>OW028746.1:10000000-20000000 GCA_932294355.1 Aporophyla lueneburgensis | reverse complement strand
GAAACAAATGAAACTTAGTTCAAATAAACCTCAATCGGATACGAGTTTATTTTATGACACGCCAGCCGAGCTTATGGCTGTTTGAAATGGTTTACATGAATTTTATTTTCTTTTTAATTATAAAATCTGAACTTCACTTTGTAGTTTTATTTGAAACAAATTGTTTAAAACACAATAGTATCGTTAAACTAGGATGTATGTTCCGATGACCATATTCTGATATACTGATCTCACAAAATGTATTGACATAATAAACGAATATTTTAATGAGATTTATAAGTCGTTCAGAATCCTGCCGGGGTAGCGAAATTGTTCGTAAGAGTTACCGTGGCCCTGGCATAGGCAGTAAAAGTCAGTAAAAGTCTGACACGCCCTTCAACTCCACCCAGAGCGGGAGACGTCATTTGATGATTTCTCACCCACAAAAAAAGTCGTTCAGAATAATAAAGTAATAAGAACAAACTATTGATACAAGTAAAGGAACAGCTCTATTTACAAATCGACCACATGTGACGTCGTCGGATTGTCATGATAAGATGACTCTGGCGCTCCAGGCACAGACAATATGAAAGTGTGATGGAGATGGGCATTACACTCATTACGATTTATCGATAATCAACTGACACCGACATTTAATGAGCAGATAGTTCAGTATTTTAATAATATTTAAATAATTTTCATGATTCCTGAATCATTCAACTTCTATATCAAAAGTTTTATTTATTTATTGTTGAATAATTTAAAGAAATTAAATATAACGTAGGTTACCGTCGAAGTCGATATTCTTGTTATATTGATTGCTAGCTACATCACTACGTGTCATGATATGATGACTGTGGCGCTGAGGGCACTATGTTTTTTCGAACTTTATAATTGGTGTTAGTTTTTGCCATCTTATGTTAATATGGATGAAATATAAAGAAAGAAGCTCAACTAATATAAATTAGGATGAGTCAAGGAACATAATTAGCAAATGAAATAAAAAAAACAATGTTGTTTTATGAGTTTTATTTACGTTTAAAAGTCTGTCACGGTATCGTGACCGTGGCGTGCTGGGCACGTTTTGGTTTGTCATCTATACATGACTCTGGCGGTCAAAAGGTTAAAGCGTCGATGGCGTTGGAAAAGAGAATTTTTGCCATACAATAATGAAAGAAATAGTGATGTTAGATTGTTATCGATATTCTTATTAAATACGATTTGGTTGGTTTGGTATTAAGCTGAGCGATGGCCGTTTTGCGTGGATGTGACGCATATATTTTCCCTTAACTTGTTATTATCGTGTACTTTTTTTTTTTTCATTGCGTCGTTTTTGCCGCACATAAACGTATTTTCTTTCTTTCTTTTTGGTTTGTAATAAAAGAATATAGTAGGTAAGCGAAAATAGTAAAACAATACGTATTATGCAAATATAATTGTTTTATTAAACTTTCAAAGCCGCTCACCTATTAACATATCTTGAATAGTAACACAGGCGAAATGATTCAACCACCGATGTTAGATTTCTCATGATATGTACGAAAACATATGACACATAGAGGAACTTTGCACACTTCACACCAAAATCGTGTTTCCCGCCTCTTTCTATATAGACGACAACACAATTTACACCGCAGTTTTTTTGATGCTGGTAAATATGCGGGCATATGGCGAGCAGCATTTCCTAATAGACGCATTGGTTGATCAAGAGCTCGCGCTGTAATAGGAAGACATTTGTCCCCGCCGTATTTTATAATAATTTGAGAAATTACCGTCAATTGGTATTTCGCGAAACAAGAGCTATCGTCATGTCTTAAAACTTTGCAGAAATAGTAAGAATTCAGTAAATGCAAGTCAATCACGTGGAAAAATAGTTTCTTGTACCATTTCGTTACTTTTCTTATAGTGTGTAACGAACTTAACATCATGTCATTTGTGTCAACTATTCCCATATTTTTATTGTAATCCAAAACGCATTCCGGTTTCATTTTCGGCAAACCAGTAGAATGGTCGATTTTGTTACTAGGGCCCATTTCGTCTTTATGGATGGTGCTAATCATGTAAACATCTTTTTTATCGTGCCATTTTAAAGCCATCATGTTGTTACTGAATTTAACATCCCTTTCTCCCTTCTTAAGTTTTCTAAATTTTGGCATTTCTTTTCGGTTTTTTCGTACAGACCCACATGCGCCAATATTTTGATCCAATAAAAAATTAAATAATTTGGGGCTGCTGTACCAATTATCCATATATATTATTCTATTTGTTAAGTAATATTTTTGTAATAAAGTAAGAACTATAGATCCAGTAACACCTAAATCCGTATTGCGTATTATTTCGGTTTCATTACCAGTGTATACAATGAAATCTAATATGATTTTGGTTTCAACATCACATAAAACAAACAGTTTAATCCCGAATCGATTCCGTTTTTTCGGTAGATATTGCTTGAAGATTAATCTTCCTTTAAATGGCACAATACTTTCGTCTATACACAACTTTTGGAACGGTATTAACGAGTTTTGAAATTTTTGTCTCGCATCATCTATGACTGTACTTATTTTTGTTAATATTGGATCATTTGCCTGCCTCTGCCTTGACTCAGAAAAATTCAACATACCTAGTATCGTCGTATATCTATTCCTGCTCATTAAAGTACCGTAAATTGGCGAGTTCAATAATGGGTTTGTCGACCAATGTTCTTCAATTGTTAAGCGGCTGTTCCTTGCCATTAACATTGTAATTGCCAAAAACATGTATATTTCTGACACGGTCACGTCGTGCCAAGCCTGCAGTCTCGAATGGTTCCTTATGTCTGTGTTAAGAATAAAGTAACGATGATAACGATTAGTATAATACACAATTTTTTTAACCAACTCTTCGTCCACAAGCTTTTCAAAAATCTCCAATTCACTAGTCGAAGATGTTATGTTCAATGACGGTGAAAGACCACTACAAAAAATATCAAAAGTAGGTTTCTCAATTGTTAATGGTTGACTTGACCATTGTAAAGAATTTGTCGAACTTGTGCCTGAACTTGGAAGATTCTGAGTTTCATCAAAAACATTTTCCGGAGTTTGTAACGCCGCCTTAAAAAAAAAAATTAAGCTAAGAATATCGAATATAATTAGGTAAGGTTAGGCCATAGATAACGAGCTTGGAAAATACTCACCTCTAATTCTTCGTCAATTTCTCTATCTGAGGCAGATTCATAGATAATCCCAACATCATCGACACCTTCCAAAATACGAAGAAGCTCATCAGTATCCATATTTTTCAGTAAATGTACAATATTGCAGTAGAGTTTAACACAAAACGTACTTAATGACACTATCAACGAGTCACTTATTGAAGACATATTATTTTCCTCTTCGAGGGTATATCTATAAAAATATGTTTTATACTACCCACACATCCCAACACTACAAATAACTGCACAAACGCCTATGATGTCATAAGCGGACGCTTTAAATCGTCAATGGCGATTGCAGTAGATACAATTCTGCGAGGAATAGTGCCGTGCAGGACGTTATCGATATTATTTTTATGATTGTTAATTCAGTATTCATATCAGCCGGGATCGGGATTTACATGCATGCTTTTTTAACCCCCGACGCAAAAAGAGGGGTGTTATAAGTTTGACGTGTCTGTCTGTCTGTCTGTCTGTCTGTCTGTCTGTGGCATCATAGCTCCCGAACGGATGATGCGATTTCAATAAAAAAAAATATGTATTAAAGGTGACTTATCTGCGAGTGTTCTTAGACATGTTTGATGAAAATCGGTTGAGCCGTTTAAAAGTTGTGGGGGAGAAAGTGGGGAAGAGTAACCGAATGTCAGCAAATATACTCGAGTGGGGTCTCCAATGAAAGCGCACTGAAAGAGAATATTGATGAATTAATCGAGAGTGTTCTTAGCTTCGTTTGATTGTACATTATATTAAGTATATACCTATAAAAAGTACAAAATAAAAAATTAAATTTAAAATTTAAAAAACCCCCGACACAAAAACCTATTTCCCTTTAAAAAGTAAAAAATAATAAAAATAACTCAATCTTAAAGTACCTAAGAATGTATTAATAATTCAAAAAAAAAAAACGTTGCGTTGGGGGACCGCCTCAAACCTAACAATTTAATTACCAATAATCTCAAACCTAACAATTTAATTATCAATAATCGTTGGGGGACCGCTCCGCGAGTGCAGACGTCGTTGACTGCTTAGTTAGGTAATAAGATTATTGGTAATTAAATTGTTAGGTTTGAGGCGGTCCCCCAACGCGGCGTATTTTTTTTTTTAATTATTAATACATTCTTAGGTACTTTAAGATTGAGTTATTTTTATTATTTTTTACTTTTTAAAGGGAAATAGGTTTTTGTGTCGGGGGTTTTTTAAATTTTAAATTTAATTTTTTTATAGTAATAATAACAATAAATCCACAGTATAATTTTTATTGAGTATCCGCCGTTAAATCTATTTCATCAAAATGAGAGTTTTTGGCCGTTTGTAAAAAAATTAACATTTTTATATAACATTGCGTACGTATACATGGTTTTATGTACATCAACTCTTCATTTAATAGTTGAGAAAAAAACAAGTTTCTCTTATCATTGTCTTGATGATTAACACATTCCGAACATGGAGGTTTTGCTATCTCAATCTTTTCATGACATTTTTTTTGTCGAATATTTCCTGATAAGATGCTAGGTGACTGCTCTCTTCCACGCTTTAAATCTGAAAAAAAAAGAACCACATAGTGTTAGACAAGAGTTTTCAAAGCTTTTGTTATAGACATAGTTGAATACTGTTTTTCTTTAAAAAGAGTTCCAAACAGTAAAACTTGCTATATTCAAAATTGAATATAGTTTCCCTTCATGCCCTAGTTAGTTTTGGTTGCCCTGTGTACTAAAAGTTGGAAAATAAATAAGGCAATTAATTGTCATCCATCCGCCACGTTGCCTAGAGATCGATAACGTCAGCTTCGTTCAAAATAATATCGCTATATTTTAACTACTTAGTGGTAGTATATACACATAATATTCTTCGTCAAAACGTCGTCATTACTTTTATTTAGATGATCATTAATACATCTGATCAGTATAGTGGTAAACCTACGTTAAGTTTTAATGGAAAAAACCTTGTTTATTTTATCATATTATAATGAATTTGAAGAAAAAGGAAATAATTATTTACTCACCTTTGTTTGTATCCATATTGCTTAATCAAAGTAGTGAAAAAATATGCAATTAGTGGCGACAATAACCTACACACACCAAAAATACAATCATTCGTTAGGTACCGACTAACGAAAAAACAATTATGATCGTACATAGGTCCATAACATTTTTTTAACCTACCTACTTACTGGGTAGAATTTTAATTATTTTGTGGGTAGTCACAACACTACGTGACGCTTTTATACGTCACTGGCGTTCAGGAAGGAGCTCTAAATGATCGTTTATTGAAGAAAATATTTTGGTGTGTTTCGTACATAATTAGACAGTTTCTCTTATTACTTTTTGCATAAATATACAGATCGGGAGTGAGATTAACCATTGTATCCATAAGCAATGCTAAAACTCAACATTTAACGTGTTTTTTTGTTAGTCGAAAATGCGAGAGATATTGACGTTTTAAGGCATCATTGGCGTATGAGGCAAGTTATTCAATGACGCTTTATTGCGTCCTTGGCGGTCAAAGGGTTAAAACATATAGGTACATACATACCTTATAGTCTGCATTTGCACTGTTGATGCATAAAGTGTACAACACAAAATGTTCCCAGATCTCTGTGCGTGACATTTGTGGTATTCTGAACACCAGAAGGTCTCACACATATTCGCAATGTCCTCATTTATTTCTGGAATGAAAATAAAGGTGAGAAATGTGTATGATAAATCAAACCAGTAGGATGAAAGTCCCAAAAGGTTTGGCGACGAGCAGCGCTGCGCGGTTGTCCCGGCTAAACAAATGTCATCATTGCTTTCCACAAAATAAAGTCTAAATCCGCGACCTCTGCTTTTATGCGTTTTCGGATTAATAGTAATTTAGTTGCTTTGGTCTATTTCAAGACGCACAAGGTCGATATTTGTTTCTCCAGGGTCTGGGTCAACCGTAGCGTCGGTAACGTAGGTCCTACAAAACGAGCGTATCCTAAAAATACCTTTATGATGGTCGTCCTTGAGTTTCAATTCCGGTGCTAGATCTCTGGCAGAGGTAACATAAAAAGTCCTCAAAATGTCCATTCTGTGTGCCCCTGACATTCCACGTCCCTTCTGGTTAGATAGGTGCAAATGGCGCGAGAAAACACATCGTCGCTTATTTATGTGTATTACGAGGACTCTGAAACAAGAATGAATGATTCAGTAGGCTATTATTTGATAAATGCCTACCCCGGTTTCGACACTTTATAACTCTATAATATTATCCGCGGGCCTAATAGCCCGACTTACTGCACCCACAGCTGGGCATATGACTCCCTTAGCAAGATTCATAGACCTCATTTTGACTTTACTAGTACAGTAACCGTTTCATGCGAATGTAAACCTAATTCATCGGTTTTGCTTATATTTGGACCGATGACCTTGTGAAGGCCGCAGGAATCCGCTGGATGCGGGAAGCATAAAGCCGGTCGAAGTGGCGAAGCTTGGGGGAGGCCTGTCCAGCAGTGGACGTCTTTCGGCTGAAATGATGATGAAGGTGGAACGCTAAACGCGACAAACCTCATCACACATCGTATCAAAAGCCTCCCTGCTCAGACCATAGAAGAATTCGATGCTCATGTTAATGAGCATCAAATTCTTCTATGGTCTGACGGACTCAAACCCGCACCGAGGCGAAATCCGCAGCGCATCAATGTGCCCGAGTACGGACGCCTCCTGGCCTGCCTACTAGCTGGGTACCTATCACAAATACCTTAAGGCATCCTGCTAACTAAGGTTGCGACAGACAAATTGCGAGAGGAACCTGGTGGAACGCCGAATTTAGTAAACTCAGAAATCCGCTACGTGGAAAATTCAACAGAGCCAAAAACACTAGGCTAGCGGACGACTGGGAGCATTTCAAAGAAACCCAATACATTAACAGGATAAGTTTTTAACCAGTGCACAAATTTTAACAAATTATACTTAAACGAGTTATAATAACCATGCAATTTTTATTTTGATATATCTTAGTACAAAAAAATTAAGTTATCGTTAACGAAAGATGTTTATTTTGAAATTGGTTTTTATGGTAACTTGCGCGCGGCTGCGAAGGTGAACGACCAAGCGTAGCTACAAGTACCTACCAGCTGTTCGATCGTTCAAAATTCTAAGAAATTCGAAGTACCTACGCCGGCGCGCGGTTACTGACCTATTTCTATTGTAGATATCATATTACGAAATATGTAGGGTGTCCACAGTTTACTGATTTAAGCTCGGATAAAAAATTTAAAAAAAGTATTGAAAAAAATAGTTGTAATGTGTTCTATTACTGATACTGAACCACCAAAAAAATTTGCGCACTGGTAAAAAAAAAAATCCTGTATACAAAAAGCAGATCAGAACTGCCAGAATGGCAGCATGGCGAAAACTCTGAGAGAGAGAGAGCAGAGTTTTCGATCAACAGAATCAGCACTACTTAGCGTGGTATCCAAAATTGAATGCGCAGTGGACCACAAATGCTCACTTTTGGCCGGTTTCATCGACTTCGAGGGCGCCTTTGACAAAACTATGTTCAATAAGCATCAAGATGGCCCTCAACAGCCCAACATAGACTCGACTCTAAGAGGATGGATCACCAATATGCTCAAATTGAAAAAGAAAATGGCAAATATTATTTATATATAACTTGACTACGTTTTCTAATCTACGGTTTCTAACAATAAAACAGTGACTGCAATAGATATATAGACACAGCAGATCACTAGGCAAAGGAACAGCTGACGAACCGGCTAGAATGGGCATCCAGCGCGTCAATTTGTAGACCCGAACACATCGTGGCCATCCCCTTCAACAAGCTACGCAGATGACTACAAGAGTTCACCTTCGCACAAGCGGAGAGCTGGTAGACTTCGACACCAGGCTACAGGCAGTCCAGGGAAGCTATGCCATCTTCAGATAGCAGGCTGACCTGACGTTTACTATGCCTGGACAGGAATGGCCTGCGTTTGGTGACTCCACGAATCTACAGACACTTTTACACATAAGACTAAGGTTGGGCATAACCCTTGGCAATTCAGATCTTACACATATGTTCTTAGCAGACCAGGAGATATAATAAACTTCTGGAGCGAGGTGGGTTGGTTGGACTAATCACCGTCAGCCGTCATGGCCCACATACAATAATCCACCTGAAGGACTAAGTGTGAAAACCAAACCATAGAACACAGAGGTAATGCTAAGGGTAGGTACTTACCCTAAGACACACGGCTCAAATGTCAAGCTCATTGGAAAATTTCGAGGGTGTGCGAGTTTAGCTTCTTTTATAATAGATGCATAGCCTTCCCAGCACTGCAGGACAATTTCATCTATCTGCGATAGAGCAGGGGTCGCTCCGCATACTACCAAGATGTAAACATCTGCCAAAAGTTTACATGTCACAGCTCTAAAGGCAACCTGAAAAGTACATTATATTAATAAATTGTCTTTATTTACTAGTTTGCTACTACTGAAATATTGTACAGACGCCATCGCCACCAGGTCAAGCTACCCGAAACTGTCAATTTTTCCCAATGAACCTTGAACCTAATGCTCTAGAAATAAAGTCGAAAATCTATCAAAGAAATCTGACAGATTGTAGTAGCTTGATGTGGTGGCGTCTGTACACGGTCTTAGGTTTGGGTGATTAAGAGTGACTGTGAAAACACCCAGAAGTTGTTGAAGGAACGTTGTATTAAATCTAAGCCTGACAGTCAGTCAAAAAAAGTCTGGCATGCCAAGTTGCCTTTGTGATTTTAAGCTAAGGGTTTAAGAGGCCAAGCCTGCTCTATTATCTAATGAGTATAAGTACTAACACAAACTAAATTTATTTAAAAAATTAAACAAATTAGTAAATTAACTTCTCCTAGCATTCAAATTAAAGTATCTAGACTGATAAATTTTTAGAAACTTTCTCTGTAATACTACTTTGCTCTGCTGAACACGGTCCATAACAATCTCATTATATTTAAAGTTACCACCCAGTAATCATTGTGGAAGGTAAGTAATTATAATTGTTATGTTTTGAGTACTAACATTAGGGCTCATCTGCGGTAAATATACAGGTGTATCTCTCAGTGGTGCACCATCTTGAGCAGCAGCAAGCATCAGCATTAACCGAGCCTCTCGTGGATCCAGCTCGCAGAAGTCTGAACTAGTAGCAACCAAGTGTCCATGAATAATAAGACAAGCCCAACGGCCTGTCACACTTTCTGCATAGTTGTCGAGAGCTTGCTGAAATAAATTAGATACTTCTGATTATTTTGAACCTTTTAATAATGTTGCAAAGTATTAAAAATTAAAAGGAAGTGTGTGAATTAATTTAATCTGATGTTTGGCAAGACTGGCAAATTCTTGACATCATCAGCATTATACACTGTGACATTTTAGTCGTCTTACAACGGCAGCGCACTTCATGTAACCAGTGACTACTACGCATGTGAATTGAGTTGATTTGAATTGAATATTGAGTTGTATGTATGATTGAGTTGAATAACTATGAAATAAAAATATTTTTCAATATGATGACGTATTTTATTTTATTTATTATGGGACAATAAACAGCTACAATATAAAATGTTTACATATTACAATAATACAGGCTCATAATTAGTATTACGTGGTTTAAATTTGGTATTTTGTCTCATGGAAAATGGAGATGGAATGGTCTAGCTGACTCGTGCAGTGGGTAGGTATGTTCTCTACCGTATGATACGTAAACATTATTAAAAACATTATTAACACGTTGTATCATAATTCTAATACGTTACTTACTTTTCTTAGTACCTATTATCTTAATTAATGGTAATAATTTTTAATCACGCCTAGAGGTATATTATATCGGATACATTGAGTAGACAACCTTTGAAAGACAACTCAAATGTCACGGTGTATAAACAACATGTGGGCAACACTTGATGCTTCTCTGTATGAGAAGAGACCTTTGTGCTGCAGTGAACCAGTAATAGAATGGTGTTATTATTATTATAATACTAAAGCTGTAAAGAACATACTCATTAAAATTGTATAAAATTATTAAAAACAATAGAAACACCTGTAATTGCTGAGCCTGTGGGCACAAAATACTTTGTATCAAATCCAGCACCAGTGTTGGAAGCGGACTGGACAATGCATTAGGATCCAAAGATTCCAGCAAATAATCCAAGATTGGATAACATTGTCTCAAATCTCTTTTTATTTGGTCAGTGTTCTTTAAATTTTCCAGCTCTTTCTTTCCGATGCAGAAGATCATGGCATCGTGGACACAGGATAAGAGAAGTTCTAGATCACATTCCAAACCTCCTGTTACTATGCCGATTAATGTTACACTGAAAAGTTTAAACTAAAAATATTACCACTGAGTACTTGAGATCTAATAGAGTAAAAAAAAAAAAACAAAAAAGGATTAATGTGTTTTGACACCAATATTTTTTCCCTCTTAAGGTCTGTGTAGCATTAACTATCAGAGGGTAATTTTAGAGACGGGTTATTTCTTATTTTTTGACAGAGTGAAAAGCCAATGAAGCTGCTAGCTATTAAATCTTGTAATGTTATCAATGATTCACATACCTTTTACAATATTCTTTCCAAAGAATAGCTCCATTGTCAACTTGAGTATCTATCATGGATAAATTGTGGCATTTACTGAACATATTGATGCCATGGAGGGAAGCTATGGTAGAGAATTGTACCTAAAAGAAGAATGGGATAGTTCGTCAGTTAGTGCCATGAAGTTTTTTCTAAGAAAAAAGTTTACTACAGGTATTATTTAATTTTATTAAATTTCTAAATAAAAAGAAATGATTTTTTTTTATTTCATCGTTCGGAATAATATATTATTTTTAAGTGTCTGAATTTTGTTCATGTACATACATACTTACACTTTCATTATTACCGCGTTTTCTTGAAAATATGGGAACACCACTTTCTGTGCCTACAGCAATTACGACAACAGACATTTTAATTTATGTATGAATATAACTCATTTTTTAATATTTTACAAAGTTGCGAAAAGTTTTTCGAAGTTTTAAAAGTTTCTTGACCTCTCAGCATCAGCATCCTTTTAAATGACATTGACATTGACCATGCAGTGTTGCCAGAACCGATGTAAAAAACCCCACTCTAATTTATTTAACGTTATTGGAACGAAGTTCCTTAACGCCCGTTGCGAAAGGCGGCTAGACGGAAAAAATTAAGACCAAAAGTTGTAACGACACTTTTTGCTATAGTTGTAAGCCATGCGGCGTGCGCGTGTTTCTCTGTCTGTCTCCCTCTCTCTCTCATAGAAAGCAGGCCAGTTATTTTCGTTTCGTCTGTCTATTTCGCATTGAACAGTGTGGTGTCGCGACGATTATTTTTGTTGAGTATATACAGGTTTTTTGTACATAATAAATAATAATAAAAAAACAAAATGAATCCTGACAGTGTTTCTGCACAAGTTCCGGATATTGCTGATGGAGTTAGGTAAGTAGAGATTTTATACAGACAATAATAAATGCAATTAATCGAAAGGAACTTCGTTACATCCGGGTGTCCCTTGACACCTCTCAAGTTTTCTTTGCTACTTTTACGTACTTATAGTTTTTGCGATAACAATGAAAACTTAATCTTTATTATTTTCAGATAAAAACTTTACAAGGCTATGCAGGTTACCAGATCTATTCCATCGTAGTTACCTTTTAACCGACTTGAAAAAAGGAGGAGGTTATCAATTCGACTGTAATTTTTTAATGTTTGTTACCTCATAACTTTTGACTGGGTGAACCGATTTTGATGATTCTTTTTTATTTGAAAGCTGGTGCTTCCCGAATGGTCCCATTTTAAGCGACAAATGAACGAATAACGCGATTAGATTAGTGCGGAGCATATACCACAACTAAAAACTTAAAAAATAAAAACTTTTTCCAAAAAATACAACCGACTTCCTTAAAAAAAAACACTACAAAGTCAAAAATAACTTTAATTTTGGAAGTCGGTGGCAAAAACTTTAAATACAGATCCTAAGACACCGACTTTCGAAATTAAAGTTATTTTTGACTGTATAGTGTTTTTTTTTTTTAAGGAAGTCGGTTTGTCTTTTTTTGTAATAAGTTTTTATTTTTAAAAGAATAAGAAACTATAAAAGGGTTCAAATAACAAAACATGTAGGTTTTCAATATTTTTTTGTTAAGTAAATGTAAAATATGCAAAGAGGCACAGTGAACACATACATTATTAACCTATTTATGCATGTAAAATTAATTCATAAAAACAACATGAAAAATATTCATACTTTAAGAACATAACAGTATCACCATTTTTTAAGGTATGGTTACACCGTTGTATAAATTATTCTATTTCGTAAGTACAGTTGACTGAAACTCTTTTTAACTAATAATAAAAACTTAAAATTAAATAACTTCTATAAAATAAATATTAATGGAACTGTAGATAACGATTGTCATATATGAGTAGACTGTTGATTTTCTGGATCTGGAATTTGTATCTCGTTAGCTGCAATGAAACGAAGCAGCAATTTAGGACTATTATTTAAAAAAAAACAGTTTTTTATAGTTTATGTTTTTTTACTTACAATCATCTTTAGTGAGCAATTTAGGGCCAGCAAGAGCAATGAGTAACGCTCCTAGAGGGGCAGATATCATTACGCTTAATACACTGACAGCTAAGATTGTCTTGGCATAGAATTCTTCATCTTCTTTAGCAGCACCTGATGTTTGTCCACTATTAACTAAGTCCAAAGCAGCTGGTCCTAATGCTGCCTAGAATTCATAAGTGTATTATGCAAATTAATCGAACACACACAATAAAGGTGCGAATTAAGGGTGTATCATTAAATACATGTGGAGAAATGAGGAAAATGTCATGAGGAAAGTCGTGAGTAGTAATGTGGCTAGTTACGAGTATAAGAGTAGGGGAAGACCTAAGAAATTATGGATGCACTGAAAGAAAGATGATATAGCAAGAAAAGGAGGTGATTATCGAGTTGACGACTAGTAGAGAAGTATGGAAGAAATTTAAGTAAATGGTTGTATAGGTACCTGTACAGTAGCTTTCGCTGTCCACGTGAGACCAATGAATATTTTTTCCTTACTATTCAGACCGCAGCCAAAGCTCACAAAATACGTGGCGACACCACGTACTGCTAGACAGGACACGAGGCATATAGTAGCCATTTTTATAACTTGTGGATCTAAGGCACTAATCTGTTGACAAAGTAAGTTATTGTTATTAAAAAGCTCAAGATTTTTATTAAAATTTGTTTGAAGGGTTAAATTACCGTAACTTGAGCCCCAGTGAATGCAAATAATATGGGCTCAAAGAATATCCACAAGATTCTAAAAATATTACTGACAGGATTTTTGTTTACAGGCCAGCCCTGTTTTTCCCAAAAGTATGCCGCTACAAATCCTGATGACACTATGGCTAGGGGACCTAGAAGGAATAATAATTATAGGTACATATTATGGAGGTGTATATTAAGTTACAAAATTCTGAGAGCTTTAAAAACAAGATTTAAGAATATTTACCTGCACCACTCCATCCAATCATGCTCGATATAAAATAAGAAAAGAGGCCTCCTAGAAAAAGAGCTAAGAATCTTAATGGCACTACGTATGTGTCTCCTTTTTCGGGAATTATTGACGTCATAGCTCCCCAAAGTGAGCCGAGGGCTACACCAGCAACAATAGATAATGGGCCCTGAAAGTGATAAGAAAATAATATGTTAGTACCTACATTGTTAAAAAATATGTTGAGTTTTTAGTTTTAAATTGTAGGTACTTATGTTTGCGGTTTACTTCTCTTTTACAGCGTTGCACTTGCCACTCTTTAATAATTTTATCGAACCATCTGAGACCCTTCAGACCACCTGGGCACGCGTTACCGTTGCCGACTTGGAAATCTCTGAATAGACTTACTATCAAAGTCAGCAGGAGCCAAGACAATTTCCACACAACGCCCAGTTCACGGACGGTTCAGATCTCTAGTGCGTATGCAGCACCTACCCACAGACAATGGCCCACCGACCATGCTCCACCACATGCTTTATCACCTGTGCACTTAATGATTTTATAAGAGTGTCAGAGAGCGGAGTTCGCGCAGCTGAATATCTGGCCCAAGATGTTTGAAATTTTTGCCACCAATACGCTAAGAAGAAGTTGCATAGAACGCAAGAGAAAAAAAACCGGCCAAGTGCGAGTCGGACTCGCGCACCGAGGGTTCCGTACAAACCTGTAGGTATTTTCGGTTTAAATATATATACATTTTTTAATTTTTATATTTCAGTTGATTGAATGTAAGGTAAATTGCGGTTTACGATTTATGACGTTTAAAAAAAAAACTACTCACTCGATCTCGTTCAAACCAATTTTCGTTGGTAGTTTGCATGGTAATGTACATCATATATTTTTTTAGTTTTGTCATCCTCTTATTTTAGAAGTTACGGGGGGGGGGGGGGGACACACATTTTACCACTTTGGAAATGTCTCTCGCGCAAACTATTCAGTTTAGAAAAAAATGCTAATAGATAAACCTCATTACCATTTTTGAAGACCTATTCATAGATACCCCACACGTATGGGTTTGATGAAAAAAAACATTTTTGAGTTTCAGTTCTATGTATGGGGAACCCCAAAATTTATTGTTTTTTTCCTATTTTAGTGTGAAAATCTTAATGCGGTTCACAGAATACACCTACTTACCAAGTTTCAACAGCATAGCTCTTATAGTTTCGGAATAAAATGGCTGTGACATACGGACGGACAGACAGACAGACAGACAGACAGACAGACAGACAGACAGACAGACAGACAGACAGACAGACAGACAGACAGACAGACAGACATGACGAATCTATAAGGGTTCCGTTTTTTGCGATTTGGCAACGGAACCCTAAAAAGGAATAAACGTATGAATTGCTTGTGTTACCTTAATTATGTTAAAAGTAGCAGATCCTGTTGAGAACATAGCGTTTAGAATAATGGCGAAGATAGCGACGCTTATGGAGTCATCCACCGCAGCTGCAGCGACGACTATCGTTGGGATACCCTTGGAAACTCCATACCCAACGTCACGTAACCTGAATAGACATGGGACTACCACAGCTGGTGACACAGAAGCTATCATTGAACCTAGAAGAAAGCCTGAAACAAAATAACGAGCATAAGAGATAGCTGAATTGTATGCAAATTCGGCTTCATTTGTGTTATGAAGAAATAAAGGTTCGTGTCTAGGTTTAGCCAACAGACCAAACATTCTACTAGAAGTATAAATAAAAAAATTAACCCACTAACCCCACATCCAAGGCAAATTCAAGAGGTAATGTGTGGTGACGGTTATTGCTACGCATTCCACTAACCAGGGTAAGAGACCTAGTTGCAGGACGGCAGCGTAGTGTTTCCTTAAAACAGCAGCATCCAGACCAAGTCCAGCTCTAGTAAGAATAATGACCAACGCAATTTTTCTGAAAAGATTGATGATCAATAAAAATCTTGGCGCTAATGCTGCAAATAGTATATCTACGATATGTACTCTCACCTCAAATCTTGATTGAGTTTTCTGTAAGAATCTGTCATTTGCACCAGCTGAAGATTTTGGAAGGCTATTCCAGTCAGCAGCATGCCTATTAGCGCTGGCAGTGTTGTGATCTTCAGCCATATCCAGCCTATTAAATACGCGGAGATGACTAGTAGTGACATACTAAGTAGCTCGCCATTTAACCCTATCGACTCACCGAGCTCTGCATACAGGATACCCCAAGTGAGTAGGACTGAAACCAGAACAAAAACGTATTGTTCGTGTTTCGTAGATTGTACCGATAATTCGCAAAGTCTACTGTCGACTCGTGATCGTAATCATAGGATAGGTACTTTGTCAGGTGCTTTCAATAGGATTGCGTCAGTAGGAGAATACATGCAATCGAATGAACGTATAATGTTGAGAGGTGCGAATAACTTAGATAAACATAAGTTTGTTAAATTAGGTATTATAAGGTCACAGCAGACTCCTGCGCTGGCACTGTCCGCATTCTATAGCCGCACTCGACTCTGGTACCAATTTGTTTTTGTGAGCCTTTATTGTGTCCCACAGCTGGGCAAAGGCCTTCCCTTTTTCTTTCCAAACCTCTCTGTTTTGAGCGATCGTTTGTTACTTTATTATTCAGCCGTAAGACGTCCATTGCAAGACCTAGGACCCCACCCAAAAAAAAAATGAAGGCCTTTGCTATAATCGCCACGCTTGGCAGGCGGGTTGGCTATCGCAGTATGTTGGTGAAATGCTTAGAAAACGCTGCTGCCCATTCTCTAATGAGTGCCTGAGTCGCCTTTTACGACACTCACAGGACGAAATGAGATGACGCTACTCTTTACGTCCGGCAACACATGTTTGTTACATAATGGTACTCTAGTCATATTTCTGAAAAAACATTGTCATGCAGACAGGCGAATCTTAACTTTAGTGTTCTGGTTATAGCGTGATATTGAACCTGCAAACAGAGATAAACTAGATCTCTTGGATAAGCAGAACAGTAGATATGTAATCTCTTGGTATTTCTAAGTATATTTAGTTATCTAAACATCGTTGCATACAAAATAAGCTACGTAGAGTGTAAAAACAAAACTTACAGAACATTATTATGCAGATTTGTTGTGCCAATTGTCTGTAGGTTGAAAAGAAAGGAAAGGGAAAAACTTTTGACCACCATGATGGTTGCCATGATGGTGTAGAGTCTTCTTGATGACATCGCAAGCACAATTTTTCCCACCATCTGCAATTTTAATGAGTACCTAGTTACAACTAAAATAAATACTTATACCTTTAAAATTATAGAATATTATGGATAAAAAACAATATTTTCACCTACCTAATTTGACTTTTGCGATTTTTGCCATTGTTATCTGTAAAAAATATTAAAATAAATTAGGTGATGTGTGATGTCCCAAATATGCGTAGGTAATATGCGTATAAATAGCGTATCTTAAAATCATGCAAATAGACACAAAGACAAGCAAACAGATAAATCTAGGAAACGAAAAAAAAGGTGTCAGCAAGAAAACAAATAAGACAATGAACAAACTCAGAGTAGTAAACAAATGGAGACTGGTGTTTTACTGCAAACGTAATGAAAATAAAGTGGCATTTCTTTCTTGCAGGAAATTATATACAAATTAAAAAATATATATATTTGATGGTGTGCGTAATGCTCTCAATTTCTTTACTACTTGTATCTAAGCGAGGCATGCAAAGTCCCGAATTACGGCATACAACAAATTATTTGTTTACCTACGAACGTATATATCCGAACACCTATAAACAGTAAGTACAAAATGAATGAGATATGTATGTATAGGTAGGCCGATACACATAGTTAGAAATTACACAAAAAATAAAAACAAAATGATTGTCTGACCTGGAGTTTCATGATTTTGTTCCATATCTAAGTCTATGTAACCAAGCCGCTTAGCTGAAAACATTTCGATGGAAACACTTGAAAATGAATTTACCTACACGTGTCTAACGCGTATCACAAGATCACAACAATAATTATGAAATAGTTCCTAGATAATATGATGATAAGACTACATGTCATTTGATTGGTGCATAGAATGCACATACAAAATATATAGTGCAGTGTACATATACAGTTAATCAAAAATAAATATCATCGCTAAATATATTAGGGGGCGTTCATTAATTACGAGAAGCTATTTTGGCGATTTTTCCACCCCCCTACCTCCCAGGTGATATATCGTAAGACTTGGCTCGATCCTCCCTCCTATCCCATAATTATTCTCACGCGAGATTTTACAAAATGCGTAATTTAGTGTAAATATGTTAATTTGTGCTTATTTCCAGTTACAAAAGGAATTACTAACCTAAATTTATGAACTTAAATTTGACCTTCTATTTCTATACAACGAATTAAGTAGAAATATTATTTTACTGACTGTTATTTGACCTTAAAATCCTATCTCAAAATCAAACTTCAGGTGCTCTAAGACCGAACTGCAGGTTCAGGTGGTTTCGGCTCGGACTGTATACCGTAACCACCATCGATCGGCCACCCCTCTAGAGTTTAAACACCGTTCTGTCAGAATTTGTTAAATGTTGGAGCATTTATTCGCATTTATTTCATAACAGTTACGTTAGGCAAGGAAATTAGGAATATGAATCACTTCTGAGTTCAAAATACTACGTCAATAGTACGAATGAGTCATTGGCTTATTTTTATTGATGTCGTTTGTTATAGCGCATTTCGGCTTAGCATATAAAGAGACACAGATTTACTGTCTGTCAATTTGCTAGAGTTTCTGGGTGAGATTTTGTCCCAGATAAGAAATTGTTATTACATCACACCTGTATTCCTCAAAGTGATAGGTAGTGTTTAGCGGGACACCTATTTTGCCGTTACGTTTAAGTCCGATATGATAGAAGAAGCCTACTGTTATGACCGGCTAAAATCTAGGCTGTTATTGAAACATGCTTGTTCTAAAAACCCAATAACACTGCCCGAACAGCACCCTAATTGTTTACCACACACAATAGAAATAAATCACAATTTTAATAATTTTAAAGGACATTGCTAATACATTGCTTCATAAGTTAGAAAAATTGTCTGCTTATCAACGTTAATAGCGCAATGAATGCTGTTGAATGCTACTTCTATGATTTTGTAGTCGTTTTTATTTACTACTCAACAAAGTCTAGGAAACAAGCCAACTGTATTAGGTATTTAATTTAAGAAAACAGTAATGTCGAAGAAGTACTTACTGCCCACTGAAGTTTTGTAAATGAAGGTTGAACTTACAACTTTTTTGATTAGTTTTAGCGTACGGCGTTTTATAACGTAATAATGAGATTACTGACCATAATCGGTTATTTCCTTGTGAAAATAATGTTAACTGCTTTCTTGTAACTTTTGAGACTGGAGCTCTACGTAAGCGATGCATAGGGTTGTGAGTATACTGGAAGCAGGGCGCAGTCAACGTGAAGCTGGAGCCACTGCTGCATCAATACGGAACTAAGCGTAATTTTGCCCATTATGGGCGCACTACAGGGCTGCAGGGTAATGTTGCTGAACGTTACCGAGAAAGGTGCAAGGTCACTACTCAGAGATAAGACCGCTTTCTGCAAAATGTCGTAGCTCAACAGGTGGTAGAAATACTCTAGACTAAAAGAGGGTCACTTCACGGTTATTTAGAGCTAACGCACATTTGCACTGGACCGATACTCAATGGGCTCGTTTGGCATTCCATAGGCTGGGTTTAGTATTTCTTTAATCTAATATATACATACAAAAAAGTGTTATTTTAGGTTTTGGAACCTCTTATATTTTTTTTTTCTTTTCGTAGACATCCCTTTCATTTAATAAACGAATTAGTTTTACGCTGTTATTGATATCAAGTGTACACACATTTAATCACTATGAATACCCTTGTTTCCTAGACTTTGTTGAGCATTGACCTAACTTCCAGGGAGTTGGAGATCCATATTAAAATTACATGAACTCATTACATGGACCTCCAACTCCCTAGAAGTTAGGTCCGTGTTCAAAATAATAAACGACTCCAAGTTATAGTACAGGTCCTGCCGGGGTCGCGAGATTGTTCAAGCGAGATACCGTGACCCCGGCACACGGGCAACTGATGGAACACGGGTTTTAGTCAGTAAAAGTCTGACACGCCCTCCCGCTCCACCCAGAGCGGGAGAAGAAAAAAAAAAGTTATAGTACAGGTGGAATGGTGAATGCAGTATAGGGTTTTGAGTAAACGAAAGGCGTTATAATATTCATTTAAGGGGTTAGTTACATCTAGTCAGAAATTACGAAAAAAACGAATTTTTCGTTTTCGACGGATTCAAAAATAGTTTATGAAAATTTTATGTCGATCCCTTTAAAATTGAGCGAGTTACGGCTATTTTTACTGACAACGGTCTCAAAAACGGTTTTCAAAAGTAAATCGTACAAAAGGAAGAGAGAATTACGAAATATCTTTTTCATCCCACCATCTCGGAAAGAGTAT
This sequence comes from Aporophyla lueneburgensis, assembly GCA_932294355.1. Classification (NCBI taxonomy): domain Eukaryota; kingdom Metazoa; phylum Arthropoda; class Insecta; order Lepidoptera; family Noctuidae; genus Aporophyla; species Aporophyla lueneburgensis. Next base: position 19,979,832 of record OW028746.1, on the reverse strand, counting down.
TTTTAATCTTCAATATCTGAGTGGAAAAGCCGTTTTTATTCTCTAGAGGATAAAGTAAATTGAATTTAGAACATCGTGTGCACTATCACAAACTTAGTGCACACGATGTTCTAAATTCAATTTATATACTCTTTCCTCGCTGAGGTGGAATGAAAAGTTACGTGTTGCACTCGAGTGCAAAGATTTTTCACCTCGTGCTCTTTTGATTCCCTCGCTAACGCTCAGGATTCTAATTTTGAATCACTCGCTGCGCTCGTGATTCAATTTTAGAATCCTTCGCTTGCTCGGTCATCAAAATTGAGCACGCGGTTAAAAAGCAACTTTGCACTCTTGTATAACAAATAACTATTTTAAAATCGGTGACCACGATATCTCAAAAACGAGTGAACCGATTTATTTGAAATTTTGCATATTTTTTTTTCGTATCAGAAGGCAGTCCTTTATCGAAGGATTTGTTTTTTCGATGCATAATTTGTTATATCATGGGAAATGAAGTGATTTTTCCACCGAGACCTTCACTTTCGATAGCCAACCATTTTTTTAAAAATTGGTAATTTTTCAAATCCTTCGATTCATCATCATCATCATCATTTCAGCCGTAAAACGTCCACTGCTGGACTTAGGCCTCCCCCAATGTGGGGGGCTTTGCCATAATCGCCACGCTTGGCAGGCGGGTTGGCGATCGCAGTATGGTAGTGAAATGCATAGAGAACGCTGCTGCCCATTCTCTAGTAAGTCCCTTAGTCGCCTTTTACGACACCCACGGGAAGAAATGGGGTGATGTTATTCTTTACGTCCGGCACCACACGGTAGTTTTTAATCCTTCGATTAAAAACTAGATAATATAATACAAAAACGTTATTCATTTGGTTTTTTGACTTCAGATGATCGGTAGAAAAGTTACAGTGGTCACCGCGGAAGGCCTTTCTTTAACAGCGGTCCGGGAAATATATTATATCTGTCACATTTGTAAATATTTTGCAATTAAAAAAATATGAAAATTAAAAATATACCCTTTACTATGAAAAAAAAACAGGCTGAATCCCGCAATCATTTTCCAAAAAAAAAACAACACAAAAACACGCATTTTTTAGCCATATTAATTATAATACTGCATTTGAATTTAAGCCTTTATAGTTACATAAGTAACGAAATTAGTAGCAATCAGTCAAGAAAATTTAAAAAGTAGAGTACAACGGATAATATCGTAAGTGTATTCTACCTCACTGAGGCTGCGCCCAGCGCGCCGGTTGTTCGCGGCCCAGAGGGTCATGGCCATTCGGTTAATCCGGGGATACCGCACGGTCTCGTGCGAGGCGGCGAGCCTCCTTGCCGGTGTGCCGCCGTGGGATCTGGAGGCAAAGGTCCTCGCGCACATGTGGGAGTGGCGCGAGGAGGCGAAACGCCGGGGCGAAACTCCGCTGCCGCGACAAATCGCGGCACGGCGGACAGAGCTCCGGTGTGATCTCATGGCGACATGGCGGGTACGATTGTCGCAACCCAGTGCTGGGCACGTCACAATTGCGGCGGTAAGTCCCCTCTTTGAGGAGTGGATAGAGAGGCGTCACGGCGTCCTCACCTTCCGCCTGACGCAGGTTCTCACCGGGCATGGGTGCTTCGGTGGGTTCCTGTTCAGGATAAAGCGGGAGGATACGTCCGGGTGTTTCCATTGCGAGGATCGTCTGGAGGACACGGTAGAGCATACGGTGGAGGTGTGCCCTGCCTGGGCGGAGCACCGCCGTGTCCTCGTGGAGGCGATCGGCGGCGGCGACCTCTCGCGTCCGGCCCTGGTGCGAGCCATGGTACGGAGCGAGAGGGAATGGGAAGCCGTCACCTCCTTCTGCGAAGCAGTAATGCTCGCGAAGGAGGAGGCGGGGCGCGTGAGGGAGTGGCAGTCTCTGCGCCCTCACGTCCCTAGCCGCCGCAGGAGGAGACGCCCCGGGCGTCGGGAGTCAATAGCGGACTCCCGGCCACCGTAGGCGCGAGCTTGCGGGTGGCGAGCAATGGGTAGCTCGCCGCCCGGTAAGGACCAAGCTCGGGTCGACGGCGCGCAGTGTTCCACGCGCGCCTCAAAGAGATGTCAGCAGCAGTGTAGGGGTCTACTAGGACCGATGCCTGCCGGGGTCGCGTGATTGTTCGAAGGAGATACCGTGACCCTGGCACATGGGCAACTGATGGAACACGGGTGGGTTTTAGTCAGTAAAAGTCTGACACGCCCTCCCGCTCCGCCCAGAGCGGGAGAAGTCATTTGATGATTTCCCATCCTGAAAAAAAAAAAAAAAAAAAGTGTATTCTACCTGTAGCTCTGCCTTCTTCTTTATATTCTAAAATGCAGTCGTGATGTGGTGATAGAATAAAGACGTACCTATATTTTGCCAAACTTAGTGATAGTACAACAAAATAGATTCAAATTGATTGACATTGATGATTGGGCTGGTCTCAATAAAAAAACAACGAAAATGTTTTCATAACTTACCACTTTGTAGTACCTAAGTGTCAAATAATTTCATTTAAACAATAAACTTTGAAGAACATGATATGAAAAACATCGAATTATCTGTTAAATCTACTTTTGTGAGTAAAAACTAAATATTGCACCGATTTATGACTTAAAACCAACATATACGACGCGACGTTCAAAATACCAGAAAAAAAAACTGTTCGGTTTCAGTATTGTTTTACAACGAGTGTCCAGTTGTTAACTTGTTCAACATTCACGTTATGGGAGAAGGCCGCCTAAAGTCAAAAGTCAACAAGATAAATGAAATAACTGAAAACATGTGGCTCCTATCGCATGTGATAAGTTTATTTGCTCTGGCAAGACTAGAAAATGTAAGTACAACACCAACCAAGCACGAGATCTCAGAATATACTACATATTATTTTTATTGTATTTGATTATGTACTGATGTATTATTAAATCGTTTTTCCCTTGCGTATTTGCAAATATTGATTCTGGCCGCACCAGCATAAAAAAAAACAGCTGGCGACTATGTTAGTGATCTAAAGTCCGTGAACTACTTTCGGGAAGTCAATGAACTAAATATTTCATGGATTTTTATAAAGATATTACCCGTTTGTCACAAAATCTATCTAAGTATGTTTCCCTAAAGTTAAGTATTTTTTTTACACTTTTGTTTGAGCTTCTGGCAAGCAATTAGGCCAAACAGCTGTGCTTTGTTTGACAGCTTTCTGTTTGTTGTTTGTAAATTTTTGAGGAGTTCTCGTCTTCCTAAATTTATTAGATACAATTTTTCTGGGTTTTTTACTTCGAAAGGGTTTAATTATGTACCTTTGGTCTTAAAATATTCTTGTTTACGTAAATATTTTAGAACATAATAACCTCAAAATATGTGTTTCATGAATGATAGAATAAAAATGAGTTTTATTATATGTAATTTAAATAAATACATACCAAATTAAGTACCTGCTATGTGCAGTTTATGCTCAAATTAAGTACTCCATTTTTTTTTAGTTTTGTTTACCACTAAAATTGCTAAAGGTAGAACGCAAATAAACTACTTTTCCAACTAAATTATTAAGTGGTTCGCTGTGCGATTTCAAGTGACTTAATAATATAATTTATGAGCATAAAAATAAAAGTTAATTATGTATTTCAAAGAATGGTTAATTAGCATTATTTTAATTTAGTAAGTAAATAATAAGACAGGCACATGAGCTATGACTTGAGCTCTCTAAGCTGACCAATGGGCAAAGGCAATGGATATAGTTTGTCAAGGTGCCGTTAGATGTCACTAATATAAATAATGCAAAGCTTTGTTTTTATTTCGTAAAGAACTAAAGATCAAAAAACTTATTTTTTAATGTCTTTTGATATAAACGACGTAGGTCATAAAGAATGGGCCTAGTAACAGTAAGAAAGTTGGTAATTGTGAATACACCGCATTGTTTCAACATTTACCAATGAGCTTACCTATCTCAACATTTTGTTTGCGTTCTGATTCTAATAGAGATTGTAATGTTTTTGTAACTTTATCTGTTTCCGTTTAACAAGAATTAATTAACTTTTTTAGATAAAGTTACACAATCATTTAAAATAATGATAGGTAAGCAGTGGCGAAGGGTGATTTTATTAAAGAGGTAAGCCGGAGCAAAAAAAATGCTTACCTAGGCCGGACGTGCGCACGTAGTCCAGTTACTTAAAATCTGTGACTGACTTCCTGGCTTCAGTCTTCTATAAGCAGATGTCTTCAGTCCACCTTTACTATACGTGTAAGCACTGGTGATTGAAACAGTGTCTTGCAAATATAATAAAAGTGGCTTTGAAAAAGCCATTTGTGGTGTGATCAGTGTGATGACGTTGACGTATGATGTCTACTAGAAAAAACTACTTAACTACAAGACAACTGGCTTATTCTACTTATAATACTACTTATACTTTAAAGCTATTCGTCTATTCCTTAGTACGGTCAGCCAAGAAAGTGGTGTACCAGTTTTGATTTAGTTTCCCGGTCATCGAAAATTACAACAAGGTTCGTTATAAAAAGATATTACTGAAAGAGACAACATTATCATGACGTAAACCTATGTATTTAGTATTCATACGTCATATGTCACATATAAGTACATGACATTTTAACCTTTAGTATAAATGAAAAGGATGTTTCCAAACAAAAGTAATAAAAACTATTTAAATAGACAACCGAATTCCATTTGAAAAAGAAAACTGACAATTGACATTTTGTCAAATATATGCAAAAAATCGATATATTTTCCGTGTTATTTTTCAATCAACTGCATATAAAATCATCTCAATGCCTGCCAACTTGACCATTGCCGAAAGAGCACAAATAATTGCCCAATTTAATGAGGGAAGCAGTATCAGTGCGATATCCCGGAATTTGAATATATCGAGGCGTTCTGTCCGCTTTTGGATTCGTCGTGAAGGAGAGGAGGGAAGTTTGTTGGATCACAGAAGAAGTGGTCGCCGGCCTGCACTCTCCAATAACGATAGAGAATTCATGAGACGGGAATATGAAATCAATGGTTTTAAGCCCACAAAACATTTTGCGGAGATGTTCGATGTGAGTGCCCAAACAATAAGGAATCATCTACATTACATGGGGTTGCACCACAGGCATTACGCCAAGAAAATATATTTGACGGATGCTCACAGACTTGCTCGTCTGAACTTCGCCAGAGAGCACTTAGACTTTGATTGGTCTAATACAGTGTTTTGTGATGAAAAAACGTTTAAATCCAGTCAGCATGGACGTCTTCACCTTTGGCGATATAATTCAACACGGTATAAAGATGATCATGTAATCCCAAATAGAGAATCAGGTCGAATTTCCGTAAATATTTGGGGCTGGATGAGTGCGGATGGTGTAGGAGAATTGTGTTCTCTACCTCCTTGAGCGACGGCTGTAAATTATATCGACGTGCTTCAGAATGCAATGCTACCGACAGTCCGTAATGTTTACCCGGAGAACGAAGTGCCACAATTTGATTTTGTTCAAGATAATTGTTCAATTCATAATGCGAGGATCGTAAGAGCCTGGTTTCGTTCACACACTGACGTAAGGGTAATTCAGTGGCCCTCAAGATCGCCGGACCTCAACCCGATAGAAAATCTTTGGGGCCTTATGGTCCAACGATGGTCGCATCAAAATGAAAGAACCAAACAAGCTCTTATTAGTCACTGTAATTATATTTGGGAGGAAATGCGGGGAACCGATATTTGCTCACGGCTTGTTGGTTCAATGAGGTCTCGTCTTTTAGAGGTTATAGAGGCCAACGGCGGTTACACCCGTTTCTAATTTTTAAAAATTTTCAATATCTTCTAAATATTACTATATATGCTATGTTTTTGTTTGTTATAAGTATTTTAAAATTGATTGTAGAAATTTAATAAAAGGATAAATCTATTTTTAGCTTGTTTTTTATTGATATTGTAATTACAAGTTTACAGAAATTGTAGGTTTGTGGATTCGCCTTGTGCCTTTACAATTTTATGTAACTTGTTGATTACAATTCTGAATTTGTAGATACAATTTTGTCATCAAAATCTACAGACCCCCGCCGTTGATTTTACGACGTCATTGGTTCCATCAAGTTCAAACTAAGAACAGCTGTCACGTTACAAACAGTAATAGTCGTTATCAATAATCAGATAAAGACAGCAATAGAAGTTGTCAGATCGATCTGCAAGCGAAACTAATCTTTATCACCTATGAATCTGCAAGCGATATTCAACCTTAGGGTGGTACACCACTTTCTTGGCCGACTGTACAAAGTGCGCTAAGACATTATCATAAAAACCGAGATGATTCTTAATTTTTAGCAATAAATGTTTTTCTATAGAAAAAATGGCTAGATCAGATAATCGTTCTTGTTTTTGAGAATTACGCATGTACGTATGAATTCACTTCAAAGCCGAAAACGACCTCTCCGCGGATGCAACTGTAACGGGAAGTGTCAAAAATATACTACACTAGCCCGCAACTTTGTCCGCGTTAAATTTCTTGTTCCCCCGACCCTTCCCGTCGCGTCGAATCGCCTACCCGTGCGATTTTCCCCATTTTTGCAACATTTTTCATTACTGCTCCGCTCCTCTTCGTTGTAGAGTGATGTTATATAGCCTATAGCCTTCCTCAATAAATAGGCTACCCAACACAAAAAGAATTTTTCAATTCGGACTAGTAGTTCTTGAGATTAGCGCGTTCAATCAAATAAACAAACAAACTCTTCAGCTTTATAATATTAGTATAGATTTACGTCAATGGTCAAACAAACATTTAAAATGACAAAAGTACTGTCGCGTCGAGCGGGGGCTCAAGGGGGTGGGGGACGGGCCCGAACACTTACGAAATTCAACGAAAGGACGATATTGCTACTCAGTTCATTCGAATAACCCGACGTATTGTGGCTTCCCAAGGTCTCTAAAAAATGCGTGTCACATGACCTGAAGTGACGTCATGATGAGATGATTTTGTACAGCTTGGCAAAAAAGAGTCTGGAAAAAATGAGGGCGCCTGCTTAGCAGGTATGGCCACCCTGTATACTAGGACTAAAAGTGATAAGATACTTGTTGTTTTAATCCACAAACACGAGATCCCGGAAATTTTCATCAGTCAAGATTTCAAGACTTGATAGGCACACAGTCTTTTACTTTCATTGTATTTAGTAGATTTCGCATTATTTCGCTAGAATAACGTTTTATCTAAGAGTGCTATCATAATAACATAATGCAAACTTATTCAGTTTAAAAATTAGTTAAATTACACTCAGGGATTGCCGATTGAACCCGATACACGAGACATAATGTTCAGCAATCGCATTTGCGGCCACCATCTAGGGTATTCACAACCATTCGATGGTTGGTATGCCTGTATCAAATTGTATATAGATGGACTTGTTTAGATTTATTGATAAGTTATTTATGTTTAGCCATTCAATTAGTTTTTCAATTGTGTTGTTTATGTCGGTTTCATGATCATTAACTGTGTTATTTTTTCTATCGGATGTAAAAATTATAGAAATATCATCGGCAAATAATATACATTTATGATTTGTAATATCAGTTATGGAATTTATATAAAGTAGAAATAGGATTGGCCCCAAGACACTTCCTTGGGGGACGCCAAATTTGTTACATTTATATTCGGATGAGTGTGGTACCATATCATAATTTTTGTCTATTTTAATAATGGTTACCCGCTGTTGTCTGTCATTAAGATACGATGATATCCATTGAAGTGCTGGCCCCCTAATCTCGAGTTTTTCTAACTTTTGCAATAATAAGTCATGGGACACTAGGTCAAAAGCCTTTGATAAGTCGAAGAATAACCCTGTAGTAAAATGATTTTTGTTAACATTCGTTATAATTATACTAATAAGAGAGAAGATAGCTGTTGTGGTAGATTTTTGTTTTTGAAATCCGTACTGTTCCTTTTTAATAAAATTGAATTTATTGCAGAAGTTAATCAATCTCCTATACATACATTTTTCGAATATCTTTGACAGAATGGCTTATCAACGTTAATAGCGCAATGAATGCTGTTGAATGCTGCTATGCTCGTTTTTATTTACTACTCAACAAAGTCTAGGAAACAAGCCAACTGTATTAGGTATTTAATTTAAGAAAACAATGTCGAAGAAGTACTTACTGCCCACTGAAGTTTTGTAAATGAAGGTTGAACTTACAACTTTTTTTATTAGTTTTAGCGTACGGCGTTTTATAACGTAATAATGAGATTACTGACCATAATCGGTTATTTCCTTGTGAAAATAATGTTAACTGCTTTCTGTAACTTTTGAGACTGGAGCTCTACGTAAGCGATGCATAGGGTTGTGAGTATACTGGAAGCAGGGCGCAGTCAACGTGAAGCTGGAGCCACTGCTGCATCAATACGCAACTAAGCGTAATTTTGCCCATTATGGGCGCACTACAGGGCTGCAGGGTAATGTTGCTGAACGTTACCGAGAAAGGTGCAAGGTCACTACTCAGAGATAAGACCGCTTTCTCCAAAATGTCGTAGCTCAACAGGTGGTAGAAATACTCTAGACTAAAAGAGAGTCACTTCACGGTTATTTAGAGCTAACGCACATTTGCACTGGACCGATACTCAATGGGCTCGTTTGGCATTCCATAGGCTGGGTTTAGTATTTCTTTAATCTAATATATACTTACATACAAAAAAGTGTTATTTTAGGTTTTGGAACCTCTTATAATTTTTTTTTCTTTTCATAGACAACCCTTTCATTTAATAAACGAATTAGTTTTACGCTGTTATTGATATCAAGTGTACACACATTTAATCACTATGAATACCCTTGTTTCCTAGACTTTGTTGAGCATTGACCTAACTTCCAGGGAGTTGGAGATCCATATTAAAATTACATGAACTCATTACATGGACCTCCAACTCCCTAGAAGTTAGGTCCGTGTTCAAAATAATAAACGACTCCAAGTTATAGTACAGGTCCTGCCGGGGTCGCGAGATTGTTCAAGCGAGATACCGTGACCCCGGCACACGGGCAACTGATGGAACACGGGTTTTAGTCAGTAAAAGTCTGACACGCCCTCCCGCTCCACCCAGAGCGGGAGAAGAAAAAAAAAAAGTTATAGTACAGGTGGAATGGTGAATGCAGTATAGGGTTTTGAGTAAACGAAAGGCGTTATAATATTCATTTAAGGGGTTAGTTACATCTAGTCAGAAATTACGAAAAAAACGAATTTTTCGTTTTCGACGGATTCAAAAATATTCTATGAAAATTTTAAGTCGATCCCTTTAAAATTGAGCGAGTTACGGCTATTTTTACTGACAACGGTCTCAAAAACGGTTTTCAAAAGTAAATCGTACAAAAGGAAGAGAGAATTACGAAATATCTTTTTTAAAATCGGTGACCACGATATCTCAAAAACGAGTGAACTGATTTATTTGAAATTTTGCATATTTTTTTTTCGTATCAGAAGGCAGTCCTTTATCGAAGGATTTGTTTTTTCGATGCATACTTTGTTATATCATGGGAAATGAAGTGATTTTTCCACCGAGACTCTCACTTGCGATCGCCAACCATTTTTCAAAAAATTGGTAATTTTTCAAATCCTTCGATTCATCATCATCATCATCATTTCAGCCGTAAAACGTCCACTGCTGGACTTAGGCCTCCCCCAATGTAGGGGGCTTTGCCATAATCGCCACGCTTGGCAGGCGGGTTGGCGATCGCAGTATGGTAGTGAAATGTATAGAGAACGCTGCTGCCCATTCTCTAGTAAGTCCCTTAGTCGCCTTTTACGACACCCACGGGAAGAAATGGGGTGATGTTATTCTTTACGTCCGGCACCACACGGTACCGTCCGGAACCACACGGTAGTTTTTAATCCTTCGATTAAAAACTAGATAATATAATACAAAAACGTTATTCATTTGGTTTTTTGATTTCAGATGATCGGTAGAAAAGTTACAGTGGTCACGGCGGAAGGCCTTTCTTTAACAGCGGTCCGGGAAATATATTATATCTGTCACATTTGTAAATATTTTGCAATTAAAAAATTATGAAACTTAATCAAAAATATACCTTTTACTATGAAAAAAAAACAGGCTGAATCCTGCAATCACTTTCTAAAAAAAAAAAAACACAAAAACACGCATTTTTTAGCCATATTAATTATAATACTGCATTTGAATTTAAGCCTTTATAGTTACATAAGTAACGAAATTAGTAGCAATCAGACAAGAAAATTTAAAAAGTAGAGTACAACGGATAATATCGTAAGTGTATTCTACCTGTAGCTCTGCCTTCTTCTTTATATTCTAAAATGCAGTCGTGATGTGGTGATAGAATAAAGACGTACCTATATTTTGCCAAACTTAGTGATAGTACAACAAAATAGATTCAAATTGATTGACATTGATGATTGGGCTGGTCTCAATAAAAAACAACTAAAATGTTTTCATAACTTACCACTTTGTAGTAAGTGTCAAATAATTTCATTTAAACAATAAACTTTGAAGAACATGATATGAAAAAAATCGAATTAAATCTGTTAAATCTACTTTTGTGAGTAAAAACTAAATATTGCACCGATTTATGACTTAAAACCAGAATATACGACTTTCAAAATACTTACCACAAAAAAAAAAACTGTTTTGTTTCACTATTGTTTTAGAACGAGTGTCCAGTTGTTAACTTGTTCAACATTTACGTTATGGGAGAAGGCCGCCTAAAGTCAAAAGTCAACAAGATAAATGAAATAACTGAAAACATGTGGCTCCTATCGCATGTGATAAGTTTATTTGCTCTGGCAAGACTAGAAAATGTAAGTACAACACCAACACCAACCAAGCACGAGATCTTAGAATGTACTACATATTATTTTTATTGTATTTGATTATGTAGGTACTGATGTATTATTAAATCGTTTTTCCCTTGCGTATTTGCAAAAATTGATTCTGGCCGCACCAGCATAAAAAAAAAAAACATCTGGCGACCTTCTGGCGACTATGTTAGTGATATAAAGTCCGTGAACTACTTTCGGGAAGTCAATGAACTAAATATTTCATGGATTTTTATAAAGATATTACCCGTTTGTCACAAAATCTATCTAAGTATGTTTCCCTAAAGTTAAGTATTTTTCTGGAAAAAGGGTTACAGGAATATCGAGGTCGAGGAGCCGAGAACGACAGAAGTGTTAAGTATATGTTAAGTGCGAAGCGCTCGCGAAATTCAAATTTTTTTCTTTTCGTTTTTCTGCAATTTGCAGGTAACTGTCAGGCTGTATGTTGAACCAAATATGATTCGTGACCGTAACACGAAGTGTACGTATTTATAGGGTTGTAATTACGGAGTTTGCAAAAAACGTAGAAAAAATATAATTAATTGAGTACCACCATAAGTACCGTGCTAATCTGTAGATGTAAAAACCTTCATTAGGACAAATAGATAACTACCCAGTTATTAATCAAAAGTGAAAATCAAATCGTTTATTTAAAACAGGCATAGGAAGTTTGAACGTCAAAAATTAACAAGACCACAACTAACCACCACCAACCGCCTTCTCCTCACCTCTGTAACAATTTTTCTGTATCTTCTGTACCTTCTTGTGTGTTTATATAATACCTAGTATGTTCTTTTATAATGATTAAACAAATATGAAAAAAAAACAAGTTGAAAAACTAAAACCACGGTCTATAAAGTATGAAACAAGAAAATATTCTCATCTGAACGCCGTTGTTATATGACACATACACACATACAAACACACCAGTCAAAATCATAACCCTCCGATTTCCTTCACCGTAATCGAGTAAATACAATATAATTGATACTAGTTGTCCCCTCCAAACGGTAGTTTCGTGCGGATAAGAATGAGCAAGAAACGCCACGGTACCTAACTCTTAAAATGTTTAAAGATATATATTTTGTATATATTATTTATATCACTATGTAAAGACGATTCTAAAATAATATTACTGTAGGTATCTACCACACTGGATAAAAAATATAAAAAATGAAGCAATCACAGATAGATTAATTATATGCTGATTAAGTTCATGGTGCTCAAATAAGTAGATATCTATGGTAAAAGTGGACCATTTTCCTAAAATGAAAAAATGTTAGTGTGCAAGTTAAATCATCAATATCATAATTTAAAATCAATATCCTATATAAGATGTATCTATTCATACACGAAATATTTTAAGAGGTACACCTGTAGGTGGTAAAGAAGCTACAGCAAAGAAAAAAAAAATTCTAAATGTATTTTTTTTTCAAAATTTTATATTTATAAATTATTTGACGCAGATAAGAAATACTGGCTCCTTCTTATTTTTTACGGCCCGAGACGCCGCGGCTATGCTCGTGCCGTCTGGTCACCGCCCTCGCAGCGTCAGGCGGGCCATTCATAGAATTTGGAGTAAAGGTTTTATGCAAAACGTTTCAAGCAGTTTTAAAATTAAATTGCTTCTATAGCTTCTTTACCACCTACAGGTGTACCCCTTAAAATATTTCGTGTATGAATAAATACACCTTATATAAAAATAATAAATTAAATTATCTACTATTTTGATTTTGTCTATACATAGATTGACTTGGAGCAGGATTCATTTGGTTATTTCGTCTCCAGAAATTATAATTTCCGTAAGAAATAATCTTCGCTGCGCCATTTGTTATGAAAGAGATACAAGAAAGAAAGGATGAAAGGAGCAATGAACGCAAGTCAGTTGTGTTGGTCGACTACTGGTTAAAGACCGGGTCAACAGCAGTTTGCACCGTAAATCGCGATCAAGAGGGGCATGTTACTTTTCTCTGCGTGTTGATTTTGGCTTCGTTTACCGCTACACCGCTGCACTGGCAGCGCGCGCATTGTGTTCCATTTTTAAACATTTAATTTTTTTTTACTTCTTTTTTTATGTTAAAAATGAATCCTCAATGAGGTGATAATAGTTTTTTTTCTGAAACACTCGTGTTTTGTGCGTGTGATAATGTGTGTAGTAAAGTGCGGGATATTTTTGTTTTTAGTTTTTGTGTCCACGGAATTAGGCAAGTATTAAAACATTGACAATGTTTTAACATTTATAATATTTTTGGTCCTTTAGTGTGGTTACCTACGTAGGTAAACTGCCTGCAATTCGGTACCTATGTAGGTATCTCCTCCAATCCCACAATCAAATAAAACTTAAGGATAGCATCAAGAGAAACCTCTTAGGTGTTCTTGCATCTAGTGTCTCATGCATGAAACATCACTTTTTTAACAGTACATACGATCTTTGTCTTCTACCTACTAGCACACTGACTACTACTAGACTCTCCAATCGAAGACTGGCTTCATAAATACAACAACACCAGATGCTTCCCATGAAATTCATTGTCCCATAGATAAACGGTTATTTCTACCGGTCTGCAGTCCTCTACCGGTGTTTGCAGGGACCGATCACCTGATTATTACCCGGTAGTAGTTCACCAGTTTCTGAGAATCAATATGCCACCATCAGTACAAATTAACAAGTGCAGGTTCGATGGCTTCACTATTAGCTGTCATTTAACCCGTAACTGCAGCCACATCGATTACCAATAATACAGTTTATGTTATAATTCTTATCTACATGCAATCAAGATTGATTTTACCACTGTCAATGATGATGTGATGTTCGCTACAATCCGAAGAGAAATTGTATCTCTATTAATTGGTTTACGTACACATTGTAATGTCCTCTTCATCTTCATTGCATGGCCATTGATGCGGATAGAACTGATGGTTGTACTTTATCGTTAACATAAAAATGGGAATTAATACAACTTACATCCAACCATTAAGTGTATATTTTAGGAATTAAATGAAACGAAAATGTGTATTCTGTAAATACGATATCGAATAAAAATAAGTTACAAGGCTCCTGCAGACAGGCGCTGTGTGATAGCGCAATGCAACTCTCGTAGAACAATTTAGACGAAACCTACAAGACCTACCATTTTTTTTTAACGTGGAGAAATGCTCATGCATACTGCACTACCACGGGGAGATAGTGCAGTTATGTGGGACTCCAACCCACTAAAACTCCACGGGGTCCTCCTGTGCCGCTTGTGGCGGGAACACGGGCACACGTAATTCTTCCGCGAACCCGCCGCGGCTGTCCGGCACCGGACCCTCCTTTGGGGGATAAGGTACCCCCATTTACGGTGCGCCAGAACACACATAGCACGCCGTGACCACCCCGGAGACCAATAAGCACATGGGTGCCAGACGACCCCGTGTATGGCACCTTTGGTCCCCCTGCGACGGGTCAGGACTGTGGTCTCGCCGCCTACCACTTTTCGGCCGCAGGGGATAGGGAGAGTGGCCAACGCTATACCAACACTCCTCCTCCCCTGGGTCCCCACCGCGTCCGCCATCGGACGGTGGCGACCCCGTTCAGGCCGCGGAAGATAGGGAGAGCGGCGCACCTCAATACCGGCACTCCTCTCCCACCGCGGCCTCCAACCCTCAGCCGCGATGCCCCAGATACTAGGACATCGCGGCCCACCTCAGTTGCGATGTCGCCAAACGACACCGCGTTGGCCGCTACATCGTCGGCTTCGAGCGGAAAAGCCCTGACGAGCGGCCCCTCCTCGGGTTCCTCTTAGCTTCACCGTGGGGTTCTAAACCACGGCTACTGAGCCCCCCCGCCTCGTCACTGCGGGAACCCACTGGGGGGGTACAAGACCTACCAAGACCAACCTACGTCGCGCCTGTTTGGAGGAGGCTAGATGGAGCCGACATTTCCTATCTGAATTTTCTATTAACCGGAAACGAATTCAGGTTCCGGGCTGCAACTGAAAAGTTCCTAGTGGAATAACTCGATAATAATATGTATTGGTCTGCCGTAGAGATCGAATCTAGATCCCCACAAATGGGTATTAAACAACTTACGGATTTGCTAGACACACCATATACCTACCATAAACAGGTAAATAGAGTCAGCAAGAAAATAACATTTCTGCTTCTCATTACAAGTTATTACATGAACCGTTTGACCGGTAAAACAAACGGAGTAGGCTTGCACTACATAACGGTAAACATAATGAGAAAATAAAATATATACTCCGCTATGTACACGTCCCAAGGGAGTTTGAATATTTGTTAACATACTGAATAAAAATACTGATTTAATAGAACAATGCGTGAAGTCTATTGTTAGAAATGGGTTTCCAACTTGGCCGATAAAGAACGGTAACAACAGCTTGAGTTTTCGTTCAGCTGGGCCCGCTCGCTATTGGACCCGCGGGTCAACTTGATCATACTATTACGTATAAGTGGGTCCTGCTGACCAAAGACTCAAAGCTTGACGATAACCATTGACGATTGCATTGTTATTATTGATGGAATGATCCTGCATCGTGGAACAACTGGTGCTTCATCCTAGTTCAAGTCGCCTAAGTCAACGTTCACGTAATGAATTCGCGGCGGGACTTTATTGCGCACAGATTTTTCAATTTTTGGTGTTGAACTGAGCATTGAGAATACAATTGAGTGCAGCGCGAGTGAGTCTCAGAGCATAGAAAAAGCAGCGAGGCGAGTACGGCTTCTGGCTTGAGTCATGCATTTTATCACGATTTTTTTTACGAACTGTGATAAAAATGTGTTACTCAAGCTTATCACTCCGCAAAGTCCGAGCTTCAACGGTTGGCGCTAGGCAGTGCCTTGATTTAATTACGTCCTTCGGAACGTGGAGAAAATTCCTAAAGTTGGGTTGTATCTGAGCACAGGTCGACCGCGACCGATGACGTGTAGCCGTCCATAACCGACAACGGCCGGACGCTTTGTTCGTACTTGTAAGAATAAAATCCCATCAAAAACATAAATGTGAAATGAGAGCCAAGTTCAATATTATGATATATGCCTTGGTTGTTGACTTCAACAACAAAAGAAGTGAGATCTAAATGGGTGCCAAATTCAATGGTCAGTCCTGAAATTTATTTATAACTACATAAAATATAATTTCTTCTTATAACTTTGGATAAGATATTGTAGCCTAAGGTGTGACTTGGCTAGTTCTCATATACGAATTATTATGTTTGATGGCTAGTTTCTACCAGCAAGCCAAATTTTCGGAATAATAAAATAAGAACCGACAAGTAACAGGTTTAGAACTTACGAAGGCTATAATTCGTATATGAAAACTAGCCAAGTCAAACCTTAGGCTACAATATCTTATCCAAAGTTATAAGAAGAAATTATATTTTATGTAGTTATAAATAAATTTCAGGACTGACCATTGAATTTGGCACCCATTTAGATCTCACTTCTTTTGTTGTTGAAGTCAACAACCACGGCATATATCATAATATTGAACTTGGCTCTCATTTCACATTTATGTTTTTGATGGGATATCATTACTTTTTGTACATAAATTATTAGTAGGTACTTATTTATAACAATATAACAAAATTAGTACCAAATGGTTTTTGTTATAAGTGTACCTAATAAAATCAATTAAGTGAAAAATTATAATAAAATGATAATAATCTACCAGTTTCTGATTTATTCCTTTGTATTCACCTAATTACCTATATGCATGCCAAATTTGAACTTTCTAGGTCATCTGGAACTGGGTTAGAGTTTTGATCTATAGGTCAGTCAGTGATAAAAATGACGATTTTTGGACGTTAATATCTAAATAACCGTTTGAGATGTGTTTATGAAATTTGGAGTACATATGCATCTTGCAAGTTTCAATATATGAGCCAAATTTGACACGTTTATGTGAAATAGTTCTAGAGTTATGAGGGGGTCAAAAGTGGCTCCGAATGGTTCGTGTACACACGGTGCTGCTCGCCAGTTCTGTTACTTGAACTTGGCTTGACACGCTACCGCGTGTCTAGATTGTAGTACCCACCTTAGAGAGGATTGGCACTGTTGCTCCTTAATACAGGCTATTTCATAGCCTAGCTAGGAGAACAGTACGTCACCCACTTGATTGTATAGATATTTTATTTTATACTACCTACTTTTAAAACTGATATGTACTACAATCTGTTTTATATAAAATAAAGAATTATCTTATGTTCGTAAATATATTGTCAGTTACGACGGCGACAACTTACGTTTTGTTAACTTACGGCATGACGGTCGGGACGCGCGGACGTCACCGCACGCTGTCGGTAGTGCCTGACGTTCTAAAGTCACCGTAGCCTTATCAGAATCGATTGCGGACTCCCGGCCACCGTAGGCGCGAGCTTGCGGGTGGCGAGCAATGGGTAGCTCGCCGCCCGGTAAGGACCAAGCTCGGGTCGACGGCGCGCAGTGTTCCACGCGCGCCTCAAAGAGATGTCAGCAGCAGTGTAGGGGTCTACTAGGACCGATGCCTGCCGGGGTCGCGTGATTGTTCGAAAGAGATACCGTGACCCTGGCACATGGGCAACTGATGGAACACGGGTGGGTTTTAGTCAGTAAAAGTCTGACACGCCCTCCCGCTCCGCCCAGAGCGGGAGAAGTCATTTGATGATTTCCCATCCTGAAAAAAAAAAAAAAAAAGCCTTATCAGAAGGCGACGGTACTGACGAAATTGAAAGGAATCGGAAAGAGAAACCATTGACTGAATCTGAGAGAAATTAACCAAGTCAAAAAACAAATTGATGAAAGTCTAGTTATCTAATGATTCTAGTCTACCGCAGTTTGACGTCAGTTTGTGCATATAGCTGCATCAACATATCATAGGTTACCTAGCTACTTTCACTAGATCTGCATGTAAAATTAGTTGTTTGATACTTTACCACTATAATTCAAATGGTTCCACTGATTTTTAATAAGAGTCCAATCACCTATTAGATGTCGTAATTACTCTTTCGGTCTTGCATTATTCAATCTGTCTAGCCTTTTTTAAACTATGTTGGGACCGGCTTCCAGTCTAACCGGATGCAGCTGAATACCAGTATATCTGGGAGCGACTGCCTGTCTGACCTCCATAACCCAGTATCTAGCATGATACTCCTTGGTAAGACTGGTTTCTAGACTTTCGTGCTTCTGACGGACCGTTACGACTGTCAAAGATCCACGAATGACAGTCGAGATCAACGGCTTAGCGTGCTTTCCGAGGCCCAAGGGGTCTCAGTATGTAAAGATTGTCCCCATCCACGGGCCAACCTCGGCAAGCGTAGATTAAACTGATCGATTAACCAGTTCGGCTGGTACTACGTAGCCACAAACCCGAGAAATTTTAAGAAAGAGCAGTGGTGGCCCAGTGGTAACGGCCGTGACTTACGAGTAGTAGGTCGTGAGTTCAAACCCAAGCAGTCGCATTACTTTGTGTAAATTATTTCATCGCCACTGCTCTCAAAACGGTGAAGGAAAACATCGTGAGGAAACCGGCATGTCTTAGAACCAAAAATTCGAAGACATGTGACATCTACCAACCCGCACTGGGCCCGCGTGGTGGATTATGGCCCACTCCCTCTCACCGAGAGGAGGCCTTTGTCCCAGCAGTGGGAATATTATAGGCTGATGATGATGAACCCAAGAAAGAGGAATATAAAACATACCTTCATATTTAGACAAATTAGAATCCAAAGTTTATCAAACCGTTACTAAGTTTATAAAACGTAATTTTAATTTATTCACTCTCATTTTCTTTTAACTGCCTTTTATTTCTCGACTTTTGCCACGCGAGCACGCGAGAAAAGATTTAATTGTTTAATTTCCTACACATAGGCAAAAGCAAAGAAGCTGTATCAATGGCAACATAATAAACGATCGCATTGTTCTGCAAACAATAACTAGGTAGATGGGTGCTGTGAGTAAACATCGCCTTGACAAAGTAAAAGTGGTTTTTGTCATACAATAAGATTTCAAAGTCTATTAAGATAGAAGAATAACCCCTAGTCTTTTCAATTACCTTCATTATATTGTATTGTTAGTAGCAGCCTTGCAGAAGACATTACACACAAAAACGTGCACATGGATGAAATTAGTAGGGCTTCCGGCAATAGAAAAGTACGTCACTCAGTTCATTAATAGTCTGGCAACATCACACGGACGGAGCAGTGGAATAGTGGCGGCCCAGTGGTAACAGCCGCGATTTACGAGTTCTATAGATCGTATGTTCGAGCCCAGACAGGCACTTTACTGTGAGTAAATTTTTTCACCACCACTGCTCTCAAAACGGCGAAGAACAACATCGTGATGAAACTAGCATGTTCTAAAACCTAAAATTGGAAGGCCTGTTACATCTACCAACCGGCACTGCGCCCACGTGGTAGATTAAAGCCTACTCGTTTTACCGAGAGGAGGTCTATGTCCCAGCAGTGGGAACATTATAGATTGATTGATTATTATACATGTGTGGTCTTGACATTGCCATAATTATGGATATGTAGAGTCATTCAACATTCATCAGCCTATTTACTTTAGTTCACTGTTAGAAATATAACTCTCCATTTGTCTACCATTTAACTAGATCATTTGAAGATTACCACGCCAACTAACAGGGTGGGAGTTGTCTTACACATTATATGCACGATCTCTACTAAACACAATTTTTCTATACTCAACAGTCATCAGTTCTGTGGCAAATTCTGCCACTCCATTGCCTCTTAGGCTAGCTTAATCGGAGAGCATAATTCGGTTCTCTGACGGATCACCCCAATTCAGGTTTGACAAGGGATCAGAATAAATCCAAGTAGGTATAGCCCATTCTAAATAGCGCATCGACTACCGAACCATAGTATTTAATATTCAGCCGTTTTAGTTACGTACTAATGAATCGGATCAGGTGATAGTACTATTAACATTGCACATCTACTGAAAAACTCATTTACGAAGCCTTTGAAATGAAAGGGATAGTGAACTCACTACCGCTGCACCGTGAAGTTTTTTCTCATTCAACTGTTGTTTTATCAATTACGTGTCAACAATGACCAACCAAGTGGATACCTGATGTGATGATGCATAAAAAGTGGGACAACTTTCAGAGAAATCAAAATAAATTGTCACTACGCTGCTAGTGTACGGAATTTAACAAGAACGAAAGTAGTCGCGCAATGCGTCGCGGCAATTTTAAGTGTCTTAGGTTGGTTGTATTGTGAACGGTGGCTGGATGCTGGATATGAACAGATGAGAGTTTAGATGGAATCAAGTTTTTGTATCATGCAATAAAAACGTGAGATTAGATCTGCCATACTTAGTCACGGATCTGGTTTTGATTCTTTAGATCTTTTTTCGTTTTCATTCGATCTTTGTTAGTAAGTGAGTTGGTCCATGCTAAAACACACAGGTAGGTTTCAGCTGCAACCGGTTAGACTGGAAGCCGATCCTAACATAGTCTGGAAAAGGCTAGGCAAATGGTAATCTGTTGCAAGGTGAATAACATGTTACCTAAAGAATCACAGAATTACAATTCGTTTAGTGCAAATTTTATATCATTGAAACTTATTATATAAATATGTTAAGTAGAGTGTTTAATTTAATAAAATATGATTGCATACCGACTTTCTCATCTTCTTTATACTATAAAACCTAAGAATTTAATTTATTTACGAAAATTCCGACGTTTTAACAATCTCAATTACGCAATACCTACATGAGTGGATTCTTTAAGTTATTTTTGTCAAAATTGGCATTTTGCACTGAAATCTTCCCCAAGATTACGAACTTAAGTTTCACATTGACATTTTAAAAGGGCATTCTTGCCCCATAACCGATCCGAATTGTTATGGCTTCTTGTGTATTACGTCAGTCGATGTGATTACCTACCTGAATGTCATCTTTGATATTCGAAACATGTCCCAAGCCCTTTTAGTAGTGCTGCTATATTCAGCTCAATCAGTTATGTAAACATTACCTACGTGTTTGCAATAAATTCAGAGAAAGAGGAAGTCCTACAATGAACGAAATGGAGGCAATGACTGATAGTTATTAAATGCCTTGTTTTACCCTTCGTCCCATAAAAATATGATTTAGCTTTTACCATGGGCTGCGTCTACGTGGAGGTCGAGAGTGTCCCGCGGTCCAGTTTTCAAATTTTATCCAAATCCGTACATCCGTTAAGGCGTGAAAAGACACTATCAAATGACTTCTCCCGCTCTGGGTGGAGAGGGAGGCCGTGGTAGACTTTTACTGACTAAATCCCACCGTTAAAAAGTTACTGTGGACCTGGAAACCGAAGGAACACCTTCGGTTGCCAGGGCCACGGTAACTTTTTCGAACAAATCTGCGACCCTGGCAAAACAATCCTGCCCTACATATTAAAATTTGTGTTGCCTAGGCATTTCTAAATTCAGTAATAATTAACTTGTTTGTTCCAACATTTTTTGTATCATGTCCAGTATATAGCGTTTAAAAATGTTTTTAACATGTTAACAATATCTGTATAGGTAACCTGACTGTGTGCCTATCTGCTAGAAACTGGCCTGTCCAGTGGCAGGTGGTGAAAGTAGGGGTTATGTTAGTGTGTTCCCCTTCACTATTCCTGATAAAGTTTATAGGTATAGGAGCATCGTCTGTAATGGCTAGTTTATTCTCTAAAACTTAGCCTGTACCAACTTTCGCCGTATGTGAGTCAAGGTCAATTTTTTTTACAGTTTTCACTTATGAGCCAGCGGGGCTTCTAGCTTGTGGCTAAGTAATAACAGCCGCAAGAATCGATCGATCAGTTTAAGCTTCTCTTGCCGCGGTTGGTTGGTGGATGGGTGACCATCTTTACATACCAAAACCCCACCGTGCCTCGGAAAGCACGTTAAGCTGTTCCCGGCCCGGTCCCGGCTGTCATTTGTGGGTCTTTGACAGGTCTTACGGGTCGTCAGAAGCCCGTAAGTCCGTCAATCAGTCTTACCATGAGGTACGATAACATGGTTGTGGAGGTCATATAGGTAGTCACTCCATGTAAAATACAGCTAATTCAGCTGTATACGTTAAGACTGGCAGCTTACCCCTAACGTAGTTGGGAAAAGGCTAGGCAAATGATAACTTACAAGCCACTTCACGTGAGTTGAAGGCTTTATCTGTATTCGTAAAAAATATATCTGACATCAAAATGTTACCAGCCAAGGTACTATCTCTCTAGTCTAGTGGATACATTTACGAGAGTGTATAGAGAGTGTCGCGGTGGACTTCTGTGGTCGGGCAAAACTGTTTCTCCATTATGATTCTCAGCAGGCGCGTTCCGAGGGGGGGGGGGTCATGACCCCTAGGACCCCCCCCCCCCCCCCTCAAAGCAAAGTCAGTCATGCTGTCGGGACCCTGAACGATTTGCTTGTCTTACTAACTTAAATTGTTCTTACTTCAATCATGGAGATTCCGATGGACATTCGCAAAAAGATTACGAATCAAAAATTAAATTGTCATAAGTTGTAAATTAAATCACCCAACCCATAAGATTATTATTATTATACTGCCACGGTGAACGCGCCTCTTGAATCATGGAGACTCCGATGGACATTCGCAAAAAGATTACGAATATAGGTAAGCAATGAAGAGCAAAGTGTGCTCTCAAAAATTAAATTGTCATAAGTTGTAAATTAAATCACTCAACCCATAAGATCTTCTCCTGCCAAATATCGGTCAACGCGCCTAAAGAAGTTTTACTTTAAAAAACTTGATATAAAATACTAGCTTTTTTCAGCGGTTTCGCTCTCGTGAAGGTCGGAAACTATCCCGCGAGAACGTACCTACTATCGGGATAAAAATTTTCAAGCTCGCTTTGCTCGCTCTTGCATTCATAATTCTCATCGTTACCTGGGCTTTCCTAGCATAAATCGACAATGTAACTCCTATTTCTGTGTGAAAATATATAACGAAGCCGAACCTAACCCAAACGGGTTGTTGAAATATTTCGAGCTTGCTTCGCTCGCTCTTGCATTTATAATTCTCATATTTACCTGGGCTATCCTGGCATAAATCGTAAATGTAACTCCTATTTCTGTTTGAAAATATAAAAATAAAACCGAACCCAAATCAGGCGGGTTGTTAAAATTTTCGTGCTCGCTTCGCTTGTTCTTGCATTAATAATTCTCAAAGTTACCTGGGCTTTCCTAGCAGAAATCGACAATGTAATTTCTATTTCCGTTGAAAATGTATACAGAACTGAACCTAAACCAGGCGGGTCGTTAAAAGTTTCGAGCTCGCTTCGCTCGCTCTTCACATCCTATGTAACCTATTAATTTGCTACTTCGTTTTAATTGCCTACTACTTATTAAATAGTGCTGGAATCAATGTGCCAGCAGGCAGCTTACGAGAAATTTCTGATGGAATAACCCAATAACACTACTAGACCTGGGAATTGAATCCGGAACCTCATGCTCAGCAGTAGTGCTTGCGACTATTAGACCAACGCGGAGATGTACATTCTTAAAAATATTCTTCAGTACTCATGGTGACCCCCCCCCAAAATCTTAGGCTGCGACCGCGCCTGATTCTCAGTAGCAACTTCGATGAGTTTGGATTCGTGTCCGGTTGATGGCAATAGACTCGTCCTCTATTTCTGGGGAGTAAGACAGACCTCTGCCTACCTTTTTGAAGTACCTATATGGGCGTATTGTTACTTTAGCTTTTACTTTTTCTCACGGAAGACTACATCAGCGTGTGAACGTAATATAAACTGTTCCGTTTCTTTTAATTGCAGTGTCTGAAGTGGGTGGCGATCTGGCATCCATGTTGGATTTCCGCTACTTTCGATGTGTTATGAAGCGAGAGTGGAAGTGTCCGGACAGCGAGATTAACTTTTTTATGTACACACCGTAAGTATTTTCTATCTATAGATACACATACATAAAATTCTTAATCCATCTTCAATGTAGTTCAAATAATCATCAAGATAGTCCCCCTAATAATTTTGGTATTTACATTTCTCGATAATAAAACTAAAAGACTTACCACTTTTCACATTTATTCAGCTTATAGTATGCCCGGTGCTATAACTCAAGCTTCTCAGTAAATCGGCCGAAAAATATAGCGGCAGGATTTCATCGTGTACTGAATTTTCGACTCTCAGTGTTGAGCCAAGCGTTCAGAGTCTAACAGAGTGCATATCAAGCACGTAAATAAAAAACATTCTTGGATTATCAACCCTCGACGCCTGGTAAAGCAATGAACATCCAGTGCGCAATCCCGTCGCGCTATATTTACGTCGATGCGAATGTGGGCTAAAAGGGTGTAGACCGTAATCCACCAAATATAACTCAGGCCGTGTCAAAACCAAGTCACACTCCTGCCAGGGTCGCGAGATTGTTCGAAAGAGACACCGTGACCCTGGCACATGGGCAACTGAAGGAGCACGGGTGGGTTTTAGTCAGTAAAAGTCTAAAACGCCCTCCCGCTCCACCCACAAAAAATAAAACCAATTCACACTCGGCCTGACGTGTGTACCCGACAGCTCCATTATAGCCCATAGCTTTTTTTTTCGATGGGAAATCATCAAATGACATCTCCCGCTCTGGGTGGAGCGGGAGGGCCTGTCAGACTTTTACTGACTAAAATAAAACCCACCCGTGTTCCTTCAGTTGCCCATGTGCCAGGGCCACGGTACCTCTTTCGAACAGATCTCGCGAGCCTGGCAGGCATCGGTCCTAGCAGACCCCTTCAGTACCTACCGCTGACATCTATTTGAGGCGCGCGTGGAAGACTACGCGCCGTCGACACGGGCCTGGGGGGCGATTCTACTAATTTGCAAAGTTACACGCTCAATTGTGTTTTCACAACGGTTAGATTTCGATCGCAGGTCGATGATGTCCTATAAAGTCATTCTACTATTTGATAAGCACAAGGGAAACTAAACTTACGCCAAACCGCAACTGACTCGTTACGAGAACACACAAGTGGGCTTCCTGTGTTACCAACATGCCAAATAGTATGTTTTATTATTACCACAAAGAAAAAAGTTGAATCTAAAAATGTCACTAAACACGAATAAGTGGCAATAAAGGATTTTCTAATATAAAAAGATATCTTGACCATAATTATAGTTTTGTACTGATATTTTTTGTTACAATAATACAACATTTTAACTTACTAGATAACAAAAATTCAGAAGAACGTTTCGTTCTACGTCCCTAACTAGCTAAAGCTACGAAATCAAACCCTTCGGTTAAGTTAAAGACTCGAAGAGTATTTCTGTTAATCGTATTTTACTTAAAAATTCATTTATTGAAGCGTTTTTAACGATGTTATGATTTTCTTTAGTACATATGTACCTATTTACAGATAGAGGTAGTAACCTAATCTGTTTTGATTTAAAAAAAAAAATAATGACGGTCCGGTGTTTAATCCCGTTTTTAAGTTCGCTTACTCTCGCATAAAGTGGTTAAAAATCTTCGTGAAATGGATTGAAGTTTTTGGTGGCTTGTCAGTTTGGCTAGTGATGTTACTACTACTAGTTATAAATCGTCAGGCACTGATTTTCTCAATTTATTTCAAGTTGAATCTAAAGTAGGTACCTCCCTTTAGGGAGGTTTCTAGCAGCTTTGTTAGTTAAAAACGAGACATTAAATAATAACTTAAAAGAAAATAATCATAGCAAAATTCAAAATGCGGCATCCAATCAATATTAGGGCTACAATCGACTCTTGCTGTTTGGGGAGAATTACACGTTATCAACTGACTAATACTTACAGAACAATGTAATGCATAATCACTCTTATTTAAAACATCCGTGATTCAATACATCACATTACTTTGACAGTTTGTTACACGATATTATTAATATTGAATTATGAACTGGTGTAGTTGTTGAAAACTCCGTGATACTTATCTAAACACGACTATAGCTTGGCAAAAAAGAGTCTGTCGTGGTAACCATTGGAACTAAAATATTTTTTTGGTGGCAGCACTGCTTTGTTTATCATCAACAAGTAGCTAATCTGTCATTGCGTTATGTTCATAATTGTATTTTACTTATTTCTAATTAACTATCAATTATTAATGCTTTTGAACATATAAAAAATGAATAAAACAATAAGGAGTAGTGGTGTGAGCTGTGATATACAAAGTTTTCGTAAGAAATTTGGCGGAATCTGAAGCGGAACAAATTTTGTCTCCGATTGACAATGTTTACGAAAGAACTGCCGACACGACAGGTATTTATCCAAGAAATTTATCTTTTATTTAATACCAGTCATTGTTTTTCCTTTCTCATACTAAATTTTATATAAGTTTCAAGCGATTTTATTATTTTATTTACTAATAGATTATTGAGGTTTCATTTTCTAGTTTGACAAATCGCGTGTACGTTAACTCTTGATGTTTGATACTTGAAATTGAAAAATGTACCTACATGGAATTAATATGATTGTCTTTATGTTTTTTTCAAGGTAAATCTCACAGTACAATTAGAGAAATTGTTAATGAAGGTGAAAAAAATTAAGGATTTTTTCTACACCTGGAAGAACACCAAAACAGTTGGCGGAAGAAAGAATTAGACGATTTTGATCTGTGTGCAATTAGACAAAAAGTTCAACACTATAACGAAACAGGCAAGTATTTTTTTTTTGTTCATGCCATTATCGCATACTACAGTAAAAAAAGTATAATTTATATTTATTATTTTTCAGGTGCCTATTCTACGTAATATATTACCTATAGTTTGAGGAGATGGGTTGTAATGGGAACCGTAAATGTGTAAGAAAGATTTTTACACTATTTAGATTTCATAAATAAGAAATGTAAAACTGACACATCAGTGTTAATGGAAAAAATCTATCATAGCACCGAAAAGGAATACAAGAATGATGTTATGTCACGTTTTTCTTTTTAAATAAAATCTAACATTTTAGCGTGTTATTTCATTTTCATTGTCATGTGAATAGTGATAATGTTATGTACCCCACATAGACATACCTGACACCTTCATTAGTCAACTGTTCAAGTTTATTCCATATTACCTGTACCTTTCGAATGCGACATGTTATAGGTACTCTGTGACTTCCGATTAGTTTCCGACAGTAAGCAGCTGTAAGTCACCTTGGCGACTATAAACTGTCAGCATTAACAGAATTCATTCAGCATTATTCATGTCCAATTTGATACAGGCATACCAACCATCGAATGGTTGTGAATACCCTAGGTGGTGACCGCAAATGCGATTGCTGAACGTTATGTCTTGTGTATTGGGTTCAATCGGCAATCCCTGAGTGTAATTTAATTAATTTTTAAACTAAATAAGTTTTCACTATGTTAATATGATGGCAAAATCGCTCTTAGATAAAAGGTTATTCCAGCGAAATAATGCGCAATCTACTAAATACAATGAAAGTAAAAGACTGTGTGCCTATCAAGTCTTGAAATCTTGATTGATGAGAATTTCCGGGATCTCGTGTTTGTGGATTAAAACAGTAAGTATCTTATCACTTTTAGTCCTAGTATACAGGGTGGCCATACCTGCTAAGCAGGCGCCCTCATTTTTTCCAGACTTTTTTGCCAAGCTATACATCGAGTGACAACGCGTGAGAAAATAAATAAATAAAATGATCACGAGCCTTTAGTTACTCGAGTATCGAGTTAAACAAAATCGAATCGCATCACTACCTGACATAGCTTATTGAGAAGTGTCAACTTTGACCTAAAGGTCCAGTTACCAGGTCATAAAATTAAAAAAAAAAAA
This sequence comes from Aporophyla lueneburgensis, assembly GCA_932294355.1. Classification (NCBI taxonomy): domain Eukaryota; kingdom Metazoa; phylum Arthropoda; class Insecta; order Lepidoptera; family Noctuidae; genus Aporophyla; species Aporophyla lueneburgensis. Next base: position 19,952,302 of record OW028746.1, on the reverse strand, counting down.
AAGAAGTGTCAACTGTCAACTGACAGCAACACTATTTACTTTAGTTCAAGTTCAGAGTTTTAATTGATTTATAATAATACTCTTATTCCTCTTAACATACATATTATATAAGCAGCTTATAATGTTCCCCCTGCTGCGATACAGGCCTCCTCTCTGTGACTCTGTGAGAGGGAGTAGTTAATCCGTTTCTTTCTAATTGCACGAAATTGATATTTGTTTTCATGTGTGTACTTGTAGAATTATAATGAAAATAGAATCTTCAAGATGGTACAGCATTTAATGCAAAATAATGTGCTGTTAACTGTTCAGTAAGATTTCAACACAATGTGTGAAGATGTTGCCCGAGACTGTTCCAGATTTGAAATAACTTATGAATGTTTCCCTGTCTTCAGTAAAACCATTTAGATGCAGTTTGAGGAAAGTGTGTATTGATGATGCAAGAAGAATTTAAACTGTTTATTCAATATGGAAATCTGGATACAGGAATATTTACATTCCATGGCAATCTGCAAAAACAAAAACATACTACCTATACCTGTTGACTCAGTGGGGAAAAAACATTATTTTGCAGTAGGTACCAGCACACCGATGAGAAAAATAATAATATAAGTTAGCCACTTCTAACATAAATATATATTTTTTCAGAAACATTACTTAGGTACACCCAAAAATCAATTTCTGACTTAAGAGTTGATCGTGGTCGGTAAATTTTTTGGTAGGCAGACATTCTGTTGACTGTTGTGCACTTATAATGTTGAGCATGCAGTATTAATATATTATGTATTTCTATCTGGCACACGGTATCAACATGAGTGGTGAAACGACCCTACTATTTTAGATGAAATACTAAGTATCTACTTCTCAAGTGGTCTGACGTTAAAATTGATATACTTATAGTAATAAAAATGCTTTATTCCATTATTTGTTTTTTGATTTCATGAACCATTCCAATACTCAATACTTTATTGCATTTCACAATGTATATGCTTAGGTGGTAAACATTGGATTTATTTACAATTGTGGGACCCTGTCGGGCACATCAAAAGAAATATAGTAGTAGGAGTAGGACTTATAATCTAACTTATTCTAAAATCAAATTAAATTAAAAACATGCTTTGGGCATTCTAACTGCATTTCAGGGATTTATCACTTAAATGTTTGCTAATGTTGGTGCATCTGTACCTACTGTTTCCCCAAATTATTATGCCGTAACTAAGCCATGCATAGACATAGGCGTAATATGTTACAAGGGCAGTCTGTAAATTTGTGTTGTTTTAACTACCAAATATTCCATTATATCTATACTATATAATATTATAAAGCTGTAGAGTTGGTTTATTTGGTTAAACGCAGTAATCTCAGGAACGACTGATCCGAATCGAACAATTCTTTTTGTATTGGGTAGCCTATTTATTGAGGAAGGCTATAGGCTATATAACATTACGCTACAATCAAAAGGAGCGGAGCAGCAACAAAAAATGGACGAAAACTGACAGGCAATGCGGTGCGACGGGAAGGTTCAGAGGAGCAAAATTAGACGCTGATGAAGTTGTGGACAGTAGCTAGTTTATTACTAAAACTCAAGAAATTAAAAGTTTTGACACTGCATATACATTGCGGCACATAAAAAGCCGGTGCAAGTTGCGGTCCAAGATTGAGTCAATAGAGTTTCACGTAGTAACACACTGTAACTATGTTACCTTTTCCGTCATCAATACCGTAAAAACGAAGCATGTGTGGTCACTGATCTCGTCAATCAAAGCTCATAAGAGGTCTCTGGAGAATTGGTATGTCGTAACGCACTGACGATCCGTAAGGGCCAAAGCATTACTGCATACTCTTGACGCAAAATTTCTTCCTCTTACCTTTCCAACGTCACCCACATGGGCAAGTTCAACGAAATCTGTATAAACATTATATTTTTAGGAAATAAAACTAAAGCAGTCCTAGATCGATGCGATAAAAGTTGCATTTTACTGACTTATGTTCAACCGCAAATTTTGACAGATGAAATGCCGAATTTCAGCTTTGATTCGATTATAGCGAGTGTCAAAATAATAGCAGAATGTGACTAAACGTCACGCTCATGTACGACTTTGTTAGCAGAATAGATTTTTACATTGTTTCGATCGATCGTTGGCGTCCACTAAAACGTAGCCGCAGCTGGATCGTTGTTCATTAGCAGAATGAGAAAACCCTTAAAAGTCGTGATCCAGTCGCGGTGCTATTGCGATTTTTGCACAAATTTGTTAGTAGAATCGGCCCCCTGGTCCTTACCTGGCGGCGAGCTGCCCATTGCTCGCCAACCGATTAGCCCCATCAGGGACAGAAACGATTACAACCCAAAGGTGGTAAAGTTATATGATACAGTATCCTACTGCGAGATACTAGATCTTAATCTCCTATCTTTTGTTTCCAGAGAACATCCAAAACAACATTACGTGGATCCTCGATATCCTACTCTTCTACGTGATTACGGTTGGAAGAAAACGAGGAAGAATGTTCTCATCATCCACGGTTTCAATGGTACCTACTCTAAAACACCGATGACCTACATTCGAGATGGTGAGTTTATTTAAATTATGTGATTTTTTGCATTTATATACCTACTAAATTTTGCCAGTGGCCTCACCCCCTTATCTATACAAATAAATAAAATTGATGTGTCTGTTTGTAATTGGACGTAGTTATGCAAAAAGGATCCAACCCACATTCAGTTACTTTTGAGTTATTGACGTTTTAAGTTCAATAGGTATTTTTTCATTACTTAAAAAAAAATTGTCTGTGGAATATTAACACGTTTTTTATTACTAATGGTATATTAACATATTCTGGTACAAATACTAGTTAAGAACCAGAAAGTTTAAATAGTTTATACTGAAAAAAAAAAATAAGAAGCGCCATACCATTGGTTTAAAAAAATTAAAGTACATGAAAAATAAGGCTATTTTTAGCTAGGTCGTTTTTACTGACTTGTAGTATGTATAATTTGGATCAGTTTGGTGCACTTAACTCATTTTTGACCAAGTTGTGGATTGGATCCTTTTTGCATAACTACGTCCAATTTCAAATCAACAGCTTTTCACTAAATGCATATGAAACTATACATATACGGTACTTACGGTTACCTATCATAAGTTCGAAAAATATTTGACCGAATTTCATTTCCCCTAAAACTTTTCAACTATTATCGTTTCGTTTTTTTTTACTTCATCGAAGTCACGTCTGCCACGGTATCAGTTGACCTATTATCAATTCTACTTTTTTAGTTACTCCGACGTTTCGTTTGGTCGATAAACTCTTTACCGAAGTTACACTTAGCCGAAATAACATTTGTTCGAAGTATTATTTTTCCAGACATTCATTATACCTATGTTAAGATTAACCTACTCTTTGGTTTAATTAATTATTTATTTAAATGTAATGGCACTTAATAAAACAGTTTATTATGAACAAAAGTGTTTTTAAAGGGTCCCAGTAAGAAGCATGCAAACAATGCTGCTTGCTACAAGCATGCAACATGCAACCATGCATGCAGCGTGCAAGCAGGCATGCAGCAGGCAAGCAAACATGCAGCATGCAAGCAAGCATGCAGCGTGCAAACAAGCATGCAACATGCAAGCAGGCATGCAACATGCAAGCAGGCATGCAACATGCAGCAAGCATTGTTTCTGTCACGGCTCCAGCGCTGCGGGGTTTGGGCGGCCTCACGCGAGCTTATCGTCGCAGATGGTTTTAATGCTCACCACCGCAGCGTCGGCTTGCTGGCCGGCTCTGCCGGCCAGCCTAAGCTGCGGAAGCGAGCCTTCAGACTACCTGCTCCTCAGCTTGCGGGCCGCCCTACCCCTCCGCGCCTGCGCGGGCTTAAATTACACTCTAGGGGTAGGGCAGACAAGACTACGTAAAGTCGGTTTTACAGCGATTCGTTTCTCACTCAATTTTGTAGCACAATATATTGACTTTTTATGAAACTACATATATTTAATTTAATATTGAAAACGCTACCAACTAACCGGCTATATATTTGTAACCAAATAATATTCCCTAAAATTTTGTTTCACTGTGGTGAAAATATGGCAAACAAATCATTTGGTAAATGAAAAAAGTTCAAAAGAGGCTTCGGCCAATAACAAAAAGTTATTTCGTAAATCGGCGAAAACATAATTCGGTAAAATAATACCTATGACACATGATACTTCAATGATTTAAAAATTTGTCAAATGATTTATATTGCAAAAACCGGCCAAGTGCGAGTCGGACTCGCGCACCGAGGGTTCCGTACATACCTGTAGGTATCCTCGGTTTATGCGTAAGGTTTATGTTTATGAAATTAAATGTTTTTCTTTTATATTTGAGTTGATTGAATGGAAGGTAAATTGCGATTTACGATTTATGACGTATTAAAAAAAAAACTACTTACTGGATTTCGTTCAAACCAATTTTCGTTGGAAGTTTACATGGTTATGTACATCATATATTTTTTTTAGTTTTATCATTCTCTTACTTTAGAAGTTACGGGGGGGGGGGGGACACATTTTACCACTTTGGAAGTGTCTCTCGCGCAAACTATTCAGTTTAGAAAGAAATGATGTTAGAAACCTCAATACTATTTTTGAAGACCTATTCATAGATACCCCACACGTATGGGTTCGATGAAAAAAAAAATTTTGCGTTTCAGTTCTATGTATGGGGAACCCCAAAATTTATTGTTTTTTTTCTATTGTTGTGTAAAAATCTTAATGCGGTATACAGAATACATCTACTTATCAAGTTTCAACAACATATCTCTTATAGTTTCGGAGAAAAGTGGCTGTGACATACACGGACAGACAGACAGACAGACAGACAGACAGACAGACAGACAGACAGACAGACCGACAGACAGACAGACAGACATGACGAATCTATAAGGGTTCCGTTTTTTGCCATTTGGCAACGGAACCCTAAAAAGACGTCGGCCAAAGTTTTCGGTAAAATGGAATTTGAACAAAAAAAATTCGGAAAAGTAATCGGTTCCCGGTACTTACATTAAAAAAAACATATTTTTTTTTAATTTTTGTCTGACCGCCTGGACCGAACTTGACGGGACTTTTACTGGCATATAGCTGATGTTATAGGCTACTTTTTGTCCTGGTAGCCCATGACATAATTTCCGACTTCCGAGGGCGAAGCCACGGTCACAGCTAGTTAAACATATAAACCTTCCTTTTGAATCACTCTCTGTCTATTGATGAAAACCGCATTAAAATCCGTTGCGTAGTTTACTAAGACGCGGGAAGCTGCGGGGTCGCGTGATTGTTCGAAAAAGATACCGTGACCCTGGCACATGGGCAACTGAAGGAACACGGGTGGGTTTTAGTCAGTAAAAGTCTGACTCGAAGAGCGGGAGAAGTCATTTGATGATTTCCCATCCAGAAAAAAAAAGACACGGGAAGCGACTTTGTTTTGTACTATGTAGAGATGTATTTATTCTCGTATTATTTATCCCTTTTGTTGTTTTATCCATTTTCTCTCTGCATCACTCTACCTACAAAATGCCTTAAGTGTTGAGTTCACCTTGTAGGGTATTCTTTACTTGTGCATAAAGTTTAAGCAAATAAATACACTTATTTGCCAATTATTGGTAAACAAAACATCCAGTTTTACACCCACTCGTCGCATACATTCTTCTCACGGAAGGATGAATATTAATAAGTACTGCCGTTTCGTTATTTCAGCGCGCAGACAAAAAACAACCAAGAATAATCAATGAAAGTGTGAAAGTGATTTAGAGAGAACAGAATTTGTGCGCGTGTTTATAGAGGAGGCGGAACGGTCGATAAATCTTTGCATGATGTTTTTTTTTTTATGATAACATCTTGTGTCCAAGTTAGATAATATATTCTCATATTATGTGCAGGGCAGGAAGAAAATAATTATTTTCTTTCTGCCTTGTGCCGCCCTGATCCTTCGTTCAGCCGTTCTTTTCGCAGTCTTAAAGTAAAGAATCATACTTTAGGCTTGGTTACTTAATGATCACTGAAATAATCTTTAGCTTCTTAAGAAAGTTTAGTCTCAAAATAATTACGTAAAAAAGGCTTTGAATTTCTTAAAAAAATATAAGGTCTGCTGCACAGTCTAGTCATAAATTCTGCATAATCTAGTTACAAAGTTTGTGGTCATATAATGTGCGTATGTAATAGTAAATACCATTCATTACATGACCACAGCTAGCGTTCCGCCTATATATTTCCTTACATTGTCTAGAATCTGTCTGTTTATCTGCTTACAGCATATCTATCTCGCAAAGATTACAACGTGTTCATGGTAGACTGGTCCATGCTCACCAGGTTTCCTTGCTACCTTTCTGCGCTGTCTAATATGAAGTAAGTCTATTTGAAATGATTACAATTTATAATCATCACACAGCTTCGTAGGACTTTTACATGATTCTTTAGCAAGGCATATGGCTAACCTTGTTGTTGTATATTCTGGCAATATTTGTATTACCGGCCCATCTGTTTCCATCTCTTCTTCTGGTTTCTGAGTTAACGACTTTCATCTATTGTTTTTGACCAGACAGGAAGCGTACAGTCACCAAAAGAGATAACGGTAACCGGGGTAAGTAATAGTAACCAGGGTCGTCGGATATATTTAAAGTTCAGTAAGAAATTGATGGATGTGTTTGAATAAAATTTCATTAATGTTTAAAAAAAAAACAACCTGTTTCTTTTACATCCATCCATGGGTTGTTAAACTTCAACTACAATATCCGACGACACTGGTTACTCATTACTTATTTTACTTATCTTCCCTATCTGGTTTCTTTGTCTTTATTCTCGTAGTTTGCATTCTAAGTTTCAACATCTTCGATTGTATCTATTTGGGAAAAGCAAAGACTAGATAGAGATTTTGTATCATGTGGATTACGTAGTTGGTTCGCACTGATATGCCTAGATTATAAGCTATTGTAACCATGTATAGTGTGTAACTGTTGGTTTTCCCTAACAAATAAAATAAAATAAAAAATAAAATAGATAATGAAAGGCAATTCCTACACAGTGTGTTGCACAAAAAAAAAAAACTAAATTCATTCAAATTTTTTTCCAGAAAGGCTGCTCAATGCACGGCTCAGCTATACTCAGTGATCACGCAAGCTGGTGCCTTGGCGAAGATGATCACCTGTGTGGGACACTCCCTGGGTGCTCACGTCTGTGGCATGATCTCCAACCATCTCACCGAGAAGCAGTACAAAATTGTCGGTAAGTTTTTATCGGCACAAACTACGTTTGTTAGAATAGTTGTACTCTGTCCAATGCTTTATACGTTTGGAAAGATCGTTTGCTCGGTGACTTTAATAATGCAAGAAACGTCGAATTGACTAAATGAGAGGTTTTGAAATCACCCCATAGCGACAATAAGTCAACACATTCTATCACAGTCCACTGCAAGACATAGGCCACTCCCAAGCTGCGCTACAACACCCTGTCCACCACCTTCCACATCTGAAACTGTTCTTTAGTTTGTCGGTCCATCTAGCTGGTGTCCCACGCTACGCTTGCTGGAAAGCGGTCTCCACTCCACGATTCATCTGCTACACCGGCCATCAGTTCTTCGACAGACATTGCCAGTCCACTGCCACTTCAGTTTGCTTACTCTGCAAGCTATGTCGGTAACCCCCGTATGGTGGGTCGGTACATTTAATCATCACCAATTGTATTGTGGTGGGATACAGAGAGTACTTCACGGATGGGTATGAATACTTGGAAAGCCAGCTCTAGAATTTCACAAAGTAAAATATTGAAAAAAAATAACAATAATAAATCTTCTAACTATGAAATTACTTTTGCTCGGCGATAACGCAAGCTGGCGTGGTATGATCTCGTTCATACAGCACATCCTTCCTTCATTTTAATTTGAGACGAATGCTTTTAACGTATGGGTATTATCGATACATGAAACCATAATAAATAGGTAAATTAGAAATAAGAGGAAATTCGGTAGGGCTGTTCAAATGACGTGACATTCGAATTGGTTTAAATACTATGGCTACAGATTTTTAATCTGTGTTCGTCACTTGAGATATCCATTTTACACAAAAAATAATCTCTGGCTTCTTAATTTTTTTTTATTAATAGGAATTCATTATTTGACATCGTTATTTATGTGCGCTTTGAAGCGTAAGTACAAAAATAATTCTTTGTACGTTACTATACATAATATACTTAATTCATAATTATTTTATTTGTAGATTAAATACGTAGTGTTAAGTTTTACAGTTGTGGTTGTTTCGGCAACGCTAGGGTGACAGTCTTAATTTCCAAGTATTGGTTGATGCCGTCTTCGCCCCTGAAAAAAAAAGAGAAATTGAAAAAACCCCGAATAAAACAAAAACCTCTAAAACTCGTACGTATATAGTACCCTTAAGTTTAATAAGAAGTTATAGGTAATATTCTGATCAAAAGAACTTCGAAACGGCTGAACCGATTTTGATAAAACATATCTAAGAACCACCTATCTACTTTTCAACAAACAAAAAACCGCACCCAAATCGTTTTCCGTTTATGAGCTACGGTGTCACAGACCGACACAAATTGCGGCCAAACTTATAACATCCCTCTTTTTGCGTCTGGGTTTATAAAACAGTGGAGAATGAATTCAAAACTATTCTGGCGTTTCTTAGAATCGTTCCTTTGAGGGCGCATCGAGGAATTGAATTATAAATTAATTGCGTTAGTTTGATCCCTTGCTGCCTTGTTATTACTTAACCTTTAGTTATGCTATTAGTACCAAGTAACTAAAGGTGTTCTGTGTGGTGATGGACGTCAAGAATAGCACCATACTTTTTCTTCCCGTGGGTGTCGTAAAAGGTAAATAAAGGACTTACTAGAGAATGGGCAGCAGCGTTTTCAATGCAATTTACTACCATACTGTGATTGCCAACCTGTCTGCGAAGCGTGGCGATTATGGCAAATCCCCCCAATTCAGGGGAGACTTTTGTCCTGCAGTGGACGTCATTCGGCTGATATTATGATGATGATGCCGTTAATATGTTAGATATTTAAGGAATCACTCTTTGAATAGTACACTTTAGAAACACGAATACTTGTAGTTTAGTAGCCATCGCTCTTCACTTAGCGCCCGAAGCTCGGTGTGACCATAAGATTGAGTATTGCAATAACTACCTATTCGCCCGATGAATCTGCTATGCAATATCATTTAACATGAGATTTGACAGAAGTAAGTTAACGAGAATAGCCAATACTTACAGTTCTCTACCAATACCGGAGTCTTTGAAACCGCCAAACGGAGTTTGACTTGTTGTGTGGTCATATGTATTGATCCTGAAAAGTAACACGATAACTTATGAGAAATATAGGAAAAGTGTTATTTGTATGGCTGTAATGAAAGAGGCAGACAGAACAAAACATGGGTCATGTGAAAGAAGATATTGCTAGGAACAGTGGCAACCTTAGTTTTACAGGGGCCCTGTATGCATCATTTTGTTGGAAGCTCTTTTTACACGACTGAGACAACGCTCCAAAGTAGGATTATTTTAACAAAATAAGCTGTAATTATGATCTTATTAAGAAAATGCAAGGGCTCTTGTTAATACTAATTTGAGGTTTTGCATACTATTTTACGAATTTTGCTTGCACACGTCGTTTTGGGGAGATCTGTAGCTTTAGGGCCCCGTATCATTGATACGATTGATACCACGGTAGGTACGCCCTTAGCTCGGAAGAAAGTTAACTCTGAGACGATGGGTAATATTATGAGAAAATAACAATAACAATATGGAACGTTTATTCTCTCAACACAAATTATGAAGTTATTGCTGAATTTTAACAACATAAGTGCACGAAAAAGGAGCTAATTTTGTGAGAGACTGGTGCCTGTGGTAGGTAGGTTTATATAAAAACCTGTATTACAGGTCACAGGGGTTCGCGGCTAGATGCCTGTTAATAATGAAAGAAGCTATTCTCGAAAAACGAATGATGCGACAATAAAAAAAAAATGGGATAAAGGCAGCAGGAAAGATCAAGCACAGTAATTAAGAAATAATTATGTGTAATCAAATAACTCTGAAAAATATAATAAGAGGACAAATATTTACCAGATGGAGCCGGCCCGGACTTGCTTGGCGAAGCTAAGAGCAGTGGTGATATCATTTGTGATGATTCCAGCACCGAGACCGTAGTTAGAGTCGTTTGCTCGATCGATAACTTCCTCGAAGGTTTCGAATTTAAGGATGCTTTGGACAGGACCGAAGATCTGAAAAATAATAACATAATCAGATGCGAGTTTGGAACCATAGAGCAATGAAGAGATTTGATCCAAAAGTAAGCCCATATGGTTTTACTATCGCGTATTGGATTACTCTCGATGTTGAACCTGTTACTGTTAGATTGTCAATAATCCAACAGAGTGTTTTATTCTGCGCTGAGATGCACGTAAAAAGAAACACAATGTTCGATTTTCGACTTTCGGTGCTAAGCAGTGAAGTTGAAGATCCAGTGAGCGATAAAATCCCACCGCGATATTTTTACATCCATGCGTGGTCCACGTGGTCTGAGTAAGAATCCGTCTTAATATGCTAACGAGTGAAGCTTAATATAAATCTGCTAAAAAATTACAATAGAATTAATCTGTCTAAAATATGAAGTTGATTTAATGATAGAACAGTAGTAAACGATTTAGCGTTTGTTTGCCGCTGAATTTGTTTCTATTGTTACAATTGTACTTACAATGACTAGTTTTATGTTTAAGTTGTAACAGTAGACAAACATGATGATGATCAGTATCTTCTTCATTGAGGCGTAAATATTTATATGTACCGTAGAATCTATATGAATATGTCCCATATTGTCGAGGTGTGTTTAAAAAATCCTACTTGATCCGCACATCAATTGGGTAAAACACGTTGGAACACCATCTGAATAATTATTAAGAATTTATCATCGCATCCATTGCTTTATATGTTCAAAAAATTTGTCTGTTCAGCAATGTAAATAACGCAATGAATGTTGTTGAACTATCATAATAACAACCATTGCTAGCTGTCCAAACACTCTTAGCAAATAAATAAAATATTTCCTTACCTCTTCTCTGGCAATTTTCATGTTATCAGTTACATCAGCGAAGACAGTAGGCTTGATGTAGTATCCCTTATCTCCCACCTTATCACCACCAGCTACGCATTTTGCTCCTCCGTCTTTACCAGCTTGGATGTACCCTAACACTCTGCTGTACATGTCTTTGTCGATCTGCATGTTGAAAATGATTTTGATTAATAGAGTCATTCGGGAAAGTTTTGGGTTTGTTCAAGAAGCATCCAATGCCATTAAATTATCAATTCCAAAATTGCTTTATAGATTTAAGGGCGAGGAACTAGGGCCATCCATATGAAATCTCATACAGTCGGTTCAATAAACGGGCAAACCGAAAAACTGTCATACAGCGGAACTCAAAACCGATATAAGGTTGTAATTTCTGAAATCTTAAGGTGTCATACCTGAGGACCTTGCTGTACATCATCGAAGGGATTTCCAACAGACCTCTTTGAAGCAATTTCAGCGGCTTTCTGCACAAACTGGTCGTAGATCCCAGACTGGACGTACGTTCTTGTACCGGCGCAACAACATTGGCCACCATTAGCGAACGCCGCTGCATGAGCTTTCTGTGCTGCTTTTTCAACTGGAACGAGAAAATTCACAATTGTGTCATCTTTGAGACCTTTTGTAGACCTTGATATTAGCAGCTTCGTCTAAGATATTGGTAGCAAAACTACTATTTACATATTTTTATCATTTTATCTTGAAAATTTAATGATAAACAGATCTAAATCTAATTTGGCGTTATGTTGTATGCTGCTAGGCGTAAAATGATATGCTGCTGATCCTAAACCTAGAAAGTATTCGTTGCTGGGGTTAAACTTGAAATTTCACAAGTACAGACATTGGCATGGTGTCAAAATTGAAAGGGATTAATTCGAAAATAAATTCTAGTTACCATCAGCATCATTGAAGACCACCAAAGGACTCTTGCCACCGAGCTCCAGAGTGACTCGCTTTAGGTTTACAGCAGATGCTGCTCCCAAAATCAACCGGCCTACCTGGAAATATAAAGCTATAAGTGAATTGTTTGATGCCATTTATTTCTCCATCACTTTGCCAATATTTTTTAGCTATCTCTTCATGGTATAAAACAAAGTCGGTTCCCGTGTCTGTACGCTTATATCTATAACACTACACAACGGATTTTTATGCGGTTCTCATCAATAGACAGAGTGATTCAAGAGAAAGGTATGAATAATAAATTGGGCGAAACCGCTGGCAAAAGCTAGTTACTATATAAGAATAGCCCGATGACTTCAACAGCTTGAATCGAGTGAAGAAAATTCGTGTTTACGTAAGCTATTTTGATATACCATATCTGAATTTAGTTCAACTAAAAAAATGTGGCATACCTCGGTAGATCCAGTAAAAGCTATCTTATCGACATCAGGGTGTTGTGTAAGTGCTGCTCCTGCTGTGGGGCCGTACCCTGGCACCACGTTGACTACTCCTGGAGGGAACCCTGCTTCTTTGATAAGAGCAGCCACCGCTAATGCTGTAAGTGGTGTCTGCTCTGCTGGCTTTAAGACTATTGTGCAACCTGAAAAACGTAATAAACGTAGTAAATATTTTATGTTCGCGTGGAGATTAGTGCCCCAACCGTTCATAAAATCTAGATACTAGACCTATGTTAAAAACCTTAGATTAAGTTTCTACTTTCGGCTCATTTATAAGGACAATCGTAATGTATTGATTCCATGGACTACTTCTAAAAGTTCCAAATACAAAAACATAACACTTTCCCAGACTCGTAGATCAAATTTTCTCAGAATCTCAGGTGAATAGTCCATTTCACTTCAGCTAACAATGGAAAAGTAATATCACATTGTATCTATGTTTACATTTCCTTGTAAGATCGTAAACAGTCGCTAATTAAACGGTACGTATAATGTTAATTATGAAATAAACAAATCAGACATACCTGCAGCTAATGCTGGTGCAATTTTCCACGACAACATTGGTATTGGATAGTTCCATGGTATGATCTGTCCACAGACGCCTACTGGCTCTTTCAAAGTAAAAGATAATACTTCACCATCTGTAAGATACTATAATTTTATACATAACATCACGTTTTAAATCTAAAGGGTTAGGTAATTGTGCAACAGATCATCAAACATCAAAGACATTTTAAGCCATTTGCCATAAAACAACACGAAATCTGCAATATTGCTTATCACCATGTCTTTCATGGACCCTAAAGATCAATAGAAGAGACAATTCCATTTTTGGGGAGAAATAATAGTGTTGTTTTGACAACACTGATAATGTTATAATGGATTAGAACCATGAACTCGAAAAAAAGATTATGAACCAGCAATAATGAAGGCTTGGGTCTAAAATACAATTAGAATGACATGATGCTCCATCACGTTATCTAACAAAACTTTAATGAATCTACAATGTAACACATATATTCCAATATACCATTAGAAAATACTACGTACGTAGCCACGATTATGAAATATTATTATCTACTAGAAAACAAATAAAAAGCTGAGTATGATTTTCATCTAGAAATGCATTTAACAACTGCAGTCACGCTTGATTCTGCTACGAGATCGTGACAAAAGACGTCAATGAATTATCTGAATGTCGGACAGATAACAATAACAATGCGGATATCATAAATTGTGATTTAAATAATAGAAATAATTATCTGCAACGTGCATGTTGCAGATAATTGTCATGTTACTTTCATCAAATTAATGATTGAGATGCTAAAATAATAAGATAGTACGATGATAAGAAATTAATGAAGAAAATAAAAAAAATATCAACCAGGCAACGTATACTCGTAATTATGTGATAATTAAATTATGTAATGTCTTGATAGTTTTAATTTATGTGTGCGGGGATTTGTTTTATTTCGAAAATATTTTGGAAAGTATTTAGCTTTATGCAATCGTTCTAATTTTTTCTTTCTACATTCGTGCATCTAATGGGATTTAAACGAAATGTATCTTTATCTAGAAGTGCCTCACCTGCCGGAATCGTGTTCCCCAATATTTTGTCAGCTTTCCCAGCATAATATCTCAAAACAGTCGCTGAATAATACACTTCTTCCTCGGCGTCTTTGACTGGCTTTCCGCAGTCCAAGGTTTCTAATTCTGCCAAGTATCTGGCCTGAGATTCAATCAGGTCTGCCAACTTAAGCATTAGGAGACCACGTTGTGAGGCATCCATTGTGCGCCATGCTGAGTAGCGAGCGAAGGCTTTTTTGGCTGCCCCTACCGCCAAATCTATGTCGGCCTGTAAAACACAATTCGGTTACGATAGTTCATAATTTGGATGATATTATTCTTTGAGACTTTTCTTTTATAAATAGATAAAAATGTAATGTTGTTCAAGAGAAGTTTGTTAGACTACCTAGATATAGGCGGTTGCATTTATGATGGTCAAGTTAATCTCTTCGGGTCTTCTTACGACATTCGCAGAAACTAGGGTGGTCACTGATTTATAATAATGACTGTCGCGTGTTAATAAGATAATATAGTAATATGAGTAATAATCAGTAGTTAATCCGATTAGTATGCTATTAAACTTTAATAGTCCCATATTAAAGTCTTGATTCCTAGAACTACTGTGGTTTATAGCGAAATTATATTGATCGTGTGAGAGACGAAATGGTTTCCTTAATGCCCTTCTATTTACTTAATAACTATATGCCCTAGTTTTACTGCTCCAATTACCGTTCATATGTCACATTTACTGTGACAGATTGTAATAATTTTTTTAAAACCTGTACTCATTTCTTATCTCAGTATAAACACTCAGATGTTTCTCAGCAATGATGTGATAATATTAATTGCTGCCATAGTATCTTAGCAATTATTCAAGGTTTTATAGCTGCAGTCGATGGCCCGATGATGCGATGGATGCGATCCATGGCCCTGTATGGGGCCCTGATCTGGACGGCTGACCTGACGGCCGGCAGCATCGCTGTTCTGCGAAGACCGCAGCGAGCAATGGCCGTCAGAGTCATCAGGGGATATCGCACGATCTCCTACGAGGCGGCCTGTGTACCGGCTTGATCCCCACCGTGGGACCTCGAGGCGAAAGTACTCGCGTCACTGTATCGGTGGCGCGATGAAGCGCGAGAGCGAGGCGAGCGACTGACGGAACGACACATGGAGCTTCATCGTTCGCAGCTCTGCGCAGCCCTGGTGGAGGGCTGGCAGGATAGGCTTTCACGCCCTAGCGCCGCTCTCGCCATCGTCGAGGCGGTCCGGCCAGTGCTCGGGCACTGGCTCGAGAGGAGGCACGGCTCCCTGTCATTTGGACGACGCAGGTGCTCTCGGGGCATGCTTCGGGAAGTACCTGTGTCGCATAAACAGGGATCCGGACGCCCGATGTCACCACTGGCTCGACTGCCGGGAGGACACGGCGCGGCATACGCTGGCAGAATGTGCCGCTTGGGAGGAGCCGCGTGTGCCCTCGTATCAGGAGTAGGCAGTGACCTGTCACTGCCGGCCGTGGTCGAGTCGATGGTCGGCAGCGAGGAGTCCTGGGACGCGGTTGTATCCTTCTGCGAAACAGTCATGTCGCAGAAGGAGGCTGCGGAAAGGGAGCGGGAGATATCTTCCGCTCACCCAGCCCGCAGCAGGTGCACCGGGCGTCGGCGGAGGGCGGATAACGCCCTCTTCCAGCCCCCCTAAATGGGTCCAGGGGCGACGGATCTGGGGACATCCATTGTCCCCTATTCCTACGGACCCGAGATGGTGGCGCGTAGTGTTCCACGCGCGCCTCTCTGTGATGCACGGGGGGGGGAGGGGAAGTTTAACACACCATAACGTGAGGAGGCCCGCAAAGGCGGGCCGGCACCAGTCGGGGATCGCGGAAGACATATTGGTTCCTGTGTTCCCCGACCTAGGTGTGGGACGGAACACCGGGGTGGTTTTAGTCAGTAAGTCTGACAGACCCCTCATCCATGAGGATTTCCACCACGAGATAAAAAAAGGCAGTTTTCGTCATTTATAAAAAGATATCACTGTGGTGCCAGACGTAAAGAATAGCACTACCCTAGTTCTTCCCGTGGGTGTCAACGGCGACTAAGGGACTTATTAGAGAATGTGCAGCAGCTGTCTCTTGCATAGAGACAGCTGCTGCACATTCTCTAATAAGTTTTACCACCATACTGCGATTGCCAACCTGCTTGCCAATTATAGCGTGTTGATTATAGCAAACCCAAATTCCGGGAGGCCTATGTTCAGCAGTGGACGTCTTTTGGCTGACATGATGATGATGATGATAAAAAATTAATCTGCTGTTTCATACAAAATACCTACATGGTCAAATGCATGCAACACCAATTTTTTTTTCACCGAACACAACCGACAAAAAGGTCAGAAGTATGTATTGAATCTATGGTATCAGAATGCGCGTTGATGATCCTACCTCTCTGTAGATGTTACTCCTTAAGGTGATAGGAATATCACCTTATGTATTTGAGTACCACCTCGTGATCAGTACATGCTAGGCTGATGAATATTTTGTCAAATATTGTGATTTACCTTGTCAGCTTCAGCCACTTGTGTGATGACGCTCTCATCCTGAGGGTTGATGGTGGGGAAGGTCTTCTTGCTGACTGAGTCTACCCACTCATTGTTAATGAATAACTGTGCAAAAGAAAGTAAATATGAGTGATTTATATTTGAATAGCTTCTGCCCGCAACTTCGTCCGCGTCAAATTTCTTGCTCCCCCGACCCATCTCGCCGCATTGATTCGCCTTCTAAACTTTTTTCTTTTTGGTCGACTCCTAGGGGTCCTAGCGCGATGTTATATAGCCTATAGCGTTCCTCGATGAATGTGCTATCCGACACTAACCGTAGTTCCTGAGATTAAGTTCAACCAAACAAAATTTTCCGTTATATATTATTAGTATAGATATGCTACACTTTCTACCAAACTCAGTTGACTTTATAGCGATTTACGAGGAAATAGTGTCTGATGAGTGGACTAAGTGCCCATATTATCTGGTAAACAGGAACCTCGCTTTGCAAGTATGTTTGTCGAGACACAAGATAATTTCATGAAATTGATCTATTAAATTGATCTCTTCGAACAAGTTGTCTCAAGTTCCTTTTCCGACAAGGCAATAACCTCGTGATAGAGGGCTGTAATGATGAAAGAATTCTGCGCAGGGTGAAGCTATGTGCGCATGTTAAAAACAGGTTTCCAAGTTCTGTGCACTTCTGGAATTCCACTATAATTGCGTTTTACTTTTCACTTTGTAAATATTCTTCGCAACAAGAATTTAGTTATAGATCTCATTTATCCCATCACGAATTAAGGATTTAAATATACAAATAAATAAATACTCAATCACTTTGTTAAATGTAATTACTTTAAGCATTTTATTGGTCATTTCCCGTTCCTATCATTGACAACAAACTGAAAATTGTTTGTTTACATCATCAGTGACTTGAAAACAATGTTGCAATTTTTACTAACTATAGAATCTTGATATTTTCCCGGAAATAATAGCGAATTTACACCGCCGGATGTAAAAGTAAAATCGGTAATTGTCAGTAACAAACCGTGTTTTTACATAGATATATATGTTTAGCTTACATAGCTTTTTTTCATAAGGACGTATGTGTTTTGATATTCAGCTCTATATTTACGAAGAATTCCTTACATTGTTTTCGGAATGCTTGTTTATTTTCAGTTTTCAGAAAGAACTACAGTAAGTACGATACAATGGAAGTCAATTGATCAATTCTATTGTTCTTAGAGTTCGTGCAAGTAAAATTCACGAGAAAGCCACATTTTTTCCGAGTTCATCAAATTGTTTAGCATAAAATTGACTTCTTTGTGTATTCAGAATGAACTATATCTCAAGTTGCACTTTTGTAATACCGGAGGAAGGGGTGGAATTAGGAGCCGACAATACCATTATAATATTCTTCCGTAATGACTTTAAAGATACCATGAGATACCTCTGACTTTGTTTCGGCATTTATTTTCAGACATCAACAGTTAGGATGTGCAAAGGCCATCCATTAGTTTATCAAACCCACGATATCCAAATTTGCTTCGGTTTTTTTTGCAATTTGCAGTTCAGTGTCATTTTAAAATATGATTCGTGACCGTAAAAATATGCCAAAAAATTTTCATGAAGCAAAAACTTTGTACCTTTTTTTGACGAAAATTACGAGTATGGGATTTGGTACAGTAAAAGTTTATATGGAGAAGCAGTACAGAAAGCTAATATTTTTACATAATTATGACTTTGGAATACATTAAGTTTTAAATGAATAATAGACGAATTTCAACCACTAGGCGATCCCTAGTAATCAATAAAATTATCAATACAACTGTTTCACAAACTATTTTATGAAGAAGTCATTGAATGATATTAAATGGACTAAGAAAGTCGTATTGATGATTTCAACTATCATAATTCTAAAAAGTTAAGTCATCATATTCATATTTGTCACGGTTGCGAATCATATTTTATCACATACAATATGACATTCACCAGCAAATTGCAAAAACGGAAGCAAATAAAAATTTCAAGAGCTACCATGGCGCGTCCCCTTAAGAAAATTACAAAAATATTGTAAATACTTAGGTATAATACTTAAAGTGTTACAATTCTGAAATGAAATAATCATTATGTATTTGTATCTGTAAAACTTTTTATAAGCTTTGTCGCACAAAAAAAACTCAAATACAATCCCCACAATCATATAATTTTGTATGCATGTAGGTATCAAAGTCTTATTTATCGGAAATGTAATTTAGTGAAGTAGATAATTATTTTACTGTCGTTAAGAGCACTTTGTTTTTCTAGTGATAGCGGAACGGTGGCATAACAAATAAGATTGGTCAATCATATTTTATTAACACTCGTAGATATATTTATTTTTATTACTGTCATTGACTTCTTTAAAAACTAAAACATATAAAAAATAACAAGTGTTATTAATCTATATTAGTGTTAACAAAAACCAAGGAATTTCTGTTTGTGCTATATCGCCTGTGCCACTTCTTTACATTAAAAAAAAAACATGTTATTAATGCCGGGCACCCGCGACTACGAATCTATAAATATTTAATGGAGCAACCACAGTACCACAGATGTTTTACTTTTTCATTAATAATTTCTCAAAATAGTTATTGATTTTAGCAAAATGGTGCTTACCTTCGTGTATTTAACGTCTACCTTCACCATATTTGTTGTTAAATATCAACTTTTTGTTTACTGTTAACGTATGCACCCAAAGCCGGCTTTAGGCGAACTGACGTGAATCGGTTGTTGCCAGTATCAAAATTTAAATAATGCGACTTGTAAACCTATTTATGAAGTGGAAAAATTGAATATAATAATTATAAAAATGACATAATAGATAGTAATGGTTTTATTCTACCTAAATAAAGTAGTTTTAATTATGTTCTACAAAAAGGCCAGTGCAGATATTTGTTAGTGAATTAAGAAGAGATTTATCGTTATTTGTGGGCGTTTTACTTTTTATAGAAGTTTTTTCAATGCTAAAAGATTAGGAAGTTTTTCAATACTTTTAACTAGTTCGACTCAAAAGTATTTATTTGTTTTTATCTTCTATCTTATAGACTAGGTATAGATTTGTTGTTTTATTAACGGTTTCGTTTTTCTAGCGTTTCAACTTATTATGTTCTAGGTTGTTGATTGATGCGAATTTTATAAGATAATTTCATTCTTACGCTTATCAAAATAAAATATAATTATCATCGACGTATTTCCCAAATCGTGCGAGATAGCAATTAAAGCGGGAATTCCTATCATCTGGCAACACTGAACTTGGGCTTGAACTTGTTAACGAATCATCGCGTTTACTGTGACTTAAACCTTATAGCATAGAATACAATGCCTAATTTAGAATGAATAAAAAGCGAGTCGTTAAGATATATAATCGATACATACGCAGTATTGCCAAGAACAATATCTCTTAATATAACATTTTGATCCTTATTGCTTTAATCTGTTGACGCAGTTTTATTTGTACAAACTATCTTGTCAACTGTCTACAGAGATGCATGTTCTGTGTGGCTAAGTTCACACCGGTCTGTAAACCGTCTGGAAGAGACTAGACGCTCGATGTGTGAAAATGTAACTGGAGGTGTAAACCTTTTTATGGTTAGTTGGCTGAATGGTTAGAATAGAGTGAATTTAAATTTTAATTCAGTTATTACTACCTCTTCTTCACGCTGTATGTGTCATATCGGGTGTTCATCTGTTTGATTGCCTTTTATACTGAGGACCTTAACACATTCAGCCTATTAAAGCATTTATTTCAGTCTACATTGACCCATACATATACTTACAAATTATTAAATAAAACTTGTGTTCATAAATCTTATATCTTTAAACGAGCAATTCTTGTATATATATATATAAGGTGTATCTATTCATACACGAAATATTTGAAGGGGTACACTTGTAGGTGGTAAAGAAGCTATAGAAGCAAAAAGAAATTTTGTATCTAAGCGTTTTTGAATTTTCGTAATTATTATAATTTTAAAACTACTTCAGACGTTTTGCATAAAACCTTTACTCCAAATTCTATGAATGGCCCGCCTGACGCTGCGAGGGCGACGACCGGACGGCACGAGCATGGCCGCGGTGTCTCGGGCCGTAAAAAATAAGAAGGAGCCAGTATTTCTTATGTGCGTCAAATAATTTATAAATATTAAATTAAAAAAAAAAACACTCAGAATTTTTTTTTCCTTTCTATAGCTTCTTTACCACCTACAGGTGTACCTCTTAAAATATTCCGTGTATGAATAGATACACCTTATATATATAATCTGAATCTCGGAAACGGCTCCAACGATTTTCATGAAATTTAGTATACGGTTTCGGGGGCAATAAATCGATTTAGCTAGGATTGATTTTTATAAAATGTCGTTTTATTCGTGTTTTCAATGACCAACTTTATCGATAATCAACTTGAACATAAACTTATTATTTTAAACACAATTTACCAAAAAATACCGAGCAAAGCTCGGTCATCCAGAAATTGTAGCTTAAACTATGTTAGTAGCACTTCACTTTAGTAGTTTGCCCGTGTCCTGTCCAGTGGCACTGGTTCACGGATACGACGGAACACCACGTCCTGTGGCTAAAAGTCTTCGTCCATGATGACAGGAAGATACAATTTCGGTACTTACACGCACCACGAACGCCTTGAAGTTGACCTTGAGTTGCGACTCCCGTAACTGCACGCTCGGCATGTGGCGCACGTACTACATAGTCTTCCAACTTAGTGGTGAAGTTTAGGAGAATTAATGTACAGACGCCACCAGGTCAAGCTACCCGAAACTGACAATTTTTCCCAATGAACCTTGAACCTAATGCTCTATAAATAAAGTCGAAAATCTATCAAAGAAATCTGACAGATTGTAGTAGCTTGATGTGATGGCGTCTGTACATCACAGTCTTCAGCTTACCAGCGCGCAAGCTGACTTCGGACTCCGTAGCCGCTTTCCCGCATCGATTCTTGATAGTTCGCGATCGGCGCTTCCTGCTTTGCACCGTCACGAAATCCTATAATGCTCCCACTTCATGGACACAGGCTTCCACTCAGTGTAAGGAAATGGGCAAACTATACACCATGCGGGTTCAGTGCGGGTTGGAAAATGTCATGAGTTCGAATTTTTGGTTCAAGTACACGTCGGATTTCTCACGATGTTTTCCTTTACCGTTTTGAGAGCAGTGGTGATGACATAATTTGCACCAAACAAAGCGCCTGCTTGGGTTTGAACTTACTACCACTCGTAAATCACGAAGCAACGTGCAGCTAGGCGCGTCATGTAAGTTTGTAGGTACACTACACAAACGCTACATATACTTACAGGGTGTACAAGTAAAATTAAATCAAATACTATGTGAAGTACAGATAAAAACCAAAAACCTAAAAAATTAAAACCTTATTTTTCAATAACTTAACGTTTCAAACATATTTGTCCTACAGTTGTACCATTACGTTTCCTTCTTTTCCCTGAAAACCCATGAAAATTTACATACTTTTGACGGTCGTCGCCATAGTAAAGAATTATCAGTAAGTCAAGATCTTTTAAATGAGATACGTTTGATGTCTAAATTTCTAATTTGGGGAAGCTTGTGCTTATCGTCCTATGAAAACTGTTCCTATAAAATCTATACTACTCAGGAGAAAAGGTAATGAAACGGAAGTTAGGCTGACGATCACCATTTTAATGACGCAGTGAATGTTTTTAAAATATCAAAATGGTATTGACATTGTAAATGTCGTAAGTGACCAGTCGTATAAATCCTTGGAGTAGGCCTCTGTAACATCTTCCAGCTGAAGAATGACGAAATTGTAGTATTAATCGTCGTATAATATTTTAACTATTTTGTTCCCAGGCTTAGATCCAGGAAGACCTTTGGTGTCAGACTACGGGTCTCGCCAATTTCGCCTAAGCAGGGATGACGCATACGTGGTTCAAGTCGTGCATACCAACGCTGGTTTCCTTGGCGAAGAAGGGCTAGTGGGGCATGCTGACTTCTGTGTCAATGGCGGAAGACTTCAACCTGGCTGCAAAGGACATGTTATGCGTAAGTGGTTTGTGAAATTATAATTTTATCCGAGGCTATCTAAATGGGGTTTGGACACTTCAAAGACCTTCTGTACTTAGACCATTCGGCTTGATAATCGTTCAGAGTCTAGATCTACTAGCATTTATAAGAGCAGGTTGGGCCTGTGCCGAGCAAGACTTAATGAAAGTCAGAGTTATTAGAATCTGCCTTTTTTATATTTACAAAGAGTCTTTACCGTATCCGGTGACAGCGACCCAGACTAGCTTTTCTCTCTTTTCGTGAGCTGTCTCATGGCTAGCAAATCCGGTTTTGGTCTTAAAAACCTGGCTACGTCGTGTAAAGGAGAGCTGCTCAGCATCGTTGTATGTATATGAAGGCTTTGGGCGACTTCAGTGTATTTGGCGCTTCATGTATATCTTCAAGGCGATTTTCTCTGCCTCTTTGTATAACCATAAGTTATTTTACACCATAACATTCTTTGTTGAATTCCCACAGGGATCGCCCGTTGCAGCCACTTCATGAGTGCATGTTACTTCGCCGCGAGCGTACGGAAAAAAAGAAAACTAGTTGGTATACCATGCGACAGTTCATGTCCTAAGGAACGAGGGCATTGGGGCATCAAGCTAGACAGGAAGGCTGTGATTCTTGGTGACGAGGTTCCTGATTTGTAAGTTACTATTCAAACTATTTTTGTAAAAGCACAGCTCTTGGTTCCTGAATAGCCGTAGTTAGGGCTCTATATACTCTTTTAATCTAATGGCACATCTCTGTTAGCAATTGTGATTATTATATCAGCAAAAGAGACCTTTGTCCTACAACAAGACATTATTAATATCTTGTTGTAGGGCAAAGGTCTCTTTTTAAGCATTGGTAACCACGCTTACTTATGATGTTAACTGTTTTGTTGGCTAAAAAAAAAACAATCTAAGAAAATCTAAGAATTTACGTTGCCTTTAAGACTTCAGGGGTCAGTGAGACTTTTTCTCTCCATCTGTAGCGTGCACATAATAATTATAGGTACTGCATTCACCAATCACATTTATGTACACAACTAGCTTCTGTCCGCGGCTACGCCCGTGTGTATGATAAAATGTATCCAGCTACTTCTGAGACTAGCCGGAACAAACAGACAGCGAGACAAACCATTAAAAAAAATTATATAAGTACCCTGTACACATTCTTATAAAGCTATTTTTTTGACATTACAAATAGACACTTTAATTTTTATTTTAACAATTAGTTATAAATTTGTATATACATATATATGTATTACAAACAGACACTTCAATTTTAATTATTCGTAAAAAAATTGCGTTTATTTCTGGAATAAACTGAAAGATTAAATTTTTTGCTTTGTCTCCAGGGCACGAGGAATGTACTGCATCAGCTTCGACCACAACGAAGATTGCCCATTTGACTGATTTGCTTAAGGTAATTCAATCATTCGTCTCTAAAGAGATGGTTCACAGTGATGGGTTACTTTTAAATCGTAGACAAATCCAAAGTAAAATGTTACGTTTTTAAGTAAATAGGTAATTTATTTTGTAGTTAAGAAATAAAATTAAGTTTTGTTACTATTGCCAAAGCGTTTTATTTGTATTTATAATAAAATGTATATATAATAAAAGATTTAGATGATGTGATTTAAGTAGTCCCAAAAATGTCGGTCATTTTATATGGTCCTTCGAGCCGGATAGATTTTCATGAATTACTTTATAAAAACGTGATACATGAAAGAAAACAAGAATTTGAAAACATGTATATACTACGAGACAGAATCTCTCACTCAAAATTAGGTTTGGATGTGAATTTATTAAATTAATGTTCCTTTTTTGTCGGAGACATCACAACTTGAATAGTAGCGCAGGAGAAATTACAAACTTCATTGTAGAACAGTGATTTGAATGTCCAATTGCCAAATACAAATGCACCACCGAAATAAGACTGTGCAATCCCCAGAATGTCAACGTTGAATCTGTAGTGTCCCTGAAAAAAATGCATTAACATTAAAGTAATTTTGCTTCGTTAAGATGGGTATGTGTGGTGGGGGTTTCCAAGCTATCTCTCAATATCAGTGTCAGTAAACGACGCAGATTTTCAATCTATATTATAAAACTGCGGACACGGTGTCGCTACATAAGCGTGCAATTAATTTATTTTATTAAATGCTTAAAGGATGAAATTGGTGGCTGTGCCCTCACCATCTCAGCCAAAAGATGTTCAGATAGATAGATGTTGTTGTTAGATATATCTGTCCTCTAAGTATGGCTGCTTGCTCCGAAGGTAGGTAGTTGATTCGTAAAAACATGTGATTTTTTTTTTCTGACTGGCAAAATCACATCGGGATTAAGGACAACTGTCAAAGTCCGATTTTTTATGCATTCTCAGTTCTTTAGTGTTACTACGGAGTTTGTGCTTAAGGAGAAGACTCTCATGTTCACTCCCAGTATGGACAAGACGAAACAATTCGATGTCGATCGGTGCGGGTTAAATAGGCACACAGTTTCATTCTACGCTCGCGCATGAAGAAATAGGTTGGAACTTGATGGTATTGACAAAATTTTCATATCGGGCACTCGTAGGCTAATCTGTACTTGCCAGTACGTACCTGTACCAACAAACGAGGAGCAGAAGAACTGTATCTTTACGCAAGAACCCTGATCATCATCATTTCAACCGAAAGACATCCACTGTTGGATTTAGGCCTTCCTCAATTTGGGGGGATTTGCCATAATCGCCATATATAGCAGGTGGATTGGCGATCGCAGTATGGTGGTAAAATGCTTAAATAATTCTGCTGCCCATTCTCTAGTAACCCCCCTGGTCGCCTTTTACGACACCCACGGTAAGAAATGCAAGAATTCTATTGCTACAATATCTTGTCCTGCGCTGCCCATATTCAGCAGTGATACATAAACAACAACGAGTCATCGGTCCACAATAAGGGAGGGCCATGCTACTCCTTCCGTTACCTTTTTGTTTACTGTTCTCGTTACAATAATGACACACAAACATAAATATTTACTTACTTTTATAACGTAGCAGTCTTTTGTAACATTCATAAGTGAGCTGAACAAGGGCCGCAAGAACAGATGCTCACACGGTTTCTTCACCTGCAGTCTAAGAATATCCTTTCCGTTGGTCGTAGCGACGATTTTACCCTGAAATGGTTTTTTAGTAGCAGAGGTTTGTTTGATTGATGGATTGGCAAAAGGGACAAAGCGCGTATTCTGTTATGCTCAATTAATAACTTCCTATGCCTTACCTTTGTTGGCGATACATTCTGAAATACCGTCAAATCATAATTGATAGTAGAGGAGTTGGTAATCGTAGCTGATGAATTCGCACAATCTTTTTGTTTGGGCCCTTTGCATATGTCAAACTGTGTTATTGCTAAATTAAACGTTCCCTGAAAAGTAATATGAATATTGTACATTATTTCAATGAATACGTATCTTAATAATATGAGGCAGTAAACACGAAATTTAGAAAATTATCCTTGTAAGGAAAAGGCCCACTGCCATAAAGGACCAACGGAGGTCATCATAGACCAGGTGAAGGATTTTGACTTACATAATCCTTTTGTGCATTTGGTTCTACGTAGACAGTGTAAACTGCGATCAGCATGACAAATTTTATAAACATATTTAACTGCAAGTAAGCTGCACGTTCGGAGGTAATGTAAATGTCATCACAAAACAGTTTAGTAAACGTTTACATTTTAGGATATTTTTAGTAAAAAAAAAAAACAAGTTATTACTGGCCAATGAAATGGTTCGTTGAACAGTGAAATTCCTTCATGATTACGGTGGATCATTGGAAACTGAGCATTTAATTTCATTCGATGGACATAATCATGTATATTTATAGAAAGGCCTGTAAGCAGAAATAAATGATGATAATAGTTACTGATGATACTAAAAATAAATTAGATAAGAGGGTTATTGTTCTGGTAGCTATAAGGAACTTTCTAGAAGCTTTTTCTATTTCTCTGAGTAATAAGATCAATAATAGTCGCATTAGACATTATACTTGGTCCGCCGTCTCTTTGTATCCAGATCGTTCCAGCTACTCTTTTTTATGTCCTTACTCAAAGGTTCTGTGTGGCGCAGGATCTGCGTGATGCCGTTTCTGTGTGGTACCGGACTTAATGAATAGCACCATCCCATTTCTTCTCGTGGGTGTCGTAAAGTCAACTAAGGGACTTACTAGGGAATGGGCAGAAGCGTCTTCAATGCGTTTTACTACCATACAGCGATCGCCAATCCACCTGCCAAGCGTGGCGATTATGGCCAACGCAACCAAATTGGTCAGACCTATATCCAGCATTAGACGTCTTTCGGCAAAAATGGTGATGAGGATGATGACTCGAAGGTTAGCTGTAACGGCTATATATTGTACTTCTGTGCTTTCGAGAGTCAAAGCTAAGTGGCCAACCCACTGTCATTTCTATATCTTTATTTTTACTTGTTGTATCATGCCTTTGTAAAATCAAACACCTATGTTTACATAGATGCAGGGTGGCAGTAGGGACATTGAAGCACAACTTGTTACGATGGCTAGTCTCCGTTGAGATTGGCCGCCGTGGCCGAAATACGGTCTGGAGGACGATATATTATGCTTAAGCATAACCTATATCAGACTATAATGTCTTCACTGTAATGGCACAGGACTCCTCTGTTCGGAAGAATGTTGCGGTAATGAAAATAATGCCTAATTATAAATGGACGCTTTTAGGAAAAGGAAATTAAATGTAATTGTTGGCTCTGTAATATATTGGAATCACTTTTATACGTCACAAACTACTGAGAAAAAATGGCGAAACAAAATCAAGGGTCCCTTTTAAACCGACTTCAAAACGGAGGAAGTTCTCAATTCATCTGAATGTTTTTTGGTGTGTATATTCCGTGGTATCTCCGGCAATAGTGGTAGGATTTCGAAAATTCTTCTTTTAGTGGATGCCTCAGGCTCAGGAGTGGTCTCATACAAATTTTATTTAATTTGGTTGGGTATTTTCGACGTTAGCCTCAGTAAAACGTTTTTAATACTTTGTTTATCTTGATGACATTTTACTGGTTCCTGTCAGGTTTGCTTAGATAGTAAATAGTGGTATACGAATCGGTGTGTTGTAGGTATCATAACTAAAAAGTAAATAATAGAATCTAATTCCAAAAAAAAAACGACTTCTGAAAAAACACTACAAACTGAAAAATAACTTTAATTTCGGAAGTTAGTGAAAAAAATTAAATATATCTAAAGGCATCTGAAATAAAGTTTTTCAGTTTTTAGTGTTTTTTCAGAAGTCTGTAGTTTTTTTTTTGTTTTTGGAAAAAGTTATTTTAAGTCCAGACACAAGGTGGGGTCTTGTTTAGGATAAAGCGGGAGGAAACGCCCGGGTGTTTCCATTGCGAGGATCGTCTGGAGGACACGGTGGAGCATACGGTGGAGGTGTGCCCTGCCTGGGCGGAGCACCGCCGTGTCCTCGTGGAGGCGATCGGCGGCGGCGACCTCTCGCGTCCGGCCCTGGTGCGAGCCATGGTATGGAGCGAGAGGGCATGGGAAGCCGTCACCTCCTTCTGCGAAGCAGTAATGCTCGCGAGGGAGGAGGCGGGGCGCGTGAGGGAGTGGCAGTCTCTGCACCCTTACGTCCCTAGCCGCCGCAGGAGGAGACGCCCCGGGCGTCGGGAGTCAATAGCGAACTCCCGGCCACCGTAGGCCCGAGCTTGCGGGCGGCGAACAGTGGGTAGCTCGCCGCCCGGTAAGAACATGGCTCGGGTCGACGGCGCGTCGTGTTCCACGCGCGCCTCAAAGAGATGTCAGCAGCACTGAAGGGGTCTGCTATGTAGGACCGATGCCTGCAAGGGTCGCGAGATTTTTCGAAAGAGATACCGTGACCCTGGCATGGGCAACTGAAGGAACACGGGTGTTTAGTCAGTAAAAGTCTGACACGCCCTCCCGCTCTGCCCAGAGCCGGAGAAGTCATGTGATGATTTCCCATCCAAAAAAAAAGTCCAAACACAATCTTGGTCAGATCGTGTTAAGCCAATGTCGATAAGTGCCTGAAATGGTACATAAATAATGTGTCGTAAAAATCAATTTCAACCAAAAATAGTTAATGTCTTTATTCTCCACCAACAGCGATTCTTTTTGGGGTCAAAGTAAGGTACATAATACCGCATTGTAAGTTACACAACTCATTATAAAATATCCATTTGAATTTCCAGTTGCCGTACATGAATTTTCCTCCATAGAAATTACGAGCAAGCGTTTGTACGTCTACATTTATACGAAAGAAACCCTGGAAAAAAGTCAAAAGTATGATTGTTGCACATCATTGGTATCAAAAAGATTCGAACCACTTAAATATATAGTTTGCCGAAGTATCCCAAAACCTGTCGAAAAAAGGACTTGGATAATTCGTAGGGTTGGTAAACCTGCGGATTCTTCGAACTGACGATCCGGACGTGTTTGAAAGTGTTTTATAAAATTGGAATGCTTACGCATGCTTTATTACTATCTAGTAAAATGAAAATTATTTATTCTGTAAATAGCAATTGGAATTACTTTTACACGTCATATGATAAAAAAATACACTTGGTGAAGTCGTCATTTTCTGTCACACTACCTCTGAGAAGAAATGGCAAAACAAGCTCAAGAGTCGATCTCCCTTTCAAACTGCAGACGAAATCTTCGTCAGGTCATGTGAGGATAATTAGTGCCTCAAATGGAATTTTGAGGAAATAACCATACAGATTTGACCAGTCCAGTTAGTGCAGGCATTTGTCAGTAATCGTGTAGCTGAACTCTGAGCTTGAGGAGCTCAACGTCGTTAATTACTGCAATGTTATTAATACTTGACGGTACAAATAGCTTACAGAAGCAGCTTAATATGTACCTACTATTTTCAGCTTTATATAAGGTTGTGTTCTAAGATTACCTTCTCAACCCCACAATGGTCTGAATTATTAAAGATACTCTGAAAAACCGGTCTGAGGAAGATGTGGTCGCACAGGTTCTTTATCTCGAGTCGTAACAATGCTTTGTCGTTCATAGAACCCATAATTTTGCCCTGAAAAAACCAAAACTATCCTTTAGTTGAGATATTAGGACCTCAATTTATTTAATAGCCGTGAAAATTGTACATTTTCCGCAAGAGTTATATAAGAATATTAAGCTCAAGCCTTTGTAAAAAGGTTTCAACAGCGCTTTGACGAAATGATGTTGCTTAGATTTCGACAGATCTATGTTAGTTAAATGATATAGTTCCAAATTGAGTGCAGTTGCATGTACCTTAACTGTCTTCATGACTTCGTTTACAGTAATATTCATATCCAAGAAAGAACCATTTGCAATTCTTGACGTAATCTCAACACAATTCTTACGTTTAGGTCCTTTGCACGTTTCCATTTTTGTCATTTTCAAGTCGAATTCACCCTGAAAATAAATAGAAACAGAATGATTTACTGATGGCTCATGAGGGCGAACACTGGAAAAAAGGTAGTCTATAATAATTACTTACATATTCCAATAGTGACTTCGATACGACAAAAGAAAATAAAATAACCACAAGATATTTTAACATAACTTCGAGATATGCTTTTTAATTGAATGAATTCGTTTCTAAGTACAATATTACTTTAATTCTAACATTCGAATAGCAATTTGTATCTAAACCACATCACGGTTAGTTGGCTACAAATGATCGTGATTTGTCAATGGGTTTCCTATTTTAGCTTCTAATTATTTACCTAATAACTATGTAAACGAGCATAATATGTTTTAAAATGTTTCATGGATCACCGTAAAAATAATATCACGACCTAGAGGAAAGGGTTAATTTATCTCCTCATGGTCTAGTGATTATTGTGATGAGGGTTGATTCATAGGTTCAGGCCAAACCTAAGTTTAAGGGATGATTTATGCTAAATGACCGTGAAGACTTCATGCTTAGAGAACCCTGCTGCCTATTTTCAAGTTAGTCCCATAGTCGCCTTTGCCACACCACGGGAAAAAATTAGATGATGCTATTCTTTATGTCCGGCATCACACGGAAGGGAATTCTGCCTGAGGTATCTGAATTACCTTTAAATATATAAATATCAAAGTTGTATGGAAATGAATGAAGGCCGTTAGAAGTGTCTGACTAAGGACATACATACGTTGTATAAAATAATTGCAACACATATTTTCTTGATATTTTCTTTATTAACAAAAATTAACCTTACATTCATACGACAGTTTTGAACATTTTTTTCGGAGTGACCATCATCTGAAGGATTTCGCAATGCACATTGCAGTAATCATTGAAATATAAAGTCTTGTATGTCCAATTTCCATACATGTACTTGCCAGCGTAGAGGGTGCGGGAAATAGCTTGAACATCCACGCTAAATACATGGCGGCCCTGAAAGGATTTTTTGTTATTATTGCCAAAAAATTAACAAGAAGCCCTTGAAGAAAACGTTATTGAGCGGAGATCGCGATTTAACCAACGTAAGAGGTGAAAATTCGGGTAAGGTGAACTTATGATTTTTCTAGTGTGACAGGTAGCAGCTGGATCAGAACAGCTAAGGTTCGATCATAATGACGTTTGATGGGAGAGACTTGTGTCTAGCTGTGGACTAGGGACGTAAGACGTAACGTAGGTGGGTTTACTGAAACTAGAATCGGAATCGGAATTTTAAGTTTGAGTTATCGGAATCGGAACTGGAATCGAAGTCAAAGGCGGAGTTGGAGGAAGATGAGAGGTGTGGTTTTTGTAATCGAATAAAACAATAAAAATAATTTAAAATAGTATTTGGGATTCCCACGAGCCTTGATCGTCGATTTTAACTTCCGATTTAAAAGTGTCGGGACCGAGGTCGAAATCAGAAGCGTAATTTCAATCGCAAGTTCCGACTTTTCGGAATCGGAATCGAATCTCCGTAACATCCCTACAGGGTATTTTTGCACTCATGATAAAGCAGTAGATGACGCCAACCGCAAATATCCATAAGGAAGGATCTCAACTTGTTTTGTGATGTTCACAAAACAAGTTGAGATGTTCATATGCACAGGTCAATTCAATTCATTTATTTATACTCTCTTCACAATATTGGTTTCCTTAAAAAATAACAATGTTTATGGCAATATTATATTCCAACATTGTAAAAAAACTGGTGCCTGAAATAGGTTTTTTAAAAAGCCTGTGTGGCAGATACATACATGTCATAACACTTCAGAAAGCGCTTTGTTGCATCTAGTATATAAAGGTAGTGGAATACTATTCATCTAT
This sequence comes from Aporophyla lueneburgensis, assembly GCA_932294355.1. NCBI lineage: Eukaryota > Metazoa > Arthropoda > Insecta > Lepidoptera > Noctuidae > Aporophyla > Aporophyla lueneburgensis. The sequence goes on along the minus strand of OW028746.1, from coordinate 19,920,386 downwards.
TGATAACAACATATCAAAAAATTTGACCATCTTCATTTGCTTAGGATAAAATAGATTTCGTAGTTGTTGTATAAGTTGTAGGTAGTAAGTACCTACCTCATAAATACCACAGCGGCCGGTTGTGACGTTATAGATAGCCCGGAGCAGAGGTTTGAAGAAGACATGTTCACACATGTTGTTTATGCGTAATCTCATTATTTCCTTATTGTCCACCGTACCCACAAATATAGACTGAAAAATAGAATTGGTTCATCATGATCATCGTCATTATTTCAGCCGAAAGATGTCCACTGCTGGGCATAGGCCTCTCCCGATTGGAGGGTTTGCTATAATCGTTACGCTTGACAGGCGGGTTGCCGATCGTAGTTTGGTGGTAAAATGCATAGAGAACGCTGCTGCCCATTCTCTAGTAAGTCCCTTAGTCGACTCTTATGACACCCATGAGTAGAAATGGACTCGGACCAAGTTTAGATAAGAGAGTGGGCATCATCTCCATCACTGCCACAGCGCAGTTTCATCCATCACCAATCAATCTGCTAACCGTGGTAGGAACTTAATCTATATACTATAATATTATGAAGCTGAAGAGTTTGTTTGTTTGTATGTTTGGTTGAACACGGTAATCTCAAGAACTGCTTGTCCAAATTGAAAAATTCTTTTTGTGTTTGGTAGCCTATTTATTGAGAAAGGTTATAGGCTACATAACATCACGCTTCAATCAAAAGGAGCGGAGCAGCAACGAAAAATGGACGAAAACTGGCAGGTAATTCGATGCGACGGGAAGGTTCAAGGGAGCAAAAATATGACGCGGACGAAGTTGCGAGCAGAAGCTAGTAATATTATAAAGCTAAAGAGTTTGTTTGTTTGTTTGGTTGAACGCGCTAATCTCAGGAACTACTGGTACGAATTGAAAAAAAAAATTGTGTTGGGTAGCCATATTTTTTTTTCTTCAATCAAAAGGAGCGGAGAATCAACGGAAAGTTAACGAAATCTGGCGGGCAATTCGATGCGACGGGATGGGTCAGGGTAGAAAAAATTGACGCGGACGAAAGCTAGTGTACTTATGTATTTTTTCAATCAGATTCAGTCATTACGAGGTCTACTTGGTAGTATAGGATAACCAAATTTGCTATTGATAGCAATGGTGGCCCACTGGTATCGACCTCGACTTACGAGTTGAGGTCATGGGTTCGAAGCCAGGTAGGCGTTTCACTTCGTATAAATAAATTCATCACCAAAACTTTCAAAACGTTGAAGGAAAATATCGTGAGGAAACCGGCATATCCTAAAATCAAAAATTCGAAGACGTGTGACATCTACTAACCCGCACCGGGCCCGTGTAGTCAATAACGGTCCACTCCCACTCGCTGAGAGGAGGCCTGAGTCCCAGCAGTGGGAACATAGGTGGGGATATAGGTTGATTATGATGAAACTGAATATTGCTATTTTGTATGTTCTTGACTTACAGAATAGAATGCTTTCATTTGAGACCGGAGTGCATAGGGTTGGTAACAATTTTACTTGTCTTCTAGTGTTAATAGGCACCAACCATCAACAGCATCGACAGCAGCACCAACAATGAACCCAGATGAGATTCGATGATGTTTCGATTTGATGAATCCCCGATAGGAATTGCGAATACGCTGAAAATACTGTTGGTGCAGCCGCGAATACGCGTCATCAGAGATGCACATCTGTTCCTAATATTATTATTTAGACTGAGTCAAGGGTTACCTAGATGTAAGTAGGCGTAAGCTCTCTCAGACGAACTCGATCGAGGAATCTCGAACTTAATAATAATAACAATAATAATGGTTTTGCTGATAACAGCAAAACCATTAATATTATTCTCTGCATCCCTGACTCAATACAACGCCTCGGCAGCCGCAGCCATACTTTAGGTAGGTTATGGGTTGGACTTCAACATTCAAAATTTTTGCATACTTACCTTGATGGAAGTCATATTTTCTTTTACCAAGACGTCGTATTTTATCCACACATCTTCATACAAGTATGCCTTCACTTGGGCACAATATTTTCTTCTAGGTGCTTTACAAGATTCGTAGTTTGTCACTTTTAAATCGAATTCTCCCTGCAAATGTAATTGATCGACATATAATTAACATCAAGTTAATTACTTCTCTCTGATATCGGGTTTTTATAAAAAGGTAATGTGTAAGCTAGCCATGAAGGTGGTTCACTGCATTGTCAATCCTGGTCATCTACTCAGCCTTTTTCCAACTAAGTACTATTTTGCAATTTTGTTGCTGTTGAGAGCAGCGGCTATAAGACCGACAAACCGTCTTCCCCAAGAAATAAACTCAGGTTGTTGGATATACTAGTTTTCTTACATTCAAGACCTGACTTTGGGCACCGTTGGCCTGTAAGGCTATGACAAATTTGGCGTGAAAAGTATAAATCTCAGTTACTTTACAGTTCTCAGTAAATAAAGAGGGGTACTCACATACTCAAACACGGAGTTTGTTACTATTATACAAAATGAAATTAAAGTTAAAAATATAAACATTGTCTGCAGTGTGCTCATTTTAAGAGAGTACGAATATATAACAATATTTTGAATCACTTAAATGTGTGTAAACAGTTTAAATAATCGTTATTTAAAGGATATGAATTAAATGTAACATGGTCTGCTGAACAGAAATGATCCACGTGTATGAGCTTATAATGATATTTTACAAGTAGTTATTATCTTTGATCGAAGTATTTAAGTATTGTGATTGAATAACAAAGAATTAATAATATCATAATAAAGGTCAAAACTACTATACTACAAAACAACAAATTCCCTATAAGTCTTCCGGTATGAAGTATTTAAAAAAGGAAAATAAATATTTTAACTAAAAAGTTTAGTAACAAAAGCATTCCTTCCAATATAGCCTCAGCCATCTATAAAATAATAAATGTCTAAATAAGTACCAAACTGCCTGTCGGATTTTAGAATTGCAGTATAGGTCAATAAAAAGCAATTTAAAAAATAATTGATTCTTTTGTATTTGCACAAATTAATCAATAACATATATTTTATAGGTAAGTATATAAAAATAATAGTAGTCTTGTATTTAGCGGGGATTTGGCATTTGTTTCAGTTTGTTTTTGTTCGTTTACAGCAGAGGTTTCTTGGGGAGGGCGAAGGACACTGTCTTGGTCTCCAAGTACTGAAGGATACCGTCCTCACCCCTGAAAAAAATGATAGTCATATGTTAATATAGTCACAAGAAATACAGCCAATAGGTACTGCTTATAAATGGTTAGAGCGAGGTTTTCCTGGTAAACATCCGTAACATTGTGGAAAATCAAAATCACACCAGATTTTTGGAAAAAATCAACGTAGATTTATTACAGTCAACATCCGACATTCTGTGGGTTCCTGTGTTTCGGAGACCAGCTTGGTTATTACAGGAATGGCATTCATTTGATAGTTCAACAACATTCATTGGGTTTTTAATGTGGTCGAGCAAACAAAATTTTTCGAACATACTATGAAGCAATGGTTATGCCATATCCCTCAACAGGTTCAGGTTGTTATTGATAGTGTGTCACGCACTAGGATGCTGAGTTATGTCAACGGTAGATCAATAAACCCATATTTTTATAAGTACAGACGTCAGCACATCATACTACCCAAAACTGTCAAATGTCCACAATTCATTCACATTTCATTCACATTCAGTCCACATTGAACCTAATGCTTTAGCAATAAAGTTACAAAACCAATTAAAGAAATTTGACAGATTATAGTACCTTTATGCGCTGGCGTCTCTACATAATGAAGAATAGTTTATCTATATGTAATTAACTATATGATTCAGCAGTTAGAACATTTTAGGCTAAATATGATTGGCTGTTATGCTATCACTAAGCAAGTCATATATAAAAATATTTAATAAATATATATTAAATTTCGAAGAAAAAAATACTTACAATTCGCGACCAATTCCAGATTCTTTGAATCCACCGAAGGGAGTTTGAGGAGCCACGTGTTCATATGTGTTGACCCTTGAAACAAATAAATAATCACGTTAATTGTCTTAATATAGATTCCATATACGTATGGCGAAAATATTCCAGTACAAGTCACTCAGTTACTCATTTCTATTTATAATACCAAAGTGGGCCTTGAAGCGCTTCTTCCTACAAGGTCAAGATAGCTAACCGTGTATTTAATCACATACTCGGTTCACATATTATCTTGCTAGTGATTAGATTCCATTATCGGCCAGGCCATCAATCTGTTATGGAATTTAAAAATCCTCTTATACTGAAATATGTACCTATTCAGTTGAAATAACAAGTTGACTTACTAACAGTAGCTTTTTAATAATTCACGATGTTATAATTTGTTTATAAAGGTCACTTCTAATAAAAGTAATATAGAGGAAGAAAATTTGAAAAAAGAAGAAGAAAAACAAAACATACCACATGGAGCCGGCGCGCACATGCTTGACGAAAGCGAGGGCGGTGGTGATGTCGTTGGTGATGACACCAGCACCAAGACCGTAGTTGGAGTTGTTGGCTCTGTCAACGACCTCTTCGAAGCTTTCGAACTTGAGGATGCTCTGGACGGGTCCGAAGATCTAGAGATAGAAATTAAAAACCATGTTAAAATCGGTGTTATATTATTAGCTATAATTCGGTTTATGAATCAGGATACATTGAAACATGGACATGAATTTGATACTATGACAAAACAAAAATAAAATGTAGAAGTTAAGAATTAGATATGTCAATTTCAGTATAGTATTATTAGCTAAAATGTAATTTATTGATCAGGATCTATTGACGCGTTTGTTAAATGGTAATAAATATGTAATACAAAATAAAATCGGCCTTGGATTAAAAACGGGCGTCTACATCTTATAAACTACTACAAAAACAATAATCGTACACTTCAACTGGATATATTATGGCATTATTTGATTAGAAATTCCTAGCTAATATAACAAAGAATATTTATAGCAAGACTAACTGGTATGAATGTAGCTTTCAGTCAAATTTACGAATTTGTAAAATTATTGGTCCCTAGGATTGAAGTCTCATAACCGGACATACATGTATGGGCCAAAATGTTATATCAATGAATTCTATAATATATAATTACAAATAGTCGCTACCCACCTCCTCCTTAGCAATCTTCATGTCATCCTTGACATCAGCAAAGACTGTAGGCTGGACGAAGTAGCCGACTTTGCCTTGGCGGTCACCGCCAGCGACGCAGCGGGCACCACCCTTCTTACCAGCGTCGATGTAGCCCATAACTTTGGTGAACATTTCTGTGTCGATCTGAAAACAACGGTAGAATTCCGTCATTAAAGTTTGATTTTGATTGATTGCCTTATTAGTGTGAATAGTGAAAGGTATGAAATTATTAATTCGAACGATTCAAACTATTTTTGGCTATTGTTTACGGATTGAAGAGTTCGATTATTTGATATAAACTTTTAATAGATTCATGAACTAATTTAATTGTCATCGAAATCGCGGAAGTGTGGCCTTTCATAGTCTAGGCTTTCCTCAGGAATCGTCAAAACTGCTCGATGGCCTGCATGAAATTTTAGTATACGAAGGAAACAGATTGATGTAACTTTTTCGGAACCATGTGTAATGTACCTGAGGTCCCTGTTGAACATCTTCGTAGGGGTTTCCAACGGTCCTCTTCTTGGCGATCTCGGCGGCTTTGGCGACAAACTTGTCGTAGATACCAGACTGGACGTAAGTCCTGGTACCAGCGACGCAGCACTGACCAGCGTTGGCGAACGCAGCCCTGTGAGCGATTTCCGCGGCCTTTTCGACTGTGAATAGAGTAGTAAAATATTAATTTCATTTCACTGAAGGAAATTATCAGCCGATTCACGAAGAGTAAACAGAGAAGGGAGTCTGATCTGATACTATCGGCAGTCAAAAGAAATTGAAGATGTAGACTATATATGCTCATATTTGCTCATGGAGCACACATGAGTAAATATGTGTAGTTAATAAAAATTGTAGTTTGCATTTGAAAAAGGCTATTTGGAACGCCAATTGCTAGGTAACGATAAAATGCAATGTGTGTGCAATTAATAATGTACAGTTGCATGGTCTTATCGGGCTATTTCATGTTCAGTGTTGAATATAATTTATGGCTAAATATGCCTTTATTGGGCTGTTAGTCTAGTGCCTAGTGACCCTGACTGCAAAGACTGAGGTCGTGGGTTCGATTCCCACTCAGGACAAATCTTTGTATGATGAGCACAATCAAATGTTCTGTGTCTGGGTGTAATTTATCTATAATATGTATGTATTCAGAAATATATAAGTATATTTATAAGTTGTCTGGTTACCACAGCACAGGCTCTGCCTGGTTTGGGATCAGATAACGGTGTGTTGGTTGTCCTAAGATATTTATTAGTATTTTATTATTTATATGTTCAATAGCATTGGTTTCTTCAGAGAATAATGCACCAATGTCAATTTCATTGACAGGGAGTTATCGGTCGATTCATGAAACAACATAAACGATAGCGAGAAGGGATTATCTCGGATTTCTATGAAAGAAAATGAATCAAGGTTGACGTTAAAACAATATTACAATGTTTCTTCGTGTTAAAACAAGAACAGTTCATGAATTTTCATAATGGTTAAACACAATTAGTAAGAGTTTGTTATAATTTAGACATAAAGACAGATTCTGAAAATGAAATTAGATATCACGCCATAGATAAATGCGATTAATCATTAATTGGTTCTGCATGATCCAGTTTCGGAACGAAGTTCCTTATGGCGCGTTGCGAAAGGGTGCTAGACGGAATTAAGAGAAAAAGTTGTAACGACACTTTTTAAACGACTTAAAAAAGGAGGAGGTTTCTCAATTTGACTGGATATATTTTGTTTTGGAACGAAGTTTTTGGAACGGAGAGAGAGAGAGGGAGAGAGTGAGAGACAGAGGGAGAGTATTTTTGTTGAGTGTATACAGGTTTTTTGTACATGATAAATAATAAAAAATAATAACAATAATGAATCCTGGAAAGGAACTTCATTCCATCCGGGTGTCCCTTGACACCTCTCAAGGTTTTTTTATTTTAAGTTATGGATTTAGTCGCTTAAGTAACATGGATATCCAAATGATCGGATAAGAAACTTTGATTTCCGCTTTGATGGTTTTTATCTTTAAATCTTTGTGGATTTTCTAGTTTATGACGTACCAGGGGGCATTTACTATCTGCGACAGTGTTTTTTAATTGAAACTAATGAAGGATTTCCGTAGACAGGCTTAAAGATGCATTTGTATTTGTATGGTAATATTGTTCTGTATCTTGGATTGTTACACTACAAGAAAATGGGCCCGGTGAGGTGACTGGTGACCTTACCTTAATATTTCTCTAAGAGAAAATATTTCTATCAACACCAATGAATACATGGTTTAAATTCGCACAATATAAGCACCGTCAATGAATACACAGGTTTTATATTAACATGATAAAAAATATTACGTCAGAGTAAGTAAAAGCATTAAACGGCAAAATGCTAATTATTAAGACCGTTTGCTCATATGGGTCAATATTTGAGGGTTTTTATATCTACAAGTTCTTAGACATTTCTCTTGATAAAGATGACTTTACGAGAATATAGCAGCCATTTAAAAAATAAAAAATACAACAGAACAAGTTTCTATTGAAGTGATGACTGCACACTCGCAAGTATTGTCAATTTAGTCTTCACAATCAATGGAACGATTTAAAACAAGATGATTAATACTGTTCTGGGCAATTGTTTTCAAGTGTGTTTGTGATCTGTATACAATGAAAAAATTTGTCTTCTTCAAATTCAAACTATTTATTTTATACAAACCATTAACAGTGTATATGGAATCTTATACCCGACGTCCTATTAATTCAATATTTGTCTTAGCATCAGGTTCAAAACTCATCATCATCATTTCAGCCGAAAGACTTCCACTGCTGTACATATGCCTCCCCCAATGGGGTGTTTGCCATAATCGCCACGCTTGGCATGCGGGTTGGCAATCGTAGTATGGTGGAAAATGCATAGAGAACGCTGCTGCCCATTCTCTAGTAAGTCTCTGTCGCCTTTTACAACACCTACGAGAAGAATTGGGATGATGCTATTCTTTACATCCGGCACCAAACGCTTCAAAACTATATGTGTTTAGTTGCAATATCAGCACTAAATGTTTTAAGTGGTCAAGCTATTTAATCATGTGTAGGGGTCTACTAGGACCGATGCCTGTCGGGGTCGCGTGATTGTTCGAAAGAGATACCGTGACCCTGGCACATGGGCAACTGATGGAACATGGGTGGGTTTTAGTAAGTAAAAGTCTGACACGCCCTCCCGCTCCGCCCAGAGCGGGAGAAGTCATTTGATGATTTCCCATCCAGAAAAAAAAAACAAATAAGCTATTTAATCATACAACTAGCAGTCGTGAAGTCATCCGCAAATATTTTGCGAGTTCTGACCCTGAGACGGTATACATACATACATGTATCGCTCATACCTATACGTATATCACTCTACATCAATTTACACCCACTGGTTAAATTGTCTTTATCGGAAGATATGGAAATAAAGTTACCATCAGCATCATTGAAGACGACCAGCGCGCTCTTGCCTCCAAGCTCAAGTGTGACTCTCTTCAGGTTGACGGCGGATGCGGCGCTCATTATGATCCTACCCACCTGTATGAGAAAAAATAACAATTATAAATGAATCAGTATTCCAAGTACAGTATTAGTTTGCATTGCTAATATAATGTCACATTGTGTAGAAACACTAAGTTGAATAAATAATATGAGTGGAAGTAATAAATAATAAGTAAACTTAAGATGAAATCACGCCAGGAGTCCCTAAAGAGAAGCGGAGGTAGTAAGTACACTCAAAGTTTGCCAGTTGTTTGGCGAGGCTACTACCAATTTTTCCGGAGTAACAACCACGACTACATAAATAGCTGATGGGAAATCCCAATAATATTCTGCCCGATCCGGGATTTCGTCCCAGGAATCCATAATATGCAGTTGTGTTTGGGACAACTAGACCAGCTAAGTATTTTAGCAGCGTATTGTGGAACACACTAATTGTAAAATTGGTTTTCTTTTGGATCGTTCCACAACATTGATTTCGTTATTTACATTGTTGAGCGGACACATTTCTCGAACATATGAAGCAATATCCTTCAAAATTATTCAGATTGAGGCTGAATAGTGTTTTACACAATTTGGGTGCAGGTACTTCAATAGAAGTGGATGATAATGAAGTAGGTTAAGATAGTCACGTAAAAGTTATAGTCATTGTAACAACAATAGGTATCACAGAGTGCAAGCAAATTTATTATTATTGTGAGGATTTACATAACATTGTGTAACATTATTTTTATCTTATCTTTACAAGTATGGCATGAAATTGATGGATTTTATTATTTCGCAGCTTGTTTCAAATAGATTAGTGAGTAACACGAGAAGTTTAAATCAATTTAAATAATGCGTCCCAGCAATAGCGTCTAGCGACCACAACAAATGTTTATACATATTATGGTGATATCGATTCACGTAAGAGGTTCAAGGTTCAAGATCAATATCATGAGCGCGCGAACGTCGCTCATTAAATTCGAGAAAAATATGGATTCACCCACATAGACGTTCAGAAAACTGACTGACATTTTGTTTCGAAGATTGTAATTTCCCTTTTAAATCTTTAGCAAGTGGATACAACTACATTTTATAGAGAAAGAGTAAAATTTTGCCGCAAATACATTTATATCCTATCTAATAATACTGAATATACACTGGACACTACATAGCCTTGAAATTCTTATTTGGCTTTGCTAAAAAGTATAAAATTTATAGCTATCAAAGTTATAGGTACAAAAAGTGAAGACTTGAACGTGTTGAAATAATATTTTAAGAGTGAGTTGCACTAACTAACTTTAACCATAACCCACGACTTGTCAGCTATCAAATCTCCGCCCCCGTATCACAAATGTGACCAGTTGTGTCAAGACGGGAGTGGGGGTCAAAAAATCATGAAATTTATGTGTTCTAATTTACGGATATGGTCCCTAGCCGGAGATTTGACAGAACCAAGGCATTGGTTATGGTTAAAGTTAGTTGGTGCAACTCACTCTGAAAGAAAACGCACCAGGTAATAGACAAAATTATAAATTTACCTCAGTGGAGCCAGTGAAAGCAACTTTGTCGACATCAGGGTGGTGTGTCAGGGCAGATCCAGCAGTGGGTCCGTAGCCGGGGACAACATTGAGGACTCCAGCAGGGAAACCAGCCTCCTTGACCAGGGCAGCCATAGCCAAGGCCGTAAGAGGGGTCTGTTCAGCGGGTTTGAGGACTATTGTGCATCCTATAAGAAAACAGTTTATGTAGTTTGTGGTTTTTGGAAGGAAAATGTCATCAGGAACAAGTTCATAATTGCTTTTTATAACAATCGATTTTTTCGTCGTCGAAGATTTAACGACGTAATATATTTCTACATGTGTGAAAATTTTATTTAATACTAAGTAAAGTAGTCACAACAAAGTACTTCTTTTTGCGTGTTTTTTTTTTCAAATTACTGTGGAAATTTTGTTTTTTTGTTTTAGTGTAAACATATTCAAATGCTCGCTAGTCTTTTTATGTAATGAAGACAAATCATTTGTTTTTTTATAGTTTAACGCTAAAATGGCTGATCGGATCTGAATGTCATTCAGCATATAGGTTGGAGAAGGACATAGGCTACTTTACATCCTGAATTGTAGATGAATTGACAGGCAACAGTTACAGTAAAAAAAAATAACTTACCAGCGGCGAAGGCGGGGGCGATTTTCCACACAAACATGGGGATGGGGTAGTTCCATGGCAGAATTTGGCCACAGACGCCCACGGGCTCCTTCAGTGTGAAGGTCATGACCTCACCGTCTGAAATACAATGGCGTAGTTAACAAATGGCTTCATACAAGGTCACGGTTGACTTTAATAGACTGTAATGGTTGCTATGTGCGTGTGGTATGGGTTTTTATTTGAGCTTGTCTATTGTGTACTTTTGCTGTTCAGTTTTCAAATACGTGTTCAAATATTTTTTGATGTTCATAAAGCTAAATAAAAACTAAGTCGTTAAAGTTGGACAATAATAGGAAAATAAACACACGAAACAATAGAAACAAAAGCTCTAGAAATATATAAATATAACTTGCAGCTGAATTTTTCTTTAGCAATTTTCGTATATACATTTTTTGAAATTAAAGTATGAATCTCATCTCACGCAAACAATTTAAAAAATTAAGGGAATCTGGAGGTATTTTTGACAGCTTGAGCAAGAAGCTATGAAACACTTCGATATTTTTGTATTAGTAAAATTAACATAAATGTAATAGTGATTTAATTTTTTTTATGATTTAAATAAAGCTGTGTAATAAGACGAAGTCAGGTACGTGTCGATAGTTGGTCTAATTACAGTTACAGACTAGAATAACCAGACATGTTTTAGCAAGGAGTTAGGTGCTCTTGTGATTTTTTAAACATTGTTTTCTCAACTAATTTCATTATAAAAAAGAGTTTATTTGTAATCTTTTTTTTTTGTTATAACATAATGTTCTAAATATGTTAAATGCATCTTTCCGATTAGTTTGTCGAATCGCACGAATTTACTGGCCTAAAACGGGCGAATCGACACCTTAAAATCACAAAATTATTTTATTTTATTATTTATTTATTATTATTTTCTATATGCGACTTGCACGAAGTTAATTTATATATGGGCGAATCGACAATTCCAGATATACATATAAGGCAATTGGCACATTTTAAATTGTACGTAATAAAGGTATGAGAAAGGTTACTGCAAGTACATGCAATAAAGTGCATATGTAGAGTGACTAGCTTTCATGGCAGGTCATCTTGTGTTTTTTCGCGAACAGTCTTTAGTGTCGGTAACTGCACCCTAATTGCGTAATACAATATTAATCCTACTCTATTCAAACTTATTGAATCCATTCTTTCTTAAGTTCGAAAAAATTGTCTGCTTAGCAACGTAGACAACGCCATGAATGTTGTGCAACTGTCAAAATGTATATTCCCCAAATGTAAAAAAAAATAAATTCCCCAAATGTATAATGTATAATGTATATGTGTTTACCTCTGCTTACATAGTATGAATATAAGAAAAGAAATACCAAGGAGCCATGTTTATTTCATCTAGGTAGGAAGTAAGTCTAATACTAAAATGTTAAAAACTAGGTACCTGCGGGAATGGTGTTGCCAAGAATTTTATCGGCTTTGCCGGCGTAGTATCTGATGATACCAGCAGACCACAAAACTTCGCCTTCCGCCTGTTTGACGGGCTTGCCGCAGTCAAGGGTTTCCAGTTCACTCAGATACTTGACATCCCTCTCCATGAGGTCAGCCAGTTTGAGGAGGAGGCGGCCTCTTGCGGAGGCATCGAGTAGACGCCATTCTGAGTAGCGGTGGAACGCCTTCTTGGCTGCAGCTACGGCGATGTCGATGTCAGCCTATAAAGAAAAAAAAAACTTTACTTCCATCACATTTCTTAGTAATAATATCCTCCCACCTGAATCTTTTTCGGTGGCCAACCCAGGATATAATAGTGTACTTTAACCTCTAAGTCCCTGAGAAACCACATTTGGTATGTAAACAATCGTTTTTTAATTGTGTCTGTAATTACGGTAATTGACCGGTTAATATCACGTGCGTTCACTTGTGCACAAGTGTGTGCTCAAACGCAGATGCAGTGTCTATTACTGTTTCGTTACTTATAGGGTGATGGGACGGCAATCTGACATGACCAAGGAGAGATCAGGCGCAGGACCAACGGCTTTACAAGCTTACCGTGGCAGGGTAGTGTCACTGCACACAAATTACAAATTCCAGATAGCTACTAAGATACCCCTAATGGAACAACCCAATCAATCTTTGCCCGTCCAGGGAATCGAACCAAGGGCCCACCCTCAGCAGTCGTGCTTGCCATCCACGGGACGAACGGGGCAGTAGTCATAGCAAGAAGTTGCATAAATTAATCTGAACCTCCGCCTCTGCATATACCGATTCGCGGTCAAAGAAAAAAATATTGTAGGTACCTTCTTACAAAAAGAGGAATTTTTGGTATCATCCAAACACTGTGTCGTAACATTATGAAAATAAAGATAATTTTGTTAAACAATGATAATCATGTTGGCTACCTAGATACGATATCGACAATTGAAATTCATGTTTTTGTTCGAATAAATGCGCTTCATATTATTATGATGATAAAGAATGCAGGTAGGTAATGTATACAGTTTATACACTTATAAATGAAAAAGAGGATTCAGTTTATTGATTGGTTAATGGATACATAGTCAATAAGACTTCATAGGGTGGGAGGGACATCCAAAGAACTTATACCCGACCCCTGGAATGTGCATTGTCAATTTGACACCATTATAAAAATAAACCTTATGTATGTGACACTAAGTTCTATTACAGACAATCACTTGGTCAAAGAGAAATTCGGTCCGAGAGAGAAAGCGTTTCGAGAGCCCTGTGTCCCTTTCTTGAAGTAGGGTGCCCATAATGAACGAAATTATAAGATTATTTACGGGTAAAGTCCAAAATTTTGACGCATTTGCTCAATAAAAAGTGTCCCAACAATTTTTCTTAAAAAATACAAGAACTACAAGATTTTTACGACCATTAATACTAAACAAAGTGGTTATTTGCCCAGCGCGCCAGATATTCCAGGTTATACAATAATACTCGATAGCAGAGTTTATGCGTTGCGTTGCGTTTATGTTTACTACGTTTTACTTTAATCCATCTTTAAAGCGTAACTATTATTATTTTTTTTAAATCAAATTATTGGTTAATATATGTTTTATTATATCCTGTTATATTAGTATCTACCTACATCATATTGCTTGGTCACCCAAATGAAAGGGACAGAGGGCTCTCGCGAAGCTGTCTCGCTCGGACCGCGTATTGGCAGCCTGTGCGCATTCCAGGTTGGATTTAAGTTCCTTGGGGACATCAAAGCGAAAACTGTTAACATGGATTCAGAACAAAATTAACCGTAGGTTATTTGAAAAACGAACAGCTGTTTCCTACAGAACTGCGATACCTAAAAAGAAAAAATCTATGGGACAATTTTTTTTTTATTTTTAACCGCCAAAATGTTATTTTGTTCCTTTTTTAAACCTTCTTGCTGCTTCCATATGACGGATTGTGCCTCGCTGTCCCTACCCCCCTGTATCCAGCCAGTCCTTAATATACTTAAGAACTTGTTTTCTGTTATTTTGTTTCTCTTACCTTGTCGCCTTCAGCCACCTGGATGATGACGCTCTCATCCTGAGGGTTGATGGTGGGAAAGGTCTTCTTGCTGACCGAGTCCACCCACTCATTGTTGATGAACAACTAAACAGAAAGAGAAAATAGATTATAGGATAAAGTTTTACGTTTTGCATAGAAAATGCGTTTTCAAATCGATAAAAATAAACATAATGTACAACACCTACTAACAAAAAATATGCCTATGAATTTTAAGTACCTTTTTTAAGGTAAATAATATTTTAAGTACAAATATCTTTAGGGAAACAATATTTTTCAAAGTAATTTGATATTCTCTACCTTTGTCTAGATTATTATTATGGACGATTGGGTATCTAACAAAACCTATATGTAGGTACCTACCTTTTTTTATGAATAAAACAATAATTTCGATACATATGTACTTGTTACATTTGGACTGAACCATATCATTCATGAAATTATATGGTTTTTTACCTACAAGTTACGACCCACTCGTAAATTTCAGGAAAACACCACACAATTTCAGTACAAGATTGTGTCGCGGAATAACAAGCCAATAGTTTCACAGAAACACCAATGTTTTGACTGAAAATGTATTTGGTACAATAGGTACCTACATATTGATCCGCCGATCACCTATTGTGGTTTTGTTGGGCAATTCAATACTTGAGTTTCCAGAATGTTGTGTATACCAGTATACCGCAAGTATTGAATTAAGTCTGAAATTAAAGCTTGTTGCTAACCATGTAATGGGTAGGTAAACAAAACATCCTATATCAACATAGCAAATACACAGACAGAAATATACTATTTAAAATACAACTGGCTTGTAAATAACACGGAGAAGCGACTTTAGCCACCCAAACAAAAATTTACATAATTTAAGATTTGTGGGTATTTATTGTTATTTGCGATTCTATTTTAAATCAACTTAATCAATCTAAGTAAGGATCGCTCCTAAGACGACCCACTGACCATATGATCAATAAAGTACATTATATCATAGTGTATTTGTATAGTTTTACATATGTACTATTTTGCTATGCTCCCTATATAAACCCTCAATTTCAAATAAAATCTACATCTACCTCTTAGTTATAAAACCACGTACTCTATATCCCAAAAATAATAAGTACGTAAATCTTATCAGTAAACTATGTTTTTACAAGCGTAATCATTTGTGTAACTCAAACGTAAGCCGGTAACCAATTGAAATAAAATGTAAACACTTTTATAACCTACATTATTTTCAGAATTTCACTGTTATTTCTCTCAGTAACATTCTAATGGAACAGTTTTTAAATATGAAGAAATAAACCAGTCTTACCTTAGTGTATTTGATGTCTACTTTAACCATTTTCAAGCCGGGTTGTTTGTGCACGTGCGTTCGCTCCAGAGGATCAGCTATAAATGGTTACCTCTCACACAACGAGCCGGCAATAAACACGGTTTCACACACACACATACACAATAATATAGATAAGTAGATACGCTAGAATACAGATTATATTGATTTGTGTTCCGTATGTTTTAATAGACGAGTTAATTTTATTATAGTTTGTAAGATGTTACAGCCGTGGCATAAGCAGCACTAGTCTGTTTTCTAGATTTTGCATCTTATCATTGCGCATGCGTGGAGCGCTACACGCTTGAAATAGGGGATGTGTCAGCACTTGTTGAACGCTCGTATTTTAGGAGACAATAGGGTCGAAAATAAGCTAAGTATTTTGTTTCATATACGTTGTGACGTGCCCTTTAATGACTACTTAAAAACAAATGATTTCGTTCTAGAGAAATTGACATTCATCAACGTTCTAGATGATGGGCCGTCAAGAATTGGACATTTATGCTGCCAAAAAACTACTTCAATCCCGTTGAAAGTCGTTCTAGGAATACGAGGCTAATTGTTTAGGCCCAAAAATATTTGGATTTACAGTTTTATTTTTTATTAATTTTGCTACTGTAGCTGCAACTACACGTTAAAATTTATTTATATTAATGAAAACGGTGAGTTCTATTGCTTCTAAAGTCGTTTTTCAATGTGGCCTTCCTGATATTTCTTTCTCGAAAGAGAACACGAAGAAGGCTTCGTTTCTAATTTGTGTGATCGTTGACTTTCATTTCAGTCCTTTGCATCTCTTACACATCATGCAGTCAGCTCCGTCTAGAAACGTCAGTACAATAAAAATCGAGCCATCGAAGTTCGCTGAGGGGACACATACTATCATTTCCACACTGAAAACCGTCAGTTTCTAGACGCATTTACGTTATAGTATCTACGAATAAACGGTGACCCGCTTGAACTGTGTAGAAAGTGTTGACAGAGCGCTCTCAGCTGTGAGCTTTTGTTTTATTTACGGGGAAGTAAAAAGTAGAGCCATGATTTTGACCGGTATGTAGGTATGTTCATTTATTCCCTCATTACTTGTAAAATACTTTTGATAACTGAGGTATCGTTGGAAGAGTCTTGACTTGATCGTCCGCTAGAATATTACGTCACATTAAAGGCTTATTCAGACCGGCGCGACGCGATTCTTGTAGAACAATTTCCATGAAGTTCACATAAAAATTGTTCTACGAGTGTCGCGTCGCGCTGCCGCGTCGCGCCGGTTTGTAAGAGGTTTAAATTGAATATGGCGCCTTCTAAAGGAATTAAAGTGATGAACTCAAATATATTTTTTAACAATATGGTGTTGAAGATAAAATGAGAAGGCTTAATTAGCACATTTCAACTTGGTATATATAAATAGTTTAAATAAAAAGTAAGATTAAAACCTAAAACCCGACTGCTAAAATATCACGATCTAAAAAGTATCAATCGAAAATATCCTTACCTGAAAGCCATAGCGTATGCCACCTGAATCATATATTCTAACGGTAGTAAGCGACTATAAGCTATAAGGCAGAGTGGCATACGACCACAGCTTTCAGATGAGAATATTATTTTTTTAATTACTTATTTTTATAGTTTATGCATACCATCGGTCCTTTCGTTTTAATTTTGGTCGTGTCCGTTTCAATACGGAACCCTGAAAATAAATCTTGGCATTGGCATTGTGTTGAGGAGGTTGACATTATTTAATTATATCAGTTAGGTATAATTATTATCTAACCAAAGCGTGTATGAGTGACGTCAATATACTCCGAGAATGATTGCTGTCACTTGGTTTGACATGTCACAAAAATAATAAATGTACCTACATATTGATGCTCACGGAATGATTTGACAAGTTATAAAAGGGTGACTGATATAATTTTATTAGTCCTAGACTTAAGAACACTAATTTTTATATATTTACCTTCAGATTTTATGCAACTTTGTTATAATTGATGTTTTGAAAGATGAGGTTGCAATTCTGTTCCAAACCGTTTAAATTTAATATCGAAGGAAAGATAAGAACACAGAAATATTTGAAGTTTAAAAGTGGAACCGTATTTGAATCTACATACAGTATAGGATATTGGCCTGCCAACTGTAAAAAACGGAAGAAAATTTGAATTTCAAGGGTTACCCTGGCGCTGGCGCTTCTATCTTATTGCACAGTGTTGAATTTTCAACTTTCAGCCCTCAATGCCGTGAGTTGAAATTCCAACAGTGCAATAATATTTACGCATTCACTTAAGTATTGCCCAGTTAGTGACGACGGCCATAAGTTTCAAGTGTTTACGTAAAATGACTGTTTAATCCTTGTAGATCTTATAGGAGGAAATGGAGCTTTTACTTGTACTCCTTGCTAGAAGATTTTGGGAAATAAATTTAATGTTAGTTCAATTAATGTATACAGGGTGAAATTAAATTAGCGTGGGTGTGTACTTTAGAATGATAACAAAAAAAAAACACCATTTTAACTTTGTTCAAATCTCTACATGACACTTACATGTACCTGTACATTAAGCCAAACGACTGTTATGCTTTAGTTTTTGGAAATTGTAAAAAAAAACGATTTAAGTTCTCCGTTAAGTTACATAAAAAGCTGATCATTTACGGGCCATTGACCTTCGCCCAACGAATAATGACATTTTTTTTTCGTTTACTTTTCGGTATCAATACGTGGGTAAAATATTGCGGCATATTTAATTTAATCCTGTATTTTACAGTTGCACTTTTTCAGTAGCCAATTAACTTTCCACTGTTCGCAATGACAAGATTTGATTTATTAATAAACTTTTATTATCAAATCGAAAGTATAAAGCCTTATCACTAGGTGTCCTCATTATAATAAAACAGAGGTCTATCTTATCAGAATATAAACAATAAATAATAACCGGCATAAAAAAACAGAGTGATAAGAAGAACAATTAATTTCTTTAATGCAATTAATGATTGATCTTATTGTGCTGGCGTGATCATTATTATTCTGTTGTTAAGGGTATTTTTTTGACCTTGATAGGAGTCACTCCTATTGACCCTTTTGCTTGCTTCATATACGAAGCATAAGTAAGCCAATAATATTTATTCAATCGACCATTATTTAAAAAAAATTATAATTATAATAAATTTGACGGAATGCATTATTATATAAAAATATGTATTAGCTTTCTTCACTATTGCTCTATAATTATAAACTTTAACTGACGTGCTAAATTCCATACATTTCTGTTAGTGTAATTTTCGTAAAACGGGGTACAGTTTTTGTTTCAAGTATTAATATACAACAGATTTATATATTAAAGGCTATAAGAGTAGAGGGAGACCAAAAAAACTATGGTTGGACTGTATAAATTATGATATGGATAGAAAGGGTATAACTACTGAGATGACGAATAATAGAGAAGTGTGGACGAAAAAGACAGATTCCGACGACCCTATAATTGGGATAAAGGGCAGGAGAATGATTTTGATACATTAATATAAAGCAAGCTAGTGATATGTTTGCTTTTCCTTCGATTCGTAGGACGAGCCGAATAGAAAAACCGAATCACACTTTGTTATTCGGTTTTTCTATCTGAAACTTCTCAGTAGCAGCTAACTCCGGAAGTAAGGATTTGGTGTCTGATTGAGAGCAATAGGCTCTCCCCCAATTACAAGGAACTTGAATAAAACTAGCGAAATGCGGGTGTACCTTCCTTCAGTCCCTCACTTTATCTCTGACCCGGCCCCTAGTCCCGGATCCCAGCAGGCCCCTGGGCCCAAGCCCCTGTACGTTGGAGATGGTGGCATTTACTGGACAAAAATAATTGCCAAATGATTCAAATTAGCTCTGGAGTTGGATGCAAATAGTAATGGGAAAAGACTTAGAGCCCGATAGTAAGATGATGAATAGCCAGTAGGCCAAAAGACACACACAAAATAATCACTGAAGGTAGACCATAGGTAGGTAATAGGTAGAACGGGCTGGTTTCCGCAACTCCACGTCTGAGCGCGTATTTTGCGTACGGGTGGGAAATCGGTTATTCGATCCACCCCAGCTCCTCGAGAAAGGCCAGCAACGCCTTGATGTTGCTGACTATCTCACGTAGGGTACTTGGGTTACCGAAGTACTTGGCCCTGTATGTGGCGATCGCCGGGCAGTTTAGAAGCACGTGCGCTGCTGTCTCGTCGTCCTCAATGCAGGCCCTGCACAGCTGACTGTCTGTAGCTCCTATGACAAATAGATGTATATTAAACGACCCATGGCCAGTTATTGCTGCTGTAACCATACGCAGCTGTCGTTTGTCTAGCCGAAGGACCTGTTTTGTGAGTCGGGCATCGATGGTAGGTAAAGCCTCCTTGGCCTGCCTGCAATCATTTTGGTCCACCCATTGCATAAAGTGTAGATCCCTGGTACGTTTTCTTACCAGAGAGCGTAGAAACCCAAAGGGGAGTGGCGCGATGGGTTCTGGTCCCACCGGTGTCATGCTCGACCCCCTTCTGGCAAGTTCATCGGCGGCATCGTTACCAAGCGAACCGTTTTGTCCTTTTATCCACTGAATGGTTATATTATTGAGGCTACCCACCTGGTTGAGGCGCTGGTGGCACTCGTATATTAACCCAGAATCAATCGAGTGACTGTCCAGCGCTTGCAGAACCAGCCATACTGTCTGAGAGTATGCGGATCGAGTGCCATGATGGCTGAGGCCGCAAGAGTGATCCCAATGCATTCCGCCTGGAACACTGTGTTGTGAACTCCTAATGGTGTGGCTATATGTATGTTGAAGTCCTGCGAGAAGACTCCAGCACCTGTGCCACTGTCTGTTTTTGATCCGTCCGTGAAGATGCGCAGCTCAGTGGGGCGTAAACCCTCACATCGGCGATCTTCGTGCAGCTGGATTCTGTATTTTTTATCAAAAATGAATTGTTTAGGCACCCGGTCCATTATAGCTTTAGTAATGGGGAACTCATTGTTGAGTTCCTTAAGCAGCGCGGTGTGTTGTGTGTCTCTCTTCCTCCAGAGGTTGGTTGCGTTCAGACGCGCCGCCGCCATCGTGGCTTCCTGCTGTATGAACAGGTGGAGCGGTGGTAGTCCCAGCATGGCTTCCCTGGCTGCAGTCGGAGTAGTCCTCATGCAGCCCGTGACCGCCATGCAGGCTAGTCTTTGCATGCGTTGCAGTTTGTTGCAGGCTGTAATAAGCTTGGTGCGGGGCCACCAGACCACAGCCCCGTAGGTGATCATGGGTCGGATCACTGCGGTGTACAGCCAAAGAATGATTTTGGGGGATAGGCCCCACTTCTTTCCTATCATTTTCCTGCATTGCCAGAATGTGATGCAGGCCCTGTTTAGTTTACTGTCTAAATGGCTACTCCAGTTTAACTTACTGTCAAGAATGACCCCGAGGTACTTGACTTCGTTGGCCAGCTGAAGTTCTGTATTGAACAATTTCGGTAGGCGGAAGGGGCCTAAAGCTCGTTTATGGGTGAACATGACTAGCTCCGTTTTAGTGGGGTTCACTGAGAGGTCATATTCACTGCACCATCTCTCTACGATACGTAGTGCTTGTTGGGTGAGGTTAAAAATCGTGCTCGTCACCTTCCCTGAGACAAGGATGGCGAGGTCGTCCGCATAACCTATTGTGTAGTAATGATTGGCATTGAGTCTGGCAATTAATTCGTTAATCACCAAATTCCATAGAAAGGGTGACAGCACCCCTCCTTGGGGGCAGCCTCTGGCAATCATGGCCAGCTGCTGCTCATCCTCTAGGCGAACCACGCGCTTGCTTAACATGTTTGTGATCCAGTCTATGAGTACCTGTTCAACTCCATGTCTGGAGAGGGCGCTGCTGATGCTGGAGAAGTTTGTTTTGTCGAAGGCTCCTTCAATGTCTATGAAAGTGCCCAGGCAGGTCCCTTTCTGATGTATCGCTTCCTCTATCTGGCTAACTACCAGATGAAGCGCCGATTCGGTGGACTTACCCGAGCTGTATGCATGCTGGTTACCGTGCAACGGTAGGGTTTTCAGAGCGCCGTCCCTCAGCTCCCTGTCGCACAGTCTTTCCAGGGTCTTTAGAAGAAAAGAGGTCAGGCTGATTGGTCTATGGGATTTGGCGTTTGTGTAGTCGCCCTTACCTGGTTTAGGGATGAACTTTCCCTTCCCTCCATCCTTTGGGAACGTATCTAAAGGCCAGGCACGCTCTCATTAAAGGCACCAGTCTTTCTGCGATGAGGGTTCCACTGTAGTAGGGCGGGGACCCCATCCGGGCCAGCAACCTTAAATGGATGGAAACTCCGGATGGCCCATTGAAGTTTCTCCAGCGTGATCACCTTGCTAGCATAAAACCAATCATTGTCTGATGGTGTTTGAGTCGCATCTTGCCAGTCGATTGCTTGCGAGAAAATACATCCCGGGAAGTGTGTTTCGATAAGGACGCGTCTCGTTTCTTCTAGCGAGGATGTGAGAGTGTTGTCTGGCTTGCGAAGGGTAGTTGGCCCTGGTGTAGTTTGTTGCACCAGTACTTTCCTTACCCTGTTTGCTTCCTGGCAGGACTCAATGCTACCAGTGTATTTGCGCCATCCCGAGGTGCTCCTGAACCTGATGCATTTTTTGTAGCAGGATTTGGCTGCGTAGTACTCATCCCAGTCCTCATCCGCACATGTATTCATTGCTCTATTCAAAGCTTTCCTTACCTTCTCGCGCTTTCACTCCAGATCCGCACCCCACCATGGCTGTTTGCCCGGTGTACTACGAGGAGTCGTCTCTGGACACGCAGTTTGGTAGCTGTCTATCATTGATTTAGTGAGGTGTTCTACTTGTACCTCAATCTGTGTAGTGTCCGCAAATGACGTCGGATCGCTTGGTGTCGCAAGTTTGGAAACTAGGCTGCGTGTGTAGATACCACGATCTGTGTTGCGCAGTTTGCGGCGCGGAGCTACTGGCGGGACAGAGGCCTGGATGTCAAAGCGGATCCATCTGTGGTCGGAGCAGGAAGCCTCCCTGGAGACCTGCCACCCAGTGGTAATTTCCGCCGCGGCCTCTGTTGCCAGAGTGAGATCTATGATTGTGCGGCTTCGTCTGGTTACGAATGTCGGTTCGGAGCCAGTGTTTAGTAGGGATAGGTTAGTCGAGAATAAGTAGTCAACCAAGGCCTTACCTCTTTCGTTTTGCGTTTCCATACCCCACAGCTGGTGGTGAGCATTGGCGTCGGCACCGATGATGACCTCAAGCCCGGAACTCTCGCAATAGCTCACGAGGCGGGCGAGGTCATGCGGGGGTGGCGCCTCCGCTTCGGGCATGTAGGCCGAAGCGAAGACGATTACCATCTCCATGGCGCCGTCACGCTGTATAATCAGCTTCACTGCAGAGATATCTCTGCAACAGAATTCAGTTAGAAGCTGTGTTTTAAGGTTTCCTGTTACATAGATACAC
Organism: Aporophyla lueneburgensis; assembly: GCA_932294355.1. NCBI lineage: Eukaryota > Metazoa > Arthropoda > Insecta > Lepidoptera > Noctuidae > Aporophyla > Aporophyla lueneburgensis. The sequence goes on along the minus strand of OW028746.1, from coordinate 19,897,309 downwards.
GATCTTGGTTGATCGTGATCAGTAGTAACCAGGAGCTTACCGCCAAGATTGGAGAGTCCTTGTATGCGGCCCGCTCTAATCCACGGCTCCTGGATCAGGGCGATGGCCATTTGTTGCACCTCCAACCACTTCCGAAGCTGAGCCGTTGCGGTCTGACTGTGGTGGAGGTTTGCTTGGAGGATTTTACATATCGACGAGGAGGACGCTATTGCTGGTCGATTCCTCATCGTCTTCCTCCAGATTGAGCCCGGCAAGCAGACCGCCCTCTTCGAAGTCATCCCCCTCCCGGCACGAAGCCGGAGACAAGGTAATGTCGTCCGACTCCTCGCCCGAAGAAGGGACAGCTCCCAAGGTGGCGGCACTTGGGGCGGCCGATTCTGCTACAGCAGGTTCGGCCGCGGTTGCTACCGGGTTGTTTGGTGGGGGAGTCGATTCCCCCGCTGGTGTCTGTGGCTGCTGCAACAGAGCCTCCGAAATGGTTCCCGTGGCGTAGTCCCATCCTTGGGGGACATCGGTGAACCTGCCGTTCCTACCCTGGAACTGCAGGTACACCTTCCCTGCCCCCAAAGATAGACGGCGACCCGCGCCCATCAGGGTCGGGATTTGGTCCACCGGGACACCGACCACCACGAACCATGCCGAGGCCTGCTTGTCGGCGTGCAGCAGCAACCAGCGCTTGACGTCGACCCAGGGGTTCTGGTAACTGAGAGCACGGCCAATATTGGTCGGCTCTCCGAGGACCCCCTGCTCGTCGGGGATCACGATGCCACATCGTGCCCGTCTTTGGATCTCCGACTGACTCTTGACTACTAGCGTTAGGTTAGTAGGGAGAGTCATTCCGGAGATTGTTTTCCTTAGCCAGACTAAGGTAGACCATACATTTAACTGTTTTTAAATCTATTCGTATCGACCTACACACTGAATTCGTCGATACGCAGCACGCTTTATAGTTTATTTTGAGTCATAATCCTCGTGGGACTGCTGGGAATTCTATGAAAAGTAAATGCACGTGTGCCTAATTAATGACACTTATTAAATTGGTACTCAATAATTTTAAGAAACTACTTCACACAAAACTTGACGGTAATGATATTTTAATGTTACGTATTGTCATCGTGACCATATTATCAAATTATATTCAGAATATCTTGTAAACACATCACTTGGAAGTACTTCATAACTAGACTATAATGACATAGGTATGTAATGGAAAAACAAGGTCTTACACACGCAGGCTAGTCTCATTCAAATATAATTATACAAGCTTCTGCCCGCGACTTCGTCTGCGTATATGTCCTAGCCTATGTCCTTTCTCAGGCTCTAAACTCTCTGTGTACCAAATTTCATTTAAATCGATTCAGTAGTTTTAGCAGGAAAGCGAGACAGACAGACAGACAGAGTTACTTTTGCATTTATAATATTAAGTGTGGAAGTGTGGATTAGATGTGGTCGTCTGTGTGTGTGGTCGGACGTATAAAACAGTATCACCCCATTTCTACCCGTGTCGTAAAGGGCGACCAAGAGACTTATTGCAGAATGGGTAGCAGCGTTCTCTATACATTTTACCACCATACTGCGGTCGCCCACCGGCTTACCAAGAGTGGAGATTATCGAAAAGCCTCCCAAATTGGGGGACGCCTATGTCCAGCAGTGGACGTCTTACGGCTGAAATGATGGTGAATGATGAGGTGTGGTTTGAACAATGAAGAAGCGATTCAGTGTGTTAGGTATAATGCCACGTCATTGTTGACGCTGTTTGTGGAAATATAAATCCACATACACAGGAACGTAATAAAATAGCGGTAGGATATTTTTGCACAGAATCTTTAAGGCATTGCTTAGCTTGCTTTGATAATTTTAATTTTGTTTTCTAATATGGGTTATGTTACCTGCAATAAACGAATTATATTTTATATTTATTTTATTTAGCGCCGAAAGTTAAAAATCGAACATTTTGTTTTTAACCGACTTCAAAAAAAGGAGGAGATTATCAATTCGACTGTATTTAAAAAAAATGTTTATTACCTCATAACTTTTAACTGGGTGAACCGGTTTTGTTGATTCTTTTTTTATTTGAAAGCCGGTGCTTCCCGAATGGCCCCATTTTAATTTGGTTCCATTCGGACAATGGAGTCCATGTGAAAACCAAATAAGTCTTAAATTTGTATTAAGTATTTGCGCGACAAATGAACGAATAACGCGATTAGATTAGTGCGAGGTATCTACCATAACTAAAAAGTTAAAAATAATTTATTTTTTACAAAAAAATAACAACCGAATACCTTAAAAAAAACACTACATAGTCAAAAATAACTTTAATTTCGGAAGTCGGTGGCAAAAAAACCTTAAATACAGATCCTAAGACACCGACTTTCGAAATTAAAGTAAATAACTTTAATTGACTTTGTAGTGTTTTTTTTAAGGAAGTCGGTTGTTATTTCTTTGTAAAAAGTTTTTTTTCCATTCCATTGGATTCTCATTTCTTGGTTAAACACCGAGACTTGAAATTCCAGTGTGCAAAAAATCCCACTGTGATTTTATTACGTCCATGTGATGTCGTAGACTTTGTGTACTTAGCCTTGTAGACAGGTGCTATTAACACGTTAACTGCCATGTCGGACTATGTGTCCGACACTTTTTATTCCATTCATGCCTTGTCGGACTTTCATTCCTTGACCGACAACACATACAAAATCTGAACATGTCGTTGCTGCCTGGCGGCCACGTTTTTGGAATAAAATATAATGTATTTATGGAATAAATAATCTATTTAAAGTGGAAAAACACTAAGTAAATTTTTTGACTTTTTCTGATTTTAGCCATGGTAGTTAACGTGTTAATGATGGACCGTTGGAGCACTCACATCATGACACACTAATTAAGAGCAGTGGTAACAGGCGCGACTTACGAATTGTATGTCTTAAGTTCGAAACTTTTTGTAAATAATATCATCACTACTGCTCTCAAAACGGTGAAGGAAAACATCATGAGGCGAAAAGCGAAAGAACTAAAATTTGGAACACATGTGAGATCTTCTAACGGGCACTGGACCCGCGTGGTGGCATAACGGTCACTCCCTCTCACCGAGAGGAGGTCTGTGTCCTAGCAGGGTGAACATTATAGTCTGCTTATAATTAGAGTACTCAAAGTACGATCAATCATAAGTTGATCGTCATTAAATAAATTGTAGGTTGTGTAACCATTGTTATTGGGACTGGCTAGTGTTCACAAGTGCTACTGCTGCAGAGGTCCTCGGTTCGATTTTCATCTCAGGAAAAGTTTTATTGGGTTTTACTATCTGGAATTTCTCAGTAGCAGCCCGGAGTCTGGATTTATGTGCGGTTCATGGCAATAGGCGCGCTCCCTATGGCACTTAAACATAACTGGCTAAATGTTATTGTACTTATAGGTGCACCTCTGCTCAATCCTTCGGGGAGACAAAGCGAGAGGTTATGTTTTCATCTTCCTGCTCCTTCTCCCAATTCATTTACGTACATTGCAGCATATTTGGCCAGTGGAGCAATAGTGGCCCAATGGTATCCTCGATTTACAAGTTGTAGGTTGTTGGTCCGAATTCAGGCCGGCTTTACTTTGTGTAAATAATTTCATCACCACAGCTATCAAAATGGTGAAGGAAAACATCATGAGGATACCGAGATGTCCTAGAATCAAAAATACGAAGACATGTGATGTACGAACCCGCAATGGGCCCGCGTTGTAGATTATGGCCCACTTCCTCACGAAGATAGGAGGCCTGTGTCCCAGCAGTGGGAACAATATAGGCTGATTATGTGTATGTGTGCACCATATTTTGTTCTACCATGACCAATAACCGCTTCCTGCCCATATCATATTTCACAAAATCCATCATTTTCACCTCCATACTACAAACTTTCCTTACGATAGTTATACATCTATTTTTACGACTTTAAAGAAATGTCAAAACTGATCGATCATGGTTTGATTAGGTACAAAAGAGATAAGTAAACCAGGGTCGTGGAACTTAGTTAAAGTTTTGTAAAAAAAAAACACATCTTCAACCTATGAAAATGCCGTTTTGTATGAAAAAAATGAAACGAATTTTTTTCATGTATTTTTTATTTGTATTAATCGAAATAATCACCCATGCAATCAATGCATCTTTGCCAACGCAGTGGCAGTTTATTGATGCCCTTCTTAAAAAAATCAGCTGGACGGGAGGCAACAAATTCTTCAAAGGCATTTTGTACTGCCTCTCGGGTATTGTTTTTTTTCCCGCCAAGAAGTTATCCAAATTCTGGAAAAAGTAGTAGTCTGTAGGCGCAAGGTCTGGTGAGTAGGGTGGATGAAGGAGAGCTTCCAACCCCAGTTCTTGCAACTTGGAGACCGTCTGCTGTGCAGTATGAGGTCGCGCGTTGTCGTGCAGGAGCAGCGGAGACGAGCGATTGACCAATGCTGGTTGGAGATTTGCCAGCTTCTCCATCATTGAGTTCAGTTCTTCACAGTACACATCTGCAGTAATGCTCACCCCGTTTGGTAAGAAGCTGTGATGAATCACACCGGCGCTAGACCACCAAACAGTGACCATCACTTTTCTAGGGGTAAGTTTTCGTTTAGGGCATTGTTTAGGTGCTGAACCAGGATCCAACCAACTTGCTGAGCGCTTGCGGTTATCAAACAGGATCCATTTTTCATCGCAGGTAACAATGCGGTTCAAAATTCCTTCATTTGTGTGTCTGTTGAGCAGTGCAAGGCACGTCTCGACGCTTACTTCGCGCTGGCGATCATTGAGTTCGTGGGGCACCCATTTGTCAACCCTTTTTACCTTGCCAATTTGACGCAAATGGACCAATATTGTTTTGACGCTAACGTCGAAAGCTGCTGCTAATTCAGCCGTAGATTGTGTATCATCAGCTTCCACAATCGCCTTTAATTCGTTAACCACGAGGTTCATTTTGCAGGTCGAAATTTCCAGAACGGAAGCGAGCAAACCAATAACAGGTGGTGCGTTGGTTTGTGGTGTTAGCTCCGTAAACGTCGTTGATGTTGCGTGCTGCTTGTGCCGCGTTGCTGCCACGACGGTACTCATATTCCATAATTACTCGAATTTTTAACGTATCCATGATGACGAAAAAGATTGAAATGCGATGAAAATGTAACACTAATCAATAAACAAATGACTACTATTGGAAAAAGAATTCCATGCTTTTAAAATAAAATTAATTTGAAATTAGAATTCTTAGACAAACAAAAATTATTTTGATTTGAAATGGCCAGTACTGCAGAACGGCAATTTCATAGGTAAAGACCTAATATAAGAAAATAGGGCCCCATATCAATTTTATCAATGACATGAGCGTGTTCTACGTTTAAGTAAATCATTCAGTACGGTCCAATTTACCCTAGCAAGTTGAGGACCCCACTTTGCATTGCCGGTCAAAGATTAAAAACCCAGACGTGTGTAAATATAAAAACTCATAGGTTCAAAGTTGTTTTGTTGTTCATCTCTCTCTCTTTTGTTGTCATCCTAACAGACGTCCTTGGCTTACAGCCGTTCCGGTCTGGGGCCCCATTGTATAGGACCCCTTTCGTTGTGACTTTGATTCTGGTCTTTAATAGTTACTGGGTTTTGGTTTGATGTTCGCAAAAGACATGTAGATTGCTTCTACGCAACAATGCGTAAAAGGTGCGCCTCCCTTCTGTGGTATTGTTCGTCGAATCGTTGACCATCTCAAGTTCTGAGTTGAGCCGCATGATTAGTGACAAATGCGTGCACTGACTAGACAGGTTCTCTCAATCTGTGTGGTTCTTTCCTCTAAAGACCACTTCAGACAGCTATCTACATAGGCTTCACATAATGTGGCCAAGATTATGTCTGGACTTTAAAAGAGACTGTGACCTCTGAGATTGGTTTGGTCTTCTACTCAGAGTAGTCAGATAGGAAACACCGACTTCATCTAGCTCAAAAACATATTATTGACATGTAAAAGTGTTTGTACAAACCTACTTACACCAATAAAATCATTTATCATTTATCAATATGAATTTAACGACCCCCTCTGTCATGTTGACGAACGCTATGTTCTAATTACGTGTCAAAACGAATTTTCTATTTTGTTTGTCTCTAGAAAAAAACAAACAGACAGACAAACATCTGTATCCTGTCTTCTATGGGATACACGATACTTATATAGCTTTCTTTTACTTAAATTCGTCAATCTTTAACCCACACATAAGTTCTAATTAGGGTATGGCCCAGATGTCCGATTAGTTAAGTCGTTAGGAAGTTTCTGTTTAAGTATAAAGAAAAAAAAATGTATCCGTAGCCATTTTATTTTCAGCAAACAAACAAACTGCCATCAGCAACAGTGCCCTTGGTACTTTTACAAAAATGACATTGCCCGGCACAATCCTTCTCTCTGTGACAGAGAATGGGCCATAATCCACCACGCGGACCCAGTGAGGGTTTATGGATGTCACACGTGATAACATATTTTATTTATTTTACTTTATGTTACTTTATACAATACTAGATCCAACTGCGGCTGATAGCCAACTCGATAGAAAGGTCACCATTGCTAGGTAGGTAGCTTGTTACGTAGGTTACGTATCCTTCCCGATACAATTACAAACTTAGTTTAGCTAGGTACCTGACTCCACGGTCGTAGGTATATAAATTACTAGCTTCTGCTCGCGACTTCGTCCGCGTTAAATTTCGTGCTCCCCCGAACCTTCCCGTCGCGTCGAATCGCCTACCCGTGCGATTTTCCCTGCTTTTGCAACATTTTTCATTACTGCTCCGCTCCTCTTGGTTGTAGCGTGATGTTATATATTCTATGTTACTCACATATAATGTAGCTTTCTAATGGTGAAAGAATTTTTAAAATCGGTCCAGTAGTTTTTGAGTTTATCCATTACAAACAAACAAACAAAAATACAAATTTTTCCTCTTTATAATATTAGTATAGATACGTAATCCTATTATAATTTATTTATTTCTGCATTTGTCCGTGACATCACAATACACTGGGCCCTATCAGAATACCAGCGCTGCGACACTTATTTTTAAATGTCACAGCATCATGCTGAGATACTATCAGCCCTTTGGCCTCGCACAGGACTTTCTGTTTTTTTTTTCTTTTAAATTTTGTTTTTAATTTGTTTCTTTTGTATATAATTGACTTTTTGTTTTATTAAGTATTGTTTTTTTATAGTTTCTGTGCGTGTTCCAATAAATACTTTTTCTTTCTTTCTTTATGTATTATTATTTTTATTCTTGCCGTTTGCATCACGATGCTTTTCTTCACCGTTTTGTGGGCAGTGGTGATTGGGTTACCACGACCTGCGACACGTAAGTCGAGGCTGTTATCGTTGGTCTCCGGTGCTCTAAAAAACAACTGCTCAGAGGGTAGCCCGCAAAATTCCGATTGTCGTAATTTTTTTGCAATTTGCATAATTTTTTCATCATAGTCATTCAAAGGAATTCAATGATTTTAGAGGTTTGTTTTGATGATTTTTATGATTATAATTAGGTAAAACCATTGTTACGGTCGCGATTCATATTTCAGTCAAACATTCAATTTTTTTTAATGGGAAATCATCAAATGACTTCTCTGCTGCCTTTCTGACATGCCAGAATTTTACTGACTTAAACAAAGAACTTAAAGAAAGAACAACACCTGGGGTGTTGTTCTTTCAGTTGCCTGTGCCAGGGCCACGGTAACTCTTTCGAACTAATCCGCGACCGTGCCAGGCATCGGCCCTAGCAAACCCCTTCAACTTCTGCTGACATTTCTTTAAGGCACGCGTGGATCAACATACAACCTGACACTGACCAGCAAATCGCAAAAAACGGACAAAAAAATGAATTCCTTGGGTTACCTCCGCGCATCCACCTTAAGCCGTGTACGCACGTACGAACAAATTTGTTGCGTTGCATGATACGCAACAACTTGGTTCGCACTTTGTTCGTCAAACATGTTTGCGGCGATCCTTTTAGTATGTTCTGTATGGACGGTGTTCAAAGAGCTTTAATAAATGTTCGTGAATCACTGCGAACACCAAAAAAACTCCGCTATTTCACAATCGACCACTTCCAACGGCGCCGTCATGGCGAGTTCACGACTGTTGTGCGCGAACTCGACTCGAACTATGTTCGCATTCGTGTTCGAATATGCCGTCCATACGTACGAACCAAATGTTCAGATTGGATGTTTGTGTTCGCTATGTTCGTGTTCGTACGTGCGTACACAGCTTTATACGTAGCGTTGATAAATGAGTTCGTAACAAAAGTGTAAACAAGAATGATTATTCATTTTCTATTTCTGTTGCATACCTATTCTGATAAATTCTTATGTCACCTTTTATAGTGAGAGCTTTTGTTATTACAAGAGTGTAGATAATGAAATTATGGAGGGTCGTTAAGATAGAAGTGTTTGTAATTAATTAAAAAAATTCATAGCGGATAGTAACAATGTAAGTATTATTTTGATTCATACGAAATTGTCTAAACTTTACGAGAATATTCACGTTCACTCAGACGTAATAAATCGCGGTAGGATTTGGTCGTGCACTCAATTTACTGATTTGAGAAAACTAGCAAATAAGTATTTAACGAAAATAAGTATTTGACGTGTTTGTCTGAATCGAATCGTGAATGTCAAACTGTCAGTAAATAAAGACAATTTTTATTCGAATTCTGTTCGTATTTATACATAAACTACAAATAAATTGTACCAATTAGATCGGATAAAGATAAGAAAAAGAGATCGTCTAACTATACTATGGAGGAGAAGGAAAATATTCTTTAAATAATAACAAAGTAAGTACATAGGGTAATCAGCATATTATACCGTTCCCACTGCTGGGACAGAGGCCTCCTCTCGGTGAGAGGGGGTCATAATCTACCACGCGGGCCCAGTGCAGTTTGGTAGATGTCACATGTCTTCGAATTCTAGGATCTAGAACATGAAGATTTCCTCACGATGTTATCCTTCATCGTTTTTAGAGCAGTGGTGGTGATAGTGCCTGCCTGGATTACAACCCACGTCCTACAACTCGTAAATCAAGGTTTACTTGCAGCAGTGGTGACCCAACGGTATCACCACTGGTCCACACTGTAGCAAGTAACACAATAACCTGTAATGTTTACCATAATATAATTTTACCTTTCACCACATTAGTAATTTAGATGTTTGTGATTTATTGCTTCAGATACCAATCCGCCAAAAACCCCAAAATGTAATAAAGTGCAAAAGGACAAGGGCATACCTACTATATACAGAAGAAACAGGAAGCCTGGAACTCCACTACTAAAGAGTACAAGAGCATCTGCATGATTGGGCCTAGGCATGAAACAATGCTAAAACATTTTATAATAAAAGCGTCGCGCAAGAAAATATTCGGCAAATATTGTGTAAATACCTACCTATCTGTGATTTTTTATGTAACTGATAAAAGTACGAGTAATTAAAAATATTCCATTGCTACTACACTACATATTTTTATTGTACTACATATTTACTGGTTAGACTGGAAGCCGACCCCAACATAGTTGAGAAAAGGCAGGCAGATGATGATACACACTTTTATTCGAGTAAAATATTTTTGTACTATAGGTTACAGGTTACTATAGGTAGGACAGCAAAATTACACACTTTCTTTTTATACATGTTCATCATATTCCACGATGTAGTCATCACAGAGTAGGTACTATCGGTCATACCACAAGTCTCGACATGTTTTTTCCGTTTGATAGTTGTTGTGATGTTCAGACTTACGCAATAACGTCATACGTTTTGTAAAGTGTGGACATTTAAGTTTCATTTTATAGTTATTGTGCGACACGAAATCAAGGATAAGGATAAGGAGGGTAAGGATGGAGGATCTGAGAAAATCTATTTCTGTTCAAGAGGAACGATTTTTTTTTAAATTTTATGTTCTGGTAAATTACTCTGCTGGAGTTTCACATGACTTATTGGTGCAATGTACTGGCCGTAATGCGCTTAGTCAAAGAACCGTGGCCAGGTGGCTGCAGTCCTACAAAGATGGAAGGGTGCAGGCTGAAGACTTGCCGAGGGAAGGTCGCCCAACTTCTACTGCCAGACTCGACGCGATTGATAAAATCAAGAAAGCACTACGGGCAACACATAACTGGTACATAGAGCAACTCAGCAAACATATTGGCGTTCCTCATACGACAGTGCAGAGAGTTTTGACCGAAGATTTGGGATTGGTAAGAAAGTTAGCCAAATGGGTCCCACACGCTTTAAATGAACACCAGAAGGAATTTCGGCTTGAGATTGTATGTAACCATTTGTTGTGGTATAAGCGTTCACCTGATATGTCATCTGTATAGATGAGACATGGGTACAGTTTGATACTGCCCCCCGAAGACATCTCGCCCGCTCTTGGGTACAGCCTGATGAGCAGCCAGGACCGATACCACGCCAAGAACTCCACGAGCGCAAGATCTTGCTAACTGTTGGGATGGATAATGCGGGTGTTGAATTTTGGACCACTTTTGAAGAAAATGTCACAATGACTGTTGAGCGATATCACGCCTTTCTGCAGCAAATTATTCCGAAGTGGGCATCTTCTCGACAGATAGAGGTTCCTCTCATTCTTCATGATAATGCAAGAAGTCACAAAAGCCACCTCGTCCGTGAGCTGCTGGAAGAGAATCATTGGGCTGAACTTATGCACCCACCTTACTCTCCCGACATGAACCCATGTGACTATAACTGCGTTAGTGCTATAAAGCAGGAATTACCCAGAACTCGATTCCTTTGCAAAGGAGATCTTGATTTGAAGTTAAATGAGATTATTTTAAAGTTGGACCAAAATGGAACATTTAGTGGTGTTTTAAAATTACCTGAGGTTTGGGCCCGGGTCATTGAAAGCTGCGGAGACTATTTATTACTTTTATATGAGTTATTAAAAATAATTGCGTATATTTATTAAATTATTATAAAAAACAAAATATGTCAAAACTTTAGATATGACCGATATTTTTAAAGCGGGATGTAGTCATCAAGACGAAGAGTCATGTTGTGAAGAACAACACACGCCACAATTAACTTCAATACTTTTGGAAGTTTTAGTTGCATTCCTGAATGTAGGCATGGAATTCTAAATTTAAGAATACCAAAACACCTTTCAATATTTTATTTCGTGATGCTATCTGGGCTCTGTTATAGGCTTCCTGCGATAGAGAGGCCTACCTTTTTGAACCCTGGTTCAAAAAGGTTGTCATGAGAAACCTAAGGCATGGGTAACAATTATCCCCGAGAATAAGGTATTACACAAATCTGCTAGCTTCAAATTGAGCTGCAAGTGGTGAGTCAGTCCAAATAGTAGTGTCGCGCACGTGCATTGATACTAGTAATTTATAAATCAGCATCACAGTTGGCTTGAACATTAATAGAAAAAAAACCTTTTCTGTTCCTATACAGCTCAGCTTTTCTCCCTCTTGGTGATTTTTTTTTATATGTGTGCAGTCTACAGCACTTATTAATCTAGGGAATGCAGCTTTGTCAAAAGATCGTGCCGCCACTAATGGTCTCCCTGTGCAGTGTGCAGGCATATGAACATATTGCCATCTCAGTAATGCTATCGCTCTAGTGACCCTACCTACCACATGGCACAACGTCGCCTTGCTCACATTTACAGTGTCCCCTACAACAGCTTGAAATTTACCAGTCGCGTAAAACCTAAGAGCTTTTAGAAGCTGCAACATGGGAGAAATGCAGTCCCGCCGTTGAATACGATAGGTCAGTTTAGGCTTTATTTTATAAAAAATAAATCTAAACGACTCCTTCATAAAGGCTTGTGCAGATTTGCGCGACGCGACGCTCGCACGCGATTCAAAGATTTATATCCGTAAAACAATTTCTATGAAAACACGCGCGAAACTACCTGTCGCGCCGCGACACTGGCGCTCCGCATCGAGCAGCACGACAACATAAGGTACATTTTGTGTGGCGTCCTTGCGGAGCCGCGACGGCCGCGACGCCATACAAAATGTACCACAAGCTGTCGCGCTGCTCGCCGCGGTGTGACGAGCGGTCGCGCTAGTGTGAAAGGTGTTGTGTTGTGTCGTGATAAATCGTAGAATCACCTCCGCGACACCTCTCGCGCCTATTTGTACGAGCCTTTAAAGCGGAACCGACTCTTAAATTTTATTTGCCGCTCAGCGTGATGAACAAGTTAGGCCGATGCACTGCTATTCTTTTGCGGGTTTATTTGCTTTGAGGCATCTTTAGAGACGACAGGAAGTATCGTCGTCACTCATTATCAAAATCACTTACAAAATCTCTAGTTTCTATAGCTGATTACAGTTTCAGTAGATGAAATTGGTGTGTCAACTTTCAACTGAGTAACTTGCCGTTGATTATGCTTTGAGTATAGTCAAACACGTTTTTAACAATTCAGAAACGCAACTGGCGACTTTAATCATGAGTTAAGTACGCGTTGTGTCGAATCTGAGTAAATGACGTACGACTTTAACCATGCTTTGTGTCAAATTTGATTAAATGATCAAATCTTGATTAGAGTTTGAAAAACTCAATTCAGAAACGAAAAAGTGTTTAAGTAATACTTAAATACTGATCAAGGCGTTCTCAAATTCAAATACTTAATTCAGAAACCGGGGGTCACAGCCGGTTTCTGATTTGAGAAAACTAGCAAATCTCAACTGAGTATTCTCAAATCCTTAAGTATGCTATTAAGTATTTTGCGTTTCACAACTGAAAATTGTCTTTTGTCAAAACATAATCAACTGATTATTTACTTAAGTTTTTTGATCAAAGCTAACACGTTCCAATTCACGTTCAAAAACCGGTACTTTTCAAAAACTCATAATATATTTATATTTTATTATCATAAATATAAAATAGACTCAAAAATAAATTGTTAATGTTAAATAACATCGTTAATTTCAACAAACTACAACAAACTTATGTGAATAGAGTTTTTAATGCATATATTTAAGAAAATAAGTATTTGACGTGTTTGTCCGAATCGAATCGTGAATGTCAAACTGTCAGTAAATAAAGACAATTTTTATTCGAATTCTGTTTGTATTTTTACATAAACTACAAATAAATTGTACCAATTAGATCGGATAAAGATAAGAAAAAGAGATCGTCTAACTATACTATAGAGGAGAAGGAAAATATTCTTTAAATAATAACAAAGTAAGTACATAGGTTAATCAGCATATACCGTTCCCACTGCTGGGACAGAGGCCTCCTCTCGGTGAGAGGGGGTCATAATCTACCACGCGGGCCCAGTGCAGTTTGGTAGATGTCACATGTCTTCGAATTCTAGGATCTAGAACATGAAGATTTCCTCACGATGTTATCCTTCATAGTTTTTAGAGCAGTGGTGGTGATAGTGCCTGCCTAGATTACAACCCACGTCCTACAACTCGTAAATCAAGGTTTACTTGCAGCAGTGGTGACCCAACGGTATCACCACTGGTCCACACTGTAGCAAGTAACACAATAACCTGTAATGTTTACCATAATATAATTTTACCTTTCACCACATTAGTAATCTAAATTACTAAAAATCAACATCACATCATCATCATTTTTACATTAACATCTAAATGTTTGTGATTTATTGCTTCAGATACCAATCCGCCAAAAACCCCAAAATGTAATAAAGTGCAAAAGGACAAGGGCATACCTACTATTTACAGAAGAAACAGGAAGCCTGGAACTCCACTGCTAAAGAGTATAAGAGCATCTGCATGACTGGGCCTAGGCATTAGGCATGAAACAATGCTAAAACATTTTATAATTAATATAATAAAAGCGTCGCTCAAGAAAATATTCGGCAAATATTGTGTAAATACCTACCTATCTGTGATTTTTTATGTAACTGATAAAAGTACGAGTAATTAAAAATATTCCATTGCCTACATATTTTTATTGTACTACATATTTACTGGTTAGACTGGAAGCCGACCCCAACATAGTTGAGAAAAGGCAGGCAGATGATGATACACACTTTTATTCGAGTAAAATAATTTTGTACTATAGGTTACAGGTTACTATAGGTAGGACAGCAAAATTACACACTTTCTTCTTATACATGTTCATCATATTCCACGATGTACTAGATATTTTTAAAGCGGGATGTAGTCATCAAGACGAAGAGTCATGTTGTGAAGAACAACACACGCCACAATTACCTTCAATACTTTTGGAAGTTTTAGTTGCATTCCTGAATGTAGGCATGGAATTATTCATTTAAGAATACCAAAACACCTTTTAATATTTTATTTCGTGATGCTATCTGGGCTCTGTTATAGGCTTCCTGCGATAGAGAGGCCTGCCTCTCCTACTAGAGGCCTACCTTTTTGAACCCTGGTTCAAAAAGGTTGTCATGAGAAACCTAAGGCATGGGTAACAATTATCCCCGAGATTAAGGTATTACACAAATCTGCTAGCTTCAAATTGAGCTGCAAGTGGTGAGTCAGTCCAAATAGTAGTGTCGCGCACGGAACCTTGCCAACGTGCATTGATACTAGTAATTTATAAATCAGCATCACAGTTGGCTTAAACATTAATAGAAAAAAAACCTTTTCTGTTCCTATACAGCTCAGCTTTTCTCCCTCTTGGTGATTTTTTTATATGTGTGCAGTCTACAGCACATATGAATCTAGGGAATTCAGCTTTGTCAAAAGATCGTGCCGCCACTAATGGTCTCCCTGTGCAGTGTGCAGGCATATGAACATATTGCCATCTCAGTAATGCTATCGCACTAGTGACCCTACCTACCACACGGCACAACGTCGCCTTGCTCACATTTACAGTGTCCCCTACAACAGCTTGAAATTTACCAGTCGCGTAAAACCTAAGAGCTTTTAGAAGCTGCAACATGGGAGAAATGCAGTCCCGCCGTTGAATACGATAGGTCAGTTTAGGCTTTATTTTATAAAAAATAAATCTAAACGACTCCTTCATAAAGGCTTGTGCAGATTTGCGCGACGCGACGCTCGCACGCGATTCAAAGATTTATATCCGTAAAACAATTTCTATGAAAACACGCGCGAAACTACCTGTCGCGCCGCGACACTGGCGCTCCGCATCGAGCAGCACGACAACATAAGGTACATTTTGTGTGACATCGTTGCGGAGCCGCGACGGCCGCGACGCCATACAAAATGTACCACAAGCTGTCGCGCTGCTCGCCGCGGCGCGACGAGCGGTCGCGCTAGTGTGAAAGGTGTTGCGTCGTGATAAATCGTAGAATCACCTCCACGACACTTCGCGCAACCTCTCGCGCCTATTTGTACGAGCCTGGAACCGACTTTTAAATTTTATTTGCCGCTCAGCGTGATGAACAAGTTAGGCTGATGCACTGCTATTCTTTTGCGGGTTTATCTGCGTTGAGGCATCTTCAGAGACGACAGGAAGTATCGTCGTCACTCATTATGATCAAAATCACTTACAAAATCTCTAGTTTCTATAGCTGATTACTGTTTGAGTAGATGAAATTGGTGTGTCAACTTTCAACTGAGTAACTTGCCGTTGATTATGCTTTGAGTATAGTCAAACACGTTTTTTTCAATTCAGAAACGCAACTGGCGACCTTAATCATGAGTTAAGTACGCGTTGTGTCGAGTAAATGACGTACGATTTTAACCATGCTTTGTGTCGATTAAATGATCAAATCTTGATTAGAGTTTGAAAAACTCAATTCAGAAACGAAAAAGTGTTTAAGTAATACTTAAATACTGATCAAGGCGTTCTCAAATTCAAATACTTAATTCAGAAACCGGGGGTGAGCATTGAGAATCCAGTAAAAATGGAACAGTGTGTTTTACTCTCGGCTTTTAACAATACGTTGACCTATCACGGTATCAATCATCATCAGCCTATACTGTTCCCACTGCTGGGACACAGGCCTCCTCTAGGTGAGAGGGAGTGGGCCATAATCCACCACGCGGGCCCAGTGCGTGTTGGTAGATGGCACTATATTGACATTACATACTTATGTACTTGATAAATGCATTTTAAGCCGTGATGTTGAAATGTTTAGTTTGTTTTTGTGTCTTAGAGTAAATCTTTTCTGTATATTGTCTTCTCTTTTGGAGTATATTACAATGATATTATTTTAAGATTGTTCTTGGAACACTGAATAGTAATCTTCTAGGCACGCTCTTCCATTAAAGACCTCATCAATCGCTTTCCAACAGGCGTGATCGAGTTCAAGAGCAGGGTAATTCAGAAATAGTATTTAAAAACAAGATAACATAGGGAGATATTCATTTATTTTAATGTAAAACAGATGAACTGTAATGTCTATACAATAAAAATTGCATTCATCACTACAGAAAAGAGATAATGAAAGTCCAATTTCCCAGCAAGAAACTCCCTACATATTATGTTTGCGTGTATTTTTGGAACCTGAAAAATATTATTAGAGAATAAGTTAGAAAACAAAAGAACTCGATGAAAAAGTTAGCCATAGTTGCTGGTTTGCATTCTAATTTTAAATTCTTAAATATGTATTTTTAACTAAACGTGCTAATTAAAATAACATAATATTATCTCAATGTATTACACTAAAGGAGGCTAACAATAGTATTAACTTTTTGTTGTTTTTTATCCCATGTTCCGAAGAAAGTTTCTTAACTACACGGCCACTGAGAATTTACTGTAAAACAATGTAAAGCCTAAATCGTAGCACCATTGAACAATATATATCTTAATTGTAATATTTTTATTTTATTTCCTTTAAACTGAACTCCCATGGGTCTGTGTGTTCAAATAAAGTTGCAGACACCATAGAGAAAAACTATATCCGGTTTTTTGCAATTTCACAATTTTCCAGGCTTAGGTATTCTCCGATTTATCTTACAATTACAATCTGAGTGGGATTATTAGGAACAACCCGTTTACAAATGGTGCGCTTATCAACGAACAGTATTTCATATTTAGGGTGTTCACATTAATTCTTCGTCCATCTGCCTGTATGTCTATCAATCATACCCATTTTCTCGGAAACATGTGGAGGCATCAAGTTGAAATAATTATCGATTACATCTGTCTACGGTCGCTTGGAGCTCTCTAAAGCGGACGGACGGAAGTACAAACGAAGTGATCCCGGGTGGTGAAGTGGTACGGAACCCTTACAATAATGTTTTTTTATATGAGCCTGTGTCATATGAATCATCAGTATTATTTAAACAGTTGCGAATATGAAGACTTTTTTTCACATTTAGTCTTATTGATTAATCTGGCATGAGTACATTATGCGGCCTACCCAGATGTTCTTTCTTTCTTGGTGTTGTTCGTCAAGTCGTTAAGCTCCTTTGGTTCTGAGTTAAGCTCACTATTACTGACAAAGTGTGGACATATCCAGTCAATGCACCCAGTATTGACTGGATATGTCCACTAAAATTTGTGTGGTTCTTTCCTCCAAACATCATCTTTGAAAATAATCTGAATGGTCCTTTTCTGATCTGAGCAAGATTATGTCTGGACTTTTAAAGAGACTGTGACCATAGGCCCATAGGGCTTTCGATCTCTCTTCTCAGAGTAGCAAGAAAAGTAACACCGAATTCATCTAGTTATAAAACACATATTTTTGTTGTTTATTGTTGAAATGTTATTTTCAACCTGTTTACGGAAATAAATATCATAATAACATTTTATTTCATCTCATCATCACAAATTGATAAGAGTAGGTTGATAAGTATATGAATATTACACAATCTTTTGTAACAATAAAAATGGAGTACAAAAAGAGATGTTCACTCGGTTTCTTCATTTGAAATCTTAGGTGCTCTTTCTTTTTCGTTATGGCTATAATTTTGGCCTGAAACTTACGAAATGAAAAGTTAATCAATTTTTGCAATAATCTTAATATTAATATAAATATATTCTATTCCAACAGAGTAAACACGTCAATTTTTTATTATATGTTGCGTTCTCACTCGCTTGTATTGCGTTGGATAAAATAACAAGCTTTACAATCATGCTTGCGTTGACGATAGGTACGGAACGGAAGGTCCCTCAATTATCCCGGACATCACCTTTATCATAAAATAATGATAAATGATTTTATTTCTGTAAGTAGGTTCGTACAAACAGTTTTATGCCAATGATATTTTTTATGATATTAAAATGTCATTGTACTGACATATTTTATTTCCGATAAAACCATAATAATATTTATAGCCACAATGAAATATCTCTTCAGCATATTGCACTTCGGATTGTAATATGTCTACTTGTAACTTTTGTTTTGCGCTTGGTTCCTAAAGGTCTTAGTGTGATGATCTGAAAGCTTCCTCGTTGTTATTATCTATCTAACAAGTGACTAACCAACACCCAAATATTTTTTTCATTTCGGACAAGCAGTTCTTAAGATTTGTGCGTTCAACCAAAATGTGTATTGTGTAGATGGGCTCACCACTAAGTTTCGTCTGGTTTGCATTTGTGCGCGCCGCTATGAGATAGTGACTTCAACGTAGGTATATAAGGTGTATCTATTCATACACGAAATATTTTAAGAGGTACACCTCTAGGTGATAAAGCAGCTACAACAATAAAAAAAAAATCTAAATGTATTTTTTTCAAAATTTAATATTTAAAAATAATTTGACGCATGTAAGAAATACTGGCTCTGTCTTATTTTCACGGCCCGAAACACTGCGGCCATGCTCGTGCCGTCCGGTCGCCGCCCTCGCACCGTCAGGCGGGCCATTCATAGAATTTGGAGAAAAGGTTTTATGCAAAACGTCTCAAGCAGTTTTAAAATTATAGTAATTACGAAAATTCAAAAACGCTTAGATAAAAAATTTATTTTTGCTTCTATAGCTTCTTTACCACCTACAGTACAGGTGTACATACCTCTTAAAATATTTCGTGTATGAATAGATACACCTTATATACATAGGAAATCAAGTACTTATTAAATAGTCCCAATTTTGGACTCATGCATATTATAACGAGTAACTACAAATAATGCTATGGTTCGATGAGCGTGAACATATCGAGGAAGAATGTGAATACAATATTATTTCAAAAATAAGTTGAAATTACGAAAAGTATACTACTATTTCTATACAATAGGAATAACAGTAATAAGTTGTTTACATTTTTCGAAAAGTCAGTAAGTACCTACCTAACTACCTATATACCCCTATGGTTTCGGTGAAGAAAACTTCAGCAGCTGAAAAAATCTATAACAATGTACACACGGCTACACATCAAACTACATTTCCAGTTTTAGTTGAGCTCGCATTGTGTAGATTTTTCGTGCAGTGAGAAGTCAGCTTATACTGGAAATGTCCCACAGCTGGGATACACGCCTCCTCTTGGTGAGAGAGAGTGGGCCGTAATCTACCACGCGGGCCCAGTGCGCGTTGGTAGATGTAACATGTCATCGAAATGTTGGCACTAGAAAATGCTGGTTTTCTCAGGATGTTTTCCTTCACCGTTTTGAGAGCAGTGGTAATGAAATATTTACACAAAGTAAAACGTCTGTCTGTGTTTGAATCAATGACCTGCACCCTAATTGCGAAACGCACAATTTATCAGAATCTGAATGGGATTGAAGATTATTTCCAAACCATTGCGTCATTTGTTCGAATAAATTGTCGGCTCAGCAACGTAAATAACGCAATGAATGTTGTTTAACTATGAATATTAAACCAATTCCTACTGATAAAAAGTTCCGCAATTACCCCTCTGTTCTGACTCGTAAGTCGTGGCCATTACCACTGGGCCACCACTGCTCAGACAATATTGAACATTGTAGGTGTCATGTTAAAAATCAAGGTCAAAATTATATGACCCGTAAATCTATACTAATATTATAAAGCTGAGGAGTTTGTTTGTTTGGTTAAACGTGGTAATCCTGTCTGTCTACGATTTGATGTCTATTGGGATTGAGGTGAATGTTTTCTGAGTCCGATTTTTACCATATTGTTAACTTAACATGTTTTTTGACGAAATGATATTATTATATTATACATGTTATACATATTATGTTTGACGAAATTAATTTGACATTTGACATTTTATCAATAATATAGACCTCACAATTTTTATTTTTTATGATTATATATATATATATTTTTTTTTGTCAATTTCGATAAATTGAATTGTATAATTTAGATTTTTCTTTGACCTATGTAACCAGTCTTTTTAATTGTTTTTAAATGTATTAAATTGTCTTGTGTCTACAAATAATATTTTGCATGCCTTAATTGGTAGGACATAATTAACTGCGCATTTACTCAACATCTCAAAATGTATTTATTTTTATGTTCTGCAATAAATTAATTGAATTTGAATTTGAATTTAATCTCAAGAACTACTGGTCTAAATTGGATTTTTTTTTGTGTTGGGTAGCATATTTATTGTGGAGCCTATAGGCCATATAACATCATGCTGCAATTAAAAGGAGCAGAGCGGATAATGGACGAACACTGGCAGGCAATTCGATTCAACGGGAAGGGTCAGGGGAGCAAAAATTTGGCGCGGACTAAGTCGCGGGCAGAAGCTAGTACCGAAATAAAGATCAAAGAAAATCAATTTTCCTAAAACCTTGACTACCTCGTATGTCTAGTAGTCTTAAGCGCGACTGCTGAGTATGAGGTTCTGGGTTTGATTCCTAGGCAGGGCAGTGTTATTGGGATTTGTATCTGGAATTTCTTTGTAACAGCCGTGAATCTGGACTTGTGCCCGATTGATGGCATTAGGCATAAACTTTCGGGGAATAGAGGCGTAATGTTAAATTTTGTTGTGTAAAAGAATTCTCTAGGCAATACATTAGGTTAAACAGACGCATATTTTGATTCATTTAAACGTAACTTTAAGCGCCTGTTTCTTGATTTCCAAAATGTTGTTGCTGTCGTGCGTCATATTGCAATGAATAAGTTGGTAGGTACTTTGTTGACTTATATTTTTAGAATCGTTACAGAAAGGTCTTACAATGACAAATTCCACCCAAAACTATAAAAAAAACAATTTAAAAACCATTTAGGGGTCATCCATACATTATGTCCCACGTTAAGGGGGAGGCAGGGGTCAACAAAGTGTGACATTGTGTGACAAGGGGTGGGAGGGGTCCTAAATTTCGTGATGTTACATTTAAAATCTATTTTAATCTAAGTGTTAAGTAAAACACGAACTTTGAACTTTTAACGAAAAACTCAAAAATATTTGCTACTCTATCTGTAGACATATAGGTTCAAACTCCTTGCAATGTTTGATGTGATGTTAATTTTATTAAGGGCGAATTTCACCATACTTTTATAACTAGAATAAGTCATATCCAGAGAATAAATTTTGAATTATTGACAGTTTATTCGTACTGAAACTGTCAAACGTCGATTTAATTCCCAGGGTAAAAGATATCTGACGTTGGTAAAATCTGCCCTAAAAAAAAACATTTAAATTCATATAAAACTAATCTAATTAATCTCGGAACTGCTGTTTTAATCCAATAATTATTTTTAGATGTAAAATATGTGACGTCACACTAAGGAGGGGTCTCACAAATGTGACCAGCTGTGACAAGGACGGCGGGGGGGGGGGGGGGGTCAACAATCATGAAATTCGTGTGACATAATTTATGGATGGTTTATTAGAAAATGGGTACCTACTTAATCTACATATAGGCATGAAGATGTTTAGTATGTTTTATTTTTTATGAAGCAATAGTAGGTATATCACAGTCTTACAATTAGTATTATTAGGTTTAACTTTCAACGAAGTAGCTACGTACATACAAAAATAATTAATGATCAGATAAAGAACAGAGATCAACAAAACTTGTTCACATATAAATAAAGTTAAAACATAAATCAAACAGTTTTCTTGCAAATACTCAGATACACTTGTTAGTCATTTTTAGGGTTCCGTTGCCAAATGGCAAAAAACCGAACCCATATAGATTCGTCATGTCTGTCTGTCTGTCTGTCTGTCCGTGTATGTCACATTCACTTTTCTCCGAAACTATAAGAGCTATGTTGTTGAAACTTCGTAAGGAGATGTATTCTGTGAACCGCATTAAGATTTTTACACTGAAATAGAAAAAAACAATAAATTTTTGCGTTCCCCATACTTAGAACTCAAATTTTTTTTTTCATCAAACCTATAGGTGTGAGATATCTATGAATAGGTCTTCAAAAATGGTATTGAGGTTCCTAATATCATTTTTTTTCTAAACTGAATAGTTTGCGCGAGAGACACTTCCAAATTGGTAAAATGTGTGTCCCCCCCCAGTAACTTCTAAAATAAGAGAATGATAAAACTAAAAAAAATATATGATGTACATAACTATATAAACTTCCACCCAAAATTGGTTTGAACGAGATCCAGTAAGTAGTTTTTTTTTAATACGTCATAAATCGTAAACCGCAATTTACCTTTAATTCAATCAACTCGGAGCAGCGGAGGTGTTAATATAATGTAACAAAATCATATAGCTTATAGCGCCATCTACATGTTATACTTTTATGTTCTGTCATTCGGTTATTACAATAAACGTTCATTCGTCATCTGTCAATGGTAGTTTTATTAATATCAAGTTCTTTTTTAACACCCTTGCTCGTAAAGCTGACGTAATTCCACCGGTTTTAAATTTATGTAAAGCGGGTCATAAAAAACGCGTGTGTTACCAAAGCAAATAGTTAAGTTATAGTCCATACAAATTCCATAACAGTATTATTTGCCATTTCAAATATGGAACTGATCGCCGCCGCACGACTCCAGCTAGTGAGCAGCGCGCTGTTGCTATTCAAATTTCGAACTAATCGCCGCGCGGCGCCAGTCAGTAGGCAGCGCTAGCGCGCTGTTAAAATGGCGGGAAAGCAACAGTGTGCATTCACAGATTGAGTTTATTTAAAATTTAAAAAAACAGTTTATTCGGTAATTTAAAAACTTGGCTGCATGCTCTAGCGTCTTTGCCAACATTTTCACGCAGCCACGGCAGAAAATAATCCTTGCGCCATTTTTCTCAAATTTTCTTTTCTTTGTACTTGTATTGTCAATATCTAAAAATTACAACTTTCAATAATGAAGATGAGCAATATATTACTTCAACTCCACTGGATATACTATCAGAAGCGCGAACCGCATGCGACAGCTTGCTGACGTCAATATCCAAGGACAGATACATAACCACGTATGAAAATTTCTTGAAGTGGAAAATGTTTTTTTTTCTGTTTCCTCGCAAATGTGTTAAAAAACGTCGTACGATATACGTGCGTATTGGTTATAACATGCTCGGCTCAATTACGCCCTCGCCTTCGGCTCGGGCTGAAATTCCGCCTCGCATGTTATAACCATCATAACGCACTAATATCGTAATGTACTATTAATGTCATAAACATAAACCTTATGCATAAACCGAGGATACCTACAGTTTTGTACGGAACCCTCGGTGTACGAGTCCGACTCGCACTTGGCCGGTTTTTACAACACATTAGCTGATGATGCCACCATTAAGGACTACCGTAGTACTCCGCTGCCGCGACAAATCGCGGCACGGCGGACAGAGCTCCGGTGTGATCTCATGGCGACATGGCGGGTACGATTGTCGCAACCCAGCGCTGGGCACGCCACAATTGCGGCGGTAAGTCCCCTCTTTGAGGAGTGGATAGAGAGGCGCCACGGCGTCCTCACCTTCCGCCTGACGCAGGTTGTCACCGGGCATGAGTGCTTTGGTGGGTTCCTGTTCAGGATAAAGCGGGAGGAAACGCCCGGGTGTTTCCATTGCAAGGATCGTCTGGAGGACACGGTGGAGCATACGGTGGAGGTGTGCCCTGCCTGGGCGAAGCACCACCGTGTCCTCGTGGAGGCGATCGGCGGCGACGACCTCTCGCGTCCGGCCCTGGTGCGAGCCACGGTACGGAGCGAGAGGGCATGGGAAGCCGTCACCTCCTTTTGCGAAGCAGTAATGCTCGCGAAGGAGGAGGTGGGGCGCATGACGGAGTGGCAGTCTGTGCGCCCTCACGTCCCTAGCCACCGCAGGAGGAGACGCCCCGGGCGTCGGGAGTCAATGGCGGACTCCCGGCCACCGTAGGCGCGAGCTTGCGGGCGGCGAGCAATGGGTAGCTCGCCGCCCGGTAAAGAGAAAACCGTACGTTGTAGATCATTTACCAGTTGACAAAATACCATTAATTTTCGGATACATTATTGGTTTCATTATATTGTCAATATTACATAAAAAACAAAGTATCTATAATGTTTACGTTGAAAAATTCATGGTTGGGAAGATGGTTTTTGATATTGTTGGCTCATGACCATAGGTAATATGGGTTGGTGTTTTGCAGCTTATCACCGTTCTACAGCACAACATTCATAAGGTATAGGTATAAGAGAGTCATATTCCAATATGAAGTGGATAGCTAGACCGTGGCTAGGCTGATCAAAATGACGAGAAATTAAAGTCAATATATTATTTAGGCACAGCATTGTTTTACAGGTGTTTTCGGGGTGACGAAACCAGGACTATTTTTGTGCATATAAAATTACAGTCTTTATTGTAAAATACTGATTTCCACGTTTGAGTCCCGTATAGATACATTCCTCCGTAATATCTGTGAAACATATCTTCAATGTTCATGTTACATTTGTAGAGACCCTGAAAATTAAAAAAAAAAATTGAATAAACATAGGTACTTTTAAAACTATTTCAAAAAAGATGGAGGTTTTCAATTCAGTTGTTATTTTTTTTTGTGTGTGTCGTCAGAACTCATTTATAAAACGATTTCAAATAAAACGATAAAAACGATAAACGATTTGAAATAAATTTAATTTTGGAAGTCGGTGGCAAAAAGAATTACAAAGTCAAAGCCTCCGACTTTCAAGTTATTTTTTAAATTGTAGAGTTTTTTTTTTAATAATGTGGTTGTTTTTTAAATTGTGTTTGTGAGTCTACCCTTCGCTCAACATAATTATTGAGCCTATCAATAATGCTACCTACTTTTCTCACAGCTAAGAATTATGACACTATTTCAATAGGTTGTCTCTATCTGGTACGATCTCCATTGAGTTTTCTGCAGTAGGTACGGCGCTAATAAGGTATGTCTAGTTGTTTGGATATTCGATCAATCCACTGTTTCGTCTGGAATTGTGCCCGGTTGATGGCAATAAGCTCACTCTCTATTGCATGGGACTTAAAGATAACTGGCGAAATGTGGGTGTAAAGGTATAGGTATACCTCTACCAACCTGTCGGGGAAATAATGCGATGTTCTTTTGACTGTTAATTATAATGAAAACTACTTTTATAGGGCTTAGCTCGGCTAGATATTTAGTGAATAGGTGTTGGTAAATTACTTTTGGAACAATACATCGACTGCTGGCATTGAACAAAGTTTGAAAAATTGGCTTCAGGAACAAATTGTTGCAAGGGTTATCGAACGGCATTCGTAGAGTTAGATTGTATTCTGGTGAAAAAGATACCACCTTTGCCTGAAAACATAAGAACTAAGTATTTTAGTTTGGCAACAAGTGATTCGGCATGGAACACGGAATTGTAGTATGAATTAAAAAAAAATCGCTGTCAGTATTGGACAGAGGCCTTTTTCACGTTCCTCTACAACACTCGGACTCTTTTCTTCCACATCCAGTCTGTAGTGTTATTCTGTTAACATCTCAACGTGATAACTTGAGTGAAGTGAGTTTAAAGTGAGCTGTCATTAGTGTTATTCCCTTGCATCAGTTGGAAAGACAGCTCACTTTTTGGTCACTTCACCTAAGTTCTGACGGTAAGATATTAACAGAATAGATGGCTGTCCTAATGTGTGCTTCATGGGTCTAGTAGTCACAAGCGCTACTGCTTGGCCAGGGTAGGTTTTATTGGGTTTTTTGTATCTGGAATTTCTCAGTAGCAGTCCACCCAATTTCTTCCCATGGGTGTCGTTAGAGGCGACTCAAATTAAATCAAATCAAAAGACATTTATTCAAATTAGGCTGAGGATCAGCACTTTTTGAACGTCAAAATTACATAAGACAGTCCCCCAAAACGCCCACCCACTAATGACTAAGGGACTTACTAGAGAATGGGCAGCAGCGTTCTCTATGCATTTTACCACCATACTACGATCGCCAACCCGACTGCCAAGCGTGGCAATTATGGCAAAACCCCACAAATTGGGGGAGGCCTATGTCCAGCAGTGAACGTATTACGGCTGAAATGATGATGACAGTGGGCTCGCCTCGTACGTACTGTTATGTCGACTTGAGGAAATAAGGTGCAATATTATGTTATGTAGTATGAAAATATAGAACACCTTACCTTTTCTAATGCAGCGTTTTCATGAACAGTCACATCCAAAGGAACGGTGTTGTCCGAAGTAACATTAGAATAACCAACTGCACAATCCTTATTTTTTGGCCCTTTGCAGAACTCAAAACTTTTCACGGATAGGCTGAATGAACCCTGAAATATTGTAATGTCTATTCAAAGGAAGGAAGTGAATTATCAGCCCCCCTAGCCAAGTTATAACAGTTTCGTGTCGAAATCCGTTCTCCAATCGGTAACGCCTCGGTGTCAGCAATTGTAGAAAACGATAAGTTGGTAGCCATGTTGACGCGCGAAAGTCGGCCGCTCGTTCTAAAATGTCTTTAGAAAAACGACACATTTCTTATGTAAAAAACGACAAATATCTTATGTAATTTTTAATTAAAAAATTCTAATGCTAAACTCACATATTGTTTTGCTGAATATGTCAGTACGAAAATACAGGAAAATGTTAAATAAACATGTAAATGGTTCATGATCGAAGCCCACTTATTTCGGACATGAATGTAAGTAAAACCTAAGAGATAATATATACGTTATGTAATTGCAATCATTATTCCTATTTACCGGAAAAATAAACCAAATTTTGGCTTAACATGAATGGTGATCAAAATCATTTAAATAATCCAATTATATATTTGTAAAATAGGGTTTCAAATGTTACCTATGTAAAATCGAACAGTTGCAATTATGTCAAAACTATAGGCAAACACAATAATATAAAAGGATCGAAGATGTTCGTTTCTGCATCACTTCCCTAATAATTTTTGATGTAGATACTTACATATTTATGAGCAGTCACGTCGAATTAACAAACGCATCACTGCCTTGAGAACATTACCATATTAGATACAATATTATACTGCAAATCTATGCAAATATAGAACTAAACAAAGGTTTAGCAAGAAGTTCTGTGACAACTTCTGAGCCAATATTAAGCTGTTCTAGAAACAGGTAAGAAAACATTCGTATGAATTTTATAAGAACAAAAAGTGGAGATTTATTGAGCAAAGAATATAAGGTCTTGGAACACTGATACTTTAAAAGTGTATTTAGTTTTCAGGATAGTGTGCAAAGAGTGTGTAACTAAGCAGAAATCCGTTTTGAAGACCAAAGCTCAGATGTAGACGAAGAGAATCAAGTAGGATGAGATTAGAGCGATGAAAGAGATGTACGTTGGGAAAGCAACAGGGTATGATAGAGTGGTTGCTGAAATACTGAAGGGCGGTGACAGGGTGGTATTATATAAATGTGTTGGAGATATGTCTGTGTGCCGGATGACTGATCGTATCACTATTTAAAGAAAAATGCTCTTCACAGACGAGTAAAAACTGTCGCGGCAGGTCGCAGCACTACTCTTTTGACTGTAGTCGGCATCCCAAATGTAACCATGATATGTAGTGTTGCAAAGGACTCGAGTCGTAATTTTAAAGACTCGACTCAATTATGCAAGACTCAGTGTGCTCAAAAGGTTCGAAGTCTAGAGTCAAGCACTCGAGTCTTAAATAGGACTCGAGTCTTAAAATGAGCTAGAGTCTTAAACAAAAACTCAGAACAGAGTTTTTCTTCAAGACTCGAGTCCTTCTTAAGAATGACTCAGGCTCGGCTTGACTCTAGACTTTCATAATTTGTCTTGCATAATTCAGTCGAGCCTCTAAAATTAAGACTCGAAGACTCGAGTCCTTTGTAACACTAATGATATACTCAATCGTCTGACTTAAATCCCATTTAGCATGCATAGGATATGTTTCAAAGAAGAGCTAAACCAAATATGGATTTTATTTATGCGAAACCAGAAAATACTTTATCGATCACAAGAAAACATTTCAGTTTATCACTGTAAACAGAAATTTTATATATAATTTCAATAGGGCAATAAAATATATTTTTAAATACGTTGGACCCTAAACACTTTTGATGTGTGTATTTACGCTATTATCCTATGAACTACTGTAATAGTCAATGTATTTAGGTAAACGCGAAGCGTAAATAATTGTCACTGAATTTACATTCATAATACCACATTGAGGCAGTAAGTGGAAATGGCTTACAAAATATTCTTATTTTTATTCACAAGTTCAGTTATTTTTGTACTCTCTGAAAAACATAAAAATTATGTAAGTTTTCCTACTAAATATACAGGGTGATTGGAAGATGGGTGCAAAGCTTTAAGGTGAAGATAGTATAGACAATTTAGAACCATTTAAGCCTTTTTAACCAAATTTTTAAGTTATTTTTCGGAAATTCTGAAAATTTAATGTAAACTGCATAATTATGGCCAAATTGAATGATAAATGAATTAATTTTTTATTTATTTAATTAAAGTAATGTGTCAATGAAATCAAGCAAAACATGTTTTAGGCTTCTGTGTCATTAGACATTTTTTTAAAGACATTTAAAGCTCAGAAAAAATAAAAAAAATGTACAATACGTCTTTTAAACCTTATTAAAAAAAAAACGGAGGGTGCTTTTTTTGTTCAAACCTTTTTGAAGACATGCTTGATAATCGCTCTTTCTTTTGAGGTATCATTTATGCGGATATCTTACAAATTATTGAAATTAGGGCCTACAAACCAATTTGAGGGAGAATTTTTTTATTTTAGGCAGACTAATTAAAACAACATTTGAATTAAAATTATTTATTTTTCATGTTCAAAATGACGGCCGTGATTCCTAATACAAGCACGGCCCCGTCTTCTAACTTCTGTAGTCGTTATTTTCAACATCATCTCCTGCTTCATTGTCTCAAACGCTGAATTTATTCTTTGTATCAATTCTTCTCTAGTGTTTATTTCTATGTTGTTATACACCAGTTCCTTGGCCCGGCCCCACACGAAAAAGTCCAACGGGGTCAGATCTGGCGAGCGAGCGGGCCAAGGGATGGGTCCATCCCTGCCGATCCAGCTATCAGGAAAGCAATTGTTGAGGTGTTCCCTTACATTTAAAGTCCAATGCGCTGGACAGCCGTCTTGCTGAAAGATGACTGTTCGGTCTCTTTCGAAGATCGGGACACCTGATTCCTCTACCAGCAGTGGTAAATCAATTTGCAGAAATTGCAAATAATTTTCGCCATTCAATGGATCAGGCAAAAAGTGGGGCCCAATCAATGTTCTGCCAATTATTCCAGCCCATACATTCACAGAGAATTTCATCTGAAATGACACCTGCTTCTTAAAATGTGGATTGTGGTCTGCGTCGGCCCATTCATGGATGTTGTGAAAGTTTGTAATACCTTCCCTTGAAACTTTACTTTCATCCGTCCACAAGATTGATTTCAGAAACCACGCATCTTCGATGTCTCTGTTGAGGAGGAAACGGCAGAACTGAATTCTTCTTTGAGGATCTTGCTCTACTAGACCTTGCACACTCCTGCCATGGAACGGATACTTATCATTTTGGTGCATTGTATGCCACACCTTCAATTGAGAAATGTTTAAATTTCGAGCTACTGCTCTAGTACTGGTAGTAGGATCCGCTTGAAATGCTGCTAAAATGTCTTCGTCGACGGCAGTTTCGTGTCTGCCCGGATTGACTCCAGGTTCCACGCGGTGAAACCCATCTTGGGCAAGACGACGAAACGTGTTGTAAAACACTTGGACATTCGGTATCCTGCGATTTGGATAGCGCTCTTGATACATCCGTCGCGCCAAAGATCCATTGCCGTCTGCTCTACCGTACATAAATACGATATCCGCATATTCTTGATTGGAAAAAGTAGCCATAGTCACTTAACAATTAAGAAAAACGGCGTAGGAGCGCACTAAATGTCAACTCAACACAATTAAGTCAAAAATCAACACGTGCAGGAGCGCGAGGCTACGACTGGACACGGTGAAACAAAAAAGTTCAAAACTAACGCAAACAACACGTGCAGGAACGCAAAGGGCTACAACTGAACACGGTAAATTGTGAATCAACACGACAACGTCCACTCACAAGGGCAGTAGTTTGACTAATAAATAAAAGATGTAACGGCTTCATCACAGACCGACTGACCCTGACTAAAGAAAAACGACTTTGTTGCCTCAGTAACTAAGACCATTTTGCTGTAAAAACCAACTCTTGTCGCTTTTTGCTATTCATTGGGCGTTCTACCTGGAAATAAACCGTCGTCGTTGCCGTCGCACCGCGCTCGGTGGCCATTGTTTAGAGAATCCCCTCAATGGGTTCCCCTCAATTGGTTCCTGCATGTGCCAAAAATTCTTAGAATTGAACAATGTTATCATTTCGAGCACATAAAGTATTCTTTTAAGCAAAAATTTTGTGTTTTGTTAGACTGCCTAAAATTTAAAATTTCTCCCTCGAATTGGTTTGTAGGTCCTAATTTCAATAATTTGTAAGATATCCGCATAAATGATACCTCAAAAGAAAGAGCAATTATCAAGCATGTCTTCAAAAAGGTTTGAACAAAAAAAGCACCCTCCGTTTTTAAAATAAGTTTTAAAAGACGTATTGTACAAATTTTTTATTTTTTCTGAGCTTTAAATATCTGTAAAAAAAATGTCTAATGACACAGAAGCCTAAAACATGTTTTGTTTGGTTGCTTACACATTACTTTAATTAAATAAATAAAAAATTAATTCATTTATCATTCAATTTGGCCATAATTATGCAGTTTACATAAAATTTTGAGAATTTCCGAAAAAAAAACTTAAGAATTTGGTTAAAAAAATTTGGTAAGACTTCGTCTGAGACAACCATGGCTTAAATGGTTCTAAATTGTCTATACTATCTTCACCTTAAAGCTTTGCACCCATCTTCCAATCACCCTGTATTATTGACGAAGTTAGGGATCGAATATTTTATTTTTGTAGTCTATGGGCTGATAAGTTACATAGGCTACTTTACATTCTAAGAAGAAACCCATCAAGTGCGAGCCGGACTAGCACACGAAGAGTTCAATATCACCGTACAATATTTAACAGTATTTTTTGTTTGAGGACTCTTTAATATTTAACGATTTTGTTATTTTTTGTTATAGCTGCAATATAAATACACATTCTGTGTAAATTTTAACTATCTAACTATTATGGTTTAAGAGATACAGCTGGCTGTCAGACAGACTGATGGATGGACACCCTGCGAAGATCGTCTTGCTAGCCTGAGGGCGTCTACCTCAAGTTTGCCGATTCGTGGTCTCCACTCAAGCACAAATGTACCCCAACAACGGTCTTCTGTTCTACGGCAAATACGCTTGTTATTGGAAAATTACATACTAAGTGTATGTTTCTGTTTTGGCAGGGATCATTCAACCTCGTCGTGACTAAAGTGGAAATGTGCAAGGGACCCAAGAAGAGAGATTGCGGAGAGTTTCGTATGAAGATAAACAATACCGTCATCATTGACTTTGATGTGCTCCTCAAGGAGAGCTTTTCACCAAATAAGGTAAGGTTATGATATGCATTGCACAGAACCGGTTGAAGTGCATGGGGGAGGCCTATGTCCAGCAGTGGATGTCTTTCGGATGAAATGATGATGATAACATAACATAACATAACATAATATTTATTCAAAAATAAAAGGCTTAAAAATATGTACAGTTTTGCTTATATGTAAATTATATTCTAAGATTTACGTGCCTGAACTAGGCAATCCTGTGTTTCAGGCTAGAAGAGCTTAAATAGTCTTATAAAATAAATAAATAGTCAAAAGTTGAGAATAGACAAATTATTGTACAAAAAAGTTAAGTAGCTTATATCTTAGTTTATAGTCTAGTCGACATGTTGAAAATGGTACAAAATAGAGATACTGCTCTTAAAATTATGTGCGATAGCTCATTGGATCCCGAATGACGTCTAGAAAAATGTGCCAAAAGCGTGTATTAGCACATAAAAAATTGCAAAAGTTATAAGCAATAAAAGATGAAATAAAAATGGCATTTCGTTTTTTTGCCAATAATTCATAAACTGTTAATATTTAAGAAATTTCAAAAAAAGATTCTAAAAGAAGAGGAAATTTACAATAAAAAACTTTCAACTCCCGGAACTCTATCTCCATTATTTATAATTTTAATTTAACGCTGAATATAGGTCTGCACGCGACATTTTTAGGTTGAGCGCGCGGCGTCAAAAGCGAGTTCGGCACATAATTAATTTATTTAAGGCATTGAATATTTTTTTTTAAATTTGAAAAAATTGTGGTGTGTTTTAAATACTATAAATAATTTATTCCCGTTGGAAATTTGACTTAAAGTTAATTTTTCAACAAGTTAAACAATTGTTAACTAAAAAAAATTTCAACTTGTCGACTAGACTATTATTAGAATTTAATACTTAACGTAGGTTAGTACTTACTTTAACACAGTTAGTAAATTCTCTGTTTCTTCGGAGAGCGTCATTAAGAGTTTTTTTACAATTTGTGTAGTTCAGTGAGTAAATTTTTGATATAGAGTTTAATTTATTATACAGGAGAGGCTCGAGGTACACATAAAATTTGGATATAAAAGCATGTTTTGTTCTATTTTGTGGACAGACTATATCTTTACGTCTTTTATTAGTAAATTCAGTGCTGTAGGGTAGAGCTGCGTGTTGTTTTAATACAATTCCCATTATAAATAGCTGTCGAACTGTTAATACCTCACAAGATTTGTATAATAGGTTAGTAGGGAAAAGGAAAGGGCGGGAAGTAGACACTTTGAGTATCGCTCTCTGAGCTCTCTCGATAGTTAATAACAATGTTTTACCCACTCCACCCCATGTGGTAATACAGTAAGTTAATAGCGATTGACATAGAGCAAAGTAAACTTGTTTAATTATTTTTGGATCAGCAATATGGCGTAAATTTTTAAAAACAAAAATCAACTTGCGAATTCTGCTATTTATGATGATCAGCATATAGCCGTTTTTATTAAGACTTCTGATTCTGCATCGGTTAAGCAACTTCATTTGCAGTAAATACGTATCCTGTGCAAGCAAATTCTGATTAAAACAATAAACCAATAAGTAGCAAAACTGAAAAATAATTGGAAAGTAACGATCAGTATAGAATACGGATCACACCTTTTTACCTACTACGTTAATGTTGGGGTCGGCTTCCAGTCTAATCCAATGCAGTAATAATAATAATAATAATACCCGCAGGGCGGCTTGTGGCGAGCTGTTGAGCAGTAGCGACCCCACGGACCCTATCTCCCGAGAGAATTCTTGTTCCTCATCTCTGGCTTGCCTTTATTGGCCGGCTGGAGTGAACACTGAAGAGGATCAGATCTCCCACCTCATTCTTGCCTTTATTGGCTGGCTTGAGTGGAGATTCGCAAGAGTAAACGTGCTCGGGGAAAGGAAGTATTCCAGTAAGTGCTCGTAGGGACTTAACCATCTTCCGGGCTCTGGGATTGTTCTGAAAGCCGTGGAATACCTCTCCACTTCTCAAGCACCTCAGGAAGTGTTGCCCCCTTGTCGCTACGTCACTATGTACTAGCGACGTTTCCCAGGGGCCCATTATTGAGTGTGCAAGTCACCCCCTGCCATTTATCCGTGTATACAAAACATTGATCAGGCAGGGGCCATAGTTCTTCCATAATTGCAGTTACCAATCCACTATAGCCATCCAAACCCATAGCTTAATTTGTTTTGCTTCCATATTCTGTAATAGTCCTGCTCCAACCGGGGATTGTCCTTGGGTGCACTTGCATAGGTGCATACAGGGATAATCGTCGGTTGGTGCCCCCTCATCATTTAAAATTGTCTAAGGGGCCTCTGCGAGTTGGCTTCGGCCCCTCGTACGCCTTCCAAAAGACCGGGATCCCAGAATCCCGACATATGTTAGCATATAATAATAATAATAATAATAATAATTTTCTAGTATTTTTAAAGTCTAATAATGCAAAAATGTTTTATAATATGTTTAAACAACAGCAGTGGAGTGCCAAAAATTGGTACTGTAACCAAAAATCTGCATAATGCAAGACTAGACAAAATAACAATACACGAGTAATAGTGAAATGCTGACGCGAAGTCGGGCACGACTGCTCCAAAGCACACACCCAACATCTTCGGGTTCGTCGCTCAGCTCCGCCTCGCAGTTGCCGGATCCTGCTCCAGACGTGAGTCCAGTGACACCGGCTGCTGCAGTTGCGTCGAGCTCGAGCGACGAATACTTCTCGCCGCCGACGACACCACCACCAGTACGTCGGCGCGGACGAGGCCGACCACCGGCCAGTTTGGGACTCCGAGGCCCACCGGCCTCTGATAGGGTCCCCGCTACCGGTGGAAGTGTGCAGCGCATGAAGTGGACACAAGCTGTCAACGAAAACGTCATGCGCGCATACTATGGGGCTACAGAAGGGGGAACTAACTTGACTGCGTACCGTGGTCGGATGCTCTCTCTGTTTCAGGTGCTTGAACCAGCTATCAACGTGTTGTCGCAACGACTGTCGGATCAGGTGCGGGTCAGCCAGCGTAATCATATGCTGGATGCCACTGTACTTGATCGACTTTGCCTGGAATCACGGAATAGCCATGTTACGCCTGCTTCGCC
This sequence comes from Aporophyla lueneburgensis, assembly GCA_932294355.1. Taxonomy (NCBI): domain Eukaryota; kingdom Metazoa; phylum Arthropoda; class Insecta; order Lepidoptera; family Noctuidae; genus Aporophyla; species Aporophyla lueneburgensis. The sequence goes on along the minus strand of OW028746.1, from coordinate 19,862,573 downwards.
ACTGGTCGCGGTGCAACCGCAAAATTTACCTAGTGTTTCACCGCGACCCAACTGCGTTGGTGAAGAGGATGGTGACGGGGCTATATCCGTGAGTACTCAATGCAATGCACGATTAAGGAGCGCTTTGGAGGATGCTTTCAGGGAGTATCGCTCTACTCCGCCTGAGCTTAGACCACGTCTACCTCGTTTGCCCATGCATAAGAAAAACAAGGCACTGGTGTGTGCTCTAGACTCACAGCTGTCAACATATTTTGATGGCAGCAAAGACCTGGTCGATACCCACTCGATCTTGTACTGTGCAGCTGTAGCGGCTTGTCGTGTAGCTCGTGTCAAGTTTCCTAACAATGACAGAGCTACACGACCAAAACCAGCCGTACCAGCTTGGCAGTGCAGGATTGAGCGTCGTATCGGTGAGGCTAGAGCACTCATCGGTAAGCTAATCTGCTTCAGGGAGGGCAATACTCGCCCTCGAGTGATGCGCTTTGTGAAGCGGGCGTTCTCCGGGACGGATGTTAGTCCTCGAGATTATTTGCCCCGCGTCACAGAGCGCATCGACTTCCTGAAGCAGAAGATCTGTACATGGGCGAACCGTATACGTCGGTACCGGCGGAGGGTGGAGCGGTACACCCAGAATCACACATTCCAAAGCGATGAAAGGTGGGTTTACCGAGCTTGGGAGCGACCGGACCAAGGTGTGGCTGACACGCCCCTTCCGGATGATGACGCCATGTCTTCGTTCTGGCGAAACATCTGGTCGGTGCCTGTCAATCACACCGAAGGTGATTGGACTAGGGAGATCGAGCGAGCGTGCGGTCAAATAACAGAAATGGGGGCAATTACCATCAGCCCCCAAGATGTCGCTTGTGCAGTCCGTCCGTTGCCTAACTGGAAATCTCCAGGGCCAGACGGACTGCACAATTTTTGGATCAAGTGGATCCAAAAGTCGCACGCTCGCTTGGCATCTCAGTTCCAGTCAGCCTTAGAGTCAGGGTCGTTGCCCCAGTTCTTAACAACAGGGATAACCCACCTGCTCCATAAATCTGGTAGTACCGCAGAACCCAAAAATTATAGACCGATCACTTGTCTACCGACGGTCTATAAAGTACTTACATCCATTTTGAGAGCTAAAATTTACAATCATATTGACACAAACTCGATCTTGTCTGTCTCTCAAAATGGATGTAGGAACGGGTCCCGCGGTACTAAGGAGCTGCTCCTTATCGATATGACCATTAGTCAACAGGTTCGTCGTTCCCGAAGGGATCTGTCGACATGCTGGATAGACTATAAGAAGGCCTATGACTCGGTGCCACATACCTGGCTCAAGAGGGTGCTGGAGTTGTACAAAGTAAATACAACGCTGTGCACCTTCTTGATGTCATGTATGGGGCAGTGGAGAACAGTCCTTCGCTATCCGGGATATCGACATATCCAGAGGAACAGCGAACCGATAAGGATCGAGCGAGGTATATTCCAGGGCGACAGTTTGAGTCCACTTTGGTTCTGCCTAGCCATGAATCCTCTTAGCACACTGCTGGAGGATTCAGGTATAGGCTATCGATTGAGGAGAGGTGGTCAGGTTATATCTCACCTCCTGTACATGGATGACCTAAAACTCTTTGCCCCCAACAATTTGCAACTGATGGAGCTACTGAAAGTAACTGAAACCTTCAGTAGCGCCATCAGGATGGAATTTGGTGTGGACAAATGTGCGGTCATGCATGTAAAGCGAGGGGAGATTGTGGAATCCGAGGGAACCCAACTCTCGGATTCCATACACCTAAGATCCCTTGCCTCAATCGAAACATACAAGTATTTGGGTATGTCGGAAGCGTTAGGTATTAACACTGCTGACATGAAACAATCGTTGAGGGAGCGCTTCTTTGGCCGCCTGAATAAAGTATTAAAAAGTCTTTTATCAGGCGGAAACAAGGTGCGCGCCTTCAACGGCTGGGTCATGCCGGTTTTGATGTACTCTTTCGGCATACTCAAATGGACTCAGACGGAACTTGACGCCCTGGATAGACGGGTCCGCACACTGCTGACCACAAATCGAATGCATCACCCACGGTCATCGGTAATGAGACTGTATATCCCGCGGAAGTGCGGAGGTCGAGGTTTCTTGAATGCTAAGACCCTGCACAACCGTGAGGTATGCAGTCTCAGGGAATACTTCCTAGACGCTGACGTGGGGATGCACCGAGATGTGGTCTCAGTGGACAAGAGCCTTACCCCGCTCTCCTTGGCTAACGAGAACTGGCGCAAACCTAAAGTATTAGATACTAATGATCGCAGGGCAGTATGGCAAAGCAAGGAGCTTCACGGACGCTTTTACCGGGTTCTACATGGACCTGATGTAGACCTCTTAGCGTCCGTATCCTGGTTACGATTCGGAGATCTATTTGGAGAAACCGAAGGTTTTGTTTTTGCAATTATGGACGAAGTTATGATGACGAACAACTACCGGAAATATATTGTGAAGGATGGCACGGTTGACATTTGTCGGGCATGCCACCGTCCGGGGGAATCAATCCGACACATTATTTCTGGCTGTTCTAGTCTGGCTAACGGAGACTACTTGCATAGACACAACCTTGTAGCCAGGATTATCCACCAGCAACTTGCTCTGAAATACGGCCTTGTGGAATCAGAAGTACCATACTATAGGTATCTGCCCGACCCAGTTCTCGGAAATGGTAATATCACGTTGTATTGGGATCGATCTATCATCACTGACAGGACTATTGTTGCCAATAAGCCAGATATAGTGGTGATAGATCGATTAGAGCGTCGCACAATGATTGTTGATATAGCAGTACCGCATGACGAGAACCTCGTGAAAGCTGAAAAAGATAAGCAGATAAAGTATCTTGACCTGGCTCGCGAGGTTGTCGACATGTGGGATGTGGATACAGCAGTCATTGTGCCGATAGTCGTTACGGCCAATGGCATAATAGCTAAGAGCCTCGATCAACATCTCAGGAGGCTCTCGTTAGGCAGCTGGATCAAGGGCCTGATACAGAAAGCAGTAATTCTGGACACGGCGCGTATCGTTAGGAGGTTCCTCTCTCAGCAGCCCTGACCACCGGTAGCTTGGACGCTATTCCCGATACCGGTGGGCTACTATTTTTTATATTTTTAAATGTTTTCATATTTTTTTTAATATTTTAATATTTAAAAATGTAATCTATATGTATTTAAATGTAATAAAGGAAATAATAATAATAATAATAACGGTCTCTGATAGGGTCCCAGCTCCCGGTGGAAGTGTGCAGCGCATGAGATGGACACAATCCGTCAATGAAAATGTCATGCGCTCATACTATGGGGCTACAGAGGGGGGAAACAACCTGACCGCGTACCGTGTTAAGATGCTCTCTCTCTTTCAGGTGCTTGAGCCAGCTGTCAACGTTTCGGCACAACGACTGTCGGATCAGGTGCGGGTCATCCAACGTCATCGTATGTTGGATGACACTGTACTTGATCGCTTGCGAAACGAAATGCGGAGTAGCCATGTCATCGTCCCCACGCCGCAGACTGCTGCAATACCACCGCAGCCAATCACAACTTACGCTGACGAGGGATGGGATGACAGGGCTACAAACGTAAGTACCCATTGCAATGATGAATTGAGGAGCGCTTTGGAGTGTGCGATTCGGGAATATCGGTTCATGACTCCCGAACTTAGACCACGGTTACCTCGTTTGCCCATGCATAACAAAAATAGGGCACTGGTGGCGGCTTTGGATTCGCAGTTGTCAAACTATTTTGACGACTGTGAAGACCTCGCCGATACTCATTCGGTTCTGTACTGCGCGGCTGTAGCGGCATGTCGTGTAGCTCACGTCAAATTTCCTAATGACTCTAGAGCTACACGACCGAAACCAGCCGTACCAGCTTGGCAGTGCAGAATTGAACGTCGTATTGGTGGGGCCAGAGCCCTCATCGGCAAACTAATCTGCTTCAGGGAGGGCAACACTCGCCCTAGAGTGATGCGCTTTGTGAGGCGGGCGTTCTCGGGGACTGATATCAGCCCTCGGGACTATATGTCCCGTGTCACAGAGCGCATAGACTTCCTGAAGCAGAAAGTATATGCATGGGCAAACCGTATTCGTAGGTATAAACGACGAGTGGACCGATATACTCAGAACCGCACCTTCCAGAGTGATGAAAGGTGGGTTTATAGGGCTTGGGAGCGACCGGTCCAAGGTGTGGCGGACGCGCACCTGCCGGATAATGATGCCATGTGTTCTTTTTGGCGCAGTATCTGGTCGGTGCCTGTCAGTCACACCGAAGGGGATTGGGCTCGAGAAGTCGAGCGAGCCTGCGATCCAATACCAGAAATGGGGGCTATTACCATCTGCCCCCAAGATGTAGCTCGTGCAGTCCGTCCATTGCCCAATTGGAAGTCTCCAGGGCCGGACGGGCTGCACAACTTCTGGATTAAATGGTTCAGTGGATCGCATGCTCGCTTGGCGGCTCAGTACCAGTCTGCTTTGGAGTCTGGTTCGCTACCCCAATTCCTAACAACAGGAATTACCCACCTGCTCCACAAATCAGGTAGTACCGCGGAACCCAAAAATTATAGACCGATCACGTGCTTGCCGACGGTCTATAAAGTTCTTACATCTATTTTGAGAGCTAAAATTTACAATCATATTGACACCAATTCCATCATGTCTGTCTCTCAAAATGGATGTAGGAACGGGTCTCGCGGTACTAAGGAGCTGCTCCTCATTGATATGGCCATTAGCCAACAGGTTCGTCGTTCCCGAAAGGATCTGTCGACATGTTGGATAGATTATAAGAAGGCCTATGACTCGGTGCCACATACATGGCTCAGGAGGGTGCTGGAGTTGTATAAAGTCGATGTAACTCTGCGCACCTTCCTGATTTCATGTATGGAGCAGTGGAGGACGGTTCTTCGCTATCCAGGATGTCGAAATATCCAAAGGAGCAGCGAACCGATAAGGATCGAGCGAGGCATATTTCAGGGTGATAGTTTGAGTCCGCTTTGGTTCTGCTTAGCCCTGAATCCTCTGAGCACACTGCTTGAGGATTCAGGTATAGGCTATCGGTTGAGGAGAGGTGGTCAGGTTATATCTCACCTCCTTTACATGGATGACCTTAAACTCTATGCCCCCAACAATTTTCAACTGATGGAGCTACTGAAAATAACTGAAACCTTCAGTAGCGCCATCAGGATGGAATTTGGTGTGGACAAATGTGCGGTCATGCATGTAAAGCGAGGGGAGATTGTGGAATCCGTGGGAACCCAACTCTCGGATTCCATAAACCTCCGAGCCCTCTCTTCATCCGAAACCTATAAGTATTTGGGTATGTCGGAAGCGTTGGGCATCAATGTTACTGACATGAAGCAATCGTTGAAGGAGCGCTTCTTTGGCCGCCTGAAGAAAGTATTTAATAGTCTTCTATCAGGCGGAAACAAGGTGCGCGCCTTCAACGGTTGGGTCATGCCGGTTTTGATGTACTCTTTCGGCATACTCAAATGGACTCAAACCGAACTCGACGCCGTGGATAGGAGGGTCCGTACGCTGCTGACTGCATATCGAATGCATCACCCACGGTCATCGGTAATGAGGCTGTATATCCCGCGAAAGTGTGGAGGTCGAGGCTTTTTAAACGCTAAGACTCTTCACAATCGCGAGATATGCAGTCTCAGGGAATATTTCCTAGAAACCGACGTGGGGATGCATCGAGATGTGGTCGCAGTTGACAAGGGCCTCACCCCGCTCTCCTTGGCTAACGAGAACTGGCGCAAACCTGTAGTACTTGACACTAATGACCGCATGGAAGTATGGCAGAGTAAGGAGCTCCACGGACGCTTTTTCCGGGCCCTACATGGACCCGATGTAGATATACTAGCGTCCGTAGCCTGGCTGCGTTTCGGTGACCTCTTTGGGGAAACCGAAGGTTTTGTCTGTGCAATTATGGACGAAGTTATGATGACGAACAATTACCGGAGATTTATTGTGAAAGACGGCACGGTTGACATCTGTCGGGCATGTCACCGTCCAGGAGAATCAATTAGGCACATAATCTCCGGGTGTTCTCGTCTAGCTAACGAAGAATACTTGCATAGACACAACCTAGTAGCCAGGATTATCCATCAGCAACTTGCTCTTAAATACAGCCTTGTGGAATCGGAAGTGCCGTACTACAGGTATGTGCCCGACCCAGTTCTCGATAATGGAAATATCACATTGTACTGGGATCGATCCATCATCACTGACAGGACTATTATCGCAAATAAGCCTGATATAGTGGTGGTGGATCGAGTAGAGCGGCGCACAATGATTGTTGACATAACGGTTCCGCATGACGAGAACCTCGTGAAAGCCGAGAAAGATAAACAGATCAAGTATCTTGACTTGGCTCGCGAGGTTGTCGACATGTGGGATGTGGATTCAGCGATCATTGTGCCGATAGTCGTCACAGCCAATGGGTTGATAGCCAAGAGCCTCGACCAACATCTAAGGAGGCTCTCGTTAGGCAGCTGGGTCAAGGGCTTGATTCAGAGAGCGGTACTTCTGGACACGGCTCGCATCGTCAGGAGGTTCCTCTCTTTGGAGCCCTGACCGCCGGTAGCTTGGACCCTGTTCCCGATACCGGTGGGCTACTATTTTTTATATTTTTAAATGTTTTTTTTATTTTATATTCTAATATTTAAAAATATAATTTATATGTTTGTTAAAATGAATAAAGGAAATAATAATAAACCCGCAGGGCAGCATGTGGCGTGCTGTTGGGCAGTAGCGACCCCACGGACCCTATCTCCCGGGAGAATTCTTGTTCCTCATCTCTGGCTTGCCTTTATTGGCCGGCTGGAGTGAACACTGACGAGGTTCAGAGCTCCCACCTCATTCTTGCCTTTATTGGCTGGCTTGAGTGGAGATTCGCAAGAGCAAACGTGCTCGGGGAAAGGAAGTATTCCAGTAAGTGCTCGTAGGGACATGACCATCTTCCGGGCTCTGGGATTGTTCTGAAAGCCGTGGAATACCTCTCCACTTCTCAAGCACCTCAGGAAGTGTTGCCCCCTTGTCGCTACGTCACTATGTGCTAGCGACGTTTTCCGGGGGCCCATTATTGAGTGTGCAAGTCACCCCCTGCCTTTTTATCCGTGTATACAAAACATTGATCAGGCAGGGGCCATAGTCCTTCCATAGTTGCGGTTACCAATCCACTATAGCCATCCAAACCCATAGCCTAATTTGCTTTGTATCCATATTCTGTAATAGTTCTGCTCCAACTGGGAATTGTCCTTGGGTGCACTTGCATAGTGCATACAGGGATAATCGTCGGTTGGTGCCCCCTCATCATTTAAAATTATCTAAGGGGCCTCTGCGAGTTGGCTTCGGCCCCTCGTAAGCCTTCCAAAAGACCGGGATTCCAGAATCCCGAGATTATGTTAACATATAATAATAATAACCCGCTGGAGTGAACACTGACGAGGTTCAGAGCTCCCACCTCATTCTTGCCTTTATTGGCTGGCTTGAGTGGAGATTCGCAAGAGCAAACGTGCTCGGGGAAAGGAAGTATTCCAGTAAGTGCTCGTAGGGACTTGACCATCTTCCGGGCTTTGGGATTGTTCTGAAAGCCGTGGAATACCTCTCCACTTCTCAAGCACCTCAGGAAGTGTTGCCCCCTTGTCGCTGCGTCACTATGTGCCAGCGACGTTTCCCGGGAGCCCATTATTGAGTGTGCAAGTCACCCCCTGCCATTTTATCCGTGTATACAAAACATTGATCAGGCAGGGGCCATAGTCCTTCCATAGTTGCGGTTACCAATCCACTATAGCCCTCCAAACCCATAGCTTAATTTGCTTTGTTTCCATATTCTTTAATAGTTCTGCTCCAACCGGGGATTGTCCTTGGGTGCACTTGCATAGTGCATACAGGGATAATCGTCGGTTGGTTCCCCTCATCATTTAAAATGTCTAAGGGGCCTCTGCGAGTTGGCTTCGGCCCCTCGTAAGCCTTCCAAAGGTCCAGAACCCTAGGGTACTGAGAAAATCAATGACAAATAAAATAATAATAATAATAATAAATTTCTGGTTAAAATGGCTCACTAGTTCACACAGTCGCCTGGCATCTCATTTCCAGTCATCCTTAGAGTCTGGGTCGCTACCGCAGTTTCTAACAACAGGCGTCACCCACCTGCTCTATAAGTCAGGTAGTACCGCGGAACCTAAGAATTATAGACCGATCACATGTTTGTCGACCGTTTATAAACTTTTTACATCCATTTTGAGAGCGAAAATTAGTTCGCATATTGATAATAATTCCATTATGTCTGCGTCTCAAAATGGATGTAGGAACGGGTCCCGTGGTACTAAGGAGCTACTCCTCATAGACATGGCCATAAGCCAACAGGTTCGTCGATCCCGCAAGGATCTGTCGACATGCTGGATAGACTATAAGAAAGCCTACGACTCTGTGCCACATTCATGGCTCAGGAGGGTGCTGGAGTTGTACAAGGTTGATACAACTCTACGCACCTTCCTAGAGTCGTGCATGGGGCAATGGAGGACGGTCCTTCGCTATCCAGGATGTCCACAGATCCAGCGAAATGATGAGCCTGTATGGATTAAGCGGGGAATATTTCAGGGCGACAGTCTGAGTCCACTTTGGTTTTGCTTAGCCCTGAATCCTCTAAGCACACTGCTGGAGGATTCAGGTCTAGGCTATCGGCTGAGGAGAGGTGGTCAGGTTATATCTCACCTCCTCTACATGGATGACCTAAAACTCTTTGCCCCCAACAAACTGCAACTGATGGAGCTACTGAAGGTAACTGAAACTTTTAGTAGCGCCATCAGGATGGAGTTTGGTGTGGACAAATGTGCAGTCATGCATGTAAAGCGAGGTGAGGTTATGGAATCCGAGGGAATCCAACTTTCGGATTCCGTATACCTCAGATCCCTTTCCTCATCCGAAAGCTACAAGTATTTGGGTATGTCGGAAGTGTTAGGCATCAACGACGCTGACATGAAACAATCGTTGAAGGAGCGCTTTTTTGGTCGCCTGAAGAAGGTATTAATTAGTCTTCTCTCAGGCGGAAACAAGGTGCGCGCCTTCAACGGTTGGGTCATGCCAGTTTTGATGTACTCTTTCGGCATACTTAAATGGACTCAGACAGAACTCGACGCCCTGGATAGGAGGGTCCGTACAATGCTGACCGCAAACCGGATGCATCACCCACGATCATCGGTGATGAGACTGTACATCCCGCGGAAGTACGGGGGTCGAGGGTTTTTAAATGCAAAGACCCTCCACAACCGCGAGGTGTGCAGTCTCAGGGAGTATTTCTTAAAAGCCGAAGTGGGTATGCACCGTGATGTGGTCGCAGTGGACAAGGGGCTCACCCCGCTCTCCATGGCTAAAGAGAACTGGCGCAAACCTGTAGTACTTACTACCGATGACCGCAAGGAAGTATGGCGAAACAAGGAGCTTCACGGGCGCTTTTACCGGGCTCTTCATGAGCCCAGTGTAGATTTCTTAGCGTCCGTATCCTGGCTACGTTTTGGTAACCTATTCGGGGAAACAGAAGGTTTCGTCTGTGCAATTATGGACGAAGTTATCTTGACGAATAACTACCGGAGACATATTATGAAGGACGGGACGGTGGACGTGTGTCGGGCATGTCACCATCCGGGTGAGTCCATCAGGCATATTGTCTCTGGTTGTTCTCGTCTGGCTAACGGCGAATACTTGCACAGGCATAACCAAGTAGCCAGGATTATTCATCAGCAACTTGCTTTGCAGTACAAACTAGTGGATTCTGAGGTACCGTATTACAAGTATGTGCCCGACCCAGTTCTCGAAAATGACCATGTCACGTTGTACTGGGATCGGTCTATCATTACTGACAGGACTATTGTCGCCAATAAGCCTGATATAGTGGTGATAGACCGGTTAGCGCGCCGCACAATGATAGTCGATGTTACCATTCCGCATGACGGCAACCTCGTGAAAGCTGAGAAAGAGAAACAGATGAAATATCTCGACTTAGCACACGAGGTTGTTGACATGTGGAATGTTGACTCAGCTGTCATTGTGCCGATTGTCGTATCAGCCAATGGGCTGATGGCCGATACCCTCGATCAACACCTGTCGAGGCTATCGTTAGGCGGTTGGATCAAGAGCCTGATTCAGAAGGCAGTACTCCTTGACACGGCTCGCATTGTGAGGAGGTTTCTGTCTCTGGAGCCCTAACCACCGGTAGCTTGGATCCTGCTCCCGCTACCGATGGACTGCTATTTTTTATATTTTTAAATGTTTTTGTATAGGTATTTACTTTGTTAAAAATATTTAAAAATGTAACGAAATATGTATGAAAATAAATAAAAGAATAATAATATTAATAAGCTGGCAACACCGTGAACAAGACGTCACACATTTCGAACAGATATAATTTAAATAGTAAAAATATTTTTGACCCAAATTTATAATAGATTTCGGTTTTACAGTGAACCTAGACCTAAAAATATTACAATATCAGTATTAAAAAGAGACTATATCGCAGCAAAATGAAATAAATCCAACCAAAAACTACAGGATCGGGGGTGACATGACAGATGTCATCCCCGAACTACAATAATTAGAAAATGAAAAAACCATGACGAAATGTTTACAAGATCAGCGGCTCGTCGCGCACGCCCACCACCTCCGGACTCGTCGCTCAGCTCCGCCTCGCCGCCGCCGGTACCCAGCCCCACTGCGGGCGTTGTGAAGACACCGGCCGTGGCAGTTGCGTCGAGCTCGAGTGACGAGTATTTCTCTCCGCCCACGACGCCACCACCTGCTCGTCGACGGGGAGGACGCCGGCCGCCGGACGGCTTAGGACCTCGAGGCCCACCGGCCTCTGATAGGGTCCCAGCTCCCGGCGGAAGTGTGCAGCGCATGAGATGGACACAGTCCATCAATGAAAATGTCATGCGCTCATACTATGGGGCTACAGAGGGGGGAAACAATCTGACCGCGTACCGTGTTCGGATGCTCTCTCTGTTTCAGGTACTTGAGCCAGCTGTCAACGTTTCGGCACAACGACTGTCGGATCAGGTGCGGGTCATCCAAATTCATCGTATGTTGGATGACACTGTACTTGATCGCTTGCGTAATGAAATGCGGAGTAGCCATGTTATCGCCCCCACGCCGCAGACTGCTGCAGTACCAGCGCAGCCTACCATAACTTATGCTGACGAGGGATGGGATGACAGGGCTACAAACGTAAGTACCCATTGCAATGATGAATTGAGGAGCGCTTTGGAGTGTGCGATTCAGGAATATCGGTTCATGACTCCCGAACTTAGGCCACGCTTACCTCGTTTGCCCATGCATAACAAAAATAGGGCACTGGTGGCGGCTTTGGATTCGCAGTTGTCAAACTACTTTGATGACTGCGAAGACCTCACCGATACTCATTCGATTCTGTACTGCGCGGCTGTAGCGGCATGTCGTGTAGCTCACGTCAAATTCCCTAATGACTCTAGAGCTACACGACCGAAACTAGCCGTACCAGCTTGGCAGTGCAGAATTGAGCGTCGTATTGGTGGGGCCAGAGCCCTCATCGGCAAACTAATCTGCTTCAGGGAGGGCAACACTCGCCCTAGAGTGATGCGTTTTGTGAGGCGGGCGTTCTCGGGGACTGATATCAGCCCTCGAGACTATATGTCCCGTGTCACAGAGCGCATAGACTTCCTGAAGCAGAAAGTATATGCATGGGCAAACCGTATTCGTAGGTATAAGCGGCGAGTGGACCGATATACTCAGAACCGCACCTTCCAGAGTGATGAAAGGTGGGTTTATAGGGCTTGGGAGCGACCGGTCCAAGGTGTGGCGGACGCGCACCTGCCGGATAATGATGCCATGTGTTCTTTTTGGCGCAGTATCTGGTCGGTGCCTGTCAGTCACACCGAAGGGGATTGGGCTCGAGGAGTCGAGCGAGCCTGCGATCCAATACCAGAAATGGGGGCTATTACCATCTGCCCCCAAGACGTAGCTCGTGCAGTCCGTCCATTGCCCAATTGGAAGTCTCCAGGGCCGGACGGGCTGCACAACTTTTGGATCAAATGGTTCATTGGATCGCATGCTTGCTTGGCGGCTCAGTACCAGACTGCTTTGGAGTCTGGTTCGCTACCCCAGTTCCTAACAACAGGAATTACCCACCTGCTCCACAAATCAGGTAGTACCGCGGAACCCAAAAATTATAGACCGATCACGTGTTTGCCGACGGTCTATAAAGTTCTTACATCCATTTTGAGAGCTAAAATGTACAATCATATTGACACCAACTCCATCATGTCTGTCTCTCAGAATGGATGTAGGAACGGGTCTCGCGGTACTAAGGAGCTGCTCCTCATTGATATGGCCATTAGCCAACAGGTTCGTCGTTCCCGAAAGGATCTGTCGACATGTTGGATAGATTATAAGAAGGCCTATGACTCGGTGCCACATACATGGCTCAGGAGGGTGCTGGAGTTGTATAAAGTTGATGCAACTCTGCGCACCTTCCTGATTTCATGTATGGGGCAGTGGAGGACGGTCCTTCGCTATCCAGGATGTCGAAATATCCAAAGGAACAGCGAACCGATAAGGATCGAGCGAGGCATATTTCAGGGTGATAGTTTGAGTCCGCTTTGGTTCTGCTTAGCCCTGAATCCTTTGAGCATACTGCTTGAGGATTCAGGTATAGGCTATCGGTTGAGGAGAGGTGGTCAGGTTATATCTCACCTCCTTTACATGGATGACCTTAAACTCTTTGCCCCCAACAATTTTCAACTAATGGAGCTACTGAAAGTAACTGAAACCTTCAGTAGCGCCATCAGGATGGAATTTGGTGTGGACAAATGTGCGGTCATGCATGTAAAGCGAGGGAAGATTGTGGAATCCGCGGGAACCCAACTCGCGGATTCCATAAACCTCCGAGCCCTCTCCGCATCCGAAACCTATAAGTATTTGGGTATGTCGGAAGCGTTGGGCATCAATGTTACTGACATGAAGCAATCGTTGAGGGAGCGCTTCTTTAGCCGCCTGAAGAAAGTATTTAATAGTCTTCTATCAGGCGGAAATAAGGTGCGCGCCTTCAACGGTTGGGTCATGCCGGTTTTGATGTACTCTTTCGGCATACTCAAATGGACTCAAACTGAACTTGACGCCCTGGATAGGAGGGTCCGTACGCTGCTGACTGCATATCGAATGCATCACCCACGGTCATCGGTAATGAGGCTGTATATCCCGCGAAAGTGTGGAGGTCGAGGCTTTTTAAATGCTAAGACTCTCCACAATCGCGAGATATGCAGTCTCAGGGAATATTTCCTAGAAACCGACGTGGGGATGCATCGAGATGTGGTCGCGGTTGACAAGGGCCTCACCCCGCTCTCCTTGGCTAACGAGAACTGGCGCAAACCTGTAATACTTGATACTAATGACCGCATGGAAGTATGGCAGAGTAAGGAGCTCCACGGACGCTTTTTCCGGGCCCTACATGGACCCGATGTAGATAGACTAGCGTCCGTAGCCTGGCTGCGTTTCGGTAACCTCTTTGGGGAAACCGAAGGCTTTGTCTGTGCAATTATGGACGAAGTTATGATGACGAACAATTACCGGAGATTTATTGTGAAAGACGGCACGGTTGACATCTGTCGGGCATGCCACCGTCCAGGAGAATCAATTAGGCACATAATCTCCGGGTGTTCTCGTCTAGCTAACGAAGAATACTTGCATAGACACAACCTAGTAGCCAGGATTATCCATCAGCAACTTGCTCTTAAATACAGCCTTGTGGAATCGGAAGTGCCGTACTACAGGTATGTGCCCGACCCAGTTCTCGAAAATGGAAATATCACATTGTACTGGGATCGATCCATCATCACTGACAGGACTATTGTCGCAAATAAGCCTGATATAGTGGTGGTGGATCGAGTAGAGCGGCGCACAATGATTGTTGACATAACGGTTCCGCATGACGAGAACCTCGTGAAAGCCGAGAAAGATAAACAGATCAAGTATCTTGACTTGGCTCGCGAGGTTGTCGACATGTGGAATGTGGATTCGGCGATCATTGTGCCGATAGTCGTCACAGCCAATGGGTTGATAGCCAAGAGCCTCGACCAACATCTAAGGAGGCTCTCGTTAGGCAGCTGGGTCAAGGGCTTGATTCAGAAAGCGGTACTTCTGGACACGGCTCGCATCGTCAGGAGGTTCCTCTCTCTGGAGCCCTGACCGCCGGTAGCTTGGACCCTGTTCCCGATACCGGTGGGCTACTATTTTTTATATTTTTAAATGTTTTTTTATTTTATATTCTAATATTTAAAAATATAATTTATATGTTTGTTAAAATGAATAAAGAAAATAATAATAAACCCGCAGGGCAGCTTGTGGCGAGCTGTTGGGCAGTAGCGACCCCACGGACCCTATCTCCCGGGAGAATTCTTGTTCCTCATCTCTGGCTTGCCTTTATTGGCCGGCTGGAGTGAACACTGAAGAGGTTCAGAGCTCCCACCTCATTCTTGCCTTTATTGGCTGGCTTGAGTGGAGATTCGCAAGAGCAAACGTGCTCGGGGAAAGGAAGTATTCCAGTAAGTGCTCGTAGGGACATGACCATCTTCCGGGCTCTGGGATTGTTCTGAAAGCCTTGGAATACCTCTCCACTTCTCAAGCACCTCAGGAAGTGTTGCCCCCTTGTCACTACGTCACTATGTGCTAGCGACGTTTTCCGGGGGCCCATTATTGAGTGTGCAAGTCACCCCCTGCCTTTTTATCCGTGTATACAAAACATTGATCAGGCAGGGGCCATAGTCCTTCCATAGTTGCCGTTACCAATCCACTATAGCCATCCAAACCCATAGCCTAATTTGCTTTGTATCCATATTCTGTAATAGTTCTGCTCCAACCGGGAATTGTCCTTGGGTGCAGTTGCATAGTGCATACAGGGATAATCGTCGGTTGGTGCCCCCTCATCATTTAAAATTATCTAAGGGGCCTCTGCGAGTTGCCTTCGGCCCCTCGTAAGCCTTCCAAAAGACCGGGATTCCAGAATCCCGAGATTATGTTAACTTATACATAATAATAATAATAATGTCTATGGCATCTGTCAAAGTCAAAACGGAAAATTTACGCTCTACATTTTTACATTGATTATATATAAAATTACAGTATAGATTTAATAGTTTCAGTAAAAAAAAAACCACACAATAATACTAATCAATAAGTTAAAATGAAAAACTCCAAAATTCCAATAAAAAAAATGAAACCCATACAGAACAATAAAATACTAATATACCTACATATGTAATGTGAGCAAGTAAATTATGCAGACCAGAGCCAGGACAAGACGACAGGCACACCCACCATCTCCGGACTTGTCGCTCAGCTCCGCCTCGCAGCCGCCGGGACGCGCCTCAACCGTGAGCGTCGTGTCACCGGCTGCTGCAGTTGCGTCGAGCTCGAGCGACGAGTTTTTCTCCCCACCGTCGTCACCAACACCACTACGACGGCGAGGAAGAGGACGGCCACCAGCGGGCATGGGACCTCGAAGCCAACAGGCCTCGAGTAGGGTCCCCGCTGCCGGTGGAAATGTGTCGCGCATGCGATGGACTCAGTCCATAAATGAAAATGTGATGCGCGCATATTATGGGGCTACAGAGGGAGGAATTAACCTGACAGCGTACCGAGTACGGATGCTCTCTCTGTTTCAGGTGCTTGAACCAGCCGTCAACGTCTCGGCCCAACGATTATCGGATCAGGTGCGCGTCATTCAACACAATCATAGACTGGATGACGCTACACTTGATCGACTGCGCTCGGAAATGCAGAATAGTTCTGCTAGTAATCCTCCCCCATCTCAGAATGTCATGCATACGCCTGCCGATGTTCTGCAGGCAAACAAACATGATGAGGAGGAGGAAGTCAGGGCTATATCTGCAGATAACCTGTGCAATGTGGACATAAGGAGCATTCTGGAGGATGCGATTCGTGAGTACCGGTTCATATCACCTGACCTTAGACCACGGCTACCACGTTTGCCCATGAATAAAAAAAACAAAGCACTGGTGTGCGCCCTGGATGCGCTGCTGCCAAATTTTATTGACAGCAGTGCAGACCTTTGCGATACACACTCAATCTTGTATTGCACGGCTGTTGCGGCTTGTCGTATAGCTCGAGTCAAATTCCCAAACACTGATCGAGCTGTACGACCAAAACCTGTCGCACCGGCCTGGCAATGCAGGATTGAGCGTCGTATTAATGAGGCCAGGGTGCTCATCGCGAAGCTCATCTGCTTCAGGGAGGGCAATACACGCCCAAGGGTGATGCGCTTTGTGAAGCGGGCGTTCTCGGGAACTAGTATTAGTCCCCGAGAATATGTATCCCGTGTCACAGAGCGCATCGACTTCCTGAAGCAGAAAGTTTATGCACGGGCAAACCGTATCCGTCGGTATAGGCGAAGAGTGGACCGGTTCACTCAGAACCGCATGTTCCAGAGCGATGAAAGGTGGGTGTACAGAGCCTGGGAGTGACCCAACCCAACTCAAGGTGTGACTGACGCGTGTCTACCAAATAATAACGAAATGAGTGCTTTTTGGCGAAACATTTGGTCGGTGCCCGTCAGTCACACTGAAGGACCCTGGATGCGTGTTGTTGAGTAGGCATGTGAGTCAATACCAAACATGGAGGCTATTAGCATCAGTCCTCTGGATGTGGCCCGTGCAGTCCGTCCGTTGCCTAACTGGAAATCCCCAGGACCGGACGGACTGCACAATTTTTGGATCAAATGGCTACAAAGGTCACATGCCTGCTTAGCCTCACAATTCCAGTCATCTTTAGAGACTGGGTCGCTACCACTGTTCTTTACAACAGGAGTTACCCACCTTCTTCATAAATCGGGTAGTACTACGGAACCTAAAAATTATAGACCCATAACTTGTTTACCGACGGTCTATAAAGTTCTTACATCCATTCTTAGAGTAAAAATTTCACAGCATATTCAAAGTAACACAATTATGTCGGTGTCTCAGAATGGATGTAAGAATGGGTCCCGTGGTACTAAGGAGCTGCTCCTTATAGACATGACCATAAGCCAACAGGTTTGTAGATCCCGGAAGGATTTGTCGACATGTTGGATAGATTATAAGAAGGCCTATGACTCCGTGCCACATACATGGCTCATGAGGGTGCTAGAATTGTACAAAATAGATGCAACTCTACGCACCTTCTTGATGTCGTGTATGAGACAGTGGAGGACGGTCCTTCTCTATCCAGGATGTCCACAAATCCAGCAGATCAATGAACCGATCAGGATTGAGCGAGGAATATTTCAGGGCGACAGTTTGAGTCCGCTTTGGTTTTGCTTAGCCTTGAATCCTCTAAGCACACTGCTGGAGGATTCAGGTCTAGGCTATCGATTGAGAAAAGGTGGTCAGGTGATATCACACCTCCTTTACATGGATGATCTGAAACTCTTTGCCCCCAACAATTTGCGACTGATGGAGCTACTGAAGGTAACAGAAACGTTCAGTAGTGCCATCAGGATGGAATTTGGTGTGGACAAATGTGCAGTCATGCATGTAAAGCGAGGGGGGATTGTAGAATCCGTGGGGACCGAACTTACGGATTCTATACACCTTAGATCCCTCTCCTCAACCGAAACCTACAAATATTTGGGTATGTCGGAAGCATTAGGCATCAATGCTACCGACATGAAACAATCGCTGAGGGAACGCTTCTTTGGCCGCCTGAAAAAAGTATTTAATAGTCTTTTATCAGGCGGCAACAAGGTGCGTGCCTTCAACGGTTGGGTCATGCCGGTTTTGATGTATTCTTTCGGCATACTCAAATGGACTCAAACGGAACTTGACGCTCTGGATAGGAAGGTCCGTACATTGCTGACGGCAGATCGGATGCATCACCCACGGTCATCAGTGATGAGACTGTACATCCCGCGGAAGTGTGGGGGTCGAGGTTTCCTAAGCGCTAAAACCCTCCACAACCGCGAGATCTGCAGTCTCAGGGAATATTTCCTTCAAACTGACGTGGGGATGCACCGAGATGTGGTTGCAGTGGACAAGGGCCTCACCCCGCTCTCCTTGGCGAACGAGAACTGGCGCAAACCTGCAGTATTAGATATTAAGGATCGTAAGGAAGTTTGGCAAAGCAAAGAGCTTCACGGTCGCTTTTTCCGGGCTCTACATGGGCCTGATGTAGACTTTTTGGCGTCCGTATCCTGGCTGCGTTTCGGTGACCTCTTTGGGGAAACCGAAGGTTTTATCTGTGCGATTATGGATGAAGTTATCATGACGAATAATTATCGGAAATACATTGTTAAGGACGGTACGGTTGACATCTGTCGGGCATGCCACCGTCCCGGTGAATCCATCCGACATATTGTTTCCGGTTGTTCTTGTCTTGCTAACGGCGAGTACTTGCACAGACACAATCAAGTAGCTAGGATCATCCACCAGCAACTTGCTTTGCAATACAACCTTGTAGAATCTGAAGTACCATACTACAGGTATGTGCCCGACCCAGTTCTCGAGAATGGTCACGCCACATTGTACTGGGATCGATCTATCATCACAGACAGGACTATTGTAGCCAATAAGCCTGATATTGTGGTGATAGATCGACGAGAGCGTCGTGCAATGATTGTTGATATCGCTGTCCCTCATGACGAGAATCTCGTGAAAGTTGAACAAGATAAAAAAATCAAGTATCTTGACTTAGCACACGAGGTTGTCGACATGTGGGACGTGGATTCTGCAATCATTGTACCGATAATTGTTACAGTAAATGGGCTAATAGCGAAGAGCCTCGACCAACACCTCAGGAGGCTCTCATTGCACGGCTGGGTCAAGGGCTTGATTCAGAAAGCAGTACTCTTAGACACGGCACGTATTGTCAGGAGGTTCCTCTCTCTAGAGCCCTGACCACCGGCAGCTTGGACCCTGCTCCCGATGCCGTTGGGCCACTATTTTTTATATTTTTAAATGTTTTTTGTATAATTTTTGTAAAAATATTTAAAAATATACTTAATATGTAAGAAAATAAATAAATGATAATAATAATATTCCACAACTATCACACTACGCCATCTAGTCCCAAGCTAAGCAGAGCTTGTGTTATGGGTACTAGACAACTGATAAAGATACTTATATATTTCTAAATAAATATATATTATAGATAAATTACACCCAGACACAGAACAAATGATCGTGCTCATCACACAAACATTTGTCCTGGGTGGGAATCGAACCCACGACCTCCGGCATAGCAGTCAGGGTCACTAACCACTAGACCAACAGGCCTGTCGTAATTTACAGGGTATGACTGTCTGTCTGACCAGTTGACCACCATAACCCACATGTCTCCAAGGACTGCTCGCGGGACAGTTCTCTGGCCTGCAAGATCTCCTCTTGGAGGGCGGTCTTTGCCGCTCTATACCCCTCGTACAGCTCCGCCTGAATGGCTTCCGAATCCGGAGGGCGGATATGGAGCCTGCGATGCGTGGTGTACCGGTATCGCGCACCAACGCACGCCCCGCGCAGTGCGGTCAGCTCCGGCGACCACCAGTACACCTGGCGCCTAGCCCGTCCGGGCTGGACCCAGGGCATAGCCACGTCGCATATTTCGGACATGGCCTCCCGAAACCCTGTCCGGTGGTGACACCCAGGCCTGCATGATCGAGTCGACACGTCAGAATACGTCTCCACCCCCTCCATGACGTGCCAGTCAATGACCTGCGGCAACAGAGTGGGGCTGGCGAACGAAATGTCCAACACCGATTCACCTCGCATCCGCACACACGTAGGGACAGAACCCCGGTTAAGGACGACGAGCTGTTGAGGAGTTTGTTGCGGCATTTCTTCTTCTCAGCTAAAACACTAGGAAGTGGTGAAGGACGGGCGTTTTGAGGGATTGTCTTATGTTACTTTGACATTTAAATTGTGCTGACTCGCAGCCTCATATAAATAATTGAAATTTGATTTTGATTTTAACGATTCAAGCTAACTCTCATATTTCTCACTTTTTGTCGTTGAATTTAGGATTGTAGAACTTCTTTATATAATAAATCCATCTTTGGACTTTACAGGGCAAAGTGCTTGCCATATCTAACGGCAATGAATTCCTGAGGTTGCAGATCAACAAGCCTTGTGAAAATTTGTTTCTGAAGCCTGTGCTCATGAAGTTATTTAATGCTACGAACAGCTGCTTTATTAGGAAGGTATGGGCGGTTAGAATTTTCAGAACATCCATTTAGAGGATATTGGCTGCCAAGGTTTTTCCGTGTGGTGTAGAACATAAAGAATCGCATAACCCATTTCTTCCCTTGGGTGTCGTAAAAGGTGAAAAGGGTGTTACTAGAGAATGGGATTTACATGAGAATGATTCTGTACGAATTTTACCACCATATTGCGATCGCTAACCCGCCTGTCGAGCGTGGCGATTATGGCAAAGCCCCTCAAATTTGGGGAGGCTTTTGTCCAGCAGTGAACGTCTTACGCCTGAAATGATGATGATGATGATGAAACGTCTAAATCTGTAAAAAGATGGCCAATATACTATAATATAATATCTTCGAAATGGATCAAACGAGTCTTTTGTAGTTTTGAACATTGTATTCAAATCAATTACCATCACCATCAGATGAGGTAGTGATCAAATGCGGTGCCTATGAATTTTAAAACGGGTGATAATCCATACTAATATTATAAATGGGAAAGTGTGTGTGTCTGTTTGTCCGTCTTTCACGGCAAAACGGAGCGACGAATTGGAGATAGTTGAAAGGATGGAGAGTGACATAAGCTACTTTTTTTCACTTTCTTACCCCCCCCACTTACCTAAAATGGAGGGTGGATTATAATTGAATGCTTTGCCCGGGGCAGATTGCTAAAATGAAATGTAACTTGACGTGTAACACAAAAATTAGGAATTTGGACTAACTACTTTATTGGTCACTTGCTCGTAAGCGCTACTGCTGAGTAGAAGGTCTTGGATTCGATTGCCAGGTCTGGCATAGTGTTGTTGCATTTATCCAACAGAAACTAATTAGCAGCACGGAGTCTGGAATTGTCCCCAATTTGTGGGCTATAGGCTCGCCCCCTATTCTATGGGACTTAAACATAACTGGCAAAAAGTTAATTATAAAAAGCCCCCAACTAAAACAAAAACCTCTAAAAAGTAAAAAGATCTTAAGTGTTAACTTGAAAATACGAAATATTATTTTATAATGCTGCTATTTTCTCTTACAGGGCCACTATACATTTTCCCTAGATTTTCAGGAGGTTTTGCGAGCTTACTATGGCGGGATGCATTTGTATGGCCTATATGCATTTAAATCCGTATTCTATGGTGATCAATGTAATCTTTCTTGCTGTATCATTGAAGTAAAAATTTCAGGAAACAGTAATTAAATTGTGCTATGAAGCACAAATATAAATGTTCTTTTATTTTTATTTTAGAGTTATAAAAAGAACACCACAGTTGGCAAAAAACATGGCAATAGCGACCAAATTGTATGAAGCATTATATACAGGATCAAATTAAATTATCTGGGAATAATTTACCAACTTTTGGGTATCGATAGAGAAAATTAATGAGGCAGAACATCATCAAAGCTAACGTTAAGTTGTTATCAAATTGTATAATATAACATTAATATGTTATATTATACAATTTGATAACAACTTAACGTAAGCTAATGCCAAAATTACGAATCTAGATATCTGTGAGTCACTATCGAAATATAAGAATTGTTTAGTAGACCTAATTAATTTAAATATCTCTAAGTGTTAATTTAAGTATTTCAGTGTATTTCATATTCTTCTTTTTAGTGTATGTCCTTTAATCCATACTTCCATACTATATTACTATATATACTATATTAATATTATAAATGCAAAAGTATCTCTGTCTGTCTGTCTGTCTTGCTTTCCTGCTAAAACTACTGAACCGATTTAAATGAAATTTGGTACACAGATACTTTAGAGCCTGAGAAAGGATATAGGCTACTTTTTATCCCGGGAGTACGTTCCCGCGGGATAATTTCCGACCTCCACGCGGGCGAAGCCGCTGGCAAAAGCTAGTAATTTATAAACTGTTACCAAATTTTACCTATAATTAATATTTTAACTTTGTTAGCTTAGTTGTAAACTCTATTGTGCATGCTGTGGTCTCCTATATGTGAAGGAATACACCGACTTAATACCTCATGTTACCGTTTGTTTACGTGTCAATGTATTGTGTATATCTTTTGTTGGAGATCCAAAATAAATAAATATAGACAGGAAACTGGACAAACGTTAGCCACCAGAACAAGCCGGGAAGCGTATTTACAAAGGCTATACTATTTTAGTCACGAGTCAGACTCTAATCAGTGAGCTTTTGTTTATGCATACTACTCAACAATACCTAGTCTATCTCAGTAAAAAAATTGACTCAAATAGACTAGCTTTTTGTTTTAATATTTTCAAAGAAAATGCACGGACAAAATCTAGTTCTATATAATAGGTACATATCACTCGAATAGCTAAGCTTTTGGCGATATATTTTTTTTATACACGCAACAAGTGGGTAGTGTTCTTTACCTAATAAAAGTACTTCTCGTTTGTTAATTCGTTTTATTTTTGTTTATCAAATACATAATAGAAACGAGCAATTAAAATGATAACAGTTGCCATGTAACTATCAACCTATAATTGAAGCTTATCTATTTGATTAATATGTATTCAAAATTAATATGTATGTAACTGATTGCCACCTGCGCTAAGATAAGTTGACGGAGCCCCGCTTCGCGGGGCTCCTATTTCTGGGTGGTTTAAAAAAAAATAACCACGAAGGCTAAGGCGGGAGCTCCGCTCCGCTTCGCTCCCGCCTTAGCCTTCTAACCTAACCTATCCGAGTCGGGGTACTCTGAGTCGGGGTGTCAACCGTGGATGGGATTTCGTGCACGCGTGACTGAAATGGTACTAGATTTTGTCCGTGCATTTTCTTTGAAAATATCAAAACAAAAAGCTAGTCTATTTGAGTCAATTTTTTTACTGAGATAGACTAGGTATTGTCGAGTAATATTCAGAAACAAAAGCTCACTGATTAGAGTCTGACTCGTGACTAAAATAGTATAGCCTTTGTAAATTCGCAGCCGGGAATCGCAAATTTTGCTACATACATACTGCCACCTTCAAATACTAAACCAGACCTGTCAAATACACAAAATTAAATAAAACCAATAAGGTCACATACGTGCCGTAGTATTTATTTTGGAAAATGAACGAAATATTTTACCGTCAATCAATGTCAATGAATGCTTTTCATTATTATTTTTGCTATAAAGAGTGAAACTTTCGGAATTTATCTTTACAATTAAAATTTATTTGTATGTTATTCGACCAAAATGCATAAATAGGTCACTTTCATATCCCAATTTACTGACAAATGGTCCTAAATTATATTGAAGTAATTATGCAAATAAGCAGTATAGGTTTAGTGATAGGAGCAGCTGGATTATGGGCTGGAGCAGGAGTGACTGCGAGGCCAAAGCACAGAGATGAACAGACCCTTATAGGAGGCACAATCTGGAGCCAAATAGTAATACCTATTGGTTTAATGATATCCAAGAGAGTAGAAGAACAAATTGATCTGTTTATAGAAGGATATTATTTGGTTACTGGCATATTGCTTCTGTGGACAACTGGAGTTGTTTTGGTTGGTATATTTTTATTCCATGTAAAGGGAGAACAACCCCTTAGAGCATATCTTATACCTTTAAACGAGCTATTCTTGTATATATATATATATATAATATATATATATATATATATATATATATATATATATATATATATAATCTGAATCTCGGAAACGGTTCCAACGATTTTCATGAAATTTAGTATACAAGGGGTTTCGGGGGCGATAAATCGATCTAGCTAGGATTCATTTTTATAAAATGTCGTTTTATTCGTGTTTTCAATGACTAACTTTATCGATAATCAACTTGAACATAAACTCATTATTTTAAACACAATTTACCAAAAAATACCGAGCAAAGCTCGGTCAACCAGATATTAATAATAGTCTGATAAAATCGAGGCGAATGCTAGTAATAGTACTAGCACAAGAATAATTTTCGATTACTTCATTTGACAACAGCGTTTTTGGATTCACTGAAAATTTGTTTCTCTTTCAAGAACTGTTTATTAGGGATTAAATTAAGTATGTATGCAAATTGCTGTAATTTACATACATACATAAACACACGGCTTTTGTATCAAGTTTCATCCCTGCTGAGTTGTATAGGTTTTAAGGCACTGGTGACTCGCCTTACGCGCCCTTAGGATTTAGCATCTGCATCTGGACGTGTATATAGTGCGCGCTATAGCGCGGTCACAGAAGGTCCCGGGGGTGCGACGAAGACGTGGACACTAAGGAAAAGCTGGTGGTTGGTGGATTGGATGGATTGGTAGTTAGGTGGTGAATACTTAATTATCAAAGTATTGTAACAAGACTGAGGGCATGTCACACAACTGAGTGTAAGTGCCGCGCGCCGACCTCCTTAGCGGGATTAACGTAGTTTGCTATGCTGTCGACACGCTGGTCCTGGCGCAGGGGAGGTCGCACGAGGCGGCGGCCGAATTAATGACACGCGGGGTTGCGACAGTCGTCGAAAGGATCAATTGGCACTCGAGGTGGCCTTGCATAAGTCTGAGGCCATGGGTTTTCATGGTCCTCGGAACGCGCCACCTGCGGGTTCCCAACTCACGACAGGAGGGGTTCATATCAGCGTCGAGTCGACGATGTGAACCCCTCCTACCGTGAATTGGGGACCCGCAGATGGCGTGTAGTATCTGAGACTTGTCCTCGATAGTCGGTGGAACTTCGTCGAGCACTCCCGGCGTTTGGCTCCCAGACTGGAGCGGGCTGGGGCTGCCTCCGACTCCTGCCCTATTTGGGGGGTCCAAACGCCTCCTGCCGGAGGCTCTACACGGGGTCGGGGTCGGGGTCGTGCGGCCCATGGCCCTTAACGGGGCAGCGGTGTGGGCGCCCTCATTGAGGCTGCGCCCAGATAGATAGATAGATAGATAGATAGATAGATAGATAGATAGAGATAGATAGAAATAGATAGATAGATAGGCTGCGCCCAGCGCGCCGGTTGAGTGCGTCCCAGAGGGTCATGGCTATCCGGCTAGTTCCAGAATACCGCACGGTTTCCTGCGAGGCAGCGAGCCTCCTTGCCGGAGTGCCGCCATGGGATCTGGAGGAAAAAGTCCTCGCGTATATATGGGAGTAGCACAAGGAGGCGAAACGCTGGGGCGAAACTCCGCTGCCGCGACAAATCGCAGCACGGCGGACCGAGCTCCAGTGTGATTTCATGGCGACATGGCAGGTACGATTGTCGCAACCCAGTGCTGGGCACGCTTGAATTGCGGCGGTAAGTCCACTCTTGGAGGAGTGGATAGAGAGGCGCCACGACGTCCTCACCTTCCACCTAACGCAGGTCCTCACCGGGCATGGGTGCTTTGGGGAAGCCATCACCTCCTTCTGTGAAGCAGTATTGCTCGCGAAGAAGGAGGTGGGGTGCGTGAGGGAGTGGAATTTTGCCCTCATGTCCCTAGCCGCCGCAGGAGGAGACGTCCCGGGCGTCGATTGCGGACTCCCGGCCACCGTAGGCGCGGGCTTGCGGGCAGCGAGCAATGGGTAGGTCACCGCCCGGTAAGGACCAGGCCCGTGTCGATGGCGCGTAGTGTTACACGCGCGCCTCCTGCGCGTCACTTTTCAGCACAATATGCTACTAAAGAAACTCGAAGCATATGATATTAGAGGTAATATTTTAAAACTATTTGAGTCATATCTTCAAAACAGAAAGCAAATAACGTAAATCAGTAGGGTAAGTGTAACGACAAAACGAGAAGAGACATATCGGTCGCAAGAACGTGATGTTTTGTACGGTGTTCCCCAGGGAAGTGTTTTGGGTCCGCCCTTGTTTACTTTATATATTAATGACTTACCTAAGTGCACAGATCAACCTATGAGCCTCTTTGCCGACGACAGTGTAGTGACAATTGCATGTAAAAATCGAAACAATTATAAATCTGACATTAATAATTCACTAATTGACATTATAGAATGGCAGAATAATAATAATTTAAAAATAAATTTAAATAAGACTAAAATTATGCACTTTAGTCAGCGCACCTTGACATTAATTAATAATGGAGTCATAAAATATAGGTAATAGTAATAATATTGACGAAGTTGTTACAACAAAATTTCTAGGACTTATTATTGACAATAAATTAAATTGGAAGGCACATATAGAGACGATCAGTAAGAAAATAAGTAGCTCAGCATATGCTCTGTATAAATTGGCAGCAGTAATTAGTATAGGTTCTTTGTTCACCGCATACTATGGCTTGGTGTCTTTTGCATGGCTCCAAAAATTTATAATAAACTACCTAAAAGCTGGAAGGAGTTAAGTGATCTACCATTCAAACGGAAAGTTATTAATTTTCTAGCAGATAAAGCTTATTATAATATCAATGAGTTTTTAGATGAGAGATTTTGATTATGATACTTGTGTTTTACCAATTCTTTGTTTTTAATGTTCGCTTATTATTATGACATTTAAAAAAAAATTGACACGTACTTACATTTTAAATTACTGTTTAAATATTTGCATGCCATTGTTTACGGCAAACATGATGATCTGTATTTATATCCGCTATTAACATTTCTTGCATGCTGACAATTTGTATGTCTTGTACTCATGTTTGGGCAAATAAATGATTATCTTATCTCAAAGAGATGTTAGCAAACTGAAGGGGTCTGCTAGGACCGATGCCTGCCAGGATCGCGAGATCTGTTCATCTGTGAAGAGGTACCGTGGCCCTGGCATATAAGCAACCGAAGGAACACCGGTGGGTTTTAGTCAGTAAAAGTCTGACACGCCCTCCCGCTCCACCCTAGAGCGGGAGGCGTCATTTGATGATTTCACACCCACACAAAAGGCATGTCACAAGCTTATCATTTGCGAGACCCATCATTTGATACCAACATAACCCGCCTCCCGCTGTCTGCTGGTATAGTTATACAATTTGTGTGTGTATGAGATTGTGTAGTTAATATTTTCATCGAAAATTTCTTGCAGATAGTGCACGAGACAAGAACCTATAGAAGAAGGAAACAAAGGTATTTGGCACATGCGTCACGCGAACAAACATCGGCAACGCAGACAGGTGTACGAGTGAGTACCAGTTCGCAACGGGCGTCGACGGCGATAAACTATGACAAAGTGTACTACGCGATAGGTGTCATTTGTGTCCTAGCCGGTGCCTTGAAGATAAGTGAATTTGTCATGTTTGTGATTTTGTCAAAAGAGGAAATACAAGAGGCAATACCTATAGCGTCATGATCGGTAGCTTCCAGAATTTAACGAGGACCGACCAGACATGTCATCCGATCATCGGATGAAATTCCGTTCGATGACATGCTGCCTCCGACCCCACCTCAGTTCGTTCGTGCACATATTCTGACCGGTTTGGGCTAATTGGATTACGCCGCTACATACAAATTACCTGTATTCAACAGCATTCGGTCAGACTGTAAGCCAGCCGTAACATTTGGAAAACGGCTAGGTAGATGATGGCCTAATGGATAGATCTTTCCGGATCTTTTCGTTTGTAGCCTGCATTCGATTATATTGGCTTTGATATACGTATAAGGTAAAGAGGTTGAGCGAAGCGGTTTAATCGTAGGCACAAGTTAACAACAGTGTTCTACAAGTTCTGAGGTAAATTCTGAAAATAATTTGTTTTCATGTCAGCACAGTTACTTTTTCTTTAAATCGTGTAAATCATCGTGTCGTCATCGATTGCTTCATGGTGCTGATTTTACCACGTCATCATCACATAATTGAAATATAAATATTAAAAGGCATTTAGTTTGAATAAAAGGTTGTTTTTTTTTCATGACTGTAGGTCCGTACCCCACGGGGGGTGCCCTTAGTGAGTAGTCGCTCTAATTATAAGTTTTTTAAGCCCTGGCTGGAGGCCTTAATTAATTAAGGTAGCCATAGGCAAATCCGGTTGAGCATCCGACAACCTCATAGGTTGACTTGCGAGATGTCATCATTTTTTTTATGAGCTTAATTTTTACCCACTTCACAGGATGCTCTAATGAGAAATACAGGGGCGTAGGTTTAAACCAGAAAAGTATCTTATGTAGGTACAGACGCCAGCACATCAAGTTACCCGAAACTGTCAAATTTTCCCAATCAATCTTGAACCTTATACTTTAGCCCTAAAGTCGAAAATCTATTAAATAAATTTGACAGATTGTAGTAGCTCGATGTGCTGGTGTCTGTACATCTGAGTATTCATTCCTTTTCTGTATGACAAAGGTCCTAGTGGCATATAAAAGTTCATACAGAAAACAATATTAACTTACTACATGCATCTGTAACTACACTGACACACGTACAGACGCCTATATTCCACAACGTCTTTATCACCCAATTTTTTTTTTCAAACAGACGGGCGAGAAATGCAGTGAATAGTAGTAGTATTAAATAAACTGCTATAACAAGACAGCGTCAAGGTAGTTACTGAAATTAAAATATTCCATAAAACGGACCTGCACAATGCAAAAAACGTAAGAAAATTTGAATGCTGCAGTAGGAAGGCTCGCTTCCAATCTGCTGACTGACTCATCTTTTTACCACCAGCTAAAACCTTGTATATGAATCAAGTCATGATACGGTATAGGTAAGAGTGAATTAACCCTTTGTCTTGACAAGTCCACGGTACTGAAAAATGTATCAGGAAAATCCTAGCCTCGACACTGATTCAAAATCAAAATCAAAAGTCATTTATTCAAACTAGGCTGAGAGTCAGCACTTTTTGAACGTCAAAGTTACAAAAGACAGTCCCCCCAAAACGCCCGCCCTTCGACACTTCCTAGTGCTTTCGCTGGGAAGAAGAAGTGGCGGAACAAACTCCCCAGCAGCACAGCTGTCTGTTAAGTTAGAAGAACTTGATTCTATACAATATTGTGTAAGTAATTAATATTATAAAACAAAACATACATTATTCACCATATGTCAGCTAGCACACGCCAATATACCAACAAAAAAATTGAAAACTAAAGTCAAGCTGAAATAATAAAACAAAAACGTAAACAGAACTTAAGAACTAAATAAAGCCTCCAAGCATAAAGGGCGTGCCCGCTTACATGTTCAACGATGCAAAATGATCCATACACATACATTGATGCATATAGCTAAGTTGAAGTTACAATAGTTAAAGTAGCACCTCCGAAGTAGAATAAAATAACAGTTAATACAAATAACAATAACGAAAACCATGGTCAGCAAGACGACCAGTCACCACAAGCAGCACCCGTTCACGAGCATAATGCAAAGGTCAGCCATTACCCCCCTTGCCATATTTGAGGGAAGGTGGTAACCCGACCCCCGACGCTACCGCAAGCAGTGACATCTAAGGGAGCATGACGAACTTGCTGGCGGTTGGTCAGGCAAGAATATTATGAACAGCTGACGAGGTCGCTAACTAACTACATGTTGCAATACAACTCATTAATCAAAATCCCCAGAGGGGGTCCGATAAACGCATATTATGACGTAACGCTCCAATTCAACGCAAGACAACTAAATAACGCGCTCAACGGAAAGATTAACTAGATCTAACCGTTGTTTACATTTCAACTTGTTCTAAACAAGAACTAATGATCCTCCGCAAATAGCACTTTTCCTCACAAATGCACTTTGCACAGTAAAAAAATCATCATTCATAAATACTACTTCACCATAACCTTGACCAAATTTGTCAGAAAAAATATAAGTTGTGTTAATATGGCTATTATCATCAGTAATACAGATATTTACCGGCTGAGTTGCTGAGGGCGTGGGTGTATCAAGTTGAGGCTGAGGTGCCGTGGAGCAAGTGCAGCTAAAACAGAGGTTATTTGTCAGAGACTCATACCTCTCTGCATTGCACTTGACCAGGTCTGCTAACTCACAGGCTTCCTGCATGCGCTTACTCAGGTCTTGTTTAGTAGCCTCATATTTACTAAAGATATCCTTTAGTGCAAATTCCCTAACAAACAATTCATCCCGAAGGTGTTGAGTGTCAGTATCATACAAAGTATTACATAGTTTCAAATCACTATAACACTTCTTCAATTCTTGTATTAAATTTAATTTTTTTTTGCCTAAGTTTTGTGTTTAATTTATTAACTTTTTGGCATTTCAATGTTTTCTGATATTTTTTAATTAGTCTATTAATATATTTTTTTAACTTATTGTGGCTAGTAAACAATATGTTTTTAGAAATGGTATCATCAGTTAAATCTATTGTTACAATTGGCTCAACACATGTAGGTTTGGACCTGATACCAACCAACTCATCACAGAGACTGCTGGTGATCGCAGACTCTTCACCGGCTTTGAGAGTTTCCAAATGGGTCATTGTGTTGTGGGCCCTGCTTAATTCCAGTTCCAGTTCTGATATCCGTCTCAAAGCCAGTTCGTAGGTGTCACTACAATGCTGGTAATTTGACACTAGTTGACGAAGGTGTTGATGCTGGTCAAGTATGTCCATATGCTGTACATGTAGTTCAGCCAATTGATTCTTTAGCTCAGTGTTCTTTTTATTAATTAACTCAATTTCGACCTCACTGTCATCCCTTTCCTGTATCAGCTGATTGCACTGCTTTTTACTAGATTCCAATTCCTTTAACGTAGCCCTCAGTTTTTCCTCTAAGGATGCAGCTCTACGGGTCAACATATTGACAGACCAACCCTAGAGGCACCCTGGAATGAGAGAAGAGAAAGCTAAGTGTGTGAAAGGAATAAGAAAGAGGGGTGAGAAGTGGATAGTAAATGACGGGAGTTCAAATTTTAAAGAGATAAAATAAAAGAATAATACTAACTAGTGATCGCCCATTGGTCGAAATTCGACCGTACTTCATTTGAATAGAAATACATTATTAAATGAAAAAATATAGATAATAATAAATATAAAAAAATAATATGGTTATATTTGATATTCAGTAACACTATAGACAAATTGTTGACGCTGTACTACTGTGGAGAGGGTTCGCTGGCGGGATGGTGATGGCCAGGACCAGGACGTAGGTGTAATGAGTAAAGAATACTTCTTCAGGACTCTCTTTTTTATTTTCTTAATACTTCTTAACTGCTGGATATGGAACCATATGGAATGAATTATCACAGAACGCTCTGTTTTTATAGAATTTTCCCTATTATTTTTAATAGCTTCTGCCCGCGACTTCGTCCGCGTCAAATTTTCGCTCCCCTTCCCGTCGCGTCGAAATGCCTGCCAGTTTTCGTCCATTTTTCGTTTGCTGCTCAACTCCTTTTGACCGTAGCGTGATGTTATATAACCTATAGCCTTTCTCAATAAATGGGCTACCCAACACAAAAAGAATTTTTCAATTCCGATCAGCACTACCTGAGATTAGCGCGTTCAATCAAACAAACATACAAACAAACTCTTCAGCTTTATAATATTAGTTAAGATTAATTATGACGGTTCCAAATGTCATAATTATAACCAGCCTGTACAATCTATGACCAGCCTGTACAATCGTGAGGCATACAACCTCTACAGTTTGCACACGACACTAAGTTTTGTATGGGAAACTTACTAATGCCATACTTGACACTCTCCATAAAACCACAAAAAATATTTCTTTTATATCTAAACTATTCCTATCGTCGCTAATACAAATAATATTAAGACAAATATTCTCGATATGATCATAGATTTTAAAAATGAAATAGGTTATACATAAAATTAATTTATTACCTATGGTTATACTTGACATTCTGTAAGACTATAGACACAAAATCAGGCTTACCAACTTAGGGGTTTTTCCAAATTTAGGGGGTAAATAAGAGGATTGAGATTTTTAAGGGGCGTTTCATTTTTAGGGGTATTCTTAGGGATTTTTTGCCATCTTACATTTCTCATTGTGTTTTTGATTACAATAAAAGTATTAGCGACTTCTAGTACGGTTCCTTGATACTAAGAATGCAGAGTGAATGATTAACAAATGTCGCGTAATAAATATAGACAAATATTACTACTGTGTGCCGGGTCTATGATTACTGAACATTCGTTGGTTATTTTCATTATAATTTTTTAGCGGATTTTTTTTAGTAATTGTGGCATGTTTAGGGGTTTTTAACTTAAGCTTGAGGGGTAAATATTTCTGGGTGTTGATAACACTGCACAAAATAATAAAGACAGATTTGGACCATAAACAAAAGAATTTCTATGCATGTGTGTATTAGATACACGGTAATGAACAGTAGTGTGTGTAACGTGTTATTTATTGAAAATAATGTATTTTAACTCATAATTTAAAAAAATATTAGCATTCGTCACTTCTTCTCTGTATAAACTATAAGTGTGCGAAATTTCATACTCCTCCGTCCGCCCAATTTTCGTAAAAAGGGATCCAAAGTTTTCGCTTCACGTATTAATATATAGATAAAAGGGTGAAATCTCAATTATGAATGAAGAAGAGATAATAATTATTAACAACAGTAAAAAGTGAAAAGACTAAAAAAATATTTTTTTTACTAAATGTGCAAAAATAAAAAAGAAATGGTTGGGGGTAGGTACTACTACTATATTGTTCAATTCAGTTCCTAACATTAATTTATTATAGTGGTTCTAATTCAGGAATTGAACATAAAAAGTATGTCTAGTAATATGGAACAGTGATTTCTATGGGACCCCATAGAAATCACTGTTTAGGTGATTCAACGTTGTTTAGGTGATTTTATCCTAATTAGTGCATGAACTTAATGTCAAACACATTATGGAGAAATAAAGGGTTATTTACGACATAGATCACTGTTATAAGTAGTATGAACGTTAAAGGGCAAAAGGTGCAATGGGATCTAATAAGATTTTAGTTGACTAAGCTTAAATTAAAAGAAATACTCCCCGGGTTAGGTGGTGATTTCAAATCCGTTCGTTGGATGACTGCTGGTACTGATTTATTGATATTTCATTTTCAGGTACTGATTAATTTTGATGTGCCATTCACCGAGTAAATGCTTGGAGACTCGCTTGCCCGAACTATGATTTATCCGATAATCCATTTTCCCAGAGACGGTGGGACGAACCGCTCTGCAGAATAGTACAACACAGTTTACTTAACACGTCTGCTACTACTGTGGAACGTGCGTACTACTCTGAACGTCTGTACCTTAATGCACTACCATCATCGAATATAGGCACCTTGTTCGACGACACTACTTTCCGCCTCGCTGTTTCTCTACGTCTGGGAGCTCCGTAATGTTCTCCTCATCACTATCACTGTGGCGAAGTGGCCACCAGTCTGGGATACCACGGCCCGTCAAGCAGCTGAAGTGCGGGTCAAATAGCGCAGCACGCGAACATTAACGACATCGTCGGATCTCTTGTCACTGTCGGCGTTCCAGCTGTATTATTGGAAATTTATGACTCTCATTCGCTTGGCACGCGACAATGGCAAGAGACCGGACGGCATGTCTTAATTTCCATGGAAGGTGGGCAGGTGACGCTATCATCATCATCAACAGCCTATAATGTTCCCACTGCAGGGACACAGGCCTCCTCTCGGTGAGAGGGAGTGGGCCATAATCCACCACGCGGGTCCACTGCGTGTTGGTATAGTTTGGATTGGCTACGCTATAGCTTTTCATATTATTATAATAAATAGCATACATGAAATAATTTCAATGTAACAAAGCGTGGGGTGTTGGATTTCAATTGATGTGAATATTTTATCGACAGATACTGATAAAAATAGAGTCATAAGAAAAATACAATTATATTTTTTGTTACCTTAAGTTTACACAAGTTCCATTCTTTCAAGTGATCTTCTATGGATGCCCAGGATGAGATGAACGCCTCTGCGTTGTTGTTTCCAGGTTCACCCCTACACTCACCTGCCCTCGTTGAACATTTGTGTATTCTTCAAGTAGTACGTAGTCTTCTAATACGTTGGAGATCGGATTGATGGAGGTTCAGTATTCGATCGCCCAAAACTGGAAGACTGTTGAAAACGTGTTACCAACCTGTGGATTCACAGTCGAGACAAACGCCTACACGTTAATGTATCCGTGTTTTCCTCTAAACTCTCTTGCACTCGAATCATGGGTTCTGAGGGAGAGTTACGTACATAAAAAATGGTGGCGATATGCTCGCTGGATTTGAATAGTCGACCGATGATGTTAAAAAAACAATTTGTAATTTTTGTAAGTTGGATTACGATGAAATTATCCCTAATCTATATAAAACTAAGTTGATAAAATGTGCGTACCGATTAAACTTAAAAAGGACTCCCGGCACGATAAAGGAACTTATACAGTGTGATAGCCCTTTATCCCCCCTCGAACAAGAAAGTTCCCATTTTAACCTAAAGGGCGTGTTTTTAAAGATATAAGGGTTTTTCCAACCCTTCAACTTGGAAATTAAGTGTAGTGGCGCCATCTGTTGTCGAGTATTTGAGCTTCATTAAGAACAACCACAGAACAAAGAATAAAGGAGAAGTGCCCCTACACTGGCTAAGCACGGGAACCAGTGTCGCCAAACTCACACATTTGCATATCAAATCGTCCATTACACACATAAAAAACAGTAATATGATTGGCTACAAATTACAAACGCAACTTTTACAAATCATCTTCTTATTGCTTTCAAAAATTATGTCTTATTGCAACGAGTGAAAGTTGTTATTATTTGACATGACACAAACATTAAAGACGTTTTTCGTCTAAAAACTTTAAATAGACAAGTTTACAACGAGTTCAGCAACTCAACGCTAGATGGCGCTGTAACCAATTCATTCTATTCAGAACGCTAGCACCTTTGAAATAGATGTCATATTCATACGCACTTGTAATCTCTTGTGGTGAGTACAAAAAAAAAGTTAGAGATGTGGACATATATCGATATATTAATATTGATGTTACGTAATTTATTCGGGTGAGCAATGTAGTAATTTGTTAACATCTTAAAAATGCTTAGTAACGGAAAAGGTTGATTAACCCTCCGCCAACCGTGTGTTTTTTTTTGCACACCGCCAACCGTCGCGGACGATATCGTCTAAACCGATAATTTAACCCATTTAAACGTAGGGAAAAAATCCAAAAAAAAATCAGGGAAAATGTTCTAGGTTTCTTTTTCCTGTTCCCATAGTTTTTGAATTGAATACTTTGCCCCCCTGATGGAATAAAATTTCGTAATCGCTGCAAAAACCGTAATTTCGAAGGTTTCACTAAAAAATCGATATCTTGGATATACATTGGTTATAAGGAGTAATGTTTTGGGGATTTATTCTTCATATAAGGGGCTTTCAAAAAATATTAGTTGGATCTTACATAGCTCAAAAAAGTATATTTATTTGAACACTTGAAAATGGTAAATTTTTAAAGGGAACATTTTTCAATAAAAATAGTTCCTAGAAGCTTCTACGCTACAAGTGAACTGTGGCACAGTGTCGAATGTTCTGCTCGGGATATAAATAGCGAATTGTCGGGCCGACGAGCAGTTCCCTCCCGACCCTTGCATGAGCCAGCCCGCGATGCTGCGCCTGTAGCTTTAAATTAGTCCCTAAATAATTTTAACCCAGATCCAGCCAGTCCCTTGCTGTCCCCCCCACCAGTGATTGCCTAAGCCGAGGTTCGTACCCCCCTAGGGTTAACCCTTAGAGCTTTCGCTTTAGTTTTTAAGTATAATAAGCCCCGGCTGGAGGCCAAAAAGGTTACTTTTTAGAACTCGCCGGGCCACCATCCGTTTAACTTGTAAGAACTGTATCAGGTTAACTACGAGATGTCCTACAAAAAAAAAAAACCGACGAGAAGTTCGTTTACGAATGCGGTCGAATGCGATTCAAGTGATACAGTACAAGCGAGACAAGTGATTCCTTTTGACGTTTCTTGTTGTTGTGGTATTTGTGATTATTTAATTAAACTGTTTTGTGTGTTTCGGTAATATTGATTTGAATTAATTTATCCCGAAACCCCAGCTCGTAATAATATTTTACATACCTAAAAATTCGTAAAGCCAACCGTATAGGACGATATCGTCCGTCCAAAAACGTGAACACGCTCGCACTCACTGACGTTACAATAGCTATTGACGCACTTGCGCCTGTTAGGTGTGGGCGAGTGTAAGTTTTTTTACAGAAGGGTTCGAGGCCCCTTCCTTTTCTCCTTCCAAAGATATGCATCAGCTCCAAACTTGGCACGGACGATATCGTCTGGTACGGTTGGCGGAGGGTTAAGGTAAAGGTTTGTTAAAATATCAATGTTACAGAGGTATTTGTATGTTTGTATGTACCCCTACATGGTAATATTATTTTCATAAAATCAAGTACGCGGGCGAAGCTGCTGACAGAAGCTAACGATAAATGAAACGATAACAGATGGTGCTAAAAATATTTACTGACCTTGAAATAATACATATTTATTTAATATTTGCCATTTTGATAGTCGAATATTAATATATTTAGCCGTGATAGCTTTCATTAAGACAGTAATATGATTAGACGTAGGAAAATCCCCTAATTGGTTATTTATGTTTTGGAATATTGATGACCCAATAAACTGGTGCATTATTTCAGCCATGTTATAATCTTTATTAAATATATGACCGTCTTATAAAAATATTTCGGATGTCTGACATAACTTAATCACAGATTCTGATAGGCATAATAACCCCCTCTAGCCTTACCTATAATAAATCTATGTAATTATTGATTTGTTTTTCTGTTACTAAAGCACTAACGCAAATATCACACTTATGGTATCAACTGTCTTGTTTTATATAACCAGCTATGTGAGCTATTGATTCCGTACTAAAATCAGACAAAACTATCGATACCGACCTACATTACGGATGTGTCCCATCCTTAATCGAGTAGCGTCGAATCAGAATCAGAATCATTTATTTGTGAAACATAGGTTACAGGTCAAGGTGTTAATAATTAAATGATGCGCTATGTTTTGCCATTGATGACATACAAAAAAGTTACTAGAAGTTACTAGAATTTAGTTTGTGATTTTCCAGATGGCGACCAAGTGCATTTAGACTTTGTTTCAATGACTATAAGGTTGTTTATAGTTTGCATTGAAGTCATAACATGTGGTATTGTAGTTAAAATCAATTATATTAAAAATTAACAAAGTTTAGCACTTACCAATGATACGATTAGGGCTTTCAAATACCGGATTTTTCCAATACCGGTATCAATACCGGTATTGGAAAAGTCAATACCGTGATCACGGTATCAATACCGGTATTGAAGGAAGTTCTAATAGGACATTAATAAAACTATTAAAATACGTGTTTTTTATTTTCAGATCAGTCTTTAGTGTTCCTATTTACTGAAAATTATATAACATATATTGTTTATAAATAGCATAAATAAAAATGTGGTATATAGGTTGATTATTCAGGTAGGACTAGGAATTAGGGACGTATTCAAAACTTAAACTAGCTTTTTTGCAGGAAGACATTTTACATAGACGTTGTAAAGTACAATATTTAAAAAAAATATTAACTTTTAATTAATATCTAAATGTCACATGTCAAAATCAACATTTTCATTCATCATTTCAGCCGTAAGACGTCCACTGTTTGACATAGACCTCCCCCAATTCGGCGGGGTTGCCATAATCGTTACGCTTGGCAGGCGGGTTGGCGATCGTAGTATAGTGGTAAAATGCATAGAGAACGCTGCTGCCCATTCTCTAGTAAGTCCCTTTTTCGCCTCTTATGACACTCATGGAAGAAAATGGAATGGTGCTATTCTTAACGTCCGGCACCACACGAGAAAACAAAATCAACATAGGTTAGATAAGATTATTTATAGAAATATAAGTACCTATAGCTTGGTTAGCCAGCAGTCATTTGTTGTTCACTGAAGCAACATTCTTATAAGTGTGGAATAAAAAAGCAATCAAAACAACTAAACTGGTAACAAAATAAATCAAGCTTTAGTAAAATTTTCTGAATTTTAGACATTTTTTTTTAAAGTTTGATCGCAAAGAGCGCTTTTAATGTTGAATTAGATAGCTAATTTCTCAACTATATAAATAGCCTACTGACGTAAAACGACGCTCTGCTACAACTCTTCTAGGTATCACAGACAGTAAATACTGTTAGATGCCTACAGAAATATCTCCCGACCATCCCCAGCAGTTTCGAAAAACTCATCTCTACTCTTATGATTTAAAATTACAATTCGTATTTATCCCTCTCTAATTTCTCCTGTATGGACCTGTCTTCATTTTCACAGCTTGTATTCAGTGAAGTAGAAGATTCTTCTATCGTCATATTATTATCATATTCCTGATCAGTCACTGTCCCTTTGAGCGTTTCGTGTGTCACATTATTATATCTTAAACATGCAAGAAAATTTACGATAACATCTAGTATTTGATACTATTACGTAGATCGTAAAGTTCGTTTTTGTGTGTTTTGGTAATACTGGTTTTAATTAATTTATCCCGCACCCCAGTTCATAACAATATTTATGTGGGTTTTTTGTCTAGAGAATGGGCAGCAGCGTTCTCTTAGCATTTTATCTCCATACAGCGATCACCAACCCGCCTCAAATTGGGGGAGACCTATGTCCAGCAGTAGACGTCTTTCGGCTGAAATGATGATGATGATGAGGTTTTGTGAAGGTATTGTCATCGCTAGTGAAGAAAGTTTCAGGGCCGTACAAATTATGTCTGTAATACCGTAATCACGGTATTGAGGAGTCAATACCGGTATTAGAAAAAGCCAAAATAAAATCCGGGATCACGGTATTACGGGATCCCGGAATACCGGTATTGAAAGCCCTAGATACGATACACTTCTACAAGAAACATTTTTTTTTTCTGCTTTCGTTTTTGCAGGT
Organism: Aporophyla lueneburgensis; assembly: GCA_932294355.1. NCBI lineage: Eukaryota > Metazoa > Arthropoda > Insecta > Lepidoptera > Noctuidae > Aporophyla > Aporophyla lueneburgensis. The sequence goes on along the minus strand of OW028746.1, from coordinate 19,823,619 downwards.
CAAAACCGCACAACAAGGCATAATTTGTAATATTTCGCGTATTTTTGAGACATACAATCGCGACAAGTATCTGACGGCGAATAAGCTAAATGTTGCGCATCTGCGCTTAATGTTGACACGCGCGCGATATGTGAGGGGCACTTCCTCTAGTTTTCTTTATTCCGTGAGAACAATGATTATTTGGGTTGCATTTCGAAAGGCGCTGCGAGCAATTGCAGCATGTGTAGCAATGGCGCGAAATTTAAAATTCCAATTTCAATAAACATGAATTTCATGAATTCCTGAGCTGTCACTAAGAACCCATCGAGGAATTCTTAAGTGATTCAGAAGAGGTAAAGTGTCAGCAAATGCAAACCATGAATGTTTGGTGTCTTGTGAGACCTCATCATCCCATGAGTATTGATTGATCCACAATCTCTGCATAATGAGTTTGGCTTCAACAATACATGGGCCGACGAGTCCCAATGGGTCAAAGATCTGACTTATAATGGAAAGTATATGTCGTTTTGTAACTTTTTTATTTAACTTTATATTAATTGAAAACGACAAAGTGTCCGAATCACAAATCCAGTTCAGACCAAGAGTTTTTGATGAGACATCCATGTTTGTTTGTGAAAAATCTAAAATATTGTCATCTATATTATTATAAGAGGACGAAATTTGCTTTAAAATAAATTTATTATTTGATTTAAATTTTCTTAAATTTAATTGGGCTGATTTTAAAGTAGATATGACTCCCTGAGCAATATCGATTGTTTTATTTATAGAATCAGAGCCTCCTAGATAATCGTCAACATAAAAGTCTCTTTGAATTGATTGTTTGACGTCATCATCAGGGGCGCTGGATGCTAAACTAACCAAACATTTGGTGGCTAAGTAAGGCGCACTTGCCGTGCCATAAGTCACTGTGTTGAGGGTGTAGGTTTTTAAAGGCTCTTCGGAATCAGAGCGGAAGATAATCTTTTGTAGTGAGCGTTGAGAAGGATGAAGTTCAATCGCTCTGTACATTTTCTCTACGTCACCAGTTACAACATATTTATGCTGGCGAAAGCGTAGCAGTATCGAAATGATATCTTCTTGTACAGTCGGACCAACCATTTGGATATCATTTAGTGACACACCAGTACTAGTGGTGGCCGATGCATCAAAAACTTTACGAAGCTTGGTAGTTGTGCTTGACTCACGTATGACGCCGTGATGTGGTAAAAAATAGCTGTTTTTCTGAAGACAGCCCGGCGAAGACTCCTTATCTTCAGTCATGTGACCAAGGCGTTCATACTCTTGCATGAACTCAACGTACCTGCTTTTGAAGACAGCGTCTCTAAGAAACCTCCGCTCTAATGTCATGAACCGACACTTTGCCTTTGAAAAGGAATCGCCTAAGACTGAAGGACATTTCTTCAGTGGCATGGTTACAACAAAGCGTCCGTCGTCTTTACGAGTGGTATGTTTCTTAAAGCTCTGCTCACAGGCACGCTCTTCAGGAGATAAGGAGTGCTTGGCTGCAATGGTATCTAATTCCCAAAAACGAGATAAGTCTGGGTCGGCGTTCTCATTTAAAAAATGACAAACGGGAGAAGAAGATTGTGACTTATGACGGGCAATGTACCCTGACACTAACCAACCCAGTTTCGTTTCATATAACTTAGGCTGATTTTTACCTAAGTCTATAGAATTATTACATAAGACGGACCAAAATACTTCGGCTCCAACAAGGATATCAATAGCTGACGGTATATTAAATGTTGGGTCTGCTAGACTTATTCCCGATGGAATAGGGATATTATATATGTCTATGAATGAAGACGGCAAAGCTCTAGTGATCTGAGGCAAAATATGACAGTCTATAGTAAGTTTATAGTCGTCATTATAGTGGGACATAATAGTAAGGTTGCAAGACTGTGTACAATAAGAAGTATTATTATTTATACCTGTCACGGTGGCGCTCGCACTACGTCGCGACAAACCCAGCTTACCGCATAGTGACTCATCTACAAAGTTGCTCGTACTACCGTTGTCGAGCAGTACTCGGGCAGTGTGCACGTCGCCCTTGCTGTCAACCACTCTCACGATCGCTGTGGAAAGCAAAACATTCGGAGGAGTAGTAAACTGCTGAACATTAGTCGAACCGGCAAAGTTGTTGACGGGAATAACTGGAGTATGAGTTGTTTCTGCCTCATGTGAATGAAGCAGGGTACTGTGCTTCTTTTTGCAATATTTGCAAGGTACAAGATTGCATCTTGATTCTACGTGCCCCGGTCGCAGACAATTAAGACAGACCTTTGCCTCTTTGGCCTTTTGCAAACGAGCTTCAACAGACAGGGCTCTAAAGGCCTCACAATTGAATAAGAAATGAGTCTGAGTGCACATAGGACATGTATACATTTTTTTATTGTTATTGTGTTTTTTATTCTTATGGTTGTTGTCATTTATTTTTTGATCTGATTTTGTAGCTGTAAGTAGGTTAGAATTATGTTTGTAAGTGTCTGCCTGTTGCAATTTATTGTTATTTGTTTTATGTTCTTGCAAAGTTTCTAATAAATCAGCTCTGTTGCTCAAGAACTTTAAAAAAAAATCTAAGGGGGGTGGATTATTTAACGTGTTTCGATGTTCTTCCCATTCCCTACGTGTGACACTGTCAAGTTTTTCGGACATCATGTGGATTATGAGGGTATCTCGTAAATTAAATTCAGTGTCCTGACCTAACGTTGTTAAGGCACGAAGATTTTTACTAGTGACATCAATAAGGTTGCGAATAGCAGAACACGATTCATTCTGCATATATTCAACGCTAAACAATGCACGAACATGATTATTAACGAGCAATCTTTTGTTGTCGTACCTTTCACACAATAAATTCCAAGCGGACTCATAATTCCGTGCTGTAAAATCTAAATTATCTATAACTAGTAACGCACTACCTTTAAGAGAAGCACGTAGGTAGTGCAACTTATTAACGTTGTCCATGTCCTTTCGTGAATGAATAAGTGAAGTATAAGTGTCTCTAAACTCAAGCCAGTGTTGATAGTGACCATGAAAAACTGGTAAATTAATTTTTGGCAACCTAACACAATTGGATTTAAAGCCACCTGCCTGTACATCCTCGTCACCCGTTACGTAACCATCTTGCTGACTGCCAGACTGGGGGGGACGAGCACCGAGCAGACTCCGCGCCGTCGCCACCAGTTTATAATATTGGTTCTCAAACTGCTCACGTTCCTTGTTCTCGTCATCGGGGTTCTCCAACAATATCTCGATGTCACACTGTAATTTGTCGAAATCCACATATAAGCTATCAAATTTATTAAATCTAGTTTCTAAATCTAATAGTTGTAATCTGCTAAGTTCGTCGCAACTTTCAAGCATGTGAAGGTAGTTGGCAAAAATAGTGAGCTTAGATTTCATACAGCTGCGTTTTTTAACGAGTTTTTCGACTTTTTCGTCAGTCATAGCTACGCGCACACAAGCGATGATCACAAATAAATTAACGAAAGATAAGAAACCAGTTTACAAAATGCGAAGAAAAAAAAAAGCGTAGCTAGCTAATGAGGTAGGTATGACTCAATATGCGAACAAAGGAACATCTGACGCGCAGGAATGTCGTCGAGCGATCAGCTGTTATAGATAAGAAGCGGATTAAACGTAGCAAGATGGGGTAATTTAAAGGTTGTATAGTAGCTTTATAAGAAGAATAGGTGAGTTTTAGGAAATGCAAGGCTATGAAATAATGGAAAGCACTCACTCAATTATTGCTATTCAAAATGAGATATGATAAAGAATAGGAAAAGATATAAGGGACAAATTGGAACGAACTCACTAAATGTTTAACCATCCACAGGATAACCGATGATGCTTCAAGTTCCTCCTTGTCCTTGACGATGACTCGAACTTTCGACGGGTCCAAAGTCCGTTGTACGGCCGACCTCTAGACGACTTCTTCTCTAGGCGTGTGCGGTAGCTATGCGTAGTTTCTTCGACAGGAAATTGACGACTCCTGCAGGAACTGGTGCTGCTGAAGACCGCAGCCGAAGAGCTTCGAGTTTGAAGTTTTTCGCCCGAGACCGTTAATTTTTGAAAAAATACCGGCGAGATCCTTGAAGGACCAATGTTAGCGCGGGGAGCAATAAAAATAGTGGACTGTATTTTAGGCAATGGTTTAATGCCGTGATTATTTTCCAATTACAACGTTCCCGGATAAACAGTTAATAGGAAGGAATATCGTCCGTCGCGGTGGAGTCCGTGGAATCGAGTGTCCGCCGGTGCCACACGCTGCACCTCCGCTCACTCGCCGATGGTGATGACGCGTAGGTCGGTCACGTCGCCTGCGCGTGCCGGCTGCGTGTATGTTTGATGCGATTACCAACAGCCGGGCGCTGCTCACTCGCCGATGGCGATGACGCGTAGGTCGGTCACGTTGCCTGCGCGTGCCGTCTGCGTGTATGTTGGATGCAATTCCCAACAGTATTAAATTACATTTGTTACTATAATAAAGTTATTAATGTGAGTATATGGTCTTTGGGGTCGCTGGTAAGTGCCGAGATAGTTCAGTCAAACTAGTCATAAGCGGTACGCCTGTACGTAGAGTCCGGAAAAAATATCTTGGGCATTTTCTTACCGACGACCTCAGTGACCATATGGACATTGAGATCCCAGCGTAGGGCTCTGGCGGTCAGGGGTAATATGTTGGCACGAAGATTTGCTCGGTGTAATGACCAAGTAAAGATTATGCTTTTTAAAGCCTACTGTCAGAGTTTTTACACCGGTAATCTTTGGGTCAACTATTCGAAAAGATCGCTGGATGTCCTACGCGTCCAATATAATAATGTTTTTAGGATGCTGTTACGACTGCCTCGTTTTTGCAGTGCCTCAGAAATGTTTGCAGTAAACCATACTGATGGATTTCATGCCATCATTCGAAAAAAAACGGCCTCACTACTGAGCAGAATAAGAGGCAGTCATAATAGCATCCTGAAGGCTGTGGTGGCAGACACTTCCTCTGCCATAATAAGGCAATTTGTCAGAAGGCTTATACCCTAGTGGCCATTTGCTATGTCCAGCTGCCGGGTGGTCTTCTCATTATTATGTCTGTAGAATAAGTTACTAACAATAGTGTTTTAAGGAAAACTGTTACTAACAATTTATGGATCTTAGTTGTCCGAATTAAAATGATTTTATTTTATTTTTTATTTATTAAATTTTGTGTATTTATACAGCAGTAGCTAACTTATATTTTGGAGTTAAAGCGACATAATTTTAGTTATTCAAATTAGTTTTGAAAACATTTTAAAATTTAAGTTTTTAAATTTCGCGCCTTTACTACGTATGCTACAGCTCTGACGTGTAAATCCAATACACTGTAACTCGAGTTACAGTGTTTTGCCTTAATAGCGCTCATTTGATTATTTCGAGGCAGATACATATCCCTATATTGTTATTTTTTCATTTTATGGTATGTACAAGGAGATATGAGCAAATACTAAACACTGTATTTTAGTTACATTTATGATTTGTTATGCCATAACACTGTGATTGTAGTTACAGTGTTTTTGCTGAATAAGTTTACGCGAGATACGTTGAAACTCAGACATACTTACAGTGTTTTTGATAACCAAACAACCTGGAGACGTCGCGCGCGGCGACATGTCCCAGTAGGTGTGAATTTTACAGGCATTTACAAAGTGTTTCAACTATACTGCTTAGAGAAAAATTTGAAAGTTTGTAGTTGGACACATTTTCACCATATGATAAAACATCTTAATCTTTCTACAGCAGAACCAGCTCAAGATATTTGCACAAAATGTAGAAACCATGAGTTAAAACATAAATTTAATAATTAATAATCCTATGCCGTGTAATTGTAATGACTGTATAGACTTAGGCAAACATTTCGAAAACAAAAGAGATTCAAGAAGAGATTTGATATCAATAGAAGAAATGTGTAAATATTGTGATGGGTGAGACATGCCATAAGCTGTATATATGCAAAAAGTTAGAGAATTTAGTATGCCACTGTTAACTACAAAAAAATACTTTTTCTCAAGAAAGTTCGTACTTTTCAACGAATATTTTATGCCCCCTGGAAAAAAACAAACAAGCTGTCTGTGCAGTTTGGCATGAGGGAGAAAGTGGTGGAAAAGCTTATAAGTAATATTGCTTCTACATAAACTCATTTTCTCAGAAAATATTGCAGAGATCTATAGTCTGTAAAAGTTTTCTTAGATAACTGTAATGCTCAAAATTAAAAACAAAATACTTTTGTCTGCTTCCATAAGAGTTATTAATGATAAAATGAAAAATTTAGACAAAATTACTCTGGAATACTTTGAGCCAGAACACACTTTTATGGCCACAGATGCTGTACATGCTGCACTTACAAAAAAAAAAATCTAAGGGCCAAGTCTACGATATAGAGGATTTTATTTTCAATATCATAAATTCACGAAAAAACATGCCAGTCGATTTATTAGGTCACAAACAAATGATCATATTCAGTAATGATCCCAAAGCAGCATTCCCCAAAGAGAATATACACAACCTGAAAGTCATAGAATTCAGAAGAAATAATCATTATTATACAATGCAGAATTTAAGGAGATATTTTTTTTTTGAATAATAAAATAGAACTTGAATTGCGGAAAAAACTTACAAAGGGTGTAACTGATATTTTGGAAGAGATACCTAAAGAGATTGAACCTAGAGGTATTAGCGAGACAAAAAAAAAGAGTTATTTGCACTGTGCAAATCAATGCCTCAAAGAAGAACAATTTTTATGAAAATCTTGTTGTCTCGGAATCACCCAATCTTGACGAAAACATTGACTTTGATTTAATATAATAGTAAACCTAAGACTTCAAAGTAATTCATAGACTGATTATTAACAAAACGTGGATGTCATGATTAAATTGTTCCATATTTTATTTGCATTGTTAGTTTTATAATGCCCTTTTAATTACGATTTGATTCGAAGAGAGAGATAATGATCGATTTGAAAAGAATTCATTCCTGGGGTAAGCTTTTTTTCATTTCGTATTTTTGTTTTATTTCACTAAATATTTTATTTATTACTTACTAAATATTTTTGATCTTTCGTGTTATTGTGACTTGATTGATATTTTTTTTATTGTTTCAAGATTTGATTCGAAAAGAAAGATTCATTACCTACATACTTTAGCTTTTTTTTTGTTTATATTCTAATAAACATTTTTTTATTTTAAAACAGGATTTATAGTCTTTGACGTAAACAAAATTGAACAAGCAAAATATACGATGTTATTGCAAACTATTGTTATTCTTTCTTCTTTCGGACGCCTTATTATTGATAAACTAATACATTGTATTTGAAAATACAGTATTTTTGTATGATCCAGTAGTTCTTTTCTAATAAAATCAATACACTGTAACTAAAGATACAGTGTTTTGCTCAAACAATCGAGAACATTTATTTAAGTTTTATAGAGACAATACACGTTTACTTAGTTAATTCTAATTGTATAGATATCATGGTTGTAAACTGTACATGGCTAGATAAAACGTAAAATTACCTTGAATTTGATACCTGCCACATAACATAATGTTATAATAATATTACCAAAACATGCTAAAAACCAAAAGAAGTTTTAAAAGCCCTTTTCTCGAAATGGGCATTGCTGAGATACAGTGTTTTGGATTCACACGTCAGAGCTGCAGAACCTATTGTTACGGCGGACGATAATGTCGAGAACATTCTAGAAGGTGTGAGAAAGAAAATATTCTCAAACTTTCTCGAATATCCGGACAATAAAATGAAAAATGTTGTTTATAAATAAGTAGTGTAAATAATGAGAAAATGTTTTCAATATTTTTTTTTACTTTTTACGTCATAGTTTATATTTTTATTTCAACTACCACGTAATCTCATATCAACTCCCGAGCGAAGCCGGGTATCATAGCTAGTATATAATAAAACTAAGTTGATACAATGTGCATGCCGATAAAACTTAAAATGGAGTCCCGGCACGATAAAGGGGCTTATATAGTGTGATAGCCCTGTATCCCCCCTCGAACAAGAAAGTTCCCGTTTTAACCTAAAGGGCGTGTTTTTAAAGATATAAGCGCTTTTCCAACGCCGCCATGGGATCTGGAGGCAAAGGTCCTCGCGCACATGTGAGAGTGGCGCGAGGAGGCGAAACGCCGGGGCGAAACTCTGCTGCCGCGACAAATCGCGGCACGGCGGACAGAGCTCCGGCAGGATATCATGGCGACATGGCAGGTACGATTGTCGCAATCCAGCGCTGGGCACGCCACAATTGCGGCGGTAAGTCCCCTCTTTGAGGAGTGGACAGAGAGGCGCCACGGCGTCCTCACCTTCCGCCTGACGCAGGTTCTCACCGGGCATGGGTGCTTCGGTGGGTTCCTGTTCAGGATAAAGCCGGAGGATACGCCCGGGTGTTTCCATTGCGAGGATCGTCTGGAGGACACGGTAGAGCATACGGTGGAGGTGTGCCCTGCCTGGGCGGAGCACCACCGTGTCCTCGTGGACGCGATCGGCAGCGGCGACCTCTCGCGTCCGGCCCTGGTGCGAGCCAAGGTATGGAGCGAGAGGGCATGGGAAGCCGTCACCTCCTTCTGCGAAGCAGTAATGCTCGCAAAGGAGGAGGCGGGGCGCGTGAGGGAGTGGCAGTCTCTGCGCCCTCACGTCCCTAGCCGCCGCAGGTGGAGACGCCCCGGGCGTCGGGAGTCGATTGCGGACTCCCGGCCACCGTAAGCGCGAACTTGCGGGTGGCGAGCAATGGGTAGTTCGCCGCCCGGTAAGGACCGAGCTCGGGTCGACGGCGCGTAGTGTTCCACGCGCGCCTCAAAGAGATGTCAGCAGTGCTGAAGGGGTCTGCTAGGACCGATGCCTGCCGGGGTCGCGTGATTGTTCGAAAGAGATACCGTGACCCTGGCACATGGGCAACTGAAGGAACACGGGTGGGTTTTAGTCAGTAAAATTCTGACACGCCCTCCCGCGCCGCCCAGAGCGGGAGAAGTCATTTGATGATTTCTCATCCAAAAAAAAAAGGGCGTGTTTTTAAAGATATAAGTGCTTTTCCAACCCTTCAACTTGGAAATTCAGTGTAGTGGCGCCATCTGTTGTCGGGTATTTGAACTTCATTTAGAACAACCACGGCATAAAGATTTTGTTCTGTGAGAACAACGATTATTTGGGTTGGATCTCTTCTGAATTGCCATTTCAATTTAAAAGATTGCAGTTTCCAATTAAATTAGCCTTTAGTTTTATAATTAACAAAGCACGAGGGGAAACTTTAAAATATTGTGGCATCAACCTCAAAGAATCCTGCTTCTCTCACGGTCAGCTATATGTAGCTTGCTCAAGAGTAGGAAATTCGAAAAATTTATAAATATATACCCCGGACAATAAAATGAAAAATGTTGTTTATAAACAAGTAGTGTAAATAATGAGAAAATGTTTTCAATATTTTATATGTCATATTTTATTTTTTTATTTCAACTACCACGTAATCTCATACCAACTCCTGAGCGAAGCCGGGCGAACCGGAAAGATTGTTTGTTTGTATTGAAGAGGCTCCGAAACTACTGGTCCGAATTGAAAAATTATTTTTGTGTTGGGTAGCCTATTTATTGAGGAAGGCTTTAGGCTATATAACATCACGCTACAATCAAAAGGAGCGGAGCAGCAACGAAATAAAGACGAAAACTGGCAGGCAATTCGATGCGATGGGAAGTCACGGGAGCAAAAATTTTACGCGGGTGAAGTCGCGGGCAGAAGTTAGTAATATTATAAATGTTATTGTAAGTTTGTTTGTTACGCTTTCACGCGAATACTACTTAACCGATCATCATGAAATTTCATTTCATTTCATTTCATAGTCAGTGACAAATCTTCAAAATGTACAGTAGTTATTTGTTATACAAGAGTGCAAAGTTGCTTTTTAACCGCGTGCTCTATTTTGATGACCGAGCAAGCGAAGGATTCTAAAATTGAATCACGAGCGCAGCGAGTGATTCAAAATTAGAATCCTGAGCGTTAGCGAGGGAATCAAAAGAGCACGAGGTGAAAAATCTTTGCACTCGAGTGCAACACGTAACTTTTCATTCCACCTCAGCGAGGAAAGAGTATTTTTAATCTTCAATATCTGAGTGGAAAAGCCGTTTTTATTCTCTAGAGGATAAAGTAAATTGAATTTAGAACATCGTGTGCACTATCACAAACTTAGTGCACACGATGTTCTAAATTCAATTTACTTTATCCTCTAGAGAATAAAAACGGCTTTTCCACTCAGATATTGAAGATTAAAAATACTCTTTCCGAGATGGTGGGATGAAAAATGTATTTTATCATTTATTGGCACCAGCAAGTTAGCAGAGCCAGGTCCCAGCCACCTTTAAAGGTTGGTCTTGTTATGTAAACCTACACAATATAACATATTATAAATGTTATTAATAACAAGTTTTGGGTTTGTGGGACAAGTCAATTAATACAAAGAATGATCGTATTTATTATTCACATGCCACTATTCTTTACTACACAAAAAATGTTTAGACAACATTAGACGTAGCTTGCTCTGTACAATGATAGCGTTTGTGCCTAGGGAATGCTATAAAAAGCGTTGTATAGCTTGGTAAATCATGGGCGGGATTTACTTAAATTTTGATAGTTTTGGTAAAATCTTACTTGGAATCCCCAAGGTTATGTAGAAATGGTCTGCTGGGGAGGTAGTGTTCTGCTATTTCTTCTTCCTAGCTAAGGCACAAGGAAACGGTGAAAGCCGAGCGTTTTTGGGAGACTGTTATATAATTTGACTTTCAGGAAGTGCTTGCTCTTAGAGTAGTTTGAATAAGTGACTTTTGATTTTTATATTTTGTGTTCATACCTATTTTCATAGTTTATGAACTTGGTAATAGAATATGTCTTGTGTCGAAATGTATTGAAACAATATCTGTAAAAGATCAAAGGTTGTTTATTAACCGACTTCAAAAAAAGGAGGAGGTTTCTCAATTCGACCGTATATATATATTTTTTTTATGTGTGTTCACCGATAACTTCATCATTTATGGACCGATTTTGATGATTCTTTTTTTGTTGGAAAGGAGATTTTCCAAGGGTGGTCCCATGATAAGGAAACCAGGATCTGATGATGGCATTCCAGAGAAGTCGAAGGGAACCTTCGAAAATCATAGTGGTGACTAGTGCGTTTTTTATTTCTTTCATTAATAATCTTAAAGCACTACTATTTTATGAAGGTCTAAAGTTGCTCTGATGATGAAGCCGAAAGACAGTCGAGGGAACTCTTCAACGACTTACAGCAAATACCCGGTGTTTGGACTTAATTCATCTCTATTGATGAGAACTTTGCACCCCTATGGGCTATAAGTGCCATTACAGGTCTGATGATGGAGACCATAGACAGTTGAGGGAATTCCTCAACGATTTACAGCAGTTCCCTATTGTTGGGGTTACTTTATACGGTTCAAAGTGCCAATTTTATTACTACTATTTAATTAAGGTTCGGAGTTGATCTGATGATGGAGCCGAAAGACAATCAAGGGAACTCCTCAACGATTTACAGCAATTACCTGGTGTTTGAACTTAATTAATTTCTATTGATGAGAAAGCTCCCATAAAGCTTATAAGTACCATTACAGGTCTAATGATGGAGACCATAGACAGACAGTCAAGGGATTTCCTCAACGATTTACAGCAGTAGTAAAGTATCAAATTTCACCTGGTGATTAGTGGTATAGGAATTAGTGCGAGTAGATACCATAACTAAAAAGTAAAAAATAAAAACTTTTTTACAAAAAAAAAAACCGACTTCCTCAAAAACACTCGAAAGTGAAAAATACCTTTAATTTTGGAAGTCGGTGTCTTAGGATCTGTATTTGAGTTTTTTGCCACCGACTTCCGAAATTAAAGTTATTTTTCACTTTCGAGTGTTTTTGAGGAAGTCGGTTTTTTTTTTAGACTTATTTTTTACAAAAAACTTAGCTTGGCGTTGCGGGACATCGCTTCAGCTCTCAGTGTAGTCTCACCTTGAATAGTAATGAACTATAAAAAGGTATGCATATAGACTGTTCTATTAGTTGTGTGTATCATTAGTGTCTTATTCGGCACATTGATATGTGTGGCGAGGATACTAAGCAGAGTTAGAAATATAGCAAAGATGCCTTTCGGATTGTAAGTGATTGATTTAACTTGTTTGTATGTGACTACGATGTAGAACATCTTTCCAAGTGTTTTATTTTTGTGTTGTATGACTCTTTTTAATTCATGTATATTAACAAGCTTGGATTTTTAATTCTTTCTGTGAATTTTGTGATTAGGTAAACTTTATACATATTGGTGTTATATTTTTTCGAAAAGTAAAAATTATTCAAGTATTATACGCTTGAAGTAATGATGTACTGAGATTTCGATTAGTAAAAAAAAACTGTTTTAGCCACTCAAACTTATCTTCTAGAATTAACCATAGGTCTAAGTAGTTTTTGATGTACCGAATTGCCGTACATATACATGATGACAGGGTCACTGCTGCGTCAATTGTCACCAGAATTCAGCACATTATTCTAGGTCATTATTCCCATATTTTAGGTGGGAAATCATCAAATGACTTTTCCCGCTCTTGGCGGAGCGGGATGGCTTGTCAGACTTTTACCGACAAAAACCCACCCGTTTTCCTTCAGTTAGATGTGCCAGTGCCTTGGTAACTCTTTTGAACAAATCCGCAATCCTGACAGGCATCGGCGCTAGTGGTCCCTTTCAATTTTTGCTGACATCTTTTTGAGGTGCACGTGGAGCACAACGCGCCGTTGACCTGGGCCTAAATCTTACCGGGCGGCGAGCTACCCATTGCTCGCCATCCGCAAGTCCGCGCCTACGGTGACCAGGAAGCTACTTTGGACACCGAACGCCCAGGACGTCTCCTGCGACAGCTAGGGGCGCAAAGATTGCCTCTCCGTCACACGCTCAGCCTTTTTCTTCGCAAACATGACTGCTTTGCAGAAGGAGGTGACGGTTTCCCATGCACTCTCGCTCCGAACCATGTCATGGACTAGGGACGGCCGCGAGAGATCGTCGCCACCGATCGCCTCCGCTAGGACATGGCGGTGCTCCACCCAGGTAGGGGACACGTTCACATTATGCCCACCGTGTCCCCCAGGCAATCCACACCCCGGTGACACCCGGCCGGAACAGGAAACTCCCGAAGCAGCCGTGTCTGGTGAAGACCTGCGTAAGGCGGAAACTGAGGACGTCGTGGTACCTCTCCAGCTACTCCTCAAGGAGGGGACTTATAGCTGCATTGGATTGCGACAATCGTAATCGCCATGATGCCATGAGATCCCACCGGAGCTCTGTCCGCCCTGCCGTGAAATTTTGCGGCAACAGGGTTCAGAATCTTGTAGGTTCTGAATCCATGATAACGGGTTGTGCGTTTATGACCCATTCGCCCTGTATATTTCTCACAGCAAGAGACATTGAAACTCGAATCCGACTTAAAGTTATTTCTACTTAAATTTCAGTTCTTTCTAATGGACTTTTCGGGTCAAATTTGTTTGAAAACAAAAAAAAGTACTGAAACCATTTCTAGAAATTCATGTTTTTAGAATGATTTCGTAGTATTTAATTAAGAACGAGTGTACCCTCTCTTTTATTTATAAACGTTACTTAAAGTTAAGTAATGTTTAGCGACTGTTTAAATTTTTGACATTATAACGTCTCTTCATTTCACATAACGTTTATAAATAATCTCCATAAGTTATTCAGGTTGGTGTTAGATCAAGATTTTTCTCCATATTTAATATTGTGAAATTTGAATTTGTACTGTAATTAATTCCAATTTATTTTTTTAAATTACAGTATAATTATCACTGGTTTACTGGCTTTTGGTGCTTATTGGACGACAAAATATTTGATGAGCATGCCGGATCCATCTCTAAAATTAGGAATGACTCCTTCAACAACTACCAGCCACTAGATACGACAAATGAAGTAACCATGGCAACCAAGACACCAAGATTCAAACACAATCATCTACGTTTAAAATGCATAGCTATTGAGAAATTGTCTGCTATTATGTAGGTTAAAGGTAACTTTTTTTTTTTTTTGTTGAGTAGATAGTTATTATCTGATGTATTTTTTTATGTTTTATTATTAAATTATTTTTGTGTAAATTAATGTTTTCTTACTAGAGAATGGGCAGCAGCGTTCTTTATGCACTATACCACCATACTGCGATCGCCAACCCGTCTGCCAAGCGTGGCGATTATGGCAAACCCCCCCAAATTGGGGGAGGCCTAAGTCCAGCAGTGGACGTCTTACGGCTGAAACGACGATGAAAAAAACCAGGACACCAATCGATACTAAGTACCTCGTATTCCTGTTTTCACTACGAAAATGAAAGAATATGAATTTGTTTAGGTTTTTTTATATAGAAAGTTGTTCATAATGATGAGTACTATTTGTAACAATTATGGTAGAATGATTTTCAGTTATTTCAATTACTCTTTGTAATTATAGTGAACAGCATCCCAGTTTCGTAGCACACTTTCTATCACAATGTTATGGATTTAGAAATTCCCAATCCTGTACCCTTATTGCGTAACGCGGTATCAATAAGAACCATTTTGAAGATTATTTCTAACCTATTGCTTCATATGTTCAAAAAAAGTGTCTGCTCAACAACGTTAATAACGCAATTAATGTTGTTGAACTGTCAAAATGAAAGCGATTTTTACTCATAGTGTGTTATACAATTACCCCTGTGGCCCATACTAATTGCTTCATAAATTTAAAAAAAAATTGTCTGTTCGATAACGTAAAAAAAACGTCATAAAATTAAATCAAACAATTTTAAAAGACTTTTATTTCATACACAGTTTTTTTCTAATATTTTTGCTATTAACATTTTAACATTGTATTGTATTTTTAATACAATGTTATGATGTAAAAGGAATTGTTACATTAGTTTTTGTTTTCATTCCATAATAAATTAATGAATAATTTCCATAACATCTTAAATATTTTTTTTAGTTTGCGATACTAGTTGAAAATAAAACATAATAATAATAGTTAAAATGTATAAATGATATCTGAGTTGTTGTCATGTTTATAATATAGTTGAATTATAATTATGTATTAATTTAAAATAAAAATGCGAATAATAATATCATGCATGAACCCCTCGATTAGAGACGGTGGGGTCTTCTTCCGGCGAACACCAGCGGTGTTGGCTTCTGCCAGGCAGTTTTGCCAAATAACGTCATGAATTTTGTCAAATTGTCGAAAGGAAAGGCATCGCCATTGATTGTGTGTTACGCAATTAACCCGTTGGTTACTAGCTAAGACTGTGGTACAAAACTGGTTAGCTGACCAATGTTAGTACACGGGGAAAAATCACACATTATTTTATTATGCAAATCTACGCATGAGGGAACATTTTGTGAGAAAAGTTTTGTAAAATTACATATCACCTAAATCCACATTTATATTTATATATTATATATTTATATATTTTATATTTAATATTATCTATAAATGCAAAAGTAACTCTGTCTGTCGGTCTGTCTTCTGTCTGTCTGTCTCGCTTTCCTGCTAAAAGTACTAAACCGATTTAAATGAAGTTTGGTACACAGATAGTTTAGAGCCTGAGAAAGGACATAGGCATAGACTTTTTATCCCGGTAGTATGTTCCCGCGGGATAATTTCCGACCTCCACGCGGGTGAAGCCGCTGGCAAAAGCTAGTAATTCATATTTAAATATTTTAAATTACAGGACGACAAAGAACAATCTATAAATAAACCACCTAGCTTATGCATAATCAGCCAAAAATGGTCCCACTGTTGGGACACAAACCTCTTCTCTCCGAGAGGGAGTGAGTCATAATTTACCACGCAAGACCAATGCAGGTTGTTAGATGTCACATGTCTTCGAAATGTTGGTTCTGGGACCGTTTCCTCACGATGTTTGTTTGACGGTTTTGGGGGTAATGGTGATGAAATTATATACACAAACTGTAGCGCTTACCTGGGTTCGTTTTTACGACTTACAACTCGTAAGTCGGGGCCATATTGGGCCACCACTGCTCTTTAAATAACTATCGACAGAAAGATTAACAGAATTTAATGAGATATGTTCCCATGGATCATGTTTGTGTTTACTCAACAACAATCATTGTCCAATTCAAAAAAAGTAAAGGCTTCTTTACAATGTTGCAGGAAACAGTTCATTATTTGAATTCAGATAGGCTAGTAGTGTACGTATACCAACATCAATAATTCCATCAAAGTTTGGTAACTACAGATTATTGAGCAATACACGTTCTTCGAGCTCACTTCACCTGTTTTCACGGTGAAATTACAGAACAGATCGGCAGCAACGTACCTGTTTCAAAATTAATAGTTTGTCAGTTTCAATGAGGGTAGTCAAGATGTCAGTTAGTCGCACCGTACATCGTATATCATATATGTTTCAAAATCGCTTGGCATTTCTTTTGTCCAATATTAACATTTTATACAGTGTATAGTAGGTAGCTTCTATGACTCATGCCACAGCGGTTGTTTTATTTGGCCACCATACGTGATCATCAATCCGCTTGTAGCCGCGAGAATAATCAATTTTACGTTATTGGATCGCGAGAATAATCATGTTTTACGTTATTGGATATTATAAAAGTATACTGCCCACTGTATGGTAAGCGGAAAATGCGGTCAGCGGACAAAAAAAAATGAAATAGGCAATGCCTATACGTTGCCATCCCAGAGCTTTAATGTCTCATGTACCTACTACCATAGGGTAATACAGAATTTCCCTGTGTTAGTACTCCTGGACGAGCTCTATTGCGTACAGCTCTAGAGCTAAATAAAGAATGAAAGAAATAAAGAAAGGATATACATTAATTTAGTACAGACTGAAAGCACAAAAAATATTGTACGCTTTGTGAGAATCTAGCAGAAATGTGTGCCTCACGGCTGCATCAATTCGCCCAGATCACCAAAAATGCCAGAAAACTAGTACTTGATGCTTCCTTCTACTGAACGTGAAACTACTACCCAGAGTGCAGTAGCTTTAGCGTTGTAGAAGTAACAACCTTAATATGACTCTGAAAAAATTTACGACGCTAGTGTAAACTTGACCTTACCTGTGATACACACTATATCATTGTGGTAGAATAAACTGTTTTGTTAATTCACACACTTTATTTCAAGAGTTCACCCTACAGACTTCAGGATTCAAAGGATTTTTTTGTACCTAGGACAAATGGTTTTCGGATAGTAAGTAATTGCTTTTACTTAGACATTTATTTTTAAATATAATAATAAGTACAGGAGCATTAGACTAAATGGCTGAGATGGAAGGAAAATTTATGGGTTGGAGCAATCGCTTACCGGTAAGTAGAAAAGAGGGACATATTTCTCTACAAGTTTTAGCTATCCGTTGCCGTTGCCGTGCCGGCCAATGGGATAAAGCAAACATTAAAGAAAGTCGAACGGTAAGCGCATTGATCTCAGCCATGTGGCTTTCTCCACCATGTGCAGTTTGGATTGGGCATTACGGAGATCAAAGGTTAGGGGATGTTCGCATTTTCGAAGTGCAATTTTGCAAACCCTAAACGATAATCAACGGTATTGAAACAAATGTTTATGTAATGGCTAGATCTGAAGCTCTCAAACTGTGGCTTATTGTAAACGACTTTTAAATTAACTGATTTTGGTGGACCTCCTATAGCGACATTTCTAGCATATTCCTAAAACACGTCAGTATAATTGTTTTTAAAATCCCGTAGATAAAAAAAACAATTACAAAATATTGAAATATTAATTTCACGAACCGTAGCTCCAAAAAGTTAGTCAAAAATCTGATACTTAGAATCGTGAAACTTCAAAATGCCTTTTTTTTTAAGTTTCAATACAACCATTATTCACCGATATACAGCCTGTCGAAATTCACAGAAAAGTTTTGATTTTTTAAATTGCCCCCTTAATTTTTTTGAGTAGAATTATCCGTCTACATTTATGGGTAAACTCAAGCCATTATTTTTGTTCTTTACTATCGATATCAGATACATTTTCGTGGACCTCCACTTACAACTTGTGAACCCCTATTTTTTTTTACGCCATCATAGCCCCTGTCAAGTAGCCCGTGGAACCCTGGGAGTCCGCCTGGACCAATTAGGGAATCACTGGGCTAAATGATAGCAATGTTACTGTGACAAGGGTAGGTATGTGTGTGTGTGATTATGGATTGACTGAATTAGCCTGAAGAAAGATTTGATAAGGCAATAATACGGTTTAAAAGATGATGTAGTGAAAACCATTGATAAAGAGTATGTTTGGGTGATTTGGTCTTGTTGAGAAGATAATTGAAAAGAATCACATGGCAGATGCGAATTGAAACGCTACGAGAGGAAACCTTAGGAGGAGGATCTTACGGAAACCCTTGGAGGACATATACTTTTTTGGTGATTTTCTTCAGAAAGGTCAGGTGCGTGGTACTCGTAACTGGCGTGCTGAACGTCATCGAATACTATGTACTAGTGATGAACGTAACCGAGTTAAAAGTATGTAAGTATGTAAAGGTTGTAGCAGAAGGCGTTCTGTAGCTTCTGCCTAACCCCACGTAAAGGCGGCATGAGTTTATGTATGTATGTACTTCGTCCCTTTCAGTCCTAAATTGGACGTAGTTATGCAAAAAGGATCCAATCCACAACTTGGTCAAAAATGAGTTAAGTGCACCAAACTGATACAAATTATACATACTGCGATTCAGTAAAAACGACCTAGCTAAAAATAGCTTTATTTTTCGTGTACTTTAATTTTTAAAACCAATGGTATGGCGCTTCTTATTTTTTTTTTTAGTATATACTATTTAAACTTTCTGGTTCTTAACTTGTATTTGTACCAGAATATGTTAATATACCATTACTAATAAAAAACGTGTTAATATTCCACAGACATTTTTTTTTTTAAGTAGGGGAAGAGTGTCCTCGTTGTCTCAAGTACTAGTTGTCACAAGTCCAATATTTAATAAAGTAAAAATATTTAAGGAACGCGAATATTGACAAACTGGAACGCACCCCAGTGCAACCAACATTAGAAAGTGTCCTGGCCACTAGTCTCCTGCATCGCCGTGTGTTGTGAAATTTATAAAAATACGTTTGGTGAGTAAATTTTACTCTATACTTTTAACTTAGTTATTGACTATGTTTAGTTATGTATTTATGTTTTTCTCATATATTTTTACTAAGAAAATAGTCAATTTTAATGTAACTTCGAAAAGTGTTTTCATTTGTAAAAATTTAGAGGTTATTATTTGTGTGTTTATATTTTTTTTCTCTGGTACATGTTGTCTCAATGTTTTTGGGGCTAGTTGTCACAGTGACAACAAACCCCGATAAACATTTAATTATTATAACAAATATTATATTTTTTGTTTCTTATAGAAAGTATGCCTAGAAATCGCAGAAGACTCACTGATCGTGGCCGAGGAGGATCGATGATGGAGGCGGTGAGTGCTGTGGGTCCCAGCAATTCTATAAGAAGTGTTGCCAAAGATTTTAATATTAACTATAGGACACTCGCAAGATATTATGAAAAATATAAAGATAATGAGAACTCTCATCCGTTACCTGTAGGGTGTGTAAAAGTAAGACAAGTTTTCAAAGATGATGAAGAAGAAAACTTGTCAAAATATTTACAAAGAGCTGCAGATATATATTTTGGACCAACTCCTCTTGAAGTTCGTAAATTAGCCTATCAATGCTGTCGCTTTAGAACGTAAATTTCCTGAAACTTGGGAAAATAATGCCATGGCTGGCGAAGAATGGTTGAAAGGCTTCATGCGGCGACATCAAGAGCTAAGCGTTAGAAAACCTGAGGCGACTAGCCTTGCCCGAGCAACTAGCTTCAATTCTCATAATGTTAATTTATTCTTCGATAAACTAGGAAAAGTTTTAGAAAAGTACAAGTTTGAAGGGCAAGATGTATGGAATGTGGATGAGACAGGAATCTCTACTGTCCAAAAGCCCCAAAAAATTGTTGCTCGAAGAGGCATGAAACAGATAAGAAGAAAGAAAGAAAGAAAGAAAATACGTTTATTTGCGGTAAATAAGACGCAAAAACAAACTGAACACAACAAAAATATAAAAAAATAGCTGGGGAAAATATGCGTCAAATCCACGCAAAACGGCCATCGCTCAGCATAATACTGCGACTCTATGCGAGACAGAGCCCCAGCGCTGGTTTTCAGCGACAGCCGGCGCTGACGTGAGACGTCGGACGGTGCAGTAAATCATAATTAAAAGAAGTAACAATACTAAATCTTAAATAATAAATAACACAATATTAAAAGGCAAATAAAGAGCGAAATACAATTTTAAAACTTAAGCATTAAGAAACACACTACAATAAAGTGGCAACATAATAATCGTTGCAACAGCAATATGACGCACGCGCCGCAGGATATTATTTATCTGTGCCATTCTTGACAAAGTCCATGCATAATGTTTGTTTTGACTGTGTCTGTGGGTTACATAATAAAAAAAAACATCATGGCGGCGCTTAGTTGGCATTACGTAATTAACAATATTGAATTCGAGAATGCTATACGATGCTATCTTAGGAAATTGTTAAGTGTTATTGATTATGGAAAAGGTGTGTATGAAAGTGTGGGATGGTGTAGATCACTGACTCGGTGAATTAAAACTAGGAGATCGAACACAGTTCGGTAACAAGTTGGTAAGTAAAGTTACAAAATAGAATTAGTTAGGCACAAATGCAGTAGTGAAATACTTAACTATAAATACGTCATGTGATTCAAAATAAATGAATATTATTATTAAAAAACAAATTAAAATGGATAATTAATTAAAATAAATTAGGATTAATTTAATGTATGTTATATGAATTTTTCTTATTTTAAATTAACAGGGACAAAGGATAAAACAAGAAATAAGGAGACAAAACAGCTCCACTTTCAGATGAGCATAATACGAATTCACACAGCTCACGCCATAGATGATCCCAAACCAGAGCCTGCGGGCCATGACACCTGAGGTATGAAACAACACATAAAGTTTATTGTTAGGAGTTCAGTGAAATTTGCTTATGTATAAGTAACTTTTTGTGTTGAAATTTGAAAGATTGTATTGTTTCCAGGCGTCGCATTGGTGGTGGGAGATCATTCCAACAGCGCGTGGCCGCAAACTTAAAACACCCCCTGAAAGCTGTAGTTCTATGCATTGGCACTGTCAGAGGGCTCACCATGGAACGAAGACCATACCTCAAATGGTTTTGCTTCCAGGCCAGCTTTTCATAAAGATAGCGTGGTTTTTGAGAAGTAACAATGCCAAACAACAAGTTGGCCAAATGAAGCTTCCTTCTGGCAGCCATTTTTAATAATTTAAGTTCATTAGCATATGGAGTAATATGACTTCTTCGTGGAACGTTGACACAGAAGCGAACACAGGCATTTTGAATGCGTTGGATCACACGCTCCGTTTTTGAGAGCAGGCATGGTCCATACACTGTATCACAGTAATTTAACTTGGATAGGATGAGACTATCAACAAGCTGTTTCCGGAGTGGTATGCTCAGGTATTTCCGTATTCCATATAATACTTTTAGCCTATAAAAACAATTACGAAGGACGTTGGTTACATGGGCCTCAAAACGCAGCTCTGGGTCCATAATAAGCCCTAGATTGCATGTCTGCTCCACTCTCTCAATTTTCTCTCCCATAATGATTATCTCAGGGTTGGCAGACAGTATTGCACTAACTTGTTTCTTAGAACCCAGTACCATGAATTTAGATTTAAGGGGATTCAGAACGAGAGAGTTCTCCTCAGACCATACAACCACCCTATGCAAATCCTCGTTTATTTTTTGCACCGCTAAAGATGTTTCATCCCCTTTGAAAGATATATACAACTGGATATCATCAGCATACATATGATATTTACAATTAACAAATGACTTTATGATATCCGCACTGTAAAGGATATACAACAGAGGGCCCAAAATCGATCCCTGAGGGACACCCCTTGACACTTGGAGGGGAGAGGATGCCACTGTTGACCCGTCCTCCCTATGCATCTCTACATATTGAGACCTCATTGTAAGGTAGCTTTTGAACCACTCCACCGCATCACTGTCGAAGCCATAAAAGGCTAACTTTGACAGCAGTAGAGTGGTATTAATTGCGTCAAAAGCCCGAGAAAAGTCTAGCAGAGCCAGAATTGTTCCCTCTCCCCGGTCACGTGCCTCAAGGATATTCCCAACAACATCAGCCAGAGCCGTTGCCGTACCCCTACCCTTTCTGAAACCCGACTGTAGGTCAGGAAGAATGTCATTGGTTTCGAGATATTCAATAACCTGCGAGTATACCACACGTTCCAAGACCTTAGACAGACAAGGTAGTATACTAATTGGTCTTAAGTCCTTAGTATTAACCGGGTTATTGTTTTTAGGGATAGGGCGTACAATAGCGCATCGCCAGAGTTCTGGGAACGTACGTGTGGCAATGGACCGGTTAATGATGTCAGTAATGGCTTGTAGGGTAGCTGGCAATGTAAGTGATATCATATCGAGACTCATACCATCAACACCCTGTGCATTTGACCCTAGACTTTTAATTATCTTTAAGATTGACTCGGGATTGGTTGTTGTAAGTGAGAAAGAGGCAGGGCCATGCCTATGAGACTCAAAGTAAGAAAATTGTGAGATATTGTGATGACAATTACCTGGAACGTCCAGGAACGCCGCATTAATCACATCAGCGTTGTTGAAGTGACTTGGCAGCAATTTTTGCTTATGGTCTGGAAGCACATCCGATTTTAAGTTGCGCCACAATAGTTTTGGGTCCTTCAATTGCTCATTAATACTCTTGGCGAAATATGCCGTCTTCTCATTAGCAAGTGCTGTGATCGCTTGGTGCTTCAGATCAAGATAATATTCCTTATGACCCGATAGTTTGGATTTACGAAATCTATCCTTGGCTTTATCTCTTAGTTTTGAAATTAGTTTTATGTTTTCAGTTATCCAAGGAGTAGGGCGGGTTTTGAAGGTCTTCCTTCTAAGAGGAGCATGAAGATCGAACAGCTGGATCATAAATGAGTTGAATGTTTGAACCATAGTGTTGACATCACTCATGTCACCAATTATCGACCATGGTATCAATTCTAAGTCTATATTAAAGTAGTCCTCTAATATGTCACTGAGCGGACGAAAAACGATAGATCTTGGTTTGGACTTCTGCTTCTTATAAATCGTCTCGCATGTAATGAACGAGTGGTGGCTAAGTTCACTAATATGAGTCACTATGACATTACGGATTAAAGCATCAGTGCAGATTATGTCAATAAGCGAACTACTATCACCTACAAAATGTGTGGGTGTTTGGACCACTTGGTTGAGGTTGAAGTAGCTAAAAAAATCTGAAAGCTGTTTTGTTTTTGAGCTGGCATCCAGCATATTGACATTGAAGTCCCCTAATAATATTACATTATCGTAGGGAGCCATACCACCAATACTGGTAGTCAAGCCCTCGAGAAAAGACTCCAAATCCAACCATGGCGGACGATAAGCAGTGCCAATCAGTAACTTTTTCTTATTGACAGTAAGAGTTAACCAAAGTTGTTCAACACTGGTGTGGTCTGGATGGGCTCTTACACGCGCAGCAACACCATTTTTAATGTAAAATGCGACCCCTCCGCCGCGCCCACCACGTACAGACATAGGTCGCGGTATGTGCTTGAGCTTGTACCCAGGTACACTAGGCGCTCGGTCCTCCTCACCCTTACGCAACCAAGTTTCGTTGATAGCCATGATATCCACAGAATGGTTACCCATGGCTATCAGAAATTCATCCTGCTTAGTCCCTAGAGAGCCCGCATTCAGTAGACCAAACTTGATGCATTTTGGAGTCATTAGCATATACCATCCGTGTATTGTATATATGTCTTGTATATTTGTGTATTTATATTAAGTATGTGTAAATTTATGTAGATGTAGAAAATATGTTGAACAGTGGGTTCCAGTGAGCTTAAATGATTGATTGATAATGTACTGTAATTATAATAGTTTAGAATAATTGTAAATAACTTGATTGTATATAATTTTTTGTTAATATTAGGGTATGTTGTAGTGATAGGTGTTTTAAGGGTATTGATAAATGTAACAAATATATAAAAAAATATTAATTGTAACTTATTATATGAACTAGCCGAACAGTGGTGAAAAACTTGATAGAAGTAGTTGAGACGCATATTTTCCCACTTAGAAGTAATTAAAAATAACTTAAACAATAACAACAAGTACCTAAAAAATAACACAGAGAAATATAAGACCAGAAAATAATCAAGCAGTTTCGTTGACAGGTCCAAAAACCCGAGAAATATCTTCTTCGGTGCGGATTCTTTGTGTGGGGTCACCTGGCTTCTTCCTGGCAAGTATGCGGCCGCGCTTGGTCCACACAAATCTCCAGTCGAAGAGGCCTGCAGCGTCCCGTGCCTTGCGAAACAACTGACGGTTGATTTTTGTGAGGCGCTCGTTGAGGAAGAATCGCTGGGCAGGGCCGGACATGTCAAGGTCGGCTGTCGTCGCACCACGTCTCACACGTGCGCTCGCCAGAAGACCGTCGCGCAGATCACGACGCGCCAGGCGCACGACAATAGCGCGCGGGCGAGTTTCTACCGCACCAGCAGAGCTCGTCGCATTGAGTTGCCTCCCGCCGACTCGTTCCGCGCTCACAATGTCGCGCTCCTCAATATTGACTCCTAACTTAAGGCCTATGATCTTGGTGATGTGAATAGGGTTGTCAACCTTCGCCTCAGGTATATTTGTAATTTCAATGTCATTTGCCAAGAGATCCTGATCTCTGTCATTGAGCTCGCGCCTTAACTCCATCACGATCCCGTCCACTGCCCCGGCATTTACCGGACCTGAGGAAGCCCGCCGCTCCAAAGCGTCAACTCTGGCCTCCAGGCCATCGATGCGTGTGTTGCAGGTATTTATAGAGGTTTTGATCTCCAACATTTCTACCTCCATTTCCTTGCGAAACACTTGAATTTCCGCACGCATCGCCCTCAGTTCCTCCATGATTAATTCTGTGTCGGAGCCGGCAATCAGCGATATTTCCCGTGCCGTGACATCCACTATAGTGGCGTTGCAAGGCGGCGGGGCAGCAACCCTAGATGGACTCGCAGACTGCATAGGTGCAGGTTCGTTACAGTTGTCAGACGTTGTATTTGGCGTACTGGTTTCCATGCAGGCTTGTTCTACAGGCGTTCCAGCTAAAGAACCTTCCGAAGGGCCTCTCACAGGGGTCTCAGCCCTGTTGTCCCTAACGATGTTTTTTTTGCATTCTGGGCAACGCCAGTTTGCAGTAATAGTTGTTTTCGTAGGAACGCCTACACACACTCGATGATATTGGACCTGGCATTTACCACACCTAGCGCCCTCTACCGTAGAAATGAAGCGACCGCAACCTCCACACTTGACACCTGGCATGATGGTAACTGAGGTATAACTTGTAGCGTGAGTAGTTCTAAGTTTGCACACTAGATGGCGCAAGAGACGACTCGATACGGATCGTTAGACAGTTGACCACTAGAAAGATAGGTGGCACTGTTAACACGTTAGAGCTGCAACCACTTGTTGTAACTTGTTGTCTAAATAGAGGGTAAGCAATTAATTACGCCGAATCACTGTGTTATTGTTATGTTAATTTAATGCTCGTACACGCACTATATACTGCTCACTTCAATATATGTCACGTTATGTTCCACTAACTTTACAGCAATAAACTAATTATTCACAGAAACTTGTTTTAAAATTATTTCCGAGACAAAAAAGACAGACAGGTCTGCACCGATACAGACGTCAAACGTCACTCCCTGTCAGATAGGCGCCCTGACTTCAGCCGAGCGAGGTACTTTGGTAACATTAGCTGTTGCAGTGTCAGCTGCATACCGCCTTTTTTCGTGTTTCCCCGAAAAAATTTCAAAGACCATTTTGTTAACAGTGGACCAACAGGATCTACTGGTAGCGCCAATCCATCCGGCTGGATGAACGAAGACTGTTTTTATGTATTTATTCAACAATTTGTGCGATACACTCGCTGCACTTTTGACCGCCCACTGCTCTTATTGTTGGATAACCACGATTCTCACCTATCTATTAAAACATTGGATTATTGCAAGGAACACGGAGTTGTGGTGTTGTCATTCCCGCCTAATTGTTCTCATAAACTGCAACCGTTAGACCGTAGTGTTTATGGACCCTTGAAGAGGTATGTCAATGTTGCTTGTGACGACTGGATCAAGAATCATCCTGGGAAAACAATGACGATTTATGATATTCCTGCTATAGTCAAAATTAGTTTACCACCAGCCATAACTCCCCAGAACATAATGTCTGGCTTTTCTGTGAGTGGCATATGGCCCTATAATCGTAATATCTTCACTGAAATAGACTTTGCACCAACCGATAGGCCTGAAGTTGACCAGGAAATCGATCAGGCTATACAGAGCGAAGACGGTGTTAGTCCAAACGCGGAACATACCCCAGCTTCTCGTAGGACACCCTCCCCAACTCCTGGAACCAGTGCAACTACTCCTCAAACTTTAAATTTACCAACGCCTGAAATTTTACGACCATTTCCGAAAGCTCCAGCTAAGAAAACGACTTCCAATCGAAGAAAAAGGATTACCGCAATTTTGACAGAAACCCCGGTTAAGAATGCGTTAGCAGAGCAACAAAAAATGAGAAAAACCAAACCAAAGGTACCTACGAAGAAGAAAAATAAGAAACAAAAGCAAGTGAGTAGCGAAGAAGATGACGATTTGGATGATACGTCATGTTTGATATGTTATGAAACCTGGTCAAGCAGCAAGCCCAATGAAGGATGGGTTCAGTGCACAAAATGCAAAATGTGGGTGCATGAAAAATGTGGTGGGAACAAACATTTATTTTATTGCTGCCCAAATTGTGCCTCAGACGATGACAGTGATGTTAACAGTGATCTGTGACAACGAGGACGTTCATCTGAGACAACCTACCCCATGTCGGGGGTAATTTGTCCCACTCGACTTTATTATTTTATTCTCAAATTTTTCGTACAAATTTTGTTATTTTTTAAGATGTAAGAGCAATTCATGAAGGCTGAAATACCAAATATATGATTAATGAAGAAAAATCGGTAGTTTTGTTTTATTTCTCTCAATTAAAAATGTTTATTTAAATTTTGAGACAACTAGGAACCTGCTCCCCTAATGAAGAAATACCTCTTGAACTTAAAACGTCAATAACTCAAAATTAACTGAATGTGGATTGGATCCTTTTTGCATAACTACGTCCAATTGACGTTAATGTGATCAAATACTTATACAATGATTAAAGCAGATTGCGGCGGGTCACATTGCAAGGCAAAATCTAAGTACCTACATTATTTTCGTGTATTTTTATAAACACTCCAAGCGGGCCACTCCGTACTTTTTTGCACGTAATTGCGTTACCATTGTGGCGCTGGACAGAACCGGACCGAACCGGACTTTTCGTGCCCATCTTTTTTTATGGGTGGGAAATCATCAAATGACGTGTCCCGCTCAGTCTCTGGCATGTCAGACTTTTATTGACTAAAACCGACCTGCGCTATGGAGAAGCGAGATCTATTTCTTTAGGCCACCCGACGAGAGGTTGACGGTGGCTTTGTTCATTCGTTTGTTAGTGTCGTTCTGAATATTGTTTTCGTGATTCGGAATTGGATTCGTATTCGATCTGTAAATGAGCAAAATCTATAATTTAGCAACAACAAAATATCTGAATTAAGTAAACCAGTGAATGAAGAATAAGGCTACATGCGAGTCTAACTTCTGTGCGACGGAAACCATGAAAATAGTTCACATTATTTTTAATGACTTGAGCTTGACTCCTGCCGTAAAGAATAGCTAGCAATAGCAAATAAAGAATTACATGAAAGAGGGAAGCATTTGCCCTGCAGTGGGAAAAAACAAGCTAGTGAGATTAGAAAGATAGATTCGATTATTTTTAATTTAATATGCAATCAGAAAAGCTATAGTTATTTATACTAATTCTGTATAGAAAATCCATAATCCATACGTTAATATTATAAAATTGGGTAGTAACTCTGTCTGTCTGTTCCACGCTACTTGACCTAGACAATGTCGACCTCCACGCGGACTAAACTATGGGAAAAGTTAGTATTATATTGAATATATTATGTGTCTGTGACAGGCTGACGATAGAATTGAAATATTATTATTATGCTTGCCGTTTGAGTTGGTCTTCTTGTAGCCAGGAAAGACAACTCGCAACTGATAAAAAGCTAGAAGTAATATTTTCTAACAAACGGCTTCTCGATTTTTTTTTCAGTGTATTGTGCTTTGCGATGCTGATATTTGTGGCATATTTTGGTATGATGAGCGTGTCCGAGATTGACAATGTTAAAGCAAAAGCCACAACTCCTGGTGTACCGAAGGACAATGACCTGACGTTACGCAAGGGACGCAATGACGATGATGGTTGGGGCCATTATAGTCCTGATAAATTTTTCGTTAGAAGAAATAGAAGAAAACCAACCACAACGACAGATCCTCTTTATTACTAATCTAACATTTTATTTTATAAATATTTTCTATTTACAGTACCTTGTTTTTTTCATATTTAGTGATAATAGTCCTAGAATATCCTTGTAGTTGAAGTCTGAAAAAAGGACTGCCTCGTTAGTCTAGTGGTAGCAAGCGCTATTACTGAGCATGAAGTTCGATTCCTAAGTAGGGTAGTGTTTGACAAAAATTGCCCCTTAGCAGCCCGGAGTCTGGAATTATGCCCGGTTGTAATTTCAGAAGTCGGTTGCAAATAAAACGAAAATACAAAACCAAAGACAGCGATTTCCGTTTTTTTTTTAAATTTTATTTTGTAGTTTTTTTTTTATAAAGAGTAGGTGCTTAGGGGGTTTAAATGATAGATGTGCATTAGCAAACACATTAGCCAAACTGTACTCTAAAGGGCGCGCAGGATCACGAATTTCCTAAAAAGGATCGCGCTAAACAGAAAAAAAACGTAAAAAAAAAGCAAAATTCGTATTGTTTTTTTATTTTATCAAGTAGATACACGCCCAGAAACTAAACAAAAAACAATTTTGTTTAGTTCCTGGGCGTGTCTCAATTAATACTTTATGTCTGATCCATGATCGGCACTCGTGGATCATGCCAATCCAAATTTAATAAATACTGCCGTGGTGTTATGTTACACACTCCTTGATGACATAACTCATTTTTAATTACAATGTGCAAGCTGTGGTTGCCTGTAATTGAATGTGCATTTAGTGTATGTTATATTACTGTAATCTAATCTGTGTAGGTAATTGTTGAATGTAACATTTGTTGGCGATCCTTAAATAAATAAAATAAATAAATAAATACACTAGAATGAGCACCTATTATATGTACTGAAGAAAAAGAAACAGTTTCTCGATATTTATGCAGATTTTTTTCCAGTTTATTGGTCGGTTCAATGCTGGTATTTATGGCGTATTGGGGAACGTTGATGGTACTGAAGGTTTTAGACGATGGGAGGCCAACAACAATCCCCCCCACGGACGGGACCACCGAAACAACGACCTTAAATCGAATCGACCTTTCATACTTTTGATTTGTCAAACGTTTTTATAAATATTTTAAGTTTATAGTATCTGCTATTTTAGTTTTATTTAAAAAAGTTAGAATATCCTAAAAGTAAAAGCATGAATTTGAAAGATCCAAGAGGGTCTAGTATTTTTGTAAGTATGGCGGCTTAACTAAGAAAATACGTGCTCACTAAATATATGGCTGTTCTCCCTTTTCTGCACGAAAAACCTGGTCAAGAGCGAGTCGGGCTTGCAGAATTAAGGTTACGTACCACACTATAGACCCGTCTGGTGCCAGACGTAAATAATGGCACCATCCCAATTCTTCCCGTGGGCGACGAAGAGATTTACTAAAGGATGGATAGTAGCGTTAACTATTCATTTTACCACTATACTGCGATCGTTAAGCCGCCTGCCAAGCGTGGCAATTATGGCAAATCTCTCAAAATTGAGGGAGGTTTAAGTCTAACAGAGGAGGTTTTTTGGCTGAAATAATAATCTAACTACAATTGCGTGAAATTGGGGAGGCTTATGTTCAGCGATGGACAGCTCTAGGATGGTGATGATGTACAAACTAGAGAGGGTTGTTATTAAAACGGCCGCATGTGTGCCGTCACCTGACATGGTTTCAAGAAAAAAAAAAATCTGTACTACGTACCTGTATGCTTCCGTTAAACAAACTCTTTCTTCCGATAAGGATTGATACTACTTACACATAGATTAGACATAGAGAGATTGTAGATTAAACTGTGGAGCGTTCCATGGTGGGCATCAGGTTATTAGAATATGTTCCGAATGTCGAGATGAAGATTTTCAAAATAGGAAAGCGTATGGAGCTCAGATGGAGTTGGGCAGGACACCGGGCAAGACGCAGAGATGGCAGGTGAAGAAAGGCTTTTACAGTGTGGCGTCTAAGGACTGGATAAAGAGATGTAGATCATCTGGCGGGGAGATTGGCGGACCATATTGGTGCCTTAGGAGCGTAGGGATTCAGGATAAGAGAAGCCTGTGTCCAGAAATGAGTGAAGTCGGGCTTTGAGTAATGATGAAATAGATTAAAAACCACCTATACAATCTACCGCATCACCACTACTGCTGTTTGGCTACCTAAAATTAGAAAAAGAAACAACTACACAGTTGCAAAAAATATATAACAAACAATGACTAGCGATCTGCGTCACTATGTGAAACATTACACTTGTCAGAAAGTGGAAATAGTCGTTTTCGACCTGATAACATGGTACAGTAACTATACACATGATCATCATCATGATCATTACAGCCGAAAGACGCCCACTGCTGGAACTAGGCCACCCCCCTAGCACCGCCACTTCGACCACTTTGTGCTTCACGCATCCAATGGAATCCTGCGGCTTTCACCAGGTCATCGGTCCATCTTGTGAGAGGTCTATACATATAGTGGCGGCCAAACACGCTTCGATCCTTCGGAGAGCACTACTTTCGCAGACACACCTGTACAAGAATATTGGAGCATGTACTGCAAACAATAGATCTATGCTACTGCTAGTCATGAGGTCCTGGTTTCGATTCCAATGTCGAATAAGTTTTATGTCTGGATCAGAAATTTCTCATTAGCCTAGAGTATGGATTTGTGACTGGGTGATGTTAATAGGCTTGCTTGGTCCCCTGTTTCATGGAATTAAACATAACTGGCGAATTGTAGGTGTACTAGAGATACAGTCTATCTAGGCCTTGTGGGATTATAGGTGTTATATTATGTCAGAGTTGTTCAATATCGAAAATAATTCCTTTCGAGTGACAGCGTAGTCTACACAGCAAAGCGAAGTGGAGACCTCTCCGGGTTAATGAGGCCGGAAAGTTCTGTTCTGTGCTCAGTTAGCTGTATGCATGACTTATCTTATATCTTTAAACGAGCAATTCTTGTATATATATATAATCTGAATCTCGAAAACGGCTCCAACGATTTTCATGAAATTTAGCATACAGGGGGTTTCGGGGGAGTCAATAGCGGACTCCCGGCCACCGTAGGCGCGAGCTTGCGGGTGGCGAGCAATGGGTAGCTCGCCGCCCGGTAAGGACCAGGCTCGGGTCGACGGCGCGCAGTGTTCCACGCGCGCCTCAAAGAGATGTCAGCAGCGGTGTAGGGGTCTACTAGGACCGATGCCTGCCGGGGTCGCGTGATTGTTCGAAAGAGATACCGTGACCCTGGCACATGGGCAACTGATGGAACACGGGTGGGTTTTAGTCAGTAAAAGTCTGACACGCCCTCCCGCTCCGCCCAGAGCGGGAGAAGTCATTTGATGATTTCCCATCCTGAAAAAAAAAAAAAAAGGGGGTTTCGGGGTCGATAAATCGATCTAGCTAGGATTCATTTTTATAAAATGTCGTTTTGTTCGTGTTTTCAATGACCAACTTTATCGATAATCAACTTGAACATAAACTTATTATTTTAAACACAATTTACCAAAAAATACCGAGCAAAGCTCGGTCATCCAGATATTAAGTTATTAAATTTGATAATAGGGATAGATAGAAAGAATACTCTTAATTTTGCTGTAGGATAGTTTTTAAACTTCCTTTTCGAAATCGGACCGTTTCATTACGCCCCGACTGCCAGCATTCGTAGTAGTATCACCCCGTATACACTCTTGTTGTTAGTCGTTGTTCTGGCTGGACAAATATTTGGCGTAATTTAATCTACCGTGTTATGTTATTAAAGTAACATTCCATTGGTATGTGAGGTGAATAAAAACACGGCTACATAATGTATTTCAAATATAGCATTGATAAAGCACGTCTTGAAGTATAAAAACGCAGTGTAAATTAAATTAATATTTTTTTTCGATAATATAAAAAAATGCCAGTTTTTGGCGGATTGTAAGTACCAACTCAAAAATATATTTTTTTTAACTTCGGTTTTGCGACACTCGTCCCATCGCTTCGATTAACGAGATGTCGGTAGAGCTAGCAACTAAAAACCCAGCCCGGCAAGCGAACGTCACTGAACGAGAACTTATCTTTGATAGCTTCGGTCACTGCGACAAACGAGTACTCGCTAGTGGTGTTAACTATCACTGAACAACGGTTCATCATCATTTCAGTCAAAATCGTCCACTGCTGGACATGGGCCTCCCCCAACCACCGCCACTTCGACCGGTTCTGTGTTTCTCGCATTGCAGCGGATTCGTACAGCTTTTACCAGGTTATCGGCCCATCTTGTCGCGGAGGCTTCTTTGCGCTATGGGTTGCAGTAGGCGGTCGCTAATCCAGATGTTCTTGGCCCCTACCCGCCATCTATTCTGCGAGCAATGCCCCACCCTGCCTACTGCCACTAAAGTTTGCCAATTCTTTGGGCGAAGTCGGTTACCTTGGTTCTCTTACGGATATAGTTCTTTAATTTACAAGGGATCATCAATCGTTTGTACTTTTCTTGAGTCAGAGAATTGTTGATAGCTAGTCTCTTCATCGTCGGTGATGAGTCGGGTGCCTTAAGGACAGCCTGCACTGACTACTCATTCTATCTCTAGACGAAGATCAAGCGTCAATTATTAGGGTTCCGTTGCCAAATGGCAAAAAACGGAACCCTTATAGATTCGTCATGTCTGTCTGTCTGTCTGTCTGTCTGTCTGTCTGTCCGTCCGTATGTCACAGCCACTTTTCTCTGAAACTATAAGAGCTATGCTGTTGAAACTTGGTAAGTAGATGTATTCTGTGAACCGCATTAAGATTTTCACACTAAAATAGAAAAAAAAACAATAAGTTTTGGGGTTCCCCATACATAGAACTGAAACTCAAAAATGTTTTTTTTCATCAAACCCATACGTGTGGGGTATCTATGAATAGGTCTTCAAAAATGGTAATGTGGTTTCTAATTTCAGTTTTTTCTAAACTGAATAGTTTGCGCGAGAGACACTTCCAAAGTGGTAAAATGTGTGTCCCCCCCCCCGTAACTTCTAAAATAAGAGAAAATCGGTTTGAACGAGATCGAGTGAGTAGTTTTTTTTTTAAAACGTCATAAATCGTAAACTGCTATTTACCTTACATTCAATCAACTGAAATATAAAAATTAAAAAATATATATATATTTTTAAACCGAGAATACCTACAGGTTTGTACCGAACCCTCGGTGCGCGAGTCCGACTCGCACTTGGCCGGTTTTTTCTTTGTTTTTTTATATCACGTCGTACAACAATACAATTTGTCATTTTGTCCTTCGTTTCTTCTGGTTTTATTGGTCGCGTGCAGGTGCCTCATATAATGAAAAGAAAATTAGCTTCTGCCCAGAAAAGAAAATTGACTTCATGTGGGTGAAGAAATAATAAAAAAACAAGGTAATGGGTTCCGAATTTCATTTGACACGTTAACTGCCATGTCCTTGTCGGACTATATGAGCGACAACACATACAAAATCTTGAACATGTCGTTGCTACCTGGCGGCCATGTTTTTGGAATAAATAATGTATTTATGGGATAAATAATCTATTTAAAGTGAAATAGAACTAAGTACATTTTTTGACTTTTCTGTCCTTTCATCAATCCGTAGTTTTTGCTTATTTGAGTAACAAACATCCAAACGTCCATGTTTGTCATATATGTACATGGATAGTCGGATAATACATGGTGAAGGTCATAAAAAAAAATAAAAACCTAAAAATACTCGGAAGATTTAATAAGAAGTTACTACCTAAGCACTTACGTATATTTTGTATTTATTTTCCATTATGCCCTGACCTTTTTGATCTCTAGGTGGAAATCCTCATGGATGTTCTCCGCCCTCGGGTGGGCGGAGGGGCTGTCAGAGTCTTACTGACTAAAATCACCCGGTGTTCCATCCCACACCTATGTACGTCGGGGACCACGAGAACCATTATGTCTTCGGCGATCCCCGACTGGTGCCGGCCCGCCTTTGCGGGTCTCCTCACGTTAGGGGGGGAGTGAGGTGTTGAACTCTACCCCGTACATCACAGAGAGGCGCGCGTGGAACACTACGGCGATGGATGTCCCCAGATCCGTCGCCCCTGGACCAATTTAGGGGGGCTGGAAAAGGGCGTTGTCCACCCTCCGCCGACGCCCGGTGCGCCTGTTGCGGTCTGGGTGAGCGGAAGATATCTTCCACTCACTTTCCGCAGCCTCCTTCTGCGACATGACTGTTTCGCAGAAGGATACCATCGCGTCCCAGGACTCCTCGCTGCCGACCATCGACTCGACCACGGCTCGACGTGGCTAAACTAACTGTTAAAATGAACGGCATTGCGATCGATTGCCACTGATCATAGTGGCATACTTCCTACTAATATTATAAATGCGAAAGTTTGTGAGGATGGATGTATGTGCATGTGTATGTTTGTTACTCTTTCACGCAAAAACTACTGAACGGATTTGGATGAAATTTGGAACACAGTTAGTTTATAACCTGGATTAACACATAGGCTACTTTTTATCTCGGCAGTACGTTCCCGCGGGATATTTTCCAACCTCCACGCGGGCGAAGCCGCTGGCAAAAGCTAGTATTATACAACATTAATTTTTGTTTATGCGAAACCCGAAACACGGGTCTAGTATTTTTATGTAAAGAATCTATGAAAAAAAATTCAAAACTGTATCATTAATAATCACAAAGTTATAAGCTTGATAAGTTACCTGGTTGTCCACGCAAAAACATATGCAGATCACCACAAACAGCTAGTGTACGTACCATCTCCGTGTAATGGACGTTTGAATACGAGAAAGACATGATAATTTTAAAATCGAAACAAAACACTAAGGCCCACGACTTGGAAGCGTAATTAAATATTTTTGGTACAAAATATAACGTGGTGTAAAAATTATTGGAATCGATTCAGTTACTGATTCTGAACAAACTATATTCAGGTTTCGCATATACTAAAAATAATCTTGTATAATATTACTAACTGACCGTACAGACGTTGTCCTGTTTCCTAGAACTCGATAGCAGCGCCACCTACCGGGTCCAATAGTAAATCTAAACCATCTAGGGTTCCACCCAAATACATACAAAAAAATTCATTCAAATCGGTCCAGCCGTTTAGGAGGACTTCAGTGACATACACACGTACCGTAGAATTATATATATAAAGATTATAGCTTGTATTCATTTTTTTATTGTATGTACCTAATTAATAACAAGCGCACGGTTTGATCGATCAGGTACGCTATGCTTGCCCTGGTTGGTCCCTGGATGGGTGAACATTTTTATACCTATACCAAGACCCCTTCGTGCCTCGGAAACTCGCTCGTGAGAAGTCCGAACGTCTGGCAACTAGTCCTACCAAGTGTTACCCAGTCACTGACTTGTAGAGGTCAGATAGGCAATCGCTACATATAAAATACTGGTATTTATCTGCATCCGGGAAGACTAGAACCGAGCCTACCCCCAATAATGATGTATTGCCTAATATTTCCTAAGCACAATATTTGTAGTATGGTCCTAAGATATAATGAAAATATAAGCTGACTAAGAGCATAACTGTTTTCTTTTTTTTACAGGGTGCTTTTATGGACCGCTATCATGGTGTCCGCGTTTTTTGGTGGACGGTATCTTATAGAGCTGGACCGTAAAAATAACCACGTTCCAATCGGAAATTTAACTGGATTTGGTGAATAACAAAATACCTTAATTAATAAATTCACATCTCGAAGACGAGACTAAAATATATTTTTTCTCATTCCAGGACAAGAAAGGCTTCAGAATTTGATGGGAATGAATAATTTTAGATAATATTGAGAGAATGTTATATGATACTTGAATAATTTCGAATGTTGTGAAATGTTGAGGAAGGTTATTATTGAGTTTTTATTAATAATTACAAACGTTCGGTACGTAATCATAACAAGTTAAAAATGTAGAAAATAGCATTATCCTTCAATTTGTTATTTTTATGTTAATCTTAATATTATTATACAATTGTCAATGCAAAATCTTGAAAATATTATTAAAGCATTATAATTTTTGATTTTCAATTAGTGTTTCATTATAACATAACTTCACGCCAATAGTCCCCTAAGGGTTAGGCAGAGGTGAACCAATAGTATACTTACATTACTCCAGTTACGTTTAAGGCGACACGAAGGCGGAAACTGAACGAAGTGAATGAACATCGTACATAAGCCACAAGGGCTTTTCATGGACACGATCTTCAGTAATGAAGTTCAGAACTTAGAAGAGTATAAGGCCCATGAAATAGGGACAAGCCTTTTGTCAACATCCGGGCACAAATCCAGACTTCGAAATTAAAATTAAAACTTCGACTGAGAAATTCAAACCCACGATCTTATGCTCGGCAGAAGCACTTCAGACTGACGAGACAGTCGTTTAACTATTAATAAATAATTATAAAGAAATAGTCGTCAAGAGTTTTTATTTTCTCCTTTTCTGCCTAACGCTCAAGAATATTAAGATCGATCACATCTTTTTTTTGTGTCGATACTTTGAGCCTGGTAGATGGCCACGGCTACCACAATCACCGAAAACTGGACCTGGCAACCTACAACACGCGCACACTCCGGACCGACGAGAAGATCGCTGAACTTGAGGAAGAATTGAGCAGGTTACGATGGGGCATAGTAGGGTTATCTGAAGTCCGAAGACAGGGGGAGGACTCGATAATCCTAAATTCTGAAAACCTGCTCTATTTCCGGGAGGGCGACCAGCAGTCCCAAGGTGGTGTCGGGTTTATCGTCCATAAGTCCCTTGTGAGCAACGTTGTGAAGATCGAGAGTGTGTCGACCAGGGTGGCGTTCCTTATACTCAGAATATCCGCAAGGTATTCGCTGAAGGTCATACAGGTGTACGCCCCGACCTCGACACACCCCGACGATGAGGTGGAGACCATGTATGAGGATATTTCCAGAGCCATGCATGGTACCAAATCTCACTTCACCGTTGTCATGGGGGACTTCAACGCGAAACTAGGCAAGCGAAGCGATGATGAGCTGCGAGTGGGGCAATTTGGAGTTGGACGTCGGAATCACCGGGGTCACCTACTGGCTAGTTTTATGGAGAAGGAAGGCCTCTTTATGATGAATTCCTTCTTCAGAAAACGCGAGCACAGGGAGTGGACCTGGCAGAGTCCAGACGGTGCAACTAAAAATGAGATTGACTTCATTATGTCGACGAAGAAGCACATATTCAATGCAGTCAATGAAGTCAACGCTCCGTCCAGCACCGATCCAACTTCAGAACCCCGAGAGCTTTCAGCTCGAACTCCAGAATCGTTTTGAGTGCCTAGGGAGCTCCGTGGACGATTATAACGATGGGTTTGTGGAAACTGTCCATACGGTCGGGTCTCAGTTCTTCAAGACCCGCCGTACTAATAGTAAAAAGAAACTCTCAGATACAACATTACAGCTCATGGAACAGAGGCGCGAAATGATCCTGCAGTCTTCAGAAGCTGCACTCGAGTACCGGCAGCTAAATAGACTGATCTCTAAGTCCTTGAAACGCGACCTTCGCCTCTTTAATACGGAACGTAAATAATTCCCTGGATTGATAACTGTTCACTTAATAGAAAAGATATTGTTACTGCCATGAGGCTTCGATCCGGTCACATACCATCGAGGAAGTTTACATTCCTTATGGGTATCACACCTTCACCTAATTGCGAGAAATGTGGAATAATCGAGGACGTATATCACATCGTGATGGAGTGTGAGCGGGGCGAACGCCTCAGGATGAATCTGTTCGGTTCCCAAAATGTATATGGAATTGGTTCATTAAATAGTGTTTTGGCTAAGCCTATGTCGGACGAGGCTAAAACTCTGTACAAAATATATTACAATCATTTAAAATAATGTAAAATTCAAAGT
Source organism: Aporophyla lueneburgensis (assembly GCA_932294355.1). Classification (NCBI taxonomy): domain Eukaryota; kingdom Metazoa; phylum Arthropoda; class Insecta; order Lepidoptera; family Noctuidae; genus Aporophyla; species Aporophyla lueneburgensis. The sequence continues at coordinate 19,785,169 of OW028746.1, read as the reverse complement.
TTGGCTATGATGGAGCGACATAGTCAGTATTGTGACAAAGCTCCTTAATAAAGGATTTAAAAAAAAATACGGAACGTATTAGAGACGCGATAGAGCGATTCATCACGAACCGTCTCGCGCGCAGGTTTGACGACTTCCAGCCTCCCGAACAAGCCGGATTCCGTAAAGGCTTTAGCACCGTGGACCACATACATACGCTGCGGCAGGTTATACAGAAGACCGAAGAGTATAACCTACCTCTCTGCTTAGCGTTTGTGGACTACGAAAAAGCCTTCGATTCGATCGAAACCTGGGCTGTACTGCAGTCTCTCCAACGGTGCCAGATTGACTATCGGTACATCGAAGTGCTGAAGTGTTTGTATGAAAACGCCACTATGTCAGTCCGGCTCCAGGACAGAGCCTCGAAACCTATCCTCTTGCAGCGAGGGGTGAGACAGGGAGACGTCATCTCTCCGAAACTGTTCACCGCTGCACTGGAGGATGTCTTCAAGTTTCTGGACTGGAAAGGGGCTGGCATCAACATCAATGGCGAGTACATCACTCACCTTCGATTTGCCGACGATATAGTAGTCATGGCTGAGACTATGGAGGACCTCAGTACAATGCTCGATGACCTCAGTAGAGCTTCCGAAAGAGTGGGTCTTAGGATGAACATGGACAAGACAAAGGTCATGTCCAATGCTCATGTGATACCCACTCCAATGAAGATCGGAAGCGCTACACTCGAAGTTGTGGACGAATATGTGTACCTAGGACAGACTGTCCAGTTAGGTAGATCCAACTTCGAGAAAGGAGTCAATCGTCGAATCCGACTCGGCTGGGCAGCGTTCGGGAAGCTACGCGGTATATTCTCGTCCCAATTACCGCAGTGTCTCAAGACAAAAGTCTTTGACCAGTGTGTGTTGCCAGTGATGACATATGGTATTGAGACGTGGTCGCTCACAATGGGCCTCATAAGAAGGCTCAAAGTCACCCAAAGAGCAATGGAGAGGGCTATGCTTGGAGTTTCCCTACGCGATCGAATCAGAAATGATGAGATCTGTAGGAGAACCAAGGTTACCGACATAGCCCGAAGAATTGCCAAACTTAAGTGGCAGTGGGCAGGACACATTGCTCGCAGAACAGATGGCCGATGGGGTCGGAAGGTTCTGGAGTGGCGACCGCGTACTGGAAGACGTAGCGTTGGAAGGCCTCCCTCAAGATGGACCGATGACCTGGTGAAGGCCGCAGGAATGCGTTGGATGCGAGAGGCACAGAACAGGTCGAGGTGGCGGTGCTTGGGGGGGCCTATGTCCAGCAGTGGACGTCTTTCGGCTGAAATGATGATGATGATGATGATGAGATGGCCACGTCAGTTGCGGCATTGGTGGCATTCTCAGATCATCAGAAGTTCTGGTGAACCTGCTCTTAGGACTTTCCAGCAAGTGGGGCATGGTCTGATGAGAGGCACCGCACTCGCTCTGGGTGTTTTATGGGACAATGAACCTCCACTTCGACAAATTATGTTTGCAGCGGCCTACTTGGGTACACAATTGATTGAGAGCTTTCCACATAGGCCACCGCAGATCACGCCCGGGAGGCAAATATTCCTGCGGTTTAACTAAGTAGGGAGGTGGTGGATGCTTCTCTTCCTACAATTTGCTTCTCACATTGGGAGGTTTATGCTGGATGGCCTGCGTAGAGCGTAAGAAGTTCTTCCGACTCAATAGAAAAAATAAAAAAAATCAATAGAAATCAAAATCAATCGAAATCAATAGAATCTGTAATTATTAAGTTATAATAATTGAAATCGCTGATTGTAATTGACATTTGCACGCCAGGTAATAGCAGGATATGCTGAATCAAAATTACTGTAACAACTTATATACCATATTCTAGCAAATAAATATTTTTCATATGATTTGATTTGAAGCCTGCCCAAAGTAGTTGTGTAATCGTAGAGGGGATGTCGAGAATCGGACACTTGGTTTTGTTTCTTACGGCAGGAGGTGCGATTCCTGCAACCGGGTAGAGCTTATTTAGTGGAGTTAATTTTAAGCAGCCCGACATGATCCGACACGATTCATTTAGGACGATGCCGATTTGGTTAGCGTGAATGAATAGGTGCCCCACTGGACGCTTAAATTCCTCAGTAGAGAAGCATAAAGACAGCCAAATGTGCGAGAAGATCAGTTTTTGTTACCTAGTTAGTAATAATTCGACGACGCAGCAGGTTACGGATCCTGACCTTCTGCCTAGTTTTGCAGTAGTGTGACTTAACCATTAGTGTCCTATCTAACGTTACTTTGGGTTTGAGCAATGTTCAACTTTAGTGCCTTGCCCTGTTGCCTTGGCCGGAGAGCATTGCTGTCGTAGTTTCTTCCTAGTTAATCGAGTGCCAGTGAAAACAGCTTTTTTTCTACGTCAGTGAATGTCGCCGATTGATCAGCAATAGGCAAGTCGTCCACGTACAGTAAGCGCTCACTGTGTTATCGACCACGTAATATATTATATGATGAGTAAGCAAGTAGGGATGTGAAATGGTTACCTAAACTGAACTGAAGTACTTAAGGCTCAGCATGAACGTATGATACCCTAAAACGCACAGTACTTTTGTCGCACAGTTAGGTGTATTGATAAATTTTACAAGACGGAAAATAAATTGAAATTTGGAAATTGAGTGTATTGTTAAATGATAAAAAAAAAATAGGTACATACTGATCAAGGTGCTAACGCAATTCAAATACACACACATCAAAAAAGTTTGTGTTCACTAGCATAACCTGATATAATGTTTTAAATTGAACTGTATCTAGAAAAATTACACAGCCACACAAAAAAAAATTCTGACCTGGAGGTCGCACTATGTGTACTATATGCAGCAGTTTAACCAAATTTAGCAAATTTGAGGATATATTTTGAGGTTATGGCCGAACCCAGATGTGCTGGAATAAAACTGACCCCAGATTCGGATTCAGCGACCCTAAAAACATAGAGTACACATTTTTTTTTTGTGTTGCTGTGTTATTTGTCTCTTGTTTTCTTTAAATCTAAATACCCTGTTTGAAATCTATACTTAATATTATAAAGCTCTGGAACTACTGGTCCGAATTGAAAAATTATTTTTGTGTTGGGTAGCCTATTTATCGAGGAAGGCTATAGGCTATATAACATCACGCTACAACCAAGAGGAGCGGAGCAGTAATGAAAAATATTGCAAAAACGGGCAAAATTGCACGGGTAGGCGATTCGGCGCGACGGGAAGGGTCGGGGGAACAAGAAAGGACAATGCCAGAAATTCTATAGAGCTTTGACCCATAAAATAAAAGTTGGTTACAAGCATGAAAAATGTACCATTCTATTGCTGTTTTATTAGAGATATCTAAATTATGTCTAAATGCCTTTAGAACTTGCTGTGTCTGTTTAAATCTACAATGATTATTATTTAGAATTTTTCACTACGGTCAAATCCGACCAATAAATACCGTAGTATTTACATACCTGTTACAACAATTTCCGTGTTGCAACAACATATCTTAGCGTCCTGTCGACGCACAAATGACCATTTATGCACCTCGACATCGTTACCCAACTCAAGCATTGTTCATAATGGAAGCAATAATCAGAATCCGTGGTAAATAGTAAAAAGTCGGCGAATAGGCGAGATCGAGTCCGTGTACAAGAGCAAAAGTCGTCGGGATAACGTAACAGTAATAATATTGATCACGTTGAGATTAGGGAGCGTAAAATACAAACAATACAAATAGCAATGCAACGGCAAACAGAACAGAGCTAATGTCAAAAGTCAAAGAATGACTTTTTGTAGTGGTGGGCGTTACGACAACGAACCGTTTCCGAAGACCGTTTTATGTTCTGCGACGACTACGACGATGAAACTGTTTTGACGTCTTGGATCCAAATAGTTTTCGTTACACAAACCAGTCTTCGAATTACTTGATGCGATTTTTTATTTTACTGCTAAGAAAATACGTTCGAGAACGCATTGATTCATATCGTCGCGACGTCGTCCTTAGCGTACCGCGTTCGTTCACAAAACAGTTCTTACAGTAAAAAGTGAACTTTTTGTCAGTGGTATAGTCTTTATTTTATTACTACTTCTCTATACTGTCGTTCGTGATAGGACGGTCAAACTCGTGTAAGCTTATAGCCGTTAAGTGCCAAATCGCCCGGCATATTGAATTGGGATAATAGGTATAATAGGAATTGGGATAATATCCTGGAATTCGAGCCGGTGAGCGCGTCATATAGATCTTGTTTGTTTACATTTATTGGTCAGTTGTGTAATTGGGCATTTATAAGTAGTTGTAACTTTGCAGGAACTGCAACTATTTCACGTGACGAAAACGCAATTCTATTCCATATTCGATAAGTTTCGTCTTTTACAAAAGGGTCGTCGTCGCAACAATTGGTTTTAAGGCGGCTCTTCAAACCAGTTGCGACGGCAACCGTTTTCTGCAACCGTTTTCGTCGTCGGAAAAACGGTTGCGTTTCGTTCATCAAAAATTCGACAACAACCCACCACTAACATTTTGACATTACCATTAGCTCGTCAATGACGTTCCATTACACCTTAACCTACTAGTGCTCAAATGCGAAACATTTTTCATAATAATATTATATAGCTATTCACAAAGATTAATGTCATTAACTGTGTGTAATTTAACCAAATAAATATTATAATCCGTATATAGTAAATTAATAGATATTATTTTTAAAATTAAATAACTGTTTTTGTTCCGCGTGTGTGCGTACTAAGTAACGCAGATGGCCGCGATTAAAACAGGAAATACGTCTTGGGTTTTTAAATTCCTTTTTATCGCTATCTTATTATCCGCAAGTGTAACAGAATAATAGTTAAGCAACAAAGGGTCATAATTTCTTGTGATATTTTTGATTAAGTTACATTTCCGGTACGGCGGTGAAGGGTGGGGCAGGATCTGGCATTGTCATTTAACGTGGACGAAGTCGCGGGCAGAAGCTAGTTAAGAAATAAAACTATTTTATATTTTAATAAATATGACATCAATGAAGTGAGTTTCCACTTCACCGATGTCATGTGGATCTTCAACGTGAAACCGAGCAAACGAAGCAATAATAATTTGCGATTGGGGTAGTTTGGAGGTGGACGTCGGAACCATCGGAGTCACTTCGATACTGGCTAGTTTTATGGAGAGAGATGGCCAATATGATTGACTCCTTCTACAGAAACCGTCAGCATAGAAAATGGACCTGGCAAAGTCCTCAACAAAAAATGGGAATGTCTTCATTATGTCAACGATAAAACGAGGATTCAATGATGTCTGTACTCAACGTGGTGCAAACTGAAACTTATCACCGCATGGTAAGAGACACATTGAACTTAAATATGAGCTGGAAAGATCTCGGCTGATGAACTCTTCCCTCCGCTCAGCCATTCAAAAACCGCGGGAGCTTTTGACTTGAACTTCAAGTTCATTTCGAATGCCTAGGGAGCTCCGAGGAGCATTTTAACCATGCTGGGTTCGTAAAACATACGGTCGGGTCTACGATCTTCAAGACCCGTCGTACCAATAGAAACAAAATGTTCTATGATCTCACTTTACAGATTATTAGCTTTTGCCAGCGGTTCCCGCGCGTGGAGGTCGGAAATTATCCCGCGGGAACATACTACCGGGATAAAAAGTAGCGTATGTCCTTTCTCAGGCTCTAAAATATCTGTGTACCAAATTTCATTTAAATCGGTTCGGCAGTTTTAGCAGGAAAGCGAGACAAACAGACAGACAGAGTTATTAGTGTGGATTGAGAAGAGGCGCGAGATGATCCTGCTGTCTTCAGACAATGACTGACCCGGACGTCAGCTTGTACTAAGGATGGCTCTGTCTGAAATGTGGTAATTAGCAAAGTCTTACGGCATATGTTCAGGGTAAAATCTGAAAATACACTATATCTATATTTTTATAATAATATTCTGATATTTTAAAATGTTATATATGTACGTCTTTACAATGAATACAGGAAATATAATGGAACAACAAATATAATGGAACCGAAACAAAATTATGTTGTAACATTTTTGTAGGTACAGTCATATTCGGTGTTAAAAGATATTCATTCGTAAATAAATAAATAATAAACTACAGGAAACAGCGCATTCCGATAACGAATAATAACAAGAATTTCTTTAGTTTTGTTTCACCTTTGACAAAGTAACCATCGCATTAAATGATTGGATTGTAAGTATTTTTTTTAAATATTTACCTATTAAATACAGGACTTTCTCCTCTATTTTTTACTTCACCCTTTGTCAGTGTTGTGATTATATTGGAAACTATTTTCAATGTATAGAAAAAATCGTGTTAATAGGTGTTGTGTTATGTTTTTTTTTAATTGGAATCAGATATTTCGGGACTTATTTTTTTAAATTAGGTACCAGTTAATTAATACTTTTTATTACAATATAGTGTCAACATTGATTTAGATTTACATAGGTACCTAAACCAGCCCCCTAATTGTGTAACACACTATCAATTATAATCTGGAATATTTTGAAAGGATACTGTCAAACGGTTCTCTATTGTGTGACCTAACTTTTTTATCCATAATCTAAAGAGCCATAATTTTTTTTGTCCTAATCATCATTTGTCCGAATGATAACTTGCCCGACCTAAATGTCACATAATAACACATGCCATACAATTGAAATCCCTAAATATAATATGCCCTAAATCCGTTTGTCATAAATATTACTATCAATAACATACAAAAGACTTAAAACTGTTTTCCATAAAAGTTATAAGTTCTAAATTCAAATTATTTATGTTTATTTATCCTAATTATATTTTTAAAACAAAGTATTACGGAGTTCATTAAGAATTTCATTATTTTATCAAATTCAACTGATACAATACATAAATAGTAAAGATACAAAAGCATTATGGTATTTATCAAGGCCTGGCATGGCGCTGCATGTATTATCAGTCAATAAATACAATATCACTCAATAAAACAGATACACCATGCATGCAGCATGCATGCACGCAAGCAACATGCAATCGAGCATGCAAGCAAGCATGCATCATGTAGCATGCAAGCGAGCATGCATGCAAGCAGGCAAGCAGCATGCAATCGAGCATGCAAGCAAGCATGCATCATGTAGCATGCAAGCGAGCATGCATGCAAGCAGGCAAGCAGCATGCAATCGAGCATGCAAGCAAGCATGCAGTATGCAAGCGAGCATGCATCATGCAGCAGGCATGGTTTCTGTCACGGCTCCGGCACTGCGGGGCTTAGGCGGTCCCACGCGAGCTTATCGTCGCAGGCGGTTTAACGATCACCACCGCAGCTTCGTCTTCTTCTCCACGCCTACGCGATTTTAAATTACACTCTAGGCGTAGGGCAGACAAGACTACGTGGAGTCGGATTTACAGCGATTCGTTTCTGTCACTAAAACCTAACTTGTAGCATTTTTTTACTACTAACGATTTTATTATAAATGAACATTCGGCATAATACAATTTATATAATACAATACTTAGGACGTATGACTTAATAACATGCAAAATTAGGAGATCTAATGATTATAGTTTTTGATATTATGACAGAATAGTTTTAGAAGCAAAGATGTAAAATTATGTAAAACAAAATTTCGACTTTTTGAATATTATGGTTACTACCGTTTATAGCTAACGTGTTATGGATAATGATTTTCGGACAAACAATTTTAGGAGAAGAAAGGGAGTACCCTGTCAAACATTGCTTCATATTAAGTACCAAAGCATTGGTGGACGTAATTGTCGCTTTAATTCAGTTCATTATCTAACATTAACAGCATACATTTTTAGATCTACCTCATATTGCATTAAATATTTTATCAGGCGCTTCATTGCTTATATTTAGTTGTCATTACGAGTTCTTCAGGCCTAGATATGAAGATTAATTTTATATGCATAATCTAGCATAATAATTGTATTACTAGATGATTTATGCATTCATTTTTACCAGCCTCGTTCGTCTTTGAGTGATTGAAACAGTGAGATAGGTACAAAACAATTGGTTTCGCATTGCTAGGACGAGCCGATTAAGACACACAGCTAAGATTTTTTTGAGTCGATTGATATCTCAAAGGCCTTTGAGATACTCTTTGACTTACGGATTGGTCGGATCATAAGGCTATTAATACCGGTGTTCCTCGGGATTTTGTCCATTCTGTGACTTGATTTCGCTGTAAATTAAGGACCTGCTACAGCTTGGTGCTATGGGATACACAGATGAAACAGCTACTCCTAAAAGGCCATGGTAGAGAGAATGAATTTGACTCTAAATCTCGTTTCTCAGTGGGTTGACGACAATCTGGTCAAATCCAGTGCCCTGAAAACACAGGCGAGTCTTTTCACTGCCAAAAGCAGGCAGTTCCAGTTATTTCCTACATTCCGAGATGCATCAGTACCAGTTACCGACCCTTTAGAACTATAGGGTGTACTTCATATTATCTGAACAGCTTTTAAATCTGTACAAAGCTTAAGTTTGTTCCTATATGGAGTTTTGCAACAATTTACGGGATCATCATTTCAGCCGTAAGACGTCCACTGCTGGACTTAGGCCTCCCCCAATTTGGAGGGCTTTGCCATAATCGCCACGCTTGGCAGGCGGGTTGGCGATCGCAGTATGGTGGTAAAATGCATAGAGAACGCTGCTGCCCATTCTCTAGTAACCCGTACCGTGTGGTGCCGGACATAAAGAATAACACCATCCCATTTCTTCCCGTGGGTGTCGTAAAAGGCGACTAAGGGACTTACTAGAGATTTATGGGATGGCTCAGCAAAATACCAGCTGGCTGCATGTGGCTCGATGAAACTCAGAACAAAAACGTTTATAGTGTACACAAAACGCTCTCTAAGGAAACGCGCCAACTTACTTCATTTTACTACTTTATACTTTAGCATTACGTTTACTTTACTATTCATTAAAGTATTCGTGTTAAGCCAGATTCCTAAACCACCTATGTTTTTTATGTTCTGATGTGAGCAAAGGTTTTGTATCCGGTTTCGATCTAGTATCCTATGACAGGCTCTGGAACAAATTAGGTGAAGTAGGTACCTCTCCTGAAATAATAGGCATTTTCTCATACTGGTACAGTAATCAGAAAAATGTTGTAAAATGGGCAAATGTTTATTCAGATGAATACAAATTAGACTCGGGTGTGAGACAAGGTGGCCTAACATCCCCAAGGTTGTTCAACTTATATGTAAATCAGCTAATTGAAGGGCTGAGCAGCATGCATGTTGGTTGCCGCATAGATGACGTGAGTGTTAATAACATAAGTTATGCAGATGATATGGTGCTGTTGAGACCTTCAATCGGTGGACTGAGGACACTGTTATCAGCCTGTGAGACCTATGCTGAGCAACATGGTCTTAAGTACAATGAACTCAAGAGCGAGTTTATGGTTTTTGTTGGTAGTGTTCCTACTCTGTGCCTGAATGGAGTTCACTTAAGACAGGTGGCTCAGTTTACCTTGGTCATATTGTAACAGAAACGTGTAAAGATGATCAGGATATAGAAAGAGAGCGGAGGGCATTATCGGTCCGTGGAAATATGTTGGCTCAGAGATTTGCTCGGTGTACAGTAGAGGTTAAATTAACATTATTTAAAACCTACTGTCAAAATTTCTACACGGGGGGTCTATGGGTAAAGTTCACAAAGCGAGCCTATAATGCACTCCGCATCCAATACAATAACATTTTCAGGACGCTGGTGCGGCTTCCGCGGTACTGTAGTGCTTCAGGCATGTTTGCAGATGCTCACGTAGATGATTTCTATGCAATTATGCGTAGAAAAACCATGTCTGTCGTGCACAGTATGAGGGGGAGCTGTAACGGCATCCTGAAAATGATAGCGGACAGAATGGACTCGGCGGTCATGCGTCGCTTCACCGACCTGCATGTGACAGGTGCAGGTTAGGGAAGAAATTATTATTTTCAAGTGTTATTTTAAATTGTAGATACTAACATAGTTTATAAGATTTATGTCACTAACATCTACTATGGACTGTGTAGTCTGAAAATAAACAATTTTTATTTTTATTTTATTTTATTTTTTATTTGTAGTATAATATTTTATAATTTATTTATTTATTTTCAGTGCTCTTCTGTCAGCTGCTCTAATTATCACGGTATTCCTGGGCGGAAAGTTCCTGCTAGAGATGGACCGCCAAAACAATGCAGTTCCAATAGGAAACCTTACCGGACTAAGTAAGAAAATGAAATTAATCATTTTTTTTTTTAAAAAAACCTCGAAGACTCACATGTCTAATTTATTTTTAATTTTAGGTGATGAAAAAATCCTCAAACTAATGTCAGGGAAATTGGTTGGATGATTATACTCTTCAGAAACATCATTAAGATATTGCTCATTTTTTTTTATTATACAATTGTTACTTATTTTTACATTCTGAGCAAACAAGCTGTTATTACGACTCAAACCTAATAAAAAAACATACTTATGTACAATGTCACAATGCCACTGAATGGTTTAACAATGCTCCTGTATGAAGAACAATTTCTGCTTAGAGTGTATTGAATCAAAACAGACCAAGGATAAAATTAATTGATGTATTATTCATTATAATGTGAACAGACCATGTCCAAACAAATCAAATCAAAACTAGGCTTAGAATCGGCAATTTTTGAATGTAAAAAATACATCCCCCAAAACGCCTGACCTTCACCGTTACCAAGTGCTTTAGCGGGGATGAAGATATGGTGTAATATACCACCCCAATAGCGCAGTTTTCAGTTCAGTTAGATTACCTTGATCTTTAAGAGTGTACCAAAAGTCCTTTGATGATCTGATTGACGCCTCTTATACCCCAATAAGCTTACTAGGCTATATAGATTTACCGTCCAAATGAAAAGAAGTGTTTAAATATGTATTATTAGTACCTGTATAAAATTGTTAAATCAGTTTATTATTTCAATAAATAATCACTTCTTATTCTTTTTTTATTTTAATTGACTGATGAAATGAAATATTTCTTTATGGAAGTAGATCTTTTAAGACTCTCTAATACGTCAAAATTTTAAAAACTAGATGGCGCCGGCATTTCCCCTAGCTGACTTTTCCCTGAGACGAAATGCCGAAAAAAACTCACAGGTCAGCTCAAAATTGCAAAGGCTCTTTCTCCAAAAGGCCCTTCCAGGCATGGTCTCTTTTAAAGTCCAAACATTTATATTACTAGAGATTGTCTGGAAGGGCCTTTTGGAAAAGAGCCTTTGCAATTTTGAGCTGATCTGTCCACAGACGGCTTGTATGTATCAGTCATCGTGTAGCTCAACCCTATTTTAGGGAGCTCAACGATTCGTCACAAGAGGCTACCAGATCTGCTGGACATTTGCGTAGGCCATATAAAAATACTCAGTATCGCAAGAAAGTTCAATTCAATTTTATTATTTGTTGACGATTGTGACGGTGTGAGATATTCCATATTTACTTGGATGAGAGTTCAGCACCCATATTGCGGTACGCACTTTCATTCAAAATTCGCGGGATATAAAGAAAAATCCTAATCCAACGCTTCATAGGTTTGAATAATTCGTCTGTTCAATCATGTAAAAAACACAATGAATTTGGCTAAACTGTCAAAATGAAAAGAATTGCAATAAATTGTAACGTGTTTGGCGCTATTACTCCGCAGGTTTAAGCCTTTATTGTATGTAGGTTTTCGTATGTTTTCAAATTCTTTCTTTTATCAAGTCAAGACACTAAATACCATATAAAACTACAGCACTAAACAGTTTATATATATATACTGTATAGAAAATAATGTATATTTAAATTCAATGACTTGTAAATGATACTCAAAAAACATAGCATTTGCTGAACAATATCGTGTTGACACCAACCTAAAACCTTTTTAGTGGCCACATTATGAAATACAATAAATTACTTTAAAAAAACGATGATCACTTTGGGCTTTTGTCTTATTCATCAAAGTGAAAAAGTAAGGTTTTCGTTAGCCGTACTCGTACAAAAACGGAAAAAGGGTGGATTTTAATGATGCACAGTAGCCCACGATTGACTTTGAGCTACTCTAGTGTATTACGTTTGAATAGAATAAGAGGGAAGGAATATTATTTAATATTTTTATTCAAAAAAATTGTTTTTTCTTTATTTCTTTATCAGCAGTAATTTTCTAGAAACTTTTTGGAGCGAAGTTCCTTATTGGTTTCACACCGCACCTTCTGAAATTCTTCGCGAACTACCTTAGTGACCGCAGGCAGTACGTCGAATACGGTGGATTTGTCTCCAAGCCTTATTTCACGTTTTCGGGCGTGAGTCAGAGTAGCAATATTGGTCCATTAGGATTCATTCTGATGGTCAATGATCTCCCTGAAGTCGTAAAGGAGGCGAAGTGTTTGCTATTCGCTGACGACCTTAAGTTGTTTCTGTCGGTAGCAAACACTTCGGACTGTGAACGACTTCAACAGGATGTTGATAGGGTAGTGCAGTGGAGCGTAGAAAATAAGTTAGTTTTTAATATAGCCAAATGTGGTATAATGAGCTACACTCGTGCGAGGGAACCCCTGCTGCATCAGTATAAGATGGAAGCCGCGGTCTTATCACGAGTCACGCATGTGCGGGACCTGGGGGTGGAGATAGTGCCGGAATTGATGTTTCGGGGGCACATCTTAGATATATGCGGCAAGTCGTACCGTAATCTTGGGTTTATCCTCAGACAGTGCAAGGACTTCCAGAACACGGCAGTGCTTAAAATCATGTACAATGCGCTGGTAAGGAGCCGTTTAGAAACGAGTGCTATTGTTTGGAATCCCCATGAGGCTAAATACCGGGACATGGTGGAAAGAATTCAAAACAAATTCACTCGGTTTCTCTATTTTAAGCAGTATGGTGTTTATCCCTTCTTCCCTCTTTTGTACCCGAGTCTGTTCGTGATAGGGATGGTAGGGTACAGTAGGCTAGCGGTGCGGAGGGACGTCAGTCTTTGTAGCTTTGTATTTCGGGTGCTGCGCGGCTGGCTACACCACCCCGATCTGCTCGTAGAGCTGAGGTTGCGCGCGCCGGCCGGGTGCGGGGGCGCGCGTCGTCCGACGCTTACTCTACTGGAGCCAAACTCTAGGACAAACCTGAACAAGTTTGCCCCCTTATCACGAGCGATAAGACTGGTAAATATGATTTCAACAGAGGTAGATATATTTCAGTGCAGCCTGACGAGGTTCACAGAAGTAGCACTGAAGTGCATCGAAAATATTTAAAGGACCACTTCTTGTGTTTTTTGTTAATTTAAGTACTTATGCTATTTTAGTTTTTTTTTTTGTATCTATATAGTAATAACATCGCATTGGCGAATCATAGCTGTTAGGGTGTTATGTACCAATTTTAAATAAATAAATAAAAAAAATAAATAAATAAATTATCGCGTGTTGCGAAAGGGGGCTAGACGGAAAAAATTAAGACCAAAAGTTGTAACGACACTTTTTGCTATAGTTGTAAGCCGTGCGGCTTGCGCGTTTCTCTGTCTGTCTCTGTCTCTCTCTCTCTCATAGAAAGCAAGCCAGTTATTTTCGTTTCGTCTTTCTATTTTGCATTGAACAGTGTGGTGTCGCGACAATTATTTTTGTTGAGTGTATACAGGTTTTTTGTACATAATAAATAAAAAAAAAATACAATTCCTTTTTTTGTAGATAAAGCCAAGAATCTTCAAAATTATAATACAGGGGAAATTTATAGCGGCAAGGTAGGTATACTGTTTTTGTTACCATGTATGTGCTGCCTATCGTACTAGCGGTAGCGACCCATCAGTGGCTTTCATTTTGACAATTCAACAACATTCATTGCGTTATTTACGTTGCTGTGCAGACAAATTCTTCGAACAAATGTAGCAATGGATTAGTAATACCTTCAAAGGTAATGCATGAATGATGTTTTTATTTACAATATCTTACAATCCACATCCACACTATCCACACTAATATTATAAATGCAAAAGTAACTCTGTCTGTCTGTCTCGCTTTCCTGCTAAAACTACTGAACCGATTTAAATGAAAAGTATACAGATAGTTTAGAGCCTGAGAAAGGACATAGGCTACTTTTTATTACGTGACTTTGTCTGCGTCCGCGATAACCGACATTTACGCAGACGAAGTCGCGGGCAGAAGCTAGCATTTACATAATTTAAAATCTAAGTCTAAATCGAAGTGCTTCAGATTCTGTTTGATAATATTTTACGCCAATTAGGATGCTTCGTAAATGTGCAACGAACTGATGTGACGTCATGTCAAAACATAACATAAATGAATTACTTCATACTTTTATCGCTCACCTGAGTTTTATTACAATGGTCGATGATAACAGTTTATTATTGTTTCTTACATCTTCATAACATCACTACTTCATGTTTGAATCACTGTTGTACATTTATAGGGTCCATATTGTATACATCCCTTCGACATTGTTCATTATTTAGCGACCATCATAGCTGTGTGTTCATTAATAGTGCTATTCGAGATCCAAAGTATTTAATTAAAATATTTTTAAAATAAACTACTGACGAGGCGTCTGTTTCATAAAAAATCTTATTTTGAAAATGGTAGAAAGTGTATTGTTTCACGGAAAATTTCTATGAAGCCGAATACTGGTTACTCATTCTTGGAATGAATGGGTGATGTAATGAAATAAACGTGTTTATTTTAATTGAAAAAATGGGATCCAAACATTAGTAGAAGACAAAGTTTAAGTACTGGTATATAAGTACTATTATGAATTGTAAAAAGAGTTAGAAAGAGTTTTAATAAAACTTGCGGTGAAAACGAAGATAATCGGAATAAAATTAAACAAAATGGCGACGGGTCTGTGAGTATTTTTTTCTCTCATGTAGAAAAAGAAGTATCTTTATTGTTTTTTTATCTCCTATCCAGATATTTTTTACACATATTTTTCAAACGATCGTATAGACGATCGTTTGAAAAATATGTGTAAAAAATATCTGGATAGGAAAAAATTTGATGTTATAGAACATCAAATTTTTTTCATTATTAAATGCACCTGTCTTTACAGCGTCTATCAAAATTGTGTGGTCATATTTAAGGGCTTTGTATAGACCATCAAATTGCTTTCTCCATGGAACCAATTTTGTAATCGCCAAAAAAAATTATCATCAGTCCTATACAACGTATTCCTATTGATATTCCATAACTCTATTAATGAGATCGTATCAAACAATCAACTGGTACATGTTTTTATTTTTTAAATTAAGTCATAGGTTTTTTTCCTTATTCAAGAAAAAAACCTATGACTTAATTTGTAGCGTAAGTGTAAGTTTAATTGATAAATCCTTTTCATTCAAACCAATCATTTAAATTCAAAGCTAAGAAAACGTAATAATCTTGACGTCGATTTAATTTTGTATGAAAATTAAAAATGATATGTCAGTTGATTCTTTGACATGATCTCATTTATGCCTTAGAGTTATGGTTATCAGAAGGAATACCTTGTATTGAAAGTAGTAAACTATTGTAGATATTGACATTTTGTATGGGACAGTTGATAATTATTACACGATTACGATGTTAGTCCCATGTAGAAAGTTATTCAGCCCAGTACTACCCTTAAATATAACCACGTTTCCTGATACATGATGCAAACTTACTCGTATTTAAATATGATTTAAAGCACATTGTCGTGTTTTTATCATGAAGTAAAATTGAATTAATTTAAGTAATGGATATGAGATAAATCTAACCCCTAACCACCACCCCATACCCACCACATAACCCCTTAATTAATTCTATTACGTAGGACTGTAATAGGAGGTAATAAAACCATGCATTTTCAGCACACTTAATATTCGGAAATTGTAGCAATTGAATTGCATTTTTTTTTCAAACAATTTTTTCCCACAAGTGGTTTGAGCACAAATAAGATTGCTTTGAGCAAAGTACGTCTATAAATAAATTTGTTTCAATTCAATTTAGTTTATTGTAACAATTCGTAGACATCTTTGTCGAAACTCCACAGACTGCTGGCTGGCTGTCGATATTTAAACATGATAACATAAAGAAAGAATTTGTTTTTTTTTGGAGTCAAAGACCGCAGGTAACACCTATAAGTCTGTCTGTGGAGTTTTGCCAATTTAATTTGACCTTACCGTTTACGTATTACTTTTAAAGTACGATTTACTAAACGAACACGGTACAATTAAATACTTTAGTTAAACGTAGTAACGTAAGTGTTTCACACTTTCTTACAGCTTTATTCTTGCGCTTGGTGCTTTTGCATTTACAGCTTTCTGGACTACAAAATTCGTTCGAGAAATTTACGATCACAATGAGCACACTGCAGTAACCTTTAAACCATTATTGTATGATTATTTTCCAATTTTGAACAAAAAATATAATATAAGTTTATTTTAAAAATACAATAATACAATGTATCGTAACCTAACTTAGCTAAAAATATCTTAAGCGCGAATACGCGATCGTCGCTTTCATATGTCACTCATTATCCCGCCTTGCTTTTCGCCAACTATGTTGGGTCGGCTTCCAGTCCAACCGGATGTCACTGAATACTAGTATTTTACGGCTTCTGATGACCCATAACGACTGTTCGAGATCCAAAAATGATAGCCGTATCGTATCGTATAGGCGCCCTCTGTCGAAGTTACCATGTATTCGGCTTCATTGAACAAAATCGCATGTTCGCGCGACGATCGCGTAGGTACTCGCACGTCGGTTAGAACACGGCTTAGTGGCCATCAGAAAATATTTGAATGCACTTAAAGTTAAAAAATGAAATGTAATATTGATTTCGAGCACGGTGTGAAAATGTTTTTTTTTTTAATTTCTACTTTGGTTTTACATGGACAACCAACTCCTTTTCTTATTTGAACTTACGTACCTACCTAGATTTCATTTTGTATCATAATTTATAATATTTTATCTGTATTTTAGTACGCACAGTAAATTAAACTTATACATATAAATAGTTCAAATGAGTAGTTATTGATTTACTTTGCCATTAAAATTCCTATACTTAATTCTTGCAACATACAGGTGTTTCATTGCTTATCACTTAGCAAGTTATTTGGCTATACCCCAATTCATTAGAATCTGAATCATTTTGAAGGTTCTTGCTAATCTATTTCTTCATCAATCAACGCAGTCCACTGCTGGACATAGGCCTCTCCCATGTTGCGCCACAACACCCTGTCCTCCGCCTTCCGCATCCAGTCTACCCTAGCCACTTTCCTAAGGTCGTCGGTCCATCTAGCTGTCATCTAGCATTGCTTTATGCGTTTGAAAATTTTGCCTGCTAATCAAAGTAAATAACGCAATGAATGCTGTTGAACTATCAAATGAAAGTGATTCCGACTATTATTGTGTTACGCAAACAAACACTGTACGAAAATCTAACGGTCAACGGTGGGATGGAGCACCGGGGTGGCCTCTGCGTACCCCAAGGCGGAGGACATGAATGACAATTTCCACCCCAAAATAAAAAAAAAGGTTAGGTTAGAACTATGACTAGACGCACTATTTCCAATTTCAGCGCAGTTATTGGTCTATTTACAATTTTTAAGATCTCGAAATATAAATTAATTCTGTTTAATAATATTTTTAGAAAATTATAATGGGGATTATAGAGGTTCGATGAAATACATACCACTTTTTTCAATATACCAAGACCAGCATGGAAAAATATACGTTATACATACGTAGATAAAGTAGTCTTTCAAATTTTCTTACAGCGTTCTTCTGCTTGGAGCTTTTGCATTTTCAGTTTTCTGGACTACAAAATTTGTTCGAGAAATTTACGACCACAATGAGCACAGTGCGGAAACCCCTAGACCATTATTGCACGATTATTTTCCAATTTTGAGCAAACAATATAATACAAGTTTTATATTAAACTAGCTGACCGTATAGACGTTGTCCTGTTTCCTAGAACTCGATAGCAGCGCCACCTACCGGATCCAATAGTGAATCTAAACCATCCAGGGTGCCATCCAAACGCATACAAAAAAAAAACATCCAAATCGGTCCAGCCGTTTAGGAGGAGTTCAGTGGCATACACACGTACAGTAGAATTATTTATATAAAGATACACATTAATATGATGTATCGTAACCTAACTTAGCTAAAAATATCCTTAGCGCACGAATACGCGATCGTCGCTTTCATGTCGCTCATTATCTAACCTTGCATTTTGCCAACTATATTGGGTCGGTTTCTAGTCCAACTGGAAGTCGCTGAATACCCCTATTTTACGGCTTCTGATGACCCATAATGAATGTCCAAGATCCACGAAGGACAGCCGAGACCGTATCGTGTAGGCCAGGGATGGCGAACCAATAGCACGTGTGCCCTTATTGGCACGCGATAAAATAATGTGGGCACGGCAGCCTCAGTCACAGTAACAAACATAGAATTCTGAGCACGATATTTTCATCTATCTATACCTGTGAGTAATGATTTTCTAAAATTGTACGCCACATGATTCCAGCACAGCTTGCATTCTGCTAAAAGTAATAAAATATAAACCTGATATCTGGTTAGCAAAAGCAGAAGTTGCAGTAATTTTTCTTTCATAGAAATAATGTGGTAAGATGTTGATTACTGTGTAATCTGTATAATGTTTTTGTTTGCAAATAACGGATACCTATTATTGTGAAAGTATTCTATTTCTAAGTTTAATTTTTTTCGATAGCCATTAGGTCAAAATTGTTTGTTGGCACGTCATGGCTATTTTAAATATTGATTTTGAAAAAATGGCACTTACATGTTTGGATCCCTGGTATAGGCGCCCTCTGTCGACGTGACCATGTGTTCGGGATCACTGATCAAAATCGCATACTCGCGCTTCGATCGCGTAGGAAATCGTATGATCGCGTTGATTAGAACACGGCAAATCAAATAATTTATTGGGTTAATACAGGTAGGTATAAACAGATGTTACAAAGAAATATAAAATACTCTGTATCATTTTCTAATAAGGCGTGCAAATATTTATATTATTGTTAATCTAATTAAATACATATGAAATAACGGCTTAGTGAATATCAGAAAATATTTGAATGAACTTAAATATAAAAAATGAAATGTATATTTGACGTATTATGCTACTTCGGTATTTACATGGAAAACCAACTCCTATTCTTTGTAGATTTCATTGTCTATGTTATTAATAATTTATATTATTTTATCTTTATTTAAGCTATGTAGCATTAGCACAGTAAATAAGACTTTTACATAAAAAAATGTTGAAATTTGTAGTTAGTGATTATTATCATTATTTAATTAGAATTTAAAAATAAGCTTTGCCATTAAAATGTCAATACACCATGACATTTTAGTCGTCTTACAAAGATTGTCCACTCAATGTATCCGACATAATATACCTCTAGGCGTGATTAAAAATTGTTACCATTAATTAAGATAATAGGTATTAAGAAAAATAAATAATGGATACGAATTATGAAACATCCTGTTAATAATGTTAACGTATCATACGGTAGAGAACATACCTACCCAGTGCACGAATTGGCTAGATCATTCTATCTCCATTTTCCATGAGACAAAATATCGAATTTAAACCACGTCATGCGTCATCATAGTGAATAATATTTTTATTTTTTAGTTATTCAAATGTTCATTTTTTTCTTATGGATGTGTAGTAGTCATTGGTTACATGAAGCGGGCTGCCGTTGTAAGACGACTAAAATCTCACGGTGTATTTAATTTTTTGCAACATACAGGTGTTTTATTGCTTATAAATTAGCAAGTTATTTGCCTGCACCCCCATTCATTAGAATCTGAATCATTTGGAAGGTTCTCGCTTATCCATTGGTTCATACGTTCGAAAAATTTGCCTGCTCATCAACGTAAATAGCGCAATGAATATTGTTGATCTGTCAAAATATATCCAATTTCGACTGTTAGTGTTCCGAAAACAAACACTGTTCGAAGATCTCATGTTTAAAAATCGAATACTTACTCGAATACCAACTTTGTTCCATAAACAAAAAAAGAACATCCAACGTTATACCTAGACACAGGTTAAGCACCAACCTATTGCAACCAAGGTTAAGTTGAAACTATGATCAACCACGCGTCAGCCGAATTGGTTGCAGCAACTAAGCTAGGGCATCCCTAACAAATAGGTGACATGACAGGCGCTACATTCAAGTTCGTCGCAGTTATTCAGGTCTCGAAAAAGGAATTTTTTGAAGTTCACAAAAGGAGACGCATTAATGATTTAAGTCTTCAATAATATATTTAGGAAATCAAAATGGAACTTATAGAGGTTCCATAAAGTACAATTTTACAATATACTAAAGGCAAGCATAGAGAAATACACGTCACACGTAGATAAAGTAGTCTTTCACATTTTCTTACAGCGTCCTTCTGCTTGGAGCTTTTGCATTTTCAGTTTTTTGGACCACGAAGTTCTTACGAGAGGTATACGACAACAACTATCATAATGCAACAGCATCTATTAAACCATTAATAAATGATTCATTGAAGGATCGGGAGTTTCATGAATACTTAGACTGACCACCACAATGCACAATGGTAGATATGCTTCTGTATTTGCAATTTTATGTTTATTGTCCATTTTAATAAACCATTCTTGAAATTGGGCACGTAATACTACTTGTCCATTTGCTGAGGTGCTATTTTGAGATTGGTTTGTTAATACGGATGTCACAGTATGGCCCTAGTTATCACTACAAATTATTCCACCACCAATGCTCACAAAACGGTGAAGGAAAACATCGTGAGGGAACCGGCATGTTCTAGAATCAAACATTGGAAGACATGTGACATTTACAAACCCACACCGGGCCCGCGTAGTAGATTATGGCCCACTCACTCTCATCGAAAAGAGGCTTATGTCCCAGCAGTGGGAACACTATAAGCTGAATGTGCTATTACTAAATATATTTTGTGGAGAGATGTTTTCTAAAGTATTATTTTAATACGGTTTTGAAATACTTTAGATAACAATCTGTATTCATATGCAGCTTTTTTACTCGTCTGTATGAAGGTAAGAGATGAGTCAGGTATTTAGTTTATGTAGCGTAAAAAATAAACTGCATATATGCATAAAATCCATTTTCACATTTATTCATCATTTGTTAAAAAAAAACTGGTCTAATTCTGATGACGCTGCGCAGTATTCATAAAAATTTGCCTATGTTTTGCACAAAATAATTCTAACCGCATCTCTATAGCTTCATAGACTACTTACTATACAATTTTCCCAATGTCCTTTAAGTTTTTGTAACATTTTCCTTGGGTTTCTCCTGCTCAATCACTATCATGACTGACGCCAGAGAAAACGAGTACTTAATAAATTGATGAACCAACGGTTTTCTTTTTACAGATTCTTGATGAGCGGCGCAATATTTTATATGGCGTATTCAATATACCCCCCCATAAAACTGGTTATCAAAACATATTTAGCTCAGTTTGATGCAACTGGCTCCAACGATCCTGGATCTTACGAGACATACGCGAATTGGACAGACACATGGATGTCGAACTTTACGACGTCAAATTTTACGAGAAATGACAGCACAATCGGAATTCTAGATACGCTACGATCAAGATTTTAAGACATGAAACATTTAAGAAGACCAAATTTGTATAACTCGTTTCTTGCCCAAATATTTCGAAAAAAAAAACTCACTATGAAGACTTATGTGAAGTGAGCTGTCCGAAGTTATCACTTTATCAAATTCTAGGGGTTGTCACTATTGATAACTCACTTGAAGGTAACTTAACCTAAAGTTTCAGTAAGCGATTTTCAGAATAGATCGGCCAGTGCTTTTCATGGCACTATTGATTCAATAATTGGATCTGTTTTTCGAAGCGATTTTAAATATGGTTAATTTTGTTTAAAACCATAAGTTGCAGGGATATCATTTCTGAGAGAACGAAGGTGGCACAAAGTTCGTTTCTCTTTTGTTACGTGCAAAGAAAGTACCGTGACGATCAAAATGTCACACTTTTTCAGTCTATTACTCATCGCCAAGTGTGCGTTGGACACACGGCTAGATATCAAGCGATTCGAGTTTAAGCTGACCTCTCACTATACGGAAATCCCATACAATGTGAGATCAGTTTATACTGGAAATTCATAGCTTAGTAGCCGTGCGTACAATGATCGATAAGAAACTTCATTCCGATAAGATAGTGTGTAGAAGATAGCCAAATTTCATTGAACAGTTTACTGAATCAATAGAAGTAAATTATCTAGATAAAGAAATTGTTATTGTATGCACTGTTACCTGCTCCAAAAGAGGCGATTACATGTCATTGTCTACCTACTCGTATGCAGCTCCCAAATTGCGTAACATACCTACTAGCAATCTCAATTTGTATTATTTTGAATGATGTTGCTAATCCATTGTTTGATATGTTATCTCTGCTCAGCTATGTAAATAGCGCAATGAATTTTGCTGAACTGTTAAACTGAAAGCCCTGAAAAACTAGTACTGATTATGGGTTGTTACACAAATATCCCGCAGATAGGTACGGATCTTTTTTACTACGCGTATGTAATTATTGCTGTGATCCTACAGATATTCGTATGTGGAACTATATCATTAGGTATGGTGAATGCAACTATTTATATTATAAATTACTTTATGTTTTACTTTAAGGACCTTCGGCTGTCAGGTTTTAGAAACTATTATTGTACCTCATTTTGCCCAACTGTGTATAAAGTCGATGCATAGAGTTTACTAAACTGTGATTTGTATTGAAAAAGAAAATGATTTTGTAGAATATTGAGAAGTTAGTAGTTTATAAATCATGATGTTTAAGAGTTGATTCGTAATTTAAAAATGTAAGTGAGTAAATCTATAGAAAGGTTTATGATTAAAACTTTAGAATGACTTTTGACTTTTTTGAATGAAGCTAATGGCTGTGTGTAATAAAGATATTGTAATTTTAGGTTAATTTTGTATGTCTTCGTCATTCCGAACGTTTCCAGGCAATTTTCTGTCAAGTTTCAGTTTATGAACATTGTACGAAAATCAAGGTCTCTGAAAAACATCACCACAACGAACATCCATAGCTGGACGATGAACAATGAAGCCATATATTATAATGCAATGAAGACTAACTGATGGTGAGTGGTCATCATCGCTAGAAACTTCATAAATGAGGCGTTTCACGTCAACTCTCCTAGCTCGGCGCGCGAGCGCCAAAACATCTACTTTTCAGCTTACGATTACAACAGTAAAATGAACTCATAATTTTTTTTGAAAATACGTTTCCGCTGTATTTTTTCCTCAGCTTTCCGATTCAAACATCCGTTTTTTTTAAAATTAGTTTCTAACCTCAAAAAAATACAAAACATGTTATATCTCAAAAACGACATTTTAAATGTTTTTTTTGATAGTCTAGATCGAAAGAACAGCTTTTTTTACATCGAAATAGCTATTTTCCAGAGAGGAGTTTTTTTTTTTGAGAGTAACACGGTGACGAACAGTAGGTACCGCGCCGCGCGTCGGCGGTATACTAACGAATATAATTTTAATACACTACCTAATAAAAGTGTATTAAAATTACATTTATCAAATTCTACAATAAATCCTTTATATGAAACATTATATTAGTGTATTAAAATTACATTTATCAATTTCTACAATAAATCCTTTATATAAAACATTATATAATATCTTTAACTATCCAAATCACATCTTACGTCTAACGTTTACGAGACTTAGCTGCCGAAGCGCGGCGCGGTACCTACTGTTCGTCACCGTATTACTCTAAAAAAAAAAACTCTTCTCTGGAAAAAGCTGTTTCGATGTAAAAAAAAGCTGTTCTTTCGATCTAGACTATCAAAAAAAATTATTAAAAATGCCGTTTTTGAGATATAACAGATATAACATGTTTTGTATTTTTTGAGGTTAGGAACTCATTTTTTTTTAAACGGATGGTTGAATCGGAAAGCTGGGAAAAAAATACAGCGGAACCGTATTTTCAAAAAAAAATATGAGTTCATTTTACTGTGGTAATTGTGAGCTGAAAAGTAGATGTTTTGGCAATCGCGCGCCGAGCTAGGAGAGTTGAAGTTAAACGCCTCATATGCGTCGCTATCCTACATGTTTTCTATCTTCTTCTTCTTCAAACTGGCATGACGGTTATCAAACTTCTCAGCCCAAAACTTCACCACTTCCTCAGCGTTATCGGTGGCAGCGTAGAAGTCACCTTGACTAAATGTATTAGGGCTCAAAGTGCAAAATGGAGGCGACGCCTAATTTTTGACATGGCTCTACATCCAGACCCAGTGGCCGTTCTATCGAGGTAGCCCCACTTTGCGATGCTAGACTGACTCTTCTACTTGGGTTTAGAGACGATTCAAGGACTTCCAGGCGGACCACTGAAGGTCGTGCTTCCCTCAAACCAGTTCCCAGTTGAACACTCTCATATGTTGGTTGATAATGAGTAGATGGGGAAGAGGTATCCTGCCATAATTTGCAATGGGTTTCGCTTTGATGCTTTCTATGATGGCAACGCATCTGCGAATAGATAACTAAAATATAATGTGTGCATTGATTGGCACCTTTACCCCTTCTCATCAAAATCATAGGCACATGATAGGCTGCAGAATTATAGAGTTAGATACCAATTTTCTAGGCGAACTCATTCACGAATACCTATAGAGATACAAAAGTGTTTATAACACTACAATTTTGCACATAGTCCTTTTGAAAAACTGTTATATGTTATAAATATCTGGCTGGACGATTGCAGTTATTTTTGTCACTCATTTCAGACAGGTATTTCTTGTATTTTTAAGAACGGTTTGTATTCTAAATTAAGTCTCAATTTCTCAAAAATATGTATAATCATTTGACTTATTTTTGACATTGTAGCTGAGAGGATATTTCGACTAGATGTTGAATGTTTTTAAATACGAATATCTAGTTATCTTAGGAAACCAAATGAAATGAATGAAACATAACTTACAATTTCTACAAATAATCAGACTTCACAACTTTGAAACTCAAGGAAAGAAAGTTATTCTTCATTTACCACTCTCTTTTTCTATTCATTAACCATTCTATTAATTGGTTTAGTTTTATCATCAATTCACACACGAAATGTCTTACGTAATCAATAATATAATAACAAAATGTAACAATACATATGTTTATTTGCTTTGTTCATGAAACAGTGAAAGACAATAGTCGAAAGAGATGATGTATTTTTTTTGAATTTTTACCGATGGTCCACAAAGAAGTACTTCAGTGTTTGGCCCACAGAGTCACTGTTCATACTTAATTTATATTCGAAGGTGTTTCAATTACTAATAATCACAAGAAGAATGGCGTGTTCATATCTGTAAATACATTTTTCTACTATTTTTTTTTAAATCGGCTTCCTCATCTTGTGATTACAAACGTGTTTGTTGATCAGACTCAAATTCTAAACATTTATTTCAATTAAATCAATTAGAGACACTTTTCAATTGTATGTCCTCGTCTGAAGTTTGAAGTAAAGTCGTTTTAAGCCCAAGCGGCGATTTCACGTGACGTAATGTGGATTTTCGTAAATGATGGCGACAATTTGTACCGTTACGTCAAAATGGCCGCGACAGGTCACATGTTTTAGGAGTCAGTTACTCAGAAAGATAAAGCTAGTTGCATTTCATAAATTGCTGTGGGGTCGTGGGAACGTTTCCCATTGTAAGCAAATTGGTGTTGAGATTTTTCATCCCAAATTCCTCAATGCTAACGTGGAACTTTTTAAGACCGGTTAAGGGCAAGGAGGCCCTATTAGATGCAATTTATAAATTGCTAAATATGTACGAGCCTAGTATTACAAGGATTTCCTGGGTGGAAGTTACGTAAATTTCTGTGTTAACGATGCTTATTTTTCACTTTTTTCAGATTATTACTCTCCGGAACTGTAGCGTACTTCATATACTTAATGGTGAAGACCGTCAAAGATACCTTGGGTATAGAGGATGTTCCGCGGAAAAATGGGACTGATCTATTTGCATTTTGAATCAAAGCAGAAGTACTCCAATCCCCTTATTATTAAGTACCTTTTTGTTAAGTAGCTTTTGCCAGCGGCTTCACCCGCGTGGAGGTCGGAAAATATCCCGCGGGAACGTACTACCGGGATAAAAAGTAGCCTATGTGTTAATCCAGGTCTTAAACTGTGTTCCAAATTTCATCCAAATCCGTTCAGTAGTTTTGCGTGAAAGAGAAACAAACATCTACATATCCATACATACAAACTTTCGCATTTACAATATTAGTAGGAAGTAGGATAGGATAATTATAAACGCGGAATAAAGTTATGCTCAACATAACCTTTGAAAATTGTATGATTGATCCATGTATATTTAACTCTTCGGCTTATAATTTTTATATAAGGAGGTTGTGACTAAGTAATAACAGCCGCACGGATCGATCGTTCAGGTTAAGCTACGCTTGCCGCGGTTGGATCGTGGATGGGTGACCAGCTTTACATACCAAGACCCCTCCGTGCCTCGGAAAGCACGCTAAGTCGTTGGTTCCGGCTGTCATTTGTGGATTTTTGACAGTCGTTACGGGTCGTCAGAAGCCCGTAAGTCTGACAACCAGTCTCACCAAGGGGTATCATATTAACCAGTAACTGGGTTGTGGAGGTCAGATAGGCAGTCGCTCCATGTAAAATACTGGTATTCAGCTGCATCCTGTGAGACTGGAAGCCAACCCCAACATAGTTGGGAAAAGGCTAGGCAGATGATAGCTTATAATTTTTATGATAAATGTAAAAACAGCTATCCCGGATTATGTGATACTTTGTACTAGTAATAAATTTATTGTGTAAATAATAGAAAAGTTAAGTAAATTTATATTTGAGTTAATACGTAACTGTATTAATAAGATAGAAGATAATTATATGATGTCATCATTATGGATGTTAAAGTATTATCTAAGTACGTAGGTAATATTTAAGAGATAGGCCGCCTGTTTAGTACTGAAACTAAACATACAAATCATCAACATTAAATATGGATTATTTTTTTTTGTGTTTTTTATTTTATATTTGTAGTAAGTAAAATTTTCTCTATTAGCCCTAACTTTTTCTTTACGAATTGACTTCACAAGTATTCAAAATTGCAAACTACTAATATACCTGGTTTTCCTTTCAGTAGTATAACTGGACAGATCCACACAAAACTGTGTAATTTTTTCCTTAAAACATCATTTCAGAGTTTTACCTACATGGTCTTCACATAATCTGACCAATATTATGCCTGGACTTTAACAGAGACTGTAACCTCTAAGTTGTTTTGATCTTTTTTATCAGAGTAGTCGAACAGGAAACGCCAAACTCATCAAAAAATTTAATTTTCTCTCTTTATGCTGTACCCGACATGGTAAGCTCACCTTCGGAGAGGGATGAATTTAAGGGCAGCATAAGGGATCTAGTGAATGAATATAGAGCAAATGAGAAGATTATTATGCTGGTAACTTTAATGGTTGGGTTGGTGTGAAGAGGAATGGGTACGAAAAAGTATTAGGTGCATTTGGGGTGAATGAGAATGGGATGAGTTTTTGAGAGATATGTGTAGAAATATGATTGACTTTGTGATTGAGGAAGAAAGATTAAAGAGTAAAGTGCCAGATACTAGAGCATATCGGGGTGTTAATGTAGAGACTAATCATTATCTGGTTATGTGTCGGGTGGATGGTGGATGTTCAGACATTGGCGTTACATTGAGTTGGAGTTCCTATGACTGCACTAGAAAAAATAAAAAAAGACTACAAGAATTGAAAGTAAAAGAGGAATATAAATGGGAAGTAAAGATGAAGACGGATAAAATATTTGATGATGCGAATGATTATAGTATAGAAGAAGTGTGGGATATACTGGAAAATAGTATGGTTCAAGAAGCTACAAAAGTGGTGTGGCACGGAGGAAATTGGTAGTAGAATTAGTGATTCTTGGGTAGATGGTGAAGTTAAAGAGGTTGTGCGGAAGAAGTAGATGAAGAAAATAAAATAGAAATAGATGAGATTGTTCGAGTGCTGAAAGAGCTGAAATTTGGGAAAACTGCAGGGTACGATAGAGTGTCTGCTGAAATGCTGAAGAATGGTGACGGGGTGGTAGCAAACCTGATGTGCCGGATCTTTAATATGTGTTGGAGATATCGATATAATCGTACCACTATATAAGAGAAAAGGCTCACAGCAGGAGTGTATAAACTACCGCAGCATTCGTTTATGAGTGTTGTCGGCAAACTATATGTGAAGGTTTTAATAAATAAAGTGATAGGAGCGTCTGGTGAGTAAATATGGGATGTACGGGAGGGATTTAGAGAGGGGATGGGTTGTATGGATCAGATCTTCTCCCTAAGGTTCATAGCCGAAAACCTTCTGGCAAAGCACAAGAAATCTACTATGCTTTCGTTCACTTGGAGAAGGCCTATAACAGTGTGTGCAGAGAAGAAATGTGGTCAACACTACCCATGTACGGTGTGGACTGGCGCTTGGTATGGGTATTGAAATCTTTATACATGGATTCCAGTGCTCGTATAAATGGGGAATACATTAACGGGTTTTACATCTCGAAGTGTGTTAGACAGGGCTGTGTAGCGTTACCGTGGCTATACAACATGTACATGGATAGTTGTCGGACAGATTTGAAAGTCCAATCCACACTCACCCTGAGTGTGGATTGACAATGAGTGAGTTGCCTGTCAAATGGTTTCTCTACGTAGATGATCAAGTTCTACTTGCATCGTGAGCAGAACAGTTGTAAGACATCGTGACTGTAATGGATGAAGCATTTAACCTCTAAGTCCCTGAGATACCACATTTGGTATAGACACAATGGTTTTTAATTGTGTCTGTAATTACGGTATTCAATGGGTTAAGATGAAGGGGCTGAATATAAATGTGAAAAACATGAAGGTCTGGTGTATGAAAGCGAAGAGAATGTATCGGTGTATGATGTGGAGAGCCAGGAAGCGAGTTCGTATATTTGGGGAGTTTGTTTACAAGGAATGGAAAGATTAATAATTATATGGAAACAAGAGTAAATGTGGGAAATAAAGTAAACAGAAATTAAGCAATTTCCGCAATTAATTGCAATAGCAATTAATTGAAAGCAATTGTGACCAACCTATTAATGGAGGACAATAAAAATATATGGGCTAGGACTTGTGCAAGGCCACCTAGAGTCTCAATTGCCGGATCCTTTCGACGATTGTCGTAACCCCGCTTGTCACTAGTTCGTTCGCTGCCTGGTGCGACCTCCCCAACACTGTAAGACACCGCACGTCATTTCGCGTCGGTTCTACTCTCTCCAAGTCATACACTTGCAATGACCATTCTTCATGGCTGTCTTTGTGTTAGTAGGTACTGTAGGTAGTATTTTATATTTATGTTGTTACATTCGTTCATTTTGGCGGGTTGTGCAAAAAAATATGTGGTCCGCCATTTTGTGGCATCGGTAAACTTGGATTAACAATGGTACTGATTATATGAAATTGGATTGTCATTAGAATCAAACTCAAATCCAACTTTCCAACAAATTGTTTTATATGCAAATAATGTATTTCCTTCAAGTGGGGCAATCACTGTTTGTGCGCAGCCAACTCTTTAGTTTACCTACCCTGGCTGGTACGATACCTACAAGAAAAAAAACAGTCGAATTGATAACCTCCTCCTTCTTTTGAAGTCGGTTAAAAAGACGACTAAATCCAAAAGATTAAATTGTACTCATAAGAATATTTGGTGACGTGGATGTTGGTCTTATTGAACTTTTGACTTATGCAAACAAAACTCGGAGGTTCCCTGTCTCGAACATGTATGTATCTGTTGGGGCAGAGCAAACCATAAGACAAACCGCCAGAGCCGCCCCCTGCGCCCAGTATAGTAGACCAATACCGTTGGATAAAAGGAAGTGACATCATTCCATGTCATTGTGCTCCCGATATCCCAATCATGCAATAAACTATTACCTGAAACGAGAAAGACCACAGCACTGATTAACCCAGAAAACCTGGGGTGGAACGGAGTCTCTTTAAATTTTTTGTTGCGTCGTGTTGTCGAGCCAGCTGTTAGAGTGGGAACCGGGCATCGACCACCGGTCAATACGGCAATAGTACGGCAAAGCACGTGAATGGATATCCATAATATAAGAGCGTTGTGCACTGTGTGGGAGAAGAAAATTCTCCACTTTTAATGTCGATAGAAATGTTGCACTATACCCACGACAGAATTTCATGTAATCATCATCATCAACAGTAGGACATCCATTGCTGTACATAGGCCTTCCCCAAGCTCTGCCACTTCTGTCGAAACCTGTCGGTTTTGTGCTTCCAGCATCCAGCGGATTCCTGCGGCATTCACAAGGTCATCGATACACCTTGTGAGAGGCCTCCCAACTCTACGTCTTCCGGTACGTAGTCGCCAATCCGAAACTATTCGGCCCCATCGACCACCTGTTCTGCGAGTAATATTCCCTGCTCACTGTCACTTAAGTTTGGCAATTCTTCAGGCCATGTTGGTTACCTAGGCCTGCGGATTTCTTCATTTCAGATTCGATCACGTGGGGAAACTCCAGGCATCGCTGTCTCCATTGCCTTTTGGGTGACTTCCAGCCTTCTAATTTCATGTTGGTATGTGTTAAACATTTAAATGGTACTTATTAATACATTCTTTCGTCACAAGCATTGCTTTGTTTAAAAAAAACCTTCACCATTACCAAGAAGAATACCATTTTGAAACCAAAGAAAATATATTTTTTATAAATAAATGTAGGTTTTGTTTGACGTTTTCCTTTATACTACAGACTATTTATAATATTATTGAAAAAAAAACAGGTTACTTTTAAACATTCTGCTGAAAATGGTCGGTGCACATAAAATTCCAGCAAAACAAAATTATTTATATTTCCCCGTAAGTTTTGTTTATGATGTTGATGATCCTAGGCTTAGTAAATATAAATAATGTTCTTATTGAATAGAGTATGTTATGGAAACGCGTGTTTTTATTTGGAACCATCATAGGCTTATATTATTAGTGAACCATAAGACGTCAAAGAGTGCGGGCATATTAAATCTGGACCTTAGACTAAAATTAATGAAATGGCAAGTGCACCAGGACTGTGAGTATTTCTTTGGTTTTTTTATTGTCATTTCAAAATTGAAAATAAGGTTGTTGATTTGGCATAAAAATAATTTTAATCACATTTCAATATCTTCGTAGACCACTTTCTATAAAATTTAGCTCAGTGTCCTTTAAGCCAGTTCTAGATTTTTCTTAGAATTCTCTTGCTCTATTGGTTTGCTGCTAACGTGGATGCTGTAGGTACTAAACAAAGTACCCTGATGGTACTTAAGGATGATGCATTTTCTTGATTTTTGGATGAACTAATTTCGCCTAGGACAAACCAGTTTTTCTGTTCTCATTAACATAATGAGTACATGTTTATGTGTAACAGTTTGCAACGGTTAAAGTACAACATCACTTTTTTTTACGGTAGTAGGCTGTACATGCTGTTTCTTTTGTCTTTTCTGCATAAGTCTATACTGGTTTGGCCTAGGCAAAACTAGTTCATCCTAAATTTGGGTTTGGCTAGTAACATATACATATTGTTTATATCCTAGTTTTATCGCATTTGCTTTTAATCAAATAAAAATCATAGGTTGTTTTTTTTGTTTCTTTTCGCAGATTCTTGTTTACTGGCACATTATATTATTGTTTATATTTACTGTACCCTACCCTGAGAAGAGTTTTATCATTACAAGAAGATGAAACTGTCTATAACGATCCAGGATCTTACGCCATGTATGCAAATTGGACGGATAATTGGACAGCAGTTTTGGGTGGAAATAAAAGCACAATCGGAGTAACGGATATACAATAAGTAATCAATCAAGTCATCAAAATGAATTAGTTGAAAGGCACTGAACGAACCACAATCTAAATTCTATTCTAATTCGATGCTCAAATGTGTCAAGAACCAGCACCCACGCCCTTCAGAGGTGGAGTTAAAGATTATAAAAAGGAAAGAGTCCACTGAGCACTGACGTGATACGGGCACTTTTCAAACTTACCTCCTATTAGTGCCTATGAAAGGTATAAGACACAGGAAATTTGAAGTTTCAATAGGGAGACTTTATAGACCTGAAATAAAATGCAAATTCCTTCAACGATCAGAGAACAGCCCTGAAACTCCCTCAAAAACGGCAACATGCAAAGCAATAGGCTCTTTCTCCATCGACCGAATTTCAATTCGATATAATACTTATTGTTTTCAACAGTGGTTTAATAAAACAAATGCTCTGCGTAACTATACAATAGGAGAATTCGACAATGCATATTTTATTAGTTTTGTTCATTATCATAATATCGAAAGCGTATTTAAAATTTTCAGCCGTTTGATTTCATATCAGGTTTAAGAGCTCCTCTAATTCAGTGGCGTGGCATTGAAATAGCTAATTATTTTAAATAGAAATTAATATATTATTTTGTTTAAAAGAGATTTCATTAAATAGTGTTTAATTCTTCACGAAATATAAGTAATAAAAGAAAAAAAATAGTAAAATAAAGGAACAACTTCCATACAGTGTAAGAGAGGTTTTAAAAAACTCAAAATGGGGGCGTAAGTATCTGCTTGCTCTTCTGGGGATTATTATGGTTGTGTGGCTAACTTATAAAAGTAAAGTGGATGGATGACCGTATATAAGGTTTATATATTCATACACGAAATATTTTAAGAGGTACAGTCGGCCAAGAAAGTGGTGTACCACCCTAAGGTTGAATATCGCTTGCAGATTCATAGGTGATAAAGATTAGTTTCGCTTGCAGATCGATCTGACAACTTCTATTGCTGTCTTTATCTGTTTATTGATAACGACTATTACTGTTTGTAACGTGACAGCTGTTCTTAGTTTGAACTTGATGGAACCAATGACGTCGTAAAATCAACGGCGGGGGTCTGTAGATTTTGATGACAAAATTGTATCTACAAATTCAGAATTGTAATCAACAAGTTACATAAAATTGTAAAGGCACAAGGCGAATCCACAAACCTACAATTTCTGTAAACTTGTAATTACAATATCAATAAAAAACAAGCTAAAAATAGATTTATCCTTTTATTAAATTTCTACAATCAATTTTAAAATACTTATAACAAACAAAAACATAGCATATATAGTAATATTTAGAAGATATTGAAAATTTTTAAAAATTAGAAACGGGTGTAACCGCCGTTGGCCTCTATAACCTCTAAAAGACGAGACCTCATTGAACCAACAAGCCGTGAGCAAATATCGGTTCCCCGCATTTCCTCCCAAATATAATTACAGTGACTAATAAGAGCTTGTTTGGTTCTTTCATTTTGATGCGACCATCGTTGGACCATAAAGCCCCAAAGATTTTCTATCGGGTTGAGGTCCGGCGATCTTGAGGGCCACTGAATTACCCTTACGTCAGTGTGTGAACGAAACCAGGCTCTTACGATCCTCGCATTATGAATTGAACAATTATCTTGAACAAAATCAAATTGTGGCACTTCGTTCTCCGGGTAAACATTACGGACTGTCGGTAGCATTGCATTCTGAAGCACGTCGATATAATTTACAGCCGTCGCTCGAGGAGGTAGAGAACACAATTCTCCTACACCATCCGCACTCATCCAGCCCCAAATATTTACGGAAATTCGACCTGATTCTCTATTTGGGATTACATGATCATCTTTATACCGTGTTGAATTATATCGCCAAAGGTGAAGACGTCCATGCTGACTGGATTTAAACGTTTTTTCATCACAAAACACTGTATTAGACCAATCAAAGTCTAAGTGCTCTCTGGCGAAGTTCAGACGAGCAAGTCTGTGAGCATCCGTCAAATATATTTTCTTGGCGTAATGCCTGTGGTGCAACCCCATGTAATGTAGATGATTCCTTATTGTTTGGGCACTCACATCGAACATCTCCGCAAAATGTTTTGTGGGCTTAAAACCATTGATTTCATATTCCCGTCTCATGAATTCTCTATCGTTATTGGAGAGTGCAGGCCGGCGACCACTTCTTCTGTGATCCAACAAACTTCCCTCCTCTCCTTCACGACGAATCCAAAAGCGGACAGAACGCCTCGATATATTCAAATTCCGGGATATCGCACTGATACTGCTTCCCTCATTAAATTGGGCAATTATTTGTGCTCTTTCGGCAATGGTCAAGTTGGCAGGCATTGAGATGATTTTATATGCAGTTGATTGAAAAATAACACGGAAAATATATCGATTTTTTGCATATATTTGACAAAATGTCAATTGTCAGTTTTCTTTTTCAAATGGAATTCGGTTGTCTATTTAAATAGTTTTTATTACTTTTGTTTGGAAACATTTCAATGGGGAAGGCAACTCAAAGCTAATCGTAGATGGCGCTGCGATATTATGTCCCATATGTCAGATTACTGTATAACTTGTACAAAACAAACACGTATTTTGTTATAAAAATTGAGTTTATTCTAAAAAACAATATGGAAAATTATTCGTCAATACAAGTGCATATACTAAAACAAGAACTAAGACGCCGCGGTGCATCTGCAAGAGGAAAAAAGTGATTTAGTTGAGAGGTTAGAAATTTGATTCTACTACATTAAACACACATTTACTTGTAGTTAGGATTTAAAATTGTAATTTTTATGTAGGTATTACATGTGCTAGCCTCTACAAAATATATAGTACTGCTTCTGACATTCTATATTGAGAAAAATATCATCAAGTTTTGTGTTTGTCTTCTTCATCTAATTTTACATCTATTTTATAAATTGGGGTAATATGATAA
Organism: Aporophyla lueneburgensis; assembly: GCA_932294355.1. NCBI lineage: Eukaryota > Metazoa > Arthropoda > Insecta > Lepidoptera > Noctuidae > Aporophyla > Aporophyla lueneburgensis. Next base: position 19,750,351 of record OW028746.1, on the reverse strand, counting down.
GAATTTTAACTTTCTAACACCACAACTATCACAAATCTCGGTCCCGGTGATAATTCTTCCACCAGACGAACCATTTCATGATCTAAAGAGCGATGCCATACTTAACCTCCAATAGAAAAGTAGCTATATTATTTTGAAAGGTGTATTCGATTGTTTAGTTATGGTATAATCATAGAATTTCATTAATAAATTCAACTAACGGCCTGTCCCGGCTTCGCAAGGGTAAATATTTGTTTATTATATAGCTTTTCCTTAGTGATAATACAATTTTTGTTCTCACAGCAGTCACAGCAGCTACCCGTTATTTCTTGATAGTGTGAATTGTCGGGAATTTGTATGCCATCATTTTTACAGCCTATTACACAACATCTAGTCATTTTACATCAATAAATAGTTTTTTTCAGAAAATTCCTTTGATATGACAGTTCTTATGGGACATAAGGTAACAATGTCACTTTGACACTTGCCTTCCCCATTGCTTTGTAGAAACTAATGTCCTTTTCATTTATACTAAAGGTTAAAATGTCATGTACTTATATGTGACATATGACGTATGAATACTAAATACATAGGTTTACGTCATGATAATGTTGTCTCTTTCTGTAATATCTTTTTATAACAAACCTTGTTGTAATTTTCGATGACCGGGAAACTAAATCAAAACTGGTACACCACTTTTTTGGCTGACCGTACACCTGTAGGTGGTAAAGAAGCTATAGAAGCAAAAAGATTTTTTTTTTTATCTAAGCGTTTTTGAATTTTCGTAATTATTATAATTTTAAAACTGCTTGAGACGTTTTGCATAAAACCTTTACTTCAAATTAATGGCCTGCCTGACACTGCGAGGGCAGCGACCGGACGGCACGAGTATGGCCGCGGTGTCTCGGGCCGTAAAAAATAAGAAGGAACCAGTATTTCTCATGTGCGTCATATTATTTATAAATATTAAATTTAGAAAAAAATACATTAAAAATAAAAATTGATCGTTGCTATAGCTTCTTTACCACTTACAGGTGTACCTCTTAAAATATTTCGTGTATGAATAGATACACCTTATAGACACCATGAAAGCCTAGTCTGCTGGAAAGCACGTTAAGTCGTTCGTCCCATTTGTAATTCGTGGATCTTTGTCAGTGGTTACGTTTCTTTAGAAACCCGAAAGACTGACAACTAGTCTTACCGGTATAGTGTTACTCAGGAAATTAACTGGTTTATGAACGTCAGATAAACAGTCAATGCAAGTACTGGTATTCAGCTACATCTGGTTAGACTAGAAGCTGACCCCAAAAACATATGATATGTTTCAATTTCTGTATATTAATATATTAATCATTGATCATTATTTTATACAGAATTTTAGTCACCGGAGCTGCGGCGTATGGCATATATATAGGTATAAAGAACATGGTAAAACGCTCAGTTGAAACAGAGTTTACGGAAATTAAGACAATTGAAGAATTGACCAGTTGGGTTTTGAATCGCACCACAAGTACCCCAAGTGGATAGTACTAAAGTTACCATAATTGAGCTAAACTATCGCAGCCATAGGTTCATAAAGTGGACCGCTACCCCGATTACGGTGGGCCTCTACCTACTTTTAATAAGTATTTAAAATGTTTAGTAGTTTAAATATGTAACTGTTTTGTAAATAAATAAAATGTAATTAGTCATAAATAATGTAGAAGAAGATAAAGAATAATAATGTTATTTAATATAACTTTATGATTGAAAAAGTGATTAGTGCTATACATGCGATTCTTGCCAATCAGTCGATGTTCAAAAAGTTTCGATTAGCTGTTCACAATGAAGTGCTGGTGCATGTGCTTGTGTATGGAAGTGAATATTGTTGTAAAAAGTAGATAAACTATAAAAAAATGTTGTGCAAATATGTTCCTTGTGAAGCTTATAACTATGAATGATACTGAATGAACTGAGGAATGGTGGGATATAACAACAGTGCGGCTTCATAGACAATGTAGTGACAACAATTTCAAAGAGTATGTTTAGATGGTTTGGTCGTGTTGAGAAGATGAATGAAAGGCGAGTAACTAAACGTACTTACAAGGCATATATGAGTGGAAACACGGGAAGAGGATGACCTAGAAGGACTTACTCGTATAGTGGCCATATCAGTGATGATGTTCAGAATAGTCTGGTATTTGAGAACGGTGTGCCTGTATAACCAGATGTATGAAAGTAAACGAGGCAAAAGGAGTGTGGAGAAGGAAGGCGGCATTTGATGTTTGTATGTATATTTAAAACATTTATCTTAATGATTTCAAATTAGTACTATTGTAATTAGGTAGCTATAAGAACTGTAATACATAGTAGATGATGATGAAGATATAAAAGATTTTTGTTAAAAAAAAACACGTGCTTTATTTTACTGAGCTTACTTAATTTTGAAACCAATATCTATTAGCAACACTTCTAAATGTCCCACAACTTAACGACACAGGCATCTTTGGTACTTGAATATATAAAGATTTCATGTTCTTAAGTTCTTACTAGAGAATGGGCAGCAGCGTTCTTTATGCATTATACCACCATACTGCGATCGCCAACCATGACGGTTATGACAAACCCTCCCAAATTGGGGGAGGCCTATGTCCAGCAGTGGACATCATACGGCTGAAACGACATCAACGAAGTGGGTGGCTTGGGAGAACTACTGGGCCCTTAAAGGACATATGAAAGTCTTCCTATAATACTTGAAAGAAAACTGGGATCCTGCCTTTTTGCCGAAAAGATTTTGACAAAATTTCACTACCCAAACTTTTAGCAACCTTTTTTATACCAAATGCAATGTTTGGAATGATTTTCGTACACATATTTTCATTTGGTTTAATTTTTACTTGCCAGAATATTACCAAGGATAATGGCATTAAGGCATTTGGTCTATAATCAAATGAATTATTACGTCGAACAATCCTAAGACAATAAACTTTGGTAAAATGATTTGTTTGGATAATTTTTTTTTTATTAGTATAATGTCTAAAATATAGTATAGTTCATCCAATAAACATTTCAATTGATTGTTAAATTTGATGTAATTTGCGTAGTTCTTTGTAAGTTTATGTGCTTGAACTTGTCTGAAACAAGTCAGATTTATGGTTACTAGATATTATGTTATTTATGAAACTAGTTTGAGTATTTTTTTTTTTAATGGTTAGGTTAGGTTTGGTTAAAACTGTGACCTCCTACGCAAGAGCCGAGCAAAGCCGGTGCCGCGGCAACGGCAGGCGAGTGCCAGAAACGACTAGATTATATTGAAAAAAAGAGATTATTTTTAGCAGGATTTCGGGAACCAAACTAGTTAGACGAGGTTAATTATTTTAAATGGTTATCTTAGGTTTGAACCCCCCGGAGGGTTACTGCATTGTCGAGGCGGGGGGGCTCAGTAGCCCATGGTGAAGCTAAGAGGAACCCCAAGGAGGGGCCGCTCGTCAGGGCTTTTGCTGCCAAAGCCGACGACGTAGCGGCCAACACGTAAGTTGCGGCGTCGCTTGGGCGACATCGCAACTGTGGCGAGCCGCGATGTCGCTCTCCCTATCCTCTGCAGCAGAGGACCAACGACACCAAACATGCGTCGTCTGGCACCCATATTCTATTTGATCCCCGAGGTAGTCACAGCGTACTATGTGTTCTGGCGCGCCGGTGATGGGGAGTAACCCCCAGAGGTGGTATGCGTCAACATTATTTGTGAATTGATTTTTTGCTAAGTGTAAGTAATAATTTAGCATATGAAATTTTGCGGAAAATTGTTTGGGAAGTGATATTTGTCAATTTGTTTTCCATGATACATGGGTAACCCATGAAATGTCATCGACATTTGTGATCACTCACTGAACAACAAAAGTCGATACTCAAGAATTAGTAGCGGGTAATGGAGTGCAGTATAATACACAGAGACGATACATAGAGGATTTTGGACAGGCAACTGCAGCTGTCAACACTCGTTGACTGCAGTTGCTTCTGCCGTTGACAACGTGTCGCTCATGTATCATCATCTGTCTAGCCTTTTCCCAACTATGTTGGGATCGCCTTCCAGTCTAACCAATTGTAGCTGAATACCACTTACATGGAGCGACTGCCTATTACACCACTACCCCAATAACTGGGTAATACGATACTATACTCCTTGGTGAAACTGGTTGTCAGACTTTCGGGTTTTTGACGACCCGTAACACCTGTCAGAGATCCATGAATGACAGCAGGGTCCAACGGCTGACGTGCTTTCTTGGTATGTAAAGATCTATGGACCAACCGTGGCAAACTTGGCATAACCATTAATTGATCACAATTAATTGGTGCAGCTGATATGACTTATCTAGCCACAAGCCCCTGAATGCCGATCGTAAATATGAGCATTAAAAGTTCACAACCACCTAAGAATATCTAAATTACTGAAGGCATCGCGGATGCGTTGCCGTTCCAGTGCCAGTACCCACAACCTTCACGGGTGGAGTAAAAGATTCTTTATAAGGAGGGAAGATTCCACTGAGCACTGAGATGATGCGGGCACTTTGAAAAGCGCCCTATTGGTTCCTATATCATTGGTATAAGACGAACAGGAAATGAGAGGTTTCAATAGAGAGCTTTTACAGATAAAATACATGTTTCTTCAACTATCAGAGTTCAACTCTGAAACTCCTTCAAAAACAAGGCCAATAAATTTTAAAACAACGTGCTCTTTCTGCATTCACCGAATTGCAATTCGATATTAAAATACTTTTTGTTCTCAACAGCGATTCAAAGTAAAAATGCTTTGCAGAATTATACAATAAGGGAATTCGACAATGCGTATTTTATTAGTTTTGTTCATTATCATAATATGGAAAGCCTATTTAAATTCTTATGCTGTCTTATTTCATATCAGGTTTCAAAATTCGGTAGCGTGGCATTTTAATTGCCAATAAATAATTATTAAATTAAATGAAGTTATTATTTTTTTCACTAGAGATTTCATTAAATAGTATTGAATTTTTCATGATTAGTCAGCAAAAAAAAAATTGTAAAATAAAGGATCGACTTCCTTAGAGTGTAATAGAGACTTTTTAAAACGCAAAATGTTGGGGTAAGTATCAGCCAGGTGTTTTAGGGAATATAGTCATGTTAATTATATGGTGTTGTGGCTAAGTAATTAAACTGAAGTGGATGAATGACCATCTTTATATATGAAGACCCCTCCCTGCTTTGGAAACCACGTTAATTTGTTAGCTCCGGTTGTAATTTGTGGATTTTGACAGTCTTTACGGTTCTTCAGAAACCTGAAAGTCTGACAGCCAGTCTGACCGAGGAATATAGTGTTACCAGTTAATTACCGGATTTGTGAACGTCACTTAAAACAGTAATTCCGCGTAAAATATTGGTAGCAGCATTCGGTTAAACTTGAAGCTAGCCCCACAAATACTTCGGGAAAGTCTTAAACATATAGATGCTTCATCATTGCTCATAGGAGCGACTGGGAGCGACACATATTTTATTAAATTTTTCTAGTTTTAATCATGGATCATTTATTTTAGAGACTTTTAATCTTCGGAGCTGTGGCGTATGGCGTTTATATAGGTCTAAAACACTTGCTAAAACGCTCAGTTAAAACAGAGATTACAGAATTTAAGACAGTTGAAGAATTGACACTTGGGGTACTTGTGGTTTGATTCAAAACCCAACTGGGGTTTTGAATCAAACCACAAGTACCCCAAGTGTTTAGTGTTAATTTTATCATAATTGAGCTGAACTAAAGCACCCATAGGTTTATTAAATTATATTAAATGTACCTTTTGCAATGACTAATTATAGGCGGAATGTTTTCTCAATAAGAAGTGCAGTTAGTTTCAATAGACTTCCTATGGACCTTAATGTTGACTTGTTCTGTACGACTGTGTCGACTTTAAGACGGATTTTGGCACAGTCATTTTTCACGGATAGTTAACTTATTAATATTACTTTTGTACTTTTTTTATCGACATTTTCTTAACTATATGTGGAGGGTTGTTATTAGCCATTTTTATATAACTTTTTTTTAAATCATTGGTTTGTTAGTCTGTAAGCCTTCTTTAAAATAAAATAAATAAATAAATTAAAACTCGACTATTACCGCAATTATGGTGGGCTTCTACCTAGTTGTGATAAGTTTTCAAAATAATTAGGCATTTAAACATGTAACTATTGTGTAAGTAAATAAAATGTAAGTAGTCATCATACATATAAATGACTAGCTTCTGCCCGCGACTTCGTCCGCGTCAAATTTTTGGTCCCCTGACCCTTCCCGTTGCATCGATTTGCCTGCTAGTTTTCGTCCATTTTTCGTTGCTGCTCGCTCCTTTTGAGTTATAGTGAGTCAACCTTAAAAGATAGACATATGCTCTCGCGGACTTTTTTTTTAGAACTTTTTAAAAGAAACAATTCCGTGATACATAATTTTTGCGTTACTTTAACCGTTTACGCAGCGCACGCAACGGAAACTGTCAAAAGGAATAAATTTTCCCTGTTTTTGCAACAGTTTTCATTACTGCTCCGCTCCTCTTAGTTGTAGCGTAATGTTATATAGCCTATAGCCTCCCTCGATAAATAGGCTACCCAACACAAAAAGAATTTTTCAATTCGGACCAGCAGTTTCTGAGATTAGCGCGTTCAATCAAACAAACAAACAAACTCTTCAGCTTATAATATTATATATATATATATGTATAGTAATACATAAATATATAGTATAGATGTAGAAAAAGATACAGGATAATTATTTAATTTAATATTGTGAGACAATAAAGTGAACGGATGTGATCTTGACCAACCAGTTGATATCCAAAAAATTTGGACTGGCTGTTCACAATGAAATGCTGGTGCATACGGTTATGCATAGATGTGAATATTGTTGTAGAAAGTAAGTGAAGTAGAATTAATTTTGTGTTAATGCGTTCTTTGTGAAGCTTATAACTATGAATGAACAGAAAAATTATGTGATGTAGCAACGGTGCGGCTTAATAGATGATGTAGTGACAACAATTTAAAACAGTATGTTTAGATGGTCTGGTATTTTATAGAAATATAATACATAGTTGATGATGATGATGAAGATATAGAAGAATTTTCTAAAAAAATATGTGCTTTATTTTCCCAAGCTTGCTTAATATTGTGCCCAATATCTATTAGCATCCATCCTAAATGTCCCACAACTTAACGACACTTATATAAAAATTTTATATTCTTAGGGAGATCTACTGGGCCCTTAAACAACGCATGATAGGTAGTCTTCCTATAGCACTTGAAATTAAACTCATCGACATTTGTGATACACTTACTGAAAAGTCGAAACTCAAGAATTATTAACGGGTAATGGAGTGCAGTATAATAGGCGTCAAACGTACAAATAAAGTTAGTCATACATATACTACTCTACGTATAGGATTTTGGACATAACAATAGCTAGAACTGGGAGTGAACATGTCGCGCCTATGCGCCCGGAGAGATGGACAGATGGTCACTCACTGGATGCCGTGAAACCAACTTTTGATACCAACTTTTGAGTTACGTAAAGTCCTTTCCTATGGTATGTACTACTTATTATTAAAAAATTTGCGTTTAGATCAACAGAAGAGCAAGTTTAATATAGAGAATGAGTGCTGAAAGCTTATCTTTAAATATATAATTCTACTGTACATGTGTATGTCACTGAACTCCTCCTAAACGGCTGGACCGATTTGAATGAATTATTTTGTATGCGTTTGGGTGGCAACCTGGATGGTTAGATTCACTTCTGGACCCGGTAGGTGGCGCTGCTATCTAGTTCTAGGAAACAGGACAACGTCTGTACGGTCAGCTAGTATTTTTGTATAATGATGCATTAGAAATTTAAGTAACATTTAAGTATTAGGTGTAAATCAATTATTGTTGAATTTAGACCACTGGGCGACCACTTGTATCTAGATAAATTGACTGTACTAGTGTGAACATGTAATCTAGAGGAATTAAGAACAAGTCGAGAGGACAGTTTTAACTACGAATGTGAATGGTTATAAGAGTAACGGAAGACTAAAGAAAAGATAGATACTACAATGTTCCAACTGTTGGAGCACATGCTTCTTCTCTCTGAAAGGGAGTTGACTGTAATCCACCCGGCGCGCGGGGGCCCCACAGCGGGTTGTTACATGTAATATTTCTTCGAATTTTTCGTTCCAGGACATGTCGGAGTTTTAGGAGTTGGAGTATACGCTTAGGGGCACTATGAGCAGCAAAGAAAATCTAAATATTTTTTTGTTTCAATTAAAAAATGTTGCGACGGTAAATTTTTCGTTTTTTTTTTTTCGAAATTTGAAATTTTTATTACACTTTCATCATTTTGGAAATATAGAGCGTTTTGTATAAAAAAAATAGAAAGCTTCTAACTCGGAAACGGTGTGTCATATGGCCATGCTTTTCAGACCCTAAATGATTTCTATGGTCAAGGTCAACCCGATATTGGTATGAAATTGGGAAATTTCTGAAAATAAAAAATGAATTTTTTTCCAAGTCCTCGCGCCATAGCGCCTCTAAGGCTACACTCCAACCGAAATAATATCACAAACTAAAGCGCCTGATAATGTTTGAATCTACGACCGACAATTTGTAAATTGCGGACGTTATCACGGGACCACTACTGTTCTCAAGAAACGATGGATGAACTATGAATATATGACTACTATGACACTCAATCAATTTGTTAACCGACTTCAAAAAAAGGGAGGAGGTTATCAATTCGTCTGTATTTTTTATTTGTTATGTTTGTTACCTCATAACTTGTGACTGGGTGAACCGATTTTGATGGTTTTTTTTTGTAATTGGAAGCTGGTGCTTCCCGAATGGTCCCATTTTAATTTGGTTCCATTCGGACAATGGGGTCCATGTGAAAACCATATCTATATATTAATACGTGAAGCGAAAACTTTGGATCCCTTTTTACGAAAATTGGGCGGACGGAGGAGTATGAAATTTCGCACACTTATAGTTTATACAGAGAAGAAGTGACGAATGCTAATTTTTTTTTTAATTATGCGTTAAAATACATTATTTTCAATAAATAACACGTTACACACACTACTATTCATTACTGTGTATCTAATACACACATGCATAGATATTCTTTTGTTTATGGTCCAAATCTGTCTTTATTATTTTGTGCAGTGTTACCAACACCCAGAAATATTTACCCCTAAAGCTTAAGTTAAAAACCCCTAAAATTGTCACAATTACTAAAAAAATCCCCTAAAAAATTATAATGAAAATAACCAACGCATGTTCAGTAATCATAGATCGGCACACAGTAGTAATATTTATAAATACATTTTACCAAAAACTAACAATGTGTACGGTACGAGGGTTGCAGAATATTTAATACCTTACTTTCTTAATAAACTTCCAGAAGACCTACAAAAATTATACAAAACTAGTTCGAAAAGTTATAAGCCTAAATCAAAACGTTACTTTATACAAAAGTTTTCTGTAGAATGAATTGTAATGATATTATTTTAAACATGTTTCTCTTTTTTTTTCTCTTTTGAATTGTTTTAAAATTGTTTTAAACTACTGTCAAAAAAAAAAATGTAAACGGCTCGCCAGCACACAGATAAACCCTGAGAGGTTTTCGTTGTATGGCAAAATCAATGTTATGTAGAATAAGTATTTTGGAAATAAACATTAAATAAAAATAAATTTGTCTGTATTTATTACGCGACATTTGTTAATCATTGACTCTGCATTCTTAATATCGAGGAACCGTACTAGAAGTCGCTAATACTTTTATTGTAATAAAAACACAATGAGAAATGTAAGATGGCAAAAAATCCCTAAGAATACCCCTAAAAATGGAACGCCCTTAAAAAATCCCAATCCTCTTATTTACCCCCTAAATTTGGAAAAACCCCTAAGTTGGTAAGCCTGATTTTGTGTCTATAGTCTTACTGAATGTCAAGTATAACCATAGGTAATAAATTAATTTTATAGATATTTAACCTATTTCATTATATTTTTTCTTTTAATAATGTATTTCTATTAAAATGAAGTGCGGTCGAATTTCGACCAATGGGCGATCACTAGTAAGTCTTAAATTTCCATTAAGTATTTGCGCGACAAATGAACGAATACCGATGTTTGTTACCTCATAACTTTTGACTGGGTGAACCAATTTTGATAATTCTTTTTTTATTTGAAAGCTGGTGCTTTCCGAATGGTTTCATTTTATTTTGGTTCTATTTGGACAATGGGGTCCATGTGAAAACCATATAAGTCTTAAATTTTCATTACGTATTTGCGCGACAAATGAACGAATAACGCGATTACATTAGTGCGGAGTATCTACCACAACTAAAAAGTCAAAAAATAAAAACTTTTAGAAAAAAAAACAACCAACTCCCTTAAAAAAACACTACAAAGTCAAAAATAACTTTAATTTCGGAAGTCGGTGGCAAAAATTTTAAATACAGAGCCTAAGACACCGACTTTCGAAATTAAAGTTATTTTTGACTTTGTAGTGTTTTTTTTAAGGAAGTCGGTTGTTTTTTTTTTGTAAAAAGTTTTTTTCCCAACTATGTTGGAAAATCAAATCAAAATCAAAAATCAAAAGTCATTTATTCAAACTAGGCTGAGAGTCAGCACTTTTTGAACGTCAAAGTTACAAAAGACAGTCCCCCCAAAACGCCCGCCCTTCGACACTTCCTAGTGCTTTAGCTGGGAAGAAGAAGTGGCGGAACAAACTCCCCAGCAGCACAGCTGTCTGTTAAGTTAGAAGAACTTGATTCTATACAATTGTAAGGAGGTAACATTATGAGACACAAAACATTAAATTAAATGATTTGCCATCTGTCAGCTAGCCAACCCAATAATACAGGAAATAAAATGAAATCTATACTCAAGCAAAAGCAAAAAATATTTTTATCATGTAAATAAAGGTACCAAAATAAAAGCCTCCTGGCATAAGGGCGTGACAGCTTACATATGCAATGCTGAATCACGTTCACATAGCTGTTACGACCCGAGTTACAACTCGAGGCCTCAAAATGATAAACTAGGACCATCGGCGTAAAAACAAATAAACAGGTAGGTAATTAACAACAATACCAACATCAAGGTCACCAAGACGACCAGTCACCACAAGCAGCACCCGTTCACGAGCATAACGCAAAGATCAGCCATTACCCCCCTCGCCTTAGAATCGGGGGCGGGAGTCGGAATCCAGTCTATTCGGACGTTGCTGAATACCAGTATTTCACAAGCAACGACTGCCTATCTAACCCTCCACAACTCAGTTCTTACGTAACACGATACCCCTTGGTAAGTTCGTTGTCAACATTTGGACATTTGGGCAGTAACGACTTTCGACTGCAAATAAGTGCTGGGGCCAACGGCTAAACGTGCTGTCAGGGTTGATTTTTGAGATGATGGCTAATTTAATAGAAATGTATGGAATACAGCCGACCCTTAATATCTTTTGGTTAAAGATAGGAGCACACCAAAGAAATATATTTAATTTTTAATAATATACTGTTGTAAATAAATACATATACTATAATATAATATTATAAAGCTGAAGAGTTTGTTTGTTTGATTGAACGCGCTAATCTCAGGTCCGAATTGAAAAAATATTTTTGTGTTGGGAAGTCTATTTATCGAGAAAGGCTATAGGCTATATAAAATCACGCTACAAACAAGAGGAGCGGAGCAGTAATGAAAAACGGGGAAAATCGCACGGGTAGGCGATTCGACGCTACGGGAAGAGTCGGGGGAACAAGAAATTTAACGCGGACGAAATCGCGGGCAGAAGCTAGTCGAAAATATGTCCGCAATCCTATTGGCTTATAAAAAACCACTTAATTACATAACAATGTTTTAATTTATGGGATAAAACAATACCCCACAGGCTTAAGTACTGCTCAACCTTGTCTGCCTGCCCCGTAAAAGGATAGCTTTATATCAGAAGTACATTTATGTAGATTTCATCAATTAGCAATTCGTAACTTCATAACTTAAATTTAAGTTTACATAGATATCATATTTGAGAATTTTACAGCATCTGCTTTTAACGATTATTCCATGATTTCATTTCACAACTTTGTAGCCATGAATACTATGTTTACAGCTTTTCAAAGATCTCTGAATTAATCCGCAGATAGACAGACATACAGCCAGACAGACTTAACGAAGCTATAAGGATTCCTTTTTATACTACGGAACCCTAAAAAGTTCTTTCTCTATTCACAAAATTCCATTCTCGGTATTATAATGCAAATTGTTTCCAACAATGAGTTTCAACACAAATGCTGTACGTAATTAATATAATAAGAGAATACATCAATGCATATTTTTTGGCTTTGTTCTTTATCATAATGACTCTGATTGAAAAGTCTATTTAAATTCTTCTGATGTTTGTTCCCATATTAGTTTTAAGACACAGTGTCATTCGGTGACAAGGAGCATCTGAACCAATAAAATAAAGATAATTATGTTGTTTACCAGAGAGTTCATAAAATAGTGTACAATTCATCGTGATCCGTCAATGAATGAAATAACATTAGGAAAATTGTATGGTTTATAGTGAGATTTATGAAATTACGACATGTGGATGTAGGTATTTGCCTAAAGGCGTGTGTCCACCGCAGCCGTCACCAGGACGTCACCAACAAAAGAGATTATTCGAACCGAACAGAATGTGTGGACAGAAACATGTGTGTGTATTGCTGGCAAGTCAGCCCGTCACAATTTTGAGCCGATTTCAAGCGATCGAGTCAAACTAATTGGAACTTCGGTGGCCGTGATGAGGGCGCTAGTGCGTTGAACACACGGCCGTAGTAAATTCATCATGTATAGGTACTACGGCGCTGTCAACTATATCTTGGTGACGGTGGCGGTGGACAAACGCCCTAACTTCAATTGGAGAATATTGATTATATATATTTTTTATTTTCTGTAACTAAATTTTATAATGGATAATTCTTTCACAGAATTTTAATCTTAGCAACATTTGCATATGGCACGTATCATGGTGTAAAGAGCTGGTTTAAGCGTTCTGTCGAAACAGAGTTTACAGACCACAGGACATTTGAAGAATTAAGCAGTTGGATTTTGAATGAAACAAGTACTGCAAGTGTGTAAAAAGGTACTTATTTTATCATTATTAAGCTTAAGTAAAGCACTTAGCACATTTCTTCCCTTGAATGTCGTAAAAGGCGACTAAGGGACTTACTATAAAATGGGCAGCAGCATTCCCTATGTATTTTACTAACAGACTATGATCACCAACCCGTCTGCCATGTGTGGCGATTACGTCAAAGCCCTCCAAATAGGGAAAAGTCTATGTCCAGCAGTGGACGTGTGATGGTTGAAATGATGAAAGTACTTAGGAAATAGGTTAATAAAAATAGAAATTACGGAAAATGAAAAATGCATCCTGTACCAAAAGCCGGCCGCTACTTGCATGGAAAAATAACTCATACAATTTTTGATAGCTTTAAAATGATGAGGCTAATAAGTCAGTAAATACAAAGATCAGTTAAAATATAAACAGACAGTTTTCGGTATGTGAAATGTCCACATGTGTCGGTGTTTTTGTTTTAAGTTCCATTCCAGGACGTGCGCGACACAAGGCACGACCGAGAACTTTTTCTTTCTTTATATTTTATACTATTAAGTGGTCTGAATTTAGGTTTGATCTAGATTATTCATAATCTTATACAAACACCGTATATTCACCACTGTCGCCTCATACATTCCTTACACTCATTTCACGTTTGTGGTATTAGTGTTAGTACCGACAACCTAACTACATTAAAGGCTTTGGTAACTTTTCCTGACAATGTGTATTTATGACCCCGGCTTGCTAGATTTTGTCGTTTTGGACATTTTCCTCGTATGTAAAAAACAAATTATAGCTATCATTTAAATACAATTTTGGAGGAGAAAATCAAAGATAACCTGAATCCTTAAACAAATCGTTAGTAGCTAGTATGTGTTAAGTACCTAAACTTGCATATACGCGGACACAATATGAAAGTTTTAAAGATCTAAATGAGCTTCCTGAGCGTGAGGATGACATGACTGTCATTGAACAACAATATGTGGAAATCATTTATAGAGCCGACTCGTTGAATGGTTCAATTCCCACAGTTACACTTATAGAAGGCATTATATTAGCTAACATGTATCGTAATACTAAAGCTAGTTCCAGGCTGCTCCACCCAGATCAGTAGAAGTCAATTGATGATTTCCCACCCCAAAAAAAAGGCTGACAGTTTTGGCTTAGGGAAACACAAATAAGTTTAGTCTTAGTGGTATTAAAAGTAGATTTTAAACTCTCCAGCTGTCTCTGCCAGACCATCTTCATAGACATTTTTTTACGTTTCATGACGTTCCTGAGAAAACAACCTCAGTGTCGTCTGCTTATGAGAAGATTTGCCGCTGATGCTTTTAATATAAATTAAAAAGAATAGTGGATCTAAAACGCTCCCCTGTGGGAAACTGTTACAGACATCTTTTTTGACACTACATAAGTTATTGGTTTAATCTATTTGGTGTCTACGTGTTTAAGTTGAGCTTTCAAAAATGCAGAGAACCCTACCTCTTGTATCTACTTTAAATTTTTCTAGCCTTTGTATAAGGATCGGGACTGAAAGTGTATCAAAAGCTTTCTTGAGGTCTAAAAATACTGTTAAGTATTTATGACAATTATTCATTTTATTAACCATCTCAGATGTGAAAACTGATGCTGCTGAAGATGTTTAATAATACGTACGTATGTTATAATAAACATGAATTTACGCCTTCCTGACATGGGGTACGCAGAAACTACAGAACGCTACAGCTACGGTCTTTATATTCTATTTTCCTTTGTTTACGTTCATATGTTTAAGGTTATTCACGCACGTCCGAACTTAAATCGTAAGGTTTATTAAAATATATGTAATTTTGATTATACGTATTGTTTCATAAAGAAAATTATACGCTCATAAATTATGTAGAAGAATATGAGCTATAATTATGTTTTTCAATATAATCCTAATTATTTTATGTAAAATTGTTCGTGGTACACTATAAGTACCAGAACTACTCTGACTATCTACTCAACTGCTACCAGTTGGTTTCTGAGTGTGTGACAAAAAGGCAATAGCCTGTTTCAATAGTGGGTTCTTCAGAAATCTGAAACTCAAAAAAAGAGCGCTAATGTTCGCAAGCAACATGCTCTTTCTCCAATGACTAAATCCCGGTATTCTAATTTACATCACACTGCTTCTAGCTTTTTATATTTCTGTTTGTTTCATTAGTGGTGTCAAGTTTCGGAAAATAATAATGTTGATTGTCAGTCATGAATTAACCATAAACAAAATAAATTAATAATGCTTATTGTTTACAACAGCAATTTATAACACAAATACCTGACGCAATAAATATAATAAGATAAATGAAGAATGCATGTTTTATTAGATTTATTTACTATCATAATCACTCTTGTTGAAAAGCCTATTTAAATCCTTCTGGTGTCTGATATCTTAGATTTAAAAGCGACTGACATCCGTCGCGGTATTTAAATCGCCACGCTCAACCAGTAATGGCATGAAGTATTATGTTGATAACAAGAGATTTCATAAAATATTGTTAAAATTCCAGTTGAAGAAACATAAGGAAAATAATCAACTTATTTATAGTGGGTCTTAAAAAATCACAAAATGTGTCCGTTGGTATCTGCCTGCACCGTTCGAGAGTAGTGATAGATAAAATTTGTTTCAATTCCTGTTAATTTTATCATTGTTAACTTATTTTACAGAACTATTGTAATCAGTGGAGCTGCACTGTATGGCATATACAAAGGTATAAAGATGGTTTTTAAACGCTCAGTTGGGACAGAGCATACAGAAATAAAGACATTTGAAGAATTTACCAATTGGATATGGAATCAAACCACAAGTCCTGCGTAGTAAGCTCTAATTTTACAATCATAAGCTAATGTAAGGCACCTAGATTGTAGGTTTGTACATGTTAACTGTTTCCCCAGAACTAGTGGGCTTAGTTTTTATAAGTATTTAAAATGTTTAATAGTATATATTTTGTATTGTGAAAATGTAAGTTGTCATAATGATGTAGGAGGATATCATCATTAAAATCAGCCAATCATGATCCCACTACTGGTACACAGGTCTCGTCTCGGTGAGTGGGCCGTAATCCACCACGATGCCCAGTACGGGCTAACCAACACTGCGCTCCCGTACTGGATGACGACCAACCAAAAATCCACATGTCTTCGAATTTTTAGTTCTAGGACCTGCCGGTTTGCTCACAATGTTTTCCTTCACTGTTTTGAGAGCAATGGTAATGAAATTATGTACGCAAAGCATAGCGCCTGTCTACGACCAACAACTCATAACCCACAGCAGTGACTAATGGGTCACTACTGCTCAGGAGGATATAGAAGATAATTAGGTGATTTATTCATTTTAATCTTAATGATTTTAGGTCCTATTGTTAATGTTAGCATATAAGTAAGTGAAGAAGGAGAGTACTTTGAAGAACTAGAATAAAATATTTTCGTAAAAAAAGTTTGTGTTTTATTTTTCCGAGCTAGTTCCAATATTGAGCCAAATCTCTACAAGCATCCATCTTTCATTGAATTCTAAATAGCCACAAGTGAAGAGCTCTAACACACGAGCGGCATGTTGCCGACGGAAGGTAACTGCAGCCGTCGACACGCGATGATGACGCTTTTCTTTTAAGATGGTATGTCGCCTGCTGCCGTCGACGCCTTAGTGGCAGCAGTTACCATTGCCATTGGCAACATGCCGCTCGTGTGTAAGAGCTTTAACGGACACAGTATTGATACTTGAACTTAAACATTTCATATTCTGTAATCGTACCATCCTATCTACAAAAAATATAGTGACCAATTGGAATCTAGGGGTTTCTTAACTATAATTATGTAAAAAGTGGTCATCATACGGCACACTCTAGATAAGTTTCCTCTGTCAACTCTTAAAGTACCTAAGGAGACTTTCTTATGATCAATCGTTCCTATGCAAGATTTGTCATAATAATTTTATTGTAAAGATCTAATAAATCTTATATACTTTCGCATACCTAGTCATTCCCAACGTATTCGTGATACTCTCACAGCCTAATTGCGCCGAAGCGGTGCAGAACCAGCTTTAGTTGAATACGACACGTTCTTATGGTTCATGAACTAAGTTTACCAATATTTTGCTGATATCAATATAACAATATCTTATGCGACACGAAAAAGGAAAACGCCTGGATGAACTATTGGTCGATGAAAACCTTATTAAAGGAGATTTTCCAATTTGCCATAAACGCAAATTAATGGACATGTGCATTCTTCATGTCCTTCCATACGGCGTTCAAACCTGGTATTTGACAGTTCAGCAGAGGACCAGCCTCGAGGTCTGCCAGCGAGCGATGGAGCGTAGTATCCTCGGAGTTTAACTTACCGATCGGATCAGGAACACGATACTGCGCTCTAAGACACAAATCGTAGACGTCATCCAAAAAGCAGCCAAGTTCAAATACATTGTGGGCTAAAACCACCACAACAACCCCCAAAAACGCCAAACGGCATCGCGGAAGACTCAGGCGTACATGGCGGGACGAACCCGACGCCTACAGGAGGGATTGGTCCTTATTTGCTCAGGAAAGAGTTGAGTGGAAAATAGAAAGGGAGGCCTTTGCCCTGCAGTGGGACAATACAAGCTGATTATTATTATTATGCTGATAAGTGTCTAATAGCATCCACATTCAGTATAATTGAGTATGTCAGAGGTTTAAGTATGACTTGTGGCGAAGCTTTGAAGGAAAATTTTCAGTTGAACTTCATAGCAGTAGGAATAGTATATTTCGGTCAGATAATGTAGCTCACCGCTATTCCCTAAATAGCATTTGTCACAATGACACCTGACAATAGCATTTGTCACAATGAAGTGATACCTAAGTTTAAGTTGCAGCCATTACCACTGGGCCCCTGCTCAGGAGGGTATATAATATTTTATGTAAGGAGGTGGGTAAAGTTTAGAACATTTTTCGCCTATCACAGTCATGAAAATTCAAAGTATTTATTGACGTCATGTTATTGTGTTTATGTGAAGTTTAGGTATCGACCTTTACATCTATTCTAAAATAGTAAGAAAAAAATAGCAAGTCTTATAAAAAAATCATCAAACTTGGCAAATTCGTTGAAGTTTTGTTATTTTAAGCATTTTTTTAATTATAAAATAAACTGTTAAGCGCTTTATGCACCAAAACAAATTAATGCTAGTTAAAATGCCTATTTACTGTAGTATTTGAGAGACTAAAACATATTTTGGTGCATAAAGCACTTAACAGTTTATTTTGTAATGAAAGTTAAAAAGTTTTTAAAATAACAAAACGTGACGTCAATAAATACATCGAATTTTCATGACTATGATAGGCGAAAAATGTTCTAAGCTTTACCCACCTCCTTTATTCATAATATTAATCTTAATTATTTTTTGGTCCTATTTTAAGTAGGAGAACATAAATAAATAAAATATTTAAAAAGGTTTGTGTTTTATTTTCACGAGCTTGTCCCAATATTGAGCTTAGTATCTAGAAGCCATCAATCTTTCAATTAATTCTAAATAGCCACAACTTAACAGACCATCCGTCCATTTCATTATGGATAATTCTTTTACAGATTTCTTTACTTGCCCGTCAATATACTTCCGTAAACTATTTGGATATTCTCCACTCATTTGGTTAAAATGTAGAGACGGCATGCAGTTGCTACGAACACAATATGTATCCCTAGAGGAGATCCACTCTCTAAGTACGACATCCCCTGTTGCAATAGCAAAAATGAGTGCCTCCTATCCACCCCGGTCGTCCCGTCCCGTTAACGGGGTGGTTGGGAAAAATTGTTGCATCGACCCCGGTAGTGCCGACCCGATCGTTTAACGGGGTGGATGGCACAGATCTAGTCTCATCTACCCCGGTGTGTTTTTAATGAAGCGGACAGCACAGGCTGAGTAGCATACGCCCTGGTAGTGTTTAAAGAGATTTTTCATTTTCTTACACATTTTGTATGTCAGCTAGAAAACGCTTTATGTCTTTGAAGTACCAGGTGGTCATAACTCTGTAGGAGCTCACCTAACCCGTTGTGTCAGCTAGAAAACACCTTATGCCTTCGGAGTACCAGGTTGTCATAACTGGGTAGGAGCTTGCTAAACATAGGAGTGTCAGCTAGAAAACGCTTTATGCTTTCGACGTACCAGGTTATCATAACTTGGCAAACAAAAGAATGTCTGCTAGAAAACGCTTTATGCTTTCAAAGTACATGGTTGTCAAACTTGGTAGGTTCATTACAACATTTATTGATTCTAAGGTGGTACGAAGTTCGCTGGGTCAGCTAGTAAAGATTTCTGTAAACGATTACACTGGGTTGATTCCTATAAGCTTTGAACTTGCTGCGATATAATTTCGTATTAAGAGGCATCACCGCAGTATAGGCAGTGCCTTAAGAATTTCCACAAGGTTCGGGTTTATATTACTCTAGGTTTGTCTGCGGCACCGCGTGGATTTTGGTCTGATAATAACACATTTCGCGTTTCGCACTTTTTTATTTATAAGATGTATTTTTTTTCTAAACACAATACTCCTATTCGCCCCTCTTTAAACACTACCGGGGCGTATGCTAATCAATCTGTGCTGTCCGCTTCGTTAAAACAAACCGGGGTAGATGCGACTAGATCTGTGCCATCCACCCTGTTAAACGACAGGGTCGGCTCAACCGGGGTCGATGCAACAATTTTTCCCAACGGCCCCGTTAACCGGGCGGGATGACCGGGGTGGATGGGATGCACTCACAAAAATTACTACAGAAATTTACTTTTCAAAACACACGAATTAGTTTGGCGCCCAACCTATAAACAAATGACGCCACGATTTTATTATAGCTGTTCCTACTGCTGATGTGTTTTGAAAAAGTTATTTTATGATGGATGTAGGGGTAACTTTGAAATTTCGAATTGCTTTCGGACAGGCCCGTATTTTTGTTAGAAAGCCTTAGAGAGATAGCCCCCAGGCACAAAGCTTATTGTTTATAAATGCCGAAAAGGTCAGACAATACGCAAATAGACGCTACAATGTAGGCTATAATAAAAAAGTTTGCCTTTTTGTGGTTTGAGAAAATGTAAGAAAACGGGAGACACTCAAATGAGACTGAAATGCATTTTGCATCACATCGTAGTAAATGCACGCCTGTATTCGCGAAAGAGGATGAGTGCCAGGTTTGCCATAAAAAAAAAATTAATTCACAAAACTGATGTACAATCACAAACGCAATAAAACAGTTACAACACAATATTTTTGATTGACATCTACTAGATGTGAATCTAGCATGCATATTTTATATAAAACACTTATCACTACAAAAATATACAAAACTTACAAAATGTGAACTTTTCCATGAAATAACTGAGGCTACAGAACCAGCAAAGACTTCTCCATGAACGGAGTTGGCAAGAGAAAGCATGCGACAAATGGGTGAAAAATTCCTTATATTAGTTAGACTCTGAGGCAGGACGAAAGTCTTTCGGTTAATTAAGCGGCTGCTGCTACGTGGAATACTAAATGTCACTTTTTCTAACAGCTCAAGAGCCTCTATTTAATGAAGTGACATTTGTTTTCATTTAGTGACATTTTATATTGTGTGCACCAACTGTGTACTTTATTTAAATCTAGCTGAAGCTGACGAATATTTGATTCGTCGTATATAGTTCGATATATTTTTAAATCATTAGCAAAAACAAAACCGGAGCCGATTGATTCCGAATCAATTTTGCTGCCCAAATCGTTTATAAAAACGAAGAAAAATATAGGCCCCAGGTATGATCCCTGTGGCACCCCTTATAGTATATAACATTGTTTAGATTTAAAAGCCTTGAGATACGAGTTGTGAGCGAGTTTTTAACTATGTTTCGCACCATCATAGCAGTGATCCATGAACACCCACTTTTTAATTTAGCAATAAGTAAATTATGATCTACCAAATCGAAGGCCTTTTTAAGTCAGTTCCTTTGGTACAACTACACTTCGAATAATTTCGAACTGTCTTCCTGCTTTGTCCCCTTATTAGGGACATATAGAAAAAAAAAATTATTTGTCCCCCTGTGAGTTATAGAGGACTGGTGACAATACAATAACTTCATAAATTTGTGCCATTATCATTGCTAGGGTTTCCAGGATAGCAAAAAATATTCTTCCATAGAAAACCAAACTAAAAAGCAGAAAATAATTGAAAAAAAAACCGGCCAAGTGCGAGTCGGACTCGCGCACCGAGGGTTCCGTACAAACCTGTAGATATCTTCGGTTTATGCATAAGGTTTATGTTTATGACATTAAATGTTTTTTTTTTTTAATTTTTATATTTGAGTTGATTGAATTAAAGGTAAATTGTGCTTTACGATTTATTACGTATTAAAAAAAAAACTACTTACTGGATTTCATTCAAACCAATTTTCGGTGGAAGTTTATATGGTAATGTACATCATATATTTTTTTTAGATTTATCATTCTCATATTTTAGAAGTTACGGGGGGGACACACATTTTACCACTTTGGAAGTGTCTCTCGCGCAAACTATTCAGTTTAGAAAAAAATGATATTAGAAATCTCAATATCATTTTTGAAGACCTATTCATAGATACCCCACACGTATGGGTTTGATGAAAAAAAAATTTTTGAGTTTCAGTTCTTAGTATGGGGAACCCCAAAATTTATTGTTTTTTTTCCATTTTAGTATGAAAATCTTAATGCGGTTAACAGAATACATCTACTTACCAAGTTTCAACAACATAGCTCTTATAGTTTCGGAGAAAAGTGGCTGTGACATACACGGACAGACAGACAGACAGACAGACAGACAGACAGACAGACAGACAGACAGACATGACGAATCTATAAGGGTTCCGTTTTTTGCCATTTGGCAACGGAACCCTAACAAGCAAAGCTTTGATTGGCTTTGTGAGGTATTTTGATAAATTGATATCAAGCATAACTCACAGGAATACGATGCACTTTGACAATCATCGTTTACATTCGGAAACACGAATGCGATATGATGCGATCTATAATATAACTAGCTTCTGCCCGCGACTTCGTCCGCGTCAAATTTTTGCTCCCCTGACCCTTCCCGTCGCATCGATTTGCCTGCTAGTTATCGTCCATTTTTCGTTGCTGCTCGCTCCTTTTGAGTTATAGTGAGTCAACCTTAAAAGATAGACATATGCTCTAGCGGATGTTTTTTAGAACTTTTTAAAAGGAACAATTCCGTGATACATGACTTTTGCGTTACTTTAACCGTTTACGCAGCGCACGCAACGGAAACTCTCAAAAGGAATAAATTTTCCCCGTTTTTGCAACATTTCATTACTGCTCCGCTCCTGTTAGTTGTAGCGTGATGTTATATAGCCAAAAACCCCCCTCGATAAATAGGCTACCCAACACAAAAAAAAATTTCAATTCGGACCAGTTATTCCTGAGATTAGCGCGTTCAATCAAACAAACAAACAAACTCTTCAGCTTTATAATATTATATAGTAAATATAGTATATATAATAATATAATATAGTATAGATAGAGCTGTTACCACCACGAAAGTACCTATTCTGCATAACAATAGTTAGAAAAAAAAAATTAAGACTATCCGATTTTAAAAACTATTTTCAATCCTTTTGAGTGACAGATAACGAGTTGAACCCGGGGTAGGTAAGAAAGAAAAAGGAAAAGCTTTGAAAGGTTTGCCTGTGTGGGAAGCAGTGGTGGGTAGCACTTTAGTGCGACGATTGTGCAAATTCGGAAACACAAACACTTCCAAAGATCAGACTTTTGCTGGTTTTATTGTGTTAGTTTATGAATACTGTAATTCAAGCAATTTTAGTAATAATAGTAGCAGTCCCTAATTTGTTCTTCATTCGGCGGATCAAGTTCTAAAATAAGTCAATACAGTTAAAGATTTTCGCCGGCAGTGGTCGTGAATCATAATGATTTTCAGTTTTAGATTCAATTATCAAAATCAATTGTTGGTGTACATAAGGAATCTATACTAATATTATAAAGAGGTAACATTTGTGTGTAAGTTTGTAAGTTTGTAATCTATAATAATATTATAAAGAGGTAACATTTGTTTGTAAGTTTGTATGTTTGTAAGTTTGTATGTAGGGGGTAATCTCCGGAAGTAATGAACCAATTTTAAAAATTGTTTCATGATATAAAGATATCATGCATATTAGCCGAACTATCTCAATTTTTGTCTAGCCAGGTGGAAAATAATTGCTCTTACATCAGAGTTATTTGCATGCGCTGCCTTAACAGTTGTATATAATTCAAAACAATGTATGGCAACCTGGTCCGCTTTGAATAGTTCTACAAAAGAGTCCGCGACACCATATTTCTATCTTTTATATTTTAGCAGATATAGTAGCTTTTATGTGTTAAAAAAAGTATTTTTCGACGTACTTACCTTTGGACGATTTTTTACACAACAAAATATTAAACCTTATCGAAAAAAATATTATTATGATCACAAGAACATCACAGAGATACGATTTGCCTAAAACAGTATGTCAATTGGTTAAATAGTTTCGAAGATAATATAAAATTACTAAATCGCAAAATGCCGCCGTCCATTCACGAACCGCATTAGAACATGCTTTGTACGGATGTTTTATCCATTTACACATAGATGACAAGCTTTTGATGCTATTATTGACAGTGTTATAAATAACAGGGGTAATAGTTATTTGTTATACAAGAGTGCAAAGTTGCTTTTTAACCGCGTGCTCAATTTTGATGACCGAGCAAGCGAAGGATTCTAAAATTGAATCACGA
Source organism: Aporophyla lueneburgensis (assembly GCA_932294355.1). Classification (NCBI taxonomy): domain Eukaryota; kingdom Metazoa; phylum Arthropoda; class Insecta; order Lepidoptera; family Noctuidae; genus Aporophyla; species Aporophyla lueneburgensis. Next base: position 19,726,477 of record OW028746.1, on the reverse strand, counting down.
GCGCAGCGAGTGAGTCATAAATTAGAATCCTGAGCATTAGCGAGGGAAACAAAAGAGCACGAGGTGAAAAATCTTTGCACTCGAATGCAACACGTAACTTTTCATCCCACCTCAGCGAGGAAATGACTAAATGCAAAAAAAGCATTTACAATCAGAAGATACTTTTATTTCAGTTTAGGTATTAATATTTATTAGGTACTACATTATGATAGGTAAGTATTACAGAATTATTTTTAAATTATTTCAAATAATACTTAGGTATAATTAAGAAAAAATTAAAGTAAAGTTGCTACAGCTGCCTAAGTAGAGTGTAATATTTTTGTTAGTGACGTGAAAACAAAATGGGGCGCGCAAAGTAAATTTAAAAAAAGTACACCAATAAGGTTCCGAGTCTGAGTTTTTAACAAATTAGAAAAGGTTGTATGATAAATTCGGCACCATGGAGGTAGAAGTAAATAGGTTTAATAATGTTTTGAATTTACAAACTTAGTGCACACTATGTTCTAAATTCAATTTACTTTATCCTCTAGAGAATAAAAACGGCTTTTCCACTCAGATATTGAAGATTATGTTATGGGGGTTTGGTTTCCGCACTTAGTCCTTTGAGTGGACCATTGTGCGTGAGCCATGGCGGCCGTCGGTATTCACTCCAACCAGCCCACCTACCTCCAGAAGCTGGTTATGTCTCCTGGTCTGTTGAGAACATCTGTGTAAGATTTGGGTGTCCCGAGGGTGTCTGTTCTAATTTGGGTGACGCCTGTACATTCGAAAAGTACATGCGCAACGGTTTCTTCAGCCTCCAGGCATGCCCTGCACAGGGGGCTGTCCGTTATGCCTATTGTGTAAAAGTGTTTGTTTAGCGGGCAGTGTCCTGTGATGGTGCCCGTCATTAGACGCAGATCATCCCTGTCAAGGCGTAGCAGGCGTCTGGTAAGCCTGCCATCCGGGGATGGCATAGCTTCCCTGGACTGCCTGCAGCCTGGTGCCGAGGTCCACCAGCTCTCCGCTTGTGTGTGGGTAAATTCCTGCAGCCACCTGCGTAGCTGGTTGAAGGGGATGGGCACGATGGGCTCGGGGCCGCAGACTGACGCGCTGGATGCCTTTCTGGCCAGTTCATCAGCAGCGTCATTGCCTAGTGATCCACTGTGTCCTTTTATCCATTGCAGTGTCACTTTGTTGCGATTAGAAACTGTTATCCGTTCTAATGCATTGTGACATTCTAGTGTAAGGCTCGAGGTTATGTATCGTTTGGCTAGGGATTGGAGGACTGAGGCGCTGTCGGAGAGTATGCGAATATGGGTGTCCGTAACTCTTCTGGCTTCTATGGCATACGCCGCCTGTATAATGCCCACGCATTCCGCCTGGTAGACGGTGTTGAGCATTCCCAGCGGGCTGGATATTTTTATGTTGAGGTCGTGTGAGAAAACTCTGACTCCGGTTCCGGAGGTGGTCTTTGAGCCATCAGTGTAGACTCTTAGCTCTTCCGGGCCCGAGTGGTCGTTTTGTTCTTCTGTGAGTATAACGTTGTAGTGCTTTTGAAAGTAGTGTAGTTTTAAGGTTTTATCGCAGGGTGATGCCATCATTGGTTGTCGCTTGATCGCTTCATCCCTAATGCGTGAGTGCTTGACTCTCGAGTCGTTGCTTAGGGTCCCTGCTATGTTTAGTCTTAGGGCAGCTAAGGCAGCCTCCTCCCGCACGATCAGGTGTAGAGGTGGTAGCCCGAGCATTACCTGTAGGGCAGCGGTGGGTGTAGTCCTCATGCAGCTAGTGATGGCTACACAAGCGAACCGCTGCACCTTTTCAAGGTCTTTTTGGGCTGTGCTCAGGTCTGTTCTGGGCCACCAGACTATTGAGCCGTATGTGATAATTGGTCGAATAACTGTGGTGTATAGCCAGTGGGTGACTTTGGGGCTGATTCCCCAATTCCTGCCAAGCATTCTTTTGCACTGCCACAGGGATATGCTGGCTTTTGTAGTAATGTAGTTGGTGTGTTTTGCCCAGTTCAGCTGTTTGTCCAAGAATATGCCCAGGTATTTGGTTTCAGTTGATAGGCTTAGGGTGGTGTCGAAAAGTCGTGGCAGTTCGAGTTTCGCGAGTTTCCTCTTTTTTGTAAAGAGGATCATCTCGGTTTTTGTGGGGTTTACTGATAGTTGATGTTTGTTGCACCAGACCTCTACTATTTTCAGGGCTTGGCGCATGAGGTGGCATAGGGTGTTTTCATTAGTGCCATTTATTATTATGGTTATATCATCGGCGTAGCCTACGGTGAAGTAACCTTTATCGTTGAGTGTTTTGATGAGGCTGTCTACGACCAGGTTCCATAGAAGTGGCGAGAGGAAGAATTTTTTATTGAAGATTAAAAATACTCTTTCCGAGATGGTGGGGTGAAAAATATTTTTTCTAGATGCCCCAGGAGGCACTGGGAAAACGTTCCTCGCAAATTTGGTATTGGCAAAAGTCAGACAATCCGGGAAAAATGGGCTAGCTGTTGCCTCTTCAGGGATTGCCGCAACTCTATTAAATGATGGGAAAACAGCACACTCCACCTTTAAGCTACCACTGATAGTATCATTGGAACAACACTCACTCTTCATACGTAAAAATGGACCGCGCGGGAAACTGTTACAAGAGACATCTTTAATTATTTGGGACGAATGTACCATAAGTCATAGAGCTCATGTTGAAGCAGTAAACCGAACGCTCAAAGACCTCAGAAACTCAGATGCTATTATGGGTGGTGTTACTTTTGTTTTTGGGGGTGATTTTCGGCAAACACTGCCTGTAATAACAAAAGGATCACGCGCCGATGTTATCAGGGCATGCTTAAAATCATCTTACTTATGGAGTTTCGTTGAAACTCTCAATTAACGAACAAACATGAGAGCTCATTTGAGCGACAACTACGATAACGACTTTCCGCATCAACTACTAAATCTTGGAGAAGGAAAAATTAGCTGCCCTTGCACCAACAGTACTAGCAATGACATTAAACTTGACGATAGGTTAGGTCACATATTACATAGGTTAGAACATCGGATAGACGCTATTTATCCCGGTCTTGAAAATTTATTGGAAAGAGATTATCATTGGCTTTGTTCCAGGGCAATAGTGTCTCCTAGAAACGATACAGTGAATGAGATAAATAAACTGATTTTAGAGAAAATTCCCGGTCAAGTCAAACACTATAAGTCCATTGATATGATGTGTAATATTGAGGATACAGTGCACTATCCTCAAGAATTTTTAAATTCTTTGAGCCCTTGTGGCTTACCCCCTCATGACCTTATGTTAAAAGTTGGCATTCTTATCAGGCTATTAAGAAACTTGAGCCCCCCCAACATGTGTAATGGCACAAGGCTGCTTAAGGCGGGAGAATATAATCGTGGTGACCATTCTCATAGGGCCAGCAGTGGTACGACTGGCTTATATTCCGCGGATACCCGTGATTCCGACGGATTTACCCATACCGTTTAAAAGGCTACAGTATCCCGTGAAAATCTCCTTTGCCCTCACTATAAATAAGTCCCAGGGTCAAACATTCTCTCTGGTGGGCATTGACCTGAAAAAACAGTGTTTTTCCCATGGACAGTTATATGTTGGCTTATCTCGGGTTGGAACTACTGAAAGACAATATATTTTGGTACCAAATAATAGCATTACATCTAATATAATATACAGAGAAGTTTTGAATAATTAAATTTAACATAGTTTATTCAATCATAATCATTCGTACATACATACATATGCAATAAAAACAAAACCCTCCTTTTGGCAGTCAGGAAATAAATCATAGCACTCAGTACTAACCGAACCACACTCATAATTTCATCACAAGTTAAAATGTTTACTGCCCAACGAAGTGGGCACGGGTCAGCTAGTATACTATAAATTCGTGTTTTGTTGTACTTTTAATGCCAATAGAATACACAGTCACGTGAGCAAAGCCGCGGGCACAGCAAGTTAATATAATAAGAAAATACAACAATGCATTTTTTACTGCTTTGTTCTTAATCATGATTACTCTAGTTGGAATGTACATTTAAATTCTTTGGATATCTCTTATTTTATTACGTTTAAAGCAGACAGTGTCATTTGACAGCGCGGCGCTGCTGCAGCAATAAACTAAAGATATTATGTTGTTACCCAGAGACATCATAAAACAGTGTTAAATTCTTCATAAATATGTGTGATTTGTGAGTGAAAGGAAATAAGGAACAAATTCGAGTGTAATACAGTGGGATTACAAATCGTAAAATGCCGTGGTCGTAGGTATCTATCTGCCTACTCTTTTGGCAAAAATATTAGTGAAAGATATTCTGTTTCAATTTCTGTATATTTTATCATGGATAATTCTTTTACAGGCTTTTAATATTGGGAGGTGTTATGTATGGCATATTTTGGACTATAAAGAAAATAATAGAGAGCATCTTAAATTATACTGACCGATTCTTCAGATTTGGACGCTCAGTCGAAACAGATTATACAGAACATATGACATTTGAAGAATGGTCCAGTTGGATATTGAATGAAACCTCCAACAGTACTCCGAGTATTGAATAATGATAAAATATAAACCTACTTAGGTTTATATTTTATCATTATTTAGCACAAGCAGGTATAGCATCTTGTTGATAGGTTACTAAAATATGGACTCTATTACCGGGTATGGGACCCGGTAGGCCGCTACTTGTGATCAGTATGTTAAATGTTCAGTAGGCATTTTTAAAAACATGTGAAATTGCAGCAATTTTTTCTTCCTTTTTGTTACATTGTTAAATAGTTTTTTTTCGTATTTGTAAAAATAACTCATTTTCAGTTTGGTTTATTTTGTAACCTTTATTTTTGATTATTACTTACATAGATATAATTATACAAATTAATATGTAGAGAGTAATTGTAGGTCGTGGTTTTGAAGCCAGGCAAGGGCTTTTCATTATGTAAATAATTTCATTACCCTTAGAACAGAGAGCATCAAATTATTGGTTCTAGGACATATCTTAGAGAAAAAATTAAATGACATGTGACAACAGATGTCCCGCAATAAGCTGGCGTGGCAAGATTACGGCCCACTTCCTCACGAGAAAAAGTGGCCTGCTTTCAAGCAGTGGGAACATGATATTGGTGGTGGGGATAATATGGGGTGATTATGCTATGTAATTTGAAACGGTTTCTTCTTTAATCATTAAATTTTCTCCTAGTGCTGTTCACATATCTGACGAAAACCAATGTGTCAAACAATCACTGTATGTGATTTTTATTTGTGTATGTTTTAGTGAGTACATCTTTGCAGTGCCATATCAATAAATAAACATAAACTCATGCCGTCTTCCTATGGGGGTAGGCAGAAACTATAAATCGCCACCTTTAACGGACATTACATATTCATAGTCATACACGCACGTCGGTTGCGATTAATTTGCAAATAAATGTATTGTGTAAATAAAGAAAATGGTAGTTCTCATAAATAAAGCAGAAGATAAAATATAATTGTAGGCATGGTTAAATAATATGAAATAATAGATAATACGGGTTTATTAGTAGTTAGCCTATAAGTACTGTACAACTTGATTGTCATTAGGAAATAAATGATTAGGTAATCATATTTGTGTTTTATTTGCTCGATGTTGTCCTAATATTTATAATAAGCGTACACCTCTCAGTGAATTCCCTTTCCTCAGTGTCATGATATGGGCATTTGATATGGAAAATGAGGCGATGAGTGCCCTCCTGTGTCTACTGTATTCCGTTAGTACAAAGAATTTCAACGTTGAAGTTTAAATTTAGATGATGATGAAAGACAGGCCGCCCAGTGATGAACAGTAGGTACTTTAGAAAACGTTGGCGCATTTAAAAATGTAATTACTGGTGAACATCGTATCTAGACTCGCGGGAGCGTGTCAAGCCAAGTTCAAGTAACAGAACTGGCGAGCAGCACCGTGTGTAATATTACACGAACCATTTGGAGTCACATTTGACCCCTTCATAACTCAAAAATTATTTCACATAAACTATGTCAAATTTAGTTAATACATTGAGAATTACGAGGTACATATGTGCTCCAAATTTCATAAACACATCTCAAACGGTTATTTAGATATTAACGTCCAAAAATCGTCATTTTTATCACTGACTGACCTATAGATCAAAACTCTAACCCAGTTCTAGATGACCTAGAAAGTTCAAATTTGGCACGTAGATAAGTAATTAGGGGAATACAAAGGAGTAAATCAGAAACTGGTAAATTTTTATCATTTTATTATAATTTTTCACATAATTGATTAAAATCAAAATCAAAAGTCATTTATTCAAACTAGGCTGAGAGTCAGCACTTTTTGAACGTCAAAGTTACACAAGAGACAGTCCCTCCAAAACGCCCGCCCTTCGACACTTCCTAGTGCTTTAGCTGGGAAGAAGAAGTGGCAGAACAAACTCCCCAGCAGCACAGCTGTCTGTTAAGTTAGAAGAACTTGATTCTATACAATATTGTGTAAGTAATTAATATTATAAAACAAAACATACATTATTCACCATATGTCAGCTAGCACACGCCAATATAATCACCAACAAAACATTGAAAACTAAACTCAAGCTGAAATAAATAATAAAACAAAATCGTAAACAGAACTTAAAACGTAAATAAAGCCTCCAGACATAAAGGGAGTGCCCGCTTACATATTCAACGGTGCAAAATGATACATATACATACAGCTAAGTGGAAGTTACAATAGTTAAACTAGGACCTCCGAAGTAAAATAAAATAACAGTTAATACAAGTAACAATAACAAAAATCATGGTCAGCAAGACGACCAGCCACCACAAGCAGCACCCGTTCACGAGCATAACGCAAAGGTCAGCCATTACCCCCCTCGCCATATTTGAGGGAAGGTGGTAACCCGACCCCCGACGATACCGCAAGCAGTGACATCTAAAGGAGCATGACGAACTTGCTGCCGGTTGGTCAGGCAAGAATATTATGAACAGCTGACGAGGTCGCTAGCTAACTGCATGTTGCAATACAACTCATTTAAAATCATTGTAATGAGTAGATTATGTCCACAGCAAATGAAATTAAAATAAAATTAAAATAAATTAACAAAATCAGATAAATAAAAAATAAAATTATATGAACTACCCATATAAACTATCGGTAGGAAAGCGAATTCTGGATTGAAAGAACATAAACATTGTCTTGAGTTAATCACAGCGACCAACTATTCCTATCGTTTAAGTAGCCGTTGATAGAATAGTATGCCTTTGAACAAAGGTTGGATTTTACTTTAGCTTTAAACTCATTAAACTGCAAATCTAGCAAAGCAGAGGGAAACATGTTATAAAAGGTAATACCAAGACCAACAAAAGAATTATGAACCTTATAAAGCCGGTGAAAGGGAGCTCGTAGTTTGTCCTTATTTCTAGTATTAATATTATGAAAATCACTGTTTTTAGTGTACAAGTGTATATTTTGCCTAATATATAAGATGTTGGCGAAGATGAATTGTGATGCCACCGTAAGAATACCAATATCTTTAAACAAATCTCTCAGAGAAACTCTAGCACCACGTTGGTAAATCGCTCGAACAGCTCGTTTTTGAAGAACAAAGATATTTTGAATGTCCGCGGCTTTGCCCCACAGCAGAATGCCGTAGGACATTATGCTATGAAAATAACTAAAATAGACTAATCGAGCTGTATCACCGTCCGTGTACTGTCTAACTTTCCTTACGGCGTAGGCGGCCGAACTGAACCTTCCCGCTAGGCTTGATATATGTGATCCCCACTGAAGTTTGGCGTCTACTGTTATGCCCAGAAAAACTGCCGAGTTATATATTAGGAGCACTTAAATACTTAGTGCCTGTAATAACTGAATGTATGTAAAAAAAAAACGTAAGAATCTGCAATCAGCAATTAAAATTTATGACAGCTGGTCTTCATGTGGATTTTAAGGTCTTCACTTGAATATATAACGAGTTGAATATCACCCTTATTTTTTTTTAAATCCAAATATTTCCGTAGTACTTATAACGAAGGGTATAGTTGACTTTCGTATTTATTACGTTATTAATTGGGAGTTGGTATTCATTATTGTTTCAATATTTAGCGCACATCAATAGTGTAAGGTCATTATGTACAAAAAGTAATGTTATCCCATCAAAAACATAAATGTGAAATGAGAGCCAAGTTCAATTTTATGATATATGCCTTGGTTATTGACTTCAACGACAAAAGAAGTGAGATCTAAACGGGTGCCAAGTTCAATGGTCAATCCTGAAATTTATTTATAACTACATAAAATATAATTTCTTCTTATAACTTAGGAAAATATATTGTAGCCTAAGGTCTGACTTGGCTAGTTTTCATATACGAATTCGAGTCTTCGCAAGTTATATAAACCTGTTACTTGTCGGTGCTTATTTTATTATTCCGAAAATTTGGCTTGCTGATAGAGACTAGCCATCGAACATAATAATTCGTATATGAGAACTAGCCAAGTCAGACCTTAGGCTACAATATATTTTCCTAAGTTATAAGAAGAAATTATATTTTATGTAGTTATAAATAAATTTCAGGATTGACCATTGAACTTGGCACCCGTTTTAATAGTTGGTTTGTACGTATGCAGTGATGGTAAAATTATTATGAAAAACGTTAATAAATAAAATATTTGTCATTTTGCAAAGCTTTTAGAGCAACCTACATAATATTACTAGTCTATGGACGGTTGGACGAGACACACATTTCTTCTTATTCTGAAAGAGATATGTAATATTAATTATGGCACATGTCATATTGTAACTAATTAAAGATAGGTGTATGATGTAGATTCGTATAAATTTATTTGCATATCGACACCTGTTCTGAAAAAGATACGATATCAGATTCCTAATAAAAAAAAAGTATCTGATGGAGGGAGCCCTTTAATACATATTTGAAAGACGATTTGCTACAATTTAAAAGTGTTAAAAGTTTAAGGGTCTTCCTATCTATACATTGATATTCATAAATTGAGATATTTACGCAGTGGCTCTAGCAATGTACTGCACATATGCCTTAACGAATAAATATTGTTCCACAGCTGGGCAATGGCCTATCTTATTGAAGTCCATGGGAGAAGAGGTCCCTAGCCCAGTAGAGAAAAGAGAGATCTGGAAGTCCACACACATTTCTCTTTCTGCTTCCTCAGGCCAATCATGCTGTCTTAATTGAGTGTAAGGGCGAATTTGGGGCGCGAGTTGTCAGTGACATCATTAATATTTTCACTGGCCGCTCTTGACCGCAGTTCAGATATGCTGGTCGCATTCGGTTTCATTTTTGGAATCCGCTCTTAGTCATCAACTCATCACGCCAGAGCTAGTAAACCTGCCTCAATGTGGCGGTCTTCAGGAATACACTGTGTGATTCTAGCCTGTCTGTATTGATACAATCAATAGTAGAATTTAACAATAAATGTTTATTTGCTTTATTCATTATAACCGTTGTTGAAAAGAGCCTATTCAATTTCTTCTCATGAATTGTCTCGTATTTAGATACGAGCTCTTATTCTTCGACCGCGTTCATATCGCCATCAACAATATACGAAAGATCCAAGTCAATATAGCGAAACTTTTTAATACTGCGATTTAAAAACTGTGAGATGTTTCTCTGGGGGTAGGTAGTACCACTCCACTGTTTATTCCATCGCAGAATAGTGAAGAGATGTTTGTTTCAATTTCTGTTTGTTTAATGTTGAATAATTCCTTTCAGAGTTTTAGCTGCCCTGGGTGCAGGGTATGGCTTATACTATTATTTAGCAATTATAAAGGGAATGCATTTAAAATTGGATTTTAATGGTGTTTAAAATATTGTCCGAGGAAGAGGGGCTGGACGCGCTCAATGCTATTCAGAGAACCAGAATTGCATCATTCATGTCCAAGGTTGGCACGTCTAGAAACAGTACCTATATGTTTACCAAAATCTGCAAGCGGTAGTTGGTAATATTAGGGCGTAAATATATCGTTATTGTATTCTGTATGTATTTTATTGTGTAAGTTATATGCATGTTTACTGTGCCATTGTTTTTTAACTGAATACTTTTAAATCGTGTGTTTTTATAGATAATGTGGTCTGCAAATAAAGATTAATATTTAATTATTTTTTATTAGACAGCCTGGTATGATAGTATCCTAGTAGTAAAATTAAAAAAAAATAAAGAAATAAATACTTATATAGAATTGAGTCTTCTTACCATAAAGCTCTCTCTCCAATCTTATCGTTTTTATGCTAGTCTAAAAAATCGACACTTTACACGGTTTATAAGACTTCAAACACCAAGATTTATGGCTACAATCTTAGCGAGAGAAGCCGCTGGCAAAAGCTAGTCTACAATAATTCAGAGGTATAAAATTTCATATTAGTGTTATAAAATAGTACAAATTAAAAGGATTTTATAACCATCTAAAGTTATAATGCCAGCAACAATCTTAGCGTGGTCGTGCTGGAAAGGAATCTTCCCAGCACGACCTGTATATCTACGATAATTGAGAGGTATAAAATTTATAATTAGTGGTATAAAATAGTACAAATTAAAAGTATTTTATTACCATATAAAGTTATAACGCCACCTACAATCTTAGCGTAGTCGTGCTGGAAAGGAATCTTCCCAGCACGACCTGTATATCTACGATAATTGAGAGGTATAAAATTTCAAATTAGTGGTATAAAATAGTACAAATTAAAAGTATTTTATTACCATCTAAAGTTATAACGCCACCTACAATCTTAGCGTAGTCGTGTTGGAAAGGAATCTTCCCAGCACGACCTGTATATCTACGATAATTGAGAGGTATAAAATTTCAAATTAGTGGTATAAAATAGTACAAATTAAAAGTATTTTATTACCATATAAAGTTATAACGCCACCTACAATCTTAGCGTAGTCGTGCTGGAAAGGAATCTTCCCAGCACGACCTGTATATCTACGATAATTGAGAGGTATAAAATTTATAATTAGTGGTATAAATTAGTACAAATTAAAAGGAATTTATTACCATGTGAAGTTATTATGAATGCGTTAATGGTCGTGCTACGAAGTACAACACCATTTCTGTACATAATGGCTTTCTCTATTTTAACGCATGTGGGGGGTGAATAAAAAACCCAACCCTTATGTTCAGTAATACTTACATGAACTTTTGTGTAACATTATTCAATGAATTAATTTAGGATTATTAAGTGGATATTAAAATCTTATGTAAGAGCGTCTCAGACATTTACTGACTAAAACCCACCCGTGTTCCTTCAGTTGCCCATATGCCACGGTGAACCGGGGTTACGTAGAATGATCCAAGCAATTTGGTTAAAGTACGAATAATAATGTAAATATGTTATTATTCGTGTTTTCACGTTCCGAAAATCTCCTATACCAACATCTGGTTATGGAGTATTACCGTATCTCCATCAGAACAAGAAGCGACTTTTTCATTTTTCATCAAGACATCATTTGATGGCGAGTAAAAAAAAAATCTCGGTGAGAGAGAACCTTGGGTTAATTGGTCTAAAATATGGTGGAAACCGCATCTAAATCCATTGTGTGGTTAAGAAGATCTAAGCAATCATATAGACAGACCGGAAAATAACTTTGATATACTGGATAAGTTTTTATACAGTGCGTAAATTGTAACCATGAATTCAGCATATCACTCTAGACCACCTCGCGCAGAAATGTTTCGTCGGTTTTACAAAGAAAAATCTGCTGTTTCACAGAAAAATGCAATACCTACGGGGTCAAAATGTATGGAACATCTGATTGTTTTTTTGTATAACCGACGAAAATTTTCTACGCTGGGTGGGTCTAGAATGATAAGCTGAATGGTTACAGTTTGCGCACTGGATAAAAACTGATACTATATACTATGTATAGTATGTATTTGCTCTTTATTATAATTATGGCTGATTTGTAAAATTTGCACCTAGTGTTTTTTTTTTTCAGGATGGGAAATCATCAAATGACTTCTCCCGCTCTGGGCGGAGCGGGAGGGCGTGTCAGACTTTTACTGACTAAAACCCACCCGTGTTCCATCAGTTGCCCATGTGCCAGGGTCACGGTATCTCTTTCGAACAATCACGCGACCCCGGCAGGCATCGGTCCTAGTAGACCCCTACACTGCTGCTGACATCTCTTGTGTCACCATGCTATTCACATCAACAACTCTGCCTGTTGCAGTCCTCTGCTGGACATAGGCTTCTTCCAACAAGCGCCACAACACCCTGTCCTCCACCTTCCGCATCCAGTCTATCCCAGACACTTATTGAAGGTCGTGTGTCCGTCTAGCTGGGGGCGCCCCACGCTGCGCTGGCCGAAACGCGCTCTCCATTCCAGGACACGTCTGCTCCAGCGGCAATCAGTCCTTCGACAAATTTGGCCAGCCTGCTGCCACTTTAGTTTGCTTACTCTGCTGCTTAAGCTGTATCGGAAACTCCGGTGATTTTTCGGATAATATGAGTTCTGATTTTATCCTGTAAATAAATTCCACCAACCACTGGAGACTATAGCATTAAAGGGTGAGAATCTTTGGCAACCTATAACAGTAATTTATTGAGTACATACTTGTTTACACTTAGCTTATATTATCTATACAAATCAATGTGTGAGTCACAGAAATAATATTCATAAAATGTATAGAAATGACGAAGTTTTTGATAACAATGGGCTTAGTTTTTTATTTGTAACATAATCAAATTCAGTTTAGTCATCTATTTGCCACCGAAGGATCGTGAAAGTGATTTTAGTGTGTACGTGATTAATTGAAAATTGGATTACCTACTTATTTTTAAAACATTTATAGAGTAAATGTCTTTATTATACTGGGAAAGATGTGATATTATTGTTTGCATTACCAAATCAATTGCAGAATATGGGATGTTTTTTGTAAAGTATATTTTACGTTATATTCATTTATTATATAGTTTTGGTGTCGCAATACTAGATAGTAGTATATTTTAATGATGATTGTTGGGATTGTTTTGTAACATGACAGAACTGTAATCCCCAAAGGGTTTGGCTGAGGAAAAACACACATAGTAATGCCTACATTTCAACAGTGATGTTTTAGCCCTGTGTAATGGGTGACTGTTTCGTTTTCTATTTATCTGTTTGTGACCATAAAATTGATAAATTAGTTACAAAATCATCATAGTAGGTATGTGATCTGAGTAGATAATTACTCTTTGCACTTTTTATATATATATATTTTTCGTTTTCATAAGTGTGTGTTTGACACGGGGGTTCCTTCATCGGGCATTGTCCCTTACAATATAGGGCGGCGAGCCCACGCCTACGGTGGTCGGGATTCCGCTATGGACTCCCGACGCCCGGGTTGTCTTCTTCGGTGGCTAGGAGCGTTAGAGCGCAGAGATTGCCTCTCCCTCATGCACTACGCCTCCGCCTATGCGAGTATTTCGCGGACACGGCGATGTTCCGCACATGCAGGGCAGACCTCCACCGTATTTTCCACTGTGTCCTCCAGGCGATTCACACTGTGGTAACACCCGAGCGTTTCTTTTTGCCTTATTCGGAACAGGAACCTCCCAATGCAGCTGTATCCGGTGAGGACTTGCGAAAGGTAGAAGGTGAAGACGCCGTGGCATCACTCCAGCCGCTTCTGAAAGAGGAAACTTACCACCGCAATTGTAGCGTCCGCAGTACTAGGTTGCGACAACCGTACTCGCCATGACGCCTTGTTGTACCACCGGCTCTATCCGCCATTCCGTGATTTCTTGCGGCAGTGAAGTTACGCCCCGGTATTTTGCCTTCTCGTGCCAATCCCACATAATTATGCGCGAGAACTGTTGCTTTCTAGATCCCAGGGCGATTGCGTCTTCACTCTAAAGGTTCGATTTTGCAAACTTTCACTTCGAGAGTATTGTTTAGATTTAACACTTTGCCTTTATTTTTTCAGCTATGTCATCTTCAGTTCTTTCGTTTATGGGGCATTATTATTTTACCATGAAATGAAAGCACGTTATGAACAATTTACGAATCCAAGTAATGACACGAAGACATGACTCTTCATTGTCACCGACTTACCCTTTTGCCAACTTTGTGGGGTCAGTTTCCAGTCTCACCGACAAAAAGAAAACAAAATAATCGACTAAATGGTGGCCTAGAGACGGTAAGAGTGTTGTTAGACTCGTTAAAAAGTTATGTTTGTAATATTTAGTATTGTGTAGGATTTAACATTTAAAGACACTTTTTATTGCAGCCTTGTCATTGTCAGTTCGCTCGTTTATGGAATAGTACTATTTTATAATCATCTTATCAGCGTATTGATGGCAAGTAACTTAAACATCTTTGGCCCAAGATTCTGCTGCGCGAATTCGTCTCTCTGACGTTGTCATAAGATCGCCAAATGTACAAGAAAGAGCGCATACGACGCAGGATTCTACAATGAAATGATATAAGGAATTGACCAACTAACAAATCTTGAGAAATTTATGGTGGAAGTAGAGACATTCACTCCAGATCATAGTTATAACGACCATGGTTACGCTACGGATGAAGCATAAGGAAGCAGCAGGTAATAAACAAATTTAACTGTTATTGTTTTGCCAATGATGCCTTAAAACCTACGCCAAATCAAACTATAATAAAATCCCTTAGTAACACAGAAAACCTGACTCATTTTTCTCTATCGAAATATCAGAAATAAATATATGTACACACTGCTATATATTAAGCTAGACATTTCCAGTGTTAGCTGACCTCGCATTATTCAGGCTTTTTGTACTATACGAAGTCAGCTTATACTGTAATTGTGTAGCTTGTTTTGTCGCCGTGCATACCTACCTATATCAAAATAAATACAAACACCGCAGTAGCTCACAAACAATGTGTTTGTTTATAACTATAGGTAAGGCTGGGTTCATACATTTAGATTTTTATGTTTAAGCAGCAATTTTGGTCTTTAAAAACTTTAACGCTTTCTACAAACTGAGGAGGATTTTTCTGACCACCTTTTGTTCGATACTTTCAGGGTCTGTGGAGGTCTATCCAGGTCTAAGTCAAAGGATTTATTTCAAACAGGCATAAGGGTTCCGTGTGGTGCTGGACGTTAAGAATAGCATCATACCATTTAACTTCATCATTTCATTATTCTTCCCGTGGGTGTCGTAAAAAGCGACTGAGGGTGTTAGTAGAGATTGGGCAGCAGCGTTTGCTATACATTTTACCACCATACTCCGATCACCAATCCGCCTGCCAAGTGTGGCGATTAGGGCAAACCCCGCCAAATTGGGAGATGCCTATGTGCAGCAGTGGACGTCATTCTGTTGTGATTATGATGATGAGGCATAAGAAGATAGTATTGAATTTCAAAATTTACAAGAAAATAGGATTGAATCTAGTTGCCCCTTCCAAAAGATAATTTCGTATATAGATGAATGAGCAAGAAACTCCAAGGTATTATCTGCCAGGTTGTTCTGCTAATTATCTTACCATATCTAGGCAACCATTTGGTTAGGTTGGTTGGATTTGGGTGGTAAGGCTGGAAACCAGCCAACCCCACATAGCTGGAGAAAGGGTAGGCACTGCCGGGGTCGCGTGATTGTTCGAAAGAAATACCGTGACCCTGGCATACATGGGCAACTGAAGGAACACGGGTGGGTTTTAGTCAGTAAAAGTCTGACATGCTCTCCCGCTCCACCCAGAGCGAGAGAGCATGTCAGACAAGTCATTTGATGATTTCCCATCCAAAAAAAAAAAAGGTTAGGCACATAACGATGATGTGTCTGCCAAACAGATAACAATATTTAGCTGCTAGATGTATCCTATGAGGCTTTTGTTTCTAGCTTGGTTTGTCTCACTCCTGGACAACGGCTTCTCTCCATCCTTTAATTTTTCACGAGTCGTCGCGTCATTCTCGGGGTATCATAAAGTCACTTTAAATAGCAGTTAGTCCTCCAGACCTTATTTCGGCCATGGCGGCACATCTCAACGGAGACTAGCCATCGGCGAAATTGCAATGCTATGTCGGATGGTATAAACGTAGCCTTATGAATGAATGTTCTAGCCTTCGTCTTTGTTATGTTGGCATTAAAGAATTAAACAACAACACAGTTGCACAGTTGGACGAAATGGCAGGCGCATTGGGGTGAGCTAAAAAATATTTTATTCTATTTTTGTCCGGTTGTTCCTGTCTCCTTCGTCAGTGGTCTTCATTTTGTTGTTAATGTTAAATATTTAAAGAGAATGCGCTAAAGTAGCTCAAGGAAATCAAATTTCTGTTGATTTTTTGCAATTTTTTCATTTATTTCTTTAGAATGTTTTTTTTCATGACTCTCTCATTCGGGACAACATTCAACGGGAGTACATGAACTTACAACGTAACCCTACCCAACTGTCACCCACCGATCAGAATGAAACTTTGCACATCGATATAACACTAAAAAATATTGAACCCGTGTTTTTTATTTTTCCGGAATCCACGTTTTAGGGATAGAAACCTTACTTACTTGTTAGAGATTATTTAACTTGGTTGTGTTCATGATTTTAATGATTCGATATTATTTATCATAACATGTTACAGTAGCAAATCATATTTTGTTCAACATACAGCCCCGGAGACGGAACAAAAATTCACGGGCTATCTTAGCGCATATTATCGATGAAGAGAAATTATGATAAATCTAAACTAATAAAGTGCTAACATTTATTACTTGTACTTGTCTTAAAATGGGTACCATTCCAGAAATTAGGTTCTGATATGTGGGATATAAAGTATGTTGGAATCATTTTGAAGGATATAACTTATTTATTGCCTCATATGTTCGAAAAAATTGCCTGCTTAGTGACGTGAATAACGCAGTGAATCTTGATGAGTTGCCAAAACGAAACTATTACTACTGATAGTGTGTTAAGCAAATATCCTGCATCATCATTATCATCATCGTTTCAGCCGAAAGACGTCCACTGCTGGACATAGGCCTCCCCAAGCTCCGCTACTTCGACCGGTTTTGTGCTTCCCGCGTCCAACCGAATAGACAATAATACAATATACAATCACAATTCAACCCAAATGTATGGAACGTTGAAGGGCTTGTGGCTAAGTAATGACAGCCGCACAGATCGATCGATCAGGTTAAGCTACGCTTGCCGCGTTTGGTTCGTGGATGGGTGACCATCTTTACATACCAAGAGCCCTCCTTACCTTGCCTAAGCCGTAGGTTCCGGCTGTCTTTCGTAGACATCTTCGACATTTGACTGGCCTGTTAGTCTAGTGGTTAGTGACCCTGACTCCTAAGACTGAGGTCGTGGGTTCGATTCCCACCCAGGACAAATCTTTGTGTGATGAGCACGATCATTTGTTCTGTGTCTGGGTGTTATTTATCTATAATATGTATGTATTTAGAAATATATAAGTATGTTTATCAGTTGTCTGGTTACCATAGTACAGGCTCTGCCTAGTTTGGGATCAGATAACGTTGTGTTGGTTGTCCTAAGATATTTATTATTATTATTATTTGTTACGGGTCGTCAGACGCCGGAAAGTTTGACAACCAGTCTTAAAAAGGGGTATCATATTACCCAGTAGCTGGGTTGTCGAGGTCAGATAAGCTGCCGCGTGTGTAAAATATTGGTATTCAGCTGTATCCGGTTAGACTGGAAGCCGACCCAATATAGTTGGGAAAAGGCTAGGCAGATGATGAAGATGTATGTGACTCCTGATAATTTTAGCATGAACCACACCCATAAATACTCATATTCATAAATATAATGTACTTTATTTTCAGATTTTTAGTCTATGGCACATTAGCTTACATCGTATATTTGGTATTTAGAGACGCGAAAGAAAAGTTTGACGAGTACATGAAACAATTTGATGGCAAACCACCCAACAAACCCAAAAAATTGTTGGAGGAAGTTGTAGAAGTTCAAACAGAAGTCCATACAGAAGTTCATACAGAAGAAGATGTTACGACGAACGAGTATACAGTGACTGATGAATGGACTGACTCCACTACTACAGCTATGGTTATGAAAATCGGAAACTACAGGCTTAAATGGGAAAGCACTGCAAAGAATGGCGAGGACCCCCTTGAGTAAATAAAAGACTCTCTGGAAGTCTGGAGTCTATTTGGAAGATCTTGTCATATCACATCATACCTTTCATTATTTTTAAGATTATTTTATAGATCTGTTTGACAGCAATTTACTATTGATATTCACAGAAATATAAGGATGTAAATAATTTTATATATCACGTTACTATTTAATATCTTCATAATTTTACTATGTGGATACATTTTAACCCTTGAAAGATTTATGCGGTTATATTCGAACTAATTAAGAACACAACTAGAACAAAAATACAAGGCGGATTCAATAATAACAGCACTTCCGATTTTTTCTTTTTTTATTAATGGAAACAGACATTACATCAAATCAACAATAAAATATGTATATATTATTTTACAATATCCTGCAATCAAATAAAAATAAAAATTGTTCCCTTAAGTACCGATTGAACACTAATAAATTACTAAAACTAATGATTTTGTGATGTTACGTTATAAAGATAATATAACTTTTATAAAGTTGTATTCGATGCAATCATAAATCTTACCTAGTATACGTAGGTAAGTATTGTGCATAACTACATTAAACATTGAATGTGTTATTTTTTAGGCTCTTCACGTTTTATAAATGTATTCATACAATAATTATATAATGTAATTATCATCGAATCAGAGATTCACTACACATGTATTAATTACTGCTATTCAAGAAATTGTTGGCTTCTATCCTTATTTAAGACATGATTGTGAAAAATATCACAAAAAAAATGATATAATGTTATTAATTATTATATAATTAACAAATTAAGTAGCTTATACTTTAAAAAATACATAATAAATACATATCATTAGCAACGTGTCTATTGTACAAATAATTGTCATACATACTTCTCGAATCCAAATATATTGATCTATAAAACAACATAAATCAGTTTTATATATCTTGCGAAAGACAACTTTTTTTTGTAATAATTAAAATAAAGTATTAATAATATTGTTTTTACTATGTAGTTTATGTATAAATAATAATTACAATCATATGTAACATCGCTGTGGTTTAAGTACTCAGTTTTAAGGAAATTAAGTTGTTCATAGTGAAAATCAGAGTCAAGCAGTCGGTACCTTGGTTTAAAATATGAAGGTTTATCTATCTTTTTTTGTGAATCATAAAATAAGTTTTTATTTGTAGCGAATATTATACTTACTATTTTTTAATTAAATTCTACATGATGTGTGTTTATTGAACTTCCTATTTTTTATTTTTATTTTCAAAATCATCAAGAATACCTATTAATTATTATGGTATTTAAGGCGCCGCCTACGCGGCGGCGTGTGATATTCATTCAATATTAAAAGTGATACCCACTACTTTAGTATAAACAAATCACCCTATTGCTTCCTTTTAAACATTAATGTAACAGTAACCTACTCTAAATTAAAGAAGCCAAGATTAAAAAATATATATATA
This sequence comes from Aporophyla lueneburgensis, assembly GCA_932294355.1. Taxonomy (NCBI): domain Eukaryota; kingdom Metazoa; phylum Arthropoda; class Insecta; order Lepidoptera; family Noctuidae; genus Aporophyla; species Aporophyla lueneburgensis. Next base: position 19,706,960 of record OW028746.1, on the reverse strand, counting down.
CGTATTTCTGCCAGCATCATTTATAAAATAATACATGTAATTTTGATTCTCAATAGTCCTTGTTAATAAATTATTAACAGGTATACATACATACTTCTACATATAAGTAATTATGAAAAGGATAAAAAATCTTCCTTTCTACATTTTAAAATGTTTTAACATGACAAATCAAGACGAAAACGTTACGTTTCAATCAATATCCACTAAATTGAAGCGTCATTTACACGGTGCGATTTAAGTGCCAGTGGCAAGCAATACACGGAAGCAAAAATGTAAGTTCTACCGTCACACACAATGTTTAGACCAAGACTCAACCCAGGCCGGCGGGCGTCTAAGTGGTCCGCTAATTTTTTTTAATTGGCCCGCCAAAATCTATCAGCTAGCGATGGTCTTTTGAGACACATCTGTAGTCGATAAATAGATCAAGTGTGAAGACAAACCTGACTTTTAGTTCTGAACTAAAAGTCAGGTTTGTCTTCACACTTGATCTATTTATCGACTACAGATGTGTAGCTAACCTTTGATAAGTTTTTAGCACGAAAACTTCTGTAATGGAATCAGTAAACTATTTTTATAGATTATGATAACTATGAGTTATTTGAAAGTTTTCTTTAAATTAAACCATAACTATAGACAAATTTTGTAATACAAGAAGCAAGCAAGCTGATACGTTATCAAAATGATGGCCCTCCTTCAAAATTGGTTGAGCCACCTTGGTTTAGTTTAGACGATGCAAGTGAGTTGTGGCTTCAGTTTTATTGTAGGTATGCCAACGGCAAGAAAGTAGCATCATGTAAATGGGGCTTTACGTAACACAACATTTTTTAGTTTTAATAAAAAAAAACTTAACAAGTACTTTTCTTATACTACACCCTAACCCATTTTGTCAACGTTTATAATAAGGACAAATATCACATTTTTAATTTCTACGTCAGTGTTTATAAAGTCAGTGTGATACCAATATGTGATAATTTCTTGAAAATTTAGAGTAGGTCGTAACCCTCTGTGATGTTTTATTTCTAAAATAGATATTGTACTTAGAGGTACTTTTCTTTTGTTTGTTTTTTCTTAATTATTAAATCCACTGAAAAAAATCAAGTGGAGTGATGTGTCAGTTATCTCAAAGAGTTTTGCAATACTCAATCTTTTTTTAACGATATCTTATGTCGAGCAATTTTACTCACAATATCTTTAGCATTAAAATTGTTTCCGTACCAAAAGTCTGACATTTAAAATTGAGTATCGCTGTTCGAGTACTTAAAAAAGGATTTATTCCCAAAATTATTTCTCTTTACTTCTTAATGGAATTCTTTTTGCTTTTTGGATACAGCCCGTCCATTCCTTTTCCAAACGGTGTTTCAGCATTTGTCGTCAGATAATACGATCCTTCGGCACTGGAATAAGAAAAACAAAAATAAGATGTCGGTACATCCAAACAAATACATGGTTAAGAGTAGTTCAGAGTCATATTTCTGTGGTTTAATTTTTATGACTGGGCTATTGTAGGTACACAATTTAGTGTTATTTTCCTCAATATTTAGGTTATTATAAAACGCAGTTTGGTTTCAACTTCCTTTATTTTGCTAAAATGTTAATAGGTTAAGACTGACATGAATTTTAATATTCGATTAGTGGTAAATGTGAGTTATCATACATATAGGTTGGGCACTATAATAGCTCCCGCGCCGAAGGCTAGTCTCCGTTGAGATTGGCTGCCATGGTCGAAATACGGTCTGGAGGACTACTACATATAACTCGGTACTCGACATTTTCGGCCAATAATCGGTAGTACTCGCTTTCGGCCCGATTGTCGAAGCAGTAGACCGTTTAGTTAGGGATTTCTAAGGCCTAATCTGTCTCTCCGCTGATGATAAGTATGAAGCAAGCTATCATCGAAAAACGAATTGGCGGGCAACGAGTTTTGAATGCGCGATGGGGTCGAGCAATAACCTACTCGTTTGTGCGACGGGGTCAAGCAACCATCTACTCGCTGCGCGAAAGGTTCAAGCCCTAGCGAGGTCAACCAACTCACTGGGATGCGTATAGACCAAGCGTAATTTCTCTGGAAGTATTCTGCCCGCTAAGCGAGCGTCGCTGAGCGAGTACTCTCTTTGAAAAAAAAAAAAACGAGTACTCGCCGGAGACTGCGGTGTGAACAATCAGTAATCATTATTATTATCATTATCATCAGCTTATAATGTTACCACTGCTGGGACACAGGCCTTCTCTCGGTGAGAGGGAATGGGCCATAATCCACCACGCGGGCCCAGTGTGGGTTGGTAGACGTCACACGTCTTCAAATATTTAGTTCTAAGACATGCCGGTTTCTTTACGATGTTTTCCTTCACCGTTTTGAGAGCAGTGGCGATGAAATAATTTTCACAAAGTAATGCGACTGCTTGGGTTTGAACTTACGACCTACTACTCTTAAGTCGCGGCCGTTACCACTGGGCCACCACTGCTCTTCAGTCAGCGATCAAATATTAATCTTTTTAAGTCTTGAAATCTAGATGCTTCCTTGTCGCGCCCTGGGACAGGCGCCTTAGATATATTTTAAGAGACCCACACGTAGAAGAGAATACTAAACCTCTAACGATTGTGCTAAGAAATTCTTTCCAAGTTGTATGTGAGTAAGCTAATTTCAATTCTATTGAAAAGAGTGTGGCCTCTTTAAATGTATTTTATACTGTTCCCATGTTTACGGATTGATGCTTTTAACTTACTTATTATCACAGCTATAGCCCATATACACCATGCCAGCTTCAGGGGTGGGATTTTCTCTAAACTTGTGGTATGATTCGGCAGGTGAGGCTGGGAACGCTTCAGGGTTTATCACCGATTCCGCGAAGAACCGCCACGACCGCCAGTGGCTGCATAAGTCTGAAAATATTTAGAATAATCTAAGCTTTGTAATCAAATCTTAGTAGGAACTAGATAATATTATTGTAATTATCTTGAAGACTACCAGTTTGTTACGGTTACCAAATATCCCAGGAATATATCAGGTACTTAATACAAAAGGCAAATGTAATGTTGCTCTTGTTACGTTGTTACTAGCGTAAAGGTATAAATATATCCAGCTGGATGGATCATGGTTGATTGCGCTCATAGACCTCATAAGATTGTGCAATTCTTAAACCAGTTAGAAAAAGTAGAAATGACCTGTTCCGTGCTTAAACCTAGATTAACTTTGCTTTAATTTAGCAGAGATTTATTTATGACATATACCAATATTAAAATAAATGTTAAAAGTCTACCTACGATTCATCCTTTTAGCGTTTTTCCGAGAAGCTTGGGCTCGTCTCCCAGTGTTACCAGATGAGGCTGAATATCATTACATTTTAGAAAAATATCTAAAATAATAGGAGCCATCCTGATACAGGAACTATAATTTCAATGCAATACCATACCATAGGCACAATTAAAATATAAGAGGACGTCACAGTAGCGTAGGTGTTTGAGAAGCGGAAGCGCAATGCTGCGTGAAAAACACGTGTTCGTCATGTATACACGTTGTTCTGTTTGAGCTAGCGCAACGAAGCATGAGGTCGGTAGCTTGTACCCGCTACCCAGTACACGGAGCATCAGTACGTTAACCTCACTCAAGCTCAACAATAACCATTGCAGTTATAACCTATTATGCAGCATAAATAGTGTTTTTTTTTCTGTCAAATCATAATTATCAAATAAACTGATTAATTAAAACACTTACTATCATCGGAGAGTGGGATAGGCGCAAATCGGGGACATCCCGGTTGTATGCTTTTCCCACCGTTCGGCCAGAAGTCAGCCGTTCCGGTACGTACCGGCGCGCCGTAGCCGCCGGCATCCGTATGTATGACGTCAACGAACTCCGCATCCTTCCCACTGACGTGATCCATCACCACACCATCAGGGTAGAACGCTGGAAAAGCAGGATCGAGTGCCGTTACTCTGAAATGTTTGTAGGTTGATGTTAATTTAGTGTGATTTAAAAATATCCCAATTTGGTGGCAATTTTGCGAAATATGAACAAATTAATTAAATGTCTTTGTCTTCGATTCAAAGAAACTGTAACATACCCGTGGAGAGAGTGGAGGGAAAAACTGTGGTCGACACTATCCATGTATTTGTTGCGTAGACTGGCGCTTGGTACGGTTATTGAAATGTTTATACAACGATTCCAAAAATTGTGTTTAGATAAATGGGGCATATATGAACTGGTCCTGCATCTCAAGAGTTGCTAGACAGGATTGTGTAGCGGGACTACGGCTGGTGTACATGGATAGTTGTCTAGCAGATTTTAAAGAGGATGAATGTGGATGGATGAGACCTTTCAAAAGCCTTCTCTATACAAATGATCATATTTATTTATTTATTTATTTATTTATTTATATAAGTTAAACCTGCATCGTCAGCAGAATAGCGGCAAAACATAGTGACTGTGATGGAAGTAGCATATAAGATGAAAATAATGAATAAGAATGTGAATGTATGAGTTTGGTCATGATGTTTGAAATGATGTGAAAATTAATTAATAGAGTGTGGAGCGGATAAGTGAAGTTGTGTATTTGGGTAGTCTATTTACACGTAATTGTGATCAACCAGTTGATGTCCAAAAAGGGCTCGACTGGCTCTTCACAGTGGCGTGCTGGTGTCTACGCTTATGTATGGAAGTGAATGTTGAGAATGGAATGAAGAAGCATAAAAGTATATTTACATAGTATAATAAGAAAGGCGCTTCCTGCGTCTGTACGCTAAGGTCTTTTGAACTATGCAACTGATTATAATGCGGTTTTTATCAAAAGATAAAGTGATTCAAGAGGAAGGTTTCTATGTATAATAAGCGGCCGGAAGCCGCTGACAAAAGCTAGAATAACGTCAAAACCTTTTAAGTTTCAATATATAATTATACTAGCTGATCGTATAGATGTTGTCCAGTTTCCTAGAACTCTACAGCAGCGCCACCTACCGGTTCCAATTGTGAATCTAAACCATCCAGAGTGCCACCCAAACGCATAAAAAAAAATTCAAATCAGTCCAGCCGTTTAGGAGGAGTTCAGTGACCTACACACGTACAGTAGAATTATATATATAAAGATAGCAAGAAGGGAAAATTTTAATGAAATGCAAAAATTTGAAAACCTTTTTTAAGTAGTTACCTTTTTACAAATTTGTTGTACTTAGTCTTGAGTTCCCTGGCAGTGTATCCGGCTACATGGCTTCCTAGAGAGTGGCCTATCACGTGGAACTTCTCAAGAAGTAGTCCTGATTCTAATAAATGGTTTAATTGTTCAGCCGCCGCTGTTCCCACCTGAAAGAAGAGAAGTAAATATTTATTCATTACACCTTCATAAATGTTAGTTTTTTAAAACACTTTATTTCTTTATAATGTTGAGGGTTCGTGATGAAATAATAACAGCCTCACGAGTTAGGTCTTCCCGCAGTCAATGGATGGAACCATCCATTTTATATCTAGACCCCCAGAAAAGCATATAAAGCGAGAGACCCGGCTGTCTTTTTAACCGACGAAAAAAAACGGAGGAGGTTCTCAATTCGACGCGTATATATTTTTTTGTTTTTTTTTTTTATGTATGAACACACTTTTTACAGAGTGGACCGATTTTGATAATTATTTTTTTATTGGAAAGGGTATTGTATATCTTTGGCAGTCGTTACGGACGTCATCACGGTCGTTACGGTCATTCGTCAGAAGCTCAAAATTCTGACAGTCACAGTTATCAAGGGTTATCGTTTTACCCAGCTACCGGGTGGCTCAGGTTATATAGGTAGTAGCTCTATAGTAGTAGCTTACACTAGGAAGCCGACCCGAACATAGTTGGGAATATGCAAGGCACATTGTTTTCTCTGTTCCTGAATACCGTGTGGCCATTGTTTCAGCATTTTTTAACTAGAATGTAAACGCTATTCTAATGTGGATTTGAGTGGCATAGCACTAAAAGTACGTTTGTTTTGTATGTTCTGCTGGGAAATAATTGATTAAATTACCTACTAACCATATTTACACGTTATCAATACCATTTTAGTTTCCGTGTTGTTATGGTCGTCCTAAAATATATTCATTTAAAGCATAAGGAAACTTGACTGCTCTGATAAGTTATTTTTAACACGACTTCAATTTCCATAAGGTATTTACACATAGACTCATACCATTACATTGATAACGGGGCATTCCTCAATAATACCACTAAGACTAAGTACATAAATTAAAATCGAAATCATGCGAATTACTACTAAGTTAAATAAACTATATGATTTCTTGTCATGAACAAAAATACATAATATCTTGTCAGTCACATACAGAGGTACCTACATGCCTTTTAAGATGACGTTCACATGGACATAAAACAAAAAATTAAATCGCCGACAAAAATGAAAAGCAAAAAATAATAAACCTTAAAATTATGAGTCGGCGCTGAAAAATCAATGAACAAAGATCACTCAAAGCTTTTTTGTGGCTTTAATGTACTAATAATACTTGGCAAAGCCCTATCTAATAAAATAAAATAAAAACAAAATCGGACTACTCTGTATAAAGTTATGCGTTGTTATACATTACAATCATTGAGTGAACAATAAATCATCCCCTGTTTTCCGACCCTTAGGGTTCGATTTTGTTTTCCAAATGTATATGGGACAACCTTTGGAGTATACCCTTTCCAATAAAAGAATTATCACAATCGGACTACTATGTAAAAAGTTATGCGTCACACATAAAAAAAAACAAAAAAAATATACGCGGTCGCACCTCCTCCGTTTTTTTTTCGTCGGTTAAAAAAGAGGCGGCGGCGGCGGGATTTTATCTTGCCTTGTATTGAGATTGAGAATCAAAAAAAGTGTCTCACAGTACGTCAAAAAACACACGGTTCAATTTTGAACTCTCGGCACTAAGCACTGGGTTGAAGATCCAGGGCACGAAAAAACCTCACTGTGATATTATAACGTCCTTTTCAACATCGATTAAGAGATCTATACTTATTTTATAAAGCTGAAGAGTTTGTTTGTTTGGTTGAACGCGGTAATCTCAGGAACCGTAGTTCCTGAGACTACCCAACACAAAAATCTTTTTTCAATTCGGACCAGTAGGTCCGAATTGAAAAAAGATTTTTGTGTTGGATAGTCCATTTATTGAAGAAGGCTATAAGGCTATGTAACATCACGTTATAATCAAATGAAGCGGAGCAGCAACGAAACATCGACGAAAACTGGCAGGTTATTTAATGTGACGGGAAGGGTCAGGGGAGCAAAAATTTGACGCGGACGAAGTCGCGGGCAGAAGCTAGTTTCAAATAAAGAAGGAACTCGGAACTCCTTCCTTTATAAACCTTTTGAAAAAAATCTTTTGTTTGAAAAAGAATACTGAGAGGGTGGGTAGTCCTACATAAAAAAGATCAGCCATATTAAGCCTGTCATTCTAACGTAAAATAAGTGTCACAAAAGTCGGGGAAATCTATCCAGGCACTACTACACTTTTCACTACGGGACCAAATCTCGACGACCGTTTCTACAGCTGTTCTATACGTCTGACAGGCCTGTTGGTCTAGTGGTTAGTGACCCTGACTGCTATGCCGGAGGTCGTGGGTTCGATTCCTACCCAGGACAAATGTTTGTGTGATGAGCACGATCATTTGTTCTGTGTCTGGGTGTAATTTATCTATAATATTTATGTATTTAGAAATATATAAGTATGTTTATCAGTTGTCTAGTACCCATAACACAAGCTCTGCTTAGCTTGGGACTAGATGGCGTTGTGTGATAGTTGTGGAATATTATTATTACTAGTTCTGATGAAAGGTGAGTTAGCTTCAGAAATACGTTTTGTTTTTTTCTACTCAACGCATGGTGATGACATTATGATAATAATTTCCGATCAGTGTTTTTTTATGTGGCAAGTATACGAATTTGTGTGGGGTAGGTGCGGTGTAGATTTTTTTAAAACGTCTTCCAAAAACACCCCAAATTGAAAAAATAACGTAATAAACTTAAAAATAATTTCAGAATTTAGATGATTTTTTTTGTGATAAAGTTTTTTATCGTTTCAAGATTTTCCTAAGATTACTAGGGAGACGGGACCTCCTAACTTAACCTCATATTGCTACCGCAATAGACCTACATTCGTCAACGCGTCCTTCAGCCGTGGCTGTATAGTGCCTAATTATAAACTGCCGTGATTTATAGACACTAACTGCCATAAGTAACGTAAAACTAGGTAACCTAGTTCTCCGCTATTAGGAAAATATTTAAGACTTCACTTATGTTTGAAGTTTATATTTTTAGAGTTTTGATTTTATGTGAGGATCGTGGCTAAAATTTTAAAAGCCACCAGTTCCATCGAAAGTTAAGCAACACTTGCCGCGGTGGGTTCGTAGATGGGTGACCATCCCTTATATATTGAGAGCCCTGCTTGCTTTGCAAAGCACGTTAACCCGTTGGTCCCTGTTATTATCCGTAGATATTTGATAGTCATCATGGGTTATCAGGAGCCGGAAAATCTGACAATCATTTTTCAAAAGGGTATATTGTGTCAATCAGTAACAGGGTTGTGGCGGCTAGATAGGCAATCACTTCATGTAAAATTTTGGTATTTATCTAGATCCGGGACGACTACATGTCGACCACAACATGGTTAGGAATGATAGATGTTTTGTTCATTAAAACTTCATGCACAAGTAAAATAAGTGCAAAAAGGTGGACTTAATGATGCCATTGTCTCGCTGTTATTTAAGTTATTACTAACCGACGAAAAAAAAACGGAGGAGGTTATCAATTCGACGCGTATATTTTTTTTTTTTTATGTATGACCACGCATAACTTTGTACATTGTAGTCCGATTGTGATAATTCTTTTTTATTGGAAAGGCTATACTCCCAAGGTGGTCCCATATAAATTTGGAAAACAAAATCGAACCCTAAAGGTCGGAAAACAAGGGATGATTGATTGTTCTCTCACTGATTGTAATGTATAACCGCGCATAACTTTATACAGAGTAGTCCGATTTTGATAATTCTTTTTTCATTGGATGGGGTATACCTTGCCAAGTATTATTAGTACATTCAAGCCACAAAAAATTATAAAATAAATACTTTTTAACAAAAAATTAAACCGCCGAAAAAACTGAAAAGCAAAAAATAATAAACCTTAAAATTTTGAGTTGGCGCTGAAAAATCAATGAACAAAGATCACTCAAAGCGCCGATTCATAATTTTAAGGTTTATTATTTTTTGCTTTTCAGTTTTTTCGGCGGTTTAATTTTTTGTTAAAATGTTTTTTAAGAAACAATGCAATTGCTTCAAGTATTTTATAAGCTATATCGTTAAGGTTCCCGCAGAAAGACGCGACCGGACAGCGAGAAATACAACATTAATTTTTGTTTATGCGAAACCCGAAACACGGGTCTAGTATTTTTATGTAAAGAATCTATGAAAAAAATTTCAAAACTGTATCATTAATAATCACAAAGTTATAAGCTTGATTACTTACCTGGTTGTCCACGCAAAAACATATGCAGATCACCACAAACAGCTAGTGTACGTACCATCTCCGTGTAATGGACGTTTGAGTACGAGAAAGACATGATAATTTTAAAATCGAAACAAAACACTAAGGCCCGCGACTTGGAAGCGTAATTAAATATTTTTGGTACAAAATATAACATGGTGTAAAAATTATTGGAATCGATTCAGTTACTGATTCTGAACAAACTATATTCAAGTTTCGCATATACTAAAAATAATCTTGTATACATACAACGTGAACTTCATGGAAATTGCTCGAGCAGAATTGCGTCGCATCATTGCATCGCTCCTATTGGTGGGAGCCTTTAGACAGCGGTAGATACACGCGTTAACGTTACTAATTTATTTATAGTCTAGACAAGACTTTTGGTTATAGTAACTAATTTACAAATAATTAACTATTTTTAGGCACGTTAAGCTTTTAGTCCCGGTTGTCTTTCGTAGATCTTAGATAATCGTTACGGGTCGTCAGAAGCCCGAAAGTCTGACAACCAGTCTTACCAAGGGTTATCGTTTTACCCAGTATCTGGGCTGTGGAGTTCAGATAGGCAGTCACTCTATAAAAAATACTGGTACTCAGCTGCATCCGGTTAGATTGGAAGCCGACCCCAGCATAATTGGGAAAAAGGCTAGGCAGATGATAAACTAATTTACTGATATTATTTATCATAAGAATTATTTTTCATCTAGTAATAGACTTGGAGTTCCGGATACTTAGCAAAAAAGACGATAACTCTCTGTTATTCGAACTCACTCCCTGAATTTTAGTATTCGAACGAAAAATCCTCAGGTGTTTTGGTACAGAGTGTGGGAAAACGAACGATAGCGAACGCGGAACAATCATGAGCTCTACGAGATGTACGACGAGCCTTATTTCATTAAAACTATGAAAATAAGACGTCTTTCATGAACAGGATCTGTCACAAGAAATGTACGAGCTGAGAGCACCCAAACCGGATGGCCGGAGAAGTCGAGGGCGGTCCATGCTTAGATGGATGGCGTAGACCGAGATTTTAAGAACTGTTTGAGTGAGAAATTTTCACGTTGGTGAAATATACTTGACCAGGCTAAGGCCCACTCGCGCCTGTAGAGCCTTAAATGATGATGATGATGATAGTAAAATTGTTAGTCTAGTCTACCATTTATGTGTCATTTTATTTAACTTCACATGAAAGTATGCTTTTGTAAAAATAATTTGTTTTTGAATTTTGTAAGTGTATTTGTATATTTTTATGTATGTATATTTTTTATTTTGTATGTTTATATTTAAATTATAGTATTATTTTTCTTCTACTATTACACACGTTGTCTACATCTCTTTGTATATTCTCTCCTATTGCAGGTATGCTGGAAGAGATTTCAATAGAAATAGGCATTACCTTTGTACATATTTTTCTGTTCCTTTTTTCTTGTCTATTTATATGTGTGCATAAATGGGTAAATAAATAAATAAGTTATAACACCACGACAATATGCAAATTATTACCTACGTTGTTTGGCAAAATTGAATAAAGTCTACCAACTTTGTTTGGCAAAATTTTCTAGATACACACAGCTACACATGAAGCTATAGATTTCCAGTTTTGCCTGACCTTGCATTGTATACATTTTTCGTACAATGAGAAGTCAGCGTATACTGGAAATGTATACCTACATTTGTAGCCGTGCGTATCTATACATAAAGATGTATTAATATTCTGCACGATAACAATTGATTTGTTGTAAAAATGCAAAGAAAGGCTACAGTGTCAAAAATTACATAAATTATGTATACCTACTACTATTTAATAATAATGAAGGTCGTCAAGTGAGCAAGGTGCTGACTTCACTGCAAGGTTCCAATTATTGTTCGATCATTCTAATAATAGATGCGATGAAATTAAAAGTTTTTATTGCGCGAGTAGACTCTACGCTAAACATTCAAATGTTTCTATTTTTACACATAACAGCAATTTGAGGTTATAGGTATTGCGCCAGCGCACACTTCGGCCGACAGTTATATTGTGATAATGCTCGTGAGATAACCGACATAGCCTGAAGAATACCCAAACTTATGTGGGTAGGGCACATTGCCCACAGAACAGATGCCCAATAGGGCCGGAAAATTCTGGAGTTGCGACCGCGTACTGGAATACGTAGCGTTGGAAGGCGTCCCACAAGATGAACCGATGACCTAGTAAAGGCCGCAGGGATCCGTTGGATGCGAGAAGCACAGAACCTGTGGAAGTGGCGGTGCTTGGGGGGACTTATGTCCAGCAGTGGACGGGATTTTCTGCTGAAGTGATGATGATGAATGCGCGACGTGACTATAGGTACTTACGGGATCAAGCTATCGACTAATTTAGGGCCAGCAGTGGGGTATTTTGGTAACACATTATCAGTAGGAATGGCTTTAATTTTGACAGTTCGTTGCGTTGTTCGTGTTGTAGTAGCTACTTGGTAGGTATTTAAAATTAAATCGCCACTCATCACCCAAGTATGTTGAGGTCGGTTTTCGGTCTAACCGGATGTAACTGAATATCAGTGTTATAGATGGAGCGACTATGTATTTGGTCTCTACAACCCATTTACTGGGATATGCGATACCCCTTCTTATGAGTGGTTGTCAGAGTTTCGAGCTGTTGGCGACCCTTAATGACTGTCCATCCATGAATGACAGCCGGGAACAACGGCTTTGCGTAGTTTCTGAGGACTAGAGGGTCTTGGTAAGATGGTCACTTATCCGAGATTAGGCGGATCAACCGCAGCAAGCGTAGCTTAATCTGAAAATAGCTTCGATTTTCGTTCTTATCTTTAACTCCCTAAGTTATTATTTGCATTTGCTTCAACTAAAACTTGGACACATCGTCAACTGAGGATTGTTACTGCGTATTATTATTTGGTGGACAAATTAGTCATAAAGCCTATTTGTAAAACGATAGTGGGTGTCTAATAGCCTTCTCTGACATTAAATCTTACCTTTTTCGTGTTTCGAGCGGCATTGACTAAATAAGAACCGTGGGCCATATTAGACCAGTCCAATAATACAACGTTTGTGTCTGGCCTTGCTTCCAAGTATGAGCTCACCACGACCTGGAAATAGAAAAGAAAATAATTCAAAACAAAATCAGAAAATTATTTAGAGTAAATATGTTAACTCTGTCCCTCGGGTACTTAAAATTCACTTTACTTGCTTCGAGTTGAGCGACATTTCAAGTCTTTTTTTATAAGAGTCTCGCTCGAAGTTAATTTACTTGTGGGCGAATCGACAACTCCGGAAATATGTACGTTTTGAATTTTATGCACTTTATTGCAATGACCTTTTTACATAAAATTGCGAATCCATTAATAAGCCCTTCCTTTCTACTAATACAAAATTCTGCGATAGCTAACTAAACCTTTATTTCAGTAATTTCTCTTTTGATTTGTAAAATCTTTTAGTAGTAGTATTTCTGTATTACTTGTAGCGTGTTGGGTATCAATAACGAAAACGAATGCAACGAAAAAAAAACAACTATCATTCGATTGGCGAAGGTCAATCAGGCCCGTTTTCGATCTGTTTTTATAATTATTAAAAATATAATTTTAATCATTAAAACATAGTATTTAAAGAATTTCCAAAAATATAACAGTCGTTTGGTTGCCTATATGCACATCACAGAGTCATTTAAAGTTTTGAAAAAAGTTGGAATGATGAGAAAAGAACGAGTTTTTATTTCATTAGTTTCGATATTGATACCCAGACAAATGGACCAACCAACACGTGGACAAACGTTTCCACATACTTTAATTTGACTTTGTGGTAACAAAAAAACAGTACAATCAATCATACAATATATAATACATAAATAATACAATAATTAATACCCAATCGCACTGTAACTCCGGTTAGATCTCCAAACGTTTTCTATGAAGACTCAAAAGTTTTGTGAATGTTGTGCCTATACAAAGTGAGGGTTTATCTACATTGACTTCAAAGACAACATTAGCAATACTATGTCTACATAAACACCATATCACGGTCATCAATCCTCTTCCGTGATTGTGCAACGTTTTCCCATGGCAGGAGATAGCGTAAGGGAAGACAGATGTCTTCCTGTGGAAGGGTTAATGGCAAGATAACACAGATGCGTATAGGAATATAGCACATAGACTTGGGGCATTATGGCGAATATTCTATGACAAAATGGACAAAGCTAAAACCATAAGGCTTAATACATTTTGTGGGTGGTATAATATTTGGCCGGAGTAAAAAATCAATATAGAATTTGATCACTAATATGTAGGTTATATGAGTAAGGAAAAACTAAAGATTTTAAAGTTCCATAGTAGTTGTAGTAAAATTGTAATTGGTTTTTTCTATCTAGAATTTCTCAGCACCAGCCCAGATTTCAGATTTGTGCTCGGATGATGGAAATATGTCTTGCGTTTGGTCCGTGCAGTGACGGACGTAAATAATAGCACATTTCTTCCCGTGGGTGTCGTTAAAGGTGACTAAGATACAACTAGAGATTGGGCAGCAGCGTTCTCTATGCATTTTACCATCATACTGTGACCCAAAAACAAACCAAAACCCAACCCAACCCAATACCCGCCAAAAACATTATGGGAGGATTAGGTCCGGTGGACATCATTTGGCTGACATGATGGTGGCTTAAACATAACTGGCGGACTGAGAGGTGTACGTGCTGAAGTACAATTCTGCCTAGCACTACGTGGAATTACAGGCGCAGTGTTACGTACTTGAAACTTCAATGTATCTTTGAAACGTGAATGTAATAATAAAAAATAAAAATAAAATCTTTATTGATACAAAAACCCTTTGACACTGCTTAAGACTATGGTACATAAGTTGTTAAACGAAAGGTCACACGGATATTGTAAACCCTGCCTCCTAAACTAGGTGATCCTGTGACTCAGGAGTCAATGTTCTGCTGTCACTGTGATACCAAAAAAAACCTTTAATTTGGTGTTCTAAACTTACAAAAATAGCCAATACGTAGGTATATTAAAATTAATAATTAAGAAATTTTTAAGGAGTTTCTAGTTGTTTAAGTGTATGTATGTTAGAGTGAGGGGGTGTATGTTATTAGAGTATGTATGTGAGGGTGAGTATGGGGTGCGTGTGTAGTAGCGTTTAGGTTTGCGTGGAATGTTAAGTGATTGTAAATTTTGTTTAAAACCAGAGCCTGTAGAGCTTACAAATGCATCAGAGTATGAATGAATCGTTTCGTCAATATAGTTTATGAATTTGTATGCAATTCGTAGAGTGCTACTTTTGCACATCACAGAATACCAAGTGCATGATTCACTTGGCGTCAATGTTAAAAATTATGTTGGGCAATCAATTGGCGAATACTTCTGAACTGATGGTATTGAAGAAAATACCTTTATTTTTATAACTTGAATTAAAATGATGATGGGAGAACATCATAATGATGACTGATGATGGAGAAGAAGCCGCAAAATAGCGACCGTTCACACGGCGATTTACTGTACGATATTTATTGCGGTGCCACTGTGATCTCTAATTTATACAGTAAAAGTATCGAAGTGAACACCGGGGTACGGCTATAAGTTGGAATAAGGTATGACAATAAGGGTGTTCAAGGTGAAGAAAAAACGAAATATATCACTTATAGATAGAAATGTTTCTACTCTTCGAATAAAACTTCTATTAGTCGCCGAAAACTATCGGAGAAGTGAAGGATCTCCAAAACAGTACAGATTGGGATCTACACTGCCAGGTAATTTAATTAGTAAATTACGATACCCTTACTCGTGATTAGTGTTAATTAGTTTATAGTATTTTTTGGCTTGCCATCCCAGTACAAACTGGGATAGCCATGTTCCAATGTTTACCTGAACGATTCATGACGGGATAACATTACTAACACATTGTAAATCATAATTGAGTATGTTCGGCTTTGATTTAAACCAGATACAGTTAAAATAGTTTGGACGGAATTATTTATAATTCCGCTACTTCTTCCATCATTTATGGATGTCTATCTTAGTAAACTTTTAAGAAGACAAGGACCAAAATGAAATTTCTCTTTATGTACATAATCTACACAGTGTTTTTCTAAAAATACCTATCAATGTTTTGCTCCAATCAAATCTAAAATTGTTCCGTGTTGTGTTGGACGTAGAATGAAACCATCGCGTCGCATTTTTTCCCTTGGGTGTAGTAAAAGCAACTATGGGTCTTACTAGATAATGGGTAGCAGCTCTCTCTATGCAATATACCACCATACTACAATCGCCAACCCGCCTGCCAACCGTGGCGATTCGTGCGTTCCCCTCAAATTGGAGGAGGCGTATGTCAAGGTTCGGACGGTTTTGGGCTGAAATGATAATGATGAAGACATCTAATATTCAACATGATCCATGTATAGATTTTTGATAGCCAGCCCTTGATTTGCAAAACTGTGTTTTAGAACTCACCTGGATACTTTCTTGTTGAGCGAGTTCAATGAAGCCATGGATGTAGAGGACGGTGGGGTTGTTCTTATCAAAGCCTTTGATTTCGAATAACCGACTGGCTTGACTGAGAGGAATGTCCACGTAGTCGTCGGCTGTTTGTCTGTAAAATATGCGAAAACTGTTTTAGTAACACTCGAGCTGATAATTATAAAATTAACTTTCATAATGTCGGATTTAAATAGAGGTGCAGTATTCATTGGTGATGGAAAAAAAAGAAAAACAAATCCTTAGGAGTCAAGGCAAATCACTGTCTATTCTAAGGAAGAGACCGGTGAGCATCCAGTCTAACCAGATGCAGCCGAATACCAGTATTTTACAAGGAATGACTGCCTATCAGACCTCCGTAACCCGGTTATTGGGTAATACGATATCCCTTGGTAAGACGGGTTGTCAGACTTTCCGGCTTCTGACGACCAGTATCGACTGTCTAAGATCTACGCATAGCAGCCGGAACCAACGGTTAACGTGCTCTCCGAGGCGCGGAGGGTCTTGATTTGGTGGTCCGTGGATGGTAACCCATCCACGGACCAGCCGCGGCAAGTGTAGCTGACCTTATCGATCGAACTCTTACTTAGCTCGCGATGAAAGTGTCAACTAACTTGTATGGAAGTATTCAATCCAGGTGCGAATATTCTCGTGAATTCCATAACCAACAATTGAAGATTCTCCTTAGTATGGTCATGGCTTCAAAATAGCTAAACTCTTCAATGGCAGTTATTAGTTCATTTCAATTCCATTCCATTTTATCTGTTTCATGAAATGACAGTAAGAATAATAAAATTCTTATGTAGTACGTAAATAAATACGTTTGATATAATTTTAAAATCTAATACAATTTCCTAGACTAGTTTGCAATGACTTTAGATCGCGTGACAAACAACAATATGGTGCGTTTTCCAATAAGCATTCAATTTTCCTTTGCCTACTGATTGCGAATGAGCCATGATTACATTTTCTTTTTCTATTGGAATTATGGTTTTATTAACCTAGTTCAGGTCAATATAATCATAATGTCTCGGTTTCATTTAAGAACTAACTTTTTATGGTATATTAATTGTATCATAATAGATAAAGTGAAAAGATTTCGTTATAAAATATAATGATACCATTTTGTTACTTTTACTCACCCATTATAATATCTTAAATAAATATCTTCTACTCGGTTTGTCCTGTCTGGCAAGATTCCTGAAACAAAAAATATTTGAATTTCGAATAAAATGTAAATGTGTACACAGTTCTTTTTCTGCAGCCCTCTAACAAGGTATGGACACACGTAATTTTCACAGATAGGCAATTGGGCGATATATAAAAAATACGATGGTACCATACCATCGTATTTTTATGGACTATAAATCCACACGTTTTTCCAACATGAGGCATAAACTGTGTAATGGAATTAAGTTTTGCAATCTTTTTTTATTTGAAAGTGTGAAAAAATTGTTTTATTAAGTCCAGCTTACTTTCGCTGCCTAGCTTTTTTCCACCTATGTTTTCATATGAACTTTAATGGTGATGATTTAGAAGTGTGAAAGACAGAGCAATACTATTAAAAATCTAGGTTTTACCATCGCCAGTAATAGCATTGACTGTAGTCTTCACCACAATACCGGCAGCTATTTCCGTTACGCCGTACGATATTAAAAATAAATAGACGATATTCTTAGCAAACATTGTAAGCGTTCCACTTCGGCCTATTTCTTTTGAATGTAGCAGTATAAAGAATTTCTTTGAGTACTGAAGAACTGGATTATTGACAAAAACTATCACTTTCAGGGACAAAAATAGACTTGATTTTTATTGCGATGTCGCGGAAATACTGAAGAAGGAATGTCACGAGGCTACTATTATATGTGCAACTAGAAAATTTGAATACAATAGTGTGGAATTTTATTATAGTTAGTACTTATTGTTGAATGATAGTGCAATTTAACTAATTTACGTAACACAGTTGTTTAGTAAATGACAGCTACGTTTGGATTTGTTTACCTCGTAATCTTTGATCGCTCGAATTGCTTATTACTACGTCACTCAAACGCCACTGAAATGAAGATAAACAGCGTGTATATTACCATATTGCAGTTGTTGGTAATGAAGTTATTTTTATGTATAATATATTTGTGAAAATTGTATGTCACGACTGGCCTTGAGATTTTTTTTAATATACTTTAGTTAATAATACGTAGAATTTTGGTAAATATCACTTTTTTAGATTTAGATCTACACGCGGAATCTGGAAAATACGCTGCGGTTTTAAATACTTATTTAGTACCTGTTTGCTAAATGCTACAGGTGATTTGCAGAGTAGATTTTTTACCAAAGTGCCTAGAAATGGGGTGACTACCGAGATGACGTATAATAGACCCATCAAAAACATAAATGTGAAATGAGAGCCAAGTTCAATATTATGATATGTGCCTTGGTTATTGACTTCAACGACAAAAGAAGTGAGATCTAAATGGTTACCAAGTTCAATGGTCAGTCCTGACTTGGCTAGTTCTCATATACGAATTATTATGTTCGATGGCTAGTTTCTACCAGCAAGCCAAATTTTCGGAATAATAAAATAAGAACCGACAAGTAACAGGTTTAAAACTTGCGAAGGCTATAATATAATTCCTATATGAAAACTAGCCAAGTCAAGACTGACCATTGAACTTGGTAACCATTTAGATCTCACTTCTTTTGTCGTTGAAGTCAATAACCAAGGCACATATCATAATATTGAACTTGGCTCTCATTTCACATTTATGTTTTTGATGGGATATCATTATTTTTTGTACACAAATTATAAGTAGGTACTTATTTATAACAAAAATAATACCAAATTGTTTTTGTTTTAAGTGTTCCTAATAGAATCAATTAAGTGATAAATTATAATAAAATGATAAAAATTTGCCAGTTTCTGATTTATTCCTTTGTATTCACCTAATTACCTATCTGCATGCCAAATTTGAACTTTCTAGGTCATCTGGAACTGGGTTAGAGTTTTGATCTATAGGTCAGTCAGTGATAAAAATGACGTTTTTTGGACGTTAATATCTAAATAACCGTTGGAGATATGTTTATGAAATTTAGAGCACATATGTATCTTGCAAGTCTCACTATATGAGCCAAATTTGACACGTTTATGTGAAATAGTTTTTGAGTTATGAGGGGGTCAAAAGTGGCTCCAAATGGTTCGTGTAATATTACACACGGTGCTGCTCGCCAGTTCTGTTACTTGAACTTGGCTTGACACGCTGCCGCGTGTCTAGATATTAAGTCAACATTTGCCTAATCTTTTCCCAACTATATAGGGGTCGGCTGCCATTCTAACTGGATGCAGCTGATTCAGTATTTTACATGAAGCGACTTCCACAACTCAGTAACTGGATAACATACTATACTCTTGGTAAGACTAGTTCTCAGTCTTTTGGCCGACTGGCAACTAACGAGTGCCAAAGATCCATGGATGACAGCAGGGAGAAAGAGCTTGGTGTGCTCTTCGAGGTACGGAGGTCGTGATACGTAAAGATTGTCTCACACACCAATCACGGCAAGCGTAGCATTACCTGATTGAAAGATCCATTTAGCTGTTATCCACACTAATATTATAAATGCAGAAGTAACTCTGTCTGTCTGTCTGTCTCGCTTTCCTGCTAAAATTACTGAACTGATTTGAATGAAATTTGGTACACAGATAGTTTAGAGCCTGAGAAAGGACATAGGCTACGTTTTAACCCGGTAGTATGTTCCCGCGGGCTAACCGACCTCCACGAGGGCGAAGCAGTTGGCAAAAGCTCGTTACTTATATATGGCTACAAGCTTATAAAGAAGTATGGAAGAAAAATACATGTTGCACCGACCCCAAATAAATTGGGATCTGGGAGAATGATGATGTTGATGATGGTACTTAAGGCTTCTGATAACCTTTAAGTAAATCAAGTTAAGTTATTATCATCAGCCTATAATGTTCCCACTGCTGGGAAACATGCTTCCTCTCGGTGAGAGGGAGTGGGCTATAATCTACCACGCGGGCCCAGTACGGTTTGATAGATGTCACATGTCTTCGAATTTTTGGTTTTAAGACATGCCGGTTTCCTCACGATGTTTTCCTTCACCATTTTGAGAGCAGTGGCGATGAAATAATAAATTAAACAAAGTAATGCGCCTAATGGGTTTGAACTCACGACCTACTACTCGGAAGTCGCGGCCGTTACCACGGGGCCACCACTGCTCTCTGTCAGTTAAGTTATGATGGAATTTAATTTTATTGTACGTCGATATGGACAGAGTTTTAATCGCCTTAACTTCTTAGTCGTAATATGTCACACGAGGTAACAGGTGTGTAACCGTTATTAAGTTAGGTACTTAAAGGCTTGCCTTATTTTATGTGCTGAAACGGATTGAAGTTTTCCAGTTTCGAGGGTCTATTATTCTTGACATACTTTTATTATGAGGGTGACCTTGTTTATTACGATCCAGCAAGATTTATAATAATTAATATTCGGGCATGTAGAATCAGTATTTTTTTAGCAAGCTACTAAGTTTTTTAGAAAAAACATCCACAAGCAATAACAACTTTAGCAACTGGTTTGTAACATACTTTGAATAGTATTTATGTATTTCAATGTATACTAAAATTACCTATTCACTCATTATGACGAGTGAATAAAAGAGTCATTAATACTTTGCATTGCCTCTTCTATAGTCATAAAAGTTTTTATCGCTTACGACAAGACAGACATTTCCTTCAAAAAGCAGTCCATTGCTGGAAAGAATTAAAAACTTTGATTTGTACACATTTCAGCGACACACACTCATAACTACACAATTACGTGAACGTGTCATGTTGATTATTTTATTTGCAAACAATTTTGGTCGTGTAGAATCTTCGTTAAATGGGCGAAATTTCTAAACATAAAAATGTTTTCTTTACTTTTTCAATGTATTAATAAACGGTCAAATAAAAATTGCGCAAAAAAAGCTGATTGTCAGACTATTTTACTGGTTTTTTTTCTCAATCACTTTTATCTAAAAAAGGCCAAAAAAAATTGTCAGACGTTTAATTACTGTTTTTTTTCAATCACTTTTATTTTATTCAATAGAAACCCTAAGATACCTGTGTGGTAAGAATACGTGGAAGAATGTTTGTTATAACGCCATATTTACGAGAATTACAACGGGTTGGCCAATCTTGATCAAAAAAGAAAACAACTACACTATAAAAAGTTACCATAAACTTGCAGGTATGACATCACATCCATAATTAAATAAATCCAAATCTTGCCTTAAAGTGTTCCATCTTTAGAAAGAATTCGAAAAATCTGGTTTTTGAACGTTCCAACGACACACGCACACGAAAAAAGTACACACACACATGGAGGGGCTGTCGTGTCACGTCGACACGACACGGGGTCGACCCGAGGTAGGTAGTAGGGCCAGGCTGACCTGAGGCGTCACATTAAACATTCATGAAACATCACTCTTCCATTGATATTTAGAGCTAAACGTTTATCTATTTCTGGTGTAATTGTTTTTCGCTGTTAGCGTTAAGTATCCGAGATTACGGGTTGAAATTAGTTCGTGGATTCTTTTTAAACGGAAATAAAGCTGTGTTAATGTTTTGCTGACATGTCTCGGGTTGGTAACCGGCCTTGTGCGTGTCGGTCTACGAACAATGAAGGGTTCGGTGGTTGGAATGAATTTATCTCAAAAACAAACTTATAATTGTAGGTGAAAAACATATTCTTCGATACATCGATATAAGTCACAGTAAATTTTTCAACTGCACATATAAATTTGTAATCATAAAAAAATCTGATAAGAGGATAAAACTACAAATCATTGATGTACAAGTTTTGGAATTTACTTTAACTATGAGACCTTGCTGCTTGCGAAATTTCATGATTCTAGGTCAACGGGAACTTTCCTGTAGAATTTTATTTTACCTACTTGCGAATGAGCAAAGGCAAAGAAAGAGAGGCCTATGTGTAGCAGTGGACTGCGATAGGCTGTAATAAATGACCATATTTTACTTAAAAGCTTGATGTTTTAGGGCTCTTTTAGAGAAAGAGAGGATTTGAGTTTGATTGAAGTAATGGTATCAAGGTTTTTATTTTACAACACACATGGGAACAAGGCAGCCGAAGGAAGTACCCAATTAAAACTTTTAAATAAATTGCTTGACTTCGGTTTGAAGGACATTCGATATAAAAGCAAGATAGTTGAAACCTACGTTGAAATGTTGTCTGATATTAAAAAAAAAAAACGTATGTTTATTTATAATTACAAAAGGAATAAATAATACTCATACCGACAGCGTTCGCACACACGACCATAAAAAAATCATACTTTAATTTAATAGAGTGCGCGGTTCTTTGCTAACAACGTATGCTATGTTGGTAATCTATGTTTACGAAATTGATAGAACCTACACTAGGTAGTTACACTACCTACACCTGTACTATCCCGCGTGGTAGATTACGGCTCACTCCCTCTCACCGAGAGGAGGCCTGTTTCCCACTAGTGGGAACAATATAAGCTCATGATGATAGACTAGTTACTACGACATTTCATTAAACTTAATTATGTACTGCCAGGTTGCAAGTCCTACTGCTGAGCAGGGAATGTTCTGGTTTCGATTCCCGGGTTGAAGAAATTGTTCATTTATTTTTCCATTTAGATTTTCTCAGTAGCAGCTCAAAGTCTAGATAATGTGCCCGGTTGATGGCAATAGGTTCACCATCTTTTACATTGGACTAAAAAACCGGCGAAATTTGGGTGTACCTACGGTACATGTCTACCTAACCTATCGGGCAAAACAGACATGATGTTATTTTATGTTGTTGCCTACTCATAGTAACATATTGTCTCGATAGCTCTTTACATACATTTTGTCATAATACTTGATTAGGAAACAAATAATTGTTGCAATTTTCATTCAAAACTGGCAGTCGTGTCTTTTGATCAGACAACCACATAATCGTAATTTACTGATAGGTATCGTCTATTTCAAAAGTATCTGATCAAAGTGTAAACAATCGTGTTCAAGTTTGATGCTTACGAAATGACTCACTAAACGAAATTAATTATACATTCATAATTTAGAAGATTTCTACTTGTCACACCATTTTTCCAAAACTACTGTTTGTATAACATTATTAAAATAAATATAAAATTGAAAAATCATTGTCAAAAAATTTAATTATTAAATTAACCTCAATTTCAAATGAATTAAAGTAATTTAAACTTTTAAGTTTAAATATTCAAATATTCAAATCGTAGTTCTCGTATTACCTATTATCGTAGTTCTCAATTTATAAGTGATACATCGGCATCCACAGGTACCTTTTCTGATCCATTTGTTTACATTTTCAGCAGATATTTTTGGAACAGACTAATCTCACTAACCAACTCGTGATGACGGTGTAGAGTAATCATAGACTGACTGGTCTAAGAAATAAGTTTCGATTCTCGAATCGCCTAGCGACTATATTGCCTTGAATTTTACCTGCTTGTGACTCCTGTAATAATGTTTACTTAGTAGATCGATAACCACACAATATAGAGCCTGAGAGCTAGAGTAAAGATACGATATGAATGGCCGTAGATAGGAAGTTACCACTGAAATGGAGAACGTGAAGTGAATTTTTTCAGGGTAAAGCTTTTTTAATATGTACTGGATGACAGGGATATTGACGCAAAACCTCTTACAATTATTTCCGAAAACGATTCTGAAACCCCCTGCGTTAACATTTTTTTATCGGTTATAAAACTATAGGTCTTACGGGCGGCCCACTCCCTCTCACGGAGGAAGCCTCGGAGGGCCACAGCCCAGCAGTGGGCATAATATAGGCTGATTATGTGCTGTAAGGAAGGATAAGCTGAGCTGGCGATACTGTTCCTGATACCTGCGGTCTGTGGGCGGCCAGCGTCACTACGCTTTAGGGACTCGGTGCGAATCGGACGTGCGTGAACTTATCGGACTGTAAAACTGTAGAACATTCTCGAGTGCCAATAAACGGTGTTACTTTGTTGTCTTTTGTTGGTTTCACTTCTGATCCTCTTCTCCTTAAATCAGAAGTGGGATCACGAAAGAGACTCACGGCCTTATCGCGGAGCTATTCTGATGAAAGTTTTAGTTCACCACTGCGTGGTCTGTGTGTTTCGTATTTAAGTGAATGTGCGGTAGATTGTGACAATTATTGTAAATCGTGAAGTTTCTGGCGATTTCGTTCTAAGTGAATGTGTTTTAGTGTGTTAGCATAGCGTAGTTAGGAATATTTCGGACATTACATTGTAGTTAGAATATTGCGTAATCCTTTGTTCTTTGTCGTGTGCAAGTAAGTAGTGTTCGCTGAGAGTAAGGGCCTTGTGCGACTCGATAACGTCATGCCAAGAAACCTGAGCTCGCACCGGCAACAGTCGCGGTCGCGGGGAAGAACCCGAACGCGAAGTATTTCTCGACGCAGCAGTCTTGATCCCAAACATACACGTCATCAGCTACACACGCCGCCTATACGTCTCGTAGCGCTCGTAGACCTCGTAGCACAGACTCGGTAGGTATGGGCGTTATTTCACGTCACTAGTTACAATAACTGGTGATAGGGCATGTAGCGGAATAACTAGTTTCGAGTCACACATAAACAGGTGATTTTTGTAACTAGTTATATTACAATGTAGTGATCGAATGAAAAGCGAGAAACGAAATCACGAGTGATGACACGATGAAATCCGAACATGCACGTGCCAAGTCGCCAACTACTAACATTAAATAGTTCTGATGCGTGTAATTTTCATACGTATTACTTAGGACTTAGAGATTAGTTTAGATTGGTCATTATTTTTAACCTTCGACGGGCGACGTACGAACAGTAATTTGAAATTGTTATTGTAATAGTATTTGTTTATGTTTACTTTGACAAGTAAAACTTTTAATTTAGTTCGTTGGTGAATATTGCTTAGATTTAAAGTAATTATTTATTGCGAAAGTGACTTCCTTGCATGTTTTTGTAATATTTGTGTATATAGTGTGAATAGTATATGTGAATAAATAACTTTTTCGTCATGTCTCGATGCAATTCGAGTGTCCTGTGGGAGTTTTTCCAAAAACTACCAAACGAAAAAAAAGCTAAGTGCAACAAGTGTGGTGAAGTTTATAGCTTCAAAACTTCAACCGCCAATTTAAAAACACATTTGAAGAGGAAACATCTCGATGCATACGAAAGTGTTTCTACAGTGCAATCAACAACGCCTCAAGAACCAAGGCAACAAAAAACGCCAAGCGATGTCCAACCTGGTCCTTCGTCGTCCAGCTTAGATGTTGCGTTAGCCACTACGTCCACTACACATCAAATACCAAGTGCAGTGAACTTAGGTACTATACCCATGCACCGCCCTAAGCAACAGCGCCTCGATAGTTACGGAACGGCCAAAAAAATTTCACAATCTCAGAAAAGAGTAATTGATAGTGACCTTGCCGAGTTATTTATAGACAGTTACCTCCCATTTTCGTTAGTAGAAGAACGTGCTTTTAAAAAATATTCCCGACACATACCTGGATACGTGTTACCATCTCGAAAAACTGTTTCTAACATCTTAATCCCTACATTATACGACAAAATAGTTCAGCAAAAGACAGAAGAAATAAAGGATATTGAATTTATTTCACTAACCACAGATCTATGGACGTCTCGGGTCAACGATGCGTACATTGCCGTAACAGGGCACTATATAACAAAAGACCTAGAATTAAAAACATTTCTACTAAAATGTGCACAGTTCCAAGACACACACAGCAGTGCAAATATACAAGCTGCATTGCTCGAAACGACAAACGAGTGGGATGTAACGAATAAAATAAATTTTATTGTAAGTGACAATGCAGCCAACGTAAAGAAAGCCATAGCAGACATAGGGTGGAAGCATTACGGGTGCTTTGCCCATACCCTAAATTTAATAGTTCAGGATGCCCTCCGTCAAGTCCAAACTAGTTTAGAAAAGGTTAAGACTGTCGTCCGGCACTTTAAATCAAGCACAGTAGCATTAGAGAAATTATTAAAAGTGCAAATACAGGATAAGCCAGAGGATACACCAAAGCGGTTGATCCAGGAAGTACCAACGAGATGGAATTCAACGTTTTATATGTTATGTCGATTCGTAGAATTAGAAAATTATATATGTGCCACTATCGCCATTCTTAGAAAAGATTTACCAGTGTTATCTGTAGAAGAGTGGAATGTGTTTAAGGAACTGTGCAAGGTTTTAAAGCCTTTTGAAGAAGCCACCAAAGCCATGAGTGGTGAAAGTTATATGACCGCCAGTACCATAATCGCCATGACACGCTGTCTTAAAGATTCTTGCGATCAACTGCTCCTGGAGGGCTTTATGGATTTAACCAATAATGTAATTATAGAACTTCGGACAGGTTTAGATAGAAGGTTAGAAGGTGTCGAGAGAAGCGGCACATTTTCTA
Source organism: Aporophyla lueneburgensis (assembly GCA_932294355.1). Lineage (NCBI taxonomy): Eukaryota > Metazoa > Arthropoda > Insecta > Lepidoptera > Noctuidae > Aporophyla > Aporophyla lueneburgensis. Next base: position 19,680,524 of record OW028746.1, on the reverse strand, counting down.
TATGTACCATTTTAGATCCAAGGTACAAAATGAATGTATTCTCGGACACAAATGAAGCAGTAAAAGCAAAGAAAACCGTGGAAGAGTTGGTTGCGGGTATTATTAGAAGGCGACGTACAGAAAATGAAGCGCAGCAATCTTCTTCATCTTCGACTGCCATACCAGTGCGGGACAAATTTTCACCCTGGTCTATTTTAAATAATATTGTGGGTACACAGCAAGAAGTAGGCACACCTTTGTCCCGTGCGATTAAAGAAGTGGATTCATACATGAAAGATGATGTATTGCCGATGTTTAACGAAAACGGCAAATTTAATTGCCCTCTGGAATGGTGGCGACTAAACCGCCACATTTACCCCAATATTGCCATACTTCTGCTACGATACGGTAACATCATGGCAACTTCAGTCCCGTGCGAGCGGATATTTAGTAAGACAGGTCTTACTATTACTAACCGCCGCACACAACTTAAAACAAAAAAAGTTACCCAATTAACGTACCTAAATGTCAATCTTGATCCAAAAAGATTTATATATTGAAAAAATATGCAAACTGATTACTTAGTTAGTAAAAGTTATACCAAGACTTTGTACAAAGTGTAAATAGATGAAAAATAAATACCTAGTGTTAAAATATTGAAAAAGTGTAAATAGAGAAAAAACTAAATAGTGTTAAAATATTGAAATAGTGTAAGTAGATGAAAAACGTAATAGTGTTAGACTATTGAAATAGTGTAAATAGAGAAAAAAACGAAAAAGTGCAAAAATAATAACGAATTGTAAATATTTTAAATCATTGTATATACACATAAGCAATCAAATGAACTTCTAAATACGCCTGCATATCTTTCATTATAATAAATTATTCGATGCAGTCAGTCCTAAGCCTGAATAAAGTATGAAGGGAAGTTTATTTGTGTTAGTATTACGTTAATGATTTATCTGCTTAAGTTGCTACAAAAATTTATTCTTTAAAAAAACATAAAGCTAACGTAACGTAATGTAACGTATTACATTATGTAACCATTGATATTTTCGTTTCGCAAATAACTGTAATACTTCGATAACATCACCATGTTGAATCACCGAATAGAATTTGAAAAATAACTAGTTACTAAAATCACTAGTTTTGAAAACAGGTGACGCGTTCGAAGTCACTAGTTACGTTACGTTTCGCGAAAATCACGTAACGACCCATACCTAAGACTCGGTGCGTGATATGTTAGGCGCTATTCTAACTCGGTTAAATGCGTTCGAAACTAACAATGTTACGAACCTATCGCTCACGCCTCAAAATATCGCCCCGGGTACGCGTGGTGATACCGATGATCAAGTAGAAAAAGAAGGTGAAACACCTCCGGGCACGCCACCACCTAGCCTGATACGTCATCATCAGCATAATCGATCTGATTGCGGTAAAGTGGCTGCGTTCACGGGCGATGGGCCCTCGCCGGCGAGGCCTGTAAATAAACAACCACCGGAACAATTAATGACGGATGTGTTTGGCAATGCGTTACGTTCCCTTAATAATGCGGTACGATCTAATCAACCGTACTATATTTCAAATTTTGACCCTACTCTGCATGACATTGATGTTTGGTGTCAAGAGGTAGACCGGGCTAAGACAACTAATAATTGGAACGATAATGAATGTCTTTCTCGGATCGGTAACTGTTTGAAAGGTGATGCTCGAACATGGCTCAACGAGTGGGTCACAAATGATCGTAGTTGGAGTAATTTTAAAAAAGAATTCAAGCCATTGTGTCCAAAAAAAGTTGACGTAGCTAATATTTTGTTTGACGTAATGAAAACTAGCTCTGACCATTATCCAACGTACGCTGATTACGCACGTCGATCATTACTTCGTTTGCGTATAGTGGCAGGTTTGAGTGACGAATTAATGTCCGCAATCGTTATTCGTGGTATTACGGACCCCCAAATTCGAGCTGCTGCAACTAATGCGAATTTGATGCCGAATGATTTAGTTAAATTTCTGTCCATTTATGTTAAGCTCGGTACTAACACCCCCAAAAGCGATTCAATTCAGCATTCATTCCAATTACCGGAGGGAAGAATGGTCCAGCGTAATGTGGAGGTTACAGCTGTTGTTGAACATGACCAAACACAAGACGACTCAACGTTCACCCCTTAGCCTTCTCATCGGGACGAATACAGCAACACCACTGATTCGTAATCTTGTTCGTGATGTGGCAATGGATGATTCAAGTCCTAACCGAGAAGCACTGCGCAAAATGACAAAACAAAGAGCTTCAGAGCGTTTGAAGCGAAATCAAGAGCGACAAGATGCTTTAATTAACAAGAACAGACGACCACCTCGTGTCTTTGAATTGAACTCACTGGTTTTCGTAATAAAAAAGGCACAGTCCGCAGGGAAACTTGACTCTGGTATGCGCGGTCCTTACCGTGTGATGAAAGCTTTACCTCAGGGGAGGTATGAGCTGCAACTCGTAGCCAATTGCTATGGAAAAACGACCCAGGCGGCAGCGGAGTTTATGGTGCCATGGAAAGGAGAGTGGACTCCAGACACATGCATTGCTTTTTTTGAAAGTGAGTTTCATGTCATTTTTATATGTCATTTTGCCTGTGTGAGCAGACCTCACAAGACCTGTGTGAGCAGACCTCACAAGACCTGTGTGAGCAGACCTCACAAGACCTGTGTGAGCAGACCTCACAAGATTTGTGTGAGCAGACCTCACAAGACCTGTGTGAGCAGACCTCACAAGATTTGTGTGAGCAGACCTCACAAGACCTGTGTGAGCAGACCTCACAAGACCTGTGTGAGCAGACCTCACAAGATTTGTGTGAGCAGACCTCACAAGATTTGTGTGAGCTGACCTCACAAAAACCTGTGTGAGCAGACCTCACAAGACCTATGTGAGCTGACCTCATGAGATTTGAGTGAGCTGACCTCACAAAAGCCGTGTGAGCAGACCTCACAAGACTCGTGTGAGTAATCCCCTTAAGACCTGTGTGAGCAGACCTCACAAGACTCGTGTGAGTAATCCCCTTAAGACCTGTGTGAGCAGACCTCACAAGACTCGTGTGAGTAATCCCCTTAAGACCTGTGTGGGCAGACCCCACAAGGCTTGTATATGAGCAGACCTCACAATCTCTCTGTAAGCAGCCTTCATGCGAGCAGACCTTATAATTTTGTATGGCCTTGAAGGTATGACCATAGAAGATCGTCCTTTGTACAGACACTGAAGAAGGTTCCGAGTCTACTATGGTTGAACAGAGAACATCAGGAACCTCCGACGAGCTGATGTCTGATACATCGAGAGACCAGCTGGTCGAAGAGTCGTCGATTGTCAACGTTTCATCAGAGAACGAGGACGTTCTTATGTCAGGAAAGGCCGTGTAAGGAAGGATAAGCTGAGCTGGCGATACTGTTCCTGATACCTGCGGTCTGTGGGCGGCCAGCGTCACTACGCTTTAGGGACTCGGTGCGAATCGGACGTGCGTGAACTTATCGGACTGTAAAACTGTAGAACATTCTCGAGTGCCAATAAACGGTGTTACTTTGTTGTCTTTTGTTGGTTTCACTTCTGATCCTCTTCTCCTTAAAGTGCAATAATCAGCCTATATTATGTCCACTGGTGGGCCACCACGAAACACCACGCGAACTTAGTGTGGATTCGTAGATATCACATACCTTCGAATTTTTTGGTTCTTCCTAGAACATGCCCGTTTACTCACGACGTTTACCTTTACCGTTTTGAGAGCAGTGGTGATGAAATTATTTACACAAACTAAAACGCCTGCATGGTTACGAATCTACGACCTACAACTTGTAAGTTGCGGCCGATATCACTGGGCCACCACTGCTCTCTCTCACGATATAGGTTAAGGACGGCTAAACCCTTTCTCGCCAACAAAGCTAGTGGAATATAAAGAGCAAACAGTGTCACACCTACTCTGAATCATTATTAGTTCTGTGAAACGACAAAGATAAGACAATATAGTTTCTTTAAACAATAGTTACAGGCGTGACGTGTGTATAACCAGACTAGTGAACTAGTGACTGGGTGTACTACGTGAGCTCGACAAATGAATGTGCGAATAACACTTGTGCGACAAAACTGTACTGCGACTCACAATAGTTCGAATGTACGCCCGTCCGACGCACTCGAGCTCACATAGTACACAAGGTAAGGTTAGGTTAAAACTGTGACCTCCTACGCACGAGCCGAGCGAGCGAAGCGAGCGGTGCCGGCGAGTGCTAGAAACGACTAGATTCAGTGTGTTGCACAAGCATACATTCGAACTATGGTGAGTCGCAGTATAGTTTTGTCGCACAAGTGTTATTCGCTCATCCATTTGTCGAGCTCACGTATTACACTCCTAATGACTCGATTTGCGTAAATCCTGTCTAAAACTCAAACGCTAAACAAAGTAGCATGTTTTAAGGCTATCAACTTAGATTCTAGTCTAGGTAACTTAAATTGAATACGTCATAATTTAGTAGATTAACTACTTTTTATCTATTTCAAATTTCAGGTCATCTTTATACTCATACTAGCTAACCCAAGAAACGTTGTTTTGCCGGGTGAAAAAAAGTGAAAATTTATAGATGTATGTATTTTTGTTGTATCATAAAAAAATAGAAATTAAAAATGTTGTCTAAAAAATAAAAAATAAAATTTAGTGGTGGACTACCCCTAACATTTAGGGGGATGAAAAATAGATGTTGGCCGATTCTCATAGATACCGGATAAGCACAAAAAATTTCATCAAAATCGGTCAAGCCGTTTCGGAGGAGTATGGCAACGAAAACTGTGACACGAGAATTTTATATATTAGATTAAAACTGAAGAGGTTTTTTGTTTTTTTGAACGCGCTAATGTCTGAACTACCAGTTGCAATTTAAAAATACTTAAATTTTTGATAACCCAATTTATGAGCAAGATTATAGGCTACTCAACATCACAAGGGTTGTACCCTTAGGAGCCGAGCGAAAAGAAAAGAAGTAAAAAAGAACACAAAGTGAACATGAAGTAATACCGCACGCGGGCCATGCTATGTGACATAGTGGGTTGGGGAACAACAAATTTCATGCGGTAGAAATCGTGGGAAGAACCTAGGAATTAATGAACTGATTCACCAGCCCCTATTATAGAAGTAAACTAGCTGACCGTAAAGACGTTGTCCTGTTTCCTAGAACTCGACAGCAGCGCCACCTACCGGATCCAATAGTGAATCTAAACCATCCAGGACGCCACCCAAACGCATAAAAAAAAATCATTCAATTCGGTCCAGCCGTTTAGGAGGAGTTCAGTGACACGTACAGTAGATATATATATATAAAGATTAGTCACAACAGAATGCCTTTTGTTTTAATTAATTCGATAATTTATGACTTTACATCAACAATTTGTTTATTTTTGTACTTCTAATAATATAAAAATCACTGCTTTAGGTATCAGAATTTAGATTAGTAATTCGTTTAATGTATTTGATACATAAAAATATATCATGCCAGTTTTCTACCATGTCAGGTTTGGCAGAGTTAACTTATAGTAGTTGTGTCTAAATTGCCATCAACCGGGCACAAATCCAGACTCAAGGCTGATACTGAGAATTGGGCACGCCACTATTGCGGCGGTAAGTCCCCTCTTTGAGGAGTGGATAGAGAGGCGCCACGGCGTCCTCACCTTCCGCCTGACGCAGGTTCTCACCGGGCATGGGTGCTTCGGTGGGTTCCTGTTCAGGATAAAGCGGGAGGATACGTCCGGGTGTTTCCATTGCGAGGATCGTCTGGAGGACACGGTGGAGCATACGGTGGAGGTATGCCCTGCCTGGGCGGAGCACCGCCGTGTCCTCGTGGAGACGATCGGCGGCGGCGACCTCTCGCGTCCGGCCCTGGTGCGAGCCATGGTACGGAGCGAGAGGGAATGGGAAGCCGTCACCTCCTTCTGCGAAGCAGTAATGCTCGCGAAGGAGGAGGCGGGGCACGTGAGGGAGTGGCAGTCTCTGCGCCCTCACGTCCCTAGCCGCCGCAGGAGGAGACGCCCCGGGCGTCGGGAGTCAATAGCGGACTCCCGGCCACCGTAGGCGCGAGCTTGCGGGTGGCGAGCAATGGGTGGCTCGCCGCCCGGTAAGGACCAGGCTCGGGTCGACGGCGCGCAGTGTTCCACGCGCGCCTCAAAGAGATGTCAGCAAAACTGAAGGGGTCTGATAGGACCGATACCTGCCAGGGTCGCGAGATTGTTCGTAAGAGATACCGTGACCCTGGCACATGGGCAACTGAAGGAACACGGGTAGGTTTTAGTCAGTAAAAGTCTGACACGCCCTCCCGCTCCGCCCAGAGCGGGAGAAGTCATTTGATGATTTCCCAACGAAAAAAAAAAAAAAAAGTATGTACCTAATTCATAATTATTTGCCTGTCCTTTTCCCAACTATGTGGGGATTGGCTTCTAGCCTAATCTGGTAGAGTTGAATACCAGTATTACATTTGGAGCGACTGCCTATTAGACCTGATACACCTATATAAAACTGGTTGTCAGACTGTCCGGCTTCTGACGACTTGTAACGACTATCTAAGATCGTCGAATGACAGCTAAGACCAACACTGCCGTGGCATAACTAAAATGCCGTTATCCGACATATTATGGTCAATTTTTTACTTTTAATGCTATTATAATGAGAAAAAAAAATCTATCGATCTGTGTTTCCGAATTTTCAATACCTTGGATAGTTTTGGAAATAAAAATAGGTGTTGTCATTGAAAAGTGACATCGGTTTAAATTTTGACCGCGGTTTTTGCATGTTATTCAAAACAACGGTTTTGGTAGATAACGGCATTATAGATATATCACGGCAGAACAGCTTACGGCTCTCCGATACGCAGAGGGATCATGGTATGTAGAGATGGTCACCCATCCATGGGGCTTACCGCGACAAGTGTAGCTTAACATGATCAGCATCGACCGATACGTGCGGCTGTTCTTTTTCTTAGCGTGTCGATAGCAATCTAAATAGAGTCAGCCCAGAATTTGGCTACAAGTTTAGCATTTTCTGTACCTAGCGCCCTACAACTCCTGTAGCGTGCACGTAGCCACGATTCGACAATTAAAGTAAGTATATAATTGGTTGTACATAAAGTACCATGCCATTTTGATAAGCGATGAATGGACGATTATTGGTGTGATTTAAGATTTTAATAACAGCTGTTTATAAACAGTGCTCATCAGATAGTCTGGTAGTAGATTTGAAATACGTTTATTATATTCTATGTTGCTTAGCATATGGTAGGTTTCTAGGCTGATACAGTATTCCTATAGCTGGGACACATGCATCCTCTGTGGAAGGGTGTGGGCCCTAACCCACCATGCGGGCCCAGCGCGAGTTGATGGTTGTCACATGTTTTTGAATTTTTGGGTTTAAGACATGCCGGTTTTCTCACGTTGTCTTCCTTCACCGTTTCAGTGCTAATGAAATCAAATACACAAAATAAAGTGCCTTTCTGGGTTTGAGCTCACTGCCTACAACTCATAAGTCAGGGCCTCTACTACTGCTATGTTGCTTAATAAGTAGTTTTACAGAAATATACTTTACTGTCAGTCTGTTTTTACTCTTGTCTACGCTTTAATCACATTCACATTATGAAAGAATATTATTTGAACATTCTCTATGGCTCATATTTGGGTCATGGGACTGAAAAACGGAGTTAACCATAATATAAATTATCTTCTATGATCCAACGGAATGCGAGAGCTTCAAAACATCATTCACAATAAAAAATAAAACCCCATTTCAACGTCATTGTCATGACAATACCGTTATCAGTGATACCCAATTGATCTCATGTCATGTCAAGCATTGTTTGGAAGTCGACACGTGATGCGAACGGTCGATGACATAAAAACATTTTAACAAAAAATTAAACCGCCGAAAAATCTGAAAAGCATAAAATAATAAACCTTAAAATGATGAGTCGGCGCTTTGAGTGAGTGATCTTTGTTCATTGATTTTTCAGCGCCGACTCAAAATTTTAAGGTTTATTATTTTATGCTTTTCAGTTTTTTGGCGTTTATGAAGTTTTTATTTTATAATTTTTTGTGACTTTAATGTACTAATAATGGTAGGCTAGGGTATCCTATCTAACAAAAAAAGAATAATCAAAATCTGTATAAAGTTATGCGTGGTTATACATTACAATCAGTGAGTGAACAATCAATCATCCCCTGTTTTCCGACCCTTAGGGTTCGATTTTGTTTTCCAAATTTATATGGGACCGCCTTGGGAGTATACCCTTTCCAATAGAAGAAGAATTGTCACAATCGGACCACTATGTAAAAAGTTATGCGTGGTCACACATTAAAAAAAATATATATATATACGCGTCGAATTGAGAACCTCCTCCGTTTTTTTTCGTCGGTTGAAAAGTTGTGTTGTGGAAAAAAGCGCGGCGGGATATTGCCGATCTTTGACGCACTACTTACCGCCGAGAGTTTTAAATCGAAGAGTGTGTTTTTCCATGCGCCTGGATGCACTTTGTTGGATTTCCAATGGTCGGTTCAACTCCTAGAGTTAAAAATCCAGTGCACAGTAAAATTCTGTCGCCATGTACCTCCGTGTGAACGTGATCTAGCACATTATCTGAATTGACACAAATCAGTTCGATTAATTTGATTTTCAGCGTGTCTTAAAATATTAACGTTAATTTACTTTTAGTTTCAATTTTGCGATTTTCATATTTACCTCAATATTTAACATTTAGAAACTGAATCGACTTTATTGCTGACTGTACCATGCGTATGCGTCTGTGATAATTGTAGATAACATGGTTGTTTCAAAGTGCCGCCAACCGTATCGTTATGCTTTGGTTGGCTCTGGGGCTGTTCGTTGGTAAAAGTAGATACGAGTTTTAATATAGTTTTATGGCTATCACATTGCCCGATGACTTTGACGATTTGACCTCTGTACTAGTATTTTTTCGTTTGGTGCCATCTACCATAACAAAACACAAACGAACTGACGATTAAGCAAGAACACAGATATGTAGGTTTTTGCCTATTTTTATTCGCTCTCTGAGATTTCTTATGTATTGTTATCCTCTACAATTAAAAATTAATATTTATTTTGAATAATAAGGCCGGGCGTTTTGGGGGGACTGTCTTTTGTAACTTTGACGTTCAAAAAGTGCTGACTCTCAGCCTAGTTTGAATAAATGACTTTTGACTTTGATTTTGATTTTTGAATTAAATGATGGACTTTGCCTGCTGACCTAGCTTTCATAAATTATTTTGTGTGATGATGACCAGGTAAGTGCTTATCGATTCTTGGTTCTCGGAGTTGGTTAGGATCACCAAACTTTTTCATGTGATGAATTTCGCCAGTTAATTTAATTGACCCAAACACATTTCCATCATTGAGTAAGAAAATTGGATGTCTGATGATGACTGGTATATTTAAAAAATATTGCAAGCTTACTCTATGACTGGTTCAGAAAGCAAAACGAAATTACAAACTACTTTATTTCTATGTACATAATTAATTTCTGTTCTAATTTTACGAAATATTTACATTATTTTGTAATATTTACAATATTATTTAATTCAGAAATCATTAAAAACATGAACTTTTAGATTTTATTTGGTGAAAATAACGCACGTATGGTCCACCCTTCACGGCAGCCATCAAGGCACTAATGTATGGCGTCATTCGCGTCGCGAGTATATGTCACAAGAAAGCAACGGGTTTCTCGCGCAGTTTCGGGTTTTTATTTATTATTTAAAAATGTAAAAGAAATAAGAAAAAGTAAACAATACAAATCATTAAATAAATCAGTACGCATATTTTGATATAAAATTCATGTCAAACGATTCAGCCGTTACAGAGACAAATTTCAATTTAGGTTGAGGAAGGACCTGTTTACTGCCAGATTTTTCTAAAATTTGGGAAAGTTTATTAAAATTCTAAACAATACAAAGTATTTATCATGACCTTAAGTATGACATATATTCTTCATATGAAAATCGCACGGTCTACCGTGCTATCCTAATTCTTCAACAAAATTCGTTAAACATACGGTATTTTTCGGATTTCAGCAATGTAATCCCCTTAAGCAAATGAAAAGAAAGATGAATCAACAATTAGAGATGAGCTTGTGGTTAAATAATAACGGTTGTATTTTCAAGGATAAGCAATGCTAACCGTGGTCGATTCGTGGATGGGTGACATCCATGGCACCTCTGTGCAATCCTCAGTGCCTCAGAAATCCCGTTGAACTCTTCGTTGCGTCGTAGTTTATTGTTAGAAATCTTAAGTCACAATTGTCCATTCATAAAGTAAGTATCAATGGTATGTATTTTTAACTATATATAATATTTGTACCTCGTTGTTCTAGCGTTTGCAAATGCTACTGCGGAGCATGAAGTTCAAGGTTCAAATTCAAATTCAAATTCAAAAGTAATTTATTCAAACTAGGCTGAGAGTCAGCACTTTTTGAACGTCAAAGTTACAAAAAACAGTCCCCTCAAAACGCCCACCCTTCGACACTTCCTATATAGTGCTTTCGCTGGGAAGGAGAAGTGGCGGAACAAACTCCCCAGCAGCACAACTGTCTGTTAAGTTAGAAGAACTTGATTCTATACAATATTGTGTAAGTAATTAATATTATAAAACAAAACATACATTATTCGCCATATGTCAGCTAGCACACGCCAATATACCAACAAAAAAATTGAAAACCAAAGTCAAGCTGAAATAATAAAACAAAAACGTAAACAGAACTTAAAAACTAAATAAAGCCTCCAGGCATAAAGGGCGTGCCCGCCTACATGTTCAACGATGCAAAATGATCCATATACATACATTGATGCATATAGCTAAGTTGAAGTTATAATAGTTAAACTAGCACCTCCGGAGTAGAATAAACAGTTAATACAAATAACAATAACAAAAACCATGGTCAGCAAGACGACCAGTCACCACAAGCAGCACCCGTTCACGAGCATAACGCAAAGGTCAGCCATTACCCCCCTCGATTTCGAGTTCGATTTGAAGGACGGGCAAGGGCTCTTTATCTTTTATTAATTCTCAGTAGCAGCCAGGAGGAATTGTGCCCGGTTGATGGCAATAGACGCGAGATTATTATCATCAACCAGGAACATAGTCAAAGGCGATAACTGGCGAAATGTTCATGTCTGCCTAACCCTACGGAGACACAAGGCTATGTTATTAGGGTAATTAACAAACCAAGACTACCATAGTACAACCTTTGAGAATCACTAGGACGTGTCACCAATCCGTGATATAACAGATACCAGTTCTACGATAACGTATACATAATGATGATTTAAGCTATCTGCTCGTAGTAGATAAGAAAAGTTTTTGAGATAACAAACAATGTACGAGTGTAGTACGATATTAATAGTTTTAGATAATGACGTTATCTCAGATACGGCTACTTCCTAGAGATTATTTAAATAATTAAAACGTTGCGGTACAAAAATAGGTTTCACGACAGAATAAAATGACAATGCTTTCCATTTTAAGGATATGGTAGATAGAGATGTAACTGATGCAAGTACTTATCTACGATGTTAGCAATATTTTTGATTGTTTGCACTTTATTTTCTCTTTTATTCTTAAAACGCTGTCTACATCTCTTTATCTTCTCTCCTATCGCAGTTATGCTGGGAGACATTTCTTTAGAAATAATCATCACCCCTGTACCTATGTTTCTGTTTTTCTTTTTAATTATTGTTTGTTTATATATGTGTGCATAAATGGTTAAATAAATAAATTTGATTTAAAATTAAAAGTGATAAATAAAATACCTCCCGCAGAGGCCCTGTATATCGACTATCAGAAACATTGCTTAAAAGTTAATTTAAATATAAAGTGTATATATTCATATACGAAGTATTTTAAGAGGTACACCTGCAGGTGGTAAAGAAGCTATAGAAGCAAAAATATTTTTTTTATCTAAGCGTTTTTGAATTTTCGTAATTATTATAATTTTAAAACTGCTTGAGACGTTTTGCATAAAACCTTTATTCCAAATCCTATGAATGGCCCGCCTGACACTGCGAGGGTGGCGACCGGACGGCTCGAGCATGGCTGTGGCGTCTCGGGTCGTATAAAATAAGAAGGAGCCAGTATTTCTCATTTGCGACAAATAATTTATAAATATTAAATTTTGAAATAAAATAAAAATACAGATTTTTTTTTCGTTGCTATAGCTTCTTTACCACCTACAGGTGTACCTCTTAAAATATTTTATGTATGAATAGATGCACCTTATATAATTACAAACGAGATTTATACATATTTTGTAATAAAATAGGACATATTATTGTATTAGCATAGTTATCTGTACAGTCACGAGCATAAACGTATTAGGTACTATAGACAGCTCGGCAACAATATCTGATTTCAAGATTCATCCATTAATATCTGTCGTCAATATGACGGCAAATGTATGTGCTCATTTGTGGTAGGCATATCCAAGCAGCTGGACTAATATGTGACATCGAAAGAACAGCACAACTATAGCTTGGCAATAATATCTGATTTAAAGATTCATTCCGTCGGTATGTCACTAATATTGGCTTGTGACATTGCTGCGGAGGGATACTGATCTCTAAGATACAGGGGCCCTCCTAGTTTAGAGATCAGGGATTTAATGTATTGCACATAGCATAAGCCATTTAGTTACAATACCACTGTATTAGTATGTAGGCTTTCTTAAATAAATAAACCTATAAATAAATAAATTCCATGCAATTATATGTGATCATTTGTGGAAGACATACATAAACAAGCGCAGGACAAGTACAACTGGAGAGCAGTGGTTACCCCGTGGTATCTACCCCGACTTACGAGTTGTAGGTCGCTGGTTCGAACCCAGGCAGCCGCTTTACTTAGTGTAAATAATTTCATCATCACTGCTCTCAAAACGGTGAAGGATAACATCATACGGAAACCGGACATCTAACAACAGCACTGGGCCCGCGTGATAGATTACGGCCCAGTCCCTCTCACCGAGAAGAATGTGCATATGGATTGAGGGCCCATTTTTTGAACCCTTGCGTACCGAAATAAGATTTATAGAGAAATTAGTTAAAAATAGTAAAAACTTAAAGCAAAGGGTCATAAATTTCTTAAACGTGAATTAAAACTGTTATGATGAAATAACGTGGGCCCTCAATCCAGACGCGTGCATAAAGTGGCATAGCCTAAATCTCAGTAAGTACTATCTCTGGGTTAATAATTTTTGTTTAAGAATTTAGTTAAGAATTACTTAAATATTTTAAGAAATTCCCAAATCTGTAAAATATAACATTGCCGATTTATGGCGGCATATCTAGGGCCCTCACTTCATTATTGTTTGTACTGAGGAATCTGCAAAACATGAATATATCTGAAGAAATACATAAATACGACTTTAACATGTTTTACTTACATACCTATGTGAATTAGTTAAAAAGAAATAAGGACACAAAACTTAATTGTTAAGAAGTAAATGAAAGTCGAATTTTACTAAAAAGTCTGAACTGAGAGCCCAATATTTTCGGCTTTATTTACTAGGCTCAACCTCGTAGATTAACGCAAATTAGAATAAAAGTTTTAACTATTTCTTAATTAAATTGTAACATATCGTTCGTTCTTCTAAATGTCATACTTTAAGAGAAAAATTTTCAACTTTTTGAAAGAGAATTACTTGTAGAGTGACCATAATGTTCAAAGTACCTGTACATTTTGTAAAGTGCATTCGGCAAGTCATAATTTGCAGGTAAAAGTACTATATACCTACTAATTACAATTTGGTTTTCCTTATTTTTAATGTAATTTCTATTTATGTGATGTTACTCTTTAAGGTAATACTATGAGCCAAGTTGCCTAAAGCAAATAAAAAAAATATAGTTTAAAAAAAACTAAAAACGAAAATGGTTTTTTTTTTTTAATCAGAGATATAGTTGCACTCATCACTAAAAATTACTTCGCTCTCTCGCAATTTCGTATGTTTAGGATATAAGACTATTTCAAGGTAACATTTATGTGAAGTAAATAGTTTTTTATAATTATACCGATCGTGTTTTATTTATCACAATGAATTTGTTTGATCTGGTGCTACAGTGATCCATAGATACGATGATTACTTACATGTATAACATACTACTAGTCAGTTAGTTTGGCTTTCATTTTATGCAAACACTGTTGAAGCTAAATAAATGTTCTAGTTTTATTTATTTTTATAGAAATTATATTAGAAATAAAGAAAGCCAAATTGTAATTAGTAGGTATATAGTACTTTTAGTTGCAAATATTATGACTTTCCGAATGCACTTTACAAAATGGATAGGTATTTACTTTGAACATTATGGTCACCCTACAAATAATTCTCTTACAAAAAATTGAAAATCAATTTTCCCTTAAAGTATGACATTTAGAAGAAAGAACGATATGTTACAATTTAATTAAGAAATAGTTAAAACTTTTATTCTAATTTGCGTTAATCTATGAGGTTGAGCCTAGTCAATAAAGCCGAAAATATTGGGCTCTCAGTTCAGACTTTTTAGTAAAATTCGACTTTCATTTACTTCTTAACAATTAAGTTTTGTGTCCTTATTTCTTTTTAAATAATTCACATAGGTATGTAAGTAAAACATGTTAAAGTCGTATTTATGTATTTCTTCAGATATATTCATGTTTTGCAGATTCCTCAGTACAAACAATAATGAAGTGAGGGCCCCAAATATGCCGCCATAAATCGGCAATGTTATATTTTACAGATTTGGGAATTTCTTAAAATATTTAAGAAATTCTTAACTAAATTCTTAAACAAAAATTATTAACCCAGAGATAGTAGTTACTGAGATTTAGGCTATGCCACTTTATGCACGCGTCTGGATTGAGGGCCCACGTTATTTCATCATAACAGTTTTAATTCACGTTTAAGAAATGTATGACCCTTGGCTTTAAGTTTTTACTATTTTTAACTAATTTCTCTATAAATCTTATTTCGGTACGCAAGGGTTCAAAAAATTCTCCTGCCAGGCAGCGAATGAATCATAGAATGAAAATCATAGAATAGAATGGAATCATATCAGACCTTGTCTTGTGTTGCCTACAAATATCTGCCTTCTCTGTTTAGAAGAACAAATTATATAAGGTTAAAAATATCCGAATCACATTGACGGCATAAAAACCTTAAGTATAAATGAGAAAGTTACTATGTTTGGAAATTTGTTACTCAATCACGTAAAAACGGCCAAACGGCAGAACATATGAAATATAGCACACACATATTTTATAGCCTGGATTAACATAAAGGATATTTTTTATCCCGGTAGTATGTTCCCATGAAATAATTTCCGACCTAGCGGGCGCGGCTGCTGGCAAAAATTTGTATTGAATAAATCCTAGACGTGCAACAGGATTACGTCCGAACTAATCAGCATGTTTGGAAGTTAAATTCTAAATACTCCTGACATTTCGATCCGCATAGATTTCAGTGATTTTAGTGCAATGTCGAGTGAAGCAGAATTAACAACGACGGTTTGTTTTGTTGAAATATCTCTGTGAAATTTTAGCTGAAAAACTGCCACTCTGATGCTGGGGATTAACACTATTGACAGGTCGCTTCACGTACATTTTCACGGTAAAATATGTACAGTATTGTGTGGCTTGTACCTTCTGTATAAAGGATACAAGAACTGTTAGTAGGTCTACGTAGCAAGGACAATCAAAAACAATGCAGTTAGGTATCTTATCTTTGGAAATCGTGTGCCAAATCTAAACACAAGATAAGATACCTACCTGCATTGTTTTTGATTGTCCTTGCTACGTAGACTTACTAACAGTTCTTGTATAATTTATTGATAAGTTTTATTTAACTGATAAGTTATTAATTAAAACCTTATACATTTTTTTTGCGACACACTGAAGTCAGGCTCTTAAGAAACAGGCACGAATGTACTTGAACAATTTCTTTAAAAACTATTTGGAAATTGTTCCTCCAAAATTGCGCAGCACCGTCGCATTACACTTGTCTACTAGAACCTATGTAAGTACTGTTTTTATTTACCTACCTTATAATGTCGAGACTTATTAATTGTTATCTATACTTATATATGTATTTAATGATAGACGAGGTTATATGTTTTTTTAAATCATGTCAAGTTAGTCGTGTCATACATGTAAGGTATCTTTATTTACATTTAAACGTTGTTTCAATACTAATAACATGCTGAACACGATAAACATTGCTTTACATTCCTACCATCGATTATAAATGCATTAGTTATTATTATGAGTTTTTAACAGTAGCTTTTGAAGGTCTTTGCAATTATTAGATCTTGACACCATAATACATACACAATCAGCCTATAATCCCACTGCTGGGATACGGGACTCCTCTCCGTGAGAAAGGGTGGGCGGGCCCAGTGCGAGTTGTAGGATGTCACTTGTCTTCAAATTTTTGGTTCTTGGACATGCCGGTTTTCTAATCGTGATTTTCTTCATCGTTTTGAGAGCAGTTGTGATGTCGAATCGCGGTTTTTACCACTGGGCCACCACAGCACTAATTTCATATGGGACAAAGGCCTACTCGCTGTGAGAAGGAGTGGGCCATAATCTACCACGCGTGGTCAGTGCTAGTTGGTGGATGTCAAATGTCTTCGAATTTTTAGTTCTATTTAGGTTTCTCATGATGTTTTCCTTCACCGTTTTGAGAGCACTGCTCATGAATAAATCACTGTTTGTACAGCGCTAATTTTGATATGGGATACAAACTTCTTCTCTGCGAGAAGAAGTGAGCCATAATCCATCACGCGTGGCCAGTGCTGGTTGGTGGATGTCATATGTCTTAGAATTTTTGGTTCTTGGACCATGTTTTTCTTCACCGTTTTAAGAGCAGTGGTCATGAAATTGAACGCATAAAGTAAATCGCCTGCCTAGGTCCGAACTCACGATCTGCAATTCGTAAGTCGGGGCCGATACCACTAGGCTACTGCTCTTCATCTTCATTTCACTTCACTGCTCTTAATCTTGATATGTATAAGGAATAATTATTTCGAAGAGTAAATAATTTGGACTTCTTGTTGCAATGTTAAAGATGACCTCCGGTACCTTATATCCTATGTATAGAATTTAAGAGTTATCTACTAGAAGACGGCCATTGGACCTGCAGAGTAGAAAATTTGTTCTATTTACATAATTTTTAACAAAATTCTTGATTTATGAGTTTACGAATATAATTTGCACACAGATAGTATAATATTATGATGTGCTAAATCGTTATCTAAACGACATTGACGCAATCGCAAGTATTTAAAAACGTAGGTTACGTGGAGACATAGCTTGATATCTTTATAAATCTTTGATAATGCTGTGAATCATATTTAAGATAGGCTTTAGGTACAGACTGTCAAATTCTTCCAATCAACCTTGAACCTAATGCTTTAGCGATAAAGTGAAAATCTATTGAGGAAATTTGACAGTTTGTAATAGCTTGATGTGCAGGCAGATGCACATCGTCTAACGACGTCGCCCCTGTCTACTTAATTATTCCACGTAAAGCATAGACGACATACTGATGTTGCATTCCAATACACGTCAGTATAACACACTGTTTAACATAGCAATAACACAGTATAACTACTTGCAGTAGTTCAACGCCAGGGTTTTCACAGATAAATCGTGTGGAGGGTCTGGGGACACAGCTTATGTCCCAAACTGATATACTACAGAAGTAAAAGTACCTTGTACAATTTAGTCACTTCTTCAGTAGATTCAACGCTCAAATGAACATTTTATTAAACAATCATTCTTGGCTTTTTTTGTGATACAGCCATTTCAATCAACTCCAAAGAATTGTCATAATTTCAGCCAAACGTCGTCCACTGCTGGACATAGGCCTCCCCCAAGGGGGAGTTTGCCAAAATTGCCACGCTTTTTTTTTTTTCAGGATGGGAAATCATCAATTGACTTCTCCCGCTCTGGGCGGAGCGGGAGGGCGTGTCAGACTTTTACTGACTAAAACCCACCCGTGTTTCTTCAGTTGCCCATGTGCCAGGGTCACGGTATCTCTTTCAAACAATCACGCGACTCCGGCAGGCATCGGTCCTAGTAGACCCCTTCACTGCTGCTGACATCTCTTTGAGGCACGCGTGGAACACTGCGCGCCGTTGACCCGAGCTTGGTCCTTACCGGGCGGCGAGCTACCCATTGCTCGCCACCTGCAAGCTCGCGCCTACGGTGGCCAGGAGTCCGCAATCGACTCCCGACGCCCGGGGCGTCTCCTCCTGCGGCGGCTAGGGATGTGAGGGCGCAGAGACTGCCACTCCCTCACGCGCCCCGCCTCCTTCTTCGCGAGCATTACTGCTTCACAGAAGGAGGTGACGGCTTCCCATGCCCTCTCGCTCCGTACCATGGTTCGCACCAGGGCCGGACGCGAGAGGTCGCCGCCGCCGATCGCCTCCACGAGGCCACGGCGGTGCTCCGCCCAGGCAGGGCACACCTCCACCGTATGCTCCACCGTGTCCTCCAGACGATCCTCGCAATGGAAACACCCGGGCGTATCCTCCCGCTTTATCCTGAACAGGAACCCACCGAAGCACCCATGCCCGGTGAGAACCTGCGTCAGGCGGAAGGTGAGGATGCCGTGGCGCCTCTCTGTCCACTCCTCAAAGAGGGGACGTACCGCCACAATTGTGGCGTGCCCTGCGCTGGGTTGCGACAATCGTACCTGCCATGTCGCCATGAGATCCTGCCGGAGCTCTGTCCGCCGTGCCGCGATTTGTCACGGCAGCGGAGTTTCACCCCGGCGTTTCGCCTCCTCGCGCCTCTCCCATATGTGCGCGAGGACCTTTCCGTCCAGATCCCATGGCGGCACTCCGGCAAGGAGGCTCGCTGCCTCGCACGAGATGGTGCGGTATCCTCGGATTAGCCGGATGGCCATGACCTTCTGGCCGCACTCAACCGGCGCGCTGGGCGCAGCCTCAATGAGGGCGCCCACACCGGTGCCCCGTAGAGGGCCATGGACCGCACGACCCCGGTGTAGAGCCTCCGGCAGGAGGCGTTTGGACCCCCCAGATTGGGCAGGAGCCGCTTTAAGGCAGCCCCAGCCCGATCCAGATCCAGATCCGACCCAGTCTGGGAGCCAAACGTCGGAAGTGCTCGATGAAGTTCCACCGGCTGTCGAGGACAAGTCCCAAGTACTTCATCGTCGACTCGACGCCGATGTGAACCCCTCCTACCGTGAGTTGGGTGCCGCAGGACATAGGCGTCCCCCAAGGGGGGGTTTGCCAAAATTGCCACGCTTGGCATGCGGGTTAGTGATCGCAGTATGGTGTTGAAGTACATAGAGAACGTTGTTGCCTATTCTCAAGTAAGTTCTTTAGTCGCCTTTTACGACACCCATCGGAAGAAACGGGGTGATGCTATTCTTAGCGTCCGGCAATGTACGAAACAAAGAAAGAATAATACTTGTGATTTGAATATACCGACAATTTTAAAGTTGGTTGTTAATTTAATAAAAAAATATTTCCACACACAACAAATTGAACATTTAGCTGGTTCTTACAAATATATCGGCGATGAACTACTGCAAGCAGATACACTGTGGCAATAGCATTGCATTAGGCTCGACTCACGAGTCGTGACGTATGAATTTTAAATTATTGCGGCCGCATACATAATTTTTTCTCCCTCTTCTTATTCACACATGCTAATAGCCTGTAGCCCACAGCTTTGCTCGTGTAAATTAAGGGCTTTATTACTACTGAAACCTTACAGGGGTTGTATAGGGCTGCGCTGCGTTGAGAACTTGTAACAGCGCACTTTTCAGCGTGCAAAATTCTGGAGAAATCTAAATTTCTCTCGAGGGTAAACAAAAATAAAGAGAGATATAGCCACTTTTTAGGAAATTATACGATTGAATTAATTGATGATATTATTTTATTCATATTTGCATAGGATCGGGTCATATTAGCTGCGGATCGCTGGGCGTGGATAGCGTTTCCGCGGTCAGCCCAGAAAGCGGCGGCGAGTTGACGCATACCGTGAGGGTGCGTCCAGAGTTGCGCGAGAATTGAACTCCTGGGAGGATTTGGAGGAGGCCTTTACCCAACAGTAGGACAGTTTGGGCTAAACAAACAAAGACATAATTGCATGCCATTGTAGTTGTAAGGCAAACGTGATATACGTATTTATTTTTAACACCTCTTGCATACTGATAAATTGTACTCGTTTAAGCTAATAATTATTATTGTTACTATCCAACATTTTTTTTTATATTTTTGAACGTTGTTATACTTTTATATTCTAATATTTCAAAATATAATTTATAAGTACAATGTATAGTTGAATGAAGGAAATAATAATTATCTTATCTTGTTAGTCATAAAGTCATTGATAAGTAGAAAATTACTCGAAATAATAAAAAATCTTATTTTCGTTGTGCACAAATTAAGAATGTAGAAGAGGGGCTTTTTTTATTAAAACCGATTCTGCAGTCTTCGTTGTATTTTCTAAATGCAGAGATGAGGAAAAGGGCCAAAGTGAAATGCCATAAATATTTAAAACACGTTTTCAGAATAGAACTCTCAGGGATTGTTCAAGAATATGTAAGTGTATCGTTTGAAGGCGGAAGCATTATTAATAGTATTTAAAAATACATCACGTAATCACGTAGCATTATTATTGTTAAGGGATCGGTATGCTTAAATGCTGTATTATTAATGATGTTATTGGCTTGTGCAATTATTGGAATGTAATTAAATAAATTGCTGGTACACACGGCTACATATCAAGCTATTTAAACTAGTTTTAGCTGACCTCGCTTGGTATAGGCTTTTCGTACATTGAGAAGTCAGCTTATACTGGAAATGTGTAGCCGTGCGTACCATCTTGAATACCAACGCAAATAATGTTAATTGATTGCAATTATTTCTACTAAGCTTTATTGGAAAGCTGATCAGGTATTTTTTTTCACTCGCTAATCTCATATTTTAAACTAGGTGTGGCCCGCGGCTATGCTGATGTCGGAAATTATCTCACGGGAACGTGCTACCCGAACAAAAAGCTTATGTTACTCCTTGTAACAACAGTTATCTGCCCTCGAAAGTCCCTTCGAAATCACCGGCTGTTTCGGAGATTAGCTGGATTAGATAGACAGACAAAGATATTTTTATTATTATATACATAGTATTACTATTTTCATGTGCATTTAGTAAAAAGCTGTTATGTTGAAATTATAAACAGATATTTTTAATTTTATTTACTTGCTAAGATTATATTAAGTAGATTACATTTGATTTATTTATCCACATCATATTAAGTAGAAGGGCTATGCCCAACCCTTAGAGGAAAACAACAGTTTATTTCTCAAATAATTTTCAACCTAAATTCGCTTAATCAATGACGATATGGAAATTGTACCTTATTATTAAAAAATCTATTTATCTGTGCATTATCAGTACAGATAAATAGATTATTATGCATAATTTAATTTAAATATAGGTACGTAGGAACTTCATCCATCAACACATATCTATACATCAACATGTATATTAGACAGAGAAGAATGCAGTAAATTGGTTCAATCAATCTACACTCGACCGCAATCGATTCGATAAGAATGATTATTCCTCTCAATTTGTTTGTCCCATAAACATACAACATATGTCATACGATGTTGGTTTTTTTGCGTAGATCCACACTATCTACACTTCCACACTAATCCACACTAATATTATAAATGCGAAAGTAACTCTGTCTGTCTGTCGGTCTGTCTGTCTGTCTGTCTGTCTGTCTCGCTTTCCTGCTAAAACTACTAAACCGATTTAAATGAAATTTGGTGCACAGATAGTTTAAAGCCTGAGAAAGGACATAGGCTACTTTTTATCCCGGTAGTACGTTCCCGCGGGATAATTTCCGACCTCCACGCGGGCGAAGCCGCTGGCAAAAGCTAGTAATTGATAAATGACATTATTTTTGCAAGTCGCTTTGTACAAAAAAAATTACTCGTAAATCATATTTTGAAAACTAGGTAGAGTTCGGCGTTTCCTATCTGACTACTCTGAGAAGAAAGGCCGAAACAAACTCGGACGGTACCGTGTGGTGCCGGACGTAAAGAATAACACCACCCCATTTCTTCCCGTGGGTGTCGTAAAAGGCGACTAAAGGACTTACTAGAGAATGGGCAGCAGCGTTCTCTATGCATTTTACCACCATACTGTGATCGCCAACCCGCCTGCCAACCGTGGCAATTATGGCAAAGCCACCCAAATTGGTGGAGGCGTAAGTCCAGCAGTCGACGTCTTACGGCTGAAATGATGAATGGTGATGAAACTCAGAGATCAAAGTCTTTTTTAAGATCTAGACATAATCTTGGTCACATCATGTGAAGACCATGTAGATTGGTGTCTGAAATTGGCGTTTGAGGAAAGAACTACACAGATTGAGTGGGCCTGTCCAGTCAGTACACGCATTTGTCAGTAATCGTGCAGCTTAACTTAGAACACAACGATTCGACGAACAATACCAAAGGAAGGATATTTTAGTAGGCCGCATAAATTAGGTACTCAACTGCCAGATTATCATTAAAACTGAGATAGAGATACAAAATAAAAAACATGACGCATATAGTCCTCGCATTCACATTAATTAAATCAATTTGTAATTTTACCCAAAGTTATAATAGTATATTTAATAATTATCAAATAGGGCATTTCACGTCAAGCAGACAGGGAAAAAAAAGTGAGGTTCTGAAATTTGTTCATATTAGGTCCAGTTATACTTCTAGTAGATATAAATACGGACACAATTTATTTTTTATATATGACGTGTATTTGTCTAGTTATGGGCTCCCAAAGAATCGTCTAAATCGAAATTACGATATTTTTGAACAATTTTTTCGTATTGAAAACAATTACAATAAATTTTCAAACTACGCGATTTGTATAGAAAATTAGCTCATCTTTTTAAAAAAGTAATCAAATTTGAAAAAAAAATTTTTTTTCTTCTTCTAAACCGGAAGTAAACATTTCAAAACAAAATTTTGGAAACTTTGACCATTTTTTTTTAAATTTTCTTATTTCAAAATATAGATTAGAGTATTTAAATAATACACGAGAAGTTTTGAACTGGGATCTGCATTAGTTTAGGATATAGGTAAATTAACGTATGTACATGGAGCAGTAAGTATGCTGTTAGGCGCTTGTTTATGTCGGTTAGTATGCGAATTATGGAATTAAAACGCGACATTATTAACATTTATCATCCTATTTATGTTTGCTGAAGCTCTAACAATAATTAGGGGTAGTTATTAAAAAATAAAATAATATCAAGACATTGATAAAAAACATTTGAATAGCTACAAATATTAGTAGGAAGAGGAAAAGATAAGAAGAGAAGACTAAAAAAATTATTTTTTTGAAATTTGATTACTTTTTTTAAAAGATCAGCTAATTTTCTATACAAATCGCGTAGTTTGAAAATTTACTGTAATTGTTTTCAATACGAAAAAAATGTTTAAAAATATCGTAATTTCGATTTTTGACGATTCTTTGGGAGCCCATAACTAGACAAATACACGTCATATATAAAAAATAAATTGTGTCCGTATTTATATCTACTAGAACTATAACTGGACCTAATATGAACAAATTTCAGAACCTCACTTTTTTTCCCTGTCCGCTTGACGTGAAATGCCCCAAATGTCAAATTTAAATTTACAAAAAATACAACATTCAGTAAGTATAAATTGGAGCAGCTCAATCCTATGCTTTTTTGTCCTCCGTGTAATCTTTAACGGTAAAATAGACTTTCTGACAAAACTTACGTTTAAAGAATTTTTATTAAGACTTAAATTTTGAACGTGCCTTAGAAAATTATAAAAGCGTATACATGGACATCTAAATGAGCCACCAAATTTCTTGAGCCTTGTTGAAGATACAAGAAATTAGCGTCTGTTCCTATTCTAGAATTTATACTAGGTATAGCTGTATAACACACTTTCACACACACCGAAGGGTTTGAAGGAAATTCCCAATCTATTTATCATCATCATCATTTCAACTGAAAAAACGTCCAATGCTGGACATGAGCGTCCCCCAAAAGGGGGTTTTGACATAATCGTCACGTTCGGCAGGCGGGTTGGCGATTGCAGTATGATGGTACAAACGCTTCGAGAACGCTGCTGCCCATTCTCTATTATGTCCCTTATTCACCTTTTAAGACACGCACGGGAAGAAATGGGATTGTGCTATTCTTAACGTCCAGCACCACAAGCAACCAAATCGAATCAAACGAAATCTTGATATGTTAAAAAGATTCGTCTGATCGACAACGTATTGTAAATAGCGTAATGATTAATGATGACGAGTTGTCAAAATGAAATGCATTGCAATTTTATATGTGCTTCGCAATTACCGTGGTGGTTATATCTCCATTTTCACAGATTTTTAGGGCGTGACTATAGTAACTATGTTAAGAATCCAAGTCAATATCAATTATATTGCATTTTCGCTCTGTTTCGTAAGTCCGTCCAAGGATTTACTTAATTAATTAATTCTATCGAAGTATCGAACATTCCCTATAGACCGGTTTAATCATTTGATTGGTATCGACCGGCAGAATATCACGAAGGGATATAATAAGCTGATTGATAATAATGATTAATTAATATCTATTGCGATCTCTAATAAATTAGCGTTGGCTGATAATAGTAACGATTAATTTATAAATGAGTTGGGTACGTGCGTAACTGATTATAACTGATAAGGAATTGGCATTTTTTTTCCTATTGTACATTATATTGAGTATGTATGAATATTCAGGGGCAATTGCTTGTTAGTCGTTAATACGGCTCATTAATATTTAAATTTAAGTCAATGGCGTAGTTAACTGATAATAAATGTGTGTGTTTTTCATAAAATAAAAAATTTAGGGAAATTTTATTCAAAGCGTATATAAGTATAAATGGGTAAGAGTATACAGCTCATGGGGACTATTTCTGTTGATAACGATGCGGACGAATTTTTTGATGCCCTGTGTTTTTTTTTTTGTGTTTTATACACTTATAGAAATTATTATTTAAAGACTATTGGTTTTTAAATTATATAAATAGGTTATCGTCTAATGAAATATATATTTAATAATTTAAAAGAAAATACCCTGTATGATATGGTAGAAGAAAGCAGAAGAAAATTTTATTAGTTTTATCAAACTGTTACTGCACGCGTAGCATGACCGCCATAGAAACTGAATTTGTCGACGGAAGAGAAGACAAAATGATAGATTGTATCGTAGGAAAATTGTGTAAAACTGAACAGAAGAGATGATTCTATTCTTCAGTCGACAAGAGTACGATGTCAAGTATGATGACTATTTCTTTGATGAGATAGAAACATTTTTACAGAATTAAAATACATAAGGAACTTTTTTTGTTCTTGGTAGAATAGAGATAGAATTGGTCATGCTACGCCGGCTGATAAGAAAACCAATTCTCTTTCTAGGACTTATAAAATGCTAAGAAAAATAACAGATGCTATGCTTGAACAGAAGCATGCATTATTTTGTAGAGAATTTATTTTGTTTATAAAAAAACCAATTTCAAAAATCTTAAAACCAGTTCTCAGCTCATAAAAAATAAAACAATGCTTAAAGGCAACGCACTTAAACATAATCCTCATATATTTTAGAGTGTGTCACAAAGTAACAGTACTACAAGAAACCAGAAATACTTGTTTAATCTTAACACTTTACTACGTTGCTTAACTTGCTATGGTCAAAACGTATAACCCTTTATAATCTTGATTGTCATTAAATTTCATAATGACGAGAATTCAGTACTTTATGTAAGTTTCGAAATTATGAGGGCATTCTGAGATTATGATACGAATATTATTGTTACCTTTTGACTAATTTTAAAATGGTTTCATTTTTAAAGAATATGAAACATTAGTTGCGTATTACTTTCAACTGGAGTGCGAGTATGATTAGAAGGGCAATTTTTGTAATTTTAAGTACCTACGTTCACAGTGTGATCTTACTCCCAATCTGTCAAAAATACCTCGAGTTCCCGTACATTTTTTCACAAGTATTGTTGTCATTTGATTGTCGCCTAGATGACACTTTGACTAGGTTTTGAACGTTTTTAAATACAAGAATTTGCCTTCAGATGTATGAAGATCATCATCTGCCTAGCCTTTTTTCCAATTATGTTGCGGTCGGCTTCCAGTCTTACCGGATGCAGCTGAGTACCAGTTTTTTACATGGAGCGACTGCCTCCACAATTGTCAGACTTTCGGGCTTCTGATGACCCGTAACGACTGTCTAAGATCTACGAAAGATAGCCGGGACCAACAGTTTAACGTGCCTTCCGAGGCACGGAAGGGTCATGGTATGTAAGATAAGATGTATGAAGGTAAATCAGGCAAAAATATGAAGTAAGGATCGCAGAAATGATGTTCTGTACTTTTTGCCTACCCCATGGAAAGACTACGTGAGACTACGTTTGTTTTGCTGATCAAAGTTATATTGCTCACTAGCTTTAGCCAGCGGATTTGCCCGCGAAACATACATACATATAAACCTTCCTCTTGAATAACTCTGTCTATTGATGAAAACCGCATTAAAATCCTTTGCGAATTTTAAAAATCTTAACGTGAAGACAAGGAAAGCGACTTTGTTTTATACTATGTAGATATACTTAGGAAACTATGAAACAGAAAGCCTCATTCATTCAGTACCATCGAACTCTAACGATAAGATTTTAAATTACTGTGTCATTTCAATTTAAACAGCCGTTTCCATCTAATTTACTGTCACATAAACTACGTAGTAAATAGAGATTGTACAAGTCCATAGTTCACCAGCACGACTCAAGCCTGAATTCCTTGTATATACGGCTACATATCAACATATAACATCCAGTTTTAGGTGACCTCTCATTGTACGTAAAGCCGATACAGTGCGAGCTCAGCGTAAACTGGTATTGTATAGCTTGATTTGTCGCCGTGCTTACCGGTTAGTGGCATCGACTCATTACTGGTTGTGCAATCGGACCGGTTATTGTAGCAATGAAACCGTATGAACGCCCTGAACCGGCTAATAATGTGTGCGTGCCGTTATAAATGTTGATACAAGATGGATGCTATATTTGTACTTCTATTTATATGGGTATGTTTTATTTATGAACGTGTGAACATGTAGGTTTATTACTGTTTCGAAGTGAATAGTTGGATTATTTTCGATTAGCAATTCTGTTGGTCGATATCGAAGAAGTTTTACTTTTTCATAAAGGTTTTTATTAAAATTTTGGATAATAAAGTCTGAAGAGCTTGTATTGTTTGCAATTGGAATTATGTTTATTTTAGACAGTCGAGAAGTGCTGAGAATTTCAAATCTGCTAACTTTTCTGTTTTGATCATGATTGTTTTGATAAATATCATGAAAAAAACTTAACAATTATTTCTGGCTGAAATCACCCACTGTTAGTAGTAATCTTGTGCTGAAAGTGCCAACAAAATCGCGGGGTGATATTTCCGACCATTGGATTTTCACCTCTCTGTGTTGAGCCGAGCACTGAGAATCCCATACAGTGCAAGTAAGTCTCAGCGCGTTAAAAATACATAAGGTTTGATAATCAACTCTTCTACCGACCCTACACCTTAATTGCGTTACGCTTTATAAATCAGAATGTGAATCATTCTAAAGATTATTTTAATCCATTGGTTCATATGTTCGAAAAATGTGTCTGCTCAACAACCTTAATGACGCAATGTATGTTGCTGAACTGTCAAAATGAAAGGGCCAAAAAAATCGCGGGGTGATATTTCCGACCACTGGATTGTCACTTCTCTGTGTTGAGCCGAGCACTGAGAATCCCATACAGTGCAGTGCAAGTAAGTCTCCGCGCGTTAAAAAACATAAGGTTTGATAATCAACTCTCCTTACAACCCTACACCCTAATTGCGTTACGCTTTATAAATCAGAATATGAATCATTCCAAAGATTATTTTTAATCCATTGGTTCATATGTTCGAAAAATGTGTCTGCTCAACAACCCAAATGACGCAATGTATGTTGCTGAACTGTCAAAATTAAAGCAATTCTCACTTTATTGTGTTACGTAATTATCCCTCTTTTTTGTGGTTGGGCAATCATCAAAGGAGGTCTCCCACTCTAGGTGAAGCGGAAGGGCGTGTCAGACTTTTACTGACTAAAACCCACCCGTGTTCCTTCAGTTGCCTATATGCCAGAGCCACGGTAACTCTTTCGGCAATTACCCCTCTGGTTCCTTATCTCTTTTGGCGACCTTACGTTTGTAAATTGTTGTGTTACAAATATGATGAATGGTTGTTTTCAACTCTATGATTCTTACAAAGTCTTTACATGACAAGCTCTTTGTGAAGGTTGAATGTTGACTGTTGTAGTTACTAAGCTATTTGCTCTTTTTTACGTAGTTTACGTTGAAAGATTAATGATCTCTTTCAATGTAAGTATCGTCTGTTGAAATATTTTAATCTTGGTTAAATTTAACGAGGCAAAAAGAGTATTAAGGATCGTAGCAGGTGGCGTTCCATAGTTTCTGCCTAACCCCAAGGGACAAAAGCGTGAGTATATATATGTATGGTTAAATCTATAGAAATGATCAGAAAAGAAAATTATTTATTATGCCATCATCATCAGCCTATACTGTTCCCACTGCTGGGACACAGGCCTCCTCTTGGTGAGAGGGTGTGGGCCATAATCTACCACGCGGGCCCAGTGCGGGTTGGTAGATGTCACATGTCTTCGAATTTTTGGTTCTAAGACATGCCGGTTTCCTCAGGATGTTTTCCTTCACCGTTTTGAGAGCAGTGGTGATGAAATCATTTACACAAAGTACAGCGCCTGCTTGGAAAAAAAAAAAAAAAAAAAAACGTTCTAACGTTACCACTGCTGGAACACAGGCCTCCACTCGGTGAGAGGGAGTGGGCCGTAATTCACCACAAAACGGTTGGTGTAGGTCACATGTCTTAAAAAAAATTGTTTCTAGCACATGTTGGTTTCCTCACACTGCCGTGGCATAACTAAAATGCCGTTATCCGACATATGGTCGATTTTTACCTTTTAATGCTATTATAATGAGAAAAAAAATCTATCGATCTGTGTTTCCGAATTTTCAATACCTTGAATAGTTTTGCAAATAAAAATAGGTATTGTCATTGAAAAGTGACATCGGTTTAAATTTTTACCGCGGTTTTTGCATGTTATTACACACACGATTTTGGTACACACGAAACACGGTTTTGGTAGATAACGGCATTATAGATATTATATCATGGCAGCACACCTTTCCTCCCACCCTTCCCCACGGTTTGACAGCAGTGGTGATGAAATAACAAAATGACACAATGTTCGAAACTACGACCTTATAATTGTCGTATCAAAACTTGTTTCATTTTATTCATTTCGAAATACTCCGTTCCAACATTCACCAACAGGTCATTCACAACGTTCATTCAATTGATTCCTATCAAACGTAATTAAAGAACAAACATCATCATGACTGCTCATTTCTTCAGTTCTAAATTGGCGTTAAGAACTCTATTTAAGCAAACTTATTTATAGTTTTTTTTTTTTTTATAATACACCATCGTTAATGACAGGTAGCATAAATATTGTTTCTTGTCGGTTTTGTTTAAATATGTATACTCGATATACTCCTACCGAAAGGACTGGACAGCACTAGCAAAAGACAGAATTCTGTGGAAAAGGGAGAGGGAGGCCTTTGCCTTGCAGTGGGACAATATAGTGTAGTTAGATTAGATTTGACTCGATACAGAGCATTAAAATATACCTATTTATGTATGTAATTCACTCAAAATTACGTAGATATATTAAGAAATATCGATAAGTTACTTATACCACAAAAACAATTACACTATCAATACAAGTAGTACAAAAAAAAAACAGTTTTTCTCAATTAATTCTACAAGTATTAAAAATACATACATTACGCATTGGAGCGAGAAAAACGATACTGACACTTCAAGGCAAGCAAGCCTTTTGCAGTTAGTAAATTGTAGTACACACGACAACATATAAGCTAATCATTTCCAGTTTTAGCTGACCTCGCATGTTGTAAGATTTTTTTACAGTTAGAAGTCAGCTTATACTGGAAAACTATAGCTTAAAATGTCCTTGCGCATACTTAACTTTGTTATAAGTAAATAAACATGTTATCATTGAAACTTCTCATAAGTTGAAACTATGTTAATGTAACATTGACAAATAGACTTTGTTGTGTATGACTTGCCAGTGACATTACCTAAGAGTCGTAATGGCCCAGTGGTAATGGCTGCGACTTACGTGTTGTAGGCCGTAGGTTCGACCACAGTCAGGCGATTTACTTTGTGTAAATTATTTCATCACCACTGCTCAACAAACGGTGAAGAGAAAACGTCGTAAGAAAATCGGTATATCCTAGAATCAAACATTCGAAGACATGTGACATCTACTAACCCGCACTGGGCCCGCGGGGTAGAGCCCACTCCGTTTCCCTGAGAGGACCACCAGTGACCACCAGTGACCAGCTATACCAGTAGTGGGAACACTATAGGCTGATTATGCATGGCTGTCACCAAGCATAGCATTCAACCTTAGGATGGTCAAGGCCTACTTAACAAGGAAAATATTGAGTTTGTTTCACAACGGTAGGTATAACGGAAACATCGATTGATAACTAACTTTACCCAAATGTTTTCCTATTCTTCTCTTGTATGAAGCTGTTATTGTATTAATTAAAAATACGTTGGGCATTTTATAGGGTAATAGCTGCTATATTTGTATGGGAATCCCCTTTAAGGATGGTGCATATAAGTTGAGTGAATTTGATGAGTAATTTACTCATTTTATCATGTAGTAATATTTATGAATGGATCTACTACAGCACTGGCTGAAAAAAAAAAACAAGAAAACCGGGCTATTATATTTGAATTTTGAAATAAGTACTACCTATCAATAAAGAATTTTAAGTGCTCATTTTAACATAGTCGAATAATTTTTATCTGTGGATAAAATTGACGTTTGACAGTTTCGCGCGGGAAATCGGTGAAAAAATTAAAATGTATTCGCAAAATCAAAGTTACATCATAGATATATAAACTCACGTCTTTTTCCGTTGGGGGTAGGCAGAAACTTTAGAACGCCACCTGCCATGATCCTCATGTACACTTTTTTACCTTAGATGAGACTTATAGGTACTTTTTAATTATAAAAGTTTATTCAAATTCGCCTTAATAAAGGAGAATTAACCTCTTTAGGTACTAGAAAATAAGGCACGGATGTCTTAGCGGATCACGTAATGAAGCAATTTAGAAGTAACTCTACTTCTTCGTCAATTGGGAACACCAATAAAAAAACTTCCGAAGCGCGACAACTATGACTACAAAGATTGGTATTTTAAAATTAGATACCAGCTGATTAAGGAAGCTTGAATATAATTTAGACACTGAAAACTTTACGACAAAATAATAATGTAGATTTTAAAATTACCCTATTGTTGAAATTGTAATGCTGGACTCTATAATGTCTAGCCTAATTCCAAGGTCTGAAAATAATTATTTACTAATTGTGTAGTAATTTTACGTACGCGGTTAATACCTATTAACCGCATACGTAAAATTTCTACACAATTTTTTTTAGACAGGTAGGTACCTACGTACCTGTCTGAGGTAAGTAATTTACATTCATTAAATGAACCTTTTGATTGGCATTCCATTTAACCAACCAGTTTGAAAAATTCATAATTGCATATTTTAATTTATTTTTCTTAGTAAGTGCATTTATAATGCCAATAATTATTTGCACATATAAAATCATTTAAAACCTGTAATTGCAAAAACCGGTTTATAAATGTCGGTTTGTTAGTGGAATGGTTTGCATTAGCTTGACAAATTAATTCAAAAGAATATAATATATTGGAAGTGTCACAAACCGTTGTAAATTGCGGCAGACAATCTATTGTATTGCTGATAAACAATACACGGGCACTATCTTTCCAAAAAACCGGAAAACGAATATTTGTTATCGGTTTTGCAACACCTGTCAACACGGTCCCCTTACCACGTGCTCCGGAAACGCACGAGCGCGCGCGAAGTTGAACGAACGCAGACGCAAATAGTTCAGAACTTCTGAGGTGAGCTGTACTTCGCACCGGTTAGCACCCTTTACACAAGCAGACTTTTCTTTTGCAGCAACACGAACCAACGTGTTAGTTTTCACAAACAATAATCCGCCGTGACAATAGCACATAAAGGACACCTGAATATATTAACAAGACGCTCACTCCTTCATTAACCCGTTATTTTCTTAAAATATTCAGAGAAAATTTGCGCGGGCAAAAACTTTGAAAAAATATATAACGTTGGCACTTTTTTCTTTTCATATGGTGATAAATAATTTGGAAGTTTATTGAGGAAGTCGTGATTATTTGTTTCGTACCTGTTCCCCACCAATATCGCTTCCAGCCGTCTGTCACAGCGCGGAACATGGCGCCACGTGCGACGCCGACTACGCGTGGCGGCCAACTGACTGACGTACCATCTAAACTACGCTGAGAGTGTAAAAACGTTCGAAATTCATAATCCTAAATCGATTCCTTATCAGCATGACTTACAAATAAATCGAACTTTATTCATTTTGCTACAATTGAAAAGTTCTTTTTAAGGGGGTCGTTTGATGGAGAGGGCGTTTTATGCGAGTAACCGACAAAGGGCTCTCCGTCGCTCCCTGATTCAATTAATCTCTAATTAGAGACGAGAGTGCTCTTAATGTTGAGTAGAGATGGATTTGACATCGTGGCCTGTCACCGATGTAAATGGAAATCTGACAGCAGGATGGGTTTCAGCGGCTCTATAACTGAATTGAGGTCAACTGTGTCAATATAGCTACACCTGGTTTACACAGGTATATGAACTCATATGTGTATTATCATGCGAACTTACGCATCTTTGTTTGTTAACACATAAGAGATAGCTATTAAACGATTCTTATACACACAACTTTTCAGCTATCTTCTCCTAAGGAGAATAATATGTATCTGCAATACAACTCTCAGTACTATTTATGAGTACATTTTTTACTTATTTTGTAATCTTAAAAAAAAAAAACACAATCAACACTAAAAAGTACCTTCAAGATAAATTATAAGTACAGATCACATTTATTTTTTTCGTCATTGGAACTCTAACTATTGCAATAATCCTACTTTTAAATTATTTTTGATAGTCTTAGCTTGTCAATTAATGTCCATATAAGGTTCAAAGGATTATGATTATTATAACTTGAAAACAGAAAAATACTGTTTGCAAATAAAATTATCAAAATAGAACACCATCGAAAGTCAATCAGTAAAACAATATTTTTAATCTTCTTTATTTATGATGTTAGGTCTTGTATGACACACCTTAATTGTTTGTAAGTACAAATAAATTTCCTGATACTAAACTAAAGTTAGCTTAGAGGTATCTGACCACTACAACCCAGTTATTGGGTAATATTGGTTACTGGGTTGGAAAGACTGCTTGCCAGACTTTCGGGCTTCTGATGACCCGTAACGACTGCCGAAGATTTACGAATGTCAGCCGGAACCAATTGTTAAGCGTGCTTCCTGAGGCAAGGAAGTGGTTTTGGTATTTAAAGATGGTCACCCATCCATATACCGACCGCGGCAAACGTAGCTTAACCTTATTAATCAACCCGTGCCACCGTTATTGCTTAGCCATGAGCCTGAAAAGCTCCTGAATAGTTAAATAATATGGTTTTGTGTGATTGGTTAAAAAAATTGTAAATACCAGGAGTTTTGTCCCAAATACGTAAGTTGTTGTTGTAGGTACCTACTGACTGTTATATATTATATTTTTGACAACTGTCTAAATAACAGAAAAAGCACAAGACCTCCGACTTTCAGACAGGTAGAATTTTGATATAGTTACAAACATTACAGTAATTGCTGAGAGCAGTGGTGGCCGAGCCGGGTGGTGACTTACGAATTGTAGATCGTGAGTTCGAACTCTGGCAGACGCTTTACTTTATGTAAATATTTTCATCACCACTGCTCTTAAAACGGTTGGGTATCGTGGGGAAACCGGAATACTTTAGAACCCAAACATTTTGAAGACATGTGATATCTACCTACCCGCACTGGACTCGCGTAGTAGATAGTAGTACAGCCCACTCCCTCCAGGCCTGTGTCAAGCAATGGAAACGTCATAGACTGATTATTTGGACATTTAATAAAATATGAACGCAGTCAAAACTATTTTTTTTTTAAATACAAAGTGAATGCTACGAGATGTGAGGAACGAGTCTGATGCTGAAAATACAGATTATCAATACTTATGTTTCCATTTGTCGAATGTGTGTTCTGCTGGTGACGATATAAATACATAAACAATGTAAATATGTTTTCCGCGCTCAGCCCATAAAGATGCAGCATTTTGTAAATTAAAACTGTCATTCATCATTGTCACATATGTCACCTCTACACTCATATTTGTCATTTTAAGGTTACCACAGGCCGGCGCAATGCGACTATAATAGAACAATTTCTATGAAAACTCCATGGAAATTGGTCTACTAGGGTCACGCTTTTATTAACCGACTTCAAAAAAAGGAGGAGGTTATCAATTCGACTGTATTTTTTATATTTGTTACCTCATAACTTTTGACTGGGTGAACCGATTTTGATGATTCTTTTTTCATTTGAAAGCTGGTGCTTCCCGAAAGGTCCCATTTTTTGGTTCCATTCGGACAATGGGGGACCCCATGTGAAAACCTTATAAGTCTTAAATTTGCATTAAGTATTTGCGAGACAAATGAACGAATAACGCGATTAGATAAGTGCGGAGTGTCTACCATAACTAAAAAGTTAAAAATATTTTTTTTTTTCCAAAAAAATAAACAACCGACTTCGGTGGCAAAAAAACCTTAAATACAGATCCTAAGACACCGACTTCCGAAATGAAAGTAATTTTTGACTTTGTAGTGTTTTTTTAAGGAAGTCGGTTGTTTTTTTTTGTAGAAAGTTTTTTCAGAGAAGTCGGTTAAAAATATAAGCATTAACAACAGTGACATTTGTATTGTGCTGTCTGTAGAAGTATTTTTAGCACGATTTAGTTTATTTTTTAGTTTCGGTAGAACATAGGAACATAGACTGATTTCGTGTGGTGCCGGACGTAAAGAATAGCATCATCCCATTTCTTCCCATGGCTGTCGTAAGAGGCGACTAAGGGACTTACTAGAGAATGGGCAGCAGCGTTCTCTATGCACGTTACTTTACCACCATACTGCGATCGCCAACCCGCCTAACAAGCGTGACGACTACATTGAGTTATAATGACGACTACGGCAAAGCCTCTGAATTTGGGGGAGGTCTATGTCCAGCAGTGGACTTCATCGGCTGAAAGGGGCGTAGCCGTAAATTATTCAATGGAGCTTCATCATTTTTTTTGTTGTTATTAATGATTTTTGGAAGGCAAAAAACCCAGATAATCGATAATTCGTCTCGATAGAAACCAGACTAAATTTATATCACTGTTCTACTTATGCTAATATACAGCAATACATACTTTATTTAGAAACTGACTTACATAGTAGATGCTCAACGAAATTAAACACACATACTGCGTCGCGAAGAGCTGCCTCTTAGAAAAAGCTGTTCAATATCATAAATCCATCATCCATTTATACAATTTCCACCAGTGTCATTTAAATTACACAACACAAGCCTATATGAATATTCACTCACATGACAATAGACAGCATCATAGCCTCCGGAAATGGAATCTGAATATCGGTGCGGAATTCTTGATAAGATTCCGGGTCGGGATGTTCGTGGCTATCTTCAATCTGCGATACATTGGTCATCGTCTAGTGTTTCTTGAATGTCTGACGCTCTACGTATCCGTGTCACGTCGGTAGATAGCCGAGGAGTCCATGTCACGTCGGTAGCGAGTCGAGGAGATTGTATTCAGCATTTCTGCCTCCGTTTTGAGGCGCTCGTTTACAATCTGCATTGTTTGTCTTGAGTGCTAGATTCTTAAGCTGTTTTGTTTTATATGGTGTTGATGAGTTTGAAAGATGTGCTTTTCATCGATACTTACGTAAAATAAAATAGTGACTTTGGCCTGTTTGTCTGTGTTTTGGCCTGTGCGTGTGTGATTGGTGCAAAAATGGCTCATCGGATTTGGATGAAATTTGGCACACATGGTTGATAACCTGAATTAGCACATTGGGTAATTTTAGGGAGACAGTGTAGCTTCTAATAGTAAAAGCTAGGCTATAATATGCAAAAAGTCTTCGAGACTTGTCTTTTTTACATCAAAGCCTTCTACATTTCGGAAGTTCTTCATCAAGTAGTCCGATTGTGATAATTCGTGTTGTATTGGAAAGGGTATACCCACATAAATTTGTTAAAGAAAATCGAACCTTAAGGGTAGAAAAAAAGGGGATGATTGTTTGTTCACTCACTGATTGTAATTATAGAGTAGTTCGATTATGATAATTCTTTTTTAATTGGATGTGGCATGCCTCGCCAAGTTCTATTAGTAGATTATAGGCACAAACAATTATAAATTAAAAGCTTTTTAACAAAAAAAAAAAAACCGCCGAAAAAACTGAAAAGCAAAAAATAATAAAATTTTCAGTCATTTTGAGTCACCGCCAAACAATCAATGAACAAAAGATAGATAGATAGAACGTTTATTTGATGCACACAAAAGACGCAACACAACATACAAAGCACGACGA
The DNA here is from genome assembly GCA_932294355.1 of Aporophyla lueneburgensis. Lineage (NCBI taxonomy): Eukaryota > Metazoa > Arthropoda > Insecta > Lepidoptera > Noctuidae > Aporophyla > Aporophyla lueneburgensis. The sequence goes on along the minus strand of OW028746.1, from coordinate 19,643,751 downwards.
AACAATAATTGATTGGGATAACAAATTAACGAACTAGATACAAAATGCCAATATACAAAGGTAAAAAAAGAAAGGAAGACATGATATAGTAATGATAGCACAAAAAAGAAGAAGAAGAGAGAGAGAGAGAGAGAGAGAGAGAGAGAGAGAGAGAGAGAGAGAGAGAGAGAGAGAGAGAGAGAGAGTAAGATCACTCAAAGCGCCGACGCAAAATGACTGAAAGGTTTATTATTTTTTTGCTTTTCAGTTTTTTCGTCGGTTTAATTTTTTTCTCTTTCATACTTCCCTGTTAATCGTCTTCTCGGTAGTGACCCTCTTTCTAACCATATCATCTTTCATGCAGTCCATCCATAATTTTTTTGGTCTTCTTATAGCCATCGACATTCATACTTAAACCTTTCCGCACATTTTTCTTATTACCCCGCATACCATGACAACCTATTTCTACATAACTTCTTAGTTACCGATGCCATGCCACTTTCAGGCTTACTTATATGTACTAATTTCTTATTCTATCTATTCGTGTAACACAACACATCTTTATTAAAATGCTGATAAAATCAATTATATTTTTATAGGCACTCTTCATGTTTATTTTTCACTCACATTTTTTTACGGGTAAGACGATAATTATCGGCCCAAATGTAAGAATACTATGCATCTAAGCAATTATTATTTAGCCTATAATAATTATTTGATTCATACGGAATACTTAAAAGTCTCTAAAATACTTCTACTAACTACGATCTACTATTACTAAAGCTTTGTTCTCATCTGCATCATAAACTGTGATGGACCGCAATGATTCTAGTACAACATATATAGCCTGATACACAAATACATCTAGTACACATTTACATAGCAAACTGCGTACGCACGAGATCGATCTTATAATTACACAGTTGACATTGTGATAGTCAGTTGTTGCAGCGTTCGAATAAGGTCAGTAGGTGACAACAGTGCCAATTTCTCTGATACGTTTTTGTACTGGATTGATGGACACAGACTTGTTTTAGAGTAGCATATATACATCGGCTGTGTAGAAACTAGAAAAACTTACAATACATTAGATAAAAATAACATTACGCCTGTTTGTCCCGAAGGGTTAGGCAGCATCTCTAAAATCTACCTGTTGCTACCGGCTCAATTTTTGCCAGATGTGTTTACACCATTATACCATTTATTTTCCATCAACTGGGCAGAAATCTTGACTTCAGACTGCTACTGAGAAATTCCTAATTGAGAAATAAAAACATTTTCCTCGAACTGGTAATGAAACCCAAGACCACCACCAACAAAGCTAATATCAAGAAAACATAAAGCTAGGTAGGACGGCTACCTATCGGGTGATTAGCTGTCTTTTTCCACAATATAAGTGGAAAAGTCAAATCGTATAAGAGCGAAAGTCTCAAATGTCATTAGCTCAATTTTTATACATGTAGGTATTCTGGTTTTTAACCTGCGATGAACATCGAACTGGCCAAGTATGGGAGGTAGTCTGAGACCTATATTTTTAAAAGGCCTTCTTTTAAAAAAAAATACAAAATGAGGTGTTTTTACGCTACATGAAATCACGTTTTCTACGGTTCGAAAAAATAAAATTACGTCCCTGTAATATATTAAAATTTAAAAATAGTTTAATTGCTGCGGTTTTGGAGTCCCGATTAACGGTTCAAAATTGTAGGTATGTAATCCGTTTTTTTGCGGGTTCCTTTTAAATTCAACCACGGTCCTAAACCACGAATTCAGAACAACATAACATCATGCCTGTATTTCCCGAAGATTTGGGCGGGGGTGTACCTCTTATTACACCCACATTTCGCCAGTTATGTTTAAGTCTACTGCCATTAACTGGGAACAAATCCATTCCAGATGAATTCACAACTATTATTAAATGTTCAGAATTATGTAGTTGGGAATGAATGATATCCCAGAAAATCCGAACGTTAATAGTTATACTATTACTATAACATAACTCCTGCGAGACTACTGAAGCTTAAAAAACATGCATCTTCGACTTGCCGCACAAATCAATCAGGCGTTTGCCCCGCAGAGAAACTGTTTATGATATACTTTCAAACTAAAGAATGTAACGTTAGTTTATATATAGTTAGCTATCGATATGTAGATGGTCACACATAGGTACAGTTCACTCGAATATCTTGTCAAGTTAGTCGAAATTAAATCTTCGCAACGAAACACATGTCTATTTTCACAAAAAGTCTTATCAAACCAATTACAACCTTATTGCTATAAACAGAAACAGTAAGGTTTTTATAAAATTATTTTTTGTAATAGCACTGCAGCAATTTGTTGATGTTGTGGGGGTTATAATAGTTTGCAGGGCAGGCGATGTGCAGGGCAGGTAACAGTTAAAGTTTGGTACACAAACGTACCCATAATTATGTACAAAATCGCATCACACTTTTTTTTAATATAATTGTTCACAACTCAGAATATATGGGGTACCGCCTGCAGTTACTCATACAATTGACTGGCTTACTAAAACAACATTTTTAGTTTTGCGCTTAGCGCTCAGCGCAAGACCGTCAATCAAGTTTATTCTCTATAAAACATTTATGCTATTTCTGAAAATAAAAAAATAAAAACTAATAAGTACCCATAAAACCCAGCGACAAGTTTTAGGGTTCCGTAGTCAAAAGGCAAAAGGTTCCGCCTTTATAATTTGTTTGTGTCCGTCTGTCCGTCTAATCGACAGTCCGGAAGACATAACGATTTTATTCGGAGCTTATTGGCACTATATCGATAAAGTTTTCTATCACGCGTGATCGAGGTCAAAGGCAGGCCTATAGAGCAATAATAAAAAAGTAGCTGCATTTTGCACCGCTAAACAATAGTGTAGTGAAATGACAAAAAAAAATAGGGGTGGTCCTAACATTTTTTTTTCGTGCTCTCCATACATGTAACCTTAAGATGAATGCACATAAGCGTGTGGAAAATAATTGTATTTCATAATTATAAAAAGTGAGTTTCTATTTAAGTTAATCTATACTTCTATACTTAATATTATAAAGCTCTCAGGAACTACTCCGGTCCGAATTGAAAAGTTCTTTTTGTGTTGGGTAGTCTATTTATTGAGGAAGGCTATAGGCTATATAACATCACGCTACAACGAATAGGAGCGGAGCAGTAATGAAAAATATTGCAAAAACGGGGAAAATCGCACGGGTTAGGGAACAAGGAATTTAACGCGGACGAAGTCGCGGGTAGCTAGTAGTTTTTAAGATCTTGGTTTTTGACAGTGACTTTGCCCGCGTATTATACATATAGACTTTCCTCCTGAATCACTTTATTTATTGATGAGAACTGCATTAAAATCTGTTAAGTAGTTTAAAATATCTAAGGGTACTGACGGGGAAACGACTTTGTTTTATACTTGGTAGAGATTGAATGTTTTTTATTAACTTGCTCTTACTGTTCATGCGTAAATATTTATCCCAACTACGAAACCGAAAGGGCCGTCAATTTCCATAAATTTTCTTTAATAGGTCATTTTTTGGGTCATGATCTTGTCCGAGTGTTGGGCCACAAAAGGGATTTATGAAAGATGCATGCAACTGAGATAAGAATGTTAAGAGAGATGTTGCACGAATGGATAGAATAAGAAATGAGTACATAAGAGGAAGTTTGAAAGTGACACAGATAAATGAAAAGTTGTGTGGTAATCGGTTGTTCCGGTATAGTCACATGATACGGAGGGATGAAGAAAATGTCGCCAGGAAAGTTTTGAGTATAAATGTTGGTGGCTATAAGAGTAAAAGGATACCAAAGAAACGATGGATGTTTGAATTATAATGGATAGAAGGATGTGGATAGAAAGGGGGTGACTACTGCGATAACGACTAATAGAGAAGTGTGGAAGACAAAGACAAGTTGTGCCGACCCCAAATAAATTGGGATGAAGGCAGGAGAATGATGATGATAATGTAATTCATTTTTATCTATACTAATATTATAAAGAGGAAAAGTTTGTATTTTTGTTTGTTTGTTTGTTTGTTTGTTTGTAATGGATAAACTTAAAAACCACTGAACCGATTATAAAAATTTTTTCGCCATTAGAAAGCTACATTATCTGCAAGTAACATAGGCAATTTTTTTTTTTTAAATAGGGGTTCGTAATATATTTGGGTTTTTCGGACCCAAGGTATAAAAATTATCCTTATTAATATGTCTTCGAAGTACCAGGTTGTCATAACTTGGTAGGAGCTCACCTAACATGGGTGTGTGATAGCTAGAAAACGCTTTATGTCTTCGAAGTACCAGGTTGGCATAACTTGGTAGAAGCTCACCTAACATGGGTTTTATTGATTCTAAGGCGGTACGAAGTTCGCTGGGTCAGCTAGTTTTTAATATAATACAAAACATATAGTTTCGACCTCTCACACTGAGCCTTTTTATATTTTGTTATGTCAAACGGAACAGTTTGCAAAATTCAAATATTTTTTTTCACAATTTCTAGTTGACCCTCAAAAGTGACCCCCTTATTCAAAAGTCATTTATTAACGTTGCACTGCTATATTTGGGTCACACTAATTAATATGAGTAGGCACCTTTTAACTTAATCAGTTCTTTACTGGATGTTAGTAAAACTACTGGAAGTTCAGAGAAAATTTCGTGTGACAGACGAGTAAATCTATAAGGTTTCCGTTTTTTCAATAGGACGTACAGAATAGCGTAGAAATCTGCGGAAGGTTCATATTGTTTTTTCGAACCTTCGTACCTTTCCTCTAAAGTACAAGTAATTTTCGAAAAAACGAATTTCACGTTCTTCTGAAAAATACAATCATACACGTATAACTTACTTGTTTTATACTGTGTACTTTTCATATTTAATGATCAACGGGAAATTTATTACTCACTAATTTTAATTGAACAGTAATGTACAGACGCCAGCACATCAAGCTACTACAATCTGTCAAATTTCATTAATTGATTTTCAACTTTATTGTTAGAGCATTAGGTTCAAAGTTGATTGGGATAATTTGATAGTTTCGGGTACCTTGATGTGCTGGAGTCTGTACTTTACAATATCGAATCAATATATCGGTTGACACAAAATAAACAAAGTATGTGTACATTTTTGGACACAAAACAAATACCTAGTCTATAATTCAACGCTACTAGCATTGACTTCGCCGTAAAGGAAGAGGGTAAAGATTAGAACATTTTTCGCCTATCATAGTCATGAAACCAAAACAAAGTAATGCTAGTAAAGTTAAAAAGCCTATTTACTGTAGTATTTGAGAGACCAAAAAATATATTGGTGCATAAAGCGCTTAACAGTTTATTTTTAGTGAAAGTTAGAAAAAGTGCTTAAAATAACAAAAATTCAACGAATTTGCCAAGTTTGGGGTTTTTTTTTATATGACTTGCAATTTTTTTTCCTTACTCTTTTAGAAAAGATGTAATGGTTAATAGCTAAACTTTAAACAAATACACAGGACGTCAATAAATACTTTGAATTTTCATGACTATGATAGGCGAAAAATGTTCTAATCTTTCCCCTCCTGCTTTCATCTGTTTCATGAAATATAGGTTCGGTTTCATTCGAATGGACAATATTTAGATTAGAGTTTACAAAATATCAATTTGTTCAATTGATCTACCATCAAACGGTTACGATCTTTGGTGTGTGTCCTCCAAACCAAAGTCCAATTTCTTTCACTGAGTGCTGTTGACAGTGAGTTTCTCAATATTTTTACAGTAATAGGAGATAAGGCCTTTGAATAATATAATCCTTTCCACCAGTCAATCGCATGGATGAAGTTTGCTTGTTTCGGTAGATGCATTATTATCCGTCTTGCTTATAGATTTCCATATATATAACTGCCACGTTGGTCTCATGCTCGCAAGCGCGACTGCTGAGCGTGGCGTCCTGGGTTCGATTCTCGGGTTGGGCAAAGTGTTATTGGGTTTTCCATTAGGAATTTCTTAGTAGCAGCCCGGAGTTTGGAAGATGGCGGTGTAACGGTGTTCATACCTCCGTGCCTCGGAAAAGCACGTTAAGCCGTTATTGGTCCAACGCCTGATCTCTCTCCGGTCGTGTCGGATTACCGTCCCATCGGACTATGAGAGTGAGGGAAGAGTGAGTGCTCCTGTGTCTGCGCACACACTTGAGTACTATAATATCTCCTGCGCCGATGGCTAGTCTCCGTTGAGATTAGCCGCCGTGGCCGAAATACGGTCTGGAGGACTATATAGATTTCCATAGCAACTCGTTACTCCAAACTTGACTCAGTTACCTATATTCAGCCAAATTCTGATATTTTAACCAGTCAATTACCGTAATTACAGACACAATTAAAAACCATTATGTCTATACCAAATGTGGTATCTCGGGGACTTAGAGGTTAATGCGAAAATACATCGTAAAATAAATTTAAAAAACTTAAACTTGAGAAAGATTCAACCGAAGACCCGCAAGGAAAATTTGTATTTTATTGAAAAATACAGGATGTTTGAAAGATACATGTTTTTGACATGTTATTTTTAACGCTAGTACAGAACCCTAAAAAGGGTTCTGTACTAGCGTGTACTGTGTTCTGTAAAAACTTTCGTGCATTATAGTCGTCACGTGTTTGTATTTAATGTGTAATCACACACATAAAATACAGACACGTGACATCTTTAGAAACCATTTGACCAATAATGACCATGAATTGTTAAGTACGGTATATAACAGCATGAAATAAAGAAGCAATGTGTAAATTTTCATATCTTCTGCCTGAAGGTTGGAATAAAATTCCAATAAATTGCACCTAAATAATTTCCGGGCTGACCTCTTTAAAAAGCCTATAACTTTACTGTATGACCTTCTTTACCTTTAGTTTGTTTTTAGTTGTTAGAGGTACGTTAGTGAAGTAACCTGAGTCTTAGGTTTTTCAATTTCAGTATCTAACATTAGATAAATTCATAGTGCATAGGTTGGTACTATTTGTTGCTGTGTTTCACAAAAAATTGTTTGGTAACGACAGGAGGCTCTGCCAGTTGGAGACCTTTCGATTTCTCTGACCTTCCTAATCTTGTAACGTTTATCCCACAGGTTCTTCGGAAACCTCAAACACTGATAAGATTTTCTCTATTACCGCAAAATAACCGTCCGGTCATTCTCAAGAGATGTCCGGACTCCAGATTCACTGATCGAACAAAATAAGTGGCACTTCTGTGCATCGCAAGAAAGGCCCGACCAAGAAACCAAGTCTTTTCCAAGTAAGTGTTTAATAGCGAATAAGATAAATATCAGATCTTGTTTGATCTAGCCCTGGGTGATTTTTGTTAAGAATTTTGGAAGGGAACTGTGTAACTACACTACGGTGCTCTATATCACCCCTATAAGATACAATAGATACCTACCCATGTTTCACACAGTTTTCATGACTTGTAAAAACATCAAGATTTTGACAGAGGACACGTAAACTTTCAGGCATGAATTCTCTATATGATAGTGAAAACTGTATAAAATCAGTTTCGTTGTTTATAAGAAAAACGTACAGACAGATAGAAAAACGACTTTAAACTCTAAGTCCCTGAGATACCACATTTGGTATAGACCGAATGGTTTTTAATTATGTCTGTAATTACGGCATTCAACAGGTTGATTTGTAATATGTAAACATAGTCATGCCGTGGTATAAATATTAGCCAGTCAGTAAGGCATGGGCATGGCTTTCATTTTGTGATTTATTGATTTACGTGACTTAGCATAGGAAACCATTGTTTATTGATTAATAAAAATAACAAAATAATATATTAACTTAACTAAAATTATACAGAAACTAAAATAAAGCGTCGAATAATTCATCCTCAACGCTGTCAATACGGTAATGTACCCAAGAGACTGGCGGCATTATCACTTTGTATAGCAATGCTTAGCCGCTGGCTAAAATAAAAACCAGCCCTTGGGTCATGAGAAGTGTATATTTTTTTGATGACATTTAAAAAGAAAACTAACCATGAATGCGAGTAGTTACGGTGAAGAGAACTAGATTGAATACATGTCGTTATAAATGTCTGGCGATTTGGAGTTTCCTATATATGGCTTACGCAAAAGTTCTGCAGATCTGGTAACGTCTTACGATGGGTCATTGAGCTTCCGAAAATACGGTTGAGCAACAAGATGACTGTTGCCTGCATGTCGTCTTTTGTGGAAGGCCAACTCCAAGTTGTAATGGTTCTTTCTTCAAAGAGCTATCCAGACAGCATTGGTAGATTCACATAAAATCCTAATTATAATGTTTTGACTTTAAATGAGACCATGACCTCTGAGATTGTTTCGGTGTTTCCTCTCAGGGATCAGCCAGCCAGATTTCCAAGCTGACTGTTCCCTGAGAGGAAACGCCAGCACCATCTACTTTTAAAATATTGACGTACCTGTCTCAAAAGATGAGCTGGACTCTTTCAACAAGAACTGGCCCTTAGCTGTTTTAAGCAGAGAGAAATGGAAGGACGGTAGAGAGACCTTCCTTCGGCATCAGGATATCACAAGCTTTTAATAATAATAATTACTGTCTTAAGAGACCTACTTAGACAAATAAACTTTTCAATATGGAAGTGTGTGAACAATATCAAATCAAATCAAAATATTTTTATTTATCATAAACCTACATGGGTAGGTAGTTACTTTTGAAACGTCAGAACCTAAGTGCACGGTTCCAAATTGTTGATTCCTATGGACAAGAGCCGGCTAGAAACTTCATGGTTTTTACTCTTTTAAAAATAATATTCAAATTTTTCAATAGGTTTTTACAATGGTTTTAAATTACAGTATTAATAGGTATGGGAGAATAGTGTAGGACTGTCAATAAGTACCAAGTATTTAATAGAATGGAAAATTGCCTACAGGCTACAAGGCCTGCAACGTTATCACATTCACAAAGTATAAAAGAATCTACAATACACTATGATGATATTGTTGCCCGTTGGTACTGGAATCCATACCATCATAGTTTTCAATGTAATGGCGTCATCGTATCGTGTCCGTATTGATGGCATTGCACCGTTCTTGCTGCAATAGACAATGCTACTGCACCAGCAGATACTTTTAAAGAAACCAATTATTTATAATATTATAATTATATTATATTAGTATAATTATGAATATTTCAGTAAAATACTAATATTGATAGAACCAATTTTCAACAACACCATCATCATTTTGCCGAAAGACGTCCAATGCTAGACATAAGCCTCTCCCAAAGAGGAATTTTTCCATAATCGCCACGACTGGCAGACGAACGCGAACGTCCATTCTCTTGTAATCCCTTCACCTTTTAAGACGTTCTTACAAAAATAAAGCCTACTCCTATTTTGAGATCAGTTAATTTAATCGAAATCAACTTAATGATTTTATACAAAGTGGCAAGAACACCGACCGACGCGCAAAAATTCAACGCCCGTTGCATTCAAATTTTTCATTGGTTTTATACATGGTTTCAGTTTGCGGGTCGATGCCAACCTGTATTCTTAGCTCACAACCATTATATGATACAAAATTCATAAGATATTTTTCTTATTCAAATTTTATAAATTATAATTTTATAAATATACTTATCGGTAAACTGACAGTTTATGTAAAGTTATTTTTTTTATATTTTTCTATTTATTACAGTTTATGTTTTGTGGTTCTACCTTCAATTAAATCTAAAGGTATCTCGTATTGTAGTTTTCTGAAAAATAATAGTCATTCAGTTCCATCTACCTATATACCCTTTTCTTGGCTTTTTGATTGAATTTTAAGATTTTTCACGACGTCACGTCTAATTGCACTCCTCTCAAACAGTAGACTGTCATCTAAGTATACAAAGTAGATTAGAAACGTATTATCTTGGCTAAAGCCTATAATTTCCAAGCAAAGTTAATTAAATTTATATTGGACCACACCTGAGGCATACCCTATGCAATAAAAAAAGAATTTATGAAATCCGCCATAAATGCGGAGATATCGCGGAAAATAATAAACAAAAAAAGCCTCATCCTTTTTGAAGTCGGTCATGAAAGTCACAGATTCCTATACGACATTCCCCATTTCACGAAAATTATACTTACATCACTGTTGCTAATAGCAGCATCTACCGGGAGGTTTGAGAACTAGTTTCCTTTCAGAGTAGCATCGTGTAGACGTGTAGCCAACGTTTTCCTTCCAATTTCCTCACTTTCACTACTGACAACATAGATGGCTGGCTATACTTACAATTTTTTTAAACGGTTAATTTAATGTTCCAACGTCAGATACAATCTTTTATTAAATTATTTGAATAAAATGATGTTTGACTGTTTTTGTATTGTAAAATAAAAAAAAAATTGATGTGGACAAATATATTTGTCGTTGGAAAAATCGGCCTAATGAGTACATTCGCCAACATACTAATCTTTGATTTATAATAATCTGGCTGTGCCCGTGGCTTACCTCTCGTGACTACATATTCTATTGGCATTGGCTTTTTCAGATAGGCGCGACGCGAATCTTGTAGATCAATTTCTATAAAGTTTTATAGAACTTGTTTGCGGAAGCCTTTAATCGAAACGTGAAGTCAAATTCTCTACATCTACAAAATCGATTGATCTTGGTAATTTAAATTAAAACTTGTTAGGTGGTGTATGTTTTAAGTACCTATATTAATGAAAGAAAATAAGTGTTATTCATCTCACTCCTGGGTCCCGACTGTAAAAAGCATTCATGAATCTAATATATAAAATTCTCGTGTCACAGTTTTCGTTGCCATACTCCTCCGAAACGGCTTGACCGATTTTGATGAAATTTTTTGTGCTTATCCGGTATCTATGAGAATCGGCCAACATTTATTTTTCATCCCCCTAAATGTTAGGGGTAGTCCACCCCTAAATTTTAATTTTTTATTTTTTAGACAAAATTTTTAATTTCTATTTTTTTATGATACAACATACAAAAATACATACAATCCTCAATTTTCACCCTTCTACGATCAACCCTTATTTTTTAATAGCCATTTTAGTAATTTAATCAGTTTTCCTCTCCGGTCGAAAACTGATCAATCGTCATATAATTAGTTATCCCCGCCTAGGAAATTATTTATATGGCAAAACAACGTTTGCCGGGTCAGCTAGTTTAACATAAAAAAACCTCACTGTAATTTTATTTACTTCTTTGAGAACTGAATTAGCTGATTAAAGAATAAAGGAATGATATCTATACTAATATTACAAAGCTGAAGAGTTTGTTTGTTTGTTTGATTGAACGCGGTAATCTCAAGAACCACTGGTTCGAATTGAAAAAATATTTTTGTGTTGGGTAGCCTGTTTATCGAGAAAGGCTATAGGATATATAACATTACGCTACAACCAAGAGGAGCGGAGCAGCAATGAAAAATGTTGCAAAAACGGGGAAAATCGCACGGGCAGGCGATTCGATGCGATGCGACGGGAAGGGTCGGGTGAACATGAAATTTAACGCGGATGATGTCGCGGGCAGAAGCTAGTAAATGATATGCGTATTATAATACTGAAATATGCTGTATTATTTGAATTTGATGTAATTAACATTTTTTTAATAGAATTAGTAATATAGGTACTCAGAACTTCAGTACATGTTACATCAATGCGCTCCATTGAAATATGACATACTGTATGAAAGTGGGCGGTGTTTCTGTAGTCACATGAATCAGCATGAGAATTACTAAATTAAATACTCGGTTAAAGCACAGAATGAGCCAAGATAAAAAGAATTGTTGTTATTACATCTGGGGGCGTTTAGAAACCCACTACTAACATCATCACCTTATTATATAACAGTTGTGAATGTCAAATAGGCTTAGTGTTATTTGTATCCGTATTGTTTATATTTTTTTCGAAATAATTTTAACTTAGATTCGCCAACTGCTTGGGTATAGGCCTTCCATTTTTTCTGCCATACTTCCCGGTTCCGTGCAGCCCTCATCCAGGTGTTTCCCCGATGTTATCATCAACCCAGCGTGCTTTTGGATGGCCCTGGTTTCTTTGGTTTAACTTTGGCCACCAATCGATCACAGCTTTACTCCATTAGCCATATCCGCGTAACGACATTTCCTGCCCAACGACGTTGTAGACTTTCGACCGACGACGGATTTCGGTGCTACAGAATCGCTTTAGTAGGATAATGTCAAGCATGGCTCGCTCCATTGCCCTTTATACTATTTATTATAGTCAACTAATTTACTGAGTCTAAAAAAAGTTTGAGCCTCAAATCCACAGGCAGTCTGGTAGATTTTAATCCAGTCTAAATTTAAAATTGTCGTTCTACCCTGGCTTACTAGCGATCACTTGACACCATAAGTTGATTGGGAATACCAAATATTACAATAATATCAGAAACATGTAAGGTTCGCGTTTTCAATAAAACCCGAATGAGACATTGTCACTAAATATCCCATTAATATCGCATATAAACATTATTTCTACACACAATTTAAAATGTCGTCTTTATTATTAATTATTATCATTTAAGTATGACATTAAAGAATAATTGTTAAGAATAAATACAAAATAAATTTTCATCTGCGTGTATTTTGTATTTCATCTTCTAGGGAATACTCATCGCTGGAAAGAGGATCGCTTAAATCTTAACCGATTTGGTTATTATTGTTAATGTTAGTAATAGTCAAAATCAGATATTTGTATAGAAAAATTTTGAAAAAGTTTCATGTTATTTTTTTTTCAAATTTGAGACAAAACTGAACTTCCCTTTTTCTATAGGATTTTGTAATAATCTAGAGCATATCAAATTTTGACAGGAAAATGTCTGTCGGATCAGCTACTTTTTAATAAAAATGTCTAGAATGCCTGTTTTTTTTTCTCCAGAGGGGTAAATGTGTAATATCTGCAGAAATCACTTTATTGTATGTTGTTTAATTTTGACAGTTTAACAACATTCATTTGCACTATTAACGTTGTTGAGCAAATTTTTTTTTCTAACATAAGCCGCAATGTATTGGAAATAATTTTAAAATGATTCAGATTTTGATTGATACGCAATAAGGATGCAGGTCCCAGGTATCTGTCAAATTTATTAACTATTGGTGGCTTAGGCGTAACAGACAGACAGAGTTACATTATAACATTAATGCGATTCAGTATACATACAAGTTATATATATGTACATGATGAACATTATATATCGATACCGGAAATTTCAATTGTCGTAAAGGACAAAACACGAGTTTTCAGTAGAGTCAAAAAACGAAAAAAATATTTGTTTTTTTCTAATATCTTTTTCAAATAAAGTACTATATTCATGATGTCAAAAGAAACCCTCACTATTTATTCGAGTTCTATCCATAAAAATGAACAAAATAAACCAAACATAATTATTGTCGAAAATGAGAGTACTTTACAGCCCAAAAAAAATTTATCTGAAGTACTTTACAGCCACGAAAAATTGGTTATGATAAAGTCAGATGTGTCGTAAAGGACTAATCATGATCATCAAGGGATAGTACAAGTCATTTAAACCAGAGGCTAAGGGGGTAAAAGGAACAAAAATCCTCAAGTTCTAAATAGAAATACCTACAATAGGTAGTAAAACCAAGTGAAATAAAAGTATTTTTATTATTTTTTATTTATTATTCAAATATTTAGTAAAAAACTAAAAAAATATTATTCTAATAAGAACTAAAAATTAAAAAAAAATGTTTTGCGCTATTACGTTATTACGTTTTATTTATAATTGTGTTGTGATGGAAGATTTTGTTACCAATTTGGACATTTTCCTGTTTATGGCAAACACCAGTTGTTTTTAACAACCTCAAATGTTATTTGAAGTTTTTGCGAATATAGTTGATTTGTCAGAAAATGAAAAGAACGAATTGAAACAATTCTGTCAGACTTATATGTGCTTGTTGAGGAACAAATGGATCTCGTGTAATCGCACGAGACGTACATTCATAAAAAAAAGTATGAGACATGGCTGCAAGAGGACATGAAATGGCCTGAGGTGTAAGGGAAAAGATAACCCCTTCTGTAGTGTTAGTAGAACAGCACCCATGTTCCAGTTCTGACTTCGCTATAAATGAGGGTACATCAACATGACATTGACTGGCCTGTTAGTCTATTGGTTAGTGACCCTGACTGCTAAGACTGAGGTCGTGGGTGCGATTCCCACCCAGGACAAATATTTGTGTGATAAGCACAATCATTCGTTCTGTGTCTGGGTGTAATTTATTTACAATATGTATGTATTTAGAAATATAAGTATGTTTATCAGTTGTCTGGTTACCATAGTACAGGCTCTGTCTAGTTTGGGATCAGATAACGTTGTGTTGATTGTCCTAAGATATTATTATTAACATCCTGTGGACCGGAAACGTGCAGTGTTGGAATATCAACATCAGTTGTGGGTCCCAGAAAACCATTTGTGAAGCTAGCCCGCTAAAGAAGAGTGGAAGAGCTCCTAACGTACAGCAATGAAAGTCTTGCTCATGCAACTGGTTTAAAAGCACAAATAAGAAAGTAGCAGATATCATTAAACTAGTCTCGGAGCATCCCGAAGAAGCTACAATTATGAAGGAATTGTTAAAGGTATAGAAAACTATGCCCATATATTCTGCTGATAAAGCTTTCGCAGAAGATGCCACAGAAGTCACGGAAGAGGGGTTAAAGTAAAACTCCAAGCTATTTTGAACAAAACTGTGGCTAGACTTGGAAAATTCCTACGTGTAGAATCTAGATGGCAAAGAATTTATACTTATAATGCAAATGGGGTTTTGATGGTGCTTAGGGCAAAGTTTTTATAAGCAAACTATGGCAGAGGATGACGATTCTAGCATTTTTATGTGTTCGTTTGTGCCTCTGCGCTTAGTTTGTGGCGAAGAAGTGATATGGGAGAATCCAGAACCATCTTCCACAATGTTCTGCAGACCAATATATTTTAAGTTTTCAAACGAAAACAAGTTGAACATAGTTGAAGAACAGGCTACGATTGGAAACGAGATTGTGCAGCCTTCTATTATGAGAAGCCATTATGGGAAGAACTCCTGCGGAAATGAATAAGTTAGAGATCTTTTTCTGTGTTTGGGAAATCATCAAATGACGTCTCCCGCTTTGGGCGGAGCGGAAGGGCGTGTCATCATAGTCACGGTGATTAACAAATGAGGTACTTAGTAACATCAGTTTTCAGTCACTTATTAATCACCGTGATTATGACTGATTATGAAATTTTGTAAAAATAAAGTATTTGATCAATCACGTAATTAATTATTTTCATCAAAAAAGTCATTAGTTGGCTATTAACTAACGATAGTACAAATAAATCGATGGTCAACTTCGTTTGACCATGTCAACGATTTGAAAAATCACCTATCGAAAATTCAAAAATTTGGTACGCGCGAAGCGGCACGGAAAGGTAGGTATATGAATTTGATGTCACCTTGATCGCCGTGTATGGCACAATACCTCGTGTGAGCACCAGCCCTTCAGTTCTATTCAGTTCCAAATAAATTAACTTTGTTTTCTCCCATACAAAAAAGAAAAAAAAATAACTGGAGTTACTATTACGTGGAGGAACTAACCTTTTATAAAGGTATGTATACCAGACACATAGATTTTTTTTCTGACTTTGATTTTCTTTGAGAATGGTGCTCGTCAGAGCTCTGTACGCCGTCGGTAATAAGAATGAAACGAAAACTTTAATTGTGTTTTTGTTAAAATTAAGGTTGTAAAGGGCAATAAATAAAACAAACGTCCTTTACGCCCTAATTACGTAAGTTAAAACAAAGCATAGATTTGGTCGTAAGGGATTCGATTATCAAATAACATGTTTACGACCTTTTGATTTGTAATAATAATTATTGTTTATAACGTCGTATAAAAAGTTGAATGCAAAAATGAGGATTACGACCTCTTAAATAATTAAAACATGAATTTACGCTCCCCTAATGAAAATTATTTTTGCGATACATCCCAAATAGTAAAAAAAATCGCGCTAGAGCTGTTGGAAAGCCAGGTCGGAAGGGGCTTTTGTTTAAAGATAGATTTTTTTTAAATATACCAATCGATAGAGCTTGCGACGCTGATTCCAAATATATATATAACTCATTTTCGGCAAAATGTCCTTTAAGACAATTGAAATTTCCGGTATCGATATGGTGTCGTAAAAATTATTTCAGCTCACTCTTTGCCACGATTTTGAAGACTACTTTAACGTTGTAAAAGAAAAACCTCGTTGTAATCTGGATTTTTCTAGAAAACATCCTTTCTTAAGGCTGATGATGTAAACTTTCATTGTGAAGGAAATTATGTCATGAATAGCTGAGTCCCTAAGTCTGTAATATCAACAACCCAGTACAGGCATTCAATTGTTTTATATTTGAAGTGATATTAATAGATTTCTATTAGATCTATTGTCAGTTGTCCGTGTGAAGTGGTAGACGTTACCCATTTGCTGGAATTTTTCAATTATTTTAAAAATTTCATCTTTTGTTCTTAGGTAGATAATTGTGATTCAGGATACAATTCAAAATGGCGGATATCAATGGGTCAAAGGTGGCATCCTTTTATTCTGGAAAATCGGTGTTTGTAACTGGCGGGACGGGATTTGTTGGCAAGGTAAGAAAAATATTATAAAATATTTTAGTGGTTTTATTATATTAATATCTGGATGACCGAGCTTTGCTCGGTATGTTTTGCTAAATTGTGTTTAAAATAATAAGTTTATGTTCAAGTTGATTATCGATAAAGTTAGTCATTGAAAAAACGAATAAAACGACACTTTATAAAAATAAATCCTAGCTAGATCGATTTATCGCCCCCAAAACCCCCTGTATACTAAATTTTATGAAAATCGTTGGAGCCGTTTCCGAGATTCAGATTATATATATACATATATATATATATATAAAAGAATTGCTCGTTTAAAGATATAAGATAAATATTACCTATAGTTTAACTCTATAGAAACATAGAATTATTTTTTGATGAGGGATCGCACGATAAAAATATTATCAGTGCATTGTTAATGATACAACAATCCAAGTCAGTTTTACCAAGGGATATTGTGTTACCTAGTAGATAACTGGGTTATAAAGCAGTCACTCCATATAAAATACTAGATTCAGCTGAATCCTGTTGCACTGGAAGCCGACCTCAGTATACTAGGGAAAAGTTAGGCAAATGGTGAAATAAAAATAAAGTTATGATGATACAAATCTAAGAAAATAAATAAAAAGAAACGTGCCTTTTTGTACTTTAGATTTAAATAGATAAAATTTGCGCCACGATTTCCCAGCTAAAGCACTAGGAAGTGGTAAAGGGCGGGAGTTTTGAGGGACTGTCTTATGTAACTCTCAGCAAATCTAGGCAAGATTTAATCAATGACTTTTGATTGTTTTTGATTCATTCCTCGCACGAATTTGCTAGCCCGAAACGGGAAATTCGCCATACGCATGAACTTAAGAAATAGCATTCGTTCGATTTGAATAAAATATATATATTTTTTTTCATTACAACTGATTCTTAATAATCCTCGATAGTGTCACATCCATAGGATATTTATGTTTTATCTTCGGCACTTATTTGATTTTATGTATTTGAATAACTGAATTGTGAGTCAACGTCTGCGAATTCGTAGCCCGCTGTCTACTCCTTCTAATATTAAAAGCAAAAGACTATGAATGCACGTAGTTTGCTTCTAAATAGTATTCAAAACAGCATTTTTAATAATTCCAGACTTTAATAGAAAAGTTACTGTACAGCTGCAGTGGGATTGACAAAATTTATGTCCTGGTACGTGATAAGTATGGCAAACAGGCCAGTGAACGACTGGCGCGTATCACTAGCACACCAGTAAGTATTTTTTTTTTTTTTTTTTTTTTTTTCAGGATGGGAAATCATCAAATGACTTCTCCCGCTCTGGGCGGAGCGGGAGGGCGTGTCAGACTTTTACTGACTAAAACCCACCCGTGTTCCATCAGTTGCCCATTGTGCCAGGGTCACGGTATCTCTTTCGAACAATCACGCGACCCCGGCAGGCATCGGTCCTAGTAGACCCCTACACTGCTGCTGACATCTCTTTGAACACCAGTAAGTATGAGTTTTAAACGAGCATTTATCCACAATTTTCCACATAAAAGTTAAATATGACACTGGGTTCAATTAGCGTTAGAAGTTTTGATGTACATGATGATGCACACATTACTTGGACTGACACCTAAGTTTCTGCCGGGGTCGCGTGATTGTTCGAAAGAGATACCGTGACCCTGGCACATGGGCAACTGATGGAACACGGGTGGGTTTTAGTCAGTAAAAGTCTGACACGCCCTCCCGCTCCGCCCAGAGCGGGAGAAGTCATTTGATGATTTCCCATCCTGAAAAAAAAAAAAAAAAAAAAAAAAAAACACCTAAGTTTGTTATTTCTTTAAATTTAAAGGTACTTTTTAAATGTGTCTCATTATTGTCGTGGTAGGACCTCAAAGTGTTAGTATCTCATAATAGAAATGTGTATAACGGAAGTGTAATCACCAATAAAGATAAGTAAGTCGTTAGGTAGGTATAAGCGACGACCCTGGTTACTTAACTTTTTTGGTGCCCGTACATTTCATACACTGATTTTTTTATTCCCAGACAGAGAACTCACGGCCCTATCGCAGGGTTTACATTTACGAAATTTTGAACAAGCATAAGTGAAGAGATTCATGTGTGTGTGTGTGTGTGTGTGTGTGTGTGTGTGTGTGTGTGTGTGTGTGTGTGTGTGTGTGTGTGTGTGTGTGTGTGTGTGTGTGTGTGTGTGTTATGTGAGTGAATTTTTAAGGACCGATTTGTGAAAATTCGTCTTATAAAGGTTTTTTTTTAATCTTTATTTAGAGGCTTTTCATCATACCCTAATCATCATACCCTAATCTAACAAATATGTACCCGTAAATATAATATTATTAAGTAAAAATAATTATTATTGCGTAAGCGAGGGAGATAGCGATGCAGCAACCATTTCATAAATCAGTTTCGCTTCTCCCGAATTAGGTGCAGATAATATTCTAATGAACGCCCCAACATAATACATATTAATTTTTAACTCCCGCATTACTATCTCCCTCTCTCTCCTGTTCTTCTCACATTCCACCAGCAAATGTTGGACATCTTCGATTTTATTACACACTTAGCAATTAGGGGAATCGACTTTTCTCATAAGGTACCTATCCAAATTTCCTACATGGAAAATGACAAGAACGCAATCTGTGTTGAAAGTGATACAGTGATATAGTGAAAAGTGAAACAGTTGAAAGGATGTATGAAAGTTTGTCATATTTGCCCATGGAAAATTCCATTTGGCACATGGCTATATTACTTCATTAAAACAATGAAAACGATGTCTAAGTAAAATTTGAATTTTTCAACGACATTTAAATATTAATTTAACAAATTCACATTTTCAGGTTTTCGACAGATTAAAAGGAAGCCGAAATGAGGAGCTGAAAAAAATTACGGTCATCACTGGGGACATTACCCGCGAACGTCTTGGATTGCCGGATGATGTTTTAAAAATATTAGAGAATGAGGTACGTAAATAACTATGTCGCTTTAGGCATTTTAAATCCCTTCTCTCAAATGGGATGTAGCTACGTAAATTATGAACTTGCATTTGCCGACGTGTGAGCAATTGCTTATTTTGACTTATAGACAGGCCTGTTGGTCTAGTGGTTAGTGACCCTGACTGCTATGCCGGCGGTCGTGGGTTCGATTCCCACCCAGGACAAATGTTTGTGTGATGAGCACGATCATTTGTTCTGTGTCTGGGTGTAATTTATCTATAATATGTATGTATTTAGAAATATATAAGTATGTTTATCAGTTGTCTAGTACCCATAACACAAGCTCTGCTTAGCTTGGGACTAGATGGCGTTGTGTGATAGTTGTGGATTATTATTATCATTATTACTTATATGTAGATAAATAATGCATGTAGGGGCTTGTGGCAAAGTGATATCAGCCGCACGGGTCAATAGTTAAGGTTAAGCTACACTTGCCGCGGTTGGTCTGTGGATGGGTGACCATTTTTACATACAAAGACCCTTCCATGCCTCGAAAATCACGTTATGCGTTGATCCCGGCTGTGTTTCGTAGATCTTAAACAGTGATTACGAAGCCCGAAACTCTGAAAACCAGTCTTACCAAGGGGTATCGTATAAACCCGTTTCTGGGTTGTGGAGATCAGACAGGCAGACGCTTCATATTAAGTACTGTTACTCAGCTACATCCGGTTAGACTGGAAGCCGACCCCAACACAGTTGGGAAAAGGCTAGGCAGATGATCACTTCCATATTTAGAAAGTGTTGTCTATTCAACTATGTCTCTGATGTAAGTACCTACCAGCTGTGTTGTGAGCCAAGGCAAAAACACATTCTCAAAATATTTTTGTGCGTTTTAAACTAAACCATTTTTTTTCAGGTTTCAGTAGTATTTCATTTAGCTGCAACAGTAGCGTTTAAGTTGCCTCTCAAAGATGCCATGAGGATCAATATAAATGGGACAGAAAATGTAATTGAATTATGTCACCGGATGAAAAAATTAGAGGTGAGTGGTTTTAGCTTAAGTACCTACATGGTGGTTGCTGCCTTAAACAGAAAGTTGATCAATCCTTATTCACTTAAGTACCTGCCGAGCTATTTTGTTTAATCTCACCATGAAAACGTAGGCGAAGTTTCGACGTCAGGCCAACACTTATATCGATAGCGGACTCCCGGCCACCGTAGGCGCGAGCTTGCGGGCGGCGAGCAATGAGTAGCTCGCCGCCCGGTAAGGACTAGGCTCGAGTCGACGGCACGTAGTATTCCACGCGCGCCTCAAAGTGATGTTAGCAATACTGAAGGGATCCGCTAGGACCGATGCCTGCCAGGGTCGCGAGATTGTTCAAACGAGATACCGTGGCCCTGGCATATGGGTAACTGAAGGAACATGGGTGGGTTTTAGTCAGTACAAGTCTGACTCGCCCTCCCGCTCCACCCACAGTGGGAGAAATAATTTGATGATTTCCCATCCAAAAAAAAAGCCAACACTTATACATAGGATAAATAAGTCATGATTTCAAATGTTCGTCATTCAATAAGAATCATGAGATGTTAAGCTAAGGATTTGTATCTCTCAGACGTTATCATGAAATAAAACATCACTAAAATGCTCTAGGTATTTATTCAATATAGCATATCTGACTTCTCCAAGAAGAAAGGCCGAAGAAAACTCAGAGGTCTCTTTTAAAGTCCAGGCAGAAAATATTTTTGATTCTGAGGCGGTACGAAGTTCGCTGGGTTTTCCCTCATTCGCACTCATTATGAACATTTTTGATTAGCACCTATTTTTTATTGATGTATAAAATAATGTCTGGGTTTAGTCTCATTCGCACTCATTATGAACACTTTTGATTAGCACCTATTCGTTATTCATGTATAGAACAATGTCTTTTGTTACCTACCACTTACCTATCAGGATGGCGTAACGTTAATCATAAATTTAATGAATTAAGCGTAAATTGTAATGAAATTACAAATTACATTTTAACTCCATTGATTCTCTAAAGTAATAACAAATAACAATAAACAATACGTAAGCATTGATTCGGCGATTGTACCATTCTAGATTTCGGCCAAGATAGAGACGTACAATTTTATTTAATAATATAAGTTTTGGAGAACTTGAGACTAGGGAAATTGGGAATCACCCATTTTAACGTCGTGTTGTTTTAGCGTATAGGTTTGACGAACGCTCACGCTCAATGCGAAGAGTTAGTCTAGTCGACAAGTTGAAAATGGTACAAAATAGAGATACTGCTCTTAAAATTTTGTGCGATAGCTCATTGGATCCGGAATGACGTGTAGAAAAATGTGCCAAAAACGTGTATTAGCACATAAAAGATTGCAAAAGTTATAAACAATTAAAGATGAAAAAAAAGGGCATTTTGTTTTTTGCCAATATTTCATAAACTGTTAATATTTAAGAAATTTTAAAAAAAGATTTTGAAAGAAGAGGAAATTTCCAATAAAAAACTCTTATCTCCCGGAACTCTATTTCCATTATTTATCATTTTAATTTAACGCTGAAAATAGGTCTGCGCGCGACATTTTTAGGTTGAGCGCGCGGCGTCAAATTTATTTAAGGTATTGAATATTTTTTTTTTTTAATTTGAAAAAATTGTGGTGTGTTTGGAATACTATAAATAATTTATTCCCGTTGTAAATTTTACTTAAAGTTAATTTTTCAACAAGTTAAACAATTGTTAACTAATATTTTTTTTTCGAATTTCCGTCTTAATTATAAGTGAAAAAAAAAAAATTTAAATAATTGTCGTAAAAAATTTTCGCTTCGTAGAGCCTTTTTTACATACATACTTAACAAGATCGTGCCATAAAAGTTAAAAAAATACTTTTACTTTGTTTATAATCATTATTATACTTGAAGAAAAACTGAAAAATCCAAGTAATCTTGTTAATTTTTTTTTTTTTTTTAATAAAGTATAAATATTTTTTTAACTTTTATGGCACGATCTTGTTAAGTATGTATGTAAGAAAGGTATTACGAAGCGAAAATTTTTTACCACAATTATTTAAACATTTTTTTTCACTTACAATTAAGACGGAAATTCGAAAAAAAAATATTAGTTAACAACTGTTTAACTTGTTGAAAAATTAACTTTAAGTAAATTTGGAAATAGAGTTCCGGAAGTTAAGAGTTTTTTATTGGAAATTTCCTCTTCTTTCAGAATCTTTTTTTGAATTTCTTAAATATTAACAGTTTATGAAATATTGGCAAAAAACAAAATGCCATTTTTTTTTCATCTTTAATTGTTTATAACTTGCAATTTTTTATATGCTAATACACGCGTTTGGCACATTTTTCTAGACGTCATTCCGGATCCAATGAGCTATCGCACATAATTTTAAGAGCAGTATCTCTATTTTGTACCATTTTCAACTTGTCGACTAGAGTAAGTACCCTTAACTTTTTATAAAATTTGTTATTGTATTTTACGCAGGCTTTTGTGCACGTATCGACAGCATTCACAAACTCAGATCGAAGGAACATAGATGAAGTGGTGTATCCCATGCCTATGAAGTTAGAAGCCGCCAGAACTTTTGCTGAAATGCACTCACATAATGATGAGATTATCACCAAATTTATGGGTGAGTGTTTGTAGCTACACCATTTTGTATTGGTTATTAATTTGGGACTCTACTTAGCTGTTCTTTAGGAGTATCTATATGGGCCATCAGCCAGTCAATAATGCGTTAGTGGCTGCCACAAAGTGCATTGGCAAATATCAGGGCTCGCTTTATTCATGTTGCTGTTTGAGCAGCAAAAGATTAAATAGCTGTGTTTGTTGTTCGTGTTATTTTTGTTATCGCCACACTAAAAAGACGAAGCACTACGGGTTGTTGAAGTCATCAAAGAGTGATTTTCATTGCAAATTTAAAAGTCGCAGTCAACATTGTGTGTAATTAAATCCCATAAGTACGTTTATTACATCTACATTTTACCAATTATGTTTAATAACAAAGGAGGCGAGCTTATTACCTTCTACCGAGCACAATTCCAGATTCTAAGTCCTAGACTTAGAAATACCAGATATAAACCCAATAAGAATTTGCTTCACCTGGGAATCGAACCCAGGACCTCATGCTCAGCAGTAGCGCTTACAACCACAAGACCAACGAAGCTGTCATAAAATGTAATAGCCATTTACACAATTTATTATTAATTGCAGGAAAGAAGCCAAATACGTACACCTTCTCAAAAGCGTTCGCGGAGGAACAAGTAATGAAGCAATGTAAAGACTTACCGGCTGCGATCGTCCGACCATCTATAGGTAATAAGATTAAATTATACTTGAAAATAGCCCTTTAAATTAATGAGATCTACACTAAAATATTATGTTTTCTTAGCTAAATTGCTGTTTTCTTGAAGGAATACTTAAAATTGTATTATTAATGAAATTAATTGAAACGTTTCTACACTGCCTTCTTATTGGTTTTGCCTAGATTACTAATTATGTCTGCTTAACGGCAGTACCTACTTGTTTACAACTCGATAATAATAATAAATACCAGCCTTTTAACAATGATCAAATGCAAGGTGAAGGCATGAGGGTTTCTTTTGACTTAGAGAAGGCACAAGCAGTGCTTAGAGCTAAGATTCTAGCTATAGTCTGTGCCAGATAAGAAAAAATAAAAGTCGTTGACACCTACCTGCCTACCATTGTATTCACACAATAACCGTTTTGACCGTGCTAGCGACACTTTCTTTACATTTTTTCGTATAGTTTTGAAAAATTTGAATACATTGGAAGGCGGGTGTAAACGACTTTTATTTTTTCTTATTTGGCACAGACTATAGTTCTATTATTTTTGTAAATTTTGATATTCAAAAGTGCCTTATATGTGACTATTACTCGTATTTGAAATTAGTGACTAATCATTAACTTAAAACTTCATCTCGCTTGCATTTTGGCTGCATTTCCCATTCATAATTAACAAGTGGCAGTCGGTTTCAAAGCGTTTTGTATTTCTATTACGACTTTCAACAGATACTTTCAGAAGCATTTAGCAAAAAGCTATTATTTTAACATTACAAACACGCTTAAATTTTATTTATTTACTTGTGTAGATATAGGCCCACTATCTCGCCATGTGGAAAGCACTGGAGGAGGTCTACAATGTAACGGTCGTACTCCACAGATGCTTGTTCACTATTTGGACTGGCCTGTTAGTCTAGTAGTTAGTGACCCTGACTGCTAAGACTGAGGTCGTGGATTCGATTCCCACCCAGGACAAATCTTTGTGTGATGAGCACAATCATTTGTTCTGTGTCTGGGTGTAATTTATCTATAATATGTATGTATTTAGAAATATATATAAGTATGTTTATCAGTTGTCTGGTTACCATAGTATAGGCTCTGCCTAGTTTGGGATTAGATATCGTTGTGTTGGTTGTCCTAAGATATTATTTATATTTATTTATATATTGCTTAAGGTTGATGGGTTAAATCCTTTAATATTTCCAGTGGTGTCAGCCCTCAAAGAGCCATGTCCTGGATGGATAGACACTTGGAACGGATCCACTGGGCTGTTCATAGGGATGTCTACTGGAGTCCTGAAAGTGGCTCAGGGCAGAGGAAGCAACATAACAGACTTGGTGCCAGTTGATATTGTTATAAATCTTATTATTGTTGCTGCTACTGAATGCCAGAAGTAAGTACTGCTGTATTTAATTCCCTTTAGCTGTGTTTTAATCGATTGCTAAAACAAGAAGGAGGTTCTCAATAAAAATGGTCCCATATAAAAGTCAAGTTCTGGTCAGTTGTTTTTGTGTTAGCTTCAATAATACTTAATTTTTTCCACTTCATTTTACATAATGATGTAAGGTAGGAAACACATTAAAAAAAAATGTTTATCGGAATCTTTTCAGAAAAAAAAAAACAACCGACTTCCACAAAAACACTACAAAGTGAAAAATTACTTTAATTTCAGAATTCGGTGTGTTTGGTTCTGTATGTTAATTTTTTGTCACTGACTTCCAAAATTAAAGTTATTTTTCACTATGTAGTGTTTTTTGGAAGTTGGTTATCTTTATACGAAGGACCTTGTAACGAATTTTCATGTTATACATTATTTTAAAAGTTTTCCTTGTGAAAGACATATATATATAGGTATGTATATCATTATTGTCTACAATGACCTAACCGAATGGCCAGCATTTAAAATGGGGCTCAGTGGGGTTATTGCGTTACACACTGAAGGTAGCAATGCCTTTCATTTTGACAGGAGCACAACATACATTGCGTTATCTACATTGTAGTGCAGACAAATTTTCGAATATTTAAAGCAATAGATAAGCAATATCCATCAAAATAATTCAGATTCTGATTGATATTGTTATGTAAAAATCGAGTAGGTATATAGTAAAACTTACTCTTTTTACTTGAAGCTGTGTAGGGTCTACAGGCCTATTCTTCCCACTGCTGGGACGCAGGACTCCTCTCGGTGAGGGGGAGTGGGCCGTAAACTACCACGCGTTTCCAGTGCTGGTTGGCAGATGTCACATGTCTTAGATTTTTTTCGTACCAATGTCTATTTCCTCACGGTGTTTTCCCATACTGTTTTGAGAGCTTCTTAATCATAACTTATTTTTAATTATGCTTTCCATTTGCTTACAGATCAAAAGAAATTAAAGTGTACAACTGTTGTACCGGAGGAACGAACCCCATCACGTGTGATGGAGCCGGTGCCATCACCAGAAGAGTGGCTCTCAAGCACTCATTAAGTAAGTTACGTTGTTATACAAATTGACAGGGACTTGGACGCGAAACATGATACCATGAATTCAGTTACATGGTTCTGAACCACCCTCTTTTTTGGATGGAAAATCATCAAATGACTTCTCCCGCTTTGGGCGGACCCGGAGGGCGTGTCAGACTTTAACTGACTAAAATCCACCCGTGTTCCTTCAGTTACACATATGCCAGGGCCACGGTATCTCTTTCGAACAATCTCGCGATCCTGGCATGAACACTATTAGTTTAAAAATGGTATCATAATTTTTCGTTGAACTGTCAAGTTACTGAATATAGGATTAAAAGTCCAGCCTTACGTTGAAATATATCTACAGTTTACAAAAAAAAAAAACACATATGTGGAACAGATTTTTATTTTTTATTCAATGTTCCACTGCAGGGCGCGGGCCTTCCTCCCTTTTATTTAATAAAACTGACGAAAAATTTCTCCATAGTTTTACAAGTTTGCGTGTCGATGTATATAGCTAAATCTGTGGCTTTTGTAACCGAATTTAGTTTTGGAAGTAAATTAGCCCTCATAGTATGTTGTACTGTGTCTTTTTTAAGCACCAAATTCGTTTATCTATCTATCTACCTGCGTCAATTTGCCGTGTTATAGCCATTGTATACAAGTGTCAAAGAATAACAGTTGTGTTACGAATAAACAGACAATTTAGGTTGGTCGATTCAATTTACAATTGATTTTCCTGATTTTCAATATCTACTCGATTTGTCGATATCAGTCATGTCTCCTTTTGAATTATTGTAAATTATTTAATATTAAGAAAATTTTAATTTTCAAGAATTTAATGTAAAATGATAGATCCAGATAGAAACAGAAATATCTCACTCTCTTTACACGAAAAACCTTTTTCCAACAGTCTTACCTGTTGCCATAGAATTTTTCGTACTCTGAAAATAACATTGTTTTCCTTATTTTCAGATGAATTTCCGTGGCCCTTTATTATGTTCACCCCCAGGATGTTTTTATACAATTTAATAACTTTCACCCTGCAGATAATACCTGCGTTATTGATTGATTTATGGTGTTTAATAACAGGAAAGAAAGCGACGTAAGTTACCCTTTTTATTTTACCTCTGTTATAGATGTTGTGAACCATTTTCCAGGACTTTTTTGTGGGTAGGTAATCATCAAATGACGTCTCCCGCACTGGGTGGAGCAGGAGGACATGTCAGACTTTTACTGACTAAAACCCATCCGTGTTCCTTCAGTTGCCTATATACCAGGGCCACGGTAATTCTTTCGAACAGATCTCACGACCCGGGCAGGGGCCAAGACCGTTCCGTAGATCTTTGAAAGTCGTTACCAAGGGGTATCGTATTACCCAGTAACTGGATTATGGAAGTCAGATAGGCATTCGCTCCATGTGAAATACTGGTACTCAGTTGCTTTTAGTTAGACTGGAAGCCAAGTGCAACGTAGTTGGAAATAGGCTAGGCAGAGATGATTATGTAATTGCTTGTGGCACCGTAAATTGAAGCAATAATGAAAGTTGCAACTTCTAAGCAGTGTTTTGACGATGCAAGTCAATTCAAGTCACGTCAAGTCAAGCTATTCCTTCAATCTTATTAACAATAAAACAAACACCTCAAAAATAAACCACCTTAATACAAACCTCTTCTTCAAGTTAATATAAACCTCTTAATTTTACAGACAACTGAAACTACAAAAGCGGTTGAAGAAAGTCGTTGATGCAGTAAAGTTCTTCCTACTCAACGAATGGAGGTTTTCTGATAACAATATAAGAAATCTTTTAAAAACTATGTCTTCTAAAGACAAAGAAATGTTTAACTTCGACGTGCATTCGATTAACTGGGAAACTTGTATTAGAGATTACATTCTGGGAGCTAGGAAATATTTGTTAAAAATTGAAAAATAGGTGTCATTATCATGATTGATATTGCACTTATCCCAATTTGTGTTTTAACAAAATTATGTCCTAACATAACTAAAACTATTCACAAACTAGAATATACCGTTGAAAAATTCACCAGCATCGCTGTCGACTAGTAATGTTCCCAAGAAACTGGCAGCATTACCACACTGTATGGAAATGTTTAGCCTCTGGCCAAGGTAAAAACCGGCCCTTGGGTCACGGGAATTGTCAATCAGCCGTTTCGAGATTTGCTTAAGTAGACCTCGTTTAGGTTTTTAACTTTCTTTTAAAGTGTTTTTGTTTAATAGTCATTGTTAGTGTTTTTTAATTGTATAATAGTTTATGTATAATTAATGAACGGAGTTAGGTAAAGAAATTGTTTTTTTGAAACCATTTTATTATATTTTCGTACATACAAATTATTATGTAAAATTGCTCCCATATTAAAAGGTTTTCTGCAACAAATTTCAAAATGTTATTTGGTTTTATATGCTTCTTGTTAAGGTTTTTGGCTTCAATTTAAAATGATTCTGTTTTGTAATAGTTGTAAGTGTTTTTTAATTGTATTACGCACCTGCAATGAACGAATGGTTAGGTTAAAAAAAATTGTACTGCCTTTTTATTATATTTTTGTAAGTAAACTTTTCTCTAAAAAACAAATTGTTTTTTTCACCGAATATCTACATGTATAGCAAATACAATATGTTCATCATAATCAGCCTATATTGTTCCCACTGCTCACTGGACACAGTGTCGGGGGCCAGAGGGGACCTGTGTCCCAGTTATCGCCAGTGCGGATTGTCATTTGTGTGAACGTCTTGGAATTTTTATTGCTAGAACATGCTGGTTTCCTCACGATATGTTCCTTCACCATTTTGAGAGCGCCACCACTGGTCTGCAATACAATATATTATTGGTTTAAAAAGCCACATAACTATTTCTACTACCTTAGTACTGAAAGCTGCAAAAAAGTGTAATTTTTTGGGGTTGAGACGAGCAGGCTTTCAAATGCATACTTCTATAAAAATAATAATAAGTTACATACAAATTAAAATTTATTGTTATCTATACTATCTATACTAATATTATAAAGCTGAAGAGTTTGTTTGTTTGCTTGATTGAACGCGCTAATCTCAGGAACTACAGGTCGGAATTGAAAAATTATTTTTGTGTTGGGTAGCCCATTTATTGAGAAAGGCTATAGGCTATATAAAATCACGCTACGGTCAAAAATGGATGAAAACTGGCAGGCAATTCGATGCGACGGGAAAGGGAGCGAAAATTTGACGCGGACGAAGTCGCGGGCAGAAGCTAGTTAAAAATAAAATTATGAGTCACGCCTGCTTAACCCTTCATGCAAATAGGCGTGATATTATTTTATGCAATATCACTGAAAAATCTTTATGACGTTGAAAATCATAAATTTATTTAACACTACCTACTTTACAACTACGACAAGGAACAGAAATAAATAGTTTTTTCCAAACATCAATAAAAAGAAAATGTATTGAACATACAATCTCTCTCACCGTTTCCTAAAAAGAATTACAACAAAAGGAACCATTTATAAAGGATCAGAAACGTAACCGAGCAAAGCCGCAGGATGTCACAGTACTCGCATACGTATTGATCTCGGCTTGCCAACTAACGAAGCGGAATGCTCACTAAATCATAGGATTATACGCACTATCTCACTCATGCAGGTAACACAGTTAAAATAAATGAAGGTTTAGTATCAGGTGGTGAATAGTTGGTGCTGTGTGTTCTATTGTGTTCTGGGATGACAGATTTATGTATATCTCTGTGCTAGGCTCTTGGTGCTGGAGAGAAATGGTGCTTTTTACTAGTATCAAAGTGTTGAAGAACAAAAACTAATTTTCGAAGCGAAGTCTACTACTATATTTTCTTGTATAACCCAATTAATAGTTAAGAGTATATTTCACTTTTATTCCGGGTAAAGTAAATACTAAATAAAGTAAGAATCCGCTGAGGTAGCCCACACTGATCATTTAACCCTAATAAATAACAATTTCATGAAAATGTCACTAACTGGGTTTTTTTTTTTTTTTCAGGATGGGAAATCATCAAATGACTTCTCCCGCTCTGGGCGGAGCGGGAGGGCGTGTCAGACTTTTACTGACTAAAACCCACCCGTGTTCCATCAGTTGCCCATGTGCCAGGGTCACGGTATCTCTTTCGAACAAACACGCGACCCCGGCAGGCATCGGTCCTAGTAGACCCCTACACTGCTGCTGACATCTCTTTGAGGCGCGCGTGGAACACTGCGCGCCGTCGACCCGAGCCTGGTCCTTACCGGGCGGCGAGCCACCCATTGCTCGCCACCCGCAAGCTCGCGCCTACGGTGGCCGGGAGTCCGCTATCGACTCCCGACGCCCTGGGCGTCTCCTCCTGCGGCGGCTAGGGGCGTGAGGGCGCAGAGACTGCCACTCCCTCACGCGCCCCGCCTCCTCCTTCGCGAGCATTACTGCTTCGCAGAAGGAGGTGACGGCTTCCCATTCCCTCTCGCTCCGTACCATGGCTCGCACCAGGGCCGGACGCGAGAGGTCGCCGCCGCCGATCGCCTCCACGAGGACACGGCGGTGCTCCGCCCAGGCAGGGCACACTTCCACCGTATGCTCCACCGTGTCCTCCAGACGATCCTCGCAATGGAAACACCCGGACGTATCCTCCCGCTTTATCCTGAACAGGAACCCACCGAAGCACCCATGCCCGGTGAGAACCTGCGTCAGGCGGAAGGTGAGGACGCCGTGACGTCTCTCTATCCACTCCTCAAAGAGGGGACTTACCGCCGCAAATGTGGCGTGCCCAGCACTGGGCTGCGACAATCGTACCCGCCATGTCGCCATGAGATCACACCGGAGCTCTGTCCGCCGTGCCTCGATTTGTCGCGGCAGCGAACTGGGGTTAAATGAACTTATGGGGTGTGTTATTGATGATTTTAATTCTGTAAATACAAACGAATCGCATTTTGTTCAACATACAGCCAAAAATTTACTTGAAAATTGCTTAAAACAACATACAATTTAAATTTCGCGGCCGCTAGAGATTAAACCTTAACGAAGAAAATGAGATGTGTTGTGTTACAATATGTAAAAAATTTCACGTAACAGCATCGTTTTGCCACAAATCTAGAATTCGGAGTGTTACGATGAATTTCATAATGGGAAAGACCATCAAATCTATTCCCGACCCAATGTATAACAAAAGAACTAACGCGGATGAATTTTAACAACATTCGGATTTTGAAAATCTAAAACTTAAAAAAATTAAAATAAAAAGAGCACTTTGACCCAACAACAACGATTCTACATCGAAACCATTTCCTTTTTCAAAACCGTCCTAGTCGACAAGATTGTGATTGCGAGCACGAACGCGATATTCTAGTTTTGACCATAACCAATTCCTTGTCAAATTCTATGATCGTATCGATGATTCTATTTCTGAAATCGACTCAACCTGACTATACAGTATGTATCAGAAAGTTTTGGTCACATTTAACGAGGATGCGATAAGTTAGCCCGCAGAATTAAAAATGTCTTACATTTTTTTGTATTAACAGGTCAGTGTCAGGTTACATTTTGACTAAATATGATTTACGACCGTAACACGTGTGTATCAACGGAATTATAATAAAGAAACTTATACCCTAAGTTCACATCATCATTTCAGCCGAAAGATGTCCACTGCTGGACATAGGTCTCCTCCAAGCTCCGTCACTTCGATCGATTTTGTGCTTCTCGCATCCAGCGGATTCCTGCGGCCTTCACAAGGTCATCGGGCTCCTAAGTTCATATAATCCTATTGAATGACTATTTCATGAAAAGAAGGGCTACCCTGGCGCTTTACCCTTAAGGTTTATTTCTGTAAGTAGGTTTCTACAAACACTTTTACTCATCAATTATATTTTTAAAACTAGATGAGGTCCGCCTTTCCTGTCCTTACTACTCTGAGAAGAAAGGCCGAAACAAACTCAGAGGTCACAGTCTCTTGGTCAGAAAAACTGAACAACTTTCTTTATGAGACCAATTTTGTAATCCAGAAGAAATTATCAGCCGTCTTGGTATTGAAGTTTTGTTTTACACAGTTTTCGAGATCAAGAAATAGTTCAGTTTGATGGTCTGCACCACACTGTTAAATTTGACCACACCTTTCTGGTACATGCTGTAGATTCTAGAGCGTTCACATTTCAGCCACGTTCATCTTGCTTTTATGTTCTATTTGACATGCCCGTACCTCGTTACCATGCAGTTTGCGTTGGCATCAGCACAAGTATTGAGGTTTGTGGGGTCACAGCTTTGTCATATGAGATACTAAATTCATATACGTGAGTGTGTCAGAGAGTTTAATCGTTTTGACGCAAATATTATTGGACAAAGAACCCGGAAACGACTTACAATTTAAAGACAGATTTTTCTGGGAAGGATTGGCAGAGGCGTATATTATAACCATGTTTCGAATACTTCAGTTGTATATTCGAAAAATGATGACGAACCTATTGCCTCCCCTACTATGGTCAGCAAGTTAGGTTTTCCAACAGATAATTCCTATTTAAAAAGTCCTGAGCTGGTAATCGAACTTGGGAGCTGAAACTCCAAATAGCCAGTAATACTGTTACTGTAGATCAACGATGCAATTGCAGCTCTTCTTACAAGTAGGTAAAACAAACCATCATGATATAAAAAAAACATAGAATAACCAGGCAGATTCTTGGTAATTTAACCATATACAGCATAATCAACCTATAATGATCCTACTGTTCCCTCTCCTCTTGTCTGTGACAGGGTATGGGCTGTAATTTACAACGCCGGCCCACTACGGGTTGGGGGTGTCTTCCAATTTTTAGGCTTCCGTACCTCAGAAAGAAAAACGGAACCCTTATAGGATCTGCCGGGGTCGCGTGATTGTTCGAAAGAGATACCGTGACCCTGGCACATGGGCAACTGATGGAACACGGGTGGGTTTTAGTCAGTAAAAGTCTGACACGCCCTCCCGCTCCGGCCAGAGCGGGAGAAGTCATTTGATGATTTCCCATCCTGAAAAAAAAAAGAAAAAAAGAAACCCTTATAGGATCAATTGCACTTTTTTGTCCATTTATCTATCTGTCTGTCTAGACCCTTTATCTCAGGAACGCGTGGATGTATCTAGTTGAAATTAAAACAACAAGCTTCAAGAGACTTTAGACTTGAGTACATTAAGTCTAAAGTTTCTTGATGCTGTGAAATAACAAACTTCTAAGCTAACGTGAAAAAAAGATCCGAGAGGCCGTTTATGCCGCAAAAAAACGTATATTTCGACACTCTCAAGGGAATCAAAATGTATAGGGTATTTCCCGTTGACCTAGAACTTGGCAAGTAATATCATCTAAAAAAATCTGTAAACTATACGTTTGTAATTAAATCATAAAACAAA
This sequence comes from Aporophyla lueneburgensis, assembly GCA_932294355.1. Taxonomy (NCBI): domain Eukaryota; kingdom Metazoa; phylum Arthropoda; class Insecta; order Lepidoptera; family Noctuidae; genus Aporophyla; species Aporophyla lueneburgensis. The sequence goes on along the minus strand of OW028746.1, from coordinate 19,610,145 downwards.
GATATTGAAGTAATTAATAAACTATTTTTGATAATCTGTATCAACAGTACGGAACTCTCGGTGGGCGAGTCCGACTCGCACTTGTCCGGTTTTTTTTAACTCTAGGGCATGCTGCTTTTCTCCAGATAATCTGAGATTTTTTTTTACATAACGTAAATTGCTTGTCTGGATTGAAACCAACGACCTACAACTAAGATACAATTAAGATATAGTTATAGATACAACTAAGATATAATTTTTAAGAATCTGTAGCGGCATCACAGTAACGTCACGCAATATCCTGCGTCGCGCAAGCAGAATTTTCCATGGAACTTGTACATATACAACGTCCCCACATTCATTGACGGGCTTTTCTAAGGAGGTTGAGCGAACTTTACACCCTGCTCCTCATACCTGTGAAAATCAAACAATAAAATAATCAAGGTTATAGTGCCATTAACGACTTTTTTTTAGGAAAAGTAGTTTACTTTTGCCAGCGGTTTCGCCTGCGTGGAGGTCGGAAATTATCCCACGTGAATGAACTACCGGGATAAAATTGTACCCTATGTTTTAATCCAGGTTATAAATTATCTGTGTGCCAAATTTCATCTATCCGATCAGTAGTTTTTGCATGAAAGAGTAACAAACATCCATCCGTACATCCATACTAACAAACTTTCGCATTTATAATATTAAGTAGGATGTAGGTCGATTCATTTATCAGACTTACATACCTCGGTATATGCCTTAGTTTTGGATTATAATAATTATGGACAATCGAGCGTACACGAATCTTGATCTTTCATGCATGGTCGGCTATATGTATGAGAGAATGTGCACAAATTGGCAATTTCGATATTAAGCGCGATGTTCGTTATTACGTGTTCGTATTAGATTTGAAGATAATGAGCTTTGTGATATGAATGTACATATACCTACAACATTAATTTTTGTTTATGCGAAACCCGAAACACGGGTCTAGTATTTTTATGTAAAGAATCTATGAAAAAAATTTCAAAACTGTATCATTAATAATCACAAAGTTATAAGCTTGATAAGTTACCTGTTTGTCCACGCAAAAACTTATGCAGATCACCACAAACAGCTAGTGTACGTACCATCTCCGTGTAATTGACGTTTGAGTACGAGAAAGACATGATAATTTTAAAATATACGTATTGTCGTTCGGTGTCCTACTTGGAAGCGAAATTAAATATTTTTGGTACAAAATATAACATGGTGTAAAAATTATTGGAATCGATTCAGTTACTGATTCTGAACAAACTATATTCAGGTTTCGCATATACTAAAAATAATCTTGTATATACAGTGACAAATTAAATTAGTTGGAAATACTTTATCCAGATGTTGTGTAGCTATATCAAAAATTAATGAGATAAAGAAAACATCATTCCACCTTTGCGTTTTTTTTTTGGGTTGGGCATCGTCTATGTTCGGTATACACATACATACATACAATCACGCCTTTTTTTCCATGGGGGTAGGCAGAAACCACGGAACGCCACCTGCTACGATCTCTCTCTTCTATGTTCGGTATGTACCTACGTAATTATTTTTCTTATCAGAATTCATCGTACGCACTCAACGTTTTTTCTGTACTAACAATCTCACTTCTTGCAATTGGTACATCAAAGTCCTGCTGTTCTTTTCATTTGAAGTCTGTGGGTCACCTTTTATTTTAAATAAAGCCTCTCGCAGGCAGTGTCAGCGCGACGCTACTTTAATAGAACAATTTCTATGAAATATTCATGGAAATTCTACTCGAATCGCCGCTTAAGGATATGACCAAAAATGTCAAAATTTTTAGCTGTAACTGTTACGAGGTTTTTTTTTGTGGGTGGCTCTTGGGTGGAACGGAAGGGCATGTCAGACTTTTACTGACTAAAACCCACCCGTGTTCCTTCAGTTGCCCACGTGCCAAGGTCACGGTATCTCTTTCGAACAAATCTCGCGACCCTTGCAGATTAAAAGGTTTTAGTTGACATTCGCACTGGATCTTTTTGGACACATGGTATTTCTGTTTTTCTATTTGATTCTCAGTGTTCGGTTCAACACTGAGAGTTGAAAATTCAAAGCGCGAAAATATGCCGCCACGATTTAATAACATCCGTGTTTATGTCTACTTAGGTTTTCATGTCCGTTCTTAGTAGTACAATATTGATTTATAGTGTATTATTATAAATGACTAGCTTCTGCCTGCGACTTTGTCCACGTTAAATGTTTGCTTTTGTGACCTTTCCCGTCGCATCGAATTACCAGTCGTCCAATTTTTCGTTGCTCTTCCACTCCTTTTGATCGTAGCGTGATGTTATATAGCCTTCCTCAATAAATAGGCTAGCCAACACAAAAATATTTTTTCAATTCGGACCAGTAGTTCCTGAGATTAGCGCGTTCAACCAAACAAACAAACAAACTCTTCAGCTTTATAATATTATAGTATAGATACAATATAGGTATATTGCAGTTGTTGGATACACACGTATGTAGCTATTTCTGCGAAATGTCTTACTGCTAATACAATTGAAGTTGTGATTGTTTAAAGACATTCGTGGAAGCAATAACAATAGGATACTGCACATGTATCTAGTCATATTAGTTATTGCAGGGAACTATTAATGATAACAATCAAATAGTAACATTAATAATTCTGAGAACTTGAGTCATATCATAAAGCATCCATATTTGGTAAAGCAATAATACAGTACCTCTTCGCGCATGAAACTACATTCAAATAGCCCCTACGTAATGTGCATAAAAATTTATAATAAACTACCAGATGCATTAAAAGATGAAACCAAAGATACGACATTTATAAATAAACTCAAACAAATATTAATCAAAAAAGCATACTACACAATAAACGAATGCTTACATGACAAAAACATTATTTGTACACAGACAGACACCACACTTAGCTAAATTTTAGTATAGGATATATTATTGATCTCAATTTAATGAATGATGCACATACCTAATTAATATTTAATGACATAATTATTTTAAAATTGTTAATTATTATTAATTTATTGTTATGGTTTTATTTTATTTTTATTTTATTTTTTGAATTATTAGTTGTAATACTTTTTGCTGTGCCCTACGGGGTCCATAATTGTACATTAGCTTTAAGCCACTTATAAGAACTTTTAACATTATGGAATGCAAATAAAGATATGAATATGAATATGAATACGTAGGTATGTTTCGACGATCCCTACGTACATAAAGACATATCAATAATGGAATGTTCTGACATGTCTTTATGTACGTAGGGACCGTCAGTTTGTGTCTTGGGTCATTGTGGATAGTTACGACGTTGAGGTTTGCGTCGTATTTTAAAACTCAATAAAATAATAGATCGTTGAAATTTTTCCTAATACCATTTTGACTACACTTTACTTAGCCACTTTTGATAACAGTGAAAAAAAAAACGAAAGTAATTCCAACAAGTAACCTAGTTTTTTTTTTGCTTGGCACAGTTCTTCCTTTTATTGTTTTAATTATTTGGTTTGTTTTCACCTAGTAACACTTAAAAGTTCTATTTTTGTTTTATTTCCTGTACGTGTCCTAATATTTTTTATCGTTCTTTTTTCTATTTTTTCCGCAACTTCCGTAAAGGTCTTCTTCCTGGAAGATAGCAATATAACTTCAAGTAGGAGGATCCTATTAATATCGTTGACCTTTCTGTGTATAGACTCAAGAGGAAGTCATTTCTATGCGTCCCAATAAAGATTATTTTTATAAGTAAACATATTGATACCAAAAATAAATATTAAATCTGACAAAGTGTCACTCCTGTAGGTACAGGATTCGTGTTTTTCTAGTAGAAAAATACTAACTGACCTGTGAATACTCGTGATGTATGTATGTAAATCTTTTGTTTCAAACAATTTTCTGTTAAAAACAGTAACCAATACATCCACAGAAATAAAGGCCCGCAAAATACGAGCAACACAAAAATATACATTACCATTGCAGCGGGACAACTTCCTTTTGCTCGGAGTTAGTTCGTAGAACAAAGCGAAACTACCACCTACACTTTTCTATCAAGTGTCTGTCTGGAGACTTTGTGCCTCTGTTGCTTTACCTCCTGAGATCGCGACAAGTGGGACGCGTCTGTATCTTCCATTGTGCGAATGGAAAACATGTGGGTAACATTCAGGTCGAATGAGAATTTTTGCCCGGATTTAGGGTAACAGAAAACAAGTTAAACAAAATAGATACGAATCATTTAGAAAACATTCCTTTGCTAACGCCCACGGAATGATAAAAATCCCTAAAGAGTATTTTTTTTTCATTGTGTTTACGACGTTGATTGAAAATAGAAAATATTGAGCACGACACACAATAGAAAGTAAGCGCAAAAACAACAAATATAGTATTGTTGTTACTGATGTTGTTAATAATGATCATGTTATTTGAGTGAGTTCGTGTTTCTGAAGAGTGAAATTAGTTTTCACGGAAAGGAATCACGCATCTAATTGTCTAGCGTTCTTTTATTCCAAGTTGATAAACACCACGAACTTTTCAAGATGTTCGGAAAGCAATTAGGAAACGCCTTTGAAAAGCCACTGGAATTAGAAAAAGTAGACGCCACTTTGTGGACAACAAACTTTGTTTTTGAATGTTCCAAAAGAAGTTATTTGGTATAATACTCTATTCATCAGCGCAATTGTAAGGCAAAATTGTATTGTTTCAGACTTTAATTGAAAAGTTGTTATACAGCTGCAGTGGGATTGACAAAATTTATGTTCCCGTACGTGACATGACCGGCAAGCAGGCACGCGAGGGACTCGCGCAAATAACTAGCACGCTACTGACTTTATTTATGTAGACCTAAATGTAGTTAGGAAAAATATAAAACAAATTGCAGACGTGACGGCGACTGACGCATATATTCGTAAACAGGGAAGCTTCGTACTTCTGCTTATGTTATTAAGTTTAAATTTAACTCTACTGTTACATATTTTTCTGTTCCGTTTTTTTTCTTCACAAATGAATATCTAGCAAAGATTTATATTGGTGTGATGCCGGACGTAAAGAATAGGACCACCCCGGTTTAGGTGTCTTAAGAGGCGACTAAGGGACTTACTAGAGAATGGGGAGCAGCGTTCTCTATACATTTTACCACCATACTGGTTTGTGAGCCACTTCCTCTCACCATGCAAGCCTGTCTTAACAGTGGAAACATTGTAGGTTGATTATGTACAAATTTATTAAAAACGAGCTGCCATTTCTGCTGTCAGTTTGCTAACCTACTGATGGATGAAAATCTCCCTTCATGACTCCTAAATATTTCCACCTGAACCATTATTTAATCTATATTTCTATACTAATATTATAAAGCTAAAGAGTTTGTTTGTTTGTTTGGTTGAACGCGCTAATCTCAGGAACGTGGTCCGAATTGAAAAATTATTTTTGTGTTGGGTAGCCTATTTATAAAGGAAGGCTATAGGTTATATAACATCACGCTACAATCAAAAGGAGCGGAGCAGCAACGAAAACTGGACGAAAACTGGCAGGCAATTCGATGCGACGGGAAGGGTCACGGGAGCAAAAATTTGACGGCAGAAGCTAGTCAAGTAATAATTTGACCGAACTTTTCATAATAGATAAACTACAAAACAAACTTTTAAGAACAGTTAATTATTACAGGCATCTGAAATACCGATATAAGGTCATTTGAATCGAACTATGTCTATAACCCAAAGTTTTATGTCGTGCCAAACATGGATTGTAATAATTTCGTAACATTCTCTGTCGTGAATTTGTAGTCAAGGCTAGACAAGTTGGAGTCGTTCATATAATTATAGCCTTGTCTGGATACGTTGCCAGAAAGGACCTTGGATCAAACTGTCTGAGCGGAGTCTATTAATATTTTACATTATGTAATGGTAAATGTAGATATAAACGATTTTAACTTTACTTATTTTTATAAAACTTCGACTGACATATTTAAAATTTATTGCAATGTCAAGAAGAGGAGCAAATACTGGAGAATAATAAAGCAACTCATATATATTATATATAGCAGTTAAAAATGTAAAAAGAGGGGATTGGATTTTTTTTTGCATTTTTTTTTATTTAGTGCTATTATGTATACCAGTTTCTAGTGGCTTGCTGAACTGTCTTTAAATGAGACCAAGGCTCACTTGCATGTGCGGTCCATGGCCCTCTACAGGGCACCGGTATGGGCGCCCTCATTGAGGCTGCGCCCAGCGCGCCAGTTGAGTGCAGCCCAGAGGGTCATGGCCATCCGGCTAATCCGACGATACCGCACGATCTCGTGCGAGGCGGCGAGCCTCCTTGCCGGAGTGCCGCCATGGGATCTGGAGGCAAAGGTCCTCGCGTACATGTGGGAGTGGCTCGATGAGGCGAAATGCCGGGGCGAAACTTCGCTGCCGCGACAAATCGCGGCACGGCGGACAGAGCTCCGGCAGGATCTCATGGCAACATGGCGGGTACGATTGTTGCAACCCAGCGCTGGGTACGCCACAATTGCGGCGGTAAGTACCCTCTTTGAGGAGTGGATAGAGAGGCGCCACGGCGTCCTCACCTTCCGCCTGACGCAGGTTCTCACCGGGCATGGGTGCTTCGGTGGGTTCCTGTTCAGGATAAAGCGGGAGGATACGCCGGGTGTTTCCATTGTGAGGATCGCCTAGAAGACACGGTGGAGCATACGGTGGAAGTGTCCCTGCCTGGGCGGAGCACCGCCGTGTCCTCGTGGAGGCGATTGGCGGCGGCGAACTCTCGCGTCCGGCCCTGGTGCGAGCCATGGTACGGAGCGAGAGGGCATGGGAAGCCGTCACCTCCTTCTGCGAAGCAGTAATGCTCGCGAAGGAGGAGGTGAGGCGCGTGAGGGAGTGGCAGTCTCTGCGCCCTCACGTCCCAAGCCGCCGCAGGAGGAGACGCCCCGGGCGTCGGGAGTCGATTGCGGACTCCCGGCCACCGTAGGCGCGAGCTTGCGGGCGGCGAGCAATGGGTAGCTCGCCGCTCGGTAAGGACCAAGCTCTGGTCGACGGCACGTAGTGTTCCACGCGCGCCTCAAAGAGATGTCAGCAGCACTGAAGGGGTCTGCTAGGACCGATGCCTGCCGGGGTCGCGAGATTGTTCGAAAGAGATACCGTGACCCTGGCACATGGGTAACTGAAGGAACACGGGTGGGTTTTAGTCAGTAAAAGTTTGACACACCCTCCCGCTCCGTCCAGAGCGGGAGAAGTCATTTGATGATTTCCCATCCAGAAAAAAAAGGGTTTGGTATATCAATAAAATTATTCTAATCAACATTCACCACCGTTTAGTGAGGTGGAAAATAACCTTCCATTTTAATCAGGGCACATAAAATACTTTTCATCTCAGTTATCATCTCAGCCCGGAAGCGACCACTGCTGGATGTAGGTCTCTCCTTTTTACACGATTTATATTAGCTTCACTTGTATGTTTGTTTGTAACTGACTCCTTATAGCGCGATTTTGACCCACTTTAAACGACCAGATTTCATTTAAACTCTGTAGACTTTTCGAGGACCGATGACAATATTATAATTTCATAAATGTGTGCCATTATCCTTGCCAGAGTTACCAGGACAGCAAAAAAACTGTCTTTGAAAACTACGCTGACGAACATCTCAAAATTCGAAACACCCTAAAAAATAGAAAATAAATAGGTAGTTTAAAAAAACTGAAAAGTAGAAAATAATGGAAAAAAGTGCAGTTCACTGCTGGACATAGGCCTCGCCCATATTGCGCCACAACACCCTGTCCGCAATACTTCGAAGTGCTGAAGTTAAGTACCAAACTTTGAAACTTTGCTTCAGTGAAGGGGGTTACTCTGCGGTGCGACTTTTGTCAAGAATACGGAGTCAAAGTCAAAGTCAAAGTCAAAATTCTTTATTGTGAGACAGTTATAATAGTTTAAAATAAAACAGGAAACAGGAATGTTATCGAAGAGCGTAAATTCTGGAACTGTGCAGTGTGCATACATATACAAGTGCTTTGCACACCTATAAGTGACAAATTCACCGCAAAGCTTTTGAAATAGAATATATTTAATGTTATGTTTTAGTGAATAAGTCGTTGGTGTGTCAATAAATAAACTGTGTTCTGGATAACAGACAGACATACGTCAAAAAGGAGTGTAAATTAATACATTTAATATGGAACTAATCTACTATCCACAAATACGAAAAGGGGATCTTTATGACATAGCTGATCCCATTTCTTCTCGTGGGTGTCGTAAGAGAGGGACTTACTAAAGAATAGGCAGCAGCGTCCTTAATGCATTTTGCCACCGTAATGCGATCGCCAACCCGCCTACCAAGCGTGGTGACTTCATGCATGTTGAAGCCAATTATAACATGAACGTCACCTGTCACTCAGAAAAGATTCAGCTTTCTAACACTTTTTTTTAAATAATGCGAGTCTTTTTATAATATCACAAGCTTCTAACCGCGACTTCGTCAGCTTGTGAGATTTCTTATTCTTCTGACCCATAGAGACTGCCTCTCCCTCACACTCCCCGCCTCCTCCTTCGCGAGTATTACTGCTTTGCAGAAGAAGGTGACGGCTTCCCATGCCCTCTCGCTCCGTACCATGGCTTGCACCAGGTCCGGACGCGAGAGGTTGCCGCCGCCGATCGCGTCCACCAGGACACGGCGGTGCTCCACCCAGGCAGGGCACACCTCCACCGTATGCTCCACAGTGTCCTCCAGACGATCAACGCAATGGAAACACCCAGGCGTTTCCTCCTGCCCTATTTGGAACAGGAACCTCCCGAAACAGCCAAGTCCAGTGAGGACCTGCGTAAGGCGGAAAGTGAGGACGCCGTGGCGCCTCTTTGTCCACTCCTCAAAGAGGGGACTTTACCGCCGCAATTGTGGCGTGCCCAACAACCAACCCCTGAGGGGGGGTTGTTCAGGGGTTGGTTGTTGGGCACGCCACAATTGAGGCGGTAAGTCGTCTGCCCTGTGTGCCCTGCCTGGGCGGAGCACCACCGTGTCCTCGTGGAGGCGATTGGCAGCGGTGACCTCTCGCGTCCGGCCCTGATGCGAGCCATGGTACGGAGCGAGAGGGCATGGGAAGCCGTCACCTCCTTCTGCAAAGTAGTAATGCTCGCGAAGGAGGAGGCGGGGCGCGTGAGGGAGTGGCAGTCACTGCGTCCTCACGTCCCTAGCCGCCGCAGGAGGAGACGCCCCGGGTGTCGGGAGTCGATAGCGGACTCCCGGCCACCGTAGGCGAGAGCTTGTGGGTGGCGAGCAGTGGGTAGCTCGGCCCCCGGTAAGGACCAGGCTCGGGTCGACAGCGCGTAGTGTTCCACGCGCGCCTCAAAGAGATGTCAGCAGCAGTGAAGGGGTCTACTAAGACTGATACCTGCCGGGGTCGTGAGATTGTTCAAGCGAGATACCGTGACCCCGGCACACGGGCAACTGATGGAACACGGTTGGGTTTTAGTCAGTAAAAGTCTGACACGCCCTCCCGCTCCGCCCAGACCGGGAGAAGTCATTTGATGATTTCCCATCCTGAAAAAAAAAATGAGGGGCTTGTTCGTATATAGATTTTAGAAGGTAGATTCTTCTGTGTTTCAAAATAAAGATAAATGTAATGAAATATCAGAAAATTACCAACCAGCTTTAGTCTTAAAAGTCCCTCGCATAGACGCATACTTTAGGTACAAAATGTATGTTTGTCTAGTGTCCAGTCCGACAATTCGCCCGTTTCGCTCTGTTGACTTTACCGACTTGCATGACCCGAAACATTACATAACTGATCCCTGACGGGAAGAGAGTTTGTTATTTATACTCTCAATAGATAGGAACGACTGAAAATACTTAAAATATGGATGTAAAAGTAAAATTTATAGTTTAAGTACTTTTTTACTTTTACACTGCTGATGAGTTCAGTTCAGTAACTTTGTTAAAACCATGGTTGTAGATAAGTAGATCAGTCATAAATTGGATAAAATGTGGGTAAGTAAAATCAAGGAAATTAATTGTATAACAATGGAAAATCGGCTCTCAATTACTTGAGACTTTAACTTAATAAGCGAAATTTGGTCGTTTTATTGGTAACTAGCTTTTGCCAGCGGCTTCGCCCGCGTGGAGGTCGGAAATTATCCCGCGGGAACATACTACCGGGATAAAAAGTAGCCTATGTCCTTTCTCAGGCTCTAAACTACCTGTGTACCAAATTTCATTTAAATCGGTTCAGTAGTTTTAGCAGGAAAGCGAGACAGACAGACAGACAGAGTTACTTTTACATTTATAATATTAGTATGGATATCTGGTTGACCGGTCGGTCGGATCGGTATTTTTTGGTAAATTGTGTTTAAAATAATAAGTCTATGTTCAAGATTATCGATTAGCGATAAAGTTGGTCATTGAAAACACGAATAAAATGACATTTTATAAAAATGAATCCTAGCTAGATCGATTTATCGCCCCCCAAACCCCCTGTATACTAAATTTCATGAAAATCGTTGGAGCCGTTTCCGAGATTCAGGTTATATATATACATACATATATACAAGAATTTCTCGTTTAAAGATATAAGATAAGATAAGATATAGATATATCAAATCGTTCGGGGAAAGCAGGCGACATGCTAGATATGTGATTGTTTAGCAAAATTATTATCTACTTAAACTGTCAGTATACACACCAATCAAAACTGTTATTCTCTGACAGTTATTACATCAAAAACAATCTAATGTCAAATGTCGAAAAACAAACTGCCAAAGAAATTGATTTGATAATCATTTTGCGTTCGCCGTAGCATGACAAAAGTATGTCCCTGTAAAATATTTCCTTTTTTTTAGTCATCAGCAGCCTATAATGTTCCCACTGCTGGGACACAGGCATCCTCTCGGGACGCGGGCCCAGTGCGGGTTGGTAGATGTCACATGTCTTCGACTTTTTGGTTCTAAGACATGCCGTTTTCCTCACCATGTTTTCCTTCACCGTTTTGAGAGCAATGGTGATGAAATAATTTACACAAAGTAAAGCGCCTGCTTGAGTTTGAACTCACGACCTACAACTCGTAAGTCACGGCCGTTACCACTGGGCCACCACTGCTCTTTTTTCAGTATATTTCAGTTAAATGTTAATTTTATAGTTAAACGCGCTCAGAAAGCTTTGAACAGTGACCGGTTTTTGGGTGCTCCGTGTTGTGTAATTTTAAAGCAAAAGTTTAATTGAAATATGTGTTCATGATTTCTTTTTTGTATTTAGCCTCTAAGTCCCTGAGATACCACATTTGGTATAGACACAATGGTTTTTAATTGTGTCTGTAATTACGGTATTCAGTGGGTTAATTGTTTAACGTCATAATCATCATGTGCCTAGCCTTTTCCCAAATGAGTTGGGGCTGGTTTCCACTCTAACCGAATGCAGGTGCTTACCAGTATTTTACATGGATCGACTGCCAATCTCCACAACACAGTTACCCACTGGGTAACACGATACCCCTTGGTAAGATTGGTTGGAGGACTTTTGGGCTTCTGATGACCAATAACTACTGTCAAAGATTCACAGATGATAGCCGGGAACGCCTGGAGTCGGGGTCTTGGTATGTAAAGATATAAGGTCACCCATCCTCGAACTAACCGCGGCAACCGTAGCTTGACGCATGCGGCTATTATTATTTTGACTCAAGCCCCTGGCGTAACGTCAATTGGTTTCAACAAAAATGTTAATTATTGTAATTTTATTAACTACTGATTTTCAATATTTTCCATGACTTAAACTCAAAACCGTTTAGAGGCACTTTTGAATTATCAAGATTATTAATCTACTGATTATATAAAGAAATAAAATTAAAAAGAACGCTGTTGCTAAGCGTTGTTAGTGACTAAAAATACACCCCTTTATTCTGAAAGTTAGTTAACTTAATTATGTAAATATTTTATCTGGCCAGACTCTTACTTAAATTGAATTTTAACAATCTTCTTAGTGATTATTTTGTCTTGAAAAAACAGTAGGCTGAAATCAGTCTCTTCACTTGAATAGAATCGCTTTTTTAACATCATGTCTACGTAAATCTACTGCCGTAGAAAACTCAGTTTAATTTCCGCTTTTCTAGGTAACGTTCTACGTAATCTTGTTTCTAGAAAAAAGCGCCTCAAACAAGTTTTTAACAGCGAAAATCAATGTAAAGAATAATATAAAGTGCCCTAATACAATTTTATGTCTTACCGCAAGGAAGGCCTCCCACAAGATGGACCGATGTCCTTGTCAAGGCCGCAGGAATCCGATGAATGCGGGAAGCACAGAACCGGTTGAACTGGCAGAGCTTGGGAGAGGCTTATACTCAATACTCAATACATAACACACACTCACACACACACACAACACACACAACACACTCACACAACACACAACACACACACACACACACTCAACACACTCTCTTATGTTCAACAGTTGACGTCTGTCGGCTGAAATGATGATGATGATGATGATGAAATACAATAAAAAATACATTTTATAAAAGGTATTTTCCAAAAATAATCCACTCTAATCAATCTGCTATGTTTCAGACACTCTTACCCAACCGGATTGGAAGAACCACAATTTGAGATACAACATTTACCTGATTAATTAATTCAAAACTATAAAAAACTAAACCGGCTAAATGCGCAACCGAGTTCATATAACGAATCGATTGTCCGCACCACCGATTAATCGATTCGACATTTGCTATGATTAAGCCCAAAGTTTAACTAATAGATGCATTCAAATATCCAAAATGTTATCTCATTATTCTAAATTGTTTGGGTACTGCACTAATTGGTTACGATTAAAATGTTTATCCCAATTGTAATTGGATAATAATTTGGGCGAATTTATATTGATTACAACAGCTTCACTAAATTGTTGTAGTTGTAGTAGTTGTTGACCTGTTTAACATATTAAACACTAAAACCGTCATTTCATTCTAGGCTATCAGTAGATACAGTTTCATAACATAATATCAAGGGTAGGAAGCGGCAGTGCACCCACATTTCGTTTAAATCCCATGTAGTAGAAGGAGTCTGTGACCATGAGCCGGACTCGAATCCAGGCTCCAGACTACTGACCTTTGGGAAAACCTAATTACACTTTCCCCGACTCGGGGATTGAACTAAATACTTTATACTCAGCTATTACGCATACAGGCATCTTTCTTTTTCGTGAATGAAATGCTCATGCATACTGCGCTACCATGGGGAGATGGCGCAGTTACATATATGTGGAACTCCAACCCAATAAATTCCACGGTGTCCTCCTGTGCCGCTTATGACGGGAACGCGTAAGCTCTAATCGACAAACCCACCGCAGCTATCCGTCACCGGACCGTCCTTTGGGAGCTACCCCCATCACCGGCGCACTAGAGCACATACCGCGCCGTGACCACCCCAGGGACCAAATTGTACATGGGCGCCATACGACCCCGAGTAGGGCACCCTTGGTTCCTCTTCACTTCACCGTGGGAGACGAAGCCATGGCTACTGAGCCTACCCCGCCTCGACAATGCGGGAACCCACCGGGTGGGGCGTATACAATCACCTAGATCAAGGAGGGGTTATCGTTATATGTACGTGGGTACTTATAATATCTTCAGACCACGGCTCTACCTCTGTGGCCACGAGCAAGCGGCACGCATCTTTCTGTGATTGCGAAGATGACAAAGGAAAGAAGTGTAAGAGCACGTCACGAGACGCGACATACAGAGTGTTCGACAGAGTCGACTGTCTAAGTCCGTCAACGAAGGTGATAGTTTGGTACTCCGAATCGAACCCTACATTCGATTAATTAACTTTTCGGGTGGGCAAAATACACATCAGAAGAAACGAAAAGAATTCTTAGTTCGGGCCTTGCACTAATGTCGGTAAATAACGGTCATACCGTAGGTTAGTTATCCAGAGTATGAAGGGTCCATAATTTCGGCCAAAACCGACTACACCTTACTCTAGGTCTTCTCCTCAGGTAACTTATGCATGCCTGTTAGTCGACGTAAGTCGCGTCAAAATTTGTATAGCTAGAAGCCATGAGCTCGAAGAAGAATTAACTTTCTTTCGACCAAAATATTTCCATCTAATCTTTACAATCACAGAAAATACCCACTATTTCAAGAGACAATGTCATTAGCATTGTCATTTTCAGAACAGTAAGACCCACTTTGCGGGTCTCAAATCCTGAGTTTAGTAAGTAAGCTCGCTGTAGTAAAACCAGAATTAATTTGATTCGGTAACCAAGGGATTTATTAAATTATCCCAGGACTATCGCTTTAGTTGTAGGATAAACTATAGGTACAATTGGGTCATAAGTAAGTAATTGACATTATAAACAAGACTGGAATATTATTTAATAAGACGCTAGATAGGTATTCGGTTAGCAACAATCTAGAACATTAGGACTTTCCCAGAATGTGGCAACTAAAATGGAGAGTTATGATTTTAAAAAGGGTATGTTGGTATGTTCGTCTGTTCTCTTATAACTGCTAAACTACTCGCCGCATTTTGATAAACAGTATATCGTTGGAAGCGCCCTGTTATTCCGCAGGTTATAGGTTATATGAGGTCACATAAAATCCAAGATGGTGCCTTATCTTTTTAGTTGGCGTTATAATCGTAGTCGATTTCACTATTAACTTTTTTTTTTTGTCATTTATTTCGCTTTTTATTTTCCTTAAATATTTTCAAAAGAAATCTGGATTCAAAGCTACAAGAGCCCATTTATTTAATTTTGAGGACCAATAGGATTTTTTTTAAATAAGCTCCTATTTACTAGCTTCACTTATTATTAACTAAAAAAAAACAAACAATCTAATAAAATCTTTGAAGACAATTTTAACTTAGTTACTGATGATTGGGTCTGCTATCAAAATTAGATTTTGTATCATGTAGATTGTATGGCAATACTACAATTTGGTATCTTGTAGCTTATCTGATGATAGACCCAGGAGGTCGATATTGGAACTCTTCAGTGGCTGCTAGTAAAATCCCTGAGTCTAGGGTCATTAGCTTCGTTTTGATGAATCCAACATTGTGCACTTGGTGTTGAGGGTCTAATGATGAAGCCAGGGGGTGACTTCATTGGCTTCCAGTAAACCGGTCAAGTCATAACTTGGTTGAATTTCGTTTTTTAACGAAATGAAAAATATACCGTCTAGACTAATTTATGTTTTAAATAAAAATATGTTTGTAAGTCATTTAAAAAGTGAACAAAAACAAAACACTTTAGTCACGCACAAAAAAAAAAACATTAAAAAATTGTCTTGTAGTAATGAAATATATAAGGACATTCGCAGCCTGTCACTTTTTTATACCGAATGATAATTCAAAAAGCATGTAGCGCTTTTTGGCTGTGTGTAGTTTTTATAAATTTTAACAAAGCGCTCCATAGTTTTTAATTATTTACTGAATTGTTACAAATACAAGTCCATTTAATTATTTTATCATTAATAGTATATGATCAAAGCGTGTCTTTAATATAGTCATATACCCGATCTGCTTTATCACGATTAAATGTATAAAGAGTAGGAATGTTTTTCTCCTAAATAAAACAACAATGAGTACATCAAATTCAATTTAATTAACAATCATCGATACTGTCTCACTAAACTATAGTTCGTATAATGAAAATGACACATTTAGCTTATAAAATAAATAAAAAAGCTTTTAGAGCTGTTTTTATAAGTTAATAAAAGATCACTGGAATATTATTATTAATTTTATAATTAACAAGCTACTTCATTTTTAGCTTTACACTGCTATAAAGTTCAAAAAAATGTAGTGAATGGCACCACCTCGAAATTATTCTGAACTACCTCCCTTTGTAGGTTCCAAAAATCAGAAATGTAAATAAAGTTACGCTAATTGTCTTTAATCAGCGCCAATTCCCAATTTTTGTCAGTTATTTCGAGCTTAGTTTAATAATCAACAATCAAATTGATTTATTAGACATTGCATTTTTTGGTTCTGCTGTGCTTTTCATTACATTACAATACAAGTATTTAACCGATCCAACACTCGTTCGATCATCTGCACATATTACCCTATACAATGTTCTATGAATAAATTAAAAATACTTCAAATAAAAAAAAAAAATATCCTTTACCAAATAGTGGTTGTACTTATCTTATTAAATATTAATCAATTTTTATACGACTTTCTTTAAATCCCTTGGGCCCCATACTATGTCGACGATTAGCCATTGGCTTGTATAATAGAAAAAGTTTTCGACGAAAACGTATGTTACAAGAACTGGAAATTTCATTCCTGTGAACAGCTTGAGGCCCGGATAGATGTACTCGCCTTTCAGGAAACTTTGCACGCATCTGAAGACAAAGAAAAAGAAATGTATATCAGCGACGGCAGACAACGCGCATCATGCTGCTGAGTCTAGACGCCAGAAATTTTGGACAAGAGTCCCTTCATACAATATGTAGCTGAATTAATGCACATTATAAAAGTTGTCTGCTCAGAATTATTCACTAACACAAAAAAAAAACTTAAAAGAAAAGTATTGAAAACTACTTAAATTATAGTCACACTTCCGCTGTACACTCAAGGTACACCAAAATGGACGAAATATCTACTACGCTGGCCTCTCATACGTGTGCGACTGTGTGTGTGCGTGGATTTGTAATGTGACCACGTTTTTCTCCCAATATCAGTATATCTCATTTATTTAATAATCATTCGTATTATAATTACAACACAATATTTTAATTTGGGTTTTTGGTGGAGTGCGTTAATTCCGGGACATATTGTATAACGAAGTTCCTTAGTGCTTATGTACGAAGAAGGAAGGATTTTCCACCCTGAAAGGGGTTGCAGATGGGAAATTCTATCATGCACATGGTTTGATTTTATTGACGCCAGAACAATTTTTAAGTTTTTCTTTTCGTATACTTTAGGAGCATAACAAAAAGGGTGCTGTGCGAAGGATGCAATTGCACAATCGACGCGTATGTGTTTTTGGTTTGTGTATGTGTTATGTTTCATATAAAACGATACAGTGTCGAAAGCACAAACCCAAATAAAAATGAACACCTCAAAACATGAACAGAAAATATTTGTGTACAGATTGTGTCTGGCATCCAAGCCCAGTAACTATGTCGAGTTGTTTTTGAAAAAACTAGTGATCGCCCATTGGTCGAAATTCGACCGTACTTCATTTGAATAGAAATACATTATTAAATGAAAAAATGTATATAATAATAAATCTAAAAAATAATATGGTTATATTTGACATTCTTGTTGACGCTGTATTACTGTGGAGAGGGTTCGCTGGCGGGATGGTGATGGCCAGGACCAGGACGTAGGTGTAATGAGTAAAGAATACTTCTTCAGGACTCTCTTCTTTATTTTCTTAATACTTCTTAAATGCTGGATATGGAATGAATTATCACAGTTTGCTCTGTTTTTATAGAATTTTCCCTATTGTTTTTAATTATGACAATTCAAAATGTCATAATTATAACCAGCCTGTACAATCGTGAGGCATACAACCTCTAAAGTTTGCATAAGACACTAAGTTTTGTATGGGAAACTTACTAATGCCATACTTGACACTCCCCATAAAACCACAAAAAATATTTCATAAAAATCTAAACTAAATTCCTATCGTTGCTAATACAAATAATATTAAAGACAAATATTCTCGATATGATCATAGATTTTAAAAATGAAATAGGTTATATGTCAATAAAATTAATTTATTACCTATGGTTATACTTGACATTCAGTAAGACTAAAGACACAAAATCAAGCTTACCAACTTAGGGGTTTTCCCAAATTTAAAGGATGTAAATAAGAGGATGGGATTGGGATTTTTTAGAGGCGTTCCATTTTTAGGGGTATTCTTAGGGATTTTGCCATCTTACATTTCTCATTGTGTTTTTGATTACAAAAAAAGTATTAGCGACTTCTAGTACAGTTCCTCGATACTAAGAATGCAGAGTGAATGATTAACAAAATGTCGTATAATAAATATAGACAAATATTACTACTGTATCGGTCTATGATTACTGAAAATTCGTTGGTTATTTTCATTATAATTTTTAGGGGGTTTTTAGTAACTGTGGCAATTTTAGGGTTTTTAAACTTAAGCTTTAGTGGTAAATATTTCTGGGTGTTGGTAACACTGCACAAAATATTAAAGACAGATTTGGACCATAAACAAAAGAATATTTGTGCATGTGAGTATTAGATACATGGTAATGAATAGTAGTGTGTGTAACGTATTATTTATTGAAAATAATGTATTTTAACGCATAATTTAAAAAAAATATTAGCATTCGTCACTTCTTCTCTATATAAACTATCAGTGTGCGAAATTTCATACTCCACCATCCGCCCAATTTTCGTAAAAAGGGATCCAAAGTTTTCGCTTCACGTATTAATATATAGATAAACTAAAAAATCGTTCTAACGTAACTCAAACTCGGTGAATTCAAACTTAGAACTGTCTGACCTAGCTTTCTCTTTATTCAAAATATAATTAACTTTTTCTGAATAAACCAAAATGTGACATGACCAAGTACGTATAGTTAAAAAGTATATAGCCTTTTCCGCCGCCTGCACTGTATAATTGTATCAAAATAATCTGGATGTGTCTCGATGTTGCAGAGCTCAGTAATTGGGTTACTAAAATTAGCTGGCAGCGGCTGTGTGTAAAATACTTATATTTTGGTAGCATCTGGTGAGATTGAATGCCAACACTTACATTTGTGGAAAAACGTGGGTAAGAAATACAGGTATTAGTTTTATGTAAACTTGGAATTCTGGTGTCTAATCTAGACACAACTAAACGCCTGTTTTCTCTAAAAGGGTTTGGTAGAGGTGCCCAATTATTACAAAAAGGGACATAATAAAAACTGGCGAAACACGTTTCGTCAGTTTTTATTATGTCCCTATTAATAGGGGCGAAGAGAGGGGAATTTGGGGGTGAGGGCCGAATAGAGACCTCTCAGAAAAGGCAAAATTGTTGTAACTCGTCTATAAAAACCACATACCAAGAGTTATTTACTGTATATATCATGTCATTGTAAGTTCATTAGGGACTCAGCAAGGGTCAACCCAGATCAAGAGTTCATATTAAATAATAACTTATTTAATTAATTCAGCTGTCAGTTTTGACTGGAAGCCAATCTCATTATTATTTTCAGTTTTAAACAGCATCCTTGCCCGTATTGCGTAACATGCTATCAATCACAATCTAAATCATTTTGCAGGATATTGTCAATACATTGGTTCATTTGTTCGAAAACATTGTCCCCTCAGCAAGGTAAATAAAGCAATGAATGTTGTTTAGCTGTCAAAATTAAGCCTACTGTTAGTGTGTTGCGCAACTACTCCGCAGGCTACTAACTGATGGTGGCAGTTGGTGCTAAGCATGAATAACATTTACGTACACAATTATAAATGTATGGAACAGCAGATTTTTATGCGTGATTTCGGGTTTTGTCCTACAGTAAAGTCACTCATAACGATAATTACGATCCTGCCAGGGTCACGAGATTCGTCCGAAAGAGTTACCGTGGCCCTGGCATATGGGTAACTGAAGGAACATGGGTGGGTTTTAGTCAGTAAAAGTCTGACACGCCCTTTCGCTCCACTCTAGAGCGGGAGACGTCATTTGAAGAGTTCCAAGCCAAAAAAAAAATTACAATTACACAATCAACAATCACACGGACGTAATAAAATCGCGGTGGGACTATTTCGCGCAATGGATTTTCAACTGACGGTGTAGAACCAAGCATTGAGAATTCAACAAAGTGCAGCGCGAGTGAGTCCCAGCACGACGAAAAAGCAGTGTTCAATTTTCAACTGTCGGTGCTTAGCAGTGCGTTGAAAATCCAGTGTACGTTATTACCAGAGATCGGAATAAGGTAGAGTTATTTATGTACTTACACTGATTTCATACAACGATAGAATAAAGTGGATATGCCCCGAATCCCGGGATTAATTTTGAAGAGCAGAAAATTCCCGTGATCTATTTATAAAAAAAAATCAAAGTATAAGTTAGAAAATTTGCTTAAGACTATTAATAATTTTATTGTGAATTTAATACTAATTAAAATTGTATGTTAATTATCTTTGTTTCATTTGTCTTATCTATCACTGAGCTTTTTATTATTATTTATTTGTAATATTGTTGGTCCCACGGGATTGTCTATTAGAAATCCCGGGAAGATCCATATTAATATCAACAATTAGATGCAAGTACATATATAACTCTACCTAATTCCGACCTCTGGTTATTACGTCCATGGAAACATGAGCTTAGAGGTTTTTATATATGTCAGTTACACTTTGTATAACATTCGGAATTAATTTGATTACTTACACAACAGTATACGCGACGAGGAAGCACGACAGTATCCCCACATTCAGCACGTTACTCTTCGGTCTCTTCCTCCGCACGAGCACCAGGTCCATTAGGACCACGACTAAAGAGACTGTGTGCATGCAGTGCTGGGACCAGAATGGGACCACCTTGTGTATGCTAGGCGGTGCGATCAGCTCTCGATGAGTATTCCATACTCGCCAGAACAGGATGTCACCGAACTGGAAACAATCAATAAAAAAACAATTAAAAACAAATAATTGTCGTGGCTAAATAATAACAGTTGCATTAGTCAATCAGAAGGTTAATTGTGTAACTTGCTATCAATAGTAATCGGTTTAATTTTCATAGTTAAACAACATTCATTGCGTTATTTACGTTACTGAGCCGACAATTTATTCGAACAAATAATGCAATGAATTACAAATAATCTTCAATACAATTCCGATTCTGAATGATTGTGCGTTCCACAATTAGGGTCCAGAGGGGTAATTGCGGAACTTTTTATCGGTAGGAATTGGTTTAATATTCATAGTTAAACAACATTCATTGCGTTATTTACGTTGCTGAGCCACAATTTATTCGAACAAATGACGCAATGGTTTAGAAATAATCTTCAATTCCATTCAGATTCTGATAAATTGTGCGTTTCGCAATTAGGGTGCAGGTTAAGTTACTTTTAACACCATTGGTCGCGGCGGTCATTCGTGAATTTTTTACAGTCGTTACGGGTCATCTAATGCCCGAAAGACTGACAGCCTGTGTTACCAAAGGGTTATTTCCTATATTTAGGGAGCTGGCGAGCAAAATTTCGATATTATAAGCACACAAGGCAGACGTTATTGATAGTGATAATTATACCCTAAGAAACATCAAGGACCTCGTCTGCCACCATGGCGGCGCTGCGTTGTAAATTTACAGCGTTACAAAAATGTTAAAAAAGGTGTGCTATATTATGCGCACACGTCTGCCTCTGGGGCTGATGTTCACAGTCATCCTAGAAACACAAAGAATCGAAAAGGCAGACATCAGGGCTCTGACTTTTATAGTATTCAGTTTTTTAATTTATTTTTATGATTAAAAGAACTGTATATGAAGTGCACACTTGGCAGATTTGAATTGTTCGATTAAAAACAATGAGAAGAACCACGGAAAAATTGTCTGCCAACATGTTGCCTCTGCGTTATCTATTGACAGTGCTCCAAAAATGTAAGAAAAAAAAAGGTGGGCTATATTATGCGCACACGTCTGCCGCTTGGACTGATATTTGAATTCCTTATGAAAACCAAGAAAATCGATGAGGCAGACGTTCAGGCCTCTGATATTCTAAACGCAGACCATTTGATTTTTTTCCACCCGACGCTCGCGCTAAACTAAGAAGGTATAAAATATCCCCATAATTCCTTTCGTGGCGTCTCTCTTTTATTTGGGAATATGAGTGAGAACCTTATAACTCAGTTCCGACTTTTTCCGTATTGTCAAATTAAATGTATAGAGCGTATATCTGTATACAGCTTCCCCTTTTATTTTGCACGCTTTTTCTCTCTCTCTCATGGATGAGAGCGCCGACATGGATGATCGGCAAGTTTTCTCGGATACCAGCGATGACGACGCTTGCTAAATATTATCGTTATTTTTTAATTTTTCATTGCAAAAAAAAAATCAAATAAATAAATGGAGTCTTGGTTCAAAATCTACGTATTTTACACAAATAAAACGTGATTAAAAAAGTTAAAGACTGTTCCTATCCAGATCCTAATCCTGTTCAGATTACATTCAAGAATGCAATAAAAAAAAAATACTTTCCAATTAAAGGTCCAAGCGCATTTCGTTTCTGGTTGGCACTGAGAAAAAATGTGATTGCAAAGATTTCAGCTCTAGAATTTTAATCGTTACCGTGAGTTTAGAGGATAATATTAAACAAAATTTTAAAAATAAAACTATAAAGAATAACAATAATCCCATGCAATACCCGCTGTCCCTTGATTCCGTGGATTTCAAACAGTTATATAGCTGAAAATCAGTGAGCAAAGTGTCTGCCACATGTTTTTTCGAATCCACAGAGTCACAGTGGATCGAATGGGTGCAATGAGAACCGCGTGCAAATGACTTAGTACAGCTTTTTTTTTAACATTTTTACAACCTCGTCCCATGATAATGCAGAGTCCTGAATGTCTGCCTCTTCGATTTTCTTCGTTTCCAAGATGATTGTGACCATGAACTCCAGAGGCATACATGTGCAAATGATTTAACACCCCGATTTTTTTAAGCAACTTCAATCCGCTATAAAGCGAAAACGCAGCGAAATAGGACCTTAATTGATTGGACCAAATCGATTCGTAATGATTTAAACTGCAACCCACCTCGACGTGAAACGTGTGCAAATCATATACCGAAATGCTCGCCAGCTCCCTAACTATAGTAGCTGGATTGTAGAGGTCAGACAGGCAGTTGCTCCATGTAAAATATTGAGCTGCATCTGGTTAGACTGAAAGCCGATTCCAACATAGTTGGGAAAAGGTTAGGCGGTTGGATTGAGTTAACATAATAATATCTCGCCAGTCATACATACATACACATACATGAACTCACGCTTTTGTTCATGAGGCTGAAACTACGAAACGCCACCTGCTACGATCCTCACATGCTCCTTTTGTCTCGTTTAGATTCATACATCTGGTCATACACACACACACCAGTTGCGAGTACTACGCACCCGACCTTTCTGAAGAACATCACCAATCATATCTGTCTTTATTTGACGAAAGAGTAGGTAGAGGTCATTCTACCAGTCACTAATAAGACCATAATATGAGTAAGTTTGGTGAGATGATAGTTTCAAACAAAGTTAGAGTTATTTATATTGTTAAAATTAGTTCCGTGGGGTGCCAGACGTAAAGAATAGTACCATCCTGTTTTTTCTGCGGGTATCCTAAAAGAGGACTAAGGGATATACTACAGAATGGACAGCAGTGTTCTTTATGCATTTCACCAGCATAATGCGAACACCACAGAACTGGTCAAAGAGTGGCGATACTTGGCAAGACTTATGCCCAATAGTGGACGTCTTTCGGCTGAAATGAGGGTGATGAAGAGTTGTATTTATGTTTAACCCACATGTTTACGTGGTTCACAGATTTTGGAAATCCGAATCATATCGCCCGCTTGAAATCAATAAACCAAATAATGTTTCAATTATTGTTTATTTGATGTTTTGAAAAAAATCTTTAGACAGGTGTCAGTAATAAGGTCACTGCACTTTTCTCCTAATTCAAAATGTTTACTTACATTAGGGGTTAACGTAAATATATACAAGCTTAGACCTACAAAAACGGATTACCAATCATTGCTCCTAAAAGGCATGTTGTTTCACAACCACATACCAACAGGCATTACTGTGCTAACAGTTCAACACATCGTAATTGTGTCGGCCCATTTTTTTTTTCAAATATCATTATCATTACATATTATAAAATAAAGTCACTTCGCTGTCTGTCTGTCCCTATGTATGCTTATATCTTTAAAACTACGCAACGGATTTTGATGCGGTTTTTTTAATAGATAGAGTGATTCAACAGAAAGGTTTATATGTATATAACATGCATAACGTAGTAAAGAAACACTGATAATTTTAGAGGTTTCTAATGTGATGTCATAAATAAATTAATTTTTTTTGCGCTTACATTGCGTACGCTGGCTGAACCCGACGAATAGATCACGAATAGATCAAAATAATGTACTACAGTATTGTACACCTTAAAAAGGTTTACAAAAAAGTTCGCGATGGTATATGTCTATCTCTTAGGGATAACCCACAATAACCATTTTTTATCCTTTACTTTTTACGAGAAATAATGGCTTATTTACGAAGCGATTTTAAGCAATTCAGCATTAATCCTTATCCAATTAAATATATTAGATACGTTTTGCATTTCATGTAGATCAAAATTGCAGCATATCATTAAAATGAATATTTTAGAAGATATCAGAAGTTATAATAAAATAGCCGCAGAGCGGCTAGCGGGCCTTCCCGCGTCCGGTCGTCCTGGTTGGTAGCGGTCGGGTAGTGCAGGATTAGTAGGATTGTAATATTGTAATTCATATTACTTTGGCTTCATAGTAAATGTGAATATCATGTGTGTTCGAAGTACTCAAAATAAACCTAATTGTATTATTCCAAGTAAAAGACCGCAAAATATGGCTTAGATATTTAGGTTTTTGAATGGATTTGGATTTTTGGTTATCCTGGATACTTACCATATAGGATACTTTATCCCGATAGTAGGTTCCCGGGTGATATTTTCCGACAGCTATACTGGCGAAGCTACTGGCCAAAGTACTATTCTTATAACTATATTTAATTTGGTGTCTGGTAAATAATCAAGGATCAAGGATTGTAGCAGATGGCGTTCCGTAGTTTCTGCCTACCCCCATGGGAAAAAGGCGTAATTTTATGTATGCAAAAGCTAGTTTTATTATATTTCATAATCGCATCATTATCGTCCACTTGCTCTTAGTCTACGTAATTTAAGGTCTGCACTGTTAGTTTTTAGCTGCCAGTTTCCATATCGCTAACATTGCCGTAATCTCTTTTGTCATTATATGTAATTACTATATGAATAGTTAGTCAATTAATATGGAATCGTAAGTAGTTAGTCGTGCTAAATTTTTTAAAAGATTAAAAACAAAGAGATTACTAGGTTCTGCCTGCAACTTCCTCCATGTGTAATTTCTTGTAACCGACACTGGGTAGCATCGCATTGCCCACCGGGGTCGTTCTACTTTTTTACCGACAACGGTCTGGGGGTCTAAAAAGGCCACTTTGGTGGAATCATAATAGGAAAATATTATGAATCATATTATATTTCGTAAAATGGTCACAAACTGACAATTCATAATATGCACTGCGTACAATTCATTAAACACAATTCATCTATTTGACAGTTTTGTATGGAGATTCGTAAAATGGTCCACTTAATATGAATTGCTTTATTGAAGTTTAATGTCAAATAGCAGAATCATAAGAAGTTAGTCAAGAGGAACATTTCACAAATCATATTTGGGATTTTTTGAAAAAATATCGTAATAATGGCAAATTTAGGCCTTCCGAAAAAATTTTTGAGCACGCTCGTGATATGTAGTCCATTTTAATTTGAAAAATGGACATAGCGTTTCAAATGTGGGACCTCTAGGTTTTTTCGGTTATATAGGCTGAGTAAATGTCGTGATAAGGTCCATGAGCTGGAGCCATACATATGTACTGCCGCGCTGGCATGAGTACTACCTACCTGCAAGAATAGTAATGAAGTGGTCAGTTTAAAGGTAGTTCCAAATAGACACTACCATCTAGTCTGTCCCGTGTGGTGCCGGACATAAAGAATAGCATCACCCCATTTCTTCCCGTGGGTGTCGTAAAAGGCGATTAAGGGATTTACTAGAGAATGGGCAGCAGCGTTCTCTATGCATTTACCATCATACTGCGATCGCCAACCCGCTTGCCAAGCGTGGCGATTATGGCAAAGCCCCCCAAATAGGAGGAGGCCTATGTCCAGCAGTGGACGTCTTGCGGCTGAGAAGATGATGATGATCCATCTAGTGTTGTGAATGTTACAAATTATTACAATCTTTTCATATTTTAGGCACTGAGTAGATCCAATTAGTACTTAAGCATCTGGATCACACAACAGGCTAATATGGGCGCACACCATATACACAACACAACATATATACAACGATTAACGATTAAATATTGATTTAAGATGAATAAGTATTTACTTACTCTGTATTAAAAACAATCCAACTTACATGAAATAAACATACAACCTACCTTCAAGAATAGTAATGAAGTACCTAGTCAGTTTTAATGAAGCAGTTCTAAATGGACACTACCATCTACTCTTGTGAACGTTACAAATGACTACAATCATATAATCATATTTCACAGGCACTGAGTAGATCCACTTAGTACTAAAGCATCTGGATCATACCACAGGTTACCAAGGGCGTACACTCTATGAAACACCAAGTTAGTGTATAAAACAGTGTGATAGCTGTAGGTACCAGTAACTTTCTTCTCAGAGTAGTCACTTAGGAAACGCTGAACTCATCTAGTTTAAAAAAATATCATTGACATGTAAAAGTGTTTGTACAAACCTACTAACAGACATAACAGGCAAAATGTGGGTGTACTATAGGTTCACCTCTGCCTAAACCTTCGGGGAAACAAGGCGTGATGTTATGTTATGTTGTGTTACTAACAGAAATAAAATCATTTATCATATAACTCGTAACACTTTACACACTATTCACACCTAGCTTATTTTTGTAATTTGCACCCGGTAAGTAATAAACATTTCCAGAGGAAATATGTAGGTATATTTATTTTTCATATCATACAGCCCATTCACAGACAGACAGATGGACGGACCAATGGACAGCGGAGGCTTAGTTATAGGGTCCCGTCCTGGTTACTCTTTGGTTACAGAACCCTAATAAAAATCTACAACCTACGGGGGACATAGGCCTTATATTACTTTACTTTCACTCCAATTTTATTAGGTAGTGTGTATCTATAAAATAAGACATACATTTTATCTTTATACCTATTATTTAAATAAAACAATACAAAAAGTTAAATTATTTTAATAATATTTACAATTCTCATGTTGCACTGTATAAAAATCTAGCAATAATCAATTAATGAAACTAACATAAACACTATAGTTAATCAGTTTATTTTTCTATGAATATTTTGTGTTGCTGCTAGTCACGGAGCTGCAGAAGCAAACAATGACTGCTTGGAACAACTCCACCAGGCTAAAAAAGAAAATGTGTGGTTTTTAAGAAAGTCAAATCATCAGTCAATAATTAACATAACTGCTAAATAAAATGAAATTGAAAATAATAATATCATTGTTTAAGACACCCTAAGAACAAAAGTGATGACAGGTTGGCAACAATAGTAGACTTGGAGCCCAATAGCTTCTTTAGTTATTGTTTAGTTAAATGGTAAAATATAGTTTATTTTCCTCTTTGTATTTCGTTATGTATTTCATGAATGTTAACGATAGTGGGTACTCAATTTTATATCGAGCCAGAGGGCACCTAAAACACGTTATATAAATAACATCATAATCATTTTCAATCGTCATCATAAGTCTTAGTCGCAATAAAAATAGCTGTCGGGTTAGAAAACTCCACTCACTGCGGTATCTTGATTGCTGAGTTCCACGAGTCAAAGCCGCTGTTGTAACATCGGCCGGGGTAGAGCTTGGTGCTGGCACACGAGTCTCGCCAGAACTAGACACTGCAGTGATCTCGATAAAGGGTTCAACAACGACAGAACTCCCATTATCAATGCAGAAAGACGAGCTCGAGCAGAATGTTCTTCCATTGTGTCTCGGACCAGTTGCACGCCATTCTATGCCTATAAATTATTACGTCCAATTAAATACCTTTGCACAATGATACAATTAAATATTGATTGAAGATAAACAAGTATTTACTTACTCTGTATTAAAAATGACCCAATTTACATAAAATCATTTAAGTTTTATTTTGTTGATGTAACCACAGATTATTATGACCACAGAGTAATTATGACGTACACATTTCTGAAGAGAAAACTTTTATGTATTCGTTGCCAGCTTATAAAGTTTTTATTGTTTCTAGTTTCCCTTTTCAGGGCTTATTTGTGACATTCTTATAATTTTTATGCATACTGTAAATAAATAACATTTCAACAGTTAGAAATAATCACTTGTATTTATTAAATCTTCAAAGAAATATTTACCGGTATAATTACGGTCTTTATTTTTTTCATGCTGCAACATTTACACCAAATATGATTCGGATACGAATTGCATTGAGTATGATATTGCTAATTTAGGTCACCATTTTACGAAAGATAAAGGAATTGCTAAGGTATTGCTGGGAATTCACAATATGAATTGGTTTTAGCGGTATTGCTTAATGTGGCCTTTTTAGACCCCCTGTCCTTCGTCTTGTTATGGCATCTCGTTGGAGTATGGATATTTACGGTTTTTAGGGTTCCGTTGCCAAATGGCAAAAAACGGAACCCTTATAGATTCGTCATGTCTGTCTGTCTGTCTGTCCGTCCGTATGTCACAGCCACTTTTTTCCGAAACTATAAGAGCTATGCTGTTGAAACTTGGTAAGTAGATGTATTCTGTGAACCGCATTAAGATTTTCACACTAAAATAGGAAAAAAACAATAATTTTTGGGGTTCCCCATACATAGAACTGAAACTCAAAAACTTTTTTTTCGTCAAATCCATACGTGTGGGGTATCTATGAATAGGTCTTTAAAAAAAATTAAATTAAAAATTTAAAAAACCCCCGACACAAAAACCTAATTTCCCTTTAAAAAGTAAAAAATAATAAAAAATAACTCAATCTTAAAGTACCTAAGAATGTATTAATAATTCAAAAAAAAATACGCCGCGTTGGGGGACCGCTTCAAACCTAACAATTTAATTACCAATAGTCTTATTACCTAACTAAGCAGTCAACGACGTCTGCACTCGCGGAGCGGTCCCCCAACGCGACGATTTTTTTTAAAATTATTACTACATTCTTAGGTACTTTAAGATTGAGTTATTTTATATTATTTTTTACTTTTTAAAGGGAAATTAGGTTTTTGTGTCGGGGGTTTTTTAAATTTTTAATTTAATTTTTTATTTTGTACTTTTTATAGGTATATACTTAATATAATGTAGAATCAAACGAAGCTAAGAACACTTTCGATTAATTCATCAATATTCTCTTTCAGTGCGCTTTCATTTGAGACCCCACTCGAGTATATTTGCTGACATTCGGTAACTCTTCCCCACTTTCCCCCCCCCCCCCCACAACTTTTAAACGGCTCAACCGATTTTCATCAAACATGTCTAAGAACACTCGCAGATAAGTCACCTTTAATACATATTTTTTTTTATTGAAATCGCATCATCCGTTCGGGAGCTATGATGCCACAGACAGACAGACAGACAGACAGACACGTCAAACTATAACACCCCTCTTTTTGCGTCGGGGGTTAAAAACTTATAACACCCCTCTTTTTGCGTCGTGGTAAAATGTGTCCCCCCCCCGTAACTTCTAAAATAAGAGAATGATAAAACTAAAAAAAAATATGATGTACATTACCATGTAAACTACCACCGAAAATTGTTTTGAACGAGATCGAGTGAGTAGTTTTTTTTAAACGTCATAAATCGTAAACCGCAATTTACCTTACATTAAATCAACTGAAATATAAAAAATAAAAAAATAAAACATTTATTTTTAAACCGAGAATAGGTTTGTACGGAACCCTCGGTGCGCGAGTCCGACTCGCACTTGGCCGGTTTTTTTTGATTTGGTTCAAATAAACGTCCGTATTTTTCTTATCTATTAATATTATGTCATTTTTAGGGTTCCGTTGCCAAATGGCAAAAAACGGAACCCTTATAGATTCGTCATGTCTGTCTGTCTGTCTGTCTGTCTGTCTGTCTGTCCGTCCGTATGTCACAGCTATTTTATTCCGAAACTATAAGAGCTATGCTGTTGAAACTTGGTAAGTAGGTGTATTCTGTGAACCGCATTAAGATTTTCACACTAAAATAGAAAAAAAACAATAAATTTTGGGGTTCCCCATACATAGAACTGAAACTCAAAAATGTTTTTTTTCCATCAAACCCATACGTGTGGGGTATCTATGAATAGGTCTTCAAAAATGGTAATGATGTTTCTATTATCATTTTTTTCTAAACTGAATAGTTTGCGCGAGAGACACTTCCAAAGTGGTAAAATGTGTGTCCCCCCCCGTAACTTCTAAAATAAGAGAATGACAAAACTAAAAAAAATATATGATGTACATTACCATGTAAACTACCAACGAAAATTGGTTTGAACGAGATCGAGTGAGTAGTTTTTTTTTTAAACGTCATAAATCGTGAACCGCAATTTACCTTACATTCAATCAACTGAAATATAAAAATTAAAAAATATATATATTTTTAAACCGAAAATACCTACAGGTTGTACGGAACCCTCGGTGCGCGAGTCCGACTCACACTTGGCCGGTTTTTATTCTCTCTAATCAGCATATTTAACACGTCTTTTTCCCGTAGAATGCCGTGCCGAATGAATTTTGTTTTTTCTGAAACAAACATTAGAAAAAATACTAGCCGGAAAGAAAATTTTAATTAGTCCTGATGTAAACACAGATGCAATTTTTTTTTAATCCCACACAGAAATCACAATTACGGAACGACCCACACACGCTCCTACTTCGTTTTCGCTTAGCGTTCTTTTTGACTTTTTCTCGGCTCCTAAAAGTCGTAGCGTGATGTTAATGTTTATTATAATATAGCCTCTTCAAGAATTAGGCTAAGAAAAGGAAAAAAAAATTACAATTCCGGGTGGCAGTTCTAGAGATTAGTTCGATTAACTAAAAAAAAGAAACAAACTCTGCAGCTTTATTGTATTAGAACCAATAGATTTTTCATCCCCCCATCTCGGAAAGAGTATTTTTGTCCTTCGATATCTGAGTGCAAAAGCCGTTTTTATCCGCTAGGGGATAAAGGAAATTGAATTTAGAACATCGTGTGCACTAAGTTTGTAAATTCGAAACATCATTAAACCTATTTACTTCTACCTCCATGGTGCCGAATTTATCATACAACCTTTTTGTAATTTGTTAAAAACTCAGACTCGGAACCTTATTGGTGTACTTTTTTTAATTTACTTTGCGCGCCCCATTTTCTTTTCACGTCACTAACAAAAATATTACACTCTACTTAGGCAGCTGTAGCAACTTTACTTTCAATTTTTCTTAATTATACCTAAGTATTATTTGAAATAATTTAAAGATAATTCTGTAATACTTACCTATCATAATGTAGTACCTAATAAATATTAATACCTAAACTGAAATAAAAGTATCTTGTGATTGTAAATGCTTTTTTTGCATTTAGTCATTTCCTCGCTGAGGTGGGATGAAAAGTTACGTGTTGCACTCGAGTGCAAAGATTTTTCACCTCGTGCTCTTTTGATTCCCCCGCTAATGCTCAGGATTCCACTTTTTGAATCACTCGCTGCGCTCGTGATTCAATTTTAGAATCCTTCGCTTGCTCGGTCATCAAAATTGAGCACGCGGTTAAAAAGCAACTTTGCACTCTTGTATAACAAATAACTATTTCTCTTATTTTCTGATCCACAACAAAACTTATACTTCACTGTTTCGTCTACCTTTTTGCTAATGAATGCGGCGAAATATGGATTTCCGCTTAATGACAAACGACATCGAGGCAGGCTCATATGGAGATACCGGGATGAGCTGGACTCTTTTAATAAATATTGGTCATTGGCAGCTCTGGACAGAGAGACGTGGAAAGAGAGAAGGGAGCCTTCGGTCACCAGTCATTAATGGCTTATTATCTATTATCTATACTCATAATATTATAAAGGTGAAGAGTTTGTTTGTTTGATTGAACGCGCTAATCTCAGGAACTGCTGGTCCGAATTGAAAAATTCTTTTTGTGTTGGGTAGCCTATTTATCGAGGAAGGCTATAGGTATTATAAAGGTGAAGAGTTTGTTTGTTTAATTGAACGCACTAATCTCAGGAACTACTAATCCGAATTGAAAAATTCTTTTTGTGTTGGGTAGCCTATTTATCAAGGAAGGCTATAGGCTATATAACATTATGCTACAACTAAGAGGAGCGGAGCAGTAATGTAAAATGTTACAAAAACGGGGAAAATCGCACGGGTAGGCGATTCGACGCGACGGGAAGTGTCGAGGGAATAAGAAATTTAACGCGGACGAAGTCGCGGGCAGAAGCTAGTAAAAAATAAATAAAAATCAGCATAAGCATCCATGCAAATAAATGCTTTCTTTCTTTCTTTCTTTTTCATGAAGGTTTAAGACTAACTCAATACAAGATGCATTTACCTACTTAAAGAAGCACAGTCACCAACAACGACGGTACAAATTTTAAATTCGATAATTACGTATTATTTTATTTTTCCTCGATTCTGCATCTTCATAGTTAATTACTTGTTTTTCGGGTCACTTCCAAACAAGCCAAGGATGTGGCATTGTGAAGTAATTGCGAACTGATGACATCTCTTAAAATCTTCCACATTTTTGACAGCTGTAAGGCCAAATACTTTATGTAGGCATCTT
Source organism: Aporophyla lueneburgensis (assembly GCA_932294355.1). Classification (NCBI taxonomy): domain Eukaryota; kingdom Metazoa; phylum Arthropoda; class Insecta; order Lepidoptera; family Noctuidae; genus Aporophyla; species Aporophyla lueneburgensis. Next base: position 19,577,631 of record OW028746.1, on the reverse strand, counting down.
TCTACTTGTATATTACATATAATACGACGTTCATTTTATTTGTAATTAAGGCTTGACTGGTTAACCGAAATATCCGTCGGAAAAGGACTTCTCGTAAAATTAGTTTTTTCCGTATTTTTATAATTCATTTTTCTTGAAAAATAAGTAAGTTCCGAATTAAAAAGGTTTTTACTGGAACTAGGAAGGAAGTCAAAAATTTAATTATATTTGAATTTGTTGGCAGGCCATCCGTAGTTTATTTCCAATAATTGTCTTATATTTCACAGGAGTGAGTTAACTTATTAATTTGAGAGTTTTTGCATCATACTATATAACTATTACCTACTTGGTAATTGCAAATTTAGTAAGGTCCTTATTCCATTTTAAGGGTTCCGAAGCCAATAGGAACCCTTATAGGTTCGCCATATCGTCCGGTTGTCTATGCGTAGCTTAGCTCAAAGGTTCTTAGTATTAGAAAACTGTAGTTTGGCAAGGATATACATATTAGTTACGCCGACAAACTGGTAAGATAAAATATTTAAAAAAAAGTGTTATGGGTACCTCCTCTAACAAGAGAAGCGAGGATATTTTTTTTTTCTCTTCCACTTCCTAGTGTGGGGTTTCGCTCTATAGGTCTTTTAAAATATTGCGGGTTAGAGAAAACTACTTTTTCATTAAGGGATCGGTTTGTGAAATATTAAGTTTTAAAGTGTTAATTTTTGGGAGAATCAAGGGTCCCCTTAACAAAAAATACACAATGAAAGTATTTATATATAACGAAGTTGGCAGGGAAACTATCACAGCTAAGTAGGCTTTAGTCTTAGGCGACCAACTTACATTTGCGGTTTGAATGTATAGTAGAGCATGTTTATCAACCACTATGTTAAATTTGTTGTTGGGATAAATTCACCTCTACTACGGAACCTTTCAAAGTTGGCCGGTTGATTGGGCCAGCCCAATCAATTAAAATGCTATTGCCTCTTATACTAATAACTACTGGTATCGGCGTTACTATGGCAATATATTGTGTAGGTTTTCAGTAAATTTCATATACCAAGTCGTCGTTTCGTCGTCATTCGTTTTCTTTACCTAGTTCGTTAATTTGTTATCCCAATCAATTATTGTTTCATCGTGCTTTGTATGTTGTGTGCATCAAATAAACGTTTTATCTATAAATAATACACCATCATGTACCAGAGCATAGCATAATCAGCCTATAATGTTCCCACTGTTGGGACACAGGCCTCTTCTCTGTAAGAGGGCGACACGCATTACGGCCCATTTTTTTTTCTTTAAAAATATGCTGATATTTCATAATCTCTGCGAGAGGGAGCGGGGCGTAATGCACCATGCGGTCTTAGTGCGGGTTACTAATCTAACATATCCTCGAATTTTTGGTTTTAGGACATGTCAATTTCCTAAAGATGTTTTGAGAACAGTGGTAATTAAATAAATAACAGAATGCTAACCACCTGCCTGGGTTCGAACTTACAACCTACAACTTGTAAGCAGCGGTCGTTACCACTGGGCCAGCACTGCTCTCCGTGTACCATGTACCAAAATTAACATAATTATTTTGTTCATTCCCTTTTGAGGCAGGCCAAGTACTGGGAACCTGATTACATTATTATGTGAATGTTGTGTGAATGATTACTTCACTTAAGTATTTATTATTACAACAATATGACGAACAGAGGTACTGCTAATTGTATTGTTCAGTGCTGTCATATGGATAAGTGAAAATAAATTCAGAAGCAAATGCGAAGAGTATTATTTTGACCAATAAGTGATCAGAAAAGGTTCATTATTTAAACAGAAAAGGGTTAAAAGTATAGATAGTCTCATTCGGTAACCACTTAGATAAAAATATTACAGAAGTAAATGTTCGGCCAAGTGACTTTCAATTAAGTATGTATTGCGTTTCAAAAGCGACTCGGAAATTCCTTTGACTCGGTATTACCATACCTTACCCGACCCGTATTTTGCCATGCTAGTTTGTGATTTTTAACGTTTTATAGAAAATGGATCCAAGCCACCATTACCAAATGACCCGATACCGTGTCACAATTTATAACATAAAAATAGAAAAAAATAATTTGCTAATTGGTGATGTTCTTCAGAAGGGTCAGGTGCATAGTACTGGTTACCTGCGTTCGTGTATGACCAGAGGGGTAATTGCGGAACTTTTTATTGGTAGGAATTGGTTTAATATTCATAGTTAAACAACATTCATTGCGTTATTTACGTTGCTGAGCCACAATTTATTCGAACAAATGACGCAATGGTTTAGAAATAATCTTCAATCCCATTCAGATTCTGATAAATTGTGTGTTTCGCAATTAGGGTGCAGATGTATGAACGTTAACGAAACAAAGAGTTTGTAAGGATCGTAGCAGGTGGCGTTTTGTAGTTTCTACCCATGGGAAAAAGACGTGAGTTTACGTATGTAATAAAATTTGTGAGCATATCTGTACCTATAACGGTCATCTATTAAGAGAATATGTTTACGAGAACGCCTAGTGGCAATTAATATGTTGAAACTTACTGCAGTGGTCGGCAGAAGGATGCTTGTGAAGCACAAGTACCTAACTTGATTGAGAAGTTTCACGTGAGTCCTCTCGTTCTCCCCTCTCAGCTCCCTCCAATCGCAGTAGAAACATATTGGGAAATACACCAGTGTGAATAGCTGAAACAAAACAAATTCTAATTAATTTTGGGAAAGTTTAACATTACCTTGTTCGAGAAATTCGAAGGTTTTCTTATACCATAACATGTGTGTTCTCATGTTTCACAGAAAACTTTGACGAGAATGTTTCATCGTAAAATAAAGGGATGATCGCAGCGAAGTAATATTTTTTCGTTGATTTGCACGCACGTCACGTAAACAATACCGGACGGGTTTTAATGGGATTTTAATCTGCAGGATCCTGAGGAATAGTGATGTGCCTGGTACCGCCTTTGTCATGCTGAAACATTTATGAGATTTCTTTATTTTAACTGGTAAATGTGTTGTTTTTTAACCACAAAGCAATAAGAGGAGTGTTATAAGTTGGACCGCTATGTGTGTCTTTCTGTGAAAACTGGTGAAACGATTTGGGTACGTTTTTTATTTAAAAGTAGACCTTTTTGCGGTGGTTCTTAGTAATGCCTCTTGTGATCAAAATATTACCTACAACTTCTTATTAAACTTAAAGGGTCACTACCTATTTTTCTTTTTACAGGTTTTTGTTTTGGTCGTGATATCTTTTGATTTCACGACCAAAACAAAATTATAGATTTGCCATCCTGAAAAAAAAAATCTTTTGATTTAACTTTTGTTTATTTATTTATACGTGTATATACCCACGAAAAATACGTAAAAAGGTCATGTTTAATTCTTAAGAAATTTTTTCCAGAATTCCTACCATACCTTGACATTATACCTAATTCAATTAAAACAGGGACTGAAATGAGTTAGACCAACTAAAATATTTATCATTTTACGCAGTAGACGGTGTCGGTCGGTGACCATCACCTTGATTTTGTAACACACTATGTAAAGTTGTAAAAGATATTACTAATCCATTGCTGTATATTTTCGAAAGGTTTGTCTTCTCAATAACGTAAATAGCGCAATGAATGTTGCTTACCTGTCAAAATAAAAAGCATTCCTAGTGATAATGTGTTACGCAGATAATTGGTAACAGTACTGCAATCAGAGAACACGTGAATACTAAAGGATGACATCACCACGCATAAATTATGACGTCCGTAAGTTCCAATTTGCAAAATAATAATGTCTAATGCTTTCGCGTGTTTTTGCCAAACCTAAGTTTAATGTGGGTAATAATTACGGTAAACATCTGTTAAAAACATGCAAATTGTTTCATAAACAAAGGTAAAAAGCGGTGTTTGTCAATTTAATCATAAGGACATTACGAGCTGTGAAAATGCAAATCATTCTCTTTAGACAAAAATTTCGAAACTTTACTTTGGCCACGTGGTTTTTGTTCACGTGGAAAAAACTAATTGTTTTCAAAGAATTGGACACGTTTTACAGCATTAACAGAAATGAATGCCTATCATCATCATCATCATCATTTCAGCCGTAAGACGTCGGACACAGCCCTCCTCCAATTAGGGGAGCTTTGCCATAATCGCCACGCTTGGCAGGCGGGTTGGCGATCGCAGTATGGTGGTAAAAAGCATAGAGAACGCTGCTGCCCATTCTCTAGTAAGTCCTTTAGTTGCCTTTTACGACACCCACGGGAAGAAATGGGATGATGTTATTCTTTTGCGTCCGGCACCAGACGGTAATGTAATATTTATGAATATGAATGCCTATACCTATATGAATACCTACCTCCTAAAGACATACCTAATTATTATTTACATTTGGCTTAACCACCGTTGGTCTCGTGGGTTCACTTTCCAGATCGGGTAGAGTTATTGGCTTGTTCTACTACAAATTTCTTAGTAACAGCTCGGAGTATAGAAGCTGGTGGTGTGGTACAACGCGTCTCGGAAAACATGTTAAGCCGTTGGGTCCTGCGCCTGATCTCTCTTCGGTTGTGTCGGATTCAGACTCTCATAGTCTGATGGAAGTCGTCAGATCATTGAATGAAGGAAAATAGACAATTATGCACTATAATATCCCCTAGGCTAGGCTAGTCTCCGTTGATATTAGTTACTATGGCCAAAATTCAATCTGGCGGATTATACAGCGTGGCAGGGAGATCTGTTACTAGGAATGGTAACAAGGCGTGATCTTATATTATGTTTAAAAAAAATTGCTTAGTGTTCTTTTCGGTAGGTACCTGTATAAGAAACGCTAGTGTAAATTTTGAAGCTTCTGGACCCAACAATTTAGGGAGTGCGCTGTCAGTCGGTAAGTGAATTAAATGAATGTAGTATGCAAGAAGAAAATAGCAAAAATTTGATATATGTCTTGGTGTTGTAAAACGCCCATAACTTAAAAATATATTCAGATTCTTCGGAACTGGTGCCAATTAATTGCTAGTATAGGATCAAAGGGCCGGGACATCGATTCTTAGGAACAAAGTGAGCCACTTTCAGTGTGTACATAGTCTAAGCAAACTACAGACTAAAGGTCAATAGTTACGAACATAGGGCTGGAATCTATTAAGACAACTTGGTTGTTTTAACTACGCTCTAGAAGATGTTTAAAATCAGTATTGGCCTTCCAAAAATCGTTAAGTTGGGTAATTACTTTACTTGGCAATCCCAGGATTAGTATTTCCAGTTCATTTTGATTTAATCTGAACATTTTATTTATTTATGTTTAATTTCTAACCTAAAACAAACGTATTAAGCTGCCAGTTTATTTACAGAACCCCTGCCTTGAGACTGTATTACATACATGCGCATATGCGTCTGTAAAAAAAAACTGGTAAGTAATTATCTGTGGTCAATTCAGGTCTATTTAATGCCTCGTTTGCTGAGCTGGTCTGGACATATTGTGAGGATACTTGACGAGAGAATAGATAAGCGAATTGTCTTTTCTGAACTCAAGGACGGCAAGCGGAAACAAGACAGCCAGTTTTTCAGATACAAAGACGTTCAGAAAACACATATGAAGAGATAGATGCATTATAGATCCTTCTCAAGGGGAGGAGTTGGCAAAGCATAAGCATATTTGGAGGTGTTGGTATGTCAAAATGTTTATGACTTTGAAAACCAGCGGTCGGGAGGTCTCGACAGCTAATATCATTACTAGAATGTACGCGCATTCTAACCTGTACGCGCTGTACAAGTACCTTTACTGTCAGGATAGGTTATATTCGTTACATCAGAACACGAGCCCGTAACCTTTTGGTGTTGGAAACAAAAACAGTCACCGTAGCCGAAATTGGCGAGGGACGATGCAAATAATTGATTAATTATATTCACAGATTCAGTAGCAGTAGATGTACTCAAAGGACAATGGAGTGGGCTATGCTTGGCGTTCCCAACGGAAAAAAAAAACATAAAGCACATAAGCAGCAGTGGGTAGAGGACTTTGCTTGCAGAACAGATTGCAGGCCGAAAGATTCTCGAGTGTCGACCACGTACTGGAAGATGTAGCGTCCAAAAGCCTCCCACAAGGTGGCCCGGTGACCTGGTGTAAGCTGCAGAAATCCGCTGGATTCGAGCAACACCGAACCGGTCGAAGTGACGGTGTTGTGGGAAGTCTATGTCCAGTAGTGAACATGTTTCGTCTGAAATGATAACGATGATGATGATGTGATGTAGTGGCATTAGGAGTAAGTCATACAAAGCAAACGAAGTATAATTTAAACATCGTCATAAATTCTTTATCAGGGTCTCTGCAGTAATAATAGTTTACACATATAATACCTACAGCAAAACTTTCCCTCCCGGTCACTTGTCATCTTGCTAATTCTACAAAGGAAAGGAGCCATTTTGTTCCGTAAGTCATTAAATTACGCCTGTTCTGACGTTATTTGCTGTAATATTGGAGACGTCGAAGGCTTAAATCTCTAAAAACTTTGACACAAGGAAAGTGGGGAGCTTTCAAATGGGGGGACAGTGCTACTATAATTGCTTTTGTTGTCGCTACTTTGTTGCACAATAAGCTTATTTTAATGTTAAAGTGTTAAAAATAGTGTAGAGTTACATTAAGTAATAATTCGCAGAATTAAGAAAAGGTATTATTTTTCCTATATTATATCGAAAACTGCAGAAGAAGAAGCTAAGTAATAGGTAGCTACTGTCAGGAAAAACTGCAATGACGACCTCTGTAAGTAATGCAATTGCTGATGGCGATTGCCATATTGTTCAATCAATTGAGGAACACTGTTAGGCTCGCCTTCCAGTTTAAACGGATGCCACTGAATTCCAGTATTTTATATGGAGCAACTGCTTATCTGACCTCAACGACCCAGTCCCTGGCCCTTTGGTTAAGACTGGTTGTCAGACTTTTGATGACCTGTAACGACTGTCAAAGATCCACGAATGACAGTTGAGACGAACGGTCTAATGTACTCTTCGAGGCAAGGAGGCAGGTGCTATGTAAAATGGCCAGCCATCTATGAACCGATCGCAGCCAGCGTAACTTGGCCTGATCTATTGACCGTGCGGCCATTATTACCTACTTATTTACAAGCTCTTGGGCTGCAATATTGCTGTCCTACATAATTTTATAAAGGCATTTAAAATAATTCTTCACCAAATAATTCATAGTTTAGTTCATAGCAACAGTAACGTTAACGATTAGGTGATTTGTTTTAATGATTTAATCTGCAAGATGACCTTTGAAAATAACGTGCTATCTGCACGGTCAAATGTTTACTAAGAAATGTGCGTTCATTACTATTTGCGGTCATTACTATTCGCGGATTGAATACTGCAGCCTATCTTTTTGACGTAATCAACTTTGACTATGACTTTTCGACGCTATTTTTTTAAATTTGTAAATAGTTTTAGTTAATTTAGGTTGTATTTTTTTTCTTTATTAATTTAAATATGTAATCCATGAAATAAATAATAACATATCAACTTTTATCACCGGTTTCCATTAGCATTCATCTAGGATGATAGATCAGATCAGATATAAGATAATGTAAAATATCAATAGTTTGTCAGCGTAAAATTCGTGTTCGGTATTTATTCGGTTCGAATTCAGACAGGCGCGTTACTTTGTGTTAGATACTACACCACTGCTCTCGAAACCAGTGAAGGAAAACATAGTGAGGAAACGAGCATGTCCTGGAACCAGAATTTGAAAACATGTGATCCACACGTCTACCAACCCACACTGGGCCCGCGTGCTGAATTAAGGCCCACATCCTCTCACGGAGTGGTGACCTAGAGTTCCAGCAGTGGGAAAATTGTAGCCTGATTATATTATACATACATACGATAAGAGATATGGTCACATTTATGACCCTAAATATATATTAATGCCCCATGGAGATGATCCACCAAGAAAATATTAGGAACCTCCAATAATTTTCCGAAAGTGCGAAAAATAAAAATATTTTTATGATTCTCCGTGAAAAATATATATGAATTCTATTGGTCCACCGGGATAGCGGTTTGGTTATCTCTCACAATAAATTGGGATTGGTATAACTTTTATGTAGCAATATGAATCTGATTCGTGTTTTTACGTAGGTTTGGGGATACAGTAATTTATATTATCAGTGGAAATCCAGACAGGCAGCATTCGGTCTATTTTGGGATCGTTACCTACGTGTTTTGAGATGTGGAATCCTACTGACCGAGTTGAGTTAGATGGTTCTATTTATTTTTTCCCCGAAGTATTTATCAAATTTGAAGTTCAAAGAAGCTGGCCTGTCACAAAAAAAAATAATTAAGAATATTGAAAACTTGTTAACTTATTTCAATAGATAGGTTGCGCAAATAAATACATCGAAAATTCAGACTTCTACTAATAATAAAGCTGAAGAGTTTATTTGTTTGTTTGAACACGATTATCTCTGGAGCTGCTATTTGGATTTAAAAAATATGTTGCTTATGTTAGCTCAATTCTTGAGGAAGATAGGGTATTTATAATTACGTGACGACCCTAAGAAGCTGTGAGAAAAGAAATAAATCGGAAAGAAAGCTAAGCGAAAACAAACTGATACTATGGGCAGGCGACTCGACGCAACACGATGGGTTGGAGGGCGAAATTTTACGCGAATGAGTCCTGGGCAGCAACTAGTCCTATTAAAAAAAAGCGGAAGTTACTCTTTCTGTTTGTTACCTTTTCACGCCAAAACCACAGAACCTTTTTAAAATTGCAGATAGGTAGCCAGGGTTTTGAGGAAGGACATAAATTCTTCTGGTTCTAAGTATATTAATATCACTAAACGCATAAGTGCCGAATTTCAGGAACTGATAAGACTATATATTTTATTTTGTAAATCCACTTTATTTTATCTAGTACTACACGCCTCTCACCTTTCATTATATTGTTTTTATTACACCATTTTAAATTACGGAAGGTCAAGTCCACCGGGTACGCAATGTTTGCGAAAATAATTCACGCGAGTTTGCGAAACTCTGCCACGTGAATCCACCGGGTCAGGCCACGACTGAGAATAGAACAGATAACAAACACACAATAGGTCCAAATATATCCGATTATGGCTCAATAGGTCCGAATATGGCTCGGTGAACTACCCAATGCGTTTTGACGACTTCAAAATTGGACGTTATTAATGTCCGTATTTAATTTAAACGACACCGCCTTTGCCGGCGACTGTAATTTTGGTAGTACATAATTATAATTTAGTTAATGTAATGTAATGTGTACCATTAGATTTGGTTAGACGGTTTTTTTTCGATATTGACGTTTGCTTATGATGACTCGATGAATTATTTTATTGACAAATTTATTAGGATAATAAATTGGTCACTTATAAACGATATAAAACATGTTGATCTTAAGAAGCAAACATCCTATCAATGTACTTAGATAATAATATAACTAAAAACGAATAGATATATTTTGAGAACAGTAAATTTTAACTCGATTTTTTTTCGCGACAAATATTTTTCCATTTTGTTTTTTATAAATTCTTCTCAGTTTTAGATATTCAAAACTATGGATACACTTACATTAAACCAAGCAGTGATCAGCTTAAATCTGATCTTCTGATACATCTGGATATCCGGATCATCATGAGCACCAAAGTCAATGGTCAACAACAAAGCCGCAACTGCCACCAAATGAAAATACGAAAACGCATAAAACCACAGTCTCACTTTTAACAATGTTCTACTTTCTTTCATGAACCCAGTACTCGAAATAGCTGAATATAAACTCAACATTGTAAAAAAAAAATATACGAACGCACTTCACAATCGAATAAAAATTTTGCGAAAATAAAAAATGCCGTTCGTTCGCAGCGGTCAGTGAGCGCGTATACAAACTTAAGACGATACCAATGTACTGCAGCACTTGTATTTTAAGTCAAGTTTAATGGATGAGTCGTAGGTATAAATCATTGTATATAAGGAGTGTAAATACTTCGATTACCCTATACGATTGTATTGTAGTGGACAAATAATGGGTGTTTTGATTTTTTTGCAATGTCATTGCCATGCCCTTATGATGCTATGTGATTTGTGCGTTATCGTTTTTGCTGCGTAAACATTGCAAGGTCAAGCAGAATGACAGTGGTAGACGCAGACGCCCAGCACAGGATTAGATAGGCCCTTTTTTGTGGGTGGGAAATCATCAAATTACGTTTTCCGCTCTGGGCGGACCAGGAGAGTATGTCAGACTTTTACTGACTAAAACCCACCCGTGTTCCTTCAGTTGCCTATATGCTAAGGCCACCGTAACTCTTTCAAATAAATCTCGCGACCCTGGCAAGATAGGCCTGGCAGAGAAATTTAAATTTTAAATGGCGTGATGGGTTAAGATTAATTCGATATGCAGTTTTTGTGGTTTATTATTAATATTATGCTTGATTTACAAGGTGTTGATTTAATTTTAAGTGGCATGCCAGTTTAAAATGAAGCAACAAACAAGTCATTTTTTAATGCAATTTCAATGTATGCCCCAGGCAAGAAACTTGCATCTTTTAAATGCAGCTTCAGAAGGTTCATTCCCGACCTATAGTATAAATTGATGCGAATATTCTCATTTTCGTTTATAATATTTTAACACGCTTTTCTTAACTTCATACGTATGTTAGTATGTGCGTATGTAATGGAAATTTTGAACATGACTTTGATCCCCTTTAAAACGTCGGATTAACTCGAAATATGGCATACCTATCAAGGACCGATGATAATATAATAATTTTATAAATTTTTACCATTATCCTTGCCGGGGTTACCAGGATAGCAAAATAAACTGTCTTCGAAAACTACGCTGACATACGTCACAAAATTCGAAACACCCTAGAAATAGAAAATAAATTATAGTTTAACAAACACCCTTCTCCATTATTTTTCTACTTTTTAACTTGGTTTGTTAAGGAAGCGTGTTTTTTAGTTTAAAAAATATTAATTTTGTTCATCAAATTAGACATGGTACGGAAATGCACTGTAATATGGGATTTAGCAATTTCATCGTAATGAGAATGGCCCTTTGATAATTAAGAGCATTGTTGGTCTAAGGTAATGCAGTTGATAGTCCTTACTGATGTGGATGATTATAGATAATAACAGACAATTAATTAGACACTATTGTTTCTGCATTACGGTCTCATCTTAGCGTGGATAATTTATTTCTATACTAATAAATGAAACTGAAGTGTCTGTTTGTAATTTCAAGTTAACAGCTTTTCACTAAATGCATATGAAAGTAAATACGGTACTTACACCAAAAATGTTTTTTTTTTAACTTTTGTCTGTTTGTCTGTTCCGGCTAATCTCTGAAATGGCTGGACCGATTTTGACGGGACTTTTATTGGCAGGTACCTGATGTAATAAGGAGTAACTTAAGCTACTTTTATTTTAGAAAAAAACTTTTATTTTAGGAAATTTAACTTAGATATCTGTGGGTCACTATTTAAACATAAGAATTGTTTAGTAGATTTAATTTAATTTAAATATCTCTAGGTGTTAATTTAAGTCTTTCAGTGTATTTCATATGCTTCTTTTTAGTGTATGTCCTTCAATAATTTATAAACTGTTACCAAATTTTACCTTTAATTAATATTTTAACTTTGTTAGCTTAGTTGTATACTCTACTGTGCATGCTGTGGTCTTCTATAAGTGAAGGAGCACACCGACTTAATACCTCATGTTACCCTTTGTTTACGTGTCAATGTATTGTGTACATGTTTTGTTGGAGATCCAAAAAAAAAAAAAAAATTACCTGCGTTAATTTCCGATATCCACGCGGGCGAAGCCGCGGGCAAAAGCTAGTCTATTAATAATTTGATTTAATCTATAGGTTCGCAGCTGATACTAAAATTTACCAAAATAAAAAGATGGCTGCGGTTAATTTAGTAGAAACTTGTATCCTTTCCAAATAAGTAGAGTTCTGCCCTTTTTAACTGACTTAAAAAAAAGGAGGAGGTTTTTCAATTCGGCAGTATTTTTTTTTAAACGTTTACCTAAGAACTTTCGACTGGGTGAACCCATTTTGATGGTTCTTTTTTTATTTGAAAGCTGGTGCTTCCCGTGTAGTTTCAATTTGGTCTAGTTCTGACAGTGGCATCAATGAGAAAACCATATAAGTCTTAAGTTTCACCTGACCAGTAGTGGTATAGGAGTTAGGACGGGGTAAATACCATAACCAAAAAGTTAAAACAAAAACAACGGAGTACCTTAAAACCACTACAAAGTTAAAATACCTTTAATTTCGGAAGTCGGTGGCAAAAAACTTAAATACAGATCCTAAGACACCGACTTCCGAAATTAAAGTTATTGTAGGCAGTCACTCCATGTAAAATACTAGAGTATTAAGCTGCATTTGGTTACATTGTAAGCCGACTCCAACATAGTTGGGAAATGGCTAGGCAGATGATGAAGAAACATTCAATTTTGTATTATTATATTAATGGAAATCTACACAAATAAATATACTTATAATTATAAACGTCACTACAACAAAAAGTGATAATAAATCTGAGGTCCAATGAGTCCTCTTTTGATCGAGTCGAATCTTACATTGATCCTACCTGATTAGTGTCAAGGCATACTTGATAATGAAATGAAGACAGGTGAAATATACCATTGTCGTACCTAGCATTGAGTCAGCGGTTCTCAATATGTGTGATAAATTGTAGATGTGGGTGGTGACCTTTCATATTTAATTGTCACGATCATACGATGTGAGGAGAAAGCTGGTTCTTTGGAGGGCGAGGATAATGAACCTAATAATACAAAAATAACTGATACGGCAGACGTACAAAACAAGCATTATTTAAATACAATATGATCTTTTTAATAATGGATATAGTGATCGAATAAAGCTAAAAGTCACCCAAATGACAATGGAAAGGGGGTGCGTCTCATAACGTATAAACTCATTTGGTCTAATTTCATTTTATTATCGTTCATAAGATATAATCACCGTGAGATATACTAACTGTTGATATAATTTCTCTACATATAACATTTATTTATTCTAAAACTTAATTAGTACAACGTTGTTTAATATAGCGTTTATGTAATCGAAAATTATTTGGTCTAACGTTTAATATGTATATTGTTTATTTAATCGAAAATCATTAGGTCTAACGTTTAATATATATAAAAACGTCATTATGGTTAACACCCCGACTCAGAGTATCCCGACTCGGATAGGTTAGGTTAGAAGGCTAAGGCGGGAGCGAAGCGGAGCGGAGCAGCCTTAGCCTTCGTGGTTACTTTTTTTAAACCACCCAGAAATAGAAGCCCCGCGAAGCGGGGCTCCGTCGATATATCTTAAGCGTTTTCATCATATTAGACCAAATAAGTTTTATATCTTTTGAGTGGTATGTCAAACGATTTTATATTTAATGTATGTTATGTCAAACGATGTTATATTTAATGTATGTTATGCTTATAAAAATTAGTTATTTTAAAATTATATCAATCGTTCTTTATATTAACTAATCGCTATATTAAATAAAATTATAGGTTCCGTTGTTATATGTTGTTAATATTAGAGATTTTATTGTTATATCATCTTTTACTTACCCATGGAAAGGGCTATCCTTGTAGTTTCCCTGCATGACTGAATCAGAAATGAATAGATAGGGGAACCAGTGTAACCGAAATAGTTCTAAAAATTGCCTGACTTAAGTAACAGAAGAGCAGGGGGTGTTGCTTGTGGAACAGATGGCCGATACGGCCGCAAAGTTCTTGACTAGCGTGCGCGTACCAGAAAACAAAGCGTTGCATGGCCTACCTCAAGGTGGATCGATGATCTGGCAGAAATCCGTTGGCTGCGAGAAGCACAGAACCGGTCGAAGTGTACTTGGGGGAGACTTATGTCCAGCAGTGGACATTTGTTGGCTGAAATGATTACGCTGATGAATAAAGCAAACGGTTTTCACTTCTATGAATTAAAAACTTTCTTGATTTCAAAAAAAAAAATCGGCTACGGACGAAGGCTCGCCACTACAACCAAAACTTACTTTTTAGCACCCGAAGTATACCTTTACTTAATTTGCAACGTCTGTTTTGCCACGTTTCTTGTAAACTACTTACAATTTCTGTTAAACCCTTGCCAAATAACCAATAAAGAATTCTCTATTCTTATAACCTAAACATATACACGAGCGGTTTGCATCCACAGTAGAAGAAATTGTAAATATAATGGGTAAGGAAATAGGAATATTCGTTAGATACGCAAAACCTATAATTTCGAGAGCCTATATTCATCAATGTGAGCCCATGTGGATGAATATGGGCTTATATTGATGAATACTCGAATTCGAACTATCGAATTTAGTAATTCATCATACTCATAATCAGCCTATTTTGTTCCCACTGCTGGGATACAGGCCTCCTTTCAGTGAGAAGGGGTAGGCTGTAATCTCCCACGCGGGCCCAGTGCAGGTTGGTAGATGTCACATGTCTTAGAATTTTTGGTGCTAGCTAACCGGCATTGGTTTCCTTACGATGTTTTCCTTCACCGTTTTGAGAGCAGTGTTGGTGAACTTATTTACACAGAGTAAAGCGCCTGCCTGAATTCGAACCCGAGACCTGCAACTCGTAAGTGGGAGCCGATACCATTGGGCCACCACTGCCCATTTATTAATTACTAGCTCCTGGCCGCGACTTCGTCCGCGTCAAATTTTTGCTCCCCTGACTCTTCCCGTCGCATCGAATTAGCTGCCAGTTTTCGTCCATTTCTCGTTGCTGCTCTGCTCCTATTAATCTTAGCATAATTTTATATAGCCTATAGCCTTTCTCAATAAATAGGCTACCCAAAACAAAAATAATTTTTCAATTCGGACCAGTAGTTTCTGAGATTAATGCGTTCAAACAAACAAACTCTTCAGCTTTATAATATTATTAAGTATAGATTTTATTATAATTGCCGCATTTTTAATTTGGCTCATCATATAACGTAAAATTGCTAAAACTGTCAGAAAATTTGCAGGCTATTTAACCTGTAGTACCTACCTTCCCCAGAATCATCATTGTCTCTCTTCAAAATTGGTGTAGTATGTTGTTTAATTTTAAGTTTCAAGAACGCAAGTTTAACCATTTAAGCATTCCGAGCAGTCATGTAGATTTAAGATATATTTGTTCCGAACCTATATTTGTGCTTGTTGAGCTGTTATTGACGTCACAGGGTATTTGAAGTGTATATGTATAAACACTCGAAGCTAAAATTATTACGTTTGAAGACATTCCGGTATAACGTCCGGTAAAGCCGTATGTACCTTTATGTTGTATGTGTATTTGTTATGGACCAAGTGAGAAATTGAGCATTATACATAATGCCCGGTCATTATGAAAAATGCCCAATATGAGAATGCAATTTGATAATAATTATTCAAATAATCAAATTGACCGGGCATTATACATAATGCCCATCACCTTTTGGGCAGAGTAATACAAATATATTTAATGGCATAGAATTAAAGCGGCAGTTCAATATTTGAGTTATGGTAGGCATGATTTCTGTCAAGGCTCCGGCGCTACGGGGCTCCGACGGTCCCACGCGAGCTTATCGTCACAGATGTGTTTTACGCTCACCACCTGCTCCTCAGCTCGCGGGCCGCCTCGCCCCTCCGCGCCTACGCGGTTTTAAATTACACTCTAGGGGTAGGGCAGAAAAGACTACGTGCAGTCGGTTTTGCAGCGATTCGTTTCTGTCACTAAATGCAGCACAACATATTGAATTTATAAGACAATACTTGTAAAAATTAAACAGTTGTAAAAATTAATTCCCATATTTAATTACTATTTTTTTTTGTTATTGTGATTTAACTTAAAATAAACTAAATATTAAACCATGTAAATAATTAGACTTATTATTTGGATTAATTATCAAGAACTTCTACATCAAGAATTCACTAATTTTTGCATTTAAAACTTAAGGAAAGTCATAATGGCGGTCTCTGATTGGTCAAAGCGTGCCACGCCATGCGTGCCTCCCTCCCTGCCCTCACACCGGGTCATATTTAGCTTTATTATCAAATTGCCCAATTATCAAGTAGCAATATAATAATGACCGTGCAATGTGATAAATAATGAAGTTAAAATAGTATTAATCACTTTGCCCGATAGAGCTAGACATTATTCATAATGCTCATACATTATGCATAATGCCCGCATTAATCACCTGGTCCATAACATATTCACTTAGGTTCTAAATTAACTACACTTCTTGGTAAAATGGCTTATTAATATATATTTCTGATATTGTCGGAAACCGTCTACAGAAAATGATATATTATTTAAAAGTGTGGATTCGCTCGTTTCGGGAGAGCAAATTGGTGCGAATCAACCAAAATAACATCTCAATAATGAAATGGCTTGAATTTGGTTAGCAAACTTTTTCGTATGTATGATGATATTGATGATTGAAACTTATACGATAAATCCTATATTATAGCTACTGTTTTAGAAACAACGAAACTGCTTTAATTTGGTTAGCCAACTTTTCCACTTGTATATGTATAAGCAATGTCACCTAAACGATAAATAATATTTAAATAGTTACCGAGCTACAATCAACCTTATCCACAGAGAGAGTACGTAAGAAACTTATAAGAATTGTATTACATCTTACACAAACTCAATAATACGATGGCTGAAACAAAGAGAAGTATTATCTCAACCATTATCTTCTCTAAGACAGACATAACTAAACTAAGGATCAAACACAGCCTCCAACTACAATAACAAATATATTTAGCCTAGCAACCAGCCTAGGTATTGGCAATATAAGCCAATAATCCAAGCTCTTATACTCGAGTGTCATTACTGTGAATGGTTCGCACACAATGCACCTAGATTGCATCGATAGTTCATATTGAGGCTGACGCGTGGCAGGAGTTGAAGGCAATATGGAGGCTTTTGTTATGATGATGGGTACCTTTGCGGCTTATAAGTGACTTAAGTGTTTATACTAAGAACTTCGGTGATTAAGAGAAGCAAGTTCTTAAAATATTTTATTTCACATAAACACACATGGCACTTATGCAACTTCATATGCAACTTGAAGCTAGGCGCATCGTTCTAATGGGTCGTTTCCTATGGAGAGGAGCCGAAAACTTATTTTCTTCTTTTAAAAATAATTGGCTTTTACAATGTTTTCAAATGATGGTGTTAATAGGTGTAAAAGAATAGTGTAGACCTACCTGTTAACGTACCAGGTACTTATCTATAAAATAGAAAATGGTCTTTAAATTGTCTCTACAATTTATACAGAAAAGGTACCCTAAAGGTGTGTTTATAACATTAGTTATGGTTTACCCCACAGTAATATAAAAAAGGTTAAAAGGGGTCAAAAGCTGATCGTTTTTTGCCATTTGAGGTTGGGTCCTTCGGTTGGGTATTTTATATTGATAAGTACAATGACCTATTATCAGGTGACCTGAAAATTAGTTGGCCCGAAAACCAGAACGAACGTTTGGTATCACTAATAAATGTTATTCGCGTGTTCACATGAGAGAAGCCATGGTGTACCAGCTACCATTTTATCATTAGGTTAGTTTTTACCGGAATGCTATGAAAAAGATTTTTGCGTTTGACTAAAGATTTATGCAAAATATAATTCTACACTTAGTAACTGTACATTTTATGCAAAAAAAATATCAGTTTAAAAAATAAAGAACACCAACGCTAAATGGATTAATTAAACTTTTGCTCTTAAATAACTTACACTTAACTTATTTTCTAGTAAAAGAGATTCCGTTATCCATCTGTGCTAATAATACACAATTTATTCAGCAATTTTAATGAATATGTAATTAGCCTTAGTTCACTCGCTAAAACTGTTAATTATAATCTTTACTTAGTTTCTTATTTTAATCAGAGCGAAGCATTTTTTAATAATATGGCCTTGCATTCCTAAAGCACGTGCGCGTGCATATTAATAGTGGATAAACATAATACCTACAGTGGCGAAATTTTAGGATCTCGAGGTGAACTGTAATGTGTTAATTTCTTTATTTAACATAACATAATATCACGTTTTGTTTTCCCGAAAGGTTGGAAAGAGATGTTGCTATAAGTACACACGTTATATCGCCAGTTATGTTTAAGTCCCATGTAATTGGGGGAACCTATTGCCAGCAACCATGGCACAAACCAAGACTCCAAGCTGCTACTGAGAAAGTCCTGCTAAAAAATCCGATATGACTCTGCCCGACCTTGAAATCCAACCCAGGTCTTCATGATCATCAGTAGCGCTTACTGGTCGCTAGGTTAAAGAGGCAGTCAGTATATACGAGTATAACTCTGCAGTAATATGCGTTTTTTACAATTTGTCTTAGATCTACTCTCTAAGTCCGTCAACGACAACAGGGATACGTCCAAAACTACATACTTAGATGGTTCGTCAAAACAACAGTCACATTAAATTTTTTGGACGGGCTAAAACTCACCAGGAGCAGGGACAACATTCGAAACGTGTTATTTTTAATTATTAGTTCGGCCCCCGAATTAATCTTATGTCCATAGCGATATGGAGTGTGAAAGCCCCGTAACTTTTTTTTTTTAAGCTATTGCATAGCTTCTATCGAGGGCCTTGAGCGCGGGGACCGAATCCAGAAATTCCGTAACGAAAAAAAACCTCACGCGGGGAGCGTGAGGTTTTTTTCTCCGACGGGCACGGAGGTGTGGCTTGAAGGCCGTGCATTGTCTAACGTCGTTTCTTTTCGGCAGTCTTCGACACGGTGTTTGTGTGCGTGCAACTAGCCGTATTGTACGACTCTACGAAGCTCGCACGAATCGAGACGAGCTGCTCCGAAATCGGACGAATACATAAGCAGCTGTTTATGAGAAAGTATATAGGTGTATAGGTATTTATGTACAACAGTGAATAGCTGTACTTGTAAAATTTGTGTATAAAGTTTTTGTATTATTTGTCATCGGTTGCTAGGTAAAAACCCAAAATATTTATCGTCTTGATATTTGTCATCGGTTACTAGGTAACAAACCAGGCCATAGAGTATTATGGGCATGGAGTACTAGTCCTTTTGTGCGGTGGCAAAACTAGGTACTAAAGTTTACTTATCAAATTTTGCGGTGGCAATCATATGTACTAACCTTTATGCTTTAGTTCCAAATTTTACCACCAAAAATAAGTTTTCCTTAGTGTACGTTTTTTTTAATATCAAAGAAAAAGAAATACTGCATAAATAAAATACATAAATAATTATAATTGCATAAGTTGATACAAAATGCTATGCAATAGCTTTACCGCGGCAGTCCCCGAGTGACATACGTCTTTTTTTTTTGGATTTGGAATCATCAAATGACTTCTTCCGCTCGGAGCGGACCGGGGAGGGCATGTCAGACTCTTACTGACTAAAACCCACTCGTGTTCCTTCAGTTGCCCATGTGCCAGGGTCACGGTATCTCTTTCGAACAATCTCGCGACCCTGGCAGGAAGGCCCGTTACTTCGGCCGAAATTTTTATGTGTAAGGAGTCTACTCATCCTCTAGGTTCATGAGATCATTTATCATTTTCTCGAATAGTTTCAATGAGAGCAGCCTATTGTCAAGGTGACTTTACCGGTGTTTATACGGTACAGACTCCAAAAGAGATAAGTAAATCCCATCAAACACATAAATGTGAAATGAGAGCCAAGTTCAATCTTATCATATATGCCTTGGTTGTTGACTTCAACGACAAAAGAAGTGAGATCTAAATGGGTGCCAAGTTCAATGGTCAGTCCTGACTTGGCTAGTTCTCATATACGAATTATTATGTTCGATGGCTAGTTTCTACCAGCAAGCCAAATTTTCGGAATAATAAAATAAGAACCGACAAGTAACAGGTTTAAAACTTGCGAAGGCTATAATCTAATTCGTATATGAAAACCAGCCAAGTCAGGACTGACCATTGAACTTGGCACCCATTTAGATCTCACTTTTTTTGTCGTTGAAGTCAACAACCAAGGCATATATGATAAGATTGAACTTGGCTCTCATTTCACATTTATGTTTTTGATGGGATATCATTACTTTTTGTACATAAATTATTAGTAAGTACTTATTTATAACAAATTTAATACCAAATGGTTTTTGTTATAAGTGTTCCTAATAGAATCAATTATGTGAAAAATTATAATAAAATGATAAAAATTTACCAGTTTCTGATTTATTCCTTTGTATTCACCTAATTACCTATCTGCATGCCAAATTTGAACTTTCTAGGTCATCTGGAACTGGGTTAGAGTTTTGATCTATAGGTCAGTCAGTGATAAAAATGACGATTTTTGGACGTTAATATCTAAATAACCGTTTGAGATATGTTTATGGAATTTGAAGCACATGTGTATCTTGCAAGTCTCACTATATAAACCAAATTTGACATGTTTATGTGAAATAGTTTTTGAGTTATGAGGGGGTCAAAAGTGGCTCCAAATGGTTTGTGTAATATTACACACGGTGCTGCTCGTTCGCCAGTTCTGTTACTTGAACTTGGCTTGACACGCTGCCGCGTGTCTAGATCAAGTCAGATATACCTAGTTGTAGTTTAGTAATAAACAGAAGCATGTTTTCGAATAAAATTTAATTTGATAAATGAACTGTTTGTTTTAAAAAAAATCAATTAAATTTTATTCGAAATCTTTCATCGCTTTTTATTAAACTTCAGCTATAATCGACAACCTTGTTTACTTAGCTCTTTTGAAGATCGTACCAATACCTAATATCATACTATCGCTGTGACTATAAGAACGGCTCTGAAGAAATTAATTTAAATAATTCTATCCATTATAATAATACTTCATTCTAAGAACTAATTTCGAGAAGCTCCGATATTTATCAAACTTTAAGCCAGAAATATTTAAGAAACACTGGTTTAAATTAACTGAAATTACGACCAACCGGTTTCGTTCGGTGGTAAATAAACAATGCCTCTTCGAGATGAGTTTCTGCAGATCGAGTTATTTCGCGAATGTTTCGTAAAATAATTAGTTCATTAAGATGTTTTTGGAGGTGAACTTCGGATGTTCTCGTGTTCTACTTGTGGAAGGGGGTTTTTTTTTTTTTTTTTTTTTTTCAGGATGGGAAATCATCAAATGACTTCTCCCGCTCTGGGCGGAGCGGGAGGGCGTGTCAGACTTTTACTGACTAAAACCCACCCGTGTTCCATCAGTTGCCCATGTGCCAGGGTCACGGTATCTCTTTCGAACAATCACGCGACCCCGGCAGGCATCGGTCCTAGTAGACCCCTACACTGCTGCTGACATCTCTTTGAGGCGCGCGTGGAACACTGCGCGCCGTCGACCCGAGCTTGGTCCTTACCGGGCGGCGAGCTACTACAAGTGGTTGAACTTGAAGATTTGCCTGGAGGCTAACCGTAGTATGTTTAATGTTTATTGTTTGTAGAACCAAAAGGAGGGGCTAAGTAATAACAGCCGCACGGCTCGATCGATCAGGTTAAGCTACACTTGCCGCGGTTGGTCCGTGGATTGGTGAACATCTTTTCATACAGAGATTGTGCCTCTGAAAGCACGTTAGGCTGTTGATCATTCGTGAATTTTTGATCATCGTTATGTGTCTTCAGAAGCCTGAAAGTTTCCACCAGTCTTACCAAGGAGTAGGTATCGTATTAACCAGTAACTGGTCACTCAGACTATATTTACATACCAATACCCTTCCATGCCTCGGAAAGTACATGAAGCCGTTGGGCCTGGCTGTCTCGTAGATCTTGGACAGTTGTTACGGGTCGTCTGAAGCCGGAAACTTTGACAACCAGTCTTACCAAGGGGTATCGTATTACCCAGTAACTGGGTTGTGGAGGTCAGATAGGCAGTCGCTCCATGTGAAATACTGGTATTTAGCTGCATCTGGCTAGACTACAAGCTGACTTCAAGTCCTTTGCCTAGCCTTTTCCCGGTTGGTAAGAGCCTAGGCAGATGATGATGATGTTTGTAGAACCAAAAGCCCACCAGCAATTTGTGATTGGGACACTGCACTTTTACGGACCACCACTGCAATAGTGCTTTAACATCTTTGAGTTTGTAAGTGACTGTAAATTTAAAACACCATAAACGTACTGTATTCCAAAACGAGTATAATAGATGTAGGCATATAGTCTGCCAGGGTCAAATGAGATTGGACGGGGCACATCAGCCGCATGCAGGATGAAAACAAGAGAAAAGTCTCCACACAATAGGTGCCTGAAAATGGACGGCGCCATCGCGGTCAGTTTAGAAATCGGTGAGGTGATGTCCTGGACGTGAACTGTGAGAGCTGGTTCGAGGTGCCGCGGGAAAAGAGTTTCTGGAAAAACTTGTGGGAGGCCTGTGTTCAACAGTGGGACGGTATAAACTAAACAAAAACAAAAAACTGACTACTTTTGAGTAGCGTCTTCAATGACGGGCTGTGTACCTGAGCCACGAAACTATCGCCCTGCTTACGACTGCTATAAGCTACAAGCATCATTTCTAAGTGTCAATAATAAGGCCGCAAAATTTCGCGTGCAGCGTCTTGGTTAGCGAATAAAACAATATCATTTGTTCCAAACGCAGACGCGAGAGGCACCCCATTATTTTGAGGCAGGTGTCGTATTGTGTACGCTAAAGAAGTTTTACTTACATTTATTGTTGATGCTCATAAAAAATGCTCGTCTAACCATTCAACGTTGGTACAAATTCGCTTATAGCTTTAGCTACAATTTGCAGCGCTATTTGTGGCCTTATAAGGTAGAACACATGCATTTGTTTTTAACGCTCGGCGCTGGTGCTTCAAACGCAGACCGACTTGCTTTAAGCGTAGCTGCTCGTGGCCATGTTATTAAGGTTAATTTTTACCTGCAATCTCCGTCTAGATATTTCCAAGATTTTGAATAAAAATTATAGTTTAATAAAGTCACATTGGGATTACTGCTGTAGGTACCTAATTGCTTTAATTAAGTCGTTCTAATGAGGACTCGCTATATTTGACGATCAGCTGAACATAAGCCTCCTCGTGCTCGGTACATCAGCCGGTTCTGTGCTTTCTATATCCAGCAGATTCTTGCAGCCTTCATAAAGCCGTCGGTCCACCTTGTGGGAGACCTTCCAACTCTACGTCTTCTGGTACGCGGTCGCCACTCCAGAGCCTTTCGGCCCCATCTACCATCTGTTCTGCGAGCATTATGCTCTGCCCACTGCCGCTTAGGTTTGGCAATTCTTCGGGATATGTCGGTTACCTTGGTTTTCCTACGGATCTCTTTATTTTTGATTAGACTGCGTTAATTATGTAATTTTAATGAGGACTATATAGGTACACACGACGACACGTTATATCAAGCTATATAATTCCAGTTTAAGCTGACCTCGCATTGTATAGGCTTTTCGTACAATGAGAAGTCAGCTTATACTGGAAATGTATAGCTTGATATGTCGTCCTATATACTAAAGCATATAGGTACTTATATTGTTTGTTTCTTAACTTTGCATGAACGTCTGATTTGGTATGCACAATCTTCAATACATTATTTAAAGGCATCATCAACCTAAGTCGAAGGACAAGGAAAGGTCACATATCAAAATATTCAGAGGAACCCTTTTGATAACGTCCGGTAATATAGCTGAACCCGACATTGATAACGAACCCGGTACATACCGAATGGTTGGGCACCTTAAGTGACCCAAACTGACTTTTTAATACTTATTTTTGTTATACCTAAGTATTAGGTCATTTCTGTACCGTGTGGTTCCGGACGTAAAGAATAGCACCACCCCATTTCTTCCCGTGGGTGTCGTAAGAGGCGACTAAGGGACTGACTAGAGATTGGGCAGCAGCGTTCTCTATGCATTTTACCACCATACTGCGATCGCCAACCCGCCTGCCAAGCGTGGCGATTATGGCAAATCCCCCCAAAAATTGTACCGGTCAAATTGGCGGTGCTTGGGGGAGGCCCATGTCCAGCAGTGGACGTCTTGCAGCTGAAATGATGATGATGAGGTCATTTCTTTAACAATAATTAATTCGTTTCAAATGGTGTCGATATGTAAGTATCTGTGGTGAATTGGTTTGCGCGCTTTTCGGATCGCGCTCTGGGATTCGCTGAACCTGGCGACACTAGCGCCTTAGTTTGGCCACCGCTCCCCGAGCGCCGACTAATGAGAACCCCGCCAGTCTTATTTTTCGAATACGCTCTACCGGTGCTTTTTCCTGTAATTTTGAGGAAAAGTTGGTTTTTCACCGTGATGGACAGCTAAAGTTTGAAGAGACTCGTTATAAATACCCAACAGCGATCTGACAATCTGTTTCGTGAAAGTGCTTCACGGTGTGAGCTGCTGAAAGTTGCTGGCGAGGCGTCCCTGAGCTGATCTGCAGGTTAGTGGGCCAATAGTTTTCAGTGCTGACGTCGAAACCATTTATCATTCTTCAGCTCACAGGATAGGTTTCATAGGAATCAATATAATTACTATCAAACCATAACTTTTCACAATTAAGCTCCCCGCGTGGGGTCGGCTATTTACACGCCGCTTCACCACCGAATGGCAAGGACATCGACGTGCTGCCTGTTACCGGATTCAGAAGGTACTTGATTCTAAAACCCCCTGCGTTTATTCGTCGATAAATTTGTAATAAGGTCTATATTCCCCTGAAATAAAATGATATCATCAGAGGGGTAATTGCGTAACACACTCTCGGTAGGAATGGGTATCATTTTGACAGTTCAACAAAATTCATTGCATTATCTAAATTGTTAAGCGGGCAAAATTTTTGAATATACGAAGCAATGGATTAGCAATATGCTTCAGAACGATTCCGATTAATAATGTTTTAAGCAATTAGGGAGGTGATAAAAAAAATGCTTCTCTTTACAATTTTCCCACGCAGGTGTTGTACTATTCTATGAAACCGTGAGAATACTGTAAGATATTCTTTATCTTATTGAAGTGAAAACTTCTTTAGCACCGTTGTGATATGAAAGTCTATGAAACGAAAAAGCAACCGTAAAAAGGGACAGACACATCAATTCATAAGATTTAACGTGGGAGAAAATGAGATAGGAAGCATTATACAGTGTTTCTTATGTTCGTCGTTCTCTTTGAATTTTTGAAGGTTTCACTTCTACGACGTGTGAATTACACACATGTTTTTTTTATTTATATATACATATAAGAGAACCGTAACATATGAACTGTGTGAATGAGTGATGACCGTTTGTGCGTTGATTTCGCTGCCACCCTGCATTCATGCTTACCAAAATAACAACGTAATCTAACCAAATCGGTCCAATCTTTTCCATACCACAACATGGCTCGTCTCCTTATCCCACTGGCCCTCTATTCATGTGCCACCATATCCGAACCATTACAGAACCATTAACAAGGAGCTTCCATAAATTAATCAATCACAACACGTCACGCCAACACTACGTGACGTCTATATGATTTATAGAACCTTATTTATGGTTCGAGTGGTTATTAGTGCGTTCGTAATTAATTTGTTGATGTCTGTTTTTCTTTGGTTCGATGACTCTTAATTAATACTGGCACTTATGTAAAGTTCAACCTCAGCGCGTCATTTAATCCTTTATGGACATCGATCACTAGTGATCGATGTGTATGGGGTTTTATTTTAAATGATCTTTTTCGGGCGAGCTGCCTCTATTTTCATGTAAACGCTTTGGCTTAAATCTAGTACAAAATTAATTAGGCAAATCTTCAATCATTCTTTAAGAATTAATAATTATATTATAGTTGAATAATATTTGACGGATGTTCTATAGAAAGGTCAGGTACGTAACACTCGCTACCAGCGTGCGTATGAGTTAGAATTGAAGCAAGTGGCGTTTCGTAGTTTCTGACTACCCTATGGGAATAAGGCGTGAATTTATGTACGTATGTATGGAGGAATTTGTGGAAGTTCATGGTATTATTGATTAAATTCTTGATTCATCATCATCATCATTTCAGCCGTAATACGTCCACTGCTGGACATGACCTCCCCCAATTTGGGGGGCTTTGCCATAATCGCAAAGCAATCGTGGTAAAATGCATAGAGAATGCTGCTGCCCATTCTCTAGTAAGTCCCTAGTCTGCGGGTACGAAACTTGCGCCGGCCGGAGCGACGGGCGGCGGGGCGGGGCGGTGCGGCGCGGGGCGAAGAGATAGCGGTGTCTTGCGTGTGTACGAAACAAACTTCCGCGCAGTCGCGCTCACGTAGTATTATTATAACTCTTTTGTTTTTATAGTGTACGTTTTTACTGTCCCATATAGCCGGTTTTGATAAAATAAAAGATATTAACTCTTCATTGTCAATTTCCATATTATTACTGTGATAAAAATGCGACACTATGTACCCGCGCGAGCGGCAAAACCAAACTAGTTTGTTCTCGTCGCTCAGCGCCGCCACCGCTCTACCGCCGCCCGTGCATCGCTCGACCGCGCCGCTCCGCCGCGCCGTCGCCCCTTTTGGACACAGCAATATTTTTAATGCATTTGATTACATCGCCGTCGCGCCGCCCCGCCGCCGTCGCTCCGCCCGTCGCAAGTTTCGTACCCGCAGACTAAGTCGCTCTCCACGACACCCACGGGAAGAAATGGGATGGTGCTATTCTTTACGTCCGGCACCACACGGTACATTTATTTTTTATATTATTTCAACTGAGTTTTTATAAGTTGTTGGACATCCATAAGGAAGGTTATTCCTTTTGTTTATTTTTGTTTGTTGGTTTTTTGTGGCTCTAACATTTGTGTGTTTATTAATTCGTACCAAAAAAGGTCTTCTTTTTTAACCGACGAAAACCAACGGAGGATGTTATCAATTCAACGCGTATATTTTTTTGTTGTTTTTTTTTTTATGTATGACCACGCATAACTTTTTACATAGTAGTCCGATTTTGATAATTCTTTTTTCATTGCATGGGGTATAACCTTGCCAAGTATTATTAATACATTAAAGCCACAAAAAATTATGAGTGGCGCTTTGAGTGATCTTTGTTCATTGATTTATCAGTGCCGACTCAAAATTTTAAGGTTTATTATTTTTTGCTTTTCAGTTTTTTCGGCGGTTTAATTTTTTGTTAAAAAGTTTTTTCCATTGTACTGTCAAAGTATTAAACATTACCAGTAAGCATACTTACTGGTAATGTTTAATACTTTATATCTTATATCCAGACAGTGTTTCTTTCTGTTACTGGCATCAGATTTTACCCTTTTTTCGGAGTGCTAAGTGTCAAATGAATTATAATTTGTATCACTTGACCACAAAAACGAGAGGAACAGGTTAAGGTAATTTCAGAATGTATTTATTTATTTAATCTTCTCACACATAAAATGTACAAAGGCGGACTTAATGCCTTATGCGTTCTCTACCAGTCAAGCAAAGGTGGTGAAGAGATTAGATGGCAGGTGCTTTGGTTGAGAGGAACAATGAATGAGATACTGTTAAAATTACGATCGTTGTATTGAATTATAAATAAGAATACTCGTATATAAATAGATTATAAATTTATAATACACAAACACACATACATATTTACTATAACATATACTTGAGTTATAAATATTACTAATATATTATTACTGTTTATGCATACCACCTGTGGCACTACATTACCTGTCATTCGCTTATCCAATGTTGAAGTGAAGCCTGTATTTACCAGTTACCGCTAACAGCAGTGCATTAAACCACATAAGCTATATGTTGTATTCTAGGAAACCACAGTTACTGCTAAACTTATCCTGCATTTCGTAAATTGTGTTAAGATTTAAGCGCTTCATAGGTAAATTTTCGGTATTTTAACTATGTTACCTACAAAGACGTTGGTTCACAGTAACACTACTTGTGACCCAAGAGCAGGTTTTTACCCTGGCCAGAGACTAAGTATCACCACAAAACGTGGCAATACCGCCAATCTCTTGATCACATTAGCATTTGACACCGACGCAGAAGAATTGTTCGATGCCATTTTTGAAAAAGTAAAAACGTATTGCGAATTGAACAATTGCGGCGGTAAGTCCCCTCTTTGAGGAGTGGATAGAGAGGCGCCACGGCGTCCTCACCTTCCGCCTGACGCAGGTTCTCACCGGGCATGGGTGCTTCGGTGGGTTCCTGTTCAGGATAAAGCGGGAAGATACGTCCGGGTGTTTCCATTGCGAGGATCGTCTGGAGGACACGGTGGAGCATACGGTGGAGGTGTGCCCTGCCTGGGCGGAGCACCGCCGTGTCCTCGTGGAGGCGATCGGCGGCGGCGACCTCTCGCGTCCGGCCCTGATGCGAGCCATGGTACGGAGCGAGAGGGAGTGGGAAGCCGTCACCTCCTTCTGCGAAGCAGTAATGCTCGCGAAGGAGGAGGCGGGGCGCGTGAGGGAGTGGCAGTCTCTGCGCCCTCACGTCCCTAGCCGCCGCAGGAGGAGACGCCCCGGGCGTCGGGAGTCGATTGCGGACTCCCGGCCACCGTAGGCGCGAGCTTGCGGGTGGCGAGCAATGGGTAGCTCGCCGCCCGGTAAGGACCAAGCTCGGGTCGACGGCGCGCAGTGTTCCACGCGCGCCTCAAAGAGATGTCAGCAGCAGCGTAGGGGTCTAATAGGACCGATGCCTGCCGGGGTCGCGTGATTGTTCGAAAGAGATACCGTGACCCTGGCACATGGGCAACTGATGGAACACGGGTGGGTTTTAGTCAGTAAAAGTCTGACACGCCCTCCCGCTCCGCCCAGAGCGGGAGAAGTCATTTGATGTTTTCCCATCCTGAAAAAAAAAAAAAAAAAAAAAAAAACTGTCTATTGTAATGACAAAATAACAGCTGTTTACTAAATGCATAAAAGTATATTCTATAATACGGTACTTATAACAAAAGATGAATTTAAAAAAATACGTCTGTTTGTTCAGGGTAATCTCCGAAACGGCTAGACCGATTTTGACGGCACTTTCACGAAGAGTTAGCTATTATTTTATGGATCATTTCCGACATCCACGCGAGCGAAACTGTGGACACAGTAGGTAGTTAAATAAACAAGAAAAGAGTATTTAAAATAAAATATGAATTTATTGTTACCAACATATATATCACGATAACATCACCCAACAATACTTTATATCATGAGAAACTCCGCATTAAACTTTAAACTCCACTTTAGGACTCGCGCACACAGTCAGCTAAATAAAATAGCAATGGTAGCAATACTGCATCGCGCCTGGCAGCTGGCCGGCCACCTAACGAGTTCAATTACGCGCTGTACTGATGCCCGAGTTTCACAGAGTAATGAGTAAATGGAAAGCGAATGACGCGACGCAAAACTAAGGCATAAATTACAAGATTATTATAGTATTCCTTCCTTTTGCCAGTGGGTTAGCCCGCGTGCAGGTCGAAACGAATTAGACCGTTGAAACGTACTATCTGAATAAGAAGTACTTTATGTTTTAATCCAGGTTTTAAATTATCTGTGTGCCAAATTGCATGAAAGAGTTACAAACATCTATACATCCTCACAAACAGTCACATTTATAATATTAGTAGAATTGTCCCACTGCAGAGCTTCTTCTCATGCGAAGATGGCACGAGTAATGTTCACCACGCTTGCTGGAGACGGGTTGGCTATTTTAGATAACAGATCCGATTATTAAATAAAGAGTATTACCCGAACTGATAGTAGTTCCAACACAGTTGGAAAAAGACTAGGCTGATGATGATGTGAAATTTTTGGACACAGGTAGGGTAGGTACGTGCTGGTTGATACGTTAGTGCACAATATATTGACCCTGAGATACTATACTATTTGATCTTGAGTGAGTTATTTCGCATGTGATTTCATAGAAAACTCGCAAAGTAATGACTCTAAGGTGCCTCACGTTTATTTTCTCGAACACGTTTCACTCGTCAGGTGGGTTCAGTTCCATTGCGAGGATCGTCTGGAGGAAACGGTGGATCATACGGTGGAGGTGTGCCCTGCCTGGGCGGAGCACCGCCGTGTCCTCGTGGAGGCGATCGGCGGCGGTGACCTCTCGCATCCGGTCCTGGTGCGAGCCATGGTACGGAGCGAGAGGGCATGGGAAGCCGTCACCTCATTCTGCGAAGCAGTAATTCTCGCGAAGGACGAGGTGCGGCGCGTGAGATAGTCTCTGCGCGCCCTCACGCCCCTTGCTACCGCAGGTGGAGACGCCACGGACGTTGGAAGCTGATAGCGGACTCTCGGCCACCGTAGGCGCGAGCTTGCGGTGGAGAGCAATGGGTAGCTCGCCGCCCGGTAAGCACCAGGCTCGGGTCGACGGCGCGTAGTGTTCCACGCGCGCCTCACAGAGATGTCAGCAATACTGAAGGGGTCTGCTATTACCGATGCCTGCCAGGATCGCGAGATTCGTTCAAAAGAGTTACCGTGGCCCTGGCTCATGGGCATGGATGAGTGAAGGGACACAGGTGGGTTTTAGTCAGTAAAAGTCTGACACGCCCTTCCGCTCCACCCTAGAGCGGGAGACATCATTTGATAATTTCCCAACCAAAAAAGAAAAACGACGGGTTGCACTCCAGGAGTGCCGGCAGAAGTGAAAACTTGAATATTAACGTTGTGCATTTTTTTATGTTTTGGAATGGTTAGGGAATAATTTTGCACGAATTGCTTTAATTATCAGTATAAAAGTACTATCATTTATGTGATAGAATACAATATTTATTTATTGCGCTATCGTACACAAACATGACAATTTATATTACATTAAAAACTTTATGATTCAAAATAAATAAAATAACATCAGAAAAATCGCAAACCTCGCACAAATATTATTTTTGGTTCCCAAAATGGATTAACGGTCACCAAATTCTATCCAACTCAAAGATTAATATTTGCACGCTTGTGCGATACACTCGAGCTCACATAGTACACTAGGTTAGGTTAGGTTAAAACTGTGACCTCCTATGCACGAGCCGAGCGAGCGAAGCGAGCGTTGCCGCGGCAGCGGCCGGCGAGTGCTAGAAACGACTAGATTCAGAGTGTCGCATAAGCGTGCATTCGAATTAGAAGTCATGGTATTACATAATTGGTAACATCTAAGTAGTGACAATATATAATATTTGGTCTAAAGTGTATTTTAAAGGCGTCCATATATTTTTTTGGTAGTCAATAATACGAAGAAATGGTTTTATTTAATAATATTTTAGGAAACGTTATTTGGTGACCATTTATCCATTTTGGTAACCGTTTAGAATTTTTTTGGTAGTAAAATAGGTACTTTTTTGGGTGGTGTTTAAACACAAGCCTTTATAAAGTACTCACTCATTTTGTTTCGCTATTTCTTCGTCACTTTTTTCATTAATAGATGCACTTTGTTCAATTTCTATATTATAAACACTTTATGGACACGAATTTTACGTATACACAGCAGTGTGGCAACTACACAGACGGTTGAGCCATCAGCTGTCACCATCCATGGATGCGCGTGGCACGCTGTAACATAAACACACACGAACATTCGCGCAAGCGTCCTGCGCCGTCTAAACGAAACAGCAGGCGCAGGCATACATTTTCGCCCCACCGTAGAAAGAGAGGAGATACTTCTTCTCCTACGCCGCGCCGGCTGTGTACTCTCCGTCCGTCTTATGAATTTTCGATCAGGTCACGTGTCCTGACGCGAGTTTAAATTTTTTTACCCATTACAAAAAAACCGGCCAAGTGCGAGTCGGACTCGCGCACCGAGGGTTCCGTACAAACCTGTAGGTATTCTCGGTTTAAAAATAAATGTTTTTTTTTTAATTTTATGTTTCAGTTGATTGAGTGAAAGGTAAATTGCGGTTTACGATTTATGACGTTTTAAAAAAAAACTACTCACTCGATCTTGTTCAAACCAATTTTCAGTGGTAGTTTACGTAGTAATGTACATCATATATTTTTTTTAGCTTTATCATTTTCTTATTTCAGAAGTTACGGGGGGAAGGGGGACATACACATTTTACCACTTTGGAAGTGTCTCTCGCGCAAACTATTCAGTTTAGAAAAAAAATATACTAGAAAACTCATTACCATTTTTGAAGACCTATTCATAGATATTCCTATACACACGTATGGGTTCGATGAAAAAAAAAATTTTGAGTTTCAGTTCTATGTATGGGGAACCCCAAAATTTATTGTTTTTTTTCTATTTTAGTGTGAAAATCTTAATGCGGTTTACAGAATACATCTACTTACCAAGTTTCAACAGCATAGCTCTTATAGTTTCAGAGAAAAGTGGCTGTGACATACGGACGGACGGACAGAGTGACAGACAGACAGACAGACAGACAGACATGACGAATCTATAAGGGTTCCGTTTTTTGGCATTTGGCAACGGAACCCTAAAAAGCCTGCATGGTGTTATAAGTACATAGAGTTGTGCAACATGTTTACCATATTGTCATGGTGTGCAAATTAAGAATAAAAAAATAAATAGCAACTTTAATGAAAATGGACAACACTGACATAAGTAAATAATTTAAATTAAACTGATTGATTACATAATTAATTAGAAATAGTTAGAAGTTAAATACAAATTTTCAATATTAATGTCAAAAATGAAACAATTATGTCAACGTAGGTCCAAAATATTCAATAGAAACATCATTATCAAAAACATTATTCAATCAATCAATCAATCAACTCAGCCTATCGCAGTCCACTGCTGGACATAGGCCTCTCCCATGTTGCGCCACAACACCCTGTTCTCCGCCTTCCGCATCCAGTCTACCCCAGCCACTTTCCTAAGGTCGTCGGTCCATCTAGCTGGGGGGCGTCCAACACTACGCTTGCCGATACGCGGTCTCCACTCCAGGA
The DNA here is from genome assembly GCA_932294355.1 of Aporophyla lueneburgensis. Classification (NCBI taxonomy): domain Eukaryota; kingdom Metazoa; phylum Arthropoda; class Insecta; order Lepidoptera; family Noctuidae; genus Aporophyla; species Aporophyla lueneburgensis. The sequence goes on along the minus strand of OW028746.1, from coordinate 19,544,875 downwards.
CTCGTCTGCTCCACCGGCCATCGGTCCTTCGACATATATGGCCAGCCCACTGCCACTTCAGGTTGCTTACTCTGCGAGCTATGTCGGTAACTCCAGTTCTTTTCCGGATAACTTCGTTTCTGATTTTATCCTTCAAAGAGACTCCGAGCATAGCCCACTCCATAGCGCGCTGAGCGACCTTGAATTTGTGGACCAGCCCAACTGTCAGTGTCCACGTTTCGGCACCGTATGTCATTACGGGCAGGACGCACTGGTTGAAGACCTTAGTCTTCAGACATTGCGGGATAGGTGACGAGAAGACTTGACGAAGCTTTCCAAATGCTGCCCAACCTAGCTGAATCCTCCTGTCGGCTTCCTTCTCGAAATTGTGTCTACCAACCTGGATGACTTGGCCTAAGTAGACATACTCCTTCACAACTTCGAGAAGCGAACCCTCGATGCGGATTGGATTCGGCAAGGCGTGCGAGTTGAACATGACTTTCGTCTTGTCCAAATTCATGCCGAGGCCAACCCGCCGGGAGGCTCCATTCAGGCTGTGCAGCATTTGGTCCAACTGTTCCAGCGTCTCTGCCATTATGACGATGTCATCGGCAAAGCGAAGGTGTGAGATGTACTCGCCGTTCACGTTGATACCCTGTCCAGTCCAGTCCAGCGTCTTGAAAACATCCTCCAATGCGTTGGTAAACAGTTTCGGGGATATTACATCCCCCTGTCTCACCCCTCTCAGCAGTTGGATGGGCTTGGTTTTTTGGTCCTGGATCTGGACAGTTATCGTGGCAGCGTCTTACAAGCATCTCAACACTTCGATGTAGCGCCAGTCAATACGACATCGTTGCAGAGAGGCCAGAACTGCCCATATTTCAATGGAGTCGAAGGCTTTCTCGTAGTCCACAAATGCCATACACAGCGGCTGGTTGTACTCCTCGGTCTTCTGTACAATTTGCCGAACAGTATGGATGTGGTCTACAGTACTAAAGCCTTTTCGAAAACCGGCTTGTTCTGGCGGCTGGAACTCGTCAAGTCTCCTGGCGAGACGGTTCGTGACGACTCTTGAGAACAGCTTGTACACGTGGCTCAGAAGTGAGATGGGTCTGTAGTTCTTCAGCAAGGTTTTGTCACCTTTTTTGAAGAACAGAACCACCGCACCTCTGCTCCACGCTTCGGGCGTTGTACCCTCTTGGATGACGGAGTTAAAGAGACTCGCGAGCTCTGTCAAGACTGGAGCCCCGCCCGCTTTAAGGAGCTCTGTCGTTATTCCGTCATCGCCAGGTGCCTTGTTGTTCTTTAGCTGCTCGAGAGCCGCCCTAATCTCGCACTGGTCGACATCTGCGATGTCCTCCGTGTAGTGGCGCGTTAGTTCGGCTCGATGGTCATCCGCACTATGTTCCGCTTGTTTTGCCGTCCGCGTTGAGTATAGGTGCCCGTAAAAATCCTCGACTTCCTCGAGTATCTCGGACTTCGAAGTCACGATTCTGCCATCCCCAGTTCTAAGTTTCGTCAGATGGGACCTTCCTAGCTGCTGAGCGAACACTTTCGACCCTCGGTTCTGCTCAATCGCGACCTCAATGTTGCGGGTGTTGGAGCACCGAAGGTCGCGTCGCGTCAGCTTTCTGATCTTTAAGTTTAAGGCCCTCTTATCTGACGAAGACTGCTGCGTGGATGGCAACTCTCGTCTTTCCCTCATAAGTCCGAGAGTCTCTGAGGAAAGTTTGGACACCTTACTTTTCCGCTGCGACGGGAAAACTCTGCGGGAAACGTCGCGTGGTGCCTTGACCAACTCGTCGGCCTTCTCGTCAACGGTGCCAGTGGTTTCCAGTAGGGCGAATCGATTTTGAAGTTCCAGTTGGAACTTTTCGGACCCTAGAGCGGCTTGGAGCGGCGTAGGTCGGAGGGTAGGCCTCATCATGCGGATTCTCTCAGCTCGAAAGTTGATATTTAGACTGCCTCGGACAAGTCTGTGATCGCTTCCGGTATTAAACCTATTGATCACGAAGACATCTCTAAATATGTGCTTCTTATCCGTCATGATGAAGTCTATCTCGTTCCTTGTCACGTTATTGGGGCTCTGCCAGGTCCACCTCCTATGGGGTTTCTTTTCGAAGAACGAATTCATCAAAAAGAGCCCCTGCGACTCTAAAAAGTTGACCAGCATTTGCCCCCTGTGATTTCTGCGCCCCACACCGAAGGGTCCGACTCTCGATTCGCCGCGTTCCTGTAATCCCACTTTGGCATTGAAGTCCCCCATAACAACGTTGTAGTGGGCCTTAGTCGTACAGTGCATTGCCTTGGAAATATCCTCGTACATGGCCTCGGCTGTGTCGTCAGAGCATGTTGAAGTTGGCGCATATACCTGTATCACTTTCAGGTAGTACCTGTCAGTGAGTTTTAGTACAAGGTACGCTACCCGTGTCGACACACTACTGATTTCCACAACGCTGTTAGTGAGTTCCTTGTTGACCAGAAAGCCGACACCGCCTTGGGAGAGCTGATGATCACCTTCGCGGAAGTAGAGTAGGTGGCCTGACTCCAGAGTTATCGTATCCTCCCCCTGTCTTCGGACTTCAGATAACCCCAGTATATGCCAGTTAATGCGCCCTAGCTCTACCTCTAGTTCGGCAAGGTGATGGTCCAGCCTCATCGAACGTCCATTATACGTAGCCAGATGTAGTCGTCGTTGGTAGCCTGCCGTAACCCGGAGATTCTTAGCACCCCCTGTCCCACCGTTACCGTGACCGCTACCTTGACCAGGAATAGCGGGACCACCGGGAACTGGAGGCCTTTGTTTTGGCACTTTATTACAAAACCGGCCAATTGCGAGTCAGCCTCGCGCACCGAGGGTTCCGTACAAACCTATAGGTATATTCTCGGCTTAAAAATAAATGTTTTTTTAAATTTTTATATTTCAGTTGATTGAATGTAAGGTAAATTGCGGTTTACGATTTACGACGTTTTAAAAAAAACTACTCATTCGATCTCGTTCAAACCAATTTTCGGTGGTAGTTTACATGGTAATGTACATCATATATTTTTTTAGTTTTATCATTCTCTTATTTTAGAAGTTACGGGGGGGGGGGGACACATTTTACTACTTTGGAAGTGTCTCTCGCGCAAACTATTCAGCTTAGAAAAAAATGATATTAGGAACCTCATTACCATTTTTGAAGACCTATTCATAGATACCTCACACGTATGGTTTGATGAAAAAAAAGTTATTGAGTTTCAGGTCTATGTATGGGGAACCCCAAAATTTATTGTTTTTATTCTATTTTAGTATGAAAATCTTAATGCGGTTTACACAATACATCTACTTACCTAGTTTCAACAGCATAGCTCTTATAGTTTCGGAAAAAAGTGGCTGTGACATACGGACGGACAGACAGACAGACAGACAAACATGACGAATCTATAAGGGTTCCATTTTTTGCCATTTGGCAACGGAACCCTAAAAAGTGCACAACGCCGCTAAAGAAGTTTTCACTTCAAAAAACCGGCCAAGTGCGAGTCGGACTCGCGCACCGAGGGTTCCGTACAAACCTGTAGATATCCTCGGTTTATGCATAAGGTTTATGACATTAAATGTTTTTTTTTTTAATTTTTATATTTGAGTTGATTGAATTAAAGGTAAATTGTGGTTTACGATTTATTACGTATTAAAAAAAAAAACTACTTACTGGATTTCATTCAAACCAATTTTCGGTGGAAGTTTATATGGTTATGTACATCATATATTTTTTTTAGATTTATCATTCTCATATTTTAGAAGTTACGGGGGGGGGGGGGGACACACATTTTACCACTTTGGAAGTGTCTCTCGCGCAAACTATTCAGTTTAGAAAAAAATGATATTAGAAACCTCAATATCATTTTTGAAGACCTATTCATAGATACCCCACACGTATAGGTTTTTATGAAAAATTTTTTTTTGAGTTTCAGTTCTTAGTATGGGGAACCCCAAAATTTATTGTTTTTTTTCTATTTTAGTGTGAAAATCTTAATGCGGTTAACAGAATACATCTACTTACCAAGTTTCAACAACATAGCTCTTATAGTTTCGGAGAAAAGTGGCTGTGACATACACGGACAGACAGACAGACAGACAGACAGACGGACAGACAGACAGACAGACATGACGAATCTATAAGGGTTCCGTTTTTTGCCATTTGGCAACGGAACCCTAAAAAGGTGGGTTCAGTTAGTTAGATTTTATTTCTTTGAGGTATAGGCACACATTTTTAAAGTTCCAGTTACTCACTACTCCTTGGCAAACTAGTCAACGTGTTAAACGAGGCATACGATGGAACTTGAATGAGAATACACGAACTGACTGAATATTGAATTGACAAATGTAAATATTGCAAGTTTCACGTTAGTTTGGCTTTCCGATAATTGGGATGTTGGTATACCCTTTGTATGGTTTCCATTCCAAGCAGGTAGATGCTGTGTAAAATAAAGCCCTTTGGCGATAATTGCTGAAAAAACAACGAGTGATACCTTCCCGGAATAAACTTACAAACTAATTTTTGTTAGTAATATCAATGATTCAATTATGTAAATTCATAATTTTTGTCTACAATAAGTATATTTTTCTTCAATATTATTTTTCGTCCTATAAAATTGTTTCATGTTTAGAAAATATTTTCCACATCCAAATTAACGTTGAAAACGATGTAATTTATCGGCACCTAGTAGCGATCATCAGAATCTTTCCTATATATTGAGGATTAGCTCTAATTACATTTTGCTACTATGTGGGTTACAATATTGGCGGCAATCTTTGAGACAATTACTAGCAGTTTTTATACCTGCTTATTGACCAACCATTTATTACTAGCTTTTATCAGCTGCTTCGCCTGCGTGAAAGTCGGAAATAAATCCCCGGGAACAACTGCTAGGATAAAAGTATCCTATATGTTAATCCAGGTTATAACTCTCTGTGTGCTAATTTTTCACCCAAATCGGTTGGGCCGTTTTTCGTGAAGGAGTACCTAACAAACATCCAAACATACAATATTTTTATTTACGAAGCATTTTAAACTATACAGTTTTTTTATGACGTCTCGCAGATCATCCTATGAGGTTGTCGACTGCTTATACGGACTTGCCTGTGGCTACGTTAATAAATTAAGGCCTCCAGCCAGGGCTTAAAAAACTTAAAATTAGAGCGATTACTCACTGAGGGTACCCCCTGTGGGGTACAGACCTCGGCTTAGTCAGTATGAGAGGGCCAGGAAGGAGTTTGTACACCTTATTGGTGATACACAATACAGTATTATTCAACATCCAGTTAAGTACGTTAGACACGCTGTGCCTAAATTGCCCTTAACAGCATATCATTAAAATAAATATCTTAGGAGTTATCACAAAATAAAATATAATGCGCGCGAAAATAAATTCGTGCACGTATCTTTATAATAATTTAACATGCTTTTGAACTAGATGTTTATAAGTTTATAGATTTTGCAATTAGGTGATAACTGGAGACATTTCCGACCTCCACCTGGGGAAGTCGCTGGCAAACAATATTAGTAGAATTATACTAATTGCTGTAAATGTTAGGGCTATACGGGTCATTGCCTTTTTGGTTTTTTTTGTCAGTTTTTATTCACTGTTTGACAGTTTGAGTATTTTATGCGGCCACCTTTTTTTTTTTTTTTCAGGATGGGAAATCATCAAATGACTTCTCCCGCTCTGGGCGGAGTGGGAGGGCGTGTCAGACTTTTACTGACTAAAACCCACCCGTGTTCCATCAGTTGCCCATGTGCCAGGGTCACGGTATCTCTTTCGAACAATCACGCGACCCCGGCAGGCATCGGTCCTACCTAGTAGACCCCTACACTGCTGCTGACATCTCTTTGAGGCGCGCGTGGAACACTGCGTCGACCCGAGCTTGGTCCTTACCGGGCGGCGAGCTACCCATTGCTCGCCACCCGCAAGCTCGCGCCTACGGTGGCCGGGAGTCGACTCCCGACGCCCGGGGCGTCTCCTCCTGCGGCGGCTAGGGACGTGAGGGCGCAGAGACTGCCACTCCCTCACGCGCCCCGCCTCCTCCTTCGCGAGCATTACTGCTTCGCAGAAGGAGGTGACGGCTTCCCATTCCCTCTCATGCGGCCACCTTGGCGTGGCGTTCATCGTATCGTTGAACCCCTTAAGTTCTGAGTTAAGTTGCACGATTACTAACAAATACCTGGCTGGCCGTTGGCCTCACCCAAGCACCGCCACTTCCACTGAGGAAGCGAGGCGCTGCCGAGTGATATCTCATTATTTATACACAATTGTGATCGTTCATCCAGCATTTGCTGCAGTAGATACGAAGCATAGAAAGGCGAAGATTGACGAGGAATTCCGTTCAAAGTAAGATATCGTGTGTCGTGACGAAAGATAAGACATTCTGCAGACGCTATTTGTATAGCCTAAATGTTTACTTTAATGTGTTTATGGTAGTTAAGAACATAAAGTTTAGACATTATTATTGTAATGAACTGAAGAAGCACTAAAGGAATTATTCATTTGGACATTTTCTTTGTTTCCACAACAGTTAATAGACCGACTTGATTTACATCACTAAACAAATTATAAAGTCAACTTACTGTTTTTAACCCCTGACGGAAAAAGAGGGATGTTATAAGTTTAATGTGGGTATGACTATCTGTGTGTCTATCTTTGGCATCGTAGCTCCCAAACGGCTGAATTGATTATTTTTTATCTGAAAGGTTACTTAATCGAGAGTGTTCTTAAATATGCTTTAATCAATCAGGTATTTTCTAGTTGATGAAGGGTTTTGAGCACATTGTTTTTTGGTTTTAGGTTCCTTCCAATATATTCAGCTTATATCACTTGTGGCGATATAATATACAGCATCCCAGTCACCGCCGCCATACTTTTCAAGTATTGAGCGGCACCAATCTAAACGACGCGACGGTGTTTTTGATCTTCCGTTGAATAATGAGGTATCCATCTAGCAAAAAGCCTTCTGACGCCTAAATGTACATGTAAAACTCTTTGTACTTGACTCATACCAATACCTACAGCTGTCTGAATCTGTTGATACGCCACTCTTCTATCAGTTTCTATCATTAGCCGCAGAACACTCACGTTAATAGTCACCGTAGAAGGACGTCCTTCTCGCAAATCATCAGTGAGTATGCTTCAACAACGTTTTAACTCATTAAACCAGTTGTAAACAGTGGCACGGGATGAGGCTTCGTCAAAAAATGCTAATCGAAGTCTAACGTAACATTATTGTTGAGTAAGACCGCAACGAAAGTCGTAATACATATTTGAGCGAAAATCTTCGCTAGTCTAATTTAATTCCAATTTGACGCACGACAGACACTTGGTAAAAACAAATGACATATGATTTCATACAAACATCAGCCTTATTCATAAAAATCTCGCTAATCACTGATTAGCTACTGTTTAGTTAAGCAAATGGTTAGCTCTTAAGTAATGATTAACTTTTCTTTATTCATAAGCGCTAGTTAGCAGATGATTAGTTACGACACGAAATAGAGGGGAAATTATGCGTGCAGCACAGATTATAATCAATATAGTTGGCTAAAAAACCGAATTATAAGTATAAAGTTGTCAGAACCACGGTATTTGTATCTGTGGTGCCTTTGACAGACCAAAGTCAACAATGTCATCGGATATTTCAATTTGAATTAAATAATTTAATACGTTTATATCATAATTATTTCATTGTTTTTCCGATGGTAAATTACAATGTAATTAGCTCGAAAGGCTGGAAGATACAGGTATTTATTTCTGATTTTATATCCGCTAACCTTAAACTGACAAAATTTATGTTAAAAAGCCGCAGCCGATAATACAATGATAACTATGTATTTGCATGTCCCATAAGCTTGTTTACATGAATATACATAACATAACATCACGCCTTGTTTCCCCGAAGGGTTAGGCAGAGGTGTACTTACAGTACACCCACATTTCGCCTGTTATGTTTAAGTCCCATGTAATAGGGGGCGAGCCTATTGCCATCAACCGGGCCCAAATCCAGACTCCAAGCTGCTACTGAGAAATTCCAGATGGAAAAACCCAATAAACTTTGCCCGACCTGGGAATCGAACCCAGGACCTCATGCTCAGCAGTAGCGCTTGCTACCACTAGACCAACGAGGCAGTCCTGAATGAATATACTCTTTTAAAAACATAGGTACTTGTGTCTATTTTATATTACTTCCAATAGGAAATAATATAAAATAGACACAAGTACACACACACAACACAAGTGTGTACAAGTACACAGAAACCCCAGTGCATAAGCAATAGCTTATGCACTGGGGTTTCTGTGTATTTTAATAAAATTAAAAAATCTTGTTTACAGTTGAAAGTTTGACGAAGCACCAATACTATATAACCTCGGAAAGACGGCGAGGGCGCAGACCATGCTACGTGAATAATATGAGGAATGATTATGCCATGAGAATAGAGTAGCACCCATACATATATGTTACGGAGGAAGAATAATTGGAAATCAAAAATATGAATTTATAAAAGTTGGTTAACAAAAATGTAGCTTTATTAAAATAAACGTAATTGTTGCTTGGCTAACTAACATGGCTACTCTGCATTTCATTTCGTAGGCGATCAAGTGCAGTGTCATCCAACATATGATTACGCTGGATGACCCGCACCTGATCCGATAGTTGTTGGGTTGAAACGTTGACGGTTGGCTCAAGCACCTGAAAAAGAGAGAGCAACCGAACACAGTACGCGGTTAGATTGTTTCCCCCCCTCTGTAACCCCATAGTATGAGCGCATGACATTCCCATTGATACATCTTGTCCATCTCATGCGCTGGCCAACACTAGCAAAAGACAGAAATGTTTGGAAAAGGGAGAGGGAGGCCTTTGCCCTGCAGTGGGACAATATAGGCTACTTAGATTAGATAGAATTGTTGCTTAAGAAATGTCTCTTGTTATTTGAGCAAGACTGCCACAACATGGTTTTTCTTCAGTTCTGTGCCTTGGAACTGGCGTCAAAGAATGTGAGGGGCCTAAAACCTACTGAGCCTCCTCCTGTTTGAGCTTTCCCTAAAAATCCTTTATCACGTTTACTTCGCATGAAGAATATGTACGTGTGTGTGTGTGTCTTCCTCTGTCTATTTCCCGTCGGCGCGTAGCGTTTCAAAATTATTTAATTCTCCTGTACTATTCCGAAATCCCGTAAATATTGTTGAAATCAATATTTACTAAGGCATAATTAGATATTGTCTATTACAACATAAAGACTCGAATCATTGGGAATTTGGTTTCTTCAATGACTACAATTTTGATTTTTGAACTTTAATATAAATTAGTAATATTTCAGAGGACAGAAAAATATTTCAACCGCTCGTGAGGTTGGCAAGTTGAGAAGTGTCACAATCACTTTTATAAGTTTTTCACACACCATCACAATTACGCGCCTAGCCAAAACGTGTAGGCAATAATGTCCGGTAAACACACGCTGCTATTTAATTATTAACAGTCGAGCCTAAACAGATATTAGGAACAAAAAAAAATAACCTTGAAGCACACAATAATCCTATTGAACCGATCAGCTGATTCAAATAAAATCCGCCATCTTGCCTCTTAGCATCCTCTTAACAAGCTACCAGTGGTGTTTAACTTTGACAGCTTTTAATCAAATGGTTAGCGACTACTTAGCGCTAAATAGCGTTTATGAATAAGAATTTCACTAATCAGTTGCTTAGCAATTGACTAAAATTTAAGAGGCGTTTATGAATAAGACTGATGATTTTACACATGTACAAATTCCAAACGTTTCCTAACTCGAAATTTAAATATTTTATTCATTGGCTGCTTTACATACCGGTCCTATTCTAAAAACTTTCAGTGTATTATATTAAGTTAAAACGAGACATAAAAGTTAAATTAAAAATTAAAAATCCCCCGACACAAATAATAACCTCAAAAAAGTTATTTTAATCAAAGCATCGTCGCGACAGGGGTTTTTTATAATTTTTAATTTAACTTTCTTAATGAAAACATTTATCTAACAGCATTAAACACTTACAATGAAAATGATTCAAGATTAAGTTATTGACAAGTTTGTAATAAAGGTACTGCCAGGGTCGCGAGATTTGAAAGAGATACCGTGGCCCTGGCATATGGGCAACTAGGGTTGCCAGGTCTTAAAACCGAAAAGCCGGACAAACCCGTCAGTTTAGCCGGACGTTTGGGTAAAAGGTTATTTAATCTTAAAACAAAATTAAACAAAAATCTAATGAATTAACGTTAAAATAAATAAGTAACATAAACAAATTAATATTTCTGATTGGCAGACACATGCTTTAAAAGCTATTTTTTTTTTAAATTGAGTAGTAATAAGGCGGGGACAGTGCTAGTTCACTCGCTTGCGCTAGCGATATAAGGTGCGGTAGGTGGAGCTGAAACCAAGGCAAAATGATCAAATTTGAAAAGCCTAACAAAAACCGGACAGGCCGGACACCGTCTAATTTGGCCGGACACACAACCAGAAAGCCTGACTGTGTCCGGCTTTATCCGGACGCCTGGCAACCCTATGGGCAACTGAAGGAACACGGTTGGGTTTTAGTCAGTAAAAGTCTGACACGCCCTCCCGCTTCGCCCAGAGCGGGAGAAGTCATCTGATGATTTCCCACCTAAAAAAAAATTTGCAATAAACGTTATACAAAACTCATGGGTTAAAAAGTTATTAAACCTAACATTTTCCACAATGCATCCTGTTTCCCATTTAAATATTTACGAATTATTAAAATAATATTTTGTCAAAACACAAAGCCGTGTGGTAAAGCTAATGTTTGCCCGGACAGGAACAAACAAAATTGTAAATGTATTGATTTTAGTGGGAATCATAGCAGGTATATTGTATGAAATGTTTTGCTTACATACTAACAGCTACGTTCAATAAAGTCGTATACTATTATTTAATACTAAAATGGTTTAAAACTTGTTTTTGCCAGAGGCTAAGACCGGGTGGATATCAAAATTTATCCCACGGAAACGTACACACGGCTACATATTAAGCTATGCATGTCCAGTATAAAATGCTTTCTCACTGTATGCGATTTCCGTATAATGAGAGGTCAGCATAAACTGGAATTGTATAGCTTGGTATGTAGCCGTGTGTACTGCTGCAATAAAAACTATCATTTGTGGCGTCAGCAATGTGGTTAGTATAGTGGGTTATTTTTGTATTGTATTCATCAAAAGCCAGGTTTCCACTAATATTAATAATTTATCAATTTAGACAGCATACCTACAAGTACTATGGGCACGCCACAATTGCGGCGGTAAGTCCCCTCTTTGAGGAGTGGATAGAGAGGCGCCACGGCGTCCTCACCTTCCGCCTGACGAAGGTTCTCACCGGGCATGGGTGCTTCGGTGGGTTCCTGTTCAGGATAAAGCGGGAGGATACGTCCGGGTGTTTCCATTGCGAGGATCGTCTGGAGGACACGGTGGAGCATACGGTGGAGGTGTGCCCTGCCTGGGCGGAGCACCACCGTGTCCTCGTGGAGGCGATCGACGGCGGCGACCTCTCGCGTCCGGCCCTGGTGCGAGCCATGGTACGGAGCGAGAGGGAATGGGAAGCCGTCACCTCCTTCTGCGAAGCAGTAATGCTCGCGAAGGAGGAGGCGGGGCGCGTGAGGGAGTGGCAGTCTCTGCGCCCTCACGTGCCTAGCCGCCGCAGGAGGAGACGCCCCGGGCGTTGGAAGTCGATTGCGGACTCCCGGCCACCGTAGGCGCGAGCTAGCGGGTGGCGAGCAATGGGTAGCTCGCCGCCCGGTAAGGACCAAGCTCGGGTCGACGCAGTGTTCCACGCGCGCCTTAAAGAGATGTCAGCAGCAGTGTAGGGGTTTACTAGGTAGGACCGATGCCTGCCGGGGTCGCGTGATTGTTCGAAAGAGATACCGTGACCCTGGCACATGGGCAACTGATGGAACACGGGTGGGTTTTAGTCAGTAAAAGTCTGACACGTCCTCCCCGCTCCGCCCAGAGCGGGAGATGTCATTTGATGACTTCCCATCCTGAAAAAAAAAAAAAAAAACCTACAAGTAATATCCAACTGTTAATTTTCCCTTCGCATTTTGGTTTACGTTTCATAATTCTCCTGCACTCTATTCCAATTTATTTGGGGTTGGCGCAACATTCGTTTCCTTCCAAACTTCTCTATTAGTCGTCTTCTCAGTGGTCATCCCCTTTATAACCATATACACATAGTCCATCCATCGTTTCTTTGGTCTCCTCCTTATTGAATTGTGTTTTTAAGTTGATTTAAAAAAACATTGCTCGTGTATTTCAATCAGGCGGTCATTCATGACAATATGAGTATTGTTGTAAATTATTTTAATACCTATTGTTAACCTAAAACTTTACCGAATAGTTATAATTCTTCATTATGGAAGAAGCTCTAAGTCACAACATGTAATTACGAGAATTAAATTTCTGTTGTTGACATAGATTATTGCAGAGATGATATTGAAACTAGATTTTGAACATTTTTAATAGGTAACGGAAGGCTTTCTCATCTCATTCCTCTTATTGATTTCTCCCTTCTTATCTTATCTTTCTCAACCCGTTCTTTAAACAAAAAAAATAGTATGGTAACACGTAAGTTGAGCGCTAAAGCTTCTAAAGTTTCCACTTACATGGTTCAGTGACCAGCTAAGGGGCATTAAGTGAAATAAGTAAGAAGCCTCGTTAAGTGAGTAAACTTATCCTGCAGGATTACCGTTACGGTTCGTTTACACTCGCCTATAAGAAACGTCTGGGGTATGCGCTGGAGAACTGTTGGAAGTTACCGGTTAAAATCTTCAAAAGGAGATAAGTAGTCTGTTCCTATAATACTTGTTTTGTTGCCAATTTTTCCTTTATTAACAAAGGTTGGGGTGGATCATTTTTGCTTTGTACTAAAAAATAATCAAGAAAAATCATTTATGAAAATTCAGATTGATAGAGAACTTACTTCTTTTGAGTCGGTTTGAAACCAGGTACTTACAAAATTACCTCTAACTTATCGACTGATTGATTGCAACGGATCATTCATTTCTCTATGTTTACAAGTTTATAGCGTTACCACAATTTGTTTCCGTGTTAAAGGAGAATGTACAGACGCCAGCACATCGAGCTACTACAATCTGTCATACAGTTTCTGGAAAGTGAAAATTATCTAAGCCTATTACAATAACAATTAAAATAGAATTGTTTTAATAAATCAGAAGCAAGGATAGCACCAGGAAATTCTGGCTTAGTTATTGCTACCACCATGGTCGTGGGTTCGATTCCCACCCAGGACAAATGTTTGTGTGATGAGCACGATCATTTGTTCTGTGTCTGGGTGTAATTTATCTATAATATGTATGTATTTAGAAATATATAAGTATGTTTATCAGTTGTCTAGTACCCATAACACAAGCTCTGCTTAGCTTGGGACTAGATGGCGTTGTGTGATAGTTGTGGAATATTATTATTATTATTATTATTAATTATCTTCTTACTGTGGACGAATGTTCATAGTAATTCATAATTCAGTATTGTATCCGTCTTTCACGTTATTTGGTGAATCCCCGAAACTTATGATTAGATGTGTATGATAGATATTTATTTCCTACCCTGAGATATAATCAATGTGATAAAACATAGAAGGCAATTAATAATAGCATTTATCACATTAATTACGTATTTTTATTTTGATAATAAGTTATATTAGGTCTTCACCTATGAATCGCCGTTTTTTTTATTAAATATGATATGTTGTTATTATATCCTTGAATTTTTTTTTCGATTGCATGGGTGATTACTTTAGTAATCACCCATGCAATCGAAGCATCTTTACCAACGCAGTAGCATTTTATTGATGCCCTTCTTGACGAAATCAAATGGACGAGAGGCAACTAATTCTTCAAAGGCATTTTGTACTGCCTCTCGGTTATTGATTTTTTCCCCAAATTATCCAAATTCTGATAAAAGTAATCTGTAGGCCCAGGGTCAGTTGAGTATGGCGGATGACGGAGAGCTTCCAACCCCAGCTCTTATTGTATTATAATAAAGCTGAAAGGATTATTTGTTTGTTTGAAGGCGTAAATCTCCACTAATACTAGAAAAATCTATACTAATATTATAAAGAGGTAACATTTGTTTGTAAGTTTGTAAGTTTGTATGTTTGTAAGTTTGTATGTAGGGGGGTAATCTCCGGAAGTAATGAACCAATTTTCAAAATTGTTTCACTGGTAGAAAGCTACTTTATTCGTGAGTGCTATAGGCTATAAATTATAAAGATATCATGCATATTAGCCGAACTATCTCAATTTTTGTCTAGCCAGGCGGAAAAAAATTGCTCTTACATCAGAGTTATTTGCATGCGCTGCCTTAACGGTTGAATATAATTCAAAACAATGTATGGCAACCTGGTCCGCTTTGAATAGTTCTACAAAAGGGTCCGCAACACCATATTTCTATCTTTTATATTTTAGCAGATATAGTAGCTTTTATGTGTTAAAAAAAGTATTTTTCTACGTACTTACTTTTGGACGATTTTTTACACAACAAAATATTAAACTTTATCGAAAAAAATATTATTATGATCACAAGAACATCACAGAGATACGATTTGCCCACAACAGTATGTCAATTGGTTAAATAGTTTCGAAGATAATATAAAATTACTAAATCGCAAAATGCCGCTGTCCATTCACGAACCGCATTAGAACATGCTTTGTACGGACGTTTTATCCATTTACCCATAGATGACAAGCTTTTGATGCTATTATTGACAGTGTTATAAATAACAGGGGTAAAATATTTTTTCTAGATGCCCCAGGAGGCACTGGGAAAACGTTCCTCGCAAATTTGGTATTGGCAAAAGTCAGACAATCCGGGAAAAACGGGCTAGCTGTTACCTCTTCAGGGATTGCCGCAACTCTATTAAATGATGGGAAAACAGCACACTCAACCTTTAAGCTAACACTGACAGTATCATTGGAACACTCAGTATGCTCCATACGTAAAAATGGACCGCTCGGGAAACTGTTACAAGAGACATCTTTAATTATTTGGGACGAATGTACCATAAGTCATAGAGCTCATGTTGAAGCAGTAAACCGAACGCTCAAAGACCTCAGAAACTCAGATGCTATTATGGGTGGTGTTACTTTTGTTTATGCGGGTGATTTTCGGCAAACACTGCCTGTAATAACAAAAGGAACACGCGCCGAAGTTATCAGGGCATGCTTTAAATCATCTTACTTATGGAGTTTCGTTGAAAATCTCAATTAACGAACAAACATGAGAGCTCATTTGAGCGACAACTACGATAACGACTTTCCGCATCAACTACTAAATCTTGGAGAAGGAAAAATTAGCTGTCCTAGCACCAACAGTACTAGCGATGACATTAAACTTAACGATAGATTAGGTCACATATTACATAGGTTAGAACATCGGATAGACGCTATTTATCCCGGTCTTGAAAATTTATTGGAAAGAGATTATCATTGGCTTTGTTCCAGGGCAATAGTGTCTCCTAGAAACGATACAGTAAATGAGATAAATAAACTGATTTTAGAGAAAATTCCCGGTCAAGTCAAACACTATAAGTCCATTGATATGATGTGTAATATTGAGGATACAGTGCACTATCCTCAAGAATTTTTAAATTCTTTGAGCCCTTCTGGCGTACCTCCTCATGACCTTATGTTAAAAGTTGGCATTCTTATCATGCTATTAAGAAACTTGAGCCTCCCCCAACATGTGTAATGACACAAGGCTGCTTATAATAGTGTCGCGGGAGAATATAATCGTGGTGACCATTCTCACAGGGCCAGCAGTGGGACGACTGGCTTATATTCCGCGGATACCCGTGATTCCGACGGATTTACCCATAGCGTTTAAAAGGCTACAGTACCCTGTGAAAATCTTTTTTTTTTTTTTTTTTGTGGGGCATCTCGTTGTTAATCCTGAAAAGATTGTTACTACTTAAACGGATTGTGGCCCGGCGAGTTCTAAAAAGTTAACTTTTTAGGCCTCCAGCCGGGGCTTTTTATACTTAAAAACTAAAGCGAAAGTTCTAAGGGTTACCTCGAGGGGGGTACGAACCTCGGCTTAGGCAATCACTGATGGGGCGACACCAAGGGACTGGCTGGATCTGGGTTAAATTATTTAGGGACTAATTTAAAGCTAACGGCACAGCATCGCGGGCTGGCTCTTGCAAGGGTCGGGAGGGACTGTTAAGTCGGGGTCGCGATGACGGACCTCGGCGGCGAGGTCGGTACGGTTTGTGTTTGAGGAGAGTAGTGGGATCATCAGGATCGGTAAGAACGTGCCGCGAGCGGCGGACTTTACTGATACGGGAGGGGGTGTAAGTAGCTGCCGCCACAACCAGAGGGTTGCGGTGGGCTACGGCCCTATCGAAGAAACGCTTCGAAGCGCGTTTCATGAATTGATGGATAGTCGGGAGTTTCATATCTAAATGAAGATTGATATTCCGAACAAACCAAGGCGAGCCTGTGGCTTGACGGAGAAAACGGTTCTGGAGAGTCTGCATCCTATGGATGAATCGGGGCTTAGCATGTGCCCAGACTGGGCTTGCGTATATCATAATCGGCCTGATACAAGCGGTGTAAAGCCGCTTCTTACACAGAAGAGACATTTTACTCCGCTTGTTCAGGACGCAATGGAGCCTACCGAGAGCGAAAGCGGCCCGCGAGCGAGCCTGCTTTATGTGCTCAGAAAAGGTGAGGTGTTCGTCGAGGATGACACCTAGATATTTGGCTTGCTTCGCCCAAGGGATCTGCTTGCCGAACATTGAGATGGGTCGGGGGGGGGGGGGGGGTGATTACGTCGCGGTCGGGTGTAAAAGACCGCCTGACTTTTATCGGGATTGACCTCGATTCGCCACTTCCTGAACCATTCGCCGAGCTCGTCGACTGCGGTTTGGAGGTAGCGAACCAGCGCTGTGTCACTAAATCCCGAGAAGAAGATGGCAGTGTCGTCTGCGAACAGAGCTAACCTTGCCTTCTTGCTTCTGGGGATATCGCTAGTGAACAGCGTGAAACTGAGGGGGGCTAGTACAGAGCCTTGAGGGACTCCTGCACGGATCGGGTGAGGGGAGGAAAGTGCCCCTTCGATGCGATAGCGAAAGGTACGGTTCGCAAGAAAGTCTCGTAAGATGAGCACGAGACGGTCTGGCACTCCGAGTTGGTACAGCTTATATAATAAGCCGTTGTGCCAGACTTTGTCGAACGCTTTCGCTATATCGAAGTATACAGCGCCCGTGAACATACCACGCTGAAAACCAGCATTGATATGTTCGACGATACGGTGTACCTGATGGACACACGAGTGTTGGGTTCGAAAACCAAACTGCTCGTTGGGGATGAGGCCCTTGGTTTCGGCATAATCTCTGAGTCGCTTATAAATAAGTCTCTCATAGATTTTGCCGAGAACTTTGAGCAAACTAATGGGGCGGTAACTCTTGGGCTCGGTTTTGGGCTTACCGGGCTTAGGGATGCCAATAACGGTGGCTTCCGCGCTTGGGGGATAATTTAATACTCAAGGCACCATTGAAGATGGTACACATGAGCATAATCAGGTGAGCGGGGAACAGCTTGGTCACTGTGTTGGTGATGCCGTCTGATCCGGGGGCTTTACGAGATTACAGACCCTTGATGATCTCGTGCACCTCGTCAGGTGTGACAGGGGGCAGGGGATCATCAGGGTCTTCAACGGGCGGGAGTGAGGCTTTTCGTTCGACTTCCGCGTTTACCTTATCGACAAACGCTTGGTCTACTGGCTGCGAACTGGGTGTGCATTGGGCTTCGAGGCTATCGGCTAGGCATTCAGCCCTGTCGATATCCTCAAATGCAATGGTCGCATCGGGGCGGGTCAGGGGGGGCATTGTGGAAAACTCAGAGGATTTGAGTTTCCTCTGAAGTTCCCAGAATGCGAGATGAGTCGGTTCTAGTTCACCCACCATCTTGTCCCAGTTAGCATCACGCAGCTCAGTCACACGTGTCCTTACAGCACGCTGTAAGTAACGCATGTGAGCTTTGTTAGCGTCACAGGGAAAGTTGCTGTAGGCACGAACGGCCGCGTTCTTCTCTGTCAGCAGATCATGTACATCGTCGGGGAGTCTCCATTTACGGTCACCCGTATCTGGAACCTCCCGTGAACTTTCGTTCACGATCGATTGTACGTGCTCCGTGAGAGAGTCGATCGCGGCCATTGTGTCGGCGACAGAGTCGAACTGATCTGGGATAGAGTCTAAGTGATGTGACGTGTTAGATTGTAAGCGTTCGCTTACTTTCTTCCAGTCAGTGATCACTTTAGTGGCGGGGGGTTGAGAGGGGTCGCGAATACCTAATCGGGGGGCCAGGTTCATGACTACTGGTCGATGATCAGAGTCGAGTTCGTGAATAGCCTCTATAGAATCCAACCTTAAGTTGATATTCTTAAGGAGTGCTATATCAAGAACGTCGGGTAACTGATCGGGGACGAAAGGGAAATGAGTGGGAGTCATCGGGGCGATGACGTCAAAGTTCATGGTAGAACAGAGATTAAAGAGTTGTCTACCTCTAGTCGAGGTCCTGGTGCTATTCCAGGCAGGATGTTTGGCGTTGAGATCGCCCGCTATGATAACGGAGTCACTCATGCCGAAAAGTTCAGAGAGGTCATTTGTGAGGAGTTGAGGGTCCTCGGAACCGTCTGGGGGAGGGAAGTAAGCCGACACGATAGTGATTGGCTGGTGGCCTGTCAGTGCTAACCGACAGGCCGAAACTTCTAATCGGGAGAGTTGGGGGGGATCCATAGGTATGTAGTACAGGGACTTCCTATAGTATATGAGGGTGCCGCCTTTGTGACAACGTGACCTGTCGTTGCGAACTAAACGATAGTTTGCAATTTTCGGGTCACGTTTGTGAGGCTTTAGAAACGACTCTTGTATGAGTAAAATGTCTACGTGATGGTCGCGGAGGAACGTGGCGATCTCATCACGTTGGCCGTGAATGCCATAGGCATTGAAGAGGCCTAGCTTTAGGGAACGGGGTTTAAGTTTAGATATTATTCCACGACTATCCATAATGGGGGCGTTGGGAGTTCATGACATGGATTGCTTGCGCGATCTCGGGATACGCAGCATAAATTGATTGGATGCGGAACAAGTTACCGCCGGCGGCAACTAGTTCCTGGGCCATCTGTTGGGCACGCGGGGAGAGGAACGTGCTGTAGGTGTTAAAGGTCCCGGTGATGACGTTAAACGCATCAAGGGGAGCCTGACCTTTGCTCTGTACAAGTACTGGTCCTGCCATAGGGGCAGTAGGGGGGGCGCGGTGCGGGCGGGGGGTGCGGTCGCGGGAAAACCGGCGGGCGTAAGGGGCGCGGGGGCACGGGTACGCGGGTCCATTAATGGAGGGATGGGAGCGGGCTTAGGCCCGGAGGAGGCCAGTGGGGGGAATTCCTTCTGGGAACTCAAAGGAGGCCATTGGGAGGGACGCTGTGGGGCCAGTCTCACGGGGAGTTTGGCCGAGGGGGATTCCCTAGTCTGACGAGCGTCGAAACGCTGCGCCAATTTAGGGGAAGATGACTTGGGGGCTTTCGGGCAGCCCCGGTAGTTTGCCGGATGACCGGGCTCTTTGCAGAGCACACAACTAGGTGGCTCGGTGCAAAGAGTGCGGTCTTTAGGCCGGGTACAATCTGCTGTACCGTGATCTCCCAGGCAATTGACGCACCTGGGAGTTGCGTAGCATTTGTACGCTGAATGCCCGTACAGTTGGCATCTATGGCACTGGCCAATGATGCCTGACTTACGGGGCTTTTCAATAATGAGTCCAGACAGATTACAGACTGCCTTGACTTTGAAAATGGGGTGGTGACCCTCCGTGGGAGGGCACACCACCAGGACCATATCAAAGGCAATGCCTTGTCTTGATCTGTGCATCCTATGGACCTCTAAGACAGGCACGTTCTGCCTTTCGAGGTCTGCCTTAATATCGCTGGTGGCGATTTCGCAGGGAATCCTGCGAATAACCACCCTGGTCAGTCGCTCCTCGGGCAAGGAATACGTGTGGAAGGACACGTTCCTAGCTGAGAGGAGCCTGGTCAGGTCGCGATAGTCGCCTGACGTGGGGACCGATACTTTTATGCCACCGGGCATCGCTGAAGTCAGCGATGCCTGGGCTGGCTGGAATTGCGAGTTGCTCAGCCCTGTACAGTTCGGAGAAGTTGGCCGCGAAATCCTTGTTTTTCTTAATTAAAATAAGAAAAACAGAGATCGCAGCCCCGACCTCCGAATGTTCAACGCCGAGCTGACTCGCAAGTTCAGCCAGGAGCGCCTCGATTTTAGCTAATCTCTCCATGGGTTCCATGGGTTTCTCCATGGCGGAGGGGAGGGGGGACCTAATCACTCATGAGAGTGATCCTATCGCCAAAGCCCTATTCCTAATAACCTAATCCCCGGTGGGATGCCGGGGGTGAGTGTTACATTCCCTGTCGGGTATAGACAGGGAGGTGATCCTGGTGAGCCCTAAGAGTGTCTCCCGTCGCCTATCTTATTGTGCGAACGGGTTCCTAACCGGTCATGCGATGGGTACTGAAGGTACCCGACCAGTCTAGTGCGGGGGGTATAGATATACCCGCGGCACTAGTACGCGGCTGTGGAGGGAAGACTGTCACCGGGGCTGACGAGGGAAGCCCCCAAGGCCAGCGATCCGGGACCCGTCCAACTTTCGTCTAGCCCTGAAGGGGATAGACGGGTGCGTTGGGTCTGCACCCACTCGGCTTCGTTGGCACCGTTAAGGTATCCACCGAGTGACCACGAAACTGTGGATTTTGCGCTGAAGGGGCCACAAGCACACGTTTTTAGACACTCTATTTAAAGAAATAATACTGTCTTGTAAACAAGACAGAACGTTTTGACTGAATCCGTAAAGAAACAGGAAATTTCCGAATTTTACAATTTAAATAAATTTAAATCGCAAAATAGCGGAGAGTAGTCGGGGCGACTACGCAGCGTGGCGCACGGAGCACAAGTGACGGGCGATCAAGCGGCGGGCGGTGGAGGGGATACGCGCAGCGAAGCAGCAGCGTAACGACTTTCCAGGGCGAGCGTCGAACGTAGAATCATGATGCCGTGAAAATCTCCTTTGCCCTCACTATAAATAAGTCCCAGGGTCAAACATTCTCTCTGGTGGGCATTGACCTGAGAAAGCAGTGTTTTTCCCATGGACAGTTATATGTTGGCTTATCTCGGGTTAGAACTACTGAAAGACAATATATTTTGGTACCAAATAATAGCATTACATCTAATATAATGTACAGAGAAGTTTTGAATAATTAAATTTAACATTATTTATTCAATCATAATCATTTGTACATACATACATATGCAATAAAAACAAAAACCTCCTTTTGGCAGTCAGGAAATATATCATAGCACTCAGTGTCTAGTATAAATAGTTGTACACAACGATTTAGGCGTCGAAAAACTTTTTACTGGATACCTCATCATTTGACGGAAGATAAAAAACGCCGTCGTTTAGATTGATTCCGTTCAATGCTTGAAAAGTATGACGGAGGTGAATCGAATACCTTATATAACATTGTCATAGGTCATGAAAGCTGGATATATTGTAAAGAACCTGAAACTAAAGGACAATCTGCGCAAAGGATTATTCCATTTGAAGATTTGCCGACAAAAGAAGCGCAGAAGTCAAGGGGAAAATTTGATAGCCTCATTCTTTGGACTGACGTGGTACCGTGGACGTGGTACCGTGTGGTGCCGGACGTAAAGAATAACACCACCCCATTTCGTCCCGTGGGTGTCGTAAAAGGCGACTAAGGGACCTACTAGAGAATGGGTAGCAGCGTTCTCTATGCATTTTACTACCATACTGCGATCGCCAACCCGCCTGCCAAGCGTGGTGATTATGGCAAAGCCCTCCAATTTGGGGGAGGCCTAAGTCCAGCAGTGGACGTCTTACGGCTGAAATGATGATGATGATGATTGGACTGACGACGGGTCATTTTGTAAAAATTGTTCTAGAAAATAAAAGGACTGGTAGGTACTACGGATAATTATGTCAGACATTGTTTACCAGTTCTCTTGGAAAATGTATGACAACAGCGCCCAAGAAGCAGGATCCTCGTACACCACGATAACGCTGCAGCTCACCCCGCCAACCGGAATATCGAATATTTGTCTACCGAAGGTGTGGAGTCAGTGAGTTATCCTCCTTGTAGTCCCGACCTGGTACCTTGTTACTTTTATTTATTTTCGAAAATGTAAACTTAGAGGAATTAATTTTATGAACCCTGAAGACCGTTGTTGCGTTTCAAAAAAGTGTGGAATAGATCCTTAAAAACGAGTGAGGCTCTGCACTGCTTCAGTCAATAATTCCATCGTGGAGCTTAGAAAAGAATGGAGACTACTTCGAAAAGCAATAAAAATACTGGCAGGCTTTTTTTGTAACGAGTTTCAGTGTGACCCACGTACTTAGAATTCCATGTCTTTATGACTTGCTGATTTTCTTTGTTTGTTGTTACTGTGTTGACATAACACAGAGTACCTATATTGATTATAGCTATAACTATGATGCATGCCTTTGTTGTCTGCCGTCGGGTTAAAACATAGATTTAATCATTGCTTATTTTGAATAATTAATCATACGGATTTTGGAGATTATAATATGCCTTCTAGATATCTGATTTATAGACAATAAGTAGACCTGACAGACGTTGTCATATGCAATTCAACATGTGAATAATTAAAAATAATGGTAAAATTTAACAATTCATACAAAATTTCCATAGGATATGGATGTTTGTTTTAAAAATTTCCTTTCCGCCATGATCCACCTGATTCGGACTATTATGAACATTAAACAAAAAATGTTACCCTGTCAAGCCGTTTTTAACCGAAAAAAGGAGGTTCTCAAGTCGACGCGTCTATATATATTATGTATTACCACGCATAACTTTTAACAAACTTTTAACAGAGCAGTCCGATTTTGATAATTCTTTTTTTTTATTGGAAAGTATATACCCCGAAGTTGTTCCCACATAATTGCGAGAACAAAGGGCGCAGTCTGTGCCAAACAATCAATGAACAAAGATCACTAAATTACCTTATTTATAGAAACAACCAAATTAATTAATTCATTTGCTTGTATGGCGCCGACTCAAAATAACTTAGGCTTCTTATTTTTTACTTTTCAGTTTTTTCGGCGGTTTTATTTTTGAACTCATGCGGTTATCAACAAACAGTATTTCATTTTTATTATACATATCTATTTACTTATATTTAGCTCGTTCGACTATTATCTAGATTATAGATATTTATTTGTCATTTAGATAATAGTCAGCTAAATGTGTATAAATTAAACGAATTTAGGAACTCGAACAGTAGAGAAACGATCAAGCCAACAATATGTTGAAGTTGGTCATTATTTTGGCTGTTGCAGCAGGTAAGTTAGTTTATTAATTTATTCTTAAAGAATACACTGCACTAGCTCGTGGCTAAGAAATAACCGCTGCAGGGGTCGATCGAGCCAACGTCCATACTACGTTGAATACACCGGTTCTCGCCCGATCACCGAAGTTAAGCAACCTCGGGCGCGGTCAGTACTTGGATGGGTGACCGCCTGGGAACACCGCGTGACGTAGCTCGTAACCGGTAAGGACCAGGCCCGTGTCGACGGCGCATAGTGTTCCACGTACGCCTCAAAGAGATGTCAGCAGTACTGAAGGGGTCTGCTAGGACCGATGCCTGCCAGGGTCGCGAGATTGTTCAAACGAGATACCGTGGCCCTGGCATATGGATAACTGTGTTCCTTACACGGGTGGGTTTAAGTCAGTAAAAGTCTGACATGCCCTCTCGCTCCGCCCAAAGCGGGAGAAGTCATTTGATGATTTTCCATCCAAAAAAAAGGGATCGATCGATCAGGTTAAGCTACGCTTGCCAGGGTTGATCCGTAGATGGGTAACCTTCTTTTCATACCGAGACTGTGTCTCAGAAAGCACGTTAGGTTTTTGATCTAGGCTGTCATTCGTAGATTTTTGGTCGTCGTTATGTGTCATCAGAAGCCCGAAAGTGTCAACCAGTCTTACCAAGGAGTAGGTATCGTGTTAATAAGTAACTGGGTTGTAGACAAACGGATGAACATTCGGTCCACAAAATAGTGGAAAAGCTATCTAACAGCATAGATGACCCCTCTGGGCCTCGAAAAGCTTGTAACTATTTGATAGCGACTGTCTTTTGTAGATTTTTAACAGATGTTACACGACGCGTTGTAATTGAAAGTATGGTGCAGCAGTCGCAACAATATGTAAAAGATTTGGCGATCACCTATAAAATATTTCTAAGAAAATTCTCAACAAAATCCGTTACAAGTATCTATTAATAATATGCATGTACAGTTTTTTTTTACACTTAGTAAAATATAATAAATGTGCTGAATAGATATTTTCGATTTTTAGGTATTAAAATATATGTCAAAATATTTATTCAGCATGAAGGTTCCTAAACAATGTTTGAAGATTCTCAATTTATTGGATGTTTCTAAAAACATAATATTTTTGTATTCTTTTTTAGTGTGCTGTGTACACGGGAAGAATCGTTATTTCCTATACACAAGGTAAGTGCTCCGTAAAAATATGTTCTACACTGCATAAAAGCTTTTAAATTTGGTCTAAAGAAGTCAGCAATGTGTCGGCCTTACTAGCCGTAGAATCGTAACCGTTGGGCTAAACGTAAGTATTCTTTAGTGGAGTCCGAATAGATATGAAGGTTTAGTAAGACGCCTGCAGTCATAGTGCAGCGACGATCTTAACAGGATGGTTAGTAGCTACTGCATATGGGACCTCGTGCAATACACAACAATCACGAATTTTTTGGATCTTCGGCGGTCAGGATCACGGCTCGAGCCGCGTAGTTCGTGATAAAGTCGAGCTTAAAGTTAAATTTTGTGATATTGGAGCGACCTATGTTTAGCAGAGGACTGATAAGGGTGATGATGATGAATTAGCAATAGAGTGGATTCACAATCTCTCTCGGAATTCCGAACGTAAGGTTAGGTTAGTTTTGATGAAAAAGACAGAGATTTTATTGAGACGTCAACAAATGGCATTAAATATTTCAATTAGCCATATTGCCGTTTTCTAAGAATTGTTAATAGCATAATCAATCAGCCGTGCAGTACCGAGTGGGGTCGGACGTAAAGAATAGCATTTCTTCCCGTGGGTGTCGTAAGAGGCGACTAAGGAACTTACTAGGGAATGGGCAGCAGCGCTCTTTATGCATTTTACCACCATACTGCGATCGCCGATCCGCCTGCCAAGCGTGGCGATTATGGCAAGCCCCCCTCCAAATTGGGGGAGGCCTTTGTCCAGCAGTGGACGTCATACGGCTGAAATGATGATGATGATGATAATCAATAAGCCTGTATTATCTCACTGCAGGGCACGAGCATTCCTTTTCTTTTTCCAGTCATCTCAATCCTGAGCTAACAAAGACCAGTCTATGGCAGATAAACTACATCGCTTTTTTTTTAGGAATAACCCGTCTGTACCTCAGGAAATAACAGAAGACCACTACTTTTGGGATTCTAATTTCAATGAACGAAACAATACAGTTATATTGATTCATGGGCACCGTGGAAGCGCTAGAACGCCATTCAATACATTAATCACGGATAGTAAGTACCCCGTGCAATAACAAAAGATTAGATGTATGGCTTATGTTTGACATATAATAATGACTGCGAGCCTATGGCTAGCAAAAAGGTGACTATTGAGATAAAAGCAACTGGCCTGTTAGTCTAGTGGTTAGTGACCTTGGCTGCTAAGACGGTGGTCGTGGGTTCGATTCCCACCCAAGACAAATCTTTGTGTGATGAGCACAATTATTTGCTCTGTGTCTGGGTGTAATTTACAATATCTATAATATTTATGTGTTTAGAAATATATAAGTATACTAGCTGACCGTACAGACGTTGTCCTGTATTCTAGAACTCGATAGCAGTGCCACCTACCAGGTCCAATAGTAAATCTAAACCATCCAGGGGGCCACCCAAACGCATACAAAAAAAAAAACATTCAAATCGGTCCAGCCGTTTAGGAGGAGTTCAGTGACATACACACGTATAGTAGAATTATAAATATAAAAAATTATCAGTTGTCTGGTTGCCATAGTACAGGCTCTGCCTAATTTGGAATCAGATAACCGTGTGTTGGTTGTCATAAGATATAAAAAGAAGCTAAATACTGATACAATCACGGATATTTCCTGAGCCCTAAAAGGAGAAAACAATTGAAAAACATCGAGGATCGGTTATTTCATCCAAGTTGGGGATTGGGGCGGAAGGATCAGGATGATGGACATACCAACGTTCCAGTGCATAAATCACCATCATAATCATGAACTAGCTTACATTTCGCACCAATTATTTTCATTTCTTAAAACACCATTCCTTCTTTTAGATATACTGAGGTTTCAAGAACCACATAACGTCATAGTGGTTGACTGGGAAGAAGACGCTAGCTACAGTTACTCGATCACATCGGCAATAGTACCATTTGTAGCTCGTGATTTGGAATATTTTTTGAGAGATTTAACTTACCATAAAGGTTTAGTAAGCGAAACTACTATTCACTTGGTTGGGTTTGGCCTAGGAGCTCATGTTGCTGGCATTGCTAGTAGACATATGAGTTATGTTGATGGCGGATACTATGCAATAGTTGGCCGAATCACTGGTAAGTTTTTACTGTTTTCTAAAAGATTCAATTTGATTAGATTCCAGTGAATAATATTTCATACATTAATTAGGTAGACCCAAAGCAAAATTCTTCTCCATTATTTGGCATCTACACCACAATAACACTTGTTCTATTAATTTTAAATATATAATGCTGAGTTCATAATCACTTTCCTGAAATCTTTCTTTAGGATTGGACCCATCTGGAAGTGGATGGGGCAGCAATTCTGCACGTTTGAGGAATAGTGACGCTGACTACGTCGAAGTTATCCACACAGATGGTTCAGGTTTATTTGCCAACGGTATTGGAACTGCAATTGGTCATGTAAATTTCTATGTCAACGGCGGCAGCAATCAACCAGGCTGTTTGACCCATTCCTGTAGTCATAACCGGGCCTATGAGCTATTTGCAGCTTCAATGTACAACCAGAATCTAGTGGGATTCCCATGTACCTCAACTACGCAGATGACTCTTAACAGATGCAGTGGAAATGCATTGAATATTGGAGGCACAGAATTATTTAAAAGAGCGTACGTACAATTTTACTTAGACCTAGGTTTTTATTTGAGCCAAATGACTTGCACTTATGCAAAATGTGATTATTATCTATTTGAAGATTTTGCCAACGATTATGATATCAGCAGTTATTGCAACTGAAGAAACAAAATGTCATTTTAGTTTTTCTTCTTCATCTTTGACCTTTGATGCATAAGTCCCTACTAATGCATGAAAAGTCAATGTATAACCTTATTTTTTTATTGTTTTCAGTTCCAGCAGTGTCTACAGGATCAACACTAGGAGCTCCCCGTTCTAAGATTAAATTTTATTTAAAAAATAAACTTTTTACTTGCATTATGTTTATTTTCATGTGTATTTCCTTCACATCGCCTGCAAATGCGATTACAATGTCCACACCATAGTCCCCACTGAACAATAAGGAGCAAGTACATATGTGTCGTTGGAAAGCTGTTTTATTTATCGATTATCAGACATTGAAAAAGTTTTCTAGTGAAATGTAAGGCCATGTTTAAACCTGAAAATCCGGCCTATCTGTCAAGAAATTACAAAATTGATTGAATTTTTGCGATAGGTGCTTTCAAAGGTAAAACAAAAATTATAAAGTAATCATGGAAAATTATCAGCAAATTTTCTTTTCAATCCAGCTCATCAGTATGATATAAAATGAGATCAATGAAACTGGTTTAAAATAAATATTTTAATTTCATCATTCTCCGGACCTTATCCCAATTTATCCAAATAAAATGAAGAAATGTTGCGCCGACCCCAAGGTCGGCGCAACATTTCTTTTTATTTCTTTAAATCATATCCTTCAAATACGTGGGACACTCAGAAAGTTTTGCGAGAATAAAAGGAAGTGTTCCATAGGTAAATATTTTTTTTATTAAACCTTTTCATAATACTCTCGACCTATGCCTCTATGCAAAGTTCGAGTAATGCGTCATATTTTTCAGTCCGCCGCAGACAAATCGTTTACAGCCTGCTCGAACGCTGACAGCGTCGGCGGCGACGAAAATTGTATCCCTTTGAGCTGATTTTTAAATTTTGGTAATAAAAAGAAGTCACACGGTGCTAGGTCAGGCGTGCTGTCCAAGTAGTCCCTCGTTTTCAGCGCGGTGTGCGTGGGCGCGTTGTCGTGGTGGAGCAGTAGCCCGCAGAGCCCTGTGTTAGGTCGCTTGTTGCTCACAACAGAGAAAACTTCTGCCAAGCATTTGGTAGTATACCATTCGGCGTTGATGCTTCTTTGGTTCCGTAAAGGGATTGACACCAAGTAGCCAGTCAAATTGAAAAAGCTCGCGATCAAAATCCTCCCCTCGCTTCTAGATCGCTTCTCTTTGGTAGGCGTGGATTCGTTTTGAAACACCCAAACCGTCGACTGGCGTTTCGTTTCTGGATCGTGTTGATAAATCCAGGACTCATCACCTGTAACAATGTCGTAAAAGCCGAGACGAGTCTGCTTCAAATTTGTTTATCATATCACGGCACCATTCCACCCGGCATTGCTTCTGAGCATCGGTGAGGTTGTGCGGCACCCAGCGTGAAACTATCCTCCTCACGCGAAGATGCAAGTGTAGGCTCTCGTGAAAGCTTCCCGATCCAATCTGCAGTATGTGTTGAATCTCCTGATACCTACGTAAGTCGCCTATTGTCTTGGATAAAATTTGTCATTGCTAGCACGTTTTCCTCTGTAACAGCCGTCAAAGGGCGACCACTTCTTTCTTCATCCCCCAAAGTTAGTCGACCACGTTCGAATTCGTTATACCAACGATACACAGTTGCCTTGGAAGAGCCTTCATCCATGAATGCAATTTGAAGTCTATCGTATGATTCGTCCGGTTTCAGGCGACACTTGAAATCGTAAAAAATCATAGCGCGAAAATGTTCTCGGCGCAAATCTATTTCCCAATTATTATATTATATTCTTTATAATCGGAAAACAATGATCCAGCGTGTTAGTAATGAATGTGAGACACGATAATTTAATTAGCTCGCAAAAAATGTCGAGGGAAATTTTGAAATGTTTATAACTGGCCAGTCTCTCGTGCAGAAAAACTTTTTTTCGCAACACTTTCTGAGTGGCCTGGTATTCAAATACACTGTAAAATGCTTTATTTGTCAAAAAACCTTTTAGTTGCTTTTTTGAACATAACATTTTTGACAACGAATTTTACTATCGTGTCGTCTAATTTTATATTTTTCATTCCATATGTTCCATTATGTACGGAATGTCCTCAAAACATTATTCCATACCTTATTATGGATTCCACATAACCATGGTATGCAGACAGTACAGTCGAGTCTACTAGTCTAGTCTAGTCTTTGAGTTTATATTTAGGTGGACGAAGTAATGATGATGTAGTTAGTACAAATGTAACGGGTAATGGTGCAATTCAACCTTTTTAATTATGTTTGGTATTAATGTTTATTAATTTGAAAAATAATTATAATCACTGACAAGAATAAATCATCTCTCTGGTAATGTAATTTCGTTTATCAAAATCTGTTAGTTTTACCGCTGCGATCTGTGAAGTTCTAAATTTTACGGTTACTGAGTCGTTTACCTTACCTAGAATTTCAATATTATTTCCAATTTTTCCTTACCGTATCAATTTTCTGTGTAGGTGGCTTCTTTGTTGACATAACTCAGAGTACATCGATTACAGCTATACCTACATCACATTTAAAGACCTTTGTTCTCTGCCGTCAGGTAAATTTTATTTTTAGATTTTATCAATCCCAATTATAAGTAATTACAGTCTGATGGATTTTTAGATTATCAAATGTTATCTGGTTATCAGATTCATGGACAGTTAGCTGACCCAACAGACACTATTCTGTACAAAGAAAGGTCAATGCCTATTCCTGGCCCAACCCGAACACGTTTCGAAGGATAATTAAAAAATATATTTTTTTTAAACAGGAATTATCCGTTTAACTTCTATCTCTAACTAAGTCGCCGTCATTATAAGCAATAAATAAGTAATTTAACGTATTATTATCACTGAGAGTTTGACTGTAAGGCAACGTTTAGGGTTGCTAGTATATTGTCAATTTAATTTCGAGTCGTATATTGAATACGTCTAATCGATTACGGATTAATTAATAATTATAAAAATCAATCCGTGTGCTCAAAGGCGTGCATTGTAATCACACGGCACGCCGTCATAATCATGACGGCCATTTTAGTTTCTGTGAACGTAACTAACTAACTCCAGTTTAAGACAAAACAATTATGTTCATAAACATCTCAAACCAGATATCTTATAGTCCAAACATACATAAACATGGAATGGTAATATCATTGTATTGTTTATGGCTTTGCCGTAATTAGATAAAATTAAATTGTTCAAGACCAATAATCGATTCACGTAATCGATTATATTTTAAAATATGGCAGCATTATTCTATGACAGATGATGAAGTTGACATTTGACACCCAGTAAACAAATAGTTATAGATAAAAATTATAAAATAAAAACTTTTTAACAAAAAATTAAACCGCCGAAAAACTGAAAAGCATAAAATAATAAACCTTAAAATTATGAGTCAGCGCTTTTAGTGATCCTTGTTCATTGATTTTTCAGCGCCGACTCAAAATTTTAAGGTTTATTATTTTATGCTTTTCAGTTTTTCGGCGGTTTAATTTTTTGTTAAAAAGTTTTTATTTTATATTTTTTCGTGGCTTTAATGTACTAATAATACTTGGCAAGGTATACCCTATCCAACACAAAAAGAATTATCAAAATCGGACTACTCTGTATAAAGTTATGTGTGTTTATACATTACAATCAGTGAGTGAACAATCAATCATCCCCTGTTTTCCGACCCTTAGGGTTCGATTTTGTTTTCGAAATTTATATGGGACCACCTTGGGAGTATACCCTTTCCATTAGAAGAAAAATTGTCACAATCGAACCACTATGTAAAAAGTTATGCGTGGTCAAACATAAAAAAAAAAAAAAAAAATATACGCGTCGAATTGATAACCTCCTCCGTTTTTTTTCGTCGGTTGATAAAATATAGTTTGTGTTCTTTTGTGAGGTTTTTTATGACAATGGACTCCGATCAATATCACCAGAATGACAATCCTTGCATGAACTTGGATCGTGGCTCCACTTTGAATGACGACCCTAGTGTGAATGTGAAAACTGCTGGCTGCATATGACGACCCTTGCATGCATTTGGACTGCGGGAGTCCCGCTTTTACTAATGATTAATTCGGCGCGAATTCGGACCTGAGTAACTATGCTGTCCCGAACACGTCGCGTGGATTAACCGGCGCAAGCAAGGTTCGCTGTGCGAATTGAATAATGGATATGAGGCACTTACGCTCTCATCAACTCACAAATATATATTGTATAGCAATGGGTTCTTCCACAACAGGTAAGTATTATATTACTCACCTACATTAAACAATACCTTTAGAAAACTATGATAATAACAATAGCCAGTCCTAATGCAAGCTTATAGTGATTTAACTTCACTACACAATATAAAACAAAGTCACTTCCCTCTGTCTGTCCTTATGTTTAGATCTTTAAAACTACGCAACGAATTTTAAAGCAGTTTTTTTAATAGACAGAGTGATTCAAGAGAAAGGTTTATACGTATAATAGGCGGGTGAAGCTGCTGGCAAAAGCTAGTATTAAATAAGTAAAAAAAGATATTTTTAAATACCTAAATACTTTTACTTTATTGAGAAAGTAACCAAATCTTACAGCTCATCATCATCTGCCTAGCCTTTTCCCAATTATGTTGGGGTCGGCTTCCAGTCTAACCGGGTGCAGCTGAATACCAGTATTTTACATGGAGTGACTGCCTATCTGACCTCCACAACCCAGTTACTAGGTAATACAATACCTCTTGATAAGACTGATCTGAATGAAAGTCTGACAGACTTTCGGGGTTCTGACGACCCGTAACGACTGTCTAAGATCTACAAAAGACAGCCGGGACCAACGGCTTAACATGCTTTCTGAGGCACGGAAGGGTCTTGGTTTGTAAAGATGGTCATATACACGTATATGTACTGACGTGACATCAGCATTATTTCATTACATAGTTTTTGTATTGTTGGGGGGGGGGGGGGGGGATGTTGTTTGGGACAAATGATAAGTATTGATTGATTAATAAATAAAATATATGGTGCAGTGCAAAAGTAAATATTTGTAAAGGTAAACATTACAAAATGATATATATGTATATTTAATTTAATATTTAATAATATAATAATTTAATTAATTACTTAATAGCTACTTAATGCTTGTGTGTGCATCTATGAATGAACATATGTATGTGTGATGTATGTGTAGTGTGGGGTGTGGTGTATTTGTGTGTATGTGTATGTATGGGTTCGGGTGTATGAATGGGGTTGTGTGACTTTATTTTATTATTTTATACTTTCTAGAAGTTTTTCAGTATTTCCATAATTTTGAGAGAGAAGGAAGTCATTTATGGTAAGTTTTAGTTTACTTATTGGTAAGTGATGTAGCTGAGTATTTTTACTTATTTTGTTATTATATATAGGTATGGACCCATATAGCACGGTTGTCTTCTGAAGAATTCTGTTTTACATGGTTTCAGGTCAAATACTAGGTCGTTTCTGCGTTTGTTTTTCAGTCTTACCGGGTCATACGTTGAGCCTTTGTGGCTTATAAGCAGAACTCTCCTGATATAAAGTTGTCGAACCGTTAATACCATACAATCCTTATATAGCTGCTCCGTTGGATACTGGAAGTTTCTTTTGTGCATTACTTTGAGAACTGCTCGCTGGGATCTTTCTAGGTTTAATATATGGGTTTTGTGTGTACTCCCCCAGACTGTTTAAACTTAGAAGGTGACTATTATTCAAAGGTGAAAATGAGTAAGTAACTTTGAAATGAACAATGACTGTGTTAATACCATTCAAAAGTCATTGTAAGTGTATAAAATAAGTCAGTGCTTGTGAAAAAATTAAAAATTATAAAAAATTAAAAACTGTTTTATTTCCAAATGGCGACTTATTTTCTGAACTGATAAGTACTAGAAAGTGCTCATAACACCTTATACTATCATTCCTTACACTATTTGTAAGTGTTCACTGTGGGCCACGGTTGTTCTAGTATGTGGGCATTGTCCTTTCCATAGAAATTGCTTGTTTGCTTTCTCAGCTTTTCTTTCCATATAATTATGTAACTGATTCGGACAATGACGAATATTTTAGAGCAAAAAAAAAACTTGTAGGTCTAACCTTTTTGAAGTGATGCGCTTACTAAACACATACATACGCACAATCACATATCATATCATATCATATCATTTTTATCATATAGACTGTTTTTCTTTCCATGTAGCTCGTTTGACTATTATCTACATGATAGATATCTGTCATCTAGATAATAGTCAGCTTTTGTATAAATTAAACGAATTTAGAAACCTGAACAGTAAAGAAACATTTAATCTAGTAATATGTTGAAGTTGGCCATTATTTTGGCTGTTGCGGCCGGTAAGTTAGGTCATTTAATTTATTCTTAAATATTACGGTGGCTAAGAAATAACTGCTGTACTCGTCGATCGATCAGGTTAAGCTACGATTGCCGGGGTTAATCCGTGGATGGGTGACCATCATAGCATATCGAGACCGTGTCTCGGAAAGAACGTTAATTGGTCCTGACTGTCATTCATGGATGTATAATAGTCGTTATGGGTCCTTAGAAACCCGAAATTCTGACAACAAGTCTTACCAAGGGAAAGGTATCCTATTACCCAGTAACTGGATTGTGGACGTCAGATACGCATTCGCTGAAGGTAAAGAAATAATGGTATTCACCTGCATCGGGTTAGATCGGAATCCAACCTCAAAATTGTTGGAAAAAGGCTAGGCCTCTCGGGGCTTCGAAAAGCATGTAAATATTTGGTCAGTGCTGTCTTTCGTAGATCTTTAGCAGATGGTACATTACAAGTTGTATTATGCGGTGTAGTAGTTGCAACAGGATGCTCTGATTGGTCGATCACCTATAAAATGTCCCATAGCAAATTCTTAACAAAATCCAATAAGTTTGAAGTATTTAAGCACAGTATTTTTTGTAACTTGTCTATTAACACATAACAAAAAATATTATATTCTGCAGAAAGTTCCTAAACATTTTTTAATGTTTTCTTATTTATCTGATAATTATGTAACAGCGATATTATTATTATTTTCTAGTGTGCTGTGTACATGCAGAGAATAGATACTTTCTATACACAAGGTACGTACTCCGTAAAAATATATTCTAAGCTACTGCATAACATTTTATAATTTGGCATAATAAGCGATGATACGGCAGACAACAAAAATAGTCTGCAAAGCCTTCCGGATAAGTAAGCTGAAGTGGTAATTGGCCGGCCATATCTATTAGCCGTAGAACCAACGACCGTTGGGCTACACGTGTAACGTGAATGGAGTTCATGAATGGGCAAACGTAGGAAGGAATAGTAAGATTAGAGCAGTGGAAGAGAAGAGCGACGACCTTAGCAGGGTAGTCGGTATGGTTGCTGGATATGGGACTACGCTCACTAGGTGGTCTCGACTGATCGGATTTTCTCTGGCCAAGGTTACGGCTATTCGTAGTGGTCGCTACGTAGTGCGCGATGTAGTTGGGTAATGACAAAGATTTGAACTTCGTAATACTGGAGAAGCCTGTGTCCAGCAGTAGACTGATTTAGGTGATAATGATGAATAGGACATGATTTAGATTCACAAACTCACACTTTTTTTTTTGAATTTTAGGTAACTATGTGAAAAGGAAATCATTTTGTTGATACGTCTACCAACTGCATTAACACGTTAACTGCCATGTCAGACTGTGCATGACACTTTTTGCTCCATTCAGGCGTTGTCGGACTATATGACCGACAACACATACCAAATCTGAACGTGTCGTTGCTGCCTGGTGGCCATGTTTATTACTCCTTCAGCTATATTAAGTGTTCCGTAGAGCACAAAAACAACTGTGTCTACGTAACTTATATTTACATTTAATCTCATACACTTTTTGGAAAGTATGAAATCAAAATTAAAGTAAGAAATTAAAATATTAAAATAGGCTGTATATCAAGTAATAGATATGATATAATACGTATTAATGGAATAAATAAACTATTTAAAGTTAATAACACCAAGTACATTTTTTGACTTTTTCTGATTTTCACCATGGCAGTTAACGTGTTAAATATTTCATAAATTCGCCATGCAGCCGTTTTCAAAAAATGACAATTTTGTCATTGATAGATAAACTAAAACGTATGTATATTTCTTTCCAGGCTTAACCCGTCTGTACCACAGGAAATAACAAGAGAGAACTACTTTGGGGATTCTAATTTCAATGCAGAACACAATACAGTTATATTGATCCATGGGCACGGTGGAAGCTCTAGAACATTATTCAATACATTAATCACGGATAGTAAGTAACCAGCGCAATACCAAAATAACATTTGTATGATAATTCATACAAATGTTATTTTGGTATTGCGCTGGTGCTGGTTATTGGCTGGGTAGTCATAGTTAGCTATCATTATCAAACTGTATCACATAATTGTGATAAAGTTTGATAATGATAGCTACCTATGACTGGAAAAAGATCGTGAGATAAAGGTTGATTATTGGTATAAGCACGGATATTTCATGAGTCATAAAAAGGCAAAAGCAATTGAAAAATACTGAGAGTCCATCCAACTTAGGACAGGGGCAAGAAGATCAAGATGATGGGTACGCCTTACGGAGGCCAGTACATAAATCATTAGCTTAATTATTATCTAAGTACTCAGATTTCGCACTGATTATTATTTTTCAGTCACACAGCTTTTATGCAGGATTTTATAACAGTATCAAGTAGTGATGCAACGAATACTACTTTTACAAATACGAATACAAATATCAGACCTTCTATTCGGCGAATACGAATACGAATATCTCGCCATGGTAATAATTATTTGATGAATTTCTATTTTTCTAATTATTAAAATTTACAATAGGCAAATTTTTATTTAAAAAACTTTTTTACAAATAAAAAAAACAACTCACTTCCTTAAAAATACTACAAAGTGAAAAATAACTTTATTTTCGGCAGTCGGTGTCTTAGGATTTAAGGTATTTAAGGTTTTTTCCACCGACTTCCGTATTAAAGTTTTTTTTTCACTTTATACACTATAAATTATACA
This sequence comes from Aporophyla lueneburgensis, assembly GCA_932294355.1. Lineage (NCBI taxonomy): Eukaryota > Metazoa > Arthropoda > Insecta > Lepidoptera > Noctuidae > Aporophyla > Aporophyla lueneburgensis. The sequence continues at coordinate 19,508,427 of OW028746.1, read as the reverse complement.
TTATACACTATTTTAAGGAAGCCAGTTGTTTTTTTTTTTTTGTAAAAAGTTTTTATTTTTAAACTTTTTGTTATTGTATCTACCCCGCACTAATTCCATACAAAAAATGCATATTTATTCGTTAGCAGTTGCGTCGCGGTTGATTTGCTGTCATTTTTTAAAGAGTTCCGGTGTCTGTCTCCAGAACTCATCATCAGATCTATATGAAATTTACATGGGACTATTTCGAAAAAAACCCCTTTCGAACAAAAAAAGAATTTTGTAAATCCGTTTATATATGATGGAGTTATGGCCGAACATACATTAAAAAACCGGCCAAGTGCGAGTCGGACTCGCGCACCGAGGGTTCCGTACAAACCTGTAGGTATTCACGGTTTATGCATAAGGCTTGTGTTTATGAAATTAAATCCTATTTTTTTAATTTTTATATTTGAGTTGATTGAATGAAAGGTAAATTGCGGTTTACGATTTATGACGTATAAAAAAAAAACTACTTACTAGATCTTGTTCAAACCAATTTTTGTTGGAAGTTTATATAGCAATGTACATCATATATTTTTTTTAGTTTTATCATTCTCTTATTTTAGAAGTTACAGGGGGGGGGACACACATTTTACCACTTTGGGAGTGTCTCTCGCGCAAACTATACAGTTTAGAAAAAAATGATATTAGAAACCTCAATATCATTTTTAAAGACCTATCCATAGATACCCCACACGTATGGATACGATGAAAAAAAATTTTTTGAGTTTCAGTTCTATGTATGGGGAACCCTAAAATTTATTGTTTTTTTTCTATTTTTGTGTGAAAATCTTAATGCGGTTTACAGAATACATCTACTTACCAAGTTTCAACAACATAGCTCTTATAGTTTCGGAAAAAAATGGCTGTGACATACACGGACAGACAGACAGACAGACAGACAGACAGACAGACAGACAGACAGACAGACAGACAGACATGACGAATCTATAAGGGTTCCGTTTTTTGCCATTTGGCAACGGAACCCTAAAAAATGGCCGGGGAGTCCCCCGTCGCGTCGTCGTTGCGGTTAAGGCCCTTACACACCTTGTATTTTTACGTGCCGCATGCCGACGACGCGCGTTTTCCAAATCTGCCAGTAAGTAGATTTGCGTACAATCATATTAATTTTTAAATATTCGTATTAGTATTCGCCGAATACGAATATTCGTATTCGTATTCGTTGCATCACTAGTATCAAACAATACATTCTTAGTTACGTAAAAGAAAATACTTTGGATACATAGCCGTCGACCAGAACAAATACATTACAATGCGGCCAACACCCTACGTATCTTTAGGTTGGATTCGATAACACCCTGAATCCGCCTAGGCGGCAGTACCCGCTTGGCGGGTGCTGCCACCGGGTTCACACATCGTGGTCAGGGGTTCTTGAATTGGTGTCGAGTCTACCACGAAGAACCATTTTTTTTTTCTGGGTGGGAAATTATCAACTTTTTCCGCATTGGGCGGAGCGGGAGAGCGTGTCAGACTATAACAGACTAAAACCCACCCATGTTCCATCAACTGCCTGTGCTTCCTAGCACTGGCAGTTGACGGTTGTTTGTTGGATGGTCTTCCATGGTAATTCTTTCGAACAAATCCGCGACCCTGCGAGGTGGCGGAGGCGCGAGGCGGGCCAGCACCAGTCGTGGATCGCTGGAGTCGCATTAGATCGCGTGATCCTCGGTGCAAGTGAGGGAAGGTAACACAGGGGTAGTTTATAGTCAATAATAATCTGACAGCAACCTCTGCCCTCCCAGGGTTGAAAACATCCATGAGGATTTCTAAAGTAGAACAAAAAAAAGGCTGCAGTATCTAACGATCAAAAGCATTATAAATTATTGGGGTCTTTTTCTGAATTACGACACTTTGTGGCACCAATCGGTCCCACTATTGAAACTAGACAGACTGTAATTTTCACACTATTTTTAACTTATTTCTTTCAGATATATTAAAGTTTCAAGAACCACATAACATCTTAGTTGTTGACTGGGAAGAAGCAGCTAGCTACAGCTACTCGGTCGCATCGGCAAAAGTAACATTTGTGGCTCGTGAATTGGAATATTTTTTGAGAGATTTAACTTATTATTCTGGTACAGCAAGTATCTCTAGTGTGCACTTGGTTGGATTTGGCCTAGGAGCTCATGTTGCTGGCATTGCTAGTAGACATTTGACCTATATAGAAGATGGATACCCTGGAGTAGTTAGTAGAATCACTGGTAAATAATTATTGTTTTCTTAATGTGCACCTAGCTTCTGACGATGCGTAAGTGCTCATTTTGGTTTATGTGAAATAAAAATATTTTGATTTTATTTCATTAAAGATTCTGTTAAAACAGGTTCCTGAATATATACGTAATGTTTAATACATTCCATAAATTCATTTAGATAGTTCCTACATCAAAAGCGGCCACAATAACATTTGTACTATTTAATATTCTTTTTTTATAATGCTTCGTTCATAACCACTTTCCTGACCTTTTTTTAGGATTGGACCCATCTGGAAGTGGATGGGGCAGCAATTCCGCACGTTTGAGAAATACTGACGCTCACTACGTCGAAGTTATCCACACAGATGGATCAGGTTTATTTGCCAACGGTATTGGAACTGCAACCGGTCATGTAAACTTCTATGTCAACGGTGGTAGCAACCAACCAGGCTGTTTGACGCATTCCTGTAATCATAACCGGGCCTATGAGCTGTTTGCAGCTTCTATGTATAACGATAACCTAGTAGGCTACCCATGCAGCTCAACTACGCAGATGAATCTGAACAGATGTAGAGGAACCGCATTAAATGTAGGAGGCACAGAATTATTTAAAAGATCGTACGTACAATTTTTATTAAAACCTTAGTTATTTAAATATTAGCGCAATGACATACACTTATTCAAACTGATTTTACAATTCATTTGAAATTATTATGAACAATAATAATATCACAAATTTTAACAATTGAAGAAACAAAATATCCGTATAGTGTTACTTCTTCATCTTTGACCTTGTATGCTTAAGTAGATATTTAGAATATAATTTGAAAAAAAAAAATGTTTTCAGCTCCAGCAATATCTACAGGATCAACACCAGGAGCTACCCGTTTTAAGATTAGATTGTATCATTACAGAATAAATATTTGTCTTGCCTTATAATTTATTTTCTTATTTATTTCCTTGGCATGGTCTGCAAATGTGTACAAAATGTCCCCATCATAGTCCTCACCGACCTTTTATTTCAGTATTACTATAAAATAATATGATTGACTGCCATAGTCGATTACCAGAAATTGAAAAAGCTATCCAATGAAATCCTATTTAATTTTACCTGTATTTGCGAAATATTTGTCAAGAAATCACAAAATTGACTCATTTTCATGATAGCTGTTATAGTAGGTAAGGCAAAGAATATAAAGGGAGCTTGTTGAGAGCAGTTATCGGCTGTCACTTGTATTATATTATATTTTAATAGGCCCCTGATCAACAGGTTAACTGAAACTATGACCTACTTCTTTAGGATTATGTATTATTTGACATACACTCGGCGTCACAAAAATCGCACCTCTCCGATAATAAATTTCAAGCATGTCCTGCCATCAAAGAATACATTAAACCAAATTAATATTGGTATCAATTGAAAGTATGTTTAACGGCCTTCAAATTAAAAACAGTTAGAATTCCTAAACACAACAGATCGCATTAACACGTATCATAAAAAAAAATTGTTGAAAACTTCGCATTACAACGGCCACTAATTGCGCCTCCCTACAAGGGTATAAAAAGGGCGAGCCGGGTTAAATGTGGGTAATTCGCTATCCAACCTTTAAAGTGAACACACTTAAATAGCTACAGCTAGAAAAATACCCCAGAAGATGGATACCACTGCAGATGAAGCCGCTCAGCCTGTGCATTACTGCAGTCAGGGATGCGGCAATGTGATGTTGCCCGGCTACTACTAACTAAACTTTAGTCGCTTTTCCGTTCGACGAGTGTTCCAACGCTTCCAAGAGATTGGTGGCTATATCCGAAGACGTGGATCTGAAAGACAACGGTGTACATCCTAAAGAGACGATCGCTTCATTGTTTCGACATCTTTACGTAATCGGTTCTCCGATGAGCTGCAACAGCTAGCTATCAGCTCGCAGAACTTTTTTAAGCGTCTCCACCATTAGAAGAAAAATGCGGGAGAAGAAAATTGCAGCTCACAGGGCTGCTACAGGGCCAAAATTGACTACACAGCATAGGAGAGACCGGTTGCAATTTGCCTGTGACCATGTGGCATGGACAATAGACCAATGGAGGGCCGTGCTCTTCTCGGATGAGACAAAGGTGTGTCTTTTCTGCAACGACAGACGAAGAAGAGTGTACAGGAGGCAAGGGGAACGATTAGCACAAGCCTGTATTCAAGAGACAGTGGAATATGGGGGTGGTTCGTGCATGTTCTGGGGCGGCATGTCAATTGACGGCAAAACGAACCTTGTGTGTGTGTTTTTCGGACTGGAAATGCTCGCGGGCAAGGGTCGCTGACTGCTTCTCGGTACATAACAGAGATTTTAGAGCAGCAGGTTGTCCCTTATGCGGGTTTTGTTGGCAGTGGGTTCACGTTAATGCACGATAACGCCCGCTGTCACACTGCATTAACTGTAAGAGACTACCTGCAAGAAGTTGGGATCCCTGTTATGCGCTGGCCGGCGCGAAGTCCAGACCTGAACCCTATTGAGCATCTTTGGGATATATTAAAACGGCGAGTACGGGCACGTGATCCTGCCCCTACCACTCTCCAAGACCTCCAAGATGCCGTCGTTGCAGAATGGGACAACATTCCTCAAGAGACTTGTCACATTAATTAGGTCCATGAGAGAACGCATGGATGTAATCATCAGGGCTAGGGGGGTCTTAAGTTGTTTTTAAGGACTTTGTTTTATTTTCTGCTGATAAAATAAAATTTAACTTTTTAATCAATTGTATTAGCTTGTTTTTTATTGCCTGGTAAAAAGAAACAATTCTATTAATTTATTCTGAAATTTAAATAATTGCCTTTCCAATGATACCTTAAAGTCATATGTCTACCATTGATGAATAGGGTTAAAATCACTTTGAAGAGAATTCTTTAAAAGGTTCGATTTTTGTGACACCGAGTGTAGTTTTAGGTTAACAGCACGTCTCAAACTCAAAAACTCAACTCAAAACATTTATTTTAAATATACCAATTACAGGCACTTTTGAATGGTTAACGAGGCGGGAGGTGAGTCAGAAAGATGAACCTAGTTGCCCATTCCAAAGTGTGTTAGGTAACTGCTGGTAGGTGAGTTTGGAAGTTACCAGTGTGATACCCCTGTGCCTCGGAAAGCACTTTAAGCCCTTGGCCCTGCCCCTGATCTCTCTCCAGTTGTATCGGATTGCCGTCCTATCCGACTATGAGAGTGAGGGAAGAGTGAGTGCCACTGTGTGAGCGCACACACTTGTGTACTATTATATCTCCTGTGCCAATGCCAGTGTCCGTTAAGATTGACCGCCATCGCCGAAATACGGTCTGGAGGACTATATAGGAATCAATGCAGAAGAATGGGCAAGAAACTCCATGGACACAGTTTTCAATCAAAAGTTACAAAAAGTTGGTTACATCATGTCGCGTGATAATAGGGATGCAGACTTTTATTAGAAATATTCAAAAAAATAAAGTAATTTTAAAGTAGGCATAGTAAAATGAGATAAGTAATCAAAAGGAAATATGGAGAAGTTACACTCTTTAAAAATGTTTGTATTATTCCCGTCCCCGCCTACAGACTATATGTGGCACTAGTACGAAGTTGCATAGTCATAGTGTCACACATGAAATCTCTTATTATTATCAACACAAGTTTTTGAAAATATTGATAGCAAGCAATAATGTAACGCAGTATAAACAGATTTTCAGAAAGCATTTGATAAAGTTGATCACAGATTGCTGCTTGATAAAATCACATACATTGATATCCGGTGGTTTTCCCTCGCTGGTTTGTCTCCTATATCACAAAACCAGAAGGTTTTATGTCATAAATAGCTTCAAGTGTAACTGCATTCAAGTCACATCAGAAGTGCCACAAGGTTCGAGTTTAGGGCCTCTATTGTTTATTATCTTTTTATTAGCATAAAGATATAGTTCCCCAATTTCATAATTTATCTCAAATGCTGGAGACTTTTTAAGTTTCTAAGATACTTTCGAATGCATAGGATTGTTTTGACTTTCTGCAAGATCTTGATTGCTTGTCATACTATTGCAATTTTAATAAACTATACCTTAGTATCCCTAAGTGTCATAGTATAATATTTAACATAAAGAAAAATATTATTTATATCAATTAATACCTTGCTGATAGCAACATTAACAAAAAATCACACAATTATGTTTGTCAGGTGGTAGATCTTTATGGTTATATTTCAAGCCCAAGTATCTTGATAAACCTATAGTGTCAATCTACAGGTATTCGTTTTCTATGGCAGTCGTGATATTTTGACAAATAAATAATGAAGAGGTTGGTCAAAAATCTGGTTTCGGTTAGTGCCACTCACTACCGTTAAATTGGTAAATACAACAGGGCTGTAAGATACAGTTGAAGTTTGAAAATTACATACACATACCTAACATCACACCTTGTTTCTCAGTAGGGTTCGGAAGAGGTGTCTCAATAGTACACCCGCATTTGGCCAGTTATGTTTAAGTTCCATTAGAGCCTATTGCTATCAACCTGGCACATATACAAACTCCGGGCTACTACTGAAAATAAATTACAGATGGTAAACACTAAAATACTTTACTCGACCTGGCAATCGAACCCAGGACTTCATGCTCAGCAGAAGCGTTCGTAACCACTACATGAACGTGGAAGTGCATTAAAAATACTTTGCATTTTTTATTTCATAAAAGTTCGAACAATGTGTGCAGTCGGGGAACTCCAAAATGAGCTCCGTAATTAGAGAATGAGATGTATTTTGTTAGAAGTCTGGATCTAACAAAAAATATCTCATTCTTTGTTAGATCCAGCCTTCCGTTATTAGTGATCTTGCAATCCATGAAAATAACACTACATAATATTTTTTTTTATTATTTGCCACTACAATCTTGGTTTTTCGTTATGCCTCACTATCTGTTTTAATACCCTCAAAAACCAAGAAAATGAATGATAAATGATGTGGAGGTACCAGTCGAAAATTCCCTCTATGCACTATGTAAGTGCAACCAAGGACGTCCTCGGTGGGCGCAAGCTATTAGAGAACATGGGAACAAAATATATTGGGCTATGGGTTTGGGTGAATATAGTGGATTGGTAACCTACAACTATGGAAGCACTGGTGGCCCAGTGGTATCAGCCCCGAATTACGAGATGTAGGTCATGGGTTCAAACCCAGGCAGGCGCTTTACTTTGTGTAAATAATTTCATCACCACTGCTCTCAAAACGGTGAAGGAAAACATCATGAGAAAACCGGCATGTCCTAGAACCAAGCATTCGAAGACATGTGGCATCTACCAACCCGCACTGAGCCCGCGTGGTAGATTACGGCCCACTCCTTCCCACCGAGAGGAGGCTTGTGTCCCACCAGTGAGAACAATATAGGCTGATGGAAGGACTATATGCACTATCTGATCAATCGTTTATATATACACGGACAAAATTGTAGGGGGTGACTCGCACACTCAATAATGGGCCCCTAAAAACTGTTGCTAGCATATAGTGTCAAACCTATAAAGGAACAACATGTCCTTAGATGCTTAAAGGGTACAAAAAGGCTATCAGAACCGACCCAAAAGTACGGTCAAGGTCCCTACAAGCACTTTACTGGAACACTTCCTTGCTTCGAGCACGTTTGCTTTTGCGAATCTCCACTCAATGCGGCATATAAAGACAAGAAAGAGGTAGGAGCTCAGTTCCTCATCTGTGATTACTCCCGCCGGCCGTTAAAGGCCAGGAGCCAGAAGTTAAAATCAAGATAATAAGCAGGAGATAGCGTCTATGGGATTGCTACTCCCCAACAGCTCGACCCAAGCTGCCCTGCGGGTTTCTGTATCTCTCATTGTCTGGTTCCTTACCTTATAACTGTTCCGGTAAAGTAAACTCTACCCACATAGGCCTAGAGTCCTGAGAGTTCAAGCCCCACCTCGGCATCTACTTAGAAGTACGGCGACGGGGTTTATATTATTATTAATATCTGGTTGACCGAGCTTTGCTCGGTATTTTTAGTAAATTGTGTTTAAAATAATAAGTTTATGTTAAGTTTATTATCGATAAAGTTGGTCATTGAAAACACGAATAAAACAACATTTTATAAAAATGAATCCTAGCTAGATCGATTTATCGCCCCCGAAACCCCTTGTATACTAAATTTCATGAAAATTGTTGGAGCCGTTTCCGAGATTCAGATTATATATATATATACAAGAATTGCTCGTTTAAAGGTATAAGATTAAACACCTGACAGATGTCTTTCATATACCGGTTCATTTAGAAACTCTATTTGATTTTCTTCAACGATTTTTTAATAACAATTATAAGCTTGTCAATACGCCTACGCCTGCCGGGGTCGCGTGATTGTTCGAAAGAGATACCGTGACCCTGGCACAAGGGCAACTGATGGAACACGGGTGGGTTTTAGTCAGTAAAAGTCTGACACGCCCTCTCGCTCCACCCAGAGCGGGAGAAGTCATTTGATGATTTCCCATCCAAAAAAAAAGCTTGTCAATACAGATACATGTGTAACTTATTCCCTTTATTGAGTGGTTGCGTATAACCACCTAAGTTGGGTTTGTTTACACGGCCAATACTTTAGGAATATACTATAGACGTCTGAGTCCACAGCACATAAATATTCTCTAGATCCGTACGGATGGCTGATATAACACAGACCATAATAACTACTTGCAGTTTGCTGTTGCCCGCAACTTGGTCTAAGATCCAGAATGAAAATATAGGATCATCATTCATTCATTCATTTCAGCCGAAAGACGTCCACTGCTGGACATAGGCCTCCCCCAAGCTCCGCCACTTCGACCAGTTTTGTGCTTCCCGCATCCAGCGGATTCCTGCGGCCTTCACAAGGTCATCGGTCCACCTTGTTGGAAGCCTTCCAACTCTACGTCTTCTGGTACGCGGTCGCCACTCCAGAACCTTTCAGTCCCATCGGATATCTGTTCTGCGAGCAATGTGCCCTGCCCACTGCCACTTCAGTTTAGCAATTCTTCGGGCTATGTCGGTTACCTTGGTTTTCCTACGGATCTCTTCATTTCTGATTCGATCGCGTAGGGAAACTCCAAGCATAGCCCTCTCCATCGCCCTTTGGGTGACTTTCAGCCTTCTAATAAGGCCCATTATGAGCGACCACGAAATATAGGCTATCATATCCTTATTTAGGTCATTGACTACTTATGGGCAAAATTTCATCCAAATCCGTACAGCTGTTTTGGCATGAAAGCATAACAAACATACTTACAAAAAAATAAAACACCTTTATAATATTAGTTTAGATAGAGACTCCTTTATTCTCGCCCGCCAGGTAAAAATATAGATTATATCATTCCTGATTATAAATAATTAGAGTTATATTCATTTTGAGATTATCATATGTTATCTGGTTATCAGATTGATAGACAACTAGCAGACCCGACAGACGTTGTCCTGTGCGAATTTCAACAATTTATTTAAAATTTCCTTAGAAAATGCACGTTTGCTTTGTCGAATACTCCAACTTTTCTTTTTGTGATTTCTTTTCGTGACCTACGAACAGTACTTTATTATTAATATAGATAATCTATTTATTTTAAGCTCGTTTAACTATTATCTTGATTAAACAAATTATCTTCATTCGATATTATCTATATTATTTATCTTAAAAAATGATATTATATCACCCACTTAAATATAAATAAAATCAATTAAGAACTCTGAACAGTAAAGAAAAGACCGATCAAGCAATATGTTAAAGTTGGCCATTATTTTGTTTGTTATGGCAGGTAAGTTAGTTTATTTAACCACTAAGTCCCTGAGATACCGCATTTGGTATAGACACAATGGTTTTTAATTGTGTCTGTAATTACGGTATCCAATGGGTTAATGTAATCTTAAAGACTTGTCCTTGTGATGTCAGACGCAAAGAATAGCACCATCCCATTTCTTCCCGTGGGTGTCGTAAAAGGCGACTAAGGGACCTACTAGAGAATGGGCAGCAGCGTTCTCTATGCATTTTACCACCATACTGCGATCCCCAATTCGCTTGCTAAGCATGGCAATTATTTCAAAGCCCCCAAACTGGGAAAAGCCTATGTTCAGCAGTGAACATCTTACGGCTGAAATGATGATGATGATAAATCTTAAAGACTACACTGTAATGGCTCGTGATTAAGTTATAACTGCTGCACGGGTCGATCAATCAGTTATAGCTACGCATGCCGCAGTTATTTTGTAAGTGGGACCAACCATTACATACGGCGAGATCCCTTTGTGTCTCGAAAAGTACGTTAAGCCTTTGATCCCGACAGTTGCTACGGGTATTCCTATTCAGAACCCAAAATAGTTGGAAAATGGCTAGGCAGATGATGACCATTCGGTACCTCTGAAAGCATGTAAATATCTTTAGCAGTCGTTACACCACTAGTTGTAAATTAACTCCACGAGGATATGGTGCAGTGGTCGCTACAGTCGCAAATGAATTGTTTTAATCCTATATACTTATACATATGTCTAAGTATTTCTGCATACTTCAGCTGCCGTATACCGTAGGCTAGCGTTAGAAGGGATAATGTTTCTAAGCAAATTCATAACAATATCCGTTTGAAGTATCTATATTAATTAATAAGCACAGTATTTTTAGTTCCTTAGTATAAATAACTATAACAAAAATACTTGTTGAGCACGATGGTATCTAAACAATTTTAACAATGTTTTATGATTCTCAATATACGTAATATTTGTGAGAACTAATATTTTTGTATTATTTTCTAGTGAGCTGTGTGCATGCAGAGAATAGATATTTTCTATACACAAGGTGAGTGCTCCGTAAATGTATCTTCGATGCTTCATAATGTGTAGCGGCACAGAAACAAATTTGTTTGATAAAGAGAAATTGGTCGGCCATATTAACCGCAGAAACAATGAGTGGTGAATGATTTAGAGAATGGGTAAACGTAGGAAGGTAGGTATATAGGATTGCAGGCAAAGTGGAGCGACGACGACGCAGGATGTCTGATAGGTATCTGCTGGATATGGGCTCTCGCGCATTACACAGTAACGATTAATCGACTCTTCAGCGGCCAAGATTCGTGCAATTCGTGCTCATGGCCACGTGGTTTGTGATGTAGTCGAGGTGAAAGTTAAATTGGTGATATTGGAGGAGCCCATTTCCAACAGTAAAATGATAAAGTTAATGGTGGTGCATAGGCGATGGTTTAGTTTCACAACCTCATTCGAAATTTCGTTAGGTTAGGTTACGACTTTTAAAAAAGAAGCATTTTAAAGGGTGAAGAGCGAATGGCACATTCAACGTTCTTCAGGCAAGTATGTGGGCCTTATTTACGTTGTATTTGCTTTACATCAACGTCTTCTGTAACCTAAAAATAGTAATACTGGAGTGTTTTCTGGTGTTGTCTTTTCTGGAAATTCTTAGCACGATGTTTCCAGAAGTTTTGAATCCGGTAAGACCCGAATAGCTGAATGGCTCAAAATTAACGTGCTCACACATAACATAGCTAGAAATAATGACATATATTTTGGCATATCACCCAGAATACAACCAAATATAGATTTTAACATGGAAACGTACGTACGAACGTATGTACGTAATTTTCATGCAAATAACTGACAATAGCCCATACTAGTCAAAGTGTCTCAAACTAAATATCTTGGTGTTATTGTTGACCAAAGATTATTACCACCACCTTATACCGTTTACTAACAGAATCAGAAAACTGAGCTGGGTAATAAGGATTGTACCAAAAAAGTACCTTACAGCACAAATATGCACGAATATACACAGCGTTAGTGCAGCCCATCTTACTGTACTAAATCCCCAGTATGTAAGGTTTAGATTAAATTCACAAACCTTGGGTGGGGATAATGGGCTCTTATAAAACTAATCTCCTTTAAAAACCTTAGACAGAACTTTGTATCAGACACAAAGTGTATAAGCGAAGTTACTCTCGGTACGAAAACTATATAGAATTAAAACTGTTCTAAAGAAACACAAAACTATTACTCTTAACTCCAGCTTAACCCTGAAAAGAAGAAAAGAAATAATAGCAGAAGATCCCCAAAATAAAACCAAGTTTTCTCGTGTACCATACAAAAAACGATCAGCTAAGCTAAACAATAGACTTAACAAAGAGATTAACATATACAATAAGAAACAAAATCAATACAAATAAATTGTAAAACCAGATAGACGTTTAGAGATTTCACATAATTACAAAACTTGAACAAGCAGCATTATGTAAACGTTTTGCATTTATCAATGCAGCGGGTCAACAATTACACGGTTGATTGTAAACTAATAATTTTAAACGAATAATAACACTACACGTAAAAAAGCGTAAAATAAAACGACTGTTTGTAGAATTTAGATCTGCATTGTGAAACTATGTGTGTCGTAACAAAAATAATGGCGTCCGAAACAGAAAAAATTAAAACGCCGAAAAAACTGAAAAGCAAAAAATAATAAACCTTAAAATTATGAGTCGGCGCTATGAGTGATCTTTGTTCATTGATTTTTCAGCACTGACTCAAAATTTTAAGGTTTATTATTTTTGCTTTTCAGTTTTTTCGGCGGTATAATTTTTTGTTAAAAAGTTTTTATTTTATATTTTTGTAGCTTGAATGTACTAATAATACTTAGCAAGGTATACCCCATCCAATGAAAAAAGAATTATCAAAATCGGACTACTCTGTATAAAGTTATGGTTATACATTACAATCAGTGAGTGAACAATCAATCATCCCCTGTTTTCCGACCCGATTAGGGTTCGATTTGTTTTCCAAATTTATATGGGACCACCTTGGGGGTATACCCTTTCCAATAAAAAAAGAATTATCACAATCGGACTACTATGGACAAAGTTATGCGTGGTCATACATAAAAAAAAAAACAAAAAAAATATGCGCGTCGAATTGATAACCTCCTCCTTTTGTTTCGTCGGTTAATAACCTCCTCCTTTTTTTTCGTCGGTTAAAAATAAAAGGAGTAATACGAGTGAAAATGATCGTAACTCGTATGAAAGCAGTGATTTATAGGACAATTTGAATATAAAAATTTCAGTTGTACGAATATCAGTACCAAACATACTAATTTAGTCAAGTAACTGCGACCAACTTGGAAGTACCGCTCGTTGGCTACTGCAACGGCCGCGGTACCGCTCGCTTCGCTCGGTCGGCTCGCTTGCAAATGTTCACAGTGTCCTTGCTTAGTTACTGCAACCGATTTGGCCATAAGAAACCACAACAACACTTATTGTGCCTACAAATAAGCCATTCTACATAACGTCTAAACGTGGGTAGCCGTTTTGTTAAACGTAATGCAATAACAATCCACACACATACATAACGGAAATGTTTTGTAAAACAAACAGAACTAAGATTCATTTGTTCACACAAATTCACTCTCATTCACCCACTCGTAGATATGCCTGCGTACGTACCTGCATGGCTAGGTCTAATTCTCTCTTTTTTAATATAATTATTTCCATAACCTATATTTTGTAGCGTTAATCCGCTACGGTTAAACCTTTTTGATTTATATTATACACTTTATGAACAGATCAGACTCTTGGAAAAAAATTGAGCCTAATTTGCTCAAATAGGCTTAGCGGATTAGCGCTACATTTCGTAAAATGTAAGTAATAGTTACTCAACTTATTTTAGTTATGAAAGAGCGGATTCTCATAGCACAGGCCTATCTGCTTAAATCACCAGTTGCTAATTTATACTTGTTGAAATAATTATCAATTTTTCATTTCACTTTATTGATATGCAAGTCACCTTAAATTATTAATGAATTGAATGATTTGCTGACGTATCAACAAAGTGAAATTACGTTTTTATTTCGTTTGCATTAGGTTCGCGTCCGTTTTAAAAAATATATAATTTTGTCAATGACAAATAAACTACAGAATATTTGTATATTTATTTATTTTTTATAGGAAAAACCCGTCTGTACCACAGGAAATAACAGGACAAAATACTTGGGACTCTAATTTCAGTGCTAAAAACAATACAATTATATTGATCCATGGTCACGGTGGAAGCAGTAGAACGTTCTTCAATACAATGATCACAGATAGTAAGTACCCAGTCCAATAATATAAGAAAAGAGCTACTTTTGGATTTTGATAATATATGATGCTGATATCCAACTACAGCAAGAAAAGGGTGACAACTAAGACAAAGGTTACACATCTGTAAAGGACGGATAATTCATGAGTCCTAAAAAGGCGAAAACAATTTGGGTTAGTGTCAGGAGAATCAATATGATGGGTGCATATGTGTAAAAATATATATCACTAGCATAATTATTAACCACTTAGATTCTCACTGATTATTATAGTTTGTGAGAAATATATTAGATTAATTTTTATTTAATTTTCAGTCACGAAGCTTTCATTCAAGTATTTTTTTTAACAGTATTCAAGAAATACATTCTTGGTACGTTAAAGCTAATACTTTCGTTAGAGAGCCGACGATCAAAACGAAGTATCAAAGCAATGCGGCCATCACCGTATGTAAATTATATAAATCGGTAGGTTAGATTAGGAATGATGCTGATCCCCCCAGTGGGTTCCCGCATTGTCGAGGTGAGGGGCTCAGTAGCTGTGGCTTGGACACCCACGGTGAAGCTAAGAGGAACCCGAGGAGGGGCTGCTCGTCAGGACTTTTGCTGCCGAAGCTGACGACGTAGCGGCCAACACGTAGGTTGTGGTGTCGCTTAGGCGACATCGCAACTGAGGCGGGCCGTGATGTCGTTGTATTTGAGGCATCGCGGCTGAGGGTTGAAGGCCGCGGTGGGAAAAGAGTGAGATGCGCCGCTCTTCCTACCTTCCGCGGCCTGTCCGGGGTTTGCCACCGTCCGATGGCGGACGCGGTGGGGTTGCAGGGGAAGAGGAGTGTTGGTATAGCGTTGGCTTACTCTCTACTTACTCTCCCTATCCCCTGCGGCCGAAAAGTGGTAGGCGGCGGGGCCACTGTCCTGACCCGCCGCAGGGGGACAAAAGGTGCCATTCACGGGGTCATCAGGCACCCATGTGTTCATGCGCGCCGTGAATGGGGTATCCCCTAGAGGTGGGTCCGGTGACGGACAGCTGCGGTGGGTGCGCCGAAGAGTTCTTACGAGCCCGTGTTCCCGCCATAAGCGGTGTAAGACTCCACGGTGTCCCGTGGAGTTTTAGTGGGGTGCAGTCCCACATAACTGTGTTATTTCTCCGTGGTAGCGCAGTATGCATGAGCATTTCTCCCCGATAAAAAAAAGGAATGATGCTGATCCCAACTAGGCAGCAGTACTTAACGGTCAAAATTATCAGGAAATCGCATAGTCTATTTCCAAAAAATTGCATGTCAAGACCCTAGCCTATGGACTCAAAAATACTAGGAAAAGAGATTTTTAGATGGTTTATATTTTTTACATTTTATTTTGACTTTTATAGTCATTGCTATTTAAAAATGTGTTGCGATGTTTAAAAAAAATATCAAATGCGCATTTAAAAAGTAAGAAGCAGTTCAGCACTTTACGGAACTGCTTCAAAAAATACTCTTACTTTAATAAATAATAAATACATTTTTAATAATAATAATAAATTTTTTATTCAAAAGTAAAAGTTGGTAAATAACAGTATAAATCTTAGAATATAGTAAAGGTAGTACAAAGTATGATGCCTGTACTAGGATAAACCTGTATCACAGGCGGCATGAGTTCTTACAATTTATATTAGGTCAACTGATGTCTTAACAATATTTAACTTAAGTTTTATGAAAAGTGATATAGACTTTGATTGACATCTAGACGGTGGTTAATAGAGACGTGACGAAAAAAATCTGGATAATGTTTTTGGCTAGTAATCGACTTTATAAGGATTTTATCGTACTGCTATCACTTAAATATTTTGGATGTCGGCTCTGTATCTACTTCATTTTTTTATTATGGATGATAGTTACCGCGAACATTTGCTTCAAGAACATTCTGCAAACACTCTTGACGCGAGCTTTTGTTACGCAATGAACAGTCGTTAGGTATTCCAATTTGTTAATTGTGTTAGAATACACATGTCACCAATGGAATGAATGCTCTTTTGGTAACCTCTGTTGCTCGGACGAATGTTTGCAAAACAAATTAATGAAACCAATGCTCGCGAGAGTTCGAATATTCAGTAGCCTTGTACTTGCATTTTCTATGAAATTACATTTATTAATATATTTATTTCTTTTAGATATATTAAAGTTTCAAGAACCACATAACGTCATAGTGGTTGACTGGGAAAAAGACGCTAGTTACAGTTACTCGGTCGCATCTGCAAGAGTACCATTTGTGGCTCGGGATTTGGAATATTTTTTGAAATGGTTAACTTTTTATGCTGGTTCAATAAGAGCCACTAGTGTGCACTTGGTTGGATTTGGCCTAGGAGCTCATGTTGCTGGTATGGCTAGTAGATATTTGCACACTGTAACAGAAAAGGAGGTCCCTCGAAAAGTTGGTAGAATCACTGGTAAGTATTGGCGATTTACTTAATGATTCAGATTGGTTATTTTCCCGTAAAAATATTTCTTAATCATTTGTTAACTTAACTTTATTAATAAGGAAGTAGTTTCATCAAAATTATATTCCACTATCGCCAACCCGCGTGCCAAGCGTGGCGATTATGGCAAAACCCCCCAAATTGGGGGAGGCCTAAGTCCAGCAGTGGACGTCTTACGGCTGAAATGATGATGATGATGATGATGATATTCCATTATATGGCATTCGGGCCACAATACCACTTGTACCATTGTAATATTATTTTAATACAGTGCTTAGTTTATAATCACTTTCCTGAAACCTTTTGTTTAATGCTCTTTTTAAGGACTGGACCCATCTGGAAGTGGATGGGGTAGCAATTCCGCACGTTTGAGGAAGACTGACGCTGACTACGTCGAAGTTATCCACACAGATGGATCAGGTTTATTTGCCAACGGTATTGGAACTGCAATTGGCCATGTGAACTTCTATGTCAACGGTGGTAGCAACCAACCAGGATGTTTGACCCACTCCTGTAGCCATAACCGGGCCTATGAGCTGTTTGCAGCTTCAATGTACGACCAGAATCTAGTCGGATTCCCATGCAGCTCAACTACGCAGATGACTCTTAACAGGTGTAGAGGAACTGCATTGCAAATAGGAGGCACAGAATTATTTAAAAGAGCGTACGTACCAGTTTTACTAAACATACTTAGATAAATTGTTTATTTTAGCATGATGACATGCACTTATTCAGAATGTATTCATTATCTATCTAAAGATATTGTAAAAATATCACCAGTTTCTGTACCTGATGTTCTTCTTCATGGTAGAGATTTATAATCTAATTTGAAAAAATTGTTTTCAGTTCCAGCGATGTCTACAGGATCAACACTAGGAACTTCCCGTTCTAAGATTGGATTTTATTAAAAAAAAGATTTTTACTTGCATTATGTTTAATTTCATGAGTGTCCTTCACCTCGGCGTCACCTGCAAAATATGTTCAAAATGTCCCACCATCGTCTTCAGTGACCTTTACCGATCAAATAGATGTCGTTAAAAAGCTCTTTTATTTAAATTCCATAAGTGTAACTCACATATGGAATTTCAATAAAAGAGCTTAATATGACTGTCTGTCATAAAAACGATTTTATCAGACTTTAAAAACGCTCTCCAATAATATTCTACGAACCTATTTAATTTTAACAGACGATGACGGTTTTAACAGTGCGATTTGAAAAAAAATTACAAATTGACTGATTTTCATAGCATGTGCATGATTACGTAAAGTAAAAGTATTAAAAAAAAACTGAGTCCCAAAACTCTACAACATGAAAAGAATACCTACTTTAATTTGAAATTTGAAATTATAGTTGTAGTTGTGTATTTTTTTGGAAGTCGGTTCGTAGGTTTTTTATAATAAACATTTTCATTTTCATTTTTTAGTTATGGTACTTAAACCTAAATAAATAAGTGACAGGAAATTATTAAAATGTCAACATAAAACAAGTGAAAGAAAAACTTTTGAAAAAGAACTCAAAAGCAAAAATAAATGAACCAATTTGGTCACGAGGTTTATTTATTTTTTATTTTTTTTCCTCGGTTCAATCTTTATTAATATAATTATTTTTTTAGCTCGCCTCGTTTTTTAATTCTCTGACTACTCCTATCTTTAAAGTTTACAGTACTCTTTCAAGTTTACATCTCCTATTGTGGAGTCATTTGCCAATTCATTAAAATTCAACAACGTAACCTTGTAACGGCGGTCATAAAATAATATATTTTTTGTTTTGTTAGAACTGCACAATTGCTTAACTATTTTCAAATACGATTACATATTTATTGTCCAAAACAATAAACAATGTTTATTGTGTTGTTTGTTTTTTTATTGACCGATAGAGTAATTTTACGATTTGCTTTCATATGAATTGACAGAAATCAAATGTTACCTATTAAAATGACTCCACTATAATTTCTAATCCTTCATCATTCCCACTAAGCTGATAATGTGACCAGCCTCCTTTGAGGTTCCCAGGATATTGACCAATTGATATTACCTCCAATATTGTAAAGACGTGGAAAGACATCTTTCCTTAAGTGAGTTAAGTGGTTCTGTCACAGTTTTTCTATGAAACTCCTAATTGGTTATAAAAAATATGGTTTCCTTTATCTGCTCAGTTTCATGATTAATGATTCCTAAACACGAATACCTAATTAAGTTCTGAAAAGTGTGACTAGTCCTAAATAGCTCTAATGTGATAAAAATTTAGTTTTTCATAATTATTTTTATATTAGTGTTTAGGTGGATTCCTCCTGAAGGGGAAGGTTATACTCCTCCTCCAGACGGTCTTGTAAACCTCGACTTTAGAGTGGTCACTCTCCCAACAATAGAGATTAAATGAATTCCAATTATGAGGAAGTCCAAAACCTAGTCACATCAAAAGAGTACTTTTTTAAGGAAAGGATTGAAATAAATGGGATGTCCAACTTAGGAATTCATAGTTATGGAAAAACAGTGGATGTGGTTTTAGAAAGCAATATACAGAAAAGAGATAAAAAAGTATATTATTTTATAAGCATGTAATTAACCCATACGCTAGCGTAAAAGGGATAACGTCAATCGTTACTCACACGAAACCTTACATCAAAACGAGGTGTATTCAGAGCAACAATCACATAAGACGCAGGCGGCTTTTCAGTGGCATCGCGTCGGCATCATCGTCTTTAGGAGATACGATCCCTAGCAGTTCTCCGGAACTGATAAATGTGACAAAACGGCGTCTAGTTTCAGTCGCATTCCGTTGGCATCATGCTCTGAATAATTTTATCAAACTAAGACTAACTAACTTTTATAATAAAAGACTCACCCAGTCGAACAACAAACACACACACGTATACGTTCAATACTAGATTAGTTTAGACTAGGCTTCATCCCCACTACTTCTAACTTCATCATCATCATTTCAGCCGAAAGACGTCCACTGCTGGACATAGGCCTAGGTATTGGGGGGGTTTGCCATAATCGCTACGCTTGGTAGGCGGGTTGGCGATCACAGTATGAAATGGTGGTAAAATGCATAGAGAACGCTGCTGCCCATTCTCTAGCAAGTCCCTTAGTCGCCTCTTACTACACCCACGGGAAGGAATGCGATGATCCTTTACGTCCGGCACCACACGGAACTTTTAACTTATCTATATATATATATATATAAAGTTCGAAGTCCTGAGTGACTGATTGACTGATATATGAACGCACAGCCTAAACTGCTGGTCCTAGAGACATGAAATTTTGAGGGTGTGTTCTTTTTGAGGAGTAGGTATCCACTAAGAAAGGGTTTTTTCTTTTGAAATACCATTCCTAAGTGGGTGAAAAGTGGGGGGTTGAAATGGTGAATTTCCCAAGCTAGTCTTATTATAATCACTCTCCTACCACAGCCCACTTGGTGTAAGCAAGCAGCAGGTTTTAAATATTATATCCACAGGATATTTATATTTTTTTAAATTCACTAGGGCAATTAAATACCTTTTTTAAATACCTTGAACCCTCATACCTTCAAACACTTTTAATGTGTTTGAAGGTATGAGGAACAGGGTGTAAAGTTCACTCAGCCTTTGTAGAAAAGGGAGGACCTTCCGACCAGACTGGTGTCATGTTTGGTTGTCAACTGCCCAACGATTGATGTCGGGTCGTTGAATATATTTTAGTTACGCGGTAAACTCTGCTTGCGCGATGCAGAATTTGCGTGACGTCAATGTGATGCGTAGTTCGCATGTGGCAGTGTAGATGTCGCTACATGTGTACTAGCGTATGATAATATTCAGAATTAATACATTTCATCACTGCCTAAATAGAGAATGAACATAGCACATAGTTAAAGATTTAGCCTTTCAAATAAAGCGGGACGATAAATCCCGCTATATCTTTACGGGGATAAACAGTCAATCATGATGTCTCAGGCCGATTATATCGCTGACCTCCCTAGCGGCGTCAGCGTAGTTTGCTACGCTGACGACACGCTGGTACTTGCGCAGGGGAGGTCGTACGAGGCGGCTGCTGAACTGATGACACGCGGGGTTGCGACAATCGTCGATAGGATCCGGCAATTGGGCCTCGAGGTAGCATTGCACAAGTCCGAGGCCATGGGTTTTCATGGTCCTCGGAACGCGCCACCTGCGGGTTCCCAACTTACGGTAGGAGGGGTTCACATCGGCGTCGAGTCGACAATGAAGTACTTGGGACTTGTCCTCGACAGCCGGTGGAACTTCGTTGAGCATTTCCGACGTTTGGCTCCCAGACTGGAGCGGGCTGGGGCTGCATTAAAGCGGCTCCTGCCCAATTTGGGGGGTCCAAACGCCTCCTGCCGGAGGCTCTACACGGGGATCGTGCGGTCCATGGCCCTCTACGGGGCACCGGTGTGGGCGCCCTCACTGAGGCTGCGCCCAGCGCGCCGGTTGTTTGCGGCCCAGAGGGTCATGGCCATCCGGTTAATCCGGGGATACCGCACGGTCTCGTGCGAGGCGGCGAGCCTCCTTGCCGGAGTGCCGCCATGGGATCTGGAGGCAAAGGTCTTCGCGCACATGTGGGAGTGGCGCGAGGAGGCGAAACGCCGGGGCGAAACTCCGCTGCCGCGACAAATCGCGGCACGGCGGACAGAGCTCCGGTGTGATCTCATGGCGACATGGCGGGTACGATTGTCGCAACCCAGTGCTGGGCACGCCACAATTGCGGCGGTAAGTCCCCTCTTTGAGGAGTGGATAGAGAGGCGTCACGGCGTCCTCACCTTCCGCCTGACGCAGGTTCTCACCGGGCATGGGTGCTTCGGTGGGTTCCTGTTCAGGATAAAGCGGGAGGATACGTCCGGGTGTTTCCATTGCGAGGATCGTCTGGAGGACACGGTGGAGCATACGGTGGAGGTGTGCCCTGCCTGGGCGGAGCACCGCCGTGTCCTCGTGGGAGCGATCGGCGGCGGCGACCTCTCGCGTCCGGCCCTGGTACGAGCCATGGTACGGAGCGAGAGGGAATGGGAAGCCGTCACCTCCTTCTGCGAAGCAGTAATGCTCGCGAAGGAGGAGGCGGGGCGCGTGAGGGAGTGGCAGTCTCTGCGCCCTCACGTCCCTAGCCGCCGCAGGAGGAGACGCCCCGGGCGTCGGGAGTCGATAGCGGACTCCCGGCCACCGTAGGCGCGAGCTTGCGGGTGGCGAGCAATGGGTAGCTCGCCGCCCGGTAAGGATCAAGCTCGGGTCGACGGCGCGCAGTGTTCCACGCGCGCCTCAAAGAGATGTCAGCAGCAGTGTAGGGGTCTACTAGGACCGATGCCTGCCGGGGTCGCGTGATTGTTCGAAAGAGATACCGTGACCCTGGCACATGGGCAACTCATGGAACACGGGTGGGTTTTAGTCAGTAAAAGTCTGACACGCCCTCCCGCTCCGCCCAGAGCGGGAGAAGTCATTTGATGATTTCCCATCCTGAAAAAAAAAAAAAGGCCGATTATATGATTCGTGATTATACATAATTATGGCGCCTTCCATAAACGACTTCAATCACTTGTTTCTTGCATCACATACTTGTTTTCTTACAAACAATATTCTTAGCCCTTTTCGCCCCCTTCTTTTGTCTTGCTTAGCAGCGTAGTGGTACAAAATAGAACTAGTTTAATGAAGTCATTTCGGTTTTATGTACACGGCGATCGAATCATAATTTGGGTTTCAAGGAGTTTTACATAAATACAATATAATACAATCCTATATTTCAGGCTACTAAGGCCCGTAAAAATAACATACAACACATAAAACAATAAATAACAACAAAACATAAATACATACGTACATAAATAATATAAAAACAATAACTATAAACTAATACATATTTTAAATAGCCTAAAGCCTAGGCGTGTTTTAGGTATTATACATAACGGCTACAATATGCAAACAGACGATGCCGTATATCATTGAATATATAATTATAAACTAAGCAATTGACTACTGACAATGACATAATATAATAACGACTATTTCAGCCAACTTTCAACAGTGCTTTGCAAACCTAAATGCGATAATTACCAGGAATTGATATTTATGTGTCTTGTTTTTTTACACTATGATTATACTCTGTAGCAGTCAGCCATAATATATTACCCAATTAATTTAGTCGATAAAATCGTGGAAAGAAGGCTCGCTATTGGTCAATGGCTTTTTGTACTTAAATTAAGATGAAGTCAAGGAAAATGTAATAAAAACATTATTATGCAAGTAAACAGTTTATTTTCGTTTTCACATATCAATCCAATCTTAGAACGGGTACTGCCTTCCAGTATTGATTCTGTACATATAGCTTTGGCTGAAAAAAAAAAATTGAGACTTATTAATGATTTATATATAACTACCTTTTGCCAGCGGCTTCACCCGCGTGGAGGTCGGAAATTATCCCGCGGGAACATACTACCGGGATAAAAAGTAGCCTATGTCCTTTCTCAGGCTCTAACCTATCTGTGTACCAAATTTCATTTAAATCGGTTCAGTAGTTTTAGCAGGAAAGCGAGACAGACAGACAGACAGACAGACAGACCGACAGACAAACAGAGTTACTTTTGCATTTATAATATTAAGTATGGACTAGCTTTTGCCAGCGGCTTCGCCCGCGTGGAAGTCGGAATTCATGCCGCGGGAACATACTATCGGGATAAAAAGTATCTTATGTCCTTTCTCAGGCTCTAAACTATCTGTGTACCAAATTTCATTTAAATCGGTTCAGTAGTTTTAGCAGGAAAGCGAGACAGACAGACAGACAGAGTTATTTTTGCATTTATGATATTAGTGTGGACTAGTTAGAGTCTGAGAAGCAGTCTGGAGTCTAGATTTGTGCCCGGTTGATGGCAGTCGGCTCGTCCCCTATTATATGGGACTTTAACATAATTGGCAAAATGTGGATGTACGGTACTTCGCGAAAACAAGGCGCGATGTTATGTTAGTAAAAACGTTACGTTCAAATATTGCTGCGCTTAAAGAAAATGAAAATACATACCCTGTTTTATTTAATTCTGTGCCACCTATCTTCAATGAACTTCCTCTACACCTGTTAAGGTTCAATTGAGTATTTGAGCTGCATGGATATCCTACTAGGTTCCCGTTGAATATAGACGCTGCAAACAGCTCGTAAGCCCGGTTATGGCTGCAGGAGTGGGAGAAACAGCCTGGTTGGTTGCTGCCACCGTTAGCATAGAAGTTTATCTGGCCAATTGCAGTTCCAATACCGTAGGCACGTGGACCTGAACCATCTGTGTGGATGACTTCGACGTAGTGAGCGTCATCATGTTTCAAGCGAAGGGAATTGGTACCCCATCCACTTCCAGCTGGGTCCAATCCTAAAAAGAAAGCACAAAACAAATCAAGAAAATGATTGTGTACAAAGCGTTCAATTGACGCAGGCTGAGAAGACTATTACAACAATGCTTAAAAGGCTCGTGTCAATCTCGCATCGTGTGCATCGCACGGATCGTATCAAATGGATTTGAGTCACATTAATGTATTCACTGAACGGCGTCGTGTTACATCGACCCGAAGGTAATGCCGATGCTTCGCTCAGTAATCCACTGCTGGTAGAAACTTCAACTGTTGTGGCAACAAACAACAAACTTATCAGTCCGTTCGTTGTGTAGTTATAATGCGGAGTTGTGGACGCGAGCCTTGATCGCTACATTTAAGGGATTTATTTGTGTAATTAAACAATTGAATTTTTCTAAAGAAAAATAAACACTATTTACGAGAACCTAACTCAAGAGGTAAGGGACTCACAGATACATTTTGACAACGTTTATTAAAAAAAAAAACGAAATAAGCCTGATCAACATCTTCAATATTTGTAATCGAATAACGGTACATAATATATTGTGCGGGTTCCTTAAGGATATATTAAAAGAGAATGACTGCTATTACCATGCTAAAACGTAACTTTATGATATAATATACTAGCTTTTGCCGCGGGTTCACTCACGTGGATGTCGGAAATTATTACTGGAATGCTAGATGGCGTTGAAGTAGCTAGATTTTAAGATTCACATTCACATTTAAAATAGGTAGTAGTAGCGTAGTAAGTAAGTAGGGATAACAAAACAACCATCGCTTACCTGTGATTCTTCCAGCTATTCCAGGGCTTCCCTGCAACCCTCTACTGGCGATCCCAGCAATATGTGCTCCAAGGCCAAACCCAACCAAATGCAGTCTCTTCACATTCAATGCAGGTGTCAGCGTGGTCAACCATTTTAGTAAATTTGTCAAATCATTCGCTACAATTGGTACGTTTGACGATGCCTGCGAATAACTCAACAAAGCAAATGCTTCCCAGTCAACCACTAAAACGTTATATGATTCAGGCAACCTCGATATTTCTGAAAAAAAAAAAACAGTTTCATTAATAAAAACGTTAGTTTAGGGTAGGCCACCTCACTGGGCAAAAGCCTTCTGACTCGATCAATTATATTCAGGTCGAAATTGATATATTTACGTCTGGGGTAAATACGCAAAAGTAATATTGTTTACAATATGTTACAAACAATGATCTTTCTGATCATTCTTGAGATGTGTTTTGCTCTTTAATTTTAATTTTGTGTGTTTGACTTGGCTATCGTATTAGGTTAAGACCTGTAATGATAGTTTTAAAGCAATTAAATAAATAAATAGTTTTATATTTTTTATATTATTTAGAATGGTTATGGATGAGAAAAAGGCTCAGTTTACACTTAATAAAGCAAGGGATTGCTGTCGCCTTATCAGAAACGTATTGCTTGAAAACAAATGTAACACTAAAACAATCATGAAAAAAAATGCATTGCGACCAAAAATAAAAGATATACTCTACTTGCTTTCTTCGGAGCATAGTTAGTTCCAAGGTTTTTATAATTGTTGTGTTTATTTTGGGTTTATGAGGATTTAGGTCAGTACTGATTCCTCCCGTTCTTATTCCCACTCGAGTCCGAATCCCGAATCCCGTTTTATAAGGTGAAATCGAGGCTGAGGGAAACAAGAACGAGGGAAATAACTACTAACCCAGTGATTCACCATACCCGTTGTACTTACCATGGTTGATTAATACATTGAATGACGATCGAGGGCTTCCACCATGTCCATGGATCAATACGATAGTATCGTGTCTTATGTCCAAAAAGGAGCCTGGTGGCAAGGCACCCCGGCCTGCTATTAGCTCTGGTGCAAACGGGTTATTCCTTTAACAAAAAGAATAATCTCAATATAACTTTAAATGTTTCGACTTAGATACATTATTACGTCATACTACATACAAGCTCCGTGTGATGCCTGATGTAAAGAATAGCACCATCCCATTTCTTCCTATTGATGTCGTAAAAGGGGACTAAGGGACTTACTAGGGAATGGGCAGCAGCGTTCTTTATGTATTTTACCACTATACTGAGATCACCAACCCGCCCGCCAAAAGTGGCGATTATGGCAAACGCCCCCAAATTAGGTGAAGCCTTTGTGCAGCAGTGGCCGTCTTTCGGCTGAAACGATGATGATGATGAATTTACAAGGACATTGTGTAGTTGATCATTGATTCTGCGGCTAATATGGCCGGCCCACTGCCACTTCAACTTGCCTATTCTGAGAGCTATGCTAACTTCTTTGATTCTCTACCGTAGCATCGCCACTAATACTAATACTACTTAGACACATCGACGCTTGAAAGGCGAAATTGACTAAGCGACATAGGGCCACAATGTCGCTTAGTCAATTTTGCCTTTCAAGCGTCGAAATGGTAAGTATGCAAAAACCATTTTCAACGGAGCACTTACCTTGTGTATAGAAGGTATTTGTTTTCCGCATGTACACAGCACACTAGAAAATAATACAAACATATTGCTTATTAAAAATATCACCTGTATTAAGAATCATTATAAAGGGTTTAGAATGCTTCATACCAGATACATATATTCTGGTACTATATTTTCTAAATTTATTAAAAAGTTAAGCAAAAATGTTGATTCCCTTTTTACAAAAATTACGTGGACGAACCAGTGTGGAATTCGGCACAGTTCAAATTTATATGGAGAAGGAGTGCAGAATGCTAATATTTTTATAATATTGCATTTGCTTTTAAATGAATTTTGGTAAATTTTCGACCACTGGTGACCTCTAGTAATAATAAATATCTACAATTAAAAATACTACTCATAAATATATTAGTACCTAGTTGAACAATTTTTGTTAAGAATTTGCCCAGAAATAATATATCGATTATAGCACCTCTGCAATATCCAATTCTATTGCATCATGTGATGACTACTGCGCCATACCCACACGTGGCGTTCATTATCAACGTGTTGTGAGATTTAGGAATCAATCAAATCAAATCAAAATATTTTTATTTCACATAAACCTACATGGACGGATAAAACGTCAGAAGCTAGGTGAACGGTTCCAAAATGTTGATTCCGATGGAGTAGAACTGGCAAGAAACTACATGGTTACTCTTTTAAAAATAATTGGTTTCAAATTACAGTTTTAATAGGTATGGGAGAACAATGTGACTGTCGATAAATACCAGGTACTTAATAAATGGAAAATTGCCTACAGTCTACAAGGCCTGCAACGTTATCCCATTCACAAAATATACAACATTAATTTTTGTTTATGCGAAACCCGAAACACGGGTCTAGTATTTTTATGTAAAGAATCTATGAAAAAAATTTCAAAACTGTATCATTAATAATCACAAAGTTATAAGCTTGATAAGTTACCTGGTTGTCCACGCAAAAACATATGCAGATCACCACAAACAGCTAGTGTACCTACCATCTCCGTGTAATGGACGTTTGAATACGAGAAAGACATGATAATTTTAAAATCGAAACAAAACACTAAGGCCCGCGACTTGGAAGCGTAATTAAATATTTTTGGTACAAAATATAACATGGTGTAAAAATTATTGGAATCGATTCAGTTACTGATTCTGAACAAACTATATTCAGGTTTCGCATATACAAAAAATAATCTTGTATAAGAATCTACAATGATAAGAATGACAGCTAAGACTAAATTCTGAAATCCTTTCCAAAGCGGGAGTCTTCGCATGTAATGGATTGGCTACCCATCCACTTACCGGCCTCGGCAAGCCTAACTTTACTTTGATCGATCGACCGTTCCGCAGCTATAACTTAGCCATGGCCGAGTATACTCTTTAAGAATAAATATAATAATTTAGCTTACCTGCCGCAACAGCGAAAATAATGGCCAGCTTCAACATAATATTGATTGATCGACTGTTTCTTTACTGTTCCGATTTATAAATTCGTTGTATTTATATAAATATACCTGACTATTATCTTTACTCATTATCTTTATAATCTGTATACAAATAATAAAGCTGAACAGTTTATACATAAGTTTTTGCTTGTTTGACCGCGCTAATCTCTGAACTAGTTGGATTAAAAAAATGTATTTTAATTAGATAACCCAATTCATGAGGAAGTCTATTTATATTTATACTAATTAAAAGGCTAAAGAGTTTGTTTCTATGTTTAGTTTGAACGCGTTAATCTCTAAAACTCAAGAATTACTTTAGATAAATTTGGAAAATTCCTTTTGCATTTGATAGCCAATCCTTGACCAAGGTATTGCATAACATCACGCCAAGATTAAAAGCTGAGCCGCGGGCAATGCAATGCGACGCGATGAGCCGGAGGAACAAGA
This sequence comes from Aporophyla lueneburgensis, assembly GCA_932294355.1. NCBI lineage: Eukaryota > Metazoa > Arthropoda > Insecta > Lepidoptera > Noctuidae > Aporophyla > Aporophyla lueneburgensis. The sequence goes on along the minus strand of OW028746.1, from coordinate 19,479,990 downwards.
AATTTAACGCAGACGAAGTCACGCACAGAAGCTAGTTATTCATAAATATGATTATCAGATAACACGTAGTAATCTCAAATGGATTTTAAGAGTCTAACTCTAAATGAATGAATGACGTTTGATTATGAATGGTAAAATCTTTATTTTTACCCGATGGCAGAGAAGATACGTAATGAGTTTTGATCCCTAGGTAAAAAAAAAAAACTGTATTTATTAAATACCAGTAGGCACATCGCGTGCCTACTGGTATTTAATAAATACAGTTTTTTTTTAAACCGTCAACCACCTGTAAAGGATATTTATTTTCTGTGGACTCAGACATCATTCTATGAGTAGTCTGATCCATAATTATATTATCAAATGAAGGCGTTAGAAAACCTACATAATCACCATACAGTAGTTTACTGTTAGACAACAGCATTTTCAACTGCACGTTTGTCGATTCGCGGTCGCTACTTATGAACACGTCCAACGATCATTGGTTCTGCGGCTAATACCCGTTGCCACTTCAGCTTGCTTATTCTGTGAACTATGTCGGTCACTTCGGAGAGCAGTGGTGGCCCAATGGTATGTGGCCCCGACTGACGCTCTCAAAAAGGTGAAGGAAAACATCGTGAGGAAACCAGCATGTCCTAGAATAAAAAAATCGAAGACATGTGACATCTACCAATCCGCACTAGGCCCACGTGGTGGATTACGGCCCACTCCCTCTCACCGAGAGGAGGCCTGTGTCTCAGCAGTGGTAACAATATAGGCTGGTGATGATGACGGCCACTTTGGCTGTCTGACTTTACACCTCATTCTAGATTAAATCACTCACTACAGAAAATTTGTAAAACATTTGACGATGCATGGAGTTGTAAATTTATCGCAAATATCAATTGAAAATCTTTGGCAAATTGTTTTAAAAATAGAATTTCGGGTTAAGTGTTTAAATATTTTGGTGAAGCGGCGTGTACATAATCGACAAACACGCGGGGAGCTTAGATATGAAAGTTATGGTTTGATAGTAATTATATTAATTCCTATGGCACCGACCCTGTGAGCTGAAGAATGATAAATGGTTTCGACGTTAGCACTGAAAACTATAGGCCCACTAACCTTACATAGACCAGCTTTTTTTTTTAGATGGGAAATTATCAAATTACTTCTCCCGCTCTGGGAACAATCACGCGACCCCGGCAGGCATCGGTCCTAGTAGACCCCTTCAGCACTGCTGACATCTCTTTGAGGCGCGCGTGGAACACTACGCGCCGTCGACCCAAGCTTGGTCCTTACCGGGCGGCGAGCTACCCATTGCTCGCCACCCGCAAGCTCGCGCCTACGGTGGCCGGGAGTCCGCAATCGACTCCCGACGCCCGGGGCGTCTTCACCTGCGGTGGCTAGGGACGTGAGGGCGCAGAGACTGCCACTCCCTCACGCGCCCCACCTCCTCCTTTGCGAGCATTACTGCTTCGCATAAGGAGGTGACGGCTTCCCATGCCCTCTCGCTTCGTACCATGGCTCGCACCAGGGCCGGACGCGAGAGGTCGCCGCCGCCGATCGCCTCCACGAGGACACGGCGGTGCTCCGCCCAGGCAGGGCACATCTCCACCGTATGCTCCACCGTGTCCTCCAGACGATCCTCGCAATGGAAACACCCGGGCGTATCCTCCCGCTTTATCCTGAACAGGAACCCACCAAAGCACCCATGCCCGGTGAGAACCTGCGTCAGGCGGAAGGTGAGGACGCCGTGGCGCCTCTCTGTCCACTCCTCAAAGAGGGGACTTACCGCATAGACCAGCTCAGGAACACTTCCACCAGCTACTGTCAGCAGCACACACCGTGAAGCACTTTCACGAAACAGATTGTCAAATCACTGTTGGGTATTTATAACGAGTGTCTTCGAATGGCGTCCATCACAGTGAAGAACCAACTTTTCCTTAAAATTATAGGAGTAGGCACCGCTTGTGACTCTCGAAGCAAACAGACTGACGGTTACACGTTAGTCCGCGCTCGGCGCGGGGTGGCCACACCACTATATGGCACCAGTGTTGCCAGGTTCAGCGGATCAGCAGGCGCGCGAACCATGGCCACAGATACTAACATATCGAAACCATTTGAAATGAATTAATCATTACTAGAGAAATGACCTAACACTTAGGTATAACAAAAATAAGTATTAAAAAGTCAATTTGGCTCACTTAAGGTGCCCAACCATATTTAAATCAAAGCCGTCTTAAATAGGAATTTTGACGTTGGCATCGAAAGGTATGTCTTCTGTCAAATAAGTGAGACCTCACGATAGCATGAGATATATGCATCTATAACTATCGGTCAGATAGGCAGTCATCATCATCAGCCTATAGCGGTCCACTGGTATGCATATGCCTCTCCAATTGCACGCCTTTCCGCTAAATTTTCGGCAACTCTCATACAGCGGTAACCAGCTACCCTGCGAAGATCCTCGCTCCACCTAGCCCGAGGGCGTCCTACAGGCAGTCGCTCCATATTAAATACTAGGAATAAGCTGTATCTGGTTTGACTGAAAGCCGATCCCAACATAGTTGGAAAAAGGCTGGGCAGATGGTGATGTAAAATTAATAGGTAAGCAAAGACAAAAAACTAGTAAGTATGTTGCTTTTTGAAATAAGAGAAACAGTTTAATCCTACTAGGAAAAGATAAAAACAACATTAAAACAGGAAAACAATATCTGTGATATCCTATCTGACGTCCGGTTATTATATTTATCAGAAGTAAGCGGAAAGAATAAAGCTATTTCAGGACAAATACATCCAACCTTATTTTTATTCATATAGACATACCCACAGGAACCCGGTATTTACAATTTATCAAAAACTTACACGAAGAAAGTCGGATAAGTTTAAGCCTATTGGATATTCATACAAAATAATTCCTCATCATGTGGCGCATAAGTTCAGGAATAATTTAATTATAAGGAACCTAGTTTTCATAAGTTCCGTAATTATCCGTGACCGTGACAAACAATAATTAGATTACATTATTACACTACGCATTTACATCATCTTATCTTATAATCAAAGAACGGAATAGATACTAGCGACTGAGTGCGATATGTTTTCAAAGTATGGATATATATGCCTATGATCCCGAAATTGACCGGGATTTAACCCTTCTTTGCATGATTTTTTAGATTTTTGTGAAATAAATCAGGGTAATGTAATTCATGCTTTAGATTAAGGGAAAAATATTTAAAAAAATCCTAGTATATATTTATAGTATAAATTTAGCAAAAAACAATATGATGGAAATTTCTATCATCATGCAAAGTTAGATCATTAGCTTAGTATTACGTCTTCCAACTGAGTCAAATAAGCTTCGATTTCCTTCTCATCTAGGAGTTCCTAGAATAATAACAAATAATAAACAATGAGTAAAATATTTTTTCCATACATTAGAAGATAAATAACTGCATGGTGGTGTAAAATTCCGTCATGTGGTATTTTTTTTAAATTAAACGCAAACTTTTTTAGAAATTGGTCTAAAAATAACAGAAACACAAACTTTTATTCCACTCATTTCGCTGTTTAGCAATAAAAACTCAAATATAATAAAACAAAATTAAAAACGAAATCATACGTTTATTGCAACTACAACAAACAGCGGAATGACAACTTCAAGCTTGTTTTACTGATAGTGACACTTGCTTATTTTTGACAGCTATGTTTTTGTTTTATGCAATGGACATTAAAAAGGTATCCAGACACGATCAACTTAAAGTGAACTTGTACTTTTATATAATTTTTGGGCATTCAATGTTATGATGGAAATTTCCACCATCATGCAAAGGGTTAAAAAAAATGTATCAAGATTTGTAGCACTGGTCAGCACTAACAAAAGACAGAATTCTGTGAAAAAGGGAGAGGCAGACTTTTGCCCTGCAATAGGACAATACAGGCTAGTTGGTTAGATAGATGTAAGGTTGGTAGTGAGTTTAAAAGGTATTCGTGTATTATTATGTATGTTTATGTCACGAGTAATACCTGAACTGAATGAAAAACTAGGTTCACTCAATTCAATTAGATTATTCCTAAACTGAAGCGACACAAGGTGAGTTACTTATTTTGTTTGAAAATCTAACAAGATTTCCGATTTTATTAGTTTGTGAAAAATCGAAAATCCTAGTATCCCGTGAGCATGTCCTTAAAAAAACAATTATAAATTAAAGTCATTGTTCCGAAATACCATTATCTATTCCAATTACTGCTGATAAATATGTTACAATCAAAATTTTTCGCGAAACAATGAATGACATAGTAATATCTACTTTTTTATCGAATTTATCGATACGACGAAGAAGAATTTATCGATACGACTTTTGTAAATATGACCACGACTATGACGTCAAATAATGCATATTTTTCCTGTTTCAATATTTTTAGTTCGTTTTTTTAGTACCTATGATTTTTCTTCTTCTGTGTTTTTAATAACTTGATAATCTTATGCATTTTACCACCAGCTGCGACCACCAACTTGGTTGCCAAGCGTGGCGATTATGGCAAACCCTCCAATAGACCTCCTCTAGCAATTTTTATTGTATTCTATCACCAGCCACTCTCCTCCTGTTTGGAACCGCTTTAAGTTTGAGGTCGTTCTCCCGTCTCCTTTTCTGTTTCCCTCTGCTCTGTTTGGGTCCTAAGGTAACAATCGTTTCATTTCATTTATTAATTTAAAATTTTTAGTCCGCTTCTGAATGTTTCACAAAAATAATAATAATTCCATTGAAAACCAAAATAAAAATGAGAAAATAATTGGAAGAAGCGTAGGGTGCTTCTTCGAGGTAATTTAGTTAGTATCAAGCACCCCAAAAAAAGCGTGTTGTTAAAAAGGAATGAAATACAAGGTAAAACAATCCACGACTAAGGTCTCTACTGGTAAATTCAACAAAATAAAATCATACAAAATACATGTATAAAAACTTTAAATAATTTAAACATAGCAAAAACCAAAATAAATTCTATTTCGATAAATGTCTTATCAAAGTTAATTAAAAAAATAAGAAATTAAAAAAGAGGTACGATCGGTAAATCGGTTACGATTTCACATCCTTTCCTTCTGTTTTCTCTCATTATGTGGCCTGTACGTCTGCACTTTTGTAGAAATGCCTATATTATTTGATGTCATTACTTCCTTTAGTGACTAATGTCTTTTCCATGTCGCTCACAATGGGCCTTATCAGAAGGCTGAAATTCACATTAAGGGCGATGGAGAGGGCTATGCTTGGAGTTTCTCTACGCGAACGAATCAGAAATGAAGAGATCCGTAGGAGAACCAAGGTAACCGACATAGCCCGAAGAATTGCTAAACTGAAGTGGCAGTGGGCACACATTGCTCGCAGAACAGATGGCAGTTGGAAAGCCTCCCACAAGGTGGACCGATGACCTTGTGAAGGCCGCTGAATCCGCTGGATGCGGGAAGCACAAAACTGGTCGAAGTAGTGGAGCTTAGGGGAGGCCTATGTCCAGCAGTGGACGTCTTTCGGCTGAAATTATGATGATGATGATGATTTTTTCCAGTCGTTGGCAATTCTTGAGTTTATGCCCTTGGTTGTTCAAGATTTTGGTGATATGACCTGCCTCAGGTATGTGTACTCTTCTACATATTCAAAAGCAGCTTTTATTATTTATCTGTTTGAGTTGAATATTTGTTTTTTTTTACGTGGAGGAAACTTTTATTCTTTACATTTTCTAACATTATTGACTATACTATCTTACAATATACAAGATTATTTTTAGTATATGCGAAACCTGAATATAGTTTGTTCAGAATCAGTAACTGAATCGATTCCAATAATTTTTACACCATGTTATATTTTGTACCAAAAATATTTAATTACGCTTCCATGTAGGACACCGAACGACAATACGTATCCACAATCATCTGTGCGGGTCACGGCAGTTCATAGCGCGCGTGGGCGCACAGCGAGACGGCGACGACGGGTAACAACTCCCTCCCTCGGCTCCCTCAGTCGTCCGAATGCCATCGATTGATGAGCACGTATCGCCAGCGCACGCGCGCCCGCCGCGGGGCTTAGTGTTTTGTTTCGATTTTAAAATGATCATGTCTTTCTCGTACTCAAACGTCCATTACACGGAGATGGTACGTACACTAGCTGTTTGTGGTGATCTGCATATGTTTTTGCGTGGACAACCAGGTAACTTATCAAGCTTATAACTTTGTGATTATTAATTATACAGTTTTGAAATTTTTTTCATAGATTCTTTACATAAAAATACTAGACCCGTGTTTCGGGTTTCGCATAAACAAAAATTAATGTTGTATACATAATTTAAAATCTAAGTATATCTAAGTATATGTACATTATATACAATCTAAACTAATATTATAAATGCAAAAGTAACTCTGTCTGTCTGTCTGTCTGTCTCGCTTTCCTGCTAAAACTACTCAACCGATTTAAATGAAATTTGGTACACAGATACTTTAGAGCCTGAGAAAGGACATAAGCTACTTTTTATCCCGGTAGTATGTTCCCGCGGGATAATTTCCGACCTCCACGCGGGCGAAGCCGCTGGCAAAAGCTAGTATGAAAATAAATAATCATAAAGCATCAAAATATTCGTCTGCATCGTTGTTAACAGGAAATGTGCCCAAAAGGCTGGCAGCATTGCCACGTTGTTTGGCACTGCTAATTCTTTGACCAAAAAATAGGCCAGCCCTCTGGTCACGTGAAGAGTCGACTAGCCGCTTGGCAATGTCTCGGAATACTATGTGAGCACTCGGACCCCATGAGTCTCAACCCCAAACGGCTCGAATATATAATTTCCAATTAAGTTAGAATATTTGCGCCGTTTGAGGTTTTCAGCACCTGCAGCAGCCGCTCCAGCACAACCCGCCGTGCTGAGAAGATGGGATGGCGCAAGGGTGTCAACACATGTTGCGTCCCACATCAAAGGCCTAGCTTCCAAGACATTATGGGCATTCCGTCAGGTCTCTTTCCATCGTCGCGTGCCAAGCCATTGGGTTCTAGAACAGCTGGCAACAAGAGCACGACGGATGATGTTTATTATTAGTTTTGCTTTTCTAGTGTTCAATGTTAACCTCGCTTTGCCACGTTCTTGACTTAATACGTTAACTGCCATGTCGGACTATGCGTCCGACAGATTTTGTTCCATTCAGGCCTTGTCGGACTATATGACCGACAACACATACCAAGTCTGAACGAGTCTTTGCTGCTTGGCGCCCATATTTATTACTCTTTCAGCTATATTAAGTGACCCGCGCGACCCAAAAATCACTGTGCCAATATAACTTTTGTTTACTATTACTCCCATACACTCTGTGGAAAGTTGGAAGTCAAAATAAGAAGAAGTATATAATCTATATATATAAAAGAAAGTCGTGTTAGTTACTTCACTTATAACTCAAGAACGGCTGAACCGATTTAGCTGAAAATTGGCAGGGAGGTAGTTTAGAGCCAGGAGAAGGACATAGGATACTTTTTATCCCGTTTTTTTTTTTTTTTTTTTTTTTCCCCTTTTTACGACCGCGTTCCCGTGAGACGTCACATAAAACGTCAAAGAGAATACAAGTCACTATAAAACGTGGTACTATGACAAAAACGTTGCCTTCGAAGTACCAGGTTATCATAACTTGACAGGAGCTTACCAAACAAAGGAGTGTCAGCTAGAAAACGCTTTATGCCTTCGAAGTACCAGGTCATCATAACTGGGTAGGAGCTAACCTAACATATGAGTGTCAGCTAGAAAACGCTTACCAGATCACCACCGCGTACCAGGTTGTCAAACTTGGTACGTTTATAACAACATTTATTGAATCTGAGGCGATACGAAGTTCGCTGGGTCAACTAATTATCTATACTAATATTATAAAGCTGAAGAGTTTGTTTGTTTGATTGAACGCGCTAATCTCCGAATCGAATCCGGTCCGAATTGAAAAATTCTTTTTGTGTTAGGTAGCCTATTTATCGAGGGAGGCTATAGGCTATATAACATCACGCTACACCTCAGAGGAGCGGAACAGTAATGAAAAATGTTGCAAAAACGGGGAAAATTTATTCCTTCTGAGAGTTTCCGTTGCGTGCGCTGCGTAAACGGTTAAAGTAACGCAAAAATCATGTATGACGGGATTGTTATTTTTAAAAAGTTCAAAAAAAAAGTCCCAAGAGCATATGTCTATCTTTTAAGGTTGACTCACTATAACTCAAGGAGCGAAAATGGACGAAAACTAGCAGGCAATTCGATGCGATGGGAAGGTTCATGGGAGCAAAAATTTGACGCGGACGAAGTCGCGGGCAGAAGCTAGTGTAATAAATATGATATATATGTATTTATGGAATAAATAATCTATTTATAGATCACCTTATCTGACGCCTGTCGTTTCTTGGAACTCTGATCCCATCGATTATAATTACATACTTTTGCTACTTGTGAATATGGTGTTGATTATGTTTATGTACGTTTCAGGTATTTTTTAGCTATCCAGACCTTATTTGGTCAAGGTTTGTTATAATATGTCTGTAAATATTTTTGTAAGTATGAGGAGAAGTTCTTCAGAGGTTTCTTCGGGCACTGTTGGGGCGGCTGCTAGAGATGCGGAAAACTTCAAACTGGGTAAATATTCCTATTTTATTGAAAATGTTATATCTGAGTCGTTTGAATTTGAAACTCTAAGGCCTGGTATCCGAGTGCCCACTTAGTATTTCAAAACATTGCCAAGCGGCTGATCTACTCTTCACGTGACCAGAGAGCTGGCCTATTTTTTGGCCAAAGAATCAGTATTGCCAAATAACGTGCCAGCGTTTTGGCCACCCTTCCTGTTGACAACAATGCAGACGAATTTTTGATGCTTTATGATTCTTTTTTGTTGCAATAATATTTTTTTTATGAAATTTTATATATCGCTATATACTACGATATATAAAATTTTATAGAAAAAACGCTACCTACTGGTACTTACATACTACGAAAACATAAACTAAAAAACAAAGGTCAAAGCTATTCAGCACAAATAAAGAGATGGTGTATAAAAAAGTTCAAAATTCGTACAACAATCATGAATTTCGAGGTCAAGGTCAAAAAAAACACCGTTCTTTTGTTGACATCATATGTAGGTAAGAAGATGTTAAAACAATAACATTTATAAGTAGTTGTTCCTTTAGAAAGCGAACATATTAGTATGCACGAATCTTTTTTTGGTTTTTTTTATTTTTTATGAAGATTAAAATATTTATTTTTACACTACTTTTTGATCCTATACGTAAAGGACACAGTTCATTAAGAACTGTGCTCTTTGATTACAATCTAATTTAAATAAAAAGCAATTTTTATCTAACTTAATTTTTATGTGATAACTAGCTTCTGCCCGCGACTTCGTCCGCGTCAAATTTTTGCTCCCATGAACCTTCCCATCGCATCGAATTGCCTGCTAGTTTTCGTCCATTTTCGCTCCTTGAGTTATAGTGAGTCAACCTTAAAAGATAGACATATGCTCTTGGGACTTTTTTTTTGAACTTTTTAAAAATAACAATCCCGTCATACATGATTTTTGCGTTACTTTAACCGTTTACGCAGCGCACGCAACGGAAACTCTCAGAAGGAATAAATTTTCCCCGTTTTTGCAACATTTTTCATTACTGTTCCGCTCCTCTGAGGTGTAGCGTGATGTTATATAGCCTATAGCCTCCCTCGATAAATAGGCTACCTAACACAAAAAGAATTTTTCAATTCGGACCGGATTCGATTCGGAGATTAGCGCGTTCAATCAAACAAACAAACTCTTCAGCTTTATAATATTAGTATAGATAATTAGTTGACCCAGCGAACTTCGTATCGCCTCAGATTCAATAAATGTTGTTATAAACGTACCAAGTTTGACAACCTGGTACGCGGTGGTGATCTGGTAAGCGTTTTCTAGCTGACACTCATATGTTAGGTTAGCTCCTACCCAGTTATGATGACCTGGTACTTCGAAGGCATAAAGCGTTTTCTAGCTGACACTCCTTTGTTTGGTAAGCTCCTGTCAAGTTATGATAACCTGGTACTTCGAAGGCAACGTTTTTGTCATAGTACCACGTTTTATAGTGACTTGTATTCTCTTTGACGTTTTATGTGACGTCTCACGGGAACGCGGTCGTAAAAAGGGGAAAAAAAAAAAAAAAAAAAAAACGGGATAAAAAGTATCCTATGTCCTTCTCCTGGCTCTAAACTACCTCCCTGCCAATTTTCAGCTAAATCGGTTCAGCCGTTCTTGAGTTATAAGTGAAGTAACTAACACGACTTTCTTTTATATATATAGATTACTTTAAAACTTAGAATAGTGATGATTGTCCTTTACACAAGTCTGTTTCATTTTCATAGAGTCTCATATAAGCACTTCTTGTGGTATTTCGTGTGTCGTTGTCATTATTATTTCTAAACTTTTTACACTACACTAACTCAAAAGGTTGGATTTAGTCTTCGCACTATATTTTTTTGATATAACAGGTGCATTGCCTCGATGTTCACATTGGTGGAGTCGGTCTTCGTGAAAGATTCCATTGTTAGGTAACGGTGGAGGTCGTCATTTCCTATACACCAGGTCGCATTTACAATACTCCTGAGTTCCTTATTCAGAAATGTTTGTATAAATTTGATATTGGTCGGTTTAGTGCAGACCCACAATTGTTTGTTATGTCCATATTGGCTTAAGAATATACTTATTACCAATATTTTGTTATTATTGATAGAAAGGAATCCCGTCTCATTAATCAATATATGTTTTAAATCGTATGTCTCGTTCCTGTCGTTTCTTTCTGACGTGGACTATGGCCATTTAAAAACTAACAGTAATGTCTCACTTATTGTGACACTGAAAATTTCAACAAATGGATGAGAAGACGTACCTGTAGATGCCAATTTGTGAAGCCACTTACAGACAGTCAGTTTTATTTTCGTTGCCGATTTTAACTTCAAAAATAAAGTTTGTAAAACAAAGTTTTAACCATTTACTTAAATACAAGTAAGTGTGATTCTAAGTCACTTTGGTGAGTGATTGCGTAATACTTTAACCTAAAATAGGATTGGTTAAAGCCTCCTACAAATCGGCGCGACGCGACACTCGTAGAACAATTTTTATGTGAACTTCATGGAAATTGTTCTACAAGAATCGCGTCGCGCTGTCGCGTCGCGCCGGTTTGAATAAGCCTTAACTCTTTGATCATCGTTACTTTTAAACCGATACGTTACTTGATTTCGAAACGATACTTTTGTCTTAATCCACAGAATATCAATATCTCTTAGATCCGTGCAGGCAGGTGCCATAATACAGACTTGACTTGATATTAATTATAGCTGTACATCACACCTAGGGACATATTCATAACCTTTCTTCTTTGCCGTCAGATAAAAATATAGATTTTATCATTCCTAATTATGAGTAATTTGAGTCTGATAGATCTTGAAATTATCAAGTGCTATCTGGTTATCAGATATATAGACAGCTAGCTACCCCGACAGACGATGTCTTGCAACAATTCATACGAAATTTCCATAGAAAATACACTTCAATTTAACGAATTTTTCATTTTCTTTTCTGTTTATGATTCCCACTTGATATGGATTATTACAAACATTACAAAACAAAAAAAAATCCAATCGATCTAGCCATACCGTATTGGTACGCTCACCAATGAACAGCGTTTCATTTTTATTATTTTATTTAACTCATTTAACTTTTATCTAGATTTCAGATATTATCTGTATTCGATGTTATCTCTTTTAATTATCTTTAATATAGATAAAAGTCGGCTAAATATAAGTGAAACAAATTTAGAACCCTGAGCAGTAACAATAAAGTCTATAAAGCAATATGTTAAAGTTGGCCATTATTTTATCTGTTGCAGCAGGTAAGTTAGTTTCTTTAATTGAATGTTAAAAAACCGTCCAAGTGCGAGTCGGACTCACGCACCGAGGGTTCCGTACAAACCTGTAGATATTCACGGTTTATGCATAAGGTTTATGTTTATGAAATTAAATGTTATTTTTTTTTATATTTGAGTTGATTGAATGAAAGGTAAATTGCGCTTTACGATTTATGACATATTAAAAAAAAAACTACTCACTAGATCTCGTTCAAACCAATTTTCGTTGGAAGTTTATATGGTAATGTACATTAATGTATTTTTTTTTAGTTTTACCATTCTCTTATTTTAGAAGTTACGGGGGGGGGGGGGGCATATTTTACCACTTTGGAAGTGTCTCTCGCGCAAACTATTCAGTTTAGAAAAAAAAAATGATATGAGAAACCTCAATACCATATTTGAAGACCTATCCATAGATAGATACCACACACGTGTGGGTTTGATGAAAAAAAAAATTTTCGCGTTTCAGTTCTGAGTATGGGGAACGCCAAATTTTTTTTTTCTATTTCTGTGTGAAAATCTTAATGCGGTTCACAGAATACATCTACTTACCAAGTTTCAACAGCATAGCTTCTATAGTTTCGGAAAAAAGTGGCTGTGACATACGGACGGACGGACAGACAGACAGACAGACATGACGAATCCATAAGGGTTCCATTTTTTGCTATTTGGCAACGGAACCCTAAAAATGCACCATAATGGCTCGGGCCTAAGTACTAACCGCTGCACAGCTCGATCGATCAGGTTCACCTACGCCGCGGTTGGTCCGGGGAAGAACATCTTTTCACATCCGTAGTACTAACCCGTGTCTCGTAAAGCACGTGAAACCGGTGGTCCCGACTATCAGTTTTTGACAGTCGTCAACGTTCGTCGAGTCGTCAGAAATCCGAAAATCTGACAACCAGTCTTATTAAGGAGTATTGTATTACCAAGTAACTGAGTTTTGAAGGACAGATAGGCAGTCGCTGCATGTAAAATGGTATTCAGCTAAGTCTGGTTAGTATGGCAGCCGTCCCCAACAGAGTAGGAAAAGGGTCCTGGCTCTCTTTCGTAACTAAAAGACTTTAGCAGTCGTTGCAACGCAACTCGTTGTAAATTAACTTCGTACAATAGTCAACGCAGGATGCAGATAAATTGGTGATCACAAAACAAGTAAAATCCGATTGAAGTATCTGTATTATATTAGTATATTATTTATTGTAACTTAATGTACAAGGTGGTAGTAACATCGACGCACAAAAAAGTGTAACTCTGGATTCAGTATACGATTTTGCATTTAACCCCCCTGCATTTAAATTATTCTTCGGTTGTTTTGACCTCGCAGTTATCTCACTTTTCTATGAAATAGAAGATCTATCTAGCACGAAGGACGAAGGTTTCTCAACCTTTTATTATGATTTTTAATTCAGATGATACTTGTAAAATGCAACATTTTTGTTTGTTTTTGTATTTTTTCTAGTGTGCTGTGTACATGCGGAGAATAAATATTACCTATATACAAAGTAAGTTCTAGCTCAGTAAAAATATTTTCTAAGCTACATCATCATCATCAGCATCATTTCAGCCCAAAAACGTCCACTACTGGACATAGGCCTCCCCCAAGTACCGCCACTTCGACCTGTTCTGTGCTGCTCGCATCCAACGTATTCCTGCGGCCTTCACCAGGTCTTCGGTCCATCTACGCTACATACTATGTTTTAACCCATGATTACAGACACAATTAAAAAACCATTGTGTCTCGCGTGGATCCACGTTTACGGCATATGAAGTTAAAGAAACAAAGAAGTCTGCATTGTCATGAGAATTTGCAAGCAGAAGTTGCAATTGGCCTGCCATATTGGCCGTAGGAGTGTAAGGAGGAGCACATTACAACCGGCATCAAATGTCCCCCCATATCCCCAAATGTCAAACTCATCTGAGCGCGGTATCGCCATCGCCGTGTCTTGTCTGTAAAGGGCAGGGTCCACTTGCAGACAAGGCTCGGTGATGGTGATCTCCAGAGCAATGATGGGCAGCAGCGTCATCGTTGCGAATGGATTGGCTCTGCGGTCACCAACCCGCATGCCCCACGTGGTGATTAGGAGTGATAAACCTCCGTATGAGTAAAATGCCAAAACAACGGCCCCCAATTCCCGGTGGTCCCATTTTTCCTAGTCAAGGTAGTCACGCCAACGGTGAGACGAAGGGTGTGAAGAATTTACAACCAGAAGTTACAATTTGAAAACTGAAAACATTTTGTTGATACGTCAATATTGCCTTCATACATTTTTTATCGATGTTCCTTGACAGATAAACTACGTCTATATCTTATTTATAGGAATAACCCGTCCATACCACAAGAAATAACAGCACAGACAATTTCTAATTCTCATTTCAATGGACTGAACAATACAATTATATTAATCCATGGACACGGTGGAAGCGCAAGAACGTTATTCAATATATTAATCACAGACAGTAAGTACCAAGTTCAATACCAAAATAGATGATGTATGGTTTATGAGATGAAATATGCTAATGTCATCTAGCTATTGACTCGAAATGAGATAATAGCTAAACATCGGTATAAACACAGATCTTTGATGAGTCGTAAACAGGTGACAACAATGATAAACATTGAAGACCGGTGGTTTCATCCAACTTGGGATAGATGCAAGAGGATTAAGACGTTGGGTACCTTACATAAATAACCAACATAATTTTTATCTAGTAAGATTTCGCAATATTTATAATTTTTTCTTTTCAGTTGCGAAACTTTTTAGTAAGGTTTTTGAACGTTACTTAAGCAATACATTCTCCTGCCGGGGTCGCGTGATTGTTCAAAAGAGATACCGTGACTCTGGCACATGGGCAACTGAAGGAACACGGGTGGGTTTTAGTCAGTATAAGTCTGACATGAAGAGCGGGAGCAGTCATTTGATGATTTCCCATCCAAAAAAAAAAATCATACATAAACTAATTTAGATAGAGAGCTGACGACCAATCACCAAACCAAAACTGTATCGTGTGACATATGAAATGAAAAGGGCTTGTTGTGACGGTTTCGATTTTTGTTTAATATTAGAATAGAGTGTTTAAAAGTTACTTTAATCAAAAAAAAAAATCCCATCCCCTTATTTTCAAAACTGCTGACCCGAAAATTTAAAAAAAACAATTCAGAAATTAATTCTTTACTTACAGGTTACAGGAGAACCTATAATAAGTCTAAGGTCTTCAAATAATATGGTAATTTTTTCAATGTAGTACGTACAAACTAGAATTTGCAGTGTGATCGGCTCTGTATCTCCTTTTTAACCAACTTCAAAAAAAAGAGGAGGTTAGTTATGTATTAATGACGATCTCACCGCACACAATTGCGTCAAGAATTAGCTTTGCAAAGATCCTATGAGAGCTTTGGCTTCGCAATGATAGTTGCATCGTTCGCAAGCTCAGGTATTAAAATAATGTTAATCGTGTTTGGAAACACGTGTGACTGAATAATCCTAGCATAACAGAAGCTCGCAAATGGCGAATGGCGAAGTACCAATATTTGCAAAAGAAATTCGTGAAACAAATGCTTGCGGAGAGTACCTACAAATATTCAGTTGGATAAATAGTACTTTTTTAGTCAGCAACATCAAGGCGTTGCTGGCCTTTCTCGAGGAGCTGGGGTGGATCGAATAACCGATTTCCCACCCGTACGCAAAGTACGCGCTCAGACGTGGAGTTGCGGAAACCAGCCCGTTCTACCTATTACCTAGTACTTTTTTATTAATATTGTTCTTTCTTTCAGGTATATTGAGGTTTCAGGAACCACATAACGTCATAGTGGTTGACTGGGAGAAAGACGCTAGCTACAGTTACTCGGTCTCATCGGCACGAGTAGCATTTGTAGCTCGTGCATTGGAATATTTCTTGAAAGATTTAACTTATTATTCTGGTACAGCCAGTATCACTAGTGTGCACTTGGTTGGATTTGGCCTAGGAGCTCATGTTGCTGGCATTGCGAGTAGATATTTGTACAAAGAACAAGGAGGGTTTGGAAAGGGGTACCCTGTATTAGTTGGTAGAATCACCGGTAAGTACGGGTTGTTTTCCTATAAAATTCAGTTTTAATTAATATTTCTTATTGACTCAATAAATTTACTTAATTAAGTTAGCTATTCCATTATATGGCATCCGGGCTGCAAAACCACTTTAATGTAATTTGTTTTTTGAAAAATGTTTAGTTTCTAATAACTTTTCTGAAACCTTTCATGCTGCTTTTCTAGGACTGGACCCATCGGGCAGTGGGTGGGGCAGCAATTCGGAACGCTTGAGGGCTACTGACGCTCATTACGTCGAAGTTATCCACACAGATGGATCAGGTCTATTTGCCAACGGTATTGGAACTGCAATTGGTCATGTAAACTTCTATGTCAACGGGGGCAGCAACCAACCAGGCTGCTTGACCCACTCCTGTAGCCATAACCGCGCCTATGAGCTGTTTGCAGATTCAATGCAAAATCTTAACCTAGTGGGCTACCCATGCAGCTCAACTACGCAGATGAACCTGAACAGGTGTAGAGGAACTGCATTGAATATAGGAGGCACAGAATTACTTAAAAGAGGGTACGTACCATTTTTGGCTTAGATAATTCACATTAAAAATATTCATAATCCATTAGAAAATATTATCAACAGACAAAATATAATCAGTATTTTTGGAAACGAAGACATAAAATATCGAAATAGTTTTTCTTGTGCATCTTTGACCTTGCATAGGTACAGATTTATTTAAATCTGATTTGAGTGAGTGCAGGCAGGCCAAGAAGGCACTTCCTACTAAGCATTGCTGGCCTTTCTCGAGGACCTGGGTTAGATCGAATATCTAATTTCCCACCCGTACGAAAAATACGCGCTCAGACGTGGAGTTGCGGACACCAGCCCTTTCAACATATAATATGGTTTTCAGGTCCAGCAATATCTACAGGATCAACACCAGGAGCTTCCCGTTCGAAGTGTGAAATTGTAAAAAATAAACGTTTTACTAACATTGTTTATTTCCTTTTATGTTATGTGTACAAAATTTCCCCACCATTAGCCCCACTGACCAATAACGAACAACCACATATGTGTCGTAGTAAAACTCTCTTATATACTAGTTAGAAAATATTACTAACGGGCATAAAACGGCGATTTTAGATACTAAAAGGAGTTTTAGTAACATGCTAGGGCTCTATTTAATTTTTCCTGATAATTTGCGCGTTTTCGAATTGGAAAAAATTTGTTTCACAGTATTACAAATTTGCATCAGCTCTTCATTAGAATGCTTCTGTGCTTAAATCAACATTGAAAATCCTTTTTGATATTATGAGCAATATGCTGACATACATATAATTTCCTCTGCTAACTGAAGGAGACAGCTACTTAGAAATAGCTCTGGCGCTGTGCCATAAGTCAGTGTTGAATTGAAAGAGAAAAAGACGTTGATTGGCAGAGATGAATCTTCCATCTATAAAAATAATTGTAAATGAAGTTGTCTCTAAATAACTCTGCTTTTCGATAAAAGATGGCGCTAGGTCATCGAGGGGTTGGTAATCGAATTTAAGAAAACATTTTCTATTTTTCGACACGACATCGAGGTGTTTTTATACCATCAAGGGGACTTACGATGAAGGTTTCCTGATGTTAAGCAATCAGCGCTGTCGATAGACACCTACAACTAGCTCTGTTCATGCCATGCATATTCATCGCACGTAAAATAGTCGGCAAGCTTTCATTAAATAAATATTACTTTTAGGTTGCACTATTTACAACTAGGATTTAGTTAGCTACCTAGGTTTAGGCAGTAGGCATCCTAGTTGGATATTAATTAGTTATAACCGGTCTATTCTCTAAAATCTCACCGTGAAATGAGCTTAAAGTAAGATGTTCTTCCGATAGATGCTAGGGATTGACACTATAAAAATCTCACTTCACGCTCACTTCATCTAAGTTGTCACGGTGAGACTATTACAGAATATATCGTCCGCAGTGGTGGCCCAGTGGGAACAACCGTGACTTATAAGTTGCAGGTCGTGGTCGAACTCAAGCAGGTAATTTGTGTAAATAATTTTTTCACCACAGCTCTTATAACGGTGAAGAAAAACATTGTGAGGAAACCGTCTTATGTCTTAGCACCAAAAATTCGAAGTCATGTAACCAACCTATACTGCGCCCACGTGCGCCTCTTACAAAGACAAGGCTTGTGCCCCAGCAGTAGGAACGTTATAGGCTGCTGTTGATACGATGACGACATCGGTAGAACGCAATCGTCTTCTTATTAGGCTCTAATAAGAATCTGCGTTAAACGCACGCATGAATGCAATATTTAGGTGTAGTGCTGAAATTGAAGCTTTAAAACTAACGTTATGCTCCACAATAGGCTATTTTGACATTCATGAAACAAATATAGTAGTCATTTACAACTACTATATTTGTTAGCCAGGTGAAAATCACACACAAGCACAAAAATAAACTCGCTCACCACCTGCGGTAAGAAAATTAGGTATCGTATTTGAAATATTTTTGGCCAGCTGACCACTCTTTCGAGTGAAACCAACTAGGCTAATGACACAAATAGAAACTTAATTATATTTATTCCCAAGTTAAATAGGAATAAAATAATGAAAATGGTTTCAGAGCAAAAATATCAGTAAATAGGTAACCGTATCGACCGGTTTGACGTTTGGATCATTGAGGCTAGATATATGTCTTGTATTTTGACTTCCGGAAAGCGTTTGATAAAGTCAATAACGATATTCTGCTAGCAAAACTTAGAGCGATCAGATTTCCGCCAGGTCTCATTCAGCTCTTCGCTGACTATCTCCGCGATAGTCAGTAGTCTGTCAGACTGGGCTTTTATAAATCTCAGGCCTATGAGATGCGTTCTGGATTCTATCAAGGATCAATTCTGGGACCGTTTCTTTTCTTGATGATGATCAACGACCTTCCTTTAGTTATTCATCACACTAGGAGCCTATTGTATACGGATTATATAAAACTTCTCCGAAGTTTACTCGCAAGCTTGAATCTAGCGCTGCAACATGATATTAGGGCGATATTAGAGTGGAGTATAAGAACAAAATGAAATTTAATTCTCCAAATGCTTCGAACTTTGGAATCAGCATTTTGTTTTTGTTTTGCTTGTTATTATGTAATTGCCGGTGCTATAACACCTTAGGTCAATAGCCCTGACAACAAACAATGGACAATATTGTTGAACTAATTTATTGACTTAATTACGGAGCTTTTGACTACAATGTACGTGTGCATTTCATGTATCTTTTTTTTTCTCGTAATGTGCGTTTTGTATGCCCAGAATAAACAATTTTTGATTATTCGTTTTCTTTCTTCGCGCTGAGCTTTACTCGCGCACTATTTCTAAAACAACTGGAAATAACGACCTGGGTGATACCTTTGACCACAAGTTAGCGTATGATGAATTGATGAGTATCAGTAACAAAAGGTTCATTGAAGTGATTAGGTTTCATACTGCGCAATGCTAAAGCTTTCAGCAACATCGGCTCTATCAAATCTATTTTTAATATACATATTTGGAGCGAACTGGAGGCCAGTGAATGTGTTTATGTAAATTTTACTCTTAAAGAAGGTACAAGAAGCTTAACGTTTTAATAGATACCTAATTAAAACGTTTGAATGGATATTATTCGTTTATGTACCCTTGGAACTTTTTTGTAGGCTGTTCAGGGTACAAGTCCCTCGAGATTAGAAAAAAATTGGAACGAAATGTCCCATCTCTTTGCTGACAAAATCGTTATCCTATATACATTTGAAAATCACTGAAAAAGAGTTTTTATGTCAAAAACATGTTTCTTACAGCATTTTATACGTATTGTACAAAGATACTTAATATATCAAAATCATTATCATTGTTGCTTTCATAACTCAATTTGTATTTTTGTTATAATCATTCAAATAAGTCCTTCTTAGTAGTTGCTACAAAGGAACGCATGACTGATGTCATTTTGTCAATCTTAATCGATTTTCGGAATGTCAACTTACTGTCATAATTTTATTGTTTATTAACATTGATCGAATCAGTTTACTGAAGTCAATAACATCAAAGCTTATCAAAATGGATTATTAATATTTAAATAAGTTCTTCTTTGTATTTACTACAACTTATTGCATGGCTGATTAATAATTGTAGATAGATTCTGATTTGTCAATATAAAAGATTTTTGTCACGTTAAATGAAAGTCATATAATATTGTTTTGTTTACATTGGTTGTCAAAGAAATGATGGATGGACTGTGTGAATTATGGGAATTATGATATGGATAGAAAGGGGTTGATTACTGATTGTGAGATGACGACTAATAGAGAAGTGTGGAAGAAAAAGACATGTTGCGCTAACTCCAAATAAATTGGGATAAAGGCAGGAAAATTATAATGATGATGATGATGACGATGAATGGTTACCAACATAACTATGTAATCAAATTTGCATAGAATATCTGTCATTGATATTATTAGTAAACTGATAATATCCGTAATAACACCGAGGCTTATCAAAATGAAGAAGACAAAGGCGTGGTTGTCGTAAAAACCGAACCCAATCACTGGTTCTCATACTGCTCTGGGAATGGCTAAATATTGTGGTTGAAAAATATGTTCACATAGCTAAATATTGTGGTTGAAAAATATGTTCCACCCCAACTGCAAATTTGAGTTATTTAACAAATACTAGTGATCGCCCATTGGTCGAAATTCGACCGTACTTCATTTGAATAGAAATACATTATTAAATGAAGAAATATAGATAATAATAAATATAAAAAAATAATATGGTTATATTTGACATGCAGTAACACTATAGACAAATTGTTGACGCTGTACTACTGTGGAGAGGGTTTGCTGGCGGGATGGTGATGGCCAGGACCAGGACGTAGGTGTAATGAGTAAAGAATACTTCTTCAGGACTCTCTTTTTTATTTTCTTAATACTTCTTAACTGCTGGATATGGAACAATATGGAATGAATTATCACAGAAATTTGTTCTGTTTTTATAGAATTCTCCCTATTATTTTTAATAAATTATGACGATTCCAATTATAAGCAGCCTGTACAATCGTGAGGCATATAACCTCTACAGTTTGCACACGACACTAAGTTTTGTATGGGAAACTTACTAATGCCATACTTGACACTCCCCATAAAACCACAAAAAATATTTCTTTTATATCTAAATTAAATTCCTATCGTCGCTAATACAAATAATATTAAAGATAAATATTCTCGATATGATCATAGATTTTAAAAAGGAAATAGGTTAAATATCCATAAAATTAATTTATTACTTGACATTCAGTAAGACTATAGACACAAAATCAGGCTTACCAACTTAGGGGTTTTCCCAAATTTAGGAGGTAAATAAGAGGATTGAGATTTTTAGGGGCGTTTCATTTTTAAGGGTATTCTTAGGGATTTTTTGCCATCTTACATTTCTCATTGTGTTTTTGATTACAATAAAAGTATTTGCGACTTCTAGTACGGTTCCTCGATACTAAGAATGCAGAGTGAATGATTAACAAATGTCGCGTAATAAATATAGACAAATATTACTGCTGTGTGGTTTATGTTTACTGAACATTCGTTGGTTATTTTCATTATAATTTTTTAGCTGATTTTTTTTAGTAATTGTGGCAATTTTAGGGGTTTTTAACTTAAGCTTTAGGGGTAAATATTTCTGGGTGTTGGTAACATTGCACAAAATAATAATGACAGATTTGGACCATAAACAAAAGAATATCTATGCATGTGTGTATTAGATACACGGTAATGAACAGTAGTGTGTGTAACGTGTTATTTATTAAAAATAATGTATTTTAACGCATAATTTAAAAAAAATATTAGCATTCGTCACTTCTTCTCTGTATAAACTATAAGTGTGCGAAATTTCATACTCCTCCGTCCGCCCAATTTTCGTAAAAAGGGATCCAAAGTTTTCGCTTCACGTATTAATATATAGATAATGTGTTTTTTTTTTTGGGTTTTTTCGCATATCCGCTAACAACCATTAGGCTGACTCGAGGCCAATTATTTCACAGTCATTTCCCCTCCGGAAATGACTCTAGAAAAATTTGTAATTTAAAGCTTTATATTTCAATATCTGGATGACCGAGCTTTGCTCGGTATTTTTTGGTAAATTGTGTTTAAAGTAATAAGTTTATGTTCAAGGTGATTATCGATAAAGTTGATCATTGAAAACACGAATAAACCGATATTTTATAAAAATGAATCCTAGCTAGATCGATTTATTGCCCCCGAAACCCCTTGTATACTAAATTTCATGAAAATCGTTGGAGCCGTTTCCGAGATTCAGATTATATATATTTGGTACAAGAATTGCTCGTTTAAAGATATAAGATAAACGTATCCCTTAAAAGAAAAATTGTTTTTCAAAGCCGCAATATTTTTGAAAGACCTATTCAAGGACACCTTACGCTATGCGGTAGGTGACAAAAACCCTCACCTGACGAGGAGCTACGCTAAATATACATACACTAGCTTCTGCCCACGACTTCGTCCGCGTCAAAGTTTTGTTTCCCTGAACCTTCCCGTTGCATCGAATTGCCTGCCAGTTTTTGTCCATTTTTCGTTGCCGCTCCGGTCCTTTTGATCTTAGCGTGATGTTATATAACCTTTAGCCTTTCTCAATAAATAGGCTACCCAACCCAAAAAAAAAATTCAAGTCGGACCAGTAGTCTCGAGCCTATTCAATACAAACAAACAATCAAATCTTTCCTCTTTATAGTTGAACGGGATTAAAAAAAGTATTATATGTCCGCCTCCTGGTTCTAAGCTACCTCCCCACCAATTTTCAGCCAAATCGGTTCAGCCGTTCTTGAGTTATAAATAGTGTAACTACACAACTTTCTTTTATATAATAGATATTTTTGAACATTTTATTTTACCACTTTGTTGTGCGCGATTAATATTTTTAACCATACCCAATTACAGCGTTCTAGTTCCAAGGGACTCTCATCTAAGGTATAGACAGACGAACGGACGGACATGACAAAACGATAAGGGTTTCTTGTTGACTACGGAACCCTAAAAACATTGTAATGTGTATCTACTCATCAAAATGTTTTTCACGACATTAATACAGCACGGTTAGTCTATTTTACTTTTTTCGTCATTCTTAGAAAGAGAGAAAGCGAGAGAAAGACTCTTACCTAAATAGCAATAATAGCCATAACAACGATCTGCAAAATAATTACTTATTTAATTCGCAGTTCGTTGTTGTTAAGGTAAATCAGGTAGTACATCAGAAGATCCCCTCTAATTATAGAAATAGTATTTCAGAACTTACTAGTTAAAATTAGACCAATTGCAACGATTTTTTAATAAACATGAATGATTATAGTAAACAGTTCAGTTTTACAAGGGGCTGTTCAACTACTGACGGTGTTGAACTCCTGGGACTTATTTATAATGCATGGGAAGCACTGGGCATCTTTTGTGATATATCCAAGACATTCGATTGCGTTCTTCATGAAAATTTAATCAGCTACGTATTTTGTTTACATAGGGGAACTTTTTCTCGCGGCATATTTTCCGAAATCCATGCAGGCGACGCCGCGTATTTTAAAATTGCAAAAGCTGGTTAAATGTAAGTAATAAACCAACTAATACATAATTTACATTCACTGGCATCAAATATCATGTCAGTGGATGACGAGCCACCGATTACGTATATTGGACCCGCACACGCCGAGCTACATCATTGAGACGTAACTGGCAAGCGATGATATGGAAAGACCAAACGAACGATCGCTTCGTCCACTCGGACGAAACGATCGTTCGTTTACCTCGTCGGAACGTTAGCTAACGTTATGCTCGACTGTGCATGATTTCTTGACACCTTGTTCGCCTATTAATCTATTGTGACTGCGTGGGCCTATAGCATTTGTGACTATTCTTCTTCTGACTGTTATTTGGCGCTTAACACAATCTATGCATATTATACTCCCGTAACAACAATAAAAATTACCTTGTTTATAATGATAAGATTTTGTCATAATATAATTCAGAATCGCGCACTGGAAGACGGAGCGTTGGAAAGCCGCCCACAAGATGGACCGATGACCTGGTGAAGGCCGCAGGGATACGTTGGATGCGAGAAGCGCAGAACAGGTCGAAGTGGCGGTGCTTGGGGGAGGCCCATGTCCAGCAGTGGACGTCTTTCGGATGAAATGATGATGATGATGATAATTCAGAACAGAAAATGGCAACACTAAAGAGAAATTCCATTTTGCTGGTTATAGGTTGATTCCTATTCAAAACTTTTAAATCCCTTAGTCGCGTTTTACGACACCCACGGGAAGAAATTGGGTGATGCTATTCTTTATGTCCGCACCACACGGGACCTGCAGTATGCCCGATAGGAATTCAAGTTTCTTTGGATAAGGCTATTTAGGTCAAAATTAGGAGTATCCTTTAATTAAAATGTGATATAGATACGCAAAGTAGCATTGAAATTTTATAGGCAGGTAAATAGTTTATTCGATTTCACAAGACAATTCAATCTTAGAACGGGTATCTTCTGCTGGTGTTGATTCTATAGATAGAGTTGTACCTGAAAACAAAAATTTCATATTATTATTTTTTTCTTAAAGGTAGTAGTCAATTTCAATTTCAAATAATTTTATTTTCTCTTCACAAACAATGACAGAAATGAAGAGAAGCTTAAGAACTATATGACACTAGTTTGTGAGAGACTGGTTTCTGCACTAGGAAAACCTGTATAGCAGATCACCAAAGTAATAGTAGTACAAACCTATTTGATACAGGCCTTCCCCAAGCACCACCACCTTGACCCATTGAAAATGGATACCTACTTAACATTTTTATTGAGTAAACAGAGGTCTAAAAGAAATATGTCATTGGGCCTAAAATCAAATTTCCTAGGTCATAGTAAAAAAAATACGTACGTTCTTTTAGATAAGTTCGTGTCACCCATTTTTAATGTAGTTCCTCTACAGAAGTTAAGATTCATTTGTGTCATTGAGCTGCATGGAGATCCAAATAAGTGGCCCCGCATAGACGCTGCAAAGAGCTCGTATGCTCGGTTATGGCTACAGGCGTGGCTGAAACAGCCTGGCTGGTTGTTACCACTGTTAGCATAGAAGTTGACATCGCCAATTGCAGTTCCAATTCCGTTGGCAAGAAGACCTGAACCATCTGTGTGGATAACTTCGACGTAGTGAGCGTCAGTACGTCTTAAGCGTTGGGAATTGCTGCCCCATCCACTTCCAGATGGGTCCAATCCTGAAAAGGCAACAAGAAAACATAAGGTTTCAAGAAAATAATTGTGAGCCAAGAACAACAAACAAATAAAACAAGAAATAAACAGCAACAAACAACAAACAAGAACAAACAAACAAGAATATACGACACATGGCCAGAAACAACTCACCGGTGATTCTAGCAACTACTCCAGGTGAATATTCCAGCTGTCTACTAGCAATGCCAGCAACGTGAGCTCCAAGACCAAACCCAACCAAGTGCACTTTATCCATGGATGTCACTGGCTCAGGAGCAAGTGTACTGGTCAGGGCTGGGTCTCTTTCAAGGACCGTTAATGATAACCATCTTAGGAATTCGCGTAGATCATTAGCCACATCTGGTACATATGCGGCTGCGACCGAGTAACTGTGCTTAGCTTCATTTTCCCAGTCAACCACTATGACGTTATGTTGTTCGCGAGACCTCAATATATCTAAAATTAAATTAAATAACTTCAGTTGCTGCATTACATAACAATTTGGTATATATACAAGTTTTAAAGCCTGTATGGACCTACGGTATACAGCTGTGGGGCTGCACCAGCCAAAGTAATCGTCAAATTATTCAACGTTTTCAAAACAAAGTACTTAGGGATACAGTCAGCGCGCCCTGGTACATAAGAAACAGCGACCTTCACCGGGACCTCAAAATGGATGTCGTTAATATAGTTATACAAAAATATGCAGAAGCTCATGAATACAGACTTCACGTGAATGTCGAGGCGATTCAACTCCTTGACAACACTGAATTAGTGCGAAGACTAAAAAGGGATAAACCCTTTGAGTTAGTGTAGTGCACTGTAAGTGAATACGAACTGCAGTGAAAGTGCTAACGTTTTCTTTATAAAGAACACGTTAATCAAGTGTCTTCCCCTTAACTGTCAGTGAATAAGAAAGACGTTATTGGACGATTTCTTAGTTTTATAGTAACTTAACAGTTTAAGTTATATTTAAATAACTTATTAGCTCATAGGCTAGATTGCAATATAAATAAAGTATCATCTAACATGATACTTCATTTAACAAAGAAAATGTTGCTGCGTTTCCAAGGCGGGTTAGGGATAGGATCTTGGAAATTAAAAAAGTGTTGTCTGACAAAGATGTTTGACTACATACCTACATATTTTGGTATTACGTAGGTATGTGGTACATAACTAAAAACAATAAGGGACAGTCAACTTTTTTGTACGGATTGCGTAGCGCTTCTTTAAAATTATAACGATTAAATAGGTTATTCCCAAAGAGAAAAAGCAGTGTCTTATGCCACGGGCTCTATTTTGAATCCTGATTGAGAGTAATTCAAGCTCCCCCAAGATGAACTAGCCTCCTTACCTTCGAGAAGAAGCCAATTTTTTAACCTATGTTATGATTTTTTGTATAGATTCCATATTCAATTTTCATTCATGTCCAGCAAGTTATAATCAAATTCAGTAGGTAAAATATTATTGTCTGAATAGACCGGCTATGATGACTTACTTAAGGTTTAGTTTGCAGGAAATTAAAATTGAAATTATCAACTTTCACTTTGAGGTCATGTGTGTGTATCGGCTGATGTTTACAGGGTATGTATTTATAATTTATATAAATAAAGTAAACTACAGTCGTACTTTGGTGCTGAAAACACACACATTTTTATTCTCCTGTATTTCGGTTTGATCAGGAAACGTAATGTGTGAGTGCACTAAAGCTTCAAGTTGAAGTGGGAACTATGTCTAAGATGTTGGTGTTTAGTGAACGATTCGACTTACCCGCCGTGATAAGTGTATTGAACTCATGTCTAGTTCCACCACCGTGCCCATGGATCAGTATGATTGTATTCTCTGCTACATTGTACTCCTCGGGCAGTGTGGTGTCACTGCTCGTCAAATTCACCGGTACAAGTCGGTTATTCCTTAAAAACAATACAATGTTAGGTTAGGTTTTTAGAAACATCATCATCATAATTTCAATCGCAAAACGTCCACTGCTGGACATGGGCCTCCCCAAGCTTCGCCACTTCAAACGGGTCTGTGCTTCCCGCATCGAGTGGATTCTTGCGGCCTTCACCAATTCATCGGTCCACCTTGTGGGAGGTTTTGCAACTCTACGTCTTCTGGTACGCGGTTGCCACTCTAGAACACTTCTTCGGGCTATGTCGGTTACCTCGGATCTCTCGCGGATCTCTTCATTCCTGATTCGATCACGTAGGCAATCTCCAAGTATAGCCCTCTCCTTTGAGTAACTTCAGCCTTTGGCCATGGCCCTTTGGTTACTTTGGGTGATTTTAGCCTTCTAATAAGACCCCTTAGAAACATGGTTGGTAACAATTTGCGAACGACAGGTTGATGACTGAGTCTGTCCCAGTACCTGTTATGCAGTTACTTTGGAAGTAAAAAAACACTGAAAGAAAACTTTTTTGGGTAGGTACTTACCTAGTATAAAGGCGATAGTTATTAGCTGCCTGTACGTAGCACACTGCAAAAAATAAACAATTATGCAACTAAGTTGACTAGTCCTTGTGCTTTTGGCGCTGACAAAAGCTTTGAAGATACAAGTTAATTATTGTGAATTTCCCCATAACAAATTGCTGCGATCACCAATCCATTTGCGTGTTGTCCTGATATCTGCTTACTCTCGTTATGTTAGCGTTAATTAATTTTATTAAGAATGATTATGCTAATGTAGGGGTTTGCGGCCAATTAAACACAGCCAGACGTCTCGATTGATCTTGTTAAGCTATGCTTACCACAGTGGGTACGTGCTGTTGCATAGTTAAGTCAAAACCCACCGAAACCTACGCGGTCAAATTGTATGTAACAGCATTTTTATCAAAGTTAACGACGAAAAATTTCAAAGTTGGGGTTCATCATAATCAGGTTATATTTTTCCCACTGCTGGGACACAGGCCTCCTCTCGGTGATAGCCGAGTGGGCCGTAATCCACTACGCGGGCCCAGTTCGGGTTGGTAGATGTCACATATTTTCGAATTTTTGGTTCTAGGACATGCCGATATTTGTGAGGAAACCTCACAAATGTTTTCCTTCACCGTTTTGAGAGCAGTGGTGATGAAATTATTTACACAAATTAAAGCGCCTGCCTGAATTCGAACCCACGACTTGCAACTTGTAAGTCGGGGCCATTACCACTGCTCCTCAGGGAGTTGGGGTTAAAAATGTTATTTGTATGTTGCATGTATTAGGTATAATAAATATGGCATGGAGATGGTAAAGAAATACAGTAAACTAACGTACCTGCCACAGCAGCCAAAATAATGGTGAACTTCAACATATTGCTTGATTAACCGTTTCCGTACTGTGTACAATTTACAAATACGTTTGTTTTTATATTTAGCTAACTGTTATTGTCAAATCAGATTGCCAGATAACACAATAAGATAAATATTTTATTTTGAATGAAAACTATGTGACAAAAACCTTAATTTTATCATCAAAGGTTATTTATTCATTTTAACCGACAGATTTTGATTGCTGATTATCATAAAACAAGTAATAGATAAGATCCGTATCGTTATGTGATGGATATTTAAGTAATTTTAAAAGGATGGTAGCGATATTACCTTGATTGGCAATGAATAATTACCTATCTAATGAGCACTATAGGTTACACAAATAAATGACGTAGATACTAGAACTTTACTGCACTGCCAAGTAAGTTGGGCCTACCCATAAAAATAATGCTCATGGTCGCAAAGACATTTTAAAACTAAATTATTGGGAATTGTATGTAATAATATATATGTATATTGTGCCCACGAATAGGCTCCAAAAAATTGTAATTCATTTAAGTGTCAACGTATACGTTTATACAAAAATCTTCCAAGCCCAATAAATTTAAATCATTTATTGAACAGACACTCAGTTAAAAAGTTTTCTATATAGTCGTTGATATACGAAAAACCCTATACAGTTACAGATTACTTGAATTAGTTAAATCGCTCCAATGTACCCCCAAACTAAGTGCGAATTAGAATAATACTGACATTTTTATATTTATTGATTTACCTCTGGTGAAAAATATCATTATGATATTTATGTTAACATTTAAGGACAAAACTGACTGTGAATGTGAGTAGCATGCAGGCTTTCAATATAGCCTGCATATTACTCACATTCACAGTCAGTTTTGTCCTTAAATGTCAGTACATGAATTTATAACTGTCTGGTGGTTTTGAGTATTTTGTAAATGGCTTACACAAATGTCCTACATATCTGGTAGCCTCTTGTGAGGGATTGTTGAGCTCCGTAAAATAGGGTTGAGCTACACGAAACATACATGCTGTCTGGTGGGACAGGTCAGCTCAATGCTGCCATGTTTCTTTCTTCAAAAGGGTCTTGCAAACATGGCCCTGAATTTTTAAACTCACATACAATCCTAATAATATAATACTTGCACTATAAAACAGACCTCTCAAGACCAAACCTCAGACCTTTGAGTTTGTTTCACATTTCTTCTCAAGGATCAGTCAGCTAGACAATGTTGGCGCCATCTAGGTTTTAAAACATTGGTTAACAAAATATTGACGTGCAAAAGTGCCTTCTAAGATCTAATTACAAAATAAACATTTCATTTCCAAATTAAGTTTTTATTCAAACTAGACTAAGAGTCAGCACTTTTTGCACGTAAAATTACATAAGACAGTCCCACGAAACGCCACCGCCTTCACCACTTCCTGGAGCTTTAGTTGAGAAGAAGAAGTGGCGCAACAAACTCTCTAGCAGAATGATTGTGTGATGAGATGTGTATATTTGTAGTAATATGATTGCGACCCTTAACAAAATCGGCTAAGACTGAAGATGATCTTCACTACCTTGTTAAGCCTAAGTTTGGAGACGGTTTAGACACAAAAACCCATCATATCAGCTAGGTATTACGATAAAAGCGTACCAAATGTGAATCCAAAAAAGTACCGATCCTTTGTACACTTTACGTATATAACCATCAAAGCCATTATTTATGCCAGTATGGGCCATCTAATGACTTACCTACCTGTAGCAACGGGCTGTGGTTGAAGCCCTGTGAAAGGGTCGCGTACCCGAGCAATTTAGCCTCATGACACCAAAAAGGGTGTAAGTCGACCCAACGGTAATTGCACATAGTGATATTAACAGTAACATTCTTGGTTCCTTATTGTACGAGAATGTGTTCACCGATTTTCGAGAGGAAATTGACGGAACCATTTTTGGTTATGTCGTGGCGTAGCTTCACTCATTACCTCTAAAATTATTGAAGTAGTTTTCCTTTGGCTATTATATTTATATATTTCAGTATACCAGTTATAAATGCAGAAGTTTGGGGTGCCAAATTCAGTTACATCAAGATCGCAAATATCCATTGTAGATGCTTGAGTTTTTCTGGTACTGTCTAGCAGTAATGGCCACCAAAGTACATTTGTGTTCCACCCTTACCATGGTGAAACAAAAAATCTACCCTGGTGACTGATTTAGTGGTAATATTAGAAAAAAAAAACAAACTATCTTGTTTTACTATGCTATTATCTGCAGGTACACTCTTACTATCATATGAACGAAAATTAAAAAATCATCACTTTTTCAAAGTATCGTGAAAATGCTCGGTCCTCCTAGCAACCAGCCTCACTTCATACGGCTTTTACGATTTCCTACAAAACATCTAAGAATATCATCTATCTTTATTTATATATATAATTCTACTGTGCGTGTGTATGTCACTGAACTCCTCCTAGACGGCTGGACCGATTTGAATGAATTTTTTTGTATGCGTTTGGATGGCGCTGCTATCGAGTTTTAGGAAACAGGACGACGTCTGTACGGTCAGCTAGTATTGTTATATATTTCTATTATATGACAGTTTATTATTATTGTAAAATACCATAAACCTTTTAGAGTAAATTTTCTAAATAATGGTGAAAACCGCATTTAAACCCGTTGCGTAATTCAGATGAACAACGTGATCACACCGGTAGACACGAAAAGCAACTTTAATATTTATCTTTAAATACTAATAATGAAGCTGAAAAGTTTGTTTAAACGTGCTAATCTCTAAAAGAGCCGGTCGAATTCGAACGCTGCGACCCTTAGACGGCGAGCAAAAGGAAAAAGAACCCTAAGCGAAAACGAAGGAAAAGTGCGGGCGATGAGATGCGACGGGGTTTTTCGGGACCAAAAATTACACGTAGACGAAGCACGGGAAGAAGCTTTGGTAATAAAGTATATAGAGATAGGTGTATACTTCGTGTACTCTGTTACATGTAGACATATAACTATGCTGTTAAAATGAGGGACTAGTTTGGATATCCTCCCATTGTAGGTCAGTTTGGTCGGGATTGACGCATAAGGCAAGAAACTTGGCAGTCTCTTCATGTAGCTCTTCCAAGTGGTATAAGTTATGAGGGCCACTCACTTGCTGACCCAAAATTACTTGGCAGACAGTAGAACTGCTTGGAGACGGCTCAGTTTGGACGCTCAGCGAATAAAGAAATACGTGTCTGGAACGTTGTTGTTGTTCATTTAATTTTCATTTAATTTCAAAGTCGTCGATATTGATAGATCAACATAGATGTTAATTTATATATTTACATTTGAAACCACTTGTATATTTAAATTGTTTCTTATTTCGTTTTTTTTTATGATATCGTATGTTGTACTGGTGGACGTAATTACGTCAACGTCGGCTGCCTCTGGAAACCTGCCCCATGCAGGTTTCGAGGTGTATATTTAGCCAATTTGTTCTGTTTTGCATTTGTGTTTTGTCTCTGCGTTATGTTTATCGCAAATAAACGTACCTATTATTTTTTAGGGTTCCGTTGCCAAATGGCAAAAAACGGAACCCTTATAGATTCGTCATGTCTGTCTGTCTGTCTGTCTGTCTGTCTGTCTGTCTGTCCGTCCGTCCGTATGTCACAGCCACTTTTTTCCGAAACTATTAGAGCTATGCTGTTGAAACTTGGTAAGTAGATGTATTCTGTGAACCGCATTAAGATTTTCACACTAAAATAGAAAAAAAAACAATAAATTTTGGGGTTCCCCATACATAGAACTGAAACTGAAAAATGTTTTTTTTCATCAAACCCATACGTGTGGGGTATCTATGAATAGGTCTTCAAAAATGGTAATGAGGTTTCTAATATCATTTTTTTCTAAACTGAATAGTTTGCGCGAGAGACACTTCCAAAGTGGTAAAATGTGTGTCCCCCCCCCCCCCGTAACTTCTAAAATAAGAGAATGATAAAACTAAAAAAAATATATGATGTACATTACCATGTAAACTACCACCGAAAATTGATTTGAACGAGATCGAGTGAGTAGTTTTTTTTTAAAACGTCATAAATCGTAAACCGCAATTTACCTTACATTCAATCAACTGAAATATAAAAATTAAAAAAAACACATTTATTTTTAAACCGAGAATACCTACAGGTTTGTACGGAACCCTCGGTGCGAGAGTCCGACTCGCACTTGGACGGTTTTTCTTTCTACTATGTATTTGAAACTACTACTCACATATTTACTCCCTTAGGAAATCCAGAAATAGTATCTGGACCAATGCCTGCCAGGGTTGCTTCTGTTTCTTTTATCTTTACCCACAGAACTAGTCGTTCTGTTTGACTGATTGGTAGCCCGAGTCTCGGAAAAGGACATAAGCTTCTTTTGATCTCGAATATTTGTATTAAATACAAAATACACAGACAAAGTCGCGGACAACAATTATTAGCTGATCTATGTATATTTCATCAAGGAAACTAAAGATAATACTTACACACGGTTTATTACCTGCTACTAAGATTATTATCTGACAAAATAATATAATCTTAAAGTTAAAATAAAACCTTCCATTGAATATGTGTTTTATCTTAGAAATCAATCAATCGATAAACATAATTATCAGATCACGGCCGTTTAAAATAATAGTAGGTAAACACATCCATAATATTACCATATATGTTACCGGAAGGGCTAGGCAAAAAAAAAACGGTGCGCCATACGAGTGGCAGGAACATTGACATGCAAACTATAACCATGAATCCAGCACATGATTCAAGACCAACACTAGAAATTCTTCTTCAGATATCAAAATAAAAAATCTGCTGTTTCATACAAAAGTGTTAAACCGTTAAAGCTACATACGAGAAAAATTTGCCTTGCGTTTCATGAAAAAAAAAAAACCCTAATTCAGGATGTTTTTTCAAAGGTTATCTTTATTATCCAATAACTGGGTTATAGAGTTCATTTAGGCACCTCCATGTAAAATACTGGCACTCAGCTGTATCCGGTTAACATGGAGGCCGAAAAGCTAAGTATGATGATGTGTGAAGAACATAATATAATTTATGTTGCATTTGGCCACTATTTGGCACTTTATATCCAACTAGCAGGGCAGAACCCGCGACTTCGTCCGCTTCAAATATTTGCTACCCTGACCCTTCCCGTCGCATCGCAGCCTGCCAGTTTTCGTCCATTTTTGTTGCTCCTTTTGATTGTAGCGTGATGTTATATAGCCTATAGCCTTCCTCAATAAATACGCTACCCGATTCAAAAATAATGTTTCAATTCGAACCAGTAATTCCTGAGATTAGCGCGTTCCACCTCACATTTTAGGGAAGTGGGGGGTTAGAATGAGACAAAAAGTAGCCTATGTCACTCTCCATCCCTTCAACTATCTCCACTTAATAAATCACGTCAATTTGTCGCTCCGTCTTCCCGTGAAAGACGGACAAACAGACATACACACTTTCCTATTTATAATATTAGTATGGATTATTGACAATGGTTGACGTTTTCTATTTTTATCAACGCTAGATTACATTGTCACTATCAACATTCTCATTCACCAATTTATTATTTTCTATTTTAGATAATTTCTTGATGTGTTCTTTAGATAGTTACTATGTCTAGCCTAATCATAAATTTTCAGTAGGTATAGATAAAATCTAATGCTCTATATATTTATAAGTAAACAAACACATTGCAGGTAAATTATCAGTGACAATTCAGTCACAAGTTTTTGACGTTTTTATATATTGTTAGGTAAGTTACTACTGAAATATAACATCACGTCTGTTTTCTCCGAAAGATTGGGCACAGATGTACAGACTTTGCCAATAATATCGGGGTGAACAGACTATTAAAAATGATGTCAACAACTAAGAAAATTTAACTTTATCTCAATTAGATAAAGTTTCTGTCAGAATGACAGTTGTCGTGTACTGTCTTCATTCTGAAATATTCCTTGTATCGTTAAGTTTATATTTAACTAGCCTCTGCCCGCGACTTCGTCTGCGTTAAATTTTTTGTTCCCCCGACCCTCCCCGTCACATCGAATCGGCCGAGCGCACGCAACTGAAGCTCTCAAATAAATACATTTTCCCCGTTTTTGCAACATCTTTCATTGCTTCTCCGCTCCTTTTAATCACGTGATGTTATATGGCCTATAGTTTCCCTCAATAAATAGACTACCCAACACAAAAATGATTTTTAAATTTGGACCTGTTCCTGAGATTACCGCGTTCGACCAAACAAACAAACTATTCAGCTTTATCTATATATTAATACGTGAAGCGAAAACTTTGGATCCCTTTTTACGGAAATTGGGCAGACGGAGGAGTATGAAATTTCGCACACTTATAGTTTATACAGAGAAGAAGTGACGAATGTTAATATTTTTTTTAAATAATGCGTCAAAATACATTATTTTCAATAAATAACACGTTACACACACTACTATTCATTACCGTGTATTTAATACACACATGCATAGATATTCTTTTGTTTATGGTCCAAAACTGTGGTTTTATGGGGAGTGTCAAGTATGGCATTAGTAAGTTTCCCATACAAAACTTAGTGTCGTGTACAAACTGTAGAGGTTGTATGCCTCACGATTGTACAGGCTGGTCATAGATTGTACAGGCTGGTTATAATCATGACATTTTAAACTGTAATACTTAATTAAAAATAATAGGGAAAATTCTTTAAAAACAGAGCTTTCTGTGATAATAAAGAAGAGTCCTGAAGAAGTATTATTTACTCATTACACCTACGTCTTGGTCCTGGCCATCACCATCCCGCCAGCGAACCCTCTCCACAGTAGTACAGTGTCAACAATTTGTCTATAGTTTTACTGAATGTCAAATATAACCATATTATTTTTTTATATTTATTATTATATATTTTTTTCATTTAATAATGTATTTCTATTCAAATGAAGTACGGTCGAATTTCGACCAATGGGCGATCACTAGTAATATTAAGTAGGTATAGATTTTCATAGTTGCTTAGATCATTTGAACAGTCTGTTCGTCCCAATAATATTGATGCTGGCTGTACATATATATTTTACAGCCACTTTTTCACACCCATGGGTGGGTGTGAAAAAGTGGCTGTAATGTTTTGAGTCCCATTTAACAGGAGGTACAGAGGGCTAAATAATAAAAGCCGCACGGGTCGATCGTTCAGGTTAAGCTACGCTTGCCGTGGTTGTTCCGTGGATGGGTGACCATCTTTACATAAACCAAGAGGTTACCAAGACCCTTCCGTGCCTCAGAAATCACGTTAAGCCGTTGGTCTTTCGTAGATCTTAGACAGTCGTTATGGGTCTTCTGACGACCCGAAAGTCTGACAATCAGTCTTACCAAGAGGTATCGTATTACCCAGTAACTGTGTTGTGGAGGTCAGATAGGCAGTCGCTCCATGTAAAATATTAGTACTTAGCTGCATCCGGTTAGACTGGAAGCCGACCCCATCATAGTTGGGAAAAGGTTAGGCAGATGATGAATTATGATACATAGTGAAATAAAATTAACAACGTTTGAGAAAATTTGTGTGAATATAAAAAGACAGTCTTTTTTTGTTAATAAATGTAATATTTTAACATACACTTGTAAACACACTACAGCAAAAGAATCGCAAGTGTCTAAGACTTTTTCGGTCTAACTCTCATTCGCCTAGTATACAAAGTATAGTGCAATAAGAAATTTCGCTCCAAAGAATAACCGAACATAGTGTGAACAAAAAAAATAACATATCAGTCTTAAAGAAACATCATGCTTGTAACTTGTTACGAACCGAGGTAAAATCATATCCCGTTCTAAGAGGAGAAACTAAGTTTATTATTTAAGTCTTTAAATTGTTAAAAGTTACGAGACAGTGGGGGTTCATGTTACGAACAGATTTCAAAGAAGCCTGTATTGTTCTGAAGACTAACTTCTGTAAACTTTCATGTAGTTGTGGCACATGCTTGTCTGCTACGTAGTAGATCAAGGTACCCAAAACTGTAAAATTTTCACAATCAATTTTGAACCTAATATTCTAGCGTTAAAGTCGAAAATCTATTGTAGGAATTTGACAGATTGTAGTAGCTTTTTGTGCTGGCGTCTGTACAAGTATAGATAATTGCATAAGAAATATAAGTTGATATCGCTTTGTGTTATTTTTCTTTGATATAATAGTCTCGATTTTGGTCGAGAAGTCGTAAGCGTTACTTCTGAGCACGAGGTCCTGGGTTCGTTTCCCAGGTTGGGCAAAGTGTTTCTAATGAAGGTTTCTATCAGGAATTTTGCAGTAGCAGCCTGGAGTCTGCATTCGTGCCTGGTTCAAATCAAATCAAAATATTGTTATTTCACATAAACGTACAAGAGCACTTATAAAACTTCAGAAGCTATTTATCTTATCTTATCTTATACCTTTAAACGATCAATTCTTGTATATATATATATAATCTGAATCTCGGAAACGGCTCCAACGATTTTCATGAAATTTAGTATACAAGGGGTTTCGGGGGCGATAAATCGATCTAGCTAGGATTCATTTTTATACAATGTCGTTTTATTCATGTTTTCAATGACCAACTTTATCGATAATCAGCTTGAACATAAACTTATTATTTTAAACACAATTTACCAAAAAAATACCGAGCAAAGCTCGGTCAACCAGATAGTTTATAATAATAAGCACACCAACAGCACAGTCACTTACAATTCAAATAAAATAAAATTTTAAATTGGCACTTCAGTAATAATGCAAATAACAGATATGCATGACATTTGCATTTGAATATTAGAGGCAAAAAAAAAAAAAAACTTGAAAGTAAAAAGTATCCAGAGACTCAAACCTAGAGCACTACAAAATATATCCAAATACCATGTGCATGGTATGCACATGCATATACTATGTGCATGGCTTCAAATTTTTGGGCAGACAAGACTGCATTTGAAGACGCTTTGGCTATTCTTTTAAAAATAATTGACTATTACAATGGTTTCAAATTATAGCGTCAATAGGTGAGGGAGGACAGTGTAGACCTGTCAACAAGTACCAGATACTTAACAAAATAGGAAATTGTCTACAGTTTACAAGACACATAACGCTTTCACATTCACAAAATTTACTTAAAAGAATCTAAAACTTTAGAAGAACCTAAAAATATAAATATATTGGTTGATAGCAGTAGTGGTCCAACGGTATCGGCCGCGACTTACAAGTTGTAGGTTCTAGTTTCAAACCCCGATAGGCCCTTCAATTTGTGTAAATAATTTCATCACCATTGCTCTTAAAACGGTGAAGGACAACACCGTGAGGAAAGCCGCATGTCCTAGAACGCAATATTTTAAGACATGTGACATCTACCAACCCGTACTAGCCCCGCGTGGGGGATTTCCACCACTCTAAGCAAGAGGAGGCCTGTGTCCCAGCAGTGGGAACATTATAGGCAGTTGATGAGGGTAAGAAAGTTAGTAATGACTGATATTTTTGCTCTGATATCATGCTCATCATCATAGTTGCATTAAACATAGGAATAAATATAATTATGTAGTATGTTTGTTTTTTTAAACTTTAGTTGGTGATGATAAAATGTACACAGGATGGATTTCTTCTACTAACGTTTCAAACTCTCGAAAATAAGAGTGACCCTGGAAATCTTCCATCGTGTTTGGATATATTTTTAAGGATACATATAAAATCTTTTATTATTATTTATTTATGTTACATATTTATATATATTACATATTTATGTATATTACATATTTATATTATATATTTATATATAATCTATACTAATATTATAAAGCTGAAGAGTTTGTTTGTTTGATTGATTGAACGCGCTAATCTCAGAAACTACTGATCCGAATCGAAAAATTATTTTTGTGTTGGGTAGCCTATTTATCGAGGAAGGCTATAGGCTATATAACATCACGCTACAACCAAGAGGAGCGGAGCAGTAATGAAGTTTTTTGCAAAAACGGGGAACATCACACGGGTAGGCAATTCGACGCGACGGGAAGGGTCGAGGGAACAAGAAATTTAACGCGGACGAAGTCGCGGGCAGAAGCTAGTAACATTATAAAGCTGAAGAGTTTGTCTGTTTGTTTGGTTGAACGCGCTAATCTCAGAAACAACTGGTCCGAATTGAAAAAATATTTTTGCCCATTTGTTGAAGAAGGCTATAAGCTATATAACATTACGCTACAATTAAAAGGAGCGGAGCAACGACGAATAATGGTCGAAAACTGGCAGCCAATTTGATGTGACGGGAAGGGTCAGAGGAGCAAAAATTTTACGCGGACAAAGTCGCGGGCAGAAACTAGTATGAAATAAAGGTGTTTTGTTTATAACTTTTTGGAGGATTTCGCAATTTCTGGAGGAATGTTTTCAGGTCCTGTACTAGGCCCGTGTGGTGGATATTCCCTATATTTCCCTTTTCCCAACAGTGGGGACATTATAGGCTTATTACAATGGCAATCAGCTCGCACCCTATGCCATGGGGCTTAAAACTCATCTGGTGAAATGTGGGTTTACTACCTATACCTGTCATAATTTTGACGTCAAACTCAAAACCCAACGTTCTAAGGGATTACGGTCCATGGCAGTATCTGATCAGCTGTTGCAATGACACGTCGCCATTGTTAGTCACAGATTATCTCGAACCGTGGTTGGGCTATTCTATTATGCACATTATTAGGAAGTATTAGACTTAACTCTAAGCGCCGAAGTAGGTATCTACTTATTTTAATTCTTATACATTATTATTGTCCACCCACTATATAATTTATTTATTGCGGCAACTGAAATCCATGAATTAAGACTCCATGGTTGAGCTGTGCATGAACACCGATGTGTTTTAAAATAACTTTCTAAATTCATTAAAGTCGCACGTAACTAAACCCCCGTATTTATAATAGTCCAGTCATTTAAGCTTAAATTAGGTAAGAATCTCGGAATTCGAGATACCCAGCTGTAAGTCTGTAAATACTTGTATATTGACACCCTAAAAGTTGTCTCAAAACCTACATATGGTAGGGTGTAAGCAACTATTAAATTTCAAGGTCAAAGGTCACAAAAATCGGTTATTTGCGCTTTTTTTGGAAATATCTCATTTCCTATGGGTTTTTTGCTATTTGTATTTACTATCAATATTGTAGAATACAAAATTCTCTACAAATTTTGTTTAAAAAAATATTTTATACGGTGAACCGTTTTCGAGATAGAGGGCGGAGAGCGCGCGGTCACAGCATCACTTCAGGTCAACCGGTGCCTCCGGTCGAAAACGCGCCATATATAGTTGATGAACTATCGATAAATCAATGATTATAAATAATTGTCAATTTTTATTAACTATTATATTATATTTTATCATTTTCTTCATGCATTAAATCTATATCAATTCAATAATACTGATAACCGTTTACTAAAATTAAAAAATAATTAAGAGAAAAACTTAAATCATAATATAATTATATTACAATTATAATATATATAATATATATAATTATAATTATATTACAATGCGAAACGATTTTCTGGAGCCTATCATGACAATTTTACCACCTGCTCCAGAAGATTTGCTAAATACAATTTTCTGCAACTGCAAGAGTGGTTGTGGTTCGCGATGCGGATGCAGGAAAGCGGGCTTGCAATGTTCTTTAGCTTGTGGCCAATGTAATGGGCAAGCTTGTCTCAATGCTCTACCATATCAGAGCGACATTAACGAAGATGGAACCTTTGACCCCGAAATCATGGAAGAACTTGAGACAAATGTCGTTGAAGACGATAATGAAGACCAGTTTGAAATTTACCAGCAGCCAGAAGACGACGATGAAGAGGAAGAAGATGATTAAAATTATAAGTTGTAGTTTTTGTACCCTTTATTCCATTTTTTTACTTTCAATAAAAATAAATGTATTCAATGATATTTTTTAATAAAAAGATTAATTCATAATTTATTTGTTTTTTTTTTTCATCATGTAAGAAGTTAATAATATTAATTAGGTTAAAATTCAAATATAATTCCTATATTTTCATTAACAATTCTGCAATTACATGGGCAGGTAAGTGTTGTTAAATAAATTAATACTGAATAAAAAGTGGATAAATTAGGAAAAAATGATATAATATACATACATACATACAATCACGCCTTTTTCCCATGGGGGTAGGCAGAAACCACGGAACGCCACCTGCTACGATCTCTACACACTCCTTTTGCCTCTTTAAGGTTCATACAATTGGTCATACACACACGCCGGTTGCGAGTACTACGCACCAAAATATAATATAATAGTTAATAAAAATTGACAAATATTTATAATCATTGATTTATCGATAGTTCATCAACTATATATGGCGCGTATTCGACCGGAGGCACCGGTTGACCTGAAGTGATGCTGTGACCGCGCGCTCTCCGCCCTCTATCTCGAAAACGGTTCACCGTATAAAAAAAATTTTTAAACAAAATTTGTAGAGAATTTTGTATTCTACAATATTGATAGTAAATACAAATAGCAAAAAACCCATAGGAAATGAAATATTTCCAAAAAAAGCGCAAAATACCGATTTTTGTGACTTTTGACCTTGAAATTTAATAGTTGCTTACACCCTACCATATGTAGGTTTTGAGACAACTTTTAGGGTGTCAATATACAAGTATTTACAGACTTACAGCTGGGTATTTCGAATTCCGAGGTGAACTTACTATAATGACTGGACTATAAGCGTTGGTCAAATTAAGCAATGATAAGCATCTGTTTAACCATACACTTTTGACTTTTATACGATTTATGACGAGAGTTAGCGACACTAACCCGATAATATGATATAATAGGCCGGTTAGTCCCGCTCACTTACCTAGACTGCAAAAATACTTCTTAGGTTTTGCGTTAATTAGCGACTTAAACATTATCAATCATGACGTGTTTCTGGCCAGCTTGGTAGTTGCGTAACGTGCTAACAGTAGGGTAAGCTTTAATTTTGACAGTTAAACAACGTTCATTGCATCATTTTACGTTGTTGCAGAGAAATTTTCCGACTATATGAAGCAATAGATTGGCAATATCCCTCAAATGATTCAGACTCTGATTGATAGTGTGTTACAGAAATTTGGAGGATACCCTAATCGCCTTAATTTTAATTGGAACGAAGTTCCTTATCGCGCGTTGTGAAAGGGGGCTAGACGGAAAAAATTAAGACCAAAAGTTGTAACGACACTTTTTGCTATAGTTGTAAGCCATGCGGCGGGCGCGTGTTTCTCAGTCTGTCTCTCTCTCTCTCTCTCTCTCTCATAGAAAGCAAGCCAGTTATTTTCGTTTCGTCTTTCTATTTCGCATTGAACAGTGTGGTATCGCGACGATAATTATTTTTGTTGACTATACAGGTTTTTTGTACAGACGCCACCAGGTCAAGCTACCCGAAACTGTCAATTTTTCCCAATGAACCTTGAACCTAATGCTCTAGGAATAAAGTCGAAAATCTATCAAAGAAATCTGACAGATTGTAGTAGCTTGATGTGTTGGCGTCTGTACATAATAAGAAATAATAACAAAATGAATCCTGACAGTGTTTCTGCACAAGTTCCGGATATTGCTGATGGAGTTAGGTAAGTAGAGATTTTATACAAACAATAATAAATGCAATTAATCGAAAGGAACTTCGTTCCATCCGGGTGTCCCTTGACACCTCTCAAGTTTTTTTATAAAATATATCTCAAGTAAGGTACGATTCAAACTTAATGGCGGCTCTGAACACGAGGCGAGTGGCTGCGCAGTAACAATTTCCGGTGTCATCAGGGGTGAGGGGCGAGGTACTGCGACGCCAAGAGCGCACTTCACAGCCGCCATTAAGTTTGAATCGAACTATACCCGTAATTACACCTACAATCTTCGAACCAGAAGACATCAACGTTACTTGGAAATAGGTATGGTGGTACACCTTCCCCAAACGAGCTGAATCATAAAGAGTTCTTCTACAATACCTAAGTTAGTTTATATATCTGCACAAAAACAATAAAATAAAACCATTTATTAATTCTATTATGGTGTACAAATAACAATTATTAATATTAAAATGGACAAATGACAGTAATTTCCGTGTTAACAGTCACTGATATCAAACTATATTAGTCCCATACACCGATAACATTACTAGGGGCGTTCAAAAAGTAATGAGAATAGCTATGTTAAAAAATGAATTTATTTAATATTATTTTATTTTTCGACATAATCACCCTTTTTTTGGATGGGAAATCATCAAATGACTTCTCCCGCTCTGAGCGGAGCGGAAAAAGTCATTTGATGATTCAGATTGATCAGATTCGATGTCAGACTTTTACTTACTAAAACCCACCCGTGTTCCTTCAGTTGCCCATTTGCCAGGGTCACGGTATCTTTTTCGAACAATCTCGCGACCCTGGCAGACGTAATCACCCTTTAGGTCAATACATTTAGCAAAAAGCAAAATTCCCTTTTAAAAAAATCTTCATCTTGAGTACTTAAAAAATCATTTACGGCGGCCTACACTTCTTCGTCATCTTCAAATTTTGAGTCTCTCAAGTGTTCTTTCAAACGCGGAAATAGGTAGAAATCACTAGGGGCTAATTCCGGTGCATATGGCGGATGATCGAGGATCTCAAAGCCAGCAACTTGGAGTGCTGCTATGGCAACTGCAGACTTGTGCGTCGGCGCGTTGTCTTGATGGAATAAAACTTTTTTCGCGAGTTTTTTTTTCGTTTTTGGATCATAATGATGAAGCCATGTTTCATCCATTGTTATGAATCGAGCCAAAAACGTTCATGATCTCGTTGAAACAGTTTCAATGAGCTCTTTGAAATGTTTAGTCGCGTTTGCTTTTGTGCGTCCGTTGTAGTGCGTCATTCTCGGGACCCAACGCGCGGATACCTTTTTAATTCCTAAGTGATCTTGTAAAATGCTATGCACTCTACCAGTTCAAATCTTTAACTCTTCAGCTATAAAACGGACTTGTTACACGGCGATCATACAGAACAATTGTTTCAACTTTTTCGACCATTTCCTGAGTGACTGACGTCGAAGGGCGGCCCGAGCGCGGGTCATCTTTAACCGATGTTCTACCACGTTTAAACTCTGAACACCACCGAGTCACTGTGGAATATGGAGGCACAGACTCTCTCAATGTCTCACGTAAATCTTTAAAAATTTGTTCCGTAGTATAATTTTTCAAG
The DNA here is from genome assembly GCA_932294355.1 of Aporophyla lueneburgensis. Taxonomy (NCBI): domain Eukaryota; kingdom Metazoa; phylum Arthropoda; class Insecta; order Lepidoptera; family Noctuidae; genus Aporophyla; species Aporophyla lueneburgensis. The sequence continues at coordinate 19,436,336 of OW028746.1, read as the reverse complement.
AAAAAGTATTTTATCACCGCACGGATTTCAATTTTATTCATTTTTAGCGAGAGTTATCGACACGTCACATACAAATAATTAATACAACTGACACAGACAAGATAAAAAGCTAATTATTTGAGAGTATTATGACAAAGACCTGAACTTTCCGTGACAGTATTTTTTTTTCATGTGCCCCCCATTACCACGTCATTATCACTACTTTTTGAGCAGCCTAGTATGTTTACAAATTCTCACTGTAATGCCTAGGTTATGTCACGCCGCTTCCAATGATTAAATACATTTCAGAGCAGTTTTATTATCATTTTAATAGGGGGGAGGTCATTAGTTCGCGCATGCGTGTCAAAAGGTTGCGAGTTCGTTCCTGCCGGATGATCGCGGCTGTCGGTAGTTCATCGTTTGGTACCATCGCAGACTGCCGCATCTAGTCCCACAGTCCACAGCTCCGCGTAAAAGTTTCCTCTCGTTTAAAAAAGGAATAGTACAAGTTTCGAATAAGGAACGTTGCTGAAGTTCTATATGACGTGTATTGTGTAAGTTACGTTGAAAACGTCAACATGCGGTGGTGTTTGACTGCAGTTTTGTTCGTCGGCTTGTTTTGTTCAGGTATGTAAACTTTTTAGATCGTTGATAAGAAAGTTGGAACTGAGTTATCTTTTCTCTCTCAAGTTTTGTTAAAAAAAGACGATAAGATAGATTTTTTAAATTACTGACCTACTTAATAAAATTAATGTTTTTCACGGTTTCGATACTTTCGTGGCGTACGTTAGTAGTTTGCAGTGTTACTAGATTTGGCAACGAATACGACTGACGTATGAATATTGAAAAAACCTTGAAACTGAATTTTTAAATTAATTCTAATGATTTACGCCTTGAGATAATTATATCGGCATTGGCCATTTTGGCCAAACTGCAGTGATACAATTAATAAATGTGACAGTAGCTCTTCACTTATCTAGACTTACGTACGTTCCTATAGCAACTTACGTAATTTTAACCATACATTATGTAAGTAGGTTTGCTGACAATTAATTCCTTCTATATATCTGGAAATAAATAGGTACGTGTTTTCCGTACAAACACGTATGTACAAAGGGAATCAATATAAAGGTACCTCGTTGTTCAATTACCAAAATCATTCAAGTCACGTATATTTGTGAAGGAAGCCTTCCAATGCATCCATCAGCATCAACTATTCTAAGAGAAATCATATATTTTCATGAATCTTCGATTTTATCTATTCTATTTCGTTGCTCAAATATTTTTTTCATATCGTTCAATGGGAGGCATTCTTTAGTAATAGATTGAAATGAAACTAATAACAAGTCATTTAGATGTGTAGATGGCAAGACCTTACTATATGTCATGGCAACACAGAATCATATCGGATGTACTAATTAGAGCTGAGTCTCTGTTAAACATTTCAGAATGAACTAAGCCTAATGTTTGAACATTTTAATTAAGAAGAGAAACGAGATATATTACAGTAGCGTAAAATTTTAGTGTGCGAAAACGCGTGCTCATGAATGAATACGTCGGCGTCAATACTGATTTTCCAAATAAAACAAAATAATAAAAAAAAATTGTAGAAGTAAATGACGCTCGAGAAAAGGACTGTGACAATTAAGAACTAATGTTCAAAATGTCAATTTATTCAATGTTTTTGGTAGATGCGTTCTGATTTGTCAACTTAAAAATTATGTGCAGAAAGTTTTAAGTCAATTAATTTTGCAGCTCTGATAAGTCTCTCTGTATATATTTTGTCCGACTGTTTCTTGATTTATTAGAGAAAAATTTAAACTTTTATACAAAAAATCAGACACTTAAAGTTTTTTTTATTGCGTTAAAACAAACATTTATTTAATATTTTTTAAAGTAAACGCTACCACAATGGTGGCCAAGTATTTCAGAGAAAGAACGAATGAAACCCATGAGCGCATTTAATTGACAGGTCAGCCGGTGTGTCAATTATAGTTCGTTCAACTAATGAGGTTACGCACCAATAAAATTCATGGTGAATGACGAGATGACTCTATAAATACGACATGGTGTTATAAATCTTTGTCATCATTGCAAATAAAATTGTCAACCATATATTTTGCTGCTGGATATTCTGAGTTCGGTCCCAGGTCGGGTAAGGGATGGATTTTTGGTTGGGAATATCTCAGTAGAAGACCGGAGTTTGTTTCTGTGCCGGGATGATGACAATAGGTTCACCTCCTATTACATGGAAATTTTCATGACTATTTCACGAAATTAATAAAATAATATAATAATAATGGGATTGTAAAAACTTAGAGGGTGGTATTGATAATTTCACTGATTTGTTACGGTCACAAATCTTGTTTTAATCAACATACTAACTGGCAATTACAAAAAACGTAACAAAATTTTAACATTGCCGGTTACTTTAACACATCTTCCTTAAACATGACTGACGAAATCTTCTAGTACTAAACACCTCTCTCCTTCGACAAAAACCGCCGTGATGTTACGTCATGTTTGTGTTTTTACGCTAGACCTACGTAAATCCCCTTAATTTTTATCTGTGCTTGGTAGTGGGCGTTCGGTAAATCCGTAACCCCGCTATCACTTTGGATTGCCCTCAATAAAGTCGGACAAAATGGGATTTTCTGTTTAGAATTTCTTTGGGCATAAACTGGAGTTGGAACTAAGCCTGTTTATAGTCATTTTGTACTGGAATCAAGTTTAATATCTGCATAAAAGGGATTGAGTTCAGCTTCATTCTTTCAGCTTGGAATGTTTTGTCCTTCTTAAAAGATAAGACAATTCGAAATGTGTAACGAACCAATCTCCGTAAGTCAAGGCAAGCTAAATGAAAATGGGTCTCCTGAAACATTTTATTAGTGCATTTATGAATAAACCTGCAGTATTCGGGTTCGCATTACAATAGTGGTTTCAGAAGTTTGAGCGTTCAGTACAGTCACTCCATAAAGTTAAGCAATTAGTGGTATTGACAAAGACCTGTAAGGTTAACCACGTTACTGTGGGTATAGTGGCAATTGACGGATACTCGTGGGTACAGTCGCCCACAATATCTCACGACATTATCTGCTTGGGCGAAAATAATTACTGATGTAATAGTGATACATTTTTTTTTTTTTGTTCTATGGGGTTCTAAATTAACGTAAAGTTCATTTTCAATATCAGTATTTGCTGGGACGAGATGGAAGATTTTCTGGTTCAGGAATAACTAGAATCTGATTAATAAATAGGCACTTCATGGGTCCTTACTATTTTAGTTCTAATTTTATGGAGCTTATTGGAAAGTATGTACTAGGAAATTCTGAACAGTCCTGTCCAAGTGTTCATGATTCTCAGAATTGAAACCCTCGAATAAATTTTGACTATTAATATTTTCGCAATTTAACTAATTTGTTTTAGCAATAAACGATAACTTTCAAGTCATCGATCTTTACTATACTAATATAATAAATAAAGCTGAAGAGTTTGTTTGTTTGTTTGAACGCGCTAATCTCTGGAACTGCCAATTGGATTTGAAAAAATGTTTTTGTATTTATGATAGCCGCATTCTTGAGAGATATATGGTATATAACATTACGCTACAACCCTTAGGAGCCGAACAAAATGAAAAGAGTTCGGAAAGATCGCTAAGTGTAAACAAAATGATAGCACGGGCAAGCGATGGTTCGGGGGCCAAAATTTCACGCAAACGAAGACTTGGGCAAAAGCTAGTAATGTAACACTTCGAAAGTCACTCATATAAAAAGTGGGTAACTGATCAACCCTATTTGTAATCCTATAATAAATAACTGCAGATCATGAGAGAGCATGTCATGAGGTAAAAAATGACAAACTTAATAACACGTCAAGATTACACATCTAAAATCAACGATAAACACGTGTCGGGAGCTACAAAATTTGTAATCAGGTCACCATAAAGGACATAAAGCGCCTCCAGATCTCGATAAGAACATTTATCACATAACTTTATCACATTTTTGCCGGCTTCAGGGGAATTAACTTGAACATGATATTTCCCCATCAGTCGTAAAATGGGAGTGGTGTTGGCCAAGCCCTAAAGATAATCTGCCATTATTGCCGGGCCGGGTCAACGTAACTTTCCTACCTACATTCCTGATGTAATTGAAGCTTTCAGAAACCCTTATTTGCATATTAACGATATTAAAATGGAATTTAGGTACCTATTACAACTTCGAACACAAACAGAATTCATTCAACCTACTCGTTCCTTTCAAAATGTCATAACACTAAACTTTCTATACTTAAATATAAATGTCGAATTTATGTCCTATTATCTTGACTTTACTCCCGTTCCTTTATAAAAGCTAGAAACCGTTAAATTTTACGGCGGCTGTTTCAATATTTTTACACATTTCCAACATTCGATGCACCGTAATCTATAGAACGGGTTGTCGCGCGCGTGCGGCGATCTACGAACAAATTGAATTCATTTCAGTAGCCACACTTCTAATTGGTGACGCGTATAGGACCGGGCATGTGTTCGCTGTCTCTTTGTTTCATTACTAAAGAGAATTATGATAAAAACATAACCCTGCTTTTACAGTCCGTTAAAAATGTAGCAAGGAGCAGTAACATACTTACTCAATTTACTCTATCATACAATTTTCTCTAATAAGATTGCTTCTCAGTGAGAAGTTTTATCTAATTACACTTAGTTGTAACTACGAGGTATGTTTTATGATTGAGTATACAACTTTAGTGGATAATACTCGGTCAGACACAGTCATTTATCTTTCGGTTAGGTGCCCGCTGGAATCCCGCGAGACATATAAAGGATGAAGTCAACAATCAAGTACATTTCTTTACTTTCTTTGCTGGTTCGTTTTAGTCATCAATCATGGCGTGATTCATTCATTACGTGTTATACTGCGATCTGGGATCTAAAGTCGAGGAATAAACGTTTTAAGTTGATATATTTAGGGTGATTTTCTTGTTTATCGTTACGTGACTTGGGAAAAACATTGCCTCACCAACCAACAATCTTTGGCCTAGTTTAGGAAATCTCTAGTTAATCTATTCGATACTGGTAATGGTTTTATATCTTAACTAAATACGCTTCTGAATACACAATTAATAAGAAGTCCTTATAGTTAAGAAAATGTCATCATCATGACGTTCCCACTGCTGCGACACAGGCTTTCTTTTGCTGGGAGCGGGCCATAATCCTCCACGTAGGGCCAAAGCGGGTTGGTTGATGTCATATGTCTTCGAATTTTTGGTTCTAAGACATGCCGGTTTCCTCACGATGTTTTCCTTCACCGTTTTGAGAGCAGTGGTGATGAAATAATTTACACAAAGCAAAGCGCCTGCTTGGATTTGAACTCTCGACTCGTAAAAAAATGTATCTTATTCAAATTTAATTTCTATAATTAATCTGTTATTTTCGGGTTTTGAGTTTTCCTAAATTCACGGCTAATCCAAATCCGGGCAATGCTGACAGTACCTACATCCTTATAGGTCATCGGTTGCTTTTCGTAATTGGGTTACGGGGATCAAATAAATGGACTACCATTTGGGTTGCGCTGGGGTTAAAATTCTGACATACCACATTGTGACCGGAGAGGACGTCGGCTCCAAAAATGGAAAAGGCTGGGTTGATGAGTACGGCTTGTGTCACGTTGGATGCATATATGGTTATTCATTTAGATGAATCAGTATCGACAAATCTGGAATTATTAGAAGTAAAAAACGTCGAATATGGAAAACTGAATCACCCGTATAATACAGTCCTATGCATATCTCTAGATAATTCAATGAGTAGACTTAATCGACTTAAGTGACTATTATGTATATTATTCGGGAATGGATAAGGAGAATCACAATAGCGTAGTGTATCAACAAACAGACAGTAATTGGGGATATTGTATTGGTTAAGGCAAGCCTTTGTGTGCTGCAAATAAAATTTTATGAAGTCGATTGCAGCGAATGTTTTCTAACATAATAGTTCAGTAGATAAATTATATCACAAAGGAATTGGTTGTATCAAATAATACTAACCAAATTTTGATCACTGGCTAAGTTAATTCAGACACACGGATGAATCGATCAGGTTAAGTTACGTTTGCCATGGTTGGGCCATGAATGGGTCATGAACGGTGGCCATTTATACAATTACTAACCTAGACACCTTAGAAAGCACGTTACTACGTGCTTTCTAAGGTGACTATTACTACTTTCGGAAAGCACGTTAAGCCGTTGCGTTGGTCCCGGCCGTCATTCGCGGGTCTTTGACGTTACGGGACGTCAGAAGCCCGAAAATCTGATCCAGTCTTACCGTGGAGTATCGTATTACGAAGTAACTGGGTTATGGAAATCAGATGGGCAGTCGATCCATGTGAAATTTTGGTATGTCTTGCATCTAGTTAGATTAGAAGCCATTCCTCAAAATAGTTGAGAAAAGGGTGTGCAAATGATGAATTGTATGAAGATTATTTTAAAAACCGGCCAAGTGCGAGTCGGACTCGCGCACCGAGGGTTCCGTACAAATCTGTAGGTATTCTCGGTTTAAAATTATATTTTTTTTTAAATTTTTATATTTCAGTTGATTGAATGTAAGGTAAATTGCGGTTTACGATTTATGACGTTTTAAAAAAAAAACTACTCACTCGATCTCGTTCAAACCAATTTTCGTTGGTAGTTTACATGGTAATGTACATAATATATTTTTTTTAGTTTTTTCATTCTCTTATTTTAGAAGTTACGGGGGGGGGGGACACACATTTTACCACTTTGAAAGTGTCTCTCGCGCAAACTATTCAGTTTAGAAAAAAATGATAGTAGAAACCTCATTACCATTTTTGAAGACCTATTCATAGATACCCCACACGTATGGGTTTGATGAAAAAAAACATTTTTGAGTTTCAGTTCTATGTATGGGGAACCCCAAAATTTATTGTTTTTTTTTCTATTTTAGTGTGAAAATCTTAATGCGGTTCACAGAATACATCTACTTACCAAGTTTCAACAGCATAGCTCTTATAGTTTCGGAAAAAAGTGGCTGTGACATACGGACGGACAGACTGACAGACAGACAGACAGACAGACAGACATGACGAATCTATAAGGGTTCCGTTTTTTGCCAATTGGCAACGGAACCCTAAAAACAGTTGTTTTCTTTAAAATAACGTTCTTGCATTTTGGGTATTCATTTGTATAAATATGCATGTACCTACAAAAAGAGATCATCTCACATTGTGACATCCTTTTGACTTTCTAACAATACTATTTAAACAATTGTTACTTAAATGAGGCTGGCTAAATACAAAAATGCTTTTGTATAGGTAGGTACCTAATATCATTTTATTATATTCACTTCATATTTCAATAGTACTTCTTACTTCTTGCTTTAAATAATGTGCATATAATCTACTTGAACAGCTTTCTATGAACTTTCCGTTTACCTGACGCCACGATACTATAATTTAAAAGGAAAATTGAAAGCTTGCTCGCCTTACAGCATTCCTGAAACTTAATTAATGATTTAACAGAATATCTACCGTAAATGTGCTTCGTTAATGTAAAGAAGTACCAAACAGTTTATTTTGAGATACTACAAAGGTGAAGATTTTAAAGGGAAGATTTCAAATGTGCATCATCTGCACTTTCTTAAAAGGGTAGGTAGGTGGTACAGTCAGTAACATTTTTTGTTCAGCACACTACATCAATTTGTCGTTCTTACTACTGTCATATATTACAACAACAAAAAAAATGGCAGCCGTCATTTGAGTTTGTAATCCATTGTTTAAACGATTAATTTCCCTGATTTTCATTACTTATAATTTTTAATTTTATTATTAAAAAATCTATATTATCTACTTAACTTTTGCATTAATGACAGGCCTGTTGGTCTAGTGGTTAGTGACCCTGACTGCTATGCCGGAGGTCGTGGGTTCGATTCCCACCCAGGACAAATGTTTGTGTGATGAGCACGATCATTTGTTCTGTGTCTGGGTGCAATTTATATATAATATGTATGTATTTAGAAATATATAAGTATGTTTATCAGTTGTCTAGTACCCATAACACAAGCTCTGCTTAGCTTGGGACTAGATGGCGTTGTGTGATAGTTGTGGATTATTATTATTAATTTAACAAAACCTCATTAAAGCCTGTTAAACTGTTCCCAAATTTTTAAGAGGAATTAATGAAATGAAAATCCTATGAATTTCGACAACAAAAGAAAAGTGAAAAATGAAAAAATGGCCATTTCCTTTTAAAATTTGAATGGCAAAATCAATTTATAATGGTTCCTAGTTCCAAAATAACTTGTATTTAATGGTGCCAGTCTAGAAAGGTAGCATCGACTTACATACAGGATTTTTTTGAACCAGTACGTATTTTTTTTTTTTGTGGTTCAATAGCAGTAATAGAACACATTTCAACTTTTTTTTCAATACTCTTTTTAACATTTTTATCCGACCTTAAATCAGTAAACTGTGGACACCCTACATATTTTGTAATATGATGTCTACAATAAGAATAGGTCAGTAACCGCGCGCCAGCGTAGGTACTTCGAACTTCATAGAATTTTGACCGATCGAACAGCTGGTAGGTAATTGTAGCTACGCTCGGTCGTTCACCTTCACCGCCACGCCGGCGCCACGCGCAATTTACCATAAAAACCAGTTTCAGAATAAACATCTTTGGTTAACGATAACTTCATTTTTGTGTACTGAGATATATCAAAATAAAAATTGCACGGTTATTATAACTCGTTTAAGTTATATTCGTTAAAATTTGCGCACTGGTTAAAAACTTATCCTGTATACCGCGACCAATACTGTCTATTGAAATTTATATAGCAAGTAACTGACAGTTTATCACATCTGTCAGTTTTAGTCTAAACTAATATTATAAAGAGGAAACATTAAATTTTTTGGATGTCTGTTTGTGATGGATAAGTTCGAAAACTACTAAATCAATTTTAAACTTTCTTCTATAGATAGCTACATTATTACCAAGTAACATAGGTTATATTTTATCTCAAAAAAATCCACAGTTTCTGTGAGTTACGCGGACGAAGTCGCGGGTGAAGTGCTATATTTTATACTAGCTTTTGCCCGCGGCTTCGCCCGCGTGGATGTCGGAAATTAACGCAGGTATTTTTCTAAAATAAAAGTAGCCTTACTTACTCCTTATTACATCAGCTACCTGCCAGTGAAAGTCCCGTCAAAATCGGTCCAGCTATTTCAGAGATTAGCCGGAACAAACAGACAGACAGACAGACAAAATTAAAAAAAATATGTTGTTTTGGTATATGTACCGTGTATACTTCCATATACACTAAGTAATAAGCGGTTATTTACAAACAGACACTCCAATTTTATTTATTTGTCTAGATATGTCCTACGCAAATGTGCTGCATATCTAGTAACGTCTGTGACGGGTCGATGAGCTTCCTAATAGGTTGAGCTACACGATGGCTGATACATACATGCCGTGTGTTGGGACAGGTGAACTCACAGCTATGGCTCTTTGTTCAGAAGGCCCTTCTAGACATGGCCCTGCTTTGTTAGACTCACATAAAATTCTAAATGTGCCATATAAGATCTACTAACATAAATAAACATTTGATTTAATTTAATTGTTTTAATTCCAATTTATTTGGGGCCGACCCATCTTTTTTATCGTACTTCTCTATTAGTCGTCATCTCGGTAGTCAACCCTTAGTGGAGGTATCATATCTAACATTATCTAGCAAAAACAAAAAGAACACGTTGATTTAACCTTCATTAACTAATTGCGATGTTTGGACACGGAAGTCGAGATGGCTTCAGCACATACATCTGGTGAAGCAGGAAACTATACATACGAACAAAGATACTTAAAAAAAAGACTAGAAAGGACCATGAGGAAGTCGGCAAAAGCGTTCTGTTTTTCTTTCGCTCCTCGCATTGAAAGGAGAAACTTACAACAAATCGACACAAAGTTTCAAGATTAGCGTTAGTACAGTCAAAAAGATCTTGTAACACTTCCTGCTACTCTATATAGTGATTACTTAGCACAGTCAAACAGCAGAGACTACTCAAGTGAAATAAAAGTTCGTAAGTCAAATAATGTATTAGGGGTTGGTTTTACGACTATTGTTTCGGAGTTTAAGGATTATTTTACAGTTTTTGGCAGCGTGCCCTTGTTCCCTGGCGCAAAAATTAATGGCACTCCTGCATTTGACAATTCCCACCATAACTTCGCGTGCTGCCTATATAGCCATTGTGGATTTAAAAATAATTTTAATTTACGAATTGGGTTCGTGGTTTTTCCAGCGGATTTTTATTTTACCTATTTTTAAGGCCCTTTGATTCCATTTTGATGAAAGGAACTAGGTCATGTATTCGTGAGAAAACGAACGGGTATCGATAGTTTAATTTTCGATTTATGTTCGGTTTCGATTTCGAACAAATACGTTAATTTATCCTGAGGATCCACACAAATACTTAAGCAGTCGGTAAGTAAAAAACATTATATGAACCTTCCGATTTTAATCGTAGAAATGTTTTTATTTAACCAGTCAATTACCGTAATTACAGACACAATTAAAAAACGATTGTGTCTATACCAAATGTGGTATCTCAGGGACTTAGAGGTTAACCAAAAGTAATTATTTCGCGTGTATATTTATTTCACCCAATCAAATATTTATAATTAGGCATGTTAACCACTTCGGTTTTTTTTTTTAAGTTCAGATCTTATAGAGATTTTTATAAAATCTTCAAGGTTTATTTTTGTTCAGCTATACGTGGGTATGAGACAGACTTTTTTATCCAAAAAAAAAAAAACGGCTAAACGTGAATCGAAGGGTTAGGTACCACTATTCAGCATTAACACCACATTACCTAATTAAAAAATACTTGAACAAAAAATCGCCAGTAAAAATATCCTATAATTTATTAATTTTAGTCTTTTATTTTGCTGATATTGCGGCCATAAGTACACACATTCTTTGGCAGATATCTACATATTGCGTTTCAAAATATATAGTCCTGTGACAAACAGATTGACTACACAGCCATAACGTCCCTTTGGCACCCGTAAGCTACGGAACCCTAAACAGACAGACTCATAATTTCTCTCCTAGATAAATCCAAAACACTAACATAAAATATCGCCTGAAATGAAAGCAGACGGAAAAGGAATAAGCAATGTGGAAATCTAGGAATATAAAATATATTAGGTGCTTATTTCTTATTGCATATCGTAAAGATAGACCCGCACTATAAGAGTTAGGTTTAAACTCGCCTGGACGATACGGTTATAATTTTTTATCTATCTCATAATACTCAGAATATAAGAAGGGGTAAGGTATATGTAATATGAGGCAGTTTAGTTTATTTAAGCAACACCCTTTTCTCCTATGTTTTTTTTTATTCTAAGAGCTCTTGATTTCCTACGACTTTTTGATATAGGATGATACTACGAGATAAAAGGTTCTTATAGGTAACTTGCAATCCCCCTCAATCGGACTCGCTTAAAATTTAATAAATCATTCTTTAACACTGCGAGGAACATACATACATAGACTGACGCCATTTCCCATGGAAGTAGACAGAAACTCCAGAACGCTACCTGCTACGCTAATTTCATACTCTTTTTGCTTTGTTTATGTTCATACATCGGCTCATACACGCACGCCGGCCGATACATAGAATATTATCTATTCTCCATACTGTTTCCATCTTCAGTGTAAGTAACATTTTTACAGATACGTATCATTAGCAGTTCACCCGGTAAATCACACGCATGAAATTTTTCCCGCGACCCGCCATTTTGCATCCCATCGCCCGCCCCCGCTGTTACGAGTACTTCGATTTCTCTTAACGTTCTTTTCGAATTTGTTTTCTTTTTGCATCAGCTTCTAAAGGCCATAGCGTGATTTTAACAGCTCATTACCATCCTCAAGAATTTGGCTATCAAATTTTAATTAAATTAAATTTATGACGTTTCATTAAAATACGTTCCTTGCGAAGCATGTGTGGTGTGACTATGAATGATAGGCTGAGGAATGATGTGATAAGAGAACAATGTGGTTTCAAAAAAGATGTATTGACAAAAAATTAAAAAAGTATGCTTATATGGATTGGTCATGTTGAGATGAATGAAGGATGACTCTCAAAAGGTATTTTTCTCCCGGTGTTTCCCGCGTTTCTCACATCTGCCAAAAGGCAGATGTGAGTGTTTCTGATAATGTTAGTTCTTCAGATGTGAGTGGAAACACCGGAATGGGACGCCCTAGGAAGGGGACGCTCTAGAAAGACATATGGTGACCTTATTGGTGATGTTTTCAGAAAGGTCAGGTCAAGGGCGGATCCAGCTTTGGTGCCAGGGGGGGGTCACATATTCGTGGTCAAGTCACAAGAAGTTATAATTTATTTTTTATAATCATACATAAAAGTAAAAAGTAAGTATTTTACTAATGTATGTATAGTCTGTAACGTCTGTAACGCCTGTAACGTAAGTCTGTAACGAATTTAACAAATTTAATAACGAATTTAACGTAAGTCTGTAAATAATTTTTAAAATTTTATTAAAATGTTTAAGCCAGGGCCGGAGCTAGGGGAGGGCATTGTGGGGCAATGCCCTACCTTGAAATCACAATGTTTTTGGTATTTTGAAGGTAGGGACCTTCAAAATACCAAAAACGAAGATAACCTATTAGAATAGGATTGTATGTTTATAGTTTTCGATAAAAAATTGTAGCAATAGGTATCTAAACTTTTCCAAACATACCACACTTTGAGACATTCATTTCATATTATAATAATTCTTTTCTCTGTGTATAGATGGCATTTGAAGCGCCATCACATGAAGCAATGGGTCTATTTAATTATAATATGCCGATGCAGAGAAAAATTTCAACCGTCTTGTTCGCTTGTTCTTCATCATTGAGGATTTAATAGCTGTCCTTAGAGCCATGCTCATGTTCTGTCACAGAAATTATTTGTCTATGAATAGCAATTGAATGTACATCACTGACCTAGCAGGCGCGGTCTGAGGGGGGTCTTAGGGGTCATGACCCTGTTACGTATCTGCTTAGTGAAAGAAATGGATAAGGCAGATCTGATACAATTTATTAAAAGAAAAGAGTAAACTGGCTTCCAGAGTAGAACGCTTCAAGAGGGCTTCAGAGTAGATTGGCTTCTGAGTAGACGGGCTTCAGAGTAGACGGGCTTCAGAGTAGACGGGCTTCAGAGTAGACGGGCTTCAAAGTAGACGGGCTTCAGAGTAGACGGGCTTCAGAGTAGTTTCCTCAGAGTGCGGGTGCTTCAGGGTAGTTTCCCAGAGTGTGGGCGCTTGAGAGTAGTTTCCCAGAGTGCGGGCGCTTCAGAGTAGTTTCCCAGAGTGTGGGCGCTTCAGAGTAGTTTCCGAGAGTCTACAGTCTTCCAGAGTGTGTCCTCCAGAGTGTACGGCCTCTAGAGTGTGGGCCTCTAGAGAGTGGTCCTCTTGAGTGTGTCCATCAGCGGTTCAGACGCCCCTTTTTATACCAAAGCCGCCTTCCCTTTCCAAACATTTTCAAAATATTAATTTAGCCATCATCTCATCTGACAAGTGTAGTCGGCCAGGACATATCCATGAGTGTGTGTAGCTGGCCACATGAGTGCGTGTAGCTGGCCACATGAGTGCGTAAAGAATTTTATAAATATAATTTTAAGTTAAGTTATTTAGTAAACAATCGTAATAATTAATAAAATCAAATAGCTAGACATATTGATAAAAATAATTTAAAATTATATAAACCAAAGAGTAGCCATTCATAGACTAAGCAGAACAGTAACTGACAGTTGACAATTTGGCTTGTCACAACATGAAAATTTGAGTTAATATTTATTTCAGCTATTCCCAAGTTAATAAATCGTATTTAGATCGATTTGCTGAGTGTAGACATAAATAAAATAAAATAAGTAAAGCATGAAGTGTAAACATAGAAACAAATAAAGAGGATGATAAAGAATCATGAATTATAGTGTAAGTATAGAATGAACACTATATTTCCCCAACGACCCCGAGAAAATTTTTGGCCTAGAACAAAAATTTTGCTAAGTTAAAGTGTTACAGCATTCACAAAACTTACAAAACTCATTCAAACACACCGACATCTTACGAAGTTTGGTCAGGTAGGATTCACATTCAATGATCACTACTCAACCTGATAAATCAATAACTTTAAGGCTTATTTTAGGAGTTGTAATCCGCTCGCGTCTAAAACCACTAATGAGATGAAATAGAAAGATTTTAACAAAGGCTTATTTTTAACGGAGTTGTCATCCGCTCCTAATCAACTTTTAGTTGATATTTAGACTTTTAGAGTCATTAGTTAACATGGGCTTATTTTTATGGAGTTGTTATCCGCTCCAATCAACTTTTAGGAGTCGATAGGTTGACTTTTAGAGTCATATCAACTTTTAGGAGTCGATAGGTTGACTTGAGTCATATCAACTTTTAGGAGTCGATAGGTTGACTTTTAGAGTCATTAGTTAACATGGGCTTATTTTTATGGAGTTGTTATCCGCTCCAATCAACTTTTAGGAGTCGATAGAAAGAAACAAGTTAGACAAACTAACTTGTAGAAAAAGAAACGATATAAAGAAAGATTTTAAAAAAAATGGTGGTTTAAGAACCGATGAATGAATTAAAAAAATAAATAGAGTTTTAATTAATCGAAAAGAACTCTATTATAGAGGAAGGATAAAAGAAAGGGATGAGTTATGAGTATAATGTAAAGGACTCAAAAAAAAAACGTACACTCAGAAGGGACTCGAAGAGAGTGTTCAGGACTCGCACTCGACTCACGTACACTAAGGAAAACTTATTTTTGGTGGTAAAATTTGGAACTAAAGCATAAAGGTTAGTACATATGAAAGTAAACTTTAGTACCTAGTTTTGCCACAGCACAAAAGGACTAGTAATCCATGCCCATAATACTCTATGGCCTGGCTTGTTACCTAGCAACCGATGACAAATAAAAATATTATGAGAGCCTACGTATTTTGGTATGATTCCCAGATGATATACATACGTATAAATATATTATATGAATGTATAGTAAGATAGTGAAGTATTTGTAATAGGAGTTATGTAGATGTATAGGTTTGTAAAAACGTCCACAGGATATTCTCCTGTTTCTGTCGTGAAGTGTCTCAGTCCCCTAACTTGGTAGTGACCACAAGGGTTTTAAAAACACGCCAAGCGAAAACTGAGTACGATTACCAGTGGGTAAACGCAGTGGTGTGCAAGTGTGTGGGATGCAGTGTAATGATGTATTGGTAGAGAGTTATGTGTAGGAGGAAACGTCTACGGGATATTCTCCAATAGAACGTCGTAGAGTAAGCCAAACCCCGACTTGTAAGTGACCACGAATGGTTTTAAGAACACTCACAAGCGAAGAATGGGTGCCAATTACCATTGGGTAAAGGTATGTCTGTGGGGATGTAGTGTTAGATGATGTTCAGTATGAAGTATGTTGAGTAGGTTGTAGGAGTCAGTTGAGTAGGTTGTAGGAGTCAGGAGAGCTGAAAAAAATAAAAAATAAGTTAGTTATGCCAAATAGGGAGTCCAAAAGGAAATGCTAGTGTTAGTTTTTTTAGAATTTTGAAAAAAAAAAGTGGGTTCGTGTCTATTTGGGCGCCAAACTGTTACGTATCTGCTTAGTGAAAGAAATGGATAAGGCAGATCTGATACAATTTATTAAAAGAAAAGAGTAAACTGGCTTCCAGAGTAGAACGCTTCAAGAGGGCTTCAGAGTAGATTGGCTTCTGAGTAGACGGGCTTCAGAGTAGACGGGCTTCAGAGTAGACGGGCTTCAGAGTAGACGGGCTTCAAAGTAGACGGGCTTCAGAGTAGACGGGCTTCAGAGTAGTTTCCTCAGAGTGCGGGTGCTTCAGGGTAGTTTCCCAGAGTGTGGGCGCTTGAGAGTAGTTTCCCAGAGTGCGGGCGCTTCAGAGTAGTTTCCCAGAGTGTGGGCGCTTCAGAGTAGTTTCCGAGAGTCTACAGTCTTCCAGAGTGTGTCCTCCAGAGTGTACGGCCTCTAGAGTGTGGGCCTCTAGAGAGTGGTCCTCTTGAGTGTGTCCATCAGCGGTTCAGACGCCCCTTTTTATACCAAAGCCGCCTTCCCTTTCCAAACATTTTCAAAATATTAATTTAGCCATCATCTCATCTGACAAGTGTAGTCGGCCAGGACATATCCATGAGTGTGTGTAGCTGGCCACATGAGTGCGTGTAGCTGGCCACATGAGTGCGTAAAGAATTTTTTAAATATAATTTTAAGTTAAGTTATTTAGTAAACAATCGTAATAATTAATAAAATCAAATAGCTAGACATATTGATAAAAATAATTTAAAATTATATAAACCAAAGAGTAGCCATTCATAGACTAAGCAGAACAGTAACTGACAGTTGACAATTTGGCTTGTCACAACATGAAAATTTGAGTTAATATTTATTTCAGCTATTCCCAAGTTAATAAATCGTATTTAGATCGATTTGCTGAGTGTAGACATAAATAAAATAAAATAAGTAAAGCATGAAGTGTAAACATAGAAACAAATAAAGAGGATGATAAAGAATCATGAATTATAGTGTAAGTATAGAATGAACACTATATTTACAACGTATCTGCTTAGTGAAAGAAATGGATAAGGCAGATCTGATACAATTTATTAAAAGAAAAGAGTAAACTGGCTTCCAGAGTAGAACGCTTCAAGAGGGCTTCAGAGTAGATTGGCTTCTGAGTAGACGGGCTTCAGAGTAGACGGGCTTCAGAGTAGACGGGCTTCAGAGTAGACGGGCTTCAAAGTAGACGGGCTTCAGAGTAGACGGGCTTCAGAGTAGTTTCCTCAGAGTGCGGGTGCTTCAGGGTAGTTTCCCAGAGTGTGGGCGCTTGAGAGTAGTTTCCCAGAGTGCGGGCGCTTCAGAGTAGTTTCCCAGAGTGTGGGCGCTTCAGAGTAGTTTCCGAGAGTCTACAGTCTTCCAGAGTGTGTCCTCCAGAGTGTACGGCCTCTAGAGTGTGGGCCTCTAGAGAGTGGTCCTCTTGAGTGTGTCCATCAGCGGTTCAGACGCCCCTTTTTATACCAAAGCCGCCTTCCCTTTCCAAACATTTTCAAAATATTAATTTAGCCATCATCTCATCTGACAAGTGTAGTCGGCCAGGACATATCCATGAGTGTGTGTAGCTGGCCACATGAGTGCGTGTAGCTGGCCACATGAGTGCGTAAAGAATTTTATAAATATAATTTTAAGTTAAGTTATTTAGTAAACAATCGTAATAATTAATAAAATCAAATAGCTAGACATATTGATAAAAATAATTTAAAATTATATAAACCAAAGAGTAGCCATTCATAGACTAAGCAGAACAGTAACTGACAGTTGACAATTTGGCTTGTCACAACATGAAAATTTGAGTTAATATTTATTTCAGCTATTCCCAAGTTAATAAATCGTATTTAGATCGATTTGCTGAGTGTAGACATAAATAAAATAAAATAAGTAAAGCATGAAGTGTAAACATAGAAACAAATAAAGAGGATGATAAAGAATCATGAATTATAGTGTAAGTATAGAATGAACACTATAACCCCCCCTCAAAGAGTCAAGAGCCTGTATGATACATTCCAGTTACTAAGTTTGTGATCTTGCAGTCTACATTCTCTTGATACTTGAGTTTTTCTTTACAGATCGACCTACCAAATAATTCCCGGTTCTTTTGGAATAATCAAAAGAA
Source organism: Aporophyla lueneburgensis (assembly GCA_932294355.1). Lineage (NCBI taxonomy): Eukaryota > Metazoa > Arthropoda > Insecta > Lepidoptera > Noctuidae > Aporophyla > Aporophyla lueneburgensis. The sequence goes on along the minus strand of OW028746.1, from coordinate 19,418,595 downwards.
AATCTAACCTATCCGAGGTGGGCAAAAATGTTCGAACTCGCTACGCTCGCTCTTACATTCATAATACTCCTAGTTGCCTGAATTTTCCTGGCATAAGTCGACGATGTAACTCCTAGGTCTTTTTGAATATATAAAACAAAACTGAACCTAAACGAGTTGAGTTATTACAATTTTCGAGCTCACTTCACTCGCCTTTGTATTCAACAATCTCATAGTTGCTAGGGCTGTTCTGGCATAAGTCGACAATGTAACTCCTATTTCTGTTCGAAAACACAAACACAACTTTCTAGCTCGCTTCGCTCGCTCTAGCATTAATCATTCTCATAGTTGGCAGGGATATCCTAGCAAGAAGGCGACAGTGTATCTGCTATTTTTTACGTTTAAAAATATAACAAAACCTAACCAGAACGAAGCGGTTGTTAAAATTTTCGAGCTCGCTCCGCTCGCTATTTTCGCCCTAAGTAGTCTATACTGTCCTAATGCCAATTATTTATTTACCAACAAGTGCTGCGACCAATTTGACCGCATTCTTTAATACCCCCCATGTAAAAGCGGTGTCCCTGAATACCTTAACTAATGACGAACTTAAGATGTACATAACATCACTTTTTTTATTCCCGGAGGGTTATTCAGCTACCTATAATATATGGTAAACCAAAATGTCACCAGTTATCTATGTGTCCCATGTCACAATGGGCGAGCTCACTGCCATGAACTGGGTACAAATTCAGACTCCGGGTTACTTCTGAGAAATTTCTTATGGAAAAACCCAATAACACTAACCGACCTGAAAATCGAACCCGGAACTTCAAGGTCAGTAGTAGCGCTTGTGACCACTAGACCAAGGTGTACCTTCCTCAAAATATTCCTCGTCACTTATGGTGACCCCACCCCCCCCAAAATCCTGGGCTGTGACTGCGCCTATGACCTAGAGGTGATGTTGATTGATTTAGGAGCTCGTGCTTCAGAGCAGATCAATTATGATATATTTTTTACTTCCGCCCTACCTGTAGCTAATGCTGCCCTACCTCAAATTCGAGTCTAGCTACAGCCCTGGTTTAAGCTTATAATAAAACTTGCTTTAGATGTGCCAGGTTCATCATAAATACAAGGCTGAACCTTGGTCCATGGAAGTGCCGGGGTCGTCAAGAAGGGGAGAATCGGAATCCATTTAGAAACAGCCAAAAGAATCGCAACAAAAATTATAAAAACAACACTCACAAACAAAGTGAATGAAGTTATCATTCACTTTGTTTTTTTTTGCACTCGTCATTTTGACAATAAACACAACATTTTTAAAACACTGTGTTGCCAAATAAAAAAAGGTAATTGTATCGATACATATGGAATCGATTATTGTTTTATAAGTTCTTCAGGTATAATGCACTCTACAATTTATGATTTTTAAGTCTTTAATCATTTATATCGTATATTAGTATTTTTTTTAATAATATGATTAAATAAAAAACTGCGTTAAATACAGTGGAGAGATTACCCTACACTTTAAATCGATTTGAATTTATTGTTTATGCAGTTTTTTTGGTATCACTGAAGTGAAATTCAAAGCCAAAGACTTGGTCACACCTGCTAGGGTCTCGAGATTCGTCCAAAAGAGTTACCGTGGTCCTGGCATATGGGCAACTGAAGGAACACGGGTGGGTTTTAGTCAGTAAAAGTCTGACTCACCTCCTCCGCCCAGAGCGGGAGGAGTCATTTGATGATTTCTCATCCAAAAAAAAGACTTGGTCACATCATCAAAAATACCAAAAAAAATATGATTTTTTACAGTGCTTAATCATACAAAGTTAAAAGCATCAGATATTTACTAAAATAGAATTAAAATTATTGGTAAATTACATTTTTGTATAGCAGCGTGTTTAAAAATGGCCAAGTCTGGACAATTCCCTTTGTTTGGGAGTTCGCCACTGTTCTTTTCGATGCGTTCGTTCCCAAATAATGCGTTTGCCATCATACAAAATATTAATCTATAGGTACAATACAAATAAATAAAATTGGAGTGTCTGTTTGTATTATTAAGATAACCACTTTTTACTGAGTGTATTTGGTACACGGTACATATACGAAAACAACATTTTTTACAATTTTTGTCTGCCTGTCTGTTTGTTCCGGCTAATCTCTGAAATGGCTGGACCGATTCTGACGGGACTTTCACTGCCAGATAGCTGATGTAACAAGGAGTAACTTAAGCTACTTTTATTTTAGAAAAAATATTTTATTTTAGAAAAATACTTGTGTTAATTTCCGACATTCACGCGGGCAAAAGCTAGTTTATAATAAATTGACTAAATATTGAAGGTATTTACATAAAATCTATATTGTGACAAAAATATATCCTTATTTAAAACCATTACCTATTGTTATTGTAATTTAGGTTCACTTTTGTGTGTACGGGAAACTCGTTAGAAAATCACAAATGCGTCTGTCTTCAATAGTGTTTATTAGCAACTGAGTGAATGATTTCTACGTAGCTACTTAAATACATAAAATGATGTTAATGACGCAACATACCGCTCACCAAAGGGACAACAAGGCCCTTTAAAAATGAAGTTCAGTGGACTGTATACACATGTTTAAAAATCTAACTTGATAAGCAGTATGCAACGTTTCTCTAAGTTCAAACAAATGATTGTAACTACAGTGTTATTAATTTTCAATGAAGTTAAATTATACGATACGAATAGACATAGTACATAATGCTTGCATGCAAATTGAAATGAGGTTCGACAAAGTTATATAATAATAGTTACTAATTAGTTAGTATCAACAGGTAGGGGACATAGTTTCGTGACAGATCTCTTCACAATGCTACTGCCAGATTTTACGCTATACACCCGTGTGACTCCATCATGACCGGGGTGCTTATCTACAATTCGGCCTAGTAACCATTTTCCTGTAGGTAATCCATCAGTTTTGATTAGAACTATGTCACCAACCGTGAATTCTTGTTTCTTTTTAAGCCAGACAGGCCGCTGTTGTAGACTTGTTAAATATTCGTCTTGCCATCGTCGCCAGATGTCGCCTACCAGCTTTTGAGTGTATTGCCATCGTGTTAAATTATGAATTTTTGTGTCTTTAAAATCTGGTGACGGCACGACGATTGGGGCTTCATGTATCAAGAAATGACCAGGCGTTAGGGGTTCTATAGAATCTGCATCTGAGTCATCAATAGGACATAGAGGTCTTGAATTAAGGCACGCCTCGATTTGGCACAGTATTGTTGTCATTTCTTCGAAAGTGAGATTTGTTGTCAACACTCGTTTCAGATGAGTCTTCAGGGACTTTACACCAGCCTCCCAGAGGCCTCCAAAGTTAGGACTGTAAGCTGGTATAAAATGCCACTGTGTGCCTTCCAAAGCCAACTTGTGAGCAATGTCTTTTTCAAAATTCAAGTTAGCTTCTTGCCATGCTGCGGCTAAATCCTTTTCTGCACCAACAAAGTTTCGTCCTTGGTCGCTCCACATGTGGCTGCATTTACCTCTTCTTGATACAAAGCGTTTGTAAGCAGCTATAAATCCTTCTGATGTAAAGTCTCCTACCAGTTCAAGGTGTATTGCCTTTGTAGACATACAAACAAATAACGCAATGTATGCCTTTTGAGTTTTCATGCCTCTTCCCCTTGACATTAATATTTGGAATGGACCGGCATAATCCACGCCGCTGTGTAGAAAGGCTCTAGCAGGTGTTACTCTTTCCTTTGGCAGATCTCCCATGATCTGAGTTCGTGTACTAGCTCTTTGCTTTGCACACACTAAACATTTACGATTGAAGTTTTTTATTAATCCTTTAGCTCGAATGATCCAATATTTAGAGCGTAAAACGCACAACATTAATTGAACACCACCATGTAGTGTTTTAGCATGAGCATCAGCTATGAGTAAAGGAATTAAATTGTTGTTATGTCCTAATATAATAGGATGTTTGCTTTTTTCGTCTAATCTTGCATGTCGAAGACGACCGCCCACCCTGAGGATACCATCTTGGTCTAAGTATGGGGTAAGTGTTTTAATGTTGCTATTTTTCTTCACATTTTTATTTAATTTTAATCTGTTTATTTCTTCTGTAAATTCTTCTCTTTGTACTAGCTTGATGCATTTTATCAATGATGTATGTAATTCTTCTGTTGTTAAACTTCTACAATTTTCGTAAGTATCCAATTCTCTTCTGTAATTAATAAATCTTCGACAGTATGTTATCACCTTTAATAACTCTTGTATGTTATCAAATTGCTTAAAATTTGCTTTGAAATTATGATCTTCTTCATCTTGAATCTTAATATTTATTTGTACTTTATCTCTTTTCTGTTCCAGGTCAGTGACGACTACATCAGGCTGATTTAATATTATTTTCTTTTCAGATAACCATTTTGGACCGTTCCACCATAACTCTGATTGTTTCAGTTCAGCAAGTAACATGCCTCTCGAGGCAATATCAGCGGGATTATCTTCTGATGCAACGTGGTACCATTGGTTGTTATTGAGATTTTCATTGATTTCTGCGACTCGATTGGCTACAAATGTTTTCCATCTATGTGGTTCACCGGATAGCCATGCGATAACAATTGTAGAATCCGTCCACGTATACATTTGTGCTGTTGATAGTCTCATAGCCTTTCCTATTTGATTCAATAATCGTGAAAGAAGTAATGATCCAGACAGTTCCAAACGTGGTAACGATACAGTTTTTAGTGGCGCGAGTCTTGTCCTTGCAGCTATTAGTTTTGTTGTAATAAGGCCGTCTTGAGATTCGACTCTAATGTATGCAACGGCTGCATAAGCTTTCATGGACGCATCGCTGAAGCCATGAATTTGTACATCGTTTATTTTGGTGCTATAGGTTCCAAGCCATCGATCAATGTAAATGTTGTTTACATTTTTGAATTCTTTACGAATAATCATCCATTCTTCTTGTAGTTCAGGGCTTATTATGTCATCCCAATCGAGCTTTTCCAGCCACAGTGTTTGTATAAACATCTTAGCCATCACTACACTTGGGGCAATCCATCCCAATGGATCGAATAGTCTTTGAACATCTGACAAGATTGTTCTTTTTGTAATGTTGACAGAAGTTGCTGGTAGTTTCAATTGATATTGAAATTGATCTGATCCCAAATTCCAAATCAAACCTAGTGCTTTTACAGTGCCATCCATTTTGTTAATATCTAGGTGTGCTATTGAACTTCGTTTGTCTGTGTCAATGGATTTCATAAATTGCGGACAATTAGATGACCATTTCGAGAGTGTGAATCCACCCTTCTTCAGTATGTGAGATACTTCTTTTGCAGATGTTATGGCTTGATCTGTTGTATCTTCACCTGCTAACAGATCGTCAACGAGGAAATTCTCTTTAATGATTTTGACTGCATTCGGGTAATTTTGACCTTCATCATCAGCAACTTGATGGAGTGTTTTAACCGCGAGATAGGGTGCTGATGCTGTTCCGAATGTAACTCGAAGCAAGCGATATTCCTTTATGCTTTCATGTTCCTCTTCTCGCCACAGAATACGTTGATATTTATTGGCGTCTTCTGGGTGAACACATATTTGCAGGTACATTTTTGTTATATCGCTAGCGTAACAAACACGTTTCATTCTCCATCTCATGACAATATTTCTTAGATCTTCCTGAAGCTGAGGACCAACCATCAGCTCATCGTTGAGTGAGACTTGGTTTGAACCCTTCGCCGATGCGTCAAAGACCACGCGAGTCTTTGATGTTTCTTTATCTTCTCGGACGACGGCATGGTGAGGTAAGTATACAACCTTTTCATTTATTACTTCTTCTTCAGGTATGACTTCCATATAGTTTAAATGTAAGTATTCTTTCATTACTTTCGTGTAATTTTCTTTCAGGTTGGGTGTTCTTCTAAATTTTCCCCCCAATTGTAGAAATCTGTTTTTGGCTATTTCTTTGGTGTTTCCTTCTAGACATGTTGGCTGTGGTGTTTTCAAAGGTAAGTTTACCATGTATTTTCCATCTTCTAACCGTGTGTGTGTTTCTTCATAGACTGTTTCACACAACCTTTCTTCTTTTGTTAAAGTTCTATTGTTTTCTGTGTCTATTTCCCACAGAGATTTAAGCATGATATCCATGTCTACTTGGTGATGAAGAACAAGAGCAGAATCGTCTTGTGACCTTATATTTATTTCACCGAAGAGAATCCATCCAAGGTATGTTTTCTGTGCACATGGTGTACCCGAAGGACCCTTGATAAGTTTTTCTTGTACGATTTGAGAGTATTGTTTGACACCTAGAAGTAAGTCGATAGGGCCTGGTGTATCATAGTTCGAGTCAGCCAGGTTGAGTCCTTCTAGATGTGGCCAGTTATCAGCAGTAATCGTTTTTGGAGGGAGTTTAGTGGTAAGTTGCTTGGACATGACGAATGCTTCGACATCTATCTTGAAGTTTGTGTTCCAGCGGGAACCGATTTGCAGTTGTACCATGTGGTTTACATTTGTCTTCGTTGAACCCACTCCAATGATGCTTCCTCTCGTTGATTGTTTGGTCAGATTGAGCATTTGAGTTGCTTTCTCACTAATAAGTGCTATCTGCGAACCTTGGTCCACTAATACGCGCAATACAACAGTGTGGTTTTGTTCGTTTCGTACTAACACTGTTGCTGTAGCTAATAGTGCTATGCCTTGTCCAGTACTGTGGTGTGAGGCGACCGTTGTATTGACAGTAACTTCCTTCTGTTCTTCTACATTGTTTTGAGCAGTCTTCGGTTGCGTGCAGGTCTCCAATTGTACCGAAGTCTCAGGTTCTTTGTTGAGATGTAGAAGGCTATGGTGACGCCTTTTGCATATACGACAGGACACTTGTAGTCTACATTTTCTTGATGAATGTCCTGGTACTAAACAGTTGTAGCATAGGTTGTTTGTTTTTGCATAATTAACTCGTTCATTAGGTTGCAGTTTTGTGAATTCTTTACAGTGGCATAATGTGTGATTTTCATTGCATAGAACACATGTTTTTCCTGACGGTGACGATGATGTACTTGCGATATGAACAGCACGTTCTTTGGATGGTTTATTTTGTGTTGTTGGTGTGACAAGCTCCAATGTTCGGTATGTGGACTGAAGAAACTTTTTCAGATCATTCCATTTGGGTAAATCATCGACATCTTCTTTGTATGCGTATTGTTCCCAATCCTTGTGTGACTCAGGGTCCAATTTCTGAACAACCAGAAAAATAATTATTGGATCCCATGAATCTAAGCAAATATTAAAATTTTGAAGGTTATTTAAACAGTCTGTCGTGACATCCAATAAACCTTTAATTAGATTTGGTGATTGGGTACTCATCTTCTTTTGATAAACTAACTGTTTTAACACAGAGTTCATAATCAATCGTTTGTTTCTATACCTGTTTTTTAAAATATCCCAAGCTTGTTCATAATTTTTCTGTGTTACCTGGATATGTTTTAATAAGGTCTCTGCTTCTCCAGTAACACTACACTTCAAATAATGTAACTTTTGAACGTCACTAATACTTGTGTTCGTATGCACTAACGATGTAAACAAATCTTGAAACGTAGGCCATTCTTCATATTTTCCACTAAAAGATGGCAGCTGTATTCTAGGTAATCTCACGAGCGTATTTTGTTGATCAGGATTCGTTGCGATGCTCGTATTATTGTGCGATGACGTCGTCGGCGCTGATGTATTTTGTTCAATCAACATATCACGTAAATCAGCCAACAAAATAAGATATAAGTCTTCATAAATAAAAAACTCCTCATTAGCAAAATATGGTAATATTGCCTTTTGTTCCTTCGGCGTTATTTTTACCAAAGAATGATGAGCGTTTTTGAAGGTAGACCAATAATCTTCTATCGCCTTTATAATCGTGATTTTGAGCACTTCTTGAGATTAACTTGAGTTTTTTGCAATAACGAAGCGGTATCTTCCAATACATTTAATAATTCTTTCGTAGTAGTCATCTTTACAAATCCTTATCGCTCAGGAATGCGGTGTCCTATTGTTCTCGCGAGCCGACCGCTCGACACGTGCGCTCAGGTAATTGGTAATGATCCGGCTCGAAGGACCATATGTTATTGTAATTTAGGTTCACTTTTGTGTGTACGGGAAACTCGTTAGAAAATCACAAATGCGTCTGTCTTCAATAGTGTTTATTAGCGACTGAGTGAATGATTTCTACGTAGCTACTTAAATACATAAAATGATGTTAATGACGCAACACCTATGTTTAACAATTTTAAATAGTGGTCCAGCCCAGGGGGGGGTCATGACCCCCATGACCCACCCCCTGGATCCGCCCTTGGGTCAGGTGCGTAGTACTCGCAACCGGCGTGTGTGTATGACCAATTGTATGAACCTAAAAGCGGCAAAAGGAGTGTGAAGAGATCGTAGCAGGTGGCGTTCCGTGGTTTCTGCCTACCCCCATGGGAAAAAGGCATTATTGTATGTATGTAGGTATGTATGTATTTCAGACACTGTCCATATTTTTGTTAGTAACACAAAAAAAACTTAAGTATAAATCTATTGTTTGTACATACATACAAACAAAATCAAAAAGTGAGATCGCATAGGAGTGCTAGTTTATGGCAAGCCTGGACGCGACCACCCGCAGTGTGTAGTCGCATCCAATGCTGCCATATAGGCGAGTCCCAGCGTCCGACGAACATACTCGGAAAGCTATTCGAGCTGGCACGCATGCGCTTCATAAGAGAAGCGCTTCACTTCCGCATGATGTCATGAAAGCCATCCACGCTTCGCACCGCAAACATTGCTGAAGCGCTGCAGTGGCGCGGCAGCCCGAATAGCACTCTGAACGCATTATTATACTGGACTCGCAGAGCGCTGTATGTACGCTGCGTGTACTTGGTTCACAGGCTGCAGGTGTAAAAAGATTGACAAAATGCCTTAAACAAGGTCACTTTAACTTGCTCGTTACACCCCGTGCAAACCTGCGGGCCAGCATGTTACAGCGTACAGACAGCGCTCTGCGCTCCCTCTCCAAATCAGTGTTGTTGCATAAATCCTCTGAGATCCAGTGACCCAAGATAAGATACAAATGCAAAAATAATTTATCGAATCCGACAGTTCCTGAGATTACACTCTAGATATTACTAGCTTCTATCCGCGACTTCGTCCACGTCAAATTTCTTGCTTCCACGACCCACCTTGTCGGCGTCGCATCGAATCACCTGCCCGTGCGAGTACTTCAGGGTCCAAGGTGATACTATATAGCCTTTTTTTTGTGGGTGGGAAATTATCAAATGAAGTCTCCCGCTCTGCGTGGAGCGGAAGGGCTTGTCAACCTTTTATTGACTAAAACCCACCCGTGTTCCTTCGGTTGCATGCTAGGGCCACGTTAACTCTTTTGAACAAATCTCGCGACCCTGGCCCTGGCTGGATAAACCAGCGCTGGGGCTCTGTCTCGCATAGAGTCGCAGTATTATGCTGAGCGATGGCCGTTTTGCGTGGATTTGACGCATATTTTCCCCAGCAATTTTTTTTTATATTTTTGTTGTATTCAGTTTGTCTTTGCGTCATATTTGCCGCAAATAAACGTATTTTCTTTCTTTCTTTTCTTCTTTCTGTATAGCCTTCTCTTCTTCTTTTAAAATAATGTTTCAATTCAATCCAGCAGTTCCTGAGATTAGTGCGATCTACCAAACTCTTCAGTGATAGCAGTATAGATTTAGGATCCGTAACCCTCGAAAGTATTTCAGTTTGTTCATCAAATACTCTATCCACCACGAATTGATATAGCAAACTGATACAGTACATAATAAAACAGCACATGCTACATGATTTACACGGATACTTGTGCCGAAAAGCCACACGACATGGACGTGAAACAATGTTCCCTGGTATGAACGATGCTTTACATCGGCTCTTGTTGTGAACGTGGACGTAGATTAAATAAAAAAGGATTTCGTGTACAAAGACATATGTGTATATATCCTACTGATATTAAACATGTGAAAATTTGTATGTATAGATGTTTATTACTCAATCACGCAAAAACGACTGAACGGATTTGAATGAAAATTGTCATACAGATAGGTTATAACCTGGATCAACACACAGGACATATTGGCCTCACACATATACACTGTCTAACCTGGATAAAACCACTGCCGAAAGCTAATCTAAATCTAAACTTCTAAACTAATATTATAAATGCAAAAGTAACTCTGTCTGTCTGTCTGTCTGTCTGTCTGTCTCACTTTCCTGCTAAAACTACTAAACCGATTTTAATGAAATTTGGTACACAGATACTTTAGAGCCTGAGAAAGGACATAGGCTACTTTTTATCCCGGTAGTATGTTCCCGCGGGATAATTTCCGACCTCCACGCGGGCGAAGCCGCTGGCAAAAGCTAGTTTTATTATAAAACAGGATTGATCTTCAGACCCAGGTTTCAATCAAGAAGCCGTGTTTACAAAACTGACAATTGAGTATTAAAGTAAGTTGTCAATTCTGTATTTCTATTTCACCTCAGTTTTTAATATAAAAACTACCTCGGTAGCGTCAACCTTGTTAAAAGAAAACTCTCGTATTGTAATAAGACGAATCAGCTTTATCATTTTGTAAACATTTGTTTACATAAATTTACCACCCGGAACTTGAATGTTTATATGTACGTCAAATGCCGGAGATGATCAATATATCAGCACATGTGTATCAACATCAAGTGCTTAACATATTATACGTTGGTTATAGATGATAATGTTATAAAGATAAAACTTAAGTGAACTGCAGCAGATTTTTAAGATTCAGTCGTTTCTTTTGTAAATTTTATCTTGATCTTCATCATCATTATCAACACTTCCGCCGAATGGTGTCCACTTCTGGTCATAGGCCTCCCCAATTTGGGTTTCCTTAATCGATTGGCCCGGGTTGGCGATTGTAGTATGTAGGTGAACTGCATAGAGGAAGCTGCTGCTCATTCAGTAGTGAGTCCCTTAGTCGCCTCTTACGACGCCCACGGTAAGAAATCTGAGGGTGCTATTCTTTACGTCCGGCATCACACAGAACTTGCTATCACACCCACTCTGTTTATTTTTATTCAACTGAAAATCTAATTAAATTATGTTTTTTCATTTGAATAAATCTAAACTAATATTTGTTTGTTACGCTTTCACATCGAAATGGTTGAATGGATTTTGATAATGTTTAGACATGAGTAGAATATGGCCTAGAATAGGACAAAGAATACTTTTCGTCCTAATATTCCCACTACATCGAGAGCTATGCGGGAGAATCCACGGGAAACAACTAGTTTTGTTTAAAGTTGATTGTAAGGCTTTACTGCTTGCTCATCACGAAACCTTTTCTTACTCCTGCTATTCAAAAAGGCATTGAATGCATTAAATGCATCTTTAAAATTACCAGAAAATACACGAGTCACAAAGCAAGAAAACACAAATAAAAGTATCCTACGTAAATTTAATGTCCAATATTTTATCCAAAAAACTAACTTTTAAGTACCTTTTCGCTAACTTCTTCAACTCGTTAGTCTCTCCGTTCCTTAAAGACGTAAATAAACAGTAAATATAAACCCAATTGTGTCTGAGAGTAAATCCGGGAGTCTTGAAACAGATAACCGACCTTTTTCTCAGAAAGAATTATCCGTAAAGAGTTATAGCGCTGTGTTTTGTTTATCTATTGCTTTTTATGGATGAATAAATATAGAAGTAATTGTCTGTGATATAAGTAATCATGTTTTGTGTATTACTTAGTATGGGGTTATTGCGTACCTGCAGTTATTATGACAAATCTCTATGATAGTAAATGAATGGGTTATTTTGTACTTTGAATCCCTTTTGCTTTCTGCTTCCTGTGGGGTTATTGCATAATATACAATAATAACAACTGATCGCAATTCCTTGCATATTGTCAGTGCATTGCCGTTCATACTCTTATTTACGTTGATGAGCAGACAAATTGTTCAAACTTAGGCAGCAAAGGATTTGGAATTAGGATGCTGTTGAAAAGTGGCCATACAGGGCGGCTCTCGGCTCGACTAGGTCAAGATGTGTTACAACGTTGACAGTACTAGCCAGTCAGCAGTGCTAGTGCGCCTTAACTCTTCCTGTACCGGGATCTAATTTATTATAAAACACCTTTGTTGTGTTATATGGATAATTCTTTCAAAAACGTTCCACGAATCTTATTTCTATCTTCATCCTTCACTTGCCAATAGAATGTCATGCCAACTGATTTTTCTGCTATTCTATCATTAAGTTTAACGGTTTAAATGACACTAAAGTTATTTAACGCCAGTATCTACAACGTAAGGTCGACTTATGCAGACAACCTTTAGAGTATCTACCTTTTTTTCGTGTGGAAATCCTGATGGATGTCCTCCACCCTGGGGTGAATGGAGGGGTCTGTCAGACTCCTACTAACTAAAACCACACTATGTTCTGCTACTACCTTTAGCCGGGGTGCTGTAGAGGCGCGCGCGGAACACGGCGCGCCGACATCTCGGGCCTTTCACTGTTCTGGCAACAAACTCCCCAAGTATGTTGCCTACAGGCAGTATCTACCAAATATTAGTACTTCCATAGCACACCCTGCAAACCTGCCTAAAAGATGCCCCATAATTTTATGATCCATCAAATAATTTTATTACGACCAAATAAATCTTCACCATCTATTATTACCCAAGACTGTTCCTCAACCAGTGATTGGACAACCTGTGCGTTTCAAAGCTATTAACAAGTCACGTGTCCCTAACGATACTTTAATAAGTTAAGTCATCGCGACTCCGCCTTCGCAGCTTACTAATGAAATTCCCGTCTTACTAACTTTATTACAATGGGTCAAGAGGTTAAATGGCCGATCTTCGGGCTATGCCGGCCGGAATACTCTCGCTGCTATATTCATTTTAATTATTGCTTTTAGTAGCATGTTTTTGATCTTTTAAAACGGTGGCGGAAAAGGTTGGGTTTACGAAGTTATTTGTAGAGCCCTCCCTTTATACAGGGATGGTATGTTGTGCGTGTTGATGTCTATTTTTGGGATGAAATATTAATTTTGTCATCAAAAATACGCTTGTATTTCAGTATATAAGTACGTAAACATACCGTTGGACACTTTATAAAAACCGATACAAAGCAGCTAATTTATTTAAAGATATTGGTAACGCTACGTTAAATATATTTGGACATCGTAATTAATGCTGGATTGTATTTTCCAAAATAAAATTTTGTTCATGACAAACGAAAAAAATATTAATTTTTGATATTGATGCACTTTTATTAAAATAAGAAACTTTAAACAAATTTCTGAGGTTGTATTGATGGAAGGGTTGAAGAGCATTTTACTACATGTACCTACAAAATAACAGCTATTTAAAAGTTCAGCGCTATTTCCAAATGAATTCGTCAAACATTTCTGGATCGCGGGGAAGAATTTCAAGTAAAACAGGGAACGTCGAAAACTATTTTGATTGAGAGCTTATATTTCACGAAAGGCGTCGAATTCTATCAAAACTATGTACCTTCAATTCATCGCTGTATATTTTCTCACTTTGATCATTTTCGTAATATAATTCTTTTATAAGGATATCGCCCCTCACATTTTCATCCACTCATCATTTATTGTATTTTCGTTGCTTATTTAGTTAGTATGTCCGTATTTATTATTTAGCATATGTATATAAGTGCCTATTTTATTACATATTTTGTATACTTATTATTTGCTCCAACGACAGCCCCATCATATATTATCATATATATATGCATATCACTGTACATTCCAAGGTTGCCTGGAAGAGATAAGACCGCTCATTGTATGTTTACAGTATTCGATTTATTTTTTGCTATGTATTTTTGTGATATACAACTAAATACAAATAAGTTCTTAAATCTTTTCAACTTTTATAAACAACAACAATATTGGGTTTTCACTAGTCAGAGACGTTCCTGACGTAGCCAATGACAAATTGTCATTCAACAAATTGGATGCCATCAATTAAGTTCCGTATGCTGGGTGTCACAAAAGGCGACTAAAGGACTTACTAGAGAATGGGCAGCAGTGTTCTCTATGCACTTTACCACCATACTGTGATCGCCAGCCCGCCTGCCAAGCGTGGTGATTATGGCAAACCTCACCAAATTGGTGGAGTCCTATGTCCAGCAGTGGACGTATTTTTACTGAAATGATGTTGATGAATGAAGTTACATGGAACATAATAAAAAACTGTTCTAAAGTATTAAAAGAAAAAAAAAACCAAAAGCTGGGGTGAATGAAAGTATCAAGACTTATACCAATTACCTTCAAGAACATTTTTACTCCGTCACTGAAGAAGTTGTGTTTTCAACTTTTTAATTCCTTTATACAAAGTTAGTTGAGTAATTCCTCGACAATTTAACTTGGTGGGTAGTTCATTGCAAATTACAAGTCACTGTAGATGTAATAATACATAGGTATCGACATTCATACTTTTAGGACAGCTTATGCCAGCGGCTTCGCCCGCGTGGTGGTCGGAAATTATCCCGTGGGAACATACTACCGGGATAAAAAGTACCCTATGTGTTACTCCAAGTTATAAACTATCTGTATACCAAATTTCATCGAAATCGGATCAGTAGTTTTTGCGTGAAAGAGGAACAAATATCCATACATACAAACTTAAATAGGATACGTAAGTAGCTCTGTCAGTCTTTATTACATTTTCACGCATTCACAGCAAATCGGATTACGATGAAATTTGGCACAGAGGTATCTAGATCATGCAAGGCGAGAACGGTCTCTGTGATGGGCCTGAGTCACACATTTTATCACAGTTTTACTCCCAAACTGTGATAAAAATTTGTGAGTCAAGCTTATCACAGTAGGCCGCAACTTTCTAGGTTAAGACTTTTGTTAAGACTAAGGTTTTTGTATAGACACATCGACATGGTAGCACGAAATTTGAAATTTCTGCCCTCGACATGTTCTATGAATGCTGTATTTGCAGTTTCTTAAAATATTATAGAAATTCCAGGGTTCGGGAACAGATGGTTCGTAAATTTTAAGATAAAGATTTCAGATGTTCAGCTCAGTTTAAGAACGTCAGGCGACTAATGCCAGATGAAGGGTGTGCGACGTCCTCGCGCACATGTGGGAGTGGCGCGAGGAGGCGAAACGCCGGGGCGAAACTCCGCTGCCGCGACAAATCGCGGCACGGCGGACAGAGCTCCGGTGTGATCTCATGGCGACATGGCGGGTACGATTGTCGCAACCCAGTGCTGGGCACGCCACAATTGCGGCGGTAAGTCCCCTCTTTGAGGAGTGGATAGAGAGGCGCCACGGCGTCCTCACCTTCCGCCTGACGCAGGTTCTCACCGGGCATGGGTGCTTCGGTGGGTTCCTGTTCAGGATAAAGCGGGAGGATACGTCCGGGTGTTTCCATTGCGAGGATCGTCTGGAGGACACGGTGGAGCATACGGTGGAGGTGTGCCCTGCCTGGGCGGAGCACCGACGTGTCCTCGTGGAGGCGATCGGCGGCGGCGACCTCTCGCGTCCGGCCCTGGTGCGAGCCATGGTACGGAGCGAGAGGGAATGGGAAGCCGTCACCTCCTTCTGCGAAGCAGTAATGCTCGCGAAGGAGGAGGCGGGGCGCGTGAGGGAGTGGCAGTCTCTGCGCCCTCACGCCCCTAGCCGCCGCAGGAGGAGACGCCCCGGGCGTCGGGAGTCGATTGCGGACTCCCGGCCACCGTAGGCGCGAGCTTGCGGGTGGCGAGCAATGGGTAGCTCGCCGCCCGGTAAGGACCAGGCTCGGGTCGACGGCGCGCAGTGTTCCACGCGCGCCTCAAAGAGATGTCAGCAGCAGTGTAGGGGTCTACTAGGACCGATGCCTGCCGGGGTCGCGTGATTGTTCGAAAGAGATACCGTGACCCTGGCACATGGGCAACTGATGGAACACGGGTGGGTTTTAGTCAGTAAAAGTCTGACACGCCCTCCCGCTCCGCCCAGAGCGGGAGAAGTCATTTGATGATTTCCCATCCTGAAAAAAAAAAAAAAAAAAAAAAAAAAAAAACCCTGGCACATGGGCAACTGATGGAACACGGGTGGGTTTTAGTCAGTAAAAGTCTGACACGCCCTCCCGCTCCGCCCAGAGCGGGAGAAGTCATTTGATGATTTCCCATCCTGAAAAAAAAAAAAAAAACAGGGTGTTCGACGTAAGTTTCTCACACGGCTGCTAGAACCTTCTAGAAGCTGCACTCTGGCGCTTGGACGAAATAGGTTGAAAAGGAACCTCTGGGGTTGGAGGGGTTGGGTTGGTTGGGAATATGTACTTTTTTTCCTGGTACGTATGTTCTTAAAGAATAATTTCCGACCTATAGGCTGAATCCTTGGGAAAAAGCTCGACCGCGAAAACGACCAGCATCCTAATGTCGTAATACACTTTCGATCTCAATCTGAATCATTTTGAAGGACATTGATAATTCATTGCTTAATATTTTCGAAAAATTTCTTTGCTCAACAAAGTAACTAACGCAATTAATGTTGTCGACTTGTCAAGATGACACCCATTTCTACTGTTTGTTTGTTGAGCTTGCGCAATTACCCTGCGGGTTTATTTGTAGTAAGTAAGATATATTTATTTTGTCACCTTAACTGGCTGCCTAATTGAAATGGGACTGGGCAGTACATGTTTGCCGCATGCTGGCCAAACTGTGGGCCCAAGTAGCACAGAACTGGTGTCGTGAGACGGTCGGACAAAACTGGCAGCAAAACGTGCAGCTTCGCGATAGTTGGAAGAAGTGGAGGGAGGCTTTTGCCCAGGAGTGGGACAGTAAAGGCTAGCAAAAAAAACCTTAATTCAATTTATTTAGTTACATAGTGTCTATTAACAGTGACATTTGGAAACATTATAAAGGACAATATTTAAAAAAAAGTAACCATGGCGTTTCATGCCGCCGGCTCATCTCCATAGAAAACAACCAATTAGGACAGTGCACCAAGCTATAATGCCCGTGTAGCTTTATGTAAAATAAAATATATTTCAATGTTTGGGAGTTTTTGTCGTCAAAGGTGGTTAAGTGATTACGAGCTCGACTGTGTGCAGTATTCGACGGTTGCAAGTACTAAGTAATTAGACCATGCAATGAAGGGTTAACAAGGTGAAAGCATTCAAGCCGCGCCTTTTTCTTGAATAATAAGTATACAGTAGGTATCATTAAAGTCAGTGTCTTATAGGGTTGTTATTACTTACATTAGATGGGTTATTAAAAAAGAACTGACGTTAAATTTTTCATCGATACAGAGAAAACGCAAGTCTAAGAATAACAATATAATATTAATTTTTGTCTGACACAAGAATTTTTTTTGACATGGATTTGAAGCATTATTGTATTAACCGGTCAATTACCGTAATTACATTGCTGGGGAGTTTGTTCCGCCACTTCTTCTTCCCAGCTAAAGCACTAGGAAGTGTCGAAGGGCGGGCGTTTTGGGGGCACTGTCTTTTGTAACTTTGACGTTCAAAAAGTGCTGACTCTCAGCCTAGTTTGAATAAATGACTTTTGATTTTGATTTTGATTTTACAGACACAATTAAAAAACGATTGTTTACATACCAAATGTGGTATCTCAGGGACTAAGAGGTTAATAAGTGTTTATTTTGAGTACTTTGATATAATAAGCTATTTACTATTTCACGTAGGTAACATTAAATATTTTAAATCAAAATTAATAATTTAAAATGGTTCGTAATATTTACACGCAATACAATGCGGAAAACTTATTTTTTTCATATTATCCAGCGGGCCGAGCACGGTCTCTGTGATAGGCTTCAGTTACACATTTATCACGATTTATGTTCCCAAACTGTGATAAAAATGTGTGACTCATTCCTGTTACAGTAGGCCGTGCTCGCCCTGCTGCATGCATTTTATTCTTAGGTAAGTGTACACTGTACACATGTTTTAAGAAATTAAATAAAGATAACATAAGATATATTTAATTGCTTAAATATCTGTACACATACAAATATCGACTTGATAGCCTCATTTTCCGCAATTTTCCGGCCGACCGCAAATATTATTCGATCACATCCGAATCCGATCACATACACATCCGTAGTTCCTAAATTAAAATCGCAATTGTATACCAAAATAAAATATACAGTTAAAAACCTGAAATAAATGAGTTTTTTTTTTATTAATTTTGAGGGTAGATGTTAGTTATGTTCGTTCTGGGTACTACAGTACCCCTTGGCGCTCTACAGGATATTCATATGTTTCAGCATAAAAAGCAGGCTATCCTTTTTTTGTGGGTGGGAAATCATCAAATGAGGTCTCCCGCTTTGGGTGGAGCGGAAGACCGTGTCATACTTTTACTTACTGAAACCCACCCGTGTTCCTTCAGTTGCCTATGCCAGGGCCGCGGTATCTCTTTCGAACAAATCTCGCGAACCTGAAGCAGGCTATCCTACCAACGAGATGTAGGTATGACCTTTTTATCATCGTTTTGCGATTTTCTTTGAAATTTATTAAATTAAACTGCGGTTTGACACAAGTCCGATTTACGTTAATTTCGAATTAATTAAGCCACCTATTTGCCCTTCCAACAAACACTTATTTCAGGTAACTATTTATTAATTACATATAGGTTAATAAATTGTTACCGTTTTTACTGTAATTTAGCAGTAACCGAAAACGATAAAATAAGCTATACCGTTTGGTACCTAGGTAATTACTTTTGTTGTAAAAGAAAAATAATTTAATACAAATATTTGAACAAATCTGCAAATACAATTACGCCCCGGAGTTTTGTACAACAGGTTTTAAGTTATGTGATTCTTTTATCGTGTTTCATTCTCTAAAACGCTACATACCAAAAGTTTCAATTAAATTGATGTTTCAATACAGATTAACTAGTGCATTGGTTTTTAACACGCTCATATAAGCTTGGTATGTACATATGTATACATGAATTTAACGGAATTTGGAAGTTTATTTTCACCCCCTTTAAAGCGTCGGATTAATTTGAAACTTTGCACACTTATCAAAATCCGATTACAGTACAATAATTTTGTTAATGTTAAACATTAATTCCATTATCGTGGCCAGCATCACCAGTATTAAGAAAAAAAAAAATGATTAAAAATCACGGTTTTATAGGAATCCAAAGGCCTTTATGTGTAAACATTAAAGGCTAATTATGACTTGCCTCCCAAGGAAGCGTCAGGGAGACTCATATCGCTAGAAAAATGTAATCATCTATCTAACTCCACTTCAGTTTTGCAACCAACATCCGAAATAACAAATTTTCTTAAAGAAACCAATTCATACCAATCACACACGCTTGACTAAAACTTTCTTCAATAAAGTAATAGGAGAAGCCATCTATTCCAATCGCTTATAGTCTTTTTATGTGCAAATGGCCTCTGAATCAGTAAACAGGCATTTGCTCAGCCCGTGGCAGTATTACAAAGAGTTGCGCGTCCCGAACAGCTGTTGCGCGGTCCGTGACGGCAGATGTCACTGCCATCTATTATTATAAAAACGCTGTTTCATGATGATTTACAATTTAACTTTTATACGTAACGTACGTAATGTATTAAAACTCTATTAAGTTTTGGATGTTAATGTTTTGTTCAGTTGGAATCGTTTGTGAACGTGATGTTTCAAGATAAATGGACCATTTAATGTTATTCTATATTAATTTACTCAGAATAAATGGTGGTGTTTTTAGAAAGGTCAGGTGGGTAGTATTAGTAACCGGCGTGCGTGTATGACCATATGTATGAACTTAAACGAGACACAATGATAATGTTAGGATCATATCAGGTGGTGATCTATAGTTTCTGCCTACCCTCATGGGAAAAAAACGTGAATTTATTTATTTATTTAATCACAAAATCCACAGCTCTTTAACAATTTCACTTAATCTAAATAAACTAATATTACAGCCAATTACGGATTTACAATTTAATAACTACACTTTATCAGAAACAAACAGAATGTCATGCTAGCACCTTCTAAGCATGTCTCAGTGTGCAGTGTGTGTGGGTGTGTGTCTGTGGAGTTGTGATGGTGGTGGTGTTGTTGTGGTGGTTGGTATGGTGGTTTAATTCTAAAAAGAACCGATCAAAGAATCAGTTCTTTTTAGAACCCTTCGTCAATTCGTCGCATACAGAACTCACCAGAAGTTTCCTGAATACACCTTTTTTGGTGTTAAATAGATCAAGATGAGAGAATTTATTGTTAAAATTTCTTAATATCCTACCAATAACAGAATTTTGAGCGTAGTTTGTACCACTGTGCGGTATATCGAATAACTGTGTGTGCCTAGTCCGTCGAGATGGAGCACTCAGTCTTAGAAATAGATCATTTAAAGCTGTACTGTCAATATTCCCACTACAGACATTATAAAGAAAAAGAATGTCGAGAATCATACGTCTGTTCTCCAATGGTAACATATTATGATGTTTGCATGCTTGCAGATAATCTTTAGACTTAAAACCAGTGCGATAGTTAATATATTTAATGAATTTGGATTGTATAGATTCTATTTGCTGTATATAAACTAAGTAGTGAGGGTTCCAGATACTACTGCAGTATTCTAAGATACTGCGTGTGTACGCAAAATAAAGTGTTTTGATGCAATTTATATCAGTAAATAATTTACACGTACGCATAATAAATCCGAGGTTTCTGTATGCCTTGCCAGCGATACAGGACACATGCTCCGAAAGCAGAAGTTTTGAGTCAAGGACGACACCAAGATCCCTAATAACATTGCAACGCACGATATTGCCACCACTTAGCTTATAAGTGTAGTTAATGAAATTTCGCTTCCTAGTAAAGGTTATAGTCTGACATTTGCTTATGTTCACATTAATTCTATTCATATTATAATAATTAGATAATCTATTTAAGTCGTTTTGTAGCTTCTCACAATCGTGCTTATTTTCAATAGTCATAAAAATCTTGGTGTCGTCGGCATACATCAGAAACCTTGCGTCAAGAACATGTGCTCCTATGTCGTATAGGTAGACAGAGTACAACAGAGGTGCCAAAATTGAGCCCTGTGGCACCCCAGATGGTATGGTTACACAGTTAGACCTTACTCCGCCCAATTTAACAATTTGAGATCGATTCCTAAGATACGACTCAAACCATCTGAGCAAGTTGCCATGAATTCCGAGTTCTTGTAGCTTGCGCAAGAGGATGACGTGATCCACACGGTCAAAAGCTTTTTCAAAGTCCGTGTAGATCACGTCAACCTGTCCCTCACCGTCCATATCACGGACAATATTTTCGAGATATACCGCTAGATTGGTATTAGTAGAGCGACCTTTAATAAACCCGTGCTGTTGATGCGGAATTAGTTTAGATATAGTAGGATAAACAAAGTTGTGGACTATTTTCTCCATTATTTTCCCCAAGACATTCAGAATTGAAATAGGACGATAATTTCCTATTATATTTTTGCAACCTTTTTTATGAATGGGAACAATGTGCGCAATTTTCCATATATCTGGACAGTATCCCTCTCGAAAACACCTGTTAAAGACATAAGCAATGGGTGAGGACAGCGATTTAGCGCATCTAACGAAGAAGAGGGGGGGTATATTGTCATTTCCTGGACCTTTTGACGTATCCAGGTTCTGCAAGAGTTTCAGAATACACGCATTATCAGTGGTCAGGCTGTGTAGTGTGTCACCGTATGTTTCGCAATTAGCCGAGAAAGAAGTATAAGCTCCGAGACTACTGCTAAAATTCTTATAGAAAAAATCATTAAAAGCATTACATATTTCGGTCTCACTAGTCAGTTGATTATTATCATACGTCATGTATTTAGGATAACTACTTTTATTCTTTTTCCTAGATTTAACGTACGCCCAAAAATGTTTAGGTGAGGTTTTTATGTTTTCTTGTGATCTGTATATGTAAGTTTTATGGCATTCCTTTTGTAGTTTTTTTGTCGATCCCTTAATAAAGCAAAAGTCGCATAATCATGAGGATTTTCGTATTTTTTCCACTGCGTGTGCGCTTTAGACTTTTCCTTAATAACATTAATTAATGATCGACTGTACCAGACAGGGTAGCTATAGGTACCTCCGATAGTGATTTTAGGCACATATTTATCAATAATTGTATTTAATACTGAGTAGAACCTTTCTATAACATGATCAAGCTGTATATCATCGCTACAAACCAGACCCCAATCATATTCCAGAAATTCGTTGTTAATGGCTTCATAATTCCCTTTTCTATAAACATGTTTTTTAAAAACACTTAGTTTTAGAGGAGGAATTAAGATATCTGTGGCGTTAATAACAATAGCAGGTATTTATTTATTATGTAAGTATGTAAATCAAGAATATACTCTGGAATCTTGGACATCATTTAAATAAAGGTTTCTTTCGTTTTGTTGTCTTTACTTGTGCAGACAAGTAAGTAATTACTTAAGATATCTTATTTTCGAAACACACTTTTAGGTGCAGAAGTTAAAGTGTGTGTTGGAAATTTTGGTGTGGTTTATATAATTTATTTGAAATTAAGTTTGTTAATAATTATCTATATATTAATACGCGAAGCGAAAACTTTGGATTCCTTTTTACGAGAATTGTGCGGACGGAGGCGCACACTTATAGTTTATACAGAGAAGAAGTGACGAATGCTATATTTTTTTTTTTTTAATTATGCTTAAAAATACATTATTTTCACTAAATAATACGTTACACACACTACTATTCATTACCGTGTATTTAAAACGCACATGCATATATATATTCTTTTGTTTACTCGGAATTCTATGGTCAAATCGAGTCTATATTTGTTTTTGGTAATATCTATACTAATATTATAAAGCTGAAGAGTTTGTTTGTTTTTATGTTTGTTTGTTTGATTGAACGCGCTAATCTCAGGAACTGCTGATCCGAATTGAAAAATTATTTTTGTGTTGGGTAGCCTATTTATCGAGGAAGGCTATATGCTTTATAACATCACGCTACAACTAAGAGGAGCGGAGCAGTAATGAAAAATTTTGCAAAAACGGGGAAAATCGCACGGGTAGGCGATTCGACGCGACGGGAAGGGTCGGGGGAACAAGAAATTTAACGCGAACGAAGTCGCGGGCAGAAGCTAGTGTCAAATATAATTATGAGTTTACTGTTGAAATCTGTGGTCCAATCGAGAATATCTGTCTTTAATGTTGTCTTACTGAATGTCAAGTATAACCATAGGTAATAAATTAATTTTATAGATAAACAACCTATTTCATTTTTAAAATCTATGATCATATCGAGAATATTTGTCTTTAATATTATTTGTCTATAGTGTTACTGAATGTCAAATATAACCATATATTTTTTTTATTTAGTTTTAATGGATATAGATTTATTATTATGGTCGAATATCGACCAGTGGGCGACCACTAGTTTTATTAAATACTCGTGACACTTGTAAAATTTCACGTGTATGAATCCACGCGAAATTTCTTGTTTTCCTGACCTATTCCGTCGCATAGCATCGTCTGCCCGATTCTACTTCGGTTTCGCTTTTCGTTATTTCTGACATTGTTTTTATTTTTGGTCGGCTCTTAAGGGCCTTAGCGTGATATCAAAGAATAAGAGGTGTCAGAGTCTTCCTCAAGACGGGCCATTAAATTTTTTTTTTTATATCTGCTTGGTAGTTCCAGAAATTCAAACAAATAAACAAACACTTTCTATTATTGATTTCTAAAAATTCAAGGCAAGAAACACTATGAATAGAACTGATAAACCAAAAATTGAGAGCACCATGTTTAAAAAACATCCACATTCTATTGAAAACTGTTCGTAGTTCATCAAAATTACTTTTCGAATCAAATTTCATTCATAGTTTGATGAACACCAACTTGCAACTTTGCGGAGGATGAACCCCATCGACGCGTCTGTTATGGAAAATAGGTCAGCAGTACTTTTTTGTACACTCAATTCAGTATGTAAACAGTTATTTGGTATTCTTTTTGATCAATAAAAAAGGCTTTGGGAAAGGGATTACTTCGAATTTACATGCATTACTACGTGTAACATAAATTAATGCAAGACTTCATACACCCCATTTAAAGTATTGAGTTAAAAGCATAATACAATGACCAATAATTTTATTTTTCAAAGCTAACTGTTATTTTTAAAAAACACGTGTTGACTCTAGCGTTACATTATTTATTTAAAATTGAATTTTATAGCCTGGAAATAAAATTTAATTTGGCTCAATCGGTAGTTTGTATAGCAAAATGCATTTTTCTTTTAAATAATACACTCATTAAAAGTTACTAAAATCGAGTCAGTAGTCAATTAAAAACAAACTGTAACAGAACCCTGCTTTAATTGGAGTGAATTTAAGGGTTAGATTATTGAAATCACGGAAGAAACTAGAACATTAATTGATTTTGAAATAAAACAATGTACTGTCGAAAAACTAAGAAATACATACACTGTCGAAAAACTATGAATTACAGGAGCAATGTTCACTCCTGTAATTCCAAGTTCCATTAGGCAGAGGGCCGTTATTACACGCACATTTCGCCCGTTTTGTCCCATTCAGTAACTGGCAAGCCTTTTGCTATCAACCGGGTAAAAATGCAGACCCTGGGCTGGTACTGAGAAATTTCTGATGGAAGGGACCTAATAATACTTTGTCTGACCTGGGAATTGAATCCCGGACCTCATGCCCTAGACTAAATCAACGAAGCTTGTATCGTTCACTTTCTATCATCTGAAAAATCTATTAAAATTTAGGATAATGCTAATATTAACAGTTTTTAAATCAGAAATAGAGGACAAAACAATGCAAGCGAATTACTGAAAGTTACATGAACTGCCATCACTTAAAAAGGTATTTGCTGAATTCGTTTTTGACAAAGCCAAGTGAAATAACATGTAAATGTTTCATCGAAAACTAAAATCGTCAAACAAACAATAGAATTTCCGAAGTTTATAACCGGTATTTCGCTCGTTTGCCTGTTAAAGCGCTCCTAGCATTGAAAATAATTAATGACAATGCAGGGAAGCACTTCAAAACGATACAGTTCAAATGTCACTCTGTTTTGTATACGAGAATAATACTGAAATGTTGTTCATTTGTCTGTATCTACTGGAATTTCGAAAATATTCATGCTATAAGGGTCGGTTCACATCTGACGGAAGATGTGTCGCGTATTAAAACATTCAACTTTTCACACTTAACCGATGATGCGTTAGTGCGTCGAGCGTACAGCGTCTGTTCCGTTTCCGTCAACGAATTGTCGGCCAACGTAAAGAGCGGCACCGTCGCGACACGTGTATATTGACTGATGCATTCAGACTAGGCGTAACATCAGCGGAGATCGTTCGTGTACTGACCGCTCGAAGTTTTCTTGCATTGAAAATGTTTGATACAGAACGATTTGCAAAAAAAAAGAAATGCAAAATTACGCCCGACGCATCTTCCGTCAGATATGAAAACACACTATTTGACCAAATAGACGCGACCGATGATACGCTCGACGCATCTTCCGTCAGATGTGAACCGACCCTTCATTTCTCAAAACATGTTATGTTGTTTTTGGTATGTTTGATCCAAAGGATCCGATGTTATGCTGTCTATCTGTTCGTTATGCAAAGTACGCTTTCCGTGATTTTTGAAAGATTTCAAAGAAATGGTCTATGACGAGTAATTCATATTATTACTGTGCTATGTGGTGTTGGACATAAAGAATAGCACCATCCCATTTCCCGTAGTGTCGTAAAAGTCGACTAGAGAATGGGAAGCAGCGTTTTTCTATGCGTTTAACCACCTTAGCGCGATCGCCAATCCACCTCTCAAGCGTGGCGATTATGGCAAATCTCCCCAAAAAAAATTACCGGTCAAAGTCTCGGTTCTTGGGAGAGGCCTATGTCCAGCAGTGGACGTATTTCGGCTAAAATGATGATAGCTTCATCTCTGTGAGAGGAAGTTGACCATAATCCACCACGCGGACTCAGGGCGGATAGACTGATGTCACATGTCTTCAAATTTTTGGTTCAGCCGGTGAGGACATGCCGGTTTTCGCACAATGTTTTCCTTCACCGTTTTGAGAGTAGTGGTGATGATATTACTGATGTCAAGTAAAGCGCCTGTTTTGGTTCGAACCCACGAGTTACAACTCAATACTACGGGCCGACCATGGCCTCTGTTTTTATCATGGTTTTTGTTTCCAAACTGTGATAAAAATGTGTTACTCAAGCCTGTCATAGTAGGCCGTGCTCGCCCCGCTGCTCTACATACAAGAATGCTGATGTAAGTATTTACTTTGGCTGAAAAATGTAAATGCCGTAGTTCATTAATTTTACATTTTCATCATTTCAGCAGAAAGACGTCCACTGCTGGACATAGGCCTTCCCCAAGCTCCGCCACTTCGACTAGTTTTGTGCTTCCCGCA
This sequence comes from Aporophyla lueneburgensis, assembly GCA_932294355.1. NCBI lineage: Eukaryota > Metazoa > Arthropoda > Insecta > Lepidoptera > Noctuidae > Aporophyla > Aporophyla lueneburgensis. The sequence continues at coordinate 19,392,216 of OW028746.1, read as the reverse complement.
TCCAGCGGATTCCTACGGCCTTCACAAGGTCATCGGTCCACTGGTTAATTCTCAAGAAGAAAGTCTTTGACCAGTGTGTGTTTCCAGTGATGACCTATGGAACTGAAACATCTATGTATACGTCTACTTGATTTAAGTTCGACATTGATGACGATATCGTATCGAATAATGTGGATACGGTTTTAGGGTTAATTACGGAGAGCTTTTGTTTGTAAGGTGATAGTTGGATACCTATACTCAATTTCGTTACATGAATATCGGCCTAAAATATCTAAGAAGGTACGTTAGCTGGGTAGGTATACGATAAGTATATGGAACAATCAATCTACCTAGCGTTTTCATATTCGGATGCAGCTGAATGCCCGTGACTTCGTTGGCGTTAAATTTCATGTTCCCCCGACCCTTCCCGTCGCGTCGAATCACATACCCGTGCGATTTTCCCCGTTTTTGCAACATTTTTCATTACTGCTCCGCTCTTCTTAGTTGTAGCGTGATGTTATATAGCCTATAGCCTCTCACGATAAATAGGCTACTCAACGCAAAAATATTTTTTCAATTCGGACCAGTAGTTCCTGAGATTAGCGCGTTCAATCAAACAAACAAACAAACTCTTCAGCTTTATAATATTAAGTATAGATTGAGCCTATGTGACCTCGACAAACTAATTACTTGGAAATACATATGATACCCCATGGTAAGACTAGTTGTGACTTTCGGACTTCTGACTACCCATGACGACTACCAAAGATCCACAAATGATCCCAACATGGGTTTCGGTATTTCAAGATCAATCTTGACTCATGTTAACAGCCATCTACAGACCAACTAAGGCAAAGGTAGCTTAACCTGATCAATCGACCCGTGCGACTATTATAACCTCACATGGATTTACAGATGGACTCGATAGAAGTTCGGAAGTGTTATCCGTTATGAAAGATAAAAAAAAAACAAATAAAACGTTTTTATGCAATTCTGAAGCCAACGTACTGGCTACAATTATGTTGCCATTAATGAATTCAGAACCATTTAAAAAGATTTAGCTTTCTACAAAAAATCTTAAATGCTTTTAATTTAGTATACCTACATATCTCGCTCTTGAAAAATCAGTCCTCTGTAGATACATTTTACCGTCAGGTGTAGTACCCCCTGCCAAGGCCGCGTGATTGTTCGAAAGAGATACCGTGACTCTGTCACATGGGCAACTGAAGGAACACGGGTGGGTTTTAGTCAGTAAATCTGACATGCCCTCCCGCTCCGCCCAGAGCGGGAAAAGTCATTTGATGATTTCCCATCCAAAAAAAAGGTGTAGTACCCAACATGTTGGCGTTGGCCACCAACGTTTGAAATACAAGTCTAAGCTTGAATAAAGCCTTAGTAGCGGCACACACAGGGAGCTTTGTATCACCTGTAGGGAAATATGATACGTTCAGATGCCCACACATCTCTGAATATCCAGAGATAGCGTTTGTAGGTCGGCGTTAGACAGGTACATTTTGTAGTAATCTATTTGAGTCTTAGTCGATACATATTCAAGTGAATGGTTTGGTTGCCAGAATGGTTTTCCAAGCAGCTGCGGCGGCGTATTGGTAGTTTTAAATAATATATATTATTTTTTACAAGCTTTTATTTAACTTGCAATGTATGTAACTATGTTTGTTCGGGTGGACTCTTACAAGTCAATTTTAAAGCAGATATGTTCAACCGATTGGGCTGAAATTTTGTACACACGTTTAGTTTGGATGACAATGCATGGTTAGTTGTGTGACGTGTTTCTAAACCCAACATGGCGGAACAACCAAGATGGCGCACTATTTATTTTTATGTAGTCCTCCAATATGGGTCTCAAATGAAAGGGCTTGCTGAGAATAACCCGAAAAAATAACTAAAAAATAATAATAAAAATGTTTAAATCTTTTTAAAAACAAGATTTTCTATAGGACAGTTTATTTGTGTGCAAATCGACAAATCCAGAAATATACCCACATTTTATGCAATCAACTTATGAGATTCGGTCGAGTAAATTGGCCCGAACTTACTAATAAACCAATTAAAGATGTTATTTTCTAAAGAAATACAAAGAATAATTCATTGTAATAGGTAGCTTTATTCTTACAACACTCCAACAAAAATATTTATAAAACAGTACTTTCATCTTTATTGACACTATTTCGATTATCTCCAAAACGTGATATTTTTCCTACTTCATTCAGTTTTCCGTTATTAAGTTCAGCGATAAGATTAAAAAACAATATTGCCATTCCCGAATAGCTTGATACTTCAATTTCATTGGACCTTTCTGTGTTATTAATTATATTTAAAATTGTTGAACGATAAATTGAATTCAGTAAGCAGGCTCTTATATTACAATCTTGTTATTTAGTTTTTTCATTCAATTATGATCCGAAAAACAGTATAGGTAGGATACCTACAGTACATTCATGTTTGGTACCTATAATAACATTTAATTCTTTTTTTTCATAATATTCTTAAATAAGAGTTAATTAGGTATTAATCAATACATATACATAAACTCAAGCCTTTTTCCCATCAAGGAAGACAAACACTGTAGAACGAAATAAATCACAACGCATTTATTATAAACTAGCTTCTGCCCGCGACTTCGTCCGCGTCAAATTTTTGCTCCCCTGACCCTTCCCGTCGCATCGATTTGCCTGCTAGTTTTCGTCTATTTTTCGTTGCTGCTCGCTCCTTTTGAGTTATAGTGAGTCAACCTTAAAAGATAGACATATGCTCTCACGGACTTTTTTTTAGAACTTTTTAAGAGGAACAATTCCGTCATACATTATTTTTGCGTTACTTTAACCGTTTACGCAGCGCACGCAACGGAAACTCTTAAAAGGAATAAATTTTCCCCGTTTTTGCAACATTTTTCATTACTGCTCCGCTCCTCTTAGTTGTAGCGTGATGTTATATAGCTTATAGCCTCCCACGATAAATAGGCTACCCAACACAAAAATAATTTTTCAATTCGGACCCGTAGTTCCTGAGATTAGCGCGTTCAATCAAACAAACAAACAAACAAACAAACAAACAAACTCTTCAGCTTTATAATATTAGTAGACTAGGCTGAAAGTCAGCACTTTTAAAACGTAAACATTACATATGATAGTCTCCCAAACGCCTGCCCTTCACCACTTTCTAGTGATTTCGCTGGGAAGAAAAAGTGATTTATTTATTTATTTAGGTTAGTCATAAATTGTTTACACAATACATTAACCGGTCAATTACCGTAATTATAGACACAATTAAAAAACGATTGTTGTTGTGTACCAAATGTGGTATCTCAGGGACTTAGAGGTTAAATATAATTTCGATAACAGTACATTCTTAAGTGCAACAGTTAATTATAGGCTAACACAGCATGCACCATTTATGGTTTTACATATTATTACAAAGACAATAAGGATATTTACAATTAAAATTATGCAACATTTTGTGGTAATTCATGCGTATCCATAATACAATAAAAAAAATAATTGAACAAATATGATGCAACAAACACCCCAGCAACACAGCTGCCTGTTCAGTTAAAAGAACTTGATTATATACAATAGTAAGTAACATTAACATTACGAAAGTCAAAACATCAAATTAAATTATTTGATAATGCCATCATGTATACATTATTTTTTCAGTAATAGGTCATCTGACAAATAAGAAATGATAACTTTTTAACACCTCTAAGTTTTAGGCTGACCCCATAACTTATAGCTGTTAAAAATTTGGTCACTGACCTTTGAAGTGTGTCTAATTTGATCTATTGTGATCCAGAACAATAACAGTGGTGAGTAGACATAAAAATAAATGCTACGCATTTTAAAACCAATGAAGGATGCCATTGTCTATGAGGTACAGTTATTCTGTGTATTTAATTCTCAGTATCAATATTTGATTCGATGGATTTATTTACGTGCCTTGGATATAAATACGGCTTTCTCATAAATATTAGCGTATTGGTATTTATTTTATTTTTCAAATTTCGAAGCATCGTGCTCAGACGGAGCTTTTTGGCCTCGTACAGGGTAAAATTTTTGTATTTTTGTTCCTTTTTGTTTTCATGGTTTTGTTAGGTTTCTTTTTCTTTTTTATTGTTTGAATTTCATGTGCGTGTGAAAAGAAAAATATTTTAATGGATAACCATAAAACACTTTTCATCTCCTTATCTTCTCTCCTACCGCAGGATTTCTTTAGAAATAAGCATCACCTCTATACCTATTTCTTTGTGTACATAAATGCTTTAGTAAATAAATTCATACGTAGATAATAAAGCTTTTATTTTCTTAAGATCTTGATCAGTCACAAAATCAGTTGTCTAAATACGAAGCGTTTTTTTACACCTAAACGTCATACGGGTGAAAATGACAGATTTTCATGACGGCCATTATTTATTTACATACCGCTACCATCACAGTGTCCCATATCGGTAGAGTAGTTGTTAACAATTGATGCAATAATCTACAGCAAGATTTACACATTCAAAATCACGTGTAATCCCTTTCGAACTCGCTCAGTGACCATGAGAAAAGATCTATTCTATTGATGACCAAATTTAGAGTGAATAATGTTCACGTCAGTTATAATATTATGACGGAATCACTTTCCTAGGAAATCCAAGCTTTACAGGCGATGATAAAAGACCAAAGTAGTGAATCATGAAAAGTATAATATCAGGAAAGAATTTGCATGTTTTAACTTCTAAAACGACATAACATATTGTTATAAATACAGTCTAGGAAGGCCATTACCAAAAAGAAAAACGGCCCCCAAAAATGACATGAGCCCACCTTCATGACCATAAAAACAATAATGGCCTATTAGGATAATCCATTAACAACTATTATTGCTCATAAAAAATCTATCATACAAGTCATCCATCCATTTCAAAATGAATGCTCCCCTCCTTCCCCTATTCCATGCGTCCCCGGTCTCATTATAACTCACGCAATGTAGTTGCTAAACAAAAGTGTCATGGCGGCATGTGTTTACTTCCATTATTAGTTTCAGCTAGTTTTATGGCTAAGTATTTACCTTCGTATGTTGGTAAGTTACTTGAAAGTTATAACCATTTCCATTGACTTTTATATCGGTGGGTGCGTTACTGCGAGAATGGCTAATGGCTAAGTGTTAGCAGCAAAGCGAGCAGTAAAGCTGCACTTACCCAGGTTGGTCCTTGAAAGGGTGATCACTGACTATCTTTGCATATCAAGGCCCTCGGCTGTCATTCGAGGATTTTTGTCAGTCGGTACAGGTTGTCAGAAACCCGAAAGTCTGACAAACACTGTTACCAAGGCGAATCGTATTAATCAGTAATACAGTTGTGGAGGTTAGATAGTTGTCTATCTGACTTCCGCTTCATGTAAAATACCAGTATTTAAAAAAAAGTTTATTTGATAACTTAATAATACGTCTATAAAATAGTCTTTAGGATATTTCCCAAGTTTTACACACTGCTGACTATTTAAGTATTTCGTATTTAAATAGTCAGCAGCATACTTGTGTTAGGAAGTTCCACTCTTTCAATCGTAACAACTTACAGTTTAAGCTATTGAACAGACATTCCATTTTAGAGGCATTTAATATGAAGCATTCTACTTAAATCAAGAATATAAAGAAAATGAAAACAAAGTAATAATTAATTATAGACGCTGTATCATGTGGAGGTGTGTAGTCGTGCGTGCGCAAGTGTGTGCGTGTGTATTTGTGTGGATGTGTGTGTGTGTGTATTGCCAACCCTAACATAGCTGGGAAATAAAAAAGGCTAAGCAGAAGATGAACATTAAAACGTTACTACGAGAATAATTTTAGCGATAAATATTTTTTTAAATGAATTTACCAACGCCGTAAAACTGATATTTCATTAAAAAATATCGTACGTAATGAAGAAGAATTTATTTTTACCTCACAACTTCAGATAAAATCGGTTTATCATTTGAAATCTGACTACAAAAGTGCATTTTATCCGCTGGCGTGGAACGATTTCTTAAAATTCGAACCTTTCTATTCAATACTTTTCTATACTGTCAGAGTGTCAGTCCACTGAAAATGCATTAATGCATGCTTAGGTATTTCATGTCAGTGCGCCAACCTCATTTTTAGAATAATCACACTGGCCAGCACGACGACTGCAGGAAAAAGAAAAACCTTTTAAAAAATTCCGCTATTCAATTAAAATCCGACATTCTGGTTTGTTTTTTTTTTTTTTTTTTGATAAAATCGTAACAAATCCTAAAATATTAGTGAGTGAAGCAGCAACGGAGATATAAATCAAACACCTGCAGAAATAGTGCAAACGGTACATAATGCCGTATGGACTTTCCTTCCGGAAAAATCGGGCTACAAGTACATAAAATGTCACAATTTTTTTCAATGCTAGGAGACATTCAAAAGACGCATAACGTTTTAGGAGACTACATTGCTATCATACTTTACAGAACCATTGAAGGACGTTAATTTAATATCTTAAACCTTTAAACGAGCAATTCTTGTATATAATATATATAATCTGAATCTCGGAAACGGCTCCAACGATTTTCATGAAATTTTGAATACAGGGGGTTTCGGGGGCGATAAATCGATCTAGCTAGGATTCATTTTTAGAAAATGTCGTTTTATTCATGTTTTCAATGACCAACTTTATCGATAATCAACTTGAACATAAACTTATTATTTTAAACACAATTTACCAAAAATACCGAGCAAAGCTCGGTCATCCAGATATTATTAATTAAAGTGATTCTCTTGCACCTAGCATTTTCCGCGATGTAGTGAGTGTAAAAATTGTGTGTTTCATACGACAGCAAAGTTATTCTGCGTTTCGTACCTTTCAAACTTTTACTACGTTCAGCTTTTTTTTTTTGGATGGGAAATCATCAAATGACTTCTTCCGCTCTGGGCGGAACGGGAGAGCATGTCAGACTTTTACTGACTAAAACCCAACCATGTTCCTTCAGTTGCCCATGTGCCAGGGTCACGGTATCTCTTTCGAACAATCTCGCGACCCTGGCAGGCATCGGTCCTATCAGACCCCTTCAGTTTTGCTGACATTTCTTTGAGGCGCGCGTGGAACACTACGCGCCATCGACCTGAGCTTGGTCCTTACCGGGCGGCGAGCCACCCATTGCTCGCCGCCCGCAAGCTCGCGCCTACGGTGGCCGGGAGTCCTATGGACTCCCGACGCCCGGGGTGTCTCCTCCTGCGGCGGCTAGGGACGTTAGGGCGCAGAGACCGCCACTCCCACACGCGCCCGCCTCCTCCTTCGCGAGCATGACTGCTTCGCAGAAGGAGGTGACGGCTTCCCATGCCCTCTCGCTCCGTACTATGGCTTGCACCAGAGCCGGACGCGAGAGGTCGCCGCGGTCGATCGCCTCCACGAGGACCCGGCGGTGCACCGCCCAGGCAGGGCACACTTCCACCGTAAGCTCCACCGTGTCCTCTAGACGATCCTTACAATGGAAACACCCGGGTGTTTCCTCCCGCTTTATCCTGAACAGGAACCCACCGAAGCACCCATGCCCGGTGAGAACCTGCGTCAGGCGGAAGGTGAGGACGCCGTGACGCCTCTCTATCCACTCCTCAAAGAGGAGACTTACCGCCGCAATTGTGGCGTGCCCAGCACTGGGTTGCGACAATCGTACCCGCCATGTCGCCATGAGATCACACCGGAGTTCTGTCCGCCGTGCCACGATTTGTCGCGGTAGCGGAGTTTCGCCCCGGCGTTTCGCCTCCTCGCGCCACTTCCACATGTGGGCGAGGACCTTTGCCCCCAGATCCCATGGCGGCACTCCGGCAAGGAGGCTCGCCGCCTCGCAGGAGACCGTGCGGTATCCCCGGATTAACCGGATGGCCATGACCCTTTGGATCGCACTCAACCGGCGCGCTAGGCGCAGCCTCAATGAGGGCGCCCACACCGGTGCCCCGTAAAGGGCCATGGACCGCAGGCCCCGTGTAGAGCCTCCGGCAGGAGGCGTTTGGACGCTCCAGATTGGGCAAGAGCCGCTTTAAGGCAGCCCCAGCCCGCTCCAGTCTGGGAGCCAAACGTTGGAAGTGCTCGACGAAGTTTCACCGGCTGTCGAGGTACCAAGTACTTCATCGTCGACTCGACGCCGATGTGAACCCCTCCTACCGTGAGTTGGGAACCCGCAGGTGGTGCGTTCCGAGGACCATGAAAACCCATGGCCTCGGACTTGTGCAAGGCCACCTCGAGTCCCAATAGCCGGATCCTATCGACGATTGTCGCAACCCCGCGTGTCATAAGGTCGGCCGCCGCCTCGTGCGACCTCTCCTGCGTCAGGACCAGTGTGTCGTCAGCGTAGTAAACTACGCTGACCGCTAGGGAGGTCGGCGCGCAGCACCCAGTCGTAACCGATGTCCCACAGATGCGGCCCCAGGACCGATGGGACACCGCACGACATCTCTCGCCGGCTCCATTCTCTCTGGTGACCGGGTTAGATTACGGCCCTATCCGTCAGATAGGCCTCGACCACGCGACAGAGGTAGTGAGTGGTAATGCGATTGGCGATGTCTAGAGACACCGCCAAGACGACCCCACCCCGGGCCACTGCATCCCCCGTCGTGAGGGCTCGCACGCACATGATGGCGTCCATCGTAGAGCGCCCCTTGCGGAAGCTGTACCTTCGTACCTACTTTTAAAACTTTTACTACGTTCAGCTTTAGACACAAATAATTGCATCGACCAACAGTTTTGCAGCCTTGCATAACAAATAAATCTTTAGTTCGTTCCGACACTTTTTTTTGTAATTGTATGTGAAAAAGAAGTGTTTTAAAATATTGAATAAGGAGCAAATTATTAAAATAATATTTTAATGTTTGATTGGATATCACATCGTTATCAGTATACCAATTTATGCTGCTAATGTAATCCCCTTCTACGGCTCTCTGGGGAAATTATAGCATTATCATGTTTGAATCTAATAAACTTGGTATGAAGGCTGAATATGTGACTTATTATTGAGATGAGCTCTAATAGTAGCAAATGTTCCTACTACAAAAACGGACTAAAATGCTATATATTTAGTTACAAAAAAGTATACTTAACTTATTCATAACTGGAATGTACCAATTATGAAAATGTTTCTTTTTTTTTTCAGTATATGGTAAGGTTTTCAAGACTATTTATTTAACTTGATCTTTCTAAAATACTTTATAGAAACTTAACATACATCACGCCTTGTTTGCCCGAAGGGTTAAACATAGGTGTACCTATTATAGTACACCCACATTTCGCTACTGAGAAATTCTAGATAAAAAACAAACAATGCTATATACGTATATATATATATATACCTAAAAAAAACCTACCCACGTAAATTGTATTTCAAGTAACCAAAGACTCAATTGTTAGTATACTTATCGTATGTTAGTAACTAAGGTAATTTTATTTTATTATACATCCTTATACATATAGATAGCGGCAGCACTGTCCGACAAGTCACCGCGGCTGTACCATTCCATGGGATATGGCGTAGCAGCGGTTCACGTACGGACAGTCTAGCCTGCTCAAGATTAGAGACAGGATACTGTTGTTGCATGCTGCCCCACACCCGACGCACCAGGGACGCACAGTGCTTACGCATCGTGGCAAAGAAACAATCCACACGTGCGGACATCCCTGATGCGCTGCAGTAGCGGTGACTATGACCGACATGAAAATCGAAACAAGGACTTCATGTTCAGACCTTTCGACCATTAGACTAACAAGGCAGTCCTTTTAAGTAGTTTTAACAAATTAAATAACCTAAGAAAAGAATGAAAAAACTAAAGTGTGACATACTAAAGAGTATAGTACATAATTTATTGTAGTAAGTTCGCCATTACGGTTTTTGTGATTAAAAAAAAATACATTCAAATCATGTATTTCATTTAACCACTCCTACTAAACAATCGAATGTGTGTGGAGTTATAAATAGACGTTAGCGGAAATGTACGCAATTCGGCTATAAATCAAGTGAGAAACACATTTTCTTTTTGCCGGTTGTAAGCAAAGGCGTACTCAGTAGAATGCCAACATATCTTTCAATGAACTTTTTTGGGTGCCTCGGTTTTTTCGAAGCTAGTAAACATAAATAAATCATGATATCGAAATCATCATTTCAGCCGTAAGACGTCCACTGCTGGACTTAGGCCTCCCCCAATTTGGGGGGCTTTGCCATAATTGCCACGCTGGGCAAGCGGGTTGGCAATCGCAGTACGGTAGTAAATTGCATAGAGAACGCTGCTGCCCATTCTCTAGTAAGTCCCTTAGTCGCCTTTTACGACACCCACGGGAAGAAATGGGGTGGCGATGGATATCGAAATATCATGATTTATTTATGTTTACTAGCTTTTGTCAGCGGCTTCGCCCGCGTGGAGATTGGAAATCATCCCATGGCAACGGATTGCAGAAATAAAAAGGATACAAGTTATACACTATCTATGTGCGAAATTTCATCCAAATGCGCTCAACCCGTTTTGCGCGATTGAGTAACAAACATCCGAACATACAAAGTTTCACATTTATAATATTAACTAGCCTTTGCCCGCGGCTTTACTCGCGTTAAATTCGGGGTAAAACGGTTCCCCTTTCCTGATTTATAACACAGAAGAGAACTCGGAACAGAATGTTATTTTCATACGCTACTGTAGACGATATTATATGTCTTTCCATTTGGGGATAGAATGTAAAGATTCTGGGCATTAGACACACACGAACATGCTACATACAATTGTCCATGGGAAAAGCATGGCTTTTCTAAGTTCAACCCAGCCATCTAAAAAAGAAAAAAAGTAGCCTATGTCACTCTCCATCCCTTCAACTATCTCCGCTTAAAAATCACGTCAATTCGTCGCTCCGTTTTGCCGTGAAAGACGGACAAACAGACACACACACTTTCTTGTTTATAATATTAGTATCGATATATTAGGATAAGTACAATTTATAATACTGACGACTCGGATAGAACAAAAAAAAAAACACCTTGTCGTAGTCTCCAAATTTCTAAAGTCGCGCCCGGGTCGTCGGAAACACCTAAAGGCTGACAACCAATTTTACCAAGGAGTATTGTTTTACTCAGTAACTGGGTTCTGGAAGTCAGAGGCAGTCCACCGCTCCATGTAAAACTTACGTATTCAGCTGCGTCAGATTACACAGGAAGCCGACCGCAATATATTTTTAATGTAATTGGGTCAAGGCTAGGCATATGATAATCAGTCGCCAAATACCTAAAACGAGTCTTTCAAGAACGTGTACCCACATAATAATTTTCAACGCAAAATATTACTAGATTCTTCTCCAAACATCCACTCAAATATATTCGGTAAAATATTTTCAAAAGAAAACAGAGGTAGGTAATGAAAGTTTCAAGGAACTTCTGAAACTTAGGTATAACAATAAGATGGAGGCGAAAATAGAAAAACATGTTATAAGTAATTTATATGTTTGTTTACCAGACCGTCTTGCGATGGTTTATTTGTGAAAGGTTCACATTTATTACATCAGCTTTATGGGACTACGTAATAACTTAAGTTTTTTGTATCTACCTATGTAATCTACATGTATACTATTTTTAAGGGTATTTCTAAACAAGCTGGTAGGGATACTGAGGCGGCGGGCTGGTAGGGTTTTTTTTGGCGTATTTGCGAATAGGTTTGACTATCAGTAGGTATATTAACCATTGTTATATGATTAATCTACTGACAAATAAACAAATGACTCAGAGGCAGCATTATTTATTATTTTATTTTACTGTAATTTATTTTATGTTATTTTACTGTTAATATTAATTTAATTGTATTAATTTTATCTATTTATATATTTATTATTTATATTTAAATATATTTATTGTAATTAAATTGTAAAAACTACGATCTCGATGTCGATTTAAATAAATTATATTCATTCATTCATTCATAACCATTTTTTAGATGAGAAATCATCCAGATCTCGCGACCCTGGCAGGAGGGATAATCTGCACCCTAATTGTGTAACGCACTGTCAATGAGAGTCTTAATCATTTTGAAGATTATTTCAAAACCATTGCGTCATATAATCGAAAAAATTGTCTGCTCAACAATGTAAACAACGCAATGAATATTGTTGAAGTGCCAAAATGAAAGCGATTCCTACTGATAGCGCCTTAACCCCTCTGTTCATGGATTCAGAACATGATTCTGAACCGCACTGCGTAGAGACTTGTCGTCGGTTATTAAAACAAAAAATTACTGTGCCATTTATTTTGACCGCGTAGGTATTGCACTTTTACAGCAGATGTTTTAGGATAAACAAAGAAAAATGTCTACTCCTGGGAGTTTAGAATTATGTGCTGAATTCATGATTTCAGTTTGCGCATCGCCAACTCAATGTATTAAAAAGATTTTTGTCGTGATGTTTTTTATTATGTATAATTGAGTTTACTATTTTGTCTTTTTTATTTTAGTTGCTTGAAAATAAAGCAATTTTTAATATATTATTTTATAGTATAACACAAAGTCGCTTCCTTCTGTCTGTCCCTATGTTTGCTTAGATCTTTAAAACTTGGCAACGGATTTTGATTAGTTTTTTTTTTATAGTTACAGTGATTCAAGAGCAAATTTTATACGTATAATACGCGGGCAAAAAAAAATCAAAATCAAAATCAAAAGTCATTTATTCAAACTAGGCTGAGAGTCAGCACTTTTTGAACGTCAAAGTTACACAAGACAGTCCCCCCAAAACGCCCGCCTTTCGACACTTCCTAGTGCTTTAGCTGGGAAGAAGAAGTGGCGGAACAAACTCCCCAGCAGCACAGCTGTCTGTTAAGTTAGAAGAACTTGAGTCTATACAATACTGTGTAAGTAATTAATATTATAAAACAAAACATACATTATTCACATATGTCAGCTAGCATACGCCAATATACCACCAAGAAAACACTGAAAACTAAACTCAAGCTAAAATAAATAATAAAACAAAATCGTAAACAGAACTTAGAACGTAAATTAAGCCTCCAGGCATAAAGGGCGTGCCCGCTTACATATTCAACGATGCAAATTGATACATACAGCTAAGTTGAATTTACAATAGTTCCGGACTAAAATAAAATAACAGTTAATAGGCTAGGACCTCCGGACTAAAATAAAATAACAGTTAATACAAGTAACAATAACAAAAACCATGGTCAGCAAGACGACCAGTCACCACAAGCAGCACCCGTTCACGAGCATAACGCAAAGGTCAGCCATTACCCCCCTCGCCATATTTGAGGGAAGGTGGTAACCCGACCCCCGACGCTACCGCAAGCAGTGCCATCTAAGGGAGCATGACGAACTTGCTGCCGGTTGGTGAGACAAGAATATCATGAACAGCTGACGAGGTCGCTAGCTAACTACATGTTACAATACAACTCATTTACAATAATTGTAATGAGTAGATTATGTCCACAATAAATGAAATTAAAAGGAAATAAAATAAATTAACAAAATCAGTGAAATAAAAAAAACAATTATATGAACTACTCATATAAACTGTCGGTAGGAAAGCTAATTCTGGATTGAAAGAACATAAACATTGTCTTGAGTTAATCACAGCGACCAGCTATTCTTATCGTTTAAGTAGTCGTTGATAGAATAGTATGCCTTTGAACAAAGTCTACTGTTATACCCAGAAAAACTGCTGAGTTAACAGTTTCAAGCACCTCATTATTTAAAACGACATTGGGTCCCAGGTTCCTAACATTCGGTAAGGCAAACTTTATACATTTCGTTTTCTTAGCATTAAGAACTAGGTTATTTGTAGTAAACCAATCCGTGGCCATTGAGAGCGCATTATTCACGTCGTCAAAATCTTTTCTATTCCTGTCTACTTTAAAGATAAGTGAGGTATCATCAGCAAATAGTACAATGTCACAGATATTCTTTAAATAGAATGGTAAGTCATTTATATACACTAAGAATAAGAAAGGACCCAGTATTGAGCCTTGAGGTACACCTAACTGAACTAGTAGCCCGGAAGATTTTACACCATTGATATCTACACATTGGTGCCTATTTTGCAAATAAGAACTTATGACATTGAGAGCTTCGTTTTGAACACCGTAATGACGCAGTTTACGCAAAAGTGTGTCATGGTGAACGCAATCAAAAGCTTTGGAGAGATCACAGAAAACTCCGATAGCATTTTGCGAGTTCTCCCATGCGTTGAAAATGTGTTTTAGCAGAGCAACACCCGCATCTGTTGTCGAACGACCTTTTGTAAAGCCATATTGCTCATTATGAAGAAGGCTATTTAAATTAAAATGTCTTAGTAACTGCTTGAGTATTAACTTTTCAAATATTTTACTAAATGCAGGTAAGATAGAAATGGGCCTAAAATTGCCAACGTTATTTTTATTACCTGTTTTAAATAATGGTATGACTTTACTACTCTTCATGAGGTCAGGAAAAGATCCTGAATCAACACATTTATTAAAAGTTACAGCTAGATAGGGGGCTACGATGTCTATTATATTAGGGCGAAGCCGCTGGCAAAAGTTAGAACTTAACAAAAGACACATTAATAACCACGTGGCTCGCTTAGTTTTATATCAAAAGGATATGAACTATGAGTTAATTTCCTACTAAAAATTCAGTTTTCCAGATTTTCAATTGGTTTCTGGTAGTTAGATGGCTGTCACTGCGTGGGAATTTGGATGTGATACTAACCTTAGGTCGGCCTTGACTAGTGAATGTTAACTAGAATTCATCATCATCATCATCATCATTTCAGCCGTAAGACGTCCACTGCTGGATTTAGGCCTCCCCCAATTTGGGGGGCTTTGCCATAATCGCCACGCTTGGCAGGCGGGTTGGCGATCGCAGTATGGTGGTAAAATGCATAGAGAACGCTGCTGCCCATTCTCTAGTAAGTCCCTTAGTCGCCTTTTACGACACCCACAGGAAGAAATGGGGTGGTGTTATTCTTTACGTCCGGCACCACACGGTACACGTCCGGCACCACACGTAACTAGAATTAATATCCTTTAAAATTAGGCAAAAGCCCAGCATGCAAAAATATGCAACAACATATACCAAAAGAATCAGCTGTATACCATTTCTATACTTGTAACATCATATGCCTAGCATTTACCAACTGTGTTGGGGTCAGGTACCGGTCTAATTGAATCAATATTATACATGGAATGACTGCTTATTTGTCGTCCACAATTCAATTACTGGGTAAAACGATACTTCTTTAAAAGACTGATTGTCAGACTTTCGACCTTCTGTACGACCTGTAACTACTATCACAGATCCACGAATAACAGGATGAGAGGTTTCAGTATTGCACAGATCAATCTCTGAAAGCTAGCTTAACCTTATCGATCGTCCCGTGCAGCTTTTTTATTATTGTATTTAGCCACAAGCCCCTATACTTCTATAATAATACTATACTTTACTTACGAGTAGGTCGTGAGTTCGAACCCAAGCAGGAACTTTACTTTGTGTTCATCACCACCGCTCTCAAAACGGTGAAGGAAAACAACGTGAGGAAACCGGCATGTCTTAGAACCAAAAATTAGAAGACATATGACATCTACCAACCCGCACTGGACCGGCGTGGTGGATTATGGCCCTGTCCCTCTCACCGAGAGAAGGCCTTTGTTCCAGCAGTGGGAATGTTATAGGCTACTGATGATTACTATACTAAAGAGATCTGGTTTCATTATTTAATTATCGTTCAACCAAAGAATAGCTCCCAAAACGATCTAAAAGCCAAATTAATTCATTAGACAAGATACCAGTTTCGACTACAAACATCAGAATATAATTTTCAAGCTCCAATCAACCCTTGCCTTGCCGCGTTGCTTCTGATGCGTTGCGAGGCTCTTCAAGAGCCAAGTACGTAGGTTAGAGCGCTTTGCATACCAAGCCACATTTAGTGCAGCGTAATAACCGGGTCTTCTAACAATTAATTTAATGAATCTGATTGCTAAACACGGAAGCTCGTCACGTTTCTATAGTTTCGTTTGTATTTTGGTTGGCAGTGGAACACAAGCTGCTGTAATTTGAATTCATCTTCGCCTTTTCTAAATGTTTGTGTGAAATCATTTTGAGGAATAATATAAATGTTTATTTTATTAACTACGTTTTCATAAGCAGCTCTTAATGTTTGCCATTACTGGGCAATAGGCACCCAGTTCCAGGGTCCAGTGCGGATTGATAGATATCACATGTTTTCAAGGTTATGGCTCTAGGACCGGCTGGTTTCCTCGCGATGTTTCCACTGGTTTGAGAGCAGTGATGATATAAT
This sequence comes from Aporophyla lueneburgensis, assembly GCA_932294355.1. Taxonomy (NCBI): domain Eukaryota; kingdom Metazoa; phylum Arthropoda; class Insecta; order Lepidoptera; family Noctuidae; genus Aporophyla; species Aporophyla lueneburgensis. The sequence goes on along the minus strand of OW028746.1, from coordinate 19,375,934 downwards.
TTATACAAAATAAAGCGCCTGTCTAGGTTGGAACCTATGACCTACAATTTGTATTTCACGCTATCTATCTTATCTAACTATATATGGTCCTACCACAGGGCAAAAGCCTCCCTCTCCATTTTCCATAGAATTCTGTCTTTTGTTAGTGCTGGCCCGTCCTTTCGGTAGGAGCCAAGCTTGTCCCGCCATATTCATCTCGGCCTGCCGCGATGGCGTCGTACGCTATGTTACTGCTCAACACAGTTTATTTTACATTTATTCTTTTAATCTTTATCCAGAGTCCTCTATCAAGAATTGCCTTCAACATATCTAATATGCAACATCATCACAATATGTGCTATTCAAAGACTGTTTCATCTGAATAGGATTCAAAGAAGCTCGTCAAATGGGTGCGTGATGTGTGACACACATCTACCGATCTCGGTTGCACAGAAGGCATTTGGTGCGGTTGGCATACGAAATGCAATGCGGTGACGCTTCCACATTACGCAGTCTTATTGTGAATTTATCCATGACGATGGCCTAAACAATACATGTCTAAAATTAATGAAGGTTATCAAAAACATGGCGCTTATTAAGAACATGAAGGTTCTATATGGGCTGCTAAAATGAATGATTATTACATAAGTCACAAATATCAATAGGAAGCAATAATAGGGTCGGAGTCTTGCATCTTAATAAGTCCGATGTATGGCAGACAATTGATGACTTTCGAATAGGCAATATAGCGATTTTTTACTTCTTATTCGGTCATTCTGGCAGAAATTAAAAGAGATTTGCATTACGTCCGAAAAAAAAAAGAGTTAGTCACAAATTGGACAATAGCAATGGTAGTTGTACGTTAAAAAAACTTTTAAATGTTAAAATAAACAAAATAAGTTTATGTAAGGTAAACATGACGCAAAGAAAGAACACAAACACAAGAAAACAAGTTGGGGGGAAATATGAGTCACATTCACAGAAAACAAGCAATGCACGATGTACACAATTCTAGAAGGTTATTTAAATTAGCAAACTCTCTCTCTCATTCTTTACTGAAATAATGATAACGTAAAACACACGTAAAAACTAAAAGAATCCCATTTTTATTGCCTACAAAGCCGCTGAGCCCACTTTTATCAAATAGAAAAGCTTTGACTAAATGCAAACTTCAGCTGTGGCGAGGAAGAGAGCGCTCTTAAAACTCGAAAGTTTATATTACAACTTAACCTTCCCGACCTGTATAAAGGTCTCAAAACTTATCCAATAAGACCCTAAAACTTGCTACCCTCGCCTTATACTTTCCTAGTTTTATTTAAGAAATGGTTAGAAAATCGACGGTTAAGCTATTTTAGGACCATCGGCCATCCAATAGAAACTATCAATTTTTATGTGAAAATTTTTATTAGGTTTTAGTGCGCTGCAAGAGATGGCAAAGTCTAGTCGTTCCGTTTAGTAGATATGAAAGCTAAGACCACTCTCACTTTATTGCCAATAAAACATTTATTTTGTTTTGTTATATATTTTTTGTCTTTATTATATTTCCACTTTTAAAATGAAGTACTGAGTTCCGCTTTTGTAAAAACTGCAGCCAAATCGAGCGAATACTGAAGTAAAAGATTTCAAATCCATCTACGTAAATGTTTTAAAATGGGTTTTAATTTATTACGCGCGCGCTTTTGCCCATAGTCAACGCCATTTTTGTGCGATATTTTCAATGTATGATTAATGGTTGAGACTTCGATGTAAAAAGGCTGAAAAAATAGGTTCTTTGTTGTTTTGAGAGTAATTCTGACCTACCTACTTACCAGGGCGTTCACTATTATAGATACGCTTACATGTGTTTATACAACGTGTAACATAATTATGTTACACGTTATGAGGTTACATGTATGAGGTGTTGCGTTAATTAACGCAACACCGCATACACCACAATTAAAGTATTCAACTAAAATTATAAAAAAATTAACTTAACGTTTTTTTAAAGCTAAATTTTATTATTAAGTGACTCTAGTCAACACGATTTATTTAATAATAAGAGTTAGCTTGCATGCATTATTAAACGAATTTGAAATTGAGTCTTAATGCCATTTATTAAAATTTAATTTTCTTTGGATCGATCGGCGGTAGGTATGGAAAAATAATGCTTGAAAAAAAAAACTATATTTAAATTTACTGAAATCGATTCAATACTCAATTTTGAACAAATTACTTACAAGAGTTGCGTTTATTTAGTTACACCTTGTATAAAGTTCAGGTCGTTACACCAGATGAAAAGTTATTTAAAATCATAGTACAATTGTTAATTTAAAAAAAGAAACCCAGAAAATTCTATGTTTTTAAACAACGAACGTAACCTGCTAAAAAAAGACAAAACCATGTGCGATAACAAAGTGGAACACGTTCCATCCTAAAAAAATATCCCGTGACTCGCAAGTACATGCAGATGAGAAGGTCCCTCACAAATTACGTAATTAATCGTGAGAGGGACTACGTCCACGAAGCTTTCAAGTACCAAGAAGTTCCTAACAAAGAACGCAACTCCAAATGAAATACGACTTTTACTTGTCAGCTCAGGATGTTGGAAAAAACTTCAGCTTGTATCTAAATTCTCGTTTTCTAAATTTGAATTTAGAATGGAACTATGACGTCAATTTTTTTTATTTTGCACTGTTAATTATGGAACACAAACTGATATTGCGTACATAGCTGTACCCATTTTAAAACAAGGAAAACACGACTTTATCATGTGGTTTTGTGAGTGGTAGTCAATAATTAGCGTGCTCCTGGGTTTTACTGATTGGTACACTGATTAGTACCAATTCGTGCCTTAATAGGACCAACTGTCAGAAAACAGTCACCTCTTATTCATATATCTAATGTAATATTGTAGAATGAATTGATTGTAAGTACTATTCTATTGAATGAACCAATAAATCATGTTGATGTCATTTTTGTATCATCATAATATTTAAATCAGCATCATGAAGACAGGCTTAAAACAGAACCGAACAATGCAAAAACAAAGAATAATAGGAATCCTTCGAAGATTATAGAGTGTATTCAAAACACAAACTAGCATGAGCGTACAATAATATGGCAGACGACCCGTATCGACTGTCAAAGATTCAGACGGTACCAACAGTTTATCATGCTTTCTGAGGCACATTGGCTTTGGTATGTAAAATGATCCCCCATCCAATCCCTTCAAGCCAAACAGTAGTATTTAATAAAATGTTCAAGATTGTTCGAAGAATTCGCTAGAAGACAAAAAAAGAACTGACACAGAGCTTCTGACACAGTTTCCTTTTTATCTTCTTTCTGATTCAGTACCAATAACGACAGAATTTTGGCATGCGTTCTGGAAAAAACATAAGAACTCTTGCCAAATTCGTAAACACGTTCCATAGGAGGTATAGCAGATCATCTGGGCTGGTATCGATCCCGGTTCTGATGTCACGGGCGACACCATGTCGCGCCGCAACGTCGCCGACGCACTCCGACAGATAGGGGATGAATCCTTCGACCTCAATCCAGTACATTTATATTGCTAGAAGGCTGTTGTTTTGCAAAAGTAATAATCGCGAAACTACATATTTTATGTGGTTTTAAAAATCTTTATTTGTTGTTTTTTTTATGATTTATGTTGCATTATTGGGTTGTACTTTATTTAGATAAGAAAAGGTTTCAATTATCATCTGATTTTCGTGTCTATCTATGTGACTGCGTTTTTCCTCTAAACTACGCAAAGAATTTTGATGCGGTTTTGACTATCATTAAAAGAATGTATTCCGCAAAGTGTTAAAAATACATTCATATTAAACTTATATTATACTCTCTATGTTTTTTAAGTTATAAAACCCTCGCAAAGCAGGGTCGGATCAATAGTTTTCAATAAGGGCCAAGTTAAAAGCTTCAGAATCTTAGTCTCTTCTATTTCTAGGCAAACTAGAGTGGGTGATAAGTAAACCTTAATTTCCAACAACAGTTACCTACCCGTATTATTTTACACAAAACAATATTGTAGAAATTATTTCCATGAAAATAACCGCCGGGGAAATACGTCGTCGAGTCGCTAGATTTATTCGATGTTCGCAAATAATTTATTGCGATTAATTAGATAGATAATGAGGACGGAGTATGTAATCACATAATACGGTCGGAATAACAGAATTATCCAGTAATACGAAAATACAATAGATAAATTACATGCCTCGACTGCCTCTTTGGTTTAATGGTTCGCACATTCCCAGGTCGGGCAGAAAGTGTTAATTGGGTTCTTGTATCAGAAATTACTCAGTAAAGGTAGTTGCTGAAAATCAGCGCTATTGACGCTAGGTTCGTCTGAAGTCACAGCATATTGCTGAGCAACGACCTATTCTTGCACAGATGCGACGCACAGGTTAATTATTATTTAATATTGTGGTTTATTCGTTACAAGAGTAGATAATTAATGGAATCTACAATCGGCATTTTGTTTTGTATATGTGATGTAATTGCCAATGTCGTAACATATTCTGTTTTGTCTTTGGTCTTAGATCACAAGCAATGTCAATATTGCTAAACTGTTAATTTTTTATTGACTTAAATACGGGGCTTTTGGCTACGGTGCATTTTATGTATCTTTTTAAATTTTATTTTGTAATGTGCGTTTTGTTTGTGCAGAATAAACAATTTTTCTTTCTTTTTTTCTAATAGCCCTATGCCCAGTTGAGAGCAATAGACTCTCCCCATATTACATGGCACTTAAACAAACTGTCGAAATGTGGATTTACTTAGGTACACCTCTACCTAACCCTACGTGGAATTTAGGCATGATTTTATGTTATGTTAAATTACAAACTGGAGAAAAAGTCGTAATTTTTTAGCAAAACAAATGGCTACGGACTGTCGGTCCCTTCTTTATAGCACAATAAAATTTCCTTTCAGAAAGGTTACTGTAACTTCCAATTGATGGACGCACCTCAAAAGTTGTCTCAAATCTCTTGTCGACCTTTATAAATAACGTCAAAATGAGGTGAGTCAGCAAATCAAACTGTCAAACAGTCTCGAGGGTATCCTCGCCAGTCGGACCTTGAATATACGAACTATCCCTGGTTCCCTGCTCCAGTAACCTCGGTGACTTTCACTGTGACGTCACAGGTTTGGCGCCCGAATGTCGCGACCGGGAGACGCCAGACCAACACCTATAAAATGTTCGATCGCGAATTCTTCGGAACTTTTAGTATTCATCTTAATTCCTACTTCAGTGTAGAAACACACTGGATTTCATAATGATTTCTTGTAAAGATTCAGCCTTATTTTGAGTTTGAACTAACATATGGTATACAAAAACATGCTAATTTCGAATAAGTACCGCTTAATACAATCATAGCATGTCTTATCTGAGTCTCTCTATGCTAATACGTTTTATGACTCCAGAATAATTCTGAAGGAACTACTACTAAACATTTTGGGATATCAACATTTTGGGATATCAAAGGTTCTTCACATAATAATAATCAGTAACTAGGCCGCACGATTCATGACAAAAATATAGATTGGTTTAACCTACCTCTTGCTCTATTCATCGATACATACAAATATATTCGGGCACATTATCCAATCATCTTTACATCACTGTGACACCATACCCTTGTACTAATTTATATAGTAACGGTCATAGATAGTAATACTTTTATCAATAACTACTTAATCAAAGATCGAATGATCTGCATGACATACATTTAAAAAACGCTTGCCCACCGAACCTGCCTGCCTGTCTACGAAACGGGTTAAACGATGAATAAATGGTGATTCAATATTCTTTTTGTATTTGCTCCATGACTTACTGTTTTATCTGACACACATGAATTGAGACAAAAATCAGCAGTGTGAATAACGTTTCATCTGTAGATACGAACGTATTCTCCGAACAATGTCGTATTATATGAGCGTATGAGTTACAGCATATTTCGACTAACGATGCATCTTCATAATAGTGCCATGAAGGGAATATATCATGGAATGCTTGAGTGATACTCGAGATGTTGTGCACTTCAAAAGTAATAAGCAAACATTTTGCCTTGTATCATGAAGTCTAAGGAACAAATTTAAATTAGCTGCATAATGCATCATTTAGGGTGGAACTAGACGAATGTAACCGTCGCTCAAAAGAATCGTGAAAATGTACATTCATTTTTAATAGTATTATCATCATTTGCCTGACTTCCAATCTAACCAGATGCAGCTGAATACCAGTATTTTACATGGAGCGACTGCCTATCTGACTTCACAACCCAGTTACTGGGTAAGACTGATTCAAATTTCGGCCTTCTGACGACCTGTTATGACTGTCAAAGATCCCCGAATGACAGCTGGGACCAACAGCTTACCGTGCTTTCAGAAGCATGGAGGGCCTCTCGGTTTTTAAAGATGGTTATTATTGGTTCATTACTTGGCCACGTGCAATAGTGTCCAAAACCAAATACCTATAATGCAATTTATATCAGGTCCTTTCAATGGCATAAATAACGCATCAACATCATCACCCTAACCTATAAACTAGTTTAAGCACAAATTTTATGAAAAGCGTAAATATTACTATTAATGGTCGTATAAAAGTTCACTCAACACGCTATGGAGTGGGCTATGATCGGATTCAGGAATTAAGCAAAAATAACTTGCAGAGTAAGAAAGGTGAAGAGGCAGTGGGCTGGCCATGTCTGTTGAAGGACCGATAGTCGATAGAGCAGACGAGTCCCAGAGTGGAGACCACGTATCGAAAAGAGCAGTCTAAGATGCCGCCAAGCTAGATGGACCGACGACTTTAAAAATGTGGCTGGAACAGACTGGGTGCGGAAGCTGAAGGTGGAGGATAGAATGTTGCGGCCCAGCTTGGGAGAGGCATATATCCAGCAGTGGTATGCGATAGGCTGAGTTGATTGATAAATATTACGAATCCTCCAGTGTCGGCGCTAGGATACCAATTTCTAAGCTAAATGATCTTTTCCCCGAATCTTAAATCTCCTAGCTTGCCTGTTATTCCTAGTGGCATAATTCCGATCAGCTTAGCTTAATATCATCTATTTCATAGCGATTTCCATCCTGAACATAGCAGAATTAAATCTGATACCACCGCAGCTTTGTAAAGTACATTTATAAACCAAACAATACTATAGTTTTTGTTTTAACATAATCCAATTTAATACTCGTATCTAGTAACTAAATCATCAAAATAGGGATAAACTTAAAGCCTATGGGTATAAATTTAATGAAATTAGTAAAGTCAAACATTAAATGTGTTTTATTCACTATAAATCATCTAAAAGCATGTTTTAATTACGTCATACGTTGACAGCGGCGATGCGCCGGCGTAGTATGCAAATGGTATGTAAATCTCTCTAATATGCATTCAGTTAATGACTTACTTTTATGCCATAGTAGCGATTTATATCGGGCAGTAAACTGCTATTGTTTGCGCGGTAATGTAATTTACGAGCCAGACAATGTGTAACTGATGCCTTTTGGTATTTGCAGTAGAAAAGCAAATATACTCTAGAAACGTAACACCCCATCCTAACTCTATGGGGCATGAATGTTGACGTCACCAATCGGCCTGTCAAGTGCGAAAATTTATTATGGCAATATACAATGGTGATTCATGGTATGTAAGTTAGAAGTTGGTTGAAAAATACGACGAAGTTCTTTCAAGATTTTTGCTCAGAATTTACTCAACAATCGAGCTGTAAGTTGCAATTGAATAAGTAAAAACCTTCAGCATCTTTCAAAATCACAAGAAAGAAACCGAAATTAAATTCATATCTGTTTATGTTACCTCCAAATATTTAGTTGATTAATTATCGGCGAGGAAAACATTGCGAGGAAACCTGGATTTTTCTAGAATTTACATCCCGTCTGGAGTATGTATGGTGAGGAATGGTGTGGGTGAACCTTCTGAGTTCGAAAAGAAGCATTTTCCATGCAGTGGGACAATAATAAATCAGTATCATTTAATAAAAATCCTCACTTTACTAAATAAAATTCGTAAAATTCGCGTTCGTGTGGTACCGGACGTAAAGAATAGCACCACCCCATTTTTTCCCTGTCGTAAAAGGTGCTAAAGGACTTACTAAAGAATGGACAGCAGCGTTCTCTATGCCCATACTGCGATTGCCGACCCGCCATTATGGCAAAACCCCCCAAATTAGCGGAGGCCTATGTCCAGTAGTGGTCGTCTTTCGGCTGAAAAGATGATTAAATAAAAATAAAAGTCAGCTGTGATCATAGCTCACTGTAGCTAATTCTCATGTAGATAAACTTCTATTATTTAATTTCCATCGCCTTTATGTACGAAAAGCTATCTATATGAAAATGTGAATGGACCTTGAATATCATAACAATAATGGTTGGATAATCTGGATAGACAGTTATTTTCGCTGACAGATCATAATTTAGTAAATCACAGCTTTGTTTTTAATCCCATGGGTCTCTGAATAATAACCAAAATCAAATATTCATGTATCATACTATACTCCTTTAAAATGATGCCGTGTCATTTGGATATTTATTGGCAGGACAAGTCCACTCAAATTCGCAAAGACTATCTTAGACATTTATCTGCTTGGTCGTCTTTAGGCTTGACTAAGATTATGTCTGTACATATTTTAAAAGAGACTGTGACATATGAGTTTATTCTCGATTTTTCTTCTTAAAGTCAAAGAAAAATTACCTAACTCATCTAGTTTTAAGCCATTAGTTATTTTTGACGAAATATTTTATAACCCTCATCATCATCTGCCTAGCCTTTTCCCAACTATGTTGGGGTCGGCTTCCAGTCTAACCGGATGCAGCTGAATACCAGTATTTTACATGGAGCGACTGCCTCCACAACCCAGTTACTGGGTAATACGATACCTCTTGGTAAGACTGGTTGTCAGACTTTCGGGCTTTGGCTGTAATGATTTTATAACCATTTCACATAAATAAATATTATTATACATATATTGAATCCTAACTCTCTAAATCTATATCTATACATATAATAAAACAGTAAAAAAACTGTGTCTGTACATTTAATATATTTAAAAAAAAATTGAGGGGCGTTTAGAAACAGTAACAACGCACGAAACCAAAAAAAAAATCTGTCTGTTTGTCTGTTTGTTTGTACACGCTAATCTTTGGAACTACTGGACGGATTTGAATGATTTTTTTTTTTTGTATAGGTATTAAGTCTAGACAACATAATAAGCTATAATTTATCTTGGAAACTTGAACATCTGATGCAGAACCGCCACAGACCAGCTAAACTATAAGAGATACAAAAATGGTACCATAGCAAAAATTGTTTCGCGTGATGAGCATTTTCTGCTAAGAGAATACATTTGAAGATCTGGAACACCTGATGTGGATCTCCAACAGCCCAGCTACACTATCTAAACTTCTAAACTAATATTATAAATGCAAAAGTAACTCTGTCTGTCTGTCGGTCTGTCTGTCTGTCTGTCTGTCTCGCTTTCCTGCTAAAACTACTGAACCGATTTAAATGAAATTTGGTACACAGATAGTTTAGAGCCTGAGAAAGGACATAGGCTACTTTTTATCCCGGTAGTATGTTCCCGCGGGATAATTTCCGACCTCCACGCGGGCTAAGTCGCTGGCAAAAGCTAGTAACATATATAGGAATGACGTCTTAGCAAGAGTTGTTCAACCTGATGAGCACTCTCTGTTGTCGTATAAAATTTGAAGATCTGAAACAGCTGATGTGGAACTCCAATAGCCCAGTTACACTATAACAAATATAGGAATAACAAATATAGGAACGACGTCTTAGCAAGAGTTGTTCAGCCTGATGAGCTCTCTCTGTTGTCGTATAAAAAGTGAAGATCTGAAAGAGCTGATGTGGAACTCCAAGAGCCCAGCTACACTATAACAAATATAGGAATAACAAATATAGGAACGACGTCTTAGCAAGAGTTGTTCAGCCTGATGAGCTCTCTCTGTTGTCGTATAAAAAGTGAAGAGCTGATGTGGAACTCCAAGAGCCCAGCTACACTATAACAAATATAGGAATAACAAATATAGGAATGACGTCTTAGCAAGAGTTGTTCAGCCTGATGAGCACTCTCTGTTGTCGTATAAAATTTGAAGATCTGGAACAGCTGATGTGGAACTCCAAGAGCCCAGTTACACTATAACATATATAGGAATGACGTCTTAGCAAGAGTTGTTCAGCCTGATGAGCACTCTCTGTTGTCGTATAAAATTTGAAGATCTGGAACAGCTGATGTGGAACTCCAACAGCCCAGCTACACTATAACATTTATAGGAATGACGTCTTAGCAAGAGTTGTTCAGCTTGATGAGCACTCTCGGTTTTCTTATAAAATTTGAAGATCTGGAACAGCTGCTATGGAACTCCAAGAGCCCAGCTACACTATAAAAATATAGCAATGACGTCTTAGCAAAAGTTGTTCAGCCTGATGAACACTCTCTGTTGACGTATAAAGATTGTAGATCTGGAACACCTGATGTGGAAATCAAAGCTATCACTAATTTCACTGTATAATTATAAAATAACATAACCTGGGAGTACCTCCACGCGGTGAAGGCGGTAACAGTTTAGGACTGATTTTCGATGAAAATTCTATGAATCATTGAAAATTTGACTCTACTGGCTAAAACTCCCATTTATTATTTTATTTCATCGAAGAAATATGCCTTTGGGCTTATGTTATTTGAGTGTTTAATTTCCTTTTCCATTTATCTTCGTGACACGGTAGCCTACCCGGTAACGTAGGGGAGCAGTCACTTAGATTTTAATTGATCAGGTATCTTCAGAATAAAACTATAACCATGCCTAGAAAGAGGTCAAATCTTTCCCAATGTTCCAAAGGAGCTAAAAGATTGAGGATCATAAGATCCCAAAAATCTACCGAAAGACCGTCAGGATAGACTTGATGCTGTTCGAGAACATCAGGCTGCAACTCGCTCCGTAGAAACATCTTCGGATCGCGAAGCTCGCTTGCGTTCTCAGCGTATTTATGCATCTACATCCAGGTCTCTAGAGACCAGTGAAGAATATGATGCGCAACTGTCCGCTGATCGTGAACGTCATGCATTGTCTCGCGAGTTGGAGACGTTTACGGATAAAGAATTGTGCTTGAGTTCTCAGCGTATCTACACATCCGCTGCTAGGTCTCTAGAGACAAGTGCGGAACATTATGCGCGACTGTCCGCTGATCGTGAACGTCACGCATTGTCTCGCGATTCGGAGACGTTCACTGATAGAGAATTGCGCTTGAGTTCTCAGCGTATCTACACATCTGCTGCTAGGTCTCTAAAGACAAGTGCGGAACATGATGCGTGACTGTCCGCTGATCGTGAACGTCATGCATTGTCTCGCGAGTTGGAGACGTTTACGGATAAAGAATTGCGCTTGAGTTCTCAGCGTATCTACAGATCTGCTGCTAGGTCTCTAGAGAAAAGTGCGGAACATGATGCGCGATTGTCCGCTGATCGTGAACGTCATGCATTGTCTCGCGAGTTGGAGACGTTTACGGATAAAAAATTGCGCTTGAGTTCTCAGCGTATCTACACATCTGCTGCTAGGTCTCTAGAGACAAGTGCGGAACATGATGCGCGACTGTCCGCTGATCGTGAACGTCACGCATTGTCTCGCAAGTCGGAGACGTTCACTGATAGAGAATTGCGCTTGAGTTCTCAGCGTATCTACGCATCTGCTGCTAGGTCTCTAGAGACAAGTGCGGAACATGATGCGCGACTTTCCGCTGATCGTGAACGTCACGCATTGTCTCGCGAGTCGGAGACGTTCACTGATAGAGAATTGCGCTTGAGTTCTCAGCGTATCTACGCATCTGCTGCTAGGTCTCTAGAGACAAGTGCGGAACATGATGCGCGACTGTCCGCTGATCGTGAACGTCACGCATTGTCTCTCGAGTCGGAGACGTTCACTGATAGAGAATTGCGCTTGAGTTCTCAGCGTATCTACGCATCTGCTACTAGGTCTCTAGAGACAAGTGCGGAACATGATGCGCGAATGTCCGCTGATCGTGAACGTGGCAACATATAGGCTATACATATATAATTTATTTTGGAAAATGAACACCTGATGCAGACCGCAACAGACCAGCTAAAGTAAGTATAAGAGATATAAAAATGGTGCCATAGCAAAAAATATTCCACGTGAAGAGCATTTTCTGCTGTGAGAATAAATTTGAAGATCTGGAACACCGGTTGTGGAACTCTTAAGTAAAACTCTTAATAACATATTAAGGAATGACGTCTTAGCAAAAGTTGTTTAGTCTGATGGGCATTTCCTATTGACATACAAAAATGAAAGATCTGGAACGACTCCAATCGTCTCGCTCATCCCGTTGTTTTCCCGTCCCCGGGCCTTAGAATTCTACATCAGACGTTTCAGATCTTCGATTTTTACGCCTCCGTTGTCGCTGGCATAAGCAACAGGATCCGCGTACGAAGTCGCGGGCAGAAGCTAGTCGATCATAAATATGCCTTTACTTATTCATGACTTAATTTACTTTGTGATAGGTACTAACCCGAAAATTTGTTTTTTTATTCCCGTTTACAAAAATGTTATTGGATTGTGAATATGTGATGCGTACGCTTCATATTAAATTAAACTTTCAGTGGAAATAAGGTCAATATATGAATATAAAAATCCTGTAAAAGTTAAATGTTATTTTCAGTTTTTCCGCACATAACACAAACTAAACAGAGCCTTTTTGTAGGTATCATAAAACCTGTGTATGATGGAAAAACGATAATAGCTCGTAGCAACATTATGTTACTCCACAAAAACCACAGATACAGCAAAGAGCAATATTTTCTGCAAATTGGTGATTACTGATTGGCAATAGATTCCTATTCTGTTTTGACTTACATGACGTATACAGGGTGAATGTTTTAAGATTAGGCAGAAATGCTTGAAACTGTTTTTGTATAAGACGACCACGTACGGGAAGTTTTTTAACAACTTGAGATTTTTTTCTCAGAATGTCTCAAATCACAATCTACATCGATTCTCCAATAAATATTCGTTCTAAGTACAGTAATTTTTTTTTACTCATATCTTCTATCAGTCATACGTAAGTAAAAGTAAGTTGGAGTCTAATTTCCGACGAAGTATAGGTTTCCTAGTACTCATTTGGACCGATAGAGTTTTGCGATTCATTTATAAGAAACGATGTCGATCGAATTACAAACAGTTATTGTGAAAAATTACAATTTTCTTACTCAAAATCTATATCGAAACAATCAAAATTTCTTTGAAAGTTAAGGACAATCTCGAAGACGGTTTTCTTGTAGGTAAAACGGTAAGGGGTGCCCTCACTGCGTCCTCTCAAAATTGTATAATAATAAAAAACCCATGCTTAGCTGTAACATACAAACAAGTAGCCCATTATTCTTCTTAAAAGCAAGTCACTCCACCACAATAGTTCTACAACATAGTCCAACTCACCCTTTACACAGTAGGCTCACTAAATTTCGTTATCTATGACAGCAAACGTGTCAGCACGATACGGTACGATGCGACGCGATGCCGCAAAGTAAAAACCGATGACATCCATTTGTTACGCAGCGGACAAGCTCATGACGCGTAACAAATAACTTGGTGTCATGTGGTAGACATTTTTCTTTATAGTGTATCGAGGTCTTATGTCAGGGTAGCATCATTATGTCTATGAATATTTAGGAGGAATAGGGTAGGAGTTAAACCAGTATAAGAAGATTACAGGGTGAACTTAAATCTGCTGCCAATACGTAACTCAGTACGGACTACGGTATCGATATCGAAAATTACTAAAAAGAAAAAATATAAATTTAAAGTCAATGACATAGGCTAATAAAAATAAAGTGTTATTAAACAAATAACTGGTCTAATTAATCAGCCTGTAATATTCTGTTTCCAGTGCTGGAATTCAGGTTTTCCTTCTGTGAAAGAGTAACCTGTAACCAAAGAAACGATGGATGGACTGTGCGAATGAGAATCAATTCGACAAAAGGATATCAATTTTGTATACTACATCGAATACAATATAAATATCTGAGTAAATTTCTTTTTGAATCAGTCAAATCCATCGTGAAATTACGAAGATAAATAATTAAAGTTTTCAGAAACGGAGTTTTAAAACGCAACCCGGCCCAGTGTGATGACGTCACGAGCCACGATCGCCCGCCACCCGCCGTACTGATTTGTTATTATTTGCGGATTATGGAAGTCAGATTTACCAAGGCCCAGTCGGACAATTTCCCGATGATTGATTCGTTTATGGTAGTAGAGTTAAAAAAAAAACAAGTTATTCCAGTGCAGAGATACGATGAGATAAAATTAAAATTTAAGTAGATTTGCTTTCATCTACAGTTCTTAGGTTAGGTACTAGACAGGTACTACGTTTTAAAATGTTTTGATTTGGCAGGTAGGTACCTTTTTCGTGTTTCTCCAATGTGTAGGCTTCCTCGATCTATTTTGATTATTATTTCTTACTAGCTTCTGCCTGCGACTTCGTCCGCGTTAAATTTCCTGCTCCCTCAACTCATCCCGTCGCATTGAATCGCCTGCCCGTGCGAGGTCTTTGTTTGCGTGACGTTTTTCTTTGTGCTCGGCTCCTAAAGGTCCTAGCGTGATATTGTATAGTCTATAGCCTTCCTCGATAAATGGGCTATCCAAGGCTAAACGTAACTCCTGAGATTAGTACGTTCAACTAAACTAACTCTTCAGCTTTATAATATTTCGATTTGAATACAATTAAAAGCGTTATAGTGAGCCAACCTTAAAAGATAGACATATGGAGTCGGGACATTTTTTTTAAGTTTTTATAGGAACAATTCCGTCCTACATGAATGTTGCGTTACTTAACCGTTTACGCAGCGCACGCAACGGAAGCTCTCTAAGGGAATAAAGTTTCCCCGTTTTAGCAAAGTTTTTCATTGTTGCTCCGCTCCTATTAATTGCAGCGTGACGTTATATATCCTAAAGCCTTTCTGAATAAATAGACTACCCAAAACTAAAAGAATTTTAATTAAGAATTACAATCCGAACCAGTAGTTCCTGAGATTAGCGCGATCGACCAAATAAACAAACAAACTGTTCAGCTTTATAATATTAGGATAGATTAATTATTTATTATTCTAGTCAAACTTTTTCCTTCCTCTTACTTTGTCCTTAATAGGTAATATCTTTTCAAATTTTTAATTGAAATGATCGTTACAGCAGTATAAAATACTTTTAGTTAAGGGGACGTGGGGCTTCACTTCCCATTAAAGTACACCACTTTTTTCTATTTTCGGGTCTTTTGGGACACAAAATAACAATTTTTCCGGTGTAGCAGTACTTGTAGTTTCGCATCGTGGCACAATACAATATTTTAAGATGACGTTATCCGTTTAAATGTACTGCGAGTCACATAACTAAGAGGCAGAAAGAACGCGCGCGGTGGTGCAGCGGACGCGAACGTGGCTGATGACGTCATCAACAAATTGTGCATATTGGCGAGCGTTTTTGAAAATGAAAAACTAAAACCACTGTAGCTTCGTCATTTTTGGTCCAATTTTAATAATTCTTTCACTGAAGTAATTGCTCTAGGTATGACTGTAATTCTACATACTTAACTAAAATCATCGCTGATCCTCATTATGATACAGATAGAAAGGGGGTGACTACTGAGATGACGAATAATAGAGAAGTGTGGAAGAAAAAGACATAATAATAAATTTTGATAAGGGCAGGATAGAAAGGGTGATGAAAGAGTAACCTGTAATCCTATACACGAGCCCATTACGTGTTAAATTAATTAATATTTTAGATAATTTGCTTGTGTATATTCCCAGAGAGAAATCGTACTCCCACTCATAATTATATTTAGAACTTAAAAAATAAACAAGATAAAATTAAAATGGGGGGTGGATCCTGACTGATACTGAAATTACACATTTGTACTAAAATAAGCGTGTTACAAAATGAATCACATATTTAAAATAATTATATCTAAAGACTTAGAAGTAGCAATTTGTCATCGTAATCGGCGATCAACTGCATTCAGCAATTTATTGATAGAACTCATATCGATGGCTCAAAATACCTGATAAAACATTACTTTATTTCCACGGTTAAGTACTTATGTAAAAGAAATAGATAATATTGTGTGGTACTCCCCCGGGTCGAAGGACACTATCGTAAAGTTCTACTGCAGCCGAATTTAACGAAATTTTAACAACACATAGTCGACAAAACGAAATACTAATCGTTATCTAAATCACAATCGATGATTATTTCGGGTAATAGGTGTAATCTTTATCGGTAATCAATAATCGTAAAATCAGTACAGCATACTTATAACCGTTTTTTAGAAGATAACAATCGTAAAGTTAGTATAAATCAACTCTGCCATACTTGTATTTGTCGCAAAGCGGATGAAAAGAATATTTTTAAAATGAGAAGAATATGCACTGATTGCCACAGTTGGTCATTGTATGTGGCAATTAAAACACACAACAAGTCTAGATTTCCTCGCGATATTTTCATTCATAAACCGATTTCAAAATGGAGGAAGTTTTTAATTCGTTTGTATGTTTTTTGTTTGTATGCTCCGCAATATCTACGGTAATTGTGGTTCGGATTCGATTTTTTTCTTTTATACGGAATTTGTAGCAGAGGTAAATGGATATTCGTTTTTATTCATTTTGGTTGGACAGTTTAAAATATGTTTCGATAAAACGTATTTAATCCACTTTATGTTTCATGATGATGTTGTAATCCTTTCTGTCACTGTTGTTTACATAGCAAATAGTAGCATACGAATTGAATAGTGTGGGTGAATTAGGAGCCAAAACTAAAAAATGGTAAACAAAATCGTTCCGAAAAAAAGCAACTCTGTAATGTTTTTTTTTTTTTCACCATATCCATCTGCTGGCTGGCTGGCACCAGCATGCGTAGCATAACCACCGTAGAAATGGGTTTTGTCGACGGAAGAATAGAAATAATTACAGATTGTAGAAAGATTAAAGACGGATTAAAGATTGTAGAAAGATTTGTACCGATTTATGCTGGCGTAGCATGACAATTCTATCTCTATTCTAGCAAGAATACACAAAGTTCTTTCTATGGTGGTCATGCTACGCGTGCAGGTACATGCCGCGAAATGTACCAATGGATAAGTATGAAAGCTTACGCACGTACTAAATTTGCTCTAGTTTACCCATAAATTTTCCACTGAGTACATTACTCGGTATCCAGCGGAAGTAAACATTTTGTAAATGCAAAAACCCAAGATTAACAAGGAGAGATCATAAAAAAGAAAAAGGCACACCGGTATTTGCTAGTTCTAAAGGCAATCTTAGCATCGGGGGAGATTGTGAGCCTAGATAAATGCCATGGTGTAGGTCAGTATTTTATTGATAGTATGCTCGGTAGTGGCTCCTCCCTAGCGTTACTGAACATCAGTGCCCAAAAGTAAAAACCAAAATTATCAGCCCCTTTGGTCTTGCTCTAGTTTTACATAGGTATATATGGTATTTTATCAGTATTTTCTTCTTCTACTCTTGATCTTTTTGATGTTAGAGTTTACATGACATACCGACCTACCTACAAATGCCACTAATTTTTCACCAAAAATCCTTCAAATAAGAAGTCGACACAAGATCTAAGGTAATTTTTCTATCATCTCAACCTTCATTGCTCGAATCACATTCATAGGGCATCCGAAACTATTGTGATTAAACTCGAATGTTATCGAACATCGTCTGATTTAATTGTTATCAATTTCTTACTATTAGAATCGATTACAACTCGCAAAATTAAACGTGTAGTATTGACATTGACAACAAATTATTATGCGTAGACAATTGCATGCTCTGCTTCATAAATAGCCTTGTTAGTGGATAAGTGGGCGAGCATATTAAATTGTATTACATTATCTATGTCATAACCATATACTTTGGAATAGACCTAAAAATTTACTAAATAGAATTTAAAAAAAAAATAAGTCCTCTGATAGACATAAAATTATTACAACAAATAAAATACTAATACTGAGCAAGTAAACGTAATGTATTCCTTGTAAAATATTTCAAAACATAGTCGTATTTATTTATATAGTTCTTGTTAATGATGACTATTTCTTGGAATAATTAAAGCTAGTACTTTTGCCAAAGCTTTCGCCTGCGTGGAGGTCAGAAATTAATCCACGGGAACCTAATTTCGGGATAAAAACTAGCTAATTGTTAATACAGGTTATAAACTATCAGTGTGCTAAAGTTCATTCAAAACCGTTCAGCAGTTTTTGCGTGATTAAGTGACGAACGTCCACACATCTAAAAATCACGTTTTTGAAACATCTAGAATTTCAAGATTTAACATCACATACAAGAGAATGGGCACCTATGTTCGCTATGCATTTTACCATTATACTGCGACCACCAACCCGCCTGCCAAGTGTGACGATTATGGCATCCATAAAAAGTGGCAAGCACTAACATGTCGAAGTGGTGGTACTTGGGAGAGGCGTATATCCATCTTCACTTTCGGCCAAAATGACGTAACAAACATAATCTTTAAATATCTAGCCATCAGGCTAGTTACAAGAACTATGCCATTAAGTAATTACTGTCATCCCTTCCTCAAAAATGCTCTAATTTTTGTCCAGCCCGCCTCCATTATCCTCCCTCCATCATTAATCTCGTCTGTGACATGAACATTACCAGATATACTGTATCAGGAGACGTCAAAGCGACGTACATCTCCCACTAGATGCAAATGTGCCAAATGCTCGTGAAATCAGGGAGGCAATGCGGTGGATTCGAGTGCGGACTTTGATGCCGACTGCTTAATTGAAATAGTTACAATTGGTTCCGTTTTGGCTTTGAGTTGAAGGATTGCAAGTCTCGCACGGTTCGTGATATGAATAGCTGTGCGATTGTTTGTGCCAAATCTGTTGGGTTGTTGGTTTCGGTGAAATATTAGGTTACATTTTCGGGAAGGGATCTTAAAAGATTGAATAACTGTAATGTTCCGTCGGATGTATGAATAAATACACTTTAGCAGACATGCCATTCAATTGTTTAGGTTTGCTTTTATTCGTGAGTTCATATATCCCTAAAAACTTACAAAATTAAAAGATGGTTAGTGATTTAACCTTAATATTACGGGTAAAATGTCTTTCCGTCGTTTACTTACAGATAAAAGATAAAGTGACTTATTTTACATTTTTGGGACCCTCATACTTTAATGGTGTCCTACCTTCTGCAAGACTATTAGATACACAATAAAAAAGGTCAAATATTGCGAACCTTTTTTCGGGTCTCCATTATTTCAAACGCGTAGACTCCACATAGAATGTCAAAATTCAAAAGATCGCATCGCATTCAGCCGCGCGGTCAGTAGTACGTCGCTTGGATATTCCGAGCGCGCCTCTGCCGTTACGTTTCAGAACGATATTCGACAGCATTACAGTCGGGACGTGCTGATGCATGTAGCCAACGAGTAATCCGACGAGCAAGGCACCCATTGCGCCTCACATTAACGTTTCGATTCCTAACGTTTACTTCAGTTCCAATAACATTAACGAGGCACCGACAATAACGTGCAGATGCGTTTTGAAGAGCTTTTAACGTAATATCTCTAAAACGGATTGCAATCGAAACCTGCTGAAAAACTTCATCGGTAGCAATCCTTTGCTTTTGTCGGTACCTACTATGCAAAAGGTGCGTGAGTTGTGTTACAATCAATTCTTTTTATTCGAAAAGTTGTAAAATATGTCAGCTCCATCCAATCTATATGTTCGCGATTTCAATGTTTGGTAGATACCTATTTGTTTCCTCGAACGATATTCTCTTATTGACGATGGATATACGTATATTGTACTAGAAAAACCAATTCCGCTTTACAAAGGCGGCCAATTTATGACCCCGGCACACGCGAATTCCGTGGGGAGCGAATTGTGCCTCGACACAGGGACACCATCCCTAAATTTCAAATTAATTTCAAGTTCAGAAAATGATGGTCGAAGCTCAGACATCAATAGCGAATTATTATTTTCGCACAGATTGTATTTCATTGTATGGACGTCAAATATAAATCTCAAATTTTATTTTGCCTTAGGCCCCCTGTTCAGTGGATATCGACGTCAGTGTCAGGCCAATCCTATTGGATTGAGTCGGGTCGCGTCACAACGCAACGTGAGTCGTTCCCAACACTATTAGGAGTTTTATTAGCTGTCAAATCGTATTTATTTTTTTCGTAAACGTCGATGCGAGTCCGAACCATCGATATCGTTAATTGAGTTCTTCTGTCGGCAGCCCTATGTTCGTTTAATCAGTATCGACCTTTAAAAGGTGAAACGAAATTGTCGATATTAATCTGATTTAAGCACGTCACTGAAGCTCAAATTTTGTTGGGAATCTGACTCAAAATATTGGTATAGCTCCTATTGTAAGTCCAGTCGGCTCAATGTCTTTATAATTTTGGATTATGTTTACTGAAACAATTAATTGGAACAACTTTTGAGGCTCCCATACAAATTAAACTTTAATAACGGGTGGGATCCATTTTAAATTGTTACGTCCTTGAAAGGGAAAGTGCCAAGGTAGCCTGCCAAAATTTTAATTTTCTCCCGTTTTCGCATATTGTATGTCGATCAAAATAACAAATATGGCATTGTAGAATTATAATCATTAGAATTATAATATTATCAGTAAAACCCACGATTTAAACCCATTGAATGACTTTTTCATGAAATAGTCCTACCAGTATATAAGCGCATCCACCTTAATGATTTCCACTGTTATAGATGAATGAATCTCGAAATACTTAGGTATTTCACATCCAGGATTTGGCTTATTGTTAGTAGTTAGTTAAGCCTAAGTAAAACACAACTACTTTAGCTCTAACTATCTATAGTCGAAGTTAGTCAGTTACTGAAATCTAACATGTTCGGGCATCTACCTACATGCTTAAAGATTTTTTTTTCGATTTAACTTGAATATTAGCTATACCTGAAATTGGTAAGTAGCCGTATGTAACTAAAAGCTGTGTCTACGTGAATGTGAGAAATGAATGTGATACTGGGACAAAAGTAGCCTATGTTAGGTACTCCTTATAACATTACCCATGTGCGCGTGCAAGTCCCGTCAAAATCAGTCCAGCCATTTCAGAAATTGTCTGGAACAAACAGGCAGCCAGACAGACACACAATTTTTTTTTTATGTAAGTACTGTAAATCTATACTAATATTATAAAGCTGAAGAGTTTGTTTGTTTGTTTGAACGCTATCATCTCATGAACTACTGATAGGATTAAAAAAAAAATGTTATTGTTGGGTAGCCCATTTATCGAGGAAGGCTATATAACATCACGCATCAGCAGCAACGAAAAATGTTGGAAAACAGGGAAAATGTATTTCTTTGAGCGCTTCCGTACACGCGACGGTGAAGGTTGGGGAGCAAGAAATTCAACGCGGACGAAGTCGCGGGTAGAAGCCAGTATTTTCATATGTATTTAGTGAAAAGCTCACCATCGTCATCATCATCATCATCATTTCAGCTGAATAACGTCCACTGCTGGACATAGGCCAAAAGCCATAGCGATAGCCATAGCCATTGCCAAAGCAAAAGAAGTTTATCAATTAAAAACTAGCGTTACGATGGGCTGAATTGAAGTGTTTATTTCTAATTTCTAATTAATAGCTTTTCGCCATGCCCACATTAATTAGAAATTAGAAATAAACACTTCAATTTTATTTATTTGTATAGATGTACAGATGTCGTAAAATCTAGATTAATAATAAATCGAATTTGTAAAGTAATCGATGAATGACTAGTATCCATCGCTGTTATCATTATTCTATTTCTACCGTTTCCAGAGCCCATCGTAACGCTAGTTTTTCAACCGACGAAAAAAAACGGAGGAGGTTCTCAATTCGACGCGTATATTTTTTTTTTTTTTTTTTTTTTTTTATGTATGATCACGCATAACTTTTTACATAGTGGTCCGATTGTGACAATTCTTCTTCTACTGGAAAGGGTATACACCCAAGGTGGTCCCATATAAATTTGGAAAACAAAATCGAACCCTAAGGGTTGGAAAACAGGGGATGATTGATTGTTCACTCACTGATTGTAACGTATAAACACGTATAACTTGTTACATAGTGGTCCGATTGTGACAATTCTTCTTCTATTGGAAAGGATATACTCCCAAGGTGGTCTCATATAAATTTGGAAAACAAAATCGAACCCTAAAGGTTGGAAAACAGGGGATGATTGATTGTTCACTCACTGACACTCACAACTTTTTACATAGTGGTCCGATTGTGACAATTCTTCTTCTATTGGAAAGGGTTTACTCCCAAGGTGGTCTCATATAAATTTGGAATACAAAATCGAACCCTAAGGGTTGGAAAACAGGGGATGATTGATTGTTCACTCACTGACACTCACAACTTTTTACATAGTGGTCTGATTGTGACAATTCTTCTTCTATTGGAAAGGGTATACTCCCAAGGTGGTCCCATATAAATTTGGAAAACAAAATCGAACCCTAAGGGTTGGAAAACAGGGGATGATTGATTGTTCACTCACTGATTGTAACGTATAAACACGTATAACTTGTTACATAGTGATCCGATTGTGACAATTCTTCTTCTATTGGAAAGGGTATACTCCCAAGGTGGTCTCATATAAATTTGGAAAACAAAATCGAACCCTAAGGGTTGGAAAACAGGGGATGATTGATTGTTCACTCACTGACACTCACAACTTTTTATATAGTGGTCCGATTGTGACAATTTTTCTTCTATTGGAAAGGGTTTACTCCCAAGGTGGTCTCATATAAATTTGGAATACAAAATCGAACCCTAAGGGTTGGAAAACAGGGGATGATTGATTGTTCACTCACTGACACTCACAACTTTTTACATAGTGGTCTGATTGTGACAATTCTTCTTCTATTGGAAAGGGTATACTCCCAAGGTGGTCCCATATAAATTTGGAAAACAAAATCGAAACCTAAGGGTTAGAAAACAGGGGATGATTGATTGTTCACTCACTGATTGTAACGTATAAACACGCATAACTTTGTACAGAGTAGTCCGATTTTGATAATTCTTTTATTGTTGGATAGGGTATACCTTGCCAAGTATTATTAGTACATTAAAGCCACAAAAAATCATAAAATAAAAACTTTTTAACAAAAAATTAAACCGCCGAAAAACTGATAAGCATAAAATAATAAACCTTAAAATTTTGAGTCGGCGCTGAAAAATCAATGAACAAGAAACACTCAAAGCGCCGACTCATAATTTTAAGGTTTATTATTTTATGCTTTTCAGTTTTTCGGCGGTTTAATTTTTTGTTAAAAAGTTTTTAATTGATAAACTTCTTTTAACCAGTCAATTACCGTAATTACAGACACAATTAAAAACCATTGTATCTGATACCAAATGTGGTATCTCAGGGACTTAGAGGTTAAAGTATTTTTATAAAAAAGCAAAGTTTATAAAATAATGCATTTCTTTTATAAATCTCCCTTCGAATAGTTATTGATTTATGATTGATTAATGACATTCAAAGAGAACATTGACTGTGAATGTGAGTACCATGCAGGCTAGATTGAAAAAATGACTTTATAACATAACTGTCTGGCCGTTTTTCGGTTCGCATCGCCCCTTTTCACGTAAAGGCTCCAACAAACAGACGCAACGCGACAGAGCGACAGGAATCTCATAGAACAATTTCTATGTAAACTTCATGGAAATTGGTCTACAAGAGTCGCTTCGCGTTGTCGTGTCGCGCCTGTCTGAAGAAGCCATAAGCCTGAAAACAGAAATTTAATTAATTATGTAGGAATTAATCAGGTTTCATCTAACGTAATTCGAATTAGTAGACGACAGAATTTAAATCATTCAAGGCAGTTTCTCTTTCATTTATTTCAGCATTCCACCGAGATACAATGCTTAATCATAAATGATTTAACAATAATAATTGTTTCAGTAAAATAAAGAGGGTTATTATCGGGTGTCTTTATTTGATTTAATTATTATAGTCTTATAAATGGAAATATTTATCATTTATATTTTATACCGACTTCAGTGCCTCGTTGGTCTAGTAGTCATAAGCGCTACTGCTTATCATGAAGCCCGGGGTGCGATTCCCGGGTTGGGCGAAGTTATAAATATTGGATTTATATTTTTTATTTTTGATTATGTTTCTCAGTAGTAGCCTGGAGTCTGGATTTTTGCCCGGTTGATGGCAATAGGCTCGCCCCCTATTACAAGGGACTTAAACATAACTCGCGAAATAAGAATATTCTGTTGGTACACCTCTGCTTAATCTTTTGGGAAATACAGGGGCGATGTATTTGGCAATTTCATAAAGTGTTCTTATACCGTATAGTGTCACCTTTGCACAACAACCAGTTCGTAGACAAACACAGATGAGGCTATAACCACTATTCTACCGCTAACCAGTTAATCGATACCAACATGATTGGATAGAGGCTTTCCTAGTGATTACGATATTGGCATATGTCACTATATTGGGTTTTAATTGAATATAATTTGTAATTGGATCACGTCTTAGTGTGTACCTACATGGTTCGTCTAGCTAGCTATCTATATACAAGAGAGTCCTTAATACGTACTTCGTCATCTCTATCACGATTTCAGCTAAGACGTCTACTGCTAAACATAGGCTTGCCTCAACCATCGCTTCTTCAATCAGTTCTGTGCGTCTCGCATCCAGTGGATTCCTGCGGTATTTACAGGATCATGGTTTTTTTCTTTTTTGTGAGGGGGAAATCATCAAATGACTTCTCCCGCTCTTGGACGGAGCGGGAGGGCGTGTCGGACTTACTGACTAAAACCATCCGTGTTCTTTCAGTTGCCCATGTGCCAGGGCCACGATATCTCTTTCGAACAAATCTTGCGACCCTGGCAGACAAGATCATGGGTCAAGCTTGTTCAAGTCATCCAAAGCCACGTCTTCCAGTATCCCAACACGAACTTATCTGTAAAAAAAAAACGCAAGCATTCTCCTGGTCTTATCCCAAATTGCATGGGGCCAACGCCCATGTCTTTTTCTTCCACACTTCTCTATTAGTCGTCATCTCGATAGTCACCCCTTCTCTATTCATAACATTATTCGCAAAGTCCATACATCGTTTCTTTGGTCTCTCCCTGCTCTGATACCTATCGATATTCATCAAAACTTTCCTCATTCCTCCGTCTCACGTGACCAAGAAAACCGAATTCCACACAAGTTTACAGTTATCGTGGCCACTTTCAGGCTTCCTCTTATGTGGTCATTTCTTATTTTATCCACGCATATAACACCACACATCTTGACATTCTCAAAAAAAAAAATATAACAAGTACCAACCACAATTTATTATACTCGGAAAATTAAAAACGAGTCACACACGTAAAACGTTTTTATTTCCCTGATGACGTCATAAAGAGGGGAGTACATGTTATTGGTTACATAGCACTGACAGGAAAACAAATTATGTATAATAATCAGGTTGTTTGGGAAATGTTGGCAGGTAAAAAGGGTTTTTACCTGCCAATATTAAAGCCGTTGGTTTTCTCTGCAAATACTCTACATTGTTTGTAGCATTTTGTTTTCACTTTATAAAGCGGTGCGCGAGTAAAACAAAGTTTTTAATGGATTTTTTTGCAAACATAATCTCCAATCAACTTCATTAATAAATAAGGGTTCATTAATTGAGTAGGAATATGTTTTCTTTTCTGATTCGACAGCAAAAATATTTTCGAGCAAACCAATTTAATAATAAAGCTTACTTCAGGGTCGATAATAAAGATCAACCAAGAAATGCAATAAATCGTAACTATGCCATAGCAAAATAACTGATCAATCAATTCTGCCTATCGTAGTCTTCTGCTGGACATAGTGTTCTCTAGGGCTTTGCTATAACACCCTGTCCACATTTTCTGTGATTCAATAATCGAAATAAATTAATCAAACACGGCAGATGACTCAATACTTCACTGTCAACATCGATAGGAACTGTAAACCAACATCTTGCCGCGGAAAGATCACAACACACCATAAAAGAATGAGTAAAAGGAAGTTTCCTTGAATTTAATTAATAAAGATGGTATGATCCTGGTTTAATTAGTGTAATCGGATCTGACGGCAGCTGTCCCCGGCATCGATAAAAAGCGCCGTTTTATTAATTAAACTTTACCGGTGGAACCCATACATAAAACATATTGTATTAGCTATAGACATCTTTGGGTCGTAACAGTATTTTCAACAATATCCATTCTTTATTTCGGTAAATGATCTAAACATTTTAATGACATGCGGTGTCGCACTGAGAGTCTGGCAACGTGGACACTGAGAGTCGATCTGGTCCACAAGTTCGAAGGATAAAATCAGAAATTAATTTCAAAAGAACTGAAGTTATCGACATAGCTTGCAGAGTAAGCAAACTGAAGCGACAGTCAGCTGGCCATGTTTTTCGAAGGACTGATAGCTGGTGGAACTAAGTGACAACAAAAGCAACAGAATTGTGTTGTTACAACAGACAATTGCAGACCTACAAAAAGAACTTGAAAACGCACAGGAACAGCTTACAACTTTCAAGAAACAAATAGACGCGCTGAAACACTATAATGATACCAACCGTCAACAACCCCGGGTGCCAAAAATCTGCCCACAAATGTCTGCGTGTACTCTAGAACAACAAAGTGAATTGCCAAATAGAATCCTAATTTTTGGCTCTCAACAATGCGTCGGCCTAGCAGCAGCTGTCATTGAATCAAGGAAAAATACTCAGTACGAAAGGTATCAAATAATCTCTGAAACAAAACCTAATGCTTTAAGTCACCAAATCATATTGAACTGTCGTCATACTAAGTTAAACCCTAACGACAAACTTGTAATTTGTGTGGGAGAAAACGACCATAATTTAAATTCTATTTTATCGCAACTACGGATTGTGCTAGATACATTTTATAACAACATGATTATTGTCCTGAATGTGTTTAAAAATGAGAATTTAGATAAAAATAATCTTAACTATCGTATTAAAAACTTGTGTAAACACTACAAAAAGTGTAAATTTTTAGAATGTGGAACCTCTAACACATACGGCATATTATGTAACAAATTAAATTTCCTTATAGACTATAATGACTACAGCGAGAACTATCTAAACCCAAGAGAGCTAATTAAGAAGATAGCGAGTAACAAACCAGGCCTTAAATTGAAAGCCAATATTAATGAGCCCAAGAAAGGAACAATTCCTTTCTATTTTCAACCCAAGAATTCAACACCACAAACACTAAACTCTATACATCCCGTAGGAAAACCTCAAAAAGGAACTATTCCGTACTATTTTCCGAAAACAAAACGAAATAGCACATTTTTTCTTGCCCAACATATCACCTCCAGTAACTCATAACCTTAAAATACTTCACCAAAATATTGCCAGTATCATATCAAAAAAAGAAATTCTAGAATTAACCCTACAAGAACTACAAGAAGAACATAACGACCCAGACATAATATGCCTTTCCGAAACCTTTATCAAAAGAGACTACGAAAGCTACATTAAAATTTACGGTTATGAGATGGCTT
This sequence comes from Aporophyla lueneburgensis, assembly GCA_932294355.1. Lineage (NCBI taxonomy): Eukaryota > Metazoa > Arthropoda > Insecta > Lepidoptera > Noctuidae > Aporophyla > Aporophyla lueneburgensis. The sequence goes on along the minus strand of OW028746.1, from coordinate 19,348,341 downwards.
CTAACTACTGTAGAGAAAAACAAAGAGGTGGTACCTGTATTCTTGTAAAAAAACACCTATTATTCAAAGATTTGCCTCTAATAAAAAGCTACGCCACGCAAAACACTTTCGAAGTATGCGGAATTGAACTTACACATCAAAATTTAATAATAATTTGTGTCTACAGAACACCTCAATCAGACCCGAACCAATTCTTAATAAAATTAAATAGTCTCATGCATAATTTATTTCAACAATATAAATCTAGAATAAAGGTAGTTTTAGCGGGTGATTTGAATATTAACACCCTAAAAAAAGGCAACATTACTACTCAATTGCAAGATCTAGCATACAACTATAATCTGAAATTTCACATTGATGTACCAACACGTAAGTCATCATGTATAGATCACATTTTGAGTAACATTCACGACGCTACTGCTGCAGTCTTGCCACTTCACTTGTCAGACCACGATACAGCACAAATGTTGACTATTCCCTTAAAACATAAAACTCAAAGTCAAGCAATATATTATACATACAAAAGAGATTATAGTTCAGATAATATTCACAAGTTTAAGGAATTCTTAAGTAATCTTTCTTGGTCTAATATACATACGGCTAACAACGCAAACTCAGCATTCAATCATTTTCATGATACGTTTTGCTTACTTTACAATCTTTGTTTCCCTAAATTAAAAGTAAAAGTAAATTTAAATAACAAAAAGAAGCAAAGTTGGATAAGCAAGGGCTTAAAAAAGAGTTGTAAAACAAAACGCTCGCTGCGCCATCAATTTTATAAAAACAAAACTGCGATTAATAAGACTAAATACCTTAAATATGCTAATCTCCTTAAAAAATGCATCTTTAATTCCAGGAAAAACGCAAATATCAAATACATAACTAAAAACGACAATAAATGCAAAGCTACGTGGAATGTTATAAAAGACGAGCTAAATAATACAAAGCCTAGACATAATATAGACAGTATCAAATATAACAACACACTTATTACCAACCCAGTAGAAATAGCGTCTGCCTTTAATGACCATTATATCGATTCAACAAACAAATCAATGCCGCCGAACGTCACAGGTAACACTAGCAATAGTCTTACTGTTGGCTCTATGTTCCTCAGACCGATGTCGATAGCTGAAGTTAAGCAGGAAATACTGCATTTGAATAACACAAATTCTGAAGGGCACGACGAAATTAACACCAAAATCATTAAAGCCTGTGTCGACGAAATTGTTGAAGTACTAACACACTTGATCAATTTGTCATTCTATGAGGGAATTTTTCCAGAAGCTTTAAAACTTTCCATTGTTAGACCACTTTACAAAAAAGGAGACAGATATGACCTAAGCAATTACCGCCCTATAACCCTAATACCCATCTTGTCTAAAATATACGAAAAATGTATGTACAAAAGAATTGCAAATTACTGTACAAAGTTCAATATTATAAAAAAAGAACAGTATGGTTTTCAAAAGGGGAAGTCTACAACATTAGCAATCTATGCCCTCATAAATGTTATATTAGCTAACGTCAATGACAACAACCTAACCACAGGATTATTCTTTGATTTATCGAAAGCCTTCGACCTAGTATCACACGATCTACTACTGCAAAAGCTAGAAGCAATCGGGATTAGAGGGCCTACCTTACAGTGGATAAAATCATACCTAGAGAACAGGCAACAATGCGTTACCATAACAAATATTAATGAAAATAAAGAAGTAACGCAACACTCGTCGAAATATAGATGTAATAAGTTTGGTGTTCCACAGGGAAGCATACTAGGGCCTATCTTATTCTTGATATATATAAATGACATCATTAAAATAACGAAACATAAGTGCATATTGTTTGCTGATGACATCTCTATTATTGTGACATCCAGTAAAAAAATAAATAATACAATTTCTGACCACGAAACTGACATTAACAATACAATTGACATTTTAATTCACTGGCTTTATGTAAATAACTTGAAAATAAACCTTGACAAATCAGTTTATATACAATTTAATAAATCCAATAATCATAAATTTAACCTCAAATTAAATATACCCAAAATTAAACCAGTAACACATACCAAGTTCCTAGGAGTAACTATTGATGAAGATCTACATTGGAAAGTGCATGTAGACAGTGTTTCAAGCAAGATAAACAAATTTGTGTATGCTCTTAGACAAGTAAAAAAAAGTACTAATCTAAAAACAGCTATATTAGCTTACCATGCATATGTGGAATCTATATTGCGTTATGGACTTATAATATGGGGTAACAGTACCGACCAGAATAGAACATTTGTTGCTCAAAAAAAATGCATTAGGGCATTATACGGACTTCATCCTGAGGAATCATGTCAGCCAATATTTAAGAAACTTGGCTTGTTACCGCTACCTTGTTTATACATTAATGAAATATGCATGTTTGTATGGAAACATAAGGAATTATTTAAAATAGCTAATGATGTAAATCCTCGAAGCCGACGAGATCCTCACAGGCTCATGCTTAATAATGCTCCCAGGCTTGCTAAGTACAATAAAAGCTGCTTAACTATGTGTGTACGAATCTATAACAAATTACCTACTGATCTGAAAATGTTAAACTCGAGATATGCTTTTAAGAATAAATTGTATGTATGGCTAAATGATAACAACTTCTACAGTATAAAGCAATTCCTAGAGCGAAAATAGTGTTGTTGTAATATTATAATAATAATTATGGTTGGGAAATTGTTACTACAATTATAATTTTGAATATTTGCATGCTATGTTTAATCTTGGCAAAACATGTCTGCTCTATTTTTTTACTATAAGACCTCTTTATACCATGTTTTACGCAAATAAATGAATAAATAAATTAAACAGACGAGGCCTGAACTGGGAACCGAGTATCGGTAAACGTAGTGTGGGACGCCCCCCAGCTAGATAGACGAACGATCTTAAAAAGGTGGCTGGGACAGACTGGATGCGGAAGATGGTGGACAGCGTGTTATGGCGCAGCCTAGGAGAGACCTATACTCAGTGGTGGACTGCAATAGGTTGAGTTGATTGATGATTTGATCTAAACATTGTTTGGTAAAAGCAAAATAGGTAAAAGTCAACTTAATATATTTACCATAAACACCGCCATATTTTCGAGTCTAGCTAATAATTGGGTTAAGTATTTATTAATTACTTAAAAGAGAAGCAAATTGATTTTAGTAAAGCCATTTGTCCCTTGGCCCTTTTTTTGGCGAATTTTATCAACATTTTCGTAATTTTTTTTATTAATTCAACGTTGAGGATGTCAGATAATATTTGGTAAAAAGGTACCACTAATTGATTCATTTATGAACAGATGAAATTATTTTAATTAGAGTCGATGGTAAAAACAACGGCCATACGACCATAGATTTCAATGTTTTGTTGATATATTTTACCAATTAAATAAGGCAAATAATTTAATTTACGTTTAGTTTTCGTAAAGCTTCGGTCACATACAGCGATTAATCGCTGCGAATGTCCACCCGCCGCGAGTATTCGCTGTATGTGACAGGCTATTCGCCACGATGACCGAGGCTTAATGTAATAGACGTATACTTACATATTATTGTATATAATCAAGTTCTTCTAACTTAACAGACAGCTGTGCTGCTGGGGAGTTTGTTGCGCCACTTCTTTTTCCCACCTAAAGCACTAGGAAATGGTGAAGGGCGGGCGTTTTGGGGGACTGTCTTATGTAACTTTGACGTTCAAAAAGTGCTAACTCTCTGCCTAGTTAGAATAAATGGCTTTTGAGTTGCTTTGATTGCAAATATTAATTATATCCCACTGAAAGCTAAAACGAGAGAATCCTTCTAAATAGTGACTATTATTTTACCTTCATGGAACTTAAATTATTTGAAACATTATAACATTTGTATATTAATCAAATTTTAATAACGAAGCTTGTCAAAAAGCTGCAATGTAAATTATTTTACTGATCGAGTTATATCAAATAATATTTTGTTGGATTTACCACTCATGTTTCAGTTGGCAAGTAATTAATTAAATTATTTCCAAAACTTAAAAATGCTTTCAAAAAACATGGTATAATAATCAGATGTACAGGCAAACAAACTATTGCACTCTGCAAGGTACTGACATTATAACTGTTTTAGGAACTTGTAACACTCGATTGTAAAGCGTCTACATGTATTTACGGTTTAGATTCGTGGTGCCTCAGTGGTGATGCCTCCGACTTACAAGTTGTTAGTATCGAGTTTAGATCCAGGCAGGCACTTTGCTTTGTGTATTTAAGTTTACCACCACTGCTCTCAATCGGTGACCGAAAATACAGTGAGGAAACCGGCATGTCTTGGAATTACTGGATCCGCGTGGTGGATATAGCTCACTCCTTCCCATAGAAAAGAGGATTGTGTCCCTGCAGGGAGAACATATCATAGGTATCTATACTAATATTATAAAGCTGAAGAGTTTGTTTGGTTGAACGTGCTAATCTCAGAAACTACTGGTCCGAATTGAAAAAATCTTATTGTGTTGAGTAGCCTATTTATTGAGGAAGGTTGTAGGCTATATAACATCACGCTACAACCAAAAGGAGCAGACCAGTAACGAAAAATGGACGAAAACTAACAGGCAATTCGATGCGACGGGAAGGGTCACGGGAGCAAAAATTTGACGCGGACGAAGTCGCGGTCAGAAGCTAGTTATTCTATATTATATTACCATATTATTTCCCTGTGTTATCGTGGTACCGTAGACGCCAACGATAATATCGTCACGTTATAAATTATAAAAGCGCACATTTAGTAAGTACCTACAGAATGTACCTCTTGGCAAAATAATGTGCCTTTTTATGACACAAACAGATAGAGGAAATTGCGCATAATTTATTATTTTTGAAGTGAGATACCATCTTAAAGTAATTACTATGAAATTAATTTCGTTTAATCTTTGAATTTTACGTTTATGTAGAAAGAAGATTGGGTGGACGAAGGGCTTGTGGCTCAACAACAACATCCGCACGGGTTGATCGTTCAGGTTAACCTACGCTTGCTGCGGTTGGTCTGTGAATGGGTGACCATTTTTACATACCAAGACCCTTCCGTTCTTCTGAAAGCACGTTAAGCCGTTGGTCCCGGCTATCTTTTGTAGATTAGACAGTCGTTACAGGTCGTCAGAAGCCCGAAAGTCTGACAATCAGTCTTTCCGAAGGGTATCGTATTACCCAGTAACTGGGTTGTGGAGGTCAGATAGGCAGCCGCTCGATGTAAAATACTGGTACTCAGCTGCATCCGGTTAGACTGGAAGCTGACCCCAACATAGTTGGGAAAAGGCTAGGCAGATGATGATAGAAAGACTTTTGGGTGCGTACTTATGTGTTCTGCAGTTATAGCGTCGGTACCAAACCAAAACATCACGCCTTTATTCCTCTAGGAGCAATGCAGAGGTCATCATCATCATTTCAGCCGCAAGACGTGCAATGCTGGACTTACGCCTCCCCCAATTTGGGGGGCTTTGCCATAATCTCCACGCTTGGCAGGCGGGTTGGCGATCGCAGTATGGTGGTACAATACATAGAGAACGCTGCTGCCAATTCTCTAGTAAGTCCCTTAGTCACCTTTTACGACACCCACGGTAAGAAATGGGGTGGTGTTATTCTTTACGTCCGGCACCACACGGTACAATGCAGAGGTAGGTTTACTTATAGTAGGTACAAATTTCGCCAGATATGTTGAAGTCCCATATAATAAAAGGCGAGCCTAGTGCTGAAGATCCCAATGGAAAAATCAATAACATTATTATTCTTTCATTGTATAGATTATTAATTGCTCCACAAACGGGTGAAGACACTGACTCCTGTAACACAGGTACCACCTAGCTCAGGAGTCAGGGCTTCATTTGATGTTGTCAAACCTTTTTATATCAAAAAAGCATTTTTATTTTATAATAACATTTTGCCGGACCTGGGAATCGAAATCAGGTCCTCATGCTAAACAGAAGTGGTTGACACCAACCAGATAGTATATAGTACTATCTGGTTGGTGTCTGGCTGGTATTAGGTATACCTAATACCAGCAAAGTGAGTTGTACTACAAAGTTGTATGCCATTTATTATTATTTCATAATCAGCCTAATGCTGGAACACAGACCTCTTCTGAGGCAAAATCCACCGGGTCCAAGGCGGGGTGGAAGATGTCACTTGTCTTCGAATTCTTAGTTCTATGATATGCTAGTTTCCTTACGATATTATCCATCACCGTTTTGAGAGCAATGATGATGAAATTATATACACAAAGTGAAGCGCCTGCTTGGTTCAAATCCACGACCTACAACTTGTAAGTCGAACTAAATAAAAATATTGCTAAATAAATATTGAATATTTCTAAACAGTAAATAAATAAATATAAATTGAACAGTATCTCGAACGGTATACCACAGTACTATAATAAATAGCTCAGTTTTGTAGCAACAATGTAACAGTAGAGCTACGCTCAACGTATCGTTCACAATTTAGAGGTTCACCATAATCCTGGCAACAAAGAACGGGAGTTTTGGAACGAAAATTGGTTCGAAATATTAGTATTATATTATTAATATTGAGACGTATTAGTACGGCTTTTGAACATTGCAAGTGCTTCATTGTATTAATTTAATGCAGCAAAAGATTATGTCTGAAAGGGAATCAGTGATGTACTGGAAATAAGCTTTTCGTCATTCAGTGACAATACCTTTGTTCGATAGTGATCATTATAGGTGTTGTATAATATGTTCGTGTAGAAAATTAAGTCTAAATATTTGATAATATTTTGGTTAATAAAATACCAGAAAAAATCCCAAATAATTTCAGTGATTCAGTACGTTGGTGTAGTGGTAATGAGCGCTACTGCAGAACATGAGGTACTCAGAGCGATTCCCAGGTACGGCATAATGTTATAGGATTTTCCTATCTAGAATTTCTCAATAGCAGTCTGGAGATTGAATTTTCGCCCGGTTTATGGCAATAGACTTGCCTCCTATTAAATGGGACTTAGAAAGTGTACTATAGGTACACCTCTGCCCTACCCTTCGAGGCTCTTCAAGGCATCATGGTATGTAGTCTATCATGTAAATAGGTCCCTTTTGTAAAACGGCGTTTATAATATTTTATATGAAAATTAATAACTTTACTCCATATTTATAATCAAATCAACATGTTTATTTTGACGTAGGTTTGACGGAACACTGTTTTAGATCAAGGGGCTTAATAAACCCATGTCAGCATAATAAAACACAATTTATTTATGTGTTCTTAACAGATTCTCGTACACAAAGTACAACATACAAAGTTGTACTGTTATCCGGTATAGCATTTTTTTTTAGTCAATAATATTTATATCATGTGTTTTTTCAAGAGAAAAATATCTGTAAGACCGTAAAAATATCGCGGCGGTTTTTTTTTGCGCACTGGGTCTTCAATGCACTATTTAGCGCTCAGGGTTCAATAATGAACAGTTTGTGTTTTTGACGAGCTAGGATGCACTTTTTTGTATTCTAAATTCAATACAAAGGCTTGAAAATCCATTTATAAATGACTTTATTTTTGCAAGTAGGTTTGTACAAACACTTTTAATGTCAATCATATTTATTTAAGCTAAATGAGGTCGGCGGTGGATCTGTCCAATCAGTGCACGCATTTGTCAGTAATCATGCAGCGGAGGTCAATGATTCGACGAACAATACCAAAGAAAGGACATTAAAATTTGTGTAGGTCGCATATTTTTACTCAAACTGCCAGACCATTATAAAAATTAAATTAGAAGAAAAGGAAACCAAAAAACACCCACTAAGTCTTCACATTTACAATAATTAAAACAATATAATACTTTAAAAGTCATGTCATTGTATAAACAAAATTCATCAATGTCAATGTATATATATTACGCGTACATTGCGCGATAATATTCCGCCACGTAATTTTAACGGCCCGTACGATTTTGATTTTTTGTTGCTTTATCTTGCTCTTGCATTTAGATTCTTGCGAGTCTTACAAATCACTCCTAAAACTTTAAAAGTATGAACATTTTGTGGCCTTAGGTGTTATTTTTCAAGTAGATAGGTATATATTCCATTGGTTTTCAATTCTATTGGTTATTATTCGGACCGTGTGGTGCCGGTCGTTAAAAATAGCAACATCTCATTTCTTCCCGTGGGTGTTGTAAGAGGTGACTAAGTGATTTACTAGAGAATAAGCAGCAGATTCTCTATGTAGATATTTTACCACCAAACTGTGATCGCCTACCCGACTGCCAAGCGTGGCGATTGTGGCAAATCCTCCCAAATTCAGGGAGGCTTATGTCCAGCAGTGGACGTCTTTCAGCTGGGATGAAGAGGTCTTATTTCATTGTATTTTTATTATTTTATTTTTCAGGATAAACAATTGCGCAATAACGCTTAGTATTTAATTAAGGTACAGATATTGACAAACACTTAAGTAATTACCCAACCAGGGCCTGCAGTCTCGACATAGATAGCGACCATTTTAACAAACGAAAACGTTACAAAGTTCCGAAGATCGGAATGGAACGATATTTGGTAGTCTCGACACTCAAAGTTATCAACTGTCGTTGGTCTGTCGCAACTGAGCTCTGTTGATGTTTACGAGTCGTTTTTGCAGCCATTTTTGTTTTCATAAACTATTTTTTAGGTGTTGGAAAGTAATTATAAACAAAAATTATGAGGAATGGGTGTTCTCAAAAGTGTGTCTGAGTGTCTGTACTGATGAGGCTTTTAAGTCTACCTATTTATGGGTTCCGGACAATCTACGTGCAAACGAGCTTTGCCAACAAACACCGCATTAGAAGGAGCCTTATATCTTTTGAAGGGATCGAATCGTACGATCGCTGTTTATAAATAAATAAAAAACAACCACGAATCATGTTTCAAATCAAATTTATTAAATCTCCATGTATCATCATCATCTCACACAATGATCTCCTAATTACACACATTCTTATAATCTAGATGCTGCTTACATATGTTACATTCCTATTCATTTGACATTACTAATGCATTCTGTAGTTCATTACAACAGTCAAACTGTACGAAAACTGAATAAATAAAAAGTATCCATCACTTCGTATATAAATAACATACAACGGCAAATCATGTTTTCAACTTTATTAAATCTACATTAATTATCAACAGTTCATCACACAATCATCTGATTACACACATTATTTTAATCTAAACACTTTACATGGCACATGTTGCATTCATAACCACATAACATTTCCACACTTTAATAAAGTAGCTTGACAATAATAATTTAACTAAAAATATCCAAAAAACTGAAATTATTTTATTAATACACTGTTATTTTATAATTTAAGCATTGCAATCTTAAGTCTAAGCTCCTTACTACTTACAAAAGAGCAACATATGCACTACATTATGCGCAGACTATAAAGTAGTTAATACATAACAATAAAAATCTGGCGACAATATGGGTGGCTTTTCATGTTTTGGTACTTCTTTGTCTCCCTAGAAGTAGCCATACCTGTAGCTAACCAACAATATTATCTACCTCAAATGTAACCCATGCAGTTAACGTTGGATCTCAAACTAATTGTGAATAAACATCGGTGCCCAAGAAACATTTTCTTTGTTTGTTTTGCACCTGTTGTTCTAAACTTCTAAATAAAATACCTAAGAAAATTGAAAGACATACTATCAAAAACAACAGCTAAAATAATTAGACAGAACTTGTTAGTATTTTGTACAAGATTTCTTAACCGACAAGTATTATTAAAATTTTGTTTTTGTAATTTAAATGTACTAAATTTGCTTACTTAAATAGGTAGAAAGTACATAGATTCCTCACAACTGTAACAACTGATTGCAATTTGTACATTCTTTGCAATAAAATATATCTATTCTATTGAAAGATACATAAATAACACATAACCGCAAATCATGTTTTCAACTTTATTAAATGTCCATTAGCAGAATCATTTAAGTTTACACACTCTATTTAGATACTGTTTACATGAGCCATGGTGCACACCTATTGAAAAATCTTTATCAATTGTTTACACTTTCACTATTCACTTAGTTCAAACTGTTTTCTTCCATGTTGTGCCCTCCTTACAGCAGACAATGACTCAGGTACCACAAATGATGCATCTCCAAACATAATTCAAGCTGTGGACCCGTAGTTTCACGCTGCCTTAGCCCTCCGACAGCCTTGATATGGCTATGAGATGGCAAATCTCACGCAAATGAAAATCCTTTGGACTTGTTCATATCTGTACATTTACAAATTAACAGTAGAGGTGTTAACCGAGCTCTTAAGTAAACATTAACCATTTCTTCGAATACAACAACCACACACGAATCTCTGCAGTGTCCCAAGTGTCTGTACACAGCTATAATATGATTAAATAAGAAACTATATGAAGTGAAGTCGCCGCTTGACTCAAAATGGGTTAGCCGAGTAATAATAATTATGTGATAATATGCTGTAACCTTGGCTATCTATGAAAATATGTGTAAACTACACTTGAGAAAAAAATCAATGAAAACAAATAAACATGACTTCACAAGTTTGGCATTAGTTTTATAGTGTTGCAAGGATGCAGATTGTAATGACCTTAGATTTATAACAAGTTATTTTAATCCTGTAAAACAGTTATTGCTACTTAGTAGATTCCATAAAAAAACGAGTATTTGCAAGATATAATTTCCAATTTCACTGCACAATTTTCTAGAAAAATATTATTCTTTATTAATAAATGTTCTTCAATTTTCCCTGAATTCAAGGAGAAATTCTTACGGCCGCCACTATGTCATCGAAAATTCGGATCACTAGATAATACCGAAAACACTCGCTTGCCGTACCGATGCATACGACAAAAGCAAGTCTCTACATCGGAGATACCGCGCAACATCGTACAAAACGATGCCGAGACACTACCGAAGACTACTATTTATAGTTCGACTTCAATTATTAGCCGTTAAGTACAAATCCTTGAATTCTAGAAAAAAATGGAGACCACTGATTGGTAAAAAAATATTTTTTTTTACTACAAATTGTATAGTGACTTTTTAAACCCTATCTTGGAAACTGTTTATTAAAGAAATTTAGAAGGACTGATAAACATTTAAAAAATCTCGGGCCATCATGTTTGTTACGGGTAAAATCCGAAACTACTGAACAGATTCATAACAAACTTCTAATTATTTATAATTTGGTCCAACTTAATAGATAGGATAGTTTTTATCTCAATTATTACTGTTCTTTATATTTGGAAAAAACATCTTTATTATACGAAAATAGTTTGTATTTATTGTTTAGTTCTAGGAATTCCTAAAAGATGGTGGTGTAAGTAATTTTCACGACATAACCGTACTATTTCAATAATTCGTGTTTTTTTTTTATTAATTTCATAAACTTGTGCCAGGATCAACAGGATAGATAAAAAGAACTTTTGTAGCTAGATGAACTTAACCGGCCGGACGTAAAGAATAACATCATCCTATTTCTTTCCGTGGGTGTCGTAAAAGGCGACTATGGGACTTGCTAGAAAGTGACCACAGCGTTCTCTATGAATCTTACCACCATACTGCGATAGCCAACCCGCCTGCCAAGCATGGTGATAATGACAACACCTCCTGTACATGCACAGAACCTAGCACTGGACGACTTTCGGCAGAAATGATGATGGTGAATAGTTTAAAAACATGATTAGACTTAATCAAGGTAATGATATCAACACTGTGTTGGCGCCACCGTTTCGGGCGACCAAACTTAGCGCCAATATCAGGAGTCAAGCGACGCACTGTGGGGCGCAGTGCTGCCCTAGAACTGTAATTTGAAACCATTGTAAACACCAATTATTTTTAAAAGAGTAACCGTGGAGTTTCTTGCCGGTTCTTCTTCATAGAAATCAACAATTTGGAAACATGCACCTAGCTTCTGACGTTTCATAAGTGCCCATGTAGGTTTATGTAAATTAAAAATATTTTGATTTGATTATAAACTAAGATGAGATAAATAAAATGTTATAATATGTTATAATTCAAAAAGAGTATGTCTGTGTGTGCTTAATTTCAACATTCCGATACTTTACCTACTTATCACTTTGAATTTTTTCGGTTTTTGTTTTCCATGAAATGATTTTAAGTCAATGAATTTGATTGTATCAAAAGAATGAGTGAAAAATTTGTAGAATCTATTATTACTACCGGGTCAGCTAGCAATTTATTAAAAATATAATCTGCCTCCTTACAACATTGTAAAAAAAGAAAGAAAGAAAAATTGTTTATTCTGCACAAACAAAACGCACATTACAAGATAAAAATGTAACAAAATGCAACGTAGCCAAAAGCCCCGTATTTATGTCAATAAAAAAAATGACAGTTAAACAACATAAATAATGCCAAAGTTGTCAAGTGTCAGATAATTATGGAAAATGTCTTTTTTGTTGATATAGCAAATTATGTGGTATTTAACATGATAATTTTTCATTAATAGCCCAAGGTTACAGCATATTATTACTCAGCTAACTCATTTTGAGTCATGCGCCGACTCCACTTCATGTAGTTTCTTATTAAATCATATTATAGCTGCGTACAGACACTTGGGACACTGCAGAGATTCGTGACGTTGTTGTATTCGAAGAAATGGTTAATGTTTACTTAAGAGCTCGGTTAACACCTCTACTGTAATTCTGTAAGTGTACAGATATGAACAAATCCAAAGGATTTTCATTTGCGTGAGATTTGCCGTCTCATAGCCATATCAAGGCTGTCGGAGGGCTAAGGCAGCGTGAAACTACGGGTCCACAGCTTGAATTATGCTTGGAGATGCATCATTTGTAGTACCTAAGTCATTGTCTGCTGTAAAGTCTGTAAACAATTGATAAAGATTTTTCAATAGGTGTGCACCATGCCTCATGTAAACAGTATCTAAATTATAAGAAAGTGTAAACTTAGATGATTCTGCTAATGGACATTTAATAAAGTTGAAAACATGATATGCGGTTATGTGTTATTTATGTATCTTTCAATAGAATAGATATATTTTATTGCAAAGAATGTACAACTTGCAATCAGTTGTAACAGTTGTGAGGAATCTATGTACTTTCTACCTATTTAAGTAAGCAAATTTAGTACATTTAAATTACAAAAACAAAATTTTAATAATTCTTGTTGGTTAAGAAATCTTGTGCAAAATACTAACAAGTTCTGTTTAATTATTTTAGCTGTTGTTTTTAATGGTAAATTTTCTTAGGTATTTTATTTAGAAGTTTAGAACATCAGGTGCAAAACAAACAAAGAAAATGTTTCTTGGGCACCGATGTTTATTCACAATTAGTTTGAGATCCAACGTTAACTACATGGGTTACATTTGAGGTAGAAAATATTGTTGGTTAGCTACAAGTATGGCTACTTCTAGGGGGACAAAGAAGTACCAAAACATGAGAAGCCACCCATATTGTCGCCAGATTTTTATTTTTATGTATTAACTACTATAGTCTGCGCATAATGTAGTACATATGTTGCTCTTTTGTAAGTAGTAAGGAGCTTAGACTTAAGATTGCAATGCTTAAATTATAAAATAACAGTGTATTAATAAAATAATTTCAGTTTTTTGGATGTTTTTAGTTAAATTATTATTGTCAAGCTACTTTATTAAAGTGTGGAAATGTTATGCAGTTATGAATGCAACATGTGCCATGTAAAGTGTATAAACGAATGTGTGTTTTTATATTATTGTGTTTGATGAAGTCGAACAACTCTATTAAGTTTCAACAGGAAACTTAATGTGTGTGACGAATTGTTGAAACTTAATTGAATAGAGAGAGCATAACTGTTGATAATGAGTGGAGATTTAATAAAATTGGAAACATGATTTGCTGTTGTATGTTTTTTGTATACAAAGTGATAAATACTGTTTATTAATTCAGTTTTCCTGCGGTTTGACTACTGTAATTTATGTCATGTCTCTCACGGCTATCCTTTAGTAATAGTGCATGATATCAGTTTTTTGGATATGTATGTATATTTAAATTATTTTTGTCAAGCTACTTTATTAAAGTGTGGTAATGTTATACTGATAGGAATGCAATATGTGCCATGTAAAGTGTTTAGATTAAAATAATGTGTGTAGTTAGATGATTGTGTGTGATGAACTGTTGAAACTTAATAGAGATTTAATAAAGTTGAAAACATTATTTTCCGTTGTGTATTATTTATATCATCATCATTATCATCATCAATCATTAAATATTATATGTGTAGATTAATAACGTCGAGCTATTTTATTAAACTGCAGAATGCGGTGGAAATGTCCTGTGGATAAGAATGCAACGTCTCGTAGAAATTCTAGCTTAAACGAACGTGTCTAATTAGGAGATGATTGTCTATGATGATACTTAATGGAGATTTAATAAAGTTGGAAACATGATTTGCGGTTGTGTGTTATTTATTAAATATAAAAACGACGATCGGCTCCCTTCAAAAAGATACTAAATGTATTTGGTTCCCTCTAATACGATGGTTGTTGGCGACGCTCGTTCGTAACTAGTTTTGCCGGAACCCATAAATAGATGGCCTTAAAGCCTCATTAGTACAGTCACACCTTCGAGTACGCCATTTTTGTTAATAAACACTTGCAAACATCAAAACATATAGTTTGCGTTGCTAACGAATCACTTTGCGGGCTTTCAAAAATGGACGCAACACATACTCGTAAACATTAACAAAACACGGTAAAGTTCATCGAAATGTCGATGTCAATCAATAACTTTGAGTGTCGAGACTACCAAATATCGTACCATTGCTACTAAACCGAACTATGAATGCGTTTTGCGCTAACTGTCATCGTTTTTTTCAAGTATAATGTATGACTTTGGTCCGTATCTCAGATGTCGAGACTTCCATTTTGTCGCTGGCATCGTTACGGCAAGCAAATTTTTTCGGTTTTATTTAACGATCGGTAGTTTGCGATAGTGTCGCTTTCTATGTCGAGACTGCAGGCCCAGCATCGTTATCCAGATACCGAAATAGTTCCGTTTTCGTTACCTATTATTGTTTGATGTATAAACTACTTCTGCTAAACAAACCCTCGTTGTTTCTTCAGTGAATCGCGTTTATTGTAGTTTTTTATTTTATTTATTTAACAATCAGTTCAGTGAACTACCTAGTTCTCAAAAAGTGTGTTTATTCGTGGATACCTGTCTTTTTTGCTGTGAAAAGTTTCTTTAGCCACAAAAAGCTTTTATGAAAATGGAAAAAATTTGAATTTGTAATGAGTATTAGCAAGCGTTTTAAGTTGAATGTTGATTGGTTTGGTTGTTTGGTTTATCAAAGACGTAGTAGGTTTCAATGACAAGAATAACTTGACTAGTCTTAGTTTCGTTTAGCAAATCGATTCCATTACTCAAGTCCTAATAAGAAAGTTCAGAACTGTTCCCGCCTTTGAGATGAAAATATTTTCTTGTTTCATACTTTTTAGAACATGATTTTTCAGTAATTGGGCTTTCGTTTTTGAACTTAACACGTTAACTGCGATGTCGGACTATGTGTCCGACACTTTTTCATTCAGGCCTTGTCGAACTATATGACCGACAACACGTACAAAATCTGAACATGTCGTTGCTGCCTGGCGGTCATGTTTTTGGAATAAATAATGTATTTATAACATAACATCAAGCCTTGTTTCCCCGAAGCGTTGGGCAGAGGTGTACCCTATTGCACACCCACATTTCGCGTGTTATGTTTAAGTCCCATGTTATTACATGGGCGAACCTATTGCCATCAACCGAGCACAAATCCAGACTCCGGGCTGCTACTGAGAAATTCCAGATGGTAAACCCAATAACACTTTACATAAACTTTATTTAATAACTAAGCCCATTTATTTGATACCCAACACGGCATCATTAAAAATAAAAGTAATTCATGACTTTATGTCTTCTAGAGGGCGCCATATTCAATCTAATGTGACTTCACATAGCCTATATGAGTATAGCATGATCAAGACGCGTCCAACGATACCTCTTTTGTCACATTATTTTAAGTAATTTATAAGTTATGCGGGAATAGGTGAACATACATACAACAATCACACACACACATACTAGTCAAAATCACAACCCTCTCCGTAGACGGGTAAAAAGAAAGATAACATACATGTCGATTGAAAGCAGCGGCACGAGAATCGAAAATATCAAAACTGTTTTAGTGTTAATTAGCAAAAGACATTGAAAATGTCAGACTGCGTCAGGCAGTGGTATTCTAACACAGCATCCCACTACTTAGACCCAGATGGCAGTTATTTTAGGTCCCACCTCTAATATCTCTATTTTCTCCAGTGGACGCTAGGAAAATTGCAAAATTGTACCTCTAATTTAGGAGCACATCAAGTTGAAAGCTACTTTAAAACTAGCGGCTCTTCAATGTTTCGTTGCCTAGAATTTTTTGTGTAGGTTATGTAACGCGAAGTTAGGTGTTTTTTAAACTATGGTTGTACGAGTACTTTTTAGTTATTTAGATTACATCTATTTTGGTTATAATTTACTTTCCATGCCTCGAAATACTTACTTTCAAATCTGGTGTTTTCTTTATCCACTTACAGTGCATGTTTCTTTTATAAAAGTTAAATTGTGATGGATATTTCGATACGTTCGAGAAGTCCAACACTTTTCTCTGTCCAATCGATGTTTATCTATGACAAATGATCAATTTAATATCGCATCTAGGGCATGCGAATTTACATAAACTTGTGTTACTACGAGGCTTTTCGATATCCTCTGTAGTTTTGTAGTACTTTTGTCAGGTTTTGTCGCAAGTTTAGATAGCTACTTTAGTAACTATAAATAAACAATATTCACATATAATTAATACCCATTATTACTCTAAGAAATCTCCTTACTAGCACCACGATGCGTCGAGAAGTACGTTCTCGAGTAATAACCCGTAACGGCGACACCAGGTGGCGCCCACTTCGCTGCATAATGCCCTTTTTTCCGACTCTTGCTTGCCATACAACCGGAGTTTCCAACGCAATATTTCAAAGATTTATAACGTTGGCAACCCCGTTCGTAGATTTGTTTAATTGTTTTAAGTGGCCTTTTTAAACACCCGGAATGGCTGCGAAGTGTAGGGTTACTTCAGCTGGTTTTTAGGACTTATGAACGTAATCAATTTCAGTTTGAAAAGCAGCTGAAATTTTTAGTTTTCGTAGTTGATTGTGCTCAATTTAAATCTTCAATAGTTTCTCGGCTACTGATACAGGAAATAGGATAAATATTTCTCAATTGATTATGTTATCCTTAATATTATCGTTAGTTTGGTTACCCATTAGTATGTCTTCCTTTCCATTAAAGAGTAGGCTTGGCTGGTCTTTATCAACAGAGATGTCCTGGCAGGCAGGCAGGCAGGTGCATCACTGTTTTCTTTCATGCTCTAACTGTTTATGTTAAAATGTCTAGCGTTCAACGTTCAACACTATCATCACCTGCGTAGCCACTGTCCCAATTACGTCGGGGCCCGCTTCCAGTATTACCGAATGCAGCTAAGTACCAGTATTTTACAAGGAGTGACTGCTTATCTGACCTCGATTACCCAGTTACTGGGTGATACGATACCCTTTAGTGAGACTGATTGTCATGACTTTCAGGCTTCTGACAACCCGTGATGACTGTAAAAGATCCTCGAATGACAGCAGGAACCTTCGGCTTAACGTGCTTTTTCTGAGACATAGGGCCTTGGTATGTAAAGATGGTATCGAGATATAAAATGGTACCCATGCACGTACCAACTGCAATAAACGTAGCTTAACTCTTTCACTGTCCATAAAGTAGACACAATAGTTAAATAATCAACCTGAACCATATGTGGTTCATGGGACAGGGAATCGGTTAACCTAGATCAGGTTCATCGACCAGTGTAGCTGTTATTATTTAGCCACAGAGGGCATCCTGTTCAACTATGTATACTATTAAAATTATAAAAACAAAGTGTGGCTAAACCTGTGACTATCCGAAGCAGATTCGTTTTTAATTAACGATGTGCTGTTGATTTTCTTTTAATATTTTTTTTTTCATAAACCAGCTTTAAAAGTACCTTTATTAAATCTAATTTAATAAGTTAGGTTATTATTTCTACCAATTCAAGTTCCTACTGGATACTGAAGTTAATATGCAAACAGCCAAAAACCGTTTCACAATTTCTCAAAAAAAAATTTGCTCATCGAACTATGTTTCTTTCGTAAATAAACTCACCTCGTGAATTGACATCTAAAATATTCAAAGAGTAATCTGTGAAGTAACAAGAGAGTTACAGATAATATAAAATTCCAAATACGATTATTATCGATACCGCAACATTCCTTTAACAATATACTAGGCCACAATCGTAAGTTTGAAAATTGAAATAGAGGCAATAGGGAGGCAACAGAACCAATAAAATACCGAATATAAATTCGCGCTACAAACGGCACTGCTGGTAAAATTATGAGTTATAACTGCGGACAAAATGAACTAGAGAGGAAAAATCTCCATTTGGCCAACTAACTGAATTATCGGTAAACAAAATATGCGTCGGTCGTGTATGCAGCGAATAAAAATTTTGAACTTTTATTTATACTGGGTTGTTTTGAATAAAAAATGAATAGATACTCAATGGAGTATTAGGAACGGAGGAAATATAAATATACAAATTCGTTGCTTGCTTTGGCTTTGGACAAGTGGATATAAGTAAAATAAAATGCACGAAAATCGTAGATACAGCGTGATGGTAGGTGCTGTTTTTTTGCTGCAAATATGATATTTTAGAAACACGCTTGTCATATTTTTTAACTTAGTAGATACATTGGATTTTCTAGAGAATGGGCAGCAGCATTCTCTATGCTTTTTGTCACCATACTGCAATCGCCAACCCGCCTGCCAAGCGTGGCGATTATGGAAAAGTCCCCCAAATTAGGTCTATTGTCTACCCCTTATTATTTATAAGTCTGACTTTATTCAGACTGATAGAAGATCATTCTGCAAAATTACATCTATCATATAAACGCTTCTAGATCTTGACGTCATCCCAGAAAGGTTAAAAACCTACTAACACATTACTGCAGTGTCGTGTCATAACTCCGTAAAAAAAAAAAAACAAAATGGCGGTAACAAAGAAAATTGCTCCAATTTCCTATCTGTTGTTAATTTAACAACGGATTTGCGGAATTGCAATGTCTTACATTTTAATAAATGTCTGCCGCACCTGGCAACCGATCTTTTTTATTAAAATGCAAATTTTTATTTAATATTTACCTTTACATTTGCGTTTTTGCGAAACATCTATAGGGAACTAATTAATTAAAATTTAGAAGGTTCCAATGTGACCATAATGACATTTATTAATTACACGAGCTTCCTCGTCTTTCTTTCATGTCGGGGCCAGATTTAATATCCATTGGCTCCAAATGACGGATACTTCGACGATAACTCATTTGATTGTCTCTGATTGTATCTCATAACACTGCCTGAATATATTCAGCCTAGTTCAGCACCTAGTATGTATATGTCAGCCTATAATATTCCCACTGCTGATGCAAAGACCCTGTGGGATCCCGGGAGCTGGTTTTAATCCACCCCGCACCCAGTGCGGGTTAGTAAGTAAGTGTCACATTTCTTCGCATTTCTGATTCTAGTAAGTTCTAGTAGGTTTCCTTCACCGCTGTGAGAGCAGTGGTGATGAAATAATTTACAAAGAGTCTAGCACTTGTGTGGGTTCGACTCGTAAGCTACAGCCGTTACAACTCGGGCCACCACTGCTCCTTCAAAATTAGCTTGGTGTTCTTTGGTTAGGATGGAATATCGTATCTAATCATTGTAACTGGCATGAGAGGTATGAAATTATAAATGAAGTTGCATATCACGTTTCAAGTTTCCTAAGCGTCTCTGAACAACGTTTATATCTCCTTTTCAACATTAATAATTTCCTCTGTTTCGTAATATTGCATGCACCGCCACTTTCTTATTCCTTTGTAACTGTTGCTAGGTACGTGTAAAGGGAAAAATAAGATTTTCTATAATTTATGTAACAATGTGTTCAAGTTCTTTCTGTATGATATACCGCTGTCCTAAATAAAAAGATAAACAAATTTTATACGCAATATGTTTCTTTTGGCTTTCCTCTTCACGCATCGTTTTTTCCGGCTCAAAATTTAATCGCTTACTACCTGTAAGCAGTAGCTTCGCGAACGAGGGAACAAGAAATTGCATGCGGACGAAGTCGCGGGCAGAAGCTAGTTTCAATCATACATTCACGTCAGAGAAACGTACTTCTCATATAATAATTATATATAGAGCAGAAATTAACATTGCATGTGCGAACTGTTGGTTGAAGGCAAATAGACTTAAAACCGGGTGTTGTGAGGGGCACAGAACCCTATCTCCGGCAGTGCACTACGATAAACGGATTTGATTGATTGATTTTAGGAATATTGAATCCATCAAATGGAATATATTCTCCGTAAACAATAAATTGAGTGTGGATAGGGTAGGTTTAGGTATGCAAATAAAACAGTTTTGTTTAGTCACATAGTTTTGTATTTCAGTTCATATTCGTCATAGGACCAAATATGAATTGAATTCATCGAAGTGACAAATAGAGTAGACAAATAAAATTGTATTCAGGTTTTTAGATTTTCTGAATGGCATTCTCAAGAATTAACAAGCAGTACCAGAAAGAACATTGAGAACAGTGATTACGCAAAATACGCGCTCAGACGTGGAGTTGCGGACACTAGCCCGTTCTACTAGTGGTGACCCAGTGTTAACGGCCCTGACTTACGAGATGTCTTAGCTTAGGCTCACAACCAAGATAGGCTTTATTCTTTGTGTAAAGTATTTCATTACCGCTGCTCTCAAAACAGTGAATGAATACATCGCAAGGAAACCGGCGTGTTCCAATATCAAAAATTCGAAGATATGTGACATCTACCAACCCGCAATGAGCGCGCGTGGTGGATTACGGCCCCTCACCGAAAGGAGGCCTGTGTCCCAGCAGTGGGAATATTGTAGGCTGATTATGATGATGATTATTATACAATATCGTGAGAAGTGGTTAGGTCTTTGCTATTGCAGGAGTGAGGCAAATACACATATAAAGGTGTCTTCACACAGCGGGCGGGGCGCGGCGGGACGTGACGGGACGCGCCCTTTCGTACAGAACCGTCGCGCCACGCCGCGTCGCGCCGAGCGCTCTGTGTGAAGGCGTCCGTAATATCTAGTACATTACAACTACTCAGCGTCGCGTCGCCGTCACGTCACGCCGCGCCCCGCCCGCTGTGTGAAGACACCTTAAACTGGAGACGAAAGTATCGAGAGAGCGTAAAAAATCTACGTAGACTATTACTCGAAACTTTAAAACACATTTGGAAATATTTTTGCATTCAGTTCCTTCTCAGAATGTTCAAAATTTTCAAGCCAGTTTTATTTCTGATCTCATTGTGTAGCAAATGTAGAATAAGCAGATACAATAGTATTGAAGTAATAGCTTTAAAAGAAAGGCAGAAAGAAGTTTGATAGAAAAAGGTCATGCACAGCAAAATGTCCAGGTTCTACACTGACTAGTTTTACACCTTCTAAGAGATAAAAACATGATTTATATCCTTTGTCAGCAGTGCACACTAGATTTTCATACGGCTATTATTCATTCTCATTGAAAATTCTTGACATTTATGATACGTATATGTGTAGATTGTATTAGATCTCAGACTTAGTTCGTTTTACGAAATTGAAATGTATCAATTACATTATTGTAAGATAACCTTATACTTGTAAGTTATTATGATATACTAGTTTCTGCCCGCGACTTCGTCCGCGTCAAATATTTGCTCCCCTGACCCTTCCCGTCGCATCGCAGCCTGCCAGTTTCCTCCATTTTTTTTGTTGCTGCTCCGCTCCTTTTGATCGTAGCGTGATGTTATATAGCCTATAGCCTTCTTCAATAAATAGGCTACCCGACTCAAAAATAATTTTTCAATTCGAACCAGTAGTTCCTGAGATTAGCGAGTTCCGCACCCATTATAGGAAAGTGGGGGGTTAGAAAGAGACAAAAAGTACTTATGTGACTCTCCATCCCTTCAACTATCTCCACTTAAAAAATCACGTCAATTCGTTGCTCCGTTTTGCCGTGAAAGAAAGACAAACAGACACACACACTTTCCCATTTATAATATTAGTATGGATTTAAATGAAATGGCAAGTTGTTTATTGGTCAGCGCGCATCATCTGAGAGCTGCTGTCCAATTTGACATGTTTTATTTTCAAAATTGGAAAATTAGAAAACGTTACAATTTCAGAAAGCAAAACTTTCTTTTTTATTCTATGGATATCTTGTTTAAACTCCTTAATGTCCACATTGAAATTAGAACAGTCCATCGGGTCATCAACCAGTATTTCCATTAAAAGCTTTATACAGACCTACGCAAACTCACGTAAGCCCCAAGTAACTAATATTAGAAAAAAAAAATACAACTTTCATGTGAACTATTTATGTAGGTATTAAAGAAAAAACGTCGGCTTTCCTACTAGGAGACCACTTACATCAAGAGATTTCTTTTACAAAAATTCTCAATGCTTTCATAGTAGCCAATTACCAACAGGTGGACTTTTCCTTATTGCTTAAAAAGACCCTTATTCATAGTCCCTAAAAACCCTGCAAAAAGTGATTTCCGTAATGATGTTAATACTTGAGAAACGTCCTTTACATCCACAAGGACATAACTTCACAACCTCGAGGCAATGCCGACGAAAACTTTTTATTTGACTTCTGCCAAAATCCGTTCAGTTAACCCTAAAGTTAAAGTTTTCTGCTACATATTTTTTATTTCGTACACGATTCTGAAATCGACTACTCGTTTTTATATTCATAGTTTTTACGTGTTCTAAATAGTAGTTTGGGTAAGAGTTTGAAAATGTAGGAAACTAATAAATGTGTTGGAACAATTTTGAAAAATAAAATCGCACTGAAAAATCGTACGATATTTATAGGTACCGAGGTGTTATGTGAACAACTCCAATTAACGAGAGTTAGAGTTTGAAATTTTAAGAAACTAATAACTGTGTTGGAAAATAAAGTCGCATTAAAAAATCTTTGACATTTATCATGCCGTGGTATAATGTGAACAGTGCCATTTAAATATTCAAGCCATGACACTTAGAACAGGACAACCGTCTGATTCTATCGTCATAACACTAAAGGAAACTCGTTTAATGTAGTTGGTTTACTATTCAGAAGAATTTCCATATTTCTTACTCAAGCGGCGATTTCGATTCTTATATCCGGATAATATACGGTACAAGTGTACCTAACTTAGAATTGCTTAGTTCGGGATGTAGTGCCCGGATACTTGTGCATGTGATTTGAATATGTAATGTTGCCCACGATATATAAAATCCGTTGGATTACACTGTGATCGTATTTATTGAATACTGCTATTTTATTTGCAAACGTATGTTAAGTGGGTAAGCGCTAAATGGGATTGTATCCGTTGGCGATTGTAGTTTGTGGTTTTTAAATGATTCACTTCTCGTTTTGTTTATGTTTTTGATCTGTGAATAAATCATTGATTTTTATATTATGGCATATCCTTTCACATTTATTATAACTGATAATAAGTGATCCATTATTTTTTTCTTAAACCATACTTGATTCTTTGATACGGTTTCATTCATAACCTAGAGTTATGAGTTTACTTTAAAGTTGAATGTTGTGCAAAAATTACTCTTTTCCGAATAGCAACTGTTATTTATTTAGCACTAACATTTCCTGTTTGATAGGTCACAGGTCAGCTGTCTTCAAATCAAAGCACCTCCCAAAACATAAATCTCCAACTATCAGAGCAAACTTAAAACACACAGAGGTGTAAAATATTAAATTTTATGACGTCATCGTAGAACTGAACATGGACTCGTGTTATTAAATCGAACGGCGACGGCAGGTGCGCCTCCAATATTACGCTGTTCGTCTATGATTTAAAATACACAGTGAATATCGACACGTGTACACTTACATCGTATTTTACCGAATGTTTCGCAGTGCTGTCGTAAATTCGATTCGGATTTTTTGTTGGAAGTTTTGTTTTTCGTTATATGGAAATAATTTTTTATTAAAAAAACGGGTGCATCATTGGTTTTAGGGTTCCGTTGCCAAATGGCAAAAAACGGAACCCTTATAGATTCGTCATGTCTGTCTGTCCGTCCGTATGTCACAGCCACTTTTTTCCGAAACTATAAGAGCTATGCTGTTGAAAGTTGGTAAGTAGATGTATTCTGTGAACCGCATTAAGATTTTTACACCAAAATAGAAAAAAAATTATAAATTTTGGGGTTCCCCATACTTAGAACTGAAACTCAAAAAAAATTTTTTCGTCAAGCCCATACGTGTGGCATATCTATGAATAGGTCTTAAAAAATGGTATCGAGGTTTCTAATACCTTTTTTCTAAATTCAATAGTTTGCGCGAGAGACACTTCCAAAGCAGTAAAATGTTCCCGCCCCCCCCCCCCCGCAACTTCTAAAATAAGAGAATGATAAAACTAAAACCATAAAATGTTCCACCGAAAATTGGTTTGAACGAGATCTAGTAAGTAGTTTTTTTTAATACGTCATAAATCGTAAACCGCTATTTACCTTTCATTCATTCAACTCAAATATAAAACTTAAAAAAAAAATAATTTCATAAACATAAACCTTGTGCATAAACCCAGAATACCTTCAGGTTTGTACGGAACCCTCGGTGCGCGAGTCCGACTCGCACTTGGCCGGATTTTTTAAGGATAACCACAACCTATTCAGTGTACATGGACATAAAATAGTAATGTATTTAAACCTGTACATAATTATAATAAAATAGTAGGATACTCAAAACGAAAAAAGAGGTGTGGGAAATATTCTGATGACATACATTTTTAGATTTTTACCCATTTTTCCGTCAATCCGGGAACATATAATCAGACAAATAGTTGTCAGATTGTATGTTCCAGGATTGACGGAAAAGTAAAACAGATTCTGTTCAAATTTTACACAAATCTATAAAGGTGTGGTTCTCGAATTCACGCTATTTGCAATGGGCGATTAGCAATATTCCATTTTGCCTGTACAATAATTTACCGCGAGATTTAAGTAGCCTAGAAAGAATTTTACACCTATTGTTGGCAATAGATGAGATTTAATTTCTGAAATGACAAGAAGTTCGATAGTACTAGGATTAGATTGACGGCTTCACGTTCTCATTAACGTATAATGCTTATAGAATCGAACGTCGTGAGCACAGCCTCAGCGGACTCAGCTAGTAATATAAAAAATATATAAATGTAATATCCTAATTTAACTAAAACTATTACCAAACTAAAATAAGGCGTTGAAAAATCGCTTGCTTGAAGTTACTAAAAGTTGGAAAAAATATCTTTTTAACCGTAATTTTATAGTTTCTTGTTAATTAAGAAATGAAAATTATGGCTGCTTTAATAAGTGACTTATTTTTAGGAACCTGTTTTTGTATACCGTCTTTTGTAGATTTTTTAAATGAAACTCGACCTTGTTTTGTATAGACAGGTTATAGATTTATTCAGGGGTTGAAGATTCTTCGAAGGCCAAAAAAGATGGTCATTATCATTATCCGTTATACAAAAACGTATAGGGTCCCTTAGGTTGTAGGTATGCGTAGTATAGGGTACATACTGATTTAACGTAACGGTCAAGTTTCTCGCCCGTTCTTCTCCATACGAAACTTCTTTTTTGGAAGTGGCAACTAGAATCAATTAAATTTTTTGTAAATTTTGGCGTTCATAATTGACTTTTGGCAAAAATGATTTGACACGCTTTATTGTGCCAAAGGGTTGGGCAGATGTATACCTATACGTAGACTGTAGAATGTTTAATACTCAATACTTTATTGCAATCCATAATGTGTACATATAACAGTTAGTATATCAAAACATCGAATCAATTATGGACCCTGTCGGGCACAGTAAAGTTAATTTTTAATACTTAGATACTATTTAATAAGAAAGCATTAAAACAAAAAATATAAGTTCTAACATTATTTAGGATAGATAAATAATATGTAACATTTCCTTTAAAACATTTTTCTTGTATAGAACCTGCTCCACGTGTAACGAAACAAAGCCACATTATGATATCGACATTGGTGAAGTTAATCTCAAAGTCTCGCCGTGTTTACCAAATTGGTTGAGTCAGCAGGCTAAAGCCCGTTTTCACTCACCTAAATGAACGCCTAAAAATGATAGCACTGTTCGCGCTGAAAATTCAAAAGTACGCTTATATTTAGGCATTTATTTAGCTGTCACCGTAACATTAGTGAGAGTTTGTAGGCCGTTAGTTCGAACCCAGGCAGGTGCTTCACTATGTGCTAATAATTTCATCACCACTCCCAAAATGGTGAAGGGAACCATCGTGAAAAAACCGGCATGTCCTACAACCAAAAATTCGAAAACATGCGACATCTACCAACCGGGCACCGGTTCTTATTGGTAGATTATGGCCCACTCCTTCTCACCAAGTGGAGGCAGCATCCCAGCTGTAGGAACAATATAGGCTGATTATGACAGTATTAGTGAAATCGAGGATTGGTCAGATTTATTCTGAGGAACAACTTTACAAACTGCGTTTACACTTCAAAATCAGTTTGTCATTTAAGCTGAACTGCAAACACGAATACTGTTCTAGAAGAGCTTTGTATACTTGTTCAGTTATATTAAAATGCCACTATAACACTAGAACTTATATTGTTTGTTGTACTTACTTAACTAAGCCGAAAAACGTCCACTACCAGACATGGGCTCCTCGGTTTCCTATAATTGCCACGCATGGCAGGCGGATTGGCGATTACAGTGTGGTAAAATGCATGGAGAACGCTGCTGCCCATTCTCTAGTAAGTCCCCTAGTCGCCGGAAGAAATGGGATAGTTCTACTCTTTACGTCCGGCACCACACGAAACTTTTATTGTACAACTGGCTTCTACCCGCGATTTCGTCTGCGTTATATTTATTTCTCGCCCAACCCATCCCATCACATCGAATAACCTGCCCGTGCTTGGTCCTCGTTTTTGCAAGATTTTTTATTGCTGCTCCGTAGAAGCGTAATATTATATAGCCTATCACCATTCTCAATAAATGGACTACCCAACACAAATATATTTTTTTCATTTCGAATTAGTACTTCTTGAGATTAGCGCATTCAACCAAACAAACAAACAAACTCTTCAGCTTTATAATATGGTTCCCTATCCATTTGCATATAATTTTAAGACCTTATATAACTTGGCATACTTTTTATCTCCTAAGTATATTTTCGCATAACATTATTTACGCATAACAGCTTACGCATAATATTTTTAGCATAATTTCTTTAATCATAATAATGATTAAGCATAACATTCTAAAGCATAAAATATTTACGCATAATGATATTAAAACATATTTTTTTAAAGCATAATAAAGAAGCATAATAATTAACTCCTAAAATGTTAGACACTAACAAACATGTAAACATGCATACAGCAAACATGCAGCATGTAAGCAAGCATACAAGAGATATAGCCCGCTGACAGACTAGCGGTGGTTTAGTAATAGAGTCCTATTGGCACTCTTTCTATACGGAACTTTATAAAGCTTACTGAAAAATAAATGAGTATGAAATTGAAAACCTTTTATCACAATGATCTGCTATCGTAAATATTTGTAGTGTATGTTATTATCATCGCAGCTATTAAAACAGGATCGCAAGGCGTCCCTCCGAGGCAATAAAAATATATTTGGCGTAGAATATTCGGTGTTTGGTGTACTTGTAATGGACCTGTTATATTTAATATTGCTACTGTTATAATTAAGAAGTTTGTATCTTTCTAATGTCCAAGTTTATCTTGTTTTAAAATAAACTCAAGTCGTCTGGTCAAAGAAATAATCTATGTAAAGTTATAAGAAAGCGTAGTACGTGATCAGGTTTTTTTTTTCTGATTAAAATTACAAATCTTCCAGTGTATTTTGTAGCTTATTGTGTAAGAGTTACTAATACATATAAAATTCGCTCTAATTCAATATATCCCGGGGTCATTCAATCAAAATTGAATACTGGAAGAATACCAAAGATATTTCTCAACTGCATCAAGTTGATCATAGGTGTCACTCTATACAAACACAACTTTAAGACAGAGTTCCCTATCTTTTGATCGATACTCGTTTAAGTCATTTATGGTCGACTCGACAACACATCAAATGCAAATTTCACTAACGAAACTAAACGCAAATAGAACGTTCGAACCACGTTCAATAGCTGTCTGCATAAATATTTAAGTACAATGATGACACTGACAGAAATCAGACTCTCGAACTCTTGAATGCAGTTTAGATGAGCTTTTTTTTTTTTTCACGATGGGAAATCATCAAATGACTTCTCCCGCTCTGGGCGGAGCGGAGGGCGTGTCAGACTTTTACTGACTAAAACCCACCCGTGTTCTATCAGTTGCCCATGTGCCAGGGTCACGGTATCTCTTTCGAACAATCACGCGACCCCGGCAGGCATCGGTCCTAGTAGACCCCTACACTGCTGCTGACATCTCTTTGAGGCGCGCGTGGAACACTGCGCGCGGTCGACGCGAGCTTGGTCCTTGCCGGACGGCGAGCTACCCATTGCTCGCCACCCGCAAGCTCGCGCCTACGGTGGCCGGGAGTCCGCAATCGACTCCCGACGCCCGGGGCGTCTCCTTCTGCGGCGGCTAGGAACGTGAGGGC
The DNA here is from genome assembly GCA_932294355.1 of Aporophyla lueneburgensis. Classification (NCBI taxonomy): domain Eukaryota; kingdom Metazoa; phylum Arthropoda; class Insecta; order Lepidoptera; family Noctuidae; genus Aporophyla; species Aporophyla lueneburgensis. Next base: position 19,319,568 of record OW028746.1, on the reverse strand, counting down.
GCAGAGACTGCCACCCCCCACATAGGTACACACCGTGACGTGCCAGGGTCACGGTGTCTCTTTCGAACAATCTCTCGACCCTGGCAGGCATCGGTCCTAGCAGACCCCTTCAGTACTTCTAACATCTCTTTGAGGCAGCAGTGAAGTATTAGAACATCATCATGAAAAACAAAGTGGTTTAAATACGTACTATTAAAGCTAACGCAAAAACTACCCAAGCAAAGTCAATAAAATTCATATGGAACCACACCTGATGCAAAGAAAATTTTGGCCCACTATTGCCTGAGATATCGTGGAACATACATACAAAAAAAGACGAACTAAGAATCTTCACCTTCTTGAAGTCAATTAAAAAGATAATTACGACGAAGATCTAAGTACGAAAAATTTGTGTTTGAGAATACGGCCAAATTCAAAATCAAAAATCATTTATTCAGAGTCAGCACTTTTTGAACGTCAAAGTTACACATTTTATGTAGGTTTCTAATATACATAATAGATCCCTTTGTCACCTGCCAAACGTTCAACTAAAAAGATAGTTCGTCTTTCTACGAAAAAGCCAATTAAACAGTGTTAAATGGTAGCAAAGTCAAAAGCGGATAATTATGAGTAATGTTCGCGCGCTCCACCCCGCCTGCGACTAAGTGCAGCGACAGCCGGCTGCATCGAATGCGAAACCATACAAAATGTAATGCAGAACTGTACCATTTACTATAAATTTACTGGAAAAGGCGTGTTTGCCTATATTTGTTAGGATAAAAAATCGCATAACTCTAAGCTGGTCTTGACGAAAAGCTGGTATCAAAACCGCTGTCTCTTACTTTTGGTCTCTGGTCTATTAGACTGAAATTAGTTGTTACTGCTAGAAAATAAAAATATTTTTGTGATTAAGTCTTAACACTAAGTGGTAGTAGCTGGATGAAAGTTTCCAAAAATAGGGATAAATGGCGTGCCATTGGAGAGTCCAGTCTTTTTTTTTGGATGGGAAATCATTAAATGACTTCTCCCGCTCTGGGCGGAGCGGGAGGGCGTGTCAGACTTTTACTGACTAAAACCCACCCGTGTTCCTTCAGTTGCCCACGTGCCAAGGTCACTGTGTCTCTTTCGAACACTTCAGTTCTGCTGACATCTCTTTGAGGCGAGTCCTATGTCTAGCACTGAAATGCTGTAGGCTGACAATGATGCTAGTTAAACCTTTTTGCTTCGCATCATAGCCAGCAATGGTAAGTTAGATTTACTACTTGGACCTATCCAATAATACACTACTTGACATAATTCAACATAGCAGTGATGGCTCAATGGTATCGACCTCGACTTACGAGTTGTAGGTCTTGGGTTTGAACCCAGGCAGGCGCTTTATTTTGTGTAAATAATTTCATCATCACTGCTCTCAAAACGGTGAAGGAAAATATCGTGAGAATGGCATGTCCTTGAACCAAAAATTTTAAAACATGTGACATCTACCAACCCGCACTGGGCCCACGTGGTAGAATACGGCCCACTCCCTCTCACCGAGGAGAGCAGCAGTGTGAACAATATAGGTTGATTATGATGACATAGTTCGTTGACTTTATTTTTTTCCTTTCTCACAATATATGGCCTGACTGACGCCATATTTAATTTTGATTACTATCTTTAGTGCCTTGCAAGATCAAGACAAATCGACTGACGTAATAATCATCAATAACCCTCCTTTGCGTAGCGCAGTCGAGTAAAAAGGGTATTTTATACCGGAAAATAAACACAAAGGTCGTGGAATGTAGGTTTAACAACGTGGAGAACACAAAGCATGCCAGATGCCAACACTTTGACTGTTTTTGTGCTATTGACTAGAGTTTTCAAAGGATCATACAGACGAAATTCAACTATCATAGTCAAAATATGGTATAGCTATATTTAAAAGGTACCATGACTAGCAGAGATATCAAATCGAAGAAGGGATAGGAACTTAACATAGTATGTACTCAGGTAATTTTTCAACTTTTCTTTGGGACATGTCCGTCACAATATTTCCCAGGTACTACAGCTCCAATCGGCATGAACCTAGTGATTACCAGCAAATGCGTATAAACAGTTCGGCAAGATCCAGAAAAACTAAAACTTTATTTAAACGCCACTGTAAGGTTTAAGTTTTATTTATTTAATTTTAGTACGTTAGTACTAAAATTTGTATTATTCGATTGTTGAAATTCGTGCGCCCTCAAAGCGTTTCGTATTTCAACAATACTTCTTACTTATATTAAATAATACTATATGTATAATACTTAAATATATACTTATATTGCCTTAAGTATTCGGTAGCCTATGTCAATAAAACATAATTTTTTAATTTGGTATTATCGTTATTGCTGGAAAAATTTAACTTTGTCTCGGTCTATAGCACTTTCTACATTTTCTACATCTTTGACTGTGCTCGACGGGATCCTTGTCACACAATACATAAGCTAGGTGTAAACTGAACCATATACCTGTGAATTTCACACCTTACTGCACCATTTGTTCTTGGTGATTGACACATTGTAGCACCAGTTTGTTAGAATAATTCGTAAATTATTATAGCGTAATTATAGCGTAGTAAAGATTTGAATAATAAACAATTTGCAGTTTTAGATTAAATTATTATTATGAATTATTGCTATCAAATTGGTTTAGCAAACACCCGTGTCATACTGACATCTTCATTTTAAATTTAAATTTATTATTATTCTGACAATTCCGACTCCTATTCATTATCTGTAAAACCAAAACCTAAAGTTATTTTCAGCATTCCTAGCTCAAAATAACGTTTTTGTAATAATGTCTTGTATCAAACTGCTTAAGTGCCCCACCGTCATCGCTAAAAAGCGTGAGATAAAGGCATTATCAATTTATCCCTCACCCTTTTCATTAATAAACTTAAAGGAATAAATACCCCTTTGAGGAAACCGCCACCAAAATATGAAAATGTTTTACCAAAATCTTTTCACGAAGCTCGAGGTGCTAAATAAAACACAAAAGTTATTAAAACTTTTCGAGGAATCTGAGAAAAGTTTAAAAGTAACACGATGAGATTTAATAATTTCACGAAACGTATTTGTGTTATTGAAATTAAGATTTAAAATTAACGATGAGAACATGTTCAAACAAGGTACAAAAAGTACGAGACGAATCTCGAAAGCCAAAGCAATTCGAATGGGTCTCAAATCAATATCGGATAAATTATTCGAATTGTAAAATCGAATGGTCGAATCAGCATTATTTAAGGCTTATTTCTTCCTTACTTTGAGCCTTAATAGCTCCTCCGGCAAACCTATTTCCTTTAATAAAAAAACGATTTCTTTACTCGAATACTGTATTTCGTTTCAATAATCTCAATAATTCCTTTGATACTTTTGTGGGCAGCTGTTACAAGCCTAATCTGGCCTAATAACGATTGGGAAGCGATTAACATGGCTATATCTGAATAATGAGGCCTATAAAAAAGTATGTCCCAATCAAAATGTTTTTAAAATGCGATTTTCTTGCAAACAACCTTTATCTACAATCTGTTTTACGTTTACACATTATCTTATTTTAGGGAACATCAAGGTTCGGTAGAATATCTAAATGAGGTGTCGACTTTGTTTGTATATAGCAGCGTAACTTTCATTCTTCAGGTCATTTAATCTTTCTTTTGTTTCTTTTCAGGTAAGCTGTGAATTTAAGTAACTTCAGACAGGCCTGCAGAAGAACAGAGGTGAGGGCCTGATTGAACAGCTGGTTGGCAATCCTACCTAATATATAAAACTAGGTATTCATACTTTTGTGTTAAAAAAATTATCATTCCATACCTTAGGAAAAAATTAAAAATATTTTAAAGCGTTACCTTGATACTGATAAACACTGACTTAATCAGATAGTATCTACATACATATATTTGTTCGGCGCCGCCGCCGTAAGCGTGTTTTGTTCGGGGCACTACCTCCAAGTGCAGTTATGCGATCATAATCTTATCCACCACATATACTTTATCATAATCACTTTACCAAGTGGCTGTCACATAACATGATTGCATATAACCTTATGCCTACTGTAACACGTTATCTATCTTTTAATCAATACGTGAAGCAAGAACGTTGTGTCCCTTTTTACGAATACTACGCGGACGGAGGAGTTTGAAAGTTACAGTTAAAGTTTATGGAGCGACTGCCTTTCTGACCTCCACAACCCAGTTACTGGGTAGTACGATACTCGTTGGTAAGACTGGCTGTCAGACTTTCGGGCTTCTGACGAGCCGTAACGATTGTCTCAGATCTATGAAAGACAGCCGGGACCAACGGCTTAACGTGCTTTCCGAGGCACGGAAGGGTTTTGGTATGTAAAGATGATCACCCATCCACGTAAGGATCGTGGCTTTCGAGACCGGGACCGCAGTCCCGGATTCCACCTAAGATACAATAATTATTTTGATGTAGTATTTTAGGACCACAAGAAAATTGAAGTTAAAGTACAGTTACTAAAAAAATTTCGAGAAAAAGAATAATTCATTTTCACATACATTTTGTGTGTCAGCTACAAAACGCGTTATGCCTTTGAAGTACCAGGTTGTCATAACTTAGGAGCTTAGGTAATGGGTAGAAGGAGCTGGTGTCCGCAACTCCACGTCAGAGCGCGTATTTTGCGTACGGTTGTAGAAGCTTACCAAAGTTAGGAGCATTAGCTAAAAATCGCTTTATACCTTTGAATTACCAGGTAGTCATAACGCGGTAGGAGCTCACCTAACATGGGTGGCTATTTATCAGCTAGAAAACGCTTTATGCCTTCGAAGTACTAGGTTACCATAACTTGGTAGGAGCCTAATAAGTCAAAACATCACTTATTGACTCTGAGGCAGTACACATTTCGCTGGGTCAGCTAGTATTATGATAGGTTTTTTTTTTAATGTTAATTATGTTTAATTTACAAAAATAGTAATGATATTCAATAATTGTAATGATTATGACTGCTGCTGACATGTCATATTAAGATAGTGAAGTTTTTATAAGTTTATTTTTATGTTTCGGTGGGTGATTAGGGGGACAATAGGTAATTTAAATACTTAAGATTACTTTTTTAAATAGTATTTTATATTCTTTTTTAGGTTTGATTCTTATAGAAGGCTGCCATTGTTCTAAATTTTTAGGTTGACCGTGCTTTCCCAAGACATAACTTTGTTTATTTTACTTGTGGTCCCAAAATACTACTAAAAATATTTATTTTATAACAATTGGATTCTGGGACCGCGGTCCCGGTCCCAAAAGCCCCACGATCCGTAATACATCTCCATAACCAGCTATTATGTAATGCTACAAACAACGTGAAATTATGGTATTTAAATCAAATTTCTCGTTGAATATAAATTGTAAACATAAGTACTTACATCACGAACTAAGAACCTTGTTTGTTTGATTATGGTGGTTTCAAAATGTTAGCTACTTATGCACTTAATATACTCACTTAATATTTATAAGCTACTCAATACTATTATATCTCTGTACGAGGGAAGCCGTAAAAAGAAACACGTTAGTAGATTCTAGCAAGATAGCCTATTATCAGTATGTAATTTATGACTAGTTCTAAACTATAGTAGTAAACTGTTTGGCTGCCAATTTTAGCATCGACTAGCAACCAAAGCAACGCCTACCCTATTTTTAACCCCCGACGCAAAAAGAGGGGTGTTATAAGTTTGACGTGTCTGTCTGTCTGTCTGTCTGTCTGTCTGTCTGTCTGTGTGTCTGTCTGTCTGTGGCATCATAGCTCCCGAACGGATGAAGCGATTTCAATAAAAAAAAATACGTATTAAAGGTGACTTATCTGCGAGTGTTCTTAGACATGTTTGATGAAAATCGGTTGAGCCGTTTAAAACTTGTGGGGGGGAAAGTGGGGAAGAGTAACCGAATGTCAGCAAATATACTCGAGTGGGGTCTCAAATGAAAGCGCACTGAAAGAGAATAACGATGAATTAATCGAGAGTGTTCTTAGCTTCGTTTGATTCTACATTATATTATGTATATACCTATAAAAAGTACAAAATAAAAAATTTAATTAAAAATTTAAAAAACCCCCGACACAAAAACCTAATTTCCCTTTAAAAAGTAAAAAATAACTCAATCTTAAAGTACCTAAGAATGCATTAATAATTAAACAAAAAAAAACGTCGCGTTGGGGGACCGCTTCGCGAGTGCAGACGTCGTTGACTGCTTAGTTAGGTAATAAGACTATTGGTAATTAAATTGTTAGGTTTGAAGCGGTCCCCCAACGCGGCGTATTTTTTTGTTTAATTATTAATGCATTCTTAGGTACTTTAAGATTGAGTGATTTTATATAGCCTATAGCCTTTCTCGATAAATAGGCTACCCAACACAAAAAGAATTTTTCAATTCGGACCAGTAGTTCCTGAGATTAGCGCGTTCAATCAAACAAACAAACTCTTCAGCTTTATAATATTAATATATATTATAGATTGGTGTAGCTGGTTTAAAGCTTTCCAACTACAACTATTCATTAATAGCCTTTGTAGAAGAAATACCACATCTTTGCTACGTAGGTATTATGCTTAATCAGTCTATAATGTTCCCACTGCTGGGAGTGTCCTTTCTTCGAAAGAGGTGGTCTGTATTTTTTAGCTACTATACAGAATGCGCCTTGGAAAGCACCTGAAGCTGTATGTTTCGACTGTCATTCCCAAATCTTTAGCAGTCTTTACGGCTCATCAAAAGCCCGAAAGTATGTAAACTAGTCTTACAATGGGATATCCTGTTACCCAGTATCAGGGTTGTGGAGGTCAGATAAGCAGTCGCTCCATGTAGAATACTGGCAGTCAACTGCATCCTGTTTGACTGGAAGCCGATCCCAACATACTTGAAAAAAAGTCAGCCTTTTAAAGGCCAGGAAAATACATACTGAGGTGGTGGTCATCTTCTGTTGACTATGCAGAATCAGCCCATAACGTTCCCATCTGCTGGGATACGAGCCTGCACCCCTAGCCAAGTTGATAATCTGCAATCGTTAACGGTAGTCGCTCAACGTTAAGTCACGTGGTTAGAACAAACGAACAGAAAATTCGTAGCCAAATTCACATCGTTCAAAATGATAGAATGATTTTTTATCGTTTCTACAATGTTCAACGCTAAATCCTTTGTTATAAGGTGTCGTTTTTCTAAAGACATTGTAGAACGAGCGGCCGACTCAGGCGCTTCAACATGGCTACCAACTTATCGTTTTCTACAATTGCTGACACTGAGGCGTTACCGATTGTAGAACGGTAAACGTTTGTGACTTGGCTAGGGGGGCTGTTCTCTTCAAGAAGGAGTGACGAAACTACTGCGCTGGCCCAGTATGGGTAGAACATCAAATTCTGGAAATTGATCAATGATTTTTAAATACAAACTCTTTTCATCGTCAAAAAAATAGGGTGATATATCTCAATATTTTGCCAAGATTGCCAGAAAACGTATAACATTTCTTTCAAAACTACCCTCCTACACCAAAACATAGGTTGTAAATGTAGTCTCATTATATTCGTAGTGTAGCTGTGTACCTGTCAGTGTCACTCACTATCAAACGTGCCTCCGTGAAGATAAGCACGTCACCTGTCGGCTGAACGCCTCAATACACTAGCGTTACGTACTTCCAGATCGAACGGCATGGATTTCGTTTGTCATACCGTAGTTCTTGAGCGAAAACTGATTTGATGTATTGATGTTTAGCTATGGTTTGGAGGTATTGTAGGTAATTACTAAGATTGTGGTTTGATTGTTGTTGTTGTTCTGTAAGCTAGTGACCCGCCCCTGCTTCGCATGGTTTTACTACTTGACTACTTGGCATGACACTTCTTTATTATTTTTGTCGAATCCAGGTACATAGGATTGTTGTCAAATATAGTGTCAGATCATATACAATCATGGGTACAGAATCGGGATACGAGGAAACGACAGAAATAACTCCTTTAATTTCTGCAGAGTTTATTGTTACGTTGTTGAGTCAAGTACTAATTAATACTCTGAACTTATAAGGAAACACTGAGCAGTTCTTAGGCCAGTAAAAATGTGTCACGACCACGTCTTAACGATCACGGTCGCTACATACGTCCGCATCGGACAGCAGGACTCCGCACGGCGCTATACAAAAGTGCGTTGTGTATTCATACTCATGGAAGATTCGACATATCCTATCGATGTGAATACACATAAATATTTCGGAATAAATTCTCTAATTTTTTGTAAAAGCTGCATTAAAATCCATTGAACAGTTTAAAAGAACTAAGTGGTCACATTGACAGATACGATAGGCGACAGTATATTAAACTAAACTAAACTTAATCTTTAGAAATCCTCATGATGATCATACTGTCATCCTGGAATTATCTACTGTTGGGTATTTAGTTTTCCCTTTTTATTCTGCCATACTTCATAGTTTTGTACTTCCCTCATCCAGATGTTCTCCGCGCCCTTGACGATATTCTTAACCGCAATATTGTACGGCTCTGGATTACGAAAAATACCTTTATAAGCCGTGTAATCGTTCGCACGAACGTTAAAATATCACGGTGATATTGTGTCGCTTACCGGATTATCAACTATAAGTGTAGTAGACCCGAGTATTGAGAATCCATCACAGTGCATCCCAACATCGAAAAAGACACTGTTCGTTTACAAATACCGTTGGTTGCCTAAGTGAGAATTTTTTTTAGATTTTATAAAATATTCTGAGTTAATTTTCATTTTGTGTAAATTGCTGACTGTAGTTGCCTGGAATATAGGTTGGGAAACATTTTCTTAAGAACATTTGGCTTATCGTTGGAAAATTCCGATCCAAGTTTGATTTAATTTCCTTCTAAAACTTCAAATCCTATATTTATCATAAGTAACAAGAGCTTATTCCAATATAGTGTTTCTGAGAAGTACTTACCAATTTAAAAATTAAAACTCTTTACCAGTTTTCCTAGAATTTAGAAGAACACTTTCATGGAACCGACTCGTTTCGAAATATTATATTCACAACCTTTTAAAAAGATTACTTTTAGGAGTACAATATTTACATATACGAAGTAAGATCTCAAACATTTTGTAAATATTTTATAACCAACTTGCCTCAGAGAGCATTTTAAATCATAGTTGGCAGTTATTGGCCCAGGTTTGCCAACTAGTTTCAGGCAAAAATAAAATGAAGTGACCGTGCCAGCCCGCTTTCGACGGCTGCGAAAGTTAAGAAAATGTTATAATTCAATCAAAGTATTCTGCATTCGGTTGCAATTCTTTGAAATGGTTTTCGTTCACAATGTTTTCTTCAAAGATATTATTACAGGTCACTGTGTTCCTTCTACCTTATTCAGAAACTGTAGATGGGGATTTACCAAATGTCAACTTATTAATGTAAGTAAATAAGCACGTCGACTTCAGAACCTCTTCCTTTCTTTTCTTCGATTAAAAAATATATTTCAGAGACCATAATAATGTTCCCGTCATTTGGGATATTCTTTTTAAAGGAAGTCAGTGTTTCTACCAAAAACAGAAGTTCCGGCATGAAATCAAGTTGATTATTCTCATTTTTTCTGAGTATACCTACATTAAATTTATTTAATAAGTTGCTTTTGTCAGCAGCTTTGCTCGAAAATTATCCCATGGTAACGTAATCCCGGAATAAAAGTATCCTATGTGTATCTAGGCTATAATATTATCTGTATGCTAAATTCTTTACAAAACTGTTCAGCTGTTTTTGCGTGCTTTAGTAACAAACTTTCAAACATCAAAATACCTAGGTAATCATTTACGCATCCAAACAGCGTTCAAACATCATTTTACAACTTTCACATTTAGAATAGTAGGTATGAGTTCAGTTCTAGGACTTTCTCTTGAGAAATATGGGCTGATACCAATTTTAGAGTGTTCACAAACTTTAAAGTAGATTTTCTGCAAACTGTACACCTAGTTTCCAGCCATTTAACGTTTAACTTATAACACACTATGCATTAGTATGCGAAGGCTGCCGTGTCATTTTAATTCAATTAAAACTACTTAAGTGGAAGACGATGCTCAAATTAGTATAGCAGGCTTTCAGAAGCAACATCGTCGGAAGACATTTAAGTTCTTGTTAAAAGCTTTTTAGTGCATTAAGTAATTAACTATCATTAGACATAATTTTATTATGAACTTACGAATATTTCATTGTAGAACACTGTAATTAATTAGGTACAAATCTTAAGTAGCATTGGCCACTATTTATACATAATTGTGAAAATTCTTACTGAACACTGTTAGATCCATTTTTACGATTTCACTGTAGGTTAATTAAATCAAAAACATGTCTGCTGATTTAAAAAAATAATAATTTGAAAATTATCACAACGATTAAAAACTTTTTAAAAATGGTAGCTGATCATGTGAAATCAGAAAGGAAATTAAAAAAAATAGTTTCTACCCATTTAATTAATCTAACAGCTAAATAGCTGTTAGATTTGATAAATAATATATTTTGATTTGATTTGATAATATTATCAAATCAAATCAAAATATATTATTTTAATAAACCCATGTGCACTTATGAAACATCAGAAGCTAGTTGCATTGTTCCAGTAGATTGATTCCTATGGAGAAGAGCCAACAAGAAACTCCATGGTGACTCTTTTAAAAATATCTCAGGGCTATCAAAAATCTAATATCATCAATATTGCTGTTCAAATTCGATATCTCTTCAAAAAACAACAATAAACATTTTGACCGACTTAAAAAAAAACCTTGGACTACATGTATTTTAAATAATATAATTAAAGACAGGAACTTTTTCAAACGCAGTAGTAAATAAAGAACTTTTTCAAAAGAAAATGAAAGTTTACAGAAGGTACTAATTTTATTGTTAAGCCCTATTTATAATGTTAAACACCAAAAGTGTTTTGTACCTGATGATTAATGATTTTAATAATTCAAGAGCTCATGAATGGGTAAACTGTTTGTTATTAGAATTTGGGTAACCGATCTTAACACAAAGGGTTTTGTTTTACTAGAATATAATTAAACAGGTTCGTTATAACTAAGATAATAATTCAGTTTGAACTTATATATAGCGTGTATTGGACAGTGTGGTCGAATTTAAGGATGTGGGGCCAATATCGTCATCAAGAAAAAAATGAGTTTTAGCCAATTTACACATTTTTTAATAATATATTATTAAAAGAAATTTGCATACGTGCTGGGCAATTGGCACGTTTTGACATACATACATACATACAATCACGCCTTTTTCCCATGGGGGTAGGCAGAAACCACGGAACGCCACCTGCTACGATCTCTACACACTCCTTTTGCCTCTTTAAGGTTCATACAATTGGTCATACACACACGCCGGTTGCGAGTACTACGCACCTGACCTTTCTGAAGAACATCACCAATAAGGTCACTATATGTCCTCCTAGGGCGTCCCCTCCCGGTGTTTCCACTCACATCTGCCTTGTAAATACCTTTTGTGAGTCGTCCTTCATTCATCCTCTCAACATGACCAAACGTGACGCACGTTTTGAATTGTATGCAATAAATAATATGTGAAAGGTATAGGTAGGTAGGTATGTTAGTCTGTAAGGTATTTATGATATGGGTCTTTGTAGCCCGAAATAAATTGATTTGATTAATAGAAAATGAAAAATGCAATAAAGTACATACAATTCAAAACGTGCCAATTGCCTAGAACGTAATTCTGTAGTTAACGATTCACCCACAAATTGGTAAAATTAATTCATAACTAACTTCGTGCGAGTCGCTAATAGAAATAATTTCGCCCGGACCGGGCGAGTAAATTCATATAAATTGACTCAGAAGCCGCGAAAATAAAAAACCATCCCATAATAGAGGTACCTAATGAAGCTTTATAAGACATTTTATAATTTTATGATGATGATAACGCCGTTGGTCCCAAGGAAAAACTTGTTCAGATTAATGGTCTGAACTAGACCTTTAAGACCCCACCTTTTGTAATACATAAATCCATTGATCTAGACACGCGGCAGCGTGTCAAGCCAAGTTCAAGTAACATAACTGGCGAGCAGCACCGTGTGTAATATTACACGAACCATTTGGAGCCACTTTTGACCCCCTCATAACTCAAAAACTATTTCACATAAACGTGTCAATTTTGGCTCATATAGTGAAACTTGCAAGATACATATGTGCTTCAAATTTCATAAACACATCTCAAACGGTTATTTAGATATTAACAAAAAAAAAAACCAAAAATCGTCATTTTTATCACTGACTGACCTATAGATCAAAACTCTAACCTAGTTCCAGATGACCTAGAAAGTTCAAATTTGGCTTGCAGATAGGTAATTAGGTGAATACAAAGGAATAAATCAGAAACTGGTAAATTTTTATCATTTTATTATAATTTTTCACTTAATTGATTCTATTCGGAACACTTATAACAAAAACCACTTGGTATTAATTTTGTTATAAATTTGTTATAAATAAGTACCTACTAATAATTTATGTACAAAAAGTAATGATATCCCATCAAAAACATAAATGTGAAATGAGAGCCAAGTTCAATATATGCCTTGGTTGTTGACTTCAACGACAAAAGAAGTGAGATCTAAATGGGTGCCAAGTTCAATGGTCAGTCCTGACTTGGCTAGTTTTCATATACGAATTATATTATAGCCTTCGCAAGTTTTAAACCTGTTACTTGTCGGTTCTTATTTTATTATTCCGAAAATTTGGGTTGCTGGTAGAAACTAGCCATCGAACATAATAATTCGTATATGAGAACTAGCCAAGTCAGGACTGACCATTGAACTTGGCACCCATTTAGATCTCACTTCTTTTGTCGTTGAAGTGACCACCAAGGCATATATTGAACTTGGCTCTCATTTCACATTTATGTTTTTGATGGGATAATATGTACTTAAGAGGAAAACGGACAGAAAAATACAAATAATGCAACAAAGCTGGAAGATTAATAATCAGATAGCATTAAGGATGTAATTAAAACGCACTACTAAGAAAATTAGACATAATTACATGAAGATTAAACCAGTTCTACATAATCTAAAGCTATCAATTATGTTTTAAAGATTTGACATATGTTTTGATCTACACGATAAGAAATTATAAAGATATTTTTTTTTATTTAGCACGGAATTTGCAATTATATCTGTTTATATCAGAATCTCAACCTCGTGTCATTAAAGATAACATTACATCATGCCTTGTTTGTTCGAACGATTATGTAGAGGTGTAACCAATGTAGGTACCGACACCCACATTTCATTAGTTAAGATTAAGTCCCATACCAGTTTTACAGTGGTGTGCATTGATGTACTGTGTAGGTACGCTCTAGGCCGCCTGTTATTGTATAGGCAGACAGACGCGGGTTTCCTTAAGGTTTGATAATTAAGTTAGTTTCAAGACACACATTAAAATGTAATTATGGTGAATTTTGGAGGTAGGCACTGCTTATATGCATATATGCAATGCACGCCAGTGATCTTACCAAAGGGTACAGTATTACCCAGTAACTTGGTTGTGGAGGTCAGATAGGCAGTCGTTCCATATAAAATACTTGTTCTCGACTGCATCCAGTTAGACTGGAAACCAACCCCGACATAGATGGGACAAGGCTAGGCAGATGATGAATAAGGAGTGGGTCTTTTGCGTTCAACCGGGAACAAACCCAGACGACGGTTTACCAAACCCAAGAACAATTCTCTCGATCTGGAAATTGGACCCAAGACCTGATGCTCAGCAGTTAGCGCTTGTGACCACTAGACCAACGAGGCAGTCGGGTCTCCTACTTCGCACTAAACAAAAACAATTGACTGTGATCATCAATTTTTCTTCGCCATGAATATTATGAAAAGTTGTCACGTCATGTTAACGCAGTAGTTTTTAAGAGGTTTACGTTGTCCTGCAGGCGTAATATATAGAAAAAAAGTATTGGCGGACCTCCGTCCAGAAAGTTCATGAGAAACCCAATTCCATGGAAATGAAAAAAAATAAAATGTTCACAACTGCTATCTTGGATTTTCATTTTGACCTCACTGTTGGCATGGACCCTCGAAAACCATGAAAACTATCACTCTCTCTCTTTCTTTGACTCTTATAAAGGGCAGTTTAAATTAGCTCACAATCTTTTACCTCACTATTGGGTATCGATATCGAGAACTAAATGATTAAAAAAATAATATCCTACTGCATCGCAAACTGCCTTAAAGAACTTTGTTTTAAAATCAAACCGTCAAATCCTACCACTTTATGGCAATACATTTTGAATGATTATCTTTACTATATATACTATATTATACTATATAATATTATAAAGCTGAAGAGTTTGTTTGTTTGTTTGATTGAACGCGCTAATCTCAGGAACTACTGGTCAGAATTGAAAAAATATTTTTTTGTTGGGTAGCCTATTTATTGAGAAAGGCTATAGGCAACACATCACGCTACGGTTAAAAGGAGCGGAGCAGCAAACGAAAAATGGATGAAAACTGGCAGGCAATTCGATGCGACAGGAACAGGAGCGAAAATTTGACGCGGACGAAGTCGCAGGCAAAAGCTATTCAATTATATTCTGTAGGAATTTAGCGAAAAATAAAACGATTATCCAATACACTGTGCTTATGATCTGTCTAGCGTCTCTGCTTGCTCTACGTGTCCCAGTTTAATTTTATGAGATTTTGTGCTAAACTACGGTATACTTTATAGATTACACAGAGGATTTAGAAAGTTTTCAGTTCATAGATGGGATTAGAGTGGTAAGCAAGATAGAATTATTTCATATTGCCTCCATGATTATTTGTTTTTGGCTGTAGCAGCGCATAGTCGGAATTTGTGCCCAGTTGATGGCAATAGGCTCGTCCCCGATTATATGAGACTTGAATATAACTGGCGAAAGATTATTGTAACCGGTTACCGTGGATTTAATAGACTCTGAAACCATGGGTTGAAGTATTTTGCGGGTTATTTAAAAATAATGGTAACTGTATTTAAAAATAACATTTTGACCGCGTAGGTATTGAAAGAAAGATTTGTCACAGAAACACGCGCATATAAAACTTTCCTATGAAACATTTTTTTCTGTTTTTAAGACGAAAATTTTCAGCATTCGAGGATCTAGAACCCTGTCCGGAATTTATGGCTCGTCGAGGTCTCTTCTATCCTGTATAAATAAAACTTAGACCTCACAATTTATATTTAAAAAGCCATTCACTAGAACACCTAAATAAAATATGTCTTTACCGTAGGTAAGAAAGAGTACGGTAACAAAAGATATATATTTTCGAATTGAATCTTCTTTCAAGTCAGTATAACGTTAACCCGGTCTACGGACGGCTTAACAATGCTATCGCGATCTTCAACAATAGCCTAAAGATTAATAGATTTATCGACAGTATCGATAGGCACTTATTTTATCGATAAAGTGCAGCATTAACGTCATTGGATATTCGATAATGATCTTAGAATTAGGCCTGGCGCAGATGGTGTTAAACTATTTTGTGAAGATTGTACTTTCAGAGGTACTGAACTGTTATGGCAATCTGAGTATTTTGAATGAAACTAAAAAACTGAGACAGTGTGTCCGCATAAAACCAAACGGTAGTCCACCATCTATATTCATATATTTGCCTTGTGGTAAAATAATATTTGCAATTTTGATAATTTTTTTTTTTTTGGATGGGAAATCATCAAATGACTTCTCCCGCTCTGGGCGGAGCGGGAGGGCGTGTCAGACTTTTACTGACTAAAACCCACCCGTGTTCCATCAGTTGCCCATGTGCCGGGGTCACGGTATCTCTTTCGAACAATTACGCGACCCCGGCAGGCATCGGTCCTAGCAGACCCCTTCAACACTGCTGACATCTCTTTGAGGCGCGCGTGGAACATTACGCGCCGTCGACCCGAGCTTGGTCCTTACCGGGCGGCGAGCTACCCATTGCTCGCCACCCGCAAGCTCGCGCCTACGGTGGCCGGGGGTCCGCAATCGACTCCCGACGCCCGGAGCATCTCCTCCTGCGGTGGCTAGGGACGTGAGGGCGCAGAGACTGCCACTCCCTCATGCGCCCCGCCTCCTCCTTTGCGAGCATTACTGCTTCGCAGAAGGAGGTGACGGCTTCCCATGCCCTCTCGCTCCGTATCATGGCTCGCACCAAGGCCGGACGCGAGAGGTTGCCGCCGCCAATCGCCTCCACGAGGACACGGCGGTGCTCCGCCCAGGCAGGGCACACCTCTACCGTATGCTCCACCGTGTCCTCCAGACGACCCTCGCAATGGAAACACCCGGGCGTATCCTCCCGCTTTATCCTGAACAGGAACCCACCGAAGCACTAATGCCCAGTGCAGTGTCTCCATGTACACGGTAATTACCGTAGATGCACCGTAATCTGGTATTAATCTACCGTCAAGGTAATCATGTATTACCGTGTCATATATTTACACGGTACAATTTTAGCAGATTCACCGTAATTTTGTCTAGAAACACCGTATTTTTGCCCTTGCAACACGGTAACTCTCGATTTACATATGGAGACACTGGCCCAGTGAGAACCTGCGTCAGGCGGAAGGTGAGGACGGCGTGGCGTCTCTGTCTACTCCTCAAAGAGGGGACTTACTGCCGCAATTGTGGCGTGTCCAGCGCTGGGTTGCGACAATCGTACCTGCCATGTCGCCATGAGATCCTGCCGGAGCTCTGTCCGCCGTGCCGCGATTTGTCGCGGCAGCAGAGTTTCGCCCCGGCGTTTCGCCTCCTCGCGCCACTCCCACATGTGCCCGAGGACCTTTGCCTCCAAATCCCATGGCGGCACTCCGGCAAGGAGGCTCGCCGCCTCGCATGAGATCGTGCGGTATCCTCGGATTATCCGGATAGCCATGACCCTCTGGGCTGCACTCAACCGGCGCGCTAGGCGCAGCCTCAATGAGGGCGCCCACACCGGTGCCCCGTAGAGGGCCATGGACCACACGACCCCCGTGTAGAGCCTCCGGCAGGAGGCGTTTGGACCAATTTTGACTATTACGCGGTTTCTGAATTAGGAATTAGAACTTAACTCTACTCAGGCTATACATAAGATAATTCTTGCAATGAAGTCCGCGATATTATAACATTTTGCGTATTTTTAAAAGAAATGTGTAATTTCACGGGAAGACCTTACCTTTAGGAAGATGGGCTAAAGTAGCCCGCGAAATTCAATATTTTCTCACATTTTCGCTATGTTCCGGTCAGTAATAGTAATAGTAATAGTATTTTCAGGTCAGTGTCAGTGTCATTGAATTACTTTTTCATGTGAAGAATTAAAGTTACACAAGAAGTCGCGGATTTGTTGGAAAGAGTTACCGTGAATCTGGCACAGGCAACCGAAGGCACATGGGTGGGTTTTAGTCAGTAAAAGTCTTACATACACGCCCTCCCGCTCCGCGTATAGCTGAAGCAGTCATTTGATGGTTTCCCACCCAAAAAATAAAAAAGTACCTAAACTTAGACCCCTTTATTCATAAACGTTGTTTAAACTTGAGTAATGATTAGTGAGTGTTTAACCATACATTTTTGACATTTATACGTCTCTCAACTTTATGAATAAACCTCAGAGTTTGGTTCTCGATTTAAAATTCTCAATTCGGACACTGGGTATATGAAACTATTTTCTTGCAACTGTGTGCACATTGGTTTCATGTAACGATATATTCTGCCATTTACTAAACTGCGCACAGCCTAAACTCAAAGTGTCATAGGTCAGGGTTCATGTATCAAAAACAAAAGCGACGTGTGCAATGTGCATGACCTATTCAGATTGCCAATGCCGTCACCACTGAACCATGGTCGCATCTAGCACATGCATTGATCACTAGCCAGCCGCATTTAAGTACCTTCCCATTGAGTTTCAGTATTGCTACCTCTTATTTGGTCTCGATTGCAAGTTTGAATGATTGGATGTTTGGTTGTTTGTTACACAATCACGCTATAACGGCTGAATGGATTTGTATAAAATTTGGCAATTTGTTTTTTTTTTGGCTATTGGTTTTGGTTTTTTTGTTTTTAATTTGGGTTTTGGATTTTTTTTGGATTGTAACCTAAATTAACACATAGGAAACTTTTCATCCCGGTAGTACGTTCACGGGCGAAAATTTTCGACCACCTTGCGGGCGAAGCTGCTGGCACAAGCTAGTATTAATTAAAATATTATAAATGTGAACCTTTATAAGATTGGATGTTTGCTACGCAAAAAATACTTAACAGGTTTGGATTAAATTTGGCACAGATAGTTTATAAACTGAATTAATACATACTACTTTTTTATTCCGGTAGTACGTTCCCGTAGAGGCCGAAAAAGGTGTCTTTGAGCTAACCCTGCGTAGGTCAGTAAGTTAACTTTTAAAATTATATCATATTAGCTTTTGCCCGCGGCTTCGCTCGCGTTAAATTCGGGGGAAAACGGTTCCCTTTTCCTGATTTAGAACACAGAAGAGAACTTGGAACTGAATGTTGAAGAGATTTCTTTAGAAATAAGCATCACCACTGTACAATTTTTTCTGTTCTTTTCTTCTTGTCTGTTTATATATGTATGTACATAAATGGTTCAATAAATAAATAATGTTATTTTAATACGCTACTGTAGACGATATTATGTCTTTCCATTTGGGGATAGAATGTAAAGATTCTGGGCATTGAACACACGCGAACATGCTACATACAATTGTCCATGGGAAAAGCTCGGCTTTTCTAAGTTCATCCCAGCCATCTAAAAAAGAAAAAAGTAGCCTATGTCACTCTCCATCCTTTTATCTATCTCCACTTAAAAAAATCACGTCACTTCGTCGCTCCGTTCTGCCGTGAAAGACGGACAAACAGACACACACACTTTCCCATTTATAATATTAGTATGGATTTATAAAAGCACTAGCTTTTGCCAGCGGCTTCGCCCGCGTGGAGGTCGGAAATTATCCCGCGGGAACATACTACCGGGATAAAATGTAGCCTATGTCCTTTCTCAGGCTCTAAACTATCTGTGTACCAAATTTCATTTATATCGGTTCAGTAGTTCGGTTAGAGTTACTTTTGCATTTATAATATTATATATATATATATATATAGTATATTATATAGTATATAGTATAGTATAATAGTATACAGTATATAGTATATAGTATGGATAAAGTATATAAAGTATATAAAGTATGGAAGTATGGATATGGATAATAGTATGGATAGTATGGATTGATACGCACGTCCCTGATGTTGTAGCTTCAATAAAAGTTAGTCTGAACCTCGAGACATTTTTTTTTCTCTAGTCTGTCCCATTCCTGAGCCAAGGCCTCCCTCCACTCCTTCCATCTTTCGCGAGCTCGTGCATCTATCCAGGTTGTCCTGCCATCTCCTACGTGGTCAGCCGCGACCCCGCCTCACTGTTTCAGGGCACCAGTTCTGTGCTACTTGAACCCACGATTTGTCCGGCATGCGGAAAATATCCCCTGCCCAGTCCCATTTAAGTTGGAAAGTCCAGTTAAGTCCAAACTGAAGGTCTAACATAGAGCTATGGAGCGCAGTATACTAGGCGATAAACTGACGCTCTGCGTTCCAAAACAAAGATAGCTGACGTGGCTCAAAAGTCTACACTATTATCAAGGTTTTATTCATTAATAGTCTAACAAACATCATATTATCCAAACTTACAAACTTTAAAATTTATAATATTATTTTTAATATTTATATTTGCATATCAACACCTTTATAATAATAATTTAAAAACTTAACTTCCTGCTCTAGATGGGCTTAGTTCGAACAAACTTTTCCGTTCTAGATAATTATAGAACACCGGGCGAGTCCCACCAGTAATGAAGCAACATAGATTCTACTTTGTTTACCGGCTACCTGCAAAATAAACTAGCGAACATTGTTCTCAATAGAGACGGAATAAAATCCACTTTCAGATCACGTATGTGAGCCTGTTGATTTGGTGTATTATGTGTTTCTTTATATCATATAAATATATTTTATATGTTCACGTATTTGTCATTCGAGGTGAGTGGAGTGAGACAAATGTGAATAATAGTTATAGTATAGTGATAATAGTTTAAAAAAACTGAGAAAAGACGCTTTCATAGAAAACCAAATTAAAAAAGTAGATTTTTTTTATTTATTTATTTGGGAAAACAAACAGTTACACATTACAACATCATACAAAATTTGAGCTACTGAGTGAGTAAATGTATACAGTAATACGTATAATGGATAAAGACGTGGTTTATGGATATCTATTAAAATAAACCTCAAAAAGTACCCCACGCTGCTTTCCATTATTTATATTTTCTAATTTTTAGTTCGACTAGCTACAAAAGCAGGATTTTCTTTATCTTGGTGATCGTGGCTAGGTTAATGAATGAAATTATTGCATTGTAATCGGTCCTTGATAATTGTGCAAAGTTTCAAATTGATCCGACGTTTTGAAGGAGGTGAAAATCACGTTCAAAGATTCCGTTACATAGATGAATACTAAGCTAATAAAAGCGTGAAAAAGAAAAGGTTGGTACTTTTATAAAACTAGCTATTGCTGGGTGTCGCAGCTTCAGTCGCATACTAACTTCAATCCCAAGACAGGGAACGAGTTTCGGAAAATCTTTTCTTAGAAGTACAGTTCTAGTTGTGAACTCTCTTAAGAACATTGCTTCCTTTTGTGTATCTGTTTGCAGTGGATAAGGCTGTGCGGTGTAAGTTGACTCAGTAAGTCAATTTGTTTCGGAACTACTTTATATTTTTTGAAAATATATCCCCTTAGTATTATCTGTTAGATACATAACGGTGATTTAAATAGGCTAGCTAAACTCCATCCACACACCAAAAAATTAAAGGACTTAAAGATGTTTTTTTTTATTATTGGGAGTTCAACGACCGCAGTTAGTGTTATCTATACAACATTAATTTTTGTTTATGCGAAACCCGAAACACGGGTCTAGTATTTTTATGTTAAGAATCTATGAAAAAAATTTCAAAACTGTATCATTAATAATCACAAAGTTATAAGCTTGATAAGTTACCTGGTTGTCCACGCAAAAACATATGCAGATCACCACAAACAGCTGGTGTACGTACCATCTCCGTGTAATGGACGTTTGAATACGAGAAAGACATGATAATTTTAAAATCGAAACAAAACACTAAGGCCCGCGACTTGGAAGCGTAATTAAATATTTTTGGTACAAAATATAACATGGTGTAAAAATTATTGGAATCGATTCAGTTACTGATTCTGAACAAACTATATTCAGGTTTCGCATATACTAAAAATAATCTTGTATATTAATACGTGAAGCGAAAACTTTGGATCCCTTTTTACGAAAATTGGGCGGACGGAGGAGTATGAAATTTCGCACACTTATAGTTTATACAGAGAAGAAGTGACGAATGCCAATATTTTTTTTAAATTATGCGTAAAAATACATTATTTTCAATAAATAACACGTTACACACACTACTATTCATTACCGTGTATTTAATACACACATGCATAGATATTCTTTTGTTTGTGGTCCAAATCTGTGCTCCAATCGAGAACATCTGTCTTTAATAGTTTGTGTCTATAGTCTTACTGAATGTCAAGTGTAACCATAGGTAATAAATTAATTTTATAGATATATAACCTATTTCATTTTTGAAATCTATGATCATATCGAGAATCTTTGTCGATATTATTTGTATTAGCGACGATAGGAATTTAGTTTAGATTTATCCATTCAACTGTCCAACCCGCACGGCGATTATCTCCCCACCTGTCCGGGCATCAAATGTCACTTTCTTTTTTACGACAATGCGAAACTTTCTCCACAAAAACGATTACGACTGAAAAACTACTATAGCTATATTCTAATAAGAAATACTCACGGAAAGCTAATAAGATATTGAATTCTAACTGGAAAAAAACTAAATTACTCAAACTTATAATAAAGGATGAAAATAAAATTTTAAAGTCGGGGATTTCAAAAAATATTTTTTGTGGTTTTATGGGGAGTGTCAAGTATGGCATTAGTAAGTTTCCCATACAAAACTTAGTGTCGTGTGCAAACTGTAGAGGTTGTATGACTCACGATTGTACAGGCTGGTCATAGATTGTACAGGCTGGTTATAACTATGACATTTTGAACTGTCATAATTAATTAAAAAGAATAGGGAAAATTCTATAAAAACAGAACTTTCTGTGATAATTCATTCCATATACAGCAGTTAAGAAGTATTAAGAAAATAAAGAAGAGAGTCCTGAAGAAGTATTCTTTACTCATTACACATACGTCCCGGTCCTGGCCATCACCATCCCACCAGCGAACCCTCTCAACAATTTGTCTATAGTGTTACTGAATGTCAAATATAACCATATTATTGTTTTATATTTATTATTTTTTTTTATTTTTTTTCATTTAATAATGTATTTCTATTCAAATGAAGTACGGTCGAATTTCGACCAATGGGCGATCACTAGTTATTTGAATTATGAGTTGAGGCGAACTGTTTTCTCTTATTTTATCGTGTTAGATATTGATACTCATAACGACTCTTTATTTAATAGGATGGATTTGTAAACTAATGTTTAGTACAATAACTGCCATGAACAAAATATCACCAATTTTTTTTTTTACTGTTTCATCGTGTTTAGACGCCCACAGCGTCTGCAAAGTTTAACTACCCAATGAAGAATAACCCTGTATTTAACTTTATCTACAGTAAGGCCACGCATTTTGTGATTTGCGGTGAAAGTGACTCTAAGACCACGTAAAAAAAATTGCGGTGAGATTATATCCCGCACTGAAGTTTCTACTCTCGGGGTTGAACTGAGTATTGAGAATCGGAAAGAGTACATCCCAGTGTATCGTATAAAATCACACTATTCGATTTTCAACTCTAGGCGCTGAGCAGTACGTAGAAAATGCAGTGCGCCAAGATTGTCATCTACAAACTATTGAAAACTTTCAAACGATTAAAAGAAGTAGAACGATGTTTTAGATACGTTAGTGCTAAACATT
This sequence comes from Aporophyla lueneburgensis, assembly GCA_932294355.1. Classification (NCBI taxonomy): domain Eukaryota; kingdom Metazoa; phylum Arthropoda; class Insecta; order Lepidoptera; family Noctuidae; genus Aporophyla; species Aporophyla lueneburgensis. Next base: position 19,296,583 of record OW028746.1, on the reverse strand, counting down.
TTGGACGGACGTAAAAATAATCTCAGTGGGACTATTTGGCGCACTGCATTTTCTACGTACTGCTCAGCGCCTAGAGTTGAAAATCGAATAGTGTAAAAAGGTATTAACATCACCTTTCATCACCTTTTTGAAATTCCTGTAGTCATATCTAATTATTTATTTAGTCAGTCAGTGTCGTAACGCAGATCAACAAGCAATGGATAACATTGTATAACTATTTTAAACTTGAATACGGGGCTTTTGGCTACCTTGTACGTGTGCATTGTTTTTTTTTTTGTAACTATTTTATATTTCATATTGTGCGTTTTTTTAGTGCAGAATAAACAATATTTCTTTCTTTCCTTTCTATTTACACAATCTAACATTAGAAACAAACGCTGCAAAAGTGTAGCTAAAGCAAAACAATATAACATCAACGAGAAATACATAAAATAAACTTAGTCACATACGAGAACACGGCGTAATACATTGTACGTGGTTGAAACTGAAATAGAATTCCCTGTGGGTGAAGTTTTTAATTCAATTATATGACTGTGAGCGGCCATACTCGGAAATGTTTTAACACTCCTCGGTGTCGCATTTCGCTGACATTAAACTCATTTACCGGTAAATAGATTGTTCTGTTATCAATCTATCAAGGTAGACGATGTGATTGATAGAGTGCGCTTACTTGATTGATTGTTTATCGTAGTTTACTGATGGACATACTTTCTCACCGGTTGCCTCCTATATGCAGTCCACGCTGGATACCTTCTTCAAGTCATTGATCAATGTAGTCGGTTTTCTGAACTCTTATTACCATATTGTAAGTAAAATAAAACTCATTCATTACATTTCCAATTTTTACTATCATAAAGATCTTAAAGAGATCTTTGTGACTTAATAAATTTTATAAAACTATATTAAAGTTTTATATCAAATCGTTTAGTGTCCTCTCTTATGACGCATTTACCTTCATATGTCGCAGCCGTGCCTCCATTATTTCATCCTAGACAGGCGTCCTAAACCTTTTCTTTATTGTCTTCCTTCCTTTTTTTTCGCAGACCGAACAAGATTTTCACTTAAATCACTGAGTTGTCCCGATAAACGAATATTTATGTAAATGCAGCGTTTCCCAGCGACCGCATAAAATTGTACGATATTCCACACGATCTCTGCACAATTTCTCATTGCAGAGTCGTTTGTGTCAGAAAAAGGCGGCCGGGGTTCGATTCCCGTTGGACAATTTGTTTTGTCTTGTTAGCGCTTTGGGATATAGCTTGTTGGAACTTGTTTGATGTAATCAATTATCTGGGGACAAGGGACCCGAAATTATTTTGTACTTGTATCCGGAGAAACTAGTGACTTAGTGACTCGGAAAATTCTGAAAATATTTCCGAAAAGAGACAAATATAATGCATTTCTGGGAAAATTTAGTCAATATTCCACAACAATGATAACCTGAGAGGGCAATTCTCGTAATTTTAAGAACGTTCACAGTCTGATCGCAGTCTCAAACTGTCAAAAACACCTCGAGTTCCCATACATTTTTGACAAGTTCTTGACATTTGATTGTCACCAAGACGAGACTGCGACTAGATTTACACGATTTCAATTAAGAGAAATGGCGTTCTGAATTTGAACCAAAGTCTTTTATAAAATCTTTATAGATGTAATAATTAACCCGCCAACCATCTCGTAAAGTGGAACAAAATTCAACAGCACATAAAGATACAACAATTTCAAATAAAATTCAAGGCATGCAAGCGAAAAATACGTAAATACACTCGCAACTCACCTTAACGTGAAACATTTTCGCGAAGTGCAATATTTCACACCTTAAGAAGCTGGATGCTATACGAAAGAAAACCGAGTTATTTTAAAGAGACTAGCCATTAAGCTAGCTATCCAAAAGCGCTTAGCTTGTAGCATGGTAGAGGATTTTGTGAAACGGAATATTTAAGTAAACTAAGTTTATTAATTCTGTTTAACAGACCACGTTAGGCACTCGCTCCATGTAAAATATTTGTTTTCACCTGGATTCAGATAGACTGGAAGTCGAGGTTGGCCCAACATAGTTGGGAAAGGGCTAGGCAGATGATGATGATGATGATGATGATGATACCACATAATTTAAACATGACGTTGTATTCGATTATGATTGATAATACAGAGTAATTAAGGTGCACATTTTATGTTTGCTACCCCAGGACTCCATCTTTTATAAATCGATTCGAAAACTTGTTCTTTGGTTTGAAAGCGTATACTTATCGAGTGGTCCATATAAATTTGGTTAACTTCTGTTTAGTCGTTTTTTTTTTTTTACTTTGATTCAATTCTACTTAGTTTAAATATATGGCTAACAGCTGCCTGTGGCTATCGGGACAAGAAGTAGCGTATTACACCTCATAACATCAGGTATCTGTGAAAGTCCCGTGAAAATTGGTTTTGCCTTTTCATAGATTAGCTGGAATAAACATAAAGACAACTTTTTATCTTTAAGTTGAATGCAAAAAATATATAAAGCAACTTAGTAATTAGACTAGGTATTCATTAAATTAAATGACTAACTAAAGATACAAATAAAAAAACTCCTATTGTTTTTTATTCACTTACTCGTCGAAGTATCCGTATCGCTGTCGTCCGGAAACATAACGGACAACATTGAGGTTATTTAATTTGAATGCCTTTATATCTAATGTTATCGTTTTCAAAATCTTTAGTAGTGTTATCTGGAATTGGATCTTGCAGAATGTGTGAGAATAAAAAAGCATTAATCGAATGTTTGCCTTTGATAAATAAAACGAACCCATTCGACTGAAGAGACTCCATAAACGAAATAGCTTTCTTATCATTATTGCAGCGTGTTCCACAGCTACAACTGCTTTCATTCTCAATTCTTCTGGTCTATCAAATTGGCATGTAAATGGCTGTCTCCTAAAATTAGAACAATTGTTCTAAATTGGGACTTTGTCACTGTCAAAAGTTATAATTGCGTGAGAAAGTTTCCGTCACCATTTGAAAATCGTGAAAAGCTCTTACACTGAATGTTGATTTGCATTATTGCTGAGTAAAAAACATTGTTAAATTTTAAATCAGTTTCTACCAAATACTAAAAAATCTTGACCTTTGTCCATTGTGCAATCCAAAGCACTCCCAGCAGAGGACGTCAGTCAAATGGGTAGGTGAGTGGATAGGCGTTTATAAAATAAAAATTATCTTTAGTTACGGACTTAAAAAAGGGCAGGTTCACAATTCGTCGTTAGTTTCGTGCAATTGTGGATGTTTTTCTGAAATTCTTTGTGATCCCATAAAAACTTACTTTTCTGGTGATAGCCTTGAGAATACGTGTTTAATCCATTTTGTAAATCTAGATAGCATTCTACTGCTTCCTGTCACTGTTAATTACAAATTAAGCAGAGGTACAACCGACTTCTTCTTTTAAGAAAATGTTTTTATAGCGTATTGATTCTTTTCCATCATCGCCTCTGTTAAAATAGTGAAAACCCATATCCTCATCAAACATAGAATCTATTCCAAAATTACTCTCTTTGTTATTCCATTCAATGCCTTCGTTTACGGATAATTTGAAACGGTAATTAAATGTAAACCAGTTCACGAACCCCAAGTTCGATTTGGGCATATAAGTTCAAGTCAATTTATTGTTGGATCCGTGTAAATACCTGCCGATAATGGCTTGTTAACAAGCTGATAACTTCTGATTAACAATCTGACTACAACTCTAACTGGATTATAGACTAGGCTTCTAATGTCAGTTTAACTTAGAACAAATCTACGTTCAACTGAAATGGAGCAGAAACTATTAGGCACACCACTTTCAATTATTATGTCCTAGTCGTTTGCTCAAGGATTTGTCAGGATTTTGGATTTTCACAAACAAAGTTCAACAGCCATTTTTAGCCTTTCAGGGCTGTATTCTTTCCATGTTCACAAGTCGACGGCGCGTTGTGTTCCACGCGCGCCTCAAAGAAATGTTAACACATATTGTAGGGGTCCGCTAGGGCCAAGGCCTGCCAGGGTCGCGGATTTGTTTGAAAGAGTACCATGACCCTGGCATAAGCAACTGAAGGAACACGGGTGAGTTTTAATCAGTAAAAGTCTGATACGCCCTCCCGCTCCGCCCAGAGCCGGCGACGTCATTTGATGATTTTCCACCTAAAAAATTAACTGTGTCCCTTTTTAGAACTCAACTTATCCTTATGTTCAACTATATTGTAATCCGTGTCGTGAAAACGTACCAAACATACAAAGACTCCATCACTTTTGTAAGAACGGATTACGGGGTTTAAAACAACTTCGAAAGTTATTGAAACCACTTACTACCAAAACAAGTTAGTACTAAGTTGAAGTCAAGTCTTCAAAACAGTATTTGCATGGGGATAGCTAAATAGTAAGTGGGAGGAGGAAGTAAGAGACGTGCAGAGGTTAAAAGTTTTCGCTCCCGTTTCACTGTTGACTCAGCCACGGAGATGGCGATGCGAGGAGATTGTAACTTTTGACGCACGCCTCATGTTTACTTTGAAAACAAATCTACTGGGTACGTTTGTGTTGTCAGTTGCTATCTTCGTTTGAATAAATGCTGGTGTAGATTTTTTTTAGTATTGGTAAGAAATTGCCTTGTAAGTCTAGTGGTCGTAAGCTATTCTGCTGAGCATGAGGTCCTGGGTCGGGTTACCAGGTTGGGAAAAGTGTTATTGGGTTTTTCATCTGGAATTTTTCAGTAGCAGCCCGGAGTCTAGATTTGAGCCCGGTTGATGGCAACAGGCTCGCCTCCTATTACATGGGATTTAAGATTAAGTGGTGAAATGTGAGTGAATTATAGGTACACCCAAGCCTTCGAAATCAAGGCATTATGTTTTGCGGTAAGAAATTATGCCCAAAAGTCTTACAACGTTGTTACGCAGGAACTGGATTGTCAAGGTCACATAGGCAGCGGTTCCATGTAAAATACTGGTATTCAACTGCATGTGGTTAGACTAGAAGCCGAATCCACTATGATTGGAAAAAAGGCAGTTTTCTTTTTTTGGGTAAGAACTGGATATATATGGATATATAAATGGATATATCGGATAGTCTCTCAACAGAGTTGGATTGTCTTCACACTTGACTGAATAAATTTGGCCAAACGCAGTGCATCGAACAAGTAGATTGTGTAATTGTGGAGTGTATGCGCGGTTGTAAGATGTTTGTTTCTGTTAAATATCTTTTAGTATCAAGACTGTGTTTTTTTTTCGTTTTGCGTGGATGAGACGCATGATTTCCCCCAGCGTTTTCTGTTTTGGTATGTCTGGTCATTGTCATGTCATGTCAAATAAACGTATTTTCTTTCTTTCTTGACAGTACTGAATAAAATACGGGGCTGTCCATAAAAATGATAAACAGCCCCCCAACAAAGTCCAGTAAACCCGGCTTTAAAAGCTTGCGTTTAAAGAAAGCCCCACATAAACGTCAAATACTTCCCAATGAGATTGCAGGGAATCTCTTTATTTCACCACGAAACCGTGGTAGTACTTACTAACGAAATTCAATTACTGACGACAAAGAGTAAAAATATTCTTTTCCCTGTCTGAGAGGGAATAAAATAAAATGGTGTCTAACTACGGGTACTTGGGTAGGTATTCAATAGCGGATACGGCTGTCCGAGTCGCGACTCGTGACACGAATTGTAGAACATTTTTCCGATAGTAGTATGAAAGTGAGTGCAATGGAATTTAATCTGAAATGAACAGAATCATCCCATTTATTTGTCTATTGTCAGCATGTTTTATGCATAGGGAATGAGTTCACAAAAAAATGTTTTAATATTCATTCGAGCGAATGCGGGTTTTTTTTTCTCGTATTTGCTTTCGTTAGATTTTATTGTTATGTGTTTTCAATATTTTTGTTGAAATGTTTTATTATTACAATATTTTATGACGGTTTGGGTAAAAAATCCATTTGACTAAAACTTCTTAAAAATACGTTACTAAAGCTGTATATTTTGCAAAAATACAACCTTACAATCCACTTTATGATTCTAAGAGGATTCTTATTAAAATTTAGTCGCAATAAAAAATTTAAACTAAACTCGCTTCTCAGCTTATCCTGCTACTCTTGAGCGGTAATTAGATACTTGTGAGGGCTCAAAAGGTACACGTCTCAAAGTTCTGGGGAAAGCAACTAATTAGTGGCATTTCATGCTAGTCTGTCGTTACAAAAATGAGTTCCCAGTATCCTTGAAAAAACAGCGGCATTAATGCATAGAAACGAAGCGGTGGTACCAACATTACCTGGATTATTTCCATGCTGGCAGCTTCCAAACGACTGCAGTCTCACAGCCATTTAACTGGTAAGAGCACATCATTTTTAACCGACTTAAAAAAGGAGGAGGTTTTCAATACAGTTCATCATAATCATTATCATTTCAGCCATAAGACGGCCATTGCTGAATATAGGCCTACCCCAAAGGGGATGGTTTGCCATAATCGCCACGCTTGGCAGGCAAGTTGGTGATCGTAGAATAAAGTGGTAAAATTCATAGAAGACGCTGCTGCTCATTCTCTAGTTAGTCCTTCAGTCCTTTTCTACGACAACCACGAGAAGAAATGGGATGGAGCTATTATTTTCGTCTGGCAACACACGGTACAATACAGTTGTATTTTCTTTAATAGAATCTATTGGATGGTACGCCACGCGTCTCCACGTTCAGGCTGTTATTCTATTGAAACTCTGTACTACGCTAAGTCAGCTCAAGGTCAAAGTATTACCACCGACATGCGGTCTACTTTACTAACATCGCGCTTCAGTATAAATTACATTAATATTAGATTTATCTTTCTTGAAAACAGCAATAAACTTGGTACCTACGTACTGCTCTCAAGAGAGCCCTGAGTTTCTAGCAATCGGAATACTTTTTAACCGACTTCAAAAAAAGGAGGAGGTTATCAATTCGTCTGTATTTTTTTTTTTTTTTTTTTTTTTTTTATGTTTGTTACCTCATAACTTTTGACTGGGTGAACCGATTTCGATGATTATTTTTTAGTTTGAAAGCTAGTGCTTCCCGAATGGTCCCATTTAAATTTGGTTTCATTCGGACAATGGGGTCCATGTGAAAACCATATAAGTCTTAAATTTACATTAAGTATTTGCGCGACAAATGTACGCATAACGCGATTAGATTAGTACGGAGTATCTACCACAACTAAAAAGTTAAAAATAAAAACTTTTTACAAAAAAAACAACCGACTTCCTTAAAAAAAACACTACAAAGTCAAAAATAACTTTAATTTCGGAAGTCGGTGGCAAAAACCTTAAATACAGAGCCTAAGACACCGACTTTCGAAATTAAAGTTATTTTTGACTTTGTAGTGTTTTTTTTAAGGAAGTCGGTTATTTTTTTTGTAAAAAGTTTTTATTTTTTTCATGTTTAAAATGCGATATTTTACTAACAACAGCGTATAGGTTGTATGTCGTTTTTTATTATTTATGTATTGTTTTTATGGGCCTTAGTAGCCTGAAATAAAGGATTGTATTGTATTGTATTAAGGGTGGTTTTCGTAGTGCAACTGTTATCACTTATGTGTGGTTTACTGTTCTCAAACCTCAGAGAAAAACAAACATCTAATAGCTGAATTTCAAGTAAATCAAACCGAAATAAATACACCTAAAAATTGAAAAACAGAAAAGCTTATAAAGACACGTCCAAAGGTTTAGTGTCCACAATCTGAACCAACGTGTCTTGGTTTTCACGCGGCTGAGAACAAGACGGCGAAAATATAAACGAGACACTGTTTGGAGTTTTAAAAAGAAATAGCTCCTAGTAAATGTACTTGCCTAGTGAGTTTTACTTCTAAAACATTAACGCAAAGCAGAAAATAGGTGAGATGTGGAGCTTAAAGTTTATGGAAGCCCTAATTCTAAGTAATATCCTAAACGCGAAAGTAAGTTTGTTGGTTTAGAAAGATACGCTGTTAAAATTAAGGCCTGGATACGGACATAAGCTACTTTTCACCCTGGATTGCAGGCGAATTCATCAGTCAATCAATCAACTCAGCTTATCGCAGTCCACTGCTGGACATTGGCCTCTCTCATGCTACGCCACAACATCCTGTCCTCCGCCTTCCGCATTCAGTCTGTCCCAGCCACCTTTTTGAGGTCGTCGGTCCATCTAGGCTGGGGGGCGTCCCACACTACGCTTGCCGATACGCGGTCTCCACTCCAGGACTCGTCTGCTCCATCGGCCATCGGACGAAATCATAGTTAGTACAAAATAATAAATTATGAAGAAAATGCTTTTAATTTTGTTAAATTACCTAGAGATAACTCTATAATACAATAATAACGTTAAATAAGAACTATAATTTTCAAGATATACTCCTATTTTTCTTATTAAAAAAATCGGTAATCGGTGTTCTAGTCTTTACGGAAAAGATTTGATTTAATGTATCCATGATCAATGACTGAAACACACATACCTTTTTTTATGGGCAATCATCAAATGACCTCTCCCGCTCTGGGCGGAGCGGGAGGGCGTGTTAAACTTTTACTGACTAAAACCCACCCGTGTTCCTTCAGTTGCCCATGTGCCAGGGTCACGGTGTCTCTTTCGAACAATCTCGCGACCCTGGCAGAAACACACATACCTCAGGGTATTTTCAATTAAAAGAGAGTTTTCCACTTGAATGGTTATACGAAGCAGCTACTAAAGATTATTGGAACTCCTCGAACGGTTTGTAGATGTAGTGTGTCTCTACAAATACATATAAATAAAGAATATTTGCACATGCAACCGTGCAGTAACTGACTGTAGGACCCTTTACGGCGTCTATTTCCAGATCAGGCAAATTCTAGGAAAATGCTAGGAAAAAAATAGATAAACATGTATTTAGTGCACAAAAAAGATATAACACAACTCCTTAACTCCAAAAGTACAATTAAATGATAAAAAATAACAATAATAAAAAAACACGGTGACATTACATCTTCAAATAGAAAAATTAACTTAAAATAAAGGCTTCATCATCATCATCAGCAGTCTATAACGTTCCCACTGCTGGGACACAGGCCTCCTCTCGGTGAGAAGGAGTGGGCCATAATCAACCACGTGGGCCCAGTGCGGGTTGGTACATGTCACATGTCTGCAAATTTTTGGTTCTTAGTCATGCCGGTTTCCTCACGATGTTTTCCTTCACCGTTTTTGAGAGCAGTGGCGATGAAATAATTTGCAGAAAGTAAAGTGCCTGCTTGGGTTTGAACTCACGAAGTAAGTCCTAATACTCGTAGGTCGCGGCCGTTACCATTGGCCAACCACTGCTCTAAATAAAGGCTTAATCTTATATCTTTAAACGAGCAATTCTTGTATATATATATAATCTGAATCTCGGAAACGGCTCCAACGATTTTCATGAAATTTAGTATACAGGGGGTTTTGGGGGCGCTAAATCAATCTAGCTAGGATTCATTTTTATAAAATGTCGTTTTATTCGAGTTTTCAATGACCAACTTTATCGATAATCAACTTGAACATAAACTTATTACTTTAAACACAATTTACCAAAAAACACCGAGCAACGCTCGGTCATCCAGATATTTATTACTTATAGTAGGAACTGGTCGAAATGTTGTGTATTGTGTAACTTGGGGAAACTTGTCCAGCAGTGGACATGTTTCAGCTAAAATGAAGATGATGATCATGAACTGACGGATGGATGGATGGAAATTAACCACTATACTAGGATACGTCGTATATACTGCATGTTTCCTACAGATGTGGCTATATTAAGAGTGTGGTTCAAATCAGATAACTCGACAACTTTCTCCATTCTGATTTTTTTGATAAGCTGTGTGGCTCTGTGCTGTAATAAGAAGATTTAAAAAATCAATCAAATTGAATTAGATGGCAATATTTTACGAATAGAAATCAGCGATTGGTGGGCGACGGTAAATGCCCGTAATCGATTGGCAGTTTTTGTAATTCTTCTTGGAACGTAGATATTTTTTTCGCATTTCCAAAAACCATTTAACGTCGTTTCCTTAATGTAACATGTCAGTTTCATTTAAAGTTTTGAACAAAATCAAAATAAATCATTAAAAAATACCTTTTTTTATTTCATTCGGTTCCGATATTGATACCCAACACGAGGATAAAGTATTTCCAGCGAGTTTCATTTGAACCTGTATATTAACTGTTCCATTTAAAACGTCAATACCTACTCGACCCAAACGTAAGGGACAATTATTATTTTTTCACGATTACGATGTTGATAAAAAATGCTTAGCTAGATGGTTTGTATCACCCCCTAAATATGACAACACCTTTCTTATACATACTGTACCTACTTATATGTTACTAGCACTTCATCCTCGACTTCGTCCGCCTGAAATTTTGACCCCTAACCCGCCGCGTCGCATCTTATTGACCGCCCGCGATATTATTTCGTTTTCACTTAGCGTTTATTCAGACGTTTTTTGGTTTGCTGGGCTCTTAAAGAGCGTTGTGTCGTGGCGTGATGTAAATGACTCATAACCTTCCTGCACCCCTAGCCAAGTTGATAATCTGCAATCGTTAACGCTAGTCGCTCAACGTTAAGTCACGTGGTTAGAACAAACGAACAGAAAATTCGTAGCCAAATTCATATCGTTCAAAATGATAGAATGATTTTTTATCGTTTCTACAATGTTCAACGCTAAATCCTTTGTTATAATGTGTCGTTTTTCTAAAGACATTGTAGAACGAGCGGCCGACACAGGCGCTTCAACATGGCTACCAACTTATCGTTTTCTACAATTGCTGACACTGAGGCGTTACCGATTGTAGAACGGTAAACGTTTGTGACTTGGCTAGGGGGGCTGAAACATTGAGCTATTAAAGGTAACTAAGATTTTTTTTAATACGACTGGTAGTTCCAGAGATTACCCCCTACATACAAACGTCATCATTTCAACCATAAGACGTCCTCTGCTGAACACCCCCCAAAGGGGGAAAGCTTGTCATAATCACTGCGCTTAACAGGTGGGTTGGCGATCATAGTATGGTGGTAAAATTCATAGAGAATGCTGCTGCCGATTCTTTAGTAAGCTCCTTAGTCGCCTTCTATACCCACGGGAAGAAATAAGATGGTGCTATGCTTTACGTCCGGCAACACATGGAACACAAGATAATCAAGCACAATAATCATACAAACTTAAAAACAAAATGTTGCTGTTTTATAATATTACTAGCTGACCGTACAGACGTTGTCCTGTTTCCTAGAACTCGATAGCAGCGCCACCTACCGGGACCAATAGTGAATCGAAACCATCAAGGGTGCCACCCAAACGCATACAAAAAAAATCATTCAAATCGGTCCAGCCGTTCAGGAGGAGTTCAGTGACATACACAAGTACAGTAGAATTATATATATAAAGATTAGTATATTTATAGATGATGCAATAGAGTGATATTTATAATAATTGAGAACGTGTTGGGTACAATCAATAAGACTAACCTCGGTTTAAACGATAACAGCACCTTTAATTCGCAGAAGGAAGACTTTTCTATTTAGGTACAACATTGCGTGCTTTTGACCATACACTTGCCTATCCCCTTTTTTTTTTTTTTTTTTTTTTTTTTTCAGGATGGGAAATCATCAAATGACTTCTCCCGCTCTGGGCGGAGCGGGAGGGCGTGTCAGACTTTTACTGACTAAAACCCACCCGTGTTCCATCAGTTGCCCATGTGCCAGGGTCACGGTATCCCTTTCGAACTATCACGCGACACTTGCCTACCCCTCCAGGTTATAAAAGCTTCATAATATACCTCAATATTAATAAATATCCTTCTATTACAACAGAGAACAAGCCAGCTTATCAACAAAAGCAGAATGAACGGGCAAAAACGTGTTAAGTGTCCATCATAGCTCGCAAGACGACATTGAATAATTCTTGCTCCCTTGGGCAATCAATCAGAGGATTATAGCCTAGGCAACTATAATGCTAACATTATTAATAAAACTGCGGAATTAGTCCCGAATTCACGATCAGAGGAAATATTGGAAAATGTTTTAGTTTGTTTTATGTTTGGGGACATCCGTAGGTTAGAGTTCAGCTTTAAATCTGTTTTGAGGATTATGGGGAAATAGTCATAATTTATTTATTTCGTACACATGGGTTTCTCGATATCTATGTAGATATATAAATTAATATTCCTAAATTCTCTGGAATGCGCATCACTTGCTTGGCTGGACCGATTCGGTTGAATAGTTCGTAATAGTCCGAATAAGCTTTTAAAACAAAGATACGTTTTATTATAAGCCCTATGCTACATACCTATTAGGCACTTGATTTTCATTTTTCCCAAAAAACAATCTGCCTTTTTACCCGCTTTTTATTCGCTTCAAACGTATGTGCCTCTGTAACGAAAACTTTGAACATGATTTTGACCCCTTCAAAACGTCGGCTTAACTCGAAATTTGCCATACTTATCAAAGACCATCAGTCTTTGATAAGTATGGCAAATTTCGAGACAATACAATAATTTCGAAAAAAGCGTGGGGCGTTTGATATCAATTAATACACCAAAAAGTACCCCACGGTTTTTTCCATTATTTTCCATTAGTTAAGTTTTCTATAGAAGCGTGTTTTTAAACTATTATTTTTCTAATTTTATTGGGGTCTGCTTCCAATCTAACCGGATACAGCTGAATACCAGTATTTTACATGGAGAGACTGCCTATCTGACCTCCACAACGCAGTTACTGAGTACCACGATGCCTCTTGGTAAGACTGGTTGCCAGACTTTCGAGTTTCGGACGGCCCGTAAAGATTGCCAAAGACCCAAGATTACAGAAAGGACCAACGGCTTAAGATGCTTTCCGAGGCATGGAAAGGTCGCGGTATGTAAAGATGATCATTCATCCGCGGAACAATCGCGGCAAACGTAGCTTTACCTGGTCAATCATCCCGTACGGCTGTTGCTATGTAGCCACAAGCCCCTCAGATTTTCCCCAAGGTTTACTTCTAAATCATATTTACAAAGATAAACTATATTTTCCTGTTTGTAGGAAACGAGGAAAAACTCGAGAAAAATTAGTGCGTGCTCCAGAAGTGATCTCCGATACATGGACATAATGTTATATGTTATTGATGATTTAGGTAGTGCCTTAGCATGTGACATAAAAACAAAGGTACTAATGAAAAGCTGACCTTTATATATTACTAGCTGCTACCCGCAACTTCTTCTGCGTCAAATTTTTGCTCCCTGACCCTTCCCGTCGCATCGATTTGCCTGCCAGTTTTCGTTACTGCTCCACTCATTTTGGTTGTAGCGTGATGTTATATAGCCTATAGCCTTCTTTAATAAATACTCAGCACAATTTTTTTTTTTTAATTCGGACCAGTCGTTTCTGAGATTACCGCGTTCAACCAAACTAACAAACAAACAAACTCTTCAGCTTTATAATATTAGTATAGATTATATTAACGCACACGAGTGCTGTTGCGGCTGCCTCGGTTCTATAGCGCATCTTCTATGTTCTCTGAGGCACGTACCGACTGCTTCAATGCTGTACGTCGTAGGAAGGCAGCGTCGCTGCTAAACAAACTCCGTGGCAGCCCCAACAGCATTCTACGTGCTATAGCCGGGAGACAAGGCAGCCCGTTGGTGACGTCGCTTGTCACCTGTACACTGTCTGTGTTATTAGTTAACTACTAACATAGGTTAAGATATAAGGAAGGAAATCTGTAATGAACAGGCTGTCCAACGAAATGGAAGTGTTTTTATATTTGCTTGAAAAATATTTGGGAATGAAGTTATCCGTGCTAAAATATTGTAGAAGTTACATTGACTGAGAAGCTGTGTTAATCAGTGAGGTTTAGATTACAACAATTAATCATGTTGGGAACACAATACCGTCCACATTACTGATTGATTATTATTAAGTACTTTGGCGAACCTCGTGTAGATATTTATAGATTTAGAGCGATCGATTCTGAAGAAAGTCACAAACCAATCTTTATTTTGTTACCTTATACTCCTGACTACCAGTAGCACAAAAGTCCACATAGGAACTGTTAGAAAAAAGGACAATTGGTCAAACTAATGTCACCATTTAAATAGATTATCTTGTATTACGGAAAACACACAGGCATGGGCATGACACATCGTCATTGAAAGCCAAAGGGGACAACTTGACACTAATTGTTTCGTTTACGAGGATAGATATCAAATAGAACAATACATTAAATAACGTTTACAAGGAATGTTATAAATAATTCGAACAGAAACTTTTGATATGGAAGCAATCATTATCAAATACTCTCGTTTAATATCCATAAACTGTAACAAACTCTGTAAGCCGAACCTGATAACCAGAAACTTAATTTAACTAGCTACAATAAAGTTGAGTATATTTCTCAAAGTTTTCATATTAATTTCACGAGCGATTAGTTATTAAAGCCGGCTTTATTCGGACCTGGCTACAGGTGGGGCAATAAATTATTCCCAAGTCCTTTTACCCTCCCCGTTAATGGGGAAACACACATTCACTTTGTATATATTTTTTACAAATAAATTGTATACTTACGACAGTGGGATTCCGGTCCTTTTACCGGTTCTGCCCGCGGCTTTGTTTACGTGTAACTGAATCTATTTTTTTATACGGAAGATATAATTTTCTTTCTTTCCAACGAAAATATAGTTTTATTTTTCCAAGGAAACGGGGTTAGAGAAAATAAAACTAAATCGTAAATCTTTTGACGTCATATTTTTTTGCGACAGTTGGTGGAGTGGAATAAATCGGTTTGAAGCTCATAATGTGCTCTGCTATCAAATTATAGTGATCGGTTGTCGCACAAAAAATCTGTAGACTCACTAAAGAAGGTTGAATTTGTGATTTAATCCTAATATCATAGATGCGAAAGTATCTAAGTTTGTTAGATTACGTTTTCACGCAAAAACTGAAAAAAAAATAGCATACAAAGGTAACGATAACCACATAACCTAGGTATAAAGCTGCTTTTCATCCTACTGGGTAATTTCGTAACACAAATAGTAGGAAAGGCTTTTAATTTGACAGTACAACAACACTCATTGCGTTATATCCGTTGTTAGCCTGACAAACTTTTGGAACATATAAAGCTATGGATTAGGAATGACATTCAAAATGATGCCGATTCTGATTAATAGACGAAGTCGAATGGATCGCAGACGAAGTCGTGGACTACAGCTAGTAAGAAAAAAAGTTTGGTAACTAATAAAATCACGTTATGAAGTGACTTTAGAAAATTTGCCGTTAGCCCTGCGTCCTTATTATAAACCCAACCGTGAAGCCAATTTATTAGTTTGTCAACTTAATAGCTTTGATCGGCTATCGGAAAGTTGGGGCTGATTCGTATCCTAATTAATTACCCGGTTTCCCCATTAAACACTGTAGTGTTTCTCTGTAGAGAAACGACACCTTCGCCAAACTAATCGAATGAAGAGTTCCAAAATACGTCAAGGCCTTTATTTTGTATAAAAAAGTTATTGGTATCTTCAGTACACTGACTCGTATGAATAGATGAATAAATCGAAGTTGGCCTCCGCAAGTAAACGAGTTTCCACGTCCTTCGTCTTATCGTGAGGGGACACAAATGAAGGTCATATGGGTGCCACTATCATCTTGAAAATTCAAATAGAATACGCGTTTCAACGAAATAGAGGCTTAGAACTTAGAACTTAATTTCCTAGAAGAGTATGTTAACTATTTCGTGTGTAACTACCACCCTGCCCGCAGTCTTTGTTTAAGTTTACCACTGTTTGTTGTTGATCAAGGAAAGAACTTCTGATGACCTTCACCTACCTTCCCCGCTAACTATTTATACGTATTTAAATATTTATAACATCATAATTTCAGACAAAAGAGGTCCACCGCACCAAGCCTCCCCTATATTTGGGAGGGGGGGGTTGCCATAATCGCCACACTTTCCAGGTGAGTTGGCGATTGTAGTATGGTAGTGAAATGCATAGAGAATGCTGCTGCCCATTCTCTAGTAAGTCCCTTAGTCGCCTTTTACGACACCAACAGGAGGAAATGGGATGCTGCCTATTCTGCCTACGTCCATACAATATTTATATGTATTCCTAATATTCAAATCGTTGCAAAAATACATTTATTAAAAACAATTTACGTTAGTAAATTGGATAGCTATTCACCGAATGCGCATTTTTCAGGACGTCCGATTCCATTTCAAATTCGTTTTATTTTTTTTGTACCAATTAACATCCTGTATCGAGATAAATCGAATGACGCGTCATTTGGCCGAATTGGTTTTGTAGCGTTTGCGCGAATTTTGCTCAAAAATATATGCGTGTATTGGTTAAACATGTGCTTCCGAGCTATGTACCGGAAAAGCGTAACCTTTTGATTTCATGAAACCTGATAAATTACAATTTATTGTGTCGGTTATTATTTGCCCCGGAAACTGTGGTGTTGTTAACAAAACAGAAATAAAAAGCTTTACCTTTCGTAAAAATAATACTAAGCACGTTTGTATATAAACATTTAAATTAAAGTTAAGTCAACAAGGTTTAATATTAAAATTCAAAACGAATAAACTGCATATACCTATGTAGTTTATTAGTTTTGAGTCTGCCTGTTTGATGAAAAATTTCCATTTAATTTCTGAAACCCAATTTCATATTTACAGTTTAATAAACCATTCTTTTAAAAAAAAAAAGCTTCGCTCTGATACTGTGAGCTAGTGCTCTGCTCAAGACAGTTTTTCAAGAAATAGAGCAACAAAAGACGTAATTACCATATTATTAATTGACGTGCCTTGTAGTGATGATGAGGGATGCAGCAATGATGCAGTAAACACGGAATTCTCTAGTAGAGTACGTACTCTTCAAACAAGAACCTGTTTATGTAAATATTTTTTTAGTACAAAACGACTATAAATAATAATAAATAAAAAATTGGACATAAAACAGTGCTACATTTATATATTGAAGCACTGACTCCTGAGTTAGATTGTAATCTATGTTACTGGAATCTGTGTCTTCTCCCATTCTTGTTATATTAATATTTATGCAAACTTTTAAAAAAATATGCAACCATCGTAGCTCTTGTATCAGAATGTGTGTGTGGGTGATTGTAGGGGTGTGTTGGCATGAATGATGGTGTGTGTGTGTGTGTGTGTATTGTAAGACTATCTAATTATATTGAAGCTTACACTACATACAGCACAACATGCTCATACATGCATCCAGCAGATAGTTTATTAACTTTTTCGAAATAGATAGAAAGCTGTTTGATAAACAGCTAATTAATTGTAAAGCCTGCTTACTTAAATTAAATAACATGACTCCTCTAAAAACTGACGACGACTAAAAACTTTGATGTTTTCAAAGTATTTTATAATCACACAGTCGCTGAAAGTCACTGAATACTTTACACATGCGGACACTCAAGTTGACCCACCTGAAAGTGGGTTAAACAATCCTCAACCTTTACAAAAAGGTAATATAAAACACGACAATCAAACAGTTAGAACCACAAAGGTAGGCTTTTGTAAAAAAAAGAATATCTTTTTGACGGTTACGAAATGCAATCCTACTAATATTATAAATATCAATCAATCAAGCATTTATTTTGTTAAACACAGGTATAGTTACAGATAGTCCATGTCAAAAATATGTGCACTATGTTTTGTCAATAAATGGCGTACAAAATTAAAACAAACCAACAATTACATTAAATACGAATGTTCTTGAGGATGGATGGATGTTTGTTACTCTTTCATGCAAAAAGTACTAAAAAGATTTAAATTATATTTGTCATACATTTTGTTTTATTCTCTGGATTAACACATAGGGTACTTTTTACATCGGTAGTACGTAGCACGGTATAATTTCCGACCTCCACGTAGGCGAAGCCCCTGGCAACAACTAGTACATTAATATTTTTTTACAATTGCATAATTAAAACTGACTTTCTTATTCACGAAAAACAATGGTTAACATCTCAAGCTGTGAGTAAAAACACAAAATGAAATAAAAACATTCCTGTGCCTTTTTAAAGTAACCTAACATATAATACTCCACCGCACCTCACATTATGAAACCACTGGCAAAAAGTAAAAAATAGTTCTTAGTACATTTTCACTTGCTCTCTCTACTCAACAAAGCAGGTGTGTCAGTGTTTTAACTTTAACATTGTACAAAAATACGACGTGATGTGCCACACTTGTTAAAAAGTAAACAGTGTAAAAAGGTAACAAATTCAGGTGAACTGTTTTTTTTTTCTCTCAACTTTGTTGACTTTATAGCTTCCACTTAGATCACGAAAGACTAAATGGAAAACTTGGACGTAGTAGTTTTTTACACATACATACATACATAACATTCACGCCTTTTTCCCATGGGGATTGGCAGAAACTACGGAACGCCACCTACTACAATCCTTAAATACTCGTTTTGCCTCGTTTAGGGTCATATTTCGGGTCATACACATACGCTGGTTGCGAGTACTACGCACCTGACCTTTCGGAATATCATCACCAATCATCATCATCATCATTTCAGCCGTAAGACGTCCACTGCTGGACTTAGGCCTCCCCCAATTTGGAAGGCTTTGCAATAATAGCCACGCTTGGCAGGCGGGTTGGCGATCGCAGTACGGTGGTAAAATGCATAGAGAACGCTGCTGCCCATTCTCTAGTATGTCCCTTAGTCACCTTTTACGACACCCACGGGAAGAAATGGGGTGGTGTACATTCTTTACGTCCGGCACCACACGATACCATCATCACCAATAAGGTCACTATATGTCCGTCCCCTCTCGGTATTTCCACTCATATCTGCCTTGTATTTACAACCTTTTGTAAGTCACCATACATTCATCCTCTCAACATGACCAAACCATGTAAGTATTCTCTTTTCACTTTTTGACACTACATCTTCTTTTTAACTGCACCGTTGTCTTACCACATCGTTCCCGTTAGCCTATCATTCACAGTCACTCTGCACTTATTTAAAAAAAAAATATTTTTGGGTCTTGCTTTACCGGTCTGAAGTTTGTGACAACTCGAACGATTAACGATTCGATAACGAGCATTCGATTCAACACAGTTGACAACTCTGTGATCGATAGTCAATATGCTATCGTGGTTTCGAGAGTTTTTAGGGTTCCGTTGCCAAATGGCAAAAAACGGAACCCTTATAGATTCGTCATGTCTGTCTGTCTGTCTGTCTGTCTGTCTGTCTGTCCGTCCGTCCGTATGTCACAGCCATTTTATTCCGAAACTATAAGAGCTATGCTGTTGAAACTTGGTAAGTAGATGTATTCTGTGAACCGCATTAAGATTTTTACACTAAAATAGAAAAAAAAACAATAAATTTTGGGGTTCCCCATACATAGAACTGAAACTCAAAAATGTTTTTTTTCATCAAACCCATACGTGTGGGGTATCTATGAATAGGTCTTCAAAAATGGTAATGAGGTTTCTAATATCATTTTTTTCTAAACTGAATAGTTTGCGCGAGAGACACTTCCAAAGTGGTAAAATGTGTGTCCCCCCCCCCCTCGTAACTTCTAAAATAAGAGAATGACAAAACTAAAAAAAATATATGATGTACACTACTATGTAAACTACCACCGAAAATTGGTTTGAACGAGATCGAGTGAGTAGTTTTTTTTTTAAAACGTCATAAATCGTAAACCGCAATTTACCTTACATTCAATCAACTGAAATATAAAAATTAAAAAAATATATATATTTTTAAACCGAAAATACCTACAGGTTTGTACGGAACCCTCGGTGCGCGAGTCCGACTCGCACTTGGCCAGTTTTTATTCGATTGACAATCGATGATAAAGGCTGACACGATATATAGTTGACGGATGGTCACCCATTCATGAACCGATCGCAGCAAGCGTTGGGTAATCCTGATGATGCTGTGTTACCTAGGCTGCTGTTACAATTTAGCCATGAGCCTATAGTGTTCATGCTATACTCGATCTGAATACGATTTATTAACTTAAAAAATTAAACCGCCGAAAAACTGAAAAGCATAAAATAATACTTAAACCTTAAAATTGTGAGTCGGCGCTTTGAGTGATCCTTGTTCATTGATTTTTCAGCGCCGACTCAAAATTTTAAGGTTTAAGTATTATTTTATGCTTTTCAGTTTTTCGGCGGTTTAATTTTTTGTTAAAAAGTTTTTATTTTATATTTTTTTGTGGCTTTAATGTACTAATAATACTTGGCAAGGTATACCCTATCCAATCAAAATCGGACTACTTTGTATAAAGTTATGCGTGTTTATACATTACAATCAGTGAGTGAACAATCAATCATCCCCTGTTTTCCGACCCTTAGGGTTCGATTTTGTTTTCCAAATTTATATGGGACCACCTTGGGAGTATACCCTTTCCAATAGAAGAAGAATTGTCACAATCGGACCAATATGTAAAAAGTTACGCGTCGGTGCGGTCATACATAAAAAAAAAAAAAATATATGCGTCGAATTGATAACCTCCTCCGTTTTTTTTTCGTCGGTTGAAAATAGCTGAAATAAAATATTAACTCAAATTTTCATGTTGTGACAAGCCAAA
This sequence comes from Aporophyla lueneburgensis, assembly GCA_932294355.1. Classification (NCBI taxonomy): domain Eukaryota; kingdom Metazoa; phylum Arthropoda; class Insecta; order Lepidoptera; family Noctuidae; genus Aporophyla; species Aporophyla lueneburgensis. The sequence goes on along the minus strand of OW028746.1, from coordinate 19,276,031 downwards.
TTGTCAATTGTCAGTTACTTTTCTGCTTAGTCTATGAATGGCTACTTTTTGGTTTATATAATTTAAATTATTTTTATCAATATGTCTAGCTATTTGATTTTATTAATTATTACGATTGTTTACTAAATAACTTAACTTAAAATTATATTTATAAAATTCTTTACGCACTCATGTGGCATGAGTGAGTAAAGAATTTAGCTAATATCGAACAAAATCAGGATAAAATAAAATAGCTAGACATATTGATAAAAATAATTTAAATTATGTAAACCAAAAAGTAGCCATTCATAGACTAAGCAGAAAAGTAACTGACAATTGACAATTTGGCTTGTCACAACATGAAAATTTGAGTTAATATTTTATTTCAGCTATTTTTAAGTTAATAAATCGTATTCAGATCGATTTGTTGAGTGTAGACATATAAATAAAATAAAATAAGTAAAGCATGAATACTGTAAACATAGAAACAAATAAAGAGGATGATAAAGAATCACGAATTAAAGTGTAAGTATAGCATGAACACTATAAGCCGTTCCTATCTGGAGTACTTACCATAAATAAATATTTTCATTGAACAATAGACAGTACAAGTACCTACATATCGTTCCATTCCACAGGAATATATACTTAAATTTAACGTGCATCTTGTATGCTCAGTCAAGATATTTAATATGTTCACCGTAGGTAATATCCCTGAATTGGAACCAATACGATTATTGTGAGTATCAATGTTATTGCACTAAGCATATAGAACCATGTTCCTCACAAAATCTAGGTATGCATATAATAAAATCGTAGCGAAGTGAAAACTGTGCGTTGAATATTTTTGAAAAAATGCGTTTGTTAGGAGATTTCGGAACAATTGTGATGCCGAAAATATACTAATATTGCAATTAAATTCGGATTTAACTTCTGAAATGAATATCATCTCGCTATGGCTACTAAGAGTTATGCTGTCAATTATGACCTGTTCGTTGGTTGAATTCCTGAAGATTATCTACTTTTTTATAATATCCCAGCATTTTTTTTTTAAATCACATAACTGTGTGAACAGGTAATAATAAATACAATAAATTATCAGCTATCCGTATTGCAAAGCTGTAGCCGTTGGCGACCACTTTTAGCCAGTTTTCTCTCGTAAACTGTTTATGGTTATTTAAAATGTGTTGTCTACTTTTTTTTTTTTTTTTTTTCAAGATGGGAAATCATCAAATGACTTCTCCCGCTCTGGGCGGAGCGGGAGGGCGTGTCAGACTTTTACTGACTAAAACCCACCCGTGTTCCATCAGTTGCCCATGTGCCAGGGTCACGGTATCGCTTTCGAACTACCACGCGACCCCGGCAGGATGTGTTGTCTACTTAACAACGTTAAAGCAAAGTTCTTTTAGAATACTTTAGTGACTTACGACATCTACGTGAACGAAGTCCCGGGCAAAACCTAGTATTCACTAAGCTGATTAATCCAAATAGCTACGTGCAAGAGATTAGTTCCTGTCTTTTGAGGTCTGTTTTATAATGAAGTCGATTCAAAGTTCTTTTATTTTGAGGATTGCTTGATCTCGAACCACCAGGATAAAAATAAGAAGTAAAGAGACTAATTAAAATAAAACTAAATAAATAATAGTTGTTTTTTTTTGTCTTATTTTTCATTTCTGTTATAGAGAAATGAAAAATAAGACAAAAAATTACTTAAATTATATCGTTATCTGCGTGTGGGAGATATATACAGACGCCAGCTCATCAAGCTACCCGAAATCTGCTATTCAACCTTGAACCTAATGCTTTAGCAATAAAGTTGGAAATCTATTAAAGATATTTGGCAGAATGTAGTAGCTTTATGCGCGTCTGTACTTGAGCGTGTGGGTGGGTTCCCTTTCGTGTTTGTGAATGAGTAGGTGTATGAAAGAAAGGTAAGTCATATATGTGTTCCTTTGTAGAATGAACCCAACATTAATATTTTTCAAAAGGCTTCACCAATAATAAAAGCTCATAGCCAAAAGTCATAACCGATTTCATAAACAAAAATATTTTCATATCATACTTTTCGATGTCGAGCGGTTCTCGAGTCCAACTTCGCGCACGAGAGTTGTATTTTAAAACTCATTACTTTATTTACTTTGCCGTATGTGTTCCGGTTTCAATATGCACCAATGCATCTCATTTTGAGATCTTCCTAGCATAATTTGAATGTATAGTATAACAAACAATTTTCCATCAAACATTTTTCGAGGGTTATTTTAATATTGTCCCAAAAAAATATGAAACTGACACTGTTTGTTTTTATAATAAGTTTTTCTCATAAAATCTTTCCATTTTCCAACTAAAAATATATGTAGGTCGCATGAATTGTGACGTCAATCAGTGGGTAAATCAATGTTTCAGTTTTTTTTTTGGACCAAAGTTCTTAAACGCGGCATGTGAGGTAGGCGTTGATTGGTAGAAATTGATATGTTACGTAAAAAAGTTATGCAACTACCATGCTACTTGAGAGGCATAGTTGTCTTAGTTTTCGCAGATTTTAAAGCCGATTCTAAGGTCAAAATTAAAATTCCAAGATGGCGTCTGTTAAAACTTTCAAATTTGTCGTCATGGGTGTTGTTTTCACAGTTTTCGTGGGTGATGGCGACCACTTTATAAGAGCTTCGATGGGTCTGTATTAATAACGCGTATTAAATTCACAATAACGCTCTCTCCCTCTCTCCATATCTTTCTTTTATAAACGAATGTGAGACACATGTGCACACACAAATGAAATTAAATGATACAAAAAAAATGTTTGTACTTTCGAGTATCGGGTGAGAAACTTCGTTCCTGACGGGGTCTCCCTACCGTACTATTTTTTTTTTAATGACTGGATAGAGAAAGTGGATGCCAATTTAATGAATGCCATTAAAACACGATGCAGTTTAAAACCGCTACTTAAATTCATAATTAATTCTAAGAGTAAACTAATTATAACATTAATAACAGTTTCCATTAAACAATGCACGTTCGAATTGAATGCGAGCTTGTTTGCGACATGTGTGTCCCATTTAGAACTGTGTGACGTTATAGTCACAAAATAGAAAAGTACAGAAGGTCAAAGCCACACAACAAGCAAACACGGACGTACACAAGGACACAAGCAACGCCTAAAGCGAGTCTAAGTACTCGGGACATTCGTTTGAGATAGTTTAAAGCAGCGCATTCACGATCAAATTTGAATGATGTAATACCATAAGTAAGTCATTAAAATATAGCTTTTATCTCATTTTCATCCTTATAAATACTATAACGGCGATAGTGAGTTTATTTGTTTTATTTATTACTAGCTGACCCAGCGAACTTCGTACCGCCTCAGAATCAATAAATGTTGTGTTTACTTATCAGATCCCACCAACACAAAGCAAAGAGCATAAAGCACCATCGTACTTCGAAGACATGAAGCGTTTTCTAGCTATCAAACACCCATGTTAGGTGACTTTGTATTCTTAAATAACTGTTCTTAAATTTTCTAATTTTCACGCAATTTTTTTAATTTTTTCTTTCATAAAAACCTTCTCCTGACAATAACAAACAAAAAAAAAAGTGAAATCGATTCAGCCATTCACGCGTGATGGCGTGACCAAGGGAAATAGGGATTCATTTTTATATATATAGATTACTTAATCTCGCAAGACGGGCTCAATGGATTTGGACGAAATTTGGCTCACGGATAAACCATGAACTCCTGATAATCCTACATCGCAGACCAAGTCGTGGGCAACAGCTAGTAAAATATAATAAATTAGAATGATTGCCGAGACTTTAATCAAACTCACGACAATCATTCTCAATTTTACCTTACATTACCGAGATAAAGTCACATCGCAATGACTTTCTGATGCTTTTATACGTTAATCCTGAATCTACCTTACACTTCAACATGGTAGTGTCTTAGCTACGCTGTACGCTTACATAAGCGTACAGCTGCTTGCGCTTGTTGCATATAAACATGGAACTGGCCTTCTGGAGGTACCTGTCTATTTTGTGTGTGTGACGACCTATTTATTAACCCTCCCCCACCATGTTTGAAGGTCGATGTTCACCCCGAATGCTTTCATGTCCTACTGATATTCGCGTGACCAACTCATTAATAAGATAACCACTAACCACCATACCTCAAAAACTGCCATAGCTCTGTTAGTTTAGCCTTGTAACTCTGTTAGATATTAACCAGGTCAATATTTCATTTGACTGCGTAGTTGGTCTATTATGTGGTCGCAAGCGTCAGGAGGCAGCAAACATTGGATCCTAGTTTAGAACTCCGGATAGGCAAAAATGATTTTTCGTTCGTCTCTCCACTAGTGCAATACCTACTTGAAGATGCATATTCGGTAGGCTCGCAATCCTTTCTTATCCTAAGGGCACGTCTTCCTCACCATTAAATCTCCCCCTGGTTTAGTCCTTGATATGCGATGGCCTATGTGGCACTATGAAAGAAGGCCTCAGGGGCTAGTGCAAATCTTAGGGATTCATTCGATTAATCGAGTCTGATCAAACCACGCTGAGAATGGTGCATTTCATTCGTTCAGAAAACTCAGAACAGTCTGGGTGCATTTTACCCCTTCTGTTAATGCATTCTGGGTATTTTTTTTAACAGCTCACACTGCCCTGCTGCTGAACAAAGGCCTTCCTCAAACCCTTCCAGAAAACCGTCTCGATCCAACACCAAAGAGTCGACGAGATGACCTAAACAAATACCGCAAGTACTCGTCTAGGTCATCACGTCACCTATTTCTAGGTCACCCTCGGTTGTGCCGTGTATCCTCAGTAGAGGATACAATCGAGATTCGGGATCCCGGGATCCCGACCGGATTCTGGCCCCGAAAATCCCGGGACTGTACTTGGCTAATCCCGGGATTTTCGGGATTGCCACAAACAAGTCTAATTTGTATTCAATTTGTATTCCGTAGTCCGTTGCACCTTGACAATAACCTTGCCTAGATTATATGAATAGCATTTATTACATAATGACAAAAAACAACCCTTAGATACGCCGTCGTACGATACGTACCTACTATACACAGTACACACTAAACAGGTACAGTCCTAATATACATATGTTTGTCGTAGAACTTAGAAGGGACTTAAAGGAAAAGTTACAGCTGGAAATTAACAAGAGTATGAAATCCAAATGAATTGGGGTTGGCAAATATTGTAGTATTAGACATGAATTGAGCCTGTTCAAAAATGGAGGAGTTCGTGGATATAACTTAGAAACAGCATATTAGTATCTACACGTATTGTCTATTCCTCCAACCAGCGTAAAACCTGAGCGAGTGTTTTCAGCTGCTGCTTATGTTGACAATAAACTACGAAGCAGGCTTGGAAGTCAAAGATTGGATACTCTAATATTTTTTTGCAATTATATTTAGGGAATTTATATATTTTTTTGTGTTGTCTTTTTGATTTCTTCCAAAAATATAGTTTTTTTGTTTTGTATTTATCTTTTCATATTATATTGTGATTTTTGTTGTGCAAAAACATTAAAAAGATTTTTTTTTAATAAATTAAGTTTTTTTTTTCATTTTAGCCCAATTAGAAACCACATAGTCTAATCCCGGGATAGGCCCGGGATCCCGGGATTACGCTTCAAAAATCCCGTAATCCCGGGATTGAAAAACATGCTCGGGATTGTATCCTCTAATCCTCAGGCACCCAACGTATGGAGACAAATGCTCAGCGGTGACTGTGCTTTGCCTGACGTGATCCACCTACCTTATTTCAGCCTGGCAGCCTTGTTGCCTACGTCTACGCTCCTTGTTTTGGAGTGCAGCATGGTGTTTTGTATTCTATTATAACGAACGCCTAAACTGCTGCGCTTCATCAACGCAGCATTTTACGGTCTTTGGTTTGATGTTATGTCGTTTAATTTAATTTATACCGGCATTGTCAGACATGAAAAGGAACCTTTGTGACACCATACAAAATCTTTTGAAAGATTTGAGGCATCTCAAAATGTAAAATAACATTTTGAATTTCTTTAGTATATTATGTATATTGTCTCAATGAAACAAAAGACAACAAAGAAACGTTGAAAGGGTACTCACTTCACGGCAATCTAGGGCTTCTTTTTATCCCCAATAGATATGGATTCCCGTGAAGTGTGTCGTGAAGAAAATATACTTCTCTCTGTTATGTACACCTTTGTAAATAAATTGTTATTTGAATTAATCGTTAGTATTAAGATAATAGGGAAATGTGAGGGCAAGTTTGTGTTTCATAAATATATTATATCATAACTGTGTTGCCATTTTCATATACAATCGAATTTACAATTGGCAATTTTTCATTAAGCCCGGTTTAAAAATCTAAATAAAAGTCAGTCGTCATACACAGACATAAGTAAGTTTTCCTAACTATGTTGGACTCAGCTGAGTACCAGTATTTCACGTGAATCGACTGCCTATCTGACCTCCACAACCCAGTTACTGGGTAATACGAAACTCCTTGATAGGACTGGTGGTCAAACTATCGGGTTTCTGGCGACCCGTTTTTTGAAGTCAATTGACAAATACACGCAAACGAATTCGTGAACAACAGCTAGTATAGTATAAATATAAATTTCAGAAAAAAACCTTCTGCAAAAAATCTTAGTCGTCAATTCATATCGTGACAAAATCATGACCCTCTTCGCAATATAAGCCTCTTGTAGTATTTTATGTAGTTCATTTTCGTACGCCATATTATTATGTTTGCATTCCGCTACGACCTCTTTATTTACCCTCAGTATATAAATTAAGGACCATCGAGCGTTTATTATGTACGTCGCCTTCCTTATACCTACGCAATGAATAACAAACAACGACCTGAATGTTTTCAGGACGAAAATAGACATAAATACGCAAACAAATTGATGAAAGATAAATAATTCTATGCTTTGAAGAAGTAACTTTGTTTTTCAAAGAAAAACTTACATACTCGTAGATACTAACCTGACGGCCGTATTCTAGAAATAAACTGATAGAAAATCTCGATCAAAAACTTACAAAACAAAAAATAAAACTCCTCAGTATCTTACACCAAAACTAGCGTTAAAGCTTCGTTGTGAAATCCGAGCTTAAGATATTTCTCTCAATATAAGTTGGACTGTTAAAAGGTGAGCTTGAGTCTGCCTGAAATTACAAATCTGCCCCATATTAATAAAAGTTGAACAAACAGCCCAAAGCAAGCAAGGAGCTAACACAAAATCCTCTTTTAATAAAACATTAGTATGATAACATTACTAATTTGGTAGTAGGAACACGCCATAATACGCACCCGAAACGTGGGGCGTGCAAATTTCCTGTCTAGCATAATGGTTCCACCTTAATTCATGACCTCGGGTTGCTACAGACCGCAAGCGTGACATAATGAATATTGCGTCGCCTATGAAAGCCTTTAAAAGACATTTTGTCATGGTTACCGCGAGCTGTCATGTGATCAGGCAAAATAAAATAAATGAGACGAAATGCCACTAAAACGGTTCAACGTCATTTTTGGGTGAAAATTTTACGTGGAAATTTTTACGTTCGTGATTTGAAATAACAAGGGATTTCACAACACGTTCACTTAAATAATTGTCGAAAAATTCAGAATAAGGACCTGCTCTTTTATTTAAAGAACTTTAATGTGGGAAAAATTGACAATGGTGCCGATTCCCTTATCCACAAACTAAACTAAATTTAAGTTCAGTGCATCTTTTTCTTTCTATTTCATTACGGAAAGGACAGAAGATAAATTTTAGTTTAGTCCTGTCAAATTAATCAGCGCTTGACGTAAATTGACGTAATTTTAGTAGGCAAGTCAAACTTGTATGGAGTAGTGACAGGCGCTGATTAATTTGACAGGACTAAATTATTTTTTTTCTTTTGTCTTCTTCTTAATGAAATACAAAGAAAAAGATGCACTGAACTTAAATTTAGTTTAGTTTGTGAACAAGGGAATCGGTACCAATATCAAATCAAAATATTTATTTCACATAAACCTACATGGGCACTTAAACGTCCGAAGCTAGGTGCAAGATTCCAATTGGTTGATTCCTATAGAGAACAGCCGGCAAGAAACTCCAATAAATAATATGTATGCTAACTGATTAAGAAAAATAATATACCGAGAAGACAGCAGTTACAGACAACTTAAACTACCAAGTTTTAACTCGGCGAAGTCGCCATAAACTTGTAGTATTAATTTCTTGAAATCCTTACACGAATCTAGTCGTCTAGACGAGATTTGTGGAAGGAATTCAAGAAATTTCATTCAGTCAATTAAGTAGGAAGATCTTGAAATGTTTGCCTATTCTAAAGTGTGTCCTAAATAACTTTAGAAGGAGTATCAACGTCACAATTTGAGGACACACTCTAAAAGGAAATTGAAAGAAATAAAATTACGAACAGTAAAATTATATTCATAAAATAAAAGGATCCTAAGCTCTCAGTGTCAAAAGTCTATACGAAATCATATTATATGGAACTTTCAGACTCATAATAATACATTTATTTCCAGTTCAGAGTTCTCTCATTAACTGTCGTTATATTATTTCCAGTTTTCAAATATACATAATAATAATAATATAATGTTCATTATACATCAACGTTTTAACAACTTTTCAGTAAGTTCTTTCAAGAAATTGTTTATTAAAAGCCTTACTTTCATTCTCTTATAATTATTTAATGCATGGGACATTATTCTATGATTAAGTTCCCACAAGCTTGTAGCCTAACGTTGCATTTAGGTGTATATAGTTCCATTTCTCTTACGAAGAAAGCACTTAGCTTTTTTTTTACTAGCCTGCACTGTCCGACTCCTGGGCAAAGGCCTCCCTCCACTTCTTCTTAGCTTTAAACAATATTAATGCCTGGTCAGCTGAAAGTGCTGCAAGACAAATATCTTCACCAATATAGACCAGACTTAAGATTGCAGGAATACACAGTTTAATTCTGGTCTGAAGGCGTTGAGGAATAAATCCGAACAAGTAACTACGTTCTAACTATTACTAGCTTTTGCCAACAGCGACGCCCACGTGCAGGTCGGAAATGATCCCACGGGAACTTACCGGGATAAAATGTAGCCTAAGTATAAATTCAGATTATAAACTATCTGTCTGCCAACTTTTATAGACATCTGTTAATTTTGCGTGATTGAGAAACCATCTAAAACATCGAAACTGTCACAGTTAAAATATTAGTACGATTAAGTACACAATACCTGGTTGACCGAGCTTTGCTCGGTATTTTTTGGTAAATTGTGTTTAAAATAATAAGTTTATGTTCAAGTTGATTATCGATAAAGTTGGTCGTTGAAAACACGAATAAAACGACATTTTATAAAAATGAATCCTAGCTAGATCGATTTATCGCCCCCGAAACCCCCTATATACTAAATTTCATGAAAATCGTTGGAGCCGTTTCCGAGATTCAGATTATATATATATATAATCGAAACGAGCAATTCTTGTATATATGTATATATATATATATATATATATGTATATATATATATATATATATATATATATATATATTTATCCTGCTAATGATATGGCGTCCCACATAGCCCGAAATGCATTTAATCTGGCGTCCACCGGCTTTAGACGTCCGCATACCGGACGCCACTTTTTTAGTCAGTGTTACTTTGGTCCTTTTGGCTCTAGCGACCTGTACAACAAAAATTGCCGGAAGGCAAAAAATCACTGAAGCGCTTGCATTTGTATAACTAAAACTTCCGCGAAATCCCGCATCAACGGTGCGTCGCTCGTGTAGCGCGTATATCGACAGTGCGTATACTCATCTAAGACACTTTCGATAAAGCCGATTATTTGGCGTCCAATTGCGACGTTGCCAAACCGACTGTATTTGAACGGTTCGAAATATTTTATAAATGAAAACAACAAATCAGTTATACACAGTTTGCCGAAGTTGCCACATACGTATCGCTGCTTATTTGACGCTCGGTTGCAAAATAAGTATTGTGCCCTCACTTGTGAAAATCAGGTGTTGGCCATCCGTAAATTATACAGCTATTTGAAGTCGATTATATGATTTTGATTATATTATACGTTCGGAATATGCTTAGCACACCTAATAACAATACAACAATCTAATATCTAATATTTTCTTAAAATTAATTATGTTAGATCTGAAAGTCACAAAAGTAAATTGTCATTAATACGTTGAATAATACTAATTATTTTACGTAATTTTTAGGGATTGATTTTTAAAGTTTTATAAATACAGAAAACTATTTCAATTGTTTTCACCTGTCATATCTATAGGGTAACCCATCTGTCTATAATAAAATAGTAATCTTAAATTTATGTGTGTTTATTTCATTATTTTTCCTTGCGACTGTAGAAAAATACACGGATGTCGAATGTGGTGCGGCATGAATAGTATGTACCGTCAACTGAAGTTCGTTTATGGCTTCAAAGCTGAGCGACACATATACGGATGTCAGTTTGACGTATACTTTTCATACTGTACGATATTTGACGTCCGTATACATGAATCTATGGCACTACGTTAGAAAAATAATCGGACGTAGAATATGGTGCGGCATGAATACTATATACTGTCAACTGACGTCCATATATAGCTTCAAAGCTACGCGACACTTATACGGATGTCGGTTTGACGCATACTTTTCATACTGTACGATATTTGACGTCCGTATACATGAATCTATGGCACTACGTTAGAAAAATAATCGGACGTCGAATATGGTGCGGCATGAATAGTATATACTGTCAACTGACGTCCGTATGTAGCTTCAAAGCTACGCGACACTTATACGGATGTCGGTTTGACGCATACTTTTCATACTGTACGATATTTGACGTCCGTATACATGAATCTGTGGCACTACGTTAGAAAAATAATCGGACGTCGAATATAGTGCGGCATGAATAGTATATACTGTCAACTGACGTCCGTATATAGCTTCAAAGGTACGCGACACTTATACGGATGTCGGTTTGATGCATACTTTTCATACTGTACGATATTTGACGTCCGTATACATGAATCTATGGCACAACGTTAGAAAAATAATTGGGCGTTGAATATGGTGCGGCATGAATAGTATATATTGTCAACTGACGTCCGTATATAGCTTCAAAGTTACGCGACACTTATACGGATGTCGGTTTGATGCATACTTTTCATACTGTACGATATTTGACTTCTGTATATATGAATCTAATAGCACTTCTTCCTTTTCCTATAAATGCATAAGCTCCCATTATGCATGTATGACCCATCGCCGTCTCAGATAAATAAATCATAAATCATTTTATTTGCAACCAAGTACTTAAGCCTAGCATACAAGGACACTTTTTTCTTTTTTTGTGGGTGGGAAATTATCAAATAACTTTTCCCGCTCGGGGCGAAGCAGGAGGGCGTGTCAGACTCTTACTGACTAAAACCCACCCGTGTTCCTTTTGTTACCATGTTGCCGGGGGCCACGATCTCCCTTTTGGACTTCTTCACAACCCTGGCAGGCATCAGCCCTAGTGAACCCGGTCAATTTCGCTGACATCTCTTTGAGGTGCACGTGGAACACAACGCACCGTCAACCCGGGTCTGGTCCCTATCGGATGGCGAGCTACCCATTGCTCACCGACCGCAAGCCCGCGCCTACGATGGCCGGAAATCGGCCTGCGATTCCCGATGCCCAGGGCGTCTCCTTCTGCGGTGATTAGGGGCGTGAGGGCGCGAAATTTGCATCTCTCTCACGCGTTCTGCCTCCTCCTTCACGAGCATTACTGCCGCCCAAGTCGGGCAGACCTCTACCATATGCTCCACCCTGTCCTCCGGGTGATCCACACAATGGTGACACCCGGGCGTTTCCTCCCGCCTTATCCTGAACAGGAACCTCCCGAAACAACCGTGACCCTGCGTCAGGTGGAAGGTGAGGACGCCGCGCCGTGGCGCCTCTCTAGCCACTCCTCAAAGAGGGGACTTATCGCCGTAATTGTGGCGTGCCCAGCGCTGGGTTGCGACAATCGTACTCTCCATGACGCCATGAGATCCCACCGAGCTCTGTCCGCTGTACCGTGATTTCTCGCGGCAGTGGAGTTAAGCCCCGGCGTAAGATATAAGGACCCTGGAAGGGTTTCGCAACGATCAGATAACTTATAATCAGGTACACTAGTGGCTCTGTGAGTTGTAGACCTCGCGAGACTGTCTTTCTTGCATAACTCAGACGACGGTGAACTTGAGCGACCTTCTTCAAGGTACCTATACAGCAAAAGAAGTAGAGAATGTATTGGTACATATGAAGCGCGGAAAATCCCCGGGACACGACGGGCTCAGTGTGGAACACTTAAAGAACGCTGGTATCCATTTGCCCAGGGTACTGGCTTTGTTTTATAATTGTTGTGTGTCGCACGCTTATCTGCCAAAGGATATGATGAAAACTATTGAAGTTCCTAATGTAAAAAATAAGACTAGTGATATATCAGATAAAGCGAACTGCAGACCAATCTCTCTCTCTTTTAAAGAATGATGTCAAGCTCCATGATGCTCAACATGGGTTCAGAGAGGTCTTATCTACGGAAACTGCAATTTTATGTATAAAAAGCCTGTAAAATATTATACAGGAAATCAGAGTTCTGTTTTTGCCTGTTTCTTGGATACCTATGTCAAAGGCATTTGACATGGTGTTTTGTGACAAGTTATGGTCCAAATTGTGTGTGCCCAGTGAATTGATGAGTGTTTTTAAAAACTGATACACACATCAAATTAAATGTGTAAAATGGGCAAATGGACGGTCGGATGAGTACGTGATAGAATGTGGAGTTAGACAGGGTGGATTAAGCTGTTTAATTTATATATAAATGTGCTTATTCTCGAGCTCAGCAGTTTGCATGCTGGCTGCTACATAGATGGGCTAGCATTTAATAACATTAGCTACGCTAATGACATGGCGCTGCTGAGCCCGTCTATGGCAGGTCTCAGAAAATTTAAAAAAGTTTGTGAGCGTTACGCTGAGGAGCATGGTTTTAGATATAACACGGACAAAAGTCAGTTGCTTATCGTTAAGGTGGCCAATAAAAGCGCAGAGAGATACCCTACTGTCACTTTAAATGGTGGTGTCATATGCGTGTTGTAACGCAGGATTTGAGGAACAATCTAGATCGGATCAATGAATACCGGGAGCGAAGAGCATTATCAGTGAGATGTACCTAATAGTTTTTTACTCGTGTAGCGTTTGGACTAGTTTCACTCTAAAAGCTGTTAATGCTCTTCATGTCCAGTGCAACAATGCATTCAGGATGCTGTTGGGGCTGCCACGCTTTTGTAGTACCACGAAGATACGCTCAGCAGTGGGCGATTACAGGCTGTGAATAATATTATATTATCAGAAAAATCTAGTTAATAGTACTCTTTGAATCTAGTCAAATTAAACTTAAAAAAACCGGCCAAGTGCGAGTCGGACTCGCGCACCGAGGGTTCCGTACAAACCTGTAGGTATTTTCGGTTTAAAAATATATATATTTTTTAATTTTTATATTTCAGTTGATCGAATGTAAGGTAAATTGCGGTTTACGATTTATGACGTTTTAAAAAAAAACTACTCACTTGATCTCGTTCAAACCAATTTTCGTTGGTAGTTTACATGGTAATGTACATCATATATTTTTTTTAGTTTTGTCATTCTCTTATTTTAGAAGTTACGGGGGGGGGACACACATTTTACCACTTTGGAAGTGTCTCTCGCGCAAACTATTCAGTTTAGAAAAAAATGATAATAGAAACCTCATTACCATTTTTGAAGACCTATTCATAGATACCCCACACGTATGGGTTTGATGAAAAAAATCATGTTTGAGTTTCAGTTCTATGTATGGGGAACCCCAAAATTTATTGTTTTTTTTTTCTATTTTAGTGTAAAAATCTTAATGCGGTTCACAGAATACACCTACTTACCAAGTTTCAACAGCATAGCTCTTATAGTTTCGGAATAAAATGGCTGTGACATACGGACGGACAGACAGACAGACAGACAGACAGCCAGACAGACAGACAGACAGACAGACAGACATGACGAATCTATAAGGGTTCCGTTTTTTGCCATTTGGCAACGGAACCCTAAAAACCGGTAGTTAACTCATGCTAATATTAGGGTTCCTTCGTACGATGAGGAAGAACGATTGATTCCACAGCAGTAGTAACATCTTGTATAGGTATACAAAAATGAACGAATAACGCGATTAGATTAGTGCGAAGTATCTACCATAACTAAAAAGTTTTTATTTGTAACTATTTCGTTATGGTAGATACCCCGCACTAATCTAATCGCGTTATTCGTTCATTTGTCACACAAATACTTAATGCAAATTTAAGACTTATATAGTTTTCACATGGACCCCACTGTCCGAGTATCCAAATTAAAATGTAACCATTCGGAAAACACCAGCTTTCAAATAAAAAAAGAATCATCAAAATTGGTTCACCCAGTCAAAAGTTATGATTATGAGGTAACAAACATAAAAATATACGGTCGAATTGATAACCTCCTCCTTTTTTTGAAGTCGGTTAAAAACACTATTAATAATTTTCAATACTGTGTCTCTGTATTTAGGCTTTCATTCCTTAAGTCAGGATAGAGAACTTTTATCTGACTAATAGTCAGATCAAAACCCATAAGGTGGATGTGTGTTTTTATTTTTAACTCTTTAGTTATGGTAGATACTCTGCACTAATCTAATCGCGTTATTCGTTCATTTGTCATTCAAAAAATAATCATCAAAATCGGTTCACCCAGTCAAAAGTTATGAGGTAACAAAAATAAAAAAAAAATATAAAAAATACAGTCGAATTGATAACCTCCTCCTTTTTTTTGAAGTCGGTTAAAAATGAGAATAGCCCAAATAAGTCAGCGGTCAACCGTGAAACAAAAAAAATATTTACTTAGAATAGACAATGCGTTTTGCGAGACTCCGTGAAAGAAAGAGATAAGTATAAATAAACGAATCATAATGCTGGCAACGTCGCACTTTGAAATCCCAACCGTCTGATTTGGACGTAAAAATATCCACGCAATAGATTAATAATATTTATATACGTAGGAGGTCAATAAAGCTTCACTATTGTGCGGGGTCCAAAAATGTTTGGGCCTAACTACAAGAAGAATATTGCCGCAAATAAATGACCAAGAAAATTAAGTATAGTATGGAGTAGGAAATCAAAAAACTAAGCAATATTCATCAACAGATGATAAAAAATGTTAGCAGAACTGGTGGACGTCGTAATGATGCGCAACATGCTTGACGCCAAATGAGTTCCTGGATGTAAATATATATATATATATATATATATACATATATACAAGAATTGCTCGTTTAAAGGTACTAGTGATCGTCCATTGGTCGAAATTCGACCGCACTTCATTTTAATAGAAATGTTTTATTAAAAGAAAAAATATAAATATAATAATAAATATAAAAGAATAATATGGTTAAATTTGACGTTATTTGACATTCAGTAACACTATAGACAAATAATATAAAAGACAAATATTCTCTATATGATCATAGATTTAAAAAATGTTTAGGTTATATATATCTATAAAATTAATTTATTACCTATGGTTACTACACTTACTTGACATTCAGTAAAACTATAGACACAAAATCAGGCTTACCAACTTAGGGGTTTTCCCAAATTTAGGGGGTAAATAAGAGGATTGGGATTTTTAGGGGCGTTCCATTTTTAGCGGTATTCTTAGGGATTTTTTGCCATCTTACATTTCTCATTGTGTTTTTGATTACAATAAAAGTATTAGCGACTTCTAGTACGGTTCCTCGATACTAAGAATGCAGAGTGAATGATAAATAAATGTCGCGTAATAAATATAGACAAATATTACTACTGTGTGCCGGTCTATGATTACTGAACACTCGTTGGTTATTTTCATTATAATTTTTTAGGGGAATTTTTTAATACTTGTGGCAATTTTAGGGGTTTTTTAACTTAAGCTTTTGGGGTGAATATTTCTGGGTGTTGGTAACACTGCACAAAATATTAAAGACAGATTTGGACCATAAACAAAAGAATATCTCTGCATGTGTGTATTAAATACACGGTAATGAATAGTAGTCTGTGTGACGTGTTATTTATTGAAAATAATGTATTTTAACGCATAATTTAAAAAAAAAAATATTAGCATTCGTCACTTCTTCTCTGTATAAACTATAAGTGTGCAAAATTTCATACTCCTCCGTCCGCCCAACTTTCGTAAAAAGGGATCCAAAGTTTTCGCTTCACGTATTAATATATACACACATCAAAAGTGTCTAGGGATCAAGCATTTTATGCGGATTTCTTGAGATTGAGATGTGGCTTTGTAATAAATTTATGATTTTATAAATTTATATGGATCCTTTTTGGTGCATTTCATAATTTGAATCAGGAACTGTGAATCAAATTCGAGTAAAAGATGAAAATCAGCTGTCAATATTTTCCCTATAAAAACATACAACGCATTGAAGACATTATTAGTGCTACTGTTTCCCTACTACTGATTAAAACCAACGTTATTATGGAGCGGCGACGTCATTTAAGCAGGGAAGAAATGCTCAGAGCCGTGGGAATGATAGAAGCTGGTTCCCGGCAACGTACTGTGGCTTTAGCTCTGAATACAAGTCAGAGTGTTATCAGTCGACTTTGGACACGTTACCGAAGCACTGGTACCGTGGCTGAGCGCCATGGAGGACGGTATCGCTGCACCACACGGAGACAAGACCGATACATTCAAATCTTAACTCTAAGAGCTCCAACAATAACCGCCATGATGTTAGCCGTGAGGCTTCATCACTCTTCAGGGAACTTAATTAGCGACCAAACAGTCAGAAACCGCTTGCATGAAGTGAACCTTCATTCCCGAAGACCGCTACGGGTACCACCTATAGTAATGCACAATCGTAGGATTCGATATCAATGGGCTCTTGAACACAGAAATTGGGCAGAAGAACAATGGCGTTTCGTGTGCTTTTCTGATGAGTCTCGTTTTGGTATGAGACCGGATACAAGACGTATACGACACTGGAGAACCCCTGGACGCCAACAGCGATTAAAATCCTGCCAGGAAGTCCATCCTTATAGTGGTGGAACCATCATGGTATGGGCGGGTATTTGGATCGGCGGAAGAACTGAGTTGATTTGGATCAGAGGCAACCTCAACGCTCAAATTTATGCTGAGACGATTGTATCAGACGTCATCGTTCCTCTACAAGTGCAAATCGGTCCCTTATTTCAGTTAATGCATGATAATGCACGACCGCACACCGCAAGAGTTGTAAGACAGACTCTCGCCGCAGCTAACATCAATGTCCTGCCCTGGCCTGCTCAGTCGCCAGACTTGAATCCGATTGAGCATGCATGGGATATGCTACAGAGAAGAGTTCTGCCGAATATGGAGGGTATCCAGTCGCAAGAAGACCTTTTTTTGTTGTTGCAACGAACATGGGCGGCCATTCCACAGCGTGATTTGGATGAACTCATTTTGAGTATGCCAAACCGATGTTCTTGTGTTGTTAGTGTTCGCGGTAGAAACACGGATTATTAATTGTTTAAGTTACCCAATAAAATTTTAAAGAAAACTGTTGTGTTAGTGGTTCAAATGTCAAAAATCCCTTTATTAGGAAAATGGCAAATTTCTTTATTAATGCAAAGGTGACTTGGTTTATCGTTACTGTGACAAACGCAAACACTTTATTTGATGAATCCTTAAAGAAAATTTTAATTAATATCAATCAGGAGAAAAGTTATTGCAAAAATATATGTTGATCCCTAGACACTTTTGATGTGTGTAGATAAGATAAAAACTGATTGAATCGCTTTTCACAGCATATTTGTGAAACAAAACACAACCTTGTAATTCATACATGACGTAATACAGAAATGGGTTCCTCTTTATCACTTGCTTGATACGATAACTACAAGTGCTGTTTTTTTATTTATTTATTTTAAACTAGCTTCTGCCAGCGACTCGTCCGCGTCAAGTTTTTGCTCCCCTGATCCTGCCCGTTGCATCGAATTGCCTGCCAGTTTTCAACCATTTTTCGTGGCTGCTCCACTTCTTTTAACTGTAGCGTGATGTTATATAACCTATAGCCTTTCTCAATAAATAAACTACCTAACACAAAAAGATTTTTTTTCAATTCGGACCACTCGTTCTTGAGATTAGCGCGTTCAACCAAACAAACAAACTCTTCAGCTTTATAATAGTATAGATATATAGATACGACGGACATAATCTTGACCTTAACTCCATAACTCTTTTGCTTTAATTAATTAGGAAACAAGCAATCTACTTAATTTCGTATTCTAGACTTGACGAAAATAGGCCTTTCATCTTCAAGATTTTGAAAGCTTCCACCATTACAAAAGATCGTTAGTTTTACATCAAGGTCTTGATGAATTTGTAATGTTACTTCCAAAACTTGGAGATGGCGGAGCTGTGTCATTGTTTTCTTGATAAACATTAAGAAATTCTGATTGTATCTTCGCGAGGATTTCAAAAACTTAATCGGAACAATTTCTACCAAAGCCTTAATGAATCCATTTCAGTATCGCAATGTATTTCAGGATACGTTTGTTTTATAGCGACATAGATTAAAAGGATTTCTGAATATTACCAGTTACCGTGTCTGGGCAAGATTCATTGGGATATTATCTACGTAGGAATTTACGTATGTCTTTTTGGGAGCAGTCGTGGTAATTACAGTAAATGAATATAATTTAAAATTTTATTTAGAAAGGACTGAGTGCTCTTAGCGAATGTTTTAACGTATTAAATCTGTGGCCGGATGCTAAAAGGGCCAAAGTACGTTTTTGTCTGAAACGAGATTATAATGCCAGTTTATTGAAAAATTATGATTATATATATTTTTTTGATATATATATATATATATATATATTTGCTAAAATGGCGTTAGTTTACCCACAATATTTCAAAAGTTACTATGTAAAAAAGGCCAATGTAGTGTGCGCTTTCATACAGATAAGTAAAAAAAATAAATGATAAAAGGGCTGCAGTTTGACCCTTTTAGCACCAGGCCACATAAATAATTGTACGATTTTCACCCTTACAAAACGGTTCCTGTAGATGTTTCCAGTAGCCGAGGAAAATAGTTATTGCATTAGTTATCAGTAAACGTGCTGCACGTGACTCCATGTCCAGCATACGTGGTTCAATGGTCTGGCAGTTTGTAAGTACCGATATTCTACGACCTAACTCATGAAAACAGTACTGTACCTATTTGTTATTTTTATGTCAGATGAGATTAATCCCGGCTTTGCCAGCGCCCATAGCGTAATGTACTTTATTTACCTAGAATTTCTACAAACTCACAGTAAATCTCCCTCTTTGACTTCAACTCGTTTAACGTTATTAGCATTCAGATTCCTGAGCATGATGGTAACTTCAAATAAATACCTGGCAGGTAAAAAGCAGACTTTTGTTTTTCCTTTTCAAAATTATATGAAAATGTTTCTTCTGTTTATCCAACTGTGCGGTGCTTAGTTACCTTAGCTCACAATATATCATTACAGTGGTCTCTGAATTTATGACAGGTCTTTCGTTATTGTTACTTCCATAATTGAGTAACGACCGGTACCGGGCAGTGTTTGTCTCTGAGAGTACATCATCAATTCTCGCCACGTTACCATTCGTAGATATCATTGATAATTAATGCTATTTCAGTGCCAAATTCTATAACAAAGCCTTGGCAAGGACGCGGCAGGCACAAAAAATAAGGTTAAGTAAATTTATCATCGTAAACGTTTGGTGTGTTTCTGGCTTTAATTGTCTGTGAGCGTGAAGGGTCCTTCATAAATTCTAGGTCATGAAAAAGTATCGTACATACAGTAATACTAGTAAGATTGCTGTTCATACACGTTATTTGCTGCGTATATTAGTTCAAAATATAGGTCACAAGGCTTCGGTTCGGACTAATATATTTGCACCTAATTTTTATGGACTGTTTCTTGGCGAGACATAACGTCGCCACTGTGACCCCAGACTTGGCTTCCATTCAGCATTCGCATTGATATAGTAGGTACTTATCCAACAAAGTTAAAATATGTTAAAATGGGTTCTATGGCCTGATTTTGTATGTTTGCTGACAAGATTCGTGTGGAAGGCATTAATGGTATAGTTACAAAGTTTTCGTATCAATGGAATTTATGTAAGTATTTGGATATAATATGGGTTGAAACAAATGCCCAATAGGATAAGGAACTTATCAAAAAGCATTATTTTGGTTTTAGTGTTGTATAGATAAATTGTCAAAAAAGCTTAGCTCTGCAGCATACGCTGTTAAAAAAATTCGTGATTTAACTGATTTAGAGACAGCCCGTTTAGTTTACTTTAGTTATTTTCATAGCGTGATGTCGTACGGTATACTGCTGTGGGGAAATGCCGCCGATATTCAGACAATTTTTGTTTTACAAAAAAGAGCTATTCGTTCGATTTATAAATTAAGTCCCAGATACTCCCTCAGAGACAAATATAAAGAGATTAATATAATGACTGTGCCTTCTCAGTATATTTATGAAAATCTGCTGTATGCACATAAAAATATTAATCTCTTTAAAAGATACAGTGATATCCATAATGTTAATACTAGAAACAAACAAAAATTTGTTGTTCCTAAGACCAGTCTCAAGAAAATAGGTGGCTCGTTTAGATGCCAATGTATTCGTTTTTATAATAAACTTCCTAGCCTCATTCAAGAACTAAGCCTCAATAAATTCAAATCTTTTATAAAGCGTAAATTATGTCAGAAAGCCTATTATACTGTTAAAGACTATATTGAGGATAAAACGGCCTGGGATTGAACTGCTCCAATAAATCTACACTGAATGCTGTTTTATTATTATTATTTTGCTATTTTTTACTCTTTTTTTTTTACTATTTCACATGACATGAATATTAATTGTATGAATATTACTTTGATTATTAAGAATTTGAGGACTATGTGGGTCACTGTGTCACTTTTGACTATGGTCTGGCAGTTTGAGTAGTTAGTGGTAATATCTGTGTGGTTCTTTCATCAAAAGACCATTTCAGACACCGATCTACATGGTCATCAAATGATCTGACCAACAAAATTATATCCGTTTCTTTTTTTTATATATACACATTGACATTGATATTTTTTAATATATACAATGACGTGAATATTTACTTTGTAAAGTATTGTATTGTTTTAATTATTGTGAATGTGAACAATATGTGGGTCTTTTTTTAATTTTGTTTTCTTTCGTTCTCAGTAATCACGATCTGGCAGTTTGAGTAATTTATGTGGCCTACCCAAATGTCCTTTCTTTGGTACTGTTCGTCAAAGCGTTGGGCTCCTTATTTTCCGAGTTGAGCTAAACGATTAGTGACAAATGCTTGCACTGACTGGACAGGTCCACTCAATTTGTGTGGTTCTTTCTTCAAAAGACCATTTCAGACACCGATCTACATGGTCATCAAATGATCTGACCAACAAAATTATATACGTTTCTTTTTTTTTATATATACACATTGACATTGATAATTTTTTATATATACAATGACATGAATATTTACTTTGTAAAGTATCGTATTTTTTAATTATTGTGAATGTGAAGACTATGTGGGTCTTTTTTTAATTTTGTTTTCTTTCGTTCTTAGTAATCATGATCTGGCAGTTCGAGTAATTTATGTGGCCTACCCAAATGTCCTTTCTTTGGTACTGTTCGTCAAAGCGTTGGGCTCCTTATCTTCCGGGTTGAGCTAAACGATTAGTGACAAATGCTTGCACTGACTGGACAGGTCCACTCAATCTGTGTGGTTCTTTCTTCAAAAGACCATTTCAGTCACCAATCTACATGATCTTCACATGATGTGAACAAGATTATGTCTGGACTTTAAAAGAGACTGTGACCTCTGAGTTTGTTTCGGCCTTTCTTCTCAGAGTAGTCAGTTAGGAAACGCCGAACTCATCTAGTTTAAAAAAATATCATTGACATGTAAAAGTGTTTGTACAAACCTACTTACAGAAATAAAATCATTTATCATTTATAATTTATACCACAAACTTTTTACTCATAGAAACTACAAATTCTCAATAGCTACGATCCTTACATAAAAAGATAAATTATTTTATCTCTAGGTTTGTACCAACACTTTTACATGACAACTTTTACGGTGTAAAGCTAGAAGCGTTTCCTATCTGACAACTCTAAGAAGTCGAAACAAACTCATTGGTCACAATCTCTTTTAAAGTCCAGATAATCTTGGTCAAATCATGTGAAGACCATGTGGATCGGTGCCTGAAATGTTATTTTGAGGAAAGAACCATATCGATTGAGTACTCTTTTTTGCTACATCGTCACATTCACTTAGTGTATCTATGTTTATTAATTTTTCTGTTCACGTTCAAACAGCTGACCAGGCACGTCTTTAGAATCAACATTAAATTAATTTGGCATTGGACACTCAGTGTCAAATACATGGCCTAATTTAAAGCACCTCGAATGCAAACGATTCCCAGTTAATGTATTAGTCGGTGCTTCGTAGACTAGTCTATTAGCACAAGCCAAACTAGCTGCTCTTGCCTAGTTATTTGTATATACCGAACGGTACACTTAACATCGTATTAGATAGAATTTTGTCAAACAAATGGGAATAAAACATGCTTGTAGTATTGGTGTTTTGTTCTGTTTGCTTGTTACTGTCATTTGTTTTGCTGGCATATGTATTTTTTTAACATGTCTGTGGTTTATATAAACTTAAAATAAAATTGTAAATATGTCAAAACGATATCTCAGATAGGATCGAGTCTATTGTCGATTATATCGTTTTTAGAATTTTTATGCCTGAGTTTATTTCGATGGGCGCAAAAACGGCTAAACGGATTTTGATGAAATTTGTTATATACATATATAAATATTGTAAAAAGGTTTCACTTAATTTGGATTTCAACCAATACCGAATCTGCCTATAATGTTTCCACTGTTGGGACATGCCACCTCTCTGTGCCAGGGGGTTGACCGTAATCCACCACGCTGACTCACCGGGTTGGTAAATGTCACATGTCTTCGAATTTTGCTGCTCCTATGACATTCTGGTTTTCTCTCAATGTTTTCCTTCACCGTTTTGAGAGTCGCTTCCGCCAATGGTGACATTATAAACAGTCTTTAGTTAATTGATTTAAATGAACTTAAATAAAGTCACAACTATTTTAATCTGCTTTTTACTCCTCCTAATGATCTTGAATTTATAATGGAACAATCAGCTTGTTTGTCGAGACTAATTTGTGATCTCGTTAATTACACAAATGACCGTGACAAAAATACACGAGAATCCCTTATTAGGTAGACATTTTAATCTCTTTGCCAACATTGCTTGCGTCACCTACGCAAAATTGGGGTTGCCTGTTCTGTTCAAACAGTGTTACAAACACTAAAAAAAGTCGAAACAACATAAATTGTAGGTTCCACTTAAGCTTCGTACCTAAGCTTATTGCCAACGTTTGAGTTTTAGTTTTAATGCTTTGCTTAACTTAAACTACGTTTTGTTAGGTAACTGGAGCCCGTATCGGCGATATATAAAACAATTTGTTGGCAAGCAATAAAGCCCGCACATTGGTCTAAAAGCCGAGCTTTGTAAACAGCCTGGCTTTGATTTATGATCGAAGAAATCGGGTTTATGAGTTATTTTCGGATCTATCTGTATTAATAAAAATACAGTAAAGATTTTTATGAGTTATCCTGCGTTATTGGTTGGCGTTATATAAGTCGTAACCGTATAGTTATAAAGGTTATTTCCTAATGATCGTCTTTTGTTAGGGGATAAAGATTTTTTCATGGTGTTTTGTTATTTCTTCGTGAGTTCTGGCAATATTTTTCGCTAATTAGTTCCTAGCTAAGATAACAAAAATCAAAACTGGGTATCATTCGGATTACCGTTCCAAAGTCCAAAAATAGCTACTATAATATCCGGAATAGAGTCCTTAACTTTTAATTTACATGTATACCGAGATAAAAGCAGGTATCGTATGACTTTGTGTCATGAAATATAAAAACTCTACCTACTGAAGAGTCCAAAGGCCACCATGTCACTTTCACAGCTCAACAATAACAAAATTCATTGACCCTTTTAGTGCGGAACTTAGATATGGAGGGGCGTATGTCAACCTTTTTAGTACTTACGGAAGTATGGAATTCTTGATAAGGTGCTTTGTGCATGATATCTTGATATTGGTACTTTATGGGTATAGGCGTAAATAAAGAATTGGAGGTGAATACGATGAATGATGAGGGTACGTAAGGTATTTTATTCTCTGTCGTGTCAACTGTTGTTATAGTGTATTTTCTATACAGGATGGTGTGGTAACCATGAATTCAGCACATGATTGAAGACAAAGGGTCTTGGGTAGAATTATTTCCTCGGTTTTCGAAACAAAAATCTGCTGCTTCATAGAAAAATGAAATGTTTACGCGGACAAGAAAGAAGTGTACAGAACAGCTTTTTTTTTTTGATAATTCGTCAGTTATCAAAAAAAAAAGCTGTTCTGTACACTTCTGTCTTGTCGTAATTTTAACTCATGGTATCCAGAATCTTGTACTGAATTCATGGTGATAGGTTGTGCTATTGACCCTGCCACCCTGTTCAATAAAAGTGAAATGGTGTTCGTTGGTAAGTGCAACACTTAAGAACTGCTGGGCCGACTTGGCTATTTTTTATTTAAAAATCTTCGTAAAACCGCGAACTTTAAAAAAAAATTGTGTTTTCTGAAACGTGAACGATTTTAACGATAGGTTCGTGGAAACTGTCCATACGGTCGGGTCTAAGTTCTTCAAGACCCGCCGTACTTATAGGAAAAAGAAACTCTCAGATCCAACATTACAGCTCATGGAACAGAGGCGCGGAATGATCCTGCAGTCTTCAGAAGCTGCGCTCGAGTACCGGCAGCTCAATAGACGGATCTTTAAGTCCATGAAAAGCGACCTTCGCCGCTATAACACAGAGTGGATCAAGGACGCGATAGAGCGAAATAAAGGCTTCAAGGTCTTTAGTAAGGATCTGTCTATTGGGCAGAGCCAGCTTACGAAACTAAAGACCGATGATGGCAGGGTCGTATCCGCCAAACCTGAGCTGTTTAAGGAGATTTAGAGATCTATGGACAGTTATACACGTCAACAAGTAACCCTGTTAAAAATCTGGCAAATAACCCAAGAGCTAGGTTGACCCGACATTATACCGCAGACATCCCGGACGTCAGCTTGTATGAGATTCGAATGGCTCTGAAGCAGCTCAACAGCTTCCGGAAGAGTGGGTCTCAAGATGAACTAAACAAGACAAAGGTCATGTCCAATGCTCATGTGATACCCACTCCAGTGAAGATCGGAGGCGCTACACTCGAAGTTGTGGACGAATATGTGTACCTAGGACAGACTGTCCAGTTAGGTAGGTCCAAATTCGAGAAAGAGGTCAATCGTCGAATCCGACTCGGCTGGGCAGCTTTCGGGAAGCTACGCAATATCTTCTCGTCCCACATACCGCAGTGTCTCAAGACGAAAGTCTTTGACCAGTGTGTGTTGCTAGTGATGACTTATGAAACCGAAACGTGGTCGCTCCTAATGGGCCTTATTAGAAGGCTGAAAGTCACCCAAAGGGCGATGGAGAGGGCTATGCTTGGAGTTTCCCTACGCGATCGAATCAGAAATGAAGAGATCCTTAGGAGAATCAAGGTAACCGACATAGCCCGAAGAATTGCTAAACTGAAGTGGCAGTGGGCAGGGCACATTGCTCGCAGAACAGATGACCGATGGAGCCGAAAGGTTCTGGAGTGGCGACCGCGTACCGGAAGACGTAAAGTTGGAAGCCTCCAACAAGGTGGACCGATGACCTTATGAAGGCCGCAGGAATCCGCTGGATGCGGGAAGCACAAAACCGGTCGAAGTGGTGGAGCTTGGGGGAGGCCTATGTCCAGCAGTGGACGTCTTTCGGCTGAAATGATGATGATGATGAAACGTGAAAGTCCTTTATTCCATGGGATTATGGTTAAAATCCTTGGGACAGGACAACATCTTACATGTAAGAAAGTTACATAATACATATGTCTAGATGCATCCGAAAACTGTATGGTTTTTATCTTCCGAAAAGTGTGAACGTGGTTCCTTTCGATGTCTTGATATTCTTTATATACGATAATAAAACTTTCATGAGGTCTTTAGGTGGATAACTAAAGATAAATCACAAGGAAACTGCGGAGTCAAGGACTTGATATAGATACCATGTTTCTTACGGATGCCGCGAAAAATAAAAGACAAATATTATGGACTAGCTTATGACAGCGGCTTCGCCCGCGTTGAGGTCGGAAATTGTCCCACAGGGACGTACTACCGCGATAAAAAATATCCAGGTTAAAGATTATCTATGTGTAGGATAAAAGTAGTCTACCTTCTTACTCAACTTATGGTCTTTCTGTGCCAAGTTTCATCCAAACCCGTTCGACCGCTTTTGCGTGATTCAAACACCCCAACATCCAAACTTTCACAATGATAATATTAGTCATTATCATCTCATCATTCCAGCCAAAAGACGTCCACTGCTGGACATAGGCCCACAGTTTGTAGGGCTTTGCCATAATCGCCACACTTGCCAAGCGGGTTGGCGGTTGCAGTTTTGGATATAAAATGCATAGAGACTGCTGCTGCCCATTCTCTAGTAAGTTCCTTAGTCCCCTCTTACGACACCCACGGGAAGAAATGGGATGGTGCTATTCTTTACGTCCGACACTACACGAATAGATAACATTAGTAGGATTACTATAAAATAAACATAGGTGTAGCTGTACGAGAAAATGGAAAATAAAATCCTGAAAGAACAAAAAAAAATGTGTATTACCTACGCCAAATATGGACGAACGCAGCTACACGAATTAAGCATTTAAATAACAGTTCAAGCATTCTATTAATCATTATCGACTCACCTATACGAAGAATCGAGATTACAAAGCCACCTGGGCATTGATATATCACTTTCAGGAACTAATTAAAACATTTCGAGTGTACCACTCAACCGTATCGGACGGCGTGCGGAAAGACCAAAATTTATATCGGGTTAAAACAATTTGCGGTGTGTTTTGGTCCTGTGAACTGACATTTTGTACCACAGAGGTTTTCATCCTTTCCAAAGGCATTGGTCGAAAACTTTTGACCAGTCTTCGCTTCCCTTTTTTGTTTATTTGACCGTTTCAATGGATTTATTGCGCTCTGTGTAATACAATTTCCTTTTATGCCACGTTTCAAAGATTTACCTTGCAGTAATTGGAATTTGTATTAAATTCTTTTCACGTATAGGAGCAAGCTATACAAGAATGGTTTATCAGGGGTAAACAGCAAGGTTGGAGTTAAAACTCAGTATGTGCGGAATTTACTTTAGAGAACAGAATGACAATCACTTACCTATAGCGTTTTGGTTGATGCATTTTTATGCACGTATTGGTAGTTGAGTTTTGGAAGAAAAAAAAAAATACGTATGGTTGAGCTAAATGATGGTGATTCATACGTCATGTTCGGGCACACTCAGTAGGGACTGGTGATCTTTTAGCTGCCACGGCTTATTTTAATTTCGAAATTGTTATTTTATTTTTTTTAATTGCGGACGCTTTTAATGTGCACATATTTTTACATCGTTCTCACATTGATAATTTCAACAAATCATGTAACAATATTTGTAATAAAAAAGATATTGATTGGAAATAGTGTCCATGGAGTGTCTTGCCCGTTCTTCTCCATAGGTACCTACACTTTGGCATGGGCAACTAGCTTCATTTTTCTGACTCACCGCCACTTGACAATTAAAAAATGCCTGTAATTGGTTTATTTGAAACTAGCTTTTGCCCGCGGCTTCGCCTGCGTGGATGTCGGAAATTAACGCTGGTATTTTTCTAAAATAAAAGAATTTTTCTAAAATAAAAGATTTTTTCTAAAATAAAAGTAGTACTCCTAAGTTACTCCTTATTACATCAGCTACCAGCCAAAAAAAGTCCCGTCAAAATCGGTCCAGCCATTTCAGAGATTAGCCGGAACAAACAGACAGACAGACAGACAAACAAAAGTAAAAAAAAATGGTTTTTTGGTGTGAGTACCGTATTACTTCCATATGCATTTAGTGAAAAGCTGTTATTTTGTAATTTCAAACAGACACTTCAGTTTTATTTATTTGTATGTACATAGATAAATCGATGGTCCCTATTAACAATGTCGGTTCCACAAAAAGACTACTGTTCAGTAGAGCAGTTCAAAGTTTAATTTGGCGATAAAAAAAATATAATATAAGACTGTGGATGTTCAAAATTGAACTGATCGTTTTATGTATTGTTAAAAAGTGAATATGGGTAAAAATGCATAACCGATATTGTTAATAGGGACCATCGAAATGCTTTGAGTTTTACGAATATCACACACACTCAGTTACATACCATAACGGAGATAGCGAACCCTTATAATGATGATGATGCGACCAACTGTTCAAAATATCCCATGCGGCGTTACTTTGTAGTTTGAAACAGAACTTTATGCTCTATAAAATATAGTCTAAAGCGGACCAGTGGGAGTAAGCGACAATAAATACATTTCAACATTCTCCCGAGGTGACGAGTACTTGTTTTATTATTTGAAGCCTTCCGGGAGAACTCACGTTTCGGTTTTTGTGATTTCATTATGAAATGCAGGGAGGATAGTGTGAGAAGTAATTTGAATTTAAGTTGTAGATAAAGGACCATTTATTGGATATCGAATCTATGTAGGTACGGATGGCTGCATTGATTTATTTCCCCTCGTCTTAAGGTATTTTGCACCTAATTTGTATGCGAGAAGGGTACACAATCAATTCAGTTGTTTGTACTTTACCCGTATATTTGATTTATTTTACATACCGTTCAGTTTCCCATGCTTCCTGAGGGTTACATAACAATAGATTATTTGTTGTGTACTGATTAGTCAAGACTTTGTAGGTTATATATAAATAAACCTTAAAACTGTCCATATTAAGGTCCCGTGTGAGTTATCAAAAGTTAACGCTCTCTCAGACCGGCACGAAGCGACTCTTGGAGATCAAATTCTCATAGAAATCGTTCTATTACAGTCGCGCCGCGCCTTTCTGCGGGAACCTTTAGGACTTTATGTTTCCCGATACTAATAATCTGGGAATATGCAAGTATCGCGAGTTTATAGGTTACTTCTAAATAAATTAAAATCTTCTTACAGAAATACACATTTCATTTAATTTCAAGCTGTCACCACCGTCGACCGTATCATTACTTACCTTGGGAAGAAGTAGTGACCAAACGTCCCCAATGTAATCTATATCGTAATTATCATTTTAGCTTGTCTTTTAAACGAAAGCTACCTAACGAAAATGGTACTTATCAATTTTCCTTTCTAAATTGTTAGTATATAAAAGGTAGGCCCCACCTATAAGCGGATTTAACTACGCTAATTTAAAGTCACTACGTTTAGCAGTTTCTCAGAATTCAGGTTGCTCCTGTTTGTTTAATACATAACCAGTGTAGCATAGTCGTAGGCTTTAGGGTTGCTACCTTCGAGTTATATGTCAACATTTCAACTCTTCATTATTATTGATCGAGTATTTTCAACGATGAGACTTAAGTCACAATTCCTAAATGCATTCCTATTGCATAAAAGGATCATAGTATGATATATCGAAACTTACCTAAGTCGATTTACTATCCTAATGTTCTAGTAGTTGCCCATACAAGGTCATTAGCTATAACGAGGTTCTAATGATACCTCACCACAGAATAATTTAATCAATCTCAAATCTCACAACCCTGCTCAATTCTGGCGTTCACGTGAACTATCCAGAATCCAGCACGAATTCTGACCACGTCTGTTAATCAAGTGGGTATTTTAGGAACGGGCCTGTGCATACTTAATGAAATAATTTGCATAATCTTCGTTTGTTACCCGGCATTGGTTAGCGGGGGCCGTGCAGTACACTTTGTTATACGAAAACAATGTTTATTTGTTGTTTCTATCTTTTTATCTCATTCGTTCGTGTGCTGTCACGAAACAACGGGCAGATCTTAATTTGGTTTTATTCTGGAGGTACTATTGCTATTGTTGGGACAGTGATTGTCCTGTTCTGAGATTTAAATCGTATGCTGCAGTGATTTAATTGGAATTCCTTTGTATTTTGTGATTATTTATCATCATACTGACCTCATATGGTAAAAGTCTAATTAATGAATATTCTTTGGGTAACCGAAATGGGTACAACCCATTAGATATCAAGTTGCAATTTAATTTAAATTAGCTTTTGCCAGTGGCTTCGCCCGCATGGATGTCGGAAAATATACCGCGGGAACGTAGGTACTACCGAAATAAAAAGTAGCCTATGTGTTAATCCAGGTTATAAACTAACTGTTTTCCAAATTTCATCCAAATCCCTTTAGTAGTTTTTGCGTGAAAGAGTAACAAACATCCACACATCCATAGATCCATACATACAAACTTTCGCATTTATAATAAGTATTAGTAGGATAGGATTATGTGAGCTCCTCAGATTTTCGTAGTCTACTTGATCACGGAGTTAAATTCGTAATTGTATCATTTTTCGTTGAAAGAAACTCGGTATAGGTACAAGTATGATGACGTTAATCTTAATTAATCGATTGATGAGAGCTTTTGCCGAAAATTTGGTGCTCGCGCTGATTTTTGGCCGGGTGTCGCTTGTGACAGGGATATTAATCAGTCTTATAAAATGGTTAGGGGTGAGTCTTACTGTGTGGGTTTTAATCTTCTTAGCGAATCGAAGGCTTCAGCTAATTTTGGCCCAAAATTCAGCTGCTCAAATTCCGCTCATTGGAAGGATGGAAGGTCAACTACTGTCTATGGGGAGGTATCGCATACGCACTTGAGATCTGAGCCGTCCGTGATCCCATCTGTGGCGACTGTCTTTGCTCCAACCGACTTAGGTTTGAGGTCCATTTAGAAATTCCAAGTCGACTATGGTAATACATCCACAGGCGAAAGGCTCTCAGATGGTTCGATAAAATTGTCAGAGGGTTTACACAGCTCTAGCCTTACTTTACATCTTGCTGTGGAGACGTTTATATTGGCTGGACTACCTGGACTCTGGTTTTAATTATATAATTGAGTACCTTAGTATTAATGACCAGCATTATGAACATTAACGAAGTTTTCTGCAGTTTCTGACTGCTGTCATCAAGCGTGTGATGTTGTTCTGCATGATAACGACTTATTTGCTAATACTAGCTGTTGCTCGTGGTCAATGACACTAAAACAGTATGTACAATTAACTAACATATAAAGTCGATAAACACAAATTGTAATCGGAACAACGTACCAAACATCCCAGAGGTACACAGAACATAAACAGGTATAAATCCATTTGCAGTCACATTGCTGCTCGCAACGGGTGCAACATCAAACACAGGGGGCTGACGCAGCAATGAATGTCGTACATAAATTACACAAGCCGTCAGATATGTGGCAGTGTGCCGCTGGTCAAAGTAAGTAATGGCTTTTAAGCGCAATGCCCGTAGATTTTACGGACATTGGTCAAGCTAATTAGTTTGGGAAGCAAATTTTCAATTGGAAACTCTGTTTCTGTAGATATTAATGAGTGAGTGTGAAATAATGAGTAGGAGCATAATGATAGTTTGTCATTGCTTTGAGAACCTTTAGCATAGTATAAGCAATAAACATTATGTTTCTGTTGGGATACAGGCCTCATCTCGGTAAGTGTTAGCGGGCCATATTCCACCACGCCAGCCCGGTTAGTAGATGTTACACATCTCCGATTTTTTGGTTCTAAGACATGTTAGTTTCATCACAATGTTTTGAAAGCAGCGATTATAAAATAATTTGCACAAAGTAACGTGCCTGTCTAGAGCCGAACATACGATCTACAACTCGTAAGTCTCGGCCGTTACTAATATTATAAATGCGAAATTTACTGTGTACTTAATAGAGATGTTATGAATATGAAATTTCGTATACGGATTGGTTACGGATGTAGGAATGATTATTATACCGGATACGGATATGGATACGGATATGAAATTATTTCGGATTATCCGATTGTTTCGGATAATTTCGGTTACGGATATTAAACTTTTAAGGAATTTCAAAAGTAAAATACAAATAGCTAATAAAATGGTTTTATTTGTATGTCACCATTTGGTAGGAATTACAATCAGTGTGTGAGTAATTATTACAGTGATTTAAAATAAAAATGATTATAAATATATATTGAGTGTTATTTAATCTACCTAAAATAAAAATGTAATAACAAATCCGATATTATCCGAAACTTTTATTTCGGATTCGGTTACGGTTATGGATAAATTTTTATATCGGACATCCGATAGTTTCGGTTACGGTTACGGAGCTCCCTAACATCCCTGGTACTTAATGGCAGAACTAATTTGAATAGAATTAGATACACTAACAGGCCATGAACTGGGTTAAACAAAGGATTATTTTTCACTTTTGGCCCCGTATAAATGATTTTATTTCTGTAAATATGTTTTTCCAAACACTTTTACACATCAATCATATATTTAAAACTAGATGAGGTTGAGGTTTCCTATCTGAATACACTTTGAAGATAAACAGACACACTCACTCCCTTAGTTGTACTGCTGCATAGTATTTAGATAAGTGTTTTTGTACAACTGAAAGTAACAAAAATCTTTTT
The DNA here is from genome assembly GCA_932294355.1 of Aporophyla lueneburgensis. NCBI lineage: Eukaryota > Metazoa > Arthropoda > Insecta > Lepidoptera > Noctuidae > Aporophyla > Aporophyla lueneburgensis. The sequence continues at coordinate 19,243,298 of OW028746.1, read as the reverse complement.
TTTTTTTTTAAACGCAGGGGCACAGTCTTCTTTAAAGTCAGGCAAAGATCAGCTCATGTGAAGAACACGTGGATTGGTTTTGAAATGTTATTTTGAAGACTTTTCCAGTCAATGAACTCATTTATCAGTAATCTTGCTGATTCTTCACAGCATTTAAGGAGCTCAACGATTTGAGAAACAATACCAACGAAAGGACATTTCGGTAGGCTGAATAAATAGCTCAATTTGACAGACCACGATTACAACTAAATGCTACACCTTGGGATCATTTGCGACATCCGCGTGGGCGAAACCGCAGAAAAAACTTCATATTATCGCGTCTTCTTTTATGTATCACATTTTTTTTTTTTATAACATAAGACGCGATAATTGATCACCATGTTTACAAAGCTTGCGACGGTCCATTAAACCAGCTTCTGGTACTTAAGAACCTCCCCTCTTAAAACATCTGAAACAGTAAAACCACGCCCGACTGATAGCCACCACAACTAACGCAAAAACTTTGGGAACACATGTGAGGTTAACTATTTAAGCTTCTGTAACTTATTCTTTATTTCGAGTTCCACGCCTGTAAACAGTCAGAGGCCAGGAAATGAACAGTAAAGAAAATTAACACCCTATGTCAATTTACCGTGACATAGTCATATCAAACAACTTTCAGAAAATAACAGTTGTGATTTTATAGTCTGTGCCAGATATGAAAAAAATTAAAGTCGTTGACACCCGCCTTCCAATATGTTCAAATATTTCAAAACGATACGAAAAAAATGTAAAGAAAGTGTCGCTAGCACGGTCAAAACGATAATTTGAATACATTGGTAGGCAGGTGTCAACGACTTTTATTTTTTTCACATCTGGCACAAACTATAGGTAAGGAAAATTTAATTTTAGTTTTCTGTTTGCTAAATAATTCCTTTACTTTACAGTATACCTCACAGAGTGTATCCACTGAGTTAAGGCGCTGTCGAAACGTAGGACACTGTTTTTGTTGCAGAGTTAGGTGATACACGCCAGAAAAAAAGTGTAGTGTCAAATGTTCAATGAAAAGATTTGTTCAAAAATCCATACTAATATTATAAATGGGAAAGTGTGTATGTCTGTTTGTCCGTTTTTCACGGCAAAACGGAGCGACGAATTGACGTGATTTTTTAAGTGGAGATATTTGAAGGGATGGAGAGTGACATAGGCTACTTTTTATCTCTTTCTAAACCCCCACTTCCCTAAAATGGGGGATGGAACGCGCTAACCTCAGGAACTTTTGGTTCCTATTTATTGAGGAAGGCTATATAACATCACGCAGGTGCAAAATTTGTTTGTTATTCGATTCCTCAATCCTTTGATCGCTGTTTAGAATTTTATTTGTTCTCGCAATGCGCTATATTAACAAAAAAATTGCTTCTTAGTGACAATTTCAGTAGATATGTAATTCTAAAATCCTGTGTTTATTATATTTCCTAGAACTCATCTGTACCTATTATTCATGAATCCAACAAATAATTTGTTGCTTTATACAATAGGTGTGTACAAAATAACTTCATATCCATTTTAATAGTGATTAATATCTGTTAACGACCCAACTAACCAGTCAAAGCAGTGGCGACAATTTTAATGATAAATATTATTCGCAAAACAACAAGTTTCACCAAATTGTCTGTAAAGCTACACATTAGTACATAAACAACGGGCTTGTTCCAAACTATTCGCAGCCACTGAACAACGGATAGTTTTTGAGTTCCCTACTAAAACGTAAAAACAATTTCTAAATAGATTTCGCGTTTGTTCGTTTTGGTTCATTTGAAGTATTTCGCGCAAGGGATGCACCTACCTAACATCCCTTTCACTTTGTAGTAAATTTTCGGTAGGTAGACACATAGATTCAATTTCCTCCCGTAGAATCAAAATTATGATAAAAAAGCGGTCAAGTGCGAGTCTAACATGAAAGGTTCCGTATTACCGTTCAATGTTTTTAATTTTTTTTTGTTAATAATTTTCTAGTAAAAACACGTTTCTTGGATTGTAAAAAGTTTTACCTATCTTTTTTATGTGTATTGTTATAGCAGTTTTAGCTGTACACACTCTGTGAATTTAAATTGTCTACCTATTACGTTTGAAAAGATACAGCCGTGTGACAGATGGACGGATAGCCTTAGTAATAAGGTCCCCGTGGAACCCTAAAAATGACGACACTTACGTATATACTACTACGATAGCTAAACAGTACAACTTTATCTCCTACTAGCTTTTGCCAGCGGGTTCGCCCGCGTTTTATACCAAAATCTTCCTCTTGAATCACTCTATCTATTACTGTAAACTGCATTAAAATCCGTTTAGTAGTTTAAAAGATCTAAGGAAACGGACAGCGGGATAGTCGCTCCCGCTGTCCGTTTCATTTTATACTATGTAAAGATGGAAATGAAAAAATGGTTTATTATAATTATTTCAATACAAGTAGACATCGGAGCCTCTTTTGAAGCAAATATGCCTGTATCAGCAGACTCCGCTGTTCCATATCTTAAATAAGTATAATTTATGTCTTCTTTTTATATGTGACGCACGCCACAGATTAGATATTTTTCTCAGAAATTAGGGCGTATTAATACGTCCAAATTTCTGTAAAAGTACCTCACCAGTTATTCTGGAAACTGTTAACAATGAACCAGTGATATCAATCAACTCAGCTACAATCCAAACCTAGAAATGGTCCTTAAAACCTCTTAAAAGTTCTTGACCGATGGCACAGCATCCAAAACATACTACAACGAGTAATGAACACACCCACACCACACCACAACATTCTAGACGCTAAAGAATTTAATATTTCATCCACAAAATAAAACACGACGAAGCCATATTGATTAAACCGCTACATTATTACGTTATAAATATTAATATTACCTCGTCTGCCTCGTTATAAGTATGAAGTTTGATACCCAGTTTCGAAAAAAGTTGCTAGTGACCAGTTGATAGCAAAAATCTTGTCTCATATTACTTAGAATGTAGAAAACGTATAAATTGTGATGGGATGCTTATTACTGTCGTCAACGTGACGTCAGCACCATTCCATTTCTTCCTGTGGGTGTCGTAAAAGACGACTAAAGGACTCACTAGAGAATGAGCAGCAGCTTTCTCTGTGCATTTTACCACCATAATGCGATCGCCAACCCGCCTGCCAAGCGTGGCGATTATGGGAAAATCCCCAAAATGGGGGAGGCTTATATCCAGTAGTGGACGTCTTTAGATCCAAATAATAACTAGCGCCAGAGTTAAGAATAATAATGATGTTTCAATGGACAGGAATAGTTTATTCTTTACCAAAATGGCTTAGATTTCATAAAACAGAACTAAGCTATCACAGCAGTAATCAGCGTGTAGTACTGTAATATTCCTTAAAAGGATCGAGACAACAATTCTCTTAACAGTTTAAACTATTCATCCACTATTACCAAGGGCCTGCTAATTACCATACGTTATCAGTACATAAACGCTCTGTGGTCAATTTTACCTTCACCTAAAACACTTATCAATAAAAGTAATTACTATTCAGCTTGAAGAATGCAGTGAGAGGGATTCTATTAATTATTACGTTGTATTAATAGAAATATCATTTTATGTGACTATTGTAACTCTGTTGTTACCGTACTAGGATCTGCATTTTGGATGTTGCAAATATTTGTGTGTTACTAACATAGTTTGTAAGCACTTGTTACTAACACTATGAGTCTTGTTGCTCGAATTAAATGATTAAATAAAAAATTAAATAAATTAGTTTTAGATATTCAGATTAAATAAAATGTTTGTTCATCCCTTGCTTTTTCTGATGCAGCTTAAAAAAAAATCTTGATGCGGTATGCTTTAAGATTTTTTTCAATGTGATAAACACTTCTGAAATTAAACGACACCAGAATAGCCATTCTTCTTAGCATCAAAATCCATCAAGTAAGAGTCCTCAATTGTTAGTTATTATAAGTACGTAGTCTTGCATGGCAAATGGTAGAATGTACCTGAAATTACATATTATTTTATAATAAGTCACCTGTTTATCTTTTTATGTAGGAGTGGAGTTTTTTGCCCTTTCATCTCCATACGAATATAAATATTCTTCTACTGCTCTTTTTTCTACCTTTTGGAAGGGGCGACTAGAAACATATTTAGTTTAATGTAAATTTTGAGTTTCAAAATTGTCTTTTATTGCGTACTTGAAATAAATGCCTTGACTTTGAAGTAAATTAGCATTTTTTATTATAAACTTTTCTCCTATTACATACATACATAACTGGTAAAATGTGTCACGAGTCATCATTATCTGCCTAGCCTTTTCCCAACTATGTTGGGGTCAGCATCCAGTCTAACCGGATGCAGCTGAGTACCAGTATTTTACAAGGAGCGACTGCCTATCTGACCTGCACAACCCAGTTACTGGGTAACACCGTACCCCTTTTTTTTTTCTTTTTTTTGTGGGTTGGAAATCATCAAATGACGTCTCCCGCTCTTGGGCGGAGCAGGAGGGCGTGTCAGACTTTTACTGAGTAAAACCCACCCGTGTTCCTACAGTTGCCTATGTGCCAGGACCACGGCATCTCTTTCGAACAAATCTCGTGACCCTGGCAGATACGATACCCCTTGGTAAGACTGGTTGTCAGACTTTCGGGCTTCTGACGACCCTTAACGACTGTCTAAGATCGATGATAAAAATGTATTACAAGTATGATATACAAAAAATTAACACCTCAAATTTCCGAAGCATAGTTAAGTAAAGCGTCTATTGTACGATCTCCGTAGATAACTTGTAACATCTTACAAGTAGGGAGAATGTAGGAGCGTGATTAATGGCGCGAGTTCAAGAAGTATGCAAGTGCAATGTAAAACGGCTTGATTTATACCTATGTCTGACTTTGGACACTTCTTTGTATAAACGATCACGTTAAATAATGTATGTTCGTGTGTGAATTTTACTACCTTACTACTAAGTGCTTACGGTTCAGCGTATATTGGATCTAATGATACTGTAGCGAAATATCATCCTCACAGATAAAGTACGGCACGTAGGGTATTTCGACTTATTGTGTGCAACCAAACTTTTTATAAGTACCTACTGTTTACTCATTTTTGCAACAGATTTTTTATTTAAGGAGCCGACTTTTCGAAATATATTCTTTTTCATACCTAACCTGGCTTTATGTCTCACCCTCCATTACCTGCGTATCCGACAATACAGTACCTTCATCAGCAGCAGCCTATAATATTCTCCCTGTTGGGTCACAGGCCTCTTCTCGGTGAAAGGGATTGGGCCATGTTCTACCACGCGGGCCCAGTGCAGGTTGGTAGATGTTTCATGTCTTCGAATTTTTGGTTCTGAGATGTACCATTTCCGTTTTGAAAGCAGTGGTGATGAAAAAAATTATTCAATTCATAAATCTCGGGTCTTGCCACTGGTTCTATTAAATAAGGAGCGAGCCCATTGCCATTAATCAGACACAAATCTAAACCCCGTGCTACTACTGATAAATTCTAGATGAAAAAACCCAATAACCAGTCACCAAGTCAGTGAAGAATTTATTCGAAATTAAAGTATGTTCCGTACATTTAAGGACAAACAGGAATTCCTAGAATCTGTGGCTTCCAATCCGTTTTTATTGTTGACCGCAAGGCCGCAATAAGCTTTATTTACTTAAGGGTCTGTTTTGTGACCGTTTGTTCCAATTAAGGCAATTTCAGGGCTACTGGACTTATGGCGATGTTACGGAGCTTAAGCATAAATGAGACGAAGTTTCAGAAGTACATTCAGTTCATGTTTTATCATTACGTTTTGTTATTAAACAAGACATTTTGAAGAAAACGTGAAAAGCACCTTTAACATGAATGCGCTACGTAACTTTAACTGCCAATTTCCCAAAGGAAATACATACAATGTTATTTTAAAGAACTTTTGCGTTGCAACGTAAAGTAAAAACGAGCAGGTTGCAATGAATTCCTGGAACTAAGAATGACTATATTATGTCGTTTAGTTAATTACAAGACGCTTTCTTAAATTAAATATTCAGCTGGATTTTTTTATGAAAATAAGTATGTTTGGGGCTTCACCTTAGCTTTTACTAGTTTTTCACGCGCATGGTAAGACCAAATAAGGCTCGACGGCGTGTGCCAAAAAAATTAAACCGCCGAAAAACTGAAAAGCATAAAATAATAAACCTTAAAATTATGAGTCGGCGCTTTGAGTGATCCTTGTTCATTGATTTTTCAGCGCCGACTCAAAATTTTAAGGTTTATTATCTATGCTTTTCAGTTTTTCTGCGGTTTAATTTTTTGTTAAAAAGTTTTTATTTTATAATTTTTTTGTGGCTTTAATGTACTAATAATACTTGGCAAGGTATACCCTATCCAACAAAAAAAAGAATTATCAAAATCGGACTACTCTGTACAAAGTTATGCGTGTTAATACGTTACAATCAGTGAGTGAACAATCAATCATCCCCTGTTTTCCAACCCTTAGGGTTCGATTTTATTTTCCAAATTTATATGGGACCACCTTGGGAGTATACCCTTTCCAATAGAAGAAGAATTGTCACAATCGGACCACTATGTAAAAAGTTATGCGTGGTCACACATAAAAAAAAAAAAAAAAAAATAACGCGTCGAATTGAGAACCTCCTCCTTTTTTTTTCGTCGGTTGAAAATAATACCAGACGCACAGATTGCTTGCCGCAGTCAATTCGTGAATGGATGATCAAGAATCCATTATATATCAAGACCGCGCCGTTGGTCCCGGCTATCATTCGTAAATCTTTAATAATTGCAGGTAGTCAGAAGTCGAATAGTCTGACAATCTTTGTTATCAAGGGGTATCCTATTACCTCTTCACTGGGTTGTTAAGGTCAAATACATGGTCGTTTCATTTAAAATACTGTTATTAAGCTGCATCTGGTAAGATTTGATGACGACACCCTTGAAGCTGGGAAAAGATTATAACACTTTCACAAGAGAGAGCAGTGGTGACTCAGTGGTATCAGCCCCGACTTACGAATTGTAGGCAGCGGTTGATAGTAGCATACCTCCCCTAAATGTAGGAGGCCTATGTCCTGCAGTGGACGTCTTTCGGCTGTAATGATGATGATGATCAGCTTATATATAAGGTGTATCTATTCATACACGAAATATTTTAAGAGGTACACCCGCAGGTGGTAAAGAAGCTATAGAAGCAAAAAGAATTTGTTTTATCTAAGCGTTTTTGAATTTACGTAATTATTATAATTTTAAAACTACTTGAGACGTTTTGCATAAAACCTTTACTCCAAATTCTATGAATGGCCCGCCTGACGCTGCGAGGGCGACGACCGGACGGCACGAGCATGGCCGCGGTGTCTCGGGCCGTAAAAAATAAGAAGGAGTCAATATTTCTTATGTGCGTCAAATAATTTATAAATATTAAATTAAAAAAAAAACTCTTACAAAAATTTTTTTTTCGTTGCTATAGCTTCTTTACCACCTACAGATGTACCTCTTAAAATATTTCGTGTATGAATAGATACACCTTATATATAAGCTGATCATCATCATCATTACAGCCGAAAGACGTCCATTGCAGGACATAGGCCTCCTAAATTTAGGGGAGGTATCGCCACGCTCGGCAGGTGGGTTGGCGATCGCAGTATGGTAGTATAATTCATAGAAAACGCTCACTCACTAGCAAGTCCCCTTAGTCATCTCTTACGACACCTAGCTAATGATGCATACCGGTCCATATTATCAGTATATTCTCGTAATACAAATTTTTTTTTTTCGTATATTACTTGAACCATGTTTTACTCTTGCAATATTTATGTTACTTATTGTTTCAGCCGATACAAATATTGATAATTAATTAATGTATATGCATTATTTGTCGTGCATTTTTATGTTAATGATTAACAGCGAACTTCCTGTTACAGTTTGATAAACACAATATTATTTCCTCGCAGGTGAACAAACAGGTAAACTTTAAACGTCATTAATTTTTAATAAACCGCCGTATTAAAATATTTCAATTGTTTGGTAAAATATTTTGTAAGTATAAAATTATAGTTTAAAAAAATACTAAAAAAAACATGCTTCCATAGAAAACCAAACTTAAAAGTAGAAAATAATGGAAAAAAAGCGTGGGGTGCTTTTTAAGGTATTTTTTTATTGATATCAGGAACCCCACGCTTTTTTTCCATTATTTTCTATTTTTTAGTTTGGTTTTCTATGGAGGCTTGTTTTTTTTTAAACTACTATTTATTTTCTATTTTTTAGGGTGTTTCGAATTTTGAGACGTATGTCAGCGTAGTTTGTGACGTATGTCAGCGTAGTTTTCGAAGAGAGTTTTTTTGCGGTCCTGGTAACCCTGGCAAGGATAATGGCACAAATTTATGAAATTATTGCATTGTCTTCGGTCTTTGACGGGTGTGCAAAGTTTGAATGAAATCTGGTTGTTTAAAGTGGGTCAAAATCGCGCTATAAGGAGTCGGTTACAAACAAACATACAAGTGAAGGTAATATAAAGCGTGTAATGATTTTATTTTTTAAATTAGACTTGTTCAAATCTTTTTTATCGTCAAGTCTTTTTTATCGAGCTACCCATTGCTAAGGACCAGGGTGCTTACTCTCGAATATAATTCCAATAGATCGACATTAGTCAAACGTCAGTTGGTTGAGTTAAACGTCAGGGATTGGCTAGACTCAGTGAGTCCAGCCAATCCCTGACGTTTGACTGACAATTCCAATGTCGATCTATTGGAATTATATTCGAGAGTAAGCACCCAGGCCCGTGTCAACGGCGCGTAGTATTCCACGCGCGCCTCAAAGAGATATCAGCATAACTGAAGGGGTCTACTAGGACCGATGCCTGCCGGGGTCGCGTGATTGTTCGAAAGAGTTACCGTGGCCCTGGCATATAGGCAACTGAAAGAACACGGGTGGGTTTGAATCAGTAAAAATCTGACACGCCCTCCGCCCAGAGGGGGAGACATGATTTGATGCCCATCCACAAGAAAAAAAAATAAACGAGGCATGCGCTTTTCTTTGTGTAAATTAATTCATCACCACTGCTCCCAAAACGGTGAAGGAAAAGATCGTGAGAAAAAATAACAACATATACTAGAACCAAAAATCGAAGCCATGTGACATCTACCAACCCGCACTGGGTGGTGGATTATGGCCGGCCTCCACTCCCTCTAATAGAGTGGAGGCCGGTGTTCTAGCAGTGAGAACATTATAAGCTGATAATGCTTATGCATAATCAAGAACGGTAAAAGTATGAGCAGATTTATCAATCTACCTAGCATTTTCCCAACTGTATGTCGGAATCCCGTCAAACGGAGTTAGCTGAATACCAGTATTTTACATGAAGTCCCTATCAGACCTTCAAGATACTCGATACCCCTCTTAAGACTGAGTATGATCAGATATTTCACTTCATACTAATACCTGATAGAGGAGCAAGTAAACCTAATTTACGAGAAATCGAAATTGAGTTTCGCGAATCGAGCACCAAGGCAAGCAGAAAAGATATATATGTAATGTATATACAAGAGGGTAGAAGACTAGTTTTATAATATGTATATAATATTTACTTCAATGTATTATAATAATGAATAATTCATTATTATTTTTAGGTTATGCAACTGATTTTACCAAAGTTTAATTATTTCGAAAAAACACAATACTGTTAAAACAAGTGACGGCAAAAGAAGCATTTTTTTAAGCATCTGCCATCAAACTGGACTAGGTTTTAATGAAGTACATACATACGAATTCCATGCGTGGACTATACGAGGATGAAGAATGAATTTGTGACGAAGGAACAATCGCACAAATGAGATACTTAATTCCATCTTATTAGAGAACCAAGTTCAAGCTCAAACTATTGAGCCAGTAAATATTCGAAAAAAAATGGCAAAATCGTCAATTTGGTCCAGGTTTTAACGTCAGTTTTTGCTCTAAATTCAAAATCATCTTTGTCGGATTTATGTTCGAAAAAGAAACATAAACCTTATTTTGTAATACCTAAGGCTGATCTAGTATCCGAGTGAGATATGGTGACCGACTTTAGTCGCGGGCGCATGCTAGTGACACTGTTTGACCGAGTTAATTGAATGGGCTTATTTATTTCTTTCTGCTAGCAGTAAAGGTGTAAACAGATACAAAAACAGGTAATTACTCTGCTACTGTCTACATTCAATACCCATGCGGTAATTAATTAACTCCCAGAGGAATCATACGGGAAACAAGCCACTAAAACTCTTGGGCAATTTATTGCGTTGACACGATACGTGTTTTATGCATTTTGTGTACATAGGTGTGTTAGTAGGCAACTCAGTACTATATAGGAACAAATGCTGCTAATTTCGGCCGTGTTAAATAATTAAATTGACCTTCAAACTATTTTACACGCACGTCATAGTCATAAACTTGGTTCATTTAGGCAGGTCTATCTCCTCTTTTTTATACACCTACATGGAATACTGGTTATTACAATAGTATTATTTTTAAACTGTTACCTTATGTAACTATTGTCTTATTCAGTACTGAAATGAAGAAGTGCGAGCAATGGTTGGCCAGTGGTAATGGCCGCGACTTATGAGTAGTAGGCCGTACCATCTTTTCATAACGAAACAATTCGTTAATCGCGTTAAGCCTTACGTCCCGACTGTCATACGAGGAACTTAGACAGATGTTATGGATAATCGGAAGCCTGAAAGTCTGGCAGCCAGTCTTATCAGAGGGTATCGTATAACCCATTAACTTGTTTTTGGAGGTCAGATGGGCAGTTGCTCCATGTAAAATAATGGTATTCTACTGCATCCGGTTAGACTAGAAGCCACCCCCGGCTAATTGGGAAAAAGGTTAGGCAAATTGTTTTTATTCAAATCTGCATTCCACAGTGGAAATGAACTGTAACAGACTCTGCAATTGTGATCGTTTCCATCGTTTGGGTACGGAAGACAAAGTACAGATATAAAGGGTTAATTGCAGGCACAGAAAGACGTAGAAAATCATATTAAAGTAACACTTAAACTCAAACAAAAAACCAGTAATGTGTTAGACATACAACGATTTTATATCACACACAAGCATGATAATGCTCAGAAGTATTAGAAACTTAAAAGAACGGAAACACTGGTATTTTATTTGTAATCTTGTTGAATTATCTTAATCAGGAGTTTACTCTATCCTTCACTCCTTCCTGAACCAAATACCCACTTGGTCCACTTACCACACAGCTTACACCGCAAGCCAAGCGAGCGTGAAAGCAATGAGCTCTCTGAAAGTCTATACCGCCGTAAACTAAATCAGACCGCATAAATAAGATCGCTGACGTTCGAGATCCGGCTGAAGTGGTCACGTTTGATTTACAGGGGGTAACGAAGGCAAATATTCTGAAGCGAAATGCAAAGTGTCGTCGGTTCGTGGAATAATCTTTAGAAAGATCGTGATTGATTAGTTTTTGAGTAAGTTTTAAAGGTTTTTAAAGTGTGCACTAAATAGATACATAACCTGAACTAACTTGGCATATCATCTCCACTGATGGACTTAGCCTTCTTCCAAGTAGTCCATAATACCCTGTTCCCGGCCTTAAGCATAGAATTTGTCCCAGCCTTCTATCAAATTATTTTTTTTTCGCTTTGACCTAGTACTAGGTTCCTATTGCTCGTTTCCTACGGAGAACAGCTTCCAAAACTGTATTTCCATTCCTGTTCTATTACCTTTACAAGTTGAATGCACGGTCAACATTAATTGTACCCTGAGCAGTAAGCTAGAAACCTCTACACTGTCAGATATTTTTATCACCATAGAGCTATTCGCATATGGTGATCATAATGCTTCGAAGCGCGCAGCAAACGAAGAAGTTCCCAAATTTTGTGTGAACTATATTATAAAGAGAAAACAATGATGTATGTTTGTTTATTACGTTCTGCGCCAGATCATTTCACAACCCAACATAGTCACCTACATGTTCTCCACATGGTGTGACCGCGATTATTGTCAGCATCATCAGCCTATATTGTTCCCACTGCTGGGACACAGGCCTCCTCTCGGTGAGCGGGAGTGGGCCATAATCCACCACGCGGGCCCAGTGCGGGTTGGTAGATGCCACATGTCTTCGAATCTTTGTTTCTAGGAGATGCCGGTTTCCTCACGATGTTTTCCTTCACCGTTTTGAGAGCAGTGGTGATGAAATTATTTACACAAAGTAAAGCGCCTGCCTGGGTTCAAACCCACGACCTACAACCCGTAAGTCGAAGCCGATACCACTGGGCCACCAGTGCTCTATTAACCGACCGCCGATTATGTCTGGACTTAAAAAGAAAAAGAAAAAAAAACTGTGACCACTGAGTTTGTTGCGGCCTTTCTTCTCGAAGTAGTCAGATAGGAAACACCGATCCCATCTAATTTTAAAATCTGATTGAATTGTGTTTGTACAAACCTTGTGGAACGCAAATATATGAATACTCGGAGTAGTCATATAGGAAACACCAACCTCATCTAATTTTAAAATCTGATTGAATTGTGTTTGTAGAAACCTACTTAAAGAAATAAATATCATTTATGTTTCCACGCTAAAACGGCAAAGTGGATTCGGATGAAATTTTTTGCAAAAGTGTAGACCATGTCGTGGATTAGAAAATAGGATACTTATCCCGATATTATTACGGGAACAGGACTTATGCGGGGAAAATTATCAACATAGCCATCAACATGATAAAGACGATATACCTAACCTAATACTTGTACCTAATGAGGTCACCTACCTCATTAGGTAGAGTCAGTAACTAACGTTAATTTCCGTATGTTGCCGTACGTAACGAATAGCAGCGTCCCATATCTTCCCGTGGGTGTCGCAAGTGGTGACTGAGGGACTTACTAGAGAATGGGTAGCAGCGTTCGCTATGCATTTTACCACCATACTGCGTTCACCAACCCGCCTGCCAAGCGTGGCGATTATGGCAAAATCCACTTTGGGAGCGGCTTATGTCCAGCAATGGACGTCTTTCTACATTCAGTAACTTAAGATTTTTAATTTTATTACCTCCGTGTTTTTGGTAGACTGTCCCAAACCATTGTCAGCATTACCATAAGTAATTATCACCAATCAGTTCCTGTATAAACGCAATATTGTGTTTGCATATTTCCCTTAATTATATGCTATTGTTTCGAATCACACATTCGACACCAAAATTAAGTTATGCATACAGCTGATATTCTATACATTTAATTAAACTTCCACGGTACCTACTTGGACTACTTAATGCTCAGTTTCCGGGTACAATTCCGGAATCTACGTACAATGACAAAATCTTAAGAAAGATGGTAGAAGGTTCACTCGATAACAAAAAAATTGTACTACTAATAAACTTGTAATAAACATATTTTGGAATTGTGTGGAAGTGTGTGTTATTGATAACGACTTCTGGAACTAAAGAAATAAGCAGATATGTTTTAAAAAAATGCTAAAATCAACGTGTCAGATCTGGATTTTAAATCCAGTCAAAAATACACTTTACACCCTGTTCCTCATGCCTCTAGATCCTATAAATTCGTTATTTTAAGCTAAACCATTTGCAAAGCCAAAACGCCAAATGCAAAGCCCTTTTACAAATTAATCCCAAACTGAAAATGTAAAAATATTGTATATAGGTATATATAATCTGAATGGCGTCAAGGCCAAAAAATATTTAAATAATAAGTACTGTTTCATCACAAGCAAGAGTGCGTAGTTTTAATTAAATCATAAGTTACATTGTCTTTTATACAAAGTGACTCTTCTGCTATATTCTGTGGTAGATTGTAGACAGAGAGTCATAAACGTCTGTATGTTGCGGACGTCCGCCATTTTGTGTAGTATACCGTACATTTTAATGGAAAAACTTTATTTATTAAAAGGCTTCATTCAAATAGTGCTGCGAGAAACAATGGCTACAAGGTTCATAACCGCAATGTTTTTTAAATGAAAGGTTATTTTATGTACTAAGAGTTAAGTGTATTACTATGCAGTTTTCTTTGGAAAGCCTCATGAGGCGTGTTAATGGTGTGTTCATGCTCATAGAGGCGTTTAGGCTTATCGCAAAATGTGTACCTAAGTACAGTGAGCTGAAGACCCTTTTCACATGATAATAGTTGATTAGTGATTATGATAATATTCTTACACTAGCTACCCTTAATCATAAGACTAGGTTAGCGCGTATGTAAAAATATAACGGCGGGATTTTAACAGTATTCAACTCTCGGTGTTGAATTGAACATTGAGAATCCGACAGAGTACATTCAAACGCGTCAATGAAATACACAGTTCATTTTGTATTTTTCAGCCGGCGTAGCATGACCAATTCTATATCTATTCTACCAAGAACAAAAAGTTCCTTATGTATTTTAATTCTGTAAAAATGTTTCTATCTCATCAGAAAAATAGTTATCATACTTGACATCGTACTCTTGTCGACTGAAGAATAGAAACATCTCTTCTTTTCAGTTTTACTAAATTTTTCTACGATACAATCTATCATTTTGTCTTCTCTTCCGTCGAGAAATTCCGTTTCTAGGCGGTCATGCTATGCGTGCTGTACTCAACAGTACGTTGAATCCTGCCCCAATATTTGTACGTTCGTGCAAACTTGGCCTAAGGTCCTGCAAAAAACATGGTTATCAAAGGACCTCTTTTTTTTGGATGGGAAAGCGTCATATGACGTCTCCCTCTCTGGGCAGAGGGGGAGGGCGTGTCAGACTTAAACCCACCCGTGTTCCTTCAGTTTCCACGGGTTACCGAGAGAGAAGAGAGAAGAGTTATCTTATGAACAAATCCGTGACCCTGGCAGGATCAAAGGACCTCCTGTGGTGCATGCTGTAGAGTACACAAGCTATGAGAGAGCCAGGATCTTGTAATTGGTTCCATTGTATTGCATTTTTTCTGCATCCAATGTGCTTACAAGGGCTCCCGCAAACAGACACGACGTTACTCTAGTAAAACATTTTAATAAAAACTTCATGGCAATTGTTCTACCATAATCGTGTCATACGAGACAAGCACACTGGGACGGCCATTGCACTTGTCTGTGAGAGCCTTTAAACACAAGCGAATATGAACCATGACAACATATCATTGCAATTGACCTTTTATAACAAAATTTTGTTGCTTTCCACTGGAGCACGCCGCAGCGCTCCGATGGTCTTCATTTGGTGTGAATCGTACGTACTTAACTGTCAAGCGAAAATCTTTCTAATCCTGCACGTTCGTGGAAGCACTATCAGTAAACACATATGTCAACAATTTGTGAATTCAAATTTAGTGCATTTAAATTCAGTTCCCTATTTGGCCTCCGCCTCCACTCTGTCCTGTCCCCCTAGTCGTTTATTGTGACATTTGGGCTTTAGCGTGCTTATACGATTAACTTCATTAAAACAACCACTAAGTCCGTCGCTGAAAGAAGGCTTTCTTTTGAACTTATAATATTAAACTAAGAGATAATAAATATACGAAATTTGGGATGTAAATGGAAGAAAAATATTGTGTAAATGAACATCATCTTCATCATTTCAGCCGTAAGACGTCCACTTTTGGGCATAGGCCTGCCCAAATTTCGGGCGGATTGCCATATTCACGATCATTTTTTTTTTTTGTTGGGAAATCATCAAATGACGTCTCCCACTCTAGGATGAAGCAGAAGGGCGTGTCAGACTTTTACTGACTAAAACTCACCTGTGTTCCTTCAGTTGCCCATATATCAGGGCCACGGTAGCACTTTCGAACAAATCTCGCGACCCTGGCAGACATCGGTCTTAGCAGACCCGTTCAGTTTGCTGACATCTCTGTTCTATCTGAGGCGCGCGTGAAACACTACGCGCCATCGACACGGGCCTGGTCCTTACCAAGCTATAATCACTACCCTTAGCAGGCGGGTTGGCGATCGCATTATGGTGATAAAACGCATAGAGAACGCTGCCGCCGATTCTCTAGTAAGTCGCACGGGGAGAAATGGGATTGTGCTATTCTTTACGTTAGGCACCATATGGAAATGTCCATACATAAGCCTAAATTACAAGCATGTCAAGGTACGGTTTTTTCGTTTTGTTAAAAATACCAGATTATCTGACTGCCAGATTATAATACTTTTGCAAATGTAGATTCTTCGAGATAAAGGCTTATTCAGACCGGCGCGACGCGACAGCGCGACGCGATTCTTGTAGAACAATTTCCATGAAGTTCACATAAAAAATGTTCTACGAGTGTCGCGTCGCGTTGCCGCGTCGCGCCGGTTTGTAGGAGGCTTAAACATTTAGTACTTTTTTTATCTAGATAGCGAGAAAACGTAATATTATCTTGTGGGTCGGAGTTTTTGTATCGGACATAATAAATGCGAAGACAAAAACATTTCCTCGCTGTTCTAGTAATGAAAATAAAAATGGAGAGCTGAATCTGTGTCTGCACTAGTACGGGTCCACAATCGTGATTTAATTAACCTAGTTACAACTTAATCTGCCGTTAGATGACAGAGTTATTTAAGCCCAGTGCATTACTTTTGAGTTGCCAGGACAAAATGACGAAATAAGAAAAAGTTTTTATGAAAAATTTAGAAGTAAACAAATGTATTTCCACCTATCTATCTATGCATATCGAACCCTAAGCTGCTGATTGCGTCTTCGCCCACGTTCATGTCAGAAATTATCTCACTGCTACCTGCTACCGGGACAAAAGTAGCCTTTTACTTCTTAAAACATTAGCTATCTACAAGTTAATTTCTTGTTAAAAATGATCAGGTGTCGGAGATCAGCAGAAATGAACAGAGATTGAACAAAAAATAGGTATTGTTATGAGTAGGTAACGTATATGCTATGATATGGACATCAAAACGTGTTATTTTAACATAACATACAGACATTTCAATTTTGTTTAAATGTACCTTTAGACCAAAACAGCATTCATGTGTCACGTGATGATTTCCTACCTCCACGCGGGCGAAGCCGCTGTCAAGCATCAGAAAGAAAAATAAAACAATCCTTAACGTGCCAAAAAAAATCTCCTGAATTTATAGTAATTTAAAGTATCTTAGGTACTTTGTGTTCGCGCAACAAAAAGTCCCGATTATTTAATTATACGTGACGCAACGCCAGAATGCTTGGTATGCAGGGATAGTCAACACTGAGACCGCAGCTAGAACTCATTAGCGACAGAGCAAAGGTCAGGGGCGGGAACTGACACGTTTGATCGATAAACTGACCCACTTCACGAGGAGTTTCAACTGCATTCGGGTTAGGTAAATAGTGGCTGTGTTTAAGCTAGCAAGCACAGAATTAGCCTCCACTGTAAATGCGACCAGCGGGTCCCGTGAACTCGTTTGAATGGGTAAGAAGTGGAATTTTATTCATACTGAAATAACATTGTATGATGTCATTCGAGGATAGAAAAGCTAGTACAGTGAATATCAGAAAAATGCAGTGAACTGTTAGAATAACCACAGGTTCTTGATCTCTGGGTGAAAAAAACTGTGGCTGGTTACGAATAATGTTCTTATCGCATGGAGCAAAACTCTGCAGTAGAAAACATGTTTTCTACCTTATTAATGTAGATAATTAATATGGTTTTCCCGTAATCCTAATTACATTGAAGGCAGGTATATACCAAACTATATGTAATATAAGAACCAGAGGTTCTTCGTACTGGTATCGACTTATTTTAATAACAGCCTTGTATAGTTTATCAAGTCCGGTTAAGCAGTTGACAACCTCACAGGTTGACCAGCGAAATGTCATATAAATAAATGTATAGTGTGTTTTAAATGGATAGGTACTTTTTAACCGACTTCAAAAAAAGGAGGAGGTTATCAATTCGACTGTTTTTTTTTAAAATGTTTGTTACCTCATAACTTTTGACTGGGCAAACCAATTTAATGATTCTTTTTTTATCTGAAAGCTGGTGCTTCCTGAATAGTCCCATTTTAATTTGGTTCCATTTGGACAATGGGGTCCATGTGAAAACCATATAAATCTTAAATTTGCATTAAGTATTTGTGCGACAAATGAACGAATAACGCGATTAGATTAGTGCGGAGTATCTACCATAACTAAAAAGTTGAAAATAAAAACTATTACAAAAAAAAACCAACTTTCTTAAAAAAAACACTAATAACTTTAATTTCGGAAGTCGGTGTCAAAAAACCTTAAATACAGATCCTAAGACACCGACTTTCGAAATTAAAGTTATATTTGACTTTGTAGTGTTTGTTTTCTTTTAAGGAAGTCGGTTGTTTTTTTTTTTTGTAAATGTTTTTTTCATTCCACGCTTTAGAGTTTATGTACAATACCGCGCCTGCATTGCAAGTCCGTCTTTACGAATCTAAAACCTTTGACCTAACCTATGACAGTTCGAATGTGATTAATATTTATTTATTTTCTTTCTATTACAGACATTTGAGGTATTGTTTCTAGTGAGATGATGAAGTGGTCCGTAGTATCCGTAACATATGTAGATTAATCCCTAGCACGGAACTGTGTTCTGCTCCACCATCCACTTTTATATTTCTATCCGTCACTAATGATGTAGTATTTAATTTAACCTGTACTCAAAGTTCTTGTAGTAAAGTTTGATTTTATGTGATTTTAATTTAAAGCCAGCCAGTATAACATTAGGTCGTATTCAGCAGACAACCTTTACACTTTCTTTAATGAAATAATGACGTCATATAAACAGTGGTTATATTCCTTCGCGGGTTAGAATAGTCAATCGACAGTCAACCATTTCGAGACCGTCATTACATCATCAATCATTCGGGTCAGAGTGAATTCCGGGTAAGCCTGTAGTTGAATCTCCAATAACATGCAGGTAGGTATTCCACCACAATTCACCACGGTTAGATCGGAGCTGTTACTTACCAACTTACTATTTTAACGTGGTATATTTAAGGCTCCACCAACGTAAGTCGGTTGCGCTAAGTCAGTCTCCCGTCTCATTAACGTCACAAGCAAAATTGTGTAATAATCTTTGGCCTTTTACTTCATAGACATGAAAATGACAAAGGGACGTGCAAAGTGGTTATAAATCTCAAGATTTTGCAAATGAGAGAGTTATTCTGAAGACTTTAGGTACAGCTACGATGCAACGACATAACACATAAGCTCTATTCGGATAACGAATAGCAACAAAGGGATTTTAGCCGACTCGCACTAATTAAAACGCCCGATTAGGGCAAATCGTCGAAACGTGCCAATTGCCTAATACGTATCTCTGGAATTGTTGATTCGTCCACAATTAAATTAACTTTGTGTGAGTCGCCTATAGAAATGATTATATCTCAACACTAACTGCCCGCGACTTCATCCGCGTTAAATTTCTTGTTCCCCCGACCCTTCCCGTCGCGTCGAATCACCTACCTGTGTGACTTTCCCCGTTTTTGCATCATTTTTAAATTACTGCTCCGCTCTTCTTAGTTGTAGCGTAATGTTATATAGCCTATAGCTTTCCTCGATAAATAGGCTACCCAACACAAAAATAATTTTTCAATTCAGACTAGTAGTTCCTGAGATTACCGCGTTCAATCAAACAAACAAACAAACTCTTCAACTTTATAATATTATATATAATATGTATATAGTAATATTTAGTATAGACAATATACATCAAAGTCGCTTCCCACGTCTGTATACTTACATCTTTAAAACTACAGAACAGATATAAATGCGGTTTTCATCACTAGACAGATTCAAGAGGAAGATTAATGTGTATAACACGCGGGAGAAACCACTCATAAAACCTTGTTATTTAATATTGGTGTTTAATCCAAATCAGTCAAAATTATTTGTGCGAGCAGACTAGTAAAAAAATCGGAATCTATATACTAATATTATTAATATTATAAAGGTGAAGAGTTTGTTTGTTTGTTTGTTTGATTGAACGCGCTAATCTCAGGAACTCCTGATCCGATTTGAAAAATTCTTTTTTTGTTGGGTAGCTTATTTATTGAGAAAGGCTATAGGTTATATAACATCACGCTACCAAGAGGAGCGGAGCAGTAATGAAAAATGTTGCAAAAACGGGGAAAATCGCACGGTTAGGCGACTCGACGCGACGAGAAGGGCCCGGAACAAAAAATTTTCCGCGGACAAAGTCGCGGGGAGAAGCTAGTGTAAGATAAAGTGTAAGTAGCATTTAACACTAGAAGCACTGAACATACCGACTGAGGTAAGTTTGGATAAAAAAATATGTATATTGCAATTACGTGGTTGAAGTCTCATATAAATAATAAATATAATAATCATCATATTTCATGAAAATTCATAAAAAGTTACGATTATATGCATAATAAAATATTAATTACAGCAGGAAGAACATCGAAATGGGTAAAATTTGTGACGCCCGCACTTCTAGTGTTAATGACACCACACGTGTTGTTTATCCAGCGAATATAATTAAACTTGAACAAATAACAATAACTTGAACGCATTAATCAAACCAAACAATAAATAGAAATGGTTATTATTAGTAACAGTGAGCCGGAAAAGAGGCGGTGTTCCAACAACGGATATTACGTACGTCAAACACAGTGATCATACATAAATAGAGATACCTAAGTGGCAAGTAAGTGTGTATGTATTTATTGTAAATTTGAATGGTGCAGCACTGACTACCAGCAGCATTGTCTCTTCTTCTGTCCTCAATCCATCCAAAGGTTGTCTGTAAAAGAAGACAGCCCTTTATGTTACCCTTTGTAAAATGTATTCATTTACTAGCCTTTGTCAGCGTGGAGGTCGAAAATTGTCTCGCAGGACGATACTACCAAGATAAAAAGTACCCTATGTATTAATCCAGGTTATAATCTATTTATTTCTCAAATACCATTCAAATCCGTTTTGAAACTGTTAATGAAAACTTTCCCATTCATAATTATTAGGAAGATAAATACAGAGCACTTAAGCTGTCTAGCAATTTTTAAAATTTTGCCACCAAATCCATTTCAAGCCGAAAATACAACGTTAAAATCTAAAATCGTCGTATACAGTCAACTAACAGCATCATTGTGTAGCCCGATCGTACGCTGAAGTTATTGAATGAAAATAAAAAGCTGACACCTAAATTGAAAGGCGCTCTTCGCAGCAAATAGCGAAGTAATCAGTGCGATGCCAAAGTCGAGGATGTTAAATAGAACAACAACTTTACAATAAAGTGTACAGTACACAACGGAGTCTAAAAATAAACTTTGTAACTTGAACGTAGCCAATTTCTGCTCATGATATTGTCTATCGTGTTTTTAGTTTTCCTTACCTATATGGGTTTTGGTTAATTAACACTGATACATATATTGTGTAGGCAGGTAATTTTAGAAAGGAACAGTGTGGGTTTATATAATACACATTATATTGAGAACATAATATTAATAAAGGAATTTGTTTTTAATTAGGACTGAAGCATCAAAGGGTCTTAAATAAAATAAAAACACTCTTTTATTTATAAGCTAACTTTTACCAGTGCCCGAGTAGACGTCGAAAATTATCCTATCAGAACGTACTACTGAGCTAAAAAGTATCCTATGTGTTAATAAAAATTATAAACTATCTGTGTGCCAAATTTCATTCAAATCCATTCAGCCATTTTGCGTAATTCAGGAATAAATATCCCAACATACAACTTTCACATTATAATATTTTAGTTTTTTTTTTTTTTTAAACTATTAGTAATTTTTATTATTATTGACCATACTATCTTACAATATATACATAATTTAAAATCTAAGTAAAAAATATGTACATGTATATACAATTTAAAAATAAAAGATCATAAAGCATCAAAATATTCGTCTGCATCGTTGTCAACAGGAAACGTGCCCAAAAGGCTGGCAGCATTGCCACGTTGTATGGCAATGCTAATTCTTTGACCAAAAAATAGGCCAGCCCTCTGGTCACGTGAAGAGTCGACTAGCCGCTTGGCAATGTCTCGGAATACTATGTGAGCACTCGGACCCCATGGCCCTAGAGTTTCAACCCCAAACGGCTCGAATATATAATTTCCAATTAGGTTAGAATATTTGCGCCGTTTGAGGTTTTCAGCACCTGCAGCAGCCGCTCCAGCACAGCCCGCCGTGCTGAGAAGATGGGATGGCGCAAGGGTGTCGACACATGTTGCGTCCCACACCAAAGGCCGACCTAGCTTCCAAGGCATTATGGTCATTCCGTCAGGTCTCTTCCCATCGTTGCGTGCCAAGCCATTGGGTTCTAGAACAGCTGGCACCCCGGCGGTGACAAGAGCACGACGGATGATGTCATTGATGCTGGCGTGCCGTGCTAACCGGCCTGCGCTCCTACTGCAGGATAGGCCATGGTGTCCGAGGTAGTCGACACCTTCACCGCATTGGCAGCGATGCAGAGCCACGCAAGGAGCGCCCAGACGCAGGCATGTAGCAATCCGGAAGGTGGTGTCACTCAGCATAGTACCTATGTTGGGTGACGGTAGTGCCTGAAGCCAGAGGCCCGACTCCCACTCGCCCACAGCCAGAAGGCGGGCACGCTCAGCAGTATTGGTGGACGTATTTATAAGATTATTCCGTACCAACCTGCAGAGCGGCTCATCCCACTGTCTCTGGGAAGATGGGTTCACGGGCCGATCTGTATCCGGGCAAGTCATTTTCCAGGCATTCACTGCATCTGTGAAGCACGGCACTTCAGAGTCAACCAAGGACGGAACTAAAATTTTCCCGGTCAACTTTTCAGTGCTGTGGACAGCGGATAGGAATGCCGGTAAGCTAATACTAGTAATTTTACGGACGCCGAGACCACCAAAGCGGATGGGTAGTGTGGTTTGAAGCCACGCTCGGTCGTCCAAGGCCACATTTAAAATGGATGTTAGTGTACTGCGAATAATTTGGTCAATTTTGTCCAGGAGCTGTGGCTGCTTCCATAAGGGGGAAGAGCGAAGAAAATATATAAAATTTGGGCCAAAACAACAGTATTTTATTAGGGTGAATGCCGAATGTATATTTATTTTGGAAAGCCTGTCCGAAATATCGTTGAAATTTTTAATTTTACCGTCGATGAATTGAGAAAAGCTGTCTTCTAAAATTGGGGAACCTAGGAGGTGCAGTGAACTTTTTTCTATAATTTTGATTTGTGGGGCTATTGCGTTAAATTTATCTAGTGTCAGTTGTCTGTCAGTAATGTCAGAAAGGAAAATTTCACATTTTGATGGGTTAAGGTCAAGGCCAATAGACTTAAATTGCTGTTTGAGCAGTTGTAGATCTTTCAAAACAGTGTCTGCGTCACCTCCTAGCGTTCCATCATCTAAATACCACACGTTAAATTTTGAATTTAGTTTCTGGATGATTGGATGAATAGCTAAACTGAAAATGACTGGCCCAAGAGGGTCACCCTGTTGGCATCCTACTGCTGATTCCAAAACATTGTCCTTGTATAGTAATTTAGAGGGGTACAGCTTGGCAAAAAAGAGTCTGGAAAAAATGAGGGCGCCTGCTTAGCAGGTATGGCCACCCTGTATACAAGGACTAAAAGTGATAAGATACTTGTTGTTTTAATCCACAAACATGAGATCCCGGAAATCCTCATCAGTCAAGATTTCAAGACTTGATAGGCACACAGTCTTTTACTTTCATTGTATTTAGTAGATGTCGCATTATTTCGCTAGAATAACCTTTTATCTAAGAGTGCCATCATAATAACATAATGCAAACTTATTCAGTTTAAAAATTTATTTATTTGTGCACAATTTATTAGCTTAAGATACTGTTCACATTACAATATACATATAAAGCCGTCAGTAACAGTCACAGTACCCCCGTACTAGTTGATACTGTATTACAGTAAGGTCTTATTCCTCATTGCTGTGACCCGCATAGTAACAAACGAGTGAGAACTTAAGATAATAGGCTCCATAAGAAAGAAAAAAGAAACAAATGAAAAAACTTACAATAATTTAGCAATGAAATGAATACA
The DNA here is from genome assembly GCA_932294355.1 of Aporophyla lueneburgensis. Lineage (NCBI taxonomy): Eukaryota > Metazoa > Arthropoda > Insecta > Lepidoptera > Noctuidae > Aporophyla > Aporophyla lueneburgensis. The sequence continues at coordinate 19,219,355 of OW028746.1, read as the reverse complement.
CTTATTACTATTTTGGCTTGTCTGTGATTGTGATGTTTGATAGTGTGTCTGTATGTATGAATGTATGTATGTATGGAGTTTGCTATTTCAGAATTATTAATGTGTCTTCAGTGCTATTATAATGTAAGCAGAGTAAGTGGTTTCGTAAAATCTTTTTAAATATGTGAGAATTATATTTCCGAAAACCTAGAGTTACATTAAATTTATTATAAATATATGGAGCTAGAAAGAAAAGAAAACGCTGGGCAAATTTTGTCCTATGTATAGGTTGTTTGTAGACTTTGTAATTAATTAAATTACACTCAGGGATTGCCGATTGAACCCGATACACAAGACATAATATTCAGCAATCGCATTTGCGGCCACCATCTAGGGTATTCACAACCATTCGATGGTTGGTATGCCTATATCAAATTTGACATGAATGAAACTGAACGAGTCCTTTTATTGCTGATAGTTTATAGTCGACAAGAAGGCGACTTACAGCTGCTTACTGTCGGAAACTAATCGGAAGTCAGAGAGTACCTATAACATGTCGCATTCGAAAGGTACGGGCAATATCGCATAAACTTGAACAGTTGACTAATGAAGGTGTCAGGTATGTCTATGTGGGGTACATAACATTATCACTATTCACATGACAATGAAAATGAAATAACACGCTAAAATTTAGATTTTATTTAAAAAGAAAAACGTGACATAACATCATTCTTGAATTCCTTTTCAGTGCTATGATAGATTTTTTCCATTAACACTGATATGTCAGTTTTACATTTCTTATTTATGAAATCTAAATACTGTAAAAACCTTTCTTACTCGTTTACGGCTCCCATTACAACCTGTCTCCTCAAACTATAGGTAATATATTACGTAGAATAGGCACCTGAAAAATAATAAATATAAATTATACTTTTATTACTGTGGTATGCGATTAACAAAAAAAAAAAAAATACTTGCCGATTTCGTTATAGTGTTGAACGTTTTGTCTAATTGCACACAGATCAAAATCGTCTATTCTTTCTTCCGCCAACTGTTTTGGTGTTCCTCCAGGTGTAGAAAAAATCCTTAATTTTTTTCACCTTCATTAACAATTTCTCTAATTGTACTGTGAGATTTACCTTGAAAAAAACATAAAGACAATCATATTAATTCCATGTAGGTACATTTTACAATTTCAAGTATCAAACATCAAGAGTTAACGTACACGCGATTTGTCAAACTAGAAAACATAACCTTAATAATCTATTAGTAAATAAATCAATAAAATGGCTTGAAACTTATAATACCGATAAAACTTAGTATTAGAAAGGAAAAACAATGACTGGCATTGAATGAAAGATAAATTTCTTGGATAAATACCTGTCGTGTCGGCAGTTCTTTCGTAAACATTGTCAATCGGAGACAAAATTTGTTCCGCTTCAGATTCCGCCAAATTTCTTACGAAAACTTAGTATATCACAGCTCACACCACTACTCCTTATTGTTTTATTCATTTTTTATATGTTCAAAAGCATTTATAATTGATAGTTAATTAGAAATAAGTAAAATACAACTGGGAACATAACACAATGACAGATTAGCTACTTGTTGATGATAAACAAAGCAGTGCTGCCACCAAAAAAATATTTTAGTTCCAATGGTTACCACGACAGACTCTTTTTTGCCAACCTATACCTGTAACATTGCCACATAAAACCATAAATTTCGGGTAGTTCCTTTTTGACTTCAGCCAACAAAGTGTCCCTGTTTACGGAATTAAAGGCATTTTTAACGTCAACCTTGAGGATGACCTCGCCTTTCTTGGAGTTTACAAATGTGGAAAGGGCGTGCACGGCAGCTTCACAGCCCCCTTTTGAGCCAAAACCTAGCTGCAGGGGTTGAAACTTTGCTGTCAGGTTTTGGCTGTATATCTGACAGCAAAGCTTGGCTGCCGTACGCCTATATGTGCATCCAACGGCGATGGGACGTATGCCGCCATCCTTCTTGCGCAGGGCACATAAGTTGGCCCCGTACAAGACGTCGACGACGGCCTCGTTCACACCGCCGTTGAGCATAAGTTTAATCAGGGCCGCAAGCTCCTTCAAAAGCGACTCACCAGCTTCCCCGGCGCCTGAACTCAAAAGATCCTTTAAATGTTGTGGAGTCAGGCCGTCGAGGCCGCCGGCGGAACCACTTCGGAAGGAGCTCACGGCTGCAATCAACTGGGGGGCCGAAATGTCAAAGAAAGTTGAATTTAGATCAGGAGGGTTGGGAGGATCGGGGAAGGCGAGACCATCCGCAGGCGCTGGATGTTTACTCTCGAGAGCTGATAGAGTTTCTGGAGAGTAAGGCGCCACCACATCGCTGCTAAATAGTATCCTGGCCGCTCCCCTGATGTCACCTTCACTTAATTTGGATTCCACATGTGAAAATAAGCCTTTTTGAAAAGTTGTACTGAATGGAGGTAATTTTGAATCTAAAATTGGGGATGAAATGTTACAATTTTGATTAATTTGGAATGTTAAAGATTTTTTGGTCGCCGAATTTTTTTCCACATGTAAAATCCTATACGGGAAGGTGAGTAGTTGCTCCCAGGCACTTTCTGAGTTCTCCTGAGTCACAAGACGGAGACATCGTGCCAAACTCAGTGCAACAGAACGTCTTGCGCCTCGGGGAACTCTCTTTATTACCGGGGTTGAATTTTTGAATTTTGCCAGCGTTTTCCATAAACTTTGATCTGAAGTTGTGGGTGTAGTGTATGTGGCTGGGGGGCACGGAGGTACACTATGAGGTTTGTGAACCTTGCCAAAGTGTATCCGTAGCCCCCGTTCGCCTTTAAAGAAGCGTGGCTGGGAGCAATGGGGACATCTCACCTGGACATCAAGCGATGTGGCAGGTTGACTGGCACTACCGGGGTTGCTACAGCCGGCATTTAACATAGGTTTATTGACAGTTATCGGTTTTTGATAAGTCTTGGAAATTGGGTTTATTTGAATTATTAGCAATATATTATGTTCGTCTGGATGAACTTATCAATATTTATATGCTATGATATATGATAATATGATAATTATTTTGGATTTAAATCACTTTTATATTCAAGAAAACTGCTGTCAGCCGTCCCATTCACAATGTTATTTCAATTTAATTTTATTATATTTTAGTAGAATAGTAGGACCGTAAACATGCAAGGTCTAGAAACGTAAAAATAGACAACTTCATAACGAACATGCTATGGGTATAGTTTAAAAGAGTGTTACACTTTAGTGCACATAGACCAGCGGGTAATCCTCTTCCTACTGAGACCCCAAGTGCACCCCGCAGGAGGCCCAAGAAATGCTGGCAGGATGTCGTAAAAGCCGACCAAAGTGCTAGTAAACTCAACATGAAGGCCGGACAAGATTGTGCGAAATTGAGAAGACTTAGTAGCAAGGAAATGGCATGAAGCTAAAAGAAGATAGGTAATAATTATGTTTGTTACAACATGTTTTTATGGCCAATGAGGTCAAGAAAATACTTATGGACATAAGAATATAGAAGTATTTGCAGGGCAGAAGACGACAACAGAGTTTCCAAAACACAGGAGTGCGGAGAGAAATTCAATGAAATATATAGGTAAGGCTTTATCATTAATGAATATCGACACATAAATATTATACAATATCTGAAGATATCCTTTTCTTAGATTGTATTAATAAGTTTCCTAATAAACCCTAACTTTATTGTGGCAAGCCGTAATTGAGACGAATTCAAAAAGTTTTTGTGGTCTCTGCGGGTGCTGCCTTATTTACTTTTGTTGTAATGAAGCAATTTAGCGAAATAATAGGAAGCTCCGATGTTTTTCGGGTACGAAGAGAGGATGATAAGTTTCTTCCAGCCTCTCAGGTTTTACGAAGTAATTATTATACCATTTCATTCGTATTATTCTTGTGTTTTCTCTGTGGGTGTAAGCTTTAACAATATAGAGTATTTACATGTTTTAGTTGGTGAACGTAATGTTACATATTTTGTTTGGTATGATATTACTTTGAAAACACTACTTAGGTATTCTACATAATGATGTAGAACAAAGTGTGCTTAGTCAAATAAAAAATACTAGTGATCGCCCATTGGTCGAAATTCGACCGTACTTCATTTGAATAGAAATACATGATTAAATGAAAAAATATTTATAAATATACAAAAATAATATGGTTATATTTGACATTCAGTAACACTATCGACAAATAATATTAAAGACAGACATTCTCGATATGATAATAGATTCAAACACTGAAATAGGTTATATATCTATAAAATTAACTTATTACATAAGGTTATATACTTGACACTTGACATTCAGTAAGATTATAGACACAAAATATTGAAGACAGATATCCTCTATGCATGTGTGTATTGAATACACGGTAATAAATAATAGTGTGTGTAACGTGTTATTTATTGAAAATAATGTATTTTTACGCATAATTTAAGAAAAAATATTAGCATTCGTCACTTTTTCTCTGTTTAAACTATAAGTGTGTGAAATTTCATACTCCTCCGTCCGCCCAATTTTCGTAAAAAGGGATCCAAAGTTTTCGCTTCACGTATTAATATATAGATAAAAATAACCACGTACATATATATTCCAGCCAAATGAAATTAAGAATCATAGCCTAGAAACAGCCCTCATTTACGCAGAGATACGAATCCAGCTCACTAAAACCAATATTACTTATGCAAAGAATACCAACAGTCTTTAGACGTAAGCTTAGCACAAAGAAACGCTCGAAGCAAAAACAGAGAAAAATTGCTTTTTATTCCATTACGAGACTGAAGAGAGCGTGATACGATTACAAAAAGATATAGAGGAACATAGAGAGAATTTAGAGAGGCAAACTGGTTAACATAATGCTCGTTTAATAAATTTAATGGATTCAGGAGTAGGTATAGGCGTTTATGGAGGCCTTTGATGAATAGCCGATGAGTTGCGTGTTTCTGGAGGGCAGGCCATCATGTTTATAGACTTTGTATTATGTTTAGTGGAGAATATTGAACGATGGGTGTTGTTGATTTAGTGGTTTTGTTTCGAGTGTTGATTGCTACTTGGTTTTAGGAGCAGTTATAAGGGCTACTAAAACAATGAAGCAAAGATTTAACAGAATAATTTATGAAGATGATCGAAACAAAAATATTAATAAAGTTATTAGATCAAGTAAGTACATAAACTATGAATGAATATGCCTAACAATTTATTAGTTCGAACAAAAATGAAGACCCCAACCATTACAGATCCAATAACTTTAACTAATGAAGCGAGTCGTAAAGTAAATAAATTCGCTTCAATACTGTACTTATATTTAGAAGAAAAGTAATAAGAAAAGAAATAAAAAAAACTAGAACTATTACGAAAGGACATTACGATCACAAAAGGCGGAGGATAAGGTAATAAAAGACATAAATAAAGATAACATTGACTTACTTAACCGTTTTTGTATATTGATTATCATGTTCTTCGTTGTTGATGTTCATTGAGTCTGACTACAGTACTAGGCTGACATAGAATCTAGGTATATCCAAATGTTTATCTAGAGGGTCCCTGATCAAAGGTGAAATTTCCATTTTCAAAGCGCTGTCAAACTTGAAGAAACTATTAAATGAAGACTCTGAAGCGGACTATAAAAGCAAATAAAACAAGCAAAGTGGAATGTTGTATGAACCATATTTGTGACGAAATAAAACGTTAATTAAAAAAGTAGGTACCTAGTTTGTTGTCATTTAAAAATCTTTACTTTTTCTGAAACATTGTTAGAATATGATAGCGTACAGAGGTCACATGCTGCTTGTCACACTTGCACAGTTAGGTTTCTGGACATCTCTTCAGTGTCCCCAAGGATGTGCCCTGACAGGAGCACAGAGGGAATTTTGGATCAGTTTTTCGAAAACTTACGGTGCTCCTTACCACCAGGATGATTTTATTACTGTAAAAATATCAAACTCCCGCCATTTGAAGGTTTCCTCCATATCCAATTACTCTAGAAGTTTGCCATCAGAATAGTTAGGTTCCATTTTTTTATTTCGATTGCTCAATATATGCAATATTTATCATCCGACTCAACAAGTTCGAAAGGAAAAATTTCTATGAGTCAATTAGTGAAATTGAGGCTACGCTGATGTGTGTGAAATCCAGAATTTAATTTCGCGTTTTCAAAAGAGTTTTCTATAACAGAATGTTTAGAAATTCTCCTTACAGCGCTCAGCTTCGATGGCTTAGTTTAATTCTTGTTTCCTAAACTACGTAAGCTGTTTAAGCTTTTAGCTCTTCCACTTTAGGAGCTATTTTACATAATAATAGAATTGTTTGCTGTTCTATTCAGTGTTAACAAACATCCCAAACAAGCTGTTTTAGTTTACAGAAACATGAGTCTGAAGTAATAATGGGTTGGCTACTTTACAGTTAAAGTAAATAGTAGAAAAAGAAAATCTAGAAACCAAATAATGTAAAAAACATTTGCCTGGAATCGAATTCTTTATCACAATATTAAATCTTACGTCTTTCGGTTTGCCTCTTTAGAAGGTTTATTTTTTTTTTTGTCATATTAATTTATGTACCTTTTTGCCTTTGGTAAGCACTTGATTTTATACAAAGTAGTTTAGGTAAAGGAATAATCGAAAATAGTCATTATTATTAGTGTAGAAATTAAGGTATTCTAAATTGAATGTTACAGACACACACATCATAATTGGTCTTCGTATTCGTACTTTTATTCTTTTTGCTCTACTCCTCAGGGTCCTAGCATAATATTATATAGTCTATAGCCTTCCTCGATAAATGGGCTATCCAACACTAAACGCGGTTCCTGAGATTAATACGTTCATGCGAACAAACCCTTCTTCATCCAAACAAAGCTTTATAAAATTAGATTTGATTACAATTAACCTCTAAGTCCCTGAGATACCACATTTGGTATGTAAACAATCGTTTTTTAATGGTGTCTGTAATTACGGTACTTGACCGGTTAAAAAAGTTATAATGAGCCCACCTTAACCAGTCAATTACCGTAATTACAGACACAATCAAAAAACGATTGTGTCTATACCAACTGTGGTATCTCAGGGACTTAGACGTTAAAGGACAGACGTACATATGCTATCCCGGACTTTTTTTTTGAACTTTTAAAGACGACCGATTCCGTCATACGTGATTGTTGCATTACTTTAACCGTTGACGGAAGCTCTGAAAAGGAATAATAAATTCTCCCCGTTTTCACAACATTTTTTATTGATGCTCTGCTCCTATTGGTCGCAGCGTAATGTTATACAGGGTGATTGGAAGATGGGTGCAAAGCTTTAAGGTGAAGATAGTATAGACAATTTAGAACCATTTAAGCAATGGTTGTCTTAGACGAAGTCTTACCAAATTTTTTTAACCAAATTTTTAAGTTTTTTTTTTTCGGAAATTCTCAAAATTTAATGTAAACTGCATAATTATGGCCAAATTGAATGATAAATGAATTAATTTGTTATTTATTTAATTAAAGTAATGTGTAAGCAACCAAGCAAAATATGTTTTAGGCTTCTGTGTCATTAGACATTTTTTTTTACAGATATTTAAAGCTCTGAATAAAATAAAATAAATGTACAATACGTCTTTTAAACCTTATTTTAAAAAAAACGGAGGGTGCTTTTTTGTTCAAACCTTTTTGAAGACATGCTTAATAATCGCTCTTTCTTTTGAGGTATAATTTATGCGGATATCTTACAAATTATTGAAATTAGGACCTACAAACCAATTCGAGGGAGAAATTTTAAATTTTAGGCAGTCTAACAAAACACAAAATTTTTGCTTAAAAGAATACTTTATGTGCTCGAAATGATAACATTGTTCAATTCTAAGAATTTTTGGCACATGCAGGAACCAATTGAGGGGAACCCATTGAGGGGATTCTCTAAACAATGGCCACCGAGCGCGGTGCGACGGCATTGCCAGGTAGAACGCCAATGAATAGCAAAAAGCGATAAGAGTTGGTTTTTACAGCAAAATGGTCTTAGTTACTGAGGCAACAAAGTCGTTTTTCTTTAGTCAGGGTCAGTCGGTCTGTGATGAAGCCGTTACATCTTTTACTTATTAGTCAAACTACTGCCCTTGTGAGTGGACGTTGTCGTGTTGATTCACAATTTACCGTGTTCAGTTGTAGCCCTTTGCGTTCCTGCAGGTGTTGTTTGCGTTGGTTTTGAACTTTTTTGTTTCACCGTGTCCAGTCGTAGCCTCGCGCTCCTGCACGTGTTGATTTTTGACTTAATTGTGTTGAGTTGACATTTAGTGCGCTCCTACGCCGTTTTTCTTAATTGTTAAGTGACTATGGCTACTTTTTCCAATCAAGAATATGCGGATATCGTATTTATGTACGGTAGAGCAGACGGCAATGGATCTTTGGCGCGACGGATGTATCAAGAGCGCTATCCGAATCGCAGGATACCGAATGTCCGAGTGTTTTACAACACGTTTCGTCGTCTTGCCTAAGATGGGTTTCACCACGTGGAACCTGGGGTCAACCCGGGCAGACACGAAACTGCCGTCGACGAAGACATTTTAGCAGCATTTCAAGCGGATCCTACTACCAGTACTAGAGCAGTAGCTCGAAATTTAAACATTTCTCAATGGAAGGTGTGGCATACAATGCACCAAAATGATAAGTATCCGTTCCATGGCAGGAGTGTGCAAGGTCTAGTAGAGCAAGATCCTCAAAGAAGAATTCAGTTCTGCCGTTTCCTCCTCAACAGAGACATCGAAGATGCGTGGTTTCTGAATTCAATCTTGTGGACGGATGAAAGTAAATTTTCAAGGGAAGGTATTACAAACTTTCACAACATCCATGAATGGGCCGACGCAGACAACAATCCACATTTTAAGAAGCAGGTGTCATTTCAGATGAAATTCTCTGTGAATGTATGGGCTGGAATAATTGGCAGAACATTGATTGGGCCCCACTTTTTGCCTGATCCATTGAATGGCGAAAATTATTTGCAATTTCTGCAAATTGATTTACCACTGCTGGTAGAGGAATCAGGTGTCCCGATCTTCGAAAGAGACCGAACAGTCATCTTTCCAAGCAAGACGGCTGTCCAGCGCATTGGACTTTAAATGTAAGGGAACACCTCAATAATTGCTTTCCTGATAGCTGGATCGGCAGGGATGGACCCATCCCTTGGCCCGCTCGCTCCCCAGATCTGACCCCGTTGGACTTTTTCGTGTAGGGCCAGGCCAAGGTACTGGTGTATAACAACATAGAAATAAACACTAGAGAAGAATTGATACAAAGAATAAATTCATCGTTTGAGACAATGAAGCAGGAGATGATGTTGAAAATAAGGACTACAGAAGTTAGAAGACGGGGCCGTGCTTGTATTAAGAATCACGGCCGTCATTTTGAACATGAAAAATAAATAATTTTAATTCAAATGTTGTTTTAATTAGTCTGCCTAAAATAAAAAAATTCTCCCTCAAATTGGTTTGTAGGCCCTAATTTCAATAATTTGTAAGATATCCGCATAAATGATACCTCAAAAGAAAGAGCGATTATCTAGCATGTCTTCAAAAAGGTTTGAACAAAAAAAGCACCCTCTGTTTTTTTTTAATAAGGTTTAAAAGACGTATTGTACAATTTTTTTATTTGTTCTGAGCTTTAAATGTCTGTAAAAAAAATGTCTAATGACACAAAAGCCTAAAACATGTTTTGCTTGATTGCTTACACATTACTTTAATTAAATAAATAAAAAATGAATTCATTTATCATTCAATTTAGCCATAATTATGCAGTTTACATTAAATTTTGAGAATTTCCGAAAAAAAACTTAAAAATTTGGTTAAAAATATTTGGTAAGACTTTGTCTAAGACAACCATGGCTTAAATGGTTCTAAATTGTCTGTACTATCTTCGCCTTAAAGCTTTGCATCCATCTTCCAATCACCCTGTATAATCTATAGCCTTCCTCAATTCAAACCACTAGTTCCTGAGATTAGCACGTTCAACCAAACAAACTCTTCAGCTTTATAATATTATTATTGAAAATGAATTAATAAACATTCAATAATTACTACTAAAATTAAAATTATTGCTAAAATAACAACACAAGAATTGAATTCTCAAACTACTTCTGCGATTAACTATTAGTCAGGTCGCTAACGATACTACGGTTGGGCCATGAAATAAGCGACTCAGGGGTAATTAAAATCTACTATAACCCGCTTGAGAAGTTTCTTCGAGTCGTACTGAGATATTAATGATACTAGGTTTTAATTTAATCTCAATTTAAACGGCTTTGCTTTATATAGGTCTGCGGATGTAGTAAATATAGAAGGAGAAATGTTTTATTTATTATGTTTGGAATAAGCTTGTTTGAGATTGTTTTGTAATAAGAATTTAATCTTGTTTTATGTTTATGAGATGCTTTTATTTATTGAAGTTTCTTTACAAATTGATTTAAAATAAAGATTTGCAATATATTACCAATTTAAAATTTATTTCTAAAATTTATATTTCATAACATCGACTTTAAGAAATAATATTACATAAAATTTAAAAAACCATTGACTTTGGTGTCTCTTTTAATAATGCTATATAATTTTGTTACTTTTTTAGAAAAGCAATACTTAAAATTTCTCACAATGCATTTCCATAATCCTCAGCCAAAGGAATGACGAATATAATCAAAGTTAATTTATGACAGTGACCTTTCACGAACTTTTCGTGAACATTTAAACGTTATTGAAAAGTTCGTGGCACATCCCTATTAAAAGCCTTTGGCGCCTGTCAAGCATTTATTTCATAATCGCTCTTCTTACTTGTCTCGACTGTACTTTACAAAGGCCATATTTTTTTTATTAATATTGAAGCTGCGAATAAAATAATTTGACGAGGATTAAAAAAAAAGTTTCATTAACATTTTGGATTCATGAATTTTAAATGAATAATTTATGTAATATTTTACATTTCGTTAACATTAATGAATAGTAGGTTTTTCAAATTATGTAATGACGTTAATTACATTATGATGGATGGAGAGGTAGAAGAGGGCCAAAGAAAAGATGTATGGATTATGAGATATGATATAAACGAGAAGAGGGAGTGAATAGAAAGAAAATAAAAAGAAAGAAAGAAAATACGTGAATGATAGCGTAACGGTTTACAGGGGAGAAGAAAAGAAGAAAACGTGTTGCGGACATGTTGTAGGAACTTGGTGCAAGAGGAAGAGGATGATGATCATGTTGATAAGGGTTTATATACTAAACCATACAACGTATGACAAAATTACTTTTTCCATAGTAATCGAAAAAAAGTACCCGTCCCATACATTTCGGGCGAGCAGGTAATGAAGTTTTGTGGGGGGTGTGTTTTGTCAGTTCCATGAAGAAAGTTGTTCAGATATCTGTACCTTACCCTTAAATTTGCCCAAACCTTGCTCACACACGCTGCATACTATATTAAAACATCGAGATTTAAATTAATTCTGCTTCCGTGCTCAGAACTGATTGCTAAGCTTAAAAACGACGGAACTAATTTAGCGAGGAAATTCACTGGCAGCACTAGATGATAAACATATAAATTAGAGCTCTCAAATAAGTTTATCTATACTAATATTATAAAGAGGAAACCTTTGTATTTTTGTATGTTTGTATTGAATAGGCTCAAAAACTACTGGACCGATTTCAAAATTTCTTTTACCATTACTTAGAGGGATTCTTCCGAATCCGTATAGGCTATATTTTATCCCGGAAAATAGATAGGATTTTTCGTGGTAGTGAAAATTGTGGAGTAAGGCGTCGAAAAAACTGCCGTACGTTAACGATTCTCGCGAACGCTGCCTAAATGGTTAGAGATGTATGGTTGACTTCTTAGAAAAGTTGTAGAACTTAATAATGCCTACAAAAAAGTCCGCGATAGTATAAACCAAACATTTATATTTTAGCCATTATAACCACTTTTCCATAGAATAAAAGTAATTAAAATTATTAGCCTATGTTTATTGATCATATTATCGTCAAATACTAATCCTTATCCAAATAAACTATTTATTGAGCAAGATTGTTTCAATAGCTATAAATTTACTTTTCATTTCATTCCAATCGGACAATCCATTCAAAAGATATTACGAATTTAAAATTGTAATTGGTATTAAAATGAATGATGGTGTCGCACGACTCGCACGGCGAAACCACAGGGGAGGGGGGTGCACATCTATGAAGCAGGTTTCCGGCGGAAACCAATATGTTTTAATGCCATCTACAAATACTACTGCGAACATAGTGAAGCATTAAGGTAAAGAGAAAAAAAAAAAAAACAAAAAACAAAAATTAAAAAAAAAAAAAAAAACTAAAATAAAAGAGTTAAGCAGGAGGTACGAAACAAAGAAATTTAACACGAATAAAAAACCTATAAAAACATACATACAAAACAATTTTTTTTTTCAGAGAGCTTAAAAAATAAATGTCCACCCGTGCGAAGCCGGGGCGGGTCGCTAGTAGGTTATAAAAATGTACTAAATCTGTAGCTAAGGAATGGGCTGTCTCGTTTTCTATGCACCGTGCACTTCTGACCTTTCATATGTGAAAGGTTGTGAAATAAAAATATTTTGATTTCATTTGATTTCTTGTTCATTTTCATTCCATCGTTCTATCTCCATCACAAACGGCAGCTATAATTATTACTGACGAGGCCATTTATGCACCAAAAACTTACACTACAATGTGACATGATTGGCGAGCCACAAACTGAGCATCGCTTGTATCTTCTATTGCCTTTCATGACACCATTCTAACTTACATACAAACAGCACATTTTTCACGAACCTTTAGAATTTTGATCTGCAATAGTTGCACAAAGCGTACCTAATGTAAAGTGAATTAGGAATTATGCTTATTTAGGAGCCTCAGTCAATATCTTTTCACCAACATACGTAATTAAGAAGCTGTCCCCTACCACGGTACTCTCATTCGTGTAATACATACTTAAAGGAACATCAATTTGTGGCTAATCGACGCTAACTGCCAAGAAATCAATAAGTAATTAAGGTACACATTAGTAGTGATGGAGACTAACTACATGTATATACACATGCCCTTTATGCTCTGAATAGAGTTCCGGACCTTATGGATTAATCACATCGGAGTGATCTTAAGGGGAGACTGTGTCTATTTTTAGACGTGTATGAAGGAAAATTTATTTTGGGATAAAACGGACCTTTACAGTTTGTAATTAAAATATTTGCTTGTCTTATTTTTGGATATAAAAGATCAAACTCAACTCAAACTCAAAGCAATTATTTAAATTAACCCATTTAATGGTAACAGATCGATGACCTGGTGAAGGCCGCAGGAATCCGCTAGATGCGTGAAGCACAGAATAATAATAATAATAAACCCGCAGGGCAGCATGTGGCGTGCTGTTGGGCAGTAGCGACCCCACGGACCCTATCTCCCGGGAGAATTCTTGTTCCTCATCTCTGGCTTGCCTTTATTGGCCGGCTGGAGTGAACATTGACGAGGTTCGGAGCTCCCACCTCATTTTTGCCTTTATTGGCTGGCTTGAGTGGAGATTCGCAAGAGCAAACGTGCTCGGGGAAAGGAAGTATTCCAGTAAGTGCTCGTAGGGACTTGACCATCTTCCGGGCTCTGGGATTGTTCTGAAAGCCGTGGAATACCTCTCCACTTCTCAAGCACCTCAGGAAGTGTTGCCCCCTTGTCGTTGCGTCACTATGTGCCAGCGACGTTTCCCGGGGGCCCATTATTGAGTGTGCAAGTCACCCCCTGCCATTTAGTCCGTGTATTTGCAAAACATTGATGCGGCAGGGGCCATAGGCCTTCCATAGTTCCTGGTAACCAGTCTATTTTAGCCATCCAAATACATAGTCCAACATCTTAGTTTCCATATCTTGCAATAGTCCAACACCAACCGGAGGTTGTCCTTGGGTGCACTTGTACAGTGTATACAGGGATAACCACCGGTTAGTGCCTCACTTCATCTAAATTTTCTAAAGGGCCTCTGCGAGTTGGCTTCGGCCCCTTGTACGCCTTCCAAAAGACCGGGACCCTAGGGTCCCGAGATATGTTAACATATATAAAAATAAATATAATAATAATAAACCCGCAGGGCAGCATGTGGCGTGTTGTTGGGCAGTAGCGACCCCACGGACCCTATCTCCCGGGAGAATTCTTGTTCCTCATCTCTGGCTTGCCTTTATTGGCCGGCTGGAGTGAACACTGAAGAGGTTCAGAGCTCCCACCTCATTCTTGCCTTTATTGGCCGGTTTGAGTGGAGATTCGCAAGAGCAAACGTGCTCGGGGAAAGGAAGTATTCCAGTAAGTGCTCGTAGGGATCTTGACCATCTTCCGGGCTCTGGGATTATTCTGAAAGCCGTGGAATACCTCTCCACTTCTCAAGCACCTCAGGAAGTGTTGCCCCCTTATCGCAGCGTCACTATGTGCCAGCAACGGTTTCCGGGGGCCCATTATTGAGTGTGCAAGTCACCCCCTCCCATTTAACCCATGTATATACAAAACATTGATGCTGCAGGGGCCATAGGCCTTCCATAGTTCTTGGTAACCAGTCCATTTAAGCCAGCCAAATACATAGTCTAACTGATTGGTTTCCATATCCTGCAATAGTCCAACACCAACCGCAGGTTGTCCTTGGGTGCACTTACACAGTGCATACGGGGATAATCGTCGGTTAGTGCCTCACTTCGTCTAAATTTGTTAAGGGGCCTCTGCGATTTGGCTTTGGCCCCTCATACGCCTTCCAAAAGACCGGGATCCTAGGATCCCGAGATATATTAGCATATATGAAAATAATAATAATAATAAAATGTTTATTTGTACAGACAAGAAACATATATAAGTACACAAGGATTAATGGAATATTGTACAATTAAGTCACATTAAAGGGCAAACTGATGCCTCCTAAACTAGGCCAAAGGCCTGTGCTTTAGGAGACAAAGTTCCTCCAGGTATAATGTCATACAATTTGTATTATCGTGCAAGTACTTATAGATATCAAAAATATAAAAAAATAAACAAACAGCGCCTTAATTTAAATACAGTAATTAGTTTTAGAGACAGATAAGAGACAACTGTAATAAGATTGTCGGTTTCGTAATATGTTAACTTCTGCAACCAATCTGTAAGTTTGATTTTTATTTCATGTTTAAAATTAACATAGAATCGGTCGAAGTGGCGATGCATGTGGAAGGCCTGTATCCAGCAGTGGATATCTTTCGGCTGAAATGATGATGATAATGATTAAACGGCAATTGTGATAGAGTTAGTCAATTAGGCGAAAAGTGTAAGCTATTTTCCCATTCCAAAACGTAAATCTCTATTTAGAAGAACGGGCAAGGAATCCAAGGACACTCGTTTAAGTCGAGATATTACGAAATGCTGAGTAGGTACATTGTTCTGTATATAATTATGAGAATTATATCTTACTCCCTTTACCTAGTAATAAATAATCTATTTAAAGTATTACCTAATTAGTGAGCTAGTAGTTATAAGATTAGTTTAAAAAAAAATGTAGAGCGCTTCTCGCCATCAAAAGTTTGGCAAGCAAAATTGTAAGAACAAAAATATAAAATTACCAGTTAATAAAAACATACATCTTTGAAATACTTATTTTGTTAGTCCATATTATTATTTCGCGATAAAATCTCTCAAATATCATAAATCTGCACCAAATATTTATTAACGAAATATGTTTGATGGTCTAAAAACCACTTAATCTTAGTTGAACTTTTGATTGCCTTTCGATTGATGAAAGTGATTTTAAATTACAAATTGATGGTTTTAAAGTTAATTAAGTAAATAATTCCTTCAAAATAATTGTGGATATTGCTTTCTTTGGTAGGAGGGATGAGTGGATCCAATATTGGTGCTCATTGAGCTCCTGAAGTTATGAGTTGAGCTGCATGATTACTTACAAATGCGTGGTCTCACTAGACAACTCCTCCAGATGGTTCTTTCCTCAAAAGACCATTACAGACACTAATCTACAGATTTTACTAGAAAATGTCCGGACTTTAAAAGAGACTATGACCTCTGAGTTATTTTTGGCCTTTCTTGTCAGAATAGTTAGATAGGAAGCCCCGACCTAATCTAGTTTAAAAACATGGCTGACGTAGTGTTGCAAACGCACTTACAGAAATAAAATAATATATCATTTACCATTGGTATTCTCATCTCATCTAGGTGTAACGTAATCTGTCCAAGCAATAAAAGTCCAGCTAAGACTTTATAGTAGTTAGGTATGCGGGACACTTACTCGTAAAATAGGGTATTAAGGGTAGTTAGAGATAAAGGAAAGTCATTTAATATTGGAAGTGTTTTCCATATACGAAAAAAAGCACAAAATAAAATATTTGTAAATAGGTACTGAAAGGTTTTAGTCTGCATTGCTTTCGCATATATGTACTCATTACACATGTTGCGAAGTTGCATGGCAAAGCTATGGAGGCTGATGGCACGTTGTTGGCTTATTATATAAGTTTATGGCATGTAAAATGAGATAAACACGGAGCATTTTTACAACATAAATGTTGGTAGAATGTACAGAACTTATGCAATTATTATCAGCATACTATGAAAAACTAAATTCTTACATATAAATAAAGGTGAATATCAGCCTGCAGAGCTGACTTCACACATGTACAATGCCGACGGAAAGTTTCCAGACAAGATGAAAATGTATAAAAACAATTATTAAAAGTAATATAAATCAAGTTAAAATAAGTTTTATTTTAAAAATATAACATTCTACGATTAAAACCATCCACATTTTTTATCTCTTTCATTTTATACTGCTACCCTTTCTTTTCATTCTCTGACCGCCACTAATTTTTTAATTACTCGCGGCATTCTTTCTATAAGTTTTTCTAACACACTTTTTGGTATATTATTCCAAAACGTTTGAAAAGCCTTCCAAAGATCATCCGAAGAAGTGGGATTCAATTTTCTAACTTGCCGATCCAGTTCATCCCACAATAATTCTATTGGATTAAGATCGGGAAATTGTGGGGGCCATTTCATTATTTGTAACTCACCACTATCTTCTTTATTTTTTAAATAGTTGAGACAAAGCTCAGATGTATGCTTTGGGTCATTATCTTGCTGAAACACATACCCACGGCCAATTAGTCGCATCCCAGAAGGGTTAGCATGCGTTTTTAATATGTAATGGTAACCATTTCTGCCGAGAGTTCCTTTAATTCTGTAGAGAGTTGCTTTAATTCTGTAGAGATCCCCTACTCCGGCATATGAAAAACACCGCCACACCATCACAGAGCCACCTCCATGTTTAACAGTTGGAGTTAAAGCATCGGGGTGCATTTTTTCTGAAGGTCTGCGACGAATATAAATTTTCTTGCTTTTGCCCAAACATTTCGAATTTGGACTCATCAGTCCACAGGAGTTGTTTACAGTTTTCTACTGTCCAATCTTTATGTACAAGGGCTCATTCTAGTTTTTTTCCTGTTTCCGCGTCGCAAGAGTGGTTTCTTTGTAGAAATTCTTCCATTTAGGGCAGTTTTTTGTAAGCGTTCCTTTACTACACTTACTGATATCTGTTTATCGTGACTTTCATTGAGCCGCATTTGAATTTCTGGTGCTGTAAGCTTCCTATTCATTTTGGACATAATGATTAGGGACTTATCCTCTGCTTTAGAAGATTTACGGACCTCCCACTGCGTTTTCTGTCTTAATTTGAACCAGTTTTTTCGAAACGAGTGATGGCATCTCCGACAGTAGATCGTGTTATATTTATTTTTTTCTGAATATAACAGTAGTAAAACCTTCATTGAGAAGAGCAACAATAGATACACGTTGTTCTATACTTATATTAGGATGCCTTCCCATTGTCTTAATAAAAAAAATATTTTGACTATAAGATTGCTGGAAGTAATGCCACAAAACATGAAAATATACTTACCTTCAAAGTAATATAATTATGTGGAAATAATAAAATCACTGCTATAAATCGAAAAACGCAAAAAATAATATAAATTTTATAAGAAATAGAAAAAAATAATAATTTAAATAGGTATGTTCACATCGTTGCATGCCAGATACGTACTATATGTTACGGCTGCCGATTTTATTTTGTTTTTCACAAACAGTGCGCGGGGACAGGGAGGAAACTCAAAGACACGATCGTACACACTTTGTAAACTAACATAGCATTTTTGTTATAGATCAAGTTAATGTGTTTATGTATCATATTTCAGTTAAAAAGTAAACAAGAAGCTTGTCCGGAAACTTTCCGTCTGCAGTGTATATGTCATATCAGTAGGTAGATTAAATTCAATTCTACCAACAATTACCCATTTGTACAGTACAAAAATATTTTCAGCCATCCATATCCCAGTTAAAAACCAACTCACGTAATGCGGACACAAATAATAAAAGTTTTCATATTTGTGTGTTCCATTGAACTTATAAAACACACAAATCAGAAGCTATTCCAAATGGCAAAGTAATACAAAAGGAAACTCGTGGACAATGCGCACTTTATGTTACCATATTTTCGCCATACGTGGAAAATTCTAAATACATTCGCTTAATTTGGCTCAATAACGACGCAGCTCTAAAATTAATCGTTAATTTAATCGTTAAGCCGTGTATCGAATGAGAATGCTAACCGATTGGCAGTCGGTAAAAATTTATAACGATCGTTAAGACTGAGTTAGTTGGTGGAAAAATTGATAGTAGCCTGTGTAGGAATATCTTGAGCGTAATCCGTAATGATGAAGTATCTATTGATCGTATCCACTCAGCGCCCAGTAACTCACAGCGACACCAAATGGCATGTAAAGAGCCCATATATCTTGTTCCCTATTGATATACCAGGATCACTAGTCCATTACCCTATATGCTTTAGAGTGATTGCACATTAGTTGACAACGAACGTTCGTAGTGAGTAGTTTCGCGTTAAAAGCTCGATTCTTGCAGCTTTTTCGGACGTTTTTGTCCAATTTCGTTTAAGCACTTTTCATTCGTCGACGGTTTTATGCGCAGAGAGACGATGCGACATTTCAAAAGATCGGGCAACTGAGTGGATATACGATTACCGTTAAACATGAGCTCATACTCTTGTATGTAATTTAACATTTTTGTCAAGGAAATTAAACCAAATGAAATAAAGCATTCGACATTATCGGTTTTTAACCGACGAAAAAAAACGGAGGAGGCTCAATTCAACGCGTATATTTCTGTTTTGTTTTTTTTTTATGTATTACCACTCATAACTTTTTACATAGTAGTCCGATTGTGATAATTCTTTTTTTATTGGAACGAGTATACTTCGAAGATGGTCCCTTATAAATTTGGAAAACGAAATCGAACCCTGTGGGTCGGAAAACAGGGGATGATTGATTGTTCACTCACTGATTGTAATGTATAACCACGCATATGTAACTTCATACAGAGTAGTCCAATTTTGATAATTCTTTTTTTATTGGTACATTAAAGCCACAATGATTTTTAAATAAAAACTTTTTTTTTTTAATTAAACCGCCGAGAAAACTGAAATGCAAAAAATTATAAACCTTAAAATTATGTATCGGCGCTGAAAAATCAATGAACAAAGATCACTCAAAGTTTTTTCTTTATCTCAGTCGACGTGTACAGTACAGGATGTTTTTGTAAGTTTTCTAATGAAATTTAACTTGATAACTAAACTGTCTGTTGTCTATAATATAAAATGTATTTATTATTTTTTTATTCAAACTTTTCGCACACAAAAAGGTACAAAGGCGAACTTAATGCCTTAGGCATTTTCTACCGATCAACCAAGGGTGGTGAAGAGATTAGATGGCAGGTGCTTGAAAAATAAATTAAATTTTTATTCAAAAAGATCCATCGATTTCTTACTAATCTTCAACTACATATATCCAACGACCCTAGTTATCACTTTTGTTGACCTTGCATACTTTAAATCGTTTTTAATTCCAACCACCTACATAATTTACTTTTACCAGACATTTACCCTATATCGAGAGCGTTTTCATAGAAGGCTCGTTTAACCCCAAAATGCTGATAGCCGATCGCATCGTCGACCATATACAATCTACATCGTTCGATTACAGATAGATATGGGAACCAGTCGACACTATATGTGGCGTATCTAGTGGTTTGTACCGAGACACATACGATAATGTGCATACAAACGGATAATTTGCTATCGCCAGGAGACCAGCACGGTGTAATAGCCCATTCGCTTGGCACTGTGATACAGAGGCGATTTATATCAATCAATATTACAATGGGATATCGCATCGCTTGAATAGGCTGCATTGAATAGTTTACGGCGTGATAGGGTTGAATTGCTGCAGATCTTAATGGTAACAGTGAAATTGATATGGGATGCAATTCTTGGATATTGCGGTTGATAATCGAGGCGGGTTTATGAACTCTAGATATTATTTTATTTGAACGTATATATGACCTTAATGGTAACCTATAAATGACACTGGTATGATATCTATACTAATATTATAAAGAGGAAAGATTTGATTGTTTGTTTGTATTGAATAGGCTCCGAAACTACTGGGCCGAATTGAAAAATATTTTTGTGTTGGGTAGCCTATTTATTAAAGGCGACTAAGGGACTTACTAGAGAATGGGCAGCACCATTCTCTATGCATTTTACCACCATACTGTGATCGCCAACCCGCCTGCCAAGCGTGGCGATTATGGTAAAGCCCCCCAAATTGTGGGAAGCCTAAGTTCAGCAGTGGACGTCTTACGGCTGAAATGAAGATGATGATGAGGCTATTTATTGAAGAAGGTCATAGGCTTTATAACATCACGCTATGATCAAAAGGAGCGGAGCAACGAAAAATGGACGAAAACTGGCAGGCAATTCGATGCGACGGGAAGGGTCACGGGAGCAAAAATTTGACGCGGACGTAGTCGCGGGCAGAAGCTAGTGTGATATAATTATATGACAGCATACATACATACATACCTCATCCGTTTTTCTCATGGTGGTAGGCAGAACCTACAGAACGCCACCTGCTACGATACGTGCATACGCTTTTTCCTTCGTTTATATTTTAGTATGTAATTACCTATTTAGATGGATTGATAATAGTGGGAATAAGCTCTCGTTCCATCATAAATCTCATCCTTCAATTCCCATCAACCATGATGGAGGTCAAGAGTTTCATTCAGCATACAAAATAATATAAAAATATGCAGAACCGGATATTCACTAACCCTTTATAATAATTATAATAAAACAAAATTGACATGTATACGTGTGTTCAGATAGTCACATAAACATTTGTAACTTTCTGAACAAGTTCCGCGACCATATTTTGTCACTGACTATTCTTACGCATTTTTATACATACTAGTGATCGCCCATTGGTCGAAATTCGACCGTACTTCATTTGAATAGAAAGACATTATTAAATAAAAAAATAAAGATAATAATAAATATAAAAAAATAATATGGTTATATTTGACATTCAGTAACACTATAGACAAATTGTTGACGCTGTACTACTTTGGAGAGGGTTCGCTGGCGGGATGGTGATGGCCAGGACCAGGACGTAGGTGTAATGAGTAAAGAATACTTCTTCAGGACTCTCTTTTTTATTTTCTTAATACTTTTTAACTGCTGGATATGGGACAATATGGAATGAATGATCACAGAGATTTGTTCTGTTTTTATAGAATTTTCCCTATTATTTTAATTAATTATGACGGTTCCAAATGTCATAATTATAACCAGCCTGTACAATCTATGACCAGCCTGTACAATCGTGAGGCATACAACCTCTACAGTTTGCACACGACACTAAGTTTTGTATGGGAAACTTACTAATGCCATACTTGACACTCCCCATAAAACCACAAAAAATATTTCTTATAAATCTAAATTAAATTCCTATCTCCGCTAATACAAATAATATTAAAGACAAATATTCTCGATATGATCATAGATTTTTAAAATGAAATAGGTTATATATCTATAAAATTAATTTATTACCTATGGTTATACTTGACATTCAGTAAGACTATAGACACAAAATCAGGCTTACCAACTTAGGGGTTTTCCCAAATTTAGGGGGTAAATAAGAGGATTGTGATTTTTTAGGGGCGTTCCATTTTTAGGGGTATTCTTAGGGATTTTTTGCCATCTTACATTTCTCATTGTATTTTTGATTACAATAAAAGTATTAACGACTTATAGTAGATACGGTTCCTCGATACTAAGAATGCAGAGTGAATGATTAACAAATGTCGCGTAATAAATATAGACAAATATTACTACTGTGTGCCGGTCTATGATTACTGAACATTCGTTGGTTATTTTCATTATAATGTTTTAGGGGATTTTTTTAGTAATTGTGGCAATTTTAGGGTAAATATTTCTGGGTGTTGGTAACACTGCACAAAATAATAAAGACAGATTTGGACCATAAACAAAAGAATATCTATGCATGTGTGTATTAGATACACGGTAATGAACATTAGTGTGTGTAACGTGTTATTTATTGAAAATAATATATTTTAACGCATAATTTAAAAAAATATTAGCATTCGTCACTTCTTCTCTGTATAAACTATAAGTGTGCGAAATTTCATACTCCACCGTCTGCCCAATTTTCGTAAAAAGGGATCCAAAGTTTTCGCTTCACGTATTAATATATAGATTTGTGTAAGTCTGTCGACCAGTCTTACCCAGTTACTGGGTTGTGAAGGTCAGATTGGCAGTCGCTCTATGTAAAATAGCCAGTATTTTTATTCAGCTGCAGCCGGGTAGACTAGAAGCCGACCCCAACATTGTTGAAGAAGGCTAGATGATAACGATGACTAATACATATTTGTGTACAAGCATTCTATAAATCATTTATTTTGGATCAAACACTTATAAACCAACCAAACTGCGTAACATTTTGCCGGCAGGATTAGCAAACAATGAAATGAAACAATCGATTCAACGGTTATCTACCAAGCATAAGATAAGTAGGGTATTTACATATATCTATTGCCGATTGCCCCACTCCACATTTCCTAGTCCACACAAAGTTTCATCCCTATGCGAGCATTGTTCTTGTAACTAGGTTACCTGTCCCGGCCAAAGCGAATGGGGACGCAGTATAAACAATCTCCCGCCTCAATCATACGTCGTTATAAGAAAGTGTATCTCGGATGAATTGTTTATGTATCTCGAGCTCGACACGTGTAAATGTTAATCTTTCTTTCTTTTGTTTTTCGTGTAAACAGATTGACGTGAACTGGCAGGTAGGTACTGCTTCATTTGGTGGGTTGTACGTTTTGTAAGAATATACGCTATGTATGGTAAGGGGAATTCATTAGAAAGCAAACTGGTAACCAACTTAAATTGTCAGTTTATTCAAATGACGACTGTAATTCTTTGACAGTAGTAAGTATAAAACGCCCTTAACACTGCAATTTGGCGTATAGTGTAAATTTGCAAAAAATTGTCTTGGGTTTCCTGAAATTATTATTTTTTAAATTGTTGTAGGAATTTAAAAATAAGTAACGATCTTTTTTCATGAAAGACTTGTAGTGTTGGTGATGGTTACCTATCATAAGTTCGAAAAATATTTGACCGAATTTCATTTCCCCTAAAACTTTTCAACTATTATCGTTTCGTTTTTTTTTACTTCATCGAAGTCACGTCTGCCACTGTATCAGTTGACCTATTATCAATTCTACTTTTTTCGTTACTCCGACGTTTCATTTGGTCGATAAACTCTTTACCGAAGTTACACTTAGCCGAAATAAAATTTGTTCGAAGTATTATGTTTCCAGACATTCATTATACCTATGTTAAGATTAACTTACTCTTTGGTTTAATTAATTATTTATTTAAATGTAATGGCACTTAATAAAAGCGTGCAAGCAGGCATGCAGCAGGCAAGCAGGCAAGCAGCAAGCAAGCATGCAGCATGCAAGCAAGCATGCAGCGTGCAAACAAGCATGCAACATGCAAGCAGGCATGCAACATGCAAGCAGCCATGCAACATGCAGCAAGCATTGTTTCTGTCACGGCTCCGGCGCCCTCCGCGCCTGCGCGGGCTTAAATTACACTCTAGGGGTAGGGCAGACAAGACTACGTAAAGTCGGTTTTACAGCGATTCGTTTCTCACTGAATTTTGTAGCACAATATATTGACTTTTTATGACACTACATATATTTTAATTTAATATTGAAAACGCTACCAAGTAACCGGCTATATATTTGTGACCAAATAATATTCCCTAAAATTTTGTTTCACTGTGGTGAAAATATGGCAAACAAATCATTTGGCAAATGAAAAAAGTTCAAAAGAGGCTTCGGCCAATAGCAAAAAGTTATTTCGTAAATCGGCGAAACATAATTCGGTAAAATAATACCTATGACACATGATACTTCGATGATTTAAAAATATGTCAAATGATGCATATTGCAAAAAAGACGTCGGCCAATAGTTTTCGGTAAAATGAAATTCGAACAAAAATAATTCGGAAAAGTAATCGGTTCCCGTTGGTGATTCATATTAATTATCTTCATCTATATTTAGTAACTATTCCTGTTCAAGAGAAAGCTCATCAAAGTAACTTGATACGATCAGGGAAATTACTAGTTAATCAAATTGTTACCCTGCGTTAAATTCCCGTGTTCTAGACATTCCATACAAGTGAACGAAAGTCAGGTGTGATATGAATATTCGGACAGTAAGCTGGTAATAAATTTTCTTATAAATTCAGTGAAATTGCTTTACATTTCATTCAATTTGCAGCCAATTCTTAAGGCTTCTTTCTTAAAATTATATCACGGTAATTCCATAGAGTCTTAATTAATTTTGCAATTTGTTACCCAAATCTACCCAAGGCTGAAGCCACGCCTTAAACAAGCAAAACACAGAACGATGGACTTATGTATTTCTAAAAATAATGACGAAGATAAAATCGTATGATAAACTGACAACGCCGTTTGCCCCTTTTCGTTTCCCAGGGGTTGAAATGGGTTCATATCTTTGAAGGTAAGCACCTTTACGGATACATATGCATTTCCCTATTTACTTTGAAATATGATCAGAAGATGTTTGAGGGATATTGCAAAACAGATGTACATTTTACAAGCTTTTTTGTTCAGTATTTCGTCAAAGGAGAGAGAATTGGTTGCCGTAAAAATGAAGTTGCAAACATGACGCTAGAAGCATCAATTTCATGGCTGTGTCGCCGAATGAAAAAAGGTAGAGTAGTTTAAAATTATAGCTTTAAGCGCATTCAATATAACATAACATCACGACTGTCTTCCCCAAAGGGTTAGGTAGTGTTGTGCCTATAGTACACCAATTACAGCTATGTTTAATTTACAAGTTATATGGGGTGTATGCAAGGTATATTGTAATAAATAAAGTATGAAATATTAATACCTTTTCACGGAAAGCAGTGGTGCCCAAGTGGTGTCGGTACCGACTTACCAGTTGGAGGCCGTGGGTTCAAACCCAGGCAGACGGTATACTTTGTGTAATTTTTTTATCACCACTGCTCTCAAAACGGTGAAGGAAAACATTGTGAAGGAACCGGCATGTCTTAGAACTAAACATTCGAAGACATGTAGCGTCTATCAACCCGCACTGGGCCCGCATGGAAGATAAAAGCCCACTCCCGTTAGAAGACAGTCTGTCTGTGTCCGAACAGTGAGAACATTATAGTCTGATTATAATACTATAAAATATTTCTAAATTATAAAAACTGGAACCTCAGTCATGGCTCTAAGTGCCTCCAACAAAATGAGAGATCTAAAATTAACTCACACTGTTGACAATTTTAAAACACTGTCGCATACATATTTAATACGACATTTCCCGTCCCTAATTGCGATCATAAAGTACCAACAACAACATACTGAAACAAAAAACAAAACAAAATGTTTACCAGCACGACAACAAAGTAAACAATTAAAAAAAGTTATTAACGTAAAAGCCTTTTGGCTGGGCCCAGTCAGCCCAGTTGTACCTACATTGGGCTACAAGGTTAGCATACACTCATACAGGTGGTGAAGACACGCCCTGCTCCGGTTGATGGCTAGCAAAAGTGACGCACCAAATTATTATTTATGACAGCGGAAAAGGGTCAGAAAATCGGTAATAATACGTCGTGATTGCCTGGCGGAGGGTTAAATTCTTGTCGTTTGGGCGGCTGTATTCCAATTTTACTTGTTGGAAAGTAGGTACCGACGTCCCTATATATAGCTTCGGTGATTACCTCTCAGTGTTTGAATGATCTTGTGTTAACTAGTTTTTCTAATAAGCAAGAGTTACTTTGTGTAGATAATTTCATCAAAACTTTGAAAGAAAACATGGAGAGGAAACCGGCATGTCTGAGAACCAACATTTCGAAAACATGTGACATCTACTAACCGGCACCGGGCTCACGAGGTAGTTTATGGTCCACTGCCTCTCGAAGAGAGATCTGTGTTCCAGTAGCAGGAACACTATAGGCTGATCATCTTGCTGTCTAATCACATTTTCCAAAAATAAACTTAATATCACTTTCTGTTTATCTTAAAGGTGATCTAAAAACTCAGCGAAATTAAGGTTTCGTCCTTCACCTTGCTACCCTAACGTCACCCTCATAATCGTTACACCTCAAAATGTATACTGTTACAACCGCAGAACAAACAAAAAACAAGTACGTAAGTACTACGAAAGGTAATTTGGCCCTATCTTATTTATGTAATTACTCTAGTATTGCAAACATTTGACCGCCGTTACGGACCGTCATTTGTAACATGCCGGACTAACTAAGTTTCCGCATCAAATGCTCTCCTACACACGAGCCAGAGTTGCGGAAGCCGAGCGGCAGCAGGCGTTTGAGTATGCGGCCATAAAAACAGCTCGCAAAAATAAAAATAAAAACAACCCCCATCCCGTTTTTATTCCTATAAATATGGACATCGGAAACCAAGTAATAAAGTGTGTGAAGCCACGAAAATAGCACTTGGAGTCGATAAATTTTCGTGTCTGGACACAAACTACCGGAGTAACTTGGATGCTGTTTTGCTTACGTCGGCAAATATGGGTATCGTGTGCCGTAATGGCTCT
The DNA here is from genome assembly GCA_932294355.1 of Aporophyla lueneburgensis. Taxonomy (NCBI): domain Eukaryota; kingdom Metazoa; phylum Arthropoda; class Insecta; order Lepidoptera; family Noctuidae; genus Aporophyla; species Aporophyla lueneburgensis. The sequence continues at coordinate 19,192,281 of OW028746.1, read as the reverse complement.
AGATATATCATTATGTGTAGGGAAGATTTGTACCATTAGTCGCATACAATGGGTCTGGTATTTAATTTAAGAATAGCTCGGGTCGGGCGGACTCTGAAGAAGCGTGAATCGGGCGTTGTACATTGCCTTTTCCCAACTATATTAGGGTCGAATTCTAGTATTTGACATGTGACAATCTGACGCCTATCTGACCTCCACAACACAGTTAATATGTAATAGTGAGTATATGTTAATAACCCTTTGATAAGATTGGTTTGTTAGACTTTCGGGCTTCTGAGTACTGTCGATGGGTATGTATTTTCTGAGTCACAGATGGTAACTAGACAAGGTATGTAAAGACGGCCACCCATCTTCGGAATAACCGCGACAAGCGTAGCCTGAAATTATCGATCCACCTTCGTTATTACTAAGCAAATTATTACATGATTCATGTTTGAATTAATTTTCAAAACGGCTAATAAAATCAGTACAAGCCGCAACTTCAAAGGCAACTCGTTGGTTTCATAGCCGAAAATTAATAGCATGTAGAACTATCATCTACAGCTTATGATTTAATACTAACTACGGCCGCAAAATACCAAAACGGTTCCCAAATAATGTTTTAATTGAACACTCGAAATCTAATAGACGTTTCAGATTAAATTGTTGTGGTCTCTAAAAGCTTTACAAAGGACTTAGAAGCTGAAATAAGCGATTATTGTACAATAGTATTTCCATTATTAGAATGCCTATATTCATACATATTACTCTTCTGGAAAAACGGATGAATTAAATTGCAAATATTGTCAAGAAATTGCGATTTATGTTCACTTATTTAATGTTATTTTCTCGTAAACTTTAAGACTACATTTCACAAAGAAACTTCATGACATTGGCGAAACTTTACGACGAAGTTTTGGTTTAAAGCCTTCGGCGCTCTATATTTGTAGCATGAAAATCGACTCTCAACTCGAACATTTTCCAATAAACAAACTATTGAGATTGTTTTAAAGGTTTATTTTGCACAACATGGTAGAAATTGAAATTCTAGACCAAAATTAAAATCAAGCGGTTCGTCGACTCTTCACATGACTAGAGGTCTGGCCTATGTTTTTTGGTAAAAGAAACAAAAACCGTTGCCAGCAGCATCGCCACGTTATATGGCGATGCGGATATCATTACAAAGATTTCTTTGAAAAACTCCAAGCCGAAAAAAGGCCAGCCTTTCGAGCATTTTTCTCACTGACTGTGAGCGAACGAGTTTTTTGATGCCCTGTGATTCTTTTCACTCCTTTATTGTACACATGTATATACACATTATTTTATGTCTGTTAGCCTATATATCATGTAAACATTTGTTAAATCATCAGCAGCCTACATTGTTCCCACTACTGGAACGCAGGACTCGTTCTGGACAGAGGGAGTGGGAACATAATATTATTGGTAGATGTCACATTTTTTCGAATTTTTGTTTCTGTGACATGCTGGTTTCCTCCTAATGTTTTCCTTCACCGTTTTGAGAGCACTGGTGATGAAATAATTTACACAAATTAAAGTGCCTGCTTGGGGTCAAACTCACAACCTAAAACAACTCGTATGTGACGTCCGTTACCACTACACCGCCAGTGCTCTGGAAAACGAAAATGTAATTTTCTTTTTAAGGACTGGCGACAATTTTCTTTTACAAATTAATGACATAAAAACGAGTTTCCACTTGTTGATTAAAGCGCAGGTGTCACATTTATGCAAAGTCCACTTGGCACAATTTTTCCCGACTTTGAAAATATTTTATCTCTATACGAATAATAAATCCCGACATTAACATCAACGTCAGCATGGCTAACCTGATGCTTCGTTTAAAATTTAACCTTTTTAAACTTGGCTGCTCCAGACCACTCTTATTTACACGGATTTGCAAACGTTGAAGAATAATGTAAGTGAAAGATAAAAACTCGCATTTATACTGCGGTTTTCAAAAATATATACGACATTAACGAAGAGAAAATGAGATAAAAACAAGTGTTGAACACAAAACTAACTCGACCAAATGTCATGTTGTTTGAACTATACGCGGCCATTTTGCTTTTGTTTAAGTTGGTGCAGACAAAAAGATCTCAAAAGTTTTGCGTCCTCTAGTTTTTCAACTTCCTGTTTCCAGAAGACAGACTAGACTTTCTGGTAAGAAAGGAAACACTTCTTTACTTAAATAACTTTTAAGTTAAGGAAACTGCTCTGAATTTTAATATTTTTTAAGTTTTCCATTTAGGTGCCGAACGACTTACACGATTTGTGGTTTAAAGTTTATATCTTCAGGAAAAACTATAGGCAAATACTTATGTATAATTGAAATGTATGTTTATAATGTGAAAATAACAGCTACGTACTGTATACGTGTAGTATTTACGTAGTGTATATTAAAGTATATGCAGAACTTATAACAAAGTAAACGATTTGTATTCTTTTAGTCTGTCTGTACCGGCCACTGTCTAAATCGGCGGGACCGTCTTCGACAGTAATTTCGCTGGCAGAGTGCGGTAGCATGTTCGATATCCACGTGGGTGAAGCCGCGGGCATTGCATGTATCCAAATAATACTTTATTTAATCCAAATAATCTTTCTTTCTTTTCTTTCTAGACATTCATATTAAACTTTGTGTTTTTTTTTTTAATTTCGACTGTTTGTAGAGGAAATAAAAGGTAAACCAAACCAAAAATAATAAAAAGATAGTTTTACTATTTCAGACATATGAAAATTAATGACAAAAATATATTGCGAAAAAAAACTCTACATTTTATGTAAATGACGAGTTGCCCCGATACTTAGCACCTACTTTACTTAGTAAAACTTGTCTGTTAACTTTATTGTGTGAGGCGCGAGAGCTTGACAAACAGATTGCACAATACCTATTGTGGAAGATACTTCCCCTTGTCAGGAACTCGTATCGTCAGACAAATACTTTTCTTTTTGCTTGTACGAACGTCTGTACTCTTGTTTGTAAAGAAACTTTTGATATTATTCTTTTTTTCAATTCACGAAGGATGGATACCGAAGTAACATGTAAACTTATAAATATGTAGTCTGTTAAAATCATAACCCTCCTTTGGCTTTGCCGTAGTCGGGTAAAAAGCGAGTGCAATACTAAGTAAAAACTGTTTTGGAACAAAAAATTATATTTGTTATTTTCTTTTACTATACATTTTTCACTATTATAATAAGTACTTGTTCCAAATCTCTAACAACATTATAGTTTTCCCGACATTTCTTTACATTCTATTTGAAACCGAAAAAGCGTGCAACGAGCACAAAATGTTTTAATCTGCATAAAAGCGTAGCCGACTCGTTATTTTGGAACATATGTAACGGAATAATCCCTTAGGTACAAATTATTTAAAAATGGACATTTCCTCAAACGGCTTATCTGTTTTCTGTGTTTTTTCTTTCAGCTTTACAGATTATAAATAACTCGTTATTTGTTTTCAGAGAAGAAATTCTAAAAGGAGCATGGTTTTCATTCAAATTTTTTATTTTTCTACAGTATTTTGGCAAGGTTTTCTCTCAAAATTACGTTGTCTTACAATCAATCACCCGGTTGGTTGCACCTCTATTTCTATTGACACCAATCAAAACCCGAGCGGGATAACCTGTCCAGTTCAGAAGCCTACGAATAGGTTTGACGCCATGCCATCACTATTTCTTTATTCCCGTTTTATTCAGGAGTAAAGGCTAGACGTAATTGAATTTGAAATTGGATGAGTTTTAGGTCTAGTCTTTGAACTTCTGGAAACTTGACAAATTTGGGCTTACATTTATTGAAACGTAAATCAAGAGCGATCATTTCGGGTAATCCTTTTAACCCCGCTTTCGCTGACAAGAAATATGCCAACGTCACAATTTCACAAATGGCGACTTGTGAAATACCGACCCTTGTCGCATAATCAAAGATGTCCTATCTCACCCCTTGCGTTGTTTTAGTACAGAAATAGAGAAAAAATAACATTTTCAGGTCGCGCTTCCGTGGTATGCCACGAGTGTCTTGTTATTCTCGCATGCAAGTATGTTGTATATGCAGGTACTAAGTGAAGTGCCGTCAGACCGCGGGTGCTAACAAGCACTGCCGCTGAATTCTAAAACATCAATTGTACAGTAAAATGTGAGCAGTATTTTCCGCATAAAAACGGATATTACATTGCATTCTCTTCTCTCCGTCCGGGTCCCTGCTCTCATGGTTTTGTTCTGGACATATGGTTTGTTTTTGTTTTTATATCTTCAAAGCGTTTTTCATCCATGCTGTAGAGATTTTTGGATTCTAGAATATAAAAAAAACTTGTATTGATGTGTGTGAACACACAAGGATCAAAAGTGACTGCCACGGGGCACCACACTAAAAAAAAACTTTTACACATAGGCATAGCGGACAGATCTCTATGCTAGGCTTGCATGGAGGCTGAGGTAACCATAGCGCATGTGCTCATTGAATGCACAGGCGTCACCCAGATTAGGGCAGAAAGCCTCGGGCCACCCAGATCTTACACAGATGTTTTTACAAGTTCTGGAGGGAAGTGGGCTGTTAGGAATAACCACCGTCGGCCGCTGTGGCCCAGGAACAATGGTCCACGAAGTATAGAACTCAAACCCTTTTTCTTTTTTTTGGATGGGAAATCATCAAATGAATTCTCCCGCTCTGGGCGGAGCGGGAGGGCATGTCAGACTTTTGCTGCCTAAAACCCACCCGTGTTCCTTCAGTTGCCCATGTGCCAGGGTCACGGTATCTCTTTCGAACAATCTCGTGACCCCGGCAGGCATCGGTCCTAGCAGACTCCTCAGTGTTGCTGACATCTCTTTGAGGCGCGCGTGGAACACTACACGCCGTTGACCCGAGGTTGGTCCTTACCGGGCGGCGAGCTACCCATTGTTCGCCTCCCGCAAGCTCGCGCCTACGGTAACCGGGAGTCTGCTATTGACTCCCGACGCCCGGGGCGTCTCCTCCTGCGGCGGCTAGGGACGTGAGGGTGCAGAGACTGCCACTCCCTCACGCACCCCGCCTCCTCCTTTGCGAGCATTACTGCTTCGCAGAAGGAGGTGACGGCTTACCATGCCCTCTCGCTCCGTACCATGGCTCGCACCAGGGCCGGACGCGAGAGGTCGCCGCCGCCGATCGCCTCCGCAAGGACACGGCGGTGCTCTGCCCAGGCAGGGCACACCTCCACCGTCTGCTCCACCGTGTCCTCCAGACGATCTTCGCAATGGAAACACCCGGGCGTTTCCTCCCACTTTATCCTAAACAGGAACCCACTGAAGCACCCATGCCCGGTGAGAACCTGCGTCAGGCGGAAGGTGAGAATGCCGTGGCGCCTCTCTACCCACTCCTCAAAGACGGGACTTACCGCCGCAATTGTGGCGTGCCCAGAACTCAAACCCTCAAAATAGAACATAAAACACCCAAGGAGGTGTTGGTGGTGGTGTTTGTACAATTTTGAAGAAACTGTTTATATTTATTTCAAAGTCGATCAAACTTGCTGAAAAGTCTCGCCGTTTTTCCATATCCAAAGCGTTCGTATTTTCATTCAAACTATTAGTAACTGTTACGGTTTATTCGGCCTTAAACCGTTTCTAGAATCAACAACCAGTTGTTGGTTTAACCTGTACCTACCCGGTGGTTTTATGGAATGGGAACCAAGGTTCACCGAGTTATCGAGGTCGGGAACCCCGTTGAAACGCGCCATGCACAAATATTTGTGCATATATTACGATATTGTGCGGGCTTAAGCCAACATATAATACTTACAACTGTTTCATTTACCTCTACCTTATTGACGTACTTTTCATGCTTATAAAGGTGGATTCCTATAACATGAACGTAACTTACAATTGGGTTATGCACACACTTACGTATGTCTGTTTACGTGGAATCATTAAACTGCAGTTGTTTTTCTTTTACGTTTCCCTAAGATTATCAAGATCTAAAACGCATTTCCTTTCTTCTAAAGCCGATAACGACCTACCTAAGTAATTTAAGTTAAGTATCGCTCGAAAATAATTTATTGTAGAGATGGTAAAATTACCTACATTTCAGCGAAGCTGGGAATTTAAATTCAAAATCCTATAAAACGAGTTTATGCCTCGTTCTGAGATAACTCGTACGGAATAAAAAAGGGAGTCCTGTGATGCGTGTGGGCGATAAAAAATAAATCTCATCATATCCGGGTGACTCGATTCTCATTAAATCTGTGTTGCATAAATAAAAAGGAATAAATAAAATGTATAAAGTTGGTAACATTCTTTTCACGACTTGTTTTCACAGTAGTGTAATTACCGTCGGACAGCAAACGACATTCTCTGACATCTTTTTAAGATTTTTTTGTCTACTTTATGTTCTGCAAGTTCTTATTAAGTATTGAATAAAGTAGGTTCCTAAGTAGAACCAAAACTACTTAGTTGAGTCTTTGCAATTTTTATTTCAGAAGTCCGAAAATAACTTAATATTCTCAAGTCAACGTGACTCGAAAATATTAAGTTCTTGAAGGAAGTTGTGATTGCAAATCTCTACTTAAAAATAAATGTGCCTTCCTGGAATAATTTTAATAAGTAACTACTAGCTCCCATATTACTAAAATATGCATTGAAGGCTAAAAGAATTTGAATATCGTCCTGTTTCTGTAAATCATTTGATGATGACAATGACAAAATGATTTTTAAATATATGTTCCAACACCACGTTTTGTTAAGGATTTATATTTCATGTTTTTGATGGCTTTCCTAACAGCCACACTCGTCGATCAGGTTAACTACGCTTACCGCGGCAGTCCATGGACGTGTGACTCTTTACATAACGACGTCCTTCCGTGCCGTGGAAAGCACGTTTAGCCATTGATCCCGGCTGAAATACGGATCTTTGACATTCGGTAGGAGTAAGTAAGAAGCCAGAAAGTCTGACAACCGATCGTACCTTGGCATATCGTATTACCCAGTAACTAGGTTGTGAAGGTCCGATAGGTAGTCGCTCCATGTAAAACTGTATTCACCTGTATTCACCTGGTTCCGGTTAGACTGGAAGCCATCCCTAAAATAGTTAGGAAAAGGATAGTCAGAAAATGATGATGACGGTGACGATCTTACTAAATCATAAGGATATGTTATACCTATCCAAAATAGTTATATACCTCATCAAATGACGTACACACGGCTACATATCAGCGGCCAGTTTTAGCTGACCTAGCTTTGTATAGGCTTTTCGTGCAATGAGAAGCCAGCTTATACTGGAAAATTTATAGCTTGATTTGTCGTCATGCGTATATGGTGGTGTAGAAAGAGTTTGTGTCTTCACAATGACCTCAATGTATGTTGTCAACAGTCCGTAATGGCTTGTACTATACAGCCATAAATGTCGTTTCCATCAGTATGAGCCCCAGTCGCGTTAACGAGTTACTCAGTAGCCATTCCCATTATGTATAGATGCTTTTTATATTTCCAATACGCTTACTAAGTGCTGTTACAATCATTGTATTTGTTATGAAACGGATAGTTATTGGAACAGATATTGACCAAAATTAAATCAGTATCCGGCCAAAGAGTACATACCTAAATAAAAAACATTTTACAAAAAAAAACAACAACCGACTTCCAAAAATTAAAGTAATTTTCCACTGTATAGTATTTTATTTTCTTTTGTGAAAGTCTGTTATTATTTTTGTAAAAAGTTTTAATTTTTCACTTTTTAGACAACAACACTGACAAGAAGTAATAGAACAAAATCAAAAATCAATACACAAAATTGATTAAAAACGTATTATCGAAGCTAAAGCAAAAACTACCGAAGCAAAATTAATGAAATTTGTAAGGGACCACACCTAAAGCATACACTATCTATTAAACAAATACAAGAGATATCGGTTAACATACCAAAAAACAGATAGACGAATTTTGAACCTCTTACTTTTTGCAATAAATAAATTAGTCCTTATAGGCCAGATACTGGACACAATGATATGACCTAAGGTGTCATCAACAAACAAAAACCGGCCAAGTGCGAGTCGGACTCGCGCACCGAGGGTTCCGTACAAACCTGTAGGTATTCTCGGTTTATGCATAAGGTTCATGTTTATGAAATTATTTTTTTTTTTTTTAATTTTTATATTTCAGTTGATTGAATGAAAGGTAAATTGTGGTTTACGATTTATGACGTTTTTAAAAAAAACTACTTACCTACTCGATCTCGTTCAAACCAATTTTCGGTGGTAGTTTAAGTATATGGTAATAATAATAATAATATTAGGTAGTACTTCTCTATAAGTCAGGTAGTACCGCGGAACCTAAGAATTATAGACCGATCACATGTTTGTCGACGGTTTATACACTTCTTACATCCATTTTGAGAGCGAAAATTAGTTCACACATTGATAATAATTCCATTATGTCTGCGTCTCAAAATGGATGTAGGAATGGGTCCCGTGGTACTAAGGAGCTACTCCTCATCGACATGGCCATAAGCCAACAGGTTTGTCGATCCCGCAAGGATCCGTCGACATGCTGGATAGACTATAAGAAAGCCTACGACTCGGTGCCACATACATGGCTCAGGAGGGTGCTGGAGTTGTACAAGGTTGATGCAACTCTACGCACCTTTCTTGAGTCGTGCATGGGGCAATGGAGGACAGTCTTTCGCTATCCGGGATGTCCACAGATCCAGCGAAATGATGAACCTGTATGGATTAAGCGGGGAATATTTCAGGGCGACAGTTTGAGTCCACTTTGGTTTTGCTTAGCCCTGAATCCTCTAAGCACACTGCTGGAGGATTCAGTTCTAGGCTATCGGCTGAAGAGAGGTGGTCAGGTTATATATCACCTCCTCTACATGGATGACCTAAAACTCTTTGCCCCCAACAAACTACAACTGATGGAGCTACTGAAGGTAACTGAAACTTTTAGTAGCGCCATCAGGATGGAGTTTGGTGTGGACAAATGTGCAGTCATGCATGTAAAGTGAGGTGAGGTTATGGAATCCGAGGGAATCCAACTTTCGGATTCCGTATACCTCAGATCCCTTTCCTCATCCGAAAGCTATAAGTATTTGGGTATGTCGGAAGTGTTAGGCATCAACGATGCTGACATGAAGCAATCGTTGAAGGAGCGCTTCTTTGGTCGCCTGAAGAAGGTATTAATTAATCTTCTTTCAGGCGGAAACAAGGTGCGCGCCTTCAACGGTTGGGTCATGCCGGTTTTGATGTACTCTTTCGGCATACTCAAATGGACTCAAACAGAACTCGACGCCCTGGATAGGAGGGTCCGTACAATGCTGACCGCAAACCGGATGCATCACCCACGATCATCGGTGATGAGACTGTACATCCCGCGGAAGTGCGGGGGTCGAGGCTTTTTAAATGCAAAGACCCTCCACAACCGTGAGGTGTGCAGTCTCAGGGAGTATTTTTTAAAAGCCGAAGTGGGTATGTTCCGTGATGTGGTCGCAGTGGACAAGGGGCTCACCCCGCTCTCCATGGCTAAAGAGAACTGGCGCAAACCTGTAGTACTTACTACCGATGACCGCAAGGAAATATGGCGAAACAAGGAGCTTCACGGGCGCTTCTACCGGGCTCTTCATGAGCCCAGTGTAGATTTCTTAGCGTCCGTATCCTGGTTACGTTTTGGTGACCTATTCGGAGAAACTGAAGGTTTCGTCTGTGCAATTATGGACGAAGTTATCTTGACGAATAACTACCGGAGACATATTATGAAGGACGGGACGGTTGACGTGTGTCGGGCATGTCACCATCCGGGTGAGTCCATCAGACATATTATCTCTGGTTGTTCTCGTCTGGCTAACGGCGAATACTTGCACAGGCATAACCAAGTCAGGATTATTCATCAGCAACTTGCTTTGCAATACAAACTAGTGGATTCTGAGGTACCGTATTACAAGTATGTGCCCGACCCAGTTCTCGAAAATGACCATGTCACGTTGTACTGGGATCGGTCTATCATTACTGACAGGACTATTGTCGCCAATAAGCCTGATATAGTGGTGACAGACCGGTTAGCACGCCACACAATGATAGTCGATGTTACCATTCCGCATGACGGCAACCTCGTAAAAGCTGAGAAAGAGAAACAGATTAAATATCTCGACTTAGCACACGAGGTTGTTGACATGTGGAATGTTGACTCGGCTGTCATTGTGCCGATTGTCGTATCAGCCAATGGGCTGATGGCCGATACCCTCGACCAACACCTGTCGAGGCTATCGTTAGGCGGTTGGATCAAGAGCCTGATTCAGAAGGCAGTACTCCTTGACACGGCTCGCATTGTGAGGAGGTTTCTGTCTCTGGAGCCCTAACCACCGGTAGCTTGGATCCTGCTCCCGCTACCGATGGACCGCTATTTTTTATATTTTTAAATGTTTTCGTATATTTATTTTGTAAAAATATTTAAAAATGTAACGAAATATGTATGAAAATAAATAAAAGAATAATAATATTCCACAACTATCACACAACGCCATCTAGTCCCAAGCTAAGCAGAGCTTGTGTTATGGGTACTAGACAACTGATAAACATACAATTTATATTTCTAAATACATACATTCTCTTATTTTAGAAGTTACGGGGGGGACACACATTTTACCACTTTGGAAGTGTCTCTCGCGCAAACTATTCAGTTTAAAAAAAATATATATTAGAAACCTCAATACCATTTTTGAAGACCTATTCATAGATACCCCACACGTATGGGTTTGATGAAAAAACATTTTTTGAGTTTCCGTTCTATGTATGGGGAACCCCAAAATTTATTGTGTTTTTTTCTATTTTAGTATGAAAATCTTAATGCGGTTCACAGAATACATCTACTTACCATGTTTCAACAGCATAGCTCTTATAGTTTCGGAAAAAAGTGGCTGTGACATACGGACGGACGGACAGACAGACAGACAGACATGACGAATCTATAAGGGTTCCGTTTTTTGCCATTCGGCAACGGAACCCTAAAAACAGATAGACGAATTGTGAACCTCTTACTTTTTGCAATAAATAAATTACTTAGTCCTTATAGGCCAGATACTGGACACAATGATATTACCTAAGGTGTCATCAACAAACAAAAACTATTCTCCTTTATATGCGTGCAAGTGAATTTAAGATCCCGTTTGCTATAATATGCCTTTCTATTTAGCGTCTTTAAACAGGAAAAGTCATCATCGTCATCATCATTTCAGCCGCAAGACGCCACAAATTCATTATCAACCTTAAAATTAACGTAAATTGCTCACAAGTTCCATCTTATATCAATATTGTCATACAATTAAGACGAAACTTTAACCTGAGGATCCTTCAGATCATTTCAATGTTTACATCTATTAATGGATCCGCATCAATTGCTAATAGTTCGTATTTGTTTAACCCACGTAGAAAGTTTGATAATTAATTTGTTTTGTTTACTGCAACGGTTACAGAAATTCTTTAGATTTTGAGGGGATTGTTATTTTGTACCTATTTTATTTGTTTAAAATTAACAATTGTTGGACATATCAGGTTTAAGAGTAATCTGCTTTTTTTAAGTTTTACATACGGAAGTTAAGTCAGGTCTTTTGTCATAGCGGTAGGTAGAAACGTTTAAAAGCCACCTGCTACAATCCTAACATACACTTTTCCTCTAACTCCGGTCGAGAGTACACCGCATTTGACATTTCTGAAGAACATCACCAATAAGGTCACTATATGTCCTCTTAGGGCGTCCCCTCCCGGTGTTTCCTCTCTCACTCATCTGGCTTTCATTCATCTCCTCAACATAACCAGTTTAATATAATTTGAAATTGTGTTAAGCTTGTGTAGGTAGGTACATTTCTGTTTTGAAATAATTGAAACCTTTTTTTTGGATGGAAAATCATCAAATGACTTCTCCCGCTCTGGGCGGAGCAGGAGGGCGTGTCAGACTTTTACTGACACCCATCCGTGTTTCTTCAGTTACCTATATGCCAGGGCCACGGTATCTCGTTTGAACAATCTCGCGACCCTGGCAGGATTATTGGAACCTTGATACTTGAACTTGATTAAGGAAAAAGAAAATCTAAAAGTATAAAAGACAATGTAAAATTTACTTGTCCACGAGTAACCATAAAGGTAAGCAACTTGTGTCACAACAGGCAAACATATATTTTTTTAATGTTTTTAATAACAGACGAGTAATTTAATAACATATAGGTTAAAGTTGAGCAAGGAATGGCCGCTATCTTTTAGCTATTTAAAATTCGTTCCGAGCAAGTTTTCGTTGCCACTAGGCAATAAGACGAAATAAAGTGAAAATTATTCAACCCTTACATTCTCACAGCTGAAACTATATGTACTTAGGTTAAGCCAGAGAAATAATTGTTACCAACTTAAACTGTCTGTATATTACAATTAACATTGCCATTCTGTGACAGTTGTATGAAATGGCAATGACACAACATATTGACGTAGTATCAATGTTGTTAACAAATTATATCCTTGACTGAACAGTCTGTCAGTCGGTTTGATTCTCTCTTCTAGATAAAACTATAATATTTTCTAAGATCTATTTCTAGGTCGTCTCAGCACAGAATAAGGGCTGTTATCTTGTTAAGTGACTTTTCGTAGGAACTCCAAACTTCGCTTTCAATATTACTAGTTTTGAGTTTCTTATCAGACTTTCCCAAGAGCCTGTTTGCAGAAGCTCTTCTATTGCAATTTTTATTTTATACCATTTCTTGAGCAAAGGTGAAAAGGGACGCTAAAGAAACAGACTTTATCTGATTTGCCCCGTTTTCAGCTCTAGTCGTATTTTAATGATTTATTTAGTTTTAAAGATTTTACAGAAATTATCTACTATTTTTAACATTATTTATCTACATTTTTAATTTCACTCTTTATTAGTGGTTGTCACGACAATCATGTCATTTTATTTAAATACTAGCTTTTGCCCGCGGCTTCGCCCGCGTGAATGTCGGAAATTAACGCAGATATTTTTCTAACATAAAATAATTTTTCTAAAATAAAAGTAGCCTAAGTTACTCCTTATTACATCAGCTACCTGCCAATAAAAGTCCCGTTAAAATCGGTCCAGCCATTTCAGAGATTAGCCGGAACAAACAGACAGACAGATGGACAGACAGTCAGACAAAAATTAAAAAAAATGTTGTTTTGGTATATGTACCGTGTATACATCCATATACACTTAGTAGAAAGCAGTTATTTTAATATTAAAAACAGACACTCCAATTTTATTTATTTGTATGTATAGATGTATAGATTATCTATTATTTAATTCATGTTGATTCTTTTATATTTTGTGACCACCATTTCCTATTTTAGTAAGAACCCGAAACTTGCTCTCTTCTCCATAGAAAGCAACGACTTGGAACCGTAAAAGTTTATGTGAAAAAATATATTTTAATAAATGGTTTTCACGGTTTGTTTGTGGGGTCGGATCATAAAATGTAGAGTTTATCAGTGCGGATACTTAAATCAGGTTACTTGTTCAGTTAGTGTGTGTTTTGAGTGGCATACTCATTAGTATGAGTATGTCACTCACCAATCTAGTCCCTACGAACAATTATAATGTTCACCAAAACTTCACCTGTGGAAAGAAACATTGTACCCTAAAAACACGATGTAAGCTAAGCTTCCGAGTTGAATTTTAAAATAATCGATTTATTTACAAAGATATTAGGTACCCTCGTTAAAAAGCGCCGACGCGGCGGCGTCTAGGGAATTCTCTCGAATGTGATAAAATGTGCTTGCTCATCTGCACACCCTATTTCTACGGGAGGATGCCGGGGACGTGTCCTTAACGGGCACCAATGTGTGAAGAGTCAATATAACTCGAAACAATCATGTTTTGAATTCGAGAAAATATACAACATTAATTTTTGTTTATGCGAAACCCGAAACACGGGTCTAGTATTTTTATGTAAAGAATCTATGATAAACATTTCAAAACTGTATCATTAATAATCACAAAGTTATAAGCTTGATAAGTTACCTGGTTGTCCACGCAAAAACATATGCAGATCACCACAAACAGCTAGTGTACGTACCATCTCCGTGTAATGGACGTTTGAATACGAGAAAGACATGATAATTTTAAAATCGAAACAAAACACTAAGGCCCGCGACTTGGAAGCGTAATTAAATATTTTTGGTACAAAATATAACATGGTGTAAAAATTATTGGAATCGATTCAGTTACTGATTCTGAACAAACTATATTCAGGTTTCGCATATACTAAAAATAATCTTGTATATGACTAACTTTAGTCCGTGGAATCGCGCGCGTGTGGTTCGGGAATGTTCTACCGGGATATAAAGTATCATATGTGCTATGAACTATCAACATCTACTTAGCCTTTTCCAAGCTAGGTTAGGTCGGCTTCCAGTCTAACCGTATGTAGTTAAATAGGCTTATACAACTCAGTAACTGGGTTAAACGATAGCCCTTGGTCTGGTTGTCACGCTTCTAATGACCCGTCAAAGAACTGTCAAAGATTTACGCATAAAGGCCAGGACCAACTGTTTAATGTGTGTTTCGAAGCACGGAGGGGTCTTGGCATATAAAGATGTTCACACTCATCCACGGATCAAGAGCAATGGGCGTAGCTTAACATGATCGGTGGACTCATGCGGCTATTGTTACTTAACTACATTATCTGTGTGCTGATTTTCTTCTTAATCCGTTCAGCCGTATTCTTTTTTAACTCTCACATCTATAAATTGATGTTAACACGTACGTAATAATGTCGTGGTGGAATTTTCTCACGCACTGTTTCATCAACACACTCCTTAGTACCTAGAGTCGAAAATCGAACACTGTTTTGCTTTGACGCGCTGAGACTCAGTGGCGCAGCGCTCTGTTGGATTCTCAATGCTACGTTCGGACCAGGGGCCTGCCAGGGTCGCGAGATTTGTTTGAAAGAGACACGGTGGCCCTGGCACATGGGCAACTGAAGGAACACGGGTGGCTTTTAGTCAAAAAAAGTCTGAAACGCCCTCCCACTCCCTCAAGAGCGGGAGACGTCAATTGATAATTTCCCATCCACAAAAAAAAGGTTCAACAACGAGAGTTAGAAATCCAACGCGCAAAAAAATACCGCCGCCATTTTATTACTTCCGTGAGTACAAGGAATAATATAAGTAAGATACACGTATGTACAAACGCCAGCACACCAAGCTACTACAATCTCTCGAATTTCATTAATAGATTTTCTACTTTATTGCTAAAGCATTAGGTTCAAGGTTGATTGGGAGGATTTGTCAGTTTCAGGTGTCTTGATGTGCTGGCGTCTGTACATACGAGTATCTATTTTTAATTATGTCAACACACGACACTGTAATACTCAGCTCCTGTATTTTCCAAAAGACTTTTTCTTCCCTTAGCAACAGATGGTTTAGCCTTAATGAATTATTTTTGCGGTATTCAATTTCAGCTTTCCGGATTTTATCCGCTTTTATCCTTAAAAGAATGTTGTGAGTACAAACAAAGCCATAAATAAAAGATAGATTGTAAATATTGGATTGTAGATACCGTCAAGGAAATAAATTGTAAAAATATTGCGCTCTATGTCAATTTGCCGAGTTCCATTTCATGAGAGCAATGTTGGCCCAGTGGTAACTGACGCGTGACTAACGACTTTTCGCAGGTTTGAATTCAGACCGGCGCTTTACGTTATGTAAATTAATTAATCACCTCTGCTCTCAAAGTGGTGAAGGAAAACATCGTGTCCTTGAACCAAAAAATCTTAGACATGTGACATCTACTAACCCGCATTCGGCCCACGCGGTGGATTACGGCCCACTCCCTCTAATCGAGAGGACGCCCATGTCCCAGCAGTGGTAACATTATAGGCTGATTATTTATGTTATGTAATTCATTACCAGCATGTCCAAGAACCAAAAATACGAAATCATTTAACATATACCAACCCGCACTGGATTCGTGCGGTGCATAACGACGCACTCCGTCTTGAAGAACTGTCTCAGCAATGGGCACATTTTAGACTGCTTATGCTCTAACCTTTTCATAAACCTAGCCTATCCCTCTTGAATATCTTATATGCACAAAAGCGGCTTATGTTACAACATCAGCTCAGTCAATGAAAGTCCCGTCAAAATCGGTCCTGACATTTCGGAGCTCAAATGGAAAAATCAAACAAAAATAATAAAATTGTGTTGTTGTTATTTGCACCGCTTATACTTTCAGTGTCATCATCATCATCATATCAGTCGAAAGACGTCCACTGCTGGACATGGACCTCCCCCACTTTGGGGGGCTTTGCCATAATCGATTGATTTCAGTGTGGATTTAGTAAAAGCCTGTTATTTTGACATTACAAACTGGCACTTCATAATTATTTGTAGTTGATAGAAATTTATAAATGACACTGAAATAAAATCAAATGTATATAAGTCAAGGAGTAGCCTTGAATGCTGTCACAAGATAAAATAAATGAATCACAACTGGCATTAATTTCAATTGGCCCAACACTATCGCTAGAAAGACGTTCTGGGTTTTTGCCAAACGGGAATGGCCTTGCCAAATATCGTATGATTGTATCAATTGTAACCGTTACGAAAAGAATCACGACTAGAGAACATGAAATCGATCTGAAATCCTATTTGAATCAGTTTCTGGTCCTGTGATAACGCTATTTTGATGTGGAAGGTAGGTAAGGTTTTTATTTCAGACTTACGTATAGTGAGAATTGGAGAGAGAATTTTGAAAGATTCAGAATTACTGTTTTCGCCAGTATAGGTGTGTATCCATAAATACAGAAAATAAGTTAATTGTTATAATGACATTCACATATTCTTGCAAAGTATTCAATAACTCAGCTCTGTTGCTAAGAAAATTAATTAAAAATTTTAAAATAAGAATGCTGACTACTGTTGTCAGAAAAATCTGTTGCATGATGGTGTTATTAACAAAAATCATCTCTTACCTCTCCCAGTAATAAATATAGGGATGCACAATAATTCAGTACACTCATTTTATTCGAAAAACCCCATGCCACTGTTTAAGAAACACATATCAACGAAGGTGATGCGTGATACATACAAAAGCTTTGTGCTAAGCTTCTCGTTTCCCCTGGTTAAGTAGGTACTCACGACCTCTCACAGTCAACTACACAAAAAAAAAATTATTTCATTTACATCAAATGTATCTTGAATTACCATCAATTTCTTATACGTATTAATGCGTGAAGCAAAACTTGTTGTAGGTATCCGTTATTACAATAATTACACAGACGAGGAGTTTAAAATTTGTCATAGTCAAAGTTCATATGGAGATAGAGTATCTGTACGGTTAGATCTTTTAAATTACACAACGGGTTTTAATCCACTTTTTAATCAATAGACAGAGTGATTTAAGAGGAAGATTTATGTGTATAATACGCGAACGATGCCTCTGGCATAAGCTAATGTGTCTAGTAATGCATTAGAAATACATTATGATTTAAATTAATTATGGTAAAATTTTCGACTACTGGGTGACCTCTAGTTTTAATGGTTTGTTAAATTATTTGAGACTCCTGAGATTAGACTAAAACTCCTAGACTGCACTTTTACTGGAGTACTTTCCGAGTTTAAGTACCTACTAGCCTTGGTCCCCACGCTATTAAGCATGCCTGTAACGTGTACATTTCCGAAACATCATGAATATTGCAAACACACATTTTATCGGTACTTCACAAAACACTTGTATGAAGAATTCCCGCCTAGGGAAATGTACGCTTGAAATTAATAACATTGTTTAAAATAAAATGTACGTAAGTGTGCTAAGTAAAGAGTTCACGTACCTCATAAATAATAGGACAAAACCCGTCGTAATGAGAACAAGTGTGCTGAATGCTAAAATAGCTTCTTTTGTACCAATGACTCCCTCGAGGAGGTTGACAGTCGTAGATACTATCACTTGGATCTTTGAGCTAATTGAAAAGGCTTAAGTTATTCCTAAGCTACGCTTTAAGTTAGTTCTAAGTTTAGTGGGTTGAAGTCGATTCATCATCATCATCATCATCATTATTCTATTGCGTAATCCAAATTTATTTTAGAATTTCTTGGTTAAACATAACATAACATCATGCATTGTTTTCCCGAAGGGTTGGGCAGAGTACCTTTAGTACAGCCACATTTTGCCAGGGTCAGCCTATTGCTATCAACCAAATTTGGACAGGGGAACGAATCCAGACTCCGGATTCATCATCAGCCTATATTGTTCCCACTGCTGGGATGTGTTCCTGCTCTTGGTAAGAGGGAGTGGGCCGTAATCCACCACACGGGCCCAGTGCGTGTTGGTAAATGTCACATATCTTCGAATTTATGGTTCTAGGTCATGCCGGTTTCCTCACGATGTTTTCCTTCACCGTGTTGAGAGCAGTGGTAATGGAATCCCGACTCCGGACTATTACTGAGAAATTCCAGATAGATTAACCCAATAACACTTTGCCCGATCTGGGAATTGGACCCAGAACCTCGTGCTTAGCAGTAGTGCTTGAGACCACGAGACCATTTTTCGATTATACTTGTTATTCACATTCCGGAAGATACTGGCTGAGTCTATATACCAACCTAGTTTCAGAATACAGAAACAGTTTTCGTGACATAGCCAAATCCTACAAAGATTTCAAAGAATTACTTACGTGTAAGATCCAACAAACCACCCTAAGATGAAGGAACTCAAAATTAATAGTTTAATTAGCTTCTTTACCACTTTAGACGCTAAAATAATTAATATAAACACTCTACTTAGAATAAAAGCTCTGAAAATAGCAAGTTTTAATCGTTGGTCGACTTCAGCCAAGCCTAAAGTTTGATTTAACAAAGTGGATAACTGTTAAGTACGTGGACAGACGAGTGAAACAACTGCTTGCTAGTAACGCACTGACGTTTATTCGCTTACTTACAATATCGGTGCGTAGGCGCACGCACACATACTCAACATTCCTCCCCTTAGCTTAGAAATACAATTTACAGAACTAAGCTACAATACATCAATTACGGTTATCAATACTTTTTAATAAAACAATTTGTAATTGACTTTAGGCCGATTGCGTTTAGACCGTGGTGTTGGTATAGGTTCACTTGCCTGCTGTTGCGGTGGCACTTCGCCAGAATTTCCAGTGCTAGGAGAGCCGGCTAAAGCCTCCTGGTACTCCTCGTCCTCCCCCGAATTGTCTGATGTTGTAGGCTGTGAACCAACTACTGGAGGTGTACCTGGGGGTGTGGCTGTTTTTGCCAGGTCAGTACCATCTGCAGCCAGTGACGTCTCCTCACTCCTTTCTTCAGTACCCGGTGATTGCGTCTGTTCCGGAAACTGCGTGTCCGTCGTTGGGCCACCGCTTAGCACTTCTAGGTCTGTATCCACGTCTTTATCGTCATAGCCATCGTCGCCTTTATACATTATTAACTGATTTTTGTGTTTTTTTAATGTTTTCGAAGTTACTTCGTCTTTAATTACATACAACACTTTGCCGATTTTTTTAATTACTATCCCTTTGCACCAAGTGTATTTACCATTAACTGTATGATTTTTATAATATACTTTGTCACCGGTGGCAAAAACTTGAGTATTGTGACCGCCCGTCTTATTTTGCAAACACTGTTTACGTTTAACCATATTAGCAAGAGCTGTGGATGATGGCGACGACGATTCGGGCTTCAATAGATCTAAACGCGTTCTTAGCTTCCGACCATAGACCAGCTCAGCAGGAGAAGA
This sequence comes from Aporophyla lueneburgensis, assembly GCA_932294355.1. Lineage (NCBI taxonomy): Eukaryota > Metazoa > Arthropoda > Insecta > Lepidoptera > Noctuidae > Aporophyla > Aporophyla lueneburgensis. The sequence continues at coordinate 19,172,583 of OW028746.1, read as the reverse complement.
GCCGGTTAGTGAGTGAACGGAATTCCTGTAGTCAAACAAGAATTTTAAAAGTTTGTTATTTAAATTTCGCGGCCCATTACCACTTAGCAAACTTGTTTTTATACCCTTCTTCACTATCTTAACATAGCTTTCCGCCTGTCCGTTGCTGGCCGCGTGGTATGTCGGTGACGTCACGTGTGAAATTCCGTTCACCCTACAAAAAGCTTCAAACTCATGTGACGTAAATGATGTACCATTGTCGCTGACTAGTGTATGCGGAATACCGAATCTTGACATAAAATCGTATAACCTGTCAATCGTGGCTGAAGTAGACGTACTGCACCTCATATTATATACCTCAACCCACTTGGTATATGCATCCACTACCACTAAAAAAGTGTTACCGTTAATAGGCCCCATAAAATCAATATGCACCCGGTAAAATGGCGTTGGAGGATATTCCCAGTGCGCAATCGGCGCCCGCGCCGGTGATGGTCGTAGTTGTATGCACACATCACACGATCCTATTAAACGCTCTAAAGCAGCGTCTATGCCCGGAAACCAAAACCGCGCTCGGGCCTCTGCCTTTGTCTTTACAATACCTAAATGGGATTGATGTAATTCCATTAAAATTTGTGTTTGCAATTTCTCGGGAATTACAACTTTGTGTCCCCGCATAACACATCCATTTTCATACGACAATTGCGTCCTACACGCATGATATGGCGTCAAACAATCCCCGGACATTTTCTTAGGCCATCCATTCAACACAAAATGCACCACCTTACGCAAGGTCACATCTGCAATTGTCGCGTCGCGTAATATTTTTAAGGTCACTGGGAGGGTACCTTCCACCACAAAATTAATGTAGGATGCGCGATCCAGATCGGGCAACGTCGCGTCAACGCCCCGCACGCCCCTGTCCTCCCCCGCCCCCTCGGGCAGGCAAGCGCGAGATAAGAAATCCGCACTGTTATTAGCGCTACGCACATATTCAATTTGATAATTGTAACCGCTCAAGAACAGTGCGTATCTCTGTAGTCTGTTTGCTGATACTTCCGGTATCCCGCGGTGTGGTCCGAAAATCGACAACAGTGGCTTATGATCGGTCCGAAGAATAAATGGAACCGACCTGCCATATAAATATTGATGGAAACGCCTAACCCCGAAAATAATCGCAGTCGCTTCCTTTTGGATCTGCGAGTAACGTTTCTCAGCAGCGTTAAGCGTTCTCGATGCAAAAGATATCGGCCTCTCAGAGCTACCGGGTTCCGCTTGCGATAATATTGCAGATAGACCGAATGGTGATGCATCGACTGTCAATATTATAGTAGCTTCTGGGTTAAAGTGAGCTAATACTTGATCCGATGCTAAACATGTCTTAATAGCGGTGAACGCTTCATCGTGTTCCCGTGTCCAACACCACTTGTTACCCTTCTTTAATAACTCATATAAAGGACATAAAATTGTAGAAGCGTTAGGAACAAAGTTCCTGTAATAATTAACCAATCCCAAATATGACTGTAATTGGTTCACATTAGCCGGCACCGGTGCTTCCATCATAGCTTTAACTTTCTGTGGCGATTTATGTAGCCCATCTTTATTTATCACGTAACCGAGGTAATTGACCTCGTCTTTGAAAAATACACACTTTTCTTTTTGTAAGGTAAGCCCTGCGTCTTGTAATTTTTGCAGCACCTGGTGTAATCTATCTAAGTGCTCTGATGTACTTTTCCCGGTAATTAAAATATCGTCAAGCATACAGAGCGTGCCGGGCACGCCAGCCAGCACGCCCTCCATCGCACGCTGGAACACGGCGGGCGCGCTTGCAATACCAAAACATAAGCGCGTTTGTCTAAAAAGTCCCCGATGCGTATTTATACAAGTTATTTCTTGTGACTCGTCATCTAACATAAATTGGTTGTATGCATTTGACAGGTCCAATTTGGTAAACTGCTGTCCCCCATACAGCTTAGAAAAAAGTTCAGTTACAGTTGGCAAAGGATACTGATCGATAACTAACTGTTTGTTTACACCCGTGGAGAAATCGGTGCATATACGTATAGATCCATTATGTTTTAACACGGGCACGATCGGTGACGCATACCGCGCATGGTCGACAGGTTTCAATACACCTAAACCTACTAACCGATCTATTTCTTTATCTACCTTATCTTTCAACGCGTAAGCCATCGGTCGAGCTCTAATAAATACCGGCCTTGCATCGTCCTTTAATTGTAATTTAACTTTAAATTTATTAAATAATCCTAATTTATCTGAAAAGACCGATGGATAACGGCTTTTTAATTTAACAAATAAGTCATTGTTATCTATTTGGTCACAATATTGTATCGGCAAAAATTCTAAGCCAAATTTTGATATAAAATCGCGACCGAGAATCGGCGGCCCACCGTCTCGCACAACATAAACACACAGCACATGCGATCTGTTCGCATAGCTTACTTGTAACTGCGCTATACCCTCACAAACAATTTTATCACCCGTATATGAAAATAGCCGTTTGCTAGTCATCGACAATGGTACATTGCTAAAATATTTATTAAACGTTTCTTTAGAAATTGCTGTTACTGCCGAACCGCTGTCTATTTCGAATTTTAATTGGATTCCCGAGACCAACACGGTTTCTATCATCGGTGCCCCTTTAACTGATCGAATATTAAAACACTCACCGTCGTCGTCGCTTTCGTCCACAGCTCTAGTTTCAACATACTTTAGCTTTTTGCACATCTTACGCAGATGCCCCGTGGCATTGCATTTCCTACATTTCGCTTTTGCGAACCGACACTGGGATGTTTCGTGATTATGGTAGCCACACACTTGACACTGCACTTTAGGTCCCGAACTAGGCGCAGCCTCTCGATGCGATGAGGTCGCCGGCTCCGTTGCCCGCGCAATCTTGAACAGCTGATCGTGCGGCGCGGCGTGCGCCCCGGCGCCCGCTGCCGCACGTGCACTCCGCGCGTTCTCCGCCGACTCCATCGCCTTCGCCAATGTCAAGCCCGCGAGATCTTTCGAGAAAAGCTTTTCTCTGTCAGATCCCGGTAACATTCCCATGACGAACTTGTCCCGAAGGGCTTCTTCCACATTAGAAAACCCGCAGTGTGCCGTCAGACCTCGTAGCCTCGCGGCCCATTGTGCATACGTCTCACCCTCTTGTTGCGTAGCCGCGTAAAACTTGTACCGTTCACCGAACCCACACCGCTTTGGAGTAAAATGCTCGTCCAATAGCGTAAGTACGTCATCATACGGTACGTCCTGCAGCTGCTTCGGCAACGCGAGATCCGTCGCCAACTTGTGTGTGCTATCCGCGAGTGCGCTCAGCAAGATAGCTCGTCGCTTTATTCCTGTAGGATCACTCGTTCCGGTGATGTCGTTTGCCACATACCACTGTTTAATGCGGCACTTGTACGTCTCCCAAGACTGTACATTGTGATCAAAACTTGTTAAAAGACCAAAAACTGTGCCGGACATTTTAACTTTTTTTTTTTTTTTTTTTTTTTTTTACGTGGGTACTCGTCGCCAATGTTAAGTACGTGGACAGACGAGTGAAACAACTGCTTGCTAGTAACGCACTGACGTTTATTCGCTTACTTACAATATCGGTGCGTAGGCGCACGCACACATACTCAACAATAACACTATGAAAAGTTTTACTGGCTAAAAGATTGTTATTAAAGTGTCGACGATTTTTTATGTAAAATCATTTGTCTGGATTTTAAATTTAATTTATAACGATTATTTACTGTTACAAAGGACCTTGTAGGTTAGGGGCTTGTGGCTATTAGCCACAACCGTCGACCGATCAGGGTAAGCTACAATTGCCACGGCTGTTCCGTGGATGGGTGACCATTAGTTCATACCGAGACCCTTCTGTGCCTCGAAAAGCACGTTAAGCTATTGGCCCTGGCTGTCATTTGTAAATATTTGATTGGCGTTACGGCTCATCAGAAAGAAGCCCGAAATTATTAGAACTAGTCTTACCAAAGGTTATCGTATTACCCAGCAACAGAGTTGGAAAGGTCAGATACGTAGTTGCTTCATTTGAAATACTGGTATTCAGGTGCTCCAACGTAGTTGGAGAAAGATGATGACAATTTATATCTTTTTTTAGAATTTAAAGTTACTTTAAAACAATGTAAAGTAGGTAATAAGTAGGAAATTAAAGGATTTTTTCATTTATTTATTTAAAATTTAACAAAATTTTTAATAGTTGCAGAAGAAAACTATTTAATCTAAAAGATTCTACATCAAACTAAATGACCCATTTTCGAGCAAAATTCAAAATGGCTGATGTGAATGTGTCTACAGCGTACGATCACGTTTCATATTAGCGTCATTTTATAATGACACTGCTTACATTAATGCATTCACATGATCCCCTCTTCTTCCAATTACGCCATAACGAGCCATGTATTCTTACTTGAACAACAGGAGCGCTAGTTGAAAAGATTGGAAGTATCGCCCCAAGGCGGTGTTAATAGCGAAACTATAAAATGAGTAGTTCATTATTATTAATAACTTTTAAGAGCTAATAGGCTACTACGATACCCGGGTTTTTTGTATTAAAATAGCTGGCAAAACATAACTGGCAAATTTTGGGTCTATTATTTATACATCTCTGCCTAACCCATCGGGGAAACCAAACGTGGTATAATATTATGTGCATGTCTGTGTAGCCGTTTCCTAACTATACGGTGTGTAACAGAATAAACACAAGTCCTGAAAGTTATTTGTTCATAATTTATTCTTTAACTAATCTGTTCTCTACTAATTTTAGATATAAAATGAAAACTATAGCCAAGCAAAAGCAAAAAAAAATGTAATTTAATGCAGGATGATATCTCTGAAAGCACTAATCTTATTTCGAAAATTCATTCACTGGCTGAAAGGTACACTACTGTAGAGTGTCATAGAGTTTTCATGTTTTATCACGGACATTGATGAAATTGGCACATACATAGTTCATAACCTGGATTAATACCCAGGCTAATTTTTATTTCCGTAGTGCGTTACCGTGCGATAATTCCCGACCTCCACGAAAAAAATCCTATCCTAAAATAATAAATCAGATTTATGAACTAGGTTTGTAAATGGTGAAATTGCATGACTCTTGACGTCTAGCAAGAGCTATCGGTCCGTACCCGATATATCGAGCGTTGAACATCCCTGCAATGACTGACACTCGATATGCCAAAGATATTGATGGTACTTCATCGATACCTATGTATACGGTAGCACCTCTTGACATATAAGGGAGAGATGTTTATACACTGTACAGGTAAGCTAAAACAAGGCGATCGTATTTCATTACCCGATTCAGTACTCGCAATATATACAGTTAATATTACTAAGAGTTTGTGACTCGACAACCACGAAACCGTTGTATTCCGAATAATCAATAGCATATTCAGCCTATAATCTTCCCACTGCTGAAACAACGGCCATAGCTCTGTGAGAAGGAATGGGTTGTAATCAACCACGCTGTTTCAGTGCGGGTTGGTAGATGTCACATGTCTTCAAATTTTTGTTTCTGGGACATGCTCCTTTTTTTTTCTGGATGGGAAATCATCAAATGACTTCTCCCGCTCTGGGCGGAGCAGGAGGGCGTGTCAGACTTTTACTGACTAAACCCACCCGTGTTCCATCAGTTGCCCATGTGCCAGGGTCACGGTATCTCTTTCGAACAACCACGCCACCCCGGCAAGCATCGGTCCTAGCAGACCCCTTCACTGCTGCTGACATCTCTTTGAGGCGCGCGTGGAACACTACGCGCCGTCGACCCGAGCTTGGTCCTTACCGGGTGACGAGCTACCCATTGCTCGCCGCCCGCAAGCTCGCGCCCACGGTGGCCGGGAGTCCGCTATTGACTCCCGACGCCCGGGGCGTCTCCTCCTGCGGCGGCGAGGGACGTGAGGACGCAGAGACTGCCACTCCCTCACGCGCGCCGCCTCATCCTTCGCGAGCATTACTGCTTCGCAGAAGGAGGTGACGGCTTCCCATTCCCTCTCGCTCCGTACCATGACTCGCACCATGGCCGGACGCGAGAGGTCGCACCCGCCGATCGCCTCCACGAGGACACGGCGGTGCTCCACCCAGGCAGGGCACACCTCCACCGTATGCTCCACCGTGTCCTCCAGACGATCCTCGCAATGGAAACACTCCGGGTGTTTCCGTATCCTCCTGCTTTATCCTGAACAGGAACCCACCGAAGCACCCATGCCCGGTGAGAACCTGCGTCAGGCGGAAGGTGAGAACGTCGTGACGCCTCTCTATCCACTCCTCAAAGAGGGGACTTACCGCCGCAATTGTGGCGTGCCCTGCGCTGGGCTGCGACAATCGTACCCGCCATGTCGCCATGAGATCACACCGGAGCTCTGTCCGCCGTGCCGCGATTTGTCGCGGCAGCGGAGTTTCGCCCCGGCGTTTCGCCTCCTCGCGCCACTCCCCTGTCCTGGAGCATGTCCCTGACATGCTCCTCACGATGTTTTCCTTCGCTGTTTCGAGAGCAGCGGTGGTAAAATAAATAACAATTTGATGAATTATCAATCATCATCCACCTAGCCTTTTCCCAACTATGTTAGAGTCGGATTCCAGTCTAACCGGATGCAGCTGGATACCAGTATTTTACATGGAGCGACTGCCTATCTAACCTCCACAACCCAGTTACTGTGTAATTACCCCTGATGAATTTTTCAATATATTGTTTTATTTTGCCCTCAGTTCTTAATATAGGTAAACCACGACCTGACATGTAATACGAGCCAAGATGTTATGTTCCATCTGAATCTCATCGAAACCAACAATAACCACACAATTCTTCGCCACATATTCTATACAAAGGCGCCTAGAAAATATAAATCATAAGAAATAATGTACAAATGAAAACCCAGAATCTATTCAAAGGATAAATGTAGCTATAATAACTCTTTGTTTGTCTGAAGATGAAGCCTGAGAGATTGAATCGTTATTTGGTTTTCTTAGGGCCGGGTAATCCGTCAAAAACTGATGAAGGTATATTAGAACACTTGTAATCTACACACACACAATAATGATGACTGCCCAGAAAAACTCTCTGATAGTTTTTACATCCCGTATATCTAGCTAGGTATTCAGGGTGTAAAACTCATCAAATAGCCGGTAACGTATTACGCATTTTATACATCAAACTTAATAAAATTGAGCAAAAATTATTGCTTGGAAACTATTTCCATTTCTGGTACGTAAAATCGCTGTTTATGGTAGCGCGCAGTGCTTACCGCGCAAAAAACATTGCAGGCTTAGCGATGCTTGCAAAGGTATAAGAGCTGTAGTTACAACATTTACTTCTAGATAGACCGATGACATTGTAGAGCCCGTAGGAATCCACTGGATATGGGATGCACAGAACCGCTCGAAGCGGCGGCGGTGCATGGGAGGCTTATGTACAGCAGTGTGCGTCTATCGGCTGCAGGGCCGGACCGTGAGTTTAGGGGGCCCTGGGCTAATACTACGTAGGGGCCCCACCTAATTACTCAAACTCAATAATTACAAAACTCAGTTCGAAGTCCCAACACCTGAACGTAGACTTGAATTAAATGAATTGAATGGGTTTGATTAATCGTAGGATTCGCAGGGCTGCAAACCATACGATCTGTTTAATTTAATAAAATTATGGATTCTTTCGCATTATCGGGGGCCCCTTGAATTCACGGGGCCCTGGGCTGAAGCCCAAAAAGCCATATGGTAGATCCGGCCCTGATCGGCTAAAATCATAATGATGATAACTCACATATTTTCAAGAAGAAAAGTAAAAATCAATTGGAGCTTCAATATTTTCGTAGCTAGAAGGTTCTCAGTTATGATCTAGTAGAAAAAAAAACACAGTGGCGGCCGACGGGGAGTTTAAGTAATCAGTAAGTAATCATTTATTTAACAAAACACTTAGCCTAGGTAACATCAGTATTGTCTCAGTTATAGATAGGTATGGCTATTACATATGAGTAAAACCCCTGCCCTTCAAATTAGGAGAGTCCTGTATCTTGAAGGACAGTGTTCTTTAGGTGGATTGACACATTTTTACAAAATATATATAATTGCGTAATAATTCTGATGAACATTTTTATTAAAAAGGCTTATGACTTAAGTGACTCCTATTTAAACCGTTATGTACCTACAAATCGTCTTAAAAGAACTTTTAACACAATAAATGTTGCACTGGCAGTAAGATCTAGAGCTCTTACATTTCTTTTAATAAATATGAAATTATATTTAAAGCAGCACTGCACAATTTCGTGAGAAGAAACGCAGCTGGCGCTTTGATTCTTTTTTATCTTGAGCTTCATAAGTCTGCTCAAACCTACGCAATACAAAGGCAAATCCCACCCGGTTGTATGCTCTCATAAAAATAGGCAGCTGAGCTCATCTTCCCAAAATCCTGGACCTTCCACGTACACAATGGATCACGTTCACACTTCAGCAATAACTCATACTGTAATAAACATTCACAACGCGTGACAGATTTACCTACACATATTCACACAGATTCACCAACATTCACCAACATTGTTCCGTGAACAGGACAACTCGACCAAGATTTGAACAAACCTTTGCACAAACGTCTTACATCCGACAAAGGCACGTGCCCAAATTTAGAAAGCCAATAGATAAAAGCCGTAAATCTTGACACACAGATATACTTTGCGTTTATATTTGTGTCCCTTCTTTTACGTGGGGTCTACACATAGAGTTTTTGAAATGAGTCTGATATTATTACGTTATTTCATATGTTTTTTGCAAAGATTGAGACTCTAAAAGATCATCTTAGGGCATAGGCAAGTGGCAAGCGCTTTCAAAGCGTTTAGTATTTCTACAACGACTTTCAAAAGGATTGACATTTCGTTTTTAGGTGGTTTATGTTTATCCAATACATTTTTGACTTCTCCATCATAGTTATCACAGATAGAATGTCACTTTGTCTATGTCATCAGGATATTTTAACTGAATGGACAGTGTTTAAAAAACTCAAATATAACACTGCTGAATTACTAAGGATGACTGTCTGAATTCAGTTATTCATAATTTAAGTGAATGATACAGCAGTGAAGAAAGAAATATTGAGCTTCTGACCGTGACTTCGTGCACGTGAAAATTTTTACTCCCCCACCTAGCCCGTCGCATATCGCATTACTTCGTATTCGCTTGGCGTTTTTTCTGCTTTATCCCCTTTCCTTGGCACCTAGAGGTTGTAGCGTGATGTTAAATAACCTATAATCTTTTTATGGATCGGGCTATCAAATGCAAAAGAATTTTCCAAATCCAACTGGCAGTTCCAGAGATTACCGCGTTTAAACTAACTCTTCTAAGAGTAAATGAATAGATGGATGCAAGAATTTTATTAAATGATCAAATAAGTAATTATTATTTCCAAATAAATGACTACTAAAGCTAGCAATTATTAATTACTAGGGTTCGCTCAACAACAAAAGGAAATCAGCATTGTTAGTAACAACTGGAGTTCAAACAATGGAACACAATGTTAAAGTTCTGTGTTTAACTACACTAGGACCACAGTATGTGCAAAAGGTATGAAACATTAATATCAAATATAATTAGTTCGAAACTCTTGTGACGTAAAACTATTTTCTGCGGCACCCGATTGCCTGTCCGTCGGAGAGAATTAACCAAGTGGCAAACTGTGAAGTTGACAGTAAGTGAGTAAATTACTTGGCAGTTTCGGAGATCCGACCTGAGTGTTATCGAAGCAACAAAGTTCCATTTGATCAATTTGTGCAGCAAATTGTTGATGGCACTGCAGCGTTTAGTGCCCTGGATTGCACAGGTACAGTCCCGACGCAACATTAGTTTAGTTTATTGCTTCATAAAAAGCGTTACAATATTGAGGTGTAACACTGGATCCTGCTCTAGGATACCCTGTGTCGCAGGATCCAGTCTCTTTCGATATTAATATGAAACTATTAAAAATAAGAAAAGGAATGGAACGGTTTCATATATTTCACTAAAATTCAAGACTAAAAGGTTAACAATAGTATGTGTGCATGTGATGAGTGTTAGTGTGTATGTCAAGATTCTGTGTATAATGTGAAGAGTGTAGGTGAGACGTGACTGTGTGTATGAGGATGATTGTGTGTTTGTTTTTTTCTTTTGCTTTATAAAATATTACATTTGATGATACTTTATATATACTATGATACTTTATAAGTAATTTAAATATAACTTTAACTACTAAGTACTACTACTATAAAAGTAAGAAATCGTCCAATAACGTCTTTCTTATAAGGAAGACGTGTGTATGTGAAGATGAATACTTTAACAGTTGAAAGATAAAAGGTTTTCCGTTTTAGTATAGTAACAATTATTTAGAATTTACAGAAAAACATTTGTGGAACTTTCCAACATCATTTCCGCAACGTTGGTAATCGAGCTCATCCCATCATATGCCCAGAGGCTGTGCAAATTTGACTAGGGCAGTATTAATTCTGCAGACCCAACGGATTTCACCCTGAACATAATACAATATTAATGATTAAACATCCGTTATATAATTCAAAAATATCAACAGCAATGGGAAGCGTGGACCGCGTTTCCCTCAAGGACAAAATTCCCAAATTACTTAGCTTTTGAGTTTACATAATAAGGTCGTATATAAAGCGTGCACGGTATGCACACTTTCATCTGAGCTGTAGTAATCATATGGAATATTTCATGATGACTAATTGGCTAATAGGACGTTATTCACTGCTGTTTGTCTGTGCGCTTGAATATAAATTTGCTTCTGTACCGCAGCCAATTTGGAGTAAATTAGCCGAAAATTTTGCACTCGAAAACTGAGCTGCAATTAATTATATTCGTACATCTGTTACTTATTTTTGTTATGAATTATTTTAATTCGTGAAAAGTTGTTTCATTATATGCGAAAGCCTATTGTTGTATAAAGTTTTCTTTTCAAAGAGCTTGAAATTTATTACATCTTACGCAACGAATGCCTCGATCTCGGATTTTCGCTGTATTCATGAGTCACTCCGAGTAACTACTTACCTACCAGCAGCTCTTTAACTAGCGCTAGTACATCAATCAAAAGCAAGGTATGTATTCCAGAGCACGTCACGTTATTCATAATGTACTTACTCCCACTAGCTCACAACCTACATGACACAGCACACCTGAGAAACGCCACTCAATTTCGGAAAGTTGATTATAAATTTTCACCTGTGCGCGATACTAACCACAGCTATATGCCTGGAGTCGTAACTCAGTAGCACAAAGATTGAGAATTATTGAAAAGTCTGTACGTATTACGTATTTGGGAGGATTATCCTGCTGTTTCCGAATACGCTGTAACTCAGCCGCCGAGCTGAAGCCCAATAAGACGGCGTTAATAAATCATCTTGACAGGTATTACTTCGCACCTTGAGCGTCGACGTAATTACATCAGACCTACTCCGATATTCAAAATAAACAGATCGTGTAATGAAGATGATTCCGGCTCGGTTTATGGGAACTATCTAGTTTAATTTGAACTTTAGTATTATAGTGCGAATTCTATTGGGAATTGGAAGATAGTTTCCAAGGTTTTTGACCCTGTAGTTTAGCCTTTCAAGCGCTATATTTCGGTTGAAACTAACCAACTTATTGATACAATCATTTGACTAATTGTCTGACCACACATTCAAGTATTTTAATAAGGACTGGTTACAAGATATGAATCAGAATAAAAAGCAACTGAAATATGCAGACGTCTCGTCATATTCCAATAAGCTTAATTAATATTTAAATTTATGGGATGCATTTTAATTTTATTTATTGTCAAAACAGTCCTACTACGAACAAATAAATCGATGGTGTAACCTTAACACTACAATAGGTGAACTCTTAGGAAAATCTTAAGTCACCTACAAGCTGGTATAAGTAAAGGGTTTCCTACATACATTTACCTGACACCGAACTTAATACGGTCGGTAAGCTTTTCAGTAAACCTCGATGATGGAGACCGACCGAATATCAATTTTTGAAGCTTCATCGCACACTTCATATGAAAGGTTCTTGACTGTAAAGGTACATTCATAATCGAGGTAGGTACCTTAACAGTCAATAGGGGTTTTAAAAAGAGCTACTTGATGAGTTCTGGGAAATCGATACCTACCTTTCCATGCTTAATTTATGCAAACATCTGAAATGTACTGTGTATTAGTCAAAGATACTTCATACTAAGATACATATTAGACATATTCAAGGTATTTTTTATGAATTTGTTATACACAAAATATATATTGGACCAAATTAGTCTGTCTGGAAAGGGTTTTTTTTATGGGAAATCATCAAATGACGTCTCCCGCTTGGGTGGAGCGGGAGGGCGTGTCAGACTTTTACTGACTAAAACCCACCCGTGTTCCTTCAGTTGCCCATGTGCCAGGGCCACGGTGTCACTACCAAGATTATGTCTGAGTATGGAAGAAAAATACATGTTCCGACAACCCCAAATAAATTAGGATAGGGGCAAGAGACGATGTTGATAAAGGAGTAATCTGCTGCGCATATGTGTGAATTCTTTTTTTGAATAATAAATAAGAAGAAGAGATGGCCAATTACTAATTGATATTTCGAAAAGGGAATTCCAAACTTTAAAAAATTCATACCGCCATCTTTGCTGAGATATCATTTATTATTTGTGGTATCCATGCACCTGATATTTCTGGCCAGTGTTCATTCGACATCTGATAGACGTGTTCTATCTAAACCAATTTCCACTCGACAGTTTTACGTCTATTTCAACGATTTGAGATACTACTCGTATCTCAAATTGTTGAAATAGACGTAAAACTGTCGAGTGGAAATGGGTTTGTATAAACTTAGGATTTAATTTTTATCACTGAGTAGCTTCTGCCCGCGATTTCGTCCGTGTCAAATTTTTGCTACTCTGACCCTTCCCGTCGCATCGACTTGCCTGCCAATTGTCGGTCATTTTTCATTGCTGCTCCACTCCTTTTAATCATAGCGTGATATTATTTAACCCAACCTTCCTCAATAAATAGGCTACCCAACACAAAAATATTTTTTCAATTCGGAGCAGGAGTTTCTGAGATTAGCGCGTTCAACCAAACAAACAAACTTTTCAGCTTTATAATATTAAGTATAGATATTATGTTACCTTATAGTAGATTGTATAACCTTAATCTATGTATCAGAGAATAAATAACTACGTTAAAACAGGGAAATTAATTTTTTAGTAAATTGACTCTCGACTGAAATTGTCTAACCTGACAGTTGTATAACATTGCTATAACACGAAATGTTGGCTTAGTGTGTCATTTTGATAAACCATACATTTCCCTGACTGTATACCTATAGATAATGTTCGAAGTTGTAAATACGAATGCTATAAATAACGTAGGTATTAGATTCTAGACCCGAAAATATTTTCTTATAATATTCCCAAAGATCTTTTCAAACAAACGTACTTAATAGTAACAACGTAAAGTAGGTACATGTAAAATATATCAGCGGATTTTCCCAATTTCGTTAAAAGAACCACAGCCATCCGTTTACTTTACTCTCGCGAAACGAGTTGAAACAAATTTCAGTGCGTTGTCGAGCGTTTAACATTCTTCATGGGGCCTAATTTACAACGGCGGAATACAAAACAAATTCGTTTTCTTTTATTTTTATAAGGACGTGAATGTGAACGTTATTAAAGAGAGTGAAATCATGTGTAAACATTTCAGGGAATCCTTTTATTTTTCCTTTATTTTAGAATGTTCTTTTATTTCAAAGGATTATATGTTACTATCCGATGTAGTATTTTAATTATGAAAATTTGTACAATATATTGTGATGTTTGTTGCTCAATCACGAAAAACAGCTGAACGGATTTGAATGCAATTTAGATCACAGATAGTATAAAACCTGAATTTAGTTTATAATACATCGGATATTTTTTATCCCGGTAGTACGTTACCAAGATCCCTTCGTGCCCCGGAAAGCACGTTAAGCCGTTGGTCCCGGCTGTCATTTGTGGTACTTTGACAGTCGTTAAGGCATCAGAAGCCCGAATGTCTGACAATCAGTTGTACCAAGGGGTATCGTATTACCCACTTACTGGGTTGTAGAGGTTAGATAGGCACTCATCATCATCATCATCATTTCAGCCGAAAGACGTCCACTGCTGGACATAGGCCTCCCCCAAGCTCCGCCACTTCGCCGGTTTTGTGCTTCCCGCATCCAGCTTATTCCTGCGGCCTTCACAAGGTCATCGGTCCACCTTGTTGGAGGCCTTCCAACTCTATGTCTTCCAGTACGCGGTCGCCGCTCCAAAACCTTTCGGCCCCATCGACCATGTGTTCTGCGAGCAATGTGCCCTGCCCACTGCCACACAGGCACTCGCTCCATGTGAAATACTGGTAGTATTTTACATGGAGCGACTGCCTCCGCATTCAGCTGCAATCCCAACTAGACTGGAAGACAACCCCAACTTAGTTGGGAAAACGCTAGGGAGATGATGATAAGTACGTTCCTGTGGGATAACTTCCGATCTCCACGTGGGCGAAGCCGCTGGCAAAAGCTATTAATGTAATAAAATCTCAAGACCCCCCCTCCTCTCTTTCCTCTCTCTCGATGATGTTCATTATAATATAGATAGAATTTTAAGCAATTCAGGTTTAATTAGGATTAACAGCTAAGCCTATTGTCCTTGTATAAGTCTTTACTTTTGGCTCATTCGCTTTGTGAAGCTCTGATTAACGGCCACCATTTGCTGAGACTACATTCATGTCAGAGTCAAACGAATGACTGTGAAGTTCTAAACGGTTAATTAAACTTTTTCACGAGCATTTTATAACGTAAAGGAAACACTAAAACTTTTCTCTTTTGAAGGATTTTTCTTTGCTTTTTTTTTGCAGTAAAGGGTAAAAGGGCATGATGCTTCAAACTTTGTTAAGAATTATTCAGCTAGAACTATTTAGTAAGTCCTCTCTCCCAGTTCACGTATGCGTATGAGTCATAATACACTCGTGACGTCACATATCCAGAACTTTCGCAATACAAAGATTCCATTTCGTTACATTTCGGCATGGTCCTGTGGCGTCCATGTAACTTGCTAATGGATGCCGCACGGCATTAAGATGAAGTTGTGGACTTTATGCCACGGTTGCGTCCAACTTTGACCACTTCTCATGTCCTTAATGTTTTCCTACGGACATTAAACTTTTGTTGACAACCCCTGACGTAGCTACTTATCTTACTTTAGCGTTGAACGGTGACGCGGAAAATATTGAAGTTTTAGTAAGGTAATGAGGTGAAGTTATAATTTCATGGACGGTATTAAAGAGCACCTGTTAATTAGGGGGAAGCCCGGGCAGCCCACGGAATTCAACGTTTCTAACGTTCTTTCGCAATTTAAAGATCAGTGTCACGCTGTATGTTAAACATAATAGGATTCGCGAGCATAACACAAATGTATAACAGAATTTTGGCCATTGAAACTTAACAAAAATAACAACCTACTTCTTAGTTTTATTTTTAACGTTTTAGTTATGGTATGTCCCCGCACTAATCTCATCGCGTTATTCGTCCATTTGTCGCACACATACTAAATGCAAATTTAAATCTTATATGGTTTTAACATGGATCCCATTGTCAGAATGAAACCAAATTGAAATAGGACCACACGGGAAGCACCAGCTTTCAAATCAAAAAGAATCATCAAAATCGGTTCACCCAGTCAAAAGTACTGAGGTAGAAAAACAAAAAAAAAACGGTTGAATTGAGAACCTCCTCCTTTTTTGAAGTCGGTTAAAAATGATCAAATCACTCTCAACTTCATTTAATTCCTTTGAATGAATTCATGAAGCAGTCATTCAACTAGGTTGTACTGATGATTTTAATGGTTATAATTCTGCTACACCATATTTATTACAATCGCGAATCATTGATTTAATCACTATACAACCTAACCGTAACTGTAACGTGTGGTTCCGGACGTAAAGAATAGCACCACCCCATTTCTTCCCGTGGGTGTCGTAAGAGGCGACTAAGGGACTTACTAGAGATTGGGCAGCAGCGTTCTCTATGCATTTTACCACCATACTGCGATCGCCAACCCGCCTGCCAAGCATGGCGATTAAGGCAAATCCCCCCAAAAATTGTACCGGTCAAATTGGCGGTGCTTGGGGGAGGCCCATGTCCAGCAGTGTACTCTGGCTTATCCACCTTAACGGAAAATTTTAAATATTAGAATAAGAATGAAGAAAGGAAGAAAGAAAATACGTTTATTTGCGGTTAACATGACACAAAGAAAAACCAAACACAGTCGAACAAAGAAAGATTTAAAGAAAAACATGCGTCACACTCACGCAAAACGGCCATCGGTATGCACAATGCTGCGACCGACTATACGAGACAGAGCTCTGGCGCTGGTTTTCAGCGACAGCCTGCGCTGACGTGATGACAGCGATCTGTGCAGCAATAAGTATAACAAATACAACAATAGAACAATTCAATTTAGAAGTTTACGCTGCTATTTATTTTTGGATTTAGTTTAAAATAAAACTTTCTCACATTAATAATTCCTGCGCATAACAAACAAACGTGAACATTAATCAAAACAATACTGATCATTAAGGAGCAATGGCTTTCCTCTGCCTCTAATTATTTTCGTGTTATATTTAAAAAAAAACCTCCAAAAGTTATTGTTGGTCGTTACTCATCTTAGTAATAAGTGTCAAAATGATTTATTTCTTGCTCACTTATTGGGGAGCAGCTTTCCATTTTCTTATTTTCATCTGTTTTGGCGGTAGTTTTTCTGTTACGTGTTTTTTTCTGTTACGTGTTTTTTCCTAAAACCGATTAGTTGGTGTTCCGACAGTTATTTGGGACACGTCAACTGTACAAATAAGAAGAGAGAGAAGTGTGTTTTCGTAGTTTAGGTTATAATAAATTATTTTTAACAGGAACGTTTTATCACATGAATCCAGGTACATATTTTTTATATCTAGACACGCGGTAGCGTGTCAAGCCAAGTTCAAGTAACAGAACTGGCTAGCAGCACCGTGTGTAATATTACACGAACCATTTGGAGCCACTTTTGACCCCCTCATAACTCAAAAACTGTTTCACATAAACGTGTCAAATTTGGCTCATATAGTGAGACTTGCGAGATACATATGCGCTCCAAATTTCATAAACACATCTCAAACGGTTATTTAGATATTAACGTCCAAAAATCGTCATTTTTATCACTGACTGACCTATAGATCAAAACTCTAACCCAGTTCCAGATGATCTAGAAAGTTCAAATTTGGCATGCAGGTAGGTAATTAAATGAATACCAAGAAATAAATCAGAAACTGGTAATTTTTTATCATTTTATTATAATTTTTCACTTAATTGATTCTATTAGGAACACTTATTACAATTACAAAAACCATTTGGTATTAAATTTGTTATAAATAAGTACCTACTAATAATTTATGTCCAAAAAGTAATGATATCCCATTAAAAACATAAATGTGAAATGAGAGCCAAGTTCAATATTATGATATATGCCTTGGTTGTTGACTTCAACGACAAAAGCAGTGAGATCTAAATGGGTGCCAAGTGCAATGGTCAGACCTGAAATCTATTTGTAACTACATAAAATATCATTTCTTCTTATAACTTAGGATAATATATTGTAGCCTAAGGTCTGACTTGGCTAGTTTTCATATACGAATTATATTATAGCCTTCGCAAGTTCTAAACCTGTTACTTGTCGGTTCTTATTTTATTATTTCGAAAATTTGACTTGCTGGTAGAAACTAGCCATCGAACATAATAATTCGTATATGAGAACTAGCCAAGTCAGACCTAAGGCTACAATATATTATCCGAAGTTACAAGAAGAAATGATATTTTATGTAGTTACAAATAGATTTCAGGTCTGACCATTGCACTTGGCACCCATTTAGATCTCTCTGCTTTTGTCGTTGAAGTCAACAACCAAGGCATATATCATAATATTGAACTTGGCTCTCATTTCACATTTATGTTTTTGATGGGATTATTCAATTCGTGACCCCTCTTCTTTATTTGATCTGACTTTTATCTGTTACATATATTGTTAGTAATTTAATATTTAACTTTATTTATTTATTAACCGCTAAACTATTTACAAATTGACAAAATTGTGTATCGTTTTTGTATCTAATTTGGATACCAAGGACCTGAAATACCTGTTCTTTTTTTTTGGTTTACATTCGTCTACAGTGATAAAGAAATGTAAACCAAATAAAATAAAAAAATTAAACATTACCTATTTACAGCTAGTGAACTGTACCTGTGGCTTTGCTTTTGAGGCGTGTGTAATTCTATTAGCATTATAATTTATTTTGAGGTGACGATAGTAATTAGGTAGTTTCACTTCAAACCCACAAGCGTATATAGTAAATTGCTAATACACATAACAAGATCTGCTATGATAGAGTTAATTCAATGAGAAGTCAAAGCTGTCAGTGTGCAATTGACATTCAATTAACATCATTATCTCTGTCTGTTAACAGTATAAGCTCTAAGTATATTAGCTATCTCTATAACAGTATTATTAGATAAGGATATCGAAGCATAACGACGCATTGAGTGCATTATTCTAGAATTCACCGGAAGACCTCCACTGCTGGGCATAAGCCTCCACAAATGTGGAGGAGTTTGTCATAATCGCCATGCTTGGCATGCGGGTCAGCAATCGCAGTATGGTGGTAAAATGCATAGAGAACGCAGCTGCCTTTAGTAATTAAATGCGATCTACTGTTTCCTACAGCAGTTTTACCTACGCGCTCAAAATTTAAGGAATCCCTGTTATTTTTAAATAACCGACGAAACACTAAACGCAGGAGAGTCTAGAATCATATCTTGATGCCGTGGAAATAGGCTGTGTGTCTCCTAGGGACAGCCTATGACACAGAACCTGCTACATGCGGTACCTATGTACTTAAACTCTTCAGCCATAATTTTGTATACCAATATTTCGAGAGTTAATGCTGAAAGATTTTTTTATCAAAACAAATGACGGCACAAACTTCGAAACAGAATTATTCTTGGAGATGATTTCGACTGTTGAAAGTTTACGTTTAAAATGGCAATACCAACATTATATTATGTGTAGAATTAGGTGAATAATTCACATTAATTTTACCAATGTCATCATGAATGGTGAAACCATGCAATTTTCCATTACGAGTCTAAGATTTATTTCCAATTGCTTCCCTTCAAACCGACGAATTGAAAGGCTTTCTTTGAATTGGCGGAAGCAGAAGAATTTCATTCATTATTTTGATGGCTTCCCTGTCAAAAGCAAATTAAGTCATCAAGGTTCGTACTCATTCAATTTCCTATGATACACAAAAATGGTTTTCCCCAAATTATCCTCTTTGCCTACATCACACAATCATGGAGAAACAGGAAAATCGGGGAAATAAAAGATAATTAACGGCTAATAATTTTGGTTGATATACACTGAAATGTTCCTTAGTTACGTAGGGTAGACGTACCTATAACCTGTCAAGCCTCTCACGAAATACATGTAAGGAGGTAGGGGTACCTATACCTTCCATTAAGGAAATATAATATTTTGACATCTTCCCCATATTATGTGGTGCGTTAATGTATGCTTAACGACAAGTGACGTAGGATTAATTTATACATTAAACGTATTCATTAATTATTATGCATACTTGAAAATTCATGAAATTAATTTGTCTTGCGTGCGAACGAAGGATAACGAAGAATTAAGTGACAATTTCAGTGAACCAATATAACTAGTATATTTTCGTCTAAGTATGGCCATTTAATTCGTTAGTGCATAGTAACAGCCCCGTCTGAGCGCTTTAAGAGCTTATCCGTTCTCCGCTGGCGAGCTGTAAAGACCATCTGCTGCCAACATTTATCAAACAAAAAACTACTCTTTTAATTGTAAATTACGGTTGTAATTGCAGTAAATGATCGTCCACTCAGTAGTTAGCGCGCTTACAGTCGCTTTAAATTCAAGAGGGATTTCGCAGCAGATAAGAAATACTGATGTTGTTGAAATGTTCGCTTATTTCCTTGGCAATATTAAATGAGTGGAAGATAACTAAGCTTGTAAGATACATAGTTTACTAGCTTCTGTCCGCTACTTCGTCCGCGTCTAATTTTTGCTCTAATCGTTTGGAGCCAACAGATAATTGTGACTGTCAAATAATAAACAAATCATTTGTAATAAAATAATATTGCGACTATAAATTGAGATGTGAGCTATCTTATCTTTCAAACTAGGTCAGAATGCATACGGTAGGCAAATTTTATTAAAATCGGTTAAGTAGTTTAGGAGTCCATCCCGGACAAACAACGTGACGCGAAATTTATATATATTAAGATGTACTAATGTTTGTAATACTTGGTTTTCCCTTGGCAGAGGTTTAATGCATTATAGGGTACCCTATTAATGTGCCAAACCGACCCTATATTAATAGCTAGCTGTGTTGGCATGTTTTAGCTTACATTTCCATACGATAACGAAGGTGTGTAGTTACCTAACCTATAAAATAATCCTGATTAACCTACAATTTCAGTGGCTGAGCTGTCTGGTTCAAATTATCTAGGTCAATCCCTAAAAAGCCTTTATAATTTTATAATAACCACGTTTAGGCACGAATAACGACAAAATTACCTCATTAGCTCAAACATGCGATACCTAGGACTCAGGTTAGGTCTCTAGGCATTACAAATAATGTAGATAGGCTAGGCTAGGTCATCGCCCCGTGGTGAGGCGCGCCCACACGTGTCCACACCCTTAGTAACACGACCAATTACTTATGTTTAGGTAGTACGTCGCCTGTGGATCAAATATGGAACGTATAATACAAGGGTACAAAACTGGAATATGTACAGAAAATAATTCATAAACCTAATTAATTTATAATCTGGACTCGGTATGTATTGTAAAGTGGTCACTTTGAAGTCTTAATTACATTTAGCGTCCTATTTCGCGATTTTAATAGAACACATAACTTGGTAATATTACGCTCGCATTCCACAAAGGGGTAGGCAAAGAGATGTATACGATAAACCTAATTTTCGCCAGTTGTATTTTAGAGTTTTATTTAATAATGAGGGAGGAGTAGTGGTGGGCCATTGTGAAAATGAAGGATTGAAGAAATTAATGTAAAATTATTCACAATAATAAGTTTATTTGTAGCTAATAGCAATACGCTAATAGCTGAGGGCGTACTCCTCTTAAACTTTGTACCAGTGACAGGGCAAAGTTTCCCGTGACCGGAATTTGTGGACACAACAAGTTTCGCTGTGCAGTTTCGAGTCACATCAAAGTACAACACTTCGGTTAATTCTGCAAAAATTTGAATAAAACGGAACTTCAGCAATTTATCAGATAGCGAACGCGCTCTTTAATTTTGTAGAAAGATAATATAAACATTAAATTCTCTCTCTTGTATATTCTTTAGGTAGATGATAAGATTTTAAATGACGTAATAGAAACATAGGCATCGTTGGCATAAGGCACAATAAGTACCTTCTTTAGCGGACCCATCGTTACCTAACGATTGATATCTCGGATATCGAATTGATATAGTAAACGTTATATTGAACTTGAACCAATATTATTTTTTACCACCTTTTTTTGGATGGGGTATCATCAAATGACTTCTCCCGCTCTGGGCGGAGCGAGATGGCGTGTCTTTTAGTGACTATAACCCACCCGTGTTCCTTCTAGCAGGAAAAAAAAACTCAGAACACTTATGCCCAAGAATCTGATAGAACATACCCGAACATTATCATTAAATTCATCAAGTACGTTCACATAAACTTATAATGGTTTTAATTAAGTTATCTTTCTTTCATTCTAGTTCGGCCAGATGATGAGTTCCCACAGCCAACTCTCCGCATCATGGCCAGGTCGACGGTGTACAACGTCGGTGAAACCAAAGCCATCTTTTGTAAAGGACAACATCTAGTAGAGGTTTGTACATTCTATGACAAGACTACAATGTTCCAACAGCTGGAACGGGACTCAGGCCTATGAATGTACTTACGTTCATAGGCCTGAGTGATGGATACACCTACTTCGGTTTAAAGACATTTATTTCTCAAAAAACAAGAACATTACAGTTCACTTAAAATATAGAGAAATCTAAATATAAAACTAAAAGTAAGTGTGATTCTCTGTGCTCACAATAAGATAATTAGGCAACAAAGGTGACAATTGATATTGTTAGTGTTGTTTTCCAACATAATATTCTAGGGCTTTTTTAAATTTAAATATGGTGTCACTATTGGTTATATCGTCAGGTAGTGCATTATACAGTTTTGCTCCCTCGTACAGTATATTTTTCCTTCCATAGTTAGTTCTGGGTTGTCTTAATTCTAGTTTGTTTCGTCGTCTTGCGTTGTATGTGTAAGTTTTCACTTAGGTATCCATCAAGCGGATCAGCGAGGGTTGGTAGATGTCAAATAGCTATTAGAACAAACTAGCAGACTTGTGGTGTCTAGCTGAAATGCTGCGAATGCCATTTAAAAAGATAAGAGTCTGAACAAAACTCCAAACTCAAAGCATTTATTTTGTAGCGGCATCTAGAACGCAACATATGAACCATGCATCACACTGACGTCACGCAAAATTCTGCATCGTGCAATTAGAGTTTACCGTGCCAACATCAATCGTCGAGCAGTTAGCCACCAGACATGACACCCGTCTGGTCACAGGATCCTCCCTTTACTCCGTAGTAGGAACAGAGGAACAGGGTGTTAAGTCCTCTCAATTTACGGAGATTGAGAGAACTTTACACCCTGTTCCTCACACCTCCAAAATTTCAATGAGACCATTTAGTACTTTTAAATTTTCAAAGAGCCGGTCAGATAGTCAGAAAGTTGTCCATTTTAAAATTTGGAACTCTATAGAGAAAAACGGACGACTATGTCTCTTAAGACACTGTTTTCAAATAAAGATATTATAACAAAACCCTTGGTACCAACGGCAGCACATCAAGGTACCCAAAACTGTCAAATGTTCCCAATCAATCTTAAACCTAATCCTTTAGTGATAAAGTTGAAAACCTATTCAAGAAATTTGACCGATTTTAGTAGCTTTAGGTGCTGGCGTCTGTACAAAACAAATATATTACAACAAGCTTGAGTCAATCGCCGACGAAAGCGCAACCTTTTTCCATTTAGTCCCTAGTCGGGCAGTTTTCCACCAGAAATAATGCATCAAAATTATCTACAATTTCATTCTTCCAGCCTATTCAATGGTACTCCCCCTCGGGCAAGGAAGTCGAGGAGCGATCTACCAAGAATAGCCGGGTGTTTGTCGAACGCAAGACTGAAGACAACGGAATCCTAGTGCCCCTCATTATCCATCGTATCAAGATCAGCGATGGAGGCAACTGGACCTGCAAAGCTGGGAACCTTAGTGAAACTAAGGAGTTTATTGTCGGAGGTATGTGTTTTGTAAAACAATTCGGATTTCGAAATCAGAGAACCTAGATAAAGTTATATTGTATCAGCTATAACGATGATGGAAAAGTCAAAGTCAAAAAGGTCACAATATGGGGATCAGTCAAAGTACTAGAAACTGATAATAACTACCGAAAAGGTAATGTAAGTTATTCTATTGAAAGTCGTCGTAGAAATATGAAAGTGACTGCCAGTTGTCTTGGCCATCAGGTCCATTATGTGAATTAATGATTCAGTAGTTTCATGAGTTTAGCTGCAAATGTAACGGTTTACAAGTTCACTATCTTACTGAGTACTATTTAGTCAGAAAGTCAAAAAAATCAAGAACCCTACTCAAAAATATCTTTGTAAACTCCTCCTTTCAGGAACGACGAAAATCACTATTAGTTTAAGTAAATTCAGTTTGAGGAGGAAAAGTATAATCAAGCGAAATAAATGGTATGTTCGCATATGTCTCATTTTTTCCTTACCAACCTGTAAATATTAAATTTTCAGAAAAAGTAAACATCGCCGACAGGAATGTAACCATGGAGGGAGAGGAAGGCAAGTCCGTAAAGTTGACCTGTGAAGCCAACGGCTACCCTCCCCCAGTCGTTGTGTGGTACAAGGATAAGCAGCAGATCAAGGGTGAGTTCTGTTGAAAATTAAATCCAGAACATTATTCATTGTTAAAACTGTTTACGACTAGAATGGCAGATGTTAGTACCGCCAGTGAGAGACATAGCTATGTCAAATAGAGTAGGCTCTTGCCGTTATTGTTAAAGGCACCGCCCATTCAATGATAGTATCACAGACATTCCGATCCATCCAATAAAAGCTATCTAGTTGTTATGATTGACAATAAACTTTGCATTTCCATAGTTACTTAGCAAATTATTCCAATATAATCTCAAAAGGCTAACATCTGTTATATCAGATGAAGATAAAACACGATATAAAATTCTTTTTTAGATCTTTTTAATCTATATATTAATACTTCATATGTTTGCCTCCAGCTTTTTCTTTTACTTTTGTTGAATGTTTGGTCTTTCGTTGTGTCATGTTTACCGCTTGTTTCTTTTTCCTTCAAAACTTTTTTGTACCCCTTTTTACGAAAATTACTCGGACGAAGGAGTATGAAATTTGGTTTATTTAAATTTTAAATGGAGATTGAGTGCAATAAGCTACTAATTTCATATAATAAAACATTATAAATACATTGAGTTTTAAATAAATTACAGTCGAATTTCGACTATTGGGCGATCACTTGTTATCTTAAATCGTTGTATTTTCTATTCCAGATAAGGACGAGCCCAAGAAGTACTCAATCAAGCAAGACAACACTCTAGAGATTAAGAAACTGAACCACGCCGACGTTGGCCTTTACGTGTGCAAAGTAAGACAAAAGGCTTTGTCCCACTACACTGAGAAGACTGTCCATCTTTCTGTACAACGTAAGTTCTTAACACTATCACAAACATACCTACATACAACAGGCTCTGATAGCAACACACTTGGATTTGTCAATACAAAAATTCAAACACAAAGAATTTCAAGCTTTAATCAAACCAATTACAGGCACTTTTGAGTTGTCAAGCCGGTCAGTAAGAAAGATGAATCTAGTTAAATTGTTCCTCGCCCTGATCCAGCAATTTCTCCAAAGTAGCTTATGCGTTTACATTCATCTCAACCATGCAAACAATCAAAACCAGAACAACTCGCTGTGGGTCTTATATATGAAATTGTTCCAACGTATGATTCAAATCCGCTTACTGAAGCGCTCCACCTAATTGCTCAAGCATTGCACCATTTGTAGCGTCAAAGTGGGGATTGCAATATTTTCGACAAGACTGATGATTAAGTGATAAAGCCCACAAATTATAGCAGATTCTATATTCGAATTTTGCAGTAAAATTGCGTGCATTTTATAAATAAAAACGGTATTCAATACCGAATACTTGTGCTCACTATTTGTTTGTTTCGTGTGAAATCCTTATTAAACAAACAAACAGAACTTTCGCTTCGAGAAAAAATTCTTATTTTTTGCGAACACAGTTCTGTTCTTATTATGCTATTGATTTTACAAATAATACCGGTACGGTTCCATTTTTAATTTCCAATATATTCTTGCATTTACTGAATTCTTGTTTCAGATAAGCCAATTTTGTACAACAGTGACACTCAAATGATTTACACAAACCAAAAATTCAAGACTGAAGAAATGTACGCTATTTTAAATGATACGTAAGTATTCAAAATACTTTTCTCTTTCTAGCAAAGTTCTACTTAACAAACATCGGGATTTCAAGTTAGCAAAAGAAGCAAAGAATAGTAATAGATTTATTTAGTACCGTTAAATCATTTTAGTCTGGATCTCTGTACCAAGGCATCGTGTATTACAGGGGTTGATTGAAAGGAAGTACGGTTTTCAACGCAAGATATAATACAACTAATCCCAGCAATTACATACTGCGTAGGATATAATCAATGTTTATGAGAAACTTTGGCTCCTGAGATATATTTTTACTTAGTTCAGATGCTAGCTGTTTTTGTAGGGTTCCCTCTATCTGGCAGAAACTTGATGCTCCGAATTGTATTTGGCATAACACACTTGGCATAATCTTCGTTAAACGAATATTGGTAAGGCATAAAAATGTTTGGCATAATCATTGTCTGGCCGAATGTTTATATTATATGTCCGACTTTACGCTGGCATACTTGTAAGATGGCAGAATTTTATTAGGCATAATTACCTTTGGTAGACTTAAAATTCTACATAATTTCGTTTAGCATAACATTGATTTAGAGCGACCATTATTTGGTACAATTTCAGTTGGCATACTATAAAGATGGCAGAATTTCATTTAGAATAATTTTGTTAGGCATATTTTCATCTATATATTAATACGTGAAGCGAAAACTTTGGATCCCTTTTTACGAAAATTGGGCGGACGGAGGAGTATGAAATTTCGCACACTTATAGTTTACACAGAGAAGAAGTGACGAATGCTAATATTTTTTTTAATTATGCGTATAAATACATTATTTTCAATAAATACCATGTTACACATACTACTATTCATTACCGTGTATTTAATACACACATGCACAAATCGAGTATATATTTGTTTTTGTATTATTTGTCTATAGCCATAATAAATGTTAAATATAATTATGGATTACGAAATTACGAAAGTTTACTGTCAAAATCTGTGGTCCAATCGAGAATATCTGTCTTTAATATTTTGTGTCTATAGTCTTGCTGAATATGTCAAGTATAACCATAAGTAATAAATATGACAACATGAAGTAAATGCTGTTCTGTCACCTATCAAAACTGTAATCTTATGTAATATTTTGAAATAATCTATTTAATGTATTAATACGTGAAGCAAAAACTTTGCACATCGTTGTACGAACATTGTGCGAACGGCGGTGTATGAAATTTGGCACATTTAAAGTTTATTTGGAGAAATAGTGCTGAAATCTAATATTTGTATATTAACGAATAATGGTCGAGTTTCGACCTCTGGGCGACCACTAGTTTCTATAAAATTGCATTTTAACCTTAAATTAAAATTAAAATAGTGTCTCAAAAAGTCAATATATGTTGTGCTACAAAAGTTATTGACAGAAACGAATCGCTGCAGATTCGACTCCACGTAGTCTTGTATCTCCTACCCCTAGAGTGTAATTTAAGCCCACGTAGGCGCGGAGGGGGAGGCGGCACGCGAGCTGAGGAGCAGGTGATTTTAACGCACACCGCCGCGGCTGAGGCTGGCCGGCGAAGCCGGCGGGCAAGCCGAAGCTGCGGTGGTGAGCGTGAAACCATCTGCGATGATGAGCTCGCGTGGGTCCGCCGGAGCCACGCAGCGCCGGAGCCGTGACAGAAAGCATGCATGCTGCATGTTGCATGCTGTGAGCTTCCTTGCATGCAGCATGCTTGCTTGCATGCTGCAGGCTTACTTGCATGCTGCATGCATGGCGTATGCTTGTTTGCATGTCTGCATGCAGCGTGCTAACTATGATTTTTCTGTAATGTAATAGATGTGTGTTTCAATAATTATGGATATATGAAATGTATGCCAAAAGATGATTCTAACTGTAAAGTTTCTGAGATATGATACGAGTAGTTCTACCTTTTAATGACTATCGATATGAAATAATGCCAAGAGACGATTCTGACTGCGAACTTTCTGCGATATGATGGTTCTCCTTTTTTCATTATTATGGCTATAAAATGTATGCCTAAAGATGATTCTGACTTATAAAATTATATGCGTTGTGAATGTATGATAAATGAGTGTATGCCAAACGATTTTCTTTGAAATGAAGTTTATGCCATGCCATATTATGACGAAAAAATTCTGCCACAAAGGGTGGACCCGTTTTTGTACACTCGTACACATGTTTAGTGTATAACTAACTTCAAATATGTGTTTCTCTTTGAATAATAAACTTATTTTACTGTCATTTTAACAGGCGTAATCATTGTTATTAAATAAAACCCACATTTATAGCAAATCTCTAACTACGAATTCAAAATAAATCTTACTGGGTGTTTATTATTGGTGAGAAATGAAACTGGCTTTTTATGAATTTTTTATTGTTTGTTTTCCGAATGACATCTTCATTCGGAAAACAAACAATTCATAAAAAGCCTTTTTTCTACTTACAAATAACAACATATCAGCTTTGGTAACCTATATGGCGTGTATGATTTCTCAAATTAAAAAAAACAGTGTTTAACAGGGTTGTACACGGGCCTTTGAAAATTCATTAAGTTACCTGCTGTCATCGTTTCCAACCAATAAAGGGATCTGTAAACAGTACGCTTCGACGGACCGAAAGCTTTCGTTAGCACCAATAACAATTTACTGGCAAGCTTGAGAAATCGGTCGTAAAGAAATTGAAATGGGGGGATAGTTTGAAGACAGCAAATTACTGGCAAAAAATAGAATAATATAGGTGAAGAGATAATTCTGAATATATAATTGAGATCTCTATTTTTCTGGTTTCCAGCAAAAACGTGACTTGCAGCGCTATCGCAAACCCACCACCTACCTACAGATGGTTCAGGAGAATAAACGGCTTTGATGATGACCCAATTACGGATACCGATACGGTACGCACACTTTATTACCTTTAATTTAATCTATTCTTTATCCTTCATCATCAGACTATATTGTTCCCACTGTGGAACACGGCCTCCTCTCGGTGAGAGGGAGTGAGCAGTAATCCACCACGCGGGCAGTGCGGGTTGGTAGATGTCACATGTTTTCGAATATTTGGTTTTAAGACATGCCGGTTTCCTAACGATGTTTTCCTTCACCGTTTTGAGAGCAGTGGTGATGAAATAATTTACACAAAGTAAAGCGCCTGCCTGGGTTCGAACCCGCGACCTACAACTCATAAGTCGAGGCCGATATCACTGGGCCACCACTGCTCTCTTTATCCTTAGTACAGCAATAACTATGTAAGCCACATTATATGTCACTGAAGACAAAATTCTAGAAAAGCACTTCCTATTTAAACTGTATACATGAAAAAAATTTAGTAAAGTTATTCGCAGCTGTATGAATTGTATAGCCTTCATCAAAACGAAGATTGATGTAGACATACATAAAGTTATTGTAGACCGTCCAAAGTTTTGCATTGCGGTTAGTGGTTAGTCGTGAACTTGTTAGTTCGACCCTTGCAATGTTATTAAACAACAGTTGACAGTTTATTTTGATACTCCCAAAGATATTTCAAATCTTGCATCTTGTGTTGTGTATAAAATCTATTTCTATTGACTTTCTCGTTTTAAAGGTGATCACTTCTGAAGATGGGACCAATTCCGTGCTCATCCTGAGGATTAGGGACGAGAGTTACTACGGCGAATATCGCTGCACTGCCAACAACAGCAAGGGTTCCGAGTCCATTATCTTCCACGTCAACCCTGGTTCCAAGCCCCAGCCCCCTGATGTCGTAAGTATTTATTACATGTTTAATAGGAGCATTGTGTTCTGTTTTGAAAATTTATTTTTACTCATCACTATTGAACAGAAATAAATATTAATATTAATTTTCTTGTGCTAGGGCAAAATAAGATATTAACTAGCACTTTGTTATTTCCCCTAAAAATATTAACACCCCCTAATCCCCCGGAGATATAGGATACGTGTTAATAAAAAAATAAAATACTGCGAATTAAATCGACCGTTTTCATCCCCTTAAAAGTCGAATTTCTAAAAGCCTCTTTTTAGTACCCCTACATTATAGAAGGAAGCCGTGTGCAAAATTTCACCTTCTTAGTCCAAGTCGTTTTTGCTGTGTGTTGATATATCATTCAGGCAGTCAGTTTGTTTGATGTTCAAATATACTGAAGCCTACCAGCATGTCGCAGTTGGCTTTTAAAGTTTCTGAAATGCGTTAAGCTTTCACAAAAACAACCTCGTTTGGGAGAATATAACAACTTGCTAAGCGTAAGCTTTCCACTTTCCTGGATGCCAAGCTGGACTAACGAAGGTACATATTCTTTGAATTTTGACAAATACAGTTATTTTGAAAAATGTTACAGGTAACCCTGGCTGCAGCCAATACTACTGCGCTGACTTTCAACGTAAACTGTACGTCTTGCATCTTCGCTACTGGTGACGAGGTTTCACCAGACCCCAAGAACTTGCCAGTTATTGGTAAGAAATAAAATTTGCAGTTATTTGTACAATTAAAATACCGAAAGCACACCTAGACGTTTGCTAACACACTCCTAACACCCCCACCACACTTTATAGCTACACAGCATACAACACATACATCTTCATTCTATACCTACACTAAACTACGTTGGTTTTGTCTGTCATTTGTGGATATTTGACAGTCGTTACGGGTTGTCAGAAACCCGAAAGTCTGACAACCTTACACGACTTACATTACTAAAGGGTATAGTATTACCCAACAACGGCGTTGTGGAAGTTAGATAGACAGTCGCTCCATGTAAAATACTGGTACTCAGCTGCTTTTGGTTAGACTGGAAGTAGACCCCAACATAGTTGGGAAAAATTTGGGTAGACTAATGTGCGACGGTGAGTATGACTCGAACGAAGTATAACTTTGTTGAGAGATTCTGTAATACCGATTCAGGATTGTATTTATAATACCTATATATGATAGGTACTATAATGTCTATAAATTTATATTGATAGCCTAGTTTCTGGTGTATGACGTTGGCTACTTAATCGTGTCAATGTTTGTAGTCTAGGCTTTGATTTGCGACCACAGAGTCAGCCTTTCAACGCTTATAGTCATAAGATGTACCTATTAGGAATTAACAAAAAACGTTACATTTCAGGATATATCTTCCAACTCGCTCCAGCTAAAGAGGGCTATCCTGCGGACTGGGATGGAGCACCAGAATTCCGTGTTGACATTGAAGAAGCCAACAGTAAGTTTTCTCCTTGTTATATGTGCTCAATTTGATCCGACCGACGATCCTTGACAACTAGCCACCATAACTTGGCAGTTAACTCTGCTATTCGAAACTTGTGGGAAAAAATTAGTTATGATTTTCGCCACGGCAGAATGAGAAGATAAGTTTTGTACAATGAATTATCATCAAGAACTCTTTTCCTCTTTCTTCCAGACACCCTCTTCTCAGTGGGACCTCTAACAAACGGTACGGTGTACCACGTGCGCGTCCGCACGCGTAATGCCGCGGGCAACTCCGAATGGATGGAGACGGCTGACTCGAAAACAGCTGACGACGCGATCAGGCTCACCGCCACATTGGTGCTTGTCATCGCCGCCATTTCTGTTCATCTTTATTATTAAACCAGCTTTTGATTGACGTGGGGATATTTTTCTTTCGAGATATATGTATAAAGAGGTTTGTGGTGGTTTTGAAGTTTTATGCCCGGTTTCACTAGTTGACACCTAAATGAATGGCTGAGCACTGTATCGAATTCAAAATACAGTGCAATAGTATTTGGCGTTCATTTAGATGTTTCCTAGTAAGGATAAGAGCCGACAGGATAGACAATGTTGTGTTTTAACGTTAAGTGCGGATAATTCAGTGTTGATGTTACTTTTATAAGTTGAGAAATATATTTACTACCTGTTAATAAATGAAATAAACTGATGTATCGTTTGACTTGAGATTTGTGAGAAAGATTCTTAAAATGTTAATAATCAGATTAATATAAATTCCTTAGCAATTGATGCCAAATATTTAAGCCAAATCGTTTACGTCATTTAGTGTTTAATTTAAGAAACATTCTACCCCCATGACATTCCAAAGTAAATGTAGATAGATAATATAATATTTAATTTAAACAAAATAATTGTCTATTATTGAAGTTTTAAATAATTAAGTGTTCAATTGTCTTACCGAATATATAAACAGCCTGTGGTTATACTTTTTAATAGATAACATGTATTTAAAATTTCACTGAATGTACATGAAAGGTACCGACGTGAGGGGTTCTTGCTTATTTTCATTTGCAAATAAAAATGCGCATAAATTTCATGTATATTATATTGCTGTGATTTGCTTGAGTACGTGTTATTTAAGGCATCTACTGAACTATGAATTTAATGAAAAATACGTTCGAAATGTTAATGACAATGTGCTGCCTAACTTAAGTCTTTAAGAAAACGTTTAACGTTTTCCATTTTAAGACAGACCATTCGAATTTTAAAACATTTCTTTTCTTGACTATTTTTAAAATAAAATTGAACTTGCGGATTCAATAGTTACAGATAATTTTATTATTGGCAACACTTTGGAAGCAAACATTTTTGACCAACTGCAGCAAGAGCACCCAATTTTGCAGCCTAGTTTTCACTTGTAAATACGTATACTTGTAAAATTATTTAGCTCTGCATAAAGTAACGTAGTTTTAAGTTATCGCTATATTAATATGTAATGTAAAAGGGATAAAGGCGTACTTTTGGGGTTAGTAATATTTTTTACCCCTAGGTTAACTGAAATTGAATCCTTGCTAATATTACCTAATAACACTTATACAAAGTGATGTCCACTGGTTAAGGAATTATAAATAGGTTTCCCCATATTAGGGGTTGCCAGTGTCAACAACGTTTACAAAAATAAGGGAAATGAAATAGAAATAATAGTTTTGCTTACTAAGTAATTCAACTTTCGTGAGTCCAAGTGAGTGGAGAAATAATCTCTTGTTTCTGTTTTAATTCTTTTATTGAATGTGCTGTGTGTCTGTCTATGAATTAACTCCAAAAGTACACTCATAGGTATGTGTAGCTGGAACTGATACATGCACTATGTACGAGTAAATAACTACGGTTAAGTATATTTTAAGTTATCGTCGTTGTTAGAGTAAGTTTAATTTTAAATGTTGAAAAAAATCGAATCCTTAATTAAACTATGACAATATTTATGCAGGTACTATTTATTCAAAATTTATGAACTTTTTTTTTAAGTTTTACATTCTAAGTTACGAATGCATAAATCAAAATCGGTCAATTTTAATTGCTTATCCCAGTTCTACCTTGTTCTTGCAGGAAGACTGATTTTTCTATTGAATATTTGTTTCCCTTTATTTCGCTTCTTTAGGTAAAACATAGATAGGTTTACCTCAAAATGAGCTAAAAATTATGGATTTAAATGGTCAATCTTTGAGATTGATTGAACAGAAAATGTTGTTAACGATCGCTATTGACATTTTCATTGCTCCTAACACGTTAAATATTATGTACCTTTGAATATTACTTGCAAGGTTAGCTTAAGAAGCTTGGTATCACTAAATTAAGGGCTTGTATGAGCCTCATACAAAACGTGCTGCATAATCACTGTCGTGAAACATTGAACATTTGTAGCGTTTACATAAAAAAATTATAAGTAGTTGAACGAAATCATTGTTTTATAAAATGTTTATTGCCGTTCGTAATAAATGTACACAAAACTGGTAATGTCAACTGTGTACATATATAATATTGTCGGCTAATGAGTTTCATATACACTAATTGTTATGGTAATTACACTGGTGTTTCTGCCTCTAATAAAATGGTTTATAAACATTTCATTGGTTTATTAATTTATCAACAAAAAAAAACACCTTTCTAAGAATAACTATTTATTTGCAATGAAACATGTTTTCGTGAAGTATTGGACAGATTGTACAAAATACAAAACAAAGATGCATTAAATTTAATTATTTTAAAATCAGTATTTACAATTAAAATACTTCATTAAAATCAAATTAACAATTGATACTATTAAAATAACATACAATATACAAACAATATTTCACATTAGGTACACAAATCAAGCTATACATATCTAGTTTTAACAGACCTCGCATTGTATAGGCTCTCCGTTCAATGAGAAGTCAGCTTATAATGGAAATGTATAGCTTGATTTGTCGCCGTGCGTAGCTACTTAAAACAAAAGAAAATCTACTACACCAATCTCATAATGAACATGCAAACGAAAGACACCACAAATATGCCACCAGCAAAGAATATACCGTAGAAAGTGGCCTCGGTCATAGACTCCTCATTATCACCCACTTCTGGTTCAGCTTCAGGGTCTTCCGTACTAGGGGCCTCTTCATCTTCAGCTGTCGTGGAAACCAGGGTAGGGTCTGACCAGAAAGACTCCCCGACTTCGTTCGTAGGTCGGAGCCTGACCCAGTACGAGGTATCTGCTTCTAAGTCGTCTAATCCGACTATAAGACCTGAAAGGAAGAAAAAGTCATTACGTCAATGTAACTAATAGAACGAAAGCCCAAATTCTACAGAAAACTGTGCCTACATGTTGGTTGGTA
This sequence comes from Aporophyla lueneburgensis, assembly GCA_932294355.1. Taxonomy (NCBI): domain Eukaryota; kingdom Metazoa; phylum Arthropoda; class Insecta; order Lepidoptera; family Noctuidae; genus Aporophyla; species Aporophyla lueneburgensis. The sequence goes on along the minus strand of OW028746.1, from coordinate 19,138,351 downwards.
ATCTTCAAATTATAATAAAAGGGATCTTAAAGTATTATATAGTCGGTTCACAGTTATTTTACCTCTGTCAGCAGCAACCTTATGTCACTAGAATAAAGATCACTAAGATATTAACTGATTAGTTACTACTAACAAATCAGTCAACCCTAAAGCAACCTTATTGTAACAAGACCGAAGATTACTTTGATTTTAACAGTAACGCAACATCACAGGTAAAATAAATGTGAACTAAATAGTCCGATCGTCCGTGAACTGGCACTATGAGAGGCGTGGTGAGATAGGGTACGTACTGAGCCTGTGTAGTTTTTAAACACATGACCAACAGGGTTCTACAAGTATCATCAGTGAACTTTATTATCTCGTAAACCTACAACAGACTACTATTAAGTACGTATGGTTTCTTGTATTCTTGTCTATGAGTGCAAGTAAGAGTGTTCTGACATATTTTGGGTACACTCGATAGCAACACAGAATATAAAAAATCGTTTAAATATTGCTGAACTATTAAGCATTGTATATAGACCACATTAAGCAAGATAATGAAAAACATTATACTGAACAGCCCAAAAACATTTACCATGAAACTGATGATTTTCTACTACATAATAATGAAATCCCTTACCGTTAATTTCTGGATCAATAGTTTTCGCTTCATCAAACTCAATTTGCCTCTGCTTACTTTTCCTCCACATGGCTAAACTAGGCAAAGTTAGTTTTTTGCTGCCATCATTTTGATTCTTTATAAATTGAACTTCGAAAGCTGTAAAACAATTTAAGCAGTAAAGTTTTAAGTTAAAACACGTACAAGCGTACATAAACGCATGCCTTCTTCTCATAGGGGGAAGAAAGAAAAAAAAATAGGAAAGAAAATACGTTTGTTTGCGGTGATGACGCAAAAAAAATATGAACACAACAAAAATATTAAAAAAACTGGGGAAAATATGCGTCACATCCACGCGAAACGGCCATCGCTCAGCATAATACTGCGACTCTATGCGAGACAAAGCCCCATCGCAAGAAGACAAAAAAGGGGAAGACTTTATAATCTAAAAATAAAGTAGGAACTGCTATAGAATCAAGGTCTTTTAACTGAATAGACAGCTGTTGCACCACTTCTTCGTCCCATCTAAAGCACCAGGAAGTGGTCAAGCGTGGGCGTTCTGTGGGACTGTCTTATGTAATGTTGACGTTCAATTATTGGTAACTCTTAGCTTGGTTTTAATAAATTACTTTTGATTTTAATTTACTTTTTGCTTCGATTTTATTCAGTTAATGAAACTGTAACTTACTTTTTCTGAATTTTACGAAATCTTGCAAATTTTTTATTCCACACCCGCAGTATCGATAAAAACTTAAATTCTAAAAGCAAGTTTGTACTGAAAAATATAGTATTCTTATGAACGCTTTGATAATAAAGAATTTTACAGTCTACTGCAACGTAATGATAATTTAAACTTACCATTAATTGGAAATTGTATATCCTCATTCCACGTTACATTCAAAAATACTGTGTCTGATGTAGCATTATAATAGTTTACCTGAAAATTCAATATATATTAATTAAACCCAGACAATGTGGTAGCCATAATAGGTAATTATTTTTAATAATGATGTCTAAGATAATTCTTATTGAGAGTGGAAAAAGAACCGTATTCAAACGCCTGCCACAATTAACAGAGCAAATCATATACTCGAAACAATTTGCTAAGTGTCTTTTGTAAGGCTCCGAGTCTAATTAGGTGTCGTCGCCACGTTCGGCTACTCGAGCACCCGGTAGCAAAGCGGATTAATAATCAGTATGTTTTTTTTTGCATGTGTAAGCTTTTATATCACACCCTTACGCGTTGTAAGCAGCAAACCAACGGCGACGTCGACTTCCACAGCCTTCCAGAGCATGTGAAAAGCACGTGGGCAATTTTTTATAATTTATGATTTGCTCTGATAGACATTGTAGGCTTCTGTATAAACCGGCCGAGCTATGTGTCTCTGTGTAGTAGTAAATGATACTAGTCTTACCAAGAGCATTATGTTACCCTTCAGTAATGGGGATATAGAGGTCACATAGCCAGTCATCATCATTATATCAGCCGCAAGACGTCCACTGCTGGACTTAGGCCTCCCCCAATTTGGGGGGCTTTGCCATAATCGCCACGCCAGTATGGTGGTAAAATGCATAGAGAACGCTGCTGCCCATTCTCTAGTAAGTCCCTTAGTCGCCTTTTACGACACCCACGGAAAGAAATGGGGTGGTGTTATTCTTTACGTCCGGCACCACACGGTACATAGCCAGTCTCTTCATGTATAATACTGGTATTAAGCTGTTCGGTTAGACCAGAAGACGATCCCAACATTGGCTAGGCTATTGAAAGATTTTACCTGTTAATCTGTATTCATACCTACTAACAGAAGATGTTAAGTAAAATCGTTTCTATTCTATTCTATAAAGAACTCTTTTTATTCCTAATTATTTTATCTAAGAATCAAAATATCTTCATGCCAACTAACCTCATCAGGCTTTTTTGGTTTTTCAATCTTCATCAAAGTGAAATACTTGTCAGTATCGCCATGTTCGTTGCTTGCCTGGCACTTGAACTTTGTCCAAAACGAAGACTGGTTAGCTACCACAGTCAACACTGCTTCGGTGCCGTCATCACTCAATTTTATGTGTTTTTTATCGAACTCGAACAAAATATCGTCTCTTAAGTCTTTGAAGAATCTGTATGTAGGTGCTGGGTAGCCATTTGCGGAACACACTATTTCGACTCTGAAAAGTAAAAACCACAGTAAAAAAAACCGTTCAAGAACGAGGTGGACTCGCACACCCCGTACCATCGTATTTAAATATTTTAGATCAGCGCCATCTCTTGACCGATAGTGGGACTAATGTAATTTTTATTGGCGATTTCTGTAAAAGTGTACTATTTAATAATTTCAGATTTTTCTCCATGCAAACTTCGGAGATGTGTATTTTTTTACATTATTATTGGTCAAAAGTCGAAAACTAAGCGGCTTAAAAAAAATTATTGTTATTTGAGAATGTGTAAATAGCGCTCTTTCATACTTATAATACCCCACATGCCCTAATAGCCCCACTTCGATTTTTTAAGACTTCGCGTTTTGTCTTTAAAAAAAATCTTTCCTATTTTCAAAATAGTTGGGCAAATGACTAAAAAAACTATTCCAAATTTCAATTTGATAACATTTGTAGTTCTTGAGATATCCAGCTGAGATAGATGGATTGACAGACTAAGTCGCACCAAAAGGGTTCCTATTTATCATGTTGGTACGGAACTCTAAAAACGAAGTTCTTATTTCGAAAAAGTTTGACTGTAGAATATGCTGATAACTTTCACAAAACGCTCAAAAAACGATTACGTTATACTTTCAATGGGAACAAAGTCGTCACCAAGCTATAATATGGCACTCGTTAGTTCTTCGGCATGATGTAGTGCAAATACTCAGACAACACCATGTTGACACTACACTTCATAATAATATTATTCTATCTATAAGCTTTATTTACAAGCACCGATGTGTACCTACTTGTATCTTAAAATAGACTATTAGGTCTATGAGTAGTAAAGACACCTATTCCAAAGGCTAATATCACAAACCCAAGCTCTTTAAGAGCAGTGGTGGCCCAATGGTATCGGCTCCGACTTACAATTTTTATGTCATGGGTTCGCTCCCAGCCACCTGCTTTACTTTGTGTATTAAATTTCATTATCATTGCTCTATAACGGTGAAGGAGTTTTCCATCGTGAGAAAACCGAAATGTCTAAGGATCATAAAAAATTCGAATACATGTGACGTCTACCAACACGCACAAGGCTTGCGTGGTGGAATACGACCCGCTCCTTCTCATCGAGAGGAAGCCTGTTTCCCAGCGTTCGGAATATTTTAGGCTGATTATACAAGTTCTCAGAACATGCCAACTGAATCTTTAACGAAACTGCAAATCAAATCAAATCAAATCAAAATCATTTATTCGCGTAAATAAGGTACAGAAGGTTGGTAAAATATATGAATTTGTTCTCTTATTCTGCCTTCAATTTCGGCGTGCAAATATAAGCTAAAATTACACATTTATTATTAATTTAAATTAAATTATAAATCACAATCATGCAGTCATTAAGTAGATGCAAATAAATGCAAATGCGGAGTAATATTAAGTGCATGGGTAATCTTACAGATGCCGCAATAAAAATACAGTCTCGCTCTTCTTCAACAGCTTGTTTCTACCAGGGTCGCGAAATTTGTTCGAAAGAGTTACTGTGGCTCTGGCATAAGAGCAACTGAAGGAACACGGGTAGGTTTTAGTCAGTAAAAGTCTGACACGCCCTCCCGCTCCGCCCTGAGCGGGAAACGTCATTTGATGAGTTCCCACCACAAAAAAAAAGCTACAACTTGTTTACTGTCCAGTATTTTATACTTCTAACTTCAAATTCGTTCTAGCGAAATTGTGTTGTAGGGATGGCGACTTAAGCTCTATTTGTTTGTTTGTTCCATGCAAGTTTCAAGACAAAATTGAAGCACACACGAGCGAGATGCACTGTCTTTTTTTTGTGAGTGGGATATCGTCCAAAAATGTCTCCCGATCTTCGTGTCAGACTTTTACTTACTAAAACCCACCATGTTCCTTTAGTTGCCTATATGCCAAGGCCACGGTAACTCTATCGAACAAATCGAATGGCCCTGGCAGGAAAAGTATGGTTGCTAGGTGGATCGATGATCTTAAAAACGGGTAGGAAAAACTGGATGTATTGTGGATTTGTGAAAGACGAAAAACCAAGTATAATGGCGAAACTGTGCCGCATAACCCAGCAGTGTACTGTGGTAAGTAAAGTAACGTAAATTACGGTTACAATTTGTTCCAATACTCACTCTTGATTAGGCTTGCCGTAAACAAGCTTAGTTCTATTGCCATCTTCAAATATAGGAGCATCTGAAATAGAACAAATATACATATATACAGTAAATTACCGCACAGTTATCTAAGTAGCTATTGGCACGAATGGATAGTTTCCATACATAAACTCACGCCTTTTTCGCATGGGGGTAGGTAGAAACTACAGAAAGCTATCTGCTATAATCCTTACATACTCTTCTTACTTCGTTTATGTTCATACATCTGGTCATACACACACGCCGGTTACCAGTACTACGTACCTGACTTTTCTGAAGAACATGACCAATAAGGTCACTATACTGGGTGTAACCCCATTTCTTCCCGTGGGTGTCGTAAAAGGCGACTAAGGGACTTACTAGAGAATGGGCAGCAGCGTTCTCTATGCATTTTGCCACCTTACTGCGATCGCCAACCCGCCTGCCAAGCGTGGCGATTATGGCAAAGCCCCCCAAATTGGGGGAGGCCTAAGTCCAGCAGTGGACGTCTTACGGCTGGAATGATGATGATGACTGGGTGTAAGGGACAGCCCTCCACAAACTGATGGGGTGGATTCAGTATATCATACTAAGATGACCAGTACAAGAAATTATTTCAGGACCGTTATGGGAATCCAATAAACCTGATTTGTTTTATTTTCTCACACGCAATGTATCTCGGATCAATTCGGAAAGCCTTTGTGCAATCGCCGACGACGAGTTCGATGATCTCTGTAGTTAGACGGGAAGTGAACAACTGATTTTACGCGTCGTTCGTTAGATTATTTCAACATCCATTGCCCCTTTTTTTATTTTAGCCGTATTGTTTACATAAATGGAGTGCTGCTTTCAGAGAATGTAATTTTACATTGAAATAAAACTAAAAAAGCTAAAAAAAAAGTTTAAAAAAAATAAAAAATCCGGAGAAAAATTCCGATGGAATATGATTCAAAATAAGGAGCTGAATGCACTCTGTCAGTTTGTGGAGGGCTGTCCCTTACACCTGGTAGGTATGTTCTCCTAGAGCGTCCCCTTTCCGGCTTGCCCACTCATATCTTGTCAATATCTTTTATTAGCCGCTCTTCATTCATACCCTCAAAATGACCAAAAACATCTAGGCATACTCTTTTCATCTTTAGTCACTACATCTTCTTTTAAATTATTTCCAAATACTTACAATTTATGTTCACAGTTATATTAAGCGACGAGGTGTGATTACAATCCTCGGCCTGAAGGCTCTCTTGTACGCTCTGACATGTGTAAATACCACTGTCTTCTGGCTCCAGTGATGTGATGGTCAGCAGACCCTCGAACCCTTGGATGTTGTACTTCGTCGTCACTTTGTATTTTCCTGAGCTGTCCTCATCTGAAAAAAATAGTTATGGCTTACTACCGTCTTCAAGTAGGATAAAAACTTTTTAACAAAAAAATAAACCGCCGAAAAAACTGAAAAGCAAAAAATAATAAACCTTAAAATTATGAGTAGGTGCTTTGAGTGATCTTTGTTCATTGATTTTTCAGCGCCGACTCAAAATTTTAAGGTTTATTCTTTTTTGCTTTTCAGTTTTTTCGGCGGTTTGATTTTTTGTTAAAAAGTTTTTATTTTACATTTTTGTGGCTTTAATGGACTCATAATACTTGGCAAGGTATACCCTATCCAATAAAAAAAGAATTATCCAAACCGGACTACTCTGTATAAAGTTATGTGTGGTTATACATTACATTCAGTGAGTACACAATCAATCATACCCCTGTTTTCCGACCCTTTTTTTTTTTTCTCAGTATGGGAAATCATCAAATGACTTCTCCCGCTCTGGGTGGAGCGGGAGGGCGTGTCAGACTTTTACTGACTAAAACCCACCCGTGTTCCATCAGTTGCCCATGTGCCAGGGTCACGGTATCTCTTTCGAACAATCACGCGACCCCGGCAGGCATCGGTCCTAGTAGACCCCTTCACTGGTGCTGACATCTCTTTGAGGCGCGCGTGGAACACTACGCGCCGTCGACCCGAGCCTGGTCCTTACCGGGCGGCGAGCTACCCATTGCTCGCCACCCGCAAGCTCGCGCTTACGGTGGCCGGGAGTCCGCAATCGACTCCCGACGCCCGGGGCGTCTCCTCCTGCGGCGGCTAGGGACGTGAGGGCGCAGAGACTGCCACTCCCTTACGCGCCCCGCCTCCTCCTTCGCGAGCATTACTGCTTCGCAGAAGGAGGTGACGGCTTCCCATTCCCTCTCGCTCCGTACCATGGCTCGCACCAGGGCCGGATGCGAGAGGTCGCCGCCGCCGATCGCCTCCACGAGGACACGGCGGTGTTCCGCCCAGGCAGGGCACACCTCCACCGTATGCTCCACCGTGTCCTCCAGACGATCCTCGCAATGGAAACACCCGGACGTATCCTCCCGCTTTATCCTGAACAGGAACCCAGCGAAGCACCCATGCCCGGTGAGAACCTGCGTCAGGCGGAAGGTGAGGACGCCGTGGCGCCTCTCTATCCACTCCTCAAAGAGGGGACTTACCGCCGCAATTGTGGCGTGCCCAGCACTGCGTTGCGACAATCGTACCCGCCATGTCGCCATGAGGTTTTCCGACCCTTAGCATTCGATTTTGTTTTCCAAGTTTATATGGGACTACCTTGGAAGTATACCCTTTCCAATAAAAGAAGAATTATCACAATAAGACTACTATGTAAAAAGTTATGCGTGGTATGTCATACATAAAAAAAAAAAAAATATACGCGTCGAATTGATAACCTCCTCCGTTTTTTTCGTCGGTTGAAAAATTATGTATTATTTCTTTACTTAATTGGTCCTCGCTATCTGTTTAAAACGCTCATATACAAAATCAATGAAAAAAGAAATCAGTCAGACTAAGTAGTAAAATAAATTATGCAAATATTCATTTAAATAAAATGACCTAGTAAAAACCAAATATTTCGGAATTATTACAAAATTAGTAAAACAATTCTTGATGCAAATTTTATGAAAACCAGATAAATTTAGAATATTTGAGGGAACTGCGTTTATTTTTTTGTTTTTCCTTTTTGTTTGTAATAACGGATTTGGTATCAAATCTTTATCAATATTAAGTAATTTCTAAAGGGACAACGTAATAAACATGCCGTTAATAAAATATATTTAATAGTTCTAGACCTACTAAGAATAAAAAATCGATTTCCAAGATTCTGTATTTGGATAGATACAGACTAATAAAAGCGTATTAAAAATATACTGTTGACTAGAGTCTCTTGTTTTTCTTTTAAATGACAATATCTTATCCGGGTTGACATAAAAACCTTAAAGCCATGTAGTACACATAAAATAAATATATTACTAACTAGCTTCCGCCCGCGACTCCGTCCGCGCGGATGTCGGTCTTCGCGTGGATGGTTTATTTCTCCATTTTGAGTAACTCTGACAATGACATCTTATTAATACCTATTGGACCCAAATACGGCTAAGCCTATAATAATTAAGGAGATCCCTCTATTGAGCTACAGCTGTTGAGCTCGCGTTCTGTAGTAAGTATTTTTTTCATAGTACTTCCGACCTTGATAAGTAGCATGTAGCAGTAAATTACTGACAGTGACGAAAAGTTTGCAATAATAAAAAAGTGATCGTGACAATGCGACAGAAAGTTAAGTGAGAGCTTCAGCATACACAACATTGTTAGTGAGCTCGTCCGGAAAGAAAATAAAATACCAACCTAAATAAACCAATTTACGATGAAAACTTAAACTACGTACGTACTATAATATTTACAAAAGTATTTACAAATAACTGATCGGAACAGTAATCAAAAAGGTCGCGCTGAAAAGCACGGTTTAAAATTACACGCATACAATATTAATTCCACGGACGACCGCTCGCCACACTGGACACGTCCGCTCGCATCAAAATTCAGAATTTATATGCATCGCGCGGCGTTTTTTTTTTTTTTTGTGGGGCATCTCGTAGTTAATCCTGAAAAGATTCTTACTACTTAAACGGATTTTGGAAAGCGAAAGCTCTAAGGGTTACCCCGAGGGTGATACGAACCTCGGCTTAGGCAATCACTGGTAGGGGGACAGCAAGGGACTGGCTGGATCTGGGTTAAATTATTTAGGGACTAATTTAAAGCTAACGGCGCAGCATCGCGGGCTGGCTCTTGCAAGGGTCGGGAGGGACTATTAAGTCGGGGTCGCGACGACGGACCTCGGCGGCGAGGTCAGTACGGTTTGTGTTTGTGTGCTGATCTAGCTGTACTGGTCTCTTTTCGACTCTCCTGGAGGAGAGTAGTGGGATCGTCAGGATCGGTAAGAACGTGCCGCGAGCGGCGGGCATCGCGCGGCGCGGAACGCGGCTCCTTATATAGGAGTCGGGGAGGCGTGGCCCACGTGTGCCGCAAACGGTTCAAGCCAAATCCGACTTTCGGCGCTACAGGTTACGGCGCTGAATCCACTGCGGGTAATGCAACGTGTGTTCGCGGTTCTACAGAACAACGAATAATAAAACTCTATGAATAAAACTGAAAAACAAGATTTTTTTTCTATGTATTTTTCCAGGATAAAAAGTATCCCATTTTATGCCCAGGATAATAAGGTATAATTATACCAAGTTTCATCGAAATCGAACCGTAAGTTTTCACGTGATGCCTGCATATACAGACAGACAAAATTTTTTTTATCACATATTTGGGTTTGGTATCGATCCAGCAACACCCCCCGTTATTTATTTTTCAATATTTTCAATGTACAGAATTGACCCTTCTACAGATTTATTATATGTATAGATGAATATTGTTATAATACGTGACGAAGCATTTATAATAAAAGGCTTTAAACGTAGGTGTACTCGTAACATTATGCTTTAATGCATTTATTTGCAAAAGAAAACATTAACGTCTTAAAGTCGTAAGCAAGGAATAATGTACTAAAAACTTTGAATGTTTACTTTTTATGAAGTGATTCACAGTTTTTTTTTTGTTTTTGAATATATTTAGGAATATCTTGGTAACCTTTCTTGTATCCAAATATTTTTTTATTTTACAAGTTACTAGTCATTAGTGGCGTCGCACATTATAAATAAAAAAATACTGCACAAAAGTAAACCTTTTTTTTCCAAAACGTTTTGTTTAAAAGCAAAAAAAAAAACAAAAAACAAAACCCTTTTTTATTAATGATGATTGTTCTCTAATGACAAGGCTAAGATGGATGTGTTTACACGAATGGATAGAATCAGAAATGAATACGTAAGAGCAAGTCTCAAAATGGCACTGGTAACTGAAAAATGTGCGAAAATCAGTTGTCATGTAGTATGTCCATGTGAGCCGAGGAATGAGGAAAACGCCTAGCGGTTTTTTTTTTAAATTATGAATATCGATAGCTATAAGGGAAAAACCTTATAATCGATGGATGTACGGTGGAAAAGATGACGACTAGTAGAGAAGTATGGAAAAAAGACATGCTGCCCCAACCCTAAGTAAATTAGAATAAAGGCAAGGTAATGATGATGTTCACTACTAAAAATATAATATTACTAGCTTCTGCTCGCGACTTTGTCCGGGTCAAATTTTTGCCCCCTGACCCTCCCGTCGCATCGAAATGCCTGCCACTTTTCGTCCATTTTTCGTTGCTGCTCCACTCCTTTTGATCGTAGCGTGATGTTATATAGCCTTCTTCAATAAATAGGCTACCCAACACAAAAAAAAATCAATTTGGACCAGTAGTTCCTGAGATTACCGCGTTCAACCAAACATACAAACAAACAAACTCTTCAGCTTTATAATATTAGCATAGACTAGCATCAAATTAAAGAGTCAATTTGATACCGGAGAGGAAATTCCCGAAATTCCAAGAACGGTCGCAATCTAATCTCGTCTCAATCTGTCAAAAATACCTTCAATTTCAAATTGTTGACAAGCGCTTGGCTTTAATGTTTGCTGAGATGAGGAGGCCAATTCTCGTAATAACGTTCACAATCCAGTCGCAGTCTCATCTCGGTGACACTCAAATGTCAATAACTCGTCAAAAATTTATGGAAACTCGAGGTGTTTATGACAAACTAGCTTTTGCCAGCGGCTTCGCCCGCGTAGGTATTATGCATATAAACCTTCCTCTTGAATTGCTGAAAACTGCATTGAAATCCGTTGAGCAGTTTATAAGATCAAACGAACAGACAGCGGAAGCGACTTAATTTTATACTTTGTAATATAAAGCTTAAGACTGAGATCAATCTGTGAACGTTCTTAAAATTACCTGAGATTATGACTCGATTTTGAATGGTACTAAGTACGGCTCTTCAATTTTCGAAGCACACACGCAAGTACACTGTACGCAGAAAAAAACTTATACCTACCACTAAGAGTCACTCCATTCCTGTTCCATGAAATTCTGGGTTCAGGGTCACCATTAGCTTGACAACCTAAGGTTATAGAGCGGCCCATGTCGACAGCCAACTCCACTGGGGTTTCTCCGAAGTCCGACGGTTCTGTGGACAATGTTGAATTATTAACTGATTTGAACTGACTGGTTCTGTAGAACTCAGTCGAAGCGTCTTTTGAGTGTGCAGCGAACCAAACGAAATATCGGTGGTCCGCACTCTTAGATAATAGTGGCAACACTTTTATAGTGTTAGATAGAGATGTATATGGTTCATGGTAAGAAACCAGAAGAGTTTGATTTAAATCTGAATGTCATCATCATCATTTCAGCCATAAGAGGTCCACTGTTGGACATATGCCTTCCCCAATTTGGGGGCTTTGCCATAATTGCCACGCTTGGCAGGCCGGTTGGCGATGGCAGTATGGTGGTAAAATGCATAGAGAACGCTGCTGCCCATTTCCGAGTAAGTCCCTTAGTCGCCTTTTACAACACCCACGTGAGGAAATGGGGTGATACTATTCTGTACGTCCGGCAATACACGGATCGGAATGTAAACATAATTATTACGATACGCAGTGTAATTGAATACAAGTTTCGTATCCTGTATTTGGCAACCGTGTTTTCTATTATTTCCTCCGCTGTCGTATGGGTTCTGTAAGGTGAAAGAAATACACGCCTACTACTACTGAGTTTTATTTAAGCAAACAGGGTGCCATAACGCGCCTTGAAGTGTTTGTTTCTTAATAATAATATCTTAGAACAACCAACACACCGTTATCTGATCCCAAACTAGGCAGAGCCTGTATGGCAACCAGATAACTGATAAATATACGCATATAAGTCTAAATACATACATATTTTAAATAAATTACACACAGACACAGGACAAATAATTGTGCTTATCACACAAAGATTTCTCCTGGGTGGGAATCGAACCGACGACCTCAGTCTTAGCAGTCAGGGTCTACTAACCACTAGACTAACAGGCCAGTCAAAGAGTCTTTCGAGAAGAGATCCAGCCTTATCAGCTCTTTACCTATTATCAGCTTCGCCCTTATCAATCGATTACCGTAAAGACAAGCCTTTATCCCACTGCGTTTCATACTGTTACGTAGATCGTGAAGTCTAGAAGCATCATGCTAACTCCGTCTCAGAAAGGGGCAGTGTGACGTAAATCGAAAGGTCTAGAAACATCACGCTAATTCCAGCTAAGGACGGGGCAGTGTTAGAAACTACTGGAAATGACACGCTAACGCCATCTGTTATTGAGTAGCAAGTACTACACGAAATTGTACGTAGACGCTACTGCCATCTATTGTCGAATAGTGGGATTAAACAGTTCAATGGAAGTTACTAGAAGCTTCTACGCTGTGGCGGTGTCGAATGTTCGAGAATGTTCTGCTCGGGATATAAATAGCGGATTGTCGGGCCGACAAGCAGTTCGATTTCGGAAGCGAGCGAATACGATTCGAGTGATACAGTACAAGCTAAACAAGTGATTCCAAGTGACGTTTCTTGTAGTTGTGATATTTGTGTTTATTTAATTAAACTGTGTTGTGTGTTTTGGTAAATTGGTTTAAATTAATTTATCCCGAACCCCAGCTCGTAACATTTGGTGTCAGAAGTAAGGGATAAATTATGCCAGTTTTACCGAAGGAGGATACGGAAGGTATCCGTACCAGGAGTCAGCGCCAGCAGGAGGTGGATCAGAGGCGGTTTGAAGGAACTTCTAGACAGACACCTGGGGGTAATCAGCCGATGACGGAGCCAGTCTCCCAAGCGTCTGGTGTTGCTACAGCATCACCAGCCATGGATCTTTCTGCGCTAATGGCGATGCTGCAGGAGCAGGCCCGCCGACAGGAAGAACAGGCCCGCCGACAGGAAGAACAGGCCCGCCGACAGGAAGAACAGGCCCGCCGCCTACAGGAACAGCTGCAGCAGGACAAAGAGGAGCAAGCTCGCCGACAGGAAGAACAGGCCCGCCGCCTACAGGAACAGCTGCAGCAGGACAAAGAGGAGCAAGCTCGCCGGCAAGAAGAACAGGTCCGCCGCCTACAGGAACAGCTGCAACAGGACAAAGAGGAGCAAGCTCGCCGACAGGAAGAACAGGCCCGCCAACAGGAAAAACAGGCTCGCCGACAGGAAGAACAGACCCGCCGCCTGCAAGAACAGCTTCAGCGTGATAAAGAGGAGCAGGTTCTCCTTTTGAAAGATCTACACGCGACATTTGGCAAGGACATCAAAGCCATGAAGGAGACTGTTCAGGTACATGAAAATCGTATCTCCGAGGCCGAAGTCCAGATCGCTGATATAAGAAAAGCGGTTGGAGTTCTGAAAGCTGGAGACCGGACTACGGCTTCGATAGTTGCTGCACCTTCCGTGCGCGGGTTTAAAGTGCCACCCTTCGACGGAACATCTTCCTGGTCAGCATATAAAATTCAATTTGAAGCTGTCATGGAAGCAAATGGGTGGACAACGGGCCAGGCCATGACCGCGCTTACTTTGGCCCTTCGTGACCAGGCTTTAACTGTGTTAGAGGCTCTCGGCAAAAATGTTACCTACGAGCAGCTCGTGGAGGCGTTAGAGGCCAGATACGGTGACGCGCACCTGGAACACGTTTTTCGTGCCCAGTTGAAGGATCGTGTGCAGCGCAGTGGTGAAAACCTGCAGCAGTGGGCCCTGGAAATCGAAAAGCTGGTTCGAAAGGCGTACCAGTCTGCACCCGCGCTCATCGAGGGTATACTAATTCAAACCTTCATAGATGGCATACGGGACCTGGAAGTAAGGGCTGCTGTGAGACTTGGGCACCATGAAACCCTCAAGGACGCCTTGGCCCATGCGTTGGAGGTGGAGGCAGTGAGGCATGATCATCGAGCCCATCGCATCAGGGAGGTTGCGGCGTCACCTGTTCGTGACCGTGTTAGGTTCAGCCCTAGATGCTACACTTGCGGAGAAAAAGACCACCTTCGCTCAAGTTGCCCGAAGCGAAGCACAGCTAGCGAAGACCAGACCCAGGAAAGAAGGGCGGCTGATGTGACCGCCCAGCAGCAGGGAAACTAATAAACGCCAGGACTGCGGGGCGGGTGCTGGCTGGTGTTAAAATAGCCCCAAGAATTTCGGTCTCACAAGCCCATGATGGGAACACCCTAGTCATAAAAGGTGAAGTGAACGGAAGACCATGTAAGCTGACATTGGATACTGGAGCTTCTCGCACGGTTGTCAGTTCCCAACTAGCGAATCGTTTTCTTGGGGACTTCTTCGGTAAGCATGACGGCGTAAAATTAGTAACAGCCACGGGTCAGCACATAACCGTCCGTGGTGAGAAGGAGGTGGAGTTAAAACTGGGTAACACAATCTACCGGCATAAGGTCATCATGGCTGACATAGTAGATGACTGCATCCTAGGTTTGGACTTCATGCGACAGCACTGTTGCGAGATCGACGTTAATCAAGGAGTCCTAAAATGTGGATCAGAAGAAGTCTTCATGGAAGGTGCACCATCAGGGAAAGTGTACTGCTTGAAGAAGATTGTTCTTCCTCCCCGATCGGAAACAATAGTTCCAGTAAGTCTCCCACATAATTCTGGGCAGAAGAACCGATGTATTCTCATTGAAGGATTGGATGATAACCTTCCATGGAAGATTGCGCGGACCTTGGTAAAGGCAATCGACGTTGCAGCCGTACGCATACTGAACCCAAGTGAAAAGGAGCAAGTAATCAAGAAGGGTACATTGATGGGTTCCTGTGAGGAAGTAGCTTGGATGCGTGAATGCCAACATGGGCCTCCTCAAAATAACGCCCAAAGTGCAAGATTTAACGTGTTAAATCTTTTGGAAGACTGTCGTAAAGATCTATCAGAAGAAGAAAGAGAGAAGGCTAGGAAGATGCTACTTCAATATGCAGACATATTCTCTACAAATGATGCTGACATAGGGAAGACTGGATTGGTTCAACACAGAATTAATACCGGAAATGAGTTACCGATACGACAGCGACCAAGAAGACTACCAGTGGCAAGAGAAAAGGAGGTAGATACCATGATTAAAGGAATGGTAAAGGATGGAGTTATAGAGCCTTCGTCTAGTCCATGGTGTTCTCCTGTGGTCCTGGTAAAAAAGAAAGATGGCAGCATGCGGTTTTGTGTAGACTATCGTAGATTGAATGACGTTACTAAGAAAGACAGCTATCCACTACCCCGGATCGACGACACGCTGGACACGCTGTCAGGAATGAAGTGGTTTACCACGTTGGACCTAAAAAGTGGCTACTGGCAAGTGGAAATAGACCCTGAGGACAAGGAGAAAACTGCATTTTCTACGGGAAAGGGACTATGGCAGTTTAACGTCATGCCATTCGGATTGTGCAATGCTCCTGCAACATTTGAAAGGCTAATGGAGCTAGTTTTCATGGGACTAATTGGAGACGCCTGCCTTGTCTATTTAGATGACATCATCATCGTGGGCCGCACATTCGAAGACCACCTTCAAAATCTGGAACGTGTTCTATCAAAAATCCGAGGAGCCAATCTTAAGCTAAGTCCAAAGAAGTGCTCATTCTTCAGACAGCAAGTAAGCTTTTTGGGGCACGTGGTTTCGAAAGAAGGAGTGCAAACAGATCCTGAGAAAATTGTCGCCGTCAAGGAATGGCCAGTCCCGAAAGACAAGACGCAGGTCAGAGCATTTTTGGGTTTGTGCTCGTACTTTGACGTTCAAAAAGTGCTGACTCTCAGCCTAGTTTGAATAAATGACTTTTGATTTTGATTTTGATTTTTTTTGATTTACTATCGACGGTTTGTCAAGAATTTTGCTGACATTGCCAAACCTCTTCACAAGCTTACTGAGGAGAAGAGACCGTTCTGTTGGGATGAGAACTGTGACATCGCATTTCGAGATTTAAAGGAACGTTTGTGTAATACCCCAATTTTGGGCTACCCTGACACAGAAAATGAATTTATAGTCGACACGGACGCAAGTAACACTGGGGTTGGCGGTGTGTTATCTCAACGGAAAGGAGATTATGAAGTTGTGATAGCTTACTTCAGCAAATCTTTATCAAAGCCAGAAAGAAATTATTGTGTCACGAGACGCGAACTTCTTGCCGTCGTAAAGACATTGCAGAATTTCAGCAAATACTTGCTTGGACGTAAATTCCACCTGCGGACTGACCATGCTGCATTAAAGTGGTTGTTGCAATTTAAGAATCCAGAAGGACAAGTGGCGAGATGGATTGAATTGCTACAAGAGTATGACTTCACAATTGAACATCGTAGTGGGAAGTCTCACGGTAACGCGGACGCTTTATCAAGAAGACCTTGTCCTGAAGACTGCAAGCATTGTGTCAGGCAAGAAGCTAAGGAAACGGTACCTGTCAGGATGCTAAGAACGGACCTTAGTGACGAATGGAAGGAAACCCTACAGCATGCTCAGCAAAGTGACAGAGATATCAGGCCAATTCTCGAGTGGATTAAAGCTAATGCTCCCAAACCGAAATGGTGTGATGTTGCAGCGATGAGTACCACCACAAAAAGTTATTGGGCACAATGGGAGAGCTTGGTGATCCAGGATGGTGTGTTGTGCCGAAAATGGGAAAATGCTCGAGGGAATAGCTGTCACCTGCAAATGGTAGTCCCAAAAACGAAGGTACCAGATGTTCTACGGCTCTACCACAATGGTTCTTCAGGAGGTCATATGGGAGTAAGAAGGACTTTGTTAAAGATCCGAGAAAGGTTTTACTGGATCCATTGTCGAGAGGATGTGGAGGACTGGTGTCGCAGATGTACCAGTTGTGCAGCGGTAAAAGGACCACACACACGCAGCAGGGGTGCATTGAAAGTGTACAACGTGGGAGCCCCGTGGGAACGGATAGCACTAGATGTCGCTGGGCCGTTCCCTGAAAGTGAAAGTGGAAATAAATATTTCATGGTTGTTATGGATTACTTCACCAAGTGGCCGGAAGTCTTCGCCATCCCTAATCAAGAAGCTTCAACAGTCGCTGATAAATTAGTCCACGAAGTCTTCTGTCGGTTTGGGGTACCCTTGGAAATCCACAGCGATCAAGGAAGAAATTTTGAGTCTCAAGTATTTCAGGAAACATGTCGGGTTATGGGTACTTACAAAACCAGAACCACTTCATACCGCCCACAATCTGACGGAATGGTGGAGAGATTTAATCAGACGTTGGAAAGATATCTGGCAAAAGTTGTAGCAAGCAGACAAAAGGATTGGGACAAGCACATACAACCGTTTCTTCTGTCATACCGAAGTGCAGTTCACGAGAGTACAACTGTGACGCCAGCCTTCGCAAACTTTGGAAGGGAGCTAAGGTTACCAGCTGATCTAATAACCGGCATTCCCCCTGATTCACCACGGAGTATAACAGATTATGCAAATGATCTGCGCAACAAGATGAATGACGTATATGAGCATGTCAGAGATTCAGGCCAACAGATGTCCGAGAGAATGAAAACTCGTTATGATCGGAAGATGAACAATACTGGCTTCGACGAAGGTTCGCTAGTGTGGTTGCATAACCCAGTGCACAGCAAAGGAAAGTCCCCTAAACTACAGGCAAAATGGGACGGGCCGTACCGAGTTGTGACCAAGATCAACGACGTCACGTACCGAATACAAAAGGGTATGCGAACTGCACCCAAAATTGTCCATGTAGATCGATTGGCACGATACTACGGGAATAATGATGCTCGGGACGAGCATGTCTAAGGAGGGGGCAGTGTTACGTAGATCGTAAAGTCTAGAAGCATCATGCTAACTCCGTCTCAGAAAGGGGCAGTGTGACGTAAATCGAAAAGTCTAGAAACATCACGCTAATTCCAGCTAAGGACGGGGCAGTGTTAGAAACTACTGGAAATGACACGCTAACGCCATCTGTTATTGAGTAGCAAGTACTACACGAAATTGTACGTAGACGCTACTGCCATCTATTGTCGAATAGTGGGATTAAACAGTTCAATGGAAGTTACTAGAAGCTTCTACGCTGTGGCGGTGTCGAATGTTCGAGAATGTTCTGCTCGGGATATAAATAGCGGATTGTCGGGCCGACAAGCAGTTCGATTTCGGAAGCGAGCGAATACGATTCGAGTGATACAGTACAAGCTAAACAAGTGATTCCAAGTGACGTTTCTTGTAGTTGTGATATTTGTGTTTATTTAATTAAACTGTGTTGTGTGTTTTGGTAAATTGGTTTAAATTAATTTATCCCGAACCCCAGCTCGTAACAATACTTATAATTTTTTTGGTATCTGAAATCTTTCGAGGGATAAGATAACATTCCTTATTGGGTTTTAGTTTCCGAAAAAAGCATGAGGAATCGAATCGTCACTTAAAAAAAACTTTCCTGTGAAAAAGAGGTGACAAATAACTTTTATTTCGAAAGTCGGTGGCAAAAAACTAAAGTATAGCTCCATAGACACTGACTTCCGAAAAAGTTATTGTTCACTTTGTAGTGTTTTCTTGTAAATCGGTTGTTTTGCAGGTATATCGCAAAAAAAAAATTCAGACGAATTGACAGCCTCCTCCTTTTTGAAGTCGGTTATGCATATGCACCTTTTATTGACACTTTGAAATTGATAGCTAGATAGCAAAATATAAAGGATGTAGGTTTTTTTTTCAAATATAAAAAAAAAACATCCTATTTATGTAAGTAAACTATTAAATAATGTATGAAGCTTTTTGCCACTAGATGTTTGTAGTGCCATTATAATCAGTTGCTGGTTGTACTTAGCTAACCTCAAATCTGTTGATTTTCCACTTCAAGTTACAAAGCATTGCTCTCGACGGCGACAAAGGTTCAAATATAATTATGTTTATCAATCATTCGTTTAGTTTTTCTTTACAGTAAACATACTGTACAGGAAAACTAACACAACAAACAAAAAACTAAAAAATGGTTTAGTTCGTAGGTAAAGAATAGTAACATCCAATTTCTTCCCGTGGATTCCGTAAGAGGCGACTATGGGATTTACTAGAAAATGGGCAGCAGCATTCTTTATACATTTTACCAACATACTGCGATCACCAACCCGCCTGCCAAACGTGGCGATTATGGCAAACCTCCCCATATTGGGGGAGCCTTATGTCCAGCAGTGGACGTCTTTCGGCTGAAATAAAGATGATGAATAAAAAATTAAAATTTCGTAATGGGTAAAATGAATGTATATAAGCAGGTTGTACAATCAGTTAAGTTAAAGTAACCGATACTTAAAGGAAAGGTTTACAACATCATACTAATATTATAAACTAGCTTTTGCCAGCGGCTTCGACCGCGTGGAGGTCGGAAAATATCCCGCGTGAACGTACTACCGAGATAAAAAGTAGCCTATGTGTAATACAGGTTATTTTTTTTTAAATAAAAACACAAAGTACACTTTAATATCTATTAAAGTGTACTTTTTGAATATGGGAGTTTGATAAAGATATATCTATGTGAAATACAATATATTTATGTATTTAATACACTTTGAAGAAATGCCTAACGATTAAACACGTTATTGTGGCTAATTTATAAAAGATAGATAAATACTAATCAGGATTTTTTGTAGATCTTTTGAAGACCATCATCTTTGTAATACATATTTTTGGTGTATGATCAATGTATGCGAGGATAAGAGCTCGAAAGCGCATTTTCATCCGACTTGCTTCAAATTTATCATCACTGCTCGGCTTCTATGTGTCTTAGCGTTATGTTATATAGCCTATAACCTGCCCAGGAGTATGGACTACAATCGTACCGACTTTCGTTAAAATCCCTTCAGTAGTTTTTGACCCATGCGTACATATACAGACAGACAGACAAAAAAATTACTGATTGCATTTTTGGCATCAGTATCGATCACCATTCATCCTCCAATATTAATTTTAAATATATTTTCAATGTACAGAATTGACCTCTCTACAGTTTTATTATAAGTATATAGATATAGATATACCGGATGACATTTTTTACCGTCTTGACCTTCGTACGGTGTGTTGTGTAACTAGAATGGAAGACAGGAAGGCCTTCAGATTCATCGCAAGTGACTAAAGAAGCGCGGGACGCGGGCTAACGGGGATGCCTGTGCGGCTCGTGCGCCTGCGAAAGATCAACTTGGCCGCCTATCGGCCGGCTTCAAAGGGTAGGACCGCGCTACAAAATCATTGATACATGTTGCGCATTGAGTAGGGTGCGTATGATTTGAGTTTCGATAGATTTTAATTGATTTTTTTATTTTATTTTTTCCAAATTTCTGTTTTTGTTGTTCTAGTATGAAAATGTAACTTTAAATGTGTAGTATTTATTGCTAGATCAATTTCATTACATTTTATTCAAAACTAAAAATAATAAAAATTTCTATGCCAAAGGCTTCTACTCCGTTCACCTATTACACCCATTTTTTTTTCAAGACGGTAAAAAAAGTCACCCGGTATAGATGTGAAAATAAGTTTGTTACGCTTTCACGCGAAAACTACTTAAACGATCATCATGAAACTTTGTACACATATTTTTGGAGGTATTAGAAGTAACATAGGATACTTTTTATGAAAAAAAAATCTATATTTATTTTTATTTTTAACGCGAGTGAAGCTGCGGACAAAAGCTAGAAAGTAATTAATGATACTGACTAATCTATAACTCCATGACGGGTTTGCAATAAATACCTTCAAGCCTTTTTACACAATTTGCTTACTTTAAAGCTCCCATAGACGGATGTGACGCTACGGTGGTTGTTGGGTTGGGCAAAGCGCCTGTCGGCGGGAGCCTTTATTGACGAACTACCGTCTAACTTCATCTCGCTTATATCCAGTAAAAACCGGATTTGTAAAATTTACCCTTTCAAGACCAATGTCAAGTCGTTTGATTATATCACCAGAGTGCTATCGAAAAAAGTTTTCCCAGACGTGTGAATGGCTATCTCAATTTGTTGTCAGTATGTTAATTAAAAGTCTGTATAAGTAGGTACGTCCGGTAATAAACATTTTCACACATTTTGAAAAGCACTTAGTCATTTTATTTTACTTACCTACCTACCAGCCGGCTTATTCTGCAAAATCTCACAGAGCGAAATAAGGTGAAATGAGTTGAATTTAAGTGAGCTTTCATTACATTTGAGGGGCAAGTCTCATAATTTGAAGAACGTTCACAATCAGGAGGCCAATTCTCGTTATTAAAACGTTCAAAATCTAGTCGCAGTCTCATCTCAGCGACAATCAAACGTCAAAAACTTGTCAAAACGTGTGTTAGGTAGGTTGTAGGCAAGTTTTTGACATTTTACTGTCGCTGAGATGAGACTGCAAGCTAGACTTTCTACGTTTTGGATAATGAGTATTGGCTCACTGATGCTAGGCTCTGACACTGTTGGCAGCTCACTACAAGTTTACTTCAACCAAGTTTTCACGGAGATTGTTTACTCAAACTCAAAGTATTTATTTTTAACTAGCTTTTGCCCGCGGCTTCGCCCGCGTGGATGTCGGAAATTAACGCAAGTATTTTTTTAAAATAAAAGATTTTTCTAAAATAAAAGTAGCCTAAGTTACTCCTTGTTACATCAGCTATTTGCCAGTGAAAGTCCCGTCAAAATCGGTCCAGCCATTTCAAAAATTAGCCGGAACAAACAGACGGAGAGACATAAATTGTAAAAAAATATTGAACACTTAGTAAAAAGTGGTTATCTTAATATTACAAACAGACACTCCAATTTTATTTATTTGTATAGATTAAAAAAATTATAAGCAC
This sequence comes from Aporophyla lueneburgensis, assembly GCA_932294355.1. Taxonomy (NCBI): domain Eukaryota; kingdom Metazoa; phylum Arthropoda; class Insecta; order Lepidoptera; family Noctuidae; genus Aporophyla; species Aporophyla lueneburgensis. The sequence goes on along the minus strand of OW028746.1, from coordinate 19,116,380 downwards.
TTTCAAACTGTCGAGATAAAAGAGGAAGCTATAATTGTCCATTCTAAAGCGTAGTAGGAACCAATGGAGAAAAACGAACATAAAATTCCACGGACAAAATTGTAAATCAAAATATTGGTCACATCATTCATGTTGACATTATACATGTGAGAATAAAATAAGCTATGGCAGCTAAGAGTTGACCACCTGACGGCGCCCGGTTACGAACATGACGAATGGATCAGCACCATTAAGCTCATTATTTAAAAAACAAATTATTTCATTTGTGTAAGTAGGAGACATAATCTTGATCAGATCGTGTAAAAATAATGTAGATTGGTGTTTAAATTTTGAAATAATTTCATTTGAGGAAATAATTACTCAGATTTAGTGATCCGGTCCAGTCAGTGCAAGCATTTGTCAGTAATCGTGCAGATCAACTCAGAACTTAAAGAGCTCAACAGCTAATTCTGAAGGGACCTTAATGATACAACTCGCACGCCACCACCAGCGGGACAATTGAGTGAGCATGATATACTGTCAGCCGCCCAGGCATATCCAACTCTATAAAAGACGTACCCGGTATATGGTAGCTTTATAGTGGGTACATACATAGTGCTTACACATGTGCCATGCAATTATACATAACAACTGAATTAATAAAGTTTTTGCAATCTATTGCAGATCCAACAATATTTTCGAAAACTGATCAAATGCTAAGTAAATATTACAATCTGAACAGTAGGGACTACTTTTAACATTCGATAAAGCAAATCATATGCATTTAGGCTTTTCCCCCCAAATTTTAACTAAATCACTGTTACGTGAACCAATTTTCCGTCGTCAAGATTTGATGCACGTTTATTTATCTTAAAATTGTAGGAAGTCTCATCAGCAAATATTTCCATTTGTGGTTGTTTTAAAAATTAATGGCGTAGATCATAATAAAAAGAGGATAGGACCCAATATCGAGCCTTGCGGAACACTCATTTTTACTTTAAACCAGAATGAATTATCACCATTTATTTTAACTTCCTGTTAAATCTAACTAACTTTACAAAATGTACCTACCTACTGCATACTTCCCTTTAATCCATAGCAACCACCAAAGTGCACATCAAAATCAATCATATTACCACAGTTTTATGTTGCAAATGAGCACTCTGAACCCAATTTACCCATTCTACTTCTGGAACGTAAATTGCTCTTTGAACCACATAGGTAGCTACCGCTATTTGACCGTTTTCTGGTATTTCATGAAGTATATATTCAAAGTTATTAAAATGTTAAACACTTTTTAGTACCTAAGTACATACTTATGTTTCGCTTAGTGCGTAAGGGGAAATGGACAGGCTAACTGGCACAATAATGATAGAAAGCAATTGAAAGGCCAGACAGACAATTCTAAAAAGCAGACCTAAGGCAACATGATCACTGACTAGCAGTTCAGCCATCAAACCTCTTATCAATACGGTGGATCCATAGGATACTGCTCCACCTCTTGATTTTTTGCCAGAGCTTCAATTTTGTAAGGTTAAATATTAATAAAGAAAACTCACCAATAACACACAAAGAAACATTCTGCAACAAATTCCCAGACCGGCACTGGTATATCCCGGAGTCCTCCACCATAGCCCTGTCGATGGTCAGCACCAACGCCGGGACTCGTCCTCTCATGTGCTGCACGAAATGCTCCTGAGAGAAGATTCGACTGCCCGGGATGCGCTTGACCACGTGACCTTCTGGATCCAGCCATTCCACCTGAAATAAGATAATTTAAGAAGCTTTTGTCATGTAAAGCCTTGTTCATGCCAGGGTATTTGCGAAAACATTGTATTGGTCAACGTTTTCATCAGAACCGATTTCAGTCTTGATCTTTTAGAGTCATTCAGTACTAGTTTTAAGTCTTCGAACTTGCCCAGCTAAGAAATGTGTGAAACTCCGAGTTTCGCCATCCGCACTTTGTTTTTGTTCCATGACCTGGAGGCCTACTCCCTTCGCACGAGTTTGTAGTTTCGGCTGAAGTTACGGGGGATTCCTAGCGCATATCACCTTCGGAGATAAGATTAGTTCTGGGCCTAACTTTTTTTTTTTTTCAGGATGGGAAATCATCAAATGACTTCTCCCGCTCTGGGCGGAGCGGGAGGGCATGTCAGACTTTTACTGACTAAAACCCACCCGTGTTTCATCAGTTGCCCATTTGCCAGGATCACGGTATCTCTTTCGAACAATCACGCGACCCCGGCAGGCATCGGTCCTAGTAGACCCCTACACTGCTGCTGACATCTCTTTGAGGCGCGCGTGGAACACTACGCGCCGTTGACCCGAGCTTGGTCCTTACCGGGCGGCGAACTACCCATTGCTCGCCGCCCGCAAGCTCGCGACTACGGTGGCCGGGAGTCCGCAATCGACTCCCGACACCCGGGGCGTCGCCTCCTGCGGCGGCTAGGGACGTGAGGGCGCAGAGACTGTCACTCCCTCACGCGCCCCGTCTCCTCCTTCGCGAGCATTACTGCTTCGCAGAAGGAGGTGACGGCTTCCCATTCCCTCTCGCTCCGTACCATGGCTCGCACTAGGGCCGGACGCGAGAGGTCGCCGCCGCCGATCGCCTCCACGAGAACACGGCGGTGCCCCGCACAGACAGGGCACACCTCCACCGTATGCTCCACCGTGTCCTCCAGACGATCCTCACAATGGAAACACCCGGGCGTTTCCTCCCGCTTTATCCTGAACAGGAACCCACCGAAGCACCCATGCTCGGTGAGAACCTGCGTCAGGCGGAAGGTGAGGACGCCGTGGCACCTCTCTATCCACTCCTCAAAGAGGGGACTTACCGCCGCAATTGTGGCGTGCCCTGGGCCTACCTTATAAATGAATGACACCATGAAGACACCAGAATGACAGCTGTCCATACTGCCAAAGTGTTTTCACCGGTTTGAAAAAGTTAGTTAATCACATGTTCGGCTCACTCCAAAGCTTCGTATTACTTTCGAACGTGCCCGTATTTTAGCTGACGGAGTTAAAGAGTAGACCCCTGACACAAATCACGTAACGCGTAGATATCGAATCGCGAAATCTACCATGGCTTACTCTAAGCATAGCTTTCTCTCGCATTATTTAATTATTAACACCTTCACCTGTAGCCTATGTTTCACAAATAAATAACACTGAATACTGAATACTGAAATCTTCCCTCGATAGGGCGGGAGGGATGATTCAATGTTTTATCTTGTTACTGGACACTCTTTTTGTCTGGGTGGAATGTGGAGGGTAGAGTAAAAACAAGTAAAAACGATCTGCACCACATATAAAAAAATGAGAATCTTCTATGAAAATAAATTAAATCATACTATTCATTGAGCAGTGGTGGTCCGGTGGTAACAGCCCTTACGAGTTGTAGGTCGTGGATTCGAAGCCAAGCGGGAGATTTACTTTGCGTAAATAATTTCATCACCACTGCCTCACCAAAACGATGAGGGCAAAAATCGTTACTCAATACTTTTATTGCAATCCACATGTATTCTTAGGTGGAAAACTTATAATATAATTAGTTCATATGGACCCTGTCGGGCACAGCAAAATAAGTGAGTTAGGAGAGAGGAGCATTTGTTAATTTTGTAGCATTACTTAGAAAACTTACTATAGTAATACAAAAATAATGAATAAAGATATTGATGATTTTGTGATGTCCTAGAACCAAAAATTCGAAGACATGTGACAAACCACATATACTGGGCCCGCATGGTAGATTGCAGCGCACTCACTTTCGACTAGAGGAAGCCTGTATCTCAACATCATCATCATCATCATTTCAGCCGTAAGACGTCCACTGCTGGACTTAGGCCTCCCCCAATTTGGGGGGCTTTGCCATAATCGCCACGCATGGCAGGCGGGTTGGCGATCGCAGTGTGGTGGTAAAATGCATAGAGAATGCTGCTGCCCATTCTCTAGTAAGTCCCTTAGTCGCCTTTTACGACACCCACGGGAAGAAATGGGGTGGTGTTATTCTTTACGTCCGGCACCACACGGTACAACAGGTGTCTCAACAGTGCTAACATTATAGGCTGAATATGCATGTCTTTCTCATTAAACTTTGTGCTTTGAATAAAAATGCAGCATTAATGAAAATGGTTGCAGACCTTGGTTATAACTCTAATTAGCACAATAGTTTATTGGACTCTATATCTGCAGCGGCCTTTCCGGGCTGATTATATTATGATGATGACGTTTGAAACTGCTTCATTAATAAGTTGAATGTTGCAATCCTTTATTACATTATAAATACATAAAAAAATATTTTAAATATTAGAATAGAAAAGTATAAAAATGTCAAAAAAAAATAGTATCCCACCGGTATCGGGCATAGGGTCCAAACTACCGTCTATCAGGGCTCCGGAGAGGGGAACCTCCTAATAATGCGAGCCGGGTCCAGAAGAATCCTCCTTCCTTCTGAATCAAGCCTTTAATCCATCTGCCCAACGAGAGCCTCCTCAGATGTTTGTCGGGGCTCTTGGCTATCAAGCTATTACGACTATCGGCACAATGATCGCTGAGTCCACATCTCACACATGTCGACAACCTCGCGAGCCAAGTCAAGATACTTGATTTGTTTATCTTTCTCGGCTTTTACGAGGTTTCCGTCATTCGGGACCGTTATGTCAACAATCATTGCGCGCAACTCAAATCGATCCATCACCACTATATTGGGCTTATTGGTAACAATCGTTCTGACAGTGATGATGGATCGATCCCAGTGAGTGTGATATGCCCATTTTTAAGAACTGGGTCGGGCACATACCTTTGGTACAGCACTTCAGATTCCACAAAGCTGTATTTTAGAGCAAGTTGCTGATGATTGACCCTGGCTACAAGGTTGTCTCTATGCAAGTACTCTGCGTTGTCTAGACGAGAATGTCCGGAGATAATGTGTCTCTTTGATTCCCTCGGACGGTAGCCTGCCTGACAGATATCAAGCGTACTATCTTTCACAATAAACCTCCGGTAATTGTTCGTCATCATAATTTCATCCATAACTGAAAGCTTTGTCTGTTACAAAGCTTTCAGCTTCCTTAAAGAGGTTACCGAAACGCAACCACGCTACGGATGCTAGTGATATCTACATTGGGGCCATGATAATTTGAATTTGAGAATTGTGAATTGTAGGGCCCAGAAAAGCGTCGGTGAAACTCCAACTCTGGCATACCTCCATGCAAGCATTAGAGCGTACCGAACATTTTGGCATTGATCATCATCATTATTTCTATTATTCCATTTTACTATACTTTGGGGCCTAGTGCCCCGCAGCACAGGTATTTTTGATTTTGGCGGACACCAGTTCCTCAAAGATGTTAAGCCTATTTTTTTGAATAAGCACTTCCTGTCCGCAATAACATTTGTGATGAGAAATATATCCTTCAAATATAATTAAATTTTCTACTACCCTACTAATAGTATAAATGTGAATTTATGTATTTTGGATGGTTATTATACAGTGACACAAAATCGACTACACGGAATGGTATGAAATTTGGCACACAGGAAGTTTATAACCTGGATTAACACAGAGTATAGGTACTTTTATCCGGTGGCCCGCGGGTGAAGCCGCTGTCAAAAACTAATAGATAAATACATTATTATTATTATTTGCCATCAACCTGGCACAAACCCAAACACCCAAACGCTGCTGCTTAGAACTTGTTAGAAGACCCAAGAACACTTTGCCTGACTCGGAGTACGAACTCTCAGTAATCGCTCCAACCGCTAAACCAACATGCCACTGGAGTATACAAATTTTCGTAACATTTGAGAGTTTCAAGCTTAGCATTAGTAAGGCCAGCAGCAAATCTCGATTACTACTTTCACGCATCCTCTTAATGGATAAAAATATTTTGATAACCTGCTTTTAAATATTTTCTAAAATAATTAAGTTTTAACAAGTTATATTCCACCTTCAGAATTATTGAGAGCTAATCAGAAATTTTAAGATTTCAACTTTGGCTCATAAAATGATAAAACTCTTATCAAAACAGAGTTCAATTACTGAGATATAGGCCTCTTTTTTATAAGAGAGTTTTATCATTTTATGAGTCAAAGTCGAAGACTTAAAATTTCTAATAAGGTATCTGTAATTCTGAAGGTGCGTTAACTTCTGTTCCGATTTTTTTTAATTAAAATTATGAAAAAGTATTTATGAATCAACTTTTTGTTACTGATTAGACCTTAGTCAATGACATTTTCAAGGTTTACGAATGATAGATGATATAAAATATATTGCCATAACGAAATTCAGCATATTAAGCTCTACGTATAATGTTTTTATACGTGGATCAGAGAGACCATAAATGGTTTGCAATAATATTTCATCATTATTATATTATTATCTGCCTAGCATTTCCCAATTATGTTGGGGTTGGCTTCCAGTCTAACCGGATGTAGCTGAGTATCAATATTTCACATGGAGCGACTGCCTATCTTACCTCCACAACCCAGTTACTGTGTAATACGATATCCCTTGGTAAGACTGGTTGTCAGACTTTCGGACTTCTGACGACCCGTAACGACTAGATCTACGATCTACGAAAGATAGCCGGGACCAACGGCTTAACGTGATTTTTTGTGCGACCAACCGCGTCAAGCTTAGCTTAACCTGAACTATCAACCCGTGGTTTGCTATAATACTTGATGTATTCATATAAAATTAAACATGTTCCCGACACAGGGCCCAAGGGCTACCCCTGCCGCACCTTAAACTAATCCGTAATTGACCTAATGAGTAATTCCCAAATTATAATAAGTTATGTAAGTATACCACCATTTTTTATGATTGAAAATTAATGCAACTCAGTTATGCTAACCTTTGCAATATGCCAGGTTATTAATATGCCACAGTATTATTATACTGATAATAGTTAAGCGAAAAAGTTATGCCAAACATTGTTATGCCATGAAGGGGAATCCCCATTTTTAAAGCTCACCTTTTGATTCCTATTGGACGCTTTACAGCTGATGGTTTTGTGACCTCCCACTTTCAGGAAATCGTCGTCTCCATAAGTGACAGGTTCCACGGTCAAAGTGTTTTCCAGTGGTTTTAGCCCGTACACTGAACAAACATTCAAATTAATTATTTAACTTCGAGCTTTTTGTAAGACTCAATGATTTTAAAGTGTTGCAAAAACCTAATGATGAATGTATCAAAATTCTATGAATATGCAGTGAAGATAAATCGACGTCCTCTTTATCAAAAAATATTATAATGATGTCGACCTTCTGAAAGACTTCGAAAGAAAAAACCTTTTCTGCCGAATTTCCAAGAAAATACTACATACTAAAAAAACCTTCAATTTCGGAAGTCTTTGGATCTTTATTATAGCTTTTTGCCACTGACTTCCGAAATTAAAGTAATTTTTCTCTTTGGAGTGTATTTTTGGAAATCGTTTGGTTTTTTAGACGACAAGAAGTTTTATAATATCATCATGATAAACAAAGTGGATTAATTATACGTATTATCGAAGCAAATGCAAACACTACCAAAGCAATGTCAATAAACATTTTGTGGAACCACTAAAGCTAAAAAGAATTTTTGAGATTGGTTTACAGTTGGCGGAAAAATAGTTGGCTATACATAAAAAAATATATGTAACAGTGGAATATAGAACCTCCACCTTTTTGAAGTCGGTTAAAAACATTACGAACAAAAGAAACTAAAATCAGAGTTTTACAGTAACTTCACGAAATATAAAACAGAGGTTTTTATACAATACCTGTCCTATAGAACATGTACACAATAACGACCACATAAAATAACCACTTCATTTCAAATGATTTCAAAACTCAAATTTAAAAAACGAACATCAAATGTCACTTTTATTTTTTAAATCTTTTTTTATTTAACTTTCGCACATCACTCGTGCGTCCTATATATTTTTTTCGTGATGACAGTGGCGCAACCTGAATGAAAGTGCGGCGCTCATGAAGTGGCATACGCACCAATTAATTAATAGGAACAATTAATTTATTTTAATTACCATCATTGTGTACAATGTCATCAGTGAGGAAGTCACACTTATGTAGCTAGTTACCATGGAAAATTAAAAAGGTCACAATACTATGTCAAATATTAATATACTTACATATGTACCTACCTGGCTTCATTAATTTAGTGAGTATAATTATTTTTGCACTGACGCGACGGTTTCAAGTTGAAAAGCTTTCAGTAACACCTATGAGTAGTCGTTTGACAGTTATTTTACCTCTGAATTTGCATCACTGTCAAAATCACAATAATCTTTATTCTTGTTACATTATGATTGCTGTTGGTTTGTTGGCAATGATTAGTCTGTCAAAACTACAGTGATCTTTATTTACGTTAGAATAAGGTTGTAGTTAGATTGCCGCTGTCAGAGGTAAAATAACTGTGAATGGGCTGTAATCCTTTCTAACCAAACTATAAGGTTCCCACTGCTGGAACACAGGCTTCTTCCCTGTGAGAGGGCCGCGAGCCATAACCCATCATTTGGTCTTTGAATATATGGTTCTAGGACATGCCGGTTTCCCCACGATGTTTTTTCCGTCACCGTTTTGAGACCAGTGGTGCTGAAATGATCAACACAAAATAAAGTGCCTGCTTGGATTCGAACTCACGATCGACAACTCGTACGTCACGGCCCATTACCGCTGAGACACCACAGCTCCCTCTGTTACCCTTATGAATTGTTATTTGTGGTACATAATAATAATTTTTTTTATCTCTATATCTAAATACTGCTATTTGTTTGTCAAGTAATAGTAAAACATCACGTTTCCAAAAGTAATCGTAAGTCAAGTGAGAAATTAATCGGTGGATTGACAATGAACCCGACAAGTTCACATAATTTTCAAGTAGGTACCTAGGAATTGGGTAATTAAAAAATAAAGTGTAGTTGGAAAAATAGAATAATGGTAAATGGTAAACGTAGGTACCTACATTTATGAAATGTTTTTATTGCAATTTAACATTAATTTGAACTCTGAACAACATGTGCCCGGATGCAGGGTTTTATCAATTGAAGGCAATAAGAGATAATATCAGTGTAAAACACATTTACAGGCGAACAATAATTTTCATGTAAACAACGACGTAGGTCCTTCATGGAGAGACGGATGGTACTTTGGAGTGTTTGTGATTGGTGGTAAAGAATTGTCGTCCTACTCAGAAATGTTAATGAGGCCTTAAATAACGGTTGTGAAAAGGTAGCCAGCACTAGCCAGTTATAGTTCTCCAGGACGTATTTTGGGCACGACGGCAAATCTCAACGGAGACTAGCCTTAGTGGAGGGAGATATTATAGTGTACAAGTTTGCGCAGACACAAGTACACTCTCTCATCCCTTACTCCAATATCCCGATGAAACGGAAACCGACACGACCAGAGAGAGATCAGGCGTAGGCTTAGCAGGCTTTCCAAAGCACTGTGGTACCAACTTCCGAACTTCAGACTGTTACTGAAATTCCTAATCGATAAAGCCATTTTTTTACTAGCGAAAGATGTCAACACCTTTAGGTTCAAAATCATAAATGATAAATGACTTTATTTTTGCAAGTAGGTTCGTACAAACACTTTTACACGTCAATCATATTTTTTTTAATTAGATGAGGTCGGCATTTCCTATCTGACTACTCTGAGAAGAAACGCCGAAACAAACTCAGAGGTCACAGTCTCTTTTAAAGTCCAGACATAATCTTGATCAGATCATATGAAGACCATGTGGATTGGTGTCTGAAGTGGTCTTTTAAGGAAAGAACACACAGCTTGAGTGAACCTGTCCAATCAGTGCCCGCACTTGTCAGTAATCATGCAGCTCCACTCAGAACTTAAGGAGGTCAATGATTCGACGAACAATACCAAGGAAAGGACATTTGTGTAGGTCGCACAAATTACTCAAACTGCCAGACAATATAAAAAATTAAATGAGAAGAAAAGGGAACCAAAAAAAAGAACACCCACTTAGTCTTCACATTTACAATAATTAAAACAATATAATACTTTAAAAGTAAATATGCATGTCATTGTATAAGTAAAATTCATCAATGTCAATGTGTATATAAAATCAGGAAATAGTCTCGGTCTGATCATATAAGTACCTCTGAGTTCATGGTATCAGGTTGCGCGCCAATGTTGCCACCCTATATAAATTCGTTTGAAAATGGAATGAAAGTTCAAATTAAACCGGGAAGTTACCCATGAGACAGGGCAATTTTGTATTAGGATCTTTATAGGATGCTATGAAATGTTGATAAATTGACCGATCACGTCTTTCTGCTTGTCTCACAAACTATATACCATAGACTGTTTGTTACATCTTTCTTGCTAAAATATTTATAATCACTAATGGTCGCCCGATGGTCAAAATTCGACCATAATTCATTTAAATAGAAATACGTTACATAATAATATCAACTTTATGCACATACATTTTTACTAACCATACACACCTTACACTCTCCATATTAAGTTTAACTGTGCCAAATTACATTATCCTCCGTCCACATATTTTTCTTTTAAAGGGTTTTCTTTTATAGTTTTTGCTTCACGTATTAACATATTTAGTTAAAGTTATTATTAAATGAGAGATGATGAGATCAGCTTTGTCTGTATGAAAGACTTTTTTTTTATCTAACCAAATACCATACATGATTAAAGTAGGTCGTGGTTGTGTTTCTTTAAGCTAGATTTTATTAGTACACTTTAGTTTATATTAGGCATTAAACAATCTATAGGACAACACCTTTATTTCTTTGTAGTTAGAGTAGTTTTCGTAGTTTAAACAGACGTGCGAAGAACGTTTCTTTAATTACACTTTCGTTACTATTAGGTATTCCACAATCTATGGGACAACGCCTTTATTTCGTAGTAGTTAGTGTGGTTTTCGTAGTTCTCACGTGCGGTTGATCGTACCTACCCGCATACGTCTGAAACCACATGGTATGTTGGACTAGAATAATCTATGCGCTTACGCAGTTTAACGACTCGGTGTCATCATGAATGTGACACACTTTAGCGATGTGCTAAATAACATCAGAATTTCAATTCGCTAATAATATGCAATACTAAACTGTTACTATTAGGAAATATTATCATAATATTCATGCTTAAAATCACAAAATCATGTTCTGTTCTAGTTTTATTTTTGCTTAATGCTTGAGATGGTGCCGTGTAGGGCTTGTAGGTAAGTAATAATATCGACACAGGTCGACAAAAAAAATTAGTTTATAGACACAAAAAATCTTTTTAATACTATAACAATAACCGTTCACATAGGTAGGTTAAATTTGTTTGTGGGAAAAAGCTGCACAAATAGTGGAAAACCCTGCCTCCTAAACTAGGGAAACCCTCGAACGATCAGAATAGCTATAGGTACTTGCCGCGGAGAGTACGTAAATAAATAAATACCGGGTGTAAGGAACAGCCCTTCACAAACTGACAGAGTGCATTCAGCTCCTTATTTTGAATCATATTCCACTGGAATTTTTCTCCGGATTTTTTCTTTTTTTTTTACTTTTTTTCAGCTTTTTCAGTTTTATTTCAATGTAAAATTACATTCTCTGAAAGCAGCACTCCATTTTTGTAAACAATACGGCTAAAATCAAAAAAGCAGCAATGGATGTTGAAATAATCTAACGAACGACGCGTAAAATCAGCTGTTCACTTCCCGTCTAACTACAGAGTTCATCGAACTCTTCGTCAGCGATTGCACAAAGGCGGCTTTCCGAATTAATCCGAGATACATTGCGTGTGAGAAAATAAAACAAATCAGGTTTATTGGATTCCCATAACGGTCCTGAAATAATTTCTTTTACTGGTCATCTTAGTATGATATTCTGAATCCACCCCATCAGTTTGTGGAGGGCTGTCCCTTACACCCGTTATTTTACGACAACCAACACACCGTTATCTAATCCCAAACTAGGCAGAACCTGTACTATGGCAACCAGACTACTGATAAACATACTTATATATTTCTGAATACATACATATTATTGATAAATTACACCCAGACACAGAGCTGAGCACGATCGTGCTCATCACACAAAGATTTGTACTGGGTGGGAATCGAACCCACGACCTCGGTCTTAGCAGTCAGAGTCACTAACCAGTAGACTAACAGGCCAGTCAGATGGACGTGGATGTGGTGACCATCTTTTTATACCACGATACCCTCCGTGCCTTGGAAAGCACTTCGCTGGCTTATCAGCTATTAAAAAGATGAAATACTAATGTAAAATTGGAATAGCGAGATACATATCCAGTCAGTTCAGTAATATTACACTACTTTGCGTGGAAGACCAGTTTTAATCGCCACACTATGAAGTAATAGAATGAATGGATAACACTTTGAACCCAATTGATCAACCAGTCTAATTAATATGCTAAAGTGCAATAAATCTAGTTGTTTTTAGTTACTCTGCTGATCTAGCAAAAAATGTGTGGTGATGTTTTGCAAGAACTTTAACCTACATAATTCGTAAGTAAATGTGAGAGTAATGTGATAAACAAGTTATACTACAGAGAGTGGTATTAGAAAAGATACACATGTATTTAATCGAAAGAAGGAAATTATGCGTTTATTTGCGGTAAACATGATGCAAACAGAAAGTACATACGCAAAAAAATACTGGCCAAGTGTGTGAAATAAGGCCAGAAATTAAAAAAGAGGCCGATATAATGTAGAAAAAATGTACATAGGAGCCCAAATGTACATAGGCGGTAACGGCCGCGACTTGCGACCTGCAGGACGTCGATTCGAACCCAGACTAGCGCTTTACTTTCTGTAAATTACTTCATCAACACTGCTCCCAAAACGTTGAAGGAAAATATCGTCAGGAAACGTGTCCTAGAATCAAAAACTCAAAGATATGCGAAATCTATCATCCCGCACTGGGTTCAGGTGGTGGATTACGGCCCTCTGACACTGAGAAGAGGCCTGTATCCCAGCAGTGGGAACGTTATAGGCTGATTATGAATGAGTTAAATATCGTATTTCCCGAAAAAATAGAACAACAATGACATCAGACGTAGTCATGAGCCAAATTATTATTTGATTCTATTTAGTCTAAAAACAGACACGTTCCAGTATCGTTCCCCTAATTTGAATACGACACATCCACGTTTAAAAATAATTATGATTCACGTTGTCGTCACCAATCACGCGATTTATCAGAATTATCAAAAGTTTTCAATGATCTTCGACATTCCCTGAATAACAATATAGTTTTGTGACGTCGGTACAGTTGATAAAAGAGATTGGTAGCTTGCTAACTGGCTATTTAGTTAGATAGACTACCGGGGTAATTGCGTAACACACTAACAGTAAGGATGGATTTCATTTCAACAGTTTAACAACATTAATTGCGTTATTTACGTTTCTACGAAGCAAATGGCCAAAAACTATATTTTCGAAAAATGATTTAGATTTTGATTGATATAAGCGTGTCATTAAGGGTGTTGTGTATACAGGCAACTGACTGCTCGTTGGCGTCATGTTCGCAAGCACGACTACTGAGCGTGGGGTACACTGGCTTCGATTCCCGAGTCAGGTAAAATATTATTGGTAAGCAGCCTGGAGTTTTGAAAGCACGTTAAGCCGCTGGTCTTGCGCTTGATCTCTCTCCGGTGTGCAACTATGTCTGCGCTCTATAATATCTCCCGCGCTGAAGATAGTCATACGGACTGCTAAACTGACTGTATACATGTTGTTAATATGGTATACCGAGTTTTGGAAACACAAAATTTAGCTAGCGGATCTATTATTCGCCTTTGAATGACGTTGCGTGGAGTCTGGGGTATGGTGTCGAAACGGACCATGGATCGAAACTAGGATCATTGAGACGTAGTCGTGACATACTGGCCTAGGAACTAATCATTATTTCCTTTTTCAGTTCAGATTATTCGTTCTGTAGTATTAAGTAGTGTTCCATCTGATACTAGAGAATGGGCAGCAGCGTTCTCTATGCATTTAACCACCATACTGCGATCGCCAACCCGCCTGCGAAGCGTGTCGATTATGGCAAAGCCTCCCAAATTGGGGGAGGCCTAAGTCTAGCAGTGGACGTCTTACGGCTGAAATGATGAAGTAGTGTCCCTATAATTTACTCTATAACTATGACTCAGTATAATAGACGTTATAATATGGAGTTATTTATATAATTTTGTACCCGTATCTCAATTCTGCGCCCACAGTTGATATACTGACGTTCCGAAACATATACATTTTTTTAATCTATAGCATTTTTTTTTCTTCTGTGTTATTTTTATAATACGTAATTTTCTGCATGCAAATCAGACACTCATTAGAATACGTTTATTTTTCTTACCTACAAACCAAAGTGTTTTGTTAACAGTACCTACCAATCAAATATTGCCAAAGAAATAGTGCTGGTAGAATAACAATGCGCTGGCTTGCCCACAATCTATGACGTCACTTAGGAAATAGATACCTACGTATAATGAATGAGATATCTATTTACTTATCGATCTTAGACAGGTCTTTGACTTTTCAAATATTTATATTTGAAACTCAGACAAGCTCGCAAACCAAGACTTTCCTAATGTGCATAATAATCAGGGTCAAAGTAAAATTGTCTATTTATTTTAATAGAGTAATATACGTAGGTCTGGCTAGTAGAATCAGTGTTGACAGTCTTCAGTCAGATGTACTGGTGTTGAAAGGCCTTGGCAGTGTCGATAAACCGTGTAAATTGGTAAAAGTATTGTATCTCCTTCCTCCCTTTATACATTCAAAAGTTGTCTTTAAAACATCGCTTTTAACAATAAGGTCGCCCACTGTGTCTGGCCGAATTTCTACATTTATATCTACTTACTCGTAGTGCACAATAAAGAGTACTCTATTCTATGCACCTTGTACAAACCCTGATATCTCATTTAGAATTCTGAAAATTGTTTCATCATCATCATTTCGGCCAAAAGACGTCCACTGTTGGACATAGGCCTCCCCCAATTTGAGCGAATTTGCCGTAGGTACTCGCCACGCTTGGCAGGCGGATTGGCTATCGCAGTATGGTGGTAAAATGCATAGAGAACGCTGCTGCCAATGAGCAGTAGCGTTCTCTAGTCAGTCCCTTCGTCGCCTCTTACGACACCCACGAAAACGAATGGGATGGGGATATTCCGGCACCACAGGGAACAATATCAAATTATGACGATATCGTCCTACACACACAGTCGATTAGGAAAATACTCAGCATTGCCAATGCGTCTCAAGGTTAGATCAGTGACGCAGTCGGGACCCAAGCGAGTTCAAAGCTCTTCAAAACAAAGAAACGTTGTTTTTATAAACAGGGCCAAGGGCCCGAAGTATTTTTCAATGTAAATATGTGTCAAAACTGAGAGACTCGTAGCTCTAGTGGCTCTGGGTTTGACTCCCGGGTCGGGTTTTCCTATCTGGAATTTCTCAGTAGAAGCCCGGAGTTTGCATTTGTGCCCGGATGATGGCAATAGGCTCGCCCCCTAATTACGTGGAACTTAAACATAACTGGTGAAATGTGGGTGTTCTGTCGGTACTTGTCTGCCCAACCCTTTGTGGAAAAAAGCGTGATTACTATTAGCGTCTTTATATTATTTTGAAGTCTTCAGATAACTTAGAAATCCGTGATTTGTGATAAATACATGCTGAATATCTTCTTTTTCTTTCTCAACCTGTGTTGACCCATTGCCGAGCAAAGATCTCCTCCACAGAGTTCTATTCTTCCCTGTACGTTGCCTTCTCCGGCCAATCTTCCTTAAACGCCTGTAAATCATAATAAATAATGTTATTAAATATAAATGTAAGTTCGTCAGAAATTCAACAAACAGTCGAGGTCCCCTCTGAAATTGAACTAACTCCTGAATAATGTAGTACGTACTTGACCTTTGATACGCGTACGTCATCTTGTGAATATAGTGACGAATTGCTCCAAATAGACATTTCAATCAGTATATCGAAGGAACTTATTACAACAGAATTTCAGCGACATGCTAATACAAAATCAAATTAAAAACTTTCCAATTTTTTTTTTCGATTCAATGATACTTGACATGCACATGTCTGCAAACAAACGACTGTTATGTTATATTTTGTATTTTAGATACTATCGATACCAAGACGAAGAAGAGATTTTCAAATTTTAGAGATTGAAAGCTAATTCATAGTCCCTGTTTAATCAATTTCTTCAGTGATTTATCATCATCACCATCTTTCTGCCCTTTTACCATGTATCTTAGATGCTCCCCGCAACTCGATTTCGTAAAAAAAAAAACACTTTTTTTAACACTTTAACAGCCATAGTTAAATCGGAAAAAGTAAAAAAATGTACTTAGTGTTATTTCACTTTAACTAGATAATTTATGCCATAAATACATTAGTTATTCCAAAAACATGGCCGCCAGGCAGCAACGACAAGTTCAGATTTTATGTGTTGTGTATGTGTTGTCGGTCATATAGTCCGACGAGGCCTGAATGGAAAGAAAAGTGTCGGACACATAGTCCGACATGGCAGCTAACATGTTAATATTTCGACCTAGTCATCTCCAAGATCCTAACACGGACGTACTAGGACCCTCGCCAAAATCATGCTGGCCCGCAGGATTCCTTTTCTGTTGTTTTTCTGTCGTCATTTTTAATATCGTCAGTCGCAGTCATTGTCACTGTGGATGTCATATCATGTGAAGGTCCGGGCATTGGAATAATACCAACACGAGGTGATAAGACTTGTTCGGTTATCAGACGGGATGAGGGGAACTGATTCAATTAACGTTGAAACTGTGGACGTAATGAAGAAATGGATGGTTATTATTATGAAAGATTTTTAATTGGAGTCTAAAGACGTTATCTAGGTACGTCTTACTCTATATCCACACTAATATTATAAATGCAAAAGTAACTCTGTCTGTCTATCTCGCTTTCCTGCTAAAACTACTGAACCGATTTAAATGAAATTTGGTACACAGGTAGTTTAGAGCCTGAAAAAGGACTTAGCCTACTTTTTTATCCTGGTAGTATGTTCTCGCGGGATAATTTTCGACCTCCTCGCGGCCGAAGCCGCTGGCAAAAGCTAGTAATATATAAAGCAAAGTCGTTCTTCGCTCCTATCTGTTTATCCTATCTGGTTATCCGTGTACCTTTTTCTTTTAAAATTTACAATGGTTTATATAGCGGTTTTCAACATTATCTATTTGGAAAATTGTATGTACTTGATACATATATTAATTATATTTTCGTACCACTTGCTCAAAAAAGTGTTATTCTATGCCACAAAAAGCTAACATAACAATAGTCATTTTAAATCTGATAAAAACAGGGAAAGAAAATTGTACTGAATTTCATTCATCCTCTAGGGGGAGAATGTGATTTAAATTTGGAATACTTACCGAAATTTATACTGAACTACATCTGTGTTTACACCATTGAGTTTGTATATAAAGCATTATACATCTTTTTGAAAAAGGAATACGCATTTATTATGCAGTTATGATTATGTATTAAATAAAATTACGAAAACCGACGAGGCCGTTTGAGCTTGATGCCTTTGCTTTTCGGACAAAAAATATTAGTCTAGGAATTTGTCGCGTTTTTGTTTTCTTCAAATACTTAAACGTTAATTGGACCAATGTTTCGAATGTTAACTTTTACTTTTAATTGTCATTATTTTTAACTAGCTTCTGCCCGCGACTTCGTCCGCGTCAAATTTTTGCACCCATGACCCTTCCTGTCGCATCGATTTGCCTGCTAGTTTTCGTCCATTTTTCGTTGCTGCTCGCTCCTTTTGAGTTATTGTGAGTCAACCTTAAAAGATAGACTATATGCTCTCGCGGACTTTTCTTTAGAACTTTTTAAAAGGAACAATTCCGTCATACATGATTTTTGCGCTACTTTAACCGTGTACGCAGCGCACGCAACGGAAACTCACAAAAGGAATAAATTTTCCCCGTTTTTGCAACATTTTTCATTACTGCTCCGCTCTTTTTAGTTGTAGCGTGATGTTATATAGCCTATAGCCTCCCTCGATAAATAGGCTACCCAACACAAAAATAATTTTTCAATTAGGATCAGTAGTTCCTGAGATTAGCGCGTTCAATCAAACAAACAAACAAACTCTTCAGCTTTATAATATTATATTATAAGTATATAGAAGATAAATGCTTATCTCATATTATTATTGTGTTAAATTTTTCGCAAATGGTACGAAAAGTAGAGTATTTTCCTCGGTGATAAAGCTATCTTAGTCTTGGATGAACTTAAATCCTTCGTTAGGCTCGCGATTTAAATTGTCACCCGCGACAGAAGACACTGCTTTATCCCCTTGGTTAATAATCTACTATTACAATTTACTTGTAATATTATAAAGCTGAAGAGTTTTTGTGGTTGAACGTGCTAATCTCAGGAACTACTGTGTTGGTTAGCAGAGCACATTTATCGATGAAGGCTATAGACTACATTATAACCCGCTAGGGCCATTAAGAGCCAAACACAAAGAAAAAGAGTCAGGAATACGAAGTAGGTGAGTACCTACTTCGTATTCCTGACTCTTTTTCTTCACGCACGGGCAGGCAATACAATGCAACGGGATGTCGCGGGCAGAAGCTAGTAACTTATATATCAGTACATATAGCACAAAAACCTCGATAGTTTCATACGTCGCTACAAGAGCAGATCACACTCGTGCAAAGCAGGAACGGATCACTAATAGTCCATAATTCCCTGATCACGTGAACTTGACCTTCAAATATTTGGTTTTGTACAGAAACGAACATTCTGGATGTGATCGGAGATCCGACTGACGTATCAGAAATCATGCGTCAGTCAGGTAATAAAACAATGTCAGTTTGTGCGTTGTGCGTTTGTGTTTTTGCATAGTATACCAGAACACCAGTGTGACTAACAGGATTTATTTTCCTGTTTGTCACACTGGGAATTCTCTGAAAACACACATTTAGCACTTTATCATCAGTGTGGTCAAAAAGTATAGTTATTAATATAGACAGGGACAAAGTGCGACTTTATTTTATAATATGTATAAATGCACATATTGTTTTATCTTTGCATTAACGCTAATATCAGAGTGTGACGTTCATGGAACACTCATTGGAGGAAATATTTATCTGTCCGATAATTACGTAACACACTTGCTCCTCATACACCGCAGTATGATGTTGGGGCTGGCTAACAGCCGGCGCACCAGGAAAGCGCAACTTTTTCCCATCACATCGTAGCGTAAAAACAATCAAATGAAATTAAATCGTTTATTTGTTTGCAAACATGTGTAATACAGTACATAGATGTTTAATTTTATGAACCCTCCGTGTTTTACCGTCATATGGGAATGTAAATCATATAATATTTGAATTTACACTTAAAAGATTAAAATAACAGTAAGGAAAATAAAATAATACAAGATACCAATTAATAGCAAATCGTTTGATATTGTAATAATAAAAAATGTCACAATAATACGAGGATGTCAACGAGTTTACAGTAATAAAAAAATGTCAAAGGTCATCAAGGATGCAGTAATAAAAAATAACAATTTAAAAGGAATAAAAGCATATCAATCAGTCAGTGATTCATCATTAAGGAAGTCAATAGTGTAATAACTTTTTTGTTGTTCTGAGTTGTTTAATGACCTAACGGCAGTGCTATTATTTCTTCAACAAATATTACTTTTCAATCGACGAAAAAAAACGGACGTATATTTTTTTTTATGTATGACCATGCATAACTTTTTACAGAGTGGTCCGATTTTCATAATTCTTTTTTTATTGGAATGGGTATATCTTGAAGGTGGTCCTATGTAAATTTGAAAAAAAAACCAGCCCTAAGGGTAGGAAAACAGGGGATGATTGATTGTTTACTTTTGTAAGCATGTAGTAATTAGTAGATAATAGCCACAAAAAATTGTAAAATAAAATCTTTTTAACAAAATTTAAACAGCTGAAAAAACTGAAAAGCAAAAAATAATAAACCTTTCAGTCATTTTGAGTCTGCGCCAAACAATCCATGAACAAAGATCACTCAAAGCGCCGACTTTAAATGACTGACTGACTTTTTATAGAAATGCCATCATATCCAATAGTATTTGTGTTTCTTAGAGTGCTAATCATTTTTATTATGTCTTTAATGGTTACGGGTTGCATGAATAGTGAATTTAATGTCTCATTGTTTAAATTTATACTATTCACCGTGATATCAGTTTTTACATTATTTTCCATTGTATCAAAAACATAATTGTTACTTTCGTTTGCTATGTCCGAAAGATGAGTAAGCGACAAATTATTCGGCACGAGCTTTAGCAAACATCCCTGATGCCCTACAGAAACGGAACAGCCCCATCAACACCCGGATCGCATTATTATTATTGATTAATATGTGTTAAAGTATATAGTGAACGATATATAAAAATTGACTTCTCCGATGAATTTAGAAACTATGGTCATCCTTCTCGATGATACAACTAACCGTTATAGCTGCGATAAATTCTCAGTGACACTATTAAACTTTTTGACACAAAACGTAAAAATTCTGCATGATAGACGACCAGAAACCGATATTAAACAAAAAAATAAAACAAATGTATTTAATCTTTACATTGTGTATTATGAAACAAAGTAGCTTGTAGCGACGCTTAGATCTTTTAAAAATTCGCAACGAATTTTAATGCGCTTTTTATCAATAGACAGAGTGATTCAAGAAGTAGGTTAAAAATATAATACACACTGGCAAAAGCATGTAAAATAGTACAATTCATATCATATCGGACAGGCAAAAAAGCAGAGCTGACATTAAACCGGATAGGCAAGTAAAGATAATTAAAATTCAAGAAAACAGCACAACCTAATGCGGATTCCCGGTTTTTATTGTCCCGCATAGTTAACGATTATCGTAAAATATGGCAAGCGAAATCCACTTTTTGGAGTTAATTTAAAAAACCGGCCAAGTGCGAGTCGGACTCGCGCACCGAGGGCTCCGTACAAACCTGTAGGTATCCTCGGTTTATGCATAAGGTTTATGTTTATGACATTAAATGTTATATTTTTAATTTTTTTATATTTGAGTTGATTGAATTAAAGGTAAATTGCGGTTTACGATTTATGACGTATTAAAAAAAACTACATACTGGATCTCGTTCAAACCAATTTTCGGTGGAAGTTTATATGGTTATGTACATCATATATTTTTTTAACCACTTTGGAAGTGTCTCTCGCGCAAACTATTCAGTTAAGATTTTTTTTTATTAGAAACCTAAATACCATTTCTAAAGACCTATTCATAGATACCCCACACGTATGGGTTTGATGAAAAAAAAATTTTTGAGTTTCAGTATGGGGAACCCCAAAATTTATTGCTTTTTTTTCTATTTTAGTGTGAAAATCTTAATGCGGTTCACAGAATACATCTACTTACCAAGTTTCAACAACATAGCTCTTATAGTTTCGGAGAAAAGTGGCTGTGACATACACGGACAGACAGACAGACATGACGGTTCCGTTTTTTGCCATTTGGCAACGGCACCCTAAAAACATCATGCATCTACATCTACACTAATTATAAAGATGTAAATTTTGTAAGTTTGTTTATAGGGAGTATTCTCTGGAACTGCCATTCGGATTTGAAAAATCATTTTGCATTTTATAGCTCAGTTCTTGAGGAAGGTTATATGCTATTTAACATGAACGCTACAACACTTAGAAGCCGAGCAAAATGAAAAAAGTCGGAAAGAAAGGGAAGTGTGAACGCAGTACTATCGTGAGCGGGCGAAGGGATACAATGCGATGAGTCGGGGGCAAAAAACCACACGAACGAAGACGCGAGCAGAAGATAGTATAACATAACAGCAAACCTTTTTCCCCAAAGCTATGATGTCTATAGAGACAACAGAATGGCATTCAAAAGCAACCGCTACGATTCATATAAAAGGAACAAGAAAGAAAGAAAATAAATTAATCTGACGTACACGTAAAACAATAAAGAAAAAAATCTTAAAATAGTATCGTGTGCGTCACGGCTGCGCAAAATAGGCCCAGTCCAGCATAAATGTCAGATAACTAGTGACACTGGACCCTATGTTACGAGCACATCTTACTGATTTTAATCAGTTTTATATTGAGTGTACATAGTTTTTTTCTTTTTTTTTGTCACCTGTCTTTTTTGGCCCACTGGTAACGTCCGTGATTTATGTGCTGTAGATCATAGTTCGAACCCAGACTGGGGCGTTACTTTATGTAAATAATTTTATCACCACTGCTCTCAAAACGGTGTAAGACAACATCGTGAGGAAACTGACATGTCTTAGAACCAAACATTTGAAAACATGTAACATCGACCAACCCGCACCAGTCCGCGTGGTGGATTATGGCCCACTCCATTTCACCGAGAAGGGGCCTGTGTTCCAGCAGTGGGAACATTATAGGCTGCTGATGAATGAATGATTCACAATAAAATTGACACAGCTATGCAGCAATCTTCAGTAATAATAAGGGTTATTTCATGAGAAATAGTAGGTACTCTTTGAAAACGTCCACATCCAAAGTTTAGTCTCTGATAACGCTCCAAAACGCCAGTTCGGCATCAGCTAACACACTATTTTTCAAACAAAACTTGGTGAAAGTTCATCATCAACATCATTTTCTCCGAAAGACGTCCACTGTTGGACATAGGCTTCCCCGAATTTGGGGGGCCTTTGCCATAATAGCCACGCTTGGCAGGCGGGTTGGCGATCGCAGAATGGTGGTAAAATGCATAGAGCTGCTGCCCATTCTCTAGTAAGTCCCTTAGTCGCCTTTTACGACTTCCATGGAAAAAAGAAGTGGTGCTGTTCTTTACGTCCGGCACCACAAGGACAGTTAAAGACGAGTTTGACAATAATTATGTTATTTTCGTAACCATTACCGACTACACTAAGGCTCCGATGGATAATGTAATGTAAAATATGTAAATGTATGTATTCTATTTATATACAAGTATTCCCATCTTATTTATAATTTAATATTATCATTATATATTTTTTAATATTCAATAATTGTTCCTCTCTACCAAAGTAACTGCTACTAATCTCTTCACCATCCTTGGTTGACTGGTAGAAAATGCCTAAAGCATAAAGTCCGCCTTTGTACCTTTTTGTGTGCGAGGAATTAAAATAAATAAATTTTAAATTTAAGACATTGTTTACAGGAATCTTCAAATTATATTCGATTAAACTAAGGGAAATAAAACTATTCCATAATACGTTTTTATCAAATTATTTTTAACCTTGCCGCTTCCCGTGACATACACGGAAGTCCACAGCTGATAATTTAATGTTGTTAATTGTGGTGCACTTTTAAATTTTTATCATACACGCGGCACTTCAAATCGGGTAGCTCAATGCCATGACAAAATAATAACTTAAATACACTTCATTATTTTCTATTTATTACATACTTGCTTTTGCCTGCAACTTCCCCCTAAAAAATATACAACGGGAACGAACTTTTACTGACTAAGACCCACCCGTGTGCCTTTAGTTGCCTATATGGTCAGGGTCACAGTAACTCTTTCGAACAAATCTCGCGACCCTGGCAGGCATCAGAACCGATGCCTGCCAGGGTCGTGAGATTTGTAAGAACTCGAACTTAGTACGTAATCAGTTTTGCTGAAATCTCTGCAAGGCGCGCGTGGAACACTACGCGCCGTCGACACGCTGGTCCTTAACGGGCGACGAGGTGCCCATTGCTCACCGCCCGCAAGCCCGCGCCTACGGTGGCCGGGAGTCCGCGATCAACTCCTAAATTCCTAACGCCCGGGGAGTGTCCTCCGGCGGCGGCTACGGGCGTGAGGGCGCCAAGACTCCCTGTCCCTCACGCGCTCCACCTCCTCCTTCGTGAGCATTACTGCTTCGCAGAAGGAGGTGATGGCTTCCCATGCCCTCTCGCTCCGTACTATGGCCTGCACCAAGGCTGGACGCGACAGGTCACCTCCGCCGATCGCCACCACGAGGACACGGTGGTGCTCCGCCCAGGCAGAGCACAGCTCCACTGTATGCTCCACCGTGTCCCTCTGACGATCCACGCAATGGGAACACACGGGCATATCCCCCCGAGCATCATATCCTGAGCAGGAACCTCCCGATGCAGCCATGTCCGGTGAGGACCTGCGTCAGGCGGAAGGTGAGGACGCCGTGGCGCCTCTCTAGCCACTCCTCAAAGAGGGCTAAAACTTGGAAAGTTTTAAAAGTCTCATAATCAATACTCATAGTAGATTTTGCAACAAATGTACGTAATTCAGTCGTCGTCAGTTGTGACCCAATCCGGTCCGGCTAAGCAGCCGACAACCTCATAGGTTGACCTCAAAGTTGTCATTCCAAAAAAAATATATATGACCCAATCCTGCGATTCAAAACATTCTGATTCGGAATTTGTGTGATAGCAAGGTAGGGTTGCCAATGTCGCCATACAATTTTCGCAGGTAATACTGTAGACTTTTTAAAATTATTTAGTGTCAGTAAAAGGTTTGCCGTAGTCATTAGATAGGAAGAAGTGGGCCTTGTGGCCGATTTTTCCAATTCTTTATTGGACACACACAATTATTACACGTTATCTCAATCTCCCTCTATCGCAGTCCACTGTTGGACATAGGCCTCTCACAGGCTGTGCCACAATACTCTATCCGTCGCCTTCCGCATCCAGTCTGTCTAGCCGGGTGGCGTGCCACGCTACGCTTGCCGATACGCCGTCTACACTCCGGGACTCGTCTGCTCCACTAGCCATCGGTCGTTCGACAAATATTGCCAGCCTACTGTCACTTCAGTTTGCTCTTTCTGCAAGCAAGTCGGTAGGTTACTGCGGTTTTTACTTTACATGTTACCTATGGTATAAAAAAGGCATATCTATACTATAATACTATATATATATACACTATATTACACTATATATAATATTATAAAGCTGAAGAGTTTGTTTGTTTGTTTGATTGAACGCGCTAATCTCAGGAATTACTGGTCCGTTCTTTTTGTGTTGGGTAGCCTATTTATTGAGGGAGGCTATAAAGTACATAACATTACGCTACAACTAAGAGGAGCGGAGCAGTAATGATAAATGTTGCAAAAACGGGGAAAATTTATTCCTTTTGAGAGTTTCTGTTGCGTGCGCTGCGTAAACGGTTAAAGTAACGCAAAAATTATGTATGACGAAATTGTTCCTTTTAAAAAGTTTTAAAAAAAAGTCCGCAAGAGCATATGTCTATCTTTTAAGGTTGACTCACTATAACTCAAAAGGTGCGAGCAGCAACAAAAAATGGACGAAAACTAGCAGGCAAATCGATGCGACGGGAAGGGTCAGGGGAGCAAAACTATGACGCGGACGAAGTCGCGGGTAGAAGCTAGTTAATACATATGTACAAAGACGAGCTATAGAAATCACCTAAATTAGTACCTACGTAACCGCAGTAATGATGCCTAAGCCTCGCAATATTATATATATCTACGTATAATATTATATTGCGAGTTTTTTGCCATCAATCATTAACCAGTTTTCGAATATAGATATTGAGTCATCGTTTGTAAATAAAGTTGTTTATGACCTACATTTTATGCATTCGTAACGTAGAAATAAAGAAAGAATGTTTCCAAATGAAGAATTTTACTATCCATGCATATTTTACTATCATAATATTAATATCTCCTTTTATATTTAAACTTAGCTCGGGACCGTGGGGAAATCCTTTGGAAGCCGTACGAGGGCCCAAATCCAATTCGCAAGCCTCATGGACAATTTTAAATAGAATAAGGCATCAACCGACGATTATCACTGTATGCATTGTGTTGTATAGGAATATTGCAGGATATGAAAACAAAAGATTATGTTTGAACTATGCATTTAGGTGGCTCAGATAGACTGGTTACCAAAAACTATGGAAGTCCCGTATCTTCTTATTAGATCTCGGTCACCTCTGATCTACCGATGAAGGAAATCCTACTCAATCCAGACTAATATTATAACCTCCTGAGACCCGGGACGTATTTACGAATATTTAATTAATTGAAGTTAATTTTTATGGCTTAATAATTATAACATAGAGATAAATAAACATCAAATAAAAAAAATCTACCCCAACCCCATTTAGCGTAAGGGAGGGTATCACCAGTGATACCTTGGATTCAAAGTGGTATTAAAACAAATTATTTTAGAAGGAAAATGTAATCAATAAAAATTTAAAAATGTATTACTGTTGCGTGTGTTATGTGTTGTTGTTGTTTGTGTATAATTTGTACCTTGTATAATTTATATGATAATTCAAAAAGCAATTTCGGTTAACATTAAAACAAAGAAAAATGTTGCATTTGAAGCATTTTTCGAAAATCAAGTTATTGTAGCCTTTGCGGCGACATTTGTACCTGTTGTTTTGAGAACTCTTCGCAAATATTGGTAAATTTTTTGCTTCTTTTGTTTTGTTTAGCAGCATGAGGAATTGGTTCGACCAATCTGTGTTTCCTACCCGCAGTTGTTGGTCTTAATACTATTTCTGGTTCAACCGGATTAGGACTACTACGAGAGCTTCCACTGTGACTTTGAACTGGACTACTGCGTGTAGTACGTGTTAGCTGAGGACTCAAATATTGCGGTAAAGAAGAGGCTGGTTCAAAATAAATTAAATGTTTCGCCAAATCAAGTTTGAAGTCCAAATATTGCGAAATATATTTTCT
The DNA here is from genome assembly GCA_932294355.1 of Aporophyla lueneburgensis. Taxonomy (NCBI): domain Eukaryota; kingdom Metazoa; phylum Arthropoda; class Insecta; order Lepidoptera; family Noctuidae; genus Aporophyla; species Aporophyla lueneburgensis. The sequence goes on along the minus strand of OW028746.1, from coordinate 19,089,696 downwards.
TTAAAGCCCAGATTTTGCGGCATCGTCTCTGTATTGCACCCATCCTTCAGCGGCAGCAAAATCGAAAAAATGGAACATCGCTCTTATTGTCCACTTGCCTGTTCTTTCCCGCATAGCATACTTGCCGATAATGCGATCTAATAAATCGATGCCACCCATATACTTGTCGTACTGCTTTATGGCAACTGGTTTAGGAATATCAAGGTAAATTCCTTTCTTCTTAGTCCAGCGCCGACATGTACCTTGTGGTTGAACAGCAGATTCAGATGATGCAACGTAAATTGCTTTACTGTCGAGCCACTTGACAACAGTAATAGTATCATCACTTCTAACCACGCAATCACTACTTCTTCTGCCTGCTCTTTGCAATGTTCCATCAGTCTTGAATAACGCACGTTGTCAGATATTCCGCTGTCTATTTGGCCTTTCATACTCGGGCACCCGATTTTTTCATCGTTCACGGTCACTTCGAGAAGATTGGGGCTCGACCACGAAAGATGCTAGAGGTTCGTCATCAGATTCGTTCCCATTCTCTTCTATGATCGCCGGTATTACTTCTTGATGACATGACTGAAGATCGCTTTCTTCGTCGCTACCTTCATCTTCAATCCACATCCACACTAATATTATAAATGCAAAAGTAACTCTGTCTGTCTGTCTCGCTTTCCTGCTAAAACTACTGAACCATATGACATAGGCTTTTTATCCCGGTAGTACGTTCCCGCGGGATATTTTCCGACCTCCACGCGGGCGAAGCCGCTGGCAAAAGCTAGTAAGTAGCATAAATGTGAAAATTTGGATGTTTGATCGCGCAAAAACGGCTGAACTGATAGTTATGAAATTTGGCAGATGGTAGAGGACCTAGGCTAATTTTCATCTTGGATTTCAGACGATGTCGCGGTCAATAGCTTGTCATACATTTTGAGGAATGTCAGTTCGCTCAGAAGTGTGGCAGGCCGTGTGATGCCGGACGTAAGCAATAGCACCATCTGTAATGATGTAGTAATGAGGAAAATTTAACTTTTGGGGTTCCCCAGGGCAGTGTCCTAGGACCAACCCTCTTCCTCATTTATGTCAATGAGCTGTGTCAGCTATCTATCCCAAACACAAAAATTATCACATATGCCAATGACACAGCTCTAATAATCCATGGCAAAGACTGGTCTGAGACTCGTGAGAGGGCAGAACTGGCTCTTAGAACGGTTATGAAGTGGTTAACCTCGAATCTCTTCACGCTCAATATCTCTTAGACCAAGTTCATCTCTTTTACTCCGAGTATCAAAAGTCAACCACCACTGTCGTTTGAGATCAGGGCTCATGTGTGTACAATGGCCAACCACTGTAAATGTGCCCAAATAGAAAGGTCTGACAGCATTAAATACCTTGGGGTCATATTGGATAGTCTCTTGTCGTGGAAAAAACAGGTTAACTCTGTTCTGGTTCGAGTCAGGAGATTAATTTATTTATTTAAAAAACTCCGAGCGGCTGCTGATTTCCAGTCCCTGAAAATGGTTTACTTCGCCCTCGCTCAATCAATTCTCAGTTACTGTATAACTACATGGGGGGGAAATCACAAGACAACCATGCTGCGGCTAGAGAGGGCTCAGAGAGCAGTTTTAAAGGTACTGGCAAAAAAAACCCATTAGATTTCCGACCTCTGAACTGTACTCACTTTGTGAGGTCCTCACGGTGAGACTGTTGTTCATCCTACAAACAGTCTGTAAGAAACACCTGCTTTAGCCTTACGTCCCTCAGCCCCTAACAAAGAAATGGCGTCCCGACAGAGTTTGTAAGAGTGAGCCTTGCAGATTAGCCTTAGTTAGTCGCCACTTCAATCATATCAGCTCTAAACTTTACAACGCCATAAATATAAGATTTAGTATTTACCCTATGACTAAAAGTCTGCTAAAGAGAAAACTGTCTGACTGGCTTAAATCCCTGTCTTATCAAGAAACTGAGCAACTTATGGTATCATATTTACGGTAAACACACACATACACACCCACACACATACACACACACACACACACACACAAACACACACACATATACACACATCACCCCACCTCCACTCTATTATACTACATAGTAACCTCCACATAGAGTATTTTCTGTTTTATATTATCTTTAAAAAAAAAAAATGTTATTCCGAAATTAATTATTATTAACTTTGTTTGTATTTTTTGTCTTTTCTGGAACAATGTAATTGTGTATATTTTTTTTGGATTGGGCGTTGATAGCTGCGCCACAGTATTTTACTTTTGTTTTTTCGTTTTCCTTTGTAAATTATTGTAAACTTAAGTTGTTCCAAATAAACTTTATTTTATTTTTATTTTTATTTATCTCATTTGTACCCGTGGGTGTCGTAAAAGGTGGCTGACTAGAGAATGGGTGGCATCGTTCTCTATACATTTTTCCACCATACTGCATTCGCCAACCCGCTTGAAAAGCGTGGCTATTATGCCCTCCCCCCACTACTTTGTCCAGCAGTGGACGTCTTTCATGTGTTATGATGATGATGACGCTCAGTAGGGACACAAGGGTGTCCAATTCGTATCTTCTAGACTCTGTTCTTTCCATAGAGCGGCAGGGACATCAACGCACAAGTTGCAATCATGACATCATACCAAAAAATGATCTGCTGTTTCATAGAAAAGTGCAATAGCTACGCGATCCAAATGTATGGAACAGCATTTTTTTTTTAGTTTATAATCGGAGATAAAATTCTAGGCTAAGGTTCTATATGTTTATATGCTAAATTCATGGTTACAGTGGGATTTATAATTTCATCATGTGTGATGGTGATGTATCCTACTAATATTATAAATGCGAAAGTTTGTATGTATGGATGTATGGATGTGTGGATGTTTGTTACTCTTTCACGCAAAAACTATACATTTTTCCACCATACTGCATTCGCCAACCCGCTTGAAAAGCGTGGCTATTATGCCCTCCCCCCACTACTTTGTCCAGCAGTGGACGTCTTTCATGTGTTATGATGATGATGACGCTCAGTAGGGACACAAGGGTGTCCAATTCGTATCTTCTAGACTCTGTTCTTTCCATAGAGCGGCAGGGACATCAACGCACAAGTTGCAATCATGACATCATACCAAAAAATGATCTGCTGTTTCATAGAAAAGTGCAATAGCTACGCGATCCAAATGTATGGAACAGCATTTTTTTTTTAGTTTATAATCGGAGATAAAATTCTAGGCTAAGGTTCTATATGTTTATATGCTAAATTCATGGTTACAGTGGGATTTATAATTTCATCATGTGTGATGGTGATGTATCCTACTAATATTATAAATGCGAAAGTTTGTATGTATGGATGTGTGGATGTTTGTTACTCTTTCACGCAAAAACTACGGAACAGGTTTGGATGAAATTTGGAACACAGTTAATTTATAACCTGGATTAACACATAGGCTACTTTTTATCCCGGTAATACGTTCCCGCGGGACATTTTCCGACCTCCACGCGGGCGAAGCCGCTGGCAAAAGCTAGTTAGCACATAAGCCGAGATCATAGTAATTAAGTACGATCGTTTAATAAATCATAATCGTACCTACCTTAGTTACGTAACTTGCCGATGACCTTCTATATCATTGCTACGTTTACTCTCTAATCTTAAAAAAACTAAAAAACATGCTTTGATAGAAGCAGAAACTAAAAATTTAAAAGTATACTTTCATAAGTTTAAAATAAGCATAGAATCATCGTCATCCTGCTGCCCTTATCCCAATTTATTAGGGGTCTGCGCAACACGTCTTTTTCTTCCACACTTCTTAGTCGTCATCTCGATAGTCACCCCCTTTCTATCCATATCATTATTCATACAGTCCATCCATCTTTATCTCGATATTTTCCTCATTCCTCCGTATCACGTGACCATACCATGACAACCAATTTCAACACAACTTTTCAGTAATCGGTGCCACTTTCAGACTTCCTCTAATGTACTCATTTCTTATTCTATACATTCGTGTAACCCACACATAACTATTAACAATCTCATTTCAGCTGCATGTAATTGCCTTTCAGGCAGAGTGATTAACAAAAAAATATTATCGTAAAATATCGTGGGTTGTTTTTTACGATATTTTCATAATTCCTTTTATCAATATCCATCGCTACAATATTAGTAACTATCTTTTGCCAACAGCTTCGCCCGCGTGGAACTCGGAAATTATTCCACAGGAACGTACTACCAAAATAAAAAATATCCAATGTGTAAAACCAGGTCATATCCGTTCAATCGTTTATACGTAATTAAGTAACAAACATGCATACTTACATTTCAACATCCAAAAATACAAACTTACAACAGAAGCAAAGGAAATGCTTTTTTATCAAAACGTAGGTATGATTATGTCTGTCTACCTTTGGGGAATAACATTGTGAAAAGTTAATTATCCTCAACACCAGATAATCTTCCTCAAATGACTTTCCTTAATTTCAAGTTATCTCTAACAAGGAAATTAAAACATAGCTTTTAAAGCCTTACGGAAAATGAGGAGGTGGGTAAGTTCGGACAAGTATTTTTCCTGCTGCGTTATTAACTTAAAAATGTTATAAAGTGAAAATATTTAATTTTTGTATGTTAAAGGGGGGGGGGGGGGGGTTTGTTTGTGAAGGTATAAATTTCCAATATAAACTGACTTCTCACTCTACGAAAACCCTATACAATGCGAGGTTACCTAAAACTAGAAATGTATAGCTTGAAGTGTAGCCGTGAGTACTACACAGTACTACTGTCGTTATTACTTAAATATTCGTGTTGTTTCACTAACACAAAATTAACTTTATCTCAATGTATTAAGGGTATATTTTAAATTGATCAAATTACGCGAATATTTAGGCAAGTGAAGTGCCAATAAAACGACACCGCGACGACGCGGAGACGACGCACGGCGGCGACGCGCATCTCGTAGAACAATTTTTGTGAAAACTCCATCGAGTTTGTTCTACAAATAATATAATTATTTTATAATTATCAGCCATGAGTAGACATAACCTGGATTAGGACATAGGATACTGTTTATTAGACTTATGAGAGTGACCGCGAAACGCAGCTAGTGATAAATAAAGGAATCTATAATTTTGTAGGCCGAAGCCTTTAACACTAGGCCACCACTGCTCTCAGGATTCGAACCCAGTCATACGCTTTACTTTGTGTAAATAATTTCATCACCACTGCTCTCAAAACGCAAAAGGAAAACATCATGAGGAAGCCGGCATATCCTAGAACCAAACATTTGTAGACATGTGACATCTATCAACCCACATGGAGCCCGTGTGGTTGACCATAGCCCACACCCTCTCGAGCGGCGGCCTCTATCCCAGCAGTGGGACCATTATAAGCTGATTATGCTAATTCCGTAATCTTTATGTTGTAAAAACTCGTACATTGATTGACGGACAACACAGCTCTCGGAACATGTTATGTATAAAACCACAAATAAATAGGTACCCATTAAGTAACCAGTAAACGCCATTTTAGTCATGTCTGCCACTAGATTGATTTACATGATAATTAGTTTTCCCAGAGAAATAATTAAATTGAGTTTACACAATTAATACATGAATAATTTGTACGCTTTGCAATCAATAAGCTGTCAACTTCAATCTCTCATACTTGACTGGCTGGTATAATTCTTCACCGTATGTAAACTGAATGAATAAACAGCAGTGGGCCTAGCACAAATGTAGATACGGATTCAACGGAACGTGAACTCGTTTCGAAATAAAATAAAATAACATAATAATTATATACTCCACGACACGATAACCGTATTGACAATCAATACATAAACTCAGCTTATCGCTGTCCACAGGTGGACATAAGCTTCTCCCATGTTGCGCCACAACACCCTGTCCTCCGCCTTCCGCATCCAGTCCGTCTTACCCACTTTCTTCAGCTCGTCGGTCTACCTAGCAGGGTACGTCCCACGCTACGCTTTCCGATACGCGGTGTCCACTCCAGAACTCGTCCGCATGGACATCGGACGTAAAAATATCATGACGGGAATTTTTCGGCACTGGATCTATAACGTAGTGCAAATCGAACAGTGTTTTTTCGACGCACTAGGAAGCTGTCTGTTGGAGTCTCAATACTCGGTTCATTAACGAGAATATCTAATATATAAAATTCTCGTGTCACAGTTTTCGTTGCCATACTCCTCCGAAACGGCTTGACCGATTTTGATGAATTTTTTTTTGCTTATCCGGTATCTATGAGAATCGGCCAACATCTATTTTTCATCCCCCTAAATGCTAGGGGTAGTCCACCCCTAAATTTTATTTTTTATTTTTTAGACAAAATTTTTAATTTCTATTTTTTTATGATACAACATACAAAAATACATACATCTATAAATTTTCACTTTGTTTCACCCGGCAAAACAACGTTTGCTGGGTCAGCTAGTGCACAATAAAATTCCAGTGCACAATAAAATTCCGCAGCGATATTTTTAATAAATATCTTAGGACAACCAACACACCGTTATCTGATCCCAAACTAGGCAGAGTCTGTACTGTGGCAATCAGACAACTGATAAACATACTTATATATTTCTAAAAACATACATATTATACATAGATCAATTACACCCAGACACAGAACAGATGATCGTGCTCATCACACAAAGATTTGTCCCGGGTGGGAATCGAACCCACGACCTCAGTCTTAGCAGTCACGGCGACACGACATTTGTAGAAAAATTTCCATTAAGTTTTCATAGAGATTGTTCTACGAGACTCGCGTCGCGCTGTTGCGTCGCGTCTGTTTGTGGGAGCACATTCACAATTGTGACTGTCAGCAACAAAAAAAATACTAAAATGCTATAAGCAAGATTTTTTTTCAAAATTTTCTATTCAAATCGAATTAATACAATCTTTGATTATATTTATGTATATAAAATGGGTCAATACTTTATCCACGTATTGTTCATTACTTTAAATGATACTGGCATGTACCTACATCAAGGCAAACTAGTATGTTTTGTTTTTTGGAAATTCGTAATAAATATCTGTTCCACGCAAAATTACACAACACAGCTGACCGATTACCTTCGTCAATTGAAAGATGAAAAAAGAAATGATTTATTTGTGACACTATGTTATTTAGCAAAAATTAATCCTTATGATGAAGCCTTTCGATCGGTATGATAAAGCTACAAGTTGATTATTTTTCTCGTGGGACGGGTTCGATTCCCGGTTTAACAATGTATTTTTTTAAATAACTATGAATGCAGTTTAAATTGTTTTTTAAATTCAAATAACTTCTTCTTTCAGTAAAATGTTCCATCTACAATATTCAAGGTACTTTCCCTCCATGTGGCATATCCGTGGAACGCCCTGTATACATAATGCTCAAATATGTAAACAACTACAAATTACTTATATAAATACTAACAGTTAAGAGGAAGGTAAATGCTCTTCTATTCGACATTAAATTGAACACAGTTTATTTTTTTAATTAAAGAAGTCGTAGTTTATATTGTTTGTTTTTCGTTTGGCACTTAATAACTTGCGATACATGCCATACCTACTCCTAAAAAATACCAATGAAAAGGTAGTTACAAAATAACTTACCGAAGAAAAGTGCGATAGCTACGCGATCCAAATGTATGAAACAGCATTTTTTTATTTTGTTTACAACCGAAGATAAAATTCTACGCTAAGGTTCTAGAATTATATGCTAAATTCATGGGTTACGGAGGGATTTATAATTTCATCATGTGTGATGGTGATGTATTAGCACATAAGCCGAGATCATAGTGATTAAGTACGATCGTTTAATAAATCATAACAGTACCTAATAAAGTTACGTAACTTGCCGATGACCTCTAATCTCAAAAAAATACAGTTTAAAAAAAAACTAAAAAACATGCTTGGATAGAAAACGAAACTAAAAATTTGAAAATATACTTTCATAAGTTTAAAATAAGCATGAGTCTTCATCATTCTCCAGCCCTTATCCCAATGTATTTGGAATCGGCGCAACATGTCTTTTTCTTCCACACTTCTTAGTCGTCATCTCAGTAGTCACCCTCTTTATATCCATATCATCATTCACACAGTCCATCCATCGTTTCTTTGGTCTTCCCCTACTCTCAAGCCATTGACTCATACTTAGAACTTTCCTCACTATATTTTCCTCATTCCTCTGTATCACGTGCCCATACCATGACAACCGATTTTCTCACAACTTTTCAGGTAGCACTTTCAGACGTCCTCTAATGTGCTCATTTCTTATTCCATCCATTCGTATAACACCACACATCACTCTCGTATCTGCTGCATGCAGTTGCCTTTCATGCAGAGTGAGGAACAAAAAAAAACATTTCATCGTAAAAACGATATTTTCATAATGTGTTTTATCAATATCCATCAGTACAATATTGATAACTATCTTTTGCCAACCGCTTTGCCCGCGTGCACTTCGGAATTATTCCAAGGGAACGTCATACCAGAATAAAAGTTTACTATGTGTTGAACCAGGTTATAAACTATCTGTTAGCCTTTATTCCAAATCCGTTTAGCCGTTTATCCGTGATTGAGTAACAAACATTCAGACATCTTAACATCTAAAGATACAAACTTTTTTTGTGACTGGGAAGTCATCAATTGACGTCTCCCGCTCTGGGCAAAGCGGGAGGGCGTGTCAGACTTTTACTGACTAAAACCCACCCTTGTTTCTTCAGTTGTCTATATGCCAGGGCCACGGTCACTCTTAAAAAGAAACTCTCTCTCTCTCACTCTTAAAAGGAAATCTTTTTATCAAAACGTAGGAATGTTTATGTCTGTCTGCTACTGCCTTTGGGGAATAACATTGTGAAAAGTTAATTATCCTCAACACCAGATAATCTTCCTCAAATGACTTTCCTTAAATTCAAGTTATCTCTAACAAGGAAATTAAAACATAGCTTATAAAGCCTTACGGGAAATGAGAAGGTGGGTAAGTTCGGACAAGTATTTTTTCTGTCTCATAAAGTACTTAACAATATCTTAAGGAGAAATATTTTCTGTGTGTGTGTTTGTTTGTTTGTTACGCTTTCACGCTAAACGGCTTAATAGATATGGATAAAATTTAGCACATGTGTAGACATGACCTGCATAGAATAAATTTAATACATTTTAAGCCGATATTCTCAGGTGATCGAGACCTCTCTCGAAGAGATGCGGCCAGCAGTGGAAACATTATAAGCTGATTATGCTAATTCCGTAATCTTTATGTTTTATAAGCTCGTATATTAATTGATGGACAAGTAAGCTCTCGTAACATGTTATGCATAAAACCACAAGTAAGTAGGTACCCATTAAGTAACCAGTAAACGCCATTTTGGTTATGTCTGCCATTAGAGTGATTTACATGATAATTAGTTTTCCCAGAGAAATAATTAAATTGAGTTTACACAATTAATGTATGAATAATTTGTACGTTTTGCAATCATTTAGCTGTCAGCTTCAATCTCTCATACTTGACTGACTGCACGCGTAGCATGACCGCCATAGAAACGGAATTTGTCGACGGACGACAAGACAAAACGATAGATTGTATCATAGAAAAATTGTATAAAACAGAAAAGAAGAGATGTTTCTATTCTTCAGTCGACAAGAGTACGATGTCAAGTATGATGACTATTTTTCTGATGAGATAGAAACATTTTTACAGAATTAAAATACATAAGGAACTTTTTTGTTCTTGGTAGAATAGAGATAGAATTGGTCATGCTACGCCGGCTGGTATAATTCTTAACCGTCCCGGCTGTCATTTGTGAAACTTTAACACTCGTTACGAGTTGTCAGAAGCCCGAAAGTCTGACAACCAGTCTTACCAACGTGTATCGTATTACCCAGTAACTGGGTTGTGGAGGTCAGATAGGCGGTCGCTCCATGTAAAATACTGGTACTCAGCTGCATCCCGTAAGAGTGGAAGCCGACTCCAATACAGTTGATGTGATTTCAGGAAATATTTTTATACCTATAAATAGATGCACATAAAAGCAAAATTCAAATACTGAAAACAACTAACAGTTATCGCTTTGTTTTATGTTGCAAGTACAGACGCCACTAGGTCAAGCTACCCGAAACTGTCAATTGTTCCCGATGAACCTTGAACCTAATGCTCTAGAAATAAAGTCGAAAATCTATCAAAGAAATCTGACAGATTGTAGTAGCTTGATGTGTTGGCGTCTGTACAAATGAACCTAGGAAAACAACAATGAAATATTAAAATGTTATTAAACGTTTGCGGTTTTGTGGGTAACATCTGTGCATAGTTCTTTGTGGAATCATCACTACAATAATTATTATTTACAATCTTTGTTTATCCATACTAATATTATAAATGGGAAAGTTTGTGTGTCTGTTTGTACGTTTTTCATGGCGAAACGGAGCGACGAATTGACGTGATTTGAATTTAAGTGGAGACAGTTGAAGGGATGGAAAGTGACATAGGCTACTTTTTGTCTCTTTCTAACCCCCCACTTCCCTAAAATAGGGGGTGGAAGTATGGATGGAGCAAAAAAAATTGAGTAGGGGATGGAAATTTGTGTGAGACTGCTCTCTTATTACTTATATAACCTGGATTAATGCATTCTTAATACATTAACCGCGGTAGTGCGTCCTCTTGCGATATATTCCGACATCCACGCGGGCGAAGCCGCGGGCAAAAGCTAGTATGTATATAAAATGGGTCAATACTTTATCCACGTGTTGTACGTGTATTGATATCGAAAAGTAGTGAAACTGATTTTTTTAATCATTCAACATTGTTCATTACTTTAAATGACGCTGGCATGTACCTACATCAAGGCAAACTAGTATGTTTTGGTTTTTGGAAATTCGCAATAAATATCTGTTCCACGAGAAATTACACAACACAGCTGACCGATTACCTTCGTCCATAGAAAGATGAAAAAAAAATTGTTTTCTGTGTTCATGTGTATCGATTAACGATATTGAAAAATATTTTTTAGTAAATATTTCTATGGGGCCGGGTGGTCCCATAATTTCTTTAACTTTGCTTAGGTAATTTTTGCGTTAGCTTGCAATTTTTTATCGATGATATTTTTGATGATGCCCTAACTTCACGTCACTACTGTGTACATAGCAAGTTATCATATACGAATCGGTGTGGTGAAAAAGTGAATAACTTCTCATCATGCTACGATACTGCGATCGCCAACACGCCTGCCATTAAGACAAACCCCCCCATTTTTTCAGGGAGGTTTATGTCCAGCTGTGGACGTCTTTAGGCTGAAATGAAGATGAAAAAACATTTTCATAAAAAAAACCCAACCGACATCCTCTAAATAAGATCCAAAGACAACGACTTCCGAAATTCAAGTTATTTATCACTTTGTAGAGTATTTTATAGAAGTCAGTTGTCTTATCGTATGTGACCTGTGCCCTAGACGTGTGATAAATAGGTGCTTTTTTTCAAGTGATAGTGCTTATTGCGGACATAATATTTAAACTCTAGTTCTATAATATTTACAATGAAATCATAATATTATGCATTGCCTATTACTCAGTTAAAACAATAATAAAGGTAAGTAGTAGTAATTATCTCGCATTTTTATTACCATACCAGAAAATAATTAATTTATGTGCTCATTCAGTGATATCGCTATAGATAGGCTAAATGCAAAACAAATCACTTTCGTCAGTCATTGTATGTCAAATGGTCAAGTTTCAGTAAAATCGTCATGTGTCTAGCCTCAGCCTTCATTCTAACAGGATGCAGCTAAATACCAGTACAGTAGAGCGTCGATTATCCGAACATAGATCAACTGAACGACCGATTATCCGAACTTCTACGCCCGCCCGACTCGCGCGTGCTATTCTCCTCCCGCGCTACAATACACGCGAAATTGTCTCGAACTATTAGTTGTATGTACTCTTATGTCACTCTGAAGTAGCCGTTAGTTGATAAACTAAATTTTACCGCGTGAAAGAAACTATTTGTCATTAATGATATGTCTAAACATTACATTTTTATTCACCTGTATATAAATATGTATGGCTGAATCAATACAGTTCGATTATCCGAAAAAACCGAATTTCTAAACAATTCTGTCCCCCAATTAGTTCAGATGCTCCACTGTATTTTACATGGAGCGACTGCCTTTCTGACCTCCACAACCCAGTTACTGGGTAGGTAAAACGATACCCCTCGGTAAGTTTCAGTAAAAGATTTGAAGAATAAATATGCTTATACTTATTTCTTAAAAATAATCTTGCAGCAGACCTGCGAAAGGAGAAACGAAAAAGAAGAGACAATAGTGTTTGAGAAATAGAGAGAGTAAAGTAGTACAAGAGATCATATGAATATGTAGTCTTAAACTAAAATATACCACACATATAATGCAAGAAATTAACATATTTATACGTAAATAAATACATAATGCTCAAATATGTAAACAACTACAATATTACTTACATAAATACTATCAGTTAAGAGGAAGGTAAATGCTCTTCTACTCGACATTAAATTGAACACAGTTTATTTTTTTAATTAAAGACGTCGTAGTTTATATTTTTTGTTTCTCGTTTGGCACGTAATACTTGATAACTTGTGATACATGCCATACCTACTCGTACAAAAAGACCAATGAAAAGTTAGGTACAAAATAACTTATCGGAGGTATTGTGACAATTTTGTAACGATGTGTTATGTATTTAAATGTTTCACCTACAATCCTACATACGATGCGTATTGTAAGAAGTCTGAGAATGAAACCGCAGCGACTCTCCCAGACTTCTGACATGCTATATTACCTGCCAGGGTCGTGAGATCTGTTCGAAAGAGTTTACCATAGCCCTGGCATATAGGCAACTGAAGGAACACGAGTCGGTTTTCAACCGATGAAAAAAAACGGAGGAGGTTATCAATTCGACGCGTATATTTTTTTTTTGTTTTTTTTTAATGTATAACCTCGTATAACTTTATACAGCGTAATCCGATTTTGATAATTCTTTTTTTATTGGATAGGGTATACCTTGCCAAGTATTATGAGTCCATTAAAGCCACAAAAAATATAAAATAAAACTTTTTAACAAAAAATTAAACCGCCGAAAAAACTGAAAAGCATAAAATAATAAACCTTAAAATTATGAGTCGGCGCTTTGAGTTATTTTTGTTCATTGATTTTTCAGCGCCGGCTCAAAATTTTAAGGTTTATTATTTTATGCTTTTCAGTTTTTTCGGCGGTTACCCACTAAAAAAACATGTGTGCAATTCACACGTGGTAGAAGTGAAACCTTCAAAAATTTTGGCTTCAAAATAGTGAGACGAATGTAAAAAATTCACACGTGGTAGAAGTGAAACCTTCAAAAATGTTTGCATCAAGATAATGTGACAAATGTAAAAAAGTCAAATGCCTATTTGTCCAAAAAGCCTGCTCGAAAAACGGTCAAACGGAAAAGTAAACTTACTCAAGGAGCACCCTTACTTAAGGATTTCCATTACCCCAAGTGTTAGAGCGAGACACAAAACAAAATGACGTTTTTATGTGTGTCTCTTTTTACTGTCGCTTTTTCGTTTCATAAATTTTCAAATCACAACGGTGCTAAAGAAGTTTTCACTCCAAAAAAAAAACATGCTATATTATATACTATGATTGTGAGTGTGACACAAAGTTTTTTTTATGCCCTATAGTATCTATTATATTATACTTTGTTTTTAGTATGAACGTCAATGGCTTTAAGAGTAGGGGGAGACCAAAGAAACGATGGATTGATTGTGTGAATGATGACATGAATAGAAAGGTGGTGACTACTGAAATGATGACTCACACAGAAGGGTGGTAGAAAATGACATGTCGCGCCGACCCCAAATAAACGAAGATAAGGGCAATGATGAATGATCAGTATCTATTATCTTACGAAATGTATGAAGATCAATTATTATTGTTGTCATAGGCTTAAACGTTTTGTTCGTATTTAACACGTAATTGAAGATTCAATACGGAAATATCTCGGCGACAAAAATAATCGGTTTAACATTTTTTGTCCATTACATCAATCGGCTTATTTATTTACTTTTCGTGTTCCTACTGTTAAAATTTATAAATCCTACAGCAAATTGTTGTCTTGAGAATGAATAGCATATGCAGATTTTTCCAGCTTTATTGAATTTGTATTTTTTTAATCACAAAAATGCTATGTATCATTATTTTAATATTATATATAAGGTTAATAAAAGGTGTAATTAAAGAAATACCATGACATAATTATTTATGTCGTGGTGTTATTATTCCTTACCACTTTATACTGGATTTTTATATTCCTAAATAAAACAATGGGTTGATGATAATGTTTTCGGAACTTTGGCCTTGTTAACGTATGTTATTTTATTGTAAATCTATAAACCTTATTTTTTGCATTTAAATTTCATGTATGAAAATTAAAAATTTTGACACACTTTGGCAATTTAATAATGGATTACGCATAAACAAATAAATAACCAATTCAGATTTATCTTCATTCAGCTGAATAACCTTTGCCGGAACGCCAAATTTCGCAATACTAGAGCGCGTCTCTCCAGAATAGGCATAGCGTAGGCTCTGCGTAGGCACGCTATAACAACGTAGATACGGCGTAGCACTTAGTAGGCACAGTGTACGCATTGCGTCGTCACGGCGTAGGTGCTGCGTCGTCACAGCGTAGACATTGTACTAATAATTATAAGTACTATGCGTTTGTATTGCGAGGCGACTGCGCAAAAGTCAAATGCGAAAGTGACCCTTATGGCATCAAATAACGTGTGCGTGCAATACTAACTATTAAAACTGTCTTTATTTAAATACACTATTGCTTAACTTGCCACTTGCATAACACACTATTATATCATAATAACACACTATTATATCGGAATAATGTTGAAGGTTATTGCTAAACCATTGCTTCATATGTTCGAGAAATTAGTATATTCCACAACGTAAATAACGCAATTCATGGTGTTGAACTGTCAAAATGAAAGCCATTCGTACTGTTAGTGTGTTACGCAATTACCCCACTAGCTATTGAATAAATAAAATTCTAATTCCACTGTATACGTAAGTAAAAAGAAAAAATAGGAATAAAATTGAGTAACTAAATCATAGCAAGAACATTATAATAATACCTAATTCGCCGACTTCCATCAGACCACGCGTAATCTGTGAACTCCGCAAGAGAAATCACTGACAAACAAAATACAATCAATGAAAGTAAGTGCGTGCGGCTTGAATGTACACGCATTCACCGTACCACCGTTTCGCCGCGTAAAATAATAATCAGTTGTCGCTCGAACCGTACGCGTCACGGTCGTATCGCTGTGCGTCAGAATTTATATCGCGACGAGAATAATATCGCGAGTTCGTTTACAAAAACAATTTTATGAATTGGATTACATAAAACTAGTGTGTGTGAATTTAAATGTAAGAATTACTGATTTATATTAAATAATAAGTTTATTTTAAAATTAAGTTTCGTTTGTATTTTTGGTGAGTAATTGTTTTAAATATTGTAGAAAGGCGTGTATGTTTTGTGCTTATCTAAACACTTAGCGGTGCAGTGTCGTATCTACTTTCATTTTATGTGAACGGTAAAACAAATGTACCTGACCTACATTCGAAGCAAAACACAATATAATTCTATCGTCAAAGCTAATAAAAAGAGTTCAATATAAACACAAAAGTGTCGTCATATACCCTCCATATATTTTGCTAAATACATTTTATAGAACAGTTGAACATTGCGTTGTCATTGCCAGTAATTGTTACTTTCAACTTTCTCCACTATTCGCTTTTTCAATTTACAAAAAATGGCATACATTTTTGATGTACCGTTTTGGGAAAATAATTGACTTTCACGTAAACTAGGCACTTGCCACATTATAAGAGCTCGATGATATTTTTTTTTTTTTGCTTTAGTGATACAGGAACTCCTAGTACAGCCAGGGCTACAATTATGTTTGTCACCTGAAGTGAAAAATAATAAATAATTTACTAGTTACTAGTCTTAAAGATACAAGTAATTACTAGTATTGTACATTGGTAAAATCATTTATAACTGAAAAATTATTTGCACTGGATTAATTAAGTTTGAAGGTTAACGAATTCTGTCGAAATTTCCAACTTACTACTTCGGCTTTTAATTAATTTATGAAATCACCCACATTTCATTAAGCAAATTAATTTAAATGTTCTCTTACTTTGTGGCTCGTTATATTTTAAGAAATGTAGCTTCATGAATGTTACCACACAAGTCAGCAGTGACTGGACATTGTCAATATTGCGTAGGTAGGTACTTTTAAACTAGGGTAAATGTTGACATTATTTAGCTTACCTAACTAACGCAATAAGCATCTAAGAATGTCGAAATATGAATTCAAAATTTATCATCATTTCATTATTTGATATGGTAAAATAGTTATACAACAATAATTTCTAGGGAGGCAAGCAAATTGTTTTGCAACAGTTTGGAAAAAAATATTGATTCAAATCATGACAAATAAAACTGTTACCTACCTATGGTAAAAATATTGATGACGAAGAAATAAAACAGTGTTTAAAGTAATTTTCTAACAGGATAATTATCTGCCTGGCCGTGCGTAAAATTCAGCTGTACCCGGTTAAATTGGAAGTTACTCAAAAATAGTTGGGCTATTTTTGAGTAACTTCCAATTTAACCGGGTACAGCTGAATTTTACGTGGAGCGACTACCTATCTGCCTTCCACTAGCCTAGTTTCTGAGTAACACTATATGGTTACGACTGTCAAACAGCTAATGACAGCTGGGACCAACAGCTTAAAGTGCTTTAGCGGGGTCTTGGTATGCAAAACGGTCATCCATCCATCCTGATCGATTTACCCCAGTAGCTGTCATTACTTAGCCACGAGAGTGTAACTTAATATTGTAACAGTTGGAATTTCAATTGTTATTCTCTTCATCTATTCAGTCAAAGTAGGCATTGACAGTTTGGTAATTACATAATAATACACATAAAACAAAAATCGATCGCGATTATTTCCATTTTGACGGATCACCCACGTTCATTGCGGTATTGACGTCGTTGAGTAAACAAATTGTTTAAACATATAAAGCAATGAATTAGTGAAGTTGTGATTAAAAGTGTGTTACACAAGTAGAGTGCGTAATATACGCACTCTGCAAATAATTAAATAAAATCTTGCAAATAATTAAATAAAATGCCTACCTAGTGATTACGATACAAACGTAGTACATAGTCTGACACAATACTACAATACCACGAAGCAATACAGTGTAACTTATCATATGTTTTTAACTAATTTAACTGAAATAGGTATTATCACTTTACTGTGCGTACAAGTACCTATTGATTAGATAACAAATTATCTTAACTCAGTTACTTCGTCAGAATTTGATACATTACAAAACAAAATCTTGACCTAGCTATCAAAGAATATAAAACAGCTGAAATATCACGAAAATTGTAAATGTTAATGGTTTTAGATGATAATAATTCCATTATCAGCCTATAAATATTCCCACTACTGGGACACAGGCCTCCACTCTTCAAGAAGAAGTGGACTGTAATCTACCACGCGGGTCGAGTGCGGGTTGGTAGATGTTTTCAATTTTTTTGCTCCAAGACATGCCCGTTTCCACACGATGTTTTCCTTCACCGTTTTGAAAGCAGTGGTGATGCAGATTTTTACACAAAATAAAGCGCCTGCCTCGGGTTCGAATTTACGACTTACATCTCGTAAGTCGGGGCTGTTGCCACTGGGTCACCATTGCTCCATGATAATAATGACTCGCATATAACCGGAAATAGGCTCCCGCAGACAGACGCGATGCGACGGTGCGAAGGGATTCTGATAGAACAATTTCCATAAAGTTTTCATTGAAATGGCTTTTCAAGAGTCGCTTCGTGCTGTTGCCTCGTGCCTGTCTGCGGGAGCCTTGACAGATTCTACTGGCAGAGAATACCTTCTGGCATTAAATCCGCTTATATGTAGGTACCACAATTGTACATGAATTTAAATAAACAAATACTGATGTGTTGAGATTTTCTTCTCAGGAAGTAGTTACTTAAATTTATCCTACTGTGTGTTGTACGAATATTATAGGTATATCAAAGATTTTTGTTCAATGTTTCCCTCCTCCTTCAATGTAGTGGCGTAACACACTATCAGTAGCAATGGATTTCATTTTGACAGTTCGAAAACATTTTTTACGTTATTTACGTTGCTAAGCAGACAAATTTTATCTTATACCTTTAAACGAGCAATTCTTGTATATCTATATAAACTGAATCTCAGAAACGGCTCTAACGATTTTCATGAAATTTAGTATACAGGGGGGGCGATAAATCGATCTAGCTAAGATTCATTTTTAGGAAATGACGTTTTATAGGAGTTTTCAATAATCAACTTTATCGATAATAAACTAAAACATAAATTCATGTTTTTTTTTGTTTTATTGGAAGAAAACTAACAAAATGTAATTTGTATTTTAATATAATTTCTAAAATACTCAATTTACCAAAAAAATTAAAATTTAATACCGGGCAAAGCTCGGGCATCCAGATATTTAAACATTATGAAGCAATGGATTAGATTATCCTTCAAAACGGTTTAGATTGAGATTGATAGTTTTTTACGCAATAAGGGTGCTGATTGAAAACATTTAGCAAAAAACTTTGATATGTGTATTTACCCAAGAGGCTTATGGCTACGTAATAACAGCCACACGGTTTAATTAATCAGGTTAAGCTACGCTTGCCGTGGGGGGTTCGTGGATGGTTACATACCAAGACCGTTTGTACCTCGGAAAGTAGTAGTAGACGAATTTTTCAAACATACAAAGCAGATAGACTAGGAATTTCCTTCAAACTCAAAGGCAAAGCAGATTGTTCGATTGATAATGTGACATTTAAAAAGAAGTTGTGTTTATATTTGTAGACACAAGTGATAGTAACGAACAGCTAGAGAATAAAAGTGAGAGAAAAACAACATTCGTCATATTTACTCTTGATAATGTATTAATAACTATGAACCGACACTCTACAACAGACGTCTTCTAATCGAGCCAAATATTGGCGTTGAAGTAGACGTAGGTAATTATAGTTTCACAAAATCAACGCAATTTCAACTACGTCATTTCGAAGAATGGTAGCCGGAAAATAGCAAATTTCTTTGCACTGTGCAACCTGTTTTGGTTGACTTTAGGGTGATTAACCTTTTTTATTCTGGAACTTTACATAGAACCTTACCTTAGTAGATACAGAACAGAAAAGACCTAGAGGAACATTAATGAATTAAAAGTGGACACCGTAAATATACTAGAGTATTAATAAAATAGTGTGACGACGCTCTACAAATAGGCGTCTGTAATTAAGCCAAATATTGACGTTGAAGTCGACGCGCGACGCGACGTAATTTTAGTTTCACTATTTCAACGCAATGTCAACGTCACTTCGGAGAATGACGGTGTCAATAATCTACATGTACACTGGCGAAACGAAATAGCCAACTTTTTTTATACGTTACTGTCGCGCTTGGCTGACATTACCTATGTCACGTTTTAATTTCGATTATGAATGGAAGTTGACAAATTATTGTAATTCAAACATGACAAAAAAAAGTTGTTTAATATTTTTAGTCACCTGTCCAGTAACCTCATATAACCTTTACTTTAACTATTCTGAAAAATCGATATATGCAATAGATTATGCAAAAATATTCAAACATTTTGTGTAACAGACCCACAATTTCGTAAGTTGATTCAATGCCAGCGCCAAACATATTTATTTAATTAAATGTGGAAAGAAGGGTCATAGAGTTGACAAACTAGCATTAGGGCGATTAGATTACATGATGATTCGACTGTTTTAGATTACGTTCGAACGAACGCGAAAATATCGCCCGATTTTTAGAAGATTTTATCGCGTGCTAAATATTCAAATGTTGTTGTTGAACCGAGCATTAATAATCCAACAGAGTGTATCCCAGTTACCGCATCAAAGAAACACAGCGTTTGATTTTCAACTCTCTCGGCACTTAACAGTGCGTAGAAAATCGAGTGCACGAAAAATATCTGCCATGATATTCTTACGTCCAAGCAAATGACGTATTATTTTCTGCAGATGAGGAGTTTCAAAAAAATGGTACAACTGGTAAAAATATGGCTTTAAAATATAACTTCATGGTAGGGTCTGTTGATGAACTACATTCAAAGTTTATACTCTCTAATTTAATAAAATTACTATTTCTCTTAAATGAAAATACAATTTCAGGAAAAAAATAGGCATAATGATAGTAAGGTGTTGATTAGGTGTCAGTTTTGTTACCACAAATAAGGTCAAATATAAAAAAAAACTATGGTGAGTTCTGCCACTCCAATGATTATTTATTACTTTGAACCAAAACCCAAAATATTTGTAAAAGTGTAATAATTTATGAGAAAATCCGTAAACTTTTTAAAAAATTTGGGGACACAATTGTAAAGCACGGTTCACATAACCTCAAGGCAAATGAAACATTGCAATTACTTTTAAAAAAATCATTTATTACTTAAAAATATACTTTGTTCTAAATTAACATGTAGGAGATCCGTAAGTACTTACTTCAAATTTTTCAACATTGATTATAAACTCGTTCTTCTTTGGACGTTTTTATAAAGGACCGACGCAATCTTCAGATTTGTGTCATTTATTGAAGAGTTCCATTATCTATCTCTGAAGATCTTCAGCGGATCTTCAGCAATTTTAAATAAGACCACATCGGGAAAGCATTCTTAAAAAAAACATTAAAATCTGTCCCCAAATGGCGAAAACATATCTGAAAATTAATGAACTAACAGTTGAATTTGGGGCAATCCTTTTTATTGAAGTCACTTAAAAAAATATTAACACGATTATTCAAACTTTTCACTTCTTAAAGAGAATAATCGTCTCAGATTCAAATGCCATGTCTGCCAAGCTTTATGCTATCGATTTTGTTACTTTGTCGGTCAGTCTATATGTTACCGTACTTTTATTAACAAAACTGAAATAACACAATGTGTCTACATTCAATTAAAAAAAAAAAATATTAGCAGCACAGTTTCTCGGTAAGTTAAACAGCATACACCAAGTTATTCATTTAAAACATAGTATTTCTTTAGAAAATACATTCAAGTAAAAAATGTGTGGTAAAGTTGTGATTGTAATATAACAAACCTGGACACGATTTTCTCTCCAGTCCAGCCAGCCGCATAAACTCACTCACGTCACCGAAAAAATTACACTGAGGTTTTTTTTTTATTTAATTACCAATTTAATGTAAGCCATGCGGGTGGCCTTTGCGAAACATAAAATTATTTTGGTAGAATATTTTTTTAAAGAAAATGAAATAACAAAACCGACATGTCCAGAAGTAACAATTTTCAGGGACAACATTTAGGCGCGATTTTAAGTAGATTAAAGTTATTTTAAGCTATACGTAGAACACTTAGCAATAAGAACAAGGTTCAATTTTTATAAAAAATAACAAATCATTCAATCTAAAATGTTACAGTACACTGGGGACATACGAAAATTAAAGGCTCCGGCTTAGTATTTTTTTTTACAAAATTGAATTTTCATTTAATCATATCAAAAATCTAAAACCCAAGTACAAAAGTTGAATAACCAGATAAGTAACAAGTCAACTTATAATAATGCTTCTAATTTCGGTAAAAAAAAATATGAACTTGAGGGACATGCCAAAATGACCATTGTACCATATTTTTTAAACTCCTCAGATACACTATATTTATTCCTGTTTATTGAAATAAATTGTTGTTGGTACCGTGTGGTGCCGGAGTACCGTGTGATGCCGGACGTAAAGAATAACACCACCCCATTTCTTCCCGTGAGTGTCGTAAAAGGCGACTAAGAGACTTACTAGAGAATGGGCAGTAGCGTTCTCTATGCATTTTACCACCATACTGCGATCGCCAACTTGCCTGCCAAGCGTGGCGATTATGGCAAAGCCCCCAAATTAGGGGAGGCCTAAGTCCAGCAGTGGACGTCTTATGGCTGAAATGATGATGATGATTGAAATAAAAATATCAGTAATAACTTACTTAACCTAAAGCCTAATGTAACCAGTACGATGTAATTGTCTGTGTACTATAAAATGAAAGCACAATGTTACAATGACTAAACAATTTTTAGACTCTAATTAATGTCTAGACTCTAAACAATGTTTATCCTCTAAACAATTTTTAAACTCCAAACAATGTCTAGATTCTAAACAATTTTTAAACTGTAAACAATATCTAGACTAAACAATGTTTAAACTATAAGCAACGTCCAGACTCTAAACAATGTCTAGACTCTAAACAATGTCTATACTCTAAACAATGTCTAGACTCTAAACAATGTGTATACTCTAAACAATTTCTAGACTCTGAATAATGTTTATACTCTAAACGCTGTTTAGACAGTGCAACTTTTAGCCTTTGCAAGACTCTTGCGTCATGTATACGGACTTACGTGACGTCATTATTTGTATCTTAGAGTCACTCTTTGTTTCCTTTAATCTAATATTATAAATAAAGGTATTATCACCGCTTCGTAAAATCAATAAACATTGTATGTTGTTGTTCGTCGTCGGAACTAAAAGCAATTACATTTACATGATTTTCATTTGTTTTAGCATTTTACGATGTAACCGAACCGTTGTGTTTATCGCAAATTTAATAAATACAATGCATAATAAAATCTACTGCGTCGATAATCGTTTTCAAATTAGGGCTCTCCTAGATAAGGCGTCGCGACGACGACGGTATGACGCGATTTTGGTAGAATAGTTTCTATGGAGTTTTAATAAGATTTGTTCTACGAGAGTGACGTCGCGCCTGCCTGCATGAGCAATTATGTAAAATATCTGTGGTGATACAATAACATCGTTACTTTCTATTTTTGTTTGTTATAATAAATTTAAAAAAAACAACAAACAAAAAAAGTAAAAGCCAAAGAGAGACCCAAGAGCAAGACAATGGAGATTTCTGTTGATAGATTGCTAATAAAGCCTATTTGAAATTAAAATTGAAACGTCGTCGTCCCATCATAATTTCGTATTCAAGGGAGTGAAAATCGAAGGTCTTATTTTGTGTCATACGCATGCGCAGAATGCTCGATTTAACCTGTCTGCATTCTAGAAATAAGTGTGGAATTAGCCTATTTCGTTGAAGCAGCAATAACTATCAAGGTCTTGGAGGAAGTATTGTCAATAATAGAATAGAGAAAAACCGATTGATCTGTTATTTGTATTCCTGCAGATTCCTGCGGTCTTCATCAGGTCATCAGTCCATCTTATGGGAGGCCTTCAAGACCTTCCAATGCTACGTCTTCCGGTACACGGTTCCACTCCAGCAGGCGTAGCATGACGCTTTCTATTTCTACGAAGAATAGACACAGCTGTTTTCATACAATTCGACACTTTGTTTCTTCATTTTTGACATCTCATCCTAAAAATATTTTCTACAAACTGTCATTTTGTCTGTCGTTTCTAAAGATCCACCCAAGGAACTTAAATGTAGACTATTTTAGAAGAAAGTTTTCTATGCCAACTGTCAAAATCACACTGACAACTCTCAGTTGCCTAAGGTAGGAAAAACAATTTGATTTTATAGTCGTCATGCTAAAGACAGTAGAAAACTTTTTACTCGACGACTACAAAGTATATAATTATGGTTATCTACAAAATCACGATTTTATAAGAGAGAGTACTGACTACACGAAATGTCACTTTGGTTATTCTTCAGTCAACAAAACCCCTTTCTACGGTGGTTATGCTACGCATGCAGAACGGTTCATCTCCATCTGCCATCCGTTCAGCGAGCAATGTGCCCTGCCCTTTGATAGATTTATTATATATTCAAACTCAATAAATTAAGAAAACAGATAGTTTTTTTTTTTTTCAAAACAAACAGCTACATAGCATTGCACTCAACGAAACAGTGGTTGTATAACACACCCACGTTTCTATTACTAGAGCATCGCATCGGCATTAGCGTATTGATCTGTATAGCGTATGGCCTGCCGCGTGCAGTGGAGTAGTGACCCCAACGACCTCGACCTTCAATGAGTCCGCACGGCCGCATTTAAATCGATACAATGAATTGCGTTCAAGCGGCTGATATAACCACGTACTAAGGAAAGTTTGAGCGCGGAAACTAATACTATATTTTAGGGTTAGACTTTTTTAAATTTTTGTATTCTATATTCGAATGTTTGATTGGTTTATATGAATTCTTTTATTTTTAAAACGGTTTTATGAATTAATGGTATGTAAAAAAAAGTAATACTAATACCAGATTTTTCATTGGTAATGTCATTGTAATCAAATCTTCTGTATCTGATAAGAATTAAGGTATAACAAATGGCTTCCGTGTGATAAAACCTACCCCAACAGATTCTTGATAATGGAATTCCTATTTTGATAGTATCTAAAAGATTATATTAGTACAATTATTATTGGCTTTATATTATAATTTTCCATTCCCAACTATCACTAATAACTATATGTACCTAATTCTAAAAATGACGTATTAGACGTATACACTCTGTTTTCATTTGCTACTAATTACTCAACTCATTGCTTGAAAAACGTGATTTTGTTTATTTGAATAACAATCAATCGAATGAATATCTACTTTTTTAATCCGATATAAACTAAGTCACGTTTTTACTTCCATTGCATAAAAACAACGAAACGTATTTGTTTGTTATTTTCCTACTTTTTTGTAAGTACAGACGCCAGCACAAAAAGCTACAACAATCAGTCCAATTTCTTTAATTGGTTTTCCACTTTATCACTAAAGTTTTGAGGTTCAAGATTGATTGGGAAAATTTCACAGTTTCGGGTACCTTGATGTCCTTGTGTCTTTTGACAATTAACACTTTTAAAAATTTTACAAGTAACTTTTCTTGTATGTCTGTGGGACTGCGTCTTTTTTTTAAACTATGCACACATTTTCATGCAGTTTTCACCGTCATTTTCAGATTTTTTTCCGGAAGGGTACACCCATGATACAATTATAACCAGTGCGTAAACTGTAACCCTGAATCAGTATAACTATGGTTCTAGACCCCTTAGTGCAGATTTTTTTCCGGTAATTATAAAAAATTACATTTCCATACATTTTGACTAGTGAATAGTCCCGGGAAATCCCGGAACCGAAAGTACCGGGAAATCCCGGAAATTTGCGTTGTTTTAGGAACCGGAATTTCCAAAACCAAATCCCGGTTCTTTCGGTACTTTCGGCAATTCCACCGACAAGTGTAGAGCCGGAAAGAGTTTTTTCTTCAGCTGGGTACCTTTATATTTAGTGTCTATAAAACAAGAAATAAAACGTTTTATTTGATTTGATTAAAATGTTTTTACTTTGCCCTGTCATTTCGTCTTTTTTTACTTTCTCTGTTTCAACACTTTCAACTCTCTTACAAAGACTTATTAAAGTATCAAAAGTATCGATAGTACCGGGAATCCCGGTTCTTAACCCAGAAAGTCCCAAAAATCCCGGTTCTTTAAAACAGCACCGGTTCTGCATTCCCTAATTTTGACCGCGTAGGTATGGATAGCACTTACATAAGAGTATGTATGGAATAGCATATTTTGTTTCTCACAACTGACGAAATGTTTCTTGAATTAATGATTTGCGCACTGGTTTTTTTTTTGCCATACAAGTAATCCCATATGGTTACGTGTGGTAAACAATAAAACTACTCCATTTCTTCCCGTGGATGTCGTAAAAGGCAAATAAGGGACTTACAAGAGAATGGGCAGCAGCTTTCTCAATGCATTTTACCACCATACTGTGATTGCCAACCCGTTTGCAAAGCGTGGCGATAATGCCAAAACTCCCCATTAATTGGGGGAGGTTTATGTCCAGCAATGGACGTCTTTCGTCTGAAACGATGATGATGATACAAATAATGAAGAAATTTCAATATTTCGAAGTCATAAAAAACGTGCCAAGCACGCGGATCGCTAGTGAAGTACAACACAAAAGGTTTTATGAGCTCAACATGTCTCATTAACACTGAATTTATATTAATGACACCCAATATAGCGTCGTCAACTGACTGTACCCCGACAATGATAAATAATTGTTTGTTTAATTATATTGTCGTCCCTTATGGAGTGTTGACACAATAAGTTATGTCGTCTACACCTAATAGTAATCATAATAGACCGATTTATATGCCTATTTTATTTATGAGACGAAAGGCTTTATTATTATTCAAAATATTCCATTATTATTGTAATATTATCATTAATAAATAATAAAGCCTTTATTTAACGATTAAGTAAAACGAATTACAATATTACCATTATTATTATAATATTATCATTAATAAATAATAAAGCCTTTATTATTTAACGATTTACTATATATTGAGCAAAAATATGAATATTACACAATGGCGTCTTCGGCAATCAGGCTCCTCCATTTGTCTAGGTCTAGTGTACCTCTAGCGAACAGAGCACCAGCTGTTCCAAGTACATATAGCGTCGTCCCAGCGTTTATATTGTCATCCTCGACTTCATTTCAACCACCTCCAATTTGCCACTTCGTTACAGCTACTTGTTTCTATCGTATCGCGGAAAATAATATGACCACCCCATCTCCATTACAATCTATATGTGTGGATCGTTATTTTAGTAATTTTCTTCAGACGAAAGCTTCGTCTGAAGAAGTCTTTTATCTTTATGTATTATTTTGTCTTTATGTATTTTAACTCGAAGTTCAGTAAGCTTCTTTCAATGCTTCTTTGGCTGGTGGAAGGTGGTTTTGCAGGGTTTCTGAGTCATACCCATGCTTGTCAATTATTGTTCATTTAATATATTATCATTCCGTATGGAGTGTTGACAAAACAAGTTATGTTGCCTATACCTAATATAACCACAATAGACCGATTTGTATGCCTAATTTATTAATGAGTCGTAAATTATATTATTATATTGTTGCTAATTTACTGTATGAATAACTAAATGTATCTAAAATGTTGAATATTAAGTTTTTTTTTTAAGTCATCTAAATACAAGTTCTACAGCCCGGCCGTAAAGAGAATGATTTCTTGACACCTGTCAGTTTCAAACGAATATGTGATTTGCGAATTTGATCATTAGTTACTAGAACTGTCGCACTGACAGTGTCAGGAGGTCTAACTCCAGAAAAACGCCATCCAAAGTTTCTTCAATCAAAATTATGGGCGTATCCTACTATGTATTATTTGCGGTCATAAGATTAGTTTGAGGCCTGATCGAATATTGATGACAACACGATTTGACAATAACCCCGTATCTAATGTGTTTTGCTTACCACGAATTTTTTTTTTTTAGTTCGGTTCTTTCGAGAATTTGTCTTGACTTTGACACCGTCAGTTTATTTTTTATTATTGATTCACTGATAGTTTAGCTACGTGGTAATAAAACAAGTACCTAATACTAAAAAATATTCAGCATCATCATATTCATCATAAACACAGACTAATATCACAAAGTAATGAACAATTGTAATAAACTGCACACACATGGGCTCAAAGAGCAGTTTCAAATATCATCGATAAACCATATGCCAGTAATATTTATTCAAAACTCTGTAGTATTTCCTAGTGAATAAGGTCGAAAATAATGCAGAATGTTATTCGAACCGAGTAATAGTGTTGATTGAAAGCGCGGTTCGTTGATTACTAGTCACAACCATTTCAATTGCCAATAAAATCTTATCGCTTCGTGGAAACGTTTCAGTTTTGGTACAACTGTAAACATCGACGGATTCAGGTAGATATTTATCTTATTTGTAAATCTTTCACTATCACAGCACGACATGATACTTGCTCCTTTAATGAGAGTAGTCATTCCCCGTAGATTTTGGGTTACTGAATTCAACTTCGGCCTCGGAATTGCTCCATCACCTCACATTTTTTAGATATTCTAACCTAAAAGTGCAAAAAACACGATTTTAGCGTGTTTTCACGGTTATGTAGTATCGCGACGAAGCTATCGAAAAAAATACACACAATACTTTAAAGTATAAGCATTGCTCTTCCAAATGGCGTTGAGTTTGCGCGAATATCTTTTTAGGGTTCCGTTGCCAAATGGCAAAAAACGGAACCCTTATAGATTCGTCATGTCTGTCTGTCCGTCTGTCTGTCTGTCCGTCCGTATGTCACAGCCACTTTTCTCCGAAACTATAAGAGGTACGCTGTTGAAACTTGGTAAGTAGATGTATTCTGTGAACCGCATCAAGTTTTTTACATTATAATAGAAAAAAAGTAACAAATTTTGGGGTCCTAACTCAATTTTTTTTTTTTTTCATCAAATCCATACTTGTGGGGTATCTATGAATAGGTCTTCAAAAATGGTATTGAGGTTTCTTATATCATTTTTTTCTAAACTGAATAGTTTGCGCGAGAGACGCTTCCAAAGTGGTAAAATGAGTGTCCCCCCCCCCCCCCCGTAACTTCTAAAATAAGAGAATGATAAAACTCAAAAAAATATATGATGTACATGACCATGTAAACTTCCACCGGAAATTGGTTTGAACGAGATCCAGTTAGTAGTTTTTTTTTAATACGTCATAAATCGTAAACCGCAATTTACCTTTCATTCAATCAACTCAAATATAAAAATTAAAAAAAAAACATTTAATTTCATAAGCATAAACCTTATACATAAACCGAGGATACCTACAGGTTTGTACGGAACCCTCGGTGCGCGAGTCCGACTCGCACTTGGCCGGTTTTTTTTA
Organism: Aporophyla lueneburgensis; assembly: GCA_932294355.1. Lineage (NCBI taxonomy): Eukaryota > Metazoa > Arthropoda > Insecta > Lepidoptera > Noctuidae > Aporophyla > Aporophyla lueneburgensis. The sequence continues at coordinate 19,060,923 of OW028746.1, read as the reverse complement.
TCATCGAGATATTTGTTTTTGAAAATTTCAAAGAGCAAGAGTCACGTCGTGCTGTGTAATGTATTCAATTTTTCTTTTTCAAATATCCTATTTCCCTGCTAAAGAAAACCGTGTGTGGTTATAATTAGGTAAATGTCAGTTGTTGTTCCATGTGGTTCGGAAAATAGCACCATCCCATTTCTTCTCAGTGGGTGTAGAGGAGAGTAATGGATTTGCAAGAGAATGAGCAGCCGCATTTTCTATGCATTTTACCACCATACGGCTAAGTAATAACGGTTGATGGTCCTGGTTAAGCTACGCTTGCCGCGGTTGGTCCGTGGATGGGTGAGCATCTGTACCTACCAAGGCCCTTCCGTGCCTCGGAAAGCACGTTAAGTCGTTGCTCCCTGCTGTCGTTCGTAAATCTTAGACAGTCGTTAGGGGTCGTCAGAAGCCCGAAAGTCTCACAACCAGTGGTATCGTACCAAGGGGTATCGTATATACTTAGTAACTGGGTTGTGGAGGTCAGATAGGCAGTCGCTCCATGTAAAATACTGGTACTCAGCTGCATCCGGTTAGACTGGAAGCCGACCCTAACATAGCTGGGAAAAAGCTAGGCAGATGACTGCAATCCCCAACCCGCCTGCCAAGCGTGGCGATTATGGCAATACCGGCTTTGGGAAGAGGCCTATGTGCAGCAGTGGACATCTTTCGGCTGAAATGATGATGATGATGACATTGTCAGATTTTATGCAGAATTTGACATGATTTTGCTTAAAAACGAACTGCTCCATTAAATCCGACAGTACTACAAGGCAGGCACTCTCAAATAAACAAATTCATAGTATAAGAACTTTATACATTTCAGTACAAGGAACAAAGCAGGCACATCTTTCAATGAACATACTTGTTTCTTATTGTGTCGTTTATTACCAATTGATTTCTATTAAAACGTTGATTGGTACAATAAATGTTCTACATTGATAAAATGAAACTCGTGTCCGAGACTAACAGACTTTGTTCTATACAGAGTGGCATACATTGACGTGCAAACTGTAACCACGACCTCAGCAGATGATTCTAAGCCACCTAGAGCAGAAATTTACCGTCGATTATCAAAAAAAAACCGCTGTTTCATAGAAAATTGTAATACCTATGCGGTCTAAATGTATGGAACAGTATTTTTTTTAAATAACCTACAAAAATTTCAACGCACCCCTGCGTTGAATTTTCAGAATCATGTAGAACTGAATGCATGGTAACAGGTTGCGGATCAATGTGTCTGCCACCCTGGATAGGTAATCTATTAAGAAATACTAGCTGTGCACGTGGTTTCACTCGCCTCCTATTGAAACTACTTATTTTAATTTAATGAAAAATATCCTAAATCTTAATCTACAATATAGTCTGTATTTGTATGAGATTTTATAATAATCCGTGCTGCCGTTTGTGCGTGACACAGTAAGAAACATATACCATATGTAGGTAAACATCGTCACCAAGTTTCAATAGTAGTGGAATAATTTGTACTTTTTATCATAATTTCATTGTGCGTACTGCATGACATCATTTGTAAATTCTGCAGATGTTTCAGTCTCGTCTTACACATGTTGTGTATACGATAGTATATTATTAATTACTACAATAACAATATCAACAGAAATTCTGTACGAATGTAATTTAATCGTTGCACACTTTGCAAGTCGCGCATTGCCATTTGTTTCTTGACCTTAGGTCAAATACCTATACAATTCTTTGTTTTTTTTTTGTATTGTATTTTTGGCTGCCGGCTGATTTTGATCATTGTTTTACGAAATAAAATTTTAAAGCTCATCATTATTAGTTTTACATAGAAATGACTCTTTACTTTCTATTTATTTATCTATAGTTTAATTAATTCTTCAAACCGCACAACTGTTTGTTTTGCTTGCTAAGATTAAGTATGTTTTTTTTCTGTTGGCTCACCGTGTAGTAAATCAATATTGACACGTTAAATTCAAGTTAAAGATTAAATAATTCGGTCTATTTAACCCAATTTACACAGTAAACGATTACACATTTTTACTAACAAAACTGTTATCAACTCCCAGTATTTTAAACATTCGTGGAAGTGACATATTAAAAATTGATATCATTTGTTGTCAAAATTAAATAATCCAGAACAATGTTAGCGAGTTACCAAGGCTATAGGATAAAGAAAAGTAAACAAAATATTTGATAAGGTATGGCTACAAATTATTCCATTGTTATATGAAGGTTAACAGAAGGCCATTACACGTCATTAATAGGAAAAAAAAATATTAGCAGTAGATACCTACTTAGTAGTTTTATCGAACTCAGATAATGGGGTCATTCATATTGCTTTTAATGAATTATAGGTATAATTTGTGGTGTAATTTTTTTATTCTTTGTTGCATAATTTATTTTTATTAAACTAAGTTGAGAGGGAGGTTTTGCCCGCGGATTTTTCTCTCTGCCTGCACACAAAACTGCATACTGAAAAATTACACATTTTTTTAGGATTTAAAGTATCTACTTATCATGTTCTCTACAGATTATTATTAATCTCCATTAACCTTTTTAAATCTTTGAATAAGAGGATTAAGTCATAATTTAATCAATAAGTAACGAACTCACCTATAAACGAACGTTCTATAATTTTATAAAGAAAAAAGTATAGATCCCGTCCATCTTTTATCAATCTATACTAATATTATACAGCTGAAGAATTTGTTTGTTTGCTTGAACGCGTTAATCTCAGGAACTACTAGCCCGAATTGAAAAAATATTTTTGTGTTGGATAGCCTATTTATTGAGTAAGGCTATAGGTTATATAACATCACGCTACGATCAAAAAAAGCGGAGCAGCAACCATAAATGGACGAAAACTGGCAGGCAATTCGATGCGACGGGAAAGGTCAGGGGAGTAAAAATTTGACACGGACGAAGTCGCCGACAGAAGCTAGTAAATAATAAAGTTTAATAGTAAAAATCTCAGCAGCACAAAATAAATTTTACATCTGCAGTCATCAACCCGATACATGTCCTTTTTATATGAATTAATTAATTATTATTTGTTCTTCTTGTCTTATTATATTACAGTTTTTATTTATAACCAATGTATTATTGTTGAAAGTTGATTCACACGCACAAATAAATTGCAAAAAGAAATATTACAAATCCACCTACATTGTTTTTGTGAGATATCTAAGACACTGGTAACGTTATTTTGACAAACAATTATACTTGTTAAAAAAAACCTGGGGTTATTTTGTTTATAAACAATAACTCCATTCTTCTGTCAAGTAATTCGAAATGGTCACTGGGACGGACGTAAAGTGACCTTTAAAAAAATAACAATAGATGCAAAAATGTGCAAAAACATGTAACCTTCAATTTACAGTTACGTTTATTTCAATGGTTTGACACCTGTCACTTTACTGTGACAGCTGTCAATTACAAAGAAACATAACAAACTGCAAACATTCTTCAATTATTCTTTATCATTCATTCAGTTCATTGTAACTGTATTCTAATGTCATTGTCTCTCATCCACAGATACGCGCCAATGGATTATTCCCTATTCGACCTCGAACTTGGAACGACCACATAGAACTTCCCCATACTGTAGTGCGAGCGAGACGGAATCTTTTAGAAAGTGAGGACAATATCCGTGTATCGGTGAAAGTGATCCCGCGGTTCTGTTAGTGCCACGAAGATGACGCCTGGTGCGGAAGACTTGACTATGTTGGGGGGGAACAATAATGTTGTGCCCTTATTGCCCCGGCCAACTGTGGAGTTGGAGTTCAGGAATATAACATGTGATATGAACATGTTTATAGCGAACAAGCTACGATTCGGTAAGTCTTTGTTTATTCTGTTTTTAGTACTTGAACTTGGGTTGAAGGAACGTTTTTTTACTAATGTAGGGGTAGAAGTGACGTCACTTCTGTTATCAGTTCAGTTTGAGTCATCTTAGTTCATTTGAGTCACCTTGGTACTGCCAGTGAAGACACGGTTTTTACAAATAAGTTAATTAACGCTGTGCTAAATACAATTGAATTTCGTGTAGCAACATCTAAGTGTGATGTCCGTTCGCGGCCTCAAGTCTGCTATTTTATAAAAATCCGTCATTCCAACACGATCCCATTGTCATTTTGCTAAAATCTGCTAAATCATAATGGTGGATCATTGTTCGGTCAGTGGTCTCGTAATAGAATCGTAGTACAATGACATTGTCGTATTGCCATTATTATAAAACCCGTTAGTAGAAATGATTTTCGAAAAACTACTACTAAATCCGAACATTTAATCATGCCAGATTTCATTTATATATATTTTTACGTATTATTTGTTAGTGTTTTAAACAATATGAAGTAGTAAGAAGTTCGTAAATAGCAAAAACATTGCATTTACATGTGTAACGCGGATAAATGTGAAAATAGACAACTCAATAATATTTTATCTGTTAAGCTGTCAAAGTCAAATGTGACATTACTGCTTACTGGCGTTAATCTGTTTTTTATTTCTAGCGGCTGGTGTTTTGTTTGTTATTTATATATTACATTTTATACAAAATGGTTCTATTTGAACTAATTTCGGCTCTAATTGATTTTTCCAACAAACACTACCACATGAACATGATAAAGGTCATAGGATATTATTCATTAAAAAAATATTGTAACATAAACATAACATCACGCCTTGTTTCCCCGAAGGGTTAGGCAGAGGTGTACCTATAGTACACCCACAAAAAATATTGTAATACCTAATAAAAATACTTCTTCATTAGTATTTTCTGTAATTTGCTTTATGTAGTGACTGAGTGGATGACTCTGCCATACAGTGGAATCATGCGCGGAGCCTGGGTGGCTTGTGTCACACATAAAATATTTAAATGAACATCGCAAATTTGTAAATGAATTAAATATTATTTGTACTTAGTTATTATTACACTACATATAATTTATTAGTAAAAGTTTGGGCAGTAGGTAGACATTTTTGCTTTCTACCCAATACTTACTATCATAACATTAAGGGAATGGAAGCCGTTCCTGTTATAATACCACTCCTCATGTATGTGCGGCCTAAATATTGCTACATGGGTGCCATCAATACAAACCAGGACGCCAGGAAATTAAAAAAATTCTGACAGAACCTGAAAAGTTTTTAATAACTTAATAATTCTGATTAGGTACAACAGCCAATACAAACAAAACAATCAGGGTATATTTCGTTTCTAACTTAGCCTTTTAATATTCCTTTCATCACATTGTGTAGGCCATTTTATTTATTTGTGGTAAATTTTATTGAATGCCGCTGTCACTTCATTAATTGCTCTTGACACAGGAGAGCACTCTGTCCAATCAGATTTTGGTAGGAGCCTGATGCAGAAAATGTAAGTGCTATTAGAATGTACAATAAATCAACCTATTTCGTGTTTATAGCTATAGAATAATAGATCAATGTCAAATACAGTTTTCTCACCTTAATTTTTGCCGATATGCTATTATTTCAACACGGTCTGGCCATAAGGGGAATGAGTTCTTCAATTAAGTAAGGGGTTTACTGAGTCCTTTCCAAGGCAAAACGTTTTTACAAATTCCGCTTCGGGAATATCAAAAAAATACTAGAAAGTGAAAAATAACTTTAATTTCGGAAGTTGGTGTATTTGAGTTTTTTGCCACCGACTTCCGAAATTAAAGTTATTTTTCACATTCTAGTGTTTTAGAGGAAGTCGGTTTTTTTTTTTTTTGGAAAAAGTTTTTAGTTTTTACTATTTAGTTACGGTATCTACCCTTCACTAATTCCTATGCCACTACTCGCCAGGTGAAATATAATACTTTACTACTGCTGTAAATCGTTGAGGAATTCCCTTGACTGTCTGTCTATGGTCTCCATCATCAAACCTGTAATGGTACTTATAAGCCTTATGGGAGCTTTCTCATCAATAGAAATGAATTAAGTTCAAACACCAGGTAATTGCTGTAAATCGTTGAGGAGTTCCCTCGATTCTCTTTCGGCTCCATCATCAGATCAACTCCGTACCTTAATTAAATAGTAGTGATAAAATTGGCACTTTGAACCGTATAAAGTAAGCCCAACAATGAGGAACTGCTGTAAATCGTTGAGGGTTCCCCTCAACTGTCTGTGGTCTCCATCATCAGACCTGTAATGGCACTTATACCCAAATGGCTGCAAAGTTCTCATGAATAGAATTTAATTAAGTCCAAACACCGGGTAATTGCTGTAAGTCGTTGAAGAGTTCCCTCGACAGTCTTTCGGCTTCATCAGAGCAACTTCAGACCTTCATTAAATAATAGTGCTTTAAGATACTTAATGAAAGAAATAAAAGCGCACTAGTCGCCACTACGATTTTTGAAGGTTCCCTTCGACTACTCTGGGATGCCATCATCAGATCCTGGTTTCCTTATCATGGGACTTCGACATGGGACGTGATGATTTTTTTTTTGTTGGAAAGGAGATAACAAAAAAAAATCATCACAATCGGTTCATAAACGACGAAGTTATCGGTGAACACACATAAAAAAATATATATACAGTCGAATTGAGAAATCTCCTCCTTTATGAGGTTTGTGTTCATTCTCGTCAAGCGACGGGCTCGACGACGTCTTTTGCATTCCGCCCATCTTTTTTCTCTAGCATCCACTGCGTTGTTTAGCTCGAGAATATTTGCTCGTAGTGAATACATTTCTCCGTTCAATATTCCACAAACACGATAGCTAGCAAACAGTTCGAGCTATTACAATACAAGCAATGACTGCACAATGACGGTCCAATGGTAGGTCACTGATCAAAGGAACTGTCAAAATTTGAGCAGATTACCGCATAAGTCAGTCATATATTTGTCATTATGTACGAGATTACCATTCTAAGCCATTTCTTTCAATGGAGTGTCAGTGGTTGACCATTGGAAAGTCATAATGACGCCATTATATTAGTAGATTACTAAACTTGTTAAAATCAACAATTATGAAATCAATGATAGACCATTCTGACACTATTGTAATAGCAGACTTGAGGCCGTCTGTTCGATTGATTCCATTAATAAAGAGTCATTGTTATGATAAATTAATAATTATTAGCTTTTTTTGGGTTGGTGGCTATAGTGGGAATTATGATCGCCTATGTTATTCTAGTCACTTGAGCATATCCTGCATTACTATGTAGAAAATTAAAACACCATGGGATAAACTTATGTTATGCAATATAATCTTATCCAGGCGTTATAATTTAATCCTCTAGTAAAAATACTGCCGTAACTGACTCACCAACCTGGACCATACACATCTTCATTTATTAAAAAGAGACTCCTTGGCTTAGTACATAATATATGGAACTGTGAGGACGTATTTTTACGGTTTAATACAACGATGTTTTAAAGTTTTTATAGTCGCCGGCCATTGCAACAACAATTCAGTAAAATTGTAGCATTTTTAAAACTGTTTTTAATAGCTTCGCTGGTATCCATTTCATCTATCCATCTATGTAATGGAATCTTGGAACTCGGAGTTTACCCACTTTAAGACATCAGTTTTTTTTTTTTTTTGCACACTTATCAAGGACCTATCACAATATAATAATTTCAAAAATTCGTGCCATTATTCTGGCCAGAGTCATCGGGATAGCAAAAAATAATAGTTTACAAAACTAAATTCTTTTAAAGCGGGTTTTTTACTTTTTAAATCTATTTTCTTCTCTTTTTTGTCCAACAACGATACCTACCTTTTAATGGTTTATGGTAATAACTCTATCTGGACGTCATGTAACATACTATCCCTTTGCCAATGTTTCGTCACCTAAAAAACCGGTATTCTACCTTGCCCACCCATAACATGTTAACAGCTGCTTGGTGGTCGTTATTGCCAATAGTTTTCAGTAGATATGTACTAAGACAATGGTGTCAATGGACATAGTAAGTACCTTCTTGTTGAATGACAGAAGAATGAATTTCGGACATGGGAAGCTACGCAATATCTTCTCGTCCCACATACCGCAGTGTCTCAAAACAAAAGTCTTTGACCTGTGTGTGTTGCCAGTGGTGACCTGTGGTACTGAAACGTGGTCGCTCACAATGGGCCTTATTAGAAGGCTAAATGTTACCCAAAGGGCAAAGGAGAGAACCATGCTTGGAGTTTCATCATGCTGAAATGATGATGTGTGAATTTGTCATTTCACTATTTTTGAATTAATTGTAACACGTGCCTTGAGTGACATTTAGACTCATACTGTAGAGTTTTTTTTTTCCTATTTTTGGGTTTTTAAGGCCAGTTCACAGAATAATACAAAGTTTTTTATTAAAACATACATATATTGACATTTCACGTGCCGAAGTAAACTCGCAGAAGCCCGCTAGACCAATTCAATGAAATAACATTGTTCGCACTATTCAAGTGCAACCAAGGATAACCCGCACTACTGCCGAACAGCTCGTCACATGCTGCCTTGCGGATTTCTGAATCTAGGTGTATAATAATAGGTTAGGTAAGTGTTAAAAATACCCAACCACAGATTTCTTTTTTGAGTGGGAAATCATCAAAAGACTTCTTCCGCTCTGGGCGGAGCGAGGGCGTGTCAGACTTTTACTGACTAAAACCTACCCGTATTCCTTCAATTACCACAGTTTCTTTCTCTCTGGAAGGAATCCGCGACCCTGGCAGGAATCCGCGACCCTAGCAGACCGAAGCCGAAAGACCGTCAATGGAACTCATCAACGACTTACCAGCTATTACCCGGTGTTTGGACTTAATTATTTTTCTATTGATGAGAACTTTGCACCCATATGGGTTATAAGTTCCATTACAGGTCTGATGATGAAAACTATAGACAGTTGAGGGAATGCCTCAACGATTTACAGCAGTTCCCTATTGTTGGGCTTACTTTATACGGTTCAAAGTGCCAATTTTATCACTACTATTTATTTGAAAATAATTTCATTCAAATGTTGGCTATAACTGCGGTTTACCTGATCAATTCTGAAGTTCTAATCCGTTTTCGTGCTATGATAACTCACTATTTGCTAGATAAAATTTAAGCCCGTTTTCTTCGGGATATTAGGTTCCAACGAGAGGGCATTTCGTGTTATATAAATCGTGTAATAAGGCTTTGTTGCGAGAACAATTCGGTGCACATTTAATTTTTTCGCTTCGGACCAGTGAATTGACCGCGTTGATCGTGTAATATCACATCTTTAGACTTGAGGTTATGTAAAGTCTAAAGTCTACATGGATGAACCGGGTACGATTAAGGAATTGGCAGCCATTATTCCTCGCGTTATTCCCTAATATCTGGGTGACCGAGCTTTGCTCGGTATTATTTGGTAAATTGCGTTTAAAATAATAAGTTTATGTTCAAGTTGATTATCGATAAAGTTGGTCAGTGAAAACATGAATAAAACGACATTGCATAAAAATGAATCCTAGCTAGATCAATTTATCGCCCCCGAAACCCCTTGTATACCAAATTTCATGAAAATCGTTGGAGCCTTTTCCGAGATTCAGATTATATATATATACAAGAATTGCTCGTTTAAAGGTATAAGATATACAAGAATTGCTCGTTTAAAGGTATAAGATTTAGCACTTGAAATGCATGAGTACGAACTCATCATAGATATTTAAAAGAAATAATCTTAAAATGATAAATGTAAGGAATGTTTCTTTTGTATCATAATAAAGATAACCAGTTTTTATTTATATTTTTTACTTTTGTAAAAAGTACACCTTCGCTCGCCGTTCACTCACCCTCTCAGCATGACCAAACCATCTAAGCAATGTATAATACTAATCATTATTAGAGAAAAAGAAAGAAACCTAATAGCGATAAACAGGTTCTGGTGTTATATGTTTAGTGACATAAGCACTGCTGTCCCAGTTTTTTTACTTACGTAAGACAATCTGACGCGGTTGGCACTAAAACCCAGATATGAACATTTACATTTTCAAATAACGTAATTTACGATGTATTAAGAATAGTTCGACACATATTACATACTAAAACATTAATTTATTCTAAAATGGTTGCTGTGGGGCGAGCACGGCCTACTGTGATACGCTTGAGTCACATATTTTTATCACAGTTTGGGGTCAAAAACCGTGATAATCTTCGAGTCTCAAGTCTCAATGCTTCGACTTTATTTAATCTATTGCAAAAAAGTTTAATTTAGTGCCTATCCCGATTGGCCCAAGTAAATCAATCAATGTAACAGGATATAGATTATTTTTAGTATATGCGAAACCTGAATATAGTTTGTTCAGAATCAGTAACTGAATCGATTCCAATAATTTTTACACCATGTTATATTTTGTACCAAAAATATTCAATTACGCTTCCAAGTAGGACACCGAACGACAATACGTATATTTTAAAATTATCATGTCTTTCTCGTACTCAAACGTCCATTACACGGAGATAGTACGTACACTAGCTGTTTGTGGTGATCTGCATAAGTTTTTGCGTGGACAACCAGGTAACTTATAAAGCTTATAACTTTGTGATTATTAATGATACAGTTTTTAAATTTTTTTCATAGATTCTTTACATAAAAATACTAGACCCGTGTTTCGGGTTTCGCATAAACAAAAATTAATGTTGTATAAATAACCTACTTTATATAAACCAATTTATTTCAATTACACTGCGAATTGCAATCAAAATATATAACATTTTAATTGGAAAAAAATAAAAGTAATTAGGTTATGGTAATTCTCAGAATCGTCTCTTTAAAATAATATCATATTTTCAATAGGTGATTCGCAGGATTTAATTTATTTATGAGCGAATCGACAATTCCAGAATTACGTATTAGGCACCTGGTACGATTTGAATAAAACGTAATGGATATATCGAAAAGTTAAAGAAAATATAGTTACAGTACAAACTAGAAGTAACTACATTACAAAAGAAAAATATACACAAAATAAACAAAGAAGAAGGCCATGGTTTTTTCTATATTTAAGTAGACTTAGGTAAACCGACGTAGAAAGCTGACATAGCCGACAAATTGCAGGAGTGTCGCTTACGTTGATACAGACACGTTTTAGGGAAACCGGCAAGCTATGTGGAGAGAAAATGTCTGGTCATGCCGCCTCCTTCGGGCCCCTGCACAAGGGGAAGACCACAAAAAGTGCTGGCTTGACGTCGTAGCGGATGCCATGCGTACCAACAGACTCACCAAAAGGGGTGCAGAAGAGCGTCCGAAGTGGAGGGTTAAGAGTAGGAAAGCGGACCTCGGGCTCCGAAAGGATGCAACCGGGGTATCATAAAGAAGATGATGATGACTCGATGCAGAAAACTACCACATTTAGGATACTTCCATTCTAGTTACAAGAGTCTCAAACCCGACAGACAGTTTATTAATTAAATATTTGAAAAGTCTTAAAATATTAATATATAATTTATTATTGTATTTTATGAATGTCATGATAATCTATATATTAATACGTGAAGCGAAAACTTTGGATCCCTTTTTACGAAAACTGGGCGGACGGAGGAGTATGAAATTTCGCACACTTATAGTTTATACAGAGAAGAAGTGACGAATGCTAATATTTTTTTAAATTATGCGTAAAAATACATTATTTTCAATAAATAACACGTTACACACACTACTATTCATTACCGTGTATTTAATACACACATTCATACATATTCTTTTGTTTATGGTCCAAATCTGTCTTTATTATTTTGTGCAGTGTTACCAATACACAGAAATATTTACCCCTAAAGCTTAAGTTAAAAACCCCTAAAATTGCCACAATTACTTAAAAAATCCGCTAAAAAATAATAATGAAAATAACCAACGAATGTTCAGTAATCATAAACCGGCACACAGTAGTAATATTTGTCTATATTTATTACGCGACATTTGTTAATCATTCACTCTGCATTCTTAGTATCGAGGAACCGTACTAGAAGTCGCTAATACTTTTATTGTAATCAAAAACACAATGAGACATGTAAGATGGCAAAATATCCCTAAGAATACCCCTAAAAATGGAACACCCCTAAAAAATCTCAATCCTCTTATTTACCCCCTAAATTTGGGAAAACCCCTAAGTTGGTAAGCCTGATTTTGTGTCTTTAATCTTACTGAATGTCAAGTATAACCATAGGTAATAAATTAATTTTATAGATATATAACCCATTTCATTTTTAAAACCTATGATCATATCGAGAATATTTGTCTTTAATATTATTTGTATTAGCGACGATAGGAATTTATTTTAGATGTTTAAGAAATATTTTTTGTGGTTTTATGGGGAGTGTCAAGTATGGCATTAGTAAGTTTCCCATACAAAACTTAGTGTCGTGTGCAAACTGTAGAGGTTGTATGCCTCACGATTGTACAGGCTGATCATAGATTGTACAGGCTGGTTATAATTATGACATTTGGAACCGTCATAATTAATTAAAAATAATAGGGAAAATTCTAGAAAACAGAACTAATTTCTGTGATAATTAATTACATATTGTTCCATATCCAGCAGTTAAGAACTATTAAGAAAATAAAAAAGAGAGTCCTGAAGAAGTATTCTTTACTCATTACACCTACGTCCTGGTCCTGGCCATCACCATCCCGCCAGCGAACCCTCTCCACAGTAGTACAGCGTCAACCAATGATATCATTGGCGTCAACAATTTGTCTATAGTGTTACTGAATGTCAAATATAACCATATCATTTTTTATATTTATTATTATCTATATTTTTTTAATTTAATGATGTATTTATATTCAAATGAAGTACGGTCGAATTTCGACCAATGGGCGATCACTAGTAAAAATTAATATATAATTTATTATTTTATTAATGTTATGAACTGAATTGAACGAGTATATTATTACTGTAGTATCTATACCGCACCAATTTAATAAAGCTGAAGAGCTTGTTTATTTGGACGCGGTAATCTCTAGAACTACCAGTCACATTTACAACAATCTTTTTGCATTTGTAAGCGCAATATTCTTGGCGAAGGTTATAGGATCGTAATATCGCACAACGCTCCTTAGGAAAAAGAAAAAGTACCTAGTAGTAATTTACCAGTTATTTTTAGTATACAGAATCAAAGTGAATTAGGCGGCAAAACGTTACCCACGTGCTGGGAAAATTAATGGAAGGAAAAAACATAATTTAATCACTGAAGGTCAATAATGGGCCTAATCAATCAGGTTTGGAATTTTTCGTGGAACAGATATACAATATTTTACGAATTTTCCAAAAAAAAAAACATGCCATAATAGTCGCTTGGTTTCCCTCATGTAACATGTCAATGTCATTCAAAGATTGAACTAAATTAGAATAATGAAACAAAAATATTAATAGTTTTTTTTTATGTTAAACGTCTTCGATATCACTACCCAATAAGTGGGTAAAATATTGGCAGGTAATTTAAATTGACCCTATATATACATTAAAGAAGCTGTTCAGAAGAAAATATCAAATATTATGCTTAATTAATTGGGTTATAAAACTTATTCTAATATAAAGGTAAAACCCGAATAGTTCCACTTACAATATGGAGATAACATGTCAAGCATAATATGTATTAGAAAGACAATATTATATTAATTAGTATAATATTTATTATACTAATTAATGTTTGAATATACAAGGAATGAAAGACGATATCCAATTTCTGTGAATTTTACTTAAATGTTTCTACGAACAAACGACGAACTTGATTAAACATAGTGTGACTTGAGTTGGACATAAGGAAAATTTTTTTGTTAAAGTTAAAATATAGCATGTACTTACTTAGTTACAAAATGAAAGTCTAATTACCAGTTTTCCTTGTGCTGCAAGACATAAAGAATAGGATCACTCCATTTCTTTGGTTATCGTAGAAGGTGACTGAAGGACTTACGAAAGAATGGGCAGCAGCGTTCTCTATGCATTTTACCACCCTACTGCGATCGCCAAACCGCCTGCCAAGGGTGTTGTTTATGGCAAACAGCCCCTTCGAGGGAGGTCTGTGTCCAGCAGTGGATGTCTTTCGGCTGAAGCGATGATGCTGATGAACCAGTCTTATCAAGGGCTATTGCCCAGTGACTGTATTGTGGAGGTCAAACAGACAGTCGCTCCAAGCAATATACTGGTTTTCAGATACATCGAAAAAGGTTTAACCACGGCCAAAGACGATTACGAATAATCTATTCCAAAGAATAGCAACATCCAATTTCTTTCCGTGGGTTTCATAAAAGGCGACTAAGGGACTTACTGGAGAATGGCCAGCAGCGTTCTCTCTGCATTTTACCACTATACAACGATTGCCAATCCACCTGCCAAGCGTGGCGATAATAGAAAACTCCCTCAAATTTGGGGAGTCCTATGTCCAGCAGTGGACGTCTTTTGGATGAAATGATGAATGATGATGATGACCTCCATCCATAAAATGATGAAAAAAAATGTATTTCTTTTGTGTTCCGTTAGTGTACCTCACACGTGGGAGAAGTAAAACCAGCTAATGTAATTTGGCCCCGTATAGGTACATCTACTTTCCCCCTTCTTGGAGTGATTTTATGTTATCGTCAATGTCTAGACTTCTAAGATCTTTAAAGGTCAGACCGCAATTGCGCTTTCTACATGGATATAATTAAATTATCGTTGTTTAAGATTCCTGCTAGCTTTAGGGTCAAATGAAATCAAATTAATTGAATAAGTAGATAGTTGCTTTAGTATTAAATAAAAACAAGCTATTCATAAAATGCATTTCGCAAGATATGAGTTTCTTGATAAATATGACTTAAAATAAATATTATTCATCAGGAATGATTGAAAAAAGATGTGTTATTTTGTGATTAATCGTATTTACGTATAGATAAGACATATATATGCATTCATATCTGCTTTTAAATGGCGTTCTAATCATAAGCCACCAGTAAATTTTGATCTCTCATGAGTGTTTTAATACTGATAAAATTCTTTCCCGTAATGAAGATTCTTGAATCAGCTCCCTTTCGCAGTCCTCTTCTAGAGAGTACCTCTCTTGTCACAACCACTGAAACGTCTCCCTCCACATTCTGTCTATGCCAACCTTCTTTTAAGGTCGTCGATCTAACAAGCTGGGGTATGTCTCACACTACGTTTGTTGATTCTTTGTTCAACAGTAAAAACTCTGACAATAATAATCATCCTAAAACAAGTGATAAACAAACAATTCGTTAGAATCACCCAATCGCGTCAAAAGATGGTCACATTTCTGTTTTGTTGACAATGAAATTTGAATAGTTTTGTCTCGCACAATCATACTGAAAATGGTATTTATCGTTTCTCGCGGGATCTGTGCGTATACTCTTCTTAGTATAGGTGCTTTTTCGCGTGACCTAAGTACGGTAAGGGCAAATTTACCTATGTTGTCCAAAACTTAGTTATTAACACTTTTTATTAGTTTGGTACGTATGTATGTAACATAATCTTTGAACGTAATTGTCACCCCGTTCAAAACGTTGAATTAATTTGAAACTTTTCACACTTATCAAGTTTCATAATTTTGTGCCATTATCCTGGCCAGGATCACCAAGATAGCAAAAATCCAGAAAGCACGGCTTTGTAGCCAGTCTAACTATAAAAATTAAATTAAATAATAGCTTTAAAAAAAAACTGAAAAAACACGCTTTCATAACAAAACTAAACATTTTTAAAATAATGGAAAAACGCATGGGGTGCAAGATATCAATTAAAAAAACCTCAAAAAGCACCCGACGCCTTCGTTCCATTATTTCCTACTTTTTATTTTGAGTTTCTATGAAAGCCTGTTTTTTAAAACTAGTATTAATTCTTTATCAAAACTGCGATTGATAATAATTTAGCGTGCAAAATCGTGCGTATGATTACAAATTACAAACCATCTTATCAAGTATATTTCTCACGTGCAAGATGTAATGGCGGATTGGCTTCCGCTGTTTTATGTAATGTTAACGGAAGTACTTTGTGTCTGTTTATAACCGTTCACAAACAGTGCCAGTGACAGTGACAAACAGGACCACGTCTAAGTAGAAACAGTGTGTTTCATAGTGAAACATTCTGATTCTCACGAAGAATTGTCAAACTTAATTGAAAATGGAAACAGTCAGTGGGTACTGGAAAATGGACTTATGGACTACCGTTTTATTTACTTATTTATTTGCTAACATGTTAAATACTCATTAGTAGGTATGCATTAAAATTTAGGTACTTACATAGTGCAAATTGAATTGAATTAAATTAAATGATTTCATTATTGAATTAAATTGAAATATTAGATCACATAATATAGAATTGATTCTAAATATTAAAATTTATTAAACAATACTAAATATTGGTCAATAATTTATAACATTTCATTATAAAATAAATCATTAACATCCGGTCATACATTTTAGTCACGAAAGTAATACAGCATAGTAATTTATCATTTCACATTTACGTCAAGCATATAATTAAAAGGTCGATCGATTCACAGTTTGTCAATTTTAAATTCCTCAACGGTATAGTAAGTAGCCTTTCTTTATTAACAGAGATTTCAACTGTTTCGAGTAAATTGCGTCATTTGATAGAGACGTGGAATGCGAGCTACTCTTGAGTATGGACTTTTCCCGATAACTTTTAAGTTTGTGATGGGTAGTATTGATCTATTCTTGTTAAGAATGAAAATACAAGCTGTATCCTATTGTTATATCAGCCTAAATTAGGTTATCAATTAACTATATCGGTTCTTATCATATAACGTTCTCCTACATCAGTCAGTGTAAACGTAAGCTTGATCCATAGATGGTAACCATCTTTTTGAAACGAAGTTCCTTATGGCACGTTGCGAAAAGGGGGCAAGACGGAATTAAGAGAAAAAGTTGTAACGACACTTTTTAACCGACTTAAAAAAGGAGGTTTCTCAATTTGACTGTATATATTTTGTTTTGGAACGGAGAGAGAGAGAGAGAGAGGTAGAGAGAGAAGGAGAGGGAGAGAGAGAGAGAGGGAAAGAGTGAGAGAGAGAGGGGTCCCGGGAAGACCCGCTCCGGGCCTCGAAAAGCATGTTAGTCGGTTGGTCCCGGCTGTTATTTGTGGATGTTTCGCAGTCGTTACAGATTGGACTTTCAGAAGTCTGATAACTGTATTGTGAAGGTCAAATAGGCAGTCACTTCATGCACAATAATGGTATTTATCTGTACCCGGTTAGACCTCAAGATAATTCGGTGAAGGCTAGGCAGAAGATGATGAAGAGTTATTGTAAACCTATTGACAGCATAATTTAAATGAATCGTCAGCGATTAGGAAACCCTACAGTCTCACGCAACACAACGGAGATCATCATAGAGAAGTATCTTCATCATTATTAGTTAAGCAATAACAACTAACGACCGAAACTAATGGAATGACAACATGAATCGACAAAACTCTTGCCTCATGTCTTATGAAGAAACTTATTCCAATTGGTCTAAAACATGCTCCTACAATAAAGTGTTTATAAAAACGTTCCTCCACCAAAGATACAGAACCTTAATAAGTAATAACAAAACATAGACTACTTACTCTATTCATTAAGTAAGGTATAGCTGTTATACTTTCTCTAGAAACCAGTTTTTCTAACGCTATAACCACAGTATATGTGCTACGACAGTCATCTCAGTACCTGACTATGCTAGTTTATAGTCTCATTCGAGTATTTCTGGGTCCGGGGGGTAAACAAAACGAAAGATAAATTCGACATGACATATATCCGACATGACATATGTATATTTGATCGGTGGTGAAGTTTTCCTGACATACATGTTCCTTCTCCCCAGAAGCTGTTTTTCTAAGCTCCCATCTTCTAACTGCTTCAGTACCTAACTTAAGTTGTGCGTTACTTAATTAATTCATCACCCAGTCGCGGAACTGTGCCAAAGATATAATACTCTCGCTCTTAACATTCATTTGTAGGTCATTCGACTATTCTCGTACTACATACATAACAGTATGCAATATTTATATAAATTCTTTGCAAGACACGTATCTCACGTCGCTTTCCGGTTTCATCTAAAGATCCTCGTACACGGACGATTCGCGATTGCCGCTTGTGAGGCAACGACAGCCACTTAAAATGTAGCAACTTGCTACCACCACTCAAAAGTAATTATTCCGATTTGTCACCCTGTTTTGTCCTCTTAGGGGGACAGATCAGGAAACAAGTTTGATCTATCTCTCTGTTAGCAATGAGGGACAGTTCGAACTCTATTCCCCATCTAGTGATAGTTGCTAACAGGGAAACAGATCAAACAATTTTTTTTTTTTTTACTTATGTCCCCTAGACAAAGTACAGATCGGAATAATGGTTGGTAATGTCCGCTAATGACCTTATCACACTGGCGAATTTCGAATGTGCAAGCAAGGCGATTGCTTAAAGCGCTCGCTACACGGGCGTAGCGAGCAAGCCGCGTGAGCCCTCAGATGACGGGGCGTTTCCGCTACGTTTGCATGATAACAGTTGTGAGTGTACAACAAAGAGTCAGACAAGCAACGGCACAATGATGTGAAAACACGGAGGACACGTCGCACAGTCACAGTTAACTCGCGTCACACCCGCGGAAACCAGCATATTCAGCGTGTTTCAATCGCCTTCATGGAAACACGCTGGCGAATCGTTAGTGTGAAAACGCTCTACACAGTGGCGGCGGTGAATGGGCCGTGTGCGAACACACTAAGCGTTTATGATGTGCTAACTCATAACACTGGAATTCTCACGAGAACTTTCTTTAGAACTCGTTTTGTCATTAGTCAAAGCTTACATAACTTAAGCCATTACTTCGTACGTTAGAACGTTGATCTACACAACATACCGTTATGACTGCGGGTGCATTGCATAACTATCGAAAGAAAAATCGATTAATCGAATGTTTTATTGATGATTATTATCGATATCTGTGATTACTATGATATCGATATTATGTTCTACTGCAAGGTTGGCTGTAAAATATTGCTACAATTAGTTTGATAACAATGGTAAAGTGTTCGTAGCCTTGATTTAATTAATTGATTGTTGAAGAATAGTTTTAGAATTTATTTGTTTAGATGTTGTTGTAGCAATAATGTTGGTGTCCTAAATACAATATTAATGAAGGAGTCACTAGGCCAACAGACAGAATCCATTCAAGAGTAGATTGGATTGTTTAGAAAATTGATAAATGATTTTATTTCTGTAAGTAGGTTTGTACTGTCTAGATGAGGCCGGCGTTACCTAACTGACTACTCTAAGAAGAAAGGCCGAAACAAACTCAGAGGTCACAAACCTCTGAGTTTGTTTCGGCCTTTCCTGACATAAATCTTGGACTCATCATCTGAAGACCATGTAGATTACCATCTCATGTAATTGTTTAACATTAAAATTATAGATCTTACCTTCATTATGAATAATATGAGTTAAGATATTCTTATCTAATATCTATCTGTTATCAAAATGTTAGCAGGACTTAATCCTCTTTCAGTAGAAAATTTCCGGGAAATACCAAAACTGTAATAACGTAGTATTGACGTGTTTGAAAGATAATATTACGAATAGCTGGTATTTGCAGCGAAATGACGCTAATAATGGTAAGATTTACATTCATGTTTTATTTTCTACTCTTAGTCATATTTCAGTCTAGAAAGACTTTTCCCTAGAAAATAATTTACCTATTTTGTTTTGACGTTCATAACTTTCCTTAGTTTGATTGTTGGGTAAATCATATGGTAGATCCAAAATTTTTTGACCTTATAAAACTGACTTCCAACACTTCTAATTAGTTATTCCAAAGGATAATTCTTTGTGAAGGTAAAGGGCACAGGCATAGAGCAACACGGACCACCGGCGGACCGGAGGGGAGACGCCATAGCGATTTTTCCCGATACAAAACTGTCTGTCATTTTTTGCGGGGGGAAATCTGCTCTACCCACACTTTCTCAAATTCTCACACAAAAATAATCGTCTGTTACTACGAAACTCACACATAAAAATTAAAACATACACTAACAATTTCACACACACATAGATACATTTTGTGTAGTAACAGTACAATGAGATGACGCAACTACACTGACAAGTTGCTTACAGCCGTGGTTGCAACTACTGTCGATACGCATTATCGATAAATTCAAGAACTCGGTTCGGAATATTACGTTTAAAAAGTGATACAAAGATAGATATTATAATAAAGATTGACTTTATTTATTATGTACTACAATAATTATCATTTAACAAATAAAATTAAGGTTTACGTTATTTTAAAAACTAGAGAGAATTGTATCTATCACTGGTTTTTAAAGTGGATTAGTTTTGTATAAATATGAATACATTTATGTGGGTCTGCTTTTTGACTTGATTGACGAAGTACACGGAGATGTCAACGAATCAGGAATAGTGAGAGTGGCACTAATGGCATCATAGATGATAGTCTGTCATTTGGTAGAGTGAATGATTTTTGATGACTCTGGAAAATTAGGTTTAAAACTGTAAATTTTTCAAGTTGAGAAATCTAAGCTTCATTTCTCCACTATGAATAATGTGTAGTACCTACATCAGGTAGACTGTACGCTGTTTTACCTTTTCCGTGATATAAAACACTTCCGGGACAAATACAGTGTAGCGTTAGAGTTGGTTTGGTGCCCTCGACTAATCTCCTCCTATTGTTCGCCAACACATGAAAGTCAGAGGTCTTTAAATGATTTGAGTAAATGACACTATTTCTTGTGGGAATCCAGGTTAGTCTATTATTACAAAATTTCTTCCATGTATCCCTTAAATTTGGATCTTTAGGAAACCTGCAATAAATAAATTAAAAAAGGATTGTGTGATTTTTATGAAACCACAATAAAAGTGAAACTTTTTTTTCACATTATAGACATTTAACTAAAAATTTTCGGAATATATGCAATAGCTTAATAAAAAAGACTTAATTTAATGTTCATACGAAATAAGTTAAATAATAAATTCAAGCACTCAAAATTGAAATAAATCCATAAACAACAACATGCACCAGCGAGCGCCTTTCACTTTATCCCTAATTCGCGGCCGACCGTCACGCGACATGCAACACACAGACGAAAAGTGTGAGAGGAAGTAAAAGTTTCACTTTAAAAAAAAAACCGGCCAAGTGCGAGTCGGACTCGCGCACCGAGGGTTCCGTACAAACCTGTAGGTATTCTCGGTTTAAAAATATATTTTTTTTTTAATTTTTATATTTCAGTTGATTGAATGTAAGGTAAATTGCGGTTTACGATTTATGACGTTTTAAAAAAAACTACTCACTCGATCTCGTTCAAACCAATTTTCGGTGGTAGTTTACATGGTAATGTACATCATATATTTTTTTAGTTTTATCATTCTCTTATTTTAGAAGTTAAGGGGGGGGGGGGGGGACACACATTTTACCACTTTGGAAGTGTCTCTCGCGCAAACTATTCAGTTTAGAAAAAAATGATATTAGAAACCTCATTACCATTTTTGAAGACCTATTCATAGATACCCCACACGTATGGGTTTGATGAAAAAAAAAAAACATTTTTGAGTTTCAGTTCTATGTATGGGGGACCCCAAAATTTATTGTTTTTTTTTCTATTTTAGTGTAAAAATCTTAATGCGGTTCACAGAATACATCTACTTACCAAGTTTCAACAGCATAGCTCTTATAGTTTCGGAATAAAATGGCTGTGACATACGGACGGACAGACAGACAGACAGACAGACAGACAGACAGACAGACAGACAGACAGACAGACATGACGAATCTATAAGGGTTCCGTTTTTTGCCATTTGGCAACGGAACCCTAAAAATGGTTTAAGTTCACACGTAAGTAGTAAGTAATTTTAATAAAACGTGTTAACTCGTAAGTTTTGTAATGTTTTTAATTTATACAACTATGTACATTAATATACAGCTTACATTACAATATTTTAAATAAATCAGAAAACTTATTCTCAAAAATGTCTCTGTATGAATATAAACTCCTTTGCCAAAATCGATAACTATCCACTAACAAATCAGTAACAACACTATCGCTCGGTGACAGCGTCTACTCGGAAACAAACTCGGATCAGTCGCTCGACCGATCCGCATATTGTATGAGCCCTCATACAATATGCGGATCGGTCGAGCGACTGATGAACGGCCTGTGTTGGTAAACAAATCCGAAACAACGCGACCGATAATATTGTATTTTTTAAGTTTTATGGAAGTAAATGGGAATAATGTGATTAAATATTAGTTACATATGAAAGGTAACGCCATCTTATTGTAAATTTGACGTGGCAGATCTCTTTTTGCAGCAAAATACAGAACAATTCGTAATTTTTGTAGGACATCAATTTAGTCGCGCAACTAGATTTAGTCTACTGAGCAGTGCGGCTGCAACTAGTTTTGTTATATGCATAGGACCGCGTGGACTTGTACTTTGACAGAGGGGAACGCCTGCGTATGGCTACTCCCCTCTGGTCCGTGTTGCTCTATGGGCACAGGTAATGAATGCTTTGTTGCACCATATTTCACTAGTTACCATTACGTACCTACATACTTACAGACCACTAATTACCGAATTTTAAGTGAGTACTTACGTGTCACATACGTTTACCTTAAGTAGGTCACGTCTAATCTATTTTTAAGATTTCGTCAGAATGATACGCTTAGATGTCGAAGTTTCGTAAAAAGACCCGGCTTCTTGTAAACACGTCAGTAATATAAAGTATGTTTAGCTTGGTAGACATCGTAGATTATCGTTCTCAAGATATTTGAGCATTTGGCAATTTGCTATATGTTCAAGCATAGTACAATTAAAGTTTGGTTTGCTAAGCAAAGCAACTCCCCTTTTTTATGGGTAGGAAATCATCAAACGCACTTTTAATAATAAACTGAAATAATAAAAAAAAAATACAATTGTTTTAGACTGCATCGTATTTGCAAAACTTTAAACGCTATTTTCCAATAATCGTAATTTTGTAATTATTTCAGTTTATTATTAAAGGTGCGATTAATGACGTCTCCTACTCTGGGCGGAGCGGGAGGGTGTGTCAGACTTTTACTAACTAAAACCCACCCGTGTTGCCCATATGCCAGGGCCGCGGTATCTGTTTTGAACAAGTCTCGCGACCCTGGCAGGAAGCTGCTCTCCTAATGGTGTAACACACTATCAATCACAATCTGAATCATTTTGAAGGATATTGTTAGACCATTGCTTCATATGTTGGAAAAATTCACTATTGAACAACGTAAATAACGCAATGAATGTTGTTGAACTGTCAAAATAAAAGCCATTCCTACTGTTAGTTTGTTACGCAATGTTACTTCAGTACCTAATAAGTATTAAACGAGCATGTACGGTTCAGTACATGAGAGGAAATGAGCCCCGGTCGGGAATAATGTTCCGAGCTGTCATAGCCACAAATCGAGACCTATGGTCGGTTTGAAAAGTATCTGATAAAAACATAAACAAATGGATCAGAAAGCAATATTGTGGATGCCAATTTTTTGTATCAGTTACAAATTGAGCACTATTTTATATGAACTAGTATTAGTTCCGGGTTCATGTCACACCCTAGTGTTTGCTTACACTTTCATCAAATACTTTTATCTTATCTTACAACTTTAAACGAGCAATTCTTGTATATATATATATATATAATCTGAATCTCGGAAACGGTTCCAACGATTTTCATGAAATTTAGTGTATAGGGAGTTTCGGGGGCGATAAATCGATCTAGCTAGGATTCATTTTTATAAAATGTCGTTTTTTTGTGTTTTCAATGATCAACTTTATCGATAATCAACTTGAACATAAACTTATTATTTTAAACACAATTTACCAAAAAATACCGAGCAAAGCTCGGTCATCCAGATATTTTTATCTTTAAACGAGCAATTCTTGTATATATGTATGTATATATATTTAATCTGAATCTCGGAAACGGCTCCAACGATTTTCATGAAATTTAGTATACAGGGGGTTTTGGGGGCGATAAATCGATCTAGCTAGGATTCATTTTTATAAAATATCGTTTTATTCATGTTTTCAATGACCAACTTTATCGATAATCAACTTGAACATAAACTTACTGTTTTAAACACAATTTACCAAAAAATACCGAGCAAAGCTCGGTCATCCAGATATTATTATATTATTTTATATGGATTTATAGCAGGTATAGTAGGTAGGAACAGTCACCAAAAGCATGAAGTTGGCAGAATCATACCAGCGGTGATTTGCTGGATTCGATTTCTTCTCCACCTATCGTCATATCTCCAGACAAAGTTTTTTGTTTCGTTATATGTATGTATATATGTATGTATTTGTATCTATTTGTATCTATGTTTTTAGTATTCTTCCTTTTCGAGTTATCTATCCCGTAAGTTGCACCTGCCATGTTTATCTCTGCATCACCCTAAGGTTGACTGGTAGAAAATGCCTCAGGCATTAAGTCCGCCTTTGTACAGTAGTTTTACTTGTGCATAAAGTTTTAATAAATAAATAAATAAAAGAGATTAGTAACCAGGGTCGTTGGATATGGTTGAAGTTTAGTAAGAAACCGATGGATATAATAATATAAGGTGTATCTATTCATACACGAAATATTTTAAGAGGTACACCTGTAGGTGGTAAAGAAGCTATAGCAACGAAAAAATTTTTTTTTCTAATAGTTTTTTAAATTTAATATTTATAAATTATTTGACGCACATAAGAAATATTGGCTCCTTCTTATTTTTTACGGCCCGAGACACCGCGGCCATGCTCGTTCCGGTCGCCGCCCTCACAGCGTCAGGCGGGCCATTCATAGAATTTGTAGTAAAGGTTTTATGGAAAACGTCTCAAGTAGTTTTAAAATTATAATAAAGGGTAAGACCGCGCTAAGAAATCATTGATACATGCCACGCATTGAGTAGGGTGCATATGATTTGAGTTTCGAAAGATTTTAATTTATTTTATTTTTTATTTTTTCCAAATTTCTGTTTCTGTTGTTCTAGTATGAAAATATTGCTTTAAATGTGTAGTATTTATTGCTAGATCAATTTTATTACATGTTATTAAAAAATATAAAAAATAAAAATTTATATGCCAAAGGTTTCTACTCCGTTCACCTATTACGCCCATTTTTTTTCAAGACGTTATAAAATGTCACCCAGTATACAACATTAGTTTTTGTTTATGCGAAACCCGAAACACGGGTCTAGTATTTTTATGTAAAGAATCTATGAAAAAATTTCAAAACTGTATCATTAATAATCACAAAGTTATAAGCTTGTTACGGTACCTGATTGTCCTCGCAAAAACATATGCAGCCTACCGGAGGGCACCACGCCAGCCGCGCGCGCGGCTCTCACTATCACTCATTGATAATAATTTGCCACAGTGATTGTTTATGTATTAGTTGGTGATAAACATTTTCCATCGCGCTTGCAGGCTTTGGACTGTCGTAATGGTCAAGTGTAGGTAGATATTATTATGTAATTTATTCGTAAATGCAGTAGTAAGTGGTAAAATGTAATCAATGCCATTTGTTGCACCTTATGTCAACAACTTAAAGTTCAAAATGGATGAAAATTGTTAAACATCGCATTACTGAACCACAGCAGGCTGTAAACAAATAATAAATTTGTACCCTTGACTATTTTTGCGTGTTTAAAAATGTTAATCATCACTATCTACAATAATTGGCGTAATCACTATTCACTCAAACAAACTGAAGCAACTGTTAAAAAAGGGCCCGTCTTTCTCATAAGCACTGACGCACTGCCACACTACCACAAACAGCGAGTGTACGGACGTTTGAGTACGAGAGAGACATGATAATTTTAAAATCTAAACAAAACACTTTAGCCAGGGCTCACGGCGGGCGCGCGCTCGCGATACGTATGCATCGATCGATGGCATTCGGGCGACTGAGGGGAGCGCCGTCGCCGCCCCGGAGCAGTGCGTACACGCCGCCTAGCCCGCGCTATGACCTGTCGTGAACTCGTGACCCGTGTGCAAACAGATGATTGCGGATACTAACTTTTAAGCGTAATTAAATATTTTTGGGACAAAATATAACATGGTGTAAAAATTATTGGAATCGATTCAGTTACTGATTCTGAACAAACTATATTCAGGTTTCGCATATACTAAAAATAATGTTGTATATGAGCATTATTTTATTAAAATATTCACTTTTTGCACTCGTTTTTTATATAAACCTACATGTGCCAAATTTCATAATCCTCCGACCGTGTGATTTTCGTAAAAAGGAGTACAAAGTACACTATTAAGGCTTTCGCAAACAGGCGCGACGCGGCTACCGTAGAATAATTTCTATAAAACTTCATGGAAATTGTTCTCCAAGATTCGCTTCGAGCTGTCGCGTCGCGCCTGTCTGAAGAGGCCTTTAATATAAAGATTATGACGAAACTCTAGAAGTTGCAAACTTGTTTTTGTTTGTACTTTTAATACACTATAGTTGCATCGATATTCTTAATCTATAAAGTAACTTGCTGTTGATTACTGTTCAAGGACTTTTCGAACTCAAAATTACGAATATTTTTTTACAGTTGGTACCGTCTGAACAATCTCCTTCAATGGTTAACTACTTGTGTTCTTACTTACGTTAAAACCATGGGCAAGATAGAAATGAATAGTCTTGCCAGGTGTCCCGATTTACGCGGGACGTCCCGATTTTCAGGGTCTGGGGACGCGTCCCGATTTGCACCTGATCGGGACGCTAAATGTCCCGATAAATCAATAAACTTATTAAAAACCATTATTATTACAAAAAATAAATAAATTACGCATCACATCACTATGTCGAGTGCGCCAAGCCCTCAAAATGAACGCATCACATCACTACGCTATAGGTATAGCTTCGTTCTCTCGCTCAAGAGACACGACCGCTCCGCGATGTGTGCTTCATTTTGGCTTTACCGATCTTCGTTCGTCCAATCATTCGTCATTCGCCCGTTCAAATTGTTGCGGTGCGAATGTATTTTGTGATTTTAAGAACAGATAAAATATACATTTAGGAGATTCTTTGCAGGTAAGCATTAAAATCATTTAATTAAAGTTTTATTAAATGTTTAGGTAAACGCTTTTTACATTCTTTTTTCATATTTGGTTCTTTTTAAGATTCTAATTCGCGTTTGGGAATTTTAGGTTAGGTATGATAGTGAGTTGGTTTTTGTTGATTTATTGATATGAATTTTAGAATATTATAATTAACGATTTTCAACGAAATTATATGCACTGGTTTCGTGCTTGATTAACATAATTGAGCGTATATCTGTTTGTATGTTGGTACTTAGATGTACGTATTTACGCATGTGTGTTCATGTGTTGGTGGTGTTGGTTGCTGGTATTGGATTTCTTTTATTTTCAGATTCTAAAATGAGTGATCCGGAAACTGATTCCGAAGTAAAAACCGATGCTTCGACTTCGACTCCGAAAAAGAAGAAACAAAGAAGAATGTGTTCTTTTCTTGATGTTTGGATGAAAAGTTACTCGTTTATCAAACCCACTCCAAATAATAAGTTTAGAGCACTTTGCATTGCACATTGTGCCAAAAAGAGTTTAGCATATCTCATGGTGGCAAGAATGATATAGAAAAACACCAAAAATGTAATGAACACCAAAAAAGAGAAAGAAGTGCTAGTTTATCTACATCGCTAAAAATATTTTTAAAAACTGATCAAATGAGTACTCAAGAAGAAAAGTGATAGCCGCTGAAGTCACAAAGACGTACCACTCGGTCAAGCATAGCTTATCATTCAATTCCCTCGAATGTGATACCAAACTCGATCATACTTTGTATGGTGACTCAAAAGTTGCTGAAAAAATGACACTTGGACGAACTAAGGCCAGTGCCATTGCACATAACGTATTAGGTCCAGCATCGACTCAAGAAGCCGTCGAAATTTTGCAAAATAAAACATTTTATAGTATTGCTACTGACGCCTCCAATCACGGTGCCACAAAAATGTATCCGCTGATGGTGAGATTTTACAACCCAACGACAAATTTAAAAACGTGTGTACTTGACTTTTATGGAGATGCAAATGAAACTGCATCAGCCATCCATACGAATTTAGTGACACGACTGAAAGAGCGCAATATTGATACTAAACACCTTACCAGTTACTGTGGAGATAATGCAAATGTGAACTTTGGCTGTCGTCATTCAATTTTCCAGTTATTGCATCATGATAATGACAACATTTTATCAGTGGGATGTCCTGCACACATCTTGCACAACAGTGTAAAGTATGGTCTGGGTAAGAGTGCGTTTGATTTAGAGAATTTCATCCTGAAGCTTCATAACCATTTTTCATATTATGCAAAACGAGTTGACACTTTAAAAGACTTTTATGAGATGCACGAAGCTGAATTTGCTCCCGTCCTGCGGCATGTTAAAACAAGATGGTTGTCACTTCTCCCTGCTGTGGAACGTGCTACCAAATCTTTCGATATACTGAAAGATTATTTTATATCATTGGGAGAAGACGAGTGTCCAACTACGCTGTGGCAATTCTTTAATTCTGACGAAACGGAACCTTGTCTAGCATTTTACCAAAATGCACTGAAAGTCTTACAGGATGCAGTAATATGTCTTGAAAATGAAACGTTACTGTGTTTCGAAGGTCACGAAGTAATGGTTGAACTGAGTAAAAAATTGAGGCAGAGGATTGAAGACGAATTTGTGGGATTCACGTGCAGAAATTTATTTAAAAAGTTGCCTGATGATAAAGTTACGAAAATAAAGAAAGACTGTTGTGCGTGGTACAAAAATGTTCTGCATTACATAGAAACTAGGTACGAATTCAAGGATAGCAAAATGGACTTATTTAAACCATTTTCTCTCCATGACGACTCATTCACTTACGCGTCAATGGTTAACATCATCGAAAATCTAAAAATTGGTACGTTCTTCGACATGGATCAACTTTATGAAGAAGTGTGTAAAGTCAAAGAAGTAGTGAAAGCGGCAGTACAAAACAAAGATTTGACGCCGCTACAAAAATGGCACAACATTTTCAAAGACAATCAAGACTTAGCAAACCTTCAAAAGTTATTTTCTTTTATGGCTTCAATACCGGTATCAAACGCGGTAACGGAAAGGGTATTTTCCCAGGCTAACTTAATTTGGTCTGAGAGGCGAAACCGTTTGACACTCGAGCATGTCAAAGCAGAAATTCAAATTAAAACTAACTTTAGCATGGCTTGCAGTGAATTTTATAACTACGTTATAAAAAACAAGGCAATCCTGAAGGCAGCAAAATCTAACGAAAAATATAATTTTAATTAAAAATAAACTACTTATAAACCACTTCAATAATTTTAATACTTATAGTACGATTTTAGTGTAATATTCTGTAATTTCTACTAGTCCTGCAAGTCTGACTATTATTATGTATGATTCAATTCAGATATAGGTACTTAAAGTAATGTTAGTTGCGAAACGCAATAAATTAAACATTACCTCAAAAAAACCTTGTTTTTTTGTTTGTCCCGATCTACAACCCTAAATCCCGATTTGTTTTACCTTCTGTCCCGATATAAGAGAAATCGGACCTGGCAACACTAGAAATGAATGACAGCCTAGTCCTAAAAACAAAGACTATATAACTCGCTTTGCCTAAAAACTAAGGCTACATCAAAGTACGAGTACATTATATCATATTTTTCCAACTATGTTTGGGGTCAGCTTTCAGTCTAACCGGATGCAGCTAGATACTAGTATTTATCTGACCTCTACAACCCAGTTATTGATTAACACGATACTCCTTAACAAGACTGGTTTGTCAGACTTTCGGACTTCAAACTCGTAACAGTCACTGTCAAAGATTAAAACATAAGAATAATATGTTTTTTTAATTTTTTAATAATGCAACTTAAACCGTTGACATCGAACTAAAAATATCATTAGTATATTTTTAGAATATCTATTTTAAAATAATATATTTGATGATGCATAGTTCAGTAGACATACTAAACTATGCAAATATTACACTAGATACAAAAATCATTTCTATGACACAGATTTCGCCATTGCTCTACTTTCGAAAAAATAATAATGGAAGTTGTAATCTAAACAAAAATTCACATAGTCAACGAAACTAATGAACACTTCTACATTGTTAAAAATAAAGAATAAACTACATCTTCATGATTCCTCGTATTGTTTACACATAGTATAACGTAACGTTAGGTAGCTATATTTTGGCATCGGGAGTCCATAGCGGACTCCTGACCACCGTAGGCACGGGCTTGCGGACGACGAGCAAAGGGTAGCTCGGCGCCCGGTAAGGACCAGGCCCAGTATTGAAGGGGTCGGCTGGGCCTATGCCTGCCAGGGTTATGAATTTGTTCGAAAGAGTTACCGTGGCCCTGGCACGGGCAACTGATGGAACATGGGGTGGTTTCAGTTTGTAAAAGACACGCCCTCCCGTAACGCCCAGAGCGGAAGAATTCATTTGATGATTTCCCACCCAGAATAAAGACAGGTACCTATATGCGCACTTATTATTTAGAGACCGAAAAACTCTGTGGACATGAGATACATTCACTACTGCTGCACATGAATTCTGCGATTCCCAGGTCGGCAAAGTGTTGAGGCTCGTACAGACTAGAGCGACGCGACAGTCGCGCGCGAATCGACGATTTATATCCGCACAACAATTTCTATGAAAACGCGCGCGACCGTTCACACAAGGGCAAACTGTCGCGCCGCGACACGGTCATACAAATTGTTCTACGGATATAAATCGCCGAATCGCGCGCGACGTCGCGTCGTCCTACTCTGCACGAGCTTTTACATTCGTAGAACAATTTCTATGAAAACGCGTGCGACAGTTTGCACAGGGTCGCCTGTTGCGCCGCGACACGGTCATAGAAATTGTTCTACGGATATAAATCGCCGAATCGAGCGCGACCGTCGCGTCTCGCTAGTCTGCACGAGCCTTTACCCGGTTTTTCTATCAGGAATTTCTCAGTAGCAACCCGGAGTCTGAATTCATGCCTGATTGGTGCCAATATGTTCGCCCCCGTTTACATGATACTTAAACATGAAAATGGGGAAATGTACTTAAATTTCACCAGTAGGCAAGGCAAGGGTTGGGCAAAGGTTTATCTATAATACACTTGCATTATAGGTACCTACAGCTCTGCCCAAACCCTCGGGAAAACAAGTGTATTTTTATGTCATGTTAATACTTATAGCATTTCAGTTAAATGTCAAGGCATACCTAGCTATAATTATTTTCATTGTGTATTTTATTTTACTTGCCATTATGTTTCGGACAGATTTCCTATAATATGGGCCATTAAACTTTGAAACCTTAATGATTAAGATCATAATTATATAAAAATACACGCGTCGAATTGAGAACCTCCTCCGTTTTTTTTTTTCCTCGGTTAAAAACTGACTCATTTGTTACTCATCTACTCTTGACGACTGTTTTATTTCTAATATTGTTAAACAAACCGATAGCACTAATACACAGTCATTTGGGAAAACTCTCCGTAATTACATGTTTTGTGGTTTTATGATCATTTACAATATTATTATTCACTAGCTTTTGCCACCGGCTTCGCCCGCGTGGTATTCGGAAATTATCCCGCAGGAACGTACTATCGAGATAAAAACTACCCTATATGTTAATCCAAGTTATAAACTATCTGTGTGAGAAAATTTCATCTAAATCCGATCAGTAGTTTTTGCGTGAAAGAGTAACAAACGTTCATACTCACAAACTTTCACATTTATTAATTTATAATAATATATAAGTAGGATTAACTCATGAAAAATCATTGGGAATTCACACCCAAGAACAGGAAGAAGTAAGTAAGGAGCTAATTTCTAAATGCATATGATCTATGTTTAATCATGGTTAAGTTATGGATAAATCGGAGCGGAAAATCGTGGTGGAATTTCGTGTGCATACGCTGAATGAGGTGACGGAAAATTCGCGCGTTTTATTTTCCTTTTTCCACTAAATTTGCATTTCAAATAATCATACCTCTTTGGTCTAGTGGTTGCAAGCGCTACTGCTAAGCATGAGCTTCAGGGTTTAATTCGCTGGTCGAGCAAAGAATTATTAGGTTCTTACATAACTGTCGAAATATAGATGTACTATAGGTACCTACACCTCTGGCCATCCCTTCGGGGAATACAGGAGTGATGTCATGTAAACCCATTAAATTTAGGGTTCTTGTTAATCTAATGGCTTTTAGTAAATAAACAATCTTTTACTACTTCAATAATTATGAATAGTTTTACAGGCAAGATACTAAAATAAATGACTAGCTATACAAATAATACAAAAACAAAACTCAGGCGACGAATTACTCATCCGGCTTCATTGTAATCCGGAAACGTGCCCTGAAGATTGGCAGCATTGCTGAATGACAATCCTAATTTTTTGGCCAAAGAATGACCCAGCCCTCTGGTCACGTGAAATGTCGACCAAACGGCTCAAAACTGTAGTAACCTATAAGGTCACGTAAACAATTTCACGTATTTGTGGTAAATAGATTTTGAGTTAGAAATGGCTCGAAAGTGGCCGAATGATTCGTGAAATATAACACACGACTGCTGCTTCGCCAGTTTCTTTTTCTTTAATCATGGCATGACACGTTTACCCCTCGTCTAGATACGTTATAAAACAATCATTTAATAAGGACCACTGTTCAAGTGTTCAATCAAAACAATTATTTTTTTCGCAAACTTATGAATGAACTAGTATCCGCTATCGACTTATCATTTAAAGTACCTAGTTGTACACACATAGGTAGAAGATAAATAGTGGTGCCTGTTTACGAATCACTTCCTCATTCATATTGTGATGAGATACCCATATGCGCGGACGCACGTAGACGCCGCTTGCCAATCGATTTTTGCACATTATAAATTATGTATCAGGACAACTTGTATTGTTGAGGCGTAAGTTATCGACAACCAAGATTTTTTATCGTTTCATGCAAATGTTACTATTGGCATACTAATTATTTAGTTTAAAGATTTTTACATAATATAACGATCAACAGCTTAAATGTCACGTGGCAAACTGTTTACGTACTTATTATAATACAAGCTGTGTGCCCGATGGTATTGCTCATCGGTAAAAATTACGAAACTCCATACTAACAACACAACACTGAAACTATACAAGAAATCGCAATACACTCGAACTCAGACCACCCAGGCCCAATTACGGGAGGAAAAATATTTTATACTATGAAACGGTACTGTACAAAAAAAAAATAGTGCGTGGCGTCCCTCCGCGCGGAAGAAGTGAATCTTCGTAATGTGGAAATGAAAATAGGAAGGGGCAGAAATTCATTTTTCGCAACAGTGCTTTCATACCACCTCCATGGTAGCGTTAAATAAACGTTTAACGCAACCTTGTTGGAAGTCGCATTAGAAGTTTCACTTCAATAAATTTCCAGATACTATTGTTAATGCAAAAAATGTTTTATTTTTTAATATAAATTTGAATAAAATGGTAAATGTCAATTCAATCAGTATCGTGTTACCCATTTCAACATTGAAATATAAGTAGGTGTGTGGGTACGTCATTATGCAAAGGGCACAAACAAGATACTCAAAAACTAACATTTAATTTCGAAATACCAATTTGAATATGCGATGCGCCTCAATTGGAGTTGGGCAGGACGTTTAGTAAGATGAGGAGATGGCTGATGGAGTAATGCAGTGACCGAATGGTGGCCAAGATTAGGCCAAAGAAACAAAGGCCGTCCAAAAGCACGTTGGATTGACGACATCGCCAAGGTCGCTGGAAACGCGTAGATGACAGACGCACGGAACCGAGATGTATGACGGAAATAGGGGGAGGCCTATACCCAGTAGTGTGATTCCGGGCTGAGATGATGATGATGATGATGACGATGATACCAATTTGAGCACAAGAGCAGTGCTATGGTCTCCATACTGCGACCACTGCATGGGACCCCGAATTACGAGTTACCAGGTCATGAGTTCGAAAATAGGCAGGCGCTTTACTTTGTGTAAATAATGCCTTCACCACTGCTCCCATAGCGGTGAAGGAAATAGCGTAACCGGAATGTCCTAGTAGAACCAAAATGTTGAAGAAATGTGACATCCACCAACCCGCACCAGGCCCGAGAGGTGGGTTATGGGCCATAACTCACCTCTCGGGCCCGGAGTGGGTATAACTTATGGCTCACTCTCTCTCTTAATAAACAAGCAGGGCTATGTCTCAGCATTGAACATTATACGCTGATTATGCTATGCAGTCTTTATTGGTAATTTTGGAACAATATACATACAATTGAGTTTATCCCTAATTTCCACAGAACTTTACTCAAAAGTTAAATTTGACTACCTCGTTGCAAGTGGTACTGCTGACCATGATAGACCCGGGAATCGAAACCAGGAGGTTCGATTCCCGGATCGGGCAAAGTGTAATTGGGGGAATCAGGAATTACTCAGTAGTAGTCCCGCAGTCTGGATTAATGCCCGTTTTAGAGTAATAAGGCTTTCTCCCTTTTTACACGAGACTGGCGAAATGTGGGTATACTTTAGGCTTATCCCTGCCTAACCATTCGGGAATTACAGACGTGATGTTATGCTATGTTAAACTTGACCATTCACCTTCAAAACACGGTAACTACTTTTCCTCAATTTTCTAGAACAAATAGCAGGTTATTGTGCGCAAAAAGTATATTAGCCGTAATCATTCATAGTTTCGAAACACAACTCATATAATGTTGTTCAACAGAGCATGCTGTTTGCACGTAATTGGATTGTATACAGTTGATAATACTAACTTCACCTAATGACCTGGATACGTATATTCCTCCCTGTTTCCGTAGGTAATTTTCCGTAATATTGACCACTGAAAATTAGCGCATGATGCTGGATAGTTACGACGTCCAGCTGCAGCGAGAATTTTTGCAGTTTTATGACGTTCAAACGTGCCTTTTATGTGCCTGATCATCAACACCTTAATTTCAATAAAAGTCGTCCACTGCCGACATAGGGCTCCCCCAAGCTCCGCCACTAGGACCGGTCCTGTTCTTCCCGCATCCAGCGTATTCATGCGATTTTCACGGGGTTATCGGTCCACCTTGTGGGATGCCTTCCAACTCTGTGTGTATTTATTTGCCTATTTGAAATCAATTATTTGACTTTGACTGATAAAATCGTAGATAGTCGGACACGTGGTTAAGGCGTATTCTACACATACACTAAATGATTAAAAATTATGTCTACTAGTGGGTTTGTACAAACACTTTTACACGGTAAACATATTTTTTTTAAACTTGATGAGGTTGGCGTTTCCTATCTGACTACTCTAAGAAGAAAGGCCGAAACAAACTCAGGGTTCACAGTCTCAAAGTCCAGACACCGGTCACAGTCTCGAAGACCATTTGGGTTGGTGTCTGAAATGGTCTTTTGAGGGAATATCCGCACAGATTGAGTGGACCTGTCCAATGTTATCTAACGAATACAGGAACTGTAAATTATTCGGTTTGCTAACATTTCTAGGCTGATATTCGCAAGGATACCGACAGTTGTAACACAATACCGACATGTATCCTCTAATAACGATCAGTTAAGTAAAGGAACATGATACTTAAAATGAGTTACCGACAGTTTCAGTGGAAGAGGAAGGGAAACCGTATAATTTCATTCGGTTTTATGTTAATCTGTATTACAGAATATTGACGTTAATAAGTATCTGTTGAAACTTAGGAAATAAATAGTGCGAATAATGTGAAAGATGATGGAATTTCTTTAATATGAAAAAGCAAGTTAGTTAAGTAAAGTTATTTTTTATTTATATGATAATTATTATTCTATTTTGCAGTAGGGTCTATTCCTATGAACACCAATGCTTTAATAAGATTTATAATAATAATAATAATAAATCCGCAGGGCAGCTTGTGGCGAGCTGTTGGGCAGTAGCGACCCCACGGACCCTATCTCCCGGGAGAATTCTTATTCCTCATCTCTGGCTTGCCTTTATTGGCCGGCTGGAGTGAACACTGACGAGGTTCAGAGCTCCCACCTCATTCTTGCCTTTATTGGCTGGCTTGAGTGGAGATTCGCAAGAGCAAACGTGCTCGGGGAAAGGAAGTATTCCAGTAAGTGCTCGTAGGGACATGACCATCTTCCGGGCTCTGGGATTGTTTTGAAAGCCGTGGAATACCTCTCCACTTCTCAAGCACCTCAGGAAGTGTTGCCCCCTTGTCGCTACGTCACTATGTGCTAGCGACGTTTTCCGGGGGCCCATTATTGAGTGTGCAAGTCACCCCCTGCCTTTTTATCCGTGTATACAAAACATTGATTAGGCAGGGGCCATAGTCCTTCCATAGTTACGGTTACCAGTCCACTATAGCCATCCAAACCCATAGCCTAATTTGCTTTGTATCCATATTCTGTAATAGTTCTGCTCCAACCGGGAATTGTCCTTGGGTGCACTTGCATAGTGCATACAGGGATAATCGTCGGTTGGTGCCCCCTCATCATTTAAAATTCTCTAAGGGGCCTCTGCGAGTTGGCTTCGGCCCCTCGTAAGCCTTCCAAAAGACCGGGATTCCAGAATCCCGAGATTATGTTAACATAATAATAATAATAAAACATTTATTTTCAGGTTACAAAGACCCATAGACATATACCTTATAAACTAACATACATAAAACTTGTGTATAACTCGTGTTAGTAATAATATCTTAAACTACGTTAGTAGCACTTCACTTTACGAGCTAGTCCGTGAGCTGTCCTGTGGTACTTGTCCGCGGAAGCGACGGAACACCACGTCCTGAAGCCAAAAGTCTTCATCCATGACGACGGGCAGATAGCAATTCGGTACACGCACCACAAACGCCTTGAAGTTAACGTTGCGGTGTGACTCCAGTAACTGCACCCTCGGCGTGTATTTTGTCTTGTAAATACGTTTACCTATTCAAATCAATAGCGAACTAATCTGAATTTCCGATGGCACTTTCCGCTATATTACAAAAATGCCGTGACTTGAAAGGTAATTAATTTCTAAGGACAATGTAAATGTGTATCTAATATTCAAAACCATAAAATCAAATCATGATCAACCGGAATTTTAATAAAAATCTAGGAACAACGATGTTAACTGTCGCTTATTTGAAGAAAACACGAATTTTAAGCATAATTAAGCTATTAAGGTGCAAAAAAATATTTTTAGATCGTTATTGTGCCCTACCCAATTTAAATTGATTTATTAGACACCATCTTCTTATTGATTTTATTTTACGAATCTCTTTACAGTTTATTACTCCTAATACCACCAGCTAACTTTTTTTTTTGAGTGGAAAATTGTCAAATGACCTCACCCGCTCTGAGTGACTCTAGCCGTCTTTAACTGACTAAAACCCACCCGTGTTCCCTCAGTTGCCTATATGCCAGGGCCTCGGTAGCTCTTTCGAACAAATCTCGCGACCCTGGCAGGATCATCAGCAGTCTGTCGTTGGAAATCAGTTCAACCGTTTCAAAGATTAGCCGAAACAAACAGACAAAAAAACATTGTGTTTTTCTTATCCAGACACTTTTTTTATTTTTGGTTTACCGTACCATAAACGTCATATGCATTTATTAAAAAGTTATTATTTCGACATTACAAACATATACTTCAATTTAATTTATTTGTATAAACTGACAACTGACAACAATGTGCTGATGGCGTTCATTTTCATTGTTGAAATTCGCTCTAAGACAGTTCTTTTCCTGCTTTTTACCTTTAATTATCGCGTAAACGCTTCTGACTTGGTAATTAGCCAAATATAGACCTATATGGCTTCAACGTTTCAACCGGGCGGTGGTTATTACGTAATTTGCAAGTTAAATGTTCTGCTTTTGATGAATACATAGTTGAAAGGAAAATTGGCATGAAATAGCTGATGACAATCTTTTGTATTCAATTATGTTACGATCATCATAATCAGCCTATTTTGTCCCCACTGCTGGGACACAGGCCTCCTCTCGGTAAGAAAGAGTGAGCCATAATCTACCACGCTGGCCCAATGCAGATTGGTAGATGTCTTCGAATTTTTGATTAGGACATACCGGTTTCCTCATGATGTTTTCCTTCACCGTTTTGAGAGCAGTGGTAATGAAAATAATCACACAAAGTAAAGCGCTTGCTTGGGTTCGAACTCACGCCCTGCTACTCGTAAGGCGCGGCCGTCGCCACTGGGCCACTAGTGCTCACAATGTTACAACAATTCATAGGAATACAACGACCTTTTAGAAATAAAATGTACGGACGAACCGTTTTATAAGTGACAAAGAATATTAAAATAAAAGTTTTAAATTTCACGAACACAACACGTTAGCTTAGCGTTTTTTTTTTTTTATTTCTGCTTATTTTATTCTATGACTAAAATTCTCAGGTCATGGAAAGAACGCTATTGTTGAGAATTGTGTAACTACCTAATCATGTTATGAAAATAATTATTTTCGAATTTAAATAATTTCGAACTTAATTATTTTCATGACGCAAGAAAAGAGGAAAATATTTTCTGTGGTTAACAGGATCGATCAAAAACAAAGTTAACTTTTCCATTGTTTTGCGTCAGTAGGTGTACGTAGAAAATTAAATTGTCATATGCGTAATTATTTAAATCGGATTTTAATACGATTTTCAATTTAACTGACCGCAGTTACCTACGTAACTTTGATAACAATCAATAAAATGATTGGACAATCAATTAGTGCATGTTTTGCCAACACTTGACTTATTATTGTTGTATTAATTAATAACCCATTAATTGCAATCTTGAAAAAAAAAGGTGAAATACAGGTGTCATTCTTTCCTGTCTGTTTTATAAATAGTTTTGTCTTTTAAATCTTGCAAAAAATATGGTGCATATGCAACTAATGATTTAAGGCTCGTTCAGCCTTTACACTAGGTACTGAATTAAATGACTAATTACATACGTACATATTTATGATAGGTACTTCTTTTATAAATTAATTTAATTTAATACAAGGTAGCCGGGTCATCGACGTGCGAACTGTGTGCGCTGATGACGCGTCGATGAGTGCTGAATTCAAGGAATTTGATTCGAGTTCGTGGAATTCAGCACATGATTCAAATCAAATCAAAAGTCATTTATTCAAATTAGGCTGAGGATCAGCACTTTTCAAACGTCAAAATTATATAAGACAGTCCCCCAAAAAGCCCGCCCTTCACCACTTCCTAGTGCTTTAGCTGGGAAGAAGAAGTGGCGCAACAAACTCCTCAGCATTCTGATTCCGTTTCAGATTCTGCTAGCATAGAAATTAATTCCATCTTTATCTATTTCAATCTTTAACTTGAAGTGTTAATAATACTTACTTCCTTACATGTATATCAATCTGATTCATGACAACAGCCCTTTTAATTTATGGACTAGAAAAAGAGTAATTTACGTCAAATGTCAAAGAATTCAAAAAATTTAGATCCGGTTATTACATTATGGTTACTTTGCGGTAACGTCTTCCTATTAAAATGCAGTTTATTAATCTCTAATGACCTTCGTTTATTAATAGAAATAAAGGTAAACAAACCGCAATAAAACTAGAATTTTCTCAATGTCGTTAAAGGTCTGGGCATTTTTAACCGACTTCAAAAGAAGGAGGAGGTTATCAATTCGACTGTATTTTTTTTTATGTTTGTTACCTCATAACTTTTGACTGGGTGAACCGATTTTGATGATTCTTTTTTTATTTGAAAGCTGGTGCTTCCCGAATGGTCGCATTTTAATTTGGTTCCATTCGGACAATGGAGTCTATGTGAAAATCATATAAGTCTTAAATTTGCATTAAGTATTTGCGCGACAAATGAACGAATAACGCGATTAGATTAGTGCGGCGTATCTACCATAACTAAAAAGTAGAAAATAAAAACTTTTTATTAAAAAAAAAACAACCGACTTCCTTAAAAAACACTAAAAAGTCAAAAATAACTTAATTTTCGGAAGTCGGTGACAAAAAACCTTAAATACAGATCTTAAGACACCGACTTTCAGAATTAAAGTTATTTTTGAGTTTGTAGTGTTTTTTTTTTAAGGAAGTCGGTTGTTATTTTTTTTTTGTATTTTTTTTTTATAGAATATGGAGAGGCAACTTCTCAACAGAAATATATCTTGTTAGTATTTTCGTAAACAACTTTTACAGTACAGTACAGTATTTTTTACTTGTGCACAAAGTTTTAATAAATAAATAAAAAATAATTATAAAGGAAATCTATTTTTATTTTT
Source organism: Aporophyla lueneburgensis (assembly GCA_932294355.1). Lineage (NCBI taxonomy): Eukaryota > Metazoa > Arthropoda > Insecta > Lepidoptera > Noctuidae > Aporophyla > Aporophyla lueneburgensis. Next base: position 19,020,724 of record OW028746.1, on the reverse strand, counting down.
TTAATAACCCATAATATACCAATGTCATATAGAATGGGCTTACACTCACTTATCTGAATAACTTGAATAATGAATTCTTTTGAAACTTAATTTATGTGAAGTCTTTATATAATTTGAACAGGTATTTTATTGTTGTTTCGAATGAAATATAACTGACACTGGCACCTTTGTTACCCGAGTTTAAAATACAGAATTGTAATAAGTCTTGGTACAGTCGCCCACATGTTAGTAGAAATAAAACAAGACCGTAAGTAAGTTTAAGCCGGCCACTTAGTTTTATTAAAATTCCGTATTAATTACGCTAGGCTAGGGTTTCTGACGTGTAAAAGTGTTTGTACAAACTACTTACAGAAATAAAATCATTCATCATTTAATTTTATCATTTACAGGCCAGGTCAAGGTCAAAGCATGTACAAAACTTTAGCCAAAAAATAATTTGTTTACCACTGACGTGCGGCCTACTATACCTGCACATCTACTGTAGGCAGATATGGTATAGGTTAATACAAATAATAATGGGAAACAAATTATTCTCATAAAACGAAACACAAATAGAAATCCGTTGAACCAAGAACGCAGTATACGCAGTAGGTACTTTTTTTGAGTGTACTTCGTGAGCTCGACAAATGAATGTGCGAATAAAACTTGTGCGACAAAACTGTACTGCTATTTACCATAGTTCGAATGCACGCTTGTACGACACACTGAATCTAGTCGTTTCTAGCAGTCAGCGTAGGAAGTCACAATTTTAGCCTAACCTAACCTAGTGTACTATGTGAGATCGAGTGTGTCGCACAGGCGTGCAATCGAACTATTGTGAGTCGCAGTACAGTTTTGTCGCACAAGTGTTATTCGCACATTCATTTGTCGAGCTCACGTAGTTCACCCACTTTTTTTTCTGGGTGGGTAATCATCAAATGGCGTCAGGGCCACGGTAACACTTTCAAACAAATCCGTGACCCTGGTAGGACGCAGTAGGTACTGAGTTCAGGATGTAAGTCATATAGCTATGAATCATTCAAAAGCATTGTTTCCATATTAACATAAATGAATGAAAGGAACACGAGTGTCCTGTTTAACAAAACTTCGATAAAAATGTTCTGTTTGGGTTTTTTCTTCAATAAATCATTTATTTCGATGCAAATTAGGTAGCTATTAAATCACTAGTTGCTTTTAATTCGATGCGCTGTGCACTTAGTTCTGGTCAGATCAATAGGTTCCGTTGTAGATATTAGTAGTAAGTAATTATGAATTATAAACATATATGAATTAACTAGCTTTTGCCAGCGGCTTCGCCCGCGTGGAGGTCGGAAAATATCCCGCGGGTATCGTCACTGCTCAGCTCCTATGTGTCTTAGTGTTATGTTATATAGCCTATAACCTGCCCAGGAGTATGGACTACAATCGTACCAAGTTTGGTTAAAATCCCTTCAGTAGTTTTTGACCCATGCATGCACGTATAGACAGACAGACAGACGACAGACAGACAAAAAAATTACTGATTGCAATCAGTAATTTTTTGGCATCAGTATCTTTGGTATCAGTATCGATCACCAATAATCACCATTCATCCTCCAATATTAATTTTGAATGTATATTCAATGTACAGAATTGACCTCTCTACAGTTTTTAGGGTTCCGTTGCCAAATGGCAAAAAACGGAACCCTTATAGATTCGTCATGTCTGTCTGTCCGTCTGTCTGTCTGTCTGTCTGTCTGTCTGTCTGTCTGTCTGTCTGTCTGTCCGTCCGTATGTCACAGCCACTTTTCTCCGAAACTATAAGAGCTATGCTGTTCAAACTTGGTAAATAGATGTATTGTGTGAACCGCATTAAGATTTTTATACTAAAATAGAAAAAAACTATAAATTTTGGGGTTCCCCATACTTAGAACTGAATCTCAAAAAACATTTTTTCATCAAACCCATACGTGTGGGGTATCTATGAATAGGTCTTCAAAAATGGTATTGAGGTTTCTAATATAATTTTTCTCTAAACTGAACAGTTTGCGCGAGAGATACTTCCAAAGTGGTAAAATGTGTGTGTCCCCCCCCCCCCCCCCCCGTAACTTCTAAAATAAGAGAATGATAAAACTAAAAAAAAAATATGATGTACATAACTATGTAAACTTCCACCGAAAATTGGTTTGAACGAGATCCAGTAAGTAGTTTTTTTTTTAATACGTCATAAATCGTAAACCGCAATTTACCTTTCATTCAATCAACTTAAATGTAAAAATTAAAAAATAATAATTTAATTTCATAAACATAAACCTTATGCATAAACCGAGGATACTTACAGGTTTGTACGGAACCCTCGGTGCGCGAGTCCGACTCGCACTTGGCCGGTTTTTTATTATAAGTATTGATAACATTACAACGCATACTAATGTATGATCCGTGTTTATAATATTGTAGCAGTGAAGTTAGGTAGGTACCTATATTATGAATAATGATGATTATCATATAGAAACATGATGATTGTTACTTCGTGTCAGTATGTATACTTTTATATTTTACTAGCTTTTGCCAGCGGCTTCGCCCGCGTGGAGTTCGGAAATTATCCCGCGGGAACATACTACCGGGATAAAAAGTAGCCTATGTCCTGACTCAGGCTCTAAACTATCTGCATACCAAATTTCATTTAAATCGGTTCAGTAGTTTTAACAGGAAAGCGAGACAGACAGACAGACAGACAGACAGAGTTACTTTTGCATTTATAATATTCGTTTAGATTAGATTAGATTACGATCCAGCTGCAAATGCTGCTCTTGCTGCCCGATACCAGCGATGCCCTAAGCCAAAGTCCCACAGGGGGTGCTCTTAGCGAGTTGTTGCTCTAGTTTTAAGTTTTCAAGCCCTGGCTGGAGGCCTTCATTTATTAAGGTAGCCACAGGCAACTTCTGTTAAGCAGCCGTCAACCTCATAGGTCACCAGTAAGATGTCATTCCCAAAAAAAGAGACACATGGATATCTACCTAATAGATTTCGATTTCTTAAGTGGGGAAGTTATAACTGAATAAATACTTCATAATCATCATCATTATCTCAGCCCGAAATCACCCAGGGCTGGGTATAGGCCGGCCGCTTGTTCTGTGCGTCTCTCATCCATGCGTTTCCCGCGACCTTGACGATATCGTCTAGTCAACTCAACGCGCTTTTGGACGGCCTTAGTTTCTTTGTCCTAATCTTGGCCACCATTCAACGTGGACAAAGTCGCAGGCAGAAGCAAGTTATCTATAAATGTACAGACGCCAGCACATAAAGATACTACAATCTGTCAAATTTCTTTAATAGGTTTTCAACTTTAAAGCTAAAGTATTAGGTTCAAAATTGATTGGGAAATTTGGCAGTTTCGCGTACCTTGGTGTGCTGGCGTCTGTACATACACATATCAACATACATTCATACAAATAAATTAAATTTAAGTGACCCTTGTAATGTCAAAATAGCAGCTTTTTTCTTTATGTGTATACGTACTTATTGTGTACTACTAGCTTTTGCCAGCGGCTTCGCCCGCGTGGAGGTCGGAAAATATCCCGCGGGTATCGTCACTGCTCAGCTCCTATGTGTCTTAGTGTTATGTTATATAGCCTATAACCTGCCCAGGAGTATGGACTACAATCGTACCAAGTTTGGTTAAAATCCCTTTAGTAGTTTTTGACCCATGCATGCACGTATAGACAGACAGACAGACGACAGACAGACAAAAAAATTACTGATTGCATTTTTGGCATCAGTATCTTTGGTATCAGTATCGATCACCAATAATCACCATTCATCCTCCAATATTAATTTTGAATGTATATTCAATGTACAGAATTGACCTCTCTACAGTTTTTAGGGTTCCGTTGCCAAATGGCAAAAAACGGAACCCTTATAGATTCGTCATGTCTGTCTGTCCGTCTGTCTGTCTGTCTATACGTGCATGCATGGGTCAAAAACTACTGAAGGGATTTTAACCAAACTTGGTACGATTGTAGTCCATACTCCTGGGCAGGTTATAGGCTATATAACATAACACTAAGACACATAGGAGCTGAGCAGTGACGATACCCGCGGGATATTTTCCGACCTCCACGCGGGCGAAGCCGCTGGCAAAAGCTAGTAGTACACAATAAGTACGTATACACATAAAGAAAAAAGCTGCTATTTTGACATTACAAGGGTCACTTAAATTTAATTTATTTGTATGAATGTATGTTGATATGTGTATGTACAGACGCCAGCACACCAAGGTACGCGAAACTGCCAAATTTCCCAATCAATTTTGAACCTAATACTTTAGCTTTAAAGTTGAAAACCTATTAAAGAAATTTGACAGATTGTAGTATCTTTATGTGCTGGCGTCTGTACATTTATAGATAACTTGCTTCTGCCTGCGACTTTGTCCACGTTGAATGGTGGCCAAGATTAGGACAAAGAAACTAAGGCCGTCCAAAAGCGCGTTGAGTTGACTAGACGATATCGTCAAGGTCGCGGGAAACGCATGGATGAGAGACGCACAGAACAAGCGGCCGGCCTATACCCAGCCCTGGGTGATTTCGGGCTGAGATAATGATGATGATTATGAAGTATTTATTCAGTTATAACTTCCCCACTTAAGAAATCGAAATCTATTAGGTAGATATCCATGTGTCTCTTTTTTTGGGAATGACATCTTACTGGTGACCTATGAGGTTGACGGCTGCTTAACCGAAGTTGCCTGTGGCTACCTTAATAAATGAAGGCCTCCAGCCAGGGCTTGAAAACTTAAAACTAGAGCAACAACTCGCTAAGAGCACCCCCTGTGGGACTTTGGCTTAGGGCATCGCTGGTATCGGGCAGCAAGAGCAGCATTTGCAGCTGGATCGTAATCTAATCTAATCTAAACGAATATTATAAATGCAAAAGTAACTCTGTCTGTCTGTCTGTCTGTCTGTCTCGCTTTCCTGTTAAAACTACTGAACCGATTTAAATGAAATTTGGTATGCAGATAGTTTAGAGCCTGAGTCAGAACATAGGCTACTTTTTATCCCGGTAGTATGTTCCCGCGGGATAATTTCCGAACTCCACGCGGGCGAAGCCGCTGGCAAAAGCTAGTAAAATATAAAAGTATACATACTGACACGAAGTAACAATCATCATGTTTCTATATGATAATCATCATTATTCATAATATAGGTACCTACCTAACTTCACTGCTACAATATTATAAACACGGATCATACATTAGTATGCGTTGTAATGTTATCAATACTTATAATAAAAAACCGGCCAAGTGCGAGTCGGACTCGCGCACCGAGGGTTCCGTACAAACCTGTAAGTATCCTCGGTTTATGCATAAGGTTTATGTTTATGAAATTAAATTATTATACGTACTTATTGTGTACTACTAGCTTTTGCCAGCGGCTTCGCCCGCGTTGAGGTCGGAAAATATCCCGCGGGTATCGTCACTGCTCAGCTCCTATGTGTCTTAGTGTTATGTTATATAGCCTATAACCTGCCCAGGAGTATGGACTACAATCGTACCAAGTTTGGTTAAAATCCCTTCAGTAGTTTTTGACCCATGCATGCACGTATAGACAGACAGACAGACGACAGACAGACAAAAAAATTACTGATTGCATTTTTGGCATCAGTATCTTTGGTATCAGTATCGATCACCAATAATCACCATTCATCCTCCAATATTAATTTTGAATGTATATTCAATGTACAGAATTGACCTCTCTACAGTTTTTAGGGTTCCGTTGCCAAATGGCAAAAAACGGAACCCTTATAGATTCGTCATGTCTGTCTGTCCGTCTGTCTGTCTGTCTGTCTGTCTGTCTGTCCGTCCGTATGTCACAGCCACTTTTCTCCGAAACTATAAGAGCTATGCTGTTCAAACTTGGTAAATAGATGTATTGTGTGAACCGCATTAAGATTTTTACACTAAAATAGAAAAAAAACTATAAATTTTGGGGTTCCCCATACTTAGAACTGAATCTCAAAAAACATTTTTTCATCAAACCCATACGTGTGGGGTATCTATGAATAGGTCTTCAAAAATGGTATTGAGGTTTCTAATATAATTTTTCTCTAAACTGAACAGTTTGCGCGAGAGATACTTCCAAAGTGGTAAAATGTGTGTGTGTCCCCCCCCCGTAACTTCTAAAATAAGAGAATGATAAAACTAAAAAAAAAATATGATGTACATAACTATGTAAACTTCCACCGAAAATTGGTTTGAACGAGATCCAGTAAGTAGTTTTTTTTTTAATACGTCATAAATCGTAAACCGCAATTTACCTTTCATTCAATCAACTTAAATGTAAAAATTAAAAAATAATAATTTAATTTCATAAACATAAACCTTATGCATAAACCGAGGATACTTACAGGTTTGTACGGAACCCTCGGTGCGCGAGTCCGACTCGCACTTGGCCGGTTTTTTATTATAAGTATTGATAACATTACAACGCATACTAATGTATGATCCGTGTTTATAATATTGTAGCAGTGAAGTTAGGTAGGTACCTATATTATGAATAATGATGATTATCATATAGAAACATGATGATTGTTACTTCGTGTCAGTATGTATACTTTTATATTTTACTAGCTTTTGCCAGCGGCTTCGCCCGCGTGGAGTTCGGAAATTATCCCGCGGGAACATACTACCGGGATAAAAAGTAGCCTATGTCCTGACTCAGGCTCTAAACTATCTGCATACCAAATTTCATTTAAATCGGTTCAGTAGTTTTAACAGGAAAGCGAGACAGACAGACAGACAGAGTTACTTTTGCATTTATAATATTAGTTTAGATTAGATTTCTGTAATATAAAGAGTTATAATTAAGGAGTGAGTATGTGGGGGTAATTTTCAGAACTACTGATCTGTTTATAAAAATTATTACACTGATATTAACCACGCTGATGCCGACTGCCAAAATATTTGATTTATTTTAAAATGTGACGTGGGCAAAGTCGCAGGCCGTTAGTTATCTACACATGTACATACAAATATACTTATACGTATATAAGTACATATATATAAATTAAATTTCATCATCATCAGCAGCCTATAATGTTCCCACTGCTGGGACACAGGCCTCCTCTCGGTGAGAGAGAGTGGGCCATAATCCACCACGCGGGCCCAGTGCGGGTTGGTAGATGTCACATATCTTCGAATTTTGGGTTCTAAGCCATGCCGGTTTCCTCACGATGTTTCCCTTCACCGTTTTGAGAGCAGTGGTAATGAAAATAATCTACACAAAGTAAAGCGCTTGCTTGGATTCGAACTCACGACCTGCTACTCGTAAGTCGCGGCCGTCACCACTGGGCCAACACTGCTATAAATTAAAAAAAAATCTAAATGCGTATGAGTATACGGTACTTTTTTTTTAGTTGTCTGTCTGGTTCTTCTGGTAGATAGCTGATGTAATAAGGAATAACATGGGCTCCACTATTTTTTTTCCGGTAGATAGCATGTTTACGTGGGATTATTTCCGATATTCCAAGGGAGAAGCCGCGGGTAGCAGCTAGTTTGAATAAACTTCGAATTTTATTTATTGTTAATTAAAACGGTACAACACCAATTAAATTAATTAACATAGAAGCACATAAAAGGTTGACAATAATTACAAAAAGTTAAACAATTACCTATATTAACAACTAATATGGAACAGTGGACTCCCTTGCATACGTTCTCTCACAGAACACCAGACATGTACCTACGCATCATTTTATTCCATTCATCAACAAACACATCACATTCAGGATTGGCAATCAGGAGGGCATTTAGCATTTTTGAGGTGCGACAGACTGGGGATTCGGCTCTGGCAACAGTCACAGTGTTAAAATTTCTGCTCTGTTAGTTTTGCTGAAATCGTATATAGTGTAGGTATACCTTTCTATGATCTACTTGTGCGGCCATATTTTTAGGGTTCCGTTGCCAAATGGCAAAAAACGGAACCCTTATAGATTCGTCATGTCTGTCTGTCTGTCTGTCCGTCCGTCCGTATGTCACAGCCACTTTTTTCCGAAACTATAAGAGCTATGCTGTTGAAACTTGGTAAATAGATGTATTCTGTAAATCGCATTAAGATTTTCACACTAAAATAGAAAAAAAAACAATAAATTTTGGGGTTCCCCATACATAGACCTGAAACTAAAAATTTTTTTTTTCATCATACCCATACGTGTGGGCTATCAATGAATAGGTCTTCAAAAGTGGTAATGAGGTTTCTAATATAATTTTTTTCTAAACTGAATAGTTTGCGCGAGAGACACTTTCAAAGTGGTAAAATGTGTAACCCCCCCGTAACTTCTAAAATAAGAGAATGATAAAACTAAAAAAAAATATATGATGTACATTACCATGTGAACTACCACCGAAAATTGGTTTGAACGAGATCGAGTGAATAGTTTTTTTTTAAACGTCATAAATCGTAAACCGCAATTTACCTTACATTCAATCAACTGAAATATAAAAATTTAAAAAAAAAAAACATTTATTTTTAAACCGAGAATACCTACAGGTTTGTACGGAACCCTCGGTGCGCGAGTCCGACTCGCACTTGGCCGGTTTTTTGTATAAGTACAGTTGGAGAAAAAACTATCATAACGGACCATCCGGCCATAGCTCAGAGGACCGAAACGAGACATACATACTAACCAGTAACTAATGTAGTTGATTTGTCTATTTTTCTTTCCGTTGCTCTACTGCCCGAGATAATAAGGTGCAATGAACTTGCTATCACTATAATTCTCAAAAAAGTAAACAGCGGAACTTCAGAAATGACTTCATTGTATGATTGTTTAAGAGGCCTATTACAAAAATGCGCGTAGATGCATGATTTCCGCGTTGAAATTAAGTATTATCCGTTGGTTGGTATAAATAACAATTACATGGTAAAAATATTTTATTTTCTCTTCTACAATAATAATAAAACGATTTCTTTATTTCTCATTTGTTTATAATAATAATAATAATAATATTCCACAACTATCACACAACGCCATCTAGTCCCAAGCTAAGCAGAGCTTGTGTTATGGGTACTAGACAACTGATAAACATACTTATATATTTCTAAATACATACATATTATAGATAAATTACACCCAGACACAGAACAAATGATCGTGCTCATCACACAAACATTTGTCCTGGGTGGGAATCGAACCCACGACCTCCGGCATAGCAGTCAGGGTCACTAACCACTAGACCAACAGGCTTGTATTTAGAAATACTCATTCTCCTGAAGCATGTTTAGGCAAAACGCATGTGAGAGCTGATTTGAGATCTCTAATTTGCAGATTCTATTGAATAAAATTAATCAAAACATATTTTTTCGTATTTCAGATATCCTATTCTTTAATATTAGCAGAATACTTTTTTGTTATATGCATCCTATATAAAGAAAAAACGACTGGACGTACTTCAATTTTCTACTGAAAAGATCCGTTTTTAAGTCTGAATATCTCCGAAGTCCTTAACTGGAGATTCTACTTTTTAAGACTGGCAATTTATATATAGGGTCATGTTAATTTAGCTGGCAATACTTTACCTACCAACCGTGTGTTGGATATCGATATCGAAAAATAATGTTTATTTTTAAGTTTTCAGTATTCCTTTTTGTTGAAACCTTTAAATCCACATCTACACTAATATTATAAATGCAAAAGTAACTCTGTCTGTCTGTCTCGCTTTCCTGCTAAAAATACTGGACCGATTTAAATGAAATTGGTACACAGATAGTTTAGAGCCTGAGAAAGGACATAGGCTACTTTTTATTTCGGTAGTATGTTCCCGCGGGATAATTTCCGACCTCCACGCGGGTGAAGCCGCTGGCAAAAGCTAGTGATACATAAATGGCAGGAATATTAAGGTAACCAATCAACAGCGTATGTTATAGAAATTCGTAACAAATGTCTATGTTCCACGAAAAATTACAAAATCAGCTGGTCGATTGCCTGCGCCCAGCGAATGACACATTTTTTTCATTTTTTTTTTTTTTTTTGATGTCGGTACCCAACATGTTGGAAAAGTATTACCAGCTAATTTAATTGTACCCCGTATACACTTCTAAATGAAGTAACTTACCTAAGAAGGGCTAGAACAAAAAGAAAACATTATCCTTACATTTTTTATTTTTCTTACCTTATCTTTTTCATTATTTACAGAAAACAAGCAGATTTTAAAGAATGTGTCAGGAAGCTTCAAGCCTGGACAACTGACAGCCATCATGGGCCCTTCTGGAGCCGGCAAGACCACTCTCCTCAACATTTTGGCCGGTTACTCGTAAGTATTACAGTGCTGTTTTCTCTTCAGCCTTTGCGTGTTATGCGTAAGTATGTGCCAATATTGCGAAACTGCGCAAGATAGGAGCAAAAACAACTTTCTCATTTTTTTTTTCAACCAGAATCAACCTTGAATCAGAGAGCCAATTCTCAAAATTACTTAAAAGTTACCAAAATCTAGGTTTTCAATACCAAATATTGCAAAACCCTGAACTAGATTTTGGACTGTCGTGGTAAATAGGTACGACAATTTGTGGTAAAAATAAATAATTTTGCCTCCTATTAGAGTCATAATCATAATGAACCGTAGTTAATCACAGGGTTTTTCTTTCTTTTTTATTAGCCTGTGTGGTATCTCATTGCTGACAGAAGGCCTCCTTATTTTCCTACCTAACCTTGTATTGTGCGATCTCTGGCCATACTGGACCTTGTTTTTTTTTTGTGGGTAGGAAATTAAATCACGTCTCCCGCTCTAGATGGAGCGGAAGGGCGTGTCAGACTTTTACTAACTAAAACCCGCCACGGTAACTATTTCGAACAAATCTCGCGACCCTGGCAGGCTTCGGTCCCAGCGGGCTCCTTCAATACTGCTAACATCTCTTTGAGGCGCGCGTGGAACATTACGCGCCGTCGACACGGGCCTGGTCCTTACCGGGCGGAAAGCTACCCATTGCTCGCCACCCGCAAGCCCGTGCCTGGTCATACTGGCCCTGCAAACCTTAGTAGGTCATTACACCACCTTCGCCGTGGTCTACCTCGACAGCGACGTCCTTCGTCAGGCGTCCAGTGAGTGGCGATCTTTGCCCATCTCTCACTCCATCATCCCACATAATAATTTCAGGAATAGGAAGCAACTGACTCATTGGCATTGGCATGGAGACCATGACACAATTGATTACTAGGTAATGCCATGCCAAGGTCCGAATGATAAATTCATAAACTTCTTAATATGCTGACAAATAAAAACTGGACATTCCCCTGCTCAATTTCCAAATGCATAGGTGTGGACATCTAGAATAAATAATCATTTCTGATTTCGTTTTAAAAGTATCATAGAGGTTATAAAATGTATAAGAGGGGGAAAGGAAGGGGTAAATAATTATGGTACATGAACTTTCGAAGCAAATTATGGATTAGCTGCCCGCGGTTTCGCCCGCGTGGATGTCGTAAATTATCCCTCGGTTACGTGCTACCTGGACAAAAGCCTCTGTTAAGTCCCTGTAACATCAGCTATCTGCTGATAAAAGTCCCATCAAAATCAGTCCAGCCGTTTTGGAAATTAACCGGGAAACAGACAGAGAGATAACGATTTTAAAATGTGTTGTTTTTGTTATAAGTAGGTACCGAATTTATTTATATATTATATATTTGGAAGCCTTTATTTATATATTGTATATCTGCCAGTCCTGTCAAAATCGGTATAGCCGCTTTGGAGACAAACCGGAGAAAACAGACTAACAAAAATGTTAAGATTTGCTTTTTTTGTTATAATTTAGGTACTGAATATATTAACATATATGTATTTGGTAAAAAACTGTTATGTTGATATTATAGACAGACAATTCCATTTATTTGTATAGATATATCAAATATGTACAAATTGTGTGTAAATTGAAATTTTTGTCACATTAACACCTCGACCCTACAATAGTATGGTAAGCCTTTGTCATCGGAATACCTATTAGAGTCATGGGTATTTACAAGTACATGCTTCCATCATCGTGACTGGACTAATACAGTAGACAGATATTTTGGTCTGATCTGTTGTGAGTGACTAAGTGATTGTGAGTGTTTTGTATGCCTATAAGGCAGGACATATTGATACTCTAATATATTGTTAAGACCTGTAACTTACATATGCCCACAATAAAGATACTTTGACTTTGAGAACATATTTGGAAAAATCATTGGATGATTATAGAAAACAGTTACACAGTAATTTTGTGTGACTAAAAAAACAGCCGCACGGGTCGATCGATCAGGTTAATCTACGCTTGTCGCGGTTGGTCGGGGATAGGTGACAATCTTTACATATCAACACCCGTTCGTGCCTCGGAAAGCACGGTTTTTTTTTTGGATGGGAAATCATCAAATGACGTCTCCCGCTCTTGAGCGGAGCGGGAGGGCGTGTCAGACTTTTACTGACTAAAACCCACCCGTGTTACTTCAGTTGCCCATGTGCCAGGGTCATGGTGTCTCTTTCGAACAATCTCGCGACCCCGACAGGCATCGGTCTTGGCGGATCCCTTCAGTTCTGCTGACATCTCTTTGAAGCGCGCGTGGAACACTACGCGCCGTCGACCCGAGCCTGGTCTTTACCGGGCGGCGAGCTACCCATTGCTCGCCACCCGTCGGAAAGCACGGTAACCCATTGATTTCGGTTGTCACTCGTAGATCTTTGGCAGTCGATTCGGCTTGTCAGAAACCCGATAGTCTGATACCGGTCTCACCAAGACGTATCCTATTATCCAGTAAATGGATTGTGGAGGACAGATAGGATTCGCTTGATGTAAAATACTGGTATTCATTCAGCTGCATCTGGTACAGGAAAAGTAATATGGAAAAGGCTGGGCTAGGCTATGAACTCGTAGGTACTCACCGCTACATATCAAGCTATACGATTCCAGTTTTAGCTGAGCTCGCATTATATCCTTTTTTCGTACAATGAGAAGTCAACTTATACTGGAAATGTATAGCTTGATCTGTCGCCGTGCGTACAAAGGCGGATTTAATGCCTACGGCATTCTCTACCAGTCAACCAAGGGATTAATCAGATTAATCTATCGTCTAGCCCTAATCCACAAATAGACAAAGAGAGCAGACAAAATCACGCCTGTTTCGCCAAAGAGCTTGGCAGTTCTACCTATAGTACGTCAACATTTTATCAGTAACGTGAAGTCCCATGTCATAAGGGGCGTACATAATTTTGACTGCAGGGTTAAGTTTTTTAACGTAAATAAATACGTCGCGCACCATTGGGGGAGGCGGAGGTAGAGTTTAAAAGCCTACAGGCCCAGAAAACCTCGCCTTATGAACTCAGTGTAAAATTGCTTAGATAAATTAAAACAATAATATATATGCTGTAATTTTTGTATCGTAAATTACACTTATTGATCAGAAGCATCCCTAGATAATATTAATTTCTTTATGGGAGCAATTTAGTTAAGCGGTCACTGCAAAAGGCATCTTCGGTAACAATCATAACAAAATACTTATAGGAACTGAGCAATATTTATCTGTAGTATAGTACCTACCTAGCTGGAAACCTCGTGAGTCACGTTATAATAAGCCTAGTTATATATTTATATGACTACACCATGCGGCACGATTCATTTTGCGCATATTATAATAGTTTTATTTTAGCTTCGTGATTCATTGTTCAATTGGATAGTCTCACGGTCCTCTGATTTTTCCTTTTTCCTTTGTAATAGGTTGGTAATTTTGCAAAACTGCTTAAATCCTAGGTAGATACCTAACGATTCAACCACAAAACAAAAAAAAACAGCGAAAAAATTGCGAATGATCGAAGACATAACAATACATAAAATATATAAGTTTACGAGTCGATTTGAGAAAAAGAATGAGGTTGTGTACCCAAAAAGCAGTTTAAACCCATGACTTGTAGAGAGTACAATACTCGTCCCGACCCTTGCTAGAGCCAGCTTGCGCGTCTGAACCTGTAGTATTGAATTCGACCCCAAATAATAACCGTTCCGATCGAGCCCGTCCCTTACTGCCCCCTACTAGCGATGCCCTAAGCTGAGGTCCGTACCCCACAGGGGCTGCCCTTAGCGTGTAGTTACACTAGTTTTAAGTTTTCTAGCTCTGGCTGGCGGCCTTCATTTATTTACAAGCAAATTCGGGTAAGCAGCCGACCTGCGAGGTATCATTCCCAAATAAAAAAACATAGTAGAATATATTGTTTTATTTATGTTTCTATCTAAAGTAAATGAATCTACGATGTGCCTTTTGCATTTATTTACACTTACATAATTAATTGGAATACTTACATTAAGTTTAATTATAAAAACCGAATGTAGCCTGCACCCTAACTGCGAAACACACTATCCATCAGGATCTGGATCAATTTGAAGGATAGGTGTTGCTTATCCACTGCTTCATAAGTTCGAAAAATTTGCCTGCTCAGCATCTTAAAGAACGCAATGAACGTTGTTGAACTGTCAAAAGTCATTCCTACTGACAGCGTATTACGTAATTACCCTCTTTTTACGTGACAATTTTGATGATTCGCTTCTTCTTACTATGCGCAAAATGTTTCATTTTATATTGTGCGCCATTTTTAAATTGACTATAATAGCTAAAAAATACTGAACGATTGAAATGAAATTGTTACGTACTACGTTCCAAACAGGATCATTATGAAAAACGGGATCTATAAGGCAATTCCACCGTGAAATAATTTTCCATCATTAGTCAAGCCCGCTGTCAGGAAATCAGTAGGTACCAATGCGTCACGTCATTGTGTGATTTTGTTAACTTTAACTCACAAACATATTAGTTTACATAAATACTTTTAAATGTACTTGTTAAACGCGTGATCACTTGAATAATTTGGTACAACAACCGAATAATATCGTCTGGCCAAAGATCAGCTGATATCATAAACCATTTGCAGACGATAAATGAACACAATCTACAGTTAACCCTTAAGGTTATTATAAGGTAGACAATAAAAAATTACGCAGGTGTTAAAAAATATCTTGCACTACAGTAAAATCTCACGACTTCCTTATGGTCATAAACCCTAAGTATAAATTGATAAAACTGCAGAAAAATCCATAAATTATGAACAAAGATGGGCTTATGACTAAATGGCAGGTTAAGCTATGCTTGCTACGTGTATAGGTGACGTGCTTTACATCCCAAGACCTCTCCGTACCACGGAAAGCACGTTAAGCCGATTCGGGTCGTCACAAGCCCGAAAGTCTGAGAACCTACAGTGTTACCAAGGGGTATCGTATTACCTAGTTACTGGGTTGTGGAGGACAGATAGGCAGTCGCTTCATGTAAAATACTGGTATTGAGCTGCATCCGGTTAGACTGGAAGCTGAACCCAACATAGTTGGGAAAATACTAGAAAAATGTTGACCCTCTTTTGTCAAAAGATCTCTCATTATCTCATTGAATAATCACTGGCTGAAATGTGTTATTTAAATGATAATAAAATAAATAAACAAAACATTAAACCAACGCTCTGCGGTTTTATTATTGATGGCAATGATTAATGATTTGTATAATATTATGTTTAAAAGATTATTACATACCAACTACCCAGTTGTCTTGTCTTTATGATGTGTCTTACTACTTGTTTTATACATTACCCTTAGGTACCTATTCATTTATCCTCACGTTCACAAAATGTCATGGGTACCTACACAAGTACAAGTTTAATGCCGATTTATTATATTTTGGGTTCCGATTGAATCAAGGAGCGTTTTTACTTTCTGCGGTGGTCCAGCGTTAGTGTTCTTGTCTAGTTTGTGACTGCGTTACGCTAGTGTCTTTTAGTTGTCTTCGTAGCGACTTCGAAGCGACTACGTAGCGTCATCGTAGCGTGTTCGTAGCATGTTCGTAGCGACTTGGTAGTGTCTTCTTAGCGACTTCATAGCATCTTCATAGCGACTTCGTAGCATCTTCGTAGCATCTTTGTACGTCAAAAAGGCCACTTCGGTGTGCGTTACATAATCAGCTTATAATGTTCCCACTACTTGGAAACAGTCCTCCTCTCAATAAGAGGTAGCGGGCCGTAAACCACTACGCGAGCCCAGTGCGGGTCGGTAAATGTCACATGTCTTCGAATTTTTAGTTCTTTGACATACCGGTTTTCTAACGGTGTTTTGCTTCACCGTTTTGAGAGCAGTGGTGAAGAAATAATTTACTCACAAAAATGAATGCGCCTGTCTAAGTTACAATCCTTTAACTTGTAAGTCGCGGCTGTTATCACTGGGCCACTACTGCACGCTATGCATTGTGTCCGACAAAATTCCTTCCCTAGAGAAACCAGTATGCATGCACTCTCGGAAGTTATAGCCCAATACCTACTAAATTATGGACCCACCTCAAGCCGGGGTCGCGTGATTGTTCGAAAGAGATACCGTGACCCTGGCACATGGGCAACTGATGGAACACGGGTGAGTTTTAGTCAGTAAAAGTCCGACACGCCCTCCCGCTCCGCCCAGAGTGGGAAAAGTCATTTGATGATTTCCCATCCAAAAAAAAAAAAATATGGACCCACCTATTGCGTTCTACATAAATAATTTAAACTTAATGAAGGCAGGCATATAATTAAAAACGTTTAATAAAGGTTAATCCTATAATAAGCATTCATAAGGTAATATGTGCACTGTATTTCTTATTTACCTACTTATACTTCATTATTCTCCTCAGAACACGTGGTGCAAAAGGCGAGATAGCCATCAACGGGATCTGCGCGTGTGCATCAAAGTCGGCAGGCCGCGGTGGTGCGCGGTATATCCGCCAACATGATGACCTGCGCGCGCACCTCACCGTGTATGAAGCCATGTCTCTTGCCGCTGCCCTTAAACTGGCCGACTTCACGCCTCAAGAGAGGAAAGAGAAGGTAAATTGCCCTACAATGACCTACAATGTTGCCCTGTACTGTGAATTTATTTCGGGATCAGTAAATAATTTTAGTAAATTCAATAACCAACCAACTCAAGGTACAATTACGATACATATGACTTGAGGACAATTAAAGTCACACGTATCGTTTATTATTTTATAGCACGTGTGGCCTGAACCCAAACTTAAGTAACGCCTTTTTGTACAAAAATGTACTAGTAGTATGTATGTGTAGTCACAAAAAAAGGTGCAGGCTTAGGTCATTAATACCTATGCTATAAATAACATAAAAACAACAGGACACTCACAAAATCATACACTGTTACACTGTAGTATGATAAATAACAAACAAGTAAATACTGTGCATAGTCTAGTCTTGATTAAAAGGAAAGTAAGGATCTGACAAACGGCAGACATTATTTAAACCTTTAACGTAAGCGTTTGGCAAACAGCTGACCGGCTACCTAATCGAAAGTGGCTACTACCATGTACCAATACGGACATTTGGTAGTGGTGTTTGTGTGAAACTTTTGAGGTTAAACCCTTTTATATGTACTAAAAGAAAGACCATTTCTGACTGCATGATCTGTCAAAGACAATATCTAGATAATTTCAGGACTTAAAATTATAATTGAGACTGTTGCCTCTGAGTTTGTTTGGACGTATCTTCTCAGAGTACATAGTCAGATAGGAAACACTGACCAACCTCAACTAGTTTAAAAAAAAACCTTTTCATACTCACAAAAACAGTTTTTAAACAAACCTACTTACAGAAATAAATATAATTTATAATTTGCCACAAAATAACCAGGGGATTTTAAACGAAAACTTCTTTCAGGTGTATGAGGTCCTAGCCCAACTAGGTCTGAGCAGCACAGCCTTGACTCTATGTCGGGACCTCTCAGGAGGTCAGAGGAGACGTCTTGCTGTAGCGTTAGAACTTCTGTCAGACCCGTCACTCATGTTCCTCGATGAGCCCACCACGTAAGTATCTTCATTTACACTAAAATAACTATAATAATCGATACTTAATATTATAAAGCTGAAGAGTTTGTTTGTTTGGACGCGGTAATCTCAGGAACTACTGATCCGAATTGAAACGTTATTTGTGTGGTGGGTAGTCTATTTATTTAGGAAGGCTATAAGCTATACAACATCACGCAACAATCAAAAGGAGCTGAGCAGCAAAGAAAAAATGGTCGAAACCTGGCAGGCAATTCGATGGGCGGGAAGGGTCAGGGGAGCAAATATTTGACGCAGACGAAGTCGCGGGCAGAAGCTAGTGCACTACATAAAATATTATTTCAATTTTGAAATGAATGAGTTACCTTTAAATCGAATGACTCTGGCGAGTCGTTGCTACCGACAACCAGGTCTGTTTTCTTAACTTTGGTTAAGGCCTCCTCCATGTCTTTCCACTCTGTTCTATTTTGCGCTCTCTTAGTCCATGTCTTACCTGCTATGATCTTTATTTCGTCTTCCCATCTTCGATACTGTCTACCTCGATTTCTTTTCCTATTCTAAATTACCAGTCCTGAGCAATCTTTTGTGTTCCACAAATAGGGATAGGGTAGGTTTTGCGTTCTACATGGGGAAATGAGAATTAAGTATTTATTTACCTTTACGCACAATTTGGATGGGTGAAACAAGGCCGATTTAATCAATTATCATGTTTCTTGTTCCGTAACGATTTGCGATTAAATCTATAATCGAAATTGAAACAGTTGACTGCATCTCTCTGTAACCTTGAATCTCCAATTTCATGGTCATGCTCAATAACTGTCAACCCAAAACCAGATGTTCGAACAAAGGTCTATCTATTCTTGTGTTGTTATATGAAGGCTATATAAAATCACGCTACAATCAAAAAGAGCGCAGCAGCAATGAAAAATGGACGATAAACTGGCAGGCAATTCGATGCGACGGGAAGGATCAGGGGAGCAAAAATTTTTCGTGGACGAAGTCGCGGGCAGAAGCTAGTTCCTGAATAAAAATAGGCTAAACTACCGATACCTATGTTAAACATGCGTCAGTTCAAGCTGTACTTGGTCTACGTGCGGTGCGCCTGCGCCTCCGTACTAATGACGTCATTACGATGAGATTCCTCGATTAGATATGCGGTTTGTTTTGCCAAACAATGGAGTATTGTCACAAAAATTAGCCATGGATGGGACGGATGCAAAACTTCTATGGTTTAATTTGCCATGAGGAAAACCTAAATGACATAATAGGTCTTTACCTATGAAAATGCCGTTTTGTATGAAAAAAATTAAACGAATTTTTTTCATGGATTTAAAAAAAAATACCCAAAAATACCAAATACCCAAATAATCACCCATGCAATCAATACATCTTTGCCAACGCAGTGGCAGTTTATTGATGCCCTTCTTAAAAAAAATCAGGTGGACGGGAGGCAACAAATTCTTCAAAGGCATTTTGTACTGCCTCTCGGGTATTGAATTTTTTTCCCGCCAAGAAGTTATCCAAATTCTGAAAAAAGGAGTAGTCTGTAGGCGCAAGCTCTGGTGAGTAGGGTGGATGACGGAGAGCTTCCGACCCCAGTTCTTGCAACTTGGAGACCGTCTGCTGTGCAGTATGAGGTCGTGCGTTGTCGTGCAGGAGCAGCGGAGACGAGCGATTGACCAATTGATTGATTGGAGATGTGCCAGCTTCTCCATCATTGAGTTCAGTTCTTCACAGTACACATCTGCAGTAATGCTCACCCCGTTTGGTAAGAAGCTGTGATGAATCACACCGGCGCGGGCGCTAGACCACCAAACAGTGACCATCACTTTTCTAAGGGTAAGTTTTCGTTTAGGGCATTGTTTAGGTGCTGAACCGGGATCCAACCAACTTGCTGAGCACTTGCGGTTAACAAACAGAATCCATTTTTCATCGCAGGTAACAATGCGGTTCAAAATTCCTTCCTTGTTGAGCAGTGCAATGCACGTCTCGACGCGTACTTCGCGCTGGCGATCATTGAGTTCGTGGGGCACCCATTTGTCAAGCTATTTTACCTTGCCAATTTGACGCAAATGGACCAATACTGTTTGGACGCTAACTTCGAAAGCTGCTGCTAATTCAGCCGTAGATTGTGTATCATCAGCTTCCACAATCGCCTTTAATTCGTCATTGTCGACCAAAGTCTTCGGACGACCGCGAGGTTCATTTTTCAGGTCGAAATTTCCAGAACGGAAGCGAGCAAACCAATAACAGGTGGTGCGTTGGTTTGTAGTGTTAGCTCCGTAAACGTCTTTGATGTTGCGTGCCGCTTGTGCCGCGTTGCTGCCACGACGGTACTCATATTCCATAATTACTCGAATTTTTAACGTACCCAGATGACGAAAAAGATTGAAATGCGATGAAAATGTAACACTAATCAATAAACAAATGACTACTTTTGGAAAAAGAATTCCATGTTTTAAATAAAATTAATTTGAAATTAGAATTCTTAAACAAACAAAAATTATTTTGATTTGAAATGGCCAGTACTGCAGAACGGCAATTTCATAGGCTCCAGGCTAGGTTTCCAGGCTTGTCATTGGAGTGTATGTCCCGTCCTTGGTGTAAACAAGGAGATTACTGACTATTACCTACGAAATTATATAAATTAGTAGTCATTATAAATCATAAGAGTTGAATGAATTTATTCTAATTAGTAACACGTGTATTTTTCATCTTAGCAACACAGAAATATATGTATACATACATAATTTTTCTTCATATTTTTTTTAAATTAAAAAGTCACTATGCATAAAATTAATTACAATTTGTTTTTTTTTTTTTTTTTTATCCTGTCCATAATAATATTTTCATAACGACCTGGTGGTATTTGATACCTAGCACTTCAACGAACTCATTTTAATGTTATCTTCTCTCTACAGCGGTTTAGATTCATCAGCATCAACCTCCCTGATAGCTCTACTGAACAACCTAGCCAGAGGTGGCAGGACGCTGATTGCCACCATCCACCAGCCTTCAGCCCTGATCTTCGAGAAGATCGACACCGTATACTGCTTGCAAGCAGGAAGGACCCTGTACAATGGACCCAGGGTTAGTCTGGTGCCGGCTTTAACCAGCGCGGGGCTTAGATGTCCACCATATCATAACCCGGCTGATTTCTGTGAGTATATTTATTTGTGTGACCTCTCTTTTCTAGAACTCAAATTTAATTTAATAATTTAAATAATTTACAAAATTTTGTAAATTATTTTAATTTTCGAACTGAATTTATGAAGGTCGTTTTTATTTTTGAAAATAACACTTCATTTGCGCACACATAATTTTGGTACATAAAACAATACGTGATATTTTCAAAAATAAAACGTATTGTTTTTTGTATTTAAAAAAAAATAAGTATAATCGGATCGTCGAAACTAGCTTAGACGTAGGTCGAGCTCAAATATCTTAAAAACGACTGAATCTGTTTTAAACCTTACATTTGCCAAGTTTTCGATTTTGAACCAAGTAGGTACCAATAAAAACTAACGAACAAAAAAAAAAACAATTTATACCTGATTTAGGTACAAAACATATTATAATACCTACCAAGATAACTAAAAAATTAAAACGAGTAGGCAAGCCAAAAATATGACATTGCATTATACGCCCCAGAAGTGATTTTAATGTGCATCTGGATTGAGGGCCCATTTTTGAACCCTTGCGTACCGAAATAAGATTTATAGGGAATTTAGTTAAAAATAGTAAAAACTTAAAGCAAAGGGTCATAAATTTCTTAAACGTGAATTAAAACTGTTATGATGAAATAACTTGGGCCCTCAATCCAGACGCGTGCATAAAGTGGCATAGCCTAAATCTCAATAAGTACTATCTCTGGGTTAATAATTTTTGTTTAAGAATTTAGTTAAGAATTTCTTAACTATTTTAAGAAATTCCCAAATCTGTAAAATATAACATTACCGATTTATGGCGGCATATCTAGGGCCCTCACTTCATTATTGTTTGTACTGAGGAATCTGCAAAATATGAATATATCTGAAGAAATACATAAATACGACTTTAACATGTTTTACTTACATACCTATGTGAATTAGTTAAAAAGAAATAAGGACACAAAACTTAATTGTTAAGAAGTAAATGAAAGTCGAATTTTACTAAAAAGTCTGAACTGAGAGCCCAATATTTTCGGCTTTATTGACTAGGCTCAACCTCATAGATTAACGCAAATTAGAATAAAAGTTTTAACTATTTCTTAATTAAATTGTAACATATCGTTTGTTCTTCTAAATGTCATACTTTAAGAGAAAATTGATTTTCAACTTTTTGAATGAGAATTATTTGTAGAGGGACCATAATGTTCAAAGTACCTGTACATTTTGTAAAGTGCATTCAGCAAGTCATAATTTGCAGCTAAAAGTACTATATACCTACTAATTACAATTTGGTTTTCCTTATTTTTAATGTAATTTCTATTTATGTGATGTTACTCTTTAAAAAAAGCCTAAAGCAAATAAAAAAATATAAGTAGTTAAAAAAAAAAATGAAAATGGAAATGATTTTTTTAAAATCAGAGATATAGTTGCACTCATCACTAAAAATTACTTCGCTCTCTCGCAATTTCGTATTTTTAGGATATAAGACTATTTTAAGGTAACATTTATGTGAAGTAAATAGTATTTTTTATAATTACCTATACCGATCGTGTTTTATTTATCACAATGAATTTGTTTGATCTGGTGCTACAGTGATCCATAGATACGATGACTACTTACATGTATAACATATATCGGTTAGTTTGCCTTTCATTTTATGCAAACACTGTTGAAGCTAAAAAAATGTTCTAGTTTTATTTATTTTTATAGAAATTACATTAAAAATAAGGAAAGCCAAATTGTAATTAGTAGGTATATAGTACTTTTAGCTGCAAATATTATGACTTTCCGAATGCACTTAACAAAATGGACAGGTACTTATTTTGAACATTATGGTCACCCTACCAATAATTCTCTTACAAAAAATTGAAAATCAATTTTCTCTTAAAGTATGACATTTAGAAGAACGAACGATATGTTACAATTTAATTAAGAAATAGTTAAAACTTTTATTCTAATTTGCGTTAATCTATGAGGTTGACCCTAGTCAATAAAGCCGAAAATATTGGGCTCTCAGTTCAGACTTTTTAGTAAAATTCGACTTTCATTTACTTCTTAACGATTAAGTTTTGTGTCCTTATTTCTTTTTAACTAATTCACATAGGTATGTAAGTAAAACATGTTAAAGTCGTATTTATGTATTTCTTCAGATATATTCATATTTTGCAGATTCCTCAGTACAAACAATAATGAAGTGAGGGTCCTAGATATGCCGCCATAAATCGGTAATGTTATATTTTACAGATTTGGGAATTTCTTAAAATAGTTAAGAAATTCTTAACTAAATTCTTAAACAAAAATTATTAACCCAGAGATAGTACTTATTGAGATTTAGGCTATGCCACTTTATGCACGCGTCTGGATTGAGGGCCCAAGTTATTTCATCATAACAGTTTTAATTCACGTTTAAGAAATTTATGACCCTTTGCTTTAAGTTTTTACTATTTTTAACTAAATTCCCTATAAATCTTATTTCGGTACGCAAGGGTTCAAAAAATGGGCCCTCAATCCAGATGCACATGTGATTTTAGGTCGTTCAGATCAACGAACTTGTTTATAAAACGCAATATTTAACTAACGCTAACATACTGGCTGTAAGTAAAAAATCGCGAATTAATAACCTAGTTCATGCAAAATGCTTTATGGATAATTCAAAATGCTTTATGTATCATTTTTTGGAACCAGGCTCGCGTCATCGTTTAGTAAAATTGTCAAAGTCCGTGACCTACACTTTTCGGTTAAAATACGTAAGTCTACATTTTATTCTGTTAGGTAGTTGTTGAAAAGAAGAAGCTGAACAGATTCCCTTTTTGTGGGTGGGAAATTATCAAATTACCTCTCCCGCTCTAGGTAGAGCGGAAGAGCATTTCACACTTTTAATGACTAAAACCCACCCGTGTTCCTTCGGTTGCCTATGCCAGGGCCACGGTAACTCTTAACTAACTTTCGTATAAATCCGCAACCCTGGCAGGTGAACAGATTCTCTGCCAACGCGGTTAACTAAAAAATATGATATCACATCGGGTATTCTAAGAGAAACTTGTGGCTAAGTAATAACAACCGCACAAGCCGATCGATCAGGTTAAGCTACGCTTGCTGGGATGGGTGGGTTACCATCTTTACTTACGTTCCATTGGTCTAAGCTGTCATTTGTAGATCTATGACAGTCGTTACGGCTCATCAGAACTGACAACCAGTCATTCCAAAGAGTATCGTATTACCCATTAACGACTTGATAGCCTCATTTTCCGCAATTTTCCGGCCGACCGCAAATATTATTCGATCACATCCGAATCTGATCACATACACATCCGTAGTTCGTAAATTAAAATCACAATTGTATACCAAAATAAAATATACAGTTAAAAAGCTGAAATAAATGAGATTTGATTTTTTTTTAAATTAATTTTGAGGGTAGATGTTAGTTATGTTCGTTCTGGGTACTACAGTACCCCTTGGCGCTCTACAGGGTAACTGGGTTGTGGATGTCAGATAGGCAGTCGCTCCATGTAAAATATCGGAATTCAGCTGCTCCCTATTAGACCGACTTGAATATATGTAGTTGAGAAGGACGGTAGGTAGATTGATTCGAATATTTGCGGGACGACTGAGAATATTCGGACCGATTGCATACGGGTAGATATTCTAAAATTATACGTAGGTAGGTACTGCCTGTCCATAGATACAAAATACTGAACTTCCAGCGTATAAATCTTACTATGTTATTCCAAGTCCTCTAACTGCGGTTAATACTTCGATATAAATGACACATTAGGTTCCTAGTATGACTATCAGTACATCTTTGTACACGAATCGAATATTCAAACAGCCATAAGGTCTCAAGCCATATAAGAATACACATAGTCCACTACTACTCGTTATACATACGGCTAATCGGCCATCTAACCATAATGTCGAAGTGTTGGACACTATTGAAACAAATTTACGAGCGATTAATATGAATTATTTGAGTACTTCAATAAAATTTTAATTAGTCTTGAAGAAAGACTCTGGAGCAGTTCCATAGCCTATCTTAAAAAAAATGAAGTAAAATTTTAATTAGTCTTAAAGAACAACTATGAAGTAATTCGATAGAATTTCTTCAAAATTGAAAGGAGTGTTTCGAACTATGGGCAGTTCGACTAAAATTTTTGTCAGATCTCCGAATGAAATCTTAGGACATGGAAATCGAAATAATTATAATATTAAAACGCAGACAGTCACTTAGTCTTAAAACATACATACAGGCAGAGTTTATACCTACACTTACTATTAACACGCTGAACACTAGATATAATTCTAATTAATATTTTTATTTAACGTTTAGAACCGACTAGATTTATCACAATTAAAATTTTTTTGCGTATCAAACAATATGTAAGAGTTTCCATTGTCAACCACAGACCTCTAAATGCCACACTATCAATCAGAAACTAAATAATTTTAAAGGACAGGTATTGATTGTTTATCCATTGCTTCAAATGTTTGAAAAAAATTACCGCTCAGTAACATAAAGAACGCAATGAATGTTCTTGTACTGTCAAAACGAAACCCATTCCTACTGTTAGTGTTTCACAATTACCCGTCTAGTTGATGCAATCACTTACATACATCAGTATTAGAAAGTAGTACCTACTTTTCTGGCTACAAACTGGATTCGTCCTTTACTTCCTTAGGTATTTTCTCCATGACATAATGTTGGACCATACCACCTATTGAAATGTTCCTAGTTTACTTTTGATTCGCTTTGCACAAGAGAGGTAGATATTATGGTTTTTGAGAAGACAGATTAGTATCTTCTATACCTACATAGAATAAAATAGTAACGATGTCAAACAGTACGTTGAATATTTTAAAAAGGGAACGAGTCTAATATAGTTTTAGATTGTTTGTCCGTTTGTTTGGATGTATGTTCCGGATTGGCGCAAAGACAGCTGAATGAATTTGGATGAAATATGGCATACAGATAGATTATACCCTGGATTAACTCATAGGATCCTTTAATTTTCGGTAGTCGGTTCCTGTGGAATAATTTCCGACATTCATGCAGAAGAACACGCGGGCAAATGCTAGCCTTCAATATATTAATAAATTCCTGCTGGCTTTAATGTATTAATTAACAGTATATATGTATAATAAAGTACATAGATGAATGTTTTGATTTACCTACCACTTTATATTAAAATAATTCATCATAACAATGTGTACAACTCTTCCTTGGCAATTTATAAAGTCATTATTCAAAATGAAATATTACATTCGTATCTGACAGTATAATTGTGTTTATGGGATGCAAAACGACTCTTTAAAATGCATAGGGTTTTTTACTACACCTATAAAGTATACAGGAAATAAACAAATCGTTTAATGTATGTAGTGTCACGTTCTTTCTCCGTAATGACATAATCTGTAGCTGATCGACTCTGCATCACTCTACTTGGCGACACCTACATTTGCATGTCTAATACTTATACCATATTATCATTCGAGTTATTCCGTTTATCCACCCAAAAAAACCACACTAAGTTGGATACACGGAAACGTATGTCCAAAAATCCACCCTAGCCCTAATTGAATAAACGGATTTTTTGGGGTAATTATGACTGGATATACTGAGATTATCAATATGTTCAAAAAAATTGAAAGAAAGAAAATACGTTTATTTGCGGTAAACAAAACGCTAAAAAGATCAAAACACACTAGAAAAAGCTGGGAGAAAACATGCGTCACTTCCACGCAAACCATTGATGAGTTGTGTCAATCATACTCGGATATGTACCTATCTGTCATAGGTAATGTCTGCCTACAGATACAGTAGACAGATATTTTGCCGTTAATCATAATACCCTATGAGGGCATACAAGGTTAATGCAGCATATTTAAAACGCGTCCTGAGTTCGAATATTCAAAGATTCTTTTGAACTGTTTTTTTATATGAAATACTTGAAAACTTAGACTGAGATCCATAAGCATTACTTAACACAGACTTTGACGAGCCTGCTTATGGCTGTAGAATGTAGGAATTCATACACAGGGACAGCATATACAGCGCTACTGCTGAGCAGCCTGGAGTCCTGGGTCCGGATTCCAGTTCCGGCAGTGTTATTGGATTATTCCATCAGGATTTTATCAGTAACATTCTGGAGTCTGGTTTTGTGGGGCGATTGATGGCAGTGGGGTCGAGTCCGACTTATATGGAACTTTAACATACCTGACGCGGAATGTAGGTGTTTTGTTGGTTCACCTCTGCCTAACCCTTCAATTGAATTCGACGTGATGTTATGTGTACTAAATTGGACATGTCCTTTCTTTTCCAGTAATGGAGGTTGCGTCAGGAGAGTATGGCGTGGACTTGGTGAAAACTGCGCAGACGATGACCCAGTTCAAGCCGGAACCCGTCGGCAACGGCAGTTGGGAAAGCCACATTCCTACAATACCAGCACTACCTAGCCCTTTAGGTACGTATCCACTACGTTATGCCAAAATAAACTTTAGAATGGTGACCTAAAGACCACCTACAAAAAAAGTTGTGAGGTCATATAAATGGATAATTTTAGATGTTGCTTGCGACTTCGTCTGCTCATCATTGTTTTTTTTTTTTGTCAGCGACATCGCGCGGGTATCATACATACCTTCCTCTTGAATCAGTTTTTCTATTGATGAAATCCGCATTATAATCCCATAAATTCCAGGTCTCAGGCTACCTACTTACTTATCTGTCAAATTTCATATCACTATTATTTCAGTGAGAAAAGGTAACGGACAGACAGAACTCTTTCACATTTATTATATTAGTAGGATAGATAGATGATGCCGAACGTAGGTATTTAAGTTCAGGTACCTTTAACTTGTTTTTTTGTGAGAAATAAAATGCTACGAATCTTCTTATACCTTTGGCGTTAGGTAGGTAATACGTTCATTGAATTATGTCTTAGAATAAAAAAAAGTCTTAGTTCAAAAATAATAAACAGGTAGGAATGTTTTTATGTTATTTGGAATGATGTTGAAGCTAATTTTTAACGGACGAAAAAAGGAGGTTCTCAAATCGACGCGTATATTTTAACTGAATAAATTATTTGCCCTGCACAAATCGACGCATTTTCAGTGTTATTGAATAGATCTTTGCATTTTGGGTCAATGAGTGATGGTCTTTGATAATAAGGGTAATTCAATGATGCAGCTATTAGTTTAATTATGCCCATTGGTACCAACAGAATTAAATAAATGTGCAGAGCAGTGTCCAGTGGTATTGGCCCCGACGTACGATTTGTAGATCGTGATTTCGAACCCAGGCAGGCGCTTTATTTTGTGTAAATAATTTCATCACCACTGCTCTCAATAAGGTGAGGGAAATCATTGTGAGAAAACCGGCATGTCCTAGAACCTACAATTCGAAGACATTTGTGACATCTACCAACCCGCACTGGGCCCGCGTGGTAGATTACGGCCCACTCCGTCACACCGAGAAGAGACCTGTGTCCCAGCAGTGGGAACAATATATAGACTGATTAAGAACCGAAGTTTCCTGAGTTCATTTAGGACAAATATTATATAAGGCCTATCAGTGAGATTCGGTCATCATTCTATCAATCACTAATTGTAACAATCTCATTCTAAAATCCAACTTAAAAATAAAACACTCCTCGTGTTCACATTATACTAATTGGTACATTAACCCAAATAAATTTGATTTATTACAGATATAACTTCAGATTTGAAATCCAAGCATCAGCTGAGCCCTAAGTATAAGCAAACAAAGTTTTCAAAGAACATCTACAGACAATCTGGACTACTGCGACAAACTTGGGTACTACTCTATAGGAACTATTTAATGACGACAAGGAACTATGTAAGTATCTGTATTATATTCAGTACTTAACATCGAAACTCAAAGAAACGAGTACATAAGTTATGATAACCAGGGATTTAAAAAGGGATCGAAAAACTGAGTCATAAGAACATAAACATAATATAATATCACGCCTTGTTTCTCTGAAGTACCCATGCACTATGGGTAGCAGTGGCGAAGGCACCATATAACACGATTCCTACCGGGTTGCCTTCGGGGATTCGCATTGGTAACTCTATCACTATTAAAAATACAATAGTATGTAAATAGTGGCTACTATTGTCAATAAATATAGTTACACTACTAATTCAAACAACAAAAAAGGTTATTTATACCTTTGTATTACAACAAAAGAGAAATGTTCTAAATTAACCCGGCGCCAAAACGTCATAATCGGGAACTAAAAATTCATACAACAGCGATCCCGTAATGATGTCACTTTAGGTCACGTGGCACCGCTTGATATGTACGAGAGCAAGCCGCTGTACAACGGGTTATGACAGAGACAGGTATAGAAAAATGCGTCAGCGAGAACGAGATAGAGGAATATTGCATATTTTATTCGTTTTCATCTGTTCAATTTAATTGTATTTAATTCATTACATTCCTATATTAATTTTAGAATGATAGTAAGTATTCTTTATTGATGAGTCAGTAAGTTAAGGCCGACTTCGCTTCGGCTTCTCTTTTAGAAAAAATTACGCCTCGCCACTGATGGGTAGATCTGCCAGGGTCTCGAGATTCGTTCGAAAGAGATACCGTGGCCCTGGCACAGGCAACTGAAGGAACACGGGTGGGTTTTAGTCAGTAAAAGCCTGACACGCCCTTCTGCTCCACCCTAGAGCCGGAGACGTCATTTGATGATTTCCACATCCAAAAAAAAATAAAAAAATGTGTAGATACACCTCGACTACCACATTTCAATAGGGGGTGAGTCTATTAACCTGGTACAAATCCAGTTTGCACGACCTGGGAATCGTACCCAAGACCTCATACTAAACAGTAGCGCTTGCGATGATTTTTCCGGTATTCTAGATTATTTGCTTCAATAAGCTTTCTCCCTATACGGTACTCTATAAACATATGTGCAAATGGACAAAAAAAAATAAGCGCACCATGAAAAAAAAATATGAATGAATGAAATGGGGGAATTTCAGGGCAAAATTGGCCCTGAAATTATTAAATGACCTTAGATGATTGTATTAATTTTTGCTCTACAATAAACTAAAGTTGGATTTTCCCCATCTTTTCAGTCGTTATTCATGTATCGAGTTGCTGCACACGTGGTCATCGCGCTGATCTTCGGCTACCTGTACCTGGGGGTGGGCAGCGAAGCAGGCTCTGTCCTCGGAAACTATGTCTACCTATATGGTTCTATGCTGCTTGTTGTCTACACTGGAAAGATGTCCGTTACGCTATCATGTAAGTACCTAAAACATTAATTTCATCCGAAAGACGTCCATTGCTAGACATAAGCCTCCTCCGAAGGGAGAGTTGGCCATGATTGCCACGCTTGGGAGGTGAGTTGACGATCGCAGTATGGTGGTAACATGCATAGAGAACGCTGTTGCCCATCCTCGCGGATTATATTTAGTTCAACATGCTTGATACTGACCTCCAAATTGCAATAATGTAAAAAATAAATAAATTCGCGGGCTACCTATAAACCTGCAAGGGTCGCGAAAGAGTAGGATTGTTCGAAAGAGTTACCATAGCCCTGGCATATAGGCAACTGAAGGAACACGGATAGATTTTAGTCAGTAAAAGTCTGACACGCCCTCCTGCTCCGCCCAGAGCGTGAGACGTCATTATATAATGATTTGTTTTTGTTTAATTGGAATGTCCTTATCTATCATGTTATGCGTAAGAGCTAAGTGTAGAATCTGTGGATTAGCCATTCCACATTGCCTCTAGATAATACTCAAAATTATCTACAGCTATATTTTGCGTTTCTCACTATGACCAGCGTATTATAAGCATCTGACTTATTTTTACGCTAATCATTTATATGATACCTACCTTGATTTGTTACTTGATTAAAATCACGTTTTAATTTATTTAATCCGTATCTTTAGCGCGATAAATAATCTGGTTTTGTTTCACGTGAGAAAATGTAAATGAAACAATATTCAAAACGATATTTTTGAATATTCTCATTAGATTTTTGACACGTGATCTACACAGTTCATTTTTGCAAATAAAACAATGTTTATAATCTATTTATGCACCATTATAATATCATATAAATAATATAAATCTTGTTAAACCAGTCTTGCTTTAGGTACTTTATTTATGTAAATGGTCGCATCATGTAGTGCATTATTTACTTCAAGCAATTGGAATGTATGATACTATAGATAAAATATTTAAAAAAAAAAACATGAATGAACTAAGTTTTAAAAGCAGTTGTAGATCGTAGGTTCGAACCCAGACACGCTTGGCAGACTGACTTTGTATAAATTATTTAATTATTTTTTTAATTATTTTTTTATTATTTTTTTTATTTTTTTTTCTGCTTTCAAAACGGTGAAGGCAAACATCGTGAGGAAACGGTTCTAGAATGAAACATTCGAAAACACGTGACATCTATCAATTCGCACTGAACCCGTGGTAGATTACGCCCCACCCCCTTTCACAGCGAAGAAGCCAGAGTCCCAGGAATGGGAACATTATTGGCTAATTATGATTAATGAAATACGGTTCCTATTATATGTTTTTTATTTAGAACAGCAGACTAAATTTCGTAACACAATTGTAATGGCTAAATTTCGTAATGGCCATGAATTCTTGTAAGCATTTTTCCTAACAGCAATATTTTTGTCATTTTCAGTTCCTTTAGAAATGGACATACTACGAGGCGAATACTTCAATCGATGGTATAATTTAGGACCCTACATAGTGTCAATATTAGCAGTCGAGTTACCGTTTCAGGTGAGTTTTCCGCCCTTAATTTGTTATTTTGACCTTTTCTTCTAAAAAAATATTCCTGTGATGTATATAGAGCTAATTTAATGGATACCTTTTATATTCTGAAGCTCACAAATACCATCAAAGCAGGGAAAAATGTTAGACACACTTCGTTTTTCTTGCATAAACCGCAAATTAAAACAATGAACGTTAACTCATTTAAAGTTAATTTTTGCCTTAATTCTTAATTTGTTATCATTACTCACAATACCGACCAGAAAAAAAAAATTAGGTTGACTTTATTCGCAAAAGAATCTGTTTCAACATAATAAAAATATGAGTTTGATTTATTTTTAAGATAACATTTTTAATATTAGTACACAAAAAAAGATTAAAAACTTGACTATAAATAAGTACGACTTTAAGTTTTATGTTAGGTGTCATGTTTGGTACTACCTATGAATAATCGAGTAGATACCTACGTACAGACAGACTCAGTAGTGACCAATTGTTCTCAATTCAAAAGCCTAATTAGCATTAATTCTTTGCACTACCTAATGAATAAAGAGACAACAATTTTGTCACGAGTCCAACACAAGGTTGCCAATGTACTAATTTTATTTTTAGTCCACTGTAATTAAATCGAAGATAGATTTTGCATTTCGGCCCACTGGCACTTGGGAGTTATTCACTAAACTGTGTTTAAAATCTTAATTAAAGTATCATTCTTTCTCTATCGTCATCATAGAATTGACAGAAACAGAATTATGCTTTAAACTCATTTTGGGCAAAACATCAGCAGGCCTTAACGTGTGAGAAATAGGGTGTATAGTGGCCCTCATCCTCCATTGAAAAGGGACAAGAGCCTTTCACCAGACGGGTGCTGTGCCGATGATTGAACGTCCCGGACGTTGTATAAATTCTAGCCGGGCGGAAAATTCTGTTTGCGCGATTCAGAATCTTTCGTGACGTCAGCTTGCTGCCTAGTTCGTATTTGGCGATATAGATGCCGCCACTAGTAAATATCATATTTTAAACTTAGTTTATTTTTATTTATAGATGTTGTCATGCGTATCCTACGTGGTGCTATCGTACTGGCTCACTGATAACCCTCTGGAGCCAACGAGAGCGACCTTATTCCTGGCCACCACCGTAGCCACGTCTCTGTGCGCGCAGGCTTGGGGTTACTTCATCGGGTCTACGACGCCTACTAGAGTAAGCTTATTTTTTTTATTGTTATCAATTCGCAAAAGATTTTGAGCTAGTAAAAAAACACTGGATTGAATGTGTGGCACCGCAAAACCAAATTGCCTTCAGAGCAAACGGTTGCTCTATCTGGCAACAAAGAGTTTAAAATTCTAATTTTACCCAGACAAGTACCTAAAATTGGTTATTATTGACGACCGGAACCTATCATTGGTAAAATGTTCAGTTCCGGTTACTCGCACTGAAAATTCTAACGTGTCTTATAGAAGAATAATCCTATCAGATACCAACCCGCCACTCTTATAAATGTTAACTTGCTCTTCAAGTTCTGAGTTGAGCTATACGATTACTAATAAATGCTTGCAAAGACTGGACTGGTCCACTCAAATTTGTGTGGTTCATTCCTCAAAATACCATTAAAGGTAGGTACTAATCTACATTATCCTCATATGACCAGAAAAAGGTTATGTCCAGATAGATCATGTCAGAAGATTGTGGACTTAAAAAGAGACTTTGATTCTTGAGTTTGTTTCGCCATTTCTTTTCAGGGGTAGTCAGATATTTTTTTTAAATATAATATTACAATGGCTCCAACATCCCATTTACATAGTAAACATTTCAATTTCCGCTGAAAAGCATCAGCAACTTTATTTTATTAGTAAACGCCACTACTACAAACTAGGAACAACAGAATAACCAACCACATTTTTCACCTCCAGATCGCAGTTTTCATCGGTCCTGTCCTCGCGTGCCTGTTCTCAGTCTTCGGCTTCTGTCTGACTCTGGTGGACACTCCTTATCAGTTCCGTTGGCTACATCACATCTCCTACTTCAGGGCTGGCTTCCACGTTGCGGTGCATTCTGTCTATGGTTTTAATAGGACAAGAATGCACTGTTCCAAAGGTGAGGAAAAATTGTCTACATCACTCAATCTTTAAATTCTACTTTTCCTTCTCCATAGGTACCTACTACGCTATGGAATGGACAACTGGCTTCATCTTTTTGACTCACCGCCACTTAACAGTTCAAAAGTGCTTGAAATTTGTTAATTTGAAATAAATGCTTGAGTTTGAGTTTGAAAAAGGTGTACGATTGGAGACGCCTATGACTAACAGTGGGTTGCCATAGGCTTTGACTTAAAATGATGATGATGACCCCACCGGCCAGTAAAAGCTTTAAATGACCACCAATTTCATAAATTGCAGACCAAAACCACGATATTCGTCTAGTTACAATTTTATCTGTAGACCTACGAAAGGTATTATTTGCATAGTTTAAGTGCAAAAGAAGTCGTAAAAAAGTTACCTTTCAATGAAACCAGCTATTTCTTTCTGAACACATTATTTCCTCCGTCCTCCAAGTTGCTATATCTTGGTGATCTTATAGTACTTTTAAACCAACTAACCCTAAAATCTTCTTCCAGAATACTGCCACTACATCACACCAGAGACATTCCTTAAAGAGATGGACATGGAGAACGTGGATATCGGAGGCAACATGGCGCTGGTCCTTTCCAACACAGTCCTCATGCATATCCTGACTGCAGCAGCTCTGTGGTACAGACTCAATAAGAGATGAATAGATAAACTTTAGTTTAATACCAACTTTGGATATTGGATTGGGATCTTTCGTACTGTACTTAGTATTAAGTTTAGAGACCGCGTAGGCAGGGTTAAGTGATTTGATTCTGTGTTTGAATATTTACACAGCAAATGTTTTAAATGTATTAAAAGTATATTTCCGTAGAACTTTTGTGGGTCTGTCTGTGCGGTCACTTCGTTTCCTATTTATTTAGTGATAGCAAAGTACTTAGTATAATTTAAACAATGAATGAAGTGACAGGCGATGGAGAATTTGTGTGATCATTTAAGATTTGTCCAGAACTGAGGTATACAGGTGTTTGGAGTGCTATTTTATTTAACTTCGTTATTTGCCTAAAATTATACTTAATTTTGTGTTAAAAAAAATAGATGCTTCTTTTGATTTTCAATTATTTTAGATTTTTTTTCATGTATAATATGCGTTAATAGATTCAATTATATTACCAATGAAACCAAAATCAATGAAACAATCATACAACTACCTTAGTTTAGTAAATCTTTGAATATTTACTGAACAGATCTGAGAGAAATTAACTGCAGTACCTCAGAAAACCTTTGATATCCAACATAATATATAATTTCTTTCGTAACTTATTTCGCTATTTTGAAACTAACTCAAAAAGACCTTATTAAATTTCATAATTTGTAAGGTTGTTTCTCCTATCCAAAAAATCATCTGTTCCTTTAATCACAATTTCTTTTAAATTATTATCACCAGAATAATTATTGAGCCACACTTGCCTAAAATCAAAATGTATTCAATAACTAACTATACATATACAAGTATTATTAAAACAATTTCCGTTATTATATTTTGCAAAGATAGTGCGAATTATGTAATAGGTAAATTATTTGTTTTATGTGATAATAATATGTTTTAAAGGAATTGTTTAGGTAGCCTAATTTATAATGTAATATAGTATTAATTAAATATATTTATATTAAGTCAGATACAGACCCTGCTAAAGGAGTATTTTAAAATAATTCACTGTTTGTACACAATGTCGTGTAAAGTTGAAAAAAAAAACTTAAGCAACTTATTAAAATTAAAGTCAATAAATTATCTATTTTGTGCACGCTGGCCGTTACATATATCTAGGTAAAAGATGCTAATTATATCCAAGGACACTGTCGTGGAATTGTTTCAAGAGAATCATGTGTTTTTCGCAAATTTGTTTCCAAGGGCCAAATTATTGACCAGCACTTGACCACATATTGAAATAAAGCCTTTGATAAAAACATGAAGTATTGTCGCATTTCATTCTGTAGTATTCTCAATAAGTGGACACCATACATACCTAATCAGAAATACATATATCATATACCTACAACATGAATCTCAGAGGTGATAAGAGATTGACTGATACAAATGATTAACTCTGACATGTGTTTACCGAAATAATAATAAAATGGATCCAGTGATATTTGTTTTCTTTTTTGTTGTCCTACCTATTGTCCTGAAAATAACACGAAATACCTTACACCAAAAACACTCGGCTCCTGCATGACTGGGAGCAATACAAAGAAATCCAATACACATACAAAAAGCAGATCAGAACTGCCAGACGGGCAGCATGCTGGAAATTCCGCGAATCCATCGAAAGTAATAACGAAGACGCAAGGGTAAGGAAAATCCTATCGACAGATAAGGATCGAACCCTTGGTGCGCTAAAAAAACCGATATCTTATAGTCTTAAACTGACCATGAAACCAGTAAGGTCCTCCTCGAAACTAACTTCCCAGGCTATAACCTCTCTAGGAGGTTACAGCCTGGGAAGTCCTCTAGGTCAGGACATGGGAGGCAGAACCAGAATGGACCCCAACATGTCTAGGCTGATCCGGAGCCCAAATCATAGTAACAGTAGACAACATACAGTGGGCCATTGACTCCTTTCAGCCCTATAAGTCCGCAGGACTAGATGGCATCTTCCCAGCCCTCTGCCTCCATGCCTAGTGGAGATCTACCGGACCTGCACTGCACTCAGATATATACCCGTAGCGGGGCGCAAAGTTCGAAATCGGAGTTTTCTCACATGACCTTAACATAAACATATCCAGCCCGCTGGGAATGCTCAGCACCGTCTACCAGGCGGAATGTGTAGGCATTATACAAGCGGTGTACGCCATAGAAGCCTGAAGGGTATCGGATACCTATATACGTATACCCTACGATAGCGCTTCAGTTGTCCAATCCCTAGCGAAAAAATACATACCTCGAGCCCGACACTAGAA
Organism: Aporophyla lueneburgensis; assembly: GCA_932294355.1. Taxonomy (NCBI): domain Eukaryota; kingdom Metazoa; phylum Arthropoda; class Insecta; order Lepidoptera; family Noctuidae; genus Aporophyla; species Aporophyla lueneburgensis. The sequence continues at coordinate 18,983,951 of OW028746.1, read as the reverse complement.
TGTTACAACCATTAGAACGGGTACCAATTTCTAACCGCAACAAGGTGATACCGCAACAGATAAAAGAACACAGTGGATTACTAGGTACCGATGCTGCTGACGAACTGGGCAGAAGAGCATCCAGCGCGTCGGTCTGTGGACCCGAACCCAAAGTGCCCATCCCCTTCAACCAGCAACGCAGGTGGCTGCAGTACTGTACCCACACTCAAGTGGACCTTGGCACCAGGCTGCAGGGAAGCTATGCCATTCTTGGTTAGCAGGCTGCCCACAATTCCGCTACGCCTGGACAGGGATGGTCTGCGTCTAATGACGGGGATCATCACGGGACACCGCCCGCTAAGAAATAACTGACAGCCTCCCGTGCAGGGCCTGCAAAGAGGCTGAGGAAACCGTAGCGCATGTACTTTTCGAATGGCGTCACCCAGATTAGGACAGAAACCATTGGGACACCCAGATCTTACACGGACGTTCTCAACAAACCAGTAGATACAATAAACTTCTGGGGGGAGGTGGGCTGGTTGGAATAACCACCGACGGCCGCCATGGTCCACGCACAATGGTCCACTCAAAGGACTAAGTGCGGAAACCAAACCCTTCTAACATAGAACATTAACCTTATACTAATGCAAAGAACGAATGTTTTATCTGCACTAATTAAAATCACACACGAATTAAATTTTAAGTACCCTCAATTAATTGAAACTAGAGTTAGTTTTGATAATAGTTTAAGAGTTAATCAGCGCCTGCTTATTTTGCTATCTATTCAAGCCCTACTAATTGTGTATAACGCCTGACAGAAAATGATCAACAATGAACAGTGTTTTGTCGTGTAGCTTTGTGCTAGAAAATTGATTTTAATTGATCAACGAATAAATCTTAAGCTTAAAAATAAAGCTTTAGATAGTTTATGAAATATCCAAAAAAGTGATGCAATAATTAATAAAAGGGGAATTAATTCAAAATATAGACTTAAACTGCTTTTAAATAATCATACATTTTAATTTGTCTCAAGTCTCAACACAACATAATACAGGCACTCATTGCCAGATTCAACCTTAGCTTCGCCCCTGGACACTGTAAAGAATGCAACTCCGTTATAGAAATTTTGCATAAAATGGATAAAGTTACAATGGATACAATTATAATAAATAAGTAAACAAACTGCATCAAACTAATAAAAATCTTATCAGATATCAGTAGATATGTAGGTCACTACTACATCAAAAACATTTCATTTTTTGGTAGGTCCTAAAGATCATGGTATAAAATAAAAATCAAAATCAAAAGTCATTTATTCAAACTAGGCTGAGAGTCAGCACTTTTTGAACGTCAAAGTTACAAAAGACAGTCCCCCCAAAACGCCCGCCCTTCGACACTTCCTAGTGCTTTAGCTGGGAAGAAAAAGTGGCGGAACAAACTCCCCAGCAGCACAGCTGTCTGTTAAATTAGAAGAACTTGATTCTATACAATATCGTGTAAGTAATTAATATTATAAAACAAAACAAAACATACATTATTCGCCATATGTCAGCTAGCACACGCCAATATACGAACAAAACATTGAAAAGTAAACTCAAGCTGAAATAAATAATAAAACAAAATCGTAAACAGAACGTAAAACTTAAATAAAGCCTCCAGGCATAAAGGGCTTACATATTCAACGACGCAAAATGATACATATACATACATTGATGCATATAGCTAAGTTGAAGTTACAATAGTTAAACTAGGACCTCCGGAGTAAAAATAAAATAACAGTTAATACAAATAACAATAACAAAAACCATGGTCAGCAAGTCGACCAGTCACCACAAGCAGCACCCGTTCACGAGCATAACGCAAAGGTCAGCCATTACCCCCTCGCCATATTTGAGGGAAGGTGGTAACCCGACCCCCGACGCTACCGCAAGCAGTGACATCTAAGGGAGCATGACGAACTTGCTGCCGGTTGGTCAGACAAGAATATTATGAACAGCTGACGAGGTCGCTAGCTAACTACATGTTGCAATACAACTCATTTAAAATCATTGTAATGAGTAGATTATGTCCACAATAAGTGAAATTAAAAGAAAATAAAAAATAATTAACAAAATCAGTTAAATAAAAATAAAATTTAAAAAAAAAACAATTATATGAACTACCTATATAAACTTTCAGTAGGAAAGCTAATTCTGGATTGAAAGAACATAAACATTGTCTTGAGTTAATCACAGCGACCAACTATTCTTATCGTTTAAGTAGTCGTTGATAGAATAGTATGCCTTTGAACAAAGGTTGGATTTTACTTTAGCTTTAAACTCATTAAACTGCAAATCTAGCAAAGCAGAGGGCAGCTTGTTATAAAAGGTAATACCAAGACCAACAAAAGAATTATGAACCTTATGAAGCCGGTGAAAAGGAGCACGTAGTTTGTCTTTATTTCTAGTAATAATGTTATGAATATCACTGTTTTTAGTGTACAAGTGTATGTTTTGCCTAATATATAAGATGTTGGCGAAGATGAATTGTGATGCCACCGTAAGAATACCAATATCTTTAAACAAATCTCTCAGAGAAACTCTAGCACCTAGTTGGTAAATCGCTCGAACAGCTCGTTTTTGAAGAACAAAAATATTTTGAATGTCCGCGGCTTTGCCCCACAGCAGAATGCCGTAGGACATTATGCTATGAAAATAACTAAAATAGATTAATCGAGCTGTATCAACGTCCGTGTACTGTCTAACTTTCCTTACGGCGTAGGCGGCCGAACTGAGCCTTCCCGCTAGGCTTGATATATGTGATCCCCACTGAAGTTTGGCGTCTACTGTTATGCCCAGAAAAACTGCCGAGTGTACAGTATCAAGCACCTGATTATTTAAAACGACATTGGGTCCCAGATTCCTAACATTCGGTAAGGCGAACTTTATACATTTCGTTTTCTTAGCATTAAGAACTAGGTTATTTGTGGTAAACCAATCCGTAGCCATTCAGAGCGCACTGTTCACGTCGTCAAAATCTTTTCTATTCCTGTCTACTTTAAAGATAAGTGAGGTGTCATCAGCAAATAGTACAATGTCACAGATATTCTTTAAATAGAATGGTAAGTCATTAATGTACACTAAGAATAAGAATGGACCCAGTATTGAGCCTTGAGGTACACCTAACTGAACTAGTAGCCCGGAAGATTTTACACCATTGACATCTACACATTGGTGCCTATTTTGTAAATAAGAACTTATGACATTGAGAGCTTCGTTTTGAACACCGTAATGACGTAGTTTACGCAAAAGTGTGTCATGGTGAACGCAATCAAAAGCTTTGGAGAGATCACAGAAAACTCCGATAGCATTTTGCGAGTTCTCCCATGCGTTGAAAATGTGTTTCAGCAGAGCAACACCCGCATCTGTTGTCGAACGACCTTTTGTAAAGCCATATTGCTCATTATGAAGCAGTGGCGTGCACAGGGTTTTATGACCGGGTAGGCAATTCAAAAAAAAAAAAAACGTGTCTCGTAATTGCTCAAGTTAGTGAAGAAAAATTCACTAGGTGGTTTAAAAGGTTGAAATGGCGATTTCCTGATGATGATAATTCTTTTTCCGTCGAAAGCACAGAAAGATGTTGTACTCGTTGTTGACTTTGTGTGTTTCTTAAATAGGTACGTGAGAATACGTTTTAATGAAAATGAACGTTCTGTCGATGCGCTGCTTGCTTGGATAGTAACAATAAACTTCGCTAAACGTAAAACTTCTTCGTAACACTTCTCTCAATACGAATATTACCAAATGTATTTATGTTTGAGCAAGCCGCGGGATAGAAATCATATAAATCTGCAAATCCCGAACAATTCCACACTGTATTCGAACTACTAAACTAGCAAGGAAAACAAAATAATTTAAATGTGTGTAAACAAAAACACAGCCGGTTTTATGTTTCTTAATTATTACTATGAAACTTACGAGTTGCATTACCTCTTTGCTGGGTTAATTCTCGTACACTTCCCTTTAGATACACTTTTTAACAAACACACATTTTCAACACACACCATTTTGAAAAAAAAAAACTAACCAGAAGCCGAGTACTTAAGTAAATCGAAAAACTAACACAGTTCAAAAAAAACTAGTTGAAATAAGCAACAAATCGACCTAAATATTAACGTTTGTAAATGAATTAATCACAACAAAACTCAGTCAAAATAAAAACATAAAACTGCGCGCTCCACTAAGAAATCAATATGGATCCTTTCGTAAACAAACGATTTCTAAATTTTGACAACTAAAACGTTGACAAATAAAATTGTATCATTGCGAATAGGAATTTGCTTGAGGCTACGTAATATTCAACTTGATCGCATAATACTCACAGCGCGCCAATAACCACCCATGGGCGTCCCGCCCGTGATTGGTTACCCTGGCGCAGGGAAGCCCGCGATTGGATAGCCTGCCGCAGGAGTTCGCTTTATTAGCTCGCTTCTGTGTGAAATGTGCAGACACGAAAATGTAGAAGAAATTACCACTACATGCGTACATTTATGAATGAAAAGAAGACACTTTCGATCGCTGCCTGCTTGCGTCGCGAGTACATTAATAGAACCGTATGAACGTTGCTTCTCATTTATATTAGGCGTTTAAACTTTTTGAATAATTTTATTACTTAGCATATTTTCTTTATTATTGAAATATTAGTAACTAGTCTAGATCTAAGTCTAGGGTCTGCAGTGTCTTTTTGCCTATATGGACCGCACGCCACTGTTATGAAGGAGGCTATTTAAATTAAAATGTCTTAGCAACTGCTTGAGTATTAACTTTTCAAATATTTTACTAAATGCAGGTAAGATAGAAATGGGCCTAAAATTGCCAACGTTATTTTTATTACCTGTTTTAAATAATGGTATGACTTTACTACTCTTCATGAGGTCAGGAAAATATCCCGAATCAACACATTTATTAAAAGTTACAGCTAGATAGGGGGCTGCGATGTCTATTATATTACTTAACAGTTTAATGGAGATGCCCCAGTAATCTCCAGTGTTTTTTGACTTAAGTGTATTAAAAATATTAACCACGTCACGAGGCGTTACATGTTCGAAACTAAATAAGCGACTACATCTGGGCACACTATTATGCAAAAGGTTTTCGGCTTTAGACGGGGACGAATTTAAGGAGCAAGTCGTAGTTATAGGTATGTTGGCAAAAAACTCATTAAATGCCTCAGCTACATCGGCAGCTTTATTAACCAATTTGTTGTTAATCATAATCTCTAGTTGTTTTTCCTGTTTAACCGATTTACTCGTTTCATTGTTAATGATTTTCCAAGTGGTTTTTATTTTATTGTTTGAATTTTTAATTTGATCGCTTAAAAATTTAGATTTAGCGAAAGCACAGATTTTTTTAAATAACTTTGAATAATTTCTGATATACTCTAGAAAAGGAGTATCAAATATATATTTTTTTAAACCATATAACTCCTATAGTCTCGCTCTACTTTTATAAATACCTGGAGTAGCCCATAGGTTGAAGCTAACAGAGGTGCTATTAATGTCAATAGTTTTGGTCTTGAAAGTAGATTGGTATTCTTTTTGCACAATATCAAAAAGGGCTCCATAGATTTCATTAGGATTCTCGTGTTCTACTATAGATGGTGTAATCCTATGAGCAATATTATTTTTAAATTTGTTGCAACGACTAACTGTATAGGGCCTACATTCTATTTTATGCGGCTTTTTTAGTAATGGCAAAGGGAACCTAATGGCTATAATCCACAGTGGTCAGACGTTAAGTCACTTAACACTAACTTATTATTGGCATCACAATCACTAAATATATTATCAAGACAAGTCGAAGACGATGCCGTGATCCTAGTAGGTTCGAAAAACAAGTTTATTAAATTAAATGACTTAAACAGATTGAGCAGTCTAATACTTAATGGAGTAACATCTAAAATATTAATATTAAAATCTCCACATAAAATTATACATTTATTAATTGATTTTAATTTGTTGAGTGAGTCCTCCATGACCGACTCGAAACGAATAAAATCCCCAGAGGGTGGACGATAAACGCATATTATGACGTAACGCTCTAGTTCAACACAAGACAACTCAATAGTGCGCTGGATGGAAAGATTAACTAAATCTAAACGTTGTTTACATTTCAACTTGTTTGAAACAAGAACTAATGATCCACCGCGTATAGCACTTTTTCTCACAAATGCACTTTGCACAGTAAAAAAATCATCATATAAATGAAAAACATAATTTATTTTTATTTATGTTTTTTTTATTGTATTTAAAGTATATGCAAGGAAATGTCAAGGAAAATACATTTTCGAAGATTTTTAACTTCACAACCTATGAACTTTGCCGCCCCTGAAAATTTGCCTCCCTGAGCACTAGCCCCGAGTCCCTAATACCCCTAGTGTACAACGCTGCAGGCACTGGTTAATAGAACGCACAACATGCAGCTTGCGCCCAGGACAATTTATAGATGAGCGTTTTGATTAGGGTGTGCAATTTGGTCATCCTCCATCAAAAGCGATTTTCTTGTGATCGATTGCAACAGTGAGAAGCTTGTTCGTAATGCTACAAAATTTTAATAAATACTTTAGAATAATATCGACAATTTCATTCTTTAACCCTTATTAAATGCTTTAGAATTATGCGTACATGTATTTATGCACGTGAATGGTGAAAATGGGGAAAATGTTTATTCGGTTCAGGCGCTTACTGATCATGGGCAAGTCATCATCATCATCAGCCTATAGCAGTCCACTACTGGACATAGGCCTCTCAAATTGCAGGCCATTCAGCTCGATTCTCAGCAACTCTTATCCAGCTGCTACCAGCCACCCTGCGAAGATCACCGCTCCACCTAGCCTGAGAACGTCCTACATTACGTTTCCCGATTCGCAGTCTCCACTCAAGAACACGTCTACCCCAACGGTCATCGGTTCTACGGCTAATGTCCGACCGGCCCATTGCCAGTTCAGCTTGCTAATTCTGCGAGCTATGTCGACCACTTTGGTTCTCTGCCGGATCACCTCATTCTGGATTCTGCCCTCAAAAATACTCCAAGCATAGCTAGTTCCACAGCTCGCTAAGCGACTTTGAATTTATGGACCAGCCGTACCGTGAGTGTCCACGTTTCGGCTCCGTGGGTCATAACAAGCAGGACGCACTGATTGAAGACTTTCGTCTTTAGGCTCTGCGGAATACGCGACATGGGCAAGTGCTAAGGCAAAAATCAAAATCAAATAAATTTTGATTTCCGCTGAGTTCCGATGTAGCTTACGACAAAGATACTTTAAAGATTCAATAAAAATGAGTACATACAGTACATTCCACAAAAAAAAAATGCATGGAAAATGAAAACTACTTAAACGATGAGGATGAATTAGCCACTAATTCTACAAGACCTAATACTCCACAAACCTAACATCTTGGTCAAAATATACAGTAAAGGTAATGCCCTTTTGCGGTCGTACAGACACTCCTATGGGCTTGTGGTAACAAATTAAGTCACATGTCTTTAATGCTGTGCCATGCAATAGCTTAACGGAACTCCCTTTATAGAGTTAGAGAGTGAAAGTTACAAATTTCTAATTGTTTTGTTGTTAGTGTTCAAATCCTAGCCTGCGTACCAAATTTAGCTCTCTAAGACTTCGGGGATTACCCTATGGGTTATATACAGACATACCCTCCCCATTACAAGGGTGAAAGTTGTAAGGTTTTTGTTGGTTGTATGCAAACCCTACATAGCATAACAAATTTCAGCTAGGACTTCAGGAAGTGTCCTGATTTTGATGAGTAAGCGCGTCAGTGAGTCAGTCAGGCAGTGACAATATCAACGTTTTTTGGTATTTATAAAGTCCAAAGTTTAAAGCCAAATAAATGAAACTTAGTGTGTTTTATAAGCCTGCTGATTTTTTTTTTCTTTTTGTGGGTTGGAAATCATCAAATGACGTCTCTCGCTCTGGGTGGAGTGGGTTTTGGTCAGAAAAAGTCTGACACGCCCGTCACACTTTTTCTGACCAAAATCCACCCGTGTTCCTTTAGTTCCCTATATGCCAGGGCAACGGTAACTCTTTCAAACAGATCTTGCGACCCTGGCAGACATCACTGCTGATTACATCTTATCTTGAGAATTTGAGCTCTCTAATAATGTACGTATATATTCATACACGAAATATTTTAAGAGGTACACCTGTAGGTGGTAAAGCTAAAGGTGGTGGAAGCTATAGAAGCAAAAAGAAAATTTTTATCTAAGCGTTTTTGAATTTTTGTCATTATTATCATTTTAAAACTGCTTGAGACGTTTTGCATAAAACCTTTACTCCAAATTCTATGAATGGCCCGCCTGACGCTGCGAGGGTAGCAACCGAAAGGCACGAGCATGGCCGCGGTGTCTCGGGCCGTAAAAAATAAGAAGGAGCCAGTATTTCTTATGTGCGACAAATAATTTATAAATATTAAATTTTGAAAAGAAGCTACGGCAACGAAAAATTTTTTTTCGTTGCCGTAGCTTCTTTACCACCTACAGGTGTACCTCTTCAAATATTTTGGGTATGAATAGATACACCTATATCCAGGCCAAAGCACAAATTAAAAATTCATCGCAACTTCATGTAAAGGTAGTACCTCTGCTTTTTGTTTTTGATGAGTCTTTTTATAAAAAGTGTTTTAAGCCGTGGAACAGAAAAATGAACGACGACTGCTAAACTAAGGGCCCCCTGAGTTCGATTCCCAGGTCGAGCAAAGTCTTATTGGATTTCTTATTAGTTTTTCTTAGTAACAACCCGGAGTTTGGAAGTGTGATACCCCGTGCCTCGGAAAGCATGTTGACCCGTTGGTCACGCTCCTGGTATCTCTCGGGTCACGTCGGTTTTTGAGACTATAAGGAGAAAGAGTGCACTTATCTCTAAGCACACCCTTGTGCACTATAATATCTCTCAAAGGCTAGACTCCGGTGTGATTGGCCGCCCTGGATGAAATATGGTCTGGAGGACTACTATATTACTATCTTGCAAATACTGACTTCTATCGTTACTACAATTTTACGTATTACTCATCGTAGTACTACGAGCTAAAGTGATTGGAACAGGTGTGACGAATTCTCCAATAATTTTTTTTAAACCAGATAAAGGTAGATTTAATCAATTCTCTGTGTTATCGATTTTCTATGTCTATTCATACCTAAACATAAATGACGAATTAAGTAGGCTTTATCGATCCCTACATTTCGTAACGAGTGAGTCATACTAATCTATATGTTCCTAACATGAGGAAAGTTGGTTCAAAAAAACCGGCCAAGTGCGAGTCGGACTCGCGCACCGAGGGTTCCGTACAAACCTGTAAGTATTTTCGGTTTAAAAATATATATATTTTTTAATTTTTATATTTCAGTTGATTGAATGTAAGGTAAATTGCGGTTTACGATTTATGACGTTTTAAAAAAAAACTACTCACTCGATCTCGTTCAAACCAATTTTCGTTGGTAGTTTACATGGTAATGTACATCATATATTTTTTTTAGTTTTGTCATTCTCTTATTTTAGAAGTTACGGGGGGGTTACACACATTTTACCACTTTGGAAGTGTCTCTCGCGCAAACTATTCAGTTTAGAAAAAAATGATAATAGAAACCTCATTACCATTTTTGAAGACCTATTCATAGATACCCCACACGTATGGGTTTGATGAAAAAAAAACATTTTTGAGTTTCAGTTCTATGTATGGGGAACCCCAAAATTTATTGTTTTTTTTTCTATTTTAGTGTAAAAATCTTAATGCGGTTCACAGAATACACCTACTTACCAAGTTTCAACAGCATAGGTCTTATAGTTTCGGAATAAAATGGCTGTGACATACGGACGGACAGACAGGCAGACAGACAGACAGACAGACATGACGAATCTATAAGGGTTCCGTTTTTTGCCATTTGGCAACGGAACCCTAAAAATTTTATAATGTCACATAGTCATAATATTATGATACACAATGAGTCAATAAGATTATAACATGTTTCAATATAAATTAAAATAAATGAAGGTACTTTTCTAAGGAGAGTTTTCCTCAACGCTTTCTACAATAAAAACTTTCTACACTAACAAAACAATAAATACCGTTTTTTTTTTTGTGGTCTGACTATATATCTACAATTATGTTTTTTTTAGTTTAGTTTAATTTTAATATCATTTTCATATTTTGGAAGGTGTAAGTAGGTAGGTGGTGGGGTGGTGGTGGTGGTGGTGGGTAGTTGGTGGTAGGTGGTAGGTGGTGATAGGTGTTTTGGTAGGTGGTAGTAAGTTTGGTTTAAATTATTTTTTTATTAGATCAGAACTTTAAAAACGAAAAGACTAAAATAATTTATCTCTTTGTTGTCATAATCATCATCATTTCAACCGAAAGACTTCAATTGCTGCACATAAACCTTACCTCACAGATTCCTGCGGCCCTCACCAGGTCATCGGTCAAACTTGCGGCCTTCCAACGCTACGACTTCCAATACGCGGTCACCACTCCAGAACCTTTCAACCCGATTGGTCATCTGTTCTGCGAGGAATGTGACCTGTCCACATTTTTTTCTTGTTTGTTTTTGTGTGGGAAATCATCAAATGACTTCTCCCGCTCTCCGTTTCATACTTTTACTGACTAAAAGTCACCCGTGTTCTATCACTTGGGTAATTCTTTCGAGCAATTCTGCGACCCTAGCAGGATGCTTTGCCCACTGCCACTTAAATTTTGCAATTTTTCGGGCTATGTCGGTTACTTTGGTTCCTACAGAGCTATACATTTTTGATTCGATCGCTTAGGTAAACCAAGCATAGACCTTTGTTGTAACAGTATCAAATAGACTTCATGACTAATCCCAATCCTTACCTAATACCAAATCATGACAAAATACCGTGACTATTCTTTCATATTAAATTTAATGTCACCTTTACTGGAAACTTTATTTAATATTTTAATTTATTCATAACACGCATTGCACGGCCATTTAAGGGATGTATCCATTGCGTCTAATTTAAAGTCAAATACTAATCATATAATAAAATTAGGTAGATCATAAATATAAAAAAGTGAGTTGCCTATTCCAAAATCCAGTTTCATGGAGGAAGGGTAAAAAAAAAACTCCTCATACTCTTTCTTTCAACTTATTGATGCGTGTTGGTTGGGGTTATCTATCATAAGTTCGAAAAATATTTGACCGAATTTCATTTCCCCTAAAACTTTTCAACTATTATCGTTTCGTTTTTTTTTACTTCATCGAAGTTACGTCTGCCACTGTATCAGTTGACCTATTATCAATTCTACTTTTTCCGTTATTCCGACGTTTCATTTGGTCGATAAACTCTTTACCGAAGTTACACTTAGCCGAAATAACATTTGTTCGAAGTATTATGTTTCCAGACATTCATTATACCTATGTTAAGATTAACCTACGCTTTGGTTTAATTAATTATTTATTTAAATGTAATGGCACTTAATAAAACAGTTTATTATAAACAAAAGTGTTTTTAAAGGGTCCCAGTAAGAAGCATGCAAACAATGCTGCAGCAAGCAAGCATGCAGCATGCAAGCAAGCATGCAGCGCGCAAAAAAGCATGCAACATGCAAGCAGGCATGCAACATGCAGCAAGCATTGTTTCTGTCACGGCTCCGGCGCTGCGGGGTTTGGGCGACCCCACGCGAGCTTATCGTCGCAGATGGTTTTAATGCTCAACACCGCAGCTTCGGCTTGCTGGCCGGCTTTGCCGGCTTTAGCTGCGGCGGCGGGCCTTCAGACCACCTGCTCCTCAGCTCGCGGGCCGCCCTACCCCTCCGCGCCTGCGCGGGCTTAAATTACACTCTAGGGGTAGGGCAGACTACGCAAAGTCGGTTTTACAGCGATTCGTTTCTCACTAATTTTTGTAGCACAATATATTGACTTTTAATGACACTACATATATTTAATTTAATATTGAAAACGCTACCAAGTAACCGGCTATATATTTGTGACCAAATAATATTCCCTAAAATTTTCACTGTGGTGAAAATATGGCAAACAAATCATTTGGTAAATGAAAAAAGTTCAAAAGAGGCTTCGGCCAATAGCAAAAAGTTATTTCGTAAATCGGCGAAACATAATTCGGTAAAATAATACCTATGACACATGATACTTCGATGATTTAAAAATATGTCAAATGATGCATATTGCAAAAAAGACGTCGGCCAATAGTTGTCGGTAAAATGAAATTCGAAAAAAAAAAATCGGAAAAGTAATCGGTTCCCGCGTGTTGGACCCCCGCCGCAACAATACAACTCATAATTCTTAAAGTCTTTTGGTTTAGGGTTCATTTTACTGACTCTCTCGCGATGTAATTAGTCCTACTATAAATGTGAAACTCCGTCTATTAAGGTGTTTGTATGTTTGTTGGAGGAGCAGGGGTGGCCCAGCTCCGGTGTGATCTCATGGCGACATGGCGGATACAATTGTCGCAACCCAGTGCTGGGCACGCCACAATTGAGGCGGTAAGTCCCCTCTTTGAGTGGATAGAGAGGCGTCACGGCGTCCTCACCTTCCGCCTGACGCAGGTTCTCACCGGGCATGGGTGCTTCGGTGGGTTCCTGTTCAGGATAAAGCGGGAGGATACGTCTGGGTGTTTCCATTGTGAGGATCGTCTAGAGGACACGGTGGAGCATACGGTGGAAGTTTGCCCTGCCTGGGCGGAGCACCGCCGTGTCCTCGTGGAGGCGATCGGCGGCTGCGACCTCTCGCGTCCGGCCCTGGTGCGAGCCATGGTACGGAGCGACAGGGAATGGGAAGCCGTCACCTCCTTCTGCGAAGCAGTAATGCTCGCGAAGGAGGAGGCAGGGCGCGTGAAGGAGTGGCAGTCTCTGCGCCCTGACGTCCCTAGCTGCCGCAGGAGGAGACGTCCCGGGCGTCGGGAGTCCATAGCGGACTCCCGGCCACCGTAGGCGCGAGCTTGCAGGTGGTGAGCAATGGGTAGCTCGCCGCCCGGTAAGGACCAAGCTCGGGTCGACGGCGCGTAGTGTTCCACGCGCACCTCAAAGAGATGTCAGCAAAACTGAAGGGGTCTGCTAGGACCGATGCCTGCCGGGGTCGCGTGATTGTTCGAAAGAGATACCGTGACCCTGGCACATGGGCAACTGAAGGAACACGGGTGGGTTTTAGTCAGTAAAAGTCTGACATGCCCTCCCGCTCCGCCCAGAGCGGGAGAAATCATTTGATGATTTCCCATCCAAAAAAAAAAAGGGGTAGCCCAGTGGTAATGACCGCGACTTACGAGGAGTACGTCGTGAGTTCGAACCCAAGCAGGCGCTTTACTTTGTGTAAATTATTTCATCACCACTGCTCTAAAAATGGTGAAGGATAACATCGTGAGGAAACCGGCATATCTTAGGACCAAAAACACGAAAACATGTGACATCTACCAACCCGCACTGGGCCCGCGTGGTGGATTATGTCCCGCACTCTCTCACCGAGAGGAGGCCTGTGTCACTGTGTCCCAACAGTGGGAAGGTCATAGGCTGCTGATGATGTTTGTAACTCAATCACGCAAAAACGTAAAACTTTTTCATGTAAACAAAGATGATTCATATATTCGTATGCAGGTGTATGAATCAACTTTGTGTATCTACATGAAAAACGAACATGGTATCAAAAAGGTACCTTCTATGATAACGAGATCTAAATGTATTTTAGCGTATAGATACCGTGATATGAATTATATCACTTTTACGATGATGATTCATACATTCAAGTACCCACAACTTTTTTTAATAGAATGACTCATGAAAGGGGGTCAGCCCTACCAGACTGCGCAGCATCGTTTTTATATTAAACTAGCTTTACCAGCAGCTTTGCCTGAGAGGAGGTTGGAAATTAACCGACTGGAACGTACTACAGAGATAAAAGTATCTTATGTGTTAATTAAGGTTATCTAGTCCGATCCCTTGGACGAAACAAGTCAAATACTAAGGTGTGATCCTCAACCACCACCTTTCTTTCAGGGAGCACATAATGACGGCTCATTCGAGATCTGCATTCGCTCTCAGTTGGCTCCACTTCATTCTGACCGCCCGTAGCATATTGTCCCTTAGCTGCAAATTGCTTATCTACACAGCGGTCATATACCCCATCATGACTTATGCTCGCGTTGCCTTCGCGCACGCTAAGGTACACCACATCCATATGATGCAGAGCCTTCAAAACCATTTCCTTAGAAAGGTTCCGGGAGTCCCCTTCTATGTCTGAAACGAGAATCTCCATCTGGATCTCAGAATGCCCACCATCCAGCAGTTCATGAAACGCCTTTCCAAGTGTTTCTCCGACTCTGCTGTGAAGCACCCCAATCCCCTGGCTTATCCGAACCATTCCTGATGACGCTTCAACCCTTCTCTAGGTAAGTAATAAACTCACTACCCTTCTCAAGACACACCGTCAAAAACCGCCGTCCTTCCGTCCTCGCCGACGAGACCCGCGGCGACGCGCGACGTCTCAATCCATGTCCGCCACGTCCCTTACTCGAGCCATCCCGCGCCGCTGAGCCTGCTTTAAATTTATCCCTAAATAAAAATCATTCCGATCCAGCCCGTCTCTTGCACAGGGGGTCGCGAGATCTGTTCGAAAGAGTTACCGTGGCCCTGGCATATGGGCAACTGAAGGAACACGGGTGGGTTTAAGTCAGTAAAAGTCTGACATGCCCTCCCGCTCCGCCCAAGAGCGGGAAACGTCATTTGATGATATCCCATCAAAAAAGAGGGTACCTTTAGCGAATAGTAGCTGTAGTTTCAAGTCTTAGATTTTCGAGGCCTTCATTTATTAAGGTAGCCACAGCCACAGGCAAGTTCGGTTCCTTCTCATAGGTTGACCTCATCATCATCATTTCAGTCGCATGACGTCCACTGCTGGACATAAGCCTCCCCCAATTTGGGGGGGTTTGCCATAATCGCCACGCTTGGCAGGCTGGTTGGCGATCGCAGTATGGTGGTATAGTGCATAGAGAACGCTGCTGCCCATTCTCTAGTAAGTCCCTTAGTCGCCTCTTACGACACCCACAGGAAGAAATGGGATGGTGCTATTCTTTACGTCCGGCATCACACGGTAGGTTGACCTACGAGATGTCATTCCCAGAACAAAAAACAAAAAAAGGTTATGAGCTACTCCTGCGGCAAATTTCATCCAAATCCGTTCGGCCATTTTTGCGTGATTGAGTAAGAAACATCAAAATATCCAAACATCTAACCATATAAACTTTCACATTTATAAAATAAAGAGCAGGAAAAGTAGGCACCGCTACTCATTTTTACAATAACTTTATCTTACCTAAATAGCTTGTGATCCAGTTATAAAAATCCGATTCTTTATTTTTGCGATAAAAAAATATTATATATTACGATCAAACGTTTAGGTAGCGTGAGCTGATAAAACGCGCAGTCTTCCGTTGTCAGTAGAGACTTAGTTACCATTCGTTCACGAGCATTGAAGGGTTACTGTCAAACTTCGTGATTTTTATTAGAAAAGCATAATTTTGTTACGGATTACGCTTCAGTTGTTATTAGTGATTGAAATGTGAGTATTTTAAAACAGTGAACATTATTGCTTTTTATTTAACTATTTACAACAACAAAACATTACGCTTGTATTCCGCGAAGGGTTAGTCGGAGGAGTACTTTTAGTAAATAAATCGAGAGAAAGTGACATTTCGCCAGTTATGTTCAAGTCCCATATGAACACTGACATGACATTTTTAAATAGTATATTATTTTCTGTAAGCGAATTTATTTATTTTTGGGCAAATCGATGACTCCAGAAATACGTATTAGGCAATTTTCACGTTTTTAATTTTGTGCAATAAAGTAATAACATTAGTTCGATATTCTCCGATAGTAAGTAATTACAAGTTTTTTCTTACTATATATGTAATAGGAATATATATAATAACTGTAGAGATATTGTTTGCTTGCCAAATGGTGAAATATGACCAAACTTTAATGTATACCCTAAAGCAAAATAAATGTCTATTATATTCTATTCGATCATATCTAATGTAAAGCCAAGCCCCTAACTCTACAAGGTTTAACTCTATAATTCTTACATCTTGGTCAAAATGTACGTAGGTGTACGGCTTGGGCATTCCATTAAAGCGATATTGCTGCCTGTAGCTATTTGTATTCGTTTAGTCAAAACTTAATATGAGTTTTTTAAATTTTCCACATTTACTGGACAATTTTGAGTTGTAACATTTTCTTCATGCTTTCGCATGCAATGCTGCTGAATCATTTTTCAAAATATCTGTTAAATAATTTAACAGATATTTTTTTTAAAAATTTTAATTTAAAAAATGAACTGTTTCCAAATTTTCTCCCATACATACGTCATGGTCAATTTTACGACTACAAATGTAAAGAAACTATTCACAAAAAAAAACTAAAAAAAAACACAAAGACTTTTCCGTACCTTGTGCTGCGAGACCTCTTCTCGTGCCTTTCCGAAACAATAAATTCCAAGAAAAATAACATTAGTTGACCACAAAATTCACCAGATTAGCCGTCACCTTTTCCATAAGGTAATCCGAGTGGACGTATCGTGGTTAATGTTGAACACTAAAAGCAGAATATTTGTCACTCTATCAATGGGAATTATAATAGAGTAAGCGAAAATTTTATGAAAAACATGATGTAAAGCAATCGCATTTTAAACCGGCAGTTAATATATTTTTTATACCCAATTGTCGAGCCTATATAATTATCTGTTTAACATACACAGGTTCTTTAAATGGTTTGTTTACAATAACTTTATGCATATAAAAACAATAGGATTCGGGATGCAGATACAAGTTTTATAAAATCCTACTTATATCCTACTATATAATCCTACTAATATTATAAATGCGTAAGTTTGTGAGGATGGATGTATGTGTATGTGTATGTTTGATACCCTTTCACGAAAAAACTACTGGACGGATTTGGATGAAATTTGGAATACAGTTAGTTTATATTCTGGATTAAGACATAAGCTACTTTTTATCCCGGTAGTACGTTCCCGCGGGATATTTTCCGACCTCCACGTGGGCGAAGCCGCTGGCAAAAGCTAGTATTATAAATGTGAAAGTTTGTATGTATGGATGTGTGGATGTTTGTTACTCTTTCACGCAAAAACTACTTAACGGATTTCGATGAAATTTGGAATACAGTAAGTTTATAACCTGGATTAACACATAAGCTACTTTTTATCCCGGCAGTACGTTCCCGCGGGATATTTTCCGATCTTCACGCGGGCGAAGCCGCTGGCAAAAGCTAGAGTAATATTATAAACGCGAAAGTTTGTATGTATGCATGTATGGATGTTTGTTCCTCTTTCACGCAAATCTATATATTAATACATGAAGCGTAAACTGTGGATCCCTTTTTACGAAAATTGGGCGGACGCAGGAGTATGAAATTTCGCACACTTGTAGTTTACACAGAGAAGAAGTGACGAATGCTAATATGTTTTTAAAATTATGCGTAAAAATACATTATTTTCAATAAATAAAACGTTACACCCACTACTATTCATTACCGTGTATTTAGTATGCATAGATATTTTTTTGTTTATGGTCCAAATCTGTGGTCCAATCGAGAATATCTGTCTTTAATATTTTGTGTCTATAGCCTTACTGAATGTCAAGTATAACCATAGGTAATAAATTAATTTTAAATATAGATAACCTATTTCATTTTTAAAATCTATGATCATATCGAGAATATTTGTCTTTAATATTATTTGTCTATAGTGTTACTGAATGTCAAATATAACCATAGTATTTTTTTATATTTATTATATATTTTTTCATTTAATTCAAATATTTAGTATTTCTATTCAAATGAAGTACGGTCGAATTTCGACCAATGGGAGATCACTATTAGATAGTTTATAACCTGGAATAACACATAGGGTACTTTTTATCCCGGTAGTATGTTTCCGCGGGATAATTTCCGACTTCCACGCGGGCGAAGCCGCTGGAAAACAAATAGTAGTAAAATAAATAGATTTTCTATGCGTAGCCCAGTTGACGAGGGTGAAGAGAAGGCTGCACGCCGCATGTTTTTGATACTTCTTCGAGATATTTCAAGAAGCGGTTTAAAAGAGGTTCGCATTATATGTGATAACTTTCACTAGTAACAAAAATAATCTGTGAATCGATCGCCATATTAAGGTATGCTCGAAAATATGCGTATGTGAACAAAAGAATTCTTATTCAGGTAAACCTTGTTGAGATTTATATGTTCTAATCAACATATTTGTATGCCAATCCATGACAAAACATGCAAGATCATAGTTAATAAGACCCTAATATACCATATTTTAACTAAAATACAATATATTTTATTCAGAAAATCATGCAGTATGGTCAAAATGTCGTTTATTAAAATATTAGGCATCACAATTTTCGCGAAAACAGGGAAAGCTGGTGAAAAACTGTGAAATATTTTTACTTACAACTTATAAGAGACTATTTTTGGGCAGGTGATCTAAAAACATCTCCAAAAACGATAAAGAGACAATATTTTATAGATATGAATATATAAAAATTAGGCATTCAGAAAATCAAAACCAATCTGCGGGGCGAAAACGCCCTCTGTGATTGACTTAAGTCACGAAATTTATCAGGTTTTTGCTCCCAAACTGTGATAAAAATGTGTGACTCAAGCCTATCACAGTAAGCTGCGCTTGCCCGCGCAGGTGTGTTATAAATCGATCTACCTATATTATGATATTATACAGCAGGATGACGTACGTGAGTTTTGAATAGGTACTCCTATTACCGGAAGGGAAGAATATAATTTGATTGTAAATTATTTTACGGACGTAACAAAATGGCAGCGGGATTTTATCGCACACTGGATTTTCAACCCTCGGTGTTAAACTGAGCATTGAGAATTCAAAAAAAAGCAGCGAGAGTGAGAGCGAGAGCGAAAGTGCTGAACGCGTCAAAAACACAGTGTTCAATTTTCAACTCTCTACGCTGAGCAGAAGTTCCAGTGCACAAAAACTTCCCGTTCGATTTTGTTACGTCCCTGGTTACGTTAACTTATTGAAGTAGCCCCGCCTGGGCCCCGTGTCGTCACTGCCAAAACATTATGTACTAATTCGTCATCATCATCATCTTTTTAGCCATAAGATGTCCACTGCTGGACATAGTCCTCCTACAATTTGGGGAGTTTGCCATAATCACCACGCTTGGCGACCGCCATACAATGTACTAAATATCTATTTAAAATTAGACATTCAGAACCAATCATGTGCGATAAAATAAATAGCCAAACCATATACCTAAAATGACATTTGAAAACGATTGTGTTAGTCACAAATAGATATGTTGCATAGTATAAGATAAGCGTCGAACTACGCATATATCTACGCAGTTGATTATCGAGAAAGTGTTTTGCGTTGATGCATAACTCTGTTTAAAACAATTGACGTAACGCCATTTTCTTACTTATTTATTTTGTTGACGTCAGTAGAAATTGTAATATATTATCAATATGTTGTAAGATAAATCATCACTGATATACAGAGACTGTTTCATATGAGATATAGAGTAAACAGCAATAGAGACTTCAAATGATTGATAACAATAATTTAAGTTTTTCACTGTTATTTTAAATTAATGTTGTGAATGGCTCTCGGTACTAAGCACTGCTTACACCTTCATGAAATTCAGGCGCTATGTTATGTTAATTTTTAATAGCCTGACCTGTTTATAGTATATAATGGATTACACATCATTATTATTTCAGCCGAGAGACGTCCACCGCTGGACATAGGCCAATTTGGGGGGTTTGCTATAATCGCCATATATGGTCGTAAAATGCATAGAAAACGCTACTGCCCATTTTCTAATAACTCCCTTGGTCGCTTTTTACGACACCCACGGGAAGAAATGGGATGGTGCTATTCTTTACGTCCGGCACCACACGGAACGCATTATACGCATTTTAGATAATAATGTTGCACGATATCAAAATGGTCGCTTGAATATTTTACACGTTGCAAGATCAGACTAATTTGTTATTTACTACCTTATACAGAAGTAACAAAATCGCATGTATTTTATTTTTAAACTGACCATAACCGGACTTAACTAATAAACATTACTTTAATAACTACACGCCTATAATGTTCCCACTACTGGGAAACATGTCTCCTCTTTGTGTGAGGGAGTGCACCATCATCCATCACGTAGATCCAGTGCGGGTTGGTAGATTTCACGTCATATCTTCGAATTTTTGGTCCTAAGAAATGCCGGTTTTCCTTCACCGTTTTGTAGAGCATTAGTGATGAAATCATTTACATAAAGTAAAGATCCTGTCAGGCTTCGAACCTATGACATTCTACTCGTAAATCGAAGCTGTTCCCACCACGCACTGCTCCGACAGTATATAAAGAATAGCAATTCGACAAAAAAAAAATACTAAAGCCAAAACTCAAGATAAAAAATCAATTGTTTTAAAGACAAGATCAATTTGATATACTTTACTTCATAATGTCTACTTGCTAACCAGCCATTTTCCTGTTTGCGTGAAATTTTTGCGGAATTTCCCATACCCAGTTATAGATTATCAATGCAGTGTTAATAGATACCATAAATCGGGTTCTGTCACAGTCATCGAATTTTAAACTACAGCGGGTTATTGATTTACCCTTGTGTTACTCCTGGCATAGTATCCTAGGTTATCTGTCGCGTGATTGCGGTATACTTCGACCAAAATAGAAAGCACTAACGTCGATTTTACATCGTAGACCTTGTAGAGTTCATCGATAAAGAAATGTAACTCGATTTTCTACATAACATGTGCAAAGTACCTTTGTTGTCAATATTTTATGGTCAATACCTCTACCAACGAATAGAAAACGAGTCATTGGCCCGCGTATAATTAGAACCAGTCTTTATACTCGCAATTACGATATACTTTCGGATTAGCTCATGTTTTATTAAGTACCTCCAATTAAACAGGTTGCCACCGAATACTACTAAACAATACATTTGTTGACAATAACAACTAGTAATATTTTATCACGTCGTGGATCGCTACAACAACAATTGTTTACGGTATAATGGACGCGGTGTTTTGCTGCGGCACGGACCGTTGTTACTGTTACGGCTCTAGTTTTTTCAACAGCCTATCTGTCTTGCAGATAACAGCTACCGGAGCGCCTTGCCTGCTGGTTCCACAGCTGACGGCCATGTGGGGAGTGGGGGAGAACGACCGATAATCGTCGGCGGAGCAGCGCCAGCCGCCTGCGCAGCGCAGTTCGCCATCCAGAGCCAGCGCGTCAGGCCGCCTAACGCGCAACTGTCGCGCTACCCTCTTTGTTTACATCGGACGCGTTTCTTTGTTCAAATTAGCGCGCGATGGATAAAGTGCGTTCTGTTGTGTTATAGTTATTTTTTGTGTGTGAGTGAAAGTTCTCGAACATGGCCAGCGAACACTCAGAGTCCCAGGAAACCAACTCCACGTCCCTCGTGGAGGACTCGCTCAACATATCGTTTGAAGACATCAGCTACACTGTGCGACATGGCGTCTTGGCGGGAGGTAAGCGAACCTTCACACTATTACGAAGTTTGTTTACTTAAGTTTCTAATAGTAGCACCCATTAAGCAAGATTATGATACCCACACCGTTGAGTAGGTAGATGTTATTCAATAATACCATTTAAATAGGTTGATGATATGCGTGCAACGTCTTTACTGTTGCGATCGTTTATTAGTTCCCTTTTCAAGATTACTATTTTTGCTCTACAATTAATAAATTATGAAGATAACAGCTTCTGACATTTGTAAATACACGCAAACCGTGCAGTCGTATCAAACTTTAATTTAACGTGCAAACAAAGAAAACACATCCAAATAAAAAATAAGGAAAATGATTAAATACTACAACGACCTCAAAATTATTTTAAGCACAAATGTGCCGTGCCTAATGGCACCTGGAAGTATTATAAAATGCATACATAAGTGGTTACAACTGTGTCCTTGGAAGCCAATTGTAAACATAACAAGGGCTGAAAACAATCAAAGATATGCTACTGCGTGCTGCAAAACAGAACAGTTTAAGTAATGCTTTGTTTAGTTAAATTAAAGTAGAATAAATGTCCAATATACGTAGGTAAACGCAAACCCCAAGTAAACGTCAGGTTCAGGTAAAACTAGATAGTTATTTTTTAATCCTATCCAAACATTGCCGCTTTCAGCAGCATCGACAAAATTTTCCGCCAAAGGTATTTGTAGAACCACCCTTAACCCTTATGTACCTACTTAGCCTTCGCTGGCATATTCCTATAATCTAGGAGAAACTATTGACAGGCCCACAGACATTCAATATTTGTCTGTGGGTGTGGGCAGAGTCGACAGACCCGCCAACTAGCAACTAATAGGCGATGTGATAAAAATAAAATCAGCTGGCCTTGAGTCAGGTCGCTGACTTCACATTGTGTTTCAATTTTACAACTGAAGATAGCACAGCTGAAACTTCATTAATTGCAACACTCCTCAATTATTTTATTTAATACTTCAAGCAACCAAATATACATACAACGAAGGTAACCCATGTAGCCTTGTCCTGGTCAACGATGATTGATGTAGAGACAAACAGCAATCCGTGTCATTACGAAAATTAAGGAATTATATTATATATTTTAAATAAGTTTTTTAGCAAATCACAAGAAACGTGTCTAGATAAACAGCTACAGAGATAGTGGCAGCCCAAAGATAAAATGTAAAAATTGTTTGAAACATGAAATGCTTAAGCAGGAAGTAAACACTGATATTTTTGACTGCTGATAAAGATTTCAACCTGCTCCCTAGTTACGTAACACACTTAAAACGGCAATAGCCGTTCATTTTGATATTTTAACAACATTAAATATTAAAGCAGTATACCTAATTATATTAAATACTTATTCAGATCAGTAGAGAATAAAGGGGGATTCCTGCAAAACACGATAACGCACCATGCGCTAATGATAATGCCACAAACTTTGGTCTGTTGTCATATCATTAGAATTAGTTCAATGATAGTGAGAGCTGCCAACCAATCGTATGAGCAGGATAGAATATGTACCTACCTACTTGGTTTTATCAATATTGGAACTTAGCAAGACCTTGTGTTTACAATACCCGAATTTCGTAATCCACATTTAATCACAATCCGATGAATTTTTAAAGTTCCTAATCCAAAACTTCATAGGTTTTAAAAATTCGTAAATCATCATCTTCTGCCTAGCCTTTTTACAATATATTGGGGTCAGCTTCCAATCTAACCAGATGCAGCTGAATGCCAATTTTCTACATGAGCGACTGCCTATCTGACCGACACAACGAAGTTACTGGATAATAGTATACCCTCTGGTAAGACGGTCTGTCAGACATACGGGATTCTCATGACCGTAAGAATGACAGTCAGGACGTCATAAAATAAATTTCAAGATTAATCTTGTCTAGATTTTATACATTTTTCTTTTAAGTAAATTGTGAAATGTGCAGCATTTAAATGTCTTGATAAATGCTAACATTCCAAAGGCACAAATTGTCGCCATAAGGGACAATTTTGTCCATAAAAACGCTGACGACAATCTGTCCCCTATGAACCCTATTTGCTTCAGTATCGCTAAAAGTGGGAGTTTCAGTGAAACCAGTAACGATGCCTGGTTTCAATAAATGGATGTCAAGCAGCTTTTTACACGCTTTATATTAGCTTCACTTGTATGTTTGTTTGTATGTTAGTATGTTTGTAACCGACTCCTTATAGCGCGATTTTGACCCACTTTAAACAACCAGATTTCATTCAAACTTTGCACACCCGTCAAAGACCGAAGACAATGCAATAATTTCATAAATGTGTGCCATTATCCTTGCCAGGGTTACCAGGACAGCAAAAAAACTATCTTCGAAAACTACGCTGACATACGTCTCAAAATTCAAAACATCCTAAAAAATAGAAAATAAATAATAGTTTTAAAAACACGCTTCCATATTATTATTATAAATTCATAATTTATCACTTAACTGAACTATCGTTCCCGGAAGAACCTTCAACTGACAACATAATATTGATAAATTGTTTGCCACATTTTTGCCTTCGAAGAGGTTTCTTTAGTCAACAAAGAAAGATATACCTTAGTGACGTAATCGAAAACATGTGTTATAATTTTCATAAATCTTTAAATTCTAATACTTCACTTTTTCATCCCAAAAGCACAATTCTTAAGAGCGACTAAATTGCGTTTCAGTATTTAGGCGTATGAGTAATACATATGAGTAATATAGCTATAAATAAATAAAAATTAACACAAAAATAGAAGCAAGGGTCTTATACGATTATCAGATCATATAGATATCCGCGAGGCCTGTGATAAGGCCGAAGAACCAATAAGACACAGTTCGGTCCAAAATGGCCGATTGACTCAAATAAAGAATTGTAGATAAAAGTTTGAGAACAAGTTATGCCCATTTCAAGAGTGGAACGATACGCCAAGTGAAGTTGGCACTAGTTTGTCAGTAATTTACGTATTCATAACTTTGAAAATAAGTTTTAAGCGGATAACAACATACACACTTTACTTTCCTTCTATAGGTAGAGACCAGTCTACAACTGTCCTACAGTTAGGCAAATTACACAGAATGTACTTAAATTCTTCTAACAATGGCCAGTTGACTATAGGGGTCTTTCTAAGTCCATCAACAAAGATACTGGCCTGTAAGAAAGTTGTTTAATAACTGACTAAACCCCCCAGTGTTCTCTTCCACACCTCCGAGACCTGATGCGACTATCGCGATCCCAACTGGTGGCGGCCCGCCTACGTAGTCCTCCACCTCAAGTCAGGGAGAGGAGTAAGGTTTTAAACTTACATACATCTTAGAGAGACGCACGTGGAACACTATGCGCCGCCATCTCGGGTCCTAAGGAATAGGGGGCGAAATAGCCCGTAAGAAAGTTGTTTGATAATTTGGAGTGAAACCTATCCTACCCTAACTCCCGTTTAATTAATTAATACACATCAGGAGTAAAGCCAACTGTCAAATCGTGTTGTCATCCATTATTTTCTTAGTAGTGCTGAGTAGGATACGCCCGTAACAATGTCGTGATTAGGCTACAGTAGACCTCCTTGTCCAATGAGCAATGAACGCTGTCGCAAAAACTGACATAGCAATACGATACGATGCTCCCGAAAGTAATCGCGTGATATTTCTAGTCAATTTTTTCTTTATAAGATATTTCCGGTGCCTGTTGGTGGCTTCCTATTCTTCACAAAGAGCTCATATCGTTGAGATCGTTTTTCATAATTTTAATCTGTCTCATATCTGATGCTACTATTTGTCCTGGTAGCACGTGTCCATAGCATTTATTTCTGATATCCACGTGAGCAAATCCAGTTATACATATTGTCTAAGCAACCACACCCATTCTATTGTCCTCAGAAACTTTTCAAAAGAACAGTTGTTAAATTTCAAAAGCTTTGTTTTGAAACAAAATTAAACAATGCAATATTTTTTCGTTAAAAAAGCTGTAGAAGACATTGTAACAGCTCCAGACATAAACAATGAACCAGGTTAGAATAGCAACCAAATATTTTATATTAAATAACGAATTTGAGCAGCTTTACTGAAACAATTTCATGGAAACATATTTAAAAAATTAATCTTATAGGTACACTTGTTTCTAATCACTAAGAAACAAGAAAATCCAAACAAAAATCTTACCCTCACTATGTAACACACTTTCAAGCACAGTCTAAATTATATTGAAGGATATTACTATTCCATTCCCTAATATGTTCGAAAATGTATCTGCGCAAACAGCGTTAATAACGCAATTAATGTTGTTGAACTATCAAAATGAAAGCAATTTTTACTAATAGTGTGATGCGCAATTACCCCTCTGTAATATTAATACATAGGTATTTTGTTATTTTGATGTTGAATACTTATAAAATCGAAATTCAACCATATTTAATTGAAATTTTAATTAACAATGATCGAAAATATTAGCTTTAGGCACTCCTTCTCCATAATATCGAGGGTATAGTGCTCAAACCCAATAAGTACGAAATTGTCAATTTCGTACTTATTGGGTTTAACTTTACCCACTAATGACTAGTGCTCTTTTCGCGCAAATATTACAAATAAAAATATGAAGAAAGAATACGTTCTTCGCTAGTGAGCACGCAGGGCTTGTAATGTAACTGTTATCCCATCAAAAACATAAACGTGAAATGAGAGCCAAGTTCAATATTATGACATATGCCATGGTTGTTGACTTCAACGACAAAAGAAGTGAGATCTAAATGGGTGCCAAGTTCAATGGTCAATCCTGACTTGGCTAGTTCTCATATACGAATTATATGAGAACTAACATGTTCAATGGCTAGTTTCTACCAGCAAGCCAAATTTTCGGAATAATAAAATAAGAACCGACAAGTAACAGGTTTAAAACTTGCGAAAGCTATAATATAATTCGTATATGAAAACTAGCCAAGTCAGGATTGACCATTGAACTTGGCACCCATTTAGATCTCACTTCTTTTGTCGTTGAAGTCAACAACCATGGCATATGTCATAATATTGAACTTGGCTCTCATTTCACGTTTATGTTTTTGATGGGATATCATTACTTTTTGTACATAAATTATTAGTAGGTACTTATTTATAACAAATTTATAACAAAATTAATACCAAATGGTTTTTGTTTTAAGTGTTCTAAATAGAATCAATTAAGTGAAAAATTATAGTAAAATTATAAAAATTTACCAGTTTGTGATTTATTCCTTTGTATTCACCTAATTACCTATCTGCTTGCCAAATTTGAACTTTCTAGGTCATCTGGAACTGGGTTAGAGTTTTGATCTATAGGTCAGTCAGTGATAAAAATGACGATTTTTGGACGTTAATATCTAAATAACCGTTTGAGATATGTTTATGAAAGGAGATGTTTCATTTTTATATGGGGCTCCGGCCATAACGTGTACAGTTTAGTGAAGTTGGGAAACTTACTCCTGAATAGAATAAAGTAACATTTTTTTCATAATATCAAATGGTTTTTAAGTACAAAATAAAAATTAAAAATGTTTGACGTTTGTCCTAAGAGTTAGCGAGCGATTATTTTGAATTCGTTTAGAAACACACTTCAAAAATGGAGACTTAAGATTTTTGTAACGATGAAATGGTCACACTTAATTATGTTTACTCAAAAATATGTGTAAGAGAATAATAGTAATTTATTTTTATCACAACAAGAATAAACACATTTTTTAATTATTTTCTACTTAACATTGATTTGGTGAGACATGATTTCAGAACGAATGAAGTTTGCAAGCAAACGAGACGCCATGTTGAATAAAACATGGCAGTAATTGAAAAACTATTATTTTTTGTACACAACAAATCAGGCTCAAATTCACCAGAGAATATTTTTCCCAAATTTGTGGTATTTTCTCCTCTTTTTCGATAAATGTACGTCTGATGGCCGAAAATGAAACATCTCCTTTGGAGCACATATGTATTTTGCAAGTTTCACTATATGAGCCAAATTTGATATGTTTATGTGAAATAGTTTTTGAGTTATGAGGAGGTCAAAAGTGGCTCCAAATGGTTCGTGTAATATTACACACGGTGCTGCTCGCCAGTTCTGTTACTTGAACTTGGCTTGACACGCTGCCGCGTGTCTAGATATCGAGGGTACAGTGCTCAAACCCAATAAGTACGAAATTGTCAATTTCGTACTTATTGGGTTTAACTTTACCCACTAATGACTAGTGCTCTTTTCGCGCAAATATTACAAATAAAAATATGAAGAAAGAATACGTTCTTCGCTAGTGAGCAGGCAGGGCTTGTAATGTAACTGTTATATCGAGGGTATAGTGCTCAAACCCAATGAGTACGAAATTGTCAATTTCGTACTTATTGGGTTTAAGCACTATACCCTCGATATATTAACTTCAACCATGCCAAATTTTATACTCCTCAGTCAACGTTATATTTGTAAAAAGGTGTACAAAGTTTCTGCTTAGGTATTAATTAAAAATTATAAATAATCTTTAGCTAATGTATAGAAAACTATGCTAAAGGTATTGTTCTGTACTCATTAACGGGTGCATTCATTGCACTTAAATCGTCTATTGTCTAAGTACATAATAGTATTCTACACGATAACGATAAGCTAGTAATATTATCATGTCAGTATATTATAACCTATAATAACGTATTTCGTCATTATCATTTCAGCCGAAAGACGTCCACTGCTGGACATAAGCCTCCCCAAAAGGGGGGTTTGCCATAATCGCCACGCTTGGCAGGCGGGTTGGCGATCGCAGTATGGTGGTAGGATGCATAGAGAACGCTGCTGCTCATTCTCTAGTAAGTCCCTTAGTCGCCTTCTACGACACCCACGGGAAGAAACGGGATGATGCTATTCTTTACGTCCGGCAATATACGTTAATAACGTATTTAACGAAGAAATATCTTAGTCATTTTGGGTGACATACGAAGAGACAGAATAAATTTTATTGGCCTTACATAATATGTCATTCATCATAATTTCGGCTAGAAGACAGGCCTCCCCTATTTTGAGGGTGGGTTTTTGTTGCCCTCCGCCCCCCCCCCCCCCCCCCCACCATAATCGCCACGCGTGGTAGACAGGTTGGTTGGAGACAGCCCAATCTCTAGTAAGTCCCTTAATCGCCTTTTACGACACCCACGAGAAGAAATGGGGTGATGCTATTCTTTACGTCCGACACCATACGGACCGTTATTACATATAAACGTGAGTGAAAAAAAAAACTTAGTTGATATTACTCCTATCAAATCGTTTATCTTACCATTGGTAATGTCAACTATTCTAATAGACACGAGAGAGTCCGCTTCGCACTACACTGCGTTACAAAATCTACGCTTATTATTAGTAACATCTGTAAGATTAGTTTGTCACATCTGCTTCCAATAAATTAGTTTAGTTTGAGTAGCGTTGCTTAGTTTACTGTCTCGTGCATTGAAAGGGCTCATCTACAAAGTTACGCTTTCTCGCTTTGGCGATAGTGTTTTTATTGCTCCGTTTCATCACCACATAGCAAAGGATAGAATATTCGAAATTTAAAATTCTTATTTATCCTAACCTAATAAGTTCAAGTTCGATTTTCGAAATTACTTGTCTATCGAGATAGTGACTTGCATTAATATTTTAGCTATACTTGTGCATTCGTTATTTAAATTACGCTTTCATTTATTGGTAGTAAAACCTAAATAATATATAATATGTGTAATTTAAGTATGTAGTTTATGGTATAAAGTTATTTAGTCATTAAAATTTTATAATACTATTATAATAAACTAGTTAGGCATAGTTTTGTTAATAAACATGTTAGGTTGGACATGCACTTAAACTAAAGCTGAGCATCAAAAAAGCGTCGTAGGAAAAAAAAACTTTATTTTATGTCCTATGGAGAGCGCCATATCTCAATTTAATGTGACGTCACATAACCAGCAGTCAAGATGCTTTCTACGACACCTCATTTGTCAATTTCTAACTAGTTATTTTGAGACCGATGAACATTACATACATACCTACATATAAATCGGTCAAAATCATAACTCTACTTTTTTCGCCGTAGTCGGGTAATAAAGCTGATTGGTAATCTCAGCATGTTGTAAACAAGTACCAATCAAGGTACTTAAAAAGAAACTACTTATCTTGAACCAGGCCCTTACAAAACTCATCTAATTTTAAGATTCCAATCTAAATCGTTTAGCAATGCACCATCAAGTTTATGAGTCTTTTCACTTGAAATTAAAATTAAAATAATTACTGGAATACGCTTTAATAGTTTCATGTGGAATTAAATTGGTTATTCTAAAAAAAATATGGTTTTGTTAAAAAGAAACACAAGTGAACCAAAATAAAACAATTACTTAAATGAATTAAATAGTTTCATGTGTTTTTAGTAGCTGCCTACTGATAAAATGAATCATATCGAAATCAATCAATGATTTAGTAAATTTTAGTACTATCATCAATAATCATGACTGTTAAAATACACAGCGATTAACTAATAATAATATTGTGAAAATAATCTTCGCATTTTTGTTTATCAAAACAAAATCCCTCACCATAAAATGCCTATAACTATGACTAGATTTTTTAGCCCCACTATCAATCGCGGATCTTCGACAGTCGTCGGAAGCCCGAAAATCTGACAATCAGCCTTAGCTTTGGGTATAGTGTTACCCAGTACTGGGTTGTGGAGGTCAAATAGGCAGTCGCTCCATGTAAAATACAGCTGCATCTGGTTAGACTGATAACCAACCTTTACATAGTTGGGAAAAAGGTTACGCTAATGATGATGCCTATGAATAGATTTCATTTAAAAACGTAAACAATTTATTGACAACTAACAATGTCATGTCACATTTGCCTTAAACAGGTAGAATACCTTCCGCTCCAAGCGCTTAGGTTTCCGTGTCCGTGTTGCTAATAGATAATTCTACGTATAAGCCTGTATCCATACATGCTAACTTCCTTCTAGTTTTACTAGACTTCTAAGACTCCATTTTGAATCTCAATATTAGTTTGTAATCTCACGTAGTCCGGTAGACCGTATGACAGCGCTAGCAACACTAGTATAGGTTGATATCATTCACAATCTGAATGATTTTGAAGGGTATTTGGTAATCCATTGCTTTATTTCGGAAAATTTGTCAGAAAGAAAGAGATTTTTCAAAGAAATTCCACTCTTAGTGTGTTACGCAATTAATCTTTATTGAAGCTCCGTACTCCGCAGGTCAAGGTCAATAGATGTTACTGCTGATGCATGATGGTCAGCCTATTCACATAACAACGTTCCTTCACGAAGGTATTGTGTGGACGCGAAACGAAATAAAATGCTTTTTAGCAAAAGGTTTATTCAAATCAGCAACACACTAAATGCTGTTACATCAAAATGTAATATTACCATTTGTAGAGATAATGAATGATACAAGGACAAACGCTCTACCATTTTTTTTTTTTCAGGATGGGAAATCATCAAATTACTTCTCCCGCTCTGGGCGGAGCGGGAGGGCGTGTCAGACTTTTACTGACTAAAACCCACCCGTGTTGCATCAGTTGCCCATGTGCCAGGGTCACGGTATCTCTTTCGAACAATCACGTGACCCCGGCAGGCATCGGTCCTAGTAGACCCCTACACTGCTGCTGACATCTCTTTGAGGCGCGCGTGGAACACTGCGCGCCGTCGACCCGAGCTTGGTCCTTACCGGGCGGCGAGCTACCCATTGCTCGCCACCCGCAAGCTCGCGCCTACGGTGGCCGGGAGTCCGCTATGGACTCCCAACGCCCGGGGCGTCCCACCGAAGCACCCATGCCCGGTGAGAACCTGCGTCAGGCGGAAGGTGAGGACGCCGTGGCGCCTCTCTATCCACTCCTCAAAGAGGGGACTTACCGCCGCAATTGTGGCGTGCCCTGCGCTGGGTTGCGACAATCGTACCCGCCATGTCGCCATGAGATCACACCGGAGCTCTGTCTGCCGTGCCGCGATTTGTCGCGGAAGCGGAGTTTCGCCCCGGCGTTTCGCCTCCTCGCGCCACTCCCACATGTGGGCGAGGACCTTTGCCTCCAGATCCCATGGCGGCACTCCGGCAAGGAGGCTCGCCGCCTCGCACGAGATCGTGCGGCATCCTCGGATTAACCGGATAGCCATGACCCTCTGGGCCGCACTCAACCGGCGCGCTGGGTGCAGCAACGCTCTACCATCAAGATTAGATTACCTACTCATAAATAAAGGAGGCTTCGGAGGTGTATGTTTATAACCAAAATTCTGTGAATGAAACCCGAATGATTTTAAACGTAAAAGGTAGGAAAAACAAAAGGTCCATATCAAATGTAAAAAGAATTAACTTATTCATACAAAGTATGAGAGTCTTTATTCACCCACTTAATTATTGTAAAAAAATACATTTTCAAACTATTATGCAAAAAACGAAACAACAGTTTTTTTGCTCAAATTATACTAATCAAAACGCACTTAAAAACCGTAACTTGAAATACCTACAACTCCATTACTTTTTGTGAAACTAAAGGCTCCTGTAGACAGGTAGACGCTTCTCCGGTAGAACAATTTCCTTGAAGTTTTTGTAAAAAATATTCCACCATGAGCGCCACCAGTGTCGCCTCGCGCCTGTCTGCTAATTACTTAACTAAATATGTATATTAAAAGGCAATTTTAACTTAAGTTCCTATCGTCTCCTTCAACGTTTGTTTACATTCAGTATTATTTTAGGAATTCACTTCTCACCTTTGATTTTATTTTATCATTCAACTGTTAATTGCCACATATGTGGCAAATATGCGTCAAGAACGCCAATATTCATAAAACCACTTACGTGGATCAAAATTAGCACTTGAATTCAATCTTACTGTGTTTATTCTAAAATACATGTCTGCAGTTTTAATGTCACTTTATTAGTCAATACATATCAATTTCGATGGTGGAAAGGAACAACAAATGTAGGGGCATTTGGCCAGCGCTGTTTAAAGTTTAAATTTTGTTTATTTTCGTACTTTAAATGGAACGCCAAAAGTGCTTCGAATTGGCTTCTAACCTAGACACATCGATAGAAAATCAAAAACCCTATCGAACTGTATAGAAAACTCATTTTCGACCAAAGTGGCGTTTTATTTGATTTTCCTTTCCATCGTCGTTATTTAAGTAACACGATAAATCTCCGTTTGCACTTAACTCAGTTATTCTCCAAAGGCTTCTCTTAACGCATTAATCACCTTCGGCGATCCGATTGGCCCTGAATTGGGGAAGGGCTAATTGGAATCCCGAACACGTTAAGATAAGAAAGATTGTTTAAATAGCCATTCGAAGTGCCGAATGCGGTCGATGCGTTAAGTACTCACACTAGGGCCACAGAATGACACTTGAAAAGTTATACGTTGCCTCACCAACCGCTATCTCGTGTGACATCTTGTCTGTTGCTATGCTAATTCATCCCCTGGTGCATGAACCTGCACGATTTTCTTCTTGACGCCAGATATCTTCTTCTTCGAGATACGGAGAACAGGAAGCCAGTAGCAGACGTATGGGCTCCTCCCTCTTCAAACTTTTTGAAATATAAACTATGTACATTTGAATACACTGGCCATCAAAACATAGTATCACATTTATAAAAATGTAATAACTCCTAAAAACTATAAATCTGAATTCTATCTTTTAAGAGAAATTATTATTTAAATAATAAATGTTTAGATAGCAAATTTCATCAAGCTTCTTTGAAATTATAGTTTATCATATATTAACAAAGAGATTTAAGAGAAATATATTAACCTCTAAGTCCCTGAGATATTTGGTACAGACGTAATGGTTTTTTAATTGTGTCTGTAATTACGGTAATTGACTGGTTAATCACGTTTTTAACGTACTTAAAATATGCAAACCAAAAAATTGCCATTTTGAACTTACTGGCAACTTTACTTAAATTAATATGTTTACGCCGTAATTACATTTTACTGATTTTGTCTCCTCGAGCTCTGATAATAAATTTGAGCTGCTATGTGTGTGACAGTGTAATTTTTTTCAGCCATTCCTAAAAGAAGGTTATCGACTAAGTATAAGGTTTTATATAAAAAAAATAAAAACTCATTGCAATTACAAAAGTGGTACAGTACTAAGTTTTGAAGACCAGTACACTGGTCTTCAAAACTTAGTACTATACTACTTGTAGGAAAAAAAAAGTTATTAAAGCTATTGTTACTACGTCTAGGAAGACATACAATCAGTAACCTAGACCCAAAATGATTCTTCTCATTCCTAAAAATTCAGACTATTCCGGACGAAACAGTTCACAATACAAACACGTAGGCATATAATAATGCAATTGTCAATGTCCTTATTGTTACAAGCGTTTCCTTTATCTTTGATAGAATAACTAAGTCATGGTTCCATTCGAGACAGTACGCATTATCGTAAGAGAATATAGATAACAATTCGAAACTAAAAAAAAAGTTATGTAAGATATAATATATGTTTAAAATAATATTTCCACAGCATTTCTTGCGTACCTACTCATTAGCATTGTCTTTTCCTGTAGTTACTACTTATGCATTTTGAAGGTGTAAATATTGCACTTCTGTATGAAACAGTTGATTAGTTCTATAATGTTTCGGAGTCATCCGAGTTAGTCTTTTCATAAGCTGCACTACTTAGAAGTATCTCCCTTCTTTTACCTATCATATTGTGCATAACCGTGTGTTGCCAGACGTAAAGAATAGCACCACCTCATTTCTTCCCGTGGCTGTCGTAAAAAGGGGCTAAGGGACTTACTAGAGATGAGGCCGCAGCGTTCTCTATGCATCTTACCAACATACTGCGATCGCCAGCCCGCCTGCCAAGCGTAGCGACTATGCCAAACCTCCAAAAATTGGGGGAGGCCCATGTCCAATAGTGGACGTATTTCGCCTGAAATGATGAGAGAGAATACAGTATATTTATTCATGAACAGTTTACAACTTAAAATTAATAGGAATTCAATTTCACAATTACAATTCTTTTGGTCCCTAAATGTTGGCCACTATAGGCAATGTTCACTTAAAGGCAAATCAGCACAAGGTTTTGCCCTTTCCGTTTAACTAGGTATTATTGGTTTTAATTTGGTTTGTCGTCTTCTTAATACATAATATTATGTTTGATAAGTTTGTAGTGATGCCAACACTATGTCAAATGTACATAAAAATGTATTTAATTATAATTTAATCAGGATCAAAGGTCAGTCACTGTTATAGTTTTTTTTTTAAAATCTAAAAACGCTCTTGCAGCAAGTCAGACTATCGCTCATAATTTGTCCACGTTATAAATGATTAATAAATATTTATTCAATTATACAAGTAGGTATTAGAAATGTATTTCTAACAAAGATTGAGCTTGAGCTTGACAAGCACCTTAATTGCGTAAAACACTAATAATCACAATCTGAATCATGTTGCTGATTTTTTAATTTTTGCAAAAATTGTCTGCTGAAAAAAGGAAAAAAAAACGCCATGAATGTTGTGAAACTCAAAATGAAAGCGATCTGAATGAATGTATTACGCAATTATCCCTATGTTAGCCTTTACCATTACCCTTTATCTTCCCAGGCAGCATGAGTTCTTATAATTACTATTAGGACTTGAAATGGTCAAGAACGATGATGAAAATTAGGTAGGATACATTTTAAATTCTTTAACGATAGAGCAATAGATCCCTATCCAAAGACACCTCATTGGCTTTGTACACGATTTAGAAATCTGTAAGAGAGATGCTCTAAGCTAAATGATTCCCTCCGGGATGTGTCACTTTTGATTTCCCTTCCATAGGTAATCATAGGAAGGTCTGCAGAATAATCAGCTTTAATCCTACTTCCAATTGTGTGGTCAAAAAATGATATTTCTTGTGATTTATTTGCGTCTTCCCGCGTGTGCGGATGTCGTAGGAGTATACTACGAAACTCTTTGCTCTTGGTTGTGGCCATGGGCGATCGAAATCGGACTTCGTTGAGAATATTTAATGATCACCTATGAATATGGCTGAGGTTTTACGCTCAGTTAACTGACTCAGTAACTGAATAATTGGAAAAAACCTTTTTTCTGTTGTTCAGATTTCAAGTAGGTAACTCAAAATGAAAGCCTTGCTTACCATTTATGATATCGGTATACACCTGTCACACTGACACTAATATTGCATTGATAAATAATAAGAATATACTATGTATATTTTTTGTGTAATAGTGCCAGGACCCAAGCCATAGAAGTATTCATAGCAGACTGAACCCATATATCCACTGTATCAATATGCAAGTGCAATCCTAGCCAAGTCTTGTTACCGCACGTACCTACCCTAAGGAAAACCTTTCTAAAAATCATCAGACCCTTTTAAGATTCGTCCTCAGTACGGTAACACATTTTCCTGTATGTCCCAGGACGCAAGACGATCCTCAACGCGCTATGCGGCACGTTCAACGCTGGTGAGCTGACCGTCATCATGGGACAGTCCGGGGCCGGCAAGAGCACGCTCATGGACATCCTAGCGGGATATACGTGAGTTTACTTTTTAATTTTATAATCTGCATGAGCGCCATTGTTGTTTTTGGCATTCGGACTTCAAATGTAGGCAAGCTATTAATTGAGGCATGATAGAATTTCGTCTATGTTCGATTGTATTTTTAAAAGATCTTTGAACCCGATTTGAATTGTTTAGGCGTGGTTTTCTTGCAATTTAATTTTTTTGTCATGACCTAAGTTTATTTTTGAATTGTTGTAAAGTCACACAGAGATAAAATGCGTAACACATCAAAACTAAATAAAATAAACTTAGTACTAGATATCTAGTGCTTGGTTAATTTTATGTCACATATCTTATGCTTCATTTTCCTATATGCATATTTTGCGATAATACCATTCGCGACAAACAAAACGCCAAATGTATTATAAGGAGGCAATGATAAGTTTTTCAATGCAATACAATCTTGTTTATATTTTGTAACAACCAGATGATCACAAAGCAGATACCCCAATGTGTTATTTTTGTACGAAAAAGATAAGAAGTTCATAATAAACGCACAATATAGCCGCGGTAGCCCGCAGCGCATCACAGTGCAAAAATACGCCAAAACTTGTAAAGAGCCGCGACCGGCCATATTCCACTGCAGTAATTGTCAAACTCCGAATTTCATCTGATTCCAATCCAGTGCATTGAGGTTTTCGCATAATGTACTGCAAAAATCATCTTGCATCAGTTTCGTAGATTTTGTATGAACCATCGCACGTGTTTGATTGTGGATTCGCACAACAATATAAATTTCGATTTATTTTAGTAGTATTTCCTAAAAGCTAGGCAAAAGCCAGCAGCTTCGCCGGGATAAAAAATATCACTATAAGTGAGCCAAATTTTACCCAAATCCGTGCAGCCATTTTAGCGTGATTGAGTATAAAACTTCCCTTCACTACATAGTATATGGCAAATTTTATAAAATAGATACTTACTAAGGACTAACTTCGTATATTTTGGCAAAAACCAAGTGGCAGGTGTTGTATAATAAACGATATCAGTTTCCTAAATGCGTGTCGATTCGTGAATAGAATATTAAGTAGTAAATTAGTGATATCTCTTTTGAAAATATCTTATTCAATCCCCTTACAAAAATGCTTCTAAGGCACAAAATATATAATTTAATGTCTTCGCTAAGGCAAAGTTAAGCTTGAACTTCCACTTATCTACATATATTTTTCGTCCTATTGACCAGTTCTGACTAAATTAATTATCAATGAATTAAAAAAAAATAAGGATTTGGTCAGCACTGGGCCACTATAGGCAAAAAATAAATGATAGCGTATAACGGGCCTCTGCAAGTTAGCTTCGGCCCCTCGTATGCTTTCCAAAGGACTGGAACCCCAGGATCTTGAGATAATTTCAAAAACACTTTAAATCGTCGTCACATCATATTGTAGGCTTAGACAAAAAACATTTCTGATAGCGTTAACGCCAGACGCTAAGGCTTAAATGCATGGCGATGACATTACCTGCGGAAAAGACACGTAACGTCACGCCAGGAAATATCTCATCCCGATCCAGCCCATCCTCTGCTGCCCTCTACCAGCGATGCTCTAAGCCAAAGTCCCCCACAGGAGGTGCCCTTAGCGAGTAGTTGCGCTAATTTTTTTAAGCCCTGGCTGGAAGCCCTAATTTATTAAGGTAGCCACAGGCAAGTCAGGTTAAGCAGCCAACAACCTCATAGGATGACCTGCGAGACGTCATTAAAAAAAATTGCAGGAAATATTACAGAAAAATCACTTAGCTACAAACGAACGGTATAATAAATGAGTCACCAACATAACATAACATAAAAAGAAAAACATGATTAACCAAGTATATAATTTTGAATGGCGCTTAGGTCTTTGACATTTTAATTTAAAGCGTATGTCATTCAACTTCCTAGCAATAAAATCGCAGATATATACTGATTTTACATTTTTTTTATATCTCTTACAAAGTTGCATCAAGTAATAAGCCTCATTGACTGAAAACGTGACTACGATCAATCATGTATCTGGTGGTATTGACCCACAATATCAACTGGTGTGCTAATCACCGAACTGATAATCACCACACGTCATTAAAATTTTATTTAGTGTTCAGGTGTTCGAGATAATACTTAAAAGTAAGACATACGTAGAAATTATCGTATGGACATACATTATATATTATTGTGTGATATGTTTTAGGTCTCATATCTGTCTATACATTACCTACCCATTATAACTATACAAATTCATAAAATTGAACAGCTCTTTACTATTTTTTTTTTATTGTGTATTTATTCCGGCTAATCTCCGAAACGCCTGGACCGATTTTGACGGGACCTTCACAGGCAGATAGCGGATATTAAATGGAGTACCATTCGTAGCTCTAGTAACACATTCCCATGGGATCATTTGAGACATCTACGCAGCTAAAGCTGCGTGCGCCGCTAGTTTTTAATATTTCATTAGACATGGGCGTCATAAATATGTCTTATAAGATATTCAGGATGCCTATCTTTTCTTTTTGCGAATATCTAATACTATACTGAAACTAATTAGAAGATTAGCAAAAAAGCTCAAACGCATGGCGAATCTTTAAATCACCCCCTGCTACGTCGTAGCTGCTTGCTACGGCGTAGCGCGAGTTCATCTTCGTTTTTAAATTCAGGTAAAAAAATACTGCATCAGTAATAATGATTTTTCATCGTGTCGATGGCACGACAGTATATACAATTTTCGTTACCAATTTACCTGACCAAAACTTCGTCACTTCCACGGCATCGTCAGTGGCAGCGTAGAGCTCACTCTGGCTGAATTTAATAAATCTATGAAAGCTTGTACACATATTAATTAATAATTATATAAATGCATGTAAACAAATCTATGCTTTACTACTCTATAGCTATATCTATACATAACTACACAAAAAAATTAATTAAAATGTCTGTTTGTAATGTCAAAATAACAGCTTTTTATTAAATAGCACTTATTACAAAAAAAAACTACGTTTAAATTTTGGTTTGTCTGTCCGTCTGTTTGTTTTGGCTTATCTCCGAGACAGCTGGAACGTTTTTGACGAGATTTTCACTAGCATATGGCAGAGATAGCTGAAGTTATAAGAATTTATAATAATATAAGGAGTAGCATAGGCTACGTCGCGGACAGGAGTTAATCTTAAACAAGAGAATTATTATGATAAAGAGATTGAGATAAGTAGGACATGTTTAACAAACACAGGCCCTTGCTTATCAAGTACCTACGTATCTATCGAACTATCGAATCTACCAAGGTCGTATTAAAACATAGTTTTAATGCGACCTTGGTACCTCCGATAGTTCGATAGCTTTGTAAGTTGGGCCAGATATTAAAACATAGTGGTTTGATTTTTTATCGATTGCCCATTATCTTTTAGTTTCACTCACCATCAACACCTGTAAATTTTATATTACATCTGTGTTTAATTATCACTACATAGTATGAAACAAAGTCGCTTCCCTCTGTCTATCCCTATGTATGCTTAGATCTTTAAAACTGCGCAACGGATTTGGATGCGGTTTTTTTTCATAGATAGAGTATTTCAAGAGAAAGGTTTATATGTATAATACGCGGCCGAAACCGCTGGCAAAAGCTTGTATTGAAATAAATAAAACGTTTTGCATTTTTTTATCAAATTGCACCAGCATGCGTAGGTAGCATGACCACCGTAGAAAGGGGTTTTGTCGACGTAAGAATAGACAAAGTGACTGTTCACACAATGTGAAAATTAACAACAATAAACTTAATTCATCGAAAGTTTCTTTATTTATTTACGTATGGTTGTTGTTCTGTTTTAAAACTAAATCAACTCCATTAGTTATGGCGATTACAAAATCAAATTGTCATCACTATAATTGGGACAATCTAAGAAGTCGGATATAACGTTTCTCATTTAACATGCCGCGTTAACTTCGTATGAACGTCTATCTAAGAAATTGTAAAATCAAATTAATAATCTTAAATAATTACTAACGTTTTGACAATGTTATAACTATGGGTTGGTTGCCGTAGTGTTGTGACCGTTAAAAGCCGTTTTCTGACCGAATAAAATTGGTTTGATGAAAAATCGTTACTTTTACAAACATTACTTTATAAAAAGAAATAAATGTACAATTACTGTTTTATTAAATATTTAAACATATAAAAACAAATTCTGATCACATATATTTTTAGCCTTATTTTGATATTTGATATGCATATTTTGATATTATAACGCCACTGGTGCATAATACACAAGGTATTCCGCTGCTGGTGCATAATACATAAGCCTTCTGGAAGAAATTAGTATTTCGAGTTTTAGTTTACATCTTGTTTTCGTTTTGAATCTCGCCCAAATTTAAACTTCATTGGAATTTTTGTAATAACTGTTAAATATTATAAGCTCGTATGTGTAATTAAAAGATGTTCCTCAAAAATCAGTTTTAAACTCTCTAAATACAATAGTCGATTACAAACACTAACTATTTTAAATAGATAAGTCTCAAGAATCGGATTTTAAAGTAACCGATTTTTTTTCTCCTCACTTCACAAAGTATTTTGATAGCTGTCATATCGCACTTCTTAGATTGTCGCCACAATACCTAATACAACTAACAGTTGTCACTGCGATTTTGACAGTATGGATAGAAAACTTTCTTCTAAAATAGTCTACTTCTAAAGGGACGTAGACAAAGATCGTGAGAAACGAACGACAAGATGACAGATTGTAGAAATATTTCTACGGTGCGATGTCAGAATTAGAGAAACGAACTGTCACTTTGTATAGAAAGAGCTGTGTCTATTCTTTGTAGAAATGAAAGCGTCATGCTAAGCCTGCATCTTATTAATTGACTCACACACCCTATTCTCATACCTTTAAACGAGCAATTCTTGTATATATATATACATATATAATCTGAAGCTCGGAAACGGCTCCAACGATTTTCATGAAATTTAGTCTACAGGGGGTTTCGGGGGCGATAAATCGATCTAGCTAAGATTCATTTTTAGAAAATGACGTTTTATACGTGTTTTCAATAATCAACTTTATCGATAATAAACTTAAACATTTTATGTTTTTGGTTTTATTGGAAGAAAAATAACAAAATGTAATTTGTATTTAAATATAATTTCTCAAAAACACAATTTACCAAAAAATAAATTAAATACCGAGCAAAGCTCGGGCAACCAGGTACTAGAATCTGAATAATTTTGAAGGATATTACTATTCCATTGTTTCTTAAGTTCGAAAAAAATGTTTACTGAACTGCGTAAATAACACAATGAATGCTGTTGTGTGTTACGCAATTACCCTAGTGTATATGAATGGTGCTGATTAGTGATAAATGATAAATGATTTTATTTCTGTAAGTAGGTTTGTACAAACACTTTTACACGTCAATGATATTTTTTTTAAGCTAGATGAGTTCGGCGTTTCCTAACTGACTACTCTGAGAAGAAAGGCCGAAAGAAACTTAGAGGTCACAGTCTCTTTTAAAGTCCAGACATAATCTTGTTCACATCATGTGAAGACCATGTAGATTGGTGATTGAAATGGTCTTTTGAGGAAAGAACCACACAGATTGAGTGGACCTGTCCAGTCAGTGCAAGCATTTGTCACTCTAATCGTGGAAAACGAAGCTTAAACATATTGTAATAATGAAGGTCATGAGGATTGAAATACGCTTAATAATCAGCCCATAACGTAACCACTGCTGGGACACCGGCCTGGGCATGTCTTTTTGAGAGGGAGTGGGCAGTGCAGGTTGGTGGATTTCAACATGGTTTTAAGTTAAATACACTTTTGTGCTGATTTTTACTACCTATTTATTACACACAGCTAGTTAATTATCGTTTTTCTTACCAAACAAGTTATTTTGCATGTATAAAGTCCGCTAATGTACGATAATAACAATAATTAATTATGACGAATGTTTCGACACAAGCATTGCGGTCAAACAGCAACAGGTCCACCGCTAATCATTTGCGACGTGTATGCACAGACGGCAGAACATCGAGCTACTCGAAAATCTCAAATTTTGACAATCAATCTTGAACCTAATACTTTATCGATAAAGTTGAAAACCTATTAAAGAATTTAGACAGATTGTAGTAGCTTTATGTGCCGTCTGTACATTAGGAACCT
This sequence comes from Aporophyla lueneburgensis, assembly GCA_932294355.1. NCBI lineage: Eukaryota > Metazoa > Arthropoda > Insecta > Lepidoptera > Noctuidae > Aporophyla > Aporophyla lueneburgensis. The sequence continues at coordinate 18,941,724 of OW028746.1, read as the reverse complement.
ATATTATATATACTGTTTTATATTATATAGTAGTAGTATTGTACTGTGTGCATGTGTCGTACAGTACAGGTTTTTTTTTTTTTTTTTCAGGATGGGAAATCATCAAATGACTTCTCCCGCTCTGGGCGGAGCGGGAGGGCGTGTCAGACTTTTACTGACTAAAACCCACCCGTGTTCCATCAGTTGCCCATGTGCCAGGGTCACGGTATCTCTTTCGAACAATCACGCGACCCCGGCAGGCTACAGTACAGGTTCATCGTAACCAGTAACTGATAGCCATAAACAATATGTTTTAGTGTAGTAATAATCGCTATAGATTATATAGACAGTCTTTTGTGGTTTTAATTGAGAGTAAATAAAAATGTTTCTTTTTGCTTAAATAAATGGAATAGTTTAATCATTTATTTCATATAAGCGACACCTGGAAGCAGCGGCGAGGTGTAAATTTTTCTAAAAGAGAAGCCCAAGCGAAGTCGCCTTTAACTTACTGACTCATCAATAAAGAATACTTACTATCATTCTAAAATTAATATAGGAATGTAATGAATTAAATACAATTAAATTGAACAGCTGAAAACCGAATAAAATATGCAATATTCCTCTATCTCGTTCTCGCTGACGCATTTTTCTATACCTGTCTCTGTCATAACCCGTTGTACAGCGGCTTGCTCTCGTACATATCAAGCGGTGCCACGTGACCTAAAGTGACATCATTACGGGATCGCTATTGTATGAATTTTTAGTTCCCGATTATGACGTTTTGGCGCCGGGTTAATTTAGAACATTTTTTTTGTTGTTGTAATACAAAGCTATAAATAACCTTTTTTGTTGTTTGAATGTTATGGTGAATTAAATACCCGTAGTGTAACTATATTTATTGCCAATAGTAGCCACTATTTACATACTATTGTATTTTTAATAGTGATAGAGTTACCAATGCGAATCCCCGAAGGCAAGCCGGTAGGAATCGTGTTATATGGTGCTTTCGCCACTGCCTGGAAGTCTACTGCGTAAGTATGAAATCCGTATTTTCAGCCGAAGTTTCGGGCGTTTTCTATTTCGTTTTATCTACAGACATAAGATTAGTTCAGGGCTAGAACTAAGAATGAATGACACCACGATTTAACCGTTGCCCTTACGTCGGATGTGTTTTTATCCAAATGGATAATTTAATTAATCGGCTATAGGGTTCACTTCAAAGTTTCGGACTACTTTCGGACGGGCCCGTATCTTCGTTGACGAACTAAGAGCAGCCTTTTACTACTTGGCTTGGCTAGAAAATATTCTTTTTTATCGTCATTATCAATGCTGCTGCAAATTATCTAGTAACCAATGCACTCTCCAAAAAATTGTTGTCCACGTGTTACGGAATCACACCGCTGGCATGTCAAGAAAAAACAATTGGCAATTGTCTATTAGCCTAACGCATGTAGGTACATACGCATAAACAAAAGAAAAAAATAATGAGCATAGTAGCAGCAATACTTCTTGCTCCAATCATACATATCTAATTTGACATTCAAAGGCCCTTATTACTTCCGTATAATGTTTTTTATAGGACATACCATAACAATGACTTCTAAGACTTGATTTAAATAATACTAGTTTCTGATCGCGACTTTAACCGGGTGTTTTAACTTAAAACATATTATTATCCGATAGTAAGACTGTAATTTTCCCACTGCTGGGACACAGGCCTCCTCTCAGTAAGAGGGAGTGGACTATTCCTACCACTAAGGCCCAATGCGGTTAGGTAGATGTCACATGTCTTCGAATTTCACTCACGATGTTTTGAGAGCAGTGGTGATTAAATTATTCACACCAAGTATAGGGCCTTTCTGGCTTCGAACCTACAACCTACGGCTCGTAAGTCATAAGTCATAACCAGAGGTCGAAGTAGGTAGATTGAAACGGGATCAATGAACTGGCACGTATATATTAGTATGGATATGCCTCCGGGATTCCGGGATTTAGAAATTAATTTCAAATGTTGTAATGATTGTGTAGAATAAAGAATACATCAATATGAATGAGAATCGTTTAACTCTTTTGCTGTCTTTTTAATAGTATATAGGTGATCGGCTTTCTACAGTTAGAAAAAAACAATTTTAAATGTTTATCTATCGCATTCTATAAATTTCCAATATAGTACCTAGTTTAAAAATTACCTTACTTTCACAATATTTGATTCAATCCCGTAAGTACCAAAATGAAATCCCGGAAAAAAGGTTTATCCATGTTGTGATTTCTGTGACTATTCATGATGCGAGTACGTAAAATCAATCTACCTACTCCGACCACTGGTCATAACTTAACGGTTATGACTGACCACTGGGCCACCACTGCTCTATATCATTAATAACCTGTGGCCGTCAGCAATAGCGTATTTCTATCAGTGAAATATGTTTTGTTAGTAATCGAATTAGTACCTCCGGAGTTTACCTCTTACTAACATTTAAGAGGGAAGCGGGTAAAATTCAATTAGAATCATATTCCAGTCAATACACCATCTGACCCTGGCCTACAAATTGTAACAAGAAAGAAAATTTGAATTTTGCAGGCTACCTTACCGCACCCGACTTTTAGGTCTCCAACGAAAATCGGAAACTGAAGAAAATGATTATTGTGTTTCCAATTATTACTCAAAAATACTTAATTACTAGGCGTTTTACAAAAACATGATTAGTAACAAGTAACTAATAACGAAGATACATACCTTACCTACCTTTGATTGGAAGTCATTGAGTTACCCTCGAAGATAACATTTGTCTAAGAGGGTAATTTAATTATAATCGTTATACCTAAAATGTACTTCATAACAAAAGTTTGGATTAATAAAAATAATAATAATAATTTCTTTATTATCAGGCAACGATGGCCCATAAATAAAATACACAAAATATTCTTACACAATATAAACTAATACATAATAAAAATATCACTTATACAATCATTTGTTACGTTGGGTCGGCGACGTATTGCGCTGAGTCGTGGTTTCATGTAGCCTGCCGCGAAAACGCCGATACATGACACCCTTCGGCCAAAATTCCTCCTTCATGAAAGTCTGCAGGTGATGAGTCGGTACCCGCACCACAAAAGATTTGAAGTTAATCTTATGACGCGAGTCCAACTTTTCGACTCTCACGGTGAACTGGCTCTTCATTTTGATGTACTTCACGATGTCCTCTTCCTTCGTGGTATAATGTACACGCGACACGTACAACTGCGTGGTTGGAATAGCGGGACGCAGCAACATATCGGGACCCGTCAGTGCTGTACCGCACTGATTGCGACAAGTAGGCTTCTTCTTCTTCTTCTTTTCCACACGAATGAAGCCTTCTTCATCGGCCTGTTGTTGGCTTGTTACGCGGTAACGAGCTTCGAACTGCTTCGGAGGGCCTTTGGGCTACCCTCGTATAATTAGGTTGCCGCTGATGATTAGCGGGAGATTTAACAACGGCAGCCGAGTAACCACGCTCCGGTGCTGACGTGGTAAGATTGGTCGGTGTCCCAATGATGGGGGACACGGAGACGGCGGGGCGCACTTGTGCATCGCTTGCAGTGACGGCGGCCGGCGGCGAGTCGAATTTTGCTGACTCGAAACTCAGCTGCGATGCATTGAATGTGCCGTGACGTGTGTTGACATTAGTAGCTGGCTCGTGTGACCTACATACCGTGTTGCGTAGATCTGCTACCTCGGTACGTAATTCACTGATGGTGGACTGTGATGCTTCCAACTTCAACTGCATCTCGACCAGGCTTGATCTTAAGGTTGTGATGTCCCTCAGCAGCCTGGTAACGTCGACGTGGTCGAATGTGACGGGGGGCAGCTTGCGCAAATCCTTCGCCACAAAAGTCGGCACGTCGTCCGGGTCGGTCTCCTTCAACACTTTTATGATGTCTTGGAGACTCCTCTCTCCCTTTTCATCCCTCCTGCGGGACGGCATTCGATCAGCCATATGTAACGACTCATACAGCAGTGTTTTAGAACTGCGTATCTCCTCTTCATTGAAGTTAGATTTGCATATCTGGATCACACTGACCTCGTCCATGACATCCAGCTGGTACTGCAGGAATGCCAGGATCTCGTTCGCCACAAGTTCTTCCGAACGCATGGTGGCAGCGGCATTCGCCACGCTCAGCGCAAAATAATAATTTCCGCTAACAGTGCAAGCGCGTCCGATTGAAACGGCGAATCGCACTGCACTCGTTAATGAATTCAATAATTAACTAAATGACTAGTACTAACTTCTATGTCCAAGGAATTCTGTGAGAAGAAATTCTATGCCCAAGGAAGGTTCAAAGTCCAAGGAATTTAGGCAATGCATTGTCTCTCAGAGAATTTAAGATTTTTATTAAGTAGATAAGCCGAGGTGTTTGATGGAATCTGCCATCGGGTAAAATGGCTGACTTTAATATTGTTTATTGTTATTTAGAAATTAAATAGAACAATATTCGATCCTATTTTAGTTTACGTACATGCGTATCGTAAACACTAACAAACTCTTCACAATCTCAACGACTAGGCCTAAATAACATAAACAAAGACTCAGGAAAGGCACAGAGTACACAACAATATTACGGTAGAAATGTTTACATAACACCAAACAATGCATTATCTCACTGCTGTTGTCATACTGACATAATTAAGTACAAAAACACAATGCTTAGTTACTCTGTGGCGCTACCGAGAATCGACCACAATGAGACACGTGTTACTGCTCCAAAGGTCACTTGTTCCTTTAAATATATATAATTATGGTTAACAGTATTGTTTACTTGCATTTAGTAAAGTACTGTATTACTAAATGGGAGTGACTATATCAACCGATACCTTTTCAAGCTTTAACTTGCTTATTAACGGATTTCAAAAAAAGGAGGAGGAGATCAATTCGTCTGTATTTTTTTTTTTAATCGAAAAATAGGTAAATGAATGTTTCTTATTTAGAATCTCTAAAGAAATTGATATCAAAACCATTTGCTTTTACCCAAAGCATGGTGTTCAGTCTATTAGCAAGTTTTTAAGCGCCAATTACCTTCCCGTTTTTGGTAGTCATTTTGATAGCTAAAATAGTACCTAAATCTTGTAGCAAGTTGACTTGCTAAAAGTGTTTCCATTGTGCAAGACAGTTGCGGAAGGCGACTTCCGCAATAAAATTGCTAGTGGACTTCAGAACACTTCGCCATTTACTCAACTGAATTATAATGTTAAACTATTCTAAATACAGATTTAATTTAAATACCTCTGTATTTGTAAAACATACGTTTATCAAGTGATTCGTCATAGCAGGAAATGTAATTTACTGTTTAAATGGACTATCTTCTTTTTGTTCTACTTTTTTGTGCTTGTTTTAAAACAGCTCGTGGTGTGTAGAGAGATTAATTTTTAATTTTCATAGTATTGCTTTTATACTCAACACAAAAATCATCTCCGGTTGGAACAAATATTAAATTCATAAAAATGGCCGTCCTTTTTTCATCTCTTCATTTTCCAGAACTTTTAAATTATTTCAACTGATTCAACCTCTTTATTCCGAGCGATGATAAATGACATAAACCATATTTTATAACTGGCCTCTTCTGTTCAAAATAATGATAAATGCCATTAAATATTTATTTTTTATTTGTATATTTGGCTTCTATTTAATTTTTTTGTTCTCTGTATGCCTGTATTTTAAATATTAAACTTTTTGGTTATTACTCGAATGGAACATTTACGGTACTGGCGAAGGGCAATAAAGAATAATTATTTTTGTAGTAGTGTTTTGTTTTCCTTGTTTGTAAATGTGTGCAGTTTTATTTAATTAGTTTGTTTGTTATTTCATTTTGAATGTTTTCAAACGATTTCTCGAATCTCATTCTGATTAGTTTTGTGTTGTTTTAGGCTTTATGATTCTCTCCCAAAAGGTCAGTTATTTCAGTTTCCTTTTTTAATTGTTTCAGTTTGTTTCTGATTATGAAATGGCATGCAAATAAAAAAAACAGGCAGTAATAGTAGTCCTGCTACGTCTTAACCTTTTTTTAATGCGCACAAATGTTTGCTTTCTGCCCACTCTACTATAAACGTGTGCAATCGTGACGCATAATGTATATAATTTACACCGCCATTGCACGTACACTACAATGTAGCAACTTACTTAAAAGAGCACGTTCCAAACATTACACATAATAGTTATCTAACTAACGCGCATTTTCGTTTAACTGCGTTCTGAAGAGAACCCAATTACATAAATATTGTCTTTTATTTTATAACTCGTTATCATAAGTGAGTTATGGTGATGATTCCAGACATGCAGACAGTGTTACTAGACTTATATTTTTTATAGCTGAAACATTATACGGATGCTCTCTTGCATAGAGTGCGTTTCATTCATAATTACCAGGACCTAATAAATAATACTCTTCGTTTTATACAAAACTAGCTTTTGCCAGCGGCTTCGCCCGCGTAGATGTCGGAAATTATCGCAAGAGGACGTATTACCGCGGTAAGAATGTATTAATCCATGTTATACATACATAAAATTACGCCTTTTTCCCATGGGGGTAGGCAGAAACTACGGAACGCCACCTGCTACGATCCTTACATATCTTGTGTGTTTGATGTACTTAAAATAAAACTAATAGTATTCAGAGTAAGAAGACTGCGACATAGAGCTGGATTGAATTGAATATAAGTCTTCCTGGTTCTTCTTAACGCTCCTATTCTACCTATATAAACTCAGTTAATTATACCTATATAACTCAGTTATTTACCAGACACCAAATTAAACATAGTTATAAGAAAAGTACTTTGGCCAGAGGCTTTGCCCGTCTAGCTGTCGGAAAATATCACCCGGGAAACTACTACCGGGATAAAATATCTATGGTATGCTATATATGGTAAGTATCCAGGATAACCAAAAATCCAAATCCATCCAAAAATCTAAACATCTAAGCCATATTTCGCGATCTCTTACTTGGAATAATACAATTAGCTTTAATTTGAGTACTTCGAACACACATGATGACATGCATTTACTATGAAGCCCAAGTAATATGAATTACAATCCTACTAATCCTGCACTACCCGACCGCTACCAAGCGAGATGGCCGGACGCGGGACGGTCCGCTAGCCGCTCTGCGGCTATTTTATTATAATCTCTGATATCTTCTAAAATATTCATTTTAATGCACAATTTAATTAAGGTACTTAATTGGATAAGGATTAATGCTGTATTGCTTAAAATCGCATTCATAAATAAGCCATTATTTCTCGTAAAAAGTAAAGGATAAAAATGGTTATTGTGGGTTATCCCTAAGAGTTAGACATATACCATTGCGAACTTTTTTGTAGAACTTTTTAAGGTGTACAATACTGTAGTACATTATTTTGAGCTATTTCGTAGGGTTCAGCCAGCGTTCGTAATGTAAGCGCAATAAAATTTGTTTATTTATGACATCACATTAGAAACCTCTAAAATTATCAGCGTTTCTTTATTATATTATGCATGTTATATACATATAAACCTTCCTCTTGAATCACTCTATCTATTAAAAAACCCCACATCAAAATCCGTTGCGTAGTTTTGAAGATTTAAGCATACATAGGGACAGACAGACAGCGGGAAGGGACTATTTTATAATATGTAATGATTATTTCGAGTGTAAATCAAACCCAACAATACCGCACTACTGTTCTTTCTGTTTGGAAACTGGTACCTACATATTGTAGACAGTCGATACTGACACGCAATGACACCTACATAGCTATTAGTTTACTAATGGTAAATAATCATAAAATATATTGTTATAATTTTATTAGGTATAAACGTTTTGCTACAATGTTTATTGCCATTATAAATATTGTTGGCATAATAATAAAGAAGCTTAACCTACACACCAAATGTGGTATCTCAGGGACTTAGCCCTGAGATATGTAAACAATCGTTTTTTAATTGTGTCTGTAATTACGGTAATTGACCGGTTAATATAATAAAACGTAAATGTTATAAGCGCATCTCATAAAAAAACAAACATGTTCACGGCTCAGGGGTGGCCCAAAGGCTACCTCCGACGCACCTTAACGTAATCCAATAAAGTAATTCCTTAATTATGATGAATATTATGCTTTAAAAATGTTTGCAACTCTAAATTATGCCAAAACAAATAAGACCAAATGACAGTTATGTTAAACTTTGCATTATGCCAAAGTATTATTAAGCCGCCGTATTATTATGCTAATAAAAGTTATGCCGGACAATATTATGCCTCACAATTTTATGGCAACTGGTGGATTCCCGTTGTAAATAGGTAAATATGCTGATTCTCTGCCTTCCGCATTCAATCTGTCCCAGCCCTACCTGTTTTGTAATTAAGTAGATACAATTAAACAGAGATATAGTATGATCAGTTTAAATATAACTGTGATATTAAAATTAATAATGCTACGGCTACATTGTCACGATATCGCGAACTACACTCGCAGACCGCTCGTTGTATAACAGAGAACGCGCGAAATGAAGTTCGCGTTATCTCGAAAATGTAGCCGTAGCATTAGAGGACTGGTAATCAACGTCGAATCGGGTCAATGCACCATCTCAACCAGTTGTCAGTAACCGAGGAGTTCGAAAATCAAACCAGTTTAGTAGCACTACCCAAATAAAGAAATAGTTGGAGATAAAATTAAGTAGCCCGTGTTTATTTATTAATTATCACCGGTACTGTAAAGTGCAAAGTTCGATTGAGGAAAGTCTTGTCGTTTATCTCGTATATATTTGTTAATGATAATTATCTTTTCAATAAATTTGATGTTTTACATGTCAGTTTTATGGCTCCCCGTGGACAGGCGTGACCTATCAGCGCCACGCGACACTATTAAAACAATTGAAAACTTCATGGAAATTGTTTAAACAGAATCACGTCACACCGTCGCGTTGCGCCTGTCTGCGGGAGCCTTTATTTAAAATAATGTATTCTTTATTTCGGACTGTATATCCACTTACGATTAGTAACAATTATTTAAAAATTATGTTCGTGAACGAACAAACGACCCTAAGAATAACTCTAATGTATGTATAACTTACAATTAGTCTAATAATGTTTTTAGGTTGCTGTTTGAGCTTCCGCACAACCTACAATATTCTCTGTCACATAATATGTAGCATAAAATCGTAAAGCTTTATTGATTTAGTTTTCCTTCTGAAAACAAACACCGATACGAACTATTTAAGCTATTATTAGGCAAATGATTGTATTTAACTCATTTAAAATCGTTTCAAAACGTAACATAAAAAATAAAGATCTTATAGTTGTTGCGTTTTAGCATGGCAATATAGGTCATTGCCCTTTCTGTGATATATTCGTAGGAATCCGAAATATCGTAGGAATCCGAAATAATAATAGGTCATTATTAGTAAAAAAAAAATACTATCAAGATAGTTGCCGATTCTGGACGACATGGGGCTTATTTCCATTTTTCAAGAAATGCCGCTTTCCTCACAATCTTTGCCATCACCGTTTTGAGAGCTGTGGTGATAAAATTATATACACAAAGTAAAGTGCTGGCCTTGGTTCGAAGTCACGACCTACAAATCGTATGACAGGGCCGAAACCATTGGACCCCCACTGCTATCCAAGGACGGCAAATGCCACGCTAAAACACAACCAACTACTTGTTTATATGTGACTTTTGTTTGGGTTACTGAAGCAGGCGTTAAAGACCCCCCTTGTGTGACATACTTTGGCACGTGTTCTACAAATGTCCAATGTGTGTTATGTCAATGTTGAAACACTATGAATGTCCATGATTTTGATGTGACGATGAGTGTTAAAGGTCATTGTTGGCAGGAATTAATTAATTATTCTTTTATTTCATATTCATGTGGTGGGCCCAAGGTATTTTCAATTAGATAGCTGTATAAACGTTCTCTATTTTATTTTTTTAAGTACACCTAAACCCCGTTAAAGTAAGTATTGAGTTCTAAGGTGCAGTCTAAGTTTTATAATGTTTACGAATATTCATCACTCGTGCATTTCTTCAGAAAAACTGGTACAGTTTTATAAAATACCAATGATTCTTACTTCTTCGTCTCAGGGATGCCCCAAGGCTGCATATTATAGATAGTTCATTCCACGACGACGCGCCCCTCTACGTCCCTTTCCTTTGTTTTTAACCGCTCTCAGTACAATTGTCAAAGAGAGGGGCGCGTCTTCATGGATTGAACTATCTATAGGACCTATAATGATTTGATATTTCGTTAATCGCTTTAAAATTTTGATTAATTCTTTTATATCCTATTAATATTATAAATGTGAAAGTTTGTGAGGATGTATGGGTGTAGTGATGTTTGTTACTTTTTCACACAAAAAAAAATCTGAATGAATGTGGATGAAATGTAGCACACAGATAGTTTACAACCTGGATTAACACAAGAGGTACTTTTTATCCTGGTGATACGTTCTCGTGGGATAATTTCTGACCTCCACACGGCCGAAGCCGCTGGAAAATGCTAACAAAATTATAAATTACAGTATAATGTGCTCGTAATTGATAATTCGTTTTATCTAGCGCCCTTGAGTTTTTTGCTATACTTCGTCGGTCATTGTAACATTGACCTGCACTTCAACAGTCAATAAGTTAAAATACAAACACCAGAAGTCCGTTTTTGTGTATAGTAAATAAATCTTATACCTTTAAACGAGCAATTCTTGTATATATATATAATCTGAATCTCGGAAACAGCTCCAACGATTTTCATGAAATTTAGTACAGGGGGTTTCGGGGGCGATAAATCGATCTAGCTAGGATTCATTTAATCTTATACCTGTAACGAGCAGTTCTTGTATATATATATAATCTGAATCTCGGAAACGGCTCCAACGATTTTCATGAAATTTAATATACAGGGGGTTTCGGGGGCGATAAATCGATCTAGCTAGGATTCATTTAAAAAAAATGTCGTTTTGTTCGTGTTTTCAATGAACAACTTTATCGATAATCAACTTGAACATAAACTTATTATTTTAAACACAATTTACCAAAAAATACCGAGCAAAGCTCGGTCATCCAGATATTATATATTTATTTTTAAACTCATTAGCACAGAAAAAACGAAATCTGATTTATAATAAGCTTTTAACTGTCTAAATAATAACATGTCTTTAATATTAAGTATGCTTGTAACTGTAAAACCACTGTAATTATTTTTTAAGTAAGTTCATGCATGCTGTGTCTATCGCATCATATTGTACACTTGGTGTGCATTATAGCTTGTATTATTAGATTATAAAGTGTAACAATTTTAGATAGACCAATAAATAAATAAATAATAACAATCTATGTTTAGTAATGGACAGTCAAATGATGACGAGAAATAATTGACATAGCATTCTTAATTAAGACAGCCATAAAAACAACATGACTCCAGATATAGGAACAAAAACGAGACAAAAGAAGTATATATAAGGATCGTAGCAGGTGGCGCCAATAAAAATAATTATAATACTGATAATAACACGATGACAGTCATTATGACACTCAAAGTTAATCTTGACATGTTAGGAAAAGAAGAGACCAAAGGCGAATTGGAATTGGTTTATAATAGATGTTCAGATCGCGTTCAGAATCATAGGTGAAATTCGTCCCTAAAGACGGCTGTCAGTAAGTACTAGCGTGATTGATTCTATTCTAAGCCTTAAGTATTTTAGCCAACCACAATGATCATATGCAAACGTTAAATATAATATTAAAATGTTAAACACAGCTGGTCCTATTATCACCGTTTTACATGATTTTATAATATTGAATTTCCGCATTACTAAGCAATAATTTCAATCAATTTATAGCTTTACCATTTGCTTGGACACAGTTATCAAATTAATACTAAGATATTTTTGGATTTTACGTTTTAGACGATACTCAAAAATGCTTTTTTAGAAAAAAAAAACACTTTCAATTAATTATTATGATATAGGTATTTGTTTTTTGCCGCCAATCTGAATGTCATATAAAATTCCATTCGAATGAATGGAATTTTATATGACATTCAGATTGGCGGCAAAAAACAAAACAACACACAACGACGAACTCACATACCGAGTAGATCGCCAACGGGGTACTTCGACCGGAAAATTGCGGAAAGTGAAGCGCTCAAGTGGATACGTCTTAGGATTCATTAAAACAAGGAGGTATTCCTCGTAGCGCTCCCGTTTTGAAACGCTCCCATCTAAGCGCTCCCGTTTTGTTCCTCCAAGCGCTCCCAAAAAGAGCGCTTCGAGGAACGATTAAAAATATTAAAATTTATTTCCTCGAAGCGCTCCCATGATTAACTTTCGGATAGAGATGGGACTATACTAACTGAAATTATCGATAATAAGTAGAACACATTGTTATAATATACAACTAGCGGCCCGTCCCGGCTTACCACGGGTTTGGTAATTTTTTTTTTTTTTTTTTGTTTTATTGTAAATCCTTTAGTCCACCAAATAGATGAATATAATCTACCGACATATGTACCTATTCATATTTTTTTATTGTTTAGAAAGCTTATGATTTCTCTCCATTATGTTTCCCATTACTACCCCCTTCCCCGCACACCTCAATAGTTTTTTTCGGAAGTTTTTCGTAGAAATAAGGCAATGAGGTGTCTATCGTTTACGTCAATGGTAGAAATGACTTTTCTTGTCCTAGGCGGGGCGAGAGAGTGTCAGACTCTTACTGACTAAAACCACCTACTGACTAAAATCACCTGCTCTGAGCCGGGATCCAGTAACGTATTGCGCTCAACGGTGATGCTACCTATGCGATTGATAAAATGGTTAAAACAATTTTATAATTAATTTTTGCCAAAAATAGCGATACTAACTTCTTAACTAAGAGTTAAAGATGCGGCGCGCGCGGCGTGTGAGTCCTGCACACACACATACAAACCGTAACCCCGCCTCCCCATTGTATCCTAGAGAGTCGCGTTTAACGAATTCACACGAACCCAGCCGAGCATTGCCCGAACTTGTGTTTACGTAAAATTGCGTTTTGTTGTTATCGCAAGTTGCGCGAATGTTTCACGGAAGCAAGTTTGTTTACTAATAAAGTTTGTGAAATAATTGTGTGAGCATGGAACCAATTGCTGGACCAAGTACTGGAAACGTGCTAATTAAATACGTCCAAAGTAATCGTGTCTGGCGCTATTTCTATAGGACATTGCCTAGAGATGTTAATATTTTAATAAGTATTTTTGCACCTGTTAGTAATGATTAATTAGTCAGTAATGATTAATTAATCAGTAATGATTAAGATTATGAAATGATCTGTGATTTTTAATATTAAAGATTTTTATATTATTATACTACTCTTAGTAAGATTAATATTGTTTCAATGTGATTGTAACTGGAAATATTATTTTATATCCTATTTGTAATTTGTAATTGTTAAACATGAAGGAACCATCTGTGATTTTTTTTTTATTGGCGATAGGCTCGCGTTTGACCATAATCACACCTGATGTTAAGCGATGATATGGCCTACGATGGAGCACGCTTGCCTAGAAGCAATCTATTCACTCTAGACTTGAAGACTCCTAGGTTGTAGCTATCAGGAAACACAGACTCCGGCAGGGAATTCCACTCCTTAGCTGTACGCATAATGAATGTGTTCCCAAAACGCTTTGTACGTATGGGTGGGATGTCGACCATGTAACGGTGGCGCAACGCCGTACGTCTTGTGGTCCGATGATGGAACGGACTTGGCGGGATCAAATTGTGCAACTCCAATGAACACTTATTAATTAGTCAGTAATAATTAAGATTATGAAACGATCTGTGATTTTTAATTTTAAAGATTTTTATAATATACATACTTATACTACTCTTAGTATTAATGTTGTTTTAATGTGATTGTAACTTGGAATATGTTTTTATATCCAATTTGTAATGGATAATGTTACTTTGCCAAATCGCCTGAAAGTTTGTCATAATATAGCCTGTATGGATACAAGTTAACAACTTTTTGTTTTTCTCCAAAATACCCAGTAGTTTTTATTTTATTAGCATTTAAAGTTTCGAAAAATATTCAGTCGCGCTGGCAGACTCGCTAATGCGTATGAAGTCACAGTACCGTGGCGTGGAGCTAGTCGCCAGGGGTTATTCCCGTTCGTCCACACCCCGTCGCCAGTGGTACACACAAAGTACTAATGTAATTATTATGTAGGTCTACTGCAATGTGATTATTATACGTATATAATTTATATTAAGTATATCTATGCGTTTTATTCATAACATCCTCTTTGAATACCTACACAATAACATTGGTCCTTGTATAAGAGTGCCGAAAGCAAAAAGATATTATTCTCTCAATTTCGTAATTTGGTTAAGCAACTTCGATGTCGATGATGCACACATGAGTTTTTAAAAATTATCGATATAATTCATTACTTCATGCTTTTCCCTATTTTTAAACGTGGGAGCGCTTCGAGGAAATAAATTTTAATATTTTTAATCGTTCCTCGAAGCGCTCCTTTTGGGAGCGCTTGGAGGAACAAAACGGGAGCGCTTAGATGGGAGCGTTTCAAAACGGGAGCGCTACGAGGAATACCTCAAAACAAGTACTTAAAACGTAAATATTATGGGTTAAGTTTATTTTAAGACGGACTAAAACAAAACTTCCTGTACCAAAGACACAAAGAACTTATCACGAAATGAACTCACTGTTTACTAATTGTACCGACCTCATTAATATTCGATACTAACAGAAGAACGGTTACGCCAACTAAACTAATGACTGTATTTAGTTCATTACCACTTTTGATAACAATTTCAACAGTGATTGTGATTTTGTGCTTCTAGACTTTAAAATGTGAGCAGTAAGGTTGAAATTGAGCGAATCAGAATATTTTGATTAAATTATTGGCCGATGAACTTAGTCAAATCTTATTCATTTTGTGCGGAGTTGTAATTGTATAAGTTTTAAAGTAGATTTATAGCAACAAACAAATATATAGACAAAAGCATATTTTTTTATTAGATCTCTCTCATCTTTCTTTTTTATGTAGGTAAGTGTACGGATTACTAATTTCAAATTAAACTACCAATTTTATTAATTATGATACATAAATTCACGACAGTTATTAAAACACTCAGTGTAAACGCAATGCCTTCTTTATAGGAACTTACATATATGATGCCTAAGTTGTAAATGATAAATGATTTTACTTCTGTAATTAGGTACAAACACTTTTACACGTCAATCATATTTTTTAAACTAGATTAGGGTCGTCGTTTCGTACCTCACTACTCCGAGAAGAAAAGCCGAAACAAACTCAGAGATTACAAAGTAGGTACAAAATATCTATACTATATATTATATATATATATACTATATAATATTATAAAGCTGAAGAGTTTGTTTGTTTGTATGTTTGTTTGATTGAACGCGCTAATCTCAGTAACTACTGGTCCGATTTGAAAAATTCTTTTTGTGTTGAGTAGTCTATTTATCGAGGAAGGCTATAGGCTATATAACATTACGCTACGATTAAGAGGAGCGGAGCAGTAATGAAAAATGTTGCAAAAACTGGGAAAATCGCACTGGTAGGTAATTCGACGCGACGGGAAGGGTTGGGGGAACAAGAAATTTAACGCAGACGAAGTCGCGAGCAGAAGCTAGTAAAATATAATCCGGATAATATAAAATAGCTTGTATTCTAATATTCTATCGTAGGTATTTATTAATTACACAAGTTGATCTCGTAGTAGGCGCATTGTGTTACGCCCGAAAACCGGTCTTATTATTCACAGGATTCACAGGTTTTTACCCGTGATTATTTATGTATTCTTGACTCTTCCACAATATGAAACCTATCGCTTCTGCTACCACGGTGAACTCTATTAACTGTTCCATCTCTTCATTAGGTACTTTTCTTAATCTCATATATTACACATTATACTCTACAAAAACTTCCTAAAATATTCTTAAAATAATTAACCAAAATATTGACTAAAAATGTTCTTCGAATCATTGAGATTGATGACAAACACGAAAATCTCAGAACAGAAATCAGTTTATTATCTTCCCCTTAATAAGTCACACGTGACTTAAGTCGTAAATAATACTCGTTTTATTATTTATATTAATCCATGCAAATAATTACAAGGTTCTCGAGACCAACTTACTGGCCCAGTTATGATGTTTACTATTCAGTATTTTGTTACATCACTTAAATATTAAACAAATGACATCAATAATAAAAACAACCGTCACTACACAACTGCATTGCGTCAGAAGATTAGGATATTGTAATAGTATTCAAAGCCATCAAGATAGCCTGATGAATGAGAAAAATATTTTCCTTCTCCGTTCTCGATCCTTCCACACACAATTTCGTTATTCAACCACGAACACATTTACCCGATTTCAATTTTTTAAATGAATAATTCATTAAATTTTACTTTAGCATTCGGTACGTAGGTGGTTCCTTTCTGAAATTCAAAATTTCTTACCGATGTTCACTTTCTAAAATTAAATTTCGCGCCTGTCATTATAGATAATACCAAAATAGAGTTTGACAAGTTCTTAACTTAGACATAGACAAATTGGCACACATTATAGACTTAAATATAAAAAAGCCTGTTTGTTAGCATTACATATAAAGAAGGGAATAAATACTTAATCCGTGTAGAAGACCAAGGTAAACTGGGCAGTCAAACAGAAATGCCGAAGGTGAAATGCAGAAAAACGGAATAAATTAAAGAATTGTTTATCATTTTATTTGTAAACAATGAGGAGCAGTGAACTTTGGTCGATAATACACACTGTTAGTTACATCTAAACTATGACTAATATTGACCATGAGTAACGTAGGTATCCATCTGCCATGTCCAGTTTCAGGAACATATCGATTAGTTTATTTACATAATTGTGTTTTATACATTTTATTATTTTAAGCAAAGCAAAAAGTAACAATCTGTTTAATACCTACTTCCCATATTCACTGAGGGGTCTGTGGCTAATAAGAACATCCGCAGAAGTCGATTTATTAGGTTAAGCTACTCTTGAGACCATGTATAAACACCAAGCAAGACCCGCCGTACTTCGGAAAGCAAGCGATAATTCCTCGATCTTAGACAGTCGTTGTGGATCGTCTTCTGACGATCTCGACGTCTTCTGAGGGCTTCTGCCCGAAAGTCTGACTGTCACTCTTACCAAAGGTATCCGTATTACCTAGTAACTGGGTTGTGGAGGTCAGATACACAGTTGCTCTATAATATATTGTAATATAGGTAATGGTATTGAGCTGTACCCAGTTAGACTGGAAGCCGAGCCCAACATAGTTGGTTAATGGCTAGGAAGATTTATTTCCCATTTTCACTGAATTTAATAAGTAATAATAGGTAGGTACTGTTGTACCAATAACCAGATTACCCTTATCAATATAGATAAGGGTTATTGGTAGGGTAGGGGCTCACGTTCAGCGGTATGGCTGGTATTTGTGCATTTATTTTTCACTTTATGTAGATTTAATATTTTTATGGGTGATAGTTACCAACGTACCAAGAATAATAATAAATACTTAACCATTTTTATTAAAAATGGCATGTTTATTGCTAGATTGTTGAAACACGTGTCGTATGTATTCTAAACATCAATAAATAACAGTGTTCGACTTTTGTCTCGATTTACTAGACAGCAATAAATAAGGAAATTGACACTTTTTTATTACAAAGTAAAGGTCAACTAGCTGAGCTAGATTGGTCGAGTATCCATGTAGTTTATATAAATAGCTACAGTTTAAAAGTGTGTTATTTATAGGGAACAAAGTCTCTTTCTATTGTTCGGAGTACAATCAGTTTAAAATAAACACAAAAACAACATCACTCAAAGAAACTCACACAAAATTCAGAAAAATACCTATATATTAGTCATTATTACTGTTGTAGGAAGAAATCAACAAAATTTATTCTAGAACCAATTGCGTTCTCCGATATGAAATAGACGACTTCAAGAATTATCTAAAATAAATAGACTGAATACATAAAGTGTAACCTCTACATGCGAAATAATAGGGACTATGTGTATTATTGCGTAATAATTAAATTTACGGAGAGAAAAAGAAAGAAACTAATTTAATGAAAAAGCTGCTAAGAATATAATTATCTAAGTAAACAAAACAAAAACAAAAGACGATAATAACAAGACACGTGCTGGGTAGGAATTACAAACAAAAACAAAACAAATGAACACCTCTCTAAGAATCCCATTGTACAAAATATTAAGATAAGTGAATTTAATGTCTATTGCATACTCAGCCTATCACGCTTCCTCTCTGTGAGAAGGGTGGGCCATAAATGCCATAATCCACCACACTGGCCCAGCGCTAGTCTTGGCGGAAGTCACATGTCTTCGAATTTATTATAAATAAATAATTACGTTTTTTCACAATTGATAGTGGTTGTAACGCTATATAACGGACTGGCCTGTTAGTCTAGTGGTTAGTGACCCTGACTGCAAAGACTGAGGTCATGGGTTCGATTCCCACCCAGGACAAATGTTTGTGTGATGAGCACAATCATTTGTTCTGTGTCTGGGTGTAATTTATCTATAATATGTATGTATTTAGAAATACATATATAAGTATATTTATCAGTTGTCTGGTTACCATAGTACAGGCTCTACCTAGTTTGGGATCAGATAACGGTGTGTTGGTTGTCCTAAGATATTTGTTATTATTATTTATAACAGAGTATTTTAATACATGAGGAACAATGTAAGTCAAAGATTCAAAGACATGTGACATCTACTAACCCACACCTCGGAGTTCTGAACCTCCTCTCACCGAGAGGAAGCCTATGGATCAGCATTGAGAATAATATAGGCTGAGTATTAATGCAAACCAAACTAGTATTAGCGAATTATTCGTTCGAAGAAGTTTGCTATATAGAGTTTCTCTCTGGACGGCATAACAAAATCTCAGTAAGCTCTAGTAATTATACAATTAAAATAAAATTGTTTAAAATTTAGAATACCGATTTGTCGCTCGTTTTAATCGGCCATTCCCTTATCACTACCTGGCAACAGTATTTAATTACCAGTGGTAATCGTATTTATCACTAAATATGTAGATGTGCGTTATCTGTACGTCAGAACAGTCCTCACTATGACTTGGTATTGTTAATCTCTTCTTTGTCTGAACTGTTCCAAGAAACTCTGGATATATGGTACGGTCAGTATCTGAATAATCATATTAGAAGACGTATCACGATTCAAACATGTTACAAGTTTAAGATCATCATTTCAGTCGAAAGACGTTCACTGTTGGACATAGACCTCCCTAATTTGGTGGGGCTTTGCCGCAGTATGGTAGTAGAATGCATAAACAACGCTGCTGCCTATTTTCTAGTAAGTCTCTCAGTCGCTTTTGACGATCGAAAAAATGGGGAAAAGGGGTACAAGTTAAAAAAATAATACAAATACCTATCATAGTAATATTAGTCCACAACTGTTGAAGATATCGCGGAAAAATACATATTAAAAAAAATACAAAGGAATTGAGAACCTCCTTGTTTTCTAAGTCGGTTAATAAAAACTTTTTAACAAAAAATTTTACCGCCGAAAAAACTGAAAAGCATAACATAATAAACCTTAAAATTATGAGTCAGCGCTTTGAGTGATCTAATGTTCATTGATTTTTCAGCGCCGACTCAAAATTTTAAGGTTTATTATTGTATGCTTTTCAGTTTTTTCGGCGGTTAAATTTTTTGTTAAAAAGGTTTTATTTTATATTTTTGTGACTTTAATGTACTCATAATACTTAGCAAGGTATACCCTATCCAAGAAAAAAAGAATTATCAAAATCGGACTTCTCTGTATAAAGTTATGCGTGGTTATTCATTACAAACAGCGAGTGAACAATCAATCATCTCGTGTTTTCCGACCCTTAGGGTTCGATTTTGTTTGCCAAAATATGGGACCACCTTGGGAGTATATACCCTTTCCAATAGAAGAATTGTCACAATCGGACCACTATGTAAAAAGCTATGCGTGGCCAAACATAAATTTTTAAAAAAAAAATACGCGTCGAATTGAGAACGTCCTCCGTTTTTTTTTTCGTCGGTTGATAAATGAAACCCCATAATAAAAGTTATAAATTCGGCAACTGCTTTCGTATTTATGTTTCCATACACAAAAATGTAGGTAGATACATCCTATATCTTTACATATTATAAAATAAAGTCACTTCGCTGTCTGTCTGTCCCTATGTATGCTTATATCTTTAAAACTACGCAACGGATTTTGATGCAGGTTTTTTTAATAGATAGAGTGATTCAAGAGGAAGGTTTATATGTATATAACATGCATAATATAGTAAAGAAACGCTGAGAATTTTAGAGGTTTCTAATGTGATGTCATAAATAAACACATTTTTTTGCGCTTACATTGCGAACGCTGGCTGAACCCTACGAAATAGCTCAAAATAATGTACTACAGTATTGTACACCTTAAAAAGTTCTACAAAAAAGTCCGCGATGATATATGTCTAACTCTTAGGGATAACCCATAATAACCATTTTTATCCTCTACTTTTTACGAGAAATAATGGCTTATTTATGAATGCGATTTTAAGCAATACAGCATTAATCCTTATGCAATTAAGTACCTTAAATAAATTGTGCATTTCATGTAGATCAAAATTGCCCTTTACAGCATATCATTAAAATTAATATTTTAGAAGATATCAGAGATTATAATAAAATAGCCGCAGAGCGGCTAGCGGGCCGTTCCGCGTCCGGCCATCTCGCTTGGTAGCGGTCGGGTAGTGCAGGATTAGTAGGATTGTAATTCATATTACTTGGGTTTCATAGTAAATGCATATCATCATGTGTGTTCGAAGTACTAAAAATAAAGCTAATTGTATTATTCCAAGTAAGTGACCGCGAATCATGGCTATAAGCCATGTTTTATGTTTAGTGTTTATGTTTAGATGTTTGGATGGATTTGGATTTTTGGTTATCCTGGATACTTACCATATATAGCATACCATAGATATTTTATCCCGGTAGTAGTTTCCCGGGTGATATTTTCCGACAGCTATACGAGCAAAGCCACTGGCAAAAGTACTATTCTTATAACTATGTTTAATTTGGTGTCTGGTAAATAACTGAGTGTTTATATAGGTAGAATAGGAGCGTTAAGAAAAACCAGGAAGACTTATATTCAATTTAATCCAGCCCTATGTCGCAGTCTTTTTATTCTGAATACTATTAGTTTTATTTTAAGTACATCAAACACACAAGATATGTAAGGATCGTAGCAGGTGGCGTTCCGTAGCTTCTGCTTACCCCCATGGGAAAAAGGCGTAATTTTATGTATGTATAACATAGATTAATACATTCTTACCGCGGTAATACGTCCTCTTGCGATAATTTCCGACATCTACGCGGGCGAAGCC
Organism: Aporophyla lueneburgensis; assembly: GCA_932294355.1. Lineage (NCBI taxonomy): Eukaryota > Metazoa > Arthropoda > Insecta > Lepidoptera > Noctuidae > Aporophyla > Aporophyla lueneburgensis. The sequence continues at coordinate 18,920,308 of OW028746.1, read as the reverse complement.
GCGGGCAAAAGCTAGTATGTTATAAATCAAGTATTTATCTTAATGCTTAAGATAATAAAAGATTTGTTTGATTAAAAATATTACTAGGTCTACATTGTCCTACTCAGCATTATTTAATCGTAGGCTTAGTTCGAGATTTATTTAATTTAATATTAAGATATACGTCTTTCTTTTTACTGGCCTCAGATGGAATATTCTATATTTTCTTCTTATTTCCTACACGAATATACAGTTTACATAGTCCGTTGCAACCTTTTTGTTTTTTAAACTCACATTTTTTTTTTACAAAGTTATGTATATTAAAAAAAAATATTTCAGTTTTTTGTTTTCTATATTTTATCATTTTTATTTTTCAATCATGCAGTGACACAAATGCGTACCGTATATAATTTTCATAAATTATTCTTCTATTTGTGAATGAATTGCGTTAAACATTCTTTGTGGAAAACATTAATATTAATCTTGACAAATGTTTAACATTTTTATATGTTTAGTCTAGAACTAAGTGAGCCTTGTTGAGCTTGTTTTTTCTTTAATTATAAACAACATGCCTTTGTTTAGTGAAACTCAGTAAATATTATATTGTAGTTAGATACTGTGTAAATGCTTTCAGTAGAAACACTAGAGGGGCAATTCTAGTATTTTTTAGAACGTTCACAGTCTGATCTCAGTGTCAATCTGTCAAAAAATGTGTCGAGTTTTCCTTCATTTTTGATAAATTTTTGACGTCTGATTGTCACAGAGATGAGATTACCAGAATTGGCATTCAGATTTAAATGAATGTGTGAGGTTTCAACTGACTCACAATGAAGTACTGTTACGTTTACTAACAAAAAAGTTGTATTAAGGTTTCCCTCTTATAACATCTGTATTGACCGAAGTAGACTTACTGCTTCTACGCTGTCACTTTCAAATTGTAACTGCGTTGTTGTCATGCTGTGGAAATGTTACCTGAACTCTACCCTCATTATTACAAAACAAGGTTTTTATTTAAACCAGGTTTAAACCGTCAAGCCAGTCTTTTAAATTAAGAACCCAATTTATATGAAAATGCAGTACTTTTAACAAAATTGTCGCCATAGTCCGGTTCTAAGTTGTCATTTCCTAAATGGAAATAAAGTTGGAAATATAAAAACTGGCTCAGAGCTTGAGGCTAGAAATAAAGTTAGATCGCGTTCTGTAACAAGACGAGTTTTTTTTTAATTCTAAATTTTTTAATGTATTCTTTATTTTTATCATTTCGATAAAATTAATATTTTGTCCATCTATCGTCAGCAAAAGTTGTCAATCAACTTCTGGCTTTATTAAAAATACAAAAACTAGTTTGAATTTTAACCTGACCGCTTTAAGTGGAAGGTTAGAAGTATTAATGTCATTGACCGGTTAACATAACAACCAAGTTATAAAATAAATTCGGATAAGAAGTTAAAAAAAGATATGTTGACACGCTTTTTCCTTAATTTATCTTAGAATCCATTGCAAATAAATAAAAAACGTATGTATGTGCAAAAAACAGTTGACGATGACGTCCAAATAATTCTAAACAGCGAAAAATTACTTTAAATCGGAAGTCGGTTCGGTCTTTGGATCTGCGTCTTATTTTTTTAAGGCCGACTTCCGAAATTAAACTAATTGTTCACTTCGTAGTTTTTTTTTTATTTCACGATGTTTGTATTTTTTTTGTGCAAACGTTTTTATTTTTCACTTTTATTTATGGTACCTACCAATTCATGTCCCACTATTACATAAGTAAAAGCAGTGACAGGAATTATCTAAACATCACCAAAATAGGAACACACTGCCACAAACATTCAACGCTTCATAACTCACAAGCACGAATGCTAATTAAGTAATAAGAAATTTTAATTCTTAATCGAAAGAAAGCTCCTTTATTTATGTTAGTACAGTGACGAAGGCACCATATAACACGATTCCTACCGGCTTGCCTTCGGGGATTCGCATTGGTAACTCTATCACTATTAAAAATACAATAGTATGTAAATAGTGGCTACTATTGTCAATAAATATAGTTACACTACGGGTATTTAATTCACCATAACATTCAAACAACAAAAAAGGTTATTTATACCTTTGTATTACAACAAAAGAGAAATGTTCTAAATTAACCCGGCGCCAAAACGTCATAATCGGGAACTAAAAATTCATACAACAGCGATCCCGTAATGATGTCACTTTAGGTCACGTGGCACCGCTTGATATGTACGAGAGCAAGCCGCTGTACAACGGGTTATGACAGAGACAGGTATAGAAAAATGCGTCAGCGAGAACGAGATAGAGGAATATTGCATATTTTATTCGTTTTCATCTGTTCAATTTAATTGTATTTAATTCATTACATTCCTATATTAATTTTAGAATGATAGTAAGTATTCTTTATTGATGAGTCAGTAGGTAAGTTAAGGCCGACTTCGCTTCGGCTTCTCTTTTAGAAAATTTTACGCCTCGCCCCTGGTTAGTAGGCATAGCGATAATGGTGCTGTATTCTACTTCAGATCAGTATTTATAACTTAGGATAAAAACAACCGACTTCCTTAAAAAAAAACACTACAAAGTCAAAAATAACTTTAATTTCGAAAGTCGGTGTCTTAGGATCTGTATTTAAGGTTTTTGCCACCGACTTCCGAAATTAAAGTTATTTTTGACTTTGTAGTGTTTTTTTAAGGAAGTCGGTTGTTTTTTTTTTTGTAAAAAGTTTTTATTTTTTAACTTTTTAGTTGTGGTAGATACTCCGCATTAATCTAACCGCGTTATTCGTTCATTTGTCGCGCAAATACGTAATGCAAATTTAAGACTTATATGGTTTTCACATAGACCCCATTGTCCAAATGGAACCAAATTATATAATAAGACCATTCGGGAAGCACTAGCTTTCAAATAAAAAAAGAATCATCAAAATCGGTTCACCCAGTCAAAAGTTATGAGGTAACAAATATAAAAAAAAATACAGTCGAATTGATAACCTCCTCCTTTTCTTGAAGTCGGTTAAAAAATAATTAATGTTAAACAACTCTGATCACAGCACAGTCAACTTCGATAGTAACAATATTTAACCAAACCTGTTCATCACCAGCAGCCTATAATGTTCCCCCTGCTAGGACACAGGCCTCCTCCACCACACGGGCTACATGCGGACTGGTCAAGCTCACATCTCTTCGATTTTTTGGTTTCGAAAGCAAACTTATTACTGATCTCATACTGAGTTCACATACAAAACAATGGAAAAATGACTTCAACAGAAACACATATAACAAACAACTTACATTCCACAAATACCTACACAAAGGAAGCAACACACATGACAATTAATGGATACTTCCTCATGCTCCAAATTCTTACATTGAGCGGTGAGTCAAAGCGTAGGAGATGAGAAGCCACCGGCAGTACTTACGTTGTTACCATACTTACCTCTCCTAATGGTAATCAGCTTATTGTAGCTGTCATTTTATTACCATGGAGGACGGTATATAGTTCCAGCTATATTGCCAAAGCTTTTATAGGGGAACTTCAGACCTGACTGAACAAAAACTATTTTTACGTAATTTTTACTTTATAATTTTAAGAAACAATACGTTAGCAATGGAACACATCACTTCAACATTATCTTAATTCAAAGTCCCAATTGAATTGAAACTTTGAAAGTCTACAGTGATATTAGAAAGCAAATAAATGATAATAATGATAAATAAATGATTTCATTTCTGTAAGTAGGTTTGTACAAACACTTTTACATGTCAATGATATTTTTTTTAAACTAGATGAGTTCGGCGTTTCCTAACTGACTACTCTGAGAAGTTAGGCCGAAACAAACTCAGAGGTCATTGTCTCTTTTAAAGTCCAGACATAATCTTGGTCACATCATGTGAAGACCATGTAGATTGGTGACTGAAATGGTCTTTTGAGAAAGAACCACACAGATTGAGTGGACCTGTCCAGTCAGTGCAAGCATTTGTCACTAATCGTTTAGCTCAACTCGGACTCGGCAAAGCAGCGTTACTGAAAAATTACATGTTTGAAATCGAATGCTGATAACAATTACTAACCTACGCATAAATTAAACCGCGATAAGTAGAGATACTAGCCTACTTCCTAGAGATTTATTTTCTATCAAAAATCATAAGAATAAATAATCTCGATACTTCTACAATTAGATTCTTACGCAAATACTATCATTGTACGTAATAAGATTAAATAAATCCTTGCACCTGCTAGATATAACTAACTAAAGTATAAATCTATAGATTGGTGCAGTGCGTATATGCGATAACACGTTACCAAGTCTGTCGTACGATAAAAAAGTAGGCTGTAGTATCAGTAAACTAATTATAGTACCTAACAGTTATAAATAGGTAGGTAAATAAAATGTTAAGCTAAATAAATTGACTGCTTACTTTAATTGTCAGTAGTTATACTCAAATGACAACTGTCATTGATTGACAGGTGTATGAAATTATTATAACACGGCAAAATGTCAATTTGTATTGTTGTAATTTGATGGCACCAATTTGATTACGGCAATTTGATATATATTCTGGATTTTTAACAACTAGCTTTTGGCTGTGCCAGACTAGAGGTCGAAAATTAACGCACAGGAACAAAAAACTTAGCTGGGATAAAAATTATCAAATGTGTTAATCCAAATCCGTTCAGCCGTTTTGCGTGACTGAGTAAGAAAAATCTAAATATAAAAACTTTCACATCTAATATATAAAATTCTCGTGTCACAGTTTTCGTTACCATACTCCTCCGAAACGGGTTGACCGATTTTGATGAAATTTTTTGTGCTTATCCGGTATCTATGAGAATCGGCCAACATCTATTTTTTATCCCCCTAAATGTTAGGGGTAGTCCACCCCTAAATTTTTTATTTTATTTTTTAGACAAAATTTTTAATTTCTATTTTTTTATGATACAACATACAAAAATACATACAATCTTCAATTTTCACCCTTCTACGATCAACCCTTATTTTTTAATAGCCATTTTAGTAATTTAATCATTTTTCCTCTCCGGTCGAAAACTGATCAATCGTCATTTAATTAGTTATCCCCGCCTAGGAAATTATTTATATGGCAAAACAACGTTTGCCGGGTCAGCTAGTATATTATAATATTAGTAGGATCAATTTCCCATACTACTAGTGTAGGCTTGACGAGGTCGATGGGATACCTACCTTTGCCTTCATGTCATACGTATTTAGATAAGATTAGATTATCACTTGTAACGTAAACCATGATTCCATGTACCGTGTTATTGATTTTAAGTTTTGTGAAGGTTTCTGACAATTTACAGCAAAAAAAAAAACTTACTTATCCATCGACTATATGAAAAGCCAAAGGTAGTAAATGCAAAAAGCGCTAAATAAATAGGTAGAGCTACAAGGTTACAGTGAAATTGTATAATGTTGAACTCAAGAAATATAAAAATATCCGGACCATGTCCTTACCCTTACCTAGTTTATAGGTGAATGACTCTTAGACAGCTGCTCAAACATGAAATTTAAATAGGTCTTCTTCATGCTTCATGGTTAAAAAAAATATACATAACATAATCAAATACACTCTTACAACATTACTTAAGTTTTCGACACCAGTAACTAAGCCACTGTTATCCAAAAATATACGACTGGCTGCAAAATCAATTAACTCTCTAAAACGTATTATTTGATAAAACGTGGAATTAAAAACAATAATTAAGCATCTAAAGTTGTTGTTAAATCACGTCTACAGATCGTCAATCTACAGATACATAAATTAATGAAAAATCAGTTAATCCATCCAAAGGTTGGCTTTAAAAGATCGCTTTCAGCGATAAGACCGTCTATTGTGTCATGCCTTCTGTAATGTCTACATTTATACATTTATGTAATTTTTACGGTGTACATAATAAACAGTATTCTAAATATCTAGAAATAGCTTCCAAGTCTAGTTCTATCTTATGTATTTTTGTCTTTAATTCTTATCTAACTTGACTGTTGTTTCAATTTCAGAAAACCGACAAGTGGCAGTATTTGCATCAATGGTTGCCTACGCAATGAAAAGATGTTCAGGCGAAGATCATGTTACATTCTACAAGACGACAGAGTACAAGACATGCTCACAATACAAGAATCACTCCACATAGCAGCGGATCTCAAATTAGGCAATCACATAAGTGGACAACTGAAAAAACGACGCGTAAGTGTTACAATCGATTCAATGAAACGGATTATTTCAATATCTCAATTGATTGCATCACATATTTTCACATATTTAAAGATTAGTCTTTTGAGGTCGAACCATAATAATATTATAATGTTGATGGCTTTTAAATAATCGTATCAGTTATAAATGTTAACTGCCACAACGGGCCTCGCTCCCGATAAGTAGTTAAAAGAAGTGTTGAAGGAATAAAAATAAATGCTCAATAATCCGTAAAGCCTTCTCGAAGGTCATCGTTAAGTAGAAATAGTAAACATTTTATAATTTTCTTCTTAGCACCACGGAGGTAGCACCTCTTTTGTCATTTGTTTCTAGTTTTATAGCAGTCAGATAGACCAAACCTCATTCAGTATTGCAACACTGCTACTAAATTATTATTAGCCGTTTATCATACAGGATGATAGGGATATCGACGTATGTTCGTCCTGTAACCTGTTACCATCGATTCACTACATGGTTCTGAAACCTGTTAATCAAAATTAATTAATCTGTTATTTAAAAAAAAAATAATAGCTGATACAAGCGTTCTGACCACGAAGGTTCACTTTTTTATAAAACAGCAAATTTTAAATGACCGACGAGAAATTTAAACTCTAGGGTCTAGTATTACCTATGTGCTGAATTCATGATTACAATAAGTGCGTCAATGTCCTTGCCACCCTGTAGGTATAGCAAGATGTTGATAGCCTGTTATGTGTGCAAAGCAATTAAGATACCTTAATACTTCTAAAAATAACCATTTCAATCAAAAAAATGAAAATTCACCGTTTATTTTCTGGTATCAAGCTAGCCTAATGATTCCTCTTCTTTCCAGGTAGAAGAAATTATCACATCCCTTGGTTTAAGTAGAGCACGACACACTAGAGCTGGCAATTTATCTGGTGGACAGAAGAAAAGGCTAGCAATAGGTCTGGAATTAATCAGTGACCCTCCGGTCATGTTCCTAGACGAACCTACCAGGTAAATGGTTATTCATATATCAACTACAATGTTCAATTGCGATACAAAGAAAAGTAAAGTGGGTCTGTACTTTTTAGTTGTTGGCCTTGACAACGAATAAAACCGACCCACTACTTCCTTTCGGGAGTGGCTAGAGGTGACTAAGAAACTGTATGATAAAAAAATACCAGTGAATGATAAAAGGCCCGAATGTAACTCGATTAGTTTCGACGGCTCATGGCTAGTACATGATGGTTCATCTTTCCTTGAAACAAAACTATGGAAGCCACCTACATAAAATAATTGCATTATTGTTAATAACACACAATAGTACGATATCCTGCCTCTATTTATAGTCTATCATATATCTCCAGACTGTCGTCAAACAACACGTTAGTGCCACATGAAACATCTAAATGTACCCACTTACTTAGTACTAGAACGTTATCAAACACAAATCAGAAGGATTAGTAGATGAATTAAATATTCGAGATAACAACACGTTGTTTAGGTAGTCATGCTTAATTAAAATTTGTATTGTTTATGAGATGGTGTAGTGTTTAAATTAGCAGCGCGTGGTAAATATCACGCTACACCTACGCTAATATATAATGAATTAATGACTCAGACTGTAGCTATAAAATGAACTATGATGAACTTTGTTCAATTACAACTCAGTTATTACTGCAAATGGGTAATATGACGCATTTATTTACACTTGTGGACAAAGAACACGGGGCAGTACGAAAAATGCATGAATGAAAACGTATTTTTTAGGTATTTGCCAGTTGACAAATCAACCCCAAATGTTTAAAACATTATTGGTTTAATTATCAAAAATACATAAGATAAAACAACATTAACTATGAAAAATTAAATGGTTGGTACCTCACATACAACACAAAAAGGAATTTTAAAGTAAAAAGTTTTCTTATACGACGTTGCGGGATATTGGTCCATGTTTCAAGAAAGACGACAATGACCGTGTTTTATCATTTTGATTTGAAATCTTGTAAACAAAAGTGAGTAAGCTAACAAAAGTAAAACAACCGCAAATTGAATTTATTTCCAAATTCAAAGTTTTAAATTGTTCACCTATTTTTAATTACGTTGTTGATCATTTAAGGTTTTATTTAACATGGATTAAAATTATTTGTAATATAAAGTTACTTGCATGCCATTATTCATTTGTAAGCTACAGGGATTTTCGTCATCAACCCCTATTATTTGACCGCAAGTGTAAATCATGATTAGTGACACCGGCATCATTATTTTAGAGGATTGACCAAAATTACTTTTTCCGGCCACAAAGTCACGCAGACTTCACGCAAACGGTAAACTCGAAAATAAATTTAAAATTACATAACATCATGGCTCCGTGCCAAAAGTATTTATCTGTTGACAGTTTAATGATAACATTATCTTGATAATGAGGTGAGACTAAAAACATTGTAATTTAATCCAATATATGGCATTTATTTAACATGGATTAAAATTATTTGTAATATAAAGTTACTTGCATGCCATTATTCATTTGTAAGCTACAGGGATTTTCGTCATCAACCCCTATTATTTGACCGCAAGTGTAAATCATGATTAGTGACACCGGCATCATTATTTTAGAGGATTGACCAAAATTACTTTTTCCGGCCACAAAGTCACGCAGACTTCACGCAAACGGTAAACTCGAAAATAAATTTAAAATTACATAACATCATGGCTCCGTGCCAAAAGTATTTATCTGTTGACAGTTTAATGATAACATTATCTTGATAATGAGGTGAGACTAAAAACATTGTAATTTAATCCAATATATGGCATTTATATCAATCATACCTATGTAGGTAAGTTGATACGTATCAACTGTTGATTATTACAATGTAACATCCAATAAATCCGGAATGCATGAGTCTCACAATTTAATTTAGGCACAAATATAAGTAGAAGGTATTTAAAATCAATAAATTATATTGTAGGTACACTGTAGATACAAGTTTTCTATTTCTTATCATAATAGCCTGACAAATTTAAATTTGCTACCAGATATGAAATTATCTCAGGATATTTGGCCTAGCTACAAAAAATATATCTCTAAGATACCTAATAACCAATTAACAGTTTTCCGGATTATCCTGCAATTTGCTTAAAAAACTTTACTTGTTTGTGTAGACTTTAATCCGTGATTTATCCAGTATACATGCTTTTTTAGAGTACACTCGGTGTTAGATATTTCTTTTGTCTTAACGTCATGGACATATTCGACATTATCAGCAGTTAGGAAGCCTTGCTGAGCATGAGGTCCTGGGCTCGATTCCCGGGTCGGCAAACACAGTGTTATTGGATTTTTACACCTGAAGTTTACAGTAGCAGCCCGTAGATTTGTGCCCAGATGATGACAATAGGCTCGCCCTCTTTTATATGGGATTTAAACTCTTCCAATATAACTGGCGAGTTGTTTATGTACCTACTATAGTTACACCTGTACAATAATCCTTCAGGTCATACAGCGTGACGCTATGTTATGACAGTTAGACAAACAAACAAAAAGTCCATAAAACAGAAAAACCAAAAAGTTCAACCTAACTATGTCTTCTTTCCAGTGGGCTGGATAGTTCAATATCGAAGCAAATAGTATATTTACTTCACCTTTTAGCGCGGCAAGGGCGGACGGTGGTGGTGACGATGCACCAGCCGTCCGCCGCCCTCTTGCACATGGTGGACCGGCTGTACGCCGTGGTGGCAGGCCGCTGCGCCTACGTCGGCTCCGTGCCGCAGCTCCTGCCCTGTCTAGAGGAAATGAACTTGATGTGCCCGCCGTATCATAATCCTGTTGATTTCTGTAAGTATGTCAAAGCATATTTGACGTGTTTTTTTTTTGAACGACATCAACCTATTAGTCTTGCCTGCTGCTTAACCAAGGCTTAAAAAAACTTAAAACTAGAGCGACTACTCGCTAAGGGCCTTTTTTTTTTCAGGATGGGAAATCATCAAATGACTTCTCCCGCTCTGGGCGGAGCGGGAGGGCGTGTCAGACTTTTACTGACTAAAACCCACCCGTGTTCCATCAGTTGCCCATGTGCCAGGGTCACGGTATCTCTTTCGAACAATCACGCGACCCCGGCAGGCATCGGTCCTAGTAGGCCCCTACACTGCTGCTGACATCTCTTTGAGGCGCGCGTGGAACACTACGCGCCATCGACCCGAGCTTGGTCCATACCGGGCTACCCATTGCTCGCCACCCGCAAGCTCGCGCCTACGGTGGCCGGGAGTCCGCTATGGACTCCCGACGCCCGGGGCGTCTCCTCCTGCGGCGGCTAGGGACATGAGGGCGCAATTACTGCCACTCCCTCACACGCCCCGCCTCCTCCTTCGCGAGCATTACTGCTTCGCAGAAGGAGGTGACGGCTTCCCATTCCCTCTCGCTCCGTACCATGGCTCGCACCAGGGCCGGATGCGAGAGGTCGCCGCCGCCGATCGCCTCCACGAGGACACGGCGTTGCTCCGCCCTGGCAGGGCACACCTCCACCGTATGCTCCACCGTGTCCTCCAGACGATCCTCACAATGGAAACACCCGGGCGTATCCTCCCGCTTTATCCTGAACAGGAACCCACCGAAGCACCCATGCCTGGTGAGAACCTGCGTCAGGCGGAAGGTGAGGACGCCGTGGTGCCTCTCTATCCACTCCTCAAAGAGGGGACTTACCGCCGCAATTGTGGCGTGCCCTGCGCTGGGTTGCGACAATCGTACCCGCCATGTCGCCATGAGATCACACCGGAGCTCTGTCCGCCGTGCCGCGATTTGTCGCGGCAGCGGAGTTTCGGCCCGGCGTTTCGCCTCCTCGCGCCACTCCCACATGTGGGCGAGGACCTTTGCCTCCAGATCCCATGGCGGCACTCCGGCAAGAAGGCTCGCCGCTTCGCACGAGATCGTGCGGTATCCTCGGATTAGCCGGATGGCCATGACCCTCTGGGCTGCACTCAACCGGCGTGCTGGGCGCAGCCTCAATGAGGGCGCCCACACTGGTTTCCCGTAGAGGGCCATGGACCGCACGACCCCCGTGTAGAGCCTCTGGCAGGAGGCGTTTGGACCCCCCAGATTGGGCAGGAGCCGCTTTAAGGCAGCCCAGGCCTGCTCCAGTCTGGGAGCCAAACGTCGGAAATGTTCGACGAAGTTCCACCGGCTGTCGAGGACAAGTCCCAAGTACTTCATCGTCGACTCGACGCCGATGTGAACCCCTCCTACCGTGAGTTGAGAACCCGCAGGTGGCGTCGCTAAGGGCCTCACCTTTAAACCAAAAGTAATTTTTTTTCTGAATATGATATTTTTTCAAAATTATCATTATCATCAAAGACATACACTGCTAGACATACGCATACTTTATATTTCTACAAAACTGTTATTCAGTGGCTATTAAAGGCCAGATTATTCCCTCAGGTACACTTTTTACTATTTTGTACATTTTTCACCAAAATCTTAGATTTCTAGCAAACAAAATCAGTCAGTCTGTAGAGTAGTAATGCGGATAATTTATTCGTAATAGAAACCAGCCTAGTTATAAACCGGTCCCCTCTTCGGAACTCGCCGTGTGTTGTGTTGGTATACTTTTGAATATATATCTAATGTCATAGCAACACTGCAATATGAATGGGCCGCACGAAATATTATTTTATGCATAGTTTTGTTATTTATTACCTTGACAACAAAATATTAATTTATACGTCTGAAAATAGCAAAAACGCATATCTATAAATATATATATCTAAATAGATAGGATGCTGATGAACTTTAACCTTTTCAGATAGTTTTAAATACCTACTATACACTTTTAAACACTGACGAATTTTGTATAAAAGATGATATTCTGAATCACAAAGTTCTTTGTCTAAACACACAAAAGCATACCTACCTACCGTCATTTACATTCATTCGTACATCGTATCACTCGTACGAATTGTATACTCCTAATCAACGAATAAGTCATAATTTAAGTCATAATAATAACGAATAACTTATAAAGTCATAACTTAGATACTTTAAATTATATTTAAATAATTAGTTATTATTAGATCTCTTGTTTAAATCTTATATTGTTATTAGTTTATCAGAATTATGATGTAATGCCATAATAACGCTATTTTTTTTTTCTTTTCAGTAATCGAAATATGTGTAGAAAACGCGAGCGATCTCGTGGAGAGCTCGGGAAATGGAAGAAATAAAAAGTGGATTTCAAACGTATCTCATGAGACTGATAGTAAATTAATAGGTTTGTATTACTTTATTATACTATCAGCTGTACGAAGACTAATAAACACTAAAACCTAGCAAGTTAACACACCTATTTATTAAAATAATTATCACGTAAATCGGATAAATGATTCAACAGTTTTATGCATATTAACTGACAGACGTACAAAAGGACGTCATGTTTTATGATATGTAAAGATAGTAGGTACTCTATGCTATGCTACTGTATTCAACGCGTGTTTAATCCTTGAACGATGACTATATCACTGGCACGTCGCTTTATAACATGCTTCGAATGGACTTCGTCCAATCTGAGTGAATTTATTATAAAAATTATCATATTAATGAAAACCTCACACAGTAATGCGATAAAACACGATTATAGATTGGAATTCTAAGATCAAGATGTCACTATTAATATTTTGGCTCTTAATATTGACGTAATTCACAAAGATACAACGTTCTTTTTAATTCCTAATTTCAGAGATATCTAATTTAGGTGCATGTGAAGAAGTTTGCCTGACGACGCTGCCAGCTCCCAAGGAAGACCCTACTAGTAAAATACTATTAGCACTAAAGAGTACATATACCACATCGTTCATGAAACAATTTACCACCCTCACAAGGAGATCGCTTTTGGTAAACGAGTTTAATTTTTTATCTTTTTATATTAAGTAAGTAATGATACGATTGTATAGTTTTTTTTTTTTTTAATCCATATACCATAACTTAAAGTAACTTTCAATTACTGTTCCGAAATTGGGAACCCAATACCGAAAAATAAGCCTACAAAATAATTACCGACTAACAACAATTTAATTCCTTTAAATTTTTGTAAGTCGGTAATCATTTTAAAATTATATACTTTCGGTAGGTTTCGTTTGTCTTTCTTTTGTGAAAAAGCTCTATTGGGAAATAAGAGCAGTGCTCAGTACGTTCTCTTGAACTGCTGGGTCTGATTGAAAAATGGTTTGTTTCATCCCAAAGGTTAAAATAATCACACATCCTTTAGAAATGTGTATTTGTGAGAACTATAAGACCTTTCGTTTTAATGTCTGTCCTATTAAAATCGACTAAACCCATTCCCAAACCAAGATCTTCATGATATTAATATTTTAATTTATCGTTATCATTTATTTCCAGTCAATATGGCGAGACCCCTCATTCACTGTAATGACGACGGGCATTCACTGCGCGATGGCCCTCTTCATCGGCTCTCTGTTCTACAACATTGGACAGGATGCTAAGGATGTGCGCAACAACTACAACTTCTTGTACTTCAGCCTCATGTTCCTTATGTTTACTGCTTTCAGTGCTGTTACTATAAAGTGTAAGTATATCTTATTATTTAAACATTTATGAGTGCTTTCCGTCATACTATCCATGGCTTGATATTACTCTGTAGGCATTTTAAACCATCCATACTTCCATACTTCCATACTAATATTATAAATGCAAAAGTAACTCTGTCTGTCTGTCGGTCTGTCTGTCTGTCTGTCTGTCTGTCTGTCTCGCTTTCCTGCTAAAACTACTGAACCGATTTAAATGAAATTTGGTACACAGATAGTTTAGAGCCTGAGAAAGGACATAGGCTACTTTTTATCCCGGTAGTATGTTCCCGCGGGATAATTTCCGACCTCCACGCGGGCGAAGCCGCTGGCAAAAGCTAGTATTTAATAAATCTGAGTCAAGTATACCTACTCGTATGTTTAGAATTTTGCGGCAGTCCCAATACAGTAGAGCTTCGATTATCCGAACGTCGATCAACTGAACGACCGCTTATCCAACTACTACGCCCGCCCGACTCGCGCGTGCTATCCTCCTCCCGCGCTATAATACACGAGAAATTGTCTCGAACTGTTAGTTGTATGTACTCATATGTCACCCCAAGTAGCCGTTAGTTCATAAATTAAATTGTACCGTATGAAAGAAACTATTTGTCATGTCTAAACGTAAGTTTTTCCATTCACCTGTACATACATATGCATGGCTGAATCAATACAGTTCGATTATCCGAAAAAACCGGGTTTTCCGAACACTCCTGTCCCCCAATTTGGTCGAATAATCGCCGCTCCACTGTATTTAGACCCTTCCAATAAGAAATCCGTGTACCGTGCCGTACCGTGTGGTGCCGGACGTAAAGAATAACACCACCCCATTTCTTCCCGTGGGTGTCGTAAAAGGCGACTAAGGGACTTACTAAAGAATGGGCAGCAGCGTTCTCTATGCATTCTACCACCATACTGCGATCGCCAACCCGCCTGCCAAGCGTGGCGATTATGGCAAAGGTCCCCAAATTGGGGGAGGCCTAAGTCCAGCAGTGGACGTCGTACGGCTGAAATGATGATGAATGATGAATAAGAAATCAAATTTGTTAACACCTACTATACTTGTATCCAATTTCCACATTTATGAAATGTCAAATGTCTTAACAAAAAAAGTTGTCAAAATATTGCTTGCGCCTTGAAAAAGGACTGCAGCAAATTAAATGGTTTGTAAAGGTTTCACGTACGTGTCGGTGAACTTGAAACGACAAAGTATTGCTAATTGTATCTCTGAGTCAGAACACGTTATTGGGTCAAACAGAAGCTATAATTGAATAATTAAAACATGATTTACACGTTCAAATTGTTGTGCATAAACAGATAGCACTAAGTAACCCACTACATTGTTAGTAATCACTGAAGTGTGTTTTTCCACAATAATATTATAGCGTACTATTTTGAAATTGATACTCATATTTATCTGAAACGCTCTTCACAAAGGCAATATCCCTTACAGAGTGCATGTCTTAATACTGTCATGAAATTTTAATACATGCCTACTAATGAGTATTTAACATGTTAGCAAATTAATAAATGAAATAAAATCAATTAATAAATTTTCTAAGCATAAATGTTGTTCCTTTGTTCTTAACCAAATTGTTGCAATCCAACAAAGAAACATATTATCATGATCTTGATACTATTAATCAGTAACACCCTCTTTTCTCACAGCAATAGTTTTAAAAATACGTCTACCAACTCGACAGGAAGAAAAATGACAATTCTATTTCTCACTTCCAGTTCCCGAACAAATTCCGGTGATCCGTCGCGAGCACTTCAACAGGTGGTATACGGCGGGAGCATACTACACGTCGACGTTGGTATCAACGCTACCAACTCAGACAGTGTGTACGTTGTCTTACGCGTTCATAGCGTATTGGCTTACAGGACAGCCGAACGAAATACGACGGTTTGCTGGATTCTGTTGCGTACTGTTACTGGTGTCCTATGTAGCGTTGTGTAAAGGACTGCTTATTGGATCCATGTTTAATGTGAAGGTTAGTAAATTGATCAATTTTTTAGGAGACTATCCCTATTTTACTAAAATATTATTATTTATAATAATATATATTATAATATATTTTGGCCTTAGAACCGCACAAGATATTGTACAATTGTATGTGTTTTTTGTTTTGCAAACTCTTCAAAAATAATTGCGTTTCAACGGACATTTAGTCCTTTGAGTAAAAATATTTTTTGAAGATTTGTAAGCATGGCAGATGAAATTGTGCCTAAGTACAAATAGACAAAACTCTGCTCCCGCAAATAGAATAAGGATTTTTTAAATATTTGTTGTCTTAACAAAATCTCTTTCATTTTAGAACGGAGTTATATTCGGCCCGTTCTTCATAATGCCATTCACGATCTTCTCCGGGTTCTTCCTACGCTTTTACGACGCGCCGGTGTTCGTCCGCTGGTTGTTCCAGGCTTCCTTCCTCAAGCATGGGCTCGTCGGCCTCGTTCTTTCCATCTACGGCATGGACCGACCAAACCTTGTGTGTTCGGACATGTACTGTCACTATGCTTACCCTAAACAATTCCTACAAGACAACGACGTAGTTGACGAGAAATTTTCCATGCTCATTGTTGCATTATTCTCCATAGGCCTTATTGTAAGTGTATTAGCTTTCCTTATTTTAAAAATAAGGTTAAAGAACAAATGGTGATAGGCATATAAATGTATTGAATTAATAATAGCGTTTGTAAGACGAGATGTGAAAATCTCGTTTTCTTACTGAATATGACAATACAACTAGTCGGTTCGTGGTCGCGAATCATGGAATATATGAAAAGCGTATCGCGTCAGCATTATTTATTATGATATTTTTACCAAACGAGTTTTGTATGACGACTAAAACATGAGTTTTTAGAAACTAAATGTTTTGTTATGGTATAAGGTGTTCCAAAGTTTTAAAATCACACATGATGTACGTAATAGAAACATAATGTAATGTAATGAGCACATTTTCTCATACTGACAAGAACGATGTTAAAGTATCTTTGAATCTAGGAAAAATGACTTTTCTAACATACAAATAGATTTTACATGTCAAGTTGATAGACATTCCAATGTAAATATTGTTAATTATAAGAATTTATTTATGAGATGGGATTTTAACTCATAAATTGTATCCAATGTCCAAACAAATACGTATTACCAAAAGCATGTTCATCATTTTATCATAAATAAAATATGTTCTGTTTTACAAGGTCAAAATACGCATAACAGTAATTCATTTTGTAAACTTATAAAATCTCTTTTCTTATTGGTTTCGTAGCCATTACAATAATTATATCAATTAGGCTTAACAAAAGCTTTCGACAACAATAAAATCGTTGTTCTATTCTAAATAAAGAAGGCAATAAGCTCAAAACTATTATGGATTAGTTTGAAAGTAACTTTACTCATCAGAGCCAATATTTGGGTTAGTGTTCACGCCAGTGCTTTAATACAAAAAAAAATATCACTATACAGGAGTGCCTCAAGGTAGTATTTCGGTGCCAACTTTATTTTTAAATTTTCCAAATGAGTTATTTCGTTGCCCATAAGCAATGTAGACCCAGAATGACCTACATAATTGTAAGTTCCAAACCAGCAAGTGAACCTCTGAGTGTCAATTTAAGTAACGTTTCTTGAACATTGTACACAATTAAAACTCATTATCAAATACTAACTGTTAATATAATTGTAATATTTGCCAATAGGATTATATCTGCTTAATAAGTGTTATGCAATGTTTTACAGAATAAATACAAAAGTACTATAGTTGTACGTTGAGCGTTGATCTGTGACTTCGAAGATTATAATAATACAAACATTGACCCGGCAGGGACATTTGTCTTCATCGTTCTAGATAACCAGTGCAATTTGGCCACGCAAACCCATTTAAAGATATTTTTGTTCCAATATCCTGCAAAAGTCCAACACCAACCGGGGTTGTCCCTGGGTGCACTGGCTTCGTGCAAACAGGGATATTCCTATGTTGGTGTCTCATTTCTTTAAAAGTAAATAATGCGCCGCTGCGAGTTGGTTTCGACCTTTCGAACGCCTTCCAAAATCCCAAATAATAGTGAAAGACATTTTAAATAATAATTTACATAATAGAAAATTAATGTTAAATTCGTAAACTTTGAAATAAATCCTTGATTTTTGTAATTTTTATGCATTACTCTTACATTTTATTTTTAATGAGTCAACGGAAAAGTGTGCTGTGCGGATCCAATGGAATACCAGAACGGAACGTTACTGCTATTGGCGGGATTACAATTAAGACCATATAAATGTAAATAATTATTTTAAGTCAAAGTAGTAAATGACAACGGAACTGTTTTTATAGAGTAAAACACCAGTCTTACCCATTGTAAATACTTTTTGATGTATTCGATTAGAGACTATATTTCACATAATACAGACGAGTCATCATTTATGTACGATATGATTATAAATGTTTGAGCGGAGACTATGTTACCTGAAAGTAGTAATGCTGTGTCAAAAACAAATACCTAATATATAATTTGATGATAACTTTATCCAATAATTTTAAGAAATGTATAAATGTCGCAAGTTAAGCTTCTATACTAAATATGTTTTTACCAAAGTCTTGCCATAACGATTAGTGTCATAAAATATGATAAATGCAAAGGCATTTAGATAAATACTAGGTTTTCATAGAAATCTTTTATTGACATAAAAATTATTTATAACGAGTCAGAAACTCAGCTCTGATACGTTACAAAAGTTTTGAGACGTAGGTTGTGCATTTTATTACATTGACCCAGAATGAAAAATAGTAATAACAATATTAAATTGTTTTTAATAAGCTCAAAATCGTATGAACAATGAAACACCTTGAGTTTGTGGACTTTTCTATATGTGTTTATTTAAAATTATATCAATATGAGTAATATACACCATGACATTTTAGTCGTCTTAGAAAGGCTGTCCACTCAATGTATCCGCCATAATATACTTTTAGGCGTGATTAAAAAAAAGTTACCATTAATTACGATAACAGCCCCCCTAGCCAAGTCACAACCGTTTCGTGTCGAATTCCGTTCTCCAATCGGTAACGCCTCGGTGTCAGCAACTGTAGAAAACAATAAGTTGGTAGCCATGTTGACGCGCCTGAGTCGGCCGCTCATTCTACAATGTCTGTAGAAAAGCGACACATTATAACAAAGGATTTAGCGTTGAACATTGTAGAAACGATAAAAAATCATTCTATCATTTTGAACGACGTGAATTTGGCTACGAATTTTCTATTCGTTTGTTTTAACCACGTGACTTAACGTTAAGCGACTAGCGTTAACGATTGCAAATTATCAACTTAGCCAGGGGTGCAGGTACTAAGAAAAATAAATAATGCATTAGAATTATGAACCATCATGTTAATAATGTTTACGTATCAGATGGTAGAGAACACACCTACCCAGCGCACGAGTCGACTAGATCATTCCATCTCCATGTTCCATGACACAAAATATCAATGTAAAATACGTCCTGCGTCATCTTAGTGAATAATATTTTTATTTTTCAGTTATTTAAATGTTCATTTTTTTCTTATGGATGTATAGTAGTCATTGGTTACATGACGTGGGCTTCCGTTGTAAGACGATTAAAATGTCACGGTGAACAATGTAAAATAATATGAACAAAAAGGGCTCGAAAATAACAGAAAGCGTTTTAAAAAAAGTTTCTTCTTAGCTGTATTTGTGATAGATTCTAACTTTTTTATATTTAATAAACTTGTAAGATACATTAAATTTAATAAAAATGAACTATGTAATAAAATGTAGACATACGGTACCACCGTGCGAATAAATACTGAAACTTTGTAATTATGTCATTTTATTTCCAATTTCCTACCTTTAGAAGTTAACGATTATGCTGAAATTACGTTCAAAGTTGGCGAATCGTTTCTTTATAGCTTCAATAATCTCAGCTAAGAAACAAACCGACGTTGAAAACACTACGAGTACTTATTAGGAGTAACAATATCAATGTCGACAAAAATATAACAAGAAGAATAATAAAGGCCGTCAAAATTTAACACAAGTCCAGACCCAGAGATCAGACCTAACACACCCGAAGTATTTTGATGCGCTGAATCTGAATCCGTACTCAGAATTGCTCCTATACGTCTGGTTTTCGAGATAGCCTAACCTAAAAAAGCAAAAAACGCGTTTTTCTGCTGTTTTTGAGGTTACGTGGCAGAAGGAAAAAATCCAAAAACGTATGTCAATCTAATAAAAAACTTTTTAACAAAAAGTTAAACCGCCGAAAAACTGAAAAGCATAAAATAATAAACCTCAAAATTATGAGTCGGCGCTTTGAGTGATCCTTGTTCATTGATTTTTCAGCGCCGACTCAAAATTTTAAGGTTTATTATTTTATGCTTTTCAGTTTTTCGGCGGTTTAATTTTTTGTCAAAATGTTTTTATTTTATAATTTTTTGTGGCTTTAATATAATAATAATACTTGGCAAGGTATATCATATCCAACAAAAAAAAAATATAAAAATCGGACTACACTGTATAAAGTTATGCGTGTTTATACATTACAATCAGTGAGTGAACAATCAATCATCCACTGTTTTCCGACCCTGGGTTCGATTTTGTTTTCCAAATTTATATGGGACCACCTTGGGAGTATACCCTTTCCAATAGAAGAAGAATTGTCACAAACGGACCACAATGTAAAAAGTTATGCGTGGTCATACAAAAAAAAAAAAAAATATACGCGTCGAATTGAGAACCTCCTCCGTTTTTTTTTCGTCAGTTGAAAAATATCTAAATCAAATATCTTTTTTTTTCACTAAAATAGCGCTATTTGAAATTTTACACTGTAACGAATTAACCAAACCACAAAAAAAAAAAATCGAAAAAATTCTGCCCGAGACCAGTCCATGTTGATCTTGTGTTTTTGGGGTCGCTGATTCCGAATCCGAGGTCCAATTCAAGGTCCATTTTAGGTTAGGATATCTCAAAAACCAGACGTATAGGAGCCATTCTGAACACTGATTTGGATTCAGCGCATCAAAATGCTTTGGGTACAATAGGTCTAGTCTCTAGTTTTAAAATTTGTAGGCCTGTGTAATCACTCAGCTTCAGTTCATTCCTGTTTAGTTGATCACCTATGCCATGATTAGCCTGGGACCAAAAACGCAACCTCGCGAGAAACCACACTTATAATGTTCAGATTATTGAAGACAACGTTAACTGTACTGAAGGTTTTGGATAAGTTGTTACAGAGTACTTTTTATTTCAGTTTAAGGTTTATTTTCAGCATCTACTAGTAATTACATCGTCTTATATGTACATTCAAAAATGTTTCGGGAATGGATTATTTGTTTATGGTTCCAAATTCAGTTTTTTTTTTTGTGAGATTGGCACAACTGTTTTCCATTTGGCGCTGAGATTGAGTTACACCTGTTAATTAGATTAAATACAGTGCTGTTTTTAGTTATATCATATCTAGTGCGTATTGCAAATTTCATAATGAACAAAAACATCGAACAAAGAGTTGTCTTAAATTATGCATCGCCAATGGAATTTCGTGTTCGGTGTCACTGAACATGTTACAGAAGGCATACGGTGAAACAACTTTATCAAAAACACGTGGTTATGAGTGGCACAAAGCGATCAAAAGCTGCCGACATGTGATAGAAGATTTGCCTCGCTCTGGTAGGCCATCAACGTCTGCAACTAAAGTTAACATAGCAAAAGTGACGGAAATAATGACTTAAAATCGTCATTGAAGTTTGAGACGGACAGCCGCCGAACTTTCTGTGTCTCACGAGTCGGTCCGTACCATTTTAAATAATTACTTGCGCATGAGACATGTTGCCGCTCGACTATTCCCAAAAGACCTGAATGTTTTCCAATAACTCCATCGCATAAAAGTCGCTGGGGATATGCTACAACGAGTCAAGTCCTATCCAACATTCATGAAACGCATTTTTATTGGTGATGAGACGTGAATGGCGATTTTGGCAAGCAAACTAGTCTACAAGCTTCGGAGTGGCGCCTTCCAACTAAACCGAAACCACGCCAGTCGATCAAAAATTAAAGTCATGTTGACTATTTACTTTGACTATCAAAAAATTAAAATCAAAAGTCATTTATTCAAATTAGGCTGAGGATCAGCACTTTTCGAACGTCAAAATTATATAAAACAGTCGCCCACCCTTTACTACTTCCTAGTGCTTTAGCTGGGAAGAAGAAGTGGCGCAACAATCGCGATGTTGTGTACTCGGAATTTTTTCCGGAAGGTCAAACGGTAAATTAAGAATATTATTACAACGTTATGCGGCTTTAAGCAAGCAAATTAAACGAAAAACTCGAGATTTTTGGAAAGAAAATTCTTGGATTTTGCACCACGATAAAGCGCCTTCCCTTCGCACAAAGCCATCACTGTTAACGAACTTTTGACCAAAAACTCCACAAATACCGTCCACCATCCATCTTATTCACTAGATATGACTCTAGCCGACTTCTTTCTCTTCTAAACTCAAATGACCACTTCGTGGCACCCGTTTTCATTTGGTAGTAGACATAAAGGAGAATTAGCGGCAAAAACTGAACTCAATTTCGGAAAAAGCGTTTAAAAAATGTTTTGATATAAATAAATGATGAAAATAAATTTGAATGAATAACTAACATTTTACGTATCATTGATCTTTGCCCAGGACTTTCTTGACAGAGTAGTATAACAGTAATCCAGATCTGAACTATTTTGTACCGGTACTAAGACAAAGAACAAACATACAGATTAAGGAAGAATTGGAGTGGGCTCGCTGTAACACTGCTATCAACGATGTATTTCGTGACAATATCTGCGAATTTTGTACTTTTATTATCATAAAACGTGATTGTGACGTTCCAAAGTTTTAATCCTTTGCTGAGAATATTTGGTTCTAAGCTCCAAATCCAATTTATCGTCAACAATTATCACACAGGATACTATCCGAATTATAATAAATTAATAAGCAACGATAAGTACACTGGTCATTATTGTGTATCTAGTGATAAATTATTGTATGAAGATAAATATAACACCAGTCGGTGTTCCAGTATCCAGTACAGTATCTAGTAGCGACTTGTGCGTTAATACGAACAGTCTCGCGGAGAGGAAGTCTCGCGGTCTTGTGACTGACGAGTGCCTGCATCGCTCCAATTTTCCAATTCTAAGCATTATAAGTGCTAATCATTGCCATCCGTGCCAGTTCTTGATATACTAAAATAACAAAATTAAAGTTTTGAGTGCCAAGATGGATGTGGAAGCAGTACGGGATGACATTAGTGTCGAGGATGGGAGTTTTATTGTTTACACTGATATAGTCTGCGCAGTCAAAAGTACAAGTAAGTCGTTAGCTGCTAAACATACTTTTGTCCATAACAAAATGTTTCATTTGAATTTACTAGCTCAGTAGGTTCATGTAAGATGTCGTAACTTAAGAAGAGTGTGCTAAAGTACCTGTGATGAAAAGTGTGTTATGGCAATCAAGTTTCTGCTATACGTTGGAACGGGTCTGTCCGCGAACATTATATTGCAAATAGTGCGATTCTGTTAAAATTGCAAAAAAACAAAAATGCACCTTCTTCGTACTCCATTTTCACGCCAGGTACTGCAAAACTGGTTGCAGGTGCGCAGTTTCTGTTTATTAGTAGACGTCAGATGTAAGGGATATTGTTTATACCTACTCGTACTTTGTATAAAGCTTTGTGTTTACTTTGGGGATTTCCGCCTACAATTGCATCAGTAACGAATATATCTCAGCTACAGGCAACAATCTGGATCTAAACTATATAACTTCAAATTCTTTTTAAACTATGTAGAAGCATTCTAAATAAAAAAATAACCTTTTCTTACTAGACTTCAGGATATAGGTACCAAAACTACATAATTATTTGTACCATTATTTTTAATTCACAATCTAAGTAATGTTATCTGTCTACAGATCTGCATTATAGCTGAACCCTATAACCCCAGCGGTTGCTAGAAATGTGGTCACGTTCTTATTTCTACACAAAAGTTAAAACTATTGTAGCTATTTTTTCAATGTTCAAGTAAAGGAATTTGCGGATGTATTAAATAAACAATGCAAACTCTAAGAAATTTAAATAATTGAGTTTTAGTCCTTAAACTTCCTATCAGAACCAAACACTGCAGTAATTAATACTATGCTAGCTTTTGCCAGCGGTCTCACGCGCCTGAAAGTTGGAAATTATCCCACAGGAACGTACTACTGGGATAAAAAGTATCAAATTTGATAGCAATTCGTTCAGCCGTTTTTGCGTGATTCAGTAACAAACATCCAAACATATAAACTTTCAAATTTATAATATTAGTAGAATGGTAGGATGGTGTCCTAATTTATAGAAGTATTTATTCTTTTTCAATCCTGGTAAACGAAAACACCAGCCTTTTTTGCAGCGGTCTAGATGAAGATAGCGGGACGAGCTTAACTTCTACCGAAAGGACTGGCCAGCACTAGCAAAATACAGAATTCTGTGGATAAGGGAAAGCGTGGCCTTTACTCTGCAGTGGGACAATACAGGCCAGTGAGATTAGATTAGAATTGCAACCGTAAATTTTTTACTCTTATCAGTCATCGATGTAGATATTCAAATTATCAGCAGTAACAGATGCAAGGATATGACCTAATAAGTACCAAAAACATATTTTAATATCGCCCTTTGTTTGATTATTGTTTATAGACTTTATCGACTGGCCTGTTAGTCTTGTGGTTAGTGACCATGACTGCTAAGACTGAGGTCGTGGGTTCGATTCCCACCCAGGACAAATCTTTGTGTGATGAGCACAATTATTTGTTCTGTGTCTGGGTGTAATTTATCTATAATATGTATATATTTAGAAATATATAAGTATGTTTATCAGTTGTCTGGTTACCATAGTACAGGCTCTGCCTAGTTTGGGAACAGATAACGGTGTGTTGGTTGTCCTAAGATATTTATTTATTATCACTTGAATTAAATTTTCCCAAGTGAAGAAGAGCCGGTGATAAAGCTAATAAATTATGATTTCTCGTGTACTGCCCTGCACCTCACTTATCTAGTACGAGGTGAAAATTTCGGAAATCTAGGAAGTGACACAATATTACTATTTAAAAATGTATTCATTGCTTTTCGAAGTATTCTCCGCGAAATTTGACACATTTTTCCATACGATGGAACCAATCATTGAAGCAACCATTCCATTCGGAAGTTGGGTCTCCAAAATGGCCGTTTTGTAGGCGTCCACCACAGCTTCTTCAGGTGATGAAAATTTCTGACCACGCAATTTATTCTTTATTTTAGTGAAAGTATTGAAATCATTAGGGCTTAGGTCTAGGCTGTACGGCGGATGGTCTAATAATTCTATGTTTTCTTGCTCTAATTACTCTTTTGTTCTGTGCGCGGTGTGAGAACTCGCATTGTCGTGATGGAGGATGATGCGGTGGTTGCGGTTCTCTTTACGGAGTTCAGAAACGACCTGTGGCAAACAAATGCTAGCATACCAATCTGCATTAACCGTTCTTTGTCCCTCAAGAGGAATAGTCGCAACATGGCCGGTTTTAGAGACAAACGTGGCCACCATTTTTTTTTGCATAACACTCCGTGAACGAACAATTTTTATTGGCTTTAACTCATTTTCGAATACCCATACTCGTGACTGGTTTTTTGTTTCGGGTTCGTACGCATATATCCAGGATTCTTCACCTGATACGATGTTGTATACAGCATTTGAGGACCCTGCGTGAAATCTTTCGAGAGTTCTGACGCACCAAGTAACGCGAGCCGCTTTTTGCTCTTCACAGAGTGAATGCGGTATCCATCGGGAAAACAACTTTTTTACACCTAATTGTTCATGAAGATTATTTGTATTTGACCCATGCCAATGTGTAAAGTTGCCTGAATTTCGCGGTATGTCACATGTCGATCTTCCTCAATCAGCTTACGCACAGCATCAACGTTTTCTTGGGTGACTGCAGTTTTTGGACGACCTTGACGGGGATCATCACTGAGCTTGACACGTCCACGTTGAAATTCAGAAAACCAGTGATAAATTGTGGTTTTGGATGGGACTTCATCACCAAATGCAGAAATTATCCACTCAACACACTGTTTTTGTGTTAAACCACTTCGAAAGTCATAATAAATCATCGCTCTTGAATTTTCTCGAGTCAATTCCATTTTCTCAACGCCTAAACATGTTTGACAAAACCTTGTGACAAGACCAAGAATCTTTTTTTAAATAAATAAATGGTATTCGATTTTTAAAACCAAGGAGTTTTCAATTAAGAAGATTTTAATATGACAGGCACCACTGTTCCACTGAAATATTCCATTCCCGATACATTTAGTGCAGCCTATGTAGGTATTAGATAATACTCCGCAACGTTTCGAGGTACTTATCAACTGCAAATTACTAATTTTATTTCTATACGGAAACTCTTCGTAATAGTATTGGTCAAAACTTTCACATACTTGTATATACTTCGTGGATATAGTTTATATCCAATAAACGGTGGCTGCTGTTATGTCTTTATGTTTAGGGCATATTACCAGAAACACCTACAATAACTTTGTAAATTCTTAAGAAAATCTTATCAATCTTAATCTTTCGATATTTGACCTCAGTCTCACCTGATGCCTAATGGTAACCATGATGCTGTTGACAATTTTGTAGGTACGATTGCCTTGAGTAAATTATTCACTTTATACTTAAAGACCGCGCTCCCGTCTTTAACTAAGAGTCAAATATACTACTATACTATATTCTATATTCTATACTATTTATAACTAAAATATATCTTTATTACTAAAATTCCTTAATAGTTTAAAGCCAATCAAATTTTAATTCCTCATATAATCCCAAAACCAGTGAACACCAGTGAGCAAAAACACATTTTTTTAGTAATACGTGCCTCGATTTAATAGCTTTTTAGCTTTTGATTAACTATGTATCATATCAAACTTTTTATGAAAAGGCATTACAAAAACAAACAAGTTGAAGAAAAACTTGTAAAGTACAGCTTTTCCGACACGTGATTTAATATATATTTGTATCGATCGTAGAGAATTGTTTGGTCATCATAACATGCGCAGGGTTACCATGGAGGAAGATTACCGATTATGAGCGTCTAGGAGATTTGACCTCGAACTTTTGTAACAGTGTATAGAATGGTTAAGGTTGGATTTTGTTTTTATACTATACACTTCAAAGATTACAATTTTTTTTGTGCTTTTGGGTTTTCTTGTAATCAATCAATTGTGATATGTAAAAAAAATGAGGATGTAACTTTTGTACATGTATATTTTTAGGGTAATGTTGCCAAATGGCAAAAAACGGAACCCTTATAGATTCGTCATGTCTGTCTGTCTGTCTGTCTGTCTGTCTGTCTGTCTGTCTGTCTGTCTGTCCGTGTATGTCACAGCCATTTTTTTCCGAAACTATAAGAGCTATGTTGTTGAAACTTGGTAAGTAGATGTATTCTGTAAACCGCATTATGATTTTCACACAAAAATAGAAATAAAACAATAAATTTTGGGGTTCCCCATACATAGAACTGAAACTCAAAAAAAAATTTTTTCATCGTACCCATACGTGTGGGGTATCTATGGATAGGTCTTTAAAAATGATATTGAGGTTTCTAATCTCATTTTTTTCTAAACTGTATAGTTTGCGCGAGAGACACTCCCAAAGTGGTAAAATGTGTGTCCCCCCCCCCCCCCTGTAACTTCTAAAATAAGAGAATGATAAAACTAAAAAAAATATATGATGTACATTGCTATATAAACTTCCAACGAAAATTAGTTTGAACAAGATCTAGTAAGTAGTTTTTTTTTTTTATTTTTTTTTTTATACGTCATAAATCGTAAACCGCAATTTACCTTTCATTCAATCAACTCAAATATAAAAATTAAAAAAATAGGATTTAATTTCATAAACACAAGCCTTATGCATAAACCGTTCCGTCCTCAGAGCGGGAGAAGTCATTTGATGATTTCCCATCCTGAAAAAAAAAAAAAAAATGCATAAACCGTGAATACCTACAGGTTTGTACGGAACCCTCGGTGCGCGAGTCCGACTCGCACTTGGCCGGTTTTTTTTAATGTATAATAAAGTTATATTTTAACAAGATATACGTAGAAGACACATCACAAAACAACCGACTTCCTTAAAAACACTACAAAGTGAAAAATAACTTTAATTTCGAAAGTCGGCGGCAAAAACCTTAAATACAGATCCTAAGACACCGACTGCTCCGAGGATACCGCACGATCTCGTGCGAGGCGGCGAGCCTCCTTGCCGGAGTGCCGCCATGGGATCTGGAGGCAAAGGTCCTCGCGCACATGTGGGAGTGGCGCGAGGAGGCGAAACGCCGGGGTGAAACTCCGCTGCCGCGACAAATCGCGGCACGGCGGACAGAGCTCCGGTGTGATCTCATGGCGACATGGCGGGTATAATTGTCGCAACCCAGTGCTGGGCACGCCACAATTGCGACGGTAAGTCCCCTCTTTGAGGAGTGGATAGAGAGGCGCCACGGCGTCCTCACCTTCCGCCTGACGCAGGTTCTCACCGGGCATGGGTGCTTCGGTGGGTTCCTGTTCAGGATAAAGCGTGAGGATACGTCCGGGTGTTTCCATTGCGAGGATCGTCTGGAGGACACGGTGGAGCATACGGTGGAGGTGTGCCCTGCCTGGGCGGAGCACCGCCGTGTCCTCGTGGAGGCGATCGGCGGCGGCGACCTCTCGCGTCCGGCCCTGGTGCGAGCCATGGTACGGAGCGAGAGGGAATGGGAAGCCGTCACCTCCTTCTGCGAAGCAGTAATGCTCGCGAAGGAGGAGGCGGGGCGCGTGAGGGAGTGGCAGTCTCTGCGCCCTCACGTCCCTAGCCGCCGCAGGAGGAGACGCCCCGGGTGTCGGGAGTCGATTGCGGACTCCCGGCCACCGTAAGCGCGAGCTTGCGGGTGGCGAGCAATGGGTAGCTCGCCGCCCGGTAAGGACCAAGCTCGGGTCGACGGCGCGCAGTGTTCCACGCGCGCCTCAAAGAGATGTCAGCAGCAGTGTAGGGGTCTACTAGGACCGATGCCTGCCGGGGTCGCGTGATTGTTCGAAAGAGATACCGTGACCCTGGCACATGGGCAACTGATGGAACACGGGTGGGTTTTAGTCAGTAAAAGTCTGACACGCCCTCCCGCTCCGCCCAGAGCGGGAGAAGTCATTTGATGATTTCCCATCCTGAAAAAAAAAAGACACCGACTGCCGAAATTAAAGTTATTTTTCACTTTGTAGTGTTTTTAAAGAAGTAGGTTGTTTTTTTGTAAAAAGGTTTTTTCTTAAATATATTAAGATCAGAATTTCGTAAAGCGTAAACTTCATAAAAATATATTATTAGCCACACGTTCTATTTTGAATATTTAAATTTCAATCACTGTAAGTGAAATTCTAGATGTTTTTTAATGCTCCACGCGTTATTAAATACTTGTAGTCTGGAATTTTGACACTTTCGGTTTCAACCTTCGATTCGGATACACTGGTCAACAAAATTTTGTAACAAGAAAGGTGTTTACTAATTTTGAATAACCTACCTTCATTCTAACACCATATTTATATTGATCGGATCAGGTAAGTATTTATTATTTGAAAAGCGTATTTGTATTTTCTGTTTTTCGAATGAAATGATTCTTAAATAATGTCAAGAAGGTGTAAAAATTACCCTGACAAGTTTTGTTACAATCGTGGCGATATAAGTTTTGAAACTCAGCGAACAAATTTGACGCCATTAGCAACTTAAATTATTTGAAAATATTGGAGGTCCTCAAATTAGGCAATTGATGAAAATGAAATACCTATTCAAAAAAGCTTACTGATTTAGAAAAAGCAGCCTCGGAATCTTTAATTGATGTGGCTTTTAATTTTCTCGGCAAACACCGCTCAAATGACTATAAAAGTGAAATTTTAAATCAAATTTCAAAAAAACTATTCATATTTGATATATTTTAACTTTATTTCTATTGTCCTTATTCTTGTTCTAACCATAATTAGACAAAACATTTCATGTTACTTACAAAAAGTGTTTTTTTGTTGACCAGTGATACAAGTAAAGGAGAGCTTTGTCCTTCTGCCGGCGTAGCATGACCAATTCTATGTCTATTCTACCACGAACAAAAAAGTTTCTTATGTATGTTAATTCTGTAAAAATGTTTCTATCTCATCAGAAAAATACTCATCATACTTGAGACACATCAAATCAAAATCAAAATTAAAAAACTTTATTTCTCCTCACAATCACAAACTTATTCTAGGTTTTACATATTATTAGAAGAAAAACAACAAACAGAATAGAAACATCTCTTCTTTTCAGTTTTACACAATTTTTCTATGATACAAACTATCATTTTGTCTTCTCTTCCGTCGACAAATTCCGTTTCTATGGCGATCATGCTACGCGTGCTGGTTCTTATTTATAATTACTTGTTAGAATTGAAGTGTGCAGGTAGGAATTTTATGAAAGCAAACTGCTTTGTACATATCGATCCAAAATGTCAGAGCTATGAAAAGTAACATTATGAGATACCTTCAATTTAAAAGTGAAGTCAAAGTAAAATATTTGAATTAAATCTTGAATACTTCTGTCTAAAAACATAATGCATGTCATCATCATCATCATCATCATCATTACAGCCGTAAGACGTCCACTACTGGACATAGGCCTCCCCCAATTTGGGAGGCTTTGCCGTAATCGCCACGCTTGGCAGGCGGGTTGGCGATCGCAGTATAGTGGTAAAATGCATAGAGATCGCTGCTGCCCATTCTCTAGTAAGTCCCTTAGTCGCCTTTTACGACACCCACGGGGAGAAATGGGGTGATGCTATTCTTTACGTTCGACACCACACGGACGCTAAGAATGCAATGCATGCAATGCACGCAATGCATGTAGATGTATACATATATAACCTAAGCCGTATTTTAGATCGTACGTGCTCTCTTTCGCCGCTTTAACTCAAAAAACTGAAAAGCATAAAATAATATCCCTTAAAATTATGAGTCGGGGCGCTTTGAGTGATCCTTGTTCATTGATGTTTCACCGCCGACTCAAAATTTTAAGGTTTATTATTTTATGCTTTTCAGTTTTTCGGCGGTTTAATTTTTTGTTAAAAAGTTTTTATTTTACAATTTTTTGTGACTTTAATGTACTAATAATACTTGGCAAGATATACCCTATCCAACAAAAAAAGAATTAATAAAATCTTAAATCTTAATTATCGGAATACTTTGTATAAAGTTATGCGTGTTTATACATCACAATCAGTGAGTGAACAATCAATCATACCCTGTTTTCCGACCCTTAGGGTTCGATTTTGTTTTTCAAATTTATATGGAACCATCTTGGGAGTATACCCTTTCTAACAGAAGAAGAATTGTTACAATCGGACCACGATGTAAAAAGATATGCGTGGTCACACATAAAAAAAAAATACGCGTCGAATTGAGAACCTCCTCCGTTTTTTTTCGTCGGTTGAAAAACTAAACTAAGGCTCATAGCTAAAGCACTAGGAAGTGGTGAAGGGCGGGCGTTTTGGGGGACGGTCTTATATTATTTTAACATTCGAAAAGTGCTGATTTTCAGCCTAATTTGAATAAATGTCTTTCGATTTTGATCCCACAAATTAGCAGTAAATATACCAATTAGCAGGAATTTGCAGTTTTAAATCTATATATTAATACGTGAAGCGAAAACTTTGGATCCCTTTTTACGAAAATTGGGCGGACGGAGGAGTATGAAATTTCGCACACTTATAGTTTATACAGAGAAGAATTGACGAATGCTAATATTTTTTTTTTAAATTATGCGTAAAAATACATTATTTTCAATAAATAACACGTTACACACACTACTGTTCATTACCGTGTATCTAATACACACATGCATAAATATTCTTTTGTTTATGGTCCAAATCTGTCTTTATTATTTTGTGCAGTGTTAACAACACCCAGAAATATTTACCCCTAAAGCTTAAGTTAAAAACTCTTATAATTGCCACAATTACTAAAAAAATCCGCTAAAAAATTATAATGAAAATAACCAACGAATGTTCAGTAATCATAGACCGGCACACAGTAGTAATATTTGTCTATATTTATTACGCGACATTTGTTAATCATTCACTCTGCATTCTTAGTATCTAGGAACCGTACTAGAAGTCGCTAATACTTTTACTGTAATCAAAAACACAATGAGAAATGTAAGATGGCAAAAAATCCCTAAGAATACCCCTAAAAATGGAACGCCCCTAAAAAATCTCAATCCTCTTATTTACCCCCTAAATTTGGGAAAACCCCTAAGTTGGTAAGCCTGATTTTGTGTCTATAGTCATAATGAATGTCAAGTCTAACATAACTATAACCATAGGTAATAAATTAATTTTATAGATATATAACCTATTTCATTTTTAAAATCTATGATCATGTCGAGAATATTTGTCTTTAATATTATTTGTATTAGCGACGATAGGAATTTAGTTTAGATATGGTTTTATGGGGAGTGTCAAGTATGGCATTAGTAAGTTTCCCATACAAAACTTAGTGTAGTGTGCAAACTGTAGAGGTTGTATGCCTCACGATTGTACAGGCTGGTCATAGATTCTACAGGCTGGTTATTATTATGACATTTGGAACCGTCATAATTAATTAAAAATAATAGGGAAAATTCTATAAAAACAGAACAAATTCCTGTGATAATTCATTCCATATTGTTCCATATCCAGCAGTTAAGAAGTATTAAGAAAAAAAAAAAGAGAGTCCTGAAGAAGTATTCTTTACTCATTACACCTGCGTCCTGGTCCTGGCCATCACCATCCCGCCAGCGAACCCTCTCCACAGTAGTACAGCGTCAACAATTTGTGTTACTGAATGTCAAATATAACCATATTATTTTTTTATATTTATTATTATCTATATTTTTTCATTTAATAATGTATTTCTATTCAAATGAAGTACGGTCGAATTTCGACCAATGGGCGATCACTAGTAAACTATAAACTTAAACAATAATGCATTTATCTTATATCTTTAAACGAGCAATTCTTGTATATTTGTATATATATAATCTGAATCTCGGAAACGGCTCTAACAATTTTCATGAAATTTAGTATACAGGGGGTTTCGGGGGCGATAAATCGATCTAGCTAGGATTCATTTTTATAAAATGTCGTTTTATTCATGTTTTCAATGACCAACTTTATCGATAATCCACTTGAAACTAAACTTATTATTTTAAACACTATTTATCAAAAAAATACCGAGCAAAGCTCAGTCAACCAGATATTTTATATTATTCATACTGGTCCCGTGTGGTGTCGGACATAAAGAATAGCATCACCCCATTTCTTCCCGTGGGTGTCGTAAAAGGCGACTAAGGGATTTACTAGAGAATGGGCAGCGGCGGGCGTTCTCTATGCATTTTACTACCATACTGCGATCGCCAACCCGCTTTCCAAGCGTGGTGATTATGACAAAGCCCCCCAAATAGGGGGAGGCCTATGTCCAGCAGTGGACGTCTTGCGGCTGAGATGATGATGATTCGTACTGGCGTGTGCTAGCTGCTATATGACAAATAATTGAATTCAGTGTTTTTTCCTAAAACATTAAATAATTAAAGTTTGATGTTTAAATTCTTCTTTTTTAGGCTAGGCTTTATGGAGGTACTTAATCTTATACCTTTAAACGAGCAATTCTTGTATATATATATTATAATCTGAATCTCGGAAACGGCTCCAACGATTTTCATGAAATTTAGTATATAGGGGGTTTCGGGGGCGATAAATCGATCTAGCTAGGATTCATTTTTATAAAATGTCGTTTTATTCGTGTTATTAATGACCAACTTTATCGATAATCAACTTGAACATAAACTAATTATTTTAAACACAATTTACCAAAAAATACCGAGCAAAGCTCGGTCAACCAGATATTTGTTGCTAATAGGTCACACTATTACATCCTGGAAAGATTACCAAAATTACAAGTCAACCTGTATATAGATACCTACTGCTAACTTTTGAAAGAAATCTGTTCACAGTAATAATTTAAATTATAAAGGGCATGGAAAAATGGACGACGGATGGACTTGGTAGCTGTACGAAAGAGAAAAATAAAATTGCTGAATATCTTTAACAAAAACCTATAGATGAGCAAAATTTTTTTGGACTAAACTTGATTTTTAACACAAAAATCGCAATAAGTTACAAATCAAATCACTATTACGTTTAATTGTCAATCAAATTCATGTCACAGTCTAATAAGATAATTTGACGAGTTTGATGAGACCCTCTCTGCCACGAGTGTATACGATGCAAGCGGTACATTGATATCGCGGGTCAGTCTCACAGCCGCCTGCGCACACATCGCACGCGCAAACATTTCTATGTCGCGATCGAAATAAATCACAACTTTACATTTTAATACCTCAATATGGACGTGGAACTTGGGAACTGTGATGAAATCAAACTAAAATGTGATGTGTCTGTGTTTTCGGATATACACTTTAGGATTCCAAATGGTAATGTTATTTTTTAAGTGAAAGTTTCCTTTTGGGGGTAATATACTGTTCGACTTACGATGGTGTTACTGCATCAGTGGCTGGTGGTCTTTCTTAAGACAGCGGCCTCACTTCTACGTTATTTACTTGAAATAACGTAGAACATAACACGTACCTATCTTCTAAAGGATATGAGATTTTAATATCCAGGTTTCCTGTCTGTCAAATCACACTATCATCATGCATGGACGTGTAACAAATTTATTTAATTTTTCAATCTTTCTTAAACATTAGCAGAATATCCTGCATCCATAATGAGCTTATCAGTTTCTACCAGACTTCGATGGAGACCTTTACAAAAGTCTGTTAACTTGATACTCGTTTAAAAGCATTATTTACTCGGTTTTGTGCATCTTCGTCGAATTTTTGCAAAGCACGATAAAGTTTTTTTTATCGTGATTGTATTTTGATATTTATCTTGTGAATGCTCCAGAGTTCTATGTACTTATATTCCAGTCGTCATTGCTTGTACAAAAATATATGTAGAGTTGACATTGTTGTATTATGTGTTCCAGAATTCAATTTTCTCACAACAATCCTGATAGTGGTAGGGAGTGAAGATAGCTATACATTAGTTAATCATCTTAATATTTATATCTTAAGTCATTATCTTACAATATTAACATAATTTAAAAGTTAAATCTTTAAAAAATATGTTCAAGTTTTATATAAAAATATAAGATATCAAATATTGTAAAAATTCGTCTGAACCGTTGTCAACCGGAAAGGTGCCCAAAAAGGTGGCAGCCACGTTGTATGGCAATGCTGATTCTTTTACCAAAAAATAGGCCAGCCTGCCATTGTCTCGGAACACTATTTTGGCACTCGGAACCCATGGCCTTAGATTTTCAACCACAAATGGCTCGAACATATAATTTCCAATTATTTCGAAAATTCATTAAATAAATTAAGCGAAAACAAAATCTGCGAAATACAAAAGTAGCATTTTATGCAGACCACATATTTTTTACCACTGGTTCACATACTTTTTGGCTCAAACTTTCTAAAATTAGATGTCGTAACTTTTAGTTTCAGTTTCTTATCTTCATCTTTCTTCATCAATTATCCACTTAAATTAGACAGCATGGTGACCACAAGTTGAGTTGTCGTAGGCTTTACCATTCTACATTTAACAAGTTTTCATCAAGAACTTGAACTTTAGAAATTACTTTGTTTTTGACTGGCAATGTTAATTTTGAATTAATGATACTATCAGAGATTTATTTATTTATTCACAAGGCAACTACAACAGGTAACAATCACAATATTTCACGAGGTTCACATTATAGGTTTAGACCTGATTATCACCCAAAGCGTAATCGTACAACATGACCAGCAACAATAAAATTAATTATGACTAAAACTACAGTGAAAAGTTTAGTGCACAAAATAACAGAAACAACAAAATTAATTATGATTGAAACTACAGTAAAAAGCTTAGTACACAAAATAATAGCTACAAGGACTGTGCGTATGTCCAACACACTTCCTACTTAGGCAGGGAATGTATGGGAGACCAAACGCGCCATGCAAAGTCCATAATTACATTAATTACGTTACATTATTTAAAGAAAAACAGTATTTCAAGAGTAAGAATTTAAAGAGAGTACAAACATGTCTTCTAAAAGGCGCCACTGTGCGCGAGAATCGAAGATGTCAATTCTGTTATTGATTTTTGAAATTTCATTGTAAAGTCGACATATTCTAACGATAGGGTTGTAATATGAGATGTTATTTGTATAGACCAGAAGTGCAAGTTTTCGGTGTACGGGTGTTATGTCTAGTATTGATGTTTATGAGGGACAGCAGAGTTGAAGAGTCCAGCTTGGAGTGGAGGATCTTATGCAGGTTAATTAAGTCTTGCTGTTTGCGACGAACAAGCAAGGATTCTAAATTGAAATTAGCAAGGCGTTCGGGATAGCTTTGAAGCGTTCTTGAGAAGCCGTATCGGTACGAAACCCACTTAACACATTTTCTTTGCACACTCTCAATTCTGTCAGAGTGTACTGCGTAACACGGTGACCAGATTTTCGAACAATACTCCAATATACTTCTTACCAGGCTTTTATAAAGTAATATGAAGCTTTGCGGTTTTTTGAATCCTTTGTTAGACCTAGATATAAAACTGAGAAGTTTCAATGCTCTGATCGTCACGCTATTCTAATGATCTCTTAAAGACATTTTATCATCAAACAACACGCCCAGATCTCTGGCTACGTGCTTTCGTTCTAACAACTGACCTTCAAGACTGTAATCAAAGGTGTTCTTTAAACGTTTTCTCGTGAAAGTTATAACAAAGCATTTATTTATGTTTAACTTCATTCGATTCAAGTCACACCAGTCAGAAATGATATTTAAATAATTTTCAAGGGATTCACTGTTGAAGGTGTTTTTAATCAACGTAAATACCTTCAGTTCGTCGGCATTTAACAGACAGGGACAAGATAATTTTGCCACGAGATCGTTAATAAAAATTATGAAAAGTAGGGGCCCGAAATGCGATCCCTGTGGAATGCCTGACGTAACATTAACCGGTAACGACAAGTAACCTCTGACTGAAACGAGTTGGCTTCTGTTTTGTAAGTAAGACTGTATCCACCGGAACAAGGAACCATGTATACCGTATGCTTTCAACTTCAAAATCAAGACTTCATGGTTAACTTAATCTAACGCCTTCCGAAAGTCTGTATAGACTGAGTCTATTTGACCACCCTTCGCAAAAGCAGAACACAGATAGTGTTTATATTCAAGATGGTTATTGAGGGTTGATTTACTACGAACAAATTCATGCTGAGATTGGGAAAGGTACGGTTGAAAGTGAGAATAAAAATGCTGATACAAAGATGCTTCAAAAAATTTTGCCATACCAGAAAATACTTATCGGTCTGTAATTTTCGCAATCTGACTTGTCACTATCCTTATAAATGGGCACAGCGTGCGCTGTTTTCCAGATTTTTGGGAACTTACCCAGTGTCAGAGATCGATTAAATAAATAATAGAGGGGCAATGATAGATCTTCAGCACACTTGACCAGGAAACTAGAAGGTATTCTGTCCGGACCAGCGCATTTATTATGATCCAGTTGTTTTAACGCCCGCAAAACGTAATCGTGCTCAATATAGATCTCCGATAAAGAAGAGTTGCATTCAATACCTGCACATGCCTCACCACTAGGGGGAGTTCCGGACGTATCCTCAAAAACTGAACTAAAGAAGTCCGAAAATAACTCGCTAATAACTCGGCTTTCAGATGAAACCACACCCTTAAACTTCATTGTTTGAGGTAAGCCATTTGTATTTTTTCTGCTATTGACGAATTTCCAAAATGATTTGACATTGTTAGATAAATTTTCCTCTGTGGATGATATGGAGGAGCTGTAGCATCGTTTAGTGAGGAACTTACACCTGCTACGCAACATTAAGAAAGTGTCATAATCTCGAGGGTTTTTATATTTTATGAAGCGTCTGTGATATTTATTTTTCTCAATGAGACATTTTTAAGAGCTGGTGAGTACCAAAACGGCTGTTCAGACTCACCCAGTCTGTTTGTGGGAGTATATTTGCTGATTCTATAATCAGCAAATATACTCCCACAACACACACAACTCTATAGTTGAGAGCCATGTAAAACTCTTCCACCGCCCGGTCAATATCTGTTGACAATAATAGGGTAGCCCAATCGAACTCTGCTATAGCTACCTTCACGTTTGCATAATCACACTTGTGAAAATTTAGCCGTTCGATGTTATTAGGTTTCATTTGTTTAGTGGGAGTGCTGCCTTTTATAATTTAGATTAGGGAAGCATGGCCGAAAAGCGAGGACGCCATAGGGCGTCCTCGCTTTGACAGCCTTGTAAAACTCACAACTGGATATAGATCCAGTTGTGAGTTTTACAAGGCTGTCAGTGATGATACATTAGTTAATCATCTTAATATTTATATCTTAAGTCATTATCTTACAATATTAACATAATTTAAAAGTTAAATCTTTAAAAAATATGTTCAAGTTTTATATAAAAATATAAGATATCAAATATTGTAAAAATTCGTCTGAACCGTTGTCAACCGGAAAGGTGCCCAAAAAGGTGGCAGCCACGTTGTATGGCAATGCTGATTCTTTTACCAAAAAATAGGCCAGCCTGCCATTGTCTCGGAACACTATTTTGGCACTCGGAACCCATGGCCTTAGATTTTCAACCACAAATGGCTCGAACATATAATTTCCAATTATTTCGAAAATTCATTAAATAAATTAAGCGAAAACAAAATCTGCGAAATACAAAAGTAGCATTTTATGCAGACCACATATTTTTTACCACTGGTTCACATACTTTTTGGCTCAAACTTTCTAAAATTAGATGTCGTAACTTTTAGTTTCAGTTTCTTATCTTCATCTTTCTTCATCAATTATCCACTTAAATTAGACAGCATGGTGACCACAAGTTGAGTTGTCGTAGGCTTTACCATTCTACATTTAACAAGTTTTCATCAAGAACTTGAACTTTAGAAATTACTTTGTTTTTGACTGGCAATGTTAATTTTGAATTAATGATACTATCAGAGATTTATTTATTTATTCACAAGGCAACTACAACAGGTAACAATCACAATATTTCACGAGGTTCACATTATAGGTTTAGACCTGATTATCACCCAAAGCGTAATCGTACAACATGACCAGCAACAATAAAATTAATTATGACTAAAACTACAGTGAAAAGTTTAGTGCACAAAATAACAGAAACAACAAAATTAATTATGATTGAAACTACAGTAAAAAGCTTAGTACACAAAATAATAGCTACAAGGACTGTGCGTATGTCCAACACACTTCCTACTTAGGCAGGGAATGTATGGGAGACCAAACGCGCCATGCAAAGTCCATAATTACATTAATTACGTTACATTATTTAAAGAAAAACAGTATTTCAAGAGTAAGAATTTAAAGAGAGTACAAACATGTCTTCTAAAAGGCGCCACTGTGCGCGAGAATCGAAGATGTCAATTCTGTTATTGATTTTTGAAATTTCATTGTAAAGTCGACATATTCTAACGATAGGGTTGTAATATGAGATGTTATTTGTATAGACCAGAAGTGCAAGTTTTCGGTGTACGGGTGTTATGTCTAGTATTGATGTTTATGAGGGACAGCAGAGTTGAAGAGTCCAGCTTGGAGTGGAGGATCTTATGCAGGTTAATTAAGTCTTGCTGTTTGCGACGAACAAGCAAGGATTCTAAATTGAAATTAGCAAGGCGTTCGGGATAGCTTTGAAGCGTTCTTGAGAAGCCGTATCGGTACGAAACCCACTTAACACATTTTCTTTGCACACTCTCAATTCTGTCAGAGTGTACTGCGTAACACGGTGACCAGATTTTCGAACAATACTCCAATATACTTCTTACCAGGCTTTTATAAAGTAATATGAAGCTTTGCGGTTTTTTGAATCCTTTGTTAGACCTAGATATAAAACTGAGAAGTTTCAATGCTCTGATCGTCACGCTATTCTAATGATCTCTTAAAGACATTTTATCATCAAACAACACGCCCAGATCTCTGGCTACGTGCTTTCGTTCTAACAACTGACCTTCAAGACTGTAATCAAAGGTGTTCTTTAAACGTTTTCTCGTGAAAGTTATAACAAAGCATTTATTTATGTTTAACTTCATTCGATTCAAGTCACACCAGTCAGAAATGATATTTAAATAATTTTCAAGGGATTCACTGTTGAAGGTGTTTTTAATCAACGTAAATACCTTCAGTTCGTCGGCATTTAACAGACAGGGACAAGATAATTTTGCCACGAGATCGTTAATAAAAATTATGAAAAGTAGGGGCCCGAAATGCGATCCCTGTGGAATGCCTGACGTAACATTAACCGGTAACGACAAGTAACCTCTGACTGAAACGAGTTGGCTTCTGTTTTGTAAGTAAGACTGTATCCACCGGAACAAGGAACCATGTATACCGTATGCTTTCAACTTCAAAATCAAGACTTCATGGTTAACTTAATCTAACGCCTTCCGAAAGTCTGTATAGACTGAGTCTATTTGACCACCCTTCGCAAAAGCAGAACACAGATAGTGTTTATATTCAAGATGGTTATTGAGGGTTGATTTACTACGAACAAATTCATGCTGAGATTGGGAAAGGTACGGTTGAAAGTGAGAATAAAAATGCTGATACAAAGATGCTTCAAAAAATTTTGCCATACCAGAAAATACTTATCGGTC
Source organism: Aporophyla lueneburgensis (assembly GCA_932294355.1). Taxonomy (NCBI): domain Eukaryota; kingdom Metazoa; phylum Arthropoda; class Insecta; order Lepidoptera; family Noctuidae; genus Aporophyla; species Aporophyla lueneburgensis. Next base: position 18,879,743 of record OW028746.1, on the reverse strand, counting down.
TGTAATTTTCGCAATCTGACTTGTCACTATCCTTATAAATGGGCACAGCGTGCGCTGTTTTCCAGATTTTTGGGAACTTACCCAGTGTCAGAGATCGATTAAATAAATAATAGAGGGGCAATGATAGATCTTCAGCACACTTGACCAGGAAACTAGAAGGTATTCTGTCCGGACCAGCGCATTTATTATGATCCAGTTGTTTTAACGCCCGCAAAACGTAATCGTGCTCAATATAGATCTCCGATAAAGAAGAGTTGCATTCAATACCTGCACATGCCTCACCACTAGGGGGAGTTCCGGACGTATCCTCAAAAACTGAACTAAAGAAGTCCGAAAATAACTCGCTAATAACTCGGCTTTCAGATGAAACCACACCCTTAAACTTCATTGTTTGAGGTAAGCCATTTGTATTTTTTCTGCTATTGACGAATTTCCAAAATGATTTGACATTGTTAGATAAATTTTCCTCTGTGGATGATATGGAGGAGCTGTAGCATCGTTTAGTGAGGAACTTACACCTGCTACGCAACATTAAGAAAGTGTCATAATCTCGAGGGTTTTTATATTTTATGAAGCGTCTGTGATATTTATTTTTCTCAATGAGACATTTTTAAGAGCTGGTGAGTACCAAAACGGCTGTTCAGACTCACCCAGTCTGTTTGTGGGAGTATATTTGCTGATTCTATAATCAGCAAATATACTCCCACAACACACACAACTCTATAGTTGAGAGCCATGTAAAACTCTTCCACCGCCCGGTCAATATCTGTTGACAATAATAGGGTAGCCCAATCGAACTCTGCTATAGCTACCTTCACGTTTGCATAATCACACTTGTGAAAATTTAGCCGTTCGATGTTATTAGGTTTCATTTGTTTAGTGGGAGTGCTGCCTTTTATAATTTAGATTAGGGAAGCATGGCCGAAAAGCGAGGACGCCATAGGGCGTCCTCGCTTTGACAGCCTTGTAAAACTCACAACTGGATATAGATCCAGTTGTGAGTTTTACAAGGCTGTCAGTGATGATGATAATGATGATTCTGTTTTTAGGATCAAATATCAGTTCTGACATATTTTTATGCTCTATTTTATGCTATCAGTCATTTGAACGTTTCATATGGTTATCATTTGAGGTCATATTTTTTACCCCAGCCATTCTACGTAAGACAGTTCAATGCGGCTATTATCTCCAGAAATGATTATTACAACGTCATTTAACCCACATTTATCTATTGTTACAGTTTTCGATTCAATTTTGTTGCAAAATAGTATTAATTATATAAGTTTTTTAAGTTGAAAATGGTCAAAGCAACGATCTATGTGAATTCTCTTGGTTTTTATACATTGCATAAGTACTTCATTAATTTGTAACGTTGGCAAATAGATTAATAATGCAAATTAAATTATCATTACAAAGTTGTTACTCGAGGCCCCTAGGGCCATGAGGTCCGAGTGCCCACTTAGTCTTCCGAGATATTTCGAAGTGTTTGACTCTTCACGTGACCCGAGGGCTAGCCTTTTTTTGTGGGTGTATATCATCAAATGACGTCTCGGAGCGGAAGGGCGTGTCAAACTTTTATTTATTTTATTATTTATGTACACACAGTAAAAAACAGAGTGATAAGGCATATTAATATAATTGAGTACAAAGGTACTTCTTATTTGTTAAGAAATTTCTTCCAGCAGACCTGCGAAAGGAGAAATGAAAAGAAATGTAGACAATAGTGTGTGAAAACAAGAAGAGAAGATATGAATATGTGAAGTCTTAAACTACTTTTACTGACCCACCAATGTTCCTTCAGTTGCCCATGTGCCAGGGCCACGGCATCTCTTTCGAACAAATCTCGCGACCCTAGCAGAAGAGGGCTAGCTTAATGTTTGGCCAAAGAATGAACTTTACCGTCAAAATTCCAACGTGGCATTGCTACTCGCCTAACGGTAGAGACGAAATTTTTGATGTCCTATGATCTTTTCTTTTTATAGATATACTTGTACATATTTTTATTTTAAGACCGTTTGTTTTTAAATTATGTAAATATTCGATATTTGAACCGGGAAGAGATTTCTAGCGAAAATTGTCATTCAGTAACTTGCAAACTATTATACATTGCAAAAATCGCCGCAAATTTTCTACCAGTAGAAATAAAAGAATAATTATCTACGGAATGTCTTGACAAAGAAACTGCCGGAAGACAAACAAGCGCAACAATTTTAATTGATTGTCGACGTAGAACTAAGGGCATATTATAATTATTGTCATTACCTGTCATTACTGTGTATAACATATGCCCTTAAAGCCTTATCTTTTAACTCTGATTAACTTAATCTTCTCTTATCTTGTACTCGTTAATCTGTTATCTATTTATTTACAATCAATTGCTTTTGCTTCTGATGTGTTTATATAGTTGTTGTACCAGATTGAATCAATGTTTCGATAAGAATAGAAAAAACATCAAATAATTGCTTTATGGAATAAGTATGGATTGCAGCAACACGGGAATGCAAATAATTCTGTTGACGTTGTACGGTGGAAAACCAGGTAATAAATAGTAGTGTAGCTTGTAATGACGCCTAGCACTGCATAAAGATTTAAAGAAAAGATTCATTACAGGATAAATGTAGTGAGAAACAAATTAATTGAACCTTCAAAAAGTTATTGACCTTCTTATGATATACGCTTTTTTAAAATTAATAATTCTGGAATTTAAAAAAAATTGTAGGTACGTCTAATGGCGCCGAATTTAAAAAATACCTGTTTTTAAATTTAAGGCCTTTTCTCACAGTTGGTCGCACTAATTGAGATAGGGTACCTCGACCAAACGCGTTAAGTTAGGTAAGAACTGTAACCAATCGCGCTACATCCAAGTTAGTCGCAAAATGGCGGTTTTGTTTTTTTTAGTACCCCAATAGCGCATACATTACAGAGTTCAATAATATTATTAGAAAAACGGAACGGGCTTGAATTTGAGGATTGATTAAATACATGGCAAATATAATTATATGTCCTAACGATTGTAGATTATTATATTATGTTTAATGATTATTTATATAGAAAATCATTATTAACATTCGACAAAAACGAGGCCTCTTAAAAAAACTCAACTTCATTACAGTCCATTTAAAAAACCAATTCAACTGGTTTTGGACCTTTTTTGTTTTTGCTTAGTTTGTACATTTGTAACTACTTAATTTTGAATCATATCAAATAATTTATATTTCAGATTATAGTATCTAATTTGTTTATAATTGCATATACAACTTTAAAACTAGTGTACTTAGTAGTACCTAGTATCTACATACATTTACCAAATTTTGGTAATAATAACCTACTAATAATGTCCACATCACTATTAATAATAATGTCAAAATCACTATTAATAAAGTCAAAATAATTATAATTGCAATAATGAAACATGCAATAGGTACAAGATACAAAAATAATAAATTATTTTGATTTAACGTCAAACACAAAACCCGTAATATTAATTTCAGTCGGACTGTATTGATTAAATTATCTGAAATAAATGTATTTCTATTTTTATTTTATACGATAATGGCTATCATCAACACTTGTACTTAAAATCTTACATTTTATAAATCAAGCTCTGACCATTTTACTATATTATTGCTTCGACCTTTAAATGTTAAAATGTCAAAATTGTAAATATGAAATGTTACGTCGTAAATAATTCCTAGGGAGCAGTGGTGGTCATGAGTGCGATCCCAAGCAGGAGTTTTACTTTGTATACCTTATTTCATCACCACTGCTCTCCAAATGGTGAAGGAAAACATCGTGAGGTAACCGGCATGTCTTAGAACTAAAAATTCGAAGACATGTGACATATGTGGTTTATAGGTAAAACCCGCACTGGGCCCGCGTGGTGGATTATAGCTCACTCCCTCACGCCGAGAGGAGGCCTGATGTTTAGATGTTTGTTACTTAATCAAGTAAAAACGGCAGCTCAGATTGAATGAAATTTGCCAGATAGATCGTTTATAACCTGAATTAACATATAGGATTCTTTTTATTCCGATACTACGTTTCCGTGGGATAATTTCTGACATATGCGCAGGCGACGCGTCGCCTGCGTGCTGGGAAAAGCTAGAGGTTAATAGGTGTACCTCTATAACCGTTTAGCCGTTAAGAGGTGAAAAAGTAACAAGACAGAAAGCTAGGCAGATTTTCTTTCGCATCTATTTAAGTAAAAATGTATTGCTGTTCATTGGTAATCACTTGAAACTGGTAAATTTTTGTATAAAAATACTCTTTAAAGTCAGAATTATGTTTAAAAGCTTTTATAGCAAATCCTGGAGTTTCATGGAAAATTTCAAGTTCTGGAGAACAGAAAACTGACCGTTCTTTTGCCTAAGGGGCTTTTATATGGACTAGTGATCGCCCATTGGTCGAAATTCTACCGTACTTCATTTGGATAGAAATACATTATTAAATGAAAAAATATATAATAATAAGTATAAAAAAAAAAATATGGTTATATTTGACATTCAGTAACACTGTAGACAAATTGTTGACGCTGTACTACTGTGGAGAGGGTTTGCTGGCGGGATGGTGATGGCCAGGACCAGGATGTAGGTGTAATGAGAAAAGAATACTTCTTCAGGACTCTCTTCTTTATTTTCATACTAATAATTATATACATTTAATACTTCTTAACAGCTGGATATGGAATGAATTATCACACTTTGCTCTGTTTTTATAGAATTTTCCCTATTATTTTTAATTAATTATGACAGTTCAGAACGTCATAATTATGACCAGCTTGTACAATCGTGAGGAGGCATACAACCTCTACAGTTTGCACACGACACTAAGTTTTGTATGGGAAACTTACTAATGCCATACTTGACACTTGACACTCCCCATAAAACCACAAAAAATATTTCTTATAAATCTAAACTAAATTCCTATCGACGCTAAAACAAATAATATTAAAGACAAATATTCTCGATATGATCATAGATTTTAAAAATGAAATAGGTTACATATCTATAAAATTAATTTATTACCTATGGTTATACTTGACATTCAGTAAGACTATAGACACAAAATATTTAAGACAGATGTTCTCAATTGGACCACAGATTTGGACCATAAACAAAAGAATATCTATGCATGTGTGTATTAAATACACGGTAATGAATAGTAGTGTGTGTAACGTGTTATTTATTGAAAATTATATATATTTACGCATAATTTAAAAAAAAATTAGCATTCGTCACTTCTTCTCTGTATAAACTACAAGTGTGCGAAATTTCATACTCCTCCGTCCGCCCAATTTTCGTAAAAAGGGATCCAAAGTTTTCGCTTCACGTATTAATATATAGATTACTGAAAATACAATTTTTTATAATACTAGCTTTTGCTAACGGCTTCGCCCGCATGGAGGTCGGAAATTAACCCGCGGAAACATACTACCGGGATAAAAAGCCTATGTCCTTTCTCAGGCTCTAAACCATCTGTGTACCAAACACAGGGTGGCAAATGCTATACATTTTAATTTTTGTCTACTCAGCGCCATCTATCTACGAGGACATAAATTAAAAATGAACAATGTTGCCAGCGTATATCCATAAAGTAATTGGTAGTATATGTAAGTAAAAGGGGAAGCGCATAATCTTCGATTTTGATCTATTGTGAGTTAGTTAATATTTTTCTGTTTTTTTTTTGCATTTTCAAATGTTCCTTGATCATTGCATTTTATGAATGCTTTGTTCATATTGATAAAAAATTAAACTATTAGTAGAATTTACAACAGGCCACAGGGCGATATTGAAATTTTATGTCAATACAAAGATGTCTGCGGTTGCGCATGTTTTTGTAATTATTTCGTTTGCTTCCCGATTTTGAGTGTAAATTACGCGAGTTTAGTTCGCTACTCCGTATTTACTAAAAGTCTTGGAAGATTAACATTCCCTTAGTGTCTGTTCTTTCTAAATTACGTCGAGTTGAGTCCCCTGTGTTCCTCTGTGATTTAATCGAACCGAATTACTTAGGCCCCCCGTAAATTGGAGTTTGGACCATATAAGTTAAGTGTTTTGTGTTTAAATAACAATGTCTCGAAACAAGTGTTGTGTGCCCGGTTAATCAATAAAAGCTGGTACCGAAGTTAATGTTTGGTTTTTATATGTATGTAATGTTTTGTTTTACGCAATAATTATAAACATCCAAAATTGATATTTGTTTTACTATCCCCGAAATCACAAGTTTATTGTAATAATGAATTAGCTTTACCTACCGAGTAGAATAGTGTGGAATAGTTGAAATATTCTGTTGTAGTAAAACTAAACCTAACAAATTCAAATCAAGATTTAAAATCTAGATTTGAATTTTTAGGTTGTTTTACTGCAACAGAATTTTCAACCATTCTACATTATTCTACTTGCTAGAATTACCGATACAAGGTACTACGTAGGTATATTGACAGATGAATAGTGTATGTCCTGGTAACTAGATGGCGCTGCCTAAGAAATACTTAAGTTGCCAGTCTATCTCTAGTATATATAGTAGTCTATGGTACCAAATTTCATTTAAATCGGTTCTACTGTACTGAACCGATTTAAAAGTACTGTTTTAGCAGGAAAGCGAGACAGACAGACAGACAGAGTTACTTTTGCATTTATAATATTAACTGTGGATTTTACATTTGTATTCATAAAAGTAGAAGATATTGAAGAGCTCATAATAATTCACAGATATTGGTTCTAAAACAATTCACCAAATATAAGGTATGCTAATTGTATGCATCTTTCAACACGTGATTGTATTCGTAATGTTATTATGCGCACGCAACTAACTGACTTATTAAGTCATGTTTATTCAAATTTATAAAGTAGGTAGTAGAGTAGTCACTGAACAACAATCAAATTGTTTGAATACCGGTTGTTTGATCGTAATGAGTAGCTGTTTAAATTTTAACCGACTTCAAAAAAGGAAGAGGTTATATATTACTCTGTTTTTATGTACATATGTTGTCCGATATCTCCGGTAATTGGGTCGATTTCGAAAATTCTTTTTTTCATAAATAGGTTATGATTCAGAGGTGGTCACATATAAATACTGTGTATAAAATATCGTATTTAATTCACTTTGTTTATAGTGATGATGTTCTAATACTTCCATATGACTTGTGTGGTGCGGGATAGATACCCATAACTAAAATAAATGTCATTAAACAAATACATAATTATCTTTGTACATGTAATTCTCCTGTACGTTTGTATGTCATTGAACTCCTCCTAAACGTCTAGGTTTAATGAGTTAATTTTGTTTAAGTTTATGTGGATGGTTTAGATTCATAATTGGACCCGATAGGTGGCGTTGCGATCGAATTCTAGAAAACAGGAAAACGTTTGTGCGGACAGCCAGTTTTGTATAAAAATATTTATCTACGTGGGTGTTTATTACGTTTCCCATGCAGAACGAGGGTTTATCCATATTAGGAGGATATCATAAATGTGGATACATAAATATAATATTAGAACCTACGTAAAAATATTTTTATCCGTCATTGAGTGGACCACTATAAATAAACCCACCAAGCCTTATTTGTTAGCACAAGTATTAACACGCTTTTAATAGTTTGGTATGTATGTATATATCTGTATAACGGAATCTTTGAACGTGGTTTTCACCCCCTTTTAAACGTGGGATAAATGTGAAACTTTAGACACTTATCAAGGATCAACATTACAATAATTTCATAAATTTGTGCTGTTATCTTTGCTAGAATCAAAGCACAAATAGCCATTATCCCGGCCAGGATACCGAAACAATATAACTAAAAACATGCTTTTGTAGCTAGCCGAACTAAAAAATATAAAAATATAATAATACTTGATATCAATTAGAAAATATGTAAAAAAAAAAACATCTCAAGTTTTTTCCATGATTTTCTACTTTTTAGCTTTTGTTTTTCTATGAAAGCGTGTTTTTAGTCTTAAAACTATTATTTATATTTGATTTCGGTATTTATATTGGGGTAACAAACTTTAATGTATGCGTCAGCGACCAGCTCACATCGTTGACTTCTTGCAATCAGTATTTTTGATAGATTTTGCAAAACTTGATACCTAGCCATTGTCGAAAGGTTTCTTTAGGTATACGAATTTACATATTTAAAAATATTTGACAGTTTTATTTAACCTTAAGGTCATGACTTGTTTAGTACCAAAACGCCATTTTAAGGCTATTGCTCTCCCACCTACCGTTCGGTGGGACCGGTTTACACTAAATATTCTGAACCTTTCCTTAAAAGTCAGTCGGTTCGCTGCCCAGCTAGTCAGCATCCGGATTCACTAGGTACATACATTCACATACATACCCACAAAGCGTAATTGAAGTCTAAACTTGAACGTCTTGGTTAAGAGATGTCAAAGAATAGGGAATCCAGGAGAAATTTCGAAAAGAAAGATCAGATAGGAAATGTATATTGATGTCTAGAATTCTAGATAGCTTGCAAAAAAACTTAATGATCATTGGCAGCCTTGTTCCATCCACTGGTGAGTAGGCCTGCTACCCTGGGCGAGTCACATCCTGGTCTTACCCGCGATTTTATTTATTTATTTATGTATGCTTTGTTGTACACCAGAAAATACATAACAACAAGAACATTCAACACAGAAAAACACATACAATGGGCGGCCTTATCGCTTTCTGCGATCTCTTCCAGGCAACTTCTGAATGGACAGTGATTGCGTGGACATAAAAATGGGGTCGTCACTGGTGCAAAATATAGACACAATTTTTATAGTAAATACATAGATATAATCATATATATTATGTATAATAGATACTTATATATATACATACTAAATATATAAGCTAAGAAAATAAAATACGACTACAGATTAAATCTACTGCATTTTATCCGCACATCTGATTGTTGTATGCCAACACTCCTTCTCGTATCTCAGCCGCCATTCAGTAAGGAGTCGACTTCACCCGCCATCACCACCTAGCCAAGTGTCCACCTCATTACTGACCTGAAATAATTAAGTGTAGGTGTAATAGTGATTTCAATACAGGGTGGCAAATACATCTACGAATAACTTAAAAAAAATGGCTGTTCCATATATTTTCACCGAAGGAAACAGCTTTTTAATCACCGACGAAAAAATTAAATAAAAGGTGTTCCAGAATCAAACCCTGACAGCCTATATACTGGTTGCAGATTAAATTTAAAGGTACATACATACCCATGTACTTTCATTTACTTTCCTATTCTTTGTTATAAGAACTATTGATTAATAGTTACTATTGATACGGAGAGATGAATAGTCTTCTGTTTGCATTGTGCACGTGCATTGTGATTCATAAATGTGCAGCGCCTAATGCAGCCGTCAGACCATCAGCATTGTGATAATACGCAGGCCTTATTGGAATCATTGTTTTGTCAAACCATAATCAAACACGGCTACACATCAACCCGCTAAAGCCCAGCTGACCTCTCCTTATACGGAAATCTCATACAATGTGAGATCAGTTTATACTGGAAATGTACAGATTGATATGTGACCGTGCGTACAATTACGATTTCCTTCGAGTTGATCACGCACGTGTGATTTCTGTACTTAAAGGTCGTTGCCCAAGAGATATAATATTCGTATCTAGATACTTATTATTTTGACAAACAATCCAGTACGCTGTATGCATACCGATTGCCTAAGTATCAAACATAACATATGTATGTAAAGTATCATAATATAACGCCAGTTATGTTTAAGTCCCATTTATAATAGGGGCGAGCCTTTTACCGTCAACCGGGCACAGATCCAGACTCCGCGCTGCTGCTTAGCTGAAAACTCTACTATGATGACCCATAGTAGAGTTTTCAGTCAACTGTTTGATTTATAGGATCAGGATCCTATATTTCCTCTTTTTTCGTTCGTTATTTTTTTTAAATTTCGTACTTCGTAATAAAAAAGTAACCATTATGTTTAGTAATATATATTTTTTTATTTATATAAAACAGATTGTAGTACATATCAGTTTTACAAAGTAGGAAGTATAAAATATCTATTCAATCAAGTGGGCGACGCGCGACGTGCTGTTCTCTTAGCTAGGCTATGATATTATGGGTTCACTCGTGTGTCTGTCAGTCCGATTGCCAAAGCCAATTTGTTCCAAATCGACTGTACTGTAATCAACAAATTAGGAAACTCATATTCTCAGAATTAAATGTTATCAGCAGACTTATAAAAGACACTAATTTTCATTTGTCTAGCTTTTATAAAACTATGTTATTAAAACTTTGATTATGTCGGATTTGCCACTGAATAACTCACCTACTCATTTAAACCTCAAGAGCACTTCCCGTGGTCATAGAACGCTGAAATTTTGTATGCAAGCTAGAATTTTCACACAAACGTAAAGAAAAGAACATTTGAAATCTGTAACTTTCACTCTTCAAGTCCCTCAGATCAGTTACAAATTTAATGTTGAGCCAAAGCCCTAAGCCCCTAACTGTTATTTGCAGATGTTTAACAGTCGTTTCGTGTTGTCAGAAGCCTGAAAGTCTGATAACCGCTTCTTGCTAAGGGATTCGCGTTACCCAGTAACTGGGTTGTTTAGATGATCATAGGCAACCCCGTGTAAAACACTGGCATTTAGCATCATTAGGTTAGATTGAAAGATGTAAACAAAGCGTTGATGATTTTTGGCAAGCTTTTTTTTCTGGATGGGAAATCATCAAATGACTTCTCCCGCTCTGGGCGGAGCGGGAGAAGTTTTTGGCAAGCTTTTTTTTCTGGATGGGAAATCATCAAATGACTTCTCCCGCTCTGGGCGGAGCGGGAGGGCGTGTCAGACTTTTACTGACTAAAATCCACCCGTGTTCCTTCAGTTGTCCGTATGCCAGGGTCACGGTATAACTCTAATGGGCTTAACTCTGCAAACTTTACTCCTTGGTCAAATATTTATTCATATATTTGCATTAAATGCTTGGCTTCGTCATTACATCATTGAACCATTGACACAACGTTAAGACCAGTGTCTAAACGTCTTCCCATAAAACCATAGAAGTCTCTCCCAAAACAGCCAAGCCGTCCATTTCGACTAAGGTGCTTGTAGAGTTAAGGGTTTGGTTACATTATGTCTCATAACTTTTGAACTGTGAAAGCGTTATGTAAGTCTTGGCAACCTACTTTACATGAAATACTTTTTTGGGTACCATATTATAATTGTAGACTTTAGCTTGCACTAGTCTGGTTTTTTTAATTTTTAGTTCTCAATCCAAACTAATATTATAAATGCGAAAGTAACTCTGTCCGACGTCTGTCTGTCTGTCTGTCTCGCTTTCCTGCTAAAACTACTGAACCGATTTAAATAAAATTTGGTACACAGATAGTTTAGAGCATGAGAAAGGACATAGGCTATTTTTTATCCCGGTAGTATGTTCCCGCGGGATAATTTCCGACCTCCACGCGGGCGAAGCCGCTGGCAAAAGCTAGTATTCAATAAGCCAGCATTAGAGATTTCACGTTGAAATTTAGTTTGATTAAATTGTTTCGAAGCCATAGCATGTGTGTGTCTACGAAACGTCTACGCGATATCTACGCTAATATTCTTGACTGCTTAAATGTATTTTTAGGCAGACTACAGACTCTCTGTAGCCCGATAGTTTAGGGATTAGGCTACTAGCACACACACTGAGCGAACTCAACTTTCGAGGTTGGTGGTGAGTGCGCATACTCGACAACAGTTGGCCGACTGCTCTCGAGTCTTGAACGATTAGATAGTTGTTAAGCGCCTTTTGAAGAGAACAGTAGCTTAATGAACTGTTGAGAATAAGAAAAGAAACTGAGAGCTTAGTTAGCTTAATCGACTGACTAAACTATCCATAAGTCTACGCGTGTAGACTGACTGTTCAGTCTTCAAGTCACTTTTTTTTTTTGCTGCATTATATTGTATGCCTTTTAGTCTGTGATAAATCATTCATTTGTTATTGTATTATTCTACAACCTTGTTTAGTCTGAGAACATATTTTATGATATTCCCACAATACATTAAAATAGAACAACCAAAAGGTGAACATCACAAATAGTCAAAAACCAAATCAGCGAAGAGATTATAATAAATTACCTCCTTTAATTAAAATCAAGTTTTAGAATGTTACGCCAACCTAGAGGTTAGAGATACATAGGTACTGCCTTTTTAACCTATAAGGCGCTGTCCTATTGCCATCGCTCGCACGATCATTCGTCCGTCCGACGAAAATGATCGTGCGACCGTCCGTTCAAACATACCGATATCTACTGAATGTTCTATTGATGGCCGTGCGATCATGCGATGTGACCAAATTGTTTGATTTTCGTCGCGCGATCATCGACGCATCGTATTGATCGTACGTTCGTCCGATCCAACATACTGATGTACCGAATGTCCGAATAGCGCTCGCCGGCTCGCACGACCAAGCGGAGAGGAGACAAGGGAGGGGGGGCACCACGGGGTGCGTTCTGCTCGCTCGACGGCGGTTTTTATACAGTATATTATGTGGTCTACGCTTTCTTTTTTGAATACTATTTACAATTAAAGAAATATTGCTCGACAGCAGAAACTGTGCATCTTTGCTAAGAGCCAATTTGAGAGTGTTCGCAGAAGACAAAACTCGTCGCGCTCATCGGTTTCATCGCACGATGAAATCACATCGCATCATCGCACGAGCGATGGCAATAGGACATACGTTTTCTCATCGCGCGATCGGTTTCATCGCACGATGAAATCGCATCGCACCATCGCGTGTGCGATGGCAATAGGACAGCGCCTTACGCACAAAGCGGGGTGAATAAACAGTGTGTAAGGGACAGCCCTCCACAAACTGACAGAGTGCATTCAGCTCCTTATTTTGAATCATATTCCACCGGAATTTTTCTCAGGATTTTTTTACGTTTTTCAGGTTTATTTCAATGTAAAATTACATTCTCTGAAAGCAGCACTCCATTTATGTAAACAATACGGCTAAAATCAAAAAAGCAGCAATGGATGTTGAAATACTGTAACGAACGGCGCGTAAAATCAGCTGTTCACTTCCTGTCTAACTACAGAGTTTAACGAACTCGTCGTCGGCGATTGCAAAAAAGCGGCTTTCCGAATTGATCCGAAATACATTGCGTGTGAGGAAATAAAACAAATCAGGTTTATTGGATTCCCATAACGGTCCTGAAATAATTTCTTATACTGGTCATCTTAGTATGATATACTGAATCCACTCCATCAGTCTGCGGAGGGCTATCCCTTACACCCTGTATTTGACCGCTATGTGTGTCTGTCTGTGGCACCGTAGCTCTAAAACAGGTGAATCGATTTGGGTGCGGTTTTTTTATAGTAGCGATTCTAGCTACATCGGTTTAGCTGTTTCAAGGCCATCAGCTCTTTTCTTAGCTGCGGTCTATATCTTATACGCATAATGTAAAAACTTTACTTTTAAACATACTTGTGACCAAAAATTTTAAAACGCATGTATGCTATATAATTATGTAAGATTATAGATAGAATTCTTAGTCTGATGCTGCAGCCAGGATATCCGTCACACTAGTTCACTCTTGAAACAATAATAGCAGATGCATATGTCGTGTTTGGATTCGTTTTAATCAGTAGCAAAGGGAAATGACGATAAATGCAAGCTATATATAAAAATAAATACAAGCCTCACTCTGAAAAACATACGTAAAGCTCTACAGATTTAGGCGAGACGTGTCGATCATAGCCTATTTAATATTACTGTTTTAAGTTTAAAAAATTTAAACATACACATAAACATCACGCCTTGTTTCCCCGAAGGATTGGGCAGAGGTGTACCTATAGTACACACACATTTTGCCAGTTATATCTAAGTCCCATGTAATGAGGGCGAGCCTATTGCCATCAACCGGGCACAAATCCAGAATCCGGGCTGCTACTGAGAAATTCCAGATGGAAAAACCCAATAACACTTTGCCCGACCTGGGAATCGAACCCAGGACCTCAAGCTCAGCAGTAGCGTTTGCTACCACTAGACCATCGAAGCGGTCAAAAATAGGAAATAAAAGTTAAATTAAACATTTTAAAACCCCCGACCCAAACAAAACCATCTAAAAAGTAAAAAATATGTATTGGCCCTTCAGTAAGAAGTTGTAGGTAATATTTTGATCAAAAGATCGTTGTGTCATACATACCTACCTATCTTCTGATGGATGTACTTACGGCGACTTAACAAGCTATAAATTTCCAGTATAAGCTGACTTCTTATATTAGGGAAACCTTATACAATGCGAGGCCAGCTATAACTGGAAATGTATAGCTTGATATGTAGCCGTGTGTACCTAGGCTCCTTTGAATTACACCATAACAATGTTGGTTTTACACTAAAAGTAGGAATGGCTTTCATCCTGACAGTTCCACAACATTCATTGTGTTATTTACATTGTTAAGCCGACAAATTTTTCGAACATAAAGCAATGGATTAGCAATATCCTTCTCAATAATTCAAATTCTGTTTGATAGTGTAGTAGTGTGTGTTTGTTTTTATCTGTGTGTAGTATTGTGTGTGTTGTGTAATGTGTGTTTGTTGTGTAGTGTGTGTTTGTTTTTGTCTGTGTGTAGTGTTGTGTGTGTAGTGTAATGTGTGTTTGTTGTGTAGTGTGTGTGTTCAAAGGCCCCCTAGTATGAGTTTCTTTTAACCATCTCGACTTTACATATCGAGCGCGCTAGGCGCTCGAATTGGCCCTGGATTGGTGAAGGGCCAATCGAAGCGCCCAACGCAGTCGACGCGTTAATTCCAGACGATTGAAGGAAACTCACACTGGAGCCACTGCTGCATACTCCAGTAACTCCAGCTTTCATCATCATCATTTCAGCCGAAAGACATCCACTGCTGGACATAGGCCTCCCCCAAGCTTCGCCACTTCGACCGGTTTTGTGCTTCCCGCATCCAGCGGATTCCTGCGGCCTTCACAAGGTCATCGGTCCACCTTGTTGGAGGCCTTCCAACTCTACGTCTTCCGGTACGCGACCGCCACTCCAGAACCTTTTGGCCCCATCGACCATCTGTTCTGCGTGCAATGTGCCCGCCCTGCCCACTGCCACTTCAGTTCAGCAATTCTTCGGGCTATGTCGGTTACCTTGTTACTACAGCTTTATTTTCCCGTAATAAGTCTATCTAGCAACCGACCTGATCGCAAGAAAAAATCCAAGTAAGAATCTTTGTGTAAGTTCCCTATGTTACATTGCCTTTGTTTATATCTGTCGGCTGTTTGAGTTCGTCACGTAAAATGACAACATTCATTGGATGTTTATAACTTTATAAGTTATTCTCCAGCGCACGTATTATTAGCACATTTATATGCAGTTTGCGTGCAAGAATGTCAAAACTTGAACAACTAATAATTTAAAATATTCTCAAGAATCGCACGCTCACTAAAATTAACAGGTTCACAAGTATCCAGGGTCATAATAAATTAACAGGCAATGCTTTACATTACCCACTTGTTACCCACTAACGGAACAAAAAAAAACGACGGGTTGCACTCCGGGAGTGCCGGCAGAAGTGAAAACTTGAATATTAACATTGAGCATTTTTGATATTTTGGAATGGTTAGGGAATAATTTTGCTTTAATTATCAGTACTTATAAAAGTACTATCATTTATGTGCTAGAATACAATATTTATTTATTGCGCTATCGTACACAAACATGACAATTTATATTACATTAAAAAGTTTATCTCTCAGAAAAATCACTCTCCGTCCGTCTTACGAATTTTCGATCAGGTCACGTGTCCTGACGCGAGTTTAACATTTTTTGCCCATTACAAAAAAAGTGCACAACGCTGCTAAAGAAGTTTTCACTTCAAAAAACAACAGTAACTTTTGTTTTTTCATCATTCGATGGGCGAAGGTCACTGCCCTCAGTCGAATCATAACCGTCGCACATAGGAGTATTACACCTAAAAAACCGGACAAAATTATTTTGTATTTTATTTTACTATTTTATGAAATAAAAGTCAATAATTCATCATAATTAGGCATTTATTTAAAAAAAAAGCAAAAAAAAAATTACAAATCTAAGAGAGAATTTACTCTTAAAACAGGATTTGTTTTCAACAGGATAATCATGAGGAGACCGAATCAATCAGAATCACTGTCTCTTGAGTTTACGGTGATATGGTCCTCATCATCTTCGTCGTAGGAACTGTCACAATTCATTGTTTTAGGTAGAAACATACTAATAGCTTCCTGGGAAAAAGACTTGCTTTTCTTCTTCCGTTTTATTCTGTTGCAGCTGATGAAGGGATCAGATGTCAGCAACAACCTATTTAAAATGTCTCTGTTGCAGTCCACTCTTGAAAATTTTCTTGCGAAGTCAACGCGATATTTACGGAAATGTTTGTTCCGGGCTTCAGCAGCCTCCTCTGATAGCTGTCCGATAGGTACAATGTAACTTGAAATAACTTCAGCGCCATGCATCAGAATCTTGTGAACTGTAGGTGACATGGGATGCCAATCATACAGTTCCACGTACAGTTTGGCAGTTGTGTGAGCAAAGTCATCAAATTTCGCAGGATCGATATCATATCCGCTTGATATCACTTCAAGAATTATTTGGAATCTTTTTATCAAATCTATATTTATCCCAGTAATCCGAGATGAGCATTCAGGATTGTCAAAAAATCTTCTCGACGTATTTCCGTCGTTACTATTGCCGTAACCGACTTTGGGTATGTCAACAAGAAGACCCATCTCTTCTTTAAAACTTTGTTGTATTTTCTGTTTTGTTTTTTTTCAAAACATTTTTGTCTTCTACCGTTCGGGCTTGCCACTTCTGTAAGGGCGCTTTGTACGCCAGGTGCAACAATAGCTCGAAGAAACGAATTCTCGCATGCAGAATGGATAGTCCGAATCTCAGAGACTCTTCACAAACATTACTTCTTTCAAGTTTGTTGAAGTCCTTAGATGTCTGTCCACATTATAGCATCTCATTGTTGATGCCGTATCAGTCGCGGCATTGCACACCTTTCCATCGACCATTGTGAGCAAAATGGTGTGATTTATTTTAACGGAATCTTCCATAACAGTTGTTTCTTTGAGATTCCTTGCTTGTTCTTCAATATAGGTGATTTCTTCCTTTGTTATATCCTTTGTTTCGTGAATGAACCGAGCCCGGATAGGACGACAGAATCTCACTGAAGAAGGCACTGGATTTTGCCATACAATTTTTCTTGTCTCTCCATTAATAGAAACAACCATTCTTACAGGTACAAGAGAACTTAAAAATATATTGGCATCATCGTCACCAGTGTTGGCAAATGTCTGCTTAAACTGTGTCTGATTAGATCCGTCACAGCCCCATTTTGATATTAAGGTAAGATGTTGTTTCTCAAACTCTGACAATGTTTCAATCACTTCTTTTAAATACTGAAGTAGTCGCAAAGCCGTATGGTCCAGCAAAGCTTGAAGTTCCACTTCAAAGCTAGTTTCAGTAACCTTTGTGCTATCTTCGGCGGGATAACACTCCTTTTTCGCTTTTTGTAAAAGCGAATAGCAAGGATACATTTCTTTTCGGCCACCTTGTATTAATTCCCACTGCCCTCTTGTAAAATTACCTTCTACAAGTAACGCTAATGCTTCTTGAGGTGTGTATTTTCTCGTGATGGGTACTTTTTTAGCTGACGATATTACTTTTCGGAACTTTTTAGCTCTGGTAGGCGTTGACGTTATTTCTTTCATAATCTTGGACGCATCAACATTTCCCGAAGTACCTTGACTCACGCTTGCAGCGTACGTCAATTCCTCAACAGGTACCTGGTCCCGTAAATCTTTTGTTCTTCGACGCTTGCTTCGATCACTCAATTCTCCGAATTCTTTTGTTGGTCGGCCTGCTTTGTGGGCCCAACTAGGTAGTTCCAGGGATACATTAAGCCATTCCATATTGTTTTCTAGGAATCTCTTATCAGTATTACGGGCCTCCGACCATCTTTCTTTGAAACTGGTCTTGAAATATTTCAAAGAACGGGTAAGAACACTTGTTTCTTCGGGTGGACATGAAGTTAGTTGCGCAAGTCTTTCTTCCAACAACGTAAATTTTTCTTCAATATTCTTTCCTTTGAACTCTTTGATAATGGTATAAAGCTCCATTCTGGTGACTTTTTTCACTCTTTCCGAAGGATCTATGACAAAAGAAAACAAAAAATAAGTTTTGTCAATATAATTATAATCCTCCCCATATAGTTTGAAGTACTATAAAAAAATATGGGGTACGTTGGGGGGACTTTTTATTCATGTTTCTATTTCCTTAGAGTCTATATTTTATGCACACATAAAAATTTTAAGGCGACAAGGTGCGACACATAAACAAAAACACTAATGTATTTCAAATTTCTTTAAAAAACAAGTCAAAAAAGTGCCGCTGTTATTGATGGCTATACAAGTAGAAAATTTGGAAGAAACATAATAAAATATACTTCAGTATATAGTACTAAACTTCTATATCCATGTCCGAATAGTTAATCTCCTGTTGTTTGCTACACGAAGCCATTTTAGCACAAAAACTGACTAACACAAACGAGAGCGCCGAGAACAAAGACACGCGTACAGTACGATGACTGGGTTCCGACTGACGTTGTGGCCCAATGCGCGGGAGTTGAGGGTTGGGGTTCTGCCTTTTGATAAACCGGTTATTGTAGGTAAAGAAACATGTATTTTGGGTGCGGTTGGATTAACATCACTATTTTCAATTTTGTCCGGTTTTTTATGTGAAATACTCCTATGTGCGTCGTTTGGTTGCCTTTATGTAGGTACATACATACATGTCAGTGTCACTTTAAGTTTTGAACTAAGTTCAAATAATGAAAAAAATCGGAAATCTTTTTGCCACTGACTTGAAATTACAATATTTAGTTATTTTAGAAAATACGTATTACTGAAGTTTACTCAAATACTACCCAAGAAATGTTACTATTATAGGGAACATCCCTGTGCCCAAGGCACCCTATTCATCAAAAGAATGTTCGCAATCGATCCAAAATTGCCCGAGATATCGTGTACTAAAGCCTACACAAAAGAAACAGTCATGTTCAGAGAATTAAGAACGTCAGTAAGAACGTAATTTGGAGTCGGTTAAAAAATAAATTCGACATGTTTATCTAACTACCTACCTTATTTGAAACAATCTTAATTCGACCACCTGTAGTTATGTATTCGGATAAAAATACAAGTACCTTCAATGTTCAGTGGGTTGGTGCCTCGTAGACTTCGATACCCATTGAGGTCACTGGGTATCGAAGTCTACGGAGCACGTAGGAATGGCAGCTGTTTATTTTATTTATAAATGCGACATCCCGATATCAGAATCATCATCAGCAGCCTATAATGTTCCCACTGCTGGCACCGCCGCTACAGGCCTCCTCTCGGTGAGAGGGAGTGGGCCATAATCCACCACGCGGGCCCAGTGCGGGTTGGTAGATCTCACATGTCTTCGATTTTTTGGTTCGAAGACATGCCGGTTTCCTCACGATGTTTTCCTTCACCGTTTTGAGAGCAGTGGTGATGAAATCATTTACACAAATTAAAGCGCCTGCTTGGGTTCGAACCCACGACCTACTTTACTACTCGTAAGTCGCGGCCGAGTTTGAACAGTGGTGACCTAGTGATATCAGAATGCTTTATCAAAACTACTGAAACATCCGTTTGATAATAACATTAACTTAGTTCAACTTCAAATGTATGAATATCATTAGTTAGTTACTTTAATAAAAGAAGTATTTATATAATGACTCTACATTATCAAATAGGGTGCTATTCGACGTATTTTTATAATGTAGAGTCATTCACGCTTTTTGCATGAAAATGATTTCATATAAAAATCACTGTATCCTTATTTTAAATTTAAATTATTTTCTACTTTACACAACAAAAGCTTTTTTTTCTTTTTTATTTAACACTTTAAGCACATATATGTATGTACAGAGGCGGACTTAATGCCATAGGCATTTTCTACCAGTCAACCTTTGGGTGATGCAGAGACAAACAGTGGTAGGTGCAATGAATTTGAAGATATTCAAAAATAAACGCATAACCTATTTAAATCATAAACATAATACATATACCTAACTATATATAAATATAAAAACAACATACATACATATACATAAATAATCGAATTTACTAAAAACAAATGAGACAAACAATGACGAAAAATGCGAATGTGCTCGCGAACTTTAACTTTGAAGGTCAATCGGTTGGTTGCCATCCTGATTTCTTGGGGGAGCGCATTCCACAGAGAGACAGACTGGACAAAGAAAGAAGAGTGAATGAAGTCTGTGCGATGAGTGGTACACTGAAGAAGACGATTGTGCGATGAGCGTAAATTAAAAGCTTGTTTTTTATTTTGCTATCATGGTGATCGTAACCATAATAATGGCACAAAGTTATGAAAATATTGTATTGCTATCGATTCTTGATAAGTGTGCAAAGTTTCAAATTAATCCGACGGTTTAAAAGGGGTGAAAATCACGTTCGAAGATTCCGTTACATAGATGCATACCCTGCTAATAATAGCGTGTTAAAAAGTGGACAACTGCCCACTGTTGCGTTTGAAAATAACGATTTTAGTTCAATATCAGATTTATTGCCATTCCTAATAGAGAAGTGTGGAAGAAAAAGACTGTTAATAGGTAATACGTAAAACGGGCTGGTCTCCGCAACTCCACGTCTGAGCGCGTATTTTGCGTACGGGTGGGAAATCGGTTATTCGATCCACCCCAGCTCCTCGAGAAAGGCCAGCAACGCCTTAATGTTGCTGACTATCTCACGTAGGGTACCTGGGCTACCGACGTACTTGGCCCTGTATGTGGCGATCGCCGAACAGTTTAGAAGCACGTGCGCTGCTGTCTCGTCGTCCTCAATGCAGGCTCTGCACTGCGAACTGTCTGTAACTCCTATGACAAATAGATGTTTATTAGCATCGATGGAAGGCAGTGCTTCCTTGGCTTGCTTGCACTCGCTTTGGTCCACCAATAGTTTAAAGTATCTATCTCTGGTACGTTTTCTTACCAAAGAGCGTAGGAACCCAAAGGGGAGTGGCGCGATGGGTTCTGGTCCCACCGGTGTCATGCTTGACCCCTTTCTGGCAAGTTCATCGGTGGCATCGTTACCTAGCAAACCACTGTGTCCTTTTATCCATTGAATGGTTATATTATTGAGGCTACCCACCTGGTTGAGGTGCTGATGGCACTCGTATATTAGCCCTGAGTCAGTCGAGTGACTGTCCAGAAAAGACATGTTGCACCGAACCCAAATAAATTGGGATAAGGGCAGAAAATAATGATGATCAGATTTATTGCCAGTAACTGCATCAGACTGCTTGAAAATTTAAGATAAATTGATGTTGTATTGAAACTATCTTTGATATATGTTTTTTAATTACCTCCTGAAGCTCTTTATTTTGATAGATACTCCAAAATAGTTAATTCGTATTTATATTATTCGGAATCGAACATTTATAAGCTGTATCTTGGAGTAACATTTAGTCTTTATTTCCTGTATTAATGCCACTCCTCATAAAATTACCATAAGGGGCCTTATATGAAAATCGATTCTTAAGTATTCAAATCCAAAATCGTTTAAAACCGCCACAATCGGTAACAGATTCACGGACATACTATTATACAATAATATTGAATAATTTAGCCATCAATCCATCATACTGATTATTTTGTGTATACTTAAGAGGTTGTATACGAAATGTTGTCGATTCTGCTTATTTATATGATTAATGATAACGGACCTGTTTTTACAAATAAAATACTAAGAAGAATTTTTATTTTGTCCAGAATTATAATGAGAGATTTAGGTTATTGTGAAACATTATTTACAACTATATGCCACTATTATATATATACTTTTTTTGCCCTTTTTTAGGGAAAGGTATTAATCTTAAACTGAAGTTTATTGTTGTTTAAATGCTATGAACGAGAGGTCTGAGTAGGCGATATCAAAACAATTTCATTGCCTATTTTCTCAAAGCTTAGACTAAATTTAAAAAAAATGCGATGTATTTCATATGAAAGTGGTAAAAAGTGATTCATATATAGAAGATTTTCACAACAATACATTGCAATTTTAACATACCGTGGAGACGTTAAAACTTTTCGTAAATATATGTGTTATTCTAAAAGTCTTTCCGCAAAATTTACAAAACAATGACGGGTTAATAAAAAAGTAGCTCGTTCATTTGATAAAAAATGTAACTGAAAAATCACATGTGTACCGAAAAAATCCGAACGAAAAGTTTCGGCTGGCAGTATGGGATTATCTTTTGTATTCATCGTGCTTGATGGGAGGGGCAGGGCAATGAGGCGCGGGTGAAACATGACTATTTTTCTGGTTTACGGCACCGCCTTAAAAAAACAATTTAGAACAAAGAACAATTAGCGACAATTATTAAAATAACCTGATATTTACAACAATTTTGTATTATCTTAATACTGATATCTTCGTAGTAACATGTGTAATCCAAGATAATTCTATAATAAGATAAAAAAGGAAAACATTAATTAAAATCATGGACTTAAATACATCCTCAAGGCTTTAGGTACCTGTCTGGGTAGTCTAGGTATATTCTCAACAAACACGGTCTAGAAGACAATGGTGGTTAAGAAAGACCTGTAGGTAAACCGGCAGTATTAAGATAATTACGAGTCACTACTAAATTACCTCTCACAATGGTTAATTACAACGATTAAGATTTAATTGTCAGTCTTTAGCTAGATAGTGAACACACCCCAGCATGATAAAATGTATCTTTTAACTATCTTACATACACAACGTACAACCATTAGCCTGTAATCCCCGAAAAATTGAGCAGAGGTGTACTATAGTCTGTGCCAGATGTGAAAAAAATAAAAGTCGTTGACACCCGCCTTCCAATGTATTCAAATATTTCAAAACGATACGAAAAAAATGTAAAGAAAGTGTCGCTAGCACGGTCTAAACGGTAATTTGAATACATTGGTAGGCAGGTGTCAACGACTTATATTTTTTTCACATCTGGCACAAACTATAGTGCAACATTTCGAGATACGTTGAAGTCCCATGTAATGGGGGCGAGCCGGAAAAACCAAACAACACTAATCGACCTGGGAATGGAACCCGAGACTTCATACTCAGCAGTTGCAAAAACTGGACCAAAAAGGCAGTCTAATACCTACGAAAACAAAAAACAGGTGATTGGCTAAATCACCCTGAATTTTAAAATCATCGTATTGATCGTCATCGTATAGCTTTTTTTCTTTTATTGGGTGTGAAATCATCGGATTACGTCTCCCGCTCTGGGCGGAGCGGAAAGGCGTGTTAGACTTTTACTGACCAAAACCCACCCGTGTTCCTTCAGTTGCCTATATGCCACAGTGACTCTTTCGAACAAATCTCACGACCCATGTAATCATATGGTTAAGAAAGCTTCAATGTGAATCACAATAATCATCCTAAAAGGGAGTGACCACATTTATGGACGAGGGACTAGCCAGCCGATCACGTATGGTACACGAGTCCGAACCGAAATGAGGCGAATTACTTCTTTCCATTTTTCTTGTATAGACATAAAGCTCTTTGTCCAACTCAAGGTGATTCGAAGTTGCGTGATTGTTCGAAAGAGATACCGTGACCCTGGCACATGGGCAACTGATGGAACACGGGTGGGTTTTAGTCAGTAAAAGTCTGACACGCCCTCCCGCTCCGCCCAGAGCGGGAGAAGTCATTTGATGATTTCCCATCCTGAAAAAAAAAAAAAAAAAAACATTACTTCTTTCCATTTTTGTTGCATAGACATAAAGCTCTTTGTCCAACTCAAGGCGATTCGAAGTCGATAAGTGTAGTCACTCCCTAATTAAGACAAAACGCGTTGCCACAGCGAGCGAACCTTTGCTTCGCCCATCCATTG
Organism: Aporophyla lueneburgensis; assembly: GCA_932294355.1. Lineage (NCBI taxonomy): Eukaryota > Metazoa > Arthropoda > Insecta > Lepidoptera > Noctuidae > Aporophyla > Aporophyla lueneburgensis. Next base: position 18,855,815 of record OW028746.1, on the reverse strand, counting down.
AATTCCCGCGACCTTCATCTTTAATCATCGGTGTACAACTCTAAAACGATAAAGGGGTCATTACTCAGAAAAAGTGTACATTTGGTATCTTTTCTTGTCCCGCTACTTCATAATTATGTAAATATCTTATATTGTGATATTTTCCCTTTTTTTCCCGCGTTTTTGCTATATTCGTCTATTAATACGAAGAGTTTTCTAGTATTTGAGCATTAGTTTTGCATTAAAAGAGTATATTTTTTGAATGTCAAAACATTGCTAAAAATCTCCCCATACATTTTTTTTTGTGTCCCAATGACCATTTCACATTTTCAGAGATAAGTTGTTACGAATATACATCGCTTTATTAATCATTGACTGTGGTTATATTATTATTGATGAATCAATTAACTAAGTAGGACCAATTTTATTCGTAAATCATTCACAGATTTTTTTATTTAATTAAACAAATTTTGTCCCAAAATTATGTACTTTCGTTACTCAGCACATAACACGCAATTAAATTATAAACGCAATTATTTAAAGTGGTAGAAACTATTTTTTCCTATTCTGGCATCAATATTACTTACGTTAAAATCACTGTCGCGACAGCCACTATGTTTTCGCCGTAGTCGTGAAGTCAAGACATGTATCAAGTGAATATTTACAAAAAAACCTCACGGTGATAAACGACTAGTATTGTGGTAAGTTAATATATTTTTTGTTTACTTACTGTTTTCTTGTCTTATTTTTTGTATTATTTTAACGAATACGCTCAATGCTTGCGTTTTAAACACGTGGTTTACTTAAAAATATTTTTAGAGTTTATAATTTCTCAGATTTCATTCTCATTTTCGTTATACTGCGTTACGCTACGAAACTGAGAAATTGTTAAGCTTAGTACACATGATCAAAAAGTACGTAATTATAATCACGGGTACGTAAGTGGGCGAATGATTTTGTAGTGAGGGTGGAAATATACCTACATACTTATTTATAGGTATATCAGTGTAGTGATCACAAATACTTAAATTTTCGGTCTTTACCTTTACTTTAAAAACAAAATAACAAATACAATAATAAATAGTTTGTAACACAAGTCAAAAAACTTAAATGCGTTTCAGTAAAATACCATGACTGCTGTGTCAAATGCCGAAAGACAAAGAAGATAGCAGCCATCGACACCTTCTGAATTTGAAATTCTTTTCAAGTCTATCAGCTCAGTATACGGAGATTCGACACATAAGGAAAAAGCAGTTATTAAAAAAAATGATTTGTTACAAAGTTTGTTTTAATCATTCTAAATAATTCTGAGATGCCAAATATAATCACTTGTTTTATTTCTTTCAATCCATGTGTACTATTCCTTATTACATCAGTTTCGTGACGGAGTCTCTCAGTATCGTTACTTATCAGTTTAGTTACAAAATTACTGTACACTTTTTCTGAGTATGACCCAAAGATGATTTATTTAGTTGTTCTGAATCCGAAGATTCTCTTTCTTTATATTCAAATTACTACAAAAAAGGTTGCCCAAGTCAACCAAAAATTAAACAAATAATTTTCAAACACTCCAATAGCCTGATCATTTACCGGTTCTTATTAAATTTAGCGACACGTATCAAAATAAGTCTGAATCTTTGCATTCATACATGGTTCATACTTAAGTATTGCGTCCCTTGAAGGGGTCTGCTAGGACCAATGCCTGCCGGGGTCGCGTGATTGTTCGAAAGAGATACCGTGACCCTGGCACATGGGCAACTGATGGAACACGGGTGGGTTTTAGTCAGTAAAAGTCTGACCCGCTCCGCCCAGAGCGGGAGAAGGCATTTGATGATTTCCCATCCAAAAAAACAAAAAAAAAAAGTATTGCGTCCCGCGGCTGAATTATAAGCGTATATACAATAAATCGGATGCTCAATTTTAGAAGGTTCCCGTCAAAAAGCCTATCTGATTGCTTGACGACACTGAAACGAGTTACACTTAAACTGTCAAGTTAACTTTACTCACGGACTTAAACTGGCCACACCTGCCAGAAGGTACGAAGACTTGTTCAATAAATAATGCCATATGTTTACGTTGACCCTACCGCCGGTACATAACGTTGACGTTGTGGTGGGGCTTGCGCGTTCTAAACTCTAGGTCGTGAGGCTTTCCCCGATTCCCTATAACCAACCGCCAATGACAAATATTGGTTAAGGTACGGATTAGGATGGGCATGCTATAGAGTTTACTTTGCATGGTGAGGAGCCAGAACAAGATAGATACAGAAACTCGCATGGCAGTATGTGGCAATAGTTATTTGTTATACAAGAGTGCAAAGTTGCTTTTTAACCGCGTGTTCAATTTTGATGACCGAGCAAGCGAAGGATTCTAAAATTGAATTACGAGCGCAGCGAGTGATTCAAAATTAGAATCCTGAGCGTTAGCGAGGGAATCAAAAGAGCACGAGGTGAAAAATCTTTGCACTCGAGTGCAACACGTAACTTTTCATTCCACCTCAGCGAGGAAATGACTAAATGCAAAAAAAAAACCTTTACAATCACAAGATAGGTACACTTTTATTTCAGTTTAGGTATTAATTACTACATTATGACAGGTAAGTATTACAGAATAATCTTTAAATTATAACAAAATAATACTAAGGTATAATTAAGAAAATTTTAAAGTAACGTTGCTACAGTTATTTAAATTGAGTGTAATATTTTTGTTTGGTACTGTAATATTGGTGTTAGTCACTTGTGTACTGTTTTTCGGTAAACTATCTGTCATACTTAATAGTTGTACCGATTCATCGGATTCCCTTGGCGTGAATGTTGGAGAGAGAGGGAGATGGTTAGGTGTTTCATAACGGCTTATTTTTGATGTAGAAGGGCCAGTCCAAGGATCCGATTGAGGCTCTTTCAGTGTAATGGCTCCTACGATGCCTTCACATATTTTAGACTTTTTTTTATATCCCTCTACAACTGCATTGGACTTCCAGCCTCCGTGGCGCTTAAGGGACAGGAGATCAGCTCCGGAATCAGCCAAAAGTGTGGCTGAAGTTCGTCGGAAACAATGACCCGTGTACAACAGGGGTTCTGGAAGTTCAAGAAATGTTGCTATTTCTCGTGGGATACTGCCAATTTTATTAGTACCCATAGGCTGTCTAACACACTTTCCATTGCGATACTGTAGAAAAAATCGATTGATTGGAGTGTTAGGCGGGCGTAAGGCTTGATATTTCTCAACAATCGTTACGTATTCCTTGCGAATGACGAAGTTGCGGTCTCTTTTTGTCTTTGTATTAGGTAAATTAATTAATAGTAAGTCATCTGAATGTTTCTCAATGTTTTTGACATTAAGTTGTGTTAGTTCATTAGTTCGACATGCTCCGTTTATTCCAATAATAAGAACAACCTGTAACGTAAAGAGTATTGTAGTAGATAAATGAATAAAATTGATATGAACGCATAATTATGCCTATCAACATCTACTAAGTATACTATTTAATTGAGATTAATATACTTAAGTAGATACTGAATGTGCAACTGACTTACTTTTGCTGCCAAATATACGGAATCGGGTGCTTCGTTAAGAAACTTTTCAATATCAGATATTGTGAAAACCTTCGATTTTTTTGGTTGATGACCAGATGAGGCTCTTTTTAAAAATGCCACTAATTTAGGATAGGTATCGTTATGTTTGTCTTTTTTCATCTTTATTGTTGCTTTTAGCATCGAATACGTACTCCATAGAGTGCTTGCTTTCTTGTTCTCGGATAATTCTATAAAATATGCCAGCAAAACGTTTTCTGAGAAAGTTTTGGCTCCTTTTGCTAGTCGCCACGTGTTGAACATATCGTACTGTTTTAAATACTTCTCGCGTGATTGTTGAGGGAGAAAGCTCATTTGCGCATTATTAACAGTTTCAGTCAATTCTGTTGGCGTCAAGCAAACTTCCTCGTCGCTAGAATCACTCATTTTAGTTTTTTCACTTGTTTTCAAGTTTCTTGTTTTTAATATAAGGTTTAACAATGACGTGAAAAAATGCCGCGTAAAGAACCGCGTACAAAGAAAATTGAAAAAAGAACACCAAGAAGGTTCCGAGTCTGAGTTTTTAACAAATTAAAAAAAAGTTGTATGATATATTCAGAACCATAGAGGTAGCAGTAAATAGGTTTAATGTTTTTTTAATTCACAAACTTAGTGCACACGATGTTCTAAATTCAATTTACTTTATCCTCTAGAGAATAAAAACGGCTTTTCCACTCAGATATTGAAGATTAAAAATACTCTTTCCGAGATGGTGGGATGAAAAAACTATTATAAGTTTTCAAATAACACAGCACATGTAGCACGGCCGATCCTAGTTATTTTCAAAAATTATTGATAGTGTCTCAAAGGACTAGTCTTCTTCTTTAAAATGACGTTAAGTTTACTTAAATATCTTTTTGTTTCGCTGAGATATCATATATGAGATATCAATAGATCTTTAGATATCCAAAGATCTTTGGATATCGGTCGTGCTACATAACCACAAAAATGAGAAAAAACTGTATTTTTTGCACTTTTAGGTTAGGATATCTCGAAACCCTGACGTGATAGAGCAATTTTGAGGCCAGATTCGAATTCAGCGCGTCAAAATCCTTTGGAAAAGTATAGTCTGGTTTCTGGGTAAGAGTGTTCGTCAAATTATGTTGGCCTGTGTAATTATCACGAAAAAAAATAAGTTACATTAAAATTGCTTATTAGTTCTTATTAGGCTAGATTGTAATCAATTATTAAGAACTTTTTTTATTTTAGAAAAGTATGTTGCAAAGCTGTCATGGCAGTGGCGACACCACGAATTGTACCCTGGTGTCGTTGCTCACCTTTATTGGCCGGCCGACATAAACACGGACGAAGACCCGAGCTTACACCTTTTTTTTGCCTTTAATGGCTGGCTTGAATGGAGATTCACAACGTAAAAGTAAGGGAAGGAAGTATTCCAGTTAGATGCTAGTAGAGATCTGGACCATTTTCATTCTCGTAGCCGTGGAATACCTCTCTACTCCTCGAACATCTCATGGCATGTTACCCCCTTGTCACTATGTCACTATGTGCTAGCAATAGTTTCCGGGCCTCATTATTGAGTGTGAAAGTAACCCGCTGCCATTTTGTCCGTTTATATTTGTATAACATTGTCCAGGCATTAGTTCTTCCATAGTTCAAGGTAACCAATCCACTTTAATCACCCAAACCCATACCCCAATATGTTTTGTTTCCATAATCTGTAATAATCCTACGCCAACCAGGGTCTTTGGGTGCACTTGTATGAGGACACAGGAATAATCGTCTGTTTGTGCCTTATTTCATTCAAAACATCCAACGAGCCTCGGCGAGTTGGCTTCGATTGAAATTCCTGTATAGGTACTTGATTTTTTAGTTTAGATTTGGTAGTAGCGTTCACATAGTATAAGAACGTCGTTAAGTTGATGTTAGTTGCTTCGGTTTGACTTTCACGGTGAACTTTTCAACCGACGAAAAAAAATGGAGGAGGTTATCAATTCGACGCGTATATTTTTTTTCTTTTTTAAGTATGACCACGCATAACTTTTTACATAGTGGTCCGATTGTGACAATTCTTCTTCTATTGGAAAGGGTATACTCCCAAGGTGGTCCCATATAAATTTGAAAAACAAAATCCCTAAGGGTCGGAAAACAGGGGATGATTGATTGTACACTCACTGATTGTTATGTATAAACACGCATAACTTTATACAGAGTAGTCCGATTTTGATAATTATTTTTGTGTTGGATAGGGTATACCTTGCCAAGTATTATTAGTACATTAAAGCCACAAAAAAATATAAAATAAAAACTTTTTAACAAAAACTTAAACCGCCGAAAAACTGAAAAGCATAAAATAATAAACCTTAAAATTATGAGTCGGCGCTTTGAGTGATCCTTGTTCATTGATTTTTCAGCGCCGACTCAAAATTTTAAGGTTTATTATTTTATGCTTTTCAGTTTTTCGGCGGTTTAAGTATTTTGCATTAAAAAATATGTGTAATTACCTGTCATATCATATTCTTCGGATATTTTTTGCCAAATGTAACAACTGCCACGAATTTTACTAAAAATATCAGATGTAAAGTTTGTTTACAAAAAATCTTATTGTTTTCTTTTTACATTATACTTAGGTATGAAAAATTTGTCAAAATAAACTTTTTTGTTTTCAATATTTAAGGTAATTATAGCCTTACACATATACACAGGTTACTATACTACTTAAACAAAGGATACCTACAACAATAAGACAACAACAACAACATGTCCTTTATGCGAATGCTACTTACTTGATTTCGCATTTATACGCAGTCATTGAACTTTTGTTCTAACACGCGTCAACAAAGTCAAGTATACAACATCATTTTTTGCTATCATTGACAGGATCTTATCATTGTTTTTTTTTAATTCTCAGGGCGAAGTTGGAGAAAGAAACCAGACTTAACAGAGGATCCAAATGATCCGAATATCATCCTACGTGGTGCTTCTGGAGCCCTCAGACCTGGGCGTATGACCTTCATATTGGGTCCTTCAGGAGCCGGCAAGACCACACTACTCAAAATCTTAGCTGGAAGAAAGTAAGTATATTGTTGAAAATATGTTCTACTACTTTTATTATAAGGCTCCGTCCCCACATGGGCTAAGCTATGGATATCTACTGTGCTGCGTGTAGTATAAAAATGTAGGCGGATGGCCTGCTGCGACACAACTCCCAAGTCGCGGAATGCGTAACTGCCAAACAAACAAACCCCGCAACCAACGTGAGAAATTCAGCTTCCCAGTCCGTGTATATATCGTCCGTATATTAGTGGACATAAGAGCCTTAGCACACCTCCATCGCGATAAAAAAAAATGGAAAACCGCTTAATGAATTCCTTTAAGAAACATTACTACTATGTTGTGATTCGAATTACGGAATTTCATGAGAATCAGTTGAGTTGTGGCAATCGGAGTAAATTGTCGTTGCTTTTGGCTTAGTAAATACAGTATAGGTCTATTTTGGACCCCTTGTATTCGCTTTTTCGAAAACTCAAAACTATTTTACAACCATAAAACTAAGGTTTTCTGCTATGGTTTCGCGGCGGAGATGTGATACCAGCCTTAATTCACTAATCAAAACACTATATAAAAAAGTTAGGTGCACTTGGTTTGTTGAACTCACGCTTAGAAGCTTAATGCCTGATAAAATGCCTTTATACTTACATAGGTGCAGGCGCACGTCACTACGGACAATACACTTTAAAACAAAAAAATAAAAAGGTTTTCATGAAATATTATCTTTGTACACCAAAACCTGGGACTTTCCCTAATCATTATTAAATTGAACAAACAAAGTATTTTTAAGTAGGTACCTCATTATAAATTCCTTGGTATAAGAAAAGAAATTAACATATGTTAATCTCTTAGAATGATAAAGGTAGAGCATTGTCAATGACGCGTAGGTACTTAATCTAATGTATAATTCAAATATTAATATTTCTTGTACATGTGCATTCATTAGATAAGTAATTAGGCATATATGATTACGTATGAGCGAAGGTCGTGGACACCAAAACGCAAATTAGGTATCAAGAGTAAAGCAACGGCGTAATTTCGTTACAAACTAACAGTAGGAATTAAATGAAAATGAAAAAATGTTTATTATTTCAAACAGTAAAACTTAACAACTAGTGATTGGAGCTTCCTTTTAAGCAGATAAGCCTGTGTTAGGAGAGTCCGCTCTTCCACAACTTAGATAATTATATTTACTTGTTTGATACAAATGTAGGTAAGAATTAAGCAAAAAAGAGAATTAAAGCTAAATATGCATCAGGCACGCTAGTGGATGAGTGAGAGTGAGGGTGTGTGAATATAAAGGTGTGTGAGTGTGAGAATGTGAAAGTGTGTGAGTGTGTGAATGTGAGTATGAATTAATCATAGTATATTTATGCCTGAGGCTTGACCCAATTAGAATGGCTTTCTTTTTGATTGTTCAACAATATTCATTCCGATGTTTACGTTGTTGAGCAAATCAATTTATTAGAACATAATGAAGCAATGGATTATCAATATGCTTCAAAATAATTCAGATTGACAGGGTGTCACAATAAGGGTGAGGGTCCTAGATCCTAAAATAACGATTTCCACAGTCAGGGCGCCGGTAAATAAAAAAAATCTTCAAACGCAAGGCGTCTAGACTTTATGGGTATTTATTTTTCACAGTTCTTACTTACTTAATTTAGTTCCTTCTAACTAAATTTATTGCGCAAATAAAATCTTTTTACACTGTTGTTCCTAAATTAGCGAAGTAATTCTCACTTCATGTGATAAAATAGTAAGTTCCGTCATTCCGTCATCCATCAATATTCAATAAACAGATATAGGTATATATAGCTATAATCAAATAGGAGCTGTTGTTCACTAATGCTTTTTTTTGTGTGGGAAGTCAACACATGCCGTCTCCCGTCTCCTCTCTCTGGCTCCACCCAAATCCAAATTAACTTTGTGATACAAGCAGAATCGTATGTTCCAGAGCGATGAGAGGTGGGTATATCGAGCTTGGGAGCGACCCGAACAAAATGTGACGGACGTGTGCTGCCCGGATGATGTTACCACGAGTGCATCCTGGCGCAGCATTTGGTCAGTGCCCGTCTGTCACGTTGAGGCTGACTGGATGCAGAATGTCAAGCGAGTGTGTGAAACAATACCAGAAATGGAGCCGGTTCAAATTACGCCAACAGATGTAGCCAGAGCAGTCCGTCCGTTACCGAATTGGAAATCACCGGGACCGGACGGACTGCACAACTTCTGGTTAAAATGGCTCACGAGTTCACACAATCGCCTGGCATCTCATTTCCAGTCATCCTTAGAGTCTGGGTCGCTACCGCAGTTTCTAACAACAGGCCCACCTTCTCTATAAGTCAGGTAGTACCGCGGAACCTAAGAATTATAGACCAATCACACTTCTTACATCCATTTTGAGAGCGAAAATTAGTTCGCATATTGATAATAATTCCATTATGTCTGCGTCTCAAAATGGATGTAGGAACGGGTCCCGTGGTACTAAGGAGCTACTCCTCATCGACATGGCCATAAGCCAACAGGTTCGTCGATCCCGCAAGGATCTGTCGACATGCTGGATAGATTATAAGAAGGCCTACGACTCGGTGCCACATTCATAGCTCAGGAGGGTGCTGGAGTTGTACAAGGTTGATACAACTCTACGCTCCTTCCTAGAGTCGTGCATGGGGCAATGGAGGACAGTCCTTCACTATCCGGGATGTCCACAGATCCAGCGAAATGATGAGCCTGTATGGATTAAGCGGGGAATATTTCAGGGCAATAGTTTGAGTCCACTTTGGTTTTGCATAGCCCTGAATCCTCTAAGCACACTGCTGGAGGATTCAGGTCTAGGCTATCGGCTGAGGAGAGGTGGTCAGGTTATATCTCACCTCCTCAACATGGATGACCTAAAACTCTTTGCCCCCCAACAAACTGCAACTGATGGAGCTACTGAAGGTAACTGAAACTTTTAGTAGCGCCATCAGGATGAAGTTTGGTGTGGACAAATGTGCAGTCATGCATATAAAGCGAGATGAGGTTATGGAATCCGAGGGAATCCAACTTTCGGATTCCATACACCTTTTTTTTTTTTTTTTTTCTTTTTTTTCAGGATGGGAAATCATCAAATGACTTCTCCCGCTCTGGGCGGAGCGGGAGGGCGTGTCAGACTTTTACTGACTAAAACCCACCCGTGTTCCATCAGTTGCCCATGTGCCAGGGTCACGGTATCTCTTTCGAACAATCACGCGACCCCGGCAGGCATCGGTCCTAGTAGACCCCTACACTGCTGCTGACATCTCTTTGAGGCGCGCGTGGAACACTGCGCGCCGTCGACCCGAGCCTGGTCCTTACCGGGCGGCGAGCCACCCATTGCTCGCCACCCGCAAGCTCGCGCCTACGGTGGCCGGGAGTCCGCAATCGACTCCCGACGCCCGGGGCGTCTCCTCCTGTGGCGGCTAGGGGCATGAGGGCGCAGAGACTGCCACTCCCTCACGCGCCCCGCCTCCTCCTTCGCGAGCATTACTGCTTCGCAGAAGGAGGTGACGGCTTCCCATTCCCTCTCGCTCCGTACCATGGCTCGCACCAGGGCCGGACGCGAGAGGTCGCCGCCGCCGATCGCCTCCTCGAGGACACGGCGGTGCCCCGCCCAGGCAGGGCACACCTCCACCGTATGCTCCACCGTGTCCTCGAGACGATCCTCGCAATGGAAACACCCGGACGTATCCTCCCGCTTTATCCTGAACAGGAACCCACCGAAGCACCCATGCCCGGTGAGAACCTGCGTCAGGCGGAAGGTGAGGACGCCGTGGCGCCTCTCTATCCACTCCTCAAAGAGGGGACTTACCGCCGCAATTGTGGCGTGCCCAGCACTGGGTTGCGACAATCGTACCCGCCATGTCGCCATGAGATCACACCGGAGCTCTGTCCGCCGTGCCGCGATTTGTCGCGGCAGCGGAGTTTCGCCCCGGCGTTTCGCCTCCTCGCGCCACTCCCACATGTGCGCGAATTCCATACACCTCAGATCCCTTTTCTCATCCGAAAGCTATACATATTTGGGTATGTCGGAAGTGATAGGCATCAACGATGCTGACATGAAGCAATCGTTGAAGGAGCGCTTCTTTGGTCGCCTGAAGAAGGTATTAATTAGTCTTCTCTCAGGCGGAAACAAGGTGCGCGCCTTCAACGGTTGGATCATGCCGGTTTTGATGTAGTCTTTCGGCATACTTAAATGGACTCAGACAGAACTCGACACCCTGGATAGGAGGGTTCGTACAATGCTGACCGCAAACCGGATGCATTACCCACGATCATCGGTGATGAGACTGTACATCCCGCGGAAGTGCGGGGGTCGAGGCTTTTTAAATGCAAAGACCCTCCACAACCGCGAGGTGTGCAGTCTCAGGGAGTATTTTTTTAAAGCCGAAGTGGGTTTGCACCGTGATGTGTTCGCAGTGGACAAGGGGCTCACCCCGCTCTCCATGGCTAAAGAGAACTGGCTCAAACCTGTAGTACTTACTACCGATGACCACAAGGAAGTATGGCGAAACAAGGAGCTTCACGGGCGCTTCTACCGGGCTCTTCATGAGCCCAGTTTAGATTTCTTAGCGTCCGTATCCTGGCTACGTTTTGGTAACCTATTCGGGGAAACAGAAAGTTTCGTCTGCGCAATTATGGACGAAGTTATCTTGACGAATAACTACCGGAGACATATTATGAAGGACGGGACTGTTGACGTGTGTCGGGCATGTCACCGTCCGGGTGAGTCCATCAGACATATTATCTCTGGTTGTTCTCGTCTGGCTAACGGCAAATACTTGCACAGGCATAACCAAGTAGCCAGGATTATTCACCAGCAACTTGCTTTGCAATACAAACTAGTGGACTCTGAGGTACCGTATTACAAGTATGTGCCTGACCCAGTTCTCGAAAATGACCATGTCACGTAGTACTGGGATCGGTCTATCATTACTGACAGGACTATTGTCGCCAATAAGCCTGATATAGTGGTGATAGACCGGTTCGCGCCGCACAATGATAGTCGATGTTACCATTCCGCATGACGGCAACCTCGTGAAAGCTGAGAAAGAGAAACGGATTAAATATCTCGACTTAGCACACGAGGTTGTTGCCATGTGGAATGTTGACTCAGCTGTCATTGCCGATTGTCGTATCAGCCAATGGGCTGATGGCCGATACCCTCGACCAACACCTGTCGAGGCTATCGTTAGGCGGTTGGATCAAGAGCCTGATCCAGAAGGCAGTACTCCTTGACACGGCTCGCATCGTGAGGAGGTTCCTGTCTCTGGAGCCCAACCACCGGAAGCTTGGACCCTGCTCCAGATACCGGAGGTCCACTATTTTTTATATTTTTAAATGTTTTTTTATTAATTTTTTTTCTAAAAATATTTTAAAATTTAACTTCTTTCGGACCGAACACTTTGTTACTCTATGCGCCTTCGGAACGCGCCGCCCGAACGGAATGACATCTGACTTGACAGTTTGATTTTGACACTTGACATTTTCTCTTGGTTTTTGGTGGGAAAAAGGGAACACGTCGCCGGGTGGTATCTCGCGATCTTTTGTAAAGTAATCCCTTACCCCGGTCGTTTTGGTAGACAATAGGTCATGACCCAGTTGTTTGTGTTAATAACCCCTATCTTGGTGAATTAATACGGGTTGAATTTAGATATTACTTGACATTGAAGAACTTTGAAGGTTAAGTGCAAGTGACGCTATTGGGAACGAGTGATTTGAAGACCGCATGCTGTGATTGCCTCCAGCCTTATTGCAGCGGATTGTAAACTGGAGAATACTCATAACGTCACAACACGATACATATACACTCACTTACATACATAACTCCAGGTAACCCCAGAAGCAGTGTCCTTCAACCACCAGGTAAGTTCTTTTGTTGTATTGTAGGTGAGTCATTTGTTAATTGTATTGCGTCTTGCTTTGAATTGTACTTGTATTGTCTGCTCCGCGTACGGCGGACTAGTTTCGCTAGCCACTTCTTGTCTCTAGAGCCCCACGATTATCACACTTCCACTGCGCATTTGAAATCGTATTGTGAGGTCTAGTCTGGCAGCGACCATAACTAATATGTAGATAAAGAAATAAACGAAATAATAATAATATCTTAGGACAACCAACACAACGTTATTTGATCCCAAAATAGGCAGAGCCTGTACTATGGCAACCAGACAACTGATAAACATACTTAAATATTTGTAAATACATACATATTATAGATAAATTACACCCAGACACCGAACAAATGATAATGCTCATCACACAAAGATTTGTCCTGGGTGGGAATCGAACCCACGACCTCAGTCTTCGCAGTCAGGGTCACTAACCACTAGACTAACAGGCCAGTAACTATAAACTTACAATAGTTATTTTTATATTTTAAGTAGGCAATTACTAGGTACTTTTGGCTTCGGTATAAATCTAAACATAAGTCCAATTTTTTTGCGAAAAATTCCTTTGATTTTATACAGAGATATTATTTGACATTCACACGAACGTAATAAAATCGCGGGGTATTATTTCGCGTACTGTATGTCCAACATTGGGTGTGAAACTGAGCATGGAGAATTAAACTGAGTGTATTTCAGCACATCGAAAATCGAGTAATGTCATTTACTGTTCGCTTTTCACGACTGGCCTGTTAGTCTAATGGTTAATGACCCTGACTGCTAAGACTGAGGTCGTGGGTTCGATTCCCAAGCAGGACAAATCTTTGTGTGATGAGCACAATCATTTGTTCTGTGTCTAGGTGTAATTTATCTATAATAATAGGTCTTTACCTATGAAAATGCCGTTTTGTATGAAAAAAATTAAACGAATTTTTTTCATGTATTTTTTATTTGTATTAATCGAAATAATCACCCATGTAATCAATGCATCTTTGCCAACGCAGTGGCAGTTTATTGATGCCCTTCTTAAAAAAATCAGCTGGACGGGAGGCAACAAATTCTTCAAAGGCATTTTGTACTGCCTCTCGTGTATTGAATTTTTTTCCCGCCAAGAAGTTATCCAAATTCTGGAAAAAGCAGTAGTCTGTAGGCGCAAGGTCTGGTGAGTAGGGCGGATGACGGAGTGGAAGCTCTCCCCCAGTTCTTGCAACTTGGAGACCGTCTGCTGTGCAGTATGAGGTCGCGCGTTGTCGTCCAGGAGCAGCGGAGACGAGCGATTGACCAATGGTGGTTGGAGATGTGCCAGCTTCTCCATCATTGAGTTCAGTTTTTCACAGTACACATCTACAGTAATGCTCACCCCGTTTGGTAAGAAGCTGTGATGAATCAATCAAAATCACTTTTCTAGGGGTAAGTTTTCGTTTAGGGCATTGTTTAGGTGCTGAACCAGGATCCAACCAACTTGCTGAGGGCTTGCGGTTATCAAACAGAATCCATTTTTCATCGCAGGTAACAATGCGGTTCAAAATTCCTTCATTTGTGTATCTGTTGAGCAGTGCAAGGCACGTCTCGACGCGTACTTTGCGCTGGCGATCATTGAGTTCGTGGGGCACCCATTTGTCAAGCTTTTTTCAAATCAAATCAAATCATTTATTCGCATAGAATGCAGGTATTTTACAATAAGGATGTTACAGAAATACATATAGTGAGCCAGGTACATTCTGCCTGAGTTTCGGCATGCAAATTTTTTAGAAATAATGAAGTAAATCATGAACAACATTTTGAAATAGTTAATTAATAAATACATTATTATAACAAGTCCAGGTCATGCACAAAGGTGTATCAGATAATATCAATACAATTTCATAATAGGTATTAATAAAATTCAATAGTATCAATAAAAAAGAATAATGTCAAAAAAGAATAAGATTAAATAATGTCAATAACAATTAAACTGTTGAGGGACACACAGGGACTAGGGTCATTCAAAAAGTCACTTATCGAGTAATAACATTTTTGTATCAAGAAAGCCTTGAGTTTGCTTTTAAATTGTTGCAGGGTATCACTTATTATGCTGTCCGGGAGTTTATTAAATACGATTGGACCCATGCAGAAAACACTTTTTTTAAGTAGTGCTGTTTTACAGCTACGAACAGTTAAGAGGTTTTTATATTGACTTCTAACGGGACCTTTCTTGGTGTCTGAAACCTTGGCAAAACAGGTTTTTATTCCTTTTTACAAAGACTGCCATCTCCAAAATATATAAAGACGGAAAAGTAAGAAAAGAAAGAAGTAAGAAAAGAAGTAAAAGTAAGAATTTTCAAAGACTTGAACAGTGGTTCACAACTATCTCTAGGTTTAAGATGACACATAACGATGACTCACACAACGTTTCTAGGCTTTAAATATTTTATCTTTTAGACTGCAGTTTCCCCAAAAAATTATTCCAAATCTCAAGACTGATGAGACTAAACCATGGTAAGCTACTAAAGCAGTCTTTATGTCAACTTTTTTTGCCAGGTTAAGAAAAACATAAGCTGCAGTGCTTAACTTTTTACATACCTCTTCTGCCTGCGGTTTCCAAGTTAATTGATCATCTACATAAATTCCTAAAAATTTCGCGACCTTTGTTTGATTAATCACTTGTCCATTGTACTGGATATTAACGTCTAGTGAAACTGTACGTTGGCGAAAATGCATCACATTAGTCTTCGTTAAGTTAATTACCAGGTTGTTTTTGTCAAGCCAGTCAATAATATTTCTAAGGTTAACGTTGATATCCTGTTCATAATTATTAATATTTGTACATTTTATCAGTGCTGTACTATCATCGGCAAATAGGACCATTGAAATTGGTATCTGACGGGGCAGATCATTTATATACAGCAAAAACAGTGGGGGACCCAGTACACTGCCTTGCAGTACACCGAATTTAACAATTTTACCGTCAGATTTATATGTTTCTTCACATTTTGATTTAAGACAAATTCTGGATGTCTCCGTATATTGTGTGCGGTTACTGAGGTAGGATTTCAAAAGATTCAGCACGTTCCCCCTTAAACCGTAGCTATTAAGCTTGTTCAATAAAATATCATGATTTACACAGTCAAATGCTTTAGTCATGTCTGTAAAAATGGCACAGATAGGCGTCTTATTATCTACATTTATCATTATTTCGAGTAAAAAGTCATATATTGCTGAATTAGTGTTTTTATTTTTCCTAAATCCTGTTTGTTCATACATAGTATATTGTATTTTGTAAGAAAGTTGTTGATTAATTCATATATAATCTTTTCCACCACTTTGGAAAACACAGGAATTAACGCGATCGGTCTATAGTTAGCCATATCCTCCTTGCAGTTTTTTGTGAAGCGGTTTGACTATAACTGTTTTTAAACCGTCAGGAAATACACCAGTGCTCATAGCTAAGTTAATAATGTGGCTAATATGTTTGATTATGTTATTTGATACAAATTTTATAACTTTCGTTGCTACTTCGTCATATCCTACGATATTTTTATTTTTCAATGATTTTATCACCCTAAGTACGTCTACAGGAACAACTGGTCTCATAAACATTGTGTGAGGGTTTTCGCCTAGACCTTCTTGTTTCGAATGATGTTTTAGGTGAGTTTTTAATCTGATTAATAAAGTAGTTATTGAATGCATCTGCAATTTCCTTAGGGTCACTAATAATTTTATTATTTATTTTTATCTGAGAAATGGGTTCATAAGTACATGATTTATTGTTGATGACTTGCCAGGATGCCTTTGATTCATTGCGGGAGTTTTTTATAAAATAGTTGTTTTGTGCCTTTTGAGTCAACTTTATGATTTTCCTAAAACGCACGGAGTAATTTTTAAATTTATGTTTGCTTTCATTTGATGGCCTAAGTCTATGCTCCCATAGAAGGTGACGCTGCTTCCTACAACATAATCGTATTCCCCTAGGAATCCACTTAGTTGTTTTATTTGGTTTTATTCTAACTAGCTTATAAGGAAAACAAAGTTTATACAACAGGCCAAACTGCTGCATAAATATGTTATAAGCTTCATTAACATTTTCCGTCTCATACACTTCGGTAAATGATAGGCATTGTAGGTAGCTATTGAATTTAGTCAAGTTTTCCAATGATAGGTCCCGCTTTTTTATATGCCATGAGTTTAATCTATAGGTTTTGTTTACTTTAATATCAAAAATTTTGTGCCGAGTGATCAGACAAAGCGAAGTCTATTACTTCACATTTACATTTAATCTTTGAATTATGAGCGAAGTTATCCAGACAGCTGTTACTAGATAGCCGAGTCGGTTGATCAAGTTCTAGTGTTTTTACCTTGCTAATTTGACGCAAATGGACCAATATTGTTTTGACGCTAACGTCGAAAGCTGCTGCTAATTCAGCCGTAGATTGTATATCATCAGCTTCCACAATCGCCATTAATTCGTCATTGTCGACCAAAGTCTTCGGACGACCTTGAGGTTTATTTTTCAGGTCGAAATTTCCAGAACGGAAGCGAGCAAATCAATAACAGGTGGTGCGTTGGTTTGTAGTGTTAGCTCCATAAACGTCGTTGATGTTGCGTGCCGCTTGTGCCGCGTTGCTGCCACGACGGTACTCATCATCATCATCATCATCAGCCTATAGCAGTCCACTGCTGGACATAGGCCTCCCCAATTGCACGCCATTCAGCTCGATTTTCGGCAACTCTCATCCAGCTGCTACCAGCCACCCTGCGAAGATCGTCGCTCCACCTAGCCTGAGGGCGTCCTACCTTACGTTTGCCGATTCGCGGTCTCCACTCAAGAACACGTTTACCCCAACGGTCATCGGTTCGACGGCTAATATGGCCGGCCCATTGCCACTTCAGCTTGCTAATCCTATGAGCTATGTCGACAACTTTGGTTCTCTGCCGGATCACCTCATTCCGGATTCTGTCCCTCAGAGATACTCCAAGCATAGCTCGTTCCATAGCTCGCTGAGCGACTTTAAATTTATGGACCAGCCGTACCGTGAGTGTCCACGTTTCGGCTCCGTAGGTCATAACAGATAGGACGCACTGGTTGAAGACTTTCGTCTTTAAGCTCTGTGGAATACGCGACGAGAAGACTCGACGAAGCTTCCCAAATGCTGCCCAGCCCAGCTGAATTCTCCTATTAGCCTCCTTCTCAAGGTTGTTCTTACCAAACTGCAGAGTTTGCCCGAGGTAAACGTATTCTTGAACAACCTTAAGGGCACCGCCATTGACCGCAATCGGTCCCGGAGTTGTGTGATCGTTGAACATAACCTGTGTTTTGTCCAAGTTCATCCGGAGACCAATGCGTACAGAAGAATCAACTAGGCCGTCCAGCATCTGCTGCAAGTCCTGCAGCGATTCCGCCAATATGACGATGTCGTCTGCAAATCTCAAGTGTGAGATGTACTCGCCGTTGATGTTTATTCCGCGTCCACTCCAGTTTAGCGTCTTGAACACATCCTCCAGTGCGTTAGCGAACAATTTTGGGGAGATTACGTCCCCTTGTCTCACTCCTCGACGCAGGGCGATGTGTTCAGTTTGCCGGTCCTGAGTTTGGACGGTCATTGAGGCGTTTTCATAAAGACATCTCAGCACTTGGATGTATCGCCAGTCGACTTGGCATCGCTGCAAAGACTCCAAAACAGACCAGGTCTCGATAGAATCAAAAGCCTTCTCATAGTCCACAAACGCAAGACACAGCGGCCGACTATACTCCTCGGACTTCTGTATAATCTGCCGCACTGTGTGGATGTGGTCTATGGTGCTGTATCCTCCTCGAAACCCGGCCTGCTCCAGCGGCTGAAACTCGTCGAGTCTCCGCGCTAGACGATTCGAGACGACTCTTGAAAACAGCTTATATACGTGGCTTAGGAGCGAAATGGGTCTGTAGTTCTTTAAAAGGGTTTTATACCCCTTTTTAAAGAACAGTACGACCACACTCCTTCGCCACGCTTCTGGAGTTCTCCCAGAGAACAGGACAGAGTTGAAGAGCTCCCGAAGCTCTTTCAGTACAGGACTTCCTCCCGCTTTCAGGAGCTCGGTCGTAATCCCGTCCTCACCAGGGGCTTTTCCATTTTTAAGCTGTTTGAGAGCCGCCTCGATTTCGTCTTGGCTGACTTCTGGCAGGTCTTCTGTGAAGTGGCGGGTTAAAGTGGCTCTAGAATCCTCATTTTCGGGATCAGGTCGAGATGCATGCGGTGCGTACAAATGGCCGTAGAAGTTTTCGACTTCCGAAAGGATCTCCGGCTTCGAAACGACGATATCCCCACTAGATGTAGTCAACTTCGTCAGGTGGCTCCTCCCAAGTGGTTGGACGAATACTTTCGACCCCCGATTTTGCTCAATCGCTTTCTCTATGAAGCGTGTATTAGAGCGTCGGAGGTCGCGTCGTACCAAAGATCTTATCTTATTGTTGAGTGCCCGATGTTCTGACGAAGTGACAGGTGGGTTTTCACGTCGTTCCGTCATAAGCTCCAGAGTCTCTTCCGAAAGTTTGGACCTCCTGCCCGTACGCCGCATTTTGCAAAACCTCGCACCTTCTTCCCTGAGGATTCCCACCATTTGGTCGAGCGCCTGGTCGACGTCATTTGTGGTTTCCACGGCAGCAAATCGGTTTTCCAGGTCTAACTGGAATGCTTCAGATCCTAGCATAGTTTGGAGCATATTTGGACGGAGCCTAGACTTCATCAAACGAGTTCGCTCGAGCTTGTAGTTGATATTCAGAGAGCCTCGAACAAGTCTATGATCACTGCCGGTATTGAACCTGTTGACCACTGAGACATCTCTGAATATATGCTTCCTATCCGTTATGATGAAGTCTGTCTCATTTTTTGTCATAGTGTCGGGGCTTCGCCACGTCCACTTCCTTCCACGGTACTCATATTCCATAATTACTCGAATTCTTAACGTATCCATGATGACGAAAAAGATTGAAATGCGATGAAAATATAACATTAATCAATAAACAAATGACTACTTTTGGAAAAAGAATTCCATGTTTTTAAAATAAAATTAATTTGAAATTAGAATTCTTAGACAAACAAAAATTATTTTGATTTGTAATGGCCAGTACTGCAGAACGGCAATTTCATAGGTAAAGACCTAATATGTATGTATTTAGAAATATATAGGTATATTTATCAGCTGTCTGGTTACAATAGTACCTGCAGGCTCTGCCTAGTTTGGGATCAGATAACAGTGTGTTGGTTGTCCTAAGATATTATTATTTATTTTTATTATTTACTAGCTTCTGCCCGCGACTTCGTCCGCGTCAAATTTTCGCTCCTCTTCCCGTCGCGTCGCATCGAATTGCCTGTCAGTTTTCGTCCGTTTTTCGTTTGCTGCTCCGGTCCTTTTTACTGTAGCGTATTATACTTTTTATATAGCCTTCCTAAATAAATGAGCTACCCAACACAAAAATAATTTTTCAATTCCGACCAGTAGTTCCTAAGATTAGCGCGTTCAATCAAACAAACAGACAAACAAACTGTTCAGCTTTTTACTATTAGGATAGATAGTATAGATTATTTTCAAATGTCGTCGCTAAGCAGTCCGTAGAAAATGTAATGCTTGAAAAAATCCAGCCGCGATTTCATTGGAACGTGGGCTAACAGGTTTCAGAGAGTACCTGTTTTATTGAGTGCATTTTTGTTGCATTATTAGCACCGGAATCAATGAGTGCTTCGACAGATTGTCTTGTCGTTTTATTGTCACCCGTTTTGAACTTCTCGTTCTGTTCTTTTCCTGTTCTTCTAAAGCAACTTAAACAAGGAAAATTATCTAATAGAGCTTGCACCCGCCCATCAAAAAAAAGACCTATTCTAAAGAAAACCAGCTCATCGCTCCTTTCATTGAAATCCGTCCAGCAAAAATTTGAAGCAAAAAAAACTTCGTAACGATTTGTTTCTTGCTCAATCGTTTTAAAAAGATAAATAATAAAGACCATTTGTTACAGAAAGACAGGTGTGACGGGATCTTTGTACGGTGCTGGTCGAAGTTCAGTGCTGGTGGCCCAGGACACCACACTCATTGACACCCTGACTGCTGGAGAGACCCTCAGATTCGCAGCCAGCCTAAAGCTGCCGAATATGTCCCACAGAGAACGTAGCAATTCGGTAATTACAATGAGTTTTTGTTCTTTGTAATACATACTTGAATGAAGTCCGACTCTCGAATTTCTGACAATCAATGATCACTGGAATCGAAGGTTTTAATGTGTTTATCGAGGCGCGAAAGACCTCGATATGTCATGTGTGAACTAAGTATGTTATACTACAGCAGCAGAGGTTATCAAAGCGAAAACTTAACGATGAATCTAGATCGAGTTTACAAAAACGAAATCAACTTATTCATTAAAAAATGCAACACCTACACCTTCTAAACTCAAATCGTATGGCACTGCTAATGTTTTTTTTTTTTAAATAATTGACGACAAAATTCCGTATTTTTTTCTCGGCTCCTAGTTCTTAGCGTGACCTTATATAGCCTATAGCCTTCCGCGATACATGGGCTATCAAAAACTAAAAGAATTTCGTCACTCTATTTTACATAACCCTTATTTACCTTATTCTTCGCGTATCGATGGCAATCTAAATGGAGCCCTGAGCTACGGGTATGACATGCTAAGAAGAATATAAGGAACCCAATTAAAACAGTGTTTAATTCAATCTGCAATCCTAAATAAACGTGTATTCTACTGTTACAGATCAATACAGTCACAAAACAGCTCGGCATACATGAAGTCCTCAACACCAGAGCGGGTCGCCTATCAGGCGGCGAACGAAAGAGACTTATCATAGCTTGTGAACTACTCACAGATCCCAACATCATGTTACTAGACGAGCCTACCAGGTAATTACAATATTCAAATTAATTGAAATTCTTTACATTTTTATCAACCTTCAATCAACGACACAATGTTAATTTGCATTTTACACGTGTAGACCAATAACAGGAAAGAACAGAGTAAATTGTATCCACCTAATCCACATCCACACTATCCACACTAATATTATAAATTCAAAAGTAACTCTGTCTGTCTGTCTCGCTTTCCTGCTAAAACTACTGAACCGATTTAAATGAAATTTGGTACACAGATAGAGTCTGAGAAAGGACATAGGCTACTTTTTATCCCGGTAGTATGTTCCCGCGGGATAATTTCCGACCTCCACGTGGGCGAAGCCGCTGGCAAAAGCTAGTAGAATATAAATGTTGATTAATGAAGTATATATTCTTTAAAGCAAAAAATAAACTATTCCTCTATCTATCTTTGAAAACTGGTTCGAACCGTAGTAGCACACCAGTACCAACTATTATAGTTTACGCCTAAACTTACCGGCCATATAATATGTAGATCTTGATATGATAATATTTATACTTACATTTATTGAAAAAAAAAAAAAAAAAACTAGGCTCTTCTATAAATCGCTTTCTCGTAGCACATTTCGTAGACCTGCTACGAGTTCTCCTTAACTATCTACGTGTTTCGTAGCACTCAGAAGCTCCCCATATTTTCTTGAATTTTAATTACATTTATTCTAATCATTTCATCCTCTCCCTCATAGAACCATTTGTAGAAGCACTACGATTTTTTCTGAACTACGAATATCATAGTAGTCAGATCCCTGTCCTATCTTACTGGGTTTAAATCGTGATCGCCGATTTGTCAGACTTATCATATTGTTTTTTCTATAATCTGATCTGTAAAAAATAACTATGAATCGATTGGTTTTTCAGTGGATTAGATGCAGTATCATCTTTATCCGTGGCGCGGGCTCTTCACACGGTGGCTCGCAGTGGCAGGACCATAGCGTGTGTTCTTCACCAGCCGTCATCACAGCTGTTCAATACCGCTGATGACGTCATCGTGCTAGCCAACGGCAGGACACTGTACGCGGGTGCCATAGCTGATATACCCAGTGTACTCTCCAGGGCTGGGTTTACTTGCCCACAGTATTATAATATAGCTGATTATTGTAAGTACTCATTTAGAATCAGAATAAAGAACTATAAAAATAAATATTATCTCCCCCTTTTTGTTGTTGTCACGCTAATAAATTAAGATTTAAATGAATGCCAAATGTGCCAATGATAGATAGGCGGTGTTATTTATAAATTCCTGCAGACAATCACTACTGTTGATTAAATGGTGTTATCATAGTGTGATAACGATGAGAAAATAAAATCGCCGAAATATTTAGGTACGCAAGCTTACAAGTTATAACAAAAATAATTAAAATATACCTAAAATGTTAAATTGTGTCGCGTTCAAGGCTAGATATATCTGGGATCTGTGGATATGGTAAGATAATATGAAACTTGCGTAATCCGTAAAATAAAATAATCCCAATAAAAATGGCAGCTGCAGAAAATGACAAAGAAACATGAAACAAACTTCACAGCGGAAACGCAATATTAAATTTTGGGACCTAATCTGTTCCAACATCCCAACACGACTAACAAACATTGTTATCACCATTACAAGGTTAATTAAATACTTACCGGAAATAATTTAATGAACTCGTCAGTTGAAAACAAGGGAACTGTTGACACACTTTTCTTGTTTATTAGGCGACTGGGTTAGAATTAATGGATTATTAAGAACGTTCCTCAAGGCTTTATTTTGGGCCCCACTGTTCCTACGGGCTTATGGCTACGATAAAGTTATCGCTCGTTATTTTTTACCACAAGTGCCTACAATACCAGCCAATTATAGTCCCACAGCTGGGCAAAGGCCTCTTCTCACACAGAGAAGGGACGAGACAACCCGAAATCCAAAGACGGGTGGCGATTTCACACTTACATTAACTATATCTTATCGAAATTTCCTCATTCTCCTTCTCGCTCCAATGCCAGTAACGTCAACGAAAAAATTATAAAATACTCAAGAATTGAAAAATTAGCATTGCTCCTTTCCTGGATTTGAACCCTCATGCATATAAAGCAAGGCTCTAACCACTGAGTCATCACGACACCACAAGTGCTTTTTATTAAATGTTTTAATATATTTTTTTAGTGTTAGAGATAGCAAGCGTTGAACACGCTGGTGATATGAATCTCTTGGAGAAAGAAGCCCACAGCTATGCTCATGAGATGAGTAAGATCGCCAAGAATGACATTTGCAACGGAAAAGGAACAGGTAACTAATTACTTACCTAATATTATAAATCACAATCAGCCTATAATGTTCTCACTGCAGGGACCCAGGCCTCCACTCGGTGAGTGGCTGGAGTCCAACACGCGAGCCCAGTACGAGTAGGTAGTTGTCACATGTCTTCGAAAGTTTTGGTCTTAGGACATTTAGGATTTTTTACTTCACCGTTTTGACAGCAGTGGTGACGAAATAATTTGCAGAAAGTAGAGCGCCTGTCTGGGTTCGAACCTGAGACTATAAAACTCATAAGTCACGCTGGTTACCACTGAGCCACCACAGCTGCTGTTAATTTTATAAATGCACAAGTATAACTCTGTCTGTCAGTAGATATGTCCATTACCTTAACTCACCTTAACGGCTGAACGGATTCAAATATTTGGGAAAATGATAGACCTGCATGACATGGATTAGGACATAGGATACTTCCCGGTTATCCCGGTAGTAACTACGTTACTTGTGGTATACCTTCCGATCCCCGACGTGAGCGAAACCGCAAAAGCTAATACTAAAATAAGTATGTCCATACTACGGAAGTCTGGCAAATATTGCATACAGGTTGTATCTAAATAGGTATTTAAAATTGACAATGGAGGTCAACACACTTCAATATCGTTTAAGTACGTATAGCAGTAGATACCAAGCTAATCGTATCAAGTTATTCCAAAATATTCAATTGATTCCTTATTGCCTCGTTGGTCTAGTAGTCGCAACTGTTGAGCTTGAGGTCCTTTCTGCGATTCTTAGGTTAGACAAAATGTCATTGGATATTTCCAAGAAGCATCCCGGAGTTTGGATTTGAGCCCGGTTGATGGCAATAGGCTCGCCCCCTATTACATAGGACTTAAGCATAACTAGTGAAATGTGGGTGTACAATAGGTACTCTCTACCTAACCCTTTGAAAAGTACAGCTGTATTTAATTCCTTTTATTTTTGCAGAGATATCACCCGAATCAGTAGCGCTACTGAACCCCAGCCCCAGTCCTTCAAAAGGATACAACGCCAGTATCTGCCAACAGTTGAACGCTCTACTCTGGAGATGCTGCATAGGAGTAGTCAGAGATGTTTACTTGACTCAGGTTAGTACTAACGTTAAGTTTTTTACCACGCCAGCAGGCGTAGAATGATCAATTCTATCTCTATTCTACCAAGAATAAAAAAGGTTCTTTCTATCCAACTCGACATGTCTTCTGACCGAGCACGGGACGACTCGTTAGACTCGCGTTTGTATAAAGTCAGAGACAGTTTTTTTTTCCATAGCACCGGGGAGATAGCTAGGTTGATGCACTAGGACATTTTACTTTTTAATTATTATCTTTTATAAGTACCTACATTTAAATGTTTTATGCGAATTGTTCGGAGAAACTGCGATAATACACTGAGTTTTCCTAGAACTCAAAATAACATTGAAGGATGACTGATGTTACAAGGAGTATAGGCTACTTTTTGTCTGAGTAGCACGTCCCTTTTTTTAGGTGGAAAATCATAAAATGACTTGTCACGCTCTGGGCGGAGCGGGAGGGCGTGTCACACTTTTATTGACTAAAACCGATTCAGTTGCCTTTGCCACGGCCACGGTAACTCTTTCTAAAAAATTCGCGACTCTGGTAGAGAGCTGCTCGCCGCCCGCAAGCCCGCTCCTACGGTGCCTGCTACTTCGCTCCCGACGCCTGCCCGGGGCATCTTCTGCGGTGGCTAGGTGCGAGCGCGCGCAGAGATTGCCTCTCCCTCACGCGCTCCGCCTTCTCCTTCGCGAATATTACTGCTTCGCAGAAGGAGGTGACGACTTCCCATGCCCTTGTCCATGCCCATGGACGCGAGAGATCGCCGCCGCCAATCGCCTCCACGAGGATACGGTGGTGCTCCACCCAGGCAGGGCAGACCTCCACCGTATGCTCCACCGTGTCCTCCGGGCGATCCACGCATTGACAACACCCGGGCGTTTCCTCCCGCTTTATCCTGAACAGGAACCTCCCTAAGCAGCCATGCCTGCTGAGAACGTGCGTAATGCGGAAGGTGAGGAAGCCGTGAGGCCACTCGCGTCGCGAAAACTCGCACGTCTCGCGTCTGAAGTGATGATGAAGATGAATTCTGTAAAAATAGTTCAAAGAAAAATTGGTCGTCACGTTTGATATCGTAGTCTTTTGTCGACTGAAGAATTGAAACATTATACTCTTGAGTTTTCACATCGCCATGCCATTCTAGTCTGTCATTGTGCCTATTCTTCCGTCGATGAAACAAGTTTCTGTGGTGGTCGTGCTTCGCGTGCTAGGATCTGACGATGACCATACCATCACTGCACAAACACCAACCAACCGCAGGTCCCGAACCCTAAATTAACACTGTCTCTAGGTACCATGTCAGTGACATTAGCACTCGACCATTAGCTATCGAGTACTAGCTTACTATATATTATGAGCCCATTCTCTATAATTAGGTATCAGTTCATTATTTGTTACAATGTAATAAAACCACTATAAAAATATTTTCAGATTCGGCTGGTATGTCACTTCGTCGTAGCGTTGCTTCTAGGCGCTCTATACTACGGCGCGGGCGCAGAAGCTGGGCGAATGATGTCAAACACGGGATGCCTGTTCTTCTTCCTACTGTTCCTTTTCTTCTCTAATGCCATGCCTACGATACATACGTGTAAGTATTACTTATTAATAAGTTTATGGCTTTTTCAAAACTGCTGTAGCAAAATTAACGCCAGCACCACACTCGCGCACGAATCTTGTTGTGAATCCAAGCCGTAGAATTTCGCATGAAAACTTGTCCCTCCACACTCGCAAAATCCCGCAGTTTAACTCGTGATCTTCCTGGAAATGGATGGGTATGGCTGTTGCTGCTTATGTGGCGCTATGTGCTGTAGCTTACTAGAAGAGAAGTATCTTTGTATTAAAAATAACAAAGAAATCAAAAAACAAGATGGTGAAAAAGTACATTCAATTCAGTGTTAGCTCAAGTTTATTACCTATTTCATAAAGATACCTATTTTTTCAAATAGCTTATTTAAAAACATACTCGGAACCACTTCCAAATAAGTAGACCTCGCATGTATAAACTTTCCATACAATATGAAGTCAGCTTATACTGGAAATTTATAGCTTAATTTATCGCCGTGCGTACACTCGCAGCTTTGCTGTTCCGTGTGTGTGTACTATGCGTTCGCGTGCGCGCGCCGTGAACCAAACGCAGGCATTGACGCCATTAGTGTATAGCGGGCTTTAGGCCTGGTTCAAATACCATTGAAGCAGATTTTTTTTAAGACTTCATATTTTCTGCTTGAGGTCAAGACGAAATTAGTGTCTAAAAACGTAACGTATAATTTTTTCAGTCCCTGTGGAAGCAAAAGTGGTCTTACATGAACACCTGAACAAGTGGTACTCTTTGCCTGCATACTGTGCCTCCAAAATCATTGTGGACTTACCCATACAGGTACGTTTTAACAAATACCTATTTTTTTCTCTCCCATACAGGCTCCAGTAGACCGGCACAACACTACTCTAGCAGATGATGAATTTTCATAAAGTTTTCATATAAATTGTTCTTTTAAAGTGGCGTCGGTCCTGACTTTGGGAGCCCTAAGACCCAGATGCAATCAATCATGTCATGTGTCACACATGTAGGTATAGGCACCGAATAGTGATGACAGGCTGATCATAATAGGTTAGGATTTCCTAGGTAATACAGGGTCAATGATTTCTTAAGATTCATCTTACGTACATAACTAGAGTACAAATAAACTGTAGCGTATGTTCAGCTCTTAACAACTAATGTGCTATAGTAAAGCACTTGACAAATTTAATTGGACGTAATTCTAATAAAACATTCATCATATCATACGTCCACTGCTGAACATAGTCCTTTCCCAATTTCAGGGGGTTGGCCATAATCGCCACGCTTGGCAGGCGGGTTGGCAATCGCAGTATGGTGGTGGTATCGTGTGGTGCCGGACGTAAATAATAGCACCACACCATTTCTTCCCGTGGGTGCCATTAAAGGCAACTAAGGGATTAACTAGAGAATAAAACATTGGAATAGATCATTTCCTGAACTACCCACTTTCAATACTTAACTTTTAGCTCTAACGTTTCCCTGTGCTTGTTTCAGCTATTATGTGCAACAGTATTCTTATTCCCTGCCTGGTATTTGACTTCTCAACCGTTGGACATGAACCGCATGGGGTTGGCATGGCTCACGTGTGCCCTTGTCACCATACTGGCTCAAACATTCGGATTTGTCGTGGGCGCATCGTGTGGAATGAAGGTAACAATGAGGACAGCTGACCTAGATACTTATTCTAATACGCAATTGGCAAAGAACTGACAGCACTGGTGATCCAGTCGTAACGGCCGCAACCCAGTCAGGCGCTTAAGTTTATGTTAATTATTTCCTAACCACTGCTCTCAAAACGGTGAAGGCAAACATCGTGAGGAAACCAGCAAGTCCTAGACACAAAAACACATGGACATGTGACATCTACTAACCCACACTGGGCTCGCGTCGTCGTGGCCTGGATTACGATTCACGCCCTTTCACCGAGAGGAGGCCTGTGCCCCTGCACTGAGTTTATGTAAGGGATGAACATTGAAAGTCTGTGTCCTAAAACTAGACAACACAAATTATTAGTAGGGTGGCCAACCTACCAGCTTTCGTCTAAAGTTTCCATTTTGCAAAACCTGGAGTTTTATTATAGATACACCATCATTAAACTTTTCATTTATTTTCAGCTGGGACTGTTCGTGATTCCGGCGGCAAACATTCCAATGCTGATGTTCTCCGAATTTTTCATACCATATCGCGAGATGCCTGTATATCTTCGTCCATTCGCTACTATTTCATACTTCCGATATGCGTTCGACGCCTTTCTAGAAACCGTGTATGGTCTTGGTCGAGGAAAACTACCCTGCCATCAAACATACTGCATGTTCAAAGACCCCAGCGACCATCTAGACTTTTTAGGCCTATCTAGGAACTTGAGTGCTGACTTTTTTGCGCTGGTCATATGGATTGTTTTATTACAAATCGCACTAGTGTTTGTTCTACTTCTTAGGGTTTACAAGGCTTGCAGATAGGTTTGATCATGGGTTTGATCTCTTGTGCATAGGCTTAACTCTTGATGGGTTATTTTGTTAATCTCAAATTAAGAATTATCTCTTAGTTCTGCAATATTTATTTAGACGTTATCCGCGTCGCAAGACTGGGTGAAGAATATGGATGCAGAATAGTCAATCGGACTGCTTTGACTCACTCTGAGTCTCATAAATAAGACGCAGAAATCCATAGGTATGTATAACCAATATCTACAAAAGTTGTTCTGATATGGTTTAGGGACACACGGTATGAATGTTTTATTTTTATTTAGATTTATGAACGAGTTTCATTGTGAAGAAACCAGGATTTAAGTATTTATAACTTATATATTATTTTTTTATACTATAGGTTCGTACAATCGTGAGATTATAACATTTCGGGATAAGGTACTAAACTAGTTTTAATTTCTGATGGTGGTCATAAATGACTGAAAGTGGGGGGTCAGACGATTAGCTACCTTCCCAATATTTTAATGTTAGGTAGGTCATTGAAATACTCTCATACGACATGAAATTATTTTATTCTTCATTAATTTGTTTTAATTGATATTCGTAAATAATGTATAATATTTTATGATATCTAGTCCGCACTAACGGCTGATTCAAGTTACCGTGATATCACAATATTGCGAACTGTGCCAACCACAGTACAAACTGCCAACAAGGCTTGATAGTTAGATTACAGACATTTATAGTGTCCAGCATATTTTAGCAGTTCATGGCAGCTACAAAATTAGGTCAAATTCAGTATATTTAATTTTAGTTCGTTTAGTTTATGCCACTTGACAAAATATTCTGTACACTATCCAAGCAATAAATTAAAATGCAAATGTTCACCAACTGTTCATTTAAATATGTGTCGAAAATATACAAGGAAATGAATCGCTCGAATTTCTTTTGTGCGAATAATCTTTGCCCTTATTCTCGTATCATTATCGTAAACAATGACGTAGGTATGTTAGCGCGGGGCCCAACCATTGGCCCGTTCGAATCAAAATAACAAAACACAATGAATTGACTAAAATTATAAGATAATAATTGAAGCTAAGTACCATTGTCTTCGTAATAAAAATGTTGCCTCTGTGAAAAAGCTCTCTTTATCTTAGCGTAGTATGAAGTATATTTATAATATGATTATTATTATTATTAGTTATTACGAACATTCAGTACAATTTAAGTATAATATAATATTGACAATACAACTATCTACATTACAATACAAAAATACTGTCCAGACTAGACATTTAAGACTATGACGAGATACAAACATACTTAGATACCTACTTGGTACAACACTACGACCATTTCATGAAAAACATAAAAAGAAAATGTAAACGCTAGAAAAATAAGGTCTCTACGAATATTTTCGGGAAGTTTTATATGTAATGTTTTTAAATAAATATAGCACCACAGAAATTTTCATTAAATGGTCGTAGTTAAATAATAGCACACCTCAGAAGTAACGAGCGGGAAATTTTATAGTGCGCATCTCTTTTCTTGTCCGTTTTTCTCCATTGCAAATTAGACTTTGGAACGGGTAACTAGCTTCAATTGTCTAATTCCGGGCTCACACGGTCCGATTTTAGCTGTTGTTGTTTAATAAAAAAACTTTGAACTTGTTATCCAATTGGAATAAAAATCTATTCAGGCGGTTGGAAATATATTGATCAACTAAAATCGAATCTCGTGAACCTGGTATAACTGACAGACTGTTTGATATTGCTTCGTGTCCTAGTTAGACACTAGAAAAAAAATATGTATATAATTGGAAAGAAAACAATACCTATAAATCATTCCCGCACCACTATCGTGTGACGTGGAATATACAGCTACTATATTATTAAACGGCTGTTATGTATAGTCGACCACGTAATTTCTACTCTCCACTTTTAATGACAATTCCCATTCAATTAAAATTTTACTAAAGTTGAAATCATGTCACATATACCGTAGTCGCTTTGGCGTGACAATAGCGGTCTTCGACCCACCATCATTTTCTAGCATTATTTATTTAAAAAACTAAAATGAAGTCCGCAAATATCCTGACTGAACCAATGACTATCATGACCTTCAACATGTTAAAATAACGAAACCCCATACATAATTTAATGTTCGGCTTCCTACGGGCGAGATATCAAAGAAAGGACAATGACCGCAATTGTCATGCTAAAGTGATTTGGGTATAGACAGATTGACCTTTAAGACATGCAAGTGACGTTTATCCGAAGGGTGGTAATTGTAGTAAAGGAGTCACGAGGTCGACTATACATAATGAAAACATGGAATTACAATACAATTCTAAACAACACAAAAGCTAAGTCACACTTGGTCACAGCATGCGCACTTTATTACTATTAACACTTTACCATATCGTCCACGATAACAACTACATTACATTCAGACGTTTTAGGAATGGAGGATGAATAAATATTTAAATAACCAGCCAGTACCATGAAAGTATATATACAAACATATATCTAACAAACGAAAATAACTAGGAACTAGTGATGTGCCGGATATCCGTATCCGCGGATATCCGAGGGAGAAGGATCCGTATCCGTTACTTTTTCGGCGGATCTTTTACCTTATTAATTTTCAATGAGTACATAGATTAAATTCTATATACCGGTAGCAATGAAAAACTATTAAATTCGATTAATTTTGTTTGTCATTTCTTAAAATAAAATTAAATCCGTATCCGCGGATATGCATTTTTATCGATCCGGCTCATCACTACTAGGAACCAAGTGTAAATGTCTTAACCACTTCATACCAAATCTGTACTACGGAGGTCCAAAAATAAGTGCGTTCGTTTCATACATCTCATAGTTTGACTCATTCACAGCCTTTTAGGATCTAAGTGATAAAACTTATTGTAAATAGCAACTTAGGTGAATGTGATGATTATTTTAATATACTTTTTTATTTTTATACATTTTGTTTCATTTTTCCTGTAAGTGCAATGTGGCGCGCTTTTTTTTATTATTTTATTCTGATCATCAAGATCTATTTTGCACATAAATTAAGATATGACTTCTAAATCGCAATAAAACTGGGAATGGTTAATTAATCTTAAAATTTAGAACACGTAATACTTTTTTAACCGAATTCATTAACAGGATGTTTTGCATTCGGAAAATTATTTTATTCATTGTCATCAAGCAATTTCGTCAATAAAGAGTCATTAAAATTATATAAATACTATACTTTAGACTTTACATACTAATACTGTACTTACTCTATTTTAAAATTTGTATTGTTTCAACTAAATACTTCGTTTTTGTTTTACACGTTACAGACTAGTGGTCACTAGTTAAAATAATTAAATATTAAATCAATACTCAAGAAAATAACAAAAAAAAAATCGTTTTTAAACGATATAGGTATATGCATTTCTATACCTATTCGAGTGTATAAAATATACGTTTTATGTAAAATACTTAAAATTTAAGTACTAATAGAAATGCATACCATTTAAGTCAGTAGTTAGATAAAATCAATCATAATATTATCAAGAAGAATCCAATGCTCTATAATACTGGTGCGATTAAGACGTTATCAATATGCATTCAGTTTCTCGCCTTCACATGAATTTCCAATAATAAACTTAATAAATCTTTGGTGCAAATAATCATCCGGTAACTTTTATTCGAAGCTAAAGATAATCTGTTGATTAAAATCGGCCTTTGATCACATAAACTGTAAAAAAACGTCCACCTAGTTATTCAGTACTATAAGTACGGTTATGTCATATCTTTCACTAAAGCCTCAACTTCGGACTTAGACGCACTTAGAAAACTACAGCTATCGACACGTAACACATTATATATCCTGTGCTATACAATTTGTTCAAGATGTCTCCCATGACAATTCTATGACGGCATTTCTGTTAGTTTCTTCAGGTTACTGCAACAGAAAAGGTATAACATTATAATGTATGTTATAAAAAGGATTGCCATACCACAATTATAATCATAAAATGAACAGTACTTAATTATAACTCACCTACAATATTCTGGGGGTAAATTCAGTGTCTTATACCACAGTAATATACTTAAAGCAATACTCCACGTCCTTAGCGGTCCAAATACAAGAGACATTGTTCCATATTCGAGCCAAAAGAAGTATGCCAATAACAACTGTACTGACAGTAAAAAGACAAATGGCAAATTTTTTATCAGCCGTCTTACTCCCCTTATGTGCTGCCCATACAGACGATAGTCTAAGCAGTGGGCCAATACAAGTACTAATGGAATTTGGACAAACAACAGTTGCACACTTCCGTACATGTAAGTAAATGGTTCTGGCAGGAATGAACCCTTTATCAGTATACCCCAAGCAAAAATTGCTCCAACATAGCCATCTATGAGCTCACCAATGGACCATGGCCCAATTGGCAAGTAAGCCGCGTACAGCACAAGTGGGTAAAATATTCGATCAATTTTACTCAATAGCCAAAGTCTCCTTAACATATGTCGTCCGTATTTTCTTCGATACCTCGGTGGCCACTTGAATAATCTTAAAATGACTAGTGGTAAAACATTAACCATCAGAAGTGTTCCAAATATTGCCTGAAACTGTGAAAAATAAATGCAGTTGAGTCAAGTTCGATAAAAATATATAGATCATGCAGCACAAAATATTTCCACCAATACTTACCACCACACCAGCATCCAACATCAGCAAAATTCTGGGTGATATTTCAAAATTCATTAGACTTCCATCTAATGTGAATGGGTGTTCTACATTAGCCTCTCTTCCTAAATCATCACTAACTTTCACATATAAATAGTGAATACCTGTTTTAAACAAATGAGGAAGCCATTTGCAAACATAAAGGGGTTCTAGTTTAGTTTGCTTGCATGCCATCCAACTTATTTTATCAAAAGATATTTCCACAGTCTTAATAGTTACATCACTAAATGCTAGAATTCTTATATGACTTGAATGAGGTATCAATTGTAAAGGTTCTCTGCCAGGCATGATGTAACGGGCATGCTTGGGATTGGTAACCAGTACAAGTGGCCACACATTATGTTTTTGATCTACAAATGAGAAATGCCCATGGTCTATTGCTGCCAATCTGTACATTCTGTTGTCTTTCCAGTCTGCTAACTCTAGCTCTAAGTAACCTTTTTTCTGTTTGGTGTACATTCTTGGCACCAAACCACCCATGGAATGTAAGTGCCCACAGACATAAACCTGTGATCCGTGACTGCTACCAATAAGCTGGCGCAAGTTTATTCTTTCTGCTTCATTCTCAAGGGGTAGTATACATGAGGTAGGATAGTGTCCAAACCAAACAATATGATCAGCCTTACTTTCTGCCTCTGCTTTGAGCTTTTGGACAACAAATTGTTCTGTTGGATCTAGGATACCAATAAAATTGAATGGCCTTCGTAGTCCAGGATCTGGGCATGCATCAATACCCAAAAATGCAACATTAACACCATTTGATTCCTTGAAATGTATATACGATTTAGCATGTAGCTTTCCTTGTACTGAATAATTTCTGTAGTAATTCTCTCGAGCATTTATAGTTCCGATATTAAAATTATCTGGAAAACAGAAAAAGAACACATTTTGTGTAAAATTGCATAGATTATAAAATTGTTCCAATCATAATATAATTATTGGAAACAAAAGAAATGCAGAAGGTAGATAAAGCACAAACCAAAATTGACAACACAGTGTGATAATATTAATCCATACTGAATGATTATCTAGATTACAAAAGACAGTTCAAATATGTTGCAACCAGGGATGTTAAGGAGCTCCGTAACTGTAACCGAAACTATCGGATATCCGATATAAAAATTTATCCGTAACCGTAACCGAATCCGAAATAAAAGTTTCAGATAATATCGGATATGTTATTACATTTTTATTTTAGGTAGATTAGATAACACTCAATTTATATTTATAATCATTTTTATTTTAAATAGCTGTAATAATTACTCACGGACTGATTGTAATTCCTACCAAATGGTGACATATAAATAAAATCATTTTATTAGCTATTTATATTTTACTTTTGAAATTCCTTAAAAGTTTAATATCCGTAACCGATAATATCCGAAACTAACGGATAATCCAAAATAATTTCATATCCGTATCCGTATCCGATATAATAATCATTCCTACATCCGTATCCAATCCGTATCTGAAATGTCATATCCATAACATCCCTAGTTGCAACTAATTACTTTGTCTTCACCATAAATATGAAATAAAATAAAGAATGATAACAATTAAAAGATCATGTATTGATTCATATCCATTATGATTAAGTATTTTCATCTAAGTTGAAAGGGTGCTAAACAAAAAGTAATGATTTCAAAATAACAATCTGTGTGACCGTCAGGATGGCTGGACCAAACGAGATATGTACCTTAGACCATGTACACTATTTAGTACCTATTTGCTACTATTTGCTACCTATAATGAAATAATTGCTACCTTTGCGGTAAGAAATATATCAAAGAAATAAAGTGGCCAGCCATTCTGACGTCAGGTTGGCTGGCCACATCCAAGTTCTCATAGTTTTAGCCGCGTTGTTAATGTAAATATTTACTACCTATTTGCTACCTTATCATATATTTTTAACACAACTTTAAGAAGCTCCTATATAAAGTTATTAATAAAAGCGATTAAAACGCCTGTTTACGTCTTTTCGTCGTATAATTGCTTAAATGTGTTTTCAGGCGCTTAGTGGCTTATGAACAACTTGATTCTGGATATCCATAGTAAAGTTTTACCCATTTATAAAATTTTATAATCATTTACATATCGCTTTTATTATTAGGAGATGGGGATGTTTTGTATTAATCTTGATCAAATTTTGATACATTTTTTTTTATTAAAAACTACCGTCAATTATTGTGTGCAACTTTACTTTTGTTGTTTGTGATGCACACATGGTAACTAGAATTTATTAAAAATCGTGTACCTAATAATTTATAAAATGCTTACTTGCTATCTTTTTTATTAGTAATAAAAAAGATAGCAAGTAAACATTTTTTTTAATAGGTAGCAAAGAATAAATTTAATTGCTTTTGAAGTCAATTCTGAAGAGGAAATATATTGATTGACGATATACCAACTATAATTACATTGAAAAATATTGAATATAACTTGGCAGCAGTTTTAGAGTTTGTTCCTTCATCGGCTCCAAGCGAGGGAATTGGTCATTATAAATCCCACTGTTTTAGTGGTATGTACTTCATTCCAATGTTAGGACGACGTGAAATTGAGTAACCCAAAGTAATAAAAAAAATTTGGCCCATAGCATCTTTTATGGAAGTAAATTTAAATAATATATAATTAACATCTGACAAGCAATTTTTGAATCAAAAGTAAAATAAGAAACAAAATTTTGATATTTATTTTGAATCATGTAGGTACTTGAACGTAATTAAATAATTTCGAATAATAATCTTGTTGTTTTTTATTAATGACAGCTTTCCTTTACACAGGAGAGTCCAAATACACGGAAGAGGAATATCCAGAAATAAGTTGTTCATAAGCCACTAAGCACCTGCATAAACATTGTTAGCAATTATACGACGAAAAGACGTAAACAGGCATTTTAATCGCTTTTATTAATAACTTTATATAGGATCTTCTTAAAGTTGTGTAAAAAATATATGTTAAGGAAGCAAATAGGTAGTAAATATTTACATTAACAACGTGGTTAATACAACGCTAAAACTATGAGAACTTTGATGTGGCCAGCCAACCTGACGTCAGAATGGCTGGCCACTTTATTTCTTTGATATATTTCTTACCGCAAAGGTAGCAAATATTTCATTATAGGTAGCAAATAGTAGCAAATAGGTACTAAATAGTGTGCATGGTCTGATGTACATATCTTGTTTGGTCCAGCCATCCTGACGGTCACCAATCTGTGCTAGCAGGATTTTCTTGTACACTTTGTTTTATAGTAGCAAATCAACTCATTAGCAGATAAATCTTTTTAAATATATATTTTCACACTTTCCAGCAGTTTAGTACAGTGTAGTTTGAAATAGACTGATTGGTAATAGTACCAAAAAGGTTATTGTATCTCTCTTGCAGGGCAGCTACTATGTAGTGGTAATGAGAGTTATAACTTACCATGATTTCCTCTTATGTCTAACCAGACAGTAGTTTCAGTTACTCCTGACTCTTGAATAATATTGTGGTAATATATCCACTCTGTCTTCACTTGAGAACTCCCTAAGTTATCTTTGGCTTTAGCGTCAGTCAGGTCACCTGTAGCCAAAACTAAGGCAGGTTTTACATTCTTTACTGTATTGTCACAAAATTGTTGAAACTGTGATATTCTTCCTGGATCCCGAAAAATACTTATATGTATATCTGAAATCTAGAAAAGGCTAAGTTATAATTTAATGCTATCATGCTCTATTAGAACTCAAATGATAGTGGAGACATAACAGAAACAAGTAATTAAAAATAAGCGAAGCATAAAGTGCCGGCTTTGTTTATTACAACACTTTATTACCAGTTGCCTTTGTCTCTAAACTACGTCACAAATAATGAACAAGCATCTAAGTGGACACTATCAATTAAATTTAACATACCTGTAGAAACCACATTATCTTCTCAGTAGTATCTGTAATTTTACCATATTTCTCACTTAGATACTTTGTAAAGTTTATTCCTTCATTTTCATTTTCAATATAAAAATTGTGATCCGTAGCTATACTATTTAAAAAATTGGCCATAAAAATTGATAGCAACAATAGCATACACAAACACCAAACAGTACTTTTTGAAGGAATCATTTCTAAACTAAATAGCGTTTAATGTTGAGTCAGGAAACTTGAAAGAATTTCACGTTTGAATAATCAGGAAAATTATCTTCAATAGTCAACAAGAAAAGTTC
Organism: Aporophyla lueneburgensis; assembly: GCA_932294355.1. Classification (NCBI taxonomy): domain Eukaryota; kingdom Metazoa; phylum Arthropoda; class Insecta; order Lepidoptera; family Noctuidae; genus Aporophyla; species Aporophyla lueneburgensis. The sequence goes on along the minus strand of OW028746.1, from coordinate 18,818,199 downwards.
GATTTGACATTTCTTTCTTTCTTCTTGTTCTGACAGTTTGTATCAATACAGGGGTACGTTCAATTATTACGGACGCTCACTTTCGACGACACACGGAACGTATTACAGCTGTTGACTAATGACCGGCCAACCCTGAATGGGTCATTGAACGCACCCTGAGTCGTCAAAAGTAACCGTGCGTAAATATTTGAACGCATGCCTAAAACGACAACTATGATATTTAGTGATGTCAGACGAGAAGGTAATGCTTGGGTTCTTGTTTGAGACATTTCAGTTGTCCCACATAGTGATGTATCTTACAAATATTTTTTTGTTAAGTATCGACATTAATAACTTTTATTCCTCGAAAGGTTAGCTCTAGCTGCAGATGTCAAAATTCTTCAAATGGGATTAGTAAGTACTTGTAGTCATAATACAATACTACATCTTTGGCCGCGTTCCATATTACACTCACATCGATTTAAGCGTGCTAACACCCGTTCCGAATTGGCGTAAGCGCGATAACGCTGTCTCGTGAATAGTCATAGATGACGTCAGGACAGGCGCCATCTTGCGAGAACGCCGACCATGCCCAAAACTGATATCACGGTGAGCGCTGGCAAAAGTGACAGATGTGCTGTTTTGTTCTAACTTGGATTCATTAGAAATTGTGCTCTAAGCTACAGGCGCTACCAAACCAAATAAAAAGAAGAAAATTGTGGTGCAAACAAGTTTTTATATGATGTATATGGGTTTTAAAGTTGAGTGAGCACTGTCAGCGCGTTCACGAGCGTTCCGTATTGAGACAGTCCACAATGTGATATCCAAATCGGAACGCCAATTTATTGAAGTAAGCGCCGTAAGCGATATTTTCTAATTCGGAAGGCAGCCTTTATTAATAATGCAAAGGCAAAGGTGGCTGAGATACTGAGTTGTAACTCAGAAAAAAACAATGATCACCCGGCTTTAGATGGGAATTATTTTGTCTGACACCAATTTAATTCAACTTAATTCCTTGCAAGAAATGATTTAGTCAAATCCAGTAGCTAAATATATATATAATGATCTCTATTTCGCCACTTTCGTAATTTCTGTAAAATAATTGGGCACTTATATCAGTAGTGCGTGAGAGCAGTGGTGGCCCAGTGGTAACGGCCGCGTTGTAGGTCGTGGCTTTGCACCCAAGCAGGCTTTACTTTGTATAAATTATTTAATCACCACTGCTCTCAACACTGTGAAGGAAAACATCTTGAGAAACCAGCATGTCCTAAAACCAAAAATTCGAAGCCATGTGACATCTATCAACCCGCACTGGGCCCGCGTGGTGGATTATGGCCCGCTCCATCTCACAGAGAGAAGGCCTGTGCCCAAGCAGTGGGAACGTTATAGGTTAATTATGGACGGACAACAGTGCTGCCACTTATGACGAGTTTTCAGTTTTTAACCCTATCGACAGGCGACATAGATCCAGTATTTCCAGCAGGCCATAATTATCTAAGCGGGCCCGGTGCGATTTGAAGATTTCAAATGTGTTCGAATTTTGGTTCTAACACATGTCAGAACCAAAATTCGAACACGTTTGCTCGCGATGTTTTTTTTGCGCCGCCGCCGCCGCGCCATTTTGAAAGCAGCAGTGATGAAATAAATTACACAAAGTAATGTGCCTGTCTCATTTCAAACTTACGGAAACATAAGTCGGGGCCATTACCACCGGGCTATCTTAGCGCATTCGCCTTAAATTATCTAAACTTCTAAACTAATATTATAAATGCAAAAGTAACTCTGTCTGTCTGTCAGTCTGTCTGTCTGTCTGTCTCGCTTTCCTGCTAAAACTACTGAACCGATTTAAATGAAATTTGGCACACAGATAGTTTAGAGCCTGAGAAAGGACATAGGATACTTTTTATCCCGGTAGTATGTTCCCGCGGGATAATTTCCGACCTCCACGCGGGCGAAGCCGCTGGCAAAAGCTAGTTTACTATATAGGTACATAATATCACACTAAAAGTGCCTAGAATTAGGATTAAATCGGCGGGAAAGAGGTTTTTTTCGAGTTAATCTGAGTCGACTGTTTTCTAGTAGGTAGTGAAAGAGAATGTGTATGATATAGAATATGAACTAGAAATTAAAAAAAAACAACAATATTTTTATTTAATACTTTGTGTCCAATTAATGACAGTAAAGGAAAAGTGACATTTAAACAAACTCAAAAAAATCTAGTACCTAACTACCCACTCACATAAATTGTGACCCTGACACATCACCGAACCACCTCATGTTGAGGTATAGAACCAACTCTGCACACTGATGTGCCACACTTTGAAATTGACAGCGCCTTTATGTCGTGGTAATATGGACGATTTTTGTAGCGCAAAGTGTCACCACTGAAAGTGCGTTTGACTGTACGAGTAGTTTTTGGTTTAACTAATTAATTCATTGCATCACTAAAGTATCACAAAAAGGATCCAGACTTTCTTTCCTCCTGTGTGGAAAACTTAGTCCAGCAGACCAAAAAACTTGTGGACCAATAGATAATTAAATAAGTCGAGTTACGAGTATGACCGTAATTTGGTTTGTTCAAATAAAATTCAATTCAATAATGTCTACTCATGTATAGATAGGTATATTATGAAAACATAAGCTTAACTCAAATTAGAATAAGTATATAAATACATAAACTTATGCCATTTTAGCTTATTTTTTCATATTATAGGTACCTACTTAGATTGAATACTATGCAGCTGCAGTCGGTACCTATTTATACATATTTGCTAACGATATTTGTATCTATTATTTACCCATAAAATATACAGATTTTAGTAGGTAGGCAGGTGGTAGTTGTACATTTACCACCGTGGAATAAGACTTGGTTATGTAGGTACCTACAAGATCTAGGCAATTAGGTAATTACTTTAAAACAAGTCTAAAGAAGTCAGAAATGTCAAAAGTTTTAGCAGTGTGGGCGCACTAGAGCCCTAGTTGTCGACTTAACTGTAAGCTAAAAAAAAAAAAATTAGAGGTGCTCATAGGCAGGTCGCGGGGCCGCGGCCTCAAAGTGTTTGGAAATTCTATTTATTTTAATGGGCAGAGGTTGACCGCGCGCATTCCGGCCGCACGGTGACGCCGCCGAGTCGCGTCGCACACCGTACCCAGTCGGAGGCTCCAGCCTACAGCGGGCCTCGGCCGGTACCCGCGCGCCACTATCTTGCCGCATTCCACCGAGCCGAAGTCGCGGCGCGCCCCGCGCGTGCCTTCGCCTGTGCCTTCGCCGCCGACCCACGCGCCCGCTTTGCTTCACTCAGTCGTACTAGCGCGCCCATGGACTTAGTGCGCCTCGACGTCAGCCGTCACGCCATTCAGCTTACAAGATCGCGCAACTTATAGTGAAGTGAAGTGCCAATGGATGCGGTTTATCAAGGATTATAGTGTCTACGTGCAGCTGCATTGGATTTGTCTATTCATGGTGAGTGAGGTGGACCCAGACGGCGCCACGGACAGCCGCAGTAGATGCGCGCGCTTTCACGATGCGGCCACTTTCATTTCATACGCATAGCTCGAATTCCGCGCGCCCGCGCCGACCGCGCCGCGGCCGCTGACCCTGCGCTCGCGCGCCCTTCCTCGACATCACCACTGCAGCAATACCAGCCATGCTCAATGCGGCGACGAATGGTCAATGCAGACTGATAAACATTCATGTTCAAGTTAGATTTTTATCATAGAGGCTGTACAAAGACCGTGCAGGAAGTTGGGTATCAAACTCATTCACTAATGAGTACTTAACAAATTATTAGCCTTTCTGGCTAGTGCTATAGATTTTTAATTTAAATATATGTTATCAAACTTCTATACAGTATTATTCATCTCGTAATAACATCACATCAACATTATACAAAGTCTTCAATAGGTTTTCGGTCATAATAGTGAGATAGGACCATGGTAGTATCACGCAATATCGTACACCAGCTTCAGTTTTCTAAGTTTCAAACACTACACCCAGATATTGAGTAAAATTTTAAAAGAAGCACAATATACCTAACATGTTTGAAGAATAAACCTGCAAAACTAGTCCGAAAACCAAACGGGATTTGTATAGCTCATCACGTCACGCTCTACTTAAAAACAAACTTCCTGCTTGACTCACATAACAAGGACTAATATTAATATTTTTCTACTGACAACTAACTAAAGAGAATTATCTAATTTATTCAGAGGTCAGGTTGCCCAGAATCGTTGTCAAGATCACTATCGAATGTGTATTAAATCTAATCATTAATTTGATAACATTTCTAAGATACCAAATCGGTTTTATAACATGATTCTAATGAAAAAGCAACTCTAGACGTCGTGATATAAGATACCTAGTACTAATAGTCTGATACAAAACAAACGCACGTGTTTTCAGGATCTGAAACACGATTTCACAATTTCTATCTAATAAAGTAATAAGGTAATCCATACCTAATGTTCATTTACTGCCCGGTTCCTTTCAATACGTGATCGGTAGTCCGGGATTATACCTACATCTATAATTTCAACACAAGAGTTTGATTCAAAGTTTTAAATCAGGGTTTCCAGAAGCACTGGAAACCCTGGAACCCTGGGTCCTGGCTTAACTTCAGGACCCTGCGGGCGACAGAATCCTGAAATTGTACTTTGTTAACTTTGTTTGTATTTGTACTTTGAAACCTGAAACTGCTTAATACACTTTCTTTCATAATCCAAAAGATTTTAAAATAATTTCCTAATCCATTGATTCATATGTTTCAAAAATTCGCCTGCTCGAAAACGTAAATAACCCAATGAATGTTGTCGATTAGTCCAAATGAAAGATATAGACATTTTTAAATACTGCGTAACACACTAAATTTTCCTTGGCTGTGCTATAAGTTGTAATATCCCGGATTTAAAACATTATCACTGCATTGGAACTAACAGTCCTATCTGCCATAACTCAAGATACTCAATATTGATGGTTAGTTTTTCTTAGGTTTCTTGTTATACTAGCCTATGCTTATTTTACTAACTGCACCGTCTACCTACCTCCTACTTATCATCAGCCATAGCCAATCGCTAAATAGTACCAATTTTGGCGGACCTACTATTCCCAATTGAATGACTATAAAAGTAGAAGACCAAAGAAATTATGGATGGTTTGTGCGAAAGAAGACAATGGTGCCGATTCTGTTGTACACGAACTAAACTAACTAAACTATCTCTAAAATTCCTTACTTTTGGCTATGAGAATTGTAACGCTATTCTGCAAGAAAAAATCTCTAAACTTAAAAATTATTTTGACACGACTAAAATCGAATTTGACAATCGCGAATCAACGTGATATTTTTTTTTTCTTTTGGCTTCGCAACGTAGTACTTGTGTGCGCTACGCAATGAATTTTTTGAGAGACGAAGGCGCGCGCAGGGTAGCAGCTTGGACGTGTTTTATATGGAATTTTTAACTTTTTGTTCGAAAAATATAAAAAATATATTACCCACGTGTTGAGAGTTATATGTAAAGGTTTAAAAGGGGGGTCGAAAATTTCATTATTTTTGCGATAGGACACGTCATTTTCGAGATATAAGCAAAAGAAAAGGAAAAAAATACAGTGCTGTTTTTGCACGTGAAGGTGAGGTGTTGGTGTGAATTTTATTTCATGACCATGGTGTTTTTTTTACACCTTTTTAATCGCGATTAAAAATAGTCAGATTTAGTTAAAATAAATTATTATAGTCCAAATTTTTGGTGAAAACCGGCACTCAGAATAGCAAAATTGTCATTTTCACTAAACTAATAACTCAGTGCAATCTTAGTGCCGTCAAACTAAAATATAGTTAAGTTGTGTCATTTTAGTCTATTTCAGAATAGGAAATCGTCGTTTGACAGGACTAAACCAAATTTTAGTGATTTTTAGTTTCGTTTAGAGAATTTTGTTACAACTGAATCAGCATTAATGGCTAGCTCGGAGGTCGCTATTGAGTTGAGGGCTAATAGAGATGAGAAGACGACATGCTGTGCCGGCCCCAAAGAAATTGGGATAAGGGCAGGAGGAGGATGGTTATTATGACTAGGTATTATATACTTCACTAAGTGGGAAGCATGCAACGCAGTGCTGTGTAATTTTGCATATGGAAGAACTCCCAGGTGATAGCATAAAATCTAAACTAATTTTTTGTCTGATCAATTATTAAGGTGGGCCTTCAGGTTTAATAGCCAGCATAGTCGATGTATCCATAGAATCAGACAATGAGTCTAACGGCGTCCTACGACCTACCTACTATAGGACCATTAAACGCCTGCTATAAGAGTGCATGGTAACATTGATTACCTCCCTGCTTAAAATGAGACATACAAGCAATTTATTGCAATTTACGGCGAATACGTACAGTATAAACTTCATGTTTTTCAATTCAGAGACAAACAAATGTAAAGTTTGTAGGTACCCTATGGATATTAATTGCAATTCTAATCAAACATCTCATACATTCCGAATGTTGTAATACTTAGTGGTCAGACTCATCACTGCAGTGATTGATAAAGTCGATGAATCATTAGCTCGCAATAAACGACTAACATAGCCACCGCATTCCGTTGATAGCGGAACGAGTAGGTAAATAAAAGTAAATTTAACCAATGACAAAGCGTACTTAAAATTTTATGGCATGTTTTGTCGGCTTTAGAACACAAGTGCACATACATAAAATCGCTCATAGTTCCATACAATGGAGAAATTTCAATCATGATTTAAGAGATGATTTATCGGCATTTATGTATAATTGAGAAAATAAAAGTAAGCTAAATTAGACCAACGTAAACTTATCATGACCTATTTGTAGAAATTTGAGCTGCTACTTGAGAATGAAATGCGATAGTATAATAATAATAAACTATTATGTCACTATTTACTCACAATACGTCAGCCAAACATTTAGTCCATTCATCATAAAATTGATAATCGCTAATTTAATCCCGATGGGATTCTTCCAATCAGTGATAGGTTTAATCAAACGTTCTGTACGGATCTGCCGTATATACACTACACAGCTCTATATTGGTTCTATATAAAGCCACACACCTCAACACGTGTATACCTATATCTACTTACCTGCTTTGTTTGTAAATATCCCCATTGTATCCATTAGTAAGTACGACAATACCTGCGGGTAAAGGTGCACTTACATTATTAAGCATTCAGTATACCTACATACTGACAGATTTAGTGATAGCAGTTAGTAGACACTTAGGTACTGATGATGACTGTGATCGTAATACAAATACTTATAAAAGTATGATGATTGAACAATGCTAGATAGACATAACAGTCAGTAGGTAGGTACCTATACGGAATCCAAGTATTCAATGCCTCTGACTATTGTATCTCCTAGATAAACATATAGCTACATAGGTACAAGTATAATTGTAGACATTGTAGTTGAAATACCAATACGTATCGTATTTTCTAGACAAGATTTTTTACGAATGATTCGCTCGTGATTGTCGTGTTGATATTGGTGGTTTACCGTACATATAATCGTTATCCCTAAATAAAACTACTATGCTAGATATTATGGTTCTAATAATATTTTTGACGGTGCAATTGCAATCAAGTTTAATTTTCTGGCTTGTTTAAGTGCCTGCAAGGAAATCATCCGTTGTTCATAAATTTGGACCTTGACTAGTGAGGGTTTTGGCCTCTCGGAGGCGGACTTTCGTTAGAGAGTTCTCATGAAAGTCCTTACAGATTTATTGATCTTTATACTAGTAATATTAGCGACAAAATACATAAAAGTTTAAAACGAATCAGCCAACTCTATTCGCAATTGTCGGATTAGAACCACTTAACCGTCGGGTCATACGAGTTACGGATGTGTCTATTGAACCATGAACTCTAGTAGGTACGTCAATTTACGCTCCTGCTAAATGGTCAACTGGCCTACTAATTCGTACTAAGCTTTGTCACCGTTTTTAAAGCAGGTAAACCATGAAAATGGAATGCTCGGTATTCGTAGCGCCTCTGAGCTTCAGAAGTGAACAGACTATGTTTGACTGACGAGGATGGAAAATAAAATTCCTAAGTAAGTCTTCCGATTATCGCAGCAATTGTGTCTTTCGGTCGAATGACAAATACAGGCAGGACGAGCGTACAAAAAAACTTCACTAAAAAGATATAGGTAACTCTCAGAAGTCTTGATGATAATAATCAGTATCTGGTATACTAACAGTTGGTACAAAAATTAAAAGAAATTACAATCCAACTCGTATACCTACGTGCATACCAACTTGAACTGTTCAAGTTCCAAGCTAATATTATTTGCACTAGTTTTTAACCCTAGGTACGTAGGTAGTTTTGTTTCAACATTCATGTTGCCTGAATTGTCTTGTCAGTTATTTTAGTAAGATGAGAACAGAGAACCATATTACAGAGGAAAGATTATATGTATTATTGATCGTCAATTATTCATCGACGTCAGTGTTAATTTAATACATAATTATGTTTCTCATCTTTGGCAGTTGGGATCTAGAGAATCAAAAAGGGAATAGGGAGAGCCACTTTTAGCGTTTATACAGCTTAAAGTAACATTAGATGATTATAAAATAAGGTCAATCAATCTTGCTGAAAAATTGGCTGAGACGAACCAAATAGGCAGTAGTGTGCTGTAGAGACCATTTAGGTAGGTACCTCGTTTTCTTACACATTCTTGATATTTTCTAAAGCGAGACTGATTGAATTTGTTGTATTAGCAGTTTTTTAATATAAACACTATATACCACTTTGATTTGATTATTATCTTCAAGGTAAATAAAATGAATTACTTACCATAAATTAAATTTAAAAAGACTGCTGGTGCTATTTTACATACCTACTTTTAGAGTTGTGCCCCAGTCAGAACTACGATGAAATGATAGATGACCCTGTTCGAGTCCATCCATTATCGTCCTTAAAATTTTTTAAGTGTCAAAATTGGTCGCGAGATGTCGAAAATTGGAGGCAACGACGGCTTTAGGTATGCGAGGACGCAAGATGCGGCTGGCGTAGGGGGAGGGGCGGTCGGCATCTGAAGGTCGTCCGCATTCCTCGCGTCGCCGTCCGCTGCTACCGCGCTTACGTAGCGCCCCCCCTCCCCCTCCGGCCCGCGCCCCATCCGCCGCCCGCAGCCGCCTGCGCCGACCGGTCTGCCCCCGCCCCTCTGCGCCTGACCGCCATCACAAACTATCGCGCATTTACTAAAACAAAAAACATGTTCTTATGGCTATCAAGAGCTGAAGAGCCGCAGAGGTACCGGATGGGATGAAATTTATTCGCGTCTAGTTTTTTTACGTGTTCTTGTGGTTCTACATTCCTATAAATGTTTTATAATATGTAGTTACCTACGTAGGCACCCATCATAGTCAACTTACCACTGACATGGCGTAGATTTGGTTCGTTTGTATTCGACGAGCCTGCCTAGGATTTACTTAATCTATCTATTACTACGCTGCAAGATTTTGGTATGCATGTTATGTCAGCACATTCAAAGGCCCTGGAGAATGTCTTAATAAAGTAGAGGGGCTAATTTAAGACCCATGAACTCAGCTAATTTAAAAAAAAATGTCTGGTAGTAAGTTGAGTTAGTTACGCCACAATGAAGAATGTGCGATGTGTTGATTTTTTCTTTTGACATGTCCAACGAAAAACCACATGATACGTACTATTGGTGTCGACCCAAAATAAGCCTGCCTGCCCCCTTCTGTTTAGTGTTTACCCGACTTCAGCCGTAGGTAGTATGTTTTACTGCGTAATTTTCATAAATTCTTCATCAAACTTCATCAGTTTCGACGGTTTTATATCATAGTTTAGAAAACTCTTCTGCACCGAAGCCCATGTTGGTTTCAATTCAATAGCAATTTAACACTAACTAAACCATTGATTGCATTATGACGTTTTTTATACGCATACCATTAATACGCCAGGCGCGTTTTAATTCGGAGTTGCCGCAATTTTTCCGATTTCTAATTTATACCTAAGCTTATGTCATACATAATCATAATTGTTATAATCAATTATTAAAAAAATAAGGAGATCTACACAAATGAACACGTGCGCATACGTTCAGTTTTACAAAAATATAATTCACAAGTAAACGCAACAATGTGCGCCACAAAAACAGCAGGTAGCGAAAAGGAGATCGTGTACGAAAAAAAGTAATGGAATGCACAGCTGGCGCGTATCCGACATTCCTACCACGTTCAGGCTCCGCTGGTGAATAGGAAAGTACACCGAAAAGGACTGGCGTGTAGGTAGAACATGTGTATCTATAATAGTAATATAGTGGTAACTATTCACAGTATACACTGTACCTGTATCATATTTTTTATGAGTTACAACACTTACAACATTCCATGCATCTGAATAAAACAAATATGAAGTGAGCAATATATTAACTCAAAAAATATTTGCTTTATGATTCCAAATTAGGTATGATATTTATCATCTTACGTCGTATATTTGAAGTTTCTGGTGAATGTTAAATCTACTATGACGCACAAAGAATTCGTGAGGATGTAAACACATTGGAATCCGGCCGAACGAAGACTCAAGCCAGTACAAAGCTACCTAATACTTAAACTGGCTTGAATATGTACAAATTAAATATAAATTTTAGGAATATTGAAGGTTTTATGAGCATTTGGTGACGATTTCCTTTCGATTATATCTAGCTCGAATCACTATATTGGGACAAAAGGAGGCAAAAGGTGATATGCCTACTTCTGTTCACATAAAATAATTCGAATGCATTCACTTGCTATGAAGGATCTGTTGCTCTGTTGTAGGATCATTACACGACCTATAAAACTCAACTAGTGGCATATTGCTTAGAAATAGCAAATTTTATAGGCTCAACACCTATCGTTGGATTGTTGGATGCAAATCGTCATGAGGGCAACCTTAATCTGCTCTTCAAAGCTTGAGGATGTGATGTTAAATAATCTCAAATCCAAAAATTGGTGCGATGCGAGCACCTGCACTGCTCTAGGTCTTAGAATACGAGTTGGTAATGATAGCTAATATGATTATTTATTGTTGCAGTGCGAGTAACAGTGGTTTCGAGATGCGACATGCGTGCTCTGTGTTCGGTTCGAGGGCCGTTGGGCGGCGACACGCGCGCGCTCGGCGCGGGCGCGCGGTTCCTGTCACTGCGCATGCCCGGCCAGCCCCAACCACTGCACTTCGTCGTCGAAGCCAAAGCAAGGGTCAAAGAATTGAAGTCTTTGGCCAATGCTCACGCGCAACTACAAGGCATGACCGACACAGAACTCTTCGGATTAGCAATTTTGCAAAGTGAGTGTCATCATTTTCACCATAACACTTACACAAACTACTCGTACCTGACTTATGTTCTAAACGTTGGTAGAGTGATTTCACAAAACAAAGTTATTATGTATTCATGGCGTACACATTCCACCTCGTGAGCATGCTGTCTAACTTTACAAACAAACGCTGTTGGGTAATCAATGTTCTATATTGGTACAGGCATCACAATGTCACATTATAGAGACAATATGTTTTCTTCAACAAGAAATATGTAGTAGTATTGACCATATAACAATATCTTTATGCAGAGTAGTATTACATATACCTATGTATGTAGGTACCTAGGTACCTACATACATAGGTGCTTAAAATTAATGCAACGTTTAACACATTAACAATAACAATTTGTGTTTTCAGATGGAGAATACTTGTTTGTTGACTTAGAAAGCAAACTATCGAAATATGCGCCAAAGAGTTGGAGATCATCTCACACCCATGTAAGTCCTGACACCTTTTACGTAATATTTTTACAACTAAAATCGCAATTGCCACATCAAATATTTTATGTTTTATCGACCTATTACTTCAGAGTTCAGAAATGAATATAACTTATTTGTTTCAGGGTTTGGACGCTAACGGGAAGCCGCTCCTTGAATTGCACCTCGTCGTACAGTTCCACGTAGAGAGTCCGCTGCTCCTGCACGATGAAGTTGGCCGCCATCTTTACTTCCTGCAACTGCGCCAGAACGTGCGCACGCGAGACGCTCTGCCCGCCGAACTGATACTTCTACTCACCGGACTAGCGTTACAAGCTGAATACGGTGACGCAGACACTTTCGAAGACAGGGACTACTTCAAAGTTGATGATTACGCACCCTCATCTCTCACTGGCGATTGGGTAGCAGCAGCCATGCGCGCTTGCCATCGAGAACACCGTGGACTCACAAAAGCTGACGCTGAATCCAGATTTATTCGAGAAGTTTGTCTCCTCCCTGATACGATAAACTCACATAGATACCGCCTAAAACAATCTAAATCAGAACCCGAGCCTGGAACGGTTTGGCTACTTGTCACAGCTAAGGGCATAAAGATTCTGCCTGATAATGGATCACTTTCTAACTTCATATGGAGTGCTATCGGAAAACTAAGTTTCGATAGAAAGAAATTTGAAATTAGAACCGAGGAAGGCAAAATGACATTGTTTTCGTCAAGTGAAGAAAAATGTAAATATCTCTTCGCTCTTTGTAGAGACACACATCAATTCTCAATGAAAATCGCACCAAAATTCAATGAAATCTTGAGAAAGGAAGAAGAGGAGCGTAAAATTTGCTTCGGTTACTCGAAATCGTTAAACGTTCAATACAGTCAAAATAAAAGTGAACAAAGAATTTCAGTGATTTCTACTACAAGTTCGAACACCACATCGGGCATTGTGAGTGACAGGGTTCAATCTGAGGACGAATTAGAAATTATGATAGATTCTCCCCCAGCACCGAGTACGGAAAGTTTGGCTTTCGCTCATTTGCTAGATAGCACACATTCTTACTGTATACGGAATATGCCACAAGACAATCAACCACTAACTAAAACATCGTCATTACAACTACAAAAATCTAAAATCCGAGTGAAGAAGACTAAGGAAGACTGTGAGAATGTCAATAGAAATGAAATTACACCACCAGAACAACACTCAATGAACCAACTAGAAGAAACGACCTCTTTACCTGATCAAAGTATTAGCGAAACCTTGACAGACAGTCCAAGATCAAATAAATTAAAATGCACCGGATCACAATGTTCCTCATCTTGCAGTACAGTGATAATGGCCAGAGCGGGGCTCAGTACTCTTAGCAGGACATCTAACGCGAGCAGTTTAGAATTAGGATACAGTCATACTGCGCAGAACTCAATGATGAGTGACAACAGTACAGTTGGCATAGATGTAGAATATTCTCAAGATACAGCTTCTGCTTTGTATGACGGTTTAGGGCAACCAGTTACTGTAGCGGCATCAAGTGAAACAAGCGGAGTCTACACTATGAGCAGTTCTGAACTCACTGCGCGATCGAAAATTGACACTTTATCTGAAGCTAGTAGAACAGAATACGATGGTTCTCATTACGACAGCTATAAGCCAGCAAAAGAAAATGATCTTGCAGATTTCGATAGCGTTTCTTCAATCCTGAAAAACAAGTCAGAAAGAACTAGTCATGCAACAGGCACATTAAGATTACAGTCATCTCAACCTAGCACGGATTGTGTCGATGGAGCTGCAAAGTTTCAGAATCAAGAACAACATAATAAAGAAAACTTATTTAGAGAAAGAACAAATTCCAACGTTAGTGCAATCTCGTTTCACGGTGACGGTAGCGATCCAACAGATAACAAACATAATTTGCTGACTGCCAGTGAATTAAGTGACCTCATTGTGGGAAGAGGCGTGTATCCTAAGAGCCAGTCTGTAAGCGACACTTTGGATTCAGTGTCGGATTACGTGAGGCTGCCTCTACCGTTTTCTGGTGACAGTTACCTTCAGGGTCACGAAGACACTGCGCCTTCAGATGATCACTATCCAAATAACTCCTTCTTCGATCGACCGCCAACTCCTCCAACTAGAATTGATAGTCGTAAGTTGCTCAATCTGTCCCTACCAAATATTTTTGACATAAGCGGCGATACACCCATCAGGCCTCCTTTTCCTGAAAAGCCGCCGCCTCCCTATGAATATAATCATCAGACTGTTTCATCTTATGCACCACCTCCTGCCAAAGCGCCACCAGCGTATCCTGGCCCAACAGCGACAGCCAGGACTTTGAAACAGTTGAACGATAGCAAAGAAGAAGTGGCAGCTAGAGTAGTAACATCAAAGCCCATGATAACAATTCTGAAAGCAGAAGCGGGCGAAGTGAACGCATCTAGTGAAAGAACATTTGCTAGTCCCATGGTATTGGAGCATAAATTCCAAAAGTTTAAACGACAACAAGCATCGAGTCGTAGAGCCGAAAGGTCGAAATTAGCTCAGGGGATAAGCAATAACCTGTCACCGTCCAGGGACATGGCGCACGGCGTGGACTCAAACGTGCTGGTGGCCATGATGAAACTGGCACCGGGCCCACCGCCCGCGCCCCGCCGGCCCCGCCAGCCGCCGCCGCCGCCCGCCACGCGCCTGCCGCCGCCCCCGCCGCCGCACAACCCCATGTTCCACCAGCAGCTGTACAGCGACGTGGACTACGTCTACTACCCTTTACAAGACCCAACCGTGTCGCAGCAAAATTATCTCGACCACAAACTGACCGAGTCTCGCGTGTCGAACATGCACAAAAATGGTCTGCAGTACAGAAGCACGCCATACCTATCGACTTCTATGGCTGCGTCGTCCATGTATGGATCGATCCAAAATCTCTCGGATTCTTATGTTCAGTTACCGGGAACGCGGACGAGCTGGTACTCGTTAACGAGCAGGACGTCGCTCAGCAACCATTCCATAAATCTTGAACGGCCGCAACTGTCCGCGCGAGTTCCAGACGTTTCGCATTTTATGCGGACGAAATCGGATGAGAATGTGTTGAATGCGAAGGATCCACCGCCAGTTAAAATGAGACGAATGCCTCCGCCTCCCCCGCCGCCATACGAATACAAAAAGAAACTTCTCAACTACTCCAGAGAAGTCAAAATTCCGCAACCTTCAACAAATGTGAACAGTGAACTAAGTGTGAACAAAGTGAAAGACTCCAATTGTGATTTAGACATAAAAACTCTTCGAGAGAAAAGTAAAAACCTTGATTTGCCACTTATCGCGGCGTTGTGTAACGATCGTTCGTTATTAAAACAAACTAAAGCTTTTGGTGCTCCAAAGTTAAATAAACAAACAGTTAGTGACTGTGAAAGTGAACGGAAGTGTGTAAAGTCTGTTCCAAACACCACCGATAACATAGATCTTAAGAATAAACAAGAATATAATGCTAAGAGGGTAATGACAGGGTCCCAGAAAAAAATATTGTTACGTAACCCTACTGATAAACTCCCAGCATTGCCTGTTACTGAAAGTCATCCAAGAGCAATGTCCAATACTTATGTCATGCATCCAACTGTAGCTAAAATTAAAAAGTCTCAACCCAGCTCATGACATTATGATAAATTCTTACCTACTGCTTGTGAATCCTTCCAGTGCTATGATCTTTCATCCACCGATACAAAGACTGAGATTAACGCCACCAGAACTTAAGATAGGAGCCACACTTGCATCGATGGTTAACTCATCTCATTTTATTTTGACTTTAAAGCAGATCAGATAAGATTTAATTTTGAAAATTCAATTCAGTTGCGAAATGATCTTAGGTACAAATGTGGTTCCGAATTTAGATTATATTAAACTTGTTAAAACATAATATAATAATTAATATTTAAACACACGTACTGCAGAAAAGTAAAATCTGTTCATATTTATTACCAATAATGTAAACAATGGCAAACAGTAAATTACTGAAAGTGTATTGAGGGATACTGTTTCCCAAGAACTGTACAGTCACGGGCCTGAATATATTACTATGAACAGCTCAGCAATAATATCTGATTTTGTGATCAAGGATGAATCATGAAATCAGATATTAATGGATAAATCATTCATCCATTAATATCTGTCGTCACGTTGACGGAAAATATATGTGATCATTTGTGGAGGGCATACATATACAGGTAGCAGCAAAAGTATGTGACATCGAAGGAACAAAATCAAAATCAAAAGCCATTTATTCAAACTAGGCTGAGAGTCAGCACTTTTTGAACGCCAAAGTTACATAAGACAGTCCCCCCAAAACGCCCGCCCTTCGACACTTCCTAGTGCTTTAGCTGGGAAGAAGAAGTGGCGGAACAAACTCCCCAGCAGCACAGCTGTCTGTTAAGTTAAAAAACTTGATTCTATACAATATTGTGTAAGTAATTAATATTATAAAACAAAACATACATTTTTCGCCATATGTCAGCTAGCACACGCCAATATAGGAAAAAACATTGAAAACTAAATTCAAGCTGAAATAAATAATAAAACAAAATCGTAAACAGAACTTAAAACCTAAATAAAGCCTCCAGGCATAAAGGGCGTGCCCGCTTACATACTCAACGATGCAAAATGATACATATACATACATTGATGCATATAGCTAAATTGAAGTTACAATAGTTAAACTAGGACCTCCGGAGTAAACGCCAACACTATCTGCCGAGTAAAGCGATGCCATAATAATAGGATGCTGCATTGGCTCCAAAAAGACGAGTCACCTACGTGCATACTCAGTAAAATTCAGAAGAATGTGATACATTGTTGTTAAAAAAAATTATCTAACATCACTTAAACAGCATAAAGAGTTTTCAGCATTCAAAGAGGTGACACATATTTTTCAAGTCTCAGAAGCATCCTTTATTTTAGCATCGCTTGCCTCGCCAGATAGTATTGGTGTTTTTCAATGTCATATATTTGTGCTGCTACAATTTGTCGTCATCTTGACGGTAGATATTAATGGATGAATCATGAAATCAGATATTATTACCGATATGTCCAATATATTTATGCTCGTGACAGCACGATCGATAGCGTTTATTTACTATCATAATTGTGTACTGTGTTGTTCATTTCATTATGACGCTTCACGTGATTTTACTAAAAAGTTTTTTTTTTTAAATTACTGCATATTTTGTTTACATTATTGGAACACATAAACAAATAACTATACTGTTTACCATACAAGAATAGTAGGTACCTATTTATAATGTCAGGGTTAAAACATTATGACTATTTATGTAAGTATATGATTTTTCAATTTTGTATTGCTCAATATTATAATAGAAATTATACCTAAACTATTTTTAGACATCATTTATACCAAAGTAATTTGGCGGATTATAGGTATTTAGAAAATAACATCACTCATGAAAATTCTTGGTAAGCAACTAAAAATTACCTGCTTAGCTATAATATCTTATCTTATCAAGTAGGTTTGTCTGAAAAATTTAAGAATTCTTAAGCAATAAGCATTCCAGTATCCTATATTGTCTATGTTAGACACCTCAAGAGAACATAATATAATCTAAATAAATGTGATACAAAATGTGCCTTCCCAATAATTATATTCAAATGAAACTGAATAATTCCATAGAATAAGCATTACATACTAAAATGCGATACCGTTTCGCATAGGTATCCCTGCATATATATTTTTGTATAAAATATAATATAACTCACAATTCTAATTCACTATGAAATAGTGAATTATAGTAAGAAAACTTTGTAATGAAATACTCGCTGTTCGATATATTACCTGTTATTATAAGTGTATCAAAAATCATTGCTTGTTATCATAGTAAATGAAAGTGTAATAATTTCAACAACTATTTATTTACTTTAATATCATAATGTGTACATAATAAATAATACATATACTAAGTACATAATATTTGTTTTCAATATGTACAAATGTATATTAAATTTTTTGTAACTCTGAGATTTTTTTCTTATTTTTATGTAAGTACATTCCTTTGGTTTACAATTTATATTAAGTATGTCTATCATAACATCACGTCTTGTTTCCTCGAAGGATTGGGCAGAGGTGTACCTAAAGTACACCCGCATTTCACCAGTTACTTTTAAGTTCCATGTCGTAGCGAGCGAGCCTGATGCATTTAACCTGGCACAAATCCAGACTCCGAATGGTCAAAAAATCCAGATGGAAAAACCCAATAACACTGCCCGACCTGGGAATCGAATCCAAGACCTCATGCTTAGCAGTAGCTATATTTAAGGTGTATCTATTCATACACGAAATATTTTAAGAGGTACACCTGTAGGTGGTAAAGAAGCCATGGAAGCAAAAAGAAATTTTTTATCTAAGTGTTTTTGAATTTTCGTAATTATTATAATTTTAAAACTGCTTGAGACGTTTTGCATAAAACCTTTACTCCAAATTCTATGAATGGCCCGCCTGACGCTGCGAGGGCGGTGACCGGACGGTACGAGCATGGCCGCGGTGTCTCGGGCCGTAAAAAATAAGAAGGAGCCAGTATTACTCATGTGCGTCAAATAATTAATAAATATTAAATTTTGAAAAAAAAATACATTCATAATTTTTTTTTTCGTTGCTATAGCTTCTTTACCAGCTACAGGTGTATCTTATATAAGGTGTATCTATTCATACACGAAATATTTTAAGAGGTACACCTGTAGGTGGTAAAGAAGCCATGGAAGCAAAAAGAAATTTTTTATCTAAGTGTTTTTGAATTTTCGAAATTATTATCATTTTAAAACTGCTTGAGACGTTTTGCATAAAACCTTTACTCCAAATTCTATGAATGGCCCGCCTGACGCTGCGAGGGCGGCGACCGGACGGCACGAGCATGGCCGCGGTGTCTCGGGCCGTAAAAAATAAGAAGGAGCCAGTATTTCTAATGTGCGTCAAATAATTTATAAATATTAAATTTTGAAAGAAAAAAAAATACATTTAGAAATATATTTTTTTCGTTGCTTTAGCTTCTTTACCACCTACAGGTGTACCTCTTAAAATATTTTGTGTATGAATAGATACACCTTATATTATAGCGTATGAATATCATGCACCCACAATATCTTTGGTAAAAAGGAACTAATATTTGAGTAGAGTCAGAATAGGACACCCATTACATTAAAAAAAAAACAGATAAGAACAAATAACATTAGTATGGTCTGAAAAACCTAAATCACTCTAATGAATGATATTAAGTACTTATGTTCATGAGAAAATCGTGATTATATAAATATTGTTCAAATAAATTAGTATTAATACTGCTACAAAATTTAATGAGTAATGAGATTAACATTCAGATCAGTTCGGAAGCTCGAGATTGTTACTATGATACCCACATAGATATTTGTCTTATACAATTACATTTTCTTATTTTAGTATTTAATTATAATCTATGACATAATATCAGTTTAAAATATGAAATTACATTCATAATAAGATAAATGACGATGTTTCTCATAAACCTACAAATATATTAATTTTCATAATCTTTCGTTTGTTACTGTCATTTATCAACAAGTGAAATGGTAACTTACTTTTCTAACTTTAAAATGATGGCAGAATTTGGAGGAAACGTTATTTTATCAAAATACAATACTTGTCCGACTAGAGAGGTGTTTGTTCCAGCAAGCACAGTGCCACCATAAAACATGGCGGATAAATCAGTTGTAATAGATTCACTTCCTAAGTTCCCTACAAACACACAAGTGTTCCTCCTGGGATACCAACGTTCTATAACAACGAGATTCTCTTCAGTTTCACGGATTTCCATATTTTTCAGATTATTGCCTTCCTTGTAAATAGACCTTAAATATATTGTTGGCGTATCTAATCTCACTTTGGTAAACAATTTAATAACATCCAAGAAATGGTAGCTTGGTTTCCTTTCAGATTTCGAAATCCAAGGTAAAATAATCGAAGAATCTTTTTCATTTGGAAATGACATAGATACTATATTGCCAACATCTTTATGTTCATGAAAATCTCCTTCAATATCACCAAGTCCACCGAGTCCGATTTCGTCTCCATAAAATATGCTAACAGTTCCAGGCAAGGCTAATTCAAGAGCAGTCAGCACCAGAGTGTTATTCACATGTTTTGTTGATATTCGTTCATTATGCACACTGCCAATATTCCAATGAACCCATGGATAATGTGGCTTCTCCCATAATTTGCCCTTAATAACTTCATCAATACGATTTTTCAAACCAGTAATACCGTCATTTAAATCCAGATGGATATCAATAAGATCAATTCTAGACAATAATACATTTAATTTCAAAGCATTACCTTTAGCTTTTTCATACGCATTTTCACTAGCAATGAATATTTTGTCACTACCTAAAATTTGTTTCCACAATTGTAAACTTCTACCAAAACTAACTTCATCAACAAAATTTTCTAAATCTTTTAAGTAAAAACCGTCCACCATCTCTCTAGCCCAAAATATGATAGCTGCAGATGTACGATCAACAAGGTTATTAGTTATAGTTTCATTTGCAATTAATACAGCTTGAGTAAAATTTGCAGATGAATCAGATTTTGCTAGCGATACAACAGGCAGATCAAGTATTAAAGACATATTTCTTTTGTGAACTTCATTTATCAGATCTCTGAAATCCTTGAGCACACCAACACTTCTATCTACCTTAACAAAGGAAGTAATATTAAAGTACTGATCTGGATACTTTTGTGCTTCATATATATAATTAAGCCTAATGGCAGATGCTCCTAATTCTTGGATATAGTCTAGTTTATTAAGAAGGCCTTTAATATCACCAGTGCCATCTTTATTAGAATCTTTAAAACTTGCTGGGAAAACTTCATAAAATACCTTTCCTTGATACCATGGTAGATCAGGGTTGCAATTTTTTGGTATAGTCACAACCATACCTATAATAGCTCCTAGACAGGCAACGAGACCAGAGAGGACAATCCAAAGAAGTACTTTCCTGATGACGCTCCAGTTCCAGTTGATAAAGTTTGGTAACTTTCTGCCATTGACATTGTGGTTGCCATTCAGCTTGCAGTCTTCAGTCTGAAAGTAACAAAATAAAAATGGTTACAAAGATTCTTACGATATTGCATTTTTTACAACACCTTGTCTGGACCACATAGTTATTCTTTTTCTACAGCTTCTCTTACCTCTTGTTATGCAGAATTATTAATATTAAAAACTTTTAAAGCAACTATATTACTGTTTTCTTTTTCAAATTACTAACCAATGATGCAACATAATAGGAAATAAATATTAGGTCCTTACATTAGAAATTGGCGTTTTGTTGAACTAGCCACTTTGATCTCAAATAATATCTAGCGTTGGGTAACGAATCAATCAAGACGCGTCGAGTGCTGCGTTGCATTACTCGACCGTCACAATAACGAGGGGATTTTGAATCGTATCGTTACTTGTGATGAAAAATGGATCCAGTACGATAAAATCGGAAACGCTCAACACAATGGTTGAAACCAGGAGAACCGGCCAAATCCTGCCTCAAAATTTGGCCCAGAAACAGGAACTGGTAAGTGTCAGGTGGATCAGTGCTGGTGCTATCACGACAAATCTGTATTCTCAACTATTGCAAACCATGATGGAAAACCTAGCAGTCAGACAACCGAGGCTAATCAATAGCCCTACCAATGCTGTTTCAGGACAACACTAGACCACACACAGCACAAAAGACGGTCGCTAATAAGCAGAGTTGCGATTGCAATGTCTCCGCGAAAAAGAATTCAATTCCAGACAGACTAAACCGTTTTCAAAGATTTTGTCGATACTCGGTCTCACAATTTTTTCAGCATAGGAATCAATGAATCAACCTATAAAATGACGAAAGTGCTTATATAACAATGGTATCTACATCGACATACATCGATGTCATATGTTAAAATAACAATTCGATTTTTTGAAATCGTCCGCGTCGTATTGCTTTTTCCATATAAAACGCCTATTTCATGTGTAAGGACTTAATCAATATTAAAATTGAAATAGTACAAGGAAAAGCCTGTATGTGTTTTCCAGCTAACAAACCAAACAATGGATTTGTGGTTTTATTAAATCCATATACAGTGTGTCTCAGAAATCAGGATTTGTCCTGGATTATTATTAATAGTGGAATTTAAGGGTTGGGGGGGAAATGGAATGCAGCACAAGGCTTCCATTTATATTAAAGGTGAGCACTAAAAAGGAGTTTTTGTAGTTTCATCTTTTTAGGGGTGAGAAGCAGTAATTTTATTTGAAGAAAAGTCTATTGTTATTATTTGTATTGCTATGATTAATAAACTTGAAACTTGGCACAAATACTGGCCCAAGCATGTAACTGTGTTTATTATTACTAAATTCTCAATACTACCCCACAAAGGGAGTTTAGAGGGTGGTGAAGTTTACTTGAAGAATTTTAATGTGGTCAGATTAACTTGAAACTTAGGACAACTTATTCATAACTTTGGACAAACACAAACAATAATTATTTCCGAAAATCGACGCCCAGCGGGGCAAGGGCAATTTTAAGGGGAAAATGGGGAAAGTCGGGCAAAGCTAATTGTAGGTGGAATGATCATAGAGGTCACTATGGCTTAAAATAAATTTGGCTTTTCATTTTCTTTCATATGCTTTATTTCACTATTTCGTTATTTTCGATGATTTCAATATTTTGAAGCAAGTATTTTTGACATGAAAAGTGTCATATCATAACTTACAGCTTCATCATCATCATCATTTCAGTCGTAAGACGTCCACTACTGGACACAGGCCTCTTAATTTGGGAGGCCTTGCCATAATCGCCACGCTTGGCAGGCGGGTTCGCGATCGCAGTATGGTGGTAAAATGCACAGAGAATGCTGCTGCCAATTCAGTTTTTTTTTTTTTTCTTACAATCTGTCGCTATCTATTAGGACATTCAGTAATATGTATGGCGTCTTAGTTTTCTTGCTTGGTATGCGTCCTGTGACACATCCTAGTTCTCATTTAGCATGTAGCTATGATTGTCCGATGAAATCCTGTGGAATTTTATGTTTTAGTCTGCGTTTGCCTTCTTTATCCATTAGGTGGTTTGCCAGGGTATTTGGGTGGCGAATTATTCTTTCTTTGTATTACTTGATATAGCTTTTTATTTCCTCTTTGACTGATGGAATTTTCAAATCATGGTGTAGTGCTTCATTTGGTACGAACCATGGGGCGTTTGTAATTGTTCTTAGGAGTTTGTTTTGGAATCGTTGTATGATCTCTATATTAGAGTGTGATGCTGTTCTCCATAGGTCCATATAGGCTTGATTATAGCTTTGTATAAGAGGGTTTTATTTTCCAGATTAAATTGGGATTTTCGACCTATTATCCAGTATAACTTTCTTAGTGTCAGTCTAAGTTGCTTCCGTTTCGTGAAAATGTGTTTTTTCCATGTAAGACGTCTATCGAGGTATACACCAAGGTATTTGACATGTTCAGCTTGAGGCAGTTGAACTCTATTGAACTGTACTGGTGGGCAGGTATCCTTCCTCTTAGTGAATGTGACATTTACCGATTTTGTCTCGTTAGCTTTTATCCTCCACTTTTTGAGCCAGAGGGCTATATCGTCCAAACAGGACTGTAGCATAGCTGATGCTACTTTATGATCAGTATGGGACACCAGCACAGCTGTATCATCCGCAAAGGTCCCTGTAGTCCCTAAATTGGATATTGGGAGGTCAGCAGTATAAATCAGATATAAAATGGGTCCTAGCACACTGCCCTGAGGCACCCTAGCAGTAATGGGGCATAGTTTTAACGAAGCGTCGCCACTCTGCACAAAGAAACACCGATTCTTCAGATACGACATCAAGATAAGGAAGATGTTGTTTGGGAAGCTGTTTTTTATTTTATAGAGGAGACCTTCATGCCAAACTCTATCAAACGCTTGAGAGATGTCAAGGAATGCAGCTGCGCAATATTCCCTATCTTCAAATGTGTTGTAAATTTTACTCACGAGCCTGTGGACTTGATCTATTGTGCCATGCCCCTGTCGAAACCCAAATTGATGGTCGGGGTATTAAGTGATTTCCTTCAATTATAGGCAGTAAACGTAATAGAAGGAGCGCTTCATAGACTTATGACGCTATTGGAAGCAGACTTATATAGACCAGAATCTGGAAGTTCTTGAAGAATCCTTCCGGTAATCAGATCGTAGCCAGGGGCTTTTTTAGGCTATATGTTATTTATACTTCTGATTAGTTCTTGCTTCGTAAAATGTATCACGTGGCTCTTAGATGGATCACAATACAGCAGAACTTCTCTCAGAACTTCTTCTTTGTGCTCTGGGGACCCTTCGTAGGAGTGAGGCTGGAATACGCCTTTTAAGTGTTCAGCGAATGTTGAACATTTTTCTTCGTTACTTCGAGCCCAGCAACCGTTGGCTTGCCGAAGTGGGGGAGATACTGTTTTAGGCCGCTTTAGTTTTTTTGTAGCTTTCCACAGAGAGTATTCTGTGGCAGCAGTAGCATCTAGGTTGCACAGGAACGCCTGCACACTATTATTAACATTGTTGTCCAGAAGCTTTTTGAGTTTCTTAACAGCGTGGTTCAGTTTTCTTTTATCATCAGGGCATCTAAATTGTTGCCATCGTTTTCTCAGTCTTCGTTTTTCAGTTATTCTATCCAGTATAGTATGGGATATAGATTTCTTGGTCTTACTTGATTTGCTAATAGGAGTAGATTCCCAAGCAGCATTTTGGACCGGATTATTAAAAAATTTAATCGCTGCAACTATATCATCTTCTGTTTTTAAACTGACTGAAGGTGACAAAGCTTGATCGACCATTGACCTAAAGAGCTCCCAATCTGTCTTTTTGGTGTGAAGCACACAAGTTTCTGGAGTTTCTTTGAAGCGGCTTAATAAGGTAACTAATACCGCTGAATGGTCCGAAGATAGGTCATAACTGCTCTGGCATTGGAAGTAGTTTTTCGAGATACCTTTAATAGCACAGAAGTCTATTAAGTCAGGTATTTTTTTTTTCTGTCAGTGGACCAATATGTGGGCTCACCTGTTGATTAATTTCCATTTTTAATTTTTCAACAGTCTTGAGTAGCTCGCGGCCCCTGGGGAGGGTCAGTCTTGATCCCCAATAGCTATGCTTCGCATTGAAATCTCCGCCAACTATGAACCGATCGCCAAGGGAGTTGAAAAACTCGCTAAACTCTTCCTCTTTGATAATGTGTTTCGGAGGACAGTAGAGAGCTGACACAGTAACGGAGCTAACCCAATCTTCAATTATGACATTTGTTGCTTCAATTGGTGCTGTGCAGTATGATACTGATTCGTAATGTTATAATTTACTTCTGATAATGATAGCTGATCCACCATGTGCTTTCCCATCAGAATGTATGGTATGATAAAGTTTATACCCAGGAAGTTCCATATGGCTTTTAGAAGTGAAATGTGTTTCAGATATTAGCATTACGTCAATATTCTGTAGTTCTAAAAATATTTTTAACTCTTCTGAGTGGTGTGATAGGCCATTTGCGTTCCAGATGCATAGTGTTAATGCATTGAATTTGAAAGCGTGGACATGAGTTCTCCCAGCATTTTAGTCATAAGCATCATCTGGTTCATGAGTGATTGCATAAAATCTTTAATGTTATGGGACGGGTATGATTGTGGGTGAGGCAGGTGTGTTGTTGGTTGGGTTTCTTAATTTGGTATGCCAGTTGTTGCGTCAGCGTATGATTTGTTGTTTTCATACCGGCTATATTTAGCAGTACCGCTATTTTTCCCTTGCATGTCTTTGTTGAGTTGGGTTTTTGGTATCAGTGGGGGATACTTAACTTTTTGCAATTCCTTATATACCGAACATCCCTTGTAATTTGCGGGGTGGTTTCCATCACAAAGGATGCACCGCACATTATCAGATCGCTCTTTCCTCGCGCATTCAATGGTAGCGTGTGGTCCAGCGCACTTAACGCATCTGGGCTGACGGTGACAGAACCTGCGCGTGTGTCCATATCTCTGGCAGTTGGAGCATTGCGGGATCTCTCTTTTAGGTCTTGGTGGCTCAAATATAACGCAGCAATGGAGAAGGTGCTTAATGTTATAAATGCTTTTATTATTTAGATTAGGCTTGAGATCTACGTAGTGGAGTGGAAGAGGTGTTTTGGTTTTCCTGTCTTTTATATTCCAGACATTTGTAACATTGTGGTCTAGTTCTTCAATAGCTCCAGCCCATTCAGTGATCGGGATTTTGACTTTTCATTTTTAGCGAGACTTTTGATTTATAGCTTCAAGCCACAATATTTTAATTTTAAGATATTTCGGGAAATTCTTTAGGACCACAACAAGGCGGTATTTCAGAAAAATTTTATAAAACCAATTCACGCCATTTTGACAGTTGTCTTCGCCATTTCACTGCATGCGTGTTTAACACCAAAATTGGTATGATCTTTGAGTCACGTTATTTATGGAAACATCAACGATTTTTTTTAAACCTTTGCATTTTATTAAAAGTGGGATACAGTTAAAATGAAAATCTTATATCTTCCTTTGATCCACATGATCAAAACTTGGCATGAATATTTATCTCAATACAAATTATTAAATAATAAATAAAAATAAAAATATTTTATTTTCAGGCATCAGGGCCCATAGGGTGTTAGTAATACATCTTACTCATTAAGAGCATAATCATTCATTTTCGAAAATCATC
The DNA here is from genome assembly GCA_932294355.1 of Aporophyla lueneburgensis. NCBI lineage: Eukaryota > Metazoa > Arthropoda > Insecta > Lepidoptera > Noctuidae > Aporophyla > Aporophyla lueneburgensis. Next base: position 18,791,713 of record OW028746.1, on the reverse strand, counting down.
TTTTAAAGGGGTGCCAGGGCAGTTTCTTTATCTTATTCTTTTGGTTAATCAAAACCAAAAGTCATTTATTCAAACTAGGCTGAGAGCTGCACTTTTTTAATGTCAAAGTTACATAAGACAGTCCCCAAAAACGCCCGCACTTCACCACTTCCTAGTGCTTTAGATGGGAAGAAGAATTGGCGCAACAAACTCCCTAGCAACACAGCTGTCTGTTAAGTTAGAAGAATTTGATTCTATACTATAATATATGTATATGTATGTATGTAATTAATATTAAGAAAACAAATCATACATTAAATTATATGCCATATGTCAGCTAGCACACCCCAATATACCAGCAAAACATTTAAAATTAAACTGAAGCTGAAATAATAAATAAAAACAAAATCATAAACAGAACTTAAAACCTAAATAAAAGCCACCAGGCATAAAGGGCAATGATGCAAAATGTTGTTATTTTTTTTTTTTTTTTTTTTTTGTGGGGCATCTCGTAGTTAATCCTGAAAAGATTGTTACTACTTAAATTGGGGCCCACCGAGTTCTAAAAAGTTACCTTTTTAGGCCTCCAGCCGGGGCTTATTATACTTAAAACTAAAGCGAAAGCTCTAAGGGTTACCCGGAGGGGGGTACGAACCTCGGCTTAGGCAATCACTGGTGGGGGGGCAGCAAGGGACTGGCTGGATCTGGGTTAGATTATTTTGGGACTAATTTAAAGCTAACGGCGCAGCATCGCGGGCTGGCTCTTGCAAGGGTCGGGAGGGACTGTTAAGTCGGGGTCGCGACGACGGACCTCGGCGGCGAGGTCGGTACGGTTTGTGTCTGTGTGCTGGTCTAGCTGTACTGGTCTCTTTTCGACTCTCCTGGAGGAGAGTAGTGGGATCATCAGGATCGGTAAGAACGTGCCGCGAGCGGCGGACTTTGCTAATACGGGAGGGGGTGTAAGTAGCTGCCGCCACAACCAGAGGGTTGCGGTGGGCTACGGCCCTATCGAAGAAACGCTTCGAAGCGCGTTTTATGAATTGATGGATAGTCGGGAGTTTCATATCTAAATGAAGATTCATATTCCGAACAAACCAAGGCGAGCCTGTGGCTTGACGGAGAAAACGGTTCTGGAGAGTCTGCATCCTATGGATGAATCGGGGCTTGGCATGTGCCCAGACTGGGCTTGCGTATGTCATAATCGGCCTGATACAAGCGGTGTAAAGCCGCTTCTTACACAGAAGAGACAATTTACTCCGCTTGTTCAGGACGCAATGGAGCCTACCGAGAGCGAAAGCGGCCCGCGAGCGAGCCTGCTTTATGTGCTCAGAAAAGGTGAGGTGTTCGTCGAGGATGACACCTAGATATTTGGCTTGCTTCGCCCAAGGGATCTGCTTGCCGAACATTGAGATGGGTCGGGGAGAGGGTGATTACGTCGAGGTCGGGTGTAAAAGACCGCCTGACTTTTATCGGGATTGACTTCGATTCGCCACTTCCTGAACCATTCGCCGAGCTCGTCGACTGCGGTTTGGAGGTAGCGAACCAGCGCTGTGTCACTAAATCCCGAGAAAAAGATGGCAGTGTCGTCTGCGAACAGAGCTAACCTTGCCTTCTTGCTTCTGGGGATATCGCTAGTGAACAGCGTGAAAATGAGGGGGGCTAGTACAGAGCCTTGAGGGACTCCTGCACGGATCGGGTGAGGGGAGGAAAGTGCCCCTTCGATGCGATAGCGAAAGGTGCGGTTCGCAAGAAAGTCTCGTAAGATGAGCACGAGACGGTCTGGCACTCCGAGTTGGTACAGCTTATATAATAAGCCGTTGTGCCAGACTTTGTCAAACGCTTTCGCTATATCGAAGTATACAGCGCCCGTGAACATACCACGCTGAAAACCAGCATTGATATGTTCGACGATACGGTGTACCTGATGGACACACGAGTGTTGGGTTCGAAAACCAAACTGCTCGTTGGGAATGAGGCCCTTGGTTTCGGCATAATCTCTGAGTCGCTTATAAATAAGTCTCTCATAGATTTTGCCGAGAACTTTGAGCAAACTAATGGGGCGATAGCTCGTGGGCTCGGTTTTGGGCTTACCGGGCTTAGGGATGCCAATAACGGTGGCTTCCTTCCACGCTTGGGGGAAAATGTTATTACTCAAGGCACCATTGAAGATGGTACACATGAGCATAATCAGGTGCGCGGGGAACAGCTTCATCACTCTGTTGGTGATGCCGTCTGATCCGGGGGCTTTACGAGATTTCAGACCCTTGATGATCTCGTGCACCTCGTCAGGTGTGACAGGGGGCAGGGGATCATCAGGGTCTTCAACGGGCGGGGCAAAATGTTACATATACATATATTATATATAGCTAAGTTGAATAAACATGTAACTTTGCAATACTTTCGTTCACAAATAATAAGGTATGTCATTTTTTTTTTTTATCAGTCGGGTTTGTCATAGTTAGTTGTGTGTTCTCTTGGATTAACACAAAGCCCCAAAAAAATACAAATGTATTTCAAGTTTCTACAAAAATCAACCCGTGATGGTAGAAATAGTTGATTTTTGAGTTTGCTTGAATTAAGACGGAAAACATGTTAGAAAAAATTATTCCATAGATCTTTATACTTGAATATTGGCATGAAAGATTATAATTTTAGATAAATTATAAAGTACTAATTTAAAAATGTACCTTTGATTATTAATTATTATCTTCTATAAAATTTTGACACCCTCTGTTAAAACTTGTAGAGGATAATATAAAATACCACGAAGTGCAAAGTCGACGGCTCGCTGCTGCGCTACCATCTAAACATGACACTGGCAGAATAGTCGACATCGGCTCAATTGCCAAAAGCAAGACAAAATAATTATAAAATCTGGACAGATAAAATGCTAGTAGTAAATACATACTTGGCCCATGATGAGATCACCATTCTTGCTAAGAGTCTGGTAGTCTAGCATGCTTATGTTATTGATAAGCTGAGCGCTGACTGGATCTTGAATAACTGAGCTGTTGTCTCCCGATGAACTAGAATCTCCTGCTGAAGCATCTGAAACTGTTGTTTAAATAAGCTAATAAATCCAAGTTTAAAGCTTTAGGTGCAGTATAGACAATTTTTACAAAGTTGAAAACCTGCTTCACACATATTATTGAAATAAGAAACTTTGAAAAAAAATAAAATGTTTCTTATTAAATTGCTCATCAAATATGATGATGCAACTTGCCAAATAAACCATTGTTTCTGTACTTAAAACAACGTATGAGTAAAATAATGCAGTGGTTGCTTACTTTAAAATTTAATGCTTATTCAGCAGGTACTCACAATTATATTTCTATGGACACATGTTGATAATTTAAAAACTTCAATAATTCAGAGCGCTCAGTTGTAACATATTCTCACCTGTCTGTATATTCACCATATTAGGATCATCATTTAATGGTAAAAACGGACGGTCACTCATTTCTTCTGAGAGAGGATGTTTGAAATCTAGAGGATGTGGGCTAGGTGTCGTCGGTAGTAACAGGCACGTTGACGACTTTACACCGCGTAAATAATCCAAGGTTTCTAAATCATTGCCGCCAGAGTTGTTACTAATCTCCGGCGATTCATTCATGTTGATGGATGTAATTGAATGGATTTTTTATTAGAACAATATTAATTGATACTTAAACATACACCAATTGATACTTGATATTAACGTTGAGACGAATAGACTTACTGCATGTTATTTTTATTTAACAATTTAACAATCCTCTAATTAATTCACACGCAAAAATCTATTTCAGGATTACATCGTTTTTCTTTTTCAGTATTTTTGACATTTCGTTTCATTTGATCAAGGTTTTGACATTTTAATATTATCGACATCGACTAAAATGTACTGCTCTAGTAGTCTAAACACATTTCAGTTCACGATGATTTCACGTCAATATTTTGTTTACCCTCGTTCGTTTCAGCCGTAAGACGTCCACTGCTGGACTTAGGCCTCCCCCAATTTGGGGGGCTTTGCCATAATCACCACGCTTGGCAGGCGGGTTGGCGATCGCAGTATGGTGGTAAAATGCATAGAGAACGCTGCTAACCATTCTCTAGTAAGTCCCTTAGTCGCCTTTTACGACACCCACGGGAAGAAATGGGGTGGTGTTATTCTTTACGTCCGGCACCACACGGTACAACCGGTTTTTGTTTACCGTATCTAACGAGATTACATAATTTAAAAGCTACGTTTAATCTAACAAAAAAATAGGTTTAAATACGTTGTGATTATGATTTTTTTTTAAATAAACATACAGTTTGGCAAAAAAGAGTCTGGAAAAAATGAGGGCGCCTGCTTAGCAGGTATGGCCACCCTGTATACTAGGGCTAAAAGTGATAAGATACTTGTTGTTTTAATCCACAAACACGAGATCCCGGAAATTCTCATCAGTCAAGATTTCAAGACTTGATAGGCACACAGTCTTTTACTTTCATTGTATTTAGTAGATTGCGCATTATTTCGCTAGAATAACCTTTTATCTAAGAGTGCCATCATAATAACATAATGAAAACTTATTCAGTTTAAAAATTAATTAAATAACACTCAGGGATTGCCGATCGAACCCGATACACAAGACATAATGTTCAGCAATCGCATTGCGGCCACCGTCTAGGGTATTCACAACCATTCGATGCCTGTATCAAATTTGACATGAATGATACTGAACGAATCCTGTTAATGCTGACATTTTATAGTCGACAAGAAGGTACTTACAGCCACTTACTGTCGGAAACTAATCGGAAGTCAGAGAGTACCTATAACATGTCGCATTCGAAAGGTACGGTCAATATCGAATAAACTTGAACAGTTGACTAACGAAGGCGTCAGGTACACGCTAGCACATCAAGGTACCCGAAACGGTCAAATTTTCCAAATCAATCTTGAACCTAACACTTTAGCGATAAATTTGAAACCTATTAAAGAAATTTGACAAATTTTAGTAGCTTTATGTGCTGGCGTCTGTACATAACATTATCAGTATTCACATGACAGTGACAATGAAATAAAACGCTAAAATTTAGATTTTATTTAAAAAAAAAAAAACGTGACATAACATCATTCGTGTATTCTTTTTCGGTGCTATGATAGATTTTTTCCATTAACACTGATGTGTCAGTTTTACATTTCTTATTTATGAATTCTAAATAGTTTAAAAATCTTTCTTAGACGTTTCGGCTCCCATTATAACCCAAGTCTCCTCAAACTATAGGTAATATATTCCGTAGAATAGGCACCTGGAAAACTATAAATGTAAATTATATTTTTTTTTACTGTGGTATCTGGTATGCGATAATAGCATTAACAAAAATTACTTGCCTGTTTTTTTACAGCGTTGATTTTTTTGTCTAATTGCACACAGATCAAAATCGTCTAATTCTTTCTTCCGCCAACTGTTTTGGTGTTTCTCCAGGTGTAGAAAAAATCCTTAATTTTTTTAAACCTTCTTTAACAATTTCTCTAATTGTACTGTGAGATTTACCTTGAAAAAAAAACATAAAAACAATCATATTAATTCCATGTAGGTACATTTTACAATTTCAAGTATCAAACATTAAGAGTCAACGTACACGCGATTTGTCAAACTAGAAAACATAACCTCAATAATCTATTAGTAAATAAAACAATAAAATGGCTTGAAACTTATAATACCGATAAAACTTAGTATTAGAAAGGAAAAACAATGACTGGCATTGACTAAAAGATAAATTTCTTGGATAAATACCTGTCGTGTCGGCAGTTCTTTCGAAAACATTGTCAATCGGAGACAAGATTTGTTCCGCTTCAGATTCCGCCTTTCTTACGAAAACTTGGTATATCACAGCTCACACCACTACTCCATAGTGTTTTATTCATTTTTTATATGGACAAAAGCATTAATAATTGATGGTTAATTAGAAATAAGTAAAATACAGCTGGGAACATAACACAATGACAGATTAGCTACTTGTTGATGATAAACAAAGCAGTGCTGCCACCAAAAAAATATTTTAGTTCCAATGGTTACCACGACAGACTCTTTTTTGCCAACCTATATATTGTTTATTTAAAAAAAAATCATACGGCATTAAAGAATTCATCTGCATCATTATCAACAGGAAAGGCACCCAAAGACGTATTAATACCATACAACGTATTAATACGTCAATTCTGATTTTTTTGCCAAAAAATGGGCCAACCCTCTGCTCAAGTGAAGAGTCGAATTGATCAAAATTGGATATGGGGATGCACCACGGTATTATGTGTTATAGTGGCTTTCTTCATACTGCACTAACCGCACGATTAAAAAAAAAAACAGAGTCGGACTTTGACATTTCGAGTTCGATGACATTTTAGTATAATTTCATTTACGGGCAACATATTTTTTTATTTATTTTCGTAGTACTATTATTTTTCTAGAGTAGTCACTGTAATTTAAGTGAAAGCTTTTATTTTGTTATTGTTTATGATGATCGGAGCTAACAAACTCATTAACACAAACAATATATTGTGTCAAAAGTTTATTCAGCAAAGAAACTTTAATAGTAAAAGTATTAAAGATGTTAACTACCAGTATTTACAAAGAAGCAAGTTACCGACGATGCATTTTCAGAAATCTCTGCCACGTTTACCGATACCAGACCTATCGAAAACAGGGGAGCGATATATGAAAGCCCTTAGACCTTTATTAAACGATAATCAGTTTGATGAAGCTCAACAGCGAACTAACAATTTTATTGAAAAAGACGGAAAAATACTTCAAGAGAAACTCATTGCAAAAGATAAAAGGAACAAGCATACAAGTTATATTTCAGACTATTGGTTTGACCTTTATTTACGTGATAGAGCGGCACTTCCTATCAATTATAATCCAATGATTGTGTTCCAAAACGATGTGAGACCTGAATACAATGACCAGCTCATAAGGTCTACTAATATTTTGATAACTGCAGTTCGGTTTATGTTGTCTCTAAGAGAACAAATATTGGAACCTGAAGTATACCACTTAAATCCTAAGAAAAGTGACACACCATTCTTCAGGACCTTTACAAGTATGCTGCCTGAAGCTATTTCGTGGTATGTAAAGGCATTCATTTAATTATGAACATTTTAATACAGGTTAATAGTACCCAAATGGTATAACAGCCCACAAATAACTGAAAAAAATATTTGAGCAACAATTTATTATGTGCTCTCAAAAAATATTTTTTGGAGGGTACATATTAAATATATTTAAATTTTTAGTGGGTCATTGATTCAACATACATAGTTTAACCAGCTTATAATGTTCCTACTGCTAGAATTTCACTCTGTGAGTATAAATGGGCCATAATCCACAACGCAGACCTAGTGTGGATGGTGGAATGCCTTTCAATTTTCGGATTTTCCTTAACCATTTTCAATGAAATAATTTATGCAAAGTAAGGGACCTATCAGGCTTTGAACCTACAACGTACAGCTTCTAAGTCAGCCATTACCACTAGGCCACCACTACTCCAACATTCATTCATCTTAATATGATGATTATGATATCATTCTCTATTTACTATTACTATTTTCAGGTATGGTGCCTACCTAATGAAGGTGTTCCCGCTAGATATGAGTCAGTTTGTTGGCTTGTTTGGAGCCACTCGCCTGCCTCGGCTGAATAAGGACGAGATCTTCAGGGACCCAAAGAGCAAGCATGTAATTGTTCAGAAGCAAGGAAACTTTTATGCATTTGATGTGTTGGATGCTAATGGTAATTTTGTCATTAACCATGTCTGAGAATATTAACATTTAAAACCTAGCATTTCTGGTAATTTATGTAAGTGAAACCTTAATGTAGCCTATTTCATGAAAAATTCATTCAGGGGGCGTCCATTCATCACGTGATGTTTTTTTTTTTGCATTTTTTAACCCCCCCTCCCCCTTGGTGATACATGGTGAGGTTTAAGACTCCAATATCACGTGTATTTTTTAGTATGTACAAAGAATCTTATTTTTTTTGTAATATTTACACTACTGGAAAAAATAAAAGGGATCAAAAATAAAATTCGAAACTTTTGGGCAATTTTCAACAGTCCGTAATTTCGAGAGAAATGGTCGTAATCGTAAAAGAAATTAAAAAAAAGAAAATTGTAGCTCCAGGTGTCTAGTTTTTGGATTAGAACTTGAAAATTTTGTTGAGTCAGTGGATTTTGATTTATCTTAGAAAAGAGTTTTTTGTTTTGGTCTACGGGCGAGGAAAAATTGTTTTTTGCTTAACCGCTATATGAATCGGATACATCGTTCAAGAAGACGTGATCCTTTATTTTTTTTTTAAATTCGATCGAGTGACACAAAAAAATAAAAACGGCTGGCTGGATTCATTTGGCTCTTTGTAGGGTTTTTGTGAACATATTGAACTGAAAAAGGCACACTTAACATTATTGGTTTCCTTAATATTTTCGATACAGCGCTTGATTTTCCAAAACACCACTAAAAGCCCTTTTTTTGTTGCATTTTCAAATTCATACGACAAAAGGAAGAATTTTTTTTTTCGAAAAATCAGTGTCTTGTTGTTAAAGTGAATTCATTGAAGTTCTTGAAACCCACCTTTAACTTTCTGTGCAATCATTGGTTGCTGATATATCGATAGGCAAATAAAAAAGGATCCTTTTCCATTTGAAGACAGATATATCGGCGAAAAGTGGACGTATCAAGGTTTCTAAAAAAGAAATTAAAGCTAAATGAACGAAGTATTCGATTCATATAGTGGTTAAGCAAAAAAAGATTTTAGACAAGCCCCCAGACTAAAAAAAAACACAAAAAAAAAATTTTTTTTTGGTGCTGTTTTTCCTAAGATTAAGTACTCAAAAACCACTGACTCAACAAAATTTTAAAGTTAGAACTTTAAAATTATGTTGAGTCAGCGGTTTTGAGCGGTTTTTATCAAAAAACTAGACACTTGGAGCTACAACTTTCTTTTTAGGGTTCCGTTGCCAAATGGCAAAAAACGGAACCCTTATAGATTCGTCATGTCTGTCTGTCTGTCTGTCTGTCCGTCCGTCCGTATGTCACAGCCACTTTTTTCCGAAACTATAAGAGCTATGCTGTTGAAACTTGGTAAGTAGATGTATTCTGTGAACCGCATTAAGATTTTCACACTAAAATAGAAAAAAAAAAACAATAAATTTTGGGGTTCCCCATACATAGAACTGAAACTCAAAAATGTTTTTTTTCATCAAACCCATACGTGTGGGGTATCTATGAATAGGTCTTCAAAAATGGTAATGAGGTTTCTACTATCATTTTTTTCTAAACTGAATAGTTTGCGCGAGAGACACTTTCAAAGTGGTAAAATGTGTGTCCCCCCCCCCGTAACTTCTAAAATAAGAGAATGAAAAAACTAAAAAAAATATATTATGTACATTACCATGTAAACTACCAACGAAAATTGGTTTGAACGAGATCGAGTGAGTAGTTTTTTTTTTAAAACGTCATAAATCGTAAACCGCAATTTACCTTACATTCAATCAACTGAAATATAAAAATTTAAAAAAATATATAATTTTAAACCGAGAATACCTACAGATTTGTACGGAACCCTCGGTGCGCGAGTCCGACTCGCACTTGGCCGGTTTTTTTTAATTGCTTTTACGACCATTTCTCTCGAAGTTACGGCCTGTTGAAAATTGCCCAAAAATTTCGAATTTTATTTTTGATCACTTAATTTTTTCCTGTAGTGTATAAAGTTCACTACAAGCCGCTTTCGATTTTGTACGCGTTTGACGAAAAAATAAATACACGTAACGCCGCTTTTCGGCTCAGTATCGCGCGTTTGCCGAAAAAATAAATACACGTGATATATTACTACACTCCCCCCCCCTCCCCCCTTGTGATATTTCGTGTTTTTTTATGGAACCCTCCCCCCCCCCCCCCCTTCGAGCCTCACGTGATTAATGGACAGTTCATTGGGATTAAATGGACTTAGCGGATTGGATTGATGATTTTAATGATTATAATTTTGTCCAGCCATAATTGTTACGGTTTCTAATCATATTTTAATCAACATACAAACTGACACTTAGCTGCAAATTGCATAAAGTAAGAGAAATTGAATGTCCCAGGCTACCTTAGAACATCCCCTTTAACTCGTAATAGTTATCCTGAACCATATGTGTTTCATGTCATAGGGAATGGATTAAATAATTATTTTTTGTTTCAACCTATGTTGTGCCACATTTTCTTAGTATTAAGGAACAAAAGCAAGTGTATTAAAGAAGGTTCAAATTCTTGTATTAATGTCTAACTCGGACATAATATGGCCGACTAGCTAACCAGTACATTAACCATCTATTTTTAATTTACTAGATCTGTTATCTGTGCTATCTGAAGCTATAGTTAATATTTAAGTACCTTAATAAACATATCTTCCAGAAGAAATACTCAGGCAGTCCGGCAGTCCCAGTCACTAAAAGTGACTTTATTTTATACTATTTATAGATTGTATATGTAATGCATACTGCCAAAATAGAAAAAAAATATGGTATGTAATGGCAAACCATTTTATTAATCAGTTCAATGTACTTAATCCTACTACTAACTTTACTATATATAATCTTTATCTTTAGATTAAGTACCTTATCTATTTAGGTTATTCACCTTATTTACATTTAAAATGGTTTTCAGGTAACCTTTTGTCACCTTTGGAAATGCTTGGCAACTTGAGTAAAATCATGAATGACAATGCACCAGTTTCGGAACATCCTTTAGGAATACTAACTACCCAGAATAGGGACGAATGGGCAAAACAACGGGCCCATTTGGAGTCAACCGGAAATAGTGAAGTTTTAAGGAAGATAGACTCAGGAATATTCAATTTGATTTTAGATGATGATAAAATTAATGATGATAAGCGTGTACTCTTGAGGAAATACTTACATAGTGATGGTACTAACAGGTAAACATGTAATTATGTTATTAACTAATTATGTTATCTTTGGAGAGTGCTTGTAGCCAGAAATAATGTTATTTGGTTGATTTGGAAGAACATACAATTAGGAGTACAATATTACAAATAAATAAAACAAGAAGGGGTAGAAAAAGTATTGTAGTTGAAAAATTCTTAAGGTGATAATACTGTAGGCAAATATTTCATGAACTATTAGATAACCTTGGTCTTTTCCTAGAATAATTATTTTCCTTCTGTGCATTTATTTGTAGTGAAGAATGTATTTATTGGAAAAAATAAAACAAACTAGCATTTGTAATGTTTTCGATTAAAATAAGATTTCCTATTTTATAGAGTAGTTATTAGTTCAGTTCTCTATTGTTTTTTTTTTTTGTATAATTTTACAGGTGGTTTGACAAATCGTTGAGCATGATTGTAACCAGAGATGGAGTGGCTGGAGTTAACTTCGAACACTCCTGGGGCGATGGAGTGGCGGTGCTGAGATGCTTCCAAGACATTTATGCTGAAACCACAAAGAAACCTTTCATCCATCCAGATTCGAAGCCAGTAAATAGTAATATTAGCGTTCAGAAATTAGGTAAGAAGTTTATTTTTGTCTTAATCTATAGTAGTAGATGGGACTTTTTGAAATCAGAGTGAAATCTGAAATTTAAACTATATAGATTTTTTGTTCGGCTCCTAAGGGTCGTAGCGTGATGTTACATAGCCTAGAACTTTCCCCAAAAATTGGGCGATAAAATCAATAAAGATTTTTCCAATCCGACTGGTTGTTCCAGAAATTAGCGCGTTCAAACAAACAAACCCTCAACCTCGTCAAATCCTTTGCTACATACCTAATGCAGCGGTTTTTAGTAATCCACTTTCATACACGCTTTCCTTGATTCAAAAACGAGAATACAATGAATAAAATTAATTTAATTAAATTAATTAATTTAATTAATTTAATTTAATTATTAATTTTTCGTGTTCATAAATAACTTATGTTTTCAGAATTCAAACTAGACGACAAATCGAAGCATTTTATCGACAATGCCAAGAAAGAATACAAGGCATGGTGTGACTCCCTCAGTATAGATTATATTTTGTACGAAGGCCTTAACAAAGCAGCTTGTAAGAAGTTCAAAGTTAGCCCTGACTGCATAATGCAACTATCGTTTCAGGTATTGTAACTTCATATTCTAGCAAAAATAAACTTTGTTTCACTGCCCCTCAAATATCGACATTGCTTAAGTTGAAATAAAGTCGAAAATAAATTGACTTCCGTTAGCCCGTGAGAGCATTAAAGTAGACTAAAGTGAATTTATTTTCGACCTTATTTAAACCGTCACAAGGTTGTTATTTATTTGACAGTAAAGTCCGCGCAGCTGTGGGCTTCACAGTAAATAATTTTACATAAAAACGTTAATTAATGGTTATATTATGTCTTATACCAGTTTGCCATGCTCATACAGAGCACTCCAGATGTTAAGTATGTATACATAAGAATTAATATTTTACAGGCAGCGCATCATCTGTTGAAAGGAACCTTCGTCGGTACCTACGAGTCTTGCAGTACTTCTGCCTTCAAACACGGTCGCACAGAAACAATGCGGCCTTGCACAGACAAAACCAAGGTGTGAAAATAACTCGTTTAGTTTTTTTTATCTATAAATAAACTTTGTCCGCGATGAGCTACAGTGGTTGGTAAGTAATTATAATCAGATTATATTATCTTGTGGTCCTTCAGTAAAATGTAGGTAAGTGATTTATAATTGACCTTAGATAAACTGGCTTACTCATTCATAATAACAACGTTAATCTACATACAGTCTGTAACTAAACATATTAATCCTACATTCTAAATCATATCAGTGAATTTTACTGCTACTAATGATAGGTCAAAGGTAGATATTTATGTAAGCATCAATATGAGCATCACGATATTATGTTGTTCCTAACCAGTCGCGTGCATTGGACTCAAAATTAGTGCAAGCCATCAGGCTTATTAAAAAATTATGTGTATCAGGAATCCTATCACACAGAAGGATTTTTTTGGGAGTGACATCCACACTATCCAACCTGAGAGGTTGTCGAACTGTGGTGGCCCAGTGGTAAATCGACATACGATTTGTAGGTCGTGTGTTTGAACCTAAGCAGGCACTTTACTTTGTGTAAGATGAAGAGGTGGTCGGCTGCTTAACCGGAATTGCCTGTGGCTGCCTCAATAAAGGGCTCCAGCTACAGCTTAAAAAACTTAAAACTATGTGACCACACGCTAAAAGTCGCACTCCCTGCGAGTTATGAACAGTGATCGGATATTCGGATGCATATTTACCTAATGTTACTATTTAGCAGTGAAAGCATGGAAGCGGCTTCGTATTTTTTATTAAAGCCGGGTTTCTTGGATGGTTCATATTTATTTAAAATTAATGTTTAACCCCAGATGCAAATACATATGTTTGTAGGGTGGTATGTGTTAAAACAACACACAAAACACGGTAAAAACGCGCATTCCATATATTAGCCAACAATTCAACTTGAGGTAAATATGCATCTGAATATCCGATCTCTAGTTATGAACCTCGGGTTAGGGCGTCGTCGGAAAAGATCGGAAATGGATCGGAATGGTCTTAGAATCCTTTTAACGTAACCTTTGGTCGCCAGTTACGTAGAAGTAGTCGGCTGGCTATGAAACAGCTTACAGGTAATCTCTAATCCAATTCAATCTGTGTCGATAAGTGTGTCTGTCACCTTTTGACCTATTAAATTACCAGCGCTGTGACACTTATATTAAAATATCGATTCATCATGCTGAGAAACGAACCTTTTATCCTCGTATAAGACTTTCTGTTTATATTTTAATTTTAACTTTTGTTTTATTTTTTAAGTTTCTTGGTGCGTGTTTAGTTTTTGAAATCCCTGTGCGAATCTCCATAATTATATGCTTTTTCTTTGTTTCTTTTTCTTTTGGGTCATTATTATTACCGATGTTAGGATTTTGTCCTATCTTAACTTGGGTCCAGTGAGTGAGTGACGATCTTTGGCAAAAATGGGTAACGATTTTCACTCACTGGACAACTGCGGAAGGAAATCGCCGTCGAGGTAGACTTCGGCGAAGTCAGCGACACGGGACCTACAGTATTTTGTACGTTTTTTTGTGCAAGTACGTTGTCGATAGCTTGTCGTTTCCTCTTCATAGTTCTCTTCTCTGTATTTTCCAAAATCTGATCTCTATTCTCTGTACATCTTTATGTCAAAATGTTTCTACTTTCTTTCCACTTTCCAGGCATTTTGCGAAACCCTACACTCCAACAAGAGCTCTGCTGAAGAACTGCGTGCTAAACTGACAGAATGTTCGAAATTGCATTTGGAGCTCGTCAAAGATGCTGCAATGGGACAGGGCTTCGATCGTCACATGTTTGCTCTTATGAAGATAGCTGAAGAAAACAACATGCCTAGACCAGAGATATTCGACTCGTACGAATACAAGTTCCTGAATAAGTCAATTTTGAGCACAAGTACTTTGTCTTCGCCTAGCGTGATGGCTGGAGGATTTGGCCCCGTGGTGAAGGAAGGATTTGGAATTGCGTACGTAATCATTTTTTTATTTGTTTTATGACCCCGCGTTTACACCAAGTTATAAAATATGTTCCCCTTATTACAAAACAAGGTTTTTGTTAGATCAAGTTTACACTTTTCTTTCCTTCGACTTCTTAAAAAATAAAGAACAAGAGAGATTTCGTGTGAGAGACGGAGAGAGTTATGTCTTTCTTCTCTCTCATGTAACGAAAAGTGCCTAAAAGTGACATCTCCCTAAAATTTCACTTCAGATTATCGAATCGACGAATAAGTTTCTAGTCAAACCAAAATGTATACAGTCATGTTTTATAGCCGCAAGACATATTTTTAGCATGTATTTTACGTTATCATCATCATCATCATTTCAGTCGTAATACGTCCACTGCTGGACATGACCTCCCCCAATTTGGGGGGCTTTGTCATAATCGCCATGCTTGGCAGGCGGATTGGCGATCGCAGTATGGTGGTAAAGTGCATAGAGAACGCTGCTGCCCATTCTCTAGTAAGTCCCGTAGTCGCCTCTTACGACACCCACGGGAAGAAATGGGTTGATGCTATTCTTTACGTCCGGCACCATACGGTATTTACGTGACATGTCGACAGCAAGTACCACAACTTGGGTGTAAACGCGGTGAAAGAGAGCTAAGTTGCATAGAGATGAGAAATTCAACTATTTATTAGAATTTTTGAATTACATTATAGTCATTGCAAATCACAAACCAGTGTCATGTGCTTCTTAAGTAATCGACATAAGGTTTCAAATGCAATGATTGACGCGCGATTTGGAAATAAAGCAATTATTGTAAACATTCTGGCGGATTAGAATAATTTTAATTTATAGAACCCTTTTAGAACCCAGTAACGTAATTTAAAAACTGTTTTTTTTTTCAGATACTCGGCGTTCCCAGATAAGTTAGGCGCTGCAGTTGCGAGCTATAAGTCACACAACGACAGCTCGCAGTACGTTGAAGCGTTGCACAAATCGTTCTTAGACATTACCAAAATATTATCCGCATAAGTTATTAGCATAGGTACTGTAATTGTTAAGTTGAATATTTTTGTAACATATTTTTTTTAAATATTTTATTCTGAGACAAACATTTTCACTGGGTTCATATTTTAAACAATATAGACACCACATATATGCAATAAATGAAATCGCATATGTACTTGTGATCTCCTTTGCTGATGCTACACAAAAAAAAATACGAAATTGGTTCAGTATTAATTTGGCCTAAAAGTAGAGTTATAATTTTGAGAAAATTAGATTCACTAAGTCAAGGATTTAATGAACTTGAATCCTAGAAGATTTAAAAGCGACTTTGCCACGCTGTGCATAGTATCATGACTAGAGATCGGATATTCAGATGCATATTCACCTAAAGTTGAAATGTTGGCTAATATGGAATGCGTGTTTTTACCGTGTGTTATTTTAACTTTTTACCGTGTTTTGTGTGTTGTTTTAACTAACAACACACAAACCACCCTACACACATATTTATTTGCATCTGGGGTTAAACATTAATTTTAAATAAATATGATGATCCAAGAAACCCGGCTTTAATAAAAATACGAAGCCGCTTCCTTGCTTTCACAGCTAAATAGTAACATTAGGTAAATATGCATCCGAGTATCCGATCACTGATCATGACGCTGTTACGTATTCTACTTATTTGTCTAATATGTAACGTCAGAACACCTAAACGACAAGATACGAAAGGTACTTTGTCTAAACAGTGTTTACTTTTACTGAATTGATTTTTGATAAAAATATTATTTTAATGTTTATCGTCTAAACAGAGTATTTACTTTTACTGTATTTATTTTTGAAAATTTCGCTTTTTTTTAATTAAATTTTTAATTTTGCTTTATTTCTGTGATCTAGAATTAAGCCTGAGTTCACTTATTGCATATAATTTGTGGTTAACATCCACAGATGTTTAACAAAACTTTTTTATTAACCGACTTCAAAAAAAGGAGGAGGTTTTCTGTTTTAACCTCTAAGTCCCTGAGATACCACATTTGGTATAGACACAATGGTTTTTAATTGTGTCTGTAATTACGGTAATTGACTGGTTAATAGTCTGCATTTTTCAACGATACTAACTTTAAAAAAATACTGGTTTTATTTTGATGTAAGAAAAAGAAGAATTAATGTACTATTTTATATCTATACTATAATTATATACTATATAATATTATAAAGCTGAAGAGTTTGTTTGTTTGTTTGATTGATTGAACGT
This sequence comes from Aporophyla lueneburgensis, assembly GCA_932294355.1. Taxonomy (NCBI): domain Eukaryota; kingdom Metazoa; phylum Arthropoda; class Insecta; order Lepidoptera; family Noctuidae; genus Aporophyla; species Aporophyla lueneburgensis. The sequence goes on along the minus strand of OW028746.1, from coordinate 18,774,984 downwards.
GCTAATCTCAGGAATACTGGTCCGAATTGAAAAAATATTTTTGTGTTGGGTAGCCTATTTATCGAGGACGGCTATAGGCTATATAACATTACGCTACAACTAAGAGGAGCGGAGCAGTAATGAAATATGTTGCACAAAACGGGGAAAATCGCACGGGTAGGCGATTCGACGCGACGGGAAGGGTCGGGGAAACAAGAAATTTCACGCGAACGAAGTCGCGGGCAGAAGCTAGTATTGTATAAAGTTTAAATACCGTAAAGATAAGAAGAAAACTATTTACTGGGCATATTGTTCATCATTATTTATGCTATGAAGAAATATAAAAATAAGCACAATAAGTCGTAAATATAAAATATGTTGTTGATATTTTTATATTATGATTTACTACTGATATTAAAGGCGATTGCAATCGAGCCTACAGAATAATATTAAACATTCAACGTAATATTATACAATAATATGTATTGAGTTTTAGGATCTGTTTTGGCAGCTTTTTGGCAAAAAGGGACGAAGTTGAGAAACATATCCCCCTCAAATATGAAATTAAAAAATGGAATACTTAAATAAGTTTGTCAGTGAATGTCACGTACGGGCAATTTAAGAAAGTGCCTTTTACACGAAATTACTTATTATTAATACTTATTGCTTACTTATTTCTTATTGTTGTTATTAAACAGGGTCAAATTAAATTGTCTAGTGAAACTGCACACGTCATTGGTATCGATATCTAAACATGACAACAAAGCGACTGTCCCAATTAACAATGTCGGTTATGCATTTTTCACTTACCAATATTCACTTTTTTACATAAATAGAATCACAACAAAAAGATCTATCGTACATATTGTTTTTTTTTTTTTGAAAATAATGATATTTAGCCAGTTTTAAAGATAATATTGTCGGTTGCCTGCACAACCATTGTTAGTAGTAAAACAAACTTTGAACTGCTCTACTGAAAAGTAGTCTTTTTGCAGAACCGACATTGTTAATAGGGACCGTCGAAAGGTTTTTTTGTTTTTACTTGAAGTATTAGTTAAGAAAGACACAAACCAAACTATTTTTCTACTCTGTTATTTCAAGTGACTACATGGTCTGTGGTTTATGAGTTTATGACCCAAAAAAAAACCTCAAATTATTTTATTTTTAAACTCTGCCAGTTTCGCTAGCTAATAGAAATTGGACCTTTATTTTGTGAAAATAAAGACCTTCAATTTACCAAATGAAATCAGCATGATTGAGTGCTTATTTCGTAGGTATACCAATTACCTACTAAATAAGCACTTAATCATAATGACTAGGTATGCGACAGCAGTGCGTGATTTATGAAATATGTTCAATCATTAATTGGTAATATACAAAGATAATAGATAAAGATAATATACACTGTTCCACCCACACTACTCACCTCGCTCTCGTGTGAACGCACCTTTAGTATTATGTACCTATGTAGGTTAACCTTTGGGTTAAATAAAACACGTGTTAACCCTAACGGGCTTCAGACAAGGATTTTGCTTGTAGAAATCCATGAATGATGCAATGCAACATAGATATGCAAGGCTATGGCTTCTGATAATAATCTCATTACTACACGCAAGTTACGCTTTTGCATTTTTTTTTTGCTATTCCATTATTTTGTTATAATATAAAATGGTTGTAATATATTTTGTGGTAATATACAATAAAGTTTGATGTTTATTTACATTGATTAAAGCGTTTGTTTTTTTCAATTTTGTCCTTAGGTACTTATTAATTATTAAGATACGAATAGGCGAATACATTACTTAATCATTTGAATTTGGCGCGTATAGAGTTGTGCTTTGTTATGTCACAACGGGAGCAGTGGTGGACCAGCGTTAACTCAAAACGACGAAACCGGCATGTTTCAGAACCCAAAATTCTAAGATATTTGATATTCTATCAACCCACACAGGGCCCGCGTAACTCTCCAAAATAATAGGCGTGATGATATTCAAAAACCTAGTACTTAGCATAATCAGCCTACAATGTTCCCACAGCTGGGACACAGGCCTGCTCTCTGTGAGAGGGAGTGGGCCGTAATCAACCACGCGGGCCCAGTGCGAGTTGGTAATACCTAGTGATTAATTGTAATAGCTCATTTATACAATGTCACGGTAAAAGGAAACTGGTTTCCGCAAACAGTCGCCACTTATGCAAATTTGTCGATAATGTGGCAGGCAGCATCATAGCATAGTACAGAAATCAAAAACGTGTTTAACGGTATAAGTATTTACCTAATTATTTACTAATCAGTTGCGGTCTGCGTTCCATAACTATTCAGTGGAAAATAGCCCTACAAAATATGTAACTTATAGCTACTACAAGTTCTTTTACATGATTAGGTTTATATTTTAAATGGGCGAGTAGCGTACAAAACCCACCGGCAAAATAATAATGTTCTCCTAATTTATTACGAAACCTGCAATAACTACTGCTACTTCAAATGGTGTATTGTGTAAGTGAGTAGAGATACATGTGTATAAATACAACGTCGGCGCTTTAATTCTGCGACGACTGCTATCGATTTTCTCATGTCCATCTAGTAAAGAGGAGAATATTCATAGTCGAGGCAGAATTTTCCAGCATAAATTATTATTTGTCATGCCCCAACCATCAGCCTTCAGCAGCATTTTAGAAATTCACGATCAGTTTTAACTTAGACACCTTTGTACCCTTCCAACGCTACCCTACGGTATACGGCAGCTGATTTACACTAACGTTATTATACGATAACTAGCTTGGTTAAAAAATGAGAAAGTAACTCAAGTTGGGAAAATAAGAAATGACACCCTTACATAAAGTCAAAGAATCAAGAGTTGGCAAAAAATATGATTGCACATAATAATTTTTGCCTACTCTCGATTCTACAAAATATAATATCTAATCGCTAGAATCTGTTTTAAAAATTGAAAGGCTATGAATACGACTTCGCCGTACCTACGCAGAATCAACAGCGTTCCAATCTACGATCGCGCATATAGGAACATAAACTTTGCTAGTACTGTTTACAAAGTATATCTATTTACTCTACTCGTGGAACACTGGATTTAATGGTGCATTTTGTTTGTGACTTAGTCTCGCGTAGGGTGTGATATCTTGCTGGCATGTGAAGTGCATACGACTGTTAGTTTTTTGCGTAGATATAAATTGCACTCGATGATACTATTGTGAGATGCTGGATGGTCGTGTGTACAACATGAAAAGGAATGGCACTTAGGCCATATTGACATTACGATCGCGAAAATGTCAAAGTTCATCCGTGGATCCGTGCTTGGGATGTGTTTTGTGAAAAACAGAAATGATTGAATTAAAAATGCTGTGTAAAGTGTGATGCGGCACTCCTCATATTTCGATCTCTTGAGGTAAATATTTGAGAGATTCGCTTTTCGAAGTTCGTAAATAGAACAACGTTTAAGTTTATGAAAGACGATTGAGTAAAAAAATAACGTACACATTTTTATCTTATTACTATCTACGTTCAATTAAACGGAGGATTAATGCTTTTATGCGTTAAAATCCCTACCTTATCACCTTTATGTGATCAGTATAAATAAAAGATAATAAGTGCATTGATTTTCAAATGATTACATTCTCATTGTTTTATCATTCTCCAATATAAATTGGCGTGTTGAACAACAAGCTTGCTTTCCATTAACTATGTTGTACCTTTGATTATACTTACATGATTTTTTGATCAATAAATGGCTTTGTAATAAAGATTGTTTCTCTTCAATTTTCATTTAAAATGTTTAACAGAATTGATAAAGAAATACTTTGATTACATGAATAAATAAGGAAGAAAGCACTCAATACTTTTGTGCCCTTGAATTGATATTCTAAGTGGCATTGTTCCAAATATTTTCCTACTACAATAACAACATTCAATCTCTTTGTTTCAGAATATGTTTAATTATATTGAATCCTCAAAGTAGACAAAATGCTTATTAAGGAGTACCGAATACCTTTGCCTCTCACTGTAGAGGAGTACAGGATTGCACAGCTGTATATGATAGCCAAAAAGAGTAGAGAAGAAAGTTCTGGTGAAGGCAGTGGTGTGGAGATCCTAGTCAATGAACCCTATGAGGATGGCCCTGGTGGAAAAGGTCAGTACACTCAGAAAATCTATCATGTTGGTAGCCATTTACCTGGATGGTTCAAAAGCTTGCTTCCAAAATCTGCCTTAACAGTGTCTGAAGAAGCTTGGAATGCTTATCCTTACACGAAAACGAGATACACATGTCCATTTGTTGAAAAGTTTTCATTAGAAATAGAAACTTATTATTTTCCTGATAATGGCCACCAAGAAAATGTCTTCAAACTAACTGGAAGTGATTTAAAAAGTAGAATAGTTGACGTTATTGATGTTTGCAAAGATCAGCTTTATGGTGCAGATTATGTCAGAGAGGAGGATCCTACAATATTTGAGTCACAAAAATGTAACAGGGGTCCCCTTACTGACAACTGGCTAGAAGAATATTGGAGTGAAGTACAAGGTAAGGCGCAACCACTGCCAAATGGAAAATCTCTCATGTGTGCTTATAAACTCTGTAAAGTAGAATTCAGATATTGGGGTATGCAAACAAAACTAGAAAAATTTATTCATGATGTTGCCCTAAGAAAAACCATGTTAAGAGCTCATCGTCAAGCCTGGGCATGGCAGGATGAATGGCATGGTCTTACAATGGATGACATCCGAGAAATAGAGCGCCAGACACAATTAACTTTGCAGAAGAAGATGGCAGGTGATACAAGTGATGAACAAGATGTGTCTGAAGAGAATTCTAAGTCTCTGGCAGCTACAATGAGCAGTTTAGAAAAGAATGAAGATATGCCAACACCATTAGTCTCAAAGAAAAATGTTGAAAAGAGAATGCAAAAACATCTTACACCTGAGGGGACTCCACCATCAGAACACAAAACCTCTTCCAAAACAAATCTTAGATCATCATCTTCAGGTTCTATTAAAAGTTTGCAGGCACAAGCTGCTAACTGGAGAATGGAAACTCTTGTTAGAGAATCAGAAACAGAAACAGGCTCAGAAGATGAATTTTATGACTGTGAATCCTCATTTAATAAATGGTCTTCCATGTGCTCTCTTGATGAAGCTGACATTGATATATCACCAACTCAAGGCGATAATAGTCAAGAAGATAGCATATTCAACCCCTCCTTCTTAAAAAGGATGACATCTGAGAGAGGCTCGCGCAGAATGCCGAATTTACAAAGTCATCCTAGTGTTGATGGCTGCCCAGAGACACCTGTCCACAGCTCATGCCCCACAACTGTGTTGATACTAGTATTTCATGCTGGAAGTGTTTTAGATGCAAATGTTGATATGACTGCCAAGAAATCGGATGTCACCACTTTTAAAGGAGCTTTCGAATCAGTAATGCGCCAGCATTATCCAACGCTTATAGGACACATAGCAATAAAACTTGTATCATGTCCATCTATATGCACTGAAGCTTTGGGGGTCCTTTCGACACTGAGTCCATACAGTTTTGATTGTTCACCTTCAACTATTGAATCTCCTTCTCTCACAAACGATCTGATACCTATTGGTGCCATACCATTAATAGCAACAACTTCTCCAGATTATGCAGAGTCCGTAACAAAAACGATAAACTCGGCCAATGCCACTTACACTGAATTCATCAGATCCGATGATGGAAAAGGTTTCAATGGCCAAGTCTGTATTGTTGGTGATAGTATGGGCTCAGTGTTAGCGTATGATGCTCTTATCAGAACTATGCAGTACCAATCCAGACACGACAGTGAGAATAGTATTCTGGATACTGAAATAACTATTCCAAATGATCCATTAGAACCACATTACCTCAACAAGTCTCACTTACAGGCTCCGACACCGAGGAGGCGTTCGTCGTCCACAAGTGACAATCATATTAAATTTGAATTCGAAGTTAGCGATTTTTTCACCTTTGGCAGTCCATTGGCAATTATATTAGCATCAAGAAAAATTTCTGATGACAAAACTCGAGACATCACGAAACCTCCCGTACAACAAGTGTTCAACTTGTTTCACCCTACAGATCCTGTTGGCTCAAGATTAGAACCATTGCTGTCAGCAAGATTTACTAATTTACCTCCAATAAATGTTGCTAGGTATACTAAATATCCTTTAGGTAATGGTCAACCTTACCATTTAATGGAATTAATACAAAGTCATCCTCAATTATTTGGAGATCACTTGCAAATGCCGCCAACTCCTGTGTTGAGAAGGCTTTCTGAAGTATCTGTACAAAGTACTGTTAGTGGCTTAGTGGATAACATTCCTTTAATTACTATGAACGCGTTACAGCAGAAATGGTGGGGATCCAAAAGACTAGACTACGCTTTGTACTGTCCCGAAGGATTGACGAATTTTCCCACAAACGCTTTACCTCACTTATTCCATGCAAGCTATTGGGAAAGTTCTGATGTAATCGCTTTCATATTGCGCCAAATTGGTCATTTTGATTTAGCTCTTTATGGACATTCGGACGATAAAGAGTGTTCAATGTTTAAACCTGGACAAGAGAGGGAAAAATGGATGAGAAAACGAACGTCGGTTAAATTGAAAAATGTAGCTGCTAATCATAGAGCAAATGACGTTATCGTCAAGGAAGGGTGCCCACAAACCTTTACTGCCCGTTTCATGTACGGCCCATTAGATATGATTACTTTGACTGGCGAAAAAGTAGACATTTATATGATGAAAGATCCCCCTGCAGGTGAATGGACAATGTTGTCTACAGTAGTGACTGATAAGACTGGAAGAATCACCTACACCTTACCAGAACGACAAAGTGTCCCTTACGGCATATATCCAGTAAGAGTTGTTGTTCGAGGGGATCACACCATGTGTAACTTTCATTTAGCCGTTGTGCCTCCCCTAACCGAATGCGTAGTGTTCAGTATTGATGGATCTTTTACCGCCAGCGTATCAGTTACTGGTCGGGACCCAAAAGTAAGAGCCGGTGCTGTCGATGTCGTGCGATTTTGGCAAGATCTTGGGTATCTGATTCTATATATAACCGGCAGGCCTGACATGCAACAAAGGAAAGTAATATCATGGTTGGCTGAACATAACTTCCCTCATGGCTTAGTATTTTTCTCTGATGGATTTTCAACGGATCCATTAGGACATAAGGCAGCGCACTTAAACAATCTTATAACTGAACATGGTGTAATTATGCATGCAGCATACGGTTCAGGGAAAGACATTACTGTTTATCATAACTGTGGTCTTGCTCCAAAGCAAATTTATGCTATTGGTCGCATCAGTAAAAAGTACGCCAATATGGCAACCACTCTTAATGACGGCTACGCTTCGCATTTAGCCGATTTAAAGTTGCCTGGAGCTTCGAGGCCTGCCAGAGGCAACGCTCGTCTTCTAGTTCCTAGACGGCTGCTGGCTCCTGTTAGTGGCGGGGCTACATCACGAATTCGTCGTTAATTTAGTGAAATCTTCTATTATAGTATTCCTTAAAACGCTTAATCTTCCTCGGGTTAGACGGTATTTGTGATAGGATAGTGCTTATTGTACAATCGTCGTAATATTATCATCTCATTTTTAGATTATGACTATTCTGTCTCGCGTACATCGCTATTGTTTGGGCAGACTAGATTTATATGCAGATACTTTTCCAATTCGTATTTGATTATTTATTCAGATTCGTATGGATAAGGATGGATAAACAACTTTTAAAATAAGTATATCGGGATAGGGGAAGCTCCCGTCTATTTATCCTCATTGTATTACCTTAATGTTAAAATATTGTAACGACTGTTTTAATATTCTAACTGTAAAAACTTGTTACGTACTTCTATTGTAACTGATAATGTGCAGAATATAATTAATGATCCTTATGATTTATTGTTACGAGTGTATGCTAGAGTGGAGGAGCGAAATCTCTGCACAGAATTTCATGACTTAGGTAATGTGCTGTTTCTAGTCTATTCGCCATTTGTAGATACTATGCTTGCATATGAACTTTTTATTGATGGCGAGAATAGGTGCAAAAGTTATATCGCAGTCTTACAAGAATGTTTACTGATCTTGTCTGGTAGTGTAATGTCTCGAAATACATCTGCAGTTATAGTTAGACTTACCCGTGATGTTTTGTTCAAATAATTTATACACTTTGTATCTTAACAGTTTGTTTGTATATTTTTATCACTAAGAAATAACAATGTATGTATAATACGATGGATAGAAACATATTTTTCTTATTTATAAGTGAGTATTCCGTTGTTTCTGACATCTATATAATGGTAAAATACAACATATGTGAGTAATGTTAAGACGTTGTAACTATATTACGTGATATTATATCTTGTTATTTATTTATAGTTCTGAATAGTTTTTGAACAAATAATATATTATTGATATTTCATGCATTTGACATGCAACTTACTACCCGACTACAGTTGTAACGTATTAATCGTTTATCTATCCACCACATTCTCCAAGATTTATAGTAATGTAGACTATCTAAAACACTAATCATTATTGATCATTTGTTCAAATTACCATAGTGGGCTGTAATCTGTTCTAGCATATTGATGTTTAGCTGAAACTGAATCGATCATGTAGACTTCTTACAGTTAGAAAAGTTCTTATTCTAAATATATGTGCAGTGCTATTCATTTGCATGTGTCTTTGCAATTTTTTTTTATAAATACTTGTTTAAAATTTCATATTATGTAGATACTTGTATATTGCATTGTAAAAATTGAGCTGATCATCAAGTATCTGGAAAATTAAAAGTGTCACAAAGGGTGTGTTATACCTAACTTAGAATTATCTAAGGTTACAAATAAGTAAATAACTGAAAAGGCAATATCGTCATTCAATTTATAATTAAAATATTTAATTATATCGTTGATATTAAAAGTTATAATCCAGATAATAAAATTATTTTTCTAGTTACAATTATTTGAGTTCATAAGGAACATCTATAAGTAAATTATATTAATTATTATTATATATTATAAAGAAAATTGTATAATCTTTATTATGTACATTCCTGTTTCAGAGATATTTCAATTGTTATGAAATTTTTTGAAATTAATTCTTGTAATAATGTACTTAAACGTAAAATATTTCTAATAATGTCTAATGTTCTCATTGTAGAAATATAGATTTATTTAAAGGTTCAACAAATTATTTTCTTATAACTCTACCTATAAGTAAAATGAAGTAAAATCTGACTTTTATTGTTTATATGACAAAAAAAATTGAGATATTACTACCAAAATTTTTTGATGACTATTCAATTGATGTCAGTATCATAATTTTAAAACAAATATTTAAAGACCTATAACGAGAAGGATATATTATGTGACGTGGTCAAAATAATCCGATTAATATCTTAACGCATTTTAATTGCTTATTCGTATTATCCGTAAATAACTAATTTTCTCTAACAAAGCAGTAAATTATGTATGCTATATTGCAATAAGTCAGTAGGCATTTGAATTTATATAAATTTATCCGAAGCTATAGTCAAGGTCCCAAGTCACAATTGTCATAAAATACTAGTCTACGATATGAACCGGTTTGTAGTACTATAGGTGGTTAGTGTTGGATATAAGTGCAACCTGTAGATAAGCACAGCCACTTGCATGGCTTCACGCAAGGTCGGCCTCTCTCTACCAATCTAAAATTATCCGTTTGGTATAAACCTGAAGCCCTGGCATCGGTGCTAACTCGAGAGAATATGATCTATTTGATGTTTATATCCGAAAGCCGTAACGTGTTGCGCAAATAGACAGCTAACAAAAACGCGCCCTTGTATGTTGATACGATGTGCAGAGAAGCTATCAATCTTTATACCTACCTACCACGTAGCTAGATAGAATTTAAACTGATATCTGTTGCTTGCGCTCTGTAATAAAAGTACTATTTTTAGCGGTTTTATTTAAATCCTTCAACTATCGTGGATCTCTTTGAAGGTCAATTACTTCGTCTAGACTTGACCAGCTAGGAGACTAAAATCCAATCGTTTAATAAAAACTATATTTAAAAATTATATCAAGACCAAGTAATGCCAATGTATTATGTGGTTACTCAATCAAGTATAACCATGTAAACATGTTCACGGTTAAAGTTCAAAGGGTCTAACTGTTTATTTTTATCCATATGAGGTCAGTTAGGTGTTATATCGTTCGATATAAACCGCTGTTCTACTTTTTACGTTTCAATGGACAACCATTTCATCCGCGATAGTCCGCTTCCTACTAGTGTGTTTATTGATCGGTAGTTCGGTACAAATTGTGTTTATAATAGAGAACAGATGCTCATTCTCATAATAAATGGTAGGCATCCTACTTAATTATGCATTATAAATTGATACCTACTTACAACATTTATTTATTTAAATACCACCCAAACTCATCGAAGGCAATGTTTTGTACCACAATGTCTAACTAAGTACACAAATTCTAGGTACCTAATACCTATGTTGTTAGTATCTCTGTGTTGCGAAGTTACGTATATGAATAAATTGCCTTTATATCACTACAAAGTTTTTAAACATGAAAGTAGGCAGGTAGGTACTGTGTCTTAAGAGCGAGGTTATTGAACTGAGTAAAAAAATTGAGTGTAAGTTTATGCGGTTAGCATTGTAGCCCACCTGAAACCGGTAAATAGTCGAGACATGTAACAACATAACTCGACGCGATTTATGAGTCAATCTAATGACTATAGTATACAGGTGTCCCGTTTACAGTGGTCCTAAATCATTTTTAAGAAGTCTACCCGACGACTTTCTGGCTCACCATTGTAGGTATTTTGGCAGTTATTTTTTTTTTAGTTGAAGCGAAAACGTACTAAACTTTGGTTCCAAAATTCGTGAATATTAGTCCCTAAAAATAAATAAAAAGTGAATGTGGCAAATACTTCCTACTAGAAGTTTTAAAAACTCTGAGGCACGGATCTTTGGCTTACCAAACCTTAGTAAACGAATTTCGAAGTGGGATAACTCGTAGACATTTTTTGCTGGATGTATACTAGAGAATGGGCAGCTGCGTTCTCTATGCATTTTACCACCTTACTGCGGTCGCCAATCCGCCTGCCAAGCGTGGCGATTATGGCAAAGCCCCCCAAATTGGGGGAGGCCTAAGTCCAGCAGTGGACGTCTTACGGCTGAAATGATGATGATGATGATGATGATGTTTACCATAGGCGCTCCCTGCTAACCGGTATGAAACAGTAGCTGGCTTTAGGGACATTCAGAAAATGTAAACCAAGCAATTATATGTAGGTAGGTAGGTACAAAGTTAAAAATAATCTTCAAATAGCTTCTTTATTTCTCGTTGTTTTTTTCGCAGTCATTCCGAATTTGTAACTTTACCTTTAAATTACACACTAAGTGAGGAAACAACACCTGATAGCATGGGCGTAGCCATGATGGGGAGAGGGTGGGGAAAAGTGGAACTGGAACAACATGCCGCACCCTAGTCTAGAAAACTAAACGCGACAAAGCGGTGGATTTGTTAACCTTGTGTACTAATTGTACAGACGCCAACACATCAAGCTACTACAATCTGTCAGATTTCTTTGATAGATTTTCGACTTTATTTCTAGAGCATTAGGTTCAAGGTTCATTGGGAAAAATTGACAGTTTCGGGTAGCTTGACCTGGTGGCGTCTGTACATACTAAAAATGACTTGTAGCGGCTTCGACGATCAATTGATCGAAGTGTAGCGGTCAAGATTTAAGGCTCCATCATACAAGGGCGACGCAAATCTCGTAAAACAATTTCTATGAAAACGTCATGGAAATTGTTCTACAAAAATCGTCGTCGCGCATGTTTGAAGGAACCTTTATATGGCCTTTCTGACATCCAAAAGCATTATTAGCGTTCCAATACCAAGTGTTGTTTGCTCTAGCAAAATCTTGGCTATGCCCATTTAGATTGCAATTATGATTTGAAATTGCGCATTTGGCTGTTCTTAATAAAAGTACAATTAATTAATGAATCAGTCTTGTAATCTGCAATTATATAAGTACTATTTATTCAAATTCGTGGAATCTCATATCTATAATAGTTGCAGCAGGTGTAATATTCAATCAGTATTTTGACAATTAAATAGTTTCTTCATTTTAATATTGATTTCATTAGGGTTTAAAGATATTTCTTATAAGTATTATATTATAATAAATGACTAAATGTGTATGTACCTGGTCTCTCTAAAACCTATACAATTAGAAGTTATGATACAATTTAAATGTATTTATTTGTACCTGTTATATAATTCATTTCTCCTTTATATTATGCTAGCTTCAAATTCTTTTATGATGTATGTACTAGTGTGTGGGAAAATAAATTATTGTTGTTGGCAATTTTTGTTTCATTTTACAATACGAAAAGTAGGAGGGTACTCGTGGATGTCATCAGCCTATCACAATCTTTTCAATAGCATAGTCACTTTTCGGCTCTCATCATAGAAGACAAATTATTATACATCCAAGTTTGATTTTGTTGGCCCGATAACTACGGCATAGAATAAAGACAACTGTGTAGCGGTCCTTCAAAAAGTTTTAGACGGATAAAGCTAAAATCCTTAACGTTATCTTTATCGTATTATAATCGACGGTGACGTTGTCACAGTGAGTCGTCACAATTGAGTCAAATTTTGTAAAAACGTATAATATAAAAAAAATTGCATCTTTATCATTTCCGTCACTGCATTTAAGGTATGGCGGATAAAGGAAGACACGAGTTATTTAAGATAGAGAAGATATGGTACAACGTTGGTAAAATATGTTCAGACATCTGCAGCTAAAAGCGTGAAACGAACATTTACAATCACATAAATATGAACATGTAGAATGGTACGGACCACTTATTTATTTTACTTATCGGCCAATTACATAAGGTAAAGTAATTGAAACTAGACAGAATTCTTACGAAATACGCTTAGGTACCGATAAAAGTCCAGGTACATTCGCCTCATTTAGCGGAGCACTTGACAACCGCGCCATTAAATTCGCATTAATTATCTAAATTGACTAAAGTGGTTATGTACTCGAACTGCAAATATGCGTACTTATCGAACAGCTAAAAATGATGTAATTGGCGACTCACGGTGATATTTGCTCTTTAGTAAGGTAGGACTGGACATAAAAAAGAGGTGTTAACATTTCCGTAGGTGCGAGCACGAACATAGTAGGTATGCTAGTTTGTGTAAAATTTACCTCGGGGGCAGCTTGCATCTTCGGAATTCTGAGAAAATACTAGCCAACCTAAAGTGTTGTACTTCGTAGCGTAGCACGACCATGAACGCATTCATTATAATTTTAGATGGTAATAAAATCCTTTTAATTTGTACTATTTTGTACCACTAATTAGAAATTTTGTACGTACCTACCTCTCAATTTATCGTAGATATCCAGGTCGTGCTAGGAAGATTCCTTTCCAGCACGACCACGCTAAGATTGTAGCTGACATTATAACTATAGATGGTACTAAAATCCTTTTAATTTGTACTATTTTTAACCGACTTTAAAAAAGGAGGTTATCAATTCGGATGTTTATATACTTTTTTTTTATGTATGTTCGGCCATAACTGTCATATATAAACGGATTTACAAAATTCTTTTTTTGTTCGAAAGTGGTTTATTCCGAAATGGTCCCATATAAATTTCATATAGATCTGATGATGAATCCCTGAGACAGACACCGGAACTCTTAAATGACAGCAAATCAACCGCGATTTCTGCTATCGCATAAATATGCATGTTTGTTTGGAATTAGTGCGGGTAAATTGGTATTTGGTAAAGTTTTTATTTTAAAATTTTTAGTTATGGTTAACTAAAAATTTAAAAATAAAAACTTTTTTACAAAAAAAAAACAACCGACTTCCTTAAAAACACTGCAAAGTGAAAAGTAACTTTAATTTCGGAAGTCGGTGTCTTAGGATTTGTATTTAAGGTTTTTGCCCGGTCGGTTGTTTTTTTTTTTTTTTGTAAAAAAGTTTTATACCACTAATTTAAAAAATAATACCTCTCAATTATCGTAGATATACATGTCGTGCTGGGAAGATTCCTTTCCAGCACGACCACGCTCATTTTATAACTGGCATTATAACTATAGATGGTAATAAAATCCTTTTAATTTGTACTATTTTATACCATTAATTAGAATATACCTCTCAATTATCTACACCTACACTAATATTAAAAAGAGGAAAAATTTGTAATTTTGTTTGTTTGTAATAGATAAAACACTAAACTCACTCAAAAACTACTGAACCGATTTTTAAAATTCTTTCACCATCAGAAAACTACATTATCTGCAAGTAACATAGGCTATATTTTATTTTAGAAAACATAGGGTTCCGTAAGATATTTGGGTTTTTTGGACCCAAGGTGTAAAAAATCATCCAAAAAAGTTCCTTATTAATCAATAAACACAATATAAAGGCCTGCCTTCGAAGTACCAGCACATGAGTAGACAAACGGAACAGAGACTAAGCTTCTTAAGGACGAGCAAAATTGTTACCTATTTTGGTAGGGTTCTCACAATAGGGTAAGACAGTTTTATTATTCAGTATGATAGAATCGAATCAAATCAAATCAAATAATTTAATTCAACTAAGCCAATTACAGGCACTTTTGAATTGTCAAAAGACATAAAATAAAATAAGTACAAAAATAGTTTTGGTAAGCCACACAGTCACATGACATAATAACTGTGAAAGTACCATAGATACCCATTCCAATGCGTAGATCTCTATGGAGAAGAATGGGCTAGAAACTCCATGGACAGTCTTTTTTAACCGACTTCCAAAAGGAGGAGGTTCTCAATTCGGAGGTTTTTTTTTCATGATGGGAAATCATCAAATGACTTCTCCCGCTCTGGGCGGAGCGGGAGGGCGTGTCAGACTTTTACTGACTAAAACCCACCCGTGTTCCATCAGTTGCCCATGTGCCAGGGTCACGGTATCTCTTTCGAACAATCACGCGACCCCGGCAGGCATCGGTCCTAGTAGACCCCTACACTGCTGCTGACATCTCTTTGAGGCGCGCGTGGAACACTACGCGCCGTCGACCCGAGCTTGGTCCTTACCGGGCGGCGAGCTACCCATTGCTCGCCACCCGCAAGCTCGCGCCTCCGGTGGCCGGGAGTCCGCTATCGACTCCCGACGCCCGGGGCGTCTCCTCATGCGGCGGCTAGGGACGTGAGGGCGCAGAGACTGCCACTCCCTCACGCGCCCCGCCGCCTCCTTCGCGAGCATTACTGCTTCGCAGAAGGAGGTGTCGGCTTCCCATTCCCTCTCGCTCCGTACCATGGCTCGCACCAGGGCCGGACGCGAGAGGTCGCCGCCGCCGAAATTCGGATGTTTATATTATCTTTCATGTTTGTTCGGGCATAACTCCGTCCTTTACCAACCGATTTGAAAAATTCTCGAAATTCGATTTGAAAAATGAAATTTTTATCGAAATCAGACTAGCACTTTTAGAAAAATCAACAGAAACCTAAAAAGATATCAACATTGTCTACACCGATTACTCAGAGTTTTCTGATCCGATTTCGATGATTCTTTTTTTGTTCCATACAGTATACCAGCCATTTGGTCCCATAAAATTTTCATTTAGTTTAGTTCAATATTTTTTATTTTTAGCTCATTGTGTACATGGGCGCTGTTATTACCGGTGCTACGGAATACAAAATTCTAGTGCACATGTAAGAAAATTATGTATTTGACAATAATTTGGGTTGAATATTTAAACTAACAAGGATAAAATAAAAAACTTTTTCAAAAAAAAATGTAACTGACTTCAAAAACAAACACAAAAAAAGTTTAAAATAAACTACAAAATAACTTTTCTTTCGGAAGTCGGTGACTTTGTTTTTTATTTCATTGACTTTTTTGCCACCGACTTTCGAAAGAAAAGTTATTTTGTAGGTATTTTAGACTTTAGTACCACAGATACTCGCTACGTCCAACCACGTCCGACAGCGCCAAAATGGCGATTATCAAACGGGCACAAAAGCACTTTGACAGCCGCCAGTCCAGTGGTAATTATAGAGGTCAGTGATTGTTTACAACATCAACCCACCCACATACAGACAACTTGTAATAAAAAATAAAAAAGGACCATACAATAAAATAAAGGTAGGTAGGTAACTTACTTGAAAAGTAATAAGTAATCAAATATTTACTCACGTATTGTATTCTTTAGGATAGTTAAAGTATGACATATCTTTATTTTTTCTAGTATTATTCATATGTACACACAGCAATAAACAACCATTATTAACAATAAAATACCACGTTTTACATAAAAATATTCAAACTTGCAACTAACAAAACAAACAACGTGCGTTGCACTAACCCTGAGATTGTCAACTGACTGTGCAAGCGTAAACCGGATTTTTCCAGTCTCGCCGCGTACGCGACAAGCGGCCAGTGGTCACGCACACATGCCCCGCGTGCTTGTAGTAGTGCAATCGAATCGCGCGGTTGTTCGAAGCTTTATCTCTGTACCGTTTATCTACTCATGTGGTACCAGGTGGTCATAATTTGGTAGGAGCTCATCTGACATGGGTGTGTGGTAGCTAGAAAACGCTTTATGTCTTGGAAGTACTAGGTTGGCATAACTTGGTACAGTAATACCCAACTGATATGGCTTACCGATGTACCTGCGCAGAAGATGAATTTTCAAAGTGCGGGAAATGATATTGACCAATCGGCACGCTCCACGCACCGCGCTTCGTTTTCCTGTACCGCTATTGGTCGACAGCTACCGCCATGTTAGCGCGCGCCGCGTGGCATGTTAGTTAGCCGCCATACTTCTCAATGAGTGCACGCGCAGCAGGCAAAAGTACACGTAGTGACAACAAAAGTGTTTTCTTTTTATTATTTAAAATGAGTTCTTTAAAAAGGGGGCAACCACTTAAAAGTCAAGCTCGGGAAATAATTTTCAATGTGCACGAGTTTATGAAGAAAGAAGCTCAGGAGTCTAAGAATACAACATTTCTAAAAGATCGATTTTTGAAAATTATTGATCGATCGGCCGAAGCTACACAATTTTTTTGATTGTTTACTAAATAAATATATATTTCTTTATTAAATAAATCGTACATTTTAAATAACCTGTATTTATAATTAAATATACATATATTTGATGAAAACTGGTGGGCCGATAAAATTGGCACGAAGTGTAACTGTGCGGAGGGGCGTGACTTGCGAATGAGACGGAATTAACAGATGCAGTGTATTATGAACCTTATAGTAGTGGTCTAAGGTTGATTTTAAGTTTTATGCATTCTTTCGTTAATCTTCGGGGCCATACTTTCTTTTCTGCGCGAACGAAGATTCACGACGCGCCTTATTAGTTGGGTACCACTGTAGGAGCCTACCTAACATGGGTGTGTGGTAGCTAGAAAACGCTTTGTCTTGGAAGTACTAGGTTGGCATAATTTGGTAGGAGCTCACCTATCATGGGTGTGTGGTAGCTAGAAAACGCTTTATGCCTTCAAAATACCAGTTTGTCATAACTTGTTCTAACATGGGTGTATGGTCCGGGGTCGCGTGATTGTTCGAAAGAGATACCGTGACCCTGGCACATGGGCAACTAAAGGAACACGGGTGGGTTTTAGTCAGTAAAAGTCTGACATGCCCTCCCGCTCCGCCCAGAGCGGGAGAAGTCATTTGATGATTTCCCATCCAATGGGTGTATGGTACTTGGTGCTCTTTGCTTTGTGTTGGTGGGATCTGATAAATTAACACAACATTTATTGATTCTGAGGTGGTACGAAGTTCGCTGGGTCAGCTAGTCGTAGATATACACAGGTTGTGCTGGCTAGATTCCTTCCCAGCACGAACACGCTAAGTTTGTAGCTGGCATTATAACTATAGATGGTAATAAAACCCTTTAACTTTGTACCATTTTATACCACTAATTAGAAATTTTATACCTCTCAATTATCGTAGATATACAGGTCGAACTGGCTAGATTCCTTCCCAGCACGGTAGTTTTAATGACACACTTTACAAAAAGTGTTTGTCCAGGTTTGAACTTATGACCAAGTCGTAAGCCGCGGCCGTTACCACTAGGCCACGACTGCTTAGTACCGTTAAAATCTTTGAAATATTTGCGAATAACGTCACGATAGGTAGTGCCAGCCAGTAAGAGCCAATTATTATTAAACTTAAACTATAAAATTAAACAACCATATGTGTACATAATAAGAAAATTTATTTACATCAATTTACACCTACAAAGGCTTAGAAATAACTATTTAACACTACGTATAAAAGTGGATTTTACACAAAATATAAAACTTTAAAGGTAGGTTGAAATAATAATAACTATTAAAACAATACTTTTCTTTAGGATTAGGCGTGAGAGCAGGTTCTAAAACATAAAAAATAAACCTATTTATACAGGGTATTTATGAAAACTCGAGGCTTAAAAGCAGTTGGGTGGCAAAATATGTGCTAACTAACTAGGCAATTTCTTCGTCAGAAATCGAGGACGAAGCCTTTAGAAGACTGTCGGAGGTAAGGTCTGAACAGTGAACTCAAAAAGTCGACCAACCTCAACGCTCCTGGATTGCCTCACCCATGTTCAACTAACTCCAGTTTTGATGGATCTACCCATTTCCACTTCATCATCAGTATTCTATTTTTATAATGGCCTCGATTTAAAATATAACATCCTGTATGAGCTGACAGACCGACAGAACTGCCTTGTATGATTTTATGCACCCATTGTTAGAATGTAATCAAACAAGTCAGTTTATTATCTAATCGTGATTTAAGTTCAATAACACTGATAGGAAACATAAGTTACATTTTAATTTTTATACAGTATGGCAGGGGCATAGTAGGGCAAAACGGTTGCGATGAGTTCAGTACATATTTATGAACTGTAATTTAAAAAAAAAAAACTGCTTTTCATACATTTTTTTGTATGGATTTTTGTTTTGATAACCGATGAATTTTTTTTACACTGGATCAGTTGGTGCGTCAATTCTGTATTTGCTTGTTATTCAACCTATACCACAAATAGTAACAATATTTATAAAATCTGACGTCCTTTTCGCACATCGGTGTACTTGTTGAGGGAAAAATAAATCATGATTAACAAAATCATACCTATTAGTAAACAGGTTATATGTGATATAACTTAGTCCATAAATCTCATTAAAATTCGATAAAAAATAAATAAGCTCCATTTTTGTCCTCAACGGACACAACACTTCTGACTCATAGCAAACTCTGTTATCAAAATGTAGGTATAAAGCAAGCGCACACATAGTATTGGATCCAATCGTCCTACTTTATCTGTTTCAAAAGACAAGCAAGAGAAGTAATGGCTGTACCATACTTGTTAGGGTCAGCAAAATTGATTTTGTAGTATTTTTTAAACAACAAAGCCTATCCGAAGCAATTGCCTCACATATTCGGCTTTCATTCGGCAAACGCCGTTCGGCATCTACCCTCGCTGAGTCGGATCGGATCGGCACAATTCGAGCTAAGCCTATCGGTTTTTTCCAAACATTATATTATCTACATAATAATACATTTACTTGGTGGTACGGACATTGAGGCAAAACCTGTAATACTGCATTCAGGACACTATTCTGAAGCCACGAAACTACATTTTTTCGTCAGTTATAAAAAAATAAACTTGCCCGTATACTCAGGCTGAGTATGTGATGCCTTTTTCTATGAAACCGTTTTTTTTTATAACCGACGAACAGTTTCCACGCTTGTGCTGGATTTATGGTTACACGTTGCGCATCGATGTCGCTGCCACCCGGGTGTGCCGTACCATACGGACCATAGAACGAGCGAAAACGCACCCAAACATATTCATGCGTCTACGTACAGAGTGCCCAGCATCCTAACCAAAGCGATCGTCGCATTTTTATCTTATTTATTCGGCAAACTGGAAGGCGCCCTGTGTTGGCGGTCAGATTCACCGAACAAAATTTGCGTTACAGCCGGGTATTCGCACGAAGTTCGTTTTAGTTTAGACGGGACCAGTACTCGCGAGGCAAATGTTTAGAGATAGTTTTATGTGAAGCCAGTATTCTGTATTTTATGGCCAAAAGTAGTTCTCTGGATGCATGGAAACAGCATATGTCCGCGCAGTAAAAAGCTCAGCAAAAGCGTTTGTTAAGACCCCGGTCTTCTTTATTTTATAGAATGCAAATAAACGTATAACATTATTATAATTTTGTGTCGATGAAACGATTTCAAAACTTACATAAATATTTTAGCCCAGTCAAAATTTTGTTCAACGTTACTGAGCTTGGTTTTGCTATGCAAATTATATCATGAGTTTTGTGATTCTTTTTAATTTAGCCATAGATGACTAGATACTAGTAAAAATAAATATTTTTGGTCTAATATTAATTCACGACAATAATTTTAGTAGTATGTGAACACGATCCTCTGCGTGAATAACATTTTTATACAAAATCTAGCCCCTAGTAGTAAAATAAAGTCCACAATATTTCTGTTGCATGGGCCTAACACACAGCCATGGTTTCGTCGATTGCTAGATTCATATTATTCATAGATGACGTTTTGTCAAAGTTAGCGGCTAACTTCATTTCTATATGTTCAAAATATTTTTTTCTACTTAAATAAAATTTTGTAACTGAAAATGTACATCACTAGCTTTCTATTCTTATGCTACATTGACACGACATTATTTTTGAAACAATAACGTTTTACTTCAATAGAGAATAGAGCATGCTTTACACAAATTATATCTGTGAATTAAAAAAGCGAATATGCTTTTAATTTACGTGTCCACAAAAAAATAATATGACCACCGAATCTAACTATTCTAAAAATTTTAAAGAGCATGCTCTGCTATAATTATTTTATGTCCCTAAAGATCGCTAAAAGAATGCATTGAAAGCTATTTTTGCCTAACAATTTAATGTGTTAGTTTGAAAATTTTGTTAATTTGGCGAATATATAAATAATTTATACACAATAATTAGACAGAGAACACGAAAAGCAAAATAATTTAGACATTGACAAAAAAATATAATTCAGCTGCCGTTTTGTTATAAAAATGACAAAGATAATATGAATATGAGATCTAATTGTACTTTAACATTTCTAAAAGTCACTGTACATCACGTATCTATTTGTTATATTCAAGTATCTATTTGTATACAAAATGTATCAGCGTTTTTTTCATAAGAATTCGATTTCACTAGCGAACCTTTAACATCAACCCGTAAGATTATTCGATCTCATTCCGAAATAATACAAAAAACAAATACAAATTTGTATGTTCTGATATTTAGTTGAATAAGGTGTTATTAAAAGAATTAAACAGATTTATGCCTAAGACAACTGTCCTGGAATTGCGACGTCATAAGAGCCAAAATATATAGGGTGACAAGGAGATCGTCGCGCAACCTCTTACACGAATTCAGTACATGATTCTGAACCTCCCTCCGTTATGATTTATTTTTTTGGCTGTCCCGTATACTATTATCCCGTATACTGTTACGTATACCGTATGGTATTGAATTTTTATGAAACAGTAGTTTTTTATAACTTTAAAATGTTCTATGCTAGGTGGTCTAGTAATTCTACTTAAATTCATGATTTTAGTTTCCGCGTCGATAGCCGTGTCACCTTGTATACCATTTCATTTATATCGCGGTTAAAACATGGCTAATCCGTGCAGTGGTATATATCAGTGCAATGCAAATATCATAACACATATTTTACAATACTCAGGTAAATCTATGATCACTGTGCTTTTATGTTTTAATTACACATACCACAAACAATTTAAGTAAACAGTAAATAAGTACCAGAAGTAGGCAATCGAACATGAATCTATTCAAGAGTGCATCAGAACATCACAAACCAATACATACGAACCCATACAATTAGAAAAACTCCATTCAACTTTAACATCACTTTTAACACCCATTTTCTTAAATATATTTTGGTAAATTCAGACATTTTTCACAAAGACACAATGATTACGAATACTCTTATATTATAGGTATCTGCAATATTTTCTTTGTATTACATAGTAGTTGATTCAATCGTTGGCACATAGTACATTTATGATATTTTTAGTTCCACTCTTAGTGTCATATTATACTGAAAATGAAGAAAATAAACCTGTTTAATTGACACTGATACGATCGCTTTGAGACCGGAACTATATCGCTTACATAATAACTATGTATTCTTAGTTAAATTCAATTAATTTTGTGCTTTCAACGATTTCTTTGATAAGGAATCTATGTACTTGAATATCACACAGCAGGATACATTAATTTAAAATTTACTATAGGCTAAACATATTAGCCATTAAATATTCGAATTTTCTATCATTCATAATCTCCTTCGCTCACCATCATTCGTCTCGTATTTCATAATAAATATTACACAATAACAATATTACATCGACACAATCAACATGACGTTTTACTTCATTGGAGACAAATAGTTCAGTGAGACCAATTTAAGTAAATAATTTCGATCGTGTTAAATTCATAATTTCATTCGTTCAGGGGGGGAGCGGGTCCTGAACGTTACTTGACGGTATCCTCTCTTACTTGTTCGCATCGCTATGAGAAGGTGGTGCCGTTTTTGTGCGTCGCTCTAGTGAATATGATCTCTTCGTCGTCTGCGTTGATGCTCTCGGCAGTTGTGAGTGCTACGGTGTCGCTGTGTACTACGTGAGGGGACTCGTTGAATTCGTCTAGCTCTTCAATGCTCGCTGGAAAAATTATTAAAATAGAATTATTAAACATATACAAGGTGTAACAGAATAAACGAAGATCTGAAAGTAGTTTGTTTCTAATTGGCTACTGAATCAATTTCAGTAACTTTTAATTTTGTATTTTGAATTTACCTACCACCTGTTGAGCAAAAAAAATTCAATCTATTTTAAGGTAATAAGACCCATTTTTAAATGCATAAAGCCATGTTTAGTTTTAAAAAGAGGTTAAAAAAAGGCTTCTAATTGAGGTGTGTGAGGTCTTGCGTTAATTATGTTACATGTTGTCTAACTAACTATGGCGCTGCCAGGGTCGCGAGATTGTTCGAAAGAGACACCGTGACCCTGGGACATGGGCAACTGAAGGAACACCGTGGGTTTAGTCAGTAAAAGTCTGACACGCCCTCCCGCTCCGCCCAAAGCGGGAGAAGAAAAAAAACTAACTATGGCGGTTTCATGTACAGCAGCAAAAGTAAGGAATGATTTAAGGTATGTCAATATTCATAGAAGCCTCACTGCTAACGCTTTTAATTTGCAATGCGGATATCAACAACTATGAATAGCTGTAGTCAGTTATCAGATCCTATCCCAGTCAAGAAAAGCGATACCTAATGTGTAGAAATAAAAGGGAAAACTTTTTATAAGAGGCATTAATTGATAACATTATAGGCACTTATAACTCGAATAATTGTTTGTTGCAAAAATCTATCAGGGCCATTTTTATGGACTCTTCATGTGTGCCTAATCAGGCATGCGGTCGTTTCCATTACTACATGATGTTTTCTGATAGGTAAGTAGATGAAGTGCTTTGATAAACGTGCAGATAAAATCATGTTTATTAAGAACGAAAAGTGATAGCAATCCAGTTTGTCGGCGATGCGAGTAATCCAGCCTATAGATATAAAGATTACTTTTTATTATGGTTTGATTATTCTCTTTGTCAATAAATCAATAGGGTTTAATTCACCGAGTAGTTTAATGGATATATTTCGTCACTATAATGCCTTGGATCAAATTCAAGTTTCGAACAAACACAAGTTAAAGTGGAGTCATTTTAATAGGTAACATTTGACAATTCATAAAAATTCAACAACGTAACCTTGTAATGCTGGGGCCACACTAACGAGAAATGCCATTAATTATCGCGATAATGGACGTTAACCGTAGGTGTAGCCACAGCTTAACGCGATAATTTGACAACGGCAATAACATTGCCGTTTGGCGTTAGGCGATAGCTCAAGTGGCGGTACATCAAAGAGATTAATGCGAGAATTAATGCGATGAAGCGGCCACACTACGTCAGTGTGCATCGTGAGCGCGACGAGATTGCACGTGTTTGTCTTTGAAATACATACGTACTATGGCTATGGAGTGGAGTAACGAGAAAGTAATTGCGTTTCTCGAGATTCTGCAAACAGAACCATGTTTGTGGGACCCGAAAGTCAAAAAGTTTCAAGAATCGTAGAATGCTATTCGGTATTGAAATTGGAATTCGGTAATCCATACTAATATTATAAATGCAAAAGTAACTCTGTCTGTCGGTCTGTCTGTCTCGCTTTCCTGCTAAAACTACCGAACTGATTTAAATGAAATTTGGTACACAGATAATTTAGAGCCTGAGAAAGGACATAGGCTACTTTTTATCCCGGTAGTATGTTCCCGCGGGATAATTTCTGACCTCCACGCGGGTGAAGCCGCTGGCAAAAGCTAGTGATTCAATAAATAAAAATTTACACTCATGAAATACAGAGCTCTTTCAACGTCCATCTTGCTGAATTCAAGTAAAATTAACGCCGTTTGTATCGCCAATAATGGGCATTCACGTTGACCGTTCAAGTGTAGCCACCCACTTTAGCGCGTTAAAAGTTATCGCAATAATTATCGCGCTAGTGGGCATTGACGTTAGCCGCTAGTGTGGCCCCAGGGTAACGGCGGGCATAAAATAATATTTTTTTTCGTTTTGTTAGAACTGCACAATTGCTTAACTTTTTTAAATTACGATTACATATTTATTGTAATAATGACCGATATGAGTAATTTTACGATTTGCTTACATATGAACTGACAGACGTCAAATGTTGCCTATTAAAATTACTCCACAATAGTTTCTTATTATTTCAGTTTAATCATATAAGAAGTCTCCTGGCATGCCTGAAGCACGAATTGTACACCAAAAGAGATAAAGCAACCAGGTTCGTCAGACATGGTTGAAGTTTAGTAAGAAGCTGATGGATGTTTTTGAATAAACATTGATTGAAATAACACAAAAATAACAGTTAATTTCAATCATCAACAGCCTATAATGTTCCCACCACTGGACACCCTCTGGTGAGAGGGAGGCCTCTTGGTGAGAGGGAGTAGGCCATAATCACGCGGGCCCAGTGCGGGTTGTTAGATGACACATGTCTTCGAATTTTTACTTCTAAGAAAAGACATTGCCTATTTTGTTAGGAGATATGGGCACCTAGAAAAAAAACGCGGGCAACGGGGGTTTTAACTTGGTTTTGAAGAACAACAATTACCTTTTTAGATCCTGAAATCAATTTTCAGTTTTTCACCCTAGTTTCAGAGAAATGTAATTTTTAAAGATGATGAAATTGAGATTCCACTTATAAACAATTTGAATGATGTATTGATTTGACAGATTAATCTTTCTACTCTCCTCGCGTTCCGAGTTACGCAAAATCGATGTATGTAAGCGCACGAAACAACCCTTCCGTAGAGCGTGGCGATTTCTTGACGCGCTAACAGCGATGTTATTGTGATTCGGAACGCGGGGTAGGTGTGGCCATTTTAAATATTTTGTTGATCGATTTACCAAATCGATTTGATATAAGTAAGTCGATTTTTAACAATTGTGGTGTGACCGTTTTGTGGTAACTTTTGTTAGTGTTGATATTTTGCTGTTTGTGCAACAGTTGTAAACAGTTTCTCTTTGTAAAAAACAAGTTCTTGCTTTCTATTTACATAATTAAAGAGATACTTTTGCATATGATTTAGATTATTTCCTAAAAGTGAATAACAATTTCAAATCGAAACGTCAGTTGAGATATCATCAAACGTTATTTTTTAAACGATCTAGCCAGTTTTAGTTGGCCATATCATGAAATGCAACTAATTCATGAAATGGCTAGTCACATCATAAAGTAATCAATTTTGCGATCTGACCACGACATATGTATATATACTCAGATTACAATTCCTTCGTGTTTAGTTTATTTACTACCTATTTCTATTTTCTTTTTATTTTAACCCACCCGCTGCCTATTTTAATCCACGATTTGAATATACGTCCAATCATTTAGACCTAGATTATGAACGGAGAAAAGCTATTCAACATTAAACATCTCCGGTACTTTTAGTCTTCGGAATAGTAATATATCGATATTTTCAATCGATTACTACCATTTAATTGACATAATCTGTGGTCTATCTTGACAACATTCAGGTTAAGTTTTAATGGCAGAACTACCTTTGATTCAATAAAATAATTATTAGTTACGGTTTTTATTGCTAGGGTGAAAGAGATGTTGATAAAATAAAATTGGACTTATAAAATTACGACTTAATTTTTGAGAAGTAAATAGTCTCTGCCCGGCACTGAAAATAAGGGGCCCATCGGCGGGCAATGTCTTTTAGAATAGATTCAGAATTTTTATTTTCAGTTCATTTATCAAGTTAAATTTCATTCGGAACCATCTATCGATTTCTTACTAAACTTCAACTATATCCGACAACTCTGGGAACATCTCTTTGAGAATATCTCTTTTGCTGACTGTAGATGATTGACCAAACAGACCGCTCTTAGGCTGTCTGCCCATTTTAGCGAAGATTTGCGAACATTACCTAACATTCGAAAACCAAAGACGTAAATTTAGTGGAACTTTTTTGGATGATAATGTATTCCTAAGGTTCGACTTTTAATCCTATTCAGTAACTTGACAGTTCAAAGAAAAATCATGATGCCATATTAAAACGAATAGTGTTGAGGTAGTGAACGATTTCGCGTGAAGAATGAATGATAAAAATGGTTTAAATTAAATAAATCTTTAAAAAAACGATTTTAGGGTGTGGAATATAAGAATAAGTAATAATTTTTAATAACAGTTATTTCCTTATTATTTTGTTCTAATAGAAAGAAAACCAAATATAAAAAACCTCTCTCCTCAAAAATACTAGAAAGTGTAAAATAACTTTAATTTCGGAAGACGGTGTCCTTAGGATCTGTATTTGAGTTTTTTGCCACCGACTTCCGAAATTAAAGTTATTTTTCACTTCCTAGTGTTTTTGAGGAAGACGGTTTTTTTTTTGTAAAAAAGTTTTAATTTTTTACTTTTTAGTTATGGTACTTATCTACCCCGCCCTAATTTCTATACCACTTATCGCCAGGTGAAATTTAATATCTACTTTACTACTGCTGTAAATCGTTGAGGAATTCCCTTGACTGTCTGTCTGTCTATGGTCTCCATCATCAGATCTGTAATGGTACTTATAAGCCTTATGGGAGCTATCTCATCAATAGAAATGAATTAGAAAAGTTCAAACACCAGGTAATTGCTGTAAATCGTTGAGGAGTTCCCTCGATTGTCTTTCGGCTTCATCATCAGATCAACTCCGGACCTTAATTAAATAGTAGTGATAAAATTGGCACTTTGAACCGTATAAAGTAAGCCCAACAATAGGGAACTGCTGTAAATCGTTGAGGATTTCCCTCAACTGCCTATGGTCTCCATCATTAGACCTGTAATGGCACTTATAGCTCATATGGGTGCAAAGTTCTCATCAATAGAAATGAATTAAGTCCAAACACCGGGTAATTGCTGTAAGTCGTTCAAGAGTTCCCTCGACTGTCTTTCGGCTTCATCATCAGAGCAACTTCAGACCTTCATTAAATAGTAGTGCTTTAAGATAATTAATGAAAGAAATAAAAAACGCACTAGTCGCCACTACGATTTTCGATGGTTCCCTTCGACTTCTCTGGGATGCCATCATCAAATCCTGGTTTCCTTATCATGGGACCACCCTTAGGACATCTCCTTTCCAACAAAAAAGAATCATCAAAATCGGTTCATAAGCGACGAAGATATCGGTGAACACACATATAAAAAAAATATTCGGTCGAATTGAGAAACCTCCTCCTTTTTTTGAAGTCGGTTAAAAATCATGTCATTTCCTCTAACAGCTATAGACTATATTGATATAGAATACATCATGTTTTAAGACAGGTTATTAAATTAAAATTACAAAGTTTGCATGAAAGTACATTATTTCAAGTTCATTCAATTTCATTCATTCTTGCACCACCTCACTATCTTTTTTTTTTAAACTTGGTATCCCTCCAACTGTCAAGTTACTGAATAGGATTAAAAGTCCAACCTTAGCTGTACTTGTCTGTTCCGCTTCAATGGACAGGCAGGCATATTATCGGTCGTTGTGAGTTTGTGTGATATACGACAACATTGACATTCCGCCCACAACCTACTAATTAGCTAATGTACTGACTGGTATACAGATAAGAGCACAATACAATAATATAAAGTACGAGTACATCGTCTTTATAACACGTCACTATGAGTTCTATTACTGAGGCGTTTAGCTAACTATTCCCACGGACGTAAAGATATCGCGCTGGTTTTTTATCGCGCACTGGAGTTTAAACTCTCCGTGTTACTTCATCATCAAAATCATAATGATCCTATATTGTTCCCACTGCTGGGACACAGGCCTCCTCTCGGTGAGAGGGAGTGAGCCATAACCTAACACGCGAGTCCCGTGCGGGTTTGTGAATGACACATTCGAAAATGTTTGGTTCTAGAACATGCCGGTTTCCTCACGATGTTCTCGTTCACCGTTTTGAGAGCAGTGGTGACGGAATGATTTACACAAAGTAAAGCTGCTACCTGGGTTTGAACCTACGACCTACAATTGGTTAGTCGGAGCCGGTATCGCAGGGCCACCACTGCTGCTTAGGTATTGATTTGATCATTGAGAATCCAACATAGTGCATTGTAGCGCGTCGAAAAAACAGTCTCAGCGCTAACAGTGCATTGAAGATAAAGTGTGCGTAAAAATCTCACCTCGATTTTACTACGTTCGTGAATACGTGGTCTTATTGATACGCTTTCAATAGAGCGTTATCGAAACGTTGTATTTAAACAAGTGTAGGTAAATCACAAATTACGATAACATCAAATACATGAGGCGCTCTAATTTTGTTTTAAACCTTTATAATGTTGGTATTGTAATATTTATAACTAGCTTCTGCCCGCGACTTCGTCCGCGTTAAATTTCTTGTTCCCGTCGCGTCGAATCGCCTACCCGTGCGATTATCCCCGTTTTTGCAACATTTTTCATTACTGCTCCGCTCCTCTTGGTTGTAGCGTGATGTTATATAGCTTATAGCCTTCCTTGATAAATAGGCTACCCAACACAGAAATAATTTTTCAATTCAGACCAGTAGTTCCTGAGATAAGCGCGTTCAATCAATCAAACAAACAAACGAACATACTCTTCAGCTTTATAATATTAGTATAGATTTGATTGGTATCTATTTTTGTTAATTAATCTGAAATTTCTAATAGTCTGACTAATTGGTATATTTTGTTAATTAATCTGTAATATCTAATAGATCTACTGAGTAGATATAGGTTTATTTAATTGATAATAATATCTCAGTTTAATAGTCACCTCAACTTAAATAATAAGATTTTTTTTTCAATTCTCGTTGTTTCGTTTGTTATAAAAGAACTGTTTTATTACTAAAAGATTTTTCTTTGTTATTAGAAGAGAAGAATGGTTGTTTATTTCAAACAATGTTTGATGCATAAAAGTCTATTGAAAAAATTCGTGAAAATAAATGTTTATCTTATAATACTTAACTGGGTTGTGGAAGTAAATACTGGAATTCCGTTGCATCCAGTTTGACTGGAAGCCGAACCCAACATAATTGAAAATGGCAGATGATGACTCAGAAATTCATAATAAAACCCCAATAACACTGCCCCCGATTTGGAGTTCGATCCCTGGACCAACTCAAGACTGACAATTCTGTCTATTATTAATTCGATCATTTATTTTTTATGTAGGTATTAGATACATATTTAAATATTTTTATAAAACAAACATTAAAAATATTTTTAGTAACATAAATAATAGTACCTAATAATTTATCAATAAATACCTGTATAGTCAGAGGGAGCTAGTAGTAAGTACTGCTCTGAGCGCGTCGGCCACAGCAGGTGTGCCATCACACAAAACGAGAGACAGTCCGCTGAATAAGTGATACCTGAAAACAAGTTTAATATTTTCTGTAGCTTGACACTGGAATAATAATAATATTGTACCTATAAGTGTTCCGTGAAGTGCCGGACGCAAAGAATAGCACCGTACCATTTCTTCCAGTGGGTGTCATAAGACATGGGACTTACTAGAGAATGGGCAACAGCGTTCTCTATGCATTTTACCACCATACTGCGATCGCCAACCCGCCTGCCAAGAGTGGCGATTGAGGCAAAACCACTCAGTTTGGGGGAGGCTTATGTTCACCAATGGACGTCTTTCTGCTGAAATAATGATGATCGATACTTTAGGTATCATAAGAGGTAGCCAAAAGTGCGAATAACTTTTATACGGTATAAAATGTAACCTATACCTTTTTAAGATCACGGTAATCCCAAACGTAATTTTATGACGTCCGTGTGTATGTCGATACACACGGACGTCATAAAATTACGTTTGGGATTTTTTCACGCTCTGGATCTTCAAGGCACGGCTTAGCACCGAGAGCTGAAAATCGAACACTGTGTTTTTCCAACGCGCTGAAACTCACTCGCGCTGTACTCTATGGCCCAGCGCACAGCGCTGGAGGCGCGGCGGAGCGCAATTGAAGACAACAATTTAATATAAACCTTACCTACCTTGACATGCGGTCTATAAAAGAATAAATTGCATGCAGTGGTCGGAGCGCCTTCAAGCTACTACAAGAGCATGCGCGCGACTGCTCCAGTCGCCGCCGTGCTGCTCTGCGCTCCGCCGCACTACCACTCTCGAGGGTTCTCATGGGCTCTTGGCGCCGCTCGGGGCCCGCGGAATCCGCCCGCGCGTATCAAGAAAATGCGCTCCGCCGCGCCTCCAGCGGTGTACGCTGGGCCTATTGGATTCTCAATGCTCGGTTTAACAAAGAGCCTTCAAAATCCAGGGCTCAAATAATCCCGCCGCAATTTTAATACGTCCGTGTTATGTCGACTAATGCCCGGTTTCTGAGGTACTCTTATCGGTAGTTTATCTGTTCATTAGCGCTATTGGTTCGATAACTTGACAATTTGCGTTTCCGAACACCGCAATGTAAGATAAACTCCGTTTAAACTTAGCTTAGTTTAAACTTTATTTTAGCTGACCAATGTGTGGCGTTTATCGGTTCCATAACTTTATTTGACGTTTCATTTCAAACTATATACTCGCTTTCTGAGGTACTCTTATCGGTAGTTTATCTGTTCATTAGCGCTATTGGTTCGATAACTTGACAATTTGCGTTTCCGAACACCGCAATGTAAGATAAACTCCGTTTAAACTTAGCTTAGTTTAAACTTTATTTTAGCTGACCAATGTGTGGCGTTTATCGGTTCCATAACTTTATTTGACGTTTCATTTCAAACTATATACTCGCTTATAATCAAACGCCTAATCAAGTTTGTTGAGCAATAATGCACAAATACGGCTCATTGCATGAACATTTAGTTTTTAAGAATTTATTTTATAAGTACCTACCACGTTGTACACTATATGTTATTATTTTCTTCTTCATCTTGTCTTTACACGGAATACAACTATTAAATCGTCGGAAGCTTTTTATTCAAAATAATTCTGGATATAAACCCCAACAGTTTCTTTTCTATTAATATACAAGTTGTATGTGATGCAAAGTTATAGATTCGTGATATAGATGCTCGTTGCATGACAGTACCGTGTATCATAACTCATTCCTACGAGCGCGACTCGATAATAATGAGATAGATGGTCACCTCATGGGAGACAGTGCTTATCCTTGTAGAAAGTTCATGATGACACTATTCTTAAATCCAGCTACAAATGCGGTAAAACGTTACAATGAAGCACAAATAAAGACCAAAAACACAGTTGAAAGAACATTTGGTGTGTGGAAAAGAAGATTTCAATGCCTCTCTAAAATTACGGTAAAAATTAGATCACACATTAGCTGTAATTGTTGCAACAGTTGTGTTACATTATAGGTATAACTCTAAAGTAAAATGATTCACTGATAACTAACACTTGATTCTGCTTCTGAACAAGAAATCGTAATAGACTCTGTTGATCAACCCCTTTCTTCTGAAGGAAATCATGCCCGTCGGTTATTGTTGGAGCAATATTTTAGGTTGCTAACTTTCGTTTTTATAAATATTTCAAACTGGAAAATTTTCAGATTGTACAATTATGTACGTATAATGGGAACACAAATAAAAATAAACATATGAAATTGGCTCTACATTTATATTTCAAGTTAAATATGCACTTCGATAAGAAGCATCTTGTCTCTTTCAGTAAAATGTTTACTACGTTTTCCAGATTCCATTATGTTATTATTATATAAAAGAATGGATTTAGCGCAAACGATTCGAAAGACATGTAACCGACAGCGAAGTAAAATAATAATATCAGGAATCATAAACAATGAACTGAGTACTGACAATAGAAAAAAAGGTTTTACCCATAAATATAAAATAACGACTTTACATATTTTAACTAAAATAATATTAAGCCAGTTATTTACCCTTGAAAAAAAAATACATTGTTTATTAAACTAGTTTTAAAGACCATTTCAATAATAAAAATCAATTTTAGATGCAATCTCATAAACAAACCCATCTAGCGGCATCTAAAAAACTAGTTGACAGTTTCATAGTTATTGAATGGTTTGTTTTGTATTCAGAAACGCAGTGACAGTTAGCCGACGTTTATCTTATCCATAACTTTATTGAATAAATAGTTGTAGAGAGTTTATCTTGAAACTTCAGAAACCGGGCATAACTGCTATTAAAACAAAATAAAAGCAGTAAACAAACGAAAAGAAAGGAGGATTTTTATTACTGTCCCCTGATTTATCCAATTATGTTCTGTACTGCAAATTCCCCTCCCAAATCAACGTTCTAATTAGTGAGCCTTTTCTTATACATTCACAAGGTCCCACTCCGTCAACGAACGAGCCTTTCGCACGTAACGACCTCATGACGTGAAACAGATTAGAGCGGACTACTAAGTGCACAGGCACGCGTATATTGTTACTACCTAACACGGTAGGTACTAATCCCGCTGAAACGCCTGGTTTACGTAGTTTTAATCGGTTAGTCCCGCTATGGTATGGTCCCGGTATGGCACCCTCTTAAAATACCTATCAAAAAGTCCCGCTATGGTACCCTTCAGTTTTTGGTACTGTTGTAAAGAAAAGTTATACAATGCGTTAAGAAAAAAATAGTATTAATAAAAAATATCTTTTCTTAACTATTATAGTTAAGCAAGATAATATTTATTAATACTATTTTTTAAACAAATCACGCTCGGTAATTGTCGTTTCACTTCAGGTAGTTACCTGACCAACCGGTTTTTTCGTAAAACAATAGAGACGAGCCCTTCCTCGAATTCGTATCTAGCTCTTCCCTTTTGTTTTTATGAAAATAGAGAGAGACAGTATTATTCCGGGTTTAGTTTGCTATTTGCAGCTGTACTTTTGCGATATGAGTAATTAGGATAGCTTGTTAGTTTATCTATTGCAATGTCTGGGTCAAGTAGTTCACGTGGTGTAAATTTAATAATTATTGACAGTCGACGCGGTGGAAAAACTTTATTACGTGCCGGACATAAATATATTAAACGCAGAGAAAATAAAAATTCAAGTACTTGGCATTGTGTAAATAGGAGAAATAGTATTAAATGTAGTGGATATATAACTATTGAGAATACCAATAATACAATAATTAAAGATTATAAACACAGTGATCAGTGCGTGCCACATTTTGAAGACAATGAAGTTCAAATGGCTATAAGTGAGTGCAAAAAAGAAGTAAATTCAAATTACGGATCAGTACAGAAAATTTTCGAAAAACACATGGGTAACTTAAAAGACAAAGGGTTACACCTTACAGGAAATGTTCCTGACTATAAAAAATTAAAAACAGTATTATACAGACACCGAAATAAGTCGTTGAACGTACCAAAAACACAATTTAAGAATGTGGAAGAAATTATAATACCAGAAGAATTTAATAAGTATGTATTGGCTGATTATTGTAATGAAGACTGTAATCGAATAATTATATTTTCCTCGACAGAAGTAAAGGAATATATAAAATGTGTAACGCATTACTTTGGTGATGGCACTTTCGACGGCTGCCCAAACCCATTCGAACAAGTTTATGTCATTCATGGAGACATGGGAAGCACTGAGTTATCCACGAATGTAGCACCATTATTTTATATTCTGTTAAAAAACAAAGAAGGGAAAACTTATGAAAAAGTTTTCGAATTGATTAAACAAACTTTGCCTGAATGGCGTCCATCGAAATTTACCTTCGATTATGAAATAGGAGTAATAAATGCAGCAGCGAAGATTTTTCCTGATATCAAAATAAATGGATGTAACGTACATTTTCAAAAGAACGTTATCAAAAAAGCGAAATCTTTAAATCTCATGGAACACGAAGAGTCCTCGAACCATGTTAAGCAATGCATAGGCTTGGCGTTTTTGCCAAAACAAGATATTGAAGACGGCTGGCTGCATATAATGGAAAATAGGTATAATATCTTGGTTACTTTCCAAAATGATGTTTGAGTACTTAACTCTAATTATATGGCAAAAAAGTAAAGAACAACAATATCAGTAAGGACCTGTTAATTTCATTGCTTTACAAGTACGAACGTTTAATAAGTATTTTTTTCAGTTTCGACGATGAAGCTATGACCAAATTCAATGACTATTTTGTCACTCAGTGGCTTGAATATCCAGACCTCATTTGGTGTTGCCATAATGAACGCCATAGAACAACTAACTTGGCGGAATCATGGAATGGCAGATTCAACAAAATTATTGGAAAAAATCCCAGTTTATTATTGTTTCTGCAAACAATTGGCAACGACACATGTCACTTTGATATAAAACAAGCCAAGTAAGTTGTATTTTTTAGACAATATTTTTAAGCAGATATAATATTTTTAAAAGCAGATATATATTTTTTTACATAATACGAGTACATAGAAGAATTTGAAAATGGATTTGATTTTATTTATTTTGGTAGATATTATTGGTTGTCGCCTTCTATTACAGACGGTTACTGAAAAAAATATAGCTTAACTTAAATAACTGATGATTTTTGTTATAGCTTTCGACTAAAAAGATCACCTATAAATTCAAGAAAAAGAACAAGTATAGAAATCGACCGCCAGATTCAAAAGCTAACAAAAAGTTACGAAAATAAAGCTATCTCCATTGGTGATTTTCTGATTAACATATCAAAGTCAATATTTCGATCAGAACATTTAAAAAAATAGTTTATTTTAATTTTGTTTTTAGCCTATTAAAATGTTTAATACTTTTTCTCGATGTTGATTATTTTTTGTAGTTTATGTTTACAATTTGCGCCTTTTTCTCCATGTTGATTATTTGTAATTAATATATTTGTCTAGTTGGTTGTTGATTATTTTTGTAGTTTATATAAATTTACAATTACTGCCTTTTCTCAATGTTGATTATTTGTAACTAATATTTATGTCTGGATGTTGTTTTTATTTGTAGTTTATAATATTTACAGTAATACTTTTCTGAGATGTGGATTTTTTATATTTTTTTTATTGTTGATTATTGGTAATTAATATTGTTGATTATTTTAAAAATTACATTGCAATTAATATTTCGTTTTACTGTTTGATATTTTTTTATAAATATTTTGAATTAATAAAAGACTGATTTAATATCGCAAACAGACGTTTTATTGATACACTCCTAAAAGTATTTATTTATAGATACACTTTTCTTTTCAGTTGTACCTTCTATTGTCTAACGTAGATCTAAAAGATGGGTACCATAGCGGGACTTTTTGATAGGTATTTTAAGAGGGTGCCATACCGGGACCATACCATAGCGGGACTAACCCGTTTTAATGACGCGAAATACTCATTACGGACAATCGTTAAAATATTCAGACCCATAGAATGAGCTGCGTGACTAATTCTGTATGAATATAAATTGCTTTTAAACAACTAGTTAACTAATAAACCTAGATCGATTTTAGATTCATTACATGAATTAATTTTCGATAACTTAATTATTGTACACCAACGTTTCACAAACGCGACTGTTAAAGATAATTGCCGATACGTGACCAGACTTTATTCGGTTAACTGTAATGACCGTGACAATTTTAACGAGAGCCCATTGTTGCTAGAAGAAAATATATTCACATGTTATCAGCAACAGTAATAAGGTATTCCGTTTATGTAAAAATCGACCTGCGAAGGTCGCGAGATTACGATTGTCGCAACCCAGTGCTGGGCACGCTACAATTGCGGCGGTAAGTCCCCTCTTAGAGGAGTCACGGCGTCCTCACCTTCCGCCTGACGCAGGTTCTCACTGGGCATGGGTGCATCGGTGGGTTCCTGTTCAGGATAAAGCGGGAGGATACGCCCGGGTGTTTCCATTGTGAGGATCGTCTAGAGGACACGGTGGAGCATACGGTGGAAGCTTGCCCTGCCTGGGCGGAGCACCGCCGTGTCCTCGTGGAGGCGATCGGCGGCGGCGACCTCTTGCGTCCGGCCCTGGTGCGAGCCATGGTACGGAGCGAGAGGGAATGGGAAGCCGTCGCCTCCTTCTGCGAAGCAGTAATGCTCGCGAAGGAGGAGGCGGGGCGCGTGAGGGAGTGGCAGTTTCTGCGCCCTCACGTCCCTAGCCGCCGCAGGAGGAGACGCCCCGGGTGTCGGAGTCGATAGCGGACTCCCGGCCACCGTAGGCGCGAGCTTGCGGGCGGCAAGCAATGGGTAGCTCGCCTCCCGGTAAGGACCAAGCTCGGGTCGACGGCGCGTAGTGTAGTGTTCCACGCGCGCCTCAAAGAGATGTCAGCAAAACTGAAGGGGTCTTATAGGACCGATGCCTGCCAGGGTCGCGACATTGTTCGAAGAGATACCGTGACCCTGACACATGGGCAACTGAAGGAACACGGGTGGGTTTTAGTCAGTAAAAGTCTGACATGCCCGCTCATCAAATGACTTCTCCCGCTCCGCCCAGAGCGGGAGAAGTCATTTGATGATTTCCCATCCAAAAAAAAAAAGGTCGCGAGATTTATTTGAAAGAGTTACCGAGTGTGCCCTTTTTTTGTTTTGTGGGTGGGAAATCAACAAATAACGTCTCCCGCTCTTGGTGGAGCGGAAGGGCGTGGCGGCGAGCTGCCCATTGCTCGCAGCCCGCAAGCCCGCGCCTACGGTGGCCGGGAGTCCGCTATCGACTTGCGACGCCCAGGGCGTCTCCTCCTGCGGCGGCTAGGGACGTGAGGGCGAAGAGACTGCTACTCCCTCACGCGCCCCGCCTCTTCCTTCGCGAGCATTACTACTTCGCAGAAGGTGACGGAGCGTTTCAACCGGGTGGGTAGCCTCAATAATATAACTATTCAATGGATAAAAGGGCTCAGCGGTTCGCTAGGTAACGATGCCGCCGACAAACTTGCCAGAAGGGGGTCGAGCATGACACCGGTGGGACCAGAACTCATCGCGCCACTCCCCTTTGGGTTCCTACGCTCTCTGGTAAGTAAAAGTACCAGGGATCTACACTTTAAGCTATGGGTGGACCAAAGTAAGTGCAGGCAGGCCAAGGAAGCACTTCCTACCATCGATACCCGTCTCACAAAACAGGTCCTCCGGCTAGACAAACGACAGCTGCGTATGGTTACAGCAGCAATAACTGGTCATGGGTCGTTTAATAAACATCTATTTGTCATAGGAGCTACAGACAGTCCGCTGTGCAGGGCCTGCATTGAGGACGACGAGACAGCAGCGCACAACGTGCTTCTAAACTGCCTGGCGATCGCCACATACAGGGCCAAGTACTTCGGTAACCCAGGTACCCTTCGTGAGATAGTCAGCAACATCAAAGCGTGGCAGGCCTTTCTAGAGGATCTGGGGTGGATCGAATAACTGATTTCCCACCCGTACGCAAAATACGCGCTCAAACGTGGAGTTGCCGACACCAGCCAGTTCTACCTATTACCTAAGGAGGTGCCCAACTAACACTTTGGCGCTAAAACAAGAGTTACAGTGAATCTAATAGAGCGCAAACCAGATCCTTAAGTTATAAATAAGTGTTACGCATTTGGAGTTAGAGCGCGCTATAACCCTATTATACCCCCGAATTGGGCACACTTTTTTTATCACCATAGGTTGTTTAATGGCGGTAAAGCAGAGTTACAGAATGTATTAAGAGGTATAGTAAAGCAATAAGAGTGCTATAATAGCGATAACTGAAACTACAGGAGATAAAAACGTGATAAATAGGCGAAAATTAACTCCTTTAGTGTTACAATAGAGTAAAAAATCGTTTATTATCTCATAGGGTGCTAAAAGGGCTGCATGTCGTTGAATACTAACTCTTTAAGCGGTACAGCGGAACTACAATGTCGCTCACTATAAGTTTAAGTGATAACAGAGTGCCAAATAGGTGATTATTAACACTTTGAGCTCTAGTATGGATCCACAAAGACTGTAAAAACGGCCTCAGGTGCTAACATTATTAACATCTAAGGATATTTTTTTTTTATTCCATCAACATTATTAACTTCTCGTTTTTATGTGCAAACAATGTGTATGTTAATATTTATCGGATCCAAAACGCCACCATTCGTTTGTGAAAGTGAAATTAAAGTAATCTTTTTTCAACTTAGTGGGCACAGAAGGTGACTTTTTACTGCGAAGGTAAGTACACTGTGATTAAGTATGTGTATTATTAACAAATTATTCAAGCGCCTGATGTTTGTTGTCTATTTACTAAAAATTAATATTTAATTAGATATGGAGTAACATATTTTTTTTTTGTAATAATCCAATAAAATGTTACCTATTCTAGTTTAAGTTATCGTGCTGGTAGTATTAGAACACAATGAAGCAAAATACTTTAATTAAACCATGTTTTCTTACGCCTTCCAAGTTTTAACCTTAGTCAAACCAATTCGTAACCTAAACATGGAGGGCAAATGAATTTAGGGATCCGTAGTAACTGGCCAAAACCACAAACAAATCGAGTATGTAAATAGTTTTAATTTACAATTTAAGAGCACAAATTCTCTTTTGTTTTAGATTTTACTTACCTCTTTACTGGGTAAGTAAAGAGGTAAGCTCTTTTTGCGTCGGGGGTTAAAAAGAAGAAATATTCCAACTTATGATGAACCTGAACGTGAACTAGATTTTTTATTGGCTAATACAAATACCAATGAAGAGACAAGAGTCACCAATAGTTCACACGTCAGCCAAAAAGACGTTAATTTGAATGAGCTTATGCAAGAATTGGTATGTTAGTTATTTGTAAATAAATAAATAAATTAGATCAATATTTACCAAACAAGTCGAAGGTAAAAAGTAGGATCGAAGTACAATTTCCAACATTTTAAACGGCTTCAAAAAAGTAGAGAGTATTTGTTCGTTACATGCAGGTGAAATATTTTTGGAAATGCAAGATATGATAATATGAGTAGACTAATATAGATGTGTTTGACTCTGCTAGCAAAACTATTGAAAGCTCAAATGATTTTTTTATGTTCTTATATCTAAATAGTTGTTTATAACAAAGACGCCGCGGCGTCTTTGTTAAAAAAAGAAAGACAGGCAGACGCGGACGGCGCGCCGTCCGCGTCTGCCTGTCTTTCTTTTTATCTGTTTCTCCGCTTACATTTTCTATATCACGCAACGCAAAACATTGATATTACGTTTCTTTTTTTTTCAGTATGTAGACCAAGAGAACTCCCCCGTATGTGATGAACCTAACAACCAACCCGTCTTCACTGTACCTAATAATTCATCGTCATCAGTAATTACTGTAACTAATGAAGTCAACGAGTCATCACAAATTATTTTGACGTCTTCACTTTTATGTAAAAGACAAGATATGAGAATTATATGTGATTAATAATTATTTATTTGATTACAAATCATTTAAAGAAAAACTAAGTTGATTTGTTTTGTGATGAGAATAAAAGAAATGTGATTGACATATTGCGTTTAATTTTATATTTTAAACTGTGTAAAGTAAAGGAAAAAAATATAGTGCATTTTTATGCTCAATACACACTAGTTTACATCTCTTGCTAATAACAAAATTTCTTCACGATTGTCAGCCTTATCCTCAGCGGAATACATGTTTAGATACGATGACTTAATCGGAAGCAGAATTATATCGACTTCGGCCTTCATTTTATAACCATGAATATGAATAACATTGAATTCAGGTAATGACAGAATTTCTTTAACTTTTACAATATCATTGTCATTTGTCTTGATAATTTTGTTTAACAAAATTATCAAAATGAAGCGTTAGGCAATTTCGACTTTGTATTACAAACTGGCCACTATACTCTGATTATTTATTTAAATTAGTCTTTAAGTCAAGTATCGCTTCCTCAGTTATTCGTTTTGCTAATTTTGAAAGAGGTTTATTACTCTGCCTCAACGAGTGCACGGATCATTTGGAAGAATATTGCAAAACCTCTCATTTAAGATTGACAGCAAATCTTTCATAGCTATTTGACTTATGTTTTGTTTTATAGCCCATACTCTCAAGTCTCAACTGCTCACGAAAATTAACATTTTTTAAAACGTCATTGGATTCGTCCTCACTGTCACTATTTTCTTCAATGTCACTCAAATTTGCGGAGTATGTGGAACCACGACCCATATGTTCGCAAAGTACTTCCTCATGATCACTTGTAGTTGTTGCACCACTTTCACACACATTTTCTGGAAAATGATGTACGGAACCCAGTTCCAAATTTTCGCAGAAAACTTCCGCTTGACTACTTGTAATACTACTATCACTCGAAGAAATAAGGGGTACAGAAGTGGTAATTAGCTCTATTACTCTACCTAAAGTTTTGCAGCAGTCACAATAAGCACTAGGAGATATATAATAGTGAAAAATGTTCCTCCTGTTCCACTTTAAGTAACATAAGAGAGTTTTCTTCCTCTTTAGGCATTTGGTGGTATAAAAGAGTTTATGAGCGCAATTGTAGAACTGGTAGTGGTAATTATTACTTTTGTGCAACTTTTGGTTCTTGGCGAGAGTTTATTATCGCTTGAATAGCACTTTGGGGGGTTGTAGTTAATGCTTACATCTTATTTAGATCTTATAGTTTTAAGATTCACTTAAATCTATAACACAAGATGCTTTGCCCTTATTGTAGCGTTAAAATTAGCTGTTGTATTTCTTTTACCTTTAAACTCACCCTATTATCGCTCTTGTAACTCTGTGGTATAGCTCTAAGTGAAATATTTTGCTTGTTTACGCTCTTTTGGCGCCAAAAGTTTTAAGTGCTGCTGCTGTAGCGCCTTTATATCTCGTTAGGTTCTCAAACAAGCTCTAATTGACGCCTAAGTGTTTGTTGGGTGACGGCTTCCCATGCCCTCTCGCTCCATACCATGGCTCGCACCAGGGACGGACTCGAGAGGTTGCCGCCGCCGATTGCCTCCAACCGTGTATACCCTGGCATATAGGCAATTGAAGGAACACGGGTGGTTTCGAGTCAGTAAAAGTCTGACACGCCTTCCCGCTCCGCCCAGAGCGGATGACGTCATTGGATGATTTCCCAACCACCAAAAAAAACGACTTTTTAAAATCGGGGCGATATTTTCTCGCGCACTGGATCTTCAACGTACTGCTTAGCGCCGAGAGTTCAAAATCGAACAGTAAAACTCACTGTTCGATTTCGCCGCGATGAGATGCACTCTGTTCGATTCTCAATGTTCGGTTCAACACCGAGACTTGAAAATGCAGTGCGCGAAAAAGTCTCACCACGATTTTATTACACTCCGGTTGAACGTGGACCAAGAGATAACATTTAAATAAATGGTAATCGCTTTCACAGCGAAAGTGTAAATTAAACTGCAAATATATATCCTCTGTTATAGAACAATTAAAATTATTTCATTAATAAAGTGAACCCACTTTCTAGCAGCTACAAGTTCAATCGCAACAGAGGTGAATGTAACTGGAGTATTAAATTGCGTAATGTTGATGGGCTTACATAATGAGAAACTGTAACACTTACCTAATAAAAATTTGAACCTCCACAGAGGGCTGATCTGCAGCGCAATCAGCGCAATAATCGGCAAGTACACAAACCACACAAGGCTAGATGCGCCGAAGTGTAGTAAAAAGTTGAGCTTTGGCATATTGTGTTCATACATCATTGTATATCTGAGTTCTAGCACGAACCAAGTCATAATCGCTACGCGTAGCGCGAGGATCAACCAACCAGGCCATGTTTGGTATTCATCAATCTCTTCTATGATGTCCACTTCAGTCTAAAAAGATAATATTGGGTTTTAAAAGAGATTGTTTCGAATTAAGGTCACTATTGCAAGTATTGCAATATCATGGTATTGGTTATTAAAAACATTTTATACAATAGAAGTAACAGGCGCATTGTAATTCTTTTCTTACGCTACATTACAGGAAGTATGTATACTTCACCTTCAAAATAATGTTTTAAAGTCAAAAAATCAAAATCAAAATCAAAAGTCATTTATTCAAACTAGGCTGAGAGTCAGCACTTTTTGAACGTCAAAGTTACAAAAGACAGTCCCCCCAAAACGCCCACCCTTCGACACTTCCTAGTGCTGTAGCTGGGAAGAAGAAGTGGCGGAACAAACTCCCCAGCAGCACAGCTGTCTGTTAAGTTAGAAGAACTTGATTCTATACAATATTGTGTAAGTAATTAATATTATAAAACAAAACATACACTATTCGCCATATGTCAGCTAGCAAAATATAATACATTGCCGGTATGGAGAGTCCTCCAGACCATATTTCGGCCATGGCGGCTAATCTCAACGGAGAATAGCCATCGGCGAGGCAGATATTATAGTGTACATGTGTGTAGACACAGGGGCACCCACTCTTCCCTCACTGTCATAATCCGATGGGACGGCAATTCGACACGATCGGAGAGAGGTCAGGCGCAGTACCCACGGCTTATCGTGCTTTCCGAGGCACGATTATAAGAAGAAGCTGACCGAAATATCAACGCACAGCCGTAACTACTGGGACTGCTAACGTGAAATTTTGCAAACAGCTTTCTTTTATAATGTAAGGGAGCACTAAGAGGTTTTTGGAATTTCGACCTGTAAGGGGGGAAAAGCGGGAATTATTTTTATATGAAAAATCTTATTTCGTGAGTGAAAATTATGTTTTGAGGGGGACTTAATCTTTTAAGAGGTAACTACGAAATATACGTGTACGAAGTGCTAGTGTTTCATAAACTCTTTATACTCACTGTATTCCAAACGTAAAGCAGAATATGAACAATTCCATAAGCAAGCCAGACTCC
The DNA here is from genome assembly GCA_932294355.1 of Aporophyla lueneburgensis. Taxonomy (NCBI): domain Eukaryota; kingdom Metazoa; phylum Arthropoda; class Insecta; order Lepidoptera; family Noctuidae; genus Aporophyla; species Aporophyla lueneburgensis. The sequence goes on along the minus strand of OW028746.1, from coordinate 18,731,646 downwards.
GAATACTAGTGGTTTGTATGTGAGCTCCAATCTAGTCACTGCCCAGCCTTTTGCTAACAAAAGTAGGAGCAACATGAACAATGTCTGAAAAATAAAAAATATAGTAACTACAGGTATTTGTAGCATGCAATAAAATGCATGTCAATAAGTAAAATTGCATATTGAACAAACACATACAATGTGCTATATTAGCTATTAGAAATATAGCTGATAGTAACTTTCGGTATTTGTAGCATGCGATAACATGCATTTAAACATACAAAATTGCATAAATATTTAACCCAAGAGATATGAATGAATCAGTTGTTCATTCATGTGTTGTACTAGGTACAAGAAATAGTGGATTTGTTAGTAGTACATACAGTTTTTTTTTTAATTAGTATTTATGTAAAACAGCAAATCAAAATAGAGGCCTAGACAAAACATACTGCTTCTCTCTCGACCTTGTCATAAGGAAACATGTAAGGTATTTTCCATACAGGATAAAATTCAATATAACATTTATTTAAGTAGTATATAGTACTACTCATTATGGAAAAATAGGCAGTCAAAATATGAATCACCATCACAAAAATCAGTATGTGTTGAATACTGCAAGGCAATTTGAAGCTTTCTGAGAAGTGACACAATTTTTTTTCGGTCTTTTAACATACTGTATCAACTAGCTAGACAAGAAGCTTTGGACAACACTATCACTTCTGAGTGTATGTAGTATGACAGGATCAATTTGAAATGTATATTTAAAAACATAAACATTTTTATATAAATTAACTACATAGCAAAACAAAATTTAAATTAAAAGCATGGACACATGCAGGGTGAAAATATATTAGCTAGCATAACTCCATTAAGTGATGGGTCTCAATCTCAACATAATATAACACAACAAAAATTATGAAATCTTTCGTTTTTGCTTTATCAACTTTAGATATCTATCTATATCCAACATGTCTATGGAGTTTCACTAGGAAATTTAATTTAACCCTAATAACACAGCAAACACATCCCATAATATAATATTAAATTAAACACAGGAAAATCATGCAGTCATGACTTGTAAAATGGCACCAATGACAGCCAGGTGGAAACATACATAAAAGCCAATTTACAAGTTTTTTTTAACTTTGTCTAGGGCTAAGAATGTGATCTATCACAGGGAAAGAATAACTGATACAGTTATAATTTTACATTATATGTAGTTAAAAATAACCAATGACATTTCACAAATAACCAGCAAGATTGATAAGTGTAAGAGGATGCATTGTGACTCACTCTGCTCATAATATCTAAAACATCCCCAGCAGCTGCCAGCCCAGCAAACCCTACACCATCCACAGCAAACTTCACAGTATGTAGCACATTGAAGCATAGAGCAATAAACTCCAGGACAAGGCTGAATGTGAACAACTTTGTCACTGGATGCTTTTGTGTTCTGAAATTAAATGGTTCATTTACTATGAATTTTTGTGTCAAAATTCAAAGCAATAATGCAAAAGAAAAGAGTATACATATAGCAATCCGATGAATAGATATAAATACAGGTTATATGAAGAGTATATTCAGTTAAATTATATATCTTATGAATTGAGAAAGCTCTAAAGATATTGCATTGAGTTGCACAAAAATCACAGTAGTAGTACATAAAATACTGCTTACTCTATTGATCTAAAATTTTTGGAGTGAATATCTCTGAAAATGTATTAATAATTTTACACAATGGTGTATGTAAACAAACATTAAACAGTAAATCAGGTTTAAAATCTTACCTGACCGCATATATTTGTACGGGTAATAGGATAATGTAGCACAGCCAGAAAACAAGATACAGTTCCAGCGTGTTCTGTCTATCAAATGAAAACTGGTACAGCAATGTGTTGTAGAGTGATAAGTTGGGACTTCCATTGACCAGCCAAAAATCATAGTTTATAGTCTGCGGTATATTTGTCAGGGTCTTGTTGTCCTTTGAAGGTGCTCCAGTGTAATGGTGCCATGTACAGGAAACCTCATCTAGATAACACGACACCATTGATACATACCAAAACCTGTAAGAAAATTAAAAAAACATTGTTAAGGGCCCGGCGACGGTCAATCTGTCCATACAAACGTAATACCAAAATCATTTGCAATTTGAGCATATTTCCACCATTTTAAGATGATATTCGGCTTTAGACAGTATTTATCTAGGTTATGGTGACGTTTTTTTAAAAAAAAACTGAGCTAAAATGCAGTTTGAGCGAATTGCATTTCGCACATTTTTACAACGTGAATGACATGTTTTCTTTTTGTTTTTTCTCCATTAAAAACAACAAAACCTGTAATAATGTTTTATCCATAACACAGCTTATATTATCAAGATACAAAATAATGAAAACCAATTTAAAAATCATTAAGTTTTCATTCATCATTTTTGGTATTACGGAACACAGCCAAATTATCATAAATTTTCACTAGCGAGTAGTGCTATCGCGTCTCACAAAAATATCAATGTGTGCACGGTCGTACGGCAGTAGTGTGTTGTGCAGGTACCGCTCGGACATGTATTCACACTAGCGCAACATGCATTTTGGCCGTACTTTAATTTGTTTATTCAATTGTATTGTGATATTTCTGACATTATTATTGACCTATGCTATGGAACTTGGATTTTGATTTTTCTTCTGATTTGGTATCGAGTACAGAGACTGAATGACTGATCAGAATGTAGAGCATTCGGACGATTCTTTTTTTTTGTTGGATGGGAAATCATCAAATGACTTCTCCCGTTCTGGGCGGAGCGGAAGGGCGTGTCAGACTTTTACTGACTAAAACCCACCCATATTCCATCAGTTGCCCATATGCCAGGGCCACGGTAACTCTTTCGAACGAATCTCGCGACCCTGGCAGGAACTTTGCTTTGTATACGGACCTGGATTTATTATTTACGATTCGGTTTGCTCCGAACGTTGGGATGTGCCTCACAGTAAGTACCTATTAGCCAATGATATATTATAATAAGTTACCTGTCTAATATTTTCTTGGCTACTAATTGTTTACTTACATATTTTTAAACTCAGCCCAATGAAATAAAGATAATTTTTTTTCGAGGTTCGAGTTTAATAGTAGTAAGTACCTAACTAAGTATATTTTGTATAAGTTAGTATTTACCTACCTATCTAGGTATAGGTTAATTATGTTATGACTACGTTAATGTAATACGTTAATTGCCACCTGTTGGTCTAGTGGTTAGTGACCCTGACTGCTATGTCGGAGGTCGTGGGTTCGATTCCCACCCAGGACAAATGTTTGTGTGATGAGCACGATCATTTGTTCTGTGTCTGGGGGTAATTTATCTATAATATGTATGTATTTAGAAATATATAAGTATGTTTATCAGTTATCTAGTACCCATAACACAAGCTCTGCTTAGCTTGGGACTAGATGGCGTTGTGTGATAGTTGTGGAATATTATTATATTATATTATTATTATATGTTATGACTTAACACACGTCCCCATGGACGTAATAAAATCGCGGTTGGTTATTTTCGTGCATTGGGTCTTCAAGATACTGCTCAGCGCCAAGAGCTGAAAATCCAACTGTGCTTCGACGTGCTGAGACTCACCCGCGCTTCACTGTGTTGTATCCTCAATGCTCGGTTCAACACCGACAGTTGAAAATGCGATCTTATTACGTCCGTGGGAACGTGAGTTTCACCATAATTAACGTAGTTTTAATTTCTGGGATAAATAATTGCCAGTATAGAAAATAACAGAAATCGATTCTGTAAACGATTCTGAACAATTAATTATGGTAATGTTCATTTATTGTGTTACACACACTATTTAAACCTACTTCTACTATCCTTCACCAGTTTTTATTTATTTGTTGGTATATGGCATAGCTAGCTGACATATGGCAAATACATAATCAGTCTATAAAGTTCCCACTGCTGGGATCCAAGCCTCCTTTCTGAGAGGGAATGGGCCGTAATCTACCACGCGGGCCCAGTGCGGATTGGTTCAGAAGTCTGATGTTTTCGATTTTTTAATTCTAAGACATGCCGGTTTCCTCACGATGTTTTTCTTTACCGGTGCGAGAGCAATGTTGATGAAATTATTTATACAAAGTAAAGCGCGTCCCTGGGTTCGAACCCGCTACCTATAACTCGTAAGTCGGGGCCATTACCACTGGGCCACCACTGCTTATGCAGATATGGTAAATAATGTATTGTAATATTCTGTGCCTCGTAATTACTTTGCCTACCTACTATTGTATAGAATCAAGTTTATGTTACTAAACAGAAAGCAGGTGCTGCTGGGGAGTTTGTTGCGCCGCTTCTTCTCAGATAAAGCACTAGAAATTGGTGACGGGCGGGCAGTTTGTAGGACTATTTTATGTAATTTTCACGTTCTAAAAGTGCTGATTCTAAACCTAGCTTAGCTTAGGAGAGTGACGTGTACATTAAAAATACAATAAATGTTAATTAAGAGTCTTTGTTTTTTTATTTATCCTCTTTTATATCTGCACATCACGTAAATATGTATAAATTATTGGAATATTTGTCTGTTACTAATATTTTGCGTAACACTTTTAGTGACTTGTATTCATTATTTGTAAGTAGGTAGCTTTTGCCGGCGACTTCGCCCGCATGGAGGTTAGAAAATGCATCATAAACCTTCCTCATAAATCACTCTATCTATTGGTGAAAACCGCATGAAAATCCGTTGAACATTTTTTGAGTTCTTCGGAAGTAGGTAGACGCGGCGGGGACTTTGTTTTATAATATGTAGTGATAACAATTTTTCAAATTAGTACAAAGAATACTTACTTACATAAATATGAGTTGGACTCACAACGTTCATGTATCAATTTATAGAAGACCACAAACAACATAATTATACATTGGTTTACAAGTACCAAGTTAGGAAAGGTATGTAAGACTGTAGGTACAAAAGGCCTAGATCTCGAAATATTGTAATAATTTGAGATACCGACATTTTAAAGAAATTTCCACAAAACGCATTATTAGTCTGTACATTTACTAACGATTCCCCAGAGTAGTTAACAAAAATAAAGCAAATAACGAACATACCTAATTACTAGTAAATAAAAATGCGTCGAGTCGTTATGAATAAAGGATAGGTACAACTACTCACTCACACACGGCTGCATACCGCGTCATCGTTGGCCTTCTATTGTCAAACAGAGATAGCAATATTCCGACCGAATTTTGCCTTAGCATCAGCTCGTGGTTAGCGAGTTTAGGCGCCCGTTCTTAAGTTGAATAACTAACTACAGATCCAAAGAATTGACATTTAAATTTAAAAAAAATATATATTATGAGACGAAAAGACTTCTATTTATAATTAATATAATATTGGCATGAGGAAAATTTACCGCATAATAGATACATACTATAACGTTACGTAGTTGACAGGTAAAACTTATAAAGACTTTTCTGTATTTTTTCACTACAGTAGCCCTTACATTTTAAAGACACTTATTTCAAATGACAATCTTTGAAATCACATTGATGGCTAAAATTTTAGTACTAAATAATAATAATCAATACTTCAAATAATTATTTCAAAAGCAGTTATGAATTTTACTTGTCAACTGATGATATATCAGCAATCATTTACCTTGGTTGTCCAGAGTTTTGAATAACATAAGTAAACTGGTTCTTCTTTATCACATTCCAAGGTGTGTCTTCATCTATACACAGACCACCTTTCGGACATGGAATTCTTCTAAACAGATCCTGACCATAGGCATTGCATTTGGGATGATAAGCTGTTCCATTCAAATTTTGGAACATAACCTGGCATGCAACCTCTTTATCAGCAATATCACGGTTTTTGTAATAGTGTAAAAAATGTCCTCTGTCTAATACAGCGAACGTTATGGGGTATTTGAATTGAACATTCGCAGTTAGGTTCCCGAAAATATAGCCATATGTTTCCTTTTGATAATGGATGTCTGTCTTCTGGAACCCGAATTTCACTAGGAACTTGAAAAATTCATCTGTAGAAAATTCTCCCTTTATATGCGTGGACGAAACGAAGAGGAATAATGAACAAAATATTATTGTACCAGCTCTGATACACATTTTGAGAATCGGTGCAAAGGACCGCAGAAAAATAACATTTCTGTAAAACACCGCAGCTTTTTCGTATGGTTTCCTTGTCTGTTAATTCATAACACCGAAATTTCAATACAACAGTACATTATAAATTTGCTATTTTATTAATTTCACAATGCCCAAGCAAAAATGAAAATAAAAAACATTTTTGATTAGACAGATGTACGAAATTCACAAAGACAGGCAGAGACACTTCACAGGCCAGTTGCCACCCGTCTTACTGCATGTGTTACCAGATTTCATATTACTGATTTCTCCTATAAATGATATTAATTCCGGAATGTGCAAAAGTCCGGCTTAGAATTATACAGAACGGTTTTTGGACGTCTTCCTACGCGAGCAAAGCTGTATAAAAAGTACTCTGTGCAAGGCCGTCACACTGTCACTCATCCAGGATTAATAGGTATAATAGCCTTGTTTCCGGCCACTGTCGGACTAAGAGAGGGGTGGCAGGTGCGGTCCACGCGAAATCCTGGTAATGGGAGGCCCCTAAATCTTTAGAAATACTTTATATTCAAATTCCAAAACGGTCAAAATATGCTTAAAAATATGGAGTTGTAGGCCCCGTGCGGCTCGTACGTATGTGAAATGAGTCCGATTCGAGAAAAGCTCCATGTCTGGATTTGGGCTTCGTTAATGGCAATTGGCTCGCCTCCTGTTACATGGTATGTACTTTAAACACAACTAGTGAACAATAGGTAACTAAGTGTACCTCTGCCTAACTATTTGGGGAAACAGACGTGATGTTCGTACGAAACACATACTTATATTAAGAAACGGCTGTGCAGCTTTCTACTATCTGTACTTCGATTGACGAATTGAATAAAACTAATATAAAACACTGGAAACTGTCCAAATTACGCAAATATTAATGCGCAAAACTCACCAATCAGGAAAACTGGTAAAGTAAATAAACTGACGAGTGAAGTAGATCGAGTGATGGACGTGGAGTATGTGAAATATAAATGTAAGGTGAAGGTGCTAACATTTTCAAACTTGCTTCATATTTATATATTTTTTTTAATATTAGAAATATAACTTACAAACTTGTTTCGCTTGCTCTATAACTATAATGCTAACATTCTGTTATCCTTCAAACTAATTGCAGAAATAAATGGAAAAGTTATTAGGTGCTTTTTACGAGCGCGCTGCGGTCGCTTTTGTTAACATTATTCTGAATTAATCTTAATGAGTTGATAGACAAAGTATCCATTTCTGTATGAATAGGCAAAAGAAAACCTAACTTAGACAATGTGATGAGTTAATGTTTAGAGCTCGCTTCGCCGGCTCTTGCATCCTTCATTATATTCAATCTCAAAGTTTCGGCATAAGTCGACAATTAACTCCTATTTATGTATGAATGTTCAAAAGAAAACCAAACCTTTACGGGGTCACGGGATGCTAAATTTATCGAGCTCACTACACTCTCTTTTGCATAAATGTTGACAAAACTTAAATCTTATTTTCATACGAGTGTTTAAAAGAAACCTAACCGAGAAATATAAGACGAAATCGAGCTTGCCTCACTCGCCCCCTTATATTCTTGCTTTCCGATAATCCTTTCCACATACACAAGCGCCTACATCACATAATGAGAAGATGAAAATGTACTCCTTAAAGAAATGAAATATTCGTGGTGTAGAAAGAGTATAATAATTGCTCAATAAACATTATGTAAAAGATTACAAAAATGTTAGAAATACTTTTTTTAAATGTTTTTATCAGTTTTGTAACATTTGAACTACATACGAAAACCGGACTCATTTAACTTTTATTTATCTAAAATTTCGTACATAACATCCTAACAGCTTTTGACGCCCTGGGCCCCGATTGTTTTAGTCTACTACTGTACAATCAAGCCGTTGATATAAATATTAATACATAATTAAGACCAGTTATGCGATGAAAGGTAAGAATAGTGTTATTTTAGTTAATTATGTTGATTCGTATCAAAGGAACAGCTACATGTGAAAAAACTACTAAGTGTCAAATTAAACAGTAACTATTTTGCAGAAAATATTACCACAAAACACGACTTTTTTCTTTTCTCAACATTCAATAGTGTTGTACTATGTAGTAACTTTGTAAGGTAGCAAAATAAATCGCACCCAGTGAGGGCACTACTCTTCATTTCGATTTCAATCGGTTGTCCGATTGTGAGTGAACTTTACGATTATAACTTTTGTTTGACACACATCTGCAATATCGGCATTCGGGGGCGCATCACTTGCATCTTTTTTTTAGTTTATGGCGATTAGATAGATGGCGGACGGGTTAGGTGCTACTGTTTGACTTAAAAAAAGGAAGTGAACGAAGTTACATTGATTTATTGTGTAAAACATGGATTTACCATATCCTTTTCCCAGGATAAAGAAATGATGTTCATGTTCGCGAACTCCCACATACAGATTTAAGGAAGTATTAGTGCCATAGCAACAATCATCATACTCTTGCCCATTTCCTTTGTGATCTAGATATCTCTTTTTCGGAGTGTAGTTCAAGAATTGCCGTGTTTTAACTGTTTGTGTGTAAGTGAACTCTGTTAAATAGTGTTACTTATTGTTTAAAATGTTTACACAATGAATTGGTTATTTTCTTGTAACCTCGAACGCGGAAGTTTTGTGATCTAGCCGCTCTTCTTACACTGCATTATTCTCGGAAGATGTGTTATAGGATGTTCAGTTTATCTTAGTTATTGATGAATAAAGCGAAAATCTCATTATGTATGAACTTTGAGTGCCAATTATGAAACAATGGTTGAAATAGGCGCCCCTCAACAGTCCGCCGAAGAGAGTTTGGAGAATGCCGAATGGTATTGGGGTGATATTACTAGGTAAGTTTATGTCAATCATGTTTGTGTTTGTTTATCACATGCAATATTAGGTTTATTAACATTAACATAGTAATCAGGAAACAATAATATTGTTTTTTGTTTTTAATTTTTGTCACATTGATTCCTTTCTCAGAAGTGTCAGGTCAGATAAGATTGAGGCTGCCAATACTATATTGGTCTTTCATTAACAAAAATAATCTGCATTTAGTTTGTGAAACTTCTTCCACATTTAATTAAAACTGTTTTGGTAAAATACATAGTTTGCTGTTAGGTTAGAATTCTGGTTTACAAGACCGTGTCAAACTAATGTCCTTCAATCCAAATATACAGTGCCTTAAAAATTTTAGGCATCATCCATTCAAGAAGGTTTCAAAAATACTAGATGCTCACATATGACCCAAATGTTGTGAAATATTACAATCATAAGAGCAATTTATAGGTCATATTACAACAGGTACCAACACCCTTCTAGGTAATTTTTAGGTTCAAGTTAGTGATGTTATGTGTAAAACATTTTTCTTATTCCACCTCTCAATGCTGCCAATTGTGTATTCCAGAGATGAGGCTACAGAGAAACTGCGAGATACATGCGATGGCACCTTCCTGGTGCGCAACGCATCTAACAAAGATAGCGGTTATACTCTGACAGTGAGAAAAGGGGGTATGAACAAACTTATCAAAATTTATAACCATGAGGGGCGCTATGGATTTTGTGAACCATTTGACTTCAAGTCAGTGGTGGAGCTTGTTCGGTTTTATAGGGAATTCTCCCTGGCACATTGTAACAGCAGCCTTGATATCAAGCTTATGTACCCTCTGTCTAGACTACTCGAAAATGAAGGTGAAGAAAACATGAGTGATGATACCCTAGAAACAAAATTTAAGGAAATCCACAAAAAATATGTATTGAAAACAAAAGACTTTGAGGGTCGGTCTTACAAATATACAAGATTACGAGAAGAAGTAAATATGAAAAAACAAGCACTAGATGCCTTTAGAGAAACAGTTAAAATCTGTGAAGATCATCTAAAATTACAAGAGAAGATGCAGGCTGAAGCGCAGCCGCATGAAAAGAATCCTGTTTTAGAAAATAATAGAAATTTAATATCACGAGTTCAAAACTTAAAGCAAGCCAAAGCTGAACTAAATGATATTTTGAGAAATACAGTAACAGCTCAATTACTGCTTGAGAGAGAAATTGCTAAACTAAAGTCAGATGTTACAGATCTCTATAAAATTAAAGATCGCTATAAAGTGTAAGTAAATTCATAAGACCATAACAGTTTTCAGACATACAAAAAAAAATATCCTAATCTTATTGTCATTCCTGGCATGGCAAACCCCCCATTTTTGGGGGAGACCTTGGCCAGCAGTGGAGGTCCTTCAACCACTGAAATGAATGATGTATTTTAATATGAAGACTTGAAAAATGTTCTCCCAGTTTCTTAAAACATTATTGATTTGGCATATTATTCAGTACAAATGTACCAATAGCCTTAGTCTTTATTTATATGACTAAGGCTTAACTATGGCTTTCGGTACATACATTTGTACTGAATAATACAATCTTTAATACAGACACCTGATAAGTTCTTCATGTACATAGATATGCTCATGTATGTGAACTATTTATTGAAAAATGGTTGTAGGAGTTATAAAACGAGTCATTAGATGATACAAACCATATTAATTTCCAATATTAAATATATTTAATTCCTCATGCATTTCAAACAATGCTGTTCCAAAATTTAAATCACTCTCCATATGGTATTCATTCAGTAAAACAAGGAAAACATAGGGACATTCCTGATGTTACCTTGGACTCAGTATGGACTCCATAATATAGCACTGAGCTGGCAAACATTTTTTTTTATTATTTCAATAATAAATAAAACATTTTTTATCTGGTTAAATCACTAAAAAGTAATTCAATTGTTAATGTATAGACATTGGCCTTAGAAATAATTTGTATCTGTGTATGTATTATGTTCACAGGAGTTTTTTTTTTTAATGTAATCTTATTAGTTTTCATTATCATTACAGATGGCTACAAGGACGAGGGAAAACAGATGAATACTTGCATTTATTAGAAGATGACAATATACATAAACTTGAAGAATTGTATGCACACAGAGAGTGGATTAGTTGGAAAGTTAATTGTACGAGAGAAATGGCAGAAAAACTCCTCACAGGGAAACCTCAAGGCACATTTTTAATTCGGCCTAACTCCACTGGTCAATTAGCTTTATCTATTTGTTGTAACAACATGGTCTATCACTGTATTATCTTTAAGACTGAAAGAGGTTATGGATTTGCGGAACCCTATAATGTTTATGAGTAAGTTTTCGTTTTGCATTTTTTTGATCAAATGGTAATAATGTGGTTCCATTTGATAAAATAATTATCAATGATAAAGAATGGCTTGTACAGACGCCAACACATCAAGCTGCTACAATCTGTCAGATTTCTTTGATAGATTTTCGACTTTATTTCTAGAGCATTAGGTTCAAGGTTCATTGGGAAAAATTGACAGTTTCGGGTAGCTTGACCTGGTGGCGTCTGTACATATATTTCGCATAGATACTATAAACTAAATACATATCGGTGATGTATCATTATGTTTTGACCAAGTGCCAGCTGCTGCTAATCTAGTGGTACCACTTTTTTAAGATTTATTTAACATGATAATTTTATATGCGGATTTAGTTTTTCTAATGCATTTTCCTAGAACACCTTACAATATCGGAAATGAGTAAAACATTACCTACTTATTATTTAGTAAATTCTCATTCTCATCAACCAATGAACCATCATCTTAAATTAACTTTAGTAAACATGTTATATCTGCCATTTAAAAACAGTAATTTAATTATTTTATTTGATGTTTCAGAACTTTGAATGAGCTTGTTCTTCATTATGCTGTGAACTCATTAGAAGAACATAATGAACAATTGAAAACGGAACTGAAGTACCCGGTGAATGCACATCTTGTGAAGAAACCTGAAAAGAAGCAATAAAGTGGTGAATACTGAAAAATGATGGTTGCCAATTTTGTCTTCTATTTGAAGACACAAGTCATAATGACGACATTGAAACCAATTACTAATGGGAACTGAAGTTGGAATTACCTTCTTGTGACCTTCAAGTAATCAATGATAAAAGGATAGACTTCTCAGCGTCGAAAACTTATCAGCTAAGCTTGATTTTAAAGTTATAAATCCAAAAAATATTGCAAAATTCTCCCAAAGCAAAGGGTTTGTATAAAATGTACTATGAGGGAACATAATAATACGACAAGAAGTATTCATGTACAGGAAAGTAATGTAAGTTGATATTTCTGTGTTTTATAGCTTTATAGTGTTGTTATAATGTGATCTAATAATTATTGTACAAATAAAATGCTTTGGTACCCATATACTATGGTACTTACCATAATATTTTAGATTTGTGCACAAATTATCATAAACTTCGATTTGAAAACTGCTTTCTATTGGTTTGGTTTTATTTTTATTGTGATAATATTGTGATAAAACCAAGATCAGTTTGGAAATTCCAGTTTTATCGTTTGTATGAACATTAAAAATGATTCTCAGGAGCTTTTAAGAGTAGGATACTCTGTACACATATTTTTATATTTGTTGTATTTACAAAGATTGGAAAAGTGTTCTTTCTTATTAATAATTGGTGTTATTAAATTGATCGGGGCCTTTACGGATCGGCAGCAATGGAGGAAGGATAAGAATAACAGCTGATTCGAAATTGGAGACTGTTGAGAACAAAATTACTTTGAAATGTAAGCTCTCAGTTCAATTTGGTATTGAGTCTGCATCCATATTGACACTTACGCTCTTGTAATAAGAGTGAATTTTGAATGACTAGCATTGACCATTGTGTTATAGCTGGGTGTATATCTTGAATGGCCTAAAGTAATGTTTTATTTTCACTTTTCCATTCACTCATAAAACATTGCAGTAATGTTGAGTGTTGTTTAGTCTGTCTCATCATCTCATGTGTTAATGAATGCAGATGCAGACTTAATACATACGAAGTTCTCATAGAGATATGTATATTATGTATGTGATAGTAATGATTAGCATTTTAGAGTTCTGGTATTTTTGTGTATATTATGTGATTGATCTTTGTTACATTATTTTTAATGGTTTAATGATTAATGTGATGTGAGGTTTAAAATTATTCCATAATTCCATATCATTGATATATATATCCAATATCAACTGAAATATTTTCCTGGTCTAGTGGTTTGGGGTGGGTTCATATGCAGTATGTAAACCTTCAATATTACGAATCTATAATACACAAAATTTCGATAACCATTACATATTTGGATATCTTAAATGGCGGTTATTATCAAAATTATGTTAGAAGTACCTGCTTTGATACTGCGCAATATTGTGATATATTATTTACGTAAAGCGGACTTCAGTGTATTAAACTCATTTTACCTTAGTAAGTAATAAATAGATATGGTCAGAACTTTTCCTCTTAAATATAAAAATATGTTAATTTCAGTGTAAAGTACCGTAAGCGTATGTAATGTATTTGCAATGTCAACACTAAATGACAAAATATAAAATGTTGCATTGTTTTACAGCAGGGTGCTTCTATATAATATTATGTATCGAATGCATGGATGATAAGTTAAATGTTTACTTGTCGTAAATCTAATACATCGAAAGTTTTACTTATAAGTAGAATCAGACATTTATCCTTTTATCTCTACTGTTTTATCAGCAGTATTGATTTCAGTAAAAACATTGATAATAATTTGCCACAATGAATGTCTTTTATGATTTCAGTGCGTTTAAGTACTGATATTTTTATATGGAAGTGTGTATAATTAGTGTGCGAGTCTCGTCAATTAATATTTTTTTTGTTTAATTTCTAATAACAATATGTAAGTAAAGATGCTATGTATTGCTATAATAGTAGATAGATCGTAAGTAGGACTAACCAATTCGTAAAAATTATATTCATATTTAGTTTTTTTTTCATTCAAAACTTAATGATGACTTATACTAATTTGTAAACTGAACAATTTTCTTCAAACTTAAGGTTAAATTTTTCTATTTTAAAATACATAACAGCTCATCAATTAACCTACAAAGTAAAACAGACTATACACAAAAAATTACAATTTACTTTTTCGTCAGAATACTCCCCACTTTGTTTTTATCACCCAGGAATGTAGTCATTTTTGCAAAATATTACATTAACAGTGGTCACATGAATATCCTTTACCTATTTCTGCAAATGTATGACCCCTTAACCCCAGTGGCAATAAACACCGATAAATGCATGCCAGCTTGTAATAAGTTATTTTTCGTTTGTGCAGTCAATATAAGCATCATGACAAAATTCTAAGTACTAACTGAACAACAAGTTTTGTGGTGATGACGATGCACCGCATGAAAATATGTAGGTGATTTAGGCTTTCATTTATTTAATACTACTTTTGGCCTATTGTAGTGCAGTTCTCGGTGATTAGTTTTCGATACTGGCACACAGATAGAACATCTGATTAAATAATCGTCCACCAATCAAGTAATGTATCTTAATGAAGGATTTAAAGTAAGTTATTGATGAATGATGAACGAGTAACTGTTTATAGTCACCTAATTTCATATTGCAATCAGAGCTCATTTTGAAGTAATCATGAACAATTTGAATTGTGCCAGATTCGCCATACCCAGTAACAAATTTTCTCAGTATATTTAATAGTCCTGTAAAATGCTTAATAACATAAAAAATTAGATGAACAAATGTGACTTTTCGACCCCAATTCAACACTGAAAATGTGTATACCTATTCACAACAGTTTTTTTTTTACAAAATGAATAATATAATTTAGATTATACATACATAATATATACCTATTTACTTATAAGTTTAAAGATTATATAAGTGAGATTATTGATCGCGTTATTTTTGTATTCAAGTCAATAATACAATATTATCATTATAATGCAAAATATTCTGAGTTGCAATTTTATGTAAAACTAAATATCATTAAATGATCTCAAGAGTGAATTATAACTTAAGGTGATTCAGATGTTTGTTTGATAGTTTTTTAGACACCATAATAATATGAATTAAAGTCAATAGCAGCCAAATTGGAAAACTTACATACTTACCTAAATTAGATAACACTCAGTCGCCATTTTATAAGTATAATAGTAGAACGTTTTAATAAGTGTTAATAAACAAACTATCAATGAAGCGGTGTTTTATTCGCATACTACCTACATATTCATTATCATTCACATACATTTAGATAATATCTACTAGTTAGGGAGGTGGCGAGCAAAATTTCTATATGATCAGCACACAAGGCAGACGTTATTAATAGGTAGTGATAATTATACCCTAAGAAACATCAAGGACCTCGTCTGCCACCGTAGTGACGCTGCGTTGTAAATTTACAGCGTTTCAAAAGTGTTTAAAAAAAAAGGTGTGCTATATTATGCGCACACGTCTGCCGCTGGGGCTGATGATCACAGTCATCCTGGATAATTATCAAATGACTTCTCCCGCTCTGGGCGGAGTCATGTCATGTCAGACTTTTACTGACTAAAACCCACCCGTGTTCCTTCAGTTGCCCATGTGCCAGGGTCACGGTATCTCTTTCGAACAATCACGCGACCCCGGCAGGCATCGGTCCTAGCAGACCCCTTCAGTTTTGCTGACATCTCTTTGAGGCGCGCGTGGAACACTACGCGCCGTCGACCCGACCTTGGTCCTTACCGGGCGGCGAGCTACCCATTGCTCGCCACCCGCAAGCTCGCGCCTACGGTGGCCGGGAGTCCGCTATGGACTCCCGACGCCCTGAGCGCCTCCTCCTGCGGCGGCTAGGGACGTGAGGGCGCAGAGACTGCCACTCCCTCACGCGCCCCGCCTCCTCCATCGCGAGCATTACTGCTTCGCAGGAGGTGACGGCTTCCCATTCCCTCGCGCTCCGTACCATGGCTCGCACCAGGGCCGGACGTGAGAGTTCGCCGCCGGCGATCGCCTCCACGACGACACGGTGGTGCTCCGCCCAGGCAGGGCAAACTTCCACCGTATGCTCCACCGTGTCCTCTAGACGATCCAAACAATGGAAACATCCGGACGTATCCTCCCGCTTTATCCTGAACAGGAACCCACCGAAGCACCCATGCCCGGTGAGAACCTGCGTCAGGGTTCAGTGCCCCTCTAGTCGTATTTGTGATGCGTCCCGGCATCCGTGTAGGGCTTATTATAGGTTTTTCTAAAAATATAAATGCACCGTTATATTAACATTAGTTTAAGTACTTATTTTTGTTAAAAAAAAAAAAACATCATTGGGAATCAACGTTTCAGGGGTGGAAAATTATTTTCACGGTTACAAATATTCAGTTATTTTGAGACAAGCGAGTTTTCTGGGTTCCGCGGTTGGGAATGACATATGAATATTTATGCAAACACAGTAGATATTGTTGTTAACGGCCGCAAAATGAAGTAGGTACTTACTTAGATAAGTATTTCATACTCAATATTACAAAGATACAATGCAAATGTATCTAATTTATTTGCTAGACACCATCTAAGTCAATGATGTATTTCGCTCGCCTTTATATGCGTTGGTAATTATCAGTATTGGCAAGATAAATGCAAGGTAATTGCCTGAAGTGTTATTAGTCACGTACCATCCAACAGCAGAACATGCAGCTGCACGCGTAGCATGACCACCGTAGAAATGGGTTTTATCGACGGACGAATAGATAAAGTAACGTTTCGAGTACACAGTACGACGGCAGCAAAGTAGAAAGAGTCAATTGCACTTTTATAAAATTTACTCTTCGACATGATTCGACTCAGAATTATTTTCAACCGACTTTAAAAAAGGAGGAGGTTCTCAATTCGACTGTATTTTTTGTATGTTTGTTACCTCATAATTTTCGACTGCGTGAACTATCGGTATACGGTCGGTGTCAACAAAAACTAAATGGTCACACATCCAAAGGCTGACCTTGCGAAGTGCATCTTAACCTAGCGAAACAACGACAAAACGCCACACATAAACTATGTAAATGGTCACCCATCCAAAGGCTGACCTTGCAAAGTGCAGCTTAACCTAGCGAACCTACGACAAAACGCCACTCATAAACTAAATGGTCACTCATCCAAAGGTTGACCTGGAGAAGTGTAGCTTAACCTAGCAAACCTGCAACACAAGGCAAAACAAAAACTAAATGGTCACCCATCCAAAGGCTGACCTTGCGAAGTGCAGCTGAACCTAGCGAACCTGCGACACAAGGCAAAACAAAAAAATATTTTACGTTAAGTTGTGTAGTTGACTCTTTCTACTTTGTTGCCGTCGTACTGTGTACCCGAAACGTTACTTTATCTATTCGTCCGTCGATAAAACCCATTTCTACGGTGGTCATGCTACGCGTGCTGCTAGTGGCGTAACTAAATAAAATTTTATCTCTTTCTATCAACAGGAATCGCTACGGGTGTTTCCTGTTCCTCGCGCACTATTTAATTGTATGTACAGTCACCAAAAGAGATAAGTAACCAGGGACGTCGGGTATAGTTAAAGTTTGTTAAGAAAACGATGCATGTTTTCGAATGATAGACAGCAAACCGTTCATTTATCAAATTAAATTTCATTCGAAAACACCCATCGGTGGCTTACTAAACTTCGACTATATCCGACGACCGTTTACTTATCTCTTTTGGTGACTGTACTTCGCTGTTTTTGAGTACCTACACTAATTTTGGTGTTGACGCGTCTATTATGTCATAACGAAGTCCATTTTAGACGTTTTTCTACATAACCCGACAAACTGTCACGCTTTTTGGGCTAACCCAACCTTGCCAAAAAATGATCGTGGGTGTCGAATTTGGCACCGTCCCAACCAACAGATCGTCGTAATCCACGGCATTATGCCATCATTCTAATTTTTTACCTTTTTGCAATGACATAAACTTCTGCAATTTTGAAAATTGTCCAATAGACAGTTTGCGATCCAATTTATACTTGCTTCTGCCCGCGACTTCGTCCGCGTCAAAGTTTTACTCCCCTGACCCTTCCCGACACATCGAATTGCCTGCCAGTTTTCGTCCATTTTTTGTTGCTGCTCCGCTCCTTCTGATCGTAGCCGGCAATGGAGCTTCAGAACCTTGTGTGCCACGGTCGTGGTTAAAGTATAGTTGGACACATGTCAGTTATTCTTGGGATTAAATTGAAATACTAATTACAAAATACTTCGTCGTCAGGTATCTGAAATACGAATTACAAATTAAATTTTCAGGAAGTAATTGAAATAAAAATACCAAATACGTATTTGTATTTCAATTACAAGTAATTCAAATACTGCCCAACCCTAGACTATTGTATCACTGACACTGGCATGGCCACTATCGGGAATTTTAATTAAGATAACACTAAATATTTGTCGCCAAATATCAGAATTAGTCTGTCACTGGTTCATAAGTTATAAGGGTTTATAGGTGACCGATCTGGGGAGCGCCTACCCCAGCTTGGCTGTTTATATTCCATTGCATCAATTACAGCAGTGTATATAATTTAACACATTTATTTTGCAATAATTTTCGTTTGAGAACTAGTCGCTAAGGGCAACCGCACATCGGCAAGGCACGGCAAAGAGAATCGAAGAGAATTTCCGCCCGACCACGGATACTACGGTATAACCTGCAATTTGCTTGAGGCAATAACTTTGCAGTCGCCACACGGTGGCAACTGGGAATATTCGATCTCATGTACGAATGTGCGTAGTGAATTTAAAATACCCTGCCCTGCCGTTCACTGGCCTTAGGACTTCTTCAAATGAGAGGCGTTAGGAAGCGCTGCAGTGGCGCAGTAGTAAGATTCTAGTGATGTTTATCAGTTACGCGATGGATTCCGACGAAAACAAAAGATTAAAACGAATTTAACACATATTAGAAAACGTTCTCTACCTTTATTTTGTCTAAATAATTTTTGTAAATATTACAAGATATGCCAATAATGATCAATCGTTCAAAAATTATGGCTTATGAAATAAGAATGACATGGGAAATGTGTTGCACAAAAATTCCCATGCCTTTTTCTTATGAATGCGATTAGAATAACTTTCCAAACTACTATCCCACATTGCAGGGTGATTTGTAACTTCGTCAATAAACAGTTCAATAGTGACATCCCTACGCCAAAAAAAAAACCTGCGAGTATCATGGCGTGGTCACGGCAGTGGCCCTGCAACTGTCAATTTGTGCTTCCAGAAATTCTATGAAAACTAGTAGTGTTGCAGCAGCTAGCGCACAGTGGCGCCACTGCAGCGCTTCCTCACGCCTCTAATTTGAAGGCCCCTTTAATTGTATAGGTCTACTGTGTTAATGAAATAACCATATATTTTTAAAACGTCAATTTATTGATCTCAAAATCAATCGTTCTTCAACTTAAAATCAATACACATACACAGGAATGATAAAATTCTTACAACTGCAGGAGCAGGTGGAGTGGGATTTCATTACTACACTCGATTTGAGTGACTATTGTACACAATAGAATAACGGATATTTAATAAGCAAAACTTAATTTGTTCAATGTAGGTATGCACAGAACTACTGTAGGTTGTTTAGGTTGATTTTTTAGAATCTTTGGATGGAGAACGAGATCTTGACCGCGACATAGACCTTGCCTTAGAGCGCGAGCGAGAGCGGCTGCGGCTGCGGGAGCGAGAGCCGGAGCGCGGGGAACGGGAGCGCGTGCGACGACGGGACCTCGACCGGCTGCAAATTTACAGAATATTGTATTAGAAAAGTTTCCATTGTGGTTACAACTTTGCGCCTAACCTAATTTAGTAAGTACTAAATAAGTACACTTCTATTCCCAGAACTGAAAACATGCTGATAATGACAATAGGAATTTAAATTTACTAAATTAGGTTACACACAAATCTTGAAACACTAGTGCTAATAAACAAGATGTAGTCTTTCTTACAACTGTTTACTAACAATAGTATTCAATAGTTACTGTTCAGTTTTGCCCATTACTTGAGAAGTACTATTTAAAGTAGCCTTCTCATTTAACGGACTACCTAAACAGTGGTGGGCTAGTTCAGTCCTCAATGATGCTTTACATCTTCTGGTCCTCAAGAATCTTCCAGATCAGCGCTTTATCTATAGTGTCTATTCTAAACATACTACCTTCCTACTAAAAATAATGACTGGCATAACAGCGCAGGCTTTCTTTGAACACAAAAATGGGATAGTAATGTGTAACTCACTGAGTGCACGCAGTGATTACATTAGACGTGCGTTGCGACGCGCAGAACGAACTTTACTCTCAATGACGGTCTCGACAAGTGAAGTGTGCACGTAGGCTGTAGCTACGTAGTTCGCAGAGCGAGCGAAGTTACCGATGCAACCAACTCAATTGGAGTACACGCCGCGAAGTGAAAGCTACGTAGCGCAGACAATAAGAAGTGCAGACACTGACGAGTTCGTTCTCGGCGCACAGGCCAATGATAACCTATAACATAGTTATCATTGGTATAAGTGAGTCCAATACAGTGGGATGGAATCTTTGAATAAGAACAACAATATGCAATAACAAGCCCAGTTATTTCTTGTCAATTCTTGTGTTTCTACCTTGTAAAGATTCCATGCCAAAGATAGGTTCCGACACACAATATTTGTAAACAGATTTCAAATGGGGCACCTGCGGCGGCGGCGGCGTGTACAGTCACGAGCGTAATGTCCTCTGTCTCCACAGTCATAGCAGCGGTCATCATACGGCCGAGGCGGCAGGCGAGAGCGAGGTGGCGGGCCCCGGCCTCCATATCCCCGCCCGCCGTTGGACATTTCCACACGAGCGCGGCGACCACATATAGTACGTCCATCTAAACCACGTATCTATAAATAGATAAACATTTTAATAAAAACACTAATTACTAACCCAAAGTCTGATAATAATTATTCAGATAATAAAGAGAGAAAACTTACGGCATCTTCAGCATCACGAGGATCTTCAAATTCTACAAAAGCGAAGCCAGGAGGGTTTCTAGCTACCCAAACATTTCTCAAGGGTCCGTAATATGAAAATGCATCTTCAAGTTCAGGTTTGCTTGCATTGTTACCTAGATCTCCCACATATACTTTACAGTCACCATAACGTGACATTTTTCCTGAAAAAAAAAACACCACGTTCTAAGTTACACGCAATAGGAACAATTTTTCGAAGTCAAACAAGTGTGGCGGCTGATGGATGCTCAGCGCGGAATGCGTAGTTATACCTGAATCCATGAAAGTATAACAAGAAATCACAAGTTTATTACAAATAAACGTTTATTAACCTCAGCGCATTTTATTTTGATAATAGAATAACAGAATTTTAATATTTACCCGTTATTAAAGCAACACAATCGGACTACACTAAATTATTACGTACAAAATGGCGTGCAGACGCCACCGGAAGGATTTAGTTGTTTTTTTTTTTGTAACTTTGGAGCTCTTGGTTTTTTGGAACAGCCGGGCACAGATTCTAACAAATACAGTATGTCTAATCTACTCTGATGCTATTGCCGCACCATTATGAACCGTAAATCGTTTCATTAACTATGTATTAGTGTGATACCTTAAGTACGGTATTGGCTTCCACAATAACTATTTGTTGCGCGAAACTATTTACTTGTGAAAACTACGTTATACTAGTTGCGGCAAGTGAACCGAACTGACTCACGCCGACTCACGGTTTCACTAGGTTTTATTTTAATATTTAGTACATCACTAAACTACTTTGTAGCCATTTAGCCAGTCTGGATAAAAATGTTTATTTCAATGAGGTAAAATGCATTCATTAAAATACGCTAAAAATAATTTTTAGCGTATTTATGCAATTATTGCAGTTATACTATATGAAACAGTTTTTATAATAAAGAACGTACAAATATCGTAGTAAGGTACCCCACCGCAGCCCAGAGCTCAGTATCACCAATTTATAGTTGTTAAAATAAATAGTTTCAAATTCGGTATTGGGCATCATACCAATAAACAGTTTCGGTATAACGAAAACCTGTATCGATCCACCACTACCGCACCAGCGTCAATCACCACAAATGAATGAGCTTTATTATGATACGATACGCATAGCGTTGGGAATTTATCCAGATAAATACACAAAATAGATAAATACTCATAATTATCCAAAACAGTGGCCAATACTATTTTAAGTTTTCGTAACGTAAATTTTGTAATTTTACAAACAAATGGATTAAAATGAATGAAAATCAGAAAATACGGGTTTGTATTTATCCATCTCGGTTAAATACTCGAGTATTTATCCTCCCAGAATTTATCCACTGCTTATCACTAGATACGCAGATACGCTGATGGGACCAAGTATTATCGGTTATCTATGTCAAAAATCCGGTGTGTATAGCTTGGCAAAAAAGAGTCTGTCGTGGTAATCATTGGAACTAAAATATTTTTTTGGTGGCAGCACTGCTTTGTTTATCATCAACAAGTAGCTAATCTGTCATTGTGTTATGTTCCTAGTTGTATTTTACTTATTTCTAATTAACTATCAATTATTAATGCTTTTGAACATATAAAAAATGAATAAAATATGAAAACTTTAGTGGTTACTATAATAAAACAAGACATCTAATCTAATACAATTATCTTTTATTGTTACACTCTTATAAACAGCCATCTTAGGCAAAATCCAAAATCCCAGAGAGTGAACAAAACTAAAGATGTGACAGACATCATGTTCACAGATAATTAATATCTTAACACTCCCCCTCAATTTTATGTTTGTGAAAACTTACAAATTGCTTCTATAAATAAATGAAAATAAATTCTACCAAACTTTAACTTTAACATGGCAACACAAACTTAGTAATATTTAAATTCTTGAAATTGCAACACTAAAACTGACATATATAAGTTTTGACAGATAATTTTGACAAGCTAGTGACAAGTGACAACATAACCTTAAAATATAAACAATGCAAACATTCTATGAAAAACAATGTTACAAAACTAACAGCTTGTCACGAAAATAGCAAAACTTAACACTACACAGTGGTTTCGTCATAATGTCCGAAGTATTTTCACTGGTACTTACGTATTTAACAATCAAAAAATTTTGGTTTACAATGTCTTTTATGAAATGATATTTAATGTCTATGTGCTTGGAATGTTTTGTATTTTCACAATTATGTATCATTTTTATTGCACTCTGATTGTCCACATAAAGCACAATATTACACTTTTCATTAAAGTCAACTGATAATCCTTTCACAAATAACAAATCACTGACACAACTTGCAGCAGCTATGTATTCACTTTCAGCACTGGAGAGAGATACAGTCCTCTGCTTTCGTGATGACCATGCAATTAGGTTCCCTTGGTGATATATTAGTGCTCCACTAACACTTTTTCTTGTGATCTTATCACCTGCCCAATCGGCATCTGAAAATGCTGAAATATTAGAACATTTATTAGTGTTTTCTTCTTTCTCTTGACAATAGTATGTCAACTCTTTATTAATTGTGCCCTTCAGATAGCGTAATACACGTTTTGCAGCTGTCCATAAGCTTCTCGTGGGTTTATCAAGATATCGACTGAGGAATGAAGTTGCAAAAGTGATGTCCGGTCTGCTTATTGTAGCCAGGTAAGTTAAACTTCCAATTAATTCTCTGTAAGGTATATCACTAATTATTTCTTCTGTTTCAGGTACTTGAAAATTGTTTTCCATCGGCGTCTTCACTTCTTTACAATCTTGCATCTTATACTTTAGTAATAAATTTTTAATAAACAGTTTTTGTGATAATTTCAATGTATTATCATTTCTCATAATTTCAATTCCTAAGAAGTTAGATACTCTTCCCATATCTTTAGCTTTAAATTCTTCTTGCAATTTTCTTGATATTTTATTTATTTCACTACTCTTTCCCATCAGTAAAATATCATCTACAAATAATATGAGCCATATATCTTTTCCTATGTATAAACATATATCATATTTTGATCTTTTCATGTTTATTGTTTGACAGAAATTATCAAATCTTATATTCCAACATTTTGGTGACTCTTTCAATCCATATAAAGCTTTTTTAAGTTTCAGAACAGTTCCTTCTTGTTTATTTTCCAAACTTATTCCCTCTGGAACTTTGATGTAAACTTCTGTGCTCAAATTTCCATTTAGAAATGCTGTAGGTATGTCCAACTGCTTTGTTTCCCAGTTATTATTTATTACTTCTGATAATCCCATTCTTATGGTAGTTATGTTGGCTACAGGGGAATAAACATAATCTTCTGTGTACTGTTGAAATCCGCGTGCAACTAATCTTGCCTTTTTAGTTCCATCCGATTTTGTTTTGAAAATCCATTTTGTGTCAATAGCACTTTTTCCTTTTGGCAATTCTGATTCTATCCATGTGTTTTGTTCCTTTAATGACTTAATCTCTTTATCTATTGCTGTTTTCCATTCTTTATCTTGTTGAATGGCTTCTGTGTATGTGACAGGATCGCTTTCACTTGAAAGTAAACAATAATCTTCATATGTATTTAAATCAAATTGTTTAGGCTTTTTTACTTCTCTTCCACTTCTTGTTCGCTTGATTTCTTCGTTTTGTTTTTCTGGAGTGGAGTAATTATTCTCTTCTGGATCATAAAAACTTTCTTCTTCTTGTATTGATTCTGAATACTTTGTTTCTTTTATTATTTGTTTTTCTTTTGGTTTCACACACATTTCTTTCTGAATTTCATTTTCTTCTAAGTATCCTTTTATATTTTTGTTTTGTTCTTCATGTTGATATTTTATGTTTGTTTCATCAAATCTTACATCTCTTGAGACAAATATCTCATCAGTTTTTGGGTTCCATAAGGTATATCCATTCATAGAATATCCTATCATTCGAGCTGGCACTGCTCGTCTTGACCATTTATCCTGTTTGGGCATAATATGTGCCCATGCTTTGCATCCAAAAACTTTGATTTTATTTAAAATTAATTCCTTGTTCTTGATCCTCGCAGGTACTTGATAATTTATTGAAGAACATGGCGATCGGTTGATAAGAAAAGTAGCCGTTAAGATTGCTTGACCCCATAGGTGTCTTGGTAGATTTGATTCATCTAACATGGTTCTCGCTTTATCATATATTGTCCTGTTCATACGTTCAGCTTTCCCATTTTGCTGTGGGCTATATGGCTGCGTGTATTCAATTTTGATACCTTTTTCATAACAAAACTTTTTGAGACTTTCCGCTGTGAATTCCCCTCCATTATCACATCTGATCCTTTTCACTTTTATCCCATCTTGCCTCTCTTGTTCTATTATATAATTGATTAATTTATCTGTGGCTTCATTTTTGCTTTTTAACAAATACGTCTGAGTATAATGAGAATAGTCATCTGTTATTGTTTGGAAATATTTATATCCTTGTTTAGTTGCTACTCTTGCTGGTCCAGCAATATCAGTGTGTATTAAATCTCCTATCTTACTTGACCTTGGACTTTGTAATCTGTTAAATGGTAGTCTGGTTGATTTTGACCTCATGCATGCTTCACACACTTCCTTACTGTATGGCAATCCTAATATAGCTAGATGTTTTCTACACATATGACCCATTCTTTTGTGCCATAAGTCATTATCTTCTTGTATCACATTACATTCATCTTTATCTTTTATTTTTATTGAGAAGGTATATAACATATTCCTCTTTTCTCCAAAATATTTCTTTTTACCTGCAGTTATTATTAACTTATCCTTTTTGAAAATTACTTGCTTTTCTCGTTCTGCTAATTTATTGACCGACATTAAATTGTTACTGATTCCCGGTACAAGTATGACTTCCAGTCTTAATGGTTCATTTTTGTAATATCCATCAAGATATCCTGATTTATGTGCTGTCAGTATTTGGCCATTAGCAATTTTGATTTCTAATTTCTGTGACAGTTGCTTGACATCTGTGAGGTATTTCTCATAAGATTCTTTTATGAAATGCTGAGTAGCTCCTGAATCCACAACAAATGTTAATATTCCATCATTACTATTACATACAAGTGCTTCATTTGAGGCAATAAAAATTGGTTGACTTTCAGCAGGATGAGCAGTTCCTCCACGAGTTCTTGGTCCTCGATATCCTCTTCCTCTGCCTCGTCCTCTACTGTAGCACTCATAGGACTTATGTCCCCTCTTTTTACATTTATAGCAGGTTATATTCGATATAAAAGATGTATGTGGCTCGTTTGTAACTGTTTCTTTTCTTATTTCATGATCAAGTAATTTAGTTTTTACAAAATCTATTTTTATTTCAGTGTTCACCGCATCCAAAGCTGTAATTATGTGGTTGTATTCTTCACTCAGTCCTGTTAATAGATAGCATACTTTGTCTGTATCATTAATCTTGTCTCCTGATACCTCTAGATCTCTGATTAAGTTATCAAAGTTTGAAAAATACTCTTGAAGATTTCCTTGCTGTTTCAAGTTTAGAAGTTTTCTTCGCAAACTTAATTTGGAGATTACACTTTTTCTTTGGAATGTACTTTTCAAAGTGGATATCATATCCTTTGCGTTAACGCATTCTTTTATCAGATTTAGATGCTGATCCGTTAGACATTGAACAATAATGTTTCTTGCTTTTGCATCGTCTTGTTTATTACAGTCTTCGATTTTTGGTAACGACACAACTTCACTTAATCCCTTTTCTTCTAAAATACAATTCACCCTGAACATCCAATTGTCGAAAGCTTCTGGATTTAGTTGGGGAAAATTGTAAAACAACTTAGTTTGCTGCCCGGCCATTTTCTTTTCTTCGTTACGCTTTTGTTGCATAAAATTAAATCTTTGAAAATCTCGACAATCTACTTCCTACTCGACACTATTTGGCGTCTGGGCCCATAACCTATGAAAACTTTAGTGGTTACTATAATAAAACAAGACATCTAATCTAATACAATTATCTTTTATTGTTACACTCTTATAAACAGCCATCTTAGGCAAAATCCAAAATCCCAGAGAGTGAACAAAACTAAAGATGTGACAGACATCATGTTCACAGATAATTAATATCTTAACATAAAACACTATGGAGTAGTGGTGTGAGCTGTGACATACTAAGTTTTCGTAAGAAATTTGGCGGAATCTGAAGCGGACCAAATTTTGTCTCCGATTGACAATGTTTACGAAAGAACTGCCGACACGACAGGTATTTATCCAAGAAATTTGTCTTTTATTCAATGCCAGTCATTGTTTTTCCTTTCTAATACTAAGTTTTATCGGTATTATAAGTTTCAAGCCATTTTATTGTTTTATTCACTAATAGATTAATGAGGTTATGTTTTCTAGTTTGACAAATCACGTGTACGTTAACTCTTGATGTTTGATACTTGAAATTGAAAAATTTACCTACATGAAATTAATATGATTGTCTTTATGTTTTTTCAAGGTAAATTTCACAGTACAATTAGAGACATTCTTAATGAAGGTGAAAAAAATTAAGGATTTTTTCTACACCTGGAGGAACACCAAAACAGTTGGCGGAAGAAAGAATTAGACGATTTTGATCTGTGTGCAATTAGACAAAAAGTTCAACACTATAACGAAACAGGCAAGTATTTTTTTTTTGTTAATGCCATCATCGCATACCAAGGCCGCCCATTGTATGTTTTTATTTTTGTTAAATATTCTTGTTGTAATGTATTTTCTGGTGTACAATAAAGCATATATAAATAAATAAATAAATAAATAAAAAAAGTATAATTTATATTTATTATTTTTCAGGTGCCTATTCTACGTAATATATTACCTATAGTTTGAGGAGACGGGTTGTAATGGGAGCCGTAAACGTGTAAGAAAGATTTTTACACTGTTTAGATTTCATAAATAAGAAATATAAAACTGACACATCAGTGTTAATGGAAAAAATCTATCATAGCACCGAAAAGGAATACAAGAATGATGTTATGTCATCTTTTTCTTTTTAAATAAAATCTAAATTTTAGCGTGTTATTTCATTTTCATTATCATGTCACATTACATTATCACTATTCGATAATGTTATGTACCCCACATAGACATACCTGACGCTTTCATTAGTCAACTGTTCAAGTTTATTCGATATTGCCCGTACCTTTCGAATGCGACATGTTATAGGTACTCTCTGACTTCCGATTAGCTTCCGACAGTTAGCAGCTGTAAGTCGCCTTCTTGTCGACTATAAACTGTCAGCATTAACAGGATTCGTTCAGTATCATGTCAAATTTGATACAGGCATACCAACCATCGAATGGTTGTGAATACCCTAGATGGTGGCCGCAAATGCGATTGCTGAACATTATGTCTTGTGTATTGGGTTCAATCAACCATCCCTGAGTGTAGGTAATTTAATTAATTTTTAAACTGAACAATGGGTGCCTGAAGATGGACGACGCCACTGCGGTCGGCCAAGAAAGCTGTGGCGAGATGACCTAGATGCGTACCGCGACGACTGGTTTGAGGTGGCGCGGGCAAGAGTTCCTGGAAGACATTGGGGAGGCCTTTGCCCAGCAGTGGGACAGTATAGGCTAAACAAAAAAAAAAAAACTGAACAAGTTTGCATTATCTTATTATGATGGCACTTTTAGATAAAAGGTTATTCCAGCGAAATAATGCGCAATCTACTAAATACAATGCAAGTAAAAGACTGTGTGCCTATCAAGTCTTAAAATCTTGATTGATGAGAATTTCCGGGATCTCGTGTTTGTGGATTAAAACAACAAGTATCTTATCACTTTTAGTCCTAGTATACAGGGTGGCCATACCTGCTAAGCAGGCGCCCTCATTTTTTCCAGACTCTTTTTTGCCAAGCTGTACATGAAAATGCTATTCTATGAACAGGTGGCGCTGCAAGTCATTAGTGTCACAACATCGTAATGTCAGTTTGGCTTCTCCTCTCGTTCTTTGGGTTTAAAGTAATAAGTTCTTGTTCGCACGGACGTTAAACATAGCGGCAGTATTTTCTCGGTATGCTTCAAATTAAAATAAATTTATTATTAACACCTAATAAATATTTCAATTTGGTGTTACCTAACAAAAAATGTAAGAGCATGTTTTTATGTCAGCTCCACATCCTTGCTAAACCTCGTTTATACAATGTTTAGATGTGGTTGGTTGATAGTTTGGGCTTGCAACTTGCAAGAAGGGCTTTGATTGATGCCGATCTAGTCAAGTGGGTTTTTGTTCACAAATCAAAAGAAGCTCTATTCAAGCTTCTTTCAAAGCGCTAATAGTGCATCTCTTTTGCGCGTTTGTCGAGGTTTGTAGTTTGCGGTGAGTCCCTAAATGGGTGGAGCTGGCTTCAAGGTTTGAGATAAAAGAAAACAGCGTTTTCAACACGTTCTCATACAAAAAAGTTTCTTCCCTAATATTGTCTTTGAATTGTCACGAAATGTATGGCAACATTGAAAAAAAAAGTAAAAGCAATGTAGCGGACGGACGTCGTTGCGACTTTTCTTTCCGTCATGCAATAATTTTTGTCATTCATGAATTCGTCGATAAAAATTATTTTAGATGGTGTCACATACGTGAACATTAGTTGAAATATAGTTTTAATAATGTGTTAGTATTTCGTTTCACATAGTTCATCTTCGTAGTTCTATAGGATAGGTGTGTGACAAGTAAAGTTCGGTAATGGTAATGGTGGCCATGTCATGAAAATCCCCACAGCCATGGATGATAGCTCCGTATCTCATCACAACGGAGGGCAAGTTGGATCTCAAATCGGAGTCAGTGTAAATAACAAACAAAATGACGAACCTAGCCAAAGTGTCCAGTATTCAATACCGGGCATTTTGCACTTTATCCAACACGAATGGGCGAGATTCGAGCTCGAGAGATCACAATGGGAGGTGGACAGAGCTGAGTTTGAGGTGATTTATTTTTATTTTCTTAATGTTTATTGTAAATAGTATAGGGTTCATTGACACCAAACAAATTACGGACTGAAATTTAAAATCTAAATTGTCGTGTCGTTGGCTCCAGGTATATTGACTACACATTTATCATTTTAGGACTTCAAAACAATTAGACCTTAATATGGTACTGTCATTCAGAACAAAATATTGGAATAGTGTACTTTAATTTATTGTTTGTTGTTTTTTTCACACTTGTTTCTTTTAATGTATCCTAGTTGTGCCTTAATGTAATCAATGACTAATTAAATCTTGTATAGTCAATATCAGAAAAATGTGATCAGTACTGACAGACTTAAAAGTATTGGTGCTTGACTTCAATCTTATGATTCCATTTCCAAATGGTGATTTAATTTTTATTAAACCCACTACTATGTCTTGGTAATATTATAGTGATTTAGATATATTTAATTGTGTAATTGTTACTAATAAGTAAAATATGTTTTTAGTAACATTTCTTTACTTATTATACATGTTTGGTGGTGAAATTGTTTCCCAATCAGACCTGATTTTAAATATTTAGTTGTGATTATGTTCTATTTAATTTCAATTGCTGTCTTAAATACTTTTTCTAGTAGTAGGATGAATCAATTGCTTGAACTCTGATAGAAATCACTGGCCAATGCAATATTAAAAAAATAAATTTGTAAAATATCTAAAGCTGGTATTGAATTTACCGTAAATGAGAAATGCTGATTTCTTATATGATTCTTACCTGTTGTCTTTGGCAAATAATACCTTTATTTGCTGAAATATTTCTGTATGTTAATAACTATTGAAATACTAATAACAATATAAGTTTGATTATCAAGTAAAAATTTTAATTGATTGATTAAAACATATCTTGGTAGCTAGTCTTGAGTGAAATGAGACACAATTCACTATTGTAAAATTATCCCTGTATGTTCTTACAAGGATAATTTTACAATAGAGAATCAAATCCATTACAAATGTGTACACATGTAAAGGATTAATAACAGTGTATTTGTAAGTAAACTAATTGGTTAAGAAATTCCTAATATCCTATTCCATATATTTCCTGTGACTTCAGAATAGGTAACAATGACAAACTACTCATCATCAGGCTGCAAATAGAGAACCTTAATTTTTTAAAGTTTGTTAACAAAACATGTTACTGTGTGTACTGTTAACAGAGCATGTTGTCTAAAACAGAAATCATTTTATTTAGGTTTAAAAACAAATTTTATCTAGAGCATGAAGTTTGTTCACTGACTTGGTCCTATGTGTATTGTAGGTAGGTGTAAATGTAAACATTTTCTCTTTTTCTCTTCCATTATTCCCCTCTCAGCTGTCACCTTTTTCCCTCATATTAACCCTTATAAATTCCATTCTAATTTTTGTGGGTCTCCCATTCTCCCTCCATCATTAAATGAGTCTCATGCATATGCATATGTACACACAAATATCACTCACAGACACATGCACATATTCATGTTTATGTTAGTTATTTGTGATTCCTCATAACTGGAAAGAGCTAGATTTGTGATGGGGATGGGTTGCTGTTTCTAGATTTTTAAGTATTACTGGCCTACTCATAATTGGTTTTGCTTAACCTTATTTTGCAGATCTACTTGCTCTCTTATTGTTAGAAAGCTTATTTTCCCTATTCTTCGAAATAATTTCTCACTCCACTACTTTACTAAAATAAGTTTATAACTGTTAAAAATGTGTTATAATGAAAATGAGACTTGTTTGTTATTGCAATAAATTGTTATTGTTAATGTATACAATTTATGTGTAAACAATCATATAGCATTCTGTGAATTATTCTTGTGTGTATTATGCTTTATCTTATTGGTTTATGTAGAACTTAGTATTTAATTCCTGTTCTCCTATATAAGGAGAAGAGAACTTAAAGTGGCCTGAGAGTTGGCACATGACATTTCTAGAAATGTCTTATGAATAATATAAAATGTATATATATCTTAAAGTTCTAAAGAACTATTAAGCCAATGTGAGTTATAACTCATATTACTCACACAGGAATGTCACAATGTGTGTAATATTGTAAATAACTAAAAACAGTGCCAGTATGCTGGTATAATTTTATATCATAAAGATGAACTATTTGCTAAAATTGATGCTATTTGTTTTTATATAACATATTTTTCATTTATGAAAAAAAAAATTACTTATGTTGATGATTGATGTTGCTTTAATTCACGTTATTTAATTACCAAATTATGGTCACAGGCGCGGATTGCCTTCCTCCAGGGTGAGAGGAAGGGCCAAGAAAATCTAAAAAACGATCTAGTGAGGCGGATTAAGATGCTGGAATATGCACTTAAGCAAGAGAGGGCGAAATTCCACAAGCTCAAGTATGGGGTGGAGTTACAGCAGGGTGATGTGCGTCCGCCACCAGAGGAGCCCCCTGCGGAGCCTGAGCCAGCTGAAAGAGCCCAGTGGAAGCAAGGCCGTCAGCTTATTAAACAGTACCTGCAGGTTGGTGCCATATTATTCTATGTAGTATAAGGATAAAATGCCTATAATTTTCCCACTGCTGGGCCACAATCCTCTCGGTGAGAGGGAGTGGGCCATAATCCATTATGCGGGCCCAGTGCAGATTGGTGGATGTCACATGTCTTTGAATCTTAGTTCTAGGGCATACCAGTTTGCTCACGATGTTTTCCTTTACCGTTTTGAGAGCAGTGGTTATGAAATAATTTGCTCAACGTAAAGTGCCTGTCTGGGGTCGAACCTACATCCTACAACTCGTAAGTTGCGACCGCCACTGGGCCACCACTGCTCTCAGTGTTCAGCTCAATTCTGTGTTATTACCCCTGCTTTCAACACTAGAGAACTGGCACCAAGACTTCCAAAATTCAAACAAAAATGTTTTATGGTTGTCTCTAAAATCATAGAGCTGGTAACTGCAGTTGCAGAGCCCAAAAATGGTAGTAACAGACATACCAGTGCCTAAAGTGAACAATACTGTTAGGTGTCTATTTCCTGTGCAATGTGTACACAAGTAGTTTTTATTTTAATAAATGCTGGTAATTAGCTTATTAGCAGCTTTTCTGGGGATAAGCAACACCTCCTCAAGTTCCATCAGGATCAGGATCTTTTCATAATATTCTTACGATCATTTATGTTTATAAAACCATATTATATATTTGAGAATTTAAATGAAAGTTAGTTTAGACTTGTTGTGTGTGTACCAACAACAAAAAATATCACATTTATTTTACTCTAAGTGTTATCTCTATCTGGTGTCGCAAATTGCTAATAATACAATGTGTCCCAAAAAAATTCTTTGAAATGTTTATAAGTAAATAAATTATGGTATATAGATTAGGTGTTTCGTAAAGTAGATATTTGCTATGATAATACGATTTACTTAAAGGTGTTGCTTTTGTTTGAATCAAACAAGTTTAATATTTTTAGGTATCTATCATAACTAAATCACAAATTCGGGAATGTTCAGGATCAGTTTATAGACGAGGCTTTCTAATATTTTTTAATACTGATAAGCTATATGACGAACGACCTAACGTGCCACCCCCGCTATTCTTATTACACTGACTCAATTTTTCTTATCCACCAAAAGCGCCTAGGGATCAATATATTTAAAAAAAAAATCCCTATTGAAATTAAAGTGTCTATTAAGATTGATAAAATAAAATGTTTTCGTACGTGTAAATCATCGAAGATTTTTCTGGCTGCAATAATTAAAGCCTTGTTTCGATTTTTGCTTATGCTGGATTTTTCACATTAAGTTAATCCTAACAATAAAATGTAAGGTAAAAGTAACGTTTTAGAAGGTTTTTATTGCGTAAAATAAACAAATAATAGTCAGTATTTCGACCGTATACGCGTATGACACGATCGTAGCATTTCGGCAGCATACTCAATATGAGTACATTCAAATCACGTTGCGGATTTTCTGGTGTGCGTAAGGCACCCATATTTGGCAGAGCTCTTCTTTGAAGCATATCCGTGCTCAATAGGATTCAAGTCTGACGTATGAACGGGTAGTGGTAGGACGTTGCGGAGCGGGAGGGCATGTCAGACTTTTACTGACTAAAACCCACCCGTGTTCCTTCAGTTGCCCATGTGCCAGGGTCACGGTATCTCTTTCGAACAATCACGCGACCCCGGCAGGCATCGGTCCTAGAAGACCCCTTCAGTTTTGCTGACATCTCTTTGAGGCGCGCGTGGAACACTACGCGCCGTCGACCCCAGCTTGGTCCTTACCGGGCGGCGAGCTATCCATTGCTCGCCGCCCGCAAGCTCGCGCAGATTGCCTCTGATTCAAATCAGTTCGGTTCTTCCGCCGATCCACATACCCGCTTTTTTTTTTTTTTTTTTTTTTTTTTTTTCAGGATGGGAAATCATCAAATGACTTCTCCCGCTCTGGGCGGAGCGGGAGGGCGTGTCAGACTTTTACTGACTAAAACCCACCCGTGTTCCATCAGTTGCCCATGTGCCAGGGTCACGGTATCTCTTTCGAACAATCACGCGACCCCGGCAGGCATCGGTCCTGACCCCTACACTGCTGCTGACATCTCTTTGAGGCGCGCGTGGAACACTGCGCGCCGTCGACCCGAGCCTGGTCCTTACCGGGCGGCGAGCTACCCATTGCTCGCCACCCGCAAGCTCGCGCCTACGGTGGCCGGGAGTCCGCAATCGACACATACCCGCTCATGTCATGATTTTAAACGTTCTTGGCGTCCAGAGTTCCTTTAATACCGTGTATGTCTAGTATCTGGTTTCCTACCAATGCGATATTCGTTAGAAAAACACAAAACGCCAATGTTCGTTCTGCCCAATTTCTGTGTTCACGATTTCGAGGCTCAATAGGTGGTACACGTAGCGGATTAACTTCATGCAAGCAATTTCTAAGACGATTATCACACGGCACCGCGCACCGCCGCGGAGGGCGGTTCGCGGACGGTGGCGGTCAAGCGGATCTTGTAGCGGTGCCCCGCGCGGTAAGGCGGTTTACCGCCTTACCGCGCGGTTGGTTTTAACTCGGTTTTATCCATTTTTTAATTGCAACACGTCCTGCACCTACGATGATCCGCGCGGCTATACGGGCGGCGCCCCGTGTGTAAGGCACCGCCCCACCGCGCGGATTGCAACGCGGAGGGGCGGTGGCGGTGACAGCACCGCTTGACTGCGCGGTCGGTCGGTGTACGTGTGTTAGGCATCAACGGATTTAATAGAGGGCAATGATAAATGATAAATGACTTTATTTTTGCAAGTAGGTTTGTACAAACACTTTTACACGTCAATCAATTTTTTTTTTTAAACTAGATGAGTTCGGCATTTCCTATCTGACTACTCTGAGAAGAAACGCCGAAACAAACTCAGCGGTCACAGTCTCTTTTAAAGTCCAGACATAATCTTGATCAGATCATGTGAAGACCATGTGGATTGGTGTCTGAAGTGGTCTTTTAAGGAAAGAACACACAGCTTGAGTGGACCTGTCCAATCAGTGCACGCATTTGTCAGTAGTCATGCAGCCCCACTCAGAACTTAAGGAGGTCAATGATTCGACGAACAATACCAAAGAAAGGACATTTGTGAAGGTCGCACAAATTACTCAAACTGCCAGACAATGTAAAAAATTAAATTAGAAGAAAAGGAAACCAAAAAAAAAAGAACACCCACTTCGTCTTCACATTTACAATAGGTAATTAAAACAATATAATACTTAAAAGTAAATATTCATGTCATTGTATAATTAAAATTCATCAATGTCAATGTGTATATAAAATCAGGAAATAGTCCCGGTCTGATCATTTGAGGACCATGTACATGGGGGTGTCTGAAATGGTCTTTTGAGGAAAGAACCATACAGATTGAGTGGACCTGTCCAGTCAATGCACGCATTTGTCAGTAATCTTGCAGCTCAACTCAGAACATAAGGAGCACAAAGATTCGACGAACAATACCAAAGAATGGACATTTTGGTAGGCCGCATTAAGTACTCAAACTGCCAGATTATCATTAAAATGGAATGAGTAAGAGAGATATAAAAAAAAACAATCATCACCTACATAGTCCTCACATTCAAAATCACTTAAATAATAATAATAATATTATACTTCTGAAAGTATATATTCATGTCATAGTGTAAACAATAATCAAATGTCAAAGTGTATAAGCAATAATCAAAATGTCAAAGTGTATAAGCAATAATCAAAATGTAAAGTGTATATTCCCAATAAAAAATTAATAAAAAAAAGGAAAGTAATTAATAATAAAAATAAAAAATATCATTCAGTACAATAATAATTTAAAAATAAAAATTGGAGCAGCTTAATCCCAAGCTTTTTTGTCCTCAATATAATCTTTAACAGTGTAAAAGGCTTTCTGGCACAACTTACGTTTAATGAATGATTTAAATTTATTGAGACTTAGATCTTGAACATGGCTTGGAAGTTTATTATAAAAGCGTATACATTGACATCTGAATGAGCCACCTATTTTCTTGAGCCTTGTTGAAGGTACAATAAATTTG
Organism: Aporophyla lueneburgensis; assembly: GCA_932294355.1. Lineage (NCBI taxonomy): Eukaryota > Metazoa > Arthropoda > Insecta > Lepidoptera > Noctuidae > Aporophyla > Aporophyla lueneburgensis. The sequence goes on along the minus strand of OW028746.1, from coordinate 18,695,262 downwards.
TGTTTATTCCTAGTATTTATATTATGGATATCACTGAATTTTTGCGACATGAGATCCGCTTCACCGCCTACCGCGGCGGTGCGCGGTGCAGTGTGAAAATCGCCTTATGGTTTGATCGCTTATTAAAATCCCTGAAGCCTCGCGGTCAATGTACGATTTCGTCGAGCAGTAATTTGTATGATCTTGTCTGCGTGTGGTGGCATTTGGCAGAAGATTTTCATCATTTGACAAAAACAGATTTTTGGTATCTAGCAAAACATGCTTAGATCCCTAGACACTTTTAATGTGTAAACATCGTTCTCCCAATTTAGTGACAATCAGGTATTTTATTCTTTACCACAAATGACGTGATCTTTATGAATATTAATTATAACTTCTATACCTTCTGCCAAACAGGAAATAGGTTACACAGACACTATACTGGACGTTCGCTCAAATAGAGTGCGGGCTTTACTCGGCTTGAACAATGAAGAAGTAGAAAACCCAAACTACAGAAATTATGACAAGCAGCAACACGATAGATGCGATTACGCTATGAACCATATGGTTCGCAAATACGATTATGGTAAGTATACATTTTTAACTTGCACCACTAACAGTTGTTAAAACACAAATGTGTTGGAGAAGGTCGAATTCAGATTCAAAATTTTTTTCAGAAGTTGGTTTTAACAAAACAAGCATCACCAAGATAACAATAATTTTTATTAGCATTTGCGTAAATGCGCATAGAATTGGCCTAAAAAAATCTGATGTCTTGATTAGCAGGCAGGTATCAAACCCCTATGCTTACGTAAAAATCATCGTTTTACTTGTTTTTATTTAGGTCATCCAAGTTTATTTAATTCCATTGAATGACTATTTCTTAAAAAGACGTTCAATGGAATTTAATGGACTTAGAGGGTTTTATTGATGATTTGAATCCTATAAATACATGTGTTACGGTCGAAAATCATATAATAATCATAATACAACCTGGCACTGACCTGCAAATTGCAAAAAAACTTAAGAAAAATTTAATTTCGCGGGATGCCTTGGAGCTTCTGCCCTAACTAAATTTATTTGGGGTCGGCGCATGCTTACCTGCTTTTACCATACAGAATAAGGCTCAATTTCTTACAAATGTATTCTATGTCATGTTATAATTCAGATACAGCAAAAGAGCCGCGTAAAAGCGGCGTTTCCGCGGGCGGCGGGTACAATGAGGAGGGGCTCTCGGTTCAGGAGACAGCTGCAGTGTTCGCTAACTTTGAGTTCCTCACCAACCAGGAGATGGATATGGACGAGATCGACGACTTAGATGCCAAACAGACACACCACCCTCCTGGTAAACAAGGTAGGTGTTCTGGGAAACATCATCAATAGAGTTTTAAATTTTAATAGAAACAGGGAAACAATTTTTTCTCGAATTTGGTATGCACATAATTCCTTAAAACAAAGTTTATGAAATTATGCGACAAATCAACCAATTAGGTTTTTTATTTTGAAGAATGTTTAAATTATCTTTCAGTCTTATCAGTTCTAGCTAAATATCAGTTTTAAATTATACTTACAGTAGTGTGTCTTGAAATACAGTTTCCTGTTTCGTTACAACGGAAATACTGTTTAGTAATAACAATTATACGTTCATCAATTATTAATTCACGATTTACGGAATATTTTGATAAAGGGAAATTAAGTTGTATATGAAAATAAAGTTGCAAGATGTTCTTACTTCACATAACAATAGTTGTTATAGTTTCTTCTATATCTCTGGTCCTAGTTCTTTTAAAGTAGTGGAAATCATGAAAAAAAAATATGCCTGATTTCATAGGTGTTTGTTTACTTTGTCACATAAGGCGAGGAAGTCGACCATGAGGCTGAGGAGGTCCTGAACGAGCTCAACTTGCTGACTGAGAGAGAGGCAGAAGGCGGAGGTCAGGGCGACGAGTACCCAGTTGGTAAGTTATTTTTAATTATAATAAACGATGTATATAATGGAGTTTCTGGTAGTTGTTAGGACAGAGGAAAATTTAAAGATGTTTTTTATGTGATAAAGTTAGTCTTATATAAATGTTAAGATGATAAAAACCGCAACATAGAGGAAATTGAAGTTCAATGAACGGAGTCCACTTTTCCTCTCCGAATTATTCAAGTTACCAATATTAGGTGGCAATTTGGAATATTGCACCTGGGACGAACTACAAAAAAATAACTGGCTATAAAAAATTGGGACCTGCGTTCGGCAACCCTGATGAATCCTTAAAAGTTGATATAAGTCGAAATCGCCAACCCATAGCAAGCGAGGTGATCAAAAGGCGCACCTAGACGCGCCGCAGTCATTATACAACAGCATTTAACTGAAGTGCGAGTCTTTCACCGCGGAATAGTGCGCGACGTAGGTGACATTTCATATGAACATTAATAAAATGTGCTGACTGCAGTGCGTAGGGCTCTTGAGGCGCGTCTAGGTGCGAGTCCACCTCAAAAAGTCTTTGCCCTGCAGCGGGACGATAATAGGCTGGTATAATGATACCACCTGCCATGTAATCTCTTCACCACCCTTGGTTGACTGGTAGAGAATGCTTAGGGCATTAAGTCCGCCTTTGTACCTTTTTCTGTGCGAGAAGATTAAATAATGATGTATAACGCAATGACTCGGCAGGCAGCGGGCCGAGCGGCGGCAGCGCGGCGGCGGGCGGCGCGGGCGCGGGCGAGGCGGACGAGGAGCCGCTGGCGCTGGGCGAGCTGGCGCAGCTCACCGTCAGCAACGAGCCCGAGGCCTACGACGTGGCCAGCGCCAACAAGGAGTCCTTCCGCAAGACTTGGAACGCCAAGTATACCTTGCGCTCGCACTTCGATGGAGTAAGTTCATGTTCTTGTTATTTCTCACCGACTTCATAAAACAAAGAAGGTTATGTATTTGAAGAGTATTTTTTTTTTAAATAGAATGAAATGTACACGAATGTCTCTGTGATTACTGGGACGTTGTTCTTTTTTCATTTACTAGAGGAAAGCCGCAATTTTTTTTTAAACAAAACCAAAAACACCTACTTCGGAAATAAAAGTAATTGTTCACTTTGCGGTTTATTTATTGTGGTCACGTTTTTCATCTAATTTAGCATGGGTTCTCCATCGTTACGCAAAATGCTAATTGTAGTTTGTAATCGTTCCAGGTGCGCGCGCTAGCGTTCCATCCCACCGAAGCGGCGCTGGTGACGGCGTCGGAGGACCACACGCTGAAGCTGTGGAACCTGCAGCGTACGGTCCCGGCCAAGAAGTCGGCCGGCCTCGACGTGGAGCCGCTCTACACCTTCCGCGCGCACACGGCGCCTGTGCTGTGCCTGGCCATGGGCGCGCCGCGCTCCGAGGAGTGCTTCTCGGGCGGCCTGGACGGCACCATCCGCGTCTGGAACCTGCCGCCGCCCACCGCCGACCCCTACGACCCTTACGACCCCGCTGTTCAGGTACGACCATATTGTTTTCTTGGTTAATTATTCTTCGATTGTCAAAAAGATCATGGTTAGAAGACCATAATATCTTCTGAGTATGACTTTGGTCCTACCGTAGGTTGATACATCTGGTATTAGCAGGAAGTGTCATATGCAGATTTGTGATTTATGTCGGTGTACGGTTCACGTGCAGGCAATCCGGTTCGAAGGACCATTTTTGTGTATGGCTCAGAAGTAGCCAGTTACTTTCAGTTGAGTTGTTGGCACTTGAGGAAAACCACAAGAAGTTACGTTGCATGCTAAACTGTGGTTTACTCGCTAAGATCAATTAATTTTTTTTTTTATTAAATTAAATAAAACGAGTAGCGAAAAGTAGGCCGCGGCGTTTGCAATTTGCTGTTCGTCAACCGTATAGTCGAAAAAGCTTATCGACCAGGAAAAGGTGGCCTAAAATTAATGTGTATGTATTTAATCGTACCTCTAATATTCTCATTTTGTTTTACTAAATATATTATTGAACACTCTAAATAAATGCTTCCAAATTATTCATATTTTGGGGTTCTACAGAAAGTTTTTAGAGGTTCACTAATTTATAAAACATGTTGACATATAAATATTGACACATAAACTTGTTTGTGTGTTTGCAGGGCGCGGTGCTGCGCGATCACACGGACGCGGTGTGGTCGCTGGCGAGCGCGCACGGGCGCCTGCTGTCGGCGTCGGCGGACGGCTCCGTGCGGCTGTGGGCGCCGCGCGCCGCGCGCCCGCTGCTCGCCACGCTGCGCCCCGACGAGCCCAACGCGCCCGCGCCCGCCGCCGCAGACTTCGCCGACGCCGCCTCGCGCGCCGCCGCCGTCTACCGCGACGGCACGCTGCTGCTCTACGACCTCGAGACTGGACAGGTACGCCACTTCTCTCAGCTCATATGATTTACCTAAGTTCATATATTGGCAGTTCCACTAACACGTGTTCCTCGTTACAGCCGGTGCTGCGCGTGGCGTGCGACAGTCCGGCGCACCGCGTGCGCTCGCACCCGACGCTGCCACTGCTGGTGACGGCGCACGAGGACCGACACATCCGCTTCTGGGACGGCGTGTCGGGGCGCTGCGCGCACGCCATGGTGGCGCACCTGGACGCCGTGACGGGGCTGGCGCTGGACCCCAACGGGCTGTTCCTGCTGTCGGGCAGCCACGACTGCTCCGTGCGCCTGTGGAACCTCGACACCAAGACGTGCGTGCAGGAGATCACGGCGCACCGCAAGAAGTTCGACGAGAGCATCCTGGACGTGGCCTTCCACCCGCTGCGGCCCTACATCGCCAGCGCGGGCGCCGACGGGCTGGCCAAGGTGTTCGTCTGAGTGAGCCGCTCCACATATATATAGTATATATACATTACATGTAATTTTACTTTCGATACGAACTTTATGTAACGCAGTAGCGAGTCGCGTCATCGCTCGTAGACGAGCGACCGGTACTCTTGGATTATGTGTCTAGTCCCTTCGGTACGGTTACGAGTAGCGACGTATCTGCGATTCGACGACGCCGTTGTGTACGGACGGAGCCGCCGGTTCGTTTTATCGTATTTAATATTATAACGTAATGGACGCGCGCTCGACGCTCGTTATAAGCGCGTAGTGAACACTCATCTATGTATAGACATTTGAAATTTATTATAATATATTTTTAGACTTTCAGTATGTGGATTTTAGGTTTTTATCGCGACTTTTTCACCGATTTTACTAAGCGCAGTGAGAATATTGTTCGTTTCTATGCATCTGTAAGCGAGACCCTATAATAGATATCACATGGACAGCCACGATGTTTCCTTGATATGTTCATTATGTTTACGTGTCTGTACAGTTAGAATGTTATGCAGTATTTGCTAATGTTATGCAGAGAACGAATGGTGTTTCTTAGCTAGATTATTTTTATTTAAATCGATTGGATTTCTATAGATGATATTTTCTTTTGTTTTGTGACATGTATTAACATGCTCTCATGATATCTTATGCGGATGAAGAGCAATCGAACAAAAATAATGATTGAGTAGAAGTACTATATCGAAAATAACATAAGTAATGTTTGTTCGTAATGAGTACTGCGATGTAGAGTATATATTATGAAACATTAAATATTCCTTTATTTTCCTCGAATTCATACTTGTACACATACACCCAAAAATTGATAGTAAAAAGCAACATAACCGATTTGCATGTTGTTTTTTTATACTTTGTTGTTTTTTTCTTCCCTTCACCCCTACTTTAATAATCTAGTAAGTAAGATTTTATTGACTGAATAACTTTACCATGCAAGAAAAAATAAATAGAGTTTTGAGAAATGGATCTTCCTTCTCATAAATACTCAATTCATACTATATAAACTCATTTGTTGCATTATGTACATTATTCAATTTATAACAATTCATTAAAGTCGGTTCATTGGGTTGCGAGTTTTAATGTAAACAATAGTTGATGTTGGTAGTTCTGTAACCCTTCTAGAATAACTTGCTCCCTTTGCTATTGAATTATAAACATTTTATCACATTAATAATATTGGAACTTGATTTATCAGGAAACTTAGGTCTTATCAATTTCATTTCGCTTCTATTGCACCACGAGGGGAATAAAGGCGTGAGTAGAAATCCGAATTACATAAAGATTCTGGACCGACGACTGTTTTGTAACATTTCTTTTGAATTTTAGAAGTGGTATAAATGTGTATGTGTTATTTAGTCAATTTGTATAAAAATAAATAAATAAATGCAATATTACAAACGTACTTATGCCTTTGTTTCTCAGGTTGCGGTATGGCTATTTTCATAGTCTGGTTGCCCGAATTGTGTTAAATTGATCAAATTGAGGCAATGAATGTTGCTATTTATGTAAATGGTCACAATCGTGCACATCACAGATTGAATGTGTCTATTTACTATATTGGACCATATGGTCTACCTTTTTAGGGCAACCAAATTATGCTTTTGGGGGCAATGAGCAAGAATAATAGCAAAACAACAGTTAAACCATTACAAGAATATGCATGAGCTTGTGTGGATGTACTGGACCATTTAATTGCTGTATTGCACTATTTTGAAATCCCCTAATAATTTATGTGAACACCACTACCTTCTTTATTACAAAACAAGGTCAGATCAGGTTTAAACCACCTTGTCAGTTTTTAAATGAAGAACCCAATTTGTATCGAAATGCAGTTCTTTTACAAAATTGCCCACTTTGTCTGGTGCCAGGTTGATATTTTGTATTAAGAACTTTACCTAAATCCAAAAAAAGTTGGAAATGCAATAACTGGCTCAGAGCTGTCTACATAAAACGAAAGTTGGATAGCGTTTTGTTATATGTAACACGGTTACAGGTTTGCATGTTATTCTATATATTTATTTTCCACAAAGGATCTATGCTTTATTACTCGGGATGTGCTAAGGATGACCTAACCAGTGACCCTAGTGTGAGTTTCTTTTATAACCATCTCGATCGAACGCATCGAGTGCGTTCGCCGCTCCGCTTGGCCTGGTTTTGTGAAGGACCAATCGGAGCCCCGAACGCGGTTGATGCGTTAGATCGAGATGGTAAAATGAAACTCGCAGGGCCAATGATGAAAAAAGCACCTCTGCTATTATCGATTCAATGAAATCATTTAGTCACTTCAACTTCAGGAATATTAGCAGGCGAAGGGAAGACTTGCATGTTAATCTTGGTTCAAAGAGGTTTATATTCCCAAGTGCAGCGAGGTTTTCACCTGCAGATAAAGTTTATAGAAAGGTACTCGGCGAACATCATGGGAATCGGTCAGTCGCACGTCTGTGTTCGATATTACGATGTCAAACAACAAACTCACTTGGATCGTACGCCCAGACAATACTATCTTCCTATCTTCTTCTATCTTTCTTTTCCTTTTTTTTAAAGGAATAAATATGGTATAAACAAAAATAAAATATTCCGGACCGATGACCATTGGGGTAGACGTGTTCTTGAGTGGAGACCGCGAATCGGCAAACGTAAGGGTGTACGTTACCCCAGCAAAAAGTGTCTGCTACAGTTATATGAGTAGAACGTATAATTGGTGCCTTTGCTGTAAATGTGCCCCCACATAAAAAATGTGTGCCCCTTGTCGTTTTGGAAAAAAAAACGGAAAAAACGATTCTTGCTGGGGTAACGTCTCCAATTAGATTTAAGAAAATATTTATAGTTTTCAAGTTATCGCGGTTTTATGAAAACCCGAAAACACATCGCAGCGCCTAAATGAGACAAGGCATAAGTTTGCTGAAAACTGTATTCGGTCCTTCTTGACGCTAATTAATAATAACCATACAAAGTTTCAAAACTGTTCATGCGTTTTTGAATAATCTTGCTAAAAGTCAAAACGATGGTGTCATAACTTTGACGGCAAAATACAAGGAACCGGCTCAATCCCAGATGTGTAGGTGTAAACCAAAATCTTGTGTGCCTTTAGTCAAAAATATATGGTGAAAATATTCAGCTTGGAATGTTTCGCATTAAGTAAATATAAACAAAAAACCAAAATATGTAAACAACGGTTGGTTATCCGACCAAATTCCAATGACTACTAAAAAGCGACTGATTCATACATATATATCAATGACCTTTATTGGACGTATTATACCTAAGCTGTTGTCCGAACAGGCGCGTTCAAAGGTTTGGGGGCTAATTAAAAAATATATTAAATGCATCTTGTGACTATATTAAATGAAACACCTTGTTGATGTGGAAATTATTATTTTTATTCCCTTAATTTTTATTCTTAAAGTAATTATTGCACCAAATCACAGATTAAATTTCCTACCTATAAATATTAGAAATTATTTGCACGTTGTGTAGTCATTATTATTTATATCACAGATCAATTTTTCATCTAAGTCTAACATACAGGGCCGGATTTAGAGGTCTGGAGGCCCTGGGGCACCAAAGGAGTTGAGGCCCCTAATAATTTTCCAAAATGATGAATCAATTTTTTGAATTGTAGTGTTTCAATAATTTATTACAAGACAAATTAAATTTTATTAAGAAACATTTGTGGGTATAGTAAAGTACAAGAATTATATGAAACTAAACTATCGCGTTAAGGAGTGAAACCTTGCGAGCCTTTTTCTACGAGAAATCGTCGATGATTTCGCTGAAATCCAGGCCCCGAAGTAGATCACTTTCAATGCTTAGTAAGGATAGCTTTAATAGGCGATTTTGTTTCATCGTAGTTCGTATTTTTTTTTTAATTCTCATTGTGGGGGCCCCTCACTTGTGGAGGCCCCGGGGCTGTAGCCCCGGTTGCCCTCCCCTAAATCCGGCCCTGCTAACATATAATTAGTAAATTTGCATCACAAAAAATCACAGATCAGTATTAAGTATAAGTATAAATATCTGGTTGACCGAGCTTTGCTCGGTATTTTTTGGTAAATTGTGTTTAAAATAATAAGTTTATGTTCAAGTTGACTATCGATAAAGTAGGTCATTGAAAACACAAATAAAACGTTTTTATAAAAATGAATCTTAGCTAGATCGATTTATCGCCCCCGAAACCCCCTGTATACTAAATTTCATGAAAATCGTTGGAGCCGTTTCCTAGATTCAGATTATATATATATATATATATATATATACATATATACAAGAATTGCTCGTTTAAAGGTATAAGATATTGTAAAAAAAATATTAAATTTTAAATCACAGATAAATAATTTTCTTACGAGTAATTTGCTTATACATAGATTCAGATAAAGTGTGTTCATGTAGTAAACCGCATAAAAATATAACTGTAAACACCGAATGTGCACAAATTATCTGATGGTATTTGGCTATAAATAAACATATTTATCCCATATACGTAACAACATTATCATCTGACTGTGGAATGACACTTATATATCTAAAACGCCATCAAATCAAAATTAAGTGACACTACATAATCTGCTTTAATATAATCGTTGGTTAATAATTATAAATCCCTCATAGGTACGTAATACGACTGTGTAGGATCCAGGACCCATAAAATACTAGGACTGTAGATGAATACCAGTATAATAAAAAACTATTAATTAAAGGTGACAAGAGGTAGGTCGCGACGCGTACTGTACTCGTGTGTATTGAACGGTGGTTTTTTCTAATGAATCTCCTGATAGAGATGATGCGTATATACTAGAATAGGTACAGGGAATAGGTATCTAAAGAGACTAGGTTGCACCTATTCCAACTTTTAAAATACTAGATCCACCTAGTCTCACTGTGCCTACGCAGTACACAGCACCCGCGCCGCGGTCCGCGCGAATCAAAGTACCGACTACGCGGCGAAGAGAGATAGCAGCATAGTCATAGCTCATTCAAGTTTGACAAAATCATTCGTGTGTCAGTCACTTGAATTTGAACCCTAATTCAATGGCATAAAAGTAACATGACACGCACTGTGTTGTGCTAAAATATATACTGTCCTTTTTTAACTACACTATTCCGCAGTCCTTCCATCCTTGTCTGTCGGACTAGTCTCGAGACTCGATACTAGAGAGAGAGAGGGAGAGCGAGAGAAGGAGAGAGAGAGAGAGAGAGATAATACTTTTGTTGAGTGTATACAGGTTTTTTGTACATAATAAATAATAAAAAAAAACAATCATGAATCCTGGAAAGGAACTTCGTTCCATCCCTTGACACCTCCCAAGTTTTGTTTTAAAAAATGGCTCCCAAAAAAAAAGTGTCGCTTGTGATCATTTTACGGACAAAGGCCAACATGTTTTAATTTTACGTTGATAGTCCTAAGCCTGCGGAAATTATGAAGGTACAATTTATTACTGCTGATGTACGAATCTACGCGTATCGGTGGTACGCAAAGACTAAGCATCTATAAAGTATGCGTATTTCATGGACTAGGTGGACTAGGTGGAATAGGTATTTGGATCTAGTATTTGTACGGACTTGGACTAGGTGCACCTAGTACAAAATTTACCTAGTACAACTCATATCTATCTCCTGATCGGTGGTCGGCGCCTGCTCGTCTCGGCGGCGGCCCCTCCTCCTTCGGCTCCTTCATACCCCTCCGTCGTCGTCCCGGCCAGTTAGTATCAAACAACGACATATAAAATGGAAACACGTTGTTGCAACACAGATAGTGATGGGCAGTGGATAAATACTCGGAGGATAAATACTCGAGTTTTTATCCGAAACGGATAAATACCCGTTTTTACTCATTTTTATCGGATAAATACTCAAAATGATAGATAAATATCTTTTTTGCGCATCGGATGATTATTTTAAAATGTGAATGACTTTTATTGTTGTTTAGGCTTTTCAAAATACTACGTTATTAAATTATTTAGTTCTAATGTCAATTGCCAGGGCTGTAATTGTGTCAGAAGTCCAAAAGTCTCTAATAGAGCATGCTCTTTAGATACAAATTTAGAATCTTTCTTTGTTCAGAGTGAATATCCACATAATGGATTATCTCTGTGAAGAGCTTCTAAAAGTCAAGAAAAATGTGGCGAAGACAAGTTTGTTGTTTGCCAACGCTATAAACATGCAAAGGGCTTTTCAATTAGTTAAAGGTGTTGAGCCCTTAAACTTCGCAGCACACACTAGTAATTTACTGGCTCATGGTGCACTGAAATGCGGTAGTTTCAAAAATTTATGCAGATATGATAAAATCTTTAATAAAAAACAATTGGTGGTCTGTAAAGTCGGTATACGGACGATAATTTTACGTGATAATGTCTAAGTCTCTTTTACTTGGATGTATTGGCTGATGGAGTGGAAGAGAGATAGATTTCACAAGTCGAACGCTAAGGCCGATCGTGCCTCTCTATCGCTTGTTTCGCGCTCTCGCTTACACGCTCGGTTCAGGCGAAACGTGACAATGCGTCATGCTTTTCCGTGCGTTCAACCAGCGTTCATCGATTTATAAGACAGTCAAAAAATCACAAGAACTAAACCCAAAAAGCACGATCGAAGCTACAACAAATCGTAAAACAAAAGGTAACGGTAGAAAAGTTAAACCTGCCATGCTACACAAAATAGGGCAGCTATCTACGATCACTAAGGAGTATGAAAAATAGAAAAGCCGCTCTCTCAGCGCACGCTAAAGAAAAATATATCGTCAAGTCAAATGCTACAAGCAGCTTTGCTTGACGATAACTTTTGGGATTAGGTATATCAATGCATATCTGTTTTTGAACCCATAACATAACCTGTCTTTCAACAAGAGTCCAACAAATGTAATGCACTTCTAGTGTTTATAATATTTAAGTATATGAAATCAACACAAAATGGGTTATATTTACAGACAGATACTGATAATGAGTCATTGGATTTGAGAAAATCTGAAAGCAGGTCTCAGTAAATTTTACCACTGTGTAGATCGCCTGGAAGATACGGTGGAGCATAGAGTGGAGGTTTGCCCTGCTTGGGCGGAGCAACACCGTATCCTCGTAGAGGCGATTGGCGGCAGCGATCTCTTGCGTCCGGCCCTGGTGCAGGCCATGGTATGGAGTGAGAGGGCATAAGAAGCTGTCATCTCCTTCTGCGAAGAAGTTAGGCTTGCGAAGGAGGAGGTGGAGTGCGTTAGGGAGAGTCAGCCTGTGAGCCCTCATGTCCCTAGTCACCGTAGGAGGAGACGCCCCGGGCGTCGGGAGTTCATTGTGGACTCTTGGCCACGGTGGCCACGGGCTTGCGGGCGGCGAACCACCCATTGCTCGCCACGGTAAAGAACAGGCCCGTGTCGACAGCGCATTGTGTTCCACGCGCGCCTCATAGAGATGTCATTACATATTGAAGGGGTCCGCGAGGACCGATGCTTGCCGGGGTTGCGGATCTGTTTAAAAAAGGTACCCTGGCACAAGCAACTAAAAGGAACACAGGTGGGTTTTAGTCAGTAAAAGTCTGACATGCCTTTCATATTGGCGATAGCAGTGGTGGCCCGGTGGTATCAGCCCCGACTTACAACTTGTAGGACGTGGGTTCGCACTCAGGCAGGCACTTTACTTGTGGTAAATAATTACATCACCACTGGTCTCAAAACTGCATATTGCTCGCTGAATCCATATCCTACAATGTCGACAACCTCGCGAACCAAGTCAATTGAATTGTTTATCTTTCTCGACTTTCACGAGGTAGTTTATTTTTAATTTTTACAATGATTTAAGCGTTACTTAAATAGTTTCTACCTACCCCCATGGGAGAAAGGCGGGTGAGTTCATGTATGTATGTGAAAAACCAATGTACAAATGTATAATTTTATCTAACTTTGACAGTGATTGACTAACTGTATTCATAATTGAATGAAATTATTGTCAATATCGGCGTTTCGTAATTGTTAAAATGATTAATAAGGTACGATACCAATCTGCATTGTCTATTTTTCATTAATTTTAATCCTTTTTTTAGTAAAATGACAAAACTTACGTTACGAAAACATAAAATAGTATTTATCCGCTGTTTTGGATAAATACTCAGTAAAAATGGATATTTATCGAGTATTTATCCATTTTGAGTATTTATATATCTTTCGTTCAGACATAAATTACTGGATGTATTTTAATGAAATTTAGAATGGAGAAGATAGCTTATGTACCTACAGCTTGGCAAAAAAGAGTCTGGAAAAAATGAGGGCGCCTGCTTAGCAGGTATGGCCACCCTGTATACTAGGACTAAAAGTGATAAGATACTTGTTGTTTTAATCCACAAACACGAGATCCCGGAAATTCTCATCAGTCAAGATTTCAAGACTTGACAGGCACACAGTCTTTACTTTCAATGTATTTAGTAGATTGCGAATTATTTCGCGGGAATAACTTTTTATCTAAGAGTGCCATCATAATAACATAATGCAAACTTATTCAGTTTAAAAATTAATTAAATTACACTCAGGGATTGCCGATTGAACCAGATACACAAGACATAATGTTTAGCAATCGCATTTGCGGCCACCATCTAGGGTATTCACAACCATTCGATGGTTGGTATGCCTGTATCAAAGACATGAATGATACTGAACGAATCCTGTTAGGCCTCTGCCTCGAATCTTGCGGGCAGCGGGGCGGCGGCGGCGGCGGCGCGGGAGCGGCAAGATCTTATGCGTAAAATCAAATGGACCGGCCCTGGACAACAGCGGCGCGGCAGCGGCGCGGGGGCGGGCAACGAGCGGTGCACTCCAGTCAAGCGGTGACCGCCCGCGCGTCTGCATTTCAGTGTTGTGCAATTTATTTTTGCGACGTATCGAAATATCTTCGGACGTGTAAAGCAAATTATTTCAACAATTTTTGAGAAGACACCGATATAGAAACAGTTTCTACACTCATTCTGGTGTAGTTGTAGTATTTGCCGGACATTGGTGCCGATTCCCTTATTCACAAACTAAACTAAATTTAAGTTCAGTGCATCTTTTTCTTTCTATTTCATTAAGGAAAGGACAGAAGATAAATTTTAGTTTAGTCCTGTCAAATTAATCAGCGCTTGACGTAAATTGACGTAATTTTAGTAGGCAAGTTTTTAATCACGTCTAAACTTGTATGGAATAGTGACAGGCGCTGATTAATTTGACACGACTAAACTAAAATTTTTCTTTTGTCCTCTTCTTAATGAAATATAAAGAAAAAGATGCACTGAACTTAAATTTAGTTTAGTTTGTGAACAAGGGAATTGGTACCAATGTCTCTGTTCTTCAAAATTTCGATAAAACTCGCCTTTTCTTTTCCTTGCCCTATAGTAGGGATTCACTTCTTCTTTTGCCCACAATAAATCAAGCTTTAGGAATACATTTGAATCAAAAAGATGTTGTCGCCGTTGTACAGACATTTCGTTCGCAAATAAAACAAATATCTCGACGACACCACCACGAACACAACACTAAGCCGCTATAATGCCCCGAGTTCTGCCCGCTGGATTTGAGAACGGGTCTGCGTTGCAGGCGCCGCTCCCGCGCCGCCACCGCCGCCGCCCCGCTGCCCGCAAGATTCGAGGCAGAGGCCTTAATGCTGACAGTTTATAGTCGACAAGAAGGCGACTTACAGCTGCTTACTGTCGGAAACTAATTGGAAGTCAGAGAGTACCTATAGCATGTCGCATTCGAAAGGTACGGGCAATATCGAATAAACTTGAACAGTTGACTAATGAAGGCGTCAGGTATGTCTATGTGGGGTACATAACATTATCACTATTCACATGACAATGAAAATGAAATAACACGCTAAGGTTTAGATTTTATTTAAAAAGAAAAACGTGACGTAACATCATTTTTGTATTCCTTTTCGGTGCTATGATAGATTTTTTCCATTAACACTGATGTGTCAGTTTTACATTTTTCTTATTTATGAAAATAGTGTAAAAATCTTTCTTATACGTTTACGGCTCCCATTACAACCCGTCTCCTCAAACTATAGGTAATATATTACGTAGAATAGGCACCTGAAAAATAATAAATATAAATTATACTTTTTTACTGTGGTATGCGATAAAAGCATTAACAAAAAATACTTGGCTGTTTCGTTATAGTGTTGAACTTTTTGTCTAATTGCACACAGATCAAAATCGTCTAATTCTTTCTTCCGCCAACTGTTTTGGTGTTCCTCCAGGTGTAGAAAAAATCCTTAATTGTTTTCTCCTTCATTAACAATTTCTCTAATTGTACTGTGAGATTTCCTTGAAAAAAATATAAAGACAATCATATTAACTCCATGTAGGTACATTTTTCAATTTCAAGTATCAAACATCAAGAATTAGCGTACACGCGGTTTGTTAAAACTAGAAAACATAACCTCAATAATGTATTAGTAAATAAAACAATAAAATGGCTTGAAACATAGAATACCGATAAAACTTAGTATTAGAAAGGAAAAACAATGACTGGCATTGAATAAAAGATAAATTTCTTCGATAAATACCTATCGTGTCGGCAGTTCTTTCGTAAACATTGTCAATCGGAGACAAAATTTGTTCCGTTTCAGATTCCGCCAAATTTGTTACGAAAACTTAGTATATCACAGCTCACATCACTACTCCTTATTGTTTTATTCATTTTTTATATGTTCAAAAGCATTAATAATTGATAGTTAATTAGAAATAAGTAAAATACAACTGGGAACATAACACAATGACAGATTAGCTACTTGTTGATGATAAACAAAGCAGTGCTGCCACCAAAAAAATATTTTAGTTCCATTGGTTACTACGACAGACTCTTTTTTGCCAACCTTTACCTTGGAATAGCATTTAGGCTACTATTTATAATGTATTTAATCATGTGTAAATATAATCCAATAACAACTTTATTTTATTACGTTTCTACTTCAGTGTACTCAGGCACAACACGTGAACCGGTTAGTGAGTAAAGTAAAGAAGGTCATCGATATGTATGAATCCGTCGCTTTTTATTAGTCATTCAAATTTGGTCGCATAACCAGCCGTTGCTTACATATTTTGTTTTTTTTTTTTAAATATTTACTTAAGAGGCCTCTCACAAAATTAGAATGCTCGAGTTTAGGTAAAAGACGAAGAGAAGGGGGGTAAGGGGGCACACTTACCATCTCAGTGCCCCAAGTCAACCTCACCTGCACGTGGTGCACCCTGCTGAATAACAAACGAGGCTCTGACGACCGACAAGTGGCGGGATAACCACTTCTATAAAAAACTTCACAGCTAAATGGCACAGACTAGTGATGGGCAGCAGCGTCACCAGCGCAAGAAGCTGTGATCTGCGATCGCCAACCCGCATGCCCAGCGTGGCGATTATGGGCAAACCCTCCAAATGGCAAGTCAAAATCAACCACGGCCCCCAGTTCCCGGCCGCCTTGCTATTCCTGATTTTGGCGGCAGTCACGGTAACGGCAAGGTAGGGGGTGCGAAGAATCCCCGGGTTACGAATAGCCGCCAAACTCAACTAACCTTGGCTACGTACAACGGACGCACGCTACGGCTCGACGAACACCTAGTGCAGCTAGAAGAAGAGCTCGGAAAGATAAAGTGGCACATTCTTGGGTTGAGTGAAGTCCGAAGAGAGGACACCATAACCTTTGAATCAGGCCACCTCCTGTATTTTCGAGAGGGAGACCAGCTATCCCAAGGCGGAGTCGGGTTCCTGGTAAACAAATCCCTTTGTGACAACGTTGTGGAAGTCTCCAGTGTGTCGAATAGGGTAGCGTACCTCGTAGTTCAGCTAACCAAGAGGTATAGCCTCAAGGTTATCCAGGTATACGCACCGACCTCGGCACACTCGGATGACGAAGTGGAGGAAATGTACGAGGACATTTCCAAAGCCTTGCATTCCACCACTAAGGCCCACTACAACGTTGTTATGGGGGATTTTAACGCTAAAGTGGGAGTACAGAATTGCAGTGAATCGGTAGTAGGATCCTACGGGTTTGGCAGCAGAAATCATAGGGGGCAAATGCTTGTCAACTTCCTTGAGAAGGAGGGGCTTTTCTTGATGAATTCTTTCTTTAAGAAACAGCCCCAAAGGAAGTGGACGTGGCGAAGCCCCGACACTATGACAAAAAATGAGATAGACTTCATCATAACGGATAGGAAGCATATATTCAGAGATGTCTCAGTGGTCAACAGGTTCAATACCGGCAGTGATCATAGACTTGTTCGAGGCTCTCTGAATATCAACTACAAGCTCGAGCGAACTCGTTTGATGAAGTCTAGGCTCCGTCCAAATATGCTCCAAACTATGCTAGGATCTGAAGCATTCCAGTTAGACCTGGAAAACCGATTTGCTGCCGTGGAAACCACAAATGACGTCGACCAGGCGCTCGACCAAATGGTGGGAATCCTCAGGGAAGAAGGTGCGAGGTTTTGCAAAATGCGGCGTACGGGCAGGAGGTCCAAACTTTCGGAAGAGACTCTGGAGCTTATGACGGAACGACGTGAAAACCCACCTGTCACATCGTCAGAACATCGGGCACTCAACAATAAGATAAGATCTTTGGTACGACGCGACCTCCGACGCTCTAATACACGCTTCATAGAGAAAGCGATTGAGCAAAATCGGGGGTCGAAAGTATTCGTCCAACCACTTGGGAGGAGCCACCTGACGAAGTTGACTACATCTAGTGGGGATATCGTCGTTTCGAAGCCGGAGATCCTTTCGGAAGTCGAAAACTTCTACGGCCATTTGTACGCATCGCATGCATCTCGACCTGATCCCGAAAATGAGGATTCTAGAGCCACTTTAACCCGCCACTTCACAGAAGACCTGCCAGAAGTCAGCCAAGACGAAATCGAGGCGGCTCTCAAACAGCTTAAAAATGGAAAAGCCCCTGGTGAGGACGGCATTACGACCGAGCTCCTGAAAGCGGGAGGAAGTCTTGTACTGAAAGAGCTTCGGGAGCTCTTCAACTCTGTCCTGTTCTCTGGGAGAACTCCAGAAGCGTGGCGAAGGAGTGTGGTCGTACTGTTCTTTAAAAAGGGGGATAAAACCCTTTTATAGAACTACAGACCCATTTCGCTCCTAAGCCACGTATATAAGCTGTTTTCAAGAGTCGTCTCGAATCGTCTAGCGCGGAGACTCGACGAGTTTCAGCCGCCGGAGCAGGCCGGGTTTCGAGGAGGATACAGCACCATAGACCACATCCACACAGTGCGGCAGATTATACAGAAGTCCGAGGAGTATAGTCGGCCGCTGTGTCTTGCGTTTGTGGACTATGAGAAGGCTTTTGATTCTATCGAGACCTGGTCTGTTTTGGAGTCTTTGCAGCGATGCCAAGTCGACTGGCGATACATCCAAGTGCTGAGATGTCTTTATGAAAACGCCTCAATGACCGTCCAAACTCAGGACCGGCAAACTGAACACATCGCCCTGCGTCGAGGAGTGAGACAAGGGGACGTAATCTCCCCAAAATTGTTCGCTAACGCACTCGAGGATGTGTTCAAGACGCTAAACTGGAGTGGACGCGGAATAAACATCAACGGCGAGTACATCTCACACTTGAGATTTGCAGACGACATCGTCATATTGGCGGAATCGCTGCAGGACTTGCAGCAGATGCTGGACGGCCTAGTTGATTCTTCTGTACGCATTGGTCTCCGGATGAACTTGGACAAAACACAGGTTATGTTCAACGATCACACAACTCCGGGACCGATTGCGGTCAATGGCGGTGCCCTTAAGGTTGTTCAAGAATACGTTTACCTCGGGCAAACTCTGCAGTTTGGTAAGAACAACCTTGAGAAGGAGGCTAACAGGAGAATTCAGCTGGGCTGGGCAGCATTTGGGAAGCTTCGTCGAGTCTTCTCGTCGCGTATTCCACAGAGCTTAAAGACGAAAGTCTTCAACCAGTGCGTCCTACCTGTTATGACCTACGGAGCCGAAACGTGGACACTCACGGTACGGCTGGTCCATAAATTTAAAGTCGCTCAGCGAGCTATGGAACGAGCTATGCTTGGAGTATCTCTGAGGGACAGAATCCGGAATGAGGTGATCCGGCAGAGAACCAAAGTTGTCGACATAGCTCATAGGATTAGCAAGCTGAAGTGGCAATGGGCCGGCCATATTAGCCGTCGAACCGATGACCGTTGGGGTAAACGTGTTCTTGAGTGGAGACCGCGAATCGGCAAACGTAAGGTAGGACGCCCTCATGCTAGGTGGAACGACGATCTTCGCAGGGTGGCTGGTAGCAGCTGGATGAGAGTTGCCGAAAATCGAGCTGAATGGCGTGCAATTGGGGAGGCCTATGTCCAGCAGTGGACGGCTATAGGCTGATGATGATGATGAGGTAAAAGACGGCAATTTTATGTATATGTGCGTAGCTATCCACACATGCACAATACAAACAGTGTAACGCGAGTGTCGAGCCGGTCTAAACAATCTTGAGCCGTTAGAATTATAATGCGGTATTTAGAGATTTATGAAAATACTTACTTTTATTTAGCCAGTCTAATAAAGATTTGTAGACTAATAAAAAATTACAAATATATGTTATGTAAAGTATACAATAAAAATAAAAAAATCAAACAATTACATATTGGTGCCGATTCTGTTGTACACCGAACTAAACTATCTCTAATATTCCTTACTTTTAGCTATGAGAATTGTTACGCTATTCTGCAAGAAATAATCTCTAAATGTAAAAAATATTTTGACACGACTAAAATCAAATTTGACAATCGCGACTCAACGTGGTATTTTTTTTTCTTTTGGCTTCGCAACTTGGTACTTGTGTGCGTTACGCAATGAACTTGTTGAGAGACGACGGCGCGCGCAAGGGGGCAGCCTGGACATGTTTTATATGGAACTAGCTTTTGCCAGTGACTTCGTAGCGTAACGTAGCGTAAACGAGCGCTAAGAAAGGAAGTAGAATTGCACGGACGAAGTCACGGCCAAAAGCTAGTAAACTACAAAACTTCTTTATAAACCACATTTTGTGCTAATCTATTACTGTGTGCCAAAATTATCAGACTACTGGGCGAGCTTACGCGAGAGCAAGCCACATAGAATTGCCCGTGTGAAAAACAGTTTTCTCTCAAGTCTATACCTACAAATTTTAATGTCTGCCCTTGTGATTCTGGTCATTGCAAAGCACTTTGAGGGGAAACTGTTTTCGTTTGAATTCAAAAGGAAGATCATTCAGGATCAATACAAAATAGGTTAGTATTTCTCACCTTAGTATTTCTTTTGGTTTTGCCATATAATTCATTTGAAAAAAAAATTGGTTTGGTTGTTTATTTTCATTGTTTTTTAATTTTTAAATTATATTATTTTTGTGCAGGAGTAATTTTGTGCAATTTTTTGTATAAATCTTCTTGTCTATTTTGTTTTATGTTTTTGTGCAATTTTTGTGAAATAGTTGTTGTTTTCGTAATCAGCGACCCAATAAATCATAAAAACGATACCCATGTTGATTTTCAGAATTTGTCACCCCTTCTCTACCTTTTAGGGGTTGAATTCTGAAAGAGTCTGACACACGTGTTTACTCATTTATTGATAGGAAGTTTCGAATAAAATAGTTTAACTGATCTTGTTTCCCCATACAAACTTTCAAACCCCTTTTTCACCCCCTTAGAGGTTGAGTTTTCAAAAACCCTAGGACACAAAATTGTTTATTTCTATTTGTTAACCTAAAAACAAAGTTTCAGGCTTGTAGCTCTAAAAATGACGGACTTCCATACAAAATTTTAATCCCTTTTTCACCCCCTTAGGGGGCGAATTTTCAAAAATCCTTTTTTAGCGGATGCCTACGTCATTTCAACTATCTGTATGCCAAATTTCAGCGAAATCCGTTTAGTAGTTTCGGCTGTGCGTTGATATGAGTCAGTCAGGTTTGCCTTTTATATATTTAGATTTTTCATTTTTTGTTTGAATTCTATAAAAAAAATATTACCCACGTGTTGAGATTTATATGTGGGGTTTATGTGGGGTTTTATAAAGGGAGTCGAAAATGTTATTATTTTTACGATAGGACACGCCATTTTCAAGATATAAGCAAAAGAAAAAAAAAATACAGTACTGTTTTTGGACGTGAGGCGAGGCGTTGGTGTGAATTTTTGTTCATGACTACTAGTTGTATTCCACACCTTTCTAATCGCGATTAAAAATAGTCAGATTTAGTTAAAATAAATTATTTTAGTCAACATTTTTCTACAATTTATTAAAATAATGCTTTCATTGATAATAAACGAACCTCTTATCTTATACAAATAATAAAATGCGAAGAGTAGCAAAATGTTGTAGTCGTAGTATATTTTTGCGTTCACGATACGAGTACCCGAAAACTGAGATGCGGGAAAAAATGGAACAGGTCCTGCCTCGTTGGGCGCTTGCGCCGTACTAAACGCTGCCCGCTTGTGCATCGTAATTTATTCTAATTTAGAGTGATTTCAAAAACGATATTATGTCTAATTAAATAAACGGATTTAAATAAAACTTGAGAATTCGATTCGTTATAGAGCATACTTTATATTGACATGATTTTTTTAATGTAACTATGCTTTACTCAAACCAAAAAAACGCGATAAAATTGCGAATAAATCGTAAAAATTGCCATAAGACTTATTTTTTTTACTAATTAAGCTTATTAAAAATCAATATTCTTGTACTAAATGTAACAACTAGATTATATGTCTGATGTTTTGTGTATTTTTTTTACTCAAATTTATACATATTAATGATAGAAAAAGGAGGTCTGAAATTGACCCTGCGCTGATTTTTAAGAAAACTAGTTGTGGGAGATTAATTACTACGAAGTAAACAAATAGGTTTTTGTAAATGTGCTACTAAAAGTAACAAAACAAAAGATTGATCTATTTTTTACATGTGTTCGTCAATCCCAGAGTATTTATAATGATGAGATGAGAGGTAAATAAGGCGACTAAAATCTTAGATATTCGCGCAAAAATGTAAAATGGCTCTTAATGCGAAACATTCCAAGCTGAATATTTCCCCATATATTTTTGACTAAAGGCACAAGATTTTGGTTTACACCTACACATCTGGGATTGAGCCGGTTCCTTGTATTTTGCCGTCAAAGTTATGACACCATCGTTTTGACTTTTATCAAGATTATTCAAAAACGCATGCATGAACAGTTTTGAAACTTTGTATGGTTATTATTAGCGTCAAGAAGGACCGAATACAGTTTTCAGCGAACTTATGCCTTGTCTCATTTAGGCGCTGCGATGTTTTTTCGGTTTTTCATAAAACCGCGATAACTTGAAAACTATAAATATTTTCTTAAATCTAATTGGGGCACTAAGGGGCACATTAAAAGCTACTCGTGTATTGTATGTTTATTCTAGAGGGGCACATGCAATGGTTTTAGAGATATACGATTCATCAAAACGTTACTCCAGCAGGAAATGCAATATCTCGAAAACCTGAAGGGGCACAGATTTTATTTTTGGGGGCACATTTTGGCACACATATAAGCTCTCTGGCCATGCACAATTTTTCTCTCTCCGATCTTTCGTTTAGAATTTTCCTGCTAGAAAAACGTTACCCCAGCAAGAATCGTTTTTTCCGTTTTTTTCCAAAACGACAGGGGGCACACTTTTGCTATGTGGGGGCACATTTACAGCAGATAAGGCACCAATTATACGTTCTACTCATATAACTCTAGGATACACTTTCTTGCTGGGGTAACGTACACAACGTAAGGTAGGACGCCCTCAGGCTAGGTGGAGCGATGACCTTCGCAGGGTGGCTGGTAGCAGCTGGATCAGAGTTGCCGAAAATTGAGCTGAACGGCGTGCAATTGGGGAGGCCGATGTCCAGTAGTGGACTGCTATAGGCTGATGATGATGATGTTAATTACCACATTTAAAAAAATCGCATCGATATTGGAATTTTGTGACCTAAGTCCACTAATTTTCAGTACGGGCCCACTGTGCGTCGCCACGCTCGCCAGCCAAAATTTAGGTTTACCCCTCGCCTATAGATGTTTCACATCAAAAAAGTAGGTTGTTGAGTGCGACGAAAATAAAAGGTGGTGGGTTCGGGATTATTGGATATCTATGGTTAGCAGTCTTCGAATGTGTGATGGCTCTTTCGAAAATTTAATGTGACCTTATATTATGCATTTAGATTAGAGTTCGATTTTTTTTCTTGGTAAATTTAACGTAGTTGCGATAGATTCCCATGCGTCATTTTTTAAATTTTGTTTTTATAGTCCGCATGAGAAGCGTCCCATATCAATTGATTGTGTTGGTATAACTATTGAGTTACACTTATTGAAGCGTTAATACAGTTTCGTTGGTCTACACTAAGTACTGCCATATTCGCGGAACAAAGAGCGACAGGCGTTCTCATGCCGTCGGCGACTGTCGAGGACACCGCGGGATACGAAGTCGCGCAACGTCGACGCTATCGGAGCGTCGACAACCGACTTGTTCCCCGACACGTAGATTTCGTGTCAGGCGACAAGGTCGCGGGACAAATGTCCCCTAGTGAAAATGGGGCTTTACAGTGAAAGTCGAAAATTCGTAGATCCAATATTCAGAAAGTTATAAAGGTTTAACCGTGGCCGCGCGGTCGGCACATAGAGAACCGCGCAGCCACGCAGTTTTCTTAAACGGAGCTTAGCAGAGGTCCCATTACTTTTGCTAACTACTGATACGATTTCGAAGAAAATGTAGACGGCATGAATAAAGCTCTTATGTCTGTACTTCACGGCCTACAGAACTTAAAAGCTATGACCGCGCGGTCGGCACATGGAGAACCGCGCGGCCACGCAGTTCTCTTAAACGGAGCTCAGTAGAGGTCCCATTCCTTTTGCTAACCACTGATGATACCATTTCTAAGAAAATATAGACAGTATGAATAAAGCTATCACCCTTTTTTAACCCCCGACGCAAAAAGAGGGGTGTTATAAGTTTGACGTGTCTGTCTGTCTGTCTGTGTGTCTGTCTGTCTGTGGCATCATAGCTCCTGAACGGATGATGCGATTTCAATAAAAAAAAAAATATTTATTAAAGGTGAATTATCTGCGAGTGTTCTTAGACATGTTTGATGAAAATCGGTTGAGCCGTTTAAAAGTTGTGGGGGGGAAAGTGGGGAAGAGTAACCGAATGTCAGCAAATATACTCGGGTGGGGTCTCAAATGAAAGCGCACTGAAAGAGAATATTGATGAATTAATCGAAAGTGTTCTTAGCTTTGTTTGATACTACATTATATTAAGTATATACCTATAAAAAGTACAAAATAAAAAATTAAATTTAAAATTTAAAAAACCCCCCGACACAAAAACCTAATTTCCCTTTAAAAAGTAAAAAATAATAAAAAATAACTCAATCTTAAAGTACCTAAGAATGTATTAATAATTAAAAAAAAAAAAACGTCGCGTTGGGGGACCGCTCCGTGAGTGCAAACGTCGTTGACTATTGGTAATTAAATTGTTAGGTTTGAAGCGGTCCCCCAACGCGGCGTATTTTTTTTGAATTATTAATACATTCTTAGGTACTTTGAGTTATTTTTTATAATTTTTTACTTTTTAAAGGGAAATTAGGTTTTTGTGTCGGGGGTTTTTTAAATTTTCTAAATTATTGCTTTATAGGTTTTTAGGTCCCATATAAATTTGGAAAAAAATCCAACCCTAAGGATAGGAAAATCCTGCCAGGGTCGATAGATTTGATCCAAAGAGATACCGTGGCCCTGGCAACTGAAGGAACAGAAGGACAGACTTTTACTGACAAAAACCCAACCGGGGTTTTAGTCAGTAAAAGTCTGACGCCCTCCCGCTCCGCCCAACAGCGGAAGACGTCATTTGATGAATTCCCACCCACAAAAAAAGACTAACGCCATGGTTTTTAAAAAAGCTTAACATAATCAGCCCATAACTAATAATAATTATAGTAAATATGTAATTTGATCTGTGACTGATTTATAGTTTTTGTTAGATAAGTACTTTAAGTAGGTATTGTAAATACCTACTTAGATTTCTTGTGATACGAATTTACAGATTTACACTAGGTTCCTATGATTTATAATAACCAGAGAGCCGCGGTGGCCTAGTGGTATCAGCCCCGAGTTACGAATTCTAGGTCGTGGGTTCGAACCTAAGCAGGCGCTTTGCTTTGAGTAGATAATTTCATCACCACTGCTCTGAAAACGGTGACGTAAAACATCGTGAGGAAACCGGCATTGTCCTAGAACCAAGAAACATTCGAAATACATCTACGTATTGGGTCCGCGTGGTAGGTTAAGGCCCACTCCCTCTCACCGAGAGGAGGTCTGTGTCCCAGCAGTGGGAACAACATAGGCTGATTATGAGTGAGAAAATAAATTACGATGAAAAAAAATTTGTTCGAATGTCAAATAAAACCACATTTGAAAAGTTTGACCACCAACCGCTTCATCGCGGCCGTAAGACAGAAAGCGATCTGCACGCGTAGCATGAACGCCATAGAAACGGAATTTGTCGACGGAAGAGAAGACAAAGTGATAGATTGTATCGTAGAAAACTTGTGTAAAACTGAAAATAAGAGATGTTTCTATTCTTCAGTTGACAAAAATACGATGTCAAGTATAATGACTATTTTTCTGATGAGATAGAAACATTTTTACAGAATTAAAATACATAAGAAACTTTATTTGTTCTTGGTAGAATAGATATAGAATAGGTCATGCTACGCCGGCTGGCGGCTTGGCGAACCACGCCGCAGTGTACAATGATTTGAAGTGGGCAATAACTTTCCAGTCGCCAACTGGTGGCCATCTAATAGCGACTGGGAATATTCGAAATTAATGGAGTCTCATTACATTACATGACGATCGAGCGGCCTACCTGAAGATGCCGAATGACCAGCTGAGTATTTGCATCAACGGTTGGGTCATGCTGGTTTTGACGTAGGTACCTACTTCTTAGGTATATTCAAATGGACTCAGACCGAACTCAACGCTCTGGATAGGAGGGTCCGTACGCTCTGCCTACATATCGATTGCGCCACTCACGGTCATCGGTTATGAGGCTGTATATCCCGCGCAAGTTCTATGGAGGTCGAGGCTTTTTAAAACTTTCAGTGCCCAGTTGAAAAAAAAACTTATTCAAAAGTTCCGTCGTGACCTGTTACTTCGCCTGGGTTTTGACACTTTTTGTAATATCTCTTCCGAATTTAAAAGTATTTCAAATCATGATGTCTAAAAAATGATTTAACATATCTCCATCAATCGGTATTATTGTAAATCTTTACCTATGAAATTGCCGTTCTGCAGTACTGGCCATTTCAAATCAAAATAATTTTTGTTTGTCTAAGAATTCTAATTTCAAATTAATTTTATTTTAAAAACATGGAATTCTTTTTCCAAAAGTAGTCATTTGTTTATTGATTAGTGTTACATTTTCATCGCATTTCAATCTTTTTCGTCATCATGGATATGTTAAAAAATCGAGTAATTATGGAATATGAGTACCGTCGTGGCAGCAACGCGGCACAAGCGGCACGCAACATCAACGACGTTTACGGAGCTAACACTACAAACCAACGCACCACCTGTTATTGGTTTGCTCGCTTCCGTTCTGGAAATTTCGACCTGAAAAATGAACCTCGCGGTCGTCCGAAGACTTTGGTCGATAATGACGAATTAAAGGCGGTTGTGATGATACACAATCTACGGCTGAATTAGCAGCAGCTTTCGACGTTAGCGTCAAAACAATATTGGTCCATTTGCGTCAAATTGGCAAGGTAAAAAAGCTTGACAAATGGGTGCCCCACGAACACAATGATCGCCAGCGCGAAGTACCTACGCGTCGAGACGTGCCTTGCGCTACTCAACAGACACACAAATGAAGGAATTTTGAACCGCATTGTTACCTGCGATGAAAAATGGATTCTGTTTGATAACCGCAAGCGCTCAGCAAGTTGGTTGGATCCTGGTTCAGCACCTAAACAATGCCCTAAACGAAAACTTACCCCTAGAAAAGTGATGGTCACTGTTTGGTGGTCTAGCGCCGGTGTGATTCATCACAGCTTCTTACCAAACGGGGTGAGCATTACTGCAGATGTGTACTGTGAAGAACTGAACTCAATGATGGAGAAGCTGGCACATCTCCAACCAGCATTGGTCAATCGCTCGTCTCCGCTGCTCCTGCACGACAACGCGCGACCTCATACTGCACAGCAGACGGTCTCCAAGTTGCAAGAACTGGGGTTGGAAGCTCTCCGTCATCCGCCCTACTCACCAGACCTTGCGCCTATAGACTACTACTTTTTCCAGAATTTGGATAACTTCTTGGCGGGTAAAAAAAATTCAATACCCGAGAGGCAGTACAAAATATATTTGAAGAATTTGTTGCCTCCCGTCCAGCTGATTTTTTAAGAAGGGCATCAATAAACTGCCACTGCGTTGGCAAAGATGCATTGATTGCATGGGTGATTATTTCGATTAATACAAATAAAAAATACATGAAAAAAAATCGTTTAATTTTTTTCATACAAAACGGCATTTTCATAGGTAAAGACCTATTATAATTACTCTTCCATATTCATTGCTTATTTGCCTAAAAATTGGTCTCAAATGTGATAGGTACTTTTCCCTAATTCGCCTGCATCGCCTGCATCATGTCATAGCGTCAAATATTAAATTATGTTTGAAATACTGCTTACTACATCTAGTGTAAGCATTTTGGGATGTGACAGATGACTATAAACTTTAAATAAAGCAACATAGAGTAGTTTTTTTTTAACTTATGTAGGCGAAGTTAGGCAACAGTTTGAAGTTAATATTTTATTTTATTTTATTCCTTTTAAGAAGGCTTACAAACTAATAACAGAATAATAGGTAACAAAAATATATAACTAAGTTGCTAATAACAAGCCTCCACAGATATTATAAAAATTACGATTAACTAATGCCTAAAAGTTAAAGTTACGGTTTTTTATTTTATTCTAGATTTTACTTTGCTACATGTGTGTTTGAGTACCACCAGCCGGTGTTTCATTCGCAAAAATGATTTGGCTAAAAGTTTTCTTGCTACGCTCGTCTTAGTGCAAAATAAGTCAATGTCATGCTCGTGAGATAATTCATTAAAGCAACGAGCGCTTCTCATAAGATAAGCATTACGCCTACAATTAGTTGAGGACTCGAGGCAGAAGGCACACTCAGAAGAGGCCTCCGAGGCAACCCAATAAGGTTAGTTCGAAATGCCAGTTTTGAAACGAGCTCAGAGTAGTCAATCGAGCCATTCGCTATTCATTGATGATAATTGTTTTTTGATTAACTGTAATCAAGTGGTAGAAAATGGTACTTCTTGCACCGGTGCTCGTAATCTATAGATACTTGGTGCTCTTTGTAATCAAGATACCTAAGAAACTTTTTCTGGATACCCTCAATACGCAACATAAAGGTCTCATATTGAAGGTTCCAGACTTGAGATGCATACTCCAAGTGACTGCGTACGAACGAGCAATATAAAACCTTGATTGGCTTTAGAGAACGGCAACAGGCTGAGGCTCAAATTATAAATCCTAATGCTTTCGCAGCTTTTTTACAATACCCTCGATGTGTTGATCAAATAGTAATTTGCTATCTTGTATAATGCCTAAATCCCTGATACTGTTAACTTTACATAAGGTGTGTTGGTTGAGAGTATAGATTGAATTCACCGTAGACTTCTGACGCGTGAAGGTCATATGGAAGCATTTAGATACATTTAGCTGAAGCAGATTACGTGCTCACAATGATATTATATACAAAAATACGTAGATAGGGGCATTAGCGTGCGAAAATTGTTGCCGACAAATCACAACAATTGGTGTGATTTGATTTAGAGGGCTAATAGCAGCGAGCAAAGCGTGTCCGTGGCGTAAAGTATTATATCGAAAATGCCAAGTTGTGTTGTAAGAAAGTGTAAAAACTATGGTTCCAAAATAAGTAAGAATGAAGGAATTTCATACCTTAAGTAAATGTAGTAAAATAATGAATATTTCTATAAATATCACAATTATATTTCATATTTAGAAACAAATTTCCATTTATTAACATTGTGGTTCGAAAAGGATAGAGAATATGATGGCAACTGGCGCAACAAGGTCAAATAGCAAAACAATAGATAAAACAAAAAAAAAACAAACAATAGATACAAATAAAAAAAAGACAATACAGGCAATAGATTAAATTAACAGAAGCGAGATCGTAGCCACAATTCATAGCATTCGTTAGCCACTTGAATGCGCAACGTGAGTTTTATTGTTATTTAGTGAGCGTGTTTCTAACAATAATATTATGATGATCATAATAAGTTGTAGCTTTCAACGTTTTATAAATAAGAATTTGATTAGTGATAGCGGGTTATTAGATGTTTTATTAGTAAAATTAAAATGTATGTAATCAAATATTTATTTTCTCATTATCTTTTATTATTTGTCAGATTTCCGAGTGATGATTACACAAAAAGTAAATAGGTCAGCATAGTTCAAGGGGAAAGAAGTCAATATGACTGGATTCCTACAAAAAGAAGTACAATATCATATACTCACTGAGTATAAATCTACCGGGCTACCGGTTCAGTTAGGTGTGCCTCAAGGCTCCTATACTCAGTCCATTCTTGTTCTTAGTGTATATCAATGACTTACCATTCTTTTTAAAGGGTATTTGTGATGTTGTACTGTTTGCAGATGATACTTCTCTTATTTTTAAAGTAGATAGGAACACACAAGATTTTGAAGACGTAAACAGTGCACTCTCAATGGTTACGGATTGGTTTACGGCAAATAACTTAGTTCTCAATGCCAAGAAAACAAAATGTGTAAAGTTCGCCTTACCGAATGTTAGAAATCTAGGTCCCGAAATCATCTTAGATAAAGAGGTTCTTAAAACTGTAGACTCGACAGTTTTCCTGGGAATAACAGTGGGGCAAACTACAGTGGGGCCCACATATTTCAAGTCTAGCGGGGAGGCTCAGTTCAGCCGCCTACGTCGTCAGAAAAGTAAGACAATATACTGACGTTGATACAGCTCGGTTAGTCTATTTTAGTTATTTTCACAGCGTTATGTCTTACGGTATTCTACTGTGGGGCAAAGCCGCTGATATTCAAAATATTTTTGTCCTTCAGAAACGAGCTGTTCGAGTAATTTACCAGCTAGGTGCCAGAGTTTCTCTAAGGGACTCTTTTAAAGATATTGGTATTCTTACGGTAGCATCACAATTCATCTTCGCCAACATCTTATATATTAAGCAAAATTTACACTTACATGCTAAAAACAGTGATTTTCACACTGTTAACACTAGAAATAAGGAAAAACGATGTGTTCCCTTTCACCGGCTTCATAAGGTGCATAACTCATTTGTTGGGCTTGGTATAACTTTTACAACAAGCTACCACCTTCTTTACTAGAATTACCTTTTAATGCGTTTAAAGCTCAAGTAAAATCCAACCTTTGTCTAAAGGCATACTATTCCATCAACGACTATTTAAATGACAAAACTAGTTGGTCGCTGTGATTAACTCAAGACAATGTTTGTGTTCTTTCTCCAGTACTAGCGTACCTAGTGATAGGTTATATAGCTGTAATATAATTGTTATTATATTATTTTTTTTTTTTTACTGTGTTAGTAATTTTTTTGTGTATTTATTGGTTTTGACATGTTCTATGCTTTGACATATTATAATGATTAGTATTGCATAAAATGATTAGCTAGCGACCTCGACAAATTGTCATTCAATTCTTGCCTGAGCAACCGGCAGCAAGTTCGTCATGCTCCCTTAGATATCAATGCTTGCGGTAGCGTCAGGGGTCGGGTTACCCCCTTCCCTCAAATAAGGCGAGGGGGGTAATGGCTGATCTTTGCCTTATGCTCGTGAACGGGTGCTGCTTGTGGTGACTGATCGTCTTGCTGACCTTGATGTTGGTATTGTTGTTAATTACCTACCTGTTTATTTGTTTTTACGCCGATGGTACTAGTTTATCATTTTGTGGCCTCGAGTTGTAACTCGGGTCGTAACAGCTATGTGAACGTGATTCAGCATTGCATATGTAAGCTGTCACGCCCTTTATGCCAGGAGGCTTTTATTTTGGTACTTTTATTTACATTATAAAAATATTTTTTGCTTTTGCTTGAGTATAGATTTCATTTTATTTCTTGGAATATTGGGTTGGCTAGCTGACATATGGCAAATCATTTATTTTATGTTTTGTGTCTCTTAATGTTACCTCCTTACAATTGTATAGAATCAAGTTCTTCTAACTTAACAGACAGCTGTGCTGCTGGGGAGTTTGTTCCGCCACTTCTTCTTCCCAGCTAAAGCACTAGGAAGTGTCGAAGAGCGGGCGTTTTGGCGGGACTGTCTTTTGTAACTTTGACGTTCAAAAGTGCTGACTCTCAGCCTAGTTTGAATAAATGACTTTTGTTTTTTTTTTGAGTAGGTAGGTACATACATTATCAAAAATCCGGTCTGCAGACCTCAAAATTGTTTAGAATTTGTGAGAAAATAGATAACAATTGTGTTTTTTGTTTATTATCAGTGTAGTATTCTCAGTTATAATTAATGTCTCTTCTGTGGCAAATCCGCATATTCTATGATTCACTTGTGTACTTCAAGCGCAACACACTACAGCTAGCTATCTCTTTCTGCATTATACGTTCCGTATTAAATATCGCAGTCATTGTTGACAATTACTAAACATCTGTAGGTAAGTACATTTGTACTAACAACGGAACGATTTCTGATCGCCGATCAGTATGAACATGGCGTATCTTTATAATATCATTGCATGCACAATATTCCTCAAATCTATTAATATCAGCTTGCAACTGGTGAGTATCGAAGATGCCACGTATAATTTTATGAACCTTCATGCATGTCGTCAGCGTATAGTAACACGTAAGAATGCTTAAAGCAGTTTATTACGTCGGCAATAAACAGAGTGAAAAGTAGAGTCCCCAATACTGAACCCTGTGGTACACCTGAGGGAACCAAAGTCCAACCCGAAGTGTACCCTTGGAGACCCACAGCCTGAGTACGATTCTTGATATAAGACGAAAACCATCTATACAGGTCAGGTCCCCTTGTATTCCAGCCTTAAGCAACTTTTCCAGAAGCAGCCGATGGTCAATACGGTCGAAGCACTTGCTGTAGTCGGTGTAGATGACGTCCACCTGAGCACGCAGTTCCATACCCCCCGATATAAACTCATGCGATAACACCAAGTTAGACGAGGTGGATCGTTTTTTGATAAATCCGTGTTGTTCATCCCCGAAGTTACTTTCCATTGCAGCGTATACATTCTCATACACAATACGCTCAAGGATCTTTGAAAATAGACATAACTTAGATATTGGACGATAGTTTGTAACGTTAGATTTGTTACAAAGGTTTTGTTTACAAAGATAAAGGGCGCAGATGTGCAATTTATAAGTGGTAGCCGGCCGACACCTTTTTAGAACAAGCGATACCCAAATGTCTTCAGCAGTACTACACCAATCACGTATCTCAACTGCAGCAAGTTCACGTCTTACCGCTATTAAAACACCCTCACCGCGCTGTTGAGCGGTACGGGAGTAATCACGATCACGTCTTAGCACCATGTATCGACCATCAAATATCTCACTGCTAAATATGTCATCCACCAGCAAAAAGCGTCTCGGTAAAAACAATCACATCATATGATCCACGTAGTATTTTACGGTAGACATCGTTCGTTTTCGTACGCAAGCCACGTACGTCCTGGTAGTATATACATATTAAGAGCTGCCATCTCTAAATCCAACTATAATATGATAATATAAACAACTACTATTCTCGATTTAAATTATGTTGTATACCAAAAAGCGCAACTAGTAGATATTAACCAAGGGGATAAAGCAGTGTCTTTTGTCGCGGGCATAGAGCAACACGGACCACCGGCGGACCGGAGGGGAGACGCCATAGCGTTTTTTCCCGATACAAAACTGTCTGTCATTTTTTGCGGGGGGAAATCTGCTCTACCCACACTTTCTCAAATTCTCACACAAAAATAATCGTCTGTTGCTACGAAACTCACACATAAAAATGAAAGCATACACTAACAATTTCATACACACATAGATACATTATGTGTCGTTACAGTACAATGAGATGACGCAACTACATTGACAAGTTGCTTACAGCCGTGGTTGCAACTACTGTCGATACGCATTATCGATAAATTCAAGAACTCGGTTTAAAAAGTGATACAAAGATAGATATTATAATAAAGATTGACTTTATTTTTTTTATCGGAATATTAGGTTTAAAAAGTGATACAAAGATAGATATTATAATAAAGATTGACTTTATTTATTATGTACTACAATAATTATCATTTAACAAATAAAATTAAGGTTTACGTCATTTTAAAAACGAGTGGATGTGTATCTATCACCTTAGAGCATTTATATATACCATGCACGTTATATAAAACTAACTGAATGCGCGGCCGCCGCCATTATATATCGTATTGTGTCGAAAATAAGTTCTCTCCAAAAATGGTTAATTGTGCAGTTTCTAGCTGTAAAAATCGATCTGCTACTACAAATCTGCGAAACCATGGTGTTTCTTATCACATGAAAGTAAATGTTATGCGCCAATGTAGTTTTATTGAAGTACATTGTCGAAATCAACTTTATACCATTACGATAGAAAAATATAGTGGTACGTGAGTAGTATAAACGCAGTACAGGGGCATGGTTTGCATAGTGCTGCGACAATGTAAGTGAATGATAGGTAAAATAAAAGGTTTTTCAATGATTTTTTTTTTTTTTTTTTTTTTTGATTTTTGATTTTAATCAGGAATAGTGAGAGTGGCACTAATGGCATCATGAGATGATAGTCTGTCATTTGGTAGACTGAATGATTTTTGATGACTCTGGAAAATTAGGTTTAAAACTATTAATTTTTCAAGTTGAGAAATCTAAACTTCATTTCACCACTATAACTAATGTGAACTACATCAGGTCGGCTGTTTTAACTTTTCCGTGATATAAAAAAAAACTTACGGGACAAATACAGTGTGGTGTTAGAGTTGGTTTGGTGCCCTCGACTAATCTCCTCCTATTGTTCGACAACACATGAAAGTCAGAGGTCTTGAAATGTTTTGAGCAAATGACACTATTTCTTGTGGGACTCCACTATTATTACAAAATTTCTTCCATATATCCCTTAAATTTGGATCTTTAGGAAACCTTCAATAAATAAATTAAAAAATATTATGTTTGAAGTTCACAATAAGTAATTTTAATAAAATGTGTTAACTCGTACGTTTTATAATATTTTTAATTTAACGCTTCTTTATACAACTATGTATATTAATATACAGCTTACAATATAATATTTTAAATAAATCAGAAACCTAATCTCAAAAATGTCTCTGTATGGATATAGACTCCTTTGCCAAAATCGATAACTATCTACTAACAAACCAGTAACAACACTATCGCTCGGTGACAGCGTATTCTCGGAAATAGACTCGGATCAGTCGCTCGACCGATCCGCATATTGTATGAGGGCGAGCGGCCTGTGTTGGTAAACAAATCCGAAACAACACGACCGATGATTTTGTAATTTTTAAGTTTTATAGAAGTAAATAGGAATAATGTGATTAAAAATTACTTACATATGAAAGGTAACGCCATCTTTTTGTAAATTTGACGTGGCAGATCTCTTTTTGCAGCAAAATACAGAACAATTCGGCATTTTTGTAGGATGTCAATTTAGTCGCGCAACTAGATTTAGTCTACCGAGCAGTGCGGCTGCAACTAGTTTTATTGTACGCATAGGACCGCGTGGACTTGTACTTTGACAGAGGGGAACGCCTGCGTATGGCTACTCCCCTCTGGTCCGTGTTGCTCTATGGTCGCGGGTGACGGTTTAAATCGCGAGCGTAACGAGGGTGTTAAAAACTGAAATCACGAGCGAAGCGAGGGATTTAAGACGAGTCCTGAGTGTAGCGAGGGATTTAAGTTCACCCAGGGCTGAGACAACTTTATCACCGAGGAAAATACTCTACTTTTCGTACCATTTGTGAAAAAATTAACACAATAATAATATGAGATAAGCATTGAGAACATTAACTTATTTATAAAAATTAATTAAAATAAACTTAACGTTTATGTATTTGAAGAAAACAAAAACGCGGCAAATTCCTAGACCAATATTTTTTTTGTCGGAAAAGCAAAGGCCACACGGCCTCGCAAGCTCATACGGCCTCGTCGGTTTTCGTAATTTTATTTAATAATCATAACTGCATAATAAATGCGTATTCCTTTTTCAAAAAGATGTATGCCTGCCAGCACACTGTCTTCCAGCACTGTCTTCCAGCACTGGCCTCCAGCACTGGCTGCCAGCACTGGCCTCCAGCACTGGCCTCCAGCACTGGCCTCCAGCACTGGCCTCCAGCACTGGCCTCCAGCACTGGCCTCCAGCACTGGCCTCCAGCACTGGCCTCCAGCACTGGCCTCCAGCACTGGCCTCCAGCACTGGCCTCCAGCACTGGCCTCCAGCACGGTCTTCCAGTACTAGCGCCCAGCACTGGCTTCCAACACTGTCTACCAGCACTGTCTAACCAGCACTGGCTTCCAACACTGTCTACCAGCACTGTCTAACCAGCACTGTCTACCAGCACTGTCTAACCAGCACTGTCTACCAGCACTGTCTACCAGCACTGTCTACCAGCACTGTCTACCAGCACTGTCTAACAGCACTGTCTTCCAGCACTGTGTTCCAGCATTGTCTTCCAGCACTGTCTTCCAGCACTGTCTTCCAGCACTGTCTTCCAGCACTGGCTTCCAGCACGGTCTTCCAGTACTAGCTCCCAGCACTAGCTTCCAACACTGTCTACCAGCACTGTCTAACCAGCACTGGCTTCCAACACTGTCTACCGGCACTGTCTATCCAGCACTGTCTACCAGCACTGTCTACCAGCACTGTCTACCAGCACTGTCTACCAGCACTGTCTAACAGCACTGTCTTCCAGCACTGTGTTCCAGCACTGTCTTCCAGCACTGTCTTCCAGCACTGTCTTCCAGCACTGTGTTCCAGCACTGTCTTCCAGCACTGTGTTCCAGCACTGTGTTCCAGCACTGTCTTCGAGCACTGTCTTCCAGCACTGGCTTCCAGCACGGTCTTCCAGCACTGTCTTCCAGCACTGTGTTCCAGCACTGTCTTCCAGCACTGGCTTCCAGCACTGGCTTCCAGCACGGTCTTCCAGTACTAGCTCCCAGCACTGGCTTCCAGCTCTGGCTTCCAGTACTAGCTCCCAGCCCTGGCTTCCAGCACTGTCTTCTAGTACCAGCTCCCAGCACTGTCTACCTGCACTGTCTTCCAGCACTGTCTTCCAATACTAGCTTTCAGTACTAGCTCCCAGCCCTGGCTTCCAGTACTGTCTTCTAGTACCAGCTCCCAGCACTGTCTACCTGCACTGTCTTCCAGCACTGTCTTCCAATACTAGCTTTCAGTACTGGCTTCCAACACTGTCTATCAGCACTGTCTAACCAGCACTGTCTAACCAGCACTGTCTAACCAGCACTGTCTTCCAGCACTGGCCTCCAGCACTGGCCTCCAGCACTGGCTTCCAGCACGGTCTTCCAGTACTAGCTCCCAGCACTGGCTTCCAACACTGTCTACCAGCACTGTCTAACCAGCACTGTCTAACCAGCACTGGCTTCCAACACTGTCTACCAGCACTGTCTAACCAGCACTGTCTACCAGCACTGTCTACCAGCACTGTCTACCGGCACTGTCTTCCAGCACTGGCTTCCAGCACTGGCTTCCAGCACGGTCTTCCAGTACTAGCTCCCAGCATTG
Organism: Aporophyla lueneburgensis; assembly: GCA_932294355.1. Taxonomy (NCBI): domain Eukaryota; kingdom Metazoa; phylum Arthropoda; class Insecta; order Lepidoptera; family Noctuidae; genus Aporophyla; species Aporophyla lueneburgensis. The sequence goes on along the minus strand of OW028746.1, from coordinate 18,658,640 downwards.
GCTTCCAGCTCTGGCTTCCAGTACTAGCTCCCAGCCCTGGCTTCCAGCACTGTCTTCTAGTACCAGCTCCCAGCACTGTCTACCTGCACTGTCTTCCAGCACTGTCTTCCAATACTAGCTTTCAGTACTGGCTTCCAACACTGTCTATCAGCACTGTCTACCAGCACTGTCTATCAGCACTGTCTAACCAGCACTGTCTAACCAGCACTGTCTAACCAGCACTGTCTAACCAGCACTGTCTAACCAGCACTGTCTAACCAGCACTGTCTAACCAGCACTGTCTAACCAGCACTGTCTAACCAGCACTGTCTAACCAGCACTGTCTAACCAGCACTGTCTAACCAGCACTGTCTAACCAGCACTGTCTAACCAGCACTGTCTTACCAGCACTGTCTTACCAGCACTGTCTTACCAGCACTGTCTTACCAGCACTGTCTTACCAGCACTGTCTTACCAGCACTGTCTTACCAGCACTGTCTTACCAGCACTGTCTAACCAGCACTGTCTAACCAGCACTGTCTTACCAGCACTGTCTAACCAGCACTGTCTACCAGCACTGTCTACCAGCACTGTCTACCAGCACTGTCTACCAGCACTGTCTACCAGCACTGGCTTCCAGCACTGTCTTCCAGCACTGGCTTCCAGCTCGGTCTTCCAGTACTAGCTCCCAGCACTGGCTTCCAGCTCTGGCTTCCAGTACTAGCTCCCAGCCCTGGCTTCCAGCACTGTCTTCTAGTGCCAGCTCCCAGCACTGTCTTCTAGTGCCAGCTCCCAGCACTGGCTTCCAGCTCTGGCTTCCAGTACTAGCTCCCAGCCCTGGCTTCCAGCACTGTCTTCTAGTACCAGCTCCCAGCACTGTCTTCCAGCACTGTCTACCTGCACTGTCTTCCAGCACTGTCTTCCAATACTAGCTTTCAGTACTGTCTAACCAGCACTGTCTAACCAGCACTGTCTAACCAGCACTGTCTACCAGCACTGTCTTCCAGCACTGTCTTCCAGCACTGTCTTCCAGCACTGTCTTCCAGCACTGTCTTCCAGCACTGGCTTCCAGCTCGGTCTTCCAGTACTAGCTCCCAGCACTGGCTTCCAGCTCTGGCTTCCAGTACTAGCTCCCAGCCCTGGCTTCCAGCACTGTCTTCTAGTGCCAGCTCCCAGCACTGTCTTCTAGTGCCAGCTCCCAGCACTGGCTTCCAGCTCTGGCTTCCAGTACTAGCTCCCAGCCCTGGCTTCCAGCACTGTCTTCTAGTACCAGCTCCCAGCACTTTCTTCCAGCACTGTCTACCTGCACTGTCTTCCAGCACTGTCTTCCAATACTAGCTTTCAGTACTGTCTAACCAGCACTGTCTAACCAGCACTGTCTAACCAGCACTGTCTAACCAGCACTGTCTTCCAGCACTGTCTTCCAGCACTGTCTTCCAGCACTGTCTTCCAGCACTGTCTTCCAGAACTGTCTTCCAGCACTGTCTTCCAGAACTGTCTTCCAGCACTGTCTTCCAGTACTAGCTCCCAGCACGGTTTTCCAGTACTAGCTCCCAGCACTGGCTTCCGGTACTAGCTCCCAGCCCTGGCTTCCAGCACTGTCCTCTAGCACTGGCTTCCAGCACTGTCCTCTAGCACTGGCTCGCAGCACTGTCCTCTAGCACTGACTTTCGGCACTAGCTTCTAGTTCTAGCTTCCAGCTCTGTCTTCTAGTACTAGCTCCCAGCACTGTCTACTGTCAATGGATCAAACGAACGCAAATTATTTCGAAACACTCTCGGTGCGCCGATCACCTTTCGCGAAAAATGGAGTGGACTGAGCGGCGGGTACTTCTGGTTTTGTTAAACTTCCAGAGTTACTACCAACTGACCTATTAATAGGTGCGGTACGGGGGTCACACTGAAAGGTTTTAGAATGGGCCAGTAATAAAAAGCAGCCGATGAAAAAAATAATTAAATTTCGAATTAAGTAGGAACTCTATAGGAATCTGTGGATATGTAGTGAATTCATGTCATTTGTTTTTATAAATTGGCGGCAATTTAAAAAGTGTCTATCGTGTGGCGAAATGGATTTATAGTCAAATCCATTTCGACACACGACAGACACTTTTTCGCTTAATGACTTTCATTACGGTCTTACGAAACAATAATGTTACGATAGACTTCGATTAGTATATCATGTCGAAGCCCCATCCCGTACCACTGTCTACAGCTGGTACGTGGTCGTGGAAGCATACGCACTGATAATTCGCGAGAAGGACGTCCTTGTACGGCGACTACTGAAGTAAGTAATTATTTTATTTAACAAAAGACAGCCTAGGTAACATCATTATTTTCTCAGTTTTAGATATGTATGGCTATTACAGATGGGTAAGACCCCTGCCCTGACAGTGTACTGAAGATGGATTATAACCTGAGTGCTATGCATCTAATAATAGAAGCTGATAGAAGGGTGCAGAAGGGGGGGGGGGGGGGTGAAGGGTGTGGTAGCTTTAGGCATTCTTGAAACCAAAAAGTCTTATATGAACATTTAGGTGCCAAGAAGCTTTGTACTACATAGACGGAAGATAATAACGCCGTCGCGTCGTTTAGATTGGATCCGATCAAAGTTGTAAAGTATGACGGAGGTGACTCTATGCTGTATATAACATCGTCACAGGTGATGTAAGCTGTATATATTGTACGAACCCAAAACCAAAAGACAATCTGCGCAATGTAACATACATTGCGCAGATTGTCTTTTGGTTTTGGGTTTATTAACATCATAAAAATACTATAAATTCAGTTAAGCTGAAAGCTTTTTCAGTTGTTTAGATAAGTACGTAGTATGAGAGCTCCTCTAGATCATTAAACTGGTTACAGAACTATCGACGGACAATGCCAAAAACCAAGGGACCAACGACGAAACCCAAACAAGGGTACAATTATTGGCACTAGAAGCTTTAAAAACCAAAACATTGTCTTCGTACGAAACAGAAAGAACTTTTGGCATACCTCGTCGAAATTAATTGGACAAGCTACATAATAAACACCCTAATACGTGAGACACTCATAAAGTTTTGCGAACATAAAAATAAGTATTATATAGGTAAATAGTTTTTTATTAAATCTTTTCAAAATACTCTTCACTAGCCTCTATGCAAAGTTTCATGCGTCTGAACCAGTTTTCGAAACACTTTCCAATCCGCCGCAGACACATCGTTTACAGCGTGCTCGAACGCTGACAGCGCATCTTCCGGCGGCGAAAATTGTATCCCTTTGAGTTGATTTTTAATTTTTGGGAATAAAAAGAAGTCACACGGTGCTAGGTCAAGGCTGTAAGGAGGGTGACTCAAAAGTTTGACCGGCGTGCAGAAATAAAATCATTTATCATTTATCAATGACCGCATAAAGGTATGGCAGAGTAAGGACCTTCACGGACGCTTTTTCCGAGCCCTAAATGAAACCGATGTAGAATCTTCTAGCGTCTGTAGCCTGGCTACGTTTCGGTGATCTCTTTGAGGAAACCGAAGATTTTGTCTGTGCAATTATGGACGAAGTTATGATGACGAAAAATTTCTGATTAATTGGAGATAATTGGGGATTATTGTGAAAGACGGAAAGGTGGACATCTGTCGGGCATGCCACCGTCCGGGGATATCAATGAGACACATTATCTCCAGGTGTTCTCGTCTAGCTAACGAAGAGTATGCATAGACGCAACCTTGTAACCAGGATTATCCACCAGCACTTGCTCAGAACACCTGTAGTACGGCACTTCTGATTCACTCAGCTTGAATCAGAAGTGCCGTACAACAGGTATGTGCCAGACTCAGTTCTTGAAAATGGGCATATCACACTGTATTGGGATCGATTCATCATCACTGACTGACGGGACTGTAAGGAGGACGGCTCACTGACTCCAACACACCTTCGATAATTTTTGCGAAATGACCCGTCCGTCCAAAGAATGAGGCAATCATCTTTTCCCCTTGAACTCTGCCCTTCTTTACTTTTGTCGGTTAATCTTCGAATGGAAACATACATTGCGCAGATTGTCTTTTGGTTTTGGGTTCGTACAATATATACAGCTTACATCACCTGTGACGATGTTATATACAGCATAGAGTCACCTCCGTCATACTTTACAACTTTGATCGGATCCAATCTAAACGACGGCGCTATGATGTTCATATAAGACTTTTTGGTTTCAAGAATGCCTAAAGCGACCACACCCTTCTATCAGCTTCTATTATTAGATGCATAGCACTCAGGTTATGTGTCAATCCATCTTCAGTACACTGTCAGGGCAGGGGTCTTACTCATCTGTAATAGCCATACATATCTGAGAAAATAAACTGAGAAAATAATGATGTTACCTAGGCTGTCTTTTGTTAAACAAAATAATTACTTACTTCAGTAGTCGCCGTACAAGGACGTCCTTCTCGCGAATTATTTATTTATTTAATACTTCAAGCACATTAATGTAAAGAGGCGGACTTAATGCCATAGGCATTTTCTACCAGTCAACCTTTATCAGTGCGTATGCTTCCACGACCACGTTTAAACTTATTATACCAGCTGTAGACAAATGGTACGGGATGGGGCTTCGACATGATATGCTAATGGAAGTCTATCGTAACATTATTGTTTGGTAAGACAGTAATGAGTCATTGAGCGAAAAAGTGTCGTGTGTCGAAATGGATTTGATTATAAATCCATTTCGACACACGACATACACTTTTTAAATTGTCGCCAATTTATAAAAACAAATGACATGAATTCACTACACATCCACAGATTCCTATAGAGTTCCTACTTAATTCGAAATTTAATTATTTTTTTCATCGGTTGCTTTTTATTACTGACTTATTCTAAAACCTTTCAGTGTGACCCCCGTACCGCACCTATAAGTCAGTTGGTAGTAACTCTGAAAGTTTAACAAAACCAGAAGTACCCGCCGCTCAGTCCACTCCATTTTTCGCGAAACGTGATGGGCGCACCTAGAGATTTTCGAAATAATTTGCCTTCGTTTGATCCATTGCTACATCGATATTACTTGACCTTTAGTTATGCAATTAAAATGTCAGATATTTTAGGACGCACTCTATAAATCGTGCATACACTTTGCATTCTATAAATTGTGCATACACTTTAGAAACACGATAAATGTTCTTGTAGTTTCCTCGATAGAAAAATAGTAGTCTCTTAAAACAATATTCGTAATTTTTTGAATAATACCAAAACTGCATGTTTTCTGTAACGTATAGGCACGTTTTATATTTTCAAAATGTGAATGTGATTTTGTATTTGATTTCGTGGGTAACCCTGGTGATACCACTATAATTCGGAGGATTTTTGTCTAGCATACAAAGATGAAGCTAAGTATGAGAGTGAGACACTGATAGGTATTCCAAATTGGCAACTTCTCTTCCGCGACTTTAGGCACAGTCAGTAACAAAAGTCGATTATCTTCTACTGTTACTTTTCATCAAAAAATCTAAATTGATATACGAAATTATTCGATAGGTTACATTATTTTGAGCAGTAGTATGTAGTTCAACAGATCAACAGACACACATTAAATATTGTACTTAGGTGAAATCTTAACGTGTAAAAAATTGACGTGGTGATCGACTTTTGTGGCTGACCACCGTACACCGTAGGCACCTCTCACACGGTGGTCTGATTGACTGGTTATTTTAATCAATTCCAAATCACCATAAGTCTGATTAATTAAACGTCAACATTCGAGGCGTTCATTGCGAAATACCTACAGATTCAAATATTGTAATTGTGGATTGCCATCCGCAATTGTATTTGGATAGGTTTGCAAACAAACAATAATTGTTTTGTTTACAGATGAGCTTACGAACCAGTTACAGCGAAGTGCTATAGTGAGCTATACGAAACATAAAAAAGTACATTGGGTAGGTAAGGTAAATTGAAACATTAATTAAAACGTATTCTTAAATTTAAATATGGACAGGGGGGAAACTTTATCACTTCTGCCGCGGCAGGATATACAAGACTACAAACACAAACGACAAAAATAAAAATTTGAAAAAGTTGTACCCACAATTAGATACGTTTGTCCGTCGAATTGATTTTAATTTTAACTACCTGGGTAGGTACATACTTAACTATTTGAACAGGATCATAATTTTACCACGAGGCACCTATTTAAGATAAAAAAGATGCCTTTGTTTATAGTCCGACGTTGAAAGGCATGACCACTATACTACACATGCACACCTTCAAGGTTGGCCCCACATGAGATTCTCGTGGAACTCTTCAGACCTGTCGCCACATAATGAGTAAATGAGCCTGACTGAAAATTGTGTCCGTTTGTAGATAATTTTAAATATTGTTAACTCTACTTTATGATTGCCTATACATTAAGAAATTAATTATTTTCATTGGTCTGAGTTTACGAGCTACTGTATCAAATGCACAGGGAAAAACAAAAAAAGCAATGTTTGCTGGTAAGGTGTTATGGTGGTTTAGTCATTGGTCGTTGGCGATTACGTTATTCTATGTTACTCGTGCTTCCACATTTGTGTAATAAGCCTCTTAGTGAATACCGGGAGAATGGAGATTTGTTCTGCTTAAGACTAGCTATCTTGTTGTGGTGTGTGCTTTACCGTTACGCACCAACGTGCCATTATTGTTACGATTATCTCATTGTGAGTCTTATTGGGATACAGTCACTAGATAGACATGCAGCCTTCACTCGTGTGAATAGTGTGATCGGGAATTCTTATATGTAAAGTTATAATTAAATGCAGTGACTCATTACTTTTCTAAAATGTTGGGCATGTAAGTATAATAAATAGTTACTCCTAAATCATTTGTGCTCTATATTGTTGTGATCATTATTTTTTAACAAATTAATTGAATAAAGTAAAACAGTGGATGGTACCTACATACGAAAAGGTATGTAAAACTATTCGTTAGGTGCTATCCCTAATGGCGAGAATATCGCGGCGATAGGCATGCGATGACATTGCAGCGTGGAATTTGATTTTTAGAGTTTCTATTGAATTTGATGTCATGGTAAAACTATCGCTATTCTCTCCCGATGGAGATGGCGCCTTCAGGTTCTAAAGTTGTCTGAAGCCTGATTCGATAACCTTTGGTCAATGGATCATGGTATCTATCTAAGGGATTTCCACGTTGATGTAGACTATACAGCAATGCGGCTGATGTTGCATCTCTGATGCCTTTGTATCTAGATGGTGTACGTATTGACTATACCGAAACTGCTAAAGATCTGGGTGTAATTATTGACTCCAATCTTTCGTGGCGTGCTCAGGTCAATGAGGTCAGTCGAAAGGTACATTTCTCCTTTTATTCGCTGAAGTGCCTTCAAAGTCTCTTGCCCTTGAAGACTAAAATATCTTTGGCACAAACACTGATTCAGCTGATTATAGATTATGCTGACGCCTGCTACTTGGATGCTACTAAGGAGCTATTAAACAAGCTCGAGCGCCTGCAAAACCTGTGCATTCACTTTGTTTTCGGTCTCCGAAAGTATGACCATGTTTCTCATCTTCGCAAGGAACTCAAGTGGCTCCCAATCCGCCTTCGCAGGAATACTCGGATTTTATGTCTCCTCTTCAACCTCCTACACAACCCGTCTTACCCTTCCTATCTTCGTGAACGTTTTACTTACGCTCGCCCTAGCGATGCACCGTGCATATCACACCTTAGAGCCCTCCTTAAATCCCAACCCCATAAAACCAGTTATTATTCCTATTCCTTCTCTGTTCATGCTGTTCGATTGTGGAACTCACTTCCGCCTAGCATTTGAGATCTAAAAACTATTTCGCTTTTCAAATGTCGAGTAAAAGAGCATTACCTTTCCTCATAATTGTGTGTATTTATATATATATATATTTATGTTTATTTGTATATTTTAGCTTTATGTATTTATTTAAGTATAAGTTAATTTCTTGCATTATATATGTATAAGTTTATTTTAGTTTAAGACTTCACATATTCATACCTTCTCTTCTTGTTTTCACACACTATTGTCTACATTTCTTTTTCATTTCTCTTTTCGCAGGTCTGCTGGAAGAAATTTCTTAAGAAATAAGCAGTACCTTTGTACTCAATTGTATTAATATGCCTTATCACTCTGTTTTTTTACTGTGTGGACATAAATAATAAAATAAATAAATTCAGTAGTCAACATCCTAAATTAATTTTAAAGATTTTGGTACGTAAACACCATGTGAAATTGTGAATCAGTATTAGAAGCACACCTTTTAGCTGTTCTTGTGTACGTAAAGTACTAAAATCTGACTGAAACTGACGCGCGTAACTTACACATACGTACATTTTTATTCACAGGATCTCAGGTCTGGGTATGTTCGTGTACTTCATGATATGGCTGACAAAGAAGCTGAACGAGCTTCCAAGTCCCCCCACACCTCCGACGTGGTGGACCACTACAACGGAATTTAGCCGCCATAATCTTCACGGTTGAATGAAGCGTTAAATATATCTAGATCTACTTACAACAAGTGACAGAATTCCTAGACGTAAAATCTGACATGTCCGCCCATTAAGACTATAGAATAAAGCACGACGAAAAATTGTTACTACTATTTTCACGACTTTTGTTTATTCTGTAACGTTAATACTTAAGTCAATGTACGGTTTTTAATTAAATATATTTATATATTTTTTTTTGTTACAAGGTTTTATACTATTAGTAATGAAATTTTATTTATTTATCCCAAATATTCTTAACCACTTCAAGTCTGTGGGTAATATCATGTTTGTAAGCACAAACTCAAGTATTTTCCCCATGGCGATAGTTTTTAATTGGCAAAACGAAACTACAAAGCCCCACGTGTTATGATCCCTCCATAAACTCATGTCTTACATTTCGTCTTACAAACAGTCTTATTTATTTGTACTTCTGAAGTTAGAGTCTAAAAAAATCTGCCTAGCCTTTTCCTTACTATGTTAGGTTCGGCTTCCAGTCTAGCCGGATATATATTATATGGAGCGTCGGCCTATTTAACCTTTACAACCCAGTAACTGGCTTAAACGATAACCCTTAGCAAGACTGTTGTCAGACTTTAGGGCTCCTGACTACGAACTAGTAACGACTGCCAAAGATGTACCAATAACAGCCGGGATCAAAGGATTAATGTGATTTCCGAGGCACAGAGGTGTCTCGATATTTTATGGATGGTCACCCATCCACGAACCGACAGCGGTAAGCGTAGCTTAACGTTTTTTATTAACTTTTATTATTTAGCCACGCGTTACAGCAAGGGCTGCAAAGCAATGGCCTCTTCTCGTGCAGAGAAGAACAAGCAAGCTTGCCCAGTGTGACTTGGTGATTTCATACCACTATAGGCAAGTCCAGGTTCGGTTACGCAGATACAGTGCTGTACCGCCACGTCGATTATGCTGAAGCCGCACAGGGGTTCTCTCACTTAGTAAGTCTCCGAGTGAATATGCGTATCGCTCATCGATGGCTCGTTAACATAAGTAAATCTCCTAGCAACCTGCTCCTGTCCTAACTCTTGTCAAATAGCACCTGCACGAAGCGTAGCTTCTAGCTGTGTAGCTTTAGCCTTAGCGCAATTTCTGGGTCAAAATGAAGAAAAATCATAGGAGGGTAATAGTTAATCTGACAGAGTGAGGGAAGCAAACGTCGTTACAAAAAATGGCAAAGGGATAGGAGTAGATGGAGGGACTTCACATGTATAGGTTACAAAAGGCGAATTGTGAACTTTTAATTTAATCACGTCTAATGCCGTAAATAGGATCGTCTAGAGGACACGGTGAAGCATACGGTGGAAGTGTGCCCTGCTTGGGCGGAGCACCGCCGTGTCCTCGTGGAGGCGATCGGCGGCGGCGACATCTCGCGTCCAGCCCTGGTGCGAGCCATGGCTCGCTATGCTCGCGAATGAGGAGGCGGGGTGCGTGAGGGAGTGGCAGTCTCTGCGCGGCAGTCCTCACGTCCCTAGCCGCCGCAGGAGGAGACGCCCCGGGCGTCGGGAGTCGATTGCGGACTCCCGGCCACCGTAGAGGCGAGCTTGCGGGCGGTGAGCAATGGGTAGCTCGCCGCCCGGTAAGGACCAAGCTCGGGTCGACGGCGCGTAGTGTTCCACGCGCGCCTCAAAGAGATGTCAGCAGCAATGAAGGGGTCTGCTAGGACCGATGCCTGCCAGGGTCGCGAGATTGTTCGAAAGAGATACCGTGACCCTGGCACATGGGCAACTGAAGGAACACGGGAGGGTTTTAGTCAGTAAAAGTCTGACACGCCCTCCCGCTCCGCCCAGAGCGGGAGAAGTCATTTGATGATTTCCCATCCAAAAAAAAGGGCCGTAAATAAAAAACTTTAAACATTAAAATAGTCACATGTTAATATTTATTTACTTTCTTCCATATTTTTCAAAGGTTTTCCTCCAAAACTCCATCCGATCTTCATTCGGTAACGTTGTCATTTTGATTTCTTCATTTATTTCAAGAAATTCCAATTGCGCTTCACTAGATCTCCAAGTAATATTTGATTTTAAAGGTATTCTAAAAACAACATTTTTTAGATTAGGTACATTAAAATAATAAAAAGAAAAGAGCCATTACTTTTTAACTGATATAGAATAGAACGTTAAGGTATAGAACTTACCCAGTTTTAGCAAAACTGGTCCATAACATTGTCATCGCCTTAATCGTTGCAGCATCATTAGAAGTGGTAGGTAGCACTGATAAGAAGGCTGGATCAAATATGTAAAATAGCTCGTCCGCATGACACGCCCCTGGTGTTGTTGGTAGCCGGGTCATAAATTTGCTCAAGTTTCTGATCGAATCATATTTAAAATAATAGTTATATAATTTGCTGGTTGTATTTCGAAGAAAACTCTCACATGAATAAATTACTGGAAATGCAACCCAAGCGTCAGTAAAGTATTCTATTAAGCTGTCTATAAATGTGCTGTTGCTAAAGTATAATGGTACAACATCATTCATAAAAGTTGCTTTATCACTATCTTTTTCAAACACCAAGTAATTAGGTATTATATCATCAAAACTGTCCTTGAGTTTGTCAAGATTTTGCGAAATATACTGACTCGTCCAATAAATGCCTTCTCTATTATTGAAGCCAATGATAACAGATACATCAAGACCATTTTTAAGAATTAATTGTGATGGTTGTTCCGTAATTAATGGTCTCCTGCTCGTTCCAGCAGTCTCCACACATGGTGGAAACAAATAAGGCTCGAATGTATTATTACTTTGAACATCATTGGAAGCTTTGACAATTTCCTTAGCTGTTGTATTTTTGAATATTTTCAATAGTTCAGATGGGTCAGACGTATTGTAGCCTAAACGCGAAGCTACCTTAGATGCGCTTTCAACAGGTGTGTAACTAAAATCCTGCGGCATCAGGACTGAGGCACTTTCAATAATGGCTCTATGAAATAATCCAGTGCCTGAATGGGTAAGAAGTAAATGATGGATAGAACCTCCTCCAGCGCTTTCACCAAATATTGTGACGGAATTTGGATCACCTCCAAAGTAGGCGATATTGTTCTGTATCCACTTCAAAGCAGCTAATTGGTCTTTCAAACCAACGTTTCCTGGAGCTTCTTGGAGTCCCAGGCACAGGAAACCAAATGCCCCAAGACGATAGTTTACAGAAACAACAATAACTTTCTCTTGCACTAAATATTTTGGATTATATAGAAATTCAGAATTGCTGCCAAAGTAATATCCCCCTCCATGTAAGAAAACCATTACAGGAAAAGGCTGTTGTTCCAGGGTGGGGGGTGTGAAAACATTCACCACCAGACAATCTTCTTGACCAGCAGGTGTTTTTAAAGCTGTCACGTACTGATTGCACTTTATGTTTCCACGGTTAGCAGTAAGCGTGCCGTTCCATGAAGGAGGGCTCCCAGGGTCCTGGTGGCAGAAAATGTACATTTTTCAATTATTGCCAATTTCTGAAAATATAAAACAGCTGTATCCGTGATATTCCTAGTACCACTAATTGTATTGTCACTTGTAAAATATTAAAAGGCCGTATACGTTTTTTGTCGATTTTGCTGATTTACTTGATTTTACAGTCGCACTTTAACAGCTAACATTACGTTTTAATGCACAATATGAAAGGTCTTTTCAACTACAAATGAATGAGCTACTTTTTTATTTTTGACGGGTATTAACAATGCGAAATTTAAGTCGTTTTAAAAGTTTATTTACTGCTAATTCTTTTTAATGTTTTCCTTTTTTTATGAAATGGACTGATTTTAAAGAAAAGTTTATTTCTGTTGTTTTTTCTAAGTAGCCAAAACAAAAAAAAAAAATACTTAGCCCATTAGGTGAATGCAAAAATTTGACTACGTCATTACTATTTATTTTAAGAATCAGAGGGCTTCAAAAAACTCGTCCGCATCGCTGTCAATGGGAAAATTTCCCAAAAGGCTGGCAGCAATGCCACGTTGTATGGCAATGCTGATTCTTTGGCCAAAGATTCTGATTCTTTTTCTCTGTTTTTATAAACTTTATATACTTGTACATAATATATTAATTTTAGTGTTGAATAAGGAGTTGTAAAATATTTAAATTAAATAAAGGATAGACCCGATGACATTTATTTTAATATGAAAGTGGTAATAAGTCATTCAACCTAGATTATTTTAACAACAATACAATTCGTAAATATGTTTTATTCTAAATCGATTGATTATTACAAAAAAGTAGCTTGTGCATTAGATTATAAATGAAATTATCTTTGATGTTGTGTATTAAATAAAATATGTGGATGACCGAGCAAAGCTCGGTTTTGGTAAATTGTGCATAAAATAATAAGTTTATGTTCAATTTGATTATCGATACAGTTGGTCATTGAAAACACGAATAAAACGACATTTTATAAAAATGAATCCTAGCTAGATAGATTTATCGCCCCCGAAACCCCCTGTATACTAAATTACATGAAAATCGTTGGAGCCGTTTCCGAGATTCAGATTATATATATACACAAGAATAGCTCGTTTAAAGAGATAAGATAACATAATTTCAAAGATAATTTCACTTGTAGAAAAAATCACATCTGTAAAATGAAGAAAATCAGCGAAAAAGAAAAACATCGTATACGGCGTCTTAGGTAGGTGGACACAAAACATCACGCTTAAATTCGTCGAAGAACTAGGCAGAGGAATACAGTACACCCACATTTCATCAGTTACTTTTAAGTACTTTATGGGCGAGTCTATTGCCCTCAATCGGATATGAATCCAGACAGCTTGCTGCCACTATGAAATCATAAATTAAACTTTTGATACCAAGTGCACATTACAGCCGCAACGGGCCGCAGCGCAACGCATGCCAAAAAATTGCGTTGTGGCATAATCTACAGGCGAGGCCCGCATGTAGATTATGTTGGTTCATACAAAGTAATGAAGGAGGATTTCCTCCATGCGTTGCGTTCCTTTCGTCCACTTTCGTAACTGAATTTTCGTAACCAGCTACGAACATGGAATTTTCTTCCCGTTTGATAACTGGCTACGAAAACGGAATTATTTTTCTCTTTTTGTAACTGGTTTTCGTAACCAACTACCTAAATAGAATTATTTTTTCTTTTTTTGTACTTAACTGGTTTTCGTAACCAACTACCTAAATAGAATTATTTTTTCTTTTTTTGTACTTAACTGGTTTTCGTAACCAACTACCTAAATACCTTTCATCCACTTTCGTAACTCGGCCAGACACCGCCTGCGCTAGCCTTAACAATCAATCAGATCAGCCTATCGCAGTCCACTGCTGGACATAGGCCTCTCCCATGCTGCGCCACAACACCCTATCCTCCGCCTTCCACATCCAGTCATCTGTTTGAGGTCGTCTATCCATCTAGCTGGCGGGCATCCCACACTACGCTTAAGAATTAGTATAAAAAAAACACTTACCTGAAATCTTTCTGTTACTGTAGCATATGGTATTCCCAAAAACGTTTTTTGATTTTTAAACCAGTCGTAAGATCCCTTAATTATTCCTTGTGGAAGAGTGATAGTTTCTGCATTACTGGACCATATAACTGAGGTTGCATCTTCGCACATTATGCTCAGGATGACTAAGAGACATTGTGACACAGTCGATTTCTTCATTGTAATAAAACAATATTTACTGTACACTTGTAAACGTCACCACGTTACTGCTTTGTGTAAAGACTGAAACCGCCATTTAAATTATGTTTATCGCGACTAAATCGCTGAACTTTTAAAAGTGATTAACCAGTCATTAGAATGTATCGAAGAAAGTCACTATTATTCTAATGTGGGTGACATTACCTCAATTCTATTAATTGATAATGATTTTGAATGAAGTTTAATGGACTATAAATACCCATAAAACTATTTTACTTTAAAAGATAACGAGTACGGAATAGGTTTAATGTGTAATTAATTACGGCAATACATTACTAATCTACGATAGGTAGAGCTAAAGGTTTAAGTATTACGTTTGCAAAACAATACAGGTACAATTAAACACTGAAAAAACGTGACAACAAAGTTTGTTTGTTTATTTAACGTGCGAATTCAATACGCAATTACGTAATCAAACTCTAGTATAGATATTTATATATCTTCGTCAAGGACGTGAAAGTTGTTCTTATGCGGGTTGCAAAATGGATATGGCACCATTAGAGTAGAAGTACTTAATTGATAATTGCAATAACATGGGCCCATAACCCTACTGGGTTTGGCTTGAATGGTGTTGCAAAAACATGGTAATCATAGATACTTGTTTTATTTTTATTTACATGATTGACTTACTTAACTTAATTTATGTAACTCTCTTGATTAGTCCAACACAAACACTTCATCATGGCATTTCACAAACACACACCTTCACACACATTTCAAAATAGTAATTTTTCAAAATATGTGGCTTTCGTTATTCATTGTCACTATTTTTTAATACTTTTTTTAATGAAAGTACAGGGACTTACTAAGTCACAGGTATATTCCTTGTTTGGGAGCCATGGATTATGTTTAAGACACTGCTTCTGTATATTGTAAATGTATTGTGATGTCTATTGTCTATATAAGGTGTATTATTCATACACGAAATATTTTAAGAGGTACACCTGTAGGTGGTACAGAAACGAAAAAAAAATTTCAACACCTTATATATATATAAATGTTGTGGGTTTAGTTACATTAAAATAAAAAAAATATTTATTGAAACAAGCCTTCGGCTCAGCTAGTGGTAAGGGGTAACCATCGTTTATGGAAAACTACAATAGGTACCTACCAGAAACATGGTAGGCAGGATATTTTTTGGGTGAGGAATCTTCAAATGACGTCTCCCGCTCTGGGCGCCAGGGTTGCCTATGCCAGGGCCACGGTAACTCTTTCGAACATCATCTCGCGACCTTGGCAGTTACGTTGCCATGTCTTATTTGTCTGCCTACACATAGCAACGCCTGTTGCGTTTTCCAGGTAATTTTTATCGTTTACAGATCTTCATGGATTGGTTTTGTTCCTTTTCGTAACGTGAACCAGGTATCATAGATGTAGGGGTAAGAGATTTTTACTACTTGGGTGATAGGTTAAGTCTCGGACAAAGATCTGGAGCGTATATGTGTCTTACGCCAAATAAAGAATCATCTGGAATTCTGGACTTACCAACTGAAGGTTCGGTTTCTACATATTACTTAAGTAGAGTTTCATCATCATCATCATATCAGCCGCAAGACGTCCACTGCTGGACATAGGCCTCCCCCTATTTGGGGGGCTTTGCCATAATCGCCACGCTTGGCAAGCGGGTTGGCGTCGAATGTTAAGCTTAGTGGTAACACGGATATAATATTATGCCCCTATACCTCCTCCATTGACCTGATGACGGCTGCAGAAATTCGCTGGATGTGAGAAGCGCAGAACCGGTAGAAGTGGCTGTGGTTGGGGAGGCTTATGCCCAGCGGTGGACATTTTCCGGCTGAAATGATGATGATGATGACCTCTTCCGTCCTATTGTACCTGGGGATTTATTGCCAAAGCATGAAACCCATAGTTTCGACCGCAGTGACTGGGGCTCCTTCTCCGTATCAGGGCGCCTATTTTCTAAGTCCGTCAACGATGATAAGGGGCCTGCACAGAAGTAGAAGAAAAGAAAGGAAATACGTTTATTTGCGGCAAACATTACGCACAGAAAGACCAGAAACATACAGAAATAAAAAATAAGGTGTGGGTAGGGTGTGGGTGTGAGTAGCTTGTTCGATATTTTAAATGTACTTTACCTCGGATTAATTTTCTTTTTCGTTGGGAAAAAAATAATTGCCTTATTGCCTAACTCGCTATTAATCAGAATCTAAATCATTTGGAAGGTGATTGCTAATAATGCTAATCCATTTTTTCATATGTTCTCAATATTTGTCTGCTCAACAACGTAAATAACAAAATGAAAGTTGTTGAACTGTTATATTGAAAGCCGTTCCTACTGCTAGTGTATTACGAAATTACCCCGCGAGAGTAGGGAC
The DNA here is from genome assembly GCA_932294355.1 of Aporophyla lueneburgensis. Taxonomy (NCBI): domain Eukaryota; kingdom Metazoa; phylum Arthropoda; class Insecta; order Lepidoptera; family Noctuidae; genus Aporophyla; species Aporophyla lueneburgensis. Next base: position 18,642,176 of record OW028746.1, on the reverse strand, counting down.
TACCGGCAAATCATGTAGTCATTCATGAATAGTCCGAACCCCGAACGCGATGTCTTTTTGCGGTTCCAGAAATATGAATCTGTCACGTTTTTTTTGACGGGCCGACTACTTTACACCGACTTTCGGACGGACTCCAGAATAGACACTCTATTGTAGAATGCCCGCTCCTGCTTACATGAAGAAGTTGATCTTTCATGGCTCCATGTTTTATTTTGGCTTTATAAGGAGCCGCTGAAAGATTTCAACAATATCTAGTCAGTGATTGTGCAAGCAAAATGGTTATGTCGTTAGTATTCTGAGTGTGATAAGTTGAAAGCCTTTTTATCCTGAGTTTAACTTGAAATTCTGTCTCCCTAACTTTTTTCATACAGGCGATTATTCTCGTAAATTAAACTGTTTTATTGATTCAAAAAAAAATATCTACCCTTTAGAAAGCCTCAAAAAACTTGAAGGATTTTCACAAAATTTTTATCATCTAAAAAGCGATAAATTTTCGGCATACAGCATACAGTTGATGAGTGAAGAGTTTGATATCTAACGTTGTTTGTTTTGTACGTTTCTAGAAGTATACTCGGTGCGGCCTTAGTCATCTTTTCGATGACGCTGGTGATATCCGCGGTGTTGGAGCTGTTCCCTCGCTTGGAGCCCGACCCCACGTTGGCGCCGCTGCCCACGCCGGACCGCCACATGCCGCCAACGTCCCATCACAAAACTACTTATCATCCACCTCGAAAAGGATAGACTGGATGTTCAGTTATTTATTAATGTTAGCAATTAAAATATTTTGAGTACATTTAACGATACTTTCAGTAGTTGTCGAAACCCATCGACAATTCCTAATCAATGTCGTCACTTCGTACCTTAAACAGTAATGATTGAATTAGGATTTTACTGTTTACGTACTAAAATAAGAATTTGGTGATACCTATGCCTTGTACAGTCATAAAAAAAGTGTAACCAAGGACGACGGATATATGTAGATATGATGTTTAGTAAGAAATTGATGGATGTTTTCGAATAAAATAAAATAAATAAAAACCAGACTGTTCATTTATCAAATTATATCCCATTCGAAAACATCCATCGGATTTTACTACTTAACTTTTTTGGTGACTACTCTATCCTACCCAGTTTTGTATTACTTTTTCTTCTGTAATTTTGTCAGTTATGGAAATAGTTTTCCTCATAAAGACTGCAACACAACCTGTTTGTAGATAATTATTTTGGTAAAGGGAAACATGAGACATTTAATAAAATAGTATACTATGACTTCAAATTGAGGTAGTATAACTAACAGTTTTTGGGAAAAAACTATCATTTCAACTTATGGCATTCATTCTCCAAAAAAAGAGCGATGGTTCGGCCACTGTCCGCATTTTTCTACGAGATATTTGTCAACCATATATTAAAGCACACAGTTGAGCTGGTCCACAAATTTAAAGTCACCCAGCGTGCTATGGAGCGGGCTATGCTCGGAGTGTCTTTGAAGGATAAAATCAGAAATGAAAGTATCCGCAAAAGTACTGGAGTTACCAACATAGCTCGCAGAGTAAGCAGGCTGAAGTGGTAGTGGGTTGGCCATGTCTGTGGAAGGGTCGATGGCCGAGGGAGCGGACGAGTCCTGGAGTGAAGACCGCGTATGGGCAAGCGTAGCGTGGGATGCCCCCCAGCTAGATGGATCGACGACCTAAAGAAAGTGCTTGGGACAGACTGGATGCGGAAGGCGGAGTACTGGGTGTTGTGGCTAACATTTGTGAGGTCTGGACTGCGATAGGCTGGATTGATTGATATTTTAAAGAACTTGGGGTATTCTCACAGTATCTAGTCTTAACGTAGTAGTATGTATAAACTTCAAACATATGTATTTGACTACGAAATAGACGACGGCAGGCTAAACACGCGTAATAAGGACGTTGGGAACAAAATCATCACGGCATTTAAAATAATTAAACATGTTGTATAGTATCAGACAGTTATTTTTTTAATAAATTACCGCTTGAGTTAAAAACTATGTTGCTTACGGGCCAATTCAAGGCAAGGCTCAAGGCATTCGTGTTGGAAAAATGTCTCTTCCTTTTGTTTCATTTATTTCTTTAGTCTTGACGCTCTTAAAACTGACATTTACAATTTTCCATGTTTTATTGTGTTCCATGTTCATTTGACTTTAAGTTTTGATTTTTATTTTTCGTTTCGATTGCTCATTTATTGCCATACTAGCTTTTGCCCGCAGCTTCGTTCGCGTTAAAATATTTTTTTTTTCATAAAAGTAACCTATGTTACTTCTAATACCTCCAAGAATATGTGCACAAAATTTTATGATGATCGGTTAAGTAGTTTTCGCGTGAAAGCGTAACAAACAAACTTACATTCACATTTATAATATTAGTAATATTTTATGTTTGCATGTACAATTTTATATTTTCTAATTTTAATTTCAACCAAATAATATGTTCAAATTTTAATTGAATTGCACGTTCGTATCCTTTTATGTACCTCCAATACTGTTGTAAACATGCTTCATACGGGATTATACTCGAACGCAATGTGGATTGTTACTGAATAAATGAATTGAATTTAATTAAATCAGTCAGTTGTATTATGGTGCAGTAAAAATTTGTATTTTCTGTTTGTTGGTTTTTTATTTCATAGTCGTAGATCAATCATGAATTGATTGATCTACGACTATCACAGTCCACGCGTTCCGCATCCAGTTTTTCCCGCCCACCTTTTTAAGGTTGTTGGTCCATCTAGCTAGGGGGCGTCCCACACTACGCTTGCCAATAGGCAGTCTCCTTTCCAGGACTCGTCTGCTCCACCGGCCATCGGTCTTTCGACAAACATAGCCAGCCCACTGCCACTTCAACGTGCTTACTCTGTAAGCTATGTCGGTATGTAACTTCAGTTCTTTTCCGGATAACTCCGTTTCTGATTTTATCCTTCAACGAAACTTCGAGTCATAGATACCTAATATGGAACAAGACTAAACATCATGTTATTTAAAGGCACCGCTCCACACAACTTAACTGCTAAGCTACGCGCACGTGTAAGTACAAATCTTTGCTTTGTATGATAATGTAGACGATCCACTATAATGGCCATATAGCCAGCCACTTGGATGGGACCGGTTGGCAAACGTAAACGAGGAATATCATACTCGCTGGGAGGACGAGATTGTGCGTATAGCTAGATCACTCTGGACGTACGTAGTGAAAGACTGAGAAAGCTGGCAGTGTCTGGAGGAGACCTTCACCTCAAGGGTTCTCAAATAAAAAGCAAGTAGGTATCTAGATGGCCGAGCTTTGCTCGGTATTAAATTTTTTTTTGGTAAATTGTGTTTTTTAGAAATTATATTTAAATACAAATAACATTTTGTTAATTTTCTTCCAATACAACAAAAAACATACATATTTATGTTTAAGTTTATTATCGATAAAGTTGATTATTGAAAACACGTATAAAAAAACAACCGACTTCCTTAAAAACACTACAAAGAGAAAAATAACTTTAATTTCGGCAGTCGGTGTCTTAGGATTTGTATTTAACGCTTTTGCCACCGACTTCCGAAATTAAAGTTATTTTTCTCTTTGTAGTGTTTTTAAGGAAGTCGGTTGTTTTTTTTTTGGAAAAAGTTTTTATTTTTAAATTTTTAGTTTTGGTATCTACCCCACACTAATTCCAAACAAACAATGCATATTTATGCGATAGCAGAAATCGCGGTTGATTTGCCGTAATTTTTTAAAAAGTTCCGATGTCTGTCTCTAGAACTCATCATCAGATCTATATGAAATTTATATGGGACCATTTCGAAATAAACTCCTTTCGAACAAAAAAAGAATTTTGCAAATCCGTATATATATGACAGAGTTATGGCCGAACATACATGAAAAAAATATATAACCATCCGAATTGATAACCTCCTCCTTTTTGAAGTCGGTTAATGACATTTTCTAAAAATTAATCCTAGATAGTTCGATTTATCGCCCCCGAAACCCCTTGTATACTAAATTTCATGAAAATCGTTGGAGCCGTTTCCGAGATTCAGATTATATATATATATATATATATGTATATAAGAATTTCTCGTTTAAAGGTATAAGATATGAACTAAAATTATACTATTGATAAACATTGCACATATATGAGAAATATAAAGCTTTTTAAATTTAATTTTTATTACCGTCCACTACGACGTGATCGTGAAAGGCTTGTGGCCAGGTAATAACAGCTGCACGGGTTAATCGTTCAGGTTAAGCTACGTTTGCCGCGGTTGCTCCGTGAATGGGTAACCATCTTTACATAATCAAATCATTTCTTTATTTGCATAGAATAGTGGTAGTGTTACAATAGTGGTGCTACTTTCGGATATGTTTCCAGTACATTCTGCCTGTTGGCATACAAAAATATAGTGGTTAACTTACTTACATACAACATATTTAAAATGAGATCATGGATCAGCAAAGTCTAAAATTATTAACACAATAAATGAGATATAGTGAAGCAAATATTACATTCATTTCATTCATCATTTATAAAATGGGTACCAGAGTAATAACATTTATCTATCAGCAACGACGTCAGGACTTCAGGAGTTTCTTGAATTTTATTAAAGGCTGATCCTTTATACAATTTGGCAATTTGTTAAATATAATAGGTGTCATACCAATAATGTGTTTTAAGCATAGCAGTGTTATATCTACCAGTACACAATCGACTTTGATATTTTGATCTCAAGGCAGCAGTGCGCATTCTCGTATCATTTAAGGCCGGAAATAAATGCTTATCAAGACCCTTCCGTGCCTCGGAAAGCACGTTAAGCCGTTGGTCCCGGCTGTCTTTTCGTAGATCTTAGACAGTCGTTACGGGTTGTCAGAAGCCCGAAAGTCTGACAACCAGGCTTATGAAGGGGTATCGTTATTAACCAGTTAACTAGGTTGTGGAGGTCTGATAGGCAGTCGCTCCATATAAAATACTGGTACTCAGCTGCATCAGGTTAGACTGGCAGTCGACCCCAACATAGTTGGGAAGAGGCTAGGCAGATTATATGACGTGGTCGTGAACCACGACCATGCACGGGAAGGAAAAAATGAACCGTGCAGCATCCTAATGTGACTTACCTCTTCGTGCTTATCCTAAGTTCGTAGCAGTGGGTGGAACCCTTAGTTCCATGTTCTATAATAAAGGGTTTTCTACACTTAGTCCTTCCGGTGGACCACTGTGCATGGGCCATGGCGGCCGTCACGCATCGGTGGTTATTCCAACCTCCATCCAGAATTTGATTATATCTCCGGGTCTGTTAAGAACATCCGTGTATGTACCTAAGTTGGTATAAGATGCGGGTGCCCCGACGGTTTCTGTCCCAATCTGGGAGAGGACTATGCATTCCTCAGCCTCCATGTAAGTCCTGCATAGGTGACTGTTCGTTATGGGTATGCCTATCCTATAAAGTGTTTATTTACTATTCAATTGTTCCGATTGTGTAGCACCGTTAGGTTAGGTTAGTAAGGAAAACAATAAAAAACACAAATATTCAAAGAAGTAGACCTTTTGAATGGGTTAAGTTACACAGTTCGACATAAGCAATTGTCTTTCTATTGTGTCTCTAATTACGGCATTCGGTGAGTTAATAAAATAATACAAGGCGTGTGCTCGATGACATTCCAACCTCAAAAAAGACAAACTTCCAGATTAACTTTCATTCCCCATTTAACTCCTTTTAGGGATGTATTTACAAAAATCCCACTGTAATGATCACCTCCATATTTCAGCAAGCCTTTTGAAAATTTTCAAGCTTCTAAACCTATCGATATCTAAGGCTGTGCGCTATTATCTGCCATTGTATTTAATTATAATTGCAAGTTATTGATAACAAGAAGCAACAATGGCGGATCTGACCTATATTTCTGAATTCAATAGCTAATTAGGTGTGATGCAACCAAACGGTGCGTAAAAATAGGGTGCCACAGGTCATGGCGTAATTATAGACGGGGCTGACGGGGTCCTTGTTCAGGGCTTCATGGTATGGCATACCCATGACTCACAGGGTTATTTTTATGTCTTATGGATGGGGAGATATGGTTGAAATATCTAACTGTTTAGATAATACTAGCTTCTGCACGCGACTTCGTCCGCGTTAAATTTCTTGTTCCCCGACCCTTCCCGTCGCTTCGAATCGCTTACCCGTGCGATTTTCCCCGTTTTTGCAACATTTTTCATTACTGCTCCGCTCCTCTTAGTTGTAGCGTGATGTTATATAGTTTATAACCTTTCTCGATAAATAGGCTACTCAACACAAAAATATTTTTTCAATTCGGACCGGTAGTTCCTGAGATTAGCGCGTTCAATCAAACAAACAAACTATTCAGCTTTATAATATTATAGTATAGATACCTAATAGGTGAATTCGCACCTTCAGAGAGTCGCGAAACAGTATATTAATTTTATTTATTTATAACTAGCTTCTGGCTTCGCCTACGTGGAAGTTGGAAATGATCCCACGGGAACGTGCCAACGGGACAAATAAAGTAGAGTATGTCCCTCTGCTGAATGCCATCTGAATTCAACATTCTTGTCATAGGAGACCAGTCATATTTCATACAAAATTGGGCCCAAACCCAAATCCAGAGATAAAATGTGTTACTGTAGTCGGGGTCCTCCTCATTATCATTTATCGCTATGGGTCCAAATCTCTACGGCCATTCCTTCATTTTGAACAAGTATTAACTACTATGACGACAAACCTCTAAGAATGTTAGTGGCGCTTCAGATTTTGGGCTCAATATGGCTGTTCTCCTTTTATCGAAATCCGTTCATTAGTTTAGGCGTGAAAAAATAACACACGGGTAAGAGTTATTTTCGAGTTTATAAAACTTGTATAGATAAGGACAGCACAGTCACTTACAATTCAAGAAAAAAAAAAAACAGCTAAAGTTGGCATTTCAGTAGTAATCATACAATTAACTGATATGCATGATTAATGAATGGTCTCAAGGCATGAGCGAGGGAAACGAGCTCGAACATTTTAGAACACTGGTTTGTGTAGGTAAGATTTTTTTTATTTATTAATCAATACTTAAACAGCAGTTCCTTGGTCGACTGATGCATATAGTTTGAGAATGCAAGTTAAGAAAAATTAACACCCATACATTTACATTACAACAGCGTCTTACTAGCTACTTCTTTTGCCTCTTCTAAAACCTTCGAAAAATGATGTCCACCTGTTTCCTTTTTTGTCCTGGGACACGCATTGAAACATTTACAGCGTTTACATAGTACATACTAATTTTCATTGGCGTCACCGACACATCCGGAGATAGGAAGCACATCCGGTGATAGGAAGCGCAGCCGCGATCGACAAGGACGGCACACAGCGCCAGCGCAGCGTGACAAAACCAAACTTAGATAGTGCGAAGAATATTATTTATTCACAACAATTAATGAACTGGTGCATCGCATTTTAATAATTATGATAACAGTAACATAGTCATATTCTGCGTGTCCTTCGCGTATGTTAACCTAGAACTAATCCAGGGGGTCATGAACTCATGACCTCAATGACCCTTGGATCCAACCATGGTTGGACCTTTCATTATATTGCCTTGACATCGTAGTTTGCTATACGTGCTAGGGGGCTTTTAAATGTGGTAATGAGAGTGTGTGTAGGCAAGTAAAAAACACGATGATGACGCTTAATACGTTGACTACTTTAAATAATTTAGCAATTTTGTTCTTGCTAATTCTTACCTATTAACGCTTAATTGGTATTAGTAGAGCTCTACTACTACCAAATAGATATCTAAAGAGCTCTTTGGGAAGGAAAAACTGGGAAGTACTTCCATAACTTCAAACGGGGTGAATAGGGATACAGGGGTGAATAAATACAAAATTTTGAAAGGGATTTTGAAATAGAATTAATATGTTTGTTACCAAAAAGGACTCTAGTATGTTTATTGTATAATTAACGTGTTAGTAGGTACCCTTGTTGGCAACATACTACATCTCTTATTTCAACACTAGCTTTTGCCAGCGGCTTCGCCCGCGTGGAGGTCGGAAAATATCCCGCGTGAACGTACTACTGGGATAAAAAGTAGCCTATGTGTTAATCCCGGTTAATTTTTTTTTAGCTCGAAAGCGCATTTTCATCCGACTTGCTTCAAATTTATCGTCACAGCTCGGCTCCTATGTGTCTTAGCCATATGTTATATAGCCTATAACCTGCCCAGGAGTATGGACTACAATCGTACCAAGTTTGGTTAAAATCCCTTCAGTAGTTTTTGACCCATGCATGCACATACAGACAGACAGACAGACAAAAAATTTACTGATTGCATTTTTGGCATCAGTATCGATCACCATTCATCCTCCAATATTAATTTTGAATAAATTTTCAATGTACAGAATTGACCTCTCTACAGTTTTATTATAAGTATAGATATAGATATAGATTGGAATCCATTTTTAAGATTCGTCCCAATACATCCCTGCATCCCTATTCACCTCGGTTGTACCTACAACCGGTATGAATAGCCTTCCATTAATATTCCCCAACTAGATATCTATTTCTGCCGCCAAGTAGTGTTGCTGTATTCCGAATGGAAGATAAGTAATTAAAAAATAAATACTTACAGCTGGTTTGAAGATTATCTGCTACAGGGTTCTCAGGAATACTTGGGTACACACGGCTACAGGTCAAGCTATACATTTCCAGTTTTAGCTGACCTCATATTGTATAGTGTTCGTACAATGAGATGTTAGCTTATATATGCTCCGTCTTGTGACCCAGGAGAACTCGCAAACTGCCTGGGAGCAATTACTCACCTTCCCTTACCGGATTCTACATGTTCAGAAAAATCTTGCAAACAAAAAATCATTAACGATGCAAATTAAAGAAAACTGCAACATTTCGACCACAATTTTAGACCCAAAATGACCTGCATTTGTCATTCGATCACAAAAAGGTTTATGCTCACATGTAGAATCGAAATTAAATGAAGGTGACATTAGGGGTGCCGCTAGGATACTGTTCAGCAGTTGATCGCAGCCGTGAGCTCTTTTCGAAGTGGGTCCGCTGGTGGCCTCGACGGCCTGACTCCACAACCTTTAAAAGATCTATTGAGTTCAGGCGCTGGGGAAGCTGGAGAGTCGCTTTTGAAGGAGCTTGCGGCCCTGATTAACCTCATGCTCAGCGGCCGCGTGAACGATGGCGTCGTCGATGTCTTGTACGGGGTCAACCTATGTGCCCTGCGCAAGAGGGACGGTGGCATTCGTCCCATTGCCGTTGGCTGCACATACGGCAGCCAAAATATGTTGTAAGCTGTATAGCGAACCACTTACAGCTAAGTTCCAGCCCCTGCAGCTGGGATTTGGCTCGAAAGGGGGCTGTGAGGCTGCCGTACATGCCCTTTCCACTTTTTTAAGCTCCAACAAAGGTGAGGTCATCCTCAAGGTTGATGTTAAGAATGCCTTTAACTCAGTAAACAGGGACACTTTGCTGGCTGAAGTCAAAAAGGAACTACCCGAAATTTATGGTTTTATTTGGCAATGTTATAGAAATCCCTCCAAATTATTATACAAGGACAACGTTTTGGAATCTGCAGTGGGATGCCAACAAGGTGAGTCACCTTGGGCTTGTCATTTTCAGTTTGGCTATTTATCCAATCATCCAAAAACTAAATTTAAAATTTAATTTTTGGTACTTAGATGATGGAACACTAGGTGATGTAGACACCGTTTTAAATGATCTACAATTTCTAAAACATCATTTTAAATCTATTTGCTTGGACCTTAACCCCTCAAAATGCGAAATTTACCTCTCTGACGTTACCGACAGACAACTGACCCTAGAAAAATTTAATTCAATTGCCCCACAAATCAAAATTTTGGAAAAAAGTTCACTGCACCTCCTAGGTTCCCCAATTTTGGAAGACAGCTTTGGTCCTTTCATCGATGAAAAAATCAAAAACTTCAACGACATTTCGGACAGACTCTCCAAAATAAACTTACATTCGGCATTCACCCTGATTAGATATTGTTGTTTTGGCCCAAATTTTATATATTTTTTACGTTCTTCCCCTTTATGGAAGCAGCCACATCTGTTGTACAAAATTGACCAATTTATTCGCAACACATTGACAACCATTTTAAATGTGGCTTTGGACGACCGAGCGTGGCTTCAAGCCACATTAACAATCCATTTTGGTGGCCTCGGCGTCCGCAAAATTACCAGTATTAGCTTCCTCTGTCCACAGCACTAAGAAGCTGACCAGGAAAATATTAGCACCCTGCCTGGTTGACTCCGAAGTGCCGTGTTTGGCTGATGCCATGAACGCCTGGACAGTGACTTGCAGAGACAGTGGGATGAGCCGCTCTGCAGGTTGGTACGGAATAATCTAATAATCAATACGTCCACCAATACTGCTGAGCGTGCCCGCTTGTTGGCTTTGGGAGAATGGGAGTCGGGCCTCTGGTTACAGGCACTGCCGTCACCCAACATAGGTAGTATGTTGTGTGACAATACTTTCCGGCTCGCTACCTGTCTGCGTCTGGGCGCTCCTTGCCGGGCTCCGCATCGCTGCCAGTGCGGTGAAGCTGTCGACTGCCTCGGACACCATGGCCTTTCTTGCAGTAAGAGCGCAGGCCGTTTGGTTCGGTGCGCCAGCATTAATGACATCATCCGTCGTGCTCGTGTCACCGCCGGGGTGCCAGCTGTTTTAGAAGCCAACGGCTTGGCACGCGACGGTGGGAAGAGACCAGACGGAATGACCATAATGCCCTGGAAGGTGGGCAGGCCTCTGGTGTGGGACGCAACATATGTCGACACCCTTGCACCATCCCACCTTCCCTGTACGATGGGATGCGCTGGGGCGGCTGCTGCAGGTGCGGAAAACCTCAAACGGCGAAAATATTCCAAACTCATTGGAAGTTTCATATTTGAGCCGTTTGGGGTTGAAACATTAGGGCCGTGGGATCTGAGTGCCCACTTGGTTTTTCGAGATATAGCCAAGCGGTTGGTCGACTCTTCACGTGACCTATTTTTTGGCCAAAGAATCAGCATTGCCATACAACGTGGCAATGCTGCCAGCCTTTTGGGAACTTTTCCCGTTGACAGCGATGCGGACGAGTTTTTTGAAGCCGTCTGATTCCTTTTTCTCGGTTTTTATACACTTTTATACTTGTACTTAATATATTAATTTTAGTGTTAAATAAGGAATTGTAAAATCATTATATATAATAAAACTAAATTGATAAAATGTGCGTGCCGATAAAACTTAAAAAGGAGTCCCAGCACGATAAAGGGAGTTATATAGTGTGATAGCCCTTTATCCCCCCTCGAACAAGAAAATTCCCGTTTTAACCTAAAGGGCGTGTTTTTAAAGATATTAGGGCTTTTCCTACCCTTCAACTTGGAAATTAAGTGTAGTGGCGCCATCTGTTGTCGAGTATTTGAACTTCATTCAGAACAACGATTATTTGGGTTGGATCTCTTCTGAATTGCCATTTCAATTTAAAATATTGCAGTTTCCAATTAAATTAGCCTTTAGTTTTACAATTAACAAAGCGCAAGGGCAACTTTAAAATATTGTGGCATCAACCTCAAAGAATCCTGCTTCTCTCACGGTCAACTGTATGTAGCTTGCTCAAGAGTAGGAAATTCGAAAAATTTATATAAATATACCCCGGACAATAAAATGAAAAATGTTGCTTATAAACAAGTAGTGTAAATAATGAGAAAATGTTTTCAATATTTTTTTTTACTTTTACGTCATAGTTTTTTTTTATTTCAACTACCACGTAATCTCATATCAACTCCCGAGCGAAGCCAGGTATCAGAGCTAGTATTTAAATAAATAGACAATGTATCTTTATATATATATAATTCTACTGTACGTGTGTATGTCACTGAACTCCTCCTAAACAGCTGGACTGATTTGAATGATTTTTTTTGTATGCGTTTGGGTGGCATCCTGGATGGTTTAGATTCACTATTAGACCAGGTAGGTGGCGCTGCTATCGAGTTCTAGGAAACAGGACAACGGCTGTACGGTCAGGTAGTATACATATATATATCTACCTAGCATTTAAGCTTCTGTGTGACTGGCCGACTCCTGGATCATTGAATAGTGTCTTTTATTGTGGTTGGCAAATTATCAAATGACGTCTCCCGCTCTGGGCGGAGCAGGAGGGCATGTCAGACTTTTACTGACTAAAACCCACCCGTGTTCCTTCAGTTGCCTATATGCCAGGGTTGCGGTAACTTTCGAACAAATCTTGCGACCCTGGCAGGATTGAATAGCGCGTGTATTTTTTTTTTTCAAATAAATGCTTTAGCATGAGGTCATGTCAAAAAGATAGAAAGGTTAAATAAAAAGTAAGCGGCATAAACTCATTAGAGTATGAAATGGCGATGGGCGTTCCTCAAGGTTCAATATTGGGTCCTTTTCTCCTTTTTAGTTTACATTAATGATTTTACCTCATTTACCCCAAAAAAACAACCGAAGATTATTACAAATGACACGTCATTGATATTTAAAATAGATCGACGGATAGTAAAATTTACCCGACTTGGGAATCGAACTCTCGTCGGACAAAGTTTTATTGGGATTTCCTATCTGAAATTTCTCAGTTTAGTCCGGAGTAAGAGTACTACAAGTATCTCCTGGGTGTACACACGGCTACATATCAAGCTATTCATTTCCAGTTTTAGTTGAGCTCGCATAGATTTTTCGTACAATGAGAAGTCAGCTATTTTTGGAAATTTATAGCTTGATTTGTCGCCGTGCTTACGAGTCATTATAGATGAAGGAACTGTAGTCAGTAGCTGCCTGACATTACCCTCCGTTCTACCCAGACGGAGGGTATCAAGAGGAGGGTTACCAATAGAAAAAAAGGTTCAGATGATCAGCTCATTTGCTGCACCTAGTATCTAAAGCTCCAAATCATGAATTTGTTTCGCCACTTCTTTTCAGGGGTAGTCAGCTGGTCTGATAGGAAATGTTGACTCCATCTTGCATACATATTTTATTGTTATAATATGACGTGTAAACGTAATTTGCGTCATCATATTTACAGAATCAACAATTTCAGTTCATTTCATAACAGTATATGTGCCACTTGTTTGTTATTTTTTCATGCAAACAATCTAGACAATTGCAATTTTAGTCCTTGCTGATTGTATAATATACAAAGAGTTATGCTTGCGTAGCAATTGTAAAATGGATATGGTATTCAGAACTTCAGAGAATTATTTACAAATTGTATAGCTACTTACGTTAGACGGAGATTTTTACAGCCTATTTGATCTAAATTATTTGACCAGTGCGTGTAGTCAGTGGCACTGAAATATGGTCGCTCTCAATCGACCGGCTCATCATCATCATCATCATCATTTCAGCTGAAAGACGTCCACTGCTGGACTTAGGACTCCCCCAATATGGGGCGGTTTGCCATAATCGCCACGCTTGGCAGGCGAATTGGCGACCGCAGTATGGTGGTATAATGTACAGAGAACGCTGCTGCTCATTCTCTAGTAAGTCCCTTAGTCGCCTCTTATGACACCCACGGGAAGAAATGGAATGGTGCTATTATTTACGTCCGGCACCACAAGGCCATCGACCGGCTAATAACTCTCAATTAGACAGCTGTAAGTCACCACAAGGTCGATGGAGAGGGCCATGTTTGGGGTTTCTCTACGCGATCGAATCAGAAATGAAGAGATCCGTAGGAGAACCAAGGTTACCGATAAAGCTCAAACTTAAGTGACAGTGGGCAGGGCATATTGCTTGCAGAACAGATGATTCCCGGTGTGGCAACCATGTACCGAAAGACGTAGCTTTGAAAGGTCTCCTACACGACGGACCTGATGAAGGCCGAAGACGCGGGATGCGAGAAGCACAGATCCAGTCGAAATGGCGGAGCATGGCAAGGCCTATGCCAAGCAGTGGACATCTTTGGCTGAAATGATGTTGATGATGATGCGGCAATTCACAACTAGGATTACGTTATTGTTTCACTCTTTATACATCCATGTTCAATAGAAATGGCTACTTAAAGAGGCATTGAAATACCAAATTCAATAAGAAGTTAATAAGTTTTTGTGCGAGGACAATGGTTTTACCGTAAGTTAAAATTTTATTTTTAAATTATTAGTTAAAATTTTTGTTGTTAATTTAATAAATAACTTCAATGTCTTCTATGGACATAGAAGCCATAGAAGACATTGAAGTTGACTGGCCTGTTAGTCTAGTCGTTAGTGACCCTGCCTGCTAAGACTGAGGTCGTGGGTTCGATTCCCACCCAGGACAAATCTTTGTGTGATGAGCACAATCATTTGTTCTGTGTTTGGATGTAATTTATCTATAACTAGCTTCTGCCTGCGACTTCGTCCGCGTCAAAATTTTGTTTCCCCGAACCTCCCCGTTGCATCGAATTGCCTGCCAGTTTTCGTCAATTTTTCGTTGCTGCTCCACTCCTTTTGATCGTAGCCTGATGTTATATAACCTTTAGCCTTCCTCAATAAATAGGCTACCCAACCCAAAAGAATTTTTCAAGTCGGACCAGTAGTTTCGGAGCCTATTCAATATACAAACAAACAATCAAATCTTTCCTCTTTATAGTCAAACGGGATAAAAAATAGTATCCTATGTCCGTCTCCCGGTTCTAAGCTACCTCCCCACCAATTTTCAGCCAAATCGGTTCAGCCGTTCTTGAGTTATAAATAGTGTAACTAACACAACTTTCTTTTATATATATAGATATATGTATGTATTTAGAAATATATAAGTATGCTTATCAGTTGTCTGGTTGCCATAGTACAGGCTCTGCCTAGTTTCGGATCAGATAACGTAGTGCTGGTTGTCCTAAGATATATTGTCCTAAGATATAAGCCATCATCACGAAAGAGCTGATCTATTCTGTAAATAAATAACAGTGGAGGCTTAATATGCAACGTGTATTGTACCTGATACTAGGGATTAACAGCAGTGAGCTGTTCAAGTTTATGTTATCCAAATTGATTTTCAAAGAATAGACCGGAGGTTACTTTTTATCAATGGGTACTTACGTAAAAAATAAAAGAATAATATGCTAGACTCACAGTTTGCACCACATATGACTAATACAATGCGCTTTACATATTTAAAACATAATTTACTGCTTTTTTCCCTATGTGCAGATATTTCACTCTTACTTGGATTGTTCCTATTATTAAGAAAAGTACTAGAGATCTTCGTGATGAATTCACGAAATCGAATGATAGGGTAATGTTGTCTTGAGTATTGCCAGAGACACAGTTTGTTAAGTTTCGGAAGAGAAATATGACGCACGTGAAAGTACCTATCGCAATAAAACCCTCTGCTTAGTGTATGAGATATGTACCTAATTAAATAAAAGAGTTACATCTACACACAGAGTAAAAGACAATAATGAGGGATAAATAAAATACATGTTAATCATTGATGTATTAAAAATAGGATGTTAATGGTAATTGTGTGACTATAGGTAAATATACGGTTCATATATCATTTATTTCTCAAAAGATTTTACATCAATCACTTAACGAGAAACAAAGTTTAATAATAGTAAGATATACAAAAATAAACGTCCTTAGCGCAAAATGTAACAAACATTTCAATAAATTAACTAATGTGTTGCGTATAATTAAACAAAAGTAGAAAAAGAGTGGGTAGTTGTGAAAAAAGTATCATCACTCACATAGCTTTGCGCGTCAAGTGCGCCAATGTTCTTATCAGTAGCATTCTAGGGGACCGTGCACACTACACAGTAATAAGGTGAAGGATATTATTTTACTAATAATTTTTACATTTCATTTATTTATGACTGTCGAAGATGTGTTTCTTTAATATTCTTTTAAAGTAAAGATTAGTTTTTGATTCTTTTATGTTTATTGGGAGAGAATTGTAAAGTTTTACTCCTTCATTTTTAATATTTTTCTTGCCGTAGTTTGTTCTGGATCTGTGTACTAGTAGGTTATGTGCCCGTCGTGATGATTGGAAGTTTCATATTTGAGCCGTTTGGGGTTGAAACATTAGGGCCGTGGGATCTGAGTGCCCACTTGGTTTTTCGAGATATAGCCAAGCGGTTGGTCGACTCTTCACGTGACCTATTTTTTGGCCAAAGAATCAGCATTGCCATACAACGTGGCAATGCTGCCAGCCTTTTGGGAACTTTTCCCGTCGACAGCGATGCGGACGAGTTTTTTGAAGCCCTCTGATTCCTTTTTCTCGGTTTTTATACACTTTTATACTTGTACTTAATATATTAATTTTAGTGTTAAATAAGGAATTGTAAAATCATTATATATAAGATTAGAATATATAAGATTAGTTTTTGATTCTTTTATGTTTATTGGGAGAGAATTGTAAAGTTTTACTCCTTCATTTTTAATATTTTTCTTGCCGTAGTTTGTTCTGGATCTGTGTACTAGTAGGTTATGTGCCCGTCGTGATGATCGTGTTTGTACTTCGCTGTTTTTTGTGAATGTTATTTCTGTATGGATTTCTTTTGTAAGAATTTTTCTAATTAGTATGCATGTGTTGTATTGATACATTTGAGTGATATTAAAAAGCTTAGTGTCTTTATATATTTTATTTGTAGATGTTAGGTAGTGGTATTGGAAAAGGGCTTTAATAATTTTATTTTGGGCTATTTGGAGTTTGTGTATGTTTGTTTTAGTCGTGGACCCCCACACCTCGATTAAATATTCTAAATGTGGCTTTGCCAAAGCATTATATACAATATACCGAACTTTTGGAGGAAGGCATCTAGCTATTCCGCGTATTGCACCCGTGAGACGTGACAGCTTAGAGCAGATCTTTTTTATGTGTGATTGCCACGTTAGGTGAGAGTCGAGGGTAAGACCTAAGTACTTTTCTGTATTAACTTTATTTAGAACCTCTCCATTTATTGTTAAAGGCTTGTGATGGTGAATCCTTTTATTCTTCGCCGAAAAGATGATGTAATTGGTTTTGGATGTATTTATTGTCAGTAAGTTATCCAAGAACCACCTTTCCAGAACAACTAGGTCATCTTGTGCGTCTTGTATAATTGAATCAACAGAGCTACCAAAGTAAAAAAGACAAGTGTCGTCGAATATAACTAATACCTACTCATATGTTTTCTTTCTACAGAACGGTGCTCGCCATAGTTATTCTCTACGGAACAATATGGATCGTGAAGCACGCGGTCGAAAACGCCGTACCGAAGTCAGAGTTTGCCATGCCTATTACTACTACCCGAAAATTTAACGGATAACACCAGTCCACACCGCGGCATCATGGGCATTCATCACCGCTTGGGCACTCGTTTTTATTGTTCGCGTTATGGACGCACCTTTGGCTAAACTAAATTCGTTGATAATTATGTTTTTATGAAAATTTAGCAATCTAAGAAGAAATGTTGCATATTAAAAATATTTTTTACAATTTACTTCTTTCTTTTTTGCCTATGCTGTCCCATTGCTGGGTAAAAGCTTCCGCCAAGTTCTTTCAGGAACTCTTTTCTCGCGCCACTTCGAACCAGCCCTCGCGGTACGCATCTAGGTCGTCTCGTCACCGTTTTCTGGGCTGACCGCGGTGGTGTCGTCCATCTTCAGGCACCCATTGTGTAGAGACATTTGCCCAGCGGTCATTTTGCATACGGCTAATGTGACCCGCCGAATTTTGTTGTGTCTTTTCACACCCAGAATACTGCGTTCCATCGCTCTTTGACAAACTCCAAGACGGAACTTTTGAGACTCGGTGAGCGACCAGGTCTGAGTACCGTAGGTAAAGACGGACAGGATACACATGTCGATGAGATTGCGCTTCAAGGAGATCGGTAAATCACCCTTCATTAGTGTCTTCATAGACCAGTAGCTTTTCCAGGCGTTTTCGATTCGGTGATCTATTTATCTATCCTGTCTGTCTTCGAAAGAAACTAACGACCCAGGTAGACATACTCATCGACATATTGTATCTTCTGCCCATCCACTTCTACTGTACACTTACTGCTGTTAATCATAACTTGTGTTTTAGACCGATTCATCGCAAGTCCCACCCTTATGTTAGCCGTGCTCAGCTCTTGGAGCATGGTCATGGTGGAAATTTTAGAGCTGTGGGGGCAAAAAGGACTATGTCGTCGGCAACTAGTTTTTGTTTGCAGTTTGGTAGTTCAACCAAAAACTATTGCAAACGCAAAATTGAGCTAAATGTAAGCAATATTTAGTGCAAACTTATGAACGTTTCTTTTTGTTCGGTGAGAAAATTTTATTCGCTTTCTCTATATCCTCTCTCTTATCTCCTTTTATAGGAAACTATTGACTAAAATTTTACACCAGATATAATTAAAACATTTTAATATTATTCAAAGAAACTATAACTTCCTAACTTCTATCAATACATTAAACCACTTCCAATTAACAAACGTTGTAAAAAGGCGACACAGCTGATATCAGAGACTTCACTCGAGTGAAGCGTCTGATTCTAGCGTTCATTAAGGGTTCATTTTTGTATCATTCCACGTTTACCCGACTGTGACAAAATTATATAGGAAAGAACATCTGCTCCTTTCATTTAATTTTCGCATCATTCGGTAGGTTAGTGAAAGTTGCAAATGGCAAAAGATGAAGTGCTAAAATCGAAAATAGTTGGACCGGTTCACTCAATAATTCATTTAAAATTTTGGATTCATACGTGCTCACACGTTTTACTTCAAGTGAATGATGCAAACGAAGTTAAAACTGAACAATGTATGAAGCGTCTGAAAAGGGTTTAAGCTGCTGTATTACTGTTCATTTTTTTGGAAAGATCATCGTTGGAACGTTCAAAGTTCACGCTGTACGACGTATCCCAGCGGCCATGTTGGTATTGATCTCACACTCTTGTTTTTTTGCACATGTCGCAGTGACACTCTCGTACCGCGGCGCCTACCCCATGGCAGTACGACGACAGAGAAGGCTCCTTTGCTATTTCAATATCTTCTTCGGGCACTTTCCAACCACTCTGGAATACAAGGATCCATTAAGGGTTATGTCAGAATGTGTGAAGGCAGCTCGCGAAAATCTTTTTTTTTTTAATTAGCAGGGTTCTCAATATACTACAAATACAAGGACTTGGCGAATTTCTTACAACGTGTGTAAAATTTCATGTTGCATTGCATTTGGATAGTATGTTCGCTTCAACGTTATACTGGAAGCCGACCCAAACAGAGTTGGGAATAGGCTAGGCATGATGACGTTTGTTTCAACGTAGATATGTATGTTGTAATTCATGTAACATTTCACATATGTGCGATTGTGCGCACACCACTTCAAGCGTGCATATACTTTAGGCGTCAGATCACCGAGAATTTATCCTATGATACTTCATTCTATCTTTACCATCCGCCAAACCTTTGTCATCATCATCATTTCAGCCGTAAGACGTCCACTGCTGGACTTAGGCCTCCCCCAATTTGGGGAGCTTTGCCATAATCGCCACGCTTGGCAGGCGGGTTGGCGATCGCAGTATGGTGGTAAAATGCATAGAGAACGCTGCTGCCCATTCTCTAGTACGTCTCTTAGTCGCCTTTTACGACACCCACGGGAAGAAATGGGGTGATGTTATTCTTTACGTCCGGTACCACACGGTACCGACACGGTACAAACGGTACACGGTACAAACCTTTGTAGCGCCAGAATATTGACGTCTCATCAACGGCGTCGAATACTTAAAGATATAGGTGCTAATAAGAACTACAGTGTGATTGTGTTGTAGCACTTACAATTTGAGCCATATGTAGGCAGTATAAGCGCTTGGCGCTGGGCACCACTAAATGGCCCAGAATTGCCCACGCCCGGCCTGCTTGCCGATCGATCTTGAGTGCTTGGAAGGCACAGGCTATTGCGCTAGATTTCGCCTTCAGATTTTGCCGCCCGGCATCAGTGGTCTTCTTTCTCTCTTCGGGGTCTCCTTCATAGATCTTCCAATGAAAGAAGTAAGGAATATTAATTTCTTAATTTTAAATTGCTTTTTAAGGAAGTATCTACCTATGAGTATTAAAATCACATTCACACTTAATTATTTAACTTTTTGATGATTGCTGGTGTAGTTGTGTCTGTTAATAATAAATAACGTTTGATAGTGTTGTGTGTTATATATACAAGATTTTAAACAATATTCCTTGCCAAACTCCCGGTCTTTGGTACTTGAGGACTGTTGACAATACGTTACGGCCATTATTCTGGAGTATAGATAAGTAAATTTAGACAGAAATCAGCGGCATACGTGTAAATGCAGCGTATAGTATCAGTTTATTACACTACCAAAAAATGAACTACCTACTACTTACCTGAATTCTTACTGTAGATGCTTTTTTTACTGTAGTAGGATTGGCCAACCAGTCTTCAGCGAGGGCCGTCCATGCGTACGCGCTGGGCAGGCGACGCACTAGGTCTAGCAGAGTAGCGCGCGCGCGCACATTGTCTCCAGCCGACAGCGACATCACTGTACTATAGAAAAAAAAAGACAAATCCTACTAATATTATAAATGCGAAAGTAGCTATGTCTGTTTGTCGCGCTTTCACGGCTAAACCACTGAATCGATTTTGATGAAATTTGGTACGTGGTAAGTTCGAGCCCCAAGAAAAGACATAAGCTACTTTTTCAATCCCTTTGATTGTGAGTTTGTCCTTGCTGGTAGCAATAACTTGTTTAATTAGCTTGTTCAAATTCAATTATTGGTTCTAGGCAAGCGCGCACAAGCAAAAGAGCAGTGATGAGCCAGTGATGACGACTATGACTTACGAGTTGCAGGTCGTAAGACGCTTGACTTTGTGTAAATGGTAAGTTTGAGCCCCAAGAAAAGACATAAGCTACTTTTTCAATCCCTTTGATTGTGAGTTTCTCCTTGCTGGTAGCAATAACTTGTTTAATTAGTTTGTTCAAATTCAATTATTGGTTCTAGGCAAGCGCGCACAAGCAAAAGAGCAGTGATGAGCCAGTGATGACGACTATGACTTACGAGTTGCAGGTCGTAAGACGCTTGACTTTGTGTAAATGGTAAGTTTGAGCCCCAAGAAAAGACATAAGCTACTTTTTCAATCCCTTTGATTGTGAGTTTGTCCTTGCTGGTAGCAATAACTTGTTTAATTAGCTTGTTCAAATTCAATTATTGGTTCTAGGCAAGCGCGCACAAGCAAAAGAGCAGTGGTGGGCCAGTGGGAACTAACGACTGTGATTTACGAGTTGTAGGTCGTAGGCTCGAAACCTAACAAGCGCTTACTTTGTGGAAATTATTTCATCACGACTACTCTCAAAATGGTGAAGGAAAACATCGTGAGGAGGTGAGAAAAAATCGAAGTCATGTGACATCTACCAATCCGCACTGGAGCCGCGTGGTGGATAATGGCCCACTCTCTTTCACAAATAGGAAGCCTCTGTCCCAGCAATGGCAATATTATTGGTATAAGCGTGGACTATCGTCGAACATAACGTTTTTTACCATGTACTGAACAAAATAAATGAGGACCATAAATAAAGGCTCCAGTTTACCTGAAGGAATCAAGGTTGTTGCCTGCTTTTCCAAACGACTCGATGGCTGCTTCAACGTTACCGAGTCTGTGTTGGACTTCAGCTTCTAGGGTTCTCAAGTAATCGGTCTAGATGAGAAATAACATACATAAATGCATATGTAAATTTACTGGGTCATGGGGCTTTCGGGACCGGGACCGCGGTCTTGGATTCCACCTAAAATACGATAATTATTTTGTAGTAATATTTTGGGACCACAAGAAAAACGAAGTTAAAGTACTGTGACCAAAATAAATTACGACAAAAATAAAAACATTTTCTTATACATTTTGTGTCTCAGCTACAAAACGCGTTAAGCCTTTGAAGTACCAGGTTGTCATAACTTAGTACGAGCTTACCAAACATAGGTGTCAGCTAGAAATCGCTTTATGCCCTCGAAGTTCGAAGTACCAGGTGGTCATAACTCAGTAGGAGCTCACCTAACATGGGTGGATATGTATTAGCTAGAAAACGCTTTATGCTTTCGAAATATCAAGTTGTCATAACTTGGTAAGAGACTAATAAGTTAACACATCACTTAATGACTCTAAGGCAGTACAAAGTTCACTGGGTCAGCTAGTATATTAAGATTTTTTTCGTAAGTTGATAATGTTTAATTTACAAAAATAGTAATGATATTAAATAAGTAATGATTATGACCGCTACTGACATGCCTTAAAACTATAGTGAAGTTTTTGAAAAGTTTATTGTTACGTTTCGGTGGTCGATTAGGGGGACGATAGGTAATTTAAACACTCAAGATTACTTTTTTTTTAAATAGTATTTTGTATTCTTTTTACGTTTAATTCTTATAGAAGGCTGCCATTGTCGAAATAAAATAAATATTATATCGTTTTATAAAAATAATTTTATTTGTATAACTTCTGTTCCGTCCCGTTTGAAAAGTTTACTCTGTGCGCCTACGTTTTTAAACGTGTAACAGAGTGAGAACTGTCACTTGTCAGTTTGACTTCTCTTTGGTTTGGTCGTTGATAAATGTCGGTCGAATTTTGCTTGTGCGACCCGTGTTGTTAAAGTAATCCGTTTTAACCGATCGTTTTGTGGACAATTTGTCGTGATCCAATTGTTTTGTGTGTAACCAACCCCTTTTGAAGAAATAATATGGGTTCAGTTTGTTTGATTGAAATAATTTGAGGTTATAGTGACCCATTGACCGCATGCGCGGCCTTGTTGTCTATCCTGGATTACTGACAGCGTCACTACACAATACAATATACACTCATTTACATACATAAATCCAGGTAGGCTCCAGAAGCAGTTTTCTTCAACCAGGTGAGTCTTTTGAATATTGTATTATTCAGCTCCGCGCACGGCGGACAGTTCGCTCGCCACTCTTGTCCCAAGGCCCACGATTATGTTTCCACTGCGCTTATTAAAATCCTAAGGCCAGGGCCTTTTTTTTTTTTTTTTTTTTTTTTCAGGATGGGAAATCATCAAATGACTTCTCCCGCTCTGGGCGGAGCGGGAGGGTGTGTCAGACTTTTACTGACTAAAACCCACCCGTGTTCCATCAGTTGCCCATGTGCCAAGGCCAGGGCCTTGGCCTGGCGTCGAACAACTTCTGATTTTTTGGTTGACCGTACTTTACCAAGACATAACTTTCGTTTATTTTACTTGCGGTCCCAAAGTACTACTAAAAATATATAATAATAA
Source organism: Aporophyla lueneburgensis (assembly GCA_932294355.1). Lineage (NCBI taxonomy): Eukaryota > Metazoa > Arthropoda > Insecta > Lepidoptera > Noctuidae > Aporophyla > Aporophyla lueneburgensis. Next base: position 18,618,963 of record OW028746.1, on the reverse strand, counting down.
TATATTTTATTAATAGGTGGAATCTGGGACCGCGGTCCCGGTCCCGAAAGCCCCACGACCCAATTTACTAAAGCATTGTTTGCAATAGTTTTTTTTTATAAAGAGCAGTTGAGGTAGGCATGATCATAATTTCAGCTGAAAGACATCGTGGACATAGGCCCTTACCGGAAAAATGTGGGGTTTGCTATTATCGCCACCATTGGCGATCACAGTACATATTTAGTTAAAAATAAAAGTATAAAAAGCTTATTGTGCTATTTTAATTGGTATCAAGTCAAGCACCCCACGCTTTTTTTTTCAATTATTTTCTACTTTTTAGCTTGGTTTTGTAAGGAAGCGTGTTTTTTAAATCTATTATTTATTTTCTATTTTTTAGTTCAGCTAGCTACAAAATACTGTTTTTAGCTAACCTGGTAACCCTGGCAAGGATAATTGCACAAATTTATAAAATTATTGTATTGTCATCAGTCCTCGATAAGTCTACAAAGTTTAAATGAAATCTGGCCGTTTAAAGTGGGTCAAAATCTAGTCCAAAGGAGTCGGTTACAAACATAGTTTTACCTGTTTGTTTGTACAAACATACAAACAAACAGGTGAAGCTAATAAAAGCGTGTTAAAATGTATAGAGAACGCTGCTGCCCATTCTGTAGAAAGTCCCATAGTCACCTTTTACGACAACCTCGGGAAGAAATGGGATTCGGTTGAAATGGTGATTTATGCATTGTGCAAATTAAATAATCTACTGTTCCATATTGTAGAAGATATACCAAATTGTTTTGGATTTTTTGTAACGAGTGATTGCAGAAGGGTTTAAGAGCCCTCTCACAAAATTTGAACGCTCGAGTTTAGGTAAAAGACGGCAATCTTATGTATGTGTGCGTAGCTATCCACACGTGCACAATACAAACAGTGTAACGCAAGTGTCGAGCCGGTCTAAACAACCTTGAGCTGTTAGAATTATAATGCGGTATTTAGATATTTATGAAAATATTTATTTTTATTTATTCAGTCTAATAAAGATTTCTAGACTAATAAAAAAATACAACTATATGTTATGTAAAGTATACAATAAAAATAAAAATTAAAACAATTACATATTGGTGCCGATTCTGTTGTGCACCGAACTAAGCTAACAAAACGATCTCTAAAATTGCTTACTTTTAGCTATGAGAATTGTTACGCTATTCTGCAAGAAATAATCTCTTTTAAAAATTATTTGGACACGACTAAAATCAAATTTGACAATCGCGATTCAACGGGGTATTTTTAGGGTTCCGTTGCCAAATGGCAAAAACGGAACCCTTATAGATTCGTCATGTCTGTCTGTCTGTCCGTACGTCACAGCCACTTTTCTCCGAAACTATAAGAGCATGCTGTTGAAACTTGGTAAGAAGATGTATTCTGTGAACTGCATTAAAAATTTTACACTAAAATAGAAAAAAAAACAATACATTTTGGGGTTCCCCATACTTAGAACTGAAACTCAAAAAAAAAATTCATCAAACCCATAACTTGTGGGGTATCTATGAATAGGTCTTCAAAAATGGTATTGAGGTTTCTAATATAATTTTGTTCTAAACTGAATAGTTTGCGCGAGAAACACTTCCAAAGTGGTGAAATGTGTGTCCTCTCCCCCCGTAACTTCTAAAATAAGAGAATGATAAAACTAAAAAAAATATATGATGTACACTACTATATAAACTACCACCGAAAATTGGTTTGAACGAGATCCAGTAAGTAGTTTTTTTTATACGTCATAAATCGTTAACCACAATTTACCTTTCATTCAATCAACTCAAATATTTTTTACTTTTGGCTTCGCAACTTAGTACTTGTGCGCTACGCAATGAACTTGCTGAGATACGAAGGCGCGCGCAAGGGGGCATCCTGGACGTGTTTTATATGTTTTTTTTTTTGAAAAATAAAAAAAATATTACCCACGTGTTGAGATTTATATGTGTGGGGTTTTATAAAGGGGGTCGAAAATTTCATTATTTTTGCGATAGGACACGCCATTTTCGAGATATAAGCAAAAGAAAAAAAAACGGTAAGTACTGTTTTTGCACGTGAGGCGAGGCGTTGCCGTTGGTGTGAATTTTTGTTCATGACCACTAGTTTTACTCCACACCTTTTTAATCGCGATTAAAAATAGTCATATTTAGTTAAAATAAATTATTTTAGTCAAAATTTTTCTACAATCTATTAAAATAATGCTTTACTTGATAATAAACGAAACTCTTATACAAAAAAAAAAATGCGGAGAGTAGCAAAATTTTGTTAGTATATTTTTGCGTTCACGATACGAGTACCCGTAAACTGAGACGCGGGAAAAAGTGACACAGGTCCTTTCCTGTTGGGCGCTTGCGCCGTACTAAGCGCTGCCCGCTTGTGCATCGTAATTTATTCTAATTTAGAGTGATTTCAAAAACGATATTATGTCTAATTATATAAACAGATTTAAATAAAACTTGAGAATTCGATTTTTTATAGAGCATACTTTATATTGACATTGACATGAATTTTTTAATGTAATTATGCTTTATTCAAACCAAAAAAACGCGATAAACTTGCGAATAAATCGTAAAAATTGCCATAAGACTTAATTTTTTACTAATTAATGTTATTAAAAATTAATATTATTGTACTAAATGTAACAACTAGATTATATGTCTGTTGTTTTGTGTATTTTTTTTACTCAAATTTCTACATATTAATGATAGAAATAGGAGTCTGAAATGGACCCTGCGCTGATTTTTAAGAAAACTAGTTGTGGGAGATTAATTACTACAAAGTAAACAAATAAGTTTTTGTAAATGTGCTACTAAAAGTGACAAAACAAAAGATTGATCTATTTTTTACATGTATTCGTCAATGCCAGAGTATTTACAATGATGAGATGAGAGGTAAATAAGGCGACTAAAATCTTAGATATTCGCGCAAAAATGTAAAATGGCTCTTAACAAGTAAATGTTTATCAACAAGCACGGTCATCAAAATTATAAGTAACAATGGTCGTCGGATTAAGTTGAAGTTTTGTAACAAACTAATGGATGTGTTCGAATAAAATAGGTATATTTTATGAATAAAAAACAAACAGTTATTTAATCAAATTAATTTTCATTCGAAAACATCCACTGGTTCCTTCCTTACTAAACTTCAGCTATATCCGACAACCCTGCTTATACTTGCTGTATTTATACGAACGTATTCGCGTAAACATGTGTCATACATACAGAAAGAGATGCGTTACTAAAAATCTATTAGACTAAAACTAGATACCAAGACCAAGACCTGTTTCATATTAAGAACCTTACCTCGCCAAACTTCTCATATTAAGAACCTTACCTCGCCAAACTTCTCGAGTCCAATATGAAGATAGCACAAGGCCTCCTCGTACTCTCCCCGCAGACGGCAGCACAGACTGACCAGATGATAGTACTGAGCTGACTCTCCGGTCACCGACAGAACTCGAGCTACGCACACTTCTGCCAACTGTGGGTATGAGAGAAACAAGGTGTCAGGTTTTAGCAACACCAACGTTACTTACGCTCTAGTTGCCTATGCGTTTGATATTTTTTTTGGAAGGTATGTCGATAGATATGCTTAAAAAATCATGCCGTCACCATCGTCATTTTGATTATACTTTCCACACATAAAAGCGTTGTAAATAGTGACTCGCACATCACTCACACACGGTGATGATCAGCACGATATTTAGTGGTGAAAAGTTGATATCGTACGTCAACAACCCATTTTCATACGTCATCATAATCATATCAGCCGAAAGCCGTCCACTGCTGGACATAGCCCTCCTCAAGCCTTACCACTTTAGCCAGTTTTGTGCTTGCCGCATCCAGCGGATTCCTGCGGCTTTCACAAGGTCATTGGTCAACCTTGTGGGAGGTCTTAATATTTATAAAACACAATAAAAGTAGTATGAAACTGCCATGAAAACCCAAATGAGGCCTCAGTGTCTAAATTACTTCTACATCACCCTCAACATATTATTAAGCATGATCATCATTTCAGCCAAAAAACAATGTAAGTCTCCCCCAAAGAGCGGATTCGAGTTTGGAATAATCGTCACGCTTAGCAGGCGGGTTTGAGATCGCAGTTTCGTGGTAAGATAAATAGAGAACGCTGCAGCCCATTTTCTAGAAAGTCCCTTAATCCCCTTTCTACGACAACCACGAGAAGAAATGGCATAGCCTTTACCTCTGACAACACACGGAACGCATGATAAACGTTAACTTAATGGTCTCATAGCTTTTTTTTTTCAGGATGGGAAATCATCAAATGACTTCTCCCGCTCTGGGCGGAGCGACCCTCCCGCTCCGCCCAGAGCGGGAGAAGTCATTTGATGAGTGTGAGACTTTTACTGACTAAAACCCACCCGTGTTCCATCAGCTGCCCGTGTGCCGGGGTCACGGTATCTCGCTTGAACAATCTCGCGACCCCGGCAGAACGTCAAAGCAGTACTCACAGGCACAGCCCTCAGCCTGAGCAACAGGTCTGCGGCATCATAGTAGAGGCTCATGTCAGGCAGCAACGGCGTGCTGGTCCACCAGTCGCCCAGCTCCTGCTCCCACTCACGTTGGAACAACGTACCACCACGTAGGCGGCGCCACCTGACAGATGCCAAAAGGATTTTGTAACGTTTTCTGTTACAGCTTTGAAACGGAGGTAATGTTTCTGTATTTTGAAAGTTTCTAAAGTGTCGGACTGGCAGGGATGTCAAATGACTGGAAATACGTTCATGTTAATAGAGTCTTAATATGTTTCCATATATTTTACTTTTGTTATTGTGATACCGATGCCGTACACGTCCAAAATACGCCCAATAGGTTATTAAGATAATTATCTGTTGTGTCTCATACAAATCTACAATTAATTCTAAAAAGAAGTTGATTTAATAAAATGCTTATCTTTGTATTTGTGATTTGATATACAGAAACGTAAGTTTAGGTCCCTCTAAGCAGTGGAATTAATTCAACAGCTGAATAAAGCGGGCCCTTTATAATAAACATCAGAAATTTAAATAAAAGGAATCAAAATTACTAAAAACCATCAGTAAAACATACTTTTCTGCAAGGGACATGATAACATCTGCTAGATGGAAGAACTCGCGCTCGTAGAAGTAAACGCTAGAGATGACCCACGCGGCGGTCCAAGTCGGGTGTAACATGAGTAGAGCGATGAAGAACGGTTCAGCTTTCGCTGGATCCTCTTCGAACAACATGGCGCCTTTAGATAGGAGTCTATGGAACGTAGAATTGGCATGAATAATTATATCAAATAAAAATTGAGCTAAGAATATAAGGAATTCGTATTTTGCCCAAACAAAACCTCTGGGCTATGTTTTCGTTCTATTATGAGCATCATTGTAAGTACACAATTTAAGGATCAATCACTGATTGGTGACTCGTTAGCTCTTTCAATCGTAGACAAGCCGGTCTTTCGTTTGACATTTGCTCTCAATAGCTATGAAATAAAAATAGAACGGGACGATAAACTTCAAGACCTCAAATTTGGATTTATCAAAAGCAATTGAATAAAGCTTAAAAATATCGAACTGCACTTCAGAAAGTTGCATGTTATAACTGACTGACATGTTTATTACTAAGAAGGTTTATGCTTTCATGTAATTCTATAGCAAAAAAAAAAAAAAACTTAAGAGCTCACGTCAGCGGGTGTCGAGGGTTGATGAATACAGACTTGTCGAGACAGACTTTGGCCCAGTCTCTGTCGATGTCTTTCAGGCAAGTCGATAGTTCCCGCCAATAGTCAGCATTATGGGGGTGTCCCACAACCAACTGAAAATGTAGAAATCATAAATGTGGTTATTTCTCTTCGTCATTTTTAGCGGGCTGAAAGCAAATAGAATTTTACGGAATACACATACATACATACAATCACGCCTTTTTCCCATGGGGGTAGGCAGAAACCACGGAACGCCACCTGCTACGATCTCCAGAATCCGGATCTCCGGATCTCGATTTACGGAATAAAATAATAATAATAATATGAGCGCACCTATGTATGTACATCATATTCCCATTTATGGACCAGAAACTTAAGACAATACATTTTTCAGGACAGGAAAACATCACGAAGTTAATTCTAAGTCCATGTATTTTCAATTTCTCAAAAAATGCACAACGGTTAACAAAATTCCTGATATTTATTTTATTACAAAAAAACGGTGTCAGGATCATCTTCCGTTGGATTTTGCGGGGTTACCAATTCCGAGGTCAATTCCCAATTCTAAAATTTCAGTACTTACATGTTACATCAATAAGATCTTGACGCCTGAAATAGGACCTCCTGTATGACAGGGATCAAAAGGAGCACAATAAGTTTTTAATAATAAGATTACCCGTAAATAAATTTCCGTAGCATGATGCGTGTCCTGCATCTGGCGCGCGTGCCTGGCTGCTCGTGCCGCCGGTTCCACGTCCACCGTCAAGTGATCATTGCGTATCAGCGTCTTAGCTGCTGACTTCATCAGGCAAGCGTGAGATATCATCACCAGTTCCTAAAGGGAACAGCTTTGTATTTATAGCCCTAAAACTGCCTGTTTTAGCCGACTGCGTGACTCAAAGGAGGGTAATGTATTTATCAGCCTTTCTATTCGGCCGACTGATTTTGACGATTCATACGATAATCGATTTGTCTTAATCTTGTCAAAATCACTAAAGACATAACAGTAAACAAAATTAAATATGACAGGCAGTCTTAAATTTAACAATAAAGACATACCTATTGCCTCTGATTGCATGATATTGTTCGTAGTATTAAGTGTAATAGTCAGTCTCTTAAAATAATTTTTTTCTTGTTTCTATCTTTTTTAAGTACTTTTGACGTATAATAGTCGGCTTTTTTATTTTATTTACTTCTCGACTTGATTGCACTTTTTCATTTTAAATCTAACTTACAATTTCATATGCCAGGTGCAAAATGGGTGTGGCCAAAAGCAGAATAGATTGTAATCGAAGATCCGTTAGTATGAGTAAAAATACTAGAATAGAGTATCTTTCAAATATCAAACCTGTTGATATCTAACGTATAACTTACGATATTAAAACGATACTGTGTAAGAACATGAGGTCATTACTTCAAAATCTTCATCGGAATTTTGATACTCCTGTACAACAAAATGGTTGTTGACGAATATCGCAGCTTCTTGCCAGCACGATGTGGTCAATTCCACTCGAGTCCTAGTCGCGCTCAACTGTCGGTTGAATGTGCAAAATTCTGTGGCTCCTGCAAAATAGTGTATACAAAATTGTCGAGACAAACTCATTTTCAACTAACTAAAAGACGAGCATCTACATCAAGATGTTTAGGAGATATACAGCCTCCAATATCAACTGATAGCCTTTTTTAGTGGGTGGAGAATCATTAAATGACGTCTCCCGATCTGGGTGGAGCGGAAGGTCGTGTCAGACTTTTACAGTCTAAAACCCAACCGTTTTCCTTCAATTGTCTATATGCTAGGGCCACAATAACTCTTTCAAACAAATCTTGCAACCCGGGCATGATCAACTGAGCCTAAGGCCTTAATTTTCCAGCAGTGGGTTTAGAGAGTTCAAGACTAAGCAGAATTACAGCCGACTCAGATCGCCGCGATATATTCAATAATTAATCCTGATAGGTTCATCGTTTCCTCCACTGCTTCATAAATGAAACCGAGAAAAACCAGTTGAAAAAAAATGACGCAATGCTGCCCGCATTGCGTCATTTTTTTACAACTCTAGCATCAACATCAGTCATCTGGCACCTACTTCATCATCATTTCAGCCGAAAGACGTCCACTGCTGGACATAGGCCTCCCCCAAGGACGGCCACTTCGACCTGTTCCGTGCCTCCCGCATCCAACGTATTCCTGCGGCCTTCACCAGGTCATCGGTCCATCTTCTGGGAAGCCTTCCAACGCTACGTCTTCCAGTACGCGGTCGCCACTCCAGAACCTTCCAACCCCATCGGCCATCTGTTCTGCGAGCAACGTGCCCTGCTCACTGCCACTTAAGTTTGGCAATTCTTCGGGCTATGTCGGCACCTACCTATATGTCTTCTTATAGTCAATGTGTCGTTGATGCCACACTTGCAGCCATCTAACCAAGTAGGATCTGTGATAAGTACTGGTAGTTACCATAATAAGGTACTTTTCGTAAAGAGTTCGCAGCTCTCCGAACAATTTTTTGCCAGTCGCGCTCCAGTTGACCACGAGCGGTGCATACTCGTTTTTTGGGGGCTTCAAGTTCCATTGTCGTAAGCATGGCACATATATCTTCTCTGTAATTAAAAGTAGTTGATTTGAATTGTCACCATTGTAAACTCACCCTAATTGCGTAATACATTATCGATAACAATCTGAATAACTTTGAAGGACATTGCATATCCATTGCTTAATGTGTTCGGAAAATTTGTCTGCTGATCAAAGTAAATAACGCAATGAATACTGTTGGATTGTCAAAATGAGAGAGCTACAGTGTTACACAATTACCCCACTTATTAGTGCTCTTACTGCTGACATTCGATACTAATATTCTCCTCCCTATTGATTATACGCAATATGACCCAAGATTTAAAAAGAGATATCATCTGCCTAGCCTTTTCCTAACAATGTGGGGGTCGGCTTCCAGTCTAAACGGATGCAGTTGAATACCAGTATTTTACGTGGAGCTACCTGTCTGACCCCCACAACCCACTAACAGGTACACCAGTAATCAATTTATAGTTTAAAAAACAATAGAAAAACAGGCTTCATAAATGCACTTAAAAACCAAAACTTAATCGTGGTCAAAGTTCATTACAAGACCTTTCTAACAAGTCCAAACACGGCTATGATACGATATTCCATAATGGAATGCCAGTGCCTATCTTCCGGCTTCATCGTTAGACCTTGAAACTTAATCGTGGTCAAAGTTCATTACAAGGTTTTTTTAACAAGTCCAAACACAGCTATGATACGATGTTCCATCATGCAGTTCCAGTTTATATCTTCCGGCTCCATCATCAGATCAGTTTGATAGTACCATATTATTGTATTGTCATCAGAACTACACACAGCTGCCAATTTTCATGACGCTACAATCCTTGGAAGATGGTTAAATTAGTTACCTTATATTCCATTACATAGTTAGTTACATACAGGTCGACCTAATAAAAGCGTGTTAAATAGAAGTGTTTGTGTGTTGCTTTAGTTAAGTTAGGTGCATTTGCAGCAAACTAACTTACTTGAGAATGCGCGGGGGCTTAACTACAGGCTTAAGGGGTCGTCCAAGTTCAACTTCGACTATAACAAAAGCATCATTTTCATCAGCGCCTGTAGTTCTGAATAGACCGTTAGTCAAAGTGCTAACCACCGAAGTTCCGTAAGAGTCTGGCACTCTGAAAAAAAGCTTTTATCACACTTTGTGCAGAAGTTTATGTAAATCGCGTGTTCGCTGCAGAATAGTTTCAAGGCTTGACTAGAGCAATTATTTGAATTTGATTTAGTAGAAGTCTCTTCTGATATTAACACATTTATTCTTTAAAAAAAAGCCCGGGGTTACGCCAGGGATATTTATGCGGCATCCCAAAGGGACAAATTACCGAGATTAAAAGTACCTACCCTATGTGTTATTCCAGGCTATGGACTATCTGCGTGCCCATCCAAATCCGTTCGGCCGTGTTCATGCTAATCCGGAACTGTCATTTAGACAATCAGACAATCCGACAAAAACTGTGTAAGCTATATGTGGGATCCGAATTTGCTACACTCACACGTCGTAGCAATTATTTTTTTAAACTTTGAATGTATGCTCAGCCATTAAGCTATACTTTTCCAGTATAAGGTGACATCTTATTGTACGAAAAGCCTATACAATGCGAGGTCAGCTAAAACTGGGAATGTATAGCTTGACCTGTAGCTGTGTACTATTGACTTCGTTATAGGGATGCCCGATTTTTTGTTTTGAATCGATCTTTTGGATCGTAACGGATCGTAACTTCGTGAATCGATTCACGATCTTAATCGTATTGGATTGAATCGATCTTACTCGATCTCTGAAGATGGTATCGTAATTTTATAACAATAATGAATAATCAAAATTAGAATATATTTATTTCACCTAAACTCACTCATGAAACGTCGTTTTGTACTTTTCTAAATTAACAATTTAATATAGAAAGCAGACGTTCGAAAGGGAATGACGACAAGTTGTAGTCCGTATGGTACATTATTTAGGTTTTAGTTGATACGCTTTTTTCATACGATCTAATAGGCGCATACGATGCGACCTGGCTGAGATCGTATCCTGTTAAATCGATAAAAAAATCAGTAGATCGTATGGTCATGAATCGATCTTCTGAAAGATCGATTCAGATCAGGCATCCCTACTTCGTTACTATTTGATTATGCATATAAAATAACATTTCACCTTATTTCCCCGAAAAGTTAAGCAAAGAAATATTTATAGAACAACATATCTCGCTAGTTATGTTTTTGAGAGCCAAGTAATAGGGGGCGACCCTATTGCTATCATAAGCATAATTTAGACTCCGGAATTTTAGATAGGAAAACCCAATAACACTACCCGACCTGAGAATTGAATCCAGGACGTCATGCTCAACGGTACCCCTTGTGAATACTAGACCAATGAGGCAGTCTGTCAGTCAGTACTATATGTCATCATTCTTCTGCCTTTATCCCAGTATATTTGAGGTCGGCGCAACATGTGTTTGTCCTCCACATTTCTCTATATTATACGTATACTGTGTATAAGGAAGATAATGGGTAATCGTAATGCAGCTATTGCATTCCGGAATTTTAATCTAATCTAACTAGCCTGTATTCCCATTGCAGGCCAAAGGCCTATCTTTCATTTTTCCAATACCAGAATAAGGATTCTTTAAAAAAATAAGACCGAATGAAATCATCGCCGACATATGGTAGCTGTTATAATTAACTAGCTTCTGCCCGCGACTTCGTCCGCGTCGAATATATGCTCCCCTGACCCTTCCCGTCGTATCGCAGCCTGCCAGTTTTCGTCCATTTTTTGTTGCTGCTCCGCTCCTTTTGATTGTAGCGTGATGGTATATAGCCTATACCCTTCTTCAATTTGCACCAGTAGTTCCTGAGACTGACGCGTTTCACCCCCCATTTTAGGAAGTGGGGGGGGGGGGTAGAAAGAGACAAAAATTAGCCTATATCACTTTCCATCCTTTCAACTATCTCCACTTAAAAAATCACGCCAATTCGTCGCTCCGTTTTGCCGTGAAAGCCAGACAAACAGACACACACACTTTCCCATTTATGATATTAAATAAATTAATTAATGTGGATTTTCCTGTTTAAGAGAAATCTAATTCTATTCTTACTTGCTCGTTTTGCTATTTTTTGGCCCAGTGAGAGTCGGGGAAGCCAGCTTATCATTAGAGTACGGGAGTCTGTCGTTCGGAGTGAGCAGTAGGTCACAGCCGCACTCCTTCATCATACGTTCTGCATTTACCCAGTGCAAGGGCACGGCGAGGCGGATGATTTGTTCTGAATATTTTAAACTTTTTTGGACTTTTGCTGCTATTTTATTGAGCTACTCTAATTATCAGCACATAGTACAATAATTTATAATTTACAGGGTTCTCAAAGACCTTCCAAATTAAGGGTGTGGTACAGACCATCAGACTGAACAATTTTCTCTATGGTACCAATATCGTAATTACGAAAAATTTACTAACTGTCCCATATATTTAGTTGGAGTAAGTATTTAAATTGTTATGGGACAGTTGACATATATTTTACGATAACGATATATGTAGGTCCTAAGGATAAAGTTGTTTGTAGGTCTTTGAAAACTAACCCTGTGTATCAAAATAAACTAGGAAAACAAGTTTACCTCCTGGATAAAGAAGCTTGAACAAATTCAAGAATGCCATAAAGCTATATCCTCCGTTTTCTCCGTAGATATGAAGTTCAAGGGGCCAATTGTGATTACGGAGATGTTTCCATAGCCATTTGTCGCCCTTTAGCATCAGAGTGCGATGGAACGAGCCCCAAACTGCAGTGTCTGATAAAGAAAACAAGATATTTAGAATCGAATTAATATAATAAAGTCTACAGAAATAAATCTCATTAAAATGGTGCTGAACGTCAGCGGAGTTTCGGTCAATTACCACTAAATTCTGTGTGGTGCTGGACGGGAAGAATAGCATCATCGCATTTCTTCCCGTGGATACCTTAAGAGGTGCCAAAGAGACTAGAGAATTGGCAGCCACATTCTCTATACATTTGACCACCAAACTGCGATCGCCAACCCACATGCCAAGCGTGGCGATTACGGCAACCCCAACCGTCGCCAGCAGTAGACGTCTTTCGGCTGTTATGATGATGAGGATGACCTTAAATTAATGTCTTAATTGAGACTTCGGTAGCCTGCGATAGGCCTGTATATACAGATATGTATATATATTTATAAAATTGTTTGTGCCAAGCTGTCATTGCCATAAGGCTTTAAATTGTCTGGTTTTAAAGATAATCCACATGACATAGAAAAAACCCAGATTTAAAGGAACCTAATAGTACTCGTGAGTCTGTATAAGAGAATACGAAATGCTTACATTCTTTTTCGGGTCGTATGAGAAGAGAGCCCAGTTTGAGAAATGACCGTAAGATAATACTTATATGTATATGTATACCTAATGTTTTTAATGACAGAACTCACGGTTAGACGCTCCTCCATTTAAGTAAAATGGAAGGTCAATGTTATGATCCGTTTGTAAATCTTCTAGTTCAAATTGAAACTTTTGGTCTCCTTGTGTAAATATTTCTCCTAAACCTCTTAAACTCTCCCATTTTGGATAAAAGCCCATAACGTTGAACCTTTGTGGCTCTTTGTAACCTTGGCTAAAAGTTACAAGGCCGACGTTCTGAAAAAAAAAATGTTTAAGAAATTAAGGAAGACGCCTGGTAATAATTAGTGTTATTTCTTATCTTTGTAAATACAATTTTTCTTTAAAAAAAAATCAGTCTTCCTGTTTAGGAGGAGTTTAGTGGCATACAAACGTGACAGAGAACTGCTCCTGAACAGGTAGATTTTAATTATTATTTTTTGTGTGTGTTTCATTGAGTCCCTGGTCGGTTTTGATTCACATTTGGACCAGGTATGTGGCGCTGTATGGGCAGGTCAACGTCTGACAGGTTCACTAGTACTAATGGAGTGGTGACTGCGGACTGGAAGACGTAGTGATGAAAGGGTGCCCACAAGGTGGACTGATGATCTGGTAAAAGTCGCAGGATTCCGCTGCATACGAAAAACACAGAACCGGTCGACGTGGTGATGCTTGAGCTTGAGGTCTATGTTCAGCAGTGGATATGTTTCGGCTGAAATGATGATGATTATGACTGTGGCGATGGTTTAAAACTGTGTATGATGTCATCGGAACATACCGGGTGTAAGGGACAGCCAGTGGCGTAGCGTGCCTTGGCGGGGCCCCGTATAAAAATTTGTTTGGGGGCCCTTATGAAGCGTAAAGATTTCTCACAAAAGGAAAAAAAAATGTTTGCAAAAAATTAAAAGAAATATTTATTCATCATAATTATCTATCATTCATTCACTTTTTCCCAAACTTTTATAAACAATTCAAATTAAATAACTCTCCTTGCCTTTTTTTCGGCAAACTGGAGACAATACATAATTCTACTGTTATCCAATTTTAATATTAAATAACTTCAGTATTTGAATTACTTATTGATTAAAATGACAAATTATTTATAAAAATAAATAAATAAATTTGGAAAAAAAGAGTCGAGTGGACTTGAATTTTAAATTTATTTTTCTCGAAAATGAAGGTGAAGTGCGTCTTACCATTTTACCTAGTTATTGAGGGGATACTACTCTACAACATATATGAAAATCAACGGAATCTGTGATTCCCAAGTTTGGTACCCTCCTTGTAAGTGTCACCGTACCCATACTATGTCCAAAAGACTATAAACGGGGAAATCCCGCAGCCCGCGATAACCGATGTAGGGTGTTGCCAATTTTGGAACGCACGCTTTACGCGGGAGAAAAGAAATTACTTTTTGTGAGTTTTGTAATTTCTGAAATTAAAAAAAAAATTGGGAAGTTTTTGTTAATTTTTACTTACGTACGTCGGGGGCCCCCGTGGCCCGGGGGCCCCGTATAATTGATACGGCAGATACAGCGGTAGCTACGCCCCTGGGGACAGCCCTCCACAAACAGACAAAGTGCATTCAGCTCCTTATTTTGAATCATATTCCACCGGAATTTTTCTCCGGATTTTTAATTTTTTTTTACTTTTTTTCAGCTTTTTCAGTTTTATTTTAATGTAAAATTACATTGTCTGAAAGCAGCACTCCATTTATGTAAACAATACGGCTAAAATAAAAAAAAGCAGCAATGGATGTTGAAATAATGTAACGAATGACGCGTAAAATCAGCTCTTCACTTCCCGTCTAACTACAGAGTTCATCGAACTCGTCGTCGGCGATTGCACAAAGGCGGCTTTCCGAATTGATCCGAGATACAATGCGTGTGAGAAAATAAAACAAATCAGGTTTATTGGATTCCCATAACGGTCCTGAAATAATTTCTTGCACTGGTCATCTTAGTATGATATACTGAATCCACCCCATTAGTTTGTGGAGGGCTGTCCCTTACACCCAGTATTATTTTCATTCCGGTTCTGATAAATAAAAGTAGCACAAAAGCAAAATAAAAGAGAAAGGGAGAAAGAGGGTTTCTTATTTCAATTTTGGTCTTACAGTATCGTCTTCTCCATGGCTAGGTGTTTTGGAAGCAGCAGTATAAACGTACTCTTCTTCAAACGGGATGATCATATTGTAGGCAGCAATAAGAGTCAATTTCATCCAGTTAGCCTTCTTCAGAACTTTGTGATGCACACTGTTGCGAGGATTTCTTTCTACGGTCAGCTCCATGCTGAGGAGTGGCAAGGTGTCCCAACTCTTGCGGTGCAAAGCCGACGGCAGGACCATCGGTTCCATTCGTTTGTTTATACATATTTTTTGTTTTTCTGAAACAATGATTTACGTTTTTAGGTGGATTTCTGTAACATTAGGTTCGTTTGGATCTAGTGCAGTTACATCCGTCACCCTCTATTCCTTAGGACCCGAGATGGTGGCGCGTAATTTTCAAAGCGCGCCTCTCTGTGATGTACGGAGGGGGGGGGGAAAGTTTAAAACCTTACTGCCGTGAGGAGGCTCGCAGAGGCGGGCCCGGTCGGGGATCGCGGTAGACGTAGGTGTGGGACGAAACACCGGGGTGGTTTTAGTCAGTAAGAGTCTGACAGACCCCTCCGCCCACCCCAGGGTGGAGGACATCCATGAAGATTTCCACCTCGAGATAAAAAAAAGGGTCTAGTGCAGTTGGTATTGCAAAAGATGACCTTGTGTTTTACAGGCTGGCGATAAAATAACCTTAATGACATTCGAATATTCAAGCGTTTTAACCTCTAAGTCCCTGAGATACCACATTTGGTATAGACACAATCGTTTTTTAATTGTGTCTGTAATTACGGTAATTTACTGGTTAAGAATAAGCTTTCAAATTAATTCAAATCGAGCTTTTTGTTATGAAAAGACGGAGTATTATACTCCGTGACAACAGGCATCTGGCTGTAAACAGAAAAGCGTGGAATAAACGAAATCATTTTAAAGTGATCTATGTATTAATTCCGCTACGTCCCACAGACACATTAAAGAAGAATTAACACAGGGAGCCCATAAGGATCCTACAGTCGAGTATTGTAGATACTTTGTACTTAGTTGCCTTAACTGGTATATACCCGTAATAGTTAAATGTCATCATCATCATCATCTCAGCTGAAATACGTCCACAGCTGGAAATAGGCCTGCCCCAAGCACCGCCTCTTCGACAGATTCTGAACTTCTCGCATCCAGCGGATTCCTGCGACCTTAACCAAGTCATCGGTCCATCTTGTGGAAGGCTTTCCAACGATACGTCTTCCAGTATGCGGTCGCCACTCTAGAACCTTCCGGTCCTATTGGCCATCTATTCTGCGAGCAATGTGCCCTGCTCACTGCCACTTACGTTTCGCAATTGATCGGGCTATGTCGGTTACCTTAGTTCACCTTAACGTGGTCGCTCACAATGGGCCTCTTAGAAGGCTGAAAATCACCCAAAGGGCAATGTAGAAGGCTATGCTTGGAATTTTCCTACACGATTGAATCAGAAATAAAGAGATCCGTAGGAGAACTAAGGTAGTTAAATATATAATTATTTTTTGAGGTATATAAATATATCAGCGAGATTTGTCTAACCTTTCAAATTGGTAAAAAATGGCAAAATATCAACACTGCAGCAACTGATATCAACTGTTCGTTCCGACATACTCAAGTTACTTTGATCCAGATCTACAACTTCAGTTTTGTTTTGATCAATATTTCTGAGTGGTTGAATTTGTGCTGTGGAATAGGAAAGTACGAATGAAAGATAATTTTTAATAATTTAAAATTAAAGATAATTTAATAATTTAAAAGTTTAATCAATCCGATACACTTAATTTTGAAAACTGAACAAGATTGAGATGAATATGAATTGTGATTATTATGCAGGGGCCATTCATAAAATGCATCACACCTTAATAGGGACGGAGGGTGTCAAAAAGCGTGACATCGTGTGTCATTCTCACCATAAAAACTCGGAACCTCAACTCTAACGAAAGACTTTGAATTCTCTCTACTCTTTCAATATTATCACCATTTCATTTCAGCTGTAAGACGTCCACTGCGAGACATAGGCCTCCCCCAGTTTGGGGGGTTTGCTATTATCCCCCGACGCTTGGCAGGCGGGTTGGCGATCACAGTATGGTGGTAATGTGCATAGAGAACGCTGCTGCCCATTCTTTCGTATGTCCCTTAGTCGTCTCTTACGACACGGAAGAAATAGAATCTATTTTATACCTCAGGTATAAAATTAAATTTTATAAGATGTGACGTCAGTTAAGGAGAGGATGGGTCATACAAATACTTACCTGTGACAATAAGGGGTCTCCAAGTATCATGAAATTCGTGTAAGGTAATTAATGAATGTACCTATATATAATATATTCGCCTTAATATCAAATCAAACTTCTTAACTTAGGACGTACTGACTTACCGAGCCAACCGCTTTACCGCCAACCCGCCTGCCAAGCGTGGCGATTATCGCAAAGCCCCCCAAATTGGGAGAGGCCTAAGTCCAGCAGTGGACGTCTTACGGCTGAAATGATGATGATGATGATGATGACTTACCGAGCCAATTTAAAATGGTAACACATGAAAAAGCAAAAGGAGTAGTTACATGCATAAGGATCGTAGCAGGTGATGTTCTATAGTTTCTACGTCAATGCGAATATGTGTGATTATATGGTATGTGTTAAAATGACAAATCAAATAAATAATGTTTTCTCTAGGTTAAGGAATATGATCGCCTGTGATGATGCGGCATACCATACAGCCACATTTATACGATGCAACTGGGTCTCGTGAACGCCTTTAGTGCTTACCTATAAAACTGTCGTATTTACCTGCCTATATTATAAAGCCTTATTTTCACTGTAGGATTTAATTGACTATAGCAAATCATAGGTTCATAGGAAGCAAAAAAAGTTGCATCGCCTAAATAGTGTTCAGACGATGCAAATTAATTATTGCTTCAGTTTTATCGTAAGCCTCAAACCTAAAAGTAACAACAGTAATAGTAGTGTGAATTTGACAAGGTGACAGGCTGCGCTCTGTCGGCGAAGTCTCGTCGGCGAAGTGTCTTGTCGGCGAAGAGTCCCGTCGAAGTAAAGTCTTGTCGGTGTTCAGTCTGTCGGCGTTTAGTCGTACACTCTGAATAAGGATTCAATTATAACATTCACATAATTTCCATACAATAAATCTGAAGTATCTAACTTTTAAGTAGAGGAGAAACAGGTACTCCAATCATTGGATTGGAGTAGCATTCGTATGACATACCAACGAGTGGAAAATCAGCGAATAAAGACATTTTCTCGTAATCTGAGGGATCATAAACCATACTGCCAGTAGCTATGGAATGGTCCGGCTGCTTATCCCTAGCGCCTATTGGCTTGATGATAGCATGTAGTAGCAGTTGGTCGAAGAATGTCACTTTTATTGCAAACTTTCTAAGATCCTGATTCGAGAGACGCAGACTCAGTATTTTTAAATTTAACGTGTCTGATGGTGGCATTTCGATCTCTGGAACCAGCGGTGCGTCTGGCTTTGGTTGTTTCATATTGTTTGACGATCGTATCTGAAAATAGTAATGTGGGTAATAAAGTAGTTACTTGAAAATACATTTAACTATACTTAAGATTTTCTATATTTTTGAGTAAGTGAGTTTTTGAGTAACTCTATGAGAGATTGTGCGTGTGTAGATTGAGAGTGCGTGTCTGACATACTTACCGACTTCTTCTTGCTCATTTTTGTTTTATTCATAAATTGATTTTATTGAGAAAGTTTTTATTAATTTCAGTACCTCACCGTAAGTGACTTTATGTTCCTTGATTATTACAATGGTTTCTTTACTTGTGACAGTTTTCACATTTGACATTTACTTTTTTTTATTGATGAACACAAAACAGTTTTTTTGTTATTTGATTCCTTGGAGGTTTAGTTAGGGAGGTGGCGAGCATTTCGGTATATGATTTGCACACGTTTGACGTCGAGGTGGATTGCAGTTTAAATCATTACGAATCGATTTGGTCTAATCAATTAAGGTTCTAGGTCGCTGCGTTTTCGCGTTACAGCTTGAAGTTGCTTAAAAAAATCGGGGTATTAAATCATTTGCATATGTATGCCTCTGGAGTACATGGTCACAATCATCTTGGAAACGAAGAAAATCGAAGAGGCAGACATTCAGGACTCTGCATTATCATGCGACGGAGTTGTAAAAATGTCAAAAAAAAAAGCTCTACTAAGTCATTTGCACGCGGTTCTCATTGCGCCCATTCGATTCACTATGACTCTGTGGATTCGAAAAAACATGTGGCAGACACTTTGCTCACTGATTTTCAGCTGGATAACTGTTTGAAATTCACGGAATCAAGGGACAGCGAGTATTGCATGGGATTATTGTTATTGTTTATAGTTTTATTCTTATCCTCTAAACTCACGGTAACGATTAAACTTCTGGAGCTGAAATCTATGCAATCATATTTTTTCTCAATGCCAAGCAGAAACGAAATGCGCTTGGAACTCTAATTAGAAAGTATTTTTTTTTAAATTGCATGCTTGAATGTTATCTGAATAGGATTAGGATCTGGATAGGAACAGTCTTTAACTTTTTAAATCACGTTTTATTTGTGTAAAATACGTATATAGATATAGATATAAGCTGTATATAGATATACGCTCTATACATTTAGTTTCACAATACGGAAAAGGTCGAAACTGAGTTATACCGTTCTCACTCATATTCCCAAAGAAAAGAGAGACACCACGAACGGATCTATGGGGATATTTTATACCTGCTTGGTTTGGCGCGAGCGTCCGTCGGGTTGAAAAAAGTACATCAAATGGTCTGGCTTTGGAATATCAGAGGCATGAACGTCTGCCTCATCGGTTTTCTTGGTTTTCATAAGTAATTCAAACAACCGTCCAAGAGGCAGACGTGTGCGCATAATATAGCATACCTTCTTTTTTTACATTTTTGGAACACTGTCAATAGACAACGCAGAGGCAACATATTGGCAGACTATTTTTCCGTGGTTCTTGTCATTGTTTTTAATCAAACAATTCAAATCTGCCAAGTGTGCACTTTATATACAGTTTTTATAAATCATAAATATAAATGAAAAAAATTGAATACTACAAAAGTCAGAGCCCTGTATGTCTGCCTTTTCGATTCTTTGTGTTTCCAGGATGACTGTGATCATCAGCCCCAGCGGCAGACGTGTGCGCATAATATAGCACACCTTTTTTTTTAAACATTTTTGAAACGCTGTAAATTTACAACGCAGCGTCACTATGGTGGCAGACGAGGTCCTTGATGTTTCTTAGGGTATAATTATCACTATTAATAACGTCTGCCTTGTGTGCTGATCATATCGAAATTTTGCTCGCCACCTCCCTAACTATATGTAGTTAGCCATATACAGAATGGTCACATAAATCTTTAATTTCCTTCATTTTCCATATAAATGAGGTTTTTGCCCCGTCCAGCTGTGGACTCGGGACTGCGATATTTTAAGTAGAAAGCTGACTTAACTATTATTCACCATCCAATTGACACAAAATCTTAAAACGAGCGCGCACCATGATTTCTTATCGCGCGATTATTTTGTCGCAAAAGTTAAATTCATTTAATAAAGGGAAATATTTTTAAGTTACATATCCTCTAAAAACATATTAACGTCCTATTTTTTTTACACATAGTATTGAAATACAAGCCAAGATCACCTTTTTGGGAAACACCCCAAATCGTAAAACGATTCAATTAGAGGTCGGTGTTTCCATTGTCAGTAATTTGTCAAATGGTTAATAGCACAAGATTTTTTTGAGATTAGTGGAAGACCATTGTGTTTAACATAGAATGAACCTTCGATATATCTTACTAGCTTCTGCCTGCGACTTCATCCGCGACAAATTTTTGCTCCCCTGACCCTTCACGTCGCATCGAACTGCCTGCCAGTTTTCGTTCATTTTTCGTTGTTGCTGCGCTCTTTTTGATCGTAGCGTGATGTTATACAGCCTAAGCTATAGGCTATATAACATCCTCAATGAATAGGCTACTCAACACAAAAATATTTTTTCAACTCGGGCTAGTAGTTCCTAAGATTACCGCGTTCAACCAAACAAACAAACAAACTCTCCAGCTTTACAATATTAAAATATGAGATTTCACCTATGAAAGTATAAATCCAATATTGATGAATTCAGTTTTTTAGTCCGTTTCTTGCGAAAAAGCAAGGCAAGACTAAGCACAAACCATCGATTTTTTTGTCGCAGTGCTCACTATGAATTTTCTGCGATATTTTACAGCGCGATTCTAAAATAAACCTCGAAACCTATCCTTCTGCAGGGAGGGGTGAGACAGGGAGACGTTATTTCTCCGAAACTGTTCAACGCTGCCCTGGAGGATGTCTTCAAGGTTCTGCACTGGAAAGGGGCTGGCATCAACATCAATGGCGAGTACATCACTCACCTTCGGTTTGCCGATGATATAGTTGTCATGGCTGAGACTATGGAGGGCCTCAGTACAATGCTCGATGACCTCAGTAGAGCTTCCGGAAGAGTGGGTCTCAGGATGAACATGGACAAGACAAAGGTCATGTCTAATGCTCATGTGATACCCACTCCAGTGAAGATCGGAGGCGCTACACTCGAAGTTGTGGACGAATATGTGTACCTAGGACAGAATGTTCAGTTAGGTAGATCCAACTTCGAGAAAGAGGTCAATCGTCGAATCCGACTCGGCTGGGCAGCGTTCGGGAAGCTACGCAATATCTTCTCGTCCCACATACCGCAGTGTCTCAAGACGAAAGTCTTTGACCAGTGTGTGTTACCAGTGATGACTTATGGAACCGAAACGTGGTCGCTCACAATGGGCCTTATTAGAAGGCTGAAAGTCACCCAAAGGACGATGGAGAGGGCTATGCTTGGAGTTTCTCTACGCGATCGAATCAGAAATGAAGAGATCCGTACTGCCGTCCTTACGAAAAGTGCAATAACTCGAGTTTTGGCGCGAATTGAGATAAGTACATATTCGGAATTTGCAGAACAAGATCTATATATTCTTTTTAGACACTTTTTACGTATCTATGACGTAGCCGGTTTTAATACTAAGCCTAATTAGTATTTTAGATACAAACAAAACAAAAATAAAATCTTTACATGCGTTTTTCTCGAAATCAGGTTTAACCTAGTTATTGCACTTTTCGTAAGGACGGCAGCGTAGGAAAACCAAGGTAACCGACATAGCCCGAAGAATTGCTAAACTGAAGTGGCAGTGGGCAGGGCACATTGCTCGCAGAACAGATGGCCGATGGGGCTGAAAGGTTCTGGAGTGGCGACCGCGTACCGGAAGACGTAGAGTTGGAAGGCCTCCAACAAGGTGGACCGATGACCTTGTGAAGGCCGCAGGAATCCGCTGGATGCGGGAAGCACAAAACCGGTCGAAGTGGCGGAGCTTGGGGGAGGCCAATGTCCAGCAGTGGACGTCTTTCGGCTGAAATGATGACTCTAAAATAATACCATAAGCATAGCTCATAATTTCTTCATTGCTGGGACACAGGCCTCCTTTGGTGAGAGGGGGTGGACCATAATCTAGGTACCACGTTGGCCCAGTACGGGTGGGAAAATGTCACATATCTTCGAAATTTTCGTTCTCGGACATGCCGGTTTCCTCACGATGTTTTCTTTCGCCGCTTTGGGAGCATTGGTGATGAAAGAATATACACAAAGTAAAGTGCCTGTCTGGGTTCGAATCTACGACCTTACTATTCGTAAGTCACGTTACCACTGAGCCACCACTGCTCTTATTCTTATTCTAAAATCGTGCCGCAAAAAATAAAATCGTAGAGCTTGCAAGAACTTATTTAAGGTGTAAAATTATTTCTGTGTTTTCTTTTACAGGGTCCAAAATAGAGTTAATTCATAACTTAAGATATAAGTACAAACGACCAAAATTGGAGAATAACATAAAACATAATATTACGACTGTGTTCCGCGAAGGGTGAGGCAGAGGTTTACGCCGTAAGGAGAGTTAGACAGTACACGGACGTTGATACAGCTCGACTAGTCTATTTTAGTTATTTTCATAGCATAATGTCCTACGGCATTCTGCTATGGGGCAAAGCCGCGGACATTCCAAATATTTTTGTTCTTCAAAAAACGAGCTGTTCGAGCGATTTACCAACTAGGTGCTAGAGTTTGTCTGAGAGATTTGTTTAAAGATATTGGTATTCTTACGGTGGCATCACAATTCATCTTCGCCAACATCTTATATATTAGGCAAAATATACACTTGTACACTAAAAACAGTGATTTTCATAATATTAATACTAGAAATAAGGACAAACTACGAGCTCCCTTTCACCGGCTTCATAAGGTTCATAATTCTTTTGTTGGTCTTGGCATTTACCTTTTAGAACAAGCTTCCCTCTGCTTTGCTAGATTTGCAGTTTAATGAGTTTAAAGCTAAAGTAAAATCCAACCTTTGTTCAAAGGCATACTATTCTATCAACGACTACTTAAACGATAAGAATAGTTGGTCGCTGTGATTAACTTAGAACATAAACATTGTCTATGTTTATGTTCTTTCAATCCAGAATTAGCTTTCTTACCGACAGTTTATATGGGTAGTTCATATAATTGTTTTTTTACTTTTTATTTAACTTATTTTGTTAATTTATTTTTATTTTCTTTTAATTTCATTTATTATGGACGTAATCTACTCGTTACAATGATTTTAAATGAGTTGTATTGCAACATTTAGTTAGCTAGCGCCCTCGTCAGCTGTTCATAATATTCTTGCCTGATCAACCGGCAGCAAGTTCGTGCTCCCTTAGATGTCAATGCTTGTGGTAGCGTCGGGGGTCGGGTTACCACCTTCCCTCAAATATGGCGAGGGGGGTAGTGGCTGACCTTTGCGTTATGCTTGTGGACGGGTGCTGCTTGTGGTGCCTGGTCGTCTTGCTGACCATGGTTTTTGTTATTGTTATTTGTATTAACTGTTATTTTATTTTACTCCGAAGGTCCTAGTTTAACTATTGTATCTTCAACTTAGCTGAATGTATCAATGTATGTATATGTATAATTTTGCATCGTTGAATATGTAAGCGGGCACACCCTTTATGCCTGGAGGCTTTATTTACGTTTTAAGTTCTGTTTACGATTTTGTTTTATTATTTATTTCAGCTTGAGTTTAGTTTTCAATGTTTTGTTAGTGGTAAATTGGCGTGTGCTAGCTGACATATCGTGAATAATGTATGTTTTGTTTTATAATATTAATTACTTGCACGATATTGTATAGAATCAAGTTCTTCTAACTTAACAGACAGCTGTGCTGCTGGGGAGTTTGTTCCGCCACTTCTTGTTCCCAGCTAAAGCACTAGGAAGTGTCGAAGGGCGGGCATTTTGGGGGGACTGTCTTATGTAACTTTGACGTTCAAAAAGTGCTGACTCTCAGCCTAGTTTGAATAAATGACTTTTGATTTTGATTTTGTTTACCTATAGTAGATACACTCACATTTCGCCAGTTATGTTAATTGGAGAATATGGCTCTTAATATAAACCGCCTTACGAAAACACCCGAGAACTAATACGCATTTAGTTGGAACGTAACTTGCTTGATGGCAGGCTCTATTGATGAGAGGGTCCGTAAACAAAAACTAGTGGTCGACCGAAGGTCCTCTTTCAGTTTCAGTGTCGGCCAGTAATAGCCAGTAGATCAGGTTTCGGCTGCAGTTTCGGCTTCAGAAGTCAATTGAA
Organism: Aporophyla lueneburgensis; assembly: GCA_932294355.1. Classification (NCBI taxonomy): domain Eukaryota; kingdom Metazoa; phylum Arthropoda; class Insecta; order Lepidoptera; family Noctuidae; genus Aporophyla; species Aporophyla lueneburgensis. The sequence goes on along the minus strand of OW028746.1, from coordinate 18,594,503 downwards.
ACTCTTTTGGGGTTTGGTTTACACAGTGGGGGATTTACACATTCTCCAAGTATGGGTTCTTAATTTTTTACCATCCTTACCTGTACAATTGTCAGTTACTAGATTATTACAATCCAACAAATTGGTTGAAATTCCACAAGAAATAGGTTTCTGGTAAATTTCTTAGTTAATTTAAGATAAGGCGGGGTAATGTGTGTGATGAGTGCGTGTGTGCTTTTTTAATTTTTGTTGCTTTTTGAAGTGAAAACTTCTTTAGCGGCGTTGTGCACTTTTTTTGTAATAGGTAAAAAATGTTAAACTCGCGTCAGGACACGTGACCTAATCGAAAATTCGTAAGACGGACGGAGAGCTTTTTTTCTGCGAGATAAATTTTTTAATCTTATACCTTTAAACGAGCAATTCTTGTATAAAACATAAACTTATTATTTTAAACACAATTTACCAAAAAATACCGAGCAAAGCTCGGTCATCCAGATATTGTAATATAAATTGTCATGTTTGTGTACGATAGTGCAATAAATAAATATTGTATTCTGCCACATAAATGATAATACTTTTATTCTGATAATTAAAGCAATTCGTACAAAATTATTCTCTAACCATTCCAAAATATCAAAAATGCACAACGTTAATATTCAAGTTTTCACTTCTGCCGGCACTCCCGGAGTGCAACCCGTCGGTTTTTTTGTGGTTGGGAAATCATCAAATGACGTCTCCCGCTCTGCGTGGAGCGGAAGGGCGTGTCAGACTTCTACTGACTAAAACCCACCCGTGTTCCTTCAGTTGCCCACATGCCAGGGCCAACGTATCTGGCAGGTTAAGTCTTTCTTTGCGTCATGTTTACCGCAAATAAAAATATTTTTTTTAGTTTTTTTTTGTTTCTTTAATGGAGGATACTTACACAATAATGTACCTGCGGTAAATCAAAATTAAGTAATCTTTTAACTCTTAAAGACAGTCAAAATAAATATGAATTCAATTAAGATATTAAAGTTTCATAGAATACCTCTTTACCGATCTTATGTTGGAAAAATCATCGATGTTATTGATTAAAAGTAACGTTTTGGTACACATATGATTTCAGATATTTTTTTACACAAGCAAGGCTTCTGTCCCTCTCCCCCAAACGATTTCTCGCTGACTTATGTACATAATGCCACACGAAAAGCTATGTCCAGGTTAGAATAAACGTTCTGCAAACTCTGTTTCACCAGAAACGAAGATAGACTTTCTAATGATTCAGAATTTTATGTTGCCAAAATGATTTCATTAAAATGTAGCTTTTAAAATGTATGCGTTATTGAATTAAGCCATAAAAAGTTCGTCGGTGAATTGTGTGACAAATTAATACACTTATTTTGGTTTTTGGTCAGAAATGCAAATTTTACATTGAACTTTTTGTAGCCCTCCTGCTTTTTTTCTAATTTGGAAACTAGTCTATCAATGACGTCCAGCCAACCCAGCAACTCCCAATTAGTCGTCCGACATATACGTACTCGTATAAGTGGGTAGAGTGAGGAGTACGTAGTACCACACCATATTTCCTGCAATTTGTTGCAAACGAGCAATTCTTGTATATATGTATATATATAATCTGAATCTCGGAAACGGCTCCTACGATTCATGAAATTTAGTATACAGGGGGTTTCGGGGGCGATAAATCGATATAGCTAGGATTCATTTTTATAAAATGTCGTTCTATTGGTGTTTTCAATGAGCAACTTTATGGATAATCAACTTGAACATAAACTTATTATTTTAAACACAATATACCAATAAATACCGAGCAAAGCTCGGTCATCCAGATTGTTCGACGCCAGGCCAGGGCCCCGGCCATAGGATTTTAATTATTATGTGGAAGCGCGGTAATCCTCGGTCAAGAGTGGCGTAGCGAACTGTCCGCCGTGCGCGGAGCTGATCAATACAATATTCAAAAGACTCACCTGGTTGAAGAAAACTGCTTCTGGAGCCTACTTGGATTTATGTATGTAAATGAGTGTATATTGTATTGTGTAGTGACGCTGTCAGTAATCCAGGACAGGAAACAAGGCCACTCCAAGAGGCCAGATATTGGTTCCCGCACGCGGTCAATGGTCACTTAACCTCAAAGTATTTCACTCATATACCAAAATAAAACCCGTTCTATTTCGTCAAAAGGGGTTATTTACAAACAAACAATTGGGTCACGACAGATTGTCCACAAAAACGACCGATTCTAAGGGATTACTTTCAAATGGTCGCGAGATCCAAGTGGCGACGATCCTCCCTTTTTCAAAGACCAAAACCAAAAAGAAACGTCAAACTGACAAGTGACAGTTGTCTCTCTGTTACACGTTTAGAAACGTAGGCGCACAGAGTAAACAATTCAAACGGGACGAAACACAGATATTCTTCTTAATACAAAGTGCTGACAGAGGCCTATTAGGTACTGGACGGGGGCCGCGAATTGGGTGTGTTACCTAGAAGTTTTTGGTACCGTTGAATGTACAATGAAAGGGAAGCCTGTGTAAAGATTACTTGCTATAAAAGAGATCAGGATCAACAACATAATCTCAAGCCTACTCAGCCTACCGGTTAATACGAATCTGGGTTTACAGAATAAGAGTAGGGTAATTCGAATAGAAATCTTTAATTAAAAATACATCTTTAGGCTGTGCTACTCCTTACAACTAACATTGTTATAATCTATATAATTGAATAAATAATAAATAACATAACACAAAATTAAAATTACGATGACGACATGTTACAAGGATCTTTCGGCGCTTGGATGACGATAACAGGGGGCGCTGTTGGTGAAAATTTGTTGAATAATGGTTTGCGAATGGACAAGGCAACTGTCGAAGTGGCGCTGTCGTAGCTAGTTCCCAACAAGAGCTAATAATACAAGGCGTGCGGTGTTTTATTTCTGTGAAAATGACTCCTTGTTGTATTCTTTAATACTCCTAAATATGGGTGTACTACGTGAAGTCGACAAATAGATGTGCGAATAACACTAGTGCGACAAAACTGTACTGTGACTTACTATAGTTCGAATGTTCGAATGTACGTTTGTGCGACACACTCGAGCTCACTTAGTACACTCGGTTAGGTTAGGTTAGGTTATCTCTAAAATTGGAGTCCACCATTACCCGAGAGATCCTAAAAGAAGATTATGTCTTAAAGTTCTTCGTGAAGATATTTTTAAAATGAAAGTTCGAAGTTAAGGCAGAAATATTTTAAAGAAAGTATTTTAGGTTTTAAATTATGAAACTTTCCATGTCAAATAATTGATTTAAATTATTGCTATCATCGAAAATAACGAAATAAAAAAGAAGACCGAAATCATGAGATTATTATTTTTTTCTAAATTTGAGATTCCGTACATTCATTCAATTTAAAACACGAATTTGAATTATTGTACGAATGTCAAATACAAAAAAAACGACGGGTTGCACTCCGGGAGTGCCGGCAGAAGTGAAAACTTGAATATTAACGTTGTGCTTTTTTGATATTTTGGAATGGTTAGGGAATAATTTTGCACGTATTGCTTTAATTATATCAGTGTAAAAGTATTATCATTTATGTGGTAGAATACAATATTTATTTATTGCCCTATCGTACACAAACATGACAATTTATATTACATTAAAAAGTTTATCTCTCAGAAAAATCACACTCCGTCCGTCTTACGAATTTTCGATCAGGGTCACGTGTCCTGACGCGAGTTTAACATTTTTTACCCATTACAAAAAAAGTGCACAGCGCCGCTAAAGAAGTTTTCACTTCAAAAATATCTCATGATTTTGGTCTTATTTTTTATTTCGTATTATTATATTCATTGCAGGCCGTAGGGACCTAGCTATCATTATGCCATCTACAATTAGCTTTGCCCAAACTTCCCCATTGTTTTGGAAAAACAAGATGGCGCCGATAGAACTTCTGATATTTTGTGGCACAGCCAAAACATCCTTGGGTAGCTTTATATATCTATTTACATTGGATGACGATGGATATTGTCCATCGTCTATCGTCACTGTCTACAAAAATTCACATTCTTAATTTATTATAGCTACAAAACACTCATTACCCTCACCTTTAATTAAATACATACTTAAGCAAAAAATATGCACTGGAATTCAAATTAGAGATCAAAACTATCATCTCCAACCAACCAGCTATTGTTTGTAATCGCACTACAAAAGTACCTCTAAGTACTAGAAAGTCATTTGAACCACTGCATGTAATGTCCGATGATGTGAATCAAACTTTACAAATGGTCTTAATAATACGAGAAAAAGGTTTCAAGAACTTACATCACACACTCATGCAATTACATAGAATGTGAACAGCCAGTCCACTAGAGTTAGTGGATCCGCCGGTCGTAGGTTGGTATATTGTTAGTATCGCATCACCGGGCGTTTATTTATCAAATGGAATAGTGGCTCATCAACATATGCAACTAGGTGTACTAAAAGTACAGAGATTTAAGTCCTAATACCGTAGTTCAGTCTTGCTTGTTCAATTCTTCTAGCAATTTATCCTGTGACGCTGGTTTGCGAGCATAAACAACGAGTAAACGATAGCGAAACTGAACACTCGTTTGATAATTATTGTTGAATTTGGTCATTATCTGTAGTTCTTTTAGTATGTCTAGGTAATCGGACATGAAGTCATCGTACTTCTCTTGAGGGATCTTGAAAGGATTGACCGCTGTGAAGGCATCTGTGAAAATGGAAATAATAATTTCATTACATTTTTTTTCTAGATGTGTTTATCGGATCGGTTGTGTTGGCTTTTTCCTAATGTTGGTGACGGGTCCCAATATTTATTGTACGGATCCTGGGAGATGTCTTTTCTTACCAAAGCTAAAGCTACGCAACAATGCGTAAAAGGTGCGCATCCCTGGTGCGTAGAGTACGTAACAGCACCAACAGCATCTTTAGCATGATCGCTAGTCGACTGGACTGTTGTTACATCAATCATTGCTGCGCCGTTAGTCATGGAGTGGCGCGTTAGTGATTGTTGAGTTTGTTTTTATTTTTATTTATTTCGTTGTAGTTTTTAGTATTACTAACACTAGTCTATGAGAACATTGTTACCAATAAAATGTACACCAAGTCTGAATTAAAGTATTAAAAAAAAACAACCGACTTCCTTAAAAAAAAACACTACAAAGTCAAAAATAACTTTAATTTCGGAAGTCGGTGGCAAAAACCTTAAATACAGATACTAAGACACTTATTTTTGACTTTGTAGTGTTTTTTTAAGGAAGTCGGTTGTTTTTTTTTGTAAAAAGTTTTTATTTTTTAACTTTTTAGTTGTGGTAGATACTCCGCACTAATCTAATCGCGTTATTCGTTCATTTGTCGCGCAAATACGTAATGCAAATTTAAAACTTATATGGTTTTCACATAGACCCTATTGTCCAAATGGAACCAAATTAAAATGGGACCATTCGGGAAGTACCAGCTTTCAAATAAAAAAAGAATCATCAAAATCGGTTCACCCAGTCAAAAGTTATGAGGTAACAAACATAAAAAAAAAATACAGTCGAATTGATAACCTCCTCCTTTTTTTGAAGTCGGCTAATAATAATAATAAAGCGGTATTTACGTAGGAAGGTAATCCCTTGTCGTTAAAACCAAAAAAATATACAACCTACACTTTTATACTTGAGAATGTAATAGAAAAGTCTATTACATTCTCAAGTATAAAAGTGAAGGTTGTATATTTTTTTTAAGTGTAGGTTGTGTAGTAAAGACTACTTATCTCACTTAACACATTGTTTACACTTGCAAGTTACTGCTTTGATATGACTATCCACTTAAAGTCTTTTTACATCGTTCTCATATCATTATAAATACTTATAAAAGTCGCGGGTTTGCTCGAAGAGATTTCTTTACAAATAATCATCACCTCTGTACATATTTTTTTGTTTCTTTCTTCTTGTCAGTATTTGTGTACAAGTAAATGATTAAATAATCGGTGAAGCAAAAACTTTGTACCCTTTTTACGTAAATTACGCGGACGGAGGAGTAAGCAAGTATTGTTTAATATAATAATGCATTTTAAGTTATAAATGAATAATGGTCGAATTTTGACCACTGGGCGACCACTGGTTCTATCTACTAAGTTCAACTTCAACATAAATGATGTAGATGTCACCAATATTTTTAACCGACTTAATAAAAAGGAGGAGGTTTCTCAATTCGACCGTATATATATATATATATATTGTTTGTTTATTTTTTTTTTGTAACAATCTAATTTACAAGACTTTTCATGGATTTCCTTGCTCGATCTTTTCCATTAGAACCTCCTACGCTTTCAATCAATCAACTCAGCTTATCGCAGTCCACTGCTGGACATAGGCCTCTCCCATGTTGCGCCACAACACCCTGTCCTCCGCCTTCCGTATTCAGTCTGCCCCAGCCACTTTCCTACGCTTTGGAATGGGCTAATTGCCCATCTTTCCGCCTGACGTACTCCATAGGTCTCCATACTGACCGGCCTGTTAGTCTAGTGGTTAGTGACCCTGACTGCTAAGACTGAGGTCGTGGGTTCGATTCCCACCCAGGACAAATCTTTGTGTGATGAGCACGATCATTTGTTCTGTGTCTGAGTGCAATTTATCTATAATTATGTACGTATTTAGAAATATATTAGTATGTTTATCAGTTGTCTGGTTGCCATAGTACAGGCTCTGCCTGGTTTGGGATCAGATAACGGTGTGTTGGTTGTCCTAAGATATTTATTTATTTATATATTCAAAACTAAGTGTTTTAATTGGAAAAAAATACTTTGACTTTGACAGTGCCGGTTATATTTGTAGCTGTAGTTATTGTAGTTCAAGTGGGCTGACCACAGGTCTATGGCATTGACTGTGAGTGACTTGTTAGTGTTTAAGTGGCTAACATGATTATAGGCAAATTTTCTATTATTTATCCATCATCTGACTAGCCTTTCCAAAACTATGTTGCGGTCGGCTTCCAGTTTAACCGGATGCAGCTGAGTACCAATCTATATATATAAAACGCAAACCTGACTGACTCATCTATCAACGCACAGCCGAAACTACTGAATAGATTTCGCTGAAAGGCATACAGATAGTTGTAATGACGTAGGCATCCGCTAAGACAGGATTTTTGAAAAATCGCCTCCTAAGGGGGTGAAAAAGGGGTTAAAATTATGTATAGAATTCCGTAATTTTAGAGCTAGAAGCCTGAAACTTTGTTTTTAGGTTAACGATTAGAAATAAATAATTACGTGTCTTAGGATTTTTGAAAATTCTACCTCTAAGGGGGTGAAAAAGGGCTTGAAAGTTTGTATGGGGAAACAATATTAGTTAAACTATTTTATTCGAAACTTCACAGGAGTATCCTACCAATAAATGAGTAAACAAATGTTTCAGGCTCTTTCAGAATTCAACCCCTATAAGGTGGAAAAGGGGTGACAAATTCTGAAAATCAACATGGGTATCGTTTTTATGGTTTATCGGGTCGCTGATTACGAAAACAACGACTATTTCACAAAAATTGTGGTGTATAAAGAAGTTCTGTAGTTACTAGCTTTTGGCCGCGACTTCGTCCGTACAATTCTACTTCCTTTCTTAGCGCTCGCCTACGCTACGTTACGCTACGATATTACCGAAATCCACGCGGACGAAGTCGCGGGAAAAAGCTAGTATTTTATATAGAGCGACTGTCTTAGTGGATAATAACCCAGTTAGTGGATACTACGATACCCCTTTCTAAGACTGGTTGTTACACTTTCGGGCTTCAAAAGACCCGTAGCGACTGTCAAAGATCCACAAACGACAGCCAACACCAACGGGTTAAGGTGCTTTTAAAGGCACGGAGTTGGTATGTAAAGATGATCACCCATCCACGAAACAACCGTGGGAAGCGTAGCTTGACCTGATCGATGGACACTTGCGGCTGTTATTACCTACTTAGCCACAAGCCCCTGAAACTTAAATATGTAATATCGATAAAGATAATATAATATACTCACTTCGCAGAACATGTAAGTCTTCGTACACAAATACTGACTCCTTACATTCCACTTCGTTGTCGACGAAACCGATCTTTTCCAACATTTTCTTTACTTCTTTTTCTGGGTCCTGAAAAATATTTCATCAATTTATTAGTATTTGCGTATGTCCATAATTTACTTTCTCCTGTGAGATATTTTATAGCAATCAAAAATCATTAGGAAACTCAATTTTGTTTCACATATATTATATATCATCATCATCAGCAGTCTATAATGTTCCCACTGCTGGGACAGGCGCCTCCTCTTGGTAAAAGGGAGTGGGCCATAATCCACCACGCGGGCCCAGTGCGGGTTGGCACATATATATACTGTTTATTATTTAAATTATAATTCATCGTATATTACATATTATACAGAGGCGCTTCCCGCGTTTGTACGTATAAATCTTTTAAAATTCGCAACGGATTTTAGTGCGGTTTACATCAATAGACAGATTTATTCAAGAGGAAGGTTTATATGTATAATACGCGGGCGAAACCGCTAGCAAAAGGTAGTACAATATATTCTAATATACACAATTAGCAAAAGTTTAGTATCCCTAGGTGAAAATTCATGGGAATCGGGCAAACTCAATATGTACGTAATCATTTCAAGAATTCGTCACTAAATATCTTTTTTCTCTAAACTCTCTTATTGAATGGCTTTTGTGAGTAAATTGGGTACCTATTACTTTGGCTGTAACCATTTTTTTTTAAACATCAAACAGTGTAAAGGTAAAGAAAAACTTTATTAACCATTTTCAAAGACCATGAACCTAAACGAAATTTAACGCCAGTTATTTCAACATTTTTGTATGGAATTAAACGTTCGAATTAGTAGAATTAGAAGTACAAAATAATATTTATAGGTAACTATGAAACACCCGAAATTGTGAAATAAAAAAAATAAAGATTTAGATTTCCTGAAAACCCATAAACTATAATTTAAGCTAGTTTTTTTTGTATCAAATAGGGCAGATCATCATGTATCATCTTATCGATTGAACCTTATATCTGATATGTGTAGTAAACTCTCAAATTTTCAGAATTTCATGAAAAAACAACACTGAATATAAAAAAAAAAACAAATAATACGAGTTAATTTAACTGCCAGAATTTCACAGAAGTGATGGCGTCGATATCTAATAATTAATTGTCTTTTGGATGTCACGTTTTTAATGATACGTAGAACATTGGTGGGTATTGTTATTTACCTCTGAGTCATGATAAGGCGACACGAATCTATCGACGTCCTGCAGCCATTCACTCCACTTGTTGTTCCGTGCCAGAACACGGTACACGTCGAAAACCGGCGCGCCGGCAAGGAATATCGTGAAGCATTCTCCATCTTCGTTCAGCAGGTTGTAGATATTGGTGAATGCGCGTCTGAAACGATATTAAATTCCATATTACTTTCCTTTTTTACATATAATTTCCGATGAACCTTTTTGTGGATCATCACCTTGTTGGTGCAGTCAGGTGTGTAGTACTCGCAACCAACGAGCGTGTATGACCAGATGTATTGTATAAATCCTATCCTACTTAATATTATAAAACGCGAAAGTTTGTATGTATGGATGTATAGATGTATGGATGTTTGTTCCTGTTTCACGCAAAAAGTACTGATCCGATTTAGATAAAATTTGGCACACAGATAATTTATAACCTGGAGTAACACATAGGGTACTTTTCCCGGTAGTATGTTCCCGCGGGATAATTTCCGACCGCCACGCGGGCAAAGCCGCGGGCAAAAGCTAGTGTTAACTAAATGTTAACGAGGTAAAAAGTGTATGTATGTAAAGTATGTGGTGTTCTGTTGTTTTTGCCTTCCCCCATGAAAATAAATTTTCTTTTTTGTATACGCAAGTCCTGTAGATAATTGACTAATCATCATATCTGCCTAGCCTTTTCCCAACTATGTTGGGATCGGCTTCCAGTCTAACTGGATGCAGACCCAACCATCTGACCTCCAAGTTACTGAATACGATGTCCCTTGGTAAGACTGATTTTCAGACTTTTTGTTCAAAATTGACTACTGAATCAATTTCAGATTTTTTTAATATAGGTATTTTTGTCAAAAATTATGTATTTAGCCATATAGATCGTAGTTTAAGCACAAGATAATCAATCTTATATCAAGGTACGTCTCAATTTTAAATGCATAAAGTAATGCATCTTGATTTTCTTAATAATAACAGCGTTTAAAAAAGGTGTCAGTTATTGTATTTTGCTTTTAACTAAATACTGTAATTGGGGTGTATGAGGTTTTGCGTTAAGTATGTAAAACGTTGTCCTCACCATCACCTGCCTCCTGAAACTGTCCTAAGCTCATAAAATTTGCAGTGTTGATACACAGAACATAACATAAATAGCATTATATCGCGCGTGTATTCTCAGAAGAGTTAAGCAGAGGTGAACTGTACCTTACACCCATATTTCGCCAGTTTATAATACGCTACGAACCTAGTCACACTAGCCGAACACAAATACAGACTCCTGGCTACTGAGAAAGTTTTGTTAGAAAAACATAGGACCCCATGCTCCGTAGTCGCGCATACGACCATTTGACCGAAAAGCTAGATAAGTGAAGATTGTCATATCTATCTAAGTATTAATAACAATGTAACTATGCGAATAGTGTTTAAGGCCAAGGTCTTAAGCCAAAGAGTCCTGATCACCTCAAGAGGTTCTAGTTTACGCCTGGGTGAGATAAGCGGGCACTGTTTCTGCTTCCGAAGCTAGCAGACAACACTTACCTTTTAAACGATTTCCTGTGTCTTTCAATGAATGGAAGATTATAATTCCTTTGTTAAAGCTTTGTCAAGTATACTATATCTTTAGAAAGCACATTCGGTAGAACTGATAGCACCATCTGCTTAGCCTTTTCCAGACTCATACGCCGGTGCATTTAGATTAGTGAGGTGAACATTCATCATAACGCATGTAATTTAATAATAAGCTGTTGAGTTTCCAAATACATAAATAGACTGAAAGCTACTCGCTTCCAGTCTAACCAGATGCAGCTGTTTTCCAGTATTTTACATGGAGCGATTACTTATCTGACCTTCACAACTCAATAAAGTTTCAACAAAGTTACTGGGTAATACTATAACCCTTGGTAAGACTGGTTGTCAGATTTTCGGGCTTCTGACGACCCGTAACGACTGCCTAAGATACACGAATTACAGCCGGGACCAATGAGTTAAGGTTCCGAGGCACGGATGAGTCTTGGTATGCAAAACGGGTCACCCATCCACGGACTAACCGCGGCAAGCGTTGCTTAACTTTATCGATCGAGCCATGCGACTATTTTTACTTAGCCAAAAGCTTCTACGTTTGGTATACCTGATGTAACTGTACTATATAAGTTCACTGCTCGATGTTGAGTCTAGTTGGGAGAAACAAAGCGCCGATCCGGCCATTTTATAGGTTCGGTTATAAGTAGATTCTACTACTTTTACTGAGACGTAAACGTTAAATATGGCACTAACGCTCGCGGGTGCAATGCATTCGATTTTGAATTTTCATTACAAGATTTGCAGGTTATTTCGTAAAGCATCGGTTTCGAATGAAATGAAAAGTAATCACCCAAATACAGGTGCTTTTAAAAGCGTGCATTTATAAACGTTGGCGTTGCTGAAGTTTTTAATTTAAACTTTGCTCTAAGCTTCTGGTTTTGAATGATTAGTTTACAAATCGCAGAGTTTTCTTTTACAAACCAACCGGTAAGTTTGTTTCAGCCGAAAGAAGTCGATTTAAAAATCGCTTACTTAAATTTAAAGTTGTGTCTTCACAGTCCAAGTTTAATTCACCTATGCTTAATATTTCGTTGTTTGATATTTGACAACGACGCCCCATATATTCTGGTATTAGTTTTCCATCTGAGTGTCTTATGATAAAAGGTGCCTAACTACGACACTTTTAAGAACGCGCAATTTTTGGACTCACGATATTTCGTTGAATATCGTAAAAAAATTGCGCTTAAGACCACTAGAACATTGTTGTGTAAGTATTAGACAATTCATTTTGAAGGAAATCAGTATTGTAACTCACGTAGAATATCATTGCCTAAGTTGAGATCGCACTATATTTTTAGTAAATACATACTTGTACGATAACGACCATACGAAACAACAATCATAAAAAAATAGAAATCAGGAAAAGAAAATCAGGGTCAAGTTCCTATCAGTAGATCAAAAAGAGAAAAGTAATTTCAATCAGTTTTGTGTATTTTCCCAGACACATTCAAATTCAAATAAAAAATAAACAAGTTAATATTTAGGTAATCCAATTACCTAATTTTATTAAGTAGTTGAAGGTGCAGTTTGTTAAATATTTTCTACTACGAATCTAAGAAAAAATACTCACTCTTGATCTATGATCCAGTGCAAAGCGTAGAACGAAAACACGTGGTCAAATTTTCCATTCATCCCTTCTGGAAGTTCACCCTCTATATCCAGCACGGTGAAGGAAGTCTGCTCGTTGCAATGATGATCATTGGCGAAGTTCACCATCTTCTCGCTGATGTCACAACCGAGCAACTTGAAGTCAGTAGGGATGTACTTCTTCAGCATATTCGTGACGCTGCCATCTCCGCACCCTATGTCTAAGATATTATTGTTATTCTTCCTCCACTTAATTCTTGACGCGTGTTCTTCTAAACACATGAGAGCATCCCGTTTTTGCAAGCTGTTGCATTTTTCATACAGAACTGCGTTATTCATGGTTTATTTAATAAAATTGTAGGGATTTTAAATAGATGAATTTAATACGTTTATGATTTTAGTTTAGTATTTTCGGGTGCGCGTGCGCGTGGCCGAGTAGCGCGGTTTCGGCGGACAGTCGCGACGGGAGCCAGGCACTGCGCATTTATACGTGCCACGATCGCGCCTCTAACGTTCACAGCAGCAGCAGATTTGGCAGAAATCATCTTATTTCTGTTGACAATGATCGATGATTCTGACTGATGAAATTCTCCTATGCAACTTAGTACCAATAAGTAATTACGGTTATCTATGTAATTTTCATACCAATGAGTAGAGTGAACTTAATTGGTTTAGCTTATAAAGTGGCCAGATCATTCGTCAAATATTTCGTAAGTCTATGTATTTTATCCATGAACTGTAAAATAAAATATATGACACAATTAACAATTTACATTATGTACATATTTAATGAGTAACTAACGAACAATACTAATAAATACAAAAAGACATAAATCGTAGAAGTACTAGTCCGCATCCCTGTCATCCTGAAGCGTGCCCAAAAGATTGGCAGAATTTACTGTAATTAAAGTAACACAATGACGCAGAATCACGCAATGACGAGATATCAGTGTGTAATAGAATCAGTCAAATACAGAGCAAGTTCTCTTCTCATAAGAAAAAATCATACAAAACATCATCATTAGCCTATAATATTCCCACTGCTGGGACACAACCCTCCTGTCTGTAAGAGAGAGTCGGGTTGGTGGATGTCACACGTCTTCCAATTTTTCCCACAAGTTCATAAATGGAATTCATAGAACATTCCAATTAACTCCTTTTTCATAACTGTGATTTCCTCTGTCATCTGTTTTTCGAGTTAGTAAGTAAACAAATTAGTATACGGCAGATTTGAAACTCGAAAAAAAAACCAACGACTATAGGCCAAGGGTTAAGTCATCCTGCCGGGGTCGCGTGATTGTTCGAAAGAGATACCGTGACCCTGGCACATGGGCAACTGATGGAACACGGGTGGGTTTTAGTCAGTAAAAGTCTGACACGCCCTCCCGCTCCGCCCAGAGCGGGAGAAGTCATATGATGATTTCCCGTCCAAAAAAAAAAGGGTTAAGTCATCGGAATGCTTAATATAAAATCATGAGTTCGAATCCCACCAGTTACACGTGTTATATTTTTTTTACTGTCTCTAATAATAAGGAAGTAGGTACAGTAATTTGGTAAATTGTATGTTCAACACCTTTTTGCGCGGTTTTACATTTATTAAATACTAGCTGACCCAACAGTCCTGTCCTTGAACCATGAAGTCTTGAGCTCATAGCTTTTCCTGAATTTGAAAATTTTCCGGGAATTATTAAATTTTATACATATATTTTTTACATACATAAACTCACGCTTTTTTCCCATGGGGGTAGGCAGAAACCACGGAACGCCACCTGCTACGATTTCTACACACTCCTTTTGCCTCGTTTAAGTTCATACAATTTAAATTTTATTTCGGCCTAAAAACCTAGTTCGGGCATTTTACAACAAAAAATAACGAATTCGGTTTAGCCATTATCAAGTAATGTGCTCACGAACGAACAGCATTTAGTATTTATTTATATAGATAACTAACAGGACCTACAGTTTTAAAGGACGGTTCATGCGCTGCTGATGTGCAAATTCGACAGTACTTGTACAAACGCTACAGTACTTGTGCAAACGCTACAGTATTGGGGCATCTGTCTATATGTAGCCATTTCTTTGAACCTATCATAGAACGGAAAATGATGATATTAGTAATCATTTGTTTTGTTCTATTTTTACACATGCTAATTATACATGTTCTGAAATATTTGACTACACTCCAAGCTAATCTTTTGGAGGGCGGTACGTCTTAAGTAGGAGCAACACGTTGCATGGCAGCAATGCGCAGGCGCTGCGCGCTTTTGTAATTCAAGATTTCTGTTCATCTGTCCATCTGTGTCATTAATATTGTAAATGTAGGTAGTAAGCTACCTACTTTTAGAACTAACGGATGACATCAAATGTTTCATATATTTAGACATAAATAAGTATTACACAGAACCGTTTTAAGTATGTACGTCAGAACCGTTTTTTGTACTAACTTTGAGAATAAAATACATATTGTATTCATAAATACTTATTATTATTATAAATATAAGCAATAATTTTTTTTACCTATGCAATAGAGTCGATAATAAATAGTACGACATAAAGTATCATCGATTTACGCACCACTGAAAAACTTAATATTGATCAGCATAACTGGTAGGTACCTATGTTGTCAAAGACATCAATAAACTGTATGAAATATTAATCAAACCTATTTTTGTCTTGCTGTAACGTCATGTAATGGGGTAACACTATTCGTCCATCGCCATCGTCAACGAGACGTCGACGAGAATCGAGATCATTCGAACCAAATGTGTCGTCCCGGCGGTGTGCGGTTGACACGCACCCATTCTAAACGTATGTATCGCTACTTCGGCACCGTCACCTCATTCTCGTTGACATTCCGTTGACGGTGGCGGTGGAAGAACGGCATCAATAGGATTATGTCAATAGACCAATAAATTAAGTAACAACGTCAATTGCCAAAAATGGCCTGGGGCTAAATAATATGGCTGCTGGAGAGTTTGTTGCGTCACTTCTTCTTCCAAGCTATAGCACTAGTATGTGGTGAAGAGCAGGCGGCTTAGGGGACTGTCTGATGTTATGTTGCCGGTCAAAAAGTGCTGATTCTCAGCTTAGTTTGGATAATTGTCTGTGATTTTGATTTTGAATAACAGCCCGGGTCGTTTGATCAGAAGGGTAATTGCGGAACTTTTTATCGGTAGGAATTGGTTTAATATTCATAGTTAAACAACATTCATTGCGTTATTTACGGTGCTGAGCCACAATTTATTCGAACAAATGACGCAATGGTTTAGAAATAATCTTCAATCCGATTCTGATTCTGATAAATTGTGCGTTTCGCAATTAGGGTGCAGATTAAGCTTTGCCTGCCGCGATTGTTCCGTGGATGGGTGACCAATCTATACATACACCGCCGGACCTCGGAAACCATGTTAAGCCGTTGATCCCGGCTGTTATTCATGGATCTTTGCCAGTGGTTATGGTTCCTCAGAAGCCAAGAATTCTGGAATCCGGTCTTATCAAGGGGTATCGTGTTATTCAGTGACTGGGTTGTGGAGGTATACTGGTATTCAGCTGCACCCGGTTTTTTTTGTTTTTTTTTTCAGGATGGGAAATCATCAAATGACTTCTCCCGCTCTGGGCGGAGCGGGAGGGCGTGTCAGACTTTTACTGACTAAAACCCACCCGTGTTCCATCAGTTGCCCATGTGCCAGGGTCACGGTATCTCTTTCGAACAATCACGCGACCCCGGCAGGCATCGGTCCTAGTAGACCCCTTCACTGCTGCTGACATCTCTTTGAGGCGCGCGTGGAACACTACGCTCCGTCGACCCGAGCCTGGTCCTTACCGGGCGGCGAGCTACCCATTGCTCGCCACCCGCAAGCTCGCGCCTACGGTGGCCGGGAGTCCGCTATGGACTCCCGACGCCCGGGGCGTCTCCTCCTGCGGCGGCTAGGGACGTGAGGGCGCAGAGACTGCCACTCTGTCACGCGCCCCGCCTCCTCCTTCGCGAGCATTACTGCTTCGCAGAAGGAGGTGACGGCTTCCCATTCCCTCTCGCTCCGTACCATGGCTCGCACCAGGGCCGGACGCGAGAGGTCGCCGCCGCCGATCGCCTCCACGAGGACACGGCGGTGCTCCGCCCAGGCAGGGCACACCTCCACCGTATGCTCCACCGTGTCCTCCAGACGATCCTCAAAATGGAAACACCCGGACGTATCCTCCCGCTTTATCCTGAACAGGAACCCACCGAAGCACCCATGCCCGGTGAGAACCTGCGTCAGACGGAAGGTGAGGACGCCGTGACGCCTCTCTATCCACTTCTCAAAGAGTGGACTTACCGCCGCAATTGTGGCGTGCCCAGCACTGGGTTGCGACAATCGTACCCGCCATGTCGCCATGAGATCACACCGGAGCTCTGTCCGCCGTGCCGCGATTTGTCGCGGAGTTTCGCCCCGGCGTTTCGCCTCCTCGCGCCACTCCCACATGTGCGCGAGGACAGGTACTCATCATTAGATCTATATGAAATTTATATGGGACCATTTCGGAATAAACCCCTTTCTAACAAAAAAAAGAATTTTGCAAATCCGTTTATATATGACGGATATACATAACAAAAATATATATATATAAACATCCGAATCGATAACCTCCTCCTTTTTGAAGTCGGTTAAAAACAACATAAAATTATCATTTTTGATTAGGCATTTCACAGTTACGTTTAATTCCAATTGTTTTTCATTCAGCTAAAAGCTGCTTGTTCTACTGCAAAAATGCTACTCTTCCAAAAAATATTTGTGAGTTGAACGTACTTTATAATTCGTTTAGGTAGGTATGTTATGAAGTAAGCTATGTATTTAATTATCTGCTTAGCGTCTTCGCAACTATGTTGTGGGGTCGGTTTTCAATCTTAACCGTATACAGCTGACATCTTTACGTATGCTATTTCATATATCTGATGATACTAGGTTTTACCCGCGACTTCGTTCGAGTAAAATTTTGGTCTCCGGCCCACCGCGTCGTATTATTATGCCTGCACTATTAATTAGTTTTTTTATTTTATTATGTCCGATCAACCGCGTCGCGTCCTGTCGCCTGCGCTATTACCTAGTTTTCAGAGTTATATAGCTCCTAAGCGTTACAGCGTGATGTTAAATAGCCCAAAACATTTCTCAAGAATGGGGCTATTAAATGCAAAAGATTCTTTCAAGTCCCATTGGTGGTTCCAGAAATTAGCGTGTAAAAACAAATAAACTCTTCAGCTTTATTATTAGTTTATAGCTCTTCAGCTTTATTATTAGTTTATAGATGTGGGTTGGTTCTAAGGTTCGAGAAATTAGTTTGCTTTCCGAAAACAGGCGTTAAAGATTTGGCTGCACTGAAAGAATCGACCGCGCCGAATTTAAGGAAGAGTGGTGGGTTGGAGCAGTGGTGCCCCAGTAGTAACAGCCGCGACTTACGAGTAGAAAGGTCGTGAGTTCAAACCCAAGCAGGCGCATTAGTTTGTGTAAATTATTTCATCGCCACTGCTCTAAAAACGGTAAAGGAAAACATCAGCTCTTTTTTTTTGGATGGGATATCATCAAATGACTTCTCCCGCTCTGGGTGGAGCGGGAGGGCATTTCAGACTTTTACTGACTAAAACCCACCCGTGTTCCTTCAGTTGCACATGTGTCAGGGTCACGGTATCTCTTTCGAACAATCTCGCGACCCTGGCAGGCATCGGTCATAGCAGACACCTTCAGTGCTGCTGACATCTCTTTGAGGCACGCGTGGAATACTTACTACGCGCCGTCGACAAACCGGCATGTCTTAGAACCAAAAATTCGAAGACATGTGACATCTACCAACTCGCACTGGGCCTGCGTGGTGGATTATGGCCCACTCCCTCTCACCGAGAGGAGGCCTGGGTCCCAGCAGTGGGAACAATATAAGCTGATGATGATGATGAATTTAAGGAAATCTTCCAAATTCTTCTAGCGAACATTCCGTTTGGGCGTGTAAAAGAAGTGTGTGAGGTTTCATAGGGTTTCATACGTTTTTGAGTCATCCTAAAATTCGATTCTTTTGGCTTCATCATTTCCTTCGGTTCTGATAAGTGTGCGTTTACCTTAAGATAAAAGCCATGATAATTCTCTATAACACTGACTTGAAAAAATTAAAGGCAGAATTGAATTATTCGGAAAATTATTTATTCATCGTGAAAAATAACAATACAAAAGTCTTACATTTATGTAACATAATTCATAGTATAGGTAACTTAAAATAAGTAGGCACAAATAACCGTCTAAGTTCCTAAGTAAATACATGGGTTTTTAAAAGCCTTTCGTCACTGGGAGATATAATAGATACCGACAGTCCATTCAGAGATATCTTCCTCCGATTTTGTGAACAAAAAAATCAGTAATGACACGTCACACTAAACTTCTTGTTTTATTTTTGGTGTTTTGGAACCTACTGTCAGTGTCAAAAATATTGGGACGAACTGACTGTTCAAGATGATCGAAACAACTAAGAAAATTAAACAAGAACCGTTCATACAAGAACCGTGTTGTTTTTGCCTTTTGGTACGGAACCTTTCGAGTGCGACTTCAGCTCACACTTAGCCGGTTATTATATAGAATAATCTAGAACATTTCATTATTATTTATAATAAATTAATTAGCAGCACAAATTAAGTAAATTGAATAATACTTAAGGCAGTAATGGAAAATGGCAAAACACGTTTTATTAACAGTAATAGTTAGGTATTGTTAAACAAAAACATTACTATGTTCATTTAATAATTATTGTCGATATCAAAATAGGTTTTTATGGAATTTGTTGTGTAAAAATTATTTTCTCTTCATAATAACATGTACATTATAATGATACAAGTGGCGACGTGCCCGTTGATGTAAATAAAGGCACTCGAAAATCTGTAAAGTAAAAAGAACTAGTGCGGTAATGTAATGTAAAAATCATAAGCTACAAGCTATTACAAACTGAATTTTGAACCTAAATGCGTTGCCCTAAGAGGCAGTTTACAAGCAAATGTATTGAAAAACCATTTCAATGGTAATTAAACTCTTGTTATTCATTTATTTATATTTAGAGAAAATGGACTGTCAACTTACATCACTGCTTCCATTTGCATATCTTTAAATCACATCACTAGTTTAAAAATAGTATTGCGTTACATATTGTGAACATATCGATGAGCTCTCGATCCCGGAAAACTATTGAAACTTTGTTGTATTGTAACTAAGTAACTACTATTGAAATGCAACGGAAGAATTACAAAAAAAAAAACGGTTTTGTTCATTGAATACCAAATTAAATACTGTGTTATTCGAATTAAATTAAGATTCTGTACCTATTAAATGAAGCTCGAGAAAGATATTTTTTGCAAATTGCAGCTCTGTAATACGCCGTAAGTTGTTTACTGAATGATTATTTAAATGACTTTTTCATGGAAAACAAGACGCTAAACAAATATGTACAACTCAAAGGATTGTTTTGATGATTTAATGATTTTTATTCGGTTAATTCATAACCATTACATGCAAAATTTGTACCCATTTCATCCTTACTGACGTAAAACACAGCAGATATTTCCAAAATAAGGAAGAACAAAATTTATTTTGCAGTCTTCCTCAAAGCATCCATCCATTTCGATGGGAGCTTTTAACACTGCCATTGTTGCTTACAATTAATAGAAATATAATAATTAACAAATATGAGACACGATTTTCAAGTAAGATTAAGATAAACTAGGAGGCAAGTACAAAATAGGCGGTATACATTAATCAGATCTAAGGCGGATTCCTCGATATAATTTCATCATGGTTTTTGGACCGATTTTGGTCTTCCCAATCATTTGCTTGCACAGACGACCAGTAGGCAATACTTGCAGTTTATTGAAGACTCTCCAATGTTATTATTGTTTATTTCTATGACGCCGATTTCCTGTGCTACGGTGTAGTAATCCTGCATAAATTCTTCGTAAACGTCATTCGGCATGTCAAAAGGCTCGATGGCTTTTACGGTGTCTGAAAAATTAAGTTTGACGTTAAGCTTTGGTTAAGCTAAGCTGTCAGGGTCGCGAATTTGTTCGAAAGAATTACCGTGGTACTGGCATAGGCAACAGTAGAAACACGGGTGGGTTTTCGTCAGTAAAAGTCTGACACACCCGCTCTGCCCAGGGCGGGAGAAGTTATTTGATGATTTCCCACAAGGAAAAAAAAGCTTTGGTCTAAGTATATTGTTACCCCACGTCATTATTTGGATGCTTTCATCATATTATCACTATTACCTATCTACCTGACTATAAAGCTTGATACAGATATCTACTGCTGAAAAAAAATCCTGTATGGTATAGTAACATACTTTTCATTGCTTCCACGCTGTCGAACACAAATAGCATTTCTTTAACTTTAACATCAATGTTTCTGAAACCTATTTCTTCCATCATTTGTGTGACTTTCTTCTCTGGCTCCTGCAAATAAAAATGTACCTATAGTACATCCACATTTTCGCCTGTTACGTTAAAGTCCCATGTAATAGGGGTGAGCCTATTGATATCAACCGGGCAAAAATCCAGACTCCAGGCAGTATTGTCCTATTCCAGATAAAATTGAAATCATCAGTCATAACATTTTGTAATACAAGTTTTACTTTATTTCTGCTACTTAATCAAGTTCTTCGTCTCTAGATATTTTTCATAACTAGCCTATAATTTTCTCACTTCTGTAAAACCCCTCTCAGTGAGATGGAGTGAGCCGTAACTTGCCACGCGGACCCAGTGAAGATTGGTAAATGTGACTCCACGAATTTTTGTTTTAGGAGATGCCAGTTTCCGCACGATGTTTTTCTTCACCGTGAAATATAATTTATACGAAGTAAAAGCCTCTCTCGAACCTACGGCCCTGCACCTTTTAAGTCGCCGCCGTTACCCCTAGGCCACCACTGCTCTCAATATTTTTACTACTAGAATTTCCTGCTTGCAACAATGTGAGAGATACCTACATGTAGATTAAATCTTAAAATATTGATGCGCATTAATAATCACGTGCTATCTTTTGTTCAGCAAGGAGTAGGAATACAATGGAGGGTTCAGGTTTTGTTGGCACTACTTCCTATCTGAGCAGCAGATGATGACCTTGACAATGCAAAGATACAAATAAATAATGCAATAACAAACATTCGCATTTGATCCAATTTCAAAATGAATAATGACGTCATGTCTGCCTTTTTGGTAACCTGAATTTGTTACCTTGATAAAGTGGAAATTCCAAGTGTTTTTTTTTCTTTGATATCAATTTTATGGGGAACTTCTAAGCTTCACAGCAGCAGTGGCAGAAGGTGGCGTGCTGAAGTTTCTGCCCACCCCCATTGGAAAAAAAGCGTAAGTTTATGTGCCGAAAAGTTTGGCGTAAGAGAATAAGGTTAATATACCTGCATATCGTGGTAGGGCGATATGAACTTTTTGACGTCTTTCAGCCATGACTTCCACTTTAAGCACTGAGCCAGAACACTATACACGCTGTAGACAGGTGTGTATCCCAGGAACGTCAGGAGGCAGTCACCGCCTTCTTCCAAAAGATTGTAGATATTCCTAAAAGCTTTCCTAAAAAATAAAACATGTTCCTGTTAAAACTCCTATTGAAACAATGAGACACTGAATTAATAATTGGTTTCATTTAACTAAAATCAATTGAAAAACTGAAATCGTAGTCCGCCATATTATGTTGCTGAAGCACCGTAAGACCGCACGGTTCCTCTATGTGAATGTTCAAATTCTGAGTTTATGTTGCATATATCGTGCTTTGAAAATGCAGTATCTGTTTATTAATAGATTCCTCTGAATATGCAGATCCTTTGCATTGGGTTGTGTTAAAAAGGTTACAGAAGTGTACTTACTCTTGATTTCGTATCCAGTGAAGAGCGTAAAAAGAGAACACATGATGGAATGCAGAATGCATTTCTTCTGGCAGGTCTCCCTGGATGTCCATAACCCGGAACATAGTCGCGTCATCACTGTGATGTTCATTTGCATATTTAACAGCTTTTTCACTGATGTCGCAAGCAACTAGTTTCTTGTAGTTACTTGGCATGTATTTCTTTAAAATAACGGTTACACTTCCATCGCCACAGCCCAGATCTATAGCGCTGTCCCCAATATTCTTCCAGTTAATTTTCTTCGCATATTCGTTAAGACATTGGACTGCTGCTTTCTTTTGTAAAGAGTTTGCTACGTTATAGAACTCTGGATCGATCATTGTGATTCTGTGAAAGATGACAAAAATTGTTATTTTAAGAAACAGGAAATAGTTACAGTGTTGCATGTATGAGTGTTATCCCTAGATAAGATCTTATAGTGATTCAAATCTCAAATCACACGTTTTCCCTATTGAGTATGACAATGTAAGAAGGCGATTTCATACTAAAGTTTACTGAAAATAGACCAGAGTTATCAGTATGGGATCAACAGCGTCTGTCTTTTTGTCAATAGTCTTTTGTGATGAGAACGTTATTTTCAATCGCTGGCCTTCATCTGTGTTTTATTAATAGGTACATCTTTGTTCTAGACCGAGAAGGAGGAAAGTCGTTTTAAATGTTAAAAGCATACAATGTTTTTCTATTTTAAATTTTGCATAATCATGTAGAGATCGAAAGACATTGTTAGAGAGGTTAAAATGGCGCAGTTGGCTATGAAATATCTTTTAAAAATGTTAGAAGTAGATTGTAATCAGTATCGGGAAGAAACAATATTTGTCAGATTGTATCGCTTTTTATTGTAGCCTTTGTAACGTAACAGGGTAACCTACAAATTATTTGCATCATTTTCCAAGCTTACTGAAATTATGTATTAGTGCTGGTTCTGCCTTCGAAGTAAAAGTTCTCTTTCATTCATGTGTAAAAACCTGATAAATACAATACTTTAGATAGCTTGATTTAACAGGCTTTATTTCATACCATAATTTAATTTAGTCACTGTCATATTTTGTCATTTATTTCCTTTTTGCTTTAGTTACAGATTTCAAAAGCTCAGTTAATTATAGTTATGTTTTAATTAAAATCATCAACATCACAATAAAAAAATGAGTTTTTTGGTTAATTGTTCATAAGCTAAGTGCTTTTAACACTGACTCATAATAAGTGATTTTTATGTTTCAATTAGCTTCAGGTAGTCACTTTAATGAAGGTGTTAGCTTTCATGTGAGCAATGAGAATTGACATTCAGTTCACGAATACAATCGTTGCACGTCGACAATCGTCCCGACCGTCCACGAAAAAGTGCATTGCCCTGCGCCGGTGCATCGTTTTTGTATTTTTTACTTAAGTTTTTGCGTCGACGGGTATCTACACAATTGGGTTAGGATACCTGACCTAGCATAATGTGATTAATATTGAAGATGCAACACATGCATTAGATGACGTGTTTACAGTTGGTTAGTTGTTAGGTCAACTAATAAACCTTGTATATTTTTAGACGTTTATTTGAGTTTTGAATCTTTTCTTATTTAAATTTTGTGGGAGCGATTTAAGGAATTAATGTTTCTTAGTACTCACATCCAAAAAAAACCAGAAGGTATCGTTTTTTTATTACAGTATCAGTAAAAACTTAATATTAATAAATTGATGACAAATCGATGTAATGAAAACCACAAAAACTGGAGAAAGTGGGAGATGTTTCTATTTGGCTCAAACTAGGTAAAGGTTAAGCTGTCTCTCTTGCTCTAACTACCAGCAATCTTATAAAGTTTAAGTAGGTAATCAGTTGATTTCTCTCAAATGTGTTCTAAAAGTATTGTCATTAATTCCCTGATTTACTTAAAGTTAGAAGTTTCATTGATATCCATCGATGCAACTACATACATTGCATCGTTAACTGCCTAAAAAGCCTTGGATTTTATTTCGGCTCAAACAGGTTAGCCAAGTTCCCATTTACATACATGCACTGAAGTAAGAATAATGTAAGTATGCATTAAACCAAAAAATATGCGCGCCGTAATCTAAACTTGTATTTCAAGGACAAAGTTAAAAACTCGCGAAAAAAATTCAAGTTGGTGCATCAGTGCGTCCATACGCCATAATGCAAGTGCACTGAACATTGTGCAGGGAGCGAACGGTCTTGATCATTGATATCATTTTATTTTGCTGTAGATACTGAAAATCAGTAGCAGCCCGGATTTTGGATTTGTGCCTGGTTGATGATAATACTGTCGCCCCCGTTACATGGGACCTTTTAAATTGTCTATCCATTAGTGTCAGTAGCAAAACTAAAATTATGCTTACTTTACGAGCAGTTTTATCTTACCAATCAGTGTATCTAATTTTTTTGGTTTCGTTTAAGGAGATTTATAAAAAGAAGAACGAAACCTACCATTGTAGAATCATGATTATGTAGAATTTAAGTGTATTTTTTAGTTGATATTTCTTCTAAATAACAAGCTCAAAAAAACTACCCATACTACGGCTGGCGCGGGGTTTTGGAACGGGAGCGATATGTGAGTGTAGTACAGGTACACCTCTGCCTTTCGATTCGGGGAGTACAAGCTGATGTTTTGTTCCTTTAATTCCATGTCAACAATAACGTCACCAAAATAGCAGAACCCTTTGACCATTACATTTAGTTACTAGCTATTTTCACCTGAAGCAAGGAAAATGAGGAAACCTTCTCGAAAAACAGATTTTCCGGTCGCGATAAAATGTGGTTGAGCCGTGTAAGTTTCGAGTACCCACTGAATCGTTTCATCCTGCAAGTATCAAAACTATCGGCAATGCAGTTGTGGTAGCCACCAGCAATGTCACCCCGAGTGGGTTCAACCGCCGAACGTGCAAGAGCAGGAAAAAGAGCTCATATTTAGGGAACGTTATCGTACCAGTCACGCACTTAACTTGCTCCATATAGAAAGAGTTTATTTCAAATGTTTGTTTACTTTCTGTATGACTGGCAGATAAAATAACAATTGTATTAGAAATTGCAAGATCTTTGAGGTAAGCTACACCCATTCTTTCTAATATTACTTTCGATATTATGGACTGTAGCATCTTAATACTCTGAGCTGTGACTCTTAATGATCTGATTCTATTGATAAAGGGATAAAAAGAAATTACAAATCTGACCACTTTATTTACTCATATGATGTAGATTAGTCCATTCAAGTTTAGCAAGGGACAACTAAAAACCTGGGGTACTAAGGAATTCGCTACAAGAAAGAGATAAAAAATTCGGCCACTACACTAATAAATTGTGAGGTGAAGTATGCTAAAATCTGGTTTCATTGAGTCAATTCGTCTACATCCCAAAAATCCATCGTTTCATAAATAACGCACGCTTGTTTCCAATAAATACTTAAATGTAAATGAAGACCAGAATTTGTCAAACACAAACTAAGTACTAAAGTATAACCAGTTGTGAATTAATGATGTTCACACCGATCTTTACGAAATCACTTACTAAATCACTATATAAATTTTTCTTTAAGTAGCCATTACACTCAAAGACGCTATTTTGTAAGCTATCTTTATCGTCTTATTAGAGTTCATGTGGGAAAATGTGGAGACGAATATTTTATGGAAACATTGCGTCATTGAAAATAGAAATTATATAAACTAGCTTTTGCTAGCAGCTTCGCCCGCGTATTATAATATACATAAACCTTCCTCTTGAATCACTCTGTCAATTGATGAAAACTACATTAAAATCCGTTACGTAGTTTATAAGATCTACGTTGTTTTGTTTCATACTATTAAAGCAAAGATTAATTTGTAAATAAGTAATGGGAATCGTGGGTAAACTTTAGTTTTATGATACAATTATTTTTGGAGTCCCCCATGCGCTTTATCCTTGGTATCGACCAGTTTCGTGCTTTTTTTAAATATTCCATGATTTTGCGTTCATCTTTACTATAGCTTTCTTTGATTTCATCTACAATTTCATTGCCCACAGTTGGAAGCTCTATTTCATGCGGAACCTCTAAAAAGTCTCAAGCCTGATAAGATTCATTACCCCCTTGGATGTCCAGATCATCGACCTTACTGGTCTCACCTGTTCTAAGCCCTGTGAGCCTGTGACGCAACAGACAAGTGAAAGTTTGAAAAAATGTCTGTGATACCTATGGCGTCATTTGGTAAATAGATTACCATCATTGTCATGGGAGAAAGTTGACCTTACTCAATATTGTATTATGCTTGTTTTGATAAAAGGTGTGATAATGTCTAGTGCTGATAAGGCGTTGAATGTAGATTTCTGAAGACCTCTTCAATTACGAAGTACCTACTTCATATTTGTACATGTTATAGAGTTACATAAGTGTCGACAAAACCTATATTGATGGTTATTTATCAATGAGGGATTTCCACAATTCTTCGACGTTTAGTTTCAGTTCAAAGTTCAAAATAATCTGAACCTTGCAATGATTGAATATTGTCGTTGATCAGTCATGTTCACTAAGAATTGACAAATGATTTATTACCATATCGCTGGGTTTCATTACTTTTAATGGATCCTGATGTAATAATTGTTATTGTGAAGTTGTGCCCGCAAGTGACCCGTACATTAGCCGAACACTAAACGCATTGCAATGCGTGCCTGCACAATCTTTCTCTTATTATTGAAAAAAATTCGTACTTTCGTCCTCTCACAACCAGTCAGTGAGTGCAATGCCCCACGAATTTACTGCCGAAATTTTTAAATTATTTCTTGTCTCTTTTTTAGATGCATTTATCGGTATGTTAGAAGGAGATGGATATAGGTCGTTTAGTCATCGCGACGGTTAAATTCGTCTCTTATTGATGTCCCAATGTTTCGGGCCTTATGGCAGGTTATGGCTAAGGTCATAAAAGGAGAAGTTGTCGTAGGCTTAGAAATTGTAATGGTCAATGGACGATATTATAAATATAACATTATTATCGTAGTGGATTTTTTTTTGGCTTTGTTTTACTTATACTACTAGCTTTTGCCAGCGGCTTCACCCGCGTGGAGGTCGAAAATTTTCCCGCAGGAACACACGTATATTGATGAATAGTATATTATGAATAGTATATTATGTGTTAATCCTGGATAGAAACAATCTGTGTGACAAATTTCATCCAAACCCGTTCTACCGTTTTATATTTATAATATTAGTAGAAAATAGATAGGATTGTTCCTTGAATGGTTTGTTCATTGCTAACATAACTGACTCTATATTAGTTAGAATCATTCGTGTATGTTATACTTACTAGAAATTATCTATTTATATATCAATCACATATTGGTTAAGCAACATTGCTTAACCAATATGTGATTGATTATCGGAAGTATTAATTGCAACATTATTGTAACTATATCATCTTGCGCTTATTGCGAAATTATTTCATAATAAATGTTGCTTTTGTAATTAAAAAATAAACTCAATTTTAAGTTAATTGTAGTGAAAATCTCTCTGAAAATAGACTTTGAAGAATCGACTCTGAGAAATATCAAACCCTTAAGAAAACTCACCGAACAGATTATTTATTTCTATAATCACAGAGAAAATAGAGTAGAATATAATTGGATTTTACACTGATAAAGGGCCAGTTTGTTCTAAAACCAAAGCCCAAGTGATAAAAAGTCTTCCTGTGATTTTCACTCATACAGGAAGACTTTTTATCACTTTTCAAATTTTCACAGGATGTTCTACCCATGAATGTGAATAACATTCATTCATTATATTTGACTTACTCTAAAATAACGAGAAAAAACGGAATAGCTGTTTTTTTTTTTGGAAACTAGACGTTTTCCGGTGACCTATGTCTTAATTTTTACTAGGAGTCGACGAAATGTTGACAATTACTGTCGCAAAATCGATGCTAAACTTTTCAGGGAAACTGTACTGCTTGAATTGGGTAAATTGCAAAATTTAGCTTGATGGTAATTATAGAACTTACATTAGCGAAGCGATTCGTATGCTTAAGTCATGAAGCCCAGTCTTTGCTATCTGTTACGTACTACCCCTATACCTAGGCCTCTGTCTACCC
This sequence comes from Aporophyla lueneburgensis, assembly GCA_932294355.1. Classification (NCBI taxonomy): domain Eukaryota; kingdom Metazoa; phylum Arthropoda; class Insecta; order Lepidoptera; family Noctuidae; genus Aporophyla; species Aporophyla lueneburgensis. The sequence continues at coordinate 18,566,137 of OW028746.1, read as the reverse complement.
CTTTAAGTAACGAGACGGGCTTGTATATTTGAGTGCCATCTACCATTCTCACAAAGAAATGCTTTGAAACATTCCTGGAGCACCACAGGAGTATATTATTTGGGACGAAGGCTGTTCACTTCACACGAAGTTCCACTAACTTTGCATAGATGGCGCTGTGCCTGTTCTTAGGACGTAGGTACTTCAGGTACTCTGAAATTATGAAGCTGTTACTGCGGGGTCAATTATGTGTGTTCAGGAAGATTTCTGTATTCGATGTAATTTTTGCTACTAGAGTGGAATAAAGGTCAAGTTTACAGACGTAGATTTTAAAGTTACTTTTGGGCCATTCACTTGGTGTGGCCGAAGCGAGTAATGTGTTGAACCTTTTTTGTTTCTTACTTGTAGTATTATTGAAGATCACTGACCTATATTGTAGGTTGATTTTCTGTTAGGTACGTTGGCTATTTGACTTAAAACGGATTTCAAAGTCAGCTTTTGATTACAATAGTGTTAAACTATGCTGCCGTGGTATAAATAAAATGCCGTTATCCGACATATGGTCGATTTTTAACTTTTATGCTATTATAATGAGAAAAAAAAATCTATCGATATAAGTTGGTACTATTCAAGGTATAGAAAATTCGGAAACGCAGTTCCGAATTTTCAATACCTTGAATAGTTTTGGAAATAAAAATACGTGTTGTCATTGAAAAGTGACATTGGTTTAAATATTTACCGTGGTTTTTGCATGTTATTCAAAACAACGGTTTTGGTAGATAACGGCATTATAGATACATCACGGCAGTATGCTAGTGCTACGCAGCGCAAGCGCATTGTTTTCGCAGCTCACGTTCTGATATTTACGGTGAAATTAACCGAAAATGAACAAACAGCATATATTTATAATTATGATTTTTTCTGTACCTACACTGTTTTATAAATTATTTTATATCCCTTTATGTACCTACGTAAGTACTTATGGGACATCCTTTTGCAAAAAAGTACGAGTACATTTTAATAACAACTATAGGATTATATTTTCCAGTAACGTGTAGAACAGAACTCCATGTCGTATCAACAGGTGCGATGGTATTGCTCGAAGCTATTCCTAGCAATGCGTACGTTATGAAATTGCTAACGCGTGCCTAGACATTAATGCATTGCGTTTACCAGGTGCACAATGCGATGAAAACACAGAACAAGTAACTACTTAGAGAAACATATTGATCTTTATCATCATTTCCTGCCCTTATCACAATTTATTTTTAGTCGGCGCAAAATGTCATTTTCTTCCACACTTCTCTATTAGTCGTCATTTCAGTATTCACCCCCTTTTGTATCCATATCATAATTCACACAGTCCATCCATCGTTTCTTTGGTCTCCCTCTACTCCTATAGCCATCGACATTCATACTCAATACTTTCTTCACGACATTTCCCTCATTCCTCCGTACCACGTGACCATACCATGACAACCGATTCCCACTCAACTTTAACATTCTGACCCGTACAAGACAGCAGGTCTGACCATGGTTTTATATATGTAGCTTCTCCTTAAGTTTAAGGGGGATGTGGGAGTCGCAGATTGTTCGTGTAACCTGCTGCCATTTCACCCATCCAGTGTTTATTCTGTGCTTAACCGTCCGATCTACTTCGCCATTGCTTTGCACGAGTGAGCCGAGATACCGAAAGTCGGAGCAGACCGGGAGAAGCACACCATTAAGCGCTATGGCTCCAGAGCTGTAGAGACCACCGAAATCGTAGAACATATATTCGGTTTTGGTTCTGCAAATTTTCAAGGCAACATTCTCCAGATTCTGTTGCCACTTCTCCAATCTGCTCTGGATTTCAGACACGTCTTCACCGACAAGAATAATGTCATCGGCAAACAGCATGCACCAGGGTGCCTCTTCTTGTATATCCGACGGACTTAAAGCCGATCTTTGGTGCAAGCCTACAGCCACATTGAACTCGTCGGTATTGCCAGCAGCCGACGACAGACTGACGAGATTGACTGTAGGCACGAATTAACTCTACATATTTCCCAGGCAACTCTTTCTCTTTCAGAGCCAACCACAACACACAAATATTGATCGTTATATAAAGAAAATATTGGTACTAATAAAAATACATTTATTTTGTTAAGTTTACATTCATTATCACCATTTCAGCCGAAAGACGTCTACTGCTGGACATAGGCCTCCCCCAAATTGCCCCCAATTTAACTATAAAGCTCCCGCTTTGCCATAATTGTCACGCTTAGCAGGCGGGTTCGCTATCGCAGTTTAGTGGTAAAATGCATAGAGAACGCTGCTGCCCATTCTCTAGTACGTGCCTTAGTCGCCTTCTACGACAATCACGGGAAAAAATGGCATGGTGCTATTTTTACGTCCGAGACCACACGGAGCTAGTTTACATTCAAGTGGATTTAAAACATACTCGTAGACCTCACGTTAGCATTCCCTGTGTTGTGAGATCCAGGTTCTTGCGTTCTATTAAGAATTTTAATTTATTTTACGTTATTAAATATGAAGAAATGATCAGAGAAAATATTGATTCTAATGTAAAGAAATACTAAGAGAAAACATTGCTCTTAATATCCGCATATTGAATGCATTTGGAGTTAAAGCCAAAACGATAACAGAAAAGTTCAGTTATTTTAATTATTAACAGTAACACAGTAATAGTAACCGATGCTCCAAAGTTTTTAAGACATAGTATAAAATCAGACAAGCATAGAAAACATAGCAGTAACGTAGTTTCCAGCAAAAATGACAAATGGTTTCCTTCATTTATTGGAATTTTTACTTGCAGTTTGGGTAAACAAATCGCGTCGAAATACGACTTCAAAGATCCCTCAAACATCTCCAAATCTTATATCTTTAAACGAGCAATTCTTGTATATATATATATATATATAATCTGAATCTCGGAAACGGCTCCAACGATTTTCATGAAATTTAGTATACAGGGGGTTTCGGGGGCGATAAATCGATCTAGCTAGGATTCATTTTTATAAAATGTCGTTTTATTCGTGTTTTCAATGATCAACTTTATCGATAATTAACGTGAACATAAACTTATTATTTTAAACACAATTTACAAAAAAATACCGAGCAAAGCTCGGTCATCCAGATATTTTCCATAAAGTCGAAAATATCGTTTATCCGCAAAACAAACTGAAGAAAGAATATCTATATCTATATAAGTACCACTTCACAAAAGAAATAAGAAACTCTGACGTCAAGAAGGTCCTCACAAATAATAAACTTATTTCCCTACAACGTCTGAAAGAGAAGAAGAAAAAATGTCTGAACTCGACGTCGTTTCGCAACACATACAGCGGACATTCGTACATACAGCATTATTTACTGACTCACACAGACACGGAGCTACCTATCAACCTAAAGAATACCTAAAAAATACACAAAAAGCTTTTTTCCCAAGAATAAGCGGGACGGAGTACGGATCTTATTTTTCTCGTGGACGTTTCAGTCGCTCTGGGGTGGGTCGGAGCCGCGGCGCCTGGAGTGTGGGGTCCCACCGCCCCCTGCAATAATACTGCGTCACTATTTTGCGCCATTACCTACACTCGCTTCCTATTCTATAAGTAGCGTGGCCTCTAGGACGTAACGTACGAACTTCCAACTTACTCGGCGCAGAACCTCGGTAGGCGGACAACCACTCATGTTGTAATCGAATCGGTTATACAACTTTAGTATCGATTCGCGAGTTCGGAAGCCCTTGACCTCGTTTCATTATCAATCTATTTACAGTCGGTTTGGTATCAATATCAGGAGCTGCCTACTCGAGCAGAAATATTAATATTCAAGTACTTTTGACGGGGGTTGAATTCCTGAAGATGTTTTTAGAACAATCGCTCCCCAAGTCAGTTTAGGTGGCTAAATAGTGTTATACAGCTCGTTATGATTAATGGTGGATGCGGTCGCAACCATTCTGTTCCGGACAGTATCCCAAGCTGTTATATCTCCCATTAGTTAGTTGATGTAATGAACGGGTGATTACAATTGAATGATTACTTCGTAAGCTGTATCGTCTAGATTTATCGATAAGAGAACACAGACTAAAAGGTTAAGGATCTAGCTACTTACTATCAAATGCTACTCCAGAATAGTGCTTTTTAAATGAAAGAAGTAAAAAATGTCAGGCTGAAAAACTGTTCCGAAATGATTCAACCAAATGATTCCAGGAAAAATCTTTTAGAGCACTCTTTCTGGCATGTTTATGTGGAAAATATATATATCATACCGCTTCCGCAAAATCTGCACTGTAGAGTTTTTTTTTCTAAATACGCATTTATTTAATTTGGAAAAGTTGAAACATATCAGCGATATCTGCATCACTTTCCTCTTATATTCCACTAAGTTTCCCCAGCAACAATAAGCACGCGTATAAAGTATAAAAATAATAATTTATCCCCAGCCTCGGATTTCGCAGAGTTACGTGCTAAATCTGCAGGATTTCGAGTGCTAGCGCTTCGTGGAGCGAGGTTGGTTTATATGTGTTGCACTGTTCCGACTGCGCGGTAAGGCACGGTACGGCATACATACCGCTACGTACCGCTTACGTGGGAAATAAATAGCATAGACTTTATTACAATATATTCTAGTGTTTGCAATTTTGGTGGGATTAGTTCTGGTCGAGATGGGAGTTTTTTGATATAGAAGTCTTGAGCTGGAGGTGGAGAGGTGTGGCATTGGGATGTAAATGACGCCAACTCTAGATAAATTGGAGTAAGTAAGCATACCTCGATTAGAAGGTAATGTCATTGAGAAAAGACAAATGGTGTATAACAGGCATCTAGATTTAAAATCATTAAGAAGACTTTAAGTAGTTTAGGTACTTGCGTAAGTTTTTTTCGAGCTTTTATATAGGACTAACTTTTGACCTTTACAACTTTACAGACGAGGAATCTAATAAATACAATTTAGGTAGTAAAATTCAAAAAAATATACCAAACAAGACGAATTAATTGGTTCCCAAGCAGCTTCTCAACAAACTTATAACTTATCTCAATCTTCAAGAAGGCGACTAAATTAATAGAACGAAATATGCGATAACGTTGTATATCTCACAAATACCGGTGCAGGCAATAATTTAGGAAAACAATGAGCTAAGTCTGAACACCGCAGCCGATGCTGTGCGCATACAAATTATTGACAATCGATATTAAAGTACTACGCACCCATGCACGTTTAATTCGATAGAGTTCGCCGTATCGATGCCGGTTTAAATCGATACCTTAATTATAATTTGGAACTGTTGTTATAAACAGTATGATTTACATGAGTTGGGCAGCATTCATTAATGTGGTTTGCTAGGCACGTACGTAATCGAATACAAACTACGCTGGTCGGTGAGTTTGTTTTTATTGGTATCGTCTACAGAACGATCGAATAAAGTACTATCTAATACCTACAAGCATTTTTAAAGACCATTAATACCTAGGCGCCACTAGAACAGGACGTAGTAATGCATTACTAATCAAGAACCATCCGAGACGACTCGACAAAAACAGAAGCTGCTTAGCTATGCAGGTGTTGTCTGTGTCAAATAGCTACAATGTTATGCTTTAATAAAACTCCAGAAATAGTTATGTATAGCAGACTGGAAATGCAACTATCTGGTCCGGGGACATCTAAACATACCTTTGCAGATATAGGCTTGGAGACAAAGTATGTACCACGCAGCGAGTTTCGAACAATTTCTACCTGTTTAACGACAAACATTGCTTTCTAGTTGCAGGGGGTGGAATCTCTGATGTAGGGAAGTACGCAATGAATGTCGCACAAAGCGGTAGGAGCGAGGTATGTGATGTCGTACGTTTGTTTTGGGTGCGGGGGTGGGTGTGAGGCGACGGTCCTTTGATTCTGGCGAGATTAAACGTGCGGCAGACGGTGGCGCCTCTATCGATTGTTGTTGTAATTACAGCGCTATCCTCGCCCAGTCGCAAATGAAATTGTTCCGGACAGAGCTAGCTGTGGATGCCAACGCCGTGTTACACTTGTCGCTGCAACGTGCCGCTACATTCTGAACTGTAAAACCTAGTACTAAGGTGTCACCCCGCGGTTTGAGGGACTCTAGAACCGGGAGAGCTGCGGACGCATTATTGCAAACGATGTTGTATCGTGTTTTGATGAAATTCTCACGGAATGCTTTTAGTGGCTTCACGCGGTTTTGAATCGTTTGATCGATGCTTTGTTGCGACTGAATAAAGATGTTTGCTAAAAGTTTTTGTTGGCCGTTGTTGCGACAGTTTGTTGAAGTTTCACTAGTTTTTTTGGAACTATGTAGGTAAGTGGAACTGAATTATGCAACTTGAAAGATTTTAGGGTCTGAAGATCACTGTATCACTATGTATTAGTATATCCCTACATTGAAAACAACGTTATCCTCTTCATTTGATTACTTGTCATTATGCTGTTCAATATAGCAAAAGATATAACACATCAACTTAACGTCCAATAAAATAAACTCACGTTATTTCTAAACAAATATACAGAGCTATACGAATCACCACGACTGCGCACTGAAAGCAATTCGAGAACAAATCCACATCTGAATCTGAAATGCGAATGGGAACAGAGAGTGGAATCCAATAAAACATTCGGAGCCCTCGAAACGTATCTACGTCTACGTGACGTAGACGCCTCCCCGAAACGCATGCGCACCACACTCGTACAGAACAAATGGACAATTCCAATTTCAATTGTAGAAAAAAAATAACCAATTCGAAATGGAGAAGGCTTCACGGCGACCAATGGGAGCGCTCACAGTCGTAATGCCAACTGTGTGGGCGGAGCGAGTGATATCTAGCATTGGAATGTTCGTTGTATTTGTTTTGCCGGATCCGAAGGCTTTATTGCATGGTGTTTGAGCCTCTTTCCCCTTGAGGGTGGTAGCGGCGGAAAGCTCGGTATGGATTTGGGATGAGGCTCTTCACATTATGTACCGTAGTCGTTTGCAGCCTATGGATCGGTGGCCTACATATACTATTGTGCGATGGGTTTGTCTTATTGTTATTCTTTTGTAGATACGAGATTTTCAGGTAACAGTTACCTCAAAATACTTTACATTACATCTGAAGAAAGCTCTTTCTTTTAAGCCAGTTAGTTACCAACAAAAATTATTATCGCAAAAAAAATCTCCTAAAAACAAAGTCTTCAAAAGCCAATCGCAAGAATTAACCTGTAATGAAATCAAGGAGTGTCTCCGACTTTATCAAACTGTGAGTATTGATTTTTCGATAGGGAAAAAACGAAGGCAACGATCTATGCAGATCTGGAGTGCTCTCGGCACATCAGATGGCACCGTCGGGCAGCCTCCGCAGACAATCGAACGGTGGGGGGCCCCCCACTGGAGGTCGGGGAACTGCCACAGATTATATGCGCGATGATTGTGCCACGAGACGTGCACGTAGGTTGAAACGTTGGTTTTGTCTGTATTCTGCTCTCACTAGTAGTTCGGAGTCTGGCTTTCTGCTCGGTTGATGGCAGTAAGCTTACTCGTAACTATATTACATGGGACTTAAACATAACTGGCGAAATGCACTACAAGTGAGATGTTGAGTTTTGTTCGGCTCAAAAAGTGCAAAACAACGAGATGGTACAATCATCACACAGTTGTGTCAGCTGCTGCGGTCTGTGTGTAGAAATTATACATCCGACCTTTCAGTTGCCGAACTTAAGTGGCAGTGGGCAGGGCGCATTGCTCGCAGAACAGATATCCCATGAGGCCGGAAGGTTCTGGAGTGGCGACCGCGTACTGGAAGACGTGGCGTTGGAAGGTCTCCCACGGAATGGAGCGATGACCTGGTGAAGTTTGTAGGAATCGGCTGGATGCGAGAAGCACAGAACTGGTCTAAGTAGTGGTGCTTGGGGGAAGCCTATGTCCAGCAGTGGACGTCTTTCGGCTGAAATGATGATGATGATGATGAACTTTCAGTCTAATTTTCTTTAATACATTAATAAGACTAGCATGTTGATATGAATAGCATCACCCTGGTGCCTCTGACTGATACAGGTTGTCTGCTTTCAGGAAAATATTTACAGCACCATAAGTTTTGGTTGCACTAAATTAAGTTTATGGCTTTTTAGCCCTGAAAATGTTGACCTGTTGGAGTCAATTTTAAGAAATAAATCGTGAACGATGAACAAGAGACAAGGGATTAAGGGCTTTTACAAATGGGAAAAGACATGTTAAAAAGGTGTAACCATCGCCAGAAGTCTACCGACGTGAAAGTCCTGGAAGAGGATTGCCTATAGCTACCACATACAAAATTCATATTCCGAATCAGAAAACGAGTAGCATAATCTTTGGCAATATCGACCCGGCGGCGGCGACTTCCCATTCTCGAAGTAAAACACGGTGGGAAGGAAACCGCGGGATAAACCGCCCCCCCACTCCCCCCACCCGATCTTTACGTTTCAGGAATAAATATTTCAGAGCGTGTGCTTCGGAAGTTAAAGTTATGTATCGCCCACGACGGTAACAATCTGAGAATGAGAAAAGCTCGCTTTACTTTTATGTATGTTCGCTTTATGGCGCTTTTTGTAATGTATAGCTTGAGTTCTTTTTTATGTTTTGTTTATATGGAAATGGAGACTTTTTAAAGTAACGTCTATCTACGAGAAAGTACAGAGAGTATCTTGTTTTTAGTTCATGACGATTACAAGTTGCGATTTTTTTTTTATGTTTTTTATTGTAAGCTCTTACCAACTCCTCAATATGGGCTTTAACCTTGTGAATATTACTGCCACAATATTAAGAAAAAAAAAATCCTGAGTTCAGATTTCTATGTGCATTTTATGTTATCGTTACGATTTATTTAATTTTTCCGGAGACACATTGTAAATAACTCATCTGATTACTGTTTATAACGTGATGTACACATATAGAAACTTTGAGTGTGTGTAAAATATAAACCTACTAGTGGTACTGGTCATAGCATGTAATATGTATTACCAAAGAATCTAGACGCGGGACCGACGAGTTGTAGGTCGTGGGTTTGGACTTAGCCAGGCGCTTTACTAAGTGTAAATAACAATTTCATTACCACTGCTCTCGAAACGGTGAAGGAAAACAAAGTGAGGAAACCGGCATGTAGGTACTAGAACCAAAAATCCAACGACATGTGACATCTATCAAACCACTCTAGAAGAGAGGAGGCTTGTGTTCTAGCAGAGGGAATATTGTGGGATGATTATTATTACAAAAGAAATCTAAAAATATTAATTAAAACTTGTATAACTTAACTCGTCATGGGTTTCCATGATTTAAATAAATACTTAAATTAATCAGAAATGTCTGAAATATATCGGTCGTTTTTAAATCAATTGTTTTAATATTTCTTTATCTAAATATCATATATATGTTTTTGCTATGGACTTTTTCATCTTTTCATGCAACACAAATGTATCCAAAAAGAAAACTTAGCCATCAATAACAAATTTTTCATTACTTTTCTATTAATTTGGTCTTAACTAGCCCAATGTGGGTGTATTATAGGTACGCCTCTGCATAATCCTTCGAAGCTTCTAGAGATGATATTATTTTGTAATATTATATGATATTTTATTTGTTGCTGTCCATTATTTTGGCAATTTATTACTGATAAGCTTTTGCCAGCGGCTTCGCCTGAGTGGAGGTCGGCTATTATACAACAGGAACTTACCAACGGGATAAAAAGTAACCTAGTATATAAGTTAGTCAGGTTATAAACTATTAGTGTACCAAATTTCATTCTTCTAAAATCGTTTGCCCGTTTGTGACATACAAACTTTCGTATTTTTAATTTTAGTGGGATAGTAGGACTAGGTTTGAATTAATAGATAATGCCATACAATGACAAATGATGCAATGATATTGCTGCTTTAATGGCTATTTTTGAGTTCGAAGTTTTAAACCCCGTTAGCGTTAATTAAGTGTCAGGAAAAAATACTAAATACAAAAATTTTCTTGTTTCGCTGATTTACGTGATTTAACTACAACTTCAGAAAGGAAGACTTTCTCAATTCGTCTGTATTTTTTTTTTGTATATGTTTCGCGTTGTGTTTGGTAATTGTAATTTAAATTCGGAAGCCTTTTTTAATGTACAGGTTTTCAGGGGTGGTTCCATATAATTTTTTATGAGTTTGCTGGGGTAGTTTTTGCATCATATTTGATAATACGCATTTAAATAAATATATAATTATAATAATCCGTATTTTAATAGTAATCGTAATGATATTCTTCTACTTCCTGTCACTGCGGTTTTTTTGGACAGTTAGGTAGTGGTATACGAATTAGTGCAGGGTAGGTAGGTACTATAACTACTTTAAATTATGATATAATGAATGAGCTACCTTCTTCTTGTTAAGAATTAAATACGAGATTTAGGTTGTTTTAAAAGATTATTTGTTGCCAATTCTTCTTTTTACCAATTTAGAAATGTTTACACTCTCCATCATCACTATTGATTTCTTGATGACTGGGTTTGTAGGTGAGTAGTTGTGGGGATGCCCGGGAGGCTCTACGTCTGACAGGGGTTGTATACATTGCTGGATACTATCACGATCAGAATAGGCTTCAAAATCGAATATGTTATTAGCAGTGATCGGAGTACGTACAGCTATTTTGGTTTAGTGTCCGCAAACGTGGATGTTAATATGGACATTCCCCGGGATTCTAACTACATACATACATAACCAGCCTATAATATTCGATTAGAGGGAGTGGGCTGTGATCCAACACGCGGGCCCAGTGCGGGTTGGTAGAAGTCACATATCTTCGAGTTTTCGGTTCTAGGACAAAACAGTTTCCTCACGATATTTTCCTTCACCGTTTTGAGATGACTGTTTGGATTCTAACTGTTTTATTCTGATTGTTGTCTTTTAGAACGTTAGAATAAATTTGTAATGGCTATTGATACTAGTCTATACAACATTTTTACAGAAAATAAAAATAAACATAAAAAAATGTGATTTCATTAACCTGAAATGATTCCGTTTTATACTTACTCGTCGGAAGGATATAGGGATATGTGATCGTCATCATCATTTCAGCCAAAAGTCGTCAACTGCTGGACTTAGGCCTCCCCCAAAGGTAGGCTTGCTGTAATCACCACGCTTGGCAGGCGGGTGGGTGATCGCAGTATGTTGGTAAAATGCATAGAGAACGCTGTTGCCCTTTTCTCTAGTTAGTCCCTTTTACGATACCCACGGGGCGAAATGGGATGGGCAATTTTTTACGTCCGGAGGGATATGTGTTTGTTCATAATTCCTTAAGACGTGAAAAGCTTCTTACTAAGTAAGTTTTAACTTATTTAATTGATTTCATTTCAAATCCCAGGATTCCGGAAGTGTCCATATTAAGACAATGTAACACAAGAACAAAAAATAGCTCGATACCTACTTCGATCACTCCTCATTATGGCCTGCGTCATCTTGATATTGAAGAAGTCAAGACATTGTGAGCAATACCTACTTGATAAAAAAAAAACACTACAAAGTCAAAAATAACTTTAATCTCGGAATTCGGTGTCTTAGGATTTGTATTTAAGGGTTTTTTGCCACCGACATCCGAAATTAAAGTTATTTTTGACTTTGTAGTGTTTTTTTTTTAAGGAAGTTGGTGTTTTTTTTTGTACAAAGTTTTTTTTTTCAACTCTTTAGTTATAGTTGATACTCCGCACTAATCTAATCGCGTTATTCGTTCATTTGTCGCACAAATACTTAATGCAAATTTTAGACTTTATGGTTTACACATGGACCCCATTGTCCGAATGGAACCAAATTAAAATGGAACCATTCGGGAAGCACCAGCTTTCAAATAAAAAAAGAATCATCAAAATCGGTTCACCCAGTCAGAAGTTATGAGATGACAAACATAAAAAAATAAATAAAAAAAACATAATAAAAAAAATACAGTCGAATTGATAACCTCCTCCTTTTTTGAAGTCGGTTAAAAATGTAAACACCTATGATAGTTCAAAGTCAAACAAGTTTCAAATATACAGGTAAAAGACACTTATGAACGTCAATATTTACATTAAAATAAATTGGATTATAGTGGCCCTTTCCAATAGGCAGTTTCGTATGAGAAGAATGGGTAAGGAACTCCACTGTTACTCTTTTTAATTTTTCATTTACAATATTTGCATTAGGTAATTATTATAGTATTTATGTGAGAACGATGCACCTAGAATAAAATGACCATACCACAATAATCTATATATTAATACGTGAAGCGAAAACTTTGGATCCCTTTTTACGAAAATTGGGCGGACGGAGGAGTATGAAATTTCGCACACTTATAGTTTATACAGAGAAGAAGTGACGAATGCTAATATTTGTTTTAAATTATGCGTTAAAATACATTATTTTCAATAAATAACACGTAACACATACTACTGTTCATTACCGTGTATCTAATACACACATGCATAGATATTCTTTTGTTTATGGTCCAAATCTGTCTTTATTATTTTGTGCAGTGTTACCAACACCCAGAAATATTTACCCCTAAAGCTTATGTTAAAACTCCTAAAATTGCCACAATTACTAAAAAAATCCACTAAAATAATGAATAATGAAAATAACCAACGAATGTTCAGTAATCATAGACCCGGCACACCGTAGTAATGTTTGTCTATATTTATTACGCGACATTTGTTAATCATCCACTCTGCATTCTTAGTATCGAGGAACCGTACTAGAAGTCGCTAATACTTTTATTGTAATCAAAAACACAATGAGAAATGTAAGATGGCAAAAAATCCCTAAGAATACCCCTAAAAATGGAACGCCCCTAAAAAATCTCTATCCTCTTATTTACCCCCTAAATTTGGGAAAACCCCTAAGTTGGTAAGCCTGATTTTGTGTCGGTGTCTATAGTTTTATTGAATGTCAAGTATAACCATAGGTAATAAATGAATTTTATAGATATTTAACCTATTTCATTTTTAAATCTATGATCATATCGAGAATATTTGTCTTTAATATTATTTGTATTAACGACGATAGGAATTTAGTTTAGATTTTTATGAAATATTTTTTTGTGGTTTAATGGGGAGTGTCAAGTATGGCATTAGTAAGTTTCCCATACAAAACTTAGTGTCGCGTGCAAACTGTAGAGGTTGTATGCCTCACGATTGTACAGGCTGGTTATAATTATGACATTTGGAACCGTCATAATTAATTAAAAGTAATAGGGAAAATTCTATAAAAGCAGAACAAATTTCTGTGATAATTTATTCCATATTGTTCCATATCCAGCAGTTAAGAAGTATTAAGAAAATAAAAAAGAGAGTCCTGAAGAAGTATTCTTTACTCATTACACCTACGTCCTGGTCCTGACCATCACCATCCCGCCAGCGAACCCTCTTTACAGTAATACAGCGTCAACAATTTATCTATAGTGTTACTGAATGTCAAATATAACCATATTATTTTTTTATATTTATTATTATCTATATTTTTTCATTTAAAAATGTATTTCTATTCAAATGAAGTACGGTCGAATTTCGACCAATGGGCGATCACTAGTTAAATATTAATACGTGAAGCGAAAACTTTGGATCCCTTTTTACGAAAATTGGGCGGACGGAGGAGTATGAAATTTCGCAAACTTATAGTTTATACAGAGAAGAAGTGACGAATGCTAATATTTATTTAAATTACGCGTTAAATAAATAAATTAAAAATACATTATTTTCAATAAATAACACGTTACACACACTACTATTCATTACCGTGTATCTAATACACAAATGCATAGATATTCTTTTGTTTATGGTCCAAATCTGTCTTTAATATTTTGTGCAGTGTTACCAACACCCAGAAATATTTACCCCTAAAGCTTAAGTTAAAAACCCCTAAAATTGCCACAATTACTAAAAAAAATCCCCTAAAAAATTATAATGAAAATAACCAACGAATGTTCAGTAATTATAGACCGGCACACAGTAGTAATATTTGTCTATATTTATTACGTGACATTTGTTAATCATTCACTCTGCATTCTTAGTATCGAGGAACCGTACTAGAAGTCGCTAATACTTTTATTGTAGTAAAAAACACAATGAGAAATGTAAGATGGCAAAAAATCCCTTAGAATACCCCTAAAAATGGAACGCCTCTAAAAAATCCCAATCCTCTTATTTACCCCCTAAATTTGGGAAAACCCCTAAGTTGGTAAGCCTGATTTTGTGTCTATAGTATTACTAAATGTCAAGTATAACCATAGGTAAAAAATTAATTTTATAGATATATAACCTATTTCATTATATTTTTTCTTTTAATAATGTATTTCTATTAAAATGAAGTGCGGTCGAATTTCGACCAATGGGCGATCACTAATGTAAAAAAAATATTTAAAATTGAAGCACCGACAGATAGATTAATTATAATATGTTCAAAACATGGTGCTCACATATTTCGACACATTGTTAAAGTAAGTATTTACTTATACGGTTTTCCTAAAAAAAGTCATCTTAGTCACAGAATGTAAATCAATGTCATAAATTGGAATTTATTAATGTTCTCCAATTTTTTCTGTTATATACTTGTACATACTATTGTTTTGAGCGCTATCGCTGAGTGTGAGTTACTGGTTTCGATTCCCAGATCAGGCAAAATGTTATTGGGTTTTTCTATCTGGAGTTTATCTTATAACTGGTGAAATGTGAGTGTACTATGGTTCACTTCTACCGAACCCTTCGGAGAAACAGGATGTGATGTTACGTTTATAATTTTTTCAAGGTTAGGTACAGCAAAATCTCAGTAGTAGACATTTAAAAAAAATGTTAGCAACCACTTTGTTGTTGTCTAGACTTTATTTAGATTGTCCTATGGAGCGGTACAAACATGCTTTCAAGCGTTATTATCTTGGCTATAATCCTCTAAATTGTGGATTGTGGAAATTACTAAAATTATAGTTATAAAACCAAAGAAAAGTAGGAAAATAAACATTTTTTTTACCTTTTTAAAAGTCCGTACCTTGTCTTTACTTTGTTATACTTAAACCCCATTCACTTTTTTTATTTACGTGCTTACTGCACCTGGTTTTAAACAAAGAACATTTTAATAGGTCTTTTTAGACCATTTGCTCTTTTTTCAGACTTCAGCGTAATAAAAGTCATAAATTGGTTTGTGTTTATTTTTCTAGACGCACAGTCTCTCAAGCTTCATTAGAAGTAGTTTCTTTTGTTCCTTCTAATATTTGTGTAACCATTCCGATGACATCTGGAATTCACTTTCGTCTTTTGGACCAGGTTTGCGAAATAATAGGCATTTTGTTTTTGAAAAATCATGCTGACTACCAGGTACCAGGTGGGTTGGCGATCGCAGTATCTATAGTAGTAAAATGCATAGAGAACGCTGCTGCCCATTCTCTAGGCAGATTTTCTTTGGTTGTTTGAAATGCATGGTTGCCGACTGTTGTCAGGAAATTAGCTGCAAGAGCAAGCCAAGCAATCTCGAAAATGTAGGCATCCCGTCTCTGATATGATACATTTTCTTTTGTTTTATGCAGATAAGCTCAACATGAATTAAGACAATCTAGAATGCGAGAGTGAGCTCAGCGCGCTCGATTTTTAACACGCTCGTATGTTATTTGCCTATGTAACAGAAATTTTGAACATGATTTTGACCCCCTTTAAAACGTCGGATTAACCCGAAATTTGGCACACTTATTAAGGACCCATGACAATATAATAATTTTATAAATTTGTGCCAATATCCTTGCTGGGGTTACCAAGATAGCAAAAAAACGGTCTTCAAAAACTACGCTGACATACGTCACAAAATTCGAAACACCCTAAAAATACAAAATAAATAAGAGTACAATTAGTAATCAAACCGTGTTTTTAGTTTTTTTAGCTATTATACTGAATTAGGAGTTACTTGTTCGAATGATAGAGAAAAGTTAAAGAATTACGAGTTGCTAGGCTGCAAGAGCGCGCACGAATTTTTAGCATCCCGCCTTGGATAGATTCAGATGCCAAAACCTACGTTCTCCAATTAATTACAAAGTTGTGTATGTCTAACTGATTATTAGTTTACCTGTGGTTTCGTATATTACCAAGAAACTGGGGTCTCCTCAGCTATGATTCCCTGATTTCTTAGTATCAGGCGCTGAACAGCGTACAGTCACGAGCATTAATATGTATGGCCTTAGCAACTAATACAATGGATTTTCGCCTGTTTTACTGATTGTAATTTTATATTATTACCTACTAACATAGTATTTTGGAACCCGCACTATTATGAAATAGGCGCTATTTCAAAGTTGCAATCGTTGTTTAAAGAGAAATGCGCTTTTATTATATTTGTGCTCGTGACTGTACCTACTTCGCGCGCATAGGAACAACATAGACGCTTTTAATGCAAACAAAATTCTGCTTAACGATTGGTTCATATTCAACTCTTACAGTTCAATGTTTACAAACTTCATAAATGTTTCAACATTACGTAAGAACCCAGGTGAAAAAATCAGTCTAGAAAAAGTTTCAGTCAGAAAAAAATCAGGACTAAAAAGTAGCCAGGTAAAATTAAAAGTACAATAAAGGACATGGCAATACACGAGTTGATGTTACGGTGCAACTACTCGTAACTCGTATATACGCATTCAGTACGTGTAGCCGTACACGGTACACGTAAATTTGCATTATCATGAATTTATTACTATACTACAAGGTCTGCCGATAAGGATTTTCTTCGCTCATAGAAAATCTAGGCCGGTCGATTGAAACTGAATGCAAAAGGTTTTTATGTTCCGTTTTGGATCGTATCCGACTGTCTATATAGAAAAATACAGAATAAACAGAGTCTTTTATAGTAGTCTGATGTTATGATTCTCACTTTGACGATGTTTTCCGATTAAAATCACAACGATGAAAATTAAATTCCGATTCTAATTCGAAATAATATGAATGAAAAACGCACGTACGCAGTTGAAACACGAATGAAAGAGACAAAAGATTAATAAATAAAATGAGTGTGTTTATTACTTAATTGTACTTACAAGATATGTTAAGTTATTCTCCAAGTTACTATAATGTTTATAACGGCCAATAAATGTAAATATTCATGCAAAGTTTGTAAACATTATCTGTTACAGTGCTGATATTAAACGTCGCGATAAATATTAAAATGAGCTATAAACAATTGATTGACGGTATAATTAAACTATTACACAAACTAATCACACGATGAAATTATTTCTAGCCATAGAAATCACCACATATATACAAAACCACAGCAACGACTATAAATGGTGTAGGAAAAAATGAAGTGCAATAAGTTTCTGTCTCACTCAATAAACCAACACTTAGTTTGAATTAAAATATCGAATATTTGCACTCACGTGTTATTTCCTTCGACACTGAACTTTAATAAATTCAAAGTGCACTACTATCAATGATGTAAACTGGATTGATTGAATGAACAGTTCATATACGTATTTATACGGGAAAAACAAACGAACGTAATGCAATAAAACAGAGTTTATAATTTGGTACGGCGTCTGAACTACGCAATTGTAGGCGGCAAGTCACATGGACTCTAGCCACATACGAGTATATGTTCTCGCATAGTGCGGTGTACTATGTCACTGCTGCGGTATAAATTGCATTATCATCCAATAATCTAATAAGAATTTATTGATTCATGAACAATCATTCCAATAGCTGATGGTCTTGAGTTTGTGAGAATTTTGTGAGCTTTTCGTAACGATTTTTTCATGGAGCAAGGCCGAATCGACATTTATTTTCTTATACCTAAAATCGACCTTAAATGTAATTACAATTTCCAAACGTCAAGATCCGAAGATATAGAAAGTCTTTGATATCAATATCTTCGATATACTATATGTACCTGGCAGGACACCAGGCAAGGCACAGTGATGACAAGTGCAGTAAGGCAGTGATCAAGTGGCGTTGAAAGATTGAAAGACGAGGTGTCGGTCGTCTAGCCGCGTGATGGGCGGACGACATTGTCACCACCATGGGCACAACCTGAATGATACTGACACAGAAGCGTGAGAATAGGCAATAGAAAAAACAGGCCTATGCCCAGCAGTGGGTGAAGTCAGCCCCACTTCACCCACTGATTGTTGGTAATTATGAAATACTTGCTTTTGCCAGCGGCTTCGCCCGCGTGGACGTCGGAATATATCCCGCGGGAACGTACTACCGGGATAAAAAGTAGCCTATGTGTTAATCCAGGTTATAAACTAACTGTGTTCCAAATTTCATCCAAATCCGTTCAGTAGTTTTTTTGTGAAAGAGTAACAAACATCCACACATCCACACATCCATACATACAAACTTTCGCATTTATAATATTAGTAGGATTCACATAAGCCATTTATTTGGCATTCAGAAAAATACTATGTCAATTTTATTTAAGTTTTACTAATTTGACTATTGTTGAAAAGCTTTTTTGCTGCGCAGGGGTCACACCAGGTCGTGGGCTAAAAAATTACCTTGTTTTTGCGACATTCGAATAATTTGACTATTCTTCCGTGAATATTTGTCAATATTAATAAAGCTAGTCAGACACATACGTAACCAATGTTTAATAGCAGACATATAAAAGATGAGTAATAGCGTCACCTTTTTAGTTTTATATTATGAGTTATCGCTGTTTTATTGTATTGATTTATTACAATGATTAAACCTAATAGGTATCTAATTGAGGTGAGCAAACTGCCGTTTTAGGATTCCCCTTGTGTTATCCAAAGGTATATTATTTTGTATTTACCATTTAAAATCTTTGAACCAAAATCCATATTACCTACTTGCAATTTCAATATTTAAACGTGTAAATTAAGTACTATCTTCAAAAGGATAATTTTGTTCCTATTGCTCAATTCTCCTTCTCACTTTGACCGTAAATCGAATAATAATTATTCTCCTCATTGCAGTTCTGTTTTATCAGAATCAGAATCAGTACTTTATTTGCTATGAATGTAGGTACAGGTATAAGATGTTGTACATAAATTACACGCTATATTTTCAGTCACACTAGCTACGACCTTGTCCTGTAGAAGTTCAATAATATACATAAGGATCCCCTTGAAAAAAGCAATTGAAGTTTTTCGTGAATTCCCAATTTTTCAGGATTTTTTTCCAATTCATCTTTCAGGAATCCGCTGGATGCGGTAAGCACAAAATCGGTTGAAGTGGCGGAGCTTGGGGGAGTCCTAAGTCCAGCAGTGGACGTCTTTCGGCTGAAATGAAATGATGATGACGTCATCTTTCCCTAAAAACCTTATTTAGATTAAACGGACATACACACACAAGAAAACAAAAATAGCCAAATCGGTCCAGCTGGTAGGCAAAAGTGGTGCACTTACCAATAGCGTTTCATTGTTATTTATCTAAACTTCTAAACTAATATTATAAATGCAAAAGTAACTCTGTCTGTCTGTCGGTCTGTCTGTCTGTCTGTCTGTCTCGCTTTCCTGCTAAAACTACTGAACCGATTTAAATGAAATTTAGCACACAGATAGTTTAGAGCCTGAGAAAGGACATAGGATACTTTTTATCCCGGTAGTATGTTCCCGCGGGATAATTTCCGACCTCCACGCGGGCGAAGCCGCTGGCAAAAGCTAGTATAGAATATAGACATCCGCATTCTGGTTTCTTATGACAACCATTAAATCCATAAAAGAGTAACAGACTCCTTCGTGTGTCGAATTCGTTGTGCACCTAACGCAATTAGTAAATCCCATGAGATCATAACAATATCAATAAAATCTGAATTTGTAGAATTATATAATTATCGTTATACAATACAGTTATGTGTTTCTACGTTTGCAATATTTGATGACGTGCAGCAATAAGTCATAGTTGTGAGTCGTAAAAAGATTATGACATAATACTTTAAACGAAATCTTTGATTGACGTTAACTAAACTCGATCTACACGTACTCTCTCACCGACAGCATCGTCTTGCACGCCTACACTTAGTAACACATGCCAGTGGATTCTAGAAGGATTGCAGTAAGTATAGTGTCTCATATAGCAAGCACAACAGAAGTTTAGATTCAAGGTCCCCAACGAAATCTTTATGGCCATCAAGTGCGAAGATAAGTGGTGAGAAGTAATTAGTATAAGAGTGAGAAGTAATTTGATGATAAAATGCTTGTGTTCTTCATTCATAGGACAAATATGGAATCACATATGATACAAACATAGTTTTGGAGCGGACGAAGAATACAACAATGATCGATACCAAAATAGTGAAAAAGAAGTTGTAAAAGACGATAAAGTTTTTGCTTTCTACAGAAGAATGTCTCTATGCTGAGA
This sequence comes from Aporophyla lueneburgensis, assembly GCA_932294355.1. Classification (NCBI taxonomy): domain Eukaryota; kingdom Metazoa; phylum Arthropoda; class Insecta; order Lepidoptera; family Noctuidae; genus Aporophyla; species Aporophyla lueneburgensis. The sequence goes on along the minus strand of OW028746.1, from coordinate 18,545,843 downwards.
GCGGCCACGTGGTGATTATTTCAGATTCTGGCTAATTCTCTTCCTGATGGAGAGTGTTCACGAAGGTTTTCCCAGAAAAGAAAATGATAAGGATTCAGCTATTTTGATGAATTTTGGCATCGATCCCAAATCTATAAACAATGAATATGATCTCAATTAAGCCGGTGATCCTAAAAATGCAACTAGTGGTATACGCATAGAGCAACACGGACCAGAGTCCGCCGGTGGTCCGTGTTGTTCTATGTGGCATACGTGATATAAAAGACTATAAAGGTCACTATGTTGTGGATTCAGAAATCACAACATTTGTCTACAAAAGGCAGAGTTGATTGATTGATTATGAAAAAAAGAATGAAGCCTAGAAAACAACATGTGCTCAAATTTCAGTTGGCAAGCGGTAAAGAAAACATCGAGAGCGGAGTATAAGAAAGTTAAAAGCAATAGTTTGATGTTTGTGGCAAGTCTTATCGATGCGTATTGTTGAATATTATTAAAAGCTGTTACTATAACTAAAAGTGCTGCTACGATTAAAAGTGATTGTTGTACTTAACGTAACTTAGCTTTGCAGTGTTTAGGAAAAACACAAGGGTTCTAGAACTTTGTTAAGTTATATTTTAATTTATTTAATGGGTTCACCATGTTGGGTATCCACTGCTCTATTAGGAAACTTTGGAATAAATATAGTAAGATAAACGGCTAGAGCAAATATTTCCTATACAAGGTTGGGTTACTAGACTAATCGGAGGTAATGGTGTTTATAGTCCTAATATGTTGCTTTTATCCGAGGGAAATACTTATGATCTTTCGGGCCGTGAAATCCAAAATTTCTTCTGTTTTTCATTTAATCGTAATGAAAGGTTAGGTTAGGTAGGTTTTATTGAGGATATAAATGAATATAATTTCGCAAATACATACGTTTTACGGTTGAGAATCATATTTTGTTCAACATGTAGCCTGACATTGACGAAAATCTAAGATATTTTAATTTCATGGACTTCCTGGCGCTAACTTTAACATCCATATCCATACTTCCATACTATATACTATATAATCCATACTTAATATTATAAATGCAAAAGTAACTCTGTCTGTCTGTCGGTCGGTCTGTCTGTCTGTCTGTCTGTCTGTCTGTCTCGCTTTCCTGCTAAAACTACTGAACCGATTTAAATGAAATTTGGTACACAGATAGTTTAGAGCCAGAGAAAGGACATAGGATACTTTTTATCCCGGTAGTATGTTCCCGCGGGATAATTTCCGACCTCCACGCGGGCGAAGCCGCTGGCAAAAGCTAGTTTAGCATATAGTGTTCATCATCATCAGCCTATAATGTTTTTATGCTGGAACACAGGCCTCCTCTCGGTAAGAGGGAGTGGGTATAGTGTTCACTTTTGATAATTCTGTACGGTGAATTTGGTCCTTATAATTTGGCACTAAACTACTTAACACACAAATTAATTAATTTACTTACGTTTTTTTACAGTTTGCAGGTCAAAGATTCGCGACCGTAACAAATATGGTTTTGCAGAATTATAATCAGCAATACGGCTGCTATTGCTGATTCTAATTCTATATTAATCTAATCCAATTGAATTATTATTTCATGAAATTGTAATTCAATGCGATAATATGAGCTGTTGGGCTACGTTAGCGCATCTCTTTTAGAGGTCAGTGCGTTATTCCCACAGGTTATCAAATTACGAGTAGCTACAATTAGAACAATGAAATCTGAACCATATTGAGAAGAGTATTGATATGTTGACTGTGGAATTTTGTGGAGCCCTTTTCCATACACATGATTATCTTGACAGCCATGCCTTAGCTATCACATCATCAATCTATATTGTTCCCACAGTTGGGACTCAGGTTTCCTCTCGGTGAGAGGGAGGGGGCCATAATCCAGCCCAGTGCGGGTTGGTAGACTGATTTTTTGTTTCTAGCACATATCAGTTTCCTCACGAAGTTTTCCTTCACCGTTTTGAGAGCAGTGGTGATGAACTAATTCACATAAAGCAATGGTCCTGTCAAGGTTCCACCACTGCCCTTTTTTTTCTGGGTAGGATATCATTAAATAAGTTCTTCCGTACTGGGCTGAGCGGGAGGGCGTGTCAGACTTTAACTGACTAAAACCAACCTGTGTTCCTTCAGTTGCCAGTGCTAGGTACCTTGGTAATTGTTTCGAACAAATCCGCGACCACCACAGCCCCTAAGCTATAGTACTGCATTAAAAAAATATATTTTTAATGCTTGTTTTAACGAATATTTTTGAAACACCATTATTGTTTTTCTATTTTTCTACCTCACCATGATTGATTTTGAACTCTTGGTGGATTCAAATTCTTAAAGTGATCCAACAATAACATTGCTTGTACTGCCACAGTATCTATTTTAGGTCACTGGGTCGTCTTAGGGGTGCAGTTGTAGAGTATTGTGAGTTGGAATATACGCTTAGAGGCACTATGAGCAGCAAAGCAAATAATTTTTTTCTTATTTTAATGGGATTTGGTTATATTTTTGGGATAAGAAATGTAATTAGTCGTGTTAATATTTTTTGTACGTGTTTCTGTGACCTACCGTATCTTTCTTTCTTTGTAGTACAGCATATACGTTTTTTAATATTTATGTCTATTCTGAATTGTGAGAGGCCTATGTGCAGCAGTGGACGTGTTTCAGCTGAAATTATGATGATTTTGTCTCTATCAACTGCCGTAATGTTATTGCTTTATATGTACCTACACGTTAATTTTGAAATAACAATGAATTATTCTCTTTTATTAACACGCTTTTATAAGCTTCATATTTTAATATAAATAGACGAATAAAATAATCAAACATTTAGCAAAACTGAACATTGAAATTCAATTAAACAATTGACCGATTTCTGCTACATGGTTAATTAAAACGCTCAATACAGTTAGCAAACGATGTAAGAAAATGGTTTACAATAAAATTTAAGATCACAGGCTCGACATTTAGTACAATACTCAGTCTTACATTCGAAGATGACCTACTCAATAGTAATAACATTAATTCCTAATACATAGTTAAGCGCGGCATTTGAAATCCATACCTCCCAAGGTCCTTCGGCAAATAAAATTACAAACATAAAACTTACGTAGTCAACCGATGCGTTGTCCGCAACCTAGTTTAGAAAACTATTATTCTATATACACTGTTATCAATTATCAACAAGAACAAGGTTTTCGTTCACGAATATAATAAATCGCGGAGTGAATATAAAAGTTTGTGTGCACCACGGTTCGTAGGTCAGTTACAACTATTTCACAGAATCAACAGTCAGCCATGTGGCATGTACTCGTAATTACTAAAGGTACTATTATATTGCTTGAGCGCAGCGGATCATGATTTACTACAATTGCTATCGATCTTTGAATTATGTCGATTAATTCTTCAATAGCTTGAAATTTACGTTAATTTGTATTTACTGTATCTATTTTTGTTTGTATAGGATTTATTACTGCATTTTTTTTTATTACTAACGGTATGTCAATTGTGATGTAAGTTGACAAGTAAGTTATAGTGTTACCAACGTCAATAAGTCGCTCAGGTCTATCATCATAGCCTTCAAAGATAAATGCCACGTCATATTGCGAGTATGTAGTTTAATTGTCTTGTTATATATTTACATATTTATTACCTAGTTGTCTTTTTCCGATTGCGTGATTTATTATCTCACTAATAACATATTATTAGCAGTTTTAACATAAGAGATGTTATCATTATTATGATATCGTGTGTCGTGTGCACTATTACGCGTGACCTGTGATGACTTTTCAACCGACGAAAAGGGTCGAAAAACAGGGGATGATTGATTGTTTACTCACTCATCATTATGTATAACCACGCATAACTTTATACTGAGTAGTCCGATTTTGATAATTCTTTTTTTGTTGGACCTATCCAACAAGGCAAGGTATACCCTAATATACCTTGCCAAATATTATTAGTACATTAAAGTAAAAAATAATTATAAAATAAAAACTTTTAACAAAAAATTAAACCGCCGAAAAACTGAAAAGCATAAAATAATAAACCTTAAAATTTTGAGTCGGCGCTGAAAAATCAATGAACAAAGATCACTCAAAGCGTCGACTCATAATTTTAAGGTTTATTATTTTATGCTTTTCAGTTTTTTCGGCGATTGAATTTTTTGTTAAAAAGTTTTTCCCGTAGATATTACATTTCTTCTGATATAATCTGGACAATCCGATGGCGACGAGACAGGAATAATGTTTTACGAGTCATATATTTTTTATGTATATATATCGTTCATGATTTATTTATAGGGTGCCTTCTGTTTATAAAAACTTGATGACCTTTCCGTTTTGCGACCGTCATCATAAATGAATTCTATGTTTTACAATGAAAATTATTAGAGCAGTGTCCTTATACTTTTAAATCATAAAAATATACTATTTAGAAGAAGACTAAGGTCTTCAACCAGTGCGTCCTGCCCGTAATGACATACGGTGCCGAAACGTGGACACTGACAGTTGGGCTGGTCCACAAATTCAAGGTCGCTCAGCGCGCTATGGAGCGGGCTATGCTCGGAGTCTCTTTGAAGGATAAAATCAGAAACGAAGTTATCCGGAAAAGAACTGGAGTTACCGAGATAGCTCGCAGAGTAAGCAAGCTTAAGTGGCAGTGGCCTGGCCATATCTGTCGAAGGACCGATGGCCGGTGGAGCAGACGAGTCCTGGAGTGGAGACCGCGTATCGGCAAGCGTAGTGTGGGACGCCCCCCAGCTAGATGGACCGACGACCTTAGGAAAGTGGCTGGGGTAGACTGGATGCGGAAGGCGGAGGACAGGGTGTTGTGGCGCAACATGGGAGAGGCCTATGTCCAGCAGTGGACTGCGATAGGCTGAGTTGATTGATTGATTGATACTATTTAGAGAATTATTATTGCTTTCACTTTTTATTACTAGGATTTACCCGCGACTTCGCCCGCGTAGATTTCTTATTTTTCCTACAAAATTGAATACCCCATCCACCTCCTGTTTAAATATAAGTATTTTCCGAAAATGTATTTTCAAACGATCTATTTTCTCATCTATTTTTTGGTACATTTTCAGGTTTATCAACCAACCAAATTACGTCTGGATTGATTTGAATTTGGCGTTATTTTAAGCATGATGAATCAAGTTCGTCGTATTTCCGTTGAAAAATCTTAGTCAACTAACTTTGACAGCTTCTATTTATTTCTATCTCTTTCTGGTATCATTAGAAACAAAAAGATAGCAATCAATAGTCTAAATTAAGTATTGTAGGTGGCATAACAGGATCAACACGGCTATCAGTTCAGATATAAGACTAGGTACCTAAAAGAACATCAAGGTTGCGTGAGCAAGGTAATACGATACTAGAAACGATCATCTGGCAATATCACTGATAATATAATTACCAGTTCCACTTGGATACAGCCATATCGCGATATCATCCATTCCTATACATATAAAAAAATAGTAGCGAAGCCAAAACTGTACATTGTTTTTTTTTTTTCAAATAATTGTTGTCAGATCTGAGATTGATTCTAATGTCGAAAATTATTTTTTTTGATCTTTTGTGAGTTTTTCTGAATGTGTGTTATAGGATCACGCGAAAACTACCGGATAGATTTTGTTCAAACTTGCATAGATATTGCCTAAAAGTCTGGTCAGTCTGTAGGCTATAAAATATCACGCTATTTGCTATAGGGGCATGAGCAATATTAAAATTTGTTCGTATTTTTCTAGAGTTGACCGTAAATTGTTAAAATATTACAGATAGATACAGGTTTAACCGTTTAAATTATTATCATCACGTGATATCTTTATGGAGCTAAGCATGACATAAACAGTAGATGTTCAGGGTGGGGCAATGTACTTTAGCTTGATTGCTTCAAGAAAACGGTATTATTCAACTTTTTTGAATGATAATATCAAAATTATCACAAAATATTTCAGAACAAGGATGTTTAGAATCACGAACTGAATCCATGATAAGGTTTTCTTTGTGGTTTTAATTTGTCATACAAAATAATTAGACGTCACGATTATATATTTAAAACACTGTCACGTGAAATATGATAATGTCGCATTTTCTTAGCTTTAATTTTGAATAATTGGTTTGAATGAAAACTATTTACTCGTCCTCATCAATGTCACTTACACCCGTATTCAAGAAAGTAAAACAATTTCTTAATTTAAAACACAAAAAAAAAACATAGCCAGTTGATTATTTGACATGGCCTCATTAATACCCTATACGTAGAGTTATAGGATATCAATAGAAACACGTAACGTACGCCAATAGTAATAAAACCTCGATAGCAAAGACTTGTTAGTACAGTAATTGAAGTAAAATAACAGTTTTGTTATATAAGTTCGTGAGACAAATACCTGAGAGTTGTTATTAAGTGTCGAAGGAAACTAATTAATTGGAAATCTTTGGCACAACAAGTTCCCAGAGGAATGTTGAATGCCATAGCGTGACGGTACGTCGTTAACATCTATATGAAATACCATCACGCGGTGTCTCTGGCGGGGTGTGCAGAGATGTATAATTAAATCGTTAATTATAATTGCAGGCACTTGGAGTAACTATTATTGAATGAACGATTGTGGTAATTATTTATATTCTACTAGCTATTGCCCGCGACTTCTTCTGCGTCTGCGTCGCAGACGAAGTCGCGGCATAAAAAGTCCTCATGTTCTTTCTTGGAGTTCAAAATTGTCCTGTACCAAATTTCATCAAAATCGGTTCAATGGTTTAGTCGTGAAAGCGAGAGACCGACAGAGTACAGAATATACAAATTTTCTCTTACTGGCTAGGTGTTTGCTCTGATGGTATTTTTTACCGAATTAGACCATAGCTCTTCTTTGAATTGTTTTTTTTTTTAAGATAATTTGGTAATCCTATTGCTTGTGGCAAAGTCAAAACCGTCGCACTGGTCGAGCGATACGATTAGGTTAAGCTGCTCTTGCCGCTGTTGATCCGTGAGTGGGCGATGATCTTTATACACCAAGACCCCTACGTGCCTTGGAAAGCACGTTAAGCCGTTACGGGTTGTCAGAAGCCCGAAAGTCTGACAACCAGTCTTATAAAGGGGTATCGTATTACCCAGTAACTGAACTGTGGAGGTCAGATAGGCAGTCGCTCCACGAAAGATACTGGTCCAGTTGCATCCGGTCAGACTGGAAGGCGACGCCAATATTGTTAGGAAAAGGCTGGGCAGATGATGATGACTTTGTAGTTCTTTTATTGTTCTTTCTTTTAATACATCTATCTACATGTCGATAGCGTGTTTACTTATCTATTCTTACAGATTTTCTTAGATGATTTAGGTACCTACTGACTTTTTTTTTTAAATAAAATACAATTCCGGCTCTCAAGTGGCACAAAACCTTCTAGAAATACCCAGCAGAATTTCCACTTCATTTCTTTGTGTCTCAAAGCAAAGATATAAAGTGTTCGAAGAAAAATCCCGGTAACATGTGTTGTTCAAGGAGCGAGAATGTGGAGCCCTCCCACCGCATCGGACATAGATAGACGAAACGTAAAGAATGATCACGACATGAGACAGCACATGCGAGAAAAATAACGCCCATTCTCTCCAGGACCGACACAGAATAACTTTAGCAATTTAGGGTTGGATTGCTGAGCAAAACAAACTGAGAGCGTGTTTTGTATGTAACTTTTATTTTTCAGAATAAAAATCAGAATCAGTACTTTATTTGCCATGAATGTAGGTACAGGTATAAGATGTTGTACATAAATTAATGAGATCGGCTACAGTCTACCATACGGCGTGCAAATTATAAATTAAATTAAAATTTTAATACAAACAAAATAATACTCTAATTGTGCTTATTCTGCTGTTTTCTTGTGATGGATGTTAAAATTAACAGGAAATCTATAAAAATACAAGTCATTCCCCTATTATTACGTAACATATTCAAGACTCAATTAAAATATGTAAAATAATCCATTGTTTATTATGTGTACTATTATTTTATTTCCAGCTTTAATGTTCTTTTTGAGCTGGTATTAAACCCAATATGGAAAAGTGTTATTTGGTTTTTCGGACATCTGATTTTGCTAATGGGTATTTATGGGTTTACCAATAAAATCTAAATTGTCCACTACGCATGACATGTAATCAGTCAGAGAAGTTTTTTTTTTCATTTCATGAATTTAAATAAACCTGTACTAACCCGCAAACGGTCGTGACATTGCGATACATATACGTCAAAGGGTCGGAGAGACCGAGAAAAATCAGCGGCAATGACTAGACGATTCCATGTTACGTTCCTAATCCCGAACCCTTCCTCGCAATATGATTTGCGTCAGTGGAGATGCGTTCAGAACAGATCACCGGACGGTAACCGAGTGGAAAAAGCGCTTCTCATCGGGACCGTTACTGGAGATCGTAAGAATTCGAGTGGCGTCGCCAGCGAACAGCGCTCAGAACAAATGGGCGCGCCGTGGAATAGCCAATTATTGATTGTTTTTTATAAAATGCTCGTAACGCATTTAAAAAGATTTTTTTACAAATTCCTCCACTACTTAAAATTACTCTACACGATACGTATCTTAAAAACATTTAGTTTAAAGTATGACATTAAATTTATCTAATCACTTTCGTCATTCAACACAATAAAACCTGTATATAATTGCGGCGTACCTTTGTTTATGTCTCTATTAATTCCGAAGGCGTCCGACCACGAGGTGGGTAATGTTATCATTCCATTAATTACAACATCCACCCCCCTGCTTTTTAAAAGTAAATTAATCCGATTAAGGGGGGAATCGAAGAACCCGCTCCGTCCGAGTTTATTCAGGCAACTTTCTTTAGAATAATTATTTTTTGTAATTAAATCCATCAACACGATTTTTTCCTAATGATTCTCCCGTGGGAGTTGGTGGGTGGCAAACGGGGATAGGGGAGTTTTATTTTTTCTTTAATTTCATATTTCTTTAAGATACTGTTCTCTATAAGACGGGATTTCCTTTTAGATAAATTCTACTATCAGAAGATATTTGCTTGCAATAATGTATCAAATATTACACACAGATAAACTTGTATGTAATTCCAGTGTGTGTTTTCATAGACCACTTAGCCCTCAATGTTATTCAAATAAATCATTCCAACACTAACAAACAAAGCGTGCCTATAAAATAAATAATATTTGCTTTTATTTTGGAACAATGTTCGTCTGGTGGGCGGTCGGTCGCTCAGACCCCCACCCTCACACCAGTGTTAATGATATCTCGCTTTTAAAGGGCACATCATTTACTTAAATTTTACGAAAATTAATTGAAATGAGTTTTGACGATGAAAAGATGGCTATACAAAAGAGAATGGTGGCCGCTAGGTGTCGCTGTAAGATAACTTGTTCATCTTTAATTAATTATTTTGTGGCAAAGAATTTGCTTTCTTTGATATTCTAGGCCCTATTAATTGACTTTCCCAATTATGATTTCGATTAAGAAACTGTATAAATAAAACGATTTATGAATTTATTTATCAAAAGTTGACAATATTACAAGTTAATTCCGAGGAGTTTTAAAATATGATTAAGCTCCTTTTGTAGCTATTAATTTAGATTGATAGAATTGTTTTGTACTGCGTAAGTAAAAGTGATACTTATTGTGTATCTGACAAATGAGACAATACGTCACACATTAAATAGTGAACTATGTTCTTATAAGCTAACATAGTGTCTTTATGCACTAACTAGCTTTAGCCAGGCTTCGCCTGTGTGGAGGTCGGATCGGAAACTATTCCACGAGAACGTACTACGGGGATATAAAGTATCCTGCGTGTTAATCCAGGATATAAAATATCCGTGTGCCAAATTTCATCGAAATCCGTTGATCGAGTAACAAACATCCAAACGTACAAACTTTCATATGTATAATCCTACTAATATTATAAATGCGAAAGTTTGTATGTATAGATGGATGTATGGATGTTTGTTATTCTTTCACGCAAAAACTACTGAACGGATTTGGATGAAATTTGGAACATAGTTTATAATCTGGATTAACACATAGGCTACTTTTTATCCCGGTAGCACGTTCCTGCGGGATATTTTCCGACCTCCACGCGGGCGAAGCCGCTGGCAAAAGCTAGTATTACATATACAGACTACGATAGGTGCTTGTCAGTCTTCTAGTCAATAAAAACATCAATCCATTAAATTGATATGAACTTACCAATAAGCATCCATATTTGATTAGTTTTCCAACTAGCGTGGGCCTCATTTCGCGGAAGCTTTTAGGTCACATCTGCGTATGAAACCGGACCGGTATGTAGGCCAGTCGTAATATATCGACATGAGGAGGTTCGCAGATTGATGAGCCGTCCCTCCCCGTGCCCTCCCACGGTCCCGCGGACGTCCGGTGCTCCCCCACCGGCCGTCCCGCGGGGCGAAGCTCTATTGCAATAGATTGAGCCTGTTTTGTTTCCTTCTGTTGGTGTTACACATGAGGTTATTATTAAAAAATGTATGCGAAGATTTTTTAATTTTTTAAATATATTTTATGGAATCCTATAACCAACCGGCAATCCACTACCAATTAGATTTTGAATCATTTCGAACGATATTGCTAATGCATTGCTTTACATGTTTGAACAATTTGTCAACGTAAATAACGTAATGAATGTGGTGGAAATGTCAAAATGAAAGCGATTCCTACTGATCGTGTGTAACGCGGTTGGATTGATAGGGCAAAGCCCTCCAAATTGGCGGAGGCCTATGTCCAGCAGTGGACGTCTTACGGCTGAAATGATGATAATGGTGATGGTCTGTTACACAATTCCCCGCAGGAGAGATTTTTTTTTTAGTAATCGACTTCAAACTGTATTAAGGTAAACCTGTTATTCCGTAGTCATTATTTTCTTCTACCAATATAGTTCTCGTAAAGTAACTTAGTACCAAGTTCTGACCATGTTGCGAAACTAGTTACAGTCAACTGAGGTTTATAGCATTTGCAGGCAATGTGCCAGTGTCCTGTCGACGACTTTTGGAGCACTCCGAATGTCGTTCGTTATTGTCTATTGAACTGTTTCAAGCTTTGCTTTTCTAGAAAATTTATTTAAACTTCGAGAATGTTGAGGAAAAACTGCTTCATGACCTGAAATTAATAAATGACGAACGTAATGTAAATATTCTATTTCTGTCTATCAATTTAGCCTGGAATTGTGGGGTTTAGCAGTGGGACTCTTGGGCAAAGGAGTCCCTCTCCGTTTTACACAGCCCTGTTCTTTGCTATTCCGGGCCTGTCCTATCAGTAGGAGTAAATTTTTGACAAAATATTTTCATGCTTATTTTCAGTCTTCAGTCATCTTAAGATGTATCTTTGCACGGAGTTCTCATGTGCCTCGTGTATCACGTAAGTGTACAATCCATATGCATTGTCGAGGGATCTATTTATTTTCTACACGATAAATGTTTCAGCCCTCAGATATGGCCAATCATTTTGCTGAGAATTCGTTCGAAAGTACCTACTTATGTGCATTACTAGATATAGTATTTTTATTTTTGTGGTTAGATAATTCATGTGTTGCATTTTATTATAAGCACTAAGGGTTTTAGTAGGTATCTCTATAATTCTATAGTGCTTTTTGTTTCGTGCATAGACAAATATTTTGGATTAAAAGCCTTTCAGTTTTGTTTTTAAAAATATTGACAGTATTTAGGCCTTTTCCAAAAAAATAATAATGTCCATTTACTCACGGGGTGAGTTTGTCACTAACCCACTAGGGCAATCTTGCGTCGTGAATCAAGTTCGTAGAAAAATATAGTAACTCTACTTATCAACTTGCTTCTACAGAACAAGCCAGAGGAAAAGGGAAATAAAAGTGTTGACTTGAACAAATAAGCATCATTAACACGCTTTTATTAGGTCGACCTGTATGTAACTAACTATGTAATGGAATCTAAGGTAACTAATTTAACCATCTTCCAAGGATCGTAGCGTCATGAAAATTGGCAGCTGTATGTAGTTCTGATGACAATACAATAATATGGTACTGTCAAACTGATCTGATGATGGAGCCGGAAGATATGAACTGGAACTTCATGATGGAACATCGTATCATAGCTGTGTTTGGACTTGTTACAAAGGTCTTGTAATGAACTTTGACCACGATTACGTTTTTGGTTATTACCTGCATTTATAAATGTGTGTTTTTCTAGTGTTTTTTAACTATAGATTTATTTATTTACTGAATTCAAACAGTTGCAGTGGGTATAATAAAGTTACAAATATTACGGCAATATATTTATTGTTACAATTAAGTATATTATTACAAATCTCAGTACTTGTACGCGTTTCACAAGGTCCTTACACTTCCACAGCTCAATCAATACTGTTTGCTAAAATGGCGCTAACATGTTACTTTTTAAAATCTTTCCACTTTATTAGACTCAAATATTAAGTTGACGTCTTAATATATCGTATATTAGCATTAAAAAAATCAAAAAACTTGTAACCTTTACAAAAAAAAACTTTGTGTTATTTAAAAATACAGAAAATAACTTAAAATACCTAAACATTTATATAAATTGGCTAACACTTCCTCCATTTTATAATATTACTCTTTGAAAAACGAGTAGAGTGATTCTACAAGAAAGAAACTGTAAGTAGCCGCCACTTCTAGAGATTGCACGCCGTAATAGGTTTTCTTGGAATCCCTTTATTTCTTTTACATTTAGGTAAACTCTTGCTAATATTCATTAGTTAGGTTTATTTTTCTAAAAAATCACTTTGAATGCAGTAAGTATTGCGTTTTTAAAGGCCATTCCAAGAAACTAGTCAAGCATTATTTACCGAACGGGTCTCCCAGAAAATCTACTGAAATCATTTTACAGGGAAATTCTTCTGCATCCTCTTATGAAAAGGTGTGGTATCTAAATAAGCTTTGACATCAGAGAAGACACGAGAGTATTTTCATTTACATTAACAGTTGGTAGAATATAGAAGTCGTATGTAAATAACTTGAAAAACAAAGTTTCTAGCTGAAACTGAACCGTAAACCACGGCCACTTGGGCTGCATAGCCCAAAACGGTTAAACAGTTTGAAAGTAAGATTTAAGTTAAGTTTGATTTAAGTTAAAAAGGTTAATTGAAATAATTCACTATTTTTATTAATATATTTGAAGTCATTGTTATTATATGTAAGTACCTATACTAATATTTCTAGGATTATATTTTTAGAATGTTTATATTTTTATACTAGCTTTTGCCAGCGGCTTCGCCCGCGTGGTGGTCGGAAAATATCCCTCGGGTATCGTCACTGCTCAGCTCCTATGTGTCTTAGCGTTATGTTATATAGCCTATAACCCAGGAGTATGGAATATAATCGTACTAAGCTTGCTTAAAATCCCTTCAGTAGTTTTTGACCCATGCGTGCATATACAGACAGACAGACAGACAAAAAATTTACTGATTGCATTTTTGGTATCAGTATCGATCACCATTCATCCTTCAATATTAATTTTGAATGTATATTCAATGTACAGAATTTACCTCTCTACAGTTTTATTATAAGTATAGAAGATATAGATTGAATTACCCTTTCTATAGCCTAAGTCCGTGAGTAGGTGTGGTCTAGATCTCTTTGTGTGTAGCCTCAGTGCAGATTTAAACCAAACATACTGTTTAAAACCAAATGGTTTAAAACGTTTACCGTCTATAGTCACTACAATGACGCTAACTGCTCCTTAAATGACACAGCCCTATTCCACACGATCAAGATCTCGCGTTAAGATAACACTAACCACAACATTACACCAAATAAAAGCTAGTATTTATAAAGAAATACGGGGATCACGCGAGATGGGATCATTTGAGGAAGCGGCCGGCGGTCGGGGGTCACCGCGGATACGATACGTTTCTCGCTTCCCCAGCCCCCTAGACCCCCAGACCCCACGGCTATGATACTCATGCCTCACACACAAATAACGCCTTTTTATGTTTTCCTTAATATCGTGCTTACGACTTTGTTTATTTTAGATTGAGCAGAAGAGTATTCAATGCAAACGCACCGCATTTGTTTACGTCAAGAGAAGAGTTATAAAGTAGAAGAAAATTTTTAAACTAAAGCTGCGTTGAGACTGCGATACAGTTTTTTAGGGTTCCGTAACCCAAAGAGTCCGTCCATCTGTCTCTCAGCGGCAGCGGGCTGCTTATCACAGAGTATAAACTAGAGTATGGATTTAAAGATCACTGGAGATATATGGATACCCTAAAGGTACACCTCTGCCCAACTCTTCGGGGATACAAGGCGTGATGTTATGTTATGTATTTCTATTGCTGCGATAGCAAAAAATGAAATAGTAAGAGGGGATCCCCATACAAGAAGCCTGTATTTTTGTTTTAAATATGTAGTGCCAACTATTGTACGGTGGTACTGAACCAATTGTATGCGAGTGCAACTCGCACGTGGCCGGTTTTTAATCGACTTATCAGTTGCTTTCCACGAATTTATCAATACTCCTAAATGTAACTTTAATTTCTCAAGTCAATTCGCACGAAGTAAATTTACTTGTGGGCGAATCCGCAACCCACCCAAACCTATGACCACAAATATTTATTACGCAATTGGCAACTTTTAAATTGTATGCAATAAAGAAATAACATTCGTTCAATGTTCTTCTATTATTTAGTACATTTTTTTGCACAACTACAGCATCACCATTCACATAGCCACAAAAATCATTATTCCAACTTGTATGTCGACGAGCCAGAAAAAATTTCATGCCATAACGGACGATGCAAAATGCGCATACACCTAATTAATAATGGTTAACCAGTGACAACCTTCTTTGAACAAAACTGGACGCTAAAAGCAAGATTACCATAGAGTAGAAAACCTGCTTTTATCACAACACAGGTGTGTATCGTTCCGCTCTGCTCGCTCTGCTTGTAATTCTATACGAAGCATTAACGTGTTAAGTTTATCGATGGCAATAATGCATCACAAGTAGTTGCAGGCAGAATACTTCATATACGATACTTTACTTACATATGTCTATGGTCCTATTTTATCTACAGTTTGACAGAATAGATTTTTGGCGCGTTATGCTGCCATGTTTGTTTAAATGGATCTCAGTTCATTAGTAGAAGTTGTGTATTTCTTTCACCACACAGGATTCAGACGACAGCGGAGGAAATAACAGAACATACGATTGTCAAATTGTAATCACTTACATTCCGATGTTGTGTATATAAGTTTACATTCCGATTCAAAATCAAAGTCTTCTCGTGAACTATAACACCACCACAAAAGTGTTGCCACTATTATCTAAGAGAGGGAACTATAGATTTTTCGTTTGGTTCCTCACAAGTACACCAAATAATACATCTAAATGATTATTTCTTAGGGTTCCGCACCTCAAAAGGAAAAAGCGGAACCCTTATAGGATCACTTTGTTATCCGTCCGTCTGTCAAGACCCTTTTTCTCAAGAACGCGTGAAGGTATTAAGCTGAAATTTATATCAAATACTCAAGTGTACTGTTTCTTAGATTTGTGAAAAAATCAAACCACTAAACTTACGCAATCAAAAGATATAGCCGTTTATGCCACAAATTTCCGCAAATTTTTTAAACTCGCAAGGGAATCAAAACCTAGAGAGTACTTCCAGTCGATGTAGAATTTTGAAATTTGCTACGAAGCAACGTCTTATAGCACAGATAAAGGAAAAATTGCGAAAACCGTAAATAATTAGTTACATCATATAATAAAAATATTTTTAATAATTTTAAACTTACTACCCTTTTCTTCATGAACGCGTAGAGGTATTAAATTGAAATTCATACCAAATACTCAGGACTGTAATACCTTTAAGCTGTAATACCTACAGGTTTGTACGAAACCCTTGGTGCGCGAGTCCGACACGCACTTGGTCGGTTTTTAAACATCATTTTGATTATAGAGTAGGTACGTACATTTCACGAAACCTACTACGTGTTAAAGCATCTGTACAAACATTGCCACCGGTATCATTTTGACAATAAAACAAAATCCATTGCTTCATTTTTTAGAAAACACGATCGTCAGTTAGAATAACGCAATTTATATTGTAGACCGGTCGAAACGAAAACAATAGAAACAAGGAATGAGTTTCACTATCAAGGTCTAGGTCTAGATAAAATTATATCTGTCTGAAAAGTATCAAATTCAATTTGAATGTAAGTAGGTATTGTTTCTTTGTTTTAGAGAATGAGTGAATTTAATTTACTTTTGAACTGCGCTGTTGTTAGTCAATCAATACATGTATTTAATGTTAATAAGCATATCAAACAAATGCTTATGTATATTTGTAATCGTTTCTTTTTTTCAATTAAGTGAAATTCCTTTGTAAAATTACTGTTTCACCAGAACACTAGATTTCAATGTTACGTAAATTTGTAACGACTTTAGATATTTAAAGCATATTAAATAGTAGCGCAGTGTCTGCAGTATTTTGTAATAGGACCTCGAAGAAAATCTGGAGCAGAAACAAAGGAAGAATGGTCATTCCTTTTTAAAAACGTTACCTGAACAAAGTGATAAGTTTTGAAAGGACATGACCAGTGGGCTTAAGGGTGCCTGCCTAGGTGTAACAATCAATGTGCAACAAATATTGTTTTATTTTTGCAATCGTTGTAGTCCATAGTTTACAGACAAAAAAGATTCACGGGTCTAAAAGGTAAAGAAAATGAGAAAAATAAAGAACTCGTCGGGAACTGCAATGAATTGTCATGATCTCATGAGCAACTAGGGATGATGACTGGCGATCTGAGATCGATAAATCGATTATTTGTGGCTTCTCAAACCTAACACGCTAACATCGAAGTCAGTTGTTTTATATTGAATACCAGTGCTGTAGCAGCAATGGTGGTGACTGTGGTAACAAACTCCGAGTTGTAGGTCGTAAGTTCGAACCCAGACAAGCGCTTTGGTTTGTGTAAATTATTTCATCACCACAAGGATTATATTATCGTGTGGAAACCGGTATATCCTAAAACCAAAAATCGAAGACGTGTGACATACATTATATACCAAACCGTACTGGGCTCTCGTGGTGAATTACGGTCCATTCTCTCTCACCGAAAATATGTCCGTGTTCCAACTGGAGGAACAGTAGGCTGTCTATGATGATTACGATGAACAAGTCAACTGTAGAACCATATTTTCAAACAATTATCTTACTTCAGAAACAGAACTGATATTAGGCACTAAAACAAAAAAAAAAAAACATTACAATTAAAAGTGAAAACCTCACTTTTACATAACTACAAATAAATCTATACTTATTATTAATTAAACACAGTTAAAAACGGTAAAATTAAATATCAATTTATTAAACAACCTATTTAAACCTCGATTTTAGTGAACCGATTTTTCATGCTTCGAATAATCAATTTTCTGACAAAAAAATTGCTGCCTCTTTGCTCCTTACACACCACTAATATCAGATGGACTGTCAAAGATATTTCTTTGACAATGTATCTGACATAAAATGTTATTAAGCTCCTTTACACGCAGTCATTGTCTAAAAAGATGGTGTTTGATCTTAGAATTATACACAGTCTTGTGTCTATAAAATCCTAACCTTACGTGTGCAATGTCAAATAAAATTAATTAGAGGTATACAAAACATGTATTCCTAGACAATAAAATTCACGTGATCGACAAAATAACTAGTTCTTAATTTATTGTTTCCATAATATAGGTAGGTTGCTATGGTAACGAGATGATTATAGGTATAACGGAACGCCAAAATCAGGAAATGCATTTATGAGATAGCAAAAGCAATTAACAAACTGTTTATTCAGTTATTTTATCCTTGCCTTAAGCCGGATTAATATAACCATGATAAAAAAAACCTTAATTTTTAATTTTTTTGTGTAAAAACTGTTATCCTGCACAAGTCCCCGTTCTTGAAGGCTATTACTGGTCATGTCCTTTAGTATTTTTTATTACTAAATTGGAGTATAAAGATTTATTTATTTATTTAAACTTCGCGCACACAAAAAGGTACAAAAGCGGACTTAATGCCTTAGGCATTCTCTACCAGTCAACCAAGGGTGGTGAAGAGATTAAATGGCAGGTGCTTTGGTTGCACTATAATATATACTATAACAAATAAATATATATGCTTATAATATATAAAAATAAACAGATTATATATAAACAGATTAAATTGAGACAGGAGATGAGACTCTCTCTCTCTCTTTCTCTGGGAAAGATTCTATGAAAGTAAAATCTACCTACTATAGGAGGTATACTTACACAGTTTAATTAAAATAACTGAAAAGAACATACACAAATAGAATGAAATAGGGGAGATCTTCCCGTAAATAGGTGTCCCGTGTGGTGCCGGACGTAAAGAACAGCATCACCCCATTTTTTCCCGTGGATGTCGTAAAAGGCGACTAAGGGACTTACTAGAGAATGGGCAGCAGCATTCTCTATGCATTTTACCACCATACTGCGATCGCCATGTCCTGTAGTGGAGGTTTTACGGCTGTAATGATGATGAGGGGAGGCCTTTTTCCAACAGTGATTCTTTATTATGAAAAATTTTGTAACTAATCCTGAATTCCTGAATAACAAATCATCCGCTTCATACTTACATATTATGTTCCGTTTCGCGAAAAGGAGGCCTAAGTCCCAACAGTGGGAACATTATACATGATTATGCTTTTTTATCTATCATCTATACTTAACATTATAAAGCTCAAGAATTTATTTGGTTAAACGCGTTAATCTCTTTTAGTGTAGGAGAGCCCATTTATCGAGCCTATAGTCTATATAACATCACGCTAGGACCCCTAGGAGCCGAGTAAAATGAAAAAAAGGCTCGAAAACGAAGTACTCGCACGGGTAAGCGATTCCATGCGACGGGGTGGGTCGGGGTTACAAGAAATTTCACGCGGATGACGTCGCGGGCAGAAGCTAGAACTACACATATTTTATTTGATAACTCGACAAACTTCATACCATTGTAAAAACAGATCATAATTATGAGTAGCTACAGTTAGCCCTTTTCAAATTTTCAGTCACTTCAAAGTCATCTTGTATGCAGATATAGGTGTTGAGTTTCACGATGATCTCTTATTACGTCACAGCGTTTCTCATGACAGCTAATTCTTGTATCAGAGAGATAAGCCTAGTCGACACTCTTCAAGGCTGCGTGCTCACTGATTATTTGTAATACTTAGTGTAAGATGTAAAGCAAAAGTTCATTCATACCTGCCTCCATTGTTATAATCTTGTGATAAAAATTCAGAAAATTTTTAGGAAGTATGGTGAATAAATGTGGAAATTAAAGAAAATTAAAAAAGTAAATAGTGGTCTATTGAGAATTAAATATAATAATTAGTTTGTTTTTTCTTACGAGTTTTAGGTAGAAATTAGAATTGTGTTTAACAAGGTACGAGGGCTTGTGATTAAGTATTAACAGCCGTACGGGCAATAGGACAGGTAAAGCTACGCTTGCCGTGGTTGATCCGTGTATGGGCGACCATCTCTACATACCAAGACCACTCCGTGCATCGGAAAGAACGTTAAGCCGTTGGTCCCGGCTGTCTTTCGTAGATCTCAGACAGTCGTTACGGGTCGTCAGAAGCCTGAAAGTTTCACAACCAGTCTTACCCAGTAACAGCGGCGAGGCGTAAATTTTTCTAAAAGAGAAGGCGAAGCGAAGTCGGCCTTAACTTACTGACTCATCAATAAAGAATACTAAACTTACTATCATTCTAAAATTATTATAGGAATGTAATGAATTAAATACAATTAAATTGAACAGCTGAAAACGAATAAAATATGCAATATTCCTCTATCTCGTTCTCGCTGACGCATTTTTCTATACCTGTCTCTGTCATAACCCGTTGTACAGCGGCTTGCTCTCGTACATATCAAGCGGTGCCACGTGACCTAAAGTGACATCATTACGGGATCGCTGTTGTATGAATTTTTAGTTCCCGATCATGACGTTTTGGCGCCGGGTTTAATTTAGAACATTTCTCTTTTGTTGTAATACAAAGCTATAAATAACCTTTTTTGTTGTTTGAATGTTATGGTGAATTAAATACCCGTAGTGTAACTATATTTATTGACAATAGTAGCCACTATTTACATACTATTGTATTTTTAATAGTGATAGAGTTACCAATGCGAATCCCCGGAGGCAAGCCGGTAGGAATCGTGTTATATGGTGCTTTCGCCACTGCCCAGTAACTAGGTTGTGGAGGTCAGATAGGCAGTCGCTCCATGTAAAATACTGGCACTACGCTGCATCCGATGCGGTCCGGAAGCCGTCCCCAACATAGTTGAGAAAAGGCAAGGTACATGATGATTTAACTAGATACGAATTATGGTATACAAATATCAACGTCAAAATATGTACATGCAAGTTAAAACGTATCTACGAATATCAACTTCAAGAGAATCTTGAGTGAGTTTAAAGCTTTAAGATAATGAACATCACCCGTTATCTTGTATTTAGTAACGGCACGCAAATGAGGCACACCCTGTATCACGTTCCTATTTATGCACGTTCGCATTTCATCATTTTAAACTCATTAGGTAGGTATGCCAGATTTTAAAACTAAACTAGAAATGCTAAAAGATTAAAAATATAAAATAAAAAGATAATATGGCGGATTACAATTTTTAAACGCGAAAGCTTTTCAAGGATTTCGTAGTGAATAGGTATAATATACTATGTGTGACAGAATTAATGCACATTATGAAATTATTTTATTCAGAATTGTTTACGGAATCGTTTTCTGTATTTTCAATAAAAAAATGTATCCCAAAAATAACTAAAAGTTCGTAAATTACAGTCACACTACAGCGTAGAAAAAAAAATCAAAACGGACGAAGTACCTACTACCATAGGACCTTATTCGTGTCTGAATGAGTGCGTGCGTACATTCAAGGATGGCTTCGTGAAGGTGGAGAGGAAGAAGAGGAGGAAACCTCCTAGTCGGAACCAGTGTGGGACCGCGCTAGCAGGACCTAATATGTTGCTGCGTCTAGCTACACCGACGACGCAGCTCTATGTGGCCCATCTACATTACACCACGAAGGTTGATGAGATCGTGGAGTATGTACGTGTGAAGACTAACTTTACCTTGAGAGTGAAAAAGATGGAACCGCGCCACAACACGAATTTCAAGTCATTCGGGGTGCGAGTTCCAACTCATCAAATCGAGACCTTGCTCAAGGAAGAGTTTTGACCGAAGGGTGTCGTGTATCTGCGATTCCGCGGAAGGCTACGTGACACCACGCAGCGCAACACGACGCCGTCACTTCGTGTTCTATAGTTTTATATTTACATTGTTTTATATTTGCATGTATGTTAGTATGTAAGGTATTTATGATATGGGTCTTTGTAGCCCGAAATAAATTGATATGATTTGATTTGATTAATAATGTGAAAAATATTTTCTCCGAGTCAGTAAGTCTAATTCAATAAGTAAACAAAGTATTTTTAGATAATAGTAAAGATTCAGTGTTTATCATCGTCATCTGACTAGCCTTTTCCCAACTATGTTGGGACCGGCTTCTAGCCGGATGCAGATAGAAACCATATTTTACATAGAGAAATCTCACCTCTACAACCAGTTACTGGGTATAACGTACGATAGCCGGATGTCAGAGTTTCGAGTTTCTGACGATCCGTAAAGACCGTCAAAGACCTACGAATGCCAGCCGCGACCAACAACGGCTTAACGTGCTTTACGAGGCACGGAGGGGTCTTGGTATGTAATGATGGCCACCCATCCACGGATAAACCGCAGTAAGCGTAGCTTAACCTGATCGATCGACCCGTGAGGCTATTATTGCTTAGTCACAAGCCCTTCCAGTGTATGTATTATGATTAATATTTGGATGACCGAGTTTTGCTCGGTATTTTTTGGTAAATTGTTTAAAATAAAAAGTTTATGTTCAAGTTGATTATCGATAAAGTTGATCATTGAAAACACGAATAAAATGACATTTTATAAAAATAAATCCTAGCTAGATCGATTTATCGCCCCCGAAACCTCCTGTATACAAAATTTATCCTGTATACAAAATTTCATGAAAATCGTTGGAGCCGTTTCGTTGTATCGTTTAAAGGTATAAGATAATAATAATATTGTTACTTGGGTTGTGGTGTGCGTTAATTCCGGTAGGTACCTACTTAGTGTTTTTCTTGAGTTTTAATAGTATTCTACATTAATTTTGATCAATAAAGCGTTATGCTGAATTTTCACTTTCAAAACATTAATTTTCCTAGTTGACATGCGATCTGAGGAGGGCCGTGAGCGAACTTTCCTCTGGATGCAATTATTATGCAAAACGATTAACATCTTAACAAAGTGGAAGTGTTCGAACCGACACCTCTAGCGATCGATACCGATACCAACCGATACCGAAAACAATACCGCTGTAATACGACCCGAGAATATACTCGACAGACTTCCTACTAATAGCGTTTTTTATTCATTTACATTTTTAATTATTTAAAAACAATTCAAATTCATAATGTTCCTTTTTGTAGGCAGCCCCCTAGTCTTCGGTCAAGACGAATTACTTCTTTACTGCCATGGTTAAAAAGGGAAATAATTGAATTCGTGTATGTTGAATTCTTCATGTAATTATTGTGTCTAATATTTAATTATTGAATTTACTAAATTATTTTTATAATAAACTAGCTTCTGCCCGCGACTTCGTCCGCGTCAAATTTTTGCTCCCCTTACCCTTCCCGTCGCATCGATTTGCCTGCTAGTTTTCGTCCATTTTCGCTCCTTGAGTTATAGTGAGTCAACCTTAAAAGATAGACATATGCTCTTGGGACTTTTTTTTTGAACTTTTTAAAAATAACAATCCCGTCATACATGATTTTTGCGTTACTTTAACCGTTTACGCAGCGCACGCAACGGAAACTCTCAGAAGGAATAAATTTTCCCCGTTTTTGCAACATTTTTCATTACTGTTCCGCTCCTCTGAGGTGTAGCGTGATGTTATATAGCCTATAGCCTCCCTCGATAAATAGGCTACCTAACACAAAAAGAATTTTTCAATTCGGACCGGATTCGATTCGGAGATTAGCGCGTTCAATCAAACAAACAAACTCTTCAGCTTTATAATATTAGTATAGATAATTAGTTGACCCAGCGAACTTCGTATCGCCTCAGATTCAATAAATGTTGTTATAAACGTACCAAGTTTGACAACCTGGTACGCGGTGGTGATCTGGTAAGCGTTTTCTAGCTGACACTCATATGTTAGGTTAGCTCCTACCCAGTTATGATGACCTGGTACTTCGAAGGCATAAAGCGTTTTCTAGCTGACACTCCTTTGTTTGGTAAGCTCCTGTCAAGTTATGATAACCTGGTACTTCGAAGGCAACGTTTTTGTCATAGTACCACGTTTTATAGTGACTTGTATTCTCTTTGACGTTTTATGTGACGTCTCACGGGAACGCGGTCGTAAAAAGGGGAAAAAAAAAAAAAAAAAAAAAACGGGATAAAAAGTATCCTATGTCCTTCTCCTGGCTCTAAACTACCTCCCTGCCAATTTTCAGCTAAATCGGTTCAGCCGTTCTTGAGTTATAAGTGAAGTAACTAACACGACTTTCTTTTATATATATAGATTTATTTTTCTATTTAAGTCAATATTCTTATGTATGACAATAACATTTTCTTGGAATGGGTTCTCAAGACTCTTCGTGTAAAGGCGTCCAAGCTTCCTGTTACTCATCTCATCTCATCTCTAAGCCTTTTCTCAACAATTTTGGGGTCGGCTTCAAATCTACTTGGATGCAGCTAAATTCTTGTTACTCAACATGAAGCTCTATAAACAGTCTATTAACAATAGTTTAACCAGTCAATTACCGTAATGACAGACACAATTAAAAACTATTGTGTCTATACCAAATGTGGTATCTCAGGGACTTAGAGGTTAATATATGAAAATCGCAAAAATCAAAGCATCTGAAAAGTGTTCAGAAACACGAACTTATTTACTTACTAAGGTTCGACTTTTAATTCTATTCACTAACTTGACAATTGGAGGGATACCAGGTTTTGACAAAAAAAAGATAGTGAGGTGGTGCAAGAATGAATGAAATTGAATGAACTTGAAATAATGTACTTACATGCAAACTTTGTAATTTAAATTTAATAACTTGTTTTAAAACAAGAGATGTACTATATTGATATACAACATTATTTTTAGTAT
Source organism: Aporophyla lueneburgensis (assembly GCA_932294355.1). NCBI lineage: Eukaryota > Metazoa > Arthropoda > Insecta > Lepidoptera > Noctuidae > Aporophyla > Aporophyla lueneburgensis. The sequence continues at coordinate 18,521,611 of OW028746.1, read as the reverse complement.
ATGCGAAACCTGAATATAGTTTGTTCAGAATCAGTAACTGAATCGATTCCAATAATTTTTACACCATGTTATATTTTGTCCCAAAAATATTTAATTACGCTTAAAAGTTAGTATCCGCAATCATCTGTTTGCACACGGGTCACGAGTTCACGACAGGTCATAGCGCGGGCTAGGCGGCGTGTGCGCACTGCTGCGGGACGGCGACGGCGCTCCTCAGTCGCTAGAGATGGGTCGTACTAGGTAAATTTTGTACTAGGTGCACCTAGTCCAAGTCCGTACAAATACTAGATCCAAATACCTATTCCACCTAGTCCACCTAGTCCATGAAATACGCATACTTTATAGATGCTTAGTTTTTGCGTACCACCGATACGCGTAGATTCGTACGTCAGCAGTAATAAATTGTACCTTCATAATTTCTGCAGGCTTAGGACTATCAACGTAAAATTAAAACATGTTGGCCTTTGTCCGTAAAATGATCACAAGCGACATTTCTTTTTTTGGGAGCCATTTTTTAAAACAAAACTTGAGAGGTGGCAAGGGACACCCGGATGGAACGAAGTTCCTTTCCAGGATTCATGATTGTTTTTTTTTTATTATTTATTAAGGAAAAAAGAAACCTGTATACACTCAACAAAAGTATTATCTCTCTCTCTCTCTCTCTCCTTCTCTCGCTCTCTCTCTCTCTCTCTCTGTCTCTCCCTCTCCTTCTCTCTCCCTCTCTCACTCTCCTTCTCTCTCCCTCTCTCTCTCTCTCTCCTACGTTCCAAAAAAAAAAAATATACAGTCGAATTGAGAAACCACCTCCTTTTTTTTTAAGTCGGTTAAAAACTGTCGTTGCAACTTTTTCTCTTAATTCCGTCTAGCCCCCTTTCGCAACGCGCCAAAAGGAACATCGTTCCAATAAACAAATTAATTAATGTCACAATAAAAAAAGATCTAAGTTCTTAACGATTTATCAAAATTTCGTTACAAAAACCGATCACTAAATAAGTCCGATAGTACGTGTTTGCGACGTCGAGTCAAGCGAGATCACATTCGCATGAGTCCGTATTTGATACTAGACTGCATCATCATAGTCTTCATTAGTATCGAGTATTGTCAAAGTACCTATTCTATAAAATACTCCTATTCCGGACTAGTATCGAGTTTCGAGACTAGTCCGACAGACAAGGATGGAAGGACTGCGGAATAGTGTAGTTAAAAAAGGACAGTATATATTTTAGCACAACACAGTGCGTGTCATGTTACTTTTATGCCATTGAATTAGGGTTCAAATTCAAGTGACTGACACACGAATGATTTTGTCAAACATGAATGAGCTATGACTATGCTGCTATCTCGCTTCGCCGCGTAGTCGGTACTTCAATTCGCGCGGACCACGGCGCGGGTGCTGTGTACTGCGTAGGCACAGTGAGACTAGGTGGATCTAGTATTTTAAAAGTTGGAATAGGTGCAACCTAGTCTCTTTACATACCTATTCCCTGTACCTATTCTAGTATATACGCCTCATCTCTATCAGTCGCCCGAATGCCATCGATCGATGCATACGTATCGCGAGCGCGCGACCGCCGTGAGCCCTGGCTAAAGTGTTTTGTTTAGATTTTAAAATTATCATGTCTCTCTCGTACTCAAACGTCCGTACACTCGCTGTTTGTGGTGGTGTGGCAGTGCGTCAGTGCTTATGAGAAAGACGGGCCCTTTTTTAACAGTTGCTTCAGTTTGTTTGAGTGAATAGTGATTACGCCAATTATTGTAGATAGTGATGATTAACATTTTTAAACACGCAAAGATAGTCAAGGGTACAAATGTATTATTTGTTTACAGCCTGCTGTGGTTCAGTAATGCGATGTTTAACAATTTTCATCCATTTTGAACTTTAAGTTGTTGACATAAGGTACAACAAATGGCATTGATTACATTTTACCACTTACTACTGCATTTACGAATAAAGTACATAATAATATCTACCTACACTTGACCATTACGACAGTCCAAGGCCTGCAAGTGTGATGGAAAATGTTCATCACCAACTAATACATAAACAATCACTGTAGCAAATTATTATCAATGAGCGCAAAACGACGCTGACGGCGCGCACGCGGCCGGGTGGCGCGGCCGGCCGGCCTCCGCTAGGCTGAATATGTTTTAGCGTGGACTACCAGGTAACGTAACCGGCTTATAAATTTGTGATTATTAATGATACAGTTTTGAATTTTTTTTCATAGATTCTTTACATAAAAATACTAGACCCGTGTTTCGGGTTTCGCATAAACAAAAATTAATGTTGTATACGTAGTCTATGGCTGTCAGAGGAAATAAAATGACTATAGTAAAAAAATAAGAAAATGACATGATTTTTATATTTAGTTTTGTTTCTATCAGAAGAAAATAAAATAAGGAAATAACTATTATTAAAATTATTAATTATTCTTATAATCCACACCTAAAAACGATTTTTTAAAGTTTTATTTAATTTAAAACATTTTTATCATTCATTCTTTATGCGAAATCGTTCACTACCCCGACACTATTAGTTTTAGAATGGTATCATTATTTTGCATAGAACTGTCAAGTTAGTGAATAGGATTAAAAGTTCAACCTTAGGTATTTTTTTAATGTTGTCGTTTCGATATACTTACGAAGATACTGCAAAAACTTTTGTTTACAAAAATAATGCCTTAAGCAACCTAGAACTTGATCCAACCTACATACATATATTCCGATTCCGTAACGTTTACAAAAATAGTACAGCCGCAATAAAACGAGTCAAACCTGCTATCTCCTGGATTGTTCATCAGTACCAGTGAAGAAATCTACATTAAGTGGACAGCCGAATAGAGGGAAAGTGGCATTATTGTCTTTGGCGAAGCAAGACTGACAAATCTACGATCGTCAATCACAATCTCTTTTACACGTCAATCTTTATTGACGTGTAAAAGAGATTGTAAAAACCTACTTACAGAAATAGAATCACTTATCATTTACGTTTCGCTGACCACATTGTTCTCATCTTTATTTTTATAGTTCTACGTTTTTTCAAGTTCACAAGAACGCTCACATGCTTTTCCAATTCACTTTAGACATTGGCAGAATAGTCAACATTGGCTTTGCTTGTCACAATAAAAAAAATAGAATAGAATAGACATTGCCTCTTTTCATCCCCAACGCTGCATTTGAACGTATGGGAGACGAATATGTGGAAGACCAAAGTTATTTGCAACGAAATACCTGGAAGCCTAAAAGTAGGCGGGAAGACAATACAACATGTCCAGTATTTGCTTGGGTCAAGTAGTGTTTTTCCAGGCGAACCAGGATAAAGAAATCACAAGACGAATGCAAAAAGCAAGGGTGAGTTGCCTTTGGCACTAAATCGCCGGCTCATGTGGATTCATCCTATCGTTGCACAGACATGGTCTTTGACTGACGGCCAGAAGACCATACTCAAAGTCAGCCAAGAACATGATCCATTAACGTAACGCTAACTATAATGCATTGCGCATTATAGTTAGCGTTAAGTTAATGGATTCAACTTGGATGGGAGTAGGCAGGAAATCTGTACCAACTGTGGCACAAATAGCAGAAAACTGATACCTTGAAGCAGTGAGGCGGGGTCGCGGCAGACCTCGTAGGGGGCGGCGGGACAAGCTAGATAGGTTCCGCCAAAATTAGAAGGAAGATGCGCAGGCTTGCGAAAGATAGATGAAGTAGAGGCCTTTGCCCAGGAGAGGAACAGCGAAGGCTAGTAGAAAAAAAAATGTACCAATGTCTCAAAAACGTTCTGAGATACCGACTACTTAGTGCTGTTTTTAAAAAGTTACCATTTCTGTGTGCTATAAATATCTTCAGGATTAGAAACCAAATCCAAATCCAATTTTCAATTTTGGAATCCTTTGAATTAAATGCAACAATGCATCTCCACATGATTCGCTACTCTACTAAAAGCAGCTCCGTAAATTAGAGAGAATTATACATCGGAGCCTTGCAAGATAAAGTTTACAGCGAAATATCAGTAACACAAGGAGTATCGATTGATATCGCCGACGTGAGCGCCCATAGTGGTCTATTTCATAAAGTACTTGCATGTGTCCAAAGGTTCCTCTTGTCTGTGTGTGAGTGCTCGTTAATCATAATTTCGCATGTTTGTTCGTGTGTATGTTGGTTCATATTATTATGTTTTGGGGATAAGAAATTAGTTAGTGGACATTAAACTTGGTTGTAGTTCGATTGAATCGTCTTGGTACTAGCGTTTGCAAACTATCATCTCAATAACATGAGCAATTTTCTGTGATATATTGCATGGATTTGGTATCATAGACTTCGTTTACTAAGGGCAGATTTTACCAACGTCAGATATCTTTTATCCTGGGAATTAAATCGACGTTTGACAGTTTCAGTACGAATAAACTTACAAAAATTCAAAATTTGTTCTCTGGATATGACTTATTCTATGTATAAAAGTTTGGTGAAATTCGCCCTTAATCTGTCAAAGATAATAGATGTGGTAAGATTGGAAAATAAAATTTAATAGATGTAAATTAAGCGTATAAATATCAAATCTCTGTAAATACTATTGTAATGTAAACTCAAGAAAGTGACACGTTAAATAGGTATTCTATCAAAAATTCATGGTAGTAAATCTCACAAGTTTGTGTATGTGTTTTCGTTCTCTCTTTTTTGTGTTTTTAAGTATTATTTTACTGACAACCTCCATTTAAGATGATCCCTGATAGAAACTTGGTGGAAACTTACTAAACATATTTATATTGAATAATTGTCAACTTATTGTGCTTATATCGTTGCAAATTAATTATTTTCTTATTAAACATTGCGGTAGTTCACATACCTTCTCAAAAAGTATCAAAATAACCAGTCGTCGTACGCGAAACTTGGCAAGACGCATTAAGGGCTCGCACATCGTAGGGACTGACCCGTCATGAAATTTAAATCTAGATCAATAACCGCGCTTATATCATTGTCTTCATTAGAGATAATTGGGTTCGCTCCCCATCGGCCGCAACTTTGTTTGTTCGTCGATAACTTGAGACGAATTTCTTGAACATTAACCTACCTACGTCATATAGGTTAGGCAGTCGTTAGCCAAAATGGACGTTACCATATATTTATAATTTTGGTAGGAAAGGTTCTCGAGGATCAAAGTGATTGGGTAGAGTATAGATTGTTTAGCTGTCATTATTGAAGTAACGGAAAAATAACGTTTTGTTTTAATTATTTGCATTATAAATAAAGTGTTTAAATTACTTTTAGTAGTTGAAACTGTTAGTTACAAAATATTTAATCAGTTTCATGATTTTTTCTAATATAATTTTAATGTCCTATATCAGGACGCGGTTTCCTTGAAATGTAGGTTGCAAAGAAACCTATATTAGAGCCTATTACCATAAAGCTCGGTAATTGTATTTCGTCTAAGTTGCTGGGAGACTGGTGTGTGGGTAACGCCGTCATTTGCTTCTCATATGTTTGTTCACGGCGCGCAAACACGATTACCTGAAATTAGGTTAGTACGTTTTATGTTATTTACACTAGCATGAGCGTCCCTAGGTTTTCGCTCATTTTAAATTATTATTACATCTTTTAATATGGTTGTTGCGAAGTACCTAATTGACTTTATAAATAATGTGTTGTTTAAAGTATATGCTACGTTATTATTCATTATTCTCACTTCTTAATTGCATCTTTTATTTTCTGATCCCGTTTGTGCCCTCTATAACCGATATCCCTAATATGTTACCTATTTCCTTATTTATTGCACTGTGTATAGATATTCCAAATCTATTAAAACATTGTTCTCATTAATTAATACGATAACATTGTTGTTAGGTGCATGATATTGTTAATAAAAAATCCATAACCATTACATTCCCGCTAGATTATTTTGCATCGCACGTGTTGATGCGAGAAAAGCTCATTGGAGCACCTTGAAATATTGCGAATCTTTTCCATTACTCCTTGTTTTTTAAACAACCGAGCAGCCCTTAAGATACACACTGTATAAGCGCCAATGTTTGAACACTCTCGCATCGATTTCGACTCGATCGCTTTCTAATCCCCATTTTCTCGATGCCATTACGATTTTCCGAGCGCTCACCTCACTCCATATTTCCGTGCATATCTCGACGATTCGCAGATCCATTATTTTTTATGGCTGGAATACACGATGCTTAGTAGAAGTATCGCCCCTGCCTACCGAGTGTTAACGTCTCGGTACACTTTGCTTAGGGGGTGACAATGAATCTACGCAGAAAAAATGCTAATATTAACCTCAAGATTCGAGACCGCAAAACACAATCTGAACTATTGCAGAAGTTTTGTGTACACAAAATTGCAACTTGCAATAAATAAGACTTGAACAATTTATATTATGTAAAATGTGATGAAGACGTAGTTAGAATTAGATAGGAACATTGTATAAGAATTTATATGGTGGAGCACTTTAAAAAATATGATACTTTTACGGCATGTTAAAATATTCATCAACACTTTCAACTAAGGAAGATATGGACTGCTCTTGCTTGAGTCAATAAATAATAAGTCTCGCTAAGCCATTAGTTAAATATGTTCTGTGAAGTTTACTTCCCGAAGTGTTGGTTCTGGGTCCACATTGGACTGACTACTTGTTACATTTTTTTTTACTTATACTTATTATAGGATTTATTTTAAAAATTTATTCAGCATGGTAAGTTGTGAGTAAGTGAACTGTAAAACCGCTTAATCATTTACTTTTCTCAGCGTCTAGTCACCCCAGCGAGAGTAAGTCTCGACTCAGCCATTCCACTCAATACATTTTATCGACAAACGTCAGTGACGCTGCGTGACACTTATGTAAATATTTAAATACGATCCAGTACAAGCTATGAATATTTTAAACTCTAAGTAAACCACTCGGCTTTGTACTTCCACAAAGATATTCACACGCCAATGGAAGAAAATCTATTACTATTTCGTTTGCAATAAGGTTGAGAATGGTGCATGAGATCAGCAAATGATGGTTTGCTTTTATTTTATATCTATGCATAAAGCGATTTGATAAGTGCTGGCAAATTGGGGATCGATATTAAAGTGACGAGTTATGCTGATTGGATTTTTTCAAGTGGTTCCGAGGGGACGCTGAATAATTGAGTGCGATTTAGTTTTAGCGAACAAAAAATGGTTTTTGAATTTATTTCCTTATGAATAATTACATTAATTTTATTCAAAACACTATTTAGTGAGCAGCTTCTTATTTTTAATTTGATCTTGTGGCATCACAAGATAATTCTTATAAAAGTTCCCGCAAACGCCTGACAGTTTGTTCATCTGTGCGTGTTAGTCAACATTTTTGCTCTTATAAAACTACAAGGGGCTAAACGTTTCCCTTCAGTAGCCAACGAAAAAGCAGTGTTTCACTCAGAAATTACAATTTCAACAAAAACAACACAATTTCCTCAATCAGCATTTAATTAAAAAGCCAAGAGAATTTCTAACGCGCGGTATCAGCAAGGAGGGATTCGTGCTGCTATCAATTGATCACGCAGATCGTCCTCGATACTACTCGATACCGGCTACTCGATACCATTCACACAATCTCGGAGGGATCTATTCGAGGACCACTCGTCTAGCTTTCCGGTTCTCATTCTTTTGTTGGCAGCACTCGGTCGGTGTCGCCACTCGATACCCGAGGATGTCTTTGTTATAATGTCGCTTTGATAAAAGGGACGGGGAATTAGTTGTGTTTCTAATAAAATTGGCTTTTGTTCAGTTTAGACGTTATATGGAGATAATAACGGAGCAAAGTGCAATGTAAATAGGAAAGCAAATCTGTATTTAATGAGGTTTGACAAATCATAAATATAATGTGTGTACAAACTAACACTAATATAAATTTTGTACTAATATTTAAAAAGGGGGAGGGCATCCAAAAATTTGTCCACATCACTGTTAGTGGGAAAATTGCCCAAAATACTGGCAGCACTGTTGCGTTGGTTAGCAAACAATTGATTGTTTTTCGTGTTTCATGTACAATAATAAAATATTTTGAAAGTACTACTACAATACTACCTACAGAATTTGGGTAAAAGAATTACCTTAAGCTCTCTTTCATTAGTTTAAAAAAAATAATTTCAGCTAAATAGTAATCAATAATGAACGTACTTCCAGTGAACAATGTTGTAATACTGCAATGTCTATAAGCACAGTTGACATAACCCACTCATGCATATTGAAGCTGCTGAAATCTTTAGACCTCAGTAAATCAGGTGGGCCTGATCTAATACCTCCTATGTTCATAGTCGCTTGTGCTCCCATTTTTTTTTTCTGGTTGGGAAATCATCAAATGGATCGTGTCAGACATTTGTATCTTATTCAAGCGCTCTCTTTCCGAGGGTAAAGTTCCGAAGATTTGGAAGTCTGCTTTCGTCACTCCCGTCTTTAAAAAGGGCGATAAGGCTAATATTGAAAACGATCGCCCCATATCGAAAATTAGCCTCTTTTCTAAAATTCTTGAACGTGTAGTTTATACTGATGTCTATGCGGCTTTCAAGCCAATTCTCGGTGAGAAACAGCACGGTTTTATTAGGAACCGCTCGACCACGTCTAACTTGCTTCTGTCACATGAGTTTATTACAAACGGCATGGCACAGCGACAAGTTGACGTGGTTTATACCGACTATAGTAAGTATTTCGACCGTATTGATCATTGCATGCTGCTGAAGAAGCTGTTTCTTACCGGAATACACGGTGATCTGTATCGGTGGTTCTCCTCCTACATAGAGAACAGAACACAGGCTGTCGTGCTTCAGGGGCAACCTCTGGTTGGAGTTCCGTCCCTTCAGGTGTACCTCAAGGCTCCATTTTGGGTCGTCTGTTATTTATATTGTTCATTGCTGATATCAAACAATGCTTTCGTCATTCGTATATTTTACTTGAATGATGATATGAAGATTCATAAAGTTGTGCGAGACAAGTCTGATGCATATCAGTTGCAAGAAGACCTGAATAGGTTTGAAATATATTGCATCCGTAACAAACTCCAATTAAATGTCTCTAAATGCTTTCTCCTAACATTCTCACGTTGTACTTCTTTGATAAATTTTAGTTACACCTTGAACGATCAGATCATTTGCAGGCTAAATAGCATAAGAGATTTAGGGGTAATCATAGACAGTAAGCTCCTGTTTGATCAACATGTAAATAGCATAGTTACAAAAGCATCCAAAGCACTAGGATTTATACTACGCACCACGGCCTGTTTCAGATCTCTTAAACCGGTTAACATCTTGTATTGTTCTTTCGTGCGCAGCCATTTGGAATACGCGTCTCAGGTTTGGAACCCGCAGTATGAGACTTATAAGTCCCGTATTGAGGGCGTCCAAAGAAAATTCTTACGTTATCTAGATTATAGGGCTCAGCAATACTCAGTTGACTACGAGCACCGCTGCAAACGGTACCACTTCCTTCCTCTGGAGATGAGACGTTGTATTGGAGACATGAGTTTACTGTTGGGTATCGCGAATGGCCACATAGACTGTCCTGAACTCGTTGCTAATCTGTCATTACGCACAAATCTGATGGGATTACGTCAGCGGCCAATATTAAATGTACCTTTTCCAATGACTAATTATAGGCGCAATGTTTTCTCAATAAGAAGTGCAGTCAGTTTCAATAGGTTTCCTCTGGACCTTAATGTTGACTTGTTCTGTACGATTGTGGCGACTTTAAGACGGACTTTGCCACAGTTATTTTTCACGGATTGTTAACTTATTAATATTACTTATGTACTTTTTTTATCGACATTTTCTTAACTATATGTGGGGGCTTGTTATTAGCAATTTTTTTATATAACTTTTTTATATCATTGGTTTGTTAGTCTGTAAGCCTTCTTTAAAATAAAATAAAAAATTAATAATTTATTGCAATCGGCTTTAGTAAAATTCCCGAAATATGCACGGAAGAAGCTTTTCCGACTGTCTGACACATTCGAGGAATCATTTGCTCCGCCGATCATGTCATTTAAGTGATTTTTTTAAAGATGTAACTAACCATAGATTTCTGGAAGTGATCACCGGGGTAATTGCGTCACACACTATCAGTAGGAATAGCTTTCATTTTGACAGTTCGACAATATTCATTGCGTTATTTGCGTTTCTGAGCAGAAAAAAATCTTTGAACATATAAAGCAATGATTTAGTAATAAACATTCAAAATGATTTAGATGATGACTAATAGGTAGTATATTACGCAATGAGGGTGAAGATTAATTACGGCAAGGGTTTAACCAAAAGAAGAATATAAAAACAAATACGTTTCTGAAACGCCTACGAAGCTTAATTTACCTATAAGTTATGTAACAGTACCTACTCGTACCAAGTGAAATGTAAAAGAATTTTTTGAAAGCCACTACCCCCAGGTGGCGACTGGGTGAATACAAAGTGTGCAAGACGGCGATCCGCCTTCACCCCTGTTACATATTGAGATGACGATTTGGATATTTAGGTCAATCAAGAATCGATATATAGTCGAAGTATGGTGAAGAATATTAACGGCTGGCAAGTCTCATAATATCTGAATTTGATTGTTTACTTAATTATTATTATGTTTTTTTTTTTCAGAATCAGTGTGGCGTAAGTGGCATTTTGAAGCGAATAACTAGAAGCTTTATTTCAGATTTCAGTGACAATTTCTGTCATAACGAAATAAACAATGTTAAGACAAACATTTATTTCTTCAAGACGACAGCAATGGGCTTACTTTAATCACAAAATATTAAAGGAAAATACAAAATAACATTGTAATAGAAACCCTCCGCTTTCCCAATACGGGATAGGTGAGTATGGGCGGGCGAATGGCATTGATCATAATATCGACGGAGGCTTACCAGAGTGATAAATGGACGACCGCAGCGTCAGTGGCGGGATGACGGCGCCGCCATATTTAAATCGCTCCTGTCACATCCGCACATCGCATAGGTGGGTATTATGCTGGGGAGTTGCAGGATAGCTTTTTTAAGGTATATTTTGATATTGTGGTTCAGAAATATTGATGTAGTTATGTCTAACGGAAATTTTATGTGACAAGCAAAATCTTAGAAAGTTTAAAGCTTTATAGGTGCTTAATAAGCTAGATTATTTGTAGAGCATAACATTTTTGACAAGCTTTGACATTTGTGCTTCAATTACTGTTGCTAAACCTAACTCTAGAAAAGTAAAATTATTATTTTTCAGAAACTGTTGAAATTTTTATAAAAGCTTTGGTAAAATAAATATGACACGTTGCCTGGCTTCATAAGACGTACCTTCTCTAAATGCTCTGAAACTAAAAAAGAAAATACTTATAACATTGTTACATTTTTATTTTCAAATCTAAAATTCAGACTCATAAATTCTATTTACAAGTGATATACATTTAAAGTTAAAACCGACGAGTGTAGCCACAACGCAAAATCAACGAACCAAATAGGAAATTAAAATCATCAATCAAACTAAAAAATACAAAAGCCCCGTTTCCCATTGTCGCCGATATGTTTGCGCAAAAACGACTTTGTCGCATCACAGTCAAAGTAATAAAAAAGCTATACACAGACATAGAACTAACTAGAAACAGCATGGCTGTGCTTGTGTGTTTATATATTGCAATAAGGTTAATATTGCAATTGCATGCCATTTTAACTTACTTTGAGAAGACAAGGGGTAATTGCGTACTAAACTTACAATCACAATCTGAATCATTTTGAAGCAAATTGCTAATCCATTGCTTCATACTGATGTTTAAAAACTTTGTCTGCTCAACAACGTTAAAAGCGCAATGAATATTTTTCAACTGTAACAAAAATTAAAGCCATTGCTAGTGATAGAGTGTTACGCAATGACCTCACGGGATGAAAAGAAGAATTGCCGTTCCTTTAAAAAATGCAGTGAGGAATAATCAATAATGCTTTCATTCATAAAACGAAATTTCATTCACCATTATCTTTTTCACTGTTTTTCATTCATTCTCTTTCAATCACAGAATCCAATATTTTTAATCTAAACAAGAATTAAACCATGAACGATGGGTCCCATTGAAAATCGATCCATTTGTTTATTCGTTACGGTTCAGACGAAACTTACGAAAGTTAACGATTTTGCGCATTGTAATTTCATGGAATATTATTTGTTTTTTGTTTAATTAATGGTAGCATTTTGTACTGTCATTTGGATCTTCAATGATCTGTAGGAATTCCCATGGATTTCAACATCAACTTATTGATTAAAATTTGTTGTTTTCCGGTTTAGCGTAACGGATGAAGTTATTTTTATGAATCGATACCGCTTTGATATGCTACTTAGTATCATACTGGTATCAAAATCTTGTTACTGGTAAGTCGGGGCCGATACCACCGCTCCCCATAGCAAACTTTAGATCAGCCCATTCTAGTATCTCTAAACCCTCGTAAAAAGAGCTCAGGGCTTTGTGATAGGACACGTAATACGCTCACAATTGGTTATTGCGATGCAATGACTCTGCGGTTTGCCCAGCTCTGATGACAGCTCCAAGGAGAATGCTAAAGGTTCGCAAACTTTTTACACACACTTTTTGGACTATGCTGACATTTTTAAACGACTGTCAATGGTCTGATCAATTGTGTCACTAATAATAACATTTTTTTGTTTGATGTCTAGTGATGTCATTCGTTAGAAGCACGTTCGTATTGATAAAAGTATTTCTTTTGGTTTTAGAGCTGGTATTGTTGCGGTTCTGCTTTTGGAATAGAAAAAACTTGATACCTACTGTCAGTTATGTGACTAACAAGGTATTTTTAAGACAATAGAGTTTTTATTATATTAAGTCTAAGTATTAATTTCAAATTTATTTTTTTTGTTGGCATTATCTTGTTTGTATTAATATGTTAATTTATTTAATCATTTGCACGCCGTATGGTAGACTATAGCTGATCTCATTAATTTATGTACAACATCTTACCAGTACAGATACAGATTCGTCAAAAAAAATACTATAAATTAGAACTGATTCTAGTCGCCCATTCCAAAATGTAGTTTCGTATGGAGAAGAATTCGCAAACACTACACCGTAACTCTTTTAAAATCTTTTACAATATTTTAATATATTCATTACATATATTTATTTATATAAACCAATTGCAGGCACTTTTGAATTGTCAAGTATTACATTACCTCGCATATTTTTGACCCACCGTAATAAACCTTCTTTTATTCCCAGCTAACTTTCGTGTTAACATTGTTAATTACTCGCGTTTGACCAAAATAAACATTTTAAAATATGACTTAGATAAGTGGTTTAGTTTTGATTTAAACTGAAAGCTTGAATTTGATTAATAGTAAACAGAAACGCGAGATTTCAGTCGCGATGTCGAGTCATCGCGCACCAGAATTCTTGAAGACATTAAAATGGTTGCGAACGATCGAGGAGTACCTCGAGAACTTGCCGGAGGAATTAAATTGACTACTGAAACTTGCTCATTTTATTTCGGAGATGGTAAGTATTGGATATATAGAATAGTTCAACTATTCTGTCTACGTCTAGCCTAGACCGTTGTGAGTTTTTATTTGTAGCATCGATATGGGAAAATTTGGTATATTTAAATCTAATATTGATAATAATTTGAAGTTTTTTTGTAAAGACGCCAGCACATCAAGCTACCCGAAACTGTCAAATTTTACCAATAAATCTTGAACCTAATGATTTAGCGATAAAGTTGAAAACCTATTAAAGAAATTTGACAGATTGTAGTGGCTTTGTGTGCTGGCATCTGTACAGCTTAAAACTCTATTTTCTTCTTCCGCTTTGTTGTATGCCAATGTATTTGGGGTCAGCCCACTTAGTACTTCTGCGGCACTTCGTACAGTTGCGGGTTGTCTCTTTTATTGTGTTGCTTGCTATCATGTAATTTTTTACTATTCATAACCAAGTTATTCTACTTCCGACTATTGTATTATGTGTACTTAAACTTATATGCTTTTTTGTCACTAATAAAGTATCATTATTAGTGGTCATCCACGCCCTCTTTTTTCTGTTCTATATTCAAGACTCTTTTAATGAAATGGTCGTCACCTCGCCTCATCACATGGCCTTACCAGCGCAGGCGGTTTTGCTTTAAGTTTTTCGCGAATCTTTGCTACTTTAACATTACGACTTATATATTCATTCGTGTCTTATTTGATCCATTTTCGAAACGCTATCAGGGGACCATAGCTAAAAATATATATTTTTTTAAATATGAATCACTTTAATGTCGAGTAAAAATAAATGGTTCCATGAAACAGTACACCCTCCTCGTGCGCAGCTATAGGCCGAGTTCTTTCAGTGAGCAAGGGTTCGCAATCCTCAATGATTCAACACTTTCCATTGAAAACTTTATTCGAAGATTACTCCGTTGTATAAATGTAATAAGCTTTGCAGTGACGAGATTAGACCCCGAATTTCACTCAGACATTAATAACATTTTCTGTGGCAACGCGGGGGAGCCCTTGTTTATGTTAAGACAATCGTTCTGAAAGTCATTTTGTTGAGGAAAAATATACGCATAAATATCGTATGTACTGTCGGAGAAATTCATTGTAAAGTAGGTTGCACTACTGTCTAGGAATGACTGTTGTGATTTGTATATACGGACAATTTTAATTGGTAATCATTTTGCTTAAACATAAATGTCTCTTGGTCTTATAACAACACAAGGTTTTTCTTAAGGTATGGTGTAAACCATCAAACCTATTTTTAAAATAAGAACCTAACAGCAATCGAAATACAGTTCCGTTTACAAAACTGACAACTTACTCTACTACTAAGTTGCTATTTTTGTAATAAGAACTTTACCCAAATTGAAATAAAATTGGTAATGCAGAAACTGGCTCAGAGCTTTAGGCTAGAACTAAAGTTAGAAAGCTGAAGAGTTTGTTTGTTTGGTTGAACGCGGTAATCTCACGAACCACTGGTCCGAATTGAAAAAATATTTTTGTGTTGGGTAGCCTATTTATTGAGGAAAGCTATAGGTTATATAACATCACGCTACAATTAAAAGGAGCGGACCAGCAACGAAAAATGGATGAAAACTGGCAGGCAATTCGATGCGACGGGAAGGGTCACGGGAGCAAAAATTTGACGCGGGCGAAGTCGCGGGCAGAAGCTAGTAACGTAATATAACACTTTGTTTCCCCATAGGGTTGGGCAGATATGTTTTATTGTACATCCACATTTCGCCAGTTATGTTTAAGTCCCATGTGATATATTGAAATCCACTGGGCATGAATCCAGACTCCGGGTTACTACTAAGAAATTCCAGAAGAAAAAACAAGTTCCAAAAGAAGAAAAACTTGAAAAATTTTTCCCCGACCAGGGTATCGAACCCAGGAATTCATGCTCAGCTTAGTCAGTTGCGACCACTGGATCAACGAGGCAGTATATTTATTTATTTACATTTAACTAACAAAATAACTAGCAAAACAAATTTGTCTTCCGTATTTTTTCATGCATTACCTGTTTATATGTTTCGTGTTTCCGCCAATATTTTATTTGCGGTTTCATGTTCACGAAACATGATTCTGAAGTATTACGTACCTAGTTGCATAAATAGCTACAAGTTTCCAATAGAACATAATTATATTGAAATAAAATGAGGATATCAAATGCTTATTAAAAAAACAATACTCTCAATTAATAGCTTAGCTCTTAATAATTATGTTTTACAGAACCGGCAAACTGTTTCCAGATTTTCTTAATATTGAGGTGCAAATTTTGATGTCATTAAAGAGATTGTTAGAGTGCAACAAAAAAACAAAAAATGGAGATTTGTACGATATATCGAAACTCATTCGCTCGGTATATCGGGCGTGCATGAAATTTACATGGAATTTTGTGCTTGTAATAAAGAATGATGAATTGGATCCGCATTGGTAATTATGGCCAACGGTGAGCGAGCGAGCCAATATTAAATTGCAAAATTCAATAATTTTATTATATGACTGTAGTTTTTAATGGTTTCAGTATAATGTAGATTAAATTATGCTGGCGAACATATAGATGGTACAGTCGGTTTACAATAATTAATTAGGAGAGTATATCGGACAGGTTTTTTTTTTCAGCGTAGATCCTGATTCATAGCCATTATTGACTGCGACGCTAGTCGATTCGTCACAAGCTCTACTGAAGAAAATGAAGTCCTGCAGATCCTGCAAAGTGTTGTTCGGTTTTTCTATCTATAATTTCCTAGTAGCCACCCGGAGTCTGGGTTTGTGGCAGCTTGATGGCAATAGGCTCGCCCCTATTACATGGGAAAGAACTGGCGAAATGTGGGTGTAATACGTATAGGTACAACTCTGCGCAACCCTTCTAGGAAAACAAAGCGTGATGTTGCAATGTTACTTTGTCATTTTGGACAGTCTACGAATAACTTAGACTTTATTAAAGAAGCCGCTGAAAAAAAAGGAAGTAAGCTTTAAATAAGTCTAAGTACAATTCTTATAATTTTATATCAGTAAGTACCTACTTTCTAAGCTTGCATAACATAATAAGAATTAAATAAAGCTAGTAGAGACAATAGTCTGTTCTCGTTGTACCCTAGTCCATTATGCACTTCGTCTTTATTTCCTTACAAACAAGACGCAAAATAGTTTCATTCTCGCAACATAATATGACGTAGCAACATATACATATGTTGCAGAGAACTAATAGTTTTTTTGTGTAGGTAATTGGATTTCATTGGCTCGCTGATTTACGGAGCCGCTGTGACGCATGGATGTTTGTCACGATACCATTTCGCCGCTACGATTATTTTCCCGATTTTTTCCCCCGTATTTTTCATTTCCTTCGCAGGCTTATTTTCATGTTGAAGGTTTTTTAAATAATTATTTCCGTTCTTGTTTTATTTTTCGCATCGTTTGTTCGAGATATCTTTTTTATATGAACGTTTTATAATAATAAATTATATTTACATTTAAATCTTCCGGTATGAATTCTCTAAATGTTTGTGAAAACCACATTAAAATTTGTTGCGTATTTTGGAAGAATAGAGGCTTCTTCAGACAAGCGCGATGCGACAGCGCGACGCGATTCTTGTAGAACAATGTCCATAAAAATTGTTCTGCGAGAGTCGCGTCGCGCGGTAGCGTCGTGCTTGCACAGACAGACACGAAAACTGACTTTAATTTATAATGTGTATACATATAGATTGTGTAGTTGTGTTTTTTATTTATACTTCCAATGACTTCCTACCAAAAATTTTATTCGACTTGAATTTTTTTTAAATTTTATCTTCGATTTGTTTGTAAATTACTAGTCAAGAATGATAAAATAAGTAAGCAAGTATGCAACCTTACATGGCGAGTTAAATTTGCAATCATTTATTCGTTTTATTTCTCGCTGGATCCGTCTTCCTAATTCCCATCGACCGTCCGGTATCAAAAACTACTTAGCTCCTTTATATGAAAGCGATTTTTCATCTTTTTTCGTGTTATTTGCTCGACACAGTCAGTTGTTTGAGATAACAATGGTTTAAGGAGAATATTGTTTCTAAACTGAACAGTATGGTTATTTATTGCTAGTTTTATATTGAGTATAGCTTTAAATTGGAAAGACTCAAATGTTTTCGTTATTTTGGTGACTTTTTTATTATTATTAACGTTGAAATACTTTAAAAGAAACGTCCTCGACTGCATCGTTGGTCCAATGGTTGCAAGCGTAACTGCTGAGTGTAAGGTCCTGGGTTCGACTCCCATCTGGTTTTTTTTCGGTTGCAACCTGGAGTCTATATTTGTGCCAGATCAATGGCAAAATGCTCGCCCCTTATTACATAACTGGCGAAATGTGGGTGTACTTACAGCTACACCTCTGCCCAAACCCTTCAGGAAAACAAGGCTTTATGTTAAGTTATGTTTTGTTATACTTGTAAAATTTAAAAAAAGGGATGAAAAAGATAAGTGTTTTTATTCTTTGCAGCATAAAACTTAAGCCGCGTCCTAACAGAAAGCGCGCAAACTCGCGACCATCGCGTTGATTTTATTCTGTGAACCCAAACACGTGGTCGAGCCTGCAAAGGACTACTCCCACACAAATGTGTGACATAATATGAATGTAAAGATCGCTTATTAGCGCGACCAATTGCTTTGGTTAGGATGTCGGGTTAGACTCTATAACGTTGCTTCTATGAACTCTGAATAAATTACGACAAAAAGAGAGAGAAAAGGATTCTTTTTTAAAATCTTGGTGTTTTCTGTGATTTAACTACAATAGTTCTGAACTGTTCCGTATGGTGCCGGTCGTAAAGAATAGCATCATCCCATTTCATCGTTTGAGGCGACTAAGGAACTTACTAAAGAATGGGCAGCAGCGTTCTCTAAGAATTTTACCACCATACTGCGATCGCCAACCCGCCTGCCAAGCGTGGCGACTATGGCAAACCCTTCCTAATTGGGGGAGATTATGTCCAGCAGTGGACGTCTTATGACTAAAATGATGAACTACAAGAGAAGCTTTCTCTTAACCCATTCTACATTCGTAAACGTTAACATAAGCAAAATTTATTCGGCGAACGCGAATTAAAGTAATATGGAGGCACGCTCCGGGCAGATGATCATCATTAAAATGTGTATTACGATCATTATGTATAAATAATACTCCAACCAAATTCGTACCATTTAATTTACCACCTATTTTAATGATCTTTATAAAATACGCTATAATTTATGAGCTACAAAATAAAAATTATAATTAGGTTTAGTAATGATATCAAGAGTCAGTGTTTTATCTGTAAATAAGATATAAGAGTCACTTTTATACGTGATATTAAAGTGAAAGAAATTAATAAACTAATGGTTTCAATGTTTCCGGTCTACACCTGAGAAGAAAATGTATAACAACTCACTTATCATTATCTTATTCGCCCTATAAGCAACTAAATAACAACAAATCTTTACGAACATTATTATAAAGAAGTCAAAGTTTGTTTGTAAGTTTGTATGTAGGGAATTTGGAAATTATTGTATGACAGTCCAATTATTGAGGAAGGTTATACTCTATTTAATATCACGCTAAGATACTAATGAGCCGTGTAAAATTAAAAAAAAGTTTTAGAAAGAAGGTCAAGAGAAAACGAAGTTTTATCACAGGCTGGCGATGCGATACATTAGTATATATCTACTTTTTTACATAGTATAAAAACAAAGTCTGTTCCCGCGTCTGTACGATTTCATTTCTTGAACTACGCAACGGATTTTAATGCTGGTAAAAGCTAGTTACGTATAAACAAGAAAACTTCTAGGATTAAGTAGTTGATGAATTTCCACTTTACAATCTCCAACTACTTTTGAAGGACGCCCAAGACCCCATTGCGAAGCTCCAAATCATTTAATAAAACCCAAATTAAAAATAATACCCAAGTAAATGATAATTACACATGTGGTTACATTCTACGCACACATAATAACAGCGGTTACCTCACGGGTTCCCATAATAAACAATTAGAGCATTTAATTGCCTAGCACAGCATAGGTCCTCAATAAAGTCCAAACCATCAGGGCGAGACCGACGGCAAGGAAACCTCGTTAGAAAGGGTATCCCGATGCATGTTTTAAAATAATCAGCTTTCGTGTTAATTCTTAATTTACTGCTTGGATGGTGGCAGCAAGATAATTCGATTGAGCCCCGATGCTCTGCTCGAGGCAAAAAGTCGCCGGACGATATATTGGTACACTCTCCTTACTGTATTAGCTGAGCAACTAGTTTATGCTGTTTAATTTTGTGCGATGTCAAATTTACTTGATGTTATTTTAACATCAACTAACCTTACGTTTGTTTTTTCCATCTTTAACATAAAATTAAAGTTGTGTTATGTTATTTTAACACCGTAATGTAGAAGTATTGATAGCTCTTGTATTAAGACTTATAGAGGACTACGAAATTGAAAAATCGAAGAGTTTTTGAGGAAGGTTGTGTAGAGTGGCAACAAAAAACATTTCAAATAATTACAACCTATAGTTCCAAATTCCAAAGTCATTTATTCAAACTAGGCTGAAACTAAGGTCCAGAACGCCCATGCTTCACCATTTCCTAGTGCTTTAGCTGGGAAGAAGCAGCACAACTTTTGTTCAGTTGGAAGAACTTGATTTTATGCAGTTGTAAGAAATTAACATTACGAAACAGAAAACATTAAATTAAATTATTTGCCATATGTCAGCTAAACATAGGTACCAAGTTTCCATATTCGGTCGAATTACAGTTGTTACCTAAGTAAAGCTCTATTATTCATTAGTTTACCGTACAAAGAACTAGGAGTTGTCTAAGTGTGATTCAATAAACTTGGTGCTTATCCTTTAACAAGGCGCTGATCCAAATAATTAAACGATTTACATCCGTAACACGGTGCCTTTTGAGTTCTAAGTAATTATTGTAAAAAAACCTTCATTTAATTTATTTAAATTTTTCAATGAATAAATAAAACTGCTGTAAAGCTTTTATGTACGAGTGATGTTAGGTGAATAATAAAATTTAACTGAGCGTATCTAATCTAATAATAGCACAGACATTTAAGTACCTAGTGTATGAATACGTGATCGTGATTAACTCCAATGTTGAATGCTAATGTTAGCACATTTTATAATTACTCAATTAATTCTAATTGCTAAAAAAGTTTATACTTGGATTCAGGATTAACACGACATTTCTCTATCATCGCCTCATCGATCGTGCCGTTTCGTTTCCCATCGGGGGAAAAACTGTAGTGTATAAAAAAATCTGTACCTAACATTTTTGCTCCGTTAAGGAATAGTCCGCATTTCTGGAAACCGGACTGAGAGAGTACTCGACAGCAAGTGTGACCACCTTAAGAGTAAGCCGACATACAATGCCATTAAAATCATGGTATTTATTAATTTATTAAAACTTTTTGCACAAGTAAAACTACTGTACAAAGGCGGACTTAATGCCTGAGGCACTTTCTACCAGTCAACCTAGGGTGATACAGAGAAAAAACATGGCAGGAGCACCATAAGGGATAGATAACTCGAAAATGAATGCGTACTAATACATAGATACATACATATAACGAAAAGAAAACTTTGGAGAAAACGAATGCAGTAAATCAGTGCTGCGATGATTCTGCCAACTTCTTGCGAATATGCTCACGTGATTTCGCGTTACGTACCGTGTGGTGCCGGACGTAAAGAATGGCACCATCCCATTTCTTCCCGTGGGTGTCGTAAGACGCGACTAAGGGTCTTACTAGAGAATGGGCAGCAGCGTTCTCTATGCATTATACCACCATACTACTTTATGCTAAGCGTGGCGATTATGACAAAGCCCCCCAAATTGGGGGAGGCCTAAGTCCAGCAGTGGACGTCTTACGGCTGAAACGACGATTTCGCTTTAAATTATAACCGTAGGTAGCCGTTCTGATGTTCACAGCCTGTGCCCGTATTTTATGTACCAATATGACTTAAGACCATTAGCAGCACCAGCATCTTAATTACGTAACTCACTATTAATAAGAATCACTTTGATAGAATTAATCACTTTATATGTTCGCAAAAATTGTTAGCTCAATATCGTAAATGACGCAATGAATTTTGTTGAACTGCCAGAAAGAAAGCCATTCCTAAAGGTAATGTGTTATGCAATTACCCCGCAGAGTACATATCTAATAGAGGTGAACCCATCCAGTTGCTCGTCACTGCAGCATGAGAAGCCACCGGCAGCTTCCGAAGGGCTTATCGAGTATCGCCTGGAAACAAACATGAAACATTAATCAAGCCTTAGAACAGCTGTATTTACGGTTTAAAGTTATGGTCAATGAGGTTTGAACCTATAGTCGAAAGAAACTGAAAGGATCACAGTAACTGAAATTAGCTTGGGATATAAATAAATAAATATCTTAGGTAGGACAACTGACACACCGTCATCTGATTTCAAACTAGGCAGAGCCTGTACTATGGCAACCAGACAACTGATAAACACACTTATATATTTCTAAATACATACATATTATAGATAAATTACACCCAGCCACAGAACAAATGATCGTGCTCATCACACAAAGATTTGTCCTAGGTGGGAATCGAACCCACGACCTGTCTTAGCAGTCAGGGTCACTAACCACTAGACTAACAGGCCAGTCAAGTAATATGATTATATGACATTGCAGCTGTTCCATTGGTTTACTTAAATCTTGCAGCGTATTGGGCTATGAAAAGCATACTGTCAAAATGTGCCTCTTCTAGAGCATTGTCTTCTTGGAAGGATAGTATATAGCGTTCACGTAAACTACCTAATTTTCTACTAACCACAAATTCATATGGTTCTTGTACTAGGATTAGGGTCTACGAAAAGCCTACGAAAAGGGCTACGATTATTATTAGGTTTGAGGATTTTTTCTGTCTGTAAAAGATATAAACGGATTCTCACATTTTCAATATATCTAGAATTCCAGAGCATATCTAAAACACCGAAAATAGGTTTAATGATAAAAAAGTAAATCCTATTCAAACCTTCCACGTTTTATATTCCACAAAGCTGCCACGAAAAAATGAAAATAAATGATCGCAATAAAAACTAAACGAAATTGATAAACTAAAATCTGTGTATGATAGTGTAGACAATATCGAAAGGGTTTAATGAGAACGAAGCGAAACTAATAGTTCACCTTCCTGCGATACTGATCTTTAATATAGTATGAGTGGGTGAAACATTAAAACTGGACGGGCACGGAAGCGCCGCGCCCGCGAAGGGTTAAGACTTCGAAACTTCGTATCAATTTCTATTTTTATTTATTAAGACTGTATTTACTTCCATAGAACACGATATGTGTAGTGTATTATCGGATATTGTTTTATGTAAAGTTTGTACTGGAGCTGATCTTATCGCTTTCTTGTGTTTTGTAGGGTTTACACTGTACTTACATTGTACGTAGTTCAAGATAATTGCTGTAGCGTTGTTGTTGTCTTCAGTGGTATCAACGTTTCCTGACGAATATTTTTGTCAATCGCGTCTCATCGTCATCATCAGCAGCCTATAATATTCCCACTACTGGGACACAGGCTTCCTCTAGGTGAGAGGGCGTGAGCTATAATCTACTACGGAGGCCCAGTGACGGTTGGAAGATGTCACATGTCTTCGATTGTTTATTTTGCTTTAAAAGATAAAGAAAAGTTTTTGTCTTTAGAAGAGAGTCCAAATTATAGAATTGGTTACTCTCTCTCTACCTTTTCTATTTAGAAATCTAGATGGGCGAAGGGAACCTTCGATAAACGTATAAACTTTGATCCGGAAGCCTTTGTTCATTCCCTAAGATCGTATCCCATTTTGTGTGATACAAGTTTAATCTCAAACTCCCTTCTAGTTAAAATTTGCAAAGCCACGCGGCAAAACAATAACATATCCCTTGGGCTTCGGACCGGAACACGGAACCCTAATCCCTTATAAGAGAAACTTGCTATTTGTTACGTCAAATCTTAGTTAATAATTCTAGAAACATCTTTAAACAGGATGTGGTCCGGAGATGTATCCGAAAGGTTTGTGCGGTGTTTACTGGTCCACTGCTAACGGTCCCTCTGATGTTTTGGGTTAATTTTCATTGAGGTTTATGTAAGTTAGTAATATTGATTCTTGAGGAAATACTTTGTTCTTGAGGAAATAGTTTTATAATAGTTAGTTAGAAGTATTATGAGTCATTTCTTATCATCATCACCATTTCTCCCCACTGCATACATAAGCACTCACATACGCCTCTTCAAGGGGAGGAGATAGAGAACGCTTTTGCCCATTTTCTAGTAAGTTCCCTTCGTCGCCTTTTACGACACCTTCGGGGAGAAATGGGATGGTGCTATTCTTTACGTCCGGCACAACACGAAACATAAAGATCGCATTATTTCGTATACTGTGACATTATAATTGCAGGATTTTCACTACAATTTCACTATGAAAATGTTGAATATTGCATTTTTTATGGATTTATTTATCAGCATGGCTGGTCTTGTGCCTGATTCCTAGGTCGGGAAAAGTTTTATTGGGTTTTCTATATAGAATTTCTCAGTAGCAGCCCGAAGTCTGGATTTGTGCCCAGTTGATGACAACAGGCTAGCGCTATTACATGAGACTTTAACATATCTCACGAAATGTGGGTCTACTATAGGTGCACCTCTGCCCAACCCTTCGGGAAAACAAGGCGTTATGTAGTGAAACAACGTAATTTGTCAGTCTGTCTTGTTTTTTCCTTCTCTGGCCATAAAAATTTGCATTTTTTCTAACTCCCAGAAGCCGTAATGCTTCCCAACCTATTTGAATTTAATTGCAACTATCATACGTGAACAGTTTTGTCGGTAGAGCAACTTTTTTTACACAAAAGTTAAATTAGACTCCAGCAGTTAATGGAAATGAACAGCCAGACTGTTACTATAAAAATTGCAATTTAAACTTTTGAAACGCTTTTTATTTTCACGTTAACGTTATCTATGTAGAACTGTAAAACTTTGATATGTAGAATATTAACACGTTAACTGCCATGGTTAAAATCAGAAAAAGTCAAAAAAATTACTCAGTGTTATTTCACATTAAATAGATTATTTATGCCATAAATACATTATTTATTCCAAAAACATGGCCGCCAGGCAGCACCGACATGTTCATATTTTGTATGTGTTGTGTTGACAAGGCCTGAATGGAACAAAAAGTGACACATAGTCCGATATGGCACTTAACGTGATAATCATTTATCATTCGTTGAAATTACACATATAAACGACCACCTCTGTAGTCTAGTGGACAGAAGCGCTGAGCATGATGCCTGGGTTCGGTCGGGGAAAGTTTCACTGGGTTTTCCCATCAGGAATTTTTTAATAGCGGCTGCTACTAAAAAATACCCTGCTGCTGCTTCTGCTAAATCTAGACTACAGACTTGGAGTCTGGATTTGTTGCCGGTTGATGGGTTGCCCCCTATTACATCAACATGGTACTTAAAATATAACTGGCAAAATGTGGGTGCACTATGGGTACACGTCTGTCTAACTCTTTGGAGTATACAGGCGTAATCTTCTGTTATGTTACAGGCATATAAATAAAAAAAAATGGTAAAAGTTATTTTAGAAAAAAAAAACATCTATGGCTCACAAAAACAATTTTCCTAATAAAATAAAAAAATAGAAAATTCTAGAACGGAGGGTATCGTTGGTGTCTGTACTAATTTAAAAAAATGTATCACAAACACCAGTGCCTTCCAAATTAGATGATATTAAAAAAAAAATTTTTGGACGTTGAAGCACGTCCAAAAATTTTTTTTGCTGAACTCAAAAAAATACAGTCGAATTGATAACCTCCTCCTTTTTTTGAAGTCGGTTAAAAAAAGATGTGAAATTTAAAAGTAAACATGTAGATCATCAAGTAAACATGTAGACATGTACATCATCTGCTTAGCCTTTTCCCAACGTTGGGGCCGGCTTTCAGTCTGAATTCAACTGAATACCATTTTTTACATTGAGCGACTGCCTATCTGACTTCCACAACCATGTTACTGGGTAATGCGATACCTCTTGGTAAAAGAGGTTGTCTGAGTTTCGGGCTTCTGACGACCCGTTATGATAGTCAAAGATCTACAAACGACAGCGGTATGTTAAGATTGTCACCTATCGACGGACCAACCGCAGTAAGCGCAGCTTAACGTGATCGATCGATATGTGCGGCTATTATTGCTTAGCCGCTCCATATAAATGTAAACATGTGGATAATTTTGAACAATTTTTTTTAAGGTTTGCAGCACAAGTGCACTCCATTTGGTGTTGCAAGTGTCTATTGGCAGGTATTGGCAGCAGTAGTCACTTTTTACCTGATAGGCCATTGGCGAGTTAGCCAACCTATAACTAGAAAGGATCTATCTAATGACATGGGATGACTGATCCCGGGAATCATAAACTAATAATTTTACGGAACCAGTTCGATTATCCGGTTCAATCATCCGGTTTCTAGGATATCTTGCAGCATCAATCATTTGATTGGCTTCGTATCTTTCTGCACCCTGTTTATCAAGCTCTATGATAGTCGGCAATTTAATCTACTTAGTCGCTTTGTGATAATATTCCGAATCTGCACGAAGCAAGGTGTATTTTTGAGATTGTAATTCAAAGCTATGAGTAATGTGTATGAGCTGATTCAGAAGTAAAAAGTTTAAGATTTCTAAATCAATTCATAATCATTGTTTCTTTGCCACGATGCGTAAGCGCTGTGCGTCCCTTGTGCGTGGGGTGTGGGGCAGCAACAACAGTATCCTGTCTCTAATTTCGAGCAAACTGGACTCTGTACGTGAATCGCTGCTGCACCATTTCCCATGGAATGGTACAGCCGCGGTGACGCGTCGGACAGTGCTGCCGCTATATATATTAGGATGCACATATATAAAATTAGCAACAAATTTTAACTTTGTTATACATATATATAGCGGCTTTAGAAATACACAGTCCGTGAAAAATTCAACAACCTACTACTGTTTATGAGATAGAGACCGCTGACAGACATACAGACGAACAGCAAAGGCAGTGATAGGGTTACGGCGTTGGCAACCTTTGGGTACGGTCTCACAAAGACTTCTCTAGACCTCACTAACTTAAGTAATCAAACCTCAGGCTTATCTCAACCAGCCATATAAGCAATAAACATCCCAACTATCATCCGAACCGAAGTGATATCAAACTTTTAACAGGTACCGAATTTTAAGGCGATTACACATCAAGTTGGATACGTTATAGCAGCGCAAGTTATGATTGCATCCTCGGTAAGTTTAAGCTGCGTTCACTAGATACCTTTTGTGTGTGCGGCTGTGCCTTTGTGGCCCGGCGAGTGATACGTGCGTTTGCTTTACACTCACCCGCCGGTGTACCCGTCGCTCAAACTGAAAATTTGATGACGTTTTCTCGGTATAGGGTATTTTCATAATGGTTGAAGAAAAATGGGTACTGAGTTGGTGATTTTACTGGATAGTGTAATTGCCATGAAGTAGTGTAGTGTATTAAGATGATTTAGGGGTTAAATTAGAAGACCAATTTGTTAAAAAATAAATGCTTTTAGCAGCTATTTTCCGGTGAAACTCATCACTAGAGCTACAGGATTGCCAGACCGAGTCGCCACGTGCAATGTGGAGCCTTGTGTTAGTTAGTTATATAGAATATAGTATTACCTTCAGCAGCCCAGCAGCCCTACTCCGGCAACAAAACGAAAATTTTGAAAAAAAATTTTTTTTTACTTTTTTATCAATTGGTAATCAAACTATCTTTAACTACGACAGTTATTTTTAATTCCACTAAGGCTTTCTCTAAAGATAAACTACGTACATATAATCAGTCTTTTACGCCATTATTCTCTGTTTTCATTCGTCCATATTAACCTGATATTTTTTACAGGAGTTCGAAATGTTTGAACCTCAAAAAGAGTTGTTTCACAAAACCTACCACAGCAAAAGCAACAAAATAATCCTGGTACTTACATGAACGTAAGCCCGCGCATCCCATGTAACGTATATCTTATCACATCAAATATTCTAAACTGACGACAAAATGCGGCGCTAAAGGCAAAAGCGATAATCTCTCTCGTCTCAGACCTGAGTTAGACACCTTCGAGAGACTAACGAAGTTCTTATAATCCTCTACACCTCCCCCCCTTACTTCACCCCTCTACGGCCCCCTTGTAATCGAGTTATTGCCAGCATCTCATGTCTTACGAGTCCCCTTTTAATGACGTCTCAGTTTTTGGAGACAATATTTGTTTGATGAATATGGATGTTGATATCCTGAAGGCTTGATAATCACAATGGTAAAGAAATTACATTTTTGTCTGTAGATTTTTTCTATTCTTAGACATCCTCCTCCTTGGTCAGCATTTTAACTTCCAATAGTCGAATGGTAAGAAAAGAAAGTGTTTGGTTCCACATTGATTTCTATTAGACACACTTGAGCGTTCATCGTTCTATTTGCTTACGAGGTGACCCTTAAACCATCAAGTAATTCATCAATGGACGCTGAAGTGTGTCCAACACGGCCCATTGTGTTTAGCAGGCACTATAAATTGAAACCATAAAATTATAAATTACTAGCTACCTGAAGGGAACATAAATGCCATTCTAAACTATGTAAGTGAAAAAAATAACCAATCGAATACAATTTTACAGCACTTTTAACCGCATCTAAGTAATTAATTATGTCAAAAACTTTTGAATCGTGAAGTAATTGAATTTTCGCGGAGCTAACGTTTAAGAAATTAAATAAAAACTGCTTGAAGATGGTTATTTGCGTATTATTTATGCGATTTACTGGGAACTCTCAGGAGGTATCCGTACGTAATTGCTGAGAAATTGCGACGATCGACTCAGCCATCGATTTTATGTTGACAGTTAAACTGAAGAAGTTTATTAAGTACTAATTAATAAGACGATTGACGCTACTTATGGAATTCTTTTTACGAAATTAAGAAACAACTGAATATTCAAATTGAAATTCCATAAGTGTAATTAGTTCGACTGGCCTGTTAGTCTAGTGGTTAGTGACCCTGACTGCTAAGACTGAGGTCGTGGGTTCGATTCCCACACAGGACAAATCTTTGTGTGATGAGCACGATCATTTGTTCTGTGTCTGGGTGTAATTTATCTATAATATGTATGTATTTAGAAATATATAAGTATGTTTATCAGTTGTCTGGTTACCATAGTACAGGCTCTGCCTAGTTTGGGATCAGACAACGTTGTGTTGCTTGTCCCAAGATATAAATTTATTTTAATTATAGTTTACCTATTATTTGACATAATTAGTAATCCTAGAGGTTGGAAAAAAACCGAATTTGGATTTATACCTCTGGTTCAATAAAGAGTAATAAACCAAGTCATTTTTTACCGACTTCAAAAAAGCAGAAGGTTATGTGTTCCACTGTAATTTTTGTTCATGTGTGTTCACTGATTTCTCCGCCAACTGGACCGAATTCATCTTTTTTTTTAATATCTTATGCTTCAGGGGTGGTCCCACATAATTTTTATTGACTTAGCTTTGGTAGTTCTTGCGTTAACTTCGATTCTTTGAGGAGTGGATAGAGAGGCGTCACGGCGTTCGCCTGACGCAGGTTCTCACCGGGCACGGGTGCTTCGGTGGGTTCCTGTTCAGGATAAAGCGGGAGGATACGCCCGGGTGTTTCCATTGCAAGGATCGTCTGGAGGACACGGTGGAGCATACGGTGGAGGTGTGCCCTGCCTGGGCGGAGCACCACCGTGTCCTCGTGGACGCGATCGGTGGCGGCGACATCTCGCGTCCGGCCCTGCTGCGAGCCATGGTACGGAGCGAGAGGGCATGGGAAGCCGTCACCTCCTTCTGCGAAGCAGTAATGCTCGCAAAGGAGGAGGCGGGGCGCGTGAGGCAGTGGCAGTCCCTGCGCCCTCACGTCCCTAGCTGCCGCAGGAGGAGACGCCCCGGGCGTTGGGAATCGATTGCGGACTCCCGGCCACCGTAGGCGCGAGCTTGCGGGTGGCGAGCAATGGGTAGCTCGCCGCCCGGTAAGGACCGAGCTCGGGTCGACGGCGCGTAGTGTTCCACGCGCGCCTCAAAGAGATATCAGCAGTGCTGAAGGGGTTTACTAGGACCGATGCCTGCCGGGGTCGCGTGATTGTTCGAAAGAGATACCGTGACCCTGGCACATGGGCAACTGATGGAACACGGGTGGGTTTTAGTCAGTAAAAGTCTGACACGCCCTCCCGCTCCGCCCAGAGCGGGAGAAGTCATTTGATGATTTCCCATCCTGAAAAAAAAAATGGGTGGACCCACATAATTTTTATTGACTTAGCTTTGGTAGTTCTTGCGTTAACTTCGATAATACGTATTTAATCCACTTTGTTTATCTTGATTATATTTTAAAATTTCCTTTCACTGCTATTGACCTGGTCAGTAGTGGTACCTATACGGAATATCTAGAAAGTGAAAACTTTTTGCAAAAAAAGGAACAACCGATTTCCAAAAAAAAAAAACGTTGTCGGTGGCAAAACACTAAAATACAGATCCAAGGACTTCCGAAATTAAAGTTATTTTTCACTTAGTAGTGTTTTTACAATATTAACTAATAAGTATTAATTTTATCTAATTGTCGAATTATTTTACAAGCCCAACTGTAGAGGAAAAGCATAATACAGTTTCAAAGAACAAACCCGTGCTAAAAAGGCGTAACTAATATTTCATTAGCAGTGAACAATGTCGTGACTGGGAATCACTGTTAAAATCAACTACGATGCAATTTCTTTGTTTAATAACAATCAGCTGTTTGAGGAATGTGTTGTGCTAGTACTAATGAAAACCAAATTTATTTGCACGGTGCAGCCGGACAGGGGTGAGCCGAGCTTGTTGGGTGAAGGGTTCAGTTGGTTATTTTTTTCTGTAATGTTTTTTAACCAGTGCAGTTATTTTGGTATAATGAGCTATCTCATTATTGAGAGTTTCATGAGCTAATTTGGTATTGACCATCTTAGTTTTCTGCACTTGTAAGACTCGAGTTCCATACGTATAGACGTATGGATTTACCACCAACCATTAAGTACTTATTGAATGCAAAACTAGTAATCCTTCAGCTTTATAGATAGTATAGATTAATAAATTACCCTTTTATTTAAACGCTTGGGTCATGGGGCCCGAGTGCGCCTCATATTTTTAAGGAAAATTTTCATTGACTGGTCGACACTTCACGTGACTAGAGGTCTGGGACATTCTTTGGCCAAAGAATTAGCATTGCCATTCAACGTGGCAATGCTACTAGTTTTCTGGGCACGTTTCCGGATAACAGTGATACACACGAGTACTTCGACGCCAGTGTCCTTTTGTTTTTGTATAGTTAGTAATTTATTAGAGTAAATAACTAGTAATTAGAGATTATTATTTTAAAAGTCTCTTGGATACGCGTGGGCCGAGATACCCTTCGGAAGGCGTACGAATGCCGAAGCCAACTCTCAGTGGCCCGTTAGATAATTTTAATTAAATGATCAACGACCACCAACCGGCAGTTATCCCTGTATCATCTGCCTAGCCTAGCCTTTTCTCAACTATCTT
The DNA here is from genome assembly GCA_932294355.1 of Aporophyla lueneburgensis. Taxonomy (NCBI): domain Eukaryota; kingdom Metazoa; phylum Arthropoda; class Insecta; order Lepidoptera; family Noctuidae; genus Aporophyla; species Aporophyla lueneburgensis. Next base: position 18,490,559 of record OW028746.1, on the reverse strand, counting down.
GGGGTCACCTTGCGGTCTAACTGGATGCAGCTGAGTACCAGTATTTTACATGGAGCGACTGCATATCTGAACTCCACAACCCAGTTACTGAGTAATACGATACTCCTTGGTAAGACTGGTTGTCAGACTTTCGGGCTTCTGACGACCCGTAACAACTGTCTAAGATCTACGAAAGACAGCCGGGACTAACGGCTTAACGTGCTTTTCAAGGCACGGAAGGGTCTTGGTATGTAAAAATGGTCACCCATCCACGAACCACCACGGCAAGCGTAGCTTAACCTGAACGATCGACCCCGATTAACCCTGTATGCACTATGTAAATGTGAACCCAAGGACAACCCCCGGTTGGTGCAAGACTATAGCAAAATATGGAAACGCACATATTGAAGGATAGTTTCCATTGGTTTCAGTACTTAAATTGTACTAATTACCTTGAAATTTGGAAGATCATTATTATTTATTTGCACGAGAGATGAACGATGAAGTCAAATAAAATTGTCGCAAAATAATAGCTATCCTGCCTTGAAAATTAAAATCTCGATTTTCCGTGTTAATTAACTAATCAACAATTTAATAATGCAACTAATAAATACACATCATCATTTTTTAAATAGAGAACTTTGTATAAACTAACTATCAGGTGCTTCGAGAAGTAACCTATACCAATGGAAAAAAGTTACCTTCGCTGATATTACAGAACAGTAACTGAATATTACCTCAAAAATCAAGCCTTTTAAAGGTTTATGCTAAAGGTTTAGCTGTTTCACCCACGCAACCCGAATAATAAAAATCATTAGACATAATAAATAGGTTTCTAGATAAGACGACGTGTCGCCACTCCGTACTGACCGCTGTTGGTCATTACATGTCATAGAGATTAAAGGCTATTGCTATCAAAAAGGTAGCTTGATTTTATAAAGTATTGATGATATCGCTTTTATATGAATTCAAATCATTGTCTTCTTTTGGTAATCACTTTATTAGATACTCTTTTGAAAATGTAAATACAAAATTTTAGTCTTTCGATATATGGACTCTTCTAAATATTGTTAAATTTTAAAGGAAGTTTTTTAAAATAATGATATTCGGCAATGATTCCACATCGTGACTCATATTAAACATACTTGGTTGAATTACTTGAATTCATGATTAAATTTTTATTTCTGTTATAAGTATTGAATCACTCACAAAAATCAAGGTGGCTCCTTGCCCAAACTGATTCCTGTTGGTTCAATCCTTTTTGCTGAAGAAAATGTAAGTTCTCTTTTGTTTTTGTAATTCTTCAGCAATAATAATTTTCAGTCAGGACTGCATTCTTTGTTTCGATTTTATTCTTCAGTGGTTTTTGATTTCTAGTGCCTATTACTAATACTTTTCTCCAATAAAACATGACAAGAACAGAAAATAATAATAATAATTTTATTGTTTTCAGTGCTTTTAGGGATAGCCCTAAAAGCACTGAAAACAATAAAATTACAAAAAGGATTTTGGTTTCGGTGATGAGAATCAAAACGACAATTGAATGGAGTTTATTAACATAGAATATCAAAGCACCAACTTTATTGTGGTCTTATGAATTTTATGTTATTAGAAATGTATTATAGTTTTCAAACAGTTTTATAATTTTATACGCAAAATAAAAATGGTCCTGTTCATTTTTCTTTCAGGATTTTTTCCCGGATAAAAACTAACGATAGCATAGCAATAGCCTTTATACACGTAATTGGTGATATTTTCTGGCAAACAGCCCAGGAGGGCGGGCTAATGGCAGCGAACACGCGACTCGCACTCACTGCTACAAAATGCAATTGGCCATCGACTGCTCAACTTGTTTTTTTCTTCTCTTAATTTTATTTTTTTAGCTCAAAGTCATGGCGGCAGCAGACCATGGTGGCGAAGTTGACTGTATAGGTAGTTTTAAATTTTTTGGCATTATTATGGTTTTTTTATGTCTCAAAAACTTATGAAAAAATAAGTCGGTTGTTGGAAGGCAAGTGTCATTTTGTCTATTGCTTTGCATTATTTATTTTAACTAGTGTCTCGCTTTTACTTCGCACGGTTTTTTATGACTTAACAAAACGTCTAGAAGTTTTTCATTAAATTACAAAGACATATCAACTATTTGAAATAGGCACAAGCAAACAAACAAAGTACTTTTTAACGTCAAATTACAAAAAAAGAGTTGTTTCAAATGGTAATTTCGGATGGAGAAGAATGGAAGAAACACCACCGTTACTTACTCCTTAAAAAAGTTTTACAGTATTTTGTGTATATTAATTATATCATTTTATGTGAAGAGGATCTAATTAATCTAGGATAAAATTACTTCATCGTAATAGGTAAGAAGAATTAGAAATAAAGCGATAATAGGTAAATTAATGTGATAGATAATGGTACTCACATCTTAACGAAAGTTGTAAAAGTGGATGATTGAGAAGTAATCACTTAATGTGTGAGTTTAAGTATCCTGAGAATATACAAAATCTATGTCACTAAAATTATTATTTTATTTTTTATGGCATACACTCATGGTACATCAAATTAGCAACCAGTTTGATTTTGTCTAGACTCTAGATTGGCCAATGGATTCAATATTATTTATTGACTGTATTAACATATTGTGGTGAAAGTCGCATCAACATCTATTGTGTGGTGTAGAAAAATATCGTGGTCACACGTAAAGAAAAGAAAACCGATTTTAATTGTATGTGTCTATTATATTATTATTCTTCAACCAGTTTATCGCCTACGATATTATTAAGTTGCTTTATCATATCCATCAGGCATCACTGATGGATATGGCAACTTAATAAATGGATGTCTATGCTCAAACTTTCAAAAAGACCCGTGTCCCCATGTAAGCCTTACACAGGACTAGGTTTCTCCTTACATTGGAGAAGTTACCCGTGATTGAGAGACAAGGGTCACTCTAATGAAATAAGACTCTTACCAAGTAAGGTACCCCCTGATAAGACATAATAATACATATTATTATTAGATGAAGTTACCAATAAATAAATATAACATTCAATTAATTTTGTAATAAACAAAACGTAAAGTAATCAATTGATTGATTGATAGTTCACTAGTAACATTATAATTTGCAAATGTTATATCATTTTTAGAATTACTAGCTTCGCCCGGTATTAGAGTGAGTCCAAGCTATATTATTTATAAGTAATTTAGATTTTTTGTTTAAATATCAATCAGTGCGGTAATAAATTCCAATATCTATTAAACATAATTTAGTTCTAACCTTATAACCTGTATTAATATTATTTTATAAGGAATAGCAAGATTGTAAATATGATATTGTTAATTAATCAATCGATAAAAAAAGTGTTTGTGAGTTATTTCTGTTCTAAGATCATGACTATGCTAATGTAATTAAACTAACACCATTTTCCTAAATTAAACAGTCGATTAGTAAAAGACCGGGACTTACGAGTTCTAGGTTCGAACCCAGGCGAGCGCTTTCTTTCTCTCAAAACGGTGAAGGAAAATATCGAGAAAAACCAGCATGTCAAAGAACTAAAAATTCGAAGATATAACATGTACCAACCCGCACTGTGCCCGCGTAGTGGATTATGGCTCACTCTGGCCCATTCCCTCTCGCTGAAAGGAGGCCTGTGTCCCAGCATTTGGAACATTATAGGGTGATTAAGTACAATAGATTTTTAGTCATTCATATCAATGTTGAGTGGTATTTATTCTCTTTGTTCAATAAGCCAAGATTAGCCAACCATGAGCACCGGGTGCTAAAGTTTTGTCTTAATGAACAGACAGCTGTGCTGCTGATCAGTTTGTGGCGTCACACAGTGTTTTATGAAGACGATTTTTCGGACATTGCTTTTTTATATAAAAAACTGATAGTTTAAGTTATTTCAATGTAATATTTTGTATCCCCATTTCACTAGTATGTTTAGTTTAAGAGATATAATTTTTTGAAAATCGTCTTTTTTTGAACCAGGTATTTAGAAAAAAAATCATATCTCTGAAACTAAATATGATACGCAATTGTGACCTAAGAAACATCGAAGGCGTTTTTTATGATGCATATTTTAGAGAACAAATAAATCTCGGAACTTCGTTAGATTCAGACTTATACGAGGTTTTCAGTTTTTGGTTTTTATTTTTTTTCTCGGTAATTCCGTCGTATTTGGAAAAGTTATTTATACTAAAATTAGGCCTTTCATCCTCCCTACATACCACAAAAATAACACATCCTAATTGCGTGGAATCTAGAAACCACAACATTTTTAAGTTCGATCCGTATTCTACGTCGTTAGGGTTGTCACGCGATCATATTATATTAGTTCATATCCGGATCTGAAGTTATGTCTATATTAATACCAAAGTTATCCACACAATCAGAAGAATCGCCAAACTTAACGGGCAGTGGGCAGGGCACATTTACATTTTAATATCATTTTTGATTTTCAGAACTACCTCCAATAGAACAATTTAGGGGTTTTTAAAGATCGTATGGAGGAATCTTATTTCTTAGGTTAATAAACCTAAAACTTAGCACAAATTAAAATCAAAATAATGATTGTCATTGCCGATTCTGTTGTACACCGAACTAAACTATCTCTAAAATTCCTTACTTTTGGATATGAGAATTGTAACGCTGTTCTGCAAGAAAAAATCTCTAAATTTAAAAATTATTTTGACACGACTAAAATCGAATTTGACAATCGCGACTCAACGTGGTATTATTTTTTATCTTTTGGTTTCGCAACGTGGTACTTGTGCGCTACGCAATGAATTTTTTGAGAGACGAAGGCGCGCGCTAAGGGCAGGCTGAACGTGTTTTATATGAAAATGTTCACTTTTTGTTTGAAAAATATAAAAAAATATTACCCACGTGTTGAGATTTAAATGTGCAAGGGTTCTAAAGGGGCTCGAAATTTTCATTATTTTTGTGATAGGACACGCCATTTTCGAGATATAAGCAAAAGAAAATAAAAAACAAAAAATACAGTACTATCTTTGCCAGTGAAGGCGAGGCCTTAGTGTGAATTTTAGTTCATGATCACTAGTCTTATTCCACACTTTTTTAATCGCGATTAAAAGTAGTCAGATTTAGTTAAAACTTTTTAACAAAAAATTAAACCGCCGAAAAACTGAGAAGCATAAAATAATAAACCTTAAAATTTTGAGTCGGCGCTGAAAAATCAATGAACAAGGATCACTCAAAGCGCCGACTCATAATTTTAAGGTTTATTATTTTATGCTTTTCAGTTTTTCGGCGGTTTAATTTTTTTGTTTTCCGACCCAGGGTTCGATTTTGTTTTCCAAATTTATATGGGACCACCTTGAGAGTATACCCTTTCCAATAGAAGAAGAATTGTCACAATCGGATCAATATGTAAAAAGTTATGCGTGGTCATACATAAAAAAAAAAAAAAAATTACGCGTCGAATTGAGAACCTCCTCCGTTTTTTTCGTCGGTTGAAAATAAATTATTAAGTCAAAATTTTTGGTGAAACCGGTAAACTCAGAATAGCAAAATTGACATTTTCACTAAACTAATAATTCAGTGCAATCTTGGTGCTATCAAACTAAAATATAGTTAAGTTGTGTCACTTTTAGTCTATTTCAGAATAGAAAATCGTTGTTTGACAGGGATAAACCAAACTTAAGTGATTTTTAGTTTAGTTTAGAGAATTTTGTGACAATAGAATCGGCCCGTTATTCGTTTGTCAAAACTACCGTCAAAATTCAGTTTTAAAGGGTGTTAAAGTTATTATGAAAATATGCGCGAACGAAGTTGCTGGCCAAGTGTAGTTTCAGTATAAATAACTTATCCCAATACTACGGAATTATCGAGAACAAAATAAATAAAAAACTAAAAACCTTTTATAAGTCTGGATATAACAAAGTTCCTAGGATTAATAGTCGAAATTTTAATAACCAATACGTACCATTAAATAAAAATTGAGTCATCAAAATTCAGATTAGAAAGTGACAACCCTAGTAAAAACAGTTTATTTGGAATAACTTCTAGATTCCACGCAATTAGGATGTGTTATTTTTGTGGTATGTAGGGAAAATGGAGGGCATAATTTTAGCATAAATAACTTTTCCAAATACGGTGGAATTACCGAGAAAAAAAATAAAAACGAAAAACACAAAACCTCGTATAAGTCCGAATCTAACGAAGTTCCGAGATTTATTTATACTGTAAAATATGCAGCATAAAAAACGCCATCGATGTTTCTAAGATCATAATTGCGTATCATATTTAGTTTCAGAGATATGATTTTTTTTCTAAACACCCGGTTGAAAAAAAGACGATTTTCAAAAAATTATATCTCAAAAACTAAACATACTAGTGAAATGGGGATACGAAATATTGCATTTAAATAACTTAAACTATCAGTTTTTTATATAAAAAAGCAATGTCCGAAAAAGTGTCTTCATAAAACACTGTGCGTCACTGCTTCGTCCCAACTAAAGCACTAGAAACTCGTGAAGACGGACGTTTTGGGGGACTGTATGTAATTTTTAAACAACAACAACATAACTGTGGAAATGTGAAAAAAAGAAAACACATTTATTTAGCACAAACTAAAATGCACACAATATACAGCTGGAAAGAATATGGAAGAGTATAACAATAAAAAATCAACCAAACATGAGATGTGTGAGGTTCGATGACAAACTAGCATTATAGTGTGCCTAACAGCAGCGCCAAAAAGGCCCAGTTCAGCAAAATGCCAGACTACTAGTGCCTGACGATGTAGCTATACGTACACCTCTGCCTTACCCTTCGTTGATTACAGGCGTGATATTATGTTAAGAGTGACTTGTAAAAAGAAATACTAAAATCACTTTTCTCATCCGTTCTGGACACTCATTGAAATGTCTGTGACGCATATTAAGATTTCCACTATGGCAACAAAGCCAAATAAATTAATAGAACACATACATTAATGTTTCACAACCACATTACAATTTCTTTAACAAACACTCACCTGAACCTTCGCTAAACAATAAAACACAACACAACACAAAACACAACTGCATCGCAGCCATTGTTAGCGGCAAAATTCTAAATTAAATCAACATACTAGTTAGAATGAATTTGTGAGCCTTTGAAATGGAGGTACAAAATTCAGTTATAATTTGTGTATTTCGCCGCCATTGCTGCAAGTATGACAAACAGGAAGGACAAACATGCGCGCATTGTGTGCCTCGAAGAGTGGTTCGATGGAGCTGGCACTCGGGAGCTCTGCTTCATCTAAAACATATTTTGGTTTGTGTGATAACTTTGTGCTGGAAAGTTGTTGGCTTTGCATCGTCGGAAATCAGTTTAAGGTCTATTTTTCAGTGATGAAACAAAGTGATGCAATTATCCTACTAGTATTATAAACTAGCTTCTGCCCGCGACTTTGTCCGCATTAAATTTCTCGTTCCCCGAGCCTTCCCGTTGCGTCGAATCGCTTACCCGTGCGATTTTCCCCGTTTTTGCAACATTTTTCATTGCTACTCCGCTCCTCTTAGTTTTAGCGTGATGTTATATAACTTATAGCCTTTCTCAATAAATAGGCTACCCAATAAAAAAATAATTTTTCAATTCGGACCAACAGTTCCTGAGATTAGTGCGTTCAATCAAACAAACATACCATGATATTTTTATATATTATATTTTTATATATTAGCTAGTAATATATAAAAATATCATGTGCTTAACATGATATTTTTATATATTACTAGCTTCTGCCCGCGACTTCATCCGCGTCATATTTTTGCTCCCCTGACCCTTCCCGTCGCATCGATTTGCCTGCTAGTTTTCGTCCATTTTTCGTTGCTGCTCGCTCCTTTTGAGTTATAGTGAGTCAATTTTAAAAGATAGACATATACTCTCGCGGACTATTTTTTTTAGAACGTTTTAAAAAGAACAATTCCGTTATACATATTTTTTGCGTTACTTTAACCGTTTACGCAGCGCACGCAACGGAAACTCTCAAAAGGAATAAATTTTCCCCGTTTTTGCAACATTTTTCATTACTGCTCCGCTCCTTTTAGTTGTAGCGTGATGTTATGTAGCTTATAGCCTCTCTCATTAAATAGGCTACCCAACACAAAAATAATTTTTCAATTCGGACCAGTAGTTCCTGAGATTAGCGCGTTCAATCAAACAAACAAACTCTTCAGCTTTATAATATTATATATATAGTATATATAATATATAGTATAGTATAGATAAGCATATATATTTATTTATTATAGTATGTATTATAGTAAATATGTATGTGTGTATGTGTATTATTCGTTTTGGTCTATTTATATACTACTATTCCCTTATTATTTATAATTCAAATTTGATTATTGTAGTTTTAATAGTATTTCACTGATCCTCTCAACCAAAGCACCTGCCATTTAATCTCTTCACCACCCTTGGTTGACTGGTAGAGAATGCCTAAGGCATTAAGTCCGCCTTTGTACCATTTTTGTGTGCGAGAAGTTTAAATAAATAAATAAATAAACATACAAACAAACAAACAAACTCTTCCGCTTTATAATATTAAGTATGGATATGAAAGTTTGTAAGTATGGATGTATGTTTGTTACTCTTTCACGCGAAAACTACTGATCGGATTTGGATGAAATTTGGCACACAGATAGTTTATAACCTGGATTAATACATAAGGTACGTTTTAATAAATAATCGCCACGCTTGGCAGGCAGGTTAGCGATCACAGTATGGTTGTAAAATGCATCGAGAACGCTGCTACCCATTCTCAAGTAACTCCCTTAGTCACCTTCTACGACACCCACGGGAAGAAATGGAATGGCGCTATTCTTTACGACCGACAACAAACGGAACTTTGTAATATGTTTCTGAACTTGGCTATTTCTTTGATCTCACTGATTTAGGTACTCACCATTTGTCGCTACGATATGCTTATATGATGACAATGTAGGTACCAAAGAATGCAATGAATGTTGTGAAGTTTTTCGCATTTTTAACAATGTATAAAGTGTGCCCATACCTTTTTGTAACACTTGGTTATCTTTTGTTCGAAATAGCGCAGCGGTGCATTGACGTTGTTACCGAAAACTGGCAATTTGGCTACAAAAAGTTAGTGGAAACAAAAAGTTATCTGAAATGTCAAGCATTTCACTACATTTAACGGTATATACAGCGGCGCAAACATCAGCATCATCTATCTAGCCTTTTCCCAACTATGTTGGGGTTGGCATGGTTGTATGAGTACCAGTATTTCACATGGATCGGCTGCGTATCTCACCTCCATATCCCTGAGACTCAGACTGTCAAAGATCCAAACGACTTGCGTTCCGAGACCCCTTGTCCTAGAATGTTAAGATGGTCACCCATCCATGGAACAACCGCGGCAAGCGCTGCTTAATCAGATCGATCGACACGTACATCGGTGCAAACAATAATAATAAATAAAACACCTTACAATGTAATAAATAAGTATAACGTTAGCTAAGGAATATAATTAAATCGCCATAAAATTAAACACAAGCAGATAACCCATTTACGAACGAATTAAAAAACTAATTCGATCGTTTGAAACCGTCGAAATTAACGTATTATTACGTTTATTCGGAACAGATTCTGATATGGTGTTTTGATCACCGCGCGATCTTTTATTTTTGGAACCAAAAATTTTGACGTTTACGACGGCGATCAATCATTGGCTGGCGCCGAATCATCGTTATAAAGCCACATAGGCGGTTAGGTTATTGACTTAAACACTGGGTTTTTGGCACCGCAATTTATTCTAGCTTTGTCCGGCAATTATGAGATAATCTAGTTATCACACGTCGTCAGTCAGGTTCGTTATAATTGTTGCTCGGTTTGATTAAATTATAATGCAATGTTATCAATAAGACTATTATGATTTGATTAGGTGTTATGTGTTAAGTATAAGATATAGGATAAAAGCCGGATAGTTGCCCTAGCGGGATACTTGCCCCGGTTTTGAATATACTAAGTTGGGGATGTTAGTGGATTTAGCGCTTTACTGTAATTGTAAGCGGCTTTCCCGCAGACCTTAGTGTCATGTATACCGTAAGCATATCGTAAGAACACGTTTCATCCCTGTGAGCGAAAAACTTCCGCGGCGTAACTTCGACGAGCGTCGAAATTATATTGGTAGGTGATTTCTATTGAATATTTTTATTACTGATTGTGGTGTCAATAAAATTTTTGTTTCTATACATACATTGGAGTTTAAAATACACTGTGTATTATCTTTTACTGTAGAATTGTTTTTATTTATTTTGCAAATGAAAAGGGCAAGTATCGTATCAAAAAGGATAGTGGCCCTAGTTACTTTTGCGGATAGTCGCTCTAGGGGAAGCTATCCGTAACTATAAATTATTTAACGAGCAAAAACAGATTTTTGTCTTTTTGTGTTTTTTCTTACTCATTGTGACTATAACTTAGCTTAAATTAAATAAATTAACTGTTTCATGCATTAATTCTAGGTGAGCAATATGCCTCGCATATATGAGCATAAATTCCGAACCACAAAAGCTGTACAGAAGGACGTTTAGCATTTGCTTACACAGAATTGGCTAAAAGATAATATTTTATTAATCTATACTATATATACTATATAATCTATGTATACTAATATTATAAAGCTGAAGAGTTTGTTTGTTTGGTTGAACGCGGTAATCTCAGAAACTACTGGTCCGAATTGTAAAATTCTTTTCGTGTTGGGTACCCTATTTATTGAGGAAGGCTATATAACATCACGCTACGATCAAAAGGAGCGGAGCAACAACTAAAAAAGGGACGAAAACTGACAGGCAAATCGATGTGACGCCGACGGGAAGGTTAAGGGAGCAATAATTTGACGCGAACGAAGTCGCGGGCAGAAGCCAGTAATATTATAAAGCTGAAGAGTTTGTTCGTTTGTTTGGTTGAACGCGGTAATCTCAGGAGCTACTGGTCCGAATTAAAAAATATGTTTTAGTGTTGTATATCCCATTCATTGAGGAAGGCTATAGGCTATATAACATCACGCTAAGATCAAAAAGAGCGGAGCAGCAACGAAAAATGGACGAAAACGGGCAGGCAATTCAATGAGATGGAAGGGTCAAGGGGATAACATATGGGCACGCCACAATTGCGGCGGTAAGTCCCCTCTTTGAGGAGTGGATAGAGAGGCGTCACGGCGTCCTCACCTTCCGCCTGACGCAGGTTCTCACCGGGCATGGGTGCTTCGGTGGGTTCCTGTTCAGGATAAAGCGGGAGGATACGTCCGGGTGTTTCCATTGCGAGGATCGTCTGGAGGACACGGTGGAGCATACGGTGGAGGTGTGCCCTGCCTGGGCGGAGCACCGCCGTGTCCTCGTGGAGGCGATCGGCGGCGGCGACCTCTCGCGTCCAGCCCTGGTGCGAGCCATGGTACGGAGCGAGAGGGAATGGGAAGCCGTCACCTCCTTCTGCGAAGCAGTAATGCTCGCGAAGGAGGAGGCGGGGCGCGTGAGGGAGTGGCAGTCTCTGCGCCCTCACGTCCCTAGCCGCCGCAGGAGGAGACGCCCCGGGCGTCGGGAGTCAATAGCGGACTCCCGGCCACCGTAGGCGCGAGCTTGCGGGTGGCGAGCAATGGGTAGCTCGCCGCCCGGTAAGGACCAAGCTCGGGTCGACGGCGCGCAGTGTTCCACGCGCGCCTCAAAGAGATGTCAGCAGCAGTGTAGGGGTCTACTAGGACCGATGCCTGCCGGGGTCGCGTGATTGTTCGAAGGAGATACCGTGACCCTGGCACATGGGCAACTGATGGAACACGGGTGGGTTTTAGTCAGTAAAAGTCTGACACGCCCTCCCGCTCCGCCCAGAGCGGGAGAAGTCATTTGATGATTTCCCATCCTGAAAAAAAAAAAAAAAAAAAAAAAAAAAGGGGATAACATATATCACTTAAAGTTTGGAGGCTATTTTAGTTTTATTTTTATAGTTTTTAAGTATAAAACTTAAAAATATTTTATAATATTGATTAGTACTTCATAAAACATTGCAGTAATTTATAAAAACTAATTACTTAAATTTATTTATTTGTAAAAAATATAATGAGGCGTATATCCCCGTACAAGGCAACTATCCTTCGAAGCATTTTTACGGTTGTTGGGCTACTATCCGCTAGAGTAGGCAACTATCCCTTTTTTGAGAGGTCTACTAAAACATTTCTTACTCAAAACCATTATTAATTATGGTCACACAATTAGGCTAATCTAATAGATCAAAGACTTATGTTTTGATATACATGTTGTATTACTCTAATTAAGCACTTGTTTTTCTACTATAGCCCTTTTTTGAAAAGTGGGGCAACTATCCGGCTTTTACCCTACATAGTTAGGTTGTGTTTTATTTAAACAGCAGTTTTTTTTGCATTTCAGGTACCTAGTTAAATGAAGAAACTATGAAAATTTGATTAATTTACAATTGTAGTTCTAACACATTATTCCACGATTTAATTTATTTTTATAGCAACTAAAGTTGCAACAAAGATGATATTTTTAGTGTAGCCTGTATTATAGAAAAAAAACCTTATTTATTCTTATAATCATAAATTAATTTCCATTTACTGATTCTACATAAGATAGATCAATAGCTTTACTCAGAAGTTTAAACAAAAAAATAGGTGAAAAGTGTTGGAATTAGTGATTAGTCGGATTGAATGGTAATAGCGTCCACGGCAAAACGTTTACGGGCATAATAATCATTAAAATGTATTTCCATTTTATTCGGGCCCGAACTCGAGCCTCGGAGATTATGATCTCTATCCTTTTATTAGGGTTCCGTGGGCTGCATGGATTTTAGCCTTAGCGTTAGAACACAATGTCAAAGAACAACTAAGTATTGAATAAGACGTCAATCTCTCGTAAGACTAATCACTGTGATGTTGATGATATTAAATATCAATTCCCAAGAAATATCAAATAGAATCGACACTGAAAGTATCCATTTTAGAGCTCAAGTTTCAGACAGGCATTTCTTTCTACTCAATCAAAACTTCAACTAATGCAAGGAAGAAAAGAACCAATGGATGGCTTTGTTAACAATAGGTAGATTGGCCAATGAAATTGAGACTGACAGGACAAGGCTGACATAGAAAAATGCTGCAGGAACAATCTTCAGGCGAACGGATACTGCGAAGAAGACGAAGATATCATGTAATTCACGGATCAAACTTTCAGAAGTTATTTAATTTTACTAATCACTGTACCAATTCCTCTTTCATATATGTGGAAGTAAGTATTCTTTATTGATGAGTCAGTAATTTAAAGCCGACTTCGCATCGGCTTCTCTTTTCGAAAAAATTACACCTCGCCACTGATAGTTACAAAGGACGCGCAGCAGAAGTTTAGCTATCTGAATATACCTACAAGCAGTTAAAATAAATTTAGGAAAATCTACGGAACTCATCGTGACTTCAAACTAAACATGCTTGATTGTCTTTTTATAATAAAAATCATACTTAAATGCGAGGGAATGGAAAATAAACCAAGTAAATGTTTTGTAACGTGTAATTTTGGTAAATAGCTATTCGATACGTATCAAATCATTTTTGGGAACAAAACATGGTAATGTGTCTGGAAATTATTATGTATTAAATGTGTTCTTTTTGTTGTCTATTCCTTTGTATTTAGTTGTAGCATTTGATTATGTTAATCCTGGAAAAGTGGACATGGACACACCGTGATTGTATGGTTATGTAAATTAATATTATCTATTGGTTTAGTGATAATACCTTTTAATGTATATATAGGTGGCAGGGAAAACGATTCATAACCTGGTGTTACCATGGATTTAGTACATGATTCTGAACACGCGTAAACATATTCAGAATCACAGGCACCATCATAGGACACTGCCCGCTAAACAAACACTTTTATACAATAGGCATAACGGACAGCACCCTGTGCAGGGCCTGCATGGAGGCTGAATAAACCGTTGCGCATGTACTCTTCGAATGTACAGGCGTCACCCAGATTAGGACAGATAGCCTCGGGACACCCAAATCTTACACAGATGTTCTCAGCAGACCAGGAGACATAACCAGCTTCTGGAGGCAGGTGGGCTGGTTGGAGTAAATACCGACGGCCGCCATGGCCCACGCACAATGGTCCACTCAAAGGACTAAGTGCGGAAACCAAACCCTCATAACATAGAACATATTCAGAATCATATACAACATTTATTTATAAAAAGAAAATGGCTCTGCTACAGACTTTGACCGCGTAGATACTGCAGTTTTCTATGAAACAATTTTTTTTTTATAACCGCGTGAAAAGTTTCTGCTAGGGGTCTAGAATCATGTGCTGAATTCTTGGTTTCGATTTGCGCGTAAAGGTCCCTACCATTCATCATTCTCATTCTCTTTTCATTTTTCTTCTTTTTGTTTTAACTGTACAACTTTTTTAACTTGAATACGGGGCATTTGGCTACCTTGTACGTGTGTATTTTTTCGTTTTGTGACTATTTTATATTCCATACTAGCTTTTGCCCGCGGCTTCGCTCGCGTTTAATTCGGGGTAACACGGTTCCTCTTTCCTAATTTAGAACACAGAAGAGAACTCGGAACAGAATGTTATTTTAATACGCTACTGTAGACGATATTATATGACTTTCCATTTGGTGATAGAATGTAAAGATTCTGGGAATTGGACACACGCGAACATGGGAAAAGCACGGCTTTTCTAAGTTCACACCCACATAAAAAAGAAAAAAAAGTAGCCTATGTTACTCTCCATCCCTTCAACTATATACACTTAAAAAATCAAGTCAATTCGTCGCTCCGTTTTGCCGTGAAAGACGGAAAAACAGACACACACACTTTCCCATTTATAATATTAGTATGGATTGTGCGTTTTGTTTGTGCAGAATAAACAATTTTTCTTTCTTTTCTTTTCTTTCCATTCTGAATATCTCTTATTAGGCTTAATTTTCCTATTGTGTGATTTTTTTATGAAATTAGTTGCACATTTTTTCTATAAACAATTTCAGTGTATAGAAAAAATGTTAAATCGGAATTGACGATAGGAATAAACTCGGGGACCAAGTAAGTAAGTAGAGATTATAAGTAAAAGATTTTCCATTACCTTGCAGTTCCGTTTTCCGATACAACATATTATTCACAAAGTTTACGAACACGCACACGAGACTAATTGCTTGCAGTACGAATGTAAAAAGTGCACACACGTGAAGGTAAGGTGGCGTGCCGTGCCGTGGGGGCAGGCCACTCCCACGGCAACGCCTGCTCATTTTAAATTGTAATTACAATTTATTATTGTCTCTGTGCCGCCTTCATAGCCCGACGCCATTTTATCGATAACAGTTATGTTTGAATGTTTCGAATTCCGAATCGAGAAGAGTTTTAGTGATGTGTGTGAGGATTTGGTTGTTTGTTTCGTGTGTCGATAATGTTTCTGGTGGAATGGGATGTTAATTCTAATATAGTGAAATTAAAGTTTAATTCTTCGTCTTAGCGTATCGATGGCAAAAAGTTCAAAGATGTTTGACCCAAAATTCAGCAGCATGAACTTAATGCATTATGTTCCGTGTGGTGCTGGACCTAAAGAATAGCAACCATCCCATTTCTTCCTGTGGGTGTTGTAAAGGCGGCTAAGAGACTAACTACAGAATAGGCAGCAACGTTCTCTATGCATTTTTCCACCATACGGCGATAGCAATCGCCTGCCAAGCGGGGCGATTATAGCAAACCCCCTGCATTTTGGGAGAGGCATATGTTCAGCAGTGGACTTCTTTCGGCTGAAATGATGAATGCATCCTGCCGGGGTCACGTGATTGTTCGAAAGAGATACCGTGACCCTGGCACATGGGCAACTGAAGGAACACGGGTGGGTTTTAGTCAGTAAAAGTCTGACACGCCTTCCCGCTCCGCCCAGAGCGGGAGAAGTCATTTGATGATTTCTCATCCAGAAAAAAATTAATGAATGCATTATTATATATTAAAAAAATAGTTTTCTGCCCTCCTCCTCTATATAAACTTTAACAGTAGCAAATGTCATACTCCTCCGTAAGCGTCATTTTAGTGAAAAGCATTACAAAGTTTTTGCTTCAGTTGTTAATATATTGGTCCCGATTGTCATTTGTGGTTCTTTGTCAGTCTTTACGGGTCGTCAGAAGTTCGAAAGTCTGACAACCAGTCTTACCAAGGGGTATCGTGTTACTCAGTAAGGAGGACTGTTGTGGAGGTCAGATAGGCAGTGGAAAATACTGCTATTCTGCGGCATCCGGTTAGACTGGAAGCCAACCCTTAATATGTTGGGCAACGGCTTGATTTGATTTGAATCATATCAGGCTATTATTCTCCTACGGGTAGGGCTTTTAACATTCATCATCGCTAAGATAAACTTGACTGTGTTTTATGTACGAGAAATGGTTTTATGAGGGCCAATTCTCTCTCAAAAATGTTCATAATCTAGACGAGTCTCATCTTGCCGACAATCATATGTCAAAAATATATGGAAACTCGAAGTATTTTTGACAGATTGAAACTGAGACCAGACTGTAAACAACTAAACATTCTTAAAATTACGAGAATTGCCCCTCAAGTTTCCACAAGTGTCAAAGCGTCTTATTATGAGACACATAACGTTTTAGTTTAGAAACCACAAGAGCTAGCTCTTAGCAGAAGTTAAGCAATGTCCCACTAAGGTACTATCAGAGTCCTCAACGATTAGTTGTGACGTCTGCGAGTTAAACAATCGAGCATCAAACAGCCGGACCCTCGCCTGTCTAATAGAGACAAACTCCTTGTGCCAGACAATTATCCGGGATTAAGCAAGAGATACACTGAAGGCCAGCCGAAGAAACATACATAATTTGCAGATAAAAAAACATCAGTCTGCATTACCCAAAAGGTTAGGCAGAAGTGTACCTAGAGAACACACCAATTGCTTACAGACAAATCCAGCCAGAATACAATGTATTAGCTTATGCCCGCGACTTCGTTCGCGTTAAATTTCTTGTTCCCTCGACCCTTTCTGTCGCGTTGAATGACCTACCCGTGCGATTTTACCCGTTTTTGCAACATTTTTCATTACTGCTCCGCTCCTCTTGGTTGTAGCGTGATGTTATATAGCCTATAGCTTTCCTCGATAAATAGGCTACCCAACACAAAAAAAACAATTCGGACCAGTAGTTCCTGAGATTACCGCGTTCAATCAAACAATCAAACAAACAAACTCTTCAGCTTTATAATATTACTAGTTTCTGCCCGCGACTTCGTCCGCGTTAAATTTCTTTTTCCCCCGACCCTTCCCGTCGCATCGAACCACCTATCCGTGCGATTTTCTCCATTTTTGCAACATTTTTCATTACTGCTCCGCTCCTCATAGTTGTAGCGTGATGTTATATAGCCTATAGTCTTTCTCGATAAATAGGCTATCTAACACAAAAATAATTTTTCAATTCGAACCAGTAGTTCCTGAGATTAGCGCGTTCAATCAAACAAACATACAAACTCTTCAGCTTTATAATATTAATAAGTAATAAGTATAGATTAAAAAGTATAGAAGTATAGATTAACAATAGTTACACCAATAACGAATATCAGCCAAAAATACACCTGAATTGGACTAATACCTACCCATAACTGGTCGATAGTCGATGTTACAGCAACTGTGATGGGTTATTAACCGCTAAGTCCCTGAGATACCACATTTGGTACACAATCGTTTTTTAATTGTGTCTGTAATTACGGTAATTGACTGGTTAAGCTCTCTAAAATAGGGTTGAGCTACACGATTATTGACACATTCATGTCGTCTGTTGGGAAAGGTCAGCTCAAAGCTGCTGTGGCTTTTTCTTTAAAAGGCTGTTCCAGACATGGTCCTGTATTGTTGGACTCACATAAAATTCTATTCATATAATGTTTGGACTTAAAAAGAGACCATTTTTTTTTTTTTTTTCAGGATGGGAAATCATCAAATGACTTCTCCCGCTCTGGGCGGAGTGGGAGGGCGTGTCAGACTTTTACTGACTAAAACCCACCCGTGTTCCATCAGTTGCCCATGTGCCAGGGTCACGGTATCTCTTTCGAACAATCACGCGACCCCGGCAGAAAAAAAAAAAAAAAGACCTCTGACCTTGTTTCGGCGTTTCTTCTCAGGGAAGAAAAGTCAGCAAGGAAATGCCGATGCCATCTAGTTTTTAAAATATTGACGCGTAAAAGTGTCTTATAAGATCTACTTACATAAATAAACATTTCATGTCCTTTCAACTAAAATGGCTACTCTGATATTGGCTTCTTTGACTAACAAAACATTAGTTTTAACAGATGCAATAATTACTAAATTCTATCTGTCGCGAGGTCATCTGGCTTTAGTTTTATTTTAGGTAGGTACCCACATCGATGTAATAATTTAGTAGGTAATCAGAAATTACACTTTATCACTGTAACGTTCATATTAATTAATTGCAAAACATTTATTTACTTACAGTGCATTTAATGTCAGAAATATTTGTCACTTTTCCTTTTCACCACCTCGCTCGCAGCTTAAACTTAATCTTTAACTATAGCCCGGTGTGTCCCTTATCTAAATCCAATTGGATTTATAAACGGCAAGAGGTCTCCGGCTTAAAAGCGAAGTAAGTTCATCTAGGTGCCTTTCTTAATGCGAATTTGTGAGAGTTGAAGACGTGATGGTCGCTCCTGTCAGCCTTAGTTAATACTTTGCTCAGATTTAATTTCTTAGTACATCTTATATTTATGTAGATACAGTTTGTCGTCTCATCTGAGTGTGATTGGTTTTGATTTGTTGGGAAACTGTCAGGTTTTAGCGGGATCAGCATCATCTCTCAGAATCTGAATACTGTTTAAGCATATTGCTAATTCATTGCTTCATATATTCGTAAAATTTGTCTGCTCAACAACGTATATACCGCAATGTATGTTCTTAAACTGTTCAAATGAAATCTATTCCTACTGTTAGTGTGTTAAGCCATTATTACCTCTCAGGTTATTAAAAAAATATGATAATATAAATTTATTATCTCTTTAAGTATCGTAACTGTTATTCGAGATTTCGTCTCAGTGTATTGTTTTTTAATTAAAAATATTCAGGATCAAAATAGCCTATATTTTGTCCAGGTCCTAACCGTCAAATTGTATAATGATCAGTTCAGTGGTTTATAAGTTACTAAGATCGACAGTTAGGTAGGAAGTAACCTGGTCGTGTGTATAATATTAGTCACTCATTTTCGATTTCTGGAACAGATATTTAGATATGACCAAAAATATCCGTTTACGCAAATAAAATGTTGTCTATTCCATTCCATGCCATTCCGAGTCTGATAGCTAATTTAAATATTCAGTGCCAATTAACTAACAGAAACAACCAGACTTATAATCAGATTTTTTACGACCTCTTAGTGGTGCAAAAATAAGTCTTTGAAAGCGGAATAAGTATTTCAAATTCAGATGTAATGCAAATAGCTACAGCGGCCCCTTGGCAGAGAAGGGTTAAGATGTTTTCACAACTGAGTGTCGCCCTCACAGTCGTCCAATCGTCTTTCCTCTGCCCTTATAATTGAAATGAATAAAGATTACAAGTGTTACAGCTCTTTGACATTTCGCAACCAATTTTCAAGTTATTTTTCAAACGTCGTGTTAAACTTATGCAATGTGAAATGGTAATAGAAACCTTTACTTTGAATGCTATCTAGATGCATATTTGAAATTTAAATGTGATAAAAAATGGTATCATTACGTGAGTTCTAGAGATCAATCGATAGCTATGCTTCTAAGCGATCATATGTATTGTCCGTTACCGGTTGTCATGTTGTACATAAATTGCTTTGAATTAGAAAATGTCATTTGTTGTTATTATGTTTGTAAATGGACACGAATACGATCTACAGTCACCAAAAGTGATAAGTAACCAAGATCGTCGTATATAGTTTAAGATTAGTATGAAACCGTTTGATGTTTTCAAATGATATTTGACTTGATAAATGCACTGTTTGTTTTCTAATAATTAAATTGAATTTAATTCGAACATCCATCGGTTTCTTTCTAACTATATCTGAAGACCCTGGTTACAAATTTCTTTTGGTGACCGTACTTATAAGGCATGTTTTATTATTTTAATTGTATTTAAAACCATTTCACCTGTCGACACATGGTGGCCCCAATTATTGGTATTTAGCTACCGAAACCCTATTAGTTCCCGAGTTGCGGTTAAAGTTGACGTTCAATTTATTATAAGTTCCTTTCTTTTGACTCGACCAAAGGTGCATACATTACCTGCACTGTCAGTCTAAACACTGTCCTATTTGTTTTCGGTTTGTATTGTAAGCTTTTGCTGTTCAAATAGTCATCGTCAACGACATTACAGCCGTAAGATATCATACGACTGCTGAACATAGGCCTCCCCCAATTTGGTGGGCTTTGCCGCTATCACCACGCTTGGCAGGCCGTAGGTGAACATAGTATGGTGTAAAAATGCATAGAGAACGCTGTTGCCCATTCTCTAGTATGTCTTTTATGAATAAATCCAAATATTATTTACGCAGTATTAAATACAGACATCGTAGAAATTCCACCAACCTTTTGGGCATTTGCCTTGTTGACAGGAACACGGAGGAATTTTTTAGATGCTTTATGATTCATTTCTCTCTTTTTTAATACAGGTATCTACTTATTGTTTAATTAGCTTTCAATTATTGCAAATATTATCTTGGACATTGAAATCCAGTATTACTATCCAACAGAGCAGAAGCAACGTACATTCACCTGGATGTCTCATTTTGAAACCGTAAACAAAAACCTCCCACGTTACCGAACAGGTAAGTACTTCCTCAATATTTTGATAACCTGAAGTTTCCACGCTTTAATTAAAAGCATACAGAACATGCGCAATAATATAAAGCCGTATTCACACCCTCGCGACGCGAACAAGACAATAAACACGGCCGTACATCACGCAACAACATAGCTCAAAGTTATTTAATTATCGTAAGGAAAAACTAATCCGTGGCGCTTCAGAGAGCGAAAATTGCTCTCCGAGTCCGCTACGTCAGGTGCGTGTGTCGCTGCGTTACAGTACAGGATGGTGCCTTCTTATATTCGTATTAAAAACAGAAGGCAGAAACGGGTGTAATGTTGAAATTTAATTCCTCACCTATCTATGGTTATTTTAAGCCTGTTAGAAAGCAACGGCTGTATTTAAAAATGTGACGAATATTTTTTATTCCTTGTAAAATTGAATGGTACATTTCTACAAAACAGCCGAAACCAAAGTTTAGGTTGAACATCGTTGAGGAAGTTGAAACAATATTTGTAGTCAATGAAATGCTTTTATCGAATTCATATTTTTGCCATCTTGTCGATGGCAAAAATATGCTAAAAAGATGGAATTCATATAAGATTATTTTGGTGTCAGACGGCAATAAGAGAGAAATTAATTATCATCCTTTCGTACTTCGTTTATCTTACATATTTAAGTGTCGATACATTATTTTACTATACGAGTACAACACAGTACCTAAGTTCAGAAACTAAAACCAAGTACTGAAAAATTACGCTCTAAAAAGTATGAAACAGTTAATATCCTCATTTGAAACCAGTAGGTAGTCATATTCGTATGTCACTTTGCCCTAAAGCTGATGATCGCTTACTACCGGTAGAATGTATTGCTTAGGTGGCTTGCTAAGTCGACCTCTTGTCCATATTATTACCAACTCGGGAAACAAAAACACTTTTATTTGTAAAGTGAAAACAATTAAAATACTCACACACTCGCAACAGCCTCAGCCTGTATCAGCTGGCCATACTTCAATAGAGACCAGAAGCGGCAAGGAGCTGTCGTGTGCGACAATATTTATGCGCGCGATATTAACTGTGCTCCACAGTATTAACTCGAAAACGTTTCTCAACTCACAACGTATATATTGTCTAATTATATTATTATATATTGTTTGGTGTCAGCCTGATGCGTGGAATATACCTACATACTATATATATATTAAGTTGGATGATGAAACATTGTCGCTGATGCAGTTCGAATTTACTTATGTTGCTCTTGGATTCACTTTTTCATTTTCTACATATATTTAGGTACCTAACTAGTAAAGAGGTACTCATGGCTAAATGGCAACAGTCGCGCGGGTCCATCAAGAGCTAAGCAACATGGACCGCGGTCGTTCGTGGATGCGTGACCATCCGTTACATATTGAGCTTACCAAGAAGTTTCATCGTATTGCCCAGTAACTGGGTTCTGGAGGTTAGATGAGTCGCTCCATGTAACGTACTGGTATACAGCTATAATCGGTTGGACTGGAAGGTGATCCCAAAATTACTCTGCGGTCTTTCAGCTAATTTAATAGACCGAATAAATTCAACTTTTTCAGTGAGAAAGCATATAAGTATAAAATGCGACACATAAAAAAAAACGATTAATTTTAAATCAACTCAGAAACAATAACTATTTCTTAATTTTGGATAATTCTTGCTTTCGTGTTTTTCGTAGCAATCTCGTAGCATTTCGTAGCACAAACCATATGAGCTAGTATCTTATGTCTTCAATGATTCATACTTTGGTATAGTGAGTTCCTTGTAACCAGAAACTCGTAACCAGAAATAAAAAGAATTACAAAAATGCCACTACAATTTTTTTCGCCTTGTCAAATAATCATCATTTTTTTATGCCGTTAGTGCATATGCAATACTAATCGAAAATACATGAAAATTAGAGGTTACTTCGTGATGTTATTTTTATCTAGATTTTTAAAAAAAAATTGTTTCACGATAAGTTTGAAAATATCATGTGGTCTCATATTATTTTAATTTTTTATCTCCGTATTATTAATATCATAAAAATAAAATTTAAAATAAGTAATTTTTTCCACCCACTCTAAAGCCACATAAGCGTACCTACCAAATTATCTGCAAATATTGCCAACCACTGCCACTGTTCTCTGTTGCTTACCACTGTTATGTGCCTTTCAACTGTGCTAAATAAATGTATTTGCTTTCGTTCTTTCTTCTTTCTTTCACCCGAAACCATCAGTCTAATTTCTAATAAATAAAATACTACTGACCTCTATGTAACATTACATTATGATAATGTAATAATAGTTTATAGAATTAATAACACAGCGCCACCTAGAAGCGTAATTATGTCATGTTTATGTATGTAAGTAATCATACATTACAAAATACTTTTAAAACGGGGACAATTTATTGCTACGCAACGGTGATGAGTAAAAAATGGTTTTTAGTAATTTGTACTGTATGTCATCAAGAACTACTTTTGGAAGAGAAATAATGCTTTAAACTTTCCATTTAACATGAATAAGTGCCGAAGAGTTGTGGAAAGAAATATTTATATTGCGAAGTAACGATAGCAGCCGATTATGGAGTAGTTGGTATACAGGGTGCTCATAGGCATACCTACGTAATTTTCTCCATCAATTTTCACTTACCGTGTTTCTGACGAGAAGTTACATATTGGA
Source organism: Aporophyla lueneburgensis (assembly GCA_932294355.1). NCBI lineage: Eukaryota > Metazoa > Arthropoda > Insecta > Lepidoptera > Noctuidae > Aporophyla > Aporophyla lueneburgensis. The sequence goes on along the minus strand of OW028746.1, from coordinate 18,467,089 downwards.
CTGTATCAAATCGTTAGTCCGCATTCACAATCCTGCTATGTTCCCAGTGCTGGGGCAAAAGCCTCTGTGAGCGGGCGTGGGCTTTAATCCACCACGCGGGCCCTAAATGGGTTGGGTCCTTGGGTCCCATGTCTTCGAAACTTTGTATCTAGGACATGCCGGTTTCCTCACGATTATTTCCATCACCTTTTTAAGAACATTGATGATGAAATTATTTTTAAAGTAAAGCTGCTGTCACAGTTTGGACCTACGAATCGAAACGTGGTAATGACCGCGTTTTACGAGTCATTTCCACTGGGACACCTCTGCTATAGCATTAGTATACAGGTACAAATGAGTTTAATCAAGTCCAAACTCTCTATACTCTATTCAGACTGGCAGACTTGATGATTTTAAGTTAGGTACTCAAAATCATCAAGATTTCCAGTCTAAATAGATTAGATAGATGATGAAGTTGGGCGACCAATGAGTGAGTAGCTTTTGATCACTCATTTAGGATGACCAGAGGCATATTCTTTGGTACACGAGATTTTATCAGTAAATGGTCGCTCCGGTCGCCGTCGTAGGTGCGTAGATCTTGAGGCCATAACAGCCTCACGTCGTAATGTAAGTTTCTGAAATAGCTCAGACGTATCTGAAGATAGGGCAAACCGTATATGGTAGCCCTAATTGCCTTAAAGTTTAATATCTGACGTGTTCGTGCAGTGTCATTTACACCTTTCGATCAACTAGGTACCTACTAAATTATCTTTCCACATGGCTATACTACTCTATGATACAATGTATGTTTTACACAATTTATCTTAGCACTATTAAATGCTATCCAATTTACTCGGTTTAATAGTGTCAGTGTCATGTGTTTATCACTATTATTATGAAGTCTATTTACATAAATTACATGTACTACATAATGTAGTACTTCAATAATCGTGTCACATAAACAGCTTTCGCTAGAATAACAGAAAAAATATTGCGTTTTCTGTATGATATCTAAAGGAACATTTTGTATAGGTATATGTAAAAACAACGTAACTAACCATCCTACTAATGTTATTAATGCGAAAGTTTGTATGTATGGATGTGTGGATCTGTGGATGTTTTTTTTACTTTTTCACTCAAAAACTACTGTACGGATTTGGATGAAATTTGGAACACAGTTAGTTTATAACCTGGATTAACACATAGGCTACTTTTTATCCCGGTAGTACATTTTCGCGGGATATTTCCGACCTCCACGCGGGCGAAGCCGCTGGCAAAAGCTAGTAACCCATAACTTTAGGGTATTGATGAGACCATGTCAAAGAATCAACAGGCTTCTTTTTTTAAACTGAGTAATTATTAAAAAAAAAAAAACAATATATGCTTGGATATACGGATATCAAAAGAGACACTTTGAAGAAAATTATATCTTTTTTCAAAAACAGTGTTAGTTTTAAGACCAGTTTATGCATTTTTAACCATTGTTTAGACTTCTGCCAGGGTCGCGAGATTGTTTAAACGAGATACCGTGGCCCTGGCATATGGGTAACTGAAGGAACACGGGTGAGTTATAGCCAGTAAAGCGGGAGAAGTCATTTGATGATTTCCCATCCAAAAAAAAAAGGCTTCTGCTAGGACCGATGCCTGCCAGGGTCGCGAAATTTGTTAGAAAGAGGTACCGTGGCCCTGGCATATGGGCAACTGAAAGAACACGGGTGGGTTTTAGTCAGTAAAAGTCTGACACACCCTTCCGCTCCACCCAGAGCGGGAGACGTCATTTGATGATTTCCCATCCACAAAAAAACCCTTACAAATAACTTTATAAATGATTCTTTTTCTTCGCTTTTCTAATTATTGTTTATTTCGTATAAAATAGTTCTTGGTGTCAAATGAAATCAAGAGAAAACAATGAGAAGGATCTCACAATATTATAATGACTTGAGAAGTGTCGATTTTATAGAAACGTTCATACAACTATTTGATAACTTAAACAAAAAATTTAGAAAATGTCCATAACAATCTTATCTCATTTTCAATTTTCCCTTAAAAATTCGCATTGCCCAGTGAAACCAACCAACGAAGTTGATTTCGAAAATATTTTACCGAATAACTGGTAGGGGCCAATGATTGCATGATGTCCGAAATCGAAATCGGAAAGGGCCCCTTGGTTCGCCGCCCCGGGGCAAATATAAAAATCATTCATATGGACAAAATAAAATTGCATCCCAAATAACCCGGTGTTCATCGGCCGAGAATCTATTAGCAATAAATATGAACTTTTCCGATTTCACAGGATTTAAAATGGCGATGGGCGACTGAACTTTAATATGAAATCTTCTTATGACTTTTCATGTTTACGACGACGTTGTCCAATTGCTTTTGTTCTTTTGGTTAATTATGTCGTATTTTAGGTTGTGCTACTGTTAAAAGCGCCCTGGTACACAATTCATAGGGTAATGGAACCAAGATTAATAAACTTTTTGATTAGTGTCTACTACTACTTACTACTTACTTTACTTTTCTCTTTCCATTCTAGAAGTCGGTGTTATAATGAATGCCGCATGATTTGACTTCCGTAGGCATTGATTTAGATGTTTTTCTTCTGAGTGGCACTGTTCATAATTTCTTGAAAAATATTTTCTTGTCTTAGATTACACATACTTAGATGTCTCTAGAGCCAAATTGGGGTAAAAATAGGCGAATGATGAAGTACCTCTAGAACTTTGATTCTGAATCTTAAACATTTTAATACGTTTTGCATTCTTGTTTATTTTAATTGGGTTGAAAGAGTGAAGATGGGTGTTAGTGGGGTTGTATAAACAAAACACAGTAATTTGATAATTTTCCCTTTTAATCTTGATATTTTCATCTACGATACAAGGCACACACACAATTTTAAGTAAATTAATCATAATAATTATAATAGAAATAATAAATAGTTACACTTGCTTTCAGAACTGCATACTATTACCGAAATACAAAATAGGTACATTGAGAAGCCTCAACATCTAACTGACAAAGAAAAAACTATTTCTACGACAATACTGGACTCGGCCCCGGCGCGTGTGCATACACAAGTCATCGCTTCCACATCAGTATTGTCATTCTATTGTAATGAAATGAAAATAACTGATACAAAAGTACCACATTCACGCCCTTTACACAATCACACATGTTCAGCTAAACATTTATAGTAACAACTAAGTTTTATTCATTACGTCGTATTATCTTTTACAGATAATATGTAATTACTTGTATTAAGCGATCGTTTGCATCGGCGCTTGACTATTCACCGATATCCTCGGATACATTTCTTCTCCACAATCCCGAGGCGAGTGGAATATTTCAACAGTCGGAGTGGTTTCACTAAATAACAGTTGGTGTCTGAACTAGTAATAGTTGCCCAATAGCCAAGCGCCAATAGTACGCCCGATACAATCTCTAAAACCTTACTTTAAGCTATTAAGACATCCAAAGTCTTGTAAACTAAGCATCAATATAAATAACACTATCGTTTTATACTTTATGTATAATGTTAAACTACTGAACTTATTGTTAGGTTAACTACCCATATACATCGACTCTGCATTATGGATATGAGATATAGCGATTATAATTATTTATACATCTTCTAGTTTATGAAGTTTTAAAGAAAACACTTAGGTTATATTGTACGCAAAAAACTGTCTCTTCTGTTATCAGTCAATAATATTGAATTGTAAAAATGTATCCGTTTAAAACCACTAACTTAATGTATCTATCGTACACTTTTATGATTTATGAAATACACTAGTATCAGTTAAATCTAATCATTGCACTAAAATTGAATAAATTACATGAGAGTGAAGATCACAATTATTTACTATTGAAAGTAAAACATCATGGGTGAAAGAAACGTGTACCTACTCTTAAAAATTTTACTGAAGATATCGTAAGGGCCTTTAAAACAAACATCTTAGGAACTTAAACACCTACCGTTTACAGAAATTGCGAGACTAGTGACAAACATTTTAGAAAAACTCTCGTAAAGCAGTCTTAGATCAATTCCAACAATTGTCTCAATCGATCACTGAACATTTGAATGTGACAAAGCTTATGATATGTATGTAGGTACAGATTAATTTGAAAATAAATTCAGATTTACAAAGGCAAATAACAATGGATACTTAATATATAAATATGGCATTTAACGATAAGTTAAAGGTACTCTTCATAAAAGATTAAAATATCGACGAATAAATTACTCGGATCGTCGATAAAACCGTACTGACTTACTCTAATAATAATTATAAAGGGATATTTACAAATTTTTCTATGGAAGAAGAGTTCATTAGACTTCGTATTAACATCACGAAATCTACATCTTACTTCGAATTCAATAACAATATTTACAGAGTAATCTCAATAACGAGAAGTAGTTTCAACTTCATTGAGATCGTTTATGCCAAAAACTTGAGTTGAATAAACAATCAGATTAACAGTTTGATGGGTTTCTAAGATATTTTTGGAAGTACATTTCTTTGAGTTTCTATTGAGAGTTATGTTATCGATCAGAACGTTGAGACCACTGATAAGTTCTTTCACCAATCTCGAATCTTTGGATTTTACTTTTCCCTAAACTCGGGTTTGACGCTGATCATTGGTTTTCTCGATTCGTCGATTTCTTTGTCGTATTCTTGTTGATCGGGGTATTCGCTGGCCCCGGAATGCGCCAGCTAAGTGGCCGAACTGAACAACACTGAGTTCTTGTAGTAGCCGGCGCGGTCCGACAGGGGGCTCTTCACGTCGCGCTCCATGGCCTGCTGGCGGGACTTGCGCTCCATCTCTAACTCTTGCGCCAGAGTTTCTGTTATGAAAGAAAAACAGAATTTGAATTAAATCAGAATTTACAAAATATCACTGGATGAACATTGTAGCCTAAAATCGAAGGATAAAACAGAGTTAGGTACAGAAAATACGACAAAACCGGAAGACACAACTAAGTAAAGGGGAACAAACGTTGGTACAATGTCACACAGAGAGCACACATACAACATGTAGTTCCACGTGTGTCGCTCCGTAAAATGTCATTAGTGTTTCGGGGAAAGCCGACTCACATCAAACGGACTTCACATCCGTATGACACATTCTAATTTAATATTCGATATTGCCTTTGTTAAAAACGTAGCACTCACGTTCAGCGAGTGTTATTAAATTTCTCGTACAAGGGTTATTCGAACGCTACAGTTTTGGTCGGGGTGACATTCGGTGTGTAACTGATGTTAAATGGAAATTTCTCTTGAGTTTCTGTAGTTTGTTTTCGGTTTAGAAACTATTTTACAGAACAGCTTCAGTGGATACATTATTTATATACAATGCAATACATAAATATGTGATTCATAAACGAATGCCGAAGGATGACTAAGTTTTGTAAAGTGGTATTTTAAGAACTTAGAAGGCAAGAACTACTTGAGCATAGTGTTTTTTCGTAAACCCAATATCTATCCAAGCGTTTCATATAAACAAACATCATTCTAAACAGAAAATACTGTTTGGAGTAAAGGTATAGACAATTCTGTAAACAGTTTGATACAAATTGCATGTTAAAAGACGAATTTCCGGGCAAAAGCAGCGCTGTAGCAAAACGTCGCAACAAATTAAGGCACAAAAAATGAAACACGTCTCAAGCACAGGACATCGCCTAATAAGATTTCACGAAAATTGACAAAGTTCGTGAAGAGGCAAAGAGTAGGTGAGGTAAGGCAATTGTCTCCGAAAACGTCGACGTTTTACGAAATATGCTTATTCAATTTCATGCAACGCTTGCCGCCTCCTGCAATTTACGAGATATAAAAGATATAAACGGAATCGCGTTTTTTGCTTACTTTGATGGAGCATTTTCTCAACGGGGAATTGAATTTCTCTTCCCGACATTCGTTTACAATTTATGCTCTGAGTCCCGAATTTATAACCTACACCATTTTTTGCACTTCCAAAAAATGTTTTAAACATACCTAAACCGAAAAATAATTTGAATTTAAATTGTGTTTGCACCGCTGTGAAATTCGAATCAAAGAAACTATTTGTAAACATTCGTCAGTTGGAAAAACTCTATTATGATCCGATTTGTTTCAGTGTTGTCTTGCCGGAGGGCTTCACACTCACAAGTGTCACCGGCGAGGGTTGTCCCGAAACAGAAACCTATTATCTCGGGCGAGATTATACGCCTAGGGCGTCACAATTAAATATTATACACTTAAAAGCTTCGGCCTTTGCCGTTTCACTTCGCTGCCACCCCTAAATGTCCCATTAGGTCTGTTTGAATACGTAATATTTTTGCATTTGCCGCTTCTAAAACAGAATTGCCGGTTCCTTTGAGAGCTATAATCTATTTGTTCTTTGAAACAACTGTAATGGTTGAGCGCTTAGCTTAATAAAAGTTGTCCTTTAATGTTTGTTTTTTCTTTTTCATGTTTCAAAATATATTCGACATTAGATTGTAACCATTTCCAATTGTGAATTGTATTATATTTCCAATCAACAGTGACATTAACTTTCACAGAGTGTTGTTAATAGACAAAAACTTGTAAAAGAAACAGTTGTTATTTCGTTTTGATCGAATGGTTAAGGAATGACAAAAAGGGACTTCACAAGGTGGACGTGAACCGATCTATTTGAAAAGTAACAGAAATAAAACGATAGTGGACACTGATCGATAGTGAGAATAAATAGTTTTTTGTTACAACAATTGTAAGTAAAGCAATAAACTTTATGTGGAACAGTTTCACTGCAGCATTTATTATTAGATGTCAAGTTGTGGCTGGGATCTTTGCAAATAATAGTTGATTTGCATTTAAATTAGAAGTAGGTACGAAATATTGGCGATCTAGTTAAAGTCAATGTTCTACATGTAAAATTGAGAACGGTTGAATAGTTATTCGATTGAGACTTGAAGTAACTGTCTGATAAAAAAATCGAACTGTAGGTGATCACTAACTGAACTATTTTGTGCAAAAACTCTGCAGCTACAAATAAATAACTATGTTTGGACAAAATACAACTCGTTGATTACTTATTCAGTTACGGATCGTTACACTTCATGCTAACAATTTCATGTGACTGTTGATCTGCCAAATGCAAACGAAAAAAAATCGATACAAAGTCATCGATTATTTTTGAAGTGACGAATCGATTTCCTTATTAAGAAGCTCAAGCAAGAAATTAGTTTGGTGCTATTCGAATAGAAATATTTGTGAAATCATTTAACTTTGACGTTATTTTAAAACGTTATAAGTTGTCTTCTTTATAATATAAAACTAAATACAAAAATGTGTTTAATAATTTTTAAACGATGTATTTTCATGACATCTAATATCTCTGTAGAAATAATAGAAAGTACATCTGCTCATTATTTTTTAACAATTTTTAACGCAATCGACACCTCGGCTCGTTGTTAAAGCGAAATTAATTACTGCCGTAAAAATACAGAGAAAAAAGTGAGTTGATTAATTCTTCGTTGGAAATTTGAGAAGATTGTGAACAAAGGGTCGGTTTAAACGGATGATTGTGGAGGGAACTATAGGTGGGAGGGAAATATATAACTATAGGTTCCAACTCAAGTCGAACGAATGGACGCAGTCGGGATAGAGTGCCACTGTTGCTGACTCTATCGGAGCGCGACGAATTGTACTGATTGGATTGATTTTCTATTAAAGACATTCTTTTGACTTTTTTACTCACAGAATCAATTCCATCGTGACTCGGATTCAGTTCGCTTTAAATCTTTATCATTGTCGGTAATATTGTATGTATTTAGAAGCGCGCTCGGTCAATGTTTATGACAATACGCAATAAGTCGTCTATATAATACGCTGAACACAATGATGCGGTTGATTACTAAGAATAAATAAAAAAGTTAATATCGTCAAAGGTTTCGAGCGCACCTGTGCGGTACAATTTTATTTCCATTCATTTTACAAGCTCACCTAAAAAGTAGCATGGAGAAGTTTCCTCTTTATTAATTTTTCAACTTTATATTACTTATGTAACATCGGATGGTTTATCCGTTTTACAAGCGCAGCTCTAATAACGGTATAAACAATGCTTTATTAAAACATCCTGATACTATTAGAATTATAATATAATCAATGATATTGTTTTTACGTAATAAATTAGCATTGTGTGTATCTAATGGGAATTTATGACCGTCTTCCATGTGTACCTTTGTATCAATCAATATAATGATGTCTATGATCGAAACATTATCATGATTGATTACCTTCCACGTATCTACGTAAGAATTGTTGTCATTTTCGTAATTTTAATATCCCTCATTTCACCTACATTATATAAATATACAGTAATTACTCGAAACACTTTTGACTCATCCCGTTTCTTATGAAAAGCACGTAGAAAAAAAGTTTTCTAATTTACGAATAATAAAATATGTTTTTTTCTTTTACCGAAGGCACTGAAGAAAGTTGATGAAAGGCTCCAAGTTTTCATTTTTGTTTTTCTGTTACCAACCTTTTTATATTTACAACCCTCTTGTATTTTTCTGTTTCAGCTTTATAGCTTTTTACCTCTTCTTGGATATGTTCTTTTAAGAGAACTTTCTTTAATATTCTTCTGACATAAGAAGTACCCAAAATCTACATTTATTTTGACATTCGAACAGTACGTGTATCAAGAAAGTACAAAAAAAGGTCTTAAAATGTTACCAGTACAAAAATAGTCAAATTCACATAAAGTATAGCATTTCCGATTTAATTACTTAGTATTGCGTGTTCGCGTTTCTGTAAACATTCTTCTGACATAAGCAAAATAAACGTAATTTTGACATTCGAAGTTGGTCTTGCAAGAAAATGTTACCAGTACGAAAATTGTGAACCATGCAAATTCAAATAAAGATAAGTGATTCCGATTTAATCAATTAGTATTGCGCGTTCGCGTTTCTTTTGAAACATTCTTCTGATATACGTACCCAAAATTTACATTTATTTTGACATTCGAACAGCATGTGTATCAAGAAAGTACTGAATCATTGGTCTTGCAAGAAAATATTACCAGTACAAAAATAGTTGACCATGCAAATTCAAATATAGTAAGTAAAGCGATTCCGATTCAAACAATTGGTATTGCGTGTTCGCGTGCGTCTGAACACTCGGGGTAGCGTAACACTTAAATTAGTAGCAATTTCTACTTGAACAGACTGTTGGCAAAAGGCACTCGTCCGAACAAGGGAAATGCTTAAATCCGTATCAATGTTTTGCGAATTGTAAACACCTATTCGCCCCCTCAAGTTAATTTAGTACGTAGGGGAAGTAATAATGAAAAATTGGTCGCAATCGAGAATTTATTAAGTGTCTTTTGTGTTTTATATCTTGGTTTACTTTTAAGATTTGAGAGACAATTTCAAATATTTTTTCTTATAGGTATGATTTTCTTGCATAATCTTATATTAACAAAAAAGTATAGGTAACGAAACTAAAGAAAAATAAACAAGAAAAGCCTACTCCAACAAATTAAAACATTCAGTTGATTTTAAAGAGTATTTAATGGAACAGCATATTTGGTATCAGTGGAGTTCCGGAGCAGGGGTGCGCCACTACTCTAGGTATGTTGCAGTACGTCGATGCATTTTTAATGAAATTTCTGGGCTTTCCACAAAGCGGATATAAATGAAAAAACAAACTACGGTTTGATTCACCGATACAAGCAACAGATTTTTGCTTCTTGTTTCATCAAAGTTGAGCGCGTTGTATTTTTTTGTGATTCAAATAAAAGTGGTTTTTGCGGGTACTGTTTTTGTTTTGGATAAATTAATGAATTTGAGTTATAATCGGTCCAAGTTTATGAGGTTACCGGTATTTCAGGTCTTACATATGACAGTGAGAACAGTTGATACAAGTTGGACAAGTCTTGCGACTTATATACGTAATACAGACTGGCCTGTTAGTCAAGTGGTTAGTGACCCTTTTTTTTTTTTTTTTTTTTCAGGATGGGAAATCATCAAATGACTTCTCCCGCTCTGGGCGGAGCGGGAGGGCGTGTCAGACTTTTACTGACTAAAACCCACCCGTGTTCCATCAGTTGCCCATGTGCCAGGGTCACGGTATCTCTTTCGAACAGTCACGCGACCCCGGCAGGCATCGGTCCTAGTAGACCCCTACACTGCTGCTGACATCTCTTTGAGGCGCGCGTGGAACACTGCGCGCCGTCGACCCGAGCCTGGTCCTTACCGGGCGGCGAGCTACCCATTGCTCGCCGCCCGCAAGCTCGCGCCTACGGTGGCCGGGAGTCCGCAATCGACTCCCGACGCCCGGGGCGTCTCCTCCTGCGGCGGCTAGGGGCGTGAGGGCGCGGAGACTGCCACTCCCTCACGCGCCCCGCCTCCTCCTTCGCGAGCATTACTGCTTCGCAGAAGGAGGTGACGGCTTCCCATTCCCTCTCGCTCCGTACCATGGCTCGCACCAGGGCCGGACGCGAGAGGTCGCCGCCGCCGATCGCCTCCACGAGGACACGGCGGTGCCCCGCCCAGGCAGGGCACACCTCCACCGTATGCTCCACCGTGTCCTCCAGACGATCCTCGCAATGGAAACACCCGGACGTATCCTCCCGCTTTATCCTGAACAGGAACCCACCGAAGCACCCATGCCCGGTGAGAACCTGCGTCAGGCGGAAAGTGAGGACGCCGTGACGCCTCTCTATCCACTCCTCAAAGTCTAGTGGTTAGTGACCCTGACTGCTAAGACTGAGGTCGTGAGTTCAATTCCCACCCAGGACAACTCTTTGAGTGATGAGCACAATCATTTGTTCTGTGTCTGGGTGTAATTTATCTATAATATGTATGTATTTAGAAATATATGAGTATGTTTATCAGTTGTCTGATTGCCATAGTACAGGCTCTGCCTAGTTTGGGATCAGATAACAGTGTGTTGGAGATATTAGTATTATTATTTATTATTATACTAAGTTGACGTTCCCATGAACGTAATAATATCGTGGCGGGAATTTTCGCGCACTTTATCTTCAACGTACTGCATAAAGCCGAGATTTGAAAATTGAACAGTGTTTTTATTCGACGCCCTGAGATGACAGAGTGCTTTGTCGGATTTTCTATGCTCGGTTTAACACCGAGAGTTAAAAATCAAGTGCGCGATTAAATCCCGCAATTAAAGGTTTTCCTGAATCATGTGAACTTAAAATTGTAGTATTTAACGAGTTCATAGTTAGTGGCGTTTCTATGAAACCCGTACAGAAGTGCAGACCGAAGAACCCAAAGATGAAAAATATATATTTAATAAAAAAAGATTTTCAAACGCATGTTCCTCCAAAACCATGCATTATGCATGCATAATCATACAATACAAACCAACATGCTATAATAGAATTCGTTCAAAAAAGCGCGCCCCCAAAAATCACAATACAAACCGAGAGAGCTCGCATATCGTTGTACTTTTAAATACTTGACATTCCCGATACGAAAGCTATGCAATATGATGAGTATAAATTTCATTTCGGTGGAAAAATTTTCATCTCTAACAGACCCTTTTTATATTCGAAAACCATACATATCGGACGTATGAGTTTGTCCCGGAGAATTCAATAACGTGGTCTTATTAACATTTCGTTTGAATAATGTCCTGATCATTGGGAAATTAACGTCGAAATTATTTCTCGAAGTTAAAAGGAGGAGTGGAAAAGATGAGGGACATTTCTAATTAACTGGACTGCCATAAATAGACGAATAAGAATGATTAAACATCGTTGAAATGGGATGAGATGGGGACGATCTCAGAGCTATATATTTTTATCCAAATATTTGATTCTATAGCCCGTTTTTCCCTACAAGAAAATTTCATATTGGTACTTAGTGACTGCCGTTTTACATTTCAACTCACCTAGAGTCTTCGGCAGAAATCGAGAGTACCAAATATTTTGATGCTCACCAGAGTAATTCTGCCAGAAGGCAGCTCCTCCGCTCATGATGTCGACTGGTGGCGGTGGGTAGTTCCACTGCGGCTTGTCGGGCGTGCGTGGAGGGTCGCGCTGGAAGGGAGGTGAGGCGGACGGCGGCTCAGCACTGGGGGGCTTGCTCTCCCGTTCCGAGCCATTCTCCCGCTCCGAGCGCGGCATCTCTTGCGATGACGGGGTTAGGTTCTCTGTGGAATGAGGTCACGTTAGCAATAAGGTCAAAAGGTCAAGGATATGATACAGCAGCACAATTTGTATTGATACTAAAATTGCTTTACTAAACAGTCACAATAGATTAGCAGTACTCGTATCAATCAAGTGAAACAGACAGCCAATAAATGTAGCAAACAGCGATTATGCAACAAAACCAACTCGACTGCGTGTTAGTTCAGAACCCTCGTTTCAAATGGTCTGCGAAACGATTTCCTGACACGGAGATTAGTACAAGCCATCACCAGCGTTCACCCACCCTTCTTACATCACGCACTTGACACGCATCCAACGCCAATAAGTCACAAATCATCCCCGTTAGCAATCAAAAGTTAATCTTAACTAAGCTACGTAAAGCTCAATGTTCTAGGAACGCTGCTTGAAACATAAGTACGCTATTAGGTGAAATTTTCGCTACACACAGATAGTTTGACAGACGGCAAGTTAACATGTCAGGGGCACTAACACATGTTGAAACTTGTTGATAGAGATGGTATTGACAATTTGACATGTTTCAGGTAGGTAAGATCTTAAAGGTTTCGGTACGTGGGATGATTGCGTGTTGCCAATCAGCAAAACTATGTTTTGATAAAGCTTACCAGTTACGATTCTGAGTATTTCGGAGGGTGCTCCGGACTGTTTGAGAGCCTCTTCTACTTTCTGCCGTCTCTTGAGTTCTAGTTCAAGCTGCTCCTGGATCATTTGCCGCTGTTTTCTCTCCTTCTTTAGCCGTTTTTGGTACATCACTGTCAAAAGAAACGTATTGGTTATTGATGGCTATTAGTTTATTATAATATTCAGGTTGGCACGGTGCCATACACCGAGATGAAGAGAAAATCTTTTGATTTACATGGAAACTTATTTGAATAAAATTGTACATAAATATTAATGTAAGATTGTAATATCCAGCCCAGTTGTACCGTATCGAAACAACAATTACTTGGAATACCGCACGCGGAGCAAAACAAAACTGCGACTAAATAAACGGTTTTGCGTATGCGTCGTGCGCCATACTTCTCTCCACCTGCACCCACATAGCTAAGTATAAATCAACCTCAAGTAACATTACATCTGTCTCTTTCCCTCTTACGTCACTACATACCGATCTTTATCAGAAAACTTAAGGATTCCTTAATTCACCTGCAATAACCACCTTACGTTTGGGCCATTTCTTCGTCAATAATCGCGCGATCGGCCACGCATCGATAAGATTTCTCTTTCTAACTTATGCAGTAATGATATTTACGTCTTCTTTACTCCGAAGTTCGATTGACGAATGATTGAGCCGGTACACGTGTTGATAGACGCTGGAGGCCCAGCCTCCGACAGGGCCGAGGGGCGGCGCGGACAAGGGACCAAACGATAAACCGATCGCTGAATTATTACAATTTTTAACCCAAAGATAATATGAATTTTTGTCACGATTTGGGTTATGAAATCATTAAACTAATTACGTCAGCTTTTAGAGCAACCGTTACAACAATTACGGTTTTAGAGGATAAAATATATAACTTGATTACAATACAGGGTGGCAGAGACATTGAAGTGCAACCTGTTACCATACTTAGTTTATGTGTATATGATTCTGAACCCCACGGCGTTAGAATTTTTCAACGGTTATTAAAAAATAATGTGTTGTTCCGTACATTTCGATCTAGTAAATATTGCACTTTTCTACGAAAGAGCAGATTTGATTTTTATGATAACAGACGAAAATTTGTCCGTCTACCAACATGTGCTGAATTCATGGTTACAATTTGCATGTCGATAGGGATGCCATCCTGAATACAAATAAACCTACAACAGCTTAAAAGCTACAAATATAACACATTTCGACATACATATAACAAATACTACTAAAATTGAAAGTGTCTGTAAACAATTCTGAACATCTAAAGCTTATTACTTGTACCATCAGGTAAGTCGGGTAACAGTCTCGAGATGGCAAAAGATAGAGTTTTGATGGAGTCGAGCGGCGACCAAGATGCGGATAACTCGTGTTATGGAAAAGGTATGAATAATAAACTAATAAAAATAAGACACGCCCTCTTGTCGTTGTGATGCTGGAGTGTCGGAACGAGATTTGAGTACCACGAATTTGAATATTGTGGCCGTTTAATTTCGGTGGGAGCGAAAAATATTTGATGGAGTGAGAAGAATTAAAAGTACAAATTCCAGTAAAGTGTTATGTAGTAAGAAAGACAGAAAACGTTATATAGAATGAAGAAATATATGAAACATAACTCATTATAATACAAAAAGTCTGTAATGTTCCTATTACTGTAACACAAGGCTTCTCTCGTTGAGAAGGAGTGGGCAGATATCCACCACGCGGGCGCAGTTGGTAGTTGTCACATCTTAAAATTTTCAGTTATAGGACACTTACTGACGATAAATATAACATATTGATTTCCATACATTATCAAGTCTTTAATGTTAATTACCATCCCTTGCAGGTAAACATACAAAAAGAACTAACACAAAATTAACAACTCTAGAGCAATATGGAATGAAAATAAAATGAAAGCTCGTTTTCTCATTAAAGATTTGCTAGTAATTAATGTTGTTGCTAATGAAACGGGCGAGGTTCACTAGCGATCGACTCCTACGCATCATTTGTCATCGTACGACCTCCGACACGGCTCAGTAATAACGTACGGATTGGAAAGTTCGTTTTTATTTCCATTCGCGTTTTTTGCAGCAGAATCGTATGTATACGGAATTAGGAACTTCATTTTGCCTGATATTTCTCAATACATTTTTTTGCACTATCTACTGTCGTTTGCTTAGCAACTTCATTAAGGTCTGCACCGTTAGCCACAATGTCAAAAGGTATATTATTTACACGACCGTACATAATTACTTTGTTAACAAAATTAGGATGGAAAGGTCCGTACGTTAATTTCTCGTCAATACAAAGGTCTACGTCCAAAGATCCGTTCAGTGGAAAATTCGTCGGACCATCGAGTCCGAGTATCGATTCTCTTTAACACCTCTGAAAAACAGGTTTGCACTCGACTGAAGCTTATTTTAGGATCTTTTCATCTCACTTTTTGTGTCTATTAACGCGTAAACGTTTTATTAATTAGCCACCGGCCAAACCTTTTCCTTACTTTGTCGTGTCTATATTTAGTTGGTTCCCTTTTTCGATCTTGGTCAGAGATATGAGCAGCCGCAACTAAACCGTCAATCATGTTCTTCCTACGCTTAATCCAGCGGCAGAAGCGCCGTCTGCCTTCATTGTTTCTACAAGTCAATATTTGTCTATAGCTCGTCGGCACCGCTTTGTGCTCCATAATCCGGCCTATTGCTTCCTCTCGCCAGCTCGGAACGATGAATCGTAATAATTCTTCAATCGATTATTTCATTTGACGCTGGCTAAACAAAAAGTTTTAATCTTTTATGGCCGCCTTTGTAGTCGATGATGGGACCAATTTCAAATAGTAGGGATGTATTCACCGACTTATGATATTATTATTATGGTAATACTTCTTTTGTTCCAATTGAATTCGAATTCAATTTATGAAGACGTACCTATTGAATGCTGGTTGATCCTTACATATATTAATCAAAGACTTTTAATCGGTAGACTAACGTTTCAAAATATAGAAGCCATCTTTATTGCTCAGAGTTGGCGTTAAATTGCGGTATTATGCATACAAAAACAGGACAATAACAAGACACAAGGATTAAGAGAACACAACAAAGCTGTGATATGAAGCGAAACAATTCGATGACCGAGGGTATGAATAAAAACGAACCACCAAAATATTGAAGGAATCCGTTCAAAGGGGCAAAAATGCAATAAAAAAGCCCGGCCCGATACAGAACGAGAGTGTGGTTAAAAAGCAACGAACGAATATGGTTGCGAACATCCGTTGCAGACAAAAGTTGGGCTACTTGACTATGCAAATTATATTTGCGGACCGCCGCGGCTGAGACCCGATCTCCGACGTTTCGTTTCACTTTTACGTATATAACGTGTATTCTTTTCATATTTTCATCCGATTTCCTTCCCCTCCGTTCATTTTGTTCCGTTTTAAAAGTCGCGGAACAATACCGCTTTCCGCGAGGCTTATTCGCCGCAAGCAGTTTCCTTGCACGCGGCTTCTTTCTCTTGTTATTATACGTATCTTTTTATATCTATCGAGTTTTCTTTTCTTTAATACTTTTTAACTCATAAATGGCTGATACGGTCCCCTAGGGTTTGTTGCCCGAATAACATGTAAATGAGTCGGTGCTCGAGTACAAATTTAAATGGTTTCCTCTGTTATTTCGTTGTTTAGTTGTTTATCATCTATAGCGATCGTTGTATTTTAATCGAAAAATGCGTAATTTGTATAATTTTTGGAACATTTTAATTTATTTAATGCTTTATTTGGTACTTAGGTATAGTTTTTCATTATGATGATTGTTGTAATGTATTCAAATGAGCTTGTTAATTTACGAACATAAGCATACATTATTTGTAACGCTCGACGTTTTTGTAATCGTTGTTGTTGTCAGATTACATAAGGGTTTAAACTTAAATAACTCATGTGGTAATATTACGACCTTTTTAAATGATAAGGTAAATATAAGTATTTATATATTTGTGGTTGGGTGTTTGTGTATTTGTACTGTGTCGACGTTATTTTCTAACTAAATCAATATTTTTACCCTACTTAACCTTATTTAAACGACAAGGCACTAGGTTCTGAATAATTTTCCACAATCTTTCACTACTAGTACATATTACTAGTACAAGATATACGTGTCGTCTAAATAAGTAGAGTAGGTGGAGGCGCCCGCGCTGTACCGCGCCTCCTTATCTATGGCGCACAATAGGACCGGGCCGCGGATGCGGACGTACTTATTGCTTTATGGTACACCTACCCGACACGCAATACACCACAGATACGATTTTTTTTAAAGAGAATAAAACGTGGAAATACTTTTTTGTAGAATAGTGCTGAACGAAAATGCGAATACCTACCTAGTAACTAACACAATCTTGGATATGAAGTTTTCTTAGATTTTTAAGTTTTTATTAATAAAACCACACAATGTGGTTTTATTAATAATTTAATTAATTTAATTGACACAATGTGGGTTCACATTGTGTCATATAGTAGGTAAGTATGTTAGTTTATTTTGTATATAATGAGGTTTTTATTGAAAAAAAAACACTGGCAAATAATTTAGAGGCAAAGAAAGCGTAATAAAAACAAATGAGCCTTGATCAGTTCATCTTCATTTCACTAGTTATCTTATAGCCCTACTGTTTATTAAGAAAATATGTTCAACATGTACTTTATTTTTAACAAGTATGTAATAAAAATAAAGCACGCAATACATGGTCAAGTCATTTGACGTTTGTGATTTTGTATTTACAAAACCTTGCAAGAATATCGGGCATTACATTATGATAACTGGGAAAAGACAATATAGTTTTTCCTAAACATAAAATTGCTCGAAACTTTTCCATTGTTGTATATAGTAGCACCATTTTATAATAAATAATAGTAAAAAAAACACACTCTAATAGAAAACAAATCAAAAATAGAAAATAATGTCATAAAAATCAAAATAACTTTAGAGTGGTTAATAAATGAAATCATTTTAACGTAAAAAAGTGTGGGTGCTTGATATATTTAAGTTCAGCTAGTTATAAAAGTGCAGTGCGTAGTGTTTTCTTCTTTTGCTATCCTGGTGATACTGGCGAGGATTGGAATTAATCCGACGTTTTAAAGGCGGTGAAAATCGCATTCAAAGATTCTGTTACAAACCTACATACCAATCTAATAAAACCGTGTTTAAAAACTGCAAAAATATATAATTATAATATCGATAGAAGCCAATAGTTTTCCCACCGGTGCAATACGACGTAAATAAGCATCGACTTTTATGACAGCTGCTCCCCTACCAGTCGGAGCCGAACGATTTAGATAAGTCTTTTTATAGTTCTTTATTGAAAATAAATTGCCTAGAATAAAATCAGACACAGTTCAAATGGCTTTCCGATAGATGTGTATGAAATAATGTCTTTTAGATAAGATGTGTCGTTATCATGCCGACGTATGTTACATTTGGGTTTGATGAGCTGATTGTGTCGACGTGCTTCGGTAACGTCCGATATTAATGTTAGTGATTTGTGATACAACGCGATATTTGTGATATAACGCGATATTGCTTGTCCTGGAGGTATTACTCGAGGAATGCGATATAATTTTATTTATCGTTAAGACTAATTATTTAAATTGCTAATTTAAAAACAAAACAATATTATGTAACAAGATGCAATTTAGTGTGAATTTAATTGTTAGTTACAAAGTTCAATTTACATTACAGTAATGATTTTAATCATATTTGCAAGTAAAATAACGTTAGACATTTTTTTTAAGTTCAATTATCGTATTAAAGTAATATAAAACCGATCGAAGGTGCAATAAGAAGTAACTCCGACACGTTCTATAAGAACATTTGTCAAACTGTCCGCGCCGCTGTCTCGTACAGTCGCTAACAGCAGTTTAGCTTTTTATCTATTTCCACTGTTTTATTTCGGTAAGCGCGATATTTATGGGGTGGGTGTCGCGATAGATAAACATTTTCCTCAAAACTGTACGGATTATTGTTTTTGTCAGACAAGTGGGGATCTAAGTTATGAGTCTGGAATGACCTCTAGTGATAAAAAAACATTATATTTTCTCTGCACAATATCGGAACAGACTTAATAGATATAAACAAACAGACGCGCTTTCATATTTCACAACATTCCATCGTACATTTCAAACTAGAAAATATCAATAAAGGTACGGAGGAAATTTTTATGAAAACATGAGAAAAGAAGATCGCAAGCACTTTTATCAAACCGATCAAAGGGCCGGTCGGACATTCCGACTTCTTACGACGTTAGTAAAAAATACAATCTCTCTTTATAGTTACCATTCCACTGGTTATTATATCCGTATCGATACGGCTGAACTTACCGACCGTGAAATGCTCGATTCTCGATATTGCCTGCCCCCGGCACTACTACAGTAATTTCGGACGCTTTAAAAATAAAGAATTTACACAAAAAAGTGGTATTTATTATGTATAAAACGCTTCATGGATATTTACGTAATTATTCGTAATAAAAAGGTATTAAAATATTTGTAGTAACTTCTCAACCATTTAAAATGTTTCGTAAAGTGGAGCAAAAACTTTGAGTTTTATAAGTTCGGACGATAATTTCAAAATAAAGGGCATAAAGATTTTATTAGATGTTTGTTTATAATAAATTGGTAAGTATCTACTAAGAACTTATAAAAATGTCAATTTAATATTTTCGCGAGTATCACTGACGTGGATTTCGAGTAATTGTCCATAAAAATATGCCGAATAGTCGCGTAGACTTAACGATGATTGTCTCAGGAAAATAGTCGGCACTTCGCACGAGTTGTCATCCGCCACCCAAACTTTTATTACATATAAAAACATTGATCACCCTGTGTTTATTTATGTTTCTATATAAAATATTGTATTTTCGAAACCGGGTCAAAACATTAGTAACATAATACTTATCAAACGCGCCGGTAAAAATTAGGACGGACAGATGAAATAAAAAGTAATCGATTCTTAGTAAAAAATCGATGCAGTTCGGGATCGAATAATGTATTTATTTTCGTTGGAATGGCTCATCGGGCCATGCTTCCTGCGACATCAGTGTGGTCGTAACGTGACACCTTTTATTAATATGCCTGAATTAATAATATTGTAGATATTCGTTGGCAAGGGTCGTGAGTATCGCGTGCGAATGTATCGTGAGGCTTCAGTGCATCGATTTGAAAATTAAATATCGATTTACAATATCGAACGGTTCTAGTAACCAGTCCCGTCGTAAGACATTGTATGGATGAAGCAGGGGTCCGAACATAGCTATGTTTATTTTACATAAAATACGACTTTATTTTATAACAGATAAACAAACTATCAAAAGTGTGCGATTACTACGTCATTGTTAACGTTTATGATGACATTTTATTATTATGTGATTGAGGTCATAATTGGACATGATTAATGGCGTCGTCATTAATTTGATTTAATCACTATTTACGACTTGCTGTATAGTCGTTAAGTTATTAATTGAAGATTCGAATAACAACAAATGATATACAGCATACAAAGTTCATAAAGCCATAGATGTGAGTTGAGCTTTTATTTCTTTACTTTTAAATTTAAATCAGTTAAAATAAGCAATTAGTCTCCCTCTATAATTATAAGACTTTAATTAACAGCACTAATATGAACAGACATTTATCGATAAATAAATGATTATGCATTCAAATATGTAGATAAACAAAAAGGGACTGAAGAAACACGAGGTTTTTCGCCATAATTAATGGCAATTCATAAAAACAAGTGGAGCTGAGAACCTCTTTTGTTCGTATAAAAATATAAAGCAGTAAAACATTGTAGCTGGTTATATTGAGTGGCCACTAGCAATTTCCAAGCAATAACGTAAAACACACGGGCGCAGGTAGACAAAACACAACAAATATTGACAGTAGATGATTGCACCACGTCCAGCCAGAGATCCCCTTAGCAAACTGCGAATTAAAATGGGGACGAGAAAAATTAATCCTAATGCGATTTTAATGAAGCTGAAACGAACGAATGCAGTAATGAATTGTTAAGCCGCCGGTTATTCGTTTTGTGTTAAAAGGGAGAGGATTGCAAACGAGAGAAATAAAACCAACCATTGTATATCTAGGTGTATATAATATAACGTAGCGTTTTGAATAATCTTGGTATAATTTGCTTCAGCATGCAGAAGCTCGTGAAGATTAAATTGATATATTATTACCCGAGCTTACAGTGAGGAGAGTGTATTGAAGCGTAGAGAAGATAAAATGTAATAATAATTAAGGCTCAGCATTGCACAAAGACGCACGCCTTAACATCGAGTATAAAGCACACAAGCGCTGAAAATGTACACCTGAAGTCTGTGCCCGCTTTTGCATTAACGAATGCGGAAGCGGCGCTGTGCATACAGGACGCGTTGCACCCTCCCCCTCCCCCCCCCAGGCAGCACAGCACTAGTACACGAGCTCACCCCCCCGCGCCCCCTCGAAGCTACACCTCTCGCTCGAACCAGACGCCTCCAGCAGCCAGCATGTCCCACCCGTGCGTTCATTACCTCCACCCGGCGACCCAACAATTCAAGTTTGCTTTCCGCCACACAATCTCGCTACCGACAGACTACACTACTCCCATACACCGGCCACTCGAATAATAAAGATGCAGAAATTAACCCGTCCACACTGAAGAAGAGGAAACTAAGTGAAGCTATCTCGACGTGAATAGAGGTAATGCAACGCGAGCACTCGTACAGAGAATGAAAGAAACGAGCTCGGGATTGCCCGCTTGTTGAAACAGAGGGTAAATGTCAACCGCGGAATAAAAACAGTCAACAGATAAATGCAAACGATAAACACACTCGCAAACTGAAAAGGCAGAATGTGAGAGGGAAGGTTTGTTTTTCTCTGCTGTGTCTATACAAACTTTGCGGTTAGAATAAAATTAGAATCTCGCGAAGAAGCGTTTACAGCTATGAGAAATCAATAAAGTTTCCGCACTAAATTTGGTCCAGCCCATAAAATATTCAATTACGCATAAGTACACATTTGCTAAGGCCAACAACGACCACGCGGCACCCCCATTAAAGACGCCTAAGGGCCATTTAATCGGTCAGTGGATGTAAATTCGCTGGCCCCAAAACAAATATCCCGAAACTAATAAGGAAACGAAATATGTAAATCGGCTGCCATATTGTTTCACAAGTGAAATCTTCCTTTAATCTTATAACAAATCCGCGTCCAAATGGCCGGTCCGGGCTGAATTTGAATATAGGAGGGTTGAGTGAAGGGTCAGGTCGAGGAACAACCGTGTTGTGGCGAGGAAGGAGCAAATGTATGCAAGCCACGCACGGAGGAGATAGCGCCGTAATGTTGTCCTATGCACATATTGCAGCAAATTAGTTGTCGACTTGTAAACAAGGAGGAGGAAAGTAAGGCCGCTAAGACGTCGTCGGTGGGTAGTTTGCATGGATATGAGAGCGGCAATATAGGGGTCCGCAGCTGCTGGCTGTACTCATTAAGATGTTTTATGGTCGGCCCGCCGGACCGTGTTGCCAATTTAAGATATTTCTATGCGGGACGGCACCACGTTAGTTTGGCTTCCGATTAGGGGATTAAAGTGGTCCTTTAAGGTATTAGTGTAATAATTGCTCGGCCCATTTTGCGGTTAGCATTGTCCCCGATACTCCCTTGTAACGCTGTTAAGGGTAATTTAAGATCATCACATATTCTGTGTATATGTTGGTGAGTGGAACGGAAAACCAATAAAATGAGGGGTAGATTGGACAGACGAGAGTGAAACAAAACAAAACAAGTGCGCAATAAAATCGAGTTACAATGGAAAAAGACAAAGCTCAAACAAATTTGGTCCGATCCGTCGCACACCTATTCCCCGCGCAGCAAGTAAATCAAAGGGTGTTGAAACTTTACACCCACTTAAAGCCGGACACAGTAATAAAGCGTTCGAACTTCATCGACCCTGGACATCAAATGGGACACCCCTTCTCGCATTTTGTACGGGGGAAATTAAAAGTTCTGAGATGTTAAATTGGTGACTGACTGCACGAAGCCATATTAGGTAGGTATTCGTATTCGCTTGTATAATGTTTGTGGCCCTGTCTCCTCGCAAAATGATCGATATGGGTTTGTTTCTGAGTATAATACAAGTATTGAGTAGAGCGATGCCCGTAGAAGTCCTACAAACTACCTCTTAGTTACCAAGAGCTTTAAACGGTGCACAACTTGCTTCCAGAGCTGAAGTGTCTCGTGTTCATCATTGTACCTCGAACAAGTTTCCCTCCGAGGAAATCGGAGAGGCTACCAATATTGAATTGCCCTTTGCAACACACACAATGTAGGTAGACATGACATCACAATTAATAATGATAAAGTTAATCCGTATAAAAAGGAAATGGACTCTTTTAAATTAATTCAAAAAGCAAACATCAACGACTATCATAATTGATGCATCGTATCTAACGTTAAGGATCGAAGAACAAAAACATGATAATAACTTTGAAGTTCTTTTAATTAAAAATAATTGATAACAACAGCGTTAGTGAGCACGTTAAGTTTTATGAGTATAACTACGAAAGGTGCAACCCTACATCTTAGGAATGAGTTACAATCTGCTTAGTGCTCACCCGACACCGGTCAGAGTAGTCGGTCACTCGGGGACAATAATTACATGTGACACTTCCAAGCTTTGAAACGCAAAACCTTTGAGGAATTAGATAAACATACTCTCAACTTGTAGTGGTCTTTTGAAATTAACTCTAACTACACGTTATTTTAGCTTACCTACAAGTTAGATTAAGTAATTTGAATACGAGAGTATTATTTTAAGAGGAAGAGTGGAATGTTTAGATATTGGCATACTTCTATCAATAGCTATGAAGTACAAATCTTGTTAAAGAAATAAACTTTTTCTATTGTATTATTTTTGTTTCTCCTATCATAATCATTTATGTCTGATGTGTCATCAATCATTAGAATTATCAAAGTTTCTACCAATTAGTTTGTAATCCCGAATAATTTTCCAATTAGCATCCATCGCCAATAACAAAACGACATCTCACAAATGTAATCACGGCCATATTAATTGTTTCTAAAGAGGTGATTTCATATGCGCCCAGATTAAGTGCACGACCCGCACTCGGAACGAAGGGGTTATTAAATAATTTATTGTCTACTAACTATTCGTGAGGGCACTGCTCAAATGGACCGCTAAGATTTCGCAAAGTCTTGTTATGGAATATTGCCGGCGTAAACTTTGTCTATGAAACTTAAATGGATTCGCACAGCGATACGATGAAGACGTACATATTTTAACCATTTGCTAGCGAGATTGTTTCGCAGTCGAAACATGGACGAACAATTTCATTTTGTTCATCAAACAGTGAAACGGGAAAGCGGTCTTGATTGAGTTTGGTCTGAACCTTTTATAGCTTTCAATGCACATTTCTGCCTGTCAGTAGCAAATTACGCAGACTGCCCATTCACGCTCAAAAATCACTCTCAATTGAGTCAAGTGGGACAAAATAAAAGGTGAATTCATCATGGGGGTGTGAAGCGACGCCGACGCGGCGCCCCCTGTTGGGAAACCAAGGCGGAAAACGTATGTCCGGTCCATTTGTAAACACTAACAGGTACTGGCAGCTTTTTGACAGTTTATTAAATTAAATTGTATTGGCGATTGTTTGTGAGCGAGCAGTGTGAAGAAAATGTGTGGGAGGCGACGTGATGAATGGAAGTTCACTGTGGGCTGCAATCAATTTGTATTACAAGTCTCATTGAGTTGTGATATTCGTAAATAATTAAATATGAATATTCAATACAAATCCATTTGATAGTTTTTTCTACGTAGGTTTTTTTTTTATTTGACTAATGTACAAAACATAAAAGCGATAATAACTTCAATTAATACCTATCTTCCTCTTGCAAGTTAATTACAAATGGCACTAACTTGATTTCCGGAATAATTTACATAAATAACCCATCAGTAAAACACGACGCAATCATGAAATATGACATTTAATGGTTTCCATAGTCACAAGCAATTATACAAAGAGCATTCTGTTGTCTGTATACATTTTTTTAACAATTAATTTAATTCTGAAACCATACTTTGGTTCCCAGCGTTGAATTTTTAAAAGAGTTTTTTTATGCGTAAACGTAAACCAAACATTTTGTTGGAGACACATTAAGTAGATTGAAATACAAAAATATAAGCTAACAAATATGCTTTTTGGAAAATATTCAAACCCAAAACATTTGTTTCAGTTAAATCAGTTATCAAAGAATCGTACTATCCGAAAATTTTAACTACAAATAATAATAATGATAATTAATAAATAAACGCAAAACATGAAAAATAAAAGTATTATTTATAAAAAAACACTTCATAAAAGTCATATTTTGTGCATTGACTGGTCAGCCATAAACGATGGGGAAAGGTTTTCACGAATCAATTTCGACTCCCGTCATTTGATTATCCCGGTCGTGTACATGTAGTACTTACATCGAAAGGGCAGGAGATAATTCATTTTTGTCGAAATATTGTCTGGTGCCCGAAAAAATTAAATTACACGCTCGTATCATTTTGCGACTCGCTGTTTGCAGTATGATGGATTAGTCTGGAATTTATGATCAATTTTAATGTGCTACTGTTTCAATCGATGATGCTCTTTAGTTGTTACAAGTTTTGGATACTATGGGTTGGTTTTAACAAGTCAATAACTGATAAAAGTTTGTAGGCAATAACAATAAAAAACTAAGCCATTAGCATTTCAGCACATAGATAAAGCTGTAAACAAACGTCCAAATATTACCATTGCCTTTGATTCGTTTCCTAACAGTTACACCGAAATCAAATAAACATTTCAGTCAGTATTAGAAGAGCAATAACAACTTGTAGAAGATAAACAAGCAAATGAGTTCGCGATAAAAACCAATAAGTCGATAAAACGAGCTGAACTAAGCTGAGCTGAGCGCATAAACCTTGTGTTTGTTCGCAAATCAGATGAGAGTATAAATGGAATCATCTTTCACACGCCGCCGGACCGCCCACACGAAAACGGAATTGATTTTATTGATGAAAGCATCAATGAGTTTGATTTTCCAGTTTATGTTAATGAGATTAGTTTCGATTTATCTGAGACTTTGAGTATTTAAAACAATCTTAGCTAATACAAAGCTTCTAATCAATAAATCACAATCACCATTTAAAGTTTAATTGCGATCCGGAATGCAACAACTCTCACAGGCATGCTAACTGCAGTAATAAAATTGTAACAAAACAAGAGCACTTTAACTGGATCATGCCGGAAGTCTATTTTTGTCACTAACTTAACAGTGGCAGCACTAAATATGATATTAGCAGCAACTTTAATACGATATCCTGCAATCAAATCAGCGTATGGCTTCATCGACGTCTGCTACTCGTGTGTGGTCGAGCCATAAACAAAGATCTTAATGATCGCACACCGGCCAACGTAAACAATTTATTAGCCCACAATCGACATCGTTACAATCGGTTCGTGCACTCGATGCATTGATACATGTTCCCTGAATCGAACCACTTCTCCGTTTGCAGACGTGTCGATTTTAATTGCATCACTAGCTATAATTACGTAAACACGTTCTTTACTTGTTTTCGAATACGTCTCGGGTTTTATTGCCGATTCTTTGGTTCTTCTTCTGTCTGTCAAATTATTTAGCTCTTGTATCGATTGTTAACGCCAGTAGCCTCGACTCTGACATATTGGAAGAGGGCGCCGGCCGCAACATGTAAACAAAGTTTCTTGACCATTTTAAGACTATGAACGTTTGCTATAGTGTTAAATTTGTGATCAATAAGCGATTTCCCCGAGACACCGGATGCGGTCCGCCGTCCACCAAGTTCAATTATTATTGAATTTCCTATGTCCGGGGCGAGTGCCGTTCCGACAACTAGGGGTGAGGCAATTCCTTTTTAACTTTCGTGAAATAATTTGCCTGTCTTTGACACAAAGGATTGCTGGACTCAATTTGACAACAAACAATAGGCAATTTTGTGACTTCGACTGAATTATTCACAAATTGTCGCATTACCAACTAAGTAACATTTATTATGATAATTTCTTATCTATAAGAAGCTAGCATACTTCAGCATAAAAACCAGCCGTGCTATTAAATCAAATTTGATTGAAGAGGGCAGGGGTCAATTACGTTTTAAGTGCACAATCGTCATGATTTACGCCGATTGTTGCTATGACTTCCGATCTCCAAAACGCGGAGCTCACCCCTGTTAAAGAAAATTATTTCCACAACAAAGAGTTTTGAATTAAAGTCTCGACTCACTCCGAAACTTCACTAAGACATTGGAGATTCCCGTTTTTGTTTGTTTCTATAATTAAAACGCGACTTAAACGCTCTTCCGATAATTATGAATCTACTTGATGTTGTTATTGCAGTGAATCGGATTTACGAGGGGATGTTTTTGGGCAATTTTCTCCGATTAGTATTGGTTTTCGGTTTAATGTTTGTGCTGGATTTTATCAAGTCACGTTTTATCCTTGCGTTGGCGGATTTAATCAACATTGTTGGGTTGTTCTTTGAATTTGTTTATCCTGATCGTTGACTGTTGGATAATTTGAATTTTGACAGCATTTCGTCCGCTTGCACCCGTGACCCGCTAATGTGTCACCGTAGCGTCGTGACGGAGTGTTACGTTTACACATCGGGCCAGTATTTCGTGAGCAGTATTTCGCAGTGCGGCCGGCGCACGGGTGGGCAGTGTTCACATTACCTTCGCCTGGTGGCCGGCTGACTCATTCCAGTGTCGCCGACCGCCAGTTTTGAACAGAGTTCTAACTCCCAGTGGTCTGGCGCTAACACGCAACTCCGCCTCAGTAGTTCATACGCTCCGGTGAGCAATTTGGAAATTGTAGCTTAAATTTTGCTAAATTTGTTCATTTGTACTGAACTCGCTTGAATACAGAAATAGTTTTGGTTATTAATTAATTGTTGATCGCGGTACGGGTGCTCTCTAACCGGAACATATGCATACCAGCTCCATAATTATCACGAATACCAAATTCGTAGTCAGCGTTGCCTCGTTTTCCCGATCTTCATTAGTATGTATTAAATCTGCCCTAATATTATAAAAGGTAAAGATGTTTGTAAAATTGTTTGACTTGATAACTCAAAAACTGCCGAAACCGATTTATAAAAATATTTCACATATGGATCACATTATTCCGGAGTAACATGAGCTATGAATTTCACGCGGACAAAGTCGGGGACGAAGTGCTAGTAGAACACAAAAAATATTTGTAACCTGTATCAAACTGTACCAATAGAGTATTGTGAAAGTGAACCCAGAATTTCACAATCAGACCACTGAAGCGAAATAGAGAGCCGTGTCAAAAACTTTCTGCTAATCGTATTCAAAGCTAGAGAATTATAATTACAGTTAAAAGCGACAAATTTAGTATCATGTTACGGACACGGCATGCCGGCTCAGGGCGCGAGCACTCAGTTGTATAATCGACAGCTCGCCGAGGACCGGACACGGCTTGGCCGCGACACTTCTTGCCGTGTTGACTCCGTACCGTCACACTACCGGCCGCCGGATTGAAGAAACACTGTCGTGATTTTGGTCAGCCATGTTTGGTTAAGTTTTGACTGAGTGCTTGATTGAATTACGTTTTGTTGTTGATCACGATTAGGCGTTGAGCACTTCTTTGATCTAAGAACTGGTTTGCTTCATTAAATTATTTTTAATTTTCGTTTCTGGTCATTAATTCTAAAAGTTTTATATGCTACCAGCACAATTCCTAAATATTGATTATATAGAAGTTTCCACACTGTAAGTGAAATTCAAACTCATATCTGATGTGAATGAGATTCGTTATTCATAACGAAGACAATACAGTAATTACAAAGTTCATTAGGTATTTCACCAATTTGCCGCTAAACTTCGTTTCAACTCCATCTTATTACGCGAAACATTATAATATACATTGAAACCCGTTCTAACAATTTCACATACAATCATAAATTCTAATTTAGCTCGTTGGTGGATCTTGTTACCACCTCGCCTTCGGTTTTCCGGACTTATTGTATGTTACTCCCAAGACATCGCAGCCCCACAGTACGTATATACAAAATTAATTAGACAAAATCTCGGGCTCTTGTAATATTTTATTATTATTTCCTATGTTGTGCGAGATTTTATTAGGGCGTTATATTTATTGCTCTTCTCTTAGGTGTAATGAATCTGAATAGGGTCTTGATTAGTCGTTACTGTATGGATGTGTTGGCTACAAGTTTATAATTACACTAGTGGTAATTACAAGGTAGCTTACATTGTGAGACCTTCGTCGGCTTTCCGTTTCGTTATCTCTCTACGAATGTTGATGGTTTGTTAAATTAAACGTCATGCAGTGCACTGCTATTTTCTTGATTATAAAACGCCTATCTTTGGATAGTTTGCACTATTTTAATTTATAAGTGATCGGCTACCTTCAACTGGACGGAAAAATATGCCGTAAAAGTTTATAATTATATTGTAAATGTAGCTTCAGTTACTTTCGATAGCTTTAATTAGTTTTACATATCGCAATATTCTATCGATAGATAACGCTTCATGTTTGTAAAAGGTACTCAAGTAAAGTCAACCATCCTACTTGCCTTTAAACGTTTAACAGATAACCTAAAGAGAACCAAAGAAGACTCCAACAATACTACTATCAAGATAAATTAAAGAAGTTGGACGCACAACAGCCTACAGCATCCCGATAAGGATAGGACAAAGCACTAGTTCTTAAAAGGTAGGCAATTGGTGTGTCCATCGGAACAACGGCCCGGCTCCGACATCGTATTCTACTTAGCCGTGAAATGTGTAATGCTAATATGCGTTGCGTTTCAACGTCTTCGCCGCCCTTTGGTGTTACCTACCAATTCGCGACTTGTTCGCAAAGTTATAGTGTACTTTTATACAGTTCGATTTGTTTAATCCAAAGACTACGGAAGAGGTAGAGACGGCAATTCTGATTTATATTTTCATACAACCCTTTCGCAACAATATGGAAACGCTCAAAAGACGGGATTTAAAAACATGGCGGATAATGAAACACAAATAAATGGAATGTCTGAAAAATATAAATTGAAATAGAATGGATTTTTCAAATGCATAATAGAATTACGCGGATGGATTGGATCGGAACTCAGAGCTGACCAGTCGGTGAAATCTAATCATTTGCATTACTTCCGCGCGCTGCTCTCATACTGCGCTTCATTTCACGAGAACAGCCGCGGGACCTACACTAATCACATTTTGTATAAATTTGTGAGGTTTTTCTTTAACTGATTTCTGTGTTTTTGGAATGAGCTTAAAATATGCCAAATAATAAATGAAGTTATTTCTGTAAGTGCGTTTCTATAAACACTTTATACGTCAATCATATTTTTAAACCTAGATGAGGTCGGCTAACTACTCTGAGAAGAAAGGCCAAAACCAGAGGTCACAGTCTCTTTTAAAGTACAGACATAATTTTGGTCTTATCATGTGAAGACCATTTAGATTGGAGTCCGAAATTGTCTTTTGTGGAAAAAAACCCATAAATTGAATGAACTTGTCCAGTTAGTGCACGGATTTGTTAGTTATCGTGCAGCTAAATTTAGTAACTGCCGAAAATGCATCATTCATTCATTCATTTTTTTCATTTTTTTAGTTAGTGACCCTGACTGCTAAGACTGAGGTCGTGGGTTCGATTCCCACCCAGGACAAATGTTTGTGTGATGAACACATTCATTTGTTCTGTGTCTGGGTGTAATTTATCTATACTTATAATAAAACTGTAGAGAGGTCAATTCTGTACATTGAAAATATATTCAAAATTAATATTGGAGGATGAATGGTGATCGATACTGATGCCAAAAATGCAATCAGTAAATTTTTTGTCTGTCTGTCTGTCTGTCCGTCTGTCTGTATGTGCACGCATGGGTCAAAAACTACTGAAGGGATTTTAACCAAACTTGGTAGGATTGTAGTCCATACTACTGGGCAGGTTATAGGCTATATAACATAACGCTAAGACACATAGGAGCCGAGCAGTGACGATAAACTTGAAGCAAGTCGGATGAAAATGCGCTTTCAAGCTCTTATTCTCGCAAAATTAACCTGGATTAACACATAGGTTAATTTTTATCCTGGTAGTATGTTCCCCCGGGATATTTTCCGACCTCCACGCGGGCGAAGCCGCTGGCAAAAGCTAGTCTATAATATGTATGTATTTAGAAATATATACCTAAGTATATTTATCAGTTGTCTGGTTACCATAGTACAGGCTCTGCCTAGTTTGGGATCAGACAACGATGTGTTGGTTGTCCCAAGATATTTATTTATTTTATTTATAGTTACCTAAAATAAATAATATCTTAGGACAGATATTATTTATTTTATTTATTTATTCACAGAAAAACAAGAGTTTTATGAAACATTTCCTTTATTAGATGTATTAAATCTGTAATAAAACATGTTTATCACTTATAACACTATCAGTATTTTCGTTCCACAGTACCCTTGAATTGATACATTGGAATCTTCAGTGGTGTGCCACCACAGATACGCTCGTGGAGCCAGGGGAGCGTGAGCTGCATTCTGAAGGACACGCGTATCGGGAAAAATGTCACGTATTGGATACCGCGGCTGTAATAAGAACTCACAAGTATGGCGAAGAATTAAATAGAACTGATGAAGAAATTATACGATCTCTTGAACACATGTGTGTGAGTTTAGAAGTTTAATAAAGAAAGATAGAGAATTACAAGTTCGTATTTTCAGAGATAAGCAAAATATTTGCGAAATAAATGGAATATGGAATTCAATAATAACAAGGTGGTAGTTTACAGCCTACTCCCTCTCGAAGAGAGCAAGCTTGTTTCCCAGCAGTGGGAAAATTATAGACTGAATATGTAAGGTAACCGGTCCAAGTGGCGGGGCTTGGGGGAGGCCTTTATCCAGCAGTGGTCGTCTTCGGTTGAAATGATAACCATGATGATGTAAGGTAAGTTATATCCTGCCAGGGTCGCGAGATTGTTCGAAAGAGATACCGTGACCCTGCACATGGGCAACTGAAGGAACACGGGTGGGTTTTAGTCAGTAAAAGTCTGATACGCCCTCCCGCTCCGCCCAGAGCGGGAGAACTCATTTGATGATTTCCCATCCAAAAAAAAGGTAAGTTATATTGAAAAACAAAACGTAACGACGACGAAATTTCAAATAAATAATAATATCGAAGAAAATTGGTCTGTTAACGTTCAAATTAGAGCTTAAACCGACATAATGAACATGAAGCTATAAACAGATTGAAACAATTTTTCTACAGCCACAGACGAACCTCAAGAAAAAAAACTAAATGAAACCACCGAAGGAACACTCCAGTGTATATATTTACCTGACGTTGCCCACGAAAAGTTTGTAGAGTCGGCAACTTCTGCCAGACCACACACTTGCAAAAAAAACCTGCCAGGCGCGAAGATTATTCATATTTCATTAAGTATTTATTTATTTATTTAGAAATCAATGTTTGAGAGTGTCAATATATTTCTTGCCAGTAGCGTCCAAGGGACCGAAATCTTATATCTTTAAACGAGCAATTTTTGTATATGTATATGTATATATATAATCTGAATCTCGGAAACGGCTCCAACGATTTTCATGAAATTTAGTATACAGGGGGTTTCGGGGGCGATAAATCGACCTAGCTAGGATTCATTTTTAGGGTTCCGTTGCCAAATGGCAAAAAACGGAACCCTTATAGATTCGTCATGTCTGTCTGTCTGTCTGTCTGTCCGTCCGTATGTCACAGCCATTTTATTCCGAAACTATAAGAGCTATGCTGTTGAAACTTGGTAAGTAGATGTATTCTGTCAACCGCATTAAGATTTTCACACTAAAATAGAAAAAAAACAATAAATTTTGGGGGTAAAGGGTGGGGGGTGGGATACATAGAACTGAAACTCAAAAATGTTTTTTTTCATCAAACCCATACGTGTGGGGTATCTATGAATAGGTCTTCAAAAATGATAATGAGGTTTCTATTATCATTTTTTTCTAAACTGAATAGTTTGCGCGAGAGACACTTCCAAAGTGGTAAAATGTGTGTCCCCCCCCCCCCCCGTAACTTCTAAAATAAGAGAATGATAAAACTTAAAAAAATATATGATGTACATTACCATGTAAACTACCACTGAAAATTGGTTTGAACGAGATCGAGTAAGTAGTTTTTTTTTAAAACGTCATAAGTCGTAAACCGCAATTTACCTTACATTCAATCAACTGAAATATAAAAATTAAAAAAAAAATATATATTTTTAAACCGAGAATACCTACAGGTTTGTACGGAACCCTCGGTGCGCGAGTCCGACTCGCACTTGGCCGGTTTTTTATAATATGTCGTTATATTCGTGTTTTCAATGACCAACTTTATCGATAAATAATCAACTTGAACATAAACTTATTGTTTTAAACACAATTTACCAAAAAATACCGAGCAAAGCTCGGTCAACCAAATATTTTGACTTATAAACGAAATTAGTGTCATCTTGTACCCATTTTCGGTGACATTACAAATATTCCGTGATTCCTCTATTCTTACTCTTCCACAACATTTCCTTTTCATGATACATTCTTTATATCATTACCTAGAAGTTATATTCCTATAGATTTTCGAAATAGTTTATCGGATATACGTGATAGAGATCAGTGGTGGCCCAATCGTATGAGTGTCGACTTACGAATTGTAGGTCGTGGGTTCGAACCCAGTACAAGCGCTTCACTTTGTGTAACTAATTTAATCACCGCTGCTCTCAAAACAGTGAAGAAAAACACGTATGGAAAAACATCTACCGACTCGCGATGGGCGCGCGTTGTAGATTATGTCGCACTCCATCTCGGCGAGAAGAGGCCTGTATCCCAGCTGTGGGAACAATATAGACTGATTATGATGTGATAAAGTAGCTATACAGGACAGATGGCCAGGACAAATGTTTGTGTGATGAGCACGATCATTTGTTCTGTGTCTGGGTGTAATTTATCTATAATATGTATGTATTTAGAAATATTTAAGTATGTTTATCAGTTGTCTAGTACCCATAACACAAGCTCTGCTTAGCTTGGGACTAGATGGCGTTGTGTGATAGTTGTGGATTATTATTATATTATTATTATTATTACATTTTAACATCGTAGTCATCATCATCATCATTTCACCCGTAAGACGTCCACTGCTGGACATAGGCCTCCCCCAATTTGGGGCAATCGCCACGCTTGGCAGGCGGATTGGCGATCGCAGTATGGTGGTAAAATGCATAAAGAACGCTGCTGCCCATTCTCCAGTAAGTCCCTTAGTCGCCTCTTACGACACCCACGGGAAGAAATGGGGTGATGCTATTCTTTACGTCCGGCACCACACGACGATCACCGTAGTAAGCATCGCTAAATATTATAATAAGCTGAAACCGGTCGGCACCGACGAGCCTTTTCCATTATGGTTCCGTACATAACCTATGTTTAACGGTATACCTAAGCTTAATGATAGGAGAGACAGTTGAATGTTTCTGTCTACACTGGAAATAATTACTTGCTTGAGTATAGTGTAAAATAGTTACAGGTTGTTATGATATTGTGAACAGTTCTACCAAAGACTTGGTAAGTTTCTCTCAAGCAGAAATCTACAAACCCAGGAATAGTTATTTATTTTTTTCCTATCTTTACTTCATTAAAACCACTAGCTTTTTGCCAGCGGTTTCGCCTGCGTGGAGGTTGAAAATTATCCTAAAGGAAACACTACTCGGATAAAAGTACCCTTTGCTTTAATCCAGGATATAAACTATCTGCCTGCCAAAATTCATATAAATCCGGTCCACCATTTTCGCGTGTTTGAGTAAAAGAATCTAAACATACAAACTTCCTCATTAAGATATAAATTCTTAAGCATACAAGAATAAGTACGATAATTACGCATTTGTCACAAATATAACAATTATCGATTACGAAATTATCATTTTCCTTGCCAATTCTAAAATACCCTGAAAAGTACGGAACCCTAAAAGGTATGTAAGTGTTTTCGGTAATTGAATTCCGTACACGGTTCGTATCTGGTCCGGTCCGACAAAGCGCGGGGTCGCACGTCGCACCGCGGTCAGGATTTACCGTGTACTCGGAATATTTTTTCATTTTCCACTCCTCGCGTGAGATATCGCAGGTATTTTTATGAGAACTCCAACTTCATTTGCGCATTCCTCCCCGTTGCTTACATGTTAATAGGAGCTGGTACTGTTCATTTCTTACTCTAAGGATTTGCTGGGACTGGATTATGGTGAGTGATAACTTTTATTGAGAAACCATACGCTCATGCGTTGCAATGCTTTTCGTTAGGAACCTTCTGCTGCGCGCTTGCAAGCACTTACCGATTGAGCCATTTTCTAGTTTATGCAAAACTAACTAACGATATTTGATTTTTGTACATACAAACTCGTGATTTAATTAACTGCTTCCCTCAAGGGGGTAATACTACATGTCATTCTAAATAAATTTCGCTTAGAAACCCATACACGTCAATCTTATAAAAAAAGAATTACATGCATTGAAAAAGTGTGTCTACTGTTGTATAGGAATTTGTTTTTTTTTTTTTTTCAGGACTCGGATTTGAGTTTTGTAGCGAAAATGGTTTAAAATTATGTAGTGCTAAAAATCACCCCTTGATGGATGCAGGTGGCTAAATCACCACTCTGGTTATATACAACATTAATTTTTGTTTATGCGAAACCCGAAACACGGGTCTAGTATTTTTATGTAAAGAATCTATGAAAAAAAATTCAAAACTGTATCATTAATAATCACAAAGTTATAAGCTTGATAAGTTACCTGGTTGTCCACGCAAAAACAAATGCAGATCACCACAAACAGCTAGTGTACGTACCATCTCCGTGTAATGGACGTTTGAATACGAGAAAGACATGATAATTTTAAAATCGAAACAAAACACTAAGGCCCGCGACTTGGAAGCGTAATTAAATATTTTTGGTACAAAATATAACATGGTGTAAAAATTATTGGAATCGATTCAGTTACTGATTCTGAACAAACTATATTCAGGTGTCGCATATACTAAAAATAATCTTGTATAATATAAAAAACATTTAGACGGTGTCAGAAGCCCGAAAGTCTGACAACCAGTCTTACCAAGGGGTATCGTATTACCCAGTCCCTGGATTATGGAAGTCAGATAGGCATTCGCTCCATGTAAAATACTGGTACTCAGCTGCATCTGGTTAGACTGGAAGCCAACCCCAACATAGTTGGGAAAAGGCTAGGCAGATGTTGATGATGACGGTGTGCAAACTGCAACTATAGTAACTATACATTCAGCATAATATGCTGAATGTATAGTTACTATAGTTGCAGTTTGCTGTTTGTTTGATAGGGGTCTAGACCCCTATCATATACATTTTTGGTGGGTTTTGCAATCCCTACGTGGTCAAAATGTATTATACTAATAATAATATTCCACAACTATCACACAACGCCATCTAGTCCCAAGCTAAGCAGAGCTTGTGTTATGGGTACTAGACAACTGATAAACATACTTATATATTTCTAAATACATACATATTATAGATAAATTACACCCAGACACAGGACAAATGATCGCGCTCATCACACAAACATTTGTCCTGGGTGGGAATCGAACCCACGACCTCCGGCATAGCAGTCAGGGTCACTAACCACTAGACCAACAGGCCTGTCAAAATGTATGTAAAAGCTAATTTTCAAAGTTTTCTTACGTGCTGAATTTTTGGTTACAATTTGGCACTGATTACAATTTTATCATGTAGAGAAAAGTTGAATACTTACTAAAAAGAATGTTGAACTTACACCGAAAAGACTCCAAGGACATTAATTGCTCAACCCAGACTTTACTAAATACTAAAGCAGTAAACGATAAATACAAAAATAAAGTAAGACCGAAACTAAATATCAATCCAACTACACACAAGGTTCAATTGCCATACATCTGCATTGATTTATCAACAATCGAAACGGCTGGTAACATAGTTAGGCTATACAAACGGACTGCGCTGCCTGTAATAGGAAGCTTCCGTCTGCAGCGCACAATAGCTCCAACGTCCAATGAGCATTCGACAGATTGTATCTATTAAGGCCACAGTGTAGCCGAATTGAAGGACGCCAAATTGCTATACTGATTGGTTGCAGATGAAATATTGTTTGTTTTCAATGAGGCTGTGTGTATTATTTTATTCAGTGCACGACTCAAAGAATAAATGAGTATATTAACATCCTTTTTGATATTCATTGCGCTATATATGTATATTAAAATACAGGCTTCGGCTTAGTTTAGACACCAGTGTACCACGAATAAAACATTTTTGCCTTTTTGTATCATCATCATCATCATTTCAGCCGAAAGACGTCCACTGCTGGACATAGGCCTCCCCCAAGCACCGCCACATCGTCCGGACCTTTTTGTATAATTGCTTCTTTTAATAGTATGTATTAAGTTTGCACTTATTTTAGTCGTGGAAGAGAGAATAAAGAATTATTTATTTTTTCCATTCTTGGTCCGGTTACAATAGTGAGTTAACACACACTCAACAAAGACATAAATAAAGATGCAGAAGAATTTAAGATCTGCATACTTAAAATAAAGAAGAAAAACAGTTCCTACTTAGAGGAAAAATGTTTAACACAATGAACACCCGTATATTTCATCAACTATATCCACACTATACATAGACAAATGATAGTCTAGTCATCGTATTTCAAATGTGTATGAACTAATACAATTATCGTAGGGGAGCCGGTCAGCGATAGATCGCACTGACTACTGACGTATGTTGATACGATTGTCCGCCTGTTAAACGATTTCATTTGAATTTGATCACTCGACTGTCTGCCAGTGATAATGTTTGCAGGGGCTGACTCACGTCAAATGTCCGTTTGCTTTGATGTACATTCGCGTACAATATGCAAATGCAGATCTGTCATTGTATCTACAGGACTTATATTTTCATTTATATTGTTTGTAGTTTCTGTTTCAATTAATCTCTCGTTTTCATTTATAGGAGAGTGATTAAGAACTTATGATGATTATCATAATATTGCATCAAAGACTATTGTTTCTTTAAAATCCTATAAATTATCCTACACAGGCCACAACTATCATTGGTTATTGTTAAGAGTTGTAATTGCCAGCAATTATGTGACGCTAACTAATCCATCATTTGATAGCATCGACTTACGTATATAAATCTTTTCTGTCAATCGATTTTTATTTATTACTTGGAATTGCAAGATGAGTCTTATTTACGATCTTTAATCTGTTAGCAGCATATTGCATATAGCATATTGTAATTGCTGCTTGAAAACTGAAGACTCAGACCATTCCAGCTTAAGCCACAAACGAGGTATGAAACATTATTTTAATAATATTAATAATGGTTCCTAAGTCCCACAAAATCAAAGCAAAGGATTTACTTGTTCCTCATGTACAACATACGAAGACGGAAGAGGCATAATATCAAATTCCTCAATTCCGAGGTATATCTTTAACAGGCATCGATAACCCTCCATTCCGGACATAATGTACGCATAATTGGCGTAACATTTCCATTGCGAACCCTTTCAAGACGCCTGTAATGTTGAGGCCTACATGTTATTTAATTACACAATCTCGAGCACAATGCGAATTATACCAACTCCTTTACGTCTCGAATGCATGGAAAGGGGGCGACAGAGCCGTATTTGGATAGAGGGATGGAAAATACAGTTATGATGTTAAAGTACTATTAGATGATATTGTAAGTGTCGGTTTGATGGTTCATTAACATGAACATTGTCTGTCAAATCAACTGTTCATTGTTTTTAATCTTAATAACTTCTGGGAGGATATATACACTGAATTTTCCACGTTGACAATTTTGTATATTTAGTTATAAATAGGAGCATAGAGTAATTTTAACCGAACGATATTTCTAATTGCATCCCTGCCTTCAAAAGGTTAAAGCCGTGACCGGAACGCCTCAAAATCATAGGGCGAGAACTATGAAAGTCTTCCGATTTCCCTTCGAGCTCATAACATCCTCGGTAATGAAGGAGCACCCTCAAGGGTGTCCCTTACTGGGGGTGCACAGTCCGACTCAATTATAAACGAATATATCAAAATGACTGAGTAAGATTTAGACGGAACCCTACCTTTACCTGAGAACTCGGTACAAGATTAATCATTTACAAATTAAGAGAACGAATTATCTTGACTTTAATTAAATTCAACAATTAAAAACAGGTCACAGCTCTCTGAAAGTTTAAGGTATAGTCTGCGCCAGGGTCCAGGAACTAGAGTGATATAATATCTAATAAAAAATCTTCACAAACGTTAGCCAATGGATTCTAATTTTCAATAGTAAATTAATAACACAGATTACCGCATAGTACGCCATTTAAATAGAACCGTGGTGCATTACGAAAGCGCTAGATGCGCTTGCGATACTGGACTATTCAATACAATATCTATTATGAATGAACGCGGTCCGCGAAGGTTGATTAGACTCGTCGGCTCTATTCCAATTTTCATGGTGTACTGCGATCCACGGGCCTGATTGATTGTTATTGGATCGCAGTAGCCAGTATATTCGACTTGCTCTAGAATCGCACGTAAGTTTAAAAGTGTAAACCAATATTGTACGTATAGTGCTGGTTATTCCCTCATTCATTTTGGTTATTTTGGTTATTACTCCATTTATTTATTCGACATGTACTGTATTTACATCCACGATACTTTAAGTGGCGTAGGTATGTGTTTCATTATATCGATAGGAATTAGCCTCATAAGAATCTTAAGATCAATTCAAACTTATCTACATCAGAGATCGGCCATTTCACTGTTATTATCGATCAATTTTACACTGTTCAGTCATTTTAATAATCCTAAGGCGATATTTCCAAACTCAATCGTTGCAGTTTTACATCTTCGTCGATTTTTAGGAGACATGGCAAACGGATCGAATACCCGTATTTTTGTTTCATATTTCAGGAATTTTGAGTTAAAATGTGTCAAAAATTGAACAGAATGTAATAAAGAGTGGTAAATTCCAGTGGAACGGTGACTATTCATCTCAGGTTCGTGAAGCACTATTGGTTGCGCGAGCTTTTGTAACTAAAGTGGTATTTCACAGCGTCGACGCGTATACCGCTATCTGATGATTGGTTTTTGGCAATTAACAGTATTGCTCACGTCGCAATCGAGTTCATTCACCATGTGAATTATGTATGGAGCCTCCATTTCCCTCTTTGTTGTCCCGTTCTACTTACTTACACCTATACCATAACCGAAATATTAAATCTAGTTCATGTGTTTGTATCCCACGCAGAGTATGCGTGTAAGTTTATAAACGCTAACCTTTTTAGATCATATTTTGCATAAAAGTGCGGGATTCTTCTAGAATACGGTTCATTGAACATTATTACAATAGAAGATAGTAATTATAAGAAGTGACAGGTTGCGTGCTCGACACCTGTTGGCAATCGAGCTTCAGACGACCCTTTGCACTATTGTACGGGAAGAATGATAGATAGTTCCAGTTTAATACTAAAATAGGAGAGAACAGCGATGAGCTGCAAATACAGTACATAACAATGTTGGATTACAAAACGGAAGAGCCGTCGATAAAGGTGTTAGCACGAGTAGATAAGTTGTCAAAAAGCTTTTAAAGTAGATCGAAGATCGTCAAATAGTCTAGGAAACCCATTAGCAGCGATTTCACGGCTACCATAAACACTGTACAATTTACACTGGCGAAGCACTAAGCACCCAGTTTTATGAACATTATTACAGATTGTTAGTCACAATTTTGTGGTGTGCAGTTAGCGTTCATATAATTATAATGCATGTTTCAGAAGCAATAATTATTTTCATTATACGCAACGGCAAGCTCGCAGACCTGTCGTCCCTTTATTAACATTTAAATTTATATTACATTAACACATGAGAAATGTCTACGTTGATAAAATATCTACGCCACCTTTATGTCGTTTGTGACATGGAAAATCGTTCGCAGCTTTGACTTAATGCGAATTAATGCGTTATTATTTAAAGTGTAAAGCTCAATATGGCTCGTCGTATTGTCTTCAATAGAATTAAACCCTTTGTCTCAAGGCGTCAGTTCACCGTTGCCATGTCGCCTGACATTTGTACAAAGGTTACCTCCATTCTGTCGGTTTTCTTTTTACTGGCTGACATCACGTTGTAGCCGAAGAAAGGGTGGTATTGTGTTGTTCGAATTGACCTTTACGTTTGTTTGGACTAGAACTGTGCAATGATATCGCACTATTAATTTCATTTATAAATTCAATTATGACGTGCCCTATCTTGATACTTGCACTATGCAAAGATATTGTAATTTCACAGATTACGAATTATGGCTGTATACATTTTCCAATTATGGTAGCTTTGACCCACAGCAATAAACGTACGTCGTTTATACCACAAAAAATTTAAACCTTCAATGTAGCGAAGCAAAATTGTCTTAATAAATAGCATAATTATGGTGATTACGTAGACGTCAAAGGAACCCATAAAACTATCAATGAACCTATAAATCGAAGAAAACGTTGGAACACGCGAGCACCGGGCTTGGGAAAGTACAGAAACAAATAGATAACATTAACAATAAGAGACGGTGTGAGGTTATAACGTGTGAAAATACGTATAAAAATGGAATTAATTGTACACCCACAACACATTGTAGCATAAACAAGTATGGAACAGGCGCCGATGGGTCGGTGGCACGGAAAGAAAATTGGCAACATAAGGCACGCCGTGTAATATGAGAAAATAATAGTTTTAATGTTGGAAATAAATAACGCGGCGAGGAGGAAGACAATGGTCTCGTAACAAGAGCTCCTGTTAATTGTGGCCAATGCGGTGCGGACCATTCAACCGTGATTTATGAACGTGTTCAAATTAAGCCCTATTTGTTCTTTACTGAATCCTCTGCTTGTTATCGACGGGTTTCCACATATTTAAGAGAATAAGTGGTTTGTAGTTGTATTGTCCTAGGCTAGATTCAGATGTTGGATGTAATTTAATAGCACTCACCTCGCATTTTCTGCTCGTCAAGAAGTTGCCTTTCGAGGTTGTCTTTCACTTCTCGTTCCCTCAACACGTCCATTTTTAATTCAGCTGCAACAATAACATCCATTGTTAAATCACAGTTAAGGTTTATCTCAAAAAATCTGTTGTGATTAGCAAAAGAATTTGTTTCCTTAGAATCAATATCGTAAAGTTCAATAAGTTAAATCCAATAAAAGAAAATGTTGGCATAAACAACGTTTTAAGTTAAATAAATGGTTCATTGTATACAAAGGCATTGTATAAATTTAACAGTGAGCTAAACCGGTAACAAGGCTTCAGCAAGGGGCCGATTAGGAGCATAAACACGGATTAACTCATTCGGAATCCTGGTACTATTGTGAAGGAGTCGAATTGAGAGATTTGCATAACTTTCAATTAAACCTAACCTGACGGAAATGATTAGGGGAGGAAGTTCCGATTTGTGTGTACTTTGTACCATCTAGTAGCAAACTAAATGTGTAATGTGTCGATTGACTGGTTTGATTCACATTTGATACGACAAGAAGTGGAAGAATATACAAGCAACGTCACATTCTGGTGAGATTATCCGAAAAGTTAAGTAGGCCAAGAAATGTCAAACAAAACGGCTTCTTGTGGTAGACATATTTAAATGGCGATGAGCTTATAATGATCCTCACGTAACAGTTTAAGGTAATAGCAATTTTCACACAATAACAAAATTAGTAATAGTTATAAAACTATCATAGCCATAAATTCTAACTAAAAATAGTTCAGTGTCAGGCTCTAATTGGCTGCAGGTGATACAGTTGCATTGAGTATGCAAGATACGGTATCGACTGCCAAGTGTAATAACACAATAGTAATTTGAAAATTGCTATGACATATCGTTTGAGTATTCTAGAAAATTATGCCAGTTTTATCCCATGTTATTTGGTGAGTCAGGCAAATTTGCGATTGTTCTCCTATGTTACGTCACTCTTCTTCCATAAAACTATTGTCCCTGAACTAACGTAAAACATTGCACCTACTAACACTGACAACACAGACCCCTACGTTTTCAATCAGGTTAATCTTACCATCGATAAGCGCCTAATATACGCCATACGTATGTAAAGTCATCTCAGGAGTCGAATTTGAATAGAAAGAGGTCATGCCCGTTTAATTTGGTCCCTTATTCAATTAGGTGCCTAAGCTGCGTCTATCTAATGGAGGTCGTAAGGGGATCTTGCTGATTAACTCGCGTTGTTAGCACCTAAGGTTACTGCAGCGTATTACTTGAAAGATTTAATTTGAAAATATCGCTGTGAGGTGCTGCGAGGTCTACAGCGGAACGTTTTAATGAGAAAGTAGTAATATATTGACGCTTGAGGATAGTTTAATGAATTTTGGGCTTTATTTTATTCAATGGTTATCTTGTTTTTGACAAGTTTCAAAATATAATAGCGGTTAGCAAGGTTCGGACGCAAATGCAGAAAACACTTAACTAAGCTTTGATAAGTCAATAACGTAAATAATATATTCTAGCTAACTTAGTCATGGGCGGAGTCGTCTGAAGCAAGTATCAATAAAACATAGCGTATCTACATTAGGATAAATACACTAGTATCAGGTTATCGACTCGGTCCCGCAACTATCTTGTCCAATACAAAGCGAACAGTTTCGCTTAATAATTCCGTTAGCGTTTTAATTATTCCCGCAGATTCGATGTAAGGTAACAGTCTATTAAGAACCGCCAACGTATCTGATAATAGTCGTGTATGGACAATGTTGTGTTCAAATTGAGGTGATTTAGAAGCAGGAAATTAGGTTGAATCAGTATTCAGTGTTTATTAAGTCAATATCAAAGATCGGTTTGATACCGATCTTTTTGTCCATCAATCTATTGTAAGTCTACAATAGATTGATGGAGTGCTACATCAGTGAAACTTCTGATGATCTCTTAGCACGTTTAGTAAATTGAAGACAATTTTCTATTTGATTAAATACCACAAGGTATTTAATAAAATAGAAAATTGTCTTCAGTTTGTTGACAGTCCTACATTGTTCTTCCATATCTATTAAAACTGTAACTTGAAACCATTGTAAAAGCCTATTATTTTTAAAGAGTAACCATGGAGTTTCTTGCAGGCTCTTCTCCATAAGAATCAACAATTTGGATTGATTGATTTGGACCTAGCTTCTGACGTTTAATAAGTGCCCTTGTCGGTTTATGCGAAATAAAAATATTTTGATTTGATTTGATTTGAGTAGTTGATATAAAATTACTTGGAATACAAAAACAAACAACAAACAAATATAGCCAATTACGAGTAATTCCAAGAGCGTCAAAAGAACTGGTGACCAGCGATATGCATCTACAATGATACGAACATACGAGCAAAGAGGTAGCCCGGTCGATGCTCATGCGCCGTATCGACGAACAAAAATCTTCGCGATAAACCAGAGACAAGTTAACTTGTGCTCGCGCAGCTTATAACAAGGTCCCGAGATATATGTATGAATATCGCACAATAGCTATCTGGGATTGTGATCTTGTAAATTGAAACGTTGGCTTACTCATCGTTTGTTACTAATATTAAGTATTCAATCCAAGTTTTGGCCTCGAACATGTTGTTCGTGGGCTTCCAAGGCTTTTGGGCGTTTGTTTTGTAGGGATCATATATCCAGAAGTACTATAGTTTGTATGATTGAAACATTCAGCAGATAAAGTAATTTATAAGATCTTACTATGAACTCCGAGTGAAATAACATCATCTAAATTGTGTCTACAAAAAGCTTAGCAATTTTGTCGTAACACACAACTTGTTAAGCAACTTCAAAAAGGAGGAGGTGCTTATTTTTAACGATTTGTCATAAATCCCCAGCCACAACATATATAACACTTTTTTAGGAACAAAAAACGTCAATCTCCAGACCGCATCGGCTGCGAGATTAATTTCGAATCAATCCCGGTGTATGCTGTAATTTAAGAGGC
Source organism: Aporophyla lueneburgensis (assembly GCA_932294355.1). Taxonomy (NCBI): domain Eukaryota; kingdom Metazoa; phylum Arthropoda; class Insecta; order Lepidoptera; family Noctuidae; genus Aporophyla; species Aporophyla lueneburgensis. The sequence continues at coordinate 18,422,210 of OW028746.1, read as the reverse complement.
TTTTAGTTAAGAGTGGTTTCGCACATGAGACGTAAATTACCTTTGTCAAGGGATGGCCATTAAGGGCCCGCGTAGGTATGCGGCGTATCTCAGCATCTTGCGATTTGCGAGTAGAAGAGCCTTAACAAAAGGTGCTCCCGGTGGTCCCTGCGTACTTAGCAACCATCTAAGTATCTCTGTATTGTTTTAATACAGCGATAGAGATACTTCATATCGATCGATTACTATGATTAGTTCCCTAGCCAGTCTCAATACGAGTCATTTTTGAATATCTTTCAATAATAATATCTCATCCCAAATCGAATGAAATAGAAACGATTACTAACATCAAAATTAGCGACCCATAAATCATCAGAATACAGACACTAAGAAGGCAAAACAAAACCGTTCCTATGAAAACGTTTATCGATAAAAGAGAAAACCAAAACATAAGCGGAACACTCGATTATTAAATCGATCTTTATATCGGATCAATCAAATTTAAAACCTGATCGACTTGCGTCCGACGAAAAAATTATTACTTTATAAATAAAATAACAATAAAAACGATGCGCTCCGTTCAAGGGAATATATAATTATGGACAATTATTATGATATCGAAACTCAATGGTCGATAGATGATTGAAAGGATCGAGACCCATAAACAAAAGGATCAATTTTGATTACGCAATTTAATAATGTTTTGGAGGTAAGTAATTAGCTGATAATCATAATCGATACTTAAACGATTTTGAAACGGGGAAGACGAAAAGTCAAGTTTGACTCTTTATTTTTTTGTAGCCGGCAGTCAAATGTGATTCCCGAGTCGGGGAGGGTGGCGGGATTAAATGTTATTTCTCTTCAATTTCAGTGCACTCAGTAAAAACAACAATAATATTTAAATTTCGAATATGACTCCCTTTGAGACATGCTCTACGAGATCAAGTGCGCTCCGACTTATTTAGAATAACGACTCCTTAGAGATCCGTTTCCATTGCTTCTGATTCAGAATCGCTGAACTGATTGAGAAGGAATAAAGATATCATTAGCAGCTACAAGTTTGGACAATTTAAAAGGTGTTAGACAAAACTGTGAATTTATTACCTGTCTCTGAAATAGCTTAAGTACAAAGAACGAAACGGTTTAATTTCAATGAAACATAAGTCATAGGGTAAGCGAATTAAGACATATTTTCACAGCCCCCGCCATCGCGAACACGAAGTTGAGCTTGCAGTTAAAATAACAATTAAAGTCTTCGTAAAATTTACGACTCAAAACTGGCAAAATAATTTAAACGAGCCTTGCGGTGGAGGCGACCGAAACGGGGCTTTGAATTGGGAAACAAAAGTATGCATTCAGATCACCCTCCGTACTGTCTTCAGACGTTTTAATACGAATGAATCGGAAGTCTCCCGTCTTAAGGTGAAATTTTAATAGTAATAGCATAAGGAAATATTACTCACGAATATTGTTGATTTAAGCACTTTTAGAGCTTTAACAAAGACGCCTGATATGATTTATACAGAATCTTTTATGCGCGGATTAAAATTCGCCCAGAGATATAGGAGTCAGCCAGCCCTACTTATAGATTAAGTATAAACACATTAACTGAATTGACGATCCTCTTAAAAGGTAAATTCAAAGTAACGATAATGGTTGTCATGGCGCGGAAAACGAATTTTCTTCCCTATGCCTTTTTTAAATTTACAAACCGGCAGCAATTTTATTTTATTGTTATTAGATTTTTCCGGCTTATGTCACACAGCGATGTCACTGCGGAGGATTATTCCCGCAGTCTCCACGCTAATAATCATAAGAATTGCTTCCCTTTATTATGTGTGAAATTTAGAACGTAAAATCTTTTGCAGCCAGCTCTTTAGTACGGAATTTTTCACCCAACACAACACGTAATAAGAGTACTTTTTAAAAGGCAAACCCTCGAGTGCCTTTCATAAAAAACACACTTGCTAGTACTACTTTATTTGACGGGAAGATTTTGTCATACATGTGTAACACATAATTTTATGAATATATTATAAGGGATTTGCATTTGGTATGTCGCTAGCGAGTCGTAGGTTTGACGAGCGTCGTAAACCTTGGCACTCTTGTATAGCCTTATTACTATGGTAAAGGTACAAATAATGAAGATGTCGTCGCAAAATGGATTAAAAAGTAGTAGCGTATCGAGCGTGCACTGTCTGAATAACTCGTGGTGTTATCGCCGCACGCGCACCCAATCTGCGATCGAAACACACCGGATAAGATTATCCGGTAGCCCTGTATTATTTTAATGAGACTACACGACTCCTCGAGATTCGATACGATACGAAAAAGCTTAGGTAACGAAGCGAATAAAAAATATACGGGTCAAAAGAGATATCAACCGGCCGCGGCGAGATGACGGGACGGTCGTCGGGAATACTTTTCCGAGAGGGATTTTTAAATTAGCCACTGAACACGATAAACTTGTGTACATCTACATACCAGCTGACGGCAGATCGGCTGATACCATTATGTCTCTGGTAAGGCACCGATTAAAAAATATCCACATTTATAAGCGGACAACATCTGGTGGTATTTAAATAAGATATAAACGCGGAGGTCCGCGAATGTTTTGTTTTTCGACTACACATTTTCTTCCCCGTGGCTCCCCTCGCCGGATATATTGGTATTAAAAATGTAAGGGAGATTTATGCGAATGGCTCTAAGCTTTCATTAGATGTTTCTTTTGCCGTGTTTTTGCGGTCGCCGCTCCCTGACCGGTAATTTTTCATTTTTGTGCAAACTTCCCGATGTTTCCGCGGCGTACCTAAATTTAACTGCATATAAAGAATATTAATGCTCCTCCGAGTCGCGGGCAGGTGTACGCTATGACTTATTTTATTTCAATTCCCCATCTGCAATGGGAATAGAAATTGCTAGAAATGTTTTTAATGAAAAATAATGGAGCAAGTTCTGTTAATGGAGGAAGTGGAAAAAATTACTTAGCTCTGGGTGTATTTTTTGTTCGAGCGGCATAGATAATGCTTAGTTAGAAATAACAGATGCAAATATAACTGGAGCAATAAACAAGACTATCAAACATATTATTCCGGCTTGTAATTCCGTATGTAAATTGGCAGTAGAGCAAGCGTTCACTTTCCACCCCCATAGAGACAATAACGACCAGTGTAACTTGGGCTCGGATTATGTTATCAAAACTAACAATAAGGGGTCCTATTCCTTGGCTAAAGAAACTATACTCGTATCCTTGGGTTACACGAGTCTTAAATATTAAGACCACTTAGATATCTAAGCTACCACCTAAGTTTCAATACGCTGTATACTTTTGGCGTTTTTTTACCAAATGGTGAGGTATGTATCATCATCTGGCTAATCTTTTCCTGCCTGAATTAAGTCGGCTCATAGTCAAACCGGATTCAGCTGAGTACCAGTATTTTACATGGAGCAACTATCTGACCTACACAACTCAGCTATTGGGTAATACGATACCCCTTGGTAAGACTTGTTGTCAAGGTTTCGAGCTTCTGACGACCCGTAACGAGTATCAAAGATCTACGAAGAACACCGGGACCAACGACTTAACGTGCTTTCCGAGGCATGGAGGGAGGGGTCTTGAAATGTAAACATGATCACCTATCCAAGGACTAACCGCGGCAAGCGTAGCTTAACATAATTGATGGACCTGTGCGTCTGTTATTATTTAGCCAAAAGCCCCGAAATAAGTATATTAGAAAGGAAAAGAAAGAAAATACGATTATTTGCAGTAAACATGACGCAGAAAAAGAATAAACACAATAATAATATTTTTTTCAAAGCTAGGGAAAACATGCGTCATATCCACGCAAAACGGTCATCGCTCCGCATAGTTCTGCCTATTTATTTTACCTATTTAATATGAGATTTTCTCTTCCAAAGGTTTTCCAAACATTTAACTTAACCCTAAAACTATCTTTACAGCACATATGCGTCGATTTCACACGTTCATACGGAATTCCAATTAATTTAAAAACCGACGACATTAATTAGACGAAAGAACAAAAGCCTGCCAATAAACTGTTATTAACTTCAGCCCTATTTAAAGAATCCCCAATAAATAAGTACTAGTTGACGCATCTACATGTCCACATTCTGTAGTAAGGCCACGCGCACACCGACGCGAACAATTCGGCGTGCGTCACATTAAATTATTTCAGCTAAGTAATTCCGAGCGGTTAATTATTGCGCACAACCTGCGACGAGAGTTGAGAATGTAATTATTATTAAACTTTACGATTGTCTCACTTTACCCCTTTGCTTTACCTTTCCGTGGCAATTTGACCTATCCGACAGCAAACTACAAAGGAATTTAGACTTTAACACCCAGACGATTATTTCAATTTTAAACACCTCATTGGAGGTCTGTACGTTTTCCGTTTATGAATTGTGCTACATTAGATCCGGAGATCCTAAGGGAGTTTCTTAGCGTGTTGCGGTACAGGATTCATATTTGAGCCACTCTCTATAAATTTATATGTATGCATAAATACGGATTGCTATAACTTCTTAATTGAAAAACAATTTTACTTATTTATAACTTTATTACTTCGTAATGGTTCCTGGGGTTTGTGACTGTCTAGCTAGCTCTATATATTATTATTGAATGAATTGGATGAGACATATATGTTTTAAAACTTAAAAAAACTTGCCTTTTGCACGGAGCTGTCCACATCTGCCGTACACCTAATGAGCGTTGGGCCAAAATAACTACTACGTAGAGCCCTGACACAGCTAGAGGATATCGCGGCAGACCCTGTAGAAGACAGTGGAGTGAGCTGGAGGAAATACACAACCAGTGGGTCCACTTTAGCCCTGAATCGAAAGAGTTGGTACTCATGGGGAGAGGTCTTTGCCCATCAGTGGGGTGATGCGAGTTAACAGTAACAGTTTGCATTTTCCAGTATCTATTTACGCGTGGCATTTCTTTTAAGGATGATCAATAGTCGTTTGTTTTATCGATTGAATGTGTGTGAGATTATGAGAAGTTAGTACCTCCACCACAGATTACAAATACATCGCTAGAGTGGCTTGATGAATACAACAGTAGTGATGACGCCGCGGGCGATAGAACATCATAACCTTTCGCTACTCGCTGAAATAGGATTATCATTCTTAAATTTCTTTAATACATTTTCAACATTATCGCTACGGTATTAGGTTCAAGATTGATTGGGAAATTTTGACAGTTTCGTATAACTTGATGTGCTGGCGTCTGTACATACGATACAGAACACGTTTTATCGACAATACTATTATAATGTGCGTATTATTTTCGAAAAATTTAATTGAATTAAGTATGCATTATTCATTAGGTATATAGTTTATACAGGACTAAAATGATTGAAGTTGAATAACTTTAAGTCTGTTCTACTTGGCAGTTGTGTGATCAAAGATATATCGAGCTGCTTAGGTTTAAATCATTATAAGAGCAATAGTGGCCCAGTGGTAACAGGTTCAAAAAGGTGTGTACTTTGTGTAAATTATTTAAACACCACTCTCAAACGGTGGAGGAAAACATTGTGAGGAAACCGGACAAAGTCAGAAAAAACACAAAGCCAGAAAGAACACATGTGACATCCACCAACCCGCACTGGGTCCGCGTGGTGGATTATGGCCCACTCTTACTGAGAGAAGGCCTGTGTCCCAGCAGTGCGAACATAATAGACCGCTTATGCTGTAGGTATACATACATTGCGAATAAGAGTGATTTTACTGAACCTAATAAGCCATTTCATAACAAAGATTACTATTTTTTTTATTATAATGAGCTATTTTTGGCTCAAAAAGGAAGAAAAAGCGACGGCTAACATTTCAAGTAGTTTGTTATAGGAACATAAAACATTTAGTTAATAAATGCCTACGAGCATTGATCATCATACAATAACGAAATTATATGTAGGTAACTCAACCGCATACAGAGCTTTACGAACCGACATATCAACAACAAACCTACTACGGTATGAGAGTGAAACTTAATATTCCCATTGTTAATATTTTAGCATTACGCCTCGGGAGTACCACGCGCACAAAGTTTTCCCCTAAGAAAATAAGGATAATTATTTATCCTTACATAAACACGAAAGAAGCATTTTCTAATACAATAACAATAATTGACTCAGGTCCTATAAATATTCTGTTTGGAAAGTATACGAAGACATATTTATTAAGACTTCGACTTTTTCGTGGGACCTTCAAAATATTACTTTGAGGAATTCGTTGACACGTGTAATCTTTCAATAGCTATTATGTTTCGCTACAGTTTACCTATCACAGATTGTGACTTTTTTAAGGAAGGTTACAAACTCATCATAGTCTGCTTAGCTTTTCCCAACTATGTTGGGGTCGGCTTCCAGTCTAACTGGATGCAGCTCTATACCAGTATTTTACGTGGCACAAATTACCTATCTAAACTCCACAGCCCAGTAACTGAGTAATACGATACCCCGTTGGTAAGAGTGGTTGTCAGACTTTCTGGCTTCTGTCGACCTGTAACGACTGCCAAAGCGCGAATGACAGCCGGAACCATCATTTTAACGTGCTTTCCGAGGCACGGTTAAACGCCACATAGGATTCTATTTAAAAGTAAGTAGTCTGGTAGATACTGATCATTGTGTGGTGTGATGGTGACTTGCTGTCAGACTTTAATCAGAATCTAACTAGTGTCTGTCCACATAACAATTCAGTTCACACTAGTTCACAAATTTGCACATGCCTGTAATCCGGTAAGCCACATTCAATATTCAAAGTAGGCCCCGCTAGATGGCGCGCGTGTGGTCGAGTCGCGTGCGCAATGTAACCGGAGCGACACGCGCAAGTAATCCAATATGGCCGCCCGTGTCTCTCGCGTATCGGTACATTGCAGGAATGGCATTTTAATATCCCGCACTTAATGTCACTTATTGTTTACTTAGTTCATCGAGCGAGCGAAAACCACAATGCAGCTTTTCACATAGAGCTTGCTAAACAACTTTTGATGCGAGCTGACAAAATGGTGAATCATGGATTTAGTAAGAATATTCCATAATGCTCGGAAAATGGATGTAAACAAACATAGATTGCATTAACCGATTTTTGCAGCACACCTCGGTTGCACAATGGTGCGAAAGCTGGCGCGGCGCGGCAACAATGCGTCGTTGCCTGTATCTGCGCCTGCGCATCTCGCGGTGGCTCGTTAAGGCGCTGGGGGCGGTTGTTTGTACTGCGATGGGAGCTAGCTCACAGCTGAGTTATGAACTTATGACGGCAATTCGTGATGCACACCTATACTGACAAATCCTGACTGTGTAGTTGAATCTAAATGTTGTGTGGAAACTGGCAACACTAAATCAATTTTAGCTGCGATGTCGTAATTTTGCACAAATGCTGTGGTTTAGCAAGTTTTGTTGCTAGAGGTAAATCTAGTTCCATAATATGTAAAAATAGGGGTAACGGTAGAAGAGAGAGACTATAAGGCCGCTATCCCACTAAGCGTTTTACGAGCGTCGGCGTCTCTTGAACGTCTTGCGCAGACGTTAACGTCGCGTTTGTTGGCAACAGGTACAATCACTCCGTCCTGCTCTGTCCGTGTGGGTATGGGCGGGAGCTACGGCCGGCGGCCATTTGCACGTTGACGTCGCGTTCAGCGGACGTTAATGCTTGTCACGCGACGACGCGATGTCAACGTCGCGTCTGCACAACGCTGACGCTGCGCAGACGTTCAAGAGACGCCGACGCTCGTAAAACGCCTAGTGGGATAGCGGCCTAAGAGTAGAAGGAAACCAAAGAAACGATGAATGGACTGTGTGAATTATGAAATGGATAGAAAGGGGGTGACTACCGAGATGACGACTAATAGAGAACTGTGGAAGAAAAAGACATGTTGCGCCGACTAAAAATAAATTGGGCAAGAGAATGATCATTATGAGAGGTTACCGTAGGTTATTGATTAGGGTAGAACATTGGAAATATTTCTGAAAAACCGCACAATCATCAGTAAATGTGTCGACTAACAAAACAACGCCTAATCATATCATAAATCTGGGCAATCAGCAGCACAAATGTAAAATCACACATAAAACAGTAATTTAGCTTCACCCCGATAATGTCGGGTCGTCAGCATTGTAAAAGCTTTCATATCAATTGAATCCATTAGCTGAGTACACAAGACTTGTCTGTCTATTTGCTCATCAGTTTTTATCATTGGCCAGTCCATGTTTGTTCGATCGCTCACTACGTTATTGATGGGCTGTTTCCCTACAACGTGTCATATTTGCAGTTTGGTGACGTCATTTGCGACACAAATTACAGGTGAAAAGGACTTTTGTGTTTGGATTTGGAGCTATAAGAACAGCGATTAGCTGTAGCTGTGACCTTTTAACTCTAGTCTAGTCTGACAGTTTATTTAAAATTTACTCAAAATATTGTAATTATCTATTGACCTTAGAAGGGTATTTGTAAAAACAGAGATTCCTAGATGCAATAAAATAAAATTAACAACTTCAAAAAGCTAGTTCCATAAATTCCAACTAGATGGCGCTGTGTGTAGGCACAAACTCAACCCAACACCACCTGCAAACATTACCGACAAGAAGGTATCCCTCGTCTTATATTACATTCTATATTTAAATTAAACACTTTCTTAAAGCAAATAAATACGAATCTTAACCGGAGCGCCATAAAGTGCTCACGGGCTATCTGAGCGCGCGCCATTTGTCCGTTGACCAGCACTTAGCTTAACAAAAACTGATAGTTGTTGAACAAAATAGCGTAACAAAACCGAGGCAACAAGATCGGACCATTTGGTACAGAAATAAACTAAGCAGTAAGAATTAACAGGGATAAAGGCTTAAAAGAGTAGCCGAAGCAGATTTATGTCGCAATGATCGCAATCGGCCGGTTCACCGTGTTACAGTCGTTTTGTTTTTTAGTTTTGATCAGGAATGCGTTGATGTACCGCTTTCGGAATTTTATGTGATCAGAAAAGAAAGTTTTTGTTCTGATGTAACAATTTAAGATTTGTTTTCTTAAGTGTTTGTTAACTTAAAGAATCTTACCGCGTTTATTGTGAGTAGAGAAGAAAGAAAAATACGGGCATTATGTCATCAAAAAAAAAACTTAAAACTAAAAAAAAATACTGATAAAGCAGAAAACAATGATTATAATACCAAAAGAGCCTCAGCGTAATGTCATATGACTACACAAGGTGTCCCACCAGATGCAGATTTTTAGCTGCATGGCATTTATAGTAAGGAAACCTTTATCCTATTCAAAATAAAGCTTCACAACAATTGTAACCTGTTTATTTTCGTAGCCTCTAAAACCTTTACAAAAGCGCTGCGATCTAAAAACCCATCATAAAACATGAAAACACGTCAAAAGCCTTTTCCCTAACATGTTATATCAACGTTCCAACAAAACGCACTTGAAAAGGCCACAATATGACACCTATTTCCCATTCATTGGCACTCTATTTACACGTACGAATCGACACCAGTTTATCACGCACTCCTTTGCTACCCCTCGCCCGTTATCTGATAAGCCGGTGAATGCCAAACATTTGTCTGCTCCAACCCATTCTGTACTAGTGTAAAAATCGTCAGCGACTGTTCTAGATAGTGATCTGTCATTTGCGACTGCAAGGGGACTAGCCGACTATGTTTGCTCAGTCGCTCATAGTTATGAAGCTTTTTACTCCTTTTGCTAGTTGAAAATGATTCCAGCTCGCGTGTTTGGAATTAAAAACAATTTCTGCATGGTTTTATCAGGCAGTACACTTCTGAGGCCAAAGGAATTATTTTTCTAGAAATTGCAGTAGGTAATTGGGGCCCAGTTCTCTTTGAGAAATAACTAATGACCTTTACCTGAAGCAGACGCAACGCAAAAAAAGAAGAAGACGTCCACAATTATGACTGTACACGTAAAGAAGTTTGTAGACAGCGCAAAAGATGGATTCGGAACTGATTGATTCTTACTGAACATTAAAAGGATTAAAAGAAAGAATCATATAGTGGGCACATAAGAAACAAAACTGGCCAACTAAATCTCGATCCAGCCAGTAACACCTATCAATTGAGTCGGAGCGGTTCGAGCGGCCGATTGCCGTAATTTATATAAAAAGAATTTCATCGGTAAAGTTCGCCAGACACATCGATTCGAAAAAATGTTTCATCAACAATAATTTTATTATCGTAATAACAAAATTACTGGGTTTGCTAACGTACGATTTTGATCCTTAAATATATGAAAGTAGGGTGTTCGTTTAACTTTTTCTTATATACCAGGGGGAGAAATGGAACCTTTTGTTAGCCTATAGCATTATTATTTCTCATTTTGTTTTGTTTATTAATACAATTGGCTGGAGGCGCAATATTGATATTCAAGTTTGATGATGACTCGCGCCAGTCTTCTCCCTGAGCTCTGTATTTTTATGGGTATTCATAACAATTGTGTTTTGTTGTTTCTTTTTTATTAATGCAAACGCAAATTGAAAAATTTTGAATAAAAATATCCACAATCTAAACACTCTAGAAAATTGTAAAGAACATTTCTTAGCATTCTAATTTTAAACATAAAGAAAGATTGTTCGAAGACTAGCTATAAAAGTAAAGCGTTTATTCACATTGAAACAAAATTATTTTCGCACCGTTCTCTTACCATAAAGCACGGATTATTTCTCATGGAGAAAACGGAATGACGTGAATAAATAACTCGCAGAAATATCAATTAAACAATTATGCTGTCCGAATGGAATCGTGTGTAATGATAGTGGGCCCGGCTATAACTCAGGCGCATCTGTACTACGGCTATTTGCAAAAGGCACGACATGCGCGCGCGCACACTACGTAGCCCTGTCTCCGCTCTTAGCTTAGCTTATCTATTATATTTTACACATTTTATATTGCTAATTTAACATTGTTCCACCGCAAGGGAAATTCCACCTTATTTATCCATTTTGTCGCTTAATTCCCTGCAGTTAACTGCAACAATATACTATCTGGGTCATCGGTTTAAATTTTCTAAAAAAATATGCAGTAAAAATATCGAAGATCCGCCTGCAGTAATGACGAACATTAGAAACCCTTCTAAATGCCTAAGGCAACAGGTGTCAACGACGCAAGAATTTTTCGTGCGTCGAAACATAAACTTAACGGCCCTGGATATAAGCACCTACCTATAAGAAAACGTTTCTTAAGCACTAAAGGCAGTAGGTCTCAATAAATAAAGTGCATGTTTATGTCGTAGTTAATTGACACAAACACATAAATACGCGTATCATAAAACGCAGCCCGGAGCGGTTCCATACGTGTTGGGCGCACATATCATACAAGTACCTATAATGCACAACAAAACTGCTGATTACCGACTATTTTCTAATTTTAATAATTTCGCGTAATAACGCAATAAATAGACAACATATAATGCGATGCAAATGAAACGTGTGTCGTTAATACGCGCTCGGTACCAGAATCTAGAACTTACAGGTTAAAATACGTGATCTAAGATCCTAACAGCGGCTAATCAATGTTGCTTATACGTCAGATTACGCAGAATCGATTCACGCGAGATCTCGACTAATATCGATTATAACATTTACATCGATACTGCTTCCTGCATGTTGCAGTGTCTCCGTATTATAATCTATGATAATTTCATATGTAAATTCTGAAACGGTGCTTCCATATTTCTGAGAAATTCGTACCCACCTACGTATTTGCTACTCTTCAATGTCCTCAGTTTAATAATATGGACATTATTCTTCGATAACTCGGTAATTTTCAGTTGACCGTTCACGTAAGGACAAAATATATGGCAACTCTACAGGGAGAAAATCTCACTGTCAAATCTTTGATCTAGTTGACATTAGAAGGAACGCTATGATATAATATATCATATTATTTTTTGTAAGTATACTTACAAAAAATAATATACAACTACCTACATGAAAATTTTCTTAGTTAAATATTATATTATTTCAAGTATTGTGAAGACTGCAGTGCACTGTTGGTAGTTCAGAATTTATGCGGGCAACCCAAATGTGCTGTCTTTGGTATTGTTCATCGAATCGTTGAGCACCGTAAGATTTGGGTTGAGCTGCACTGTTACCTTCTGACGAATGCGTGCACTGACTAGACAGGTCGACTCACTCTGTGTGTTGCTTTCCTCAAAAGATTATTTCGGACATCGATATACATTGTTTTCACATGATTTGACCAAGATTATGTCTGGTCCTTAGAAGATACTATGACCCCTTACAGAAATAAAATCATTGATCCTGTGCCTGTGCTTTAGACTGGATCAACTAACTACTAATTAAACATTAGCTATATAATTTCTCTTCATGGTCACTTATGTTACAAAAAAGAATATTGACAAATGAAGCTTTGTAGACGAATTAGTGAACGTATGGCAATGACAGGCTTACTCAAGTAAATCCATGTAATTACCCAAGCCATAATATACTTTCCTTCTGCAAAGGAGAGAAGAGTTGTTCAATCTGGGAAAGTAATTGCATACCTTTCTCATAGCTGATCTGCCTCTCCTGTTGCCTGGCATTGTCTGCTGCGACCTTGAGCAGGCCCTGTATGTTCCTCAGCAGCGTCTCAGTGGATGAGACAAGGGTGTCGGCTGTGGGGTCCACTGGGACGTTTGGGGGCGTGCTCGTCTGGGCTGCGTAGCTCACCGGCGCCGGCGACGCCGAAACAGGCATCTCACGCTCACCGTCGCTCAGATCTCCGCCTAAACAAAATGAAGCTGTTGATAAAATATTGTGTTAAGGTATCATTTGGAATTTTGTATAATTACAGTGTGATTTGGATAAAATTATGGGTTATTTATCTAACAATTTAAAATGATGCTACTAGCTAGCTTAAATAATGTAATCAAACCTCAAGACCGGTGAGGATCTAGGTACACCTACGCAGAGATTAGCCTTTTTCGTAATAACAACCTACGACATAGTCAAATTGCCATTCATCTTTTAAATAAAATAGGGAGACTGACAATACCGTTAACTTCTGCACAATTTTTGGCTAGCTACGGCAAAAACTGTTGGCCAAACTAAAAATTAACATACTGCATATTAAAATTAAGGTACTGAATCAGAGAAAATGATTCATGTAACTATAATAAACGATTATTAATTTCAATAACAGCTTCATAAGAAGTCATAAATGGGTAGAGGACTGAACAAAAAAAATGCAATACCGACAAACGAGGATATTCTCGAATCGCGTGCATGTATCATTCGGTTCGCAATTATTGTAGCGATGAACATCGATATCGCGTGGTGATCATCGGCGCAAGGCTTTGATGGAGTTCGCCGAGCGTGGCCTGCTTATTCGGAAATACATTTCGAATGACGCAAAGTTAACGATCGTAAATATTACTTGTCACACACATCACGATTGTCAATAACAAATGTGTGAAAGCTCGTTTTAACAAATTTTTTGACTCCAGTTACGTAAACTTTGCGACTGTCGTTATAAAATAATTTGGTGTTATCATCATCTCAAGCTGGAATCACCCACTGCTGGGTATAGACCTCCCTTTTTTTTCCGCCATACTTCTAGGTTCCGTGCGTCCCTCATCTAGATGTTTCCCGCAACTTTGACAATATCATCAACCCAACGCGCTTTTGGGGTATTTGATGAAAAAGTTTGTCGAAAACTCCCAAATCTAAGTAAGCAATAAATAATACTTCTAAGTAACGATTTCAAGATGGAATTTCCGATAGATCGTCTTCATATTCACAGAATAGGGATACCACAAAGCCATTCGACACCGAATGGGCTGTCTCTAACCGATTTATATGCCCCGCTGCACTATGCCGCAAGTTATTCGCTACGAGGACGGCCCAGCTATTCGAATATTATATCGATTTTATTCCATAATTACTCGCCTGGCATTTCAGACAAAGACATTAATTTGGAAATTCTGATGTCAAAGGCACCTTTAAATTTTATGACCATATTCACCTACTAAGAATACATTGATAATGCTACATCCATCGAGCGTGATGAAACATAATAGGTATTTATTATTTTTAAAATGACGAGATAATTACAATAATGTACACTTATGTCAATAACGGACCTCACACGTAAAAAAAAGCTTCGATTGGCGTCTCTCACGGTCCAAAATAATCTATCGATACATTTAATTTAACTGACAAGATAGTGACCGCTCATCAAATAATGAAGACAACATCGTTTCGTCATTGTCGATGCGCACGATAGCACTCTCGGGTTGTCACAACACCATCTCCCTAATAAGGCCAATTAACAGGATCCTAAGAATTTTAAACAAACGAACCTAAACTCTATAACTAATACTAAGGACGCAGAATCAATCGGCCCGTGCGACCGAGGAAAAGACTTCACGGATATAAAACAAAATTAGATCCGAGATGAGAACATTGATTGAAAGGAAAAGGTATCTTCAGATGGAGAAAGATCAAAGTTGAATGACACGAGTTTTATAAAAAGCATTTTTATAATCAGACTGGGGCGATCGTGACGAGCATGAATTACGTATCGACAGAATTAATTGTATATATAAACTATGAATATTAACGATTACGACACAATTTAATGCGAAATGCCAAAAGCTGAGTGTAGTCAAACTGATTTCAGGTATCGATTTTCTTATTGAATCTTTTGTTTGCTCAAATTTCCCGAGGCTTATCCCGTAATTCCGCGGCAGGGCGAGTGTTTCCTATAAATCGTAGCCAGTTATCCGTTCCCACGCTCTCTGAGCATTTTGTGTGCAGCTTGCAATAACCAATACACAATCCTTATTGTTTCACTTAATTTAGCTATTGTATGGAGCAAGTATTTACATTTGTGGATCAATGTTATGATTGGCACCGTCGCGGCACGTCGGTTACCGCACTAGCACGCTATAACTATGCGATAGAAAATGTTCAATAATTAAATTACATTCTCATAGTTAGCGGAATTTCTTTATTGTTTATTTAATAAAGAAGCAATAAAAGTTTTAAATGCTATCTCAAGATCTAGATGTGCTTGCAATGTTAGACCGTTATTTCTCTCCAACAAGCACTGATTTTATGATTTTCCCATTCTATTTTCAAATGGCTGTAATTGCGTTTATAAGTTAGTGACGTCGGCCTAATAACTAGTTTTCGCTTGATTGATGATCCAGAGGAAGATAGAAGACTAAATTGATTAAAATATTTAGTACGGCAATAAACTTATGAATAAAAACGAACCTAATACGTGTCGTCGGAGAAATTGTCATGCCATCCATCATGGAGTCTAATGGTGTTAATAGTTCATGATATATGACAGCTAACTAAACACAGGCCTTTCTCGTGATTAAATATTATTACGAACATGGGATGAGACATGTCCAACAGCATGGTGGAAGTTTTCTTTAGAAATGTCCAGGCTATTAGTATTTCTATATTATTACCGGGATACTTAGATTGGCTTTTACCTTAAGGTATTATTACCCGGGACGACTCATTTTAAAATAAAGGTATAAACAGCAAAAGGTCTCGGACTCACGTGTAAAATTGAATTGGGTCCTTTTAAGCGCTATTCATACATCATTGGGGGCAATTGCGGGCGATACTCGTAATAAGATTTTATTATATAGGACCATTACAAGCAAACGTGCGGTGTCTAGGGATCAAGATGAGCAAACGTATGGGAACGAAGGCGCATGATCATTTGCTAATCGACCGCCAGGATGCGCTGGCGATGTACTCTCTATTGATTCTATACTATTATTTCTTTGCTGCAATGTGGGTTTACTAGTAGAAATCTACCGATGTTATATTACTAATTTATATACCTAGTGTACTTAAGATCAATTCGACGTGTTGGGCTGTAAAATAATTAACATCGATCCATACCTACAATGTATCGCCGGGAAGCCATTTTACACAAGTATTTCTAGTCTAGAATAAAAGGAACCGTGGTTTTATGGCTGATAATTTCCGAACTATGAATGCTGAAGGTTCCAGGGCTATTACTGGGTAATTTCGCCGTGCATTACATGCCAAGTATACTGAGCGGGTGATACCCGGCCGTGTTAATGTTACACGGACACTTTCTTGTCATGCCTACAGCCGCGCCGTGATTACAGCGGAAAGATCGACTCATTTATCGATACATCTAATTTATATGAAATTAAACAGATATTCATCGCTGTGAAATTGCGATTATTATATTCTGTACAAGAAAGTAAATTGCTTGTCTTCATTTATTACCTAGGAAAGATATAACAAAGACGGAGAATGTATCAATATTCCGCGCTTGTGTAAGCTAAATCAGCTTCTCTACGGTAATGGGTTCATGTTAGGAGGAAATAGTTGATATGATTACTATGATTAGTTTCTCTATCATTAAAATATGTTTATAAACATTCAACTTACCATCATCTTCGTCCTTCACGTTATGATCCTCCTGGTCTGATAGTTGTGCGTCGCTTTCATCGGAGTGTGACCTCGGACTGGCGGCTGCTGTGGCTGCGGATGGCAGTCGAGGGGGCTGGGGGCTTCGGCGTGACGCGGCGGAGCTTCGCCCGCTCGCGGAACCTTCGCCTCGGTCATTACGATCGCGGTCGCTTCGCTCTGACCGGTCCCGGTCGCCACCCGACCCGGACTTTGAGAGGTTCAGCACCGGACTGTGGCCTGGGGAAGAGCCTGATAGATTTTATGGTTAGCAGTGGGTACTGCAATGACTAAACATGTGTCGTGTGAAAATCCATTGATATTAAATCGTGTCTTTGGTTTAAAACCATTTAAAACCACACTTAGCGGTTTAATATTGTTTTTTTTTACTTCATACACTTAGTATTCACATGAAGTGATCGAGCCTACACCTTCTCCCTCATTTGGGGCCATCCATAAATTACGTCACACGAATTTCATGATTTTTGACCCCTCCCCCATTCTTGTCACAGCTAGTCACATTTGTGAGAACCCCCCTCCCTAGTGTGACGTCGCATATTTTACATCGAAATATAATTATTGAATTAAAACAACAGTTCCGAAATCAGTTTTATTTCAATTTAAATGATTTTTTATAAAATGAACATCAAATCAAAAAACATTGAAAGAAAATTGAACCTTATAACTCTACAAATAGAGTTGCAAATGTTTTTGAGTTTTTCGTTAATAGTTCTAGATCGTGTTTTACTTAACACTTAGATTAGAATAGATTTTGAAATGTGACGTCACAAAATTTAGGACCCCTCCCACCCCTTTGTCACACAATGTCACACTTCGTCGACCCCCTTCCCCCGCCCCCCCCCCCTTAACGTGTGACGTAATTTATGGATGGCCCCTTTAGGATATATCAAGAATTAGTAAATATCTAATCAGACAATTTTTTAATTGTTTTGATACTTAGCTTACACACATTTTTTAAAATGTATATCTTAATAAATCAATAATGTTTTCAACTTATCTAATACTGAAGAAGTCGTATGTATGATATTACAAAATATGACTTCACATTTAATTTGCGTAAGAATGGTGAATTATTTCAATTAGACTTTTTAACTTAATCTTTAATGTACCTTCCTAATAAGTACGGGGTAGTGGTTTTAAATCGTTTAGAAAAACTACGGATTTTAGTTTATAACGGTTAATTAAACAACTACTTTCTCAACGAACTCAAAACAGAATGGTTATGGTCACGTTTTGAATCTTATTTCCTTGGAAGTGAAAGCTAAGATATCTAATCAGAACTCTACTAATTTAGACTCAATTAAACGACTGTTAGTTAAAGATAACTAATTAGAAAGTTTTGCACCGATTTGCAATCTTTAAGAGCAGTGCTTTACTGCTAATTGATTGATCAATTCTAATTGATTTAATTTGTTCTATTTCCACATACTGTATTATGTGCTATCTGCTGCTCGCGGCTTCGTCCACGTGAATGTTTGCTACCAGGACAAAATGTACGCTAAGTTACTTCTTATAACATCAGCTATCTACTAATGAAAGTCGTTTCGGAGTTTAGCTGAAATAAACAGACAGACAGACAGACAAACAAAAATTAAAAAAAAATATAAGCATTGTACCTAGTTTTATAAGCTGTTATTTTGGCATTCCAATCAGCTACTTCAATTTTATTTATTTGTATGTATAGAGTATAGGTAGGTACTTAACTATATACCTATTATACTTAGTTTATCGACGAAAACTAAAGAAATTGTACTAACGTAATTAGGTGCACAGTTTGCAACGTTGTATCAAAAAATTGCATGAACAACATTTTTATGGATAGTCTGATTACAAGGTAGCGTGTGTATAGTAATAGAACAATCTTTTGTTTCCAACAGCGTGCAGCGCTTCCAGCATGTCAGTACATTAATGTCACAGAATGACGGAGAGCTAAACGGGACTATGATAATCTCATGACGATTATTATATCCTACCGTTATGTGAACCCTCCCGAGCCTTATCCATCGCCATAACTCGTTCCATGTCGCCTCGTTCGTCACGCAATCTGCAACAATCAAATCGCACAATTAAAAACGTATATCAGTAACATTCGATATCTCGTTAACGGAATCAGATGTTGGCTGTCAGGAATCGGTCACGCTACCTCACAAAATGAATCCCAACAAAGCTACTTACAAACAATTTTATCATTTGAAACCATAAAGCATACTTCCCACTGAGTTGTAGAGCTACTACAAAGGCAGACGTATAATATTATAGAACCCCGCTGCGCTTCTTTGTGAGCGGATGAAGACGGTGTATGTAATCATTTTGTATGCCGATCTCTCGTGCCGCTACCCTAATTCCGTAGGTCCTTTTTGATTGTGAATTATTGGACTTTTGATGCTTCCGTTCCGATTCTATTTTTATTAATATTTACTTATTAACTTTTCGCTTTTTGTTTGCTACGGATGTTAGAAAACTTTTTCATAACAGATTCTTTGATTTAAAAGTACGTACCTACTTATTTTATTAAGTCTAAATGTAACGAGGCAGCTACTATGAAGTCATAATATCAAGTGTTGTAACAAAAGTTAGGTATCCCTTTGAAAGTTAAAACGATTCTAAGAAAATTTGAAAAGCCCCTTTTTCACAAAAACGAGAAAAGAACGGATATTGAAAATTATTTTTCAGAAAACCAAGTTAGTTCATTTCAAAGGGGTTCATCTGTACCTACTACAATTTTTGCCCAGTAATGCCTTTTGAGCATTTGAATATAAATGACGTCTGAAAGTGAAATGTAACATACATAATAAGTGGCTGTTTTAAGCCTTCGCGGAACCCTTTTGTGGATTACAGAGCAACGACAAAACAGAGGGCGCAGACTTACGTTCCGATGTAGGCAATTCAATTAAATCGGTTTGTGAATTTATTTTGATTGTGTTTATCAAGGCAAGAGATTAACATCATTTGTTGTGTAAGCTTTGATTACTTTATGGCTATGCTAATATAGGTACTTATAGGTGCTAATTATTCATTTAATTGATATTCAATTTACCATAAGAAAAATAAGTTTGGCTTCTATTGAAACGAACAACAAACGAATTGGTTAAAATTTAATAGTTTTTTTTTTTTAAATACGCTCTCATAGAAAACCTTACTAAAAATTAGAAAATATCGGCAAAAAGCGTGGGATCCTTTTTGAGCTATTTTTAATCGATATCAAGAACACGATGATTTTTTTTTTAAATATTATTAATTTTTTAGTTCGGCTAGCTGCAAACGCCTGTTTATTTGTGTTTTTTTTTCTGCTGTCCTGGTGATCGCGGATAGGATAATAGCACAAAATTTATAAAATTCTGGTAATTATTTCATCGGTCCTTGATAAATATGCAAAGTTTCAAATTAATTCGACCTTTTCAAGGGACTGAAATTCACGTTCAAAGATACAATACATACATACATACCAAGTTAATAAAAGTTTGTACATCTCTATGGCTTGTGCTACTCTGTGTTAACCCTCCAAATGGAGTCGTTTGGTACTTTACTGACGAGTCACGGAGCTCCGTTTGAATTTAATATATTTTTCATTTCCCTCACCATTAATATGTAAATAATTCTTCAGACCGTTCAAATCTTTTGATCGACTTTTTATTATATAAAATTGTACAACATTTTTGAAGTGCCCTTGTACAAATGTATTCATGGCATAGCAAATTAGCAATCATTTCATATAAAGTTATTAGGTATGCAAAAATAATAATTAGTTGAACATACAGTAAGAATATAAGCAGGAAGTGCTGGCATTTGTCATTTATTTGATTGTACCTTTAAGAATAATTAATCAACCGTAAATTGCAAGGAAACGTTTTTTCTTCACAACCAAACATCACACATAATAAATATTTTTTGTCAATTAAAAGCTCTTAACAAGGCTATCCCGAACCCTAACGAATCAAAAAGAAATGATCGACTCATCGCCACCCGATCGGACAAAAGATAACAGCTCAAATCAATAAAATAATAAATTATTTCCACTTCCTCCATTTTATTTTTATCTTTACAAAAGTGTTGCTTTGATTGATGATGTTAGCTCACACTTAAATTAAAACAGATATGGCTTATTTTCAAATGTTTGGTTACGAAGATGGCTCTAGGTTATTTTGACTATCAATCTATTAGGTTTTTAAGTATCAACATTTGGTTTATCAGATATATTCAGCGTAAGTTTTCTATCTTCATTTTTCCTTGATCAATTATCTGTTATTGCAGGGATTACATGTGTCTAAACCAATCTATATTCTCACCGCTATCACTTAAATGAAATCAATTAACAAAATGTCTTACAAACTCTATTCCAGCGATACGTTCATTACAGTTTTCACTAAATCATTACGATTTCGCAAATAAACAATTTTCATTAAGTACAAAATGCAGTTCTAACGTAACATTCCGATGTAGATAAATTAACAAACACCCCATCTGTCGGCAGCAGCCATCATCAGTCTGCTAGCGAAATAATATTATTCATTCACTTGTCAAAACGTAAATTGACGACGAATCGTTGCGAACACCGCGGAATTACAAAATGAAAAACAATGGAGGCGTGAAGCATTTTTTTTACAAATAGACAAGGAAAAGATAATCGTGATTTATTGAGCGGAAAAATGTTCATTTTCGGTTAAATTTAAAGTCTCTGAAGTATCTTACTGATGTTCATACAGTGTAGAAGAATATTCGCACAAAAACCACCACATAATGACGTCATAGGAAGGTTAACATAGTTAGCGTTAACCATTGCCATTACAGAATGGGTAGTGGCCTTAACAGATATTCCGGGGCCACGAACGCGGACAATGCGTTGCAATCTACCACCAAAGCCAACGCACGTTGATTAGTTAATACTGGACCGTTCACATAACCTAATACCGCACTACCGACCGTTCCGAACCGTTCTTGTATGCATAATCTGATTAGCGCAAGTATTAAACAAAGCTTTCGGTAATATTGCTGTCAATTTACATAACTAAATTCCGTTCTAAAACTGCAATGTTGATTGAAGCCGTAGAAATACAAAATCCGCTTAACTATATACGTAATTAAGTCTATACTAAACGAATCCAGAATTTGCATTCTCAAGAATCGATTAAGAAAATCAAATCCTGTCGGAGCGTCACTCCGTAAAACATTTGCTTGACACCCAAATCAAAAATCGTTTTAGCTCACCCCAGCGAGGGGATGGGGAAGCGTCGACGCCTCAACATTTATTATTTCAGACATATCACTCACATGCAAAACAAACTCCGTCCGATCCATCAAAAAGTTTCCTCTCATGCTCTCCCTCTCTGCTCCGCAACACAAATCGAGTGTGTAAGTGCCGCGGTTTCAAGATACTGATATTAATGTCTATTGTTTTATCTTAAGTGGTATATTTCTTTCAAATGTCAATTCATCTTTTTTGTTTTCTTGAGACGGAAAAGTGTAAAAGCAAACTTACGTCCAAAAATAATAAGTTACGGAAATTGTTCCTTTCAAATAAAAATTGGAATCATATCAACCTTGAACAAAGAGTTTATAAGTTAAAGAATAAATAAGCTTGCTCATCCAAAAGAAATGAGCATTGTAACCCCCCAAACAGTCAACAAAGCTTCGAAGAAAATCGAGCGAAAAAAGGCTAAAAACACCTTAGGGGTTTACTAATCGAATAAAAAATATCAGCGACCGATGCCAATGTGTGGGGGAGAAATGGAATATATTATAAAGAAAATACAAGTAGCAAGGGGCTTTTGTTATGAGTAAAAAGTTCCAAGCATATGCAGATAACGTAATGTTGTGCTTTTGAAATGATGTAAAGGCAATATTGGCGAGTAATAACGCGGTGCATCAATTTGAGGTTACATTGAAGGAGGTACGTTCCGTCATAACAAGCAGGACTTGATATGTTGAGTAGCTTAAAGAGATAACTATATATATATATATATATGATGTAACCAAGTTCGTTGGATATAGTTGAAGTTTAGTGAAACGGATGACTGTTTTCGAATGAAATTTAATTTTGATAAATGAACTGTTTGTTTTCTATTAAATGAATTACATTTTATTCGAAAATATCCATCGGTACCTATCTTAATAAACTTCAACAAAGTATATTCGACGACCCCGGGAACTTATCTCTTTTGTTGACCGTACATGTGTTGTTTTGCTATATGAGAGCTTGTAATGGTTGAATGGCAATTGAAAGGAGTTAGTTTATTACATTCAAGGGTTTGCTAATATAATTATGACTCAAATGAATGTCAGTGTTGTGGTTTTCAGCACAACATAACTTTCTCCACAAATGTGTCAAGCATTTATAGATATGTTATGGACCCTAATCATAGTATTTATGGTCAAGTCAAATGTCACTTTTATTTTCAGCTAATTCCCAAATTATAAACAAGAAATAAAAGTCCACAACGGAAATTACCTAAAGTAAGCAGAAGACTTACTTAAAGTAAAAGTGTAATTTGCCTAATCAATATGATTGTAGGTACAAACATTTAGGGCGGACTAATGCAAAATAATAGGAAAGAAAGTAACATGATGACTTGTCGCCGGGCGGCGCTCCCTACGCATAAACGTCACGACGTCATTTGTAAAAATTGCGGCCTTACAAGTTCTCCAATTTTCTAACAGAGAAAACCGTGGAGACTCCATCACAACTACATATTTCGGAAAGAAAAACTATTGTTTTTCCAGGTTACCGCGAAATAATACTATAATGATTTTCTGATTACCTACTGAACAATTTATTAAAATTTTAGCTTCTTTGTTTTTCCTTAAAATAATGCAAAACTAAAGGATGTAGTTTATTTTCTGTAAAATATCATTACTTTCTACGATATTCATTAGTTATTTTAAGAAACAACTTGTACAAGCGCTTAAGGAACATTCAACTTTAATCTTTATCACTTTTATAAACAATGCTCTCTTTTGTGATGAACAAGTTTTTCACCTTATGTATGTTAACCCGCCAGGGTCGCCGATATGTTCGAAAGCGTTTATTAAGCGTGATTTACCGTGACTCTGGCGAGGGGGATGATTTCCAAACCAGAAAAATAAATATTATGTAAAGCCAAGGTATGAATATTTTTTAAGCAAAAAGGCAACTCCATACATCTTATATTCGGGAGCGGAAATATCTAACCAAAATAACCAAGTTCGGGGGCGTCGAAAAGAAACAGTAGACAGTGGGACCTCCGCGGGGGAAACCGGAGACAGTTATTTAAATTTGAATAATATAATATGAAAAAAATTACATCATTTAATACCGTAATAAAAGTGCACTAAGCGACCGGAGCATTACGCTTGCCAAATACAAGAAGGGACATGCAAATTCCGCTTATGAAACGTGAAATGAAATATAAAATGTTTTCGGTGGAAAATAAAATATGTCTTTCGGAGCTTAGGAGCTCATTACGATATTACAAGTACGTGAGGAGATTTAAGTTGTCGTTGGAAAAGCTGTGAAGATGGACGGTTTTTTAAGATGTTTTTAGAGTTATGTGCATTAAGGGATGTGATCAGATGCGTCGTAAAAACGTGATGTTGTCGTAACTTTCATATAAAAATGTCTTTTTTTCAGAATAATAAGTCCTGAAAGATATACAACGGGTATATAAAGTGCTGGATATAATATAAGGTGCTGGAACGAGGATGTGAAGAAACTGACAGTCTTAAGTGGATGCAAAGCTGTCGATCATAACTACAGCCTGTATATTTAGTTGAGGCTCTAATGAAGAAAATAATAAAAGTGCACAAAGTACCTACGTATTGGAACAGGAACGTATTTGTTCGCAGTAGATTACCGTGTCGTAACGAGATTCTGATCGGGTCCAATGTTATTAGGATTTAAGCGCCACCGCGTCGCCTCTCCGGGCGCAATGTTGGATAATTATGCAAAATTGCTCCTACAATTCGTAGACCCTCAGTTTTTAGGGGCCATTACCATTATCTGTAATGGGAATGCGTTTTGATAATGTTGAATTTCATTGTACAATTATTAGGAAAAATTGTTAGAACTGCCATTTATGTTCGGCTGTTTTTTGTCATTTTCCTATTCTTAACTTGTTATTAGATGGAGACTGAGTTCATTTTGTTTGCATATTATCGTTTGTACATAATGTATTCGACTCTACCGGCATGAAACATTTCCCTTCAAAATGAAGCATAACGACATAAGCCTTGCATAAAAACGTATCCGTTACAACGTTTAAAAATCCTAGCCGAACAATTCACTAACCGCCGATTGCATAAATATGGCTTCAATGCACATGCATATGGAGCGACCACAGAGAATTCACATCCATCGGCACACTTCCAATTCAATTCCTTGGATAATGTAAAGCGACAAAGATATGTGTATCTTCTAGCCGCTTGAATACTGACTCGTCGATCCGCATGAGTTTCTTTGAGTAGACGGTTCAAATTGTGCATTGTTTGCAGCGGCTGCGCGGGCCAGGACCGACGCTTGGCTAGGCTAATGATTGTGATCGAAGTGATCGCTCGCGTTGACCGCAACATGTTTCGAACGAGACGATAATGGTGTATCGACGTGCACCTTTTATTTTCTGCGGTGATAATATACATTTTTATGAATTCAAACGCGACTCTTTATACACAAAGGACCATAAACAGGAAGTTATAATTAAAAAACTAGATTCGTGACTTGGACATAATAGATAAACATATCTGGTGATATAAACTCCTGTCTCTTTACAGATGTTATCTGTGGACAAACGCAGTATCTGTGTCGATTTATCTCGAACCAGAGTCGGACATTGTGCCGCATCCATCATAGTTTTGTCCACTCTATTGATAAGAATAACAACTCTATGTAGATAAACGAACACAGAGTTAATAAAATTAATGTTATAATTTGATTATTCGAAGTAAGATCACAGATAAGCTATTTTTGACCCTATAATCAATGAATGATTAAGAAAAATACCATTTGGCTTTTTTTGTGTATCGGAATATGATAATAATTATCAAATTAAACCGAGCTGTCCGGTAAGATTATTAAATTCGATACACATAAAAAACATGTGAACATACGAGTATATGATCACAGACTAACGAATAGATTTTAATAATTAGCATACGGAAAACGGCTAATGGTGCCGATTCTGTTGTCACAAAATTCTCTAAACTAAACTAAAAATCACTAAAATTTGGTTTAATCCTGTCAAACGACGATTTCCTATTCTGAAATAGACTAAAGTGACACAACTTAACTATATTTTAGTTTGACAGCACTAAGATTGCACTGAGTTATTAGTTTAGTGAAAATGTCAATTTTGCTATTCTGAGTTTGCCGGTTTTCACCAAAAATTTTGACTATAATAATTTATTTTAACTAAATCTGACTATTTTTAAGCGCGATTAAAAAGGTGTGGAATAAAACTAGTGGTCATGAACTAAAATTCTCAACAACGCCTCGCCTTCACGTGCAAAAACAGTTTTGTATTTTTTATTTTATTTTTGCTTATATCTTGAAAATGGCGTGTCCTATCGCAAAAATAATGAAATTTTCGGTCCCCTTAGTATACCCCTTAGTATACATTTAAATCTCAACACGTGGGTAATATTTTTTTTATATTTTTCAAACAAAAGTGAAAAATTCCATATAAAACACGTTGAGGCTGCCACCCCAGAACGCGCCTTCGTTTCTCAAAAAAATCATTCTACGCAATGCACACACAAGTACAACGTTGCGAAACCAAAAGAAAAAAAAAATACCACGCTGATTCGCGATTGTCAAATTCGATTTTAGTCGTGTCAAAATAATTTTTAAATTTAGAGATTTTTCCTTGCAGAATAGCGTTACAATTCTCATAGCTAAAAGTAAGGAATTTTAGAGATAGTTTAGTTAGTTTAGTTCGTGTATATATATATATATATATTTAAGAATTCACTCACTTAAGTATGAGATAAAATCAGAACTATGATAAATATCTTACTTTCGCTAAACGAAACCGAAGGCTTTGTGTAGGTGTCGTGGGTGTCTGACAATGTGTTATGGCAACTACGCGACAACTAATTACGAAAAAATAATTAACCTAACAAGCGGAATTGTTCCGTTTAATGAGTATGACAGCTCGATCAGATTGGAGCTACCTTAACGAATTAGGTCTTAGATATAATCGTAAATCATTAGCGAACTGGGTTTTTTGTTAAAGGAACAAAGCAACAAATTGAAACATAAAATATGCAATATATTTGAGAATGAGCAGTGGTGGCCCAGTGGTAATGGCCGTGACTTTAGAGTAGTAAGTCGTACATTAAAACCTAGACAGACGCGGTACTTTGTGTAAATTATTTCACCCCACTGCTCACGAAGAAAACTATCGTGAGGAAACTGACATGTCCTAGAACCAAAGAAGTGACATCTACAAACCCGCCCTGGGCCCGCGTGGTGGACTTAAACACACTCTCTCTCGCAGAAAAGAGGCCTGTGTCCCATCAGTGGGAACATTATAGGCTGGCTATGCATTAGCAAACTGAGTCTTTTCCTATCGAAAAAAAGGATAAACAAATTGAAACATAAAATATTTAAGTATAAATGCTATATTTCCAAAACAAACGTGTTCATCGGACATTTAAAAAGCCGTGTAAACAAATTGGTAAATGAACGCAACAGAAACAAACAAGCATCTGCCGTGCACACATACGTCACGTATCGAAACAGGGAGTTTGGCAGAAAGTAAACAGAAAATATAATTTAGAAGCAATTTAGCTCGGATATGTCCGCAATCAAATTGTCTCGTTAATACCGGTGCTATCAAAACATTTGATTTGTGGCAGCGTAGGGTTGAGCTGTTATTTAGCCAAGCGATGGATAACGTATGATGACCCCAGCTTGTTGTCAATTATTTATGACAAATACAATATATCGTTGTTTATAAACGTAAAATGCCATAAATATTCATGTAGTTTGTTTGAGAATTGTGTACCGACGTAATTATGTACTGACTTGTATTTTTCTATGTTATTTTGCCATCGTTTATTAAAAGTTAATATGTGCAGTGTCATTTTGTAAATGTATTTAAACGCTGGTGGCATGCAATTAGTTAAGAGACTGTCATAATGTTTTATGAAACTTTTGAATTATTTATTAAAGTAACTCTATCTGAATTGTTTATAATTACTAAGACCAATCTTTTGTGAGGTGGCAATATGTCTGAAATAATGCCTTTTTTCATTGTCACTATATATATAAGGACAGTTATACCAATAAAACACCGCATGATAAATCGAAAAACAAAAAATTCGGTATAAGAATAATTCATACGGCAGCTAGCAAATGTTTACATGGAAATAACGCGGTTTTTCCCGATTTATGCGCACTCACACTCGACTCGCACTCGACGCGAACTCAGCGAGTAAACACGTGAATACTTTTTATTCGCGTTGTATAATTCCCCCGGGAACTGGGATTTGCATAACAAAACGGGAAAAGGTCAGGAAGCGAACGAAATGGCAAGTGTCCGGCTTGATGTCCAGTCAGCAATGCTGGGTGGCGAGAGTGCGATCAGATGCGCCACTTGACTTGCGGAAATAGATTAACAGTTTCATTCGGGGCCTCTCTTATATTGTGTTCTGTACTTAATATTATGTAGTTTGTATGTTGCACTTTAATAATCCAAAATTGAAACTGAAATCAAACGACACATCATTGAAATATAATATATTACCAAAAATAACAAAACAGGGTTTCGAGTTTTACACATTTTAAGTGTTAACGTCAATAAAAATATTTTAGGTTCATGTTTTGTGTGTCACAAATACTTCAGTAAAGAGAGCTTTTAGTATCGACATGTGACACCCGTTAATATAGACGGTAAAAAAAAACATTTTTATTAGGTAACATTCGTTCGCAATTTTATGTGAGTGTTTGAACGCAGCACAGAATGTTCAAACTCAGGCGTCCCGGATGCATATTCATGGTTGCTCTGCGCCACATGCAAATTGTGATTTACACACTGTAATGAATTCTTTTGATCTGTGGATTCACATATTTGATTTACCCCATCGATGTCGGGTATTAGCATGACACGCTGATTTCATATTCATAGTTTCTGCGGTGAGCGATCTTCATTTGCTAAACGTGTTAATTACAGAAAAAAATGTGGGGGGATGCGCGAACTCAATCTATACCTATATCTTTTTAGTGATAAATGAAAATCGATTTACACGATGTCGTGTTTATGATACAAAGTACAAAAACTGACTTATAATTACACACGGCTCTCAGGACTTTCATTTTTAGTTCGATCAATAAACTGAGAATCGTTGGATCGATATAAAAGCTGCGCGAGTGTTCCAAATGGAAAAAATCAACTAAAAACTTACATAATTACTTTAGTGATTCAACTGCTCGAAAGAAACGCAGAAATGACAAGACGATGACAAATGAGCATCGCTCGCATCGCAACACAGTCGGGTGGCGGACCTCATCAAATTATTCCCCACTTAAAAAATCTCCGTAAACAAAAACGGGCCAAGGGAAAAAACACTCGAGTCGCAGGGTAAAAAATAGGTATTGGCAACATTGATTGATGTGTACTAATAGGGCGCGAAGAAATGAGGCCGCTGCGTAATTAAAGGAAAAGTGACATCTTCTGTCAATGGCAGCGTGGTACTAGAAATAGAACGGTCACGCCTTTTGGTGAGGAAGTGATTAGTGGTACAAAGTTATTAAAAATTATTGAGTGAAGGCGGCTAATTGATCACCCAGTCTGTCGTCGTGTTACACTCCGCTAGATCCTACCTATGTGTTTTTAATTTGCCTCTGTTTCTCTAACGAGACACTTTATTTGTCGCCAACAATAGCTATTTATTGCTTGGATTTATTAGGTGTTGCAATGTACATAATTGTAAAAAAAAAAACATCAGCTCAGTTCTAAATTATTGACGTTAGCAATAATTCAAAATCGGAATCAAATATAAACTCAAATATTTTCGCCTCCATTTTCACTAAAAAAAAAGAAATAAAAATTAATTTAGAATTTAGCTAATCCCAAGCTAGAAGTCAGTGTTTTTGGTCGCCCTTCGTGGAAATGACACCCGAATGAAGGATGGAATAATGAATGTTTTCCACCACGCCCGGCACGCGTCGCCGCATAAAATAACATTCGCAATTAACATAACCAGCTGTTAGAATATATCAACTTAGATTTTTGTGAATATTTTAATTTGAGGCTGTTTTCAGTCTAGTAATAAAGTTGATGATGAGGTTTTTCCGTTTTGAACTAACTTTTGTTCTAGCCTAAAGCTCTAAAGCAGTTTTTTGCTTTCCAACTTTCTTTCGATTTGGATAAAATTCTTAAAACAAAAAAGACAACTTAGCACCGGACTAAGCTGTCAGTTTTTTAAAAAAAAGAACTGCATTTCTATACTTTGGGTTCTTAATTTATAATGTGGGTTGATAGTTTAAACCACAAAATCTTTGGTTTGTTACAAGGGAATTCGAGTCAATATCAATATTTAGTCCTTGTTCCGGACCGTATAAATTAGTTACTTTATGCGCCTACGTTTCTAAACGTGTAACAGAATGACATCTGACTTGTCAGTTTGATTTTGACACTTGACACTTCTCTTGATTTAGCGCTTGAAAACTGGAGCCTAATCCCTTAGAACAGGTCGTTTTGGTGGACAATAAGTCATGACCCATTGTTTTGTGTTAAATAACCCCAATTTGAAATAATACGGGTTGAGTTTTGGATATATCTTGTTGAAATAGTTTGAAGGTCAAGTGAAAGTGACGCTATTGGAAACCGAATGCTGTGATTGCCTCCAGCCTCATTGTTGCGGCTTGTATCCTGGAAAACCCATTTACAATGTCACTACACGATACATATACACTCACTTACATACATAACTCCAGGTAGGCACCAGAGCAGGTGTTCTTCTACCACAGGTAAGTTCTTTTGTTGTATTTTAAGTGTTTGATTTGATTGTTCTGCTCCGCGTACGGCGGACTAGTTTCACTAGCCACTTCTTGTCTCCTGGACCCCACCATCATAACTTCCACTGCGCTATTGAAATGCTATTGTAGGGGGTCTAGCCTGGCAGCGAACAGTCCTGAATTATCTACGTAGTAATAAGTTACATTCTCGTCTAAGATAAAACTAAACTTTTAAAATTGAAGTCTTTTAGAGTTCTGCAGATAGGCATCTAGTCTGAATTCAGTAGGTACATAACACATTTCAAACCATCTCAAAATAAAAATAAGTAACTAAAGCGCCACCAAATAATCAGGGGCGGTGACACTGAAGATTTTTCCTCCCAAAAGCTGCCTTATCGCTGTGTACATATCATTAGTAATGCAAAATAATGAGAAACAGACACCTCGTGCCGTTTGCCAGTCAATGATTGATGCCGTTCGCCATTAATTCTTATTTTTGATGAGAAATTTGACTTGTGCTGTCAGGCGCCGGATCCAGATTAATATAGGCTGACGGTGCAACTTACATTATGACATCGCGAGTCCCGTTTACACTTCCCATTAACATCGAGTTTTGAAAGTTTGGGGTTTCTATATAAAACGGGTGTAGATAAGCAAAAATGATTAGCTAGATCACGTCAACGGCTTCGTCCACGTGAGGGTCGAAAACCATCCAACATGAACGTACGATCGGGATAGAAAGTATCCTATATAAAAACTCAGGTTATAAACTATATGTGTGCCAAACTTCATCCAAATCCGTTTAGCCGTTTTTGTGTGCCGGCTAAAAGTATTTAAGGAGTTAGGTAAATGCGTGACTATAAATTTTGTACCTTTCAATTTTGAAATTTTCTTTGAAAGAATATTTTAATTCCAAAAACCACAGCCTGTAGGTGCTATGCACACCACGCAGGGCCGCCTCGGCCACGTGAATGTGACATCAAAGCCAACAAAACGAATAGTTTGGCTCGCCGACAGAACTAACCGAATAGTTGTCGCTGTAAAAGGGCAAAGTACAAAGAGCTAGATAAAATTCCAGTACGACCGCATCGGCGACAAACTCGGAAGGTATTCAGAGGGCTGACGACTGGCGTGACGCGGCACCCTTTACCGACGCCCTACGCATATTAGTCCACTGAAAATCAAAACTCGTTATTATTAATGATTCCACGCCATGACAATCTAAATATCTTCGGAAGCGCGCTGAAAGTTACGCACTAATCGCACGAAATTACTCCCGACTAATCCCGAAGATATAAATGTACAGTCACCAGATGCGATCGGCGGCATCATCATTCAAAATAGCAGAAGAAAAATCACTTAAGATTCAAAGCATTCAGTATCTTTATCTAACGGATACAAGAGTTCATTTTATGACCATTAATTTCGCCTTTTCCTCGGGTGTTTTATCACAACGGCTGCGAGGCTCTGTCGCGCGTCTCATTAATCAAAAGCATTTGTTTACAACGAAGGGAATTTGATTTGATTAAAATAATTCGCAATATCCTTGATAAATATCACCCTCGGTCTCCGTTTGATCTCACTGAAATTAATGGTGGAGGATTCAATCACGCAAGTGCTGACGCCCTGACGCTCTGACGCCACTCTTGAGTCCTGACGTTTGGCTACGTGACGATGACGTATACTGCTCTATAGTTACAAATTATTTGTAAATAAATTAATTGTTTCAATTAATAACTTTGTCCGTACTTAAACCTAACTTAGTATCAGAATTTCAGTCTTTCCATACAAAGTTTTCCAAAGTTTCAACCCGAAAAAACTGTATAAAATAAAGGGTGAACAAACAATGCTATCTTGCCATGGCAAGGGGCACGGGGATGAATAACGATCGACGTCACAGCGATGTGTGCCGATCCGGCGATCCGGCGGCGTATGCCGGCTCCCGGCGCCCGGCCCGGCTTAACCCGCCGCGCGCCGATTAATCGCCGCCTAATTCCCACCGAAACCGAATTAAACCGGACGAATGCATTGAGCCGGACGATTTGTCCGATGTAATTGTCGTGTTTGATTTACAACTCAGTTTTTTCGAGAATGGATACGATAATTGGTGGTGTTCATTAACAATAAAGTATGGTGGAAAATATTTGCATGAAACTCCCTTGTCCGATTCTATGTATGTGCACTTAATGAAGTTCATGTTAGTTCTGATACAAACAACAGACTCACGGTACGCATTTGTTGTGTTAGGGCCTTGTTATCTTGTGAATGAGCACTATTAACTTAGACGCGGTAATTAAATAAATTTGAATTTAATTGCAAATGAAACACGACCGAGTGCTCGTACGGGAGAAAACAAAACAAACAGTACGTACAAATTATATTAAATCAGAGATAATCCTGTCAATTAATTGGACTTAGCATTGAGAACCGGTCGCGGACGCATGCGCAAATTAAACGAAGCAAGATAATGCGAGAGCAAGGAAGCCCGCCATTGAGACAAGGACATTAATATGACTTAACTACGTTACCTGTTGTTCCGATAATTGTAATAATGTTAGAATTAATTGATTTTAGTTATAAAAAAGCTACTTAGGGACATGGGGTTTTAATGGCGTTTTACGCAGTTAGGAAAATACAGCTCACCTAACTATGGAGTAAACTAAACGGCACATTGCTACGTTTCAATAGTAGAAGAAGATTTATAAATAAAAAAAAATAAAAAAAGGAGGTCATTTATAAACGCTTTAAAAACCAATTGAATTTTGTAAAAAAAAAAATACCAAGTAATTTCTTTAAAAACAGCCCTAATCCGGGCCGTGGCCGGCCGATCGCCGGCTGACAGTGACACATCGGTACAAGGCGCGCTGTCCGACTGTAATTCTACCCGGCCTCGATCCCCGGACCTACGTGTGTACGATTTTATATTCCAATCTACACGATTAATTAGATGGATTTGGGAACTGAACCTCATTTTACGTGTATTTTAATTAAAAGAACACGCCAACAATATCATATTATTAAAATTAAAACATTTAACCAATATGGGCACGTTAGGTTTGATTAAAACGCAGCCCCTCCAATGTGCCAGAATTTTGTGTAATAAATATTCGAAATATAACGAAATTACGTTTTTTATGTGCGGAAATCACCGCATAACCAATAAAAGCTATTGACATGTTACCGTCCCGTGTATGAAAGCTTCAAACGCAGTAAAATAGAAGTCATAACCGCGGAGTATCAAAGCGACTTGGCGATCAATCACCATCCATTAAACAAGAAAAGAAAAGTGCTTTCCCCCGCCGATTGGCCCTCGAATCAGCCCAATTTACATGAGAGCCGCTTTTTCCTCGCATCGAGATTAGCCCCTGAATGAGTTTGATGAATCGTTCGCACCCCGCAGCCGCGGCCGTCCCGCGCTGTGAGCGGTCATTTGTTAAAAATACACCCGATCCACGGATCTAATTGTCTCCTCTAATTTCACACCCTCCTGTGATATCTGCGCCCCGTTCGAATTAACAAAGATTCCGCTTTGTTTTAAAATAATGATCCCTTCTGGGAGTGGATTTGTTTGTTTTGTGTGTAATCTATACGGCTGTTCTAGAATTAATTTTAAATACAGAATTATTTATGGATTATGATGACATGTTGATGAATGAAATACACAGTGAAATAATAAAATAAAAATAGTAAAGAAGATTTAAAATAAGAACGATAAAACCCCATATTTTCTATCCGATGATTTTTTAAGTTTATTTCTACGCAAGCCGATTCTTACCTTTCGAGATGTTTTACGATGTCCTCATATGCAGCTCTACAATTCTCCCAAATACCAGATCTGCAGACAAAAAGAAAATAAAATAAGAAAACCGAGAAAACAGTGATTAAACTAGAATTAACTGGAATCATAAAATTAAGAAAATAAGAAAGACGGAAAGAGTTGATGATAGTGAAATGATAGTTGAATTGTAATCACTGATGACGTAACCAAACAACTTGTGTGTTAAGGAGACCCCCGTCAGGAACGAAGTTCTTATGCGATGCTTGCAAGCACACACTCACTCATATGTCTGACATCTCCTACTGTTGTAGATCGAGAGGAAGAGAAAGTAGCACAGAGGAATCATAACCCATTTCCCAGTCCACTGAAGGGCTTGTGGCTAAGTTACAACAGCCGCATGGGTCGATCGTTCAGGTTAAGCTACGTTTGCAGTGGTTGGTCCGTGGATGGGTGACCATCTTTACATACCAAGACTCTTCCGTGCCTCGGAAAGCACGTTAAGCCGTTGGTCCCGGCTGTCTTTCGTAGACCTTAGACAGTCGTTACGGGTCGTTAGATGCCCGAAAGTCTGACAACCAGTCTTACCAAGCGGTATCGTAATACCTAGTAACTAGGTTGTGGAGGTCAGATAGGCAGTCGCTCCATGTAAAATACTGGTACTCAGCTGCATCCGGTTAGACTGGAAACCGACCCCAATATAGTTGGGAAAATAGGCTACGCAGATGATTCTACCAGTCCACTCTTACCTCAAGCCGCGTAAGGAACTACGTCCCAAAAATATATGGCTTAGTCATTTGGTATCATCATTAATGTGTCTATGTTTTTTTTCTTATGATATCATTGTTCTCTTTATTGATATGGTAGCAAGTAATCTATTGAGATTACTTACCTGTTCTTATTGAAGAACAGGTCATAATGGGTCTGTTACTAATTATAAATAAAGTACAGTAAATCTGCAACTAATTACTCAAGTATTTGCAAAGAAAGTTTCATAAAAAGGGTTTGAATAAGAAAGGAATAATTATGAGCACTCAATATTAAATGTTCCGTCCGTGAAGCAAGGGGGTCGTTGAAATTATGTTTTAAAAACAATCGTTTATATTTGTTCCGTACCCACTCATGCATGATCGTCCAAATTGTTTCTCGATTACTTTAGCTCTTTGTTTTTCATTAAACTTTTCTTCGTCGTTTGTAATCAAGGGAACGCCCTTTGTAACTAAGTCTCATCTAGTTAAGGGCTCTAACTCTTTGCATTATACTCGAATGCCCTTAAAAACATCTTGCTGAGAGTTCCTTTCACAATAACTTTGTAGTTTCTCGACTCATACGTGTGTATGAATGATTAATAAATGTGTTTTGTTTGCACTCAGTCAATACCTATATTAAACGAAGCGTTAAATTGTATATTACCGCTATATCGTACGGTTTAATTGGCTCATGTGCGTAGTTCGGTGGAAAAACAAAGCTATATCTTGTTTCTGTCACAAGTGATGAGTGAATAATGTTTAACTGTTTGTAGCAATTTGCCTTTTTCTCCTTTATGAACTTGTAAATCTGCCAGAAGACCATAATTACCTATTCGATGCGTGTTGTAACGCACGACTTCACAAACCAAAAACAAATTGAACATAAATAGAAGTAATAATTTACATAGGTCTAAACACCCAACATCTCTTCATTCTTACAACTTCGAAACAGGCCGCATATTGAAGTAACATCCCTATTACAACACCATATACCCGAATTTCCTCCAACATATATACTCGTTAAAACTGCATAAGACAGGCCCCCAAAACGCCCGCCCTTCACCACTTCCTAGTACTTTAGTTGAGAAGAAATGGCGCAACAAAACTCAGCAACAGCACCAATGTACAAAATGCACTACATAATACTATTAGGTCTTTACCTATGAAATTGCCGTTCTGCAGTACTGGCCATTTCAAATCAAAATAATTTTTGTTTGTCTAAGAATTCTTATTTCAAATTAATTTTATTTTAAAAACATGGAATTCTTTTTCCAAAAGTAGTCATTTGTTTATTGATTAGTGTTACATTTTCAACGCATTTCAATTATTCATGGATACGTTAAAAATTCGAGTAATTATGGAATATGAGTACCGTCGTGGCAGCAACGCGGCACAAGCGGCACGCAACATCAACGACGTTTACGGAGCTAACACTACAAACCAACGCATCACCTGTTATTGGTTTGCTCGCTTCCGTTCTGGAAATTTCGACCTGAAAAATGAACCTTGCGGTCGTCCGAAGACTTTGGTCGACAATGACGAATTAAAGGCGATTGTGGAAACTGATGATACACAATCTACGGCTGAATTAGCAGCAACTTTCGACGTTAGCGTCAAAACAATATTGGTCTATTTGCGTCAAATTGGCAAGGTAAAAAAGCTTGACAAATGGGTGCCCCACGAACTCAATGATCGCCAGCGCGAAGTACACGTCGAGACGTGCCTTGCACTGCTCAACAGACACACAAATGAAGGAATTTTGAACCCTATTGTTACCTGCGATGAAAAATGTATTCTGTTTGATAACCGCAAGCGCTCAGCAAGTTGGTTGGATCCTGGTTCAGCACCTAAACAATGCCCTAAACGAAAACTTACCCCTAGAAAAGAGATGGTCACTGTTTGGTGGTCTAGCACCGGTGTGATTCATCACAGCTTCCTACCAAACGGGGTGAGCATTACTATAGATGTGTACTGTGAAGAACTGATCTCAATGATGGAGAGGCTGACACATCTTCAACCAGCATTGGTCAATCGCTCGTCTCCGCTGCTCCTGCACGACAACGCGCGACCTCATACTGCACAGCAGACGGTCTCCAAGTTGCAAGAACTGGGGTTGGAAGCTCTCCGTCATCCGCCCTACTCACCAGACCTTGCGCCTACAGACTACTACTTTTTCCAGAATTTGGATAACTTCTTGGCGGGAAAAAAATTCAATACCCGAGAGGCAGTACAAAATGCCTTTGAAGAATTTGTTGCCTCCCGTCCAGCTGATTTTTTTAAGAAGGGCGTCAATAAACTGCCACTGCGTTGGCAAAGATGCATTGATTGCATGGGTGATTATTTCGATTAATACAAATAAAAAATACAAGAAAGAAATTCGTTTAATTTTTTTCATACAAAACGGCGTTTTCATTGGTAAAGACCTATTATTAAATAAATACATACATCGTCATCTGCCTAGTCTTTTCCCAACCATGTCGGAGTCAACTTCCAGTCTAATCGGATGCAGCCGAATACCAGTATTTTAGATGGAGCGACTGGCTATCTGACCTCCACAACTCAGTTACTGGGTAGTTCGATACTCCTTGGTAAGACAGGTTGTCAGTCTTTCGAATTTCTGGCGACCCGTAATGATTGTAATAGATCCATAAATGACACCCGAGACGAACAGCATAACGTGCTTTCCAAGGCAGGGGCTTAGTATGTAAACACGGTCCCCCATCCACAGACCAACCGCGGCAATCGTAGATTAACCTGATCGGGCGATCCGTATCGCTGTTAATTCTTAGCCACAAGCCCCTATAAAACATACATACATGATACATCACCCAAAAATGTATCTACCTATATGCACATATTTAAATACCAACTAAACTACGCGCTATTTAAATACCAACTAAACTACGACAACTTTTTACAAAGACAGATGTCACACATAAGGTTATAAAGGCACACTTAAGTTACATGAGTGGCAGTAAGACAGTGGGGTAAGTCAAGTGAGCATTGTGGGTCTTCGGGCGGAAGTGAGGGCATTCAGTGTTTGTACTTTTCTAACTGGATTAACTTCCCTACTGGACATTTAACCTGAACCACTTGACCGGTCTGCTTAAAGGTTTCTTTTCGTGAATTAATACTTAAGCCGTTTATGACGTGTTCCGAAGATTTATTTTTTCGTCGCTTGAATATTCTAATTTGTTTCTAGTGGGTTTTTTAAAGTTTTCGGTTATCCAATTAGAATGTTTACAGTATTGGAAACTATAGGTACTTGCAGGACTTTCAGATTGGTAACATAAATAAAATATGAACACTAGAAATGTTGGTCCAGAAGTAAATTAGATCTGGTCCGTTGAAGACGTCTGTGTAAGATCTGGGTGCCCCGAGAGTTGCTGTCCTAATCTGGGTGTCGCCTGTGCATTAAAAAAAGTACTTGCGAAACGGTTTCCTTGCCTTGCAAAGAGGATTGTCCGTTATGCTTATTCTGTGGAAGTGCTTGTTTAGCGAACAGTGTCCCGTGATGGTCCCCGTGACCCAGGCGCAGGCATTTACTGTATATAAGTAGTAAACGTCTGGTGCAGGAAATAGTAGGATTTATTCAAAGCTTTATCATTCAATAAGTATTAAGAAGTCACAAAAAGATTAATAACCAATAATCGGTAATTAATAAGCAAGTTATGTTTAACAACGGTAACTTTAATAATACAAATAAAGTTTACACTATTAAACAATGGAGAAAGATTCCCGGGACTGAAATTTTGTATAAAATTTTTTGGAACCGTTCATTATTTCCAAAAACAAAATGGAACAGATTTTCCCTCTTTGTAATACTAAAAACGGTGAGCTTACACGTGCCGCCGAAATTCTCAGTACAAGTTTTAATTTTCCTCCAATCTATTTGTGTATATCCATTGTTTTTTTGCCTTAACACAACTGTTTTGTAAACGGGTACTTACCTATAGAAAATTGTGTTATTTTAGTATATTAAGTTAACCTGTTTCGAATCTTTTCATAAACAAATCTTACTCATAAATTTTTGGTGCGTCAGTTTTATCTTTCAATCAATAAAAACTGAAATAGTCTCACTTCCGGCCATAGGGTTTATGACAACCATAGATGTAGCAGCCACTGTATGTCCAAACTTGGATAAAGTCATAAAATTTGACAGAAAGTCTGGGGTGGACGCATTTTTATATTTTTTGTGGCTCTTGAAATTATCCTGGTTTGCTCATTAAAGGCAACTGAGACAAATGCAATAAAAAAGATGGTCATATCCTTGTATGTTGTTGCCTCTAAATACAGGATATAGA
Source organism: Aporophyla lueneburgensis (assembly GCA_932294355.1). Classification (NCBI taxonomy): domain Eukaryota; kingdom Metazoa; phylum Arthropoda; class Insecta; order Lepidoptera; family Noctuidae; genus Aporophyla; species Aporophyla lueneburgensis. The sequence continues at coordinate 18,383,020 of OW028746.1, read as the reverse complement.
GATCTATCAAACACAAACGTCTAAACAAAGGCCCTACAAAAAACTTGAATTTCTAGTTCCATAGTTTTTAGCTTTCATAAAACATATTGAGAAAGAACTTTGTATGACTGTGACCAACCCTCATGTTTAACCTAGCAACTGTTTCATTCCCATTCTACTGGTTCTTCATCATCATCAGTATTGGCTGATGTTTCCTACTGCTGGGACACAGGCCTCCTCTCGGAGAGAGGGAGAGGGCCGTTTTCCACCACGCGTGCGTAGTGCGGGTTAGTAAGATGTCATATGTCTTTGAATGTTTAGTTCTCGGACATGCCGGTTTCCGCACAATGTTTTCCGTCACCGTTTTGAGAGCAGTGGTGATGAAATAATTTGCACAAAGAAAAGTGCCTGTGTAGGTTGGAACCTACGACCTATAGCTCGTAAGTCGCGGCCGTTACCACTGCTCCACAGTTTTCACTGCAATTTTTATTACTAACATAGAACAAAACGTAAAACTGTACTTCTCTGTGATGTTTGTGCTAAAGTTTGGGCTATAGAAGGATGTGTTCCAAACGAGTATCGAACCCGCAACCTTTGGCGACCGGATCGGATCATCAAAATCAAAATCTTCTTACCTTGCCAGTGCTTCCATATTGTGCATGGGCTGTCCTTTGATGATGGATCCGTCAGGCCGGGGCACGCCGTGGTGCGGCATGCCCGGGGACATGAGTGCGTGCTGGTGCATGAACCCCATGGGGCCCAGGTGCGTCGGTGGTGCGTTGTAGCCGTTTGCCAGGAGGGGCGACTTCTCCATGCGTGCCATTTCTGAAACAGAAGGTTACGTTAGAATCACTATAGAAAATAAAGTCAATGTGGATACTCAAACGGCTCTATGGGAAGAGACCCGATGAAATGACCATAATGCCCTGGAAGTTAGGTCGGCCTTTGGTGTAGGATGCAACATGCGTCGACAACCTTGCGCCATCCCATCTTCTTAGCACGGCGGCGGCGGGCTGTGCTGGAGCGGCTGCTGCACGTGCGGAAAACCTCAAACGGCGCAAATATTCTAACCTAATTGAAAATTATATGTTCGAGCCGTTTGGGGTTTTAACTTTAGGGCCATGGTGTCTGAGTGCCCACATAGTATTCCGAGACATTGCCAAGCGGCTGGTCGACTCTTCACGTGACCAGAGAGCTGGCCTATTTTTGGGTCAAAGAATCAGCATTGCCATACAACGTGGCAATGCTGCCAGCCTTTTGGGCACGTTTCCTGCTGTTGTTGTTTTTTTCTTTTGATTTAACTGCTCTTGAGTTTAATGATTCCACCATAATTACAGGCCATAATCTAAATACCTGGAGTACAGCAAAAGTTTGTATAGTAAAATCTCCATAAATGGTAATATCAAAATCTGAGCCATGAAACGGCATGAGGTTTGTGGTAAACATGAGACCACTTAGGCGTAACACTCAGGTAAAATCCAATTAATGCCCAGTATTATCATTTAATTACTCGTTCCAATAATCGAATCGCCCGTAAAACGGTGTATCAACAATAATAAAATGAGCAATGAATTTCGAGACTATTGTTTTCTGGGTACCACAAACAACCCGAGTAAACATAAGGGGGGAAGCGCAAATATTCTTAAAATGACCCCCCCGTGCGGGTGTTTTTGGAGGTGCCGGGTAGTCCTTCGCTGCCCATGACCTGTCTGCCCCCCCGAGGTCACCAAACCTACTGGGGCGTCGGAAACAATTAACAAGGTGTCGAATTAAACACGAATTAACGGTTGGACCGTTAAAGGAAAATACCCTTTTCCATTGTGGCAGCGTTTTACAAAGGATTTTGGGATTGCTGAATATTAAATATTGTGTGTCGCTTTGTTCCGCGATTAAGGGCACAGGTATGTGATGCGGTGTGTTTAATGCGAAAATTTTAATTATAAGCAAATCTTTTGGAAGACCACTGTAAACAGAGCTCTGATTTTGATTGTTCGTATCAGCCGAGCATCGCCGAACCCAAGCTTGTTACCGACGATGTCCATAACAAAATTGTTAGAAACTTGTACCTACTTATAGAATGAAATGTAGGGTGGTTAGGTAAAGAGTACAGAACCCAAAAATCTAGATCGAAGTCTACTTTAAAGAAAAGGTGAAGACTACCACCACCAACAAAGATAATCTCAACATCAGGTCTGTTTGGTTAAGTAAATGTTGATTTAACTGAACTGGCAGATACATCCCTAGGTACACACGTTCTGAACTCACAAATCAATCTGTTCTGCCAAAAATCACGATCCCTAAAATATGCATATTAAATATGTATTTAGCTTACCACTCCACACAACACCGATAATTTATGAGTCCACGCATGCAAATCAAACTCCAACAGAAATCAAGGGTAGCAAGTTACAAACAAACATCATGACCAATGGACCCAGAATTAATTGTTTGGGTCTATTTACTTAAGTAACCGTTTCGGTTATCTTCGGAACCATACCGACCAACTTCGTATTTATTATTGTAATTAATTATTCTACGTTTTGTGTAGCAACACTTTCAGTAGTATGGCAACACTTTCGATAGTACGTCAATATTTTGGCTGCCATCTTGGAAAATGAGTGAAATAATTTTATTCAGTGCCTGCTTTAGGAATATTGTTTTTAACAAGCTTAACTCTTAAGCACTTGTTATTGCCAGGCTTATCAATTATTTAAAGATTATTTCCTTGCAAACAGATTACTCGGTGTTTCTTTAAAGCTTAATCATTTGTTATGCTTCTGTTGCTAGAACAACGAGAAAAAGGAATCTGGCGTATTGTACCGAAACAATAAGTCTATTGGTGTTTGATGATATTAGCGATCTTTGTTCATGGCTGGCAAAGCCTCAGCGTCTTTAAAAGTGACGCAACCCATCTTTAAACATACAGTAAACAAACACCTATTAAAGTTTATTCCTAAACCGCCTATTCACACACAGATAACATAATATTTTAACAGCAATGGGATGCTTCCAAAAACCACAATTAGGTCACTAAACCAGAAAGCATATTTACAAATCCCCGGACACGAACCCACGACCGCGCCGGTCAACCGCACTTATTAATTAACTAAATACGTGTTAAATCTCGTAATAACCTGCGGTTGTTACAACCCTTAGTGTTGTCTCGTTCTTATTTACGGAGTTGTGTAGATGCGTCTCTTTCTAATTCGTAGGGCGGTCAGTGCGGTTGTTTTGAACGAGTTTTCTTATATTAAGTGTTAGACTTGTTTCACGGGATGGCGGTAGCATGTTGTATGGTTTCAATAAAGTATTGGATAACGTTCGCACGGACGTACGACACCGCAGCGGGATTTATCCCACTCTGGATTAGAGCATTTAGACAACAGAGTGCATCCCAGCGTGTCGAAAAAATATACTATAACATTTTCAACTCTCGTCACTGAGCAGTGCGTTAAAAATCGAGTACGCGAAAAAATCCAGCCGCGATATTTTTACGTCCGTGTTTCCGTGAACTGTAACGAAGCTTTGTATCTAATTCTTTTCTCTTTCAGGTTATATAAAGTCTGATCGAGCAAGACAACGATATGAATAAGGTATATTACTTAACAGGTGCTGTAGCAGGTTGACTTATTGTCATAGAGTATAAGTTTCTGTTCCAAAAACCTATCAGACTTGAGATGTCCGTCCCTCTCTACCTTAGCGTTATTTGTGCTCGCCACAAAAAATACAAAAGTGATCCTTCACAAATGGTTGCTCAATAACCGACAAAAATGTTCATCGTTTAACATTATGACTATTATTAAGCGAATCCACTGATCAGGGCATTTAAAGAAATGAAACGTCGATTCTGAACCGCTATTATATCGATACACATCGATTTATTGATCGAATATCGACTGTCCTCGACAAATGGTCGTACCAAATTACTGGCCATTATTTCGAATTAGAATCCATAGAATCGGGACCCCAATTATATCACTTATGTGTTTAAAGGAGGTTGGAATGAAGCCAATCATAACCGCAAAAACTTTAGGGACGCACTTTCTGATGGAAAAAATCCAATTTCAGGTGTTTAGCTGTTTGTTTTGATGTTTATAGTACTGGATTAAACTTTATTGAAGAAAAACAGATGAAGGCAGTATAATATAAATTAATTTGGAATCGTTCGATTTTTTTTATCATAACAAAGGAGGCAACATTCGCAAGTTTCATGATAATGGAACAGGCATAATAACCGTTGAGTTTTATTGCAGACAGATTACAAAATGACCAAACGAGCCGGGCATAAATGATTGGCCGTAAACTTAAAGGAGCGAGTGCCAACACTGACATTGTATTCTTCTCTGGTGCTTACATAATATCCTTGAGTAGGTACTCATTATTGAACAATTTTAAACACACCAATTTATTCAGATACTCAAAAAAAATGTTGACAGCCCATTTATTAATGTTTGCAATAGTCAATTTCACATTCTTACGCACACACATTTATGTAGCTGACTCTCAAATCGTCGAAAAGGAATTTTATTTAGCTCACGTTTACAAGTTACATTTAAACAAAACGTCATGTGTAATTAAAATTAACTATAGATATCCTTAAATACTTATAAAATATTACAAAAAAAAATGTATTAACAACTTAATACCAGCTCTTGAAACGTGTATTTTAAAATTGTTACCGATAACTTTCAACGATTGGCACACAAAGTACATGTGGTGAATGCCACGTATAACCTATATTTTGCTAAATAAATATAGGTTACGCTGCGAAAGAATATCAAGATAAATGATAATATTCGTCGGTCAAACAAATATGACAAGATATTGATATTAATTTAACCGATACGTAAGGCAACACACCCTATGCCGCACATAAGAATACATGGAGCAGGCAGTTTGTACACAGTTGTAACTAAAATAAAAAGAAAGCTTTATTAAAGTTTTGTTGCTGTCGTAAAATAGCATCTATCGTAAACGTAGCCTCCTAGACTTTATAACTCGGTGGTTTTAAGTGGAAACCTTAACATTACCGTAATGGCCTGTAAATCATGTGAAAGGAATAAATTATTGGATGCATTAAGTCGCAGAGAGTAAATACGAGGGTAATAAATGCAATACAATGTAGGATATGTGATTCCACTTCGATAAACGTAAATAAAATCTTGGCTTCATAAGACAAAGCACAATGTACTAAACTAAACTATCAACAAAACGACTAACTCCGAGCTTCAGAGTAACAAAGAGTTATGGAATACAACAAATCTTGGAACGGTCGGCAAAACGAAGAAACTCGAAAATGATACGAAAGAGGGCGAATTAAAAGCAAATTACAGTCAGCCGGCAATCGTAGCGTTTACAATAAATACATAATTGTACGGTCAGTATTCCAATGGCATATGCGATTGGCCAAAATAACGGGCCGCGCGTTTGCACGATAAATCGCTCGAGTTGACGCTTCAACTGGCTTCAAGTGAAACAAAGTTTTACAATGAAACACTTACTTCCAATATTGATATACTGTCTGGTAAATTCTTTTCAGTTTGCTAGAAATTAAATTATTTGTACTGGCAACACCTTGGTATCATTTCTGAAATAGCAATCGTAATTGCTCCTGCGACTTTGACAGATCTTATAATTAGCACTTGTATTACAGGGAACACTCAAAAGCTTGGTTTTTGCTTCGTTAGCCAACGTTGCTCGTCAGTGAATAATCGCAGTTTGTATTATTATCCCTCATAAAACGGATGCTTATTATTTACAGCCCAAGTATAAAACTATCAAAGATTTCCCGATAACCGACACTTAACGTTGATAAATAGACACATTAAATTGTATGGAAATAAGTATGAGACCTCACATCATAAAGATTGGTATTTGTAAAATTATTATAATTGCATTTTCTAAAGATTTTAATTTCCTACCTGTCTCAAAAACTGCAGCTTTTAAAATGAATTAACCATCTTAAAAAGTAATGAATTGGCAAAACACACACATTTTGTGTATTCAAACCACGTTAAATGTGACCTTAAGTCTACTACCAAAAGAACTTTCATACATTCATTGACATTTGGATTACCCAGTAATACCCACTAATGAAAGAGCGTTTACGATTGTAACACAAAGTGATTGACGCGTCTACTCGGACACTTCTATACACAAGTCTTACAACTTGTTTATCAGTGGAAGTACAATCGTCTACACAAGTCACGCGCCGAGTACAATCAATAACAGTAATACACCATCGCCGACAAAATGCGAACGGTCAATATCGTGAGTCAACAAGACCGACCGATAGACTGGGTTGCCAGGTGCCAGCATAGAAAAATGGCAAGTTATTTATGCTCTATGATAATTTAATATGAAGACTTGTCATAATTTTTCTAATGTGATAAAAATGATGCGTTTGTAACGACATTAATAAATTGATTATCTATTTTTATTATATTTATATACCATAATTAATTGGGAAATTAAAATTGTGTCATTTAATACACATAATTAAACTATTCTTTAAGTATTCGAGTAATAATTCCAACGTAATAAGTTATTTCATTTAAGCTTATAATGAGACGAACTCCACTACATTGGCAACACCGACCGACTTATGTCATGCCATAAACTCTTTCATTTGGCTCGGACGAGCCTTATGAACAATAAAACGTTGAGGGCTGGAGATTTGGACTGTAATAAAATATTTGCCCTAGCACACGCTAATCCGCGTCCCTTACTTACGAACGCAATTTGAGAAGTTATAGTCCGTCTGCGAAGACGTTCATCCTTTAGAAATATTACACGTAAGTACTTACGTACTTGTAGGTAACTAGGTACTGTGATTTAGCTATGGTTTTGATGTTTTTAGTTGAGTGTTTTGACAGAGAGACTAGAATTCAAGTTTTTTTGCAATTACTTAGTTAAGTAAAAATACTTTATCTTTAAAATAGATGTGAGAAACGTGATTTAGTTTGCAGTCACAACTCACAACGAAACTTCTACTCATTGTGTTGACCTTTCCTTTTCGTCACTTTTATAATCTGTATTCCAAAGTTCCGTTACAAAAAGGAAAACCCACAGTCACATTTGCATATTTTATTGCTTGCAACTAAGTTAAACAAAGATTTGTTAATTGAATAATACGCCACAATAAAAGCAACGTGCACTACCTATAGCAACCCCGACGTACGTTCAAATATAAATAGCAATAAAAAGTAAATTCAGCGGTTCACACCATACGAACACATTAATCAAGTTCCCGGGAAACCGGGAAAATCTTTACGCGTTACCAGCCAATAGGATGGGAGTTTAGCGGCGATTCCGGACTATTTCAACGATCCAAATAAAAGTTCCTCCCCCGATGTGAGAGAGGGTCAGGCTTAATTACTCGTAAATTGACCGGCATACAGTTTTATCCCGGATAAATGCACGCAAGGATAACGATGTGTCATACGTGTTATTATGTTTGGAATTAGAAATATAAATAGGCCATTATGAATACTTATGCATAAACATATTTTTTTATATTGTAAAACATCTTTAAAAGAGTGGAGTTTCTTGCCCATTCTTCTCGATACGAAACTATTTTTTGGAATGAGCGACTAGAATCAATTCTATTTCAATGTAAATGTTGACGATGCTTTTACTTTTACTTTTTCTTCACATTTTCGTGTTGTACATTCAACGACTCGTTAATGATTACGTAAAATTTGACAGCGCGTTTATATCCTAATAGTAAGATCAATTTTCGTAGTGCAGGACTTTTCATTGAAGCAACTTGACAGAATAATGAAAGACATAAAGTTATTACTACAACTTTTTCCTGGTTTGCGTAAAAGCTAAACCTATGAATATTATAATGCTTTTGAAGGCTGTAATGGACATAACATCCTAGATATAATGCCTATTTAACTAGAATAATCTAAACACCTGAGCTCTGAAGTACTTTATGTCTTTAACCTGCTAGATTATTTATTAAATTTTTTTACATCTTTTTAATTCTTTTAACTGGGTAAGTATAAGAGCTGTTCTTTAAAGATTATCAGTTAGGAAAGAACTATTTGTAACACAAACAAAATTACAAGGACTACAATATATCCGTATGTGAATGTGATTTGTTAAAAACGTTACAAAAAGGATCAACTCATCCGTGCAACTTAACAAAAGGAGCTACACCATTGTTACATAATAAGTAGCAAAGATACTGAAATATCCATCCATATTTTTATTAATAACACACAAAAGAGAGATTATCTGTCAGTGGTTTTGGTAGCAGCTGTTATTACGAAAGTGCTTACGTTTCGCTTTTGAAGTTATAGTGGTACTATTAAAAATGAAATATATGCTAACAGTAGCAATAATAATAACTAGAGATATATTACACACTAACATGCTTGGGAAAAGCTGTAATTAACAGGGTAATAATAAACTATAAATTAACGAATGCGCAAACCTTTAATTAAAATATTTATTGCGTAACAAAAAAAAAACTAATATGAAATTAGATTCATGTAAACTGTCACACTAAAGCCTAATAATTTCTCCTTCATATTTAATAAAAAAAACACTGCTTGTTAATAATAATAGCAATTAACAGGTGCGCTCGCGCACATTCGCTCTAATTTGTTAAATAACAGAAATTGCCACGAGCTGTCGCCACTAAGAAAAAACTGGCAACACGACTACTCAGACAGTTCCATTTTCAAACAAGGTAATAAAAAAACATTTAATTGTCAAATTAATCTTTGTCGTGTATGACACTCGGCCTCTTCGCAACTAATAGGTGTTATTACGTGTCGTCAATTTAATAACAAACGGACTTGACTTACGGAAGAGAGCAACATGTAATTTTGAATCGAGTCGATTGATCGACAATGCGGCCGAATACGAACGTCGATCGTGCTCCGGGCGAAACCGTATAGACTTGTTGATAAGTGGTTATAAATCAATCGTATTAACATAATAATTATCGGTGTGATTGGTCGAGCATCGAGTCGTGACCAAGGACGTTTCTACTAAAATATTCAAAGAACTAATCGAAAACACCGATTGAAATGTTTATTTATCTTACATCGTAAATGCCACTTGAAGTTAAATCGAATCATACTAATTTAGACTTTAGTGGAGTTAATTCGTTAAGTAACTTTTCAGAACTCAAAATATAACTTTATTAATTAAATAGAAAACAATATAATACGGACTTCAAGAAAACGGAATATGTTCAGAATGCGGCGTGCAGACGCTTACAAAACACCGGTATTGCTAATTAAAAGAAATTCCTTCGCTATGCTTTTCCCCGGACAAAAAACACGAATCCGCCACGACGACTCCAAGGTGTGAGCAATGTCATAAGTGGCTAGTAGAACGACATTTTAATTGTAAGCGCCGCTCCACACGACGCAAAACGATGGGAATTAAACACTACGAACGGAATTACGGTACACATGTATGGAAATTGTCTCGCGACGCAAACATTTCTTGTGACGAACTCACAAGAAACCTCTATTACTATGATGGCGGATGAAAAAACATGCGTTAGTTAATGTTATTATGGCTGTACATAATATGGTAAATTACATCAGTGTAAGATAAGCTCTGGTAAGAGCAGTCAATAGTATTAAGATGTGTGCGTAAGATGCGGTCAATAGCACCGCTAATTTTATTATGGAATCATATATCTAGCGTATAACCGCTCGTGGCAATTTTTTGCCATAATTATCTAGAGTAACAAACAAAGAATCGTAAACTAGTTCTCAGACGTTTGCTGGGACTGTTTTATAGTTATTAGGGTAGAAGAAATCCTAAGTAAGGTGCAAAAGAGTCCCTAAGGCTAATGAATATAAAAACTTTTTACAAAAAAAAAAAAAACAACTGACTTCCTCAAAAAAACACTACAAAGTCAAAAATAACTTTAATTTCGAAAGTCGGTGTCTTAGGATCTGTATTTAAGGTTTTTGGCCACCGTCCTCCGAAATTAAAGTTATTTTTGACTTTGTAGTGTTTTTTTAAGGAACTCGGTTGTATTTTTTTTGTAAAAAAAAATTATTTTCTACTTTTTAGTTATGGTAGATACTCCGCACTAATATAATCGCGTTATTCGTTCATTTGTCGCGCAAATACTTAATGCAAATTTAAAACTTATATGGTTTTCACATGGACCCCATTGTCCGAATGGAACCAAATTAAAATGGGACCATTCAGGAAGCACCAGCTTCATTAAAAAAATACAGTCGAATTGATAACCTCCTCCTTTTTTTGAAGTCGGTTAAAAACTAAAGTGATAGGCCACCTGTTAATAGTTCATCTATTGCACATTCAGTTGGCAGATCTATCGGTCCCATTTCCCCATGTGAGGATGACATAGCTAACCAGTGAGGGAGGGAATTCGTATAATTCCACGCGAGAATCCAATGTTCGGAATTCGAAATATCGGCGACACACAGTGCAAAGAACCGGGATACCTGCCTACCTATTGTGAATTTTACCTTATGCATATTTGCTTTAACCGTTTCGCAGTGGTTTATTTGGAACGCATAGAATGGCCCTACTGTTTGTATTATGATCCGACCTACTTTTGTACTCATACTTGCGTAGCAATGTTATAAAGTTCTGAAGGAAATGAATGTAGGTAGGTAAGAAGGAAATTCCGGTGTTAATCACCATAGTTTATACATGTATGCTAGATAAAAGGGCGTTCTTCAGTTTACTGTTGCACATGCTGACAGCGAGATGTTAATTGAGCAAATAAATTACTGTTTTGCATTGATTTAACTGCATTGAAGATAAACACCAACAAACGTTCATGTTTCACTACACATTTCAGCAATCACCACTTTCCTAATAATTGGTACGATATATTCTGTAATTCGATCTTTATTTGACAAATGGCAGGACGATTCGGCGCGCACACAACTTGTCAAATCGATGTTTATTGCGAAATATACAGATAATTGAAAGTCGATAATCGATTTAATCGGCTATGCTGAATGGTGACCGTAATCGGCAACTGCCGGCGCAGACGCACGTGCCTAAGCGCAGGTGGACACCAACGACCTCACTTTTCATACTCATTTACATACAGGGTTGCAACAAGTGACGCTCCCATTGAACAAACGGCGCAATAACGACTGTTTTAATTAAAATGTTAATTGCTTAATTCTTATTGAAATATCCTGTAACGAAGACTAATGTAATGGTTATTTATTTGATGCTTTTGCATTTCATAGCTCTTGTTTGTTGAGTGAGCTTCGATGTTCATTTCTCTATTTGTTTTGAAGAGCTGCGTATGAGTATTTAGTAAACCATCAATGAATACCAAAGACTATTTAGCGTCGGTCTTGTGCATCTGAGTAATTCCGAGCTAAGAAAATAAGCGAACTTCTTCTGTAGTTCCCGCTAACACATTCGAATAATTACCGTAGTATTTTCAATTAAGTAATTTATGTAATTTACATTGCTATGTGGTAGGTAACTGTTATTGCCGACTCGATTAAAAACACACTTACTTTTAAATAAAAATATCCTCGAGGCGATCTACAAGACCGCTGCAAGAACTCACAAGCTTATTATGCAAAAGTGGCTCAACTATGCAAAACTATTTTTAGTTATAGAACTAATAAAAACTTCGATACTTGTCACTGTGATGTACAGGCCACCACTGTGTCCTTAATTAAGGGAAATTGCAACGACAAGAAGTTCTTTTTCTGGTATTTCAAGTAGATTAGAGTTATTTGAGGCCTCATTTATAATGAAGGCATAAACTATATGTTGCTCTACATGCCGTTGTAGGAATAAATGTCTTGTTATAAATGCATATTCGTTTATTCATGCAGTATAAATTGTAACTGGTACAAAGTCGATATTCAAATATATCGATAGCTGTTATACGCACTTGTCGTAAGTAGCTAACACTTCTGCATCGCCTCGCATCGCATCGGCGTTTAATTATTGTTGCCACATTTATTATTACGATTTCCTTATAAGTAAACGGCAATTTGTTTGATTACTTCCAATTGCCAGTTGATGTTTTAACCATTAAAAATTGTAAACGCAGCCGGGGATAGCAAGAAATTGCTATGATTGCCGACTCTGCCAGTGTTTATCGTACTTTCTTGCCGGCCCGATACGGAAATGGGAAAAAATGGGCTTTCGATTCAGTGATTGTGGAGAATATTCGCTTTTTGCGATCCGATAAATGTGCAATAACGTTCTGTGTAGTAAAAAACGCGACTTAGATAATCATCGTCTGTTAGTGTGTGAGATTTTACAAATGGACCCGTATAAGCGTTAGAATAACAAGGCGATTATAAGTTGTTGTCAGTACCTCTTTAATTATATTCATATCTCACTATTAACTCATTAATTGAAAATTATCCTATGATTTCCAACAATTAACTTTGTTTAGCATAAGATAGATAGTAAATTGCAAAGAAAGTGGGAACAGCAGGAACTCTGGGTGCTCTATGAATTTGATCCATATTGAAACTGGAATAACTAAGTTACGTGACGTAAGAAAGATATCATTCTTACTTAAAACCTTGCAACACAATACATCTATAAGGAAGATGGCAAACCCTTTCAGTTCTAAACATTAAGGTACCATCTAAGGACGAGCGATAATAAATGTAATTACCGACATCCATCTATCATTATTTTAATAATCATCTTAACACGAACACAACTTACAATTCAACAAACAAAGGCGCAAACATACAAGAGATTCGTAAATTGACTGATCCCTTCTTCCCTTAACATAAACAGGCAAATCCTTACTTAATTTCAGTCGCAGAATTCAATCAGAATGTAAAGCTTTGTGCCCCAGCGAGTAATGTTATAATGCCGTACATTATCCCCCCGGTGTATCCGACTCGCGGCGACACCGTGCCGAACCTTTAATTATTATCAACACATCATTTTCATGGCACTTTCTAAAATATTAGGGCTGACACAACCACTTTCTTCATTCACCTCAAGAAGATTATTAATTTAAGCAATAGGGAATTAGTCTAGTTCTACTGCTTAAATCAATAATCTGCATCTAAACTATCGCAACATTAAATAACCCGAAATCCTTACTCTACCATAATTTTTATGATTTCCAGACCATGTCGAACTGATAAAGTTTTGTAATAATTTGCACGTTCAAGAGCTAAATTATAACTTGTAAATGTAGCATTAAGAATGAACTGCCATCTAATGGCTATTTAAAAATACATTACTGAGACCTTTATCGCGAATCAGAGTCGTAACGCGGAATGAACAACCGTTTAGATTTAGCGCCTTAAGATAAACATCGGTGGGTAACCCTTTCAACAAGCACGTGGGCCGACACATCCCTTTCGCGCATTTCATATTCGTATTTCCATTCCGTTCAACCTTCGCAGGAGGATTATATTCTGCCTCCAATGTTTTCGTATCCTATTATTTCACGGGGTGAAAATGGGCCACCCGCCTCCTCACTCACTCAGACAGTGACACCCCTCAGATACGTGTGTGACGTGTACAGATTAGGAGGCACCTGTGTGTGTGCACCTTCCCAGGACTGTTTGTGTGTGTGCGTTTGTTTCATCAACTGTAAACCACTGTCAACGACTCGTCAAAATAATATTGGCTTAACGCCGGAGCCCGAACAGATATGGTACATGGAAACTTGATACTCGCACGAATTTAATTAGAATGGCTTTAATATTATGGCTGATGGAGAATTACGTAACCAAATTATAATTTGTATAAAAGGAAGACTTTGTTTTATTTTTGTATAAAAGTAATTTTTAATTTAGATTTCTGTCATCATTCATCATCATCATTTCAGCCGTAAGACGTCCACTGCTGGACTTAGACCTCCCCCAATTCAAAGCCCCTCAGGCTTTGCCATAATCGCCACGCTTGGCAGGCGGGTTGGCGATCGCAGTATGGTGGTAAAATGCATAGAGAACGCTGCTGCCCATTCTCTAGTAAGCCCCTTAGTCGCCTTTTACGACATCCACGGGAAGAAATGGGGTGGTGTTATTCTTTACATCCGGCACCACACGATTTCTGTCAAGTGAGATAGAACTGGTAGCATGTCCAGTATTATATGTCCACCTTTAGAAACGTGAATTCGCATGAATTTTTTTTTGAAACTTTTGAATTATATCTATTATTTTATTATAATCTTTTGGACTCCATCAAATAATCCCAAAAGTATCAAAATCAGTTAAGATTCCCATAAACATACATATCTATACTGTACGTATGCAGAGATAAATATCGTGAGCTTCGAATCTCAAATCAAGCCCCTTGCGAGACCCATCCATCTTCCCACTAATTGTAAAATAATTAAAACTAACTAAGCATAGATGGAATACGAAACACAATAACAAGAAATGATACGAGAATACGAACGAACGAGGGTCGCGTGTTCAACAAAAAATGTGACTTGTTTATGGAATGGAAATGCAATAAGCGCAAAACAAAGCAATCCTTATTTCAGCCATGAGAGCGTTTCGAATTGCAAATTTCGGGAAAAAAGCGAACAAACTACACTCAAAGTCAAATGCGGCAGTGCGCGATAAGCAAGTGCCGCTTATGCAAGATCACGAATGTAATTGCTCCCTTGTCTGGCACGACACTTCATGCTGAAGCGAGACAAAATTTGCCTAATGCACACGACAAAAAGAGATGGAAAGTGGCAGTATCAACAAAGCCGTAAGCGACAAAAATGATTGATTGCTAGCCGTCTTGCGCTGAGCTCTATTTAATCACTTTATTCCCTTTTCTCCGTTTGTGTTGGGATAATTTTGTATTTGTGTAATTTGTATACGAAATGAGGAGGCATACCTCCCGAGAAGACGGGGATTCATATCCGGCGCCTATCCGGAGCTTACACAAACCCGATTTTGATGTTATCACATGTCATGGTACCGTTTGTTTTGATTTATATTACAAAGCCAGATTAAGTTGAGATTAATCTTTGGGTTAATAACTTTGTGTTTAATTCGCATTTTAAGGCAACATTGGGATACACAGCCACATTTCCTATGGTGGGAATATAGTCGTGTTGTTTTCATACCGTATCGTAATCTTGGTGACATCATATCCTGTTAGATATGCTCCCTCAGAAGTGTCCCCTAAGACATTCTATCTAGCTAGCCTGTAGTTATGACTTCATATTTAGCTCTTAAATTATGACTACATTATTAGACGATTTTAACTTTCAATATTTTCTAACGTTTCAAAACAAATACGTACCCATTGAGAGAGATATACCACAATAAAATGAAGGCTATATCATAATAATATGTTTCACTGTAATGTGAAATAGAACAGAAAAACTAAGTCGATCCTATACCTAATTGAAAACATCCCCCTAGAGCTAAATAGCATTCCAAAAAATATGTTAGTAAATCTTAAAAGACACTTTAACACGTCAATATTTTGTTGAGGAGGGCGCCCGCACTTTCGAGCTGACTGATCCCTGAGAAGAAATACCGAAACCAACTGCGAAGTCCATAGTCTCTTTGAAATTCCCAACATTCGTCTAACACATTATTAATATTTTTTGTGCGTCTTACAATGCAGGGTCATTATATCTGAAAAGGCCTTATGAAGAAGGAGCTATTGAAGCTTTGAGCTGATCTATCCCAAAGGACGGCTTATCTTAAATCTATGTATTAAGTAGTACTTACCACTCATATGTCCGTTTTCATAAGGCGAGTACTCCCCGTTCTCGAGGCGGTGCTTCTTGAAGGGATGACCAGGGAACTGCGTGGCTGCGAGTGACAGTCCTACTCCTGACGCTCGCTTCGGTGGTCGGCCCGGTCTGGAGCTGCGGACATAGTAGCACGTTACTGCCGTTTAAGATGCTACACTTTACCTATGGAGGATTGCACTGGAGAGAGATATAGATATATGGAAAAAGCGGTTCTGAAAGGCTTTCCAATTTCTTCAGTCGTCAAATGTCAAGGTAATAGCGAAGTCTCCTAATACAGGCTTTATACGCTTAAAAGGAGGCTCAAATCACCACCTATGTAAGTTAAAAACTCGTTAATTCGAATAAACCTTTTTCATTTTCATTTTCAAAATAGGTTGTTGTAATTTTAGTCTATCTAGCTGGTTTCCGCGGCTTGGAACGTGCTATCGGGACACAAAGTAGAGCATATGTTACTCTTTCTAACATCAGCTATCTACCAGAAAAAGTCCCGTCAAAATTGTTTCAGCCCAGTTTCAGAGGTTAGCCGGAACAAACAGACAAAAATTTTAAAAAAGTGCTGTTGTTGTAAGTATACTTTTCATATGCTTTTAGTAAAACCTATTTTTTTGTCATTGCAAACAAACACTTCAGTTTTATTTATTTTCATATTAATATTTTCATTTGTATAGGTAATCAGGATATCGACTGGAGATTTGACGGCTGATAGAGGAACAGACTTTCAAGAACCAGGGATTTTTTTTTTTTTTCAGGATGGGAAATCATCAAATGACTTCTCCCGCTCTGGGCGGAGCGGGAGGGCGTGTCAGACTTTTACTGACTAAAAACCAACCGTGTTCCATCAGTTGCCCATGTGCCAGGGTCACGGTATCTCTTTCGAACAATCACGCGACCCCGGCAGGAGAACCAGGGGTTACGTCAGCCTATCGCAGTATAAAGCAACAGAAAAGTCGTAGAACACACGTTATTCGAGGGCATGATAGGAAATCAGTACTAAGAGTTTTCAGGTATTTTTTCTATTACTTTGTATGGAGCTATGCTGTAACATGTCCCTAATCATATTGACTGTCAATGCAAAGTCGTAGCACTTTCGTAGCGTGACTTTCAAGAACCAGGGGTCAACTCAGCCTATCGCAGTATACAGCAACAGAAAAATCGTAGATCACGCTTTATTCGCGATCACGATACGAAGTTAGTACTAAGGGATTTCAGATATTTTTTTTCTATTACGTTGTATGGAGCTATGCTGTAATATGTTCCTAATCATATTGACTGTATACAAAGTCGTAGCACTTTCGTAGCGTGACTATTTGCGCAAAATATTGGCTACGCAGTCACTGACCCGTTTCCAGGACGTGACGACTACAAGAAATAATAAGACATATTTCCTCAAAGAAATTAACATAGCTAGATGGACTGCGATATACTGACTTAACAAATAATACAGAGGTATTCCTTGAAGGCGCACCTAATAAGGCGCTCCTTTTTTATTCCTCGGAGCGCACCTTTAAGTAGCGCTCCCGATAGCAATTCAAAATATTAAAATTTTATTCCTTGAAGCGCACCTATGATTAACTTTCGAATAGAGATAGGATACTAACTGAAACTATCGATAATAAGTAAAATACGTTATTTTATACAATTTGCAAAAAGTCTATACAAGGAGTATAGACCATAGATTGGGATCAGGATCACTTTATTTAAAAAAAAGTCAAGTTGCTCAAAGTAATCTTGTAATTATTATACATATATATATTTAGTAATCTTGTAGGTCCTGCTGCAATGTGATTATTATACGAATATCATTTATATTATATCTGTGCGTTTTATGTATTAATAACGTCCTCTTTGAATTCACTTTACTCTTTGAATACACATTATAGTGCTGAAAGCAAAAACATGTTTTTCTCTTAATTTCGTACTTTTGGTTAAGCAACTTCGATGATGATGATGCACAAATGAGTTTACAAAAATCATGATTATAATTTATTAGGTACGTTTACTTCATGCTCTTCCCTGTTTTTAAACGTTGGTGCGCTTCAAGGAATAACATTTTAATATTTTGAATTGCTATTGGGAGCGCTACTAAAAGGTGCGCTCCGAGGAATAAAAAACGAGCGCCTCATTAGGTGCGCCTCAAAATGGTAGCGCTTCGAGGAATACCTCATAATACACAATTAATTGTATAATAGTTGTTTAATTACAGTTTCGATCTACAAAACCAATAAGTCAAGTTTGTCAAGTGTAGCAACAATCACGCATTCCACTACTGCAATAAAAGTCACAGTCGTGTGAAAAAAATTAAAACGCTAATTGAGAAAAACACTCCCAATAAAAAGCGTGCATAAAAATCAAGTAAGAAATCGATCAATCCGCTTTTACACATCATTCATTAATTAAATTATCATTCAGAACTCATACCTAGTAAATTCTCATAACTGCAACAAAAGAACAATCACTGAAACGGTCGTTAATTAAATTTTATTAAAAGTGAGCAACGGGAGCTTCTCATGCGGTATCTACACTTATCAGATAAATCAACTGAGCTGAGGGAGGGAGGGTACAGATTTATTTTTATTTATTTCACTCCCCTAAGATTTAATACCGCAACACGTCGGCCGCAGTTTCCACAATTTCACGCTTATTGTTTTCCCATCCGTGATTTATGTTCACATAATAGACAACAGTATTTCTTGGCCGCAATAAAGTTTGTCACCTAAATCTTTGCCCTTAAGCCTATTGCGTACTTGCAGACCTAAAACTTTGTTTACCTTTATTGGAGTTACTATTAGTTTGTGGTCACTATAAAAAGGTGTTTCTGAGTAATTCAGTAATGTGCCAATGTGTTCGACTATGTAGTTATAAAAATTATATTAATGATAGTCCTGCAGGCCGTATTTCGGCAACGGTGGCCACTATCAACGGAGACTAGCCTTCGGCGTGGGAGATATTATAGAGCACAAGTGCACAGATACAGGTGCACTCACTCTCCTTGTCCAATGGGACGGTAATCTGACACGACCAGAGAGATCTGGAAGCGCAGGATCAATGTCTTAACGTGCTTTCCGTGGCACGGGGATCACACTACCAACTTCCAAACTTGGAGCTGTTACTAAGATATTCCTAATGGAACCACCCAATAACAATTGGCCCGACTCGGCATTCGAACTTCAAGTTTTTCTAACTGGACAGACAGCTGTGCTGCTTGGGAGTTTATTGCGCCACTTCTTCTTCCCAGCTGAGGTACTAGGAAGTGGTGAAGGGCTGGTGCTTTGAGGAACTGTCTTATGTTATTTTGACGTCCGAAAAGTGCTGATCCTCAGCCTAATTTGAATAAATTATTTGTTTTTGAACCTAAGTCGCGCTTGCGAGCATGAGACCAACGGGGCATTTTATGAGAATTTTAATGGATCAGACTGCTAGGGCCATTTTTAAAAAATAATTGTTTCACTAACAAATAAATTAAGCTAACGATTCCCTGGGACCTAAAGTTGTAAAGTTTTCGGTAACGAAATCTTATAAATCATTATAATTTCGCTATCGAAAACTTATTTTATGCAGCTGGTTGAGCCTTGAAAGTTAGATTGGATACAAAATTGAGGTGAAAAAAATCTACAATTAATCAAAACTAGCTTTCGATAAGTCAGATCGAATATGGTTAAATTTTGCACTATAAAAAGTAGGATGAATATGAAGAGCATTTAACATTAGCTTCACTTGAAGCTGAACCCTGGACAAGTGTCAAAGAATTGGACCAACACTTTCTTTTTAACGAAAAACAGGTTCCTAAGAAAAGTGGACCCTGATCACATAACAACGAGACGCGAGGGAGATGCAGAATGCGAAAAAAAGATTTTTTTACAATATTTGGCCTGTTAAAGAATTAACCTGAGTTACCCTATTGGGCCACTCCATAAAAGTAAAAAAAGAGTACACACAAAATACCGTGGTCTAGTAGAACTCCTAAGACCAAGTGAAATAGAAAAGGTTCACTTGGCATCTGAAAAATAACCCCTGAGTTTAAGACAAGGTAATACAAAGAATAAAATAATCCTACACACTCTTTATATTCCTAAAACCCTTAAAAGTTGAGGTAGGTACCTACTCAACTCATTACACAAGTTAATAACACACCTAAGATAATACGGAAAATGGTTTGAAAACCAATGTGCACCATAACTTAGTAGTAGGTCCTACCTTAAACAAATAGACCTGTCATACAGCAATTTTAATTGCCAGGAAAACCATTAGAAATAAATATATAGACAGTAGCCGCTAGTTGCAAGTCCGAACTAATTGGCGGCGCGAAGTAAGATCAATTACACTGGTACCAGCTAATCCGCACTACATTACAACTAGGTACCACATCAGAGGCGTCGGCCAAGTTCGGCAATTATCGGGGGAGCGATGCTGTTATCATAGTATCGGCTTACGCAGAAACTGAGTCTCGCCTATTTATTTTTATGTCAGCAACCGTCATTATGAGACACTCCATTAGCTTGGATTGCGGTGACACTCGTTTTCGGTTACGCTTTGGGGTGCGATTGTATGGTGCGACAGTTTTTTTCTTCGTTGCCGTGCTCAGATAAAGGGTTTGTTATTTTGATGACCAATTTTATTTACGAACAACCGTATTACAGCAAAAAAACTTAATAGCTTCAGTTTTTCTGTCAACTCCGAAACATTTGGCCATCGTCGCGGAACAATTATAAAGTATAAATAGTCTGAATGAACTTCAAAGGCCGCAAATAAAAATTGATTTTATTTTGGGTGCAGGCGAGTACAGTTGGGAGCAAAAAAGCTAAACACAATCGCGCCCGCGACGAAATCGAATATTGAAAGTGTCGAGGGACAGAGATAAGGAGAGCACGTGCCGCTCCCTTGCCGCCACTTAGGCCATACCCGTAATCTGAATACCGCAAAGCTCACTGCGATAAACTGCCATTAAAAAGTGTTCGATTTATTACCCAACGATTTCCGAACGATTTATACGGGTGTGCGAAGTCGAGAGTATCATAAACCAGAGGGTCCTAGAGGGTAGAAACTTACTCAATACTTAGTATCTACGAAAAGTAATGGAATAATGAGATAAATGCGAGTATTATGGCTATACAAAATTGAACTAAGCTACAAGTCAAGCTAGCGCAGCAACAATAAGTAAAAATAAATAGAAATAAAAAATTGGCTTTCGCCTATTGCGTGACCCACTAAAATTTACATAGATCTTTCATACCAAGTTTCCTATATCATTCAATCAATCAGAATTATATATTCAATACCTACATAGAAACAATTTCATCTGCGAATCCAATACCTTTAATCCTAATCCTAACGGTTCCCCGAAATATATATAAAATCAAACATGATACGATTCTGCACATCGTTCTCTTTCCTCCGACCAACCCTAGTGAAACTAACACCACGTATAGTTTTGCTTTTTGTATATTTGCTTGGCAATATTCATCACTCACCGCGCGTGTCACTGATCAAATAGCACCCACAAAGGAGTCCCCAGATATTTCTGACAGATATACCCTTGATAGATAGTTTCACAAACATTACGAAACAAATCCTGATCGACGGATTCTATAGAGAAAGATTGAAAATCTGCAGCATATAAATATGATAAGGTTCTGAACGAACGTGACTATCACATTGATTCAGCGTCAAAAATCATTCCGACTAATTCCTTTCAATCTTCCCGACTCCATAAAAAACTAGGATCTTAAATATATGAAGCTACTAAGTACACAAACAGTATCAACACATCGGCACACTATGAATAGACTCGGCACTCTTTGTTATTATATTTGTATTACTATTCTCAACTCTTAGTGGACGTGTTCACACTCACTAATAATTACTGACACTAAATCATAACATTCATAAGGCGTAAACATCCTTCCTACTTTTAAAAAAAAGTGAAAAGACCAAAAACAGCTCGCTGACAGCATATTGTAAGCTAATAGTCATAATCTGTATATATTTTCTGTTTTTGTTACTGAAGCGCCCGATTATTTACACGTTACAGCACTACAACCCGTATGGGAATGTTTACACATTAAATTAAAACTCTTTTTAAGTTTTGTTGGTCCAAATATATCCTTCTTTCGAAGGGGTCATGACGAGACATTATACCTTATTTCTATAAACTTAAGTCATATTTTCATACGATACCTTTGAAGATACTTAACGTTTCTGATTCAATGCCATCGTTGTTTTATTTGCTTCGACTTTGTCGTTTTAGTGCTGTTGGATTAGTCGCCTTATATAATAAGATATTGGAAGTTTAACTTAATTTATAATTAGTATATTATTTTCAATTACATTGATTACTTGAGTTACAGTCAATATAGTTTCTAGTTCTGGAATTGTTATACCTGATAGTCTTGAGTCAATATTTAATAACGTTCACTATTAGCTTCTTTAAACTCTATTCTCAATCATTACTTCGGTTTTGTTTGGAACTAGATTTGTTCTTAAATTTTTAATTACGAATTGGCATCAGGCTATATTTGTTTTAATCACCTATCAAAATCCTTACCGCTACTGAATAATATTTGAACGCACAAATTACTTTATACCCGTTTGATGCATTATTTCCTTTTCACGTTACTGTCTCGGAAACACCATATCTGGGTATTACACCAAACAATGAGGCTCTGTCTTAAAAATGGCCCAAGAATCGGTAGACAACGTAAAACAAACGTACGTAATCTTATCTAGTGTAAACTCAAACGCAGTAGCAGTTTGTCTTGGGTTCAGTGCAAACATGATAAATGATTTCGGTTCAAAAAATCGTTGTTCTATTTTTTCTAAACGAGTTCCGGTTGGAGCGAGATGTAATCTCTCCTTGAATAGAAACACCTATTCACCTTGAGAAGTACCTGAGGAAGAAGAGAGGTCCGAATTATTGATTACGTCTGGTAACTAATTTATTTCGACTACATTACAGATATTCTAAAAACAACGGAAGGAGAAACTATAAAATTCGATAATTTTGTCCAGATGACGATAAAGTTTCATCATTAAAACCAATGTTTTAATAAAAACCAAAGGAAAGAATGTAATTGAAGCCAAAAATTAGAGGGCACTAAGACAGTAACAATAAAAAGTGAAAGCAAAGCCGCGTTTAATTGTGTCGTAAAAATAAAAATTAAATAAAAATGCTTTGGGGTGGAAAGTTTTGCGACCGTAATTCTGCTCTACAATTATATCATGTTCTGTTGCAGCAAGATGTTCTCCTAATGTTACCTGTCCCAAGGGCGAGGGATGCTTTTTAATTTATTAAAACTTAGTTTCTTATTTCGTGGAAGTAACTTAATACATTTTAACGTAGAGAATACCTAAGCTTTTTACCACCAGCGCATCGAACTGGAAATATGTGTTAATTTATAGTTAACCATTACAAAGCGATATGTAAATTGAATTAAATCATTTATGAACTTCTTAGTAATTAAGTATGCAAGAGAAAAACAAATTCAGAAATTGTAATTTACATTGATACAAATCTTGTACCTAGCTAATCGCATATAGCCGTTAAGAGCAAACTTTGTATATTTTTGCATTTCGAATACTAGATAATTAATGCAAGAATCATCACTGCCATCCTATGTGGCAACGCTGCTAGCATTTTGAGCACTTTGCCCACTAACAGCGATGCTGACGAATTTTTTGATGCCCAATGAGCCCATTTCAATTTTTTTCTCTTCATACAAAATATTTAGGTATATTTTAGTGTTAAGTTATATATTGTGTATGAGGTTTCTTTATAAGCATGTAAATATCTCTCTATACACATATTGGTTGTTTTGTGAAAAAATAATGCAACACAATGACGAAATAATTGAAGATTTCATCTTAATAGTCTTAGATCCAGAAAATAATAGTGAAATCAACGGCTGAGGGGATTAACCTCTGTGATTCTATAAAGTTACAGCTCGGTTTAATAACACTGTTCTATCTGACAGTACAATCATAAGTTAATGTAGCAAGTCACTGCAACAGTCAGGTAGCTGCTACGTTTCAATTTCTTCGAGGCATTTTATTTACAAAACTAATTACGTTTGTCTGATAGGGTATTAAACAGCTCCCGGTGCTTCACTTGATTTGTTGACAGTTAATAAAGACATTCCAAACGTATTTAAAATCTTACTCTATTTCGTCTGCGATGTGTTCGCTCCCTGATGGAGTTATTATCGCTTCTATTATTTGTTTCTTTTTGTTAACATTCGACTGTACCATTCTGTTAATCATCTTCAATATAAAATGTCTTATTAGCGATAGAATTAGATACATAAAAATATTAACTAGGTCGGACACGTTTTTTTATTGTTACTTTTTTAATTTTATTACTGTTGGCACGAACAACATTGTTGGCACGCCACGTGGTCCGGATAATTGAAATGTCCAAACACTAAATTTATAGTTTGTACAACGTCACTATTTCTTTTTTATTACTCCTATCGATGTTGCTCCCATTGATCTAACGTTATTACATTGGACACAACACGTCTACCGCAGATCTGTCGCCTTTGTGACCAGAACAGATGTTTTTTTAATTACTCTTTAATGAATTCACAACATGCTGATGTGTTTTATAACAGGTCTCGGAGATTTGCATAAATTCATATTAAGTTAGAGAATATACTCAGAATAAAAGTATACGTATATGTTTTAAATTGAAGTAAGTCTCGTATGAAAGCTCAGCGGAAATAATATTAATGTAACTTCAGAAACAAATGTTCTTGCGGGAGAACATTAAAATCTTAAATATTAATTGTAATAAGAGCGGCGTAGTCCCCAACATCCCTTTCTGCGAATGCTGGGGCAACATAATCAGCCCCCAAGGGACAACCTCTTGTAATTAGCGGCTGTTCATTTCTTAATTTCAATATTTAATTACAAAGGAAACTCGATGACTGCTTCGAATAGAAAGAGACGTCATCTTCAGAAAGTCTTTCGAATCCGTTTTGTTTCTAATTCGCTTAGAATATCGTTTGATATGGCTTCTTTATTGTTTCTTTGGCTGGTGTATCAAAGGATGCTCGATTTTAATCATTAATCTGGACAGAGCGTTCGTCTTTGTGAAGTTTTATTCTTTCCAATTGATTTTATTGAGGCGTCTTTGAGAAACGTGTAATGTTGAATCTAAAGATCTTATTGCTTGTATATTCTTTGTGGTTACTATCTATATCAATGTACGTAAATGTTTAATAAAACTCAAGAGTTCCGACTGACGAGATAGATGATAGAATTAATTTAGCTTTATCGTGTTCGTTTAACAGCCGTCTTACAATTTCCCTTTGTCATCCCTATTGTAAGACGTAATAGCTCCCGACATATTATCGTTTTATTTCATTTCTCAAGCCGCTATGAAATTCTCTTTTACTATTACCTGTCTAAGGATTTCATTACTGAAAGTCTGGCTGGATGAATTTTGAATGACTTTGTAGGCGGATTGTATGAAGCTTTATGTGATCGAAGTATTTTATTAAAGACATTCGTCTGATCACTTTGTGCGTGGATTTTCTTAGCTTAGTCTAGTAGCTTTATGCCTTCACCATCATATCTTTCGTTTCACATACAACTGTGTGCCATGTCTCATTATTGTTTATTTATTATTGACCCTTGCCTCAAAGCTTTGTGTATTATCTCTCCGTTTGTGGCCGTTTAAATTTCTGACAGGGTGCAAAACCGGTTGATAAATTTTTCTCTTTGTGGTATTTTTCATTGGGCACTTTTCAATTGATTCGGCATCAGTCGGGATGTGTGCGTTTGGCACGTTTTGTTATGAATCGTTGACGGCTGTTGGTTCGGACGTGTCCATTCACGCTCACCCTGTACTGGTGGATTGTTTTGTTGCGTAAAATTATACAATTTCTGGCCGGGTGACCACGGCGCGCGGCCGGCCAACACCACTGTCACGCCCTCCGCCATTCGATTGAAAATGAAAAATCTATTATTATGAGCTACGACAAAAGGTAGCTACTTCTTTTATTTTTTAAATTGTTTTAAATGAAAAGGTTTACGAATTATCCATAATAATTATGTGCACTTGTAAACTACAAGTTATTAAAAAATACAAGTTTAAAACATTGGAAATACTTTTTAAAACGCTATGACTAATTGATTTACGTAGTTTTTGCTGTTGGCGCCAGGAGTTGTTAATTTGGCCAAATGTTTTCTCAAATTAAACTTTTGGGTCTATATCGAATGGGAGACTATTTTGTTATATTTTTTTGATATTTAATAGTTTTCTATTTATATTGACACGGCTCATCAAGAATAATCGAAAAGTTTTGCTACCGTTCCCGGCGTTTGTAGTTTTTTTCTTCCCAAAAGGTCTTTTGTGGCGATAGAAAAAATTGTAGCGAGCTACCTGGCCATCAGCACACACAGTTAGTCGGTTCCTAAATTAATTTCGTCTAATTCTGGCAACTGATAGTGTCGAGTCATATAGGTCGTATGCATGCCATCGGCGGCTTTTAACTATACAAAGAAATTCGTTTGAAAAAGTGCTGGAGCTTGTTTTTCATCGGCCACCATTAGAGAGACACTTGAAAGATAGATGCAGTTGCATCTAAAAACACGTTCGGAAACACAGAAATACACCATTGCATATCGAAACATAAACATGTTTAGAATAAAAATATATTACATGCGTGTCGTATAAATATTGTTTTATATTTCCTTTTCAAAGATGATTACGAAAATTTTATATGTATTCAAGCACATAACATGTTTAGTGCGCTGTTTATGTATTACATTATTGTGGCATATCTTCCTCTATTCTACAAGCTTACGTCCGCTGTTCTTGTTATAACTTCAATTTCTTATATTCAATGAAAAATTAAAATAATCAAAACATACAAGCTTAGAGATTTGAAACAGAGTAGAGTCCCGGACGTGTGATCGTTCAGTGTCGAACAAAAATAAACGTTATGATTTGTTAAACAGGTTATTAGAAAAACATCGGTGCTGTCGACAGGAGTTTGGAAATAAACTATTAAAAAAACGGTCAAGTGGGAGCTGGCTTCGTCGCAGCTAGTATTCCGTACTGTATCTTGTTCATGAGGTCATGACTCATTGTTTTTCTACGCTCAACTTTTTATTGTTGCGGAATGTACAGATTTATCTAAAGCGCACACTGCGTCAGTTACATACGAAACAGATGTAAACGTCATAACTAACTGTCTAATTGGTAAATGTAGCAGAACACACCGGTAGCTCGAGATTATTTAGTATCCTCCAACCACTTTGATATCATTCCACATACCTACAGCACAAAGGAAATAGACAAATATTCAAAGATAAAAGTTTCTCGAATCTTAAAACAAAAGTGGGATTTTAAAGATAAACAGAAGTTAATCATAAATCATGAACGTAATAGTTACATTCTGACGCAGCGTAAGTACATCTGAAAAATCTTTTGTTTGATCAGACTCAAACATCTGGATGTTGAACAGAAGTTCATAATAAAATATGATGAAAAAATATGTTAAGTCCTTTTGTATCGACCGCTTCTGTCTATTTCTGTTCGACTAGTTAAAAGTTTTGATACTTTACATTTTTTTTATCTTGATTAAAACTGCTGCACTACTTTGCATAAGTTTTTTGTGAACGTATAGATAATTAATAAAAAGTGTTTGAGTGAAACTACTTTGTAAAAGCAATTATTGTATTTTACGAGACAGCATAATAACGAGAAGCTATTGATGTTTAATCTTTATCGTTTGATCATCACCATTCAATGAACAAAGTAAAAAAAAGTTTAAAAAATTGCAGCCACCCTTCGGCACGCTAGTAATACGCTAATTACATTTGTTATATTCTGTATAAAGAAATACAAATTAGTGGCCGTGAATAATGTCGGCGTCGGGCCAATATTTTAAATGCCAAACGTCTGCACTACAGAATATACCTACCGGATAAGTTATTATACTGCTCCGTGACTTTTCAACAGACCATTGAGTGTTTCAATATGTCAAAAAAATTATGACATAAGTAGTTTTATAGAGCTTGTATCAATGTTAATAAATATTATTTATAATAAAATAACACACACTTTATATTATGTTAATTGATATTTTTCATTTATTGCGCAAAATTGAACCTTCTACAAGTCGAAGGGCGGCATTATCTTCAAAGATCAAACTGTATAGTGTACGAGTATACCTCGAATGATCTTTAATTTATTTTCTGTGAGGCAATACATCTAGCGTGCCCTTTAATGTGTTCTAAGCATGGAGTTATTATTGAATTAATGTTGAATGTAACCCATCCGTAGCCACCAATATTAGCATTATTTAACTACGGACGTAGACAAGAGGAAACCCAATTATAATGGAACTCACAAGCTATAACCATAGACCATTATGCCAATTAACTACTGTAATGTACGTATTACTCGGGCAAGGCATTGTGTGTAAAGTCCAAATTCACTTGTACTTGCTTTCAATTAATTTTTATGATGTTGTTAACATTTCATTGGTTACTAGCTGTGACCCACGGTTTCACCCGCATAAGTCTCGATCCCATGGGAATGTCGGGATAAGAAGTATTTATGTCCTAATCCAGGTCATGGTCTACCATGCGCTGAATATCATCTAAATCCGCCGTTTCAGCCGTTTTACCGTGAAGGAGTAACAAACAAATATAGGAACAAAAAATCGAATCTTTTCTTTTATAACATTATGATTGCAAATATCACAAAACGTCAATGTGTTTGTAATTTTTTGAAAAAGAAATATATTTTTATTTCAAGCTACATTTTTTCAACAAATTAATATGTCATCATTGCAGATACCAAATGTAAGTACTTTAGTTAGTTCGGCTTTTAAATTCACAAGGAAATATAAATAAACACATCCCTCAAAAATTACCTCAAGGCCCGAACAAAATTCAATGAAATCGTAACAATCAAATATCAAAATTGTTCGGTTGATCATCGAATTGCAGCCGAAACGTACCGCAGTTGTTCATAGTAACTCGGTGAGATTTGTTTTGATAATACATCATAAAACTATTAAATATTGGATCGCTGAGTGAGACTACCCGCTACTGTTTCCACGTTACTCTCCAAGTGATAAACGGTAGCGAGTACACGTGTTTTGTATAAAAATGTTTGACATACTGAGAATAATATCCCATGGAATGTGAAGCGATACTAAATAACTTTCAATATGTATACGCAACGGGAGGGATAAGAATAGGTAGGTGGTACATCAAAAGGGTTAGACACCGTCGAAGTGTATGACTTGGCCCATATAATACACTGATCATGGCGTAATCGCTTTGTTATTTCAGCGTTTAGACGATGTTTAAACCTTGTTTTGTTTTGTCAGAAGCATGTGGGAATCATTGTATTGTGTTCTACATCCGGGTTATGATTGGTTCGTTTGATTTTTACTTTTAGATTGATTGGTCATTTCTTAGGTATTGATTTTATCAACTTGAGGTGGGATGGGTTTGCTCTATATTTTATTTCCATAGAACACTGATTCTAAGGTCTATTTTAGCATTCCAAGAAGAGGTATATTTACATTAGCCAACTGTCTTTGCTACTATTCAAAATCATGTCCAATAAAACGAATTGGATGTTGAAACCTAAAACCAACATTGGTGTATTGGGAAAGCCGTACAATTTTCATCTCCCTCGGGAATCATAAATGCCATAGTTCTTATTGGTCAGTCAATAATGTCAATTTATAAGGGCCAAACTTTTATTATAGACTTGGATGTAGATATCGAATAAGCTCTTTGCCTTTGCTCTCTGGTTACGTTATTAGGGATTTTGTTTGGCTCGTAATGTGGTCAGAAAGGAATACGATCATATAATTGTAGCAAGAAAAAACGCCAGTCAAGGACATAGGCAAGGTATTCAGATCATACGTATTTGGACTTTAAGAGCCACACTACGTTATTAGGAGTCCGATAAAACATGCAACATTACTTTTAAAAGGACATATTTTTTACAACTGTCAACATATTTGAAGACGGTTGCCACTTGCCAGGTATTGGTTAGTGCTTATTATTAGTCCGATGACAAGTTCCAACATTGTGCCGGACATAAAGTGTAGCACCATCCCTTATCTTTCCGAGGGTGTCAGAAAAGGCAATTAAGCATAAGCGCAGTGTTCTTCTCTATGCATTTAACCACCATACTACACCAATCCGCCTACCAAGCGTGGCGATTATAATAAACACACATCCTTCAGAAAGGCCTATATGCCCAGCAGTGGACGTCTTTCGGCTGAAATGATGATGATGATGATCACTGGTTCTAAGCTCATCATATTATAGGGGCGCCATTAACAGTTGGTGCCTAAACTCCATCCGTTGACAGGCTCATCTATAACTTAACCTTCGCATCAACTTATAAATTAATCGTAATAGTAAAGTTTATCAAAATAATCAAGTCAGATATAAAATATCAAAAGTTTATAAGTAACACAACCCTACTAAGTGCTTCTGTATTTTCAATAGCAATAGAGCGGTTTATCTGTTGACGTGTGTCATCTAGTAGCTACCTACCGACTTCCGTTCCCATCTCGCGGCTTATCTTACACAAATATGACAAATTAAACGAATCTTAGGAAGGGTCCCACTGGTTACACTTCACAATGAGGTATTTAAACAAAGGTTTAAAGTCGTATCTCGGACTATAAAACTTAGTTCTTTGGCTTGCCGCTGTGAATTAAGAAATGAATGCTTATTATACTTATTTGTAATGAAAGATTGAAATGGAAATAATACATGAATGAATGAAACGCACCGACCCCAGAGTAGTTTGGCAGACTTGATTTAACGTATGAACCCCGAGATTTGCACTAGTCATTGAAGCCTCATGGTGGCCTTCATGGTGCTACAGAGACCATTGCATATCAAGAACTAGGCCGGGACGACAAATAACTTACTGACGACATTTAGGAATGGATTGCGTGAATTAAAAGCATAAATCAGGCTCATATCACTAAGTAATAAAAAGAAGATAAATATTCCATAAGTCAAACTTATTAAAACAAATAAAAATTATTACCGGACACAAAAATATCGATTTAAACAACTGACAAACCTATTAACGGGATTCCGAACTTTAAAAATAGAATAAAAGCGCGGCCATCTTTAATAGTTAGGGCTGTCACTTTGAGGAACAAGTTAATAGACGTAATCAATTTGCTCGAAACCGAGTATGAGAATAAAAAACACATAATATTAAGCTGGCCGGTCACGCGAAGAGAGCTGTCAAAATTTAACCTCTCACTCCTTAAGGTTCAAACTTAACTGTACTTTCCTTTTAAAAACTGCACATTTTTTTAAACTCGGCGAGAATTGCACTGTATATAAATTGTTCTTCTATGTCGTACTTTTTAAATAATATGGTTATGAGGTCTATAACTTATGAACTAGTATTTTTTTTAAATGAATTAAGATTCTGAAAACGATAGTTTCTGATTCACTCATAAACAGCTGTTATAATTTGGAGAAAATGTGTTACACTGACAATGACATGGATTAGTTATTTTGTTTGGAATGTCATCTCGCAGGTGAACCTATGAGGTTGTTGGCTGCTTAACCAGACTTGCCTGTGGGTACCTTAATTAATTAAGGCCTCTAGCCACGGCTTACAAACTTAAACTAGAGCGACTACTCGCTAAGGGCATCCCCTATGAGGTACGGATCTCGTCTTAAGGCATCAGGGCAGAAATGTTAAACATGCATTAGTTAACACGCTACACAAACTTTTTATCCGATCACATGAAAGAATTTCTCTAAGATACAAGCAAAACCGCGGACAACAATTAGTGAAATATTGTTAAAAGCCTTACATTAGTTATTAAGTTAATAAAGACCATTTATCTGTCATGTGCGACATTATAATTAAGAAATTTGCACCGGGCTATATGCGACCGTATTTGGGAGCGGCTATGAGTGCTATTTCATAATTAAATGAATAAATGCAGGTAATACAATTAGGCCTCATTACAACCGGCACCTTTTTCATGATACAGGGCGCCAATTGCAATGACTGAACGCGTGTCATTGGGTGCGTTTAATTCTATTAACTTTAAATGCCACTGTACAGTCGTGAGCAAAAACATGTACAAACTTAACATTGTAACCGAATTCCACTCCATTCCATTCCATTTTTAAAGAACTCGACGAGACAGGCTCGTCCTAATGTATAAGTTCATAAGCAAAATGCTTCGGTAATATGAGCAATGGTCGCCCAGTGGTATCGACCCAACTTACGAGGTGTTGGTCAGCCCAGGCAGCCAATGCTCTCAAAACGGTGAAGGAGAACATGCCTAAAACCAAAGAAGAAGAAAGAAATTCGAAGACATCTGACATCTACCAACACGCACTGGGCCCGCGTGGTAGATTACAGCCCACTCCCTCCCGAAGAGAGAATGCCTGTGCCACAACAGTGGCAACATTATAGGCCGATTTAAATGAATAGGCAATTTGACGTAGCATCTCTGCTGTCCCACAAACAATGGGGTATTTAATATCGTGCCCAGCGTGTCCTGTTGTCTGCACGCTACAGGAGTTGATGGATGCTACCGAAAGCGCCAAGCTCTTAACCAAATTCTGAGCTGACTGTATATAATGAT
The DNA here is from genome assembly GCA_932294355.1 of Aporophyla lueneburgensis. NCBI lineage: Eukaryota > Metazoa > Arthropoda > Insecta > Lepidoptera > Noctuidae > Aporophyla > Aporophyla lueneburgensis. The sequence goes on along the minus strand of OW028746.1, from coordinate 18,350,746 downwards.
ATCGACACGCTAAGATGAAGAACACATGGCATGTAAAATATTTAGTAACTAGCTTCTGCCCGCGACTTCGTTCACGTGAAATCTCTTGTTTCCGTCGCATCGCATCGCCTGCTTGTGCTAAACTTCGGTTTTGGTAACTTTTCTTCTTTTTGCTCGGCTCCTCAGGGTCATGTTAGCCTTTAGCCTTCCTCAAGAATTCGGCTATTAAATGAAAAAGATTTTTTTTCTAATCTGGCTAGTAGTTCCATAGCGAAATCCCTCTATCTGTTACATATTGTTGCCCATAACTGTACAAACATATGCAGACAGTCAAAGTACGCGTCTCGTGCAAATATTAAATTACTACCAAGCACACAACTAATGAACTTATTATTTCTGTTAACTACGAATACGTGAAATAATTGTCCTTTGTAGTGTTAATTAGTACTGAAAGGCTTTAATAGGGTGTAATTGTTGATATTTTAACAAAATATTCATACGCGTGTTCATAATGTAAACTTATAAAAAGTGTATCTAGCATTGATGAGCCCCTTATAGACATCGCAGCTAGTTAGTACAGTAATAGTATATTAACATTCCCAATAGACAATAAGATCATGATCAGCTGTACACTGCGGTATAATGACGAATGTCTACTACTGAACTCATGACACCCCTTATAGACTCGCAATGATAGTGGGGACTTTTCACAATAATTACCTCAAGCAAACGGAAGTGTCAATGTCAAAATCATTTTGAAATTCGAATTTTTGAATCCAAGATGTGTAACCAAATGTCTTTTTAAAAACAATTGAGAATCGTTTTGTTTTAGCAAGCGGTTATCACAATGAGTTCGAATTTCAAAAAATAGAACTAAAATCAAAGATAAAGTTTTAAGAAAAGAATCCTAAATCTGTACAACATTGTAGTTTACAGTTAAATCTCGATATCCGTTCCTAAATCCTTCGCCAATTAGCCAAATCAAGACCGGATGGCTTAGTTATGCTCGAGACATGATTATCTTATTGTGCAATCAAATCAGCTGTTATTCAACATTGTTCCGCTGATCGTTAGCGAACACTGGCCGGGAATGGGTGCTAATTGTCCAAAGATACGTTAATAAGTAATTTGAGAGCCCCTCATTGGTCGCGTGCCGCGGTCTGTGGTCGGACTGCCCGCGGACTGGCATGATTACCCATTCGATACTTAGTTTCAGTTTCATTGTTGCATACGATAGCTTTTGGGAATGTTACCTTGAATATATTTGTTTGATAGTTAAGTCATTAGAATAGTAAAAAAATTGGTAGGTATACCCGAGATTATTAAAAACTTTGGGGAAGGTATCACGGCAAAGTTTGTGTGAAGATCTGATAAAGCTTGCAGGGCCAATATGGCTAGACAACACAGAGAGGTTTGAAAGACAAAAGTGGAGGCCTTTGTCCAGCAGTGGGTCAGAATATAGGCTAACAAAAAAAAAAAAAAATAAGATCAATAATTGTATTGTATCTGACAACTGCAGTTTCCTACTCCTACTAAAAAGACAGTTAAAAAAGTCTACACTCAAAACAATCCTTCCAAATTAAAATTGTAACTAAAAAATAATGAAAATATACAGAACCTTCAAAACCAAAACTACCAACTACATAGGTACATACCTACATACATATATACAATCACGCCTTTTTCCCATGGGGGTAGGCAGTAACCACGGAACGCCACCTGCTACGATCTCTACACACTCCTTAATTGGTCATACACACACGCCGGTTGCGAGTACTACGCACCTGAACTTTCTGAAGAATATCACCAATAAGATCAATCTATGTCCTCCTAGGGCGTCCCCTCTCGGTGTTTCCACTCACATCTGCCTTGTAAATACCTTTTGAGAGTCGTCCTTCATTCATCTTCTCAACATGACCAAATCATCTAAGTAAACTTTTTCAATTTTTGTCACTACATTTTCTTTTAAACCATACCGTTCTCTTATCACATCATTCCTCAGCCTAGTTTTTCATAGTCACACCACACATGCTTCGCAAGGAACGCATTTATTACCAACTAATAACCTCTAATTTGAAAACAAACCTAGGAAAATAGGTGCAAAACTATGCAAATAAACCTCCCTTCAGGACAAACAAATTAAGGTTGGAAATCACTATTTACAATCACATTATGGAACGCACTCTTTCATATTGCGACTACAAATCAAAACGCACCCCTTTAATTAAAATGCCGCCACTAAGTCAACGTTGACTATAGTTAGTTAAAACTAACTTTTGAATAAAGGCACACGTATAATTTACTCCTGCGATTGTCCCGGACTGTTTGTTAGAGGGCCAATTCGCAGTAATATTAAGTAAGTGTACCGTGGTGTACCGTGTGGTATCGGACATAAGAATAGCACCACATCATTTCTTCCTATAGGTGTCGTAAGAGGCGACACGGGAAGAAATGGAATGGTGCTATTCTCAACACACGGATTCATCATCTGCCTAGCCTTTTTCTAACTCTATTGGAGAAGCTTCCAGTCAAACTTGATACAGCTGTACATGGAACGACTGCTTATCTGACCTCCACAAACCAGTTACTGGAATACAACACCCCTTGATAAGAGTGGTTGTCGGACTTTCGGGCGTCTGACAACCAGTAGCGAATGTCGAAGAACCACGAATGAATGCCGAGACCAACAGCTTACTGTGCTTTCCGAGACACAGAGCGATTTTGGTATGTAAAGATGGTGATCCATCCAGGGATCAACTGCCACCAAGCATAGCTTAGCTACAAGCCCTTCAGGCTTACAAGCTGATGAGAATCCTTTAAAATTGAAACTCTCAAAAACTTTTGAAAAGTTAAAATAGAGTTCTATTAAAACTTAGAAGCGCAGGAGTTAGATGTATCAAGTAACCTTGTAATTAAATGGATTGATTAGCCAGTTCGATTTAAGATCACATCAAACATCATCATCATCATCATCATTTCAGCTGTAATACATCCACTTCTGGACAACTGCTACACATCAAACATACAGTTCAGTAAATCAGTGTATCCAATGTATCAGCTACCTGCAACTACCGTATCGAATGAAATAATAATCGAACCTACGCGACGTCCATTCAATTATCCCTGAAAATTGAGGCTCATTAAAATAATAAAACACCCGGCGGCAGAATCAAATTGAATGATAACAAAAGCTCGTGTTAATTCGAGGCGACACACCGTTTTGCCAACATATCTACCTACCACCCACCCGCCAACTACATTAAGAGCTAATAATTACGCAGACAAGTACAAATACGATGCCAGTTAAAATAACAAATCACCCAATAACGCAGTACAAAAAACAATCATACAGAAAAACAACCAAAAGGCAAGCCAAGTTGCATCAAATTGATCAAATTATGACCGTATTGCAATTACACTTCAATTAAAACCAACGAAACACGACCATCAATTTAAATAATTGAAGGAGAAAATCAATAAAATCATCAAGCTGTTTCATAATCAACCGTAATATCAGTCATTCACACGACAGTACGATAAAGGCTCGTCCATAGGAACGGAAGCCCCTGTTTGCACAATAATAGCGTTCGTGTGTCAGCTTCTCAATGCAACCCCAAATGCAATTGTGTACATTTGTGCGAGGATTGAGTTACAGTGAACGCGATGGAAAAATTTGCATCTAGCGCCCGCACTCCGATGTGGAGAGGGCATCGGTAATATTATTAATATTGCAGGTAACGTTATTGAATGCCATCAGTATCGATGTATGGAAAGACAGATTGCAGTCGTTTACAGGATACAGTTTTGCAATGGATGTGTTGATGGAGTTGGTCAAAAGATAATTAAGTATACTTGAGGATAAGTGGCTTTCAAGGTCAAAGTAGTTTTACAGTTCTTTAGGATGGGATAACAAGAATATTCACCAAGTACTCTCTTTATGATGAGCGTTCGTCAAAATAGAATAATCAATGTTTTATTGATATTGGTAAGCGCCCTTTCCATATTATCGATAAGCTCGCAGCCACTATCGCAATTACAGTAACTATAAATGACAATTGCCAGCCAATAGCATACGTACGGAGCCGAACGTTCCCCTATTTGGTGACCACTTGGCGGCACTGCCTGGTCATCCCGCAAATTGCTCTTTCCCAACAAAATTGTCAATAAAACTCATCTGATTCGCAGTTAAACAAGCGAGCGACATTATTAATTTATGCGTTGTAATATGGCGCAAACGTTGGCGTTATCCCGTGTAAATTATTAATAGTGCTGGGGTAAAAATTAAGCTTAAATCGAATGGGTAGTTTCGGCCATAACGCTCGTTTTATGTTTCCATGTGCAGATTAATATGTTGTTATATCCTGTGACGAGTCAAGCGTATCGGTTTTATTGGCAATCGAAATCGCGCGATGCTGTCATATATCGATTATGTCAACGACGTTATTGTCAATGTGTCTATTCCGATTGACTGTGGAACGGGCCGAGTTATTTTTAGAACTAGGGATGTTTGTCGGTGTGAATGTAGATGTTTGACCCGGAAATCTACATTGGAACCAGTAACATCAAACAAATGCCCACCTCGCGGAGATGAAACAAAACTGAATAGCTCCCTTGAGATTCACCTCTGTTGTCTTAAGAGAAAGCGATTACACAAATCTGAAGAAGCTATTAATCCGGCTCGCTGCCCCCGAATGGCATCACGGTTTGTTTAATAAAATCGCGAATTTACATATCAAAACCTACAAAGGGGCATAATTGGACCCGATGACTTAGAAAACGTAGTGGGTGAGGCGGGCGTGCCACCCCTTACAACAAACAAAGGAATTATACCCGCCTCAAGAAACTTTTAGCAATGGAAAGCTCCTTAACAAACAGACGCGTGTGTATCTAATGAAATTCCTATGGTTGCATAACATACTCGCGTGAGCGCTGAGCGTTATTAGCGGAATTATTTCTCCGGGTAAAATCTTTGAAGGCGGTTGCTCTTTCGGAAAAGTTGTTAAGAAAATGGGTTGAGATCTTTTCGGGATTTCATTAGTTTGTAACTATGCGGTGTGCTACGCGAGGCATCTAATTTATTAGGTAGGCGTAGCCGAAGGAACGAATGGGCAGCGAGCATTTGAAAATGGAACGGAATTGCCGAATCACGCCGCTTTGAGTGGAAGCCGCCGCGACACGATTCGTTAAGAGACAAATGTTTGAATTCAATTCCAACAGTTTTTTCGTCAGTAATTAGTAACGGTATATTTACTCCGCGTTCGCTGTAGGACTGCACGGTAGCCGTATTTTTTTCTGTAATTAATTTCTGTTGTTAATTTGGGTGCGTCGCCGCCGAGGCTGTCCGATTTACTCGACTGTTGCGAATAATTGGATCACCGTTTCGTTGATTATACTCGAAGTTACCGAGCACTCGAATACTATTCTACATTCCCACACAGTACGTAAAGTGCCATTATGTTCGATGAATGAATGAAGTGCAAGCCGACGATATACGGGCATCTTATACTCCTCTTGCTCCATCAAGGATATTGACACTTGTTCACTGTCATCAGCTTTTGTTCCATCACGTGTTAGGTTACACACATAAAATGGTGCACGTGTTCCTGCCAACACGTAAGTAGTACACTAGAATTATTTTCCATTGCATATTTGTCACGGGAAGCGGTTTAATTATCAATAAACGGGTTATGGCATAAGATTATTAAAGAGCCTAGCCTAGGTCTGTGGTAAAGGAGTGCCAAATTTACTGTTTCTGGTATTTTGTAGCGAAGTCCCAAAAATCTATTATTCAGTTTCTATCGAATATGTTCACCAATTTCTATCGCAACACGGAAGAAATCGACCATCCCCTCTGGAAATATTAATAATTACCTACGCTTATTGGTTTTTACTACCATTTAATTACCAAGGATTTTCTAAAATCAAATCAAATCAAAAAATCAAATCATTTATTTTTTGCAAACATGGGTAATTAATACATAGATGTTGTTTTTACATAGTAAAGTCCTCCATTTCTCTACATGTAGTTTAGCACTGTATATCATCAAGCAGTAGTTGTCTAAGTGTCGGCAGTGGTTTCGCATCGGCAGTGGAAAGCTAATCGCGTCGCGCGTCGTTCGCGCGTTATAATTAGTACAAATCGTCTGCGTCAAGCCGCCGCGCGTAGAACTAACAACGTGTAGAGTTGATTCATACAGTTTGTAAATGATGAAGCCATGGAATATATAAAAATAGAAGTTGTCAGGCAAGATTTCTTACTTGAACAGGTAGTTTAAATAGGTTCTCTTTAAAAAAAAAGTTTAATTTTATTAAGCTGACTTATACAACATTAATTTTTGTTTATGCGAAACCCGAAACACGGGTCTAGTATTTTTATGTAAATAATCTATGAAAATAATTTCAAAACTGTATCATTAATAATCACAAAGTTATAAGCTTGATAAGTTACCTGGTTGTCCACGCAAAAACATATGCAGATCACCACAAACAGCTCGTGTACGTACCATCTCCGTGTAATGGACGTTTGAGTACGAGAAAGACATGATAATTTTAAAATCGAAACAAAACACTAAGGCCCGCGACTTGGAAGCGTAATTAAATATTTTTGGTACAAAATATAACATGGTGTAAAAATTATTGGAATTGATTCAGTTACTGATTCTGAACAAACTATATTCAGGTTTCGCATATACTAAAAATAATCTTGTATATTTTATTCCCATTTCTTCCCGTGGGTGTCGTAAGCGACGACTAAGGGAGTTACAAGAGAATGGGCAGCAGCGTTCTCGATGCATTTTACCACCATACTGCGATCGCCAACCCGCCTGCCAAGCCCAAGTGGCGATTATGGCAAACCAAAATTGGGGGAGGCTTTTGTCCAGCATTGGACGTCTTTCGGCTGAAATGAGAATTATTTACAACAAATATTGTGAAGATATGACCATATTTTTTTTTACATTAACGTACTGTAGATAATTATCTAAATACTAAACTTAAAAAAAAACCGACATCTGTTTGCGATCTGTCTAGTCGTTCCTCAGTCATTATCTCCATGGAATCCGGTAATCTCGCGAGTTAATAGATTCGATAATTCATCGCGGCGCTCGTCTGAATCGATACCAGTACGATTGATGGCGCCTGTCTTAGCTGGTGAAACGCGCGACATGTCTGTCACAATGTTCCACTTCACTACATTCGAAATTTAAACTTTTAATAGCTGTTCTTTTGTTTGATGGTTGAATGAGAGATTGCGCGGTTCATCCCGACAGGCATAGGGTTATATTTTTTTAAATTTTGTATTTAGAGTGCCATTAGTATGTATGGTTTAATTATCGAATATGAAAATTAAAGCTCTTTTTTGCGACTACCATAACTATCTATATAAAAATACTTACTTTTTAATTGAACGCTAGTTTGATCAGACAATATTGTACTTTAAATATATCTCTATTGAAATACAAGTCTAATTGAAAACCTAGTAGGATTTTCAAAATTTACAAAAAAAATTAAGAACCATAACTTAATTGACGAATTAGACAAATTATAAAACTAAATAAGTAAATGAGTAAAACTTCGATAAACCGTTCGAAGGCTGCATCAAACTTTACTGAGACTTCAAACAGCCGTTCATGTTTCATTAACTTGTTAAGTATTTAGAAATCTATTAAACAATCCCACTTTTTTCACTTTCCCATAGCACTGGATTGTACGAGTGACTCGGGTTGTGTCACTAAGCGATTGGTTTCGGCTCAAAATTCGAAGTTCGATTCACATTTTTGTGAAGAAATGTCCGTTTTATTCAATTCTTTGTGGTCACATTCCAATAACGCTTGAGTGAAGATCTAGTTACGAGTTTGGATTATTTTTTGTTCATAACTGACTGCTAAAGAGGTTTGAATGCCAAGACATAATACTTTTGTGGAAAACAACTGTTTAGGTACTTTATTAGTAATTTCGTTAATGTTGTTTTAATTATCAAATTATATAGCATGTCCCAGAATTAATGAACACTAACAAACAACTCAATTAGAACATCTATACTTAATGTTATAAAGCTGAAGAGTTTCTTTGTTTGGTTGAACGCGGTACCTAATCTTAGGAACTACTGGTCCGGATTGAAAAAATATTTTTGTGTTAGGTAGCCTTGAGGATGGCTACAGGCTACATAACATCATGCTACGATCAAAAGGAGCGGAGCAGCAATGAAAAATTTACGAAAACTGGCAGGCAATTCGATGCGACGGGAAGGGTCAGGGGAGCAAAAAATTGAGCGGACGAAGTCGCGGGCAAAAGCTATTGTTGTTATACAAATAAAACATACACTGAATTTTTACAACCCTTCTGTAATATTAAATGTAAATCTTTGGATTTTTGTTACTTGGGATAAAAATCCTACATTCTAAGCAAACAATTTTCATGATGTGTATTAATGCAGTTAAACATTGTATATTATGAGAAGACATAAATTAGATATTTATTATGCAGTGCATATAAACTAATAACAAAATCTTAACATTTTATCTGACACCCATTAAAAGTACGAATAAATTAAACTGCCTGACCCATAAAAACAGCGTTTATGTCAGTTGAAAGCAAAGAAACAATACTTCCAAAAAGTTTCCTCGTAAGGAACCTTTCACAGGCCATTAATGTCTATATTCCGACCCCCTAAAGAGTTGAAAACACGAAATGGAATTATGGATTCCCCTAAAAGTCGCCATTAGAATTAGAGGCACAATTTATTCCGCACCGGGGCCCAATATTTCCGCGTTTCCTGTATCCAGTGCTCCGCGATGCCACACTATCTCATGCACCATGGAACCTCAGCTTAAGCTTACTTAAGAGGGTGAATAAATATTATTATAGTGATTAGTTATTGGTTAAGTATGTGAAATGTTATTCATCTGTAGGCTTTGTACCTATTGGTTTCTCATATCAGTATGTAATTTAAAAAAAGTTGAGACTTTTTGTTCATCATCATCATCATTTCAGCCGTAATACGTCCACTGCTGGACATGACCTCCCCAAATTTGGAGGGCTTTACCATAATCGCCACGCTTGGCAGGCGGATTGGCGATCGCAGTATGGTGGTAAAATGCATAGAGAATGCTGCTGCCCATCCTCTAGTAAGTCCCGTAGTCACCTCTTACGACACCCACGGGAAGAAATGGGGTGATGCTATTCTTTACGTCCGGCACCACACGGTACAACTTTTTTTACTGATAAAATACCGTCGTAACTTCTGATTTCTAGGAAATACGGAATTTCATTAAGAGTTTCTTAAGATTCTGAATGCAAAGATACATAACAAATTATTGTAGAGTCAACCACAGAAACTCAAGCAGACCAACTTCTAAATGATTTTAAAGGCCAACGAAGACATGCAAACACATTAATTTATAGGCACGAAAACAAACTTTTTAAGTCTGTAACTGTCGCCCAACTTTTACATTAAGTCCCCAGTCGGGAAAGCAATTACGGTTTCATCTATTACACCGACACCGTTTGTCTGATTACTTCCTTTATTTCTACTACATTTGATATTACAATTCAGTTGAATCAAGGAACGATTTCTTATTCATAAAATCTTTCGATTTATAATACTCTCCAATCGTAAATCTATTACAACATAATTACGATTGGGAGTCCAATTTGCAACAATGTACTGATGGTTCCAATAAACATTTCAACAAGCTGGCTGTCAAATAAAGCCAACAAATATTTTAATGGTTCCATGCATCGACCCTTTTTATTGGCCGTATAAAGCGTCCGTCGAACGCGTAGCCAGCGAGCAACCCTTACGTAGCCTAGGTACATTCACGTACAGTACAGGACAAAGTCTCAAGCGAACTATAAAATAAATCTAGCAAGTTATCGTCCACAATAAACAGTCGCCGCGGAAGGCTATCGCCAATTCCCACGCAAAGTTGCTGTTAATAAAAGCAACAAAATTATATATTCAAGAGTTAGGAGGTGGTGGTATGGCAGTTAGGGCCTTCTACGTGGTCCGAGTTACAATGCAAATTGCCGTGGAGGGGTGCGCCGATGCCCTCTAACTGTGCGACTCGCAAAGATGGCCGCCGTAATGGCGAAATGAAATTATTAAGCATTGTCTTGTGAAATCGGCCGCAGTCGACACCTGAGACACAGGGCTCGACCACTTAGCGTGGATACGCCGCGCCGCGGGGTAACGAGCCTCGCCACCGCGCCGCACCGCCCGGCGCCCGCAACGCCGAAACACTGCGCTCACACGGGATACAGTTCCACTACGCTACCTTCTAAATGACAAATTAGCCAATGCCATTATTGAATGACACTGAAACTCCGCACGGAAATGGAAACTTCAAGTATCACAAACTACTTGCACCAAAAATTAATGGGCAGAACAGTTTCATTTTCTTATACATATTTTGAATGTTGATAATGTTGCAAGCGTGAATAACTGTTGGCAAAACAGTACTGAAAAATGGCCACGGAAGCACCTCCACACTTTTCCAACGCCAAGACATTACTTACGACCCTCGGCTGAAAGCTTTGTATTAAAATTTAAATCTACTTTGCAAAGTGTATTTTATACACGTGCTCTTGCAATTTTGATCGTTCATAAAGCTCCGAATAGCTCCTATTATTACGCTTCACCTTTGCGGTATTGGGTGTTACACATCTCTCCCCAACCATTCCTGTTAACATTTTGACTAAGTCTCCCATGAATTTGGTATGCATAATGTTAATATATTATAGATGCTTTAATTACTCGTTTGCGGTACACTTGTGGTTCCTCTGTTAATGTTCATTTCTATTCGCTGGAGCTTGAAGCTGAGTTATATCTGTACACATTTATTGAATACATTATATTCTAACAGGCAGATGCGTGTATGTTAATGATTTCAGAAACTCATCATCCAAATCGATCGTAACGGAAGCGACCATTAATTCCAGTAATGCGAAATCGATGTCCAAAAACGCGTCTTACGAAAAATAAATTAATTTCACAATTTGTTTTCGACAACAAAGGCAGGCATCCCTCTACTTACTGGCCAAGTGAAATTCCTCTTTAATCCAACGCATGCCCACTCCGTGTTTTTAATTTCACACAAAAAACAGCTCGGAGTCGGTGATCAATCAAAACTGCCGCTCGTTTCTTTTTTCTATACTTCATTGCAATACACTTTCGCCTCTCTGTAACCGCTATAAATGTGCCTGTATTATTTTGTTTGTATAAAGGAAACGGGATACCCTTAAATTAAATTAGTTTGACGGATTTGTCCTGATGTCAAAGATTAATTACATTTTACAAATGAGGTTTTTTTAATCGTAATGTAATTATGAATTCTTGTTATGGTTATCGGTCGTAACGATTTGTTCTGCGAATTATATTTTGTGCGTTTAGGAACACATGTGCCTTCATCAAGGGGTATTTTTTCAGTAAGGTATTGTGAAACGGATTCATCATCATCATTTCAGCCGAAAGACGTTCACTGCTGTACCCTGGGAAGGCCTCTCTTCTCCAATTTCGAGGGGTTTCCCATATCCGCCACGCCCCAGTTGGGTTGGTGATTGCAGTATGGTAGTAAAATGCATAGAAAACGCTGCTGCCCATTCTTTAGTAAGTCCCTCAGTCGCATCTTACGACACCCACGGGAAGAAATGGAATGGTGCTATTCTTTACGTTCGACACCACACGGAACAAGAAGATTGGCAGTGATGAATCAAATGCGAGTTCAACATATAGTCACGAGTAAACGTCGACGTATGATTGAGTGGTCGCATGTTGAATGGCAATCGTAACCAAGACGATGCGCTACGTGTTTAAGAATGTGTTAGACTTAACCACCATCAGCTAAGAGTAGACAGAGCGTGGAGTTAAGCGTTAGAAAAGGACAGCTATAGAAATATAAAAAATAACAACAAAATTCTTTCTCTTATCTATAAGGACAACATGCCGCTACGAAATCGTAGCAAAATCGTAGCAACTGACAAAACCTAAGGACATCTATAGATTTGGACGTTTGTACAGATGATTTGTTTAGATTAGAACTAAATAAGTGCTACGAACTCGTAGCAGATTCGTAGCATCACAAAATTAACATTTATTTAAACTAGTGATCGCCCAATGGTCGAAATTCGACCATGATTAATTTAAAATTTTCATGTATTTCTAATGTACATAAGAATATTAGCTTTCTGCACTCTTTTTCCACATAAATTTTAACTCTGTCAGATTTCATACTCCTCCGTCCTTTTCGTATACCTAAAGGGGTACAAAGTGTTAACTTCACGTTTTAATATTCAGATAATTTACGGGAAATCTAGCATAGATACATTTGTTCATATTTTTATTTTATTTGTATCTCATTGACAACATCATAAACAGAAAGAAAAATGAATAGACGTGCGGATGTGTAACGTAGCACCCAATTATACATTAACTACTGTTTCCTACAATAATTTTCCCCAGCATTTTCCTACTAAACTTTATTGCCCAATCGTTTACATTCATAAGTCTATCGCAGATCTCACGAGCTCGTCGCAAAGTGCCCCGGAGTACCGAGTAAATAAACATTCGTATTCGTTTCATGTTCGTGATCATTCGGCCTCATTCGGCCCCAGTCGGGATTACGTGATTTATTCAACAGACTCTAATTGCTACCGAGACACATTCTTGAGCGTTTTCGTTTGACTGTTTTTTGATTTGGTTGTTTGAAATGATGACTGTTTTTGTAGTATAAAAGTGGCAATGGTAAAAATTATCAACCAAAATGTCATAGCAAGAAATTATTTAGAATACAAAGTAACTTAGCTGATCGAGTATTATCAAAAAATTGTTAAGCTTTTTTTTCTATAATTTAAACATTATAATATAGGTCGAATGCATTGTGTAATCGCATTTAAAAATTTATCATCAACACCAACAGCAAATATAAAACAGTGACAAGTTGCAACACAAAATATCAAAACTATCTCGTCCACATGACACGTCAAGATCACCTCCATCTACATATTTGCTTTACGAATGGCTCCGTACATTCAAAGCGAGCATTGGTTTCATTCATTTGCACGTTTTCATTTCAGATCTGTAAACATAAAGGTCACTGTGAGTTGACACAGCGATTCCTGCAGAGATACAAGGTAAGCAAAAAATTGTCTTCTCAAAGGTTTGTAAAAAACCAAAGCTCATATGGCTTTGCAACATCATTTGAAAGGTTGGCGACAAACCGATATTTTTTACTTTAAAAGATAAGATTATGCAATCTCTAGCCGGCACCGGCAATCTGCACTAAATCCTATTTTAAAAACACGCAACGGTGGCTTTTAAAGCGCACTCTCGAGGACTAGCACACTCCCACACTCACACAAAACGATTTTCGTTAAGATGCAGTTTTTTGCACTCTTTTGTGTGCAAGCGCATTTGTAGTGACGATACGTGTTGTCTCTTAATCCGCTTGTAATTGAATTCGGTGTTCAATCCTTTGTGAGAGTCTGAAAGGATTCTTGAGTATGTGTCGTACCGTGGAATGTTAAGTAAAGATGCATTGCAGTGCATATACATACTGAGTTACTTAAGGAAATCTAATATAAAATATCTAGTATTTTTATCATAGAGACTAATTAGTAGGGCACACAGTTTAACATTGCTTGGACTTGCCCGTTTTTTCACAAACTTTGGAAACTTCTGTAACACATTCTGAACAAACAAAGAAACACATTACAAAGCCATAAACCGAGCAACAAAGGAGCCGACGAATACGTGTTGAAACTGATCCATCATGTCTCCTTTTAAAATAACAAAAAAAAAACTCATACGCTCCATACAACAGATGTTTTACTAAAAAAACCGACCCCTATCGACCCCAGCATATAAAACGCTGACTATAATTTCTATTAAAATAACTGTAATTTCCCAAATTATCTTTCTATCGTAAACGTTTAAATGCAAATTGCGCATTCTGATGTATTAATGTGGTCATAGTTTTGACAAATTGGAGCAGACCTCGTGTCAGGGAATTAATTTTTGTAAAACAATTTCATCTATATCTGACAGGTGCTTACGTTTTTGATCGATTTTTTCGAACCTTTTACAAGTTCTGTAGCTAGTAGTTAACGGTATCTTTAGGAACTTCTTCTCGGATTATGACATGCCTCCTAATAAAAAATTTCATTGTGTCTAGTTGTTTTGATGTCCACAAAATCTGCCTTTTGTCAAGTGCATATCAGACGCTGGTGTAGATAAAAGAACGTTATCACTTCATCTTGTTGACTTTTCATTAAAATGTACTTTATTTTGGTGACACTCGTTTTGGTAAAATCAATAAACAAGCAATGGAAAAACATACTGCGACTGAACATTTCCACTATTTGAGCATTAAGCGCATGTAGCGTTATCACTAATGAAACCGATATATATGAAATACAATCATCAATATCGGAAAACAAACATAATATCGACCAATAAAGAGTTCAGCATATCAACATGCAAAATTCCAATTAGATTCCAAACATATGATTGTGATAAACCAACCGTTATTGAAGTTGCTTATCTATGTAATTAGAAGAGAACTAAGCTGTAACCATTTGTGTTTATGGGAACATTCGAGTGTTACAGTCATGTTTCTGATAACATGTATAGAAATAGTTGTTTTATGTATTGATAGTGATCATGTTTTCTTTCAAGCTAGGTGCACACAGAGCTAACAAGTCTTGGAAAAACATTCACTGAATCTCGATTTTGGGTAACTTTCCATCAGCTATCCAATGAAATAGACCTATCTGTTTAATCGTTCCCTAAGTTATTGAATATATTTATTATGCTAATTCTTTGCTACAATTTCGATCATAATATTATGAACTCGTAATAACAACTGAATATAATTGGACACTTTAACAGAATGTTACACGTGCGAAAACATAACCCTGTGGTAAATGTCAAAACTGTTACCAACCTTGATAAAAGTTAGCCTAGAAGTATTCGTAACTATACCTACACCTGATCCTAGAACTTCACTATATACAACAACTTTATATACCTACCTACAATAATACGCATAATCAATAAAAACTAATTTGAAACTTTTTAAGTGTCCCCCGTTTTTATGTCCTTCTCCAAAGTTTTATTACTTACTCACTTTTTAAATAGAGTGCTACGAAGAAACATGATACAAATTGTTGAAAAATAAATGAAGAACACCAAGTGGTACACCGGGATTAAGGGTAATGCGTGCGGTCGTTAACAGAGACATTCAAAAAATTATCTACCACGGAATCCAGTACTTTACACCCGCCGCGGATTCGTCAGAAGGGAATAAGGCATCAAATATTCAATTTTAAAACAGCCGCTAAAAGCGAAACGTCATCGCCTACGCAACCGCAGCTGGGACTTGACGATTTAGAAATTTTGTTACAGATGGGACACGCACTCCGCTCCGGGAAAGAGATAAGTAAAAAATTGCATTAGCAAAGTGAAAAACATAAATGAAGATGACAACAATAATGTTTGACATGTCGCGAAATTGCCTTCCTTAAATGTTTAGAGGGTGTGTTGGTGACGCAACAGAAGTGATTCCGAGTCCCTTGAAAATTATACTGTCAAGAACAAGAAAATGGCACGCAGAGTAGGAAAAATTTCATTAGCGCCAATCAAAATGACGAGGTCCAAAATGAAGCTCGCAAAGAGAGTCGTAATCACGGAGTTCAGCGGGCACCCCCTCGACGTGAGGTCTTATTAAAGGAATAATATTTACAAAACGAGACGCCTCAGAAATCCCCAAATTAAGATCTCGCCGAAACCCGCCCAACTTCCACAAAGTGGAATCATTAAATTAAAAATGTAAACTTTTCTCTTAGCAAG
Source organism: Aporophyla lueneburgensis (assembly GCA_932294355.1). NCBI lineage: Eukaryota > Metazoa > Arthropoda > Insecta > Lepidoptera > Noctuidae > Aporophyla > Aporophyla lueneburgensis. Next base: position 18,334,923 of record OW028746.1, on the reverse strand, counting down.
GTAATGGGCATCCCGATGTAGATAAATAGATGGAATAGCTGCAAAAAGGAGCATTTTCCTGTTCATTAAATTTTTCCTTCGCTTTTTTTATTTCGACCCCTGGTGCTAATTTTGTTGGAATTCACGCCCCTCGGCTCCACCCGCTGGGACTCAATCACAGAAATTTTATATCCGGAATTAAATAAGTACCCGACAGTATTACGAACAAAATTTAATATGAGCTTATTTTTAGCGGAGATCTTTCCTAATTAATCTGATACTCTTCACTGTATTTATTGGATTTAAATAAACCCTGTTCTGGCAAACAAACAGTGCTCGATACTTTTCCGCGTCGTGGGGAAATTGGTTTAGAAGTTGCTAAGAAGTCAATCCTGGAGGGAATATTTCCATCAGTGGTAACTTATTACAGAGGGTGGTTTGTGTTAATAACTCGATTGTCTGTATTACTCTGCGATATACATTTAGTAGGAAATGTCAGCGATCTCGGTAGTAAATGCAATTACATCTGCTAATATGCCGTCTGCAACCGACGCGCGCTCGTCTCCCAGCATTGCTTCAAGCGATGCCACCCTTTAACTGTTCGGGAATCACTTTCAATTTAGTTATGATACTAGCACCTGACTTTGTTTACTCTAGATAGGAGCGTACTAAATTGCAGGATATTTTTGTTTAATAAAATGATACTTTGGACCAATTTTTATGTCAATCATTTCAAAATTCCTTTGATGGCGAAATGAACCGCACCCACATTTTCTCTTTTGATTCTCAATGTCAACATCCAAATGTCTCCAAATTACGGTATCGAGTTTCCTTATAAGATATTGATTGGTACAAATAAGGAAATCGAATTATTCAATGTCCGCCCCTCATTTGTTTCCCGCTCCCCTCACCAGAGATGAAGAAATTCTTTCTGAGTTTTCGATTACTTGTCCAATTAATTTTATAGATTCATTTGTCTTAGACCTTTGAAATATGCACTGCAAATAACGGACGTTTATTTTTACTACGGTAATTTCGGCTTTCGGTTACCGATTTATTTTCTATAGCTATATATTCCTACAAACTTTCACGATGTCCATCGATTCTGCGTCGTTCGAGATTACTGTGAGAACCAGGTGAGCAATTAGTACAAACTGTCAAGTACGCCAGGCGTCAGGCACCCTTGTCCCAATAGCTACATAGATTACTTGTGAGCCTCACTCTCACTTCAAGTGTAGTCCGAAGTGGGACAGGGATGTCGAGTGTTACGTAATACGAGCAGTTAGGGTATTCTGATGAGAGGGAAAGTTCACGTTCCGTTTCTCATCACGCCTACACGCGCAAGTGGGTGAGTGCGGTTACTGGCCAGAGCAACGCACCGGCCATTCATGACATAATTGGCAATCGGGCTCATTAAACAGATGTATTTTCACATGGTGAACATGTTAACACCTTTGTGGATGGTGTGCGTTGCGTACTGTAGAGTGCGCTCGAGTGCACTGTTTGTGTCTATTGCTTGATATTGTATATTTGTCTTATTTTTTATTTGAAATGTACTTGTTCTTCTGCTTTTCGCGTTGATGGTACTTACTCTACATTATTTTTTAATAATTTCAGCCCAGTAGGTGGCCAAATTAGTTGTGGCATCAATGACTACTCTTTTTTCCTTTCTTGTTACTTTACGTTATTATTGCCACAATGTTCTGTTTGATTCATTCACAGACATCACAGAAATAACCTATACCAAGCTATTTAACAGATAACATGAATGTCTGTGCAAGAAAAGCCAAGGGCTTGATAGAAGCTCATAGATAGCTCATAGCTAACGAAACCTTCAATTATGTTTCAACTGTGACTGTAATAAATCAACAATTGAATAGGCTATTATTGCTCCGACCAATCGCATTACAGCTCTGACAGTGTGTCGAATCACATACACATTGATAATCAAGGACATCAGTCGCGGCATTCTGAACTTTAACTCTTAAGAGATAAACAAATGACTAGCCAAGATTATTATTCAATTATGGGCCATAATAGGTACACGTTTCTAGCGATAGTATTACAACCGGTCAAGTGAAATTAAACTTTACGTGTGGGAGGATTAGGAGTGGATAGCTGTGTGCTAAGTTTGCCGGTGTAAGATAACAATGAGTGGTCAGACAAGGTGTTAAGAAAATACCTATTGTTCAGATCGGCGTGAGTGCGGGGGCGCGCCGCGGTGAGATCAAAGCCGATTGACATTGAGACGTGACCACACCTTCGGCTTTATTTTAAGTATATCCACTATCCGATTGGAGATCTCTTCAACTGAGTTTTGTTGTTTTCAATTGTCTATTTATGACTACTAATAACTCTAAGAATTGATATGAGAATTGACATATGGAAATTCAATGACATCATTCTTATGATTGATTCGCTCTACAAGAGATTTGCATAAAGTTATTTCCAGTTTTAGATGTTCCTTGTCGGTGTTTTATTTATTTGTAATGTTTCTTTTATACTACCGTTTTCACCTCAAACAGCTACTTACAGCCATTTATAAATATGTATTTTAATGATCATTAGTACCTATTATTGGAGCAACAAAGTCATATTATAGTCAGGCTAACATGGACACTTGTAGACAGTGTAGGGGGCATACTAAAGGGCATAATTTGCACACAAAGGCACACGTCATCAAAAGGCACAGTCGGACACCTCCTTACGTCAAAACGAACACTCCCGGCACCGCACAGCCTTATCTTGATATCACTCGATATTTCGTCACGCTACGAGTGCTACGAATAACGACTGACGCACGGATTCTAAACCATGTTCTCTAGAACGATTAAATTTTATTTGACATTAAAAACTTCACTCTACATGTTTCTCTGATGAGTTTATTAGGAGTGTCTTCTGTGTATTGAAAATGATAGGTCTTTCTTTATATTTTCTCATGTTATTTTTGTAGGAGCTACTTTTAATGTTGTCTTGTTGCTGTTTTTTGAGTTCCGTAGTTTTTCTTTTTACAATGTATAGCAAGCAAAAAAAGTCTACTTGTTGATATGCAATGGCCTATGTAGCACCATGAAACTTGAGGCTTCAGGGGCTAATCTAAATCTCAGGGTTCATTCGATTAATTGAGGCTGATCAAACCACGCTGGTATCGTTGCATTTCAATCATTCATTCATATTACTATTTTTATTTCAAGGGACCTCAACTGACAAAAGAGTAACACAAATAAAATAGTTTCCATTAGCATGCACGGAAAAAATGTATCTAGTCACTTAAATGAAATTGTTTTCTTACATATTTTGAAAATAGACCCACTTGGCTGCAGGGTGTCGGGACTCGAACCCTTCACAAAATCATTTCTATTCCGTTTTCCGTGAAAATTGCCCACCGACGGTCAAAGGGTTAACGATTTAGTGTTTATTTGAATTCCGCCTTTGTTAGTTTAAAAGGCGTTAGAATGTAAACGGATCCTTTGTTGTGATTGCCGTGTGTTTTGTTCCGACCGTTCCCAGTTTATTGTTTTGTCGTTTGCAAGGATTTCGTTCGCACCCCTTTACTTGTGACGTTTCAATTTATCGAGCGCTGCTCGAATTTTAGGTTAGGAATTTAGTTGACATTTATTTGTATAAACTTTATTGATGTTTCACCTTATTCTGGTTGGTTTAAAAATAAATCTTGCCTTCTTATTCGAAATATTCTTTGCTTTTCTTCTTTCCAAGAACTTGCGTATGTTTATTATGATTTATTTTCAATAGTAAGCGTATTCAAATACTTCAAACGGATTCAATAAAATCCTTTCAAATCAATCATAATAAGAAATGCAAGCTACCTTTGAGTTCATTATAAGACCATTTTATCTTAATGCTCTTAAGTCTGTCAGGATTATTTTAATGTGGATGCTGACAACACACGCTCTTCATTTAAGTAGAGCTTTGAATTCCATTAGATAAAATATACTGAGATATTTGAACGTGATTTATCATATGAATGTGATATCGATGCACTAATTAATCGAGTTAGAATAAAAGAAAGAAATGCATTGAGTTTTTGTTTAACTCTTAAATCAATTTTGTACGTAGCTCTAATGATCAAGATATAACTTCATTTGTTTCTTTACCAGAGTCTATATTTTCTTTCATTGTTGATTCAAATAACTGCAGTTCCCATCTAATTGCATTTTATCTGATGCTTGTATGCACAATGCAGCTATAAGTAGAATCTGTTACTACACTAGTACATTATTACTTGCCAATCTGAATGGTTTTAACTGAGACTCTAACTACTTATTAAATTATTGATACATTTCAACAACAGATCATACAAAATGCAAGTTTAACAAGCAATGATCAACCAAATCGGGAGTTGGAACATTCAGCGCCTTTGTGTTCCCATTGTAAGTACCGCAGCATGGCATCGTTCTTCATTGAGCCTCTCTGTGGGGAGCCCACAGTAGCCCGGCAGTCTCTTTTTGTACGTCCAACGTTTTATCAAACATTTTAATGGCCGGCTTTATGGAGCCAACAAAAGAAGTGTGCCAACAGAGGCGTTAAATCCTTTACGATTTGATGATGATGATCACGCGTTTGTCATTGGACCGCACTCTCGGCTCGTTGGCGGTCATGCGTGAACTCGCATATTGAAATACATTTGTTCTGTTACGAGATCTTTTTCGATATTTCTTACTTAGTGTTTTTTGTGTCACTCAACTTTTTGTCTAAATCTGTTCCAGTAGATTTTTAGATTAAAAATATTGCAAATACTTACCCAACGCTGCCCCCGGAAGCATTATATAATAAATAAATAAAAGGTCACAAACACAGTCATGCTTATAAAACTAAACATAACAACTAACGCATTCAATAATACTACTACACATGTATTACAATGTAAATTTATCTGTGGTTTTCAGTTTTAATCATTAGCTAGGGTGTAACCTGGAACCAAAACAACGACAACTAACATTTCACCCACAATTATTCCAATTACACTTAGATACAGTAAAATAATCACACCATTGAGACATTATGCAATCGAATATAAAGGACTGATTCACGGACCAACCAAGCATTTAAGAAAATCATTGCGTTAACTTCAAAATTCCAATGAAATGAAATGGGACCTACCTGGTAAGAGATGGATTGCGCAAACACAATAAAATAAATTAAAAGAAAATAAACACACCAATAAGCAATTTTGTTGGAAAGATTATACTGTCTGTAAATGTCCTGCGTTGCGGGTGTAACGTGTGGTCTTCCAGGCTACCCCCTTGGCCTGCGAGCAACCGGCCAGCGGCCGAGCCCGCTCGAACGTTTCCGAACGCAACCGAACCCGGCCGAACGAAACCGAACGCGCGGTGCAAGTGAGAGAGCGACATACCTGTCTGGCGCTTTCATTGACAGGCACCTGAAATGAAGAAAAAAATCGATCCAATTCGTTGAAAATTTTAAATTTCAAAAATTTTGAAGTTCTACATTTGAGATTGACACAGATAAATTTACATGCAAGGATGTGTGTAGGTTTACATCAAAACGTTTCGCTGTATCAGATAACTGGATATCGATTCTAGAATTCTGGGTTATTTGCATTGTAAACGAAATCGTCTACGAGCAATGGATCTACAAAGAGAACAAGGGGTAACAAAAATGAATTATAAAATTAAAAGTAAACATACACTAAAAAAGAATAAACAATAATGTGGCAAAAACAGTTAAAAACAACATTGCAAGATGTATTAGGACAGTTGTTAAAATATGGGGTAGCGTCGAGCGGCTTGACTCCGCGGCTCCGGTGTTATTGTGCGCCTGCACGCGATCTCTCTCTCGTGTTTGCATTCGCACACTGGTGCAGCTACAAGCCAACGGTTTGTTCCATTTTTGAATCATGTGCATAAAATCAATACTATCCTATTAAGTATTACAGATACATCGAATTCCAATGTTACTGCTTGCGAGTATAATCAACTTTAAAATAACTTTAGCATTGATAGTTCAAGCAGAATGCATAATTGAAACAGTTGATAGTTTTAATTTTTATACTAAACCTCAGTGCTTTTCATTTCAGCTTATAGTACCTATTATTAATTAACCTACTTGAAACTAAAAGTTGTAATAAAATATGATGTGGTTAACCTCTATTAACGTTAATCCAAAATTACTATCATCACTCCAAATTCCAATGACTCACTGTACAAGTAATCAATTAAAGAAATAAGTATTGCATGAATATGAATTGACCAATAAAAACAGATTAATATTGACTCATTACAATACAGCAAACCCCCCTTCCCAATGGACGAATTTATTAGATTATTACCGGACGAGATCACGCAAACGGAATCGTAAAATTAAAGGAAATCAATTCCGTTAAATTGAATCCAATTCCCTTAACATCATTTCATTATAAAGAGGGCATGATGCACGTGATATCGGCCAGTACTCAAACGTAGTGCTAGTCATATCACAGCTATGGAACTCTAAGTTCCGCTAAACGTTACGATTGTATTATTAGAGGAGTAATGAAAACGTCAAAGCTAAAAATAAATTCATCGAGACAGAACAAAAATATCAAACAATAAAAAGAGCTCGGAATGAATAAAGTGGCGTAGAGTAGCGGTTCATACAATACATTTCACTTCGCGTGTGAACAACCACTGATGACTATCGTTTTGTGCTATTTTGACACAAATACTTTTCTCGTAGATATTGTAATCGATGCTATTCACCGCGTACCGACGCATACATGCAACAAAATCAAAAGTCACCTACTCGAAAAAACCAATCTATCAATATTAGAACACAAAAAATATGCAAGTCAGTTAATAATCCCGAATCGGCAATCGACAATGGAAATAAAGTCACAGTCACTTTTTTAATAATGGCAACACAGTTTTTCTTTTTTATTGCCACCCTAGGTTCGTTTGACATTTGAACCGGCTGATGACTTAGCCACCATGATTGATCGTCGCGACCCAGTAAATGAGTGCAATTTAGCGTTTATTTTCCCTTCTATTCAATGTTTGTTATTGTTAACTGCATGAAATTGTGTCCCTTCAAAAAAAATATCTCTATTTTTATAATAACACAAAATGATCTATTTCTCCAACGTCTACTACAAGGTTTTGTAAAAGAAATTAATTTGAAAGCAAACAATAAAACGAAACAAAATCATATTTACATACAAATTAACTGTTGAACTGTGACTGGTAATCATTTGTCAATTCCAAGTGTCATTCCGAATCCCACAGTGAGCTTTTGAATGCCACAGGATGCAAAATGCTTTTACGGAGCTTACGTTTAAAGTTCAAAATAACATTTCGTTTCGAACGATATGCCCAAGAATCTTCAAGAGAGTAAAAACTAAAACTTTGAATCGTATGTCGGCAGTTTTTAAGTTCAGAATTCTCCGTTTGCTTCGCCAGGATTTGAAGAAAATGAGCGACTGTATACAATTTATCATCCAGCCAAGTATCCGCCCAAACCGTAACGAATCACTAGTAAATAAATTGACCACAAACATTTCGGAGCATTTCTTTTGATGTAGCATCCAGAAACAACTTCCATATTAATTTATTAGTGATGTAAGTATCTCGAAGATTTGTTGCTCCGTTGATTTGCGGTGGCCGTTGCCATAAATCAAACTACTTGCGATCAGTTCATTCTTTTTACATTTTATTACAAAAGAAGGATGGAGTAGTTACCCAACTAGTAGATACTATGTTGAACTATTCTTGTGTTAGCGTAACGATTGTAAATCGACGTTAAAATATCGTGGTAGAATTTTATCGTGCACTGAAGTTTCAACAATCACTTTTGAACCGAGCTATGAGAATCCAACAGAATGCATCTCAATGCGTCGAAAAAAAATTCGGCGCCAACCAGTAGAGACGTTAAGACCCAGAGCCCGAAAAAATCCCCACGATATTATTACGTACGTACATGTGGACTTCGACTAGTATAAGACAGCTGATTTCAAGACAAGTAATATTACTAGATTGTTTTCAGAGTTTTCGTAACTTTAAGACAACAGAGAACGGAGAAACATCAGTAATAAAACATTATTAATCATGATATTGTTTTCGTCTGCCAACTTTAATGTGATCAATGTAAACATATAGTGGGTAGATCACGTGCGAGTATGTGATATTATTTTAAGACAGTTTCACAATAATATTCCTCCCACAGGCCAGCCATGATCGAGATGATTGTAATGAGTCAGAGTATAAATTATATTTGACAGGTCAGAGAATTAGATTGATACGTTCTCTAGGCTGCGCATTCAATTGACAGTGATGCGCCGGGATGTGGGGGTCTACTGGTTCATTTTAGACCACTACATCCACACTATACATACCTATTATGTACGACTATCTATCAGAAATGACTATCCTATTGGAACAAGAATCATATTAACTAGGAATCTACATTACGTAGATATTTTTTCTTTCGGATGTTTCATAAATGAACTTCAAGAAAAACTACACAGTTCTAAGAGCCATGTCGGACTATGTGTCCGACACTTTTTGTTCCATTCGGTCTTGTCGGACTATATGACCGACAACACATACAAAATATGAACATGTTGTTGCTGCCTGGCGGCCATGTTTTTGGAATAAATAATGTATTTATGGATTAAATAACCTATTTAAAGTGTAATAACACTAGGTAAATTTTTTGACTTTTTCTGATTTTATCCATGCCACCAATGCCATGGCAACAAAATGAATTAAAAGTACAAATGAGCTCTATTAAAAACTTTATTCAATTATTTCAGTAATTAAATAAATTAAACGTGTAAGCAAACCAGAAGCAATCGAGCAAGAAGCAAACGAGATTGTTCAAAAGAGATAACGTGACCCTGGCACATGGGCAACTGATGGAACACGGGTGGGTTTTAGTCAGTAAAAGTCTGACACGCCCTCCCGCTCCGCCCAGAGCGGGAGAAGTCATTTGATGATTTCCCATCCAGAAAAAAAAAATCATAGATATATGTATGTAGATAAAAGTAAGAAGGTATTCATTCCCTCTTAAGCAATGATCTGCTCAAGGGACTAGAAATTTCATAGCTCTCAATTAAAACGCAGAAATAATTATTTGGAAACATCCACCCCACTTGTAAATCAATTTATTAAAGTAAATGCGAGCCTGTCCCTCCTTGAAATATCACAAGTATCCTTATTTGATATTTTAAGACATGAAATAATTTACCGATTAAATTAATATTATGATGTCTAAGTAAAAACAGTGTGTACACTCAGTAAGTATTTAATTAGTCTGTCTAAATTAATTTCTGTGGCAGTAATAAAATTAAACAAGAATCATAAACAAAACATAGTATGGAGCTGGAATGGCGCGAACTCCTTCGTCCCACCTGCTCTCCAAACAAACTTTTGACACGACCGTAACGAACATTTTTCGGGAAAAATAATTGCACATTTATCCTCCTGGGGGCATTAATTTCCCTTCAGCCGCGATTCTGTTGAGGAAACAGCCCAATTAGTGCATTACTTCTTACTTTAGCAAGGATCTGGTTTCTTTTAAAGACGGTAGCACATTAAAAGATATGAACTATATGGCTTTGGCACTGTTTCGTACTCTAACTTTAAGCTGTAGGTTTTTTTTGACAAATCTTACTGAATATCTTTCAGTATAAATAATTGATCAAACAGTATAACATTAATATCATAAATAACTATTACGTTAACTTAAAACATTACTTAAGCGACGTCAAATTAAGGCAACAATGAAAAGAAAATGAAATTCCGGCTATTACGGCGTTAATTATAATATTTACTATGATAATAACATAGATGAGCGAGATCTTTCAGCAATGCGTGTACTTTTAATATGAATACGGGCACAAATTGTGGCATAATTTAATAGTAACACTAGTACGCATGAGCTACTCAACGTATAATTTTATGACAAAAAATGTCTTTGAAATTACCGCTGACATTAACTTAATATGAGCAACATGGAGGTATTGACAATTTTATTCTTGACACACATTGCGTGTAACAAGTATCGATCTATAACAAATATAATAACGAAGCTATAAATAGATAAATAGCTAGGCAAGCGCGGTGTGTAACTACCTTAAAAGCGTAACCCTTCCAAGTCTTTGTAGGACAAGATTTTTATTTTTGTTATTTATAACACTCAGAAGAATTATTACTTCTGAATCATTTAAGTCCTTGCTCAGTGCTTGTAATCCCGAGCCGAGATTAAATTGCTCGCCCAACGCTAATTAAAAGGGTAACTTTTTTACCTAAGTAAATGATTAATCGAACATTTGTGTTCTTACTGTATTAAAAACAAGGTAATAATAAATTGTTCTTATTTTGTTTAGGCAAAATACTTTAAGGGATGGCCAAAATTATGTTGGGATTAATTTTTATACAGATAAAACATAATAACGGATTAAAGAAATTTAGTAAAAAAAATTAACCGAACCAATTATATTTTGGTATTTATAAATTAAACAGTTAATTTGAGCTTTGCGTTTCATCTTAATGACCAAACTGAGTGACAAGTAAGACCTTTATAAGTCACATTCATTGATGTGTCGGTCTTTGACAAGAGTATTTGCATTTTAGTTTTTTTTTTTTCAATAAAATAATTCGCTCTAGTAACAGTAGCAAAGTCCTAGTGACACCTGTCATGTTGAGGGTTAGTGACATTTTGTCGGCCTTGTACAACCGTGGACACTTTTCGCCCTTATGACTAAAGTAATAAGGTTGAAAAGTCGCCCAGTGTCCGCGATGGCATACACTCTTCAAACTGCACCGCTTGTCGGCTTGTGCCAACATAATAACTATGAAATTAGCTACTTATCCATTTGTAACTATTTAATGGAAAAAACATTGAATTAAACTAGAATAAGTTAGGGTCTAAGTTTAATAACCGTCATTTTGTTTAGCTATTGTAAGTGTAACATCGTCCTCCTGCATTATAACCTAATTACCTGACAATATATTTTTGTTCGGAAGAAAATTATAACTTTAATTTTAATTACAAAGGTAATAATTAAAAATTTATATAGTTATCATAATAAAATGTGATATCAACCTAATTAATAAAAACACGAAGATCCGATACGTTATAGATGTCAGCACCTCTACTTGACGCTAGGAAGGGTTGAACCGTCAGTAATTGCAATTGTTTAACTAATTGCAAAATTAATTATGATAATTATCGAACGGCCAGTGGCAATAATTTCGCACGGGTGCGCCGCAAGCGCCTTGAGTTATGAACGCCCTTTACCACAAACTCATCCATTTTGCCCCACTGTGGTAATGAACGCCCCTAATTGTGACTATAAAAACTGTTACAGTAAATGCATCGATGCACAGAATATAATAATACAGTAACAACTTATATCCACAGTCTTATCGATCGGAATTAGCTCGTGCACGGAAAATGTCAGTAGCTCATCGATAGTATATTTCATTTCAAAAACCTGTCGCCTATTTGTCTTATCAATTACTGCATGAAGATACATATTTTATTTATGCTATAACCATATGTCAAACACAAATCTTGAAATATATATTTATTCATATAATATTGTTTATATTACAAGCTTTAAGACGTCAACAAAGTCAGAATAAAAGGCAACGGGAGCGATTAGCCCGAGGCACCGACTGCGTGGTCACGAGTTATTGCACACTAAAACCAAATTAATTTTGCAGTCACAAACTTTAAATTAAACAACCGATGCCTCCGTTCCACTGTTCTAAATGGTTCAGATTAGTTTAGCAACTGTTTTGCTGAACGCAACAATATCGTGGTGGATTCGATCCTCCACACAGTAAAGTCTGTGCTGTTTAAGGAAGATACTTGTCTAGGCTCAAAACCAGTTCTATCTGAAATGATTGGCAACGAAGCTTGGCTAACATTTTGGCATTAACAATATATTGTATACAAATACGGTTGGTATTTCCATCATTCTCTATTGAAGTCAGTTTCAAAGTGGTCGATTTGTTTGACAAATAAACGAACTATGCGCAACCTGATAAAAAATAAACGTGAAATGATCGAAAATATTTTATGTCACAGAAAAAGTACAGGACAAAAAAACCGGCCAAGTGCGAGTCGGACTCGCGCACCGAGGGTTCCGTACAAATCTGTAGGTATTCTCGGTTTAAAAATATATATTTTTTTTAATTTTTATATTTCAGTTGATTGAATGTAAGGTAAATTGCGGTTTACGATTTATGACGTTTTAAAAAAAAAACTACTCACTCGATCTCGTTCAAACCAATTTTCGTTGGTAGTTTATATGGTAATGTACATCATATATTTTTTTTAGTTTTATCATTCTCTTATTTTAGAAGTTACGGGGGGGGGGGACACACATTTTACCACTTTGGAAGTGTCTCTCGCGCAAACTATTCAGTTTAGAAAAAAATGATAGTAGAAACCTCATTACCATTTTTGAAGACCTATTCATAGATACCCCACACGTATGGGTTTGATGAAAAAAAACATTTTTGAGTTTCAGTTCTATGTATGGGGAACCCCAAAATTTATTGTTTTTTTTCTATTTTAGTGTGAAAATCTTAATGCGGTTCACAGAATACATCTACTTACCAAGTTTCAACAGCATAGCTCTTATAGTTTCGGAAAAAAGTGGCTGTGACATACGGACGGACAGACAGACAGACAGACAGACAGACAGACAGACAGACAGACATGACGAATCTACAAGGGTTCCGTTTTTTGCCATTTGGCAACGGAACCCTAAAAATGGCCAAAAATTTATCAGTGCCTATAAATATCTCGCTACGTACTAGTCCGTCAAGTTTAGCCAAAGTTAAGCCCACGTTCCCACGAACGTAATAAAATCGCGGCGAGATTTTTTCGCGCACTGAACCTTCACTGTATTGCTTAGCGCCGTATTACGGCTTTGCAGAATACATCATTATCTACAAAAAGTGTCGCGACAGCTCACAGCACATATGCTGTGAGCTATGTTATGCTATGCTATGTGCTGCTTGCTATGCTATTTATACATATATAACTGTTATAGTTATGTCACACGTAAGGACATTACTTCAGAACGACTGCACCTATTTGGCTTTTTTTTTTGTTTTGTTAGCATTGTCAGGACAAGGTCCGTTGTAAAGAAAATTGAAAAGAATCGAAAAAGAAATGGCACCCAGGCAAAGCTGGGGGGGCGGGCTGCTAGTTAGATATAAATATCGGAATTCCGGAATTACTCCTGTCAATTCTGGAACTGAAAAATCAGTCTAATTGATCCGGAATTCCGGAATTGTATGCCCTAGCGCCGAGAGTTTAAAATCGAATACGAAAACTCTCTGTTCGATTTTTGATTTCTCTCTGAGATGCACTCTGTTGGATTCTCAATGCTCAATTCAACACCAAGAGTTAAAAATCGAATGCGCGAAAAAAAACCGTCCCGATTTTATTACGTCCGTGCCACGTCGACTTAGATCGTCGTATTTTTTATAAACAGACAGCTGATTTTCTTGTTCCACAGTGTCTAAGTACTAACAATGTATCAAGACGAGGCAAATTTCAAACCGTCACACACAAGCTGATAGTATAAACGGCCACCATAAAAGAGAATTACGTTGTTACAACAACTGGCAACAATTTTTCTTCATACTAAGTTTGTTGTAGCACGCAAACCACGTCAGTATGAAATAAGTTTAACAAACAACACATATTTTTAAAACAATCGCTAGAATACAAGCTTTTGGATCAAGGAAATAAATTGTAGTGAGTCATTGTAATAAACTGATCAGTCGTGAGCATGGTGTTTAGCGAAATTTATGAAGGCATTTGTGCTGACTTATATATCTTTAAAGTCATGGAATAGAATTCTATGGTAAATATTTACATGAAAAGTTTATCAAAATTGAGATGATCTGTCCATCGACATCGATTCTCTTCTTCTCATTGAAGCATTATTCTTATCATTATTATCTGCCTAGCCTGTTCCCAAAGTTCGGGTCGGCTTCCAGTCAAATCGAATGTAGCTGAATATCAGTATTACACATGGAGCGACAGCTACTGCGTAATACGACACCCCTTGAAAGGCTTAACTGTCATACTTTCAGGCTTCTGACAACTCATACTGTTAATGATCTATGAATGAGCCGGGGCCAACGGATTAACGTGCTTTCCGAGGTACGGAGGAGTCTTGGCATGTAAAAATGCTCACCAATCCAAGACCATCCGTGGCAAACGTAGCTTAACCTAATTGATTAACCCGTGCGGCTGTGATGCTGTACTAAATTACAAGCCGCTCTAGAAATGGGAGTACATAATATTCGTAAATAATGCTTTGGTCTAATCGTCCATATCGTCTGGAATTGAAAATATTTTAAAAAAGAAGTCACGTTTGCTTTAGCAAACCGTAAGTACAACATTTAAAAACAGCCCTCACCGCAAAAGCACACACACTACGTTAAAATAAAGCCAACAAATTGTTGGAAATTGGTCTATTTATAGCCAGTCCGCTGCCACATACACTTCCGGCCTGCATTCATCACTCGGACGATATCACGATATCATTAAGACATCAAACGAGGGTAGAAAACACACCTTATTATGTGTAGTTCAGGAAATCGTACTGGCTTATTTTAGTAAAAGCCTTTCATAATAAGGTTTCATTTCCACTGAAGAAATTCTACATTCTGTTTCGTGAGGAAGTTAGATTAATTATGTTATAAATATGGCTGGCTGGCTGTATTTGATAAGAGATTTAGGTTTTGAATTCAGAATTACTTCAAGCCGATGGAGTGGCGACCGCGTCCCGGAAGACGTAGTGTTAGAAACCCTGGTGAAAACTGCAGGAATCTGATGGAAGCGAGAAGCACAAAAACGGTGCTTTGGTGAGGTCTATATCCAGCAGTTGAGGTGTTTCGTTTGAAATAAGATAAGATAAGATAAGAAAAAAAATAAACAAAAAAATAAAGAAAATACAAAAAAATAAAATAAAATACACAACAATATACTAAACTAAAATTATACTTTTAGGCTAATTCTCATGCCCGCTCTATCGAGAGCCAAACATTGGTGTTTCGTATAACCAAACATTGGTATTTCGATCCCAATAAGTATATCTATTGCTACAATAAGCTTTTCATCATCATTATTTCAGCCGAAAGACGTCCACTGCTGGTCATAGGCCTCCTTCAAACTTCGCCACTTCACCCGGATCTATTATTTCCACATCCAGCGAATTTCAACGGCCTACCGACTCTACGTCTTCCGGTACGCTGTCACCACTCCACAATCATTCGGCCCCATCGGCCATGTATTCTGCGAGCAATATGCCCACTGCTACTCAAGTTTGGCAATTCTTCGGGCTATGTCGGATTCGTTTGTTCTCCTGCGGATCTTTTATGTTCTTAATAAACTTTTGATTTATACAGACCATTCTTTGAATCCAAGCGATAATAGATTCATCCAAGATATGACTACCAGTCTTTACGCATAACCCCTTTGTAACTTGTATGCCTCTCATAGAGTGCTGGTTGATAGCCCAAACCAATTATACCCACACATATAGGTATCACAAAAGGAAAGCTATATAATTTACTAGCTTTTGCCAGCGGCTTCGCTCGCGTGGAGGTCGGAAATTATCCCGCGGGAACATACTACCGGGATAAAAAGTAGCTTATGTCCTTTTTCAGGCTCTATACTATCTGTGTACCAAATTTCATTTAAATCGGTTTAGTAGTTTTAGCAGGAAAGCGAGACAGACAGACTGTCTGTCTCGCTATTATAAATATTATAAATTTTATAATATTATTATTAATGTGGATAAGAACTGATTACAAGAACTTTCAAATTCTGTTTTGAATACTTCATTGTTCCAATGGTAGCAAGCGCTACTGCTAAGCATGAGATTCTGGGTTCGATTACCAGGTCATCATAATATTATTGGTTTTTCCATCTGGAATTTCTTAGTTGCAGCCCGGAGTCTAGATTCGTGGCCGGTTGATGGCAATAGGCTCGCCCCCTATTACATGGGACTTCATCATCATTTCAGCCGTAAGACGTCCACTGCTGGACTTAGGCCTCCCCCAATTTGGGGGGCTTTGCCATAATCGCCACGCTTGTCAGGCGGGTTGGCGATCGCAGTATGGTAGTAAAATGCATAGAGAACGCTGCTGCCCATTCTCTAGTAAGTCCCTTAGTCGCCTTTTACGACACCCACGGGAAGAAATGGGGTGGTGTTATTCTTTACGTCCGGTACCACACGGTACTTACATATAACTGGCGAAATGTGGATGTACTAGGTATAGGTGCGACCTCTGCCTATCTCTTCTGCAAATACAGGCATGAGGATTTTAACTAGCATATTCAAATTGTAACATAACAATTAATTACACATGCAAAATCCAGAGATATTATGACATTAATCATGAGGTTATGGCTTCAGCGATCAATTAATGTAAATCGTTAATTAGAAAACACGCAGAACACTCGAGCCATGCCGATCCAATCAACGGCCACTATCTAACAAGTAACAAAGCTACGTAATCTAGCTATGTATATAAATAAAGTTGAAGTGTCCCGCATGGCAGCACCGTGCCCAGCAAATCTAGCTTACATACATAATCAGCCTGTAATGTTCCCACAGTTGGGACACAAGCCTCCTCTCAGTCAGAGGGAGTGGGCCGTATTCTACCACGCGGGCCCAAAAATCTAGCCAACCACCTGTTTATATGAGTATCAAGAAAACTTTAATTTCTTGGGTTGTATCTTTGATAGGTATTTTAAAGAGATGAGGGTGTTAGACTGCCTTGTTAGTCTAGTGGTAGCAAGTGCCACAGCTGAGCATGAGGACCTGGGTTCGAGTTTCAGCGCCCTGATTGCGTAACACACAAAGAATACAAATTAGAATCATTTTGAAGAGTAATCCATTACTTCATATATTAGAAAATTTGTCTGAAAATGAAAGCCTGCATAAAAAAAAACATTTCCTACTGTGTGGGCAAAGTGTTATTGGGCTTTTCTATCTGGAATTTCTCAGTAGTTGGCCGGAGTCTGGATTTGTGCCCAGTTCATGGCATGAAATGTGGGTGTACTTTAGGTACCAACTGCCCAACTCTTTGAGGAAACAAGACGTGATGTCAAAATAAGGTGTTAGTGAAGATTCAAATACTCCAATCAAACAGTAATGTTTGAAGGGAAACCAAGCCCTAAAATAAAGTATGGTTGAGATAAAGTATATATAGAGATATGCCAGAAATGCAGAAAGGTAAGTCTTTCACCATTGAATATGTGGGAGGTCACAGTAATTTTTATCTAACTCACTTAACAGGGGCAAAGTCACAAGAGTCTACTAGTATTACGATACACACAACCATAAAAGTTAACAAGCTGGAGACTGAAAAAGTTTTTCACCAACTTTTAACGGCGCAGTTACTGATGATCGTAACGCGAAAGGAATTAGAAATTAATTGTTAGGTTAGCTCAACACGAGGACAGTGTGTAGTCAATTATAATCCAATTGACACGAAGAGCTGGCTAGTTACGAAAGTGTACAATAATTAGAACTGTTGGCGAATGAAAAAATACCTGAGAATTCTGATTGCCAGATAAAGCGGCGATTGTCTTGGATTGCATATTGAAAAAACATGCAAGAGAGATAAGGAGTTACATGGTTGAGCGACTTAAAGGCATCGCGGGTTTACACTGGCTAATTGCATTTCCTACCTAGTTACTACACTGGTGCATAACGAGTGCAGTTATTCAGCTCGTTAAATTTTTGATGGTTTGAAATATTGCTTTTTAGTTTGCAATGTGCTGTTGAATTTGGTTGATCTTTACATTCATATAAAGGCTGGACTTTTACTTCAGCATTTTCTTGTCTTTTTTTTTTCTAAATACCAACAGTCATAAAGTAGACAGTATTGTCTCATGGGACAGGGAGCGGGTTAAGCTACGATTACTACGGTTGGTTCGTGATATATCAAAACCTCTCCGTGCTTCGGCAAGCACGTTAAGCGTTGGTCCTGGCTGTCATTCGAGGATCTTTGGCAGTCGTTACTGGTCGCCAGACGCCCGAAAGGCTGATAGCCAGAGGTATCGGTAGTATAAGCAGTCACTTCATGTAAAATACTGATATTCAGCTACATCTAGTTAGACTGGAAGCCGACGCCAGATGATGATGATGATTTTCTTGACTTTTTAAGGAATACGTCATCATTTCAGGCAAAAGACATCCACTGCTGGAAATAAGCCTCCCACAAAGGACGGGTTGACATAATCGTCACGCTTGGCAAGCGGATGGTGGTGAGATGATAGAGAACGCTGCTGCCCATTCTCTAGTAAGTCCCTTTGTCGCCTCTTACGACACCCACGGGAAGAAATGGGACGGTGCTATTGTTTACGTCCGACACCACACGGCACAAGGATTACGTATATTCAGAGATTTTTGACAGCAATTTAGTTTTGAACATACCACCCATGTTCTGTACAAGTACCAATCTTATTATCTATATGCTTGAACACGATCCACATGTGTTGTTACACTTGCATGAAGCATTCACGGTAGACAACATGACTCCACATTATCTTCTCGACTTACGGAAGTTGAATTACCGTATCAAACTATTTCTTGTACAAACAGCTTAGTTCCCGTTTTTACACCCTTGTCACACTCACAGAACACACTCTCTACGTACACTTTTTTATACGTTTAGTACTCAATGGTAATATGAAACAGTTCCATCTTGAATTCCATTGTGCAACAGTTATCTGTGAAATCATGAATGGAGACATTTGTCTTAATGTTCAGCTAGTTTCTGTGTAATTAGATAAGTAAAGTAAGCATGTTATAGTATTTTGTTTGAACGTTTCGTCATTCACAGTAATTCTAGTGAAGTTCATTATTACTCATAAACATGTCTCATATTAATAACTAATCCTACTAATATTATAAAGGTGATCGTTTGTATGTGTAGATGTTTGTTACTCACTCAAGCAAAAACTCGGCACACAAATAGATTAGGACACTGTCCTCCCATTCCTATTGCCACTGTAATTTGAAACCACTGTGCAAAAAAATATTTTTATTGGGTACTTGAATTAATTTCCGCCTTTTTTGATTAAAAAAGAAATATTTATTTCCATCCAAAAAATCAATTACATTTTATTCAAAATATTGTCCAGCGTTAGCTAACACCATCTCCCATTTATGGGGTAAAGCACAAATTCCGTCTCGAAAAAAGCTCTCATTTTTGGATGTAATCCATTTATCGACCCATTTTTTCACATCTTCATATGATTGGAAGTGCTCTTCAGCCAGACTATTTGCCATCGATCTAAATAAGTGATAATCTGATGGAGCAATGTCTGGCGAATATGGCGGGTGGGGTAAGACATCCCATCCGAGTGCTTCCAGTATTTCTTTCACTGATTTAGCGACATGTGGCCGAGCATTGTCATGCAAAAGAATTACTTTATCGTGTCTCTTCGCATATTCTGGTCGTTTTTCTTTCAAAGCTCGGCTCAAACTCATTAATTGTTCTCGATATCTTTCTCCAGTAACTACTTCACCAGGTTTTAGGAGCTCATAGTACACCACTCCGTTTTGATCCCACCAGATGCAGAGCATTACCTTCGAACCGTGAATGTCACGCTTCGGTGTTGATGTTGACGTTGATGGTAAAGGTTTGCTTGTCTTTGTCCACAATTTTCTGCGTTTAGGATTGTCAAAATAAATCCATTTTTCGTCACCAGTAATAATTCTGTGCAAAAACCCTTTTCTTTTGTGTCTTTGAAGAAGTATTTCACAGGTCATTAAACGTCTTTCCACGTCTTTTTCTTGTAACAAATGTGGCACCCAATTTCCTTGCTTACGTTTGTATCCTAGGGACTGTAAACGTTTGCTAACGGTTGATTCGTCAACATTCAACGATTGTGCCAAGACTCTGAGCGTTAGAGATTGATCGTGATCAAGTAATGCTTCCAATTCTTCATCTGCAAATTTTTTTGGCTGGCCAGGGCGTTCCTTATCGTCAACATCAAAAACTCCAGTTTTAAAACGTCTAAACCATTCCTTACACGTGGTCTCTGACAGAGCATGCTCTCCGTAAGCTTCGACCAGCAATCGGTGACTTTCGGCAGCCGATTTTTTCAAATGAAAGCAAAAAATTAGTACTTCCCGCATATGCTGCTTAGTAGGCACAAATGTCGACATTTTCGAACTAAAAAAAAATAATAGTTTGTTGACATTTGACGGAGTGAAATGTACACGATTTTTGAGATTATCGACAGTTCTATCGCGTAGTCAAGCGCTCGTCTCTACAACATTGACATAATACTACTTATGCCATCTACACGAAAACGGCGGCAATTAATTCAAGGACCCAATAGAATAGTAACCTTGGAGTTTTTGCCGGCTCTTCTCCATAAGAATCAACAAATTGGAACAGTGCACTTAGTTTCTGACGTTTCATAAGCCCTTGTAGGTTTATATGAAATAAAATACATATATTGATTTTGATTTTATATCCTGGATTAACACATGCTACTTTTTATCTCGGTAGTACAGACGCCAACACATCAAGCTACTACAATCTGTCAGATTTCTTTGATAGATTTTCGACTTTATTTCTAGAGCATTAGGTTCAAGGTTCATTGGGAAAAATTGACAGTTTCGGGTAGCTTGACCTGGTGGCGACTGTACATTCCTTTGGGACAATTGTCGACCTCCCCGTGGACGAAGCCGCTGCAAAAGCTAGTATCTAACAGAGCAACAAGCGATTTCTAATTAACAAACACTGTCTGCATGTCTATATAATTTACTGATCTAATAAATGACAAAAATTAATAAGATTCCCATGAAACTTATAACTATAAAAACCATGTGAAAATTACACTACCCACATATAATAAAATACCACACAGAGTAGTAAACGGGTGACAAAGATTACATCAGCACAAAATTAATGATATTAATATAGAACTTTAGGCGGCATCTTTGTACGTTGTAAACAATGATGAGGGAAACAGTGGGTTTCTTCATAAATTTTTCCCTATAGCTGATAAGGTGGATTAGCCCACCGGGATGGCAGGATGTATCAGTAATCTTGTTTGCTGAGAACGTGTGTGATGTGTTTACACCTCATTACCAGTCTTGGTGTAATTCTAAAGGGGACACCTGTGTAAGAACTGAAACTCTTTTGTTTGTGGTTTAACTCTGCCTTAAATCCTATGTTTCCACGTGTTCACCTGGTGTTAGTTGTTGATGACGTAAGAATTTATACTCTGATGATAGAGAAAAGCATTTACCTAATAAATGTAAACTCTTTTTAAGTTTAATTTGATCTGGAGGAATTTTGCCCTTTTTGTGTTGGGTTCCGGGAATCAAATATGTATTACACTATTTGATTATAATATTATCATAAACATACTATCACGTTATTACATTTAGTGTGCACAGATCGAGCACATCACTACCTGTCACATTACACCAGTCGACTAATTGATAGAGCTCGACAGGTACATCACTATTCCCAGTGTTGCCCGCACTAGCCGTCATGTTTACATGCGACTCAACGATCAATTGCTAGAATCGCATAATACAGTCGTATGTGTGTGCGATATACAAAACTATTCACTGGACAATAGAGATATCTGATTCGCAACAATGCATATGTATAGGAATTTTAATTGGAAATATGAGAAGCGAATGTTGCGTTCCACGTTGTTTTGATTTAGCGTCGTTTCTATCCTGTCTACGATAGATTGTTACCAAGATATGTCTGTATTCTTTATGGCCATTGATTTCCATATGTAACGAGGTATAATTAAGGAAAAAAAACAGTGAGAATCGTATGCACACTTGTTTCATATTGCGATTGCAGTAATGACCTGCTGTCTGTTGGAATTGTTTATTTGCCAGTAACTGGCGTCTATTCTAAATGATTCTTACTGATGTTTATTTAATGCTCGCTGGTAACCTATAGGTTACATATTGTTAGATCTTCTGATATGTGAATATTTTCTGTGATAAAGTTTCACAACCAATTCCTGTTGAATCATCTTTTATGAGTATAAATAAATCCAGCGTACACAGCCCTTTTTGTTCAATAATAAAAAAGTAGAACAATAATTTCTTAATTGAAAATCACAGTTAAATTCCTTTTAGCAGAAAATTAAAATAAAATTAACAACGAGTCAATTACGGCCCCAAAACAAAATGAGGTATGTCTGTTATAAAAAATGCGAGCCAAGGGTTGGCGAATTTCTTTCCGGTTCTGTACGTTTGTTTAATTAATCACATTCTTACGAATGGTCCCCTCGCCCGCGCGGGTCCGAATGTCCGAATATTTGGAGTTCTTATCTTTACAAAGTGCTTCATAAAGAAAATTCGTTTAAATATCGATGCCTTTGTTTATTAAATTATACCTAGCGTGATACAAAAAAAAAATCTACTTGTTCATTATTGTTTCCAAACTAATATGTAAGTAAGGGTTCGTGTTGTCTAGGAATCGTCTATGAATCGAACAAACCGCCTACGCAGGTTCTACGCAAGTGCTACGCACCGCCTACGCAGATCTAACGCACTACTACGCACTGCCTTCGAAGTTGCTACGCATCTATGAAGCTTCTAACATTTTCACAGACTAAATAACTAATACATTTCTATGAACGTCTCTTCAGACAGATTTAATAAAACTCATTGTATTCTTGTACTTACCTATCCGTTGATTTTAGTTATTTTGGATGAGTATAACTTCCATACACATGATGTAACTAGGAAAATAAGTGTAACATTAATTTAAATATGGTATGTAATTGTAAAATTAAAAACGGTATTATAGAAGGGGTCGTATTACAAGTCACTTCGCAACAATCTCGCTTATAATTACGTTAGACTCACAAAAACAGGGGCGCTTTTTTTGGAACACCGAAGCCGTAGAATAGCTATTTCTATGAAAATTATAAAGAATTTGTGTATTCATAAGCAAAAAGGAAAAATCTTTCAACCGTTTCAGTATGTTAAGATTGTTTTATTATTATAATTCAAGATTTTTTTTTTTATATTTTGATGTTTTTGTGATTTAGCGTTCTGCAGTTTCTATCCCTACTGGAACAAGGCGTGAGTTTATGTATATGTATGTGTATATTTATGTTTAATTTGAGTAGTCACAAAAAAAAAGATCTCCGTAATTCATCGAACTTTAAAGGAAATCTTCATGGAAATGAAGTAGGTGGTGTTTGTAGGTAGTATTTTTCCTTATTTCAATGGAAAACGAACTTAATTTAATAAAAACGTGAAACGTTACGAAAATCGGTAATTTAGATGTGTCTAATCGATTTGCAACTCCATCGCACAGTGTTGAAAACACGCACGCAAACAGGAAAAAAAGAATAAAAAGTGCAAAATCATATCGCTGTTACATCTCGAATGGTTCTTTTTTATTTCAATTTTCGAGGGTTCGCTAAACGTTTGTAGCGAACTCTATTATTTGGTTCCCGTTGTGACGTAAGCATATTCACCACTCAGCAGCCGTTTGTTATTAAATAAAATAATGTATATCATAACGTATTCATATCTATGATCTCAATGAATATGCCAATTCCATTATTTTGTGTTGCACAAGCTTCATATTTTGTATTCTTTGCCAGATGCCATTATGCGTGGTATACAGTTTTTTATGATGAAGCGAAATTAGTTTGCTTGTAATCTATATATTTAAAAAGTAGGCAGCACATTGGTTTTTGTTGTAAAATTGTTCGTAAAAGTCACAATATTTTTTGAAACGCACCTAAAATACTGTCGAATCAAATTACAACTGGCTAAAGTTAACGTACTGATACATTAAGCCTCAAATCCCTATCAAGTCACGCATAGTATCAAGTAATGTTGGAACTATAAAAATCTAATAAATCCACTACCAAAAACGATTTATAACCTTTCTTAACATCGTATTACGTCAGTTTCTATTTACCACAAAATGTTTCATTTGCATAATAGCTTTTTTTCCCGCCATTACTATTTACGTTAATATTCTGATTCGTCGGAGCGGGGGTCGCACGCACAGAAAACATAAAGACAATTTGTATGTGGCAGCCATTTATGTAAATAAATCTACGATACCGCATTATTACAACAATATGTACGAAACGGGTGTGGCCACTATGTTTACCATTATGTTTGGGTGTGGTTTTGTGTACGGAATAATTAAATTACTTTAATGCGCAACGGATTTACTGACTGTCATCTTCGCAATTAAAATACGTTTTAATATTGTTGAATGGTAGATAATTAAAATTCGTAACCCAAAACGAAATAAAACAAGAGCAGAACTTAATAACAATTTCTGTTCGTTTAATCAACAAAACATCAGAAAGCAATAAGCTCTATTAAGAGTCCGATAGAATTTCTCATTTCATTCGTCTTAAGTCGTCAGAAACAAAGTGCGGCCGTCGTCGGTGGTGTTATTAACGCGTCTAAATAATTACAGGGCACATCAATCAGAGGGCATATGCAGATAGAACATTTTGTGCGAGTCAGCGCGCAGTCGGCCCACTGTGCAACCCTTTCTTTGATATCTGTATGATATTACGAATGGAATTATTAAAACTTGTTCCAAAATGTGTGCAGTAGGGATGGGCTATAGTCGATAGTTTTTAAATAAACACCGTAATTGTAGTAACAAAAAACCAGTCTGTCATATATATTTTTATCTTTTAATGGTTCAAGAAAATTGAAAAAGTGTGATGGCCCAGATAAGTGTGAATGTTTAAAATAAAAAATATAAACCATATTTTTAATGTTTTAAATCAACAATTTGTCGATAACCATAGATTGTTCTAATTCTTAGCATTGTATAACGATAAAATAATATAATCAATATTCCCCAGAGAGGCATGAAGCCTTTGATGTAACGGCTCACCTCGATACACAATGATCAGCACATTTCGTCTAGAACGCCTCAAATTGACCGCAATTAAAAGAACAATGACTAGTTTCAATTCCCCAAACTTAATTTCCTCCATCGCAAACGTGTAACTAACCGAAAAACGCATTTATAAATAAATTAATACGCTTTGGTTCAGTGGACGTGTTTTGTGTGGGTTGTAATTACTCAAAATACCATAACGATATAAGAATATAGAGGTATCCGTGGAGGGTCTTACTACAATTTTGACTACTAGCTTTTGCCAGCGAGGCCCACGGGAATATCATATGTGTCAACTATCTATATGCCAAATTTCATACAAATTCGGTCGGCCGTTTTTGCGTGACTTACAAACATGCAAACAAACAGACTTTCATATTTATAATATTAGTAGGATGAACCGATCGCATTACTAGTTGTTGTATCATTTATGTGGAATCAGTCGAAAATATTAATCCGTAACGTTTTTCCAATTTCATTTATTTAATTTTCACATTAATTATTATGATAATAATTAAATAACTTCAGATGCACAAACATTAGCAATCATAAAAATAAATTCTAAGCTTAATTAATACTTTTATTAACTTCAGGATCTGATTTTAATTTCTGATCCGGTTATTAATTAAAGAAAAACATAAAGTGTATCGCCTTATCTTACTGTTTACTGTATAGTTATAACAAATATAAAATCTGGGAAACGACTTTATTAATTGATATGTAATCTTGTATTTACATTATAGACTTCAAGGTGGACGATTTCTTCGCTAAAACTAAAATATTTCTATAAAATGTTACTCAATAATTCTAACCAAGCTTTTAGGCCCAATTTTATTGATTTAGTACTTTATTTGTTGATCAATACATCAACAAATAAAGTACTACATGACCAAATCTAAAACGATTACTCTGTTACGAAACCGTTAATCTGTCTATTAAAGTAACGAAAATAATAATTAGTCTTTTGGCCATGACGTGGCGGCATGGACACACTGTGCTATCGGCACGCGTCAATACTGACGGACATCTTTACCCATCGTCACCACATTACATCAAAACAAACTTACTTCTACCATCCCAAAAACTAAACTGCCCCATTCCAAACTTTACAGCTCTACAAATAAAGTTCAAGTTACTTATGGACGGAGTTAACAGCCGCATTTCCGATTTGTTGGCCGATGTTACTCTGTCTTTGAAAGCAGTCTAATTAAGTTTTTTAGTACTATTGAAATTCATTATTGATTGACAGATGGCGCTAGCGGCTATTTAAAATGGATACATCGCTTGGGATGTGATTATTAAACTATTGTTTTGAAGGTATGTTTGAAGAGTATGGATGCAATTATTAG
Organism: Aporophyla lueneburgensis; assembly: GCA_932294355.1. NCBI lineage: Eukaryota > Metazoa > Arthropoda > Insecta > Lepidoptera > Noctuidae > Aporophyla > Aporophyla lueneburgensis. Next base: position 18,308,702 of record OW028746.1, on the reverse strand, counting down.
TTTTCAAGTTGATGATAATAGTTTTTCATGTTGTGTGGGCCAGAGTCACTTGAAGGGCAAGTCAAGCAAATACACTTAACAATTTTTCCATCTCAACAAATTTTATCTTCTTTACTAGCTGAGCTTATTTCTGCGGATTAGGGGTAAGAACAATGGACTGAATTTAAATATCATCCAGAAAAAAAACAGATCTATCAAGCTAATGAAGATGCATTTGAAAATATGGCAACAATTACGTGTGTGTAATGATTAAAACTAATTCGCGATCACGTGTTGGCGCGCGTCGGGCTGCGGGGCCGCGGGGCTGCCAGCCACGGGAATCATAAAGAATCCATCAACATGAGCGCAACTCCGATCACGAAATCCGCCATCAATCATAAACATCAGAAAGGATTAAAATCTACGTTGCACCTTCCGAAGCTCGAGTACCCTTGTTTTTCTCTAACCCGTAAATACTGAGGGGCGTAAGTATGGCCGGGGGGCGGTAAATATTATCAAGGGGGACAGGGGGATACCCCCGCCTCTGGGGGGGGAGCACTATCCCTTATCGCGAACGTTACCCTCGCCGCCGGCGGCCGCTAGACCGCCAAAATGTGGGGCAAATCGATTTCTCTGGCCCATTTTTGTGCATCTGGACCGCTATCGATTTTAGCTCCCGGCCCGCAATCGATAATTGCACGCACTGGCAACATTTCACTTTTTTTTACGAAATTTTTATAAAGCACATGTTCCGTCGTTTATGTTGTGAGCTAAAAGTATGAACATAAAAACTATTAATTTCGCAGTCGTAAAACTGGAAACAAAGTTATTTTAAGTGCAGCGACGATAATTATATTAAATGTGTCCGTCGTCGAAATGCAATAGTTTTATATCGGCTGTAAATTACTTTAATCGAAGTGTGATGCTCGCGGGGCGCCTTCTGCGGCCGCTTCGATCACTATCACACTACTATGTTGTGGAAGACACGTTAAATACACCTAAAATAATACTCACAGCCACTAATGACAACATTTTATGCACAATTATGTTCATGTTAATTCGTAGTTTTACGTTCAAAACCGTAGAGAGTCGGCACTTCAAAGAAAACCTGCCGACTTCACAATTTCGGTCAAGGTTAGAGACTAAAACTCAGGTCTCATCTTCGTTCAAGCAGAATTATATTTAGCTCCGAACATTGTAGAAAATCTTTATTGGACAAACACATGACTAAAGTCTCTTGAATGGAACATGGATTTCAAAAGGCATCTGCACTTTATTGCAGATTACAACACTGAAACTAACGGTCTGAATTGCAATCAAACAAATATTTATATGATCTTAATCATGTTGTTTGATGTGGGTATGGACCATTGAAGCTGTAAGACCAACAGTTCCTGTTTTAATTTAAAGTTTTGAATTAATACCTCTACCTTTTTACCTTTTCTTACCTGCTTTGCACGTATATAACTAAAGTTACATTGTTATATTTATTAAGGCGTGATTTGATTAAAAATAAATAACAAGCAGGTTGTAAAACGCAGTTTACTATCTTTTAACTGGCAACCTCCGACGCACATTCGATACTCGTCTACTAAGTTTTTTATCGATAACCCTTTTAAATTGTTGCAAATGTTTTATTAACTTTTATTATAAACCGTATATCAACGTTTAACGAGGGCTTCAGACCGACTTAAGTAGCCCTTATTTCATTTTGTTTCTTTGTTATAAACTTTCCTATGTGTTTGTATAAAGTTGGACTTACGAACACTATTACTTGTAATTTACATCTCTACTTTTATGTTTTCTAATACTTCTCACCTTACTATAAATTTATTATAGCTGCAATAAAGATATTTTGTTACGCTCGCATCTTTAAAACCGTTGTTTTGCCAAGTAGACACAACATTTTCAGACTTTCTTGTAAGGTCTATATTTTACTTTGCCTGAATTATTTCAACACGGACCCAAGCTTCTGTGATTTGTAATTTCATGGTATATATAAAATACGTACCAAAATTCAAACTCAAATATTGCTTTTCTTTTTTTTTCCAAACTATTTGTACGTAATAAAAGGTCGGTTCTCTCTCCAACGAACACTTTCGTGTACTGAAACATTAATTTGCAAAAAGCACGATTAGGTGCACAAGCTAGTAAATTGATATGGTATCATGAGAAAAACAAGCAAAACCGCGGTACACTGCGTAGTATCAGTTCATAATGGACTAATTGTGTGAATGTATTTCTTACAGCACTCTATACTAACACTCCGTATAATGACTTTATTTTGTCACGCTGTAGAGCGCACTTAGCAGCTTTTACAATTCAAATTGATAGAAGAAACAATTACCATTCCATTGGCGCTCAAGTAGGCTATTTACGAATTGTAATTCGATAAAAGAAAACATTATCTACTTACTTACTGTTATAATTATGTGTAAGAACTAACTGCCGCGCATATTAGAATTATTACTTTTTAAAACGAGCGCTTTTTATTAATTGTCAATCGCGGAATCAATCTTGCAAGATCCCACGATGTCGTTTGTACGTTTTAGCTTGTCTGGCTCCAATCAACGAACAAGTACGATTAATTTACTTAATTTTCTTAAACAGACATCACGTCTTAATTTAGATCATAATATAAATGAATCTCGTTTGTTTGAACTTATAATTTCACTGGCAATTAGTGCGAGCGTCTTATTCACACAATAGCGGTTGAGCGAGTCTCGCAAAAACGTCATCCCGCTGCATTTCCGCCTCCCATTGTCTGAGCTCTAATCTGCATTGGATTAATAATCATGTACCTATGTGTGTACGGACAGAAGAAAACTTGTATTTAAATTATTGTCTCCCGTTATTCACATCGACACAGCATGTCTTCATTTCTTAGATGCAAGATTGGCGTTGTAAGGAAAATTTCATTTCTTGATTTGATTTTTTATTGTATATTATCAGCCTATACCATTCCCACTGCTGGGAAGGCCTCCTCTTAGTTTGGGCCTGTCTTTTTTAAAGTAAACTGCAATATTTTAGACATCATTTTAAACGACGGAGTTGGTCAAGCGACAAATTATAAGCTATGAAACAAATACAAAGACTCGCAAATTCTGCACTGCCTATTAATAAATTACGCAAATATACAGACCAATAAATAAAAAAAAATATTTATAGCTCTAATCTATTCTAACGTTTACTAATTAATGTGAGCACCGTACTTTCCTACTCGTAACTGGAGCAACGTTTAATCCATCATTTTCTCGCGGCGTTTATACGTCTGTAACAGTTCATCTCATGATAAACGGCAATGACTCCTTCTTCTTACTATAATTAAACATGATTAGAGCTCAACACATGGTGAGCCGCAATTATAAGACGTTACAACGGCTACCGGCGCACTACGCCACACGCCATGCGAGAGTTTCTATCCACCATTCAATATCTACCTAACACGGAAGCGAATCTTAATTATACGCGCTCATTATTACATTGTCGCTTTTTGTGAATCGATCTTGCTTCGTGAGTTGACCATTACTGTTGCTTAGCATTTATATTCAACCGTAGAACTAGGACCAAATATCAATGCGTTTACTGACTCACACACATAATAAGCATTCCACGTTTGAAAAAAGTCGTAGCAATGATTCGTAGCGGATTCAAACGACACGTCCCGATGTCACCCGGCCGTTTCCAGAATGACGTCAAATTGGAGACGCGGGAAGAAAACGCACATTCCGAATCCATTCAAATATACAGTCATGAATGAACCGAATGCGATAGAGACGGCGTTATACGGCACCGGGAGGAGCGAGTGAGACGCGATTTCAATAGTACGCGAAACGGAAATAGAGAGGCCGAGATAATTCTGTCTAGCCGGGAGGGATTCCCTCGTGTCATTTGTGTGCGTTCGCTTTTTCGAATTGTATCTACGGGAGGATTGGAGTGTTGGCGTGCGTTCCGAGCGTGCACGCCGCCGACACTCGGAGGGTCCTTTATCGGTGTTCGTTTCAATTCGGAGGCTCTCGCATTCATTCTTTGCTTTCCGTCTGTGGCCCGAAGTTCCCCAGCGACTTGTTGATCATTCGTAATAAATTGCCTCCGTGATATTCCCATTGTGGAACAGTTTGTCGCTTTACTGCCTCGAAGGAAATTGCGTTTCCTCAAGCCACTCGAGTTTATTTGTCGTTCAATTGTGAATCTAATGCTATTTGAATGACTGTTGTACATTTATTATTGCGTTGGGTGGTCTTGTTATATCGAAAGGAAGGAAATTTGAAGTAGGAATTTGAACCACTGAATTTCAGCGACTGGAGTAAACTACCAACCGATGTGCAGAAATCTAGAAAGCAAAGTGGAATTCCATTTGTGTGGGTGTATGTCTGTTTGGATGGCGATAAAGCGTGCACTGAGGCGTGAGGACGAAACGGTGGCGGCGGCCGCGCCGGTCCGTCGCCGCACCGTCGCCGGCACAACCCGTCAGATGATCTAGGAAGATCACCTCCTAGTAACTTATCTGACAAGGATAGCTAGTAACGCATACTGCTTCCGTTAGTTAATTTTATTTTGCACTATACAATTCCTTGTGTTTATTTTAAAGGATACAATAGTTTTCCTTTATTGTAATTGTAGCTACTGGCTAAATAAATAACAATAAAAACCAAATAATGTGACACCGCTAAATACTCAAATGAAAATATATTACAGGGAAACTGTTGCTGTATTTCATATTTACTGGGATATTTAATTCCAATTTTACGGAAAGTAAAATAATTAATCAACCAGAAAGAATTAAATTGAAAGAGTACTGTCACGGAAAAAATACGAAACGCTAAATCGACTAATTATTCTAAACCTTCAAATGAGTATGTACCTATAGCTTGAATAAAATGTTAAATTTTTCCATTATTTACATTTAATTGTTAGATAATCTATTTATTTAAGATAACATTGTAATCAATTAATTTGGCAACATACGCATCTCAGACACTGCATTGCAGTGTCTTGGTTTAATATTTCAATGAGAATCAGTGCTTGGACCAACGCCAGTCGGAGTCCGGACACAACATTCATGATAATAATGTATTCTACAAACGCTTGCACGTGGACTATATGTGTCTAGGCAAACAAATCATTGTGCCATCCGCGAGCTATAAAACAAAAGCTAAAATAAATATTAAAAAGCTAACATATCTGTTAATAACGAAATTACTATTATAGTTGACGTAATAACTAACACTGACCTGACTAGAATTCCTAATTTTGTTGTGCTATTAATTTAATACTGTAATAGTAAAATGATCTCAGCTTATCACTCAACGGGTGAACTGCTTTCCTTCAAGTCACCGCTTAATCATTGAACATACAAATTAAACAATACAGAGAGAACCTTTATCTTTTTCATAACCAGTAAATACACACCTATAAGTTTTTTTTTTAACTAGCTACAAAAACGCTTGAGAAAAACTCCGCACCTACCGGCTCTACAAAGGTAATGAGGTAGTTATTTCAGTCCTTTGTTTATTTACAAAATATCACTCCGTTTGAAGGCGGACCATCAAAATGAGTCGTAAAGCTGAAAATTCCATAAAAAGTCGTGTTGATGACCTCCGTAATTGAACCTCGCTCTTTGTAGCAGAGACAATGGACGGAACCCTGTGCTTTGAATGTATTGATTAGGAGAAAAAAATAAGTCGACGCCAGTAGCGACTTCGCTTTTGTGTGGCTCAAGTGCTTTCTCTACTTCCTAATTACTTGAAAGAATCCGATTGACTAGTATCAGACAAGGCCCTAAACATTCTTTTAAAAAGTCACATAGTTTCTGGTTTATAAAATTAAAAGCTTACAAAAATTGGAAGGATTTAAAACGCAATAAGTGACTATCCCAATCTGACTCACATACTATTATTACATTTCATAAAAGATTTTAAAAGGCATTGTGCTTACACATTAAGTCACATAAAAGAGTTGTAGAAGTAAAGTCAGAACACCCGTGCAGATCCTCGCCGGTAACGTGATACCTCTCGTTTATCTGCTGTCGAGCAATTATTGAAGCGTGAAAAGGAGCGTCCTCCTATTATTTACACTGCGTTTTGTAATGCGGGCGTTCCGTTTTTATTTTAAAAAATATCGCATTTCCAAATGTGATAGTGACATCCTTTAAAGGTTTGTGTTTGAATTTTTAATAAATTAAAGAAATTGTTGCTGTTGTTATTTAATTGGAAAATTAAATTTAGGTAAAATAATTGTTTAAAAAGTATTGATGACTTAGAGGTTTACTTTTTTTATGACCAAATTGAAACTAATTAGTTCAATAAAATGTGAACAATGATGATTTATCTAATTAAAACATAACTAAAATTATTAATATAATATAGATACCTACCAAATCAAGGCAAATAGGATCAGTTAGCAACAGTAACAAAAAACACCAACCTAGTCAAATCGAAACCATTTTAATACTGACTGTACCTATCTATAAATAAAATAGCACAGCAAAATAGTTCTTTATTTTGCCAAAAAAATCCGGGTATAAAAAGCGAATTGTTATTTATGTTAGAAACAAGATTTCTTTGTCGACTGTATTAGTGGAATCGTAATACTGGAAACATGTCAATACGAATTTTGTCCGATTCACCGACCGCCGGGCGAACGGGCAAGTTTTTTTCTTTCATTTATTTCTACTCTGATTGGTATTTCTTATGATATTTCTTGTATTCATTTATTTTTGGAACTTAAATGAATCATTTTAAATGAACACTTTCACTGTGATGACAATAGTTGGAATTGCTTTCTAAAAATTGAATGTAGAGCTCTTGTCTGATCTCTATATTTCTTAATTTTCCTCATTATTTTGTTTATTTTATCCTATTTCTGATTATACAATTGACACTTTAAATAGGTAAATGTAATAACTTTTCCTATTGAGTATTGTATTACTTAAGACTCTACCTACGTAATGAATCAATCAATAAAAATATTTTTTCTTAAAAGATAATACAATTTCAGTTCCAACTCTTTTTATATCCACCCCGGATCCAACATCAATCAAATTAGCGGAATTCATGTATGACATCATTAGTCATATGAATTGGGTGGATAGTGATTTCATAAAGTCAAACAAAAATGTGAGTCAGAGAGGCGAGCACCCGCGCGTCCGCGTCACACGTCCGAGCGCTTCCGCTCAATAAATAAACAAACATTAAATATTACACAAAGCGACAATAACAACAAAAAATTAAACTTTATGCCTCCCAGATGCACGGTTTTCGGCAACATTACATTTTTAAAAACACATTCAGTAAAAACACCGATATAGGCCTACCGGGCCGCCGCGGCCACAACACAACAAGATTTTTTAATCTAACTTTACCGTTTGTAAAAATTACTATTTAAATATTTAAGCCACAGCCGCTAATTAACTGAGATTTAACCCTTCCGTCGCCGACCGAAGCCCACTTTAATATTTAACCCGGTGGAAATATTTTGCGCGTATTAAAATGTGAAAAATTAATGGATCGCGCGTCTGTCCCCGCGGGGCTGTACATGCAGCCGACACACAATTTCTATTTTATCCTGACGACCTTGATGACACTTCCTGGCTCATCCTCAGACTAATTAATTTATATTGTTATAGCTAATGACATTGCTATTTATAGGAATCATGTTCTCATGGATCTCTCTAACTAGCTAGTTTATTTATTAGGCCTATGTTGTCCAAACCGTTCATACGTTCACATTCAGAAGATATAAAGTCACAATAAAACTGTAGTTAACTTAATTATCTTGTAAGTATGTGCAGTTCATCAATACTTGACTTTTGACATCAGTTACAAAACTTCAAACCCTGCTCACATGAAGAGGTCAGTGGAGGAAAAAGTGTGTCAGGGTTCATACAAAAACAACATAAACGTAATCATAAAAATAAACAAATAAGCCAGTCACAGTAAAATTAAAGGAACACTACAGACACAAAGGTGATACCTACCTTCCTAACTGACCGGTAGACCGGCCAGCGGTCAGCTCGGTCGGTGACACTGACATGTGACAACAACAAGGAGTACATGGTGTTGTGTGTTGGACGTACCTTGCCGTGGTGCAGTCGCGGTACAGCACGTCGAAGTCCTTGCACGACAGCAGCTTGCAGCGGTTGACGCCCGGCTGGATGGCGCCCAGCCCGCGCAGGATGCGCACCTGTTCCACGTTGCACACCAGCGGCACTATGTCCAGTCTCTTTAACTTGGTGTACACTGTGTGCAGCCCGCCCACCAGGTGCTTCAGGAACAGCTCGAAAGCCTGCGGCAGGCACAACATCGTATCCCCTTGGATGATGAAGGCCGCCACCTTCTGGCCGCGGTAGTCCACAAGCTTGCACTCGTTGGCGGATGGGTCGGACGTGGAGATGGGCGGCGGGCTGCCGTAGCGCGGCGGGCCGTGGTGGTGCGCGGCCGCCATGAGCTCGAGCGGCGAGTGGTGCATCATCTGCAGCGAGCCCAGCAGGCCCAGCCCCGGCGGCGGCAGGGACATCCGCGGCGCCAGCAGCGGTGGCGGGCTGTGCGCGCGCGCTGGCGACACCGCCTTCACGCGCGGTGAGCCCCCGGACGAACCGCTCACCTCGCTCGCGGTCGACGCTGAGTCCACGGCGGACTCCATGCTCGCGGGAGACTACACACGCATCACACACCCGTCGCGCGCGCTGTTCCGCGCAACAATAAATAAAAAGCCGGAGCGAAGCGAGGGCGCGGCCGCGTGCGCGCGCCCGCCCCGACCGTCGCGCGGTATTGGTCCGCCGCGGCTGCAGCTGCGCTGTGATTGGTCGACGACGCTATCGTGGAGTCTCCGCCTCTTTTTTCGTTGCGTTGCGTTACAAACGCGCGAAGAAACGTTCCTGTTTCTTTTGGGTGTTGTGTGTGTCGGGCGTCGCGCGTCTGCTCGGGGATTGATAACAATGTCACCGGTAATCAATATGAGCCTAGAAGCCGCGGCCGCGCGCTCTCTGCCGCCTAATAAATACTAACTGTTACTTCTACAATCTTGTTTAATTACAAACTTTGATTATAAGGAAGAAAACTCTTAGATTTATTTATAGTAGTCTAGTCATTTTATTGAATGGGAAAACTGAACCCTACTTTTTATTCTGTTACGTACTTTGTCAGAACTTCAGAAAAAAAAATCTTATTGGAAATAAACAAGTAAGGCGAGAGGCTCAGCAAGTTATTCCAAATACCAATTTAGGTTATTCTAGAAACAATAAGAGTATGGCTCTACCGTACTTAACTTTTCATTCATAAAGTATGAATACCATCTTTTCATTGAAGGGTTCCCTGATAATTTGAAAGTTTGTTCAACCTACATTTGTCTGTGTCTGACTAAGTTTACTGATTTATTTTATTGTTTATCATAAGTAAGTATTAACTCAGAGGGTGGTTTTATAAATAAATTCCCAGACAATTATATTAGTGATTTCCGAAATTTTTTCATAGCATTGTTACCTTTAGCCAGTTTCATCATTTTAGATTGTTTTACTAAGTACTATGTACCTACTATTGCCACCACATTTTTTCCAACTACCCACAATACAAGTACATACTTATTTCTACATATTACATCGTGATTACAATACAAAGGGTCTGAAGTGTCGAAACAATAGCGATCTCAACGATCGACAACTTAGCCAAACTCCCGAAAGCCACTCCAATAGGTTCCGTCTCCTACACCACTATAACTTTTACCCTTCCAAACTTATGACACACGCTAAAATAGGCTTTATGTTTCAGAATATAAGGGTTGGACGTTAATTAAGAAGGGTCATAAATAAGTTTGTTTAGTAAAGTTCTTTGTTCAGGATGTTTTTCAATGATTATTCTTTATAATATTGGTATCAAAATCAACATATAGATGTAGGGTTCTTCTGTATTATTCAATCGATTGAGTGTTTGTTTAGTTTTTAAAGTTTTAAAAAGTACTGTTTCTGTTTTGTTAGTTTGAGTAGAAACTCTTAAATTTTATGAATCAAAAGCTGTAGAGTAGACGTCTTGAGAAATAAGGGTAAGATCTAGTTAGTTGTTGTGATGTTGCAAATAATGATATTTATTTGTGATTGAAGTAAGTTATGACTGTTATGAGCAATAATGTGAAGGTTTATTATGCAGTTTGATAGTAAGTAGGATTTTCTTTTAAAAGTTGCAATTTTTTTCAAAACTAATTATTTGCAAAGTGATTGGGGGATATTTCTGTAAAAAAACAAATCACACACACAAATCATTTTTTAAGAAAGGCATGAAACTAAAAGCTCCTTCAAACGGCCGAATTTCTTGCCAATTCTTATCCATATGAATCTATCTTTTGGAAAGGGCGACTAGAATCAATTCTATTTTAATATGTGCTTATTTAAAATAAAAGCTTTGACTTTGAAACTTTCACGCAAACCGTTCCAGAAAAGTTGCGTTACGCCTGTCTACGGGAGCCTTAAAATAGCTAGGTTCTGTGGGAACCTGAAGTTCTCGTGCACCAGGATTGGTGAATTAAAAACGTTTAGTGGGAAAATTCGCTAACTATTTCTATAAGTTGTTCTACGAATCCTATTTTTATCTTCTTCTTTTGCTTGTAAGCCTCATCTCTCGTACTTTTTTTTATGTTGTTCAATGTTTACATTAGTTTAACTTAAGATCGTTCAATTAAATTAAAATGTAGGTACAAAAAGTTGTCTACAAAACCTTCAGTACCTACATTTTAATTTCTCACTTGCTATGCTATCACTGTCCAGTTATGGTACCTTAGCGAACATAGAAAGTAAATACCAAACGATTTTTAAAACAAAACTGAAAACCGACTAAATCATTCACTTCACTTCTTCACACACACTTCATTCACTCTAACTTTTACGCAGCAAAAATGTCAATAAACAATTTCTAATAAAATATTTAGAACCCTTAATTTTTTTTAAATGTTTTATGACAGATAAAGACGGTAGTTTGTTAATTTATTGGAATATAATATCTACTATTATTTTACACGTTCCTGAGGTATGTTCTCAAAAATTCGAATTCCATTCTTTTAAATAGCTGGTCCAAGTACCTACTGCAGAGACATAATTTAAGATGCATTTTCTTCTATATGCAAAAGGATATATAACATAATTCTATGCAGCCTAATCAGCACTTCAATCACAAACTGAATCACTTTGAAAGATTTTTTTAACCGTTGCTTCATATGTTCGCAAAAGGATCTGCTCAACAACGTGAATAAGGCAATGAATATTGCTTAACTGTCAAAATGCCATTGCTACTGATTACCCGGCAGGTTATTCATAATATTGTGCCTTAGAAGGCAACGAGTCTAACCCTAGAAAATCAAATAGATCTATGTTTCAAAACTAATAGAAACACAATAAAGACACTGGACAAACAGATCAGAAAACGCACTACCTAATAGGTACTACACGTAGTACCCGTGAATGCTAATATTAGTTTGTAGTGTCAGTTACAAATTGATTGCTTAAAGGATACCGGCGAGAGAATTGTTGATGAAATTATTAAGCGTCTACGTATGTCACCCTACTAGATACCGACGAAATAATTTACTAAGTTTTATCAAATCAAACATAAGTAGGTACTGTCAAAGTCTGAAAAAAAAAATCATCATAATAAAGAGCTTATTTGACTAGATTATTGATGCTAAGAAATAATCATGGCTTAGTTTTTTTTCTTTCTTGCTCGACTTCATTACTTTTGGCTAAGCGATACTTTTAATGTTGCCATGTAATATAAATCTTAGTCAACTTACATACGCTGTGGCTTTACGTATTGCATTAATATACTTTGGAAATATATTTGTGTATCAGAATACAAATATTAAAAAAAAATGATTGCTTGTGCTAAAGATTATAGCGGTCATAATTTTTTAATACGTACATATGACATCGTAGTGCAATTCGAGAATGGCAACATCGCAAAAAAAAACATGACATTTCAATTGTCAATCGGCCGGCACTGATAACTTGTTGTCTTCGCGTGCGTCTCGTTATTTTGTTTTCCATCGATTTTCCGTGATTTTCTACTTCATCAACTGCTTCTGCTTATGGACTCTGAGATTTACGGTTCCCTGTGTGACTAGTGCTTGCCTCAGGATTCTGATTGTTTGCCTATACGATGACATTTTTCTGTGACTCTGGATTCCGATTCTGCCTGATACCTAGGATTTTGTTGTGTGTGCATCGATTTGTATATCACGATGAGTAGCCGTGTAAGGCCTACACGCATCATGTGTGTCAACTGCAACATATTATGTGTCAATAAAATGCGCCGATACCCGGCATTGGCACTTAACTCGAGAGTTGGATGTTGCGCTCATACAATGACTGAAGTATGATATCTAGGATGAGCCAGACACCAACCACATATTACAGCACCCGCAAGATTTCTTGATGACATTGTGTTTAGAGAAGATGAGGAATAAATATTTAAAAAACAAAGTTGTTTTCTTTTTCTATACCTACCAATGACCTACTCTTATCATATCATATAATGAATTATACTATATCTATAACTAACTGCTCTAAAGATAGTTGACTAAGATTATTAAATAAATATTCTTCTGAACATATAATTAAGTAGGTAAGTACCTGCCTACTTACTTACGTGGACCATGTGGCAGACCTACACACGTTGGTTGGACTTAATATTCTGAATAAGTAGTCCGTCGTTTATTTTATATCTAAAATGCATTTCTATCAATGATATTTTGAGCAATAAGTAGGTATTTCTATATATCTTTTTAGATAAGTCTGTTGTTGACGAGACATAACCTCTAAAACTACAACCTGAAATATCTTAAATTCCTGACTTCCTATAAAAGTATAACAGAAGACAAAACTGTTCAGCAATTCAATCTCTATATTTTTACATATTTTTCATAGGCAAACGCTAAAAAAAAATGTCAACAAAAATTTGTTCGGGAGTTCGCCACTGTTCTTTGATCAGTTCAATTCTCAAACTTGTAATTCTAATTTTAAATCACCGTAACGATGTTTTTATTTGACAGTTGAGATTAATTTTATAACCCCAATTTTTGTCGATGATTCTTGATAAGTGTTGGAAAAATTGGTGAGATGTAGCTGAAACCATTTAAATACAGATGAATGAGCTATTTTATATTGCATACGAAAATAAAATAAAATAAATTCATTTATTTTAGATAAATAACACCGATTGCTAAATAGAAATTTATAGAAATCATATGAAATAAATCAATCAAATAGCTGAAGTAAAATAAAATCATGTGAAATCAAATAAGAACCAATTAGACGAAAAAAAAACAAATCAATTGAACTCAAAATGAATCGAATAAAATAAAAGCATTATAAATTTATATATATACATACTAATATTATAAATGCAAAAGTAACTCTGTCTGTCTGTCTGTCTTTCTGTCTGTCTGTCTCGCTTTCCTGCTAAAACTACAAAACCGATTTAAATGAAATTTGGTACACAGATAGTTTAGAGCCTGAGAAAGGACATAGGCTACTTTTTATCCCGGTAGTATGTTCCCGCGGGATAATTTCCGACCTCCACGCGGGCGAAGCCGCTGGCAAAAGCTAGTACATATATAAAAATGAATCCCTATTTCCCTTGGTCACGCCATCACGCGTGAACGGCTGGACCAATTTCACTTTTTTTTGTGGTTGTTGTGTTTGTTATTGTCAGTAGATGGTTCTTATGAAAAAAAAAAAATTAAAAAAATAGTGAAATCGGTCCAGCCGTTCACGCGTAATGGCGTGACCAAGGGAAATAGGGATTCATTTTTAAATATATAGATACCAATCCGAATTAAATAGTTATCGTTAAGACAGGACAACGTCTGTCGGGTCAGCTAGTAATAAATAAATAATCATAACAATTAAATAAATACCAGGTCTCTGACACTGGTACAGCAACATATCTGCTGGAACAATGCCGGATGGAGGAGCAGTTCAGCCTTCCCACAATCATTGTCAGTAGTTCAGTACGGTGTAAACCACCGACGAAACAGACGATGTAATTTAAATTAATTTTGAGCAGCGGTGACCCAGTGGTAACGGCCGACTTACGAGTAGTAGTAGTTCGCGATTTCGAACCCAAGCAGGCGCTTTCCTTTGTGTAAATAATTTCATGACCACTGCCCTCAAAACGATGAAGGAAAACATCGTGAGGAAACCGACATGTCTTAGAACTAAATATTCAAAGACATATATATGATATCTACCAACCCGCACTGGGCTCCGAGGTGGATTTATGGGCCATGCCCTCTCACCGAGAGGAGGCCTATGTCCCAGCAGTGGGGACATTATAGGCTGCTGTTGATGCTGATGAAACACTTTTGGAACGTACAGTTAACCGATGACTAGCTCTTTATCTACATCTTCAAGTAGATTGCTATGCTTCCTAATTCTAGGTCTACGAGGTCAAGAAATCTGCGACGCTAGTCAAGTAGACTGGTCTAGGAAACTTGTATAGCTCTGTGGCTACGAGGTCCAGAAGTATGCTACTCCAATCAAATGAATAGGTCTACAACACTTGCGTAGCCCTATGGCTACGAAATCCAGAAGACTGCTACGCTAGTCAGTAGACTAGTCTAAGAAACTTGCGTAGCTCTGTGGCTACGAGGTCCAAAAGAATGCTACTCCAGTCAAATGAATAGGTCTACGACACTTGCGTAGCTCTGTGGCTACGAGGTCATCAAAACTGCTACAGTAGACAAATAGATTAGTATACGACAATTGCGTAAATATGAGGCTACTAGATCAGAAGACTGCTACGCTAGTGAAGAAAACTGGCCTACGACACTTGCGTAGCTCTGTGGCTACGAGGTCAAAAAATATTGCTAAGCTATGATATGACGTGTCTATGATACTTGCGTAGCGCTGTGGACACAACGTCCAGAAGACTGCTACGCATCTCAAGTAGAGTACGAGTCTACGACACTTGGGTAGCTCTGTGGCTACCAGGTTAAGAATACTGCTCATCATTCATCATCATTTCAGCCGAAAGACGTCCTCTGCTGGACACAGGCCTCCCCCAAGCTCCACCATTTCGACCGGTTTTGTGCTTCCCGCATCCAGCGGATTCCTGCGGCCTTCGCAAGGTTATCGGTCCTCCTTGTTGGAGGCCTTCCAACTCTTCACCTTCCGGTACGCGGTCGCCACTCCAGAACCTTTTGGCCCCATCGGCCAGAATACTGCTACGCTATTCAAATAGACGGATCTATGACACTTGCGTAGCTCTGTGGCTACGAGGTCAAGAATACTGCTACGCTAGTCAAGTAGATTAGTATACGACAGTTGTGCAAATAAGAGGCTACGAGATCAAGAAAACTGCTACCCTTACCAAGTAGACGAGTCAAGGAAATTTGCGTAGCTTTGTGGCTACGAGGTCCAGAAGACTGTTACGGTAGGCAAATAGACAGGTCTATAACACTTGCGTTGCTCTTTAGCTTCGAGGTTTAAAAGGCTGCTACGTTAGTGAAATGGACTGGTGTAAGATTCTTGCGTAGCGCTGAGGCAACGAGGTCAAGAAGACTGCCGCGCTCATCAAGTAAGTACCAATCTACGCATAGAAATGAGGCTACGAGATTAAGAACTACAGTAGACAAGTAGACTGGTCTACGACACATGCGTAGCGCTGTGGCTACGTGGTTCAGAAGATTGCTACGCTACTCAAGTAGGCTGATCTACTACACTTGCGTAGGTGTATGGCTACGAGGTCCAGAAGTGCTACGCTAGTCAAGCAGACAAGTCTACAACATTTGCGTAGTGCTGGGACTACTAGGCCAATTATATGACTTCGAGATATGCTTAACTCAATATTCAAGTAACCTGCTACGCAGCTACTGCTTTTATTTGGTTCTCAGACCTAGTACGTCACACCACTTTACCAGATCCATCATCTTCAGATCTTATCTGACTCAAAGAAATGTAATTAACATTTGTGTGCAAACGTGAGTAACATCAAAATATTCCATTGAATACTAATCTAATTTAAACGAAAACATGTTTTTCAGATTCTTATACGTGAGTCTAATCTATATTTACATAGCCATATTCAAGAAACCATATTGAATGACGTAAGTACACACATTAGGTAGAAACCTACATATATCGCCATACACACAGGTAGTACATTGATAATCATTATTAAACCTACCTGTGTGTAAGGTTTCCGTATACAAGTGAAGGAAAAACATATTTTTCTACGTGATTATCAATCATATATCAAAGATAATGAGATGTCACCAAAGGGGCGTTGGAAACAAAGAACGATGTTATCTACGAGTATATTTACCCACTGAAACACTGGGTAATTCATAACAGCTTTAAAATTGTTCAGCATTAAAAATGTTTTATGCTGTTAAGGGGAATACTGTATTGCATACACAAGAAGACTATTTAATTCAGTAAGTGTTAGGCTTTGTCCGCACTGCGGAAATAAAATCGCGCGGTAATAAATCCGCACCGCAATCGCGTTCAATTTGCATCAAATCACAGATTTTTCCGCGCGAATTTTTAATCGCGAGTGCGGATACTCGTATAAGATTCAATGTGTTACAGCATTGCGGGAAAAAATTCACGTGGAAAAATTTCGCGGTGCGGATAAGGCCTTATAGTTTTGTTTTACTAATTCTGCAAAGTCTTTCAAAATTCGAAAGAAGTTCTAAAATTCACATAATATTTGGTTGGTTTTGTATCCGTACACAGATTACCTCTAACGATTTCATTCTTTTACTGTTTTAGACAAAGTATTAAACAAAACTTTACCCTATCCCACTTCTTCTCGTGGGTATCGTAAGAGGCGACTGAGGCACGTACTAGAGAATGGATACAGCGTTCTCTATGCATTTTACCACCATACTGCAACCGCCAATCCGCCTGCCAAGCATGCAAACCCCCGAACATGGGGAAGGCCTATGTTCTGCAGTAGACGACTTTCGACTGAACTTATGATGATGATGCCGTCCTGAATAGCAGTTCACACGCATTAAATATACCTAATGATACCTTGAATAAAGGTATGTTTGTATTTTAGAGTCATGTTTTTTAAACAAATATTTATTAGGAACATAATATTATGGTGGTTCTGAGTATGGACTAGTACTGTCCCTCGAAATTGCCTAGCGATGAAAAAATAATGGCGAGATTCATTGGAAACGTGGCGGTATAGTGGACGTTAGCTTTGTTCATTCTTTTTCAGGGTTTCACGAGATGACCTTTTTTTAGAACTGAAACCACCCCGGGCGCTTGGGGACGCGAATGTGTGGGTGAATTCGGCGAATGTGAGGGTCTGCCACATTTTAGTAAAACCTGGTGTAGTTATATCCATAAATATACATTTAAATTTATACTATTTCTGTAATAGTGTGCTTTTAAGAGAATTGAACTTTTCTTTTTTTTAATTTCCGTCTATTAGTTTATTGTGGCTTACGAATAATGAAACACCACAAAAGATACTTGACTCTATTAACAAAAAATTGATACCAATAAACTTAATAGT
The DNA here is from genome assembly GCA_932294355.1 of Aporophyla lueneburgensis. Lineage (NCBI taxonomy): Eukaryota > Metazoa > Arthropoda > Insecta > Lepidoptera > Noctuidae > Aporophyla > Aporophyla lueneburgensis. The sequence continues at coordinate 18,291,210 of OW028746.1, read as the reverse complement.
TCTATAGTTATCATCATCTGCCTACAGTTTTCCCAAGTGAGTTGGGATCGGCTTCCAGTCACGACTGCCTATCAGACCTCTACAATCAAGTAACTGGGTAATACCATACCTCTTGGTTAGACTGGTTGTCAGACTTTCGGGTTTCTGACGACTGTCAAAGATCCACAAATGACAGCCAAGACCAACAGCATAACGTGCTTTCCGAGCCACGGTCACTCCGTGGCTTCATGGTATGTAAAGATGCTCATTGCTCACCTACCCACGGTCCAACCACGGAAAACGTTCCTTAACCTGAACGGATCGACCCGTGCGACTTGCATTACTTAGACAAAAACTCTTCAATAGTACTAAAGTACTGTCTGTAAAAAGTAACAATGATATTATTTTACTCTTGTACCTATATGCAGTGAAGGAATTCGGTAACAGGAAACGGCAAAGCTATTTATTACTTAAAAGAATATACCAAGACGATAGAGAGAGATAATGAACCAAGCAGTGTGGACTTTAAAAGAGACTGTGGACTCTGAGTATGTTTCAGCATTTCTTCTTGGAGTTGTCAGATAGGAAACGCGGACTTCATCTAGTTTTAAAAATATAATTGACGTATAACAGTATTTATACAAACCTTCTAACAGAAATAAAATAATGTTTCATTCAGTGCAAGTTTTCACAGAACTAGCTGTATTATACTGACCTTAAGCAAACGTTATCTACGTAGGTATGTATAAAACATGGAATATTTCCACCGGCAGATAATCTTCAGTACTCTTTATCAACAAACAAATTAACTGCTCTTAGCCACTCGTTATCTGCTCTATAACTTACAGAGATTTCACAACATAATCATATACTTATACGTAATTAATTTTAATTAATTACCTGCCACCTTACCGCCTATTTATCTATGTCACCATTTTTTTTCGTAAAAGGTTTCTCTGTACGAATTGTTTTGATACATAGAAGTAGCGAGTATCAGAAAATCTCGTAGTCTCTTGCCAAAAAAAAATCGGAATGTCTTCATTGACAGAATCACTGTGAGATAGTTTCTTTTAGCTAGAACTAGAAGAAAAATCTGATAGCGCGATATATTATGCAAGGACTTTTAGTCAAATATAAATTATTTATTGGACAAGAAAAAAATGTATTTAAATGAAAAACGATATAATTAAAGTACTTCAGCATGAACTCACATTTCCCTCCAAATCTAACAAACTTTATAGCTCAGTATCGTAACTACTAGCGCCATCTATCGCCGTCAACGCGCACCGAGAAATCTCACGATGTTTCTTATTTCGAAGCGGTTTGGACGGCGATATCAAGTAGTGAGTATTATTGGAAACCGGTCCACGGCTTATTACATATTATGTGAAAAGTATTTAAAAACAAAATAAACAAGACGAGTAAATTGAAACCTGAAAGGTATATTCTGTGTGAGAATCAGATTACAGATTGAAATCTTAAGTCTTAGTCCTTGCCTACACAAGTATTGGCATCTTTAATATATCAGTAAAGCACCACCACCAAAAACAAACTAAATCTTCTTTCACTTTAATTCCGAATAAACGGCATTTACAGCTAACGCAACACACCATATCATTGCTCACACAAATCGAACAGGCGTTAAGACCACTAACGTTCATCCCGACGACAATCAAAACGCTTTAATCGCAAAAGCGGCCAATTCGCGGGAAAAAAATGAAGAGATACAGGGGGATTAGCCCACAAAAAAGTATCGGAAACAAATGGTCTTTGCCGAGCAATAAATCGAGCTCAACATTGGGAAGCTGCAACAGACTGCGCATACTCGTTAAACTTTATTTTTATATTAAAGCCGTAACTTTGGGATGCGACGGCCAACAACTGTAATCCCCGCTGTGAAACGTGAAAATTTTGCATAGATATTAATTTTAAATGGAATGCTACAGATCTGTTGCGATAGGTATTGTTAAATAATTACATCAGGTATTTTTGAAGGGATTTCACAATTTGGAATTGAAAATGAACACCTTTTGGACTGAAATAATAAAAAAATTGTAATGAGAATAGTAATAATTATGAAAAAAAATGCAATAAAAATACTAATATGATTAAATCATAAGAACACTTAAATGCAAAGATCTAATAAGAGTTCAAATTAAAATCAGTATAGATATAGGTACAATAGGGGCTTGTTGTTAAGTAATAACAGCCGCGCGGATCGATCGATTAGGTTAAATAAATAACACTTGCAACAGCGGCAAGTCCGTGGATCAGTAGCCATCTATACATACTTAGAAAATGGTTTGGAAAGCACGTTAAGCCGTTGGTCCCCGGCTATCATTCATGGAACTTTGACAGTCGTTACGGGTCGTCAGAAACCCGACAGTCTGATAACCAGACTTACCAAGGAGTATTGTTTTACCCCGAGTTGTGGAGGTCAGATAGGCAGAGGTGCCATAAAAATTACTGGTATTCAGCTGCATCCATTTAGACTGGTAGCCGACCCAACATAGTTGAGAAAAGGCAAGGCAGATGATGACATATTATAGTACAATTATGTAATTAACGTTGGTCCCAGACCAAAAAAAAATTAAACAACATTAATTTTACAGTTCTTAACTAATTACCTTTAATGGCACTCTAAACAAATACCTGTAGCTGTAATGAGTTAAGTAGTTGAACAACGATAAAACCGCAGGCTATAACCCAATTAATTACAATGCTTTTCACCAGTCGGGTCGAAAGTGCAGTAAATAATGCAACCAATAGGTGCGCGGCCCCTGCTCCCGTATCCTGGTGTCATGCATTTACTCGTGCTCGACTAGGAAATTAAATTTGTTCACAATGCAAGGTGCCACCGCTCTGCGCTTTCGATAATTTATGTTTTCACTAATTTGCTTTTGGCGCCGCTCTGCGGAAGTAGCGCGTACTAACGCGACATCAGTCTGTGGTAATATTGATATATGTTTTGCTGTATTAAGTATGTTGTTTTAGTATGGTTTAACATGATATTGGTGATTGTTTGGTTGAAGATGTAATGACAAAAATAAAAAGGAGTAAGCTTAGATGGTTTGGTTATGTAGAGAGGATAAATGAAGGTCGATTCTCAAAAGTTATCTACTAGGCAGATGTGAGTAGAAAAACGCCCTAGGCGGAAGTAGCGTTGCCAGGCGTCCGGATAAAGCCGGACACAGTCAGACTTTTTGGTTGCGTGTCCGGCCAAATTTGGAAGTGTCCGGCCTGTCCGGCTTTTGTAAGGCTTTCAGTATTTTTTTGGGATATTGAATAACTAATCATAATGATGAACGATTAATTTAATTTTATTGTTGTTTCTTCGAATTTAAGAAGACTTTATTGTGAATGATAAAAACCTTGTTTTACTTTTTTACTGTCGTGTTATAACCTACTACGAAAAATTAAGGGTGTCCGGCCTTTTTCCCAAACGTCCGGCTAAACTGGCTGGTCTGTCCGGCTTTTCGGTTTGAAGACCTGGCAACCCTTGGCGGAAGTATAAGTGACCTTATTAGGATGGTCTTAATAAAGGTCAGGTGCGTAGTACTCGCAGTCGCAACCTGTGTGAGTGTATGACTGGACGTATTAACGTAAACGAGGTAAGCGGAATACGTACGTAAGGATCATAACAGGTGCTGTTCTGTCTAAACCCATCAGAAGAAGACGTAAATACATAAACTCACGCCTTCTTCGTAGTGGGTATTTAGTTTTATCGACTTCATAACAGCATTTTTTTTTTCAGAAGCTAGAAAAAAAAACAAATAATCTTACAAAGGCAAATCCTATGACAGAAACGAACTCGGAAAATTCAATGATGAGTTGGTGAAAATGTCATAACACTCGACATTCATCTGAAAGAGGTGTAAACAACCGTGAGATGCACAGACATCAAAGCAACAGCCACTGTTTACTATGCCTAATAAAAGCTGTTATCCCCCCGTCGGGGCTGAACAAAAACGTTACCACACCTCTTACTCATCAAATGTAAATTCTCTCTGGTCGGCTTTGAGATCGCGTTGCTTTTGATGTAAAAATCATACGTCTCTCCCTGCAAGTGTCTGCCAATATTGACACGGCTTGTGCGAACACCTAGACGCCGTATCGACACTAACGAGTACGTGGTACCGACCACAGCACATCATTATTCAGTTGAGATTTTCTGAATCTCAACATTTTTCGTGAGCGATGTGGAAATGTGTTTATTTTACAATAGTCTTGATAGGATATTTAATTGTACTAGTCGTCACCCAGTTGTCGAAATTGTTTTTTTTTTTAATTTCTGTATTATTATATAAAACTATTATCTTTCTGCACTCCTTTTCATATAAACTTTAACTGCGCCAAACTTCATACTCTTCCGTCCGCGTAATGTTCGTAGAAAGCGGTTCACGTAGTAATATAAAGATTTCTGATGCTGAGGTAAGCAATGTTATTACCACAATTATTACTCTTATGTAGTTTGTATAGTTATCCTGAAATGAGTACGTAGGTACGTCCTTATTTACAAAGTACGTTTATGTAATGATATATTCTTAGAACAACTGCCAAAATTCAAGAAAGATAAAATAATATTATGATCGCCGTAGCGTCCGTCGTAGCACTCATAGATCTCGTAGCCTAAGGTCTACGAGACTTTATTAGACTTATAAGCTCCAATAACCAGCAAAGGAGTTCTGAGTAAAGTGCAGGTCACCGATCAGTGACGCTCCGTGCTTATCTGTGCGCCTCAAGATCCCAGAATAGTCGTCCCTCGCACACACTCGTAAGGGGCAACTTTATTATTTTTCCAGTTTTCATCACTTCACGCTCCGTCTGTCTTTTGATTCAATGGCTGTGTAATGTGCTGTTGCTGCATTTATTTTGCACTCTTACCTTAGTGTTGCCAGTTTATTTTGCATTCTCTTGGTGTTGCCAGTTATTCCCCAACGCTTTGAAGTCAAAGCTCTTTTGAGTTTGCGAGGCGGCTTAGTCTGCGCTGACCGCAGTGCAGTATGAATGATACTTTTTACGCTGAATAGTCTCGTGTACATTTTTTTTAGTTGCACACTAGATTTTTTGCGGCGTTGTGTACTTTATGTTCTACCCTTATTTTGGTCCTCTGGAGCTGTGTAAAGGAACGCTGTCGTGGTTGAGAAAATAGGAAACTATGTATGATCCGCGCACATATACTGTAATCAATTCATTTGGCTGATATATGTAGGTCGTTCAGAAACTGTTAGTGCTGTCTAGTCAGTATTGTAAAACGCAATAATGCATTACTCGTACAGTTGAAGTTTCTACAATAATAAGAAGTTTCCATAATAATGCCAACGGACGGCTACGCTCGCGTGGATGTCGGCGGGAAATTATCTGATGGGAACGTACAACCGGGATAAAAAGCTTCATATTTGTTCATCCAGGTTATAAACCACCCGTGTGCCAAATATCATCCAGATCCGTTGTTGATGTTTTTACGTGATTGAGTAACAAACATCTAAACTTTCACACTTATCATATTAGTAAACACTACAACTATGTACAATGTAAGTAGTTGTAGTATGACAGAATAATGCACTGTAGTCCCGATATCTGATAACAGCACTAACGTCACATTTAATGGGAATAGATGAAAAATGATTCGCACTCGCACGTATTGACTGTATAGGTACCGACGGTGACGGGGGCGGACGCGTGATCCCGCGAAATATGATACAGGGCTGGCAATACCTGCTGAAAATAATGATCAGATTAAAATTGGGTTGAATTTTATTGATCTACTTAGTTTAAATATGAGCTTCCGAATTGGATGACTTTTATAATTGAATTGAATTAATTTTATAGCTGAATTGTACGAGTTTAATTTAGTTGAATTCATCCAGAATTAATAGTTGAATCGAAAAATATTGGTGAATATGTATAAAAAGCGACTCTAATTTAAAACTGTTTGTTACAGCAGGTAGGTATCTATCTATAGTAGACCAACGATAAGTAAATAAAAAGCACGGTTAAGAAAAACCTTTTAAAAGAACTGTGTCAGTAGGTATTCCTACTCATTTGCCTTTTACATTTTCTTCAAGGCTACACTTCGTTGTTTTTAGATTTTTTCATGGCTTCTAAAAATAAGATAATTGATAAATAGTTAGAATAGAATACTTAAGACGAACTTCACCAATGAAATTAAGTGAGATTATCATATTATAAACTAGGCCTGTTACCTGTGTGTTGATTTCGACAGTCGAATATTAAATCATTAGAAATATACTCGAATGTCAAAGTTTGTTTAATTAGTAGTTTTTTTTTTTTAAATATATTATTAATAATATTTTACTAGATGGTCTTTAAGACTTATCTCTCTTCTGCCTCCAGCTCCGCCTCTGAATGCGATTTCAATTGCGGTTCCTATAAATCAAATTTTAACAGATCGAGCCCAATTTCGGTTCCACTAAATCCACTTCCGTTACATCTCTGTACTCTGTACAAACCACGTTTAAGAGCTGTCAATGCCATTATTTTCTGTGGAGTATTGACACTGACAGCTTTTGTACACGGTTTAGATATGGTATCGCGTCCAGTATCGTTGGTGAAATTCGACTTTAGTAATACGACTGAGGGTTTGCGTGTTGTGGCGCAATGTGGCTGAGTTAATTTACAAATTACAGGTTTATTTATTTCAAATAGTCTCTATTATTCAATAAAATATTATCTAAATAGCTGTTTCTTTGCAGTTATAGCTGATTCGAAACCGCAAATTAGCCACAGAAGGATCACAAACAAATCTGTTTCCGTACAACCCTAAGCAAGCGTACGTGTTCGGAAACGCGGAGAAGTCGGATGTCAACGCGTGACGCGCTTTGAATGTACCTCCGCGGTGGCTCGTAATAAATAGAATATTTTTATCGGGCACACGCACTCTCCGCCCGCAAATATTGTGTCACCATAATCTGACGCTTTGCTCAACTCGTCTGCTTAAAGCTTCAAGATGCTCCGCCGATTCAATGAGCATAAGCTTACGTAAATTACTAATAAGATGTGTGAGGAAAATACTCTTTTCAATTCGATCTGGGGTGAAAATATTGACTGGATCTATACACTGCCAACATAGCTAGCAGCTTAGATTCTTAGTCTTAGAATATAAGATAGTGAGAGAGAGGGTGATTTGATAGAAAGATAGAATAAAAAAAACAGAACACAAAAAAGTAAAAAACCATAACTGAACAAACACAAAAAATTACAAAAACAATAATGAAAATAATGCTCCACTAGAACAGTCGCTGCGAGACAACTGTATGGAGGTTTTAAAAGAACATTTTGAGAATAGAAAATTTTTGTACAAAATCATCAATTCCAGTTAAACACGTCTGACACGTTCGCCCTCTATCTAAATAATTCTAAATTCAATTGTTAAAGATTGGTTACAATGTACCGTCCGTCAATCGATCAACCCCTTACCAATAACTGTCATCCACAATTCTATCTGTACTTGGCTTTATATAGGGTTAAAAAAATAGAGCGATGTGAGGATGCACAACGAATTTACCAAAGCTGGAATCATTTTTTTTTTTCAAATCAAATCAAATCAAATCATTTATTCGCATAGAATGCAGGTATTTTACAATAAGGATGTTACAGAAATACATATAGTGAGCCAGGTACATTCTGCCTGAGTTTCGGCATGCAAATTTTTTACAAATAATGAAGTAAATCATGAACAACATTTTGAAATAGTTAATTAATAAATACATTATTATAACAAGTCCAGGTCATGCACAAAGGTGTATCAGATAATATCAATACAATTTAATCATATATATTAATAAAATTCAATAGTATCAATAAAAAAGAATAATGTCAAAAAAGAATAAGATTAAATAATGTCAATAACAATTAAACTGTTGAGATGTCACACACAGGGACTAGGGTCATTCAAAAAGTCACTTATCGAGTAATAACATTTTTGTATCAAGAAAGCCTTGAGTTTGCTTTTAAATTTTTGCAGGGTATCAGTTTTTATGTTGTCCGGGAGTTTATTAAATACGATTGGACCCATGCAGAAAACACTTTTTTTAAGTAGTGCTGTTTTACAAGTTCGAACAGTTAAGAGGTTTTTTTATATTGACTTCTAACGGGACCTTTCTTGGTGTCTGAAACCTTGGCAAACAGGTTTTTATTCCTTTTTACAAAGACTGCCATTTCGATTCATATTCTCTCAGTTGTTATTTTGTTAATCAAAGTCAATAGTTGGAATGAGAGCAATGGTGGTAACGGTCGCGACTTATTACTGGTAGGTCGCAGGTTCGAACCCAGATAGGCGCTTTACTTTGTATAAATTATTTCAGACTTACTATTCTCAAGACAGTAATGGAAAACATCGTGAGGAAACCAGCATGCCCTAGAATCAAAAATTCTAAAACGTGTAGGTAACATCTATCAACCCGCACTGGGCCTGCGTGGTAGGTTATGGCCCACTCCCTCTTACAGAGAGGAAGCGTGTGTCCCAGCAGTGGGAACATTATAGGTTGATTATAAATGTCAATAATTCCACAGATCCTCATTTAGCAATTTCCTTATGCCAATCGCCTACTCAACCGTTTGCCTTAAATGTAACTAAGGTATGTATGCTCATACTTCAGATTATTATGTTTATAGGTAATTTCTATTTATATTTATTTTCTACATCTGGAAAATTAAAGCCAACATAGCAATTAATCCCTAGTCTTGGACTTTAGGAAATAGCCTAATGTGATAGTCGCAGGCGATGTGCCAGGAACCTACCTACTTGTAGGAGATTGCAATCTGAAACGGATACTGATTGAACCAAGCAGGAACCGAAAAATAGACTCTTACACAATGCGTAAGTAATATTTTATTTTAGTTTTTAGCCTGAACACTTTTCAACACTATCAAGAGTCTAAAAATCACAAAAAAAAAACGCTCAACAGTTCACCCATATGTCCCTGAAAATTGCAGATTTTCTTATTTATTTAAAAAAATAATTTTAGACAGAAATGTTTCCGAATATATATAAAAGGAGTGTTTTAATACTCGTGCGTCTGCGTTAACCACGTCTGGGACAGATTTAATTTAAATTTTTGCAACACTTTCGTTATTTGGCCAAAGGGAGGCTTAAATCTTTGATTGATCACGTGCAGTTGGCAGTGTTGGCACCCAGACCGCCACTCGTGTATAGATTAAAAATAATACGATATAGAAAAGGGATCTCTTGCGGCATACGAGTTGGGTTATCAAAAATTCTTCCAGCTAAATATTTGTAGTAGTTTTACATAGCCTACAGGGTGGTCAGGACAGGACACGCTACCTGTTACCATAGATTCCGTACTCCATTCCAGACATCATCTGCCTAACTTTTACCCAACTTTGTTGAAGTCGGCATCCAGTCTAACCGGATGCAGCTGATTACCAGTATTTTACATGGAGCGACTGCCTATCTGACCGCCACAACCCAGTTACTGGGTAATACTATACCCGTTGGTAAGCCTGGTTGTCAGACTTTCGGGCTTCTGACTACCCGTAACGACTGTCTAAGATCAACGAAAGACAGCCGGGACCAACGGCTTAACGTGTTTTCCGAGGCACGGCGGGTCTTGGTACGTTAAGAAGGTCACCCATCCACTGACCAACCGCGGGCAGCGTAGCTTAACCTGAACGATCAACCCATGCGGCTATTATTACTTAGCCACAAGCCCTTCCATTCCAGACATTTTCTGTTATTGATTACGATGCGTAGGGTTTGCGCTTTTCTATTAGGTTAACAGTTCGATATCCAACGAAACATTTCAACGCTGAGGGTCTAGAATTCTGCCGCAGATTTGTTCGAAAGAGTTACCGTGACCCTGGCACAGGCAACTGAAGGAACACGGGTGGATTTTAGTCAGTAACAGTCTGAGACGTCCTCCCGCTCCGCACGAGCGGAAACCGTCATTAATTTGATGATTTCCCACCCAAAAAAAGAAAAAAGAGGGTATAGAATCCTAAATTCATAGTAACAGGTTGCCAAAGGCAAAGTAATTATTAGTGTGATTTTTGGTGATCCAGTAGGTCTTATAGTTAGGTAAGGTGAGCTCAAAAAACTATTCGTTAGAGCATACACTATTTAACAATATAAAAACATTAAATGGATTTTACATACAAATTAACTATTACATATTAAATAACTATTATATTAAGCATACATCCAATTTGAAAAATAAATGTTTAGAATACAGTTAATTATCATACTTAATATTCAGCTCAATTAAAATGTCAAATTATTGAATGTTCATGCATAAATACATATCATTTAGTTTGTTGAAGAAGGTTCATCATTCTGTATATTTTATTTTGATATGATTAACTATCTATAAACAACTGGTAGGTACTTACGGGTAAGTACCCCTTCAGTATTTCACTAATTCCGAAAACATTACACCTTGGTATCGCTAGTCTGGACAGAGTTCATGAATATCTCACAGATTGTTATCTAACGTTATTCAGGCGAGCTTTTGGTGCATTTTAGTGAGTTCCAGCCTGTTTCAGCTAACAGCGGTACTTTGCATCATACGTGACTAATCTCATTAGTAGGACAATGGTAGTGCCTAATCTGATGTGATGCTACGGAACTTACACTAAGTATTTAGTTTAAATTAATGAAAATAATTGCTATCTTTTGGGATTTTAGAAATACAAGCATATACAAATACATTTATCATTCAAATTAACGAGTAAGTAAGCTCTATCTATGATTACAGATTCTTTTTTTAATAGTTGGAAATTGCAAAGTGCCATTTTTTTTTAAGTTTTTGATAAAAGAATATTTTCATTAAATGGGCTATGTTAGCGTATCTATCCACCATAGACATCTGTGTTTTTTTTCTTTTTCAATACAAATACTCTGTTTTGCCGCGTTTTATTTTCTTAACTATAAAGTTACACAAAAGGTAAGTTGACAGTAAGAGAAAATCTTTTATTTTGTGTTGTAGCATGGTTATGAGCGAAAAATGTTAAACATCAACTTGAGTTTTAAAGTAATAAATTGTTTTGACAAATAATTGCGCGAAAACCATTGTTCATGTGACATTGAAAACTATTTAAATTGTCAATAGAAACAAATTTTATACGTCAGACATACTTAATAAAGTTTATTTTACTTTACCAATAGACATAGGTACCTACTTAGGTACGAAAGGAATGCTGGTGAATTGCATTAAACTTTAGGAAAACGAAATCGTCTCCCTACAACCGCCAAAGTCGGTAAACATTAAGTAAATCATTATTTGTCTGCCTCGAAAATATTTTAATAATAGTTAAAAACGGTGTTAATTAAGACTACCAATTACCTATTATAATATTCCGACAGGCTTGTACAAATAACACTGTTGAAAAATCTTGCAGATTTGAGAGAATGAAAGTAAATCACAACCAAGTGTTCTGTGTTGATGACTCAATAGTCATCAAGACAGAACACTTGGTTTTCATATTCAAAATTAAGTTACATCATATCAATGCATGGCACCATTCGTTCTGTTAACGTTATTATTTCGCTAAAATATTCATATTTTCAGGAAAATAAATAAATATTACTCATTAGTATCTCAAAAAGTCTACTTTCACCTACCTATCCTATTGACGTGCTTAGCTGGAAACAAAGCCCTAAGTTTCATATTATAATTCTGTGTAGGCACGTGTACGGTCAATGACGTCAACAAATAATATATGTTACATAGTAAACATCGTAAATCAACAACACTAACTCAATGTTTCCAAAAGAAAAATATTTAAAATTCCCTAAGGAAATGGCTACTCGAAATGCGTAATTCGACATAGCGATCCCCGGTCACCGGCTAAAATGTAAAATGGCTCCCTTGCATTTTTTCCTAAGTGCCATAAAGTATGACATTTATTACGGTCAGATCTGCCTCAACCACTATTGATAGGCAAATGAGAGAGTTTTTTAAAAGAAAAACGATGTCTGCTTTTTATGTGTTCTTTGGATAAGGATGTTTTAAGAAGTTGCGACTTGCTTGTTGGTAATGGCCGATTTTCTGTGTTTTTGTCTTCGCGCTGCTCTTGATGTTCGACCTCTTCGCTAAAAGTTGGGCTGTTGACGCGAATTATGTTGGAACTTGACCCTGGCACTACTTAAACAAAAACTTATACACCATAGTAAGTTACAAATTCATCATAAAGTGTACACGAAAATGTAATTAGCTAGAAATCTTATTAGAGTTACCAATCTTACTTACCGTTAGGCCAGGATACTTTATTCCATACTAAAGCTCTAAAAGAATCTCAAAATTGAGCTATCATTGTCGATAAGGGCAATAACTCAAAGAATAGGTCAAGCACAATAGTGAGTGCCACCGATAATCGTATATTAAGGCCCTTATCCCTATGAGCACCTTTGCCACAATAGAAAGGAATATAATGTCGAAAAGTGGCCACATAAAAATGACATACGGTTGCCGCGTAGGTTTGGATGGCGAAAAAATTGCGGGAATAAACGTTCAGCGATATGTTGGTGATAAAAATATGGCTCCAATATTTTAAAGAAGTGATATAATAGAAAAAGAATAATATATTTTAAGTAACAAAGATATTTGTCCTTTTCTGTTACGTTGTTGATTTCTGGAAGTGATAAGGAAAGTCCAGAACAACAGACCCTCTTTTTCGCTACGATGCCGATGGAAATCGTTTTTCCCATCAGGCGGCAAATGCGAAATCGTAATAAAACTCTCCATATGATATGTAAAGTAGCCATAATATTGAAAACTTCCAAAGTCCATCAATAAATGTGGCGCTGCGTAGGGAACGTTACGCAGTCTTATGATGGTTAGTGCTGTGACAACGTTAATAACGCTATCGTTGGTTTTAAACCTTGTTTGTCACAAAATCCCAAATATTCTAAGCTAGTTGAAATAAACATAATACTTATATTTGAAATATTTTTAGGATACACATCTTTCAATCTTTTGTGTAGGTGAAAATTATGGTTAACTTATAACTGAGGTACCTATAATCTCGACGTCAAGTTATTTGGCTTTCGAGCTTCTCCAAACAACATTGTACTACTAACTACCTACATTGACGACATCTCTACAAATTTAGTTTTTTTTCGTTGTAGAAGGGCCTCTAGCCCGAATAAAGAAGTAGGAATCAGTTCCTGCAAGATTTTACTCGGGCTAAACGCCCATCTCGATTCAACTTTCTACCTACATTTGAGCAGTTTAATTGACGGCAATTAAATCGCTCTTAAACGTAGGCAAAAAAACTATAAACAAACAATAGGTATCGATAAAAATTCGTCACAACACTAGCCCATGACGCGAGGCGTCAAAACGCACGACCGCAACTATCAAAGAGAAATCTTTTCCGTGTATCAATAACGCCGATCGAGCCGTCGACTAGACACATTGCGCTCTTTATGTCGCCGCGATGTCACATTATAGTGCCATGTCGTATACCTACGTGATACGTTCTGATACGGTTAAGATATTCTCAGATTATGAATGAATATTTTGCCCTTGAAACGTTGAAATTGGAAGAGCTTTCAGGAAAACCTCGGCATGTCGTGTACACTCAGTTTTTTGTTTCACAGTTAGGCGTACATATTGGTACATATTATTACAAGCTAGAAAAAAAATGAGTGTATTGTTAAAATGTTCAAAGAAAAGACTTAACGTAGGAATTCAAAAATATTTTGTAAAAATAAAATACTATCATGATAATGTAATTGTAAAACAGACCACGAAAATATAGTTTTCCTTGCATATTACAAATCACATAAGTAATATAAAGTGTTAACTATAATAATAATTCGTGTAATGTTATTAAAGGCATTATCAATTAAAGATATAGGTACTTACTTAGAAACTATTTTACTAAACCGTGTATTTATTTAATAAAAACTTTACTAATTTGTTGTCGCGATGGGCTTTTGTCAAATACCTAAAAAATACTTATATACTGCACCTCAACGGGACGGGAAATTTTGATGCTCTTTATTGCAGTGTCACAGTGTCATTACAATTTGAACAATATAAAATAGTTATTTGTTATACAAGAGTGCAAAGTTGCTTTTTAACCGCGTGTTCAATTTTGATGACCGAGCAAGCGAAGGATTCTAAAATTGAATCACGAGCGCAGCGAGTGATTCAAAATTAGATTCCTGAGCGTTAGCGAGGGAATCAAAAGAGCACGAGGTGAAAAATCTTTGCACTCGAGTGCAACACGTAACTTTTCATTCCACCTCAGCGAGGAAATGACTAAATGCAAAAAAAAAACCTTTACAATCACAAGATAGGTACACTTTTATTTCAGTTTAGGTATTAATTACTACATTATGACAGGTAAGTATTACAGAATAATCTTTAAATTATAACAAAATAATACTAAGGTATAATTAAAAAAAAATTAAAGTAACGTTGCTACAGTTATTTAAATTGAGTGTAATATTTTTGTTTGGTACTGTAATATTGGTGTTAGTCATTTGTGTACTGTTTTTCGGTAAACTATCTGTCATACTTAATAGTTGTACCGATTCATCGGATTCCCTTGGCGTGAATGTTGGAGAGAGAGGGAGATGGTTAGGTGTTTCATAACGGCTTATTTTTGATGTAGAAGGGCCAGTCCAAGGATCCGATTGAGGCTCTTTCAGTGTAATGGCTCCTACGATGCCTTCACATATTTTAGACTTATTTTGGATGGAATCCTCTATGTATCCCTCTACAACTGCATTGGACTTCCAGCCTCCGTGGCGCTTAAGGGACAGGAGATCAGCTCCGAAATCAGCCAAAAGTGTGGCTGAAGTTCGTCGGAAACAATGACCCGTGTACAACAGGGGTTCTGGAAGTTCAAGAAATGTTGCTATTTCTCGTGGGATACTGCCAATTTTATTAGTACCCGTAGGCTGTCTAACAAACTTTCCATTGCGAGACTGTAGAAAAAATCGATTGATTGGAGTGTTAGGCGGGCGTAAGGCTTGATATTTCTCAACAATCGTTACGTATTCCTTGCGAATGACGAAGTTGCGGTCTCTTTTTGTCTTTGTATTAGGTAAATTAATTAATAGTAAGTCATCTGAATGTTTCTCAATGTTTTTGACATTAAGTTGTGTTAGTTCATTAGTTCGACATGCTCCGTTTATTCCAATAATAAGAACAACCTGTAACGTAAAGAGTATTGTAGTAGATAAATGAATAAAATTGATATGAACGCATAATTATGCCTATCAACATCTACTAAGTATACTATTTAATTGAGATTAATATACTTAAGTAGATACTGAATGTGCAACTGACTTACTTTTGCCGCCAAATATACGGAATCGGGTGCTTCGTTAAGAAACTTTTCAATATCAGATATTGTGAAAACCTTCGATTTTTCTGGTTGATGACCAGATGAGGCTCTTTTTAAAAATGCCACTAATTTAGGATAGGTATCGATATGTTTGTCTTTTTTCATCTTTATTGTTGCTTTTAGCATCGAATACGTACTCCATAGAGTGCTTGCTTTCTTGTTCTCGGATAATTCTATAAAATATGCCAGCAAAACGTTTTCTGAGAAAGTTTTGGCTCCTTTTGCTAGTCGCCACGTGTTGAACATATCGTACTGTTTTAAATACTTCTCGCGTGATTGTTGAGGGAGCAAGCTCATTTGCGCATTATTAACAGTTCCAGTCAATTCTGTTGGCGTCAAGCAAACTTCCTCGTCGCTAGAATCACTCATTTTAGTTTTTTCACTTGTTTTCAAGTTTCTTGTTTTTAATATAAGGTTTAACAATGACGTGAAAAAATGCCGAGTAAAGAACCGCGTACAAAGCAAATTGAAAAAAGAACACCAAGAAGGTTCCGAGTCTGAGTTTTTAACAAATTAAAAAAAAGTTGTATGATATATTCGGCACCATAGAGGTAGCAGTAAATAGGTTTAATGTTTTTTTTTAATTCACAAACTTAGTGCACACGATGTTCTAAATTCAATTTACTTTATCCTCTAGAGAATAAAAACGGCTTTTCCACTCAGATATTGAAGATTAAAAATACTCTTTCCAAGATGGTAGGATGAAAAAAATAATTTTCAACCCACCATCTCGGAAAGAGTATTTTTAATCTTCAATATCTGAGTGGAAAAGCCGTTTTTATTCTCTAGAGGATAAAGTAAATTGAATTTCCACTCAGATATTGAAGATTAAAAATACTCTTTCCTCGCTGAGGTGGAATGAAAAGTTACGTGTTGCACTAGAGTGCAAAGATTTTTCACCTCGTGCTCTTTTGATTCCCTCGCTAACGCTCAGGATTCTAATTTTGAATCACTCGCTGCGCTCGTGATTCAATTTTAGAATCCTTCGCTTGCTCGGTCATCAAAATTGAACACGCGGTTAGGCGGCCCCTAGACCTACAATAACATTGTACAATACATTTTATTGTACAATAAGATTGAGAGGCGCTTTGAATCCAAACGATCAATAATTATATTGCACAATAATACAAACTGCACAATGTTTTCGTGTTCAGTCGGAGAATAGTATTAATACAGTTTACAACACAAAACTACACCACTTTCTGCCGTAAAATTCATCACAATTCAGTTTTTGGAAAAATATAACAAAAACCCAAGCGAAGTGTCTGATTTACCGCCAGAAATTCCCGTGTACTCGTCGTTCAAGACAAAACAAATACTAAAAATATTGCGCAATACTGACCCTACACGATGCAATGGAAAAATATGGTGCAATAAAAATTAAACATGCTCAAACTTTCATTCAATCATTGCGCAGTTTTCAATATTAACCCTATACGGTCAATAATATTGCACAATTCGTAATATTGCACAATTTAATTGATCGTTTAGGGGCCGCCTTAAAAAGCAACTTTGCACTCTTGTATAACAAATAACTATTAAAAAACTTGAGAGGTGTCAAGGGACACCCGGATGGAACGAAGTTCCTTTCCAGGATTCATTATTGTTTTTTTTTAATTATAAATTATGTACAAAAAACCTGATACACTCAACAAAAATATTCTCTCTCTCTCTCTCTCTCCGAACCGTTCCAAAAACTACGTTCCAAAACTTAATATACAGTCGAATTGAGAAACCTCCTGCTTTCTTTTAAGTCGGTTAAAAAGTGTCGTTACAACTTTTTCTCTTAATTCCGTCTAGCCCCCTTTTGCAATGAGCCATAAGGAACTTCGTTCCAAAAAAAAATTGTTTCATTGCTTTTTGACATCGATACGCAACACGTGGTTAAAGTATTGCTAGCTAATTCAATTTGACCCTGTATTTTGTACCTACGGGTTTCAGACAAGGATGTGTCACATTCCAGTGTTGACTAATGGTCACCGCAAATGGGTAACCATGAGAAGGGACCTAACTCAATGATTTAACACCGTCTACATCGTCTGTGAACATAAATCAATTATTAATCCACCAAGCAAGAGTTTTATATATTATTTGGCTTAGACAATCATTTATTGAGAAGAACATACTTAGGTACTTAGCTATTATAGTTTTTGCATCAATCATAATAATTTGGAATAGCCTGTAGAAGAATGATAAAGATTTGCATTCCAAATGTGAACCTTCTGGAATATTTGATTACACATACAAGTCAGGAGCAGATGCAGAAAATCCAAAACATAATAGAGATTCCAAACAAGCCATTTTATTGCCACTGCCAAGTTATCAAAGCCACAGTGTATCACACAACAAACACCCACGCATCAAAATTATTCATAAAATCTCAACAATGGCGCATCGTCTCCGTGTGGTTAGGGCGTGAAATTATTTTCTTGGCGTATGCAGATTAGGGGAGGGTGACTGGTGGGGTTCCCGGATTAGTTCCGGTTTACTTTTTATAGGATTCCGATGATAAATGTTACCATTGGATGGGCTAACGGGTGGTGCGTGTAACGTATCCAAATAAGCTTTCCAAATAGCTTATAATGAATTCATGCAATCGATGATGCGGAAATAAAGCGGTAAATAAAGTTTGTTAAATCCTCATGTGGGTACTTTTGAAAGTGATGATGTTTAAATACTACGATAGCATAAACAGCCTATAACGTCCCACTGCTCGGTTCGGTGGTTCAGTTTTCGGGGAGAGGGAGGGGGGCCATAAGCTACCTACCATACACTACAATAGGGTCAAGCTTCAAATAGATTCTAACATATGTTGATAGGTACCCTATGCGTTTTTCTTAGCTTGGCATTCTAGACCTAATTTCCGTCTAAATACGTACGTCAATTTATCAAGATACAATTGTTGACAACGTACGGGACCAACATATGTCGCCACCCTTCTATCACATCACACGCTAACGGTTTAGGAGTCAGACAAAAAACGAGGAAAGTTGCCGAGCAGACGGGCGGATGGACGATTGCCGATCCCGAAATATGATTTATAGATCGGGCGTCATCGGCAATGCGCTTTCTATACGTCACAGGACATGTCACCGCCTCCACACCGCGGTTCAGGGGTAAAGAAAATTGCGTATATTTTGATGCTACATCGTATAAACGTTTTTAATATTAACATAATATTTGCTTTACCTATGAAACAGAAGCATTTAAGCCCTTAACGATAACCACTTGTAAACAGAATCATGTTGAGGACTTGAACTTGGCTACCAAAACAACCAGTATCTACCTAAGTTAGACACTGTGGTTTCTCCTACCGAGGCGATTAATTTCTTGCTAAAGGTCTCCTGCCACACAGATCACTTAAGTTATCATGCAACTAGTTTTCAGTACAGGAATTCTGGGGGAGGGATGGGACGGTAGTCACTACAGTAGCCCCCTGTGCTTTTGTCATTAGGTACCAACACTAACAAGTGAGGAATCCAGCCGTGGAACATCATTATCTCGACTGTCTGCTGGAAAGTTAGAGAAATCCACACTAATCCACACTTATTATAAATGCAAAAGTAACTCTGTCTGTCTGTCTGTCTCGCTTTCCTGCTAAAACTACTGAAACGATTTAAATGAAATTTGGTACACAGATAGTTTAGATCCTGAGAAAGGACATAGGCTACTTTTTATCCCGGTAGTATGTTCCCGCGGCATAATTTCGGACCTCCACGCGGGCGTAGCCACTGGCAAAAGCTAGTTTATTAAACTAGCTAGTTCAAATCGGTTCAGTAGTTTTAGCAGGAAAGCGAGACAGACAGACAGACAGACAGAGTTACTTTTGCATTTATAATATTAAGTTTAGAAAGTTTAGATTTAGATATTTATACCGGTAGAAGAAGGTACCTACTGGCCTTATTACCTTGATCAGAGAATTGGCAAATGCCTTACTAATACTTACAATGATCCTGCATTAAGTGATTTTATGAACGCTTAATTTTGCCTCCTTATTTTTATCAATATCTAACTTTCGTTCTACAAAAACAGTCTCCACGTCATAGCGCGTTAAACAATATTTCTCGGCACGGACCGAACATTTGTATCAAATCGAACAATAATCGCTCATATTGTCAGTTACAATACAATTTGTTTGGAAACTTGACGCGTGAGAGAAATAATAACAAATGATTCGCGCCCTAACACCGCCTGGCGTTGAAAGATCACGCCTATTGCTCTCCTGCTGATGAAAAAAGTATACGATATTACTCAGTAAAATACATTAAGTTTGAAAGTCGTTATGTAATAGGTGCCATACGTGCCTTCTAACATACGTATGAGTTCCAATGCTACTGATATCAGCATGCGTAGCATGACCATCGTAGAAATGGGTTTTGTCGACGGGACGGAAGAATAGACAAAATTACAGATTGTAGAAAGATTAAAGACAGATTAAAAATTGTAGAAAGATTTGTACCGTTTTATGCTGGCGTAGCATGACAATTCTATCTCTATTCTACCAAGAATAGACTAAGTTCTTTCTATGGTGGTCATGCTACGCGTGCTAGAAGGCATTCTATAGGAGTAAAAATTTCATTAGTCCGGACCTTTCAAAGTTTCAATAGTAATGGATTCAGACAAGCAGTTCTTAGAAACTAAAATCTATTTTTTGCATAATTAGGACATAGGGAGGATTAATGATTACGTAAGTACCTACTGATTACCTAGGTATACGTTATGCCTAGGTAATCAGTGCTTACGTAAGAAGACTGAAGTCATAAGCTATACGTTGGCATAGCTTGTTACCTGTGGTAGCAAACATTTTGCTTAGAATGTATACGTATATACCTAATAAGTAGGTACACATTTTAAGCAAAATGTTTCGGTACCAACTAAACGTATTATTCTGATGCATTTTTTGCAAATGCATCAGAATAATGTATAAAAGTATGTATATAATCAATGTTTTGTGCAAACCAAAACATTGATTTGATTCGCAGAAAACATGATTTAATACGGAATACCTAATTATTTAATGCAATTAGAGCAGGTTCGGGTAGAGCCGTAGAGGAATCGGTATGAGTAAGTCTGATACACACCTAGATCTATCCAGGAATCCGGGAGGCATTCCCGGATTTTCGAATCTTGGCGCCAAGCGGACCGTTGAACATCTAAATTGTGATAAAATCCCGCCGCACTGCTATATTTCTACATCCGTTCAGACATGGGCTAACAGCCCGGAGTTTAGAAGTTGGTGGTGTGATACCCCGGGCCTCGGAAAGCACGTTAAGCCGTTGGCCATACGCCTGATCTCTCTCCAGTCATGTCGGATCGTCATCCCATCGGACTTTGAGAGTAAGGGAAGAGAGAGTGAACCTGTGTCTGCGTACACACACTTGTGTCTGCTGAGTTTGTCGCTAGGGCCGAAATTCGGTCCGAAGGATCTCATTATTTATAATCTTGTTTAGGTACCTACTAGTACTCTTGACTTTTGAATCGTAAAACAAACTCATCTAGGTTCATCGGTAATAAATAAACCACTGCTCTATGACGAGCATCCTGTTTATAGGGAAGCTCATCGAAAGCTCAAAGAACGTATCGTAGGTATTGCTTGTACCTAGTTAACCTCTAAGTCCCTGAAATACCACATTTGGTATAGCACACAATGGTTTTTAATTGTGTCTGTAGTTACGGTAATTGACTGGTTAATGCTACAACAAAAAATCATAGATGACTCTATTCACCGTTATTATCAAGACACGTATTTCTGGATGCATAAAGCGCAATTTAAACTCTGGGAAAAATGTATTCATAAAAAATCTTCATGATTATGAATACATGATGCTTTACTATAAGAGTCAACCTTTATTTATGCATGATATGAGACAACTCTCACAAAGATAATATCATGGTGCGGTTATGGAGCGTGGCAACACAATCTAATTCTTTGCTTCAGATATTCAGTGTTGCCAAGGCTACAAAATATTGGTATATCTACATTCTGCAGATCTGAATAAATTTTACATTTTTAATTTTTTGTTTGTTGCTACGCCTGCTTTACTCAACTCATGCTAAACAATGATGTGCTTTTAAATTTAAATATTCACTCTCGAGTCGACGACACTAATTGTTCTCAACATCGGAAAACAAGTCCGCAAGGAATTCCATGTTTTGGAGATACACACATTGAACTCATTTATTCACACTCATTTTGTATGTTTTGATTTGGTATTGATGTAATATAACTATCCATCATGCGGTGACTCATCACCATTCCTCTGGTTGTAGGTGCAGTTAACCGCACATCAGTTGTAACAAAATGATGTGATTTATGACAACATCTTTATTTCGTAGTGGTAAGGGTGATTTTCGTACTGCAAGATAGTACTTGCACTACAGGCTTGCACAGGTAGTCCATCGATGTGCAGTGCATAAAGTTTAGTTTAATGATTTTTCTCATTACTAACTTATAAAATTGAATGCGTGTTTCGACGATCCAGGGAAATATCTCTTTTCTTTATTTTAAAACAAAAATGTGGAACCATCCGCATCCACTTTTTATATTGTACCGATTTTCTCGTTTCAGCCAGCAACACTTCTCAACTGCCATTAATGACATTCTGACAGCAGCTAACAATAGATCAATAAAACGTGAAAATGTCAGTGAAAATTACAGAAAACTGACAAGTGTCAACAGAGATAGTTCTATATTTCACAAGCTACAAGCAGATTTTTCACAATATTTTTCGACAACAGCGCGGTTCTAGTGCGAGCCGTCGCTTTCTAACATCAACCAGTGTTGGTAAACACCTGCCAACATGAGATGGACGGTACATATCGAAGGTGGTCCAATGCGAGTTAATCATGCCGCTGTATGCATCGGCGATAAAATTTACTCCTTTGGAGGATATTGCTCCACCGAGGAATATAAAGATTGGGAGCCAATACCAGTCCATGTTTTGGATACAAATTCCCTGAGATGGGCACCAGTGAATTATAAGAGGACTGACGTAGCACCTTTTCAAAGATATGGCCATACAACTGTCGCATATGGAGACAAGGTAAGTCAACAAATAAATAAACAAAATTAATAAACCTCTGATGATGATAATTTTTATGTCAGCAAGGCTTTTGTTTTATTTTTCGCTTATCTTTTATACTTGATTTCTCATTGCATAGTTTTTATTTTCATCTAATAAACTGGCCAAAAAGGTATTTAAATAAATCCTAAGGTGACTTAATCTTACATCATTCTAATTATGTACTCAGTTGGTAAAGTGCCTAAATGATGAACTATGCTCTATAACTAGTAGGCATACAGGTAGGCCTTAGAAGATATTGGCTTAACACTAGATTTACCAGACCAGTCATTTTGACTGGTCGTGCAAACGTATTAATGTTAATAACAAAAAATATATTTGTTACTAATTTAAATAAAGTAACAATAAATTCATAAAATGTATTCTCTATTTATAGCTACAAAAGTCATAACATCGGAAAGCAAATGTTATATGTAATGGGAATTTTGAATTGAAATTGCACGAAAAATGTCTGGTAAATGTTTGGTAAATCTAGTGTTAATTAATATTTTTTGTCTCTAAAACTTGCAAAAAAAAAATTTGAACCAGGCAGGCTATTATGTATATTATTTCATCACCACTGCTCTCAAAACATTGTGAGGAAGAGAACCAGTGTCCTTGTAGGACCAAAATGTCAAAGACGTGATGTCTACTTATCCGCACTGGCCAAGAGTGGTGGATTACTCCCCACTTCCTCCATCAGAAAGGAGGCCTGTGTTCCAGCAGTGGAATCATGATTATGCTTATTGTTGTTGCACTTACAAAAATATTTTTTTTTATAAATTTTGGTTTTTGATGCAATATTAATCCTTATTTCAATACACGCAAGCTGTAAAAACGTTTTATGATAACTTTCAATGTTTACAAAGTTATTAAAATGTAACCATGTGATGTTTATATTTCCAATGTGCTTAACAAATCCTAGCTTTGCAAATCATATGGCTACATGTCATAACTTCATAACATTAATCACAGAACAGTTTTTACAGCATACATTGAAAACCAAAATTACATTTAAAAAAAACCGGCCAAGTGCGAGTCGGACTCGCGCACCGAGGGTTAACCTGTAGGTATTCTCGGTTTATGCATAAGGTTTATGTTTATGAAAATAAATGTTTTTTTTTTTTTTATTTATATTTCAGTTGATTGAATGAAAGGTAAATTGCGGTTTACGATTTATGACGTTTTAAAAAAAAAAACTACTTACTCGATCTCGTTCAAACCAATTTTCGGTGGTAGTTTATATGGTAATGTACATCATATATTTTTTTTAGTTTTATCATTCTCTTAATTTAGAAGTTACGGGGGGGGAGGGACACATTTTACCACTTTGGAAGTGTCTCTCGTACAAACTATTCAGTTTAGAAAAAATTATGTTAGAAACCTCAGTACCATTTTTGAAGACCTATTCATAGATACCCCACACGTATGGGTTTGATGAAAAAAAAATTTTTGAGTTTCAGTTCTTTGTATGGGGAACCCCAAAATTTATTGGTTTTTTTTTCTATTTTACTGTGAAAATCTTAATGTGGTTCACAGAATACATCTACTTACCAAGTTTCAACATCCTAGCTCTTATAGTTTCGGAAAAAGTGGCTGTGACATACGGACGGACAGACAGACAGACAGACATGTCGAATCTATAAGGGTTCCATTTTTTGCCATTTGGCAACGGAACCCTAAAAACAGCAGTTTTTATAAGTGCAATGACACAGATGATGTTATGGTATTATGCTCATAAATTGTCCATTTTATATTTCTAACTTGTGCCCAAAATCTAAAAAGAATCTAAAAAGTAAGAAGTAGAAAAAGTCCCATTACTACAGACTTCCTAATCTTAACCTGCAACCATACTTGAGTAACGCATCCTAAAACCTATTATATCATAATGGAATCATTTTATATTTCATTATTTTAAAATGAAACTGTAGTATTTATAAATAGAGGTACACCCCATTGTCCAGACAATGCCTTGTTGCATAGGTAACAAGCTTATTGATTACAATAATAAGAATATTAATGAATGTTTATTCACATGTGATTTTCATTTATCCTTGCCTATCTAAATAAACATTTATTGTGAATAAATTATCACATTCTTCCTGATACCTTGTTATGAAGAATTGTATTATTTAACATAAACAAAAAGTCAAGTATTTGCTTTACCAACAAGCAAGACGCATGTCTTGCTTGTTGGTAAAGCAAATCACTCTGCACATGATTTATTAATATTCAGGTCATGGCTTAGCTGCAAAATGAGAGCATGGTATGCTATGCATTCATAAAAGCCTTCCTCTATATCTGAATTAATTCCAAGTGAAAATTATCTATGAAACTGTACAACTATGTATAGGGTGGCAGGGTAGATTTGCAAACAGTAACCATGAATTCAGCTCATGTTTCTCCACCATCTGTCAACAACTTTTCAATCAGTTATAAAAGAAATCTGCTGTTTCATAGAAAAATGCAATTACCTATGCGGTCAAAATATATGGACAAGCTCATGATTTTAATAACCAATGAAAAATGTGTGCAGAATCCATGGTACAGGTTGCACATTGTTGGCCTTGCCTCTCTGAATAAGCTTTTAACTTGCAACTATGTATGGAAGCTGAGTAACTTATACTGCAACATGGTTTAATGTCTCACAGGTTTACATGTGGGGAGGCAGAAATAATGCTGTGGCCTGTGACACTCTCTCATGTTTTGACACCAAGACTTTAGAATGGAGCACCCCACCTGTAACAGGCATGGTGCCCTACGCCAAAGATGGCCATTCAGCTTGTGTGATTGACAATAAGATGTACATTTTTGGAGGGTTTGAATATCTCACTGATCAGTATTCACAAGAAGTTCACTGCTTGAATCTTGATACTCTGCAGTGGAACTTTGTTGATGCACGAGGCTCTCCACCATCTCATCGGGATTTCCATACAGCCGTTGCTGTAGGAAACAAAATGTACATCTTTGGTGGAAGAGGAGATTTGAACAGCCCTTACAATTCCCAAGAGGAAGTTTACTGTCCCCAAGTATTTTATTTAGACACTACTGAAGATAAATGGGTAGCTGTGAGCCCTGGTGGAACATGGCCAGAAGGAAGACGCAGCCACTCGTCTTGTAAGTTCTTTTCCTGTTACGATTGAGTCGTAGAAAAATAACATAAGTAGGTAACTTTTATAAAGACAAGAATATGATTCCAGGGGTCTACAAGGACTACATGTATATTTTTGGTGGATTTAATGGTAACTCAAAGACTCACTTCAATGATCTGTACAGGTATTCTATAAAAGATAATATCTGGCAATTCATCACCGTGGGCGGTTTAGTACCTTGCAAGCGTCGACGTCAAGCGTGTCTAGTTCATAAAGATGTAGTGTATTTATTTGGAGGCACAAGGTCAGTGGTTTGATTCTTATGAATTAACTATTTTTTTTACTTCTGGTATTGCATGTTTATAGTTTAAGGTCAAATGACTAGTAAGTGAGAATTTCATTAGTAATCAAATACATTTTTTTCTGCAGCCCATGCCCCGGAAATAATCGAATACCAGAAAATGTGGATAACAATCCAGAGAGATTGGTTGATAACAGTGACCTACATCTGCTTGATTATCAACCATCTCTTAAGACCTTATCTATTCTTGCTGTCCTGGATAACAAAATTGACACAGCAATACTTCCACGTGATATTATGTAAGTATTAATGAATCCTACTATGGAATATCTTACTAATCTTTACTCAGAAGTAGTGTTGTAAAAATACCGTATAATACCAAAACGCTATGTATTAAACAGGTATTTTATTATAACTTACGGTATTATTGGTATTTTATGTATTTTATATTTTGATTCACTTTTTAAGATCCTGCAATATTACGAAGAGTTTCTAGTTCAATAAAAAAATATATTTTAAGTTTCGATTGTATTCTATATTTTAGAATGACTAATTCTAATTTAATGATTACTTAGTAATTAAACTTCACAGATGTTATGACAATATTATATTTCCGTCTATTTTTCAATATTGTGTTTATTAAATATTTAAATGTACCACACAGTAGGTACGATTTACCGCCTGATCAACCCGCCCGTGGCTCAACGTTGCATTCATCGCCGTCGCCGTCGACACGTTAAGCCATGTTCCACCGCGCTGCGTTCGCGCCGTGTTAGTGTAGTCTCGTTCATAGTGTCGTCTCGATCTCGCTTGCGCATTGACGTGATACTTTTTTGGCCAAAATGCCCGGATACGCATTTGATGTATGGCAGTGTTTTCATACACTTAGTGAAATAATAAAAACCGTACCGTACCGTAGCAAATGGTATAATACCGTATTATACGGTATTTTTCGTTTTATACATATCTATACAAATGGTATAATACAGCACTTACATCTCTACTCAGAAGTCGCTTCTAGAGGTTGCAAAAATTCGATAATTTAGATTTTCGAATATTCGAATATTTTTTCAGTGATGTTCGAATATTATTCGAATATTCGAATATTTTCAAAATATAAAAACCACTTAAAAATCAGTCTTTTATTTATTTATATACAAAATTTAAAAAAAAAAACTAAATTAACAATGTCTTAGCAACAATTATAAAATTAAAATCAAAACAACAAAATTACATAAAATTAATATTGGAAAATTCATTTTTTTTTTTAAATCAACAATGTAATAGCGTCAATTAGAAAATTAAAATCAAAACTGGACACAAAATTAAAACAATATTAAAATAATAACAAATGGGTTACTTTTTTAAGCCATTTTTTTTTAATTTGAATCGTCACATTGCATAATAATTATTATACATTATTTATTTATTTTTCTTTTAAAGAATACGTCAATAATTATTATTATTTACGTATTCTTTGAAAGTGAAACCTGAGGAAACTTAAAGCGTCTATGGAATCATCGTTTACATCTGAGATGATTACAGATATAGTTCGAATTTGAAAATATCCTTTCGCACTCTACACTAGTTGGTGGAATGCACATTAACACGTCATAAGCCTGCGTTAGGTGTATTTGCCTTGGCGCTCCTGCATTATATAAAGCCATCTGCACTTTTATTGATCATTCTAGATCATCTTCGCAAGTTGCTGTGGACGTAGAAGCCCTTACACACATTTCATCATTTTTTTTCTGCAGCTGTTCGTTTATTGACATATTTGAGATTCTAGATGCTTCTTCATTTTGACAATGCTGTAGGGCTGCTAGAAACATGTCATCTTCGTAATCAGAAGCGCCAGTGTAAGTTGTCGTTGAAGGTCTTTGTTTAATTTATTTATTTTTTTGAATATCAACTATGACTTTGGTGATAACATCATTTCCTACTTTAGGGAAGGCAGAAGAAGATTGTTCCTGGTAGTATTTGTTAGGATTTTGTAAATATTTCAGTTTACATACCAGATCTGTTTGAAGGTGTTGAGGGATTCTTAATTTTAAAGCCTGAAGGAGTCTACTACTGATAACCCCATTGTTCTCTTATAGTTTAGTGACCATGAATTGGAGGGCTGTTTCCCTGTTGAAAAATGGCCTTTTCTTGGCAAATAGCTTCTACAGTAGTTTTTACGATAGTGAGAGTCGTAGATAAATCCTGCAAAAGATAAAGGTCGTCGGTGCACAGTGGAACGAATGTATGGGAGCGGTTGGACGTAGACATGTCCGAAAAATAAGAGTAAAATTATGACAAACTAATGATGCCATCTTATTCGATTACTTAATGCCTTCATAAATTGTGGTGATGAATTTCTTCATAACTCCCATATTTCGGGAGTAATTTGAGAAAATGTGAAATTTTACTATGAAAATGAGTGTATCGAGCTCTCTCCCTCCTGATTCCGGGCTTGTTTCAAGTAGCGGTCTCTAATATCGTAATGCTATTACTAAGAGCTATATTTAATACTAAGACACATAGTGCGCCAAATGTGCACTTTCTGGGATAAAAGGAAATGAAAATTTAAAAAAAAAAACGTTTTTTCCCCATTTGTATTTACTTTAAACCGCAGACAGACTTATTAAGAGGTCTATAAATATATTATATATATACAGAAATATATATTAACAAAAATATTCACAAGAACTGATGAGAGTATGACTTTTAAGTAAGTTGATAATAAATTACCTAGTTTCATTAAAAGTACAATAAATAATTAAGATGTAAGCTCTAATTTACTAAGTTACACATTTTAAAACAATAACATCATTTAATTATCTTCGTCATCATCATCATCATCAATTAATTCAAATTCAGAATCGATGTCCGCTAAATCATTTATGTTAACAAATTCGATATCACTTTTCTCAGAATCCGTAAGCTCATAAAATTCCTTAAAAGAAGATTTTTTTACAAACTTATTTCCTTTTGGACGGATACTTGTAACAAGTGGATCAGAAGACAGTAAAAGATTGTGCATAATATCTTCATTGCATGAGATACTGCTATGCTTTCGAGAATGCCCCTCTCTATATTTTCTAAAATCTTTATTTCTAGCCTCAGATGCCTCTTCGGATAGAAAACCAATGGGCACAATTGACATGTTCTGAACTATGTCTGGCCCATGCATTAAAATTTTATGAAGTGAAGAAGGCATATAATACCATGGGTATAACTCCACGTAAAGCTTAGCAGTATCAAAGCAGAACTCTCGGAATTTAGTTACGTTGATCTTCTCTCCTGATGAAATACACTGCAAGATCACACAGATTTTTCTTAAAAGCATAGCATCTATTCCGGTCAGTTCAGCAGATTTAGTGTAGTTTTCAAAAAATCTCCTTGCCGAGTTGCCATTGTTGGTGGATCCACTGCCTTGTTTCACAACATCGAGAAGTAAGCCCGTTTCTCTTCTTACAGCCTCTTGAACTCTTTTCTTCCTGTCATCAACTTGCCTTTTTGCTATATCACCCCTTACTTGCCATGATTTTATGTCTAATTTGTAGGAAATGTGTAATAAGCATTCCATTGAGCGAATCCAAGCGTGAAGGGTGCTTAAGCTATATTTATACATGTCCTCGTTTGCGTGTTTATCTTTGATTAACTCTAAATTATTCATTTCTTTAGGACAAGCCTTGCATATGTCACACACTGAAGCTGCTGTATTGGATATAATGGAATGAATTTTACCATCAATCATTGTCAACAGCAGTTGGTGTTTGACACTAATTCCATCAGTGATGGTGGATGGAGTTAAGGCTTCAATCTCTGCTTCGATTTCAGCCATCTCTCTCTGCACATTTTCTTTGGTTTCCTTTATAAACTTAAACAATATTGGCCGGCAAAATGAAGTGGAAGATGGTCGCTCGTTTTCCCAAATTGTTACACCTTTTGAGACGAGCCGCAGTGGTACAAGACTAATCATAAAATTACTAGCAAGATCGATTTGCTCATCTTCACTCGTCCTTTGATGATAAATGCTTTGGCTAGATGATCCGTCAAAACCCCATTTGCTGGTCAATACGAGCTGTTGATTGGGATCAACAGGGGTTTCTAACGACCTAATAAGTCTTCTTGAGGTTAAATCCATCAAGGCTTGTAATTTGATTTTTGCAGAGCTCTCTGTAACTGTGAGATCTTCTTTGGCCGGATAGCACTTAATTTTTTCTTTAACCAACATGTAGTAACTCGGGTATTGAAGAGCTCCTTCTTGAGTGTTGAAATCCCGAAGAGTGTTATAGCGCCATTTCGATAAGTTCATCGATACATAAAGAGCCAATGCCTTCAAAGGGGATATTTCCCGTACCTGAATTGATTTACCTTCAATGAAGGCTTTGATTTTTGAGGCCTCTTCTGGATTCTCCGTCAAGTATTTCATAACATAAGCTGTATCGCTTTGTCCTGCCTTTTGAAGCGCCCTTTCGGCCGAAAACATAATTTCAGCGCTGCTACTGCTGCATGAAAGACTATCTTCAGTGCGTCTTCTTTTTTGCCGGTTACTAAGGTCCTCAAAAGATTTACGAGGACTAGGATGTGTACAAGTTGAAGCATCAGATTTAGCAGGAGAAATTATGGGCTCGATGACGTCACTTATATTTTCTGTAGAAGGTTCCATATTTTCATTCTGTAATTCCGGCCATTGAATTGCAGCCTGTAGCCAAATCTCATGTTTCTTCCGAAACTTATCTGTGCTTCTTCCAGACTGTGTCCATTTTGCATAAATGCGGTAGCAAAATCGACGACACCAGTCTTTTAAACTTGTTTCAGCACTTTCACATAACTGAACACAACTGTTATCTTTTAAAACACTGAACAAATAGTTAAAGTCGCGTAAATCTTTATGTGCGCGTGCGCATAAAGCAACGTGAATATCAAGATTTGTATTAAAATTTGGAAAATACATTGCGAGATTAGCTTGGATACAACGAGGTGTAAATCAACACTGATTTTAAAGTTACTAATAGTGACCTATTTATATAAAATCCAGGTATCCCAGGTATCCTTTGTTAAATATTGCAAGGTAATTAGTTATTGTGATAATTAGTAAATGATGCATGCTAAATTAGTGTATTAAGAGCCATTTAGTAATTAAATAATAGCAATGTTCTTATCAGTAATCATTAGTGCATCAGTTTTATATGTAAACCTTAAGTCCCTAATTATATATCCTAATTAGCTTATATCTTCTCTAATTGGCTGCTCAGAAATGTTATTGTAATAAGGTAAACCTTTAGAAAAACAGTTTTAATCAACAAAATAAACAAAAAATAAAAAAATTGTGTTATAAAATAAACATCACTCTTTATCCCAGAAAGTGCACATTTGGCGCACTATGTGTCTTAGTATTAAATATAGCTCTTAGTATTAGCATTATGATATTAGAGACCGCTACTTGAAACAAGCCCGGAATCAGGAGGGAGAGAGCTCGATACACTCATTTTCATAGTAAAATTTCACATTTTCTCAAATTACTCCCGAAATATGGGAGTTATGAAGAAATTCATCACCACAAGTTATGAAGGCATTAAGTAATCGAATAAGATGGCATCATTAGTTTGGCATAATTTTACTCTTTTTTTTCGGACATGTCTACGTCCAACCGCTCCCATACATTCGTTCCACTGTGCGGTGCTGAAAATAGTTTTTTCTTTCAAGTCAATCAGTGACTTTAATATTGCTTCCTTTAATAGCAAAAATTGTGTAACCATGACCGCCATGCTGCTCCACCGCGTTTTGCAATCTAAAATTAGGCCTGCTCTTTTGTTATCTTCAAGACCATGTTTATTTAAAAAAAGACAAAATGCACCGTTTTGCAAATAAACAATAACGCGTTCTGTAAGCGAATAAATACAACAAAATGGCGTCAGTCAAGACAAACCGTCAAGCAGTGTCCCCAACAACAAATTTTAAGTTCTACCAACATAGACTTTAGACTACTAATTTTTTTGGTAGTATTCTAATATTCGAATGTATATTTATTTGCTATTCGAATATAAATTTGAAAAGCAAATTCGAATAATTCGAATATTCGAATATTCGATTGCAACCTCTAGTCGCTTCCCGCGTGTGTACGTTAAAATCTTTTAGGGTATGCAACGGATTTTATAACAGTTTTCACCAATAGAAAGAATGATTCAAGAGGAAGGTTTATATGTATAATACACGGGCGGAGCCGCTGGCAAAAGCTAGTAATATTATAAATGTGAAACTATGTAATTTAAATATTTGTTAATCTATCACGCAAAACGGCTAAACAGATTTTGACGACATTTGGTACACAAATAATCCATAACCGGATTAACTCATAGGATAATTTTTATCCCGATAGTATGTTCCCGTGAGCAGTCAAATGGTGGCCCAGTGGTATCGGCTCCGACTTACGAGTTGTAGGTCGCGAGTTCGAACCCAGGCAGGCGCTTTACTTTGTGTAAATAATTTTATTACCACTGCTCTCAAAACGGTGAAGGAATACATCGTGAGGAAACCGGCATGTCCTAGAACCAAAAATTCGAAGACATGTGACATCTACCAACCCGCACTGGGCCCGCGTGGTAGATTACGGCTCGTTCCCTCTCACCGAGAGGAGGCCTGTGTCCAGTAGGAACAATATAGGCTGATGATGATTATGTTCCCGTGGGATAATTTCCCGAATATTCCCAGTCGCCCCGCAGGGATTGCCACCGGAGGCAAATGGGAATAAAAAAAATTCCCAGTTGCCACCGGTGGCGACTGGGAACTCATTGCCCCCACTTCAGTTTCGCTGTACATTGCTTTCTCCGTCGTAGAGAATAAAAGGATGAGTTGTTAGGAGCTCACCTAACATGGGTGTGTGGTAGCTAGAAAACGCTTTATGTCTTCGAAGTACCAGGTTGTCATCATTTGGTAAGAGCTCCCCTAACATGGGTGTGTGGTAGCTAGAAAACGCTTTATGTCTTCGAAGTACCAGGCTGGCATAACTTGGTAGGAGTTCACCTAACATGTGTGTGTGGTAGCTAGAAAACGCTTTATGTCTTGGAAGTACTAGGTCGGCATAATTTGGTAGGAGCTCACCTATCATGCGGTGTGTGGTAGCTAGAAAACGCTTTATGCCTTCAAAGTACCAGTTTGTCATAACTTGGTCTAACATGGGTATATATTATGGTACTTGGTGCTCTTTGCTTTGTGTTGGTGGGATCTGATAAGTTAACACAACATTTATTGATTCTGAGGCGGCACGAAGTTCGCTGGGTCAGTCATAACTTGGTCTAACATGGGTATATGGTACTTGGAGCTCTTTGCTTTGTGTGTTGGTGGGATCTGATAAGTTAACACAACATTTATTGATTCTGAGGCGGCACGAAGTTCGCTGGGTCAGCTAGTCTCTAAAATAGAGTCTGTGATACAAAATATCAGTTCAAATGTTTAATTTTAACAAGTTTATTCATATCGAAATCAAAATAAAAAAATATTTCAATGCACTTTGTCTTTTTTTTTTAGAGATTAGAGGCAGGTTTAGGATAAGTTGCCTCATCCTTTTATTCTCTACGGTGGAGAAAGCAATGTACAGCGAAACTGAAGTGGGGGCAATGAGTTCCCAGTCACCATCGGTGGCGACTGGGAATTTTTATTCCCATTTGCCTCCGGTGGCAATCCCCGCGGGGGCGACTGGGAATATTCGTAATTTCCGACCTCCATCCGGCGAAGTCGCTGGCAAAACTAATAATCGTCACATAGGAATAATTTTAAATGAAACTTCTCCTCTGAAATACAATTGCCTAAGTCTATCCTTTTTTTTTTCAGTGTGGACATCCGGCTCATGACGCTACCAAACCGCATTAGCCGGCCCATTAACCAATCTGGTTAAAATAATACGGTGCGTAGTCCCAGCGGAAAAAGTGTTGAATACCTAAATTTCAGTTTTATAGACCTTTAATGTATGACATCGTGTAATTGTGTATGGTAAGAAAGAATTTGTGCATCCAACCATTGTTAAGTTTTTCAACAAAAATATTTTTTTTTCCTATTGAGAAGTGGTACAAAAAAAGGTCGCTTTTTGTAGCCATTCAAACTTAGTTGGTTTACCCATGTATTACAGTTGTTCTGGTATTTTGATTATATCTCTTTAATTAATTCGTGTAATGAGCTGAAATTTAACATGTTAATAGTTACATTAATATGCTAAATATTGGCATATGTTATATTTTGCTTTTCCATTATGAAATCCTACAGTCGGATATCATAAAACATCACTATGTTTTTTGACACATCCAATTGTAGGACTTCATAATGTCTAGTTTAGTCGTAGTAATTATGCCATTGCTCATTAATTACTAATCAGAACATTGTAGACCCTTGCAAGATACAAATTAACGTTATTAATTAGGCTCTAGAGTTAAGGGGCAGTCCTATAATCACGTGAGGCTCGAAGGGGGGGGGAGGGCTCCATAATAAATCACGAAATATCACAAGGGGGGAGGGGGGTGTAGTAATATATCACGTGTATTTATTTTTTCGGCAAACGCGTACAAAATCGAAAGCGGCTTGTAGTGAACTTTATAAATATTAAAAAAAATTACGATTCTTTGTAGGTACTAAAAAATACACGTGATAGTTGTAAACCTCACCATGTATCACCAAGGGCGAGGGGGGGGGGGGTTAAAAATGCCAAAAAAACATCACGTGATTAATGGACGGCCCCTAAGTTATATACTTATAACCTTATTTTACTTTTATATGTAAATCTTCTGAACAGTGTTTTTTTTCAATTGTTTTCATAAATATTACACCCAAATTCATAACAATGTGGGTAGAAAATGTCAACTCTGTACTATACCGCTTTATATGCTTTCCATCAAATTGCCAAACGTCATAACTTCGGAGTCATAAGACCTCTCTTTACACACTAATTATTGAATGTATTTTTTTTTTTCTTGTACGCACATCGGTTCCGCTGGGATGACGTAGCCCCAGTGGAAACAGTTTTTGTTGATTAACTTCCCAATAATTGGATGCACAAACTCGTACTTACCAAACACAATTACACGACATCATACACTATATATCTGTAGAACAAAATTTAGATAGAAATTCAACACTTTTCCGCTTGGACTACGCACACAAATAATACTAGGTATTCGTACTTCCAGCAAAACATAATAATATGTAGGGCAGCTTTACATACTTTCATTATTTATATTAAGTCATTATGATATTTCGTCTATACCTATTTATATAATACTTGTTAAGTGCATGCATGAATAAGCTGACATCACACGGACGTAATAATATTGTAGTGGGATTTTAGCGCGTCAATAGTGCGTTGTGTCCTGCTACGATATTTATACAGCCGTGTCAACGTTGACTAAAATATCATTTCCTAAATGTCTGTATCACATAATCTGTTATAGATACATTATAATTTTTAAAATAAAATGGTGTAACAATAAAATTGATCCCAATAAATATACAAATATTAATTACCAAATGAAACAGGTATAAAAAATTTAAGAGTGTATTTTCATTCATCCTCTTTAACAATATGTCTTTGTCGCTCAGGGACAAAAGGAACAGCGCCGGGCTTGCTATGCGCACGCCGGTTTCCTTCTTTTCTCCTCGATTTGTCTTTAATAGTTCTGATTTCATTCTGGGCATTCAATATGTGTTTGGGAACGTGTCTGTGACGCGCAATACGTTTCACTTGCGGGTGGTTTGCGAACTTTTCCTTCAAAGAATCTGCGTAGTTCAATGCGGTTCTTTCACGTGGTTTGAGCTGGAATAAAATTGCGCATAAATTAGCAACCAACATAAGTTTCAAATGCAAGAATTGCTTGTGGCATGGTAACTCCTACAAGCCTTGTTGTTCTTTGTAAAGTTCACTCGCCCACCCAATTTCCTAATCTACAAGGCGTGACACAACGAAGCGATACCGAAAGTCGAAGTAGGATGTGCTAAGGCCGCTATCCCACTGGCGTTTTACAAGCGTTGACGTAAACGTCGCGTCTACGCAGCGTCGACGCCGCTTAGACGCGAAGTCCGCTGAACGCGTCGTTAACGTCGTAAATGCCAACTATAACTATGACTAGTCAAACTAAAGAAAAAGTCATTCAAATCGTCCGACTTAAATGGCTTTTTCATGAAATACGATTTTCAATAAGATTCTATATCTTGAACTTGGAGGGTAGTTTTGATAATTTTAATAAATACATATGTGTTATGGTCGCGAATTATATTTTTGTTCATCATACACCCTGGAACAGAAATCAACAATGTGTCAAAGGCATGTTAAGGTATCCGATTAGAAGAGCAGTGGTGGCCCAGTGGTAATGGCCGCGACTTACAAGTAGTAGGTCGTGAGTTCGAACCTAAGCAGGCGCTATACTTTGTGTAAATTATTTCATCACCACTGCTCTCAAAAAGGTGAAGGAAAACATCATGAGGAAACCTGTCTTAGAACTAAAAATTCGAAGACACGTGACACTACCAACCTGCACTGGGCCCATGTGGTGGATTATAGCCCGCTCCCTCTCACGGAAAGGAGGCCTGTGTCCCAGCAGTGGGAACGTTATAGGCTGCTGATGATTAAGGGATCCAATTCCTTGCTGATATGATAATTGCGAATAAACTGAATTATTATATCAGCAAGTCACAACTGACTATCTTTTACACCCCAGAAACCAGGTTTAATCATAAAATAATATATTTAACACTTTGTGGGACATTAAACATCCCATTAAAATAAAATTGCTAGGCTTGTTCAGTCCTTCAACAAATAAGTAGGTACACAAAACCCTAAAGTTGTTGACACTTACCACACCCAGTTTTTCTGAAGCTCTTGCTTTCCACATTCTGATGTTCATTTCATCAGAACCAGAGAGTATATATTTATTGTCTAGTGTCCACTTAACACATGTCAATCTTTGCATTCGTTTTGTATGGTATACATCCCTGGAGTTTCCTTTGAGACTCTCAAATATTCTAACAGTTTTGTCATAGCTGCCAGCTACAAACTCTCGTCCAGTTGGCGCATAATCAACATCTATGACGGCTGATGTGTGTCCCATGTGGATGTTTACTGGTTGTTTTAGTTTTCTTACATCAAATGTATACAAACTGAAATGAAAGGGAAATATATTAGTAAAGTATAGATGAATAAAATAAAAGTGAAATATCTTATTGCAGTCTTAAAATAGATTACCAGTAAATAATTTAATTGTAATTTTCCATGTTTTAATATTCATAAATACGTACTTATAATCCTCATTAGCTACAGTGAATATAAAAGCTTCCATAGGATTCCAAGACAGGGCATTAGACCTAAGCTCCATTACAACCTTCCTCAAAGGGCCTGACTCACGACAATCATACAGAATTACACTTCTGTCACTTGCACAGGATGCTAGCAAGTTTTGTTCCACCTGAAAACAATTATGAACAAAATTATTTCAGGTTTGATATACACATAGTTTAATATAAACTTATTATTTGTTATATTTTTTCAAAATAATGAGATTTTAAATGTCACCTGATTGAATGAGACATGATGAAGACTGTCCACTCCCCATTTAAAAACTTTCACAGGCTCATTTCTTGTATTCTCCCATAGCTGACAGTGTTCACCGCATGTTGCAAATATTGGTTTAGTTCTGTGATGTGTAACACCTGTGACTACAGACATGCTGAGCAAAGTGTTTATGGGTTCCTCATCGTCAGGAGACTGGACTTCAGCCTTCCATGTTTTAATAGTTTTGTCATCACCAACACTAGTGAATGTGTCGCCCTTAGGTGTGTAACATAGAGCTCGCACCCAACCTTCATGAGCAACAAAATTTCTAGTACATTTCCTTACAGCTAAATCCCACAAACGAATTTCACCATCAAATGCTCCACTAGCCAGAACGGCTAATCTGCTAGGATGTTTTGCGATACTAGAAACGCCGTCTTTATGTCCATCAAGATTACCAATAAAAGGCTTAGCAAACACCCTTTCAAGTTTTACAGCATTCATTGCGCGCACATACTCACGCGGCGCTTCGAGAGGATGTAAACTTGGATCATAATTCCTTGGTACTGAAACAATCAAACGCTAAATGTTTAGATTAAGATTAATAAACAACAGTTAGTAAATTAATTATGTTTCTACTGAAATACAGCACTGTCTGTCAAAAGCCACTCGCATGCTATTCCTGGGCTTCTCACATCTAGCGGGTATCAGAGAGTGCATTAGCGAGCGGTTATCAAATAAACAATGCAAATGACAAAATTATTCTCACGTTTGTGGATATCTCGTTTCGTAGCACGCAAATAATCATCTGGATTCCGGCTAATCACTTTTATTTTCATTTTAGACATCTTGCAAGCCTCGTTACTGTTTACTGTTATCACGAAAACCCTCCCTTCACGTTATAATAACAATTTTTATGTTCACAACATAACCTCAATGCTAGATAAAAAAAATAACACGACGTTCACCGACTGACAGACATGCTTTCAGTGCTGCCACTCTCTGATTTTGGATTTCCTAGCTCCTTACGCTAATCTAATAGTGCTTATACTGCTTTTCCCCTTTGAATTATCCACACTAATATTATAAATGCAAAAGTAACTCTGTCTGTCTGTCTCGCTTTCCTGCTAAAACTACTGAACTGATTTAAATGAAATTTGGTACACAGATAGTTTAGAGCCTGAGAAAGGACATAGGCTACTTTTTATCCCGATAGTATGTTCCCACGGGATAATTTCCGACCTCCACGCGGGTGAAGCCGCTGGCAAAAGCTAGTTATTCATATAACCTATCTCTGATCAGATTTTGAAAAGTATTCATTGTAAACGATTGAAGTCATCAATGGCTTTTTAGTTCTAAAATAAATTATGAACGTTCTATATGAAGGTCATTTTTTGTTGAATACTGGAGGCGTAAGACAGAAATAACCTGATAGAATTGAGAAACAACGCGAGATTCATCTTCTTGGCTGAAAATACTTCAGAAATGTTAATTAAACACAACTTTGATCACACAAAATGTTAAAAGTTTTCAATTCCTTAATTTGGTAATTTTAATAGGTATAGCTTGGCAAAAAAGAGTCTGGAAAAAATGAGGGGGCCTGTTTTGCAGGTATGGCTACCTTGTATACTAGGACTAAAACTGATAAGATACTATTGTTGTTTTAATAAAAAACACGAGATCCCGGGAATTTTCAATAGTCAAGATTTCAAGACTTGATAGGCACACAGGCTTTTATTGTATTACGTGGATTGTGCATTAAACTAAAAAGAGATGCGAGAGCCATCATAATAATAATATAATGAATGTCATTCCCGAAGGAATCTGTCAACATGTTGGATAGACTATAAGAACGCCTATGACTCGGTACCACACACACATGGCTCAGGAGGGTGCTGGAGTCGTACAAAGTAGATACAACGCTGCGCACCTTCCTGATGTCATGTATGGGGCAATGGAGGACGGTCCTTCGCTATCCACGATGTCAACATATCCAGAGGAATAGCGAACCGATAAGGATTGAGCGAGTTATATTCCAGGGCGATAGTTTGAGTCCACTTTGGTTCTGCCTAGCCATGAATCCTCTTAGCACAATGCTGGAGGATTCAGGTATAGGCTATCGATTGAAGAGAGGTGGTCAGGTTATATTTCACCTCCTCTACATGGATGACCTAAAACTCTTTGCCCACAACAATCTGCAACTGATGGAGCTACTGAAAGTAACTCAAACCTTCAGTAGCGCCATCAGGATGGAATTTGGTGTGGACAAATGTGCAGTCATGCATGTGAAGCGAGGGGAGATTGTGGAATCCGTGGGAACCCAACTCATGGATTCCATACACCTAAGATCCCTCTCCTCAATCGAAATATACAAGTATTCGGGTATGTCAGAAGCGTTAGGCATCGACACTGCTGACATGAAACAATCGTTGAGGGCGCGCTTCTTTGGCCGCCTGAATAAAGTTCTAAATAGTCTTTTATCAGGCGTACTCTTTCGGCATACTCAAATGAACTCAGACGGAGCTGGACGCCCTGGATAGATGGGTCCGCACACTGCTGAACATAAATCGGATGCATCACCCACGGTCCTTGGTGATGAGATTGTATATCCCGCGGAAGTGCGGAGGTCGAAGTTTTTTATATGCCAAGACCCTGCACAACCGTGAGATATGCAGTCTCAGGGAATACTTCCTTGAAGTCGATGTGGGGATGCACCGAGATGTGGTCTTAGTGGACAAGGGCTTCACCCCGCTCTCCTTGGCTAACGAGAACTGGTGCAAACCTAAAGTATTAGATACTAATGACCGCAGGAAGGTATGGCAAAGCAAGGAGCTCCACGGACGCTTTTACCGGGTCCTACATGGACCCGATGTAGACCTCTTAGCGTCCGTATCCTGGTTACGATTCGGAGATCTATTTGGAGAAACCGAAGGTTTTGTCTTTGCAATTACGGACGAAGTTATGATGACGAACAACTACCGGAAATATATTGTGAAGGATAGCACGGTTGACATCTGTCGGGCATGCCACCGTCCGGGGGAGTCAATCCGACACATTATTTCTGGCTGTTCTCGTCTGGCTAACGGGGACTACTTGCATAGACACAACTTTGTAGCCAGGATTATCCACCAGCAACTTGCTCTGAAATACAGTCTTGTGGAATCAGAAGTACCGTACTATAAGTATGTGCCCAACCCAGTTCTCCAAAATGGAAATATCACATTGTATTGGGATCGATCTATCATCACTGATAGGACTATTGTTGCTAATAAGCCAGACATAGTGGTGATAGATCGATCAGAGCGTCGCACAATGATTTATTGATATAGCAGTCCGCATGACGAGAACCTCGTGAAAGCTGAACAAGATAAGCAGATCAAATATCTTGACTTGGCTCGCGAGGTTGTCGAGATGTGGGATGTGGATACAGCAGTCATTGTGCCGATAGTCTTGACGGCCAATGGCATAATAGCCAAGAGCCTCGACCAACACCTAAAGAGGCTCTCGTTAGGCAGCTGGATCAAGCGCTTGATCCAGAAGGCGGTATTACTGGACACGGCACGTATAGTGAGAACGTTCTCTCTCAGCGGTCCTGACCACCGGTAGCTTGGATTCTATTCCCGATACCGGTGGGCTACTATTTTTTATATATTTTTATATGTTTTTATAACTTTTGTTATTTTAATATTTAAAAATGTAATTTATATGTTGTAAAAATTTGATTAAAGGAAATAACATAATGAAAACTTATTCAGAATTAAAAAATAAATTAAATTACACTCAGGGATCGCCGACTGAACCCGACATCCAAGAAATAATGTTCAGCAATTGCATTTGCGGCCACCATCTAGGGTATTCACAACCTTTCGATGGTTGGTATGCCTGTATCGAATTTGACATGAGTGATAATTAATGAATCCTGTTAATGCTGACAGTTTATAGTCGACAAGAAGTCGACTTACATCTACTTACTGTCAGAAACTAATCGGAAGTCGGAGAATACCTATAACATGTCGCATATCGAATTAACTTGAAGAGTTGACTAATGAAGCCTTTAGGTATGTCTATGTGGGGTACATACCAGTATCATCATCTGCATTACAATAAGATTGGAAGAACACGCTTAAAGATAGGATTTATTTAAAAAGAAAAGCGTGACATAACATCATTCTTGTATTCCTTTTCGCTGCTATAATTTTTCCATTAACACTGATCTGTCAGTTTTACATTTCATAATTATGAAACCTAAAGACTGTAATTTCTTTCTTAGAGGTTTACGGCTCCCATTATAACCAAAGTCTTCTCAAACTATCTATACTAATATACTAATTATACTGATATAATATTAATTAAATATTATAAAGCTGAAGAGTTTGTTTGATTGAACGCGCTAATCTCAGGAAAAACTGGTCGGAATTGAAAAATTCTTTTTGTGTTGGGTAGCCCATTTATTGAGGAAGGCTATAGGCTATATAACATCACGCTACGGTCAAATGGAGTGGAGCCGAATATGAAAAATGGACGAAAACTGGAAGGCTATTCGATGTGACCGACAGGAAGGGGAGCGAAAATTTGATGCGGACGAAGTCGCGGGCAGAAGCTAGTAGGTAATAAATTACATAGAGTAGGCACCTAAAAAAATAAAAAGCTTTAATTATACTTTTTCACTGTGATATGTGATAATAGCATTAACAAGAATACTTGTCTGCTTCTTTACAGTGTAGAGAGAACTTTTTATCTCATTGCACACAAATCATATAAGTCTTCCTTCGGGCTACCTTTTCGGTGTTTTTCAGATGTAGAAAAAATTCCATTATTTTTTCCCCCATATCAACAATTTTTCTAATTGTATTGACAGATTTACCTGAAATAAATTTTAAAGACAGTCGTACTAATTCCATGTACTTACATTTATCAATTTCAAGTATCAACCATGAAGAGTACACGCAATTTGTCAAACTAGTAAACATAAACTCAATTAATCCATTAGTAAATAAAACAATAAAATGGCTTGAAACCTAGAGTACCGATAAAACTAAGTATTAGAAAGGAAAAACAATGGTACCGATTCCCTTGTTCACAAACTAAACTATGTCAAATTAATCAGCGCCTGTCACTACTCCATACAAGTTTAGACGTGATTAAAAACTTGCCTACTAAAATTACGACAAGCGCTGATTAATTTGACAGGACTAAACTAAAATTTGTCTTCTGTCCTTTCCTTAATGAAATAGAAAGAAAAAGATGCACTGAACTTAAATTTAGTGTTCCGGCCTGTTTAAATTGATTACTCTATGCGCCTTCGGAACGCGCCCAAACGGAGTGACATCTGACTTGTCAAGTTTTGACTTTGACACTTGACACTTCTCTTTGATGGTGTGCTTGGAAAGGAAAATCGTCGCCGTGTTGAGTTTCGCGACCTTTTGTAAATTAATCCTTTTAAATCGATCCGTTTGTGACAATGAGGATCAATTCGACAAAAGGATATAGCAATTTTGAATACTACATCGAATACAATATTAATATCTGAGTCCATTTCTTTTTGAATCACTCAAATCCATCGAGAAATTACGAAGTTATTAAACTTAAAAAAAAGGGAGTTTTAAAACGCACGCCGCGCGCGCGAAACTGCTGATGACGTCACAAGGCTCGATCGCCCGCCACGCGCCGCACTGCTTTGTTATGATTTGCGGAGTTTAATCGTTGTTTCTTTTTTATTTATGTTTTATAGATATTGGTAGATAG
This sequence comes from Aporophyla lueneburgensis, assembly GCA_932294355.1. Taxonomy (NCBI): domain Eukaryota; kingdom Metazoa; phylum Arthropoda; class Insecta; order Lepidoptera; family Noctuidae; genus Aporophyla; species Aporophyla lueneburgensis. Next base: position 18,248,169 of record OW028746.1, on the reverse strand, counting down.
GAAACATGGAAGTCGGATTTACCCAAGGCCCAGTCGGACAATCTCGCGAAGATTGATTCGTTTATGGTTGAAAAGTAAAAAAAATAAAATATTCCAGTGCACAGGTAGGTACTACGTTTTAGAATGTTTTGATTTGGCAGGCAGGTACCTTTTTCGTGTTTCTACAATGTGTAGGCACCTCTATTTTAAATAATATTTCTTACTAGCTTCTGCCCGCGACTTCGTCCGCGTAAAATTTCCTGCTCCCCCAACCCATCCCGTCGCATCGAATCGCCTGCCCGTGCGAGGTCTTTGTATGCGTGACGTTTTTCTTTGTGCTCGGCTCTTATGGGTCTTTGCGTGACCTTATATAATATATAGTCTATAGCCTTCCTCAATAAATGGGCTAAGCAACACTAAACGTACAACTCTTCAGCTTTTACTTGGGTGTGCTACGCAATGAATTTTTTGAAAGACCAAGGCGCGCGCAATGGACGTGTTTTATATGGAATTTTTCACATTTTCTTCGAAAAATAAAAAAAAAATATTACCCAGGTGTTGAAATTTATATGTGAGGGGTTTCAAAAGGGGTCGAAAATTTCATTATTTTTGCGATAGGAAACGCCATTTTCGAGATATAAGCAAAAGAAAAGGAAAACAAAAATACAGTACTGTTTTTGCACATGAAGGCGAGGCACGTGAAGGCAAGGCGTGAGGCGCGCGCAATGGACGTGTTTTATATGGAATTTTTCACTTTTTCTTCGAAAAAAAAAAAAATATTACCCACGTGTTGAGATTTATATGTAAGGGGGTTGCAAAGGGGTTCGAAAATTTCATTATTTTTGCGATAGGAAACGCCATTTTCGAGATATAAACAAAAGAAAAGGAAAACAAAAATACAGTACTGTTTAAAGCACGTGAAGGCGAGGCGTTCGTTGGTGTGAATTTTAGTTCATAACTACTAGTTTTAATCCACCCCTTTTTTATCGCGATTAAAAATAAATTATTATAGGTAAAATTTATGAAATGCAGTATAAAGTACTTTTAGTTAAGGGGACATGGGGCGTCGCTCCTCATGAAAGTACACCACTTCTTTCTATTTTTTGGGTATTTTGGGATACAAAATAACAATTTGTCCGGTGTAGAAACACTTGTATTTTCGCATCGTGGCACGATACAATATTTTAAGAAGACATTATTCGTTTAAATGTTCTGCGAGTCACGTAACTAAAGGCAGAAAGAACGTGCGCGGTGGTGCCGCGGACGCGAACGTGGAAAATGACGTCATCGACGAATTGTGCGTATTGGCGGGCGTTTTTGAAAATGCAAAATTAAAACCGCTCTAACTTCGTCATTTTTGGTCCAATTTTAATAATTCTTTCACTGAAATAATTGGATTAGGTATGACTGTAATTCTACATATTTAACTAAAATCGTCGCTGATCCTCATTAGTCGTGATCCAATTGCTTTGATTGTAAATAACCCCAATTTGGTGTAATAATACGGGTTAAGTTTGTTGAAACTGAAGTAATTTGAAGTGAAAGTGACCTTATTGGAAACCGCATGCTGTAATTGCCTCCAGCCTCATTGTTGCGGCTTGTATCCTGGAAAACCCATTTACAATGTCACTACACGATACATATACACTCACTTACATACATAACTCCAGGTAGGCACCAGAGCAGGTGTTCTTCTACCACCAGGTGAGTGCTTTGAATTGTACTTGTATTGTCTGCTCCGCGTACGGCGGACTAGTTTCGCTAGCCACTTCTTGCTCCAGGGCCCCAGCATCGCGCTTCCACCTACTCAATTAAAATCCTATGGCTAGGGCTCTGGCCTGGCAGCGAACATTTAGTTTAGTTTATGAATAAGGGAATCGGCACCATTGACTGGCATTGACTAAAAGATAAATTTCTTGGATAAATACCTGTCATGTCGGCAGTTCTTTCGAAAACATTGTTAATCGGAGACAAAACTTGTTCCGCTTCCGATTCCGTCAAATATCTTACGAAAACTTGGTATATCACAGCTCGTACCACTACTCCTTATTGTTATATTCATTTTGGTATATGTAGAAAAGCTATACTAATTGATAGTAAATTAGAAATAAGTGAAATACAACTGGGAACATAACACAATGACAGAGAAGCTACCTGTAGTTGATAAACAAAGCAGTGTTGCCACAAAAAACATATTTTAGTTCCAACTGTCACCGCGTCAGACTCTTTTTGCCAAGCTGTACTAATGTGTTTTAATAGGGTGACACCTGCAGGCGTCCGTCGAACATGGCGACCAATCAAGCTACGCATTTCCAGTATAAGCTGACTTTTCATTGTATAAAAATCCTATCTAGTGCAAGGTCAGCTTAAACTGAAAATATATAGCTTAATGGATGTGTACTCGTGTGTATAACGTTCTTTGGTGAAACCAGATGGCTGATCGTATAAGGTTTTTTTGAAACATTAAAATGAATACGCATTTTACGCATTTGATTCAGCATTACTTTTTCGAACACCTTGCCTTTTTTAGAATACCGGCAGCACAGCTGGTCTTTAATTTCTGGTGTCTTTGCTGACCCAGATTTGAGTAGTGGTATATAATCTTACTATACGTAATTCATACTCTACGTATTTCATTAAATCTGAGAAGACTTCTTCATCTACACTTCACATTAACACCATTTCAGAAATTCACGTGCAATTAAAAGTAAAATCACAGTGAATGAGAATACAATATATTGTTGATAGAAAAAGCATACAAGGACAGAATATTCACCACCCAAATCAGTTGGTCATAGACACGCTTCAACAAAATGTCATCAAGCGCCTCAATTGGTACCAGTATTTATTCAGCTCGAGGATGCGGTATGGTACTAGGTACGAAGTGAATGATTTTATTACCATGTGTGCTCATTCGAGCCCTGCACAACCTCGCCATGATCTGATATCCAAAAATTAAAAGCCGATTGCAGAACTGTAACTGTAGGTATTGGTATTATAGTTGACATTCAAAGAAGTTGTTTTAAACACCCCACAGAAGCGTTTTGTGCCTCTTGCACAGAAGCGTTTGCTCGAGTGGCAACTGGCAGCACTGATTACGTTAAGTCAGTGTCACCTGTATCACTACCTTAGGCTCTAGATCTTAGCTCCAGATATTAAGCTTAGCTAGTCTATGGTCAGCAAGAACCAAAAAAAAAAAAAAGTCTATGGTCAGCGTAGGGATGGCGATTCTTTCCGAAAAAGATCGATTTTTGAATCGATTCGAATCATGACCTGATGAATCGATTCACAAAAAAATCGAGGTCCAAAAGATCGATTTCTGAAAAATCTATTTTTTTAAATTGAACTTTGTCAATGATTACGACGTGCTGGGTTTCGATGTAAATCCATTTTATGATAAAGCAAGATAGATACCGTAATAAACAATCTCTGAAGAAGATATTTATACAAAAAAGAAGACATTTATTTTCTAAATGTATTTGTTACATTAAAAACTTTAGAAAATCTATATCCATACATCTATACTCTATACAAATAAATAAAATTGAAGTGTCTGTTTGTAATTTCAAATTAACAGCTTTTCACTAAATGCATATGAAAGTAAATACGGTACTTACACCAAAAAACATCTCTGAAATGGCTGGACCAATTTTGACGGGACTTTTACTGGCAGGTAGCTGATGTAATAAGGAGTAACTTGGGCTACTTTTATTTTAGAAAAATACCTGCATTAATTTCCGACATCCACTCGGGCGAAGCCGCGGGCAAAAGCTAGTAGACAATTTTGCTTAAAATTCCAATTGCTTAATATCGAAGCTTTTAAAAACGACAGTCTGTCAAGTCTAATGGGATCCCAGCGGTTCCACTCACAACTTGCGCATTGCAAGTGCCGGCAATTGAAAAAAGGCGCTCACAAGGAACAGATGATCCCACGATACTCATATACATCATTGCTATTGAGTGAACGTGATGGATGATAAATAGTTTTTTTGTTCTCACCAGTAAAGTATAGGATTATACTTCAGATGCATAACTGCCTGCGACAAAAGGTGTTTAAATTCTTTGTTAAAGCCTTGACTTTCAGTGCAAGTACATTACATGTAGAGAGTTGCTTTTTCACAGGCAACTTATGAAAATCCTAATCCTTTTTCCATATCCCTTCTATTGCTTCCACTTGTTCATTATTATTTTGTGAAAGTTGTTGCTGTGATTTAATATCTTAAATTTTAATTTAAGTTTTATTCCATTTATTGCTCTTGGTTTATTGTCTAAAATCGAATGTCGATTTTCTAGCATGAAATATCGATTCACTGAATCAATTCCGTATTACAAATCGATTTAAAAAATCGATTTTTTTGGTCCGAGAAATCGATTCTTCGATTAATCGATCTCAGATCGCCATCCCTAGGTCAGCGTGCCATCACGTCAGTCCTGTCAGTGTTGGGTGATATTTGTGTTATTGTTTGATTTTGAGAATAAAAAGCTAAAAGCTTTCAATTTGATCATTTTAGCAGTGTATTGATCTGCTCTTCTTCGCCATTTAATTATCAAAGAGCTATACTTACTCAATAAAACTGCCGGTAGTGGATTCGGTGTAGCTTGTAAGTCGAATATTTATTTAACATTATATTTAGGATTGTAGAGCAGTAGCTTTTATTCTTTCTCATACAAACATATCTAAAAATTTGTTCATTCTTTTCTAAAATATAGTTTCTCATATGTAACTTGATGAGATTTTATGGAATTCGTTCTTGAGGTAAAGATTATACTTTTCAAATTAAATTATTTATGTAATACAAAGGTTTTCGAATAATTTTTCTTCTCCCTACCTATTTAAGCGTATCTATGTATATAACATGTTTTTTTTTATTTATGATCATGATTATTTATTTTATTGAGCTTTAACAAAACTTTGTAAATCAATATGCACCTTTCAAATTATTTGCAAAAGCCTCTTATACCACTTCACCTTTTATATAAATGCCTACTTATACAGCTACAAAATACCTACAGCAATGGGACAATATTCCATAGTTGAAAGAAAATCAAATTGAATTATGTGTTTAATGAATTTGTTAAAAAAACCTGTTTCCAAAGTAAGTGTTGTGCAGGTGTATCCTTTATTTTTAAAAAAAATGGTAAAATATCTATCAGTCTTCCTATGTTCCCTTTTTTTGGTTGAGTTTGGCACATAAAATATTTTTTCTCTTCTGTTCTTGTATGTCTTTAAAATGTTCCATGTTTCTTATTTACCCAAAAACGTTTTCTGGATAGTAGTTAAATCCTGCTGAAGGTTTCATACTTCAAAAAGAACTTACCTCATTAAGAATGGTCTCCGAGTCGATAGGGTGTTATTTTTTAGCATTGAAACCTGGTAGTTACTTTTTTATAACACCAATTATTTAGATCCACCCAGACTTCAGTAGAAATAGCCATAATAATTATTTTAATTAAATAGCTGTTTCAAAGCAATTTCCTTAATAAAAAAAAAAAACGGAAGTAGTCTGTATCAGAAATATGTTTCTATTTTTTATTTTTTTGTAAAATTATCTTAAGAACAACACGTAAACATAATTGTATTGAAACCAAGTCCCATTGACGCAGTGTTAGCGTCGCCTTTGCATAGCATTTACGCCGCGTTTGCTTTGACAAACATTTTGCCTGCCCTTGGAATATGTTAGGAGCAAGTACCACTCAAGCAATCTCTAGGCCACCATATCCCAAAGTGAGATTTTCAAAGCCCAAAGAATTCTGAGATAGATCAAGTCCGGAAAGACCCAGACCATAAAATTTGAGCTGAGCATATGAGCGGAGCAGCAACGAAAAATGTACATACGAATGTACATTTTTCGTTGCTGCTCCGCTCCTTTTCATTGTAGCGTGGTGTTATTTAGCCTATAGCCTTCCTCCATAAATAGGCTACCCAAAACAAAAAGAATTTTTCAATTCAGACCAGCAGTTCCTGAGATAACCGCGTTCAACCAAACAAACAAACAATCTCTCCAGCTTTATAATATTACTAGCTTCTGCCCGCGACTTTGTCCGCGTTAAATTTTTGCTCCCGTGACCCCGTCGCATCGAATTGCCTGGAGTTTTCGTCCATTTTTCGTTGCTGCTCCGCTCCTTTTGGTCGTAGCGTGATGTTATATAGCCTTCCTCAATAAATAGGCTACCCAACACAAAAATATTTATTCAATTTGGACCAGTAGTTTCGGAGCCTATTCAACACAAACAAACAATCAAATCTTTCCTCTTTATAATATTAGTATATAGACTAGCTGTTGCCCGCGGCTTCACCCGCGTGGATGTGAAAATGGACGTGGTACCGGGATAAAAAGTTACTCCTTATAACTCAAGCTATCTGCGAGTGAACGGACAGACAGACAGACAAAAAATATTAAATTGATTTTTTTTATGTAAGTATCGTATATACTTTCATATGCACTTAGTGAAAAGCTGTTAATGTGAAATTATAAACAGACAGTTCATTTTTTTTTTATTTGTATAGATAGATGTATAGATATAGTATACATAGATTCGTTACTGTAAATGCACTAAAAAGGAATTATAACGCCGTATCTCACACAAACATTAGGTCAGACTTTAGTGTCATTTCGTGCACCAAAAGCACTCCGACCGTCTGCCCTAAGGGTGGTAACTCCGCGAATTTTTGTTGAGATTCAGAAGCGATAAAGATGCAAAAAGGTGGCAAAACATTGTGATGGTGTTGCTGGTCATACACTCCACTTAATTACGATACAATGCCTGTAGACGCTACAGTTGTAAGATGAACTCGGTAGAGAGAATGTTGGTCATGGTCGCGTTGTCTTTGTTGCTATTTTCACGGAAGCAGACACTGCGTAGGCGTGGACTACGTTAATATTGGGAGCACCCATATAATATAGGAAGGTTACGTGGTAATCATTATGTAACAACGTCTAAAAACGAATAAAGTACAAGGAACATTGAATTGGAATGTTTTATAGAATGTCATATTCAGTATTTCGCTTTTTTACCCGATGTCGCTCGCAACGGTCGTGCGTTAGTAGCGATGCTGAATCGATATAGTCGCGCGTTTGCATCGATCCAGAAGCGATACTGTATCACTAATGAATCGCTTCTCTCGTGCGATGCAATTGCGATAAACGGTCAAACCTAGCAATACAATCGCGCGTTGACAGTCGGTCAATCGCTGCTAAGAGTCGCCATCTGATTATCCTCCATAATACTTACCTACCTACCTACGGAGGAACACTTAATTTTTTTCGAACACCATATTAAAAGTATAACTGAATTGAAATATCCTGAGATCTATCCTAATAGCGAGCCTCAGAAGTCAGTGCCGCAGGCAGTTGGACAACACAGGATACATGGCAAAAAATACCTTTATATAAATACAATAATATCCTATCTGATTAATTTTGCAACAACATTCTGCTGATAAGCTCAAAAGATCTGTTGTCACAATTATTTTGACCATTTATTTGGCTGGAACAATAAGCTTCATGCTAGGCGGTCGCAAATCAATGTTAAATCATCAAGCGCTCCCCTAATGTATATAGCACGTATTAATAAAGGACGTCATCTCGTCACAGTAGTTAGATAAGGTCACCGCCTCGCTAGCCGCTCAATGGCAGTATTTTGTTCGTTGACCCGCGAACGGCTGCGTTGGCGCACACTCGGTTGCGAGCAGCATTTGTTGAAGGCCCAGATTTTCACATTTCGATCTCCATTTGGTGCAACAGTGCGTAGATTATTTTTGGTGACGTCTTTGTGTATAATTAATATTTGGCCCATTTACTGTTGTTTGTTTTTTTTGGTAAGTACATTTAAATAAATAAATACAACGGTATCATAAAAGAGTAACCATGGAGTTACTTGCCGGCTCTTCTCCATAGGAATCAACAAATTGAAACCGTGAACCTAGCTTCTGACGTTACAAGTGCATAAAAATAATAAGTGCACAAGAAGGTTAAGTGAAAAAAAAATTGCTATCTAATTTCGAACTAATTCCTTGTTCAGACAAGATCACATTTCATTCAATTATGAACTGTGTTTACTCACGTAACTGTTTTAAAAGCTCTTGGGAAAATAGGTAACACTGCTAACTATGTCGTGAGTACCGTTATGTTTCTTTTTTAAGAAAATAATAATGTACCAAATCAATATCGTTACATAGTGTTATTGCTACGGAGTTTTTTTTATCCTCAAAACAAATACTATATAAACACCGTAATTTCCTATTTCCTGAGCGATTACGATACTGTATCGATTTTTAAATTATTAGTACGACAGAAAAATGTACAGTACGGTACCAATCTTAACACGTGCATAGTCACTTCCCCAATTATTGGTGTCCTAAATAACTACGAAGTAACTTCAACATTAATTGCACAGTTCAGACAAGCGAGGAACACACAAAACGTTTGGCTCTACTTTCTTTGAAACTTGTTATGTAGTTCTTGTCAAACAGTATCGTAAGAGTCTTCGAGAAAAATATTCAGAGCAGTAGAACAATATTCGATAGTGAACCATTTTGTTATCGTTAATATACAGATAATAAAGCGGTCAGTTGCCGGCCGGCATCCGTAATATTACGAACGCGCCTACCATCACGTCCACCACAGCGGATTCCAGTTTGAATTTTTATGCAAAAACAAATATGAGCATTAATATACACGTCTTAAGATTTTATCAAAATCCTGCTTGTGACAGGAACAGAACTTATTTTAATGATAAAATCTTCGCTGCCTTGTCTGTGATACGCGAGTCACGAGTCCAGGATACAGTCTGCAAAAAAGTCGTAATAAATTATTTTTGCTCACAAGATACTGACTCATAAACATTCGAGATACAAAAGGGTTACAAACAATCCTTTCGCATATTTTCAATTTTGGTAAGAGGAAAGACGCATTCAGTTCATTCGATTTATGTAAGCTCGCGAGCCGGGCCTGTTACAATACTCACAATGAATTGGTAATACGGCGAGCAGTCATTGCCCGACCCCGCAATATTAAATTAATCAATCGAAATGATTCTCGCATTCTTTGCTTCATACGTAATTTTGATGGTACGGTATTGAATGTACAATGGCCTACACATAAGCTTTGGAAACTTTAAACTTGGTTTCAATCTATGTTTTAAGACTGAAAATATTGGTAGTCACACTGTACTTAGCTGAATTACAAAGTTGTCCTATCTAAGGACATCTTCGGGCCTTGATCAAACATCTGAAAGACTAAGAAGTTTTGTGAAAAAATATTGTTCTAAAATAATTTAGCCAATAAGGCTTAGCAAATATTAGAAGTTTCGCCTTAATAAACCGTTGCGAGCCGGTCGTTGTACTCAAAATATTATGCAGCCGAGTTGGTTTCATAAGAATAAAATAAAATCTTTAAGATTTGGCCAAAACTTTGTACATTCCAATCCTTACGTCAAAGTAAAATATTGACTAACGTCAACTTGTGGTTTTGTGTGTCGTATGTATTAAGCCGAAAAGGTTCACGAAATACTTCGGGTTTCCCCGAAAGCAAAAATACATCTCTACAATTATATTTGGTTCTAAGGAAATCAAGTGAAAATACTCGAGACATACAAGAAAAAAATTATACTCCTTTAAAACAAAGATTAAAATCTATCAATCAACCATAAGCGTGCTTAAACTTAATTAAAGCTTCCGAAGTTCCGAGTTTTACGATGTTTTACTACTTGTCTATTCATTTGTTGACTATATTTTATGACCAAGATCAATAAATTAGGTTGTGAATCACATATCGCAGCCGCATTTAACACCTATCAATATAATTTATTACAAAAATGTAACTGGATTTTTTAATAATGAGAGCCGAATGGCCATTTCTTTAACCAGTTAAGAATTTGTAAAGCATTATGTCTGATAATTTTAAAACTAAGATTTGAAATTAAGACTTTTAACTGTAAATAATATTTTTTAGATTATTTTCTGGTGTTTTATGATAATTCAACCAATAGAATATGTATTACTAAAAAACATTCCTTATTACATATTTCATTGATATAATCAGCATTTCACTGTTGTTAATTTCATTAAATTTAAATTTTAAACTGATTTAAATATAGAAGTGGTTCTCAATCTCAATTCCTCATTTGCATCATGTCTAAAATTTTAAATATATAATTAATCGCGAAAGAAAGAAATAATCGCTGGATATAAGTTTTTAAAGACACAATAAGAGAGGCTTTGAGTTCACAATTAGCAATAATTAGTTGACAAATGGAGGAATCCATAATATGGATTCCTCCATTTATGTGTACATAATAGTATTCAATTCCATTCTTAAAAACAAAACTGTAAATGCCTGTATTTGTTTTTTTTATTTCTTAGAAGTGGTTTTAAAAGTGCCAGCCCAAATCAAAACCTGCAGACTACCGTCCTGCGGAATATTAAAAAGGGTAGATGTGACACTTGTCTGGGATTTATTTTATTTATTGTCTGTTTTTTTCTAGGTTCGTAAAGTCATGAATATGGTTCCTAATTTGAACTTGCTGCACGTAATATGTTTCGCACTGTTATTCGATCTGTGTGTGCGCACGCGTGCGGAATTATTCACGGCGATAGCAGAAGTAGAACATTTGCTGGAGACACACAAGAGAATAATTGATGATTTAGATTTTTATATTAATAAGGAAGAGAATAGAATTTCGAACCTAAAAAGGTAAGAATTATTTAAATAAATTTGAATAAGATAGAAACACAAAGAAAATTGGTTTTGGATGGATGTACAGTCACCAAAAGGGATAAGTAATCGTGGTCATCTTGAAGTTCAGTAAGAAACCAATGGATGTTTTCGAATAAAATTAAATTAAATTTATTGATCCTGGTTACTTATCTGTTTTGGTGACCGTACTTATATCATCCGTGTGGTGCCGGACGTAATGAATAGCACCATTCCATTTATTTCGTGGGTGCCATAAAAGGTCACTAAGGGACTTACTAGATAATGAGCAGCAGCGTTCTCTATGCATTTTACCACCTAACTGCGAACGCCTAACCGCCTGCCAAGCGCGGCGATTATGGTAAAACTCCTCCATTTTGAGGCGACCTATGTCCAGAAGTGGACGGCTTTCGGCTGAAATGACGATGATGACCTATAACAGTGTTATTTGTTATTTTCACAGGCATTTGAATCTCTACAGAAAGGAACATGAAAGGGCAATGGAAGATATTCCTAATTACTTGGGTAATCCAATCAACGCTTTCACCCTAATAAAAAGACTGACGACAGATCTTGATCACATTGAAGATAGTATTAAGATAGGAACAGGTAACTCTTTTTTATGTTATGTATAAAATAATCCTACACAAGATCTTAATTTATTGTTGAAAAAATGGAAGTTAGTACATTGATAAACCATGAATACCTATGTAGAAACTGTGAACACAGACAAAATCTTTGGTCCGTATTTTACCCACATTTTTGTATCACCATGCGGAAATCATGTCTGAAACGAAATGAAAATTTAAATGATAGACTGGCACAGATCGTTACAATAAAGTTTAGTTGCGGCTTCATTGATTCGATCTGGTGGTAAATTAGATGATGTACGACAAGTTTTATTGGGATAAATCTTCATTAGCACCTAAACATTCGAATTTTATTTCTTTGGGTGGCATATTCACTTTAGTTCTATACATACATACAATCACGCCTTTTTCCCATGGGGGTAGGCAGAAAACACGGAACGCCACCTGCTACGATCTCTACACACTCCTTTTGCCTCTTTAAGGTTCATACAATTGGTCATACACACACGCCGGTTGCGAGTACTACGCACCTGACCTTTCTGAAGAACAGGTGCGTAGTTTAGTTCTATGTTCATCAGAATTCCTAAGTTGTCATGTGAGGTTAAACTATGAAGGTAAAGGAATTATTAACAAAGTCTCAGGGAAACGCATAATTCACATAATGGTTTTGTTCAACACCACACGGTCATAACAAAAAGATAATAGGCAACTTATGCCGTGGATATGTTTTATTAAATGAGACAATAGCATTCTCGCGATCACGAGAATGGAGCGAAGTATTTACCATCATTCAAGTTGATTAAGATTGAATTATACTTCCAAAGTAATATCAAGTGTCACAAAACAATAATACGTGGATTATGTTTTACACACGATCTGGGAACTAAGAAACTTTAATAAGGTGTTATGGTTTCCCACGAAAAGTAATGAACGTGACAGTAACTGTCTGTTTTAAGGTGAATGCTCCAACCAACCCGCGAAATTCAATTTTTCTAACGTTTTTTTGCAATTTGGAAGCCAGTGCTAGGTTGTATGTTGATTAAAATATTATTCGCGGCTGTAAGACATATGTAGTTACAGAATTATAATCATCAAAATCATCAACACAACGCTCTAAGTTCATAAAGCTGTAGGAATGACTTTTTCTGTTATTTTTTTGTGCCTAGGCCTTTATGAACTTGGACATATAATCATCAAAATCACCAATACAACCCGTATTGGTGATTTTGATGATTATAATTCTGTAACTACATACGTCTTACAGTCGCGAATAATACTTTAATCAACATACAATCTAGCACTGGCCTGCAAATTGCAAAAAACGCAAGAAATTTTGAATTTCGCGGGTTGGTTGGAGCATTCACCTTATTACGTTTTCTAAAGAATATTGCAATGGTTGGAATTTTTTTATTGAGCCCAATTAATGATGCATTTGACTCCTTGAGAAATAAGACAGAAATGTAGGGAGAAGTGTGGATAATAATGACTTTTCCAACAACTGAGTTTTTAATGGTGATTACAGAATATATAAAGAATATAACAATGAACCACGAAGACGTGAAGTACCCCGCTCTAGAAGATTTGACGGGGGCCGCTCAGGCGCTCACCAGACTTCAGGAAACATACCATCTGGATGTGAAGGACCTCTCCGAAGGACTGCTTAACGGTGTCGCTTATAGGTAATATTTAGCTGCTCATTTCTCCACGCAACCACAAAGGCTTTTTTTGGTTTTAGTGGAAGAAGTCATGTGATGATTTCCTCAAATGACTTCTCCCACTCTGGGTTGAGCGGGAGCACGCGTCAGAGTTTTAGTAACAAAATTCCACCCGTGCTCCTTCAGTTGCCTGTGGCAGGGCCACAGTAACTCTTTCGAACAAATCCGCTCCCCTAGCAGGAACCATAAAGGCTGCCTGACCATTAAAGCAGGAAGAGTAGAGAAGTGGAAACATAAGCCAATATAACTCCATAAAATTCACTTCATGTGTATTTAAGATAAATTGTTGGTTATTGTTTTCAAACTAATTTAAAATTAAAAGTTTTTTCATATTAACAGGTCATTAGAGATAAGATAACAAATTCAAGAACTATAGAGCTTCCTGCCCGTTGTAACCATCACTCAATCATATTTGTTTTTATATAAAAAGACAGCAAAAATAGTTATTTGTTATACAAGAGTGAAAAATCTTTGCACTCGAGTGCAACACGTAACTTTTCATTCCACCTCAGCGAGGAAAGAGTATTTTTAATCTTCAATATCTGAATGGAAAAGCCGTTTTTATTCTCTAGAGGATAAACTAAATTGAATTTAGAACATCGTGTGCACTATCACAAACTTAGTGCACACGATGTTCTAAATTCAATTTACTTTAAAAAGCCGTTTTTATTCTCTAGAGGATAAAGTAAATTGAATTTAGAACATCGTGTGCACTATCACAAACTTAGTGCACACGATGTTCTAAATTCAATTTACTTTATCCTCTAGAGAATAAAAACGGCTTTTCCACTCAGATATTGAAGATTAAAAATACTCTTTCCGAGATGGTGGGATGAAAAATATATTGCAATCTTTCAGAGGTTAATTACTATTTATCTTTAAAAAAAATGTGTCATTTGATAAATACCTAACAGTCTACATTGTTTTTCGTTTCACAGATAGTGAAACTAAAGTTATTATGCGATGCGCTAAGTGTAACTAATTCTACAATACAATTATGCCTTTATGAGCGTGAAGCATGATTATTAGCGCTTTAGCTCTAACACTATGCCAATAGGTACACACTGTTACATATCAAGCTATAAATATCCAGTTTTAGCTGACCTCGCATTGTGTAGGCGTTTCGTACAGTGAGAAGTCAGTTTATACTGGAAATGCATACCTTGATTTGTTGCCGTGCGTACAATGTTTGTGTTTGAATAATAACTTACATCATGTTAAGTAATAGTTTAACATGTCTTTAGATATGGTTGCCAGCTAATAGATTTGAGTTTGTAGAGCGTAGACATTTATTTCTTATTGTAATTCCCATTACAATAGGAAGTAAGTATGTCATAGTAGTTGTAATAAATGTGATACTTTGTCATCTGCTTATAGTAGGATAGATAAAACAAAAGACATGATTAAAGTGACACGAACCGTGATATATTTATTTTTCACAAGCTTGCGCCCGCGTTATTGTTGGTAAATGACACGGAAACGTACCACCAGAATAAAAATAAATATCCTATATGTCAAATCCATTTTGTACAATATTTATTTTCATGTATTTCCTCGAAATATCTAGGTTCATCTGTATATGCGTGATACAGTTACAAACATACATACTTTCACATTTATATTATTAATAGGATTGTAATAGATATCTAATATAGGAAAGTTAACAAACGTATTTAGTGTATGTGATCTCAGTTAAATATAACATGGTCACACTCACAACTCATATTATTCTCATGTCCTTCCAATTTATTTGGGGTCGGTGCAACATGTCTTCTTCTATACTTTTCTATATAAAGTCGTCATCTCAGTAGTCACCCGCTCCTCACCTCGCGCACCTCATCCCTATCAGTTCACCTATTTTACCCATATCATCTTTCACACAGACTATCCCTGTTTAGTCCACATTATATTAATGTTTTACGTTCATTTCAGTTCTCCAATGAGCGCAGGCGACTGTTACGAGCTCGGGCGTGCATTGTACAACGAGAAAGATCTTACGAACGCGCGCGCATGGATGGTGGAGGCGTTACGCAAGTTTAAGGAAGAAAATATTCCCTATCCCTTCACTGAAGCTGACATATTGGAGTACATCAGCTTCTCTTATTATTTGCTCGGTAAGGTTTCTTTATTTAACAAACATCAGAGCATCAAATGATCGCAGACTTGTCTCCAAGAATGAATATATAATTGTGTCTGTGTCTTCATGATATAAATATAATTTTAGGTACTTTTTTGAGGGTACATTTATTACCTTCACCAAAATATTACTCAAAAGGTGATTTGGTATAAGAGGATTGGCATATTAGTTCTTCTGCCAATAATCATTACTTTGGTCACTAATGCAAAATAACAGTAGAAATATCGTTCCGACAAGGCGCTAGATTGTTTGCAGTATATATCATATGATAATATATAATTGTTGTTTCCAGGCGACACAAGAAGTGCTCTAGAATGGACACAAAAGCTGCTAGCCGTAGACCCCAAGCACACCCGCGCTAAAGGCAACGTGCCGCACTATCAGAAGAGCATCGCTGAGGAAGAGCAGAGACTCAGAAAGGAACGGCGCGGGGTCAGTACCATAACATCATTGACTAAATTTTTAAACTAAGAATTAAATATTGTGATCGATTTCTCATAATCCCATTGATTAACTAGAAATTTGCATGGTACGAGTTATAAAATACGTTTATAACTGTCAAATTCAACTTTTTTTGGAGATGACATCTCTCAGGTCTTCAGGACTTGCCTGTGGCTACCTTAATAAATTAAAAACTTTAAACTAGAGCGACTACTCGCTAAGGGCACCCCGGGACAGCAAGGTACGGCCTGGATCGGCATGAGTAAATCACAAAAAAAAAAAACTTTCGTTATAAAGCCTTCTAGTGCGTAGGGTTGAAGCTCGCTTGGTGGCAGATGTTGTATTGATAACATCTGCTACCAAGCGAGTAATTAATCAATTTTAATTAATTGTAATCAAAATTTATTAATTACTTACGGTCTTGCTAGCTAATATTATCGTTAGGTTCTATTACAATGCGGTATGTTAGCACGTGTGCACGTGGGTTGTGATAGCGGCAAGGTCACCTTGTATTTATCTATGAGTGCCGACTCTATGAACCATTTTATGTATTATCGTGGGGGAACAGATCCTTCGGGCCTGGAATAGATCCCTAACAGTTTTATTGCTGTGTGTAACGTGACTATCTCTTAGACAAACACCTACTCTTTGACATATTCCTACGCAAAATGTTTTGTAAAAAAACATAAACATTATGATTAATACATAACTTTATTTTTTACTGGTTCAATAATTTCTGGTTATACAGGTCAATAATACCGATTTCGTTTTATTTATGTGAATATGTCATAATAACAGGAACTTCGATTTAAAGGTCAATAACTTGTATTAAATATCTAAAATAATCTTTTAAAACAAAAACATTTGTTTTTTTATGTTTGATACGGTTTCATGCTAAAACGGTTGAATGTATTTGGATTAAAATTTTACATATGGGTAGACCATTGCATGGATTAGGTCATTGGATACTTTTTATCCCGGTATTACCACGGGATCGAGACCTATGCTTGTGAAACTGCGGGACGCAGCTAGTACATTGTATTGTACATTTAAATTTCAACATGGCATTTTTATATTATGTAATGGTTTAATTAACAGCTTTGTTTTTGCCAACTCAAAAAAAACCGAATAATCTAAACTTAACTACAAAATTTATCGAGAATGATAACGGATAATGTTGAACCATTTTTCCTTAAAGATTAAAATACATCGCAGAAACAAGAAAAACAAGTCGTATTATTATGTTATTGAAACACATTTATATAAATTACCATTATTTAAACTAATCTAATTTTGCCTTAAAATATTATTGGTTGGTCTACAGGAGACTGGTGCGGAGCAGCAAGAAGAAAAACCGGTTGAACTGACCGGCTATGCTAAGGAGAGAAAAGTCTACGAGTCACTTTGTCGCGGCGAAGTCGATATACCTCTCGCTATTTCTAACAAGTAAATCTATATTTGATACTCTATTATTCTAGAACTTAACCATACTAATCATCGAAACATGTTAGTCGCGGTCATAATAGTGCAAATAGGACGGTGAATATTTAAGACATCTATATTATAAAGCTGATGAGTTTGTTTCTTTGGTTGGTTGAACGCGATGATCTCAGAAACTACTGAACCGAATTGAAAAAATCTTTAATGTTGGGTAGCCCATTTATCGTGGAAGGCTATAGGCTATATAACATCACGCTATGGCCAATAGGTGCTGAGCGAAAATAAAAAAAGTCAAGAATCGCCTGAAAAACGCCCGGAATCGCACGGGCAGGCGATTCGATGCGACTGGGAGGGACTGGGGAGCAAGATATTTAACGCGGACGAAGTCGCGGGCAGAAGCTAGTCTTAAATATTCACCGTCCTATTTTCACTTTCCCATTTGCACGCTCCGATGTTATATGACCCCAACTAAAACAAAGCTATTTGTAAACCATTGTATATTATAGTGTACGTTATAATATCTAAATAGATAGAATAATACGTGCACCGACAAAAGATTTGCTCCATGGCTTTTGTCCGCAGCATGGTCTGTTAAATAACTTTTTGACATGGACGTCCTGCTTAATTTCAAAGCTTAATCGGAGCACACTTGTGTAATTAGGTAAAATAATTTGTTTGGTAGTAGTTATAAGAACACAGATTCCCTTATCACACATTTCCAGGCATTTTAGCGCTCGCTTTTCTGGAATAAAGTCTGCATTGGAGACACAACCACTATTTATTACTGCATGCAGAGATTTTATCATTTCAAATATTGAGTCACCTTATTTGTATTCTCATGGTCGTCATACGATCTTAAATGTTAAGCGATTGCATTTGAAATGTAAAAATAAACCAATCTGAATGACATTACATTGACCCCACCTCATTTCAACCCAATATTCGGTGACTTCGTTAAAACGATTCCGATGTTGTATCGATTGAATATTGTGCACCATCATGCATTGTTGAGAACATTAATTAAGGCATAAAATACTATACCTATTAACTACATACATGCATAAACTCACGCCTTCTTCCCATAGAGGTAGACAGAAACTACACAACGCCACCTGCTTATGATCCTTACATACTCGTTTTGCGTTCATTACGTTGAACATCTACATCATCGTATCGTTGTCCATCTGGCCATTCACGCACACCGGTTACGGATACTAAGCACCTTTTTTTTTCTGGATGGGAATTCATCAAATGACTTCTCCCGCTCTGGGCGGAGCGGGAGGGCGTGTCAGACTTTTACTGACTAAAACCCACCCGTGTTCCATCAGTTGCCCATGTGCCAGGGTCACGGTATCTCTCTCGAACAATGACGCGAACCCGGCAGGCATCGGTCCTAGTAGACCCCTACACTGCTGCTGACATCTCTTTGAGGCGCGCGTGGAACACTGCGCGCCGTCGACCCGAGCTTGGTCCTTACCGGGCGGCGAGCTACCCACTGCTCGCCACCCGCAAGCTCGCGCCTACGGTGGCCGGGAGTCCGCTATCGACTCCCGACGCCCGGGGCGTCTCCTCCTGCGGCGGCTAGGGACGTGAGGTCGCAGAGACTGCCTCTCCCTCACGCGCCCCGCCTCCTCCTTCGCAAGCATTACTGCTTCGCAGAAGATATACTAAACACCTCACCTTTCTTTAAAATAAAGCATAAATATAAAAATATAACATTATTATTTCAAGTACCACATAACCCATATTTAGAAAACAACTAAATTATTCAATCATAAATACAAAATCACACATAAACAAACGAATAAATAAAATATAATAATAATAATAATATAGAATTAGTCATTAGCCTAATATAATAATATAGATTTAGTCATTCATTAGCTACAAACACTTATTTCACTCCTCCGTGTCAGGTTGGTTCATGCTGATTGAAATATTATTCGCTACTATACGCTAAAATATAAAATGGCTTTACAGAATAATAATCATTCATTTGATCAATAATAAACCCCTCCTCCAAGTTAATTTAATCTCATTGAACGATTTTTCATGAAATAATCAAGTTGATATTGACCTGCACATTGCAAAAAACGAAAGATAATTAGAATTTCGCGCGCTACCCTGGCCGTTCCGTTCCTCAAGAGCTATACATCAATATAATGTTAATTTCTTTATGGCCATAATATATTACATTACAATAAAATAACATGTTGTAGTACTTATATAAAAACTTTTTCCCAAAAAAGAAAAAACAGTCGACTTTCTTAAAAACACTACAATGTGAAAAATAACTTAAATTTCGGAAGTAGCTGTCTTAGGATTTGTATTTAAGGTTTTTGCCACCGACTTCCGAAATTAAAAAAATAAATAAACGTCCGAATTGAGAACCTCCTCGTTTTAAAGTCGGTTAAAAACATTATAATAAATGTGAATGAAAACTAAAGTCAAACAAACACAGCTGGTGTCCTAATAGTATTATTTATTCATTTGTTCTTCTTTTCGTATGTGTATCAACAATTACCTGGTAAACACTGGGCAACAATGTGTCAACTTCCTTTTGACAAGCTAGGTCAGTACACTCAGTACCTACGCTCCAGTTAGCATAGCCCGAATTCGACTCAGGGTCAGTGAGTACCCGTATCCTGTATGTTATGTTTTGCGTAACTGTAGGCAGTTTGTTTAAAGCCAGATCGGTAAATTATCTTTTAAGGGGCCACTCAGGTAGATTGTTCGAGTTAAGCTACGCTTGACGCGGTTGTTCCTTGGATGGGTGACAATTTTTACATACCAAGACCTTTCGTCCCTCGGCAAGCACGTTAAGCCGTTGGTTCCTAGCTGTCCTTTGTGGATGTTTGAAAGTCGTTACGCGTCGTCAGAACCCTGAAAGTTTGACGACCAGTGTTAACATCATTATAATCATTTGAGCCGAAAGACATCCACTGCTAGCCGTAGGTCTTTCCAATCTCCGTCATTTCGATCGGTTCTGTGCTAACCGCATCCAGCGGATTCCTGCAGCCTTCACAAGTCTTACCAAGGGGTATCGTATTACCCAGTAACTGGGTTGTGAAGGTCAGATAGGCAGTCACTCCATGTTAAATACTGGTGTTCAGCTGCATCCGGTTTTGCTGGAAGCCAACCCCAACATAGTTGGAAAAAGCAGATCGTGAGGTGGATTTCATAATATAAAATCTACCTCGGTGAGAAGATGTCTTTCTTCCATCCGTGAAGAATGTCTCCCACAGTGCGATTAGCGATTTTAAATTCTAAACTCGAGTTTTAACATTATGCTAATATTGTAGCGTATTTTTTTTTATTAATTTTGACAGTGATTCACGTTAATTTAGATGAAGTTAATAAAATTATCATAAAGAACGAATTCTTTTCTTATGTAACTGTATATGGTATGGTTATCTGCCCACGCATACAGTTAGAATGTAAAACCTGTATTTTAAAACCAAGTTCTACTGCATTAGGTAGGAACTGTAAACCATGACTTATTTCGTTTAAATGTATGATGGTTTTCTTCAAACTCTTAAAATGTTGGTTAACCCTTTATAGGACGGCTCATATAGTGGCCAGTAAACTGGACAGTCATTTCAAGGTACCTAGTAGGACCTTGAAGTGGACGATCAATTCTTCACTCTTCACTATTTGCCGTCCTGACGGCTCATATAAAGTGACCGGTAAACTGAACAGTGAATAGTGAAGAAGTGACCGTCCACTTCAAGGTCCTAGATATCTTGAAATGACTGTCCAGGTTACTGGCCAATTTATATGAGCCGTCCTATAAAGGGTTAAGGCACTTTTTATCGAAGAAATTAAAACTGTTTGTTAATTACAGCTCAATATTATGGTGAGTAAGATTAGATTCTTTTATATTGTGTGAATGTTGGAACGTTGTGGCCCATTTAGACTGTAGACAATTTTCTTTTTTATTAAGAACCTGCTACTTGTCGACAGGCCTACACTGTCCTCGTATACCTATTGACACTGTAATTTGAAACCATTTAAAAAGCCAATTATTTAGAAACCTAACCATGGAGTTTCTTGCCGGCTCTTCTCGATAGAAATCAATAAATTGGAACTGTGCACCTAGTTTCTGACGTTTCATATGTGCTCATGTGGGTTTATGTGAAATAAAAATATTTTGATTTTTTAAAATTGATTATTCCAGTTGTTGTCATGTTCGCACAGACGCAAAAATATCGCTGCGGGATTTTTTGCGTATTGGAACTTCAACGTACTGCTTAGCGCCCAGAGTTTAAAATCGAACGGCGTGTTTTTTTAACACGCTGCCAGGCAGTTTATTGCATTTTCAACGCTCGGTGCAACTCCGAGAGTTAAAAATTAAGTACGCGATATAATCACGTCTCGATATTTTGAAGTCCTTGCGATCGTGTCTTACCTCTTCTCAGCAGAAACATAAGGAATTAGAAAAGTCGGAAGTCCGTACTTTAACAGAAAAGGGAGCCATCCCTTTTCTAACTGTTTACCTTAAAGAAAGTGTACATTCTTAATCTTAATTGAATAAACTATATTAATTTGTTTCTTCTCTTGTCATCCACAGGTTGACATGTCGATACCTCACAGAGAACCATCCGTTCCTTCGGCTGGCGCCCATCAAGATGGAGATGATGTACCTCAAACCTGACGTAGTGATATTCCACGACGTGATTAGCGATGGAGAGATTGAGATCGTCAAGAAAATGGCCAGGCCAAGGGTGAGTTAATGGAACAGCATTTTGATATTATAAATGTCAAGCAAAGCATATTATGAATGTCGGGGCATTCTTTTCCATTAATTCAGATTAGAACGTAAAAACAAAAATGTGTCGTTTTTTGGCTATCTGTATCACTAATGAGTCGTAAATGTCATCATTCTCGCTAATTACTTAACCTTGACTTTTAAAGCTGTAAGACAAAAATTAAACCACTTGATTTGTCAAGCTTTTTTATCGTTTTTAATTCTGAATCACAGCGATCAAGGTTATTTACTTGAATTTGCAGCTTCTATTACATTTTATTTTAAAAACTTAATCTCTCTTGCTCGGAGCCCGATGGGACTGTGCCCGGATTGAACCTGGATTTGTGCCCGGTTGATGGCTATAGGTTCGCCCCCTACTACATGGGACTTACAACATAACTGGCGAAATGTAGGTGTACTATAGGCACACTTCTGCCCAACCGTTCGGGGAAACATGAAGTGATGTTATGTTGTTGTTGTTGTTGTTGTAAATACTTGAAAACACAGTCAGAGAAATGAGTTGTTTAACAAAAGATACTTTCCATTGAAATAGTCAAAATATTGAAATCACAATAGTTGTTATTAAATGGAACAACCACCATTGCCATTCTCCGACTGTGCCATGTCTAATTATTTCGTATATACACATGGTAAAATACATAGAGAAACTACTACAAAGACATAACTTTCCTTTCGAACTCAGAGCATTTATTTCAATTAAATAAATTACCTTTACATTGGCAACGACATAGCGGCCAGGAATATCAAGTTAGTTGCCCATTCAAAGGCGTAGTAGGTTTAGGTTTAAAGATATTTATTCTCAAAAAAGACAAAGTCACTTACATGAGAACAATGCTTTTAGTAAATTATATTAATATAAAACGTTCAGCACAGACGTTATTGTAGTAATTTTACACCCAACCAATACATTCAGCTTTTGGGAAAGGCGGTATTTTTCATTAAATATGCAGCTAATTGTGTTTTGAATGCATGGAATGAGTGTATTTTTTTATATGTGAGGGTATTTTGTTATATAACTGTGCTCCTTCAAAACTTTTTTTTGCCAAACTAGGTTCTCGTAGTAAATACCTATAGAGATTAATGGGAAAATATATGGACATTCTTTTAAATTACGTTGTTACACAAAGTATTTCAAAATCAAAATCAAAAGTCATTTATTCAAACTAGGCTGAGAGTCAGCACTTTTTGAACGTAAAAGTTACACAAGACAGTCCCCCCAAAACGCCCGCCCTTCGACACTTCCTAGTGCTTGAGCTGGGAAGAAGAAGTGGCGGAACAAACTCCCCAGCAGCACAGCTGTCTGTTAAGTTAGAAGAACTTGATTCTATACAATACTGTGTAAGTAATTAATATTATAAAACAAAACATACATTATTCACATATTTCAGCTAGCACACGCCAATATACCACCAACAAAACACTGAAAACTAAACTCAAGCTGAAATAAATAATAAACAAAATCGTAAACAGAACTTAAAACGTAAATAAAGCCTCCAGGCATAAAGGGCGTGCCCGCTTACATATTCAACGATACAAATTGATACATACAGCTAAGTTGAAGTTACAATAGTTAAACTAAGGACCTCCGGACCAATATAAAATAAGAGTTAATACAAGTAACAATAACAAAAACCATGGTCAGCAAGACGACCAGTCACCACAAGCAGCACCCGTTCACGAGCATAACGCAAAGGTCAGCCATTACCCCCCTCGCCATATTTGAGGGAAGGTGGTAACCCGACCCCCGACGCTACCGCAAGCAGTGACATCTAAGGGAGCATGACGAACTTGCTGCCGGTTGGTGAGACAAGAATATTATGAACAGCTCACGAGGTCGCTAGCTAACTACATGTTACAATACTCATTTACAATAATTGTAATGAGTAGATTATGTCCACAATAGATGAAATTAAAATAAAATAAAATAAATTAACAAAATCAGTGAAATAAAAAAACAATTATATGAACTACCCATATAAACTGTCGGTAGGAAATCTAATTCTGGATTGAAAGAACATAAACATTGTCTTGAGTTAATCACAGCGACCAGCAATTCTTATCGTTTAAGTAGTCGTTGATAGAATAGTATGCCTTTGAACAAAGGTTGGATTTTACTTAAGCTTTAAACTCATTAAACTGCAAATCTAGCAAAGCAGAGGGAAGCTTGTTATATAAGGTAATACCAAGACCAACAAAAGAATTATGAACCTTATGAAGCCGGTGAAAGGGGGCTCGTAGTTTGTCCTTATTTCTAGTATTAATATTATGAAAATCACTGTTTTTAGTGTACAAGTGTATATTTTGCCTAATATATAAGATGTTGGCGAAGATGAATTGTGATGCCACCGTAAGAATACCAATATCTTTAAACAAATCTCTCAGAGAAACTCTAGCACCTAGTTGGTAAATCGCTCGAACAGCTCGTTTTTGAAGAACAAAAATATTTTGAATGTCCGCGGCTTTGCCCCACAGCAGAATGCCGTAGGAAATTATGCTATGAAAATAACTAAAATAGACTAGTCGAGCTGTATCTACGTCCGTGTACTGTCTAACTTTCCTTACGGCGTAGGCGGCCGAACTGAGCCTTCCCGCTAGGCTCGATATATGTGATCCCAACTGAAGTTTGGCGTCTACTGTTATGCCCAGAAAAACTGCCGAGTTAACAGTTTCAAGCACCTCATTATTTAAAACGACATTGGGTCCCAGGACTCCCAGGTTCCTAACATTCGGTAAGGCAAACTTTATACATTTCGTTTTCTTAGCATTAAGAACTAGGTTATTTGTAGTAAACCAATCCGTGGATTCCGTGGCCATTGAGAGCGCATTATTCACGTCGTCAAAATCTTTTCTATTCCTGTCTACTTTAAAGATAAGTGAGGTATCATCAGCAAATAGTACAATGTCACAGATATTCTTTAAATAGAATGGTAAGTCATTTATATACACTAAGAATAAGAAAGGGCCCAGTATTGAGCCTTGAGGTACACCTAACTGAACTAGTAGCCCGGAAGATTTTACACCATTGATATCTACACATTGGTGCCTATTTTGCAAATTAAGGCTACTACACACACTGCCGGCGGCAATGCCGCCGGGTTTATGCCGAGCGGCTATGCCACCGGCAATAAAAGCCGCTCCGGCAGCTTTGAATGCCGCCGGGTGCACGGCGGCTTGCCCGGCGGCCCTGCCGCCGGCACTGTGTGTAGGAGCCTTAAGAACTTATGACATTGAGAGCTTCGTTTTGAACACCGTAATGACGCAGTTTACGCAAAAGTGTGTCATGGTGAACGCAATCAAAAGCTTTGGAGAGATCACAGAAAACTCCAATAGCATTTTGCGAGTTCTCCCATGCGTTGAAAATGTGTTTTAGCAGAGCAACACCCGCATCTGTTGTCGAACGACCTAATTTATAATTAAATATATATATACATAATTATATGTGAGAACGATGTAAAAAACATGTACTTGTTAAAAGCGTCCAGAGTACAGCAAATAGAACAAAAAATAATAAGCCATCTAGGAAATTACCATTCCCAACTGATGGCTTTCGTTGAGGAATATGACGCGTGTGTCAGCACCAGTGCCTCTCTCTGAGTTTGCCTTGCTTTATAATTTTTTTTTAAACTTTCTATTTAGTTCAAACGCGCCGTAGTCCACGACCCGAAGACCGGCGAACTGGTACCAGCTCACTACCGCATCAGCAAGTCGTCGTGGCTTCGAGACTCCGAAGCTGAGGCCATCGCGCGCATCTCTCGCAGGGTGTCCCACATGACAGGTCTTAACATGGACTTCGCTGAAGAACTGCAGGTTGTCAACTACGGGATAGGAGGGCACTATGAACCCCACTTTGACTTTGCTAGGGTAAGTCAATCTTCATCAGCATCAATGATATCAGTATGTTTAGAGTTCCGTGAGATCAGTTCATGATTATAACCTTATGTATGTATGCTATCTAACTTCTGCCCGCGACTACGTCCGCGTCAAATTTTTGTTCCCCAGGCCCTTTGTGTCGCGTAGAATTGCCTGCCAGTTTTCGTCCATTTTTCGTTGCTGCTCCGCTTCTTTTGATCGTAGCGTGATGTTATATAGCCTATAGCCTTCCTCAGTCATTAGGCTGCTCAACACAAAAATATTTTTTCAATTCCGACTAGTAGTTCCTGAGATTACCCCGTTCAACCAAACAAACTCTTCAGCTTTATAATATTAGTATAGAAGTATAGATACCTAAATATTATTTTATTGTCTCTAGTTTGCATTCCAACTGTTATTTTAATGTATTTATCATTTTTATTCACAGAAACGGGAGAATGCATTCACCAAGACAGGTGGCAACAGAATAGCTACGGTGCTCTTCTACGTTAGTATTAAAATTCAAATAATAAACAGTTGTTTAAACAAATTAATTTATTTGTTACAAAGTCAGAAACCCAATTTTATTACATTAAAATACATTTATATTTCTTATCTAAATACGCTGTAGTTAATTAACAAATTGAGTGGGTGTGAATACTAATGATTCTAATGAATTCTAAATAAATCTAAGACAAAACGTAGATCAGACCGTTTCCTCTTATTAATAAAATCGGCAAATTAAATATTTGAACTGTATGGAGATTCTTGATGCAATGAAAAACGAAAGCATTGGTATCTTACGGACGTTCAGTTGTTTTATTTTTTAGATAAATGCCAGAGTTTTTTTTTTTGAATTGAGAAGCTGAGAACTTGTACCTAAGTCTAATTTGCATTACTCAGGCGGGTACGACATCACCGCCACGAGACTATAGCAGCGAAACCGCAGTAGTTCCGCTATGACTTGTCCATTGTACGACAAGCAAAACTACCTGTTCTATCGTTCAGCGGGGTAATTACGCAACACACTAACAGTTGTAATGGGTTTCATTTTAACAGTTCAATAACATTCATTACGTTATGATTGTTGTGGAGCAGGCAAATTTTTCGAACATATTATACAACGGATTAAAATAAAACCTCCAAAATGATTCTCATTCTATTTATAGTGCGCTACGCAATTAGAGTTTACATTTGTTTCTATCTCTATCTCTTACCCACGTCCTTTCGCTGATCTGTTCTGAATTTACGAAATGTTCAAAATTGTTTCGCAATCATTTCCTTCAGTGTAGCCGTATATTCAAGGAAATGATTACGGAACAATTTCAAGCATTTAGTAAATTCATAACTAGAATTTGACTAGTTTTCAACTTATAATTCTCAAATCAGAAACCGGGTGTAAAACTCTTAAGGATTTATGTTGACTTAGAAACCAAACTTAAATAGCTAAAAAAACATTCAGTTCAGAAAAAAACCAAAACTAAACTAAACAAAACAAAACTTTAAACTAAAAGATAACTTATCTCACAACTTGATACAATAATGTTTATTGAATGATTTCCGCTATCGCCAACCCGCCTTATGCAAGCTCAATGCCCGGGTTTACTTTTTATTACAGGAGGCCTTTGCCTCTTCGATATTACATACTTATATCAAATATAGTTCATAACTAGAAATTGGATATTCAGATGCATATTCACCTAAAGTTGAAATGTTGGCTAATATGGAATGCGTGTTTTTACCGTGTTTTGTGTTGTTTTAACTAACACATACCACGCTACACACAAATGTATTTGCATCTGGAGTTAAACAATAATTTTAAATAAATATGATCCAAGAAACCCGGCTATAATAAAAAATACGAAGCCGCTTCCGTGCTTTCACAGCTAAATAGTAACATTAGGTAAATATGCATCCGAATATCCGATCACTGTTCATAAAATATTAAAACAATTTTAATCTCTGCAATTTTTATCTTCCTCTCTGCCCAGATGTCGGATGTAGCTCAAGGCGGTGCCACGGTGTTCACGGAGTTAGGTCTGAGCGTGTTCCCTGTGAAGCGCGCGGCCGCCTTCTGGTTGAACCTGCATCCCTCCGGAGAGGGAGACCTCGCCACACGACACGCCGCTTGCCCAGTGCTGCAGGGATCCAAGTGGGGTTAGTATCATACTCTAGTCTGTTTTAGTCTGAAGAAAATGTAGAAAGTAGAACACATAACGTCTCTCTCATCTGTGGATACCAATTTGTAGTCCTGCTTTCAAATTGAGGGCTTTTGATTTTGATACAACGAAATTCTAATTTTGAAATCAGCTTATTTCTGTTTTTTTATTTGACAGTTGAGGTAAATTTTGTAACCAAAAGTTTCGGCGGTGATTTTCAAATAAAATTGTTGGAAGAAGTGGTAAAACATACAATTGAAACATTCTAAAAACAGATGAATGTTTTGCTTATTCCCTTTCGAGTGATTGCGTAAGAAGTTAACCTGAGCAGGGTTTGTTTACACTTTCATCAGGTACTTTTGGAATAGATATTACGTTTCACGAAGGCGCGTCGATCATCCCAATTTAAAACATATCACAATGACATAAGTCACATAACGCACGCTCATGAATTGCATTATAGTTACAGCAACAGATGTGCAAAGAAAAATATATTGCAAGTCGGTTTCACGGTATTAGCCTTTACACTTCGCGACTGACTACTTCCTAGATGTAGGACATGGCTTAACCCTGTGTCAGTGTTCATGGAGTCAGATTTGAGCAGATTCTCGGTGAATAGCGCTGTTGCTCACTCCTACCGTTGAATGTAGCACGACTACCTAAGTAGTAATGTAGTATGACTACCTAAGTCCGTCCGGCAAGAATTCAATTGAAGTTCCAAGACCTGCCAACTGTTGCAGGAACTGCTTGTCAGCTTTATTATCCATTATCTGTTGAAAAATAACAATACATAAGAAACTAGCAACACCTTTCATGTTCCAATATATTTTTTTACTACGACTTAAACAAAAGTTAATTTTATTTTCCTTACAACATTCCAGTGTGCAACAAATGGCTCCATCAAGGCGGCCAAGAGCTACTGAAACCCTGCAACCTGGAGTACCAAGAAGAAGGCATGGTCCGTCAGATCCCACGCCCAGTGCCCAAGACATCCAGGTAGAATTAGCAGTCCATATTGATGAATAAACTGTACAAACAGTGCTGATTAGTGCAAATGTAGTGATCTGATTAGTGCAGCAAATTGTGTATTTGATAACTGTAGAGTAGATATTCGTGAGACCAACGATATAGAGAGTAGTGTTAACAATACTTACTTAGTGGTGCATTCTAGAAACGCAAAAGTAAATTGTGTGGAGAGTGAAATGCACGCGCCTTGATTGTTACACCAATGATGTACTAAAAGACGCAAGATTTGTGCCACATTTTTTCTGCTAATATTATCGATATCGTTGGTCAAAACTCAACAGTAACCCCAACACTACTGAGCCGGAATTCCATTCCTATTAATTCGTTATTTAATTTTTATATGTTACTGATTTTGTATATCCTACTTTCTAGTTGTCAAATAAAACGTTTGCTTTTTAGTTAATTAAGTACAAGATGATTTACTAGCCAATGTAGTATGTATAACCGTGTTGTGTAATAAATTATGGACAAGTAATAATTATTTTAATCTTGCCTAAAAATAGACATCTAATCAAATGAAACATATAGAGGCTTCCGAGTTGCCGTTTGTCTGTAAAACTAATGTAATAATTTATTACCAGTTTAGTTATAAAGATAAGAATAGTCGGTTTAAATACTAATAGCTTTTGTAGTTCAAATACGTTGATCATTAAAATATTTATATTATAAGTAAAAATTTTATATTTAAATATGTATGTACAAATAATATTATGTTTATGAAAACCAGTCATTTAATTTAGTTTTAAGTAACAAAAGATACAAATTATGTTCAATCTCATGAAATGCATTTACTCAGTCTTTAAACATATCTATTATGTTAAAAATGGCAATATTGCTTTACTAGGTAATTTACTAAAATATGCTTAAATTAAGTTGGCTATAATTAAGAAATATTTCTAAAATCGATTATACGTAAACAAGTTTTGTTTTTCAGTTTTTAATTATACAATTTTCATTGATAAATTGTCTTTTGATTATTATAATATTCAAATTGCCGTATTTAAAAATACTGTGGTGGTGTTTTTAATCCTTCGCCATTTAAATATGTATGAATGGTCGATAACTAATTATGACTCTTATGACGTTTACATAGTTTTATTCACCTGCATAATCTAATTCTAATTTTAAAAGTTCGCGGATTTCGAAACTTAATCAAAATAACGAAATTCTGAATACGTCCATAATAGTATATGCTGCGGTTTCAAATGTACATTATGTCTTCTTTAAATTAATAATTAAAGCAAAAATTGTACCCCTTTTTATGAAATTTACACGGATGGAGGAGTATGAAATTTGGCACAGTTAAAGTTCATATGAAGAAAGAGTGTAGAAAGCCGGAATAGAATAGAATTGTATATTGCAAGTTTGGACCGTATAATACACAAGAGTTGTTATGATACATCAAAGGTCAGCCGTATTTTACCATGCGGTATGCAAACACTTAATTATTTATATAACTTGTATTTACTTACATTTTGAAAACTAGATCAATTAAAGGATATCATTATCATTCAATAAATCAATACAATTATAATAATTATCAATACAATTATTCTCATTATCAATACAATTATTATCATTATCAATACAATATAATGCTAATGTTTTTATTTGATAGATAATGCATTGGAAATACAATAAATTTAAAAAAAAACGTGGTCTAATTTCGACCAGTGGGCGACCACATATTCAAGTATACACAAAAAATAATAAAATCAATATTACCCGGTGTTAGCCATCTTCTTTCTTGATTAGCTGTGAGGAGAGCAATTTAAGACAACAAAAACGTTACATATAGAATTATACGTATACTGTACATAACATTCCTGTTGTTTATACATTACCCTAAAGCTTCTGGCTTCTTATTGGTGGAATCTTGCGGCGCCGGCGATGCTCGTTAGAGTATTTCAGAACAAACAAAGTAAGTACATGCATGGTGAACTTTAGCATTGCACACTACTGTGTTTGCTATGAAACACTCTTCTTGCCTTCCCTTGGTTTTTGTTTCTTCAATTTTCAATTTGGTAAGCTGAAAACTCTTAGGTAACTCCTAATTTGGTTTGCTAAACATTCTACTTAAGTCGTTTCTCGTCACCTTCTTTAGACATTTCTAATTGTGCAGTTTGACATGATTATGAACTTCATAAATTACTATCGGAACATGTTGCTGATACTTCGAACTTGTGTTAGGTACGTTCGTCAACAGAAGTCTATTAATATTTCAGTTTATTTAATGTTAGTTATTTTGGTTTTTTTTTTAATATTTACTCTTAGCTTTTACATGAAATGCTGAAAAGCTGTATATCGACTAACTGTGTGTTAATTTTGATGATTATGTGACAGTGTTAATAAACTATTATTGCTGACCCTACTTACGAACTTAATATTTCTAACTTATGCTCTATTTACAAAGTAAAATTTCGTAGTTATTTATTTAATTGAATGGTAATACAGGCTATCATCATCTTCATAGTATTTTTTAAATATATGGGCAAAGTTCTTGGCCGTGGGAGCGCCAAGAGTCCGGGCGAAAAGTTCCCCTTAGGAGGTACAATACCAAAAGAAATAAGTAACAATAATTGTTGGAAATAACTGAACTTTAGTAAGAAACTGATGGATATTTTCGAATAAAATAAAATTAATAAAAAAAAAAAACAGTTCTACATATCAAATTAAAGTTCATTCGAAAACGTCCATCGGTTTCATAACATAGGTACTCGAACTATAGCCGACGACCCTAGTTCTAATGATAGTTTAAGAAATGTCTAAGTTATCTCTTATACCTTAGGAATTTCTAAAAATGTATGTATAGTCAATAATTTCTTCAAATAGCTACCAGTCTACGTGAAGTTAACCTTCGGCGTTACATTTCATTGTCACAGTATAATGGCTCTTTGTTTTAAGGTCAATAGTGTAGTGATTGGAAAATGGGTTCTCGGGTTGCTTCTGCGGATTCCGCGTTCACGGAAACGTTAATGTTTCCTCCTGAGTTCTTGATACTGGGTAAGAAAAGTATGGTGCAAGTTATGTACAGACGCCAGCAAATAAAGCTACTACAATCTGTCAAATTTCTATATTAGATTTTCAACTTTATCGCTAAAGTGTTAGGGTCAAGATTGATTCGGAAAAAATGGCAGTTTCGGGTAGCTTGATCTGCTGGCGTCTGTATATAGTTAAGGTGCACTATTGTACAGACGCCACCAGGTCAAGCTACCCGAAACTGTCAATTTTTCCCAATGAACCTTGAACCTAATGCTCTAGAAATAAAGTCGAAAATCTATCAAAGAAATCTGACAGATTGTAGTAGCTTGATGTGTTGGCGTCTGTACATAAAGGTATCCTTAAAAGTTACTGAAATATATAATGATAGCATTTATATAATTGTAAGTAGATAACCTTTTATTTGGGACATTACATAATAATATGTGCATCTTGGTTTTTTTTTATGACGCATTCGGTAGTTAAAAACATTCTCGAAATGAAAAAATATGTATCATAACAAATGGATGGTTATATAATGAGACATAAGGTATGAATTTTAGTGCAAGTGGGTAGGTAGTATATTTCTCCTTCGGTATTATGGATTCGAGCAAAAATCATCACGGTCAAACAAAAAAAAAAAACTCAAGAATCTGAAAAAAAAATACAAATAGATTAAAAATTAACATAATGTTTCAAAAGAATTCCCAACGCCCTCTGCGTTGGGAATTCTTTTGATGTCATCACCTAATCTTCGCTGCTTTTAGGGCAAAACAAAAAATAATAGAACGAAACTATTCCAATTACGACTTTAATCAACTTTCAAAATGATATGCAAGATGTTGAACTGGCAGAACCAATGTTTAATTTAAAAATATATACATATATGTATATATATATATAAGGTCGAATTGAGAAACCTCCTTTTTTTGAAGTCGGTTGATAGAATAGAAAAAATCTTTTAATTCAGACCCATAACGTTCGTTTGGTTAGTATACAGTATACATACGACTTCTATTCTTATACCTACTTCTACATCTATCTACAAAAAAAAAAAAACAACAATTGTCCGTATTTATGCAAAATGGAACCACACGACAAATTAAGTTTTTTTTACTTTTTTTGAAGAATTCTAAATTTATAAGTGGTCTATGTTTTTGTAAATCCATTGATATCTCAGAAGTGCGTGTTTGCTGGGTGGTTCCTTTTTGTATAAATACGGACACTTTTAAATTAGTATTCTTCAAAAAAAGTAAAACCTAAATTTGTCGTCTGGTTCCATTTTGCTTAAATACGGACAATTATATATTTATAATAACACCGTAGTGGCATGTATGCGTATCCAATGTCCCAGCATGGGCCTGTTCCACTTATCTGCTATAACATTCAGAATTGCTTTTGGGGCTGACGTATACCCTGCGTATGATAGAGAGGCGCATCACTTGCGAATAATAAACCAATATCGAAGATTTCTTTAGTTCATAATTCTATTTGAAATACTATTCGGTAGTTATAAAATTGATACAGATACTGACTATGGATATACCGTACAAATGAAATAAAAATTGAATTTGTTTATTGCAGAAATTACAAGACCTCAGTTTAGAATACAATTTGAATTATGTGCAAATGTTAACCTAATAGGTAATATGATAGCGTATGTCAGTTGTCAGTTGAAACTGTAATTACATCACTGCTCCCTCATCCAGTTTGCATGACCTGAACCTGAATGAACTCCAACTGGCTCATCTTATAACTATCTGATGTTCATAGTATAAATATTAAACAGCTGACTCTAAAGTAACCGTTCAAGTTTTGTCGTAATGTCAGCTTTCGAGGATCGATTTTGCAAGTTTAGAAGAAGTAGGATACGTGAACATAATGATGACCGAAGTGTCTATCAGCAAAGTACGTTATAGCATTTTCAGTTTAAGACCGATATAGTAAACCTAAATGTTTATTGAATTTTGGCCCCTCCCTCTCTTTGCAGCACCTTGAGGCTATGTAATATGAACGTTGCTAAAATATTATTCAATCAAGTAAATTCAACTATGTATCTTGCACTGGCAGAGATGAAAAATCAGAGATGTTCCATACTTACCATAGTTTGGAAAATCAGGATCGTCCAGTTCCAAATCATATTTGATCAGGTCGTTTAGTTTCTTTTCCATCTTTCAACAAAGAAAATTCAAATAAATATATGTCCAGTAAACACGTTTAAGATCGATTGAAAATCTTTAAAGATTGC
This sequence comes from Aporophyla lueneburgensis, assembly GCA_932294355.1. NCBI lineage: Eukaryota > Metazoa > Arthropoda > Insecta > Lepidoptera > Noctuidae > Aporophyla > Aporophyla lueneburgensis. The sequence goes on along the minus strand of OW028746.1, from coordinate 18,214,144 downwards.
GGCAAAGGCACAAACACTTCCAATTCTGTTGTATAATAGTTTCCTTTCAAAAAAATATCACTCACCCTTTCCGAAGTCTATACAGTTGTTGTATAGATATTCTTCTTCACGGGCCAAGCAATTGTACTGAATTAAAAGGCTATGAAAACTGATCTTAATGATTCCTCAAGAATATTTTATTGATCAAATTGCCAATAATGATTTAAATTTTTTGGGTGGTCCTCAATTAATATGGATAGTTAACACTACACTTTCGAATCAGCCAAGTGCTGGTAACAAACTGATGGCTAGTGGAGTCGGTCGTCGATGGCTAATGATGAAACCGGAGCTGTGGACTGTAAACATCCACTGACTGGAATCCTCGCAGGCTGTCGACGCACCGCCGACGCTCGCACTCGAACCTCCATAACATCTACACTAATATTATAAATTTGAAAGTAAAGTGTCTGTATGTTACCTTTTCACGCCCACTAGGGATATCGATAAAATTTGGCAAGTAGTTAGATGGCATCCTGGTGAAAGACATATGCTACTTTTTTTTGTTCCGCTTTCCGACATCCACGCGGGCGATGCCGCAGACAGAAGCTAGTTAGTATTATGGCACATAAAGATAACCGCTAGACCACCGGGGTAGTAAATTCTGTAGACAGGCCCACGACCTTTTAATTTGTCCATTAGCTATTAGATTCAGTCTGAAGAAATATTTATAGTAATTAATTATGGAACTTACCCTGCAGTGGGACAATACAGGCTAGTTAGATTAGATTAGAATTATTGAACTTAGGGAGAATAATACTACATATACCTTGTGACCATATGACGCGTCAACTTACAATTACCATTAAGTAGTTGGTGTATTGTATAATATGACGTTGCCTCGTCAACTGGCTCCTATATTAGGGCCTATTTTTGTACTGGATAGTACTAGGAGTTCAGGTTTTTATTTTACAATAAAATTAATAAACGCTGTTAGACACCAGACCTTTAAAAAGATCAGGTAACTTGAGAAATTTTATACCAAACAAGGAATACCTACAGGGGTCTGTCTGTGAGCAATTTATATCAAACTTTCCAACAAGAACAAAACGTTTTGTGTGTTTCCCTGAAAAGGTCAAGAGCTCCTAGTATTGCTAACGTAGATCCAAGGTTATGCCATATTAAGCATTTTTTTTTCTTTCGTTGTTAAAATCTACCCTAAGCTACCCTGCCTTTTTACCCGACTGCGCGACAGCAAAGACCAGGTTATGTTATAAACGTGTGCGGGATTCTTTACACTATCGAAGCATCTAATCGGTTGGATGGAAACTTAAGGTTATAGATTTCGTTATTATAAAACGCAAAATGGCGAAAGGTAGTCATTAAAAGTAAAGCCATGAAAAGAAAATAGTACCATGGTCATTGTGGGGTATCAAAATAAAGGGCTTGGGAGACAAGTACAACAGACAACAAAAATATTAGTTGTTACTTATATTTTTCGAATCGTCTTCTCAAGCCCTAACAGCAACCTAATTGCATAGCGGACTAACCGCAATCTGCAGGTATAATCTTGAAGGGTATCTTGGGCTAATCCATTATGTGATACGTTCGATAGCAAAAATCTGCTCAATAACGTAAGTAATGCAATGAACGTTGTTGAACCTTCAAAAAACCAAAGGTACTGTTATACACACTTGTATTGTCATTTGACACGCTGGTTGAAAATGAAATAAATTGAAAAACTTGACGGGAACTAAAAACTTCCAAGAACAAGCTCTCTTGATCAACACAAGATAAAGATCGAACTGAAATAATTGCCCCCAACTGCATTAGACATCTTGAAAATTGAGTTTCGTTTTGACATTTTTAGTTACAGTTGGTTTTTTTTTAAATGAAACTTTTAAAATATAATACTTATATTTTTAAACTAGCTTGTGCCCGCTGCTTCGTCCGCGTTAAATTTCTTGTTCACCGAACCCTCCCCGTCGCATAGAATCGCCTGCCCGTGCGAAGTCTTCGAATTCGAGACTTTTTAGGGTTCCGTTGCCAAATGGCAAAAAACGGAACCCTTATAGATTCGTCATGTCTGTCTGTCTGTCTGTCCGTCCGTCCGTCCGTCCGTCCGTATGTCACAGCCACTTTTCTTCGAAACTATAAGAGCTATACTGTTGAAACTTGGTAAGTAGATGTATTCTGTGAACCGCATAAATATTTTTGCACTAAAATAGAAAAAAAACAATAAATTTTGGGGTTCCCCATAGATCTGTCTCTCAAAAAAAAAAAATCCTCAAACCCATGCGTGTGGCGTATCTATGAATAGGTCTTCAAAAATGGTGTTGAGGTTTCTAACATCATTTTTTTCTAAACTGAACAGTTTGCGCGAGAGACACTTCCAAAGTGGTAAAATGTGTGTCCGTCCGTCCCCCCCGTCCCCCCGTAACTTCTAAAATAAGAGAATGATAAAACTAAAAAAATATATGATGTACATAACCATGTAAACTTCCAACGAAAATTGGTTTGAACGACATCCAGTAAGTAGTTTTTTTTTAATACGTCATAAATCGTAAACCGCAATTTAGCTTTCATTCAATCAACTCAATTATAAAAATTAAAAAAAAAAAACATTTAATTTCATAAACATAAACCTTATGCATAAACCGAGGGTACCTACAGGTTTGTACGGAACCCTCGGTGCGCGAGTCCGACTCGCACTTGGCCGGTTTTTTTATTTTTGTTCGGCTCCTAAGGATCCTAGCGTGATGTTATATAGTCTATAGCCTTACTCGATAAATGTGCCATCCAACACTAAACGTAGTTCCTAACATTAGCGAGTTCAACCAAAGAAACAAAAAATATACTAACTGAAGAGTTTGTATTTTTGTTGCTTTATTATATTAGTATAGATTCGTTTGCAAGGAGCAATCGATCTCTCGTGTTTGTAATGTGATATATGGATCTTCTAAACAAAAGCAATCATAATCATCGTCTGCTTAGCCTCATCCGAACTATTTTGGGGTCAGCTTTCAGTCCCACTATTATAGCTGAATACCCTGTTTTACTTGGAGTGACTGCCTATCTGACCACAACCCAGTTACTGGATAAGGCGATACCCCTTGGTAGACTGTTTGTCAGACTTCGGGCTTCTGACGACCCGTAACGACTGTCAATAATCTACAAATGACAGCCGAGACCAACGGCTTAACGTGCTTTCCGAAGCACGGAGGGGTGGATCTTGATATGAACAAAGGCAATGTTAAAATGTTTTTGTAGATGAAGTTAACAGCGGCACAGCTGAGGATAAAGATAGGGTTGATATTCCAAGTGTGCCTACAGTGCACAATTTGAAACTAAGAAGTACCGAAAAATACTGAACCGAAACTTGGGACAATTTTCATGAAATCTAAAAGTGTATCGTTCATGTAGAGTCACTGACTTCGAGGGTTTATTAATAAGTGGGAACATATTATAATAGGGTTAACAAAGGTTAACGTTAAACGGTGAAATGCACCCAATGAATGTCAGCGAATAAATTTACCCCATGGCCTTTAAAATATGCAAGACAGCTTGTCTACTCAACCTTGCGAAGAGCGTCTTCCCACGCTCTACGTGGGCAGCTCTAAAACATTGTTTGCCTGTTTTGACAGCTGTTTATAGGTAATCGCGCATACCTAAAATTATTATCCTATAGCTACCGCTTATTTAATTTCTTTAATTATCGTTTTCTATAGGTATTCCCTAGTTTTTAAACCGACTTCAGCAAAATGAGTTTTCAATTCCCTAGTAAATATTTTATTTTTGTTTCTTCTCAACTCACTTATAAACTGATCTGATAAAACCTTTTATTGAAAGGGTATACTTATAGAGTGGTCCCATATAAATTTGATCATGTTCTGATTAGTGCTTTTTGAGTTATTTTCAATAATACGTATTTTTCCACTTAGTATACATAGGTATGTTGATGACGACACATTAACTTACTGTTATTTACTAAGCGGGTTACGGAATACGAATTTGTGTGGGGTAGGTAAAACGTTTAATTTCTGAAGCCACTGTCAAAAAAACCGGCCACGATTTATGACGTTTTAAAAAAAACTACTCACTCGATCTCGTTCAAACCAATTTTCGGTGGTAGTTTACATGGTAATGTACATCATACATTTTTTTTAGTTTTATCATTCTCTTATTTTAGAAGTTACGGGGGGGGGGACACATTTTATCACTTTGGAAGTGTCACTCGCGCAAACTATTCAGTTTAGAAAAAAATGATAATAGAAACCTCATTACCATTTTTGAAGACCTATTCATAGATACCCCACACGAATGGGTTTGATGAAAAAAAAAAAATTTTGAGTTTCAGTTCTTTGTATGGGGAACCCCAAAATTTATTGTTTTTTTTTTTCTATTTTAGTGTGAAAATCTTAATGCGGTTCACAGAATACATCTACTTACCAAGTTTCAACAGCATAGCTCTTATAGTTTCGGAAAAAAGTGGCTGTGACATACGGACGGACAGACAGACAGACAGACAGACATGACGAATCTATAAGGGTTCCGTTTTTTGCCATTTGGCAACGGAACCCTAAAAAAGAACTTACAAAAACAATGACACTGACTTTCGAAATTAAATTATTTTTAACTTTGTAGTTTATTTTTTGGAAGCCAGCTTAAAACCAAAGCGCCGTTATCGCTGAACTCTATGAATTATGATCCTTAAGTAAACGATTGATAGTAAAGTTACTTGACAGCACAGGCTGCTATTATTCTGGGATTTGCAAGTCCATGTTAACAATTTGCCAATCACGGCATCTGTATATCGTAGCAGTAAGGGCGGTTTTCGTCGTTTAAGTGTAACAAATGACTGTACACCTCCGAACAAGCCTTCAGGGATAATGACGTGGCGGTTTGTGTAAATAAAATGTTACTGATTACAAATAATTATGTTGTGGGCACGCGCTTCAAATGTTTTCCAACACACGAATCCTCGGAATGATTAAACAGGATGGGAGCTGCGTGAAAACTTGTTGTTTCTTTTTCACATGTTTGTAGAAATATGTTGGTATGTCACGCGACCTGTTTACATAATATTTTCCCTGAAAAATGCTTGTTGACGCCATAGCTGCGAGGAACCGATTTGCTTTTCCATACCGTTGTGTTCTTTTTGAGAACCTCCAGTGCGCATAGGTACCTGCCTTAGTAATATGATGTCTGTATAATTTTTGTTAGCCAGAGTAGCAGGTACCCGATTTATTAGGGGTTAAAGTATATATAAAATTGCCGATTTATACTGCAAAATTAAAACTCGTTTTTTTTTCCCAAGATTTAACATACTGTTGCGGCGTTTGACCTGAAGTCAACCATTGCATATTTCACTTAGGGTTATTATAAAGATACAATATTCATTAATTTATGTACGGAATCAACAAGGCAGTGCAAGTTTCCACATACATTTCTTTCTGCAGATCAGTCAAATCACGAAGCACCTATTTTTCTTATTTTTTTATCTTATTGATTTGAGCAAATGAGTCAATATTGTAGATCTGGGTATCGTTAAACCATAGTGCTAATTCCTGGATAGTTTGAGTCGGATCTGGCATCCACCATCTCCTTCAACTCTGCGTTATACACCTGTGTGGGCGGTTTCTACGTGGTTCGTTCTTCAAGTCGAAGTTTCCATTACGATAACGTTTAAAACAAAACCGCACCATGCGTTCATTAGCAGTCTGCTCTCCAAAGGCAGCATTGATATTGCGAGATTTCTTCCGGATTTTCGAAGTATCCATCTTTTGAGTCTAAGCTAAATAAAAAAAAAAAAACAATTGAAATTCGAAAATCGAATGTTGCAAATTTTAAAAGAAAAATCTTAAACATCTCGGTATAATGTAAAAAAATGAAAAAAAAAATGGAATAAAGCGTGGGATGCTTTTTGAGGTATTTTTTATTGATATCTTGCACCCCCCACGATTTTCCATTGTTTTCTACTTTTTGGTTTGATTTTCTTTGGAAGCGTGTTTTTATTTTTTTTTAAACTGTTATTTTATTCTCTTTTTTTAGGGTGTTTCGTATTTTGTGACGTATGTCAGCGTAGTTTTTTGCTTTCTGCCTTTTTTTTGCTATCTTGGTAACCCTAGCAAGGATAATGGCATATATTTATGAAATTATTGTATTGTCATCGGTCTTTGATAAGTATAGTAAATTTCGAGTTAATCCTACGTTTTGATGGGGTCAAAATCATGTTCAAAGTTTCCGTTACATAGGCACATACTAACATACGTATCAAGCTAATAAAAGCGTGTTAAAAAAGTTTCACTCGAATATCTCACACCATGAAGGTAGGTATATGTCAATTCTAAGTATCTATTACTAAAAACGGTCGGCCGGTCGGTCGGTATTACTTTCCTCTGGTAGCAAGTTGAAATAAAAATCCGTTGGGTTTTGCGATAGATGAGAAAATCTGTACTTTAGGTTTATCAAATCTTTACAGGTAAGCAAGTATGTAGAGTAGCGAGAACAAGAACGGAACACAACTTTGAGACGCAAAGTTTTATTAACTGTTTGTAATTCATTCCTAATGAGAGGGTATGGAGTAGTAGAACTGTATAGCGACTTATCTTGTTTTAGTTTGCTTAGCTTCTATTTGCTACTGAATTTTCTGGAGACCTTATCCCGTAAAATTGAAAATGACTATTATGTACATTACTTCATATTAGTGGTTTTGGGGGTCGTTGAGGTATGATCGCTAGAAGCTGTTTCACTGCAGAGATACTTTAAAAAAAAAACTTTTTTCCGAAAAAAAAAACAACTACAAAATGAAAAATAACAATAACATAAGTTGTTTTTTGGAAAAGATTTATTTTTAAGTTTTCAGTTATGGTACCTACCCCACACCATTTCGTATATTCCTTGCTATGTAAGCAACAATGACAGGAGGCAGTACAATGTTGTCTAGATATACTAAGTGGATTAAAACCCAAGCACAGTAAATAAAATTTATATGGGACCTCCCCTGAAACATACACTATCCACCAAAAAAATATTTCATCCACAATTGCCAGAGATATCGCGGAAAATGAATACAAATAAAAAACATACCGACGAATTGAGAACGCCCTCCGTTTTGAAGTCGGTTAATAAGATTTTCCTTAAAACATTTCCAAAGGGTTTTGTGTTTTCCCAATACCGTGGTATCTATTGATTTTGGTGGGTAAAAGTGACCTTCATTCAGGATACGTAATTTACTAATTTTCAGCTTCGAGCATTTACGTTGCTCCTGTAAAAAAGTTAAAGGCAAATACTACGCTGAGAATCATTTTGCTTTTGCGCAATGCGGTAACCGAAAACTTTTCTCAGTCCGTGGATATTTTATAAAGATATCTATTCAATTTGAATCTTTGAAGTTTTTGGACGGGCTGGAATTATATCTATAGATATCTCATACTATTTCTTGCAAGATACAGTTGATTTGAAAGCAGTTTTCTGCTGTGTAGATACTCTCATTTTCTATTTAGTTACGCGTTTTTGACTTGCACTTGCTTGCAATACATGCTTAAATATTTAGAGTTATAATGCCGGAATCGTTACTGATGTCAGAGAAGAACGCGCTACCGTCATCATCCTGCGTGGGCAATAATTTTATGACTGGACTATCTTTAGCGAAATAGCTCGAGTTTCATCTAGAATCTATCATTTTACTACCGACTGTTGGCCCATCTGCGTTTTAAGGCCGTAGAAACATCTAGCTGTAGGTAATAACATGTGTCATACTTATTTATTAGCTATTCTGTCCCGTTGAACTTCAAGGAGGATAAAATACTTGCCATTCCATATGTATCTAGAAGTTTTTATCAGTAAGTATACTAACAGGTTTCCATTCATCTGTTTAGTTCTACTTATAGGATTTTTTTGATATGTCATTCGGTTGTAGAATCGAAACACGAATATGTTCAGCAAACCTTTATTGTTTTCAAGATGAATTACATCAAAAATAAAAACATCTTACACATTTTGGCTTTAGCTTTTAAAATACTTATCGAGACAAAACATTTAAAGTTTAAAATTCCACTACCCATTTAGAACATTTAAGTACTTATATTTTTAAAATACATAAAGTAAATACTGATCAAACATTTAACACATAATAACATTTATTTTCTACGAACTATCAGGTAACACAACATTTATCTTGGAACAAATACGATTAATGATTATATACGTCGTCGTTAGACCATGATTGTTAGAAAGTAGAATTGTCAAGGTTGCAGAAGGTAAAAACAAACAAAAGTCCTGTCTCGCATCGTTACCCTGTATATATCTCACAACAACATCCGTTATATACTCATTCTTTTTAAAAATAATATCATACTTATAGTAAGATAAAGAGGATCAAAAATATAAATCTTCAAAATATCGAGATTCTTTAAGTAGACAATATTGTTCTATAGCAGAAATGTAATAAATCAGACTCATAAGTTTATCAGGAATGTGCACAGCTTACATCTAAGGGGTAACAGCTAAGAGTGTTTTACACTAAGACATCATTCTAAGGGTTGGGGCTCCTACATCAAAAATCTTTTCCTACTTACAACAGAAATACATTTAATAATAATACACCAAACACTCAGAAACAGTAATTATTATTAGAATATCGAGCCACATTCGAGAAACGTACCGCGAGCTGACTTGATGAATATTGTGCCGTTCTTTTATAATATATAACTTACTAATAATAATTATCCTTAATTTTAAATACAATTAATAATTTTCAATTATAACATGACTAATTTTTTTAACTTGTAATGGCAAGTGATAAATTTAACAGCCTGGTTGCAAGAAAATCACTGAAAGTGACTTGGGTAAATTTTAAAACTAAATAAAATAATTGGTGTATAACAAAAAATAGAGATTAGGGCACAAGTAACCTCTTCAATAAAAAAATAAAATAAATATAAAATAGTCCCGGGAGTTGGTCCAATAAAGTCAGGATACTTCATTAACCGAGAGAATGGGACTATTGGTTGAGTTTAGATCTCATAGTTGCGGAATTTGTTGATAACCTCAGAGGGAGGTTCTTGGTTGCCGGTTCCCCATCGGCCCCAGAGAGCGGCGCCGCCCTCAGAGGCCCGGCGAGCGGCCGGGTTGGTGGGGCCCAGGCTCGAGGGGCCTGAAGCGCGGCCGCACTCTCCCTCCAGCATGCGATCCTTGGTGTTCGGCTTGGTCCAGTGCATGGACTGCTGCACGTGGTCCTTCATGCCGAGCCACTGCTTGTACCCCATGGCGATGCCGCTTTGGCGCCACTTGTCGTACAGCGCGCGCTTAGATGGATCGCACAGCGTCTCCTTCGCTTCCTGTTAAAATAAATTTATTTATGGTGAGTGATGTGATGACTGAATGTGGGAGGGAGGCCTATGTCCAGCAGAGGACGTCTTTCGGCTGAAATGATGATGAGTGATGACTTAGTCTTAAGACTTTTTTTGTGTTTAAATGCGAATGAAATTAAAAGTAGGGAAAGCCCAAAAAAATTAAGTGTAGTGTAATACTTGGCAAGGTATACCCTATCCAAAAAGAATTATCAAAATCGGACTACTCTGTATAAAGTTATGCGTGGTTATACATTATAATCAGTGAGTGAACAATCAATCGTCCCCTGTTTTCCGACCCTTAGGGTTCGATTTTGTTTTCCAAATTTATATGGGACCACCTTCGGAGTATACCCTTTCGTGTTGTACTTCGTAGCACGACCATGAACGCATTCATTATAACTTTAGATAGTAATAAAATCCTTTTAATTTGTACTATTTTGTACCACTAATAAGAAATTTTGTACCTCTCAATTATCGTAGATATACATGTCGTGCTGGGAAGATTCCTTTCCAGCATGACGACGCTAAGTTTGTAGCTGGCATTATAACTATAGATAATAATAAAATCCTTTTAATTTGTACTATTTTATACCACTAATTAGAAATGTTATACCTCTCAATTATCGTAGATATACAGGTTGTGGCGGCTAGATTCCTTCCCAGCACGAACACGCTAAGTTTGTAGCTGGCATTATAACTATAGATGGTAATAAAATCCTTTTAATTTGTACTATTTTATACCACTAGTTAGACATTTTATACCACTCAATTATCATTAACACCATCTTGTGTCAAGTATAAAAATCATATACTGGCTTACAGGCAGAAAATGTTTTTTTTTCCTTTTCTAACAATTTACGACAATTTACCAGTAATAAAATAAGAGTACATATTGAGTAATAATTTTTAGGCATGCTCCTGTTTCATTAACTTTTATTCCAGCTAGCATTTTAGCGTGGTCGTGCTGGGAAGGAATCTACCCAGCTCGACCTGAATATCTACGATAATTGAGAAGTATAAATTTCTAATTAGTGGTATAAAATAGTACAAATTAAAAGGATTTTATTACCATCTATAGTTATAATGCCAGTTACAAACTTAGCGTGGTCGTGCTGGAAAAGAATCTTCCCAGCACGTTATATATATCTGCGATAGTTGAGAGGTATAAAATTTCTAATTAGTGGTATAAAATAGTACAAATTAAAAGGATTTTAGTACCATCTATAGTTATAATGCCAGCTACAATCTTAGCGCGGTCGTGCCGGAAAGGAATCTTCCTAGCCCGACATGTATATCTGCGATAATTGAGAGGTACAAAATTTCTAATTACTGGTACAAAATTGTACATATTAAAAGGATTTTATTACAATCTAAAGTTATAATGAATGCGTCCATGGTCGTGCTACGAAGTACAACACTACCCTTTCCAATAAAAGAAGAATTATCACAATCGGACCACTGTGTAAAAAGTTATGCGTGGTCATGCATCGTCGAATTGAGAATCTCCTCCGTTTTTTTTCGTCGGTTGAAAAATAACAATATACCTATGAGAGAGACTACCTATAACTTTGAAAGAAATATGAAGACGACTGATCATTCAGTTTTATTCGCAAAGTACCAAATAACCAATTTATAGAGACGAAAAAAACAATTTCGCATCAGTCGAGCAGGTACGTGATAAACAATGTTTTATTATTCAATGCGACACTCGGATCCGCGCAGTTAATATCAATAATATCGTTTATTGCGGTTATGGCCACCCACCGCGATCAATATTCATTTCAGTGTTTCAATATCTTGACCACGAATGAATCGAGTGCCTATTAGGCGACCTATCTATACTAATATTATAAAGCTGAAGAGTTTGTTTGTTTGTTTGATTGAACGCGCTAATCTCAGAAACTACGGGTCCGAACTGAAAAATTCTTTTTGTGTTGGGTAGCCTATTTATCGTGGGAGGCTATAGGCTATATAACATCACGCTACAACTAAGAGGAGCGGAGCAGTAATGAAAAATGTTGCAAAAACGGGGAAAATTTATTCCTTTTAAGAGTTTCCGTTGCGTGCGCTGCGTAAACGGTTAAAGTAACGCAAAAATAATGTATGACGGAATTGTTCCTCTTAAAAATTTCTAAAAAAAAGTCCGCGAGAGCATATGTCTATCTTTCAAGGTTGACTCACTATAACTCAAAAGGAGCGAGCTAGCTATAAGACCGCCCATTGTGTCACCCTATGTAAAATTTATATTCTACTAACTTTTGCCAGTGGCTTCACCTGCTTATTATACATATAAACCTTCCCCTTGAATCACTGCCTATTGATGAAAACCGCTTTTAAGTCCGTTGCGTATTTTAAAAGATACGTTGCGTATTTTAAGCGTACAAAAACGAAATGCCATTCTGTTTTATACTAGTATATAAGGATAAGGATATTTTTTTTCACGCTTTATATCAGCTAAAAGCGTGGGGTGCCTGATATCAATAAAAAAATTCCTTAAAAAGCACCCCACGCTTTTTTTCCACTATTTTCTACTTTTTAGTTTGGTTTTCTATGGAAGCGTCTTTTTTAGTTTTTTTTTAAACTATTATATTCTATACTTTTTTGCAGTGACGATCAAGAAAGACATCTCGCATCTGTTATGGCCCTGGATAGAACAGCGAAATGAAAAACTCTACAATAGAACATTAATTGTAGACCGGTTACAAAAAATCACTTCAAAAGGTGAAAACCCCGACCGAATATAACGGCCGGTCATAATATTTGCTCTACCGTGATCATAAAAAGAGAAAGAAAATTGGTTTAATCTGCGTAAATAAGACGCAATTGTTCGGAAATAATAAGGTAGGTACCTACCGTACTAATTTTATAACTATTATTATCGAGAAATTTGTCGGCTTCAAGTATTTAAGGCACCCGTGAACAGCCGCGACGATACAGCACGAAGCGACTCTCATAGAACAATTTCTATGAAAACTTCATAGATTTTTTTTCTACAAAAGTCGCGTCGCGCCTGTCTGAAGAAATCTTTACTATATCTTTTTTAAGAGATCAGTCACACAGATTTTGGTCAGAACTGACGCATGTGATGCTTTTACACGGCATATTTTTCCCGCAAGCTCTGTTTCCTATTAGCGCCCACAATTTCTCGAGCGAATTCTATTTCATAAATCGTATATTTCGGCCGGAGCAGGAATCTAATAAGGCAACACGAATATTTTCGCGAAATTTAGAATCGTCGAGATTTAAGAGGGCAGTTCCAATTTTTTTTAAATGACCTGTTCGTCTACGTTTTTCTGATTTTTACGTGAAACATAAGCGGAATCATTTTAATCTAGCCTAAAACAAGAGTAGACGAAGATGGCGGGATGAGCAGAACTCTTACAATAAAGATTGATCCTTGACAGTCCAAAGAGGTGTACCTGGAAGGCAAAGCTTTTCAAGCTTTGCAAATGGCTGGTAAAAAAAAAATCTAGAAAAAAGCATGAGAAAATACAACTGTTCGATTAAAAGCAAAGTATCGAAGTAGGCACTTGAAGTATGTTCATCAATTAATGTCTTAACAAACTTAAACATCAAACTTCATAAGCGCGAACTTAACGTTTCATGTTGCCTGATTAAATATCTAAGTTGAACTTTTACCCTAAGGGAGTTTAAAACAGATTAAGTTTTGAAACAAAAAGTTAAAATACTTAACAATAAATAATCGTCTTTTAACTTGGTGTAAGAGGAATTGTTTTGAAGAGTTTAATTAGTTTGAAACTATACCAATTATTGATGTAATTAAGTACTAATAATTCATTTGGTAAGTCCATAAGTAATTAATTGAAGGTAAGTCATAATCGAAGCAGAATTTAATATTGAACAGTCCATGCAGTCTTGTATATCCTGCTTGTTGTATCAAAAGACGTGCTCCAGTTTTCTTACCAATACTAGAGTTTAAAAAAAATACTCTATGTTTTTTCTTACCTTCAGTTGCTGAAACTTGGCTTCAGCTTCCTTATCCCCATCGTTCTTATCAGGGTGATGCTGCAAAGCAAGCACCTTGTACTCAGCAGTGATCTGCTCAACCTGTAATTAATGCATTAAATTATTAGCATCATAACATTTAATTACAAACTACTCGGCAATCACGTTTAAATTACCATTTAGTTCCTCATTAGATCTTGTTGATTCATAAATTATTACTTGGAACTACTTGGCCGCACGAAGTTCGTTCGCAATAGAACGTAATGTAACGGGGAACTGGAAAACCCAAACACAAGGCATTGACTCAACAAAAGTTTGTTTCCCCCCAGCGCGCAATAACACCTTTCGCTTAATTAAAACTTCTACAAATGTATTACATTAATACACGAATGCTGTATTTTTTTTATCAGATGTAGGTCAGCTCTCAGGGCCCTGTGCAAAATAAGGTCATCGGGTACTGTAGAATCAATAAACTAGGCACTAGAAATCCGAAATCGGAGCATATCTGTTATTGTATTTAAATTGGGGCCAAATATTAATTTAATTTGAGTACTTACGCTTGAATTCTCGTCGCAGCCCAACAAGCCGTAGAAATCGTCGTCGGGATTCCTTTGATAATTTAGTATTTCATCGACGCCAGTCATTTTCACGACCCTCCCGCACAAGACCGAAGTAGATACTAAATCTGAGCTAGCGCTGCACGGCTACACTTACTAAACCAACGGAGTTTATTAGTCGACTCGCGCAAATCGATTGACTACGTATCAAACTATTTAGGTGATATTTTGCTAAATATTTATTTAAATCGTTAAATGTATTACTGTTTCATAGAATGTATAAAGATTTTGACGTTTACTAATCGTTTTAAACGTTATTACGATTTGAATGAAAGATTTTATAAAATTATAATCGTTTTAAGTAGATAAAATACCAAGAAAGAGAAAGTAGTAGTATACATGTACTCCAATTATGATATTACCAAATTCTAAAGATCTTGTGTTGCTTTCTAATGTCGTTGGACTCGGGGACCCTTTTCTTATAGTAACCCCAGTAAAATAGACCTTGGAAAAAACGTAGGATGCCGTAAGGCAGCACAGTGGGCTCAAGTAGCGGTACGCTAGAAGATCTAATCTATGTCAAATCCTTGGCAGTTAATTGAAGTATCTAGTGAAAAATTTACATATTTTACAATGAGGGACACTGGACGCCCCCAGACGTAATAACAATAAAACTTACAATGTGTCTCATTCACTGTCCTTTAAAGGGTTAAGTATGTTCTTTCCTTTTCTAATTTAGTGCCAACAATAGACTGTGAGGTTTGATGGGAGTTGGTCCGGCCAACCAACCCCGATGCAACCCACATTGGGGTTCCCCTGTCTTACTCTGATCAGTTGGATAGGGCTAGTTTTCTGATCCTGGATCTGGGCAGTCGTCGTGGTAGCGTTATACAAGCATCTCAACACTTCGTTGTAGCGCCAGTCTATTCGGCTCAACAGAGTCGAATAGACTGGCGCTACAACGAAGTTTTTCGCGATTTTTGGACTCTTTACAACAGTAAAGAGTCCAAAAATACTCATATTTCGATGGAGTAGAATGTTTTCTCATAGTCCACTAATGCCGTACACAGCGGCTGGTTGTAACGCTTTTCAAACACCGGGTAGTTCTAGTGGCTGTAATTCGTCAAGTCTCTGGGTGAGATTAGTCGTGACTATTCGTCTCGAAAATAGCTTGTATATATGGCACAGAAGTGAGATGGGTCTATAGATCTTCAGCAAGATTTTGTAACCTTGTCTCGCCGCTCTAAGGAGCTCTGTCGTTATTCCATCTTCCCCAAGTGCCTTGTTCTTCTTTAGCTACTCAAGAGCCGAAGCAATCTCGCACTGGTCAACATTCGGGATGTCCTCCGTGTTGTGGCACGTTAATTGGATTCGATAGTCATCTGCACTATGTTCCGCTGGTTTCGCCGTCCGTGTTGAGCAATGTTGCTCGAACCTCGACTTCTTCGAGTATCTCGGACTTCGGAATTTGAATCGTTTTCTTTTAACTGTGTTATAAGCGGGCAATATTTGGCCGCCTGCCAATATAATCATAGCAAAGACTTTCCTGAATAACATTGATAATTTTTTAATAAATGAATATCATAGGTACAGTTTGACTCTTTTTCCATTACTGTGAGCGTTATTCCTTGCTGAAACTCATGAAGTTATCAAAAAATCATTTATTTCTTTCTTTTGTAGTTCCCTGCTGGAAATAGGCTTCGCCCAAATTGTACTTAAACATTCGGGTTCACTTTCTGGAGCCAGTTTTTGCTCGCCTTCCTTTCAGTTCGCGATTTTTGCTGGTAGTCAAATATTCGACTATTTAAAATAGACTAATTAGTTGTTGAGGCACGCCCTATTTATTTCGCGTACATAAAATAAAATACGATCAAAACTTTTAATCACAGCGAGCAATTTGCACAAAAAATATGTAAATCTGAGATCGTTTAAGCTATTTTCGTATTGATTCGTCAGTGTTAGTGTAAAGGCAGTAAAAATAAATAATGTAATTATAAATACTAATACTCTGACCAAATTATTTTAACATAAACAACTACCTAGAATCTGATGATGATTGTCATGAATATTGATTTATATTCGCGTATAAGTCGTAAATTGACCTTATTACCCACCTTCACAATCCCCACCCCTAGACAAATCTACGCCGTGATGTACATATTTGTTATGCATGTATCTGTGATGGCAGAT
Source organism: Aporophyla lueneburgensis (assembly GCA_932294355.1). NCBI lineage: Eukaryota > Metazoa > Arthropoda > Insecta > Lepidoptera > Noctuidae > Aporophyla > Aporophyla lueneburgensis. Next base: position 18,198,099 of record OW028746.1, on the reverse strand, counting down.
AGATAACAAAACATTATAGTACAGTTAGTAGCACTGCTCCCCGCGGCGGGCGTTTACGGATCGATGCATTCAGGTGGATAAACTGCGCGGACATAAAATCACTACATTGCACCATTCAGTGGCCTGCACTGAAAGTGGGAGAGTAGAGCTTCAAATATGAAATATCTGTAGCTACATCTGTAGGAGAGACTGCGTCATAACTCGCGAAGTATTAATAAATTGTCGTTCGCACATAAATTAACTGACTTTCATATCTGTCTTCAATATTTTCGGACCTAGCGTTTATTTGGTCTTACTTATTTTTAGAAGCCTAGGTCTAGAGGTTTAAAGCTAGAATCTATCAACGCGAAATCCAGACACAGTTTTAGTCTGCCCTTCAATTTCATCCCAAACTTGACATTGCTGTAGTATTTACCTCACCACGGTATCTTCAAATTGTAGCTGTACGTCACGAACAAGCGATTATCCCCAAAATAAAACCGTATTGTAATCAACACAAAGTAAAGTTTAATTGAATTCGTTGTAAACAAACTTTATCGTAGACAACAGTTAATAGGGTAACTGCGTAGTTATGTAATGTATGTTATGTATACTAACCGCAGTTGTACCAATATCTATTACGTATATATTGTCGAACTTAACATAATTGAGTAGGTAATACCTACTTATCAATTCCAATTGGATCACGACATTCGGTCTTCTTAGCCTTTGGAACCTAGGTTAGCTACCGCACCAGCCTAAAGAGTCTGTTATCAGATTGGGTTTTGGGGGCAATTTCCCCGTGTATAATTTTCGCTCCAGTGGGGTAATTTCGTAGCACTCTTACAGTATGAACGGCTCTCATTTTTAACCGACTTCAAAAAAAGGAGGAGGTGTATTTTTTTTATGTTTGTTACCTCATAACTTTTGACTGGGTGAACCGATTTTGATGATTCTTTTTTTTTACAGTTCAACTACATTAATTGCGTTATTTACGTTGTGAAACGGACAAATTTTTCGAAAATATGAAGCAGTAGATTAGCAATAATCTTCTAAATAATTCTGATTAATAGTGTGTTATTCAATTAGGGTTCAGGTGTGTCTTGAAGTTGTTGGCCCGTTCTTGTCCATAGAGATCTTCGTTTTGGAATGAACAACTAGATTCAACTATCTGGCTAACTGATCGACTCCATGAGAATTCAAAACTGCAAACTGTAAATGGTTAAAGTCAAATACTTGCTTTGAATGCCATAACTTAGTCCTTAAAAACGTACTTTCTTGCTCTACCTCACATAAAACAAGAGGCATAATATAGGCCTGTCTGTTAGGACCCAATGTCTTTCATAATTAATATAGAAAGAGTATTACTTATCGGTGAAGCAATGAATAATTTTATTGGCAATAGAAACGGTTAAGGTAGGAGTCCCGCAAGGGTCAAGCTTGGGTCCGTTCACTTTTAGCAAATCACTGCTTATCTGGCAAGTGCAAAACCTTAATCCAGCCAGTAATCTACTTTCCGACGTCCTAAATAGAATGAACATTTTTTGTAGAACCGAATTTAAATTATTTTCCCACCAAAATATTACCTAACCTTGGATTAACTGCGTTACTTTGAGGCCAAAATATTTTATAAAATCAGGTCACAGTTGCCCTTAGAACGAATATAATCCTTAATGAATTCGCCCCAGTTTATAGACCCCAGCATATTATCCCACACACTGTTGAAGGCCCATTGCGTAAAGTGGACCCTAACTACCTCATAACGTTAAGCAGAAATAGGTATATGGTCCACTATATGTGGCTTTACGAGCATCCAGGAAGAACAACATCGTATACATACGTACTCTACTACGCTCACATGACTAATCCCACAGGTAACTAACAGATTTACGGGCGTCTATTTTTATGTTCTTGTGTCAGCCTACAGAATTTGATATTGATGTTCCTATCGTTTAAATAAATTAGATATATATTAAAGTACGTGCATTTCATCCACTCAATGGCTTGAATGTTAAAATCTTTGTGTAACGTCTCGTCAGTTATGTGAGGCAACTAAGTAATTCGTGGCTACTGTATGCAAATGATCAAACAACGAACTGAAATTAAAATAAATATATAAGTATCTTAGTAATTACTTATCATACGTGCAAAATATACATGCTTTCCATTGAAATGTACGCGCCAGTGTAATCGTGAAGGCTGACGACATTGCATATTCCGTGCATGCTCTAGACATTGGCGTCCAACGCGCTTTTGCATCAAAAATAGCTACTGAAGACGCGCTAAACGTAAGTTTACGCGGCTGAGCGGCCGCCGCGGCCGTGTGCCCCGCTCCATACACATTTAATAAAGATCACAAATCGAAGTGCAGTATACAAGTGTTGTTTTCGTGAGTTATCAGGACTAAATCACAAGTTATATTATGATTTGGAGGGGCAGCCATCAGTAAGCACTGTCAACGAACTATTCGCTCGAAGATCTTCCATCTTTGGCAGCGGAAGTAGCGGCGGATGTCCCGGCAATGGGTGAGCGGTGGCATATGAATGCTTAACAACAATGCTCGCATCTTCGTTCCCATATTTTCTATGCGATCCGTGTCCCTGCCGAAAGTTTGTCAACCTTTATTTTTTGTTTGTATTCGTTTATAGCGCTATAGGTAGATTTATAAAATCCTTGTGCCCTTGCTAACCCTCGCTTAATGTTTCACTTCAGATTGTAAATTGAATTCATAAGTAAGACTTGACAAGGGTATTATAGGTGGAGCTTTTGTGGTCAATTGTCTGAACAAAAGGTGTGTTGTTTTATCAAACATCGGGAGTTGATTTATATTGTGAAGAAAAAACAGAAGTTTATTTACGATTCTCTTTCAGTGACTACCTTGAATAAAACATTATATTTTGACACGTGTGTGCGTTGTAAAATTATATTTGCGATGTTTTATTTTTAAATTATACATTTACCATCATGTGTTACGACCCCAAAAACGGTTGGAGTGGGTCTGTTGAAGTGTAGGGTCCCGGGTTCGCAGCCTCTTTACCCGCTTAAGTAGGTTCTTACTCATTATGCGTCGTTATTGTGTCCCTATATATCCGAATAAATTCTCATTTCCTTTTGTACTTTTATTCTACATAGATCGACCTTTACCAGCCCAAAGTCCTGTTTTTCTATCGCCTTTACAACTATACACCTATTCCCTCAACTAAAATCTCCTATACTTCAATCCGGGGAAAATCCTGTTTTATTACCAACTTTAATTTAATTTCGTACTTGATTTTCGGATACCTGTCAGTGCCAGTAATAAAATTAACTATCCACTCAACAGAATTGAAATGCTTTGTTATGTGCTGTTAACTTTCTAACACTGATTAAATTAGCAGAGGGTTACTTAGATACGAGCCAATATAACCCTGAATTCGTTTAACGCTGAATCTCATTACAAACTCAGAATTATTTACTATAGACGCCTTATAAAAGTAAACAAATAAACTTTAATCAGTACCTACATCGTAAAATTAATTAGCCTACTGAGCTCAGAATAATATGTGTGACATTGACAGTATGGGGTACTGTTAACCGTTCCAAATAGATCTCTCTACGGGTACGGTAGCCGTGCCGTATTCAAAGAAGGCACAATTAAAACTTTAATATTCATTGAATGTAGTGAGACGTACTTTAACGAGTTTAGATAACGATCCAACTTTAAAAATAAGCTAATTTGTAAAAACAATCGCGTCCGCTATCGGTTCACCTACTCGGGTTTATTACATAGTTAATGTTGGAAAAATAATAACATAATGTTGTTGGTTTGTATTACAATTTGTTGAAATTATCATATATACCTTGGACCTATTAAAACTACACCTAACAGTAACATGTTTCATGGAAGAAACGCAGTCATACGTTGCGTTATGATGTGTGCATTTTGGAAATAAAGAAGAAATAGAGAAATACGACTGTGATCTGAATTCGAAATCATATTTATTAGAATTAGAACGCCTCACTACGCCATGATCGAACGAATATTCCCGGGACGTGTTCAAATGACGATTTTGTAACCTCTCTCAGTCCATCACTCACGTTAAACGTAACGCTAAAGATTGGAAATAAAACTTTACGAAATATTTTTTCTGCGGTGTAATGAACAAGCACTTCAGTGTTATAGCAGTCTCATAAAATATGTGGGTTACGTGTGTATATGAGTGAGATGATCTAAATCACACCGCGTCTGGGATGCGTTTCGTGGGATGACAGCTTGGTCGATGAACTCTTCATTTCGGCTTTCTGGGACGCAGACTACCACATCGGTGTCTGGTTATCATCATATTTCATTGTTAACAGCGATTTCCTGATTACAGGAATATTCTTAAATATAGTCTACTGGGCCAAAATAAATCGGGAACAAAGAAATGTAAAGTAATGCGTTGGTAGGCAGTGTTATAGAATTTTATGGCCGTCTGTGGGCGTGCACCAACACTTGTTTTAGGTCATTACTTAGAAACTCAGTAAAACCGGGATTATGGCCCTGTTTACGTCTCACATCTCCATCATCATTAACTAAGTGATGATCGATCAAATAGATGCTTGTGGTGAATTAAGCTGTACCTTATCCATTTGGATTTTCCTCTTAAGACATGTCATGAATGTTGTCATTCGGATTGCTTGCCCTTCCGCATACATTTTTTCAATTACATTTAGGCTGTTTTTCGGTATTTCTGAAAGCTTTTTTTTCCGTGTATCGTAATTCCTGCTGAATCAGTAACTACTTACCAACTATTTATTGAATTTGGTTTCTAAGCAGGTTAAATATTAAAAGGTTGTTTTTCCTTCCTGTTAAACATTCGAGGTCATTTTAAAAGTCGTGATTCATTATTCTATTTTGATAGCACTTATTAATTATGTAACTAATAATTGTACTTCGTCTAAGTTTGTTTACAGTAGGTACTTTATCTGTATAATAAGCAAAAGCCTCTTTTTTGAGTTATATTGACGTATGAATATCGGATACGAAGCCTTTATTTAGCAGCAGCAGCAGCAATGGTTTTATTAGTCACGGGGGACTTGGATCCTACCCACGAAATCATTCAAGATGTCGAGAGTTAGAGCCTGTATGATTTTAATACTTGTTTTACTAATCAATTTGAACCTTAACAATACTTGAGCCATAGGCGTATACCGCGTATATAATAAAAAAATATAAAGTTCATTTATTCCCAAAATATCAATCGAAATACGACCTAACCGAGGTCGTATTCCGATTGATATACGGTACTGAAAAAATACAACATAATCCCATTCCGAAAATAATGTGATCATATTTCAGTACATTGGATTGGTTGCTCCATGTTTATTTGAGACAGTTGAGTATGTACACCTATAGAACAAATTGGTTCAAGAGGAACGGAAACATCCAATTGTATCTAAGCCATCAGTCGTCGCGATGGTACTCATACAACTGCCTTACTTTATTCATGGCGGTCCCAATTTATTACTCGATTGTAATGTTTCTATTCCGAACCATTTGTTTTACAGGCTGCTTGTGTATTTATTATTACACGTGTGTTTTCTTTTTCTGTAAACTGAAATCCTAACTAAGAGATAGAATGTCTACGCTTTACTGTCGATACATTACCTACAGTTTTAATTTCGAAAGTCAGATAAGTTCTTAGAGTGGGCGATCGTATTGCTAAAAGCGATCCAATGCTATCGAGTTTGAATTTGATCTAGTGATATTATCATCTCGTGCTAGGGTCGGAGCTCAACGGTAGGTAGCAGGGAGGTCAATCGATCTGCGAAGAGCGGCCGCGCTTGCGCGGTCCTGTCGTCCTCTAATAGTCGTAACGGGGCGAACAGAAGCCCTAAAATCTGATACCCGATCCTAACTTTAAAATGTCTAAGAGTATTGCCTGTCTCTAAGTAATTAATTGCTGAAACGAAAACCGTAGATTACAAACTTTATATGTACTATTTTGAACTTGTATGAGTCAACCAAAACACAAAGAACATCCCTCATCTTTCAACTTTCGTAAATAGGAAAGTAATATAAAAATACGTCTCGAATTTTCGATTTCACAACCCATAATGGTTTCGGAAAATAAAAGATTTTCCTTATCTTCGTCCCAACTTCCACGTAATCCCTGAAAATGGTATGAACAAGTTTTCATCCCGCATTTGTGTGATGTTAAATCAATAAAGCTTCGACATAAAAGCCTTTTGCGGAGCTAGTAACGTAGGTAACCTTGTTACTTAGTGCAGGGTGCACTTTAGTACTAAACGAGTCTTTGATGGCGCTAAAGTAATTAGCGTTGCTGTAAAGCTAATTTACTAAGGCTCCATTTATCGGAATTTCGCTTGTGGCAACTACATTTATAGCACAACGATTAATTATTCTTTCTCACGCACAAAACCAATTAATGAGACAAAACAGTAGATTTTTACGGAGAAGGTTTCAGTTACAGCGATGGTTTAAATATGTTGGGCTTTTTTGGCTGTAGTGTACATACCTACCCTCTTTCGAAATGAATATAAATGTCTAAGAAATTGTAAAACTTTCTTCACATTATTTTTAAGAGTCTTGGTCTCTTGGGTTTCTGATTCGTTAGTGTTGTTGCATCAGTTCAGGCCTTAATACTTAATAAGTACATGTTCCATCATATCTTATAATAACCGCAACTTCTGCATGTGTATACGCTTGCGGGCTAAATTCTACATTATTTTACTTTCACAGTTTTTTCCTTGCCGTTTAATAACCTTTATTAGTCCCTCCTTTTATAGCTTATTGTAATGATTACATATAACTCGTGCTGTTATAAGTATTCTGTTCCGTGTGGTGCCTCACGTAGAGATTAACACCATCCCATTTCTTCCTGTGGGTGGTGTACAATGCGACTCAGGTTCTTACTAGAGAATTACCAGTAGCGTTCTCTATGAAAGTCCAACATATTCGCCAACCCGCCTGCCAAGCGTGGCGGTTATTGGCAAATCCCCCTTTTTTGGGGAAGGCTTATGGCCAGTAGTCGACGTCTTTCGGCTGAAATAATGATGGTGATTATAAGTCAACCATTTATTCGTTTCTCCTAAAAACAGGGTATTTGTAACCTATCTAGGAGAACAGTATGGCACCTAGGTAACTAGATTTACAAAGGTTATGCTTGTGATTTATATTAAAAAGAAACACCTTGCTTGGTCCTGCATTCTGCACCCAAGCGGACATTATTGCGGAATTAAAACTAAAGACTTATTTAAAAAAAAACATTTAATTGAAATTCTCTTTAAGTTCTCCACATTAACCTCTAGGGCCGTGCTCCTTATTCCCTTCTATTTTTGTTTTAATGCCGTAGCTATAATGTTTACTTTACGCATAGCACATTAAAGTTTTGTCAATATAAAAATTGATCAACACGTGGTTGAAGCCAGACCGCCTTCGCTTTCAAAATCCAGCTGCAGGGTAGAGTCCCTATTTATAAATTTAGTACGTTATGATCGATTTTTCTTATTACGTCTTGAGAATATTTCTAGAGTAACCTTTACTTATTAACGCTCAAAAGTCAAGGAAAATTTTACCTAAGAGTCTATAGCTGTAGGTTACGTAATGAACCCTAATTTATCTGTTCATCATCATTATAATATGGATCCAATTACGTATCCTCCGTTGAATATGACCTAAATGGTTATACCCACTGAATGCTTCAGCAGCTTAATTTTTTACATGCATGGCTACATTAAGGAAATATCCAATTACCATAGCTCTGAAGAATGCGTCGTACTTTTCGATCGTCGATTTTTTACCCACCTACGCTGAAACATACGTGTTTCCTTTACTTGGTGCTTTATGCATTAATAATTAAAAAAAACGATATTTATTCACATACAGGTAAAATAGCTTCGATATAAATCTTGGAAATAAAATAATATTGTTATTACCAAGTACGATGTGTAACTAAAGGAAACCTACCACCTAAGCTCGCACAGTGAAAATGCAAATAATTATTGAGTTTCGCCAGCGGCTTCGACCGCATCACTGTCGGACAATATCGGGTTAAAAATTATCCTACATTATAAACTATCTCTGTGCTAAATTTTATCCTAATCTTTTTGCCGTTGCGTGATTAAGTAACAATCATAAGCATACAAACTTGCACATTTATAATATTAATAGGATTTAAATATATGTTTCTTGAAGGCTAGGCGTAGGTTTTCCGATGAATTCATTCATACAAAAAAAAATTGTTGGACTTCACGCCTTTCAGCTGAAGTTGCAATCAGGTTTATTACCGGAACATTGGTTTGAAATGTCAGACCGCCATTTCCCTTCGGAGGTGCGCAGGAACAAGGCATTGTCACGTTTTACAATTCAAAGGTAAATGTAACAGCGGATATAGTGTTGGCTCAGATAGTATTGTGCGCGCTGTAGCGACAGATTGCCATCCCATCGCCCACGAGCCGTAGGGGAGACCGGGGCTGGTTGTCTATAGGTTGTGTTGTATTGGATTGCGATTAGATGGCCAAATTCTCGTCAGCAAACGATATCGTGCTTGAAAACGCATCTCGGTACCACATCAAGCGCAAAGCCTGGCATGTTTTTGATTTATCATACTCGTAAGATTTCTATTTATTTATTTTATTATTTATGTACACACAGTAAAAAACAGAGCGATAAGGCATATTAATACAATTGAGTACAAAGGTACGGTTCTATTTAATTTTTTAATTCATACACGTTACAAAAGTTTTATTTTCACGCAACACCAGCCAAATTGCAAAGCAGTTTGTCGGCAGTAAGTTCTTATGCATTTGTCACGAAGGTTTGCTTAACTATACATTAAAATTAACTCTTAGTTTAAACGAAGACTATGGCTCTGTAGGCAAAGACAATAAAGAGACGTTACCCACATAACCACAGATTCTACATCCACAGCTACTACATTCAGCGACATCAACCAACGAATATCATAAACTCATGAGACCATCCCAAGTTATCGTTGCCAACTTAGCACTTTATAGCTAGACCTAGCTATTGTTCGGTGTCAGGCAGCTATAATTTAATCAAACTTGTAGCTAAATAACAATAGACATCAAAGAAAATTTTGTAATCGCATCCAGCGACATCTTCTTATTTAGCTATTTTACTTGATTCATCATCATCATTTCAGCCGTAAGACGTCCACTGCTGGACTTAGACCTCCCCCAATTTGAGGGGCTTTGCCATAATCGCCACGCTTGGCAGGCGGGTTGGCGATCGCAGTATGGTGATAATGCATAGAGAACGCTGCTGCCCATTCTCTAGTAAGTCCCTTAGTCGCCTTTTACGACACCCACGGGAAGAAATGGGGTGGTGTTATTCTTTACGTCCGGCACCACACGGTACCCCGGCACCACACTTACTTACTTTTTACTTTACTTGATTAAGTTTTGTTTATTCTTCCCATTGCGGTAGGCAAAAAATACAGAACGCCTTTACATTATGTTACTATGAAATGAAATCATTTTAAGCATGTAAATATTTGTGCTTTAATATTTACATGACGACCAAATAAGTGAAAAGTTAGCCAACTAGCCCCGGTCTCCGCTACTACAACACATTTCTCGCTTCAAAACCCGGCGTGGGATGATAAACAGCTGACACTCCACTTTCGTTCCACTTCCCGATTATCATTAAAATTATATTTCATGATTCAAATGGCTGACAGCCATATTTTCCCGTAAAATCAGAAGTTTTATTTCCCTGAAAACGTAATTTTCTTAAGAACTTACAAAAACACGATTAATGTTTTAGCCGAAACTCGTGAATGGCTCATCGGATTCTGATGAGACTGTAGGTCATGCAGAATACGAGATTTACTTGTAGGTACTTACAATGAAACTCACAACTGTATCAGAATATCATCATTATTCATCATCATTTCAGCCGTAAGACGTTCACAGCTGGACATGGGCCTCCCCAATTTGGGAGGGTTAGTCATAATCGCCACGCTTGGCAGGCGGGTTGGCGGCAGTATTGTGGTAAAATGTATAGAGAACGCTGCTGCCCATTCTATAGTAGTCCCTTTGTCGCCTCTTACGACAGCCAGGGGAAGAAATGGGATAGTGCTGTTCTTTACGTACATACACCACCACCCATACACCATGGGCACCGCACAGACACACCACATGTAGAATGTACCTATATGTGTCAATTTGCACCGTTTATAGGGTCATCATCATCGTCGTACATGTAATATCTACCCTAAATAATTTGGGATAAGGGCTAGAGAATAATGATGAGCAGAATATGTTACAGGTTTGTAAATTCATTCTCACCTCTTTCCCAAGCAGTCAGTTCTTTTGGTTGATGTCACGAAAAGATTTCATTTCCTAAAACTCACGCAAGCCATGCCTCTCCTTAAAGCTTGTATAAAAATAATTGTATGAAATACTGATCATCGTATGGTGACTAATGAGGGGTTTTAATCACAACGTGCCATTTCTCAGCGATGAGTACGAAATGCAAAAATAAACCAGCTTGCATTCCCTGAATCTTACCTCGGATTTTGAACTTCAGAACATATCGATATCTATAGGTTTTTGGTGTGTGGACGTTTTCGAAAACGATGTCGTCTTTTTTACTCTGTAGCATTCTAATATGTGTTCTGTGTGGTGCCGGACGTAAAGAATAGCTAGCACCATCCCATTACTTCCCGTGGGTGTCGTAAAAGGCGACTAAGGGAGATCTAGGGAATGGGCAGCAGCGTTCTCTAAGCATTTTATCACTATACCGCCAACCCGCTTGCCAAGCGTAGCGATTATGGCAAATCCCCCAAATTGAGGGAGGCCTTTGGCCAGTATTAGACATTTTCCGGCAGAAATGATGATGATGATGTTTCCAACATGTAAGGACTCCTTTTTACATTAATTTTATTTCAAAGTGTAGGTGCCTTTCATTTTGCGCACCTACCACCTCGTTAATTTACCTTTTTATTAAAATAATTGTAACACTCCAGTGAGTAATTATGTTGGTACTTATAAAAAAAGGGCTTCGGTTTGAATATGACTTTAACTTTCAATGGGATTCTACTGATATTTTAATTTAAATTCATCTCCAAAACAACTAACTGCATCAAAAATAAGTCAATATATAAATATCTAAGTGGGTATAGGCGTATAGTGAACCAATACTAATGCGTACATCGCTACGCCCTCTGTAAATCCTTGCGGCACAAGACTGAGCTTTGTTTTACAGCAGATGCAAGTAAACACAGCCGACCCGACATCTGGTATATTTTTTTTACTTCCATTATACGAAGGGCCTATTCCTGTGTCAATCGATATGGCTCAGCTGTAGGAAACGTTTTGAACTTTTGAGGCGAAATAAAACTTCAAAGAATCATAGTCCATGCGTGCTCCGATTCTTTTGTTATCTACTGCCCTATTTATTCCTATAGATCAATGAACTCGTCACAATATTTGATATTTGTTAGGACAACAATGTGGAACTGTACCTATACCTCAACATGATATCATGTATAAAGACGTAAATTCATGCGACATTGTGTACAAACAAATCATATATAATATCCCAGACCGTGTTTGCTTTCTGGCATAATCTCATTTTATGTTCACTCTCATGTATATATCCTAAGCTCTGTATAGTTTATAAACTCATCTGCCTAGCCTTTTCCCAACTATGTTGGAGTCGGCTTATAGTCTAACCGGATGCAGCTGGATACCAGTACTTTACATTGAGCGACTATCTATCTGACCTTCACACCCCATTTATTGGGAAATACTATGGCCTCTTTGTAAGACCGGTTGTCAGATTTTAGGGCTTTTGACGACCCGTAACGACTGTTAATGATCCACGAATGACAGCGGGGAACAACTACTTAACGGGCTTTCCGAGGCACGGACCTGTCTCGGGATGTAAAGATGGACGCCTATTCACGAACCAACCGCGGCAAGCATATCAATCCGTGCGGCAGTTACTCCTTGACCACGCACAAGCCCCTATATTTTGCAAACGAAATCCAAAAATCAAAATCAAAAGTCATTTATTCAAACTAGGCTGAGAGTCAGCACTTTTTGAACGTCAAAGTTACAAAAGATAGTCCCCCCAAAACGCCCGCCCTTCGACACTTCCTAGTGCTTTAGCTGGGAAGAAGAAGTGGCAGAACAAACTCCCCAGCAGCACAGCTGTCTGTTAAGTTAGAAAAACTTGATTCTATACAATATTGTGTAAGTAGGTAAGTAATAATAAAAAACAAAACATACATTATTCGACATATGTCAGCTAGCACACGCCAATATACCAACCAACAAAACATTGAAAACTAAACTCAAGCTGAAATAAATAATAATCCGATTATGTTATCATCTGGGTAGTTTCATTTGGTATTTGTATTAAAATATGTTATCTCGTTAATGGAATATGTATTCAAGTTTAAATTAAACTGGTAGTAGGTAATTCATTTTCAAGCCGTAGCTCCGCACTGCTGGCTACGACAGCCGCTCGTTCACAAAGTGTTTAAAAGTAGTCTGTTCTAGAATAGATTTTTCTATAATCATTATAAATGACTTAAAGTGAATTATAAGTTAGACTGCACAAAGCGAACATTAACTTACATCTGAGCTTAAGTTAAAAGCTCTACGCTCCGTAGCGCGTGCTACGCCATTCAGTTAAAAATATCGTATGCGACATAAAACTCAAAATATTTTAGTAATAGCGTCCAACGTCACAGTTCTCATTTTTCGAATAGGTCGACAGACGAGCCGAGATTGAAATTGTAATACATACTCGTACGTACAACGTCATGCACAACTGACTCTTGGATTTTCATTTCAGATTTTGTGACTCGAGCCTTTAGCTGTATTAAACTGATGTAGGTATATAGGTCTATGCAGGCGTAAGTAAACCTGTGTAGAAATCCTCCTTGCAGAAATTGAAAAGGTATACTTACTTACTGTATGGAGCCCGAAAAAAGATTCGATGTTTGAAGGACTGTTTTTTTTTTAAACTTAGCTAAAAGATAATACGAAAACAAAGTCTCAATACAAGCTCCGGATATTCAGGCTCCCCCAAAACTTGTTTACCTGTAACATTCACAGCTACATCCTCCCTTACTTCCTACAGGGTCTGTGTCTATTATTAGATGGGTTATAATTACTCGGATACAGTGTTCCCCGAGGGGTCTGTGAATGGGCGCGTGTTTACAAACACCACGCCTGACTCCTGGAGGACGCCGACGGGACGCAAGCACAACACACGCATAAACACTTAAAATTAAAACTGGCCACACAACTCCCCTTTTCATGAATGTGTACTGAAGCCGCCATGTTTCGACTATGTATTGGGATAGTCCCGGCCTGAACAGTTTTTGTAAATCCCTCAATCATGCATGTTTGTGGCTGTCAATACCTTGAATGCTGAATAAGCATATTCAGAGACAGATTGGCGAGTTTGAGTATTGTTTTCTATATTGACTTCTGACTTTGTGTGATCACGGCCATTACGTTGTACTTAGGTCACTCAGGCATTTAATATTTTTATCTAGGTCCTGCTCGCGATTTCGTCCGCGTGAAATTTCGGCCCCTGACGCATCGCGACGCATCCTATCGTTTTCAGATTTTTTCTTTTTGCTCGGCTCCTAAATGTGATGTAAAACAGCCTAACCTTCCTCAAGAAATGGGCTATCAAAAAACAGAAATAATTGATGAAATCCGACTGATACTTCTAGAGATTAACGCGTTCAAACTCTTTAGCTTTACTATTTAGTCTAGATAGAGTATAAATAAGAAAAATGTCTAGTCGCAGATGCCATAACAAAACGAATAGTCGTGGTAGATCAAATATTTTTTGTTTTATCATACCAATTCACATGGAGTTGCATAGGGCACAGGAAATCCCAGGAAATTAACCTCCATCCATATCGTTCAATATTCATCGATACATGGTTACAGCGCATCAGGGCTGTGTATACACCGTGCATTTCCTGTGCGCGCGTGCTATGAAAGCTTTGCTTCCTTGTGAAAGCCCGCACGTGTGCGCCTAAAAGCCGCGCTGGTTCCACCTGCGCGCGCGCCGTATCCCCAAGATACGCGCAGGCCGCAGAGCACGCCGCGCGCCCGTCCAGATGTGTCGTGTTTAGTGAACATACCGTGATCTCCAACCATGGGACCCCAGTTTGACTATTGCCTCCGAGCCACCAGTGAGTTATCAATACATTACTCCTACTTTGTTTGTTGTGTAAACCTCATTATGGAAGCCCTGGATCGAACCGCCTGCGCTGTGTATTAAAACTTTTGCAATTTTCTAACGGCATAAGTTCAATAAGTTATTTAATTTTCCGATACAGAGGTCGCTTTAGAAAACTCGTACTTAATTTGTGATAAGTTAGGCTTCAATATTTTTATTGGAAATTCTCAGTTTTGAGATTCGTATTTATATTTACAAACAAGCGACGTTGTATAGGTATGGGTTACGATGGACGCTGATATGTTCATAAGGACATAAAATACATTGTTTCCTAATTAGGCATCGGTGTGTATTATTAGTGTCGATGATAACTGTTCGCGACACACCGTAGGTATTGTAGTGGGTAATTAGTATTCAAGTGCACTCTCGTAGCCGTAGTAATTAACGGTGGAAGCGTTTCTGTTCTGAAACTACTGAACATTACCAAACATATCGGTAAGAATAAAATTAGTCATTCGTCTGAAATTCTCAAAACACATTTTGGAAGCTTTTTTAAGCTTTCCGAGAAATACGATTGATTCATTAATCAAGAGGCGCCTAACTTCATTTGTTTAGACTGCGACTGATGATTGTACTAATTAGAAATCTACTGAATTGAATTTTTTACTTTACTGATTATTACTTCAGGAAAATCGGTTTTGTTATTTTAGTAGGTATGTAGTATATTTATGGTTTTTTTTTAAGTTTGTTATTGACCTATATCCTAATTAAGAAATTAAATATTTCATCTTATGCATCGATATCGTTTATACGGCATATTGTTATAAATATTTCGCTTCATCTAACCTTCCAGACCAGTGAACTAATAGTGTAATTTTTTGTATAAATATTTGTGAAAAAGTCATGTCTTGATAAATTTATCAAATCATGGAAAATTTAATCTGTTACCTATCTTCGATATCATACTTTATTTTATAACTATAGTAGGTACTACTTAAAAAAACGCTTGAAGCTTGTTACTAACTGAACTAAAATGCAATCAATTACTGTCAAATACGTCATTACTGGCCAATAATGCCACAATAACAGTGAATATTTAGGAGTGGGTCCGCTATTGTTTGTCACTTATTTTTATTTAGCCACATGTGCTAAGGGCCATTTCTATTGCCGCCCCGCGCTCCTAAAACCAACCGAAAACTCGCAGATGCGGGCATAACAAAAAATACGAATCTGGCAAAAGCTCTTCTTTCACATCCTATGGTAACAATTTAGAAACATAAATCTTCATTAGGCATCATTTATCCTATTTTGCTTTGATTTTCTTCCCTTTTACACTTTAACGCTATACTTCGTTTACTTTATGATAGGTATATAAATGGTTTATGATGTAATATCTGCCTCATATTAAGGCGTACCGACACACATTCTAAAGTGCGTTAAATTCCTAAGTGGCGTTTACGACTGCTGATCCTGCTATTAAAATTAGCCAAAGTTATATAGCAACCAACGCAGTTAATGAAAGGTATACATAGGTACTAGTAGCATCTATTACTGTACCACATTCCCTCGTAAGTTCGTCATGTCAGCTATCCGAATGGCTTATCATTGCACTAGTGAGACTACATAGGGAGTAGACAATGGGCGAAAATTGCCTTCAATTCGCATTTTCCGGCTTTCAAAAGTAGGTTGCTACACTCTGCCCGCACTGGACGTAATGGAGAGCCGTTAGTTCATTGGGGTTATTGAATAATTCCCGTGTGTCGGACTCGTAGAGTACTGGCCACCGCCAGCGCGCGACGTCGCATCGACCGCCTCGATGATACTCGGTATTGTGTGCCCTTTGTAGCATTTGTTATCATTGCACCAAATTGGATGGACTTTTGATACGTAACTTTGTTTATTTACAATTCTTATCTTCTTTTCAGATAATCCGTCATATTTCGCGTTGCCGAACAAGGATGTGCCTGACAGCGGGGAAACTCAGGGCTCTTCCGAGCCATGTTCCCGGTCCGCTCCCGGGCGCGTCTGGCCGGATGCCGGCCGGCCATTGGGCTCCCCGCGCCGCAGGGAACCAGAGAGCCCCAGACGCAAGGAGTTCAGGGCTCTGCTCAGATCTCTGTCTGCTCGCGAGCCAGAACAAGCCGAAGCTTTTCTTAAAGGACAGCCCAGACCAGGGGATTGCGCTCCTGGAGATATGAGACACACATTTACTGCTCCGCGAATCAAGTAAGTTAAAAATATATTACAAATATCAAAGTAGGAACTGGTATCGGTTTAATTTATGGATATATTCATTTACAACTTCGTTTGTTCTACAGGAAGGGTAAAATAAGCACAACAGTTGTAACAACAGATGGTCCACAGGAGCGCGAAGAAGTATTCTACACAATTCCCCTTCAGGGTAGGAGACGACACTCGGTTGGTGGGTACTTGACAACGGGTGCGGCCGGGGCTGGGGAAGTGACCGCAGTTCCCAGTGAAGTACCAAGAATGCCCCCACCAAGGTTCAACCAAAAAGATGAGGACACCATCAAAAGAAGAAGACCAAAGAATTTCTCTTTCAAAGGTTAGTTCTTTAATAATGTTTGTTTGTTAAAAGTTTTGACGCGTTGACGTCTAACTTTCAATAGTTATCTTCAAACTAAACATGAGGAAATAAACGTATCGGAAACATCCATAAATAAATACTTATATGTCATGAGTTATCTTAGCCAAGTGTGAATTATTTGAGGAACATAAAATATTTACATAGGCTGTTTGCAATCGATCAAAACTCTAATACCTACATTTGACTGAAGATTATTCCAGAGTGTAACGTAAACTATTATTGAATGGTTTATTTGTATCACTTATTTACTTTAGAATGATTTACACGTAAACATTTACTTACATTTTATGCGGTTTGTATTTACTTGGCAACTAGTTAGCATTCTTTGGTTAATTGTGTGGTTGGCATCACCTACTTATTGTTTACTTAAGGTAATTAATGTAGATGTAGTTAGTCTTAGATATTAACTAGCTTAACGTGACCAGGATGTGATGAAATTACCATTTAAATCTTTCTTTGTCTTCATGTTAACTTAATATTGAAAGTTGAAAGCGATAGTAGAGGAAGCGGCTGCAATAAAATCTATTCTGAGATAATAATGATACGTGGAAGTGAATAATAATGATAAACGGTCATAAACAAGTCAATCGAAACCTAGGGCCGATACCAGAGAACAACGCTCCCGACGGACGAGCCGCCCTTCGACCCTCGCCGATACTTGCGCTGCACGATACAGATGCATCGCCCAAATGTCCAATAACCTCAGCGGCGCTTTTGATATCTTCATCATATCTCACTTGCCCTTTAACTAAAAGCTATCTTAAACAGGGATGCGATGCATGTTTTATCAGAAACAATAAAAATTCCAACCGTTACGTAAGATGTAAACCAAGAGTCGCTTATAAAAAGATTTGTCTCTGAACTTCGATAATACCAAGATTACGTCAACTTATCAATTTTCAGGAATCGTAATATTTCGCCGATTAGGCGTATCTGCGAAACGCGTACAGAATATAATAAAAACGTTTTTCGTGTTTACCATCTCGTATTTGGTCGTCGATAACGCTTGGGGAATTATTTACACATGGGCCCAAATTTGTTTTGTAAGATTAGGCGGTTAGGCGTCAGGGATGGCGATATGGCGTTGCGACTTGCGATTATCGTTGTCGCGCCGAGCTTTTAGTATGCGAAGTGCGTGCGCTTGCGCCGCCGCCTGACGCCAGCGCGCGCGCAGTCGCCGGCCGCGCGCCACATGATCGCGAACCGACACTTCTCGCTGTCACAGTTCTGAGGGCTCTTGTATTAGTTTCGTGCGCTTTCTAGTGCTCGCCTGCAGTTCAGTCAGTGCAATGACAAGCGTTTAACTTGAAACTGTCGGGAACAACGTCTTCTCTCAAACGCGTCGCTATGGAGGATAAAAAGAGCGAAACAATGGCTGACACAAGTGAGTTTTGTTTAAAATTTAAATTTTTAATTGTTACACTTTTGCTTTAGAAAGATTTTGAATATTTACAACTTTTAAAGTACAGTACACGTTACTGTATTTTTTTTTTGTCATGAAATGTGAATTATCCTTACAATAATTTAATTAATTTGAGTGCCCAAAGCACTCAAATTAATTAAATTATTGTAACTTCTGTTTCTCATTCACACATAACAACCAAGTCTCCTAACTTGAGACAAATACGCCGTAATTACTTACTTGGCAGGCAGTTAAGCGGATAAGCTAACTAGTAACTGGAAAGCTCCATAGCTAATATATGAGAGATTACAGCATTCCATATTAATTATTTGATATTACTTGCTTAAGTAAAGGAACTTAATTATAATTCTAATTACCTTACATCACGACTAGAGATAGATAATATTAATTAATCTTTCACCACATTTTCCTTCATATTGCTTCATTTCCACGGTCCTTAATTTAATGTCTCCGTACTTTCGACGTAGAAAATGTGTTATTCGGAGAGCTTATTATAGTTATTACTTACACGGTATGGATTTACGCGATCCCCTTTTATTAACTTAGTTGACAGCTTCTGATGTTATGTGTGTGTTGGTAGATAAATTATTGGATAAGTATATAGTGGCTCATAGCCGCATACAATGACACTATAACACTTGTGCATGGCGACCAGCACAGCTCCCTTAATGCGATAGATAATAAGCCATTGTCTTCGCTAAAGACGTCTTCAGCGGCCTTCACTTTACTGAACTCAACAACGTCACACTTTGTAATTCGAAAATGTCCACCTCCATCCAAAATCAATGTCAAAGAAACACCGTACAGCATCACCAAATTAGATTCACCGTTGCCATGCAGATGTTTACACGATAATGAGCTTTAAGAGCTAAGAATTAGGAGGGAGCCCCATGGGTTGGTTGGCACCCGAGTTGGTCGCGGCGAACGCATTAAATATGCAGGGTGGCATGTATGGCTGAATAAACATAGTGTAATTTACATGCATCGAAGCAACTCCCGTAATGTACTCGCATTGGGAATGTAAATGCGTAAACGTCTTGTATAACTTGTCTATATTGTCGGTAGGATCGCTCCCACAGATTGTGTTAACTGATGTAGAGACGGCGGACAATTGTTTAGGGACAAAAGATGGAAAACGTCGGCTTGTTGTTTAGTTTCAGCACAAAAGGTGCGAAACATAAAGCTTTGACTTAACCATCTGACGTTCACGAGATCCAAGAGATAGAATTAAAATATGATCTAAAGATTTTTTCATTTTTGTTTTTTTCATTTAAGAATTCAATCTAAAAGATTGACTTCTTAAATGAACTTTACAATGGTGAAAGTGTAGTAACAGCACATTTATAAATTTAAAATATCGGAAAAATGCGGTTATCTAATATAAGTATTATTGTAGAGACATGAACATATATCTTTTGTCTCCGGAGCTGTTGTCATGTTATCAGTCGGAGCATTGAATTATAACTTTGTTTGTGACGTCTATCGACGTCGTATCGTGATAAAAACAAGACGAGACAAGGCGTTATCACCAACGACCGCATACAGGGCTATTATTAGTTAATACGAGGAAACTGTCTAATTACATTCTGCTCTTGTTGGACATCTACACAGTAGAACAATGATCCATTCAAACTAACCCAAAAAAATTCAAAGTTCTCTTTATGAAGCTCAAAGGGAAGTCCTATTTATCTAATTTTTTAATGAGTCAGTTAGCGGAATTTGTTATTTAAGCCAACATGTGTACGTTCGTAGGGCTTGGAACGGTCTGCTTAATGATAGTGACGGTGAGTCAACAATAAATTATTAATATAAAATGTATCTTATAATTAAACCAGAAAGTATGATTTAGCATCGAAGAACTGACAGGAGCCAGAGAAAAAGAACGTTTATTTTGATATGATGAATCACATGGCGTCGGCAGCACGGCAGCACACATTCACTATTTGTTAGCGGACATGTTTCATATTAACCCCTATTTTGGCAAACAATAATATCCTCTTGTAAGTAGGTTATAAACATTATCATAATCTAAACTAACGCAGATTGTTGAAATCAATTTCAAGTATAACATCTGTTAATGAATGAGTAAGGAAGTGTAGATTTCTGAATTACTCACTGGTTTGCACGAAACAACACTACATACAAATTTTCGGTGAGGTAGTTTATGTACCTACCTAGATGCAACAGCTTGTATTTAGTAGCTCCTCAAAATGTGATCTCATTCTGACTGACTTTGCTGGAAATCCACGGTGCGTTTCCTCGTATTTCTTGGAAACGTCTTTTAACTAAATGAATAGGCAACATCGTGTCGCCCACGTTCAGTCCCACTGGGGAATATTGGATGTCCTATTTACTAACAATGTACGAGGGCAGATGATACAATATTGTCATCGCATTATGTGTCTCACAATTATTTTCGTAACAAGACGAGTAGATCCAAAGGAAACTAATCTCATAAGGATATTATAGTTCGGTCAGTAATTACATTTCGGGTTCCAAATCTCGTCCCTTTTGCTAACAGAAATCGAGCAATACCTTTCTGGCTTAAGTAAATAAAATACAGATTCAAAAGCTACCTGCCATATTGGGAGGCGTTATAGGGATACAATATTTTACTCGGAACATCAAAGATGTCCGCGGCGGCCATTGAACTGAAAACTGAAAGCGGTGGAGCAGCGAGCAGAGCCCCGACTGTGGCTCAGTGTACCTACTTTGTTCTACTTTCAAACTTGCGTAACGTCCTTATTGTGGTTACAAAAATAGGGTTTCAAGTGTAACCTGACGGAAGACGTGCTGCGAAGGTTTTGGTTCAGTCGGAGAACTTCGTACTTAGCTTGTAAAAATATTTGAAGCCACGGCTGTTCTTTTACTTGGATCGCTGCTTACTCATTAAGTTGCTCTACATTTTCGGGATTTAAATTTGTTTTTAGAATTATGTAGGCAGTAGTTAGGTAGCTAATAAATGCAAACTCGTGTAAAAATAACGCTATATAACAAACTAGCTTCTGCCCGCGACTTCGTCCGCGTCAAATTTATGCTCCCCTGACCCTTCCCGTCGCATCGAATTACCTGCCAGTTTTCGATCATTTTTCGTTGCTGCTCCGCTCCTTTTGATCGTAGCGTGATGATATATAGCATATAGCTTTCCTCAATGAATAGGCTATCCCAACACAAAAAGATTTTTCAATTTGGACTAGTAGTTCCTGAGATTAGCGCATTCAACCAAACAAACAAACTCTTCAGCTTTATAATATTAGTATAGATATTCTGATAAATCAGCAAATATTTTACGGTATCCATTGCAGCCAGAGTTTTAATAAACAGGAGGACTGGACATGCTAATGTAGTATCTATCAAATAATAATCTCAAAAATTTCGCTGCGTACCCTAACTACTACAGCTAGTAAATAAACGTAAATTAATTCCATTCTAATTCAAAATCTTTCAAGAAGGCACTTCCGTTCTACTTGAGCAGAAAATAGTCGCATAGCAACACATAACTGCATATCGGGCGTCATATTCAGCCCTCCAGTTCTGTTACTCGCTGCATTTAATCGGCTATAGTTATTCCGGGCGACGCTGATAGACGTTTGTCTATTTAGGAAACGGATATTACATTTAGTCGGGTCTTCATTTGGCGGCAGAGGTGGGTAAGTATAAACCCGTACGAGTTTCCGGCGCGCGCGCAGTGCATAGCATATTTTGTAAGCAGCCGATGCGTATGCGTGGCACTGAATGCAATAAAAAATTTAACAGCGACCGTATGCTTTCATTCATACGCTAGGAAAGGCATATTTATGTTTTTAGGACAGCGTTGAAGCTTTTAACGCTCTTACGCCTAACTGACCATCACGCATTGTGTAATGAAAGTGAAAGATAATGGTTCCTGGAACATAACGCAATGTTTTGAAGCCAAAAATAAAAACGCTCTTAAGGATTAAAGATGAATTCCTTTATAGTTTCTGAGATCACTTGACTTTCAGGCTTTTTCTGTTCTATGTCCAATTTAAATACATTCATTAATCAGTAACGGTCGATTGATTTCAAGTGTCTTTACGATCAACGTAAGGACGCACTTAAAATTAATTAAAACTGCATCATTACACGCACAATTGGCTTCTTTATGAGCTTCATGTATAATATTACTTTTGAGTTCCTTTTATACAGATATGAGTAACCCTTGTGTGCACACATCATTAAAAATAATGTGCGATTTGTGTTTAAGTTTCTGAACAAGGATTTAAATTCAGCAACATGTGTAGAAAGGTTTATGAAGCGTCCGCGCGATCCGTGAACTTCGATCCAGCCAATGACCCCCATCCGATATCAAGTGAACGACATCGTTTATGCTTTGATTATCCCTTGACAACACTTCCTTTCAACGTTAGGTATTATATTAGAGCTCGCTACAGACTGACTTATTCATGATAGCGACGACTGACGCTTATTCACATTCGGAATATATTAGGTACTGCTTATTACGCGTTCACTGTCGCGCTTATCGAATTTGGGATGATTATTATTTTTGAAATAAGTATTTCGGGGAAATGGAGTGTTACCTCCGAATAATTCGGAGAAATTTCGACATTGGTGGCGCTTTATAGCAAATCAATAGGCCGTTTAAAGTCAGTCCGGCTGAATGATTGATTAATTTAACAGGCTGCCAATATTGGTTAAGTGCCTCCTCGATCGTAAATAGAAGACGTTTCAGTTGTAATGAAATGTAACTGCCTACCAGTATTGATGATAAATATTTTTATTTTGTCTTTGTTGCAGAAATGGAGGACATAGCAATACTGTGGAGTTCTGGGTCTCCTGAGAGCGCGTTATGGTCAGACTACTTGGTCGCTAGCTTTGATAAGATTATGTCGCAACGAGCCAGGCATCACTACAGGTACGTACTACTTCATTCATAACATTTACTACCTACTCATCGAGCGCGATAACCTTGAAAAGTGCAAGGATACCTGTTTATCATGCGCGAGCGATAATAACTTAGATAAGATTTTCCTTTGTTTTTACTACCGATATCAGGATTTATTAGCCCATATAGAAGGTTTACTAACCTATATATTATTGCAGAGTAACACCAATAACTGCGGAGGAGTTGCTTGCGGCAGACTCGCAAGAAAAAGTGGATAAACTGACGAAGGCGCAGTTACAAATAGTGATCCTGTGCCCAATACTTGCTACCAAGTTAGCAGATCTGAAGAGAGACGTCAACGGAGACAGTCTGTTCAAAGTGGACAAGGTTCTAGTTATGTTGCTTGGAGTGGAAAAGAACCAAGTCATCTCTGGTAATTGCGAAGGTATGTTTAACGAAAATCTAATGAATACTTCGCTTCAGCATGAAAACTTTTAAAATTCTTGGAAGATGGAGTTACGAAGCAATGTCGCACTTTTAAAACTTTAGTAACTTCAAATAGAAAATCATTTTTGCTAGTCATTTTGTGTTTACACTGAATTGGAATTTTATTTTAATTAGAAAGTATTTTTTTTTATTGAAAACTACCTTTTGCCAGCGGATTCGCCCGCGTGTTATTCATATAAACCTTCTTGAATCACTCTCTCTATGGATGAAAATCGCATTAAAACCCGTTACATAGTTTTAAATATCTAGGCGTACAAACCGCGAAATGCGACTTTATTTTATATTATGTAAAGATACGTAATTGTAAATGTCGTATTTTTCACAGATTATCCGACAATAGACCAGTGGCAAATGATGTGTGTGCGGGAGAAAGATACGTCTTTCGTGGACACATTCCTGACAGCAGCCGTCGGAATCCTTCGAACCAAAGACTGTAAAGACACAGCGACTGACAGAACGAGCTTCTCAATCGTCCCCAAGAAAGTTAAAATCGTAAGTACAACCTAATTACAAGTAAAACTAATTACTACCAACAACTGTTTATCTTAACCAAACACAAGATGGCATACTTCACAGCAAGCATGCCACAAATTCTTACGAATCAATTTAAACGTTTACGAGGAAATCCCAAGTCCATTACCGACAAATTAGACCGTTAGGAACAAACGTTTCTGAAATGGCCACACAATTTTCCACCTTAGAAACAAAGCTTCAGGGTTCAAAATTGAGAGGAAGGGTCTGCTGTGGGACAAAGTGAACGCCTGTTTACCTTAACAAAATAAATTCACAACGTGAGTTAATTAAAGTCGTTTGCACGCAGGGACAAAGTCGAGTGATAGCGCTCCTCAACGACCCTATTAGAGACGAGGACAGCATAAAGATAATGGTGGACAAGAAGGGGGAGGTTATTAACATCCCTAGCTTCAAGAAGAGGAACCCTTACACTCTTCAGTTTGATATACCAGGTAAAGATACTTGTTTTTTTTTTCTATACAGTGAACCATCGCTTGCCACTTGAAAGCCCCGTGAATGAAAGATCCACACAGAATGATGTAATTTCTTTTTAAATAAAATCTTTTTTCAGAAAATCTTTTGTTTCCAATATTTAAAGTACCTTATCCCCTTCACTTTGGCATCTCGACTGCGTGCCATATACTGCTGCTTATTTTCGGTAGATTTAATTTTAATATCGGCATATTCGTGGCAGATTTCTTTTCATTGACTGCTGTATTCTCAGCAGATTTGATGCCATGTGAGAATATTAAAATTAAATTGTTTATTACAGAGTCATGTCTGGAAGTGTCCATGCTCGTATGGGTACGTGTGAGCAAGAACGGCCAGTCGCTTGGGCGAAGACAAATCAAGTGCGAAAGTAGACTCAGGGAGTTGGATCAGCTGCTGAGAGCATCGGATCATCCCCTAGAATTTATGTGCCAAGTAAGTATCTGTTTAATTTAGTATTATTATGATACTTTTGGAATACAGAATTTATTCACTGTCATCGAATTTTCATCTTTGTATAATTCATGGAATTGGTAAAATATCTGAATAACAAGAAGACTCAATTAAGCTTTTGCATCATTACATACGAACTCATAAGTAATTCACTTTCATATAGAAAGCAAGAAAGAAAATAAGTTTATTTGCGGTAAACATGACGCAAAGAAAGACTGAACACAACAAAAATATAAAAAAGCTGGGGGAAAACATGCGTCAGTCACACACACGTAAAACGGCCTATTTTCTTTTCTCTAATAATATATTTCTTAACACAGACTTTGGGCTTCAAAACAACCAGTAAGGAACAACTGGACAGTTGGATGCTGAACGCCTTCCAAAAGAACATACCACCGCATTTCAACCTGCTGGCATCCACTGAACAATTTAACCCGAAAGCTGATATGTCAAGTAAGTCTCCTCTTTCATTCAATTGATGATTACAGCTTATTAGTATTGGGTTTCAAATCATTTCTTTGACAGGGAAATATGTATGTAATGTAATTTGTTTAATACTAAATGATAGGTGGCGAAGAATACCCAACGTTGCTACATTGGGCAGCGCGGTTCGGTCTGGAGCGACTGTGTTGGCAACTCCTGGAATGTCCTGGAGGGGGCGCCGCCGTCGCACTGCGGAATGTTCGACAACGGACACCTGCGGACCTCGCCAGGGACCACAAGCATTACGCACTCGCTGACGTACTAGCTGATCATCTCGTAAGTACCTTTTCTGACTATGTAACAAAGGAAATTTATGGATGATATAATGTGTTATGTTGCTCATTTGAACACTTCTTTACAGAAAATAAATGAATTCTCCAACATGTACTATTATCTGAAAAACATGTCTGACAACGACAAAGAAGAGAGCCAAGACGAAGCTAAATCAGATGATCTTCGAATTGTTGAAACATGTGACACGGTCGACTCACCAGTACGTGATCACACCTCGTCCGATCCTTTCAGCGAAGCGTGCACGCAGAACCTAGAGAAAAACATCGAAAAGCCGGACGATTTCGAAAAGAAACAACGACCAAATCTGAGGCTTCCGAAAATTAAAGAACAGTTTTACCAAAACGAATTCCCGCTTCACGATAATACTGTAGACAGGATCCAACAAGCCCTCGAACACGATTACTTAGTTCAACCTTCCAATATAAAAGTAGAGAGCCCTAAGTTCAGACCAAATAACTTGTACGCGAATAGTTCGAGACTGATGCCGCAGCAGTCAGACATATTCTTGTACTCGCCCACCGAAGAATCTAAGACTTTTACCATTGACACTCCTACTAGTGATATAAGCCAAATAAACCTAAATACCAAAGACGTCCGTAGCAGTGGTAGTGTGAAATCAGGGAAAGAAACCTGTCCCCTAACTGGCCAAGAAGAGTTAGCAGAAATAATAAACGATTTCAAAAACAACGTTTTCACGATATCTGAAGTGGAAAAGTTGGTGATGGAATGGAAGAACAGGAATGAGACTCAGCAGTCACTGAAAGAAAAGCAAGAACAGCTGAACAAAATGAGGGAAGAGTATGATAGGATCCAACTGAAGATAAAAGACAACATGAAAAGACCTACGCCCTTCGAGAGGGTGAAGAAAATGTTCTCAAAGAGCAAAAATAAACGTGAGTAATGACAGTGCAACCGTTTGAATAATAAAATTTGCTTGAGTTTTCTTTTGTTACTTAAAATTGATTATTTCAATTCCAGACCACCACCACGACAACAACAACGGAACTATTGAAAAACGAAATGGAAATACGAGACCAAATAGCAGTTTGAGTGAAAGTAAGATCAACAAATCAAGTTAAATAACAGAAAACAAGTTACCTTATTAAAAAT
The DNA here is from genome assembly GCA_932294355.1 of Aporophyla lueneburgensis. Taxonomy (NCBI): domain Eukaryota; kingdom Metazoa; phylum Arthropoda; class Insecta; order Lepidoptera; family Noctuidae; genus Aporophyla; species Aporophyla lueneburgensis. The sequence continues at coordinate 18,171,212 of OW028746.1, read as the reverse complement.
ACAAACAAATCTTAACCCTTGCATTTGTTTTATCAGGTTCTTCTTCATCGGGACGCCTTAGTACGGTCAGTGGGGGCAGTGTTGCTGAAACAAACAGTGTGCAGTCCGAAATCGACGACAAAGCTAGATCTATTGTAAGTATAAAAAATAGTCACTAACATTCTTCCATTCAATCTCTTTCTTCTTTATATTTAGAGTCTCTGTTAACTTTTGTATTTAGAACTTCTCTCATATCGTATTTAAAAACCCTTTTTCGATTCATATTTTTAAATTTTGCTCTTTCTTATTTTGAATCTCATTCTTTTTTCTTATTTTAAATCTCATTATTTTTTCTAATTTTGTATTTTGTATTGTGTTTATCAGATATCGTCCAGCACGTTGACAATGCACTCTGCGTGTGACGGTGAGAACAGAATGGACGACTACTTGATCCCGCCTCCGCCGCGACCTCTGAACGGCGGCTGCCCACAGTTCACTACTTTCGGACACCCCAAACATGATAACAGGTAAACAAAAGCAAATTAGATTCGGTCATATAGTGGAAGCAAGTTCAATTCGCTGGTTAGTAAATCTATTGTCAAATGCTATAATAGTAAAAAACTTTTTAACAAAAAATTAAACCTCCGAAAAACTGAAAAGCATAAAATAATAAACCTTAAAATTATGAGTCGGCGCTTTGAGTGATCCTTGTTCAGTGATTTTTCAGCGCCGACTCAAAATTTTAAGGTTTATTATTTTATGCTTTTCAGTTTTTCGGCGGTTTAATTTTTTGTTAAAAAGTTTTTATTTTATAATTTTCTGTGGCTTTAATGTACTAATAATACTTGGCAAGGTATACCCTATCCAACAAAAAAAGAATTATAAAAATCGGACTACACTGTATATAGTAATGCGTGTTTATACATTACAATCAGTGAGTGAACAATCAATCATCCCCTGTTTTCCGACCCTTAGGGTTCGATTTTGTTTTCCAAAATTATATGGGACCACGTTGGGAGTATACCCTTTCCAATAGAAGAAGAATTGTCACAATCGGACCACTATGTAAAAAGTTATGCGTGGTCATACATAAAAAAAAATAAAAAAATATACGCGTCGAATTGAGAACCTCCTCCGTTTTCATTCGTCGGTTGAAAATGGGGTTGAAGAGGACATTGCTAACTAAGCGATTAGTGTTATTTAAAAACATAATTAATAAAAAAAAACCTGAGGACCTTACCGCAGTCAATTTGTGGATGGGTGACCACCCATAAGATATCGAGGCTCCACCGTGCCTCGGAAAGCACGTTAGCCTGTTGGTACCGGCTGTTATTACTAAATACGTCTTTGACAGCATTACGGGTACTCAGAAGCCCGAAAGTCTGGCAACCAGTCTTTCCCAGGGGGTATCTTATTACCCACTTAGGGTTGTGGAGGACAGTTGGCAGTCGCTCCATGTATGATACTGGTATTCAGATGCATCTGTTTAGACTAGAAGCCGACACCAATATGGTTGCAAAAGACTAGGCCGATTGATTTGGAATGAACAAAAAACCTACTAACCCAATTTCCATGTTTCAGAAATCAGCACATGGCTACGATAGTAGAGCGTGAAACGTCAGCATCTCGTGAAACGCTCGACTGTGACGCAGACACGCGCAATGGTACACACTTGCGACTAAACTTCGGTTCCCGCGATCGATCGCATCCGACAAGTCGCTGCGACGACCGCGACGGCGCACACATGTACATGAACATATCTGCCACTCACACGTAGTTCGTATTATAGCTGTATTCTAAATCACATGACATTCGCGTATTTTTTACAAAAAAACATTCATTGTTGTAGGTCACTCGGTAACAACGAAATGTTGACATTCTGAAATAGAAATGACAATTTCTTGTGGGTGTTGCGTTAATCCACGCGTAATTCTTGGATTTAGAGACCGTGCCAAATAATATAAGGTTAGTCATTTCGTAAAAGAGATAGGTATAAGTCTCTTACACGTATAATAGAGATAAACTGACTAGGCAAACGTTTTAGATTAGCAGTTTCAATATTAGTGCCAAAGCACATCGAATTAATAAAAGACTCACAGGCTCCATATAGCAGTTTTGTATCAACATTCGAATAGTGCGATTTTTCATTAAAATATATGAAGACTGAAAGATGCATGTAAATATTGTATATATTTTTTTAATCATTTAAACGTAATATCTCTATTTATTGTCGTCGTCGATTTTAAAGCAGATACGTAATATTTTAAATAGTACAAAATATATTCACTTTTAGTTAATGTAGCCAAAATTAAGTTATTATTTAAGCATTTACCGTATAGTTACGAAAAAACATTAGCATACGAGATTCTTGGCATATTGATCTGCATGAATAAAATATTGTATTAGTACTTTTGTATTAAATCGTCCAAGATGCATTTATTGTACCATGTATACTATGTATTGTGAAAATAAATTCAAAATGCTATATATTTTTTCTTGTATTCTTAAGCCCTCACCCTAGTCTGTGCCGTTTGTTCTATAGCTAAAAATAGTTTGCTCTAGTAGGGGACCATCACAGGAAGAGATCTTCCTGTCGTTTAACAGACTGCGACTAATCCGGTTTATAAGACGTACAGCATCCGTTGATAAACTGATTAAAACATAGCGAGAGGACATGGATAATCATCCGTCAGATCATATAGATGTTCGTTTTGCTTGTTACCCCTTTGAATGTATGTCATGGTTGGCTATTTCCGTATCAATTCGGTTACACAAGATCTTATGAATAGGAAAGGATATAACTTTACAAGCAAACACATTTAAATATTGTTAGTATTTTAATTCGGCACCTACTTCTTGCAGGCAATAAGTAAGTCACCAAATGATAAATACAGAACCGTAATTAATAAGTAAAACATAAATTAAACGAACCAAAAATAAATTATACAGTTTTAAGACAATATTTGTCTATTGCTAAATTAATATAAGCATATCAAATGCACAAAAAAATTTGCTAATTATTTATAACATATGAACAATATAACTTAATACTCTTTCACAGTTTCATTGGTATAACTATACGTAGGCAAAAATAAATGCGTAAGTTCTAAAGTAATCACATGTAGATACGCGTTCATGAATCAAAATTTTGCATAATTTGACAACTATTTCGTCGAACATAAGTGCATCTCACGCCTATCGGCGAAAAACAATACATTTTCCATGTAATTTCGTATTGAAAAAATTAAATTATTATATTCTAATTCAAGAAACACTTTACACCAGAAAATAATAAGTCATATCTTCAAGGCTTCTCAACGAAAGCGTATCAATAGAATAGTTGCTAACTAAAAATAAGCAAAATATCACAAGGACAACAATAAAACAAATCTACCTACAATTCGTTACTAGAAATTTATGTATAAAATACTTAAGAATACCATTATTGCCACCTATCTCAATAAATAAATCAAACCATATTGTTTCACTGGTTTACTTCACTGACTCGTATTAAAGTCTTTATTTGTCTAAACGTACCGTGCATTGGGGCCTCTAAGGCTGTTCAATAATTGCGAAGCTTTAACAATTCGACAATTTCATTGTTCGAAACAAAACCGACCTTATAGAATTTAGGTAAGTACATAATTTAACAACTTAGGCGGTAATTTCTAGCCGTTCTATCCAATTTACGTACGAAATGTCAATCAGTTCATGTCGATGTACCAAAATGTAAAAATCTTATGTATTAACTGGAGTTTCGATTGTAGTACTATAAGTGCGATTTTTCTTTGGTGTGATGTGGTAGTCCGTTGGCCACTGGTTGCGGGGGCGGAGGCCTGGTCAAAATGGCCTGGTACATGCTCCACACGGCGAGAGGTCGCATGTAGCCCACGGAGCGATGGTTACCATTCTCATACAAAGCCTCTGGGGTTTCGAACGACAGACCCATTTGTGTTAATGTGTTGTATAAGCCGCCAGCAGTCACGAACGCCTCTTCATGCATACCTGAAACGAATAGTTGATTTTAGGCATCATAAAATAAACAAAAATGTATAGCATACGAGGAACTTTTAATGTACTTGTAATCCAATGAAATAAGTAGGTATTTTATGTGATAAGATAAAAATAAATACAAGCGATATATTTTCATATAATCAGAACTCACAATACTTGATGAATTGCACGTGTTTTGATAAGATTACCGCTATTGGGAATACCTTTTAGCTCGTGTCTACTATCTTACGTAGGATTTTTCTACTATAGCATTTGTTTCTAGTTTTTTTTTTACGATAGTAAAACTAAACTTTGCACAGGGTGTCAGGGTCACTAAATACAAGGAAAATCCGGTCAAATATGCGTATCGGAATCCGCAGTATCCGATAGTTGAGATTAATAATTACTCATCCACGGTATTGATTTAATCGATCCCAAAAATAAGTTTCTATTTCATTTACTCTCGAAACGCTATTGTCGCCGTAAACAACTCATTTTCCAAAAACTATTGACCAAAACCACATAGAAACAACACATTCTTCCCAATTTTCAAAGTTAAAGTGCAAAAAAGTCTCGCGAGTGAAAGACAGTCAAATCAAAACCCCCTTTCAATTTATAAATAGTCTTAGTGTATTTATACAGTAAGGTAGCAATGGTGGCCTAGTGGTAACGGCTCCGACTTACGAGCTGTAGGTCATAGGCTCGAACCCAGGCAGGTGCTTAGCTGCTTAACTTTGTGTAAATTATTTCATCACCACTGCTCTCAAAAACGGTGAAAGAAAACATCGTGAGGAAACTGGCATGCCCTAGAACTAAAAATTCGAAGACATGTGACATCTATTAACCCAGCAGTGGGAACATTATAGGCTGATTATGATGTTTTTTTTTTGAGTGGGAAATCATATGGCTTCTCCCGCTCTGGGCGGAGCGGGAGGGCGTGTCAGACTTTTAATGACTAAAACCTTTTCCTTCAGTTGCTCATTGGCCAGGGTCACGATATCTCTTTCGAATAATCTCGCGACCCTGGCAGGGTTATGATGATTTAAACAGTTTTTACCAGTTTGTACCGTGTGAACGTAAAGAATAACACCACCCCATTTCTTCCCGTGGGTGTCGTAAAAGACGACTAAGGGACTTACTAGAGAATGGGCAGCAGCGTTCTCTATGCATTTAACCACCATACTGCGATCGCCAACCCGCCTGCCAAGCGTGGCGATTATGGCAAAGCCCCCCAAATTGGGGGAGGCCTAAGTCCAGCAGTGGACGTCTTACGGCTGAAATGATGAAACAGTTTTTTACCTTCATAAATCATCGTTGCGGCAAGTGCATAAGTGACGCCGGTCCACACCTCCTCGCTCTGCAAGGCCGTGGTGTCGATATGCCCGCGCGGGCCCGTCACCCAGCCGTTGATGGCTCCCATCTTGCCCCCCTTGAACTTCATCACGTTGTTCTCGAACACTGTGGCCAGCGCCTTGCGCACATTGGCCTCAGGGAACACTTGCTCGCTCCAGCCTGATGAGCGCAGGAACCTGGGGAAAACAGCTCGGGTTAAATAAATTTATGAACGGGTTCAAATCATATTTTTTTGTGACGATTGAATGGGTATGGAAATCTATACAATAACGTGCGCGTAAAACACAAAACTTAGAAACAGAGTAGGCGAAATAGAGCGTTCATTACTGTCCGGTGGACAAATGACTAGACTACGGACGTATACATAGCGCTTAAGAAGCATTCTCATAAAGCACGAATTTAAACTTTGACTACGTCTTAGCAAGCTTAATTTTGCTGGTAAATAAAATCTGAAAGTTTACTATTGAACTGTAGTTGTGTCAAAAAATATAACGTATGCTTCAACAAACATTAAATGACTCACCAGTGTCCCGCCAGCTGATCAGCCATCACAACTTTACTATTAGCAGGGCGCACGTCGAACTTGTAATAGGAGCCGTTCCACAGCTTCTCTTCAAACGAATGTTTCGCTTGCTCCAGCAGCTTGGCTAACTCTTTCTCGTCTTCTTGATGGCCTAGGATACGGGCCATTGCGCATACTGCGCTTACTGACGCTACCCATAGACCACCGCAGTACGCACTGAAAATGGAAGGTCACATTTTAAAATACGGATTGATGGCCAAAATACACAATAAATGTTCAAACTTAGTTGTTTTTCACTAGGGCGGCAATTACCAAAAATCAGAGTCCAGCGGTCTAAAGTTCAGTGATAACTAAACAAGCAGATATTTGATGCAAGCATAGTACAAACTGCCAAGGTCGCGAGACCGTTCGAAAGAGATACCGTGACCCTGGCACATGGGCAACTGAAGGAACACGGGTGGGTTTTAGTCAGTAAAAGTCTGACATGCCCTCCCGCTCCGCCCAGAGCGAGAGAAGTCATTTGATGATTTCCCATCCAAAAAAAAAAGCATAGTACAAAGCGTGCAAATGGCGATTTAAGATAAGAAACTTCAATGTGACGTACATTTACCTTTAGACAGTAAGACTTGAAAGAAAGAATAGTATCAGAAGAATATGATAAAAAAGTCGGTAAATAATTACCTAGGTCCTGACATGACCCAAGCGTCGTAGGTCTGGTCGGGGAAGCCCCCGTTCTCGATGAGTCCGTCGTGGTCGGTGTCCCAGCGACGCGCTTGGCGCAGCAGCGCGGCGGCGGCCGGGAACATGTCGGCCAGGTAGCGGCGCGCGCCCCACACGGCCGCGGCGGGCGCCCGGGGGCCCGCGCTGCCCGCCGCCTCCGCCCCCGGGGCCTCCGCGCTCCTGTACAACATGTCTAGTATATCCCCCATCCCGTACGGCTCCTCTTCGCTCGCGACCGGCGTCGACTGCTCCGTCAAATCCGGTGACTCGGCCGTCGTGTCGTCTCCCATATCCTCGTCGGCCTGCTCCGTCGAACGCGAGTACAAGTCGTCTTCCGTCCCCTCCTTCACGTCGTCTATAAACGCCATCGTGCGGTACCTTTCGTTGCCGAACGGCGCCGTGTGGCCCCTCAGCAACTGGTAGTCCCGCACCACTTGCAGTATGAACTTCAGATTCAAATCCTTCCAGTCGCTCACATCGTGGATGTTGTAAGCGTTTATATGGTCGAACGGAACGTCATCTGTAAAATATATTTGTTACTCAACGAGAAAGCTCCAGATCAAAAACCTGCAAATTACAAAAAACGTAAGAAAATCTGATTTTCCCTGGTTACCCTAGAACCTTCACCTTAAACAGGAGTTGTAGCTAATACGAAATATTGATGTAGTCTCCTAAACAAAGTCAAAGTTGGATTTCATGATTAGAAAGACAGAAAGACTTGTTCAAGAATTAAATTCAATAAATTTAGCTTCTCTAAGACGAAAATGGTCGGTGACGTAAAATATGCACTAATTTACAAGTTTCAGTTTTCGTGTAGTGACTTAATCAGGCATCGAATGTATTTTATTTATCAAAACCACTTTAAATGATCAGCAAACAACAAAGATCTGAAATAAGACAGTTGAGAAGTAATGTTCAAACTGTACACCCCTTTAGCACACACACACACACATACTTTGGACTCCCAAAGGGGTGTACACTTGGTACATTACTTCTCAGACAGTTGAGAAGTAATGTTCCAAGTGTACACCCCTTTGGAACTCCAAAGTGTGCACTCAGTGTCTTAATTCCGAACCCGTCAGTTACAACTAGGGATGGTTGAAGGTGGTGTTACAAATTTAGCACCATTTGCCTATTCTCGCTGCTTTAACTCAATATGAAACTTTCGAGTAAAGATATAAAGGTTAACTTTATCAAAGTCTTTAAAAAAATCCATAGGTCTGGACAGAATTTTGTATAATATTCTTCAACATATTTTTAATTTACACATATATACTTTTAGAACAAAGCCGTTCGTAACTACTACATATTATATTGCGGTTTTCACCATACTTTTAAGGATGAAAATGTAATGTTCATCCAATAATTTAATTATTGTAATTTGTTTACGAAATGAAATATTATTCTTAAACAATCTATTATAAAGAAAAACAACAGCTGCTTAGTTTAAGTGTCAAAGTTTGTACATATTTTTAAGTTTTTTAACATTGTTCTCAAGTAGTGATTTTTTTTTGTCATTTCTTATTGAGAAATAAAATTTCTTTAACCATAATAATATTTTTTATATGAAACAACGCATTAGTCGATTATAAGTAGTTTATATTAATAGGAGTACAATGACTAATGTATGACTTACCGGGATCACCAAGATCGTGTGGAATTGAATCTTTTGTTTTGAACTTCACTGATTTTCCATCGTAAAGTGATTGTCTACATTTATCGGTTTCTAATGCGATGGTGTCACGGAACATATATTGTAAGACCACCTGAAAATAACCGAAGCATTACTTTAATTAATGAACAATTTGACTATTATATTATTATCTATACTAATATTATAAAGAGGTAACATTTGTTTGTAAGTTTGTATGTAGGGGGTAATCTCCGGAAGTTATGAACCAATTTTAAAAATTGTTTCACTGGTAGAAAGCTACATTATTCGTGAGTGCTATAGGCTATAAATTATAAAGATATCATGCATATTAGCCGAACTATCTCAATTTTTGTCTAGCCAGGCGGAAAAAAATTGCTCTTACAACAGAGTTAATTGCATGCGCCGCCTTAACAGCTGTATATAATTTAAAACAATGTATGGCAACCCGGTCCGCTTTGAATAGTTCTACAAAAGAGTCCGCGACACCATATTTCTATCTTTTATATTTTAGCAGATATAGTAGCTTTTATGTTTTAAAAATAGTTATTTGTTATACAAGAGTGCAAAGTTGCTTTTTAACCGCGTGTTCAATTTTGATGACCGAGCAAGCGAAGGATTCTAAAATTGAATCACGAGCGCAGCGAGTGATTCAAAATTAGAATCCTGAGCGTTAGCGAGGGAATCAAAAGAGCACGAGGTGAAAAATCTTTGCACTCGAGTGCAACACGTAACTTTTCATTCCACCTCAGCGAGGAAATGACTAAATGCAAAAAAAAATCCTTTACAATCACAAGATAGGTACACTTTTATTTCAGTTTAGGTATTAATTACTACATTATGACAGGTAAGTATTACAGAATAATCTTTAAATTATAACAAAATAATACTAAGGTATAATTAAGAAAATTTTAAAGTAGGTAACGTTGCTACAGTTATTTAAATTGAGTGTAATATTTTTGTTTGGTACTGTAATATTGGTGTTAGTCACTTGTGTACTGTTTTTCGGTAAACTATCTGTCATACTTAATAGTTGTACCGATTCATCGAATTCCCTTGGCGTGAATGTTGGAGAGAGAGGGAGATGGTTAGGTGTTTCATAACGGCTTATTTTTGATGTAGAAGGGCCAATCCAAGGATCCGATTGAGACTCTTTCAGTGTAATGGCTCCTACGATGCCTTCACATATTTTAGACTTATTTTGGATGGAATCCTCTATGTATCACTCTACAACTGCATTGGACTTCCAGCCTCCGTGGCGCTTAAGGGACAGGAGATCAGCTCCGGAATCAGCCAAAAGTGTGGCTGAAGTTCGTCGGAAACAATGACCCGTGTACAACAGGGGTTCTGGAAGTTCAAGAAATGTTGCTATTTCTCGTGGGATACTGCCATTTTTATTAGTACCCATAGGCTGTCTAACACACTTTCCATTGCGATACTGTAGAAAAAATCGATTGATTGGAGTGTTAGGCGGGCGTAAGGCTTGATATTTCTCAACAATCGTTACGTATTCCTTGCGAATGACGATGTTGCGGTCTCTTTTTGTCTTTGTATTAGGTAAATTAATTAATAGTAAGTCATCTGAATGTTTCTCATTGTTTTTGACATTTAGTTGTGTTAGTTCATTAGTTCGACATGCTCCGTTTATTCCAATAATAAGAACTACCTGTAACGTAAAGAGTATTGTAGTAGATAAATGAATAAAATTGATATGAACGCATAATTATGCCTATCAACATCTATTAAGTATACTATTTAATTGAGATTAATATACTTAAGTAGATACTGAATGTGCAACTGACTTACTTTTGCCGCCAAATATACGGAATCGGGTGCTTCGTTAAGAAACTTTTCAATATCAGATATTGTGAAAACCTTCGATTTTTTTGGTTGATGGCCAGATGAGGCTCTTTTTAAAAATGCCACTAATTTAGGATAGGTATCGATATGTTTGTCTTTTTTCATCTTTATTGTTGCTTTTAGCATCGAATACGTACTCCATAGAGTGCTTGCTTTCTTGTTCTCGGATAATTCTATAAAATATGCCAGCAAAACGTTTTCTGAGAAAGTTTTGGCTCCTTTTGCTAGTCGCCACGTGTTTTAAATACTTCTCGCGTGATTGTTGAGGGAGAAAGCTCATTTGCGCATTATTAACAGTTTCAGTCAATTCTGTTGGCGTCAAGCAAACTTCCTCGTCGCTAGAATCACTCATTTTAGTTTTTCACTTGTTTTCAAGTTTCTTGTTTTTAATATAAGGTTTAACAATGACGTGAAAAAATGCCGCGTAAAGAACCGCGTACAAAGCAAATTGAAAAAAGAACACCAAGAAGGTTCCGAGTCTGAGTTTTTAACAAATTAAAAAAAAGTTGTATGATATATTCGGCACCATAGAGGTAGCAGTAAATAGGTTTAATGTTTTTTTAAATTCACAAACTTAGTGCACACGATGTTCTAAATTCAATTTACTTTATCCTCTAGAGAATAAAAACGGCTTTTCCACTCAGATATTGAAGATTAAAAATACTCTTTACGAGATGGTGGGATGAAAAAGTATTTTTCGACCTTTGGACGATTTTTTAAACAAGAAAATATTAAACCTTATCGAAAAAAATATTATTATGATCACAAGAACGTCATAGAGATACGATTTGCCCAAAACAGTATGTCAATTGGTTAAATAGTTTCGAAGATAATATATAATTACTAAATCGCAAAATGCCGCCGTCCATTCACGAACCGCATTAGAACATGCTTTGTACGGACGTTTTATCCATTTACCATAGATGACAAGCTTTTGATGCTATTATGACAGTATTATAAATAACAGGGGTAAAATATTTTTTTCTAGATGCCCCAGGAGGCACTGGGAAAACATTCCTCGCAAATTTGGTATTGGCAAAAGTCAGACAATCCCGGAAAAATGGGCTAGCTGTTGCCTCGTCAGGGATTGCCGCAACTCTATTAAATTATGGGAAAACAGCACACTCCACCTTTAAGCTACCACTGACAGTATCATTGGAACAACAGTCAGTATGCTCCATACGTAAAAATGGACCGCTTGGGAAACTGTTACAAGAGACATCTTTATTTTGGGACGAATGTACCATGAGTCATAGAGCTCATGTTGAAGCAGTAAACCGAACGCTTAAAGACCTCAGAAACTCAGATGCTGTTATGGGTGGTTTTAGTTTTGTTTTTGCGGGTGATTTTCGGCAAACACTGGCTGTATTAACAAAAGGAACACGCGCCGATGTTCAGGGCATGCTTAAAATTATCTAACTTATGGAGTTTCGTTGAAACTCTCAATTTACGAACAAAAATGAGAGCTTATTTGAGCGACAACTACGATAACGACGTTCCGCATCAACTACTAAATCTTGGAGAAGGAAAACTTATTACTGTTGGTGCTAGGACAATTAATTAACTATTAATTAATTGTCGTAGCACCAACAGTACTAGCGATGACATTAACCTTGACGATAGATTAGGTCACATATTACATAGGTTAGAACATCTGATAGACGCTATTTATCCCGGTCTTGAAAATTTATTGGAAAGAGATTATCATTGGCTTTGTTCCAGGGCAATAGTATCTCCTAGAAACGATATAGTGAATGAGATAAATAAACTGATTTTAGAGAAAATTCCTGGTCAAGTCAAACACTATAAGTCCATTGATACGGTGTGTAATATTGAGAATACAGTGCACTATCCTCAAGAATGTTTAAATTCTTTGAGCCCTTCTGGCTTACCTCCTCATGACCTTATGTTAAAAGTTGGCATTTCTATCATGCTGTTAAGAAAAATGAGCCCCCCCAACATGTGTAATGGCACAAGGCTGCTTATAAAAAAGTTGCGGGAGAATATAATCGTGGCGACCATTCTCACAGGGCCAGCAGTGGGACAACTGGCTTATATTCCGCGGATACCCATGATTCCGACGGATTTACCCATACCGTTTAAAAGGCTACAGTATCCCGTCAAAATCTCTTTTGCCCTCACTATAAATAAGTCCTAGGGTCAAACATTCTCTCTGGTGGGCAATGACCTGAGAAAGCAGTGTTTTTCCCATGGACATATGTTGGCTTATCTCGGGTTGGAACTCCTGAAAGACAATATATTTTGGTACCAAATGATAGCATTACATCTAATATAGTACTTTTCAATCAGAACATTACGATCTTGACCACAAATAGGCTAACCCACATTAACCCTAATATAACTTATCCCCATAAACCGTTACAAAACCGTTACAACCCTTATAAACCTAGGGGGTGGTTTCTACCCCTAAAAATTGAATTCCGGAAATGTAAAAAACACACGGGTTCAATATTTTTTAGTGTTATATCGATGTGCAAAGTTTCATTCTGATCGGTGGGTGACAGTTGGGTAGGGTTACGTGTCAGTACTAACCAAACCACACTCATAATTTCATCACAAGTTAAAATGTTTACCGCCCAACGAAGTGGGCACGGGTCAGCTAGTTACTAATATAGGCAAAGAGCATTACTTACTTGTAAATTAGGCCATAGTTGAGCTAACGCAAAGGAAGCATAAAAATGTACATCATACGTATTATACATTCTATATTCGTGGCCTTCTAAATACCCGAACAAACCAAAGTCATGCCTAGAACAAAATTAGCAAGTTAGAGAAGACTCAATGATTAAAACCTTTAACATTTCATTTAACACTGCTATAAACCTGACGTGTACTGAAATCTAATGGGTGAGTAATTACCTAGGATCGGTTTCCGGAAATTCGTCATGGACGTCAAACCATATTGTGCCGCCATCAGCGACATAATAAAGCTCATTCATTAAGGCACTTTTTAACCAGTCTGGTATATTACTGTGGAAAAAACGGATTAAATGTTATACAGTCAACATACTGTTACTTTGTTCATTGAATGACAAGAAATAAGTCAATTATAAAAAAAGAAATGAAGTAGTAGTATTACTTATTATTAAAGATGGGGTCCTGCCACTCTGCGAGTAGTTTCTCCCAATTCTCATAATTTCTAAGCGCGTACGCAGCTATGCTGGTACCGGCGATACCGTCGCTACCAAAGTATTTCGTATAAAATCTGTAACAAACAAAATTGATGATTAAAAGATCCGACCATATGATACTGTACGAAATATAAATGCGAAGGAAGACCTACCTCTTATGTACTTTTTTATCTTTCTTATATCTTATAACAGGCATGTCCCAGGCAAGACAGAACTCAGTGGACCCTGTTCCTCCCGGTTCTATAGATATAACACTAGAAAGTGCTACCGAATCACCTGCAATCAACAAAAATGATTGTATGAAATCCCGAAAATCAATTTTCACAGACTAAATAAATAAATAAAGACTCAGTACATTTGTAAATCTTTTTTTGTTTTTCCTTTTCTTTTTTCTCCTTCTCTTTCTCTTCTTTTGTTTTGTCCTTGTCTGGCACTTTCGGCGGTGGCGGCGTGAGGCTCGGATCTGGTGTTAGCGTGCCGTGCTTCTTGAGGCAATCCCACAAGTAACCAGAAGTCTTCGTGGCATTCCAAAGACAGTAGCCGTCGTGGATTGTCTCGTTTTTATCCTTCCTTTTGGCAATAGTGAAGGTGCAAGGAGTCTCGGCGACCTTCTGTTCTAGAGTGACGCCACATGTGTGATCCTCTGAATACCTCTCCAAATCCAGTTTGGCTGGAAGAAATAACCTTTTTAATGCTACTTTTTATTGATAGATCTTTTTTAATGTTTCGTATTTTTTTTTTATAGTCTAGCAAGATAAATTGTATACCAACCAATAGATTTCTTCTTGTGGGCGCCTCCGAGTACTTCAGTCCATGTAAACGTAATACTTACATTTCGCTTCTCATTACTAACATTAATAGCTGTAAATACAAATACTGCGCACGGCAGACTGCTGTCCTGTAAACAAATATAATTTTCAAGAAAAAAAAAGCAATTGTCATGTTTTAAAAGCGCTAAGTCCGCGTAGGTTTCGCACGAAGAAATGACGAGCATGACTCAGATAACACGTCTTTCAAAGGCAACAGGGAAAATAAATACTTTAATTAGACATAAGAAATATTTATTTATCTCTATTAGAGAGGAAAAGCTTTGGTTTTTAGAGTATATTATATGCAATGCATAGCATTACGTTACAGCAATTGGAAAAGCCCATGACTGCATAGGAATTCATGTAGATCAAAAACTTGGGATTGAATTTACGATTTTTGAAGTCGTAATGTTTACAGTACCTTGTAATTATGAGGTATGACAGGCGAGATCTGTCTGCAAACCAGCTTTATTCCATACTTGCTGAGATCGTACGTGGTCCACGCGCGCGGATAAAGAGCTGTGTATTCACAGTCTGCACCATCTAAGTTCCATTCCCAAGTTGGTGGTGCCTTCTTTGGTTTGCTAAAAGAAAAGTTTAGAATACAATCTATCTAGCTCCGTTTATCAGACTCAGGATTCATCCCATTTTGCAGGTGTGTTTATTACGGAGATATTTTATTGTCAGAGCATGGTAACATTATCATTCAGGTGCATCCTGCTACCTGATAAAACTTATTATTTAACAAATACTGTTGTTACTATCTAATTAAATCCCTACCTATCACATTAATTCATAGATAAGATTAAGGAATCATGAACTTGATAAACATTTTAGTGACTACAAAAGCCACTGACTACAACTAATAAAATACCTATACCTACACTAAATTAAGACATTTATAGAATACAAGTTTTTATGTTTTTTGGCATTAGAATATTCTGCAAACATGCAAATTATATTAGCTATTAGATATAATTGTGGTTTGAGTAACTTACTTATATGTTGACAAAACTGACTGGTAAATTGTTTCATTGCTGGCATTTCGTATGTTAACAATGAACTGACATTCTGGCACTGTCACATACTCATAAATGCCCGGGTATAGCTGGAAGCGACAGAACTCGCCTTTGAACCCTCGGCCTATAGTCCCACCACCGATACCTCCAATAGGACAGCCTACAAAATACATAAATATTATATTTACTAAATACATAGCTATATAAATAACTTTATATGTGCAGGAGCAAGTGAACAAACATTTTAAGCATAAGGTAACATTTTAGTAACATGTATTACAGTGATGGGTGAATTAGAAAGGTCTAAGCAAGGATGTGGATAAGATTAAAATTAAAATAAAAACAATCCTACCACCATATGGTTAGTACCAATAATAAATAAGTTATAATAGTTGGCATAATCAATCTGTAACGTTCCCACTGCTGGATCACAGGCTGAGTCAGGCCGATCTGGGGAGGGAGTAGGTCATAATCCATACAGCCCAGTGCAGATATCACATGTCTTTGATGTTTTGTTTCTAAGACATTGCCAGTTTCCTCACAGTATCTACTTTAATAATTTTGAGTATAGACGTGATGAAATTAAATAGAAAAAGTGCCGGTGCTGGTGGTTTGAAGCTCACAAGCTGCAACGCATAAGTCTGAGCCAATACCACAGGGCCACCACTAAATAAAAGAGAGATAATAAAAAGAGACCCTTTCTTCATAGTTTTAGGGCTCTTTACTTGTTTAGAGATGTTTTGCAGTAATGTTATGTAAATGTATTACATAAAAATAAATACACCAACATTAGGAACAAAACTAGTAAATCAGCCCAATTTTGTTCTCAAACAAATTGGCTAAAGATTCAAAATAGATGTAAGAAAAGTTGCTTACAATGATTTGGTAATCTACAATTCTTGATAGTGAGTTTAATTAATGTTACTAAGAAGGTACTTCTATTATTAGTTTTATTAGTTATTATTATTAGTTTTATTATTGTAAATCTGCAGGATAACATTTTTGCAATGAGAATGTTAATCACGGTATACTTTTAGTTTATCAATAACAGTAAAAAGTCTTCAAGGATAATTTTGCACTACAGAAGTATACAAAAAGCAGGACATTGCACTTTATAAAATGTATTCTTAATTTGAAATATACTTGGACATAGTCCATGTCCTTCAACAGACTTAAGTTTTATATAACAAACTTTTGAATGACTGGAAATTATTCATAATTTAAAAGGTGATTATTTTTATCATTCAAGAATTTTCAAGAGGTTGGGTTTGCCATAATGAGCATGCTTGGCAGGTGGTTGGTAAAAAGCGTAGAGAATGCTGCTGCCCACTGTCTAGCAAGACCCTTAGTCGCTTTTTACGACACCCGCAGGAAGAAATAGGATGGTGCTATTCTTTTTACATCCGGCACCACACGGAACATTACATATACACTGGAAATTATTCATTTAATATAATTGTGTTTAAGAGAACTTACCATACATCCTTTGAGCTGATACCATGTGAATGTAATCCATTATAGGACGCTTTTTATTGAACCTCTTGCCAATGTAGTATTTCAGATATCTATAATAAATATAACAAGTTACATTCTCTTTAATACATAAACAATTTAAATGCTGAATGGTACAAATAAACTGGTGAGGATAAAAACGTATACACTTTGATAAACTTCTTTTAAAAATTTTACTACAAAACAATTAAAATGATATTAACTGTGATGCTTTCATGGTTGAGGGAAACAAATGTTTAGTTGCAAAAATGAGCGTGGCTCAAGCTAACACCTCAGGGCATCATGTGAATAATAAAAATGTTGCACAAGAATAATAAAATCGGTTCATCAATAAAATATTCACCTGGCAGTCAATGGCATCATGTCGAAAACTTGACTCGGTCTTGGTATAATAATTTGTTTACTTTGTAAGGGAAATTCATGGTTTAACGGTAATTTTAGGCCGTATTTAGGAGGCTCGTGCAGGCCTAGCCCGACGTCGCCAACTGTTTCCATCTCCATGATGTTGAACAATTCTAGAACGCTTGGAAGAGTGCTCAAGACGACACCTCTCTCGCAGTCTTTAAATCAAGTCACATTATCTCTCTGTTTCGTCCCAAGATACGATAGCAAATCAATTTATCAAATTAAGATGGAATTTCAGCGTGACACTTTAAATTGAATAATCTATTTTACAAAAATGAGGCTTCTCTTCAGATAATAATCCTGAAGATATACTTCTCAGACAGAACTATGTCAGACTAACCAAATTAAAGTAAATTGAAAATCGAAATTAGTGACACGAGAACGCATCTTCCCCAACACAAATCACAATGCAAATGACACTTGTATTTGTGATTTGACTTGCGCCGCGTTCCGTGTTACGGTCACAGCGATGTGAGCGCGCTAAAACCCGTACCGAATTAGCGTGAGCGCGATAACGCTGTCCACTGGATCGTCATAGATGACGTCATGACAGGCGCCATATTGCGATAACGCCGACCATGCCCTGAACCGATATCACTGTGAGCGCTGTCAAATTGACAGTTGTGTTGTTTTGTTTTGAGTTGAATTCATAATATTACATTTTGGAAATTGTGCTTCTGGCTACAGTCGCAACCTAACAAAACAAGAGAAACAAATATATGGTGTATATAAAAAGGAAAACTATTAAGCAATCATGAGTATTCAAGTGATTATAGCCGACGAGCCTAACGGGGGACAAATTTCTGTCATGCTCACATTAGAGCAATACGAAAGGGCTTAGTGCTGAATTCTAACTTGGTTGCAGTTCTACCGACTGCTGAAACGATTGTTATGCAAATGTTTTACCCATCACAACGTTAGCAAGAGGTAACTTACAGTTTTTATAGTGTCTACAACCAATGTATTATCAATCAAAAATGTTTATTGAACTGGTACTCGCTGTTTACAGATAGAGAATATGTACAGCAATTGGTGCATGATTTTGATGCAAATATGTACAGCCAACAACCAGAATCACTGCTGAATAAACAAACAGAACAATGTGGTAAGTATTTATAACTGGTTATGAGTAGATACTTATTAGCTGAATGTGCCTGATCTATTTCAATAAAATATCATGTGACAGTTTATGTGGTCAGTTTTATTCCAATACTTAATCTATAACAAAGAAACAAGTGTTATATGCTTTGGTCAATGTTGACAGTAAATTATTTTGGTACAAGAACTTGTCTCATACTCTATCAATTAAAAAGTTATAAAAGCATTTTCTTTAGTACTTATATTAAAAATATCCTGTTTTATTCCATGGTATGTTTATCTATGTGCCAAGTTTCATTCAAATCCATTCATCCAATATTGGTGAATTCAGTAACATAAATCCTCACAAACAATTAATGTAGTATTAGTAAGAAGTGCTTATTTTTATTTTGTTTTATTTCAGTAGATCAAGAGTCACCATCACTATTTATATGGAACGAGGGATGCATTTTGTTGTTGATGCACTCACATTTTATGGTGAAAATATAATATGGATATGGTGAAAATAGAGAGCTTTTTGAAAAAATGAGTCATAAGATGGTATATGATATCATAGCAAAGACGATGTGCAACGCACTATATAATGTTAATGGTAACCAGCGCCTATCAAAAATTAATAGCCTAAAAACCATTTAAAAAAGATAATGGATCATAATACCACATCTAGAAATAATAGGAAACATGGCCGTACTTTAATGTAAGATAATTTTATTACTTTATTTATTTCTTTATTATGTAAATGTGTTAGAATTACCAACTTTGTGTTATCAAATACCTTAAGGTTGTAGAAAGTTATTAATAATAATTTATGAATGCATATCTAATTTTGTTAAAACAACATATCATCACTCCTTGTCTCTCTGAAGGGCTAGGCAGATGTGTACTTATAGTACACCGACATTTCACCAGTTATGTTTAAGTCCTATGTAATAGGGGGTGAGCCTATTGACATCAACCGGGCACAAATCCAGACTCTGGGCTGCTACTGAATAATTCCAGAAAGAAAAACCTTATAACATTTTGTCACTGTTAAATATAGATTAATTTATGATCAAATGCTTCAGGCGTTTGTAGTTTAATGTTAATAAAGTTTTTTTTTTGCAGCTAATTAATGAGTTATTTAGCTCAACTAGATGGGCTAATCCTGTAACGCTGGCGTCAGAAATTGGACCTACACCAAATGAAAATTTATTATAGAAAAGATTCGAAGAAGTATAGGGAAAACAGATACGGAAATGCAACAGCATAGGGAAAAGATGAATATTTTGCAGTAGTGTTTAAATAAAATTAATAATTAGTTTTTTTATAGATCAATATAGGTTTTGGATTTATCAGTAACTGTCAGAATTAATAATATACTTGTGATTTTTATTCGATTTTAAGCTTTGATTTGTACCTGTTTGAATTAGTAGTCTATATTTGATTTTTATTAAATTTTAAGATTTGTTCAGTAGGTCTCTGTTTGGAGTAGTAGTATATTTGTGATTTTTATTAATGAATTTTCATCATAATTTCAACCGAAAGACGTCCACTGGTGGACATAGGCCACCCCCAAGCTCCGCCACTTCGACCAGTTTTGTGCTTCCCGCATCCAATAATGAATTTTATCAGCAGTTAATTGTACTGTATGTCTGTGATTTTACATAATATTTACTAGAATTGATACAGATTTGATATATTAGTACTAAGCCTTATATATACTGTTTGCTATGTTTCTTCTCAGAGTAGTCAGATAGGAAACGCCGACCTCATCTAGTTTAAAAAAATATGATTGTCGTGTAAAAGTGTTTGTACAAACCTACTTGCAAAAATAAAGTCATTTATCTTTTATCATTTATCATTAATATTATAATTAGGAGAGAAATGTAGCCTGGAGGTCAGGCGGGGCACCTGAGGTTCAGTCTGACTAAACTGTGATTCTAATTTATTGTTAATAAAAATATTTTATTACTATTAGTGTTGCACATTATTTACATACCTATCCCAATATATGGCGCAATGGTATACAATTGCAAGAAATTTACTACTTGGCATGTAAGTCTTATTATTTAGTTGCCAAAAATGAAATACACATTTACTAAAGTTACATTGTGTAATACTTAAGTTTTAAGTAATTAAACAACTTAGATCTTACATTATTTTACAGAATGTTAAAAGAAAAACTACGTAATAGAAACAATAATTAAATCAACATATCATGAATCTTAATATGTAAGTAAGATTACACTGTTATTTTTCTTCCATTTTCAAAATTAACCATACAATCGTTCCTCAGGTGCAAAACGAGTTGTGAGGTTTGATGTTGAAAAAGCACTGTTTTATTCTACTCTATTTTTTATAATGGCAAGCAAAGCCGCTGTCGACAGAAAGCACTGTTAGCGCGTTCACGAGCGTACCGAATTGTTGACAGTTGTCAGCTGTCATAATCGTGATATCCAAATCGGAACGCAAATTATTGCTGTGAGCGCTGTGAGCGATATATTCTTATTCGGAAAGCACTAGAACCATTGACAGCTTTTTTTTTTTTTTTTTTTAATATTTTATTCATGACCATAGATACAAGTCTTTCAGTCGTATACATAGATGGGTTTTAACACTATGAATGTAACATTACAATGGTTATTAGATACCTACTTATAATAATGTTAATAAGGCACTTTTTTAACAATAATATTTTTTCAATCTGTTTTTACAAATTACATCAATATTTTTCATTACTTTCTTTATACTACCAACTTGCCCCCCTTTCGGGTTGGGTGGGTACATCTCAGTGATATCATGGTTAAACCTTGATGGTTTTCATACAAATTTAAATTACAAATACACTTCTAATTACAAATTAAATTAAATTTTTTCTACCGTATTACAAATATATTTAGACAACACACTAAAATATTTCTTATTTTTTAATAATTCCTGAACACTGCGGGGAACACTTTGTCGTTCACTTTCAATGTCATTGTCATTAAATTCACTCAATTCACTGACCAAGATCAAACGTTGAATGTTAAAACTTGAACACTGTAAGATAATGTGATCCAGATCAGCATCCTCTGCTCCACAATGACGACATTGGCTATTATTAATTATGCGAATCCTATTCAGGTGAGCTGGTGTTAGGCAATGTCCCAATCTCATGCGTGATATAATAGTTATAATTCTTCTTGTGATATATTTGAAGTTTTGGTACCAAGGTTTTATCGGTAATTCATTTTGTATTCCAGCATACCATCTGCCTTTCGTTTCCAGGGTGATGTCCCAATACTCCTTCCATAACTGTCTATTATGTTCGTTAAAAAGGCTGTAATAATCAGTGAATGGAACCTTGAGCAACTTAGTTAGATCGATCCTCATCATGGACTGAACGAGCCGCAGTGTCAGCAACTTCATTTCCACGAATGCCACTGTGTGAAGGTACCCATACTAATTCTACTCTAATACACTTGTCAAGTAGTTTTTGGATTAAAAGTCTAATATTATAAATAATATAGTTTAACTTAAAAGAAATATTTACATTATGTAGAGCAGATAAAACACTTTTAGAGTCTGTAACTATCAAAATATTATGTACATTATTTACAAGACTATTTACATGCTGCAGTGCACAATCAATTGCATAGCATTCTGCAGTGAAAATGCTACACACTCTGTTTAATTTAATGCATTTAGTGAAGTCCAACTGTGGATCATAAAAAGCGGCTTTTACATTATGATCTGTTTTAGATCCATCTGTGTATATAACATAATGTTCTGGTCTATTGTCTTTAAACTGTAAAAATTCAAAATGATTGTGCACTGTGTCTAAATGGATTGCAAAGCTGTTAATAATACCATTATAAGGAATTTTGTATATAGGCCAAATATCATTTTTAACAATATCTTTTGAATTATTATTCACATGTTCAAATATTATTGGCATTTCAGGTAGAGTTCCACCAACCAAAGAAGAAGCAGAGATGGCATTGGAAGCAATTGACTGTGAGATTTTAGGATGTATTGTTAGCTTCATAAGTAAAGGATTATCATTTGATGCCATGACTTTTAATAAAAATCTCTCAGTTAACAACAACCTTCGTAATGACAAGGGAGGTATACATGTTTCAACTTCTAATGAATTGATAGGTGTGGAGCGCATAGCACCACAAATAAGTCTCAGTCCCATATTTTGAATTACATCTAATTTTCGTAACAAGGTGCTATTGGCATTCATGTAAGCTAGACTGCTGTAATCAAAATGGCTTCTCACTATACTTTTGTACAGTTTGCCAAACTTCTTGGCAGTATATGGTTAGGTATAAATGAGACCAAAGATGTAGTATAGTCTGGTTATAATTATCCAAAGGTGCATCTTATATACTAACGACTACGTGTTGATAACAGATAGTAGAAACATTTAATAGATATTGAACGTGCGATAAAGAACATAAGATTGCGATGTAGATTGTAGATACAGCACAAAGATATTGTACTGTAACAGTACACCCCCCTTTAAAAGAAAAAAAAGTAAATATTATGGTAATAGTGTTTACAATATAAATTTGATCTAGACCTTACTAGTTATTTGCTGATGTATATAAATAATAATGCTATTGTACGCGGTGGAATTTGATGACGCCTGTTGTGGTGCGATTTGCTGACGTCCGTAATTTTGACTTAGCTGTTGCACGAGTGTTTATTATTTTTTCCGTTAAACTCTTCATTCTTCTGTCCAGTGTTTTCATTATGCCATATATTAGGATCGCACCGATTGTTAAAATAATCTGTCCCATCGCAACATTTCTTGTCCACCGTAAGTCCTCCTGGATCAGGTTACGGAGTTTGTCCGCTTCGTTTTGATTGAGGCAACTGCCCGTATTGTAAGTTATCTGGTCCTTAGAACTTTGATTTCCCATTTTAGATGTCTTGTTGTTACGAGTAGTTGTGAATTAATGGTATATGTTAAGATCTATGCTAATATATATACGAATAACTTGCTTCTATCAGCGATTTTTATAGACGTACCACTGGCTTTACCTTACGTCCCGATCGTGTAGTGTACGTGTGTGAATGTCTGTCGCAATCCTTTGAATCTGGCACGTAGTTTGATTCGTCATTGATCATGAAAGCTGGTTTCAACCTATCAATTGATATCACTGTCTCCTTATCCCTAATTCTAATGCAAAATGTTTTATCTGTTCTACTAATTACTGGGTAGGGTCCTTCATACGGCGGCGTCAGGGCTTTCTTCATTCTATCACACCGAACAAATACGTGTGAGCATTCTTTGAGTTTGGGATGCACAAATATAGCTTGGTTATGGTTTTTTCTTTTCGGAATTGACGTCATTTGTGTGATGTCCTTTTGAATTTGTTTTACAAATTCTTCGTACGTTGATAACTGTGCTGCTGATGACTCAAAAAACCCTCCAGGGAGTCGTATTGGCGTTCCATATGTCATCTCTGCTGAACTATAACCTGTGTCTTCTCGCAAGCTACTCCGCAACCCGAGTAAAACTGTTGGGATTTCTTTTAACCAATTTTCGTTGGATTCTCTTGTCATTAACGCTACCTTTAAAGTTCTATGAAATCTCTCTATCATTCCATTGGATTGCGGATGATAAGGTGTTGTCCTAATTTTATGTATTCCCAAAAATCGAGAGAGTGACTCAAATATTCTTGATTCAAACTGTCGGCCTTGATCCGTAGTAATGCGCAATGGACATCCAAAACGAGTAATCCATCCTTCGAAAAGCGTCTTGGCTACTGTTTCTGCAGTTATATCTTCTACCGGAAAAATTTCGGGCCACGACGTACAACGATCTATGATTGTGATTAAATATCTCTTCCCTTGTGAAATCGGAAGTGGCCCGACGATGTCAATATGTAAATGCTCAAAACGTTGCGCTGTCATAAATGCACCAGGAGGTGATATCGTATGTTGTTGTATTTTTGATTTTTGGCAGGCTAAACATGATCTACACCAATTATTGATATCTTTGTTCATATACGGCCATAAATACCTTTGGGTTATCATCTTTCTCGTAGTTCTTTTCCCTGGATGGCTCATACCATGAATGGTATCGAAAATTTGTTTGCGAAAATGCTTTGGTAAGTAGGGGCGGTTTTTTCCAGTAGACGTGTCGCAGGTGATGTTTATTGTGGAACCCGGAAGCGTAATGTTTTTGAATTTTAATCTTTTATTGTCACGTAATTTACTAAGTTCATTATCTGTTGATTGACATTTTTCCAATTCAGCGTAATCGATAGGTGATGGCACGTAAATTTCCTCTATTCGAGATAAGGCATCGGCGGTAATATTGTCACGTCCGTTTATGTGTTGGATGTTGGTACTGTACTGTGAAATGAAATCTAACTGCCGGACCCGTCGCGGTGTATCGTTTGATGATGGTTTTTGGGAGAATGCGTATGTCAAAGGTCGGTGATCCGTAAATATTGTAAATTCTCTTCCCTCGATTAATCTGTGAAAATGTTTGACGGCCATGTAAATTCCCAACAGCTCTCTGTCAAACGTAGAATATTTTTGCTGAGTTTCGCTCAATTTTTGTGAAAAAAAAACCTAATGGTTCCCAATTGCGTCCGGATTTTTGTTGTAAAACTCCACCAACGCAAGTAGCACTAGCGTCGGTCATGAGCGCTAGTGATGCGTTGCGGGAAGGATGCGCTGTTAATACCGCGTTTTTCAAGCTTTCCTTGCATTTTTCGTAAGCTTGGTCTGCTTCCGTTGTCCAAGGAACAGGTGAATTATCGTTCTTTTTTGAACCATGTAGAAATTCGTTTAAAACTCTTTGATTTTCCGCTGCGCGTGGAATATTACTTCTGTAGAAATTGACCATGCCCAAAAATCTTCTTAATTCTTGAATCGTTTTCGGTTTGGGAAATTCCATGATTGCCTTGTAATTTTCCTCGGTAGGTTGTATTCCTTGGCTCGTTATATGATAACCTAAGAAATCTATTTCCCTTCTGTGAAATTCGCATTTTTCGAGATTAATGGTTATTCCATTCTCGTGTAAACGTTTGAAAACCGTTTCTAAATGCTGATAATGCAAATCTTCGCTGTCCGATGCGATGAGACAGTCGTCCACATATATAAATACGAAATTTAAATCTCTAAATAAGGAATCCATGAATCGTTGAAATGTTTGTGCCGCATTGCGTAATCCGAAAGGCATTCTTAAGTACTCAAAAAGTCCGAAAGGTGTGATGATGGCTGTTTTCTCTATATCCTTAACAGGAATACAGTGGTATGCTTTGCGTATATCTATCTTGCTTAGTATCTTCTTATTTTCTAATATGTATGTAAAGTCAGTTAATCTTGGGAGTGGGTATTTGTCCGGAACTGTCGTGCTATTGAGCATTCGATAGTCTCCGCACGGTCTCCATTCGCCATTTTTCTTTTTTACCATATGCAATGGGCTTGCCCATGGGCTATCTGACGGTCGGCAAATTCCGAGTTCTATCATACTTTGAAATTCCTTTTTGGCTATGTCGTATTTTTCTGGAGGTAATGGTCTTGCCCGAGCTGCGACGGGTGGTCCTATAGTGATAATGTGGTGTTCAATCTTATGTTTGGGCGCATTGCGTAGAGAGGACTCTTTCGTGATGTCTTCGTACTTGTTTAAAAGTTGCGTAATACGTGGATTCGTTCCCACTGCGATAGTACGAATTGTTTGCTGTGCCGCTTTTTCTGAAGTTACATGCGTTGTCAGCTCTGTAACTTTGTCGATAAGTTTGCGACCAGCTATGTCGACTAATAGTTTATAGTGCTCTAGAAAATCTGCCCCAATTATTGGTTGTGTAACATCGGCGATTATAAAATTCCATTTATAACATCGTTGTAGTCCTAAATTCAAGGTAAGCGTCTTCTCGCCGTAAGTCCTAATTTTAGTCCCATTTGCAGCGTATAGTGTGTATTGTTCATTTTGTAAAATTGAACATCTCTGTTGCTTGCTAATGACTGAGATATTTGCGCCCGTGTCAATCAAAAACTTCATACCACTTTTTCGGTCGGTAATGGTGAGGCGATTGGATGGGTGGATTGCACAGAGTTTCGCCGTTGTCTGTGCTCTTATTCGTTTCCCTGGTTCCGAACGTAAGTCATTGGTTTCCAACCGCATGGCTTAATGCAGTTCCTTGCATGTTTTCCGAATCTTCCGTGGTAGTAACAAAATCGATTTGCCCCTCTATAGTTTGTTCTCGGCCTCATAATCGGGAATTGTTGACGTTCCTTGAAATGATTGTGCGTGTTGGGTCGATAGCCATATCGACCTTGCTGAATTGCGTCAATATCTATCTGTAATTTTGCTAGCTGGGTTAAAATGCATGCTGTATTGTTGTCGTTTGAAGTGTCGTTGCCAACAGCTGATATTTCGGTTACTTTTGAATTCATTATTATTTTGTCTGCAA
The DNA here is from genome assembly GCA_932294355.1 of Aporophyla lueneburgensis. Classification (NCBI taxonomy): domain Eukaryota; kingdom Metazoa; phylum Arthropoda; class Insecta; order Lepidoptera; family Noctuidae; genus Aporophyla; species Aporophyla lueneburgensis. The sequence goes on along the minus strand of OW028746.1, from coordinate 18,144,736 downwards.
TCAGGCTCAGTTTGTCAATTTCCATGTCTTCCGTAACTGCTAGAACCGTAGTAACTGATGTTGGTAAAAGCCTGAACCATAGTAGTTTAATTGTTTCATCACTGATTTTTCCTCTCCCGAGGACTCGCATTTGACGTAATAACTGCGAAGGTTTTTGATCACCGAGTTCTGTCTCTGATATTAATTTTTGAAACTGCCGCTGTTCTGTTTCTTCGTAACAATCAATTAAACGTTCCTTGATGTTTTTGTATTTATCCATAGTTGGTGGCGAAGTGATTAGGTCACTAACCTGTAGTATTTCTTCCTTGGATAACTTTGTTATTACCGTACAGTATTTGTATTCGTCTCCTTGCTTCTGTGGTGCTAATATGGCTTCTAGTTGCGTGAACCATAATCTGGGTTGGTCTTTCCAAAATTCCGGAATGCGGGATAAAACCGAGGTGCCAGCAGCTACTTCAAGTGTTCCTTGCTGATTTATGTTCGCCTTGCACGGTGGTTGCGCCATGTTTCTTGCTGCGTATTCGTTCGTCGGGGTCACCAATTTGCCAAACTTCTTGGCAGTATATGGTTAGGTATAAATGAGACCAAAGATGTAGTATAGTCTGGTTATAATTATCCAAAGGTGCATCTTATATACTAACGACTACGTGTTGATAACAGATAGTAGAAACATTTAATAGATATTGAACGTGCGATAAAGAACATAAGATTGCGATGTAGATTGTAGATACAGCACAAAGATATTGTACTGTAACATACAGCATACTCATAACTTTGGGGTCAGATCCCCAAAAACATCCTGCTAAATGCCTCAATAGATTAATACCATTCAGTGCTTTGTTACTTATATGTTTAATATGTTCATCAAATTTTAATTTGTCATCAATAATTACGCCTAGAAATTTATGTTGCTTAACAGCAGGAATTTCTACATTATTGTATGAAATTTTAACATTGCTATGAATATTTACATTTTTACTGATAATTAAAACTGAACTTTTTTCTGGACTTATTTCTAATTTAAGTTTACTATGGTAATAGCTGTATAATTGAGACAAAGCCTTATTAATATTAGCCATTGCTATATCTATGTTTTGATTTATGCTGTACAAAAGCAAGTCATCGGCAAATTGCAGGATATTTACACCTGATACATCTACATATTTTAATATTTCAGAAGTATACAAGTTATAAAGCAAAGGAGACAAAGTTGCCCCTTGCATTGTGCCTTTGTTGACAGTCCTAGGTCCATGCAATTTATTATTATATTTAACAAATACAGTTCTATTGTTTAAAAAAGAATAAAGCCATTTCAGAATATGACCAGGTATACCAATATCATGAGATACTTGAATAAGTTCTTCTATATTTACATTGTCAAAAGCACCCTTTACATCTAAAAACACACAGATTGCATTAGAGTGACTTAATTTAACCTGTCTTAAATCTGATAATAAAGATACAAGGCTTTCAGAGCAACTTTTACCTTTTCTGAAGCCAAACTGTATAGAAGGAATTAAACTTTGCGATTCAATAAAATAATCTAATCTTAACTTCAACATATTTTCAAAGAGTTTACCTAAACAAGATGATAGAGAAATAGGTCTATATGAAGAAGCACTATTTGCAGGTTTATTAGGTTTTAATATTGGAATTACACACTGTGTTTTCCAAGACTCAGGTATTACGAATTCATCCCATAGTTTATTATAAATATTAAGTAATGTTTTTTGTGCATTTAAATTTAACTTTTTGATTAATATATAAGGTATGTCATCCAATCCCGGTGTAGTATCTTTCCTGCTCTTTAAAGATGTTTTCAACTCTTCTACAGTGAAATTGTTCTTAAGAAACACATTTACATCATTTTCTGTAGCATTTTCGAACAAATACTCAAGCCTATTGCCGTCTATTTCAGTAGAATCAGCTAAGTTATCTAAAAAACTTGGAACCCACTCATCATTGATGTTTTTGTTTCGATTTGTTCCAACTTTTTTAAATTTTTTAATGTATTCCCATATCCTAGAAACTGGAGTTAACCTATTAAAGCTACTACATAAATTTTGCCAAGAAGAGGAACTTTCTTCCTTCAGAATTCTTTTCTTTTTTGCATCTAGTTTTTTATACCTTATCCAGTTTTCAATATTGGGTTGAGAAAAATAATACTTTAATGCATCTTTTGATTTTTCGACAGCATCACTACATTTTGTATTCCACCATGGTACTGGTTTTTTAATAGCTGTGTTTGCACCTAATTTACGTTTTGGAATTGTTTTATACCTTAGATCATTTAATGTTTCTATAAAATTATTGTATGCATTGATAGGGGAATCATTTATTGAGTCCAAGTGAGAAAAACAAGTTTCTGATAGGCTGTAATATTCGTCCCAATCTGCCTTGCTATAAATATATTTCTCTTGATCCACAGGAGGTGATGTGTCATACATAGACGGTTGAATATTGATCTCAAGTAAGGTTGGAAGATGATAGCTACCCATGGGATCGTCATGAACATACCAGTTACATAAATGAGCTATTGAAGAGCTAACAAGGGCAAGATCTATCGCTGAAGCTTGTCTATTAGGATAAGGAACAGTTGTTGGTGATCCATCATTCAGAACACATAGGTCAAATTCATCAATTATATTATATAAGCATCTACCTCTATTATTATCACTATGACATCCAAAGGCTATGTTATGAGCGTTAAAATCACCCATAACTATACAAGGTTTGGGTATTTTATTTATTAAATCCTTTAACTTTACTGAGTCAAACCTGATACTTGGAGGGCTGTACACACAAAGTATAGCCATTGCTCCAAATTGTGTTTCTATAGTGATACATAAATTTTGAATAGATTCTGAGAAGTGTGTACTAACTACTTTGTATTTTAAACGTTGGCTCACCAAAATAGCTACTCCGTTATGAGAATTTATGGAATTTTTGTGGATTAAATTATATGTTGGAAAATGTGGAATTATAGAATTAGTTTTGAACCAAGTCTCATTAAGAAGACAGACATCTATATTTTTATCAATTAATAAATTTTGTAGTAGGCTCTTTTTACTCTGTAAACTCTGTATATTATACTGTAAAATATTTAGATAATTATCCATGTTTAAATTAAATTTGATAAAAATATTTCTTTTATTTTCTTATGTGTGAGTGGTCCATCAGAGTCACTCTTGTTTCCTAATGCAACCAACGATTTAACAATTGCGTTAATTATAATATCATTATTTGCTACTTGTTTAATATCTAAAGTCTCATTGGATTTAGTCTTATCAGTAACCTTGGGTAAAACAGGGAAAGATTTCTCATTTAATGTAGGGGGTGGTTTCACAACAGTGGCATATGATTGCTGCATAAGGAATTTGGCCTTTTTCTCCTCAATTTTTTGTTTTTTAATGGGACAGTCTCTTGAAATGGCAAGATGATTACCTGAGCAGTTGATGCATGTGATCTCTTCGACATCGCATTCTTTGTAGGAGTGACGACCAGCACAAGAAGAGCAGTTTTGCTCACCTCTGCAAGTCTTAGCAGAATGATTGAATTTAAGACACTTATAACATTGTAATAATGGTGGTATGTATGTTTTCACCTCGTATCTAAATAGTTGTATATAGGCGTATTGCGGTAAAGATGTTGAAGAAAAGGTAACAGCAACTGTATTGAGAGGCACTAATTTTCCCTCTACTTTACGCATGAATCTTCTAATTGAAATAACTTCAGAGTCGCATACTATATTTTTATATATTTCTTCATTGGAAAGTTCTTTGGGCACAAACCTCAATACACCAATCCTTTCTGTCAAATATGATGGTATAAACGCTTTAAATTTATTTCTCCAAAGGAAGTCTTCCATCTTCAGAAAATTGTTGGCCGCAGCCGCCTTTTTGAATGTTATGCCTATTTTGTGCGCATTTATTCTATGTACTCCTGATACTCCTTTAACATTATCCGATAATAAGTTGGTGAGCGTGATAGGGTTTTTATTCCCTATCTTCTCCTGCTCTGTTGATTCGACGTATACTACATACTCAGAATTGGTGTTTTCTATGAACAGTCTTTTATAATTTTGTTTAGTAAATATGTGATACTTATTATTTGGAGTGCTGTTGTACTTTCTTTTTTTCTTTTTTTCTCCCTTCTCTGGCGGCTCCTCACCGCCACTGGTGACACTCATGGTTGTTCGAGGTCGAGGAAGTTATTTTAGTGGTATTTCCGTATAATTAACTAGTTATTGAGTTTTTTGCGAAATCAAAATTACCGCCTCGTTTGACTTCCCGCCAAAAAGTCCCATTGACAGCTTCCATATCGGTGCTGCCAGATTCATTCCAGATTCCTCATTCAACATTTAGGGTTAGCGCGCACTGCCATGTCATGGAACGTTGTGCGATTATTCTACTCTACCGCATGGCAGTCACGCGTCCGCGCACTGCGGCGAACAAAACGCACAATTCAAAAAATAAAACAGAGTTTACAGAACAGTTAATGAGACATCCCTAGTCGGCCTTAATGCCTATTTGGGTCTAATTTTTCGCAAGAAATTAATCGGTACCTAAAAACAAATTCGGACATTACTGGATCTTCGGTTTCTAGGTGCGTTACTTTCACCGCAGTGCGCATTACGTGTATTGTGATAGTTTTAGTTTAGTTTTGTTTATAGAATATTTATTAGTTTATTGTTATTGTTCTTATGTTATTTATGTATTGTTTTTATGGGTCTAAGTAGCCTGAAATAAAGGATTGTATTGTATATCTCTATGCGATACAAAATACATGCGGTGGATTCGTCGCCAAATTTGCAGCGGGAGACCCAATGTGAATCAACCACATGCGTTTTTTTCATCGCAGTGTGTGCACTACTGTGACATTTCATACTTCACAGATTTACGGTAAAAAACGCACGTCAGTGAGCACCAGGCCTTAGAAGATTACGTGACAATGTTGCTAGTCTTCAGGTCACATTTCTGGATGCGGTGATGCGAACGAGCGCTTCGACACAAAATATAAAACTCCTTTTTGTATTTATTTTATATATTTATTCAGATAATTAGTCATTATATTTGTATTTGTTTGATAAAAACTTTGAGATTTGTATAGTAAAGTTTAAAAAAGTAATATTATAAATTTAACAAATCCCCATTGCAAACGAAATCCAACTTAAAAGGAAAAAATATATACGTATTTCATCTTTGAATATATGTAAGAAAACATATATATATCCCTATATTGTAAATTTAATTTTAAGTTGTAGTTAACATTTTAATCGAAGCATCGTCCCGTGCCTCAATTGTGGCGGTAAGTCCCCTCTTTGAAGAGTGGATAGAGAGGCACCACGGCGTCTTCACCTTCCGCCTGACGCAGGTCCTCACCGGGCATGCGCTTTAGGGGTTCCTGTTCAGGATAAAGCGGGAGAAGACACCCGCGTGTTTCCATTGCGAGGATCGTCTGGAGGACACGGTGGGGCATACGGTGGAGGTGTGCCCTGCCTGGGCGGAGCACCACCATGTCCTCGTGGAGGCGATCGGCGGCGGTGACCTCTCGGGTCCGGCCCTGGTGCGAGCCATGGTACGGAGTGAGAGGGCATGGGAAGCCATCACCTCCTTCTGCGAAGCACTAATGCTCGCGAAGGAGGAGGTGGGGCGCGTGAGGGAGTGGCAGTCTCTGCGCCCTCACGTCCCTAGTCACCGCAGGAGGAGACGCCCGGTTGTCGATAATCGATTGCGGACTCCCGGCCAACGTAGGCGCGGGCTTGCGGGTGGCGAGCACTGGGTAGCTCGCCGCCCGGTAAGGACCAGGCCCGTATCGACGGAGCCTAGTGTTCCACGCGTGCCTCAAAGAGATGTCAGAAAGAACTGAAGGGGTCCGCTAGGTGTTGGGATTTTATCCGGATAAATACTCAAAATGGATAAATACTCGATAAATATCCGTTTTTACTGAGTATTTATCCAAAACAGCGGATAAATACTACTTTATGTTTTCGTAACGTAAGTTTTGTCATTTTACTACCAAAAGAATTAAAATGAATGAAAAATAGACAATGAAGATTGGTATCGTACCTTATTAATCATTTTAACAATTACAAAACGCCGATATTGACAATAATTTCATTCAATTATGAATACAGTTAGTCATCACTGTCAAAGTTAGATAAAATTATACATTTGGACATTGGCCTTTCACACACATACATGAACTCATGCCTTTCTCCCATGGGGGTAGGCAGAAACTATTTAAGTAACGCTCAAATCATTGTAATAATAAAAAACTACCTGGCAGGCATCGGTTCTCGCGGACCCCTTCAATATGTAATGACATCTCTTTGAGGTGCACGTGGGACACAACGCGCCGTCGACACGGGCCTGTTCTTTACCGTGGCGATCATTGGGTGGCTCGCCGCCCGCAAGCCCGTGCCCACGGTGGCCGAGAGTCTACAATGAACTCCCGACGCCCGGGGCGTCTACTCCTACGGAGGGTAGGGACATGAGGGCGCACAGACTGCCTCTCCCTAACACGCTCCACCTCCTCCTTCGCGAGCCTTACTTCTTCGCAGAAGGAGGTGACAGCTTCTTATGCCCTCTCGCTCCATACCATGGCCTGCACCAGGGCCGGACGCGAGAGATCGCCGCCGCCAAATCGCCTCTACGAGAATACGGCGTTGCCCCACCCAAGCAGGGCAAACCTCCACTCTATGCTCCACCGTATCCTCCAGGCGATCTACACAGTGGTAAAATTGACTGAAACCAGCATTTAGATTTTCTCAAATCCTCATTGGACTCATTATCAGTATATAGTCTGTAAATATAACCCATTTTATGTTGATTTCATATCCTTAAATATTATAAACACTAGAAGGGCATGGCATTTGTTGGACTTTTGTTGAAAGACAGGTTCTGTTATGGGTTCAAAAACAGATATGCATTGATATATGCATATCTGTTTTTGAATGTATATAATCCCAAAAGTTATCATCAAGCAAAGCTGCTTGTAGCATTTGATTTTATGCTGAGAGAGCAGCTTTTCTATTTTTCATACTCCTTAGTGATCGTCAGGCGGCTGCCCTATCTTGTGTAGCATGGCAGGTTTAACTTTTCTCCCGTTACCTTTTGTTTTACGATTTGTTGTAGCTCAATCGTGGTTTTTTGGGTTTAGTTCTTGTGATTTTTTGACTGTCTTATAAATCGATGAACGCTGGCTGCACGCACGGAAAAGCATGACTCACTGTCACGTTCCGCCTGAACCGAGCGTGTAAGGGAGAGTGCGAAACAAGCGATAGAGAGGCACGATCGGCCTAAGCGTTAGACTTGTGAAATCTATCTCTCTTCCACTTCATCGGCCAATCATCATCATCATCATTTCAGCCGTATGACGTCCACTGCTGGACATAAGCCTCCCCCAATTTGGGGGGTTTGCCATAATCGCCTCGCTTGGCAGGCGGGTTGGCGATCGCAGTATGGTGGCACAGTGCATAAAGAATGCTGCTGCCCATTCTCTAGTAAGCCCCTTAGTCGCCTCTTACGACACCCATAGGAAGAAATGGGATGGTGCTATTCTTTACGTCCGGCACCACACGGTACATCGGACAATACGTCCGATTAAAAGAGTCTTATCGTCCGTATACCGACTTTACAGACAACCAATTGTTTTGTGTGGCTGCGCAGTTTAAAGGCTCAACACCTTTAACTAATTGAAAAGCCCTTTGTATGTTTATAGCGTTGGCAAACAACAACGACAAACTTGTCTTCGCCGCATTTTTCTTAACTTTTAGAAGCTCTTCACAGAGATAATCAATTATGTGGCTATTCTCTACACTCTCAACAAAGAAAGATTCTAAATTTGTATCTAAAGAGCATGCTCTATTAGAGACGTTTTGGCTTCTGACACAATTACAGCCCTGGCAATTGACATTAGAACTAAATCATGTAATAACGTAGTATTTTTAAAAGCCTAAATAACAATAATTGTCATTAACATTTTAAAATAATCATCCGATGCGCAAAAAAGATATTTATCCATCATTTTGAGTATTTATCCGATAAAAATGAGTAAAAACGAGTATTTATCCGTTTCGGATAAAAACTCGAGTATTTATTCTCCGAGTATTTATCCACTGTCCATCACTATCTAGGACCGATGCCTGCCATGGTCGCGAGATTTGTTCGAAAAAGATACCGTGGCCTTTGGCATATGGGCAACTGAAGGAACACGGGTGGTTTTTAGTCAGTAAAAGTCTGACACGCCTTTCCGCTCCACCCTAGAGCGGGAGAAGTCATTTGATGATTTCCCACACATAAAAAAAAGCATCGTCCCGTGTTCGTCCCGCTATGCTACGATACTTTGATCAAAATATTAACTACGTCTTCTATATTCTATATATATATATACATATAATAAAACAGTAAAAAAACTGTGTCTGTACATTGAATATATTTAAAAAAAAAATTATTGAGGGGGGTTTAGAAACAGTAATAGAGCACGAAACCAAAAAAAAAAATGTGTCTGTTTGTCTGTTTGTTTGTACACGCTAATCTTCGGAACTACTGAACGGATTTGAATGATTTTTTTTTTGTTGTATAGGTATTAAGTCTGGGAAACATATAGGCTATAATTTATCTTGGAAACTTGAACACCTGATGCAGAACCGCAACAGACCAGCTAAACTATAAGAGATACAAAAATGGTACCATAGCAAAAATTGTTTCACGTGATGAGCATTTTCTGCTAAGAGAATAAATTTGAAGATCTGGAACACCTGATGTGGAATTCCAACAGGCCAGCTACACTATAACATATATAGGAATGACGTCTTAGCAAGAGTTGTTCAACCTGATGAGCACTCTCTGTTGTTGTATAAAATTTTAAGATCTGAAACAGCTGATGTGGAACTCCAAGAGCCCAGCTACACTATAACAAATATAGGAATGACGTCTTAGCAAGAGTTGTTCAACCTGATGAGCATTCTCTGTTGTCGTATAAAATTTGAAGATCTGGAACAGCTGATGTGGAACTCCAAGAGCCCAGCTACACTATAACATATATAGGAATGACTTCTTAGCAAGAATTGTTCAGCCTGATGAGCAATCTCTGTTGTCGTATAAAATTTGAAGATCTGGAACAGCTGATGTGGAACTCCAACAGCACAGCTACACTATTACATACATAGGAATGACGTCTTAGCAAGAGTTGTTCAGCTTGATGAGCACTCTCGGTTGTCGTATAAAATTTGAAGATTGGAACAGCTGATGTGGAACTCTAAGAGCCAAGCTACACTATAACATATATAGGAATGACGTCTTAGCAAGAGTTGTTCAACCTGATAAGCACTCTCTGTTGACGTATAAAGATTGTAGATCTGGAACCCCTGATGTGGAAATCAAAGCTATCACTAATTTCACTGTATAATTATAAAATAACATAAGCTGGTACCTCCACGCGGTGAAGGCGGTAACAGTTTAGGATTGATTTTCGATGAAAATTCTATGAATCATTGAAAATTTGACTCTACTGGCTAAAACTCTCATTTATTATTTTATTTTATCGAAGAAATATGCCTTCGGGCTTATGGTATTTGAGTGTTTAATTTCCTTTTCCATTTATCTTCGTGACACAGTAGCCTACCCGGTAACGCAGGGGAGCAGTTACTTAGATTTTAATTGATCAGGTATCTTCAGAATCTATACTAATATTATAAAGCTGAAGAGTTTGTTTGTTTGTTTGATTGAACGCTCTAATCTCAGGAACTACTGGACCGAATTGAAAAATTCTTTGTGTGTTGAGTAGCCAATTTATTGAGGAAGGCTATAGGCTATATAACATCACGCTACAACTAAAAGGAGCGGAGCAGTAATGAAAAATGTTTCAAAAACGGGGAAAATCGCACGGGTAGGCGATTCGACGCGACGGGAAGGTTCGGGGGAACAAGAAATTTAACGCGAACGAAGTCGCGGGCAGAAGCTAGTAAAACTATAACCATGCCTAGAAAGAGGTCAAATCTTTTCCCACGTTCCAAAGGAGCTAAAAGATTGAGGATCATAAGATCCCAAGAATCTACCGAAGAGCGTCAGGATAGACTTGATGCTGTTCGAGAACATCAGGCTGCAACTCGCTCCGTAGAAACATCTTCGGATAGCGAAGCTCGCTTGCGTTCTCAGCGTATTTATGAATCTACATCCAGGTGTCTAGAGACCAGTGAAGAATACGATGCGCGACTGTCCGCTGATCGTGAACGTCATGCATTGTCTCGCGAGTCGGAGACGTTCACTAATAGAGAATTGCGCTTGAGTTCTCAGCGTATCTACGCATCTGCTGCTAGGTCTCTAGAGACAAGTGCGGAACATGATGCGCGACTGTCCGCTGATCGTGAACGTCACGCATTGTCTCTCGAGTCGGAGACGTTCACTAATACAGAATTGCGCTTGAGTTCTCAGCGTATCTACGAATCTGCTGCTAGGTCTCTAGAGACAAGTGCGGAACATGATGCACGACTGTCCGCTGATCGTGAACGTCACGCATTGTCTCTCGAGTTGGAGACGTTCACTGATAGAGAATTGCGCTTGAGTTCTCATCGTATCTACGCATCTGCTGCTAGGTCTCTAGAGACAAGTGCGGAACATGATGCGCGACTGTCCGCTGATCGTGAACGTCACGCATTGTCTCTCGAGTCGGAGACGTTCACTGATAGAGAATTGCGCTTGAGTTCTCAGTGAATTCGCACATCTACTAACAGGTCTTTCGAAGCGAGTGATGAACGTGACGCGCGACTAACTGCTGATCGAGATTATCATACATTGTCCCGAACACGCACACAACAAAATATTCATAATCAGTTAGAAAGTGAGAGAGAAAGAATTGCTGGAGTACGGCATGAAGAGACAGAAGAAGAGCGCAACAACGTTTGAATTCTAATCGCCTTCGACATTCTCTGAACAGAATGTCGATATCATCTGAAGAATCGGACGTGTCTCAAGATATCGCCGTAGGGCATGGCGAACTTCCTTGGGTTGATAAGGAACGGAGTGCATTTACGTTCACTCCTATGATTGACTACGCCACATATTCCGCCATCGGACGTGTGGTTCAAAATTGTACATTTTGTGAAGCTGTTAAATGGCAAAAAGAAACAAACGGTATGTGTTGCTCAGGTGGGAAAGTACATATTGAAATATTACAAAATCCTCCAGAAATATTAAGATCACTGCTAATCGGTGACCATCCACAGTCAACACATTTCTTGGGCAACCTATTGACATACAAAAATGAAAGATCTGGAACGACTCCAATCGTCTCACTCATCCCGTTGTTTTCCCGTCCCCGGACCTTAGAATTGTACATCAGACGTTTCAGATCTTCGATTTTGACGATCCCGTTGTCGCTGGCATAAGCAACAGGATCCGCGTACGAAGTCGCGGGCAGAAGCTAGTCTATAATAAACTTAGAGATCAAATACATACCTATTATTATTTTTTACTTTTTAGAGGTTTTTGTTTGTGTCGGGGGTTTTATGATTTTTTTATTTTAACTTTTTGTATCCGGCTTTTAACACGCTAACTTACTAAGTAGACATGCTACAAATACAATCGACACAAGCCTCGCATAAATCTTTTAATCTTTATGCATGTTTCCCACCACAGTGAAGCTATGTGATACTGTTACTGGTTCTATGGGATAGGCAGCATCATTCAATTTTCCTCTACGTTAGTGCTACCCATTGGTTCCGGGTTGCCAGTTTCAATAAAAATAAAACGAGTTTGCTTGTGGAAATGTAGACTGTGGTGCTCTTTGGGTGTGGTGGTATGGTCCATTTTAAGTTCCTTGGGTCCACTCCCAAGGAACTTAAATCCAACCTGGAATGCGCACAGGCTGCCAATACGCGGTCCGAGCGAGATAGCTTCGCGAGAGCCCTCTGTCCCTTTCATTAGGGTGACCAAGCAATATGATGTAGGTAGATACGAATATAACAGGATAAAATATATTAACCCATTCACTGCCACTTAAATTTGAAAAACATCACCTGGGTGCCACTTAATATTTTTACTTTGGCAAGACCTTCACAACACCAACCATTTTTTCCTTACCAAAACAAGAATGACAGTTAGAAACAAAAACCAACAGTTTTTCCACATTTAACAATTGTTTCTAGCCGTGTATGTTGGCAAATATTTAAATAAATTCTATCATTTTAAAGTAATTCCAAAAAACGTCCTAAAGTACACTCAACGCACATGGTGCGTTGGTGGCATGACGTAGTTATCTCGATCAACGCATATGGTGCGTTGGTGGCATGACGTAGTTATCTCGATCAACGCATATGGTGCGTTGGTGGCAACGAATGGGTTAACCAATAATTTGATTTAAAAAAAAAATTGTTACGCTTTAACGATGGATTAAAGTAAAACGCAGTAAACATAAACGCAATGCAACGCATAAACTCTGCTGTCGAGTATTATTGTATAACCTGAAATATCTGGCGCGCTGGGCAAATTACCATTTTGTTTAGTATTAATTGTCGTAAAAATCTAACAGACGTCGTTTTTAAGAAAAATGGTTGGGACACTTTTTATTGGTCAAATGCGTCAATGGAATTTACCCGTAAATAATCTTATAATTTTGTTCATTATGGGCACCCTACTTCAATAGTCCGGGAGCCAGGTGCAAATTTTGTTAATTATTTCCTCTCGAGAGATAATTCGTGAGACGCATCAGAGTAAAGAATTATAAAGCCTTGTGAACGTCAGCTGGCACTCGGTTGGGGGGATGAGCGGTTGTAGCCTCCCAAACACGAAGAAAAAAAAATACATTCACTCATTTCCTCTCAGCTAAAAATTTGTCAAATTGTAGCTCATCTAATATCTCAACGAAAATAAATAATCATCTGGTTACAACATAGTGTATTGTACGTCAGCTGGTGTCACGAACATGAAAATTTTTTTTATATTTTTAGTGCTTTCCTCTCAAACAAAAATTTACCTGATGATAGCTTATATGTTACGGTGGATAAATATATAGGTCAGCTGGCTGTATCTTGGTGGAAAAACCGTCAGCTGATACTTTGAAAGTTATTACATAGGAGTTAGGCAGAAGCATCTACTGCCAATTTAAATGCATCAGCTGACTAGGTTTCCCTCGACTTATTGTTAGCTGATTTTTTTTTTATTTATCTGGTCCGATTGCGACAATTCATCTTCTATTGGAAAGGGTATACTCCCAAGGTGGTCCCATATAAATTTGGAAAACAAAATCGAACCCTAAGGGTCGGAAAACAGGGGATGATTGATTGTTCACTCACTGATTGTAATGTATAACCATGCATAACTTTATACAGATTAGTCCGATTTTGATAATACTTTTTTTGTTGGATAGGGTATACCTTGCCAAGTATTCTTAGTACACTGAAGTCACAAAAAAATATAAAATAAAAACTTTTTAACAAAAAATCAAACCGCCGAAAAACTGAAAAGCATAAAATAATAACCCTTAAAATTTTGAGTCGGCGGCGCTGAAAAATCAATGAAGCAATGATCACTCAAAGCGCCGACTCAAAATTTTAAGGGTTATTATTTTATGCTTTTCAGTTTTTCGGCGGTTTGATTTTTTGTTAAAAAGTTTTTTTTTCTTCGTGTTTGGGAGGCTACAACCGCTCATCCCCCCAACCGAGCGCCAGCTGACGTTCACGACGCTTTATAATTCTTTACTCTGATGCATTTAACTAACTACCGCTTCAGAGGAAATTGGTCATGAAAATCTGTTGCTGGCTCCCGGACTACAAGAAAGGGACACAGGGCTCTCGCAACGCTTTCTCTCTCGGACCGAATTTCTCTCTGGCCAAGTGATTGTCTGTAATAGAACTTAGTAACATATACATAAGGTTTATTTTTATAATGGTGTCAAATTGACAATGCACATTCCAGGGATCGGGTATTGGGCACGCCACAATTGCGGCGGTAAGTCCCCTCTTTGAGGAGTGGATAGAGAGGCGTCACGGCGTCCTCACCTTCCGCCTGACGCAGGTTCTCACCGGGCATGGGTGCTTCGGTGGGTTCCTGTTCAGGATAAAGCGGGAGGATACGTCCGGGTGTTTCCATTGCGAGGATCATCTGGACAACACGGTGGAGCATACGGTGGAGGTGTGCCCTACCTGGGCGGAGCACCGCCGTGTCCTCGTGGAGGCGATCGGCGGCGGCGACCTCTCGCGTCCGGCCCTAGTGCGAGCCATGGTACGGAGCGAGAGGGAATGGGAAGCCGTCACCTCCTTCTGCGAAGCAGTAATGCTCGCGAAGGAGGAGGCGGGGCGCGTGAGGGAGTGGCAGTCTCTGCGCCTTCACGCCCCTAGCCGCCGCAGGAGACGCCCCGGGCGTCGGGAGTCGATTGCGGACTCCCGGCCGCCGTAGGCGCGAGCTTGCGGGTGGCGAGCAATGGGTAGCTCGCCGCCCGGTAAGGACCAGGCTCGGGTCGACGGCGCGCAGTGTTCCACGCGCGCCTCAAAGAGATGTCAGCAGCAGTGTAGGGGTCTACTAGGACCGATGCCTGCCGGGGTCGCGTGATTGTTCGTAAGAGATACCGTGACCCTGGCACATGGGCAACTGATGGAACACGGGTGGGTTTTAGTCAGTAAAAGTCTGACACGCCCTCCCGCTCCGCCCAGAGCGGGAGAAATCATTTGATGATTTCCCATCCTGAAAAAAAAAAAAAAAAAGGGGTCGGGTATAAGTTCCTTGTCCACTCCACACTCCACATATATAGTTATCTGTGCACTCCACTCCACAGACCTTATTACTGGCTGTGGTCTATGGTTCTGTGTATGTATGAAAGTTGCTCGGAGAATCAATCAATAGAATTTTCGTTATAAAAAAGAGCCAAGTTGTACTGATATTATTGCAAATAATCAAGCTATTTATTAAAATTACAGTATGGTATCAATGTTTCGCACGTTAACTTGAAGTGGTAGAAATTCAACATATTTGGATCGAATTCGTAAACAGTTCATCAAGATGGATATCCCAGTGCAAATAGCTATAAGGCTGAAGCCTCCAAGTCTAGAAGACTCATCACAGTGCATATTTAGTAATCCTGTGACCCAAATAGTGATCACTGAGAGCGGGCAAACATTTCACGTGAATAGGGCTTTGCCAGTTGATTGTACACAGGCGAATCTCTTCAACTCGTTCATGATTCCACAAATTAACTGCTTTCTGGATGGGTGTGATACTTCAGTCGTCGTATTCGGCCAGGCCAAGACAGGCAAAACCTACACTTTATTTGGACCAGGTCAGGACACAGGCAGACCATGTTTTTATTAGTTTTGCTTGTGTACATATTTCGACTTTAAAGTTACAAAAACTTTTCATGGGTCCACATAGTCACCACATATAGCATATTTTATCTATTCCAT
This sequence comes from Aporophyla lueneburgensis, assembly GCA_932294355.1. Lineage (NCBI taxonomy): Eukaryota > Metazoa > Arthropoda > Insecta > Lepidoptera > Noctuidae > Aporophyla > Aporophyla lueneburgensis. The sequence continues at coordinate 18,129,339 of OW028746.1, read as the reverse complement.
TCTATGGAAACTGTCATGATGTGGTTTCATGCAAATAAACAGTCGGCCAACCACTATGGCCTAAGATTTTGCAGATAAACATGCTCACAGTTATTTTTAGTTTTATGCAATTATTTATGCAATTTACGCCCTCCCGCTCCGCCCAGAGCGGGAGAAATCATTTGATGATTTCCCATCCTGAAAAAAAAAAAAAAAGGGGTCGGGTATAAGTTCCTTGTCCACTCCACACTCCACATATATAGTTATCTGTGCACTCCACTCCACAGACCTTATTACTGGCTGTGGTCTATGGTTCGAAAAAAAAAAGCGCGGGAACCTTGAAATAATAGGCGGTCTTTTTTTTACTTCTTGTAATTTTACTTCAATTTTAATTTAGTTTGTACATATTTTCCTGTTTTTATTCTATTAACTTAGTTTATAAAACAAGATTTAAGATGCCTAAGAAAAGAAAAAAACCCAAACAAGATCCTGGTGGAGAAATTGTTACTGGTCCTCCGGATTCATCTTCGGAGACAAGTGAGTCTGACTACGTCGACTCCTGCACTGCGGAAGAAAAGGCTACAGAGAAGTATGCCCCGTATAGGGTTACAGACTACAGTCGCAGGTACCCTGAGGATGCCGTAGCTGGGTATGACTTTATTGTATTTATCGAGAGCACAAATGAAGAACAACCAATAGGCCAAAGAGATATGATGTACCTGAGTGGATGCTTCACTAGATTTGTTAAAGGGATTAAGTACTTGAAAAAAATTAACAGATACAAAATCGGCGTAGTTTTCGATCGCCCGAATTTAGCCAATTCATTCTTGGACAATGTTACTTTTCTGAAAGAACAGTCGATCAAAGCGTCGATTCCGGCTGGAACGACAGAATTGTCTGGAGTTATCACGTCAGTACCTACGGATATGTCAAACAAAAAAATTTTTAAGGCAATATCAAGTTCAAAAAAAATTATAAGCGTTAGAAGAATAATGAAAAAAGTTAGAGTAGGTAGCTCATCTGAACTACAGCCTACCCAAACTGTAGTTATTACTTTTGCTTCATCTACATCTTTACCAGATTACGTTCATATTAAGATGTGGCGGCTTTCAGTACTGCCCTATATTCCACCAGTCAAGCAGTGTTTCCGTTGCTTACGTTTTGGGCATTTAGCCAAATTTTGTAAAAATTCGCAAAGATGCTCAGTATGTACTGAGGGTCATTCCTTCAAGGAGTGCTCTGTACCTGCGGAAAAAGCTGTATGTGTTCATTGCAAAGGTAATCATTTATCCATATCTGGCCAATGTCCCATTAAGAAAAGAAAGATTGCTGAAAGCAGAAATACATCGAAAACCCCTTTTTCGGACTTATTTAATAAAGCTAATTTCCCATCACTGAACAAATCGGAACATTCGACAGATATTATAAACTTGATGTTGTCTAATAGCACAGCATTAAGTTTGTTGACAGAATCTATTGTTAACTTGATTAAGTTAAATAAAACACAAAATGAAAGTATTTGTACACAAACTATAACATCTGCTATTAGAGAGACTATTAAAGGTAAAAATATTATAATATAAAATTCATTAACAAAATTTTAAATATTGCTCAGTGGAATGCACAAAGTTTGCTAAGTAATAAACTACAGTTTCAGCAGTTTCTCTATAATAATGACATACATTTAGCTTTAGTTTCAGAAACATGGTTAAAACCACACATACAATACAACATTCGTGGCTATACCACAGTTAGGAATGATTGTGGTAATGATCACAATGGTGTTGCTATATTTATACGTAATGGCATTGAATTTAGATTATTAGACACATATTTTGACGATTCTATTCAAAATATTGCAATTAAAATTAAAATTAATAACAAATACATTTCAGTAGTTAGTTTTTACAGTCCTGGAAATTGCAGTCCTACTTTTGAAAAGAACAAATTTGATTCACTAATAAATAGTATACCTAAACCATTGATAATTGCTGGGGACTTTAATGCCCATCACACTTTTTGGGGTTGTTGTAGTGACGACTCTCGTGGCAGAGCTATAATGAATTCCATGGATGAAAATGACTTGATACTCTTAAATGATGGTCAGCCAACTACTGTAGGGTCTCATCTATGGAGACCAAATGGTCTTGATTTAACTATGGTTTCTTCTTCCTTGGCTTTGTCTTGTGAATGGCAGGTTTATCAGGATTCTATAGGCAGCTATCATTTGCCTACCATTACAAAATATGTTATAGATACTGCTAATGATGTGGATCCTTCTAATGTTTCAAATATTCCTCTTCATTGTAATCTGAAATTAGTTGATTGGTCTATTTATAAAAAGATTGTAAATGACATGATGGAAAGTTTTCAGTATAATAACTCGAGTCATATTGATACATATAATAATTTTTGTTCAATAATTCTACAAGCAGTTCAGATGTCAGTAATCAGTTTTAATAAAAACAATACCACTTGCGACTCTCGCAGATCTAGGAGGAAGCTTCGACTCCCTTGGTGGAACGAGAAGTGCACTAGAGCTGTACAAGATTGTAAGCAAGCATACATCTTATTTAAATCAAATCCTTGTCTAGACAATTTTATAAGTTTCAAACATATGCAAGCCCGAAAAAAACGTATCCTACGACAGGAGCGTCGTGCATGTTGGTTAGAGTTTTGTCATTCTATTAATAGACTCACTCCAATGAGTCAAGTTTGGGCAAAAATGAGGAAGTTAAAAAATGTTTCTACAAATAGCAGTTTGTTTTCTAGTTATGAATGGATCTCTCAATTTCTGCATAAGTATACTCCTGATTCAGTTCAGAATTTTTACACAGTCAGTCACAATAACTTACAAAATTGCACAAATAATTTCATGGTGGAAACTTTTTCTATTGAAGAGCTAAAATCTGCTTTAAGATCAAGAAGAGATTCGGCATGTGGCTTAGATTGGCTCTCATACAAAATGTTAAAATTATTAAATTCACACAGTTTGTCTATATTTTTAAATATTTTGAATTCACTTTGGCATTGTTCTATTATTCCTGAGGAATGGAAAACAGATTGTTTAATACCTATCCTGAAACAGGGTAAAGACCCTAACAGCGCTGACTCATATCGTCCTATTACTCTAAGTTCGTGTGTTGGTAAAATATTTGAACAGCTTCTAAAACAACGTTTGATATTTTACATTGAAAGTAATAGTCTACTACCTTACAATCAATTTGGCTTTCGATGTGGTCGTTCTGCTCGGGAAAGTCTTAGTCATTTATCTCTGGATATACACAGTGCTCTTGTCGAGCATAAAATGTTGGGATCTGTTTTCTTCGATATTGTTGGTGCTTTTAATAATGTAAATTTAAGTACATTGTCATCCATTCTCCTTTCACTAAATGTTCCTGAAAAAATAGTAAGTTGGATTTTTGAGTTTTTAAATGAACGTAAATTGTATGTAAAAGTCAATAATCAATTAATAGGACCTAGGTATTCTTATAGAGGAGTTTCTCAAGGAGGAATATTAAGTCCTCTATTATTTATTTTATATATTGCTAGATTAAATAATGTGCTGGGTAGTGATGTCTGTAATTTACAATTTGCTGATGATTTGGTTGTGTATTGTTCAGGAGAAAACCTTAACAGCATTGAAACAAAACTCAATGCTAGCTTGGAAAAACTGGGACATTATTTTGAAAGTCTTAGTTTGGAGGTCAGCTATGAGAAAAGTAAGGTTGTTGTCTTTTCCAAAAATGTTGTTGGTTCTCCTAGTATTAAAATTTATTACAATAATAGCCTTATGTTAGTGGATAGTTCCATAAAATTTTTAGGTGTTACTTTTCTCAGTAATTTTAAATGGAATGTGTATGTTGATTACTTAGCAAACAGAGCATTAAAAGCTTGCAATATTTTGAAATCTCTCGCTGGCACTTATTGGGGTGCTGATCCAGGGACATTACTGATTTTATATAAGTCCTTAGTAAGAAGTCACTTCGAATATGCATTTTTTTGCTATAGTGGTGTACAAAAACTAGTAGAAAAACTAGACAAAGTGCAAAATAGATGCTTACGTATTATTTTGGGAGCTATGTGTTCAACACCTATAGTGTCAATGCAAGTCGAATGTAGTTTGCCTCCATTGATAATTAGATTCAATTACCTCAGAACAAAATTCTTCATTAAGATTTCTTCTATCAGTGATCATCCTCTTCTATTGCAGTTAAAGAAGGCTATTAATGGGATCAATCCCCCTTTTCTAGTACAAGGTTTATCTGAAATTTTAAAAGATTGTTCTAATCAAAATTATTTTTCTAGCTCCATTTGGCCTTGTTATTTATTTTCCTATGAATCAAAGTATTGTCCATTTAAAATAGTAATTAATGAATCTTTGAAGTTTAAAGAGGATGTTTACAGAATGCTTGAGGAATGGAATGGTTACAATCAATTGTACACAGATGGCTCAAAAAATGATAATGCTGTATCTATGGCTATTTATGACGTTCAGGCTCGAAGTGGGTTTGGAAATAGGTTGTCTTCAGTAGCAACTGTGTATACAGCAGAGGCTATGGCAATACTCAGTGCTTTAGAGTATATTGAGACTAGGCAAGAAAATAAATGGATTATTATCACTGATAGTATGAGTGTATTGAGAGCACTAGAAAATCCCAGTTGTAATGCAAAAACAAGTTACATAATTTATAATATCAGAGAAAAATACAATAATTTACATAAGTTCAAAGATATCGTCCTTTTCTGGACTCCTTCACATATCGGGGTAGTTGGAAATGAACAAGTTGATTACCTGGCTAAATTCATTGTTAATCATCATCAGGAATGTCCAATTTTGCATAAGCCCATTCCAAATTCAGATGCGTTGACTTATTTCAAATCAAAACTGGCACGTGAATTTCACAATTTCTGGCAGCATGTAGTTGAAACCAAAGGAAAGTGGCTAGCTGAAATTAAAACAAAGATTTCTCCTCCTTGGTTTACAGGAGGAAATATCTATCGGAACAGAAAGTTTTATACAACGATTTGTCGTCTACGGCTAGGTCACTGTCGATTTAATGCACATCTGTTTAGAATTGGCATTCTGTCTTCCCCAAATTGTGATTATTGTAATTCTGCTATACAAACATTGGATCACATTGTATTTGATTGTCCTAATTTTGCTCTTCAAAGGATCATTTTAGTTGATCGCCTGCTAGGTATTTATGAAAATGCTGAAGATATCCCGCGCTCGCTTCAGCAACTTTTGACGAAAAAAGATTGTTTTTTACCAATTTACGATTTTATTGTATCAACTGTTGATGAAATTTGAATTTGACAACTACTACACTTTTGACATAAAATTATATGATATTGAGATATTGAGATAATATTAAATAAAACATGAAAGAAGACTCGGCTCCGGTCTAACAAAAGGTACTGAACTTGAATATATTAAAAGAAGACTTGGCTTACGCCTAACTATTGGTTATTGAAGACATTGATAAAAATAAGACTTGGTTTCGGCCTGACTATTGGATATCGAAGACATTGAATAAAGAAGACATGGTTTCGGCCTTGATTATATTATAGAAAGACAAGAAAGAAAAAAAAAAAGAAGAATTGGAAGAAAAAGAAAACTAAATCAGACTTGGCTGTATGGGCTCAGCTCCCTTTGCCTGTCCCAAAGAGGGACGAAAAGAACCAAAAAAAAAAAAAAAGGTCTATGGTTCTGTGTATGTATGAAAGTTGCTCGGAGAATCAATCAATAGAATTTTCGTTATAAAAAAGAGCCAAGTTGTACTGATATTATTGCAAATAATCAAGCTATTTATTAAAATTACAGTATGGTATCAATGTTTCGCACGTTAACTTGAAGTGGTAGAAAGTCAACATATTTGGATCGAATTCGTAAACAGTTCATCAAGATGGATATCCCAGTGCAAATAGCTATAAGGCTGAAGCCTCCAAGTCTAGAAGACTCATCACAGTGCATATTTAGTAATCCTGTGACCCAAATAGTGATCACTGAGAGCGGGCAAACATTTCACGTGAATAGGGCTTTGCCAGTTGATTGTACACAGGCGAATCTCTTCAACTCGTTCATGATTCCACAAATTAACTGCTTTCTGGATGGGTGTGATACTTCAGTCGTCGTATTCGGCCAGGCCAAGACAGGCAAAACCTACACTTTATTTGGACCAGGTCAGGACACAGGCAGACCATGTTTTTATTAGTTTTGCTTGTGTACATATTTCGACTTTAAAGTTACAAAAACTTTTCATGGGTCCACATAGTCACCACATATAGCATATTTTATCTATTCCATTCTATGGAAACTGTCATGATGTGGTTTCATGCAAATAAACAGTCGGCCAACCACTATGGCCTAAGATTTTGCAGATAAACATGCTCACAGTTATTTTTAGTTTTATGCAATTATTTAAATATACAAAACAAAAACAAAAATAATAATTTATATTTTATTTTAGGTTTTGAATGCATCCACAGTGAATGTGACCAAGGTATTGTACCTCGGTTCTTGTCTGAAATATTCCACAAGCTGAACCAAATGCCAGAGAGGGAATTTATATTGCACATTACATGGATGCAGGTTGTCAATAATAACATATTTGATGTGTTGGGAGGTGGTCTAGTGAGGTGCTGCAATGTTGAGGAAGCCTTTCAGTACTTACAGCTGGGATGGCGTCAGAGGTGTCAAGGAAACAACCACACTGTGTTCACAGTCAGTGTTGAACAGAAGTGGGTCAGCACAAATGGAGTACTTAATCATAGAATGTCCACTGCCAGTTTCTGTGATCTAGCTGCATACCCAGAACCAGGGCTATTTGCCTTAGAGAACATAATAAAAGAGCTGCTAGCAGGCAATCCACCAAAGCAAATAAATTATGATCAGTGTATTCTCACTGCTATGCTCAGAGACTCCTTTGGGGGCAGAGCTTTTACCTGGGTAATTGGATGCATAAGTGCTGAACCTGAGGACTATCAAGACACTTTAAAAACACTAAACCTATGTTTATGCTGTAGAGGTATTAAGAATTTTGTTACAGTCAACTTATTTGCTGACAATAATACTCCTGTTTACACAGATAAGGCAGTGTTACCACATGCGGACAATAATTTTAATTTACAATTTGCTACAACTCAGTGGATTAAATTGGTTTCAAATGCAGAAGGGCTTTTTAACAAAATTCTTCAGTCCAAGTCCTTGTCTGAAGCTGATATTAATCAAGTCAGTGAATGGTTGTTTTTAAAGGCTGAGTGTGATGAATGTCTGAATAATGATGCCAGTGTTGATAATAAGGATGCAAATATAAAGCAGGGACTGCCTAGAATTGCTGAGGACACAGAGCCAAGTGAGCCCAGTGAGTCTGATGTTGACTCGGATTCAGAGGAAGATACTCACTCTGACACAGTATTCCAGGATAAACTTGAGAAATTCATGGAATACTTTAGAGAAAAAAATGACCAACTGTTTGCTGACAGATGTGAAGAATATTTGAATCACGTTGACTCTGATGATATTACAATTTCGGAATTAAGTGGATCGCAGTCTTTGCCTGTTATGACATCCCAGTCAAACTCTGGACGGAGAAGAACTATACAACCTGGTGAAAGTTTGTCAGGAGCAGAATTGGAGCTACTGCGAAAAGTTGCAGCTAAAGCAATCTCACCCGAATCTCAAAAGATACTCATAGAATCTCACAAAAAGGATGTTGATCCAGAACCTAAATTAATTGAGAGAGAACTACTTAAAATGATTGACTCTCCAAAGACTGAAGAAATATGCAAGAAATACAAAATGACAAAAGAGAAATACACTCAAAAGCAAATACTGGCTAGAAAATTGTCAAAAGAAATTGGTAGCAGCCAGTCACAACTAAAAGAACTGATCAACCTTTGTATAGCCAAAGAGAGACTGATAAATGACTTGTCTAAATCTATGTGTCACACACAAAACAAGCACTATTCTGATAAGATAGAATCTAGTTTAATTGATCAAGATACTATGAGGGAAATAAAAAGGCATGAGACAAATCTTAAAACTTATAAAAAACAAATTGAACAAATCAAAAGACAGATTAAGAAAGACGAAAAACGTAAGAATACGTTAGATGTAGAGCTTGTCAAAGATAAGTTAAAGCTAGATGAACTTTCAGACACATCGGTAGATGTGAAAGACAGGAAAACAAACTCATTGAAACACTTTACACATAGAATAACACAACTGGACAGTATTTTGAAAGAGAAGACAAATGATTTGGAAACTTTGGAAATGTCCAAAGAAAAGGAGTTGTTGTTGAGAAAAGAAATCAAAAACCTGAGGAAAACTAGAGAATGCTTGCATGAACAGAGGTGCAGTTTAGGTCATAAGAGAAAAATATACAAATCTCTTTCAGATTCTGAGGTAAGTAATTGAAAAATAGAATTTTTGAAAACAATTATTTGTGTGTTCTATTATTCATATTTTTTTTATTTTTAGGAGCGCAAGCTGCTGGAGTGTGAAGAAGCCATTGAAGCAATAGACACAGCAATAGAGTACAAAAACAATTTAATCTGTGGGAAATCACCCTCAGCTTCTCTGTCAGACTCTCAGGACAATAAAGACTCGAGGAGTAGGGGGGAGCAAATGTTGATGGCGCGGCTCGACAAACTGTCGCACGACGAGATGAAAACTTTGCTTTATAGGTATTTCCAAAAGGTGAGACTGGAGTAAATTTTGTTGTATTAAGAATTGAGAAGAAAAAAATAATTTTTCTCCTTTACATTTCCCTTACATTAGTCAGTTGAATAGACTTCTTTTGATTTCAAAGCAAACTTCACTTCAATAAAGTGCCAGTAGTATCAACTATAAATAGTATGTAATTTATCTGTAAGGCACAGGTGTTGCTTATCATTTTTGTTTATTAAAGATTTTAACATTTGATATCTTGCGTGGCGAGACAAATAAACGTAACATTTTAGTTTAACGTAATTAAATTAAAAAATATACCAGCATTCCACAATCGCTCTTCTGTATTCACCATGCATATGATGAATATTTGGCAGATAACAATATAAAAAAAAAAATATTTTATACTTGTTATGAAATCAAGTTCTTTTTAGGGTTCCGTAACCGCAGGGTAGGCGCAAAATTTCAACAGGATCCTATTACTAAGCCTCCGCTGTCCGTCCGTCTGTCTATCATGATCCGTAATAAGTAGACAGTTGAAATTTTCATAGAATGTATATTTCTGTTTTTGCTATAACAAAAAATAAAAACGAAATGGAAGGGGTCACAAGAAACGTGTTGTTTTCGGCGTCTTTTGCCTTGTGGTACGCAACCGTTCGAGTCGCACTTAGCCGGTTTTTTCTAACTGACGAAATATCAAGATAACAGTAATGTAGGTTAAGCTGATTTCAGAATTATTATTAGTATCGAACATGTCCTATAAATTTTGAAAGTGTAGCTGAAACTAAACTCCTACCCATGTTTTCCCAAGGTGGTGGATTTACGTGGCGCGTGCGCAGCGCTCGAGGTTGGCGTGGCGTCGGCTAGCGAGGAGGCCACAGTGTGGCGCGCCCGGGCCGCGGCCGCTTGGAGGCACGCACAACGTCTAAGACCACATGCACATTCCAGGTAAGGCAGAGATACCTCTTACTTCTCAGAGTTTTAGTAGTAGCGCGGTCAGACTTCTGCTTATCCCACAGAAGCTTGAGGCTTGACGATTATTTATGCACATAGTTACTATTAGAGAATGCAATCTTGAGTCTTTGCAAAAATCGATCTCGTGGGAAGACAATTTAGTTTTAAATTTTATCTAGTAAGTAGGTAGTCTTTAGGGCAATCTCAAAAGGGAATAGTCCTAAGGTCTACACTCCTAAAAATCCATGGAGTTTTTTGGCCGTTCTTCTCCGTAAGAAACTACTGCTTTCGCTTAGATTTAGTGCACACCATGCTTCTTGAGAAGCCTTTTATAATTTAACCCATTGATAGTACCGTAATTACAGACACAATTAAAAACCATTGTGTCTATACCAAATGTGGTATCTCAGGGACTTAGAGGTTAATTATTAATGGATTTATAATGTGCGTGTGCCGATTCGTCGCAGCAATTATGCATAGTGCTCAAATATAATTATTATTACTTAAATAAACGTCTTTTTTTGTTTCGAGGTTCGATTGATTTTTTAGGTGTAATTTAAGAATTTTTATTAAAATTGTATTGTTTTAAAATCTAGGCGAAATTTCGAAAACTACATAAATGACGATCTTGATACCTGACTAAGCATGTGAGATCTCAAGTTGGCAATCTCTTGCCAATCTGGGTAGATACTATGTTTAAGTGTATAATGTATGTTATTATGATGTTTCAGACACTTCCAGTCATTCCATAGATGTCTGGACGGCGGCAATGCGGAGAGAGCGTTGTCTCTGGGCATGACGACCGATTCAGAGACATCGGACGATGCCATGAGATTGGTGGATCGCATGAAGCAGCTCGCGCGGTGTCCTCCGGTAAGTTTAATCTGGTAACAAGCTCTAGTTATTGTATAACAATAGGAAAACAAATTGCAAATAGCCTGTATTATGTGATACAGAATTACTGCTTTTACCGGGCATCAATATTATAAACTCACATCGCGTCTCGGCCAGTTTTATGGCAATATAGCATAACTCTATAATATCATTTATTTATGTTTTCAGCCCCCCGTCATACCTAGTCAAAACCTGCGACAGCTCATGCCAGCGACAAATCTGCCTGTGGCGAAGGTGACAAAGGAAAAGAACAAACTCATCATAGTACAACAAAATAAAAAGCACTGATATTTGTACATTATTTTATTTGCTGTTATCAATTGTATATTCATATACGTTTTCATGAAATACATCATGTTGTTTCTTGATCTAGCAATGTATTCATAGTATGTAATTTATTAATTCTACTGTAGTTTTACTATTTACTATGCTACTTTAACATCACAGTTTTAAATCATGTTCTGTAAATAATTTTAATGTAATTCGCATTTACATACAATCTTTGTATATATTTTTGCCAATTGATACTTATTAGCTGTATAAAAATATATTTATCAACATTCAACTAGATTCGAGAAATTTAAGATCCTATTATGTGTGTTTTAAAACAAAAATATAAAAATAAATTGATAGATCTAAATATCTACATATTTGATATTATTTACACTATTTAAGGCAATTAGAGCATCCCTAAAGTCCTAACTCATGACTGAAAATTCCAAGGTATGCATAGTATCCCTTCTGATAGAACGGAGTAGTAATGGGTTATGTAGAGGACTGTTCCATGAAGTTTCTGAAACAGAAAAATCTATATAAGTAACAGTTTGAAGAAGCAACAGATCTGATGGGCCTGGATTATTACGCAGAAGGTATCAGAATTTATTAAAACAATGGAGTCATACAAGGGTTGCAGACTTTGGTGTGACCCGGCGTCCTAACCAAAAGCGATCGTCAAACGCACGTGATCTAAGCTATCGTTTGAGTTATGACATACAAAACTTGATTGATCACGCGAGTATCGGATGCGACGCGACGCAACTGCCGCTTCAGCCCACATTCCGACGGACGTAATAAAAACGCGGCAGGATTTTTGAAAATGAACACATCGACTGGCTCGTGCTGAGCTCTGTTGGATTCTCAATATTCGGTTCAGCACCGAGAGTTCTGCCAGGGTCGCGAGATTTGTTCGAAAGAGATTCCGCAGCCCTGGCATATAGGCAACTGAAGGAACACGAGTGGGTTTGAGTCAGCCTGACACGCTCTCCCGCTCCGCCCAGAGCGGAAGACGTAATTTGACGATTTCCTACCAACTAAAAAAAAAAACACCGAGAGTTGAAATTCCACTGCGCAATAAAATCACACCCGATTTTATTATCTTCGCGTGTATATCAACTTATCGGTATGAAAAACTGAACTGGCAAAATTACCCGAAAAAAAATTATAAAATCAATATTTACCGCATGTAGTTGCTCCGTACGCGTTAACAATCTTTGACAGCAAGAGATCATATATGCAGGTGTGATGCTGTCATCCTTTTGCAGGTCCAGAAGCCCGAACCTTTGCACAACTTCCTTGTGGAGAGCTTTCTCCACATGCTTGTTTCTGTAATCAATTACAAACTTATTTCGTTTTCACACACTCATCAGCACTTTTTTCGCAACCTACTTGCGATTTTATAAAGAACTAGCTTTTGCCAGAGGCGTCGCCCGTGTGGAGGTCGGAAATTATCCCGCGGGAACATACTACCGGGATAAAAAGATGTGTTATTCCAGGTTATAAACTATCTGTGTGCCAAATTTCATCTAAATAGGGTCAGTAGTTTTTGCGTGAAAGAGGAACACACATCCATACATACAAACTTTCGCGTTTATAATATGTATTAGTAGGATAGTGGAATTACCAATACAATTAACATAGAGACCGTTTATCGTAGGTCATTGGTCGACAGCCCTTTTCACCGTTAAAGTATTTTTATTTAACGAAGAAACGCGAGTGCTTTACTTGAGACACACACTGTGAATGTGTGCATGGATACGAGTAGCGTCAGCACAACACACACACTTCCAACTTCGTCCGTGTCTCGGATGGCATCGAGAGCTCCTGCGCTTATACACACATTCACAGCGTGTAAACTTGGTAACCACAAATAGAGAGTGCGTAGCTTCGTGAGATAAAAATACTGTATTTCACCTCTAACTTTGCATCACTGTCAAAATCACAGTGATTTTGATTACCGTCACAATAAGGATGTTGCTATCTGAGTTTAAATATGATAGCGCTGTAAATGTCTAAAAATATGTCAAATTTCTGATGACCAATCTGGTGACCACCACCGCATACAGAACTGTGAAAAAACAGTGAAATAATTATGTCATCGCTAGGCTAAAACTTACATGCTGTATTCTGTCATCAATAGGGTTGCTTCGTCCAAATTCTTGGCAATGAAGGCTATTAGTTCTTCAGCAGGGCAAGACGATGGGGTAATAAACTGACCCGTAGGAGATACCATTAGAGGACCCGCCTCACTGAAATATGAACAAAACAGTTACTTAAATTATAACAAAATGTTTTAAAACTTGAACATTAAAATGATCATGAGGTTTTAGAAATTTGGTTTACAAAAATTTGTATGCAAAACACGATTTTGTTTTTGTATGAATTATATACACTGAATTTCGTATTGACAACCCTAGTGTGTAAAAGTTTTATCATTTGACCCACATTGGGCGCCAAAAATTTCAAGTATCTTTTGGGTTCTGATACAGCCTACACTAACATGATATAACTGAATTAGGCATGCAAACAAAGATCCTTACGGTTCAATAACTATTTCGTATTTCTGTAGAGATTCAGGCACCTCTGACGGGAACTTGCTGCCTCTACCATAGAAATCGCCTATGGAAGTAATAAGCTGTCTCAAATGACTGCAGTACTGATGTGCAGATACTTTAGGCATGAACTTTCTGAAAAATAAAAATATTCTTTAAATTGGATCAAAAAGAGGGGAGGAATCTGTGCTCTGCTACGAAAATAAATAAATCTCGTACGCGCGAAGACGTGTTAGCCTATTTGAAGTAATAAGTCAGTCTTCATATTGCTGAGAGCAATAAGCGGTCGCCAGAACTTATAGGCTCCGTCGGTCATCTGTTCCAGGAGCAATGTGCCCTGCCCACGTCCACTTAATGGTGGTTTTCCTATGGAACTCTTCATGCTTAATTCGATTACGTAGGGAAAAATAGCTCTTGCTTTTGCCCTTAAATTACACCTAAATAAATAAATCGTAAATCTTACCTACGACATATGTGTATATCTCTCAATATACTGGACAATGATTTCTCATAATTTGGTATCATTACTAAGGCACTATCTTCCTGGCTCACTTTTTTTATAAGCTGTAAAAAAGGATAATCAATATATATGAATGGTAGGGCAAGTAGTTGTATCAGTCTGTATGCCTATTCCAAACGGGTGAAGTTAACGTAACGAATACTCAATTATTGAATTGTAAAATGCTTGTTTCGCATATTATATTGATATAGTTTTCAGACTTTTTCATATGCATGGGCGACACTAATTGGGTATGACATAAATTTAAACAAAAATCCTAGACGATAGTTGTATTTTCCATTCAAAAATCGTTCACGTATCTATCGTTACGTAGAATCCGCGCGTTCTAGCACCTAGCTTACAATATTTTACTTTTTTTTCGCAGCTTGTCTGAACTTTTTATCGTTTGATTGGTAAACATTGATCAAGTTGATAGGTACTAGAACATTGTATGCTCACCGATATCCATTCATTTCGCACGTCCATTATACTGAGGAACACGTCGCCATCTAGACTGACTCCAGTAAACTGTCCCAGCGCTATGGTTCGGCCTGCAATTATTAAAGAGAAAGTTTTTACAAGTGCTAGGACTCAGAACAATTTAAACACAAGAGTCATAATAGAATTATCATTTTGTGTGTATATGTGACACTTTTGTTATGACTGTTGGCTATTAAAAATAAATAAATAAATAATTTATTTTTAACCATTCAAGTGTTACATTTTATAATCCTGCCAAACTGCGTAACAGTTTGTCGGCAGGATTAGCACTCGTTTTATTACATTTGGGATCAAGCAATTATTATGATTAATGGTAGTCACTAACACAACTCATTACAATTATTGATGCTCGAAGATGAGGTTCGTCAACAAGCAGCAGGAGCAGGCCCTGGGAGGACACCGTTAATCGGAAAAAGTAACGTGTGTCGCTCCTCAGTTAGACGTACGAAGAGCGTCTGGGACAGCCTGGACGTGGAAGCAGAGGATTATGCGTTGAGCCTGCGTCTCATATTAGGAGAGGCCTATGTCTGCAAGAATGTGGAAGACTGAGTTTCTTGATGCCGTGTCTTTACAATGAAAAACTTGATAAAACCTAACATTACTTGTTACATACTATAATACTAACCTTCTAAATTAGTCATCACATTCGGATGCTGTGAAGCTAAGGCAGCTAAGCTCTGCAGGGCCCCTCTTATATGGCTCATATTCCAACAACTGTCGTATTTCACCTATAGCCATATAATAAATACATGTTATTATTTTTTATCTGTATACTAGCTTCTGCTCGTGACTTCGTCTGCGTGAAATCGTCCGCCGGTTCTATTACTTTTTTCTCGGCTCCTAAGGGTGGTGGTGTGTTAAATAGCTTATAACCTTCTTCAAGAGTTGGGCTATGAAAAGCAAAATTATTTTTGACATCCTACTTTAACAATTATTTTATTGATATAACAAATGACACCACTAAACCATCTATTGACTACACACCATCCATGACTTATCAACCAAATTCTATGTATTTGACTCCAACTGATGACACCAATGTATATAAAATAATAAACTCTTTAAAATCAACCAACTCTACAGGCTATGATGACATTAACACAAAAATTCTTAAATTATGCTCTACTTTTTTATCTACTCATATTAGCCATATTATTAATTTGTCATTTATGCAAGGTCTATTCCCTTCACGGTTAAAATTCTCAATTGTTAAACCAATCCATAAGAAAGGTGACAGAAGTGATATGAATAATTACCGCCCCATAACACTCATACCAATATTATCCAAGATATTTGAAAAGGTCATGCATGAGAAGCTCTCCGGTTTTTTATCCAAATACGAAATTCTAAGTGAAGATCAATTTGGTTTCAGAAAAAATAAATCGACCACAACAGCTTGTTTTGCTCTATTAAAATTAATAACGAAAAGCCTTAATGATAAACTGCCAATTGTCTCTATATTTCTGGATATGTCCAAAGCTTTTGATTTCGTGGACCACAGACTATTAATTTATAAATTAGAACGATATGGCATAAGGGGTAATGCTTTGAAATGGCTCGAAAGCTACCTTACACATCGACAGCAATGTGTTGAGATTTCGGGACAAACAGGAAATCAAAAGCTCACATATAGGTCACAGTATCGTGAAAATAACTGCGGTGTTCCCCAAGGGACCATAATAGGTCCGCTTTTATTTCTGCTATATGCTAACGACTTGCCAAGTGTAACTTCCCACAAATGTATCCTATATGCGGATGATACGACCCTTAGTATTATAAAAGAAAATGACGACATTATTGAGTACCAAAATGAAATAAACATGACATTAAATAAAATTATTACATGGCTAGAACACAATAACTTACATATTAACATTAAAAAAACAAAAATGATACAATTCCAGACATATAACAGTACGCGTCCACGACTTAAAATACAATATGGAAATGAGACAATTGAAGAGGTCGATTACGTAAAATTCTTGGGTATAATAATTGACAAAAACTGTAACTGGAAATCTCATATTGACGATCTATGTAAGAGGATAGATAGATTTGTATTTGTTTTATATAGACTAACACGTGTGGCTAGTGTTAACGCGGCAATATGTGCATACCATGGCTATGTGTCATCAATTCTGCGCTATGGCATTATAATATGGGGTAATTCAGTTGAACTTACAAGAGTTTTTCGAGCTCAGAAAAAATGCATACGCTCAATTTGCGGAGCGCACCCACTGGACAGTTGTGTTCCACTATTTAAGAAACTTAAAATACTGCCAATTCCAGCACTATATATTTTTGAAATCTGTATCTTTATACACCGAAACAGACATGAATTTGATTTGTATAATGATGTTGTATCCAGACCCAGCCGCAAAGTGCATATGCTTCATGTTCCTAGGCGTAGAATTAAATTATTTTCTAAAAATGTGTACTGCATGTCCATTACTGTTTATAACAAATTACCTGATGGCTTTAAAACTCTCAGCCTCAGAACATTTAAATGTAAATTATTTAACTTTCTCTTAAGCAAATGTTATTACTCGACTGAAGATTTTATGAATGAAAAGTTTACCTAAAGATTTGACATTATTCTGTAAAAATCATATTTTATCTCCCTTCATGCACTTTTGACATTTAATTAATATCTTTTACATTAAAAAAAAAAATATGTTTCGTAATTTAAATAATTCTATTGATTAATAACTAAATCTTAATGTAATGATGACATATAATTTTAATGATTAATAACTAAATTTGAATGTAATGATGACCCATAATTTCAAAACCATATTTGTACGCCGGAAACGGCAGAATATTTTGAGCGTAATAATCCACATAACAACTTTGTACAATATTCTGACAAATAAATGCTTTCTTTCTTTCTCTTTCTTTTACTGGTAGTGCCAGAGATTAGCGTGTTCAAACCAAAAAACAAATAATGTCTTCAATTTTATTAATAGAGTTGATGATAAAGTATCTTAGATTCCGTACGCAAAATACGCGCTCAGACGTGGATTTGTGGACACCAGCCCGTTCTACCTAAAGTATCTTTGGAATGTATGTGTCCTTTAGATTCACTGGGTTTGTTAGTAAGCTATTTCCTGTATATGATCAATAATAATAATTATGGCTTTTTTCACAAGTGTCCAGATAAGCACTATCCAGATAAGAAAAATAT
Organism: Aporophyla lueneburgensis; assembly: GCA_932294355.1. Classification (NCBI taxonomy): domain Eukaryota; kingdom Metazoa; phylum Arthropoda; class Insecta; order Lepidoptera; family Noctuidae; genus Aporophyla; species Aporophyla lueneburgensis. Next base: position 18,111,826 of record OW028746.1, on the reverse strand, counting down.
GGAACAAGTCTGTATGAAAATGTCAACCAGATAACTTAAACATAACTTATTTGGAGTGGTAGAAAAGGCTTTTACTGACTTAAGTTTGTCCCAATATGGTAACTATTGTAATGCAAGCTCTTGATGTAAAAGCAATGTCAATGAATTTGTATGATTATTGAATGTTTATAATGTAGTGTACCAACTTGTTTAATACCATAAGTTTTGCAAAGGTTGTCGATCAATGAGCGCACTTGGTCCCTTATTGCAGATGCTGACTGATATTTGTTCTTCGCATCACTGCTGTTTGCAAATACCCATTCACTGCAATGTTACAAAATAAATAATAAATTGCCTACACATTTTTCAAACTAGTCACAAACTTTTAAGCAACTTCTAGATACCAAAACCATTAATTAAGTTAAAAAGGATGCATGAACATGCAAATGCTTGCAGTATACACATTATTGCTAACTGCTAAATATATCTCATTACCACTAAAGCACCTGAAGATTTGGATTGGTGTCAGCCAGGGAAAATGAGATAATGAGGTCATGAAAAAAATACAGTGGAACATAGAACCTCCTACTTTTTTAAGTTGTTTAAAAAGGTTGCACTTGTGAACATCAAAATGTACTTTAAAAGCTTATTAGAAGGTTATAATCTTTAAGTTGCCATTTTGAACAAAATGGTAGGTGAAACTTCTGTATAATAGTATAGTTTGTATAGATTTAACTTACACAATATTAGCAATAGCCTTTTTCTCCGCCATTTTCCTTTTCATTTTAGATACATCAAACTCTTTTTCATATTGTTCATATTTAAAATCATATTTTTCACCTTTACCGAAACCTGATTTGCTGTAAATTATACAAGTATGGTATATTATTACAAGTATACTATTGTTATACAAGTATAACAGTTAGTTTGCCAAAAACAATTACAAACTAGTGCTTTGCATGAGATTATTAGTACAGATATAAGTACTGCAATTTTTATACAACTAAAACTTTGCAAGGGAGCTCAATCTGGGAGAAATAATATCAATATCTTATCATAGGTTTTTTGTTTAATGTCAATCAACTTTAGAATTTTCTATGCATTTCACCACCATACTGCGATCGCCAACCCGCCTGCCAAGCGTGGCGATTATGGCAAAGCCCCCCAAATTGGGGGGCCTAAGTCCAGCAGTGGACGTCTTACGGCTGAAATGATGATGATGATGAACTTTAGAATTTAAGCCTTTTGTGAGTGTTTACAGATTCAAAGAAATACATGATTAGATAAAAGATAGGTTTGGACAAGCAAAATATTTGAATGCTTACCTAAGGTTGGATAATTTTGGTCTGTCAGGTATCTTATCAATATACTTGGTAGAGATAGCACAGGCATTCAGAACTTTGACTACTGTTTCCCTCACATTACTACTGTTTAGCTGAATCTTTATCAGTTTAAATTCACCTGAAAAAATGAAACAAATCATTGAGTTAATAATTAAAGAACATAGCAGCTACATTAAATTAGAATGGACTGACACAAATCCAAAATGTTGCACAGATTTTTTTGAATGAAATATATAAAAGTATGTATAGTCACCAAAAGTGTTGGATTTTTGTAAGAAGCAAGAAGTTAGTAACTACTGAAGTTAAAGTTATGTAAGGACTTTTCCATGAAGTTCTTACTTAACTTTAGTTTTTTTTTTTTATAAAATAATTTGATATACAAAAGTTTCTTGCTAAAAAGTATATCTAATGATCCTGGTTACTATCTCTTTTGAGGACTAACATATTATGACTGTAGTGAGAAAACACAGACTTAAAAATAAAATAAATAAGAAGCGTGTGGGTTGACAGAGTTTAAGTATAATAATAAAGATTACCATCAGGCATATCCTTTTGTCGCAAATAAAATGGTAATGGAGGCACAGATATTTTTTTGCTGGATTGTTGTGCTTCTATTAGTGCGCTCAGCTGCTGCAGGGAATGTTCATTGATTTTCTGAAATAGAATTTTAACACGTAACCTGAAATGTAGCTGTGATAAATCATGTTGAGTAACAGTTTATTTCGTTTATTGGTTTGGTAATTTATAGGATTATTTTACTCAATTTCTACTTAAATTTATAGATTATTTAATTCTCCTACTAATCCATAAATAAGTAAACTTGAAAATTTATTTTCATGTTTTAACAAAAAAATCTTTCAAATGCCATTTTTCTATGATCAGAGACATAAATGCTGGGTTTCTGTTGGTTACACAACTATAGGTTGAATGTTTCCTTTGGCAGAAGAACTATGTATGACTTGAATGTTTAGCTGACTTACCCTTTGTGTAGGATATTTTCCGAACAGATCGGGATGAACGCTGAAGTAAAAAGGACGCAGCGCAGTAGACACTTCAGCAGAACTTAAATATCTGCATACCAGACCACTGGTACATCTACCACTGTAACATTATGCATTTATTTATAAACTACAATATAATATTTCATAGTAACGATCGGGAATAGAATGCTTTTTATAGTTTAGTGAAAACCATATGTTTGAATATAGTAGAAGTTATAGGTAAGCTCACAACTAACCATAATTTCGTTCTGCTGTACATTTTGAATTTATTTATTTAGTACAGAAACACATTGAGTTGTTTTATTTGAAATTTGCGCATTGGATAATGCGGAAATGAACCCTTTCCTACATTTTTTCTAAAACGGCCCTGAACTTGATGAAATATTTTCAAATTAGACTTTTTGACTTTGGCAGTGACAGACATGACAGATGACATTTTTGTTGGATGATATTCTAGATCGTCTGACGAAAAGGTTTTGGTTTTTATGTGCGAAAGTATTTAAAGGAAATATGAAATGTTATCAAATATAAAAATTCTGTCTCTAGAGAATCTAATATTTTAATTTATAAAAAAAACACTACAAAGTCAAAAATAACTTTAATTTCGAAAGTCGGTGTCTAGGCTCTGTATTTAAGGTTTTTGCCACCGACTTCCGAAATTAAAGTTATTTTTGACTTTGTAGTGTTTTTTTTAAGGAAGTCGGTTGTTTTTTTTGTAAAAAGTTTTTATTTTTTAACTTTTTAGTTGTGGTAGATACTCCGTACTAATCTAATCGCGTTATGCGTACATTTGTCGCGCAAATACGTAATGAAATTTAAGACTTATATGGTTTTCACATGGACCCCATTGTCCGAATGAAACCAAATTTAAATGGGACCATTCGGGAAGCACTAGCTTTCAAACTAAAAAAGAATCATCGAAATCGGTTCACCCAGTCAAAAGTTATGAGGTTACAAACATAAAAAAAAAAAAAAAAAATACAGGCGAATTAATAACCTCCTCCTTTTTTTGAAGTCGGTTAAAAAAAACTTTTCTTAGAATCTTTTCTTCTGGAACCGAGCAGATTCTATGCTTGCAGCGTAGAGAAGAACTCTAGCACGAAGAATAAGGATGATGCGGTCAGTAACTACTTAGTAGTAATCTGATGAGATTGGAAGTGGATGAATGATGTTTCGGCGGCTGTCAGTAGGAACCGCATTTTTATTTCACGAAGTGACGGGCGGTTTACTTATTGTAACCACGTGTACAAAAACGGTATAAATGTACCCGTGAAGATGAGTAGCGTCAGCACCTGACACACGCATTCTTACTTCTTACTTCCAACTCCGACACTGCTTCGGATGGTACCGAGAGCTCGTGCGCTTACACACACATACACAGCGTGTTTGTACATATGCTAACCACAAGTAAAGTGCGTGTCACTTCTTGAGATTAAAATACTGTATATATTGGCAGTGACCGACATATCACTCATCCACTTCCAATTTTATCATAATTACTTCGTTGTGGTGCACCTAGGCCTACCTACTTAATATACCTACGCGAAAGTAATATCACATTTGTAAGCCCCGGCAACCCGCATTACAGAAGTTAGTTTCACCACTTACATGTCACATTGTAATAAGGTGTAGGTCGAGTTTGTCATTTACTAGGCATAAATCCAGACTCCAGGGTGCTACCAAGACTGCCAGCGTCGCGAAACAGTTAACTTGGCTCTGGCATATAAGCAACTGAAGGAACACGGGTAGGTTTTAGTCTGCAAAAGACTGACACGCCCTCCCACTCCGCCCGAGCGGGAAACGTCATTCGATGATTTCCCACCCACAAAAAAAAGGGTACAACTAAGATATTCCTAATGGAGAAAATCAAATAACTAGGTAACACGTAGAGTCAAGACCTACGCTCCAGCAGTCGCATCGTGTAGTTACGGTTTATTGACAGTTGTGTAGTATGGCCGTGTAAAGTTTTTTATTTTTATTGTTCAATAAATAAATTACCTGTTTCTGTGATTCGCGCTTAAACTAGTTTTAGGCGCGACGATAATTAACAAGTTTATAATGGTGTGTCCCGTCGTTTCATCAGTTAAATAGAGTCCATCAGCAGGTTGGACGTTTGTCTTGAAATTTACAACTTAAAAAATTTACAAGTTTATCAAGAAATAATTTATTAATCCGCAAATTAATGATTGACCGATATAAACGATGGCTCATAAGCAATCAATTTGTAAGCTTGTATTTTCATATTTATCATCCTTAGGAGGGTCAGGTAGGTACCTAATGATGAGCACCCCTGCAGTAGGTTTTCAGTAACTAACTTCGCTTAATATTCGGTAGGTATACGTATACGTTCCTACGGTCAGCAACACAATACAGGTCCATTTAAATTGTCACTTTTACATAGGTCAAAATTAATCTGCATAACTTTTTACTAACTATGTTGAGCTATCTGACCTCCACAACCCAGTAACTAGGTAATACGATACCCTGTGGTAAGTACGCAAAATCCGCGCTGTGTTGTGGAGTTGCGTACACCTTCCCGTATTACATACCCTTTGGTAAGACTGGTCGTCAGACTCTCGGGCTTCTGACGCCTCATAACGACTGGCCTAGATCCACCAATGACAGCCGGGACCAACGGCTTAAAGTGTTTTCCGAGACTCGGAGGGGTAAAAGGCCATTTGGTATTTAAAGATGATCACCCATCCACGAACTAACCACGCAAGCCGTGCACCATCCTGCCGGGGTCACGTGATTGTTCGAAAGAGATACCGTGACCCTGGCACATGGGCAACTGATGGAACACGGGTGGGTTTTAGTCAGTAAAAGTCTACACGCCCTCCCGCTCCGCCCAGAGCGGGAGAAGTCATTTGATGATTTCCCATCCAGATCAAAAAAAAAAAAAAAGCTGTGCACCATGCGGCTGTTTTTTACTTAGCCAGAAGCCTTACTTATACAAAGGTATATCATGAAAATTGTCACAAAATAATTCGATAAAATGCTTGCTTATTTAACAAGCATTTTATCGAATTATTTTGTGAACAGCCGCATGGTGCACAGCTTTTTTTTTTTTTTTTTTGATCTGGATGGGAAATCATCAAATGACTTCTCCCGCTCTGGGCGGAGCGGGAGGGCGTGTAGACTTTTACTGACTAAAACCCACCCGTGTTCCATCAGTTGCCCATGTGCCAGGGTCACGGTATCTCTTTCGAACAATCACGTGACCCCGGCAGGATGGTGCACAGCTTGCGTGGTTAGTTCGTGGATGGGTGATCATCTTTAAATACCAAATGGCCTTTTACCCCTCCGTGTCTCGGAAAACACTTTAAGCCGTTGGTCCCGGCTGTCATTGGTGGATCTAGGCCAGTCGTTATGAGGCGTCAGAAGCCCGAGAGTCTGACGACCAGTCTTACCAAAGGGTATGTAATACGGGAAGGTGTACGCAACCCAGGGAAAAGGTGTACCCAAGGGAACTAATTCTTAGGTAGGTAGGCTAAATACCTACCTAAGAATTAGTTCCCTTTAAAGTTTACTTATGTTTCGACCATGAGAAGAGTAAGATTTAAAAAACTATATTGTTAATCGACTTTTGTTGCTGACTGTACGAGTTTGTTTGTATAGTAATGCATAATGTAGTCATACAGTAATTAAGATGATATACCGCGGAAACAGAAGACAGGAAGATATCGCTAAATGATGTAAGTTGGAGGTTAATGTTTAAAATGACTATAACAGGTGAGCAGCGGATTGGCCGTCGCCGCGTCGTCGGGTGGCTGAGATAAAATCTGAAGGCTGCGCGTGCGGCGGCGGTGCTGCGCGGCTGTGACGCAACGCGCCGGCGCAGACGCGGTAGCGCCGCGCGCCCTCGCCAGCGCGCAGCCTGCCACTCGCAGAGCTGCTTTATAATTGTTACACAGACGAGTTCAATAATTAAGCGATAAATATACCAGCAGTGGCGGTGAGAGGAGGGCGGCAGTCGAGCGGCGGCCGCGTTCCGTACCACACACCCGCACCGAGTGATGGACCCGAAGCTCATTCGACATTTTTCTATCGGACGCCGTAGGAATCTCACCGGACTGGTTCCCGCGCAATGCTGCGTTAGTGCGCCGCTCTGGTGAACCCTTTCGCTTGTAAATGTGCCGATATTTACATATGCGCGCTCGATCTCGCGTCGAACTTTCGATCTGCGCCCGCGCCTCGCGGCTGAGTAGTGAGCCCCGCGACCTGGCAGCCGCCGGCGCCTGCGAGCCGCCGCCGCCGCCCCAGCGCGCTCAACTGCTGCACAACGTGCGATGACCTACGTATGTCAACACCTACTTATCACACACTGTTTACACTATTTACATTCAATGATAAGCTTATTGTCTACGGATCACAAAGTTGGTAGGTAAATAAGTTTTCGAGCTGTACATTTTGCTCGCTGAAAAGGTAAGCTTATCGATTGGAAGTAACTCTTACTTATGTTAATGATATCCTGTAGAGTTAGTACCTAGTAGAGAAAAAATCGAAATATGTAATTGCGGTCAGATTAATTGGGCTTCTTCTACGGTTTAGTGGCAACCAAACCCTGCATACTGAATACTAATTTGCATATTTAACAAACAAAAACAAAACGAACGTAGGTATTCAACACTTCAACGTATTGAAATATAATTACTACGACAACTAAACACGTTATAGAAACATTACGTATAATGTACCTATACGTGCGCAAACAATTTCTGAGAAGATCCAATGTCCATTCGTATTGATAATACACAAGTTATTAGATACGAGTATGTAAATTATTACCTTGTTCCAATTAAATCACTAACAGTCGGTATAACTGGTGACGTTTTTGGTAAAGCTGCTATCGGAGTGACTTCGAATGACGTACCTTCAAGTAGGTACCTACAGGAAGAACAGGAGGCTACAGTACACAACCAGATGTAAATAACAATTATTAGAAACTCAATTTCAATGAAGTATGCAAAACAGGAAAACGAGGAATGTTGGTATAAATAAATGTTCTACATACATTTGCATGTCCATTTGAAAAACGGTCCACCAATGGTTACTCGATTGATCGGAATTCTTGGGATTGTTCATCTAAACTGTGTTCTGAACTTCCTAATGCAATATAATGCGGTCTATACGTTTTGAGCGATGCCTACGCTTTGGCAGTCCTATCTGTACAATACAATGCCTGTAGAATACACACAATACGATAATAACTCCGTCTCGTCTAGTTTTGGATGTATCATGAACTGGATTGTCCGCTGCACATGACATGTGCATGATAGCTGAGAAATATTGTAGATGTTTGTGGTATCAACTGGTTTTTAGAAGTTGTAGAAGTCATATGAGTTTAATTCGTCGTTATCATAGCTGTTTCTAAACAAAGATTGCCCATAAACAATTTGTCAATCGACGCTTTTTTTTTGGTCCATGATTTTCATTTCCTCCGCTGAAATCTATATCTAGATGAGTCTAGGTATCAAAAAGAGACAGCTTCAACATACCCTACTTGACCTAAAGATGGTATGGCTTATTTAACAGAAGAACGTGACGTGCAGGGACATCTTCTTAACCTGGGGTTCGTAAAGGAAAGCTTTACGGGCATTTAATCTTTATTAAATATATTTTTGCTGTCCATGATGTGACCATTTTTCACAAACACGACTCAGGTGATTTGATTGTCTGTCAGTACTTAAAAAATGGTGTAATCATTAAACAAACCCAGGAACGAACAACTTAGCAATTGCCCACAACACTCAGCAGCAGCAGCAGCAGCAGTACTGTAATCAGTCATGGTCATAGTATTCTATTATGTGTAAACTCTCAAAGATCTGATATACCTATGTGTGTGAACGAGGATCAACTGCTAGTTATTCTCATGTTCATAATTATTTGTTAAGTTGTTCGTTTATGTGAGTTACTCATTGCAGCCTTTTTATGGTTACCTACTGACAATTAACACTCAAAAGACTGGTCACATAGAGTAACTAAGTACCTAGTAGAAGTAATAATTTATCCCGTAAAGTAAGTTTCCTATGCGAAGCCTGAGCCGAGGGTGTAATTGCGTAATGCAGGAATTGCTTTCATTTTGACTCTTCTGAGTTCCGCAACATTCATGGCATTGTTTACATTGCTAAGCTAGAACAATTTTGTCCGAACATATAAATTCAATCAATTTGATTGGATGACAAGTAAGCTTCAAAATGATTTAGATTCTGAATAACAGTGTTTTACACATATCACATATCTTATTTATGTTCAACATGTACTATTGTGGATCTTTAAGGCTCCGCAAACAGGCGCGATGCGACTCTAGTAGAACAATTACTATGAAAACTTCATATAAGAGTTAATTTGAGTTCTATAACAGTTGCGCGTCTGTCTGTCGCGGGAGCCTTTTTAGTTTCAATTAAAGGCTCGTACAGACTAGCGCGACGCGACGGTCGCACGCGATTCGGCGATTTATATCCATAGAACAATTTCTATGAAAACGCGCGCGACACTTCACACAGGGGCGGCCTGTCGCACCGCGACACGGTCATAGAAATTGTTCTACGGATATAATACTTAGGTAGGTACTTATAGCAACACTATTGTTGTATATACGGCTACACATCAAGGTATACATTTCCAGTTCTAGCTGACCTCGCATTGTTATGGCTTTTCGTACAGTCAGAAGTCAGCTTATGCTGGAAATGTATGGCTTGACCTGTGGCCGTGCCCGTGCGTACGTATTGTTGATAATGTTGCTAATTTTAGAACTTCTTAAGTGACGTATGGGCTTGTGTCACTTCAGTTTAAAAGTTACTGCGTTCTGCAACGCACCCATAGCTTTAACGACAATATAGAGCTGCATCACGCTGCACCTTTGAAGCTTGGACTTAGTATCATGAAGCGACTGCTGCAATATAATCCATAATCCAACACCCTAAGATGGCATAGGTACTTACTAATAGCAGCGTTGCTCAATAAGAGCGATTGATATTTACACACTAACAGAAAATTATCACTATATTTCAATTGCCGTTTATGCAGCAATATCATCACAGTTTTCTAGCTCTTATCCCAAATTATTTCAAGTCGCTGCAACATGTCTTCTTCCATACTTATCTATTAGTCGTCATCTCAGTAGCCACTCTCTTTCTAGCTACATCTTACACACATTCCATCCATTGATTATTTGGTTCTGGTATTAAACCTTGACAAATCATACATTGTTCCATGTGGTGCCGAATGTAAGCACCATCTCATTTCTTACCGTGTGTCGTAAAAGGCGACTAAGGGACTTACTAGAGAATGGGCAGCAGCGTGCTTTATGCATTTTACCACCATACTGCCATCTCCAACCCGCCTACAAACGTGGCGATTGATGGCGGTAAACCCCCCAAATTGGAGGAGGCCTATCTCCAGCTGTGGACGTCATTCGGCTAAAATGATGAAACAGTGGGACGGGATGGGGTTTCCTAATTAAATGTTAAACGAAATCTAACGTTACATTTTGTTGAGTAAGATTTCCAAGTGATGATACACAAATATCTTAAGGAGAAAGTAAAAGCAATTTTTTAAATATGTTGTATAAGTACTATAGAAATGGCGTTAGCCCTGTAGTTAGAAATGGTCTGGTAGTACCACACAGGTTTCAATATTTTTTTATCAATTGGTGTTAATGTAAACGATGATTCTTCAAGAGCATTGTGTATATAAAATACCCTAGGTCGTGTGGTAGGTAAATCTATAAATACCTAGGCAGGAAAATTGCATTTATGTAATTAATCCCATTGTTTTAATAATGTCCTAGAAGAATCACTTGCTACAGGTGCCCAGATAGGTATGAATGAAATGAGGACATCAATGCACCATAAAATAAACTGACCTCTGAGATTGTTTCGGTCTTCTTTTTTAAAAGGAAACCTGTCTAAAACGGGGGTCACACTGAAAGCTTTTAGAATAGGCCAGTAAGAAAAGCAGCCGATGAAAAAATTTAGAATGAGGAACTCTTTGAGAACCTGTAGATATGTAATGAATTCATGTCTTTTTTTTAACAAATTGGCGGCAATTTATCAATTGTCTGTGGTGCGTCGAAATGGATTTGACTAGAAAAAAAATTTGCTCAATGATTTATTACGACTTTTGTTGCATTCTTTTTCATAACGATAGACTTCGATTAGCAATTCATGACAAATCTACATCCCGTGCACTGTTTAATGAGTTTAAACGTTAATACCTTCTCTCGAAGCATAATCCCTGATGATTCGCGAGAAGGACGTTTTTCTACGGCGACTACTGAAGATAACGTGAGTGCTGTGCGATTAATGATAGAAGGGTGACATATCTACAGATTTGGGCAGCTTTAGGCATTGGTATGAGTCAAGTCTTCCTTAAACATTAAGGCGTCAGATAGTTTTATAGGTATTAGATGGATACCTCATAATTTGACGGAAGATCAAAAACGCGGTCGTTTAGATTGGTGCCGCTCAATGCTTGAAAACTATGACGGAGGTGCCTCAAATGCTGTTTATGACATCGTCATGTTTAATGAAAGTTGGATATATTGTTACAAACTCAAAACGAAAAGTCAATGCGTAGGTAATGGATGTTTCCGTTCGAAGATTTGTCAACAAAAGTAAAGAAGGGCAGAAGTCAAGGGAAAAAGATGGTTGCCTCATTCAATGGACGGACGGGTCATTCGGCAACATTTGTCCGAGAAGATAAAAGGACTGTTACTGTAATTTAGTATGTCAATCATTATTTACCAGTTGTATTGGAAAATGTTAGACAACAAGGGCCCAAGAAGCAGTATCCTCCTCCGCCACGACAACGCTCCACCTCGCTCCGCCAGACGAATTATCGAATATTTGTCTACCGAAAGTTAGTGAGTCATCCTCCATACAGTTCCGACCTGGCAACTTGTGACTTTTATTTATTTCCAAAATTAATAGATACAGAATTAAAGGAATTTCTTCCTGGCACCAAACTATATTCTAGCATCTTCGGAGATCCGTGGTGAGGACGTTTACTTTTCAAAAGTTAGTCAAATTCAGTGACTCTTCATGACGAGCGGAATTGCACGATCGCCGATTTGTAATCGCAGTTCTACATATACAAACAGTCGGTTGGACAGAAGAGGTCTCTGGTGTCGTGCGAACAGCTGTTTGAGCTGAACCACTACGTGCAAACGACTGCATACACCGGCTCGCTCATGGAAGACTTCCTCCGCAAGTACAGCGTCATTCCACTTTACCTTCCACTTTACCCAGGCAGTCAGTATCTATGAAGATTTCCAGATGACACAGAATTAAAGATGTCAAGTGTACAAGTAACATTTGCCTATGAGCTAATATCAATAAAGAATTCTTCTATGGTTTGATAAAAACTCATCTGTGATTGTAAAGCATCATTGTTATGAAAATATCCAGAACTAATGAATCTATAAACAGCTTACCTAATTGCCTACATTCATATTTCAGTAGCTTTTAAATATAGGTGTCTAAATTGGTGTAACTTTAGTTGTGAAGATATGTTTATTGATTTTATACTCTTTTTGTTTCTAACGAGATCATCTGCTTAGCCTTTTCCCAAGTATATTGAGGTCCGCTTCTAATCAAATCAGATGTGGCTGAGTACCAGTATTTCACATGGAGCGACTGCCTATCTGACCTCCACAATCCAGTTACTGGGTAATACGATACCCCTTGGTAAGAATGGTTGTCAGAATTAAAAGCTTCTGACGACACTTTATAACTGCCAAAGATCCACGTATGACGGCTGTCATCAACAGCCTAACGTGGTTTCCAAGGCACAGAGAGTTTTTGGCTTGTTAAGATGGTCACCCATCCACGTACCAACCACGGCAAACGTAGCTTAACCTGATCGATCGACGGCTAAGTACGTAAGCCACAAATTTAAAACGTAAGTTACGGTTTCCTAAAGCGGGGGCCTTCATATTATAACGATGACATGACTGTATTTGACACTAAAGAAGAATTAAACCAAAGCTTTATGTAATTTTGCCTTCATTCATACTCATAAGAATGCAAATTCAGACACGTTACACCTTTGTGGTTTTTCTAGTCCCCAAATTTTTTAACCCTATTTAAAAAAAACCATCGGTCAGCCGGTGAAGAAAAACATCGTGAGGAAACCGGCATGTCCTAGAACCAATCCTTCGAAGACATGTGACATCTACCAACCCGCACTGGGCTGGCGTGGTAGATTACGGCCCACTCTCTCTCACTGAAAGGAAGCCTGTGTCCCAGCAGTGGGAACAATATAGGCTGATGATGATGATGAAAAAAAGCCAAGAGGTCTTGTTTTGGTTCAATCTTTACGCCTTATGGTAAAATTAGTTCATGTCAAACTAGCCATGATCATGGCCAAAAAGTGCCTGTGAAATGTTAAGCCTGTCAGCAGCTTTAGCACGTTTTAGTAGATCGGCTGTCAGTCTATTTTTTCTCGGAGAAACGCTGGTTTTGGCATTCCAGGGATCAAAAAGCTGTGGCAATGATTCCTGTTCTAGGCAAAATTTTCCTGGCTTGCTTATGGCTATTAGGGGTTCGTGAGTAATAACAACCTCAGGGGTCGATCGATCAATTTAGCTACGCTTTCCGCGTTTGGTCGTAGGTCGCCGCCCGGTAAGGACCAGGCTCGGGTCGATGGCGCGTAGTGTTCCACGCGCCCCTCAAAGAGATGTCAGCAGCACTGAAGGGGTCTGCTAGGACCGATGCCTGCCAGGGTCGCGTGATTGTTCGAAAGAGATACCGTGACCCTGGCACATGGGCAACTGAAGGAACACGGGTGGGTTTTAGTCAGTAAAAGTCTGACACGCCCTCCCGCTCCGCCCAGAGCGGGAGAAGTCATTTGATGAATTCCCATCCAAAAAAAAATAATGGGGTCTGTCGATTAAATTAGCTACGCTTTCCGCGTTTGGTCCAAGGACGGACCATCATCCATGACCATCTTTATATATCGAGATCCATCCGCGCCTCGGACAGCACTTAATGCCGTTGGTCCCTGCTGTCATTTGTGGATCGTTGACAGTTGTACGGGTAATAAGAGGCCCGAAAGTATGGCAACCACTCTTACCAAGGGGTATTGTATTACCCGCTAACTGGGTGGTGGAAGTTAGATAGGCAGTCGCTCCATGTAAAATATTAGTACTCAGCGGCACCCGGTTAGACTGGCAGCCGACAACAACGTAGTCAGGAAAAGGCTAGGCTAATTGTTTATGACTATTTGGCACAGGTAAGAAATCTTATATATCCGTTCAAGGAAAAGAAAATAATGTTTAGTGTTTTGTGGAGTACTCAATTAAAACCATTAAGAAGTATATCGTTGCATATCTAAGTTCTCCACGTAAATATGCTGGTTCATCAGGAAAAGAAAGGGAAATGAATATCCTTACAAACAAATTTCAAGTGTCAGACGTTATGGTTGTTTTATTTTTATTTAGTACGCATAATTATTGTGTTCGTACATGTAAACTAGGTACAAAACTATAGGACACTACGCACCTACCACTTAGATGCTAGGAGTACCACCTACCATAATGTGGTTATGAAGAAATGTTGTTTGTTACTAAGGAAATAATATTATTTTATTATTCAGTTACGTTAATTTGCGAAACATAATGTATTTAGGGAGGTGAGAAAAAAATTGCGCGTTGACTGTTCGTCCAATTAATTTAGTAAATAACCTATTTTGTAGTACAATTCAGTTTAAGAATTCTGATTAATTACAAACACGGACAATATCGGTGCATCACTTTTCACTCTTATGCCTCAAGCAGGGCTGAAAAGTGGTAAGTCAATAATGTCTGCGAAAAAAAAGGATCCTTAATATTTACTTAATTGTACTAGCTTCAACTGTGAAATGTGGACATAACACGTAATCGTGAGTAAACGCCAGAGTAGGATTGGTGAGCAGCAGACCGTGGAGTCAGAAGGCCTTCACATCCACGCTTCGGTGGTTCCATTGACGCCTCCTCTTTTACGCAGACAATTATACTAATATGTACATAATGCATGTACGTAGTTGTATTTAATTAGTGTGGTAAATAAGTGGGTAGATTTTAACTGGGAATATTATTTGATAGGGACAAGAGTGAATGCAAATGTTAATACAAGAAAAAGTTGCGTATACTTTTGTTTATTTCTCATGATAATAACTTGTTCAATAATAGTTAAACTAACCAGTACGTCTATCCAAATTCACAGTTAACTATTAAACATAAAAACAAAATAAACAAACGCTACCAATTATATTTGTGGAGTGTAACGTGTCAACAAGTGGACGTGAAGTAGTTAGAAGCCCTTCGCAGGCTTTGTCTCAGCAAGACAGATCCACGCAGGTTCTGAGGAGGTTTGGACCTCGGCCGTGTAGCAACAACAAGCCAGGTATGTGTGTGTGTGCGATACTCATTTGTGCGCGAACCGGTCCTATAGACTCAAGCCACCGTTCGATTCAACCACATAATTTAAATAAATGATAAAGTCTCATGCTGGGTTTCACAATTAAAACTATTAAGGCCGACGGAACGCTACGATTTCGTTTGCCCGTTACATAATTAGAAAGCAACAAGTGACAGAGCAGTAACTCTATAAAACAAGAGCAAGTACTGGCGGGTAAACATGAACATTGCAATTCTAACATCCTTTCGATCAGTTTAGAGAAATCTATGTAATTTTCATTAAGCTAATGGCTTACTACGTTTTTACTACCTTGTTTAACGGGCGGGGTTTATAGATTTAACTAAACTTTAGAGAAGTGTTCATCAGCAGTTCTGTGTTTAACCGTTTCATTTATCAGCTTCCGTCTTTATCTTTTTATCTGATCTCTCGCGTGTGCGGAACCAACCTGTCCAGGCGTACGGTACATGTTTTCGTCATTATGTGATACCGTTGGTACTTGGTATTGTTGATACAGATTACCGTATGAATTAGAGTACATTGAGTTACAACACTTTGTTATTCAACGTGTACATCTTATCTTCGCTAACGGAGTGACCTGACCTGTCAAATTAATTAAATGCATGCATTAATTCATTCTTAACTTTTGTTGTTGAGGTAGGATCTTCAGGATCAATATGTAATAAACGTAAGTCATAATACTATGTTTTAACAAATACTAGCTTCACGCGATTTTCCGAATCCACCAGCAACATTTCTTCTTCGATGATAATTAAATCATCGTTTATGATCTGAGCCGAACACGCTTGGAAAACATTAAAACCTAGGAAAAGTTTAGCATATCATTTGCAACAGTAATGTTCTGGAGCTAAATGTCAAAGTGTGCATAAACAGTAGTTTGTAACTCATCGTCTACGATCAGCATGATAACTTGTTTCCTTCGTCGACTATACGAGTAGTCGTTGTTGAATATTGTCAGGTTCGCGAAAATGTAGGAGTGGATCTAAGAAGTATTTTCCACTTAGCCCAGCATTATTTTGAGATTTTTTTCATTCTTTTAAATGGTTATGCTATTAGCTCTAAACTGTGCGTAGGTCCTTTTGTGACGACTGTAGAAGTAAGTCTGTGTATCACCAATCTGATTTCAATACTGGAATATAGTCATTTATATTATTCCTCTAAGGGATCTGTTATATGAAGAGAAGAAAATGTCTTAGGTTGCTAATTTCACCATAATGTGTAAGCTTAGAACGATACTAAAATAACAAATGGGACTAATAGATAGTTAATTAATTTGACGACTTACTAGGCTTTACCTAGGAACTTGTTATAATTTTGCCATGGGTTTGATATCTAAGGTTAGATATTTTGCAGGCTTTTGTTGCAAAATCAGTCCCACTTCTAATCTAGAACATGCCTAATAAATTAATCTGAATTAACATAGCATCATATAGCACGTATTATATTAACTTACGTTTAGGTTTCTTTAAAATGTTTAACGGTTGTATTTTTACTACGTTCGATCACAACCAGACTTTTGTTGTTTCAAATAAACTAAGATGTATCTCGTGTCTCGTGTGACATTAGCAGTTAATTTTCAAATTTCTTAATATTGCTCTTTGAATGGATTAAGTTTTATTTTCGGTCGTGATATTATGTTTTAGCATAACGAGTTCTTCAAGGTTGAGATGGGTTAGACGCATTATCACTTGACAATATGGATGTCCCCCTGTCATTCAGACGAAGTATACCTTTTTTGTCGTGTTGTGTTGTAGAATATTCGAAATCTTATCACGTTTGTTGTAAGTAATTAAGAGGAAAAAGGTTATTACGTTATTGAATTGAGTGAACGATGATTTTCTATAAGGAATCTATGATCTCAGAGTGGTGATATAGTAGTATGGGTCGTGTTATGTCGCGCGGACACTAAGAGAGTCAACTGAGGTCAACTGTATGGTGCTAGAGGCGACACGAACTATCCGCACCGCGCCGTACAATGTTGCAGTCTTTAGATACTGCACCTTACGACCACACATGTCTCATGGGACAATAGGCGAAGTAACTTAACATTTTTATTAGCACTTTTAACATTTTTTATGACACTCTTTTAAATAGATATCGCTACCAAAATACAAAAGGAGTACAAAAAAGGTTTTAGAAATAGAATCGTACGATATTTAAAATGCAAGTCAAATTCTCTGGTTTTACGAAGAATTACTATAACATTTAAAACTGCAATCAACAGCTAAATGTACAAACTGACATTCCCAACTTTGGTATTGTATTATAAATTACTTATAATCAAAAACAAAGACTTCTTAGTAAGTTCACCTGATACTAAATTAGATACCCGCATTTCAATAGAAGGCAAATATTGCAAGATTAGCACTTAACTTATTCAAATACTAAATGATGTATTTCGGCATGTTTTCTTTGTGGGAACTTGGCATTATTATGTTCTTAACAAGAGTCTGACGAACTCCTAATCTACAATATTATATCATCGCCTTAATTATGTCAATGGCAGTTTCTATGAAATGTTAATTGATGTAATTGGCTGGTGCAAAGTAGGTAATCTTTACGCTGTTAATGACTGAGTATTCCCCATTTTATTGTTGAAAGAACTACTAGATAAAGAGTTTTTCCTTATTTCTAAAACCTGTTTAATAGTCAAATTATTTAAATGATATTAGCAGGCAATATAATTGTCTCAATCAGGTATTATCTCCATTTTTCTCTTATATTAATTTCGTTTCCCTATTTATACGCAGATACCTACATAAGTAGGTACCTCATAATCAGGTGTGAGGTAAAATAAAATCGCTTTTAGTTAATTGGTTATTTATTTAAAATCAAAGTGATAAGTAATTTTTCATGTAAATGTAGGCTCTATAAAAATCATCTCACGTGAATAAGTATAAAATATAGTTTGGCGTAGAAGTTGTACAAACGGCCAAGCACGAGTAGGCTCTTGGCGCTACGAAGTTCTGTATAAAACATTAGTATGTGAAAATAAAAAAAAATACCTAATACGGTGAAATTTTCCAAATTGTATGGAAGATGAGGACTGAGTTATTTTTTTGTGTTGTCTGGCGTATGACATGAAAAACTGTTAAAGAGTTTCATGAAAATCATAATGAGTGTTGCCGTTTTTCCCTCTTCCTTTAGAACCCCACCAACTAAGCCGCTAATTATAAATTCCAACAAATCTTTGATTATTTATTCATACCCACGTGACTTTGATGAGTTACCTACCGTGAAACAGAATTAATAATAGATAAATTTACTTATACACGTTCTGTGGCGCCGTCGAAGAAAAAGACTCCACATCTATTAGCTTTTCTAAACTTGCTACCGGTGTGAGCCGAATCGTTTGAAAGCTTATGTCTCGGTAATCGATTCATTTAGAATCCATTATTATTTGCCACACAGTGGGGGCAATGTTGAAGAACTACTAATAGCTAATAAAATATTAAACACTAATTTATAATAGTTTATATTAAGGCTTTGGTAGCCATTTCAGGGACAGCCGCATGCATGATTTAAGTATTAAGGTTTAAATTCAAGAAAAGACATTAAGCTACATACATACATACAATCACGCCTTTTTCCCATGGAGGTAGGCAGAAACCACGGAACGCCACCTGCTAATCTCTACACACTCCTTTTGCCTCGTTTAGGTTCATACAATTGGTCATACACACACGGCGGTTGCGAGTACTACGCACCTGACCTTAAGCTAATTAAATTTAAACCGTCACAAGCCGTTACTTCGGCAGATGATGACATTTGCCCAGCTTTTTACCAACTATGTTGAGGTCAGCTTCCAGTCTAACCAGATGCAGCTGAGTACTAGGATTTTATTTGGAGCGACTGCCTATCTGATCGCCACAACCCAGTTACTAGTAATACGATATGCCTTGGTAAGACTGGTTGTCAGACTATTGAGTTTCTGACTACCCACAACGACTGTTAAAGATCTACAAATGACAGGAGGGACCATCGGCTTAACGTGCTTTCCGAGGTAAGAAACGGGTCTTTTAAAAATTAAAATGTAACTACTATTAGGGTAAATGCTCCACATTACATTTAAAATAATGGGAAAAAAGGAAAAACAAAAAAATGAAAAACAAAAACAAAAAGAAGGACAGAAAAAGAAAGGAAAAGGAAGGAAATCACATTTCCTTTCTTTTTCTTTGTATAGTTGCATGTTTAGATGTTAGTTACTGAATCACTGCTGAATAGATTTGCATGAAATTTGGCTCACAGATGGATTATAGCCTGGATTAACACATAGGATACTTTTACTTCGGTCATACGTTCCCATGGCATATCGACATCCACGCGGGCGAAGCCGGTAACAAAAGCTAGTAAGAAATAATTATTCAGACCGAAGAATGATAGCACTAAGCAATGCTAATGAGAACTGCTAATAGCTAACTATATATAATACTAATTAATAACAATCGTTAGAAAGCCTTGGAAGCTACTGCAGGCATAGTTATTACAATTTACGTGGAAACTCATTAGACGTTTGTTTCTTTTTCATCGTCAAAAGAAATTGATGGACATTTTGAAAAATCTTTTCTTTCTATCATTTTCTAAAAAGATTAGTACGTTACTAGAAGTTAGTAAACGAGGACTATATTGATACTCTAGTAGGGGTTACCTTTGATGCAGAAATTGCAGGATTTGCTAGGGAACGGCACATTTTCTATCGATATCTTTACATATACAAGGTGGCAAGTCGGATTCAGTAGGTACTACATTATTCTGAACCCCTCCCTATATTGAAAATTTTCGACTATTTGCTGTTCCATACATTTTGACCGTAGGTATAGGTATTATGCTTTTCTATGAAGCAGCTCATTTTTATGGATAACCGACGAAAATAACTACGCCTGTGGGTCTAGAATCATATGCTGAACTTATGGTTACGGTTTGCTCGTCGAGGTCTCTGCCACCGTCTATAATTCTTCCGTACTTCCGTATTTTATTGAACTCCCCAAACGGCTGTACAAATTTAGGGGTTTTGGATTTTTAGGATTTTAGGATTTTCTTTTGTATGTTTAAGAGGGTCCTTGGTTGGTTTAGATTCACAATTAGACCCGATTGCTTGCGCTGTCCGGACAGAAAACATATGTTTGGTCTGCTAGTATATGATAAAACGTCAATGATGAATTGCGTACCAAAACCCAGAATTGATAAATATAGTTTTCCAAGGTTTCATATCTATATGAGTATGTTAAAATTAGGTTGTTTGTTAGAAGTTAATTATCACGTAGGCCATGTATGAACCTCTCGTGCCAATTTCTGTGTTTGCGGCCTTCAATCGTTCTTACAAACCCTGTACATGATATGACAGTGCAGCGTTTTATCCACTTCTGCCAATGCAACCCGAAACTTATCATGCTACAATGTAACAGCTATATGGACTGGAATTTAATAAAACTAGAATTACTTCTCCCAAGAGATTGCATAAACTTGTTTCTAGCTTTAGAGATCTGTTTAACTTATGAAAATAGAAATAGGTTTATCGAAATATGTCGGTAAAGTATGTATTCGTCGATATTAAGAACAGAATTGTCGATAAAGTTCCTACATGCTATTGGTTTTGCGACAGATATTTATGGACGGCTTTTGTCATGTCCGCTTGAAATATTAAGGTTTACTAACCGTTAGGTACTCTGGAAGTTAAAGATATCTACGGTTTTCTGGTAAATAATATAACAGCTTGTAACTGTCTCATTGCATGGTAACTAGGCCGTGCCGGACGTAAAGAATAGCACCATCCTATTTCATCCCAAGGGTGTCGTAAAAGGCGACTAAGGGACTTACTGACAGGCCTGTTGGTCTAGTGGTTAGTGACCCTGACTGCTATGCCGGAGGTCGTGGGTTCGATTCCCACCCAGGACAAATGTTTGTGTGATGAGCACGATCATTTGTTCTGTGTCTGGGTGTAATTTATCTATAATATGTATGTATTTAGAAATATATAAGTATGTTTATCAGTTGTCTAGTACCCATAACACAAGCTCTGCTTAGCTTGGGACTAGATGGCGTTGTGTGATAGTTGTGGAATATTATTACATGAGGGGGTCAAAAGTGGCTCCAAATGGTTCGTGTAATATTACACACGGTGCTGCTCGCCAGTTCTGTTACTTGAACTTGGCTTGACACGCTGCCGCGTGTCTAGATTATTACTAGAGAATGAGTACCAGCGTTCTCTATGTAGTTTACCACCATACTGCAATCGCCAACCTGCCTACCAAGCGTGGCGATTATGGCAAACCCGACGTCTTTCGGCTGAAATGATGAGGATGATGAGGCCAATTCTTATACTAAGCAGAAACGAGCACTGGGTCACCTGCGTGCTGAACAAGCTGCATGTTATGTTGGTGAGTTCACTAAATATATGTAACAGTAGTTATAGGTTTTTCACGCAATTTTTAGCTGACACACAATATAGAGTAAGAGAGCTCGTAGGTAGGCACTTTAATATCTATATACTTATAATAAAACTGTAGAGAGGTCAATTCTGTACATTGAAAATATATTCAAAATTAATATTGGAGGATGAATGGTGATCGATACTGATGCCAAAAATGCAATCAGTATGTTTTTGTCTGTCTGTCTGTCTGTATGTGCACGCATGGGTCAAAAACTACTGAAGGGATTTTAACCAAACTTGGTACGATTGTAGTCCATACTGCTGGGCAGGTTATAGGCTATAGAACATAACGCTGATACACATAGGAGCCGAGCAGTGACGCCAAATTTGAAGCAAGTAGGACGAAAATGCGCTTTCGAGCTAAAAAAAATTAACCTGGATTAACACATAGGCTACTTTTCATCCCGGTAGTACGTTCACGCGGGATATTTTCCGACCTCCACGCGGGCGAAGCCGCTGGCAAAAGCTAGTAGTAAAATAAAGTCCTTTCTGCAGGTCTTACCTTGTGATTCGGTTCACTTTACAAAAATCACCATACTACTTATATGTATATAAAAGGAAAACTGACTAACTGAAATATCAACGCACACCCGAAACAACTGGGACTAAGAATGTGAGAATTTGGACACGGCTTCCTGTTATAATTTAAGGGAGCACTAAAAAGAGGTTTTTAGAAATTCGACCTATAAGAGGGTGAGAAGGGGGATTTAGTTTGTGTGATAAATCTTATTCCTTTAGTTAATAAATGTCAAACTTTGCATGAATGTATACATTTTTTTAAATGGTACGAAACCCATGCGGACGATGTGCTAGTATTATATACAACACATAAAAAGAGCAATAGGTTATATTTCGTTCAAACTGCGTAGACAATTCGAGCACTATGCTCTCCTAAGCAAATCAAAATAAACTCCAAACTTAGATTAGTGTTGTTTAGACAACCCACCAGATTCACAAATCATTCTGTTCCAATATTTGAACATGAATTGTTTATGTGTTCCAGAATCCAAATTCAGTGAGATTATTTGTTGAGTGGGCGATGATTGGCGTAGATTAAAGTGTTATTTTCCGGAATCGTACAAGATTTTTCTTATTCGAAGTAGTTTCCAGAATAAGCCAAAGAAATTACGAACCATTTGTTTTCTTTGAACTCCATTAAGCCGGTCGGTGTTAAAAACGTTTTACACCAATTAGAGTTCTCATAACCCCTATGAAAAAAAAACCACACACAAAAAGCAAAAGCCAAAGTGACGTGTCGGTGTTAATTTCCTTTAATCCAATCTTGAACAACGCTAGACAAAAGAAGAACTGTCAATTACGGTACGGTATAGCGGGCATTTTATCCTGGGTATCATTGAAACAAGGAGGAACATAATCTGCAGCTATTCCCGACGGTCGTTGATCTAATTGAGCATTTGAGCGGTGCGTGCGTGCTAATGGGCTAATTACGTGCATGAAGCCGTGAATTGGTGAGTCAACAGCAGGACGCGGCGTCCGTGGGAGGCAGACGGCGTGGCTCCGACACTCACACCGCTGGCATACTTCGCTATCGTAAAACGTGATTTAGACTTACTTTGATAGTAATCAATAATAAGAATAGGCGCTGTGTACGCTGGTGGAACTTGCAAAACCATGCGGTTCCTCACTGACCGGTTCAGTAGTTTTCAAACTGTGTTGTAATGTTTCTTGAAGCCGATTTTAATGGTATATTTATCGGCGGGTAGTGGTTTTGCTACAATTGACTCTTTCCTCAGTCTGTTTTAATAATTTTCAAGTTCCTTGCACTTTGATACCTCTCACAATAAAACGAGAGAATCAATTCTGAACTTGGGATCATTGAACATTAGTATCATATGGGCCATTTCATTGACTCTACGTTTTGAATTGTTTTATATAGTTATGTGGATGGCAGTTCATTTCGATCAGATCAAAAAATAGGCTCAGCCCATCAGTAGAATAGTGAAGGAATATGCTACGTGGAGAAGTTGTAGAAACCAGTTGAGTTTTTAATGATTAAGAGTTATTGTTCGCAGTTCATCTGACTTTTGCTATTTTAGATAAATGAGTAATTTATACTAAAACTAACTTTTTCTAAACTAACCTACTTCTTAGGTATTCAAGTCATAGGTACTTGCAAACATTTTTGCAGTATCTATAAGGTTATGGTTAGCTTATGTAAGGATTATATTATTCGGATAGATATTATTGTTAATCCTCACACTATGGTGTTATTCCCCTCAAATTTTTTATATTAATTACTTTAATTTTAGCAAGTACCTATTCTGGAAAACATCTTAAAACTATAAGTAGATGTTCATAACGATTGGTGCTTCCATTCTAGCAATGCTCATCTTTCAAGGTGTATGAATTTTAGATCATCACTTGGAAGCTGCTTATCGGAAACCAATCAAGTAGTCTTTCTTAAGTCAGAAAATACAAAAACATAAATGGCGATTAGCATGGTGAACTGTTGAATTAGAAAAAGCAGACAAGTTGTTTTTTATAAGAAGACCTCTGACTCTACAACTTATTTATTCATCTAAAGTCAATTCAAAGTTCAAACAGGTTGACAAATCTTCAAAATACGAGCTCTACAAATCATGTTCCATAATTTTATGCTGGCAAAGTAAGAATACTGAACAAGTTTTGAGATAAAAGTTATTAAAGCAAAGCTAATGTTGGCAATGTTTCAAAGCCAACGGCATACGTCGCGATAGATTTAATATCAATTATTATTCTATATCTTCCGAATAAAAACTGGTATAAAGTGATTCTAACTTTCGCTACCGTCAAAATACCTCATATAACGGCTCCAAGAGACACGCGCCAAAAAAAGAACACATAGCAGACAGAGTATTAGTTATTTGCGCGTAACGGCGCAGCGCAACTCCGGTAGCCGCGGTGCCCGGTAGCACTCAATAAGCCGCCGAATTTCATGCTCACAATAATTATTGCGGTTAGGTCGTATTTATGAACACTCATACTAAATAATAATTGAGGTTTATTATCGTTAATAAACCGCATTGTACCGGTATCTCTCTTTTAATTCTCCATTCGATATAGGTGCAAACTTCGAGATGCTCGATTGTCTGAATCTTTTAGTGGAGCGTTTTATTGGGACGTAGATGAAACTTTATTCGTTTCTTGAGATATTTATTTAAGCCTTCGTTAAGAATTTATGTAAAATATTGCAGATAATTCAGGTTACGATGTTTTAAAACGAAACATGAATTATGTTACGAGTTTGTGAAGGCGCGGGCGACGGGAAGACTACCATAAAAATATAACGGTATTCAACGTGAAGTCTGTTCGATATTTATCTTCACTGTTTAAATAATTTACTTATTGAAGTGTGAATTTACATTTGGCTCTAATAGTACTTTTATAGCTGTTACATGCTCGTAATTCGTCAGTGTTTGATTGCTCTAACTAAACAAATAAAGTTGTGATGTGACCACAAAAATGTCTCATGAAATATCTAACAAAAGTATGACGTTGTTTGATCTCGAAGGACAATGTTCTTTAAGCATAGAAACGCTTTTACAATACAGGTTCCAAATAATTTATAACACAACTTACAAAATTATATTAAAGCCACATCATATTTTCATGTGGCTCTGACCTACAGATCTACTGATACAGAATGCCTCATGGCATTAAGTCCACTTTTTGCGCCGCCTTGTCTATAATTAAATAAATATTACAAATAGAATTATTGCTTTAGAGTAATGGCTATTTATATTTCAATTCTATGCATCATATATCATGTCACAACTTCACATCTCGACGATACGAATCGCACTGTTCATTTCACATAATATATAAGCGCAATAAATGTGCCCAGAAAAACTTGACCTATCACACTCTCTTGCGTAACGCAATTCAAACATAACTGTGTTAATTTTACACCTGTCTCATAAAAATATGGTTGAGATGTACATCTGTGAGGGCACGTGGGTCAACATGCTCACCTGAAACACTCGCCCATCATTGTTCACGACACACTCATCGCTAAGACTCGCAGGTTGAGTTTTTTCTTCGCAATATTTACTCAAGCACATCTCATTGTTATAACTTTCGTGGCAGCTGCGTCCTGCATAAGAGAAAGGTATAAAAACATCTACGCATCACCCATTATCTGAAATACGTGAAAAAGACAACGTACAAGGTATTAGAGGAAGCGCGTCGTAAATGATAAGCACTGTTGTGACTTCTTATCACGGGAACCGAGTTTGGTGAGTGACTAATGCTTTTGTTTGGGGTCTAAAACGTAACACTGATTTGACAGCTCCAAAAGTAGTTCAAAAGGAATGTTAAAAAAGGTATTACCGGCCATGACACTGTGGGTTTTTGGACATTGTTTCGTATCGAACGAGTTGTTTTAGTACTCCAACCAACTGTTTTGCATTGTTACTATAGTAGATCGTTATTTTATAACTAAATCCTACTACCAATATCTATAAATGTAGTATAAGGAATTGAATATTTATTCTATTTGGAATCGCATATTTTCTGACGCTACCGTCGCGTCGTTCAAGTTTAAATTTTGTCAATTTCACAATCACTCCCGAATCGATTTCGTCGTAGCACTCGTAGCACCGTAGACCCAAAAATTACAAAAATAGATTAATAGTTCGTAGGCTTTTCGTAGCACACTGGCTACTTCGGTTGCATGTGTCGTATTGTATTTTGGCTCAAAAATTTGTAGTTCCTGAAAAAGTGTAGTGTCACGGCGTGATAAGTGATGGATCTGCGGTTAGTATTTACACGTAGCCAGCGTAGCAAATAAACAGAACGTCAGCGTAACTAATTGTGGTAATGTTCGGACACTACTTCTGGTACTGAAAAGTTCTGATATTGCGCCCTATTTTGGAAGAGATATATAATGTCAGGGTTTGACCTCGAATGGCTGTATGGAGAAAATTTTAACTTTTTGTCGAGTGGAATGGCGCTGACGCTTTGAATGAGTGGGTGCTGTTTTTAGGTGGCAGTAGTAGCAGCTGCTGTTGTTGTTGGTGGTGGTGGTGGTGGTGGTAGATAGTGGTGAGGGTTGTTCCCGGAGTGGCAGGTATGTTGTGAGAGAGGCGGGGCGGTGCGAGAGGGCGCGGGTCGGGGGGCGGGGCGGGCACGCCCGCGCTCGGCGGCGCAGGCGCGGGGTCCGGACGACGCCGCCGCGTCTGCCGCGCCCGGCGCTCACTCGGGCCGCGAGCGCAGCGCCGCGAGCACGCCATGCGCTTCACGTCTGTTCCGCACGCACGAGCGCGCGACCACTCCCGCGCGCCTGTCCGACACAGTGATGTTACCAGACTCCGCTGTAATGTGCCATCGGTTCGTTCGTGAACGAGTGCCACTCCATCTGTTTCCCAAGCGTTGACTGTGCGATTGTTCGAGGATATTGCGGATTTTGCGTACCCGTCGACGTTGGATGCGTTAAAATTTCGGGTGAGTGAGAGAGGCGAGCGGTCGTGCGCCCGCGGCCGGTTTGACCGCATTATTTTCGAAATACGTACGCCGCAATCCGGTCGACCGCGCTAGAACGATCAAAACATTATAACAAAAACATATAAATTCGGTGACGTTAATATACATTTCCAGATCAGCCAGTATTTTCGTGATCTTGAATACTTTCACAAAAAGTTGATTTTGTTTCAGAAAAATGTGTTTGTTTGGCATATTATATGATTTAAGATGAACTTGAAGACAATCGTTAGATTCAGGATTTTCTCAATGTTGTTTAATAAATATAAGTCAAAAGATCAGTTCGAGCTAAATGATCGTGATTAAATAATGTCGTACAAACTAAACAGCGCGTACAGTTATTCGTAGCAGCACGAAACGCATCCCGTTGATGTCTTTTACTGAACGCTTTTGGAAAGTGCTTGAGCGATATAACCATGTTTATATTGGGTGTTTGTGTAACATGACATGTGATTTTGGTTTCTCTTCATTTTAATATGGTGTGTATCGTCAAACATGCATTTTTAGTAACATATTCTCCAATTTGTGTTTTTCTAAACTTCTGCTACGTAGAGCGACGTTCATAGTGTATTAGTGTTTTACATAAGATTACAAAGTAAATGCTAGTTCATTAATTTGTAAAATGTCATTAATATTTAGTTTTTGTAGAGGTTGTAACTCATCAACATTTGAATGTATCGCGTCACATGGTCACTTGTATTTTGATAAACCCCACCACTTGCTACGCCGTAGAGATAAGTCATTCCGCTATAGTTTTAGACATAATAATTTACTTTTAGAAAACTGGGTTAGGTTTATAAACTCTCTTGTAATCTTTACATAAGTGAAAAGCTGCAAATTACTGCAAGTACAAAAACATGTTAAATCTCATTGCATCCAAAGTCGTTTCTGGTTTCTGTCAGTGTTGGGTATATTCGCGTATAAATTACCGGGACGAAAACATTTTGTACATAAATGCAGGGAAATTCCGAACGAGTAAACAAATAAACGATATGATTATAAGCAGCTGTGTTGTGGTTTGGCGTTGTAGTGCGAACATTGTTTTATTAAGGTGATATTTGTTTATCTGCTAATCTTTTTCTTACTTTTCTCAAAGCATGTGTAGGAGGACTGTTTGAAGAGTTTAGATATCTTTTATATCTGAAGCCCAAAATGTAAAACGGATAAATTCACTTAATATAAACCTTAATTTGTGTCATAATTGCCAGAAATATGGATACAAGTTATAATTGCTGCTGGGGAGTTTGTTGCGTAACTTCTTCCCAGCTAAAGCACTAGGAAGTGGAAAAGGGCTGGTGTTTTGGGGGATATGTAATTTTGATGTTTGAAAAGTCTTGCTTCTGAACTTAATTTGAATAAATGGGTTTTGATTTGTAATTAATCATAGCTGAACAACTATTGATTAAAGAGGAGGGCATTTAGCCCCCAAAACATTGACCATAAACTTCCAATTTGTGTGAAGAGTAACACGAAGAAAACACCGGTGATAAGGGAGGTATTTGACCTTTGATGTTAGACCGTCATCGCCGGGGGCGTGTCCTAGATCTTAAATAAAAATAGTCATCATCGCCAACCACTATCAGTCATCGTTTACCTCCGGTCGGAAACGTGCGCGTCTATTGATGTCCTCTTAATAAACACGTCTCGTAGGCGTATGTTTACTCGATCTTCCTCATTAATTAATAATTGCTTCACCATAAAATAACCGCAAATTTTTCTCAATTCAAAGTACGGTGAACAGTTAGTGACCTAACCGATGTTTATTAAAAACTGTCTTTCATTCATAATATTTAAATAAAATTGGAAGATATTGGAATACCTATGATATACTCTTATGGTTGGTACTAGGTAAGCATAAGCTTGTCCAGTTTTACTTAACAGTGACAAGAGGTTCGAAACTCACTTCACCACTTTTGCATGTTGACCGGTATATATCTACTACTCAATTGAATTAAATATGCATGAGTATATTACAATGTATGTTAGTGCATTCATTAGAAATACACCTAGAGATAAAACAACTGCCGGTTGGACACAGTGTCAGTCTTTGTTGGCTAACCAATTACTAGTAAACTGCATCAGTGTTGTAAGTTCCTTGGAAATTCTTACTCAATTAGATTACTTGTGTCGATGTGCAAACCTCGATAGCCCTTAGGTCTGTCAGTTTATTTCATCAAAGACTCTAGCTCTCTATGCATATTATAAAACGCAAGGTCTGTCCGCTAATAACTTACCTTCTATTAAACAGATTTTAATTAATTTTGTATTTCTATAGTGAGGTCGTTTATTGATTATGATTTAAGTTTATAAACCTCTCTGCGCCATGACATAAGTCAGTGCAAGCTCTACTGCCGAAAAGCTGATAGTTTGATAATACTGGCTAATCTAGAATCTTATCGATTTTTAATCTTCACTAGTAAAAATATTGACTACTTTTATATGTCATCTGTAATTTCAATGAATTTACGTATGCTCTCGATTTTATATAAATAAGTAAATGTGTACTTATTAATTGCCAATGTTAACGTTTGTTTTTGCATCTTTGCAGGTGGGTCGAGGAGAATTATGCGTGGGGCGTGCGCATGCGCGGTGGTGTGCGCGCTGGTGGCGCTGTGCGCGTGCGCGGGAATGGACGAACGCACGCGCGGTGCCGCCGAGCGCCAGCTGCTGGCGCTGCTGGGCCTGCCGCGCCGGCCCGCGCGCCGCGCCGCGCCGCCGCCCGTGCCGCGCGCCATGCGCCTGCTGTACGAGGCCGACGGCGCCATCCCCGCCGCCGCAGCCAACACGGCGCGCTCATACCACCACACTCCCACCGAGCTCGACCTGCGGTTTCCCGGCGAGCATCGATTTCGTCTCTACTTCAACCTGAGCAGTATCCCCAGTGACGAGCTCGCTCGCGGAGCCGACATCACTTTTCAACGGGTCGACGGAGTCCAGGGGGCCCAGCGGCTGCTCCTGTACGACATAGTGCGACCGGGCCGCCGCGGCAAGACAGCGCCCATCCTGCGGCTGCTGGACTCAGTGCCGTTGAGGGCCGCAAAAGGCGCTGTCACAGCAGACGCGCTCGGTGCAGCGCGCCGGTGGCTCTCGGAGCCAGAACATAATCATGGACTATTAGTGCGTGTGTTAGAAGAGGGTGAGCAAAATGTAGACGCTAAACAATCTCATGTGAGAGTGCGGAGACGTGCCGCGGAGGAAGACGATGAGTGGAGCACGCGGCAACCGTTGCTGCTGCTGTATACAGAGGACGCGCGAGCACGGACCGCGCGGGAGAGCGGCGAGACGCACCTGGTGCGCGGCAAGCGCGCCACGCAGCGACGCGGCCACCGCGCGCACCACCGCCGCAAGGAGGCGCGCGAGATCTGCCAGCGCCGCCCGCTCTACGTGGACTTTGCGGAGGTTGGCTGGAGTGACTGGATCGTGGCGCCGCACGGCTACGAGGCCTACTACTGCCAAGGCGACTGCCCGTTCCCGCTGGCCGACCACCTCAACGGCACGAACCACGCGATCGTGCAGACTCTCGTAAACTCAGTGAACCCGGCCGCGGTGCCGAAAGCGTGCTGTGTACCTACGCAGCTCTCCTCTATTTCCATGTTATATATGGACGAACAAAATAATGTGGTGCTCAAAAACTATCAGGACATGATGGTGACGGGCTGCGGCTGCCGATGACGAAGGCGCCCCCCTCGCCCAGTGCGGACCTAGTGATAACTCGTGGACCCAGTGTACATATAGTGATGGCCTCGAAAAATTGTAAATACTTATTTGTGTATATATTCGTGTAATTATTATTTTATTAAACTGCAGATGTAATAAATGATGTAATTTTAAATTGTATCTGTCTATTATTCATTATAACGTTTAGTAACCCTTGCTGATGATTACGATTAAATTAAAATTAAAGTGCAGTTAATAAAAATCTGTTTAGAAATTATTTTGTAGCTGTCGGTACCATGCTAAGATGTATAATAGTTTTAAGTACATAATAGTCATCATACATAGGTAAATATACACATTTGTATTTGTAAGTAATTAGCTGATATTTCTAAAAAGTAGTGATTGTGCAATGTGTAACTACAGAAATGATTTCTTACTATTTCTATGTAGATATTATGTATTTCTTTTCTCAAAAGACTAACAAAACAAAGTATAACCACGTATTTGTATGCGTAGGTCAGTAACGTATCAAACGCTCCTTACACAATAAAGTATAGCCGTACGCCATTCACAAATGACGACTCTGTGCAGACTGCAACCATAACCTTAGCTAACAACTTAGAGAAACAATGCCTTTATACATTAGCACAGTTAAAATGACCTACAATACGATCCGAAAGTGCTACGGGTCCGATTGTCACCTTTAGGTTCATGTTATGCCTACAGCCGCCGATATAAGGTCATGCTCAAGTCGCAGTCAAAATAAGCCTCATTAGATGAACGTTACGGCAAGCTGGGGTCGTCTAGAGGTGTATGTCACAGTAACCTCGCTGCAAGGTTACCAACGAATGAATGAAACACCTGTTACGAACTTGACGGACATTATATGGATGAATTCTTCCGCATAGAAAATACTAGCTTATTAAATGTAGATTTGAATTTATAAGTTACTTTTGCCTATTTTAAAACGAGTTAGGAAAATATACTTTTAAAACTCGGCTCATCAAGGCATCTTTTAGTTGAAAATACTGACAGATGGAATATGGGAAATGATTTCTTTGATAGTAATTTTAAGAAAACTTGTTTGGTACAAAGGAAAATTCAATTTATTTTCAATCCTTTGGTATGCAGGGTAAAGCCAACCTTATTGAACCCATATAAAGTATGTAGTACCTAATAATATTATTTGTTCTAAACGCTGTTTCAAGGCTTAATGTATACCCTCTGCGTCTCCTACTGTGAACAACACAAGCGGAAGAAGAAAAAATCAAGAAAATCTGCAAACATTACAATGCGGTATCTTTTCAGAAAAGGTTTAAAAGTAAATTAGACAGTGATAACTAGAGATCGGATATTCAGATGCATATTCACCTAAAGTTGAAATGTTGGCTAATATGGAATGCGTGTTTTTATCGTGTTTTGTGTGGTGTTTTAACTAACACATACCACCCTACACACATATGTATTTGCATCTGGGGTTAAACATTAATTCTAAATAAATATGATCCAAGAAACCCGGCTTTAATAAAAAATACGAAACCGCTTCCTTGCTTTCACAGCTAAATAGTAACATTAGGTAAATATACATCCGAATATCCGATCACTGGTGATAACAGATACGTATGCTTCTGGTTATATCCAGGATACGGACATCCAAGCCTCATAAGATCACCACAGACATACTGTCTACAACGATCTTCATGAAACCTATACACTCTACAGACCATACATTCTTAACTTTAGAGGTATTTTACTTCCATAGTAACCACTCGCCTTAACAGTTTGACCGACTTCCAAGCATGTTGTAAGTACCTATATAGCAACAACAACAACACGATAAAAAACACATTGAAACACATACGTCAAGCAATGACAACTTAATTATTCATATCGATCATTTATAATGATCTAAAGCTAGACTTCCGCTCGGAAGTTCGCGGACTCAAACTGGACGCCATTGAACTGGCTTCTAAGCTTAACCCGCATCTAGCAATAACATGACGAAAAAAAACGATCGAACGCATTCTAATATACACTTAGTAAATTTGTTGCAAAAACGAAATATAAATCTCGTAACAGAGACGTCAATCGTACCATAAACAAAATGTTTCGAAGTCTTGAGGCTTGAATCACTGGATACACAATAATTTAATTGTCCAACAGTGTAGAGTTTATTCTTGGACGCTCCGAATGCCGTATGCTGTATGCATACGGGGCCGCATTCCGCCGAGGAAATTCATCTAGTTGAATTGTATAAGGTTAGCTAGGCGCATGACGCGTGCGCTCGAGCCTTTCTTTTCTCAATCTACCTTCTTGCAATTTAAGTCCACATCCAGCTATAAACAACTATCTGTATGTACGCAAACCGTCGTAAATATTGTAACAATAAAACTTCATGCCCCACAATCATTTTCAAAATATCATGTAAAAGCTTATAAAGTCGTCTGAAAAGAATGTCAGAGATAATATTTAAAGTGGATTCCATTTAGAGTGTGGCGGGCAGGTCTCCGAATTTCAAATATTTCGTCACAAGGCGGCTATATATCATGTTTTTGCCTGGACGCAGGAATGCGCGCCGTATAATTTGGCCGGCCACCCGGTCGGCAACTCCGCGTCTGCCGCGCCACCCGCCCTACGTCTATATTATCAGTAGATAAATTCAAGCTTTGTCTTTGCCTCGTATTTCGTCCTCTTGAGATTTTGCTTTTGTTTTTTTTCGTTCGCTTTGGACGGCAACAAAAAACTGAGTGGAGGCGAACGAAGTGGGTATAATTTATTTTATAGTCGGCTCGCTCGTAACTCGGCGGTGGACGGCTGGCCGCCGATTTATCCCCATCTCGACGTAATTAACGTAAATGGATTGGTCAGCGTCGGTGCCTGTGTGCGCGCCTCGGAGCCCTCCACCGAGCCACTCCCTGCTCATCACTAGCAGCCGGGGCCAATCCGCGGAGGGCAGTGCTATTGCCTCCAGATAATGCACGAGGTGATCCGGCTTAATCCAATTAGAGTTTTTTCAAACCGCAAGCCGAATAAGATACGAAAGTCGTTTGTTGATTACGTACGCTCGGTTCCCAAGGAGCGCGACGACTTATCCCTAAGGAAATTATAATTGTTTTGCATTCTTGCACGGGTATAAAAACAAAAGGGCAAGGAGCGGCCCCCCGCGCTGCTGGACTACAGACCAGACTAAAGTCTGACGACTTGCATTCCCTTGAGACAAAAAGCTACAAATGAATTGGAGCGAGCTTTCGACTCAGCCTCACGTGGAAAGTGATGGTGATGTTTCAAACATCTACCTACTTATCTATCTATTGTTGTTTATTGATAAAGAACACAAATAAAATCACCAAAGCCGCAAACAGACAATAAATAATAGTCAGTCAGTTTTTATTATTGTTAAATAAGATTATTGTAACTTAGTAGAATTAAAATAGGCCGTGTTCGTTAATACTGAAAGATAACAGTACAAGTTAACAACTTGTTTTAGTCTCAATAGAAAAGACTACTTGCATTGCACCCATTTTCAGCAATGCCCTACATGTGACTACATTGATAGGCACATCATTTTAATCTCACTGAAAATGCTAAGCTCTTAGCCAAATTCTATTTAGTCGCTAAGCACAAGTATCACTGACATAATGCTGAAAAAAATACGAATGAGTTTCTCTCTATTCAAATTTCATTCAGCATTCCTGAAATGACTGTTAGTTGAGAACCTAATTAGTTTATTATACCTAAAGTATTAAAGAGCTGTAAAAAATACTTCGATCTGTTTCATTTTCATAGTATTCATGGCATCGATAGAAGTAGCCTTAACATTGATGATATCAGAAACTAATTTAACATAATAGCTAACATGTGTGCTGTATTGCACAGTATCGCGAAATTGTTTAGTTTACAATGTTTTCATGCAAAAATAATATGAAGAAAAAACCAGTTTAATTTGTGCATGCTTGGAATATTTTAGAGGAGGCGTGCGGTCGATGGCCGTGCCGCGGCCGCGAGTCTCGCGCAGGCGCACCACGCCGCACGCCCGCGGATGGCAGTGTGCGCACCCCGCAGTACACAGGTACCTTATCTTATCAAGTGCACACTCAACATACGGATACCATCTGGCCACACGCGCCAACTATCACATTGCATGCTTTTATTACCAACCTCCATACACTTTTTGACGGTTTAGCTTATCTTAATCACAAGCTTTTTCATTTAACTTTACCCAGAATTTTGCTCAAGACATGATTGTAATATTTTAAGGATTTTATTTTTATTCATATTTTCGTACAGTATCCATTTACGTGGCAACCCTAGCAACTACTTGCGTTACGTTCAAATTATAACAGCGCGTAATCCGTCTTCATTCTTCGGTTCATTTCGAATTTTCAGAATTCTTGTTCATTTAAATGAAAAAGAATAACGCGCGCGGCGCGGCGTGAAATATTTAACACGTACCAGTGCCTTGTTTGCGTTTCGAATTTGAGCATCGGAGCGCATCTCGCTACCATCAATTTGTCTGTCCATCACACTTTCGACCTTTCCCCCCGATGCTGAAGGTTGAAAAAGGAACATAATTATTTTGTCGATGTAAAAAATAACATAGTCGCGTGCCGCAGAACTCGCACGCCTCGCGTTTTGTTTGTCTCGTACGCACCTCAATCACAATCGACTTTCACCATAAGGGCAGCGTCACATGGACCACAGCCGTATCAGCAATCTCGAGCCGAGCAACAATAATGCGAGAACAAGGTTTAATTTCTTATAAATTAACTTGCTATGCAAAGTTATTTAAATCAGGCAGCCAGTATGTACTCGGGTTTATCGTCAAGTGCAGTTTGTAAAGCGTGTCACTCAAGCATACAGCTATCACGCTGAGCTCAGCTTTTGATGTACGCCCTTACCTCGTTCGCTGTTGTACAGTTTAATCATCCCGTTACAACATTGTAGCGAGCTTTTCTGGAATGGTGCTCACATTATAAACGCTATTAATCACTTTCATGGAGAATAACGTTTATAAATACGTTTACATTTGTTACAAACAATCGTTCTAACTTTAATTATGCGATTAGAAACGTAAAACGATCAAAAAGTAATATTTGTTGATTGAGAGTGCAGCTCTAGAGAACAGTTACATGTGAAGCAAAAATAAAGTTAATATGCGTGGATGGTAATCCCACTAGTGGTGTAGTAGTCACGTGTCGGTATAACGGTGATGACATATTTAACCGGCCAGGCGGCCAGGCGGCCCCGCCGCCGCTGCATGCTACAGCGCATCTCTCGAAGTCGTCGCGACAACACTAAACGAGTATTTTGTCACCACTATAAATGCAACGTAACATGAAATTCTATACAAGACTGTTGTTGACGTGCCCATTACAGTTCAAAGAATTTTAATTTGGTATTAATTGCTGGTAGGTGAAGCCCTACGGATTTCTCTAGGAAGAGCTATATATTAAAATCTTACCTTAAAAAGGTAATTTAATTGCACCTATGCAACATAACAATATATACATGTCATTCGAGTGCCATAATCCACCCCTTATTAAGTCATGAGCACTCACAACATTTTCATAATACCTGTATGTAATTGGCACAGAATTTGAAACTGTTGTTTGAACTCTACAAATAGCTTCAGAGAGTAAAGCTAAATAAGTAAACCTCATTTGTGAACTATTTTTTTCCGCCTTTTCCTAGTCGGGGTGAAAGTGGCGAGCGTAAAAATTGGGCCACAAAACAATTAATAATTTTTATGATTTTTGATTAATCTTGTTTTGCAGATGCTAACCGTTTTTTATGAAAGTATGCCCCACGTAAGTGTAAACATTAACGCTCAGCAAATAAACGTAACAGAAGAATTCTAGTTCACAACATGTTGAATATAAATTAGCACCTTATCATACTTATTACCTACTTACTGGTCTTTTGTTCGCTCGTAACAACTTAACACGTCCGCTGCGTTACAGACTTATTAACCGATCGTGTTAAGTTTCTTGTAACTGCGAAAACCATATATCTTTGTTAGCAACAGCTATAAAGGACATGCTAGCCTCGTTAGGAGTTCAAACTTATTTATGTTAGTAAGTGTCACTTAATGATTGGCGTGCAGTGCATTGGAATATAGACTGAATATTAAACAAACTTATTAATTCTACCACCCAAACTCGATAGCAAAACTCTGCATTTTTTAAAGTAAGTTTTTTAACTCACACAATTGCAAAAATATCATAAACTCTTGTACATGTCAAGCATACAGCCATAACAAACAGCAATAGAGCGTCGTTGGAAAAAAAAAAACAATTTACCCAGTATGGGTTTTGATTCGCGGGCAGTGCGCACGGCCCGGAGTGTACGCTAGACAGACATAAACAGCAATTTATTTCTGGCAACGAACCCGCGTCCTTGGCGCCGACCTTATTGCGCAACACCGGTTTCGAAATGCGCACACGCACGATCTATGTGTACCTATGTGCTTTGCTCATTACAACCAATGATACATAAACTTATTGATTCTTGATCCTAGACAGCATACGCTATTATTTGGAAAAGGTTTTCGGAATTTTCTTGAATTTTCTTTTGATAATGTTTTATATTTTCACTTAATTTTAAATGAGTATCAAATAAAATCCAGATGTGGAAAATAAAGACTTTTAGAACTTGGTAATACAAACCCACAGATTACCTACACCTGTAACAAATCCGTAGCAAAGCGAAACTAATTTCTGTATACCCACCAACGTTTAAATCATACCTTCAGGCATGTACGAAGAATTTATTAAGTATGTGTGTGTGTGTGTGTGTGTGTGTGTCTGTAAGTGTGTAGTGAAAAAACTATCAAAACAAGTTGCCAGGTGCGAGTAGGCACAAGTGAAAAACAAATTGTGTTGGCACTTACGTATTGTTTTCAAGTCAGATTTTTTCTGGTAAGAGTATGAACCTCCAAAATCGTAGACCTACGAATTATTGGAGGAGATACTTCAAATCATATTAAGTACCGTTTCTTTTTACCTGTTTTGAAGTAAGTAAGGCTAAGCCGTGGTTTATTTTTTAAGCATACCTACTTCACAGAAGCAAAGTTATCCAATTTTTTTGCTGGATCAAAAGTTGCTTTAAAAAAGAGCATTGAGCTTTGAGCATAAACACTTTTTACTCTACAGTTTTTTTGAGAAAAATGCCACATCCACGCATCTAAAATAAGGTGTTTATGGATGCGCGTGGCGGTGGTCGAGTGAAAGTGGCAGCAAGCCTCTTGTCTCCGCGACCGAAGGCCGCCCAGAACGAGACCGCTCCGGCTGCGACGTCAATAATATCCACACAAAAACTGTTGCACTAACGCTAAACTAATCCATTATCAATTATAGCTAAATTATTTCCGTTTTCCAAAAAAAAAAACGCCATTACGTGTAAGGAAAATTCCTCAAAGGCCGCTCGATGTATTAGGGTCTTCTATGAATCTTGCCTTGAAGTTGAGAGGATTCTGCGGTTGGAATGTAGGACAAATATCCATCGGTTCCACGG
This sequence comes from Aporophyla lueneburgensis, assembly GCA_932294355.1. Lineage (NCBI taxonomy): Eukaryota > Metazoa > Arthropoda > Insecta > Lepidoptera > Noctuidae > Aporophyla > Aporophyla lueneburgensis. The sequence continues at coordinate 18,074,007 of OW028746.1, read as the reverse complement.
AGGAAGCTTATCTTGAAACATAACTTTGTAGCTTAGTCCATAAGTGCACATAGCACACTTCGATCCAGGTGATATGCAGACAGGCTTAGTCCCTTCTTAGACTTCGTTTTACTCAGTCCTTACTGAGGTCCTTCCTTAGGTGTGGACTCTATCTGAAAATAAAATACCATAGAGGACGATGAAATCAAGTATCCAGTTGTCATGTTGCAGCTACCAGCAAGAATGCATAGAACTGTGGAGCTTGCTTAAGAAAAAATCTTTAATAAAAACTTCTATTCAATGACCTGCAAATTCCAGCCATCGTATTCGAAACTACCTACATACTTAGTTAAATTCCTTTCTATATTTTTTCCTCAGTCTATTGCACTTAACTCTGAACTGAAGCTGTTACGATGTGTCGTTATTTTGTACGGTTTTTACACATAATTTTAGATTACATCTTTGGTGATCGATGGTCCAAAATTCTTATCATAAATGCATTAATGTCATCTTTTTTATTATCCATCCCATCTTTTATTGTCCATCGCTCGTCTCTTCGTAGAGTATGAAACAGCATTGATTAATAATGCTTTACTCTCACATTAGCTAAATTATCTATATGGGTAAGTATAAGTATGTAACACATGGTCAATAGTAATCAGCCTAAAAACCATCATACATTGGCATAACCTTGCATAGCGGCCGACATTCTGTCAGTATGTTAGGCCGCCAACGCACACATAATTTTTTTCCACTACTACCGTTAGCAATTCACTCATAAATTGGTTTGATGACGCTGTTTACTGCTATATTTGCAGTGATATAAATAAATGTTTATTCCGAAAATGTTGCACATGTGATGTTTTGGAATTTATGCATAAAATTATTATTTTCTACTGAGAATGCAATAACACGCAGTTATTTATATTTTGTATTATGTGTAACTCATTAGTTTCTAGTTATAGAATCCGGATGTAAATAAATCTTGTAGCAAAAGCTTCGTTCGCAGTGATGTGTGCGCCCGCAGCCGGGGGCGCGGAGCGGCGCGCGCGCTCTACAATTACCGGCGTGGCCCGCGGGGCATTCCTCACAACGTTCAGCCTAATTAGTTCAGCGCGCGATGAGCCTTTGTCTAACAGTTCAGTTCACCTTGCCGAGTTTTTACGACTGGCATGCATTCGCATATTTGACCTCTGAGCTAAGGACACGGCCCTTTTTGCTTCTGCTACGAAAAACGTATTCATGTGATGCGCTATGATCTGTAGGCATAGATAAGCTATAGTAATTTGTTGACTTAAAATATTTCCTCATCCATAGCTAAAGTATGCATAGCATAAAGGTGAATAGGCGAGCCCGAGGACGATGACATCGAATAATGAAATACAGTTGAAAAAACTCTACGTGTTTTATCGATGAGCGAGATATGTACGAGTATATTAGGGCGCAACTAATGTGTTGGAACGGAGAGCGGTGAACAAGAACTAGTCGGTGAGCAAACATCGGGTCGTGTGTGTCGTGTGCGGAACACCGTTTGGTGTGTTTACCGACGACGAGAGCGCAGCCGGCGGCTGCCGACATCTGAACACTGTTACGTAAACATGTCGAACACATAGTGCACAAACACCGGCTGCACTGATCATTAAAAATAATATTTATTCAACTACTGGTAGCTACCTCGCCACCTCGCCATCTCACACACTCCACTCTAACGAAGATGAAAAGCTCACACCTACCAGGTGTGTTTGTTATTACGATGGCAATTGTAACTATCCTTGTTATGCAGATACATAAAGACATTACGGAAAATTATAAACAGCGATGCTGCGCAAAAAGCAGGTAAACAATATATTATTGGGTGTAGTATAGCTACTAAGTATTGTGTGCTAGAATAATGTGCTGGGCGCTATAGAGTCGTAGATAAATAGCAATGCACTGCTATGAGCTAACATCTAGAAGGGACACTCCTTTGTTGCCACATAATGATACATTTGAGAGGACTTCGTAAATAAAACTACCAATGATTAATTGATAACACATTAGCTAAACTGTATCAAAAGCTCGTATGGTAGCTTTATCATTCTACGCTTGAAATATTTCACGTGCTGACAAAGTTTTCCAGCTCAAGTGCTAAGTAGAACATACCTAAAACAGTTTTGAATTATGGAAATACAAATAGTGTTGTAAACACACCTTGCCAAGTTTAAAAACTTACAAACAAGGAAAGCATGCGAGATAAGTGACAACACTGTAAATGGTACATCGTACCAGTCCAACTAGTGATCTGAGCGTCGTAGGCAGAATGACAGAGGTTTAAGTTAAGGCGTGTCGTAAACGAATAAGGCTTATTCTATGTCGGAGGTACGGTCTGGTTTATAAATAGCTCGCGGCGCGGGCAGGTGCTGCGCGCTCAGACGGGCGGTCGCCGCGCGCTCCGCTTCCGCGAATCTCCTCACAGAATATCTCAGCACGCTACACTTGATCATGCAATCGCCCTTACCGCCTCACCGCCTCACCTACATCGCCTCGCCACACGATACCCTCGGGACGTTCAACATGTCTACCCGTTAACGTCCACTGCTACAGGCCTTCTAAGACCGCTACAAAAGGCTGTAGCGATGTTGATGTGAACCTTAGGGCAGGCTAAGAAAATTACTGATATTTACAAAGATTTTAAGACTTACATCTTAGTCGCCTTTGACGTAAAGTAACTTGTACCTCTAAAACAGAATACAGTATTTACGCTTAGGCGTGGCGTGCTAAAGGTGCCTAGAAATGTTCGCCAGGTGTGCTCATACATTTAAACCACTTAAACTATAATAGCCTCGTATCTAATCCTTATTTTAATAAACAAGATACCTATAAATGTCGATAATAAAATAAATGTTCGTATCTATCGATATCATATTTCGAAAATTAATGATAAAATATTGATTCTCGTTTCAATACAAGCTTAGATCGTAGAAAAAAGGATGAAATCTTACACCGATGTTTTAGTTAATGAATAACGATTTAATTCTTTCCTTTGGCCGCGTGTTCCGAAGCTTACGTCATGAGAACTTTATTATACAGATGATTTGGCAGCGGAACGGATTAATTAAATGGAGGATCACAAAACAAAACCATTTATAAGTTATTACGCCTACCGTCATTATTGTGTGGTTTATTTTTTCCTGTTTTATGATATGGGAACGTGTGTTTAGCTTAGCATAAAAAATCTGTCTACGTTTGAGAATTATTGTTATTTATTCATCTATCAGGTTTATACCTATATGTCATAGCATAATCATCGCTCAAATATATTTTTACCCGCAAGCTTTCCGGCCAACGCATTTCTATTTCACAATAACTTCACAACAGAAAATGCAATTTATTGAACATTATTCAAAAAAACAGGAACATCTGCTGAGAAAAACCTAAGCTGATATTTATAAACCTAAATATAAGTACGAAGGTTCTACAAGTAATAAAAGTCGCTTGCGATGCTTGGCGCTTCGCAATGCGCCTGCGCACACCAGTCGCAGGAGATCGCTGGAAACAGAAAAACATCAACGATACGTATAAATGGAATCCCGATGCAGTCGGTCTGCACCCGATGCACGGACTTAATAAATAAATATTGCTTTCGAGTCCCATCCGCGTTCCTTGCGAAGTAAAAAAGGGTATCGGTAACGGTTGAAAAAGTATCAGAATTATATTAATTTTATTTAACTTCTTGTCCGGATGATACGTGTTGAAAGGAAATACAGAGAGGATTAATTAAATAGCGCAACGTAAAACCTGGTGTTTATATTGCAGGCACTAATTACATAAAACGATTTTCCGGTAATGAAAATTCCTTCGTAGACGCCTGTCATAAAAGGCTTTATTATGCAATTATAACCCTACGTGTCTGATGAGCTTAAGTCTCAAGTTACTCAGATTTCGTTTGGGTATTTTCGTAAAACCTTATCTAAACTATCATTATTTATTTTCAAAGCTCGACACTAAAAGCGTTTATCGGTTCAATTTGAACACTAAATATCTGCCCAAAAATATTAATATCTCACGATGCCTACCTGATAAGTGGAAGTGCAGTTTGTGAAAAAGGCTTCAGGATAAAAAGGTCGAGTGGTAAATAATGTTTGGATGGGAATAATGATAGGCGGTCGGTAGACGATAGGGCGCCGCGCCGCCTGATCGTGTCGCGGTGACGCCGCGCCGCCTGAGCGTGTCGCGCGCGGCTACACACGGCCGCCTCCACCACTCAACTTTGAACTGAGCAACATTGAGCTTATCGCTGCTCCAGTTTATTGTACCCTACTATTCAATATCTATACTTTAATATTATAAAGCTGAAGAGTTTGTTTGTTTGGTTGAACGCAGTAATCTCAGAAACTATTGGTCCGAATTGAAAAATTATTTTTGAGGTGGTTAGCCTATTTATTGAGGAAGGCTATATAGTATCACGCTACGATTAAAAGGAGCTGTACAGCAACGAAAAATGGACGCAAACTGGCAGGCAATTCGATGCGACGGGAAGGGTCAGGGGAGCAAAAATTTGACGCGGACGAAGTCACTCGTAGAAGCTAGTATCTTATAAAGAAAGTGACACAACAGTGGCGTGACAAGTGCAATTTAAACATCTCATTCGCTTAATTAACAAGTCAGGTGTCACCGAGGCGTTAAATTACAAGTGGATAATTAAGAAATCATTACGCAAAAATAAAAAGTGCAATGATAAGTTCGGTATCTTGTTACGGTCCTAATGAGTTGCATAAGGCAGCGCTGCGTTGCTGGAGGCAGCGCGCGGCCGTAGCGGTCGGCTTACCGTGCACGTCCCCACCTGCGCCCGCACCACCGCCACTTGCGTCATTTACAACTTTAAAATAATAAAACTGGTTTTGATTGTGATCTATACGATGGTGTATCACGATTAATGTCCCAAGCAGCGCACCTGGCAGCCGACCCCGTGCTGTCACGACACTTGATACCGTGTAACCTGAAGCGCCTGATGTTTGTACAACATTACATCCATATTCATATCACAATGGCATTAACCAACTAGTTTACTGCCCGAATCTGACATAATCGTTCTTAATTATGTATCGAACTTGATCGCTATCGGCCATGTTGAACATGTTAATGACAATTAATATAGAGATGACGACTGAGTTTTCTGAGCTGCAACTCGTTTTTATGTAGGTTACGTTTTTATAGACTATTAATGGTATACTTTGGGTGCAATGTTTCGTATTGACACCGAAACTACTGAAAAAAAGCAGTTATGTAAAATATGCATCCAACGTGCATGAAAGACATTTCTCCAGAGAACCTTCGTTTTCTTTTAGACATTCATAAAAACGAAGGATTTCACACATGATTAATACGTACGTTCATACATATGAGACGAGTGTTATTTTTTTAAACAAAGAAGACAACGACGGAGCATCGACCTGCCCTTATTTGGAGAATACAACTTATCGACTGCGGCTGTTCTTTATGAAGTGCCTGAACCCAGATAGCTCTCCTGGACGTGGTAAAAAATACTAATACCAAAATAGAATACGTTGAGTTGAATCAATAGAAACCAGATAAAACTGGAAATTGTTTGGAAGATCGTTGAAACCTTATACTTTTATTAAAAACGAGCTAAAAAGTTAGCAAACCATATTTCTGGAAAATTATTAAAACGAAATAAGTTTGGTCTATTATCGTAGTTGACGTGAGCGTCGCCAGGTGCCCAGGTGTAGCAGCAACCTGTTCGCTCTCAGTATCACGTTACACTAGGTTTCACATTAGGAAATTTATACGACGGCTCATATGACTACTGACTGTTAATTATTGTTTTATTGACGAGATAAATTATTATAATTATTAATCGGTTCCGAGAATGTACTGCAAAACAAGGTGATTCATCCGCGTTTATTTCGCCGTCGCCCGCGCAGATGTGCGCCCGCTCCACGGGGAGTGTTGATTAAATTAAGTGACATTTCATTTTAATTCACCGACATAAATCTCGGACATTACGAGTGCCATTATCGTAGCTCGCAGGTGCCGTGCCCCGCTAATAAGCCAAAGGTCTCAGCACGATAAACGAACTGACACAATGTCTGAGGGGCAGTCGAGTTGTCGCCGATCATTATAAACTTATTGTTATTGTTCACTCGCTCGCTACATATAAACAAAGTTAACTAACCTTATATCAATCGTTTATTGTTGTTTTCATCTATTTTATGTAATCGCGTGCTAAATGTGATGTAAGCAAACTTTATATAAACAAACACTGAGAGTAATTGTTTGCTCTCATACGTCAGTGTGGCGTATCGACCCTAAACCCATTCTAAGAAAGGCAATCTATGAGAAGAAACAAACGTTTATGTACCAAGATTGGATTATGAACCTTTCTATACATTCTACAACTGCAACAGTGTGCAACAGGTGTAAAAGTGTACTCATTCAATTCTGTTTCAGACTTAGGATATGTTTAACCAGTGATTAATCGGTAGCAATTTACAGTTCCATATCCCTGCAATCATAACCTAATGAATATGTGATTTATTAAAATAACTGGTGTATTTACTCAATGCCTCGTTAAACCGAGTATTAATTAAAATAGCCATTTACCCAGAAATAGAGTAACCGTCTCTCGTTTTAATATCAATAAATAACTTTGTAAATCGATGTAGCGCTGCACTATAAAGCGCGCGGTGGAGTCCCTTACGTGCCTCCGATGGTAGGCACCCAGTCCCTGTCAGTTTTATGCGTCCACTTCATATATTTCCATGTATATTGTTTGTCAATATGCTGCATTTGCATAAGCGAGCCGGAGGAAATATTACGAGGTAGACACCAAGTACGAATGTGGCCGGTCCGCGGTGCGTTTCCATTTTGCAATACAATCAGCGCTATGATACGTACGTTAGTACCACACCTTATTATCACAAGTATTTACGAGCGCGGTAAACCAACACATTTATGTGTTTGTACTTAGCGCATTGAAGATTAGGCACGGCCGTTAATCGTTCAGCTATAACAACCATTAAATGATGCATTAGCTGATTTATGTTGTATTTACTAATAGCGTTGAGTTATAGTGTTGTGTCGCTGTCGAGCGCCATCGAGACAACGCGGTACTTAGCACTCGTGTCTCTAACTAAAAGCATGCTTAGCGTTGGAAGGGTTAACAGGAGAGTTGACTTCGGATTATACAACTTAATGCGTTTGTTGCCTACTGTGTGCTGAAGTGAAAACTGTTTATGATTACACAAATTGAACAACATAAATTATGTTCGATTGCTACAAATATTACCAGAAATCTGATAATTTCGACTCTTGTTGATTTTTTCCAATAGTTTTCTTCTTTTCTTTCCTTTATCAAGGACAGAATCAATTAATCTTCTCATCAGAAGATCCACAGATTCTATATAAGGTGTAACTATTCATACACGAAATATTTTAAGAGGTACATCTGTAGGTAGTAAAGAAACTACAGCAATGAAAAAAAAAGAATTTCTAAATGTTCTTTTTTCAAATTAATATTTATAAATTATTTGACGCACATAAGATATACTGGCTCCTTATTTTTTACGGCCCGAGACACCGCGGCCATGCTCGTGCCTTCCGGTCGCTGCCTTCGCAGCATCAGGCGGGCCATTCATAGAATTTGGAGTAAAGATTTTATGCAAAACGTCTCAAGCAGTTTTAAAATTATAATAATTACGAAAATTCAAAAACGCTTAGATAAAAACTTTATTTTTGCTTCTATAGCTTCTTTAACACCTACAGGTGAACCTCTTAAAATATTTCGTGTATAAATAGATACACCTTATATATCTTTTATAGAATCTATTTATTTTAGAGATAAAGGCCAAAGGAGACCTGTCCCTTTTAAGTGATTCAAATGAATTCTCATAACATTTTCCAATTTTCGGTTTCAACTTCATTCTGTCCTTTGTAACGTCTTGGCTTCTCGGTTGACTTATGTTACCAACCGCGAATCACCAACAAGTAGTTAGTATCTCTATTCTGTACAATGCTCTCTGTAAACCTATAATTCGACGAATAAAACTTTCCTCTTCTTGTAATTATGACAAATTTACTAGTTTTCCGTGTGAGGTTTACCTATGCTCAGGAAGGAGTCGATAGCGGACTCCCGGCCACCGTAGGCGTGAGCTTGCGGGTGGCGAGCAATGGGTAGCTCGCCGCCCGGTAAGAACCAAGCTCGGGTCGACGGCGCGTAGTGTTCCACGCGCGCCTCAAAGAGATGACAGCAGCTCTGAAGGGGTCTGCTAGGACCGATGCCTGCCGGGGTCGCGTGATTGTTCGAAAGAGATACCGTGGCCCCGGCACATGGGCAACTGAAGGAACACGGGTGGGTTTTAGTCAGTAAAAGTCTGACACGCCCTCCCGCTCCGCCCAGAGCGGGAGAAGTCATAGGATGATTTCCCATCCAGAAAAAAAAAAAGATTTACCTATGCTATACCTATGCTTCAAGGTAGTCATTAATAGGCTTTAATTGTGTGCGTCAAGTTTAAAATTAATTGCTGTTTCATTATAGTCTTGTGAATTAAATTCTGCACGGCAAGTCTTAAGGTGGGACTCGCGATGAATCGGTCTAAAACCAAAGCCATGACCAACAGCACTAAGCGTAGGGTCGAGGTAGATGGGCAGGAAATACAGTATGTTGATGAGTACATCTACTTGGGCCAGTTAGTTTCTTTCGAAAACAGGCAAAGAAAGGAAATCGATCGCCGCATCCAAAATGCCTGGAAAAGCTACTGGTCCATGAAAACGCTAATGAAGGGTGATCTACAGATTTCCCTGAAGCGAAAACTCATCGATATGTGTATCCTGTCCTAACCTACGGTGCTCAGAGCTGGTCGCTCACCGATTCACAAAAGTTCCGGCTTGGGGTTTGCCAAAGAGCAATGGAGCGCAGAATTTTAGGTGTTAAACGAACCGACAGAATACGAAACACCACGTTGCGCTCCAAAACGGGAATCCTAGACGTAGGCAAAAAGGCCGCCAGGCTAAAATGGAACTGGGCGGGTCACACCAGCCGCATGCACAGCGACCGATGGGCAATAGTCTCCACACAGTGGTTGCCTGACGATGGACGGCGGCGGCGAGGCCGGCCCAAGAAGAGGTGGCGAGACGACCTCGATGCGTACTCCAAGGGTTGGATCGAGGTGGCCCGGGAAAAGGATACCTGGAGGGATTTGGGGGAGGCCTTTGCTCAGCAGTGGGACAGTGTAGGCTAATTAAAAAAAAAAAAGAATTAAATTCTGTGAACGTTTCAAACTAGGTTTTATGAATAAACAGCAATCATATTAACGTAATTAGCTTTCATTAATTCTGATTAACATCATTTTCATTCCATACGTAAAACTGCACTTATACCAACCAATATTGCACTTATAATTATTCATCAATTCTATACAATTAACTCAAAATGTTAACTTTAATTAAAGAGTAAATCATCGTGGCCGTTTCTTAGACGGATCGTAGACGTGGCGTAGCAGCGTCGTAGCGTTTTCAAGGCCGTGTCGTGGACGATTCATAGACGCGGCGCAGCAGTTTCATAGTAGCGTCGTAATGGTGTCATAGCCCTATCGTAGACAGAACATATGCGTGCCGTAGAAATGTCGTAGCAGCGTCGAGCGGTATCGTAGACGTATCATAGGCGTGGCGTAGCAATGTCGTAGCAATATCGTAGCGGTAGCGTAGCTGTGTCGTAGACGCCTTATAAGTTAATCGTAGGCTACTAAGAGCAACAAAATATTTATTAGACTCTTTCAAAAGCACTTCTGTGTGCATTTAATTGCACTACACCAAAAAGCACCGAGCAGTGAAACGTTTTAATTTATTGCATTTTGATCTGGCCAAGTGAAAGAACTGACTTGAGTCATAAAACGCGGTAGTTGGTAATGTACAATTAATTGCATTTTCATGTTTTGTAATGACCACTCTGGTGATTCACAGACAGAAGTCATTGAGAAGACATCACGTAGGGAAACAGTGGTGAGGTGGTAGCGACGTGGTGCCACGAGCTGTGGCGTAGTGCGGCCTAGTGCGGCGTGGTGCAGCGTGGTGCGGCGTGGTGGTGTCGCGCTAGGTCACGCATGCGCAGTGCAGTAGCCGACCTTGCGGCGGCGCGGCGCGGGCGTCTCGGGTTGCGCCCACATTTCTGCCGCTCGCCGCGCGTGCGGTTCAATCCCGCGACGGAATGCCTCCATCCGATAGCTTCGGCTAACATTTGATATACTCTCGACGACATTTCTCACATGCCATACACGCAGCCAATGTAACTGTACGAGAATCAATTGATTTCGTGTCACCGCGAAGAGTCGACGAGATCCTATTCGACTTTCTTGGAATGTCTGAGTGTCTCTTGCAGATGGACGAATGAGAAGCTGTGGCCCGATTACACTAACACTCGCAGATACATAAAGGATTTTCTCGGCGTTTAGGAAGGCAGCTGCATCCATTTGTCCCTATTATAAAGTTAAATGAGATCTAATCTAAACTTAGATCTCATTATATTCTTGGTATAAATCAGACGTTTAAGTTTGAACATTGCTTGCAACATTAATAAGCTTACTGCACAATGCATCGTTTTGTTCAATTGACGTTAATTCACACATAAGGAACGTTTGACGTATTAGATAATTAAATCTATAATTAAGTATTTAATCTGTGAACTCGTATTTGTCTTGATCTAGCCGCTTGTAAGCAAGATAATCGTGTTGTGACGTGACGTTATTTATCATTAGCTACGGAAGCAATGGAAATATTGACAGTAAACATGATTATACACAGATATCGCAAGAGCCGTCCGCAGGCAGAATGTAGGCCTGCGGAGATACTGCGCCAAACACGTGCGCGTGACACCAATCCCTATCTGACAAATGCAACTATTAAAATTTATGTATCCACTTCTATTAATACCGCAGATACTGGATGTAATAGCGTGGTTCGCATGATATACGGCGGCGTTTACACGTCCCTCCACACCGCGCGTTGTTCTAATTGAAACCTAAGCCTGCGATCGAGAACTTTGATTATTCTGTTGCTGCTTAACTACCTATAATTAGAGGAAAGACTAATACCTCTAGTTAATATGCCAGGTTACAGCCCCCGCAGATCCTAATAGACTTCACCGCATAAGCCTGAATTGTTAACGAGCTGGTAATGGTATTCATTTCATTAAGGCTGCTGGTGACATCATTATTGTTAAAGGATAAGGAAATACTTAGTGCGATTGCGATATAGTATTTAAATACTGTGAGAAAATATACCTCTCTCGCGGCGTGTATTACAGGTGCTCATTTACCTACAGAGCTAATTACCATTGCAAATGATAAGCCTTTGAAATATGTATGCTTTTACTAAAAATATACCGACCGTTAAGTAAAATGTAAGTGGTGCTTTAGTTCTGAGTATTTGCATCTATTTTTAGTCCGGATTGTTGGTCGAGCTCGTAACCACAGGCGATAAATAATGCAAATAGAGCTTTTTGCATTGACATAGTATCTTAACTGGAAGCAACTCCCGATAAATTGTAAGGCGAACCCTGCGTTGGATCGCGACGACAAGTGGACTATAACGTTCTAAGTACGCAAGTAATTATGGCATGTCTCCGCAGCGTGCTCTAGCTTATTCTACGTAGATAGTTTCAAATAGAATTGTGAATTCCTTCCACATAAACACTTACGCACGTTCAAGTTAGCACTTCAACTTAATCATATTCTTGTATTGTGTGAGGTCTAGTTTGCACATTGTCCTTTAAACATTAATTATGGACATGTCAATTCACGTTAATTTATATAAAACAAAACAATTTAATAACTTATCATCGCGCTGTTGAAACGGGAATTTACGCCAATACCAATAACAAATCGTATCAAATGTGGAAAAAACTGATTGTGCTTTACAAAAACAAAAGTTACTCGAATGAGTATGTTATAAATAAGAGTGTGACTTGTTGGCCAGGAGATAAACAGATGTTTGTCGTGACTGTTTAAGATTTTTTAATATAAATAATAATAAATTATTTATTTATTATTATTTATATTAAAAAATCTTAAACATTTATTTCTCTTCCACGAAGGCTCCTTAAAATTACAAAGAAATAACATCAGTATAAATCCTTTGTGGGAGACTGGTATCTGCACTAGAAAAATCTGTCACACAGATTACCAGTAAAAAACAGTGTTTGTGGATTTAATGTTAGCGATAATATTACGAAACAAAATAATTTTAGCCTTTGGCATGAGAGCAATACAACAAAAATAAGGAAAGAAAAAGGAATACAAAATTTTATAAAAGATAAATGTTGAGTATGTAGTTGTAGTTTTCTATTGAGGGGTTTGTTATATCTACTACATTGTATCTTATTTTGTCAATTTCAGGTATTTATTTTTTGATCCTGAGTTGTAAAAACTTGACTGTGCAACGTCTAAGAATAGTTCGAATCTCTTATGTTGTAAATGTATTGAATAAATACGTAATTGACGATTGACACTTCAAAAAATTTATATCTCGTAGCGCATGTTAGTAACTTTTCCTCGGTTAAATGGAAGTTAAAGTCGCTATACAAGATAGCCCGGCGCGCCAGGTAAGGCAACTTACATGAAAAACTCACCTGACTCGCTGACACGTAAGCCTCGTTGGAATCTATCGGCTGACAAATTCAGCCACCTTTCAACAGGTAGGTGATCGCACCGCTACGGCTTACTCGAGATAACTCGTGTTTTAAAGTCCCCAAAACAGAGGTCTAACGATCGATCATTAGGACTTATTTGTTTTTTGACGTTGACGGGACACCGACAGGGTTAGTAGTGGACGCGTTTTTGTTATTATCTATGGGTTGCATCAGGCCATTCGTCATGCTGTCAGAGGAACAGGGCCCAACGAGACAATCAAAGTGACCGCTTGATAACGGCGCACGGTGACGCTCAACACTCTCCCACTGTGGTGCTCTGGTATGGCTTGCGTGAATTGCCTGTAGCAGAAGATGTTTTAAACTATATGTCATAAGATGAGAAGAGCCACTGAATCCATAACGCATGTCATGTATCAGCTGTAACATTTGATTTATACCAAGATTAAAACGCGATAACTCTTGGTAGTCCGCATAATTTTCTCTGATAAGTGGTTTGTCTCGTACTATTTATCTAAAATTAAATTTAAAGTACAATTTGTCACTGGAATGATTGGTCATTTGCGTGGTCTATTCTTGTAAACATGTCCAAAGACATTTATTCAATTCTATTCTTAACTATTGACCACAAACCACAATTTATATCATCGCATTGAAGTGCACGGATTGCAACAGGAGTTTCATGTAACTAGGAAGCATTCTTACTTCATTCACTACAATGTTTAGTTTTCTCTTGGCGTTTACAAATTTTCCTAAATATGTAGGAATTTACACAATCACAATGAGCAAGCACTTTGCGTCGTGACCTGTAAATCATTATAACTTAGTTCATCTTAATAGTCTCAACTAGGAATAAAATGTGCATATTATGTTAAACCGCATTATGCATAATTTAATAGTTATGTTCCAACTGCACTTTGTACCGATGAATAGAGTGGTCACCTTAGATCAATATTGTTCACCACTCTAGTCTTTATCTTACTCCAAGATTGAAGCATGTAGTTATATATCCAATACATTATGCTTTTTTTTTAATTCTTCATATATGTACATTACCAATGCACATGGGAACCACTTCTAGAACGTTCAAAGACAACATTCCAATATCTTCATCAATATTTAAGAAAAACTTATATCCATATTAACTCTGATTAATGTTGATTTAACTTTGTAATCGAACCTCAAGTGGTAGTCGTTTTAAAATCATAATCCAAACGGTTGTATGTGACACTGGAATATTTGCAGAAATAATAACTTATTGACGTGGACCCATCGACGGAGACCAGTATCTGTTCTATCACATTAATACATACTGATATTAGTTTTAACATTCCGTGACAACCTTATATGCTCCTCTGGGGTTGCAATAACGGCTATTGTGGCTTGCAACCTAATTGATGAACGGCAAAGTTATTTTTGTATTGGCGTACGTAAGATTATCGAAGGCAAGTTTTGCATACCGCAGGCCACTACCATAAAATACAATACATTACGAGCGAGCCAACAGCTACCGTGTTACGTGATACGCGCTTCTAAAAGAATATCAATGAATATCAATAACTATTAGACACTTTCTTATTAATTGGGCAACCGTTCGGTTCTCATTTTTGGCATAAAACGTTAGGTTGTGAAATTGTTTACAGTTTTATTCGATCCTGGCTTTGTTACGTCACTAAAAAGACCTAGAGTGTTAGAAGCTGGGTAAACCTCCATAACTTCGTACCCAGGTTGTAATGAACGTATAAACATTCCATAATAAAGTGACATCTCCACTTAGACCCCGATAAGTTACCTTTCGTTTCAGATGCCTATCTCAAAATGCCATAAAATTAATTTAAAGAATGTCTAACCGACGTAATATTAACCCTACAACTGCCTCTAAGGTCCAAATGATACGTGTTCAAAAGAAATGAAATGACGTTTGATTACTCTCATTCATCGGCGACATCATAAACGACACAAATCCCGTCCTAAAACATTGTTATCAGTGTTCCCACTCTAATCTTAAGGCAATAAAATTTCGATGGCCCAAGAAAAACGGGGCAGCTCGATAACCATAAATTTGGGCCGAAACGGATGGGACAAATTTTTATAATGGGCCTCCCCCATTTGGGCGCTGAGTCGCGTTAATGACAACCTAACAGTTTGTTTTAACATCATTATAGGAGCGTATCGGGCATTCCATCACAGGTACCTGCGAGCACACCCGCGCGCATACACATGTCTCGACTCCCCAACTTGATACATGCACCGATTATTGTCATTCTCTTCCCGATTCAAACCGATTGTAATCTTACCGACTCAATTCGATAGCGCTGGGTTAATTAATTACATTCCTAAGAAATATCAAGTGGAATGTACTTTAAGTACCTAAATAAAATCAGGTCAAGTATGATTGGCTTCTGACACCATGGGTTCCCTGTTGTGTTTAATTCTTTAACTTTTGCATATTATAGTGGACTAGTCAATGGTGTATGTAGGTATAGACCTTGAATTCACTTTAAATGAAGCTTATAATTAATAATATTTTAAACTAGTTTCATACCATGAATTAGGTACCTACCAACATTGATTATTTTTCACTTCCGGAGAAAGGATGAAGTAAGACAGTTCTTTTTTTGCAAATTCTTTAGTACTAACTAAGTTCACAGGTAGATTCAAGTTCCCAATTGTTACGTTTTTCGTTTTGCTAAATCGTGGAAAAAGAAACGACCGATCTTTAAATGAGGACTCTGTTTTTTCATTTCAAACACAGAACCCAAAAAACGGTAACTGCCACTAATTAGAAACGGCTATTAAAATATTCCATTTTTTATGTTCATTCCGACTGTCGTTCTCAATTATGTCGTTGACCTTTTGCGGCATTCATACATAGGACAACAGGAATTATTTGAAAATGTTGGTTTTCACGGTGTTGAATGTTAAATGTTCACATATTTAGGGCTCAACAAGCATTTAAGCAAAGGGTTGGACGGAGTTAGTGGTACGGTTCGCGGCAAAGCGCGGCGTCCCTCAGCAATATATCCCGGGGACAGCTACACGCATTCACAATTACCTTATCTCGGTCTGTGCCGGCTCCTGACATCACGCGACAAATATTCGTGATCATCGCACCACCATCGACCAACTGAGATAGGTATTTATAACATCCCCAAGTTCCTAGTTCTGAATTCGCTTTCACTAATGGTAATGTTGCTTACTCATCTGCATGCATGATTTTCCTCATATTTTCCACAACGCTAATTGACTTCATTCTGTCCGGGAAATTCATGTTAAAACTTTTCCAATTTATTGACACGCTGATAATACTTTGTCGGCATCTTAATTGTCGTACACCACGTACCATCTCATACAACAACAAGATTATTTTTTAGTACAAAGAGTGCGCAGAAAATTAGCATTCGGCTATAAAAAAGACAATAGAGCCCTCGGCAATCGGAAATAAAAGTAAAAGGCGAAGTTTTTAATTGATTTTAGGCTCGCAGGACGTAAGGTAGGAAATTGACATTTCAATAGCAAAAAAGAAGAGTAGCGTGGTACAGTCACAACCAAAGTGATTTAGCGCAGTCGCAGACAGGCGCGGTTCCCATGGGAAAGCGCCCGCAAATATTGACACTAAGGCAACATGTTTATATGCACTTAATGCATCGCTCACCTTTTTATATTTTATTTGTTCTGAGCGCGCGAGGCAGACGAAACGTCGGCCTCTTGTTTAAGTTGTTTTTCTCGTAATTTTGTTTAACAGGTAGTGTCTAATGCCGGTTATAAAAATGTTATTTTAGAATAACGAAACATGTGATAGACACGTTTTTTAATATTTAACCATTCACAGTTCAATATTAGGATAGGCTTCTCGTAAATATTGTGTTGTAGTTGTAGAAACCGTTACAAAGTAAGAACATCAATTAATTTTCAAGCCACAACTGGGACCGGATAGGCCCCAAATTATTAACCGCAAACCATATGAAATTTTGAAACACGGAAATCAACTGTTGCGACAATAAATAGCGAAAGGCACACTAAAAGCATTTAGTTAGTTTTTCTTCTATGTTGCCGCTTGTTACACCGTAGCGTAACAAAAACATCTATAACTGGGAATTAGTGTGTGGCAGTGTTTTTCTTTAAATGTTTATTCAGATTGAATGAATCTAAGTAAAGCAGAAGTTCCGTGTGGTTCTGGACGTAAAGAATAGCACCATTCCATTTCTTCCCGTGGGTGTCGTAAGACGTGAATAAGGGCTTGCTATAAGGCTTACTAAAGTAAGGGCAGCAGCGTTCTCTATGCATTTTACTACCATACAGCTATCGCTAATCCGCCTGTCAAGCGTGGGGATAACGACAAACCCCCCCAAATTAGGGGCGGCCTATGTCCAGCAGTGGACGTCTTTAGGCTGAAATGATGATGATGAAGCAGAAATTGTCAAAACAAAGTTCATCGGATTATTTTTGTCAGAAATAGTGGTAACATCGGATCAACGTTGAATGAATGTATGGCATAAACCTATATGTCGTCAGCTCTGGAATGTCTATTGTCTATACAGCTTTAATAATGATTTTGTTTACGTTGATTTAGTAGTGTATTGTCTAGTGTACTAGTGTAGTGTAGATCTTTCCAGCACCTAATGGAAAATGTCCCTTGGGCTTCGGAAAACACTTCACGTTCACTTAGGTGATTATTTCTTTTATGAATGGAACTTTGTTGCAGCTATGTACAATACTTGGCGTGTTTGGTCTCATGTACATTCCCTGCATAATTCGATGTGGAAATATTTCGGAGGGCAGACGCACAGACCTTGTAGCAGTAATTTTGTGAACTAAGCTTTGTACTGTAGTTGTCATCATTATTATTGCTGTGATATGATGTATCTTAACACTCTGGGTGATAATGAGGTCGAAACCTATAATTTGAACCTAGTGATATACTGTGATTGTTACCTGTTGTCCTTTGCCTTTTGAAAAAATAAATATCAAAATGTATTTAAAAAAAAAACCTTTGCCTTTTGAAAAAAAATAAATATCAAAATGTTTTAAAAAAAAGCAGTTTATTCATTCCTTTTGGTCAGGTCCGCGATGGACACGGTGTGACTACAGTCAGTTTGTGGTCAAAATAATGGGACGAAATTACGTGTTATGTCCTTGGTTGTCCATGTGGGAATGCGCAACATGATGCGTCACGTCCCCCTAATTACGTGTCGATGTGGATGCACAAATTATAGGCTGCGACGGTCCTGGAACAAGCCACCATCTCGATTGGAATGTCTTTGATAGGTTTCTGCCCTAATCATTTTGTGTGAGACAAAACCACCGGCGATTTTTTACATGATTTATTGATTCACTTAGGCAGTTAGGCCCTCGTTTTTTCCACGACGTAGATGCGGCTTCAAATGTCTTTTTTTAGACCCGAACATATAATATTAGGAGACGAAAAAATTATCTTACCTTTATTTAATGACTGGCGAAACTTTTACGATTCATGTAGAGTAATATAAAGGCAATACAATGGATTTTTATTACTTCGTCATTTAAATACTCATACCTACCAATAATATTGTTTCGTCATTTTCCCAAGTCAGCTAAGGATATGGGAAGGAATGTGTAATGGCAATAATTAGATAACAACATAAGCTCTCAAGTTATTAGACTCAACGAGGAGCGCGGCGCTCTTTGAGCCGCCAACTTGTTAACACTTGTACGTTAACGTTATCTCTTTTTGTTTTATTCCTGACTCAAACCTCTTCGAATACATCCCCTATTAGGTTAACCATAAAAGAGAAAAACATCACATTCTCTATACTTTATATTCAAGTCAAAACATATTCATTATTCCATGACATGGAATATTCAAAACATAAAAGTAGGCAGCGTTTGTAAAACTACATTTCAAAACATACAATCGAGAATATTTTATGTTTAAGACATCAAAATCAATTATTATTCCCCAACTGGACCTATCCTTTGGGTTATTTATCATTATGATCTCGATCACAAAAGGACAACAACACGGAATAACTTATTTAGTTGGTTCACACAACTTTATGCCTTACGGGCTACGGGCGAGGTGCGTGTATTCTTTTATCAACGCGTTTGATGCTCGGAGCGATTTCGATTTGGGATACATGAAAGCGTGCAAAGGATTTGGACTGTTTACGACTACGTGGGTGGTTATGGGCGTGGCATCCTGCATCCTCGTTCCTCCTACTGCATTTTCATATCTCTGTCTCACCTGCGGCCGCTCCCACAGGACCTTTCTTGTTAACGTATTTTTTGTTCCTCTCAGCTTGCTTTATGGAATGGTCAGGCGAGCAAATATTTACTCACGATTTTGAAAATCTTGTTTTCATACTACCAGTGCCTAACGTATAGATGATGACTGGTCACTTTACAAGGATTAGGATCCTTTTTAACATTGTATGTTTCTTTATGTAAAACATAAACTAAACGGATTATGTTCTTACAGTAGTATTAAGTTCATTGTTCTCATAATTCAACGATTGTAAGTGGAATTCATTAGATAGATACTTGAAACGCAATTAAGAGATATAAATGATGATAAATAGCGTCTTTTTAAAAGTTCTCAGTAAAAGGAATTCGACAATTACTTCCTGACGCTCTCTTATTAAACTTTATTTCCCACAGTAACATTTATATGTGTTATAGATGTGTATGTATATAAATTTTATTTCCCTTAATTGAAAAACACTTAGGTAGTTTGGGTAGGTGTTGGAGACTCGGCGGCATGAACCAAAGGCAGGTTCGGACCTCACGCGCGCCCTCTGCTGACGATAAAGAAATTATCCGCTTTCGAGCATCTTTCGTACTAACGACCGCCAATCCGGCGCACGGTGCCTAATTGGTAAGTACCGACAGTACCTATCGAAACGAAGCCTTAAGAACATAATTACGAGCAACTATGTCGTAATACGTTTTATGCTGTAGATCCATCATTTTCCCTGTGAAAATGGCCTTGTAATGATGAAGAGAAAAACTTGCATAGAAAAGATTTCAACGCGCTCGGAATGAATTAATAGTTTTTTTTGTTTAGTTTGGCAAATTGAATTATATGTATTATACATTTTATGTCTTTTCAGGTTTTTAACTATGAATTAACTGTAGTATTTAGTGGAATTTTATTTTAAAACATATTCTTCTTTTAACAATGGTAGGTATTGTCTAAGTAACTAGTTAATGTGTTGCAAGTGCACTTTTACCGGTTCAGACTTGTTCGCAATTCTGAAAACTTGCAGAACTAATGACCAGACCACATCTCATTTTCAATGAAAAGGTTAACATTACTGTCGCTTTTATGTTAAACAAAAGCTGTCGAAAGGAGTTATAAACGTTTTGAATAGGACTACGTAAAAAAACATTGACTCACCAAACGGGGAACATGAATCACGCCACGTAAACCGCTATTTCATAAGGTTTTACTGATAACTCGATAACGTTAAGAGAACATCAATTATGTACAAAATAAAAGGACAGTAACACCGACCTCGCACAATAAAGTACTTCATGTAATCCTACTATTTTGGACCTAAATGTTCAAGTTAAACAATTGGTTTGAATAAAGATAAAAGCAAATAGTTCTAAGTACAGAAGCTTGTCTGCGATGCCGCTGGCGCTTGCTGGACAATGGCGATTATCTAACGCTCAGACGAATACAAACAGTACGACATTACACCGCTGTGAAAAAATTGACAGCGGCGCTAAGGGAAAGTCAACAGGCACACAAAAGCCGGCCCACAAAGTTTTAAGATAACGCAAACACGCATTTTGTGAAATATGCGGCGTACGGTACCTTTTGTGTTGGAGCACATTGTTCGATACTTGTCCTGTTACATTTCTGACGATGACATCATAGTTCATGTGACAATTTCCCTCATGTATGCATTCTGAAGACAGAAAACCATGTTTTACACTTAGCTTGTTCACGTGAAACCTCTGAATTATCAAATGACATCTGATGCTATCAAAATAAATTAACCATAAATTCTAAAGAAAACCACAAACTTTATTTTCATCCGAGAAATTATTCCCAATAATTTTATTTACCTACATTTGTCTTTAAATAAAGTGGACCGATGATTAAACTTTACACTACATGGTAAACAATACACCTAATTATTAAGTAAACCCATCTAAAAATAATTAAACACATTAAAACATGTGTGCACATCGATAAAAATTTGCGTTTACACAATCCATATTGACGGCATACCTATGGGATGACGCATTTACAAAGAGTGCTGATTTTAGAGACGAGAGTGTGAGGCAGGGTGGCGCTAACGAACTATTTTGGGTCTTATATTAAATCTTTTGTGTCGTAAAGTTAGCGCCACCATAAAAACTGTACCGACGGAAGTAAGCTCACAAAGCGAATGCCAGCGAGCAAAAAGTTCATGAAAAAAACTGCATAATGCGGTCGAGAGGCAGTGTGGCCACTCGACTGCTCTTGTAAAATTTATAACAGCTCTATTTTGTTTACCTGCTTGACTCCGCTTTATATTGTGCTGTAATTGGAGGCATTTGACGATGACTTATTAATTTATTGCTCATAGTTTCGCTTCAGTTTTTATGGAGGTGCTAAAACGTTCTTCGCTCGCTTTTGTTTATGTAGGTAGAGGTTTTTGTACAACGACAATTTTTTTACTTTTTATTACATTATTGTTTATGAGATGACGTAATTTGTTGCTATTGTATATTGGAAAATGTTAAGTAAGAAATGCAATGTGGATTGTATAACGTCATTAAAAATTTGTCAACAGCTATCGTTCCTGGATCTTTGACAGCAGTCGTTACGGGACGTCGGAAGCCCGAAAGTCTGACAACCAGTCTTACCAAGAAGTATCGTATTACCCAGTTACTGGGTTGTGGACTCAAATTCTAAGCATTTATTATAATTTAACCAGTTACAGGCACATTTGAACTGACAAAAAGTTGAACAGTTAGTCGGAAAATTGAAGCTTATTGCTCTTTTCAAAACATAGATCTCTATGGGAAAGAACAGGCAAGAAACTCTAAGGACAGATTCATCTTGTTGCTTCTAAATGTGAAAACAATGTAAAGAAATGAAGAAGCAATTTTAAATATAAGATTATTTAAGCTCTGGAAATAAAGGGATGAATAGTCTCAACTGATGGTGCCCCTTCACCAACATAACGCGTGGATCAGCACCATCCAGCTCAACCGTTTTGTAGGGAATCGAATGGTCCAGGAGGTCAGATAGGCAGTCGCGCCATATAAAATATTGGTATTCTGCTGTATCCAATCAGACCGAGAGTCGATCCCTACATAGGAAAAGGCAAGGCAGATGATGATGGTGATGATGGCAGCCTTATAATTTCGCAGACTGGAGAAAAGCTAAGGTTTCTCGAAAAATTAAACACCTCGTCATTTTCTTGGCGATTTTAATCAAGTTTTCAGTCAAAAATCGTCTAAAGTCCGGGACAATTATGTCTTGTCAATGCGTGCGTGACGCGCCTGCAGACCTTCACACAAGATTAAATTGTGACTACTTGATTATGTATGTCAGTGTTGCATATTGTGACATGCTACAAGCTCGCGTGGCGGCCGCATAATATCCTGGACGGGTGCCCACTTGGCTCGCCCCTGGACACATCGCTTTCTACACTAAATATAACTTTAAGCTTATGCAAGGACTCATGCATAAATATGTCCTTACAAGCACTTACCTGCAAAGACATGTTTAAACATTCCTGGTGGCGGGGTATAAAATCGGCTATGCAATCATGTGTAATATTTTTTGCTTAATAGGTAGTTACTTGGGAAGCTTACTATAAAGAAGTACAAGTTTTTTTTAAACTTTGACTTTCATATTTCTTACATTGAATTGAATGAACTAACGTAGTTACAATCGAATTTAACTTCAGTTACATTAAGAATTATCGTCATTTAAAACACTTTACAAGTGTTTATGGATCATAATTTTTGCTCAATGAGTTTTCTCACTGGTTTTCTGAACTTTTTTGTGCCCATCATTATTTTTAAACAATTACTGGAACATGTAACGTTTGTTTATCATCCGTAGTTATTCCGAACAGCCAAGTTCCTCACAACTCAATTTCGTGGGGTAATTTCAAATAAAGTAATTAGTGAGCTATCTATTTGCCGTCATAATGATTATAAACAGTTTGGTGTGGCTGGCGCAGGCCCAGCGTGGGTAAGAACGCGGTTCCAGCTGGGATCGAGCTTACACACGCGATCACTCGTATTACACTCTTTGTATTTGACACTAAACTAATATTATGTAGTACATCAAAATCATGCGTATTATTAAAAATAACATTTAGTACTTAATATTAGTTCTCAGTAGCAGCCCGGTCTGAATTTGTGCCCGGGTGATGGCAATAGACTTATGTTTAAGCCTCATGTAATTAAGGGCGATCCAATTAGAAAAAAAAACACCAAACCCGTTAAGAATAATACCACCCCATTTCTTCCCGTGGGTGTCGTAAAAGGCGACTAAGGGACTTACAAGAGAATGTGCAGCAGCGTTCTCTATGCATTTTACCACCATACTGCGATTGCCAACCCGCCTGCCAAGCGTGGCGATTATGGCAAAGCCCCCCAAATTGGGGGAGGCCTAAGTCCAGCAGTGGACGTCTTACGGCTGAAATGATGATGATGATGATGAAACATAAGTGGTGAAATGTGAGTGTACTATAGGTATACCTCTGCCCAACCCTTCGGGGAAACAAAGCGTGAGATTATATGTTATGTGTTATTTTATTTTATTTTATAGTACCTATATTATATCAACACGCTCACACCCACTCACTCCGTCACATCCACATACATGCTTCCACACATACACTCACCCAGCATTTTTGTTTTTTTTAATTATTGTTAGGTATTTTTTTTTCTTTCTTTCTTTTTCTCAATTATTTTATAACTCTGTAATTTGTGTCTTTTAATGTAACGGAACGAAGTAACTAGATGCCACGACACAGGGAATCATAGTGTGGGATCTAGGGAACCACTGTAAATAACTTTTTAAGACAATAAATACTATTACTATTAAAACATACCATTAAAAACATGAACAATAACTCAACAAATGTAAACTACTGTACGCAACTGTACTGTAGGTACAGTACTGAGGCTCATGCAAGCCTCAGGAAAACTTACTTTGGACATTTACAGTTTTTCTGCAGTGGCAATGTTTTCATTGACCATGTTTAATTCTTCTTGCTATACCTAGTCTTTTAGGAGCCTGTCTAGAAATGGGACACAATTTTCTCTACAAAAAGAAAAGTTATTATTAATTTTCCCTATTCAGTTTCAATCTACAAGAAACATTTTCACGTATTTTTTTTAGCTTTCGTAACGATAAGCGTGTATATATTCCCTGATTTCTACATGATTCTATAGCTAATTTGCTACTGTACTCATAATTTGTTTAGGATTTGAATGTAGTTAGCTGGAACTATCTAACCCTGAGCACGCATAGAATTCACGTAAAATAAAGGTCAATTAATATTCAAGATCTAAATTTTAGATCGCAATTTTGCAACGGTTATAATCAACCAACTTAATAGCTGTCACCAAGTAGAAATATTTTCCATTTCGGTTTAATTATTTAAATAATTATTGCAATAACGTTAGGGTATTTTCACAGAATTTCTGATTGTAAAGAGTATCGAATGCCACTTTGTTACTCGGAGTACACTTCACAGCAGCCTATCAGCGGGCTGTGATTCTGTAGGAATTTGTGCCTTCACTAAATGATTATTACCTTTGTTTTGTTTTTCATCCGCGCCTCGACTCGTAATCTTTGAACATTATTATGAGTTTTATGTTGTGGGAGTCTGTGCTCAGGCAGACGGTATAGATTCATGAATAATGTCGTGACAGAACACACACGAAACATTCCACATGTTTGTATTATTGAACTCGTTTTTTTTCTTTTCTAAAAACCATTAGCATGTACGTAGTTAGAAAACTAATAAAGTTCGCAAACTCTTACGTTTCATTCTAGCGAAGAAAATGGCCCATAAGCAGAAACCGTGAAGTTTGATTACTGCCTAATTCCATTGTTTGGAATATGGCCGGAAAGTAATGGAGCAATTAAAATATCTTTACCCGGCCGCGACTTCGACGTCTATGACATTTTATTGATGCCAGGAAAACGCCTCGAGGCAAAATAAATTTCTAGTTTCTTCAACGAAGTCAGGAATAATGGCTAGCTGATTATCATAAATCGGAACTAAACTGAACCTGACGCTTCGGGCTCGTTGGCCCTTAACAGAAATGGCTGCATAAACCACCGGACAATATTTCAAATGAAGCCAAAACACCCGTGAGACCGGAGTTCGGTTAAAAATATCCTGCATGTATTCTCATGTATCGATATATACTTAATAGTATCAGTTGCATTTCCACATCGTCTGAGCAACGCTGTCGCCCGCGTGTCTCGTACTACTTACACCTGTGACCTTCACCAAAACATGTCAAAATTTCTCACTACGCCGCGACACCTTTTGAATGGCAATTACATAACGCCGAGAAACACTGGCGCCCTGCTACACCGCCGACTTTGAGGCGGCAATGGATATGTGACACACGAAATGTGTTATTCAAATGGTATGCGTGGTGCAGCACACAATTCAGGTTCTCTACGGCACCTGTAGACGAATGTGCCATTTACATTGTAATGCACGCGCACTGCTTCCAACCAGTTCGATTAGGAGGGGAATGCTGTCCACATCACATATCTAATACTTCGGTTTACAGATAAACTGCTATTGTTCACTATTTTTAGATACTTGTACAGTTTAATGGGTACCTACGAGTAGGGTTTTAATTACAACAAAGGTGCCTAGATAGGAGTTGATAAAAGTAGAGGGATTAAGAAAAGCAATGTTAACCATACCTAATTAAATCATTTGAGTGGGGTGGATATACATATCGTTTAATAGTTTCATTTAATTGATATAATTGCTGGATGTGTATGTATATGACAGCAAGTACCCATGTGTACAAGTACTTACGTGATTGATCCCGGCGTGGGGGGAGTGGGGAATGCGCTGGCGCAGCGGCAGTGACCGCTGCAGCCAGGTGCGTGCGGCCATCGACACCATAAAATTAATAACCCGTCGAGCCTCCTAACCAATGCACTCTTGAGAATCATGCGCACTTCACGCGAGTATGGGACTCGCAATGAAAAAATGACAATACTTTAAACTGTATTAACACACTTTGTTGGCCAACTAATTTACCAACTTGCATGATTAAAATATTGAAGAGTATTGTCAGTATCAGATACACATTTGTCATTTACTTTAGGAATCATTAATCTTTCACAACTTTTTTATTTATACGTTATATCATGGACCGAGCTACAATACCAAGAAAATAATTTTTCCTGTATGAATGGTCTCTTAGACCCCATCCCATTGCACTAATGGGGAGTTCTCAGAGCTATGTCTGAATCCAGTTGCCATTGATATTTTTTCTTCAGATGCTTTTTACTTATTAAAGTATTATAAAAATAAACCATGGATTTCTTCAATGGTAATTGCAATATATGCAATTACCGATAGATGCTTTATTTTATTCTGCTTTATAAGAAGCAATAGCTTTTTTAATGTTTAATATAAGTTAGCAATTCTAACTGAAGGCTCTGCTGATTGTAAATAATTACCACATTAAAGAGTGTGTTGGTGTAAAACCACGCATAACGAAACAACATAAAATAGTGTAAATTTACCTATATTATAGTCTACAAGTGAAACTCGTGTTTAATTTATTTCAGGTACTTTTTAATAAATGAGGTAAAAGTGCAAAAATATCATCTGTTTGTAAGTAACTTATTTATCGTCATTGGTAGAATAAAAAGCAGTACCTACTAAGCCCACTTGCACCAGAAACCATTAATTGCGTTTAACAGTGAACATATTTAAAATATCATTCTGTCTGTGTCTTCTTCAAACAAGATTTTCCATTTTCATTTCATGTTCAAGGGCAGCATACCTGAAGAATAGAAATATAATATAGACTTTGTCTATTTGAAAGATGTAAAAAGGTTTCGTATTTTACACAAGGAAGACACAAGAGGTAATCTTCATGTAAAACTACTCCTTTTAAATATGAGTATATTTTTATCTATACAGAATAAAATAAAGTCGTAAAAGCTTTCTATCCATAGAGCGTTAAAAGGCTTATACAATTTATAGTACACATAAAATATTTCATTCGTTCTCTCACAAATTGAATTATCATAAATTGATCCTTTCAACGTATTAGGCTTCATTCAGGGCTGATGTTAGATTCGTGTTTAATGGCGGCTCAGGGAGCGGGGCGGCTGCGGCTGCCCGTGCGCAGACGGATCGCCGCGACCCGCGGGTGGTGGGGGGAGAGGGGAGAGGAGGCGCGGACTCCGTCGAGACGGTGAGTCTGCCTGATAAAGGAGGATTTTATCCGCTCGATTTAGCATGAAATTGGAACACAAAGTGAATAAAGCCACAAGATTGTAAACATTACGAGGTTCCCTTTTTTTATTCATGGCATTCGGCTTATTTACGGTTCTCTTTTTATTGGTCATCGGTGTCTGCCTCGAACCCTCTATTTATTACCTTGTTAAATTCTAGTTAACGAACTGATCGCTCAGTACCAGTTCGGTGCTTGCGATGCACTTAATTGGAAATTTATCGCTTTACCCCAACAGAGCTTAATTGATTCGCGTTGTTCGCGACTGTAAACGGGGCTGTGCACCATTTCAGTAACAGACTTCGATTGAACAAAAAAAAAGAAAGAAAATTTAAATGGACAGTTTTCAAGTGAAGTTAAGGCGATCGTTAACGCGGGTGTAACTCTCTAACGTGATCCGTTCCCACGCGAGAGGGTAACATCGGATCCACCGGAATGAATGACTCACTAAACTTAAAGCTCCATTTCCACAAGTCATAGTGCAATTAATAATATGCGGCATCCTGTCGAATTATCTCTCGTCGTGGCAGGGGTCCGGGCGGCTTTAATTTACCACAATGGAAGTTGGTTCTGAGAAGCGTTCGCCGGCGAGGCGGGCCGATTCTTCGACGAAAACAAACAGAAAATAATTATCATAAAGATGAAGAGCGGCCGCTCGAGGCTCGCCGCTGCTAATGGGGGCCCACCTGGCAGCCTGGCTCCCTCCCTCGCGTGTGTGCGCACCTACCTACGGGCCCACGGCCCACCGGCCCACACATTCCTGCCGACAGACCAGCGCAGTCATGTTCCCGTCTAACTAATAAACACATGATTGGTTTTTGATTGCGCCTGCTCATATCTGGTAAAGTTTCGGAATACCTAACGCGTCCATAGCGACGCGTTTCGAACTTGAATCCATTAAACCTCAATACACGTGCCTACGTAACCTTAACACTTATTACTGTTTACTGTAGAGAAAGTTCGATGCGGAAACTTTCAATTTTAATCAACGGCTAAACTACGGTATTTTTAGCTCTTATGTCATGTTATAATATCAAAATAAGAGTCTCTAAACTAAACCACGGAGCTATTTATCTTCCAATACGCTACAACGTAGTAAGAATCTCGAAAGATTATTATTAGATATATTTTTTTTTACTATATATGTACACATATTTATAAACAGACAAGAAGAAAAAAAGCAGGAAGATAGATACAAAGGCGATGCTTATTTCGAAAGAAATCTCTTCCAGCATACGGCATAGCAGCGATAGAAAAGTAGATGAAGAGATATAAATTGCGTATGAGAGTTCCAAGTGGTGCCAAATAATAGCACCATCCATTTCTTCCCATGGGATTCGTAGATACCGACTTACTAGAGAATGGGCAGCAGGGTTCTCTATGAATTTTATCATATATATGTATATTTATGCTATACTGCCATTCCGCCTACCAAGCGTGGCGATTATGGCAATCCCCCAAAATGCTTGGGGGGGGGGGGGGGCATATGTCCAGCGGTAGACGTCTTTCGGCTGAAGTGAGTGTGTAAGGATAAAAGAGAGAAAAAGGTAAAATCAAAAATGGTTCAATTAATGAACCAAAACAAGTAATCTATGTAGTTATTTCATAACATTGTTTGTTGTATTTCTCCTATGAAGGGTCATACCGACATATACTTATTAGCTACTAAAATAAGGCCACAATTCTGTCTGCAGTCAATCCACTTTATTGATTTTCCATTAGCTATGAAAACTCCTAACTTTAATTCATTCCAGCTACGCTTATTGTCGTACCGTGTGGTGCCGGACGTAAAGAATAACATCACCCCATTTCTTCCCGTGGGTGTCGTAAATGGCGACTAATGGACTTACTAGAGTATGGGCAGCAGCTTTTCTATGCATTTTACCACCATACTGCGATCGCTAACCCGCCTGCCAAGCGTGGCGATTATGGCAAAGCCCCCCAAATTGGGGGAGGCCTAAGTCCAGCAGTGGACGTCTTACGGCTGAAATGATGATGATGATGATGACGCTTATTGTCTTTCTAAAGTGACGTCAAAGTTTTGCCTATAAAACATTAGATTGGATGGCTAATACAAATATTGCACACTTTATTTTCCCACCTTCTGATTAGGTTTATTCATAACTAGCTTTTTCCAGCGGCTTCGCCCCCGTGGAGGTCAGAAATTATCCCGCGGGAACATACTACCGGGATAAAAAGCCTATGTCCTTTCTCAGGCTCTAAAGTATCTGTGTACCAAATTTCATTTAAATCGGATCAGTAGTTTTAGCAGGAAAGCGAGACAGACAGACAGACAGAGTTACTTTTGCATTTATAATTTTATATATTATATATATTATATTAAATATATTATATTATATATATTATATTATATATAGTGTGGATGTGGATGAAATAAAAATCGCATTACCACAAAACGTTGAAATTTTGCGGTACCGCTATCAATTGTTTTACCTATTCAAAAAGAGAATTCTTTTGTAGTTAGCGCTCTTAACAGAAGCACCAGACAGCTAATGTGTCCCTAGCCTTTGTTTACTTTGGCGCCGATATTGTTCATATTTACAGTTACCTAAATTTTGAAACGGTTTCACTGATAACAGTTCAACATTGTTGTATCTATAGTAGGTGCACTTTCATGCATTTCCTAGGAGTCACCTGCTACCGTCAATGTTAACATTTTTGCGATCTTTTTATCTTCGTCTTACATTAAGAAGTAATGGGAACCGACATTTTCTATCTTAGTATTCAGAAGGATGATTACGGTACGTTCTCTAAACAATTAAAGCAGAAGATTGCTACTTAATAAAGAACACTTAAAATAATAGAGCTTAGGCGAAAACCTTCGCCGAAAAGCACAAGTTATGACGACATTCAAAGAAAATAAGTCTACAAATGCGTCTAAAGGGTCTCACATTACGTCGATAAGTTTGTCTCGGCAATAACTTAACACTGACCGCCATCGAACTGTGAAAGCTCGAGATAAAATACTTTGACGAATTCCTCGGCTGCCTACCTCAATGGCGAAATATGTTGTTTTTCGTATCCTTTTTCCGATGCCGATATTTCAGAACGGTTTTTGCGTGGATGCCGCCGCGTATCGGTCGGTGGTCCATTAAACGTGAACAATGGACCACTCAGGTTCTATTTGCCGTTTTATCTAACTTTGACGCACATTATGTGAATTTTGTCGGGACGTTTTTTGTTTACTTAATGACGCTCGCCGACTGATGACTAATTAGGTACACATTCTAATTTTTGGGTGATTCTTAGCACTTAGCTATTCACTTCTAGCCAGTATTTGGTGTGTACTCATACCTACCTACACAACAGAAATACCTACCTAAAATGTTTTTTTAAACGTAGAGTAAAACAGGCTTCGATGTTAACGGAAAATAATTACACCGTCAAACTGCTCAATTAATTATAATCAGAAATTGATATTTCTATAGTTTATGTTTTATGTGTCATTCAATTAATGCCGAATAAATTAATATATTCCTATTAACGAAGGTGGGTCTCTCAAATGATAAAATAACAGGTACGTTATGTTAAATAAATCACTTGTCTATTTATAAGCGTATCGTAAGTAGGTAACAAAACGAGTGTAAACATACGGCATCATCAATGAAATAAATAATATCAAAAAAATATACAGAAAAAATGAGTCACTTCTTAAAATAGTAAAACGTCGAGAAGAAATTGAGTGGTGTGTTGAGAATTTTATCAATTATATATGCTCCGAAGCCCCGGGCTGCGCCCCCCGCCGGCTTCAACTTTAGCCTTTAACGTTAACATGGAGACGGCTTCTTTATTATATGTAATTAATTTAAATTAATTTTATAATATTGAGGTGTCGGCATGTAATATGATATTGTTGTAAAGTAAAACTGTTAGCAATATCCATAGATCGTTCAGCTCAGGTGTTCAACTACAATAATTTATTGAAACATAAAATTATTTTGCGGTGACATTAATACTCCTTACACCTGCAAAATGGTAGACGAAGCTGACTATTACGACTTATTTTTCATTATAAATTAGTAAATAATTGCTTATGCTTCTATACATGTAGGTAATTGAGTATAGGTAAGCAATTTACTTTACTACTTAGGTGTTTAACCTAAGTGCATATTTTAATGAGTATTACTGAAATACTACGCGCAAATTAATCTTAGAAATGTTGCGACGTTGGAGAATGGGAAAGTTTGCGTTTAAGTCATTTATTTAAAATATCTGGATGACCGAGCTTTGCTCGGTATTTTTTGGTAAATTGTGTTTAAAATAATAAGTTTATGTTCAAGTGTATTATGGATAAAGTTGTCATTGAAAACACGAATAAAACGACATTTTATAAAAATGAATCCTAGCTAGATCGATTTATCGCCCCCGAAACCCCCTGTATACTAAATTTCATGAAAATCGTTGGAGCCGTTCCAGAGATTATATATATACATATATACAAGAATTGCTCGTTTAAAGATATAAGATTATGCTGACTATTAGCACTTTTCGAACGTCAAAAATACATAAGGCACTCCCGCAAAACGCCCGCCCGACATCACTTCATAGTGCTTTAGCTAGGAAAAAGAAGTGGCACTACAAAGTCCCCAGCAGCACAGCTGGCTGTTTAGTTAGATAAACTTTTCTATACAATAGCATGAAAACAATACTCGACCAAAAAAAGAAGTGTAAACATACTAATACCAATTTATACTACCATAATAAAAGCCTCCTGGCATAAAGGCCAGGCAAGGCTTTACCTAGCAGGGCGAGGGAGACACGAGGCAGCCTAGCAAAAATAAACCAAAAGTACGTGTCGAACCACGCTCACTGAAGAGTTCCGTAGTTGGGATGAATTGATCCTAAAAAAAAACCGTAACTTTTAGTTTAAAAATTTTCTCTCGTAGGTATATACATTACAGTCAATTGTCCAACTACATATGTTAGAATTGAATAGCAAAAAAAGTTGTTTTTGGTGATAAATCTACACATAAATTACTTTTTTCTTTACTTGTGCTGTGAGACCTTGGTTCTTGCCAAATTTCTTGAATCCAGGTTACCCTATAGGTTTGGATTTATATGCGAGTATTAAAAAAACCCAAATAATTGGCTGTATTTTTTATCGTGTTGACTGCGAAGCTTGATTTTTTTAGAGCTTCAAGGGACCGTAAACCGTATTAGATTTATATTTCAACTTTATACCACAACCCGTTCCCAAGACTAGTCTTGATAGACTCACTGACTGGCATGTCTTAGAACCAAAAATTCGAAGACGTGTGACATCTACCAACCCGCACTGGGCCCGCGTGGTGGATTATGGCCCACTCCCTCTCACCGAGAGGAGGCCTGTGTCCCAGCAGTGGGAACATTATAGGCTGATGATGAATACAAGTCATCACAACGTTTCTTTATATTTCGTTTTTAATGCCATTTTGAATTTCTTGCTCTGCTGCAGCTGATTGAGGAGTCTTGCACCCTAATTGCTTATAACACTATCGATTACAATATGAATCATTCTGAAGGATATTGGTAATCATCGTAAATAATGTTGAACTGTCAGAATTAAAGCCTCTCCTACTGGTAGAAAATGTTACCTCGCTGTACTGGCTACATTATTACTAGTTTATTATAAGATTAAAGACCTCTACCGTTGAAAATAATAGTAACAGAAACGTATTATCATGTTGACATTTGTAATTTAATTATTTTTCTTTGACATTTGTAATTTAATGTGTAGGCAATTTTTTATTTAGTACTTTTTTTATATTGCAATTTAATTATTTTGTTTAAAGTTATAAAATTAGAATCATCATTATCATCACAAAATTTGCATGCCAAATTTAGTTGGCGGAATATGAAGAACTATTGAGTGTGATATAAAATCTGTAAAATACCATATTTCAGGCAAATAAATTTATCTAATCTAATCTAAATTTCACAATTTCTAATCACAATTCAACACTTGTAGGTAGGTAAATTTTTTACTAAAAGACTGAACTATCACAGTCGCACGTCGGTCGGTTACATTTGCACTTATTAATATAACTTCTTGCAGTTATAATTCTGAGATTTCAGCAAAATACAACGATCTAATATCGGAAAACTATGCTAATTTCCTTTGTAAATCTCCTAGATACTGATGGCATAAGATAAAAACTTTTTGAAACAACTTAATAAAGCTCACAGCATTAAAAAATATATTTTTCCGTCTCTACATACCTTCGTGTGTTCTTTCAAAATTATTATTATTTTCTGAATTATAATTTTTCACATTCGGTCGTTGTTAAAATCGTGTAAACTCAATTCAAAATGAAAGCGTTCGCCGTATTATGTCATCTACGAAACTATTCAAAAGCAAGTGCTTCGCGTGTGTTCGGGACTTTTACGATTTCTTCTACATTCCACAGAGCAGGGCGGACTAGGTATATGTAGAAACTGTACTCATGTGTTGTGGGTAGGTACATTTGACGCTCGCCTAGTTACGAATAGGTATGTATAAGCTAATAAGATACTAATCACCTACAGTTTATGCTTCATTGTATTGTATTAGTACCTACATGTCAATACTTAATGGGTAATAAGTATTGTAAAATGAGCTTTATTTCTCGAACCTATTTCCTATAAGCACTGTTACAGCGTAACACACTTTCAATCACAATCTCAATATTAGATGTATATTCGAATAATGTGTGTGCTCAACAACGTAATTAACGCAATGAATGTTGCTGTTAAAATGGAACCCATTCTGTTAGTGTGTTAAGCAATTTCCTCGCAATTTCTTCTAACTTTTATGCCATTGGCAAATATTTTCGCTACATATTTTGATAAATCTTTTTCTTATTTAGAAAGATCTAATTCTTCATGTTGTTGAAGTCCATTTTGCACAAAAAAAAATACCGCAAATCATCGCTTACTTCCCAGAGTGCAGGATCGTTCGACGTTATGAGTTAAGAAACTTTTTTCAACCATTTCTTCTTCGTTGAATGCGAACTTACCAAGTTTTATTATGTAAACTAGCTTCTGCCCGCGACTTCGTCCGCGTCAAATTTTTGCTCCACTGACCCTTCCCGTCGCATCGATTTGCCTGCTAGTTTTCGTCCATGTTTCGTTGCTGCTCGCTCCTTTTGAGTTATAGTGAGTCAACCTTAAAAGATAGACATATGCTCTTGCGGACTTTTTTTTAGAACTTTTTAAAAGGAACAATTCCGTGATACATGATTTTTGCGTTACTTTAACCGTTTACGCAGCGCACGCAACGGAAACTCTCAAAAGGAATACATTTTCCCCGTTTTTGCAACATTTTTCATTACTGCTCCGCTCTTCTTAAATGTAGCGTATAGCCTCCCTCGATAAATAGGCTACCCAACACAAAAAGAATTTTTCAATTCGGACCAGTAGTTCCTGAGATTAGCGCGTTCAATCAAACAAACAAACTCTTCAGCTTTATAATATTAGTATAGATATAGATAAGTAGTGCAAGGGCAACCTCAGCGCCCCCTCGATATTTGAGCCCTAATTAGCTTGTGGAAAAATCAGGCCCTGTCCGTATTAAATAGAACTTGAATATGAGTGGCGAAATGAATTTGTACTAAAGGCACTGCCAAAACCTTTGGATGTTATAAACCTGATATATTGCATTGAAATATAAATTAAACAATTGATACTCGGCTATAAAAGCCAATGATGACTCACTAATCAATACATCATATACATTCTTGCAACGAAAAACACGTTTATCTAATTGGTTTGAGCAAATCAGAAGTTAGGTACTTATTTGAAGAAAATCAAGTCATTAATAGAGTTCAGTCTACATCTGGATGTCTTTGTTGACATGTAAGGTTTTTTTTTTTGTGGGTGGGATGTCATCAAATGACGTCTCCCGCTCTTGGGTGGAGTGGAAGGTCATGTCAGACTTTTACTGACTAAAACCCACCCGTGTTCCTTCAGTTGCCCATGTGCCAGAATTACGGTATCTCTTTCGAACAAATCTCGCGACCCTGGCAGCACATGTAAGGATCTAATATTTAACATGTTAAAGGGAAAGTTGCAGGATTGCCTGCGAAATTTTCTTACGTTTTTTGCAATTTGCAGTTTGGGTCAGTTAGGCCGTTTGTTGATTCTCGACCGTATCACCTATTTATTTACAGTATCCCTATAAGTTTTGCCATTGAATGCTTGTTTCATGAAAAATCACATTTCTCATCAGGCCACAAAACATACATTAATCGGCATACCTACAACCTGCGAATAGAGAAAAACGTTAGAAAATTTGCTCAAAGGGCTAACGTAATGCATTTTTCTTACTTAAGTTAGGCATAGTTTAGTCAAATATCTTTGGATGTAAGTACTGCTTGTATCTGGCTGGTTTGACGCCATTCTACGGATGACGTTTAAAAAAAGAAAATTAAGATGAATAAATGATTTCTCACCATTTTCCAATTGTTTTTCTGTACGCCAAAAAGATTGAATCGAACGAAAGATTTTGATACATTTTTAGGTTTTATTTCAAAATGAAACATATTAAACTGCGAAAAAAAAAATGTGGCGTTTATGGACTGAACGCAGTATTATAAGTAGCATAATCTTGGTTCAAGCTTTTTCACTAAGAGAATTTTGATGATATCAAATATGCAGCTCGGTCAGGTCGCCCAGTTATGGATAAAGTCGATGCCGATTTTTTTCAAAGTGGAATAATATGTAGTTAGTAGTTACGACATAAGGGATAGTTTTGACCCATTTGAAAAATTCTGTAAACACAAAAAACCTCGATATTTGGGTGCCACACGAGCAGCCTGAGAAAAATCTAATGAATCGGGAACTCATTTGCAAATCTCTATTGAAACGTAATGGACTGAATCATTTTTAAATAGATTGATCACTGATGATGAAAAAGCACCTACAACTAGAACATGAACTCCACAGACTACCTATAACGAAAGCCGGATTATCTCGCAATAAGGTAATGCTGTGTGTATGGTAGGATTCGAAGAGCATCGCTCATTATGAGGTTTTACCGCTGGGCAAAGGCATCGATTCGCCTGCTACCAATGACTCTAGCAGTAAATTGAGATAAATCGGCCGGTATTAATCAGTAGAAATAGTGTGGTCTTTCATCATGATAACACCAGATCATATTCGTCTTTAGCCAATCAGCAAAAAATGAAAGAGCTTGATTGGGAAGTGTTAATACATCTGCCATACAGCCCTGACCTTGCACCCTCAGACTTCCACCTATTTCGGCCTCTTCTGAATTCTTTAGGTACTGTTAGGATGACATCAAGAGAGGATTGACAAAACTACTTGTCGCAGTGTTTTGATCAGATGTCCCAAAACTTCTACAGCAAGGGGATTTTGTCACTAACCTAGAAAATGGTAACAAGTTATCGAACAAAGTGGCATTACGATAGAACTTTTCCCCAACCTGCTATAATTACAGTGACGGAAGTCTACACACAGGCTGTAAGTAGGTAAACTAGTATTAGGTATTGAATTAATGAAATGATGTTTATTACTGCAAATTATATGTAATGTTCTTACATCTTATAGGACACGTTTACATATAATTGTTTAGGTCAATACTTCAAAATGAGATTATAGATGGTTCTGACATGTCTTAGTAGACTGATCCCTTAAAAGAAATGCCGAAACAAATGTAATTACCGGTTTCGCATCCTATCGCCCACCCGCGCTATTCTTTTTAGGGTTCCGTTGCCAAATGGCAAAAAACGAAACCCTTATAGATTCGTCATGTCTGTCTGTCTGTCTGTCTGTCCGTCCGTCCGTATGTCACAGCCACTTTTTTCCAAAACTATAAGAGCTATGCTGTTGAAACTTGGTAAGAAGATGTATTCTGTGAACCGAATTAAGATTTTCAAACTAAAATAGAAAAAAACAATAAATTCTGGGGTTCCCCATACATAGACCAGAAACTCAATGTGTGGGGTATCTATGAATAGGTCTTTAAAAATGGTAATAAGGTTTCTAATATCATTTGTTTCTAAACTGAATAGTTTGCGCGAGAGACACTTCCAAAGTGGTAAAATGAGTGTCCCCCCCCCCCCCCCCCCCAGTAACTTCTAAAATAAGAGAAAGATAAAACTAAAAAAAATATATGATGTACATTACTATGTAAACTACCACGGAAAATTGGTTTGAATGAGATCGAGTTAGTAGTTTTTTTTAAAACGTCATAAATCGTAAACCGCAATTGACCTTACATTAAATCAACTGAAATATAAAAATAAAAAAATAAAAACATTTATTTTTAAACCGAGAATACCTACAGTTGTACGGAACCCTCGGTGCGCGAGTCCGACTCGCACTTGGCCGGTTTTTTTTTTTCATTTTGATAGGCTTCTAAAGGTCGTATCGTGATGCTTTAGCCTGTAGCCTCTCTGTTCTCAAAATTTTAACTATATAAATGCAAATGTTTTTTTTTTATCTGACTAGTAATTCCAGAGATTAGCGCGATCAAACAAACAAACTTTTCAGCTTTATTTTTAGAATGCGTATATAGAGTATACGTACTTACAGCTAATTTTTAGTTGCAGCAGAAGCATGTAGCCATATGTGTTATGGTATTATAAATATAATGTAATATCACTAAGTTTTTACGCTGAGGACAAAATTTTGATGGTCTCATTGTGAAATATTTAAAAAAACCGCCACTACCTACTCGCATATCGCATTAGGCAGCCACCGGGAAAAACTAGATGAAAATCTATGTTTAGATTTCCATCTTGTTTTCCACACACCTACAGAATATTGAGTTATCCTTATGAGTTGCTGTTTTGGGTACCTAAGTAATTCCCCGTACAAAAATCTTAAAACGACTACGCACATTCTGTCTATACAAATATTCTTATCTGGTTAAGTCGTTTCCTGGTTTTTCGCTTGTAACCTAGTGTCAGGCACTTGTCTATGATACAAGATAGGTTTACCTAATTAATGTTCTTGTACATTAAGGGAATCTCGGTTTCAAAGTTCAAACACCATGGAAAACTCTTCAAACTTATGTGCTTCTTTCTGTAAAAGATCATCTCAGATGCTAATCTTCTCATGTGGCCTCCTCCCTCAAGAGACCATCTCAGACACTAATCTCCTCATATGGCCTAACCAAGATTATGCCTGGACTTTAAAAGAGACTGTAACTTCTGAGTTCGTTTCAGTCTTTCTTCTCAGAGTAGTCAGATAAGAGATATTAAAGTCACTTTTTTAAGCGTTTTAAGTGACTTAATTTTCACTCGACAGGACGCCTGAGGGGCATTTCTCATAATTTATATAACGTTCACAGTTTGATCTCAGTCTCAATCTGTCAATAATACCTCGAGTTTCTATACATTTTTGACAAGTTTTTGACACATGATTGTCGCCAAGATGAGACTGCGACTAGAATTTGAACGTTTTCAATTACGAGGATTGGCCTTCGCTTGTGTCCGATGTTGATGGAGTTTGTAATATAACATCAGCTATGCCAATGCGAATGGCATGATACTGCTGGCTCCATCTGTCAGGGCTCTCAGAGAACTGCTGTAAATGTGTGAATCGCATGCTGCCAGTCATGGCTTGCATCCTGACCTTGCAAGCCATGGCTGTGAAAGGGAAAATAAAGAAAGTTCTTGTTTTTGCTCCTAGATGCAGGAGATTGAATGTAGTTCCAGCTGTAATGCTGTTAAGACTGAATTTCGAAGAGTCAGCGTGTTCCAATATCTAAGGCATAAATTATATTAACGAACTATGACGGTCAGGGCTAATATGCTGTGCGGGTCTGCACATTAGCCCTTTTATGTTTGCCCACTGCACAAGAGGGGCGAAGATTTTGTTATTTAAATCCTTTTGTCAGACGTTTTTCTCCAGCAGCATGCGGACAGCATAATTATAAGCAAAGGGCATGGACGTACCTATGGGTGGGCAAGGGTGGACGAAGCCCACCCTAGAAAATATATCTTGCCGCGGAAAAAACTACCTTCCCCAGAATACTGTTATATTTTCTCGCCAACTTTATCGATATCTGTATAAGCGTGTCTACCAGTCAGACATGCTGAATTTTCTTTCGTATTTATAATCCATAGCAAGATAATTTTTACCCCTTTTTGCGATAATTACGCAGACAGAGGAGTAGGAAATTAGGCTCAGTTAATGTTTATATGAAGAAGAAGTGCAGGAAGCTAATATTATGATCAATCCAATATTATGATTTACATATAATGATTCATAAGAAATGCATTTAATTTTAAATGAATTATGGTCAAATTATCCCCACTGAGCGACTAGTGATAGATGAACTTTCAACTTACTTAGTATGGAGTTCAGAAAGGCGCCACATGATGAGAAGGAGAAAGAATGGGGCACTGTTGTAACCCTGCCAAGACGAGCCAAAAAAAGCAGGGGCACAACCTAGGTACATTTTCTCGAAGCATTCCGTCGTATTCTCAAAGCTTCATAGCTTCGGCCTGGATAATAAAAGACAGCTAAAATTCTCAGGATAAGATGTAGTAAGCAGACTTATAAAATACACTCGGTCTATTACAAAACAAAGTTTTACTTTAAGTACGGTTTAAACCATCTAGCCAGTTTCTCAAATAAAAACTTAGTGGAAATCGAAATACAGTTCCTTTCACAAAACTATGAATTTATATAGACCGGATACATCTTAGGTTGTCAATTTTGTACTAAAAACTTTACTAAAGTCGGCATAAAGTTCGAAATACAAAATTGTCTCGAAGGTTTCGACTCTGTTTAAAGTTAAATCGTGTTTTGTAATAAGACGGACTAAGTTTTATATGCCTAGCCTAATCTTTTGAATTTTATTAATACATAAAAGCCTCGATTTCATCACTGAATCACTTATCAGAACCTCTAGGGCACTGCTTGTGGATAATAGGTCAGTATAATATCACTGCTGAAAGTAATATAATTGAAATCCCATTAAAAACATCTTATTTAAAGAAGGTTTCCAAGACTTAAATAACGCTGTCACTGTTTAAAAATATCAGTTCTAATGTAAAGCCAAGCTGAACTTATATCTTGGTCAACATGAATGCTTTGCCGTTCAAATGAGCTTTAAGACCAGTGACTTAATTTCGTAGCATAAGCCTACCTATAAGGTGTCTCCGTGCGACGGCCGCTAAACAGTCAAGCCGTATATTTTGACGGTGATGTAAGGTTGTAAGACTATTAAATCTTTAACTGTCTCTATTTGTGTCTGCGTCTTTCTTGAGAGCAGTGGTATCGGCCCAGACTTACGAGTTATACGTCATGGGTTCAAACCCAGGCACGTGCCACACTTTGTGTAAATAATTTCTTCACCACTGCTCTCAAAACGGTGAAGGAAAACATCGTGTGGAAACCGGCATGTCCTAGAACTAAGAATTCGAAGACATGTGACATCTACCAACCCGCACTGGGCCCGCGTGGTAGATTACGGCCCACTCCCACTCACCGAGAGGAGGCCTGTTTCCCAGCAGTGGGAACAATATACTTAAGCTGATTATGAAATGTTTTCAGACTTTTTAGATTTTGTTGGTCAATATTTCAAGACTAGATGGTACTGTCATTTCCTTGGTGACTGATCCCTTTTTTCTTCCACCGTTTAGAGAGCAAAAAAAAAATTATTACACAAAGTAAAGCGCCTGCTTGGGTTCGAATCTGCATCCTACAACATGTAACTCGAGGCCAGTACCACTGCTCAGTCATCGTGTAGCTCAACCCTATTTTAGGAAGCTCCACGACCCGTCAGAAACCGCAAGCAGATCTGCAGGACATTTGTAGAGTAACGGGCTTGGCTCTAGGTACATTACATTACATCTGAATTGTTTTAACAGTGAAAGCGTTATTTAAATCTTGGCAACCTACCTTACATTTTGGTAGTATTATTTATTACTAGGCGGCATTTATGATCTCTCATTGTAGTTAAATGACTGTAGTTAATTGAGCTGGGCGATCCCAGACCAAAATCCCTAGTTACAAATCAAATCAAACTTTTTATTTCGATCAACAAAGGATCATAAACACAACAATTACAAAATTAAAAAGAAAAGAAAATAATAATACCAAAAACACATACAATAAAAAAAACACAAATCGTTCTACTGCATTCGGTTGCTTAGTATGTGAATCATGCAGCAAAGGTTCAGGTACTGAAAATCTAACCTATGCGCGAATGCCCTCAGGATGCCGCAGGAGCTAGCCCGAACCCTGCGCACCAGGGACGAGCATCGTTTCCGCATAGTAGAATAGAAACAGTCTACTTGCGACTCGGCGAACATCCCTGATGCGCTGCAGAATCGGGGCAGCCCCATCAGCACCCTGAATGTATTACCTATTATATTGCACATGCAAGGCGTTGTACTGTCGGCGCGTGTATGAGATCCACAGGCTGCTCGTGTAGAATGATGTGCAATATGCTTTGAACAATGTTATTTTCACTTTGGTGTTACAACGAGCAAACCTGCGGGCAATCATGTTTGCCCTTACAGACAACGCCCTGCGCTCTCGCTCTATGTCTGCATCGTCCTTCATATCAGAGGAAATGATATGCCCAAGGTATTTAAACTGTTCCACCCTCTTCAGTGGTGTTCCACATAATTTGATGGCAGGTATTAATGTTGGACATTTGTTCCATGGCGAAGAACTGTCAATGCTCTGTAAGTCAAATAAAATAAAAGTCAAATAAAA
The DNA here is from genome assembly GCA_932294355.1 of Aporophyla lueneburgensis. Taxonomy (NCBI): domain Eukaryota; kingdom Metazoa; phylum Arthropoda; class Insecta; order Lepidoptera; family Noctuidae; genus Aporophyla; species Aporophyla lueneburgensis. Next base: position 18,032,264 of record OW028746.1, on the reverse strand, counting down.
TAACGCATTAAGGATGCTACTGAGGCTTCCTACATACGCGCAACCGCCATGTTCATGGAGGCACGCACAGATGGTTTCGCGGCAATTTTACGCAAGAAAGCGGCGTGCGTGTGAGTCAAAACAACATCTTTAGTGTGATTGCGGAAGGTAAGACTGTCTGTTCTTCAAACATTGTATGCGTTTAAGTGTGAGTCAAAATATTTTTAAGCACATTTTTTACTAACCAAATGGATCATGTTGTCTTAATACACGTACATTAAACTTATACTATACATTAATATAAATTAACCTGTGAAGGTGTTTTTTTTACCAATTTACAGAATTAAATATTGTATCATTTACCAATTAAATAGGAAAGATAATATTTGGATAAATCCTTTTTAACCCCCAGTGAAAAAAGGGGTGTTATAAGTTTAATTCATGTTTTACTTGGAAATGGAAAACGTAATAATAGATAGGTTAGAAACGCAGTAAAATGGAAACCTTTATTTTATAACTAATCAAAGGGCAATGCTCTAAACCTCAGAATCCCAGTACAGCTTCCTCCTCATAATTAGATGTTGTCCATGTGAATTATCCATCGTTCGACCGCAGTCAATAGGAGTTGGTAATTCCACTGACATCAGTCTATGATTGTATCAGGACCGTAACGACCGGACGAGAATCTGCTAGACTCCTAATTGATTTGTTATAACGGATTACTCTCATTCATGAAGAAAACTACTATCGTTTTTCATTTGTTATAATAGCATCAACCCCCTTGTTATGAGTAAACGCGGAGTAAAGTTATAAACAGTATAAAATTCTGATTTACCAAACATTTTCAGAAGTTCAAGATTAGCATATCGGCTATTCGACCTTAAAGAAAATGGCGGATGCGGAAGGCGGAGGACAGGGTGTTCAGACACAACATGGGAGAGGCCTATGTCCAGCAGTGGACTGCGATAGGATGAGTTGATTGATTGATTCCGACTATTGACGATCTGTAATAAAAGCCGGAAAACAATCAAGGCACTACATGATGCGGCAAGCGATGGTCAGAAGTCAAGTTTGGTCGAGTAAACATGTATGATTCCGGCATAAAAAATCAAGTTAAACATGCACACAGGGAGGCATGGGATAAATTTCAGCAATGAAAATGGTAGGCCAAGGTAAGGACTTAGTTGTTTGAATCTAAATATATAAAAGGCAAACCTGACTGACTCATCTATCAACGCACAGCCGAAACTACTGATCGGATTTCGCTGAAATTTGGCATACGATAGTTGTAATGACGTAGGCATCCGCTAAGAAAGGCTTTTTGAAAATTCGCCCCTAAGGGGGTGAAAAAGGGGTTAAAATTATGTATGGAAGTCCGTCATTTTTAGAGCTAGAAACCTGAAACTTTGTTTTTAGGTTAACGATTAGGAATAAACAATTACGCGTCCTAAGGTTTTTGAAAATTCATCCCCTAAGGGGGTGAAAAAGGGCTTGAAAGTTTTTATGGGGAAACAAGATTAGTTAAACTATTCACAGGAGTACTCCTATCAATAAATGAGTTAACAAATGTTTCAGGCTCATTCAGAATTCAACCCCTAAAAGGTGGAAAAGGGGTGACAATAATAGCTGTCAGCCGCGACTTCGTCCGTGCAATTCTACTTCCTTTCTTAGCGCTCGCCTACGCTACGTTACGCTACGATATTACCGAACTCCACGCGGACGAAGTCGCGGGAAAAAGCTAGTATGAAATGTAGCAAAACAGCTTTAAAAGTTGGTTAATTATTGTCAACATCACAAAGATCAGATAAAGATGGGTAATATAGCTCTACATTATACTTAGAATACATGCAGTATTGCGTCAGCACCATCTTTTGACCGATAGTGGAACTAATGTATTTTTTGTTGATGATTACTGAAAAAGTGTGCAATTGTTAGATTGTAGATAAATGTTTTTGTATTAATTATTTCTTTTGTTATGGAAGAGCGAAGCCTTCTACTACAGAATTTATTAGCTTACAAAGAGGCTCCAATCGCAACTTCAGTGTCATGTATTTGTTAAAGAAATTAACTATGTTGTATTGTATTGTATTTAGAGACATCATTTTATTCTTCCTGTAATTTTTGCATAAACTTCTTTCACATACAATAATTTCAGATTTTTGTCTATGCAAACTTTGGAGATAAAGGGAGGGTATTGGTTTTTTTTTCGTAAAAAGTAGCAAACTGTGCAGCCTATAACAAAAAGGACAAAGGTTTGAGAATGTGGAAATAGCGCTCTTTCATATGGTACCCTACATAGCCCCGAATTTTTAAGAAACCTGTTCAGTCCCTGCTGCAAAAAAAAACGTATTTTAATATCTTTCTTAATTGCCAAGTAGTTGGGCAAACGTCATCTAAAACTATTTAAAGTTGATAGTATTAGTACTTCTTGCGATACCCAACTGTGACAGACAGACGGACAGAAAGACTGAGTCTCACCATAAGGGTTCCTTTTTACCATTTTGGTACGGAACCCTAAAACCGGTGATGTTTCGTACAAAAACATTTCATTGTTTATAGGCCTATATCTCCTTAGCTATACGGTAGTAAGAAAGGTACTTGATGGTCTGCTTGAGCGTTACCTTTATAGCCACTTAATATAAAATGATGCGCAATTTGGCTTCAGAAGCTAATTGTCGACAGAGAGTGCTATCCCAGCGTTCAAGCAGACTGTCAAGTATTATACGGACAGATACGGACAAAAAGAAGTCAGTTTATGCTGCCTTTCTTAACCTTTCCAAGGCTTTAAATAGATGGTGTCATGTTTAATCTGAGCTATGCAGACGATATGCGCTGCTGAGCCGATCAATCACTGCACTCCCGAAATTGCTTTTTATATGTGAATCTTATGCGGCGACGCATGAGCTTACACAACACCAAAAAATTGGACATGGTGCTTTTTAATAGCAAACATGCTGACACTGAGTAAACGGAACATCATTGAAGCGGTTGCTCAGGTGAAGTACTGAGGACATGTGATCACGGAGGATTTATCTGATGATATAGATTTGGACCGGAAGTGTAGGGCGATGGGGATTCGGTGCAATACATAGCCCACTGATTTGCACTCTGTAGTTGGGATATGAAGGTGTGTCTTTTTAATGCCTACTGCCAAACCTTCTACACGTACAGCTTATGGGTGAAGTTTTCGTAGAGGGCCTACAATGTCATACGCGTTCAGAATAATAATGGATTTAGGATATTGATGGGGCTTCCGCGCGCGCTCCTGCTGCGCTTTGCAGATGTTCGCGTAAGCCCGTTTTGACGAATGTTCTTTCCATAATGAGAAAGCTTGGGAAACTAATGAGCAAGGGTGGCTTCAGTAATAAGTTGGTTGCTCGGAAGCTCCAACAGCATTGTCAAAACATTATTTAACAAGGTGGACAGCCCTTTTATTAAGCACTGCGTGCGGAGGCACGTGCCAACCTTTTTTTTTTGTTGTATCAGGGTGTAAATCCTCTTGGATGTCCTCCGCCCTGGGGCGGACGGAGAGGTCTGTCACACTTCTACTGACTGAAACCACCCCGTGTTCCCTCGCACAGTTGCACCGGGGGCTACGGGGACGCTTAAGCATTCTTTAACGCAGCCCTCGGCTGGTGCCAGCCCGCCGCTGCGGGCCCCGTCTGGTCAAGCAGGGGAGTGAGGTGTTTAACTCCCTCCGCGACGTCTAAGAGGGGCGCGCGTGGAACATTACGCGCCACCACCTCGGGTCATATATGATAGGGGGCGGCGGACGTCCCCGAGTCCGCTGTCCCTGGACCCATTTAAGGGGGCTAGTAGAGGCATTATCTGCCCTCTGCCGATGCCCGGTGCGCCTGCTGCGGGCTGGGAGAGCACTCGAAATCCCCCTCTCTCTTTCTGCTGCCTCCTTCTGCGACATGATATTTTCACAGAAGGAGATCACCGCGTCTCACGACGCTGTGCCGCCGGCCATAGAACGGATCACAACCGGCAGAGACAGATCGTTTCCTACTTGCGAAACAAGGACACGACGCGGCTCCTTCCAAGCTGCGCATTCTGCAAGCGTATGCCACGCCGTGTCCTCCCGACAATGGACGCAGTGACGACACCGAGCGTCTGGCTCCCTGCCTATACGATGCAGGTACTTCCCAAAGCAGCCGTGCCTCGAGAGCACCTCATCATCATCATTGTTTCAGCCGTAAGACGTCCACTGCTGGACTTAGGCACCTGCGTCGCCCTAAATATAGCGCAGGCTATCATAGTAGGGAGCCCGTACAATATGAGGAAGCTGACTGGCGTAACTGTGCCACCTGTAATCTTCGACACTTCCATCATCCCGTTTAGCTCCGATGTCAAGAATCTTGGTCTGCATGTCGACACTTGTCTTGACTGGCGAAAGCAGGTCACGACTGTCAGTCAAAAAGTCACCGGAACGTTGCGGTCGCTCTATCGGTTGAAAAACCTACTCCCATCATACATAAAAGCAATGCTTGTACAGTCCCTGATATTTCCCATAATTGACTATGGCGATGTGTGTTACTACGACCTGAATGCAGTTCTCCTCAATAAGCTTGACCGCCTTCTCAATAATTGCATTCGATTCGTTTTCAATCTTCGTAAGTATGACCACGTATCCGCGCACCGGTTGCTTTTAAAGTGGTTACCCATTCGTCAGCGCAGAGAGTTGAGTTCTCTATTCTCGACAAACCCACTTCTCCATCTTATTTGACCTCTCAAATTTAATATTTATGCTCTGCCCATTCTAAAAGTCTTCGTTCCACCAATAATCGTCTTCTACGGTGTCCTTGTCACCGTTCTGGCTTCATTTATTCTTCTTTCTTTGTCCAAGCAGTTTTTCTTTGGAATGCGCTCCCTCTGAACATCAGGACGGCAACCAGTCGCTTATCTTTTAAAATGAAAGCTCGTGAACATATCCGTCAGAAGGTGGCAGAAACATACCAGCTCTGATTTGCTGGTTTCGTTTTCTCTTCTACCGATCGTTAGTTATCTTGACACTTGACACAGTTTTTTTTTTGTTTATATGTATGTATTTATATATATGTATTTATGTATTAGTATTTATAGTTGTTTCCGATATATCTATCCCATTTGTTGCACCTGCCTTGTTTTATCTCTGCACCACCCTAAGGTTGACTGGTAGAAAATGCCTCAGGCATTAAGTCCGCTTTTGTACAGTATTTTTTTACTTGTGCATAAAGTTTAAATAAATAAATGACAGGGAGCCGTGCCTTCTCCCAAGCCAGTCGTCTAGCACCGGCCAACCTGTGTTGACCCACGTTGTTATTCTTTGTAGTAAGTTTTTTACTACTATAGTTTTTAAGCCTTTCTTATTACTGAATACTATATGAATTGTGTGTACTTTGATGTGTGATCCGCAGTAAACGAATATAAATAGGTACCTATATAGCTTTACACCGTTTTTTTGTAGTAGCTTGTGCCAGCGACTTCGTTCGCGCCTTTTAACATAAGAAACATCCTATGACATTCGAAAATAGCGTAGCTTCCTATTCGAGAAAGAATTTTTGAAATCGGATGAGTAGTTTCGGAGGGCTTTACTTCTTTGTAATATTAATTATAGAGATATCTAAGCAAGCGTTTTAATAGATGCTCATCTTGAAGAGTCTTCCGTAATTACATAATAGGTAGTGCTGATAGCTATTAAGGCCTTAACGAAGATTTTCATTGAATGCCTTGTTATTTTCGGTATAAAAAGCAGTGAACCGGAAAATGATACAAAGAGTTATGAACTACCGAAGTCCTAAGAATCTCAGCTGTTGAGAATTGATCAATAAGTCAGCAGTCAAAAGGTTATGACATACTTCCTAAACAATCAGGAGCTGTTGAGAATTGCAAAATAAACAATTGCCTGTAACGGCTTCAGTAGTTCAGCGGAAGGAAAACAACAAAACTATGGTTACACACTTTTCATAGAAAATTATTTAATCTCGCACGGCATAAACGAAAAACAGCACACCGTTGTTTGTAAACGAAAATACGGGAGCCTTGAGAAGTGCAGCTAACATGTTCCATCTTTAGCGAGCAAACTCACACGCAGCGAATAAAACTCAACCCTCGACACGGGATTTAAGGAATGATATCGAAAAACCAGATGATCCCAATTTTCTCTTAATTTGTTCGTAAAATTTACTGAAAACTAAAATCTAATTCGAAGCTCATAAGGTTCAATTTGGCAATGCGAACTCCTGGAATCTTCGGGAATCGGGCACCAAAAAGTGTTTACTCGTAAACCACGCTCATTGTTTAAGTAAACTTCTATTTCGATGCTTTACTGTGAAGCACTCGCCGCTCGAGATTCGCGCTAACCATTATTTCTCAGTACCCTATAAGAATATAACTGCGCAGTTTAATATGGGCAAAAAAAACATTCTTTAATTGCCAGCCCAGCGCTCTAAATGTTTATATTTTTCATTATTTAGATCGCTAAACATGTTGTACTGTGATAGCAATGCCAAGCTTTTAATATTAATAGAACATTGTCAGTAAAAGCAATTTTTGGTTACCGTAACCGACAACTAGATACCTACTGCGCAGTTAACTCACCTTTGGACACCAAATCTTACCGTCTTTTTGCCATACGTACTGGAAGGGACTAACATGGTACATAAACCTCAATAGTGTCTACTTGTCGCACATTCGTTTTGCGTTTGTCATCATTTTATTCGCTGAATACCTGGAGGACCTCCAACGCATGTTAAAAGATTTATCTGATGCTTCCATACAAGTTGGCTTGAGAATGAGCATGTTCAAAACGAAGGTGATATTGGGATGACTCACATCGGATCCGGGGTGACTCCTGGATGACTCAGTTTCAGGTGTTATGTTTAGAAACGAGCGTCTGGAGATTTTATTTTTTATTTTCTTTGTACATAAGCTACCATTACAGTGGACAGTGGAGATGATTTCCTATTACGTACATATATTTGGGATATGTTTTATCTTTTGACAAGGAGCATTCCAACAAAGATATTTCTAGGAGAATACAGCTTGGGTGGGCTGGAAGATATTTTCCGGCAAAGAAAGACAGCCCATTGTTTTAAGCCCGCCTTCTCAACCAATTTGTCCAGCCAACAACGATTGGCATAACTCTACTAGAATGAGTGCGTAACACCCAAGGCCGAAGATGCCAAGGCCGTCCAAAATCGCGTTGGATTGTTGATATCGTCAAAGTCGCGAGACAGACCTGAATGAGACACGCATGGAATCAAGAAGATTGGCGAATAAAGGGGCCTTTAGCCAACTGTGGGTGATTCTGGGCTGAGATGATGATGATAAAAGGTACGTACGATCAATTATTTTCAAGCTAAATCATAAGTGCTAACCTACGTACAAGAACGAGACCAGCTTTTGCATTTCTGTTTTAAATGTAGGTCGTGATGGCCCAGCGGTTAAGCCACCCACCTCTCATGCACGAGGTTGTTGGTTTTAATTCGAGTAATTACCAATTGAACTGTTTCAACTCTTAAGTACTATATACTTCCTAAGTTGATCTTAGTCATCAGTCATCTGTGATAGAAACCATCCTGAAGAAACCTGGAATAAGTAATAAGGTTGAATTCGCCAATCTGCTTTGAGCAAGCCTGGCCATTATTGGTCATGCCCGGACAAGACGCTTTCACCCTGCAGTGGGACACAGTGTGGTATTATAGCGATTAGGTAGGTGCCACCAACGAGGTCTACCTGCTGTATGGTTTCCTGTTCTTGGTTTATGCCAAACAAAGGTAGCATCAATCATGTCCTACTATTCTACTTCCCACTAAAATTATAAACTAGCTTTTGCCAGCGGCTTCTCCCGCTTATTATACATATAAAAATATAAAACTTCCTCTTGAATCTCTCTATCTATTGATGAAAACCGAATTAAAATTCGTTGCGCAGTTTAAAAGATGTAAGCGTACAAACGCGGGAAACGAATTTGTTTAATACTATTTAAAGATGAAAAAGTTTGTATGTTTAGATGATTGGATGATTGCTACTCAATCACGCAAAAATGATGATATTTAGGGGGAAAAAAACATTTTGATAATCTGGATTAACATATCGGATAGTGAATACCCTTATCCCGTTGGTGTATCCCACGGGAACGCCCGTGGGATACCAACCTAAACTCGGGCAAAGCTGCTGGCAAGTCTGGGGGCACAGTAATGACCCCGCCAAGACGAGCCACGTGTAGCGCAAGGGCACCATCTACCTTTTCTCGAAGCGCTTCGTTTTTTTTGAACCCTCATAATTTGGGTTTGGATTACACCAGATAAACGAAATTCTTGGGATATGATTTCAATAGTAGACTTATTATACATATAAAGTTTCAGTTGTAAAGCTCTTATAGTTTAGATTTTATTGATATACAAAAAAAACTCCCGATTTCGTCACTGACTCACTGATGATCATAAAAATTCTTAGGATATTTCTGAAGTACTACAAAGGGGCCGTTCAAGTATTACGTAAGCACTATAGGGGGGCGGGGGGGGGGGGTCATTGATTTGCTTATTTTTGATGACATGGGGGTGGGGGAGTATAGATGGTGATTACGTAAGCAGTAGTTATTCACTTTTTTACACTTATGGCAACCGACACATTGTCTTTGTGTGAAAATGAAACGCATTTTCGGGGATTCCCACAAATAATGTAGACGTTTTAGGCTTAGAACCGAGTAGGGAAATTACCTACCGCGCTCTATTCATCACTCTCCCGCCCTTATTCCAATTTATTTGCGGTCGGCGCAACACGTCTTTTTCTTCCACACTTCTCTATTAGTCGTCATCTCAGTAGTCACTCCCTTTCTATCCATATCATAATTCACAGAGTTCATCCACCGTTTCTTTGGTCTCCCTCTATCTTAAAGCCATTGACATTCATACTCAATATTTTCCTCACGACATTTTTCTCATTCCTCCGTATCACGTGACCATACCATGACAATCGATTCCCACACAAATTTTCAATTATTGGTGTCACTTTCAGACTTCATCTTATGTCCTTATTTCTTATTGTATCCATTCGTGTAACACCACACATCCCTTTTAACATTCTCATCTCAGCTGCATGCAATTGCCTTTCATTCATCCCTTTTAAGGCCCAACATTCTGACCCTTACAAGACAGCAGGTCTGACCATGGTTTTATATATCCCCCTTAAGTTTAAGGGGGATGTGGGAGTCGCAGATTGTTCCTGTGACCTGCCGTCATTTCATCCATCCAGTGTTTATTCTGTGCTTAACCGTCCGCTCTACTTCGCGATCGCTTTGCACGAGTGATCCGTGATACCGAAAGTCGGAGCAGACCAGGAGAAGCACACCATTAAGCGCTATGGTTCCAGAGCTGGAGAGACCACCGAAATCGCAGAACATATATTCGGTTTTGGCTCTGTTGATTTTCAAGCCAACATTCTCCAGCTTCTGTTGCCACTTCTCCAATCTGCTCTGGATGTCGGACACATCTTCACCGACAAGAACAATGTCATCGGCAAACAGCATGCACCAGGGTGCCTCTTTCTGTATGTCCGACGCCAGAGCGTCCATGATCAACAGAAACAGGTAACGACTTAGAACCGATCCCTGGTACAGCCACATTGAACTCGTCGGTATTGCCAGCAGTAGACCGGACGTAGGTACGAGTTGACTGTACATAGTACGAATTAACTCTACATACTTCCCAGGCAACGCTTTTTCTTTCAGAGCCCACCACATCACATCCCGAGGTACCCTATCATACGCTTTCTCCAGATCAATGAACATCATGTGCAAGTCTTTGCGTGCACGTCTGTACTTCTCGCACAATTGCCGGAGTGTAAAGTGGCGTCCATTGTTCCTCGCCCTGGCATAAAATCAAACTGATTCGGGGTTATCTCACTCTCCTCTCGCAGTCTTTTCTCTATTACTTTCTCCCATACCTTCATACTATGTGACATGAGCTTTATCCCTCGATAGTTGTTGTAGTCCTGTACATCACCTTTATTCTTAAAGATGGGCACTAGCGAACTATTGCACCATTCCTGTGGGATCCCTCCTTCATGCAACAACTTATGGAACAATTATGTCAGCCACGTACATCCATCTTATTTTAAACACTTCCATACTTCTACGGGTACTACGGGTATATTTTTTTATTATCACGCTCTATTTACTTGACTAAATTTCTTCCGTCAACCTATTGTTTCGTTTCTATTGACGATTTGACGTATTTTAAATGAATATTATATGCGTTAAAGTCCCTATCCTAAATCTATTTTTTTATTTCTAGAATTATAACTGCTGATCATGAATCAATAAAAAAAACAGAGTACATTAAAAGAAAAATGCATATAACAATGTTTACGTAAGCATGGGGAGGGGGGTAAGAGCTTTGCTTACTTTTGATGACAAGGGGGATGGGGGAGTAAAAAATTGTAATAAATGTGCTTACGTAATACTTGAACGGCCCCAAAGCTGAAATTTTATATGTAAGCTAGTATTAGTACACAATCAACAAAATAATCTAAAACTTGGATCTTTTCCTCCCAACCCCTTTAACTAGGGGATGGAAGTTTGTATGACACTTCCGCATTTTTTATGCTAGGGGTCTGAAAATTGATATGGTGATTCGTTGTTATAAATAATAAAATACATATTTCAAGATTTTTAGTAAATCACCCCCCACCATTTAAATTAGAAAATGCAAGCAAACGCGCTCAAAACGCCTTAATGTGTACGCGCTTTGATGTATGATGAAGCAAACACAGCGCAGCGCGAGCTTGCCGTCAACAGAAACGATTGTTGCCGATTACTCCCTAAGTCAATCATCAACATCATTTCAGCCGCAAGATGTCCACAGCTGGGCATAAGCCTCCCCCAATTTGGGGGGCCCGAAACCAATATTCAAATTAAAAAAATAATGTCAGAAGCAACTTACAAAAGAACTGAAATTCGACCAAAAACATTTTCATGTTATGTTGCCAACACGAGACCATATGGCTCGCACTGCCAAAAACTTATCATATCTCATGTATAGCCAAGCTTCTAACTCTACAAGCCTTACCTTCACAAACTTTACACCTCAGTCACAATACGTGGCTTAGCCGTTTCGCTATCGACACATGGGCGTAAGGTGAAACATTTATACGTTAGTACTTTTCTGTTATACAATTTGTTCTTGTAGTAACGAAACGGCCAGACCACATATTTTGACTAAGGTAGAGTTTGTGAAGGTAGGGCTTATAGGGTTAGATGCTTGGCTATACATGAGATTTGATAACTTTTTGGCAGTGCGATTCATATGGTCTCGTTTTGGCAACATTTTACATGAATATGTTTTTGGTGGGATTTAGTCATCTATAAAAGCTCTGGCGCTAGCGTTAAACCTGTACACATTTATCACCCATCTCTACTTTTCATAATTTCCAAGAATATAAACAAATTGTCGAGTGAAAAACATGAATTTCTGGAACACTCTTCTTAAAAGATACTACGAACTCTTTTGTTTTATGACTCATGTGTTTTGAAGAAAAATGGTTCTTAACATAACAATAATACATTTCACGTTCATTTAATTCATAACATGTTTACCTTCAGTTATGAAAATACTGGTAAAGTAAAAGTCTGACACTATGACTAAGCTGACTAGACACGCTGGCTCCGCAATGAGCAATATGACCACGAAATGAGAAAACTACAAACATATGTGATTAGTGTGATGGGCAAGCGCGGTCCAAGGGGCGTCCTGCCTGGGCCCTGCCCAAATCAGTAAAGCTATCGAGAGCCTGAATAATTTACTTGTGTTACTAACTTAAAACTGTTTACACTTGAGTCATGGTCACCCCGATGGACGTATACAAAAACATTAGGCAATCATGCTGAAGGGCCTGCCGCCAATTGACAACTTAAATTGTGATATTATCATAGATTAAAATGTCATAATTTGTAAATAAATAGGCCCATATTATCTATATCTTTCGCCAACAACAAGAGTATCATACTCATAAAAAAGGTACCTATAGGTACTGTTAACAATAGCATTCCGTGACGTTTTTACCACAAAAAAGCCTGTAGATATAAAATATAGAATCTAGAATACAAACTCGAATTTGGGCACCCCGCGCTTACGTAGCGTTCGAAACGCTAAGGTTAAGGCCAGATTGCAAAACCTAAGCTGCTGTACCTAAAGCAAGTTTAAGCTTTTCTATAATAATGGTTAAAAGAAAATATAACCTGTAGGTAGGGTGTTAAAAATGTCAGGCTCGCTATACTCACTCTTGCATTCTTCATTCTCTTGATACTTGAGCTTTTCATTTGAAATGATTAATGAAAATCTATTCTATCCAAGATCTATATCTCCGAAACTGTTCACCGCTTCACTGGAGGATGTCTGCAAGGTTTTGGACTGGAAAGGGGCTGATGGCGAGTACATCACTCACCTTCGATTTGCCGACGATATAGTAGTCATGGCTGAGACTATGGAGGACCTCAGTACAATGCTCGATGACCTCAGTAGAGCTTCCGAAAGAGTGGGTATTAGAATGAACATGGACAAGACAAAGGTCATGTCTAATGCTCGTGTGATACCCACTCCAATGAAGATCGGAGGCGTTACACTCAAAGTTGTGGACGAATATGTGTACCTAGGACAGACTGTCCAGTTAGGTAGGTCCAACTTCGAGAAAGAGGTCAATCGTCGAATCCGACTCGGCTGGGCAGCGTTCGGGAAGCTACGCAATATCTTCTCGTCCCACTTACCGCAGTGTCTTAAGACAAAAGTCTTTGACCAGTGTGTGTTGCCAGTGATGACATATGGCACTGAGACGTGGTCGCTCACAATGGGCCTCATAAGAAGGCTCAAAGTCACCCAAAGAGCAATTGAGAGGGCTATGCTTGGAGTTTCCCTACGCGATCGAATCAGAAATGAAGGGATCCGTAGGAGAACCAAGGTTACCGACATAGCCCGAAGAATAGCCAAACTTAAGTGGCAGTGAGCAGGGCACATTGCTCGCAGAACGGATGGCCGATGGGGCCGGAAGGTTCTGGAGTGGCGACCGCGTACTGGAAGGCGGAGCGTTGGAAGGCCTCCCACAAGATGGACCGATGACCTGGTGAAGGCCGCAGGAATGCGTTGGATGCGGGAGGCACAGAACAGGTCGAAGTGGCGGTGCTTGAGGCCTATGTCCAGCAGTGGACGTCTTTCGGCTGAAATGATGATCCTATCCAAGTGTGTGCAAAATTTTCACGCTCATTGCGTTCGCTTTTGCATTGATAATTCTCATAGTTGCCTGGGCTTTCCTGGCATAAGTCGAAAATGTAACTCCTATTTCTGTTTGGAAATATAAAATAAAACCTATTGTTCTATTTGCCTCTAAATATAATCTATTGTTCTATTTGCCTGCTTTTTATAAAAAGTGCTGCGACCGATCTGCCAGCACTATTAACTACCATGTAAAAGCTGCGTCCCTGAATAGCAAATGTGGAGCTGGCAATATGCGTGAATATTAACATATCATCCCCGGAGGTGAGGCAAAGATGTATCTTTATATATATGTAATACACTCACATTTCACCATTTATGTCTAATTCCCATGTCATATGAGGCGAGCCTACTACCATCAACCGGGCACAACTCCAAACTCCGGGCTGCTTCTGAAAATGTTCTGATGGAAAAACCCAATAATAATATATTACCCGACCTGGGAGTCAAATCCGGGACCCCTTGCTCAGTAGTAAGGCTTGCGACCACCATACCAACAAGGAGATGTATCTTCCTAAAAATATTTCTCAGCACCCATGGTGACCCCCCCAAAATATGTGGCGGCGACCGCGCCTGTTGATGGATGGTGGTAAGTTAACAGGGCCTTCAACTCTTGAGTTCATTTTGATGCTGGACCAGAAGTAGGTTTTTCAGGGAAGCAAGTTACAGGAAGAAGTGTTTAGGGAAGGTTCCCTTCATGCCTCATTGCGGCATGTTCGTTGACACCCTTTTCAGTATGCAATGCCTTCACTTTATACCTAGGTACCCACTTATCTGGACCGACAGACGAAAAGAGGATCAATGCTTACTCAACAGCAATCTGAGACAGCTGTTCCACAGTAAAGATAATCTATACAGTATTTTGACTCGGCCCTATCCTAGAAATAATTACCTACAGCACGCGCGGTACGTAAACGAGGAGTTTCAAAAAAATGGTACAATGGTCATTTTGGCATGTCCCTCAAGTTCATATTTTTTTACCGAAATTCGGAGCATTATTATAAGTTGACTTGTTACTTAACTGGTTATTCAACTTTTGTACTTGGGTTTTAGTTTAAATTTGATATGATTAAATGAAAATTGAATTTATGTAAAAAATTTTACTAAGCCGGAGCCTTTAATTTTCGTATGTCCCCAGTGTACTGTAACATTTTAGATTGAATATTGCTGAATTTTTTTCTTAAACACCTTGACATGATTTGTTATTTTTTATAAAACTTGAACCTTGTTCTTATTGCTAAGTGTTCTATGTATAGCTTAAAATAACTTTAATCTATTTCAAATCGCGCCTAAATGTTGTCCCCGAAAATCGTTACTTCTGGACATGTCGGTTTTGTTATCATATTTTCTTTAAAAATATTCTACCTAAATAATTTTATGTTTCGCAAAGGCCACCCACATGGCTTACATTAAATGGGTAATTAAATAAAAAAACCTCAGTGTCATTTTTTCGGTGATGTGAGTGAGTTTATGCGGCTGGCTGGACTGGAGAGAAAATCATGTCCAGGTTTGTTATGTTACAATCACAACTTTACAACACATTTTTACTTGAATGTATTTTCTAAAGAAATACTATGTTTTAAATGAATAACTTGGTGTATGCTGTTTAACTTACCCAGAAACTGTGCTGCTAATATATTTTTTTGAATTGAAGGTAGACACATTGTGTTACTTCAGTTTTGTTACTAAAAGTACGGTAACATATAGACTGACCGACAAAGTAACAAAATCGACAGCATAAAGCTTGGCAGACATGGCATTTGAATCTGAGATGATTATTCTCTTTAAGAAGTGAAAAGTTTGAATAATCGTGTTAAGATTTTTTTAACTGACATCAATAAAAAGGATTGCCGCAAATTCAACTGTTAGTTCATTAATTTTCAGCTATGTTTTCGCCATTTGGGGACCGATTTTAATGTTTTTTTGAAGAATGCTTCCCCGATGTGGTCTTATTTAAAATTGCTGAAGATCCGCTGAAGATCTTCAGAGATAGATAATGGGACTCTTCAATAAATGACACAAATGTGAAGATTGCGTCGATCTTTTATAAAAATGTCCAAGGAAGACCGACTTTATAATCAATGTTGAAAAATTAGAAGTAACTACTTACGGATCTCCTACATGTTAATTTAGAACAAAGTATATTTCTAAGTAATAAATGATTGAAAAAAACTAATTGCAATGTTTCATTTGCCTTGAGGTTATGTGAACCGTGCTTTACAATTGTGTCCCCAAATTTTTTAAAGAGTTTATCGTATTTTCTCATAAATTACTACACTTTTACAAATATTTTGGGTTTTGGTTCAAAGTAATAAATAATTGGCGTTTTTTGGTTGTGGCGTTGGTGTTTTTTGCCCATTTTACATCGATAGCATGAAAAACAAATGTTGTTTTGGAACCTATGGTAACAAAACCGTAAAAAAGTGGTATTTTTTAAGTATTTGAGTACTTTATTTTCCTTATTGATTCATCTAGCAATACAAAATAACTGTATTTATCCAAAAAAATCATTGGAGTGGCAGAATTCATCATAGTTTTTTTTTTATATTTGACCTTATTTGTGGTAACAAAACTGACACCTAATCAACATCTTACTATCATAATGCCTATTTTTTTCCTGAAATAGTATTTTCATTTAAGAGAAATAGTAATTTTATTAAATTAGAGAGTATAAACTTTTAAATGTAGTCAATCAACAGACCCTACCATGAAGTTATATTTTAAAGTCATATTTTTACCAGTTGTACCATTTTTTTGAAACTCCTCAAACACGCGGTAGACGCGGTAGGGCTGCCCGCAAAAAGTATTTTGACTTTATCTACCTACTTGAGTTTCTTTGATTGTAAATATTATATTTTTATTTAAAAAAAAAACCGGCCAAGTGCGAGTCGGACTCGCGCACCGAGGGTTCCGTACAAACCTGTAGGTATTCTCGGTTTAAAAATATATATATTTTTTTAATTTTATATTTCAGTTGATTGAATGTAAACTAAATTGCAGTTTACGATGTATGACGTTTTTAAAAAAAAGTAATCACTCGATCTCGTTCAAACCAATTTTCGGTGGTAGTTTACATGGTAATGTATATCATATATTTTTTTTAGTTTTATCATTCTCTTATTTTAGAAGTTACGGGGGGGGGGGGGGGACACATTTTACCACTTTGGAACTGTCTCTCGCGCAAACTATTCAGTTTAGAAAAAAATGATATTAGAAACCTCATTACCATTTTTGAAGACCTATTCATAGATACCCCACACGTATGGGTTTGATGAAAAAAAAAATTTTGAGTTTCAGTTGTATGTATGGGGAACCCCAAAATTTATTGTTTTTTTTTTCTATTTTAGTGTGAAAATCTTAATGCGGTTCACAGAATACATCTACTTACCAAGTTTCAACAGCATAGCTCTTATAGTTTCGGAAAAAAGTGGCTGTGACATACGGACGGACGGACAGACAGACAGACAGACAGACATGACGAATCTATAAGGGTTCCGTTTTTTGCCATTTGGCAACGGAACCCTAAAAACAATGTTGGACCGTTTTTAGGGTTCCTAAAAACGGAATAGTTTGCGCGAGAGACACTTCCAAAGTGGTAAAATGTGTGTCCCCCCCCCCCCGTAACTTCTAAAATAAGAGAATGATAAAACTAAAAAAAATATATGATGTACGTAACCACGTAAACTACCACCGAAAATTGGTTTGAACGAGATTGAGTGAGTAGTTTTTTTTTAAACGTCATAAATCGTAAACCGCAATTTACCTTACATTCAATCAACTGAAATATATATAAAAAAAAAAACATTTATTTTTAAACCGAGAATACCTACAGGTTTGTACGGAACCCTCGGTGCGCGAGTCCGACTCGCACTTGGCCGGTTTTTATTAAAAGTGATAAGGGTGGAACATGTAAATTATATCACCTTTTATTTATTTTTAATTACGATACGATCTTTGCTGGATCGATTCAAATCCTGCGATCAAGATCGTTTATCGATTCAATGATTTACGATCGAAATGATCGATTCAAATCAATAGATCGGGCACCCCAAGCTAGGAAACTACCTGCTACTACTACGAGCGTAGTTAGGTCTCTCGTTTGTCACTTTTTTCGCCTATCCACTTACTTATTTAATAATCCTGTTATTTTACTTGGAGTAAAAAGCAAAATACCTACCTATTAAAAAATAAACAAAATTCGTACTAGTAGGTATATAAAAAAAATCTTGATTTTCCTTTCGAAGTTTCCAAGGTAATTTAAAAAATGTATCTCTGGGTGTATTATACAAAAATTCAAGCAACCAGAAACAGCAAAATATAGTTTATAAGTTCTATTTGCCATATTAAGTAATCATCTTGCACTGATTTATTATTAAATATCCACAAATCGCACGCTAACTGCTTACAAACAAAACCATTAATAACACCGCCCGCCATCTGTTTATCAAAGCGGTGCGTACGCGACTGCGTATGTACTCGGAGTGTACCAGACTCGAGGCGCGTAGGTATGACTTGCGTTCCGAGCGTTTGTATGAAGATAGACTACTGTATAGATATCTTTACCGTGGCTGTTCTTTTTAACGTATTGGCCGGTTGGTTTTATATCAAGTGCCATGCCTCCAGCGCCCACCAAAGCAAATGAACCCTATTTTACTGTGTGTACATTAATAATTGAATGAATAATCCCACCGCCGTATCCATTGAGTCGTGGTGGAACTTGTGCGCTCCGAATCCAGTAAGTGCTGGTAGAGAACTTGACCATCTTTCGGGATTGTTCTGATAGCCGTGCCTCTTCACTCTTCAAGCACCTCCAAGACCTGTTACCCCACTTTTTTTTTCTGGATGGGAAATCATCAAATGACTTCCCCCGCTCTGGGCGGAGCGGGAGGGCGTGTCAGACTTTTACTGACTAAAACCCACCCGTGTTCCATCAGTTGCCCATGTGCCAGGGTCACGGTATCTCTTTCGAACAATCACGCGACCCCGGCAGGCATCGGTACTAGTAGACACCTTCACTGCTGCTGACATCTCTTTGAGGCGCGCGTGGAACACTACGCGCCGTCGACCCGAGCTTGGTCCTTACCGGGCGGCAAGCTACCCATTGCTCGCCGCCCACAAGCTCGCGCCTTCGGTGGCCGGGAGTCTGCAATCGACTCCCGACGCCCGGGGCGTCTCCTCCTGCGGCGGCTAGGGACGTGAGGGCGCAGAGACTGCCACTCCCTCACGCGCCCCGCCTCCTCCTTTGCGAGCATTACTGCTTCGCAGAAGGAGGCGACGGCTTCCCATGCCCTCTCGCTCCGTACCATGGCTCGCACCAGGGCCGGACGCGAGAGGTCGCCGCCGCCGATCGCCTCCACGAGGACACGGCGGTGCTCCGCCGAGGCAGGGCACACTTCCACTGTATGCTCCACCGTGTCCTCTAGACGATCCTCACAATGGAAACACCCGGACCTGTTACCCCCTTGTCGATACGTCACTATGTGCTAGCCATTTCAGAGTTTGCCCGTTATTGAATGTGCGGGTCATCCCTTGCCATTTAATCGTTGTGTTGTATGTTCCGTGCCTGATCAATTCGTATAGAATTGATCAGGCACGGAACATAGTCCTTCCATAGCAAGGGCGGATCAAGGGGGTGGGTCATGGGGGTCATGACCCCCCCCTGGGGTGGGTCCACCGTGGACCACTATTTAAAATTGTTAAACATAGGTAATGGTTTTAAGTAAGGATATATTTTTTGTCACAATATAGATTTTATTTAAATACCTTCAATATTTAATCAATTTATTATAAATTACCGGTACCGTGAGGCGTCGGATTAACAGAATAGCGTTTTTCCCGTTTCTTCCCGTGGGTGTCGTAAGAGGCAACTAAGGGATATACTAGAGAATGGGCAGCAGCGTTCTCTATGCATTGCAGACTATCATACTGCGATCGCCAACCCGCCTGCCAAGCGTGGTGGTTATGGCAAACCCCCCCAAAAATGACAAGCACCAAAAATAAATGGTCCCTAGTGCTCGGCGGCCCATCGAATCTTGGCTACGGTAGCGGTCAAGGCCACGGTGAGGCAAGGGGTGTTAAGAATCCCCGGAAGAGATCCGGCTACCACAATCACCGACAACTGGACCTGGCAACATATAACACGCGTATACTTCGGACCGACGAGAAGATCGCCGAACTGGTTGTTGGAAGAATTGAGAAGGTTACGATGGGATATAGTAGGGTTATCTGAAGTCCGAAGAGAGGGGGAGGACTCGATAATCCTCAAATCCGGAAACCTGCTCTATTTCCGGGAGGGCGACCAGCGGTCCCAAGGTGGTGTCGGGTTTATCGTCCATAAGTCAAGGGTGAGTAACGTGGTGAAGATCGAGAGTGTGTCGACCAGGGTGGCGTTCCTTATACTCAGAATATCCGCAAGGTATTCGCTGAAGGTCATACAGGTTTACGCCCCGACCTCGTCACACCCCGACGATGAGGTGGAGACCATGTATGAGGATATTTCCAGAGCCATGCATGGTTCCAAAACTCACTTCACCGTTGTCATGGGGGACTTTAACGCGAAACTGGGCAAGCGAGGCGATGATGAGTTGAGAGTGGGGCAATTTGGAGTTGGACGCCGCAACCACCGGGGTCACCTACTGGCTAGTTTTATGGAGAAAGTCCTTCTTCAAAAAACGTGAGCACAGGAAGTGGACCTGGCAGAGCCCTGATTGTGTAACAAAAAACGATATTGACTTCATTATGACGACGAAGAAGCAAATATTCAATGATGTGTCAGTGATCAACGCGGTGAAAACCGGGTGTGATCACCGCATGGTAAGAGGCACATTGAATATCAATATCAAGCTGAAAAGATCTCGGCTGATGAAGTCAACGCTCCGTCCAGCACCGATCCAACTTCAAAACCCCGAGAGCTTTCAGCTCCAACTCAAAAACGTTTTGAGTGCCTAGAGAGCTCCGTGGACGATTTTAACGATGGGTTCGTGGAAACTGTCCATACGGTCGGGGCTAAGTTCTTCAAGACCCGCCGTACTAATAGGAAAAAGAAATTCTCAGATCCAACATTACAGCTTATGGAACAGAGGCGCGGAATGATCCTATAGTCTTCAGAAGCTGCGCTTGAGTACCGGCAGCTCAATAGACGGATCTCTAAGTCCTTGAAAAGCGACCTTCGCCGCTATAACACAGAGCGGATCAAGGACGCGAAAGAGCGGAATAAAGGCTCCAAAGGCTTTACTAAGGATCTGTTTATTGGGCAGAGGCAGCTTACGAAACTGAAGACCGACGATAGCAGGGTCGTATCCGCCAAACCTTAGCTGTTTAGATTGAGAGGTTCTATGGACAGTTATACACGTCAACAAGTGACCCCGTTAAAAATCTGGCAAATGACCAAAGAGCTAGGTTGACCCGACACTATACCGAAGACATCCCGGACGTCAGCTTGTACGAGATTTGGATGGCTCTGAAGCAGCTCAAAAACAACAAGGCGCCGGTTGATGATGGAATTGCGGCTGAACTCCTGAAGGCCGGCGGGAAACCCGTTCTCAAAGCCCTTCAGAAGCTGTTTGATTCCGTCATACTCGAGGGTAAAACGCCACAGGCATGGAACAGAGGTGTGGTGGTACTTTTCTTTAAGAAAGGTGAAAATGCCCTACTTAAGAATTATAGGCCCATCTCACTTCTGAGCTATGTCTACATGCTGTTTTCAAGAGTCATCACGAACCGTCTAGCACGCAAGTTTGACGACTTCCAGCCTCCCGAACAAGCCGGATTCCGTAAAGGCTTTAGCACCGTAGACCACATACATACGCTGCGGCAGGTTATACAGAAAACCGAAGAGTATAAACTGCCTCTCTGCTTAGCGTTTGTGGACTACGAAAAAGCCTTCGATTTGGTCGAAACCTGGGCTGTACTGCAGTCTCTTCAACGGTGCCAGATCGACTATCGGTACATCGAGGTGCTGAAGTGTCTGTACGAAAACGCCACTATGTCAGTCTGACTTCAGGACCAGACCTCCAATCCTATCCTTCTGCAGCGAGGGGTTAGACAGGGAGACGTCATTTCTCCGAAACTGTTCACCGCTGCACTGGAGGATGTCTTCAAGATTCTGGACTGGAAAGGGGCTGGCATCAACATAACTGGCGAGTACATCACTCACCTTCGGTTTGCCGATGGTATAGTTGTCATGGCTGAGACTATGGAGGGCCTCAGTACAATGCTCGATGACCTCAGTAGAGCTTCCGAAAGAGTGGGTCTCAAGATGAACACGGACAAGACAAAGGTCATGTCCAATGCTCATGTGATACCCGCTCCAGTGCAGATCGGAGGCGCTACACTCGAAGTTGTGGACGAATATGTG
The DNA here is from genome assembly GCA_932294355.1 of Aporophyla lueneburgensis. Classification (NCBI taxonomy): domain Eukaryota; kingdom Metazoa; phylum Arthropoda; class Insecta; order Lepidoptera; family Noctuidae; genus Aporophyla; species Aporophyla lueneburgensis. The sequence goes on along the minus strand of OW028746.1, from coordinate 18,010,679 downwards.
TACCTAGGACAGACTGTCCAGTTAGGTAGGTCCAACTTCGAGAAAGAGGTCAATCGTCGAATCCAACTCGGCTGGGCAGCGTTCGGGAAGCTACGCAATATTTTCTCGTCCCACATTCCGCAGTGTATCAAGACGAAAGTCTTTGACCAGTGTGTGTTGCCAGTGATGACTTATGGATCCGAAACGTGGTCGCTCACAATGGGCCTTATTAGAAGGCTGAAAGTCACCCAAAGGCGATGGAGAGAGCTATGCTTGGGGTTTCCCTACGCGATCGAAACAGAAATGAAGAGATCCGTAGGAGGATCAAGGTAACCGACATAGCCCGGAGAATTGCTAAACTGAAGTGGCAGTGGGCAGGGTACATTGCTCGCAGAACAGATGGCCGATGGGGCCGAAAGGTTCTGGAGTGGCAACCGCGTACCGGAAGACGTAGAGTTGGAAGGCCTCCAACAAGGTGGACCGATGACCTTGTGAAGGCCGCAGGAATCCGCTGGATGCGGGAAGCACAAAACCGGCCGAAGTGGCGGAGCTTGGGGGAGGCCTATGTCCAGCAGTGGACGTCTTTCGGCTGAAATGATGAATGATGATTATAAATTAATATTTTGTATGATAGCAGCAAACGCATTATTCGGGAACGAACGCATCGAAAAGAACAGTGCAAATTCCCAAACTTTTAATTGCCGTTTCTACCCGTTTTTGCCAGACTATACATACATTAATAAAATACCTACTTTTTATTTTTATGTATGATTACAAAAATTAAATTATAACTTCTTGTGACTTGACCACGACTATGTGACCCCCCCCCCTGACACCAAAGCTGGATCCGCCCTTGTTCCATAGTTGTAGGTTAGCAATCCACTGTAGCCACCCAAACTCATAGCCCAATATGTTTTGTTTCCATGTTCTACAATATTCCTGCACCAACTGGGTGTTGTCCTTGGGTGCACTTGCTTAGTGTATTTGAATGCAGGGTTAGCCGTCGGTTTGCTCCTCCGCATCATTTAAAATTATCTAAGGGGCCTACGAGTAGGCTTCGGCTCCTCTTATGCCTGCCAAACGTCTGGAACTCCAGGGTCCAGAGATATGTTAGATTTTCTTTTTAAAACTTACATCGTTTCAGGCGCCACGCAGTGGCGCGAAGCGCCACTGTTCCACCCAAATTGACCTGGGTCCCTTGTGGTTCGGCCGTTTGACGTGATTTTTTGATCTTCATAAAATTCCCTATCGATTCCTCTTTTTCGATTTTTGCTTCGGGTCTTCATTTTCGTGGAATTCGAGTCCAGAAATGGGTTTACATGGAAAAAACTAGATTTTTCGCACAAAAATGACCCTACGGAAGACGAGATTGAGATTTGGTCGGATGTTTTTATGGGGAAATGCTCGTCTTGGAAAACCCTACAAGACTGTCCACTTAGAATCCGGGGAGAAAATTTCCGTTGCCCTTAAAATGATCACAATCATCCAGAAAATTTCTCATATCAGAAATAGTTTTTCTGAAAACTGTTATAGTATTGGAAAAAATCCTGATCTGACAAAAAATATCCCCGGATTCTAAGTGGACAGTCTTGTAGGGTTTGGGGTTTGGGTTTGTTAAACTACTCTTACAGTCATGTCGGAGAAATTGAACACCTTATCCCTTTCACAGAAAATTTTTTGGTAATGAATCAAAATGTTTTACTACGTTAGACCAGCTGAAAATTAACGCGTCCTGTTGCATCAGGGGATCTACAAAACTGTGCAAACTGACTTGCTTGATAATTACGCGTCGCTGATGATATTAGGGGTGTAAGGGGGAGCACATAACAACCGGACTCCCCAAATGTCAACCTCACCTGCACGCGGTACACCCTGCCACTGACAGACGAGGCGCTGGCGACGAACTGATGGCGGTATAACCATCCAACAAGCCAACCTAAATCCTCCAGAGCGATGACGGGCAGCAGCGTCATCGCTGCGAAAGGATTGGCTCTGCGGTCACCAACCCGCTTGCCCAGCGTGGTGACTACGGGCATTAAACCTCCATATGATTAAAGTGCCAATACAACGGCCCCCAGTTCCCGGTGGTCCCGCTATTCCTGGTCAAGGTAGCGGTCACGGTAACGGCGGGACGGGGGGTGCGAAGAATCCCCGGGTTACGGCAGGCTACCAACGACGACTACATCTGGCTACGTATAATGGACGTTCGATGAGGCTGGACCATCACCTTGCTGAACTTGAGGTAGAATTAGGTCGCATTAACTGGCACATACTGGGGTTATCGGAAATCCGAAGACAGGGGGAGGATACGATAACCTTGGAGTCAGGCCACCTATTCTACTTCCGCGAAGGTGATCAGCTCTCCCAAGGCGGTGTCGGCTTTCTGGTCAACAAGGAACTCACTAGCAGCGTTGTAGAAATCAGTAGTGTGTCGACACGGGTAGCGTACCTTGTACTGAAACTCACTGACAGGTACTACCTGAAAGTGATACAGGTATATGCGCCGACCTCGACATACTCTGACGAGACAGCCGAGGCCATGTACGAAGATATTGCCAAGGCAATACACAGTACAACAAAGGCCCACTACAACGTTGTTATGGGGGACTTCAATGCCAAGGTGGGAGTACAAGAACGCGGCGAATCGAAAGTCGGACCATTCGGCTTGGGGCGCAGGAATCACAGGGGGCAAATGCTGGTCAACTTCCTAGAGTCGCAGGGGCTTTTCATGATGAACTCGTTCTTTGAAAAGAAACCCCAGAGGAAGTGGACCTGGCAGAGCCCTGATAACGTGACGAGGAACGAGATAGACTTCATCATGACGGATAAAAAGCATATATTTAGAGATGTCTCCGTGATCAGCAGGTTTAATACCGGAAGCGATCACAGACTTGTACGAGGCACTCTAAATATAAATTTTCGTGCTGAGAGAATCCGCATGATGAGGCCTACCCTCCGACCTACGCAGCTCCAAGCCGCTTTGGGATCCGAAAAGTTCCAACTGGAACTTCATAATCAATTCGCCCTGCTGGAAACCACAGGCACTGTCAACGAGAAAGCCGATGAGGTGGTCAAAGCGCTATGCGACGTATCCCGCAAACTTTTTCCGTCGCAGCGAAAAAGTAAGGTGTCGAAACTTTCCTCGGAAACTCTCGGACTTATGAAGGAAAGACGAGAGTTGCCATCCACGCAGCCATCTTCGTCAGATAAGAGGACCTTAAACCTAAAAATTAGAAAACTGACACGACGTGACCTTCGGTGCTCCAACACCCGTAACATTAAGGTTACGATTGAGCAGAACCGAGGATCGAAAGTGTTCGCTCAGCAATTAGGGAGGTCCCATCTGACGAAACTAAGAACTGCGGATGGCAGAATCGTGACTTCGAAGTCCGAGATACTCGAGGAAGTTGAGAACTTCTACGGGCACCTTTACTCATCGCGGACGGTGAAACCAGCGGGACATAGTGAAGATGACCATCGAGCCGAACTTACGCGCCACTACACGGAGGACATCCCGGATGTCGACCAGTGCGAGATTAGGGCGGCTCTCGAGCAGCTTAAGAACAATAAGGCACCTGGAGATGACGGAATAACGACAGAGCTCCTTAAAGCGGGAGGGGCACCAGTCCTGAGAGAGCTCGCAAGTCTCTTCACCTCCGTCATCCTAGAGGGTACAATACCTGAAGCGTGGAGCAGGGGTGTGGTGGTTCTGTTCTTCAAAAAAGGTGACAAAACCTTGCTGAAGAATTATAGACCCATCTCACTCCTGAGCCACGTGTACAAGCTGTTTTCGAGGGTCGTCACGAACCGTCTCGCCAGGAGACTTGACGAGTTCCAGCCACCAGAACAAGCCGGTTTTCGAAAAGGCTTCAGCACCGTAGACCGCATCCATACTGTTCGGCAAATTGTACAGAAGACCGAGGAGTACAATCAGCCGCTGTGTATGGCATTTGTGGACTACGAGAAAGCCTTCGACTCAATCGAAATTTGGGCAGTTCTGGCCTCTCTGCAACGATGTCGAATTGACTGGAGATATATCGAGGTGATGAGGTACTTGTATGACGCTGCAACGATGACTGTCCAGATCCAGGATACGAAAACCAGCCCAATCCAACTGCTCAGGGGGGTGAGACAGTGGGATGTGATATCCCCGAAACTGTTCACCAATGCGCTGGAGGACGTATTTAAGACGCTGGACTGGACTGGACAGGGGATCAACGTAAATGGCGAGTACATCTCACACCTTCGTTTTGCCGACGACATCGTCATAATGGCAGAGACGCTTACGATTGTCGCAACCCAGTGCTGGGCACGCCATAATTGCGGCGGTAAGTCCCCTCTTTGAGGAGTGGATAGAGAGGCGTCACGGCGTCCTCACCTTCCGCCTGACGCAGGTTCTCACCGGGCATGGGTGCTTCGGTGGGTTCCTGTTCAGAATAAAGCGGGAGGATACGTCCGGGTGTTTCCATTGCGAGGATCGTCTGAAGGACACGGTGGAGCATACGGTGGAGGTGTGCTCTGCCTGGGCGGAGCACCGCCGTGTCCTCGTGGAGGCGGCGACCTCTCGCGCCCGGCCCTGGTGCGAGCCATGGTACGGAGCGAGAGGGAATGGGAAGCCGTCACCTCCTTCTGCGAAGCAGTAATGCTCGCGAAGGAGGAGGCGGGGCGCGTGAGGGAGTGGCAGTCTCTGCGCCCTCACGTCCCTAGCCGCCGCAGGAGGAGACGCCCCGGGCGTCGGGAGTCGATAGCGGACTCCCGGCCACCGTAGGCGCGAAGCTTGCGGGTGGCGAGCAATGGGTAGCTCGCCGCCCGGTAAGGACCAAGCTCGGGTCGACGGCGCGTAGTGTTCCACGCGCGCCTCAAAGAGAAGTCAGCAGCAGTGTAGGGGTCTACTAGGACCGATGCCTGCCGGGGTCGCGTGATTGTTCGAAAGAGATACCGTGACCCTGGCACATGGGCAACTGATGGAACACGGGTGGGTTTTAGTCAGTAAAAGTCTGACACGCCCTCCCGCTCCGCCCAGAGCGGAAGAAGTCATTTGATGATTTCCCATCCCGAAAAAAAAAAAAAAAAAATGGCAGAGACGCTGGGACAGTTAGACCAGATGCTGCATAGCCTAAATGGAGCCTCTCGGCGGGTAGGCCTCGGCATGAACTTGGACAAGACGAAAGTCATGTACAATTCGCATGTCTTGCCGAGTCCAATCCGCATCGAAGGGTCGCTTCTCGAGGTTGTGAAGGTGTATGTCTACCTAGGACAAGTCATCCAGCTTGGTAGACACAACTTCGAGAAAGAAGCTGACAGGAGGATCCAGTTGGGTTGGGCAGCGTTTGGAAAACTTCGTCAAGTCTTCTCGTCGCCGATACCGCAATGTTTGAAGACCAAGGTTTTCAACCAGTGCGTCCTACCCGTTATGACATACGGTTCCGAAACGTGGACAATGATAGTGGGGCTAGTCCACAAATTTAAGGTCGCTCAGCGGGCTATGGAGCGGGCTATGCTCGGAGTTTCTTTGAAGGATAAAATCAGGAATGAAGTTATCCGGAAAAGAACTGGAGTTACCGACATAGCTTGCAGAGTAAGCAGGCTAAAGTGGCAGTGGGCTGGCCATGTCTGTCGAAGGACCGATGGCCGATGGAGCAGACGAGTCCTGCAGTGGAGACCGCGTATCGGCAAACGTAGTGTAGGACGCTCCCCAGCTAGATGGACCGACGACCTCAAAAAGGTGGCTGGGACAGACTGGATGCGGAAGGCGGAGGACAGGATGTTGTGGCGCAGCATGGGAGAGGCCTATGTCCAGCAGTGGACTGCAATAGGCTGAGTTGATTGATGATATTAGTAGATCTTGCTGATTTTTATGGTCAGTATTCAGTAGACAGATTCAGTATGTACCGAATTTATTTAAATTAAGAGCCATTATGTATATGGTCATAGTGAGTAGGTACTGATTTTATTTTGGCGCATACCAGCGCCCCCTATGGGTGGAATGGAGAACTGCTGGCTAAGGATTGTTGACTATAGAAAAAACTGCACCCTATGCCAATTAATACATTTAGCCCTGAATAGGAGGAGAAAACTGAACAAATACACATAAATTGAATTAATCATACATTTATTACTACAAGTTACTATGCTACATACAAACTATTAATATGACTCTTCTATTAGAAACTCTTTCACAGATTTGTTGTATTTCTGTGGTAATATTTCCTGTAGTTCGTTTCGGGTTAACCAGTCGCCTTTAGTCTTGCTGGGTTGTCCACTTTTGTAATTAGTATAATAGAAGAATACCTGAAAATTAGGTATTTTTTTAAATATATAAGTAATATGTTACATAATATTTTTCAATATACACTTTGTCTTAGGCCGCTATCCCACTAGTGTTTTACGACAAGCATTAACGTCCGCTGAACGCGACGTTAACGTCGTAAACGATTGTACCTGTTGCCAACAAAAGCGACGTTAACGTTGCGCAGACGTGACGTTGATGTTGCGTTCTGCGGACGTTAATGCTTGTCACGCGACGACGCGACGTCAAGGTCGCGTCTGCGCAACATTGACGCTGCGCAGACGTTCGAGAGACGCCGACGCTCGTAAAACGCCAGTGGGATAGCAGCCTTAGACAGCACCATAAAAAAATATCTGAATACTCATGTATAAGTTTTAAAGCTAGGATATGAACTAAAGTTCTAGACAGATTCTCTACTTACTTTAGCCCCTATCTTTCCATTGATTTCTGTGGGATATTTGTATTTATAAAATCCGCATGGTGCATTTGACAGAAATTGCACTTTTAGTTCTGATCCACACTGTTCTTTTACAATTCTTTCTGCTGTCTACAACATAAAAAGTTTAGAAAAAGTTTTTAAGTCAATTCAAACTAGATTTCATTTGAACTTGCCATAAAATGTTTGCCTTAAATTATGATAACTTTAAAGTTAAAGTTTCTACATATGACCTGTGTCCTCACTTCCAGCTGATGGATGGAACTTATATGGCAGATAGTGACACACAAATTATTTTTTTATTGACTTAGACAGGCAATATTTATATTCAGCTGTAATTAATATTAATAGTCTTGCATGATCATTTGTCTGAAGCCTACCTGTCTTAATGTTTCTCCTTCCTTCCATAAGCCTTGAGGCAGCAATGTCTTCACATCTGAACCCAGCTTAATTGGGGTCACTAGCACCAAATGTCTTTGAAGGCATCTTTCTGTAGATGTTTTGTCACCTTTTTTGTCAGCATCTGAATAATATAATTGACATTTTAATACATTATAATTTTCTACACTACAAAAATGATAAGAAAAATTGGTAATTATGGGAAAATTGTATTAGCTCCCTTAAGAAAATATAGTGAAGTTTATTGTTTTGTTTTTATTTCTCATGTTTTTATGGCTATATTACCAGTTTCCACACTGGCAAATTTGAATTGAGCCAGCTCTTCATTGGCAGCATCCTCAAAGTCCTGGGCTGTGATTTTGCTCACTGCATCAATATCCACATCCGCAGATTCATTTTTGAGAAGCTCAGCTTGTACCCTTTTAACATAAAAAAGATATTTTATTAGTTAATAAGCCAGTAAGATCAGGTGCAAAGTATTGGAGTTACCAATACTTTGCACCTGATCTTACTGGCTTGTGGTCTCCACATATGACAAAATGTATCAACCTATACAAAGCAAAAAGAGTATGTGAGGATTGTTGCAGGCAGTGTTCTGTAGTTTCTACCTATCGCAATGGGAAGAAAATATGAGTTTATGTATGTATGTTAATAAGTTAAAAGAGCTTGCCACTAATATGAACTATTGGGCATTCAATGAATCTATACTAATATTATAAAGCTGAAGAGTTTGTTTGTTTATTTGACTGAACGCAGTAATCTCAGGAACTACTGGTCCAAATTGAAAAAATATTTTTATGTTGGATAGTATTTTTATCGAGGAAGGCTATAGGCTATATAACATCACGCTACAACCAAAAGGAGCGGAGCAGTAATGAAAAATTTTGCAAAAACGGGTAAAATCGCACGGGTAGGCGATTCGACGCGACGGGAAGGGTCGGGGAAACAAGAAATTTAACGCGAACTAAGTCGCGGGCAGAAGCTAGTACTACTATAAAGGTTAAAAGAAGCTAAAGTAATACTCCTTCTGTATATTTCTTTTCTACACATCCAATCCTCAGGATATGAAAATCATCACTGTTTGGAAAATGTGAATGCCATACACTTACTTATCATTTTCATGTCTAATTTCATGGTCAGACTTCATGCTCTTTTCAATTTCTAGGGTGTACTGAAATTCCAAGTATTTTTTATACATATCATTCAACGGTGGAGTTACCACTGGTAGTCTCTCTACACAAACTCCTGTTACAATATCCCATGATGATCTGGTGCTAAGACCTGTAAACAATTACAATTTGGTAGAAAAAACTACAAATATATTAATTTGAAAAATAACCTAAAAGTTATTTACCTCTTACAAAAATCCGGCGGCATAAGTTCATTTCTACCTGAATAAATGTTTTGAACAACATTGTCACCAAAATTAAACGCTTTTAGATCTAAAATTGGGTATTCACGCGTATTTTCATTTATTATTCGTTCTTTTTGTACCCCAATTCCAATTTTATTTTTATTTTCCCGGATCTGTCAGTGTCAGATGCTCTTGTGTGATGTGACAATGACAAACAGCTGTTTCAATTTTTACGTGAAATAGTTACTGTTATTCTCGATGTATAGCTTGGCAAAAAAGAGTCTGTCGTGGTAATCATTGGAACTAAAATATTTTTTTGGTGGCAACACTGCTTTGTTTATCATCAACAGTACTTAAGGGAGGAAAATGGTGATTGGCGGGAAAGATACAAAAAGTTTTCAATAATTTTATATTTATTAATATAATTCAAGATATGGATGAAAAACCAAATAATGTTGAAGAAATTGATATTAACAGTTCAGATTTCTACGAAAATGTTAATATTGAAACAGCTGCTTTATTCTACGACGAGATGTATGATTTGCTACTAATTGAGAACGAATCACACGAAAACTTTGAAGATGAAGAATGTGAAGATGAAACGGAAGAGAATACAACAAAAACATAAATACATATTTTAAAGTAATTACTGAAGACATTGAAGCTAAGATTCATCAGTGAAAGCAAATGTACCTATTGTTCTGAAGAAAATGCGGATATAAAACACGTTAGACTGTGAATCATTCGCCATGCAAAGACAGTTACTTGTCAGTGAAATTAGTGATATAGCAGAACAAAACTCTTTTATGTGTTCCCCGCCACGTTCAGGAATTACTTTCCAACACAGTTTATTTCAATTCATTATTTAGATATTTACTGAATACTGTAGAAAAAATTTAATTGTTTCGGGATGTACTTAGCTGAGAATAAGAGTAGTATGTTTAATGATTACGACTGAAGGACATGTATCCATGGTCAGGAATAAATTAAAAAAAAAAAAAAAAAATATCATCAACAAGTAGCTAATCTGTCATTGTGTTATGTTCCTAGTTGTATTTTACTTATTTCTAATTAACTATCAATTATTAATGCTTTTGAACATATAAAAATGAATAAAACACTATGGAGTAGTGGTGTGAGCTGTGACATACTAAGTTTTCGTAAGAAATTTGGCGGAATCTGAAGCGGACCAAATTTTGTCTCCGATTGACAATGTTTACGAAAGAACTGCCGACACGACAGGTATTTATCCAAGAAATTTGTCTTTTATTCAATGCCAGTCATTGTTTTTCCTTTCTAATACTAAGTTTTATCGGTATTATAAGTTTCAAGCCATTTTATTGTTTTATTTACTAATAGATTAATGAGGTTATGTTTTCTAGTTTGACAAATCACGTGTACGTTAACTCTTTATGTTTGATACTTGAAATTGAAAAATTTACCTACATGAAATTAATATGATTGTCTTTGTTTTTTCAAGGTAAATTTCACAGTACAATTAGAGAAATTCTTAATGAAGGTGAAAAAAATTAAGGATTTTTTCTACACCTGGAGGAACACCAAAACAGTTGTCGGAAGAAAGAATTAGACGATTTTGATCTGTGTGCAATTAGACAAAAAGTTCAACACTATAACGAAACAGGCAAGTATTTTTTTTTTTTTGTTAATGCCATCATCGCATACCACAGTAAAAAAAGTATAATTTATATTTATTATTTTTCAGGTGCCTATTCTACGTAATATATTACCTATAGTTTGAGGAGACGGGTTGTAATGGGAGCCGTAAACGTGTAAGAAAGATTTTTACACTGTTTAGATTTCATAAATAAGAAATGTAAAACTGACACATCAGTGTTAATGGAAAAAATCTATCATAGCACCGAAAAGGAATACAAGAATGATGTTATGTCATGTTTTTCTTTTTAAATAAAATCTAAATTTTAACGTGTTATTTCATTTTCATTGTCATGTGAATAATGTTATTGTTATGTACCCCACATAGACATAACTGACGCTTTCATTAGTCAACTGTTCAAGTTTATTCGATATTGCCCGTACCTTTCGAATGCGGAATGCGACATGTTATAGGTACTCTCTGACTTCCGATTAGCTTCCGACAGTTAGCAGCTGTAAGTCGCCTTCTTGTCGACTATAAACAGTCAGCATTAACAGGATTCGTTCAGTATCATGTCAAATTTGATACAGGCATACCAACCATCGAATGGTTGTGAATACCCTAGATGGTGGCCGCAAATGCGATTGCTGAACATTATGTCTTGTGTATTGGGTTCAATCGACCATCCCTGAGTGTAGGTAATTTAATTAATTTTTAAACTGAACAATGGGTGCCTGAAGATGGACGACGCCACTGCGGTCGGCCAAGAAAGCTGTGGCGAGATGACCTAGATGCGTACCGCGACGACTGGTTTGAGGTGGTGCGGGACAAGAGTTCCTGGAAGACATTGGGGAGGCCTTTGCCCAGCAGTGGGACAGTATAGGCTAAACAAAAAAAAAACTGAACAAGTTTGCATTATCTTATTATGATGGCACTTTTAGATAAAAGGTTATTCCAGCGAAATAATGCGCAATCTACTAAATACAATGAAAGTAAAAGACTGTGTGCCTATCAAGTCTTAAAATCTTGATTGATGAGAATTTCCGGGATCTCGTGTTTGTGGATTAAAACAACAAGTACCTTATCACTTTTAGTCCTAGTATACAGGGTGGCCATACCTGCTAAGCAGGCGCCCTCATTTTTTCCAGACTCTTTTTTGCCAAGCTGTAAATTCCTAATATTATTATTATTATTCGACTATTCAAAAGCTTATAACTATTTAGTGGGAGTTAGGAAGACTGAACATTATTCTTAATTTAATTGCACGGCGGCGGCGGCGCGTCGTCGTCGGCTGATACAAGAGTGCCGTGATATTGTCAACATATTCCATGCAAACCAAGTGTGTCAAAAAAATATGACATGCTTCGTGCACTGCAGCGTGGGTACTGTGGGTTATGTCAGTTGTGTCCTAGAGCGTGTAAACTATCACATTATGAGTCTACGACACAACTGACTTAGAGGATCGAACGGCTTTGAAGGCAATCCGCGATAAAAGTTACACCCTCACTCAACACCCTTTTGGAGCCACGAATATAATTAGTCCTGCTGTTTCTCTCTAGATGCTGCCGGCACGATGATCTGTTCTCATTGGTACTGATAATAAATATTATTGTTCATTAAACAAAGTATGATTGTTCTTTCACAAAATCCAATCACTTTGTTTATAGACATATGCTAATGATAAAAGATTAATCGATTGGTAATATTACTAAGCTTATCGAGAATAACAGCCGTCAGACGTTTAATAATTTTGTATACTAACAACACCTTTTTGCCGATTCTGCCTTTTCCGGCTCTTGTGTCAAAGAAAGTAGGTGAATATGTTTGTAATTGCAAAAATCCATGAAAATCTCCTAAATTATATTAAATATCGATAGTGATAGTGATTATTATAAATGAGGAATATCATATAGCACCAGTTCTAAACTATATTTCATATACCAAACGTAAAACATAGCCTTCCGAGTTGACAAGTGTTACAACAAACAGGTTAAGTTCTGTAACTGAATTTTATCGTTTTAGGCTTGACCATGAAGCAAATAGTTGCGAATCAAAAAGTGAAGATCCCTGAGGGGCTCACTGTACACGTGAAATCGCGGTTGGTGACAGTGAAAGGACCGCGCGGAGTGCTGAAGAGAAACTTCAAGCACTTGGCTGTTGACATTCGCATGGTGGGAGCTCGAGTCCTGAAGGTAGAGAAATGGTTCGGCTCCAAGAAGGAGCTCGCCGCCGTCAGGACAGTCTGCTCGCACGTTGAGAACATGATCAAAGGTAAGTAATTGTTTACTTGTGTTGTTATTCTACTAACTTGTGTCATAACCTGAAATTTTTGGAGGTTAATTTAGGACTCCCTGGGTATAACTTCACAAAATCAAAGAAACCCAGTTTTCGAGAGGTTACAGTGTTATCAGCACCTTTAGGTTGACAACTCAAGGTACCTATGTTATAGGTTTGTCAATATAGCTTTGAATCTAGTACAACAATGTCTTGTTTCAGTAACATTGATTCATCTTATAGCACCTTTAGATATTGATAGCCTACTGAAACTGCACTTAACTCACGACTTGTGAGTGAGATACTCATTCTAAAATACTTGATTACTTTTTGACAGCATAGGTCTAGGCCAGTGCAATATTTTTACTGTGCCCGTTAGTAAGAGAGTAAGGGTTTTTGAATAGTGAATAGTGTAAGCACTATCAGTTATTATGAAAGTAAAGAAACTATTTAGGTTTTGACACAGGATGTAAATTTTTCATATGGTAGGAATTGGATTTATGATTCTCTGATAGAATAAGAATAAACAACTTGTTGATTGACTTACACCTACAGCATTTCTGCCTTACAATTTGGTTTCATTTTGCCAGAGTAACATTGTTCTCAACATAATGTCTTAAAACCCATCTTTGATTAGATTCATTTCGTAAATATTGTGAGTGTACAAAATTAAAACTTCTGCAAGGGTTATCATTGAAATCCAATTGCTAAGAACAGAAAGTTGTAATTTTATTTGAGAAAGAGACCTTGAAACAAACTTGCAATAAACTGTAACCACAGCAAAATTTCAATCATCCTTCAATGAATTTCCATCCACCAAGTGAATGTTATGAACGGTTTTTATTACCAATTTGCTCAACATTTAAAACTTGTTATTTACAAACCATGTGCTTTATTATAAGCAAGGTTGGCATGAATAAATCATGTTGATTTAAATCATGATTTAATCAAAAATGTTTAATTTTACTTTCTTTCACAGAACTCAACATAAAAAATATCTGATTTAGATATAATTAAGTTACTAACTAGGGTTGTTTAAATCTGAGAAATCAATATCATTATTATAATATTCGAATTAAAAAAAAAAAACTGGCTAAGTGCGAGTCGGACTCGCACACCGAGGGTTCCGTACAAACCTGTAGGTATCCTCGGTTTATGTATAAGGTTTATGCTTATGAAATTAAATGTTTTTTTTTTAATTTTTATATTTGAGTTGATTAAATGAAAGGTAAATTGCAGTTTACGATTTATGACGTATTAAAAAAAGACTACTTACTGGATCTCGTTCAAACCAATTTTCGGTGGAAGTTTACATGGTTATGTACATCATATATTTTTTTGAGTTTTATCATTCTCTTATTTTAGAAGTTACGTGGGGAGGGGGGGGGACACACATTTTACCACTTTGAATGCGTCTCTCGCACAAACTATTTAGTTTAGAAAAAATTGATATTAGAAACCTCAATACCATTTTTGAAGACCTATTCATAGATACCACACGTATGGGTGTGATGAAAAAAAAAAATGTTGAGTTTCAGTTCTATGTATGGGGAACCCCAATTTTTTTTTTCTATTTTACTGTAAAAATCTTGATGTGGTTCACAGAATACATCTACTTACCAAGTTTCAACAGCGTAGCTCTTATAGTTTCGGAGAAAAGTGGCTGTGACATACGGATGGACGGACAGACATGACGACTCTATAAGGGTTCCGTTTTTTGCCATTTGGCAACGGAACCCTAAAAACCAGTTTTCCAGCCTTTTCAATTCCCTGTCGGTTTCTTAATTTTCTCTGAACAATTCCGAGGGTGGAAAACATTCTTTCTACAGCAGCTGAAGAAGCTATCGCCCCAAACAATTGCTTCACCACTGGAAACATTTTTGACTGTTTCTCTTCACTAAGTATATTATTCTGTGACATACATTCTAGTAGTGTCACATTTTTACAATTTCTTCTACAAACATCACACTTCTGAATGGTTGTTTTTGGTTGGTGGCTTCCAATGGTTTGGTTGAATTTTGACTTAAGCTTCACTATCAATGGTAGCAAAAGTGAACCATCATACTGATTTCGTATTTCCTCCAAAGAACATTTGGCTAATATTTAAATCAGTTTCTTCGAATGTAGCTCTGAGTTTCTTCCAAGCAGTTGTTTGCAAGTCTACTGCTGAGTAGACAAATTTGCATTATTTCCTTGTAAAGTATCCAATGTAACATTTTGGCTTCAATATGATTAGATAATCATCCACTGACCTTAAGACAATATTTTTACATTTTGCTCATTTGGAAGTCCCAGCGCTGTGTCCGCGCTATCCCTTGAGGGCGCGTTCAGTTTTGCCCAAAAATATAGTTAAATAATAAGTAAAATGAAATAATCAATAAAATCGTGATGAATTAGGATTTTTTCAAAAAATTGTACTTTATTAGATTTTTTCAAAAAATCGTGATTTTTTCCAACCCTGATTATAACTGCCAGATAAAATTATACAATGTTTAATGAAATAAGCAGATCCAAACAGAGAGCAAGTAACTATTGGCTCTGTTATGATTTGTGTAATCACCATTTGAAACATTTCATTTAGCAACAAAGATTAACGTCAAACTTTTCTACGAATAATGAGCAGTTTTCTTAACCTATTATTCACATTTCAGGTGTGACCAAGGGATTCCAATACAAAATGCGCTCCGTATACGCCCATTTCCCCATCAACTGCGTCACCACTGAAGGCAACAGCGTCATCGAAATCCGTAATTTCCTTGGCGAGAAATACATCAGGAGGGTAAAGATGGCACCTGGTGTGACCGTCGTCAACTCGCCCAAGCAGAAGGATGAACTCATCATCGAAGGAAACTCCTTGGAGGATGTGTCCAGCTCAGCTGCCCTGATCCAACAATCAACCACAGTTAAAAACAAGGACATCAGAAAGTTCTTAGACGGTCTTTACGTGTCTGAGAAGACTACTGTTGTATTGGATGAGATATAAGGACATAAATAATTTTAAATTGATTATATTCGTATTATTTTCAAACCATGCACTTTAAACCTTAGATATCAATCTGGAATCAGCTCACCTTGATCTTGATCTTTGTTCACTGGAATGATACAAAATAGCGATGCATTTTGATTCTTATCAGCTGATCCAGAATCATCAGAGATCTTCATATCAGAACTGCATGATGACAAATTCGTCTTGTGATTGACGCGGCGCTATCCTGTCCCGATATTTAACGGTATCACACTTAATATTCCAATGGGTAATAATTCCGGATCACAATGCAAACCACTGTGGTTTAAAACAAATGCAGTATGTAACTGCCATGGGGTCGTAAAATGGTCACTAATAAAATAGCGCGAGTCGCAAGTGTTACTGCTGAGCATGAGGCCTGGGTCCGATTCCCAGGTCCGGCACAGAATTACTGAGTTTGTCTATCATCAAGAATTTCTCAGTAGGTAGTAAGCCTGCACCCAAATTTTGTAATACACTATTAATCAGACTGAATCATTTTGAAGCTTATTGCTAATCCATTCTTTCATATTGTTCGAGAAAATGATCTGGTTAGCAAAGTAAACCACGCCATGCATGTTGTGCAACTGTCAAACTAAAAGCGATTTCTACTTATAGTGTATTAGCCCTCTGGAGTCCCAATCAAGTCACGCAAGCTCTAATCCAACAGCTAATTGTATTTTCACACATCTAATTAGTATATTGGCAAACAATGATTCAGTAATAATAAAAAGCATGGCGTGCCTCTAAGCCTTAAAACTGGAGGGGCACAGGAAGGTACAGATTTCATCAGACAGTTCTCAAACGATCCGTGCGAAGTCCAGACTGTACGGATCTCTCGTACGACTGTCTGAAAAGTTGGGTGTATGGCCATCAACATCCGGGTGGGTACCTTGATTAACCAGCCAGCAAGCTTAACTGTCTAGTTGTCGCAAGCGCGACTGCTGAGCATGGGGTCCTGAGTTCGATTCCCAGGTCGGGTAGTGTTATTAAGTGGTTCCATTAGGAATTTCTTAACAGCCTGGAGTTGGGAAGTTGGCTGTGTGATACCCCCGTTCCTCGGTTGGTCCTGCGCCTGATTTCTCTCCGGCCGTGTCGAACTGCTGTCCCATCGGTCTATGAGAGTGAGAGTGCCCCTACTGCTACCCCTTGCGCACACACTTGTGCACTATAATATCTCCCGCGCCGACGGCTGATTGGCCGCCATGGCCGAAATAAGGTCTTGAGGACTAAATATACCTTGATTAATCGACTCGTGGGGATATATATATATCTGGTGATACCACAAACTTGCGTGCCTCTTCCAGCATGTTCATTTTTCTGGTACCTGTGGGAACAATTATTCCTTATAATGGGCAATAAAATCCCCCAGATAAACAAGCTCCGCAATCGGATGTGTTGGGAAGATTCGGGTTCCTCTGTAAGATGGTCAAAGACACTCCTGATACCGATGTGCGAACTGTAGACACCGACATAAAAGGTTTTAGGAGAGTCAGTGTCCAGCACTAGCCTCATAGCGGAAATACCTGCCACCTCAGCAGCGGAGACATTGACAGCATAATAATGTCATCACGGAAGTACACACAGCCTTCTAAAAGTCCCTAATGCCAGTCGCCGACTGGCACGGCGGAACATTTTGGAAATTACGGGAACGAGGTGGCGGGTCACCTTTCGCACGAGGCAGGCGTGCAAGTTGGGCCCCCAACTTCTTGCGATCGGCCAACGGCAAGATAAACTGTCTTGCCGGATCCCGCTACCCTTCACAGTGAGTTGCCATGACTAGATTCACTGCTAGGCTAAGAATAGCTTTGGACCAGGCAACTGCAATCTCTCAAATTCCTTAAGCCACTCCCACGTATCAACGAAACACAGCAGGCTGCTTGACGCCAGGCTCCAGTGGGAGGGTGGTCGTAAACCAGGTGGGCGTTAGCCTTAACACCGCAAGGGACAAAATGGCCACTGATGTCAGGTATAGGGACTGTCCAGGATGCGCTGAGCGCTCGGTTCAGTTAAGTAACTGGTGGAACAAACCGCGCCACACGAGGAGGCTTATTCATGCATCCCAAAAATTATAACTACTGACAATATTATTTTACTGACACTACAGTACATCTTCCACTCTTCAATATTTCGAAGGCGAACTGAAAGGTACTGATACGCCAGACACGCGTCATACATTTCTCTTCGAGGGAACCTTTAAATCGGATTACACGGAACCGCACCGAAACGAACAATCTTTTTAAAATCGGAACCCAAATTCGTTCAATAGAGTAATTAGCGACTAATTTTTTGTTACCAAAATTAAAATCGCTAGTGGTGGCCAAGCCAGTGTGTCACACGTGTGTCTGTCTGTGGTACCGTAGGTCTTAAACGGGTGAACCAATTTGGGTGCGGTTGTTTATTTAAAAGTAGGCTTTCTAGCGGTGGTTCTTAGACGTTTCATCAAAATCGTTTCAGTAGTTTCGTCATGACGATGTATTGATCAAAATATTATCTACAACCTAACATTTATTAAACTAGGCTACTATAGTCTTTTTACATTTAACTTTTGGTCCTTATGAATGTTATCGGTAATCCATTGCATTATGTTTTAAAATAAAATATGCTCTACAACGTAAGCAACGCAATGAATGTTGTTTAATTATCAAAATGAATGGTATTGTATTCCTACTGTCTGTGTGTTACTCAATTACCCTGCAGGGTGGTGCCATTTGTTGGTGTCACGGGGAATTAACGAGGTGTCCCTATTTGGGAATTATAAACAAAATTTGTCTGAATTCTTAAACCTCCATGGAAAGAATAAAAACAATAATCGATTTTCAACGTAAATAATTTTATTCAAACTATTCTATTGAACATCACTAACTCATAAACATTGTACATCTGCAAATATGGATGTGGATTAAAATGTTAAACTACACGTTAAAAGACATTATACACTTAATTTGCACAAACTCAATTTATTATTAAATAAAATACCTACTTATACATGATAAAATAAATAGCTTTAAAAGTAAACCATTTTCGTGACTATGGTGTTAATACATTGATATAGAATCTTAAAAATAAATTAAAATATCTATAATTATTATTATTTACAATACACAACAAAATCATAAAAAGGAATCACGACAAACGGCAGTGAATATAACTTTGTGTAAAATAGTGCTTGGCCAATATTGCTAATATAAACAGTGTCAAACCTCTTTGGTGGATTTAACAATTTATAAGTACTAATACACCAATTATGTTTGTCGTAATGCCTTTCTTGCGTCAAAGTTTTAAATATTCTGTAATAATCGTCATTAGCATGTCATGTATGAGTTAATTAATACTTTAACGTTTGCATTATATTTGAAACATATTAATAAAATATTTAAGTACCATTGTTTTTAATATTTAAAAGTATATGCATCATATTGTTTATGCTAAGGTAATACATAATACTCAGGGGTAATCATTACTCTGTTACTGAGGATATAATAATTAGAAATACATACGCCAAGACGTAACAACAAGTATATTGCAACTAAGCTTTACATGCTCGCTTCTTGTGCCATATTTGCAGATGAGCATCAATTATTCCGTAAGAAAATAAAATTCTCAATAAATAAATGTCAAACACTATTTAAATCGGTGAGACATTTCACACCATATAACACAATTGCTTACTATAAAAATGATCAACAAACAACTTTGCACCTCGCCTAAAGTGTCAAGGAGGACAACGGTGTGCAGAAATGTCATGAGATTCAATGGTTACGATACGATATAGGTTGCCGCTTGAGCAAATAATCCTGATTCTGTACGTCTTACACTAGCCATGCGTGAGGTGGGTCCAACTACACAGCGTAACTATATCATAACTAGTAGGTATACATTTTACATAGCGGGTCAACATCACCTGTGCACGTGATTCGTCTCATACAAATCCACTATCTGAATAATGTAATTATAGTAAACTCTTAAAACTGACGAAAATTCAAAATGTATCTAGCAACCTGAGTAAAATTAACATGTATAATACCATTTTAAAAGGTTATTAAATATACAATAAATTTACAGTTAATTGAAGCACAATTAGTGGGCTTTGTCAAATAAAATTAAAATAATAATTCGATATAAAACTTGCATTCGACGAGACGTCCTCGTTCATAGATTTGCACGATAAACATAAGCGTAAGTATAGTGAACAACAGTGAATGCTATTAATAGCGAGTTCTTGGTCAACAATTTTATTCACATGTGACAATTTACATTAATTTTAGAAATAATCTCTTTAACGCTAAATTAACTCCGATATGGTCTATCTATGAAGCGGTGATAGAAGAAAGTCTGATCGTAATTCTAAAAAGACGCGAAAATTGCACGCTTAGCGCGCATATAACATGGCGGCGACGCGGGACGCTCTACTGTTTATTGCTGTCGGGAGGAGTCGCGCGGTCGCGGGACTTAGTAAAAAATATGGGAGCCGCACCTTCGTACGTAATGATGGCGAGTGGACTCGAGGCACTATGATAGGTACTAATTAGGTAGTACGTGGCTGCGGGGCTCGGGCGCTGCGCTACGGCACGAACACGTACGTTACGGCACGAGCGCGCACGCTACAGTTCGCGCACGCTACAGCTCGCGCACGCTACAGCTCGCGCACGCTACAGCTCGCGCACGCTACAGCTCGCGCACGCTACAGCTCGAGCGCGCTACAGCTCGTACACGCTACAGCGGCTCGCGGCGCGGCACCCACACGCTGGGCCCACTCTCCGTCGTGATCACGGCCTTCACCTTCGCGTAGATCTCCTCTGGCGTGTCGCCCGTCACCACAGCTGGGGGGGACACCAAACATTTGTTACAGGTTCTATGCTAAAACAAGTGGTTTTTTATCGTGCAATTGATTTTCAACTGCAGATGTTAAGCAGAGCGTTGAGAATCTAATAGAGGGATCTCCCAGCGCGCAAAAAAATATACTGTTAAGGACGCTATCACATTTCGAATCAATCTAGTCTAGGTATCTGAGTCACACCACTACAACATTGTCTGTAGTCACAAATCTTTAATTTTTAAGATAAATTCCGAGATCTGGCTATTGTTATGTGAGAACTGAGGGTTGTACACTTTAAGGGTTGTACCTTTTTATACATTTGTTTACAAATTCTCAGATTCCTTTTACAATATAAGCGTATAAAGTGCGAGTTGAGCTCGCGTGGAGAGGGTTTCGTATGATAAATATGGTACCACCAAAAACATTTCATGTAAAGTAGGTTGCTAAGATTTACGTAACGCTTTCACAGTTAAAAAGTTATTAGATCTAATGTAGAACCAAGTCCGAGACTGGACGAGGCTAAACTCTATAAACCTTATACTTTAGTCAAGTTTCGTGGCCGTCGTACACACACTCAATTGACAAAAAATTAAGTCAATTACGTGGTCTTGAATGCAATATTTCAATGGAAAGACCAAGCCATGCATTTTGATGTGCGTGTGGATTGAGAGATCTTTTCGAAAAACTAGAAAAGAAGAAGAAGAAGAAGAAGAGGATTTAGGAAATAATTGTGAAAACTTCATGGTAAGGTTTAAAATTTGTGAAACCTAAACAAAGAAAGTTAGAACTCATTAACTGGATCTCTCAATCTGGACAACTGAAGAAAAAGCCATAACGCGTAACTAAGAATATACTGCCTATGTGTTTATAATTTGCATTTTAATTAATTGTGAAGGATTTGTGAAAGCTGCTAAACAAAATTTCGATTCGTTTCAAAACCACGTTTAAGATTTAATATCTGGATGACCGAGCTTTGCTCGGTATTTTTTGGTAAATTGTGTTTAAAATAATAATTTTATGTTCAAGTTGATTATCGATAAAGTTGGTCATTGAAAACACGAATAAAACGACATTTTACGAAAAAGAATCCTAGCTAGATTGATTTATCGCCCCCGAAACCCCGCGTATACTAAGTTTCATGAAAATCGTTGGAGCAGTTTCCGAGATTCAGATTATCATATATATATATACAAGAATTGCTCGTTTAAAGGTATAAGATAACGGATCACTCAGAGTGGACAATTTTCAATTGAGTGATCTTGTAAAACACGACCTAATACTGAAAAAGTATGAATAATTATCATGTTTATTGCAAATTATGCTTCTGGGAAAATTTGTGAAACAAAAATCGTGATTGAAATCTTACTGGTTCAAGAGAAAATGAAAATCTTGTTTTTTGTCGATCGTCCCAATTGAGAGATCATTATTTTGAACTATATTTAATAAACCAAAACTTATAGGTAGTAGGTAGATACATCAGAAATTGTGAAAAATGTTGTACTATTTGACGAATCAGTCGTCCCTGTAAGTGTTATACTTAAAAGATAAATCATTTTTTACAATCCTTGAGGAAAACGTTGAGTAGAGTGACCATATCGCCGGTCGAAAACAGATGCTACAAATTGTTAGGCGGTGTTGAATTTATTCCTGCATTGAGTCACGATAATATTGGCCACTACAGAGGACATGGTGTTCATAACGACCAAATATTCATCATCATCATCATCATCGTCAGCCTATAGCAGTCCACTGCTGGACATAGACCTACCCAATTCAGCAGCCAGCTCCAGCTCGATTTTCGGCAACTCTCATCCAGCTGCTACCAGCCACCCTGCGAAGATCGTCGCTCCACCTAGCCTGAGGGCGTCCTACCTTACGTTTTCCGATTCGCAGTCTCCACTCAAGAACACGTCTACCCAACGGGATGACCGTTGACGGCTAATATGGCCGGCCCATTGCCACTTCAGCTTGCTAATCCTATGAGCTATGTCGACAACTTTGGTTCTCTGCCGGATCACCTCATTCCGGATTCTGTCCCTCAGAGATACTCCAAGCATAGCTCGTTCCATAGCTCGCTGAGCGACTTTAAATTTATGGACCAGCCGTACCGTGAGTGTCCACGTTTCGGCTCCGTAGGTCATAACAGGAAGGACGCACTGGTTGAAGACTTTCGTCTTTAAGCTCTGTGGAATACGCGACGAGAAGACTCGACGAAGCTTCCCAAATGCTGCCCAGCCCAGCTGAATTCTCCTGTTAGCCTCCTTCTCAAGGTTGTTCTTACCAAACTGCAGAATTTGGCCGAGGTAAACGTATTCTCGAACAACCTTGAGGGCACCACCATTGACCGCAATCGGTCCCGGAGTTGCGTGATCGTTGAACATAATCTGTGTTTTGTCCAAGTTCATCCGGAGACCAATGCGTACAGAAGAATCAACTAGGCCGTCCAGCATCTGCTGCAAGTCCTGCAGCGATTCCGCCAATATGACGATGTCGTCTGCAAATCTCAAGTGTGAGATGTACTCGCCGTTGATGTTTATTCCGCGCCCACTCCATTTTAGCGTCTTGAACACATCTTCCAGTGCGTTAGCGAACAATTTTGGGGAGATTACGTCCCCTTGTCTCACTCCTCGACGCAGGGCGATGTGTTCAGTTTGCCGGTCCTGAGTTTGGACGGTCATTGAGGCGTTTTTATAAAGACATCTCAGCACTTGGATGTATCGCCAGTCGACTTGGCATCGCTGCAAAGACTCCAAAACAGACCAGGTCTCGATAGAATCAAAAGCCTTCTCATAGTCCACAAACGCAAGACACAGCGGCCGACTATACTCCTCGGACTTCTGTATAATCTGCCGCACTGTGTGGATGTGGTCTATGGTGCTGTATCCTCCTCGAAACCCGGCCTGCTCCGGCGGCTGAAACTCGTCGAGTCTCCGCGCTAGACCAAATAGTCTGTTATGATGATTTGATGGGAAAAATTTATAACAACAAAGAAGAAGCAGTTATTTTACATATATTGTCCTACGGACTTATTGATTAGGTTACATCCTATTATGTAATTATTAGTGAAATTAAAAAAAAGTTTAAATTAAAAAAGTTTTTTTTTTGGTTTCCTTAAAATTTCTGAACTTTTTGTGTGTAAGAATTACTTAGAATTAGAATTACGAACATAGAATTCCTTAGTAAGACATACAGTACCTAACTTTACAAAAACTTGTCATTTAAAAACGTAATTTTATATTATTTAAATTATGTAGTGAAACCAGACACAAATTACTTGTATAAAAACGTTTAAAGTGAATTGAATTGTACCGGTAATGATTCCGACCGGCGATTTGGTCACCCTAATCAACGTTTTCCTCAAGGATTGTAAAAAATGATTTATGTTTTTAAGTATAACACTTACAGGGACGACTGATTCGTCAAATTTTAGTACAACATTTTTCACAATTTCTGGTGTATATACCTTCTACCTATAAGTTTTGGTTTATTAAATATAGTTCAAAATAATGATCTCTCAGTTGGGACGATCGACAAAAAAGAAGATTTTCATTTTCTCTTGAACCAGTAAGATTTCAATCAAGATTTTTGTTTCACAAATTTTCCCAGAAGCATAATTTGCAATAAACATGATAATTATTCATACTTTTTCAGTATTAGGGCGTGTTTTACAAGTTCACTCAATTGAAAATTGTCCACTCTGAGTGATCCATATAAGCCGTTATAAATCTTAAACGTGGCTTTGAAACGAATCGAAATTTTATTTAGCAGCTTTCACAAATCCTTCACAATTAATTAAAATGCAAATTATAAACACATAGGCAGTTTATTCTAGGATACGCGTTATGGCTTTTTCTTCAGTTGTCCAGATTGAGAGATCCAGTTAATGAGTTCTAACTTTCTTTATATAGGTTTCACAAATTTTATACCTTACCATAAAGTTTTCACAATTATTTCCTAAATCCTCTTATAATTTGGTTGGGATTGGAAGAGTTTTTCGAAAAGATCTCTCAATCCACACGCACATTGCATTTTGTCCAAGAAGTAAGGTTTGCAGAGTAGTCCTAACTATGTAAACATAGCCAAACCCTCAAGCTTGTTTCTACATTAGATCCGTACCTAACCCTCATCTGTTGGTGGATGAAAGATAGTTTTCTTTTTTTTTTGTTCTCAAAAAAAAAGAAAACTATATTTCCTGACTGATTCACTCACTCATCAATTTGATATACAGCCTAGAATTTGCAAATAAGAATATTTGCAAATTCTAGGCTGTATATCAAATTCAGATTTCTAGGACCTCTGAAACTGCCCTAGAGGTTTTGATGAGTGAGTGAATCAGTCAGTCACGATATAGACGTATCACAGGTATGTATTAATAAAATCCAAGGTATAAACGTTACACAAATGATACTTAGTGTTTTATAGGGTTGCTAACTCCGGACGAAGCTAAGGTACGGATCCCTAAAAGCAACACCCGCCGTGTTTGAATAAAATATGGATGACACATTCGTAATAACTATCATAAAAATCCATAAAATTTAAAGCTATGTCAATTTTTTAAATCAAAATACCACACCAAAAATAAATACATGTAATATGATTTTCTCATCAAAAAATTCATTACATACATGATTCATATAATCATCACTACCTCCAAAATCGAATGATTATCGTATCGAATTTATATACGTATGGAGGACTATTTAAGCCACACTTTTTTTTAAATTTAAATGATCTAGCTATACTGGTTCCGAGATTGATTAAATCCCCTATGTTTTAATTTTTTGCGATTATGATGGTGTTGAAAACGTATTTGTGTGTTTTTTACACAATTTTTATACTGCTTTCTCGTTATGAATATACTATCACTCATTTGAGACTATGACTGCCTTGCAGTTGTGATTCCTATTCATTTAATTGGTACTTAAAAAACAGCGACTTTTGTAGAAAAATGTGATAGTGCCCTTAAGATTTTCTAGTCTAGCCGCTAAGCAGTGGGTTAAAAATCAAGAACCGATAAAATCGACGCGTCAATCTCTTGTGGGAAAGAAATCTCAATAATCATTCTGGCGTGATAACTTGTGGCTATAGTAACTACTATAGTCACAAGCAGCTTAGCCAAAGCAGACTTATGCAAAGTATACTAACCGGTGAAATATTCGGCGAATTCCTGTTCCATTTTTAGCGCACGTTCATAAGTTTTCTTCGCTTGTTCTTCAGTCATTCGCTTATTCATTTCCCTGGTAAAATAATTAAAAAATTAATAAAATATATATCATAAAATATAAGTACTAGCGTCACAACCAAATAAATATAAGTTATATACTTACATTATAGACTCTATGCTCTTTGGTTTTATAAATATGGCAATTGGGTAAAGTTGCGCCACTTGTAATCTCTTGATTGCATTGCCGCTCACATCCAAAATGCAGTGTTTACCCTGCAATACAATAAAAAATGCAAGAATAGATTAGCTTTACATGTGATACGAAGTGTAAAATCGTTACGTTGAATACCTAGCAGAAATAAAAAGCGTACGTTTCTCTGAATTCTTGGCATGAACATGATATTATTTAGCTCTAGGGCATAGAGCTAAACGCATTGCAAACGGAGTGCATTCTCTAACAAGGGCAAACTAATCCATCTATGATGTCAAAAAACTATCATTACCTGATTTTTTTAGAAGGTTGACCCAATTCTCATAGCAAATATCTTGGGGATCGTTTGATCAGAATACACATTAGCGTAAATTTACGGACATTTCAAAACTTTTGCTCCATACTCCCAAGTAGCAAGTGCTCAGTTGCCAGCACCCACTAACATTCACAGGCTTATAATCCCCCCAATTCGAAAATTATATTGTCCTATTCAGTTACGTCCCTGTGGCCGTACAGGTGTGTAATACTCGCAACAGTCGTGGGTGTATGACCAAAAGGCCAATTCTCGTAATTAAAAACGTTCAAAATGTAGTTGCTGTTTCATCTTGGCGACAATCAAATTTCAAAAACTTGTCAAAAATGTATGGAAACTCGAGGTGTTTTTCACACATTGAGACAGATCAGACTGTGAATATAGTAACAATTACGAGAATTGCCCCTAAGATGAACTGCCCCTACGTTAACGAAGCAAAAGGATTATGTAAGGATAGTCAGTGGCGTTCTGTAGTTTTTTACTGCCGAGATTGAAAATAGGCGTGAGTTTATCCTCCTGAGTATCACCAGTGATACATTTAGTTAAAAATTTATTTCCACGCCGTCTATCGGAACTCGTATAAGCTTTTTTGTACAATGGTTAGCATAGATATCCTTTATATTTCTAGTCACTCACCATTTCTCTAGCTGACAAATTACATCGATTGCAGTCAGTTTAAAATCGAACATTTTGCCGTTACCGACATGTCGACTTTACGTAAAGGTAAATATTTTATTTTAATTAGTGATTTTGGTGTTGTTTTTTATTAATTAAATAATATTATACGTAAATTTTGTATTGTCATTTTTCAAATTTTTCATTGATTAAATTTTCCTTCTAAAATAATTTGTTTTAATACCAGTTTTGAACCCAAGGTATCATTGGTGATACACTCCCTTACGCTAAATGGGGTTGGGGTAGAATTTTTTTATTTGATGTTTATTTATCTCTATGTTATGTTAAGCTATAAAAATTAACTTCCATCAATTAAATATTCGTAAATACGTCCCGGGTCTCAGGAGGTTATGTATGTATGTAGTTACGTACCTTCTCTGCGACTTCCCTTACTGAGGCGACGGATGTGCCGTACAAGTTGTCGTTGTACTGTCCCGCCTCAATGAACAGGTGGTTCTGTATGTCGCGCTCCATCTGCTCGCGACTCGCTACGAAGTGGTAGTCGCGACCGTCCACCTCGTAGTCGCGTCGCGGGCGGGTCGTGTCTGCAATGAAAGGATAGTTTATTAAGACATTGATCTTCTTAGCATTTCGATAGTGATGTAAATATAGTCAGACCAGAATTTGGCTACGAGCTTGGCACTTTCAGCAGCGTCCATAACCTCCTGTAGCGTGCAAACTACAGGACTCAGGGTGTTAAAAGACGATATGAGATGCTCAGTAGCAGGAATACCATAATCAGCCTTTAACGTTCCTACAGCTGGGATACGTGCCTGCCCTCTGTAAGAGACTGAGCCTCGTGTTGAATTCACGGGCCAAGTGCGGTTTGGTGGATATGACGTCTTCGAATTTTCTGGGTCCTACCGTTTTCCTCATGATGTTTTTCTAACCCGTTTGAGAGTAGTGGTGATAAAGTCACCCAATTATAAGGGTGATTTTCGCATATGTTTCGCCCCCACAAAACGATTGCCCTGATGAATTTTGACTTGGAAGTACAATTAACAGTAGCCCAAGACAGGTCTGAAAACAATCAAGAACTGCTACTGTTGGATCCAGTGATATGATTTAATATTTAATAACTGTATAAAGATACTCACGAGGTACGCAGCTGCCGAATTTCTCAGGGAACTCGGATATTAGATCGTCGTTTATTCTATCCTTGAGAGGGCCCAGGATTATGACGGGTCGCGTGTAAGTAATGGTCAACTGTTGTACGGTCTCATACGATAGCACCGTTTCATCTTGACCTGTAAAACATCATATTTTAGTATACAAATCAAATATGTATTGTTCATTTTCTACCTCCTTGGAGAAGACAGTCAAAGTGCCCATATATGTGCGTTTATTTGATCTTTACTTTGTTAAATTGCAGGACATGTCTCTCCATTATTCTACAACCTTAAATCCCAGCCTAAATGATTGTTAACTCGCTTAGACTCGTGTAACCATAACCATTTAAATGTGTACACAACATCATTCGTGCGATTTGTGCCGATATCAAGATAACGTATTACGTGCAAAACTTGTGCTGGAAAACCAACCTATTTTCATATCAAAACACAATGAACACGTTTTTGCAACGAAATCTATTGAATACTTCATATTATGGACTCACCAAAGTTCAATAGTCTATTTTTATAGAACATAACATTGTACATTCTTTAAGAGTATTATCAAGTATCCATCTAAACCTAATTCATTTAAATCTGAGAAGCAAATAACCGAATAATAAAGTGTATATTAATATAATAAAAACTATAAGAGTTGTCGGTATCGTTTCGACTTACTTAGCGAGAAGGTATGCATGACACCTGCCTGCTACGCAAGATTTAATTCTGGAATAAAAGTACAGTTCGACACAAGAAATAATAATTCATCATGGCCTTTATACATTGATTTGGCGATTTCGTACGAAAACCGTATGAAAAATTATGAGAATTATTGAAATATTCTTGGGTATCGAATTGTATTATGCTTTCTTCTACTCTAAACAACATGAATCTGCTTACTACCAGCCAAGATTAAATAAAACCTTATTGTCTTGCCAACATGTTTCAAGGTATGATTTATTTAATTCTGGCTCAATAATTATGCCCATCAATTTTATCTTCAACGGAAGTATAATAAGCAAATATACACATTTCAATACAACAATTATATGTATGTCAGCGACAGCTAGGCTAATAAAATAATTACAGCATCCCTACACATCTGAAGCGATAAATACTAACTCTAAAAGAAACCAGCACAGCGTAATTTTGAAAACGTAAACAAGCTCTTATGAGAATGTCGTGAGATCGAGAGTACATCTGAAACATGCCAGTGACGTAGTGTGTTGTGTAAACTAAAGGCCAAGCGCGTATAACGGTGCGAACATGCGTGGCGCCTGAAGCATCAGCTAGTGTGACAGAGGCGGCTCTTGTGTCCTCGTGTGCTTCCAGTGGCCCACACTCCCTCCACAACCGACTAGCTAACAATCGAGGCTCGGCCGTACTCCGTACGAGTGAACCAGTGAGTGACGCCCGCAGCGCCAACTAGTGAGCCCGGCGTGATTCAACAATTTAGAAACAATGATCCAAACACTTTCGTGAGCTCGATGGTATAATATTTTCGAGTGCGGAGAGGCTATTAGAGTAATCGCGTTGTATGAATTAAAAACAACTGAACATAAAGAAAGTATGACAAATAATAAATAAAAAACTGGAGTGTTATTGAAATGAAAACTACATTTCTAATTGATGATCATAACCAGAATGCGGGAGGTAAGGTATCGGCTACGGCACTCGCAAGCTACGCCTCACTCCCAAAACTTACTCTCGTCCTCGAGATAAATGAGCGTTATCTCCTCCATCATGGGAAGTTCCACTCGGTACAAGATTTCCCCTACACGTAGAAAAATTAACGTTACATATATTTATAATAAACGCAGCAATATGCGTCCGTACATAGGTACGGGACCAGGGATGGGGAACCTCCGTTCGGGGCAGAATGATCGACAGGTATGTACGACATCACTCCCTAGCATGGTTGTATAGCAGAACTCTACAAGTCCGTGAATAGCGGTTGGGAAAATAAATAGCAAATAATAAAAACTTGTCTCATAGACAGGATGATAGTAGGATGTATCGTTGGCTTCGGTTAGGCAACTAGAAGCACGGGACGGCGGCCGACGTGTCTCAAACCAACCCGTGTGCTCGCTGCGACCACTTTTCATTATCAACATTAACTACTTGTGGAACACCAAATCGTAATTTCTAAGCTCTCATCACACACCCATGTTTTATGATTCACGAAAACAATTTTTAAGTAATATCGATAATAAAATAGCAGAACCTGCTAAACACCAATATTTGCTAAGCGACACTATTTAGTTTAAAAATTGGTCACAGATAATATTTGATGGTTGCATATCCACCTCATATTTAAAATCTTACTAAACACAGTAGTGCGATAAGAGCTACATATAAAAAAAATAAAACTATCTAACACACAGAGGTAATAAGTACATAGCTTGTCACGGGCTCGCCGGTCGCCCACAACATCGTATTATTCGACAAGCGACAATGATATGCCGATTACTGGCAACATTGCTAGACCTATATTTTAATATTATAGGCATCACCATGCGTCTCCAAACACACTACAAGCGATAATTTACTCACATAGATCCGGTACATTTTGATTAAAAATAGATAACAGTACAATTCTCTACACTGATGTTTTAGATGTTCACACAATAATGGTGTGTGTTCTTTGAAGATACATTTTGAGTGTTTCCAACATGATGTTAGATTTCACATTGTGATGATCAATCAAAGTATTATAAGGATAAAATACATAAAGTACAATAGAAAAAAAAAGATTCAATATAAAAATTGTTTTCAAACGTGAAAATTACGACTTGGACAAAAAAAAAATAGGATATATACTGAAAATCAATGTATGTACTTAGGGCAATCAACCCGAATATCTCGTTTTGCTTACTCCGACTCGTGATGTTGTTCAATAAAAGTTAATTTTCATTATTACCACAGTAAGTATTGGATTGCCCTCATTAATCAAAAGTGTACTCTTATTTCGTTGTAACATATGAAACCGTTCACGAAGGCTTTATTCCTTGTTTAACATCGAACGTGAATTGGTTCTTTGGTTAGAATAAGCGAATAGCTTCAATGTAAAACGACCTAACTTCAAATAGTGGTTATTAGCAGCCGCATGAAAAAAAAACTGCGTAATGACCTACATACGATTAACAGCACAGTAGCGAAAGTAATAAATATGAGAGGACAAGGGAATGTGCACTTACCGTCCGCGTTAGCGTCCTCTTGCGTGTAACAAAGCATGAAAGCTGTAACAAAATTGTTTTATTAGTTTGTCTGTGCAGCAAAGCTTGTATTTCGACCAACGTTGCCAGATTTATTTTCAACCAAACGGGATTTATAAACCTTTTGGAGTAGAAATGCGGGATTCTTTCTTCGAAAGCGGGACATAATAAAAAATAGTTACGTTTTTTTTAATTATTTGTATCAGTGGTTTTTTACGAATCGACTTTATTACTACATATCTTTTTATTTGAGTTTCAGATTAAATTTACAATGATGATAGATAGTCATCGAAAATGTATTTTAATAACTACTAATACTCATAACAACCGCCTTGTCGAGTAGTCCACAATAAGCGGAACTAAGACTAACCCGCGTAGGACACAAAAATTTTGGGCAAAAATTTGCAACGTCCCGCCAAAATCGGGACGTCTGGCAACGCTGACTTAGACAAACACCAAACCTCTGTGACGCAGAATGCGAGGGTGAATTACCAATTACTTCGTCGCTTTTGCACAAAACATACTGATTAATTCGTCGAACTCTTGAAATAGAATCATTATCATATTACATGTACCACTGCACCATATAATACATTATTTATAATGTTTGTGAACAGTTAATGATATTTAAATGTATGAGAAGTGATTCACGTGCTGTGAATGTGTGTACAGTAGTGAGAGGAAGTTGGAACATTGTTTGAACTTACGTTCTTGGTCTGAACCGTCTTCTGATTTGCCGTCCTCTCGACTCTTCATAAATGGAAACTTTCTGCTGAACGACAATGTTTTCTTTTTTCTTTCAAGTGTTGATTGGCTCTGAAATGGCATATAGCTATAACTTTAGCTTCGAAATACATGGAGTTGAAAAAAAAAAAAATTTTGAGTAGTCTAGAGATAGAATGGGTAGCAGCGTTCTATGCATTTTACCACATGCCCTCAAGATTTGTGACATGTACCATATTAGCATCCTATAGTAGGCAATAGTTGAGTCTTGAAGCACGTTGTGAATAAAATATTAGCAGTATTTAGAGCTTTCAATTCTAGACTTATATTAGAGCTAAAAAATAACGTTTCCATTAAAGGATATAAAAAATTGAGTAAACATTAATTTAGAGTCAAGTTTCATCCAATCACGACAACATTAGCATAGTTAAATAATAAATGTAAATGTTACAAAAATGTTAGTTTTTCTATTGTAGATTTATTTACGTAACAGATTTATATGAAACCAACTTTAACTCGATTGGTCTCGTTTTATAACGACCACAGTATTTTATATAGCTTCTGCCCGCGGCTTTGTCTGCGTGAAATTTCTTGTCTTAATTCGACCATAATTCATTTAAATAGGAATACATTATTTTATAAAATATTAGCTTTCTGCACTTCTTCTCCATTTCAACTTTAACTGCAAAAACTTTGTATCCCTTTTTAAGAAAATTTAGCAGATGAAGTATGAAATTTAACACAGCTAAAGTTTATATATGTGTCCTAAACACGGAGTTGACCGCCTTCCGCAACCAATCTGTACTAGTTGCTTGTAGTCTATTTTTTTTTGGTCGACATTGAAATCGATTTATTTTTATTATTTATATTTTAACGAAGTGTTGCCCATGCAATGGTAAATAAACATTTGTAATCAATGTTTAATGAAGAATACTAAAGTACTCACAGTACTAACAGGTGTGCCTTGACCCTGGAACTTGACTTGTCGGTCGCGAGCTCTCTGCTTACGTTCCCACCGTCGTTTTGACGGGATGATGCCGATCGCGTCTGAGTCTGATTTGTCTAGCCGTCTGTAATCAAAAATTTAAACGTCACTATCGGTAGTAACAGTAATCATAAAAGAAAATTGGAACAATGTAGGTTTATTTTAAGAATAATGTTCGTCAATAAAATGTCTTGAATACTAGGTCAGCTGATGAGGTTGATGGCAAACATTTTTTTAGTTTAACACACTAATTGTAAGATAACAATGTGTGAAATAAAAATCCCTTTAGAATTCAAACCATACTTTGCCTGCTTGAAGGCATGGCGCATATTGTACAAGAAGTTACTTGGGTTTATATTGAAAATTGTGCATAAAAGGAAAATAAATGATGAAAATATAAAGCTACTGTACCTAGCTTGCCACCATTCGTCGTCAGAAGCGTTGGTTACGTGCAGAATGTCGCCGTATCTGAATGGTAAACCTCTTGACGGCAGGCCGTCGTCCCGGATTGGATCGTAGTCGAACAATGCTCTGAAAATCAATATTAATACAATTTATTACCATCATGAATATAGCTGATAGGCTAAGAGGAAATATGTACCTTTTTCCTTTAAAATACTATTAATTAATTCTGTAAAATCCGAATGATTCGGTCTCTAGGTGCAGAGTAATTAAAAACAAAGTTATATGTGAATGAATTTAAAAGATATTTTGATTGGAGGTAGATTTATTTAGCACAATGGTTTATCCAGGAAAAATAGGTAGATTAAATCTATGTTAACAAGGATATATTAACATGATTACTCGCAGTTCAACTATGAATAATCAAAGAAGCAAGGAAAAATCTTATGTGTTCTTAAAAAAATATTCATAAAAGTAAATAAATAGCTGTGATCTCACCTAACATAAAGGGATCGCTTTTGGGATGTTCTCAGTAGTGTGTGATGCTGCTTCATTTCGTTGATACGCGCTTCAAACTTGTTGTACTCTTGAGGTCTATACACAACTGTTAGTTTCACATTCTGTCCCGTGCTCTGAAATTGTATTATGATTTATGGTGAGAAGAGATACGATACTGCCAGTCAGTTAAGGTAAATGCCCTTAGAGAGCCCGCGAAATTCAAATTTCGAGTTTTTTGCAATTGCAGCTGTGTCAAGTAGTATGTTGATAAAAACATGTTTCACAATCGTAACACGTATGCATCAGAATTAAAATCATCAATATAACCGTGTCAGTTCTTCTAATCCCACTGAATGAAAAAAATCATTTCTTTGAATTTTGCAGGCTAATTTAATGCATCCATTTTAAGGCTTTGACCTAGTTTTACAAATAATATTAAGCTGTCCACTCTCTAGTCATGAACCGAAAAAAAACTTTCTTTCAAAAAGCTGAAAGTCATGGGGGAGGATTTTCTCCAGCAGTGGGATGATGCACGTTGACTGTCACCAGTAAGGTAACCATCAATCCACATATACATTTGTAAATGTTTATCAGACTGATTTAATGTGGTGATATCAATATTTATCATAAGTGTCATCTCATAGAGCTTTACTCCAGACCACAAAAAATAACCTGTAAGGTTAAACAAAATCATAAAATTCAACTTTCAATTACAAACAATCAACTTCCTCAAACATATCAACACTAACAATGTCATAGAATGCATCCAGTAGTTTTCAAGCGACACTACAACAATTTATTGGCTCCTACTCAATGCTACTGGTATATTGATACTTTAGTAAATAGAATTATGATAATATAGATTACCTTCAAAGCTTTAGCGGCTTGTTCGTGCGTGGCGTGAGTGATGTCCACGTCGTTGACGGCGAGAAGGCGGTCTCCGCGCCTCAGCTGGCCCGAACGCTCGGCAGGCCCTCCGGCCAGAAGGAACGACACGTAGATCCCATGCCCGTCTTCGCCACCCACTATGTTGAACCCGAGCCCCTGCTGGCCCTTCTCCAGCTCCACGACCCGGGACTCTTCATTACTATCCGTAACATCCTCTCGACGCAGCGAAACCGCTGTGCTCGACGCTGTCTCAGTATTTTCGATCGCCATTCTTGTGGCTGCGTGCAATATTTAACATGATAAATAGGTAAATAATAGTTATGTAAACATTACATCAGTCTGTTTGAACTGTTGATCAAGTATGGCATTGGTAAGAGGCCCTCGGGTTAGGGCCGGGTTATTAAGGTCAGGAGTGATGTTACTCACGTGTGTTGGCGCGAGAGGTGCGGGGTGAAGGCTGTCCGTGTCGTGGGCCAGGCACCAGTACCAGCAGTACACGCTCGCCCGTCGCCTTCAGTGCCGCCACGGCATCCTCGTGGGTCACATTGTCTAGGTTCACGTCGCCGTGCTGGAAACAAAACACCGTCAAAAAAATTATGCAAAGAAGCTCCAGGTTTGATAAAAACTAACACAAAGGCCTACCTTGTACTATAATGAGGTGAAGATCCCAAATCTCAAATATTTTCTCATATATTACACTACGATACACACTACAATATATTCACACCTACGATGAATAATGTCCTTCGTGAATGCACACCCCATTTACGAAGGGGGTTATTCATCGTAGGTGTGCAAAGCAACAAGGTTTAAACGACAAAACTTACCGAAGTATTCTTGACCATTAGCAGTTTATCACCGACCCTCAAACGGCCGTCTCTATGAGCAGCACCACCAGCCATTATCTTGGTCACATAAATACCATTATCACCCGGGATATGTTGATTACCCAGCCCCCCCGCTATACTGAACCCGAGACCTGAGCCACCTTTCACCAGCTCGATCTCTACGGATTCCTCGGGCTTTTTAACTTGTAAAGAATTTGAAGTATCTTCTGTCGCGCGACGTCGTATTTTCTGTAAAGAGTATAAATAAAATTTTATAGTAGCAAAGACGGGCGCGTTTAACGGCAATGAGTCATGTCTTTCGCGGGACAATGTTTATTGTAAAAGAGTCCTTGTATGAAGGTCAATCACTGGAGTTTCGCATAATAGTGCCCTCAATAGCTCGATTATGAATCAAAGTTGGCAAGAACTAGTGGTCGGCGATCAATTCTCTTAATACAATGACGAAATTATTCTGTCCATGAATTAATGTCACCACTTGTATTGTACCTACACATACATTGAATCTTCTGATTGCATTTAATAGTAACTCCTTCATGGCTCGTTTAATTGTTCGATACGAATCGAGTTCGGAATGCGTTCGCTTGCTGTAACACCGCGCAATAATACACGCGGCACTGTTTATTCTTGTATCGTATGAACGGAACTTGTCACTAAATCCAAAATAATAACTACTTTGCTTCCAGAATTTACTTGAAATTACACACCACACTTAGTCAGAAACTCAAGTAGTCAAGCCTCTTGGAAATATATTACGTTTTTTGTTGAAATACCCGAATGTGGAAACTCTTGAATGCTGTGCCGACCGTGTTATCAAATGACATGAATGAGCCATTAAGCCTACAGCTTGAGTCACATATTTGCTTAATCTCGTAACAGCTGTTGTTTGACATGTAATAAAGTAAATAAACAAACTCACCAGTCTCACAGTATTGCCAGCCTTTTTTAATGCATCCACTGCTTCAGCGTGCGTAACACTGTCAACATTCGTATCATTCACCTGTGGGACAAATAAAACTAGTTACAAAGTAAACAAAATAGTATACAAAGTAGTAGTAGGTCCTACTAGTAAGTGTAATCAAATGGCGTTTACGGTGGTAGTAAATGGAGTGCTAATATGGAGGCGATCATTTTCTTAATGCCACTATTCGGAAAATTCGGAAGTCTGTCATACGATGTGACCTTTGGGTCAACGACAGGTGGATTTTACCCTCTGCAGCGCGCACGATTTATTGAAGGCGATAATAAGTTCTATCAATCGCTGTGTTGTAATTTATAGATAACACCAAGGCCACTCATGGCCTTTAAGTACTTTACAAGATATATTTTGTAATATAATAAGATATGGTTTTAATTACTGGGTTAAAACCTTACCTGTAATATCGCGTCATTGATCAGCAGCTGGCTCGCCGCCGCCGCTCCACCAGGAATGAGTTTAGTGACGTAGATGTGTGGGTCATCGGCCACGTGAGGGTTGTCGGAGCCTCCGGCGATGCTGAAGCCGAGCCCAGCGCCGCCCGCGCGCGACAGCACCACCGTCATGTAGATGTACCCATCCTCACCTTGTGTACGCTCTGTGCCACCACCTTCTATGCCATTTACCTGCAAAGGCTGCAAGTTTTGTTTAGAATACTGATAATAATCATTCAAAGTCAAATTATTTATTCTAAGGTAACCAGTAGAATGAATGGCAACATTTACAAGAACATAGAATTGATTCTTATGGTGGCCATTTGGGTCTCAAGGTCATGAGAGTGGTTAAGAAGTGATAATTATATGGGTACACACAGCAACAGTAACTGATGTTGTGACTATCAACATATTACAATTATTGTATTCGAACATACTGCCAGTTAGGACCTAACTAAACCTACATTTTTGGAAATGTGTGTATTTTTAATACTCCTTTTGATTACTTTTCTGTGTGTTGTATGGAATCTAGCTGGTGATTAGTGAAATTTAACAAAATAACACTTGTACAATAATCATTCTGAATCAATAATCAATTCATTAAACATTTTGGAATTTAATGAATTATAATACTATTAAATTGAATAATTACCTGCTTCATTTCTGGTGATTTGACGTGAGCCTGAAAATAAAAGATAAATTAACTTTATCATAATAATGAGAGGGTTACAATGAATAGTTTCTGTGACTACTATAGTAGGTCAATGAGGTGTGTACATATATTTTCATGTAAAAAAGGGTATGTGAGTTAGTAGCTTACACACTTACTTAATAAATAGATAAATAAAATACTGTTCCAAGTAAAAAGTAACTAAGGAGAGCCTGAAAGAAGGCTTGTAGTTAAAAGCATCTGTGGTAATATTTAAATACACAGGTTTTTACTTCTTAAATTCTGGTTCATCTGCAGTACTAAAGTTTTATAAGAACAAGGACAAAACATATTAATATTAGGATTTGATATTTGAAATGACCTAATTGGTATTTTATATACCTTCTGTGGCAACAAATATAGGAATATTTTGATTAACCACAAATTCATAGAATTATACTTGTTAATCATTTAAAGAATGTTTTTAATAATAAAATATTATTCTTATTATAATAAAAGGTTAACATGTTGGAAAAATACTGCTTTAAATCAAGAACATCTGTAGAAAAGTTTAGACTAAAAAGATTGTAATCACCGGGAAAGGAAAAAACCGACTATCTGCGATTTTTTTAGTAATTCACTTTAATATACCATTCAATTCGCCATTTGATTCTTTACCTAATGGTATATTAAAGTGAAAATTTCAAAAAATCGCACAGTCAGTTTTGCCTTTAACCCGGCGTAATGTTCTAAAAATAAATTATGTTCAGTATTTGGTGATTAGTTATAATGAATATTAATGATAGAAACATGAGGTCAAACCAAACTGGTAAACATCATTCACACACATAATATACAGGTTGTTTGTACAGGGTTACGGCTAAATAAATAACAGTAATTAAATTGTAAATAGGTAAACAGCATGTCATATCTAAAAAGGGATTAGTAGATATCAAGATATTATACTCAAGAAATCAACTATATTACATAATATTAGTAAAAATAATAGAGTTTACTTTTATAAATACTTATATGATTATAATCTGCCAATTATTAAATACTCTGGAAGAATAAGCAACAATATTGTCATGTGACAATGGTGAAAATTCATTAATGTTTTTATTGCCTGGTATTGAATCAAATTGAAGTCATGTCACCTACTCACCGTATCAAGATTAAACAAGGAGGAGACTTTCCGAAGGAATCCATTATGGGTTTTTTTCTTCCGTCTTTCTGTCATTTTCAAGACCAAGTGTGCATAGCCCTCAGGGAATTATTTGTTGTCCGTACTACACTATGTACACTGCATGCATTGTTAGTTACACACTTGTGTCCACTTTCAGCTTACTTGACGATGTTCAGCATGCACCATTCTCTACCTAGAACCCACAACTAACTTGCACCAAAACTTATCAAAAGTATGTGACCTTTTATAAGGTATGCGACCTCTTTTCATGTTGCAGGTAATCCCATTACATTGAAAGCTCTTTATCATGTTAGCTTGGTTTAAATTGCAGCAGTCCTTATCTAATGAATGGACGAAACTTAACCGAGACCTTTATTGATAGCGAGTTTAGTAGATAAATGTATGTATAGCTGGGTAATTATTAGGCGTGTTACCAACTTGTGTTCGATGATAGGATGGTATGAATGTCAAAGCGATGAACCTTAATTAGAATGTCCGTGTTACATTATTAGTGTGCAATTTATGGACACTTGATAGTATCATAGTACTTATATTGTACCTATTAACCATGGGCAAGTAACAGCGAATTGTTACAAGCAAAACTAACTCCGAAGTCGCATTAGTCTCACCAAGAATTGAAAACGTTCCCAGAGTAAAGAAATTACTAAACGTTTAAAAATAGATTAGTGTTTATTAAATGGCCTTACTTGCAACGAATACGAAATCTCGGCAGTGTGAATGTCAAAATTTTGTGTGCAATATCATTTCACTGATTATCATTTAGAGCAGTATACTTTCAATCGATGTAGCGTTCGTACGTCATTGGCACAATTGTGAAATTTAACGGCACCGATCCACACAACGAAGAAACGTTAGCGCACATATCGCCGAAAACTTGTACTATATTTTAGGTTATAAATAGTACTACGAGACGCGAAACACCAACCATCCGCCATTACCGTCCACTTGTTGTACCTAGCGCTCCGTTCAGCCACTTTCGTAAACGTCACGTCATCAAAATAAAAAAAATGGAATCATCGCATCGATCCTCTACCCGATCCGCAACTAAAACTCTTTGGATTGTAGACTATCTACAAGAGATGGCGCTGTGCGTAATAATTATAGTTGTAATTGCTATTATTAAAAGAATAGTACCGGAAATATTCAAGAAATAAGAATATCCATCAGCAACGAATTTTCACCATTGTTTCCATGATTTTACCTGAACAGTATTTTCTTCTTCATTCATCTTCTCAATCATAATCCACTCATGATTTTAATTTATTTTTTTAATAAATTACTAAAAGGGTGGAATATCACTTACCTTTTTTTCCTCGATATCTCCAGTCGGTAGAACGACGGAATAAACCTAAACAAAGAAAAAATATTTTGAATGACCTTTCTTTTTGAAGGGTTATGTCCTGGAAACACCAGGCGGTATACCTACCTACTATTCTTTCTCTGGTCTTTGGAACCTCATACAATAACACATAATTAATTTATCTGTCACTGTTTCATTTTTAATTATTGTTATCTAATGTGGTATGGTAATTTTATTCTTGAGAAATCGTCTTCACATAATTATATAATGAATGTATACAAAATATTGTAAAGCAAATTTCAAGAGTAACGGTGGAGTTTCTTGCCCATTCCTTTCCACACTCAACCTTTTAGAAGGGGAGATTTCTTCTTGCCTATTATAATAAATTAGCTTTGACTTTGTTAGGTGGTACACGATTTCATATTCATCTGAGTTATCTCAGCTATCTGTGTTGCTCATGAACACCCTTCGCTTACTTCTTAGGTGGCTCATGTTAGTGCCGAGTCCGTACTCTTCTGAAGTTGGATTGACCAATATCCTCTGCGCCATTAGCGACATCTATTGGTAGCGACCGTGCATTGCATTAAGGTCTTAGGACGCTGTAACACCTGCAGTTTCAGATGTTATAGCCACGGGCTAATATCTTATCGTGATTAAGTAATGTGGCATAATACCGGCTCGAATTGCTAATTTACTTGTCTGATAGTCTAATCGGAAAAGCGTCATGCACTTACTTCAGGACATATTATATTGTAGATAATAAGTTGAAGTGTGTGATACAATACAACCGTAAAGTGGTTTTTCAAAGTGCTTAGTTATCGTCACTACTCGGTTTCCTAGGCTTTCCTAGGAGTACCTTCCCTTAAATCCATTCCTAAAACTTATGACCATGATAGGGAATCGAACCCGTGTGGACAGACGGTGCCAATGACATTTTCTCCACATTCCATACTTTTTAGTGTGATTCTAATAACCTTTGATATGCGTATCTATTTTTACCCGACTGGTCCAGAAAGAGGGGTAGGTATGTTTTTTAAATAAATGAACTTAATACGAACACTATGAACCTTCGTCGAATCTGGCGTGGCATTTCGTGTTTCAGATTTTCTGTGATTCTCTTGAAGGAATGCATTGGATACGCTTCGATAGTCATTGTCTTCGGTATGTGGTATCTGAAATTGGCAATTACATAATAAGATTTCAATAATTGTGAACTTACCACGTGCATTGGTCGCCTGATATATACAATAGTCAGCAACGTCAATGCTAACTTCCAATTGGTGCGACCGCTAAGAAATTAGGGGATATAGTTATACATTCTGCTATGTCCCTTCAGATAAACTATTGTCTTATTCTTTAACAAGGTCCAAAGAGCAAAAACCACATAATCTGAATAGGACTCAAACTACATTAAATATTTACAATTATCTAACAGTGCAGTGCCTGAAATAATTGTATCATAATATTATATATCTAGGTCATCTATCTAGTCTAACTGAATGCAGCTCTGACCTCCACAACCCAGTTACTGGGTATACAATACCCCTTCGTAAGACTGGTTGTCACACTTTCGGGCTTCTGACGACACGTAACGACTGTCAAAGATCCACATAGTCGGGACCACGTAGTTTCCGAGGCACAGAGGGGTCTTGGTGAGTAAAGATGTTCACCTATCCACGAACCAACCGCGGCAAGCGTAGTTTAACCTGATCAATCGATCCGTGTGGCTGTTATAACTTGGCCATAAGCCCCTCTTTCTCACCCTATATCTAGGTGTCTGCTGTAAAATACGGCCTGTAATTTACACAGTAAAACTTCGCCGGTTGCGAGGCAAGCCACGATGAAATAAAGTCAATAAAAAAGTAGACATCGGGAAGTTTACATTGAAATTATAAATAACCCAGTTAAAACTGCAGAATACTAGAACAAAGATTGCATAAATCCAACAATCGAATCAATAATTTGTAAACCGTTTGCACACCGTAGCGCGTTGCTTCTGTAGAAAATCTATTTTGCGAACTGTCTGTTCTAGTTGATTTAAATAAAATCTGAAGTATGTTAGACTAATAATGATAAATTACATGAAAATTCACTTACTTCGCGTCGCACATTGTCAGCTTCCCATTTGTTCGCGATGCGTATCGTTTCCGCAGTCTTTTGTTGAACCGACTTGGTGTCATCGAGAAGTGTGAGCTCGTAGAACTCTTGAATATCTGTGACACAACAGAATATTGAATAGAATGCCACCAATCAATCGATTTTCTCAGAGCCTTGAATTGTCATCATAACTTATGCATTTAGTACTTTACGTAGTTTGATATACCTAGCTGTTTCATTGCCAATTCTGATTAGTTATAGAATAGTAGTCGCATTTAATGTTCATGGTATTGAAAGAAGGAAGCTATGGATTGTACAGTTAAATATGCAGTCTATAAAGGTTTATCTGAAACCGCTAATCTGGAACAATTCCGTTCAATGGTAGTTGGGTAGGTAGGTACGAGAAAGACTCGCGTGAGTCGTGTCGTGTTGAAAATTTGAGATCGATATCGAGCGTGCGGGCGGCGACCCCACGGTGTTTCATGTTGAAGTGGATGAACTTAGTGCATATTGTATTATGAAAATTAACCGAGTATAGGATACTCGGGTGGTCAAGGCAGCTTTGGCCGGATTTTACAGTCTGCTTCACAGTGTCTTTTGATCATAGCGCAGCGAGTGAAACTTGGAGATTATAAATAGATACTTATTAGAGATCCTAGATAGAGATTTATATTCTATAAATCATCACGTAAAAACATAGGTGAGGTGAGTTGTCATGTCAATAATGTAAATCCCATAGCATCTGGTGAAATGATAGGACACTTCAAACTCACTTCACTTTCGACCGTCTGGTAGCCTAAGTACCTATATGAATTAGTTGTAAGTAATCGTGAAATCGTGAGTTTCGGTAGTCAATACCTAGTTACTTATCTAATAAGCAACACAGACACTTTGTTTGGGTAAAGAATTCACATCACAAAACCGATATAGGTTCATCTTTGCGATAGCGCAGTGTCAAATAGCAAAATACAACTAAGACCTACCTATTGTATTGTTTTGTATTTTACCTTGCCTTTACTTATAAATATTTTGAAATGTGGGTATTCTATGAGAATATATGGTACCCATTCCATGAGAATAGCCCAGCTGTCACGTGTCGGATCCTGAGGAAATGGTAGTCATTGTAGAGTTTTACATATGTTTAGGTCTCATACAGGTAATCTTTCGTACTATAAATTCATTGCCAATTATCCAACTTTTGTTTTAAACTTGAAGTTATACCAATTAAATCAATCATAGAACATTTTATCAACTAAGTTGGCTCCTTGGCTATCAACATTATTATGGTTATACACGTTAAACCACAAAGAAATAACTATTATGTAGATAAGCGATATCTCTACGGTTATTATAATTCATATAGGTGATGCAAAACACAGAGATTTATAATAATACTAGCCTTTCCCCGCGGCTTCGCCCGCACGGAAGTCGGAAATTACCCCACGGAAACGTACTAATAGATCTTTGAAGAGTAATCATTCCCTTAGAAGTACTTTGGTTTCATTAACTCTGGGTTAAAGCTCCCTGTCTGCTACAACAATCGATATCTTTATCAATCATCGTCATATTTCAGCCAATTTACACAAAACTTTAATGAATTATACACTTAAACCTTACTTATGTTTTCATGAATTACTCCGTCCATATTACGATGAAATCTGTATGAAAATAAATGCGTTCGATAGTTTCTTAGTTTGTCGCATTTAACCCCACGCGTCGGGGGAGAACTGTTTTAAAATTATTAAACTATCTACATCATAATTTAACTGGTATCTAAATATCTATTGGCTCGTAATGTTGTAGGTACTCGTCTTGAAAAATAGCATACTGAAAAAGTTCAACTTCCACCTGTATGTAGTACGGCAGGTGCAAGCAATCAAGCGCATTGGTTCAATCCCTGTAATAGTTGCGGAGGAGGAGAGATATTCAATAAAAAAATTGTTGAACAGTTCAGCTCACATAGTTTAAAATTTCAATTAAAACATGTCGAAGAGCGAATTGTGTTGGCGAAGGCTCAGTTAAAGCCGGTGACCCGTATATAGGAGATGTAGGTCAAACAGACCAGCGCACATATTGTCGAGTTTAGGTACGAATATACGAACGCATCCGTCTGCCGCACTTCGATATGGATTGATGGATTTTATGTATTGTCAATC
Source organism: Aporophyla lueneburgensis (assembly GCA_932294355.1). Classification (NCBI taxonomy): domain Eukaryota; kingdom Metazoa; phylum Arthropoda; class Insecta; order Lepidoptera; family Noctuidae; genus Aporophyla; species Aporophyla lueneburgensis. The sequence continues at coordinate 17,966,663 of OW028746.1, read as the reverse complement.
AAATTTTCATATGAGGGTAGTACTTCAGGACCCAAGCGGCGCGGTCGTTCAGAATGTTTTACAAACTATTTTCAAGGAAAACTATATCAGAAACGTTTACAATTGCGAAATTGGTCATGAAAACAACAATAAGCTCAAAGTGCAGTGACTACATAATTCTAACTACTCATTAATTGAATAACAATCAGTCAGTTTTAGTGTTGCGGGTAGGGTTACCAGATGAAAAAATTAAAAGCCCGGAGAAAAGGCCTGATTTCCATTGAAAAATCCTGAGATTTTTTACAGTTTGAGAATTTTCTCTCAAACGCAATTAACAATTTAAAAAAGTCGTAATATTATCGTTTTTATACCCTGATAAAACTGATTACCTACTACCTACTTGGATAAATAAGTATTGATTTTAATTGGGCGATTAATTGCAATTATTAATTATTGCCAAAAGAAGATTATTTTTAGTTTGTTTAACTTTTTATTAAAGAAATCTTTAAAATGTAATCTGTATTTTATTGAAAATTCTAAAAATCCTGAGATTTCATGAGATTTGCAACATCCGGCCGCAAACCTGAGAAGAGTCCAAAAATCCTGAGATCTCAGGACAAATCCTGAGATATGGTAACCCTAGTTGCGGGTGATTTGTATCTGCACTGAATTAATTAAGTTTACCGATTTAAGTACCTACCTACCTATGAATGCTTTTGTAAATAAGATGTTAAGTAATTACTTATGTTATGCTAATTTTGTTGTTGTAGGTACAGGTAGGTTCTATGTTTGTAGTTACACAAATTACGTTATAGCTACATGGGTACTACGTTCAAACACAATAGAGGATAATAGGATAACAACAGCACTACAATAACTAAACAACGCAACGGTGCCACATCGAGCGAAGTGGAAATCTTGGTGCATACCTACAGCACCTTCTTCTTGTAGGTTAGTAATTAGGTAGGCAATTGTCTCCATTCAATATTTTAGTTTTTCAGATGATAAGTAATGAGACAGCACAGATATATAAAATTATCTATACCTACCTAAGTACGCCAAGTAAATACCTATTCATAATAACCTTATCTTTAGGTCATTTAGTATCTTTAGTACATATATATAACTCATCAACAGAGGCTGGACTACTCAGTTATCTCGTCCAACTTATAAACAAGAGGATTGAAACGAGATTATTCATATTATTTTCAACTGATAAATGCATTGCGTGCGTAAGCGATACATTTGATAAATAACAGAACGTGCGTACTAAATCACACTGATAGAGTTAAAATTAGTTTCTGTTTAGAGATTTGTGTCAACAGTACTACAATATTTTCTGGAATATTTGATACCAACTGATCTACAAACCTAATAATGACGACACTATAGTTCTTGATAGAATAAACAAGTACAATTTTGAATTTTTCATCAATGGAAAACAGAAGGGTTATGTATACGAACAAGTTGAATAACTTCATGCCTGTGACTGATGCAGTGAAGCCCATGTGTGTCCATTACACATGACGCATGCCGTCAGCTGCAATCAAGTACGCATCGACTACGGGGCAAGGTTAATCCAATGTAGAGATAGATAGTACACACGTTATAGTTTTGTTTAACTTCTAACTAAACTTGACAGCTGATACCTATTTCTTATAGAGCGCGCCATTTGTTCACGATTAGCCTGGCCTAATTTCAATGCCTACAGAAATACCTGCCCAAAATGAATACAAAAATTGACTTCAGAGTTTGCACAGCACTTGTAGTGTGCAGTCCACTGATGGTGTAAAATATTGGCAGTGTTTTGGTTTTGCACGAAACATTAAAGAACCAGTTACCTTCTAAGTAAACAAACCATGTTCAGACCGTATGGAGACTACCAAAATAAGCCTTAGGGATTCTGTGTTGAATTAGATCGTCTGTAGACACTCTGTTATACCTACGTTCTGAGAACTAGGTCATCTATTCACACCTCTTAAGTATTTATAGGTGCTTAGATTTTGTAGGGTCTTAATATTATACCATCAGTAAGTTTTAAGCACAAGAACCTTTTTCATTAAAATTAAAGTAATTAAGCCTGACCATATCAGTCAGCCACTTATTAAATAGCTATTACATTTGTACCTACTTGGATTAAAGTGGTTGCCTTTATGCTTACATACGTGAACTTCATCTAGACCTGTCTGTCTGTCTGATGGTCTAGCAACATGAAGTTTTCGCTTTATGGCAAGATTTCCAGCCCACGTGAAATAAACTGACAATAAATATTATCTCAAAGTTAGTTAGGTAATTATGGAACGATTTGCCCTACATAAAATAGACACAGAAATACTGCTTACTAATCATTTACCTAACAGCGCTCTGCGGGTAGAGACCTTCGTGTTGTTGATATCAGATATACTAGACTAGTGTACTGTTCATTACAACCGGCTAAATATATCGTATCACAATAGCAGTGTCGTGGTCAAGGAAGATTCAAGAGCGCCAGTGACGCGATATGCGGTCACGCGCCTGTTCCGTATATTTATAGCATAGCGAGCTGAATCGGTCCCTTCGACCACTGAACTTCAAAGACGAACTGAAGTTCAAAGCTAACGGCTTATTCAAAAGGGGTGTATGCTTCTTTATTGTTGAATATTTTTGGAACAGCCAGTAGTCAAGGGGGGTTAGCGCTTGGTGCTAAAAACGGGTTTTTGATAACTTGAAAGTCATTCAATCCGACTAACAAAATCAGCCTATAATGTCCCACTTTTGTGACACAGGCGTCCTCTCTTCGGGCTGTAATCTACTACGCGGGCTTAGTGTGGGTTGGTAGATGTCACATGTTTTTAAATTTTTGGCTCCAAGACATGCCGGTTTCCTCACGATGGTTTCTTTCACCGTTATAAAAGCAGTAGTGATAAAATTATCTACATAAAGTTAAGCGCCTGCCTGAGTTAGAACAAATAGGTATGTTGGGGTCAACTTCCACTCGAGCCGGATAGAAGTATTTTACCACTGCCACTGCTTTTTTAGCCACTGCCTATCTGACCTTCACAACCCAAACTTACTGGGTGTCTCGATACCCCTCGGTAAGGTAGGTAAGACTGCAATTGAAATAACGCAAACGCGCTGCATGCCGCGTTGCTGTATGTCTCTGCATCACCCAAAGGTTGATTGGTAGAAAATGCCTATTACATTTGTGTGCGTAAAGTATTAAATAAGTAAATAAATAACAGTAAGTATTTAAGTATGTTAACGTCTTTTTTGTATGAAGATAAAAATATATTTCGCTTCGATACACAGTGGGAACCTGATTCAGTGTTAATATTTACTCGTATCGTATATTTATTTCATTACGGGTCCCATGGCTGTACCCTGCGACACCGCGCGACATTCACCGTGCGTCGAGTACCTACCTATCTATCCCGTAACCGTCACTCCTGTAACCCCTTCACAGGAGAGGCTGTTGAAGATCCACGGGACGTTACATTTTTGTCACCACTTGAAGGAAGTTATGGGAAGGGTTACTTACGCATTCAAACGTTTTAATTAGAACGATTTTATAAAATCAGGAACTCCTATAATAGAAAGCGGGAAGATTTGCAAACATGGAGTTGCATTTGTTTCGTAGCCTGTGGAGAAACCTAGAAAGGTCTGCAACTGCCGACTCGACGTCAGAGTTGGCGGTGATTCATTCGAATCACATCAAGATGACACAGTTGATTCTGATGCCGTGCAACTTTATGGCATTGTCCTTTCTATGAATTCTGGCTAGACAAAATGGAAAATGTCGACTGACCACTGCAGATACCTACTCGACAAAGATCGGAACTTGGGGGCTCGAAATGTTCATACTTCACTCCACTAGAAATGAATAAAACATACAAAAATTTCAAAATTAAAATCGTGTTAAGTGATTTCATTGGCTGATGTTGTTTCAGTTCCCCGATCACATCAGTTAGGTACATGTTTAGCAGTCTGTTAGCTATTGTGTTGTTGACCTTTCAGGAACTGGGTGTAGTGTATAGGTATACCAGCACCTGTTTCAGTAAAAAAGTAAGCATACCTAACTAGGTATGCTTACTTTTTTACCTTTGTGAGTGTCGCGTGATTGTTCGAAAGAGATACCGTGACCCTGGCACATGGGCAACTGATGGAACACGGGTGGGTTTTAGTCAGTAAAACTCTGACACGGCCGCCCGCTCCGCCCAGAGCGGGAGAAGTCATTTGATGATTTCCCATCCAAAAAAAAAGGTTTTCATGCAACTGCATGAAAACCTCACAAAGGTACTACAAATCCGATCACTATCTATGAAAGGTCTGGGTACCTATAGAACGTAAATAAACTGGATTTAGTCTGACTCATAAATAACGACAAAACACGGAATATCCTACCTGTGTCGTAACTTCCTGTTCGATTTACCCCAGAAAAAGTATTATTAGTGAAGACAGGTATATGTAATACGTACATATGTGATAATGTAGGTCACTCGAGTTATTAAAACCGGTAGAGACGTATGGTAAGTATACCTACATAATACACTTGAGAGTCAGTATGGTGTCGTACTGTTCGTGCTTACTAGGGTTAAGTGACGTAATGTAAAGCGACCTCAACGCAGCTCATACTAGAACAATTTAGAACCTTCCTGTGACAAATAACGTACAGGTACAGTACCTATGGGTTACAAGAAAGCAATATTAATTCTATTGACTCACCAAGTAGAGCTTGAAAAAGACGTGATTTAAAAATCCTAATGACTCTCTCGATGGCAAGGCGAAGTTGTCGGTCCTGCGGCTTCACCAGTTTGCTGTGGTAGTCTTCCAGCAGTTCTAATGCTCGGTGGGCCTCTGTGACACCAACAGCAATACATCAACAACAGGCACATTGATTCGTCTTCGGTAAAAATAGGCACATTGAAACTGGGTCATGTTTACTTCTTGGTTTCAAAATTTATTAGACAGCTATTAGTTATCAGGCAAGGTTACGGAGACAATAATGTGTGAGGGTAATTGAGGTATTCTATTAAGAATAAAATTACGTAAAATGTATTAGCAACAGCAAAGTTAAAGCGCATGAGGTGGATGTGCGAGTAGTGGAGTGAGTAGGCTATATTATGCTCGACCTACATTTTATTGAAACGAAGGGCATGTTTTCTATGTGGTGGCAATAAAACGAAACAATAAGGGATTTATAGTTTTAATACGGGAAGGTTAAATAAGAGGCAGGTCTAGCATACTTGGTATGGAACGGAGAAGCGGGTGCTTTACAACCCTCATATTATCGATACGGATCAACAAAAGGATGCTGCGGCGAGCGCTGCCAACCCCTCGTACAAATTAAATAATAAGTCAATGACAGCACCCGCACGGACAAAACACGACCACTATAAACCATAAACGTCGATATCTGAATATCGAAATTCACCTTGCTTACGAACTGGCATCACGGCACCACCCCCTCACGATATTTAAGGAAACTAATACACTTGAGACAAAATAAAATGGAAATGATTTTCACAGTGGCAAAATGATGACACTGATCATGTTAAACAATTTTAATCACAGCTAGGATGATTTTGGAACGGCACATATTGTCGCACAACGAAAACATTTAGAAGATAAGGTACGAAGCAAAGCGCGGTAGTGATGCCGCTTATAAGGGCCATCGAATACTGCGCCCGATGGGATTGGTCGATTTTCACAGTGACGTCAGGGGGTGGAAGCATAGACAATGAAAAACGTGGTCTGGGGTTGGGAAAAAATTATATTGGGGATGCCAGATAGAACGCTATATATCCACTTGTAAAAATCACCTAAACAAATTAGCTTTTTTTTGAGTTTAGGAAAGCCTTTTTATTTTATAGTAGGTAACTAGGGTAGGTAGGTACCATGTGGGGGCTGCGTTGAAGAGTGATTATGCCCCCGTAGCCCCCGGTGCTAGTATGCGGGGGAACACGTCGTAGTTTTAGTCAGTAGAAGTCTGACAAACCCCTCGTTCGCCCCACGGTGAAGGACATCTATGAGGATTTGTAAACTATTGCGAAAAAAAACGACTGACATACCTACTATAAACATCGTATTCACGACCACACATCAAGCTATACATTTCCAGTATAAGGTGACATCTCATTGTACCAAAAGCCTATACAATGCGAAGTCAGCTAAAACTGGAGATGTATAGCTTGACCTGTAGCCGTATGTATGTACACTGATGCCTACTCACCAATGTTAAAAAGTATGGTAGGCAAGTTTTACCATACTTAGGTACCACATATAAAATCGCCGTAAAATCAATTCAAGAACTAAACATTTCGCTAATGACGAGGCGTAGACCGTACCTAATCAAAACCTACGATATGTGCTGCTATGCCTATGAGTTGAGTCCCTGTGAAAATCTATACCTAGCGAAAAGTTCTTAATAATACATATGTATTCTCTTAACCGCCGATAAAATTATTCTTACATCGATAAAGATAAATTAATTAATAATTTACTTATGAAAGTTCTTCATTTGATTGATGCCTGAGGGGAAGACCCGCCGAGCGTGATAATTTGTTTTTTATCAACTAAGTAACCGCTGATTTAAAATATTTTTTTCTAAACTCACTTGTTCAAGTTAACAAGACCAAAATTTTACCTAAATAGATAAATGGAACTACATGTCCCGCCGCGCCTGTTACGTTTTCAAATATTTAACTTATGCAATTGCGTAAGTCGTCTTTGTTTCACTATAGAAAAGAGACGCAAAATATTGGATACGAATAATATCTACATGAACAAATTCATTTTTAATCAATTGCTTGTAGTGCAAACTTGGTTTCGAGTGGGGTAATGTGTGTCGCGCGAGTGTGACAATTTGGTGATAAGTTTACGTTTAATTTTACCTAATAGCAATTGTTGTCACAAGTTTACTTATTGTATTTTTATTTAAAATTCATGGTTTTTCTTCATTAAATAATTAAATAAATATAGATATGATAAGCATGTCGTAACTAAATACGTGACAATGACACTATTTTAACACAAATTATTTCTAATAATGAAGATAACGTGGAATAAAACGCATAACGGATTTTTGACAAATCGTCTGACCTTGGGCGCCCTGCGCAACATTCGTGAATCCAACCGAGCAAGATTATTGTTCTGTCGAGCTAGTCTCGACATACCTATCTACATTCTACGGTGTGTATGTAGATATTTATTAAGCAGTAGTGTAGTTCAAAATCTCCGAGTGTGGAGCGCGAAGATGCCTCTTTTTGGCAAAAAAGATTTCGGGAGGAAGTCCAAAAAAGATGGAAGAGATTCTGAGAAGCAGCCATCAATCGAAGACAAATACGTCGTCAAAGATCTACTGGGGACAGGAGCATTTTCCGAGGTACGTTTGATTGAGAGCAAAGAAAACGGGCAGATGTTCGCTTGTAAAATTATCGACAAGAAGGCTCTAAAAGGCAAGGAAGATTCATTAGAAAATGAAATTCGTGTATTAAAAAGATTTAGCGAGCAAGCTAAGGGCGAGGGTGCCGAGAAGAAAATGTTTTCCCATCCCAATATTGTCCAGCTGCTCGAGACATACGAAGACAAAAATAAAGTGTACCTTGTGATGGAACTTGTCACAGGTGGCGAATTATTCGATAGAATCGTTGAGAAAGGGTCTTACACCGAAAAAGATGCGTCCAATCTAATTAGGCAAGTGTTGGAAGCAGTAGATTACATGCACGTCCAAGGAGTAGTGCACAGAGATCTGAAACCAGAGAATCTGCTGTATTACAGTGCTGATGAGGATAGTAAGATCATGATCAGTGATTTTGGATTGTCTAAGATAGAAGACTCTGGTATTATGGCCACAGCATGTGGTACACCTGGATATGTTGCTCCTGAGGTGTTGGCCCAGAAACCTTATGGCAAGGCTGTGGATGTGTGGAGTATAGGAGTAATATCCTACATTCTACTGTGTGGATATCCTCCATTTTATGATGAGAATGATGCCAACTTGTTCGCTCAGATCCTGAAGGGAGACTTTGAATTTGATTCGCCATACTGGGATGATATTAGTGACTCTGCGAAGGATTTTATTCGGCATCTAATGTGTGTTGATGTGGAGAAGAGATACACTTGCAAGTAAGTCTCAAAGTATTCTTCAAACATATTTCATACCAGCTACCAATCATACTCAAATTTCATATCATAATTGAGCAATTATTGCTTGTTCCATGTAGGCCTTAATAATAACTAGCACAAATGACTATGATTTTGAATATTATTTGTATGTATGATTATAAAGATTTTTGGATAAAAAAGAGAAGTTTAGCGCAATATCATGATTTAATTTACTAAAAAATGTTTGCCGCTCATGGTTAACATATTGCTGTTTGGTCTAATATGAACAAAGGTGCATCCTAGGTAAACCAGTGACATGGACCCATGCCCATGTGTAAAAATTTATAAACCAAACTATGTTAACTATGGTCTACAATTCTTTAATAATTGAAATGGCTAAGTTTCGTATTACCTGACGTCGATTTGGGAGTCCATATTTTTTTTACGTAAAGATCATATTATTAGAAACCTCCACGTAAAATTCTAAGTGTCGAAATTAAATAGTTACCGAAAAAAAAAAAAAAATTAATCGTAAAATTTTGCAATATTTTGTCACTTTGACATTTCGTCTCGCCATTAAACGTTTCTTTTCAAGTAAGGTAAACGCACTAAGATGCTTGACTTCATACCTAATTATGATGCAAAACACTTGTAAAAATTTACCGACTATCTTTACATATTTTAAAATAAAGTCACTTCGCTGTCTGTCTGTCCCTATGTATGCTTATATCTTTAAAACTACGCAACGGATTTTGATGCAGGTTTTTTTAATAGATAGAGTGATTCAAGAGGAAGGTTTATATGTATATAACATGCATAATATAGTAAAGAAACGCTGATAATTTTACAGGTTTCTAATGTGATGTCATAAATAAACACATTTTTTTGCGCTTACATTGCGAACGCTGGCTGAACCCTACGAAATAGCTCAAAATAATGTACTACAGTATTGTACACCTTAAAAAGTTCTACAAAAAAGTCCGCGATGGTATATGTCTAACTCTTAGGGATAACCCATAATAACCATTTTTATCCTTTACTTTTTACGAGAAATAATGGCTTATTTATGAATGCGATTTTAAGCAATACAGCATTAATCCTTATGCAATTAAGTACCTTAAATAAATTGTGCATTTCATGTAGATCAAAATTGCCCTTTACAGCATGTAATTTAAATGAATATCTTAGAAGATACCAGAGATTTAAAAAGCTGGGGCAGAACGGCTGGCGATGGCGGGCCGTACGTGTCCGTCCCGTCCGTCCGTTGGCAGCGGCCGGGTAGTGTAGGTACAGGATAAGTAGGATTGTAGGTAATTCATATTATTTTGGCTTCGTAGTAAATTCGAATATCATGTGTGTTCGTTACACTCAAAATAAACCTAATAGCATTATTCCAAGTAAGAGACTGCGAAATGGCTTAGATATTTTTTTTATTTTTTATTTATTTATTAACACCAAAAATATTAACAATACAAAAATCATTTTGCGTAGACAGAAAAATTGTAGGCTATAATGAAAATAATATAACATGGGTGCTTCTGTAGCCGAACTAGGTGAAAATATTATAATTTAGATTTTTGGATGTTTGTTTCTCAATGATGCAAAGACGGCCAAACAGATTTAGATCGAATTTGGCACAAAGATGTTTTATACCATGGATACGTAACACATAGAATACCTACTTTATCCCGGTAGTAGGTTCCCGGGTTATATTTTCCGACAGCTATACGGGCTAAGCCACTGGCAAAAATACTATTCCTATAACTATGTTCGTTGTCTGGTAAATGATTAAGTGCCTGCATAGGTAAAATACGAGAAAAAAACTAGGAAGATGTATATTCAACTAAACCAAGCCCTATGTCACAGTCTTCCTACTCTGAATACTTATTAGTTTTATTTTAAGAACACCAACACATGATATTCTCATAAACTATGAATCCGAAGTAGTTTGAATTATAATCCTACTTACTACTATTATTATAAATGTGAAAATATGTATGATTGGGTGTTTGTTTCTCAACCACGCAAAATTGCTGAATGGATCTGGATCGAAAATAACACACAGAGTTGTATATTACCTATATAACCTGGATTAACACATTCTTACCGCGGTAGTACGTCCTCCTGCGTTAATTTCCGACATCCACGAGGGCGAAGCCGCGGGCAAAAGCTAGTTACCGATAAATGAAACCAAACGTAAATCTATGCTATTGTTTGCTGTTAAACGATCTGTCAGTCATCGTTTGTGTCCCTAGCAGTTGAGAGCGTTAACGTACTACTAAAAACCCTCCGGGGCAGATCCGACATGGTTTGGGAGGTTAGGTTAGGTTAGGTTAAAACTGTGACCTCCTATGCACGAGCCGAGCGAGTGAAGCGAGCGGTGCCGCGGCAGCGGCCGGCGAGTGCCAGAAGCGACATGGTTTGGGGAGGTTAGGTTAGGTTAGGTTAGGTTAAAACTGTGACCTCCTATGCACGAGCCGAGCGAGCGAAGCGAGCGGTGCCGCGGCAGCGGCCGGCGAGTGCCAGAAGTGACATAGTTTGGGGAGGTTAGGTTAGGTTAAAACTGTGACCACCTATGCACGAGCCGAGCGAGCGAAGCGAGTGGTGCCGCGGCAGCGGCCGGCGAGTGCCAGAAACGACTTGATTCTGTTGACGAGCCCTGTCAGTGAAGTGTCCTGTCGAGCGTTGCTACTTCCCCTTCGTTTTATTCGTCAACTCCACACCTCTTTCGGCCTTTAAATCGACGTTGATACACGAAAATTCGAAAGTTAGGTTAGAATATTAAAAAAAAAAATCTCAATAATGGGGGGTATCGACGCTTTTCCTTCACAGGGGGGGCTCTACACCTCCTCCCCCTCCCCTCCTCCCGCCTACCACCCCTGAAATCGACGCCCGGCTATCCGAAGTCCTACCTCTAATCATCCTAATGTTTCTTTTTATAATGTCTCATAAGATATGTTAATTAATGCACATATTAATGAAGTAATATTAAAGGATTCATTGAGGTTTTGGCATTGTCACACAATGTGTTATGAATAGGTTAAATTATTATGTACCTACCTACTTTGGTTTGTACTTAATTTAACTGAGGCTTGTGGTTTCTTCATCTTATTTAAAATAAATGTTAACATAAGATATAAAGATGATTGAGTTGTGGACTGACATCACCCAAGGCAGAATTCCATAAGAAAGGAACACAATACTTTATACAGCTAAAAATAATTCATCTTATTTTAAAATAATAATATTTTGAACAGATCATAAGGTCAAAACATTAGGTCAACATTAGATACCTACTTTACAGTTATTATTTTTCCCTATTGGATTTTTTTCTTATTATCATTATGTGAAACAACAACAGTCATGAGTAAATAATACAACTTGCCAAATTATATCATCTATGTTGATATTTTAGAAATATGTAAATGAAAAATGGAAAGAGCCTACATTATACCATACTAGCTTTTGCCAGCGGCTTCGCCCGCGTGGAGGTCGGAAATTATCCCGCGGGAACATACTACCGGGATAAAAAGTAGCCTATGTCCTTTCTCAGGCTCTAAACTATCTGTGTACCAAATTTAATTTAAATCAGTTCAGTAGTTTTAGCAGGAAAGCGAGACAGACAGACAGACAGACAGACAGAGTTACTTTTGCATTTATAATATTAGTATGGAAGTATGGATAACATGTCTCACTCTATTAATCTATACTAATATTATAAAGCTGAAGACTTTGTTTGTTTGTTTGTTTGATTGAATGCGCTAATCTCAAGAACTACTGGTCCGAATTGAAAAATTATTTTTGTGTTGGGTAGCCTATTTATCGAGGAAGGCTATAGGCTATGTAACATCACGCTACAACTAAGAGGAGCGGAGCAGTAATGAAAAATGTTGCAAAAACGGGGACAATTTATTCCTATTGAGAGTTTCCGTTGCGTGCGCTGCATAAACGGTTAAAGTAACGCAAAAATCATGTATGACGGAATTGTTCCTTTTAAAAAGTTCTAAAAAAAGTCCGTGAGAGCATATGTCTATCTTTTAAGGTTGACTCACTATAACTCAAAAGGAGCGAGCAGCAATGAAAAATGGACGAAAACTAGCAGGCAAATCGATGCGACGGGAAGGGTCAGGGGAGCAAAAATTTGACGCGGACGAAGTCGCGGGCAGAAGCTAGTTGTAATAAAAATGTTAATTGGTCACTAAAGGAAAATACATTAAAAATATGAAAGACACTCAAATTCCCAATCTTGTAATAGGTAAAAAAAATATCCTAATACCTAAACTAAATATCCTAATACCCAAAATACAGGCATAGGCATGCCTGTATTTTGGGAGTCAGCATTCAGCTATGGGCTCGGTTAACACAAGACAGCGTTTTTATTTAGAGAGGATTGTCGCCCCATAGTTTGCATGCTATTTATAAAAGTATGACTATAAGTGATATATGGAGTGGTACAATAAAATCATGCAGTAACTAAAATATTTAAAAGAGAATGGAAAAGGAAAACATGTATTAATAACCTGATAGACAGAGTCAGAGTATTTTGTGATGGTATAATGAGTGTCTGTGTGCTGTGCACTTGAGTGTATGTGTGCGTATTGAAAATAAATTTGTGATTGTTAGGTACATATTTTTGTAGAGTGGGGAAGATAGGCAGATATTGTAATTGAACCCTATGTGAAAATCTTGAGTTGTTCGTCTGTATCCTGGTAATTCAATTAGTAATCTTATTTTTATTTCATGTTGTTTGATTTAGTAGTGTTTCCCTTTTTATTTATGATTTACTAGTAAAGCTGTTGTGTTGGCGTTAAGCAAATGCGGTCGGCCGGGGTACAGTACATATTAAGTATTTAGTATGCCTATCTGGGTCGGGCAGAGTAACGTTGCTAGTTGCTTTTTCAGGCTGGATTTCACCTAGATATTTAGAATTAGTTTAGAACATTAAAAATCCAAGTCAAGCACCAACTAATAGACACTCAACTTGTTACCATGGATTCTGAATATGATTCTGAACCCTGCGGCACAAAAACTTTTTGTTGGTAATTTTAAAAAAATACTGTTTGTCTACTTATTTTGACTGCAGAGGTATTGCACTTTTCTCTGATACAGCATATTTTTACAAGCTTATTAAACTTGAAGTGATAACTATGTAAAATGTCTATGCTAGGGGTTCTACAATCTGCCAGGATCGCTAGATTTTTTCGAAAGAGTTATCATGGCTCTGGCATTTAGGAAACTAAAGGAACACGGGTGGGTTTTAGTCAGTAAAATTCTGAAACGCCCTCCCGCTCCGTCCAGAGCGGGAGAAGTCATTTGATGATCCCACCCACAAAAAAGGGGTTCTACAATAATGTGCCGAATTCATGGTTTCAGATTGTGTGTAGAATATCCCTGTCACACTTTATGCTATTTTGAAATTAATTTAAGATGAATTAATTCCGCATGAAAAAATAACTATGTTTGGTTTTTGGGGACCTTTGGGTTGGGTTACCACACAATGAGACATTGTTTCCTGAATATCTTGTTTGAGCAACTGTATGCCTTGCTTACTTGTGATCAAAATAGGTTTTTAGCAGACCTTCATTCTTCGTCTTCATGTTGCTGGCATGAGAATATTTCAAGTTAAGCTGTCGCAAAATTTCATTTTCATTGTCAATAGCAGAGCTAGTTTACATTCCACAATATCAAAACGAACCGAATGCATACTTGCCTGGCTATCTGGTGACATTTGCCAATAAAAAAAAAACATTCAATTATTTAGAGTTGAAATGCTATAACAGCCGAAAGAGATAGGATCCATTAAGATAAGAGGAGGATTAGGATGGGTTACATGAGGGTGACGCTGATCATTTATGCACAAACATTCATGCATGTTCTCATATCTCTTAAAATTTCACACCAAGAAGGGCTACAATGGACAGAAAATGCAGCTATTGCAAATGCAATGGGCATCTGTCTCTTGTAAGACATCGTTTGACGTGTCAAAAAATTATTAAGGTCAATGTGGGCAAATCCGTCTACGGGGCTATTCCATACACAAGCGTTTACTATTCATTCCAGAATAGTTACGCTGTTACTGGTTCGGTCGATAAAATAGGATTAGTTTTTAGTTCTAACTATGATTCATAAATGGAGCAAGGTTGTCTACAATGAGGATCAGCGACGATTTTAGTTAAATATGTAGAATTACAGTCATACCTAAACCAATTACTTCAGTGAAAGAATTATTAAAATTGGACCAAAATTAAAGAAGTTAGAGCGGTTTAAATTTTGCATTTTCAAAAACGCTCGCCAATACGCACAATTCGTTGATGACGTTATTTTCCACGTTCGCGTCCGCGGCACCGCCGCGCACGGTCTTTCTGCCTTTAGTTACGTGACTCGCAGAATATTTAAACGAATGTCTTCTTAAAATATTGTATCGTGCCACGATGCGAAAATACAAGTGTTGCTACACCGGACAAATTGTTATTTTGTGTCCCAAAAGACCCAAAAAATAGAAAGAAGTGGTGTACTTTCATGAGGAGCGACGCCCCATGTCCCCTTAACTAAAAGTACTATAGACTTCATTTCAAAAATTTAGACTATAATAATTTATTTTAACTAAATCTATTTTTAATCGCGATTAAAAAGGCGTGGATTAAAACTAGTAGTTATGAACTATAAAATTCACACCAAAACGAACGCCTCGCCTTCACGTGCAAAAACAGTACTGTATTTTTGTTTTCCTTTTCTTTTGCTTATATCTCGAAAATGGCGTTTCCTATCGCAAAAGTAATGACATTTTCGACCCCCTTTGCAACCCCTCTACATATAAAACTCAACACGTGGGTAATATATGTTTTTTTTTTTTCCAAGAAAAAGTGAAAAATTCCATATAAAACACGTCCATTGCGCGCGCCTTGCGCCTCGCCTTCACGTGCCTCGCCTTCATGTGCAAAAACGGTACTGTAATTTTTGTTTTCCTTTTCTTTTGCTTATATCTCGAAAATGGCGTTTCCTATCGCAAAAGTAATGAAATTTTCGACCCCCTTTGCAACCTCTCTACATATAAATCTCAACACGTGGGTAATATATATTTCATTTTTCCAAGAAAAAGTGAAAAATTCCATATAAAACACGTCCATTGCGCGCGCCTTGCGCCTCGCCTTCACGTGCCTCGCCTTCATGTGCAAAAACGGTACTGTAATTTTTGTTTTCCTTTTCTTTTGCTTATATCTCGAAAATGGCGTTTCCTATCGCAAAAATAATGAAATTTTCGACCCCCTTTGCAACCCCCTCACATATAAATGTCAACACGTGGATAATATTTTTTTTTTTTCGAAGAAAAGTGAAAAATTCCATATAAAACACGTCCATTGCGCGCGCCTCACGCCTTGCCTTCACGTGCCTCGCCTTCATGTGCAAAAACAGTACTGTAATTTTTGTTTTCCTTTTCTTTTGCTCATATCTCGAAAATGGCGTTTCCTATCTCAAAAATAATGAAATTTTCGACCCCCTTTGTGACACTCTCACATATAAATCTCAACACGTGGGTAATATTTTTTTTTATTTTTCGAAGAAAAAGTGAAAAATTCCATATAAAACATGTCCATTGCGCGCGCCTTGGTCTCTCAAATAATTCATTGCGTAGCACACCCAAGTAAAAGCTGAAGAGTTAAGTACGTTTAGTGTTGCATAGCCCATTTATCGAGGAAGGCAATAGACTATGTATTATATAAGGTCACGCAAAGACCCTTAGGAGCTGAGCACAAAGAAAAACGTCACGCATACAAAGACCTTGCACGGGCAGGCGATTCGATGCGACGGGATGGGTTGGCGGAGCAGGAAATTTTACGCGGATGAAGTCGCGGGCAGAAGCTAGTAAGAAATAATATTTAAAATAGATAGAGAGGTGCCTACACATTGTAGAAACACGAAAAAGGTACCTACCTGCCAAATCAAAACATTCTAAAACGTAGTACCTACCTGTGCACTGGAATAAATTGTTTTTTTTTAACTTTTCAACCATAAACGAATCAATCTTCGCGAGATTGTCCGACTGGGCATTGGGTAAATCCGACTTCCATGTTTCCTATCTACCAATATCTATAAAACATAAATTAACAAGAAACAACGAAATCATAACAAAGGAGTGCGGCGCGTGGCGGGCAATCGAGCCTCGTGACGTCATCAGCAGTTTCGCGCGCGCGGCGTGCGTTTTAAAACTCCTTTTTTTAAAAGTTTAATAACTTCGTAATTTCTCGATGGATTTGAGTGATTCAAAAAGAAATGAACTCAGATATTTATATTGTATTCGATGTAGTATTCCAAATTGCTATATCCTTTTGTCGAATTGATCCTCATTGTCAAAAAATGCATTTGAAGTTTAGTTGTGCTACGAACTCGAAACTCAAGTGTTGCGTGCCGCCGTTTCTTATAAGGTAAATATTCAATTTCAGAAGTTACGACTTTCTGAGTATGCATAACATGTAGTTTAATAAGTGTTTCAACGGATTTTTCTATTTGTTTTGAATATAAACCAGTAGATACAGAAAGAATTGTTAAAAAAAATACGTAACCTCAAAATGTTCAAGTTGGAAAATCCGTCTAATTTCGAAGGGGCTAAATCGTCATATACCGGAATTACCCCATTGCAGATGTCTTCAACCTTTTTCATCCTTCCTATTTTTAGTTTTATACTTTAAAAGTCCACTGGTAACTAACAATTGGGTCTTTGAACTATTATTTTTTGTGTTTAATTGAAAGATTAGGTATTTATTTCATAACAAACTGTTCTTAGTTTTTTTCGGTCTAATTAAGAATTTATGTTAAATTCAAAATCATTATTTGTACCTCGAACCAAGAACACGCCGACAGTTCCCGAACAAAATCCGATCGGGTGTGACGTCACTTTGGCAATTTTGTCGTCGCGGTCTCCGGCGCGAACTGGCACCTTAACAGTCGCAATTGCCTGTCGCGGTCTCCTGTCGTGGTCTCCTGTCTCTGTCGCGGCATGAACCGCCACCTTTAAGGTGCAATCACCTTAATTCAATTTTTAGTAACATGTCAAGTGCAACGATGTTACAATTATAATGTTCTTATACCTAACCGAATTCATTAAAAATAACCCTGTTTATTTAAGTTAATACCATAAAGACCATTGTCATAATAAGATAGGATTATTTCAATGTACCTGAAAAATTAAACTGATACTGTAAAAATATTTAGTTTTCAAACTTTTTAGAAATGTTTGAAGTCCCTGGGTATAAAAATAGGCCGGATTAGCCCCCAAAAAAGATTTTAGGGAGTAAAACGTAAAATAAACATTATTTTTATGATGTTACAAAACATTTTTCTTCCTCATCTGCATTTACTTGTTTACAAATTACATACCTTGATAAAACGGCGTAACTCGAGGCAAATTTGCTACTAGACGGATTTGCCCCAATCCTCGGGAAAATCCGTGTAACGACCGACTTTTAAAAAAACCTTGTTAGTTACATGTGGAGGGCTGATTTGTTGTTTAAAATGGATTGTGTATACAAGACAACAAAATTTTCTATCGCTTACAATCATCAAATTTATATTAAAGTAGTAAGTGTACCAGTTTTAGTTAACCAAATTCGACTTTATTTGAGTTGGTTGGCTAATTGCTAAGGAAGCTAACTTAATAATTCGTTTCTTTTAGCCACTAAATCTTGGATTCAACTTTGGTTTAAAGCTATTTGGTCTTCCTGGGTCTGTCTGTGGCCTTGAACTTAAAAGATATGTTGTTGCTAAGATGTCTAAGCAGTGTTCAGTTATAAAATAATTTCGGACAGCTGAAATTCATAAATTGTTAGTAACAGGTTTGCTTAAAGTTAAAACATTATTGTTTAATAACTTAAACTAAATTCGAATGAATGAGAAGGCCACCAAACAACTAGACACACCGACAAATGGCAACTTATAAGTCTTTTCATAAATTTCCTTATTATGGCGGAGGAAGTGTCTTCCGCCACAGCCTTCAAGGATGCTATTGCGACTACATCTAATTCTGCTCAGGAGTTTTTTCATTTTATTGGCGGATGATGGCATGAAATCATTCGTTATGGGTTACTACCAACTTTTCGGCGACACTGCAAAAACGAGGCAGTCGCAACAGCATCCCAAAAACATTGTTGTATTGGACGCGTAGAACATCCAATGACTTTTTCGACAGTATGCTTTAAAAAGCGTAATCTTTATTTGGTCAGTACACCGAGTAAATCTTCGTGCGAGCATACAAAGTCACTGAGGTCGTTGGCAAGAAAATGCCCAAGTTATTTAAACGTAGCGACTCTAGTTTATGGCAAGTCCGACTGTACTACCTCGGCACTTGCCCGCGAACCAAAAACCATGTAGTCACATTATTCGGCATTATAGATCAGTCTGTGGGTAGCAGCGTAGGTCTCACATACATTTAGTAACTCCACGATCACCACCGGCGACGAGCCCAGCAGCACAATGTAATCGGCATAACTGATGTTATTGGAAAATTTGTTGCATCTGACACGCATGCTGCTAAGCTCGGCAATGAGGTCATATACGTATTGTTTGAAGAGCCTGGGGAGACGACAAAACACCCTGGTAAACCCCGCACTCCAACCCGTATGATTCCGAGAGCGTATTTGACCATTTAACACGGTTAATCTGGCTACGATACCAAACACTAAGCAGTTCCTCCGTTATACAGCTACTCCTCAATTTACTCCAAAGCACGTCATAAGAAACGAAATCGAAAGCCTTGGAAAGATCAAGGAAGCAGGCGTACACCACTGTCTTATGGTCAGTGTATTTGACAGTATGCTTGACACTTAGGATATCACATTCGGTTAGTTCAGGACAAAACTGTGCATCGAGTAACTGAAAATATTTTTGAGTCAAACATTCTGTCTAACATCTTCAAGAAGGATCAGGCTATAGTTGCTTGTAAAACATTGCCTACAGATCTGCCTAGCCTGATATAGGGTTCGGCTTCCAGTCTAACTGTATATCAGTATTTTTCATGGGACGACTGTCTATCTGATCTCCACGGCACTAGGTAACACGATACTCCTTGGTAAGACTGGATGTCAGAAATTCGGGCTTCTGGCTACCCGTGACGACTGTCACTAATCCACGAATAAAAACCGGGACCAATTGCTTAACGTGCTATCCGATACACGGGGGAGTCTTGGTATGTAAAGATTACCACCCATCCACGGACCGATTGCGGTAAGCGTAGCTTAAGCCTATCGATGGACTCGTGCGTCTGTTACAAAACACAAAATAATGCCTACAATAAAGTGTGATTTCCTATTGTATGATTTATGCAGTTTACCTAGCATATTCATAACATTAATAAAAGAAATCGTAATCATGATATATGTCATAATGAAGAAGTTTAGCATTCTTCATACAATGTTTTGAGCTATTGTTACCGTCAATCTATTTTGACAGACTGTTTAATAAATCCAGAATTGACTCTGACCATGAACTACGCATATTGATTTAGAATGATATGAATTATTGGGAATTGATCCACTCTTGCTAAAAAAATATAAATTTTGTTCCAGACAAGCTTTGGATCACCCATGGATTTCAGGAAATGCTGCCAGCAACAAGAACATCCATGGTACTGTTTCTGAGCAACTCAAGAAGAATTTCGCCAAGTCGCGCTGGAAACAGGCTTACCATGCGACTACGGTCATCAGACAAATGAAGAAAATGGCGCTTAACAGCAGCAGCAGCTCAAGTCGCAATGCTAACGCCTCAGGCAAACAATAGTTATTTGTTTGTCTGCCCATCTTCCGATTGCCATTGTTACACCTGCCTAGAAAGGTACCTTATATAGTAGGTTTTTAATGGTCTCGAAATGACTAAGTTCGACGCGATCCTGTTATTGCAGCACCATTCGGTGGAATGCTTGTTAAATTGGTAGATATCACAATTAATTGGAATTCATTGTCAAAACAGTTGCTAAGAGACGCGTCTGAGATTCGTGTCATCGCTATAATTATCGTGATGCCTTTATGCCATATTTTCCTTTAAAATCAGCGCTTCTCAAAATCTATGTGGGGCAGTGCTTATAAAACTATTGTAGGCATGTTACATAATGATTAAAAATCAACGAACTGTTTAAGACATTTTGTCTAGTCATCTATCATTGCTGCTTGCATAAAGGTATATACCATTTTAATTGGATTAATAATTATGAATAATATGATAACTGTAGTCAAAGATAACAAAATATTATGGAGTTGTACTATGCTTACCTCTTCAACTCATCATTGATATATTCCTATTCTACATTTCATAACGCATGTATCAACTGGTTGATAGACCTCTTTTGATGTCAAATTACACTGTAACAGCGACATGTATATATATCTATTATATTATAAACTCTTGACCATGAATCTTTTTACGAATTTTCACGTTTAATTTTTAAATGCATTTCGAAGTGAATCAAACTAATTAGGTAGGATAATAAAATGTTCTCTTTAAAAGATACTGACTAAATAGTTATTACTTAGGTATGGTGATACTGACAAATCACATAAAAATAAGGTCTGTTGCAAAATTCATTAGAATTACAAATTAATAAAGTGACGAATATTTACACTTAAATGATAATGGGTGGATTATGGTAAAGTATATTAGGCAATGAGAATGTTGAACCGCTTCTTACATCCCATATCCATTTGGAGTACCTAATTAGGTACTGGTTTACGAAATTGCTGTAGTGACGACATGTATTGTGATTATAATATTTGACCCTTCAAAGTAGTTGTTTTAAAGTTTGTTAAATGATCACCTATGCTATCCTAGCGTAAGTTTTGTGATTCTAAAGCTAAGTCCTATATTATATCCACTGTCATATTCAAATACCTGTTAAGTAGTGATTTATGATATCTTACCTATATGCACTGTTGAATTCAATGTTGTTATTTATATAATCCGCGTTTAAAACGATTATAAAATAGCGCTGTGTTCGCAAAGTATCATCTTATAACGTTTCCTAATTACTTGATTTAATCCAACAATATTTTGCGCAACTCAACTTATTGCTTTATCGGTAAGAGTGAAAGATCTGTACGCAAGACTGAAATTGTAAAGTGATAGCTAGTTTTTTTCAGTAAAACCCTGATGTAGGTAATTTCCGCTGCATTTTCAATATTCCATTGTTTTGAGTAAAATGTAAGGTAAATGTTAATGACGATTTATGCATTTGATAAAATATGTTGTTTCTCCGTAGCAGTAGAATAGAAAAAAATGTTTATTGGGTATAAACGATGTAAAAGGAGGTATCGCAGTAACACGGGATTTTATGTAGTGCATAATAAATCTTGAAAACGAAGATTAGTTATATTCGAATTACTTTTTTACTGTGCCTAGCTTCCTGCTACGTTGTGGACTGCCCAATTTATTATATAAGAGCGTATCATGTACAGATTCGATGAATCTCATTTTATTTTCTTTTTAGATACATATATATAAAACAAAAACTATTCAGTAATCACAGCACAGCCTGTGCTCTGTGTGAAATCAATGTTGAAACCAGTCTTCTCAAGCAACATTTCCTCCATGTTATGTAATAAACTTTCCTTGCCAAATGTTGAAGTTTAAAATGAAGTTTACATTCCGCAGTGAATGATAATTATTGGCATATTTGAAATGAATTCTAAAACTTTTTACATTCCATTTCTTCAGTATATATTTATACAGGAATATTTTACTTGTTTATCTTGATTGTATTGGAACAAACAGGTAGGGCTTTGTTTATTTTATTTTCTTTTATTAGCGTTGATGTACTTATCTATTTTACACATCAATGAGTACTTAGTAGATTATCATAATAGGCATATTATGTATTTGCAAAGCTTATACACAAAATTAATGAACATTCCAATTAGGATTTTATTTAGTTACTGTTTAAATACGAAGCTACTTGTGTTCATGTGATCGTTTTTAATGTCTATTTATATGGGGAAAGGTGGCAATGTGAGTGCTTTTTGGAAAAGTCCGATTTTACTTTTATAATAACTGTTTATTATGTATCTTCCGTCCATAACTGAGTCTGGGATTTTCTTTTATAACACAGCTTATTGAATTAGTCTGCAAATCCGTGCCATGGTGTTGCCAATGATTTTATAGCATTTAATAATTACATAATATAATTGTTTACCAATTTTCCATTTCGTGTTTATGAAAATTGGCCTAATGAATCTTATAAGTCTGATATGATATTGTGTCTAAAATCAAGCTTCCGTTCCATAACAATTTATTCAGATATGCTTCTGTAACTTGAGATAAGGCCAATCAACGCCGTGGCGCGGCGATCTAATATGCAGTAAGAAAGTATTCAATAACTATCTCAGTAAGAATCAGGACAGGAAGGTATTTTGATCGTCTTTTTTTCCCAAAATCAGTTTTATTTTAATATTTAAATAATTATCTTGACCCAAATACTTGATGATCTGAATTGTTGGTAATTAAGTGACGCGCCTCCGAGTCAGGCAAGAGCCAATCAACGTGTGTTATTCGTTAATGTTTTCGAGCTATTGTCATAATAAATCATCGCTTGATTGTTAAGCATGCACTGCTTTAAAGTTTTTAATAATTGTAAGTGTAGTAACGTTCAATAAATAATTGTCTAAATGCGCCTTAATATCTGTGTAATTTTAGCAGTTTTGTCAGTGCTCCTTGTATTTACTATAGTTTAAATATTAAGAGTACTAATATAGGTTTCGTCATACTTTAAGAAGCAGATAGAATTTCATTTACTTGTTGACGAAATCTTTCTTACGTCAAATCGTCTAATTTATGTAACTCCTTTGTGTATGTTTTTATCAAATTTTGGTATACTATGTAAAAGTGATTGATCTTTATGAGGATTTTTATAGTCATGTATTTTATGAATTGACATACGGGCAAAGATCCCATTATAATCTCTTAATGTTATAGTAATCTTCGTTTTAACTTCTACCCATTTTGTGTCAATGGCTAACTATACAAAGTGCCATTTGTCTACCAATAGGTGTGTTTTACTACTTATTTATAAATTATGTGATCGATTTTATATTTCAATTTCCATGATGTTTTTTTAACTGCGCACAATGTTTTAAATAAGTCTTAATTTGATAGGTAACCATGTTTTATGTAAAATGTACCGAAACCCGGTGTTTGAGCACCTAGTTTGCTTTGTAATGTGTCAATGATTCTGTTCCTCTTTCTGCACAAACACTTATATCCACTAAACCGTTGTAGTTCATGTATAACCGAATAATAGTAGATACGCTAATGTGATCTTGCCATTGTTATACACTTTTAGCAGTATACACGACTTCAAGTTTGCTCTCTAGGTATTTTCCATTTTGTTATTAGTTGAGTTTTCACTGTGCCAAAACCATATCATAATCAGTGATAAATATTATACTTGTAACTTTTAAGATTTCTTGTTCGTTAGACACTTTTAAAAACGAGTTTTATCGCAATAGATAGCAGATCGCAGTGCTACGCGACATTTCAAGTTCCTTGTCATTTGAATACTACTTTTTCTTTATTCATTAATGTATGTTTAGTGTAAGAGTAATCTATAACATATTTACTATTTTTCGAAGGTTATTAACTATGTATATGTTTTAAATAAACATACACGTTTTAGTTTCTATATTTATCTAATTAAGCACAATAGTCTAAGGGCTGGGATGAAATTCAACAAGTTTGTTTATACAGTATCTGCAATGTGTTTCTGTTCTATCTATTGTTTGGGTTGTGACATTATTTTTCTTTCAAGTCTTTACACGATGGTTACTTCATCGGGAAAGTTGTAATAACTTGTTACTAAGATCTGATTAATGTTGGAAAAAATCTTGTGATTTAGATTTTATACTTCTTGTTTAAAACAATCAAAATTTATTAGTAGATTCTTAGATGTTAGCTATATTTTCAATGTCATTGTAAATAAAATGCCAACTTGTTGAGACATTTGTTTCATTGCCTATACAACAAACCACCGATCTTTATTATAATTTAAATTATTTATAACGTTAACTTTATTTTACAATATACATAATTGGATATAATATCAGATGTGTGAGGAATGTCTACTGTATCTCCTCGCCGAGGAGGGACAGCTGTTTGAGGAACTGCGACGCGTTGGGGAGCGTGGTCGCGCCGTAGATGATCTTCCTTGAAGTGCCGCTCGTTGCTTGTTGCTGAAAGATATTATTATTTGTAGTAAAAGCAGTATGAGAAACCTACGTTTTAACCTAAAACAGCTGTGCCTTTGGTGTAGATGAGAACTCTACGAAAACTATTGAATCAAGGTCCAAAGTAGGACAGAACGTTAGATTTTCTAACTAGAATTATTATCACAAAACAAAACTGAGCCCGCATTAGCGCGCTAGTGGCACAAAGAGCCTTTTGAGCCTGCATCCCTGTTTGTACAATTTTGCACATTACGACACTAATAATAAAGTGGATTATTCAATGATATCAGAAACTCATGTCTGCATTGTAAAAACAATATTCATAGCACTTCTAAGGAACTTGGGACTTCACTTGGATTCTTTCTTCGTATAAGTTGCGACTTTCCAAAGGCAAGCGTGCAACTTCACTTACGAACTGAAAAGCTCATCTGCCTAACCCTCATTTCCAACCGGCTTCAAATCTAAACGGATGCAGCTAAAGGTGAGCCTAACAAAATATATTACCTTAGCGAAGTCAATAAGATTGTGATATTCGATGTAGTTGCCTCCGCCCACGATGAACACTACGGCGTCGGTGGGAGGCGCGTGGCGTGCGGATCGCGCGCGTGCGGCGGCGTCGGTCCGTGCGGCGCGTGGGTCCAGCCAGAGTAGCTCGCCGCCCGCCTCCGTGCCGGACAGTGCCGCCTCCACGGCTCGGCTCACTGGCAGCTTCTGTGGCGGGTATATACGGATTTGAGTTCTGGAGCTTATGCATAACCAAACTACTATTCATCATCATCTGCATAGCATTTTCCGAACTATGTTGGGGTCGGCTTCCAGTTAAACCGGATGCAGCAAAGTACCAGTATTTTACATGAAGCGACTGCCTATCTGACCCCACAACTAGAGGATACAATCCCGAGCATGATTTTCAATCCCGGGATTACGGGATTTTTGAAGCGTAATCCCGGGATCCCGGGACTATCCCGGGATTAGACTATGTGGTTTCTAATTGGGCTAAAATGAAAAAAACAACTTAAATAATAAAAAAAAATCTTTTTAATGTCTTTGCACAACAAAAAACCACAATAAGAAAAGATAAAGACAAAACAAAAAAACTATACCGTGCAAGAAATAAAAAAGACTACACAAAGAAAAAATCGCAAATATTATCGCAGAAAAATATCAAAGCATCCAATCTTTGACTTCCAAGCCTGCTTCGTAGATAATTGCCAACATAAGCACAGCAGCTGAAAACACTCACTCAGGTTCTACGCTGGTTGGAGGAATAGACAATACGTGTAGATACTTATATGCTGTTTCTAAGTAATAACCACGAACTCCTCCATTTTTGAACAGGCTCATTTCACGTCTAGTAATACAATATTTGCCAACCCCAATTCATTTTGTACTTGTACTTCAGGATCTGGGGATTTCATACTCTTGTTAATTTCCAGCTGTTACTTTTCCTTTAAGTCCCTTCTAAGTTCTACGACAAACATATGTATATTAGGAGTGTACCTGTTAAGCGTGTACCGTGTATAGTAGGTACGTATCGTACGACGGCGTATCTAAGGGTTGTCTTTTGTCATTATGTAATAAATGCTGTTCATATAATCTAGGCAAGGTTATTGTCCAGGCGCAACGGACTACGGAATACAAATTAGACTTGTTTGTGGCAATCCCGAAAATCCCGGGATTAGCCAAGTACAGTCCCGGGATTTTCGGGGCCAGAAAATGGTCGGGATCCCGGGATCCCGAGATTCGGGATCCCGGGATTGTATCCTCTACCCACAACCCAGTTACTGGGTATACGATACCCCTTTGTAAGACTGCTGTTTGCTGTCCCTAATAACATAAAATAAAATAAAATAAACGACTGTCAAAGATCTAACGAAAGGGACCAACGGCTTATCGTGCTTTCCGAGGCACGGAAGGGTCTTGGTATGTAAAGATGGTCACCCATCTACGGAGTAACCGCAGCAAGCATAGCTTAACCTGAACGATCCACCCGTGCGGCTATTATTAGCCACAAGCCCTTAAACCGAAATACTATTATTTACTAGAATTTTGCTTCTAATACTAATCATTTTAATTGACTAATGATGAGGCTTTCGTCTTTTTTACCCCCTCGCAAAAATACAGGTTATAAGTTTGATCGCTATATGTGTCTGTGTAGCACCGCCGCTCGTGAACGGCTGAACCGATTTGGGTGCGCTTTTTTATTTAAAAATAGAGCTTCTAGCGCTGTTCTTAGTTAAAAGTAAAAACCTACGTATTGGCACGTATGTTTTTTACTTTTTTGAGGTTTTGTTTTACGGGGATTTTTTAAATTTATCAGTAGGTATACTTTAGCTATTTTCATAGAGTCATGCCGTACGGTATTTTGTTGTGGTGAACTGTCGCCGACGAAATACGGCATTCGGAAGATTCGTCGTTTTCAAATTAGATCGAGTGTCAGAAGAGAAACGTTCAGTTACTTCCGTCAATTTACTGAACCTTTTATGAAGAGTTCTATACAGCAGAAGGATCTAGATGAGATAAGTTTTGCCAAGCTACAAAGAGCCGGACTAAGCATAAACAGGTAACTAAGTAAATTAATTAAATTGTTACGAAAACTCGGTATCGCTTTGTTTTTTTACTGATTACTATGTGCCACATTATGTTACATAAGTTGCTAAACGTCAAACGTCGTTCCGACAAAGTTGTAAAACGTTGGCACGAAGTTTTACAATTTTGGCGGCACGACATTTGACTTGCCACGGCAGAGTCGGCTCTTCCCGACAGCGGAAGACGAATGAGATTAGTGATGTACCTTATTATTATTTGATTTACTCGTTTGTAGTTCGAATGAATTTTGTAACTGTTGTTTAACGATAGTAAAATACGAAATAGTGTGAAATTAAATACTTATAATAATGATGTTACAAGTTTTATTTTATTTCTATAATTGTTGCAATTATTAATTGGTTATCCATAAGATGTTGCCATTCCTATTTTTGGGAGGTATTAGTGTAGGTATTTGCGCTAAATTTGTAGCTTTGCGTGGGAGGACGCTGATGCGTAAACGGTCTGCCGTTCAAAAGGTTAAATAGGTACTGACCTTTTGCTCAATTTTTAAATTTTATATACACTTTGACATTTGATTATTAATAAATACACAATAACATGAATAGGTATTTACTTCGTGAAGTACAATATTATTTTAAGTTGGCACACATTTACAATGTTAACACAGTGAGTGTTACTAACTATTTGGGTCATATTTTTTTCTCTTCCTTAGTTTTTAATGGTAATCTGGAAGTTTGAGTTCTTTATGCGGTCTACCTATGTATATGTTCTTTTTTTGGTATTGTTCGTCAAGTATGTGGCAACTTAAGGTTTGAAAGAGAAATGCGCGCACTGACTGGACAGGTCCACTAAATCTGTGTGGTTTCTTTATTAGAAGACCATTTCATACATCAAGTCTACATGTAATCTATGATCTGACCAAGATTATGTCTGGATTTAAAAAGCGACTGTTACCTCTTAGTTTCGTTTGGCCTTTCTTCTCAGAGTAGTCAGATAGAAAACGCCGAGCTCATCCAGTTTTTAATGATTGACTCAAAACTTAAGTTGTCACAACATAAGTTTTGAGTTGAGCTGCACGATTATGGACAAATGCGCGCACTGACTGGACAGGTCTACTAAATCTGTGTGGGTTCTTTATTAGAAGGCCATTTCATACATCAATCTACATCTCTATGGTCTACACGTGATATGACCAAGATTATGTCTGGATTTAAAAAGCGACTGTTACCAGCTCTAAGTTTGTTTCGGCCTACCTTCTCAGAGTAGTCAGATAGGAAACGCCGAGCTTATCCAGGTATTAATTGCCTGACTTGCTACAATGTTTTTACAAATCTACTTACATAAATGAAATAATGTACTTGTCAGTCAGTCATTTACATTTTACTAGCGGTACGCCCCTGCTCCATGACGACAAAAATATCGAGATTATTACCCTAAATCTAATAATGTATTCTATAATAAATCTACAGACATCAACTCTATAAACGATTGTGAAAACTGTATTAAAATTCATTGATTCATTGAAATCATCAAATGACTTCTCTTGCTCTGGACGTAGCTGAAGGGCGAGTCAGACTTTTACTGACTAAACCTACATGTGATTCTTCAGTTGCCTGTGCCAGGGCCACGGTAACTCTTTCGAACATATCCGCGACCCTGGCAGAAAGCAGTCGCACTGACAGCCATAAAAGGGCCTTTGTTTAATACTACAATAAGTATGTACAGATTTTCCCTTTTTGAACAGAATAGAAGAATTGCTAAGAGCTGCCGCGGAATCAACATCAAATGGACTTCTCAGACTGCTAATATTTTATCAATGCAGAAATACATGCTTATTAGTGAAAATACGTAACTTTTTTTTTGTCGAACGACTACCTAATCATTATTTTTAAAGAAAAATTATAAAAAAGGTATAAGGTCGAGGGGAAACCGTCTGGAACAAAGTTCCATACGCTTTTTCTTGAAATCCGAATGAAATGTCGTTTACTCCATCTTTAAAACGTTATTTTGCTTCAGCCTCATTATCGGCTTCAGAATCCTCGAAAACTACAAAAATGCGGGTGACGTTTTTATAGTTTGATAACAAAATTGAAAAAAAAAATCGCATCTGACATTTTGCATATTCATTTTGATCTCACTGTCAGCTTCAGAACCCTCGAAATTATAAAAACGACACCCATGACGAACAATTTCATGATTTCCGCAGCTGCCATCTTGGATTTTTAATTTCAACACATGAAGACGTGAAGCCGATAGTAATATCGACTTCTCGTCCTCATCGTCTCTTTTTATTATAATAAAAAGTCGCATGGAGCGGATAACGCTTTTCGCCAAGTAACGCGTTTTTCCTTACGTGACAATTTCTACAATTTTAGTCATGCAGAACTTCGTAAAATCTTGACTATAGAAGATTTAGTAGAATTTGTAATGGCTAGTAACAAATTTGATACACACAATAGTTAAGAAACAACTGTAATCTAAGAAACTACTTAAATTACAAGCTTATCGTCATTATACTCACGTGTTTTTTCACAACTAAGTTCTTAACTCCCTCCATCACGAACGAAGATCCTTGAGACACCAGTTTGGAGAACATGGAAACAGTTTTTGTGCCACCACCTTCATACTGGCTGGACATTTTTGTGAAGCCTCTGCAAAGGATAGAAACATTTTTAACATGTTTCATACGTATGTTAGAATGTTAGTACATACATATGTGTCTATGTAACGGAAACTTTGAACATGATTTTGACCCCCTTTAAAACGTCGGGTTAATTCGAAATTTGGCATACTTATCAGGACCGAGGACAATATATCCTTGCCAGGGTTATCAGGATAGCAAAAAAAAAAAACTCTTCGTAAACTACGCTGACATCCGTCACTCAAATTCCGCGCTAAAATGGAAAACAGTTGTGCCAATCTAACAACTAAAGTAAATAATAGTTTAAAAAACTCACTTCCATAGAAACCATAACTAAAAATGAGAAAATAATGGAAAAAAAGCGTGGGGTGCTTGATTTCAGTAAAAAAATACCTGAAAAAGCACCTCAAGCGTTTTTCCCTTATTTTTTATGATTACTTTTGATAGTATGTAAAAACATAGACAACATTATCTAAGACTACAGGAAAACTAAATCATAGGGGCTACAAGAATGCTTCATAACGGGGACAACGATGTTAAATCTTAATATACACATATTGTAAACTAAAGGCGCTTTTTGGGTCCGTCTATATGACCGCGTTGTTCCTCTGTACTTCGCAACGGATTTTGTTTCGGTTTTCACCATAAGGTGTATGTAGGTATGATAAATTAATATTAAACTCACATAATAATGAACTTAAAATAGAGAAATCTTTATTTTTATTCGCCAAAATCGTGCGAAGCCGAAGATTCGTGCTGGTTGCCTATAAAAAGAATTAATTTTAATTAAGTTCTACTCACTTCCATCGCCTCATGTAAGCCATAGGTTTGATGTCACAGTTGGCACTTACTAGTGCAGCTTCGTACCTCTTGTACTCGTCTTCAGGAATTTGTGTCGTGCACAGATAATAAATGATAAAGAGCCTCATCTTGTCTTCAGGGGTCCCTGCGCTAGGGTCCGATATAAGGTCCATTACAGCTTTGTATTCGATACCGCTGCTTTTACTCATTATTTTTTCTTCCAATTCGAAAAATGAATCTAATCGCCTGGATTTAATTGAGTTGAGGATAGCTGGAAAAATAAAAGTGGATTTGAGTACTTATAAAAACCAGACCAGTTACCTATAAGTAAAAAGGTTTTTCTTAAAAGAAGAATATAGTAAGCATATTCGAAATAGTAGCACTCCATTTTTAACTTATACTGAGGAGATCCTACACAATTATTTTTGTGTCGGCTCTGTCTGAAGACCAAGCTGATATGGGTACTTGTAGCCCAGTATCAAGGTTCCTTTTTCAACTTACCGGTAGCAATAGTGGTGTGCATATCGATAAGCCGTTTCTTTTCCATAAGTTGTGGCAAGGAGTTGACGGCGCTTGTCAGTCGCTGGGTGTTGTCACTAACCATGCTTAGAGCTAGATCACTCTCGCCGTCAAGTCCCATGGAAGTTTTTAACTTCTTCACTTCGGCTTCTGAACTCCTATAAGTAAGATACGGGTTATTTTAACACTAGCTTCAGCCCGCGACTTCGTCCGCGTTAAATATCTTGTTCCCCGATCCTTCCCGTCGCGTCGAATCGCCTACCCGTGCGATTTTCGCAACATTTTTCATTACGGCTCCGCTCCTCTTGGTTGTAGCGTGATGTTATATAGCCTATAGCCTTTCTCGATAAATAGGCTACCTAACACAAAAATATTTTTAAAATTCAAAACAGTAGTTTCCGAGATTAACGAGTTCAATCAAACAAACAAACTCTTCAGCTTTATAATATTAGTATAGATATAATGTAGAGCTTTTTTTTTGGATGGGAAATCATCAAATGACTTCTCCTGCTCTGGGCGGAGCTGGAGGGCGTGTCAGACTTTTACTGACTAAAACCCACCCGTGTTCCTTCAGTTGCCCATGTGCCAGGGTCGCGGTATCTCTTTCGAACAATCTCGCGACCCTGGCAGGCTAAATATAATGTAGAGCTGAAGGCCAATTCTCATAATTAAACTCGTTCGAAATCTAGTCGCGCAATCTCGGCGACAATCAAATGTCAAAACTTGTCAAAAATGTATGGAATCTCGCAGTATTTTTGACAGATTGAGACTGAGATCGGACTGTGAACGATCTTAAAATTTACGAGAATTACCCTCAGCTGACATGTGAATTGTAATGCAACGAGAATAGTGTGGATGGCTTAGCCGCATAGGAGCTCAACTGAACAATCGAGCATTGTGTGTTCCTTTGTGTCCGCGTAAAACACGCGGCTTACTGTATCGAATAAAGTAACGCGAACTGTAAGAGTTGACGGCAATGCGAGAGAGTCCTTGTGTGTAGGAAAAAGTAACAAGTATAATTTGTCATCCTGTCCATCTTAATCACTAGTGTGGCGCCACTTGGGAGGCCAATGTCTAGCAGAAGACCACGCTAGATTGAGGTGATTGAGTTGTAGAACTTACCTATATTTATCGAGATCTTCTTGTATAGCTTCAGCTACAGTGGGGAATGGGCTGCCCTTATGCTCCGTCCACAGAGGATCTCTGGAGTCCAGGTCACATACTCGCGTCTTTGATTTCTGCTCCTGCACTGTAGGGGTTTGATTTTCAGGTACCACTGCTCTGAGGATAAAATATTCAGAAATTTTTATAGAGTGTACAAAAAAGATGGGTGTAAATATATGCTTAAAGATGCCGAGAATCCCTTTCCTGGAAACCTTCTGGCTACGGAGCGATTGAAAGTACCTACAAAAGTTCTTACTTTGTTTCACGGATACAACAATAACGTGCGTTACAATGCAAGCTGTCGTAAACTGAGGTTTTGTAAGCTAAAAACAAAAGCTGTTCACCAGTAATAATTCTTGCTTAATATTAAGCAATAATTCTGGCTAATATTACTTACTTTTATGTACGGAATGACTAGACACCAGCTATATTATGGTTCTTTTACACACTGTATAACACTACGGAGATATCTACAATCCAGAAAAAGTCGTTTTACTGTTGAAAATATCAAAAAAACATACCTATTCAATGATAAATCCAAGACGTCATGTGCCAAAGCCTGGTATGTCCATGTGTGATGTAAAGGTGTTGCCATATCGATGTTCCTATCCAGCAATATCAACATTGGCCGAGTGAAGCTGAACGACCCTGCTTGACCAGTGTTGCCATGGAATAAATTATTTCTAGCGTCCCATAGGTTTTCTCGAAGTTTTTTGTCAAGCTTTTTCGCAACCATTTCGGCAGCGTTGCCTTTGCTACTCCTTATTATGGGAACATTACCTAGAATTAAACAAATTATTATTGTTAGACTGTTTTTCTCTGAGAAAGGCCTTTGCTTGGGTAAAGGTCTCTCTCAAATCCTTCCTGGAACTCCTTTTCCCGCTATGATTACCAGCTTAACAAATCATCAATACAGATTAAATGTTGTGTGAATAGTTTACCTATTGGCAAATTAATGAATAAAAATCTTGGATCCATTAATACATTCGATCATTGAAAGACAAAGCACAGCCTAAATCGTTGGGTCTAGGAGCATGAAATTTTGCACACGGTTCCTTATTATTAGAACAAAAATGAACACTAAGAAAGAATTTTTGAAGTTTGTACGTAAATTTGTTTAGTTAAAATGATTCATGGTTTTTTGGAAACTCATTTCCTAAGGCTCCTCAGAAGCTCGGTCGGAAATCCCATTGGGAACACAGCTTATCACTTCATATTTTTTAATATTATGCTTAAAGAATGTCATCATCATAATATTGGCTAAATAAATTTATTCTTACTCTTAATAATAACAGTTCTTGTTTTATAATATTATGAATTATGTACTTTATTTAGTTAAGTTACGAAATAATTTTGTTATTTTGATTCATTAATTAGTTATTAGGTAACATACATTGTGGTCTATCCATCTAAAATACTTAAAAGTATTATAGAAAATATTAATAAACTAATAAGTACTTTTAATGAGTGTTAAAATTATTTAATTACTTTACTAATTAATATTGTGGATGTATTGCTTTCATGAGTCACAAACTGATAGCCTTTAACTTACCTAATGTCACAAATACTGAGAATAGACTTTCAACTATATTGTCCATGATGGCTTCCATTTCAGTGTCCTTTGTGTCACCTCTGTTGATAGCTGGAAAGAGATATAGATATTGAATAATAAGCTAATATGTTTAATAAACAAAATCTAGATATCTAATACAAATACTGGATACAAGAACCCATTAAGAGTCATTGCTATATTTTACTGTAGCTTGCTATATTGGATACTTATTAACATTTTGAAGCTGTAATCCACTACTCTAGCTCCAGTGGATACCAAAGACCTTCCCAAGGATACAACACTTGTTTCTCCCACACAACCATAGAAGGCAAACTAATTAGTGGTTACAGTTACCAGGGTGGAAGGACACTTTCTCATGATCATCATTATCATTTCAGCCGAAAGACGTCCACTGCTGGACATAGACCTCTCCCAATTTGGGGGGAAGGAGGGGGGGGGGGGGTTGCCATAATCACCATGCTTGGCAGGCAGATTGGTGGTCACAGTATGATAGTGAAATTAATATAGAATGCTGCTGCCCATTCTCTGATAAGGCCCTTAGTCACCTCTTACGACTCCCATGGGAAGAAATGGGATGCTGATATTCTTTATGTCCGGTACCACTCGGACGATAATAAATCTCATGATAATAAATAACAAATCAGAACTACTTTGGGCAGAATAAAGTGCCTTGTGAGAGGCAAGACAGGCATCATTAATATGTGAAAGTTAATTAAAAGCTTACACAAAATATTAAGCAAAATAGTTACCATAGTACGATAATGCATCAGACTGCTGATGTTTCATGATAAACAGGTCATCTTCAAGACATATGAAGTTCAAATACTGGTCAAACACTTTATGAATGTTTACCGCTGAATTAGATTGAATGGCTGACGCTGCCAAGTCCTCAAGTTTCTGTCTAGTGATTGGTGAAATGAAGTTTAAGTGGTACTGGTCATAGATGCCATTGTCCAGGTCTTGGCAGATTCTGCCAAGGTTTTCCTCAGTTGGGGCACAGAAGTATACTGCGGGCACTTCTGGGATTGGGTCCCGGTCAGAGTGCAGTTGTCTGAAATAGGAATTTGGGTTTAAGATAGAGAACTGTTTCTTTTAAAAATATTGTTTGAAATAATACTAGCTGTAGCCCACGGCCTCATCCATCAGTGTGGGTGTAGGAAATGATCCCAGGGAACATACTACCGGGATTAAAAGTACTCTAGTTATTCAGGAAAATATGGTATTCATTCCAAAATACATTGTTTTTATATATATATCTACTTGGGTTATGCGGTGCACGCCAGTAAAACTTTCAATCGAAATGATGTTTTTTGACAGCATCACCAATCATTGTCAGTCAGATGCCACATCTGTCTATCCGCATTTTCAGACACACAGGGGGTAATTAAAAACTACATTATTAATCTGAATGTAGTTTTACATAGGTAGTTCATAATTTTTGAAGTTCTGTTCATTCTAACAGAACTCTTTTTATTATTTCTATTTGAAGTAGACATTTTATAATAAGCAGTAAAGTTGAGTTTAAACAAATGCTATATTGAATAATGTAATATAATATTTAAATTCAACATTTTATTTTCATAATAAAGATAAGGTTAAACATTTCCTTGAACCATAACATTCATTTATTTATAGACAGACTTTTCATAAAAGTCAAGTAGGTAATTGATATTGTATTGGCAAAATCATGCATTATTATAACAGCTGATATGTCTAAATACATTCATTTTGTTTATAGTCAGCCTACAATGTCACTCTACTAGGACACATGCCTCCTCTCGGTGAGAGGGAAAGGGCCATAATCCATCAGGCGAGCCCAATGTGGGTTTGTAAGGTTGAACTTTTAATCCTATTCACTAACTTGACAGTTCAATGCAAAATAATGATACCATTCTAAAACTAATAGTGTCGGGGTAGTGAACGATTTCACATAAAGAATGAATGATAAAAATGTTTTTAATTAAATAAAACTTTAAA
The DNA here is from genome assembly GCA_932294355.1 of Aporophyla lueneburgensis. Taxonomy (NCBI): domain Eukaryota; kingdom Metazoa; phylum Arthropoda; class Insecta; order Lepidoptera; family Noctuidae; genus Aporophyla; species Aporophyla lueneburgensis. The sequence continues at coordinate 17,931,181 of OW028746.1, read as the reverse complement.
AATCATTTTTAGGTGTGGATTATAAGAATAATTAATAATTTTTAATAACAGTTATTTCCTTTTTTTATTTTCTTCTGATAGAAACAAAACTAAATATAAAAATCATTTCATTTTGCTTATTTTTTTACTAAAGTAATTTAATTTCCTCTGACAGCCATAGACTACATATATATCGATATAGTACACATCTTGTTTTAAGACAAGTTATTAAATTTAAATTACAAAGTTTGCATGTAAGTCGACTGTCCCAATTAACAATGTCGGTTATGCATTTTATACCAATATTCACTTTTTTACATAAATAGAATCACAAGAAAAAGATCTATCGCACGTAATTTTTTTTTTGAAAATCATGATATTTAGCCAGTTTTAAAGATAATATTGTTGGTTGTCCGCGCAACATTGTTAGTAGTAAAACAAACTTTGAACTGCTCTACTGAAAAGTAGTCTTTTTGCAGAACCGACATTGTTAATAGGGACCGTCGAAGTACATTATTTCAAGTTCATTCAATTTCATTCATTCTTGCACCACCTCACTATCTTTTTTTTGTCAAAACCTGGTATCCCTCTAATTGTCAAGTTAGTGAATAGGATTAAAAGTCGAACCTTAGATGCCACATGTCTTACAATTTTTGGTTCAAGGACATGCCTGTGTGTTCATTCAACGTTTTGAGAGCAGTGGTGATTAAATAATTTACACAAAGTAAAGCACCTGTCTGGGTACAAACATGCTATCAACAACTCGTAAATCCTGGTTGCTACCATTGGTCACCACCAAGATAATATTTAATACATACTTTTACTTTTTAATGTTAACAAATCCAATTACAGTAAATAATTAAATTAAGTATGGTGACCAAATTGTGGTGCCAACACAACTACATATATAATTAATTGTTAAATTTGCACAATCTGAGCCTCACATTACATTTAATAATATTTTAACCGACCAGGAAGTCAGTCATTTGCAGAGGTGCAAAGAGTGATTGAGCAAGGCGTTTTGTAAATGTACAACTCCTACTTGAATGTGTCACTCTGTTCTAATGGAGAGTCAGGAACTGGCTACACATAAGTACCAGTAAATAGGGTGCCAAGGTACATAATGTAATGATTACTCACACATGTAGAGTCACGCCGAGCTCTCGAAGCTCCTTGACAGATATCAATGGGGATATAACATCTTGACCCACTCTGTCGTAGATCAACACTTTCCATGTAGGTTCAGAAGCCACACTCTTTGTTAGGGGCTGATTCAAATTCAGCATTTGCTTCAAAGCATCTGTAATATTACAACAAAAATAAATAATCCATAATGTGCACTACGTGTAATCGTAAATTATCATGAAATCACTGTACGCACTGAGCTGTCGTTCACGTAAAGTACTCATTTTGTTATGTTAATTAAATAACCCTTTCATTCAATAGCTATATCTGTCTAATTTCACAACTTTTTAAACGTATAATTCCATTTAGGCTTATTTTCTTCGGGGAGTTGTATTTCTCCCAAATGTCAAATTTGACGTTTGAAACAGCGACACGTCGGCCGTGAAGAGTTCGTTCAAAAATAATTCGGATACACATCCAAAATAAACCTTTGGTCTTTTCAAATGAAATATGGCTGGCACTTCCTGCAGAAAAAAAGCTACAGAAACCATAAAATAATTAGAAGATAAATATTTTGTTTTAATTTGAACTTTTTTATGGTATTTATGAGATTTTTTTCACAAAACATGGCCTATATTTTTAATTATAACTCTGAACAATAACTCTTTGGTAGAAATACTTTTCTCTTTATACACACATCAAAAGTGTCTAGGGATCAACATATATTTTTGCAATAACTTTTCTCCTGATTGTTATTAATTAAAATTTTCTTTAAGGATTCATCAAATAAAGTGTTTTCGTTTGTCACAGTAACGATAAACCAAGTCACCTTTGCATTAATAAAGAAATTTGCCATTTTCCTAATAAAGGGATTTTTGACATTTGAACCACTAACACAAAAGTTCGAATAAAAGACTGAAATAACAGTTTTCTTTAAAATTTTATTGGGTAACTTAAACAATTAATAATCCGTGTTTCTACCGCGAACACTAACAACACAAGAACATCGGTTTGGCATACTCAAAATGAGTTCATCCAAATCACGCTGTGGAATGGCCGCCCATGTTCGTTGCAACAACAAAAAAAGGTCTTCTTGCGACTGGATACCCTCCATATTCGGCAGAACTCTTCTCTGTAGCATATCCCATGCATGCTCAATCGGATTCAAGTCTGGCGACTGAGCAGGCCAGGGCAGGACATTGATGTTAGCTGCGGCGAGAGTCTGTCTTACAACTCTTGCGGTGTGCGGTCGTGCATTATCATGCATTAACTGAAATAAGGGACCGATTTGCACTTGTAGAGGAACGATGACGTCTGATACAATCGTCTCAGCATAAATTTGAGCGTTGAGGTTGCCTCTGATCCAAATCAACTCAGTTCTTCCGCCGATCCAAATACCCGCCCATACCATGATGGTTCCACCACTATAAGGATGGACTTCCTGGCAGGATTTTAATCGCTGTTGGCGTCCAGGGGTTCTCCAGTGTCGTATACGTCTTGTATCCGGTCTCATACCAAAACGAGACTCATCAGAAAAGCACACGAAACGCCATTGTTCTTCTGCCCAATTTCTGTGTTCAAGAGCCCATTGATATCGAATCCTACGATTGTGCATTGCTATAGGTGGTACCCGTAGCGGTCTTCGGGAATGAAGGTTCTCTTCATGCAAGCGGTTTCTGACTGTTTGGTCGCTAATTAAGTTCCCTGAAGAGTGATGAAGCCTCACGGCTAACATCATGGCGGTTATTGTTGGAGCTCTTCGAGTTAAGATTTGAATGTATCGGTCTTGTCTCCGTGTGGTGCAGCGATACCGTCCTCCATGGCGCTCAGCCACGGTACCAGTGCTTCGGTAACGTGTCCAAAGTCGACTGATAACACTCTGACTTGTATTCAGAGCTAAAGCCACAGTACGTTGCCGGGAACCAGCTTCTATCATTCCCACGGCTCTGAGCATTTCTTCCCTGCTTAAATGACGTCGCCGCTCCATAATAACGTTGGTTTTAATCAGTAGTAGGGAAACAGTAGCACTAATAATGTCTTCAATGCGTTGTATGTTTTTATAGGGAAAATATTGACAGCTGATTTTCATCTTTTACTCGAATTTGATTCACAGTTCCTGATTCAAATTATGAAATGCACCAAAAAGGATCCATATAAATTTATAAAATCATAAATTTATTACAAAGCCACATCTCAATCTCAAGAAATCCGCATAAAATGCTTGATCCCTAGACACTTTTGATGTGTGTATTTTAACTAAATTCTGCCCACGACTTCGTCCTTGCTCCCCCGACCCATCTCGTCGCATCGAATCGCATCATATTCGTGATTTCTTTTCTTTTTGCTTGGGTCCAAAGGGTCCTAGTGTGAAGTTATATAGTCGATAAATGAGCTATCTGACACTAAACGTACTTCATGAGTTTAGTAGGTTCAACAACCTTTTTCAACAAGAGTTTGTTACTCTTCAGCAACTTTATAATAATATACTATTTAGATTTGATTACAATTGAAAAAGCTATAGTGACCCAACCTTAAAAGATAGACACATGTTATCGCGGATTTTTTCTAGAACTTAAAAAAAAAAACCGCCGTTTATGATTTTTGCGTTAGGTACTTTAACCGTTTACGCAGCGTACCTACGCAACGAAAGCTTTCAAAAGGAATACATTTTCTCCGTTTTTGCAAGAATTTTCATTGATGCTCCGCTATTTTGGTCGAAGCGTGTCTTTATTAGCTTACAGTCTGTCTAGATAAATGGGCTACCCAACACTATAAGATTTTTTCTATTTGAACCGGTAGTTTCTGAGATTGGCGCGTTAAACCAAACAAATTCTTCAGCTTTATAATATTAAGTATAGAAGTAAAAATAATACATTTAGGGTTCTTGATACTACACACTCACATTCACAACATCCTTCTCCCATCTCGTCGTCACATTTCACCTGCACACGCATTACACTAGATATACCAATGTGTATTTAACCCTTTCCTAACTGACGGTACTAATTTGTACCGGGTGATTCCCCGTTATTTATTTCGTCAAAACGATCGCGCATTACGCGCATTGGACACTGACGTTCCTTTCGAATACCACTACCCTAGCCAATCACAGTGACTTATTTAAATTTTGCCTATATACCGCCCGCAAGTGACACTTTCAAGTAGCGACCGCCCGCAAATTACAGTTTCGGATTTGAGAACTGCGGATTGCTTTTATTTTAGAAAAAAATTAAAAATAGAATGGACGGGGTAAGTGTTATTTGTTTTATATTATTATTTAAGATTGTAGTTTTAACTCTACAATTAATATGGTTTTAGATTATTATTTTAAACTTTAGTGCTAAAATAACGATAAAAATGTACAAGGATTTAAAAGTACTGTCAGTGGTTTTGATTGATTTTTTTGTTAATAAAAATCAAAAAAAAATATGGGATTTATTTTTACCTTCCTTATTAATATTATAAAGTTAAATTGGGAAATATCTTTCAAAGTCTCTAATCCGGTAGGAAAGGGTTAAACATGTTTGTTGTTTTTCTTTCATGAATAAATATTTTGGCTACAGTTTGAAAATCTGTACTCACGAGTATATTACTTACTAGCTTCTGCCCGCGACTTCGTCCGCGTTAAATTTCTTATTCCCCTGACCCTTGCCGTCGCGTCGAATCGCGTGCGATTTTCCCCGTTTTTGCAACATTTTACATTACTGCTCTGCTCCTCTTGGTTGTAGCGTGATGTTATATAGCGTATAGCCTTCCTCGATAAATAGGCTACTCAACACAAAAATATTTTTTCATTTCGGACCAGTAGTTCCTGAGATAACCGCGTTCAATCAATCAATCAAACAAACAGACAAACAAAATCTTCAGCTTTATAATATTAGTACCTATAGATATACATTAATATTATAAATACGAAAGGAACTCTGTCTGTCTGTTACACTTTCACGCCTAAACCACTGAACTAATTTTGTTGATATTTGGTACAGAGGTAGACAAGAATTTAGGTAAGGACATAGACGACATAGTCTACCTTTTTTCCCGGTAGCACGTTCCCGTGGGATAATTTTCGACATCCACGCGGGGGATGTTGCGGGCAGAAGATAGTGTTTCTATAAGTTTGTGTTGAAATTGAAATGAAAGTTTTTCAATAAATTTGGATATAGTTTGAAAATGTTTCTTTAAGTTCATTTAATGTTAGGTAATATGGTTTGTACCGTGTGGTGCCGGACGTAAAGAATAACACCACCCCATTTCTTCCCGTGGGTGTCGTAAAAGGCGATTAAGGGACTTATAGAGAATGGGCAGCAGCGTTCTCTATGCATTTTACCACCATACTGCGATCGCCAACCCGCCTGCCAAGCGTAGCGATTATGGCAAAGCCCCCCAAATTGGGGGAGGCCTGAGTCCAACAGTGGACGTTTTGCGGCTGAAATGATGATGATGATGATGAATATGGTTTACCCCGAAGGGGTAGGCTCTCCTGCCAGGGTAGCGAGATCTGTTCGAAAGAGTTACCGTAGCCCTGGCATATGGGTAACTGAAGGAACACGGGTGGGTTTTAGTCAGAAAAAGTCTGACACGCCCTTCCGCTCCACCCTAGAGCGGGAGACGTTATTTGTTGATTTCCTACCCACAAAAAAAAAGGCGTACACTCTGGTGATCCAACAAGGTTATCCTACAGTTTGGACGTCAGTCTCTCACAAAGGATAATTTTTTGTATTTTGTCATAACGCTACAGTTCCTGTCTTTATGTTTTTATCTTTGTGACCCATTGTGAATGGGGAAAAGTAAAGATTCTTATTATTTTCACGTTCCTTGACATTTCATTCACATTCTCGGGACCCTGGGGTGGAGCCTTTTGGATGGCGTACGCGAACTTTAAGAGAATCATGGGTTCATGGCCTTGGGTGGCTAGATAACTTAACGCAGGGTCTTTCCATTGTCCTCAATGGAAAGAACCTGCGTTAAGTTACACAGATAAAATGATTGGGGTGACTTGGACATTCAATAATAGGGTCCCGAAAACGGTCACGGTACATGGTGTCGTAGCGCCAAGGGTGCAACATGTCCTGAGGGGCTTAAGAAGAGTGGAGAGGTATTCCTCAGTTATCAGGACAATTCCGGAAGTTAGGTCAAGTACACTACCAGCACCGAACTTCTCCTGCCTCCGAACACGTTTGCTCTTGCGAATCTCCTCTCCGCCGGCCAATAAAAGCAAACAAGCACCTGCTGTCCTGCGGGTTCTCTCTTGGTCTGGCTAGTCACCCTAGACTAGTTTCGGTAAAGTAAACTCTACCGGTATAAACCTACTTAGAATCCAGGAATGAGCAAACCCCACCACAATGTCAACGTAGAGATACAGCGGTGGGGTATTCAAATTAATTTTTAGTTTTTGGAATCTTGCCTGAACCTTTTCCGCAGACAACAAGATCACTTGAATAAATACACAGTTTGATTTTAGAGCCACTTGTTTAACTTTCACCTTTTTTCAAATGGGGCGCATCTCAACGTTTGGGAACACATGCACTAGAATAACGACCCATGGATGGGTAAATCACCATTCTATCGAGATCGGTTAAATATTTGACCAACCATTGATTACATAGTTATAGGCACCTTCTATACATATGCGTAAGTTAATTAACCCACTGCAAGAATCTACGCGCGCAACAATGTCCAATTATGGCGTCCCTATTACAAAATCTAGCTACATGATGAATTTAGATTAAAACATGTTCCTAGGTCATTCAAACTTTTTTAATTATAAGCTCGAAATTATGATTAAACGGATAAATTAATGATTACCTACATAAAGATAGTAGACCACAAAGATATGCTGGTAGATAGGTTAAAGGTCGTAGACGTAGTAATATCTGGTGACAGAGATGTAGGTAGGTACCTACCACAAACCTACCTTGAAGAGCTCAATGCTATCTCTTAGCGGTCATGGGAATTACCGATGAGTGACCACATAACATGTATTTACGAATGTTTCGACAGTAAGACCAAAAGAAAATGTATTCAGTGTCGATACACACGAATGAATTAATAACTGCAAGGGCATCGTTAAAGTGATTGGTTCACATATGGCTTACACTTACTATCGCTGTGTCAGGAGTCAGCCAACAATCTGGAACTGATTTGTCATAAGACCCAATTAACAATCCTACTAATACTTATTATAAAAATGAAAGTTTGTGAGTAGGTATGGATGTTTGTTACTCTTTCACGCAAAAACGACTGATCAGATTTAGATGAAATTTGGCAAACACATAGTTTATAACCTGGATTCAATAACACTAGACGAGAAATTACAATGGGGACCACATATAACATCTCTTGCGGGGCGACTAAGCTCGGCCGCTTATGCTGTTAGAAAGATAAGACAGTTAACAGATGTAGAAACCGTGCGTTTGGTCTATTTTAGCTACTTCCACAGCTTTATGTCGTATGGCATTTTACTGTGGGGTAGGGCTGCTGACATTGAATCCATTTTTATTTTGCAAAAGAGTGCTGTCAGAGCCATTTATAATCTAAGTCGCCGCGAATCTCTCAGGGAACTATTTAAAACGATTAATATTATGACGGTACCTTGCCAATTCATTTATGAAAATATTGTGTATGTAAGAAAAAATCTACATCTTTTTAATAAAACTAGCGAAAGACATAATTTTAACACTAGAAATAAAGACAAGATAGATCAACCATTTTTCAGATTAGCAAAAGTACACATACATCTTTTATGGGGTACTGTGTTCAATCCTACAACAAAATACCTTCTCATATATTGCAATTAAATAAAAGGAGGTTTAAAAGTCATATTAAAAGTACACTTTGTAAACGAGCTTATTACAAATTAGAGGATTACATCCAAGATAAGAATGCTTGGAAACATCCTGGTCTCGCTCCATAGGACAGTCTTAGAGTTTATCAAACTGGTTGCTAACTTAATTGTATTAGATTTATTTTTCCCCTATGACACTGATTTACATTCTATGATTACTATAACCTCATACACTGATTTGCAACTTGTAAAATATTAGGAAATTTGTATTCTTGCCTTTGCAATGTTTGTAAGTATGTGGGCACCATGTATCTATCATATAATTAATTTATCTCTCTTTGCTTCTTTTTTTTTACCTGTTGTGGTATGGTAATTTTATTTTAGGTGCATTGTCTTCACATATAATTATATAAATATTGTATACAAATATTGAAAACATTTTAAAAGTGTAACGGTGGAGTTTCTTGCCCATTCTTCTCCATACGAATCTACCTTTTGGAAGGGGCAACTAGAATCAATTCTATTTTCATGTAAAGTTGACGGTCAAAAGTTTTTTGGGCCTTATTGAAATAAATGCTTTGACTTTGACTTTGATAGCGTACTTTTAATCCCGGTAGTACGTTCCCGCAGGATAATTTCTGACATCCACGCGGGCGAAGCCGCAGGCAAAAGCTAGTAGGTAACAGTGGCGAAAGCACCATATAACACGATTCCTACCGGCTTGCCTTCGGGGATTCGCATTGGTAACTCTATCACTATTAAAAATACAATAGTATGTAAATAGTGGCTACTATTGTCAATAAATATTGTTACACTACGGGTATTTAATTCACCATAACATTCAAACAACAAAAATGGTTATTTATAGCTTTGTATTACAACAAAAGAGAAATGTTCTAAATTAACCCGGCGCCGAAACGTCGTAATCGGGAACTAAAAATTCATACAACAGCGATCCCGTAATGATGTCACTTTAGGTCACGTGGCACCGCTTGATATGTACGAGAGCAAGCCGCTGTACAACGGGTTATGACAGAGACAGGTATAGAAAAATGCGTCAGCGAGAACGAGATAGAGGAATATTGCTTATTTTATTCGGTTTTCAGCTGTTCAATTTAATTGTATTTAATTCATTACATTCCTATATTAATTTTAGAATGATAGTAAGTATTCTTTATTGATGAGTCAGTAAGTTAAAGCCGACTTCGCATCGGCTTCTCTTTTAGAAAAAATTACACCTCGCCACTGGTAGGTAACTAATATAGTAGTTTGAATAAACATACGTTCGCACGGACGTAAAATGATCGCGGCAGGATTTTTTCGCCCACTGAATCTTAAACGCAGTGCTTACTGTGCTTAGTGCCTACAGTTGAAAATCGAACAGTGTGTTTTTCGATGCGCTGGTACTCTGTTGATTCTCAATGCACGGTTTAACACCAAAACTTGAAAATCTAGTCGGCAATATAATCCCGCCACGATACTTTTACGTGTGTACGAACGTGGTCTAATACCAGCCTATTATTGTCCCACTAGACTGGAGGGCACGCCTCTTCTCATACTAATAATAACCACCGTATCTCTACGTTGACGTTGTGGTGGGGCATTGCGCGGTCCTGAGCTCTGGGTCCGGGCCGGTAGAGTTTACTTTGCTGACACAGGTCTAGGATTCAGGCCAAGAGAGATGCAGAAGCCCTTACCGCAGCATGTGGCGAGCTGTTTGGCAGTAGCGACCCCATGGACCCTATCTCCCGGGAGAAGTCTTGTTCCTCATCAGAAATGACTTGCTTTTATTGGCCGGCTGGAGTGAACACTGACGAGGAATAGAGTTCCCAGCTCATTTTAAGCTTTACTGGCCGGTTTGAGTAGAGATTCGCAAGAGAAAGGAAGTATTCCAGTAAAATGCTGGTAGGGATCTTGACCATATTCCAGGCTTTGGAATTGTTCTAATAGCTTTGGAATACTTCTCCACTAATTAAGCAACTCAGGATATGTTAACCCCCTTGTCGCTATGTAACTATGTGCAAGCGACCTATTTCTGGCAACCAATATTCAGTGTGCAAGTCACCCCTGCTATTTTATCCGAGTATTGTTCAATCATTATTTTTGTTACCATATACTGTAATAGTCCTACACCCACCCGGGATTGTCCTTGGGCGCACGAGCATAGCGCATACAGGGATAATCATCGGTTGGTGCCTTTTTTTTTTGGATGGGAAATTATCAAATGACTTCTCCCGCTCTGGGCGGAGCGGGAGGGCGTGTCAGACTTTTACTAACTAAAACCTACCCGTGTTCCTTCAGTTGCCCATTTGCCAGGGTCACGGTATCTCTTTCGAACAATCACGCGACCCCGACAGGCATCGGTCCTAGCCCCCTTCAGTGCTCGGTGGGTGCCTCCTTATAATTTAAAATTGTCTAAGGGGCTTCCTGCAGGATGGCTTCGGTTCCTTGTTCGCCTTCCAAAGGTCCGAGACCCCATGGTCCGGAGATATGACAAAGAGTAATAAAAGCTTCTAATGATTCTTAATAAAACATACATTATGTAATAGTAAGTAGTACATATGTAAATCAAAATTCATTTCAAAATACTTTCCAATCAAAATTTGAATAAATAAGTATTATATTGAAGTGTAAAGAAATATGCCAGAAATAAATTGATTCTAAAATCGAATGAATTGAATTTTGAAATGATTAGTAGTTATTACTGTTATTACATAATCAGAACTTTAATAAAATTTGTTATTCAATTATAAGGACGGCCTAGTGCAGTAAAAGGCTCCTCCAACTGTCCCCATTTTGTTCTATCTCTAGTTAGTCCGCTCCATGTTTTCCTATTAAGCCTAACGAGTCACCACTCCTTCTCTTGTTAGGTCCAGTGGACCAAAATCAAAACAAACTGGTATGGACCATCATACCAGTTTGTTTTGATTTTGGTCCATTTATTATCGCTAACTCTTTGTAAATGTCCAGCCCATTTCAATTTTAGTCTTAGTCTTTGATAACATAGTTTTGGTTTCTTGTCGTACTGAGCTGTTTCTGACTCTATCTCTTTGTTTATGGCTCATGTATGTAACTTATCTCTATCTCTCGCAATCACAGAGATTTTTTTTTAAGAGGCCTTGTTCAAGAGGCTTCGGTGTCTATCAATGACTTTTCATACAGAGAGATTATAAGTAGTGATCACAACGCTTGTTCAATAGGCAAGTATTTTAAGGTATTTTGTGTGGTTAACTAATACTAATGCATATTACATCTTTAAACTAGGTTAAGTGGCGTCTGCCGCGGTCAGTCAATGTATAGACATTGGTTAGGTACTAGTAGTGTATTTATTTTACGCTAAAAGTCTACATTGATGGTACAGTAACTGGTATAATATATCTAATAGTAGTACACCCGGCCCGGACCTGTCTCTTGGCAGCATGTTTAAAGTGCAAGCCACACTGGGAACGAAGCTAAGTTCATGTAGCTTTGCGCATGTAGCTATCGCGTCTTTTTAACCGATGAAAAAAAAGGAGGAGGTTATCAATTCGACGCGTATATTTTTTTTTTTTTATGTATGACCACGCATAACTTTGTACATAGTAGTCCGATTCTGATAATTCTTTTTTTATCGGAAAGAATATACTCCCAAGGTGGTCCCATATAAATTTGGAAAACAAAATCGAACCCTAAGGGTCAGAAAACAGGGGCTGATTGATTGTTCACTCACTGATTGTAATGTAATGTAAACCACGCATAACTTTATACAGAGTAGTCCGATTTTGATAATTCTTTTTTCATTGGATTGGGTATATCTTGCCAAGTATTATTAGTACATTAAAGCCACAAAAAATATAAAATAAAAACTTTTTAACAAAAAATTATACCGCCGAAATTCGGCGGTTTAATATTTTGTTAAAAAGTTTTTTCATACATCCCTTCATAGGTTGGGTACTATATCATCGTCATACTCAGCACTGTTCCCACTGCTGGGACATAGGCCTCCTCTTTGTGAGAGGGAGTGGGCCGTAAACCACCACGCGGGTCCAGTGCGGTGTTTTAGATGTCACAGTCTTCGATTTTTTGGTTCGAAGACATGCCGGTTTTATCACCATTTTTTCCTTCACCGTTTTGATAAAAGTGGTCATTAAATAAAATTTACACAAAGTAAACCGGCTGTACCGTCAAACAATCAAATCTTAAATTAGGTTTCGGATATACCGACGACACAGACACGCACACATTCTACCGTAGGACATCGGAATGGTACAAGTAATTGGGCTGTGCTTGTAGAGTCTAAAGTCAAATGGTCTTCTCTTCATCTATTGCAGTTGGAAACAGGAATTACCTAATTCATTTTTTGGTTCAGTTTTGCTATAAGAGGGCCTCGCATATATAACGCTCTAAGGCACACTTGAATATTCTTACAGTGACCAGAAATCATATTTTACCAGTCGAGAAGATTAAAATGAAAGGAGCTTCATTACTTCAATCTGCGTATAGTGGTTTTAATAAGGATGTATGAGAATAGAATATTAAATAGAAAAAACCGGCCAAGTGCGAGTCGGACTCGCGCACCGAGGGTTCCGTACAAACCTGTAGGTATTCTCGGTTTAAAAATAAATGTTTTTTTTTAATTTTTATATTTCAGTTGATTGAATGTACGGTAAATTGCGATTTACGATTTATGACGAATAAAAGAAAAACTACTCACTCGATCTCGTTCAAACCAATTTTCGGTGGTAGTTTACATGGTAATGTACATCATATTTTTTTTTTAGTTTTATCATTCTCTTATTTTAGAAGTTACGGGGGGGGGGGGGGACGACACACATTTTACCACTTTGGTGTCTCTCGCGCAAACTATTCAGTTTAGAAAAAAAATATATTAGAAACCTCAATACCATTTTTGAAGACCTATTCATAGATACCCCACACGTATGGGTTTGATGAAAAAAAAAAACAATTTTGAGTTTCATTTCTAAGTATGGGGAACCCCAAAATTTATAATTTTTTTTCTATTTTAGTGTAAAAATCTTGATGCGGTTTACAGAATACATCTACTTACCAAGTTTCAACAGCATAGCTCTTATAGTTTCGGAAAAAAGTGGCTGTGACATACGGACGGACAGACAGACAGACAGATAGACAGACCGACAGACAGATATGATGAATCTATAAGGGTTCCGTTTTTTGCCATTTGGCAACGGAACCTTAAAAATGAAGTGCCTGTGAAATATTGCAGGCCGTCGAAGAAAATTATTTCGATAGTTAAATTGCCTCTAGTCTTGGTCTTAGCAGTGACTTACGATTTGCATTAAAGGTATTTGTGATAGCTTACAAGACCACTGCTTTATACGTTTTGTCGTTTTACTGGGGCCAGGTAACAGAAATCGAGACCAAAATAAGCTCATAAAAAAACTTAGGCTCATGGAGATTTCTTAGAACCACACATACCGGCGCTATGAACCCAATATAGGCGCTATAACTAGTAGCGAAGCAAAGTTACATGTTTTTATGTAAGGGTCATCCTCACCTATTGCATCAGTGCCTTTCCATTTAAAAGCGATATATTGTCAATATCATTGGCTGCACACGGAACCTAATTTGACACCAATGCGGCACGTAAGCAGCACCTACCTTTATTTGACGAATGTCAGGGGGTTTGAGGAGAAAGCCGCCCGCGGAGGTCGGCTGGTGATGGCAGCGCGCGGCGCGGCGCCGGCGCAGTGCGCGCGCGCCGGTGAAAGGCACCATGTCGATACTACACGCAGTGAACAGTGCACGGACCGCGAACGCCATGGCCAGTTTACCATATATGCGAATATTACTCATTTGTGCTATTTTAATCAATGGTTTGTTCCAATTTTAATACAGTATTTTTTTATATTTGTGACCGTGTAATTCCGTAATATATCACCAGTTTAGAACGTCTCTACATATAAGGAATTAAAAATCACCCAATGCGTAATTCGTAATCTTATGCAAGCGGTGCGGCTATCAATTTGTTAGCCGTTAACGTAACTGTTACAATGAAATGATACTACTTAGTGAAAGCTATGCATCGTGTTCAGCTAGAATTTTTACTATTTCATAAAATAACGTTGAATGTGAAAGCGTGCGAGAAAAATCTCTGTTATAAACGTTTCTCATTACTTAGTGAATAACGTATAATATGTTATATTTAGAAAGTGTCAGATGTGGCTGAATAATGGACCTAATTGTAATTCGTCTGGCACGTCCTATCTTTCACTTGACATTGAGGCCTGTGACCAGTTGCTATCGAGGATATTGACACTTACGTCGGTACTACATGTAGTCACCTGATTTAACGTCTACTTATCTTGTAAGGCTCCAGTCCGGAAATTTATAGCTGGCAGCCTCGCTGACTTTTTGTCGTTCAAGTGTTTTAACAATCCATTCTCATTTGCTCGATAATTACAGGATAGATAGAGGTGATATTGTCTTATAGTTAGAAAAAACTTGAGGCAATTAAAACTCAACAAAAAGACTGATAAAATTACAGAACTTTTTAAATTAACTTCAGATCTAATAAAGTCTACGCCCAAACATCTGCACCCGTAATTTAGAAGGACTCCAAGTGTTTAGGTTTACCAAAACGAATTTCGTAAATTTAAAGCTCTCAGGAGCAAGCGCGGCTAACTCTCCGGGACAGAAACCTGTACAGTCTACAACAAAAGTAATTAACAACTGTCAAACAAACCAAAAGAACAAACCTAAACCGATGTGTAGTTCGACCATGAATGTGCCTAGTGGAAATATTTCTTCGAATTCATGCCTTTAAGTAACTTCAAAGCGTGAAACATACATGAAGAAACTTTGATAGCTGCCAGTAATGTACATTTCAAAACGATTAATGCGTAATTTCAGTATTAAACAATTTATTGGCACGTTAAACAGACGTATACAATCAATTCACAAGCCTCTGAAGGCCCACTAAATTTTGTAATCAGTTAGCTTATAAATAATGAATGAGGTATGCGATGTGGTTTGTCTGTTTGCTTACAGACTGTGAGATAAGCACTCAAAGATTAATCTACAACTGAATGAGTAGGAAACATTGAGCTACCAAAAACTCACAGACCTATTGTGCCTACGGGTGATTGTATTGTTATAAAAATGCTTTAAAAATGAATTGGGCCGGTGTCTAATTATTTTTTTGGTTTTTGATGTTTGCCGTTGACGTTTTGTTGATTTAAAAAATAATTAAATACAAATTACCTTAGGGGTAAAGATTGTTCTGAACCTCAACATATTTTTTTTTTAAGACAACTCAAAAGAGACGAAGTCAGTTATGAAGATTTTCTTTGAAGATAAACTGAAATGTAAAGAACTTTGTAAACGTCTTTATTAGAAGAAAATATCTTGTTATTATGCTAAAGTGGATGATGGATGTGAAAAAATAAGATAATGTAATATTTTTTTAGCATTTTCGAGTCCCTATGGTATTTTAAAGTGAGGCGTGAGGTACCAAGGCCTCAGCCGTTACAAGACGTCATTCTAACTGGCCGTAATTTGGCAAGATGTCTAGACAGCTTAGCGTCAGTCTGTTCTAATAGCTTTTATATTCTACGAATGTCTACCAGTGGCATTACATTTGTATTTTGGCTAAAATCTTTTAAATATATTTTCTTGAAAGTTTTACGAAGGTGCTTTTATCAGGTGTATTGGAGCTTGAAGCTCTTGAAAGGCTCTTCGTAAATTGAAGTAAAAAAACGTTTTTTTACAATACATCATTCTATTGCCTGTCACTAAATTAGTTTTCTCAATCTACTGGGTACTCAACCAAAGACATATTCTCACATCCATAAAAGTTAAAATTAAATTCAAGAATGTCCACTTACGCTACCAGTAGGTTTTTATAAATCCTTGAATTATTTATAAGAAACTTATGTTCCAATAAAAAAATATATAATTTCATCATTAAATAATAAAATAACGTCTGGCATGTTAATAAGGCATCTTGATAATTTTGTCAAAGAATGTAATAATCAGTCTGATAAGGATGATCGATAAAATAAATAATGTCTAAGTCGTGACTTCCCTGTTCAATAGTGTTCGATCAATTCGGGACTATGAAATGTTTGCGTAACAAACTTTCTCTTTTAAATATAATAGTTCTAAATTGATGTCGAAAGTACCTACTTGTTCTGGCACTGGCACCTATTAAAAGTTCGTAATTAATAAATGAGTTAAATAAAAGTTGAGGTAATTTATCGACGGTTAAATTAGTCACGATTTCAATAGAAAGGCCCTAGGGGTATAAGCATAGTGAATTTGCCCTTGAAAGATATTGGCACGATACTTAGAGGATTTTTAGGTATCAACAAGATAATAAGATCCTGAAAGTTTCAGATCTCTAACCCATTAGGTTTTCGAGAAAAAGAAAAAAAAAAAGAAAAATCTGACAAAATCAGAAAAAAAAATTTTTCTCAAGAACGCGTAAATCGATTGATTTCAATTTTGGATATGTTTTAGAGGCTGATAGTAGCTTCTAGAAAAAAAATTAACACCTTTAACGGTTGATAAAAACCTTGAAAAAAAAATTCAATAAAAAAAGGTACGCCATATTGCAAAAAAATAAAAACCATTTTTTGTGCAAATATTTACTTCACGTATTTTAAGCTTGCATCTCTATTTGTGTCGCTCGTCTATGTCTTTTATTCTTATTTAAAGTAGACATGTCTAAACCAATAGTTAAATCTTAAAATATCAGTGAATATCAACTAAAATATTATAAATATTGTACACAAAGCGACAAATCGAGCATTTCCAGTCAAAGTGGACTTCTCATTGTACGAAAGGCCTATACAATAAGAGGTCAGCTAAAACTGGAAATGTATAGCTTGATATGTAGCAATGTATACACTTCTAAAATAAGAAACAGATTTTAATTGATAAATTATAAATAAAAACAACAAATGTTTGAAAGGTATATATGCAAAAAAGTTTATAATCACATTTTAGCGGTCTTCATCACTATCATCTTTAATCACAGGTGACCTGCCAGGGTCGCGAGATTTGTTCGAAAGAGATACCGTGGCCCTGGCATATGGGCAATTGAAGGGGGTGGGTTTTAGTTAGTAAAAGTCTGACACGCCCTTCCGCTCAGAGCGGGTGACGTCATTTGATGATTTGCAACAGACAAAAAAACACAGGCGAAACATTGTCTGCATCAAATAATTTGCTTAGTATTTCAGCAGGCCTCAGAATCTGTTCAAATATCTTTCGTGTGACAAATAATAAACAATACCAGCAACGTGAGAGTCGCATCTAATTGCTCTAAGACCATTTGCCCACTCACAGATATGCCTCAATATGCTTTTGGGACCAATAGCGTTTTTTTATTTATACTCAATAAAACATCTATAAACCTTCTTATTGATATGACGAGACTGAATTTGAGCTTCGCGTATGTTTGACTGGTCATTTACGTATTGAATGGTATGATTACCTGTTTCATCAAGCATTGCTTTTGTCGCTTGATTTGTCGCCGTGCGTACAATGTTTATAATATTTTAGTTGAAATTCAGTGATATTTTAAGATTTAACTATTGGTTTAGACATGTCTACTTTAAATAAGAATAAAAGACATAAACGAGCGACACAAATAAAGATGCAGGCTTAAAATACGTAAAGTAAATATTTGCACAAAAAATGGTTTTTATTTTTTTGCAATATGGCGTACCTTTTTTTAAAATCTTAAAAGCATGTAAGTCTATAGAAAAATGAATGGGAAATTCGAAAAAAATAGTTTCATAATTGTGCCAAAAATGTATCATAGTTAAAAATCGAAATTAAAAAAAAAGTGCAATTTTTTTCAAGGTTCTTATCAACCGTTAAAGGTGTTAATTTTTTTCCTAGAAGCTACTATCAGCCTCCAAAACATATCCAAAACTCAAATCAATCGATTCACGCGTTCTTGAGAAAATTATTTTTTTCTGATTTTGTCAGATTTTTCATTTTTTGACTTTTTCTAAAAAACCAAATGGGTTAGAGATCTGAAACTTTCAGGATCTTATTATCTTGTTGATACCTAAAAATCCTCTAAGTATCGTGCCAATATCTTTCAAGGGCAAATTCACTATGCTTATACCCCTAGGGCCTTTACTATAAATTGAAGAATATTATTATACAAGATACGACATTATGTCTATTCACGCGTCTGTTAAGAAATTTTATGTATCTAAGAGAAAATTCCACAAAGAAAATCAAATAGAAACTGTTCTCCGGTTTTCCCTTAATAAACTAAAGACTTTGTAGTCTGTGTTGAAGCTCGCTATTTGTTCAGGACAGAGTTTTAAATACCTTGAAGTCCTACAACAAGGTGACACAATGCTAACAGAGTTGTCTAGGTACTTACTTTCAGAACTATAAACTGCTGTATTGATTTTCAGGAAGCTACCAGCAGAAAGATAAGCCAGAGGACTTTGTTTGTCCTGAAGGCACCACGGGCAACGGAAATTTCGCTGACCCAGCCACGTGCAGGCGGTTTTATCAAGTAAGAATTTAGTTCCTAACTTAAATGTAATTTAGTTTTCATGTACACATGTGTTTTCAAAGTTAAATTATGTGACCTTTGGTTTAATGTTTTCGTGGTGGTGCCTTTTTTAAATGTAGTAAAAACTATTTTGCGTAAGTCATGGCAAAACAAAAAGCCCTTTCATAAGTGGTGTGATAATTATTTAACAGTCGTTGTCGTCGACTGTACTCGCGCGATGTAATGTATATAAGTAAAAATTGTATAATTGGCCCAGCTGAACTTCCGCGTACCCTAGTAATGTATAAATATACCCTTCATATCTTTCTATTAAATAATTGCTTCCTATATAAATATTATGTAATGAAGATTCAACTGTTTACTTTTGATTATCAAATCTCACCGATTTAGCTTCTAAAGCGCGAATGCGATCGTAATTTCGTTGGGAAAGCTAATTTAGAGATTTACCTTAAACAGTCATATTAATGGCGCAAACTGTGTCTACATTCGAAGAGTCGAACTGTTTACTTTGAGCTCAGATTTCTACCATAGATTTACTCTGAACATCCGTAAATATACATATGAAACAAAAAACTGCTTTAAAAACGAATAGCGTAGGATTGAACGATGTCGAATTATTATTTACCTATATTATTTGATCGAGTATATTCAAAATAAATACGTAACAGATTTATTCATCTGAATGTTTTCGGAGTTGATGAATTTAAGGAAAACATGTAGCAAATTAAATCCTTACAATATGTACCTATAATGTAATTCTTCAGCAATGTAAATACGAGTAACTTCACTTTCTCACATACATTCACCACAATGAAACATTGTATGAAAGGAAATAAATCTATTATACATATGTCTAGACGTAAATATGGCACTAAATTGCTTAATCAATTTAATAAAACATTTCGGTTATGATTAGCCGTAATAATCATAATAATATTTTATTAAACAAATGGACGATACAAATTACTTATATAAAAGTCATGAATTAGTTGGATATTTTATTAAGGAAATAGTATTTATTTTGAGACTTATTGACATTTTCGAATCTCGAATTACCGGTTTTGAAATAACCGGTGAAACAAGATTGGTTTAAGGCGAATTTGTCAGGGTAGGTTTGCGATTTGCAGGTCAGTAGCAGGTTGGATCAACATCCAAATATGAAATACTAGCTTTTGCCCGCAACTTCGTCCGTATAAATGTCGGTCATCGCGGACGCAGACGAAGTCACAGAATAAAAAGTAGTCTATGTCGTTTCTTGGGGTTCAAACTTACCCCGTACCAAATTTCATCAAAATCGGTTATGGTTTAGTCGTACAAGCGTAACAGACAGACTTTCGAATTTATACTATTAAAGGTTAGAGTATAGATGAATCTAAATATATATTTATAGCATTACCTATAATAGTAAATATTTATTTATAGAATCACCACTCTCTAAATGTTTATGTTACCTTATAGAATGGCTATTTCACGAAATACACACAACACACACACACACACACACACACACACACACACACACACACACACACACACACACACACACACACACACACACACACACACACACACACACACACACAACAAAAACAATTGCTTATTCTAATTACTGTAATTCAGTGAAGCCATATTTGTTACAGTCGCGAATTATATTTTAATTAACATACAATGTGACACTGAACTGCAAATTGCAAAACACATAAGAAAATTAGATGTTCGTGGGCTTCCTTAGCGTAACCCCGTTAATTGAAGCAATAGTCGAGTCTTAGAATTGGAATGTATAAAAAAACGACAGATTTCCAAGAAAACCACTACAAAGAGAAAAATAACTTTAAATACGGAAGTCGGTGTCTTTAAATCTGTATTAATGTTTTTTGCCACCATATTTCGAAGTTAAAGTAATTTTTAACTCGTTGTGTTTTTGGAAGACGTAAGTTTTTTTTGTGTAAAATTTTTGTTTTTTAGGGCGTGTGGTACCTACCCCACTCCAATTCGTATACCATTACTTGACAAGTGAACAACAGTAATAGTAAATTGAATGATGTTATAAATAAATAGAAAACGTATGTAATCCACGTAATAAAGTGAATTAAATAAGTTTTTTCTAAGCTACCTCAAAAACTATCCAAGCAAACTTTATTAAATTATATAGGACCACCGCGCTCGCTAACTCTACAAAATGATCAATCAAAATCGAATTTTTAAAATCATAGCACTATTGCCGAAAATATCGATGAACATACATACAAAAAAAGAAAATACATACAGACGAATAACCTCTTTCGTTTTTGAAGACGGTTAAAAATGATGGGGCGCCAGTTTTCGTATGCACTGTAAGTATTTATCGAGTAATATCGGTATTTGTGGTATTTTTGTATTGGTGGCCGGACCTCCGCGGGGTTTTTGTTATTCACGCGTCTTTATTACCTATGGCCGTTGAATGTTAAGTCGATGAAGGTGTGATGGCCCGCTGGGGGCTATGACACATCAGTTCTCAGATAAGTATTGCTACATAGAACTTGCAGTCAAACATCAGTCCGTCTATTTGTGAAACAAAACTATATTCCTTCCTCATCGTTAAAAAGTGGCGATAGTTCCAAAGAGTACAAGTTATTTTGTATCATTAATATGGATAATTAGCTCTTGCTAGCGACTTCGCCTGTATGTATGCCAAATTTAATCCGAGAAAAAAAAAAATCTAAACATTTAACATAAACTTTAATATCTTTACATAGTATAAATACTCTAAATAACTCCCCGCGTCCGTACGTTTAGATCTTTTGAACTCCGCAACGGATTTTAATGCGATTTTCATCAATGTAAGTACAGACTAATTCAACAGGTAGGTTTATATGTAAAACGCAGGCGAAGCCGCTGGCAAAAGCTAGTTTATAATATTATATAGTAGGGTAGCAAGATGTCAATGTACTTACTTGCACAAGTACAAGGATGGTAACGAAGTCATTGCACTTAACTCGTTATTGAATGAATACGATACCGTAATCGAATACATTTTTATGATTACGTACAAAAGCTGCAAAAAACCTGAAACAATTGCAATAAAACCGCGTGTATTCGGTAAAAACTATGGCCTTGCCCTTGATCGTCTTGAATTCAGTGAGTTTGAGGCTGTACGGGTCAACCAGTTATTAAAAAACGACAGTAGTTTTTTTAAATGTTTTCCTACCGAACAGGTTTAGTCTTAGGATATTAGTATTACGCCTTACTTTGACAAGGGTAAATGGCAGCCATTCTGTGCAAAAGTTATATTTAGAGCTCCATTCTGGTTAAACTGGAAACCGATCCGAACACGATAAAAAATGTACGCAAATGTTGAAGATCATCAACATGTATTAATACACAGGTAGGTAGACCCCGCGGCGCTTATTACGATTCCCATATCCTGCAAAGAATAAATAGATAGACATAAGGAGGCCTACAACCGCTACATTCATATTTTTATGGACAAACACCGAACATTTTTCGCATAAAACGGTGGATTCCCGTTTTCGTATGCCGTTGTATGTAATAACGCAGGCCCGCGTGACTAACCCCCCTGGGATTACACTTGAGTTTATGTAACGTCCGCGAAATTGGACGGATTCAAAAATAAAAATGGTTGCCCATAACCGTTGCTAGGTAATATCTAGTTGTTTGTTAAAGTTATTGTAGGGCCTCTTTTGTTTTGTCATAGTTGTTGCCTTCAAAGTGGTTACGATGGCCGAAACTGATACAATAAAACATTGTCGATAGCAATCTGCTTCCCCTCTACACCAGTGCCCTAGGTTGCTTTACAGGACTCTAATTGCGTAAACCACTATTAATCAGAATCTGAATAATTTACTTAGGATATTACTACCTACTAAATCCATTGCTTCATACGTTCGAAAGATTTGTCTGTTCAGCAACGTAAGTAAAGCAATGAATGTTGTTAAAATTTCAAAAAGAAAGCTATAACACACTTTCAGTAGGAATCTACTGATAGTGTGTTTCGTAATAAACCTTCAGGTGACTAAGGGATTTCATCAAGATGTTGATGATTAAAGTCTAGAGATTGATTTATAAACGCGACGTTCTTACAAACAATTGAGAGCAGTCAACGTGATGATCATCCTGGCCTGTATTCTTGATGCTCTGTGCATTATTATAAATGGTGGCAGAGACGTCAACGCACAACCATGGATTTAGTAGGTACATCATTCTAAAACCGCCTACGTTGAAATTCGGTTCGTAAAAAAAAAAAAAATAGCTGTGCTTTCATTTTGCCCGCGTAAGTATTCCACTTGTCTGTGAAACAATTGTTTTTGTTTTAACCGACGCATAGGGCGCGTAACTGTAACCATGAGCATATGATTCTAGACCCACTAGGGGTCTAGAATCATATGCTCATGGTTACAGTTTACGCGTCGATATTCTTGTCACCCTGTATAATAGTATACAGGTAGGCAACAGTGCCCCAAAACGTTATGACACGTAGGTTATTTCACGTGACACGAAACAACCGAATATAATTTCAGAATAAACCTCTTATAAGTAAGTACGTAACTGAAACAAAACATTTTCATGAATGAAAAGACTAGAACCGTCTGAAAGTAACATGTGCGAGGAAATTGAAGTTGATACGTGGAATCATACTTATTATTTTATTTCCAAGTAAAAGGCGTAAGACGCCTTCGCCTTTTGCACAGATTGATTCTAAGAAATATTGCAAGCTGTAGGTACCGCTATAGGTATACCTATCTAATCTAATAAAGTGTTGTAAAAACCGAATAAGTGGGCGTCGGATCACTCACAATGAGGGGTTCTGTAGTGAAACTGAATTTATCCCTGAAATAAACTTAACATTGTAGTTAAAAAATATCTTCTCATGCATCGATATACACATACGATCCGGCCAATTCGCCAACGGAAAATCAAAAATAAAAATGATGATAAAATTATAAATTAACGACAGATTTTCAGACTTTTTCCTTTATTTATCCTGTGAGACCTTGATTATTGCCAAATTTCATGATCCTAGATCAACGGTAAGTCCCCGGTTTTAGTTTATTTGCGAATATAAAATATAAATATAAATATAAATATAAAAATATGTCGTATAAGTAGCCATATTTTTGAGTGCATCCTATCCACCCCAGTCGTCCCGCCCCGTTAACGGGGCAGTTGGGAAAAATTGTTGCATCGACCCCGGTTGAGCCAACCCGTCGTTTAACGGGGTGGATGGTACAGATCTAGTCTCATCTACCCCAGTGTGTTTTTAATTAAGCGGGCAGCACAGATTGAGTAGCATACGCCCCGGTAGTGTTTAAAGAGATTTTTCATTTTCTTACACATTTTGTATGTCAGCTAGAAAACGCTTTATGTCTTTGAAGTACCAGGTGCTCATAACTCTGTAGGAGCTCACCTAACCCGTTGTGTCAGTTAGAACACGTCTTATGCCTTCGAAGTACCAGGTAGTCATAACTTAGCAGGAGCTTATCAGACAAAGGAGTGTCAGCTAGAAAACGTTTTATGCCTTCGACGTACCAGGTTATCATAACTTGGCAGGAGCTTACCAAATAAAGGAATGTCTGCTAGAAAACGGTTTATGCCTTCAAAGTACGAGATTGTCAAACTTGGTAGGTTCATTACAACATTTATTGATTCTGATTGTAATTATAATATTTAATACTAGCTTCTGCCCGCGACTTCGTCCGCGTCAAATTTTTGCTTCCCTGACCCTTCCCGTCGCATCGATTTGCCTGCTAGTTTTCGTTCATTTTTCGTTGCTACTCGCTCCTTTTGAGTTATAGTGAGTCAACCTTAAAAGATAGACATATGCTCTCGTGGACTTTTTTTAGAACTTTTTAAAAGGAACAATTCCGTCATACATGATTTTTGCGTTACTTTAACCGTCTACGCAGCGCACGCAACGGAAACTCTCAAAAGGAATAAATTTTCCCCGTTTTTGCAACATTTTTCATTACTTCTCCGCTCCTCTTAGTTGTAGCGTGATGTTATATAGCCTATAGCCTCCCTCGATAAATAGGCTACCCAACACAAAAAGATTTTTTAAATTCGGACCAGTAGTTCCTGAGATTAGCGCGTTCAATCAAACAAACAAACAAACAAACAAACTCTTCAGCTTTATAATATTATAATATATTCGTCCGCGTCAAATTTTTGCTCCCCTGACCCTTCCCGTCGCATCGATTTGCCTGCTAGTTTTCGTCCATTTTTCGTTGCTGCTCGCTCCTTTTAAGTTATAGTGAGTCAACCTTGAAAGATAGACATATGCTCTCGCGGATTTTTTTTAGAACTTTTTAAAAGGAATAATTCCGTCATACATAATTTTTGCGTTACTTTAACCGTTTACGCAGCGCACGCAACGAAAACTCTCAAAAGGAATACATTTTCCCCGTTTTTGCAACATTTTTCATTACTGCTCCGCTCCTCTTAGTTGTAGCGTGATGTTATGTAGCCTATAGCCTCCCTCGATAAATAGGCTACCCAACACAAAAAGATTTTTTAAATTCGGACCAGTAGTTCCTGAGATTAGCGCGTTCAATCAAACAAACAAACAAACAAACTCTTCAGCTTTATAATATTAGTATAGATAATATAATAATATAAGTATAGATTCTCGAAAATGTTATGTTACTATTTTTAATTGTTTTTTTTTTTTATTAATAATGGATTTTACCATCTAAAATTAGAGAACAACATGTTCATCACTAGTAAGCACCAAGAAACAAACACTGGAACATACGTACTTTCTACTAATATAACACATATAAATAATTCATTAGATTTATTGTAATCACAGTTTCGTTACATCTATATATATAAAAGAAAGTCGTGTTAGTTACACTATTTATAACTCAAGAACGGCTGAACCGATTTGGCTGAAAATTGGTGGGGAGGTAGCTTAGAACCAGGAGACGGACATAAGATACTTTTTATCTCATTCAATCGCGTTCCCATTTGACGTGACATAAAACGTCAAAGAGAATACAAGTCACTATAAAACCGTGGTATGACAAAAACGTTGCTTTCGAAGTACCAGGTGGTCTCTAAACTAATATAATAAAGAGGAGAGATTTGATTTTTTGTATGTTTGTTGTAATGGATAAACTCGAAATATTCTCAATCGATTTGAAAACCATTATTACCAAGTAACATAGGCTATATTTTATCCTGAAAAAATGCACAGTTCGTCGCCGACAGTAGTCGACAGTAGTCACGCGGACGAAGTCGCGGGCAAAGTGCTAGTAACTTTTATTCACTCTCCATTGGTCAGTCTTCATTTGAAAAATAGTATTATTGAAAATAATACGATACGTGGTAGTTCTATCATAAGGTATAACCACTAATATCATAGTATTTCCGGGAAATGTAGTATTGTTATTTGTCCATCCATACATTTTTACCGTTGATTACGATAAGCTTTGAACTTGTTGTGACATAAATTATTAAGAGGCGTCACCTCAGTATATGCAGTGCCTTAAGAATTTCCACAATGTTCGATATTTTTCAACTCTAGATTTTTCCGCGTCTCCGCGTGGTTTTCGGTGTGATAATAACACATTTCGCGTTTCGTACTATTTTATTTAGGTATAAGACGTAATTTTTTGTCAAATACAATACTCCTATTCTCGCCTCTTTAACAGTATCGGGGCGTATGTTACTCAATCTGTGCTGTACGCTTCGTTAGAAACATCCGGGGTAGATGCGACTAGATCTGTGCCATCCACCCCGTTAAACGACGGGTCGGCTCAACCGGGGTCGATGCAACAATTTTTCCGAACTGCCCCGTTAACGGGGCGGGACGACCGGGGTGGATGGGATGCACTCACAGTTTTATCCTAACCTAACCTCCCCAAACCATGTCGGATCTGCTCCGAAGGGAAATTTCAAGGCTTAAAAAAAACCGCAACTTAAACAGCCTAATGACTGACAGAATTTTTATTCCAATCGTTGTTTTCTAATATTAAATGACAAAAAAAAAATTGTTTCTCAAATAATACATTATTAAAAAAAAGTTTATCGGATAATTATTTTCTTAAGTGAATTATTTGACAAATTTGTTGTTGTATAATGATGAAATGTCAAATCATGTTTTTGCCAATCGATTATATTTGTCAAGTAATAGGTTGTAAATTAATTTTTAGTGAACTGACAGGACACCGCCTCCTGCTACAGGCGATGATATCATTATGTTTATACAAAATATAAACGGTAAAGATTGTCTGCAAAGTCGACCTTATTTTATACAGGCTGACGAGATAATAACATTCGTTGTTTTCGAACATTCGAACGTTTTTAGAATAAACTTTCAAATGGATTCGAAAAAACAGTGACAATATAGGCACGTTGATGTAAACACGTTCGCTCGAAATAAACCAAATAATTGTAATGTTCTCTTGATTGAATTACTCAGGTCTGGGAGCTCGCTAGAGCCCTCACAATACCTACATTAGTATGAATGGTGTCTCCAAACTGATTAAAGGAGATGTTTTAAGTTCATTCATTGAATGTAGGTGCGAAAGCCTACCCGAGTGAACTGAAGTAGTTAAGTTTTGCGGCTTATACTTATTTACACTCACGACATTAGCCCGTTTCCCCCACGGCACTAGGGTCCTGCCATAATTACCCTGCTTAGTGCTTAGCTGGTGGATTGCTTGCTTGAGCTGGCACAGTCTATGAACGTTCTCTACTGTACGTAAAACGGTGTTAATATGTCACGTCGAGTTTTTAAAAGAGACTGTGTTAAAGATAAGCCTAGCTACAGGGATGGTGCTCTAAACATATAAAGAAACACTGTTTTCTGGTATTCGACTTTTTATAATATTAACGGTTATAGGGTCATTTCGTCTGTTCGCGTCCATCGCCCAGTTCGCGTCCATTTTACGGATCTCTCTTTAAAAATCCTCGAAAATAAGTAAACTAACACACCAATCAAACGAAAAATTATTACCGCTAATACCTCAATGTATAAGAGGCACGCACATATGGACAAAAGGTCCGTGCGCCAAACCAATCCCGTTAAAAAAATAGTTAATTTCGGCTGTTCATCAAGGGAGTGCGTATGCGCGGGATTTTTAGATAAAAAATAATGTGCAGCGGCGCGTTCGATGGTAAGTTTTTTATTGTTTTATGTGAATTTTAGGATACATAGCTGTTTCTAGACTTTTATAATGAAAAAAGGAATAATATTCATTATGAATTTGCTACTGTTTTTTATATTTAACAAATAAAATAAGGTGGACGCGAATTACTACATCGAATTTACAAAACTTCCATTTTGCGTCCGCAATGGACGCAAAGTATACCAACAGGGGATAATAATAAACCAAATTGCGTCCACTATGTTCGTTAAATACAATTGACTTGCTTGTAAAAATAATTTAAAATGTATTGATTATTATTATTATTGTACATTTTTTATTAAGACTACGTGTTTATAATTCTATTTTTAAATGAAATGAGTAATTTCTTTCAGTCTTATTTTTTTTTAATTTAAGATGAGTTCTTCGGAGACAAGAAAGAAGAAGGAAAAGAAAATATACACAGAAGACAATTTAAAGAAAGCGTTAAAAATTAAATTCGAGAGAAGAATAAATCGAAAGACAAATATGCAAAGAATATGCTATTCCCAAGACCACAATATTCGACAAAATCAGTGGGCGCAGACCAGATGGAGTAAAGAAACCGGGACTAGAACCAGTGCTAGGAGTAGATGGTGAAAATAAAGTAGTTGAATGGCTTCTTAACATTTCTGAAAAAAAAATGACCAGCCTTGGAGCGAGTGAAATGTTATGTGACGATATACTAATTTCAGATGTAGAAGAAAACAATGAGAAAAACATAGGCTGTTGTGTGTAACAAGTTTATTTTATGGTATCATCTGAAATGCAAACGATTTGTAGGACTAAGTTATTTGGAGGCCAAAGATAAGTCTTTTGAATGTGAGCTGTGTCATTAATTGAAATTCTAAGGCTATAATAATCATACCATGTCTCCTAATTTATTGATTCAACAATTCTTGTTGTTGTATGATTAGACAAAATTGTTGTCTTGTTTTGTTGCTTTAATATAGCCAAAAACTTATTATTAATCAAGGCTGATCTTTTAGGGTAAAATTAACAGAACTGATTACTGTTTATTCTTAAAGGTGCAATCATTATTTACCTACTACTTACCTAATTTTAAGTTCAATCAATGTTGAGAAGAATTTTCAATATGTTTATTTTTTTAAAGTGATGTCTTTAATGATAATAATGTTGATTTTATATTCTCAAATAAAGAAATTGTTAAAATACAATCTTTCTTTACAAATTCTTAAAAATATCACCCCTTTATTCCTTTTCTAAGCTGGTGGACGCTAAATGATCCACGGGTGGACGCGAATTGGATTTTGTGGACGCAAAGTGGGTAAAACGCTTATTTCTGAAGTTTATCTATTAAAAAAAAAAACACAAGATGTTTCGAACAAAACTGAAAGTTAATCTTAAAATAGACTATATAATGAACACATTACATAAATTTTTCATAGAAATTAGTGCTGGGATATTTTTATTATCGCCGTCAAACTTGCCAACTGCACTAAATGGACGCGAACAGGCGAAATTACCCTACAAGGTGTAACAGAACAAACGCAAGGGCTGAAAGTAGTTCTGCCGGGGTCGCGTGATTGTTCGAAAGAGATACCGTGGCCCCCGCACATGGGCAACTGAAGGACACGCCCTCCCGCTCCAACCAGATCGGGAGAAGTAATTTGATGATATACCATCCAGAAAAAAAAAGGCTGAAAGCAGTTTGTTCCTAATTGATTAATGAATCGAATTCGGTAATTTTTAGAACATTTTTCAAAAAATATTTATTTTGCCATTCTTACCTGCTGACTGAGCCAAATAAAATTCAATCCCATTTCAAGGCAATAAGACTCAATTTTAAATGCATAAAGTAATACTTGGGTCAAAACGTTTTTCTTAATAATAAAAATTAGCTTTAAAAATAGTTTTGGTCATTGTATTATGCTTTTCACTCAATACTCTACTTGGGATGTATGACTATGAGGTCTTGCGTTAATTATGTTACACGTTTTAAACTGTTTGTACATCTGTACGTCCAAGGAATGATAAAAGAAATGCTTTTTCCCCTTTTGTAATCATTATCTTCATAAACTGTTGACAAAGACGTCAGAAAAATAATAAATTGCGAGAAAAAATTAACCTTCTGTTCTTTGACTGTACCTACATTCATTGAGCTATATTCTGAGTTTACAAGCACATACTTTAAATTAATAGTCTTACAAGATATACTAAGAATGTACTCGCATCTAAAAACACGTCCAAGAACCAGTTGGATGGCTGTTGACCCAACTGTGGGCGCATTAAAGCTGCGAATTCAACTTTGGGTTGAGTTTTGACAAAACTTGGATAGCGGGTTGAAGAGTTTTTTATGTCCTCGCAAAGAAGGTTTCAGTTTTTGTGAAAACGCATAGCAAACAGGATGTTCTGATGAAAGGTAACATCAAGGAAATTGCCAACCCTGGAGACGTTTCTTCAATACCAAATTAGAGAAAGAACTATTATTTTTACTAACTCGCTTTTATTAGCTTGGTATGTGTATCTATGTAAAGAAATCTTTTAACGCGATTTTCACCCTCTCCGAAACATAGGATTAATTTTTAACTCTGCACACTTATCAAGGACCGATAACAATACAGTAATTTCACAATTTTGTGCCACTATCCTGGGCAGGATCACCAGGATAGCAAAAACCCGATTTTGTAGCTTGCCGAACTAAAAATTATAAAATATGGAAAAATGCGTGGGGTGCTTGATATAAATTAAAAAATATTTCAAAAAGCACCCCACGCTTTTTACATTATTTTCTACTTAAAAAAAAAAACTTATGAAAACCTGTTTTTTAGTTTTTTTTAACTATTATTTTATCAGGTGATACTTATCTGTTCGAATTGAAACAGCATTCTTCGTAAGACAGCATTTAGCAATGCTGTTTATCAGTAGTACTTACCTAAGAATGCTGATAGCACCTTTCACAAAGTTCTCTACGATTACACTCATTGGTTGATCGATTTATTTGATTCTGTTCATTTTCTTCCAGTGCGTCGATGGCTATCCCTACCTGAACAGATGCCCCTCTGGTTTGTACTTCGACGATATCAGCAAATTCTGCACCTTCAAAGTTGAAGCCAGATGCGGCCCCATCGCCACAAGTAGGTACCTATATTACAATGATTTTGTAATACTTTCTAATTAATTTGACGTTTTTAAACAAATCATAATGTGGGTAGACGTCGTAATATTTTGTTAAAACAAAATAAGTAATGTTCTTCATTTATTATATTATTATGTGAAAGGCATAGAGGGAGGCTTTGCCCAGCTGTGGGATGAAGATTCAGGTTTATAATGACAGTCATCTGCAAGATGTGCTTAAGCATATCTAGTAAAATCATTTTACAAGAGTATAACAACAGCAATTACAAAAAACCGGCCAAGTGCGAGTCGGACTCGCGCACCGAGGGTTCCGCACAAACCTGTAGGTATCCTCGGTTTATGCATAAGGTTTATGTTTATGAAATTAAATGGTTTTTTTTTTAATTTTCATATTTAAGTTGATTGAATGAAAGGTAAATTGCGGTTACGATTTATGACGTATAAAAAAAAAACTACTTACTGGATCTCGTTCAAACCAATTTCCGGTGGAAGTTTACATAGTTATGTACATCATATATTTTTTTTAGTTTTATCATTCTCTTATTTTAGAAGTTACGGGGGGGGGGGACACACATTTTACCACTTTGGAAGTGTCTCACGCGCAAACTATTCAGTTTAGAGAAAAATGATATTAAAAACCTCAATACCATTTTTGAACACCTATTCATAAATACCCCACACGTGTGGGTTTGATGAAAAAATGTTTTTTGAGTTTCAGTTCTAAGTATGGGGAATCCCAAAATGTATTGTTTTTTTTCTATTTTAGTGTGAAAATCTTAATGCGGTTCACACAATACATCTACTTACCAAGTTTCAACAGCATAGCTCTTATAGTTTCGGAGAAAAGTGGCTGTGACATACGGACGGTCAGACAGACAGACAGACAGACAGACAGACAGACAGACAGACGGACAGACAGACATGACGAATCTATAAGGGTTCCGTTTTTTGCCATTTGGCAACGGAACCAAAAAAAAAACAACGTTACTTCAAATAAAAACTGATTTACTATGATTGCATAGCTATAATTCATACTATCTACAAAAAAAGGTCGTAAAGCCAAAACCAAACAAAAACATGACATATAGGAAGGTAGACAACACCGATACACGTAAATCAATTAATCGGCTTGTTGATAGGGTGTGAAAATGCACATCTGCAAGTAAATACCTTGAATTAAGCTTTACCTTGTAACATTTAGCTTTTTGCTACACTAATGTCGTGTAAACGTTATTTTAATTGTACCTAACTCATGATTTGTTTCTGTATTACCTAAGTAAGTACATAAAGTCAAAAAGACACAAAGACAAAAAGTTCCTTTAAATTTGCTATTTTTCCCAAAAAAGGTACACTTATTAGAAAACCCGTTTTATTTTTTCTTTTGTATGTTTATTTGGTGAGTGGAGCAGTGGTGACCCAGAGATACCAGCCGCGATTTACGAGTTGTGTGTCGTAGGTTCGAGCCCTGATACTTTACTTTGTGTAAATAATTTCATCACCACTGCTCTCAAAACGGTGAAAGAAGACATCGGGAGGAAACCGACATGTCCTAGAACTGAAAATTCGAAGACATTGACATGTACCCCGGGCTGGGACCCGCGTAGTGGATTATGGCCAACTCCCTGTGTCCCAGCAGTGGGAACATTATAGGATGATTATGCTATGTTTTTTTGCGAGAAAATATGCCTCAATTAAAAAAATGTTTTATCTTTACCAAGCGCCTGCGCCAATCACGGAAACGCCCCTGGATTTGGCAACAAAGTGCGACACTAGCGAGTGCCAGTTGCCTTACTGCTTCTGCTCCAAAGATGGCACCCTCATCCCTGGAGGTTTTGACCCAGATGACGTAAGTGATCAATCTATGTTTTGACATAGGAAATGTTCTATCTTTGTGCAAAATTTTATTCGAATCTCTTTAGCCAACAAGACGTGTTGGAGCAACAAATAGACAAAATTTAAATTAAGACGTTTGGGTTATATAAATGCTGTAATGAACAATGACACCTATTTGATGGTAACCATAACCGGATGATTTCCTGGTACTTAAATAGCTCTGTTTACGAAAAGCTCTAAATCAACTAAAATTAATTCTGATTATTTAATGTAACAGGTATTACTGGAATCAAATTAAAGTCGACAGTCGTTATTTATTTAAAATTAGTATGCCATTCACAAAATCAGCCTTGAAAATATTCAATACTGTTAACATACATAATTAAATATTAATTCCGAGAAACAATTTAGGCTAGTAGGTATTATGTTCTATTTAGCTCTAAACCGCAATATTAGCCTTAATGGTTTCTCATTAATTATGATAATCATATCGAAGTTGTCATACTCGTAATACGTATAACTTAGCAGCAACATCTATGGCGCATCTATAGCGCGACAGTGACCTACAGTTTACCGTATTTAAACAGATCCTGTATTGCATAACAACGCATAAAAAGTCATGCCGTGCATGTTAAATAGCTAAAAAGGTTTCATGTGCATAACATATTATGTTGTTTTGTTCACGGCCAATAGTTTAAGAGCTTAACGTTATTTAAAAATCGTAAGTATAAAGTAAAAGAGTTAAGTTTTTAGAAAAAAAAAAATGGATTACGAATGAAAAAACATACCCAGTGGAGTCGGGTAAGAATCAGTATCAAATAAAATTGCTCTGCCTATATACTCACACTACCTGCTCCCAACACAAATTATAGTTTGTTCAAATTTAATAAATCTGCCTTTAGTCGATTGATAAATGCTAAATGATTTTATTTCTGTAAGTAGGTTTGCACAAACACTTTTACAGGTCAATAATATTTTTTTGAACTAGATGAGGTAGGCGTATCCTATCTGATTACTCTAGGCTGAAACAAACTCAGAGGTCTCTTTTAAAGTTCAGACATAATCTTGGTCACATTATGTGAAGACCATGTAGATAGCTGTCTGAAATGGTCTTTAGAGGAAAGAACCACACAGATTGAGTGGACCTGTCCAGTCAGTGCACACATTTGTCACTAATCGTGCAGCTGAACTCAGAACTTAAGAAGCTCAACGATTCGACGAACAATACCAAAGAAAGGACATTTGAGTAGGCCGCAAAAAATAATTTCCACACGGACGAAATAAAATCGTGACGGGGTTTTATCTCGCACTGCATTATCAGCTCTCGGTGTTGAACTGAGCATTGAGAATTCAACAGAGTGCAACGCGAGTGAGTCTCTGCGCGTAGAAAAAACAAACTTCGATTTTAAACTTTCGGTGCTAAGCAGTGCGTCGAAAATCTAGTGGAAGAAAAAATTCGCTACAATTTTCTTACGTCCGTGAAAACGTGGGCTTTCTTGATTATTTAGGGACATGTGACCGTTACATGTAAAGACGAAAATAAATAATATAAAAAAAAAAAAACGATAGACCAAGCGACTTGATCTTTGTGTGTCAGAGACGTTTACATTAATATTCTGTTCTAATATTATTAGGCAATAGGTTCTATAAATACAAAATGTAAATGCCTAATAATTTAACGACCGTTAATAGCTAATTTATTAATTATTTAATTTGCTGATTCACTTGATAGCTTACTTTTTAAAATAGGAATTTGTTCTATTTCAAAATACTGTTATTATTCTTTTAAATGGATCCATATATAAAGTAATACAATAATGCAAAAACCGACCTCAATTTTGTCAACAATTCTGCGAACTTTTCGTGAAAAAAGTGGTCCTAAAAATTACGTTCTCATTTTTTCATTCGCAGACGCCCCAAATGATAATGCTGACATTCGACGGTGCTGTTAACTTGAACAACTTCGACCTATACAAGAAAGTGTTCAATGGGAAAACCAAAAATCCTAATGGTTGTCCCATTAGAGGCACTTTCTTCCTGTCACACGAGTACAGGTAATTATAAAATGTGTATTTCCTTTCATTCAGGGGCGAGACCAAGAGTAAATGTTTGTTAGAAATCGAGGTCCAAACAATCGTGTTGCTTCCGCTTGGGGTCCATTTATACGGTCTACGTTTGGACTGCAATCTAGCTGCAAATGAGATTTTGTGCAGGTGACGTCATTGCTACATACTGTAGCCAATTGTGCTCTACGCTGGCAGTAGGCGGCCAGTTCTACGATTGTGGTGGCTGTTCAATCTCAGACAGTTATATAAGCGTCAGTAGTATCAGACAGCGAGATTGTATGGAGATTAGTCTCTGTATCGAACTCATGACATTTAAAAGCTTTGTTTGAGTCGTAAAAATCATTTTCAACCGACGAGAAAAAACGGAGGAGGTTATCAATTCGACGCGTATTTTTATTTTTTATTTTTATGTATGACCACGCATAACTTTTTACATAGTAGTCCGATTGTGATAATTCTTTTTTTATTGGAAAGGATATACTCCCAAGGTGGTCTCATATAAATTTGAAAAACAAAATCGAACGCTAGGGGTCGGAAAACAGGGGATGATTGATTGTTCACTCACCGATTGTAATGTATAACCGCATAACTTTATACAGAGTAGTCCGATTTTGATAATTCTTTTTTTACTGGATAGGGTATACCTTGCCAAGTATTATGAGTCCATTAAACCCACAAAAAAAAAACTTTTTAACAAAAAATTAAACCGCCGAAAAAACTGAAAAGCAAAAAATAATAAACCTTAAAATTTTGAGTCGGCACTGAAAAATCAATGAATAAAGATACTAAAAGCACCGACTCAAAATTTTAAGGTTTATTATTTTTTGCTTTTCAGTTTTTTCGGCAGTTTAATTTTTTGTTAAAAAGTTTTTTAGTCGTAGCACAGTGACGGTTATACCTACCATAAATATTAATAAATACGAGAGCATTAGCTAACATGATTTTCTGCTTCGGTTTTCTTATGAAAGCTATGTCCGAAATTAATATCTGGGTACCTATATTTCAATTAATTAGTGACAAACAATTTGCTAAGTTCCTGTGATTAATTTTGACGATAGTTTGGTAATTACTTACACAAGTTTCGTGTTAATGACTATATTATGTATACCTTTGATAGTACATACCTAGTCTAAAGCTACTGTGGGTACCGTATATTATGTATTACCGCAACTTTACAGATAAATATAAAAAGTTAATTGAATTTCTGAATTTCTTTTACGTTTTTAATGTTAAATTAGCACATAATACACAGAATACCACGCCTACATTTCCCAAAGGGTTAAGCAGAGGTATACCCACATTCAACACTTATATTTATGTCTCATGTAATATGGGGTGAGCTTATTACCATCAAGCGGGCACAAATCCAGGGGTGCTACCGAGAACGAAGAAACTTAAAAAACATTTAGTCCGACCCCCAGAATCGAACCCAGGACCTCATGCTCAGCAGTAGTGCTTGCAATCACTGGACTAACGAGGCATTCATGTTAAATTCAATTGGTTTCACTTCGAATAGGTCTCAGGCCAACTATTTCAAAGATATGCAAGTTATCTTCTACTAGCTTCTGCCCGCGACTTCTTCCGCGTCAAATTTTTGCTCCCCTGACCCTTCCCGTCGCATCGAATTGACTGCTAGTTTTCGTCCATTTTTCGATGCTGCTCCACTCCTTTTGACTGTAGCGTGATGTTGTATAGCCTATAGCCTTCCTCAATAAGTAATGGCTACCCAACACAAAAATATTTTTTCAATTCGGACCAGAGTTACTGAGAGTCAGTAGTTACTGAGATTACCGCGAAACCAAACAAACAAACTCTTCAGCTTTATAATATTAGTATAGATGTATTCGACAGGTTCCTTAAGATGGACCAAATAAGACAGCAATATGATAGTTTTTAATGTTTTCTTTGTTATTTACAGTAACTACGTGCAAGTGCAACATCTTGCACACGACGGCCATGAGGTGAGTTTTCATGAACTTATGCTATACAAGTTTCGTGTGGTGCCGGACCTAAAAAATATCACCATCCCATTTCTTCCCGTGGGTGTCGTAAAAGGCGACATTTTGATTTGATTTTGATTTTGCAGTGGTTATCTTTCGGCTGAGATGATGATGATGCTATACTTAGTATTTTAATTAATCTGCCAATGTTAGTGTGGAATTTCACCGTGTTTAATTGTTGATGTAAATATGATACTATAATATACTAAGGGTGGACACATCTATCATTTTGGGTTCAAAGATCGGGTTGAGCTGCCGTGAGATATATGATCCTCGTGATTATAAATTGAGACGTATAAATTCTCCCTATGTCAATCAGTTTTCATACAAAGTGAAAAGTTTAAGCTTTGTTGGGGGTCAACAATATATTTATTTTTCTTTAATTTTTCTGTAATGCGGCTAACAGCAGGCCAGTTCTCGTAATTAAAAACCATCAAAATCCAGTCACAGTCTCATCTCGGGGAAAGCCAAATGTCAAAAATGTATGGAAACTCGAGGTAATTTTGACAGATTGAGACTGAGATCAGACTGTGAACGTTCTTAAAAATACGAGTATTGCCCCTCAGTTATCGAATATGCCCTCGAAACTTTTATCTATAAGCTATACAGCGCCGATCTCTGTCATTGCGCGTCTGTATTCGACAGATCTCTCCATTCTCTCCACAATCTGTAGAAACGATCTAAAAAAACAATGCTTATATTCACAGATAGCGACAGGCACAGTGTCGCAGCAGCAAGGTCTGCAAGACAAAGGCTACGAAGAATGGGCCGGCGAGATGATCGGCATGCGCGAGATTCTCGGCAAGTTTGCGAACGTATCGCGCTCCGAGATCGTCGGCGCAAGAGCACCTTTCTTGAAACCCGGGAGGAATACGCAGTTCAAGGTAATTATGAGTGTTTTATGGGATTACTTATTGTTGTTCGCATCTTCGACTGCTTGTATTTTCTATTTTCAAAACTTTAATATATCCATTTATATTAAATTCAGAGAGAAATATTGCTCTTCTTCCTGTCCTTCTCCAGATCCCAGGGTCCCCATCTGTCAAAATTAATAAAAATCGGTTCGATGGTTTAGGCGTGAAAAGATAGAGTTGTTTAGGCATATTAAAATACGAGCTTCTGTCCGCGGCTTTCGAAAAATTATTCCACGGGAACGTGTTACCGCGACAAAAGGTGTCTAAGTCTTTCTCCAGGATACCACCTATCTTCTCGCCTCCTTGGTGATTTTTATAGAAA
Organism: Aporophyla lueneburgensis; assembly: GCA_932294355.1. Classification (NCBI taxonomy): domain Eukaryota; kingdom Metazoa; phylum Arthropoda; class Insecta; order Lepidoptera; family Noctuidae; genus Aporophyla; species Aporophyla lueneburgensis. The sequence goes on along the minus strand of OW028746.1, from coordinate 17,893,433 downwards.
TTATTGGTTAAGGCGTGAAAATACAGAGTTAGTTCGGAAATTATAATATTGTAGAATGGAATATACATAAATACCGGCATTTAAATATATATATTTTTTTAATAATGCTATTAAAAAACTACCTTTACTAGCGGAAAGCTCTACCAAGTGCAAGTTATCTGTGCCTTTTGTCACCAAAATTATTATCGCGAACTTCCTAAGACTGCATACTTAGAGAATAGAATTTGCGATTGTCTGCCAGACTTGCTTTGTCTTCAAACCAGGGATACGACAACCTCCAGTAATGATATTTACAAACATACTTCCTTCCGCAATTTTGAAATATTTTAATGTTGAAAAAGTCTGCTAATCATTTCTACAAATATTACGTTAGTCAATCCCATCGCAATGGGTGAAGTCCCATTGTGATGGGATTGACTAACGTTGACAAACAAACATCCTCCAAAGGAAATTTACAACACTGAAGAAACGCTTGATGCTTTTTATCTGGGTTAGGTAGGCGGTTCCTTAGAGTACAGAATAAAATATGAGACCCAATGAATTCTCTTTGTGATGTGAGTCACAAACATCAATAAGAAATTGTACCAAGCTGAAGATAAAATTTTTAAACTATTCTAAAGTGCTTGCGGACAAAATAACGTATGCAGCAACATTATGTCGGAAGAAAAAGTATGGTAAACAATATTGATATTTTTCTCCGAAATAATAACAGCTACCTACAATCCCAATTCCGTGAAATTGATGTTGATAAGTGCTTACATAACGAAATTATATGAGCTCGTGTATTTCAAATGTCAAATCATTCTGCCATCTTTTTTCTGACGAATCCCTCGAACATTCTTTTGTCTCCAAATTGGCCCACATCGAATATCAGGCAGCTTATTAGGGTAATATTTTGACAGTCATTCGATATACTGCGTACGCCGCCCCAAGTACGTTGCTACACTTAATGTCAATATTTCAGCGGTGCGTCTATTCGTTACCTGACAATTACGGCCGTCACTTTCGAAATACAAAGTGAAATACGTAAAGAATTTTTTTGCTGTGCGTCGTCATCAGGGAGCTCCGTCAGTTGTCAAACAAGCCGGCACGCTCCAGTATCGACGTTTTGATAGGCACCGATCGACGAACGTATCTAAATAAAACTGATTGAAGTAGTACACTTTGTATGGGATTTGTTGTGAGAGATGACGGTTTGTAGCGAACGATTAAATTACACGTAGAGGAAATTAAATATTTTGAACGAATGTAAACACGGTCATTGTACATAGACCCGCGGATACAACAAATTGAAATGTAAAAGATTTTTAGCAAAAAATCTCCCTGTGTTTCAACAAAAAGACCAAACACAGTAGGTAACAAAACTGAAACAATTTCTATTAACAAACAGATAATTGACGGTAAGGTTCTCTTATGTATCGGTGTTTCCAGGAACACCAGTTGAAGGAACACATTCCCACATATTCACTATATATATTAGGATCATCAAGCGACAATGTTGCCGATTCCCTTATTTACAAACTAAACTAAATTTAACTTCAGTGCATCTTTTTCTTTCTATTTCATTAAGGAAAGAACAGAAGATAAATTTTAGTTTAGTCCTGTCAAATTAATCAGCGCTTGACGTAAATTGACGTAATTTTAGTAGGCAAGTTTTTAATCACGTCTAAACTTGTATGGAGTAGTGACAGGCGCTGATTAATTTGACAGGACTAAACTAAAAATTTTCTTTTGTCCTCTTCTTAATGAAATACAAAGAAAAAGATGCACTCAACTTAAATTTAGTTTAGTTTGTGAACAAGGGAATCGGTACCAATGTGTTTGAACCACTATTGTAGCACACACTCGTGTGTGCTTATCATCGAAAAACGTACGTTTGATTGGCCCCTCGTATGTACATTCCTGCCGGAACCACGAATGAAAAATCCGAATAGGTACCTTAATACCCAGTAGAAAAACTTAATCCTCTCTAACCCATAACCTCTTTGTTCACAGGTGTTAGAAGACTTCGGCTACATCTACGACAGTTCGGTGGGCGTGCCTCCTGTGGCGATCCCCGTGTGGCCCTACACGCTCGACTACAAGATCGCACACGAGTGCAAGTCAGGCACTTGTCCCACCAAGTCATTCCCAGGTGGGTGGCAGTAACTTACCTACTCGATAAACTAGCTAAGAACTAGAAAAGATTTGTTAGGAAGCGCAGAGGGAGCGGAAATTATAGACAAATGATGCCCTTTGTGTAAAAGTTTCAGCTTAATTTGTGCCATTCTGAACCGTAGCAGTAGGTAATAGAAATCACGACTATTGTTAATTTTAGAACTGTGAAGCGACGAAAATTTGTTTGCTTCTGACAGTCAGTGAATTTCCATTTCACATTCTGTGCTAAGCTTTCTACATAGGTTTTTGCGTGAAAACCAATAGTGATCACCGCGTTCCCAAGTTTACGTATCGCGTGTGGTGTGGCGTTAGATAAAACGAGGTGCTCACACATTTCCTACACAAACGCCAAGTTGCGAGCTCCACGCGGTCGGAACAATGCACTCACCGAGTTTAATTAGAACTAACCGAAACTATGTCATCCTTACATACTTTTTGGTGAAAAACAATTTCAGGAGAGAATAAGGGTCGGTTCACATCTGACGGAAGATGCGTCGCGTATGATCGGTCGCGTAACGCCATAACAGACAAAACATTCAACCGTTCACATCTAACCGATGATGCGTTAGTGCGTCGAGCGTGCAGCGTCTGTTCCGTTTCCGTCGCCGCATTATCGGCCGACGTAAAGAGGGGCAACGTTCCGCCACGTGTATTTTGACTGATGCATTCAGATTAGGCGTAACATCGGCGGAGATCGTTTGTGTACAGACCGTTCGAAGTTTTCTTGCATTGAAAATGTTTGATACAGAACGATTTATCACGGAAGTTCAAGTTACGCCCGACGCATCTTCCGTCAGATATGAAAACACACTATTAGACCGAATAGACGCGACCGATGATAAGCTCGACGCATCTTCCGTCAGATGTGAACCGACCCTAAAACTCATGTAATTTTATCCGTAAATTCTCGTGTACGTATAGCTGTTATGTACATAACAATAAAGTAAAAAGTATGTTTGCACGTGCCTCTGTCAACATTTTTTGAACTGCGCTATTGTTTAATGATTCGTCAGAGAATACGCCACATACCCATAAATTATTTAAAAGCATTTTTATAAACAGAAAGGTTATTTGTTTGCAGGTCTGTGGGAGGTGCCGTTCAATGCTCACTACATTGAAACGTATGAGGGCGGACACTGCCCCTATCTTGATCAGTGTGTGCTACATAATCACGATTCGGATGAGGTGAGTACACAACGTTTTGTTTTTATTTGCTAGAAATAGATTTACCATTTGCAGGCATTTATCGTCCAAGCTGGGATGTTTGTATTGATGAAACGATAGATTCCTGAATGGATTGCGTTGGGTTGTGTCTCGTCATCTACAATATTTCAAAACGACGAGTTTAAGTCAAACAGTTTTTCGAAATTTGACTAGAACTAACTCGTGTCGGAGTCGGAGTTTTTCGGAAGTTGACTAAAACTAACTTGTTGTTGGATCAATTCAAAGACAGGTTCAAAAATATTATAATTAATCCGATTGAAAAAATATTCGATTCACACTTGACCAGTTTATTTATTTACTCACGTTACAGAATTATATTATATAATAGTATCTTTAATATGATAAAATCGATGATATAAGCCCTATAAACATTTGCATAATTATGTTAAACTTTTCGAATACACAATTATTAGTTGGCGTTTGCGTGCATTTCCATTTTTATAGCTAATTTAATTTGCATTTTCTATTGATCCACGTGCTAATTGTGGTTGAATCCTAATTGACAAAACTAAATGGTTGAATACGGTTTTAACAGAATAGTGATAATTAGAATAATATTACATAACACATTTAGTCTCTGAAGGTGCCTGACCCACATTTAGCCAGTTACGTTTAAGTCCAATGTAAAAAGGGGCAAGTCATGAACCGGGAACAAATTCAGATTCCAGGCTGCTACTCAGAAATTCCAGATGGAAAACTTAAATAACACTTTGACCGATTTGAAAAACGAACCCAGGACTTCATGATCAGCAGGAGCGCTTGCAACGACTAGACTAACAAGGTAGTTTATTTGGCTCTAATTGAGTTTCCATGGGAACAACTCTGTAACTGTCTATTAATACTCAGAGATATTCACTCGTCCTTGATTCCTGAAGCACCCAAGTGATTAATAGGGGTGAGAAAACTTTGAACTGACTGTGCTTTTTTTGCGAGACCGCATGCGTTGGGGATTGTGAAATTGTGTTCAAACTATACTGCGGGCTTAAATCGGGCCAATTCTTTGATAGGCCGTATTATCCATATAACACAAAGCCATATTTTACAAGAAAACGCAGATAGGCATTATAAAGTAAATATGAATCTAGAAATATTAATTCGTTTGTACTTTGCTAGCAGATCTAAAACAGACTTTGTTTTGCTTTTAAACCGTATTAAATATGCTCTTTGCAATGTACCTACAGAGCTGGAGCTTTGATATTCTAAATTGTGAACCGAAATTACATATAAAAATGTTATGCTGTCGTGCTCTGAATTGTATTCCAATTTTGTACAATATGCAAATTCCGATTATTTCCCAAATAGTGGAATGAATATGAAAATAACTAGTAAGTATTTTCTGAAAATAACTTCTCTAATCTGTGGTCGAAAATTGCCGTTTATTTCATGTAAGTACGGTTAGTACAGGTAAGCAAATGTTTGTAGTTGCACAAAGTTGAATCGAGAAGTGGATTGGAAGGCGGTCGAGAATCATTTCAAATACGCACGTACGCGGTCGAGTGGCCTGTTATTTTATCTCTCGCTTTAATTTTATAACCAAAGCCTCGCTAAACAAGTATAAAAAAGTTTATAATACACTATTTGTACACCAGTGTCTGTATCAGTTAGTATTAGTTATTATCTAGTTACCCTGTTCGTGACTGGGGCCACTCGACCGGTCGCCCGATATGTTTTATGTAGATGACCGTAATACGCTTTGATATCTTTTTTAACTCTCTAGATAAAAGGAAACGCGTCGGAAGTTTAATATGCATGATGGTCGCACACATACATAATTTATTATATCGTGTTGTTCTAGTTTCATAACTCATCAACGAGGTTCTCGTTTTAATGCGGTTTTCTTTGATTAAACACTTCTTTGCGCGTAGTTTTAGAGACACGGAATCAACACTTTGAGCATGAAATATGAAAATGAATATTGGTATTGAACCACGGCAACTTGTTGATTAAACAGGGTTGTTCGGTTTCGTTTTTGTTTGTTCAAAATGGTTATAGCTTCGTTTGTAAAAACTGTGGTGTTATTTCAAGCACTTGCTCTTTTGCTCACCAATTTCCGTGCCGGTGTTAATTTTACACAGAGCGTTTGAATTCTGAATTACAATTAGTACTGCTTGCACTTTGTGTTTTCCAACTATAGTTATTTCGATGAACAATCATAATGCTTTGATAAAACTGACTAAGATGTCGTTGATTGGTTGTTGTACGTTTGCTTAGCCCATTTGATATCATTTTAGAGCTATGGATCTTTCTATCGACACCATCATAGTCATTAATAATATCCCACATTCCAGGTACTAGAATGGCTGCAGGAAGACTTTAACAGGTACTACGAACAGAATCGTGCACCATACATGATGCCCTTCCACACCAACTGGTTCCAGATTAAGGAGCTGGAGCAAGGACTTCACAAGTTCCTGCGATGGGCATCCGACCAGTAAGTACATAAACCTGAAGTTTAGTGTTTATTTCTTCAGTAGGAACGCGAATTAAGTTACATAAATGATGTTACTCGACCTTTCAAAACAATGAATTAGGTAATCAGTGGGTGTTTAGATTTATAGTTAGACGGTTCTGTGGTTTCGTAAGAGGTGAGTATTACGTACTGCTTTTAGAATAAATAATTCTGAGGAATTCAAATTGAAGGCTATATTAATTTGTACAGTCAGGAAAAATAATAAATAACAAAAAAAAAAAAATACACAGGAGAGATGGAGAAAGATGGTCACTCACTGAACGCCTACTGAATGATAATATCGCCGTCGAGGTAAGATAAGGTTTGCAGGGCCAACGTGACCAGAGAACGCTCAAGACAGGGAGGTTTGGAAGGTAAAAAAGAAGGCCTCTGCCTAACAGTGGGACACAATATAGGCTAAAAAAGTGCTGTGAAGTAAAGACTACCATACAAATTGACTACCATACAAATTGACTACCATACAAATTTGACTACTATTGACTACTATTTGACTACCATACAAATTGCCCGGCCGGTGGCCAAACCATGACTGACATTCTTTGACAGTTGCATGAAATGGCTATAATACGGCAAATGGACGTTGTTTGTCAATTTGATAAACTATCAGTTTTGCTGTACATTTAACTAAATGTAATAGTTAGTAAGCTTCTTAAAATAAATGACTCTACTGTCAATAAGACAATAAATTTTGAATTGTATCCAACCGGAAACTGCAGTCTTTCGAAATGTCAATTCACATAACACGATGAAATCATATTTCAATGAAACATTTATCGTGCTTACGTATTAACTTAACTTTCATGTTATTGAGTATTCGTAGCCAAGGCAGACGGGTAATATTTCGGAATGCTTTAGACTTGAATAATTGGCTTGAAACGAAACTAAGATGGAGCGAGTTGCTGGCAAGACATATGTGATGGAATTTTAAGTGTGTGAGGAACACTCAGACATTTTTCAAATTGAGGTAACCAGCTAAGTATCAAGTCTTCACGTCGTTTATGGAGACTTTTGTACAACCAATAATACGTAAGGTTGTAGGTAGGTACGTTTAATAAATGTAATTTGTATATTTCTTGATAAATACTCTTTTTATCCTGAATTTATCAGATTTCTCTCCAAAGGATTCCAAGTAATGTTTTTTTTATTTCCTAACAAACAGTGCTTTACAAGTTTTGCAAAAAAATAAAAAATACCTACCGCTTTATCAAATGCCGGTTTTTATTTTGGTGCAGGTTGAATTTCAAACGTTGATTTTTAGGGTTCCGTTGCCAAATGGCAAAAAACGGAACCCTTATAGATTCGTCATGTCTGTCTGTCTGTCTGTCGGTCTGTCTGTCTGTCTGTCTGTCTGTCTGTCTGTCCGTGTATGTCACAGCCACTTTTCTCCGAAACTATAAGAGATATGTTGTTGAAACTTGGTAAGTAGATGTATTCTGTATACCGCATTAAGATTTTTACACAACAATAGAAAAAAAACAATAAATTTTGGGGTTCCCCATACATAGAACTGAAACTCAAAAAAATTTTTTTCATCAAACCCATACGTGTAGGGTATCTATGAATAGGTCTTCAAAAATGGTATTGAGGTTTCTAACATCATTTCTTTCTAAACTGAATAGTTTGCGCGAGAGACACTTCCAAAGTGGTAAAATGTGTGTCCCCCCCCCCCGTAACTTCTAAAGTATGAGAATGATAAAACTAAAAAAAATATATGATGTACATAACCATGTAACCTTCCAACGAAAATTGGTTTGAACGAAATCCAGTAAGTAGTTTTTTTTTAATACGTCATAAATCGTAAATCGCAATTTACCTTCCATTCAATCAACTCAAATATAAAAAAAAACATTTAATTTCATAAACATAAACCTTACGAATAAACCGAGGATACCTACAGGTTTGTACGGAACCCTCGGAGCGCGAGTCCGACTCGCACTTGGCCGATTTTTTTTTTATTCATTTTCCAGAGGGATTTTTGTCGTTTTATTTGTTTCCCGGAACAATAAAAACAAACAATGTATGTATGAATAGTTTAATTTCTTAATCAAATAAAGCAGAAGTAACCGAAAGCATACAGCTTTTCTAAAACTAATCCTATTTTCATAAGTTTTTATTGTATCTTCGAGAACAATAAACATTTACCAAAATATTATAGATGGAATACCTTTCTTGTGCAATGAGATAGTTTGCTCGTTAACACTACAATAAGTTACCAACCATTAATATCATAGATACTAAAACATAAAATTAATTTTAAAAGTATGGAAATGTACTTATTAATATCTACATAATAATATCACAATTTTAATACAAAATATTTATTTAATCTATGAAAACACAGTCCAAATATAAATATTTGAATAATGAGGGCAGGTCAACATTCAAAGCACAAATAAAAACAAAAAAAAAGATTTTAATTATTTGTACTGGCCGTTTACATTTATATCAATTAAAAAGTGAGTAGGTAATATAATACGGATGCCTTTAATTAAAAATATAATTATACTAGCTTCTGCCCGCGACTTCGTCCGCGTCAAATTTTTGCTCCCCTGACCCTTCCCGTCGCATCGATTTGCCTGCTAGTTTTCGTCCATTTTTCGTTGCTGCTCGCACCTTTTGAGTTATAGTGAGTCAACCTTAAAAGATAGACATATGCTCTCGCGGACTTTTTTTTAGAACTTTTTAAAAGAAACAATTCCGTCATACATGATTTTTGCGTTACTTTAACCGTTTACGCAGCGCACGCAACGGAAACTCTTAAAAGGAATAAATTTTCCCCGTTTTTGCAACATTTTTCATTACTGCTCCGCTCCTCTTAGCTGTAGCGTGATGTTATATAGCCTATTGCCTCCCTCGATAAATAGGCTACCTAACACAAAAAGAAATTTTCAATTCGGACCAGTAGTTCCTGAGATTACCGCGTTCAATCAAACAAACAAACAAACAAACAAACAAACTCTTCAGCTTTATAATATTAGTATAGATGGAGGATATTTCTCTTGTGATTTTTAAAACAGCAACATCCACTTATGAAACAAGCTTGTTATGTTCTTCGATTCGCCATCTCGACATGTAACGTAGGTATTTAAAGTATTCAATTAAAAGTGCCTTCGCATTGATTAACATGATAGTACTGATAATTGGGTACGAACTGAAACCTTTTGTACTGGCACTTATTAAATGCCGTGATATAAAAAAAAGAAGCTATGAAGCAAGATTGGAAAAGCGGTGCCTGTGGGTGCTTTGATTGTGTTTTCCTACACTAACTGAAAATGACGTAATACAAATATACAGGAGAAACCCCATGTCCCCATGTACAGTCTACAGAATCCTAAGCATATAAAAACTAATTTATCTAACCGATATCTTTTCAATACCACAGGCCAGATGTATGGTTCGTAACGGTAACGCAAGCTCTGACGTGGATAACGGACCCGAAGTCAGCCAAAACTCTGAACAATTACGAAGCCTGGAAGTGTGACCGCAAGGACTTCCCACCAGCACCGTGCAATCTGTCCAACAAGTGTGCACTGTCCTTCAAGCCTGCTGACACTAACTTCACTGACACGAGGTATATGGAGACCTGCACTGACTGCCCAAAACAGTAAGTTTTTTTTATCTCATCTATCTAGACACGCGGTAGTGTGTCAAGCCAAGTTCAAGTAACAGAACTGGCGAGCAGCACCGTGTGTAATATTACACGAACCATTTGGAGTCACTTTTGACCTCCTCATAACTCAAAAAATATTTCACATAAACGTGTCAAATTTGGCTCATATATTGAAACTTGCAAGATACATACGTGCTCCAAATTTCATAAACACATCTCAAACGGTTATTTAGATATTAACGTCCAAAAATCATCATTTTTATCACTGACTGACCTAGATCAAAACTCTAACCCAGTTCCAGATGACCTAAAAAGTTCAAATTTGGCATGCAGATAGGTAATTAGGTGAATACAAAGGAATAAATCAGAAATTGGTAAATTTTTATCAATTAAAAAAAAAAATCACTTAATTTATTCTATTAGGAACAAGTGCCTGTAATAACTGTATGTAATAAAAAATAGTGTAAGAATCAGCAATCAAAACTTAGAAAAACTGGTATTTATGTGGATCTTAAGGTCTTCACGTGAATATATAACAAGTTGAATACCACCCTTAATTTTTTTTATGCAGATTTTTCCCTTTTAGTACTTCTAACTAAGAGTATAGTCGACTTTCGTATTTATTACGTTATTAACTGGGATTTAGTATTAATTATTGTTTCAATATTTAGCGCACATTAATAGTGTAAGATCATTATAAGTAAGTAACTACTAATAATGTATGTACAAAAAGTAATGATATCCCATCAAAACATAAATGTAAAATGAGAGCCAAGTTCAATATTATGGTTGTTCAGTTCAACGACAAAAGAAGTGAGATCTAAATGGGTGCCAAGTTCAATAGTCAGTCCTGAAATGTATTTATAACTACATAAAATATAATTTCTTCTTATAACTTAGGATAATATATTGTAGCCTAAGGTCTGACTTGGCTAGTTTTCATATACGAATTATATTATAGCCTTCACAAGTTCTAAACCTGTTACTTATCGGTTCTTATTTTATTATTCCGAAAATTTGGCTTGCTGGTAGAAACTAGCCATCGAAAATAATAATTCGTATATGAGAACTAGCCAAGTCACACCTTAGGCTACAATATATTATCCTAAGTTATAAGAAGAAATTATATTTTATGTAAATAAATTTCAGGACTGACTATTGAACTTGGCACCCATTTAGATCTCACTTCTTTTGTCGTTGAAGTGAACAACCATAATATTGAACTTGGCTCTCATTTTACATTTATGTTTTGATGGGATAGATAAATTACACCCAGACACAGAACAAATGATTGTGCTCATCACACAAAGATTTGTCCTGGGTGGGAATCGAACCCACCCAATATTTTTTTTATAATGCAAAGGATGCAAGTGTCCTGTTTCTAGTAGTAGGAAGCTATTTTGACTTATCTGAAGCTGGTGAAAGGTAAAATAGAAAATACATGTGAATTGAAGAATCTGTCTCATAAAGTAAAACAAGGATTTTAGTGTAATAAATTGTAACGGAAAAACTTGTGGTGGAATTGAAATATAGTTATATCCCTCAATGTTCTTAAATCTGCCTGTGTCCCATGTCATTTGGGGTCAGCGCAATATGTTCAATATGTTAAATTAAAGTCTATTCAGTAAGTTCAGTCTCAAAAACATTGAAAGAAAACATCGTGAGGAAACCGGCATGTTCTAGAACTAAAAATACGAAGATATGTGTCAACTACCAACCGGCACTGGGCTTGCATGGTGGATTATGACCTCTCACAGAGAGGAGGCCTGTTTCCCAGTAATGGGCACATTACAGGATGGTTGTCTGTTGTGTGAGTCTTTAATTAAAATAAAAGTACATCTGCAGTAATAGTATGTCTTACTGCGTAGAAATGTCAAATGTCTAAGCCAGAGATCCTTTGACCCATTTTCAGCGACAGTGATAACACTCAAGTTATGTTATTACTCGTTAATTTTACGGAGCATCACGGAAAGATGATCTTGCTTACTTTGATAAGAGAGTTTTAAATTTTAAAAGTTTTTTAACACGGTACGGAACCCTGACGGTTCCGTCTATCGCGGGTTGACACAGCCCTCACGAGCGGAGGGGGACGATGTGATTTTGTTACATCGTTGTGTTGAATAATTTTGGTAGGTTCACGAGGTGAGCTGGTATGCATAAAGTAAAATGTGGTTGGAAAAGCTTCATTTACCTCAAAAATGATAGAGCTGTGTTTATTCTGCGATATTGCGAAAAGCAAATGTGGCAAGGAGATTTGGTTTCATTTGGTCTTTCATTTGCGAATCTAATAACAGCAAATGCGACATTTTAACAAATAATATCAAATGTTATCTTTATAGAAGAATCAAGCAGATAGAAAAAATTTACACCAGACACTCTAAGGGGTTCCTAAACTTTTAAGATAAGGGAACACTCACCAAATACCTTTTATTTTATGGAACCCCATATCAAATGATTACAAAACAAAGACACTGTAATTTAAAAACGAACAAAAACTTTTGTTTAAAATATTTTAAAAGTGTAACACTTCCTAACTTTTTGTTTTTGGATGAGAAATCATCAAATGACTTCTCCCGCTCTGGGCGGAGTGGGAGGGCGTGTCAGACTTTTACGGACTAAAATCCACCCGTGTTCCTTCAGTTGCCTATATGCCAGAGCCCCGGTAACTCTTTCGAACGAATCTCGCGACCCTGGCAGGTCCTTTACTTTAACTTTTAATGTGAAGAATTAATTTATTTCACTGTTTTATCCATAATAACTTTATGCTTCTCAAAGAATAAATATTTTCGCGGAACACTGGTGACCTTTCTACGGAGGAGTTTCCGCGGAACCCTCTTTAGAAAAAGCTGCTCTAAGGAGTCAGTTATTTCAGATGTACCTACAAGATAGATTTGTTATACAATTATTATAACCATTATAGTTTAAGACCATACATTGTAAACCTACATTCCGGCAAATAAATGAATTTGAATTATTTTCAGGTACCCATGGCTAGGCGACTCCGGCGGGACAGGCATCCCCGGCAAAGACAACTACATACCCGACAACCTCAGGAGGAGGTAGTCTGTATACGAGTAGTCCTCTATTATCCCTGTATATGATCTATTCAGTTCAGTCGACTTTCATCAGGGTAGTCAACACTTCAGCTAACATTACGCCTGAAGCCACTCTTTAGTTAGACAGTTTGACATTTATAACATGGGTAATTACTTATTAGTGTAGGATATCAGAGCAACAGATTTCGTAGAAATCCTCTGTGTATTGTTTGGTTGAACCTACATATTTCAATGATTCTTAGAACCGCCTTATAATCAATGTCGCTTTCTGAACTGTAATAGAGAACTTGGAACTCGGTGAGAGACTATTTCCTAGAATGTTTACGACGTAACACATTGTTTGTATTGTAAGATCTAAATAGGCTCGAAGGCAATGTTTGCGTATACATCTATCTAAACATATAAACATACATTAGTATGTGCGTATAGAGTCATAGAAAGAAATAATTAAAATTGAAGTGTCTGTTTGTAACGTTAAAATAATAGCTTTTCATTAAATGCATATGAAAGTATATACACAAATATCAATTAGTTTGTATCTTTTAAGAAGAGTCCAATTTAGAAGTAAATCTTCAGCATTAATGTAGAACGCGTCTAGTCGAATAGTCTTTGATTTTTTTTGAAAGTCTCAATGTGGGTTGAAGATACCACTTCCGGATCCTGTCCTGAATAGATTATATTCAAGCATTTTGTATATATTTCGTTTTTTAAGTAATTAAGGCATAGTGACTAGTCGTCGCAATTTATTATTTGTAATAATTATGATTTGAAACTTTCTAGAACTTTTTGACGAGACAACTCGAACAATTTATTTAATGATTTCTAAGATATGAATTTTCGTGTTATTATTATTGAACAGTTGCCATGTCTGAACCAAAATACTCTTTTTAACAATGACACTATCGAGGGCATGTAAAGTAATAGACTTGTATACTCTTGGGAACTAAAGGAATGCTAAAGGCATTCAAATTTGCTTTTTTGCAAATTCAGATCTTTTTCGAAGAACAAATTAAATTAGAAGTATAAGTTTTTATATCAACATGTTGATCAAATTCAGAGTTTTCAGTATGTGTTTTGAACTTTAGCTCTCGATGTTGTTAAACAAATACCTCGACATACTCCTAGCTTACATAGTATATATCTTTGAAAAACTTTGGTGCTTTGTATTAAATGATAAGAGAAATAACTGTGTTAATTGTTAACGAATAAATATGAATATTTTTACAAACGCCTGTTAATTTATTACCTGACAAACGTAGGTCACCGGTTTTCAGCGCCCTTTGTGGCATTTATGGGCGCCCAATTAAAAATGTTTTCACAACACAAAGAGAACACGTATTTATATAGGGTGGTTATTTTGAAGTGCAAACTGAAACCATGAAATCAGCACATCATTAAACCCAAAAGTAAAATATTTCGATGGTTATAAAAAAAATTATCAGTTGTTTTATAGAAAACTGTAATACACAGATCAATTTTTTGTTACAATCGACGAAAAATGTTAACGCTACCTGCCTTGAAACTTTTTTTTTCAGAATCATGTACTGAAGCCGTGTTAACAAATTCTGAAATGACAGTCTTAAAAGGAAATATCACAAGTAAACGCAACCGCCGTGCATTATTATCACACCTAATGGTACCATTATATAACTGTATAATTAGAATCGCCGAAGGGAAAGAGCTTGATGGTTACAATGGATGTTATTACCAAGTATTCCGTTGGGTCTTGTGGGGTATTGGGTTCCATTTCCAGGTGGGGCAAAGTGTTTTTGGGATTTTCCATTCTAAATTTCTCCGTAACAGCTCGGAATATGGAAGTTGGCGGTGTATTACTCCCGTGCCTAGGAAAACACGTTAAGCCGTTGGTCCTGGCCTGATCTCTATCTGGTCGTGTCAAATTGCTGTCCTATCGGACTATGAGAGTGAGGGAAGAGTGAGTGTCTTTTTTATATCCTGCCTGATCGGATAGTCTCGCTGAGACTGGGTGCCATAGCCGAAGATCAGTCTGGAGGACTATTATTATTATTTCCATAGAAATAAAGGCTACTCGTCCTTCCAATGGCAAGTCACTTTCATAGCAAGCTATGGTGAACTAAAGTTAGTTTCACACAAAACTTAACTGCACGATGCGGCATAAGTTGCAGTGCTAGTATGAAATAATATGCAAGATGCCACATTCAGTGCGTTTGCACGTCAAGAGCAGATAGCGAACGTCAGCGCAATCTTGCGCTGTATAAATACATAGAGCGTTGCTGCAGCGCTGCAAACGTGTTGCATTAAGTGTGTCCAAGCTTTAAACGAGACCACAAGGTAAGTGTTACCACACTTTATTGACTACTGGTTCCTTTGTAGGCAGTGTTTAGATTCAGTTAAGCATGAACAGTATTCTAATTAAATCCATGTAGTCATTACTGCTTGCATGCTTGCGTGCGATATTTTTGCAGTTATGGCCACAGAGCTTTTGAGATAGTCTGAAAGACTAGATAGACTTGTACATGGTGTAATTCAATAAAATAAAATAAAATACATACTGTATTCATACACTCAATGAAAAATAAAAATTCAAAGCCCAACAGTAACAAAAAAGGAAACACAGGAAAAATCGCCAAAATTGTAACAGTACGCAAACTTGTCAGTATTTAGAATTTCACCTGCTACCAACATGCGGGAGCTTAAAAAACAATTCGTGTTTAGCCTTATAAACAGCTTCGTGGTCTATACATTACCTAATAAAAGTCCCGAAAAAAGACTATTGTATACATATTTTATAACGACGGCTGGCATTTCGCGTCTCCGACCCGCCGGAAGATTTAATTTGAGATTGCGCTGCGAATGGCTGCTCGGAAACTTTCTCCATATTCACATGCATTAGCTCCTATTACAGCGAGTTTTTGTTATACATATTCTGAATGGGTCCCACCCCATCCTCGATGTCTTCCTCTCAGAATCAATATTCTTAGTTACTGTTTAAGACGATAGATAAGGGCGGCACAACTTTGGCAACCGAGGCTGTAAAATGTAATTTGTAAAGTTGAGATATAGACGTATCTCGTGTCATTCACACGTAATTTGAGGACGTGTTTTGGGATTTAGTCGGCAGTAAATGTTGAAGTTGCGCATCGTTTTGGGTTATTTTATTAGGGAGTGGGTACATGTATAGAATTTCGGGAGTATGGAAGACGAGAGCTACCCAATACATGGTCTCTTGTGGACCAGTGACCGTCAGTGTTCGAAAATAGTCTGTTCCAAAATCATTATTTTATTTAGGACAAATAAAATAATGACTTTGGAACGGACTCTTCTTTGTTAATGATTTTAAAATAACACTGCCTAGACCTTTTACTTCATAAAACAAAAGATGTAAATGCAACTAAGGGTCAAAAACAACATCTGCCGAGCCTTTTCCCAACTATGTTGGGGTCGGCTTCCAGTCAACAAACCGTATGCAGCCGAATACCAGTATTTGACACGGGCTACTGCCTATCTGACCTCCACAACCACTTAATGGGTAAAACTCTTTGGTAAAACTGGTTGTCAGACTTTCGAGCATCTGACGACCCGTAAGGAATGTCAAAGATCCACAAATGACAACCAGGACCAACGGTAAACGTGTTTTCCGATGCAAGCACTGCTCTTGGCATGTTAGGCTTATCACCCATCCACGGACCATTCGCAACAAGTGTAACATAACCTGATCGGTCAGCCCGTGCGGCTGTTCTAATTTAGCCACAAGCCCGTTTACCAGAAGAAGACAGTATCATCTTAAATCATTTCTAATCAGATCCTATGAATCCATATCTCTTTATATTCAGCTTGCTTAGGCTGTTAGCAAAAGAACTTCTTCGTAGGCTCGTAGCATCGTAGCAGTAGGCATTGCTACGAAACGACAGATATCAAGTCTCTCTTTCTCGTTTAGCCTAGAAATAAAAATGGATACGAAGCCCTTGCACGCAAGTTCCTAATGTGAAATTATTAATGCTATTGTAACCAAATAACTCGCAGCCATAAATGTGCAAAAATAACAGCATCTTGGCACGTACAGAAAATAAACACTTTTCCTCAATACGAGGATACAAATCACGCCACATATGAACATAAATACTAACACAGAGGGTAATGTAGAAAGGTGGTAATAAGATCCAGCGACATTGTCGCCGAGTGGCGAACATTACAAATCCCCTCAGGCATGCAAGGGGGCTTCATAAAATATAATAAGACGACGCGAGCCCCCGCTGGAAACAGGTCAGCCGCCTCAACGATACGAAATAGGCTGAAACACCCATTCCTACAAGGTATGTTTATATTTGTGACCGCAAATAAATTAGATTTACTATGTATGTACGCACATCTGTAGGCTTTCTTCGCAATTTTCAGCATTCACAAAAATGGTTTATATGTTAATAATGTAATGACGCAAGAACTTTATGAGCAGCAAAACCTTCTTGATTCATCGTGAATATCTACCTAGGTAATATAATTTTATGACGACGACGGCTGGTTACTCTAGAAATCCATTTCATGCGAAAATTATCCAAGGATTCATCTGTCGACTATGAAGTCGGCCGTGAAACTTTCCCAAATATGTAAATGGAAACATTGGAAACAGAGAAGACAGAGTTTACGATATGGGACAAGCCAAGCCAAGCCAACTCATACAATTCCGAAAAAATACTTTTCTGATTACAATCTCACCACGGATAATCACATCAGACTTTATTAAGTTGACCAAACAACAAGTTAATCGGAATCGATCCGTATAAGTCTTCTCATTATTTTCTCTTATCAATGTACGTACGCAGATAAAAGCTCCAAGTTATTCTCTTGGACGACATTTTTATGTCGTAAGAATAGGGAAATAACGAACTCATAAATGGCAGTCGGACGATAAACAAGCCATAGCCTCTGAGATAAGAGTCTGTTCTCTCTGCGAAGTAATGTGACTGCGAAAACGCGGATAATAACTATACTACCTGCTTTACATACGAAAAGCATACGAGTGCCGAGGGTCCTTTGAACGCTCGATACATGACGTCATAAATTACTTAGATTAGCTTCTTATTTGGTCTCCAGATGATTTTATTATACCGGTGTTTATACAATTGAGCATTGTGGCTGTTCTCCAGCGAATATTTCAGGCGTTAAACACTTTTTATTGTAAACGAAAATCGAGATGATATTACTTTCCATAAAGAAGAAACGTAACAAGGGAATGGGTTCCAGTTTATAGAGAAGATGGACGGGTAACCTGTGAGTTGAACGAATGTTGTTTATAGCCTCAAGCGGTTCAGTAAAACATGGTTTTCTACTCACCCTGTGCGTTATACAACTGTAGTGTGCAATCACACACACGCACAGTAATCTACAGTCCACAAACAATCGATTTTCCATTGTTGACAGTATAACTAAAGTCACTATTGTGTAGAAATAAGCCCAACATCTGGACACGAATAGCACAAGTTTCAAGTGAACACGGATCCAAAGATGTCAAGAGTTGAATTTCAAAGGAGCTCGCATTTCCTTCGTGAAACTAACAAAACATAATTCTAGTGAAGAAATGTTAAGGAATACCAACATTTTACGATGAAGTTTAAAAAAATGTAGAAGTATAAACATGAGATTGTCGTGAGGTTTAGAAATAGGTCGGCTGCCAGTGACGTCTGACCCACAGGTGACATTCAGGTAGTAGGGTCAATATTGGGCGGACAGATACCGGATTCACCTTGATAGCATCACTCGTTCAAGTGTGCTCATTATGGTATTATTTTTAGGAGAGCACATACGTACCTACGTTAGGTTTATATTCAGGTAAGCAGAGTGGGGCACGCTCAAAATATGTACAGAAAAATATAAACTTAGGTATCTAAGCATATTTGGTATCCTGTTAAACAAGAAGGAAAAAGAAGCCACAATTGTTTGTTCGGGCACAAACCTACAAGAAAAATATTGTCTAAATTAAACCCACATTTTTACGGCTGCCTTCTAAAATTACTCTTATATAATATATTTTACCGCAGCTCTATGATTCGGACAGTGTTTGCCTTAAGTAGCGTATAGCGTGCATTTTTATTGGATCAGAGACATTTTGTATTCCTAAACAGTTCGCCAGCTTTGGCCTGTCCGGACGAAGGCATTTGGCTGACTTTTGTATTTTCCTCAAGACAAATAACATGTTTCATCTGATAAGGGGCTGTCGTCGGCTCGTCTGTCTACGGAACCAATCGCTTTGTGGACGCTCCTTGTTATTCCATCTTGTTTTTATTGCGCAAGCTTGAGCGTTTGTTTTTTGAAAGCCTATTAACGTCTCTCCTTTTGTAATAAGAAAGGATTCCTAAATCATTAGTGTATTTATGTGAAGAAATACTTAGGTTTATTCCTTCACATTTATGTGAGAAAGGTTGAAGGCATCAGGCCAAGGTTTTATTAACCAACATGTAGGTAGGTGTTTCTACTCCTCTCACAGTAAAAGACAACAGAACAGTTCACGTAGTGAAAAGATTGATCGAGATTGGCAGTGGGACGGACTACGTACAAATTTAAAGCATGAAAAAAGGCGATGGAAGTCAGGACATGTATATTGGCTTAGTTATCTAGATTAAATTCAAATTGTCCGAGGTATATGCCTGTAAGCACAGAATGACTGAACGCTGCACGTAATCGCCGCCCGGCTGCGGCTGCATTATGAATTTGTACTCTTTTGTCCGCAGTTTTTAATTCTACCGGTAAAATGTATTGTTCATGGAACAAAAGTGTCTAGTGTCATTGTTGTTGGCCAAAGTTCATTTAAATTCCGTGCCCGTGAGAGGGAACAGTAGCAAATATGAATTCCTTTGCTCCTATTGTCAAACTGCTTTTGCTCGCTTTGGTATAATGCTTCTGAAAGCCACATTGTGTTTTATATACATGTAAGAACACAATTCCATTTGAATCTTTTTTAGTTAACAAAGAAACATTGTGATGTAACAATATGAAATTAGCGTGTTTGTGTAAAATAAAGTTTAAACTTGAAGGCAAGGGGAAGTGTGCTAAACTGCTGTTGCTGACGGCCGACTCCTTTTCCCTGGCTTACTTGCATGTAGTCGTGAATAATTCAAAACGTTGTACTAATTAAAATTCCGAAATGCACAACAGGTAGACGCTTTATAAAGGAAAATGTATCATTGATGAGGCCAAAAACCTTAACTGAAACCTGAAATGCTACAATATTTTTAAAACAATGTTATATGTGTAGCGCAGTAGTAATCGAAGCATTGCAAAGTTTCGATGGCTAGCAAAGAAAAAGAAATGACCGCTGCGCACTGGCTCCGGTCCAGATCCGTCGCTTTTCATCACGTTTTACAGGCGTCGCAACAAGTTATGGGCCTCTTTTTGGAAACTCTCCCCCATCATACTTGAGGAATAGCGGGCAATACGGGATATTATCAATTCCACATTACGTACTTCACCGTTTTTCATTCCAATACGCTAATTACGTAAGCTGCAGACGATGGATCGAAAAAAACCAAAGTTATTTTAAAACTAATTTATTTTAAAGGAAATTATTACAATTAACGTAGGTGAAAACTCGGTGTTTATGTGTCAGCCATTAATGTAAATGTTTATTTAGATAACCGTTCTGACTTATGACAGCAAAAAATGGACGGTCTTGACAATTCTTGGCCAGGAGCAGGCAAACAAAAATACCAAATTATAAAAGACAATGAAGAAAATTTATAGAACCTTTTGCAGACGCGGAAACAACAGCGCTTATTACAATTAAAAAACATTTTTATACTTTTTAATGAGACAATTAAATCACACAGTTTCAAAAAATTTACATAATTTCTTTAGAACCCAAGTAGCAGTACCGAGCTAGGGAATAATTTGATTCATGTAATTATTACAGTCAATTTTCATCATTTCTTGGTTTAAATGGCGGGTTGCGGGGCCGAAGTAATTTTGTTCGGGCCAACAGAAGTTGAAAAAGGAAAATTACACAATTTGCTAATGGCCACGGCACGGATAATAATTTGTTGCGCGGTTTTTATTACTAGGAATGATATTAATGTGAATTGAAATTTATATTTATGACTTATGATTGAGTTACGGGGCGGTGAATGGGAAATTTATGGACACTCTTTTTATGTTCATCGATGAAAATATGATCGTTGAGATAGTTATCTACATGGACCTTCCAAATGTCTTTCGCGTCAATGAAATGGACGAAATACAACGCAAAATAAGATCTTACCCAGCATGGTGTCTTCAGTAGGTACTTACGTCTATCAGCTAGACTTTATCGCGGGAATCATAATAGTTTATTCTTTTTTATTTATGTGGTATCCCTCATAGCTTTCCCCTAACCCTTGTGCGTTACCTTTTGATACGAGGAGAAACAAACCAATATGTGCGATGGGTCGCACAGTGCGCTGGATTGGTGTTTTGACAACGGACGGATACAAGTCACTGTGAAGTTGAATGGTGGACCATGGTGGAAGTACTTAAATAAAAAAACCTGTAGCTCTCCATAAGGTAATTACATCGCTTGCAGCCGCAGCAGTGGCACCAACACCGCTCGCCATGCTTGGAACATGAGATGACGCAAGGGTGTCGACACAGGTTGCGTCCTACACCAGAGGCCTACCCATGCCAAATAAAAACATAAATCATTTTTCCAGCTAAAAAAAAAACCTATATACGTACGCTAACTAAAAACGACTTCTTAAAACTTGACCAAATTTATATGGGACCACGATAAGCATAGGTACCCTTACAATGGCTTGTGAAAAAAACCTTATTTGGCAAGGTTTTTTTCTCATCGCTTTATAAAAGACGAAGTTCTGAGGTAACAAACATAAAAAAAGAAGTACAAAAAGATACAACCGAATTAAGAACCTCTTCTTTTTTTGAAGTCGGTTAAAAATAAAAGGGAAAAGTAGCGAAAACTGAAGCCGCCCACTCAGCCTAGTGTTATACGCTTCGACTTAAGAACCTCCTTCTACATTTTTTGGGTTAATAAAATAGGTAGGTATTGCTCGATGCAATACCTATTTTACTAACCCAAAAACTAATCTAATAGTGAAATAAAGAAAATACAATTTCTTTCTTCCTGTCTTTTCTAATAATGCTCTTCCTACCTTCCATTGATCTCTTTAAAAAACCAAACTTCTATTGATAAAGGAAGTTAACCAATCAATTACCGTAATTACAGACACAATTAAAAACCATTGTGTCTGATACCAAATGTGGTTTCTCAGGGACTTAGAGGTTAACAAAACAAATTCCATTATAAATGAAAAAGTTTCGGTTAAGTAGTTTACTAACTGTGGTAAAAGATCTGGCACCAAGAAACGAAGACTCCATCGACACTAACAGAGTTGCACAAAAAACTTTCCCATTCAATGTAGGGTAAAATAAAAACAAGGTATAGTCCGCGGGAATTCTGCCACTGTCAACAATGCCCGCTGCAAACAGAGGGAACTTTGGTAAAAATGCAATGTAATTAAACTGGGAGAAATACAAAATACAAGCACTTTTGAAGGAAGTCCGGCCATTGTTGCCTTTCCACACCCTGTGGACTGGAGCGGCGACGCCTCAAGGAAACATTTGATGAGAGCGGGGCTTGCACTAGTTGTTTGTAACTAAATTATCATGTGCAGAAAAAGGTACGTACTTTATTTCATTTAAAAATCCTTCTCTACAAAAAATCATTCCAATCGTAGGTGCGTTTGTAGGCCTTTCTATACTTCCATACACATAACACTCAACTTCATACACAAATACTTGCTCCGAACTAAATGCAAACCCGTTACTTCGGTATAGAGCCAACCAAACCTGCAAGCAATCCACTGCCTATTATAGTGTAGGCGACCACAAAAATAAACTAACATAGGTACGTACTTACATACAGTTTCATGGCTCCCGTAACTACGAGACGTTATTAAAACTATCGGTAGAACCGTCCGAGGGAGTTCAATTTTTGCCAGGTCCGTAACGAAAGCGGTTAAGGCATTTGAGGTCAGTCGAGTTGTATAAACGTCCAATTCGGCGGCAAATTTACAACTTTTTCTCACTTCCCTGTCTCAAGTCGGGGCAGTAAACTGGGAAGCAATCTCGCCCCGACTACAGAGTTATTTCGCAGAATATTGCGGGGCGAGACTAATAAAATGACAAATGGCTGGTGTTTGTGCACTAGAGAGCCGACATGAAGCAAGATGCATGCGGCGACATACTTTCCAAATGTATTTGCCAATAATTTGCATATAATGCCGTCTTACTATCGATATTGAAATATATTGCGATCATAAGATGTAGGTATATGGATGTATTCGTTCGTAGTTCCGGTCGGGTGAACATAATAGTAGTGTGTTCAGTGTAACCGATACCTTGGAAGGCGGGCTCGCTATGCTCAAATTCTTGAGTAGAAGTGCTCTTACCCACAATATCGGCCGGCCTCTCTCAAACGTCTCGATTTCACCTCGGTTGAGGACGTCGATACGTTCTACCTGTGGAACCCTAATCCAATCTGTCCGTGTCTGTATGCACGTTAACGTATATAGTAGCTTGTTTGTAGGCATCATGTTACCAACTATTGGTTTACATTTTGTTGTGGATTTAAATACTTAAGGGTCGTATTCACATGCTTCAGTAACGTTTTTAGATTATGTCTTTCGAGGTGATACAAAGTATTTATTCATCAATTTGTACATAAGATCAAGTTTTGGGCGATTAATTAATGAGTTATGTAGTAATTATGGAGTTTTCCAGGCCTCCTTTCTTCGAAAGCGAGTCGGCTGTTATACCACTCGAGCCCAGTGCGTGTTGGTCAATTAAATAAATAATAATAATCTATCATTTTACAAATGAAGCTATCAACAGTTTATCGGAACGTCGACCTACACATAATAGGTGTTAACTAAGGCATAGAACATTCCTGCCTAAGCCCTGTCTAAATGGGCACGCCACAATTGCGGCGGTAAGTCCCCTCTTTGAGGAGTGGATAGAGAGGCGCCACGGCGTCCTCACCTTCCGCCTGACGCAGGTTCTCACCGGGCATGGGCGCTTCGGTGGGTTCCTGTTCAGGATAAAGCGGGAGGATACGCCCGGGTGTTTCCATTGTGAGGATCGTCATTGTGGAGCATACGGTGGAAGTTTGCCCTGCCTGGGCGGAGCACCGCCGTGTCTTCGTGGAGGCGATCGGCGGCGGCGACCTCTCGCGTCCGGCCCTGGTGCGAGCCATGGTACGGAGCGAGAGGGAATGGGAAGCCATCACCTCCTTCTGCGAAGCAGTAATGCTTGCGAAAGAGGAGGCGGGGCGCGTGAGGGAGTGGCAGTCTCTGCGCCCTCACGTCCCTAGCTGCCCTAGGAGGAGACGCCCCGGGCGTTGGGAGTCCATAGCGGACTCCCGGCCACCGTAGGCGCGAGCTTGCGGGTGGCGAGCAATGGGTAGCTCGCCGCCCGGTAAGGACCAAGCTCGGGTCGACGGCGCGTAGTGTTCCACGCGCGAGATGAGATGTCAGCAAAACTGAAGGGGTCTGCTAGGACCGATGCCTGCCGGGGTCGCGTGATTGTTCGAAAGAGATACCGTGACCCTGGCACATGGGCAACTGAAGGAACACGGGTGGGTTTTAGTCAGTAAACGTCTGACATGCCCTCCCGCTCCGCCCAGAGCGGGAGAAGTCATTTGATGATTTCCCATCCAAAAAAAAAAAGCTCTGTCTAAACCTTATAAATAAATCCAGCTAAACAATCGAATTATTTAGACTAGAGTAGCGATTAATAAAGCCGAGTTCAATCGCTGTTCATTCAACCTCCGATGCCGTAAATAATTATGTCCTACATACATACGTCAGTCACAAAGAAAACGTGCCTAACCAATAAAACGAAACAACGAGGCTATCAGAAACAGACGCAAGCGTCACTGCCGCTCTGACATTGACAAATAAGCCATTCTGAAAAAGATCCCATTTTCCCCA
This sequence comes from Aporophyla lueneburgensis, assembly GCA_932294355.1. NCBI lineage: Eukaryota > Metazoa > Arthropoda > Insecta > Lepidoptera > Noctuidae > Aporophyla > Aporophyla lueneburgensis. The sequence goes on along the minus strand of OW028746.1, from coordinate 17,868,965 downwards.
AGACCCCTACTACGTACGACTATTAATAACAATTAAAGAAACGAAAATAGCGCTGAAATGCAAATTAATGGACGGAATATTTCAAGACTACTCGTTATTAAATTTGTGTCTTTATTAAACTGTCGTTGCGGCAGGTTTTTCACAAATTTATATTTGCGCAAAGAAACGATCAATAATTTTCCCAGTTGTTCGTGATTGGATTTAATTTTACTTCATTTGAATTTCTATTACTAGGTACTGGAACATCAACAAACGACCATCTTGTTCGTATTATTCTGCCTTGTTAACATATTCATTAACATTTCTTGAAATAATACCGTTGTTTTCAGATTTCATAAAATCGGGCATAACGGCTTCCCGTACAATACTACCGATTTTAAAATGTATTATCTGCACGTGTTGAAATGTAATTTCGTTCATATTGATACAATGTGTGAACTTTATATTTTTATGGAGTGAACGTGAGGCTATGAAAACGGCAATTCAAGGAACGAATGTTCGTTAAAATGGCTTAGCAATAAAGATTTTGTGGCCGCTAATGTGTTTAATCTTGTATAGATCTAAAGTTAACGATACGTTCAGGTAGTCGGGAGACATTTAAATGCTATTTCGAATGAAGTTTAGATCTAAATCCGTTCAGTCGGTCAACAGACCGTTTTTACAATGCGATAGGCGGGCGGATTCCGAATTCGAATACATTCTATTCCCTACAACGTATGTCATGTGACGACTTTGTAGGAACGCTAAACCTCCACGGGTGATATCAAAGGCGTGGACCTAATAGTCACCCGGTGGTAATATCGAGTTGCATGTGATTCGTGGACAGAACTCGATATCTGTTAACGTTTACGCAAATTCCTGTAGTAGGCGCACTGAATACGGAACTGAGCCAAACGGAAGCCGTATTACGAATTTAATCTCGCAGAAATGTGGTATCGTGGAAATTGCTGCAACAAAGCCTCTGTTTACGACAAACGTCTAGAAGCAATATCACCTAGGGGAAAAATTTAGAACAGCTGGATTATAATATTTTCTACATGAGTTTTAAATGAAAATCTTAGAGTTCCGTTGGTACGGCGGTAACCTTATTCGTTTCGATGGTTCGACCTTTGCTCCAATGGTTTCTGTCCTCCGGTAATTCTAGTAGACTTCTTACATCGATTTCGTCTGTAAATAATATTGTTTGCAAGTTTTATTTTCTTGCTGTGGAATAGATATCTTATCTTATCTTATACCTTTAAACGAGCAATTCTTGTATATATATATAATCTGAATCTCGGACACGGCTCCAACGATTTTAATAAAATTTAGTATACAAGGGGTTTCGGGGGCGATAAATCGATCTAGCTAGGATTCATTTTTATAAAATGTCGTTTTATTCGTGTTTTCAATGACCAACTTTATCGATAATCAACTTGAACATAAACTTATTATTTTAAACACAATTTACCAAAAAATACCGAGCAAAGCTCGGTCAACCACATATTTTCATTTATAAGACATCACAACTCGCACCTCAATAGATTTTTATTCTTGCTTTACAACCTTTGTAAAACATAAAAGTGGAGTTTTAACAAAGACTTTCGTTCACTTTGCTATTTCAAGTTGTTTATTGCAAAGTTGAATAAATAGGTATTGCTTACTAGTTACGGTAATATGAGAGCCGCAGTAGAACAGGCACAGAGCAATAGCACGTTGCAGCATGAGAAGTTTTCCAATCTAACTTCATGGTACATCAGGAATTGCTCGCTTCTTACGTGCCGGTCTCAATGTAATTTTGTGTTTATATCCACAGTTCAGCCGGCGGCGTACCGTTCTTGCATTGCACCGGCAAATAATTTCGGTAATGAATACTGTGTTAAGCGGGCTTTTAAAATGAACTCTTTTACGAACCCCTTAAAAGGGAGCATTTAGCATGTTTTTTCAGTTTATTTATATAGCCGAATGGTAGCAGGGATGCCAGTTAGAAGGTAGCTGCCGACTATTCTAACGTAGCGAGATTAAAGGATGGCGTTATTCAGTATGTCAAGTCGGCAAGCGAAATGTTCTGTATAAATAATCCCGAATAAAGCCTTCACACAAAACGGGCGACACAAGTGGGGGGAAGGAGAGATTTATCTTCTTGAATCTAATCTTGCGGATGGTGAAAAGAGCAGTTTCTACAAAAAAATTGTGTAAGTTGTCGCGTCTCGACCCGTCTCGCGACTGTATTGAGACAATTCCCGCCGTCTGCGTTCAACTCATCTGGCGTCCTGGCGGTGATGCCATCTGAGCGCTCTTTAAAAAGTCGTACAAACGTGAAACTTATTTGTTGGTAGCATCTCCACAGCCGCATTAAAGTTAAGATAAAAAAAATAGCTGTGAATACTTACTTAACATGGTCTTACACTATTGCTTAATTAATTTTTTTAATCTTTGTAAGCTCACAATGTATTCAGAGCAGCAATTTAAAATTAAACGAAGAAAGCTAAATATTAATTGACATAAAAGTCATAAAAACGATCCAATTTTCATATTTTCGATAAATTAATGAGCTCCGAACCCACCAGCATAAACGTCCATTGAAAGGGATTTTCGTCCAATTCTCTAGTAAATGAAGGAAGTTTTTATATCAAAAATCCGATTTCCAATTTACCTTTACCAACAAAATACTTTAATAAGGCACGATATCAATTTTATTTTATTTTTGGTCCACGTGGTACGCAGGTATAGTCAAGAGCAAAAGTTTCAGACAAATTGAATAGAGCAGGCTTTTGATGCCTTATGATTCTTTTCTTTTTACCAGACTACGGTGAAGCAAAAAGCAAGTTTGTATGTTACATGTATGTTCAATTGTTCCCTTATAACTTCTAAACTCCTTATCATAATTTGATAAATGAGATATTATTGGAAGCGATTCGATCGTCCGGTGGTTATAGACTAAGTAACGCCACATTAAATGAATGTGCCGTATATATGGCGCGGCGAGGACATAAAGTGACCAAGTTAAAAGAAAATTGTTCAGTGGTGCCTTTTTTTTTTTCAGGATGGGAAATCATCAAATGACTCCTCCCGCTCTGGGCGGAGCCGGAGGGCGTGTCAGACTTTTACTGACTAAAACCCACCCGTGTTCCATCAGTTGCCCATGTGCCAGGGTCACGGTATCGCTTTCGAACAATCACGCGACCCCGGCAGGCATCGGTCCTAGTAGACCCCTACACTGCTGCTGACATTTCTTTGAGGCGCGCGTGGAACACTACGTGCCGTCGACCCGAGCCTGGTCCTTACCGGGCGGCGAGCTACCCATTGCTCGCCACCCGCAAGCTCGCGCCTACGGTGGCCGGGAGTCCGCTATGGACTCCCGACGCCCGGGGCGTCTCCTCCTGCAGCGGCTAGGGACGTGAGGGTGCAGAGACTGCCACTCCCTCACGCGCTCCGCCTCCTCCTTCGCGAGCATTACTGCTTCGCAGAAGGAGGTGACGGCTTCCCATTCCCTCTCGCTCCGTACCATGGCTCGCACCAGGGCCGGACGCGAGAGGTCACCGCCGCCGATCACCTCCACGAGGACACGGCGGTGCTCCGCCCAGGCTGGGCACACCTCCACCGTATGCTCCACCGTGTCCTCCAGACGATCCTCGCAATGGAAACACCTGGACGTATCCTCCCGCTTTATTCTGAACAGGACCCACCGAAGCACCCATGCCCGGTGAGAACCTGCGTCAGGCGGCGCCACGGTGAGGACGCCGTGACGCCTCTCTATCCACTCCTCAAAGACCCGACTTACCGCCGCAATTGTGGCGTGCCCATTCAGTGGTGCCTTGATGAGTATCAAATGAAAGGGCTAAATTTTATTTTTTACTAGGATCTGCCCGCGACTTCGTCCGCGTCAAATTTTTTCTCCCCTGACCCTTCCCGTCGCATCGAATTGCCTACCAGTTTCCGTCCATTTTTCGTTGCTGCTCCGCTTCTTTTGATCGTAGCGTGATGTTATATAGCCTTCCTCAATAAATAGCCAACATAAAAATAATTTTCCAATTCGGACCAGTATTTCCTGAGATTACCGCGTTCAACCAAACAAACATACAAACTCTTTAGTTTTATAATATTAAGTATATATAAGTTTTGTATGCCACCTTAACAATACATTCTTACAGTAGCAAGTTCTAGAAAGTGATTTTTCGGTAGTCAGACGCGCAATTATTGTATTTAAAAACGTTAAAAATCTAGCCGCAGTCTCATCTCGGTGACAATCAAAGTCGAGAACTTGTCAAAAAATTATAGAACTTGTCAAAAATGAATAGAAATCGGAAATTAAACTTTTAACAGATTAAGACTGAGATCAGACTATGAATCTTCTTAAAATTACGAGAATTACTCTTCGGGTTTTAGCATTTGAACTTACTTTTTCGTTCATACTTGTACATACTATTATATTAACAATAAAACTACTTTTTACTTAACTTTTGAATAATAGAGCAGTTATTTTGTAATACATTGTAGGAAGACAACTGTTGTTTTACTCGATTCATTGTTGCCAAATAAACGAGATAGAGAATTCTAAAAACAAATAAGATCTTGAATGTTTTACACACATGAACATTTATAGTTATTTCCTCTACTTTTGTTGTCGAATGTACGGTTACTGTTCGACGCAGGTACTCCAGTAGAATTGTTCCCGAGTAAATTTAAGATTAAAAGGAAATAAAGGTGCACAGTGAGTTAACTCGCCCGAGGTGAACCAACTTTGTGATTAAGTGGACCAAACCCCACTCCACACTAATTTTGTATGGATGCTCTGAACTCTGGATTAGTTTAAAATGTTAAAGGAAATATTTAATTTAAAAGTTACGTATTTTACTCGGTTATGGCTGTTAATCAATTTTAGTTGTGTTTGAGGTTGGAGTGTTTTTCGTTTACACAGTTAAGGAAATTTAGGATATAAATATAGCTTTAGTGTTCAGTAATGAAAGTTGAAAAGTTGAACATTTAATTTATTTTTTGCGTAGAATCCCGTACAAATTAATTTCGCTTCGATTATTAACTTTTAAATTTTATAGTTTTACCCCAGTTTCTATGCGTTACTTATGAATACTATAATTGGCTCTTTCTTCAAAAGCCCTTGTAGACATGGCCGTGCATTGTCAGACTCACATAAAATCCAAACAGTAAAATGTTTAGACTTTAAAAGAGATCACGACGTCTGAGTTTGTTTCGACATTTCTTTTCAGAGATCAGTCAGCTAAAAAGCCCGCTCCGTTTAGTTTTAAAATATTGACATTTAAAAGTGCCTTAAAAGATCTACCATACATAAATAAACATTTAATTTAATATCTGCTTAGTGTCTCTCTGGTTCCTAGAAAAAAAATATTACTATAACATTTAAATATGGTGCTTTTCAAGGAAGAGTCATCTTTTACACACCTGAAAGGACAATATTTTCTCAAAGAGTTCTTCTTGATAATTAAGTTTCGTATTTTTGTATAAAGCTATTCTTAATTTACTTAGAAAAGCCTGCAGTTTTATAAGCAAGGCAAACGAAAGAAGAGCAAAGCTTGCTTACTTTCCTGGAAATGCAAAAAAGTCTGTGACATCGTCTAACGTTAAAGGATGTCACGAGTTTCCTAGAATTTTGTTAATTGATGCATTTGAGAATTTTTCATGTTTATGGTTATGCTAGCTTTTGCCAGCGGCTTGACCCGCGTGGTAAATTATCTCACGGGAACATATTACTGGGATAAAAAGTATCCTCTGTATTAATACAGGTTAATCCAAATCCGTTCAGCCGTTTGTGTGTAGTTGAGTACATGGAGTAATGGATAACAAACATCCAAACATCTGAACATCCAAAATCTCTAAAAGATTGATGGAAACAGTAGCGATTTATGCATTTAGTCATTTGTGGCTCATGCCACTCCAAAACATCGGAAATCGGAGTCATAGAAAACGACAAATCATCCATAAACATTCGAATTCAACTCAAAGCATTCAATGATCCATCTATGTACTCTTATCTCCCGAACGAGTGCCTTCAGTCGACAACGGTTGATACTGAATTAAAATTGATGAGCGGGAATTTATTCAAGCATCTTGATTTCAGCATAAACCATAAATCATGTGGCTTGTAAATGTTTCGCGTTCTTGCAAATTTTGTAATGGCAGATGAGAAAAGTCCTTTCTTAAGGAGCTATAAAGCTTTTTGAATAAAATAAATGGTGCTTGCAATGGGTGCATATTGTCGCGCGCTGGACCCTACCTTGGAAACTTTAGTTTCTCTCTAGATTTCGCTTTTCGTTCTAGATCTTCAACCGATTGTCTTCCAAAATGGCTTTACTACATATTAAACTTTGTTGATTCTTTCTTTTAATCTTTATTTAATACTGGCTTCTGTCCGCGACTTCGTCTGCGTAAATGTCGGTTATCGCGGACGCAAAGTCACGGAATAAAAAGTAGCCTATGTCCTTTTTCAGGCTCTAAACTATCTGTGTACCAAATTTCATTTAAATCGGTTCAGTAGTTTTAGCAGGAAAGCGAGACAGACAGACCGACAGACAGAGTTACTTTTGCATTTATAATATTAGTGTGGATAAAGTGTGAATAATAAAGCTGAAGCGCATGTTTGTTTGTTTGGACGTCTAATCTCTGGAACAGATTTTTTTTTTTAATTTTGTAATCTGACTGGTAGAGTCAGATTACAAAAAAAAATCTGTTTGTTTATGATAGCCACTTTCATGAGGAAAGCAATAGGCTACTTAATATCACGCTAGAGTACTACGGGGCTGAGCAAAAACAATAACGAGTCAGAAAGAATGCTTAGAGAAACCGAAGTAAAAGCGCAGGCGGGCGATACGATGTGACGGGGTGGGCGAATAAGAAATTACGCGGACGAAGTCGCAGGCAGAACCGCGACTTCGTCCGCGTGAATTTCTTATTAGTTGTATTAATAAAAGAGTTCCGATTTATTAATGCTTGATCAACAATTTGGTAACAAATTATATCAAGCCAAAACAAAAACATATATATAGTACTTACCTACTTAGGCAGGGGAACAAAAATTAACGTGTATGGCATACAACACGAGCTGAATAAAATACCATAAATTGCTTGAATGCACACACACTAAAAAGTGTCAAAATTTCTGTATGTTCCTCAAAAGACTAGTTAACCTAAACAATCGATCTCACTTGAGCCGTCAACAGCACAAGCACCTACACAAGTGACTTTGTTTTCCTGTCTTTCCCAAATCGGCAAGAAATCATACAACAAATATACGTACATAGCAATGTGTCTATTTGTCACATCCATTTCGCTTGAAAGTAGAACCCTTGGGGGATAAAAATAACTTTTTTGTTTTACGAATTCTATGTGAGTGACGCCTGGGGCGAAAGCTTATTATAGGTACAACGTTGAGTTACATGTATTCCATGCTCTGTTTATGCTCACACGAAAGGGCGAACACAATCACAATACCTTAAGTAAGGCGTTAAGCAATGTAATAGTTTCTCGAAAGTTGTGAAAGTTAAACGAAGCTTCTCTTTGTGTTTTACCAAGTTAATCTGTTTTAACCTTTAATTCTGGATAAGCATCTCGTGTGTTAACAGTTGGAATGTTCGAGACAGGGCTGTCGATTCGTAGTTCTGCAAGTTTGCCTGGTTCTTAGGGCGGTGGGTCGACGTCGAGAGTCAGATATATTTAGTCACGTAACATTCAGTCCGAACTCGGTTCTTTCGCGTACTTTCTAATCTGCTATCAAACTAACTTTTTTATTACTTGGTAACTAGTAAACAGCGTTGCAGGAGCGTTTGTTTCCCCTAACGTAAGTAGAACGTAGGTAGGTACGTTAAACATGAAAAAAGTAATAAAGTAATGATGCTTAATTAAATTGAATTAGTTTTTCAAACCACTTCTATTCACTTAATAACTCAACACGAAAAGTTCTTCAACTACACTTAATCTTAAAGAACACTTCTCCACCAATCTTTTTTTATTTATTACGCGCTGAAAAATCTATAGGCATCATCTATTCAATAAGTAAAAACCCTCTTCGATAGACTGTAAATAGCCTCTAATCGCCATTGAAAATCGCGGCAGAAGAAAAAAATACATGATTGAAAGTAATAACGTTTTCCATTTTAATCATGATTTTCCTATTTAAGGGGAGCGGTGAAAAATTGTGGAATCGAATCACGATTGTGGACGTGAGAAAGTAATCAAAATTTATTATTCTTCTCTTCAATGTCGGTGACGTTACTTACAAATCGAATATAAGATTCATCTGTGTTTTACTTTTTATATTTCTGCGTACGCAGCGCTGTGCCTTCGTGCGGAGCCTCTAAATGAAAATAGCACAGAATTACTTCGCACCACTAATTTTGGTAGTAGAGTGGTGTTCCATGTTTCCCTAGGAAACGTCAATACAGTTTGGTTTTTCACATATTATGTAAAGGCAATTTTCTTGCTTTTAGTACGAAATTTCCCGTAAGTGGATAGAACCTCGCCAAAAGTGCTTATTTCCCTATTTGGGAGGTGACAATAAATATAAAGATAGTATCAAGTAGTGTTAGGTAAAGTTTTAACTGACTTGGAACTGATTCTACTATAGAAACAGTGTAGTTTAAACTTCCCAAAAATGAAATAGGACGCTGTAATAGAAACTATAATTTAAAAACAAAAGACTACACCCTATGTAGTTACCTAAATAAGCAAGAACAGTGATCAGATTATGAACTCCGACAGAACAATCGAGAAAGTTGTGATCAACGTATTGTATACAAACTATTACGAAAGGTTTGATACGCAATCGGAGTCGGTTCATGAATAAAATTATGTAACTCGTCGAAATATTCAGCATTATCCGTCGCCGCAGCGTAGGGGCTGGTATTGCTCTACAGGGTGTACTTACTTTCATTTTAACTTCCACAACGATGTGAAAATATTTCTCGAGGCGTTTATTGCTAGCCAGAGAGTTGCGGTGCGAACTGGAGCCGGGATATAGTTATTCAGTTGAGTTATTATAACTACTCCATGTAACCTTCGGGTTATATTAATGCAGGGTGTGTTTTTACCTGGTTTTCTTGCGAGGGAAACGTAAATCGGCTTATCGCAAATGTTTTGTTGGGTAGATAGGTTCTTGTTGAGCTTGTTTATGAAAGGGTTACCAAGCCCATGGGTGTGGTAAGGAAGACTATTTCTGATATATACTGTACCTACTTGTAATATCAGTCAGTTTACTAAGGATTGTAGAAGAAAATAAATCAACTAACAGTTTCTGGGGTCGGTGCCAAACTGTAACGAATTGAAATCAAATCAAATTGAAGGCAAGGCATCGAATTGAAAACTTATTTCCTTAAAAATTGAGTTTCTTTTTATTTCTCTAACAATTTAACACTCGGCAAAAATCATGGAAGGATTCTAGACTGCGACTATAATGTATGATAACTATAAATCAATAGGCCAAGGAAATATAGAGGGAAAATTGTTTAGAAAAATGAAAATTGCAGTAAAGTTGTCAGAAAGACCAGGGACTTTCTTGAAATGCGAGAAATATTTTATTTCAATATAGTTGGACATGCAAGAAGAATACCATTCCCTAGGGAATACAGAACTATCACAATTTAACACAATTTAAATACGTACTTGTTTATCTAAAGAAATTCGTTAGTATTTTGAACACAGAATATTCTATTATAGAAAGTTTCACTCTTGGATAGTTTTCTTAGAGCCAGTATTGCAGAAGACCGTTTTCAAAATAATATAATAGACGACGCCGGCATGTCTTCTTTTTTTTTGATGGAAAATCATCAAATGTCTTCTTCCGCTCTGAGCGGAGCGGGAGACTTGTCAGACTTTTACTGACTAAAGCCCATCGGTGTTCCTTCAGTTGCCCATGTGCCAGGGTCACGGTATCTCTTTCGAACAATCTCGCGATCCTGGCAGGCATCGATCCTAGCAGACCCCTTCAGTGCTGCTGACATCTCTTTGAGGCGCGCGTGGAACACTACGCGCCGTCGACCCGAGCCTGGTCCTCACCGGGCGGCAAGCTATCCATTGCTCGCCGCCCGCAGGCTCACGCCCACGGTGGCCGGGAGTCCGCTATTGACTTCCAACGCCCGGGGCGTCTCCTCCTGCGACGGCTAGAGACGTGAGGGCGCAAAGACTGCCACTCCCTCACGCGCCCCGCCTCCTCCTTCGCGAGCATTACTGCTTCGCAGAAGGAGGTGACGGCTTCCCATGCCCTCTCGCTCCGTACCATGGCTCGCATCAGGGCCGGACGCGAGAGGTCGCCGCCGCCGATCGCCTCCACGAGGACACGGCGGTGCTCCGCCCAGGCAGGGCACACCTCCACCGTGTCCTCCAGATGATCCTCACAATGGAAACACCCGGGCGTTTCCTTCCGCTTTATCCTAAATAGGAACCCACTGAAGCACCTGTGCCCGGTGAGAACCTGCGTCAGGCGGAAGGTGAGGACGCCGTGGCGCCTCTCTATCCACTCCTCAAAGAGGGGACTTACCGCCGCAATTGTGGTGTGCCCAGCGCTAGGTAGCGACAATCTTACCCGCCATGTCGCCATGAGATCCTGCCGGAGCTTTGTCCGCCGTGCCGCGATTTGTCGCGGCAGCACGACGGCATGTCTTAGAACCAAAAATTCGAAGACATGTGACATCTACCAACCCGCACCGGGCCCGCGTGGTGGATCATGGCCCGCTCCCTCTCACTGAGAGGAAGCTTTTGTCCCAGCAGTGAGAACGTTCAAAGGTTGCTGATGATGTTGAAGCTGATATTATACAAAAATAATTCCTGCATATACTAATATATACAAATAAATAAAATTGGAGTGTCTGTTTGTAATATTAAGATAACCACTTTTTACTAAGTGTATATGGATGTATACACGGTACATATACCAAAACAACATTTTTTACAATTTTTGTCGGTCTGTCTGTCTGTCTGTTTATTCCGGCTAATCTCTGAAATGGCTGAACCGATTTTGACGGGACTTTCACTGGCAGATAGCTGATGTAACAAGGAGTAACTTAGGCTACTTTTATTTTAGAAAAATATCTGCGTTAATTTTCGACATCCGCGCGGGCGAAGCCACGGGCAAAAGCTAGTAATAAATAAAAGCAATTCTAACATACTTAAATTTATACCTCTGCTATATTCACTCGCGGTTTTCAGTGTCTGTTCTAGTAATACAACTTCGTTAGATTTAGATGCCATAATTTCGGAAAAACGAGGGATGAAACTTTTATAGCTTCAAAAGCTTTTAACGCAGGATGGTGTATCGGGAATGCTATAATTTTAAAGTATGTTCCCCGTTACAGCCCGAAGAAAGTTTTAGTGTGTTTTCTTTTGTTATTACACTCATTCTTGCTCATAAGAAACAATTTCGACTGACAAGTCTGATTAATATTGCAACAGTAAATAAAACACGACGTATATGTACCACAATAAATAATAGCTTTGACTGAAAGAAATTGTATCGGTTGTAGATTGAAAATGTAGTGGTTGTACCCACTATATTATCGATAGGTACTTCGTTATTATGCCGCCTCACTGGGCACCAAGTACTGAGCACAGCTCCGTGGGTAAGTACTGGATTCTCGACAAAAAATAGAAAAAATATTGCTGTTTCATTCAAAGCGTACCAACGTTGATTGTCGGAGAGATTCTTGTAAAGAAAAATCACTAGCAGACGCTGCATTCACAATTCTAGTCCAACACAGTTACCCACGGTGGTAAGAATTCCTGGAAAGTAGGTTAGATAAAAATTATGTTAGAAATATATCGGATTCTAACTTTGTTTATACTTTCTTGTGATCATTAAAACTTGTAATCAGTTTATGACTTATATCTGGAGAATTTTCTTTAAGTTGACAAGGTAGGCAAACTAGCGTCTAAGAAAACTTTTAACTTTTCTTGATTTTAGTCTTTTTTTATTATCTTTTTATAACATCTCTTAAATCATAATTTTTACCATATTTTCTACGATAATGCAATAAAAATCACACAGGGGACTGTAAAAATATATGAGGCGCCGTTATCACGATTTAAACCACAATCAAGTTTATACACAGAGCGCCACCGCCAAGCTTTACCAGAAATTAAAATTCCACACTTAAGCCAAGTACTAAAACAGATTCGCGGCAACTTCGCCTTAATTCTCTTCGCGTGCCGACTTACCTACGTCCTAATTTATTGGAACAGTGGAACAAGGAAGAGTTCGATCGGTACAATAAATTTCAAATTTCATTATTTGAAGAGGAAGTCGCAAGTTGCCAATTGCAATTTGGTTTTCCGATCACGTCTCCATGCTATTGGTGAGGATATTCGAGCCACCTGTGCCCGTACTCTATGAGGCTTTAAACGCGCCTCTGCTCTTTCGATAAACCGAGTGTGAAATATTCGCGGTGTACGCCAGACGCCGCATTTCCTTATGAATGATACATGCCACACCGCCACACCGGTCGCCGTGCTCTAGCTGCAAACGTTATCAAACCACTCGGATCTAGCAGTCAGTGCATAATTCCTAACTCCACTGTGAAATCTGACTCGGTACCAAGTGTTCAATATAACTTAATAACTTTGTATAAAGCTCGCCAAGTTATTTGTCACCTCTGCTTGTTGTCCGCAGGGTGTAGTACGCTCTGTCGGAAATACAGTTCGCGATAAATCTCATAAGTTATTAATAAGTCGACTAGGTAACTGTTGGCTATTGTTTGCTCATCGATATTGGAGATTATTCTCGACTATAATAACAAGATTTGCGTCTAATTGGAATTTATTTCTTATCGTTAACCTTGCGACTCAACTTACTAAACAGATATATAACATAAGATATATATATTGTACTTTTGAGTGCCTAATGTGGTCGTTTCATATCTGTGTTGTTCTTGGAATCTATTTAATATCTACATATTAAATTAATACGATTCTTTATTTGCCTTTATCTATAAACAAATGATCATAACGATGGCACATCTAATCATCCTTCCAAGTCAAAATGACAACAAGCTAATTTTAAATAACTAAATATAAATGCAAGAATGCTGCTAGCTTCTCACTCAATATATCATTAAACTGTTGGCTGCTAAATTGTGCCGAGAGCAGTATTAAAGTAATACAATGGCAGCTAATTCAGTGTATAGTTACGTAAAAACTTGGCGACGGCGGCGGCGTGTGGTCGCGACCGTATCTCAAATTAAATCTCACCAACAAATCTTCGCGGGGGGATGAACCGCGGCGACCTCTACCATCGACCTTTTATATTCGCTTTGAAGTCTCCTTAACTTTATCTTTCAACATTTTGATATCGACTTGTGTAGTACAAATAGTATTAGGTATGTCAAAATATACCGTAAACGATTTATATTGTTTAGCAAAAGAATGTTGAAGAATCTTACGATGGTAAATATGTAAGATTAGCGTAAAGAACTAAGAATGATAGATAGATGGTATTTGCTATGTTTTTCTCGTCTTCTGTACCACAGGTATCTGTTGAAAGATTGTTACCCCTTCCAGAACCCTGCCCGGTATAGTCACGATAACACTAAAACCTTCATAATATTTTGTCGAGTCAGAGTGTTAATTTTGTCGCCATGTTTAGAACAGTTTTTGTACCGTGGTAAGGGCTCGAGCTCGCGTCCCGGTTGCCTGCGAACGTTCGGAGTCGCAATTTGTTCCCGTACGGCCTTAAAAATCCGCATTTTATTGTTCCGCCTCTCATTTCTACTTGAACTGTGCTCGCGATGGTCTCAATGAGCTCACCCATGCAAAACTTTTGTGTTTTTTTTTTTTTTTTTTTGTAATTCATTTTTTGTTAACCACGTGAAGAACACTAAATAATATTCCAACTTATTCTATTCACAACGATTTAATGCTGCTTAGGGTGTAAATGTCAATGAATAATTAATATTAGTTGAACTTATTTATGTTGAAATTCAACAAATTACACCCGCGGGTGTGTCGAGTCTACACGCAACACAATTAGAATTTGAACGGCTCACAAACAAAACTTTAATTACTCGTCTATTGAGGTCAAAGAATTTTGGAGATAGAAGTTAATTAAACCATTTGTGAGCCACCTAGCGCCAAAGTAAATTTGATGTGAATAAAGAATGTTTTTCCAAAGACTTGCGTAATTAGAAAATAAAATTTGACAATAAAGAAGTCATTTTGTTAGATAATGATTCAAAAAGTAGTGGTCGTTTTGTTAAATGATTTATCAAAAAATTTAGATGCCTACCTAACCCCTGATCCTCCGACCCGCCCATCCCTTTTATTTTTAATAAATTGTCACGTCCATGTTTTGTAAATACTAAGTTGGTTTAAGACCTTCTTATCAAGCATTGGCATACAATTTATTTACGTAAGTATAAGTTAAATTTCAGTAAGTATGACCTGGGTCATAATAACCTGGATACCGACGTCAAATTGTCTGATGATCAATTATCCAATGACGATATTTGCAGGTTAAAGTCACGCTGCAGGTCAAAAGGTTTCTCATTACAAAAATTAATCCGATAAAAAATCCGATTCCAGATTTCATACGATTCAATTTTAATTTATAACTTCCAATGAGTTTTCATTTTCGTTATATAATTTTAATTTTACAAACAGATTATTTTAACATCTCGGTTCAGGTTAATCGATAACATACGTACCTATTTTGTTATGAAATATAATTTTCGGCATAATTATTTATGTTTAAAAAAATGCATTAATAAAAGAATTACTCATAAAAACATAATATCACGCCTTTATTTTTCGAAGGGTTAGGCAGGGGCTTACTTATAATTCAGTATAATATAGTATGCTACGCGTACGCGACTATGACCTCAATTCTCCCGGAGCCTAGATTTGTGCCCGGTTGATGACTATAGGCTCGCCCTCTATTACATGAGACTTAAATGTAACTGGCGGAATGTGCTTATACTCATCATTTGAGGGAGGGGGGCCATAATGGCCACGCTTGGCAGACGGGTTAGCGATCGCAGTATGGTGGAAAAATTTATAGAGAACGCTGCTGCCCATTCTCCAGTAAGTCCTTTAGTCGCCTCTGACGACACCCACGACATGAGATGGTGATATTCTTTACGTCTCCCATACGGAACGGAATAAAAATACTTATTAACTATCCTGTAATAATAATTCAAGGATTTTCAACTGGTCGAGTTTAGAACTCATGCATGCATTATATACTGGATCGCAATACCGTTGTACATAACGTGCAAATAGAGAAGTCATCAATCTCAATCTGGCTGCCTTCTGTTCCTAGAAAATGGTTTCACTGCTCATTACCACATCTGGCATATGCAGAATATACTGTGATTCATTATGACGTCACACACAGGTTACGCATTTGCAACGGTGCGGGAATAATTAAAGGATGCTATTTACATACGAATTCTACACAATTTCGGGCCTCCAAATGGAACATGAATTATTTGTAGATACAGTTTCGCGCACTGCGTCTGTTATTATTTTACTAACTAATTATTTTTGTGGAGCAGCTGTTACTATTTTAATCTTAGCAAATCTTTGCGAAGTTTTCAAGCATATTATTTGGACACTGGCGGCAGATGGTTTAGCTTAAGTTAATATTTTTCATAATAATAAATTTAAATTTCGGGTGGAATTTCGATGTTGACAGCAATATAATAATAGGTTCTTACCTATGAAAATAACGTTTTGTATGAAAAAAAATAAACGAATTTTTTTCATGTAATTTTTATTTGTATTAATCGAAATAATCACCCACGCAATCAATGCATCTTTGCCAACGCAGTGGCAGTTTATTGCTGCCCTTCTCAAAAAAATCAGCTGGACGGGAGGCAACAAATTCTTCAAAGGCATTTTGTACTGCCTCTCGGGTATTGAATTTTTTTCCCGCCAAGAAGTTATCCAAATTCTGGAAAAAGTAGTAGTCTTTAGGCGCAAGGTCTGGTGAGTAGGGCGGATGACGGAGAGCTTCCAACCCCAGTTCTTGCAACTTGGAGACCGTCAGCTGTGCAGTATGAGGTCGCGCGTTGTCCAGGAGCAGCGGAGACGAGCGATTGACCAATGCCGGTTGGAGATGTGCCAGCTTCTCCATCATTGAGTTTAGTTCTTCACAGTACACATCTGCAGTAATGCTCACCCCGTTTGGTAAGAAGCTGTGATGAATCACACCGGCGCTAGACCACCAAACAGTGACCATCACTTTTGTAGGGGTAAGTTTTCGTTTAGGGCATTGTTTAGGTGCTGAACCAGGATCCAACCAACTTGCTGAGCGCTTGCGGTTATCAAACAGAATCCATTTTTCATCGCAGGTAACAATGCGGTTCAAAATTCCTTCATTTGTGAGTCTGTTGAGCAGTGCAAGGCACGTCTCGACGCGTACTTCGCACTGGCGATCATTGAGTTCGTGGGGCACCCATTTGTCAAGCTTTTTACCTTGCCAATTTGACGCAAATGGACCAATATTGTTTTGAAGCTATCGTCGAAAGCTGCTGCTAATTCAGCCGTAGATTGTGTATCATCAGCTTCCACAATCGCCTTTAATTCGTCATTGTCGACCAAAGTCTTCGGACAACCGCGAGGTTCATTTTTTAGGTTGAAATTTCCAGAACGGAAGCGAGCAAACCAATAACAGGTGGTGGGTTGGTTTGTAGTGTTAGCTCCGTAAACGTCGTTGATGTTGCGTGCCGCTTGTGCCGCGTTGCTGCCACGACGGTACTCATATTCCATAATTACTCGAATTTTTAACGTATCCATGATGACGAAAAAGATTGAAATGCGATGAAAATGTAACACTAATCAATAAACAAATGACTACTTTTGGAAAAAGAATTCCATGTTTTTAAAATAAAATTAATTTGAAATTAGAATTCTTAGACAAACAAAAATTATTTTGATTTGAAATGGCCAGTACTGCAGAACGGCAATTTCATAGGTAAAGACCTAATATAATATGTCTGTAGCTTAGACAGACAGCATATTCAGTTTACTAGTGATCGCCCATTGGTCGAAATTCGACCGTACTTCATATGAATAGAAATACATTATTAAATGAAAAAATATAGATAATAATAAATTAAAAAAAAATAATATGGTTATATTTGACATTCAGTAACACTATAGACAAATTGTTGACGCTGTACTACTGTGGAGAGGGTTCGCTGGCGGGATGGTGATGGCCAGGACCAGGACGTAGGTGTAATGAGTAAAGAATACTTCTTCAGGACTCTCTTTTTATTTTCTTAATACTTCTTAACTGCTGGATATGGAACAATATGGAATGAATGATCACAGAAAGCTCTGTTTTTATAGGATTTTCCCTATTATTTTTAATAGCTTCTGCCCACGACTTCGTCCGCGTCAAATTTTCGCTCCCTTTCCCGTCGCGTTGAATTGCTTGCCAGTTTTCGTCCATTTTTCGTTTGCTGCTCAACTCCTTTTGACCGTAGCGTGATGTTATATAGCTTATAGCCTTCCTCAATAAATGGGCTATCCAACACAAAAATAATTTTTCAATACCGATCAGCAGTTCCTGAGATTAGCGCGTTCAATCAAACAAACATACAAACAAACAAACAAACTCTTCAGCTTTGTAATATTATATATAGTATATAGTATAGATTAATTATGACGGTTCCAAATGTCATAATTATAACCAGCCTGTACAATCGTGAGGCATACAACCTCTACAGTTTGCACACGACACTAAGTTTTGTATGGGAAACTTACTAATGCCATACTTGACACTCTCCATAAAACCACAAAAAATATTTCTTTTTTATCTAAACTAAATTCCTATCGTCGCTAATACAAATAATATTAAAGACAAATATTCTCGATATGATCATAGATTTTAAAAATGAAATAGGTTATATATCCATAAAATTAATTTATTACCTATGGTTATACTTGACATTCATTAAGACTATAGACACAAAATCAGGCTTACCAACTTAGGGGTTTTTCCAAAAGGGGGTAAATAAGAGGATTGAGATTTTTTAGGAGCGTTCCATTTTTAGGGGTATTCTTAGGCATTTTTTGCCATCTTACATTTCTCATTGTGTTTTTGATTACAATAAAAGTATTAGCGACTTCTAGTACGGTTCCTCGATACTAAGAATGCAGAGTGAATGATTAACAAATTTTGCGTAATAAATATAGACAAATATTACTACTGTGTGCCGGGTCTATGATTACTGAACATTCGTTGGTTATTTTCATTATAATTTTTTTGCGGATTTTTTTAGTAATTGTGGCATGTTTAGTGGTTTTTAACTTAGGCTTTAGGGGTAAATATTTCTGGGTGTTGGTAACACTGCACAAAATAATAAAGACAGATTTGGACCATAAGCAAAAGAATTTCTATGCATGTTGTATTAGATACACGGTAATGAACAGTAGTGTGTGTAACGTGTTATTTATTGAAAATAATATATTTTAACTCATAATTTAAAAAAATATTAGCATTCGTCACTTCTTCTCTGTATAAACTATAAGTGTGCGAAATTTCATACTCTTCCGTCCGCCCAATTTTCGTAAAAAGGGATCCAAAGTTTTCGCTTCACGTATTAATATATAGATAATGTTCCCACTACTGGGACATATTCAGTTTATAATGTTCCCACTACTGGGACATAGATCTTTGTAAGAGGCAGTGGGCCGTAACTAACCCACCACGCGGGCCCAGTGTAGGTTGGATGATGACACATGTCTATTTGAATGAATATTTGGTTGTAGGATATGCCCATGCCCTAATGCCCATGTCACATCCACTCTCATGAAGATCGGAGACTCTACACTCGAAGTAGGGGACGATTATGTTTACCTTGGACAAACTGTCCAGTTAGGTAGGTCCAAATTCGAAAAAGAGATCAAACGTCGAATCCGACTCGGCTGGGCAGCGTTCGGGAAGCTACGCAATATCTTCTCGTCCCACATTCCGCAGTGTCTCAAGACAAAAGTCTTTTACCAGTGTGTCTTATCAGTGATGACATATAGCACTGAGGCGTGGTCGCTCACAATGGGCAACATAAGAAGACTGAAAGTCACCTGTGGCAATGGAGAGGGCTATGCTTGGAGCCTACGTGATCGAATCAGAAATGAAAAGATCCGTAGGAGAACCAAGGTAACCGACATAGCCCGAACAATTGCCAAACTTAAGTGGCAGTGGGCAGGGTATATTGCTCGCAGAACAGATGGCTATTGGGGCCGGAAGGTTCTGGAGTGGCGACCGCATACTAGAAGACGTAGCGTTGGAAGGCCTCCCACAAGATACCACTGCTCTCAAAACGTTTAGACAGAGTTATCACCTAATATAATGCAATATGCATCAGGCAAGTTAAAAAATGACGTGGATTTGCAAAGAAGCACGTTAGAGAAAACGAAGTTTTAAGAGATTAATGAAAAAAGACAAGTGATGGTCTTCTGACCGACATGGCAAAAACCTGCTGATAGCTATTGAGGTTTGCTCGAAAACATTTGTTATATAGAAATACAACAGCAAAGTTTATTTTTCAGCCCTGGTGAGCCTGTAACATCATGGGGTCAAACCCAGGTAGGCTCTTTACTTTGTGCCAATAATTTCATGACCACTGCTCTCAAAACGGTGAAGGAAAACACCCTAAGGAAACCGGCATGTCCTTGAAAAAATCGAAGATAGGTGACATCTACCAACCCACATTGGGCCCGTGTGGTAGATTTCGGCTCTCTCTCTCACTGAGAGGAGGCCTGTGTCCCAGCAGTGGGAACAGTATAGGGTGATTATGAGCCAATAAGTAATGACTCACCTACATTAGCGCCGCTAAACTTTCCTTCTATCGAGCGAATGACCAGCCCGTTCCACTATGAACCTTTTATTCCAGGCTCAGTATGATAAATACACGAATAAGTAGCACGGTCGAGTCTCGCTGACACACAAAGTGAAATAAATTGTATGAGTTGGTAGTTGCGTGCGATCGTCCGCGCCGCCCGCGCCTGCCTCGCCGAACGTGCACCTGTCAATTCGTTTCCGAACTTTTATTTTTCTTGATTCTATTCAGCTGGCATTTGGAATCGAAAAATTTATCTCTATGTAGTTAAGAATGGCGAATTTTAACGTGGAACAAATCAATCATGATCTATTCGGTTGATTCAGCTGGTTTATCTGTTAAAGATTATTAAGAGTGATCGTGTTTGGATAAAGCGGTTTTTAATGTGTTGAATTTATTGTTGCTAAGTATTAATTCATCATTGATTTTTCGGTCTCTGATTTTCATTTAAAATTGTACTTGTTATTTTATAATAATGTAAACGTTTACGACTTTTGACAGTTAAACCTTTGTCGATCAGTTATATTTCGGCACGAATTTCGATAAAAAATAACAAATTTCGAAGACTTGTTTGATTGTTTCTGTTGGAGATACTAAAAATAGCCCTATCAACGCCCATTTCATATAACAGCTTTGTTAAAAAAGGAATGCATACAAATGACGTCACGGTGAGAAATAAAATATTAAAATTGTGAAAAGAGGCCGTATTACGTGGATGTTTCCCGCTGAGATTCGGATCGCGCTCGGAACAAACAACGTCAGTGGGGCCGTGCAAAATGGAGCGGATAAAACGCGCCTATCGCAGCGTTCTTCAAGTACCTCTACATAAATTGCCTGAGCATAATATACCTGCGGATTTTTTATATAATTGCAAAAAATATTTATTTTTGTGGTTGATGTGTATCGGGGTTATTCACAGTTTCACAGACAATAGGATTCAACAGGAGATTTTGGAGATTTGGAACACGTTTGATATTTGGTAGATTATCTTCAAAATAAAAATAAAAAAACCGGCCAAGTGCGAGTCGGACTCGCGCACCGAGGGTTCCGTACAAACCTGTAGGTATTTTCGGTTTAAAAATATATATATTTTTTAATTTTTACATTTCAGTTGATTGAATGTCAGGTAAATTGCGGTTTACGATTTATGACGTTTTAAAAAAAAACTACTCACTCGATCTCGTTCAAACCAATTTTCGTTGGTAGTTTACATGGTAATGTACATCATATATTTTTTTTTGCTTTGTCATTCTCTTATTTTAGAAGTTACGGGGGGGGGGACACACATTTTACCACTTTGGAAGTGTCTCTCGCGCAAACTATTCAGTTTAGAAAAAAATGATAATAGAAACCTCATTACCATTTTTGAAGACCTATTCATAGATACCCCACACGTATGGGTTTGATGAAAAAAAACATTTTTGAGTTTCAGTTCTATGTATGGGGAACCCCAAAATTTATTGTTATTTTTCTATTTTAGTGTAAAAATCTTAATGCGGTTCACAGAATACACCTACTTACCAAGTTTCAACAGCATAGCTCTTATACTTTCGGAATAAAATGGCTGTGACATACGGACGGACAGACAGACAGACAGACAGACAGACAGACAGACAGACAGACAGACAGACAGACATGACGAATCTATAAGGGTTCCGTTTTTTGCCATTTGGCAACGGAACCCTAAAAACACCACTCATTGCAAAATAACTTTAATTTCGGAAGTCGGTGTCTTTGGTTTAGCATTTTTTTTTCTAATAAACGTTTCTTTTTTCACTTTTCAGTTGAGGTACTCCTCACATAGGTCATCACTCACGATGGGCCATATTAGAAGGCTGAAAGTCACCCAAAGGGCGATGGAGAGGCATATGCTTGGAGCTTCCCTACACGATCGAATCAGAAATGAAGAGATCCGTAGGAGAACCAAGGTAACCGATATATCCCGAAGAATTGCTAAACTGAAGTGGCAGGGGGCAGGGCACATTGCTCGCAGAACAGATGGCCTGGAGTTTTGGTTTGGGTTCTGGAGTGGCGACCGCGTACCGGAAGACGTAAAGATGGAAGGCCTCCAACAAGGTTGACCGATGACCTTGTGAAGGTAAAGATATAGATAAAGATATATTTATTGCGTAACTGTGTACATTAAGGTCTTATCAATAAACATTACATTTTCGGTTTCAACAGTCTGCCCAAGTCGGATATGCAATAGTATTTTAAGAATTTAATTTACAAATATTATTTTTTATCAAAAAACTCATGCAGATTATAAAATACACTATCAATTAACATTTTTTTCAAATTATTTTTAAATATATTTCCATTTATTTGCTTAATTGCTGGTGGTAACTGATTGTACACACGAATAGCAGTAACATAGGTACTTTTATAATACATCATATTATTAATAACAGGTAAATTAATGTCATATTTATATTGTTTCCGAATGTTTCTTTTAGAATTCGATTTGAAATTAAAGTGTTGCATATTGTTTTTAACAAATAAACATAATTCGATTATATAAATACCAGTCAGTATCAGGAAACCCTCCGTTCTGAAGACATCTCTTAATAAATAAAAATAATAAAAAAAAAAAAAAAAAAAAATCTTTTATTAACAGACTACATGGGCCCAAATTGTGTTAGTGACTAAAATATCTTATAAACTATGTTAGTAAACTTATACCTACTTACAAAAACATAACAATTAATGATTCAGTACTATACATATTATATATTGTCTTAAGACATTTCTTCTGGAGAATGAATGTGGATTGTACGTTTGTCGAGTTTCCCCAATATATGACACCATAACTTAACAGTGGGTATACATTTCCAAAATAAGCATTTCTTGTAACTATTGGATTCGTAGTTTCTGCCAGGACTGACGATGCGTAGCGGGCACTGGATATTTTTTTATTAATCTTTTCGATATGTGCCTTCCAGTTTAAATGTTGATCTATTGTAACTCCTAAGAAATTTGTGTCTTTTACTTCTTCAATCACCGTATCACACATTCAATTTACTAAGTTTACTTTTGTAGTTTCTAAATTGAATTAGTTTAGTTTTTGAGGGATTGACTTTTAGATTTATTGACTGCAACCAATTACAGCTATTAATGTCTTATTTATTTCATTTTCATAAATACGATTATTTGAATATTCATTTGAAATAAATATAGTTGCGTCGTCAGCATACATTACGCAAAGATGGTTAATTATATTTGGAAGATCGTTAATATTTAATAAGAACTATGGGGGTCCCAATATACTGCCCTGCGGTACACCCAGTATTACAGATTCGAATTTAGATTTCACTACCAATGAAGGCCGCAGGAATCCGCTGGATGCGGGAAGCACAAAACTGTTCGAAGTGCCGGAGCTTGGGGGAGGCCTATGTCCAGCAGTGGACGTCTTTCGGCTGAAATGATGATGATGACTCCTCACATACTCGTATATATTTTTTGTGGGTTGTAAATCATCAAATGACGTCTCCCGCTCTGGGCGGAGCGGGAAGGCGGTGTCAGATTTACTGATTAAAACCCATCTGTTTTCTTTCAGTTGCCCATATGCCAGG
Source organism: Aporophyla lueneburgensis (assembly GCA_932294355.1). NCBI lineage: Eukaryota > Metazoa > Arthropoda > Insecta > Lepidoptera > Noctuidae > Aporophyla > Aporophyla lueneburgensis. The sequence continues at coordinate 17,845,612 of OW028746.1, read as the reverse complement.
GCCGCGATATCTCTTTCGAAAATTCATATATCTTCACTTGCTAAATAAATAACAGTAGGAATGGATTATAATATCATCGACATAATATACTAAGCGGTAGTTTGGTAAGTATACCCTTTCAAAAGAAAGGATTTAAAAAAAATGGGCTTGTTATGGGTTTGTTATGCTCTGATAATATAGCCGAAATGAAAAGAAAACCTGATTTTTTGCAGAAGGTCAAAATAATTAAGGTGAGGAGGCTTAAGACTGCGCCGACCGTACAAGGCGCGCGGCAAATAGGTATTTACTACAGCGCGCTAGTCGTGTGCGTCGCCACGCACACATTGACAAGTTTGCTCAAAGCCCGCATGCAGTTGCACGACAAAAGGTGGTAACCTAGGATTTTTAAAATTTGATTCGTTGTGTTGAGTGACTTGAAAATACGCATATTGATTATTTCAATGATTTTATGTAGGTACCTACATAAATCCAGAAATTTAATTCTAATAATCTGTATTATATAAAAATTAACGTTTGTAGTTTATAGAGCGGATAATGTAGGTATAAATATTGTAAAATATAGGAAATTACCTACATTATCAGTTACTACTCATCCGATTGCTATGAAATTTTGGCATTATGAATTTTACTTGCATGCCGGGGAATTTTACTCGGTAAAGTAGGTAGGCAGGGTAGATGGGTAAGTGGTAGATATTGTAATAATAAAACCAGTCTGTGATAAAAAATGTATAATTACCTAATGTAATAGAAACCTTGCTTAATTTACAAAAACATGTGAAAATCATAGGTAAATGTGGTATATATAATATATAGAGAATAACGGAAAAGTTGAAGTTAAATCCGCTATCTTGAATTTTAAAATGAATGCCAGATTTGCAATCGCCACCCCCCAAAACCCATCACACGACACCCATATCGAACATTTGAGAAAAAGCTACATCCGCCATTTTGGATTTCAAATAGAATGCCAGATTTGCAAACGCCACCCCCAACAGCCACGACACTCATATCGAAGGTAGAGAAAAAAAAAATAGCTGGAACTAATATCATAAAATATAAATACGTACATTTCATGTTAACGGCTTTTTTTACGGAAATGAGCGCCACCTTTTTTCTTACAATAGCTGTCCTTACGCTTTCCTATATTTACTAAAACAAATATTTAAGAAAATTGTTATAGTAATATGGAAGCAGAAAAAAAAACAACAAAAAGTAAAATTTAGTTATGCCTACTAAATATAAGTCATACTCATAAAAACACAAATGTGACTTACCCTATTTCACTCTTTGCGGCAACGTATACGTACACAATAGATCGCGAATTATCGCTACTGGCGCGTCGCTCCACGATGCGACGTGACCACTCTCCGAGCTCTCGTGGACGACTGAATTTTCGACACGTGTACGTTGCGTATGACCAGCGTTGGGAAATAGTTGGTGCGAAATTATGGTGTTGCCAAGTTAGAAAATATTGTATTTTGGGTAGAATTATTGTATTTTTTTTTCTAAAGATTTTTTATTAAGTATAATTAATGCGATGCGTCTAAATCCAAATTTAATAGGTTTTAACTATTTATTTATTTTTGCATAAATTAAAAACATGTTATTAATTATTTTTTTTATTAAAATAATAAAACTTAGGCATAGAGGAGCGATTAAACGCTCCTAGTTTTAGGAAACCTAACTAGGAAATCGATTGTTTCGGTCTTCTTCGTTAGGAGCATAAAGTTGAAATCTACTAATCGATTTTCTAGTTAGGTTTCCTAACTAGAAAACTAAATAGGAACGTTTAATAGTTTCTTAAACTGGAATGGAAAATTCGAAGTCGTCATCTTCGACTTCGGAATCTTGACGTGTAGCTGTAGATGAAGACGGATTTGATTGCACAGAATATATAGGACATTGGAGACCATTTTATTTGCCATTTGTTTCGTGGGTTCAAACGTTATACATCCCTTTTCAAGACGTTTTGCGCTGTCAGAAGCGATAACCACATTATTAATAGTGTTAGTCAAAAGTCTGTTCCGGCTTTTCGTTTTAATGAGATTTATCTTGCTGAAGATGCGCTCGCAATCTGCATTGGCGTGAGGGACGCATAAAGCGTCAAGAGCGAACTGTGCGAGAACAGAAAATTCTTTCTCGCCGCAAAGGTTTTCAAAATTTAACAATTTATACCAAAACAGGTCGACTTCTTTTTCTTGAGTTATGTCGTCAGGTAGGTAGAGATCTTAGGGGGAGATTTCGCCACTGGTCATCTAAGGATTGCAGTAAAATGCCATCACCTGTTGCAGTATCCAATGGCACGATGGAAGGATTATTCTGTCTGTGGTCGCTAGAAAGAGCCAACTTAGGATTTAAAGAGCTTATTTCCGACATTACTTTATTGGTGAAGTCCCAGCGTTTTTTTATTTCAGAGGCAGCTACTGTGAGGAAGTTCCTACACCTATTGCGAAAATCTGTTATTCCGGTAGAATTTCTTTGGATGTCTTCATTACTAAGATGAGTTAATACACCTACTCCCAGATATAATTGTTGTATAAGGAGAAATTGTGTTTGATTCGTGGGATCTATATTCGCCAGGGGTGTTTTTGAGACATAATCAGTTTTCATATAACAAAGTAATATCTCTTTGTAAAGCTCTTCCACTTTTTCATTTAGTTCAGTTACAACCACTTTAGTTGACTGAAAGTATGTTTTAAAATTTGTGAATTTTGGCAATATCCACTGCAAGAAGTAAAAATATAATTTTAAGAAAGGATCATGGAGCCAGTCCAAAATAAATTTCCCAGAAATTAATCTCTCTGAAATGGCCATATCTGTAAAAAATAATGTGAGCGCGCTCCACTGCTCTAGAATTCTGTTTATCACTGATACAAGAGACAACCAGCGAGTTTGTGCAGGATGCAGCATTTTGTGCGGTTTAAGATTAAGAAAAGTTTGAAACTGCACTAATTGTGCAGTTCTTTTGGAGCTCCCTTTAAAGAAATTGTAAATAGATCGCGCCAATTCCTCACACCCGGTTAGGCAGGCTTTTGCATGCCTCACTTGCACACAAATGTGCAGAATGGCAAATGCACTTTACTATTATAATACCAGGGCAATCGGTTCTAAAGCGACTTGCGACTGAATTATTAGACCCCATCATTGTATTGCATCCGTCGGAACCGAATCCAAGAATATTTGCGTCTGGAATGTCGTGCTCTTTAAAACTTTTCTTTATTTCACTATACAGTCTCTCTGCAGTAGCACCTTCGTTAGCAGCTTCGGAATCCCCTTTGAATACAGACCGCAACTCCCAAAACCGGCTCTCAATACGGCCACTCTCCTTATTGAAGTATCGAACCATTATACAAGTATTCTTCTCACATCCAATGTCAGTAGATTCATCAGTCAAAATCGAGAACTTAGAGTTTCTTAATGTATTTGCTAAATCCAGCTTTATATCAGGTCCAATTACTTTCGTAAGTATGTTTGTAACTTTTTTTTTATTAATAGTAATTTTCTGTATGACCTCTGATTCAGGCACACAATCTTTTAATAACTTTCCCAAATGTTCGGCAGTGTTGAATGAAATATTGTGTTCCGCAAAGAACATGGCCAATTTTAGTTCCATTCTCCTACTTTTGTCAATCGTGACATTCTGCTGAATCTGTTCAGTTGTTTGAATAAAACCACGAAGAGTATTTCCCCCGCTTACTTGTCTCATGCTTGCTTCATGCTTCTTACTGTTTGCGTGAAGTTTAAGCACATTTTTATCAGCTGTTATAACTGAGTTGCAAACCCTGCACGTAGCCTTTGTAGTGTCAGTATCGGGCATAATCCATTTTTTAAACAAGGGTTCTTTTTCCCACTCGGGTCTATAATTTTGCGGTTTACGCTTTTTTTTAATTTGACGCGGTTGTCTTGTTGATGGATCTGTTTGGGATGACGATACCTCTGTAGACCTTCGCTTAAGATTTCTTGGTGGCGTCCTATCTGGATCGGACGAACTCATTGTGCTTGCTCAACTGCAATATAAATAACAAACAACATGTTCACCACCACCACCACCACCAAAACAACAGCTTACAACAGTTTTAGCTGCTGGAATATGACCAAGAAGGTCTTAGTACAGCAGCTAAAAACCATCACCGTTAGATTTAAATGTAAAATGTCAAAAGCTGTAGCTATTTCCATTAGGATCTAGTAAAACAGCTGTGCCTCGGTTATATTAGTTATACAAATTTATTTTTCTTTTCCTGCCACAAAAACTATCTACACAAATGCAGAAAAGAATATTTTAATACAAATATGACTAAAGCAAAATAATATCTGGCAACACTCAACTGAAATGAAATGGAGCCGGCCGAATGAATGAAATCGAATCGAATCGCGGCGCGCGCGAAATGTTCGAGCCTGGAGATAATTATTGACATGTAGAGATATCCAGATACCATTTCAAATGAGTAAATCACGTGTACTCAATTCTGTTGGGCAGCGGGCTCTCTTTCAAACTCGAATCAGACAAAGTCGAACACAAAACACTTTATAACCTATTTATTACTTGTCGATCTCTAGCCACAGAACAGAATAATAAACAAAACAAATACAAATAAAGCATACCATTCAATTCATTCATTCATGAATACCATTTCCAATTAATAGGAAAATCATTAAATACCTGTTGTTGGGTAGACGCTCTCACAGAGTCAAACACAGAGTATGAGTAAAGCATGGGCATGCTAGCCAGTTAGCCACAGACTACATAGACTTCAGACTTTTTTTTTTTAAATTTCACAATGGGAAAGGCAAACGGAGCGCAGCCCATATAGCCTAGTAAGGCAAGGTAGGTGGATACAAAAGATATAGTGATCTATCTATGTGATACCATACGTATCATACATTTGTACATTATAGAGTTGCGTGAAATATTGAACCTATATTGTATAAAATAGGGAAAATATTGTATAAAAGCGTACAATAATGAGAAAGCTATGTTTTATGGTACAATTTACTTTCGTGTAGCAAATTATTGTAAGAATCCAATAATTATTGTACATTTCCCAACACTGCGTATGACTCAAAACAGGGTGGGAATCAAAACAAAAATTAATAATAAAATAAACAAGTGACATTTCGAAAATGTAAAAACTATAAATTGTAGTATGATAATAAGAAATTAATATGAATTCAAGTTAGTGAAAAAACAGTTTACTATCAAAATTCAACTAAACCCGAGCATGCTTTTTTAAGATTTTTGTTCAACTTTACGAATTTTTGTTTATTAAACTATACAATATTTTTAGTTTTTGCCAACTATAATCGGTTAACACATTCATTGCGGTGTTTATTACATATTTTTTATGGTAATTGTGGTAAAAGTATTGATTGTATTACTTTAACAGTGACGACTGTTTTGAATGATTTCGCTCTACCTCCTCTTAACAACTTACGTGGTTCCAAAATCGGATACCTGTACCATTATGATATTTTCGGTGTTAACATATACGGTGCGATACTTACCTACCGTAAGTAAATAAAATTACAGTAGGTAGTAATAATAATATCGGATCTAGTCAGCTTCTAGTATAAAAGTGCCTATACTGTAACAACATTCTAAATATTCAACTGTCAAAAACAGAATTTTAGATTTCTAAAACTTTTAGAATCGAAAGTACATGGGGCACGATGAAAATTTGATTAAAACTCGTTCTGTAGTATTTCCAAAGAGAATACGATCAAGTTCGAATTTTCCATAAACGCTTTCCCTGATCCTATGATTCAATGGAACCACATTTTTGCAGAATTACCTATCACGTAAAATGTGAGCGAGTGAAATTGACTTCTTTATTATTTCAATTTCGAACACTCTCGAGTCACGGCTCTATTCCTTCCGAAAAGTTATAAGTATTATTTTATTACATCAGCGCTAAAACAGCTCGAGGTACAGTCACGAACAGTCCCCTTAACCAAATTAAAATCCGGCAATAGACCTCGAAAAAGAAGAAGACACCATTAATAAAAGTTCCCCCGCCATGCTTCGTTAGATAGTGTTGCCATCATGAAAATTAATTACCCCAAATCATCAGCGTAATTTTTAACTGGCCAGAAGTGTTGCCAGCTGTGACAGATGTAATTACTTATTGGCGATGCGAACTCGCCATAAATGTAATTGGCTTCATCGTACTTTAATGGACTCGCATTAATACAAATGGATTAAGTGAGATTTTATGCATCCGTTGCGGATTTAAATATTAAATTTTGCGCTGATCTATAGCTTGTCATGTGCTGTGATAGCGAAACCAATGTGTGGTGTATCACACATCGTATAGATTTTGAAGTTAATTGATGGATATTGAACAAAATATTAGTAGAGTTAAATTAAATAATAGATGGATAATAAACAATCTTGGGAGAAACATAGGAAGTGTGATTAGATCAGTGACCTAAAACGTTGCTTACCTGTTGGTTATTGTTCAGTGAGAAAAGAATAAGCTAAGTCTAAGTTGTGAAAGTATTTTACATTTTTACTATACCGCGACTTCGTCCACGTTAAATTTCTTGTTCCCCCGACCCTTCCCGTCGCATCGAATCGCCGACACATGTGATTTACCCCGTTTTTGCAACATTTTTCATTACTGCTCCGCTCCCCTTAATTGTAGCGTAATGTTATATAGCCTATAGCCTTTTTCGATAAATAGGCTACCCAATACAAAAATAATTTTTCAATTCGGACCAGTAGTTTCTGAGATTAGCGCGTTCAATCAAACAAACAAACAAACTCTTCAGCTTTATAATATTAAAGTATAGATATAGTATAGATTAGGGTTGCCATCCGTCCGGGTTTCCCCAGATTTGTCCTAGTTTAGAGGGCATCCGGGGAGCGTCCGGGCGGGGCTTCAATTGTAGTCCGGGTTTAAAAATGTTAAGTCTTGGACCGCTCGCGACACACGCACTGTGACCGCACGCCGCGATCAACCGACGAAGGTTTTGTTTGGTAAAATTTAAATGATGATAAAAGATGACTTTTAATTAAAAGGTAAAAAATAAAATAAAAATGTGATTTATGTCATTTCCAAATGTTTTTTATTACACTATGTGAAAAAAAAAAACCTGTTGACATGTCCTGATTCTGGGCTCTAAAATCCGGGGTTTTTACGCGTCCTGTCCTGGTTGCCAAATTGTAGAGATGGCAACCCTAGTATAGATAGTAGTGCTTGGAGAAGGAAAATGGTGATTGGCGGGAAAGATACAAAAAGTTTTCAATAATTTTATATTTATTAATATAATTCAAGATATGGATGAAAAACCAAATAATGTTGAAGAAATTGATGTTAACAGTTCAGATTTCTACGAAAATGTTAACATTGAAACAGCTGCTTTATTCCACGACGAGATCTATGATTTGCTACTAATTGAGAACGAATCACACGAAAACTTTGAAGATGAAGAATGTGAAGATGAAACGGAAGAGAATACAACAAAAACATAAATACATATTTTAAAGTAATTACTGAAGACATTGAAGCTAAGATTCATCAGTGAAAGCAAATGTACCTATTGTTCTGAAGAAAATGCGGATATAAAACACGTTAGACTGTGAATCGTTCGCCATGCAAAGACTGTTACTTGTCAGTGAAATTCAAAGAGTATAATAATGTGAAATTAGTGATATAGCAGAACAAAACTCTTTTATGTGTTCCCCGCCACGTTCAGGAATTACTTTCCAACACAGTTTATTTCAATTCATTATTTAGATATTTACTGAATACTGTAGAAAAAATTTAATTGTTTCGGGATGTACTTAGCTGAGAATAAGAGTAGTATGTTTAATGATTACGACTGAAGGACATGTATCCATGGTCAGGAATAAATAAAAAAAAAAAAAAAATAGTAGTGCTTATAGTTCGTTTTTAAACCCAGATAGTAATTTGACAGGTGTAATGTCAAATCCTTTTACTGAAAACCAAACATAAAAAGACTTGAAATGTGAGATTACAATTAGGGATTCAAAAATCAACTTTATTTGTTTATAAATAAATACTTACATTCTAATAATATATTACCTTGCTAATTCATTTATAGTTCCCTTCAACGTCACACTTTACTTCAACTCTTCTAGTTTGACATCTTATTAACTTCAACATAATTAGAGAGCGTGGCCATTCTAAAAGAACGTGCAAGACTACAAATCGTTCCTCAGGTGTACACAATATAAAAGTCCTCTACAATATGCAGTGCAGTTTTTGAAAGTGAAGACCAACTGGACTCTGAGGGTCGAAAGGTTGGAGTCGCGCCACAACATCAACTTTAAGTCGTTCGTGGTACGAGTTCCAACCGACCATCTACAGACCTACTTAAGAGAGGACTTTTGGCCGAAAGGTGTCATGTTTCGACGCTTCCGAGGACAGTTACGCGACACCACGCAGCGGAACACGACGTCATTACGTGTTTAGAGACAGTTTTAGTTTAGTTTAGTTTTATAGAATATGTGTTAGTTTATAGTTATTGATTTTATATTATTTATGTATTGTTTTTATGGGCCTTAGTAGCCTGAAATAAAGGATTGATTGATTGATTGATTGAATATTGTGTTACTACGCCTAATTACTGTTAGGCAGCAAAGAAGGAAGAAAGTGTACACCATTGTAGTTACCTTTGCCTTAAGTGATCGTTTTTGTTCCAATCTACGTAACAACTGGATTCAACTAAACGCAGAGAAGAGACACTTTGCTTAGAACTTGTCTTGCTGAATGATTCAGAAATTATATAAAATCGATTGCATTTAAGACAGTTCATATTTGTTGCAGTACGTAAATTATCAATGTTTTATTATATTTTAGTATAAGAAGCTTATCTCTATTTATTTATTTTTTAACCAACCACAGGCTCTCTAATGACTATACTTAGCATACTGATATGTCATTCAGTAGCAGATTATGACAAGTTCTACGTTTAATGTCTTTATCCATATATATAAAAATGAATCCCTATTTCCCTTGGTCACGCCATCACGCGTGAACGGCTGGACCGATTTCACTTTTTTCTTGTGTTTGTTATTGTCAGGAGAAGGTTCTTATGAAAGAAAAACACAACAAAAAAAAAAGTTAAATCGGTCCAGCCGTTTATGCGTGGTGGCGTGACCAAGGGAAATAGGGATTCATTTTTATATATATACTAGCTGACCCAGCGAACTTCCTACCGCCTCAGAATCAATAAATGTTATGTTAACTTGTCCGATCCCACCAACACAAAGCAAAGAGCACCAAGTACCATATACCCATGTTAGACCAAGTTATGACAAACTAGTACTTTGAAGGAATAAAGCGTTTTCTAGCTATCAAGCACCCATGTTAGGTTAGTTCTTAAATTTTCTAATTTTACGCGTATTTTTTTAAATTTTTTCTTTCATAAGAACCTTCTCCTGACAATAACAAATACAACAAAAAAGAAAAAAGTTAAATCGGTCCAGCCGTTCACGCGTGATGGCGTGACCAAGGCAAATAGGGATTCATTTTTATAAATATAGATAGATAGATACCAATTCGAATTAAATAGTTATCGTTAACACAGGACAACGTCTGTCGGGTCAGCTAGTATTATAATAATATCAATTTATGAAGACCATAATTCCTAAAAGTTAATACGGTTGAATATAGAAGTAACAAAGTCTTAAAAACTTTATTATCTTCTTTACATAGTGTAAAACAAAGTTGGTTTCCGCGTCTGTAAGCTTAGATCTTATAAACTACGCAACGACTTTTAATGTGGTTTTTATTAATAGGTAGAGTGCATCAAGAGAAAGGTTTATGTGTAACATACGCGGGCGAAGTCGCTGGAAAAAGCTAGTCATAAATAATGAACAATCATTCGATACCGTAACTCTACCGCAAGCAGGAGAACTAAGTAACTAAGGACTTAATGGACGGAACATACACCACCTTCAGATGGCTACAGTTCCTAATTAGAGCTAACGGCTCCAGGTCAGAGCAGATATTTACTTCCTGCGAACTGCGTATCAAAGACGACTGCGGAAATTAGGGGTGGCACACACACGCTGCACAAAGTGTTCACACCTCACTAATGGCGCCACGGAAACGATATCCCACGGCACTTCCTAACGGCTATATTATCAACCAAAAGATACCACTCATTATTTACTTAAAGCTCGGTTATCGTTTTGCCATCTACACCTCCCCTATTTTCTCAGGCAATCTCTGTGTTATCGATTATCAATAAGAAATAATTGGGTAACGAAAATATCTAACAACATCGCCAGCTTTTAGTACTTTCAATAACAATAGTCGTTTAAAAACACTCCTACAGAATTGTACAGCTCTCAAATCAGGAGTCTTTATAATTATTATGCTAAAAGGAGGAGTGGAGCGAGTCGCAGATTCGTAAAATTGAAAATAAGATGTTGAACCAGACCCATATTTTAGGGGACGACCAGCACAAAAAATGTATTTACTTTTTTTAAAGACACTTAGTTGTTTATAAGGCGGCCATTGGCCGGATCCCATTCAGTTCGGTCTCGTCGACTACATTAAACTGATTGCTGCAATTAGCGAATGGTGTAATTCTCGTTTTTCAAGCGTCTCCCGTCGCTGGGGCCCGTCGCTGGGCCCCGGCCCCTCACCCCCTTTAGGAAATTACTTGAGCCCCGCAGGTCGTGGCGACTTTCCTGGGATTAAATAAAATTGAAGAACTCGAATGAAATTGTTTTGGATTTCTCGTCTTGATCAGTTAGGTTTGTCGGCGTTCAACTTGGGATTGTGGCCTTAATTATAGTAAGTGGATTGCTAATCGCATTTATTTCGAGATTGTGCGGAATTTCTGCGAATTGTGGCGAGCTCGATTTGGCGACAGAATTATAGTGGTATTACTTTCATTGTTACCGCTCCCACAGACGTTATTATTTTCAGGCGCAGTTTACTTAAAGAAAGGCTGGGATAAGGCTAATGTAGTCCAACCTAATTTAATTTATTCGTTAGAAATTTTCATTTTCGTTTTAAATGAATCTTCTTACTATCTAGTCTTTCGTTAAATAAACTTGAGAACTCAAAACTCTCTCTTACGAATAAAGTGATACAATTTGTATTTCAGTGCAGTCGAATGTATCGTCCGAGAGAAAAACGAATGTCATAAAGATAGCTAACTATAGTCACATCACTGGCTCATAGGAGCCGAGCCAAGCAGTATTCTTAACAAGATGCAGCATTCGCCAACGAATCGGCTCTGAAATGAGGCAATACGAGAATTCAAAGGCGTCGGTAAAGTGGTGAAATGATATATTTCTGGCATGTATCGCGAGGACAATAGCGGATTGTGTATGGGACTGTTATACTTGTTTTGTATTATGGAGGGGGACGGCAATAAACAGGACGATTGCACGGCCGGCCCTCGTCCCTGCTATATACGAGTTTATGTACGTGTACACTGTACATGTACAATCGCCGACATTGGTTATACGATCTAATAAAAATATGTCTTTTACTAGTATTTTTCTGACATAAAATATTGAGAGGAAACGCGATTGACGGGTGAAGTTTCAAAGATTGTAGACACTTTAATGAAGGTGGTTTATTGCTTCACGATGAATATAAGTAAGACATCATCATTCCAGGCGAAAGATGTCCACTGATGGACATAGGCCTCTCCCAATTTGGTGGCTTTGTCATAATCGCGATCGCAGTAAGTTGATGAAATGCATAGAAAACGCTGCTGTCCATTCTCTAGTAAGTTCCTTAGTCCTCTTTTACGACACCCACGGCAAGAAATCGAATGCTGCTATTCTTTACGTCCGGTACCACGCCAAACAGTAGGAACACAGAATAGCAGAAAGTAATTGAATGAAATTTGAACATAATCATTAGACGAAAAATGTCATAGAAAGGCAAAAGTATAAATCATAAACTTAGCCACCAGATAAATGTCTATCTTCACACATGATTAAGCATAGTTCCCAAAGTTGAGGGGGTGACTCAATAGTATTCTACATATAATGTTACTCCAGTATACCGGACAAACAAACTTTATGGTCAAACGGTCACGCGTGAATTGTTCAAACTGCTATTAAATCTGCGACTACGTTACTGCGATGTAGTGTGGCGACGTAACGAAGTTTCAACCGCTCTCGCCCCTCGCACTATATCGACGGTAAAATTTTACATAGTGGCTAAAGTCGGAGCTAAGAGTGATTCATGTGGTACATACATGCAAATAAAATACCTCATAGTTATACTAATGTGAATTTACAACGAGACGATGGAGGAAAAATTGTTGCGCTAGCGTTTTAATAAATTCTCAGGTAACTACTGTTATGGACGACTGTACGCGCGCACGTATCATGTAGAGCATAAATTAATGATGCAGTCGGACACTGCTTTGTATAACATGCTTACGTACGAAGGAAATGAGAATAACATTTATTTTATTGCAGTTTAATGACCCCTCAATAGCCACCGAAAGTAGGAAAGAGCCCGAGTCACGCATCAAGACGTTAAGTAGCGTTAGGTAACAAAATCCCTCCTATAGGTGTACCTCCAACTATTCCAAGTTTCGGGAAACTATTCGAGAAGTTATACAGGAAAGACGTAGTAACGTTGGAGGTTATTAGGCACATAGCTTACCCGAAATAATATCCTAAACATCAGGCGTAACATAGTTAGCTGTCAGTTTCGTATTGTGTGGGAGCGGTTGGGCTGCCCAGCCATAAACACAGATATATGAAAGTTAATAACATTTACCTAACGCAATAAAATATATTAATGTCAGTCCCTTGTAGAGCTGGCCGACAAAGCGACACAGCGGCGCAATATGGCCTGTTTTCGTACGATCAAATATGGCTTTTTCCACACGTACGAATAATTCATCGGTTCGTATTGTTAATCTCTCACGCATCACTCTCTCCACTAATTGTTTCTTGTCGTTTGCAGATAGTCATATAATAATTAATCAGTTATTTATTGGTAATACGTTGTTATCGGATACTTCGTTCGCTTTGTCTAATGGAAAAAAGATCTTCATGATAACTTTGATCTTGATCAGCTTTTGTCTGCTTTCATTTTTGATGTAAATATAACGTATAGGTAATATCGTTGTTCCTTTGAGACTACGAGCCTTATTAAATATTTTCAGAATAAAGAATTAACCTCTAGTCCCTGAGATACCACATTTGGTATAGACACAATGGTTTTTAAATGTGTCTGTAATTACGGTATTTAATGGGTTAATGCTACTTACGAAAATTAACTATAATAACTAGTTATGTACTTATCAACTTAAATAGATTATTAGTACTAAGGAGTAAGCTATAAAAAACTCTCATTTGCTAACATTCAAATCCATATTGGTTTCCGATATTCACACTTTTCACGTTCGCGAATTTTCGCAGGTATTACGCTTAAATAGAATAGGCGTGATAAAATAAACATTTTTATGACATTGCTCGGGCGAATAGCTTCATAAAACGCAATTATCCCAGGAATAAGGCCAAGCTAACTATATAGGAAGGTTATTGGTTAGTTGCGAAAGTATAATTCTCTTGATTTCGGTGAAATGCCTTTGTAATACTGTTCTGGGCTGTTCTGTATAAGCCTTCAGTATTTGTGTATCAATCGCACCGTAATGATTTTTATAATTCTGAAAATAGGATTTATGATTTTATTTTTATTCTGGAAATAAGATAAGTACCTTATTTTTGCCATCCTCCGTCTAAGTAGATGGAGGAAAGACTTCATATCTGACTAACTCTGAGAGCAAATGGCGAAACAAATTCAAGGATCAAATTATTTTTGAAGTCCAGAAATAATCTTGGTTAGGTCATATGATGACAATCTAGATTAGTGCCTGAAATGGTCTTTTGAAGAAAGAACCACACATATTTGTGTATTTATATATTTATATTATATATATATGATTAGCTCCTGTAATACAGTGTACACTAGCGCAGGAGCTATAGGGAATTCATAAAAATGTTGTACAAAATGTCAATAAAGATTATATATTATCATTATCATTATCATTATCTTACTTAGGTACCTAGATATTGTTCTGAAGAATCATGTGTAAGCATTTTATTTATACTTCTAGTTTAAGTAATTAAATTGGGTATTAATATAGTAAGTTTTCTAATTTGGCAGGAGATTGTAGAGATTAAAAATTGTCATGAAAAAGAGTCTGAAAGAAAAGCCACGACGGTAAAAGTTCGATTAGGTCTATCTAAGTTGACAGTCAACAACGTTATCAGAAGACAGCAAATCGCAATTCGTTGTTGGAAATAGTAATGTCCCAAAAAAAATACTGACACGAGCTCGGCGTAGAATCGGTTATCTAACATCGAACTGGACATATTTAGGCGGAACATAAAAGCTGGACTGGTCAAGGCAATGGCACCGACTATCTGTGGTTTACCGAAAAAAATAATTGTGATGTCACTGAAATTATTGACTTTTTGTCTACCGATAAAACAAAAACGGTTGGTTTCATAGTTCGATCGCGAGCAATCTATTTGCTTTGGAGACACCTTGTCTTCCTGGAGTAATACTTCTGCTGGTGTACCTCAGGGTAACGATACATCCCCTTTACTTTTCGCAGTTTTTACAAACCAAATCTCCGACGAAGTAAATTCTTTCTAGCATCTTTATGTAGATGATTTAAAAATTTACAGGCCAGCTCCTCTTGGAACTCTATTCGAGGCTATCTAAACGATTCATTGTGCAGTATCGTTGCCCTTAAATGCGACTGTTGCACGAAATTTGATCAACCCCGTAAAGACGCAGGGTGTCCTGGTTCGCAATTCTAGTACGATTTCAAGAATCAATTGGACGTCTGTTACCCAAGTTTGATTACTCAGTTATTCCCGTCAGTGCAAACACTTCTCTTGGACTGCCCAGCTGCGGGATGTTAGCCGCAATGTATTTGTATACGCTGTAGTTTTGAAGAGATTATGTTATTTTCTACCACCTCTATTCCCATTCTTCTACTTGACTATGATCCAAACGGGTTTAAGCACGATCAACTTCGAAGTAATGAATATTATCCACCATTGAGACTGAGATTTGAACGCGAACGTTTCTAAGGCGGTTCACCCACTAAAGATGCGTCCCGCCGCGGTGCGAGGAGCGACGTATAATGCACGGGGCGTCTTCCCGCGCATTTCCGCGTCGACAGTGTGTTGTGCTAGGCGTGATTTCTATATAAATTGAGATACTTGCTTACAATGGTAAAATCTGCCATCCCGCGCTAAGCAATCAGTTCGGTTTCCGGTGTGGACTATCCACTGAAAGTGCAGTTCTGTGTGTTAAGCATGCTGTCAAATACTACACAAGACGTCAAACATCAGTTCACGCATGCTTCCTTGATCTTTCGAAAGCCTTTGACCTGGTTTCCTATGATACCCTATGGGAAAAGTTAGGAAAAACGAATCTTCCAATAGAACTCGTCAACATCTGCAAGTACTGGTACGGAAACCAGGTCAATGGCGTGCGTTGGTCGGGAAACATGTCGCAATCGTACAGGTTGGAGTGCGGGGTGAGGCAGGGGGGATTGTCCTCGCCAACCCTATTTAACCTGTACATGAATGATCTGGTTGTGGCACTTAGTAGCACCCGGCTAGGTTGTCACATAGATGGAATTAGTGTAAACAACATAAGCTATGCTGATGACATGGTGCTACTGAGTGCATCGATATGTGGCATTAAGAAACTGCTTACCATCTGTGAAGCTTATGCCGAGCAACACGGCTTGAAATATAATCCACTCAAAAGTGAAGTCATGGTCTTTGAGGCCAGAGAAACCAGTACTGGTAACGTGTTTCCCAGCGTTACGCTCAATGGTACAGCTTTGCGTAGGGTGTCTAGTTGTAGGTACTTAGGACATATGCTGACCTCTGACCTCAGGGACGATGATGACATCGAGAGGGAACGGAGGGCGCTGGCAGTGCGGGCGAACATGATAGCTCGCAGGTTTGCACGTTGTTCGACAGAAGTCAAAATTACACTTTTTAAGTCTTATTGTACATCATTTTACACGTGCAGCCTGTGGGCTGACTATACTCAAAAGTCTTACAGTGCCCTCCGAGTCCAATTTAATAACGCGTTTAGGGTGTTGATGGGGCTGCGGCGATTCTGTAGCGCATCAGGGATGTTTGCTGAACGTCGCGTAGATTGCTTTTACGCTACGATGCGTAAAAGGTGCGCATCCCTGGTGCGTAGAGTACGTGGCAGCACCAACAGCATCCTTAGCATGATCGCTAGTCGACTGGACTGTTGTTACATCAATCATTGCTGCGCCATTTGTCATGGAGTGGCGCGGTAGTGATTGTTGAGTTTGTTTTTATTTTTGAGTTTGTTTTTATTTTTGTTTTGTTGTAGTAGTTAAGTATTACTAACAGTAGTC
This sequence comes from Aporophyla lueneburgensis, assembly GCA_932294355.1. Classification (NCBI taxonomy): domain Eukaryota; kingdom Metazoa; phylum Arthropoda; class Insecta; order Lepidoptera; family Noctuidae; genus Aporophyla; species Aporophyla lueneburgensis. The sequence continues at coordinate 17,829,232 of OW028746.1, read as the reverse complement.
TATAAGAACATTGTTACTAACAAAATGGACACCTAGTCTGAATAAAAGTATTTAATAATTAATAATAAGCGACGGGGCGCGGTGCAGTGGGTGGAGCGCCTAAAGGTTAGTAGAACTGCCCCTCACAAGTCCAGTTACTACGGTTACGCGTTCGCTAAACAAGGTGTGAGGTCTGAATGACGGTTGCATAATTTCAGAACAATTGCAGATGTGTACCGTAACTGAACTCTCATGTCAAAACATGTTTTATTGGTAGAGTAAGCGTCGTAAGCCTTTACCAGTAAGGCTGTTAATATGTATGAATATATCTATTATTTATTATAGAATATGTATTTTAGTGTATTGCATATCTATTATAATCATTTCATGTATTTTAGTGTATTGCATATCTATTATTTCATTATTTGTACCAACGACAGCCCCATTCCAAGGAAGCCTGGAAGAGATCGCAGTAAGCCATAAGCCTATTGTATTTTTTGTTAAAGTGTTAGTTTTTTTAAATATATTTATGTGGTGTATCATAAAGTACCTATACCTATATGTGAAAATAAATAAACTGTCTTTTTTGTGCGTGGGATATCATCAAATTACGTATCTTGGGCGGAGCGGGAAGGCGTGTCAGACTTTTACTGACTAAAACTCACCCGTGTTCCTTCAGTTGCCCATGTGCCAGAGACACGGTGTAAATTTCGAACAAATCTCGCGACCCTGGCAGAAATAAAATGTCTTTAGCTTCACTATTCTTTAAACAGGTACATACAATAGACAATACAATAAATTTAAGACACATTCAAACCTTTGTCGCTTAAATCCTATAACTAGAAAAGTACATGAATAATCTAAGCCTAGTTAGTAGTACCCAGATAGCATATTTTCCAACATCATTCACAAATAGTTTTTGTATGGTCTCCGTTGGCTATATGTTTTTGTGCTCAAGAAAAGGATTTAGAGGGTCCATCCTGGCTCTAGTCCTAATGTCACTTTAATTGAAACTGTTCTGTGCGTAACGTATATTCGAATAAAAAATAGGTATTAAAATGGTTTTATTATATGCTTTTTTTCATCAAATGACGTCTCCCGCTCTAGGGTGGAGCGGAAGGACGTGTCAGACTTTTACTGACTAAAACCCACCCGTATTCCTTCAGTTGCTCATATGCCAGGGCCACGGTATCTCTTTCTAACAAATTTTGCGACCCTGGCAGGTTTATTATATGCTTAGACTTTATTATTTATTCATCGGAGTTTGCTACTTTTCTAGTGAAAACATGATGCCTAAATATGGGATACTACATTGGCTTCAAAAAGATCTGTCACCTCTTCCAATGCAATATTTAGTTAAATTCAGATGAATCCCTGTGTGATAAAAGGATCTGACCTCAGTTTGGCAGCATAAAACCTCACTGTATAAGGTTTCTAGATTTTCCGTTGTAAGCCTTGTAGAGTGTAGACAATTTTCTATTTTATTAAGTACCTGGTACTTGGACTGGCCTGTTAGTCTAGTTGTTAGTGACCCTGACTGCTAAGACTGAGGTCGTGGGTTCGATTCCCACCCAGGACAAATCTTTGTGTGATGAGCACAATTATTTGTTCTGTGTCTGGGTGTAATTTATCTATTATATGTATGTATTTAGAAATATTTACATATGTCTATCAGTTGTCTGGTTGCCATAGTACAGGCTCTGCCTAGTTTGGGATCAGATAACGGTGTGTTGGTTGTCCTAAGATATTTATTTATTTACTTATTGACAGGCCCATACTGTCCTCCCATACCTATTAACACTGTAATTTGAAACTACTGACAAATACAATTATTTTCAAAAGAGTAACCATGGAGGTTTTAGCCGACTCTTGTCCATTGGAATCAACAAATTGGAACCGTGCTTCTGACGTTCCGTAGGTGCCCATGTAGGTTTATCTATACTAATATTATAGAGAGGAAACATTTGTATTTTTGTTTTTTGTTTTTGTTCTTTGTTTTGTTTTTTTGTTTTTTTTTCCTTTGTTTTTTTTTTTTTTTTTTTTTTTACCTTTTTTTTTTTTTTTTGTATTTTTGTACGAAAAGAAATTTTGAAATCGGTCCGATTTCAAAATTTCTTTTACCATTAGTTAGAGGAATTCTTCCGAATCCGTATAGGCTATATTTTGTCCCAGAAAATAGATATGATTTTTCGTGGTACTGAAAATTGTGGAGTAAGGCGTCGAAAAAACTGCCGTACGTTAACGATTCTCGCGAACGCTGCCTAAATGGTTAGAGATGTATGGTTGACTTCTATAGAAAAGTTGTAGAACTCAATAATGCCTACAAAAAATTCCGCGATAGTATAGACCAAACATTTATATTTTAGCCATTATAACCACTTTTCCATAGAATAACAGTAATTAAAATTATTAGCCTATGTTTATTGATCATATTATCGTCAAATACTAATCCTTATCCAAATAAACTATTTATTGAGCAAGATTGTTTCAATAGCTATAAAATACTTTTTATTTTATTCCAATCGGACAATCCATTCAAAAGGTATTACGAATTTAAATGTGCAATGGGACAAGACTTTTGATAAAAGAATTGCGAGCTAATGTGATTGTAGCGACCATCATCACCGGCCCGGGGCGGCTGGACAGCTCGCTCACATTCCGCGGATCCCGATGATACCGACAGATTTGCCTATTTCCTTTAAAAGATTACAGTTTCCCGTCAAGGTATCGTATGCCCTTACAATAAATAAATCCCAGGGTCAAACTTTTTCAATGGTAGGCATCGATCTCAGAAAAGAGTGCTTTTCTCATGGCCAATTTTATGTTGCACTTTCTCGAGTAGGATCTCCTGAAAACCAATATGTTTTAATGCCATCTACAAATACTACTGCGAACATAGTGTATAGTGAAGCATTAAGGTAAAGAGAAAAAAAAAAACAAAAAAACAAAAAAAAAAAAAAAAAAAGAGTTAAGCAGGTACGAAACAAAGAAATGTAACACGAATAAAAAACCTATAAAAACATACATACAAAACAAAATTTTTTTTTCAGAGAGCTTAAAAAATAAATGTCCACCACCCGTGCGAAGCCGGGGCGGGTCGCTAGTGTGAAATAAAATTATTTTTGATTTGATTTTTTTCTTTAATGAAATCAGTGCAGTTCATATTGAAAAAAATATGTGACATTCCACAATTCCACTGGATGCATAAATATCAGACAGATAATTCTTAAGTTGGTTTTGGAGTCGCTTGTCTCGTCAGATAGTTTGGTGTTCCTTCGATGGCATTTATTTGTGTTGCTAGTTGTCTGTGTTGCCTTCCACAAATGATCACATACATATATTTGCCGTCATCTTAACGACAGATATTAATGGGTGAATCATGAAATCCGATATGCCGAACTCTCCATAGTAATGTATTATTGCTCGTTACATGTCATTGTATAGTGGAACGATTTTATTTAAAGTGCAATACAAGTTTTGTGAATAAAATTCAAATTAGGCTGAGAATCAGCACTTTCCAACGTCAAAATTACATAAGACAGTCCCCCAAAACGCTCACAATTCACCAGTACCAGGACGCGTAGCATGACCACCGTAGAAATGGGTTTTGTCGACGGAACAATAGACAAAATTACAGATTGTAGAAAGGTTAAAGACAGAATTAAAGATTGTAGAAAGATTTGTATCGTTTCATGCTGGCGTAGCATTACAATTATATCTCTATTCTATCAAGAACAGACAAAGTTCTTTCTATGGTGGTCATGCTACGCGTGCTGGTGCTTTAACTGTGAAGAAAAAGTGGTGCAACAACTATACACAAGCAAAAAATTATCCAAACTAAGCATAATACTAAATTCCAGGCATAAAGGCTGTGACAGTTGACATAATAATATGCAATGCTGGATTATGTTCACATAGCTGTTACGACCCGAGTTACAACTTAGGGCTACGAATGATAAACTAGGTCCGTCGACGTAAAATGTATAAACAGGTAGGTATACTTAGGTAATTATTAATAACAATAACAAAATCATGGTCCTCAAGACGACCAATCACTACAAGCAGAATTTGTTCACGGTCATAACGCAAAGATACTATATCCATATTTGAGGGAAAGAGGCAACTCGACCCCCGACGCTACCGCAAGCAGTGACATCTAAGGGAACCCGACGAACTTACTGCTGATAGCTCAGTCAAGAATATAATGATTAACTGTCGAGGTCGCTAGCTAACCACTCACCATCTCATCATAGAAAATATTTTAATTAGTAGATCATGTCAATAAATAAAGAAAAAAATACTTATACAGTTAAATAAAATAAAATATAATCCTTATAACCTCCTATCCTTATAATCACGGTACGTTAATTCTAGAGAAAGAACACAAACATTGTCTTGAGTTAATCACAGCGATTTAAATAGTCGTTGATGGAATACAAAGATTTGGTTGTAGTTTTCAATTTCTGTCATGCATCCTTTATCTAAGTCGATGATAAACCAAAATCCTTCTATAAATGGCCATTCGAAGGGCAGAAGGAAGAAAGAAGAGAAGTAAGAGAAGAAGAAGAAAGAAGAAGGAAAGGAAGTTGAGTAAGATTATTCGTCAAATATAAACCAGCCATATTTTTTGTTCGAATCAAATTCAGAACTTCGTCTTAGTGCCAATTCCTTCATTTGTTTGAACTACTAATAAAGAGCATAAAGCGGAGTTCAATTTTAATAATTATTAATAGCCAAGTATGCAATAAACACGATTTAAGATTAAATTCGTTTATGAGTCCTAAAGCTAACGATAATGCCTCGTAAAGTACGGTATTTATTAATAAGTTTATTATTTTTGGCACAGCACTACAGGTTGATTTATGGTAATGGAATATTATGTGAAACGGTGGTTTTAATATCTGATAATTATAATATTCGAAAACTAAATGATTCATAAAATAATTCTCCACGTTTTATCACATTTTGCTAAAACCTTAATGGAGCAATCGAAACAGCACAAAAAAAGACAAAGATTCTCATCAAAAAGGACACCTCAATTGAAAACCAACTTTATTTACTGGTAAAAAAAAACAATTCCACAAAAATCTATCCCACATTCACTAAAATAGTTGAAAATCCCGCCGGCTGCACTTAAAAATCGCATATCTCAATCCTTTTGTTAGCTTTAACAATAGGTAACTGAACCAGTTGGCTGTTGAAAAAGAAACAATGGGATACAAATTTATAATGCAGTCTGGAAATGAATCACGTCATGCCTGGGTCCTTCGGGAGCCGGCCTGAATGAAAATGAACAACAATACTGATTCAACGTGGACATGAATATAAAATATTTTCAAATAATCCATCATAGAGAGAATCTCTCTGTTGGCTTATTTTCAGAGAAACTGGCAATCCGACGTAACTTTGTACTGGGATGCTTCTTTTACTTGCCTTGTTTAGATTGTTCGTCTAGATTGTATTTGTAGTTTTGCAAGGGGGAGCGTACGGGGGCGGGTAACTCACACATCAATCTTTATACGAGCGGTGCGTTTTTCTATTGACTGACGAGACTTTGACGATCGACTGATGGCGGGATGATCACACAACAGCCATCCATAACATCCTGTAAAGCATCAGACTCACTGAAGCGAAACAGGCTTCGTGTATCACCACCACAACTGCGCGGTTGACTATAGACTCCAATAACGTTAGGCTGCACAAATAGTTCTCTACTTGCCATTGACTATCAATTCATGAAAGCTTGTAACAAACTGATGCAGTTACAATAATAGGTAAGTATGGCACGCCTCTGAAATCAATGCTGCGATCATGCTCGACATGAGATACAAATTAACATTGTGTGTCGCAGTTGTATTCATTTGGTTCCCAATTAACAGCGATGTACGATATTTTAATTATAATTACTGTAACTTGTTTTTAAAGGAGTTCGGAGTTTTATATAATATACATAGTATAGAATAAAGCCGTTTTCATGTTTGTTTGCGTGACTGCTCAGTTCTTGTAAAGTACACAATGGATTTTGATGCGGTTTTCGCAGTAATTTAGAGAATTTATTCCGATAGGTTTACGCACAGTGACATATCAAGCCATACATTTTCAGTTTTAACTGACCTGGCGTTGTATAGGGGTTTATCGAATAACGAGAAGTCAGCTTATACTGGAAATCTATAAGTAGCTTGATTTGTCGCCGTGCATACATCATCAGCGTAGTGTGGGACGCCCCCCAGCTAGATGGACCGACGACCTTAGGAAAGTGGCTGGGGTAGACTGGATGCGGAAGGCGGAGGACAGGATGTTGTGGCGCAACATGGGAGAGGCCTATGTCCAGCAGTGGACTGCAATATGCTGAGTTGATTGATACATCATCATCATCGGCCTATATTATTCCCACTGCTGGGATACATGATGCACGGCACCCTGAGAGGAGGCCCCTCGCGGGTTGCCGTGCATACAATAAATTAATATTTAATCCAGATTTACTATATTAATCTTAATGTTTTTCGCCACATCAACAAATATCGTGTGAAGTAAGTTCGGGTAGCTGTTTAAAAATCATTTCCACCTTTTATTCATAAATCGTTGGTTTCGGTGTATTCTGATTCAACGGCTTAAAAAATATACACGAGAATAATCACAAAAGTTCAAATATCCGGTAGGTTTTTTTACCTATACATGAGTTATGTATAAACTACCACTACTACTATTATGTAGTTTCCCCTGTGCATGAAAGTTTTGTAATAACGCTCCGCGAAAAAAGGGAAGTTGAAAAATTCCACGCACTCAATCAAGTGCGAAATCGTTGGATAGGTCCAAAACAAGAGTCATCCATTTTGTAAGCACTGCCGGTGCACGCTTGACTGGTTATTAACTCCATTACTGCGTACCTAACTTAGATATTTTATAGGTCACGCCGACGTAGCTTGTAGGGGTTGGCAGAAGTCTATCTATCACCTTAAATCTATACAATCCCGATAATAAAGTTGAAGAGTTTGTTCGTTTGAAGGCGATCATATCTGGTTGGCTGGTGGCTACCAGTACGATTTGAAAATTCCATCTTTAGAGCCGAGCAAGAACCAAAAAGTCACAAGGGACGCTAAATGAAAATAAAGTTATAGCGAGGGCGTAGTGGTGCGATGCGGTAAGTCGTGGGAACCTCAGCGTTCACGCGTTCGAAGTCACGGGCAGGAGCTAGTTAATTAATAAACAGCAACAAATATCAGTTGTCCAATACATTTGAGTAGAGTAGGTATTGAAGTCTTGGGACATTATGATACTGGTCCCATGGAGAAAATTGTTCGGTGTGATGGTCATCATCATTATCATCATGAGCCTATAGCAGTGCACTGCTTGACATAGGCCTCTCCAATTGCACGCCTTTCAGCTCGATTCTCAGCAACTCACATCCAGCTGCTACCAGCCACTCTGCGAAAATCGTCGCTCCACCGAGCTTGAGGGCGTCGTTCCTTTTGCGGCCTCCACTCAAGAACACGCCTACCTCATCGGTCATCGGTTCTACGGCTAATGCGGCCGGCCCATTGCCACTTCAGCTTGCTAATCCTATTTTTGGTGGAGTTCCAGCTCCAGTTTCACGGTCTGTGTCCTTAAATGTGATACTGATACAAGCTGTCTACCCATTATAAAAATAATATGTCGTGATGACCCGAAAGTTAAACGATTTAGTTCTACCATGAGGTTCCGAGTTTGAACTTGGTAAGAGTCAATATGGCTTTCTCAAAATACTAACTAGGTATGTTCTTTCTAAATATAATCTTGGGCACTGATTTACAGTGAAGGAAACCGCTGTCAGAAAAGTTTGCAAACAGTCTAAAATCGCCAGCCAGTGGGCCATGAAGGACGTTCATAACCTTATCTGAATATTAATTTAAGATAATTACTTACAGAAATGTCAAAAAGTTTAAAAAATCAATGCGATTTAATAAATTGTTTTAATTAAAATAATATATGTTTAAATGAAACTCGGTCGTTACCAACATGACTCCATTTATTGAATTGTTCTCTTTTGAATTAATAATATTTTAAATTCGTAGAATTGCTTTTGAAATTTAATTTAATCCTTTTATTGTGTTTTTGAAATTAAATAATAAATGTTTTTATTTCTGTAAGTACGTTTGTACAAACATTTTTACACGCCAATCATATTTTTAAAACTACATGAGGTCGGCGGTGCCTAGCTGACTACTCTGAGAAAAAAAGCTGAAACAAACTCAGAGGTCACAGTCTCTTTTAAAGTCCAGACATAATCTTGGTCAGATCATTTGAGGACTATGTAGATTGGTGTCTACACAGATTGAGTGGACCTGTCCAGTCAGTGCACGCATTGGTCAGTAAATTTGCAGCTCAACTCAGAACATAAGGATTTCGACAAACAATACATAAAGAACTTAAACTGCCAGATTATCATTACAACTAACTGAGAAAGAGATAAAAGTAGTCCTCACATTCACAATAATTAAAAGAATATTATACTTCTCAAAGTAAATATTCATGTCATAGTGTATATAATAAGAAAATATCTGGATGACCGACATTGCTTGGTATTTTTTGGTAAATTGTGTTTAAAATAATAAGTTTATGTTCAAGTTGTTTATCGATAAAGTTGGTCATTGAAAATATGGATAAAACAACATTTTATAAAAATAAATCCTAGCTAGATCGATTTAGCGCCCCCGAAACCTCCTGTATACAAAATTTCAGGAAAATCGTTGGAGCCGTTTCCGAGATTCAGATTATATATATATACAAGAATTGCTCGTTTAAAGGTATAAGATAAGATAGGCTTGTGGCTAAGTTGGTCCGTGGATGGGTGACCATCTTTACATACCAAGACACTCCCGTGCCACCGTTGGTCCCGGCTGTCTTTCGTAGATCTTAGACAGTCGTTACGGGTCGTCAGAAGCCCGAAAGTCTGACAACCAGTCATACCAAGGGGTATCGTATTACCCAATAACAGGGTCGTGGAGGTCAGATAGGCAGTCGTTCCGTGTCAAATACTGGTACTCAGCTGCATCCAATTAGACTGGAAGTCAACCCCAACATAGTTGGGATAAGGTTAGGCAGATGATGAGTGTATAAATAGCAGGGATGTTAGGGAGCTCCGTAACCGTAACCGAAACTATCGGATATCCGATATAAAAATTTATCCGTAACCGTAACCGAATCCGAAATAAAAGTTTCGGATAATATCGGATTTGTTATTACATTTTTATTTAAGGTGGATTAGATAACACTCAATATATATTTATAATCATTTTTATTTTAAATAGCTGTAATAATTACTCACAAACTAATTGTAAGTCCTACCAAATGGTGACATATAAAAATAACCATTTTATTAGCTATTTGTATTTTACTTTTGAAATTCCTTAAATGTTTAATATCCGTAACCGAAATTATCCGAAACTAACGGATAATCCGAAATCATTTCATATCCGTATCTGTATCCGTATCCGGTATAATAATCATTCCTACATCCATAACCAATCCGTATCCGAAATTTCTTATCCATAACATCCCTAATAAATACTCACCAAATGTCAATCGACAATTTATCTATATGCTGGCCACATTGAAGCTTGGCATCCAAAGTTAAGGCTAATCATAATTATAAACACCAAAGCGTCCATCAATTGTAATGAAAGGTTTTAAAAGAAATACCTAAATGTTAATCGTAAAAAACGTAACACCTAAACAGAACTTTACTGTAAACCTTAACACAGATCGTTGTACCATTTGCTCGCAATTAAAACAGATTTATACTAAAAAAGCAGGTTAGTGTCCCGTATATGTTTTGTAAAACCGTTGTAAAAGGCTTGGGTTCCGTAGCTAAGCCGTTAATCCGGCGGTTAGCCAGCTCACGACGCTACAGCGACACAACCATACCGCGTAATTGATTTTACACGACTAACTGCGAAGTGCTAACCCTGGTGAAGCTGACGCGAACGTTGCACTTCACGGCATTCATTGACACGCACTCGCATGCGTCAAGAACGTAATTGTGTCAGTAGGGTTGCCCCAAAGACAAGGTTGACATATCGGATGATAATTACTGTTCGTGTTTATGCAGCTTGCTTTTCCATACCGCAGATGGGTACGACATTATATTTGATAAGATGGAGTTATCATTAGTAGTTTTTGGTTTTCTTTTAAGTAAATTACAACAGAAGAAAGCACTGTAAAAGTCATAAAATGCTGCTACTATTGTCAAAATTGATGTATGTGAGTAGACCGTCTCGTTGTTTCAGCGGTCACAACCGGTACTGATGTGCTAATATTATTGGATTTTATGAAACTCAGTAGCAGCCCGGAGTCTCACCTCTGCCCAACCAATGGGGAAAAGAAGGCGTTATGAGTATCTTATGTTACTACCGAAGTCTCAAATTACACGAAACATCGTGTTGAAATATGTACCGCTGTCTGTACAGCTTTAATTAACACAATAAATAACGCGATAGTAATCTAATAAACGAATTAAAACGATACTCGCTGTTGGAGTTTTACAAGGGGTAAAAACACCGCGTAACGGCACTCGCCGCTGTCATAAATCATTGTAGTACGCAAACTTAAGTAAAATAAACATGGTGGAAACTAATTAGTGTAGAAAATTCACGTGGGACCAAACAGGGTAATATGGGCGAAGCACAGTTTGATGTTGCGCTCACAAAATTAGGGAAGTTTAGGGCCAAAGTCGCCCCTGCCCGGAACAAGTTAATTTAAACTAGCCGAGTAATTTGCACAGAACCGTGACACTAATTCAATTAGTTACAAGGTATGCAAACAACGCGTGGCCTACACAGTTGTTCTGAATTTTCACCAAAACCCACGCATAACTGTTATTATTATTGCTGAAAGAATAAAACGTACGATAAAACATTGCATAGGGAAGACCCACCTACACACAGCGGAGCCTTAGTTCTCACAAAGTTTTCTCTCTCCAATAGAAACAGAACGTATCTTTACTTAAAGAATATTAACATATTTCTTCACATAAATAGGTATGTAATGATCATCTTTGCTATCGAAATATTGCTTCCGGTGAGGTTCGCCAAGAAACTCGGTAGTCATTTTCTCAACACGTCTGATATCTCGCGAACTGCCAAAACCTATAAAATAACTGTTTCCACAAATGGCTTGTTCAGCCTATTTTGGTATAACATTAATCTTATACCTTTAAACGAGCAATTCTTGTATATATATATATAATCTGAATCTCGGAAACGGCTCGAACGATTTTCATGAAATTTAGTATACAGGGGTTTTCGGGGGCGATAAATTGATCTAGCTAGGATTCATTTTTATAAAATGTCGTTTTATTCGTGTTTTCAATGATCAACTTTATCGATAATCAACTTGAACATAAACTTATTAATTTAAACACAATTTACCAAAAAATACCGAGCAAAGCTCGGTCATCCAGATATTGATTTATAAATGAACTTCAAATCCTGAAAAGACTAGGTGTAAATGTCTAGACGACCAGTCATTTCTTACTTGTTACTTCGAATTCTCTGTACAAAAGTAAACAGGTATTCAGTTTTTTCGAATTCTACATGTTAAAATATTCATGAAGGTGGTTCAACCTGTAAGCGTTTAAGAGTTAATATTCTTCTGTAAGACGAGACGGCAAAAGCCTCTCCGAACCACGTAGGGATTTGGGAGGTTAACCCACTTTCTGCAGAGGTAACTTTAATTTAGTTACGTTGTTGGTCGTTTGTACCTTTGTCAAATTACATATCTACGTAATTTGTTCGTTGGTTTCTTGTTTATTAACCATGTTGCAACCGTTACAATTTCACGAGTGGCCAAATTGAAATTAAGGACTTGTGTTTCGAAATGTAACTTACTTGAAGAAAGTGGACATCGCTGACGATAATTTTGATGAAATATTCAGTTCAAATTTATTAAATATTTTGGTTGAAAATATTGTAGATTATGATATGTATGATTAACTTAATGTCCGGTAGACCAATCCTGCTTACTCATTCAAGTTCTTGCTTAGTTTCTAAGATCTGTAGGCCATTCGAGCCTGAAATTAATGTTTTATAATTTAATGTAATATTTGCGTCTACGATTTTCAAATGAGTCGTTTATTCTGGGGAATAATATTTGCAAGTTACCGTTAAAAGTGTGTGAGTAGGTAAGAATCTGCTGCAAAAATAAATACTTATTTAGTCCAACAAATTCATAAACTAAATTGCTCAAACTTTTCATATTATAATTTGTAATCGTATTCGCTCTGAGAAGTTTTAATTAATGCGTGAAACTTAAAATAAGTTAGCTATTTTAATTATATTCTTAACAATATAGGTAACTTTTACTACTCTGCTGTAAATATAATGAACAACTACAAAGGAAACTCGGCAATGAACTGCCATGACGATAAATACAATCATCTATAACATACTAACATATGACAGTCAGTGACTAACCTAGGGCACCTTGACCAATTAGCTTAGGTCACGATGGAACAGTGACTAACCGCGCGCGAGCCGAGCGAGCGCTACATCCAAGTTGGTCACAGTTCATAATTGCCTTCGGAGTTGATATAGTAACTTTTAATAAGGGTATTTAAAAATAAATATTTATATTTTGCGTTACATACCACCGATTGAGCCAAAGAATATAAATCTTGTCTCAAGACAATAAAACTCTAATTTAAAATGCATAAAAAATGTAACATGATTTTCTTATTAAAAAAATGTAATTATATATGTAAAAAGATAAATAAAGGAAATATAGTTAGTTTTAAAAATAAGAATTGGCTTTATCATTATGCATCTAACTCAATACTTCGAGTATTGGGTTGGGTTGTATGATGTCTTGCGTCAATTATGTTATATGTTATATATGTCAATATTATTGTTAATGCAAAAGTAACACTGTCTGTTTGTCTGATACCTTGTTATGTCCTAACAGCTGAACATATTTAGATAAAATATGACACAAATGTGGATTAGGGCAAAGGTTCTTATCCCAGTAGAATGTTTCCGCGGGATGATTACTGACCTCCACAAGGGCAAAAGCTAGTTCAATATAAGATAGATAGACTATTTTATTGATTATTGTAGAGACGTTCTCTTTTACGAGAAGTTTAGGAATACAATACTATATTAATCTTTAATACTATCAATTTGTAGGTAGTATTTATTTTGGCTCTTGGGGTACAGCGGGGCGAGCACGGCCAACTACACATTTTATCACAGTTTGGGAGTAAAAATTGTGATAAAATGTGTGACTCAATCTTATCACAGACGACGTACTCGCTTCTTACTTAACTTCTAGTAGAAAAGCTCGGGCTACACTCATGTTTGTGACATACAAAAGAAAAAAAAAATAGATGTCTTGTCATATCTCAGGATCCTGGAACCGGACCTTTGGATGGCGTACGAGGTCCCAAAGCTAACTCGAAGAAGCCCTTTGGACAATTTTAAATGATAAGGAGGCACCAACCGACGATTATCCCTTCACGCACTATGCATTTGTACAGTTATTGTCAGAGATTTTCTGAACAAGAAAATTAAATAATCCCTCTCTTTGTTCTGCCTTCGAATTAAATAACCCACTACAATGACATTACACAGCCCTTCTTAATTCACTCATTAAGGGCAAAGAAAACAAACCATTGTAAACAAAAACAATGTTTTTTATGAGCCATGGACGGTACGTTTTTTATCTCGAGCCGAAGGGGTTCATCCTGTGTTGGTGTTACAATAAGACTGAAGTCCGGTTACTGTATTTTACCAACCGTTACCAACTGGTTAAATTAATCTATGAATCCTCATTATAATAAAAAAGAAATAAAAAACGAGTTGATGTCTTTCGCTTTTGGTATCGAAATTTCAAGACCAAATCGCTTGAAATACACCTCAGATTTATTTGTCTACTTATGTAGTTTTTTCTTTCAATATCACCTAATATTGAAAGAAAAAACTACATAAATGCAAACTTTAAATACAACTCAGATTTATTTGTCTACTTATGTACTTAACAAAAAATTAGGCTTTAGTGTCGTGCTAAGATCAGAGGAGTAATTGCATAACTTACTATCAGTAGGAATCGCTTTCATTTTGACAGTTTAACAACATTAATTGCGTTATTTACGTTGTGACCCGACAATTCTTTCGACCATATGACGTAATGGATTAGAAATAATCTTCAAAACATTTCAGATTCTGTATAATAGTGCGTTATGTAATCAGAAAATGCGTGCGTTATGTAAAGGTGCAGGTTTTGGTTTCTACTCAAGTACAGATATTAATTTTTCTATTCCTGTTGTGTTTAGAGAAAACTCCTTAACGGAATTTTGGTGTTACTTTTACAAAAAACTTTTAACTGAGATTGAAATCGATTCCCCGTTTAAGCGGAAGAAACGTTCCCGAGGGAAATTAAAAATAATCGTTTGGGTATCGTCGCAGGTAATACTTATATTGTAAGCGATTGCTTTAATATATTAAGTAAAGTTCGATAAATGGTAAACATTGAAGGCCTTTTTAATATAGGGTCTGCACCATGCGTTATATTGAATTTATGAAAAGTGATTTTGTAACTTGATTCGCAAACATAAAAGGCTATTGAGCGGTCGACATGAATGTCGATAATGTTATAACTGCAATACTGGAATATTGAGAGATTTTAACGTATAATCAGCCTATAGCGTTCCGTTCCCACTGCTGGGAAACAGGCCTCCTCTCGGTCAGAGGGAGTGAGCCGTAATCCACGCGGGCCTAGTGTGGGTTGGTAGATGTCACATGTCTTCAAAATTTTGGTTCTAAGACATGCCGGTTTCCTCACGATGTTTTCCTTCACCATTTTGAGAGCAGTGGTGATGCTATTATTTACAAAAAGTAAAGCGCCTGCCTGGATTCGAATCCACGACGTATAACTCGTAAATCGGGGCCAATACCACTGGCCCACCACTGTTTTGCAATTTCAACGTAATCAGTGTTTACTAGATATATTTAGCTAATGTCTACTCTGTCGACATAGCGTCGTTAAGTGTCAATTTTGTAGCTAGTTCACTGAAAGAAAGTGGTTTGCTAATTCTTAACTTGATCTTTGAAACCGAATTTTATGATCATAATATGCCCACAACCTTTTTATCCGTATTTACGTCTCTAACAAAATCTCCTTTTTTTTTTTTTTTTTTGTGGGGCATCTCGTAGTTAATCCTGAAAAGATTGTTACTACTTAAACGGATTGTGGCCCGGCGAGTTCTAAAAAGTTACCTTTTTAGGCCTCCAGCCGGGGCTTATTATACTTAAAAACTAAAGCGAAAGCTCTAAGGGTTACCCCGAGGGGGGTACGAACCTCGGCTTAGGCAATCGCTGATAGGGGGGCAGCAAGGGACTGGCTGGATCTGAGTTAAATTATTTTGGGACTAATTTAAAGCTAACGGCGCAGCATCGCGGGCTGGCTCTTGCAAGGGTCGGGAGGGACTGTTAAGTCGGGGTCGCGACGACGGACCTCGGCGGCGAGGTCGGTACGGTTTGTGTCTGTGTGCTGGTCTAGCTGTACTGGTCTCTTTTCGACTCTCCTGGAGGAGAGTAGTGGGATCATCAGGATCGGTAAGAACGTGCCGCGAGCGGCGGACTTTGCTAATACGGGAGGGGGTGTAAGTAGCTGCCGCCACAACCAGAGGGTTGCGGTGGGCTACGGCCCTATCGAAGAAACGCTTCGAAGCGCGTTTTATGAATTGATGGATAGTCGGGAGTTTCGTATCTAAATGAAGATTGATATTCCGAACAAACCAAGGCGAGCCTGTGGCTTGACGGAGAAAACGGTTCTGAAGAGTCTGCATCCTATGGATGAATCGGGGCTTAGCATGTGCCCAGACTGGGCTTGCGTATGTCATAATCGGCCTGATACAAGCGGTGTAAAGCCGCTTCTTACACAGAAGAGACAATTTACTCCGCTTGTTCAGGACGCAATGGAGCCTACCCAGAGCGAAAGCGGCCCGCGAGCGAGCCTGCTTTATGTGCTCAGAAAAGGTGAGGTGTTCGTCGAGGATGACACCTAGATATTTGGCTTGCTTCGCCCAAGGGATCTGCTTGCCGAACATTGAGATGGGTCGGGGAGGGGGGTGATTACGTCGAGGTCGGGTGTAAAAGACCGCCTGACTTTTATCGGGATTGACTTCGATTCGCCACTTCCTGAACCATTCGCCGAGCTCGTCGACTGCGGTTTGGAGGTAGCGAACCAGCGCTGTGTCACTAAATCCCGAGAAAAAGATGGCAGTGTCGTCTGCGAACAGAGTTAACCTTGCCTTCTTGCTTCTGGGGATATCGCTAGTGAACAGCGTGAAAATGAGGGGGGCTAGTACAGAGCCTTGAGGGACTCCTGCACGGATCGGGTGAGGGGAATAAGATATTCAACTATCCGAAGGCTTTTTTAGGCTTTAGTGTCGTGCTAAGATCAGAGGAGTAATTGCATAACCTACTATCAGTAGGAATCGCTTTCATTTTGACAGTTTAACAACATTAATTGCGTTATTTACGTTGTGAGCCGACAATTCTTTCGACCATATGACGTAATGGATTAGAAATAATCTTCAAATCATTTCAGATTCTGTATAATAGTGCGTTATGTAATCAGAAAATGCGTGCGTTATGTAAAGGTGCAGGTTTTGGTTTCTACTCAAGTACAGATATTTATTTTTCTATTCCTGTTGTGTTTAGAGAAAACTCCTTAACGGAATTTTGGTGTTACTTTTACAAAAAACTTTTAACTGAGATTGAAATCGATTCCCCGTTTAAGCGGAAGAAACGTTCCCGAGGGAAATTAAAAATAATCGTTTGGGTATCGTCGCAGGTAATACTTATATTGTAAGCGATTGCTTTAATATATTAAGTAAAGTTCGATAAATGGTAAACATTGAAGGCCTTTTTAATATAGGGTCTGCACCAGGCGTTATATTGAATTTATGAAAAGTGATTTTGTAACTTGATTCGCAAACATAAAAGGCTATTGAGCGGTCGACATGAATGTCGATAATGTTATAACTGCAATACTGGAATATTGAGAGATTTTAACGTATAATCAGCCTATAGCGTTCCGTTCCCACTGCTGGGAAACAGGCCTCCTCTCGGTCAGAGGGAGTGAGCCGTAATCCACGCGGGCCTAGTGTGGGTTGGTAGATGTCACATGTCTTCAAAATTTTGGTTCTAAGACATGCCGGTTTCCTCACGATATTTTCCTTCACCGTTTTGAGAGCAGTGGTGATGCTATTATTTACACAAAGTAAAGCGCCTGCCTGGGTTCGAATCCACGACGTATAACTCGTAAATCGGGGCCAATACCACTGGCCCACCACTGTTTTGCAATTTCAACGTAATCAGTGTTTACTAGATATATTTAGGTAATGTCTACTCTGTCGACATAGCGTCATTAAGTGTCAATTTTGTAGCTACTTCACTGAAAGAAAGTGGTTTGCTAATTCTTAACTTGATCTTTGAAACCGAGTTTTATGATCATAATATTCGGTTTCAAAGCCTTCTATCCGTATTTACGTCTCTAACAAAATCTCCGGTAGCGTGTGTATTTTAAGGTCACGTAAAAATCTAGAATTTCTCTTTTCAAACCGAATAAAACTTTGCAAGTTTGATTAAAAGCAGAAAGTTTTGTACTTTTGTATACGTACTTCTTACGAAGTTACAAAGTCTAATCTACATTCAATCCTAGCTATGTCCACTCGAGTGATCAAAGCAAGTCACTGGGAACATTGTAGTTTTGTTCAGGCCACTAAAAGGCCACTATGAATTTTTAATGGTAACTATTTCCCAAGAAAAGCGAATCGTATTATAGTTCTCGGGTCAAGTCGGGTCTCTTAATGTGACCGGAGAAAGTGTCCATAAATAAATAAAAAAAAAACGTAGCAACAGGCCTTTGTGCTACGAGCAGCTACGAGTTGCTACGAGTCACAGCTACGAGTGCTACGACAGGAACAGAAATGTATTTCTCGTGGAAAATGTTACAATTAAGTCAAAAAATGAACTTGTTGTTAATGTAACTGAACGTGATAAAAAATTGTTTTGTATTTTTTTTATTTAAAAATGCATTAATATTAAAACATGCTGTTCGTAAATGTATATAGCATTTTTATCTTAGTAAGCGGCGCGCGCTTTACTTATGGTCAATAAATGTACAAATGTGCAGGAAGTTCTTGGTACCTTCTGAGACAACCCCCAAAGTTGGTAATGTGTATGGGTGTGTCTGTTATGTGCTAACGCTATTTATCTTCACTCACACATATTCACAGCTTGTTTGTACACTTGGTTACCATAAATAAAGCACGCATCGTTTCATGAGATAAAAATACTGTTAGTAATTGAGAAAACAAATAAAATAGGTACATTTTATTCTTAAGGTGCTCCTTCATTTTAGAAGTCAAATTAAACAAACATAATTAAAACTGTGTTAACAATAATATATCACAAGAGCCAGTCTACCCGCTATGCCTACCACATTCATCATTTTACCTAGAATCAGACGTCCAATAGTCAAAGGGATAGTGCATTAGTCAATGGACGATATGCAATCTGTCTTTACATCACAGAGATAGTATCGACTTTGTGGCATCTCCATTCGGTGCCAAACGTGGTTTCAATTAGCTCTTTGTGTACTAATTGTGTCTTTGCTTATCTCGTGAAGTATCGTAATCCTGGCTTTAGATACGGAAATGGGTATTAGGAAGTGCGAAATGCTTCCTATATTCTAAGACAACTAGTTTAGATTTTGTGCAAAATGTTCCAGATTTTTCTAAGTATCAAGTCCTTAGTACTATCAGTACGAAAATTAGTTACAATTGTCAGCTAAAAACGTTTAATTTTGGTATAATCTGGTCAAACAGGTAGGTATCACGGGTGTATTTTGAAGTGTAAGGTTGTGCCGGCGTAGGTATGTTGAAGCAATTAGGAATTAACAACAATTTCTATCAACTATACCCTAATAGCGAGGATTAACTATGTAACCTGGAATATTCAATTCGGATATCTGTCTTTCCCATAATCCGGATCAATCCCCGATCACATAATTCAATTTACTTTATCCCTTGCCGAGAAAATGGCTGTGTATTTTCGTCGATAACTAAGTTAATAATTTTTGATGACGCCATCATTTCTTCGGGAATCAATTGCCATTGTATGAAATTAATACAATACTTTCTTCTCAGTTACCTAACTAAACTCATTTGTGCTTGAAAACTTTATAGTGTCGAAGTGAGTTTGCGTGCTTAATATGCATTTGAGCAATTTACAAATTTACTTAAGGCAGCGGTCAAACTGAGTTTAGAGCTAGACCTTGTTGTGTTGCCGGCGACTTCGGTATGGAAACCTATTCAAAGATTAATGAAATTGAATTATTTTTTTTTCAGATTTACCTACATGGGGACTTATAAAAGTCAGAAGTAAGCTGCACAGTTCCAATTTGTTGATTCTTATGGAGAAAAACTGGCAAGAAACTCAGTGGTTCTATCTAATCTAATGTAACTAGCCCGTATTGTCCCACTGTAGGGCAAAGGCCTCCCTCTCCCTTTTCCACAGAATACTGTTTTTTGCTAGTGCTGGCCAGTTCTTACGGTAGGAGTCAAGCTCGTCCCGCCATCTTCGTCTCGGCCTGCCGCGATGTCGTCGAGCGTTTAGTGGGACTCAATTAGTGCATCTATTAGCCCATTTGTCATTAGGCATCCGGCAGACATGTCCGGCCCAGTTCCACATGATGGTTACTTTAAAAAAAAATCATTGACTTTTACAATAGTCGTATGAGTAAGCATTTAATCGTATCATACGATTATTCAGCAGTCACGAGTTTTGAATATCAATATTTGAATAGAATATTGAAAATAAAAAGATAATAACCCGTGAAATGTCCAGGGGGTTCACAGACGCGAGATCATTCGATAAGGGGCTGCGCGCGGAAAGACTGCGATGTGAGCGGTTACCCAATCCTAGACAAATATTTGAAATATCAAGCAAAACAGGGAAAAGAGAAAACATTGTATGGCAACGATATTTCAAATAGAACAGAGGGTTATATCATCAAAATCCAATCATTGGGAAATAATTGGTATGTCCATGTTCAAAAGTGTGTAACGTGATGAAAATAATGGAAATAATTTCAATTGTACATAACTGTTTCCATTCTCATCAATTATTTAAAGGAAACAAGATTTACATTGTGATTTGTGTGTGCGTGTGTTATTATTAAAGTTCTAGAAATGCAAAAGCATTTCAAAAGTATATCAAAGTCAACTATTTTTATTTCAGTTTTATAGCAACAAGCAATTCAGACGTAAGTCAGGCAGAGATGAAACCCCTTTGAAGAATGGCAACACATATATCATAGGCAGAGAATCGTTCTGAATAGGTGGAGCCGACACCTCCTACCATCATCTCCCCGAGTGGATGCAATAACGGCAACGTCGCCGAGATATGTGACTCACTTCATCATTTCAACGTCACACACTTGAACGAAAAAGGTAATAAGGCATTATCCATACTAATATTATAAATGCAAAAGTAACTCTGTCTGTCTGTCTCGCTTTCCTGCTAAAACTACAGAACCGATTTAAATGAAATTTGGTACACAGATAGTTTAGAGCCTGAGAAAGGACATAGGCTACTTTTTATCTCGGTAGTCTGTTTCTGCGGGATAATTTCCGACCTCCACGCGGGCGAAGCCGCTGGCAAAAGCTAGTAGCCTATATATTATATGGGCTACTAATTAATTAGGGTAATGTGTATAATATCCTGGTAGTGATCTGCGCATGGTATACTTTTATATGAGGTAGATGTTACTTTAGTTAATTAATTTTGCGGTTTGGGACGGCATCGCAGTTCAGTTATTGAACTATGCCATCTAGGACGATCGTTAATGTATTTGGTAAATTGGTTTAATACCAATCCGACATAGAAAAGAGCATGAATCATAGCAAATATTCGTACAGGAAAGTAAAATCATCGGTATATTTCTAAAGCAAATCTGACTCTATAAATAAAATCACTTACCAACTTCTAACAGTCAAACATACTTCTTATACTGATATCACCCTAACCGTTTCCCCCCACTTAACCCTTTCAGGGGATGACAAGCAGCTAATGCACTATGTTTTCCCCTCAGACTCAGTAGGGGGTAATGTGACGTAATAATGTTAACAATCTTTATTATTTTTCCCAGTTGTTTTTGGACATTTTTCGCATTGCCTGTCCATTATCAATAATGGTACATAAATCACTTAGTTGAAGGCATTACCTTGAGTGAAAGCGCTCCAAGCTGTCATTACTACTCCGAAATGAAAGTCGTAACCACCATTTAACAAATTATATTCATTTATTTAGGTGATTTGCCAGCGGCAACATTAAGTACCGTTCTGTATTCAAAATGAATGTTTATTAAAAAATTCTATTATTTCTCGAAATAAGATTACAAACAATCTTTTATTATTCATACAAATGTAAATGGAGATTTTTCTTGTAATCATTATTTTTAACATATTACGAAGTTTATCACAAAAGTGGAGCTTACAATATCGCTTCAAGTTATGGCGGTAACACACAAACAATATTAATTTATTGTTAGCGAGCAACGTCTGCTCCGTTTCGCTTTTATTTTACTTCACTTGCGAAATCTAATGAACGCGCAGACAACTTTACAACTGGCTACCTTTTAACTACACAAAGTCTTTCAATCCGTTGCGTGATAAGTCACTGTAAACACTTGAAACAGACGAAGTATTACGTTTAATTATACAGTAACAAAGACTTATGCCGGCTTATCAGTAACCACTCCAACTTAACCCCAGTGGCTTCTGTGTACAAATTATATCGTTCCACACTTTAATGGATACAGTTCCGATAGAAACGTGTTTTGTGCAATTTGATATTAACTACGTTTTTTTAATTGTATACACCTTTTAATTTTATACGTGGAAGTGCGCTTGCATGATATTTGAATCAAGATTTTTTTAAAGTAACGTGTGGGTCTTGAATTATAGTGAGGAGAAATGTATTTGCCACTGCTTTAAATTCAAGTACACACGCAGAGAAACGAGGAGCAATGAATTTTCCCAATGATCAAGTAATTACACGGTACCCGTCTTTCTGTAAACGATTGCTTGACAAAAGGAATCATGTATTTTTTTATCTCCCTTATTAAACTCACCTTTTTTCGATTACGCCTCACGTTCAAAAGGGGAATTATGTACACGCATAATATTCCTTTACGTAACCCAAAGTAGATCGGAATGTCAATACTCTCACGTAACGCTACTTGTTCACGTAAAGCTAATAATGTAATTCGATCATCTTTTGTTCAATATTTACTTCCTCCTCGTGCTGAATACCTCTAAATTGTGAAGTTGAATGTCTTTTGAATGTATGGCTTTATGTGTGAAACGGAGTCAAAGAGAGAGATATCGAGAAGTGCTCTGTGACGCCGCCCGCGCCGCCCACGCCCTTCTACGTGAGAGATGGCTTTCAATATCAAATTGAATTCCGCGGTTCATTGATTTTCAATTTGTTAGGGAGTACTCTCATCGTTTACCATAGACACACTGGAGATCCGACTATTGTAAATCTTCCGAAAATTTTCACGACGAACAGTCGTCCATAACTTTTCTTGAATGCAGGAATTTAGGAGGGTGATAAAGTTTTCGTTTCCCCTTTTAAGGTATATTTCAATTTAATCAGTTAAGAGTTCATGTTAAAAAGGCGAGTAACCTCATTCAGCTGGCTGTTTATCTTTCTTAGAAGCTAAGTGGAATGTAAAATAAACTAACATCCGATTTAAAATATGGGATTAGCTCGAAAGAGGAAAACCTTTTATAGTTGCGCTTTAGTCTTTTTATAAAGAAACTTTGTTGAGCACACAGAAGGTGGAGAAGTTGTGCACTCATCTTATAGAATCTGAAATACTGAGTGAGAACAATAGATAATATAATCCATATTTACTCCGTTGTGAAATGTGCAACTGCTGAACTTACTGAGTACTTACAGCAAAGTTTCAGTTGTGATTTAGTTAAAATCCTCAAACTCGTTAAACTTCGACTGCGACTATGCGTCGGGAGACGTTCCCATTTATTAAATTTCACGAAATTAATTATTTAATGTTTCATTTTCTGTTGTATTATATTGTTAACTGCTGGAAACATTCCAATTTAAATAATTAAAAATCAAATGTAGGTTAGCAAAATATTCTTAGAAAATATTTTCTATCGATACCTATGTCTACCTATAACAAAAGCATAGTGAAACAAATAGTTGCAAAACAAAGAACGGACTGACGTGTCTCTTTATTTTTTCAGACATTAACCTCTGCAAATGTCTCATGGCAGTCCATTCGGAAGGGTGGAGCCGAGCCAAAAAGCCATGTCCGTTAATGACAAAAAAATCATTAGCTTTGCAGCTGTATACACAATCGGCTTTTATTTATCAATAACGTTCCAAAGAAAAGTAGATTTTGCCCTAAGCATTTTGTGGAAAGGAAATGTGTTTCCCATGATTTATATCCCGAATGGGGGCGTGAGGTGGCCGGCTCATATGAAGCCGGCTGCCCGCTGGCGATAAGCTGTAGCCTTTCTATACACTAACAAAGAAACTAAACAAGTTGCCCCACAACCTTACGCTCCGCCAATAATCTCGGAGGGAACGAATAACATTGGGTCGTTATATAACTCTTATTACAGACGAAACATTCACGAAAGTATCGCTTTAAGTGCCTATAAACTACGAACTCCATAAAAAGAAAAGGGGTTTTCAATTAGACTGTAGCGCTCTTTGATTTTTATATCTTATAGTATATTAACTGACCGAGTTCCGCGATCCCTTTATTGGTTTACGATTCCTCTAAAAAGGTACGTGTATACTAAATAGGTCGATCTGCTTTTCCAGTTTCAGTAGAAATACTTCTTGTTCCGTATTTTCTAAATTTGTCGAAGAAAGTATTAAGTTATAACGAATAAACCCATTTCTGAAACCCACTAACCCCTAAAATACACGGTAAATTGATCCCCATCATATAAATATTTTGCGTGTTTAACACCCTGAAAATGATATACCTTCGGAAACATAAGCACAGGAATTCAAGGCAATAAATCAAAAGTAATAACTATCCGCTTTATCTGATCCCAACGAGTTTTATTGCTTTATAAAATTTTATAACGAGAAAACTAATCCAATATTTTTCTAGATACGGTGAGGCAAAGAAATACTTCTTATATTGTGAGTTTTATATGAACGAGCGCTGTCTGTACGACTACAATACAATTATTTGGCCATTTTAAGCGAAAAGTTTATACAAGCCCTAATTTATAGCATGAAATAAATTAGTCCGCCTTTTCAGACCCATTTTAGACCTCATGTCAGTTAGGTACTTGTGGTATCAAAATGAATAAAGAACCTACCACTTACTTGTTTTATTTATGTTGAAATTTCAAGAGACTAACAAAATAATAGTGTCGTTAACAGCTAGTACTTATTAAGTGGGTTGTGTGCTATACAAAATCAAAGCTTTTATTGTATTTGTTTTTAAGTATGAATATGTTTGACTTCACAATATTAACTCCCATTTCTTATGATTTTGATCTCTGTTACCACTGAAAAGCAAATTTTTATAGAATAGAAAAAGAAATCTGATAGATTATAATTTATAATGAAAATGTCAAAGTTCAAAATAGTTCTTAATAGGTATGTGTCGTTAATACGAGACTACTGTTTTAGTTTATTATTGGTGTGGACCTATGTATATCTGATATTCTAAAATTCAAACATGTTTTGTAACGTTGCACAACATATGTGACACGAATCAGTACACAGGTTCACTATACCTTACAGCATTGGCAAATAATGATGAGATATGCAGTCAAGACCAAACAGTAAATAGACTATTCACGCAGAAAACTCCCGGTATCTCTGTGAGAGTTGCAATTACTTAGGTACACAAATCTGTTGCTCGAACACGTATTTGTATAAATCAGAGTTCGGATCTTACATAGTTGAACCTGATCAGGTCGACGCTACAGAGTTCCGCGATTACATCCATAGCTTTTATATACACCTCACCCTTTTTCATCATCATTATCATTTCAGCCGTAAGACGTCCTCTGCTGGACATAGGACTCCCCCAATTTGGGGGGCTTTGCCATAATCGCCACGCTTAACAGGCGGGCTGGCGATCGCAGTATGATGGTAAAATGCATAGAGAACGCTGCTGCCTATTCTCTAGTAAGTCCCTTAGTCGACTCTTACGACACCCACGGGAAGGAATGGGATGGTGCTATTCTTTACACACGGAATGCTCAAGCTCACGCATTTTATTTTGGGTCAATTAATTTGGCCACATTTTTATTTGTGTTGTGTTTTGACTAATCAAAGAAGCCATTGGCCCAAGAACTGCGAACTTCCCTTTCTAATTACATTAATAAAAGATTTCACTGGAAAATAAATTGTAAACTTCCAACACCCCTCATAAACGAAAAGCTTTAACAAATTAAGAACTTAATATAAAATAATGTTTCCGTAAATTATTCATCGCATTATCAGTCTGCTCCTAATAAGCTCGAACGTTGCCAGAATTAAGATGAACGCGGCAAAGTAAGGGTTAAATTGAACAAAAACATTTCTGTGCAGGTGCGTTCTCTGTTATCTATGACTGTGAACTTGATGGCATGTACCCCAAGTTGTTATGCAAATTCAGCCAAGATATTGTTTATGTCTTCCTCTAAATATAATTTTCAAGGGTTTTTTTTCTTTTGTCACACTTGGTTACCTTTGGAACTCATTCAAGAGAAGTGAAACAAAGAATGCTCTAGGAGAAGATATAGTGACCTTATTGGTGATGTTCTTCAGAAGGGTCAGGTGCGTAGTACTGGTAATCGGCGTGCGTATATGACCAGATGTATGAACTTAAACGAGGCTAAAAGCAAATGTAAGAATCGTAGTAGGTGGCGTTTCTGCCTACCTCCATCGGAAAAGGGCGTAAGTTTATGTATCTATGTTTCAAGAGAAGTTTCCCTTAAAGCAGGAACTGCCAACATAATCAACATCCTATACATTAATAGAATACGATCTATTAGAAAGATAATATGTAGGTGTTCATAGAATGCACATCAATTATAAATTAACTCTATTTCATTATGGATTTAATTAATTGAGATTCCAGGCGCGGTGATATTGATTTATAATTAACTATCGAGAAGGCAAGATGTTATAACTGTATGGGGAAGTAGGTGAGTGTTAACCGTGTCGTATAGGCCGGGAGTTGACGTCCGGATATCATTTTTGCGGAGATTGCGGAACTGGCGCTTTATGTCCACGCTGGGGGACTGTCTAGCTTGGACAGTGCAGAACGGAGGGCTTCTTGCAAGTCAGC
The DNA here is from genome assembly GCA_932294355.1 of Aporophyla lueneburgensis. NCBI lineage: Eukaryota > Metazoa > Arthropoda > Insecta > Lepidoptera > Noctuidae > Aporophyla > Aporophyla lueneburgensis. Next base: position 17,802,874 of record OW028746.1, on the reverse strand, counting down.
ATTGTAATAGATTTACTCACAGATGTTTTTAATTCAATTGAATAAATTATATCGGAATTAATACATGTTGTATAAGTATTTGAACATATAAACTAAAATGAATTTTAATATATTTTCTCGTAGGTCTATCGTTTTCGGCAAATATAATTTTTATTTACAAAGTATTTTGAAGATGTTTTAGATAGTCAGTAAGTACTTAAATAATTGACAGTTTCATTGTAATGTGGTGTAAAATAAAGTGCTTTAAAATTAAAATATTACATACTTAAAAACGAATTTACATTACGAAACTAGTTGCGCAAACTTAGTTAGGTATTCATTGATAGATTCACGTGTAAATAATTATCTATTTAGCGAATATAAAAGTTTTACCTACTTTTTTATGATTCGGTTAACTCAGAACAGGCTTCTTGGAAAACACAGCGTCAGAATTATTTCTGGCGGTGACATTTCCATCTTTCTTTGTTGTGGTAAACACAGTTCATAAATATTTTATTTACTTACAAAGAAATAATGACCCCTCGGAACAAAAGAACTTGCCTGCCAATTTGAAATGAGACTGAAATTAATATTGTTTTTATTTTGTACCTACCGATCATATCTGTAAGCACATTATATTCAGTACTACACACACACAGTAAAAAGTACAGGACTTAGTGTATTGTTGAAAAGCCAAGGAAATAAATAAATAAATGATAAACAAGGGTCACTTCTGTCAATAATACACAATTTCTCACAAGAGGTGATGGTCCAGGAACCAAAAGTGATGATATTTATCTTGCCTAGGAATAGAACGGAATATCTGTGCGTCGATGATTAAAATCGTGTCTAATGGCGCTCACATCATTTTTTAATCCTGTCGAACCACTAGAAAATCATTGAATATACCCATAGCCATATAATTATGTTCATCAATAATAGCGAACATCTGGGACGAGTTTCGAATTCATAGAAAACGTCAAACGACTGAGATCTTTCTGACTCCTGATATTTTGTTTTTATCACTGAACTAGTTGATATGACATAATTACTATCGAAAACTACTCTTTTGGAGTCAATATTTAATAATAAGAACAAACGGAAATATTGAAATCATTTCTACGCTATGCGTGGAGATAATATTATTATGTTTTTTGCATCTTTGGCTTTAGAAACGCCGTTACCTGTGCCACGGTCTTTCTCTAAATGTCTTCAGACATCGTTAGACATCGTTATTGACATCGACAATAAGATAATGTCTGGCTCTGAAAAAGAGACTGACCTCTGAGTTTCGTTAAAACTCCAATCTCAGCAAGTTTCTTAAACATTTTATGACGAGTAAGAGCTTTAACAATATGTCACAAATAAGAACTTATTTGTGACATATTTGTTAAAGCTGAAGGGTTAAAGCTAATTTACAGAATAAACATAATTTATCATTTAAAGGATACTGGAAATACCTACAAAATAATTTATACGATGTGTGTATTCATATATTAGCAATTAGCTCTAGGTCATAATGCTGAAATAGAGCAAAACATTAGTATAATTAATCGCTGAAATGCCACCTAATCTCTCAGGGGAATGACGGGAATTCCCCCTTCCTCCACTTGCCCGAATAACCCCCTAATGCATGGTTAAACTGTTAGGCAATAGATTAGCCTAACACCAAGTATACTTAAATATTAAAGAGCCGGGATAATTTGAGTGTGAAGCTGTCTAGTTTTCTTCGGAAAATACTCGTGTGAGATAGCTGTTTATTTGAATAATTTGGGGAGATGTGAGAAAGCCATTTTGTATTTGAGTGAGTTATTTCATATTTGGTGCCTACACTTTATTCAATTTATTGTGTAAAGGATTTCTTATGTTATCAAATTCATTTGATTTTCTGAGATTACGGTTACCAATGAAATTACAGTATAGTTTTTACTACTTAACGATAAGCATTTTCTACCAGAAAATTCTCGAGTTTAGTTGCAACTATTGACTCAAAATCTAACAACCTACTTGTCGACATGTACGAAATTTCCTTAGACGTACCCATGGCATATCAAATTCAAATTAGCGCTGTCGAAACTTAAACTTTAGGCAAACTCTCAATTAAAATTGTTGGCGCATTCTTTGTTCCAAAGGAAGTCAAAATTGCAAAGAGAAATACCGCAGATACCTTTTTAAGAAATTCAAGGTAAATATTCTTAAAAAATAACAAGATACCGTCAATAAAAATTCCGGTGGAGTTTCATTACGTCCGGGAAAATTATTACGCACAGACATGACTTCGTTCGCACTTCTGTACTTCACTGTACCTGCGGTGTTATTTTAGTATAGAAAATAAAGTGGATTGTGCAAAGAAATCCTGTATTTGATTAATTTTCAAAAATAAGTTGTGAAGATACTGGACATCAAAATAAAAAATACGCCTTTATGTGTTTTAATTAGGTATGAAGAACTTGTTTAAGTAGATTTTTCTCCGTAACTAAACAAACCATACACAGGTCGTTCTTGATAGATAATTTGGTTTTGAGGATCATGTCAAAAAAAAACTTGATTCAAATATTCCATCAATTCAAATATTGCTTCTGCCTCCGACTTCGTTCATGTGAAATTTTGGCCCCCGACTTGTCGCGTCGCATCGCATCGCCCACCCTCGCTTTTACTTTGTTTACACTTAGCGTTCTTTTCGACTTTTAATCATTTTGCTCGGCTCGTCAGGGTTGAAGCGTGATGTTAAATAGTCCATAACTTTCCTGAGGAATTGGGCTATCAAATGCGAAAATTATTTTTTCAAATATGACCGGTGGTTCCAGAGATTACTTCCTACAAACAAACTCACAAACTTAACCTCTTTATAATATTGGTGTAGAAATCAATCTTATTTGTCCAACGACAAATCCAATAGGTACATTTACCTGTTAGAGGCTGTATCTATTTGATATTTTGTCGTTTCTATAGCTGAAAGGTCAGACGTCTACTCATTTCCATTGAAATGACATGATTGGGCTTCTAGGCTCGTAAAAAGCCCCAATAATGTTCCTGTTATGTATTTATTTACTAAAAGAGATATTGGTATCTACTAGTAATCAGGTATGTATATAATCGAAAATGTGACAAATAATGAGAATGGCTTCGCAAGGAGTGTTGACGATGAAAAAAAAAACAACTTGGCGTACTGCGAAACAGAAGATGAAGGCTTTAAGTAAGAATTGGACGAGTAAGGGTTGGCTATAAATTATATTATAGAGTGAATGTATCTAAAATATTGTACAACATTTTTAAAAGAGGAGTGGAGTTTCTTGCCAATTCTCCTCCATACGGAACTACGTTGTGGAAGGGGTGAATAGAATCAATTATATTTTAATATAAATGTTAACGTTCAAAAGTGCCTTTTATGTACCTATTTGAAATTTTGTAAATGCTTTGACTTTGAAAGAAATGGCAGAGTCCCAGATGAAAAACTGGACGATCCAGAATCCATGCAAATCAGTGGATTTTTTCACCCGCAAACATTTTGAAAAGGCTCGCACAGACTAGCGCGACGCGAGGGTCGCGCGCGATTTGGCGATTTATATCCGTAGAACAATTTCTAAAACCGTGTCGCGGTGCGACGGGTCGCCTTTCTCATAAAAGTTGTTCTACGCTAGTCTGAACGAGCCTTAAGGAGTTAATGAGAAATCCAAAGTTTCTCTTCAGTCGATACCTACTGAAGACAGACTTTTGATTTCTCATGAACTTTAGCAATTCAATAAGATTCTATGTGTGTGTGATAATTCTATTATTTGAACTACTAGTAGCCTGAAATATAGAATTAATGCATTCTAAATACTGCTTATACTTCTACCAAGCTAGTAAAATTATGCATTTTTCAGGGGCACAATGGCAGCGAACACTTACACCAAGTACTAACAATTTCACGGACTAAGCTCCACAAATGTAGCCCACTTTTCTTTAGTAAGTATACAGCTCAAACGACTAAATTGTTTTAACCCTCGCTTTAAAGGAACTCTGAGTAAGAAAATTGCATCGTCTAAAGGTTCAGGAGTAAGCGGGCTTAAGAGTAACGAAAGGGAGAAATGGTACGGAAGGCGCTGATTTTGACAACGCGCCCCGCGCCGCGGCATTATCGTAAGCAATCTTGATTGTGACGCTAATTGTGGGCTGGGAGATTGCGCGCGCATTTTTATCATAAACCCGGACTTTCGGGCCACTGTCACAGTAATAAATTCAATATCTACAGCGTAGTAAATTAACTTGTTCGATATAATGCTCACGGCAATATTTATGTCACGCGGGACAATGTTATGTCAGCCGAATTTAATGACTGGCTGGATATTTTTGAAGTACCCTTTTCATTATTCTTTGTTTAAAAATTGACTTGATTCCCATTTTCCATTCGATTTAAAAATTGAATCCGAATATAATAAACGAAATAATTGAATATCTGGAAATGACTTTCAAGCAATTATCGTAGAGGTATTAAGATGGGAGAGTAGGTACTCAAGAAATTATGCGGGTAGATATGTGGGAACGTTGTAGCTTGAAAGCAGACTATTAATAAACTTAGTGCCCAAGTGGCGCAATTAACTGGTAATGGTGTACTAAAAACATTGAAATTTGACAACTAATTCAGTTTAGACATTAAGATATTATTATCACTGTGTAATACGCAAGGTTTGCATTAGTAGAAATAGAGCTAGAACAATGCTAATTAGAGTAGAATATTATCGGTTAACAATTAATATAGGCTATAGTATTATCTTATTGAGAACATCTCTGTTATCAGCATTATACAGCTTTCAATTCCCTTTGTGATAATGTGACCGTATGCTAAGATTGTTGTTCACTGCATCTAGAACATGTTTAGACTTAGAATATTTAGGCTGATCTAGTTTTCATTTTCATTTTCGATCCCTCTGAATCGTAACGTGATTTTGTATTCCTCATAACACAATCAGCCTATATTGTGTCCACTGCTGGGACACAGGCATCCTCTCATGGAGAGGGAGTGGGCCACAATCCACCACGCGGGCCCAGTGCGGGTTGATAGATGTCACATGTCTTCCAATTTTTGGACCTAGGACGTAGACGTTTCTTCACGATGTTTTCTTTCACTGTTTTGTTTCTGTTTTCTGTGATGACATTATTTACACAAAGTCAAGAGACTAACTGGATTCGAACCCACGACTTACTACTCGTAAGTCGGGGCCAATACCACTGCTGAATTTGTGTTATCTGGATACAATTATAATTCCAGTTGTAACATGCGATTTTCAATGAGGATCTTATAAGGATCCATTGTAACAATGCGTACTTAGATAAGACCACTCATCTATCTACCACCAGGTTTTCGTAGTCTATTCAAATACAGCAGAACAATAGCAGTTCAATACGAACGGTTGTATTATGAGCGTAGTTTTTGTAATCTACCAAGAATTGGGTCAAATGCCAGACAATATTGTATGTAGGTACTTTTTATTTATGGAGACTCATAAACCCGTCGCCGAAATCTGAATAAATAATCAACATGAGATATTTTTAAAATATAGAGAGTATTTTCGCTTGATGAGCCGCGTCAACGTTATATGAGTTTCAATATAATCATTTCTGCGCGACGTTAACGCACGTCTATGCGCGTTAACGCGACGATGACCAACGCATGAAGGAAATGCTGTCGCTTTAACCTCTGACCTACACCTAAAGTGGTTTGCACCACCATTGTTATATTCAATAGTTCAATTATAATCATAATTATCTTGCCTTTTTATTTATTGTCGACGCAACAGTTCAATTATATCAAAACATAAACATTTTTTCGATGATGGTAAAATGATTTGAACGGATTTTATTTTAGTAACTTGATAAGAGAAAACATTCATCAGAAATCCTAAATAATCACCTTTAGAGATGATGACTTCACTAATCCTCAAGACAAATCTATAACACGGAGCAGACAACCAAAATGGGACTTCTGTAACAATACATTACGAGTAACGGCTGATGTTCGCACTTCATCGTAATTAGCAAGCGATTCTGCGAACAATGCGATATCTCCTCTAATGATTCTGTGGAATCCATCAATACTGAGGTATTATAAATGTGGGATTTAATCAATATCGGATGTGATTAATCAAAATCCACGCACAATGAATATTTGATCGCAAATTCATACGCTATTGCATATTAAATTGAGTGCACGTTTCGTATCGCTTCATAACTCTAACATTTAACAAAGTCTACTTATATAATAAGCTTTTACTCTTCCCACTGGTGGGACGTAGGTTTTCTCTCTCTGTAGTGGGCCGTAATCCACCACGCAGGCTAGTGTGGGTTGGTAGATGTCACATGTCTTCGAATTTTTGGTTCTAGGACATGTCAGTTTCCTCACTTAAGTTAAAAAGTGTTCTACTCAAAGTCTATTTGATTCTTATTACTCCCTGAGTTTTATACATTTGAAAATAAGAGAAGACTATTTTACTGTTCCCATTTCACTTGTCCAATAGCTGTAGCTGTCACAGCAATTATTTAAATTGAGCGTGCCATTACGTACAAAGTGACATTTCTAAAGTACTTTTGTTCTGCCATCATTCTAGATTACCATCAAGACTTGGTACCACTTCAGTACAAGAACAGACATAACATAACATAACATTAACAAAAGAGATAACATAACGTGCAACAACGGTCACAGCGCGTGGGCTTTAGGCTGCCGTTCCATCAGAAATATGCTATGCTGTATAGCGATGGATGTGTCTGTCAACTTCTAGGATTATTTGATTTTCTCTGGTGGAAAAGGGTTCGGAACGGGTAGCTTTTGCGCAGGTTCTTTAACGCAGCTTGCGGTTGGAGCAAATACACACATACATAAACTTACGCCTTCTTTCTTCTTAACCTGGTTAAGCAGAAATTACAGAACGCTACCGGCCGCTAAAAACCAGCGCTGGGGCTTTGTCTCGCATAGGGTGTCAGCATTACAGCGATCTAGTTGACGTAAATTTTGACTCATTTGGCAAGTTCCACAGAACAACCGTTACCAATGTTTAGATTTAGTTCGTGTATTTTTAATATTATTTTTGCATTCTGTAGTATGTCATAGACTGATTTTAATCTTTTTTTTTTAATTTGGTATAGACACAATCGTTTATTAATTGTGTCTGCAATTACGGTAATTGACTGGTTAATTTTAATTTTATAGCATAGTGCTTTGTTTCATAGTTCTTATTTTTATGGGGCATGCGGTGCTAACTTATAATAAACTGTAATACTAACCTTAGTTAATAGAAAATCATATTTATATTGTATGAGTATTACAGTTGTTCAATGGCCAAAATAAATAATTAAAAAATAAAATTATACTGAGCGATGGGATACGCGGTTGCAGTAAACTAATAGAAATTGTTTCGTAACGAAAAGGGGTTATGCAAGTTTTTGCAGCCACCTTCTTGGATTTTCATTTTGACATTTTTATCGGTTTTAGCATCCTTGAAAACTATCTCTCTCGCTGTGTCTCTTTCTATTATCAACAAGTGTGTGTGCGAGTATCGCATTCGGAATTTTGTTCCTGACGGGGGTCCCCGAACGCTTACAGGCTTTTTTAAAATACACGCAAAGTGCTTCTTCATTTTCTCACTGCGCTAGATAACTTAGCTGTACTTCTTCTTCCTAGCTTAGGTTCAACGCTTAACTAACTCGCACATGTTGGAAACACAGCCTTACCGACAGTTTGGTCCCAGAGCCATAGCTTGCGTCAAGTCACGCGACGTTCAGGTGCCTGCCGAAGTTTTAGATGAATGCCCACCAAAGTTAAGTCGTGAAGAGTTTACCGAGTTACGCTCCGTCGTACGTGCTACGTAGCGTCGAACAACTGCACTTAAACAATTACTGACCTAAAAAATTTCGACGTGGAACGTTTTTTGTCATTATTATTGTATTTTATGTGTAATTTAATTACACCTTAAATATAATAGTAATACTTATAGGATTAGTCCTATTTGTAATCGTTCTAAATACAGGTCCTGCGGGACCCGCCTCGAAAAAATGTGTTACTAGATCGGTGAACATTGGAATGACAACGGCTAAAAAACCTTTTTTCAAATCGGACTATCCAAATCAACATGTATGCCATAGTGTTCTATGAAATTGCGTCTGAAAAATTGCTTCCCGGAAAACGAAAAACATACACGCAATATTTTGAGAGCTCGAAGTAAATTGACTCGCAGGTTGTGTACGATTTTTTTTTCGTTTTTTAAAGCATAACTTTACCGAATAAAGTATTTCACAGAAATATGAAAAATAGGGGCGGATTTAGCGGAATGTATAAAGTGGCATTCAACAAGACAAACGAGAAATAATCGGTAAGAAAACTCTACCAATAATTTCGATATCTGGCCTGGGTAACTACGCAAGCCAAATTGACAGTCTTTAAACCTGATATTTAGTCCAATCTATAAAGACTGAAAGCCGATCGCAATATACTCGGGAAATTCTAAGCTGATGACGGCTTTGATGCCAAATAGGTGCAATCCGACTACGTGAGACAAACGCGCAATCAGTTAAGTGCTCGTTATGTACGACAAGTCGTATAAATGCAGCCAGCCTTAGGTGACGTCATAGATTCGGAGATGAACTTACATTCGAGCCGGAGTTAGGAACCTAAATATAGTTTCTTTGAAATGTTGCAGTGTGTTAATAAACATCAAATATACGCTATATTGTAATCTATGTATATATGAATACGTGAAGCAATACTGTTGTACGTCTTTGTAGGAAAATTACGCGAACGAAGGAGTATGAAATTTGGCACTGTTAAAATTTGTATAGAGGAGGAATGCAGTAAGCTAATCTTTATATATATAATTCTACTGTACATGTGTATCTTACTGAACTCCTCCTAAACGGCTGAACCGATTTGAATTAATTTTTTTGTATGCGTTTGGGCGGCACCCTGGATGGTTTAGATTCACTATTGGATCCGGTAGCTGGCGCTGCTATCGAGTTCTAGGAAACAGGGCAACGTCTGTACGGTTAGCTAGTATTTTTATGTAATAGAAGAAATACATTAAGTTTTAAAAGAATTATGGTCGATTTTCAACCACTAGGCGACCACTAGTTTCTATAATCCCTTCTGTATAAACTTGTTGTAGAACATTAATTAATGTTTAAAGTAGAAACACGTACCTATAATTTAAACAGGCATTACACCTTGATATCATTGACTATTTGACTCTTATCATAGAAAAAATTCAATTAAGACCTCAGAAAGTCAATTAGAAAAGACTTAGAAAGTTTAGACATAACATCATCTCAGTACAAAAGGCGGCATGATATACGATCCGCAAGGGATCGAAAGAAAAACAAAGTGAATTAGCCGCCTATCGGAACGTGCGAGTTTCCAAAGTTAACTAAAGGCCACTGGTTATTGGGTTTTCGACAGGTAATGCATTAACGTTGCCTATGTTTAACACGGCTTTAAGGATTTATTCGTTGCCTATTGCTCAGATTATATCTTTATAATTTATAAAGTAGATTAAGTTTTTAGTATCATAAAAAAACATAACATAACATCACGGTTTGTTTCCCCGAAGGGTTAGGCAGAGGTGTACCTATAGTACACCCACATTTCGCCTGTTATGTTGTAAGTTCCATGTAATAGAGGGCGAGCCTATTGCCATCAACCGGGCACAAATCCAGACTCCGAGAAAATCCAGATAGATAAACCTAAATAACACTACACGACCTGGGAATCGAACCCAGGACCTCATGCTCAGCAGTAGCGCTTGCTACCACTGGACCAACGATGCAGTCTAGTTTTTAGTGTGTTTACTTAAAGCTTTTTATTATACTAGCAACCCGCCCCTGCTTCGCACTGTTTTACGACTTGACAATAGTATACACATCATCACCATTTCAGCCCAACAACGTCCACTGCTGGACATGTGCCTCCCCTAAGCACCGCCAATTCGACCGGTTTTATGCTTCTCGCATCTAGCGGATTACTGCAGCCTAGACAGACACAAAAAGCGACGTTTTGATGTTTTTATTTAGGTATTGATTAAAAATTTATTTCTATCTTAAATGGGCAAAACATTTAAGCCTTGCAAACTTATTTAAAATAATTTAAGTCTTTACAAATCAGTTTCTTAGAAAAGATTAAATCACGCGGCTCGCACCTTTAATCAAAAACAACTTAAGCCAGCTTAACTGCGTTCGACGATCAATAAGCATTAAGTTCTCGATTTGTACTTACATATTTACTAATTCAAGTAAATTGCAAACAACTTTAGAGCCGCATAAAACCGAAATCAAGGCTCGGGTGGGGATTTTCTAGGAAACAGCTCTGCCAAGGCGTTACATTAAAGTTTCAGGCACCAAGTCGCACCGCGGCCGGAGCGGCCTCCTTCCTTAGCACATTTTATCCCGTGTAATTTCACACTACAGATTTTCAGATAACGACGTAATAATGTTTCCCTTCGTGTGTCTTGCTTACTAGATTGGCACACACCTGCCCGCTAAATATGTATGCCGTATACATTTATAATATAGTAATTCGACCCTTCGCAAGGCAATAACATTTTATTGGCTTTCCGGTTCTTAATATAAATAAGGTTTGCTCCCAAAAACCGGATCTATGTTCCGTAACAACCGAAGTCCGGACTGTTAATGGTTATAACAAGTGCTGAAAACGCTTTAAGACTCATAAATAATAATAAGGTCAAAGAAAGCTTACAATAACGCGTGATTTGGCATAGCTACAACCATAATTAAGTTCTAGCGAGCGGAAAATTTCTTGCAAAAAAGAAAGCAACATTTTTGACGTCAATTACCTACAACGTTTCAGGATATCTTAAAAATTAAACTTGAGTGCTTCTCAATGTCAATTAGAAAAGGAATTGTCTCAGAATGCCTTCATTATAAAATAACCATGTTTATCTTTAGCCTCGTCCATCTAAAAAGGAAGCAATTATTTTGCAAACTAAAAGGTATTTTATTTTCCTTATTATAAAAGTATCTATACATTGAAAGAAAAACGTACTTTGTATTTTATTTCATGTACTTTATATTTAACTAGCTTTTATCAGCGGTTTACATATAAACCTTCCTCTTGAATTACTCCGTCTATTGCTGAAAACCACATTAAAATCCGTTGCGGAGTTTAAAAGATCTTAACGTACATACGCGGGAATCGACTTTGTTTCATATACTATGTTAATATTAAAATTATTTCATCAAGGTAAATGCTTATTTATACACAAGCAAAATCAATCCCAAGGCGACAAAATTACGTCCTATAAGCGACCACCTAATGAAGATAAGCCCTTGTTACACCTGACAAATTTAAAAGAGCTCCTCAAATAAATAGACAGGCCGCAATTTATAACCAATAGAAGCCTCTAAATTCTCCATCGTGTAAACGATTTCGTATACTAGATTAATGTTAAGTTAGATATTGTTAATTACGTTTTAGGTTAACAAGCAGTGCAGTATAAAAGCGATTTGTTATGGCTCGAGCGACGGTGCACACACTGGGGTAACTCACAATTGTTTTGTGTTAGTTTATGACCATGCTTAACAATAGAAACTTTACTCATTCTGTATCATAATCTACGCTGTAGAGCCCTTTGAGAATAGGAACGTAGCATAGAGGGTGTTAATAAAACAACTGAACGTCCACTGTGGTCTTTGTTTATGTTATTCTGGACAATAAGTTTTGAAATTGGAAATGTTTTGATAAAAGTGTTCATGATGAAGTATTTATTTATTTAATTAAGGTTCATCAACAGTTGTTACAGGTATTATACAGGTAGGAACATATAAGTAATAGTGTCTTAAATTTAACTGCACAACCAATTACAGGCAAACACCGCATGCAAAATGCCCTTTGTGATTATAACTTAAATTTTAAACACCTAATGTACTTAAATTCTAGATAGTTATTTTAAAAACTATTACTAATTACGTCTGAAAAACGTCGATATTGAGTCAGCGTAGACATCAACCAGATCGCTGCGTTCGTTTATGAGTTTGCACATGCGGGGTATAGGCAAATTAGCACCAGATACTGTACAGCAAAGAGGGTGGAACTAAGGGTGTTATAGGTTTGCGAGGTGGTCTACGGGGTTCTCTGAGATTGAACCTACATACCAATTGTGGGTAGTTAATGGTGTTATTGAGCAGTTTATATGCGAATCTCAAATCCAAGAGCTCCCTTTGAGCTTCCAGGGTACTCATTTTGTAGCAGCCTAGTTTATCAAGGTAGGAGGGATATTTGAATTGCCTTCCCTTTGAGTACCCTAGGTATCGGATAAACCTTTTTTGGAAGAAGAAGTATGAAGCGGGTTAAGGTCAAGGATTGTTGTTCAAGGACTTCGTCTGTAAATCCACCTTTTTAGATTGCAACAAATTGTTTTAACAGACTGACATGGAAGACTTACAGACTTAGTTTTAATGTCTAGTTTTAGCCTCATTTCTGTGGAGAAACGAGGTTAAAACTACATATTTTATGTATTATTATTTTAAATTAAAGTTGAATGAATTTTATAGAACAACATTCGTCGAACTCTTTTTCATTTCTGTGTTTCAAGTTCACTTTGGAACTGTAATAACACAAAAACCTCATCCAAATTTTCATCTTGGTACCATAAAAAAAATACACTTTACATATTAAACAACGTTGTAAAAATAGAGAACTCAGTTTTAGAAAGCGCGAGTAAGTTTTCCACTGAAAAATATGAACGAGAAAAAAGGGTGTAATAATTTTAATACGTTTGTAAGGCTCTGAATTTAAATCAGGGTAAGAAAATAAGTTGCCGTTTCTCACGACACGGCGTATTAAATGTTAGTGAAATTTGTTTACCATAGCTACTGTTGACATTTTAGGCGAAGAAAAGTGGATTAAGTAAATTTTATTCAAGTAGATTAGGTAAACTTTGTTTGGTTTTTCATGTATTTATGTACTTTTTAAGAGTATTTGAAGGAAGTGAAAGTGGCTTAAAAATGTGCTTAAGTAAGGCTAGAAAAAAAAGTAAAGTTAGATTTTCCATCTAAAGAAAAAAAAACCCCAACGAAAAAACGCCCGAAAATCCGCCACAATTTTCTTCTCAGGAAAGCCAAAGTTACGGGCATTTCCTACTATGTATCGCCTATGCACATAAGATTAGTTCGGACCAGAACTAAGAATCAATTAGAACACGATTTGTCAGTTGTTTTACGCCCGATTTGACCGTTTGCCCGATAAGTTTGAGTTTGCCCGATGAGTTTGAGTTTTCCCGATGCGTTTGTGTTTGCCCGATGAGTTTGAGTATCCCCGATGCGTTTGAGTTTGCCCGATGAGTTTCAGTTTTCCCGATGACTTTGTGTTTGCCCGATGAGTTTGAGTATGCCCGATGAGTTTGAGAATGAGTTTGCCTGATGTATTTTTACCCGAAAAAGTTAATTTATCGGGAGTATGGTTAATTGCGAAGAATATAACTAATATCGGACAGACCCCTATCCTCGTCGACGGACTTAGGGAGTAAGCCCTCAGATTTGTTGTTTACTGACATTAACATCACATGTTCAAGTATTATTTTTCAATAAATTCCTACTAAATACGGAAATAATTTAATAAAGTCCATACATAATTGCTTACTAACGAATACACTTTTAATTAATTGATCTGAAACGGATATTACTATTGGTTACTGCTATACACGCAAAGCATAATAAATGCTATGAACATTTATAATACCTACTGACAAACGCGACAGCCATCATTATTTTCAACGGCATTGGATTCGATGTCTGAGTGCAACAAGCTCGAAATGGGCCCTAACTTCATCTTGCCTAACTTTGATCTTTTGACGAACGAATGGACATAGTCTCACATTGTAACAGGGCCATGTAAGTATATTGAGAAGGAAACAAGAACATTTTACAATCGCTACATTTTGTATCGAGATCAAGCGGATAAGAGCGTTACTGATAAAAAAAGAAGTTTGTATTATTTAAAGTTTAAAAACAAGTAATTAAATAGTTCTTTGTGTGTATTCTTATACAAAGAAATAGGGAAATAACACATACATTTAGTTCATATAGTAAATAGAAGCCCTATAGCACAACACTACGACTTTTTATCCCAAAGGGTTGGGTAGAGGTGCACCTATAGTACATCCACATGTCGCCAGTTAGTTTTAAGTCCCATGCAATACTAAGACTAACTAGAAACTAACTATTTTACTTTATAATGCATAAACACATGCAATGCTTGAAAACGAACAGTCAAACTATACCTGTCCGCTATCAAATGCAAAATGTCGACAAAAATATATTTATAAAAAATGACAGTGTTAGGTTTTACCACCACGAAAAGATTTGTTTTTTTGTTAGGTATGTCATTTGTCAAAATGATTTTTTAATAACAAATACGTTCAAATACGTTGGTGTGGTGATGTACGTAAATCATAGCATTACCCCAATTCTTACCGTGGGTGTCGTCAACAGCGACTAAGGGACTTACTGGACAATAGGCAGCAGCGTTTTCTATACATTTTACCACCATACGGCGATCGCCAACCCGCCTGCCAAGCGTGGCGATTATGGCAAAGCTCTACAAATTTGGGGAGGCTTATCTCCAGCTGTGGACGTTTTACGGCTGAAATGATGACGTTCAAATACCGCAGATACATTTTCAGTAATACATAAAAAATTGGCGGAGACTGATTCAATAACGGGCAGGTAGGATACCTACACACTATTTTCCTAAAGCTTTTTGCAAAGGCCGTACTTATACAACCATCGACTACTATTACTATTGAAGAATGAAATTATAGCTTCTCCATGCACGCTGATGAAAACCACTTTAAACGAAAAAGCACTTAGGTACCGTGGTATACGGTAACCGACAATTTTGACACAATAACGGGCATAAACAGTTATCGGGTTTTTAAAGTAACGGCTATGCCCGGGTCATTAGAGCAATGGAACAAAATGAAAGTGGACACCTACAGAAAATGAATAACAAAAAGGTTTTAAAAGGAATTCATTTGACAACGTATTTCTAATTTTAAAAGTGCCTAAAGGTAAATTTATGCTAGAGTTCATGCTACTAGCATACTTTTTTTTTCAGTACGATATTTTACAGTAAAACATTGAGATCACACATCATGACTACCACTGCTATACACGGTTAAAAATAAATATATAATAAGGATCCTCTTGGTGAGACTGATTGCCAGACGGTTGGAGTTTTGACGACCCGTAACGCCTGTCAAAGATCCTTAAATAACAGCCGGGAGCAATGGCTTAACGTGCTTTCCGAGGCACGGAGGGCTCTTGAAATGTAATGGTGGTCACCCATCCACGAACCAACTGCAGCAGCGTAGCTTAACCTCATCGATTGACCTGTGCTGCTGTTATTTCTTTACCACAAGCCCTCTACGAACTTGAACATGGCCTTATATGAATATTAAAAATTACGTTAAATATATTTTTTTTAAACTGTATTGTTTTGTCGTAATAATGGTGGGTGTTTCTGGAAATCCGAGTTTACTCGGATTTCCAGAAACACCCACGTAGCTTAACTAGCAGCGTAGCTTAACCTCATCGATTGACCTGTGCTGCTGTTATTTCTTTACCACAAGCCCTCTACGAACTTGAACATGGCCTTATATGAATATTAAAAATTACGTTAAATATATTTTTTTTAAACTGTATTGTTTTGTCGTAATAATGGTGGGTGTTTCTGGAAATCCGAGTAAAAGCGGCTTTGTTCTATTACTCAGTTTCAGCTTCAAACGATCAGACTGACCATGTACATATACGTACATACCATACATTCCATTGCCGGGAATATCAAATGTCCCAGAGTAGGCGAATTCCTGTTTCAATCCTAAACGTTACAACAGCATGGAGTCAAAGTTGAGATGAAACACAATAATCTGTGTACGTATTCCGGATTTTATGTCCTTATTTTATTTTTGTCCGCTTTTGCTCGCGTAGGTTTAGTACGACTAGGTTTAACATTTATTACATTCGTCTCTTGAATAATATCGCGAAAATATTCAACCACAAATGTTTGTTGAAAATCCACTCATAAAAAAGGGATTTATTTGAACATTCTAGTTATTAGCACAATGGTTTGTCTGACCTCTCGGTAACCTTGAAATCTTCTAACGGATTCAACCTCCATATGACTCCTAAAAGATTATGCTCTAAATTAATAAAGATTAGCACTACTGAAGTATTTGCCTCTATCACTATAATTTTAATTCTGTCTGCTCCCTAGTAATTGGAGAAGAAATTTCGAACGTTAATTACGTTTCTAAGTTTTTTCCATTTACAGCGGCTTCGTCGCAACGATTTTCGTAAGCTTGTGCATAGCAACTGCAATAAAGCTTAGGTCTGGTAAAGTTAAGGAGTTTGGAAGAGATACAGCTTCCAAGTTACTCTCAAAACGTACAAGTAAAGTCGGACTGCGAAGTACCTCAAGTAAGACGAAATGTTTTACAGAGATCCGTGCCGTAATTTATTTGAGTTTTATAATTTTGTGCTTTCATGTGTACGAAAAGGTATAAAAATGTTGTTCAACGTGCCTAAGTTAATATGTTTAGCTTTTGAGGTACTTAGTAAGGGCTTGCTTTACGAGAGTTTTCAGTTGGCTTTATACAAAACCGATTGAAGCATGTAAACTTTTTGTAGCAACTAAATATAAAGACAAACTTTAAAAAGTTGTAGCACTTAAAGACAGAACTATAAAGCTACAAATACAAACAATTGCGGATAGTTTAAAACCGTTTCCGAAGCGTTAGTAAAACACACGCGCACAGAAAGGGCCCGAATAATGAAATAAAGTTGTTTGAAGCATCTGGCGTCTCGTGGACAGTTGTAATGGTAATACGATTCAACGATTATAGCGGGACCCAATGTTCCCCTCCGTAGATGTTTGGAATAATGAAAATCTTAACTGTTTGAGCCCCAAATTAGTTCTGTATATTACACCTTACAGATGGAGGTAGGCACGAAGTAAGGGTAATGGTTATGGAAAAGCAGGGGAACTTTTCCAATTGAGGGGATTTTTTTTTTGACCTCGTCTTATATTAAACAAATCTTCTCATACCCGACTATAAGATAAATTACATATTTATTTAAAATGTCTAGGTGTATATACTCTAGTTATTTAAACAACTTGGTCTCTAAACCTTTTGAAATGAAATATTTTAATAGTCTTCACGTTTACTTAGCTACACAAAAGATGATTAATTTTCAGTGCCTTTAATTATTGTCGCCTGCTAAGCCTTGAATAGGGTTGTTCAAAAATATAGAGCAACACTGTATTGTGCGAAATCGCGTGACTAAAGCAAATATCTCGGCAATTGGAAATAGAAACGCTTCTGTTTGATTCATTAGGTAACAAAATTTATGCCAATGTTACTATTCTATTAACAGAAAATTATTATGATAAAAAAATACTAGCTCCTTCTTAAAGCGGTCACAAAGTATTTCCCGCGGCGAGATTAATATTAGAGTATAAGATTCTTCGAAAGTCGCTTCGGCTCAAAATATAAAAACATTATCAAAAGGAATACAGACTGAGCCTCTGTGTGGGGCTGAACAAAGCGATCTTGTTTCTTTACAACTCGAAACCATTTCTATAGCTTTCAGTTAAAAACTGCGGTCGTCTCTAATAAAATATCTATTACACGAAGACGGTGAACAAAACGGCTAGAGTTGCTGGGGACGATATCTCGCCTCAGTTTCGGGTCATCGAGTAGGCAGACACTTGGTACGCGCTCAGAATATATCGCTAATCGTTTTTATATTTTATTCTCATGTTCGCAAGTAAGTCATGGTACCTATTGTGTAATACACCGGCACCTTGTGGGGTATCGGGGGTAAACGCTAGCGAACGTTCCCTCGAACAAATTGAAAAGCAATGAACCGCGGAATTCAATTTCATATTGAAAGCCATTCATCTTTGCCGCTTCTTCGAGACCGTCTGAAAGCGTTACATCTCGACTTTGCCACTCTGCTTTATCCCTTAAAAGTTCGCCTTTTTCTGAATTGTATTGAGTAACCAGGTATAGCATAGTGATTTGTGGCAAAGTATCGTTGCTATATTTTTCTAAAAGAGCTGTAGGTATGAATAGTTCCTTTCAAATAAATAGTTTTAGTTACAGTCTATTGTAGGATGAATTTGGATTAGCATTAGATTAAGCAGATGTGACCGAGCAACCAAATCTGGCGGAACAAGAAACTGAACACAACAACGAGGGAAAAGGGTATCTTGTCTAGTGATTGAATTAATTGAGGAGATTCTATGTTTTATATGGCTAGGTCTAAATTGAAACGCTGAACAACTTGACCTAAAAGCTAAACCACAATAGCTATAAAGCTGCTGTAAAAAGAAATCACGGGAAAAAAATTACATACAGCCAGTAAAACAACGTGCGCAAAATTAATAACACAAAAGTGACTTTTACATTTAAAAGTTATAAAAAAACCTTTCAGCCTCGCAATCATTATTACGAAAAATATTAAAAGTAACTTTGATAATTTGAAGTCATTTGTGGCTTTATAGCTCCCTCCTTTATGGCAGTTATTACGTAGGTACCTATCAGTTGTTATTTTTCGCGTAGCAAACTTACTTACATTAGCACTAATGTGCTACCGTGAAATGGGAACTCCCACCTTAGCGAAATAATTACCTTACTTTTGTGAGAGAGGAAAAAGTTTTAGCTCAGTGTATTCATTAGAGTATGGACCATAAGTGAGCCTGATGCGTAAAGCCAGAACTGTAATAACAGGTATATTTTTGTGTTGTCTGCACTTTGTGCGATTATGGAAGTTTTTCTCAAACGTGAAAAGCATTATGCATGAAAGAGTTAACACAATTATAATTTGATTTCGGGTTATATTAGTGTAGTCTGCTGTTTTGAGTTTTTACGATAATCTCGAGTGGAAAATGAATCTTAAATCGTGCAAGCCACCTGTTACACTATCGAGCATTTTAATTGAGTAACTTAGTTATGACTAGCATTTACCAGCGACTCTCCCCGCGTGGAGGACGGAAATTATCCTACAGGACCGTAGTACCGGAATAAAACGTATTCTATGTGTTAACGCAGGCTGTAAACTGTCTGTCTGCTAAATTTGATTTAAACCCGTTATGCCATTGTGCGTGACTGTGATGTTTGATTTCCACAAACATCAAAACATAAAAACTATGACATTTATAATATAAGTAGGAAGTAAGATTCCACGTTAGACGAGCACGTGCTGTACCAAACCTTGATTGTATTCATAATTACACAGTATATCCACATAGTCAGTGATCAAACGGTGACCGAAGTTTTGTTTGTAGTAAACAGAACTTTATAGATACTTGATAGTTGCTCCAGAAGTGTTGATATTGCTCGGCACATACATACTAAGTACCTGTTCGGATCTTTACAGTGCATAAACAGTTGCCAGTTCATCGCTAACTTAATGGTATGATACTACATGCACTGTTAGTTAATGGTCCAGGGTCCATTAAGCACCTTACCTGTTACTCTAGTTTTCTTTTATTGAATGCACATGTGTGCCATGTATGTACAAGTATTTTTACATGAAAAGGTACGTACTAATACTGTATTTTCAACCGACGAAAAAAAACGGAGGAGGTTCTCAATTATACGCGTATATTTTTTTTTTTATGTATGACCACGCATAACTTTTTACATAGTGGTCCGATTGTGACAATTCTTCTTTTATTGGAAAGGGTATACTCCCAAGGTGGTCCCATATAAATTTGGAAAACAAAATCGAACCCTAAGAGTCGGAAAACAGGGGATGATTGATTGTTCACTCACTGATGTATAACCACGCATAACTTTATACAGAGTAGTCCGATTTTGATAATTCTTTTTTTGTTGGATAGGGTATACCTTGCCAAGTATCATGAGTACATTAAAGTCACAAAAAAATCTAAACTAATATTATAAATGCAAAAGTTACTCTGTCTGTCTGTCTGTCTCGCTTTCCTGCTAAAACTACTGAACCGATTTAAATGAAATTTGATACACAGATAGTTTAGAGCCTGAGAAAGGACATAGGCTACTTTTTATCCCGGTACTATATTCCCGCGGGATAATTTCCGACCTCCACGCGGGCGAAGCCGCTGGCAAAAGCTAGTATAAAATAAAAACTCTTTAACAAAAAATTAAACCGCCGAAAAAACTGAAAAGCATAAAATAATAAACCTTAAAATTTTGAGTCGGCGCTGAAAAATCAATGAACAAAGATCACTCAAAGCGTCGACTCATAATTTTAAGGTTTATTATTTTATGCTTTTCAGTTTTTTCGGCGGTTTAATTTTTTTATCTCAAGAACCAACGCGCGTGATAATGAACATATACGCTGTGAATGTGTCACTATAAGGCACTGTAGGATAATTTTACTAACATAGCTGATAAGAAATGTTGTAACTAACACATTTGAGTCATTTGTTACTTGTATTTTAAATATAAATAAATAAATAATAAGCGTAGGAGCTATCCTTCGAGACAATGGCGAAGTCGTAAGTATGTGTGTGTTATGCGCTGACAAAATCAAAGTAATTATTAGTGTGACGCTACTCATCTTCCCGCACTCAATCACAGCGTGTTTGACTGTTACATTTGGATACCACAAGTAAAGCGCGTGTCACTTCGTGATGTAAAAATAGTTTAGGTACTCGAGTTTTAAACAGAGTATATTTAAGTTAACTATACTATCAGAGGGTCAATTCTCATAATTTTAAAAACGTGAATAGTCTGATGTCAGTCTCAATCCGTCAAAAAATACCACGAGTTTCCATATATTTTGACAAGTTTTTGACATTTGAATGTCGCCGAGATCGGACTGCGACAAGATTTTGAACATATATTACAATAATTACGAGATTTAAATATGGTACATTTTTTTTGTAATTACGACATGTATTATTTATTCATCATACCTTATTCCTATTAGTAACATTTTATCATTGTGAACACCTGTAATACGTCTAGATTTCGTTATTAAAATGAAGTAGATCCTATTTTCATCATGTAGCGTCGGATTTGAATAAAATTAACGAGTGTTTTATTTCTGGGAAAAACTGTAAAACTCATTTCACCAAGTAAACTTAAATGGCAGAATTATGAAACATCATGTAATTACTGTACGAATATTTTCAAACATACCTTTTCAATGAGGATGCATTCAAAATGGCTGAAACAAGAACATTATGTGTTAAAATATGTTAACAGTTTTAATAAGTAAGTAGTGAAAGGCGCCGAAAATTGAATGGGAACACCGGGTTCCACCACATAATGTTTATTACCCTGCATAGGGCGCTTATTAATAAAACCCCATAGAAAGCAGGCAGCGCGCAAACACGAATGACCCATGAAAAGAGCTAGTGAACGCTATAATGTGTACACAAAGGCTTACAACATCTAACGTTTCCACCCATTATGAGGCGAGACCACCATTCAGTGGCTCAAATGAGTCTTAATGAAAGGTACGATACCATTATGAAGGCAATCGTGAGCTCATAAAGGAAATTAAAAAGAGACAAAAAGCTCACGCTAGTTCCGTACAAAAAGGAATAGCAAAAAGGTGTGCGCGTTTTCGTTGAGAAGTGCTTTACGGGCGCATGAAAGAAACTGCCTTTCCCCCCGTCTCATAATAATGATGAAATGATCGCGTTTGAAAAACAATGGGGGAACATGAAGCTAAATTATTAAAGCAAACGCGATGGAAGCTGTTTTTGGCTTAAACATTGATTTTGACTGTTTTGTTGGACATTTTTACAGTGTTAAAAACCCGACTACCGAAAAATCACGCGTATGAAACAAGAAAATATTGTCATCTGAATGCCGCGGTCATATGGGACTTTGCCCTAAAAGATATGATCTCTTACTACTGTTAGAATAAATTGTTCTGGTGGCGACGAACGACCAATAGGTATTTAATTAAACGTCACATATAGTCTGTGCCAGAAGTGGAAAAAATAAAAGTCGTTGACACTTGCCTACCAATGTGTTCAAATTACCGTTTTGACCGTGCTAGCGACACTTTCTTTACATTTTTTTTTCATATCGTTTTGAAATATTTGAATACATTGGAAGTCGGGTGTCAATGACTTTTATTTTTTTCACATCTGGCACAGACTATAGCTTATCAACAGCGGACAATCAAGATCCTTGCAACGGTACCTAGTTTTTTAAATTATGTTAAGTAGTACCCACATAAATACATACATACTGGTCAAAATCATAACCCTCCGTTTTGCTTCGCCGAATAAAAATAAGGGTTATGCCAAATGCTTACAGAACCAGACTCCGAGCTTTTTAAACTTGGATAATACTTCGGGCCGGTTCTGAGCGTTTGCTTTTCTGATAACTGGAAAACACATACCAATTTCAAATTCAAGTAACAGGTTCTACGATAAACTAGAACTTGCCTTAATTCCTCTTAAGGCAGACTTGCAAATTACTGTTAATCCAGTTCAAAAATTAGCAAAATTCTTAATCAGTTTCAACATTAACATTAAGGCTTCCATTCTTTGCTGCTGACACTGCATAATTCCCTTTGCCTAAACTACCCTAATTAACTTTAATAGATAGGCCCTAGTTAACTAATTAATGTTACGTCGTCTTTATCTTTAATTGTATCATTATTAAGTTTCAAATTGTGCGTAAGATTACAACTTTGTTAAGAACTTGTCTTGTCTCCAGTGGCCACCAGAGAATTGTGGTTGCTTAACTGTTTCATTACTACGAGTTAAAATTTAATGAATTATTCTGTCTATGTTAGTTTGTGAACAATATGAACGTGTGGAAACTGCGAGGTTGACAATACACAAGACGTCTTTGTTTAAAATCTCTGGATTTACGACAACCATTATTCATATTTAAGTTCAAGAAAATGCCTTTGTTAGCTAATTATAATCACTCTTTCATGACATAAAATTACCTTAGGCAAGATATTCGTTTCGGTAACGATGGTCCAATTATATGTGCTACGCTTTCGTAGTCATGACGTGCTTCCATGGAAGCTACGCTGTTTTAAATAATTATGGTTAGCGGATGATTTTGATAATTAACTCTGTCGAAGTATGGGGATAGTATAATTAAACGTAAATGTCAAACATCACAAGTTTATCAGTTCACTCAGTTTTGTTCATACGTCATCATCTCATATTCTGCTTAGCCTTTTGACTACTATGTTAGACCTTACAATCTAACCCCATGTAGTATTTTATCCTTCATAAGTATCAAAGGTATCGTGCAAATGTGTTATGTAAAAATAATTGTTGTTTCATGGTCGCTAAATTGGAACAGCACTGATAGCACTGCACGTAAAGGAGATCGATTCCGGAATGACCTTCTTCAAGACCGGATAATCCGGGTGATTTGAGATGCGCTCAGTATCGAGTAATTATTATTTCACTAGTCTAACAACGATTGGAGAAGTTTACTATTGATATTAATTCTAGGATCTTTGTTGGTACAGCTAACTGATTACCACCAATTTATTAGAAGTAACCGACTAAATCTAACCTCAATTTTGAAATAGGAAAGTCAGGCAATCTATCTACGTTGTCATCTGCCTCGCCTTTTCCTAACGAATGGGGTCAGTTTCTAGTTTAACCAGATGCGGCTGAATATTAATATTTTGCGTGGAGCAACTGCTGTTTGACCTTTACAGCTGAATTGCTCGGATATCGTTTTTATAAGGACTGAACAGCTGTTGTCAGACTTTTAAGCTTTATGCCACTCGAAACAGGCGAATTTTCAGGACACGAAAAGGGCTTAGAATTATGTAGACCATAGAGGAAAAAACCTTTCCGAAGGTAATGTATATATTGCACTGAAGACAGCCACTTTGGATTTATTCATATTCCGGCTTGCAAACATTTGACTGAGGTGTCAGCTTGGTACAGCTTGCAGATGGCCATAGACAGATGGTACCAGCAACCATCAAGTGGGTCGCCTGCATGCTTGGCTTTAAAAATAAGTAATTTTATTAATTCTTGTCCTTGTTCCAATAAACTGTAAAATATTCAATTTACAACAAAGTAGTTGGAGGCAAAAACAATACAACCGAGCCTTGTCTATCCACCGTCCCATAAGAGAGCAAGTGAAAATAAACTTCGATTTCGGTGTGTGAGAGTAGTAGCTTAGTCGTAGGTCGTGAGCAAGAACCCGAGTAGGCACTTTATTTAGTGTATATAATTTTATCATCACTGCTCTCAAAACGGTGAAGAAAAACACCTTGAGGAAACCAACATGTAGGTACTAGAACCAAAAATTGGAAGACACGTCTACCAATCCACACTGGGCCCGCGTGGAGGATTATAGCTCACTCCATCTCACACAGAGGAGTCCCGTGTGCCACCGGTGAAGTGGGAACATTAGGCTGGTTATGATTGGTGTTTCCAATTTAAGCTGTGATGCGTGTCAAAATTATTGGTACCTACAGACTTATTTAAGTGAGACAATCGTTGATCGTTATCTACAGATTTTCTTAGCCTAGTCGTATTTTCGCCCTTAGGTATACAAGCTGTAGTACTTGTTTCCGTCAAGTCTTGTCAATAACATGTCGTCTGTAAAACATATATCATTCATGTATTAATGTTGTTTCAGATATGTATACGTATGTGATCCATTTTGTTCAACCTATTGACATTTTTGACAAGCTTTGTACAGAACTAGTCTTTGTGTATTTTTTAACTTGTTGAAGGTGTAAACGATTATCGAAAACAGTAGAGGCAACATGTAGAAAACCCGTTCCATTCCTTAGTATAAAGCCGGTTAATAATGGCTTTGCGCCCTTTTCTAAGATTATCTGTTTTGTGGGGCTTAGCTGCGTTTAACGTTAAAAGTTAACCTGCCCATCGGTGTCGAATGGAGCGGAAAGTAGAAGTAAAGCTTGTGACACGTTAAGCAAAAGAATTTACTCTGCTTCAGTGGAGAGGCACCTATAAGTGGGTCAGAGTTCTTTACAAATTTAAAACAAGTGAAAAGTCCTATTTGATAAACATTGGGTACAATTACGAGTACGGTAGTCAGAAGGTTAAAGGTACTGTGTTTTTTTTAATGATTTAATGAATGATTTCCTCTGCAGCTAGCTTTTGAGCTTTAATCAGATTGGTTGTTTCTTCCCTGGCAGCTCAAGATTGTTCTCTTCCTGCGGGGCTTCATCTTGTTATTACATGTTTAGAGTTTAGTGGTTATATTGACGCTTATCATTCTCTTTTAAGTCTGTAGAGTCTGAGGACTTCAGGAGTGTTACATGTTGATTGAATTAACTCGCTGTTCATTCTAGTTGAAAACCAGTGTCAGGCACACTGAGATCAGGCACTAGTGGTCTAGTGGTATTTTTGCTGAACTGGATCTTTTTGGTGCAGCCGTGAGGCAAACTATACCTATTGTTAGTTATTGTAATTTTAATCTTTCATGTATACCTACTATTGTGTGCCTTTTATTCTGTGCTAAATAAAAGTATTTTCTTTCTTTTTTATTTTGATGTCGTTGGAGTCTTTCATTATAATTATTGTAGGATCTTTCTGCAACGATCTATATAGCATCCTCTATACCATATGCTCATACAGGTTTTATAGTTGTGAACTTGTAATATAGGTATCCCAAGTTTCTCGGTCCAGGTGTTTTATTTGTTTTTTAAGTACTGATTTTCAGTGACATCTTAGTCAAACTGGAACTTACCTAAAACATATCTGAGAAAGAGACAAACTGCTTTAGATTTCAAGCCATTGAAAATTACTTTCAAATAGCTTTCTAAAATACATCTTTTCTACAATTCAAGAGAGGAATAGAGAATAAATTTTGCAAAAGAGTTCTTTATCTTTCAAATACATTCGTATGAAGCAGACAACTGCCCGAAGCGGTTCTTTCGAATAAACATTTCACCCCATTTCACCCTTATACGAATCTTCCGTAGTGGGCAGGTTTAATATGTAAGTTAAATAAACGTTCTAGCAATTTGTACTTTAAATAGTTTTGTGATTTTATGACAAAATTGCTATTTTGAAATAAAATTATAAGTTTAAGGTACAATATGGTATGTTGTGGTGGCCCGTTTCTTATCTGATTGTCGTTGCGACGTAAAACTCAGCAAGTACCATGTGGCTCTTTCAAAGTCATACATCTTTTCTAAGTTGGTCTTTTTCTTAGACATCAATGACTGACGGTGAAAGAAAACATCGTGAGGAATCCCTGGTCTGAAATCACCAACCCACACAGAGCCAGCGTGGTGATCAAGCTCATTCCTTCTCTGAATCAGAAGTGGCCTTTACCCGATACCGGGACAATACAGACAAAAAAGCCCCTTTACTACGAGAGTGATGGCCCAGTGGCATCAGCCCCTACTTACTGTCGTGAATCCGAACCCACGCAGCCACTTTACTTTCCATAATTAATTTCATCACCACTGCTCTCATAACAGTGAAAGAAAACATCGTAAGTAAACCGGCATGTCCTAGAACCAAAAATTCAAAGATATGTGACATCTACCATTCCGCACTGTTCCCGCGTGGTGGATTATGGCTCACTCCCTCTCACAGAGAAGAGGCTTATTTTTTTTTGGACGGGAAGTCATCAAATGACTTCTCCCGCTCTGGGCGGAGCTGGAGGGCGTGTCAGACTTTTACCGACTAAAACTCACCCGTGTTCCATCAGTTGCCCATGTGGCAGGGTCACGGTGTCTCTTTCGAACAATCTCGCGACCCTGGCAGGAGAGAAGACGCCTGTGTCTTAACGGTGGGAACAATATAGGCTAAATGTGCTATGTAAATGTTAAATTCTGTCGACTAGTATACCTCGATTTAAATAAGTAAAGGCAGAATTAGGTACAGAACAAAAAAAAAATGCTGATGCTTTTGCAAGTGGATGGGTAGACAATAACAAAATGTGTACTTTTAAATATAGCACAAAAGGGAAAAATTCAATTTGGTGTTGTGAATCCTGTCAATTGCTTTAGTTATATTTATAGGTATTTTAAGAAGTTATGTTTTACTAAATACAAAATATTAATAACATTAATATTAACCACAAATTTAACATAGATGCAACCCATTTTAGGAAATCATTGCTCATTTCACTTCCTGTGAACAAAATCAATATAAATTAATTAAGTATGAACTAAAACCTGTTTATTGTAATTAATTATCCAGACCAGTAAACACGAGTACATTTTAATGTGTATTACGTGTAGTACTAAATCATGGGCAAATAATTTAGTTCGTGACAAACTGCTGAGTTACTTGCTACTGGTGTTTGAGCATTATTTTAATAAATGTATTTAGGTATTACCGCCTAGTTGGTTTAGGGGCTGATACCCAGGACCGAAAACGTGTTTTTGGTTTTATATTCATAACTTACAAGTCTTCCTACTCATATCATAAAAATGTGACAAATTGTGTGTTTGGATATTTGCTACTCAAAATCACGCAAAAACGATTAAACTGATTTGTATGAAATTTCGCACCCTCTTTATAACTTGTATGAACTTTAGTAAAGAGGCAAAAGGAGTGTGTAGAGATCGTAGCAGGTGGCGTTCCGTGGTTTTTACCTACCCCCATGGGAAAAAGGCGTGATTGTATGTATGTATGTATGTTTATAACTTACTTTTTCCTGTGGGATAATTTCTATCATCCAAGCGTGGTAAGACGCTGGCAAAAAGCTATAAAATTATAATTTTAAAATGTACATATTATATTATAAGGAGGAAGGAATTATTATATGCCATCAAAAAAATCGGCTGCATCGCTATCAACGGGAAAAGTGCTCAAAGGCTGGCAGCATTATCACATTGAAAAACGTGATGATTCTTTGGCAAGAAAATTGCTCAGGCTTCCGGTCACGTGAAGAGTCTACCAACCGTTTTGTGGATGTCCCCAAAACATTAGGTGCACTCCATGGCCTTCGGATTCGCAAATGTTATCGGCCCCGACTTACGAGTTGTAGATCGTGAGTTCAAACCCAGGCAGGCACTTTAGGTATTTATTCTCATCACCACAGCTCTCAAAACGGTGAAGGAAAACATCGTGAGGAAACCGCCATGCCTTTTTTTTTTTTTTTTTTTTTTTTTTCAGGATGGGAAATCATCAAATGACTTCTCCCGCTCTGGGCAGAGCGGGAGGGCGTGTCAGACTTTTACTGACTAAAACCCACCCGTGTTCCATCAGTTGCCCATGTGCCAGGGTCACGGTATCTCTTTCGAACAATCACGCGACCCCGGCAGGCATCGGTCCTAGTAGACCCCTTCACTGCTGCTGACATCTCTTTGAGGCGCGCGTGGAAAACTGCGCGCCGTCGACTCGAGCTTGGTCCTTACCGGGCGGCGAGCTACCCATTGCTCGCCACCCGCAAGCTCGCGCCTATGGTGGCCGGGAGTCCGCTATTGACTCCCGACGCCCGGGGCGTCTCCTCCTGCGGCGGCTAAGGACGTGAGGGCGCAGAGACTGCCACTCCCTCACGCGCCCCGCCTCCTCCTTCGCGAGCATTACTGCTTCGCAGAAGGAGGTGACGGCTTCCCATTCCCTCTCAAACCGCCATGCCTTAGAACAAAAATCGAACACATGTGACATCTACTAATCCGCACTGGGCTGGCGTGGTGGGCTATAGCCCAATCCCTGTAACAAAGGGAAGGCCTGTATCCCAGCAGTGGGCACATTATAGGTTATTGATTCTATACACGCGAAACCCGCAATTCCACATACGCTGGACACTGTAATCGTCGGCGACAACCTTTATAAATATACAAACAGTTACTGCAAACGTATAAACATTCTACTCCAATTGCCTCTATTGTATACAGAGGAAAAGGGTTTGACCAAATCCGCTGAAACTTTTTTAATGAATTTGTAATTCCTCTGTCGCAGTCCATGTTACAGGTTTCTTTTACTTTTTGATCAAAATTTTATTGTCTGCGGGGAATATTCACTGAAAATCTGCCGAGAGATGCCAAATAATGAAATAGGGTGGCTTTCGTTTTTTTATGTAAGTGTCCTCCGTTTAATGGTTTCATTTTCTGTTTATATGAATGTTGGAATCTTTTAAAACTGTTCTTATTTGAGGATCTTGGAAGGGAAAATTAATTCAAGATTTTCGTATTGATATTTTGTTTTTTTATTCATCTTTTATATGAATTCTTTGGAGATTCGTTAAAACTTGGTTCTGGTGGAGAGTTACTCTCAAAGGATTCACATAGACATACAAAGTAAAAACTTAGGTATCTATAGTTTCGTTTCGTTAAGTTCGTAGGAATTTCCACAATAGCTTAACGTTAACTTAAGTAATGTTAGTCGGTCTGGACGAAGAGATTACTACATTGTTTCAGTGATATTGAGAAATTCACAACTCAGTGTAGTATAAATACTCAAACTCAGCTAACAGTACAGGAAAGTTCTACATAGACGTCTTACATAGTGAGATTATTTAATCTAGGACTCAGCACGTTAAATTTGAAGTTTGGTAGACTAAAGCCTTGTCCAGATTATGTAAGTTCGGTCGTAAGGTTTAGTTTTACTTACAAACTTGTAGTTATTTAGAATGTTAATACATGCATGTTTCTTATTACGTATATTTTAAGTTTTGTGGTTTACTAATTGATATATCAATCACAGAGCTCATTTGCGTGACGCGTCGGCTTTGCAGCTATACATATAAGACTAGCTGTATAAATTCATCTCAAATACAGATAATTGGATTGCTAATATGCATGAGAATACAATGAAGAGATTGCGCATATTTACCCGGCCCGATTCGAAAATTCAAATTCGAAACTATTAATAACCGCTGAGCCACTAAATTTATCATCGCACGAACATAATCAACTCGATCAAAAACCATAATAGACATTGAATAAACAAATGGTAACCAAACAAATCAGACTAATAACCAATTTTAGTAGAACAGACTACGCTACAGTTATACAATAGAGTGAATAATGGTTTGACGACACCAGGTAAAAAGTAGGCAATAAGAGATCCTACGCAAATGGTTGGAACATTGTCGCATTAGTCATCACAATGCCGACTTGGTGACGTTTGGACAGCCCTGACAAATGATACCTTTTATTGAATAATTATCGCGACTCGACTGTCATAAAGCTAGAGTACATAAATATAGGGTAGTACGATATATTGTACCTAACGGAATTATAGCTAAGGTCAAACGTGTTTGCTTTCACTCAACACATGCAGAGGGTACATTAGTTTATTATTCAACGGATTTCATTTGGTTAATAATCTACATAATATTCCAAATAATATTACATTGTCGTCACGATAAAGCTTTTGATGAATGAGGTTAAACATGTCCGAAAATACTCGATGTTTACTTATATCATTAGGGGGGTGTTCCAATTTATATACCTATGTATTTTTATAACGTAGCCATCACAGTGTCATAAGTTTCTTCCATGACAACATTAAAAGAAAAACAAGATATAGGACAAACTGAGGTTCCTATTCATAGGACATTGATAGACAGGTCTAAAGGCTACCATTATTAATATTTTTTCTTTGTACTTTCGTTTTATTATTCCTTGTAAGTACACCTTTAATTATCTGTTTACATAGAGTTGGCCGAGCACGTTACGGTATCCAAGACAGGTATACCTTTCTCGGTATCCTCTCCAGGCTCTGAAGGGTATGTACGTGTCTGTGAAAAATGTTGCTGTATTATATATGTTCAGCATTGTCTATATCTGTATATTGCCATAACAGTAGCCTTTGGATACGGATATAGCTACTCATCGTTGAAAAAAATATTTTACTAGTATTTTGGGTAAAAGCTTTCACAAAGAATACAAAAGTACTGATTACAGACCATCTGATTACAAGCAACTCTATCTTTGCCGTGACTAGTACTTTGTTTACACTCAAAAAAGGCAAAGGGCTTTTGGTTTCAGTTAATACAAAGCCTCCGTCGACGACTGAAGCGAAGTTTTTTGCTAGTTTACCTCTCACAACGTCTCCCGTCCCTATGGACCATTTTACTTTTGCTTCGCTCTCATCTTTTCGTCGAGACTTACAGGTATTAATTATCTTGAACTCGAATTCGCTTCGTTTGCGATGAGAAACGTCAAACGGCAAATCTTTGGGAATAAAAAACTTTGAAGTTTTTAATCAGTGGAAAATGTAGAGGTGCATTTTCGTTTCTTTGGTCGTTGATTGGTTTACGGTTAGTAAAAGTCTTTGGTAGTTCTTGGTACAGACCTACTACTTACTTTACTATCTTCTATAAAAGAATTTTACAAGACCCTATTGGAAAACTCCAAAAAACCCGGCCAAGTGCGTGTTGGACACTGTACATTGAAGAGTTCCAAGGTTGGGATGAATTTAGGTATACCAAAAACAAACTTTACATTATACATGAAATACATGCTCTCTCATACATCGAATACGTTACGGTTAATTCTCCAACTGCAAGTGCTGTAAGTTTGAAAACGCCTTTTTTGTTGTTATAGAACTACAAATTAACGATTTTCGTCATTTCCTTTACTTGTGCTGTGAGGCGTTGCTTCATGCCAAACATGATTCTAAGTTCACGGGAAGTGATAAGTTTTGATTTATTTGAGAGTATCAAATTAAATCGCATAAATGGGCGTATTTTTTATTGCGTTGACTTAGAAACTTCATTTAGAGAGCTCCTAGGGATAATAGACCTACGTATTTGATATCAATTTTACCTTGATACCCCCACGCGTTCCTGAAAAAGAAAGGTCTTAACAGATTGACACCCAGACAGAGAAGGGTTACATTTTTCCTTTTCTGTAACGAAACCCTATAAAACTAAAATGTGCTCTAAAATCGTTTAAATCACAACTAAACAGAATAGCTTGACCGAACACACTAGTAAGTACGTATAATGTGATGCATTAAAGCAAAGCTTGCCACAAACCAGTGCAACTGTGTCCAAATTGCTTATTTTGACCGGCTGTATTAATTATGTATGAGGGTGCGACACTCCTGTCCGCACCAGATACGACGTTCTACGTAACTGTAAAAAGATTGCCAGGGCATTTTCATAGTAAACACGTCTAGTTAATTTTATACATGGATAGCGGACTTAAACTCGTTAAAATGTATATGAGGATAGTTACTGGTGTTAATTTTCTGTTTTGTGGTTCAGTATTGCTTCGGAATTAATTATAACTTCTTGCTGTTAAAAGTGTGGGTACTTATGTACTTTCCGATTTCTGAGTGGTGCCGGACGTAAAGAAAATAAAATAAAAATAAAGAAAAATACATTATTATTTCAGCTGGAAAATGTCCACTGCTGGACAGCAGTGGACATTTTCCAGCTGAAATAATAATGTGTTTTTGCTCCACAAACAATATTGCGAATATTGAATACAAAGGTAAAACAAGAGAAAAATTAAAAAAAAAGAATCGTTCGAAATACTCGAATATTCTCTCCCAAAAACTTAATCCGGGAGGTTTACAAGGAAAATGTTTACCAATAGTTTCAGGGATTTCCCATTCAGTATAGATTGCATAACAGCTGCTGCTAGTTGCAACAGCTGACGGACAGCAAAACCTTACCACGATATTCGCATAGAACAACAAACACGGCGCTCTTCAAATCTAATACGTTAATAATTTCGTGAACTATGTTGTGTACCATACGTATTACTATTCTGGTTAGTGCAACTATTAGTCCGTTTGGCACGACCTACGCTTCAGTGTTCCACTTATTCACTACTCCATAAACTGTATGCGATGCCTTTACAACTAACTGTGAATCATAAACAAGCTTGTTACTCACGTGGAAGTTTCAGAATGAAGGATGTTGCATTCCATTTAATTCGAGTTGGATCTATGTTAGCAAACATAGATTACACTCATAACACCGGCTATAGATTATAGCAGATACGACTTTTTTACCGCTTCAGTTGATACGTCAAAAGTTACGTCAAGTCAAGGTACTAAGATAATATAAGTTTCGCTCAAGTTGCCCGCATAAACAAAGATACACAGTTCACTGTAAGTAAACTTATCTCAACTTCTAACATATAAGAGAAAATATTATGAACATAGTCACTCACGTATGAAGGTAAGGAGTCAGATTAGCAGGACGCGTGTGACTCTCATTACAGGGAATTGCCGTAATTATGAAGATTAATCCTGAAAATGAGGCATTACACCAACAACGTAGATATAACGGCACAAATCTTCTTTGTGTACGTGAGGGTTGGCGTTTAACAGCTTTGGCCCCCTTCGACGAATGCCGACTTCAAACAGTAGTTCAACTTTTGGTCGTTAGTGGCTGAGATTTTGTAGACCCTTTAGGTGTTCGTTGGACGAATAATAATAGTCTGGATAAAAGTTGTGAAGCGAACAATAGATAAAAGAGACGAGTATGCCACGAGCTCTGTGGTGCTCGGAAAAGAATAACAAACTGTGTATGCAGTGTGTTGGATCATAATGCGGCCAATCTGTCTATCGGGCGTAATGGGTACGTGAATATTAGGTAACTCATTTATTCTATTGTGTTACATTCGCACACGAATATTTGAGCTGTTATGTTGGCAATTTATGGTACAGTTTCAGAGAAATATGAATATTGTTTGGCAATATTTTGCAAAATTAAACTTCTGAGTTATTAATCGCGCAACAAAGGTTCACCAAAAAGGATAATTTTGCGGACGCATAATTTGAGACGTGTTTGTTTACCCTGTTGATAAAAAGTAGGTTTGTACACAAAATTCTGAACATGTAATATAAGATACTAGCTTGGCATGCGATGAAATACCTTTATTTGTTTGTAGAATCCTTCTCCAGTGGTTGTTGTTGCACATAAAAACAGAGCGAGACTAACGCATGCACTTCAGTACATTCAGATAAACATAAATGGAATGTTATGTAGTATATGTATTAAATTCTTTTTAAATTATTGTAACGATAAAAAACGACAAAAAATACCGTTACTGAAAAATAAACACTGTAGGTTTTGACTGCTCTTATCTGAACTATGGAAAGTGCAACTTAATTGGAGAGCTTATTGAAGTTTATTCATTTCATGAAAAACTTTGTAGTGGTTTGTGTTGGATAGTTATTTTGTTTTATGTAAAACCAAACTATTTTTCATATGCACATATCCACAAATGTAACAATATTTGTTGTAAGTCATTCTATAGCAGTTTAAACGAAAATTAAAGTAACTATTATTGACGATTTAGTTAAAATATCTGGATGACCGAGCTTAGCTCGGTATTTTTTTTTTTTGGTAAATTGTGTTTAAAATAATAAGTTTATGTTCAATTTGATTATCGATAAAGTTGGTCATTGAAAACACGAACAAAACCACATTTTATAAAAATGAATCTTAGCTAGATCGATTTATCACCCCCGAAACCCCCTGTATACTAAATTTCATGAAAATCGTTGGAGCCGTTTCCGAGATTCAGATTATATATATATATACAAGAATTGCTCGTTTAAAGGTATAAGATCTGCCGGGGTCGCGTGATTGTTCGAAAGAGATACCGTGACCCTGGCACATGGGCAACTGATGGAACACGGGTGGGTTTTAGTCAGTAAAAGTCTCACACGCCCTCCCGCTCCGCCCAGAGCGGGAGAAGTCATTTGATGATTTCCCATCCTGAAAAAAAAAAAAAAAAAAAAAAAAGGTATATGATTTCATGAGTATCAAAACGGTGAACAAAACCATAGTGAGGAAATCGGCATGTCCGGTAACCCGCGCTCGCATGGTGAATTATGTCTTGGAGGATGCCTGCGTCCCAACAGTGGAAACATTATAGGCTCATTATGAGTCACATCTTTCTTAAAAAACTGTTGATATAAAATAGAAAAGAATGTTCGACTTTGTTTCATATCATCATCATCATTTCAGCCGTATGACGTCCACTGATGGACATAAGCCTCCCCCAATTTGGTGGGGTTTGCTATAATCGCCACGCTTGGCAGGCGGGTTGGCGATTGCAGTATGGTGGTATAGTGTATAAAGAACGCTGCTGCCCATTCTCTAGTAAGTCCTTTAGTCGTCTCTTACGACACCCACAGGAAGAAATAGGATTATCTATTTTTCTATTGATCTATTTTTCTTGTTTCATATACACCTTGTAAAATCAATAACAACAGACAACGGAGGAAGGAAATGAGAAACTTTACAAATGCAGATATCATAAAGTGAAAAAAAAAATTGTCTACCTACGCGTCCCGGAACGTATTGAACTATTTCTATTTCTTTTGTTACGTTACAAGTTTGAAAAACAATTCTCTTGGTGCTAGGCCTCCGCTGGCTGTTTGTTTCAATGATAATTTTATTTAAACTCGATAGCTGGTAGTACAATATTTTTCGAGTTTTCCAGGATAGTTATTTCTATTATTCTAGGAAGAAATAAGGATTCAAAGAAGAAACACCATGTTGTTCGTTGTGAACCAGAAATGTTGGTCTAGGGGTAAATCCTACTTTGTAACTATAAATTGTTGTTTTGAAAAATTACCAAAAATGTGGGTTGCACGAGTACATCTCAGCCCGATTTGCATTACATATTACTTAATTTACTAACCCATAGCTTATACTCATGTATAGCATATAATTTGGTGTTTACCGTTTTGGGCGTTCGTGATAATGGTCACAGTACTGCCATCTGCAAAGAGTGACATAGAGTGACTTCATATCATTATAAATAGAGAAGATTAGATATTTTAAATTCGTTTAGTGCCAAATGCATTTAGTATTTTGTTGGCCTCAGACTAGCAAGCTAAATATTCTAGTGCAACGAGTAGGCATCAAACTCACAACCTCCTCTAAACGTTTAGCCATTGTTTCTTAAATATTATACATTACCTAACAGTTTTTCTCCACGTAGAATTGTTCGTGAGATTCACATTAACGAAGCAATACATAAAAGGCATTAAGTGCAGTTCCTCTCTCGTTTAAATAGTAGTAACCAATACACACCTACGACGTTGTTTGGGTACAATCAAGGTAAGCACGCTCATAATTTCCTCGTAACAAGCCAGGGTGTGGTTATGTGGTCATTGATTCAGATTAAGACCCCACTCAGGCGAAAGATTAGGCCGATTGTTCACTGCCAATTTGACTGCATTATATACGCTGATGTGTACATGCCTTAATTAACTATCGCATTGTATCCTCTGGTTAATTGTCCTTTGTCTCAGATAAATTTAATATGGAATTATGATTATTATTTATGTGGTCTGTTTAAGCCTATTGCATGCCATGATTGGACCTTGTTCACATTATTCTGGGTTAAAGCCTGTGTGCGAAATAATTAGGGGATAAAAGGATTATTTTTCGGTTCTGATAACTATACAAGCCCGGTAATTTGAAAGATAAATCTTTAAAGGCAATTTCAGCTAAAGGTTACTAGACCAGTGGACCAGTACCTACTAGACCAGTGGGAAAATTAGGTACACACGGCTACATATCAAGCTATACATTTCCAGTTTTAACTGACCTCGCATTGTATACATTTTTCGTACAATGAGAAGTTAGCTTATACTGGAAATGTATAGCTTGATTTGTCGCCGTGCGCACGTTACTATCATAGCATTTTTTGAGTCTGTATCACCGCACAATGTTGACATGTGCTTTAGGGCTAAATGCTTTTATACTTATTACCAAAATGTATTCTTTACTAGCTTTTGCCAGCTGCTTCGCCCGAATATTATACGTATGAACCTTCCTCTTAAATCACTCTATCTATTAAAAAACTGCATCAAAATTCGTTGCGTAGTTTTAAAGATGTAAGCATACATAGGGTCAGACAGAGGGAAGCGACTTTGTTTTATACTATGTATTGATTAGCAATGAATAGGAATATTACGGTTCGATATCGGCAACGTTAATAGAGAAACAGGTGTTTAGTAAGCCATAGCTACTTGCAACAGCAACAGATATATATTCTTAATATAACTATTTTTGTATACAGCTAAGCATTTAGGTTTATAATGTTCATCTGTGATAAAAATATTATTATTTGATTATTTTAGCCGATTTAAGATTTCACACAGATTCAGTCCATTTTTAAATTATTTAGTTGGTATCTGGAATTAGCATTGCCATTGAACGTGGCAATGCTGCCAGTCTTCTGGACACGTTTCCAGATGACGGCGATGCGGACGAGTATTTCGACGCATAAATGGCCATAAAACAAAAGTATGTTCTGCATTTATTTGTATGTTTAAGTTAGCATTTTTTAATAAATTAATGCCTAGTGTTAACAATTAAAAAAAATATACGGTTACTCAGATCTACTTGTACTGTTACATTTAATATATTATTAAACAAAAAAGTACCACATTAAATCCACGTTTATTAAAATTGTTGCACAACTTTTTCGTGTAATAAATCCGGCTTACAGTATTTGTACCAGCGTAAAAAATAAAATTCGGTGCACTTTCGTAAAAGCAAGATGTCATAAACTCTGTTATGAATAGGTAGGGGTGGGGGGGGCGGGAGGGGTACGGTGTAAACATGCTGTAAAAACAAAAGTTTCAGCTACTATCTAACGGATACAGATATAACCCGCTCATGCATGGATCATAGTACATTTTCCTAGATTAAATAGAATATTGTGTTGCTGGTCTTATGGCCTTGTTTGTCATTCTGTTCCATTTATGGTCTATGGCACCGTTTATTTACCAAGCGAAAGAGTAATCGTGTCGTCGAAATCGCGTTATTACTCGGAATTGTTATTGTAAGAACTGATATGTAATCATCATCATTTCAACCGTAAGACGTCCACTGCTGGACATAGGACTCTTCCAAGCTCCGTCACTTCGACCGGTTCTATGCTTCCCGCATCCAACGGATTCATGCGGCCTTCCATAAGGTCATCGATCCATCTTGTGGGAGGCCTTCAAACTATACGTTTTTCGGTACTCTGGCATCGGCAATCTGGTGTATATCTATATTAATCTTATATTGTAATCTATATTAAAATTTTGTTAAAAACCGAGGCTGGTTTTCTGGCCGCGCATGTAGGCTACACACCTCTGTATACTATCCTTTAGGGAACTTTTTTTTTTCTCTCCACTATAAACATTACAGAGGTTGTTCCACTTGCGGTACGATATGGTTTCGTTTACGGTGGGAGACTGGTGCCTAAGCTAGGCTTTAAGGACCTGTAACTATGTATTATGTGAAGGGATTATATACAACAACTTCTGATACATAAGACGAGTAAGTTATCAACTTTGATAACAAAGTCATTTATGGGTCACCCCTTTCAGTGGCATCAATGGCCGACTCTGTACTTGTAAATTCATTACAGAAACTTTTGGATCACGATACCATTTGAACTTCATCTTTTGATGCAAGATTACTTCATAACTTTCTCGAGAAATTCAATTACTAAGCCATCCAAAGGACGATTCTGTTCACAGTAGCCCAACGAATCTGTGATTGCAAAGGAATGGATACGTCAATAACAGTCATATGTGATTGACATGTATCTCGCCGATCGATTTCATTAATTCTACCCAAGCAGCTTATATAACTGTCTCGTTTGACAATGTATGGATGCTTCGGAAGTTACTGGCAGTAAATGAAAAATCATACTTATTTGTTTATAAATTCAACAACTACTGCCAGTTATTTATCATAGATTGTTGTTAATTTAATAAACTACTGTAACATAAAGTCGTCTTCAGAAAATATTTATGTATTAAAACCTTCGCGTACATCTTTCTTCATTTATTTCCCTTGGTTACAATTTCAATGTTAAGACGTCTAAAGATCTTGACTGAACTGTTTATTACATACGTGACAAAAAAGTTAGGTAATGCAAAGCATCGCCGACTTATGACTAAATGCCCCCCACTGGGGAGATGGAGGCAGGCAATATTAATATCTACATACGTAATACGCTCACTTCGTCTTCATAAGTCGACCACGTACATATTACGCAATTTTTATTACGTTCCGGCCTAGCTCACCCTTCTTGAGGAATTTACTAAACAAGAAACTGCAATTTCCTGTGACTAATTCATTGCTGTTATTAATCTTGTGGGTTGTATTCTTATTTTGTGCTGGAATGTGGTCAAATGTTTATATAGTTGACCGTTTACGTCCACATTTGTATGGACTTTTTTATGGAAGTTTTGTTGTTTCATGTCCATTTTCTTGGGGACAAGGGGGCCACTAAGATTTGATGAATAGTACAACTATTTAATCCAATATTATCATAAGCCGAAACGAACGTAACCGAAATAAGGGGTCGGTTACATGAGCAACTAACATTATTTTCTCAGAAGCTCTAAAGATTGAGTTATATACGTACTTGTATTTTACCCTTGATAAATTACGAAACTGACTATATTTATCAGCATGATCATTATCTAAGTACCTAGTTTTTTCAACTATGTTAGGGTCAGTTTTCAGTCTAACCGGATACAGCTGGATACTTGTATATAACATGGTGCGACTGCCTATTTGACCTGCACCACTTTGTTACAGAATAATAGATACGATACCCCTAGGTTATCGGAGTTTCAGGCTCAGACTACCCCTAACGACTGACACGACTGGCCGAACCTACAAATAACAAGCACCAACTTAGCGTCCTTTTCGAGATACGGAGGTGTTTCGATGAATGATGATAATACGTAATTGGTCTCGATGATCAATAATGATATTACGTAATGACGTAAGGGACGTTAGGTCTCGATGATCACTGATGATAATAAGTCATTGGACTTCATGATCAATGATGATAATAAGCCATTGGTTTCGATGGTCAATGATGATAAAACGTCACTGGTCTTAATCAATGATGATAATAAGTCATTGGTCTCGATGGTCAATGATGATAAAACGTCACTGGTCTCAGTCTATGATGATAATAAGTCATGGGTCTCTATGGTCAATGATGATAAAACGTCATTGGTCACAATCAGTTATGATAATAAGTCATTGGTCTCGATGGTCAGTGATGATAAAACGTCACTGGTCTCGATTAATGATGACAATACGTCACTGGTCTTGATCAACGATCATAATAAGTCATTGGTCTTGATCAGTGATGATAATCCGTCACTGATCTCGATCAATGATAATAATAAGTCATTGGTCATGATAAATGATTTTAATACGCCATTGGTCTCGATGATCAAAGATGATAATACACCATTGGTCTCGATCAATGAATCATCATTGGTCTCGATATAATAACATATGTTGTAAATTCTAAACTTGTTCTCATAGTTTATTTCAAAATCGCGACCGACGCACAAAATTATATTTAAATCTTAGTTAATAAAGCACCGTACGGGAACACGTGTTCATAAAATGGTAACGTGTGTAATGCTGTGAGAACGATAGATCACTTAGAGTATGGGACACACCGGCACAACGTGCATACATTGAGTTAAGTGCCACTTAGTTAGTAGCTAGAACATTTCTACTACACGTGCAGCAAGTGTATTGGCATGTCTTCACTTATGCAAATACTTCATAATGTAGTGCAGTGGCTTATATGCAGTGATGATAGTTCCTAGTCTGTTCTTTGAGAGACTGAATAACTGCAGTTGATTTAATCAATTAGTAACAGTTACATGGTTTGCGTATTGCTGAGGCCATTCTACTTTATTTTATTTTGTCACTTTTCCGAGTAAAGTCAAAGTATTTTCCGACAGACTTTTTATTTGCTTATTCGTTAAAAGTAATAATTATGGGTAATGTATTAACGCAATAAGTATATATAATTTTTATGATCTTTCATGATGATATTTTTGTTCATAAAAAAAATATAAGATTTAATTAACGTTTAAAAATCTCGAGAGCAGAGAGCAATTATGGTCCAGGTGATACCGGCCCCAGTTACGAGTTGCAAGTCGTGAATTCGAACCCAGAAAAGCAGTTTTCTTTGTGTGTTTAATCCATAATTTCATCACCACTACTCTCAAATCGATGAAGAAAATCAACGCGTGGAAATCGGCATGTCCAAGAACCAAAATTCAAAGACGTGGGTAATCGCTTATTCCCTCTGACAGAGAGGAGGCCTGTGTCCCAGCAGTGGAATTATTATAGGTAGATTGTGACTGTAAATCTGGAACTTTGCAAGGAATAGCCAGTAAGGGGTTGTAACCAACTCGCAGAAGAAGTAGAAGAAGTTAGAAGTTGTTTTAATAGAATGGAATTTAATGGAATTACTGATTTATAACAATAATACTTACGTAAAGAATAACACCACCCCATTTCTTCCCGTGGGTGTCGTAAAAGGCGACTAAGGAACTTACTAGAGATTGGGCAGCAGCGTTCTCTATGCATTTTGCCACCATACTGCGATCGCCAACCCGCCTGCCAAGCGTGGCGATTATGGCAAAGCCTCCCAAATTGGGGGAGGCCTAAGTCCAGCAGTGGACGTCTTACGGCTGAAATGATGAATAATAATACATTCCAGATTTCCAGCTGTATGCAGATGGCGTTTTTTCCATATTCATTTGGCTTACAGTCAATAAATGCGTGGTTCCCGGACTGCCACATAATTAATTAGAACACTATTAACCAATCCACACAGCAATACTGAAATAATGTACTCACATAATTTGTTTTATGGCCAGTAATGATTACTACTTAGTTATTTATAACTAGCTGACCCAGCGAACTTCGTATCGCCTCAGATTCAATAAATGTTGAAATAAACCTACCAAGTTTGACAACCTGGTACGTGGTGGCTATCTGGGAAGCGTTTTCTAGCTGACACTCATATTATGTTTGGTTAGCTCCTACCAAGTTATGATAACCTGGTACTTCGAAGGCATGAAACATTTTCTGGCTGACAGTGCTGTTTGATAAGCTCATACCAAGTTATGTCCACCTGGTACTTCGAAGGCAACGTTTTTGTCATACCACGTTTTATAGTGACTTGTATTCTCTTTGACGTTTTATGTCACACGGGAACGCGGTCAAACGGAATAAAAAGTATTCTATGTCCGTCTCCTGGTTTTAAGCTACCTCCCCTCCAATTTTCAGCCAAATCGGTTCAGCTGTTCTTGAGTTATAAATAGTGTAACTAACACAACTTTCTTTATATATATAGATGGTTTATGAAAGACCTATGTACGTACCTACCTACTAGGATCGTAGTAGGTGGCGTTCCATAGTTTCTGCCTACCCACTTGGGTTGATTTTGTGTATGTAAGTACCTACTAACTTACATTAGATAAAATACTAATATAAAACGAATGAAATGAAATGTTTGAAGTGGGAGTGGGCCGGACACGATGCGGTTATGCACCCGGACAGATGGGCAAAGATCTTCACTCACTGGACGCCTTAGGAAGGACATCGCTGTTGATGTAGACCATGGCGAAAGTGGTGAGACGGTTTGATAAGGTTTGCAGGGCCAATATGGCTAGAGATCGCACAAGACAAAGAAATTTGGAAGGAAAAAGATAAGGCCTTTGCAGTGGGACAAAATATAGGCACACAATTTTTTTTTTACTTTTAAATATACCTAGTTGTTGGACGCCACTAACTAAAAATGAGACCTATTTTGAATATTGTATTATTAAGATCACAAAAAGTCAAGGAAACTAATAGATATACGTTCTAAATTCAAAACGATTAATTCCACGTCAAGGAACATGAAAGAG
Organism: Aporophyla lueneburgensis; assembly: GCA_932294355.1. Taxonomy (NCBI): domain Eukaryota; kingdom Metazoa; phylum Arthropoda; class Insecta; order Lepidoptera; family Noctuidae; genus Aporophyla; species Aporophyla lueneburgensis. The sequence goes on along the minus strand of OW028746.1, from coordinate 17,760,300 downwards.
AATTACGAAAAAAAAAATTTCCAACTTCCGCTTTTCAACCGCTCATAAATAGAATAAAACCGCGATCAATTTTATGAAACAGAATTTTATTTATTATTTTCGTTTAGAGCGATCAAGTGTGTAAAGAAAAGAGTCTCGCTAGAGATTGTTGGCATGAATCATTTTTCAATTCAATTTAAACGACACAGTGTTGTTGTTGCCGATACGGGGCAGCTCGCAAGGCGTCGTGACTGCCAGTGGATACACCACGTATTTTTCTTTCCTATTTATTTTCAAAGAAAGAAAGTATGTTTATAAACATTGAAAACATTGTATGCACTCGGACATTTTTACTCTAGCCGCATCAAAACAAAACTGATTTAATCGTCGTTCGAAACTTTGTTAGTATTTACACAAGTCGTTTATTGGTTTTATATCAAAGTAAAATAAAATATTTCAACGTATTTGTGTTCACCACAATATTTATTTGTTCACTTTAACATTTTAGCATTTAATAAAGGTGGGTTATTAATTTGTTTATGGTATCGCAATTCGAGCGATTCAAATATCGTCGGCAAAATAAGAATATTTTATTGACATAGAATTTAGAGTGTTATCAATACATCATTTATTCCATTATAGTTCTATAATAATAGTTTCAAGTACAACAGTAACCGTGAGTTGCGACTATAACAGAATTTGCATTTCCTTAAACCTACAATGTTAGGTCCACTCTACTCCAACGCGCCCCAAAGCAATTTCGGCTTGCAGTTTATCAAATCCAACATTTAAATGACCAAAGTCGGCTTCTACAAACAACTTGTTTGGTTGATAGGATGGCATCGGGTCGTATTGCGTTTGTTTGGACCTATAAATCTGTCTCTAACTTCTTCTTAACGCGTATCTAGTGTTTCGGCGTCGGCGTCTCGTTTCGCAGACGCTGGAAAACCAATTTTAGTATATTGCATTAAAAGTTGTTGCCAAATGCAGTTTGTGTGTTGATTTTCTCGTTTTCACACTCCGGCCCCGTTTCGTACCACATGAATACGCATTAAAGTCCGACTCACACAAATTGGAATTCACTTACCTACCGCTGTATATTAGAATCAAATGGTAATGGAAAATTTTGCGTTTGATTTCCCGGAATAGACGAGGAGGTAGGGAAATATTTTTAATGGAAGGTTTAATGCGATATACTTACAAGGTGATTTCATGGTTGTGTCGCAAGTTTATTGCCTTTTTGTACTAAAAATAGGCGACACCTAAATGCAAGTAACTGGATTTTCTACTCTCAGCCTAGCAGCGAAAATAGAATATACAACAGCGTGATTTTTTTAGAGAAACAACAAAATGGTAACTAAAGCTATTATGTACGTAAGTAATTTTCGTTTATAGAAATAGTTTAGGTAGTCGAAAATCTAAAAGCGTGTACCGCAACTCCAGCCAATATGCCTCAATACAGTCGTAGGATCCAATATGTCGACGCGACTTTTATCTAACATCAAAAACGTCCCACTTTTACTGGCGGCCGCTAGTTCACGGATAATAACATTCAATTTTAGTCGAAGTATTTACGCGTCCCCGCTAGGTCCCAACGCGCCAGATATTTATGGAGGTCTGTAGCAGCCTTCCCAAATTGAAATACATTAATATTTTACCATAAATGCGACACTTTCATGCGGAACATAACGTTATCGTAATTGGATTCTTCCTTCAAAACGATAAACGTCCACATATCATGTGAAAACTACCAGTTTAAGTAATTATATGCGAGATATGAGTTATTTATTGTATTGAACATGGTAGTTTTTGCGTAGGTAGCAAGTAATAAACTATATAGCGTAGTAAAAATAGAATTTCAGTGAAAGCCAACATTAGAAAAGCTTCTCAGTATTGATATACTTCTCTTGTGGAAAAAATATTGAACAATGGTAAGCTCAACTTTAAATAGAATAGGTGTTGCTTCTCGCCCTAGTTTTCCTTATTTTTGCCTCCATCTTTTATTCTAGGCCACATCCTCATGAGAAATTGACGTGCCCAACTTGTAGAGACACAGGTACGCTATTAAACTTAGGGCCCAAAGTCACGAGACGATAAATAATGCAAGACAGAGCCTATAAAAATACACGCGCCTTGTCGCACAAAAGTTCTGTGAATTTCTAGTCACATGTGAAGGTACACTTACGGACGTCGCGCGTCGCTGGTACAATCGCCGCCAATATTGTTACGTTCGCAATACTTTTTAATACAGTAATGGTTTGCTCATCCATTCAAATACGAATACGCAGAGAGATCTTTTTATCTCGCACCCAAATCGAATTTTCGTATGTCGAGATATTCCGCAAAGATGCAAGCAGAAATTCCTTTGTGTTTCCTATGTGTATAGATATGCTGATATTAGGGATATAAGAGATGAAACTGGAAAAGAGCATAACTCTGTCTTCTCTGAATCGGGGTTGTCCCGAACGATAAGCCTTACCTACGTCTTCATTTCAGCAAATTGGAAGATTCCTGTAATGGACCGTTTTATAAAATAGCCTCTTTGTCTAAGGAAATCGATTGAACATACCTTGAATAAGCCCTTTGTCCGTTGAAGAATACCCGTAGAGATAACAGAGAAGAATACTTTTATATCGGTTATAAAGCCACTACGGGTTTGTGATAACAATGGTAAATCAAAAAATTTCTAGAACAGCTCCTGGCATATATCGATCTGAGAGTATTATTATTCTTTACTTCAAACAACCCATGAGTTGATGAAAAGAACAACATGTCATAAACAATGTTGTCAAACATACTCAATGCGTCATTATGAGTGAAATCATCAGGTCAAACAGACAAAGAAATGTTGTGCATGCCTCCCTACATTTAATAAAATTTAAATTATGGTCGGCTGTGTTTTGACCCTAGCAAATTGTAAAAATACTCATCAGCCAGCACGCTGCCATTAAATCATAATTAGCACGGTCGGATCGTGCGACGGCAATTTTCTCATTTTCCTTGCAAAATTATTCCGGCGAAATCGTCATAAACATTTTTGTCTCTTGTGCTAAATATTTCACTTTTATGCCCAGACTTTTGTAATCAACGTATTATTGTGTTTGTTAATAAGATTTTTATACCCTACTTGCACATCTGGGGAAAATTATATAATTTTCTCGAATATCTACCACGGTATCGTGTTTTGAAGAACGAAACATTTAATCTTGATGAAAATAACAAAACGAAATAGTAGCAGCATTTTTGAAAGCTTTGTCAAGAAATATTTACCTTCTTATCTATTTAAATCACTCAAGAATTCGTCGTCTAAAATAAAAACAAGTATCGATACGATGTTTATAAAAATATTTTAGCAAAACATTCTAAAACGTCGTTGTGACAGAATTCCCAGAGAAAAATACTAGTTTCAAGAGAAAATGTGCGATATATTTTATTTTTAAGGTCAAGCAGATCCGCCGCGGAGGGCCATTAAATCACAATTAGTAGTAATGCGGGTGGATGCGTGAGCGGCGACCGGAGGCTTAGCGCGGGCCCTAGCCGTAGGGCTTTGTTGGACTTACCCTCTTGTCTTTTAATACTTATATTTCACGCCTCCAATAGCCATTGTTGCTAGAAATACGTCTTATTAAAGCTTCTCTCATATGAGCTGAATAACGTCCGAATTTATCTCCATTGCCAGATAAAACTTTATTATAGCCGTAACATTTAGGTTACATTTAGAACGGATAAGTAATGAGACGACGGCGGCTATTTCGGCAAATGTACGTGATGTAGCAGACAATAAGATGGACGTCTGAGGTAACGACTATATTCCTTGAAAGCCGTAGGGTTATTGAGAAAACGACGGCTCGACTTGTAAGTCCCAATAGTTGGTCCCATCGGTCGGCCCAACAATATTAGAGGTCGTAAGGACCGTTGCGAGAAACCATCCCCGGACCAATGACAAGGTGGAATTGTGAAAAATTGTACGAAGAAGTTTAGCCATGTCGCGATAGTAAGATAAACGCGAAGAAGAGATTCTTAAAAGACTTATTACGGTCGAAAAATTACTGAGTATAGGCACTAAATCAATAGATAGCACTTTATCTAAAAAGTAGAATTATTGCTTTTGAGATAAAGAAAGTATTTGCAACTAAAACTTTAGTGGTGCTTAGAAAGTAAGGTAACAGAAGAGTTTACGGTATCAGCTAACTTAGGATTTCATCATTTAGTCTGAGTCAAGTATTCATGGATAAAACAATCCACGATCAAAGAAACCTACTATTATTAGAAATGTGTAAGTTGTATGTTTGGATGATTGAATGTTTGTTGCTCTTTCACGCAAAAAATGCTGAATGGTTTTGGATGAAATTTGGCACACCACAGTTAGTTTATAATCTATAGTAATACATCATATACTTTTATCCTGGTAGTTAATTTCCGACCTCCGTGCGGGCAAAGCCGCTGGCAAAAGCTAGTTCGATAATAAAAGTATCTTTACACAATAACACGTGCACAATAAATTCACTTTAAATATAATAATGATTGATTCCGCCCCAATTTCTAATGAGAGTGGACGTGAAGCTGAATTAAATTTCCGGCACTCCGGCTCCCTTTTGTTCTTTACAATCTCATTAACGTGAAATACTTTACAAATACCGCCCAATTCACCGCGAAAATCTTATTATCTGAGATTCAGGATTGTCTCTTATTAACGAGAAAAAAGGGACAACGATTGACCGGGGAGAAACACCCACAATTTAACACGAATTAACAACCACAATGGCTTGAAATAATGAGTGGGGGGAAGCCGAAGTTTTCTGTCGAACCCTCAGGAGGATTCCCAAGATGGTGATTGATAGATCGAGTTAACGTGCGAACGCACTCGCGGTAATACCGATTATTGCGTATTGATTCGGTTTTATCTTACCGTTTTCTCACTTACTCGGAGCTCTCATAGAGGTCAAGTGTGAATAAGTAAGGGTTTTATGTAAGTGTGCTTCTTTTGCAAGTCAAGAGAAAACAGTCCTTATATCAAGGATGCTCGATGATTGGCCACATTGTTGTACACGGTGGCGCGTGTCATAATATTCTGAATACAATATAACTGGTATTTGTTTTTTTTTGGTGTGCTCAGAGCTTTTATAAAACAGTGTTAAAATAATTTGCTTTCGATTACCTGACTAGTTGAATTTCTAAAATGAACTAAACTAAAAATAACTAAATTAGCACTTGAAAATAACCAAGTAAATATGAGCCATTAATTTTTGGATGCCGTAAATTTTCTCGAATTATTTTAATACGTACAAAATAAATACCTGATTTTGAGCTCCTAATCCTTCTTAAGCTCCTAAGTTATTAATATTTTGGACTTATTTAAGAAAAATGTTTAGTCAAAAACTCGCGCCTTTTCCCACAGGGGTAGGCAGAAACGACAGAGCACCACCTACTTCGATGCTTACTACTACCTCGTTTAAGTTCTAACATCTGGTTAAACATGCACGCCGGTAACCAGTACTAGGTACGCATCTGACCCTTCTGAAGAACACCATCAATAAGGTCACAATATATTCTCCTATGGCTTCCCCTTGCACATTCAGTCACATCTGCTTTGTAAATATATTTTGTCAGCCGCCCATCATTCATCCTCTCAGCATGACCAAACCATCTAAGGATACTCTTTTCAAATTTTTCATTACATCTTCTTTTAAACCGCACCGTTGTCTTTTGGAGGATTAGGATCTGGCACTTATTTTGTACGTATTAAAATAATAATAATAATTAAATAATTATTTTAATACGTACAAAATAAGTGCCTGATCTTAATACTCCATAACCTCCAAAGTTATCAATATTTAAAACTTATGTAAGAAAAATGTTAACTCAAAAATAATTAAACAAAAAATCTTTCCGAGCCCACATGCAGCCGTTTCATTAACTTTCAACGAGAAATAAGGTAGTGGCATTCATTGGAGCAGACAGGTCAATCAATAAATCAGTCGTCACAGGCGGCCATTAAGTAACAGAGCAATCGAACATTGTTTGAATTCAGTGCAGCGAGCGCTCCACTCGTCCGGAAATGAAGAACTATTCATTGTTAAATTCCAGGTTATAACGTCCGACCAACGCGTGGACAATGGATACTTTCTTGTGTTGTTTATTATTAAGAGCAGTGTTTATTTTTTAATCAAGTAAGTAGGTAATACTACGCAATAATAAGAAAATGCTTTTTACATTTTGATTTAAACTTACTAAGTTATTTAAGTAATTATGCCTGTTTAATAAATTCTTATCGTTTCCAAGAAAATATCTAAAAGCAAAAATAAAATACACAATTCGTAGTATTATTGTTGTATTCAAAGAACTCTGTTGTCTTTATTTTTTGCAAAACAATGAGCATTGTTAATTCTGAGAAAACAAAATAAAAGACCATTAAATTACATCATTAGACGTAAATTGTATGGTGTGTGATGTTGGGAAATTCGTGAAATACACTCTTTCCAATTACCGTTTGTTCTTTTTGATAAATTCTTGTTCATTATAAATCTTTCAAACAAATTCGTTACATTTCCTGAATTTACTTCCGTAAATAGGGCTCTAATTTGGATTTTTAAAATCTTGTTATTTATTAGCAAATGTTAGAAATTGATTTCATTAAGCACATCAAAGCCTATTTAACGATTGTTTATATTTTTTATTAAGTTAGGTATCTTTGTAAAGCAAATAATTATGTGTGTCATTGTTTCGTCAATTCTAATTAAAATGCGTTGTGTAAGCATAGCATGGATTGTCAGAACAAAAAAATAATTTGATTATTATTTTCCACGGAATTTTTAAAGCCGGCTGACACAAAGCGGAAACACGTGTACGCAAACCGATTTACAGGCTCTTAAATCGCAATAAAAACATAAAATAAAAGACATATTTATGCTATTTTAAGCATTATATACAAACGAAGCCCGAAAACCAAAATACGGCATAAAACAACGTTGATATTAAAAATATTTCGGATTGGCATAACAATCATGTTGGACATATAGAGAATGCAGTATGTATCGTATTGCGTCTCCTTATTGGCGAATATTTTCCGTGACGCCAGACTGAGCGCGTGAGACTCGGGCACCGAATAATATATTATATTGCAAGGAGGTATATCACGGCGGCGACAGGTGTGCGGAGGCAATCCTCTTTTACCCTCCTCCGAGCTTTTCGACCCCAAGAAACCCCTTTTAAGTAACATGACTTTTAACTTTGTGACCCATCTTTGCTTTAAAGTGCTCAGACTTATCCAATTCTGGGCGCTTATTACGAGGCTTCCGAGGCGTAATTTAAGCGGAAAATCAGTGCGTTCCAGACCATAGATCACAGTAATGCTCCCTTTGTATAGATTGACGAGTATAAAGGATCAAAATTACTGAGTTGCTTTTATAAGGGACTGACAGGTTTGTAGTATGGAACATTTAATTATGTTCCTTGAAGACTCAGGTTTATTTAAAATTGCTTTGCTTCAAAGGAAAAAAAATCTGTGGGGATTATTTTAAATTAAAATACAAAATGGTTTTTTTCGATTTAGTTTTTAATTTGTTTTTTAATTTGTTCAAAAGCTTGCAAAATAAATATGCTCACTTTCTTTGAAATTGAAATATTATGCATGAGATCATCGTTAAGAAGGTTTGAATGACTGATACAACTTGGAACACGCCCCATGCACGTTTCTGTTTCTTTTTAGATACTTGCATTTATATTGAGATATTATACACGATTATAATGGTTTTAATACTATTAGATAATTGATCCTACTGTATACCTACCTGGAATAACCTGAACTAAGAACCAACTCAATAAAAATATTATACAAAATGTTACTTTAGCAAAACTAAAATTCTCGGTACTAAAACTTTATTTTGCTTAGGTAAAAGCTACCTGCTTTGAAAACATGCATTGTAAGCCTCGGTTTAGACAACAGCTTATAAATAAACAATCTTTGATGGCAGAGAGTGTAGCCTGCAGCTATTTTATATTATTCTGTGGACATATTTTCGGCAGCCATTTTCCATTGCCTATCAACCCTTTTGACAATTTATCGGGACATCACATTTTCATACAAGCGGGTGGCACGAACTACGCGACCGCGTCTCATACATATTCAAATAACAGGGGCTGTACAAAGCAGAACCACGCTGTGGCCCGACGTGTTAGAATTACAAAAAAGTATACCGAATATGCCAACTGATAAACAATCTATATCGTGATAACTTTACAGATACCATCTATGTATTACTTACTTAACCCGTGTGGGAGCCATATTTGTAAATGTTTCACGTATTCTCTGACCCTTGCTCGGAATAAAAGTTAATATATCTATATTGATTTAAAAGACTCGTAGAGAAAATGTTTTGAACTGAGGTGCAAACCAAAGTGCATATTGACATTATTTAACAACAGATTGTTCAGAATGGAAGTCTGTTACTAATAGTAAGTTCATAGCTGGGTATAGCTAGCGCTTAAACGACTTATAACTTCCAGTGAAATAATTCGCTTTTTTATTTTTCTTGACTTTGAATGTAGCCTATGGTTAAACTGAAGTCAATTAAAACTTGGTCTTAATTTCCAAGTTACGTCTTTGCTCTTAGTCCAATGTTAATATCTACAGAATTATTTCCTACAGTTGATTTATATTCAGATAAAAGTGAATCAAATTACTGGCTGAAAATTACTTTACTTTATTGTGAAAATTAGGTAACCTTCGTGTTTAGATGCTCTGTTAATTTTATGATTATTTGCATCATGTTCTGGATACAATAGATAATACTAAAAGGTTTTGGCGTACCGTTTCATATAAACTATGGCGAAATAAACAGAGGAGAGCTAGTGCGGATCATATTCACCATATTGGATGTCATAAGAGTCAACAGAGCGCCCCTGATATGCGGCTGGGAGAGCGTTCTGCTCGCTACAATAAACACTACGCGCCTACATTTACATAAGCTTTTCCTGACTTGCGTGAGATGCAGATTCATTCATATATTTATTTAGTCACTCGATTGGTAAGTTATTCATAACGTTTCGTTGAAATACTGAATCGATTACCATAAGATATCTTGGTAAAATATTGAGAGCCAATTTAACATATACAAATCGTTTGGAAGGCAAGAAGTTAATCTCAATACTAATACATAAAAAGTTTCAATCGTTCATCTGTTTATTTAAAAAATAAATTAAAACTATTTTAAATCTCCGACCAAAACACAAACCCCTAAAAAGTAAAAAAAAATGTATTGGCCATTCAAGTTTAATAAGAAGTTGTAAATAATATTTTGATCAAATGCTCGTTGTGTCGAACGACAGAACCGGTTTTGATAAAAAATGTTTAAAAACCACTAGCAAGCCTACTTTTAAATAAAGTAAACTGCACTCAAATCGGTTCACTCGTTTAAGAGCTACGTGCCACAGACAGACACATAGCGGTCAAACTTATAACACCTCTCTTTTTGCAACGGAGGTTAAAAATGATACAGACGTCATACAAGGTACGGATACGTTACGCAACACGGGAGCCGTATATAGTCATGTAATAATAAAGAGTGTAGTAATCACGGAATGGATTATGGACAGCAATTTCATATATTATGACATCAGACCTCTGGAAAGTGAACTTCATACAGGCATTAACAATTCGTTTGTCAGGCCTATGTTTATAACCGTATACCCAATGAGATCGCGCTTTGTAGTGGTTAGTATACAGAGTCCCATATTCAACAGTAGTTTACATGTCAAAGTGTGAACCTATGTAATTAACAATCAGGTGCAAATGGGGCTAAGTGTCTAGGTGTAGAATGAAGGTAAGTTACGTCATTCTTATTCAAAAGCTAAAGTTACGCGTGCATACGATTGTCGCAACCCAGTGCTGGGCACGCCACAATTGCGGCGGTAAGTCCCCTCTTTGAGGAGTGGATAGAGAGGCGTCACGGCGTCCTCACCTTCCGCCTGACGCAGGTTCTCACCGGGCATGGGTGCTTCGGTGGGTTCCTGTTCAGGATAAAGCGGGAGGATACGTCCGGGTGTTTCCATTGCGAGGATCGTCTGGAGGACACGGTGGAGCATACGGTGGAGGTGTGCCCTGCCTGGGCGGAGCACCGCCGCGTCCTCGTAGAGGCGATCGGCGGCGGCGACCTCTCGCGTCCGGCCCTGGTGCGAGCCATGGTACGGAGCGAGAGGGAATGGGAAGCCGTCACCTCCTTCTGCGAAGCAGTAATGCTCGCGAAGGAGGAGGCGGGGCGCGTGAGGGAGTGGCAGTCTCTGCGCCCTCACGTCCCTAGCCGCCGCAGGAGGAGACGCCCCGGGCGTCGGGAGTCAATAGCGGACTCCCGGCCACCGTAGGCGCGAGCTTGCGGGTGGCGAGCAATGGGTAGCTCGCCGCCCGGTAAGGACCAAGCTCGGGTCGACGGCGCGCAGTGTTCCACGCGCGCCTCAAAGAGATGTCAGCAGCAGTGTAGGGGTCTACTAGGACCGATGCCTGCCGGGGTCGCGTGATTGTTCGAAAGAGATACCGTGACCCTGGCACATGGGCAACTGATGGAACACGGGTGGGTTTTAGTCAGTAAAAGTCTGACACGCCCTCCCGCTCCGCCCAGAGCGGGAGAAGTCATTTGATGATTTCCCATCCTGAAAAAAAAAAAAAAAAAAAAAAAAAAAAAAAAACGCGTGCAAAGGAAAAACATTGTAAAATCTCTCTAATATCTCACATCTCGTTAAGCAATAACTTTACAAAGTTGCTAAATATACGGCTTGGTTCGACGATGACGTACCGAGAGCCTCATAAAAGTCTATAGCAGTTTTCAAACGTTTAATGGACGCCTTTCGCTCGCGTGGAATTGTATTCCAACTTTTAGCGGCAACTTTGAATTTCGTTGTGGTTTTTGTTTTAAAAGTGGTTTTAAGTACGATATTTTCTTACGTTTTCTGTCATTCTTTGCACTTGTTTGTGCCAGCCTTAACCGTTTCTTATGAATGAAGCCTTCTTACAGAGCGTCCTTATTTAAAACAAAGAAGCGATTCTTAGTTGTTAGTTGAGCAAAGATGGATGAAAACCTAGAAAAAGAAAATATTAATACAGTCCTCTTAGAAATTACAAAATATTTATTGAAGAGTTTTGCAGAAGTAATATTTCGGTTTTATGAGTGAGACACGCACGGAATCGAGAAGTGTGGCGGAAAAAGGAGAAAGCCTATAGCTAGTAGTGGGTGTAGTATCCAGGGCTGAGACTGTAATTATGATGATGAGCGGAAAAGCACTATTTCTGCCTTATAAAATCTCGTGAAACAACTTCATTTCTCAATAGTTTATTTCACCATTCCTTTGATGCAACTTGCTGTTGATTAAGACCCTCATCATACACGTTTATTTAAGGCGAGTTTAACACGACGTACCGAAAAGAATCCGTGTTACGACTAAAGAGGTTTTAACAAAAAAAAAAAAAAAAAAAAAAAAACAAGCATATGTGATATAAAAAAAAAAATTGAATTCTTACTCTCAACAAACACCTGCCAACCATAAATAGAAATCAGCTGAGAGCATGATTAAAAAATAGATAAAGTGTCCACAGGTAGATGTGACTGTCCACCCACTGGATATAATTTCTTAGTTGACTTTTACGACGCCCTCGGGAACAGATGGGGTGACTTATTTTTAGCTAGGGACTCGAGACGCAATGCACCTTCTTTCTTTTGTTGTCTTTGTTCAATCGTGGCCTGAAAGCTTTACAGTTCAACAATTATAATGAAAATTAACGCTGAATTATAAATGTTTCACACTGCGGCCATTTTTTTTTGGGAATGGGCAAGTGTTTTTTTATATATAAATATCTGCTGTTTCATACACAATATAATATGTAGTGCGTACTGTATTAATCGTTTTTTTTTTCGCGTAAAAGTTATTTAAATAGGTACTCCTTTCTACTTTCAGCCACTGGAATAATACAAATAAGTTTAAAGTTATCCGGTACATTGTTAGCGAACAGAAGAATGATCATATTCAGCCTATAATGTTCGCACTACTAGGACATAGACCTTCTCTTGGAGAGAGGCAGTGTGCCGTAATCTATCACGCGGGCCACGTGTCTTTAGTTTTTTTGATTCTAGGACATGCCGGTTTCCTCGTGATGTTTTCTTCACCAGAGAGAGCAGTCATGATGTAAGAATTTACACAAATTAAAGCACCTGTCTGGGCTCGAACCTACGACCATGTAAACACGTAGGTTGCGGCTGGTACCACTCGGCCTCCACTGTTCTTAAACAGGGTCACTCTTTTAAGTAAAATAAATTTATAGTTTAAACAACACTAGAAAAACACGCTTTTATAAATGCACGTAAAAACCAAAAACTTAAGCGTGGTCAAAGCTATTTACAAGACCTTTCTAACAAGTCCAAACACGGCTATGATACGATATTCCATCATGGAATGCCAGTGCGTATCTTCCGGCTTCATCATCAGGCCTTGAAACCTAATCGTGGTCAAAAGTCACACGACTTTTCTAACAAGTCGAAACACAGCTAAGATACGATGTTCCATCATGAAGTTCCAGTTCATATCTTCCGGCTCCATCATCAAATCAGTTCGACAGTACCATATTATTATATTGTCATCAAAACTACATACAGCTGCCAATTTTCATGACGCTGCAATCCTTGGAAGATAGTTAAATTAGTTACCTTAGATTCCATTACATAGTTAGTTACATACAGGTCGACCTAATAAAAGCGTGTTAAAATACCTACATTTAGTGGTTGATTTGAAAAATTGTAACAGAGACAGAAGAATTACTGCCCAAAATTTCAGATATAATAACGCGGTGTTGCAATAATCCTAATACTAAAGCAAAATCATAATGCAATCAATATCCATCAAAATTTTACTTACCGTGCAACACCACGATCATAGCCCCGTAATTATTTACGTCAATCAAGACCGCCATTATGTTTGTAGAATATCGAGTGACGGCCCCTTTGTAGAGGTAATATCGCATGTACGTATGTTACCTACACTTCGACGTCCATTGTTTCGTTTATAACCCGTCTCTCAAAGCACTGAGGTTGTAATCCATCAATGCAGGGCGAACGAGTGTCCATTGTTGTTGGTGCTAGATCTCATATTGCAGAACAGAACAGCGTTATGAATTATGATTCATCTTTGAACGCCTCTAGGGTAAAAACTACCTACTTTTGTGGATGAATTAAAAAAGAATACACAAGCTTTTTGTTTCGTTCGTTTTGTCCACAATTAAATTTTTAACAAAGTACTTTAATTTAATATAGACTTATTACAAACTAGAGAACACTTTGTCTTTCAGCTGTAATTATGATGTTAATGACTTAATAATATCTAAAATTATATCTCGCACAATTATCTCAACCAATTAAGTTGGTACTAAAATCTAAAAATCATTTAAATACGTTAATGTTTTATTGTGAATGTGAATTGGCTGCCATTTAGTTGAAAATGATAAAAATTGGGCTTTGTTTTGACAGAAAGAAGTAAAATTTTAATTTAAAGAGGTAAAATTTATGAAATTATGGGCTCCCCAATGGGTATGGGTTCCTCAATTGATGGATATATTTGTGCTCGTTTTACGGCATTATGATTTGTTGGTCGCAAAACACCCAAATTGGTGATTCCTTTTCAATGTTGGCTTTCAAGACTTGCAAGGTTTGTTGTGGTAAGTGCAAGATTGCAAACAGTCCCAAAGATAGAAGTCTTGCGCGCAGATCTGGCGATCTGGTCGACTAGTTCAAATCGTCAAACTGATAGTTCACGAGGCCTCGAAATTGGTGTTATAAATCTCCATTGTTACATGAGCTCAGTGACTGTGTGAATAGCTTCATTGCGTTGTCAAGTAATTGGCTATCTGTCTACCACATATGTATCAAATAACAATGACATTATTACACCATTGCCAAGAATAACGGCAATAGTACATTATGGTACAAGTGTGTAATGTTGGTGATTACCGCTGAGGCGCCATTGAGACCCGAGCCGTCAGGTGAGGGTCTTAAGAGAGCCGAGGACGGTAATCATCAATACACACGTGTATCATACGACGTTTTTCAACACACTTGCGAGGAAAAAACAAATATGTATTGCATAAATCGTTTAATTATTAAAACAATTGGTGAATGTACAATTTTCAAAACGATATTGGATTGTTTTTGATGGCAATTTCACAGTTTGTGTTACATTGGTACTTGCCACTTCTTTAGTACCTTCATTTACTTCTTGTGTAAATGTCGGCGACAAAGGTAAATCATACAAATTACTGGAAGGAGAGGGCACCAAATAACTCACGCTAGTAGATGTACATGGTTGTGGTTCGGGGCAAAACTTTTTTGCCTTTGGCTCCAAATTAATGGCTTGCGTTATTTTGTCATTGATTTTTGCTTTGTTATGAATTGAGTCTTCTATGTACGATTCAGCGATTGCGTCAGAACGCCATCCACCATGTCGCTTCAAAGTTAGTATATCAGCCCCCGAATCAGCCAACATTGTAGCCGACGTTCTTCTAAAACTGTGTCCAGTGTAAAAATCGGCCTCAGGCAAACCTAAATACTTCGCTATTTCTCTTGGCATATTACCAAATTTGTTAATACCGATTGTTTGTGCAGTACATTTTCCTTTCTGAAAGTTTTGGAAAAAGCAGTCATTCTTTGTTTTTGTTGAACGGAGATCTTGGTATTTTTTCACTATTTCACGAAACGTTCCTTGGATTGTAAAAGATCGTGGAATCTTGGTTTTAGTCTGGGTAATTTTGACAAGAAGCATATCTCCGTGGATTTCTACATCTTTTGTTGTAATATTGTACAGCTCTTGTCGTCTACAAGCACCAGTAACACCGAATATTAAGGCAACCTGCAAAGAAATCAATTAATTAGTTCTAAGAAATTATGCTAAAGTTACACACTTGTATATTGTAGATTCGTTTCGATTAAAAATATGAAACGTACCTTTGTTGCTAGATACTGACTATCCGGAGCCTCATTCAAAAACTTTTCAACGTCGGCTGGTGACAAAACTTTAGATTTCCGACCAATATATCCATCCGAGCGTCTCTTCAAAAATGCCATCAGGTTACAGTACGTTTTGATATCAACACCATGTTTGAGCTTAACCATGCTTCTTAACATGGAATAGATGCACCACAGGGAGCTAGGTTTGTATGTATTAGCGAGTTCAGAGAAATACGCCAAAAACACATTTTCAGAAAATGACTGGGTTTTTTTGTTGCTCTTCCATTGCAGGAAACTATCGTAAGCAGCTAAATACTTTTCTCTAGATTTTGCAGGTATTAGGCTTTCGTTTGCATTTTGTGCTGCATTTAGTATTTCTGGCGGGGTTAAATCAATCAATTGTTCATCTTCTGTACTAAAACCTGACATTTTTATAATTATTTACCACACAGCAACAAATGCGATACAAACAAAATATGAAAATTAGGGGAAAATTGGGAAATGGCGCGCAATTTTTTTTTTTTGCACGCGCCAAATGTAAGTTGATTGATTACAGCCATACAGCCTACTTCAAAATGATAATTTTTGTGATAAAATGCAAATATTTTATAAGAAATTATTGTGAATTATAAATAATTTGATAATAATAAATGTTTTTTCGTCTTAATTAGGGACACATTTATTTATTTCAAAAATGTAAATAGATTTTCGGTGGCATAAAACCGCTTTGTTGTTACAAAAAAAAAAAAACTGTATTACCCGGTTAAATTGAAAATGCTCTGTTTACTCGCATATAATTTGCAGTTAGGTACTAACTTAACTTTGTAGGGATCATTCTATTATGCACTAGTGTGTAATATTATTATGCACGTGTATGTTATAGTTCGGTTTATGGCCCTAAGAACGATATAATAAGGCTCACTTTACGAGCAAGTGTGTTGAAAAATTACATTATGACATTACCTTCGCCCCACCATTTTTGTGAATTGCGTCGAAATTAAGTTTATACAAAACGTGGTTTCGTCCCAATTCACAAAACTCAAAAACTAAACAGAAACGAAACTCATATTGGAAAATGGAACCCGTTCACTAATTGTGGCCACGTGCTTCTTCATACACCGTATGTTTCAAGGAAATTGCGACATAAGGCTTTCCAATAAGAAAATATAAACAATGGATGGAACAGAAGCTCTATCGTAAATCCAATAACAGAGGAGACATTATCAGACGGTGAACGCCTCCTCGGTAGAATGTTGATCGTAAAAAAGTGATAGGTATTGCCGATAAAATTATAATCATTTTTGTCCATGTACTATGGTATTTGGTCGTGAAATTTTATTACCTAGCTAGGTTAATATCTGTTAACGAGGTTCCTCGAATATTTTTATGCCGAAATGGAGTAATATTGAGAGTTATTATCGCGCCTATAATAGTAAAAATGTGAGTAGATAGTACTGAATTACTGGTTATTATTTAACCATTACTTCTTGGTTTCATTTTATACAGGATCGCAGGGACACTGACGCGAAAACTGTAACTACGGATTCAGTAAATATGTCTGAAATATTTAGACGGATAAAAAAATGCTGTTCCATATTTTTACACGCAATGGGTTTCAGAATGAACACATAATAGTTACAGGTTCTCGACTTATCTCACATTTATTAAAAGAAATTAACTACGTTTTTTTTCCATTACTAAATGCCTACCGAGTCAGTACAAAAGTCTCAAATAAAATGTATTATAATTAAAGAATAGCGTGAGTTTTTTCAACAATCCTTAAAGTAACGGGCAATATGGCCAAACGGCGATAAACCCGATATCTTTGTCGAGTTTAGATACGTACTCATGTAATAGCAAGCTCCAAGTTGTAAAGAGAGCAACGTCGAAAGCAATAAAATGACCGATAAAATTGGTTCGCCGTCCAAAAGAGGAAACTTTGCATACGAAAAGTACCTACAAACGTACATTATATACTCTATATACGTACATGGAAATGTTAATGTTCAATTTGAATCGAGTACTCATACTGTAGGAGTGTATTTTGTTTCGATTTAACATCGACACCTGCCACTTTAGCATTTATTTGGGAAACACGTCGCAAATAAATATGTGTACCATTAAGAACGATTTACATAACTGTATTATCATTACAAGCAATAATAGCAGTAACTAATAATTTAACTATACTATACCCACTAAGAAAAATGCATAGAGAACACTGCCTGCTCATTATATGGTAAGTCCTTTAGACGCCTCTTATGACACCCAGGGAAGAAATGGAGTGGTGCTATTCTTTACACCCGGCACCACACAGAACTGCGATCGCCAACCCGCTTGACAAGTGTGGCGATTATGGCAAACCCACCCATACAGAGGGAGGCTTATATCCAGCAGTGGACGTCTTTCGTCTGGGGTGATGATGTGGTGTTATGATTCTATACCCGCTTCTTCTTCATAGGGTTTTACAGTTAGTAAACATCGATATTTCTTTATTAAATGTAAGTGTAAATTTAATGTTTCACATAAACCTTTCGGCACAGTATAAAACTACTCAGTATGGTAACTAGGCCTATTTGTTGATATAATTACCTACACTCCGTCAGAGCGTTAGGGTTGTCACTCTTAGTTTTTGTAATACTGAAAAGTCTTTAACTGGTATGCAGTTCTTAAAGTCGACGTTAAAATGGACGCAAAAAATCGAGGCGGGATTTTCTCGCGTTCATTATCAACAATCCAACAGCAAGTAGCGCGAGTGAGTCTCAGTGCGTCGAAAAACCACAGTGTTCGATTATGAACACTGTACTGTGCACTTTAACTCTCGGCGCAGCAGTGCATTGAAAATGCAGTGGTCCAAAAAGTCCGTAGGAACGGGACCTAACGCCGTTTACTGTAGGGGTAGACTGGTAGAAATCGTCACGCGAAAAACCGTTCATACATGTTATGCTCCCTCCATGCGACTGGTTTGGTTGATCAAAATGTAAATTGAAGATAGTGGCTGCGAAAATGTTCTTTTTGTTTTAAATTATACGTGAGAAGGAATATTGTTCAGACATGTATTTTAAACAGAAATTGATCTAACATTATAATTAGGTATTTAATAATTAGAATTACTACTGCAACATTAACAAACATTTAATAGGGTCGTGGCAGTTTTTTAAAGATAGCAGAGGTTCCGTAGCACAAGAAATAAACGTGTAACTCACACTCGAAAAAAAAATATTTTTAACATGTCTGTCTTTCTGTCTCCGAAAACGCTAGAGCGATTTTGACGGGACTTTAAACCGCAGATAGGGGATGTTCTACGGAGTAATTTAGACTACTTGTACAGACGCCAACACATCAAGCTACTACAATCTGTCAGATTTCTTTGATAGATTTTCGACTTTATTTCTAGAGCATTAGGTTCAAAGTTCATTGGGAAAAATTGACAGTTTCGGGTAGCTTGACCTGGGGGCGTCTGTACTTTAGAAAAATAATTATAAAAGGGACACATGACTGTTTTCCGACATTCACGCGAACGAAGTCGCGGGCACAGCTAGTTTATAATATGTACAGTTATACTCGTAGATTGTTGCGTACCGTTTATTATCTGTGCGCCTAATGGAATGCGCGTGTAACGAAGTGACATCTGACTTGTCATTTTTTGACGTTGATACCACAGCTCTTGTTAATTTTGCCGCTAAAATAGCCCCGTTCGCCTGTTGAGTTCCGCGACGCGTTTGTTGAAATTAATCCCTTTAAATCGATCCGTTTGTGACAATTAGTCGTGATCCAATTGTATTAATTAACCGGTCGTTTTGTGGACAATCTGTCATGACCCGATGGTTGAATGTGACGCTGTTGGGACGAGTGATTTGAAGACCGCATGCTGTGATTGTCTCCAGCCTAATTGGAAGCGGAATCTAACCTGAAGAATACTCGTAACGTCACGACACGATACACATACACTCACTTACACACAGAACTCAGGTTGGCACCAGAGCAGTGTCCTTCAACCATGAGGTAAGTGCCTTTGTTTGTATATTGTACCTTGTACTTGTATTGTCTGCTCCGCGTACGGCGGACAGTACGCTAGCCACTCTTGTCTCTAGAGCCCCACGATTAGCACGCTTCCACATAATAATTAAAACCTTATGTGGGCCTAGTCTGGCAGCGTACATTTTGGTATGCAGAGGCGTGGTTTTAACCTACAAAACCACCAAATTGGTAATTTTACAGTAGGCTAATTACTTGGCAGTCTCTATAAGGGAAGTAGTAATTCGCTGTAAATATTTGTTAACGGTAATTAATTGTTTGTTTGAAATAATTTGGAATTTATTGAGTCGAGTAACTCATATTGCCGGGGGTCAACCAGGTTTGCATATATGCTTCAGAGTTGGTTAGATTGAGCTATGCTATAACCTCTTGTTGTTGTTATTTGACCTCTGTTGTATTGAATGTCAGGAAGACATTAAAATATTGAGTTTGTACCATTGATATGATTATTTGTGAAAATTAATATTTGAAAAATTATTGGCATTTTTGAGTATTACCATTGTTTTGAGTTGGAATAAAGGATTATTATTGTTGTACCATTAACAAAGTGGTTTGTGAACTTAACATTTGGAATTGGATTGGAATTTGAATATTTGAATTGAATTGTGAAATTGACGAATTCTTTGATGCCCAGTGAGCTCTTTTCTTCTTTTTTTTTCCCTTTTATTTAATTGTACATAATATATTTATTTAAGTGTTAGTTTGTATATTATATTGTTATTTAAGTATAGATAATTGACCACTTATTTGCTGAAATATATTAAATAATGCACCAAAAAAAAAGTAGAAAATAATTAATAAATGTGTGTATTCTTATGGTGTTAAAAATAAATTACTATTATTTTCTTATAAATATTTTTGAGTAAACATAATTAAGTGTGACCATTGTGAAATAGAATTTTGAACGTTGATATTGGGTTTGAATTAAAATAAAAGTTTATTGTTGAATTGAATTGAAACCAATTTAATGTTATTTCTTGAGTTACTGATTGAAGTTTGTTATTTGATAATTTAATTGTTTTGTTTATTTGAATGGTTTTGTTTGTGCAATGGCATACAGATGGAAATATTGCAGTGCCGGACACCTGTCCAGGTCAAGCCGGAGACCTCGGTTGTTTCAGGTCCCGGACTATTGAGTAGATTGCCTGCTTTGGAACTGCCACACTTGACGGTCGCTGGGACCACTGGTACGGTTTCCACAACCTGTTTGCAAGTTTGGTTGATGCACGCTCGGACCTCAGACCCGCCCTAAAGTTGGCCTATTTGTTGTCTGTCCTGGAAGGTGAGGCCCGAGCCTTGGTACAGCATCTGTCGTTGACTGACTCAGCCTACCCTACCGCTTTGGGACTACTCACCCAGCGGTACCAAATGAACGTTGTTTGGCTGATGTTCATATTGCATTGATTTTGGGGTTACCGGTCATTACTGAATTGTCAGCATTGCGTACTGACCTGTTGAACCCGTTGGTGGTAGCGACCAACGCTTTAAAGCAATTGGACTTGCCGGTGGACCAATGGTCTTACCCTTTGGTGCATGTTGTGCTGCGGCTTCTTGCCGATTTGAGGGCTCATTTCGAGCAAAGGTATGGTGGGGATAGTGTTACACATCTCCCCCCATTTGGTGACCTCGTCCAATTTTTGGAGGATGAGTGTCGGTTTGTGGACAACTCTGGCGTTGCCACTGAGTCATGCCAGCCGTCTTCCCGGCCACGAGACCAGGGACGGACTAGGGCTCGCGGGCCTGTTGATGGTCGCCCCGCCGCTCGTTTTGCTGGCACCCAGAGTCGTCCTGGTTGTGAGTTTGTAGGGACACGGGGCATGGCATGGCAACTTGCGCGGCCTTTTTGAAGTTGCACGTGAGTGCCCGCCGCCGAATTGCCAATGCACGCCGCATGTGCTTCTCTTGTTTGGGGGCTCACTTCCATCGGGACTGCCCCAACCCCCGCCCTTGTAGAATTTGTGGGGGGTCCCATTTGGACATTTTGTGCGCTAACGCGAACCACGCTGGCAGACCAGCCTCTGATGAAGGTTCGCGCACGGGGGGGTACCATGGAGTTGGTCACCGGGCTTCTGCCTCGCCGGTTCAGAACCGGGGAGAGGCCCGCAATTTTGAGCGCCGCACTCCACCCCCCGCGCAAGTTGAGCGGGAGCCGCGCGACCGCCATTTGGTCTCCCCGCGTAAAGGCGATTACGCAGTTGTTGCTAGGCAGCGCTGGCCAGACCAGCACCGCCTTCCCTCCCCTCCTTTGGCGGAACGTCCCCGGTTGGAGTCACGCCCCCCGCCATTCAGGCATCCGGTGGGATATGCCCTTCCAGCGATGGCGCGTGGCTCGGGACACCGCGCGTACGAGGAATTTGAATTGCATCCTCGTCGGGAAAGACTTGGGTCTGGGTGTGGCGATCGGTCGCCGCCCAGGCATTGTTAGGACATTGGCGCCTGCCCCGCTAAGGTACCCCTCAGATTGACACGGTTTTGTTGCCAACGGCATCGGTCAGGTCTGGGGGCCCACGGGGGACTCTGTTGTGGTCCGTGTCATTTTGGACATGGGAGCCCAGGGTTGCCTTTTGTCTATTGTTTTGTTGTTTGTTTGTATTGTTTTGGGCAAAATTGTTTTCTTGAGCGCCTTTGGACTGCGGGACTTGGCTGGGACGAGCCAATTCGGGAAAACCTGTTGGAAGATTGGCTCCAATTTGTATCCGCACTCCTTGCAGTCAACGAGGTCGTGTTACCCCGCGCTATCCTCCCCCCTGGGAGCTACACTGCTACCCTTGTTTGTGATGCGTCTTCGCACGGTTATGCAGCTGTTGTTTGTTTGCGCACCGTCTGCGCAACAGGCCAGGTGAATTTGTCACTGGTCTTGGCCAAGAGCAAGGTGGCCCCCCTCCGGACGGCACTGACCATCCCTAGGTTGGAATTGTCAGGGGCGGCGCTTCTTGTGCGTCTATTGAACCACGTTGCTCACACTTTGGGTGGAGCTGTGGACATTCGGTTTTCTTACGCCTGGACGGACAGTCAAATTGTTTTGTGTTGGTTGAAGACGTCCGTCCACTATTTGGAGGTCTTTGTTGCGTACCGAG
This sequence comes from Aporophyla lueneburgensis, assembly GCA_932294355.1. Taxonomy (NCBI): domain Eukaryota; kingdom Metazoa; phylum Arthropoda; class Insecta; order Lepidoptera; family Noctuidae; genus Aporophyla; species Aporophyla lueneburgensis. The sequence continues at coordinate 17,738,228 of OW028746.1, read as the reverse complement.
TGTCCCAGATTCAAAATTTTGATACGCCTTTGATTTGGAGGCACGTGCCTGGAGATTTGAACCCAGGCGCCGTGGCCTCACGCGGGTGCATGGCGCCCCGCTTGTTTGCTTACCCCCTATGGTGGGGACCGGACTGGCTGACTCATCCCGGGGATGATTGACCTCGATCGCCAGTCTTGATGTCGGGTCCTTCGCCCGGGCTCAAGGTGCTCGCTGTTGGAACAAAGGACCCTGAGTTTGTTGAGTCGATTTGGCTCCCTCGACAAATTGTTGAATTGTTTTTCTGTTGTTGAATTGTTGGTGACTGATCGTCACATTAAGAACTCGCATGCCGGTTGCAATCCGCTGTTGGCCATTCTGCAGCGAGAGTTTTGGATATTGTCGGGAGCCGTTGGTAAGTTGAACCCCTTTTGGACGATACGGGTCTTTTGTTGTTTGGTTGTTGACGGTTGAGTCACTCTAGCCTTCCTTATGGGGTCCGTCACCCCCTTTTGTTGCCTAAGGAGGGCCATTAAATTGTGGTTGTTATTGTTGTTTGGTTGTTTGTTATTGTTTGACCCGCCAGCCTGCCCCCATTGGGGGGGTATTTTGAGGCCGCGGTGAAGGCGGTTAGGGACTCTGGCGCAGATTGTTGGGAGACACCGTTCCCACCTTTAAGGAGTTAGCTACGGTATTTTGCCGCATTGAAGCTGTGTTGAACTCGCGTCCATTGTGCCCGCTGTCTTCGGACCCGAACGTCTTGGAGGCCCTGACCCCGGGCCATTTTTTGATTTGACAGCCACTTGCCGCCCTGCCGGAGCACCCTTTTGTCGATGTGAGCCAAAATTGGCTATCGCGGTTTCAGTTGGTGCAGCAGCTCGCTCAGAGTTTTTGGAAGCGTTGGAGCTTGGAGTATTTGTACATCCTCCAGCAGCGCGTCAGGTGGACTGATAAAACGCAACCTTGTCGGGATTGCCAAGTGAATAGCGGACGGGAAGGCCCGTCCGGGGGGGGTAGATGTTGCGTACCGTTTATTATCTGTGCGCCTAATGGAATGCGCGTGTAACGAAGTGACATCTGACTTGTCATTTTTTGACGTTGATACCACAGCTCTTGTTAATTTTGCCGCTAAAATAGCCCCGTTCGCCTGTTGAGTTCCGCGACGCGTTTGTTGAAATTAATCCCTTTAAATCGATCCGTTTGTGACAATTAGTCGTGATCCAATTGTATTAATTAACCGGTCGTTTTGTGGACAATCTGTCATGACCCGATGGTTGAGTGTGACGCTGTTGGGACGAGTGATTTGAAGACCGCATGCTGTGATCGTCTCCAGCTTAATTGGAAGCGGAATCTAACCTGAAGAATACTCGTAACGTCACGACACGATACACATACACTCACTTACACACAGAACTCAGGTTGGCACCAGAGCAGTGTCCTTCAACCATGAGGTAAGTGCCTTTGTTTGTATATTGTACCTTGTACTTGTATTGTCTGCTCCGCGTACGGCGGACAGTACGCTAGCCACTCTTGTCTCTAGAGCCCCACGATTAGCACGCTTCCACATAATAATTAAAACCTTATGTGGGCCTAGTCTGGCAGCGTACATAGATACCTACTTTGATTTAAATCAATAACATTTAATTTAAGTAAACAGCGACGTCACATATTTCATAATTAATTTCCAACGAACCCCCAATTTAAATACGAGAGATAAACAATTAAAATTTTCGATTCACATAAATAAAGATAAGAATAAAATATAGATAGGCGTTCTGTATTTACAGCTTTACAGTGCAAATCCACTCGTACTTTATAAAATGAACGGTCGATAAAGACAATAAATTGGAATAGGAGCGGGCACAAAATAAAAATTAAAACTGTGTAAATGCACTGAATCATGGGGTCAAGTGGACGTCCCCTGAGGATTTGGCAACCGATACACGACTGTGCACTTAGATTCAGGCAGCTGGACCATGGTACCACCACTGATGTGATAATACGCTTATATAATCTTAGCAGCCTGCAATTGATGTGCTTATGAATGGTCGGATTATTGTAATGGGTTAATTCAATAGCCCCCTTCCGTTTTATGGCAAGGAAATCATTTCCCGAAATCTTTTATGCTTAACATCATCTGCGAAATAAAATTTTGGGCAGGATCCCATGCAAATTATGGGATCAATTCTGTAGATCCTGAATTTTTTTTTTTTTAGTAGTAACAATGACGTAAAAAAAATGAAATCTAAGTGCAATGTGGTCATTTTGCATAAGCTAGCTATAACATACGACTGATAAAAATGAGAGTTGTAATTACGGGACATTATATAAATATTGTTATTGCGTCTATGGGCGCTTAGTGTTCGTCAATGCGTTAAAACACAGTCTATATATTTAGATTGATCGCCAATTTGTTACACCAATCTGTGTCCCTCGCAGTCCTTGACAAAGTTATGTAAAGTCCCAATACCAGGAATGTCTGATCAAGTACCAGCTTTGTCCCGAAGATGGTACAATCGCGTGGAACATCTCAGACATTTCGACAAGTACTCGTACATTAGTAGAGTGATACTCGTGATATCAATAAGCATCGAGAAGCCATTTACTTACTATTCGAGATCGTCTCACTCCACAACCCCGGGCTATGAGCTATCCGGTGAGAATAAGGTGCCGATAACTGTTCGTTTATGTTGAAATCTGTACGTACAAGTTAGCAAAAGCTGTGACAATCTTGTTTGGATATAATTGTCAGATAACGCTCAGTTTTACTTTGTAGGTACAACGTTAACTTACTACGAATTTTGTGTAACTAAGGCACGTGTCCCACGGCCGATAAGGAAGCTACTAGGTATTGACTATTTCCTCGCTCAAGGCAAGTGCAAAAGATTGTAGGTTTGGAGTAAGAAAAAAAAAGATAGATATATTTATAATGAATCGCTGAATGTTCACACCATCGGAAAGTACTCGCTTTTCCCAGCTACAAGAGCCTTCAAAGAGAGTGCTCAGTAACTTGCTCCGTTGGTCAGAACACTTTCTGAGAGTATCAGGCTTGTTAGGGATGTAGTGACATCTATAATGCCACATGTGAACTACGCATCACACCGACGACGTCATGAAAAATCCTGCATCGCACAAGAAGAGTTTATCACGCAACTACCATTTTTTATTGTGGGTGGGAAATCGTCAAATGACGTCTCTCGCTCTAGGGTGGAGCGGAAGGGCGTGTCAGACTTTTACTGACTAAAACCCACGCGTGTTCCTTCAGTTGCCCATATGCTAAGGCCACGGTAACTCTTTCGAACACATGTCGCGACCTTGGCAGAAATAGCATAATAGTCGCATATACAACGTCCCAACATCAATCATTGGGCAGTTGCCCACTAGACACAACACCAGTATGGTCGGTGGATCCTCCCCTATCTATAGAGGATGAGTGAACTTTACACCCTGCTCCTCATGCCTCTAAGGGTACATTATGCATAGGCTATAATAGCGAGAGATCGCTCATTGGTGTCGCGCAGTCGCTGCTCGTTTTCAATCGACGAAAAAAACGGAGGAGGTTCTCAATTCGACGCGTATATTTTATTTTTCTTTATGTTTTTTTTTTATGTATGACCACGCATAACTTTTTACATAGTCGTCCGATTGTGATATTTTTTTTTATTGGAAAGGGTATACTCTCAAGGTAGTCCCGTATAAATTTGGAAAACAAAATCGAACCCTAAGGGTCGTAAAACAGGGGATGATTGATTGTTCACTCACTGATTGTAATGTATAACCACGCATAACTTTATACAGAGTAGTCCGATTTTGATAATTCTTTTTTTGTTGGATAGGGTATACCTTGCCAAGTATTATGAGTACATTAAAGTCACAAAAAATTATAAAATAAAAACTTTTTGACAAAAATTTAAACCGCCGAAAAAACTTAAAAGCATAAAATAATAAACCTTAAAATTTTGAGTCGGCGCTGAAAAATCAATGAACAAAGATCACTCAAAGCGCCGACTCATAATTTTAAGGTTTATCATTTTATGATTTTCAGTTTTTTCGGCGGTTTAAATTTTTGTCAAAAAGTTTTTATTAGTTATTAGCTCGACTCGCTTCTAGTTAATCGCCAGGCGCAGCCATATGATAGAATAACTAGCTAGCCTGCACCATCCCACTCCTGGGCAAAGGTCTCCCTCCACTTCTTCCAACTTTCGGGAAGCCGCGCATCCTCCTGCCACTTTTGACGGAACCTATCCAGCTCGTCCCGCCATCTCCTACGTGGTCTGCCGCGACCCTGCCTCTCTGTTTCAGGACACTAGTTCTGTATTACTTGGGCCCACAGTTTGGCCGACATGCGGCAAACATGTCCTGTCAAATCAATATTATGACATCAAATATTAAAAATGTATTCAGCGTAAATAATTTTGTGCATAATTGTAATAAATATGTATGCAAAAAACGTTTTACATTATTCTTTTGTTTTAATCATATGAACCCTTTTGTTATTTGCAACGTAGGTAATGGTAATATTATTTGGCAATGTAGTCAGCAGTAATGTGAAAATTTGTACGTTTTATTTTGTTAATATTATGAATTTGTATTGATGTTATAGCACGACGATGTTTTGCATTTAATCATAATACTGCGATCGCCAATCCGCCTGCCAAGCGTGGCGATTATGGCAAATCCCCCAAATTAGGGGCGGCCTATGTTCAGCGGTGGACGTCTTACGGCTGAAATGATGTGATTGATGTATACTATTACTGTTGATGTATACTATTACTATTATATTTCCATAAGCTGAGCCGATAACTATTTTTCACAAAAAATCTGAATTTCCCGTCCCCGAGTATCGAGGCAGCTCTCACCCCCATAAAAAGTACCCATTTTTACCGGCAGCAAAATCAATATCTTTTACCAAAATAATGAGGCGGCAAAAAATCCATTATTTACGCAGGCCGTGACACTTACATTCACAATCCCTTCCTGTTTCTCTCTTCGTTTTACAAAATCCTGCTAATAGTATATTAGGTATTCGGGGCACGCCTCTCCCCTATTACAAGGTACAAATACAAAGTGACAATCTAAAAACAAAACATTTGTAAAGTGTAACCTCGAAATTGAAACCAAATAGAGCGCGCTATGTAATAATACTTTAACAAAATAATAGGTATTATATTTGTAAGAATATTTTTTCTTAACGGTTCGACACCGAACTTTATTTCAGTTGAATGGGGCTTGTGATTGCGTAAGCATACTTTGTTTTACGTTTTCAAGATTTGTTTTTAGGGTTTCGTCCTCAAAGAGTGGCAACAAAACCCTTACTAAGTCTCCACTGTTCGTTCGTCCATCTGTCTGTCACCGGGCTGTATCTTATGAACCGCAATAGGTAGTCAGTTGAAATCTTGACAGAGTGTAGATACGTGTTCAAAAAAATATGTAGTGTTAAATATTGTATGGTGCTACGGAACCCGTCGAGTGCGAGTCCAAATCGCACTTGGTTGGCTTTTTTAGTTAGTGTTTTGTAATATTAATTACGGGCACGCAATGGGTTATTCATAAACAGCCTAATTGATTATACTGTTGTAATGTGAAACTCGTAAATTCATGAACACCTTAAAGTTGAATGTCACTTACATAAAATAATCGACATAATTATGCTGGCATTATTATGCTTCCTATCTATGCCCGGGAATGGGCTAGGATCTTCCACGCGGGCCCAGTGCGGATTGATATCTAGACACATGGCTCCGAACTTTTGGTTCTAGAACATTTTCTTACGATATTTTCCTTCACCGATTTGAGAGCAATGGTGAAGAATTTATTCATGTAAAGTAAAGCGCCTGTTTGGGTCCGAATCCACGACCTACAGCTCACTGGGCCACTGCTCTTCGAATGTCACTTGCACTTAAATGTCAAGGTTTATTTTTGCTTTAAGACAAATATGAGAAATAGTTTAACATTAATGAGGTTTTGATTTACTGCGAGATTTTAACACACAACTATGATATAAACTGTACTACGTCAAAAGTTAAGTAAATTTTTTACTATAGTTCTTTTGCTCTTTATCGAAAGGAAAACGGTTTAGGCAATAATATTATAATAATAATATTTTAGTATTACATCTATAATTAATAGTGCTGTGCGACGAGGCGTCAAAGCGTCCATTTTAAATGCAAATAATGTCCGTTTGAATGTCCAGGCAGGTTTCCATTAAAATTTAATTCAAATCCTTTGAAGAGCTGCTGATACTTCACTGGCCAACGGTTTCGCTGTCTGTTGGAATTTCTGATTAAAGGAAAGGTATGGAAACAGATAAAGAGTTTTTTAACCACACCTTTCTTGTTTTTACACAAAATTTACATTTGTTTGACTTCAATAAGGAAACGACGTATTGATTTACATATCAACAAAAATAAAATCCCCGTTTCTACAACAAAGAATCATAATACAACACATCAGAATTCGAGAAACCCATTAGCTGTAACCTAATCAGTTTTCCGGTTTTAAATAGAATCCCTTTAAAGCAATCCGTTCGGGAATCGATTCTGGCAGACAAAGATGACTTTTACGTATGTAAAATTCGGTCCTTTCCGGACAGGAACTGAAACGGTATTAGGTCCTACATTAAAATTGATTGCACGTGTCCATATCCTTTTTCGGGACTCATTTTCTGCAATATAAAAGGAAATGGGGACAAACCGTATTGAACTACGTTTTTGTTTTCTTTTCAGGAAAATACAGAACTAGTCTAAAGCGACTTTTTATGCTGATGGTTTACCGTTTCAATATTTTTTTTTGTTCTGAATGAGAATAGCCCACTTTTCTATTGTTATGTTTTTCCAAATTATATTTTTTTGCATGAGAAAGTTTTGTTCGCCTAATAAAAATCTAGCATAATTCACTGCCTAGAAACACTTTTTCTTCTCTAGAAGGCCTTTGTTTGTGTAAAGTATGTTTTGCTTGCTTTAGCAAGCAAAATATCAATTATTAGAAATTATAGGTATAAGAGGCATTTAAATTAATTGAGAACTATCTAAATAACAGAATGCAGGGCACTGTTATTGAGGTATATAATGAACGTACAAAAATTGTAGACGTAGTAAAATCTAAATTCGACTCTGTAATACTGGGTGTACCGCAAGGCAGTATATTGGGGCCCCCATTGTTCTTATTGTATATTAATGAGCTTTCAAATATAATTAACCATCTTTATGTAATGTATGCTGATGACGCAACTATATTGACAGGCCTGTTGGTCTAGTGGTTAGTGACCCTGACTGCTATGCCGGAGGTCGTGGGTTCGATTCCCACCCAGGACAAATGTTTGTGTGATGAGCACGATCATTTGTTCTGTGTCTGGGTGTAATTTATCTATAATATGTGTGTATTTAGAAATATATAAGTATGTTTATCAGTTGTCTAGTACCCATAACACAATCTCTGCTTAGCTTGGGACTAGATGGCGTTGTGTGATAGTTGTGGAATATTATTATTATTATATTTATTTCAAATGAATATTCTAATAATCTTATTTTTGAAAGTGAAATAAATAGAACATTATTAACTGTAACTGATTGGTTGCAGTCAATAAATTTAAAAGTAAATGCCTCAAAAACCAAACTGATTCAGTTCAGAAATTATAAAAGTAAACTTACTACGTTGAATGTAACCATGTCTGATACAGTCATTGAATAAGTAAAAGACACACATTTCTTAGGAGCGATAATAGATCAACATTTAAACTGGAAGGCACATATTGAAAAGATTAATAAAAAAATATCCAGTGCCTGCTACGCATTGTCAGTCCTGGCAGAAACCACGAATCCATGTGTTACTAAAAATGCTTATTTTGGAAATGTTTAGTTATGGTGTCATATATTGGGGAAACTCAACAAACGTACAATCCACTTTCATTCTCCAGAAGAAATGTCTTAAGACAATATATAATATGTACAGTACCGACTCATTAAGAGATGTCTTCAGAACGGAGGAATTCTTGACACTGACTGGTATCTATATACTTGAATTATGTTTATTTGTAAAAAACAATATGCAATACTTACTTCAATTTTAAATCAAATTCTAAAAAAAATATTCGATCACAATATAAATATGACATTAATTTACCAGTTATTAATAATATGATGTTTTATAAAAGAACTTATGTGACTGCTATTCGTGTGTACAATCAGTTACCACCAACGATTAAGCAATTAAATGGAAATATGTTAAAAAATAAACTGAAAAGATTTTAATTTAAAATGTATTTTATAATCTACGTGAGATTTTTGATAAAAAATAATATTTGTAAGAAATTATAATAGGTTCCTTAAAAAAATATTGCATGTCCGATTTGGGTAACTAAACTAAAAATGTAATGTTTATTAATAAGAACTTAATGTACACAGTTATGCAATAAATATATCTTTATCTTTATCTCTGTCCCTATGACAATTAGGGCACAGTGGAGTTGCTAAGGCGTTTTCGAATAAAATGAAGTCCTATTTTTCTTATAGCTTAGGTACCTATCTATACTATTATAAAGCGGTAAAGTTTGTTTGAGTTTGTTTACAGGAAGAAATCTCTGGAACTACCATTAGGATTTGAAAATATACTTTTGCAATACATACCTTATTTCTTGAAGAAGGTTAAATGCTATTTAAAATCACGCTACAACCCTTAGAGATTGTACAAAATGAAAATAAGTCGGAAATAACGCTAAGTGTAAACGAAATAATAGCGCGGGCGAGCGAGCGGATGCGACACGTAGGGTCCGGGACCAAAATTTCACGCGAACGAAGTCGCGGGCAGAAACAAGTCTATAATAAAATTAATGCAAGATTTGAAACACGAACCGATTCGACGGTGCAAACTTTGATTGTTGCTTCAAATTACAGTATGCTACAGGCAATTGAATCACACAGTGTAAATCAGGCTTACGATAACACGGTAAAAAAAGGATACTGACTCAAATAATACGTAAAAAAATATATATCTCGCTTCTAAAATCCAATATAAGTAGTCATCAAACAAAACCAAGACCCAACCTATTTTATAAACATGGCGCTTGAAGCTACTACAATTTGTTAAATTTCTTTAATAGGTTTTCAACTCTAAGGCTATAATAGTATTAGGTTCATGATTGATTGGGAACATTTGAGAGTTTCGGGTAGCTTGATGTGCTGCCATCTGTACATTTACTATTCAGTCAAACTGAAATCGACCTAGCTCTGAAATCCATTACTATATATTCAATTACATCATATTTCATGAAGTTGTCACGAGACGCGTCTGCTCTTTGTGATATGAACTAGTGTTGGGTATTTGCATAGTGTTGTAACCTATTAATTTGGTAGGTTTCATGTGTTATTAAAGTGAATTAGTCCTTATGTCACGAATTTAAATTAAGAATTCATAGCAAAGAAACAATGCATGCTGGAAATAATATTATGGGACAATGAAAAAAAAAAAATTGTTATGCAATTTGTCATCCTACGTCAATATCTCATGTTTTACGCATTCCATACCACTGTCAAAAATAATGAAAGTTATTTACATTTATGAAACAGTTTTATAAAAAGAAAAGATACTTAATTCTCAATGATCTAATTCATACAAACGCTTTTGATAATTGTACTGATATTATTCAAAACGACGATATAACATGCTTGTCAGATATATTCAATTTCAGTAAAAGCGGAAAATATGGAAGGCGTGAAAAGCTTCCTTAAACGAGTCAAAAAAACATTGCTTATTTTATTTTGCTGTAACGCATTCAACATTGAACATAACGCGCCTTCGATGTTGTATTCAATTTGTTGGACAAAGTGATCGAAAGCCTCTGCCAGGTTCGATTTTGGTACACCATTTCACCTGTTATTGGCATCGACAAGTGGAGTTTATGTCGCCACAAGTTCTGCCCACAAATATTTGAGGGTATTATAACATTCAGATCAAACTTAACAATGTAAATTCACTTGACTGGTCGCTTTTAATGTTGATGATGTCGATATTGATCCGGGGCGGTCGACTGGAAGCAATAAGCTTGTTGACAACGGTCATCGAGCAAAGTTTTGTAATAATGCCCGTTTCTGGTTAACCCTTTATTAAAAGATGAATATTACTGTTTTAGTTCGTCAAATTCATTCACCATTCAGCATAATCTCAAATGTTTCCAATGCTGGGACACAGACCTCCTTTCTGTGAAAGGGAGTGGGGCATTCAGGCCCAGTATAGGTTGGTAGATGTCAAATGTCTTTGAATTTTTGGTTCTAGGATATGCCGGTTTCCTCACGATGTTTTCTATCGCCGTTTCAAGAGCAGTGATCGTGAAACAATTTACACAAAATAAAGCACTTGTCTGGGTTCGAAAATACGAACTCGTAATTCGCGGCGTTGCCCACTGGGTCACCTGACTGCAATTACTGTATTATTTTTGTTAAAAGATTGTTTTTAAACTATCTCTCGCACACAGTACTTGAGCGAGGAAAACTTTAACAAGTATCTGTAACTAAAATATTTGGAATATCAACATCGTATGACGCCTGACCTTTTTCCTTTATTAAAAGCTTTTATTTAACTGCACTCGTATGTCCTGGAATTTTGCAATCAATATTTCACCCACTTCCACTGAAATTATCGGGCTGAAATTTGGCACTCACGTGTGGCTCTCGTGACAATGCACGATCATTGTTTTTTTTTTATTATTTAAAGTTGAAATAGTTTAACCTAATGGAGTCCATTTAAGTTAGAATCATTCTAATTCCAGGCTATTAGGTTTTTCATAATATTCGTGTTCTAGTTTTGCTACATACTAGAAAATAATATCATCATTCTAAAGTATAATAAATCATTGTTTAATTAATTTACGTCACAGCAAGACGTAAATAACAGACGCAAAAAAAGTAAATAAATCTCTGTAGCCGTTTTCTATTTAATCTGTGTATTCTTGAATCTGAAACTGAATTCTGGAATCTTGTTAAACACACCTACAGTTTTTCACTGAAAATCTTTCAGTTTCTACGAAAAGTATCTCGATTTAACTTCAGTAGTAGCAACCTAACAAGCGAACCGATCTGTGCGAGACAGTGATGACCCGGACAAAAGAGAAGTAGCTTATGTTCTGCAGTTGGCGCACCTGTTAGGGTGGAACGGACATGTTTTGGAACAAGGTGATCATGTCTTACGAACTTTGAAGGAAGTCCTTTCTTAAGTTACATGTTTTTTGTGTGTGTGACTTCAAACGATTACATACTTTTGAGTTAAGGTAGGAACTTTCTTTGGAGATAGAAATAGTAAATTGTTGTTGCGACAATCAAATGGACGTATATATGGGCGCCAAACCATTATTTGATTTTCATAAAAAGCTTGGTTTTGATTATTTTGTACTCAATCTGACTTCCATGTTATTTATTTAATTAATACTATTTCCGCTAGAATTTAAAAAGTGTCTGTGTTGTTACTTCCTTTTGATTTATTTTAAATATTGTTGTTTCCGGTACAATTTATAAAAGCTTTTATGTTGTTACTTCCTTTTGAATTAATTTAAAAATTACTGTTTCCGGTACAATTTATGAAAGTTTCTATGTGGTTACTTCCTTTCGATTTAATTAAAATATTGTGGTTTCCGGTTGTATTTATATAAAGTTTCTATTCTTATACTTCCGTTTGATTTATTTAAAATATTGTGCGTTTCCAGTCAACCATATTTTAAGTTTCTATGTTGGTATTAAGGATTTATGTTAACATATCCGCTTGATTTATGTAAATTCTTTTTGGCGGCAATTTCATGTATAAAAACTGCTGTAATACGAATGAAAGGACATTCTTTTGTTCGGTGCTCGTGGAATAAACACCCTGAATTGAAGTAAAATATTTTTATTGTATTCTCTTAAACATTTTACTGCTATTTTCTATTGCTGTGTATTTGTGTGATATATTGGTGCCAACCAATATGTTTGACTTCGCCAACGACGGCGATGATGCGCCGACATATACCTAATAGCCACGTGCTTCAAGATGCAAGTAATAACCTGGATAGATATTGCAATTATCACTCATGCTTGTCTTACAAATACTAGTTAAATCTATCTATACTAATATTATTATCTGTACTTAATATTATACAGCTGAAGAGTTTATGCTTGTCTTACAAATACTAGTTAAATCTATCTGTACTAATATTATTATCTATACTTAATATTATACAGCTGAAGAGTTTGTTTGTTTGTTTGGTTGAACGCGCTAATCTCAGTAACGACTGGTCCGAATTGAAAAATTCTTTTTGTGTTGGGTAGCCTATTTATTGAGAAAGGCTATAGGTTATATAACATCACGCTACAATTAAAAGGAGCGGAGCAGCGACGTAAAATGGTCGGAAACTGGCAGGCAAATTCAATGCGACGGGAAGGGTCAGGGGGCTGAAAACGTTGACGTGGACGAAGTCGCGGGCAGAAGTAATCTAGTGCTTAAATAAAAGTGTGCTGTTGGATTTTTAGCGTTGAAAATTGAAAATCAAACAGAGCTGTTGTATTTAGCATTCGGTGACTTGCCGTGTTGGTGAAAATGGGCAGATTTTTATAAGTAACTACTTCTCGACGAGACGATAATAAACGTCAACCTACTATGCCACATATAGTACCTTACGAATTCCTAACTATTAGGTTCAAAATTACATGTTATGATTTGATAGCTGGAACACGGAGACCAAAGCCAACATACTATGGAACTACACTATGGAACTACTACTATGGAACCACTACTATGGAACATTATAGGGCAACTATGCTATGCTACTCTGACCAAACGAGTAAGGTTAGAACTGTGACCAATTGCGTAAAAGCCTAACAAGCGTTACATTCTTGCTGATCGCAGCTACATGGCTATTTAGTATTCAGACGCAAAAATAGGAATAATTTGATGTTCACAAAAAGAGGCACAATCTAAATTGAGTTAATAAATGAATGCACATTGAGAAGTGACAAAGTAACGCTTCAGTGAGTTGTTCATGGGGAAAGTTTAAATGGAAGTCGATTAACAAAAAGGGGCCTTTGTTAGAGTGAATATGAGTGGACGATGTGTCACGAAGATTCCCCGTAGACATATTGTATGCCGACCTCGTCGGATGACGTTTGTCCTTCTGAAAGGTCAAGTGCGTGGTAGGGATTCGGATTTGTAGTAAAATAAAAACAGGGACGTGTGTCATAGAAGTTCAGGGGCGTTGCTAGAGACATATCAGCCGTGTCAATGATAGGGGTCCCCAATTTTTGACAAGTTTTTGGCATTTGATTGTAGCCGAGATGAAACTGCGATTTGAGATTTTGAATGTTTTTTGAATTACGAGAATTTGCCTTCTGATCATACACAAACGCTGGTTGCGAGTACCAGACACCTGACCTTTCTGAAAAACATCACCAATAGGGTCACTATTCGTCCTTCATTCATCCTCTAATCGTGACCGAACTATCTAAGCGTACTATTTTCAATTTTTGTCATGGAATCTTCTTTTAAACCGCACCATTGTCTTAACACATCATTTCTCAGCCTGTCATTCATAGTCACACCACATATTCTTCGCAAAAATCTCCAACGCATTTTTCTGCTTTCATGCTTCTTTTGCCACAAGCACCATTCATTTTTGCCCTCCAGGTGTGTAAGCATAAATTTGTAAAATATTTTCTAAAACCTCAAATGCATATTGATAAGAGACCTGTTATGTATGAATAAAATACTCAAGCTCTTGTATCTGTTAACAACCTGGCAGCTTCGCTCATTCTCTTATTTAAATCACAATATTGTATTTTTATCTATTTTATAAAAAAAACAACCCCTTTAGAGCTTCGCTGCAGTCAGGTGAAAAGTAAACCAGTTTTTGAAAAAAAATTAGGACTAAGTACGCCACGGTAGAAGTTGATATAATAATGATATAGGTCGAGAACAGGGTTTAAAAACATAGGTGTTTTCTGAGATATTTTGTTTACAATCACATGTTGCCAATTTTGCCTGACTTCCAGGATTTCTCCAGGTTTTATTGTAACGTTAATTTTAACGTAGCATATTTTATGACTGTCTCGTTCGTTCAGTGGTCGCAAGCGCTACATCTGAACGTGATGTCCTAGTTTATTCCCAGGTCGGGCTAAGTGTTATCGGGTTTTTTTATCTGCTGCAATTGATAGCAAAAGGCTAACTTCCTTTAAGTAAACATAAGAACCTTAATATAATTGGCGATATATGGGTATTCTATAGGTACACCTATGTCCATCCCTTTGGAGAACTAAGGCGTGATGTTATTCTTACGTTTTGAGTCCAGCTGTTCAGATTTAAGATGCTGGTAAGTAAAGGATCACACAGAACACTAATCAAGCCATCACGTTTCACACTTGACTGCTGTATCTTTTATTCATAGGTACTTCCACGTTAACTTCTGATCAGGGTTTCACTGATCAAATTCTCATTACTAGACCTATGTCAACGCTGAAATCCAATTCGTTTTATAGGTATCATGAACTAAACATGTTTTCTTGAAATTCTATATTTATTTTCAAATAAGATAATATACGGGGGTCATACTGGAAGCTTTTAGAATAGGCCAGTAAGAAAAGCAGCCAAAAAGCTGGCAATGCCATGATATATGGCAATTCTGATTCTTTGGCATGAAATAGACCAGCCCTCTGGTCATGTAAATATAAAACAAAATAAGATTTTGTTTCGGCAACGAGTTTAAGACTTGGCATTATAAAAATATATTTCTGTTGATATATACCACCAGTTTTTTTTTTCTGGATGGGAAATCATCAAATGACTTCTCCCGCTCTGGGCGGAGCGGGAGGGCGTGTTAGACTTTTACTGACTAAAACCCACCCATGTTCCTTCAGTTGCCCATGTGCCGGGGCCACGGTATCTCTTTCGAACAATGACGCGACCCCGGCAGGCATCGGTCCTAGCAGACCTCTTCAGCGCTGCTGACATCTCTTTGAGGCGCGCCGTCGACCCGAGCTTGGTCCTTACCGGGCGGCGACCATTGCTCACCACCCGCAAGCTCGCGCCTTCGGTGGCCGGGAGTCCGCTTTTGACTCCCGACGCCCGGGGCGTTTCCTCCTGCGGCGGCTAGCGACGTGAGGGTGCAGTGACTGCCACTCCCTCATGCGCCCCGCCTCCTCCTTCGCGAGCATTACTGCTTCGCAGAAGGAGGTGACGGCTTCCCATGCCCTCTCGCTCCGTACCATGGCTCGCACCACGGCCGGACGCGAGAGGTCGCCGCTATATATACCACCCTTGTGTCTAATTATTAGAGCATCTACCATTCTGAATCACGGTTTTCTCTTCTGTTTTATTTATTTTCAAGTTTATCAAAAAACAATACGTAATGCGCTTATCTACTCGTACTAAGGAGACAATATTCAGTACAAATAATATTCTCACCAAAGAGCATTACCGCAGCACAAAAATAGTGGAAAATGTGTAGACTGCACAATACTTGTTGATAAGTGACTACCTACCTTCCATAATAACACCTATTAGTCAAAATCAGCTTCAAATAAATGACCATAAAAGTCACCTAAAAAACAATTTAAAAGGCATTACCCGCGAATTATCTTCTTCAAAACCGGCTTAAGCTTCATCGATATTTTATTCAGCACTTGTTACATCGACAGCTCAATAATCAGATTATGTTCGTATCTCATAAATATCATGTTTTAATCTGCACACAGAACAAAACGAAGCGATGGCGGACAATAAAGAAAGCTTAATGTGTAGGTTCTGTTTTCTCGTCACGTTTTTTCGCCGTTTAAATGTCCCTCCAACAAATGGCTCGGAACATAACTACATCGGCGACCGTATACCTAAGAGAAATAAAACAGGAGAACAGATACACACTTTTTGTCTTTGAAAGAATTGCGGAAATGTCCTTCCTTGTCTTTAGATTAGACGTCCATGGAAGATTGAAGTGATTGGACGTATGATATCCTACTATCCTTCCAGTATTATTAATGTGAAAGTTAGAACGATCCCATGTTTATATGGATATTACTCAATCACGTAAAAATGGCCGTACGGCTTTGGATGAAATTTGGTACATAGATAGTTTATAACCTGGATTAACACATATGATACTTCTTATCCTGGTAGTACATTCCCGTTGGATAATTTCCAACAAACAAACGGGCTAAGCCGCAAGCAAAAGCTAGTTCTACTAATATTATACATTTGAAAGTTTGGGTGTTTGTTACTCCGTCACGCAAAATCGGCAGAATGGAATTGGATGGAATTTGCAATCTGGACAGTCATCAATCACCGCTATCTCAAACACAGATTTTTGTCATTATCACATTAAATCGTTTGTGTACAGACGCCAACACATCAAGCTACTACAATCTGTCAGATTTCTTTGATAGATTTTCGACTTTATTTCTAGAGCATTAGGTTCAAGGTTCATTGGGGAAAATTGACAGTTTCCGGTAGCTTGACCTGGTGGCGTCTGTACATAAATCCTTTAACATGTAAGTAGATTTACTTCACGAAATATTACAGCACTTCATTTAGATGAGATAACAGATAATCTCATCAAAATTAAACGCTGTAATTTTAATGATAATACCATTAAACATCGAATAGTTTGTCATCTTTGTTTGTCAAGTACCTATAAAGGAGATGCTTTTAGCGTAAATTACGTAATTAATCTCATCAAGCGCTTTATATTTTGAATAAATAACTGAATTCTCTCTAAAACACTCTCATCGTGATCTTCAGCTTAAAATGAGTAGTTGTTGATTCATAATATAAGCCTCTCACTGATTAAAATATTGAAGTGAAACTTTAACGGGATAATTGAAATACAGGATTTACTTAAACATTACTCGGGATGAAACAGAGCAACGTCTAAGATAAATAAGTCGGGAAGTAGGATTGTAATGTATTCATTCCAATCTCATCCTAAATCCTTTTTGTTATTTTCTGTCCCCAATCCAGACGTCTTTGGGAGGAGCAAACCTCCAAAATTGCAATCACGCAAATTGAAAATTAATGGACCGCGAAATCCAATTTTGCATTAAAGCTTTCTGGTAGGTAAGTAGGCACTCGCCCCTGCTTCGCTCGGAGTGGTCATGGTATCATACTTATTTATGGTTTTTGAGACAAAAGTGAACGAAAAATATTCGTGTTCTTTTGCAAGTCGAGAGATAACAAAGTAAGATTGGTTTGCGTAAGCTGTTGGAAGGAAGCGAAGTGAACTTAAAGGAACAGACTACCGTACTCTTTCGTATTAAATAGGCTGTCTGTTTCAGTATTTCAGTTTCTGTTCTTGAAATATAAAGTACGATCAATTTATTGTACGCTTACTAATGGGTATGGAAAATAGTAAATCATGAACCATTAGTTCTCATTTGGAAGTGAAATATTATTGAAGGTATTTCATGGGCCATCAAAATAAACTGAATGTCACTGCTGACCACCGAGATACCGTGGCCCTAGCATATGGGTAACTGAAGGAACACGGGTGGGTTTTAGTCAGTAAAAATCTGACACGCCCTCCCGCTCCGCCCAGAGCGGGAGAAGTCATTTGATGATTTCCCATCCAAAAAAAAACCGCTGACCACGCTGCTTTACTGTAAGGCTAAGTATGTACGCCACCATATAAACTATTAATGCTTTCCGAGGACATAATAGAACAAATAAGAAAGGATACCTATCTTAAAATAAACTAGTTAATAAAAAAGGATTCCGACCTGAAAATTTTGCTAAAAACTAAATTAATATGACAGTTATAATATAATAATAACACGTGGGACTTCATCACTGAGCGTGCAGGGCGGTGGCGCCGTGGCGCCGCGTGGTTGACGTGCCTTTGTTTAGCTTCTCAGATTAAGAGCTAATTAAACCATACGTATAGAAAACTTTTTTTTAATCAAGTAGTTTTGTACAAAAACGTTTACGAAATAAATAAGAAGCTACCAATACTTCGTTTACATAAATTGATTACGTAAAACCTTCGTCCAAGCGATCTGTCTACTTCGTAAATAATATGCCATGAACATACGCACACGTTCGTTCCTTCGACGATACCCTCTTAACTCGAGGTCGACCCGAGAAAAGTGTCGTTTACCCTCACGTTATCTTGAAGTTCCAATGTCCAAATTCGTTTCATTTCGTTACAAGTGAAATATAGTTAAAGCCAAAGACTAGAACTAAGTATACGACACATCCTACGTTTCATTGCTTCTTAGTTTTGGTGATAGACATTTTCGATTCCTTCAAGTCACTGCGTACTGCCGAGTGATATTAACTCCGCCCGGAGCGGAGTAAAAAGTTTTTTTCATAGCCACGGTATACCTAATCCTAAGTTAAGTGCTCGAGATTTCATAGGATAGCTAGGTACGAAAGACTTTTATGAGAGGAAAAACTATTTTCTGTGGGAAATCTTTACCTCGTCTTTACTTTCTTATCTCGGTTCAGCACGCTTAAGCTTTAAGAAGATTCAGCACTTGGTGTAAACTATCGCTATGAGAATAAAGGCACGTGTATAATGAATGAAGTAACTCTTAGTAAAGTCGTCTTTTGAATGCAGCCGAATATCAGTATTCTTCACAGAACGACAGCCTATTTCAATCCAATTAATACGATACTCCTTGATAAGATTGGCTGTCAAACTTTCGGGCTTCTAACTACCAATTATGACTGTCCAAGGTTTAAGGATGAAAGCCGGGACCAACGGCTTCGACTGCTTTCCGTGGAACGGTGTTGGTATATAAAGATGTTCACCTATCCACGGATTAACCGCGGCAAGCATGGCTTAACCTGATCGATTGACCCGAGTGGCTGTTGTTACTAAGCATCGAGCCACAATAACAAAAAAACCCAATTTTATCAAATCATGGGATTTAAGCAAAATATTATGTGAGGCTGGTGCCTAAACTAAGCGAAATACTTTAAATTCTGGCCCCCAGCTGATCTATTCAGTAAACATCTCAACGAGAAAACTTAGGTGAAGTGAGCATTACATGAGCTATCAATAGTGTCAATCAGGAGGAATCAGTGCTTACTTCACCTAGGTTTGCACACTTTAGTACATTACGATGCATGTGACTTAAATAGTTCATTATTGCACAGTGTGAAGTTAGCGGCCGAGCGTAGCGACAGTGTTGAATGTAATAGTGGACTACTTAAGTAACACGTATGGTATACTATTTTATAGCGCTTGTGACATAATTCTGCTCATAAGTCACGCTATTATGCGACTTATTAGTGAAAAAATGGACTACTTAAGTCACAGAAAAGCATGCCATAAGTGTGGGTTTAGGTCACATAGTGCAATTAAGATTTTTACAGGACAGACCAACCGGTCTCTTCCTAAAGTATAAGTATTCTCCTCCTAAAGGGTAGTCCTGTCAGTTCACCAAAAATTTACTTGACAAGCAACGATTGGCAAAAACATGATTTGTCATTTCATCATTATACAACAACAAGTTTGTCAAATAATTCACTTAAAAAAATAATTATCCGATAAACTTTTTTTTAATAACGTATTATTTGACAAAAAAATCATTTTATTTTTCATTTTATCTCATGAAACAACGTTTGGATGAAAGTCATTCGGCCATTAGGTTATATAGGTTGTGGTTTTTTTAAGCCTTGAAATACCCTTCGGGGCAGATCCGACATGGTTTGGGGAACTGTGACCTCCCACGCACGAGCCGAGCGAGCGAAGCGAACGGTGCCGCGGTAGCGGCCGGCGAGTGCGAGAAACGACTAAATTTTAGGGAGGTAGTTCTATAAAATTATGCAAAACAATACCGCCATGATCACTTTGTGACTGGTTTAGAAAATGTATTATAAAATGATATTTAGTATAAACATAATTTTTCGAAAAGAATCTAAATATTACATGAAAAATGCATAAATGACTAAATATTATCTGACACATTTGTTAAGAGAAGCATTTGCCAAACGAATATTTGTAAAGCGAGTGTTTATAAAATAAAACATTTTCGGAATAAGTTGTTTGTGAAATAAATAGTATATGAAACGTTGGTTGTAAACTAGAAAAGTATCAATTGTGTTTGGTTGTAAACTAGAACTAAAACTAGATAATAATTCCTGTTTGACTTATTGGAAGGAATATTCATGAAGAGTGCGTGAGTGTGAAGTTGGTGCGTATTTTAAATGCCATTTTGTGTGTGCTCGTAGGATATCCTTATAACATAACGCTACAATATAAATGCTTCCATTTTATTGGTATAGTGACAGTGTTCTGCTGTGTGCAGCGGTGTATTAAGGTGATGGTTGATGATGAGGTGCTGGTAGAGTTGGTGCCGAAGAAATTAATGAATTCTCGGGTGTATTGGACCAGTATCGTAGTTGGAAGGTAGGTGTACCACAGATCACATAAACATTACATTTTAATGTTGATGTTGCAATAGTAATTACTAAAATACCAAATATGCTGAGGGTCTTCTGGCTAAATAATAGCTCTTCGAATTGATCGATTTATCAGGTGCAGCTACGTTTGCTGCCTTTAGTCTAATGATAGTTATAGCATCATGTTAATGTGACGGTACCGAGTTGTCATACTAATATCTATGACCTTTGTTATGGGTTCCTATTCAAAAGATAAAAATTATAGCAATAGTGTGCCTACCACGGAGCGGCGGAATTCGAACGATTTTCAAATTGAAAATTCTCATTTCTCACTTACTTAGTTTTAAGACTTATTGCCCTTGTCGACTAAATTTAAACTAAGATGCTTTATTTATGATAGTTGTATGTTAGATTAAAAATCGTTTGACTTTGCACTACGTTTACGACGAATGTGCGTCCTTAAGCTTCTGAATTTACTTTGGAAACGACGGCAGTTTTTTCGCGTCAAATATTGATGCAAATCCTTAATACTGGTTACACTGGGAGCCCATTTTGATCAACCTAGTTTGCAACAAATAGACAAAGAGTTTGCGACAAAGAGTCATAAACTCCATGTAGACCATCATTTTTCTGTCACACTTTCCTGTTTAGTAATATTTTACAGAAAAATCTTTGTTTGAAAAGTAAAGTAATAAAGCTAATAGCCAAGCATGTTCAGTTGCATGTTACGTCAGTTATATTACCCAGTCTAACACACGATTAACATTAGCTCATTGTCGCCTTAAGTACATTTCTGTGTTATGCCTAATTCAAAAACCATGTGCGTGGTAATTAGGACTTATGGCCTAGGCGCGTTGAAAAAGTCAAAGGAGAGAAAATGGCTGTGTTATCTTTTATACTACATAATTTTGAAAAAAGAAGGCAGATAATCTTACGATTTTGTGTTCCCATCAGTTGCCCTAATGATAAGATCGGACAGCTAGCACCAAAAACATAGACAGAAGGAATGTACATGGACCAAGTTCAATGGAATTTCTGATGAGCAAAATTACGAAATTTCATACAAACTTTCATCAAACTTAAAACATTTATTTCAAAAAAACCATTTACTGACACTTCTGCTTTGTCAAAATGTCAACCAGTTAGTTGAAACTGGTTGCCATAAATTATTGGGATTAAAAAATTAAGGGGTTAAGCCTTTAATTTTCAAAAATCGTTCCTTATATGAAGAACTCTCTGTTCGTAGTTTAGGCTGCAAGTGATATTTATCAGTGAGTGAATTAATGAATTTTAGAGTTATATAAAGTGAAAGATATGAGCAAGAAAAGTTATAACTTCTGACCATTACGATTTACAAGTTTTCTGACATTATTTTCCTTCATCATAGGAGAGTGGCGTGTTACACTAACTTAGATAGAACAAAATTATAGAACCAAGGCGATTAAAGGATTATTTTAAGACTGTGGGCTGCAGCATCCTCTTATGCAAACTACTAGGACCAGGAACGCATCAGTTAAAGGCTCCTAGATACTATGGTAATATTTCTATTAGACCGTAAATGCTAGTCTCTCAAGATTAAATTCATGTTCGGATCTAGACGTCCATGGGTTGATATCATTTTAGTTGAGTGTCTCTTTAATGATGGTTAAAAAATGTTGATGTGATAATAATAATAGATAAGACTATTTATTATGAATAATTGAATACTGTTTAATGCACATGAGGGAGCAGTGGCGGCCCAGTGATAACAGCCCCGAACTATGAGTCATGGGTCGGAATTAGACCCCAACAGGCAATTTACTTTGTGTAAATTATTTCATCAGCACTGCTCTCAAAACGGTGATGGAAAACATCGTGAGGAAACCGACATGTCCTAGAACCAAACATTCGATGACATGTGACATTCGCTAGTCAACACTGGGCTTGCGTGGAGGATTATGACCCATTCCCTCTTTTAGAGACGACGCCTGTTATCCCAGCGGCAGGATCATTATAGGTTGATTATGTACAGACGCCAACACATCAAGCTACTACAATCTTTCAGATTTCTTTGATAGATTTTCGACTTTATTTCTAGAGCATTAGGTTCTAGGTTCATTGGGAAAAATTTACAGTTTCGGGTAGCTTGACCTGGTGGCGTCTGTACATGCGCTGATCACGACAGCCATTATAAAAAGATGTTAATCTGAGTGATGACGATTCGGTATAGTTATCAAATTAATCATTGTTATTAATTTGTTTACGAATAGCACTATCCCATTTCTTCCCGTGGGTATCGTAAAAGGCGACTAAGGGACTTACTAGAGGATGGGCAGCAATTTTCCACCATACAGCGTTCGCCAACCCGCCTGCTAAGCGTGGGGATTATGGCAAACCTTTGAGGGGGGCCTATGCCCTGCCAGGGTCGCGAGATTGTTCGAAAGAGACACCGTGACTCTGGCACATGGGCAACTGAAGGAACACGGGTGGGTTTTAGGCAGTAAAAGTCTGACACGCCCTCCCGCTCCACCCAAGAGCGGGAGACGTCATTTGATGATGACCCATCTAAAAAAAAAGGGAGGCTTATGTCCAGCAGTGGACGTTTTTCGGCTGAAATGATGATGATGATGATTAATTTGTTTTGTTTTTTGCCTTTTATTGCACGTTTTGTGACATTGTTGTTCCACGTAACCTACCCAATGGGGATCAGATATATCTAGTGGAAATGTGGCAGTATTATCATAGCAATGTTCATAAGCACTCCTTTGGGAACGGACGCCGGTTATAACTGTGTGCCGCTTAATTAAACTGACTTTTTAATTATGTGAGTGTCGCCCTTTTGGTCTGCCGGCAATCGGAAAAGGTTCGATTTAAAATAAGTAGAATGGAGAAGTTTTCAGAATATAATACTGATACAACACGAGTTGAGGTACTTTTTTATCGATATATCCTTTTTGTTTCAGAGTAAAAACGTTCATAATGAATGGAAATATTCCATTTGGTCTACTGTGTTGAAACAGTGTATAATCAATAAATATCTCCGGTTACCAACGGGGGGGGGGGGGTAAAGGCGTGACAATTAATATTCATCAAATTAATTTGCATATCGATCTGGTAGCGAAAAAATTATAAAAATAGGTACCTGCTATTTAATCAACCATCTATCTGATGGTTTTGTAGGAGCTGAATATGAAAAAAAGCAAAAGATTTTGAAAAGTATTATCCTCCGTTATTTGTTACTAGATAAGGTAGTTTGCTATTTCAAAACGTGAAATGACCGAACAAAGTTAAAGAAATGTGACTCGACGCGTAGCGGCGTTGTTATTTGCTACGACAGTGTAACTGGCGTAGCTGTGACATCGTAGCATCAGCTACGGCGTAGCAACAGTGAAATCGCTTATTTTTAACAGTATGAAAAAGTAACTTTCATTATATACAGTCCATGGCAACGATGCGGCGTTGATCCTTCAGTATCTACTTGATAATTCAGTTAGGCAAATAGATAGATCATTGAGAAAATTATGCAAAATCACCCAACTCTGTTTCAAATCGCCATTAATACCCGTGAGAAAAAGATGACTGGCGCAACTGCCCCCGGGCCGGGCAGCTCAGCTCATACAACCACCGTACCTTTTTCAGAAACATCATTTAAAAGCATTCAATGTTTCCGTAGAGAGATCGAAATCATATCAGAGCAAATATTTTACCGCTTTTAATGACAGAATGAACATCAGAAAATATGAGAATTATGAAGCTATTTTTGTATTTCGAATGAAATTCCCTGAAGAGTCAGTTTGTTTGTTATAGCTTTATTTTTGTTTTAAGCTTCGGATGTTGAAAAATTTAATGTGTATTGAAAAAGAAACATGTGCTTTTGTGTCTATAATATTTTTATTTTTTAAAATTCATTCGCAAATGTCGGCAAAATAAAGTTGTTAGTAAAAAAACGAGTTAGCAAACCCCGCCTTTGTTCCACCTGGTTCACAATGTGTATTGTCATTTATTTACCTCTCATAAATAACGACCCTCATACAGTGACGGTTACAGCAGTTACGCCAGATACGCCCCGGTGGACAATGTGCCTTACGCAAGTTACGCAAGTTAATGCTTTGTGCCAAACTGTGAGTACCCACAGTCTCCAGATATTCATAATTAAATTCTAGTTAGGAAGTAGGGACGCCTGTGGCACAGAGTAGCTTTTCAGAAATGGAATTTAACAATTCACACGAAGTTCCAACTAGAGACGGAGAAACCATAACTACGTATAATAGCGTATGTATAATAGGTTGGGTTTGTGTTAAGGTGTGCTTACACGGTTAATTTCATAGTACTTATTACCCTGCAGCGATAGCCGCAATAAGTTATCGATGGAGCAATGCAACAGAATTCCTAAAACTGAATTAGGTAATTCTGAAATCTCTCATTTCTGTCTATCCAAAATTTATTTGTAAGGAGTTCCGTGTGGAGCTAGACCTAAAGAATAGCACCATCTCATTTCTTCCTATGGGCGTCGTAAGAGGCGACGAGGGGAGTTACTAGAAAAAGGGCAGCAGCGTTTTCATTGCATTTTACCACGATACTGTGATCACCACTCTATCTGCCAAGCTTGGCGATTATGGCAAACCCCTTCCCTTTGACGGAGGCCTATGTCCAGCAGTGGACGTCGTTCGGCTGAAATGATGATGATGATATTAATAATGAATGTTTTGTCTAGTTGCTACATACCGCGCAGTATAATAGAGTTGTGCCTTTATATAAGGGGCGATTCTCATAATTTTAAAAACGTTCACCGTCTGATCTCAATCACAATCTGTCGAAAATACTTCGAGTTTCGTAAATTTTTGACAAGTTTTTCACATTTGTTGAGACTGCGAATAGATTTTGAATGTTTTTAATTACGAGAATTGACTTTCAGTTTGGCGCTTTATGTTGTCGTGATGTCACATTTGGACAATATTGCCCAGTACAGTCACAAGCATTATATACTGTCTACCTGTACACATAACCAAATTCAAGACCCATTTTCTCTTTCAATAACAATTGCAACTTTGAGATAGGAGAAAATCACTTTTAAAAGTTGCTAAGAGCATACATATTAGTACTCGTGGCTACAGGTCAAGTTATACATTTCCAGTTTTAGCTGACCTCGCATTGTAGAGGCTTTTCGTATAATGAGATATCAGCTTATACTGGAAATCTAAGCTTGATGTGTAGCCGTGCGTACGTCCTTAGTAGCTCGTGTGCGTACACCTTTATTAGGTTGGGATGGTGTTACAGTTTGTCTGCGGGTCTTCATTGTTTGATGTTACGGGTATCGGCCTCTTCTGCTTGCTACTCAGCGCTCACGACCGTTTTACCCATTTGTCGAGTTACACTATTGTTATCAAGTTATTTCTACAGAAAATTATGGAGATTAAGTATTTTAAGACAATCGAAATGGTAGTTGGACAATGAGATACTACGTCCTATTCTCACATTGTCTGATTAAATTTAAATCTAGAAGAAGAAGTGATCAAATTGTAACCTTTCCAAAGCAAATTCTTTTGTTTTGTATTTTCGGTTGTTGCCACCAATTTCCGAAATTAATGTTATTTTTTACTTCATGGTGTTTTTTTTTTTGAAAGCCGGTATATACAACATTAATTTTTGTTTATGCGAAACCCGAAACACGGGTCTAGTATTTTTATGTAAAGAATCTATGAAAAAAATTTCAAAACTGTATCATTAATAATCATAAAGTTATCGCGATACGTGCTCATCAATCGGTGGCATTCGGACGACTGAGGGAGCCGAGGGAGGGAGTTGTTACCCGTCGTCGCCGTCTCGCTGTACGCCCACGCGCGCTATGAACTGCCCTGACCCGCACAGATGTTTGTGGATACGTATTGTCATTCGGTGTCCTACTTGGAAGCGTAATTAAATATTTTTGGTTCAAAATATAACATGGTGTAAAAATTATTGGAATCGATTCAGTTACTGATTCTGAACAAACTATATTCAGGTTTCGCATATACTAAAAATAATCTTGTATATATTTTTTAATAAGTTTTTGTTAATTTATTGAAGTTGTTTAGGGCTAAATATACTTACTAAGAGGTACATGCATGGTGCAAGTGAGATCATCCATCCAAGTATATTATAACCTACTTAATTCAGTCACAATGAACAAGTTCCGATCTTACAACTTCGTACTTATTAAACAGTCCGTAAACTGTGAGACCGATACGATAATATCCTTTTAAAAACGAGTTCTTCCCTTTAAACTCAAATAAGATCCCAACTTCCTATTTTTATTATACGAGTAAATGCGAAAGTAAGTTGGTTTGTATGTTACGCTTAAACTGTAAAACGGATTTTGATGAAATTTAGAATTAGATAAACCATGACCTGGCTAAGGACATAAGCTACTTTTCATTATAGATCGAAGACCAAGTCACAGGCAACAGCAAGTGTGACCATAAATGTGTTCAAAACAGCTTAGATCCCAAATTTCATTCTTAGACAAAGTTTAAGCGCATTCAAAGTACCTATGTACAAAGTAAATGAGCATATATTCGTACATAAGTACGCGCACATACGCGCGCCGCAAGTACTGTCTATGCTGTGCCAAAATATGAAATTCAAATTCGGAGTGATGCACCTGAAGTCGTTACAAACTCGTTTGGTTAGCCTTTGCAGCAGTTGATATATTTACATTCGTATATATTGCACGCAAATACAACTTATAGAAAATGGCTAAGAAAATATTTCAATACAGATATTTAAATTGCAACCAAAATATGATTAGGCTATAGAGTTTAACGAGGATAGAGTAGACTATGGGTTTTTTAAATATTAGATGGCTTTATAATCCTACGTCACAAACATGTGTTAAAATTTTTCTGACGTTGGATTACGACTACGAGTTTGTTTGTAGTTAGTAGCCCCAGGCAAAGACGGTGAGATAAGCTAAACTCCTTTAATACGGTGTGGTCCTTAGTAAAAGAGGAGAAATCCTTAACTTAAGAGGAGAGGCAGGTCAGTAGGGAGGATTATGCTTGTAGTTCGATATAGTGGCTCGTAATTGTGAAAAATAAAATTTGTCACCCGAAAAATTGTGAAGTGTAGGTGTCAAGTATATTTAGGGAAATGAAACGGTGTCAATTTTTTGCAACGCAAATGAATGTGAGACATGTGTCGATTTAACGCTCTAAAGGTAACGCATTTTTCAAAAAATACTTTTAAACCAGCACGGTAACCAAATATTTGGCAAATGTATAAAAGTTTAGCAAATGTATAAAAGCTCCTAATATTGGGGGAGTAACAGTTTCTTGCCGATAAAAATGCTATAAATCTTTTTCCTTTCCCTTTGATTGAAAACAGATAACAGTTAGTAACGTGTCTACAAAAGTGTATCTTGTCGATAAAACCCTAACAGCTCACAAATCGAACACTCACAGAGCCGCAGCCATTGATACTTAACCGCGCATAATATTTTCGTGAAATTTGCATCATCATTTTGCGTCAAATGTCGAATACGATTTCCCTTGTAGGCATGAACAGGTCTATTTCCATTTTCAAATGTCGGCCCGAAGCTAGAGGCTCAAGTGTTCCGTCAGAATATTTGAATATTTTAACATCGACGCCCGCGCCAAAATAAAATATGAATTTTTATTTTGTCGGTGAGCAACTCGATAAAAGATATCGTTATTTGATTAGGCATGGTTGATTAACCCTTTTAGTTTTCCGATGAACTGCAAGCGAGCGATAAACTCTGTTACACGAGAAACAAAATAATTTGCGTCGGTTTCAGTTATAGTTTTATACACAAAGTAACAGAATCTAATCTAACTTTAGAATAAATTAAGTTTGTGTTTGGTCGCCATGTTAACTGTACCGTGTGAGTTTGTGGGATGAAAACAATTTGAACACCGCCAGGGCCCGACCACTTTTATAGTGACCTCCGTACGTGGACCGAATCCAAACCGCAGGGCATTAAAGCTGCAATAGGCATATTGCGCCAGCGCCCGCGGCATTACATGCTAAATTCACAAACTTGACAACGCCTGGCAGTGTGGATGTATGCTGTGTGCTATTTTAGTGCTTGTTTTACAAAGTTCATTAGTGCTTTATTATGAGCTAACATTGTAACAATGGTAAAATATTCCGGATACAAAACGAAGTACCTACCAATAGTTTTATAAAAGAGTTTGCAACTGTGGCAGGTACTGCTAGTCCGTGTGTGTTTCAATTTAGCTAGGCAGATACAAGTTTTATATGACTACAATACTAGAGCGATGATTGCTCAAACAAAGCGTTATTCAATTGTCTATGCAATAACATAAAACGGTTCAATAAAGCCGGGTTTTAGACGCGGCAGTGACGGTCATTGTTTCGGAGAATCATAAATATTTGCTTTCATAGTTATACAAAGCGTTTTATACAAAGTTACAAAATAGCAAAAAATATAAATGCAAAAATATAAAATATACAAGCCATACGAACTCAATGCCGATGTTTGTGTTATAACACAATAAAATGTTAGGGCAAAAATATTTTGTTGGAAATAACTCAACCTACCCATATTTTATATTTATTTATTTAGAAACAACAAACAGCAGTGTAAAAATAAGAATGTATAGGATAAAACTTAATAATAGAGGTACTAAAACAGTAAATAACGACAAAAAAAATAGAATAAAAATAAACATTACTGAATTATTAGGGTAATCTAATGTTTTTCAAAGTACTTATTTAAAAATCACAATTACAAAGAATATCTCTTAAATTTTCATCTAATATAGAAGGTCCCAGACTACTTGTTTATTTCCCATTCTGCATTAAAGAACAAAATCAAAACCAATTGTTCTTACGTGGACCTGAACTTGATTTGCAACTTCATGTCAACAAGAAAATCACTTGCAACAGCTGCAGCCAATATTACCTACATTGTTTGGCCAAGCATACATAATGCCTAAGGTCTCAGGAATTCGGGTCACAATAGCCTAGCTCCAGTAGAATAACACTGGGTCTGAGAAAACCAACTGAGTCGCCTGGTTAATAAAAGGAAATTGGAAGTAGGTTACTATTTACATTGTACCTATTTTCGACACAAATTATATGGTATATCTTTAGATGTCTCAATAAGTAGATAATTTACTTAGCACTCTAAAGTTAGACTAGAAATGTCTAATAAGTGTTAATGTAAAATAAGTGGGTATTTTTGGTACATTTATTATTAAACTACTTAAATTATACATCTTTATTGTACTTTTCACTTTATGGGTAGTACCTACTTGGTACTACGCTAGTTAATAGCCTATTATTTTTGTGATAGATCGGATTATTATTTTAGAATAAATAATATCAACGTAAAAGAGACTATACTTTGACGTCAGAACAAAGAAAATTGTTTTACAAAGCTCTAAAAGTTTTCAACCGAATTGAGAAATAAGCATGTTATTAGCCAACAAAAAGCAAATGTATGCATGTTTATTTTAAAGCAAGCTACCATTGAGGATATCTTTTTACATTTCAACTTGCAATCTTGTTCGAAATCTTTCCAGTTGTTCAAACAGCGTTTTATTAGATAACGGAGACAAAAATAGACAAACGCGAAGCTAAACATTCAAGTGAAAGAAGGCTAATTATTGTGTATTCCGAGGCTTCCAAACGTCACTAATTTGAAGGAAAAGAGTGTCATAATTAGTTGACTCCTACTTCGCCACACGAACGTGCAGGAAGCACTTAATTGCGATCCGAGCGTTGGAAGACCGATGTACAGCATGCATACTTCTTTACTTCTTATGGCCGGGGAATAAGGTTCAAATTGTGTCAAGTCTTTTACAAATGTATTCGAAGATGGAACAGAGCTACGTTGCAGAGTTAAAATTGAACACATGGTGCCTGTCGGACTGCATTGACATGATAGATAAAATATCAGTGTCTTGGAACTTTTGACGATATAAGCGACAATCGCTTTAAGGTTCAATTCGTAATGTATAATTGTTTCAAATATTTTAATTCCATTAATGGCTATCGTTTTTAAGACAACAACAGTAAGAATAATTTAATAAGATTAACAGGATTAAGCCGTTTATTTATGCTAATCTCGTAACGTAAAAAATGGAGACAAACGTGCCAGACAAATTAGAGGAATTAAGTCAGGATTTCAGAGTAATTAATGATGTTCCTACTAATTTATGATCAACTTACAACATGTAACATATTATGTAGCTTTGAAAACATACGTTGTCAAATATTAATTTATCACTACAGTGAAGAAAAACATCGTGAGAAAATCTGGGCGGATACAAAAGTCTAAAATCAACAGAACGTGTCGTCCTTCTCTGTAAATAAACAGAGTGAGAAAATTTTAGAAGCTGATATTATTTTGTATAAGTTTAACGTCACGTATAGATCACATTTTGCCTAAATATAACGCACAGGTACTTCCTAAACATAACGACTCCGCCCTGGGCATTAAATACGCCAATTATCCTCTCCCACGTGAGCTGCTTATTAATAATTTTAATGAATTACAGGTTTTAATCAAATATGTTAACAAATGACGGCGTTACGAGCGTGCTCCTAAACTCCAAGTTATAAGCGGCACATAGGTCGCGGTCGTAACGCAAAGGGTCGCCATTCAATGTCACGCTGCTTTGTTTATTAATGAGGAAGACCCGAGACACGGAGATTTAGTAGTGTATTACCTCATAAATAAAGATTGTTAATTGAACTGATATTGGTTAAAGGATTTTCGCCCAAGGTGGACTGATTGGGTTTCGTGGTTTGGTTACGCATGAGTTGGAAGTAGGTGTTTCATTGATGATTTCTTAGTCGGAAAGAAAAAATCCTATAAAATAGTAGTGGCGACGGCGGTGGTGGTGGTGGTGGCTTCAAGAAAAGTTTGTAAAGTTATTTTAATGAAAACCTACAACAATTAATAATCGTAACACAGAAATACTCTATGGGTTAATTCAATAGGGTAAATGCCACCTCAGTTAAAATCAAGGGTGTCACAGTGAGGATACCGCACGATCTCGTGTGAGGCGGCGAGCCTCCTTGCCGGAGTGCCGCCATGGGATCTGGAGGCAAAGGTCCTCGCGCACATGTGGGAGTGGCGCGAGGAGGCGAAACGCCGGGGCGAAACTCCGCTGCCGCGATAAATCGCGGCACGGCGGACAGAGCTCCGGTGTGATCTCATGGCGACATGGCGGGTACGATTGTCGCAACCCAGTGCTGGGCACGCCACAATTGCGGCGGTAAGTCCCCTCTTTGAGGAGTGGATAGAGAGGCGCCACGGCGTCCTCACCTTCCGCCTGACGCAGGTTCTCACCGGGCATGGGTGCTTCGGTGGGTTCCTGTTCAGGATAAAGCGGGAGGATACATCCGGGTGTTTCCATTGCGAGGATCGTCTGGAGGACATGGTGGAGCATACGGAGGAGGTGTGCCCAGCCTGGGTGGAGCACCGCCGTGTCCTTGTGGAGGCGATCGGCGGCGGCGACCTCTCGCGTCCGGCCCTGGTGCGAGCCATGGTACGGAGCGAGAGGGAATGGGAAGCCGAATTCTGCGAAGCAGTAATGCTCGCGAAGGAGGAGGCGGGGCGCGTGAGGGAGTGGCAGTCTCTGCGCCCTCACGTCCCTAGCCGCCGCAGGAGGAGACGCTCCGGGCGTCGGGAGTCGATTGCGGACTCCCGGCCACCGTAGGCGCGAGCTTGCGCGGTAAGGACCAAGCTCGGGTCGACGGCGCGCAGTGTTCCACGCGCACCTCAAAGAGATGTCAGCAGCAGTGTAGGGGTCTACTAGGACCGATGCCTGCCGGGGTCGCGTGCTTGTTCGAAAGAGATACCGTGACCCTGGCACATGGGCAACTGATGGAACACGGGTGGGTTTTAGTCAGTAAAAGTCTGACACGCCCTCCCGCTCTGCCCAGAGCGGGAGAAGTCATTTGATGATTTCCCATCCTGAAAAAAAAAAACAAAAAGGGTGTCACAATAAGAACTGGAATTTTAAAAACTTATGTTAGTAAATTAATTAAATGTTTCTTTTTTTTCTTAAAAATAAGCTAAAAAAACTTAAAAAAAAAACGTTTTCATAGAAAACCAAACTTACTTTTTAGTCTGGGTTTCTATGAAAGAGTGTTTTTAGTTTTTTTTAAACTATTATTTATTTTATATTTTTAGTGCGGCTAGCTAAATAAGCATAATTTTTTTCGCTATCCTGGTGGTTCTGGCCAGGATAATGGCACACATTTAGGAAATTATTGGTCCTTGATAAGTGTGCAAAGTTTGAATTTAATCCGACGTTTTGAAGGGGGTGAAATACACGTTGAAAGATTCCATACCAAGCTAATATAAGTCTGTTAATATATACAGAGGTAGTAATGACATTTTTTAAGTAACAAGCCCACCGCTGCTTTGTAACAGAACGAGAGATGACATGACCTGGAAACTTGGTTTGCAACGTCATTGTTTCGCGTGCTGTGTTGTCATACTGCACGCGAACACTTTCTCGATTTGGATGCCAAAACTGGCCGCCAAGAAGTTGCGATTTAACTTCTTTGAATTATTTTCTCTGGGGTTTTTGAAAAGTTAAGTATATGTAAACCACCCACAGAAAACTGGAATTCAAAGCAGGAATTGCACGCCAAACCCGTAAGCATGTACTGCAAAATTGCGCCAGAAGTGTACATTCTTGCCAACAAACCAATGATATTTTGTTATATATGTAAGTGCCTCTGTATGTGTTAGGAAGAAAATATAATTAAACATATTTTAATTAATATATCATCATTTCAGCCGAAAGAGGTCCACTGCTGGACATAGGCCTCCGCCAATGTGGGGAGGGGGCCTTGCCATGAACGCTACGCTTGGTAGGCGAATTAGCGATCGTAGAATGGTGGTAAAATGCATAGAGAACGCTGCTGCCCACTCTCTAGTAAATCTCCCGAGCGGCCACGGGAAGAAATGGGTTGGCGCTATTCTTTACACCACACGGCACGATACACACGGATTAATCTATAGACATGCGCAAAATGTGTCAGTGAAAAGAAATGAATGAAGTATATCTTTTGGCTCAATGAAGTAGTCCACTCTTTTAGTTCAGTACTTCATTTACTTCAGCAAATCAAAACGAATCAATGAGATATCGAGCTCGCGTAGTGTGATACGTTACGATGAATGATGCATTTCACTTAGTTCACTTTTATACGTATCTCGATTTTCCTTCATACTTTAAACAGGCTTAGGACGATCAACCATGAAATATGAAACCGACTTAAAAAAAAATACTATGAAATTATTAATATAAAATTAACAGTTTCAGAAGTAAGCAAAACTACTTAGTATATTAAGCAGTATGTTTTCTGTTTGTTTTTTTACTGATAGTTAGATTCCTTTTCGTCCATGCATGCGAGCGAAATGAATGCTGAGTTGGTGCTAGCGAAAAGAAAGACTGAACTAAATGAAGTAGAGAACATTTTAATGACTACTGAAGGAAAGATAAGTTTATTTTGTGAAATGAAGTACTTCATTTCCTTCAATCGTTCGCGAACTACCCATGTCACTCATGAGTTTTTGAAGTTCTTACTAAGATACCCTTTACTATCGCAAAAAGAACACTGCTGTTAATCATCTTGATGTCATTTGCTAGTCATTAGTTGGCTCTTCATGACACTGAAGATAGGAAATAAGTGAATTCTTTTCGGGAATGGACGAGCAATAAATATTGTTACGTAAAACAACAATATTTATTGACTATGAGTCGGTGAGATATAGCTAACGAGCTAAGCCATCATCTACGATTTAATGCAATAAACGAGACGGTAAACAATAATTAATTGCGTCGTTCATATCGCATTATTTTCAAGATGTGGAAATTAATTAACGCAGGCAGTAAACATTAAATGTTTGCCTTTGATTCGAAAACATAACGATCACGTTGGCGTTCCAAGATGTAATACACATATACAACATACATAACATGACGTTTATTGATAAAGAGTAGGGATGTGCTGGAGATCCGTATCCGTACCTGCGGATATCTGAGGGAGAAGAAAGATACGTAACCATATGCGTTACTCTTTTGGCGGATCTTTTACCTTATTAATTTTCAAAATATAGATGAAATTCTATATATAGGTGATTAGGTAGCAATGAAAAACTATTCAACTCCATTCAGATTATTTTTTATTTCTCAAATATTTAATGAGTAAACTATACACAAAACATAAGAAAGACCCACGCAATGCAAGTCGAAACATGTCCTGTCAAGCAAAACGTTAAGTGGCGTGAACTATCGTTTCAGAACACGCTCATCGACACCGATGGAGTAGGAAAGTTCAGATTTGTATCCGTATCCCAATCTGCGGATCTTGGCACCAAATATCCGTATTCGGATCCGTATCCGCGGATATTCCTTTTTAACGATCCAGCACATCACTAATCAAGAGTTAACGTGTATTTATTTGAAGACAGTATTGTAATGTTATTTGGTAAAGTTATTTCGGGATTACAGCCTGTATTTCGTCATGGTTATTGTAAGTGTAATCTCATTTTATCGTCTAATAGACGATATACATAGGGATCTAAAAAACTTCCGACTCAAACACAAAAGTTTAAACTGTACCTATTTATTTGCCCTTTAAGTTTAATAAGAAGATTAACAGAATAGAACCGAACAGACGAACCCCAGCAATAATTAATATATGTTATTGTAGACAGGATAACAATTTATTAGCCGCGTCGGAGAACGGCTACATAACATATCTAAGAACCATCACTAGAATACCTACTTTTAAATTAAAACAATTGTACCCAGACTCTCACACACACAGTTAGACACACTTACTGGTCAAACTTATAACACTCCTCTTTTTGCGTCGGGGTTACAAAGATTAGTTCGTACATTATTAACATAACAAACTCAATTCAATGTACGTTAACAGCCGTAATTGTCTCGCAACAATACATTATGTGTGAAACAAATTTAAACGCCTAAACTGGTGACGTAACAAAGGGCTTAATTTAATGTCACATTTATGAAAGGGAATCGCCCACACGCATTTCTAAGTAGCTTATAAAATTATAATACAACGAAATCCGCTGCGCTCGCTTTGAACACGGTGACACGTTACCGGGAACTTCGGCACGGCGAATTTTTATGAGCGTCGCCTCCACACGACCCACCAGGGACGCAGTGGCTTTTGAAACGACTGGTAGTCAAAGAGAAATGGAGATTTCCCAGTTACAAATGTGGAAGCAGTAGGTAGAGGCTGTATTTCTTCGCGGATTACTTTCTCGAAAGCACACTTGTAACGCGCGTGCCGGAATTTTTATTACTCGCGGTTCCCAAAGGTACAGTTTCACGACAGAGATACATTCGAATCATTATGTTTTGCAGCGACTGTACACGTTACTTCGGAATATGACTTTAAATAAAGAAACAGCTGCTTTGAACCCGCACAATGCTTTTGGCATAACAAATTTTATTACATGTTAATAAAATATTTAACGTCAGGAGGTTTTCGTTTGGAGTTGATTTATTACAGCGAGTTATTTGGAGTTAATTATAGGTATATTAGACGTGCCAATTGATTCTACAATGGTGGACAACATTAGTCAATTAATAGATAGTAAATCCATTAACATTTCAATGTATGGTTTATCGGTTTACGAATAGAATCTCGCGAAGTAATTAAAGCCCAAGTAATTAATACACACTCTGATATTTTATCTTTACATAACACATAAAAATATTTTTTAAAGTTTCTATGGGCAAAATAATTCTTTTTTTTGCATCTGTGAATTCAATGAAATGCAATTATAATCAACCGCGTGGCTACGGCAAAGGTTTATTTTAATATATTCACTATTAATTTATCCTTCAGAAAATTCTTTTACGTTTTTGCGTATAAAATAACTTATGTATAAGTTTATTTAAAGTTGAACAGTCTCAAGTTGTAAAACATTTACATTTAGATGCTAAAACTGGTAGAATATTTTATGTTACGAGAAGGTATACAGTCTATCTTCAATAGTAAAGTAGCTATCTGTAAAGTGCCATAAGCTCCCAACCCGTGTTAAATCACACATAAAACATGGTTCCCGCCACTTACCTCGAACATAACGCTTACTGGGTCGTGTGTCGTGTGCCGGCGGGACACTTCCCAGCCCGGCTGCGGTACTTCAGTGCCCAATATACTCTAATAAGTAAAATCGCCCTGAAGCTCCATTACACCTAAATCTTATCATACAAAATTTCATAACAAGTAGGTCCAGCCCTTGTTACGTAGTTACTCCGACGCCCCGGCTCGCCTTTATTAAGGCTTGATGAAAACTTTACATCATCATATTTTCTGGATCGTTCACCTAAATTAAAGGTAATTTATATCCCAATGTACACAGGCGGTGCCCGTTCGAGCTTTATTAAACAAATAAAGTAATGAATTGGTGAGCTTTCATAAACAAGCGTGCAGAAATTTGAAACTTTATTATTTACGGACGGTAAAAGACACAATGCTAAAATAAATGAAGGGTTCAGTAATGGCTTCGTAAGGTTTGCTCGGCTTATTTACTGTGGCTAGACTTTTGAAAGTTGGGATGTTTGTAGAGTTAACAACATAATTCTGTTGGTATATTTTGCTTGAATAGGAGAAAGTTCTGCGTCAGCTGAAACATGAAATCATAACATAGAATACCTAAGGTAATCAGATAAATTCAAAGTTTAATTAAACAAAACAGGAGCGTTAAAACTTCGGCCGTATCGTTGGCATCACGAATGTGGCACATTGTGTCGGTTGCGACTGGTTGCCGCCGAATCGCAATCGCGGTGCGGGTCTGGGTTCAATAGACTGTGATAGTGCCTGAGTGAGCGCAATGAAACCTTGGCTGTGTACCAAAAATATTAACACAAATTTTAGTATAATCCCTGTGTGCAGAGTAGCGTGAAATTAAAAATATAAATATTGTGAGACACCGCAGCTGGTATTAATCCGAAGCGAGATTACAGTACGAAGAGTAACGACACACGCGCCCGCGCCGGCACATAATACCACTAACGATATTAGCCGCCGAGCACCGCGATGTGTCGTTAAATAATAACCGTATCTTACATTATTAATAATAACCAGATTCTGTTTCTCATTAGCATCTTATTCTTTGGTGTTTTGAACTCTTTGTAAGTGATACTCGACGGAAAATGGTTATTGGGTTGTTTTTTAAGAGGCGGTCTTATAGAGAAGGCGAAAACCAAAAGAAACAGCAAATCAATTTGCTGAAAGATAACATAACATCATTCCTTGTTTCCCCGAAGGTTTGGGCAGAGATGTACTTAAAGTGCAGCCACATTTTGTCAGTTTAAGCCCCTCATATTAGAAGGCTACTACTGCTTTCAGGGTACAAATCCAGACTTCGGGTTGCTACTCAGAAACTCCTGATAGAAAACGAAATAACACTTTGCCTGACCTGGGAATCGAAGCCAGGACCTCCTGCTCTAAAGTAACGTTGCAATCACTAGATCAAGGAGGTTAATGAACTTTGTTAGAAAGAAGGTGAATACAGAGAGGACGAGTATTAGATAGAGTAGAATGTATGAAATAAAAAATCATGTTTTGTGTTGCGCCGCACCGGTCACTAAATTGGGATAAGGGCAGGAGAGTATGATGGTGATAGAAAGAAAGAAAATACGTTTATGTGCGGTAAACATGACGCAAAGAAAGACCAAAAACACACAAAAGAAATAGAAAACCACGAGAAAGAAGAAGATGACCATATTAGGGTTCCGTACCCGATGGGTATCCAAATAAGCCTTCGCTGTCTGTCTGTGCGTCCGTATGACTGATCAGTCTGTCAATGGGCTGCATCTTATGATCCGTAATAAGTAGACAATTGAAATTTTCACAGAATATGTATTTCTAGTGCCGCTAAAAGAAAATAATAAAAAGGAACATAACTCTTTACGCGTTTTTTGTCTTGTGGTATGGAACCCTTCGTGTGCGAGTCCGAATCGCACTTGGCCGGTTTTTATTGTACAATGGGGGTCCTTCAGCATATTTTTGTATATGGGGTTAATGATTCATTAATGAATCATGTATTTGCAATGAGCACAATTCGAACATACGGCCTTTCATGGGCCAGAAAAACACTCCAGAAATTTTCAAGTGGGCTATTTCACTAAAGTCAGTAGGCGTAAACGTCAATTAGTTTACCACAGAATAATATCACGCTGAATTTATAGAAATAGGTTTGAATTTCAAATTAGGCATCTTCAACGATATCCCTTTATACTATCAGAATATTTAACTAATTTCCAATTATTATGAACCCCGTTGACGTTCGCAGTCTACACTGTTTAATTGGATACTGTTCTCTAAAAGAGTTATGAATTCTGCAAGTGTCTGCAACTAAAGGTACTTTTAATTTATGTTCTGCGTTTCAAAACAAATTAAATTAAATTAAAAAGTATTTATTTATAATGTGCTGAGAATCAGTACTGTTCGAACGTCAAACGTTTGCGTCATGTGTTTGACAAGGATTGTCTAAGTGCTTCTTATTTCAAAAAGTTATGAAGCATGATATTGTATTGTAGTGTTTCAACGTAGTAGTACAGCCAGCAGCAGAACTATCCATTGTAACTTTGACATGTGATCTAATTGTAAGTAGACCGAAAATTATCCAAACAGGTACCTACACTACTTTTCAGCTTTTCGTGTAGGTTGGTAAATGTTTGTTTTATCGATGCGTTTTATTTAATTTGAAAAGGCTTTATGACGTCACGTCTGTCACCTGACGGCAGGTCACGCAGTATACGAGCATTTAGTAGTAAAAAACGTTTCACGAGATGATCGGCCCCAGTCTGCAGCTCCCCAAATTTGGGGAACCCCTCCCGGGTTTACCAACATCGCCACGCTTGGCAGGCGGAATGGCGATCGCAATAATGTTGTAAAATTCATAGAGAACTGCTGCTCATTCTCTAGTAAGTCCTTTAGTCGCCTCTTACGACATCCACAGGTAGAAATGGGATGGTGCAATTTTTTACGTCCGGCACCACACGGAATCGACGGAACGGAACGTGGCAGCTAAGTATGTAAATTAAAGGGATATTATTGAATGTGGCAGCAGCGTTCTCTATGCATTTTACCACCATACTGCGATCGCCAACCCGCCTGCCAAGCCAAGATGATGATGATGATTATTGAATGTGCTGAATATGATGTGAAATGTGATTCTTAATATATTTGGAGAAAACGTCGGTGCTTTTATAAATTTAATTTTCATTACCCTATTTAAACGTCTCTACGAATGTAAAAAAATAAAATAAAAGTTAAGTACTGAAATATTAATCGACTTTTGTTACTGATCGTAGATAAACTTCAAAACTAGACTTTTTCTATTTACTTAATTCCGATTTGTAATCTGGTTTCAGATGAGAATGTACCATATATTTTTTTTACTAATTAATTAACGTAATTATTCAAAAGTTTAGTTCGATATTTCGTCGTATTATTATTATTGTTTTACTACATTTATTACTGTTAATTTTATATTTATTAATCTATTTGATTTCTTTTTGATTTTTATCACTTTACCTAACTTGGTTTGATTAGGTAAACCTTTTTTACTGTAGTAACATTCAAATTATGGCTAAGATCTACTAATGTTTATGTGAACGGGTTGTTGAGGTGCCATAATAAGTAAATTTCATAGAGTCCCTTTCTGTCATCACAATTGTAGGATGGGCAGCAATATCCTCCTGCATGTTAATAACATTATCCACAACTGTACATTAATCATCGTTCTGTCATGCGCGATGAATATTACAATACGCCATCTAT
The DNA here is from genome assembly GCA_932294355.1 of Aporophyla lueneburgensis. Taxonomy (NCBI): domain Eukaryota; kingdom Metazoa; phylum Arthropoda; class Insecta; order Lepidoptera; family Noctuidae; genus Aporophyla; species Aporophyla lueneburgensis. The sequence goes on along the minus strand of OW028746.1, from coordinate 17,698,109 downwards.
GGGGGGCTGTCAAAAGTCAAGTGACAATGCTGGCTGAAATGATTAAATTGTTATACATCATTATATAGGGTGTATCTATTCATACACGAAATATTTTAAGAGGTACACCTGTAGGTGGTAAAGAAGGTATAGCAACGAAAAAAATTTTTTCTAAGGGTTTTTTTTACGCACATAAGAAATATTGGCTCCTTCTTATTTTTTACAGCCCGAGACACCGCGGCCATGCTCGTGCCGTTCGGTCGTCGCCCTCACAGCGTCAGGCGGGCCATTCATAGAATTTGGAGTAAAGGTTTTATGCAAAAGGTCTCAAGTAGTTTTAAAATTATAATAATTACGAAAATTCAAAAACGCTTAGATAAATAATTTCTTTTTGCTTCTATAGCTTCTTTACCACTTACAGGTGTACCCCATAAAATATTTCGTGTATGAATAGATACACCTTATATATGCTGTGGGTAGCCTGATGATGATGACCAGTGATTGGATATTCGGATGCATATTTACCTAATGTTAATATTTATCTGTGAAACCACGGAAGCGGCTTCGTATTTTTTTATTAAAGCCGGGTTTCTTGGATCATATGTATTTAAAATTAATGTTTAACCCCAGATGCAAATACATAAATATGTGTGTAGTGTGGTATGTGTTAGTTAAAACAACACACAAAACACGGTAAAACGTGCATTCCATATTAGCCAACATTTCAACTTTAGGTGAATATGCATCTGAATATCCGATCTCTAATGATGACTGATCATTTGCTTTCGTTATGTTAAATAAATAAATAAACTATCTACTGAAAGTCGGAAATTACCCCAAGAAAACGTGGTAGCGAGCCAACAAGCATCTTCAAACAGACACTTCATTTTTATTTAGTTGTAGGTATATAGCACGGAGGTATATAGGTAATATATCAGGTAGGTACCAGCGACAAAAGTTGAAAACACTGCCTCTTTTTTACTCATTATCTAATTTCACATATCAACATTTCGATACACTTTATTTCAGTATTGCAAAACTTCTTATCCGTCCTGTCTAGCGATGACTGAGGTCATTGAATATTTTGAGTTTATATTTGTTTTAATCTTATCCAATAAATAAATCAATCAATTCAGCATATCGCAGTCTACTGCTAGAAATAGGTCTCTCCTAGGCTGCACTACATCACTATATCCTCCGTCTTTCGCACATAAATCCACACTATCCACACTAATCCACACTAATATCCACACTAATAATAATATATATAATATATTTAATATATTTAATATATTATATATATTATATATTTATATATAATATTATAAATGCAAAAGTAACTCTGTCTGTCTGTCGGTCTGTCTGTCGGTCTGTCTGTCTGTCTGTCTCGCTTTCTTGCTAAAACTACTGAACCGATTTAAATGAAATTTGGTACACATATAGTTTAGAGCCTGAGAAAGGACATAGGCTACTTTTTATCCCGGTAGTATGTTCCCGCGGGATAATTTCCGACCTCCACGCGGGCGAAGCCGCTGGCAAAAGCTAGTCGTTTATAATATTTGCGGCGTTTTAGGGGACCTCCAATAAAGTCAAAACCATGGTTAGCAAAACGACCAGTTATCCTACGCAGCACATGCATATATGTGCTGCTGACTTTCTGATGATATTTAAATAATGGATGAATCATGAAATCAGATATTATTGCCAAGCTGTCCTGTACCTACTCGTATTTTAAATATCAAACAAAACCATCTAGAACTTAACATCTTTCTTAATCTCATCACTTTTCTTTAGAATACAAAACCAACAACTTAATCAAGCGCATAACGCATCATATCAAATTATAACCACAGCGCGTTTTGCGGCTAATAAATGACGTAATATATCACTATGTATTAAACGCTATGCTCAAGCGACATTGCAGGTGCGATTAAGTCGGCGTGCGATGTACAATCCTGGCTCTTGATTTATACCGCTGGCTCTGAGCATAGATGAAGAAATAACACCTTGTACAGATACGACGCTGTCCCTCTGAAGCCTTTCTAAATGCCTACGTTTCGGTAATATTGGACAGAAAAATGGTTCCAAGTAGACACGCGAGACGGTAGTCTACTAGAATATTTCCTAAGAAAACTTCAGTGACATTGATTAACATTCAGTCCGTGCCCAATTAAATCTTTTTTTTTACAAAAAATAGTATCGTATGAGAGCCGTAGTAGGATAGTGGCCCAGTGGTATCGGCTTAAGCTTAAACCTACCTCAGGCACTATATCTATCTTTGCTCTCAAAATAGTGAAGGAAAACATCGAGGAAACCAGCATAATAAAATAAAACCAAGATTTGCGACATCTACTAACTTACACTAGGCCCACGTGGTGGATTACGGGCCAATCCTTCTCGCCGAGAGGTGTGTCCCAGCAGTGGGAAAAGCATAATCAGCCTGAAACGTTGAGTAACTTCGCTGTATTACACTCAGCAATAATAGAGGGCTATAAGGTACTCCCTGTTAGTTTTTATGTCTTCCTTACATTATTACTGAGCGCAATTTTACAGGGTAGTTGTAGCCCGATAGTGTACCTTTTAATAAACACCTACGGCGATATCAATTTAAGCAGGAACTTATATACTTAAACTATCTTAAAAAGTGAATGCTGAGCTTCAGCTAATTTGAACATTCTTGAAAATATATTTAATAATAAGTTGGCACAGTACACATATATGCACCCCCACACACGCACAGCCTCTCATTATATCAGTGGGAATGAAAAACCCACATACAGTAGATACCTCATGAGTTTCGCTTGTACACGGTTTTACTATTCTATGGCCCGAGGCCCGCTGCTCCACCTTACTTTATTATGAATCACAATACACAATGCATGTGTCACTAAGCTTATCATTCTAAGTTTGGGAGGTGTTTGTGAACAGGATTAAGTTGGAGTTTGGTGATATTGTTGAAAACTAGCTGGGAGATGCTTACAAGGAGACCGCCAAGATTGTCCGCCTCCGATTTCAATGATTTTTATATATATATTGTTAGGTTTGAGTAACTGAGTAATAACCCAAAAGGAATTCACGCAACGCTCAATAGTTTCAGAGTTGCTTCTACCGAGCAACTTAAATATAAGTTCAGTATACAAACTCAAAAACATTTGCAACTCTATCTGTAGAGATTTAAGGTTCAAATTTCTTGCAATGTTTGATTTGATGATAATTTTATAAAAAAATCATTTAAATTGTAATTGAAATTTTAGGAATTGCATAGCGGTGCGTAGCCTAGTAGGCAGGGTGTCGTGGCAGACACGCAGATGGTCAGGGTTCGATTCCTGCTAACGTATTTTTTTTTCTTATAAAATTAGAATATTTATTCATCAAGAAACATACAACATTGCATTGCGTGGTAGATTACGGCCCACTCCCTCTCACCAAGAGGAGGCTTCCTTTCGGTGAGAGGGACCGTGTCCCAGCAGTGGGAACAATATAGGCTGATTATGGTGATGATGTAACTCCGGTGATGGAAAGTATGCCGATCTGGTAAGAATAAACCGTGTAGGTACCTACACACTACTTGATTTTTTTTGTTTGGTAACTACACACTACTTATTTATTTTTGTTTCTATATTTTTCTCGTTATTTAAAAATGTTGCTGGTAGTTTCCTGTACCTTAAAATCAAGAGTAAACAGACATCTTCTGCATCATCATCACTGTCATGCCATCTTAGATCTTCTCCATCGCTTTCCATCAGGCGTGATAGACGTTAAGTGCAAGCCCATTCAACAATTATAAAAAATAAAAAATTGATTAACCATCATGGCAATAATTTAATGTTAATTGAAAACAATTATAAAAAATAAAAAATTGATTAACCATCATGGCAATAATTTAATGTTAAAAAATAGGCATTCAGGATTAACATAAATACTACAGCAACGACAACCAAAACTTTATAGATATCAACTCGTCACGCAGTCATAAAAGAGACCATTGCATAAAGAAAGTGCGCTTCTAACTAATTATTACTGCAGTTTTATCAAATTTTAACCCACGAAATATATGCCGAACGTGGTTTCAAGCAGTGCTTGGCACTAATTGTGGATCTTCATTACCATTTATAATTATTCCAAACAGAAACTACGAAAACTGCTTCCATAAAAATAAGGTTTTACTACTCCACCTCGCCTAACGAGTCAGATTTTCATGCCACATATAAATTATATTTTGAAAGTTGTTGTACTTTTTAATATTGCTTCTTGGAAATACCACAGCAACGAGCTTCAAGTTTCGAGAAGTCTCAGAGATTCACAATATCTTCGCGAAACTTTGCATCGTTCCCAAGATTTCCGCGGTTAAATTACCCACGCTTTCACATCTTTTTCTTGGTCCGTTTCGAGGTCTCGGTGGGTGGCTGCGGAACCCATACAATACGTTTTCCCGTCTCTCTATCAGAGGTAGTTTATATTCACATGAAACCTTTAGAAGTTGTTGAAATATTTACTTTCTTTGCTTATGAAAGTAAAGGTGTCACACCCCACACTGTCTATTGTGAAATCAAAACCATATTTATCTTGGCTAAACAACTGTTTTTGTATTCATAAAAAAATACTATTTGAGCTAGCTCGACCGCCTTAGTTGTGTTGATAATTTGTATCCAAAAAGAACTTGTTCATACACCACTTTGACTTTTTGAATAAACAACTGTGGTTCCAGTATTGTGATTTTTATGTTAATATAAGTCAATAGAAAATTATCGAAAAGATATGACGATACAAATTCATGAAGACATTTTTATCAACTTCCACGTTTTCACAGGTATGAACTTGAAAATGGCAAGAAATAAAAAACTGCTGTTTAATACATTTTGGTCGAGTAGGTACTTTTGTCCGTGGTGTTCTTGTCATGTCGTTCGCCTCTTTGCGGTCCGAGTTGTGCTGGACATAAAGAACACCACCCATCTCATTTCTGCCCGTGGGTGTCGTAAAAGGCGACTTCGGGACTTACTGAAGAATGGGCAGCAGCGTTCCTTATGCATTTTACCACCACACGGTGATCGCCAAGCCGCCTGCCAAGCGAGGCTATTATGGCAACCAGCCCTGGGGGTAGATCTATGTCCAGTAGTGGACTTCTTTCGGCTGAAATGATGATGATGAGATACTTTTGTATGAAACAGCAGATTGTTTTTTAAGTATTAAAATATTTATCTTTGGTACAAAAGCCAAAACCAAACAAAAAGAAGAAACGTTACGTTTTGCAAGTTCAAGACGAATCAAGCACGATGCTGTTTTACAAGCCTATGCACTATCATTTCGCGTCGGGTATCCTGCACGATTCGAGTATGCGTAGAACGCTTAGGTGAATCTTGTCTTGCAAATAGTTTTGTTTGTCTATCCATCAAATAACAACTTAAACCGATACTCATGTTTAGCATAGTGGCATACGGTGATAACGTTAACTAAATAATGACCAAGGACACCTGCAAGTTTCGTCTTCCACCGGCTAGATGGGTCACCGATGTTAGTACAATATTGTGGACAGAACCTGGATGCGAGTGATGTAGGATCGAACCGAATAATATCATGATAGAGTATGTTACTCAGACATCGGGCACAAGATAGACCATGTAAGTCCCAATTCTGGGATATTTACTGCGGAAAGATGATAACAGTTTGTTATTGATCCTTTTCTATTAGCAAGGCCACTTAAACCACGTGTTTAAGAAAGAAACCACTATAAATAATACACAATAACACTCTTGTGTTATTGTGTATTATCTATATATTAATACGTGAAGCGAAAACTTTGGATCCCTTTTTACGGAAATTGGGCAGACGGAGGAGTATGAAATTTCGCACACTTATAGTTTATACAGAGAAGAAGTGACGAATGCTAATATTTTTTTTAAATTATGCGTAAAAATACATTATTTTCAATAAATAACACGTTACACACACTACTATTCATTACCGTGTATTTAATACACACATGCATAAATATTCTTTTGTTTATGGTCCAAATCTGTGGTCCAATCGAGAGCATCTGTCTTTAATATTTTGTGTCAGTGTTACTGAATGTCAAGTATAACCATAGGTAAGGTATTAAATTAATTTCATAGATATATAACCTATTTCATTTTTAAAATCTATGATCATATCTAGAATATTTTTGTCTGTAATATTATTTTTAATATCTGGTTGACCGAGCTTTGCTCGGTATTTTTTTAAATTGTGTTTAAAATAATAAGTTTATGTTCAAGTTGATTATCGATAAAGTTGGTCATTGAAAACACGAATAAAACGACATTTTATAAAAATGAATCCTAGCTAGATCAATGTATCGCCCCCAAAACCCCTTGTATACAAAATTTCATGAAAATCGTTGGAGCCGTTTCCGAGATCCAAAATATATATATACTATATATATAAAATTCAAAGTCCTGAGTGACTGACTGACTGACTGACTGACTGATATATCAACGCACAGCCTAAGCCGCTGGACCTAGAGACATGAAATTTGGAGGGTGTGTTCTTTGTAAAGAGTAGGTATCCACTAAGAAAGGATTTTTTGAAATTCCACCCCTAAGAGGGTGAAATGGGGGGTTGATTTTTTTATGAAACTTTTTATTCTCTGGGTCGATTGACACAAAAATTAGTACACATACTCTTCAAGTATAATTATGTGACACGTGTATCACAATTTTTCAAAAATCATCCCCTTACTGAGTCAAATAGGGCTTCGAAAATCCTACGTGGAATCGTAGACGTGCGCATGGCGTGCGGGGCAGCCCGGGAAGCGCATTGTCGCCACCGGTGTCCAATCTCAGCCAAGGTATCAAGAAGTATTAAATATGTAACTGATGTTAATATGTACCAACTAGCTTTTGTCCGGGACTTCGTCCGCGTAAATGTCGGTTATCGTGGACGGAGACAAAATCTCGGAATAAAAATAGGCCTATGTCCTTTCTTGGGGTACAAACTCACCCCGTACCGAATTTTATCTATCGCATTTTTTTTTTTTTTTCATAATAATTGTCTTCAAATGTTACTTCTAATACCTCTAAGAATATGTGTACAAAGTTTCATGATGATTGGTTAAGTAGTTTTCACGTAAAAGCGTAACAAATAAACTTAATATGTATTAGTAGGGATATTTGCAAATTATAACAGCCGCACGGGTCGATCTTTCAGGTTAAGCTACGCTTGCCGCAGTTGGTCCGTAGAAGGGTGACCATCTTTACATAATAAGACCCTTCTGTGCCTCGGAAAGCACGTTAAGCCGTTGATCCTGGCTGTCTTTCGTAGATCTTAGACCGTCGTTACGGGTCGCTTGAAGCCCGAAAGTCTGACAACCAGTCTTACCAAGGGGTATCGTATTACCCAGTAACTGGGTTGTGGAGGTCAGGTAGGTAGTCGCTCCATGTAAAATACTGGTACTCAGCTGCATCCGGTAAGACTGGAAACCGAACCCCAACATAGTTGGGAAAAGGCTAGGCAGATGATGATGAAGTAATTACACGTAAAAACCGCGTTTGTTTCTGTATTAGATAAAATTAACTTTAATTTTAACTTTAATCAAAAATAACTTTAATTTCGAAAGTCAGTGTCTTAGGATCTGTATTTAAGGCTTTTGTTTTTGCCACTGACTTCCGAAATTAAAGTTATTTTTGACTTTAGTATGTTTTTTTTAAGGAAGTCGGTAGTTATTTTTTTTTTTGTAAAAAGTTTTTATTTTTACCTTTTTAGTTATGGTAGATACCCCGCACTAATCTAATCACGTTATTCGTGCATTTGTCACGCAAATACTTAATGAAAATTTAAGACTTATATGGTTTTCACATGGACCCCATTGTTCGAATGAAACCAAATTAAAATGAAACCTTTCGGAAAGCACCAACTTTCGAATAAAAAAAGAATCATCTAAATCGGTTCACCCAATTAAAAGTTATGAGTTAACAACTATTTCTTGTAGGCCACGCAGGTAAAGCCGCGGACAGAAGCTATTCAAAATTAACCAATAAAATAAACACAGGCAAAAAAACGTGTCTTAATATTATATTACATGCATACGTGTCGAATTCATAAGGATGATGCTATACATATATTCTAAGGAGCTCTTACATTTATTCAACCCATCTGGTCTTTGTATCACACACCTATCCTCAAAGTGGGTGCTCCAGTAATGCCACTACAAAATCTTAATCCGGCCAAGTTGTGCAATGGGACCAGGTTGTGTGTGAAAATCTCACATCAAAACGTGGTATAGGCCTCGCCATTGTATTTACTGGCTGTGCTCAAGGTTAATCCGGTGTACTATATTCCGCATATACCACTAATACCGTCGGAGTACCCATTCGAGTTTAAAAGGCCACAGTCCCCTTATGGTACGTTTAGCAATGATGATTAATAAGTCTCGGGGACAGTCACTGTAAACAGCGGAATATGATCTTAGAGGGGACTGCTTCTCGCACGGCCTGTTTTACGTGGCCTGCTCGAGAGTGAGCTCATCTAGCAGTCTGATTGTATTAGCACCTGAGGGCAGAACCTCTAAAGTAGTATTTAAAGAGATACTTTAAGTATAGATTAAAACATAAATAGTCTTAAACCCCTGGAACAGCAAGTAAAATCTTCATTTGAATAATAATTAAAGTAACAATTTTTTTTCGAAATTCCCAGGGAATAAAGAGAATTTATATTTTAGCTTTAAAGTTACCTTCAAATTTGTCATGCAAGTGGGTAATTTGCCGTTCCGTTATATATTCCATCACTAATGTTAGGTTTTAGGATTAATTATCCTACATCAATCATTTATCAATCCAAGCGCTGCTCCTTGGATAACACAAAGCAAGCAATGCAATGCATACGTGGCCTGCTCGAGAGTGAGCTCATCTAGCAGCCTGATTGTATTAGCACCTGAAGGCAGAACCTCTAAAGTAGTATATAAAGAGATACTTTAAGTATATACTAAAAAATAAATAGTCTTTAACCCCTGTGAACAGGAATGTCAGTAAAATCGTCATTTGAATAATTTAGGTAACATTTTTTTTCGAAATTCCCAGGGAATAAAGAGAATTTATATTTTAGCTTTAAAGTTACCTTCAAATTTGTCATGCAAGTGGGTAATTTGCCGTTCCGTTATATATTCCGTCACTATTGTTAGGTTTTAGGATTAATTATCCTACATCAATCATTTATCAATCCAAGCGCTGCTCCTTGGATAACACAAAGCAAGCAATGCAATAACACATTGTTTACCTGGATTAACATATAGGGTACTTTCAATCCCGGTAATACGTTCCTGTGGGATATTTTTCGATATCCACGCGGGCGAAGCCGCGGGCAGAAGCTAGTATATATATATACAAGAATTGCTCGTTTAAAGGTATAAGATTAGCGACGATAGGAATATAATTTAGATTTATAAGACATATTTTTTTGTGGTTTTATGGGGAGTGTCAAGTATGGCATTAGTAAGTTTCCCATTCAAAACTTAGTGTCGTGTGCAAACTGTAGAGTTTGTATGCCTCACGATTGTACAGGCTGGTCATAGATTGTACAGGCTGGTTATAAGTATGACATTTTGAACTGTCATAATTAATTAAACATAATAGGGAAAATTCTATAAAAACAGAGCTTTCAGTGATAATTCATTCCATATCCAGCAGTTAAGAAGTATTAAGAAAATAATCCTGAAGAAGTATTATTTACTCATTACACCTACGCACTGGTCCTGGCCATCACCATCCCGCCAGCGAACCCTCTCCACAGTAGTACAGCGTCAACAATTTGTCTATAGTGTTACGGAATGTCAAATATAACCATATTATTTTTAATATTTATTATTATATATTTTGTTTTATTTAATAATGTATTTCTAATCAAATGAAGTACGGCCGAATTTCGACCAATGGGCGATCACTAGTTATATGAAACAGTTGATTTGTTTAAATCGACTGTTTCATACAAAAGTGAAAACTAGAGTGATACCCGCACGGCCAAAATGTATGAATAGAATAGAATAAAAATTTATTTCGCAAATATGGGTAACTTAAGCTTCTGTCCGCAGCTTCGCTCGCGTTAAAAATAACAATAAATATAGCTTTTCTTTTTCATAAAAAGTATCCTATGTTACTTCTAATACCTCCAAGAATATATGTGCAAAGTTTAATGATGATCGGTTTAGTAGTTTTCGCGTGAAAGTGCAATAAACAAACTTACATTCACATTATTTATAATATTATTAGTAGTGATACACAATAGTTGTTATGAGAAATCAAAGGTTAGCAATATTTTACAATTAGGCATGCAGACATTTACATTATTTAAGTTGTACTTACATTTCGAAAACCACATCAATAAAAAAAAAATCAATACCATTATAATTATCATTCAACAGATCAATTATTCAAGAAATATATTTTTATCTGTTAGAAACTCAATTACAGTTCCAGTTCGTTTTATCTATAAAAAAATAACGTAGTATCTATGCAACAGCTCTTTTTAAATAACCAACTTTAAAGTTCAATTCAATCTTTGGTCCAGGAAATGGCTAATGTAAGACCTGTGTTTTCAGCCGAAACTATGATAATATAAAAAGTTCTTTATCCGGAAAGTTTTTTCTTGAATTAATAATATGTACCTATTACGTAAAATGTATAAGAAATTTCGGGTGTGGATAGCGATGAGCCTTGAATAAAATCACACTTTCCAACAAAAGTAATATAAGATTTCCCCAACTACACAAAGTTACTAAGTGCGATTAATCATTAATATAACTAACTTTTGTAATAGGTTTCAATCTTGCTAGATGTCTAAATAATTATAATCGCAAAACTCTATTATTATTGGAGTTTATTATTAATATTTATAATGTTTCACTTTATTGTACACTATGTTTTATACAATTAGATACTAAGCTAAGTTAAGCTGTGCTTGTTGCGGTCAGTTGTTGGATGGGTAACTAGAGACAGAGACAAGGACAGAGCATACTATGAAAACGGACTAACAGAGTGATTCTCTCTCACTTATGATCCCGCATGCATTATTTTTCATTTATTGAGTTGTGTAGGTCAAATTGGTAATCACTGGTTACTAAATTGAAGATGTGAACATACTTAACTACGTACTTGTATATTAATGACTAGCTTCTGCTCGCGATTTCGTCCGTGTGAAACCCGGTCCCCTCTACTCACCGCGTCGCATGTCATTTTGGTATATCATATTGTATAGATATATGTATATATAATATAATAAAACAGACAGACAAAACGCTTACAGAAAACTTGCAGCGTTTTTCTGTCTTTTTTCTTACTACACGGCTGCTGAGGGTTGTAGCGTGATGGTAAATAGCTTATAACCTTCCATAAAAATAAGGCTATCAAATGAGAGTATATTTTTGAAATCCAACTGTTAGTTCCAGATATTAGCGAGATCAAACGAACAAACTCTTTAACTTTATTATTTAATTATATAGTATTATTAGTACAGTTATAATTTAAGTGGCTTCAAATGCCCCTATTCATTTTCCTCTTTTAAATAATAATACTAAAAGATGAATTTATTAAAGTATTGCAAACAGGTACATAATAACCATCATTATAAGTGCAAAAAAAGGAACCATTGTTGAAAATACACCATACGACGAACCATTATACGCGAAGAAGACATTTCAGGCTGATGTAGAAAAGCAATAACTTAACAAAAAAATATCCCGAATGAAATGGCAGAGAAAAGTAAGTTCCACAACATTTATTACAGTCTGTTAACCAAGGCTTTCCTCCAAGTTATCCCATCGCTAATTGAATCGATACCCTCTGTATTATATCGATTAGAATTGTGTGACTTATCGTAACTCGACAAAACTTATCGAATACATTTTCGTCGACGTAAATGGAGTTATCTTTTGTGTAGTGTAAACGGATTCGTGAGTATTTTCACGCTTGCGTGAGCTCGTGGGGGGAGCAGAGATACTTTATTAGGTGTCAATCATAGTTGTGAGACTGACGCTCGATATGAGGCTTTAGTGAAGCCAATTGGCTCGGATTATTGGCAAAGTGGATTAGATACCTTACCTACCGTCTATGTACTTTACCCTTTGTGAATATAATGTAAAATAAAATCATTTTAAATATACTCAATGAATAATAACAGTCTTTTTCAATTCTACATGCTTGTTCCAATTAGTAAAACCACATTTGCTTGCATCTATGAAACGCTTTTAATAATGATCACTGTTTTAAAATACAATGCACAGGTTGCAAACGATAGAGGTGGCATTTACCCGATACGCTTGCCACACACTAATGTAGCCACGAAGATGCTACGCGTGTAGCGGCGTATCGCCGTAGACAGCTGCTACGTGCTACGACATTCGGAAAATGAGCGTACTACGCCACCAATACGACGCACACTTATTAACGCTGTGAGAGAAATACACATAATTTTAAATGTAGCTACTTTTAGTTTGTTTTTTCAGTGCAGGTGTGCTAATTAGTAGTTTAACATAAAGCAACTCGGTACTAACAATTATTTTTGCTGCAGCTAGTAACACAAAACGCAAACGTACATTTCGCATCACATTTCAATGTAAATAGTTGCTCTGTAATCATTCTGGCACTTGTTAATTAGTGCTTACTTCGGGGGAGAGAATTTATGTTTATATAACAACGAACGGTCGGAATAGCAAGATGAGAAACAAGAACAGTGTCTGTAATTAACATAGTAATTATAGGCTCCTAATTGGCTCACTGTTCATGCCTTGAGTATCAAACGGGCGTGACAGGACTAAAGAGTGGCGGGCTTCGGCGTCAGTATTATAGCTCCGACATTTAATTAAGTAGATACCGTGGCATCAATGCGTTGACGGCTACATGGAACGTGATTGCGCTTAACGCCAAAATATTAATTAATATAAGCCGGCGATAATATGACATCGAGATGATTCGACGAAATTTTCGAGACACTTACTGCTTACAAAATTAATTTTCTTATTATTTTGATTCAACGTGAAATGAAGGGGTTCTCAATAAAGTACGTTGCTCAGTAAGTCGTTCGTTTATGAAAATTTCGAGAATCAAGGAAGTGACACAACATTACTATTTAAAAATGTATTCATTGCTTTTCGAAGTATTCTTCGCGAAATTTGACACATTTTTCCACACGATGGAACCAATCTTTGAAGCAACCATTCCATTCGGAAGTTGGGGTCTCCATAATTGCCGTTTTGTAGGCGTCCACAGCTTCTTAAGGTGATGAAAATCTCTGACCACGCAATTTATTCTTTATTTTAGGGAAATTATAGAAATCATTACGGCTTAGGTCTGGGCTGTATGACGGATGGTCTAATAATTCTATGTTTTTTTGCTCTAAAAACTCTTTTGTTTTGTGCGCGGTGTGAGAACTCGCATTGTCGTGATGGAGGATGATGCGGCGGTTGCGGTTCTCTTTACGGAGTTCAGAACCGACCTGTGACAAACAAATGCTAGCATACCATTCTGCATTAACCGTTCTTTGTCCCTCAAGAGGAATAGTCGCAACATGGCCGGTTTTGGAGACAAACGTGGCCACCATTTTTTTTGCAACACTCCGTGAACGAACAATTTTTGTTGGCTTTAACTCATTTTCGAACACCCAAACTCGTGACTGGTTTTTTGTTTCGGGTTCGTACGCGTATATCCAGGATTCGTCACCTAATACGATGTATGTTGTACAGCATTTGAGGACCCTGCGTGGAATCTTTCGAGAGTTCTGACGCACCAAGTAACGCGAGCCGCTTTTTGATCTTCACAGAGCGAATGCGGTATCCATCGGGAAAACAACTTTTTTACACCTAATTGTTCATGCAAGATTATTTGTAAGTATTTGACTCATGCCAATGTCTAAAGTTGCCTGAATTTCGCGGTATGTCACATGTCGATTTTCCTCAATCAGCTTACGCACAGCATCAACGTTTTCTTGGGTGACTGCAGTTTTTGGACGACCTTGACGGGGATCATCACTGAGCTTGACACGTCCACGTCGAAATTCAGCAAACCAGCGATAAATTGTGGTTTTGGATGGGGCTTCATCACGAAATGCAGAAATCCACTCGCATCAGTGTTCCACGCGCGCCTCAAAGAGATGTCAGCAGCAGCGTAGGGGTCTACTAGGACTGATGCCTGCCGGGGTGCGTATTTACAAAGGCTGTACTATTTTAGTCACGAGCCAGACTCTAATGAATGAGCTTTTGTGTATGCATATTACTCAACAATACCTAGTCTATCTCAGTAAAAAAATTGACTCAAATAGACTAGCTTTTTGTTTTAATATTTTCAAAGAAAATGCACGGACAAAATCTAGTTCTATATAATACATATCACTCGAATAGCTAAGCTTTTGGCGAGATATTTTTAAATTTATACTCGCAACAAGTGTGTAGTGTTCTTTACCTAATAAAAGTACTTCTCGTTTGTTAATTCGTTTTATTTTTGTTTATCAAATCTATATATATAAAAGAAAGTCGTGTTAGTTACTTCACTTATAACTCAAGAACGGCTGAACCGATTTAGCTGAAAATTGGCAGGGAGGTAGTTTAGAGCCAGGAGAAGGACATAGGATACTTTTTATCCCGTTTTTTTTTTTTTTTTTTTTTTCCCCTTTTTACGACCGCGTTCCCGTGAGACGTCACATAAAACGTCAAAGAGAATACAAGTCACTATAAAACGTGGTACTATGACAAAAACGTTGCCTTCGAAGTACCAGGTTATCATAACTTGACAGGAGCTTACCAAACAAAGGAGTGTCAGCTAGAAAACGCTTTATGCCTTCGAAGTACCAGGTCATCATAACTGGGTAGGAGCTAACCTAACATATGAGTGTCAGCTAGAAAACGCTTACCAGATCACCACCGCGTACCAGGTTGTCAAACTTGGTACGTTTATAACAACATTTATTGAATCTGAGGCGATACGAAGTTCGCTGGGTCAACTAATTATCTATACTAATATTATAAAGCTGAAGAGTTTGTTTGTTTGATTGAACGCGCTAATCTCCGAATCGAATCCGGTCCGAATTGAAAAATTCTTTTTGTGTTAGGTAGCCTATTTATCGAGGGAGGCTATAGGCTATATAACATCACGCTACACCTCAGAGGAGCGGAACAGTAATGAAAAATGTTGCAAAAACGGGGAAAATTTATTCCTTCTGAGAGTTTCCGTTGCGTGCGCTGCGTAAACGGTTAAAGTAACGCAAAAATCATGTATGACGGGATTGTTATTTTTAAAAAGTTCAAAAAAAAAGTCCCAAGAGCATATGTCTATCTTTTAAGGTTGACTCACTATAACTCAAGGAGCGAAAATGGACGAAAACTAGCAGGCAAATCGATGCGACGGGAAGGGTAAGGGGAGCAAAAATTTGACGCGGACGAAGTCGCGGGCAGAAGCTAGTACATAATAGAAATAACAGTTGCCATGTAACTGTCAACCGTTAATTGAAGCTTATCTATTTGATTAATATGTATTCAAAATTAATATGTATGTAACTGATTGCCACCTGCGCTAAGAAAGGTTGACGGAGCCCCGCTTCACGGGGCTCCTATTTCTGGGTGGTTTAAAAAAAAATAACCACGAAGGCTAAGGCGGGAGCTCCGCTCCGCTTCGCTCCCGCCTTAGCCTTCTAACCTAACCTATCCGAGTCGGGGTACTCTGAGTCGGGGTATTAACCATGGATGAGATTTCGTCCACGCGTGACTGAAATGGTACTAGATTTTGTCCGTGCATTTTCTTTGAAAATATCAAAACAAAAGCTAGTCTATTTGAGTCATTTTTTTTACTGAGATAGACTAGGTATTGTCGAGTAATATTCAGAAACAAAAGCTCACTGATTAGAGTCTGACTCGTGACTAAAATAGTATAGCCTTTGTAAATTTGCTGCCGGGGTCGCGTGATTGTTCGAAAGAGATACCGTGACCCTGGCACATGGGCAACTGATGGAACACGGGTGGGTTTTAGTCAGTAAAGTCTGACACGCCCTCCCGCTCCGCCCAGAGCGGGAGAAGTCATTTGATGATTTCCCATCCTGAAAAAAAAATCCGGTCAATACACTGTTTTTGTGTTAAACCACTTCGAAAGTCATAATAAATCATCGCTCTTGAATTTTCTCGAGTCAATTCCGTTTTCTCAACGACTAAACAAGTTTGACAAAACCTTGTGACAAGACCTAGAATCTTTTTTTATATAAATAAATGGTATTCGATTTTTAAAACCAAGGAGTTTTCAATTAAAGAGATTTTAATATGACAGGAACAGTGGAAATATTTCAATCCCGATACTTTTAGTGCAGCCTATGTATTTATATTATAAAAGTATTTATTGCTTGTATTTTTTTAATTGTGGCTGACAGTCATAGACATTTTCATCACCATTTGAGCCAAAAGACGTCCACTGCTGGACACAGGCTTCCCCCAAGCTCCGCCACTTCGCCCGGTTTTGTGCTTCCCGCATCCAGCGGATTTCTGCGGCCTTCACAAGGTCATCCGTTCACCTTTTGCGGGGCCTTCCAACTCTACGTCTTCCAGTACGTGGTCACCACTCCAGAACCTTTCGGCCCCATCGGTCATCTGTTCTGCGAGCAATGTGCCCTGTCCACTGTCACTTAAGTTTGGCAATTCTTCGGGCGTTTGGTTACCTTGGTTTGCCTCTAGATCTCTCCATTACTGATTCGACCACGTAGGCTAACTCCAAGAATACCTCTCTCCCTTTGTGTGACTTTCAGCCTTCTAATTAGGCCCTTAGTGTTCATCGAATGATAAATTAACATTTTAAAGGGAATCACTACTGACCTATTAACATTTCGTACTACATGCAAGAACCAGTCATATCTCCGTTTCTCATGTCTCCTAAAGTAAATTGTTCCAAGACGGGTGAAAGTCGAACGTCATAAATTACACCGAACGTTCATTCGCAGTTCAACTCTTCATTCGTTCACTTCGAAATTCAAAGTATTATTGCCTCAATCAAAAGTACGGACAGGCTAAGACTTCTTACTTTTGTAATAGTTGCCTGCCTTTAGCGAATGCTCCACATTTAAACTTTACGTTACTTCATCAGAGGAGCAACTGGAGAAGCGCTCTTCGGTAAGTAAACAGTTGCGTTGTTGTGCTCGGTTTTATCTAAGAATGTTTAATATGGTGATAGAAGAATTTGCAGGTTACTGTTATGCTTTTCAGATGTTATCTACAAAAGCCGCCTATCCAATTACCTATATCCGACACTGATAGTACTACTACGACGTATGTACGGTTGTCTCGTTAAATCTTTTACGAGTAACCATGACTCAACACGTTTTGTAAATTTTTATGTTGTAGTTACATAACAACACCCCTTGTTTCCTCGAAGGGTTGTGCCGAGAAGAAAAAAATCTACATCTTTTTAATAAAATAAGCGATAGACATAATTTTAATCCTAGAAATAAAGACAAGATAGGTCAACCATTTTTCAGATTAGCAAAAGTACATACATCTTTTATGGGGTACTGCGTTAAATATTACAACAAAATGCCTTCTGATATATTGCAATTAAATGAAAGGAGGTTTAAAATTTATATTAAAAGTACACTTTGTAAACGAGCTTATTACAAATTAGAGGATAACATCCAAGATAATAATGCTTGGAAAGAAGCTGGTCTCGCTCCATAGGACAGTCTTAGAGTTTATCAAACTGGTTGCTAACTTAATTGTATAGATAAGATTTATTTTTTCTTCTATGATACTGATTTACATTCTGTGATTATTGTAACTTGTAAAAAGTAACTTGCAGAAATTCGTATTCTTGCCTTTGCAATGTTTTTGTAAATATGTGAGCATCATATAATTAATTTATCTCTTATTGCTTCATTTTCAGTTCTTTTGCCTGTTGTAGTATGGTAATTTTTATTGTAGGTGCACCGTCTTCACATATAATTGTATATTGTATACAAATATTGAAAACCATTTTAAAAGAGTAATGGTGGAGTTTTTTCCCCATTCTTCTCCATACGAATCTACCTTTTGGAAGGGGAAACTAGAATCAATAATATTTTCATGTAACAGTTGACGTTCAAAAATGCCTTTTTTGGGCCTAATTGAAATAAATGCTTTGACTTTGACTTTGAGATGTATTTATAGTAAACACAAATTTCGCCAGTTAAGTTTAAGTCTCGTGCAATAAGGGGTGAGCCTATTGCCATTAACCAGGCACAAATCCAGACTGAGAAATTCCAGATAGAAAAGCCCAACTTTGCCCGACCCGGGAATTGATCCCAGGACCTCATACTCAGCAGTAACGGTTGCTACCACTAGAATTACAAAGCCGTCAGTAGTAGTTGTAGTTTTAATTTATAAAAGAGGGTAACATTATCTACATTGAGTGCTGTATTAAACTTTATTGAGTACTAATAGATAAGATACAGCCTTACCATATTGAAACCTAGTTCCTCTCTTTGCTGTAAGCTATCAAAGAGTAACGTTTAAAATTACGAACACTGTACAAAACAGTATTGAGTGATATGAAGATGAATAGGACTCCATATTAAATTGGATCCCGTGGTTCATTGATTTTCAATTTGTATGGGGCGTGCAATGTTTGTTCGGTAGGACATTTGGGTCTCAAATAGGGAAATAAATCTATGTTGAACCTACTGGTGTTGCGAAATAAACCACTTTGCGAAACTATTAAGCCGGTCTAGCTATTACACGATTTAACAACGGCGTAGATTGAGTTATAAATGGTTATTATGTTGAAGGGGTTCATGCTAAATATCTGCGCAGAATGAAGGGCCAAGTGTAGATACCTATGTGATGTGGTCAATTCGCGAATGGGAGTTGATTGTTTTATGAAATTCGCAAATTAATCTCAGTTTTAAACAGTCAGAAATACCTCTAATTTCCCTAAATTTTAGAAAAGTTTGTTACATTGATTTTCACTGAAATGAGACCGCTTCTAGATGTTGACCGTTTATAAATTGCGCGATTTGGTTTTCGAAAAGTCGATTTTGTTTATATATAATGTTATGACCTATAAAGAATATTACAGAGAAACAGTGACCAAAATAACCAGTTTCATCGTAGTATATTGGTTTTTCTCAGCATTCAAGTCAGAAAACAAACTCTGTGTGTGAAATGCTGATATGCATCGACATTGGTTGGAATTATTGCCGAAAAATAAAAGTGGTCTGCGGATAGCCTGATATTTCTGAATTTTGATGTTATACCCAAACATGTGCGTCATTGGTTTAATGCTCACCAGCGCAATTACTGTGGGTGGGGTATTGGGTTTGATCCAGATCATAATCTGCCTAGTCCACTCTTTATTTTGTTGGGGTCTAGGTCAGACAAATGTTATTCCTTCATCTATAATTTTATAATTTTCCCACTGCTGGGTCACAGGCCTCCTCTCGGTGAGAGGGCCCAGTGCGGGTTGGTAGATGTCACATGTCTTCGAATTTTTAGTTCTAAGACATGCTGGTTTCCTCACGATGTTTTCCTTCACCGTTTTGAGAGCAGTGGTGATGAAATAATTTACATAAAGTATAGCGCCTACTTGGGTTTGAACTCACGACCTACTACTCGTAAGTCGCGGCCGTTACCACTGGGCCACCACTGCTCTGCTAGACAAATATATTATTTTTACAACTAAATACCAAAACATAACAAGCCCATCGTCTAATCAGAAAATCTTAACAAAACTAATAGAATAGTCTAAGCATCTCCCAGCTAGTTTTCAACAATATCACCAAACTCCAGTTTAATCCTGTTGAATGTTATTCCTTAGTGGATTTATAATGTCCCCATTACTGGGACACAGATCTCTTTTCCGTGAGAGAGCATGGGCCATAATTCACCACGCGGGCCTGGTGCGGGTTGGTGGGATTTTTTCGTTTTAGGACGTGACGGTTTCTTCATGATGTTTTCTTTCACCGTTATGAAAGCAACGTTTGAACCCACGACTAAACTTGTAAGTCATGGCCATTACCACTGGACTACCATGTATCATAGTAAAAATATGAATTGAATAAGTCGCATTGTTCCTTGACCGGATTTGAACTCACAACCTCGAATCGTGCATGAGAGGAGGGACCTTAATCACAGGACCGTAACGATTTACAAGAAGTAAACCTTCAATATCAGCTCAGTCTATCTACTTGTATAGCTTACTAGTTTCTGCCCGCGACTTCGTCCGCGTCAAATTTTTGCTCCCGTGACCCTTCTTGTCGTATCGAATTCCCTGCCAGTTTTCTCCCTCCTTTTGTTTGTAACGTAATATTATATAATCTATAGCCTTCCTCAATAAATAAGGTACTCAACACAAAAAGATTTTTTCAATTCGGACCAGATGTTTCTGAGATGAGCGCGCTCAACCAAACAAACTCTTCAGATTTATTATATTAGTTTAGACAATATTTCAATAAATAAAACGATATGGTGATGTTTACGTTTCCACCTATCAAAAGCGTAGGCATGATGGTATGTTAAGTTATAACCAAACGTGTATATATGTTTTAACGTAGGATTTAATTGCTTCACCGGTGTATATTTGGAAATGATCCGTCACGACGCGGTTCCCTGACGTGACTTGAGTAATTTATTGATATACATGTTGCATGTTGAATATTATTTAAGTATTTATGAGAAGGTAGGCGCAGGTGATACATCAATCAAAAGAAATCGAAGCAATATTTAACGATGTTTGAATAAAGTAAGTACATTATTACTTTCTTTTTGTAATAAACACATGACTAAGCATGTTGCTCATCAAATTAAACCTACATTTAATTTTTTTATATTTATACAAGTAAGTTGTAACTGTATAAAATAAGAATACTTTATAAATAAACTAAAACTATATTATATCGTTGAAAATAGAAGATCTTTATAATATAAGCTTGAAATAGGAGATTACGTAGGCAATTAAGTTTGTTTTTTTGGATGTTTGTTATGCAGTCACCTATCCTGTCAATACCTGCACCATAATTGCGAAACGCACAATTTATCAGAATCTGAATGGGATTGAAGATTATTTCTAAACCATTGCGTCATTTGTTCGAATAAACTGTCGGCTCAGCAACGTAAATAACGCAATGAATGTTGTTTAACTATGAATATTAAACCAATTCCTACCGATAAAAAGTTCCGCAATTACCCCTCTGTTCTTTATAAAATCGTTAACGGTCAACTAAATGTTCTGGACCTTTTGGCTATATTAAGCATAGCTGTACCTCGACAGAAAGTTGTTAGATCTGTTCTGCGAAACCGTTACCTTTGCCACAACTGAACAGTCTAATGGTATACTACAATGAAACGCTACACGAACCAATAGCATCGACATCTTCACTAACCCTTTCCGTCAATTCCGTACGAGGCTTTTAACCAGCTTGGAGCCTGGAAAATTATTGGTGGACGGCTCGTATCGCATAGAGGCCTCTATGCGATACGAGCCGTCCACCAATAATTTTATCCACTTTGATTCTCTGCCCTTTTAGCCTTTTCGTTATTTCATTAAATATAAGTTTATTTCTCATCGTATTTGTGAACATAGTTCATTTTCGTTTTATTTTTTGTAACCTATACGTATGTATGTAATTCATTTCGTTGGTTTTTTATACGTCCTTTTATCATTTAGTTCTCTGCTAGTGATGTGTGTGTGCTGTGTGAGTGTCGTACTCACAATACCTAAAACTATAAGTGCTACAAGTGCAACAACAACTTACTAGACCATACACAAACAAATCTGTTTGTGTAAGGTCTAGTAAGTTGTTGAAGTGCCATTTCAATAAATAAGTACTTGCACAGTTAGTACACATGCATTTGTATATGAGGGGCTCGTGCCTACATAAAAAGATAATTACAGTACATAAAAAGATAATTACAGTATTATAGAATACGGTTCGTGGATGGGTAACCATCCGTTACATATCCAGACCCCTCCGTGCCGCGGAAAGCGCGTTAAACTGTTGGTAGCGGCTGTTATTCGTAGATCGAGACAGTGGTTATGGGTACTCAAGAGATAGACCATGACCTGGGTAAGGACATCATTATCATTTCAGCCGAAAGAAGTCCACTGCTGAACATAGGTCTCCCACAATTTTGCCATAACGCGACGCTTGGCAGGCGGGTTGGCGATCACAGTATGGTGGTAAAAAACAACCGACTTCCTTACAAAAACACTACTAAGTCAAAAATAACTTTAATTTCGAAAGTCGGTGTCTTAGGCTCTGTATTTAAGGTTTTTGCCACCGACTTCCGAAATTAAAGTTATTTTTGACTTTGTAGTGTTTTTTTTAAGGAAGTCGGTTGTTTTTTTTTGTAAAAAAAAATATTTTTTAACTTTTTAGTTGTGGTAGATACTCCGCACTAATCTAATCGCGTTATTGGTTTATTTGTCGCGGAAATACGTTTTGCAAATTTAAGACATATGGTTTTCACATGGACCCCATTGTCCAAAAGGAGAATGTCCAAATTAAAATGAGACCATTTGGAAAGCACTAGTTTTCAAATAAAAAAGGAATCATCAAAATCGGTTCACCCAGTCAAAAGTTATGAGGTAACAAACATACGGTATTCGTTCATTTGTCGCGCAAATACTTAATGAAAATTTAAGACTTATATGGTTTTCACATAGACTCCATTGTCCGAAGGAATCAAATTAAAATGGAACCATTCGGAAAGCACCAGCTTTCATATAAAAAAAGAATCATCAAAATCGGTTCACCCAGTCCAAAGTTATGAGATAACAAACATATTTTTTTTTTTTAAATACAGTCGAATTGATGACCTCCTCCTTTTTTTGAAGTCGGTTAAAAATGTAGAACGAATGAGAAAGTTAATGAGATCGCTGCTGCCCCTTCTCTAATAAGTCCCTTAGTCGCTTTTTACGACACCCACGGGAAGTGATGGGGTAAGAAGATATGCTAGTTTATATTCTGGTAGTAGATTCTCCTGAGAATATTTCCGCAATCAAAACCCTGTGACAAATATGAACATATCTACAATTACCACCCACCTACCTACTCACACGTAGACACAAAGTATGCACGTCTACTACAAGCTTATGTGACGAGCCACTAAACGCATGGAGTGTAAACAAACAAGTTTCTGTACTTCCTTGGAAAATAAATTTTGTATCTTTATTATTTTACCGTGATTTAATTTCCATTTAAAAATAGATGAATCCATCTTAAATTTCTTTAGTGGGCGTGTTCTGACTCCCACATCCCACATCCTACGCGGGATTACTCCTTCGTTATTTCAGGTTGATGAACAAAAGGCTGTCGAACAATCGATGTTAAGTCGAAATTAAAGTATTTGTAAGCAAGTAGTAATATTCCTGTGTTAATGTTGATTGATTGACTGCTTGGCTTCATGTAGGTATAATGAGTTGATTAGTCTCCAACAAAGTACCACATAAGGGTATTTTTTTCCTTAATTATTAGCACTAGCGTATAGTTTCCCACAGCTGGGACATAAGCTTCTTTTCAGTGAGAGGGAGTGGGCCGTAATCTGCCATGCTGGCCCAATGCAACCTGCATTGGGCCAATGTAAATGGGTAAATGTTACAATGTTTTAGAATTTTTAGCTGTAGAACAGCCGATGTCTTTTTTTTTTTTTTTTCAGGATGGGAAATCTTCAAATGACTTCTCCCGCTCTGGGCGGAGCGGGAGGGCGTGTCAGACTTTTACTGACTAAAACCCACCCGTGTTCCATCAGTTGCCCATGTGCCAGGGTCACGGTATCTCTTTCGAACAATCACGCGACCCCGGCAGGCATCGGTCCTAGTAGACCCCTACACTGCTGCTGACGTCTCTTTGAGGCGCGCGTGAAACACTGCGCGCCGTCGACCCGAGCTTGGTCCTTACCGGGCGGCGAGCTACCCATTGCTCGCCACCCAAGCTCGCGCCTACGGTGGCCGGGAGTCCGCAATCGACTCCCGACGCCCGGGGCGTCTCCTCCTGCGGCGGCTAGGGACGTGAGGGCGCAGAGACTGCCACTCCCTCACGCGCCCCGCCTCCTCCTTCGCGAGCATTACTGCTTCGCAGAAGGAGGTGACGGCTTCCCATTCCCTCTCGCTCCGTACCATGGCTCGCACCAGGGCCGGACGCGAGAGGTCACCGCCGCCGATCGCCTCCACGAGGACACGGCGGTGCTCCACCCAGGCTGGGCACACCTCCACCGTATGCTCCACCGTGTCCTCCAGACGATCCTCGCAATGGAAACACCCGGACGTATCCTCCCGCTTTATCCTGAACAGGAACCCACCGAAGCACCCATGCCCGGTGAGAACCTGCGTCAGGCGGAAGGTGAGAACGCCGTGGCGCCTCTCTATCCACTCCTCAAAGAGGGGACTTACCGCCGCAATTGTGGCGTGCCCAATGCCGATGTCCTTACGATGTTTTCTTTCGTCGTTTCGGGACCAGTGTGGTGATGAAATAATTTACACAAAGTAAAGCGCCTCTCTGGGTTCATTCGTGTGGTGGCGGACGTAAAGAATAACACCACCCCATTTCTTCCCGTGGGTGTCGTAAGAGGCGACTAAAAGACTTACTAGGGAATGGGCAGCAGCGTTTGTTCCGTCCCGTTTGAATTGTTTATTCTGTGCGCCTACGTTTCTAAACGTGTAACAGAGTGACAACTGTCACTTGTCAGTTTTGATTTTGACACTCTTTGGTTTGGTCTTTGAAAAATGTCGGTCGAATTTTGCTTTGTGCGACCCTTGTTGTAAATTAATCCCTTTGAATCGATCGGTTTGTGGACAATTTGTCGTGATCCAATTGTTTGTTTGTAAATACCCCCTTTTGACGAAATAGAACGGGTTTTATTATGGTATATGAGTGAAATAGTTTGATGTGATGATGACCATTGGGACCGCGTGCTGTGAAAACCACTATCGTATTGTAGCGGCCAGGTATCCTGGAATACTTAACAGCTTCATTACACAATACAATATACACTCATTTACATACATAAATCCAGGTAGGCTCCAGAACCAGTTTCTTCAACAAGGTGAGTCTTTTGAATATTTGTATTAATCAGCTCCGCGCACGGCGGACAGTTCGCGGCCACTCTTGTTCCAGGGCCCTACCACATGCTTCCACTGCGCTAATTAAATTCTATGGCCAGGGCCTTGGCCTGGCGTCGAACAGCGTTCTCTATGCATTTTACCACCAAACCGCGATTGCCAAGTCGCCTGCCAAGCGTGGCAAATATGGAAAATCCCCCCAAAAAAATGTACCGGTCAAATTGGCTGTGCCCATGTCCAACAGTGGACTTCTTACGGCTGATATGATGATGATGATGACCTCGTCAGTACGGCCTTTACCCCTGGGCTACTACTTAATTACTACTATTAAGGAGAACATTATACTCAACTAATCAACTAAAAAGATGTAAGTCCACCCCTTCATCTTCATGGACGGTAAAAATTACAGCTACAGCTAAGCATTCATTATTAGAAAGGGTGTATAAAAGTACCGTATATTGCTTCTGGGAAAATTAATAGAATGTAGTACGTAAAACAAATATCTTTGATAAAAAACATGGTAGGTAGTGTACTATCAATATCTAGCAGTCTGAGGCCATTATACGTCGTATTAGCAATATCTTTCGCCTCCTGCTCGCCTAGTAAACTTGGTTATCGACATCAACACTGAAAAAACTAGCCTATTCAGCTTTTTTATATATTGTACATATAAAGACTTTTTACAACTTTGTTCATTGCCTTTTCACTCCTTGACAATGAAATGACTAAGACCGCTGTTTTGAAAAATTGGCCAAGTACGTGTTGGACTACGCACAATGAAGGGTTCTGTAGTTGGGACGAATTTATCCCAAAAACAAAACTTTTCACTGTGGTTGTAAAACAAGTTGCCCAATATATTCCAAAAGCAAATGTAAGTTTGTACGCACAATGTTGAGCTTTTCGATTTTACTTTAAGATCCTAGACTTCACATAGGTTTTCCTGTAATATGTAAACAACAAAATTTTGTATTTTTTTCAAAATTTTAGGTTTCATGGTTTCGAAGATAATAATCGATAATTATCATATATTTGCTTAAATTATATTTAAAAAGAATTGAGACTCTTATAGCAAGGCCTTTCATTTGATATGTCATAAAGTTTGCAAACTATTTCACTGGATTTTTATGGTTGGCCCCCAAAGGCGAACCCCATATTCAAAATTCATTTATTTATGTTACACACCCGTATTTGGGTCACAGAAATTCATATGTGTATCAAATTTTAACTAAATCAGTCATGTCAAGATCTGGAGCAAATTGGCAGTAACAGACGGATAGGCAACACACAGTGATTCTATAAGGGTTCCGTTTTATAGTAGGACCTTTGGAACTCTAAAAAGAATACATAAATATCCTGTTTGTAAAAATAAAGTGGAAGTAATAGAATGCAGTCAAACAATAACTTTTTGCTTTCAATATCTCGCAAGGCAGACCGGGGCCAATATACGTCGCATTAGCAATTTCTTCCGGACTCCTGCTCGCCTAGTAATGGAAAAATGAGTTCTAGCTGATATTGGATATACACCACAATTGTATGTAGGTATTTCATTACTGAGAGATTGAACGAATTGAATAAGTTTCCTGTACTGCAAACTCCATATTGCCAGAGCATTTATTAAATGAATATTACAAATATTTTCTTTTCCGTATTGATTTTGTATGATTCGTTTCTTGGAACCTTAATTTCAAAAAGTTGTGTTCTTGTTTTCCCTTTATTTGTAATCTAGCTTTTGCCCGCGGCTTCGCTCCCGTTAAATTCAGGGTAACACGGTTCTCCTTTCCTGATTTAGAACACAGAAAAGAACTTAGGATAGACTGTTATTTTAATACGCTATTGTAGACGATATTATATGTCTTTCCATTTGGGGATAGAATGTAAAGATTCTGGGCATTGGAGACACGCGAACATGCTACATAACCTGCCAGGGTCGCGAGATTGTTCGAAAGAGATACCGTGACCCTGGCATATGGGCAACTGAAGGAACACGGGTGGGTTTTAGTCAGTAAAAGTCTGACACGCCCTCCCGCTCCGCCCAGAGCGGGAAAAGTCATTTAATGATTTTCCATCCAAAAAAAAACATGCTACATACAATTGTCCATGGGAAAAGCACAGCTTTTCTAAGATCACCCCAGCCACCTAAAAAAAAAGTACCCTATGTCACTCTCCATCCCTTCAACATAATCACGTCAATTCGTCGCTCCGTTTCGCCGTGAAAGACGGACAAATAGACACACACACTTTACCATCTATAATATTAGTATGGCTGTATTGATTGAAACTATTCTCACGGGGACCATCCATCAAGTAGTCTTGTAAAAGGAGCATTAAAGTTACTCCATCAATTTTGGCTTTCTTCATAATTTCAGGCTTAAAGTTACTTATTATATTTTCATAAATAAACTAAATATAAGAGCTAGAATATTATGAAGAAGTAACTTCATGAGTAATCTGTTTAGTAATTATAGTAAAAATTATCAAATGAGTGTATAATTTGAAATTAAACAGATTTTTTATTCACACCACAATCAACCTCATCAGTAAAGAACCATTTCGAAAGTCTCCCCCGGTAACCGATCGGTGCAGTCTATACGAAAAGTGTATTTGGTGCAGTGAGCGTGCATTGTCACCGCTCGCACGTACCGACTCATCGGTTCGCTCGCCGGCACTGCCCAGATGTATTGGTAACCTAACAGGATGTCTCGCAAATATAATGCGGGTTGCATACTGAATACCAACATTGAACCGGCAAACTGAACGCGGAATTACCTAGCTTAAATGGAACATTTTAATAATGGGATTCTGTTACAGACGGTATAATATACCTTATTGAACTTAGTAATGGAAATGTATAGAAATTCTGGTTATTTTATTTTATATCTCAGAAAGATAAACCAAACAAAATATAACTTGTATTTTTGTAAACTGAATGAAATAAATGAACTTGCAGTTACTAAGAACACTAAGAAGAAAACTTACTGTAATACAGTATAAATTAGCATTGTGAACATTACTGGCGGTCTTATATATTGTAATGTTAACAGTATTCTTAAGGTAACAATTTTTGCACTAACAAATAAATTAAATACTTGAAGGGTTTCGGTAATCACGAGCCTGCCTTGAAAAGACAGGAAAAAGTCATGGGTCTTAGGTATCTTATCATTTTTATGATGCAATAGCATAAGACAAGACGTTACTGTCAAATTGATTTTTTCAAACCATTCAAAAATTTGATTCAATTTCATGCAATTTCAGCTCGTAAATTTTAAACGCACTGTAGGAGAATTTTAAGCGAATTCTAGAAAAAGGGAGCTTTGTACTAATAGAGGAACCCCGTGCTTGGTAAATTGAAAGTTACGCGGAATACTCGGACAGAGCACGCGTAGCTTCCTGTTAAACAAAGTTGTAAATAACATTTATTCACTTGCGCTGCGTTGAATTACCTGCGTAATTCCTAATCACCGATATTACCCGCAGTGCCCGGGCAAAGGAAAATGTACAAACATTTTCCTTCGGGTTCGTTTAATGCATCAGCGGCACACTTGCTTAGTTGTGACAGAATTAATTTAGGGAACATTACAGAATACATATGCTAGTATCTAGACCAAAATAAAGACATTAATATACTTTAAAATGCTTCTCATGTTTTATTCTGAGGGACAGTGTAAGGTCAAGTTTTTTAAGACCGTAACCGTAGGTGAGAGCAGTCTTGGGCCGCGGCACCGCGACGAGCCGGCTCGTCCCTGGACGGTCATTTCGACCCAGCATCCGAAAATTGTCACCTCGCTCCTGTCTTCATTTGCAACAAATATAGAGCCGGAGGCTGTGCAATAAATTGCTGAATTTACTTTGCCTTCTTTTCCTCAGACGTGCTATTTTTCAGGCTCTTTGTTACGTTACAAAAAAGGACACTTAGCATCAATTCTTTTCTCGGAATTGCGTTTATAGGGACGCTGCAGAAGTAATATCGTAGATTCTGTGCTCGGATTGTATCCTCGCATTTCTTGAACTCCTGGCATGGGGAATTGAAAAGTCAAATAAGTATTAAAGCTTTCTATAAAATACTTAGTAAAATATAAAGTTAAATGTACCAGAAAGATTGTTTATGAGTAAAAATAAAAACATGTCAACATAAAGTGAGCGTAAGGCAAGTCCGCGAGCAGATTGACGCGTGACATGCCCCTTAAGTGCTTTCGTATTATATCGTAATGTATATTTTATTTCTTCGCTATCAGTCATGTCTTGAATTAAACCTTTCATTCTACATACATTAGGTACCAAACAAAATATCTAGTGTATATAAATAAGTACCTTACGGAGTCATAGAGTTTATAGTATGTTCTCTTATCGCTGAAGTAAAATTTTATTATAAAAATAAATTTCAACCATAAATGAATTTCTTTATCGCGAATTGGGCTGTTATTTGCTTGCAAGTACTTAAATAATGGGTGGACCGGTGAAAGGACTTTTATCAAACCAAGGGTCGTACTAAATCGAAGTGTCAGCGACAGAGCCCTTGTATTTGACAATAAAGGGAAATATACAGTCTCTTTGTTTTGTCCTACAGAAGGTTAATGTCAGAGAAAAAGTTTTTAATTGTAAAAAATATCCGTAGGCTGTCACCAACTAAATGAATTTGCCATACTAAACCTATTTGCAGGCTTTTATTTTAATTCAAAACTTTGAGTGAAATACGGGGCAATCTAGGCATAGATTAAACAATTTCGAAATTCATAGAACATTTCTTAATTACCTTGACATTCAAACCGTGACGCAAAGAAAGGGTAAAATAGGGCTTAAAAAAAAGGTTTACACAGAAAATCTAAATTACATTCCGAGACAAAAGAACGCAAACTATTGCTAATTAAAGGCTAGATGAGTAAATATAGCCCAACTCAGCTTTATAGACCCAAATAGCCGTAACTAAGAATTTAGAATTCAGATAACAGTAATAAATCATGCCAATAAATTTCTGTCTTCAGGAACGCCTCTGTCGAAAATTTTTCAGAAAACACATTGTTTCCCTTAGCAGCGGAAACCAAAAAACTGTAATAGTAGAATAATTTAAGTCGGATCGAGTTGGCACTGTTCCAATTGTTAAACTACCTATAATTATGTATGTTAATACGCGCGAGGTGGTTCAGATACCGTCTAACGACTTCCTTTGATAAAAATAAAGTTGCGTTGAAATTTTAGTTCCGTAGCTGCAAGTTTATTGCCGAATTGCGTGCAAAGTCTTGCAATCACGGGTTTGCCATCGCCCTTTATATAGACATTGATTTAATTTACATAGGAATGTGATTGAGATGATAATAACGATCTAGATGTTGTCAGTTGTAATGGATACGTATCAATTTATTTGTTCTAGCGAGTTACCACTTGCCGTAATAAAACGTTTCTAAATGCAATTGTTTTGATTAGAAAAAACCCTAAGTAAGTGAGGAGGTACTTTTTTGGCTACCTAAACAATAGGGTATAAATAAACATTATCCCTTTTATCTTGAAAAAGAACAAACTGCAAACAAAAAAAAAAAAAACAATAAAATAAATAAAACAGAGCTATTTTGCTTCATAGCTAAATAAAAAACGTACTAAACAATTCAGTGATTGCCGAAAGCACTCGCTAATCCCATGTTATTGTTTTGTAATAATGAAAACGCTTTCAATTAAGAAAAATACTTCAAACAAAACCCATCGAGGAGGCCCAAAACGATTACATTAAAACATTTCGATTGGGATTACGGAAGCTTGATTTCCTTTTGCGAAATCTCGATTAATGCGCAAAGCTGTGTGTAAAAGGTGTTCTGGCTTTCCAGTGGATCATTAACAAAGATTTTGCGGCGTCGACCTCAGTTACACTGTTTCATATTTAATGTTGTTTACTCTTTTACAAGCAGACAATGTGGTAATTTGTTAAAGGATAATATTTGAGCTCGTTTATGAGAGCGTGATGCGGCCATATTTGTTTGTTACTCTGCACCAACAATACGAGGCTGTCATCTGTCAAGCTCAACCGGCGACAATATGTACGAACGGACGACGAATAAATTGCCCATCATTTATATTGATGAGTGACGTCGGCGTTATTTTAATATATTGTATAAATAAATACAACAGTTAGTGTAGCCAATGTTTGGTGTGTGGTTTTTGCAACAACTACGCACTTTGTTAAAAGAGTTGCAAACACATAGACGAAGATATTTATTGTCGGGTAAGGTAGGTACAAAGTTGGTTAGTAGAGTTATATAAATAAATAATATTATGTATAAATTCTAAAGTCTAAATGTTAGGTACCTTTTTCATGGCTAAACCATTGAACGGATTTTGATAAAATTTGGCAGGATGATAGATGACATCCATGATGGTAATTTTTAACCAGTTTAAAATTGAAACGACAACAACAAAATTTTGTTTTATAAAATTTAATTAATCTAATAGCAACAAGGGTAATACAATGTGTTCAAATGTTGGTCTTATATTAAAATACCAGGAACGCAGATTACGCAAAAGCTATTAAAAAGATTCACGTGCACTCTACTTGAATTTTTGCGTGGATTTTCACATTGATTGGAGAATACAAATACAATGCAGTTTTTACGTGGAATCTGGGACAAGAGATTTTGTTTTTGTGGGGATACCAATTGGCTTGCAAATTTTTTACAGTATATTCACCACTAGCTTCTGCCCGCGACTTCATCCGCGTTAAATTTCTTGTTCCCCCGACCCTTCCCGTCGCATCGTATCGTCTACCCGTGCGATTTTCCCCGTTTTTGCAACATTTTTCATTACTGCTCCGCTCCTCTTAGTTACCTATAGCGTGATGTTATATAGCCTATAGCCTTTCTCGATAAATAGGCTACCCAACACAAAAATAATTTTACAATTTGGATCATTAATTCTTGAGATTAGCGCGTTCAATCAAACATTACAAACTCTTTAGCTTTATCTATATATTAATACGTGAAGCGAAAACTTTGGATCCCTTTTTACGAAAATTGGGCGGACGGAGGAGTATGAAATTTCGCACACTTATAGTTTATACAGAGAAGAAGTGACGAATGCTAATATTTTTTTAAATTATGCCTTAAAATACATTATTTTCAATAAATAACACGTTACACACACTACTGTTCATTACCGTGTATCTAATATACACATGCATAGATATTCTTTTGTTTATGGTCCAAATCTGTCTTATTATTTTGTGCAGTGTTACCAACACCCAGAAATATTTACCCCTAAAGCTTAAGTTAAAAACCTCTAAAATTGCCACAATTACTAAAAAAATCCCCTAAAAAATTATAATGAAAATAACCAACGAATGCTCAGTAATCAGAGACCGGTACACAGTAGTAATATTTGTCTATATTTATTACGCGACATTTGTTAATCATTCACTCTGCATTCTTTGTATCGAGGAACCGTCCTAGAAGACGCTAATACTTTTATTGTAATCAAAAACACAATGAGAAATATAAGATGACAAAACATCCCTAAGAATACCCCTAAAAATGAAACGCCCCTAAAAAATCTCAATCCTCTTATTTATCCCCTAATTTTGGGAAAACCCCTAAGTTGGTATCTCAAGTATAACCATAGGTTTCGTGCGAGGCGGCGAGCCTCCTTGCCGGAGTGCCGCCATGGGATCTGGAGGCAAAGGTCCTCGCGCACATGTGGGAGTGGCGCGAGGAGGCGAAACGCCGGGGCGAAACTCCGCTGCCGCGACAAATCGCGGTACGGCGGACGGAGCTCCGGTGTGATCTCATGGCGACATGGCGGGTACGATTGTCGCAACCCAGTGCTGGGCACGCCACAATTGCGGCGGTAAGTCCCCTCTTTGAGGAGTGGATAGAGAGGCGCCACGGCGTCCTCACCTTCCGCCTGACGCAGGTTCTCACCGGGCATGGGTGCTTCGGTGGGTTCCTGTTCAGGATAAAGCGGGAGGATACGTCCGGGTGTTTCCATTGCGAGGATCGTCTGGAGGACACGGTGGAGCATACGGTGGAGGTGTGCCCAGCCTGGGCGGGGCACCGCCGTGTCCTCGTGGAGGCGATCGGTGGCGGCGACCTCTCGCGTCCGGCCCTGGTGCGAGCCATGGTACGGAGCGAGAGGGAATGGGAAGCCGTCACCTCCTTCTGCGAAGCAGTAATGCTCGCGAAGGAGGAGGCGGGGCGCGTGAGGGAGTGGCAGTCTCTGCGCCCTCACGTCCCTAGCCGCCGCAGGAGGAGACGCCCCGGGCGTCGGGAGTCGATTGCGGACTCCCGGCCACCGTAGGCGCGAGCTTGCGGGTGGCGAGCAATGGGTAGCTCGCCGCCCGGTAAGGACCAAGCTCGGGTCGACGGCGCGCAGTGTTCCACGCGCGCCTCAAAGAGATGTCAGCAGCAGTGTAGGGGTCTACTAGGACCGATGCCTGCCGGGGTCGCGTGATTGTTCGAAAGAGATACCGTGACCCTGGCACATGGGCAACTGATGGAACACGGGTGGGTTTTAGTCAGTAAAAGTCTGACACGCCCTCCCGCTCCGCCCAGAGCGGGAGAAGTCATTTGATGATTTCCCATCCTGAAAAAAAAAAAAAAAAAAAAAGAAAAAAAAAAAAAAAAGTATAACCATAGGTAATAAATTAATTTTATAGATATATAACCTATTTCATTTTTTAAATCTATGATCATATCGAGAATATTTGTCTTTAATATTATTTGTATTATTAGCGACGATAGGAATTTAGTTCAGATTTATAGTTGTTAGAAATATTTTTTGTGGTTTTATGGAGAGTGTCAAGTATGGCATTAGTAAGTTTCCCATACAAAACTTAGTGTCGTGTGCAAACTGTTGAGGTTGTATGCCTCACGATTGTACAGGCTGGTCATAGATTGTACAGGCTGTTTATAATTATGACATTTGGAACCGTCATAATTAATTAAAAATAATAGGGAAAATTCTATAAAAACAGAACAAATTTCTGTGATAATTCATTCCATATTGTTCCATATCCAGCAGTTAAGAAGTATTAAGAAAATAAAGAAGAGAGTCCTGAAGAAGTCTTCTTTACTCATTACATCTACGTCCTGGTCCTGGCCATCACCATCCCGCCAGCGAACCCTCTCCACAGTACTACAGCGTCAACAATTTGTCTATAGTGTTACTGAATGTCAAATATAACCATATTATTTTTTTTATATTTATTATTATCTATATTTTTTCATATAATAATGTATTTTTATTCAAATGAAGCACGGTCGAATTTCGACCAATGGGCGATCACTAGTAATATTAATAATAAGTATAGATATTCATAACCGACTTGTATTTTCTAGAGTTTGGAGCTTTAAAACCTCTTTTTTTTCTGATTATCACACTAAACAAAAAAGAGGTTTGGACTTTTCAAGGTATCGTTTATTTTTGCGATTTTGTAAATTATTCCTCATTATTTTTTGTTTCCTTTAAAAGAATACGGAGAGCTCTTCCCTGCGTATTCTTTCTCCAGCTCTCTTTGAGCGGGGCTTGTGCAAAATCGCACCGACTTTGCTCATCACAATACTAATAGGTACTTACAGTACTACTTCCTGTAAATACATTTTTGTAGTATCTCAAGAACTTTACAGGACAGTCTTCTAAGACCATTTTCATGTATCAACAACGTTTAATGTACCTACTCTTACTACCCAGAATCAAAACTACATCCTGTATAAGAACGGTTATTTTAGTTAACTTTTAACAGAACAAATGGCTTAGCGGTTGGACCGCTTTGCAAACACGTGGTTGTAAGTTCGATCCCCAATTTGGTGAAGTTTTATTCAGTAAATTCTATAAGAATGTTATGTACCTTCTAAAGCTTTATTATAATTGCTATATACGATAATAATAATAATAAGACATACGACGACAATGCAAACGAGCGACTACTTAGCTTTTTTTTTTTTCAGGATAGTAAATCATCAAATGACTTGGCGTGTCAGACTTTTACTGACTAAAACCCACCCGTGTTCCATCAGTTGCCCATATGCCAGGGTCACGGTATCTCTTTCGAACAATCACGCGACCCCGGCGACTGTCTATCTGACCTCCACAACTCAGTAGCTGGGTAACTCGATACCCCTTGGTAAGACTTTTTGGCTTCTCACAACTCGACTGTCTACGAATGACAGCTATGAACAACAGTTTAATTTATTTTCTAACGCATGAGGGTCTCGATATCTAACGGATGGTCACCCATCCACGAACTGACCGCGCAAGCTCAGTTTAACCTTCTATTGACCTGTCTAGCTGCTATTTAGCCACGAGCCCCTCATGTATAAGTACAAGTGTACTGACTGTAAAAATTATATTATCATCATCATTGTCAGCCTATAATGTTCCCACTGCTGGGACACAGGCCTCTTCTTGGTGAAAGGGAGTGGGCCATGATCGGGTTGGTAGATGTCACATGTCTTCGAATTTTTGTCACATGTCTTCGATGTTTTCCTTCACCGTTTTGAGAGCAGTGGTGATGAAATAATTTACACAAAGTAAAGCGCCTGCTCGGGTTCGAACTCACGACCTTGCAACTCGTAAGTCGCGGCCGTCACCACTTGCCCACCACTGCTCTTAAAATTATATAAGCCATATATAATTTTACAGTCTGTCTGTTTGTAACCATTTTATGCCTATGCCACTTAATGGATTTTAATGAAATTTGGGAAGGTGATAATAACATCCTGGTCTAGGACAAAGGCTACTGTTTAGGTTTCCGTTGCCAAATGGCAAAAAACGGAACCCTTATAGATTCGTCATGTCTGTCTGTCTGTCTGTCTGTCCGTCCGTATGTCACAGCCACTTTTTCCGAAACTATAAGAGCTAGGCTGTTGAAACTTGGTAAGTAGATGTATTCTGTGAACCACATTAAGATTTTCATACTAAAATAGAAAAAAAACAATAAATTTTGGGGTTCCCCATACATAGAACTGAAACTCAAAATTTTTTTTTTCATCAAACCCATACGTGTGGGGTATCTATGAATAGGTCTTCAAAAATGGTATTGAGGTTTCTAATATCATTTTTTTCTAAACTGAATAGTTTGTGCGAGAGACACTTCCAAAGTGGTAAATGATTTTTTATATAATGTTACATATAACGTTGATAAGAGGAAACCGGTCTGTGGCGTATTTTGTGACATGACTTAAGCCTTTGACTATGTGCACTATGGTACACTCTTAAATAAACTTGAAGCATATGGAATTAGAGGAAATGTCAACAACCTAATTAAATCTTACTTACATAACAGAATTCAAATAACACACATAAACCAAATTAATATGACAAATAAACATGAAATTGTATTTCAGTCCTCAGAACGTATAGTTTCGTTTGGTGTGCCACAGGGGAGTGTTTTGGGGCCGCCTTTATTTATATTATATATAAATGATCTACCGAAAGGCATCCCTCAACCTCTGACACTATTTGCCGATGATAGCACCATAATGATACCTTGCAAAAGTGTTGATACTTATGAAAGTGACATAAATGATTCTATATATTTAATGGTAAAGTGGCTAGATGACAATAACTTAAAAATTAACCTAACTAAAACTAAATTAATACATTTTAATCAACGAATGAATAGTAAAAGTAATTTAAATATACACTACGATGACCAGCCTATAGAAGAGGTAGATACAACAAAATTTTTAGGGCTCCACATTGATAAAAAACTGAATTGGAAAACACATACCGAAATCTTATGCAAGAAAATCAGTAAATCTGCCTATGCCCTGCACACATTGTCGTCTATAGTAGGTGTGGAGGCATTACTTACAGCTTACTATGGTTTAGCAGAATCCCATCTACGCTATGGTGTCATTTTTTGGGGCAACTCAACAGAAAAAGACATGGTGTTCAAGGCTCAAAAGAGATGCGTTCGTTCAATATTTAAAATTA
This sequence comes from Aporophyla lueneburgensis, assembly GCA_932294355.1. Lineage (NCBI taxonomy): Eukaryota > Metazoa > Arthropoda > Insecta > Lepidoptera > Noctuidae > Aporophyla > Aporophyla lueneburgensis. The sequence continues at coordinate 17,661,204 of OW028746.1, read as the reverse complement.
AACCTACTGATAGTTGCGTGCCTTACTTAAAAAAAATAAAATGCTTACTTTGCCATGTCTGTATATTTTAGAGGTATCTGTATTTGTTAAAATAAATCCACACCGATTTAAACGACCAGATGAAGTAGTCCCACGTAACAGGCGCGATAATAGTAGGATATGCTCTCAGAGTGCGAGAACAGCCCTCATGCGCAAAAGTGTTTTCTGTATGGCTCCTAGGATATTTAATAAATTGCCTAAAAGTTGGAGAGAACTGCCCTTGTCACTTTTTAAAAATAAACTGAGAAATTTTTTAGTTAATAAAGTGTATTACAATGTTTTAGATTTTTTGAATGAAAAGGACTTTTCTATTTCAACATGTAATATATATGGTTAAGAATAACAATTTAATAATGCGAATTTTAAATCAATTGACTTTTGGACATACTGGACATAATTTAATTTATTTTTGAGTATAATGTACTTCACTATAATATCTTAACATTAATTATTATTTATTTCTTGTGTACTTTGTAATGAAATTTAAAATAACTAAGTAAATGTAAATGAAATGTAATTTTTATACCTACAAAATTTGTACGCCGTTATTGGCAAAACATGGACGCTCACAACATATTAATTTTATACCTTGTATGCCTGACTAGTCAGTTTATGTAAACGCATGTTTGACAAATAAATTTTCTTTCTTTCTTTCTAAAATGTTTGTCCCCCCCCCGTAACTTCTAAACTAAGAGAATGATAAAACTAAAAAAAATATATGATGTACATTTCTATGTAAACTACCACCGAAAATTGGTTTGAACGAGATCGAGTACGTAGTTTTTTTTAAAACGTCATAAATCGTAAACCGCAATTTACCTTTCATTCAAACAACTGAAATATAAAAAAAAAAACATTTATTTTCATAAACATAAACCTTATGCATAAACCGAGAATACCTACAGGTTTGTACGGAACCCTCGGTGCGCGAGTCCGACTCGCACTTGGCCGGTTTTTTTATTTCTAAAATAATCCTAAAGGGTATGTTATAGGGGACGTAAGTTTGCATGGTAAACCCATCATTTATAAGGTAGGATTAAGAAAATTCTAAGGATAAACATGTGAAAATTTGTTTGTTAAGAGGTTGTATACGAAATTTCGTCGATTATGGTGATTTACTTGATTTTGCGGACGCGCTTTTATAGTTAAAATACTGTATTCCCATAAGTTTAGTGCACATTATGAAATATCGATTCAGTTATTATATAATGAGCTCCTTTTTATTGTTGTCGAGAAAAATAATTCAAGATTTAGGTTATTTCGAAAGGTTTTTTACTGCCAAATATTTTTATTATGAGGTAAAGAGGAGTTAATTTCTGTTGCTTTAATTTTGTGAACGAGGTTCTGAGTAGAAGAAATGAAGATCAAAACTTTCTCTAAAATTTGTCAATTTCGTACATATTTTTTGCAGTGTTTTATAATATGAAAGTGGTGAAAAGTAATTCAAATTATACATTGTATGGATGACTTTCACAACAATATATTTTAGTTTTACATACCGTGTACAAGTTGAAACGATTCGTAAGTATGCGATATTCTAAACCAATATTCGTAAATCAGTCGCCAGTTTGAGGTCTATTAATCAAAATCGAATGATAGAAATAAAAAAGTAGCACATTCATTTGATGAAAATTTAAATGATATTTCATATGGTGCATTGAAACTTATGGAAATAGAATCATGTAGATCAAATCAAGTCTATAGAATCATGTAGATCAGCAAAATTGAAAAAAAAAAGTAAACAAAACGTATACTGCCTCCTGTGTTTTTTTTATTTGTTATTCAATTACGCAAAATGGCTGAACGGATTCGGATTTGGTTGCTCAAGAGTATCGAGTGCCAAAAATTTAAACATACTCGCGGTAAAAATATCGTGCAATGTCGTCTATAAATTCTGAAGTACACGCAGATAAAGTCGCGTTCAAATTCTATATTTTAAATATATAGAAGTAATTTTGCCTGTTACACTTTTAGGCTTTTGCTGCTGATTGGATTTGGATGAAAGGGATTGACCATGACCTCGGCTAGCACGTAGGATACTTGTTATTCCGGTAATAAGTTCCCATAAGATAATTTCCGAGATCCACGCGGGTGAAGCCGCGGGTAAAAGCTAGTTAATTTTCTAAATGAAAAATTTCGCATACACTGGGAATTTGCTACTGACGCCTGCTGTTGTCGACCTCAGTACGAGCTGCATCTCGCATGAGTAGGTACGTTGCTCGCTCCTGTATTACCAGTTTTAGTACTGACATTGTATTTTGGCAGACTTAGTGTACGGGGAAGTATTGTAAAATGGGCCTGTTATTTGAGTTTTTTTTTTTTCTGGATGGGAAATCGTCAAATGATGTCTCCCTCTCTGGGCGGAGCGGGAGGTCATGTCAGACTTATACTGACTAAATCCCACCCGTGTTTCTTCAGTTGCCCATATGCCAGGGCCACGGTAACTCTTTCAAAAAAAATACGCTGTTGTGTATTTCATTGTGTTACGAGTTCAACGCAAAGGAAATCACAGGTAGAAACTAGTTCAAAATAAAACAATAGGTAAGTTTTTATCATTATGCCAGATGCAGAAATGTTTGTCTATTAAAGACATAATTGTAATGTACATTTTATGATATAGAAATCCAAAAACCGACAGAAAGATCGGTTACAGTGGTCAGCAATTACGTTACACAGCCATTAAATGCAGAGAGACAGAGTTTCTTAACATTCAGATTACGCCATAACAACTTGTAATTAAAACTTAAACTGCCACCACAAAACTTTTCATTAATGAGAACTTTGCGATTCTATCTACCGTTCATTGTCGTGTAGGTCGGTAATGTCGGTATTAATGTCTGGCCTAAGTAATTGTGAAACTTAGCGTGTGTACAGAAATCGTACAGCATTATTGCTTTGAAATTTAACTAATAATGGAGCTTGTAAACAATAGGCTTGAATTTATTCGTGTTTGACGTATATTCCACTTGAGATCACGATTTTCAATTATATTGTTAGTGAGAACATGAATCGAGAATATTACCTTTACAACCAAAAATCTGTTGTGAGCTGAAATTAATATTTCAAAGTAGATATTTCTATTAAATCCTTGACATAGGTACAAAATGTATTTAAAATTAATCTATTGTTTCATTTTATTTATTTATTTATTTCTTTGGGAAAACAAACAGTTACACAAAAGTTCCTTAATTAATAATCATTAATATATGAAGTTAATAGTGTATGTGTAACTCACAACGTTATCCACAAGTTACCTGTTCAAATTTAATAGGAACTAACTAGGCATGCGAGTGAATTTACATTACATTATGGTTACAAAGTACTTTATAAAGTAAATTTAGTTTAATAATTTTTGGGTTACAGTTTTACGAAATTTGTGTTGTGTATGTTAGTGTAAATAGATCTATATCCGAAAAAAATGTGTTATAATTATTTGCTGTACGACGTAGAGGCGCGCGAACTCCAGCATTGGTGCGGCAAGGTGGAATGGCGAATAGAGGGCGTGCGCGCACCTCGCGTCTTATAATAGTTCTAGGTACAACATAACTTCATTTAATTACCAATTCTGAGTAGTCATATCTGCCACTACATATGTCATACAGAAACATCGTCTCTAGGAAAAGGCGTCTAGACTTCAAATCCATCAACTTAACATCCCTACAGACGCCATTATGGCTCAAACGATGGCGGCAACGGTAACGCACAGCTTTAAGAAATTTGCGTTGTACCTTTTCTAAGCCATCTACGTATCTTTTGTATAATGGATTCCATATTAATACGGCGTATTCAAGTTGTGACCTGATAAGTGACTTATACAGATGTATATAGGTATCAGGACGCTTGAAATCTGAGGTGGTTCTCATCACGAAACCATACATGCGGTATGCGTTATTAATAATTTTGTGAATGTGCTGATCAAGATGGAGCTTACCATCCAATATGACCCCCAGATCCTTCACTGACGTAACTTCGCTCAGAGGAGCATTGCTGAGAATATACGTACTTTTTATAATATTTTTGTTTTTTGTAAATTTGATTGATACACATTGTTCTGTCCCGTTTATTATCTGTGCGCCTAACGGAATGCGCGTGTAACAGAGTGAGAACTGACTTGTCAGTTTGACGTTGACACTTGACAGCTCTTTCTTGTTAATTTGCCGCTAAAAAGCCCCGTCGCGCTATTGGGACGCCCGCGACGCTTTTGTTGATATTAATCCTTTTAAATCGATCCGTTTGTGACAATTAGTCGTGATCCAATTGTATTAATTGTAATAACCCCTATCTTGACGTAATATTACGGGTTACGTTTGTTAAAACTGAAGTTCTTGAGGGGGAGCTTCGTCGCCGCTTGAGTCTCGCGATCTTTTGTAAAGTAATCCCTTAACCCCTGAGAACCGGTCGTTTTGTGGACAATCTGTCATGACCCGATGGTTAAGTGTTAGTGACGCTATTGGGAACGAGTGATTTGAAGACCGCATGCTGTGATTGCCTCCAAGCCTTGTTGCAGCGGATTCCAACCTGAAGAATACTCGTAACGTCACAACACGATACATATACACTCACTTACATGCATAACTCCAGGTAGGAACCAGAGCAGTGTCCTTCAACCATGAGGTAAGTTGTTTTGTTGTATGGTAGGTGAGTTGTTCTCTTATATATTGTCTGCTCCGCGTACGGCGGACTAGTGACGCTCGCCACTTCTTGTCTCTAGAGCCCCACGATTTTCACACTTCCACTGCGCATTGAAATCGTATTGTGAGGTCTAGCCTGGCAGCGTACATTCTTGGTAGCAGAGCATGGTTATAAGACATATAACCACCAAATTGGTAATTTACAGTAGGCTAATTACTTGGCAGTCTCTATAAGGGAAGTAGTAATACGCTGTAAATATTTGATAACTATAATTAATTGTTATTTGAAATAATTTGTTGGAATTTATTGAGTCGAGTAACTCATATTGACGGGTCAACCAGGTTTGCATATTCTAACAGAGTTGGTTAGATTGAGCTATGTTATAACCTCTTGTTGTTGTTAATTGACCTCTGTGTTGTATTGAATGTCAGGAAGACATTAAAATATTGAGTTTTGTACCATTGATATGGTTGTTTGTGAAAATTAATATTTGAAATTGGCATTTTTGAGTATTACCATTGTTTTGAGTTGGAATAAAGGTTCATTATTGTTGTACCATTAACAAAGTGGTTTGTGAACTTAACATTTGGAATTGGATTTGAATTTGAATTTTGAATTGAATATGATTTAGAATTTTGAACGTTGATATTGGGTTTGAATTAAAATAAAAGTTTATTGTTGAATTGAATGGAAACCAATATATTGTTATTTCTTGAGTTGCTGATTAGTCAGTTTACTAGTTTGATTGTTTGCTTGTAGTTATTTTGTAATTGATTGTTTGAACTTTGTTATTTGTTACTTAATTACCTTTTGCTTGGTTTATTTTATTTGATTGTTTGCGTTGGATTTCCTTGTTATTTATTGATTGAACTTTGTTATTTGATAATTTAATTGTTTTGTTTATTTGAATGGTTTTGTTTGTGCAATGGCATACAAATGGAAATATTGCAGTGCCGGACACCTGCCCAGGTCAAGCCGGAGACCTCGGTTGTTTCAGGTCCCGGACTATTGAGTAGATTGCCTGCTTTGGAACTGCCACACTTGACGGTCGCTGGGACCACTGGTACGGTTTCCAAAACCTGTTTGCAAGTTTGGTTGATGCACGCTCGGACCTCAGACCCGCCCAAAAGTTGGCCTATTTGTTGTCTGTCCTGGAAGGTGAGGCCCGAGCCTTGGTACAGCATCTGTCGTTGACTGACTCAGCCTACCCTACCGCTTTGGGACTACTCACCCAGCGGTACCAAAATAAACGTTGTTTGGCTGACGTTCATATTGCATTGATTTTGGGGTTACCGGTCATTACTAGTTTGTCAGCATTGCGTACTGACCTGTTGAACCCGTTGGTGGTAGCGACCAACGCTTTGAAGCGATTGGACTTGCCGGTGGACCAATGGTCTTACCCTTTGGTGCATGTTGTGCTGCAACGGCTTCCTGCCGATTTGAGGGCTCATTTCGAGCAAAGGTATGGTGGGGATAGTGTAACATATCTCCCCCCATTTGGTGACCTCGTCCAATTTTTGGAGGATGAGTGTCGGTTTGTGGACAACTCTGGCGTTGCCACTGAGTCATGCCAGCCGTCTTCCCGGCCACGAGACCAGGGACGGACTAGGGCTCGCGGGCCTGTTGATGGTCGCCCCGCCGCTCGTTTTGCTGGCACCCAGAGTCGTCCTGGTTGTGAGTTTTGTAGGGACACGGGGCATGGCATGGCAACTTGCGCGGCCTTTTTGAAATTGCACGTGAGTGCCCGCCGCCGAATTGCCAATGCACGCCGCCTGTGCTTCTCTTGTTTGGGGGCTCACTTCCATCGGGACTGCCCCAACCCCCGCCCTTGTAGAATTTGTAGGGGGTCCCATTTGGACATATTGTGCGCTAACGCGAACCACGCTGGCAGACCAGCCTCTGATGAAGGTTCGCGTACGGGGGGGTACCATGGAGTTGGTCACCGGGCTTCTGCCTCGCCGGTTCAGAACCGGGGAGAGGCCCGCAATTTTGAGCGCCGCACTCCACCCCCCGCGCAAGTTGATCGGGAGCCGCGCGACCGCCATTTGGTCTCCCCGCGTAAAGGCGATTACGCAATTGTTGCTAGGCAGCGCTGGCCAGACCAGCACCGCCTTCCCTCCCCTCCATTGGCGGAACGTCCCCGGTTGGAGTCACGCCCCCCGCCATTCAGGCATCCGGTGGGATATGCCCTTCCGGCGATGGCGCGTGGCTCGGGACACCGCGCGTACGAGGAATTTGAATTCCATCCTCGTCGGGAAAGACTTGGGCCTGGGTGCGGCGATCGGTCGCCGCCCAGGCATTGTTAGGACATTGGCGCCTGCCCCGCTAAGGTACCCCTCAGATCGACACGGTTTTGTTGCCAACGGCATCGGTCAGGTCTGGGGGCCCACGGGGGACTCTGTTGTGGTCCGTGTCATTATGGACATGGGAGCCCAGGGTTGCCTTTTGTCTATTGTTTTGTTGTTTTTTTGTATTTTTTTGGGCAAAATTGTTTTCTTCAGCGCCTTTGGACTGCGGGACTTGGCTGGGACGAGCCAATTCGGGAAACCCTGTTGGAAGATTGGCTCCAATTTGTATCCACACTCCCTGCAGTCAACGAGGTCGTGTTACCCCGCGCTATCCTCCCCCCTGGGAGCTACACTGCTACCCTTGTTTGTGATGCGTCTTCGCACGGTTATGCAGCTGTTGTTTGTCTGCGCACAGGCCAAGTGAATTTGTCACTGGTTTTGGCCAAGAGCAAGGTGGCCCCCCCCTCCGGACGGCACTGACCATCCCTAAGTTGAATTGTCAGGGGCGGCGCGTCTTGTGCGTCTATTGAACCACGTTGCTCACACTTTGGGTGGAACTGTGGACATTCGGGTTTCTTACGCCTGGACGGACAGTCAAATTGTTTTGTGTTGGTTGAAGACGTCCGTTCACTCTTTGGAGGTCTTTGTTGCGTACCGAGTGTCCCAGATTCAAAATATTGAAACGCCTTTGATTTGGAGGCACGTGCCTGGAGATTTGAACCCAGGTGCCGTGGCCTCACGTGGGTGCATGGCACCCCGTTTGATTGCTCACCCCCTATGGCGGGGTCCAGACTGGCTGACTCACCCCGAGGATGATTGGCCTCGATCGCCAGTCTTGATGTCGGGTCCTTTGCCCGGGCTCAAGGTGCTCGTTGTTGGAACAAAGGACCCTGAGTTTGTTGAGTCGATTTGGCTCCCTCGACAAATTGTTGAATTGTTGTTTTTTGTTGTTGAATTGTTGGTGACTGATCGTCACATTAAGAACTCGCATGCCGGTTGCAATGCGCTGTTGGCCATTCTGCAGCGAGAGTTTTGGATACTGTCGGGAGCCGTTAGTAAGTTGAACCCCTTTTGGTCGATACGGGTCTTTTGTTGTTTGGTTGTTGACGGTTGAGTCACTCTAGCCTTACTTATGGGGTCCGTCACCCCCTTTTGTTGCCTAAGGAGGGCCATTTGGTTGTTGTTGTTGTTATTGTTGTTTGGTTGTTTTGTTGTTAGTTATTGTTTTGACCCGCCAGCCTGCCCCCATTGGGGGGTTATTTGAGGCCGCGGTGAAGGCGGTTAGGGACTCTGGCGCAGATTGTTGGGAGACACCGTTCTCACCTTTAAGGAGTTAGCTACGGTATTTTGCCGCATTGAAGCTGTGTTGAACTCGCGTCCATTGTGCCCACTGTCTTCGGACCTGAACGTCTTGGAGGCCCTGACCCCGGGCCATTTTTTGATTTGACAGCCACTTGTCGCCCTGCCGGAGCACCCTTTTGTCGATGTGAGCCAAAATTGGCTATCGCGGTTTCAGTTGGTGCAGCAGCTCGCTCAGAGTTTTGGAAGCGTTGGAGCTTGGAGTATTTGCACATCCTCCAGCAGCGCGTCAGGTGGACTGATAAAACGCAACCTTGTCGGGATTGCCAAGTGATTAGCGGACGGGAAGGCCCGTCCGGGGGGGGGGGGGTAGATGTTCTGTCCCGTTTATTATCTGTGCGCCTAACGGAATGCGCGTGTAACAGAGTGAGAACTGACTTGTCAGTTTGACGTTGACACTTGACAGCTCTTTCTTGTTAATTTGCCGCTAAAAAGCCCCGTCGCGCTATTGGGACGCCCGCGACGCTTTTGTTGATATTAATCCTTTTAAATCGATCCGTTTGTGACAATTAGTCGTGATCCAATTGTATTAATTGTAATAACCCCTATCTTGACGTAATATTACGGGTTACGTTTGTTAAAACTGAAGTTCTTGAGGGGGAGCTTCGTCGCCGCTTGAGTCTCGCGATCTTTTGTAAAGTAATCACTTAACCCCTGAGAACCGGTCGTTTTGTGGACAATCTGTCATGACCCGATGGTTAAGTGTTAGTGACGCTATTGGGAACGAGTGATTTGAAGACCGCATGCTGTGATTGCCTCCAAGCCTTGTTGCAGCGGATTCCAACCTGAAGAATACTCGTAACGTCACAACACGATACATATACACTCACTTACATGCATAACTCCAGGTAGGAACCAGAGCAGTGTCCTTCAACCATGAGGTAAGTTGTTTTGTTGTATGGTAGGTGAGTTGTTCTCTTATATATTGTCTGCTCCGCGTACGGCGGACTAGTGACGCTCGCCACTTCTTGTTTCTAGAGCCCCACGATTTTCACACTTCCACTGCACATTGAAATCGTATTGTGAGGTCTAGCCTGGCAGCGTACACACATTTAGAAGTGCTTAATTGGATTTTGTTTCTAACACAGTATGCAGAAAATCTAATCAGGTCATCTTGAAGTAAATCACAGTCGGTAAGCGTGCGTATTGTTCTGTATATTTTGAGATCATCTGCGTAGAGTAAGAATTTTGAATGCAAAAAACAATTCGAGACGTCATTGATGAATATAACAAAAAGTAAGGGGCCTAAGATTGAGCCCTGGGGCACGCCAGAAGACACGTTGACTGATTTTGATTGGTATCCCCTAATAACGACTCGTTGAGTCCTGTTTGTTACGTACGATATAAACCAGCGAAGTAAATCTCCGCGAATCCCGTTATATGCCAGCTTATCAAGAAGTAACTCATGGTCCACCTTATCAAAAGCTTTCCGGTAGTCTGTGTATATGGCGTCAGTTTGTATCTGTTGATCCATATTATTGAATAAATTGTGAAAGTTAATAAATTTGTAACTGTAGATCTTCTCTGAACGAATCCGTGTTGTTGAGTTATAATAATTTTGTGTAGCGTGGGGTAAATAGCGCCATGTACAAGCTTCTCAAAAATCTTCGATAAGGCGGACAAGATGAAGATAGGTCGATAATTTTCAACATCTTGTTTAGAGCCGGTTTTAAGTACTGGTGTTATATTAGAAATTTTCCAAACTTCTGGGAATGTTCCTTCAATAATGCAATTGTTATATATGATGTATAACGGAGTGGAAATGTTCGCGGCGACTTTCCTTAGAAAGTAACTCGGTAACCCATCAGGACCAGGTCCTTTTGTTGTGTCTAACGAGTTAAGCTCTTTTAAAACTTGTTCATGACTAAACGAAATGCGATTAACAATAACACAATTATCTGCACAACTTTCAGGAGGTTTCCATTGACTGTCGTTTAATGTTGATGTTTCATAGACTGACTGAAAATAATCTGAAAATAAGTCACAAGTCAGGGTTGGATCAGTTGAAATTTGACTTTTATAGAACACTGAAACCGGTACACTATTGTTTGATTGACGATTAGAAACATAGCTCCACAAATTCTTAACATTTTTTTTAATGTTTTGCTCAACACTATCTATATATTTACAGTAATTATTGCTACATTCAGATTGAAATCTACGTCTTAAAAAGGAGAATTGTTCGTAGTCTGACAAGTTATTGTACGTCTTCCATTTAATCCAGGCCTTATTTTTAGATTAAAAAATGCGAATCAGCGACTTAGAAAACCAAACAGGGAATTTCGCTGATTTGGTACAAGTCATGGGCGTGTGTTTTTTAATCAAACCATATAGGATATCATAAAAAGCACTGACACATTCGTTTGCAGAAAAAGTACCAAACCTAGCCACCCAGTCAATTTCAGATAGATCGCGATTAATTTGCTCATAATTTGCTTTGAAAAAATTATATTTGTATGCTTTTGCTTGCGCGACGGTCTTAATTGTGGATTTATATGTAATAGTAGTACAAAAAGGTGGGTGATGACCATCAATTGGCAGCAATGTACAGGATGGGGTGTATGTAGTACAATCAGTATTGCTGATTAATAAATCTAGAATACGACCATTGTTATTCTTCATGTTATTGAATTGTGACGCATTGAGCAACGAAATAAAGTTGCTCATATGTTCATTAGCTGTCGAAGAATTACTGTAAGAACACTGCAGAGCCGAGACACTACCGTGTTTGTTAGGTAACCAGCTAATATCTGTTAAAGTATAGTCTCCAAAAAGATAAAATATTTTAGTGTTGAGGTTGTGTAGAGTACTATATAGAAGATTAAAGTGGTCTTGATAAATGGCCTCAGAAGATTTAGGGGGAATATAAACCCCGCTAATCACGCAGTTTCCATCAGTTTTGTTCCCTGGTAATTGTATGAGAATCTGCTCAATATAAGGGCTGACTGGTTGTGCCAAGGGCACGAGAGTGGATGCTAAACTTCTAAGCACTGCCACCAAAACCCCTCCACCCTCTTTTTTGTTAGTGGCAGTGCGGTTACGGTCGCATCGATAGACATTGTAGCGGTTATCTATAAACTCACCGTCAGAAATGTGTGGAGTAAGCCATGTTTCCGTCAGTATTATAATGTCATAACAATTCGATAAGATATTCATATATAATATATTAAGTTTTGTGCGTATACCCCTACAGTTCTGATAATAAATATTTAAATTATCCACAGTTGAAGGGTTGAAACTTTAAAAAGTTGAATTTAATAAGTGCATAGAGCGCCATTATCCACATAGTGGATATAAAGATGAAGTCTAGACTAAACATAGAACACATAAATAATATGACAAGATGTAAAGGCAGATTGGACTGAGTAATGTTGAGATGACAATTAATAACGTAATTACATAAAATTGTGTACCTGCTTATTAGTTTTGATATTGCAATACTTGTAGAATATAATGTGAAAATAATTACATAACTTACAAGAGCGACTAACATTTTAAAACAATAATCTGTATGAAAATATGCAAATAGAACAGAAAAAGAAATCATTAAATGGTTAATTTTAATTATTAGTGGTAGCATTTGGAACATTTGTATGAGGGGCGCTAGGTTTAATTTTAGAAATATCGTGAGTAGACCGGATTGCAATAGCAGGCGTTCCATCAACCTCTCGCACGAGAATGGTGGCATGCTTAACCCAGACGAACTTGTACTTGTTTTTATTTGCGGCTTCTTTGCAGGCTCGAAACAACTGCTTGTTTTTGAGCGTTAGATGTTCATTCATATAGATAGATTGTACTGTTCCAGAAATTCCTAGTTGATCAGATATTACCCCCTTTGCCAATCGGAATGCACTGAGTAAATTATCCCGTAATATCCGTGAGCTGAGCTTCACAACAATGTTTTTAGGTTTATTGTCATCTTTCCGTGCATGCGGGACGCGGTGAATAGCAATTATGTCTCTTTGATTCAGTGAACAGTTTATTTTAGCGCTAATATTTTCTAAGATTGTAATTAAGTTTTCAGATCGCCTCTCCGGAAGATTACATATTTCCACGTTACACTGCCTGGCCTGTTGCTCAAGTGTGTCGATTTTCGCTTCCAATCCGAATATTGTCTCATTCATATGCTCTGTACTCTTGTTTTGCACAGATATTGTATCGACCTGTTTCCTTAAGTCGGCTTGCAGGGCGGATGTATGTTCTAACGAGATTTTAGGAGGATTTCATGTGCACTCTGCACAACTCGCATCGTCAGTAAAAAACAAGCAAAGCTGATGTAGTTTTCATCAACTGAAAAGCCTTCAATCTCATTATGGTGGCTGCCAAACAAAGAATTTGCGGAAACGCGCACCGCCATGTTTGCCCACAGAGTGATGCTAAAACGCATTACGCTCTGATTAATTTAGAACAGCAAAAAATTCTAATGCTATCTGAAGACTTTCTTGTTTCGTCGAAAAGAAAAAAATAAAGCAGATTAATCTTGGAACCCTTATTAACAAAGCAATTGTTACTGGGCTTAATTTTGAAAACCAACAATGGAAAATAAAAATGGAGTGGAGTGCGCTGCGTCCTCTCGTCCTAATGAATGAGGAGTAATTTCAGTTTAAATAAAAGAGAGAACAATAAAATACCCATTTTAAAAACAGTACGATGAGCAAATTGCCGCGGCATCCAATTTATAGACAATGAGGGAGAACTGTTAACATTGCTATTCCCATTAAGAATGGCGAGCGCGGAACACTGTAACAGTTCGTGGTTCAGTTTTATTATACTTATAAAAGGCACACACTCAAACAAAGCAAATATGAAGCGTAGCCACGTGCAAATAAATGAACTGTCTGTTCAAATTCTGACGTTGACAAAAATACAATGATAGAGAATTAATTTGATCCATATATTTGCATGAATTACTCAAAGCAATATGGTGCTGTATAATGTCAGCGGAGGAATACGTCACAGTGAAACAAATCCAGTACCCTCCGCATCGTTATACATACATGAGCATACTAAATGAAAAAAGGGGACTTTTTCATTAAGTCTCTAAATTGCTACGAAATATTTCATTTCGATCGAATGATTGGCTCGAGCCCAACTGTGTGAGTCGACGGATGCCGACAGACCTACGACGTTCACTATCAGATGTTCGAGGTATATGCTATTTTTCTCCGTAAGAATACAAATGTCTTGCCAAATTGTCTACCGCCGAACTAGTCCAATTTAGAAAGCAATTTCGCAACCAATTCGTTTTGTAAGCGGATCAAGAGGCCAACCTTAAATATGGCCATTAAATCGTTTGCGCCGAACCCACATTCGTCTTTTTAATGCGAACTTCCAACGCTAACAAATAAGAAACTCTTATCGGCGCTAACTTATCACGTCTACGGTACACGTCTCACCTACCTATCCTACTATTTTTATAAATAAGTAAGAAATGACCAAGTAACTCCCACTTGCGGAAAAGGTCCTAATTCGTCTGGTGTTTTTCCTTATTATTTCTTTATGCTGCTGTCGAGTGTACAAATAGAACTTAATAATATGTTTTTGTTGGCATTATATCTCTTCAGGACGGTTAGTTTTAATTAGTTACTTCACGTGTCTTATTAATATGAAACTAATAGCTAGAGTATAAGTGTGGTTCGGACTGTATTGCCACTGTGTTTTTGAAAAATGCTTTACATTGCACCAGACGGTGTGCAAAGTGTGCAAGAAGGGTGTATGCCTATCCTGTCCAGCCTAATCGCGGTGTGAGGGAAGGTCTCTCCCAGTCTGGGCGGTACTGACGTACTTATTGCACCGATAGGTTCCGGGTTTCTTCAAGGAACTCAGCTGACGGCTAAATCCCGAAGTATGGACGGAAGAGGTTTTCTTGACGTAGAAAAAAAAATAAAAATAAAGTACTTTGTCGTTGATTATGAAGTAATCAAATCTGCATGCGCGCAAAAATATCGACCACCTTCACTTTAATGAGGACAGCAAAATGGTTCCTGATTTAAAGTTTTATTTGTTCTAATTTTGATCATCTTTACATTTTTTCTTACAGCTAAATATTGTAGAATATACACAGGGCAGGGGTTGTACACAGGGGATGTCCCCATATCATCATTTCAGCCGAAAGACGTCCACTGTTGGATATAGGCCACCCCCAATTTGGAGGGGTTTGCCACGCTTAGCAGGCGGGTTGGCGATCGCAATATGATGGTAAAATGCATAGAGAACGCTGCCACCTATTCTCTAGTAAGTCCCTTAGTCGTCTTTCACGACACCCACGGAAAGAAATGGGAATGGGGTCGCAAATCAACAGAATCCTTATAAAATAATTGATTTAAAAAAAGCTTCTATATTTACTGTATCTATTCCTGCTGAAAACATATTTCCGTGTAGATAATTGATATGGATAAAGATAACTTTTTTCATTAAAAACTGTTTTACATATTACATTTTTCGAAAAGTCTTGAACTAATTCTTGAACATGATATTTATAGAAACTTCAGGTTGATCTAATGCCGTCAAGAAATTTAGTATTTCAAACGATACATCATGGTTTTTCAGGGCGTAACGCCCCTCTGATAGCAGGTTGGAGATACCATATTTTATAAAATTATCAAACTACGATTCTACTAACTACTACGATTTCTTTGTAAAATCACAATTTGAGCATAATTTTGACGCTTACTAATATTGTTAATAACTATCTTATATGTGACCACCACGGCGACGGGCGGCGGCGGCGGGTGCGGGCGGCGAGCTACCCATTGCTCCCCACCCGCAAGTTCGCGCCTACGGTGTCCGCAATCGACTCCCGACACTCGAGCCGTCTCCTCCTGCAGCGGCTAGGGACGTGAGACTCCCTCACGCACCCCACGTCCTTCTTCGCGAGCAGTACTGCTTCGCAGAAGGAGGTGACGACTTCCCATGCCCTCTCGATCCGTACCATAGTTCGCACCAGGGCCGGACGCGAGAGGTCGCCGCCGCCGATCGCCTCCACGAGGACACGACGATGCTTTGCCCAGGCAGGGCACACTTCCACCGTATGCTCCACCGTGTGATCTAGACGATCCTCACAATGGAAACACCCGGGCGTTTCCTCCCGCTTTATCCTGAACAGGAACCCACCGAAGCACCCGTGCCCGGTGAGAACCTGCGTCAGGCGGAAGGTGAGGACGCCGAGGTGCCTCTCTATCTACTCCTCAAACAGGGGACTTACCGCCGCAATTGTGGCGTGCCCAACCTTGATGTGCTGGCGTCTGTACCTATATCGCGTAAAAAGTGTCAATCTTAAGCTGTAAGACGTTACAAACACACCACTGTTAATCATTCGCTCACTCAAAACAGTTCGTGATACATCGGAGACTTTGCTATATTATCACAAACAGCTGTAAAAATTTCCCTATTGTGCCTTCAGGAAATGTACCAAACAATTCCAAAAAATCAAATAAAGCTTGTAACGATTAGTTTCCATGCGTGAGCACTTTTTTGTATATTACGATTTCGAAAACGTATATTTTGACAGATAATGTAACAAGAGCTACATTTCAATGTCAACAAAAGATATTGTAGTGGAACATTGTCAAAAAATACAAGAGGAACAATTCCTGTAATTTTTAGAACATTCACAGTCTGATATCAGTGTCAATTGATGAAAACTTAGTTGAGTTTCCATATATTTTTGACATTACATTGTGTCCGAGATGAGATTGCAACTAGATTTTGGATGATTTTTAATTACGAGAATAGGCCTGCTGGTCTTTGTCTCAGGTTGGCAAAAAGAGAGGTGTTTCGAGAAATTGAGACAGGCCAGACTGTCAAAAACTATTCACTGTGTCATCACACAAAATGACAAGTTTTTGACAGTCTGGTCTAATCTAGTCGCACGGCTTATCGTGTTTTCAGAGACACGGGGGTATCACACCGCCAACTTCGAAAATCCGGGCTGTTACTAAGAAATTTTAATGAAAAAACCCAATAACACTTTGCCAGACTTGGGAATCGAACCCAGGACCCCAAGCTCAGCAGTCGCGCCTGCAACCACAAGACCAACGGGGCAGATAACGTAAGTACATAGTGATCGGAATGGGTACAGAAAAAAAAAACAAAATAAACCCTATTTATTTAAAAAACCTTTCACCCACACGCACGGCTAATGTGTATAATATCGATGTAAAGTGTTGACAGGGCACTTTCAACTCGCCTCGACATGAAAGAGCTATGCGTGAAATGTTATGAATGGCATTTGTTGACGTGTATGTGGTCTAACGAGCGAAGTTCTGGCGTGATTGAAACCGTGGCCTCCCGATAGTCATCGCACCCTTTCATTCAACGCTGACCCTCGGATTTTCCCTACACATCCTGTATCCCTCATATTTGATAAAATGGCTTAATTAAAACTTTGCATAGTTTCGGCCGGACGACGAATGGAGCCTGTTTCTACCGCAGCAGATAAGATCCTTTTAATTACGCAGGATTTGAGTTAATTAAGCCGAATGTGGTTTTGTATGATGTAGGTATAGTTCTGTCTCTCGGCCCTGAATATGGAAACACGTCTCAGCCTTTTCATCGAGAACTTTAATTACATAAAGAACAGCTCGGTTTCAACGCGGGGAACGCGCATGAATGATTGATGAATGTAACAATTTAAAAAGTTGCCCGTCTATGTTGGCGTACTTTAAAGTTATTCATTTCTTTAAGTGCATGGCAGTTACTTTCTTAACAACATTGTCTATTTTTGATGTTATAAAGATACACAACACTAAAATCTGTTGCAAGTATACTTAGATACCTACATGCATATATGTAGCATGGATACAGTTTTGGTCGGTGGCGTGACGAAGTGTTGATATTTTCGTGCCAAAAAATATACCACTTCCAAACCGTATCGAAAGCTGAAAAAAATCTTTGATGGAACCTCCTCTCACTCAATATCGGTTTAAACGTTTTTGCAAAAAGTTACCGTAGAAATATGTGTTTGGTTAGAGAACTTTTCTTCACAGAATTGAATTTTGAAACTTAGCAGCCCTATCATAATTTAATAAATCATGGAATTTGACTTTGAAGTCGACTAGATAAGAACCAATTTCTCGGTAGGCAAGGAAATTGTCCTTTTGACATTCATTGGCTATTATTGAAAAGATCTTCGGCAATGTAACAATCACTACTTTAACTAGCCTTATTTATCATCAGCTCATTTATCTGTCATCAAACAAAACTCCTGTTTACCAATCTAGAAGTTACAGTCTTCTGACTAAATCAAACAAACCCGGGTATACTAAACCGATGTGATTACCGTGCAATACGCTCGAATCCGGCACATAGTTGACATTGTATGCTGAGAACGATCGAAGTTTGATTCGATAGCAGAGGCAACCGAGCCGCGCAAGCAGTAAGGTAGCCATCGCACGTTGGCAAAGCAAACTCGCGGGACGTGAGGTACATAAACTTGTAGATCAAGCCAGAACCCTCCCAGGACATATTGGTCACGTATTTTCACCAACTGCTTTTATTATCTCTCCGTCGTCGCTTTTAATTTTCTGCCAAAGTTAATCGCCGCTAAGCCGACTAACTGCCGTATTCTTCGTAGTTGGTTTTATGTCTCGCTTAATGACTCGATGTCTCGAACTTCTGAGCGTCAAACTTTATTAAAGGAATTATCAGGAATTCGTGAGTTACGTTTACTGCTGTTATATTTTCGTAATTGGAAAATGTTACGGTCAATGTTAACTTTAACGAAAGTAAAAAGGCACCTTCATTTGTTTTCCATTTCAGTAGCCTTTTATTCGAAAAAAGTATTCAAATCTGTGCAAATTGTATTGCCAAGTGAGCTGAATATTTGTTTAAGAAAATAATTAACATTATAACAAACCATTTTCTATTAAGTTACTCTGATGTTACATCGTCGACACAAAATTTCTTATAAGAAAATATAGGAATTTTTGTCTACAACTCGGTATCTAGGTACCTATTGTTACTCCGTTTTTGCGAAGCCCATTATAACTTGTTGCCTTTTCTAATTCTCACCCAATTCAAGTAGCGAAGTAATAACGTAAAGGGTGTGTTAGGGCGGTTCCTTTGAGAATAACCCAAAACTATTTCCACTTCCCGGCAGATGGCGCTGCTCTCCGAATAAATATTTAATTTCTAATACGGTGTTAAAATATGGGTTTACATTTATTTACAAAGTATGCTATGACTCTTGGAGAGCGCGTTATTGAGCCTGACTTCATTTACAGTCTGCTGTTGTTTTTGCCGTTTTATTCACACTAAACGAAATTAGAAATCAATACCGTTCAATAATACATACATACATAAAATCATGCCTTTTCCCATGGGGTAGGCAGAAACTACAGAATGCCACCTCCTACGACACTTACATACTACTTTGCCTCGTTTAAGTTCATACATCTGGTCATACCCGCACGCCGGTTACCAGTACTGCGCACCGGACCCTTATGAAGAACATCACCAATAAGGTTCAATCGTCCAACTCGTCCAACTCCAAATCGTCCAACAATTAACCAATAAGGTCGTTCAATAATATCTGTATTTAAAGTGAAAATCAAATTTTGGTACGTTTTTGTAATTTGCCGTTCAGTGTCAAGTTGTAGGTATGTTGAATAAAATATGAATCGCGACTGTATCAAATATGGATTTACCGAATTAAAATCATTAATACAACCCTTTGAGCTCATTTAATACCACTGACGGGCTTTTTCATGACAAAGTCTCGACAAGTTACCCAACAAGCTCGCAAGTACTTATAGGACAGGAAATATCCATTAAAACTACCTAACAACAATTTGTCAGCTCCTGTTGCCTTAAATTTTATATTAATATGAACATTTTATAAATCAATTAAATAAAGTCGATAATTGTCCAATCGGCTGTTACCGAAAGCCGTGACAAATTAAGTACATGTTTATATTCACGAGTATACCTACAAATACTTAAAACTTTTCATGATTTTCACTTTCTTCATTTTAATATTGGTCCAGTACATAAAATAGAAAAAAAAAACAACCACGCAACCACGTCTACTTAGTTCCGAATAAACATGTTTTCGTCCACATTTCTACTCGTTATCCTAAGTTTGTGAGAGATAAAGATAAACGCTTATTTGTGAAAGTCGTTCGTCTTACTATCTCCTTGGCTAGCCGCTTAGCTACATTTTCTACTATAATTACAACTTTCAGGATAATGATATACTTTCATTATAACAGTAGGATACTTAAGTTTTTCATAATAATATCGTTAACATTACTTTTCGTAAACAATATAGGCAATATCTTCTTCGTAAAAGGCATGAATAATACAAAATCTGAGATCAAAAATGGACAATGGCCCGGCTTGTCTTATTGTTAATAGCGATGTCTTCCAGACAACCTTTGCGTGGACAAGACAATACTTAGGTTCCAATCCAAAACGTCAATAACCAAATTTGTAGAGCCATATTTTCATGAATCCTATAAAAACTGACGTCGGTATGTATAAAATTTCATTGTGTACATATTATAGGGCATGAAAGGTCCTTCAAATCACTCATAATGGTCCATTAATAATTCTCAATGTGACCTTGAGCATGTCATCTGGTTGACCAAAAAATTAATTATCTGATCCACCAACTAGTATCTCGTACTTACTACCTATTTCCGTGTCGTCACAGAGTATTAAAAAATATACTTTGGTTTGATCTGAGAAAACGTATGAAATTTTATAGGAACATAAGTGTGTCAGAACACATACAGAGACACGGTATGTTTGACGAACGCTTTTGTATGTAAAACGTCACTGAGACTTAATACTTTAATATGTTTGCTGTTCGACTTTATCAGGCATTATTTTAAGCGACGAAATGAGCTTATACACTGGATTATGTTTTAATAATATTCATACTTAGCTGCAAAATCAATCCTTCTATTATTATGTTTAGAGGAACTTTATTTAATTTTAACTTAATTTATCGTTCTGCGTCAAAAACAATTACCCGCATAAAAACTTTTGATCAAACCACGAAGACAGTAACGTAATTACGAGTAAATTGATAGATAAACTCATTTTCAGCCTTTGTTCCCAAGCTCAAAACATTTTAGGCTCAACTTTAATGTACTTGTTCTTGGTAATTTCAATGTTCTTCAAAAGCGTTATTAGACTCCTACTTAAGTAGGCATCTCTGCCAGTATATGAACCTAACACCTAAGGTCGCACGACACACGACTAATAAATTTACTGTAAAATATTTCCCCACTGAGACATTATACACACCCATTTGTGTCATACTTGTGTACGTGTGTGAATATAAATAGGAAAAAAAAACTCGTTTCACCTCGCAGCTTTGTCCCTTGTGAATGACTGGGATTAATAATTATTATTGTGACAGTCGAGTGCTTCGTGTCACAACCAGAGCCATACAACTCCTTGCTTTTCCACTTGATTACTTTCGTACAATAGTCTGAACAAACAATAATATAACCTCGGGTACCATTGTTAAAGAGAAATAATTTCAGTTACCAGTAGTCCCGTTGTCCGCAGCTGTACGATGCTATTCGGATTTTTCCTTCCATTAACAGCATTTTTAATGCTTCGCTGAAAACAAGAAATGAATTCGCTCCGTGTCCCAATTTTTTGTACGTATAATAATTGCCTTGTTCGGTATCCGGAACGATGGCAACGCAAGCAGAAAAACATCAAATAAACAGTACTGTAGCTGTCATAAAATATATTTATTGTTTTCACAACAACAGATAATGAACGATGTTGTAACAATCAAAATTTTGCTGAGTTTCGTACGTGTATAGTAAACTAATTAAAAATAAATAAACGCTAGAACTACGTTTAAACACGTGTTCGAACGAGACGACGTAAATGGCCATCGTAACATGTGCAGGGTTGTAAAATTGTACCATAAAATAAATTTAATATAAATCCAGAGTAGAGGCGACACATAAAATTGGAGTAAATCACCGAAAGTCAGGCGCTGGAGACGTTTACAGCCTCCGAGGCTGTTAGTTCAGGAAGTGTGCCGGGATCGCGGGTACCACTCAAAGCGCGCAATAACTAGATATTTATGTTGCTAGTGCACTTAACGGAGTATATCTTATTATTTTTGTATTGTTATTTGTGTTTAACATAAATAGTTTCATTTTCAACTGTGCGGTGTGTACATTGTAAACTAGTTAAGCTAATTCCGAACGAGTAGCTTTGCTATTTGCATTCGTTCGTGAAGCGTATAACTTTACAAACGGTTTGGTTCATATCTCTGTTTAATTTAACGGACTTCATCAGCCAGAAATCGCATTATAATTGCTGAATTTAAACGCTATGCACGTATTATGTATTATTAGAAAGCAAATACCGCTAATAAAACTGGTATTATATAAATTATATATTTAAATATATGAAAGTACTTAAAATAAAACTACAATAAAGTTTACTATTGCAAAGGGTGGCTATAAATTGTTCATCTAACTTTACACGTATATCTGCTATAAAATACGAATGTTATCGTATTTTACATTTAATAAAACGCGTTTTAAAACTCGTGAATGATACGACATGCGGTTTTGCTTGTATAAGTTTACTGACAGTTCATCGTATAATTTATTTCCCACGTGCATTTTTCAGTACAATCCGTAGGCACTCATAACGGAAGAACATGAAAATCTGAATCATATTCAAAATCAAAAGTCATTTATTCAAACTAGGCTGAGAGTCAGCACTTTTTGAACGTCAAAGTTACAAAAGACAGTCCCCCCAAAACGCCCGCCCTTCGACACTTCCTAGTGCTTTAGCTGGGAAGAAGAAGTGGCGGAACAAACTTCCCAGCAGCACAGCTGTCTGTTAAGTTAGAAGAACTTGATTCTATACAATTGTAAGGAGGTAACATTACGAGACACAAAATATTAAATTAAATGATTTGCCTTATGTCAGCTAGCCAACCCAATATTCCAAGAAATAAACTGAAATCTATACTCAAGCAAAAGCAAAAAATATTTTTATAAAGTAAATAAAAGTACCAAATAAAAGCCTCCTTGCATAAAGGGCGTGACAGCTTACATATGCAATGCTGAGTCACGTTCACATAGCTGTTACGACCCGAGTTACAAGTCGAGGCCACAAAATGACAAACTAGGACCATCGGCGTAAAAACTAATAAACAGGTAGGTAATTAACAACAATACCAACATCAAGGTCAGCAAGACGACCAGTCACCACAAGCAGCACCCGTTCACGAGCATAACGCAAAGATCAGCCATTACCCCCCTCGCCTTATTTGAGGGAAGGGGGTAACCCGACCCCTGACGCTACCGCAAGCATTGACATCTAAGGGAGCATGACGAACTTGCTGCCGGTTGCTCAGGCAAGAATTGAATGACAACTTGTCGAGGTCGCTAGCTAATCATTTTATGCAATATTAATCATTATAATATGTCAAAGCATAGAACATGTCAAAACCAATAAATACACAAAAAAAAATGACTAACACAGTAAAAAATAATAATATAATAACAATTATATTACAGCTATATAACCCATCACTAGGTACGCTAGTACTGGAGAAAGAACACAAACATTGTCTTGAGTTAATCACAGCGACCAACTAGTTTTGTCATTTAAATAGTCGTTGATGGAATAGTATGCCTTTAGACAAAGGTTGGATTTTACTTGAGCTTTAAACTCATTAAAAGGTAATTCTAGTAAAGAAGGTGGTAGCTTGTTGTAAAATGTTATACCAAGCCCAACAAATGAGTTATGTACCTTATGAAGCCGGTGAAAGGGAACACGTAGTTTGTCCTTATTTCTAGTGTTAACAGTGTGAAAATCACTGTTTTTAGCATGTAAGTGTAAATTTTGCCTAATATATAAGATGTTGGCGAAGATGAATTGTGATGCTACCGTAAGAATACCAATATCTTTAAAAAAGTCCCTTAAAGAAACTCTGGCACCCAGCTGGTAAATTGCTCGAACAGCTCGTTTCTGAAGGACAAAAATATTTTGAATATCAGCGGCTTTGCCCCACAGTAGAATACCGTAAGACATAACGCTGTGAAAATAACTAAAATAGACTAACCGAGCTGTATCAACGTCAGTATACTGTCTTACTTTTCTGACGGCGTAGGCGGCTGAACTGAGCCTCCCCGCTAGACTTGAAATATGTGGGCCCCACTGTAGTTTGCCATCTACTGTTATGCCCAGGAAAACTGTCGAGTCTACAGTTTTAAGAACCTCTTTATCTAAGACGATTTCGGGACCTAGATTTCTAACATTCGGTAAGGCGAACTTCACACATTTCGTTTTCTTGGCATTGAGAACTAAGTTATTTGCCGTAAACCAATCCGTAACCATTGAGAGTGCACTGTTTACGTCTTCAAAATCTTGTCTGTTCCTATCTACTTTAAAAATAAGAGAAGTATCATCTGCAAACAGTACAACGTCACAAATACCCTTTAAAAAGAATGGTAAGTCATTGATATACACTAAGAACAAGAATGGGCCGAGTATAGAGCCTTGAAGCACACCTAACTGAACCGGTAGCCCGGTAGATTTTACACCATTAATATCTACACATTGGAACCTATTATGTAAATAAGAATTTATTACGTTTAAAGCTTCGTTATGGACACCGTAATGACGTAGTTTACGCAAAAGCGTGTCATGGTGCACGCAATCAAAGGCTTTGGAGAGATCACAGAATACTCCGATAGCATTTTGCGAGTTCTCCCATGCGTTAAAAATGTGTTTCAAGAGAGTAACACCCGCATCTGTAGTTGAACGGCCTTTCGTAAAGCCATATTGCTCATTATGAAGGAGGCTATTTAAATTAAAATGTCTTAGCAACTGCTTGAGTATTAACTTTTCAAATATTTTGCTAAATGCAGGTAAGATAGAAATAGGCCTAAAATTAGAAACGTCTTTTTTATTTCCTGATTTAAATAATGGTATGACTTTGCTACTCTTCATGAGGTCAGGAAAAGTTCCGACATCAACACATTTATTAAAAGTAACAGCTAAATAGGGGGCTACGATGTCTATTATATTACTTAATAGTTTGATAGAAATGCCCCAGAAATCACCAGTGTATTTAGACTTAAGTGTGTTAAAAACATTAACTACATCACGAGGCGTTACATGTTCAAAATTGAATAGGCAACTACTTTTAGGCACACTACTATGCAAAAGGTTTTCAGCTTTAGACGGGGAGGAATTTAAGGAGCGAGTCGTAGTTATAGGTATGTTGGCAAAAATGTCATTAAATACCTGTGCTACATCAGCTGCCGTATTTACTAATTTGTTGTCGACCATAATTTCAAGTTGTTTTTCTTGTTTAACCGATTTACCCGTTTCATTGTTAATGATTTTCCAAGTGGTTTTTATTTTAATATTTGAATTTTTAATTTGATCGCTTAAAAATTTATATTTAGCAAAAGCACTAACCTGTTTAAATACTTTTGAATATTTTTTTACATACTCTTGCAAAGGAGTATCAAACCTGTATTTTTTTAAACCTTATAACTCATATAGCCTCGCTCTACTTTTATAAATACCTGGAGTAGCCCATTGGTTAAAGCCGACGGAGGTGCCATTAATGTCAATAAAAATATTGTGAGATAAAAATGACCAGCATAAATAACGAGTCTTTAACGTAAGTAATGTGAAGCAATTAGGCCTACATAGACCTGCAAAATTAAGTCAGAAGACCTACATCAGAACGTTCAAATCCTCAAATCTCTCATTAAGAAGTTACGTCGAACATAGCTACATACCAGTGAAAACTAAAAATTTAGTTTGATTGATGATTCAAAACTAAAAGTAACGATATTAGTTTCTAACTATTTTCGATTGAATTAGTTTTAATTGTTTAAAAAAAAAATAACCGATTGTATTAGTTTAAGTTTTCAATATTTTGATTAATATTTGTTATTGATATTTTATTCGGCTGTCATCGCATCGTCGCGTAAAGGGTCGTAAAGGGTCGTGACTAGCGCAACGCGACGGTCGCGCGCAATGCTTCGAGACATTACGATTATAACCGTAGAACAATTTCTATGAAAAGGCGTGCGACGCTTCACAGAGGGGCCACTTGTCGTGCTGCAACACGGTGGCGCCTTGTGGTACATTTTGTATGGCGTCGTGGCGAAATTGTGACTGCGTCGCCACCGTCGTGTTCGCCACGACGCCATACGAAATGTACCTTATGTTATCTCGTTCCTTGTCGCGGCCGCTACGACATCGAGCGCAACGAGTAGTCGCGCCAGTGTGAAAGGTGTTGCGTCGCAATAAGTCGTAGAATCGCCTCCGCGAACGGACGCGCGACAAGTCGCGCCTGTTTGTACGAGTCTATATACGGAGGAATGAGGAAAATGTGAGGAAAGTTTTGACTATAAACGTCACTGGCTATAAGAGTAGAGGGACACTCAGAACCGATAAATGGACTGTGTTAATGATGATATGGATAGAAAGGGGTGACTACTGAAATGACGACTAGTAACTAATAAAAAAGGGTGGAATTTCTTCCACCCTTTTCTATTAGACATGTTGCGCCGATCCTAAATAAATTGGGATAAAGACAGGAGAATCATGATGATGATTTTTGATTGAAATTTTTATGTCAAGGAAGATACAAGAAAAACCGAATGTTAAACAAATTGTTTATTTTAATAATAGTCATACATAGTGTGCAAACATGAAAGAACTTTTACTTTTTTCTGATATTCTCTGGGCATATATTTTGTTTTATGCTTTTATTTTTTATTTATTTCTTCAGTCTTTTGAAATATTATCTGATCTTTTTGGTTGGTCAGCGGAAAATCCCACTGCAATCTTTATATGACGCGGCGCTATTATTATAATTAATCTATCTGATTTTCAATTGTTATTCTAATAAACTGGCCGATTCGTTAAGAAATGTTGACTTCTTTGAATCTAAGCTTCCTTAAATAAGTTGTGGACGGTCATGTGTATTTCCATTCGGCCATTTCTTATTTTACTAGCTTTCAATGAAAGTCCAAGACGGCGACTGCAAATTATTTCTTTTTTCATCACGGGTGTCGTTTTCATAGTTTTCGAGGGTGCTGGAGCCGATAGTTAGGTCAATATAAAAACCAAATAGGCGGCTGCAAGTATTTTCTATATTTTCAAGATGATACTGAGGTTATAATGAATACCCAAAATGGCGGAGTTAAGCATTTTTCAAAGTCATCATGGATGTCGTTTGCACGGATTTCTAGGCGACGACACCCATGACGAAAAATTTAGAAAATTTTCGCAGCTGTCATCTTGGATTTTTAAATTAGTCATTATCGGCTTCAGCACCCTCGAAGACCATGAAAATGGCACCCATGACGAAAAGTTGTAAATTTTTACAGATGTTATCTTGTTTTTTTTTAATTTTGACTTCATTATTGGTTTTAACACCCACGAAAACCATGAAAACGACACCCATGATGAAATCATTGAAAAATTTTCGTACCCATCATCTTTGATTTAACAACCTCGAAAATCATTAAAACAAAAGCCATGATGAAAACTTTAAAAAAATTACGCAGCTATCTGGATTTTCATTTAACCTCACTATCGGCTTTAGCATCATCAAAAACCTCGAAAACGACACCCATGAAGAAAACGATCAGTTACATTAATAAAAACATCACAAATAGAATTTGCCTAAACTTCCTTTCAACTAAAAACAAAATTTCAGTGATATTGTTTTTAAATTGATTGATATAGTTAGAACTAATTAATAGTTTGATTAATCAATCGATTGAAAATTATAAATAAGTGAGCCCAACACTGCTACCTACCATAATACATATTATCAATAGTGTAATATCTAAAAACTTCAACCTCATACGATGAATTACGTAAAAGAAAAATATGTAAAGAGTGCCAACTGCTTATCTTTACGTCTGGCAAGACTAAGAAAACGCGAGTACACAACATTACTTTATTAAGAAGAGAAGAACGTACGGACTAAGTACGCACGTACGTATAAACGGAGATATGTAATAAAAGAAATCGAAATGGTGATGGTTATATAATAAAACTAGCTTCTGCCCGCGACTTCGTCCGCGTCAAATTTTTGCTCCCCTGACCCTTCCCGTCGCATCGATTTGCCTGCTAGTTTTCGTCCATTTTTCGTTGCTGCTCGCTCCTTTTGAGTTATAGTGAGTCAACCTTAAAAGATAGATATATGCTCTTGCGGATTTTTTTTTAGAACTTTTTAAAAGGAACAATTCCGTCATACATGATTTTTGCGTTACTTTAACCGTTTACGCAGCGCACGCAACGGAAACTCTCAAAAGGAATAAATTTTCCCCGTTTTTGCAACATTTTTCATTACTGCTCCGCTCCTCTTAGTTGTAGAGTGATGTTATATAGCCTATAGCCTCCCTCGATAAATAGGCTACCCAACACAAAAAGAATTTTTCAACTCGGACCTGTGGTTCCTGAGATTAGCGCGTTCAATCAAAAAACAAACAAACAAACAAACTCTTCAGCTTTATAATATTATATAGTATATTTAGTATAGATATATTTAAGGTCGTGCTAATGATAAACCAACGTAATAAACTTAATTAATTCACTGACAGCTAACGCACAGTCTAAATCTTGAAATGTTGCACAAGAGTTTGTTATATGTATAACGAAGGTGAGCATTTTGAGCACGGAAGGATTTTTTATAAATTCGTCCGCTAAAAAGAATTGTTGAAATGTATGGAAATTCGTTTAGTTTTGACGATGAGAAACCTCATCGAGCATATGGCTTTTCATAAATACAAATGTCGTGCCTCTACTAAGTTTGTGATGTGGTAAGACAAATGGAAATTTCACGATAATTTGACGACGGCAGGGACCACATTTAGTTTATAATTAGGTACGTAGTAACCCTGCAAAAATACGACCTTATCACATCCAAAGCTTAATTAAGAGAAATTCATTTTAATAACAGCATAACACATAAACGTTTACAAAACATAAAAACGAATGCTAACGACAGACATTTCCGTAGTAGAACACTGTCACCTTCGCACAGTTTGAGCTCGAAGCAATATTGCCATGTTATTATTTGGGGCGTTTACACCGCTAAGCCAGACATATGGGCCATTTGCCGACAGAATCGTGTGAACCGCCTCACGTTATTCATGGGCGACGCATTAATATCGTCCAAATGTGCACTTACGTCCAAAAATTAAAGTAATACCAATGTTTATTCGCACTTCCTACGATTCTACTGTAATATATTGCTCTCTTTCTAGTCACCACATGCAGTAATCGCAATGGCTGTCTGTCATTTCGAAAATGAGCGGATTTTGATATAGTAATAATTTTAATTGGGAAAGTTTTGCTAACTTTAAATGGGATTAGGTCTCGCGTAGTTGGGAATATTTCCAAAATGTGGGCAGCTGCTGAAAGTTTAATAAGGACCAGCTAATAGTAAAATTCACTCTCGGAATAAAAGTCAGAATTTCAGTTCAATCAGTGTTATACAGTTCTGTCAATATAACGCATGCGATACATCTGGTAACTTGATATTGTTATCAATACTGTCGAAGAACACATTAATATTGGCCAGCGATGAATAATACCAAGTGTAGCGTGATCGATAAATAAAACAGATTAATGAATATTTATTGGATTAGACCGAGATGATGTATTGTTGACGCCTTTTTCTACTTCATAAGACAAGTTGAAGTGTATCGAACTGAAAAATAATTGATAACTTTTGTTATGTAATTAATTTTAATAAAATCGCGTAAAAGTTGTAAGTCAAAATAAAAATTTCTTATTTCTTTCTTTCACGGGAATATTCATTTCAAGGGATCGACACTTACAGAATAATGGAGCCTCAAAAACCTTTCTTTCAGTATTTAATTTTCTAAAATTAATAGTTAATTCTACTTACTGCTATGCCATACACGTTTACTACGCCACGCGGCTCTGCTACGCCATACTATACGTATACTACGCCATTTAGCTCTGCTACGCCATCCTGTGCATTTTGCTTGTGTGTACTACGTAGCTCTGCAATGCCATGCATGCCCGCTACGCTGTTTGACTTGCAAAAGTACCACGCGACTCTTCTAAACCATACGTCTATTGTACACCACGCGGCTTTACTATACCACACACCCGCTTCACTAAGCTACCTCAACGTATTTTTAAGCTGTTTTAAATTAGTGGGCCAATAAACACAAGTGATTTATTTATTCTACTATACTACACTTCTCACGTACCACATCATGATGAACTTCCGCCTTCCCGCGCATGGCTATTGAACCGCGTGCCACAACTACGTCGAAAGGCACTCAACATCACGAATCACGATGTTCTTCTATCCTACGTATTATTGCTACGTCATACGCCTGTGTTACGCTAAACGCTTTGCACTGCTTTGCCACGTCACATATACGCATCTCCATTGATACATCATCAGCAGCCTATAATGTTCCCACTGCTGGGACACAGGCCTCCTCTCGGTGAGAGGGAATGGGCCATAATCCACCACGCGGGCCCAGTGCGGGTTGGTAGATGTGACGTGTCTTCGAATTTTTTATTCTAAGACATGCTGGTTTCCTCATGATGTTTTCCTTCGAGCAGCAGTGGTGATGAAATAATGTATACAAAGTAAAGTGCCTGCTTGGGTTTGAACCCACGACCTATAACTCGTAAGTCACGGCCGTTGCGACTGGGCCACCACTGTTCTCACTGTTATCATTAATACATTAATAGTAATATAGCAAAGTGTGGTTCTATGTAATAACTTTAAATTGCAATAGAGTAAGTAATTACAGTTGTAAACTCATCATTTACGAGCGTCCCAGTTCGAACGACCTGCGTGTTGAAAGTAACCAACTATTTCACGGTATTTCTTTTTGAAACATCTGCAATCGTCATTAGGTTTCTTATCAAATGTAGCAATCAACCGGTAATGGTCAGGTGCGATTCGTAGTAGGTTAAATCAATGAGTTTTTTTTTTGTGAAAGACCTTTTCAATTAATTACGCAAACCACTTTGATTTTTACGTATATAACGATAAGTTTCATTATAAAATAAGTGAATGCATGATGCAAAATTCATAATATTTCATGGCATCTACTGTAGCAGAATTCCACGAGGTGTCAACCTCATTATAAATTGACCTCGAGTGTATTCCCTTATGCGGCAGGCACATTACTTATTTTGAAACAAACATGGTAATTATAATAAAGCCTTGCGAAACAGGACGTAGGCCTAAACGTAGACATTAATGTAAACGTTTTCAAGTTAACATATGACTATTTTAAATTCATTACTCGCCTACTATTAAAATTATTAAGGACCTCAGAATACCTACCAAACTAAGCGAGGTCTAAGCAGTAAATATTTTTGCCCATTCCCTCCGGTGCGAGGCAAACCGCAGGCAAAAGTTAGTAAGCTATAAATCATAAGTGTGCGGACCTCGGTACAATTTATGTATAAGGCCCATTGGGTGGCTTAGCACTGTTTGATTGATAGTGTGAAGAAGACCTTATTCGGGAAACTCACATCCGTCACAAAGTGACTCCCACACCTTACACGTACCAGAAGTCGTTAGAACAATATCCAGTTAAATAAAGTTCATTATGAAGCGACTGACGCATGACGATAAACGACTGCTTCGAAAGAGAATGGCGCAAAGGTCAAGTCCGGAACACTTGAAATAAATACGTGACTTATACTGCCGGACAACATTAATCATCACGTTATAAGTCTGTGTACATAGTCAGGCAAATACCGCCCTTATGATTAACCCTACAAAAGTCACAAAAAAATCTACAATAGAACAGGATTTGTAGGTATTTGTATCAGGCACCTACTCTGTACAGCACTGTATTTTATTTAGCACAACATTTCCCCCCTTCCTAACTTCAAAAGTATTGCCAAGTCACCCAGAACGCTTTCGAATAGTCACGACACGACCTATCGAAAAAAAGAAAATATATTATCTGTACCTACGAGGCCAAATAAGTTTGGTAGCGCGCGAGAATTTGGGGCTGCAGCTATTGAAATGCAACAGCTGGTACTCGATATCAATTTAAAAAGTCGTTAAACATGTCACTACAAAATTGAAAGCTTTATAGTATTGTAAAAAGTCCTATAAAATCGCCTAATGTTTGTTCGTGTTGACTGTATGTTCTGAAATGGAAATGACATTTAATATTTAAATGTTTTTACAAAAAAAAATGTACGACTGACACAATCCGAAATAATCCTGAATGTTGATTTCTGTACGTTAAGGCAAGCTAATGTTTTATGGCTTATTCACGACAAAGCTTTTAGGATTAAGAAACTCCCGAGAAATATATGAAGAGTGAAGTATTAAACATTTATTATGTCACAAACAAAAATCTGAGTTTAAAAATTTAAAGCAAGTACACGGAAATCTTTTCACGACAAATCGTGCTAACATCACATTCCAAACACCCAAGCAACGGACTGAACATCCAAATAAACCAAAACATCTACAAAATATAATTAACTCTTGCCTACAACTTGGTTTCTAATTGAAAGTATTAGAAGGTTTGAGGGTGTCATGGTATTAGCTTTCACCTCTGACCTTCATCGGCGGTCTTATTACTATATTAACAATGACATTACTACAAAGGGCTCGCAATCTAATACGACGTAGAAGGCATTTTATTTATCAGACACGATATTAAACAATAGATGATATGCTTTGTCTGTGACTCAAAGTGAAGTGTTTTCATAGATTATGTATAAGAGCGATGAATAAACAAAGCCAAGAATGCACGAGTGTATACGAATTCTGGGTATTCGGTAATGAAAAACTGCTCGCTCAGGTTCCTATACAGATATCCGTTATTGTCCATGAAAATCGATCGCCGAAAGAATTTCCATCAACAAAACACCACTTCGAGCGTGTATAGAAAAATCTTTTCACATAATTTTCAATCCTCACGCCTTCCGTTTATCCAATGAAAGAATTCGCGAGCTCGTTTAATTGAATTTTTTCACTTTGACAGATATTGATCGTCGGCAGTTTCAATACCTTTCTGTTTTATTCCACAAATACTTAGAAGCAGTATAATAAATCACTGAAAGTGAAAGCTGCTTTTTAAGCCTTTGAAAGTCTATAAATCATATAATAAATGAGGAGTCTCCGAACTATTCATATTTTTATTTTTATATACTAAAACGGATTTCAGCGAGCCCCTATTGAAATCAGTGCAGTAAGCTGTAAAACCATTAAGTGACGAGCGATTTGGGTATAAAAGTAAAGTGGTGTTTGATACTATTTGAAATGTTAAAACATTTTTTTTTTAATTTCCTTTAGCATTTTCACTTTCTAGACCAGTGAACATTTACCTATACTGTTTTTAAAGGGCTTGTAAAAACAGTTTTGTAATAGAACTATAGGTCGCCACCTGCTACTATCCTAACGTACTCTTTTTAACACGCTTTTATTAGGTCGACCTGTATGTAACTATGTAATGGAATCTAAGGTAACTAATTTAACCATCTTCCAAGGATCGTAGCGTCATGAAAATTAGCAGCTGTATGTAGTTCTGATGACAATACAATAATATGGTACTGTCGAACTGATCTGATGATGGAGCCGGAAGATATGAACTGGAACTTCATGATGGAACATCGTACTATAGCTGTGTTTGAACTTTTTAGAAAAGTTTTGTAATTAACTTTGACCACGATTAGGTTTCAAGGTCTGGTGATGAAGCCGGAAGATAGGCACTTGCTTTCTATGATGGAATGTCGTATCATAGCCGTGTTTGGACTTGTTAGAAAGGTCTTGTAAAGAACTTTGACCACGATAAGGTTTTTGGTTTTTACGTGCATTTTTAAAAGCGTGTTTTTCTAGTGTTTCTTAAGCTATACATTTATTATTACTTCATTTGGTCATACATGCACGCCGATTGGGAATATATAATTTAGGTCGCACATACACTGAGTACCCAAGTTTTATGCTTCATCAAAGAATTGGATTCACTGACCATAGCCAGTTCCATTTATTCAATATTATTTCTGCCAATTCAGTCAATTTTTAGATTTTTTTGGTAACAAGTTAATCTCTGTCGATTTTTATATACGAATAATAGGTCTATTTTTTCTATTTTTCGGTCTCAAACAACTAAAAACAGAAGGCTGATCTGGGCTGACAGCTCGTTCAGGAACGTACTCATCGTATTGAACTCACACGAGCTTGTACTATCTAAACTCACATTATTATTTTCATGATGAGTATGTCTCATTGGCTTTAGAGTAAAATCCTTTTCTAAACTTTCCTCTAAGAAATCCAAGTCTCTACTTCTTATCATCCCCTACGTTTATATCAAATAGCCGGTAATATTTGGACTATGAGCAATATCCTACGATTGCAATGCTATTTTAATCACCGTTCGTTGGATATGTGCACCATTGCATGACAGCCAAATACTCTAATATTTTGAATTTTGTTTGAGACCAG
The DNA here is from genome assembly GCA_932294355.1 of Aporophyla lueneburgensis. Taxonomy (NCBI): domain Eukaryota; kingdom Metazoa; phylum Arthropoda; class Insecta; order Lepidoptera; family Noctuidae; genus Aporophyla; species Aporophyla lueneburgensis. The sequence continues at coordinate 17,627,436 of OW028746.1, read as the reverse complement.
TCCATATTTTATTGTTTCTTTATAGAGTAATCACAGAAAGTCGAACTTGGTGACGTTAAAGCCAGAACAGACTATCCACCCAATACCTAATCGGATCACTATCGGTTTTATTTTAGGTTGTGAATATCTAGACATACAATGTACATAAATAAGCCTAGAAAGGATATCTTATATCTTTAAACGAGCAATTCTTGTATATATATGTATATAATCTGAATCTCGGAAACGGCTCCAACGATTTTCATGAAATTTAGTATACAGGGGGTTTCGGGGGCGATAAATCAATCTAGCTATGATTCATTTTATAAAATGTCGTTTTATTCATGTTTTCAATGACCAACTTTATCGATAATCAACTTGAACATAAACTTATTATTTTAAACACAATTTACCAAAAAATACCGAGCAAAGCTCGGTCATCCAGATATTTATTCAATAATTTGCAGTAGGTTCGCTAAAGTCACTTTCGTACAGGAAATGAATCCACTTACACTTAAGTAGCTTAATGATAATAAACACTATATAGGTAACTGTAGCGTCTATTGTTCAGGGTCCAATCTCAGAGTCAAGCGAAGTGTGATTAGGGCTTTATGCATGCCCGAGAGTGGCCCGAGATAGGAACTGCCGATAAATAGCGATAAGCTTGGCTCTATAGCTTCGAGACCTAATATTGTCATTGACGAACAAAGGATGGGCAGAAGAGCATATTGTGTGCCTATGCCCAGTTTGCTGAATAATACCTACATTGTTATTTTTGCTCACAAGCTATCGATAGGCGAGTATATTATTTGTAGCTTAGCCTGTATTCGAATTGCTGCGAACAGTGATCAGAACAATAAAAAATTGTGTATTGTACTGACACAGGTACGCGTTTCATAAATTTACGCACAATTTACCGAAAAAACGAACAAGTAGCTACTAAACTCGACTGCCTCGTTGGTCTAGTAGTTGCAAGTGCTACTGCTAAGCATGAGCATGGGTTCGATTCCCAGGTCGGGCAAAGTGTTATTGTATTTTGCCATCTGGAATTTCTGCTGCACTGAGTCTGGATTTGTGTCCGATTGTTAGCAATACACTGTCTTTTATGGGTCAGAATGTTGAGCCACAAAAGGGATGAATGAAAGGCAATTGCATGCAGTTGCGATGAGAATGTAAAGAGGGATGTGTACGAATGGATAGAATAAGAAATTAGTACAAAACAGGAAGTCTGAAAGTAGCACCAATAACTGAAAAGTTGTGTGGAAATCCTTTGTCATGGTATGGTCACGTGATACTGAGGAATGAGGAAAAAGTGGTGAGGAAAGTATTGAGTATGAATGTCGATGACTATTCGAGTAGAGGGAGACCAAAGAAAGGATGGATGGACTGTGTGAATTATGATATGGATAGAAAGGGGGTGACTACTGAGATGACGACTAATAGAGAGGTGTGGAAGAAAAAGACATGTTGCGCCTACCCCAAATGATAAGGATCCTTATCCCAATGAATAAAGGTAAGAGAATGATGATGTTGGCAATAGGCTCGCTCCTATTCATGGAAGTTAAACATCAATGGCAAAACGTGATTGTGCTCTAGGTACACCTCTGCCCAACCATTTGGGGAAACAAGGCGTGATGTTTTGTTGAAGGTAAAAATACGTTTATAATAATAATTTAATGAAAAGGTTTATATTTACTTCATTGTCATAAAAATTATAAAATACATCATTTTAATTTTGATGACGTCATAATATTGCTAAATTTGAGCTGTGATTACTGCGATATATATTATTGTACTATCATTAAGAATATTGCGATCTCGTGATCGTAAGGACCGCGCACACTGTGCACGAAATTGTTACAACTTTGAAAATGTACTCTTTATCCATTGATACTCAGCTCACTTTTACATATCTATACTAACTAGTGATCGCCCATTGGTCGAAATTCGACCGTACTTCATTTGAATAGAAATACATTATTAAATGAAAAAAATATAGAATATAAAAAAAATAATATGGTTATATTTGACATTCAGTAACACTATAGACAAATTGTTGACGCTGTACTACTGTGGAGAGGGTTCGCTGGCGGCATGGTGATGGCCAGGACCAGGACGTAGGTGTAATGAGTAAAGAATACTTCTTCAGGACTCTCTTTTTTATTTTCTTAATACTTCTTAACTGCTGGATATGGAACAATATAGAATGAATTATCACAGAAATTTGTTCTGTTTTTATAGAATTTTCCCTATTATTTTTAATTAATTATGACGGTTCCAAATGTCATAATTATAACCAGCCTGTACAATCGTGAGGCATACAAACTCTACAGTTTGCACACGACACTAAGTTTTGTATGGGAAACTTACTAATGCCATACTTGACACTCCCCATAAAACCATAAAAAATATTTCTTCTAAATCTAAACTAAATTCCTATCGTCGCTAATGCAAATAATATTAAAGACAAATATTTTCGATATGATCATAGATTTTAAAAATGAAATAGGTTTATATCTATACAATTAATTTATTACCTATGGTTATACTTGACATTCCGTAAGAAAAGACAGACACAAAATCAGGTTTACCAACTTAGGGGTTTTCCCAAATTTAGGGGGTAAATAAGAGGATTGAGATTTTTTAGGGGCGTTCCATTTTTAGGGTATTCTTAGGGATTTTTTGCCATCTTACATTTCTCATTGTGTTTTTGATTACAATAAAAGTATTAGCGACGTCTAGTACGGTTCCTCGATGCTAAGAATGCAGAGTGAATGATTAACAAATGTCGCGTAATAAATATAGACAAATATTACTACTGTGTGCCGGTCTATGATTACTGAACATTCGTTGGTTATTTTCATTATATTTTTTAGGGGATTTTTTTAGTAATTGTGGCAATTTTAGGGGTTTTTAACTTAAGCTTTAGGGGTAAATATTTCTGGGTGTTGGTAACATTGCACTAAATAATAAAGACAGATTTGGACCATAAACAAAAGAATATCTATGCATGTGTGTATTAGATACACGGTAATGAACAGTAGTGTGTGTAACGTGTTATTTATTGAAAATAATGTATTTTAACGCATAATTTAAAAAAATATTAGCATTCGTCACTTCTTCTCTGTATAAACTATAAGTGTGCGAAATTTCATACTCCTCCGAACGCCCAATTTTCGTAAAAAGGGATCCAAAGTTTTCGCTTCACGTATTAATATATAGATATTATAAAGCTGAAGAGTTTGTTTGTTTGATTGAACGCGCTAATGTCAGGCACTACTGGTCCGAATTGAAAAATTATTTTTGTGTTGAGTAGCCTATGTATCGAGGAAGGCTATAGGCTATATAACATCACGCTACAACTAAGAGAAGCGGAGCAGTAATGAAAAATGTTGCAAAAACGGGGAAAATTTATTCCTTTTCAGAGTTTCCGTTGCGTGCGCTGCGTAAACGGTTAAAGTAACGCAAAAATTATGTATGACGGAATTGTTCCTTTTAAAAAGTTCTAAAAAAAAGTCCGCGAGAGCATATGTCTATCTTTTAAGGTTGACTCACTATAACTCAAAAGGAGCGAGCAGCAACGAAAAGTGGACGAAAACTAGCAGGCAAATCGATGCGACGGGAAGGGTCAGGGGAGCAAAAATTTGACGCGGACGAAGTCGCGGGCAGAAGCTAGTAACTTATATGTGACATCAAATTGACAAGTGTGTGAACATTTGACAACCATTTACTAGATACTTTACAGTATTTTTTCATTACAGAATTCTATAAGTTGATTTTAACACAGCAATTTAAGAACGATGTACTTACCTAGTTCATTTATTTGTAACTTTTGGCGAAAATCGACCACTCAAAAAGCAAAAGTCACGCGGCGACTCAATGAGTCAGCGACATCTTGTAATAGTGTGTATTCTCTTCAAGCTGGTACCCTTGTCACAGCTGGCCGGAACCACTCAAAATAATTACAATCTCACAAAAATGTCACAAGCTCGGCTTCGAACAACAAAGTAGAGCTGAATAAGTGATGAAGCGAACCAATGATATTTATGATTGATGAGTCTTAGTCTAACATTGCGCAGCCGGCTGGGACGCGAATGAAAAAATGTTAATTGAATTATAAATGTTAATTTTGAATTAGATTTGTTTTTCACACAAGGGGTGGCGAATAATTCATTCGGGTGGGGATGTGATGTTTTGGAAAATTAAATTAGATGAATAATGTTGGTGTTGTTTTTGATTTTATAAAAAAGAAACTTGACGCGCGCCGATACATTTTCAGATTGGGGACATTTAGGTGTATTGATTTTAAAATTAAAATTCGAAGTGGAAATAGAAATGGATTTGATAAACTAAAACATATCGTTTGGTTAATATTCTTAGTTTTTTTTTAAAATTAAAATCATTCTCTAGACAACTTTGTCTAGAAAACATGATTAAAACGTACTTACTTAATAAAAATCAAATTCCTTCAATATAATTTCAAATGTTATGTCCATAGAAAACAGTTTATTTAAGTCTCGCTGAGCTCAAAGTTATTCGGGCGGCTCTTGCTCAGACACACTGCACTTTAGCTAAGCAACTCCTACAATCCGCCTTAAAAACCACAACCAGGATTTTTCTGTTTCAACTACATCTTCATCATAATCCTCAAGTATTGCCTCCATTTTAAATATTCGTACCTAATTATAAGTTCCCTATAATGTGCTGGGAAGAAAGCCCTCGTTCGAACAAATTTATAGAATTCTTCGTATAACTCCTACATGTTTCAAGTAAATCACGAAGATCTATGAATAGGTGTAGGTAATGTACTCATGTCGAGTTCTCAAATTGGCGAAGTAAGAGTTGCCAAAGTCAAACTCTCAAGAGTTTAGCTCACTTTGTTGTAACTGGGTAGCGGGTGTCGGTACCATACGTCACGTTCACAGTCCGCCAATTTGTCTGTCATTTGCCAAATCCGAACGCGCCTTGAATGTAGACCGAATATCCACTAAATATGTATTCAGTGCTGCCACATGCCTACTATAATTTCACATACAGTAGATTATACCTTGTGACTACATAGAACTTTTTTAGTACCTACCAGCGTCTTACATAAAGGTGTTCTTTTGGGCGACATGTAAATCTACTGATTTGTATTCACACGTTGGTGTCACAGGAAATTGAGTTTTTTTTTTAATAACGAAATAAGAAAAAAATCAAGATAAAGTCACGCACATGGGAGGCTTATTAAATCAAAATATGCATAAATTTTGTATTCATGTCAATACCAAACGTGAGCTAAAGAACATTTGCATTTGTATTGAACAGAAACATGTCTCGCCCTAATGAAAGATAAGTTTCAAATTCTTACTGAATTTCAATATCATTTGAGAAGCCACGTGAATAGATTTATTAAATTAGCATTCATAGCAATTACAATCTTTGTGGTTGTAATATTAGTCTCATCATCAAGTTAGTAGTATTAGACGGTAAATGACTCTATTCATATCTCAGAGATGACTTAATTTTTGGTTGTTTTACAAACCATTTGTTGAAGTACCAAAAGTGAACGTCACCCTAAGGCCCATGGTACACACGCACACACGCGGTTTTCTTGCCGTGAAAAATGACGGTTGATTCAGGGTGTACTACGTGAGCTCGACAAATGAATGTGCGAATAACACTTGTGCGACAAATTGTACTGCGACTCACCATAGTTCGAATGCACGCTTGTGTGACATACTCGAGCTCACATAGTATACTAGGTTAGGTTAGGTTAAAACTGTGACCTCCTACGAGTGCTAGAAACGACTAGATTCACTGTGTCGCACAAGCGTGCATTCGAACTATGGTGAGTCGCAGTACAGTTTTGTCGCTCAAGTTTTATTCGCACATCCATTTGTCGAGCTCACGTAGTACACTCGTTGATTCAGCGTGTGTAGGAACGGTCGTCAGTGTTGTATAGATCACTATGGATGTATTTTAATAAACAAGGCGGCACGGCAGTGCGACACGGCGGCGCCGTCGAAACTAATGTCGAAGCTGTCGCCGTTTGCGCGTATGCAAGCTCACACGGTTACCGTCAAGAAACCACGTCGTGTACAACGGGTCTAACTATTAAATCGAAATCTTGTTTAAACTTTGTACCTAAAATTTTATTTGTAGGCCCAGCTGACATTGATATAAGTAGAACTCATGAAGGCTGACAAGGTTTCTTTTGAAAAAAAAAAAAAAACGTAATGAACGCCTTATTTATAAAAAATGAAACCGTATTTTTCATTTAAGTACAACGTATAGTTTTCGTTTAAAAGGTTTCAGTATTTTATAGTCTAATAAAAATAGCTTGTAGCTCCTCTGTAAGGCACTTAGCATACCAAATAGGTAACAAATTTATAAACTTAACTAATTAGACGCTTGCCGGACTGAGTTTCATGTTTGCTCTGAACATCGTAAACTTCTTCTAACTTCCTAATTTGGAACAGCCGTAATTATTGTTTATCTAAATCATTTACAAACTTTGTACCCCTTAGAGAAAAGTGGTAATTAAAAACGTGAAATTGTGGGTTTTTGCCCCTTTTTATATGACCAATAAACTAGATTAAAGATATTTTACGGCTGTGCTGGCAACATATTAAAATATTTTATTTCTTTTTATTCGGCATTTCAGTCCATAAAATGAAAGAGCGTTAACGTTGAACACCATTTTGCTGTATGCATAACTTAATTGTGTTATCATGCTAATTTTGTAACAAGCAAAAACTTATTACATACTTCAACAAAATTGTCTAAAAAATCTATCAAGATATAAAATTTACCATTACGCTTATATTCCTCGTGGGATTAGGCAGAAGTGCACCTAAAGTCTATCAATTTTACCGATGCGCTAAGGTAACTCACGAAATTCAAAATTTCTTAAGTTTCTGAAATTTCCAGGTCACCTTAAAGGGGCAAAAGGAGTGTGTAGAGATCGTAGCAGGTGGCGTTCCGTGGTTTCTGCCTACACCCATGGGAAAAGGCGTGATTGTATGTATGTACGTATGTATGTGTCAAGTTGTATTTTAATTAAAATATGATTCACGACTATAATAAATATGGGTTTTTGGGTTTTCCTCAGTAAAGCCTGTGCCTCAGCCTTCTGTAGGGGTGGTTTTGAAAAATCATCAATACAACCCTCTTAATTTATATAATCCCAAATGACTTTTTGATGAAAGTGATTGTCAGGAGTCTACTAGGACCGATGCCTGCCAGGGTCGCGAGATTTTTCGAAAGAGATACTGTGACCCTGGCACATGGGCAACTGAAGGAACACGGGTGGGTTTTAGTCAGTAAAAGCCTGACACGCCCAGAGCGGGAGAAGTCACTTGATGATAGCCTATCCAAAAAAAAAAGATGACACATTGAAAAACTATGTATTTTTTTATTTGCAGGCAGTAAGATAGCCGTTGTGTAAATAATTTCATCACTACTCTTAAAACGGTGAAGGAAAGCATCGTGAGTAAACCGGCGTATTCTGGAACCAAAAAAATCGAAGACATGTGACATCTACCAACTCACACTGGGCCCGCGTGGTAGATTACGGCCCACTCCTTCTCACTGAGATGAGGCCTGTGTCCTGGCAGTGACAATAATATTGGCTGATGATGAAGGTAGCCTTCTCCTTAAGTCCCATATGACAAAACACAATTTTATTGCAATCAACCGCGCACATAATTAGACTACGGCCTGTGAAATTCCAGATTGAAAAACCCCAATAACATTTTGACGGACCCGGGAATTGGACCCCAGAAACTCATGATCAGCAGTAGCGCTTGGATCAACTAGTCGATATTTTACTAATGACATATGATAAAACTTAGGCTAAATGGTTTACGGTACATTGTAAAACAAAAAAACTAAATCTTTGAATTGTAATAAGTGGGTCAACAAGACTAGGTACTGTCAGTTCTCATTATTCCGAATATTAACAAGTAACTGATGTTAGAAATGTGAATAAGAATTCTTATTTCAAACTTCAGTGGAAACTAAGAATAAATCTAAGAGCTTAGGTTTTACAGAAGAAAAGATTGAAGTAAAAAATTCTATTGTTATTCCTGTAAGGGTCTCCCAGACATATAGTCAGGACCCTTTAGAACACTAATTGGGTAACAATACCGTAATAATCCAAGCAATTTTATTGTTAACTAGCTTTTTCCAGCGGCTACGCCCGTGTCGAGGTTTTAAATTATTCCACGGGAACGTACTACTGGGATAAAAAGTCCTATGTGTTAATGTAGACCCGTGTGATGCCTGACGTAAAGAATAGCATCACCCCATTTCTTCTCGTGGGTCGTAGAAGGTGACTAAGGGGCTTACTAGAGAATGGGCCGCAGTATTCTATTTATAGTTTACCACCATACCAGCGATCGCCAACCCGTCTTCCAAGCGGGGTGATTATGGCTAACTATGCAGAATCCTATGTCCAACAGTGGACGTCTTAGGGCTGAAATTTTTGGTTGGTTGGTGGTTAATCCAGGTTATAAACTATCTGTGTGTCAATTTCATCCAAATCTGTTTGACCGTCTTTGCGTGATTGAGTAAAAATCAATCAAATAAACACAAAGTATAAATAAATTTTGGCATATGTATTATGTAATATTAGTAGGGTTTCTTATAATATTAAATTATCAGAAGTGGTTCAGTAGTACCAACCCCAACTGACGAATTGCTGGTCGAGAGTTCTAACCCACTTTGGCGCGGGGAACTATATAGCCTGATTATGATGAGTATTTATTAAAGCTTTTTTCATAAGTTTGCAACAAACCTGTTTACAGAACTTTAGAAAGAAAGAAAGAAAAGAAAGAAAATACATTTATTTGCGGCAAACATGACGCACAGTAAGACCAGAAACATACAAAAATAAAAAATAAAGTGACACCCAAAACCCCCACCCCCCAACCCCTTTACACCTTATATAAATAAAGTCATTTATCATTTATCATTTATACTTAGTTATATCTGATCTAGTAAGCAATGTAATGGCAGCACTGCACTTAAAAGGTAATAAAGTATGCTCTCTAGTGGTATAATGATTAAATTATAATCCAAAAACGGTTTACGACCAAATGAATCTACGAACGCAAATAGGTACACATACCTACGTCTGTCACCTCAATTTTGAGGTCATCTTCCTTTTATCCCTAAAATTATCAAAGCTAACCGTTTTCCATATTAAATATTAGCGGGGATGTTTTGCCCCAGTCACCCCAATGGCCGCTATTAGAGTGACACGTTATTTTTGTGAGATGCGTACATACGTAATAAAGGCCGGGTAGACGCGTCCGTTAGACGTACACGATCGAATTGATAAGGGTCACATCGGAACATTACCCCGGCGGACAAGCTAAGCCTCCTTTTTACCTAAATTAGTTAAGCGAAACGTAACTCAATAATATTTTTTGGTCCCCCCCCCGCCTCCGGAAGTTTCGTTATTAATTTTTTCCCAAGCAAACTTCTTTAACTTTTTTTAATTAGCTCCAGAGATTGTGTATCGAAATAGCTACTGCTCTTTTTCATTACTTTTTATTTGTTCCACTGAAAATCCATCTTTCAGGATTAATTACGCTTTTATTTATTTTGCTAATGAATTCTGTACGCACATAGCAATATTCAATCAATCTTCATACTTTGATCGAGGAAATCAGAGCTCGATTAATATTCAGACAGGCCGCGCGGAAATGGAACCAAAATATTCCGAATGCATCTCTGAATAATTTACCAATATTTTTTTTAGTCCACTAACCACTCTTTAGCCGAAGAAAGATAACTTCCAATCACACTTAATGACTTTCTTCACGCTGATTGGCCGTGAGCAAAGTACTAACGAGTCTTGATTTCAACAAACTTCGCAAATTGTTTGCTTATTCAACGTAAGGTAATAACAGAGGGACACACAGTCATAAATTTCAGCAAGCGAGGTATAAAACATTCAGGTTCGCACTATACCCGCTATCGATCTCTTTTGTAATTATTGTGCTCTACATATTTTACACTTTATGGGAGTTGGGTATCGAGTTGTGATTACAACCAACAATTTCGTTTGTGTAATGTAGATTTATTTTTTAACGCGTGTGAAGTACGGTTGTAGTAAAATTTGTTTAATTTTAATATTAATTTGTTCGTGTAAAGTTTTACCTGGATAAATTATCTTCATTAGATTCTTTAATATTGGTAAAATCAATTTGTTTTTAAAATAGGATATCTCTCTGACTCAGTCGTTAACATAAGTTTCCAAAAATATATGTGGGGTTGGTTTTTGCAATTGAATATAATGCGTTGCAGAATTAACCTGTAGCCTGTTGTTTCGATAGGGGATCAAATAGTTTGTTTGTAGGTATGATTTGTACGTTATATTAAAAATATGTATAGAAATAATGAACATCGTCGACCTGTCTCAATTGTAAAAGCAATCACAATGAGCCTATAATGTTCCCAGAGCTGGTTTTCAGGCCTTCGCTCGGTGTTAGAGAGTGGGCCGTAATCCAGCATGCGAGCCCAGTGCGGGTTGCTAGATATCACATGCTTTTGAATTTTTGTTTACAGGACCGGTTTCCTCACAATGTTTTCCTTGTCTTGGTTAGAAAGAACCTTGAAAATCAAACGCATCGCAAGAGAGTACGTGAAGTTGCAACTCCTGTTTTATGATAATTATTTAGAGCTTACGATTCCTAAAAAGTTAAGAAATGATTTTTCAAATAATTCGCACCTTTAATAATAAACTGAAATAATTACAAAATTACGATTGTTGCCTTTAAAGTTTTGCAAACACGATGCATTTTCCAACAATCGTAATTTTGTAATTATTTCAGTTTATTATTAAATGTGCGAATTGTTTGCTGTAGAAAACGATCATGTGTACCACCCAAGATATTGAACAGGAGTAATAAAGAATTTTTCCAAAGTTCAGAGAATGGCGATTACGGACCATTGAAATACGTCGAACTTGAAATGATTGGATCTTTGAATTTAGAAATGCTTTATCGACAAAATTAATAATGGCCGGCCCTTACGTCGTTCTAACTATTATTTTTTGGGTGCTAAAATAAAAATCATTTTCAATTTGAATCTACAAAACGTTTGCTTAAAGACATTGACCGGAAAGAACTGAAAATAATTATAACGTTGTTTACCTTATTATTATATAATAATTGATGACATATGGCACTGAGATGCGTTCGCTCATAATGGGCCTCATAAGAAGGCTCAAAGTCACCCAAAGGGCAATGGAGAGGGCTATGCTTGGAGTCTCCCTAAGCAATTGAATCAGAAATGAAGAGATCCGTAGGAAAATCAAAGTAACCGACATATCCCGAAGAATTGCCAAACTTAAGTGGCAGTGGGCAAGGCACATTGCTCACAGAACAGATGGCCGATGGGATTGGAAGGTTCTGGAGTGACAACCGCGTACTGGAAGACGTAGCGTTGGAAGGCCTCCCACAAGATGGACCGATGACTTGGTGAAGGCCACAGGTATACGGGGGAGGCATATGTCCAGTAGTGGATGTCTTTCGGCTGAAATGATGTTTACCTAATAATTTCATTAGGTACTTCAAATACTATCTAGAAATGCATGCCTTTTTTTTCTGGATGGGAAATCATCAAATGACTTCTCCCGCTCTGGGTGGAGCGGGAGAACGTGTCAGACTTTTACTGACTAAAACCCACCCGTGTTCCTTCAGTTGCCCATGTGCCAGGGTCACGGTATCTCTTTCAAACAATCACGCGACCCCGGCAGGAGAAATGCATGCCTTGCGATGTATGTAGGTAACTATGAATGATAGGGTGAGGAATAATTTGATTAGGTAGCAGGACGGTCTAAAATATTACATTCACCAGAATAGAGACGAGTCTTAAATAAAGGTTCCTAGAGTCCTTGTTAGAAGTGACAGCTGCCTTGATTAGGGCCTAATGAACATCACAAATCAAATATTTTATTTCACATAAGGCTAGGTGGAGGTCGTATAAGGAGAACAGCTAGCAAGAAAGTCCACGGTTACTTTTTTTAAATACTACTAGATGACCTATAAGGTATATGCGCAAATTACGTGCTTGGATATGTACGATACTTGAGAATATCAGTCCTTTCACTATATACTACCATGTTCTGCTCGTAGCGTGGATGTCGGAAATAATCCCAAGGGAACGTGCTACCGGGCCAAAAGTCTATACCCTTATCCAGGATGCCATATATGTCCTTATCGAATTTCATTGAAGTCCGTTCAGTGTTTTAGGCGTTAAAGGGTAACATACAGACAGAGTTACTTTCATATAGGTATATAATACAGGGTAGCACCCCTGCCATCCTGTTTAATAAATTCGACGTCGACGCCTGATACAATGGATTCAATAAACTCTCCTGCTTTGAATTTTTTTGATGGTTACTAAAAACATATATTTGCTCTGCTATGCATTTTGACCGTAAAGGTGTTTTTTTTTATAATTTACTTCAAATGTCTATGATACGGTCTAGAATCATGTGTTGAATTCATGGTTTTAGATTGCACGTCAATTAAAATCAAAATCAAAATTCATTTATTCAAACTAGGCTAAAAGTTAGCACTTTTTGAACGTTAAAGTTACATAAGACAGTCCCCCCAAAACGCCCGCCCTTCGACACTTCCTAGTGCTTTAGCTGGGAAGAAGAAGTGGCGCAACAAACTCCCCAGCAGCACAGCTGTCTGTTAAGTTAGAAAAACTTGATTCTATACAGTATTATGTAAGTAATTAATATTATAAAACAAAACATACATTAAATTATTCGCCATATATCAGCTAGCACACTCCAATATACCAACAAAACATTGAAAACTAAACTCAATCTGAAATAATAAAATCGTAAATAGAACTTAAAACCTAAATAAGAGCCTGCATAAAGGGCGTACCCGCTTACATTTACAACGATGCAAAATCCACACTAATCCACACTTCCACATTCACACTATATATATATATATAGGATTAGTGTATATATATATATTTATATTATATAATTATATATATTAATATTATAAATGCAAAAGTAACTCTGTCTGTGTCTGTCTGTCTCGCTTTCCTGCTAAAACTAGTGAACCGATTCAAATGAAATTTGGTACACAGATAGTTTAGAGCCTGAGAAAGGACATAGGCTACTTTTATCCCAGTAGTATGTTCCCGCGGGATAATTTCCGACCTCCACGCGGGTGAAGCCACTGGCAAAAGCTCGTGTTACATAAAGCAATGTCCCGGCCACCCTGCATTAATAATAGTATGAATAGACTAGGTTCTGCCCGCGACTTCGTCGGCGTCAAATTTTTGCTCCCCTGACCCCTCCCGTTGCATCGAATTGCCTGCCAGTTTCATCCATTTTTCGTTGCTGCTCCGCTCCATTTGATCGTATCGTGATGTTATATAACCTATAGCCTTCCTCAATAAATAGGCTACCCAACACAAAAATACTGTTTTCAATTAGGACCAGTAATTTCTGAGATTAGCGCGTTCAACCAAACAAACCAACAAACTCTTCAGCTTTATAATATTAAAGTATAGATTGTATTAAACCTACCTAATCGGTCAGTATGAAGGAATTTATGTATCCTTGGTTTAGTATCTGGTTACTGAGACCGTGGCAGATGAAGCTAAATCAACATAAACAATAAATAGTAGGGGTATCGCAATTTGTTGGAACGCTGGACTGAATACCGACCGTCATTGGGAACAAAATGGGGGACTTCAGAAGTACGTACCCTTCTGCTTACACTGGGGAGTACTATTAGGCGTGACGTGAATTCTATAACAAAGATATTGTCCATTAAAAGTTAAACGAAATATCACTCGACATATAAGTTATTTTCTCAAACAATTTATACGCTCAGACATTTAAATGGATTTCATTATCCGTTTATTCCGTTTCACAAATATAATAATATAATCTTTATAGAAATGAACACGTGTGTAAAATATTAGAAGGTCATGCGTACTAAGATATGTATGTTACCAAAAATACCGACTTTAAATGGTTTAGGATAGAAATGCGTAAAAAATCTGTTGGGTGAAAGGCGAACAAAAGTGTATACCCTTCTTGCTTTTGTATCGATGGTCACTTTTTTATTAATAGTTTGAGCCCAGTACGTAGCCACGTTGATTGTGGCATCATTGGCCGTCTTTAGGTCATCCGAGGTGCAGGTGAACGGGCACTTGGACACTCCAGCAAGTGCAGCTTGGTCTTATCAGAAGCACTGCACCCACACTGGGTGTTGGATGGGTCATTAATCCCCCAATTCGACAAATGTTGTCTGCAGCAGCGTACTTGGTTACGCAATCGATTTAGAGCTTTCCAGATAGGCCTCTGCAGATCACTCCCAGGTGGCAAATGTTCGTGTAGTTTTACGAAGAAGAAGGTAGGTAATGGATGCTCCTCTTCCAACAATTTGCTTCTAACATTGGGGGGTTTCTCCTGGGGCTGTGTATATCTATTGTAAAGCGCGAATACTGTAACAGAGAAATTGTCACCATTAGGGGGTGTTTGGTAGACGTATTAGTATCAGCAGTTTGTTTTTTTGACCAACTATGTGAACTCCTGACGATGCGAAAGTGTGGCCTACTAAATTTAAATCATCCTACTCTCACAATAAATTCTCCAAATATCACTGATCATAATATTCCCCTTAGCAATAATATAGCCTAGGGTCTAGGAGAGGCCCGAAACCGAATAAGCGGTTACATAAATTAATATCAAAATGTACAAATAAATTGTTCCGAAATTAGAATTCGTAACTATTTGGTTGGTGTTCTATAAAATGACAACCCCTGCCAAACGAAGCTTGTCGGAATAAACTCATTTGCAGAAAGTTATCGGCGTGGCTGAATTGGTGCTACTAACGATTCCAATGGGATTCGGAGAATTCAGTGTATCTACCTATTTCTAACTACAGTACGTGGGTGATAATTTACATGATAGCTTTAATAAATGTGCACTTACATTTGGTTTATAACATTAGTACCTTTCTGGAAATTAAATCTACAACCAGTTTGTGAATTTTCACAGCTAAATACATCATTTATGCAGCAGCACACAGATTGGTAATCACAGTGAAATATTATAGCAAACGTTTTATTCATGTTTTTCGTGAATCGCTTCGTTAAGATTAATAACACTCATGGGAAAAGATAGGGTGTTATGCTCGTGACGTTAAAGCATGAATTTTCCTTGTCATTGTAAACTGTGATCAATTCCCGGCGATTAATGAGCTTAAATTGTTTAACAGGATCTTCATTGTCTGGCTCAAAGACGATACTCTTAAAACAACAAACTTTCCTTAGCCTGAACTTGCTATTATAACTTAGTCATTCTCAAAGTGTACTTTACAGAAGTGCAATGAGGAAGGTGAAGGCGTATAAACTGGCGGAGTTCGGATTAAATAATTTATAATTGCACATCTGCAGCTTATAATGTTCTCACTGCTGGGATGCAGGCCTCCTCTCAGTGAGAGGCAGTGAGTCATAAACCACCACGCGGGCCCAGTACGGGTTGGTAGATGTCACATGTCTTCAAATTTTTGGTTCGAAGACATTTGTTGTTTCCTCACGATGTTTTCTTTCACCGTTTTGAGAGCAGTGGTGATGAAATAATTTACACAAACCTACTACTCGTAAGTCACGGCTGATATCACTGGCCACCACTGCTCTTAATTGCACTGATTAGTGTAAAATATGATAATAAAGCCTAACTTGACTTTCTATAACCCATGTTATTGAGCATAAAATCATCTCTCGTTATTCGAAAATCATTTGCTATTCGGAGTGAGCGAGCGTATTACATAAATAAATTGTTTGCTTTGTTCGTGTTTGTGTAGGAGGACTATCGAGAGAGGCAACAAACACACGTGCCGGGGACGTGGCCAGGACGTGGCGCGGCGCGCTGTTTTATAATCAAACCTGAAACAAACAGAAATTCTAGACAAATGTCAAGGTCGAATGAAATGATCCTCCTAATGAGGCAAATTATGATGTGGGAAATACATATATTTACCAAAGAGGAAAAAAAATATATACACTGGATAAACGTCCAATACTAAATTAACTTACAAACTATTGACTGCCTTGTTGGTCTAGTAGTCGAAAGCGCACTGCTGAGCATGAGGGTAGATGCCCAGGTCGGGCAGTCTTATTAGGTTTTTCTATTTGAAATTTCTTACTAGCAGCTGGGAGCCTGGATTTGTGCCCAGTTGATGGCAATAAACTCGCCTCCTATAACATAGGACTTAACATAATTGGCGAAATGGGATGTACTATAGGTACACCTCTGCCCAACCCTACGTGGAAAGAAGACGTGGTGTTATGTTATGTATTGAATTATTAAAATATAAAACTTATTGTCCTAACTAAAACTATTTAAAACCTGGCGTCTAAATAATTGCTCCGCATAGCTGTCGACTGGATGTATACCCAGAAAACTGGCGACTGCCTTGTTGTATGGCAACTATTATGTTAAATAGGGTTAAGTATTTCTTCATCTCCTTAGTCAGTCCTTGAAATATACATCCATCATCATCTGCCTAACCTTTTCCCAACTATGTTGGGTCGGCTTTCAATCTAACCGGATACAGCTGAACACCAGTATTTTATATGAAGCGACTGTCTATCTGACCTTCACAACCCAGTTACTGGGTAATACGATATCCCTTGGGTAAGACTGGTTTTTAGACTTTCTGACGAACTGTCACGACTGTCAAAGATCTGCATATGACAGCCGGGAAATCACGTTAAGCCATTGGGGCTTAACGTGATTTCCGGGGCACGGAGGACTCTTGCCAGGGTCGTGAGATTTGTTCGAAAGAGTTAACGTGGCCCTGACATAGGCAACTGAAGGAACACGGGTGGGTTTTAGTGAGTAAAAGTGTGACACGCCCTTCCACTCCACCCAGAGCGGGAGACGCCATTTGATGATTTCCTACTCACAAAAAAAAAAAAACGTAGGTGTCTATGTAAATATGGTTACCCATTTACGAACCAACCGCGGCAAGCGTTGCTTAACCTGATCATTTGATATGTGTGGCTGGTATTACTTAACCACAAGCCCCTGAAATATATATATATATATATATTGTTGGATTCCCGAGGAAACCCAAACACGTAGAGGGTTCTTATGCTGCCACCAGGTTGTCTTTTGTACCAGAAGAGACCAGAAACTGGATGTTGGAAGTTCTTTCTAGGTCGCGGCAGCGAACTCCAAGAACTGCCTTCGTAGTACTTCTGGACAGGTCGCTGATTAGTGGTCTGACTCGTCTTTTTTTTTTTTTTTTCAGGATGGGAAATCATCAAATAACTTCTCCCGCTCTGGGCGGAGCGGGAGGGCGTGTCAGACTTTTACTGACTAAAACCCACCCGTGTTCCATCAGTTGCCCATGTGCCAGGGTCACGGTATCTCTTTCGAACAATCACGCGACCCCGGCAGGCATCGGTCCTAGTAGACCCCTACACTGCTGCTGACATCTCTTTGAGGCGCGCGTGGAACACTGCGCGCCGTCGACCCGAGCTTGGTCCTTACCGGGCGGCGAGCTACCCATTGCTCGCCACCCGCAAGCTCGCGCCTACGGTGGCCGGGAGTCCGCAATCGACTCCCGACGCACGGGGCGTCTCCTCCTGCGGCGGCTAGGGACGTGAGGGCGCAGAGACTGCCACTCCCTCACGCGCCCCACCTCCTCCTTCGCGAGCATTACTGCTTCGCAGAAGGAGGTGACGGCTTCCCATTCCCTCTCGCTCCGTACCATGGCTCGCACCAGGGCCGGACGCGAGAGGTCGCCGCCGCCGATCGCCTTCACGAGGACACGGCGGTGCTCCTCCACCGTATGCTCCACCGTGTCCTCTAGACGATCCTCGCAATGGAAACACCCGGACGTATCCTCCCGCTTTATCCTGAACAGGAACCCACCGAAGCACCCATGCCCGGTGAGAACCTGCGTCAGGCGGAAGGTGAGGACGCCGTGGCGCCTCTCTATCCACTCCTCAAAGAGGGGACTTACCGCCGCAATTGTGGCGTGCCCAGTCTGGCTCGTCTTCACGTTGACATGAGGTTTCCCTCAGAAGACCCTGCAGGTTCCTTGATAGGCTGCTGTAGTGATTGGTCCTTATAATGTCAAGGGCGAAGGGCCTTAAGGACGATGGAGTATCGAATAGAAAAGCTTCTTGAATCTTCTTCTATTTATTGATACCTCACGTACAGTATGCACAATCTTCTAATCTACTGTTACAGGAGTGACTACGGATCCTATAGACCAGACTAAGATCTGCCTAAGACTAAGAATGGATTAAGAATAATGTGGGCGCGTGGTGCGTCGGTTTATATAGGGAAGATGTTGCATCAGCTTTGTTCTCGAAGGGGTGATGAAATACATGTTTGTCATGTCATCATTCATACGTTAGAATTACTTTTATGGGTAATTAGTATCAAATTTCAGTTGTAATATGACTCTGTTTACATCCGGTAAGTCATGCATGTCGCAATGTTTTTTAATATTGCGCTTCAGTTGGAGTATGCAACAATATATATATGTTACGGCTAAAGGTGGGTGTGAACATAAACACACCCACCTTTGACCACCCAACTTAGGATTATCTTCGAGGAGGTGTTAATGTTAGTTTCTTCTATCTTTAGCCGGCTAAACTTAAGTGTAACCCGGGGGGAGGCCCTTGGCTAAAAATGTAGAAGGAAATGAAAAAGGAAACAATGTAATAATGTTTACTATTTTGACACGAAAACTTTTATTAAAAAATAATCACTCTCATTACGGTTACGTATTATAATACCTAATTTTGTTCTAACTATTTTCCAGATAGCTACGGTTGATTCACTTATGTTCATAACGCATATTGGTCGATTCAACTACTGTTTAACTTACTTAATGTTGATTAAACTAAAATTAATTGTAGTATCGAACGAGTGATCTAATTTTTTTTAAAGATATTTGATATTTCAACTATGTATGAAATACCTAATGGACGACTCGCCTACAGTTTATTAATACTGCGCACTGGAATGATTTCTAAAATGGTAGGTAGTTGCAATGTCAATCTCTTTACACGAGCAACTTGGAAGTAGCGTTCGCCGGCCGCTGCCGCGGCACCGCTCGCTGCGCTCGCTCGGCTCACGCGCGGTTTGTTACAGTTTTAACCTAACCTAACCTATTTCACCCAGTTCAAAATGACAAATCATACAATCTGGCGCTGAAATGTTTTAACCATCGTCTAATTATACACTGTAATAATTGTAAACTAAACAAAAACATTGCCACGTGTGCGCGCATTGTCTCTCCACCGCCCCCTCAAGCCCTCCGCCGGCCCGGCGCGTCCATCGAATACATTTTTAGCCGTTTCGTTTCGGTTAATGTGCACATTAGCCGGCTAAAGATGGAATATCATGACGCAAACTAACATGACATCGAACTTTAGCTGCTTCTCGAAGATAAACCTAAGTTTAGCCCGCTAATCTTAAGATTATGTTCACACCCACCTTTAGCCGTAACATATACATAGTTCTATGAATAGAGTGTGACACAAACAATATTATCATATCATTATAGATCTAAACATGTCTTGTGTTAACACATCCAATCTAAAATCATGCATTAATTGCTTATGGAAATCATGATTGCTCATTAACGCACCAGTGTGCATGTGACATGACAAGCAATTTCTGGAACGTCATTTGCACTTTCCATTTGCGAGGATGATGAATTAATCGGGGATCTATTGTTAAACTTAGCTTGTGATTGCACTAAACGTCGGTTTTGTGTTAGTTTGGCCGGATGTGCTCGAAACGGTATTTACTGTCAGAAGACAAAGTAATTATGTTTTTGGTCCCTTTGAACGATGCGAGTATGATTTACGAAATATAAACTTCAAAATCATCATAACATTACGACTGTATTCCCCAAAAAGGTAAACCTATATTAAACCCATATTTCTCTAGTTATGTTTAGGTGCCATAGCACTTTGACATGTCAAAGCAGCATGCATGTGTGCATTTTGATTTAATGTATTAAACTTTAATGTTGTAACGAATTTTATGTATTTGGGATTTCGATATTGGAACTTTGTGCCTTAGCAAATAAGTAAATAAATAATAATAATAAGTGCATAAAGAAAATAATAATAAAGCGAGCCTATTACCATCAACCGAGCAAACTTCAAGATGATGATTTGACTTATTTTATTCCATACGCTTTTATAACCAGTTTACGGTTAGTAATAGACCCACATTACTCACACGCAATATAGCACACACTATCACACACACATACACATCCCTTACACTACACTGCACTACCAGCGCGCCTATTTTCGTTTTGTTCATTATTTAAATCTGTTTTCTCATCTTACATGTTAATCAATTACGTATAGATAATAATCACAAGTGACAGTGCGAAGTATATTATATTACAATTTTGTATCTCACGCAGCAACGGTCAAAAACATAAAAAAAATACTGGCAGTTCTACGCTCTGCGGCATATTTTATGAAGTGTCGCCCGTCGGAGCCTATGTGTTCTATGTACAGTAAATATGTAAAATATTCGCGAAACCCACATAGGGGCCACATCGGCTGATAGCTGATAAATTGAAGCCTGTACGTGACCGTCCGTGGGTCTTTCACGAGATGGGATCATGCTGAGTCAGCGATGTCGCGAATATGAACACCCACGCGTGGTTGCCCACTACATGATATCTGATACTGAATAGATGTCTAACTGTCACTGGAGAAATTACGAATGGAAATGAAATATTTGACATGTGTGACTCGCTCAAAGGGGCGCAGTTTGGACATAAATTTTGAAAGTATAGTATTTTGCAGAGGACAGAGTTATTTCGTTTTGAGGGTGACTTTTTTGTGCAAGCTGTCGTTGGCCTTTCAAATATTTGGTATTTTTAAGGCCGGGTATAGACGATAGATGGCATATATGACTAGCTTTTGTTGACTGATTTTAATACCCAACTCTTATTATTTGATCCCTGCCTTTTTTGAATATTTCAATAAATAGTATTTTGTTACAGAGAAAGATAAACCTATTATATAACACTTATTGATCTTAACATCTCAAGGACTTATTATCATACACCGAAAGAACGAAGATTTTATTGTTCACTAGCTACGCCCTGCGGTTTCGCTCGGATAAATTTTGATTCCTTGGGAATATCGGACAAATAAGTATCCTTTGTAATACATGTTTTATCCAGGTCATGGTCTACCCATGTGCCAAATTTCATACAAATTCTTTCTATACTACAAAAAATAAAAATTTTCGCTTTATAATATTATGTAGGTTATATTACGTGACAGTACCTACCTACCGTGTTTCTTTACATCGTATTCATTATGGAGTGATTGTTATAAAAAATATTTTTTTTTATTTCAACTGTTTGTTGAATTTTTGTTGAGGTCTAACAAATGAGATTGCTAAAAAAACTACCACGAGCCGCCAAAGGAGCAATGAATTAAGTTTATTATTATTTATTTATAACATGGTTATCCCTTTACTGTGACCCTGTTTAGTGTTTATTGCTAGAATATGTCGCAAGTCGAAGAACATCATTCGCACTTTTACAACACAACCCAAATAAAAATAAATTGAAAAAGTATTTTTGACCATCTTTGGCAGAACTTAAGGGCTATCAATAGGATAGCTTTTAAAGACAAAATTGGATACACATTCTGATACTAAAGTATTCATTTAATGCTTTTTACTTAAGTAATCGACAGTGGCCAGATGACCTAAACGCGTATTGCAAGGGTTGGATCGAGGAGGCCCTGGAAAAGGATGTCGGGAGGGATTTGGGGGAAGCCTTTGCTCAGCGGTGGGACAGTTTAGGCTAATTTAAAAAAAAGTTAACCTTAACACAAACATATAGTTAATTAGACTAAAATTGAAATTAGGTAATCATTTTTGCAACTGTTATTTAAACATTAGGGGAATTATAACGATGAGTTGAAAAAAAAAAACAACTGGTTGTAATTTGCATTACTGCTATACAGTATTTACCGTACATTTATTTTACAGCTTAAATATTTATTTGTTTATCCATGAAAATAATATTGATGACTAGTTTTTGTTGAGATTACAGTTTTCACTGCCGAGCTTGTTAATTAGGTAGAACGGGCTGGTGTCCGCAACTCCACGTCTGAGCGCGTATTTTGCGTATGCGCTTGTTAATTAGCATGCATAGTTTTGTAATTTTAATTTACTAAAACTACAATAAACGATTGCCACATTAAATTTAATGCCATTGAAATTCATATAACCTTTACTAAGCCTTCGGAGCAAATCGTCAAAGAAATGAAACAAATTGAATGAATTCTATGCACTCTGTAAAAAAGTGGAACTAAAAAGGACTGAAACTTTCATCCATAAACAAATAATCCGAGTAGTATTGTGGGATTTCGTCATAACCAGAGTGCATTCTAATTGAATGTGAAGACCACCGCAGGTATTTTGCTTAGTGGTCCTTTTGTTTTGTACCGGTAGCGTGTTTGGAGTTATTGACGAAGTTTTTGATCTACGTAAATTGTATTTTTGTCCAGTGGCCTTTTATGTTGACTTTGTAGTATTTTATAAAATTGCCATAAAACCGAATATCTATTTGTAGTTAATTTCACATAAATTAGCGCATTTTTTCTAACTAATTACAATTTGGGACAGTTGGGCTTTTGTTTTCTTTATTATATTTCTAACTGGCCCGTTGGTGTGTTGTCGCAAGTGCTACTAAGCACGAAGTTGATTCCCGGGTCGGACAAAGTGTTTCTATCTGGAATTTCTCCGTAGCTTCCCTGAGTCTCGCTTAGTGTTCGATTTATGGCAGGACAATCTACCGATTTTTGTGTTAGATTTTGCGTTATGTTATTTTTTTTATTTAGGAGCTCAATATTTAACATATTTCTAGACAAAGTTAATAATAAAATAAAATAATTAATATGATTTAAAACGAACGTTCGATAGTCCGTCGTAAAATATGTAGGTAGGTAAATCATAACATTGTTCTTACATAACAGGTGAATTCTGACTGTTATACCTAACTAGTGAATCCTACTATTGTATTTTTATCTTCATTTTCTTTACATAGTACAAAACAAAGTCGCTTCCCGCGTCTGTACCTAAACTTAGATATTTTAAACTACGCAACTAATATTAATGCGGTTTTCATCAATAGACAGAGTGATTCAAGAAGAAAATTTAACGTGTAAAACGCGCTCGAAGCCGCAGGCAAAAGCTACTATGTACATAATAATTGTAAAAGTTTCTATGTTCAGGTGTTTGTTACTTAATCACATAAAAATAGATGGTTTTTGGATGTCATTTGGCACACAGATCGTTTATAACTTAGATTAATATATAGAATAGGTTTTACTACCCACGAGAACGTACTACAAGGATAGTAGTACGGTCAAAAGCTAGTAATGAACTATAATTGGATGAAGAAGGTACCTAAGACGAGTGTATTAAACCAACTCAGGGGCTGACTCATAGTGGTATGATTTAGATAAGTCGCCTCGTTCTGCACGTTTGGACGTTCTCCCTTTAAGACCTTTGAATTTAAAGAAAATTTATTTTACTGAGGTCTAAGGTAGACGTCAGTCAAATACGCGTGACGCTGACTGGTAGGTTATTAAAGAATGTGATTAAACCAAAAATATAGGTACATAAAACTAACTGACTGTAAAATATGCATGGTGAGCGATTATGTTAAGTAAACTGCGACATGTGTACCTACTATACGGTTTAGAGCCCAAATATAAAGCCAAATTTCAAATGTTAACTGTGTATTAATTTATAGAAATAAAAACTGATAAGAGCATTTTTTTATCAAAATTTAAATAACAAAACCTGCCTTATTAAAAAAAAAAACAAATCAACTTGCGTTTTTTTTTTTGTTTTTAAACGCCGAAACCAATAGCCCCTCTATTGGCTTCGGCGTTTAAGTTGGACCGCTATGTGTGTCTGTCTGTCTGTGGCACCGTAGCTCTTAAACGGGTGAACCGGTTTTGGTGCGGTTTTTTTATTTAAAAGTAATCTTTCTAGGGGTGGTTCTTAGACATGTTTAATCAAAATCAGTTCAGCCGTCTCGACATGGCGATCCTTTGTTCAAAAGATTACCTACAACTTCTTATAAAACTTAAAGTGCCAATACATGTATTTTTTTTTCTTTTTACAGGTTTCTGTTTTGGTCGGGGATGTTTAATTATACATTGTACTTTTTACAAGTTCCCACCACATATTTAAACTCTTAATGAAATGCTTATGATCTTTCACTTAACAGCTTAATGGCAAAACCAACGGGTCGTGTAGGGAGCACATCGGTCGCAGCCGCTCAGTTTCTGGTCGAACTAGTCCTCACACGGTGCATTACACTCGGCCACCGCATTCGAGAGCTATTTGCTGCCCGGGATCAGATTAATGTTGCCACTTTTCTACTTGTCGTAACCACCAAACTTTGCCCGACCGCCTTTGCCCACTCTATTGTATGCCAAAGGGGAATTATTTCTGTTGAGTAGCTTGATACTATCGCGCGGTTGGGGGGAAATAATCTGACTCTCTACTTGTGAAGTAATATGACAATGCTAGTGAGCATGTTTGATGTTTAATAAAAAACCTAAATTCTAATATATCATCAAGCTTGTAATTCCCAAAGCAAATTGGTTAAGCAGAAGTGTACCTGTATTACCTACACCCATATTTTGCCAGTTATGTTTAACTTCGCCTAGCCTGGTGCCGTCAACCAGGCATACATACAGACTCCAGGGTACTACTGAGGAGTTCCTGATTGAAAAACCGAAAGAATGCTTTGCCTGATCTGGCTGAACCCAGAAATTCAGAGTTCAACATTAGCACTGGTGACCACTATACCGACGTGGCATTTTCACTTTTTTTCATATCTTTAAACACGTCAATAAAAACGAAAGTAAGAAAACACGCTTATGTATTTATTATTATAAGTTTTCTTTAAACATCTTCTATATAAAGCCATCTAGGTACACAAATTTATAGTCTCTAACAAGCATTAAGATTTCTAGAATAGTTCCCCTAAACAAAGATAATGAATTTTGTGAACGAAAACATTAGGTGACATGTAGCTTCGTCTTTTTAGATTTAATTTTAGATTTTTCGTGGGATTAGTGTAATGCGAGCCTTTATAAACGTATCACTGCACTACAAAAGCATTAACACTTTTGAATGTGTGTGTGAGCTTTATAAAAGACTTAAATGGATCAACTCCTAACTATACCAAGGTCCCTATTTTACTTATACTATGGTACTCACGGCTACAGGTCAAGCTATAAGAGTCCAGTTTTAGCTGACCTCGCATTGTATAAGCTTTTCGTACAATGAGATGTCAGCTTATACTGGAAATATATAGCTTGATGTGTGGCCGTACGTACAGTCAGTGCCCTGCATTATCTGACCCCTCTTACACGGGAAAACATAAGGAAGAGGGGTCAGGTAATGCACGGCACTGACTGTACTATGACAGCCAAATAATTAAACGACCAGTAACATCAATGGGATGAAGCGCAGCAAGTTAAAATTGTTACACTCCCCCCCGATAAAACATAAGGTTTTCTTATTATATCAATAGAAAACGCTTGGAAACGTAGACACCATTTTGAAAATTAAATAACACTAAAAATATATACATTTCAAAACAGCCTCAGATTAGGCACACAATAAAACGAAAATAAGACACCTCCAATAAACTGACTCCTAATCATACAAAACATATTATGCTAAATCCACTTAAAAGAGAAATTCTGGAGTCCCTAATATTACATTCTAACGGCGACAATAACCCGAAAACATTAAATGAAAACTTTTATCAAATAAAATACAATTCAGCCGTGCGTACGCCGCGTGGGGTAAAAATGCGGTCTGTAGAAGGTGGTAAAAGTAGATACATTCCCTTTACCTCTTGCTTCCGTTCACGCGCAGGTGAAAATATTACGTGGAGGTGTAAACGAGCCCCGGCAAGGCCGTTATTGCCGTCGTTAAGTTAAAATTTTCTCTCTTGAATAGCAAAACGAATGTGAGACATAAACACAGACATTTATGTTATTTGCAAACGAACATCGAGATGAATATTATGTAAAATAAAGGTGTGTCTACGTAAAATTAGATGCTGCTTTATAAGCAAATAAGCTGGATATGTGTTTATTTTATTTTTTATTGGTGTTAGATGAAGATTATGTTTGTATTCGATGTTGTTTGGTCTCAAATGAAAGGTGAATTTGTTGGAATCATAAAGCTTCTATACAAGCGCAAGGAGCTCTTGTTGTAGGATTTCACAGCACGTGTAGGTACCATCACATTATTTTCTCCTGAGACCTGTTATAAAACACGTTGTTAAGAAAGTTTGCATGCTGCGCTGAGGAAACTCTAAGAAAAATGTAGGTGAAGAACTATAAGATACACAAAACATGGATATAAAAACGGTTGGTTTTCTGTATATTTATTTTTATGTTTACCCCGAAATGTTTCATGCCACTGAAATAAAAAACAGAAAAGAATCAACTTAATGGCGCAGAAAAAATAGTCACTAAATTCCTGTTCACCGTCCAATTCACTGAGTCAACTCATATTAACGTTAAAGAATAATAAGTTGTTTCATTTAGTACGTACAGTTGGCCAACAGATGTCAGTTCAACAAAACAAGCTGGCAATAGCTGAGATTTCCCTAAGGAGTGCTATATTACGACTTTCCATAGAGGAAATGTACGTAAGTGTTCTGAAAAAGTGGGGGCGTTAGTAATTTGATGGTCGAATTACTTTTATGACCAACTGCCACTTTTGTTTCAAAGTAATGGCCTTTGTCACTACTTTGTTGTGGGTGTCAACTTTGTGGCGAACGGAAGATATGGAATTAACGACATATACATTGTTTGTTTTTTATAAAAATATAAAATGATAAATGATAACAGTGTGTGAAAAAATCTACAGTAGAAATAGCAATATATATAAATATACATATATAATCTGTTGGTATGTGAAAATGAATGTAAGATACGACTAATTTGTAGTTTTATGTTATTTTAGGAGTTACTTATTATTCACCTTTTGTTCATTTGTTAATTACGCAATTTTTAATTAAAATGAAAACTCATTCTGAAATATTTAGTTTCTTTTTACAATTTAAATAATTAATGGTTTACAGAATATTCGTTTCATCACATTATCATTAATTTTACACAGCCATTTCATGCTGAAAACCTATGGTGAGTGAAGTAATTCATTAAGGCTTAACAAAAACATTGACCTCGTGTCCGTAGGTATCATATAACATCGAATGAACCTAAATAATCGTTAATTAACTTTATAGCACGGTACATTTTAGAACTTGAGTAATTAAAGGCTTAAAAAGCGACCGTCTAACGCCTATAGTGTTTCAAAGATACTTAATTACACGACATAAAACCTTTTGTGCCAACGAGGTCGAATATGATATTATGAATAAGTTTACTGAATCCTATTAATTAGGTAATTTTATCAGGATGGGAGAATACAATATGATCCGTAATCATCATTATCATTTCAGTCATAATGAACATGCTTGTCATGCAAGTTGGCGTTCGCAGTATGATGGTAAAATGCATAGAGATCGCTGCTGCTCATTTTCTAGTAAGTCCCTTAGTCGCCTTCTACGACACCCACGGGAAGAAATGGGATGGTGCTATTCTTAACGTCCGGCAACACACGTGTATTGCCAACAAGCTACAAATACTTGTTAAACAAATCCTGTGCAGCCAAAGTTTTTATAGTGCCTACTGTTGGGAGGCATGCAGGCTGTCACTTTGTGAAAGGGAGAGTGTTGTAATGCATTACGTGAAACCGGCGCAGTGTGAGTTGATGAATCTTACGTGCCTTCGAATTTGTGGTGATTTTTCATCATCTTAACCAACTTGAAAATTCGTCAAAATGTCGCTCGTATAGATTGAATTTCTTGCTCATACCAAACTATTTTATTGCCTGTACCTACATACTACATTGCCAGCTATCCAGTGGGTTCGGGTCGAAGGGTTCAGCCAAGCTCGAGACTAAATTATAGCGACTAAATAGTCAAAGCACTTATGGACGGCCAAGTTTGGAAATAGTATAACCGACGTTCACTTCCACTGATAGAACTATGTTTTAAAGTACGGCAAGAATGCGACGAGCGGTTGTGTTCCCTAACCCAAGGATAAAGTTATTTAAATATATTGTGCTATGTACAGTACAAATTTATTAGGTTATTAAGAGCACGCGGTTGGTATTGTTTCGTTGTTCACACATACCAATTAAAAATGTGGTGGCACATATAAGTGCTCATATACACGAGTGCAAGTGAGAGCAGTGGTAGCCCAATGGTATTGGGTTCGACTTACAAATTGTTAGTCATGAGTACGTAACCAGGCAGGCAATTTACTTTGTGTATTTAATGTTATCATAACAGCTCTCAAAACGATGAAGGAAAACTTCGCGAGGAAATGGGCATGTTCTAGAAGCAAAAGTTCGAAGACATGTGACTACCATCAACCCCGCGGGGATTTCATGGACTGGGGATCCATGTGGATTAATGCTCACATCTTCTCGCAGAAAAGAGGCTGTGTCCCAGCAATGGAAACTTTATAAGCTGATTATTATAAGTAACAACATAATACAATATATTAACTTAACCAAAACTATATATACACAAACTAAAATAAAGCATCGAAAAATTCATCCTCATCGCTGTCGACCGGTAACCCAAGAGACTGGCGGCATTACCACGCTGTATAGCAATACTTAGCCGTTGGCCAAAATAAAAACCAGCCCTTGGGTCACGAGAAGTGTCAAACAGCCGTTTAGATATTTCTTTAAAGAGGCCATGAGCACTCTGACCCCACGGCCCGAGGGTTTCAACCCCAAACGGCTCGAAAATATAATTACCAATAAGGTTGCTATACTTTCGCCGCTTGAGGTTTTCCGCAGCCGCAGCGGCAGCGCCAGCGCAGCAAGCCGAGCTAGGAAGATGGGATGGCGCAAAAGTATCGACACACGTTGCATCCCACACTAAAGGCCTTCCCACCTTCCAAGGAAACAAAGACATACCGTCCGGTCTCTTGCCATCGTCGCGTGCCAAGCCATTGGGTTCTAATACAGCTGGAACGCCGACGGTGACAAGAGCTCGTCGGATGATGTCGTTAATGTTCGCGTGCCGCGCTAAGCGACCCGCACTTCGGCTACAAGACAGGCCGTGGTGTCCTAGACTGTTGACAACTTCGCCACAGTGGCAGCGATGAGGAGAACAACAAGGAGCTCCTAGTCTTAGAGAAGCAGCGAGGCGGAAAGTAGTGTCGTCGAGCAAAGTGCCTATGTTCGACGACGGTAGCGCATGAAGCCACAGACCCGATTCCCATTTAACCACAGCCAGCAGGCGCGCACGCTCCGCAGTAGTAGCAGACGAGTTCAGTAAATTGTCTTGTACAACTCTGCAGAGCGGCTCATCCCACCGTCTTTGGGAAAGTGGGTTATCGGGTAGATTTGAATTCGGGCAAGCGAGTTTCCAGGCATCCATAGCCTCGGTAAAGCAGGGCACATCAAAATTATTCAGTGTGGAAGCTAAGATTTTCCTGATTAATTTCTCAGTGCCGTGGACCGAGGATATGAAAGCCGGTAAACTAAGACTGGAAATTTTGCGGACGCCGATGCCTCCCATACGAATGGGAAGAGTTGCTTGTGCCCAAGCTCGATCGTCCAAGGCCACATTTAGTATTGAGGTTAGTGTGTGCCGGATAATTTGGTCCATTCTGTCTAAAAGGTGAGTGTGCTTCCATAAATGGGAAGCGCGTAGGAAATATGTTAATTTTGGGGCGAAACAGCAGTAACGAATTAAAGTGATGGCCGAATGCATGTTAATTTGGAACAGTCTTTCCGAAACGTCATTAAAATTTTGTATTTTTTCCTCAATAAAAGAGGGAAAGGAGTTCTCAAAGATTGGAGACCCAAGGAGACGAAGAGAGCTTTTTTCAATAATTTTTATTTCTGGAGCTATTGCGTTAAATTTTGTAAGTGTCAGTTGTCTGTCAGTACTGTCCGTTATATAAAGTTCACATTTTGATAGGTTTAAATCAAGGCCAATGGAATGAAGTTCATGTTTTAAGAATGTTAGGTCATTTATAACTGTTTCTACTTCGCCTCCCAAGGTTCCATCATCGAGATACCAAACATTAAATTTGGAATTTAGCTGTCGAATGATTGGGTGAATGGCTAAACTAAAAATCACTGGCCCGAGGGGGTCACCTTGTTGGCAGCCAACTGCAGATTCTAAAAGGTTGTCCCGATATAGTAATTTAGATGGGTGTCTGTAACATTGCCAAAGGAAACTATAGATTTGTGGTATTTCTTTTTTAGTTTCTGCCAGCAAGGTGTCCCTATTAACCGAATTGAAGGCGTTCGTTATGTCAACCTTCAGGATGACCTCTCCTTTGCCAGAATTTAGATAGGTCGACAAAGCGTGTACGGCAGCCTCGCAGCCCCCTTTAGAGCCATAACCTAGCTGCAGGGGCTGAAATTTTTTCGAAACCACTGATAAGCTGATTATGCTATACACGAGCGGCACGCGTCAAAGGCAACGGCAACTGCAGCCGTCGAGGCTGACTTAGCAAAAATAAAAATTAATCTTGTCCACAATACAAACGTTAGCGATTCCACATAGCCATTATACATGGAAATAATCTATTTTATTTTCAGAAAACCATTTTCGAATTACGTTAAGTGCATGGGTACATCTTTTGCACATGAATGTACACCAAAGGAAATAGTATGTAACGAAAAATTTTGAACTTGCTTCAGTGACATTTTTAAAGCAAAGGAATAGCGTTCCACTCTTAGCTTTTACGTTAATGTAGGTAGAGCATATTGCTCCCGGGGGAATTGTAAAATGCATGCAAAGGTGATAACTTAGATGCTCCTACAACATGTTTACATGTTTAAGAGTTCAGATTTGATTAAAAAGATTGTAGAAATTTCTCTAGAGATTGCTGTTTCTGTCGTCGTCCGATGTCTTTTTTAAGTTTGCAAACAAGAAATGCGATTGGGTAGTTTATTTCCACTTGGGATCTCGTAGAAGAATTCATTATGTTGTAAGAATATTTCAGAAAAATCTTGCACGTGAAATAAATTAAGAAGCCAGTAAATCTCTGCCATTTTTAAATAACAGAGTGACCGATAACTAAAGCCGATCGTCAAAATGATTGAAAACTTATGAGGGATCGCATTTTGCAGTGGTAGTTCGTCACTAGGCTGTGGCTCATGACGGTTCCCTATATCCCGCTTCTGATAACATAACATAATAAACTGCCCCGTTTGTGTCATGGTCGCAAGCGTGACTACTGACCGTGATGTCCTCTGTTTGATTCCCGGATCGAGCAAAGTTTTATTGGTGGTGTAAGTAGGCGGGGCTCCATTCCTCGGAAACCACGATAAGCCGTTGGAACTGTGTCTGCTCTCTGTCTGCATACAATCACGCCTTTTTCCCATGGGGGTAGGCAGAAACCACGGAACGCCACCTACTACGATCTCTACACACTCCTTTTGCCTCTTTAAGGTTCATACAATTGGTCATACACACACGCCGGTTGCGAGTACTACGCACCTGACCTTTCTGAAGAACATCACCAATAAGGTCACTATATGTCCTCCTAGGGCGTCCCCTCCCGGTGTTTCCACTCACATCTGCCTTGTAAATACCTTTTGTGAGTCGTCCTTCATTCATCCTCTCAACATGAACAAACCATCTAAGCATACTTTTTTCAATTTTTGTCACTACATCTTCTTTTAAACCACACCGTTCTCTTATCACATCATTCCTCAGCCTATCATTCATAGTCACACCACACATGCTTCGCAAGGAACGCATTTCCACAG
The DNA here is from genome assembly GCA_932294355.1 of Aporophyla lueneburgensis. Taxonomy (NCBI): domain Eukaryota; kingdom Metazoa; phylum Arthropoda; class Insecta; order Lepidoptera; family Noctuidae; genus Aporophyla; species Aporophyla lueneburgensis. Next base: position 17,595,542 of record OW028746.1, on the reverse strand, counting down.
CATTTATTCTACTTTCATGCTTCTTTTGCCACACCCAACATTCACTCCCATACGTAAGCGTAGGCACCAGTACACCATTGTGAACAGCCAGTCGATCCTTATTGGACATCAATTGGTTGGTCACAATTGCATGTAAAGCACCATTTACTTTATTTCCCGCATTCACTCTTCTTTCCACATCTTTATCGATCTTTCCATCCCTTGTAAACAAACTCCCCAAATATACGAACTCACTTACTTGCTCCACATTCTTATCATTTATTTTTCACATCACACACCGATACGTTCTCTTCTCTTTCAAACACCATCACCTTCGTCTTATTCACATTTATATTCATCCCTTTCATCTTAAATGCTTCATCCATTACAGTCACCATGTCTTGCAACTGTTCTGCTGACGATGCAAGTAGAACTTGATCGTCTGCGTAGAGAAGGCATTTGACAGGCAACTCACTTATTGTCAATCCACACTCAGGGTGAGTGTGGATTTCAAATCTGTCAGACAACTATCCATGTACAAGTTGAATAGCCACGGTGACGCTACACAACCCTGCCTAACACCCCTCGAGATGCAAAACCAGTTCGTGTATACCCCATTTATCCTAACAAAAGCACTGGAATCCTTGTATAAAGATTTCAGTGCCCGTACCAAGCGCCAATCCACACCGTACATGGATAGTGTTGACCACAGTTTTTCTCTGCACACACTGTCATAGGCCTTCTCCAAGTCAACGAAAGCGCAGTAGACTTTCTTGTGTTTTGCCAGATGTTTTTCGGCTATGCATCTTAGGGAGAAGATCTGATCCATACAGCCCATCCCCTGTCTAAATCCTGCCTGCACATTCATATTTCCTCACCGGTCACTCCTATCACTCTATTTATCAAAACCTTCGCATACAGTTTGTCGACAACACTCAAAAGACTAATGCCGCGGTAGTTTTTACACTCCTGCTGTGAGCCTTTTCCCTTATATAGTGGTACGATTACAGCCTTACACCAATCATCCGGTACACGGCCATATCTCCAACACATATTAAAGATCCGGCACAACAGGCTTGCTACCACCCCGTCACCGCTCTTCAGCATTTCAGCAGACACTCTGTCATATTCTGCAGCTTTCCCAACTGGTTGTGTCATATTGCCGTTTCATCAGATTATGAGAATGACAGAAGAGAGAGAGCACCTGTGTCTGCACACACACTTGTGCACAAAAATATCTCCACGTCGAGTAGTTTCCGCTGAGATTAGTCGGCATGGCCAAAATTAGGTCCGAACGAATATTAAAATAACTAAACGTCAGTTTATCTTGAAGGGCAAGACATAGGTGTACCTATAGTACAAGTACAAATAAAACGTTTTAGGTAACCCTTAAATCGTCAAGAGTAGACAAATGACAATCGCTTAGTGCGTTTCGTATTACAAAAACGACAATCACCAAGATTGACATAATCGTTTCATAATCGCTAATTTCAATCCAGTACATTCTTAACTTTTCCATTAGCGTTATCGCTGGTAGAATGTCCCTTTGTATATGCTTTAAGCTGGCAATATGTCCAAGTTCACACATACGAAAAAATACCGCGGCGGGATTGTTTCAAGCACTGTGGATTTGTTGCATCGAGAGTTGAAAATCGAAAATTGTGTTTGGATGCACTTTGTTAGATTATCTATTCTCAGTACAACACTGAAAGTCGAAAATTCAGTGCGCGTTCATTCAATCCATACAAACGTGGTCTAACAACTGTGATGAATAAACCTCTTTTCTATGTTATCAATTAGATAGATTTCTAGTACATTGTCAATCCGTTGTTAACAAGCAACACAATAACCCTCCAATTAGTCAACTATTCTAATTAGCGTTGTATAATTGTTTTGTACCCACAACCTATTTTTGTCTTATTTTGTGGTAACATTTGAATAGCTTGCGTCAATTCAACTTGAAGAGTAAGACAGTAAAATTATATTCAAAATCCATTCATTCAAATAAACGGGTAATTAACAGTTTGTTTCGGAAATCGAAGTTGTAAAAGACAGCCCCCAAAACCAATTAAATTCATAGTTTTTGAACTGGGGAGAAGTGACATCGGAAACTGCCTAGCTCTACTAAGTCTCTGCCAGAACCAACTAATTAATGCTAAGGGGCAATTCTAGTAATTTTAAGATCCTTCACAGTCTGATCTCAATCTGTCAAAAATACCTCGAGTTTCCATACATTTTTGACAAGTTTTTGACATTTGATTGTCGCTGAGATGAAACTGCGACTAGATTTTGAATGTTTGTAATTACGAGAATTAGCCATCAGTTTTAAGTCCTATCTTAAATATATTTAACCTTACACCCCTCAAAACAGGCCTTTGAAAACTCCTATTTACTTTTTAAGTTCCTACTTCGCTATCTAGTCCACAGTTACACATTGTATAGCCACGCTTATGACCACCAGCACCAGGTAAACTAGGTAGCTAGAAGCTCTGTTAAAATACTAAACATTAGTCACCGTTATCGTTTCGCCATTTTGTTTCGTAGGAATTGTAGGTAAAAGCGTATTTGGAAACGCTTATGTGATGCTTTTAACTACAAACTTATCCGAAAACTTGAAAAATCTTTATGGTTCGAACAACTGAAATCCTTTTGCCATATGTACCTCCGCATTTTACGTGAACCTCTTAAGAGGAAAGCACAATTAATACAATGCATACGCGTTAATTAAAATTAGTGGTAAAAATTCAACCATAATTAATTTAACGCATTACTTTATTTAAATATTAGCTTACTACATTCTTTCTTTAACTTTAACTGTGCCAAATTTCATACTCTTTCGTCCACGTAACTTTCGTAAAAAGAGGTACAAAGTTTTTGCTTCACGTAATATCAACTTAAGATCAAGAAGAAGAAAAAAATATTAATCTGAAGATGTTTCTTCAGATTAAGTTCACAGAGAATGTATATACACATATACATTAAGTTGATTTTATTTCTGTGAAGTCATATTTATTACGGTCGTGAATAATCATAAGAAAATTCGAATTACATGGGCTACCTTCGCGCATCTTTAATGATCAGTAGATTGGCAGACTAACATTCACCATCATCAGTCAATATTGTTCCCTCTACTGGGTCACAAGCGTTCTCTGGGCGAGAGAGAGTTGGTAGATGTTATATATCTTCGAATTTTTGGTCTCAGACATGGCCGGTTTCTACACCGTTTTGAGAGCAGTGGTGATAAAATAATTTACTCAAAGTAAAATGCCTGCTTGTGTTCGAACCCGCGACTCGTAAATCGCAGCCGTTACTACTGGGCCACCAATGCTTTCTACCAATAACATTAAACAGCACCTATTCACTCACTCCTGAATTCATAAATTTAAAATAAACAAGACAATGTAATGCCGACTACAGGTACAATAATTATCGTACATTCCATTTCGTTTTTCTTTTTAATTCTGCTGTCTGTTCCGAGACGGATATTAACAACGTGGAACAATGGATGCGAAGATTAATAAGTCGATAGTGTACGTTTATTTTCCTGCTTCATTAAATTATTATTGTAAATACTGTAGAGAAACTATTGTTTGTTTTGTTGGAAAATGTATTTTGAAGTCAGTTTTTGTACAGATCTATAGTCGTATCATTCCGATGTACCCAACCTGTTAAGACGGTAAATTGATCATTCAAATATATAAATCGGATATTCGGGGTAAAATTGTTTTGGGAGCTATAAATTATTTACAGCTTTTGTTAGTATGAGAATGAGTCTGAAATACAAGGTGGCCATATTGACGCACGAACTGTGAATGCACGCAACGCATGAATCATGAATTCTACACACGAATCAAGAATCATGTGCAGAATTCATGATTTGAGTTCTGTCTAGCGTGAAATTTTCGTCGATTATAAAAAAAAAAACGTTGTTACATTGAAAAGTGCAACACCTACGTGTTTTATAACCGACGTAAAATGTCAACGTTAAAAATCGATGTCGATGTCTAAATTATCCAGAGTGGCAACCTGGTCCGGCCCTGGTCCAGGCCATGGTACGGAGCGAGAGGGCATAGGAAGACGTAACCTTGTTCTGCGAAGCAGGAATGCTCGCGAAGGAGGAGGCGGAGCGCGTGCGGAAAAAAAAGTGTGGCAACCTGGATAATTTGAAAATTAAGTAGGTCTAATATTTGATTTGCTAGGTCTTAACTAAAATGCGAATTGATAATATTCATGTACTACTATGACCTAACTGTCTCGTAGGTCTAGTACTCGTGAGCGTTGTTTCTGAGTATGAGGCCCTGAGTTCGTTTCCCAGATTGGACTAACTGTTATTGGGTGTGACATCTAGGATTTCTCAGTAGCAGCCCGGAATCTGGATCTCTGCCCAGTTGATGGTAAAACAGGCATGCTCTTATTAAATGAGACTTCAAAATAGCTCACAAAATGTGGGTATACCTACTAAAGGTGCACCTCTGCCTAACCATTAACACAGAAATATAATTGTTGTGTATTATGTTTTCAAAAGAATACAGAAAGAACTAGACTTAATAGACCTAAATAAATTTAATGTCAAATCAAAAACCTCTGAGTGGCTCAAACAGCAGGACTATATTAAAACAGAGTCTTTACTAGTATCATATTTCGCTTGACATAATACTCACACTCACACAAACATAAACATTTTACACTCTCCCTTTCCCGTCTCACACACACACGCACCTCAATATCTCACATATTTGATTAATATTAATATTCATTTGTACTGGTAGATCATCACACTTTCACTCTTGTATACTTAGGGCCAATTTTTCAATCCTCAGATAAAAGTACCAATAGCTACCTAAAGAATAAAGTTATTAGACTCTTTATTCGTCTGATAAGTGGTCGTCAGTTTTTCAATCGTTATTTTATTTAGGAATAACTATCTGACCGAATATCACATCTGTGAATACGCTAACGTCAGGGAGGTGAAACAAATATACAGAATAAACCAATGTTAGAACGGGACGGCCTATTTCATTGTTTACTGTCAATATTATAAAAAAAACCTGCGGCAGCCAGATGTCCCTTTTTTTTACGTTGAGAGGTTGTTTTTTTTTGGTTGTGTGGTATTTTTATTTGTAATTCCGTGATTTCTTATTGTAATGATCATGGAAAGCAAAACTGAATGCCACACTTTAAAGTTTTCGACACTCTGTCTTACAATTCTTTCTTTTCGTTCATATTCTTTCTTTACTTTCATTCATATACTTATATTTATTAATTATGACAATGACATTGCCATTTCGCCAATACTATCGCAAACATCCATTTTCATTAAGTACACTTTTTAAAAACGAAAACTAACCTCAAGTTTGGTAACGCCATCGTCGTTTATCAATGGAACAAGCGGTTATCTGGCCGTCCAAGGTCCAAATAGATTTATTCCTCCGTTAAGGGAATTATTCGACCAATAAAGCCTATTTGACGATTGAACAACACAGTTTTTAACTCTCTATTGAATAAACCCTATCCTTCTGTTTATCTGAGGATTGAAAAATCGGCCCTTAGTTTTATAAAATTTAAATTTTGGCCGAGCACTGTCTCTTAAGATACAGGTTTTCTAGTTTAAGAGACAGGGTTCATTATTTCTTGTATGCATAGACTTTTTTCTTTTTGTAAACCTAAATCTTCTGTACACAAGTTATGTTTTTTATGCTCACTGTACTCTTGTCGCATTGTTATGAACTGTGTCTGTGTGTATTATTTATTGGGATAAATAAACTATTTATTTATTTATTTATAGGCGTGAATTACGTAGTACTATCACCCTTTCAATTAGTTTACCTACACTAACTTTGTAACACCTCATAAATCATGTCAATTTTGAAGCCAGTTGACTAAAGATTCTCCCAATTTACTGTGACACTTCAAATGTTTTCATTATACCCAATGTGTGTGACATATCAAACCGTTAAGTCTCATGGATATACACTTGAATATCAAGTGGTAAAGGCTGTTAGGGGTGAATGAACTCGTTATAACATACGGGGCTCGTACTACTTTAGGGGTAACTAATAGGTTTTTATTTCATGGGGAATTATCGGATAATGTGGTGTGTGGTAAAATGATGAGAAACTCTGACGAAATAGTTTATGTATTCATGTCGAAGTGGGATGGATTTTATTTTAATCTGAAGGTTTGTTTGTACAGGCTTACATTATGCGATTGAAAACCAACTTATCTGAGAACTTGGAACCAAATGCAGGTACTGGAACTAGTGTCGTTAAACATAATTTGTAAAAGCATATTGTAGGTATAGACCACTTTTCGATATTAAAATAGTTTCTTCTCCCTGTAAGCGCACAGTTCTAACACTTTTCTTATTATCCCTTCTAATAGTAACTTACCCATTAGAAATTACATGGACCATGGAACTTTTTACTTTTCTTTCTATCTTTCCATGATTTTAAGGCCTTAAGTCAAGTCTTACTAGATCGAAACCACTTTAAAAGCAGATCAATCAATTTAAAATCAACAGCTCCAAATAACATTGTAGGTAATCTTTGCCCAAATCGCTTCTGACGACTAACATTCGATAGGTTCTATTTCACAGCGGATAGACAGACGGAATCATGTGACTACATTTTATCGTCAGTTAGTTAAGAAATTCATTGGTGGGTGAATTAAGTTAGCTATAATCACACAAAGACTATTAATTCAATGTTAAAAGATCGATTTTTACAGAAACACACAATTTGATCGGTTTTTTATTACTGGTAAATGCGTGCACTGACTGGAAAGGCCCACTCAATCTGTGTGGTGCTTTACTCAAAAGACCATTTCAGACACCAATCTACATGTTCTTTACATGATCTAACCAAGATTATATATGGACTTTTAAAGAGACACAAGAGAGACTAAAGAGATTGTGAGTTTCTTCTCAGAGTACTCAGATAGGAAGCGCCGACCTCATCTAGTTTTTTTAAATATGATTGACATGTTAAACTGTTTCAACAAAACCTACTTACAGAAATAAAATCATTGGTCTTATTCGAAAGTTACCCGTAAGATACGTCACGCTTTCAAAACCATACGATAGTTACTCTAAATCAAAGCAGATCACTCAGTCCAATATCAATAGACGGCACGGACGACGGACGGATTAACGGTTAAAATTCGATAGTTCCTATTTCACGGCGAATAGACGGACGCAATCATTCGCCGACACCTTTTCTTCACCTAGTAAAGCGTGTTGCTAATTGTTGGATTGACTTATAATCACACAAAGACACTTAATTCAAGGTTCTAAGACCGATTTTTACACGGGTACACACCCAGGGCCCCAATTTTGCCGGAGGCTCTACACGGGGATCGTGCGGTCCATGGCCCATTACGGGGCACCGGTGTGGGCTCCCTTATTGAGGCTGCGCCCAGCGTGCTGGTTGAGTGCGGCCCAGAGGGTCATGGCCATCCGGCTAGTCCAGGGATACCGCACGGTCTCCTGCGTGGCGGCGAGCCTCCTTGCCGGAGTGCCGCCATGGGATCTTGAGGCAATTTCCTCGCCCAAATATGGGAGTGGCGCGAGGAGGCGAAACGCCGGGGCAAAACTCCGCTGCCGCGACAAATCGCGGCACGGCGGAAAGAGCTCCGGTGTGATCTCATGGCGATATGGCGGGTACGATTGTCGCAACCCAGCGCTGGGCACGCCACAATTGCGGTGGTAAGTCCCCTCTTTGATATGGATAGAGAGGCGCCACGGCGTTCTCACCTTCCGCCTGACGCAGGTTCTCACCGGGCATGGGTGCTTTGTTGGTTCCTATTCAGTATAAAGCGGGAAATGACGTCTTCCACCCAAGAATGGGAGACGTCATTTGATAATTTCCCACCCACAAAAAAAAGGCCCCAATTTACGGCACCAGTTCATTGTTCATATTCGAAAGTTACCCGTAAAATACGTCACGCTTTCAAAGCCATACGATAGTTACCCTAAATCAAAGCAGATCACCCAGTCCAATATCAATAGACGGCACTCAAGGTACCAATTTACGGCACCAGTTCATCGTTCATATTCGAAAGTTACCCGTAAAATACGTTACGGTTTCAAAACAATACGATAAGTCATACTAAATCTAAGCTGCTCACTCAATCCAATATCAATAGACGTGCAACAGCCCCAAATAACATCATAATCTATCTCTAAATCGCATTTAACGGTTAACATTCGATGGTTCCTATTTCACGGCGAATAGACGGACGCAATCATTCGCCGACACCTTATCGTCAGCTAGTTAAGCGTTTCACTGATTGTCGGATTGAGTTATAAATCTCCGACGGCACGCGATCTATTCCTCGAACCGTGGTTTAGTGATACTAGAAGTACCTCTTGTTTGGTGGAATTGATGTAGTGTGTGCTGTTGGAGTAGAGTCTGATAGTTTCATTGTGTTTTTCCTTTGACCTGTCAACATTTCAGCCATAAGACGTCCACTGCTGAACATATGCCTCTTAAAATTTGGGGGGCTTTGCCATAAGCGCTATGTTTGGCAAGCGGGCCGGCGGCGGCGACCGCAGTATGGTGGTAATAAATGTATTATAAAAAACTAAAAAACACACTCTCATAGAAAACCAAACTAAAAAGTAGAAAATAATGGAAAAAAGCTGGATTGCTTTTTGAGGTAATTTTTTTTTCATTTTCCATTATTTTCTTGTACGACACCCACGGGAAGAAATGGGGTAGTGCTATTCTTTACCTCTGATACCACACAGACCCGCTTCCACATCATAATCTGCCTATATTGTTCCCAGTAATGGGACACAGGCCTCCTCTCGGTGAGAGGCAGTGGGCCGTTATTTATCACGTGGGTGGACCCAAAAAATTCGAAGACATCTACCAAACTCGCACTGGGGTGCAGGTTTGGTAGATGTCATATGTCTTCGAATTTTTGATTTTTGGGACATACCGGTTTCCTCACAATATTTGCCTTCACTGTTTTCAGTGCAGCAGTGATGAAATTATTTACACAATGTTAACCGCCTGGGTATGGAACCACGACATACAACCCGTAATTTGGGGCCAATACCACTGGGCCATAGTGCTCCCGCTGCTTGATACGTGTATTACAGAAGGTACAATTAAGAAGTTACTATTTAAATTGTGCTAAGATTACCATTGGTGGAGAAAAACTACCACCTCCAATGCAACCTTACATTGGTATTCCTTACCTGCCTAAAAGCTTTGAATATCTAAATACCTGCGTGATCTACCTAGTATGAACACTCTATTTTTAATTTTAATATTATTTTTTTTATTCCTCATTTTATTAAAAACACACAGTTTTTCTACTTTTATCTCGTCTACACTTTGCAATACTTTCAGATTGATTTTGCGAATGAAATGAACATTGAAAGCTTCCGATGATCGCGTGTCGGTTGTTAAGGAAATGGATTACCTCGTAATAAGTAATTCGTGTATAATAATGTATCGATAGGGAATTCACTAGAGATTTCTGCCTATAGGTATATTAGTATATTTTTATGATACATGATTTTAAATTAAGATGGCATGACTCTTTATCGTTAGAGTTTATATTGATCGTAGGGTACTTCAGTCTATACTATTAATATATAATGTATATAATAATATTATAAAGCAAGGGAGCAAGGGATTAGTTATCGGTGAAAAGAGACTATAAAACCTCCGTTTCGCCGATGACATTGTACTTTTTTCCTCATCAGCGGCTGAGTTGGGTAACATGCTCGAAGATCTGAACAAGGCAAGCCTCGAGATTGGGCTTAAGATGAACATGTCACAGACCAAACTCATGACAAACAGCATAAAAAGGAGAATACACATCGGGGGTGAGGAGATTGCATATGTCCAAGACTACATCTATCTAGGCTAAATAGTCTCCTTTCAGGCGCGGCAAGACAAAGAAGTTGCCCGACGCACCGAGAGCGCCTGGAAGAGCTATTGGTCATTGAAAGATCTTCTGAAAGGAGTCTACCACTATGTCTCAAACGGAGAATTATGGACTGGTGTATTCTCCCCATTCTCACATATGGTGCTCAAACCTGGTCTTTAACACTTTGGCAGAGGTCCAAGCATGAAGTCTGCCAGCAAGCCATGGAGCGCAGTATCCTGGGTGTTCGACTTTCAGACCGTATAAGGAACACTACACTGCGCGTCAAAACCAAGCTCACAGATGTTACCCAGAAAGCTGCCCAGCTCAAGTGGGACTGGGCTGGACATGTCTGCCGGATGTCTGATGACAAATGGGCTTATAAAACAACGCACGACAACATCGCGGCAGGCCGAGATGAAGATGGCGGGACGAGCTTGACTCCTGCCGAAAGGACTGGCCAACACTAGCAAAAGACAGAAATGTGTGGAAAAGGGGGAGGGAGGCCTTTGCCCTGCAGTGGGACAATATAGGCTGATTAGATTAGATAAAGCTGAAGAGTTAATTTGTTTGTTTGGTTGAACGCGCTAATTTCAGAACCTACTGGTTGGAATTGAAAAAATCTTTTTGTGTTGCATAGCCTATTTATTGAAAAAGGCTATAGGTGATATAACATTACGCTACAATCAAAAGGAGCGGAGCTGCAACGAAAAATGCTCAAAAACTGGCAGGCAATTCGATGCGACGGACGAGAAGGGTCAGGGAAGCAATTTGACGCGGACGAAGTCGCCGAAAGAAGCTAGTATATTTATAAGAGTAGGTCAGATTACTACTGTACCTACCTATACTAATCTCTTGTGCCTGAGTATGAAGAGGTAAACATAGAAATAGGTACATAGAAATCAAACTGTTATTGTGTGTGTTACTGAATCACGCAAAAACGGTAGAACAGATTTGAATGAAATTTGGCAAGCAGATAGTTTATGATCTCGTTATTAAAACATATAATCCTTTTTATCCCGGTAGTAAGTTCCCGTCAGATAATTCCCGACCACTATGCGGGAGAAGCCGCAGGCATAAACCAGTATTGTCTTTCTGTTACAATTATCCAGGCGCAGTCTTCCAGCATTTCATTAAAAACTTACTCACAATCTTGCTCTCATTATTTTCCGTTAGTTAATAAATTGATAACACATTCCTAGTTAATATGTCCATACCTCATGCAATTCCGGTTAACGCTTAGCTAACTTCAACACGAAACCAGTCAATAAATCGGACCTAAATATTTGTACATCGAGATTGTATGTTAACGTCTATGTTCTGAATATTCTCGATCTCGATATATTCATAACCACACCACCTCCAAGTGGACATGTACGACATGATCGTAATATCGTAGTATTGGGTACATTCGACCCTTACGTTGACCTGTCACTTTTGAATAAATATATCTAGAAGTACCCAATAGTACCGATAGGAACTGAAGAATTTGGGGCTATCGATAAGTTAATGCATGGAATGGAGTATAGTGTATATGTTACCTTTCTTCTGTATTGACCGTTCCAAAAACAGGAGGTTCAGAATTCGGCAGTATTTTTTGTTGTTGTAATATTGTGTAGGTTTATTCTGGGATATGTCCGGCAATTGTGGTTCGGTATAAAATATTCTTTTTAATGAATAGGGGTGGTTCCATATTGGTTTTATTAATTTTGCTTGGGTAGTTTTTTGCGTTAGCTTTAGTGGTATAGACGAGTAACCATAAATAAAAAGCGGAAAACAAAAAACATTAATTTCGAAAGTCAGTGTCTTTTTTACCTGTATTTTAGTTTTTGCTACTGAGCTCCGATTTTTTTTTTGTTTGTAAAAAGTTATTTATTATTATTACTATTATATAGGTACTGTTATCAATTACATCTTTTCTCAAAGTTGCAATCATTATACCACGAGAAAAGCTTTTAAATTTTGCTAGTGGATATTTGTGATTATTTCGAACCTGACCCGAAATCCTAACCCGATCGCGGGTTAGGTTAGGAACTTGAAAAAAATGATGATATTTGTTCCAAACGTAACCCTCTTCCTAACCTGACCCGACTTATTTTTCCTATCATGACCCGAATTGCGATATAGATAGTTTTCCCCTCCTCTTAGAATAAAAAGTGCGTTTGTGTCAAATCAGAGTTTAATATTTACTATGCGTAAGTTATCAAAATATCAAGCTAACAGTAAACGAAAAACCGACGGGTAGTTGCAGTACCACAATACCCGCCCGAGGTATTGAGGCTGGCAACTGCCCGTCGGTGGCGATGTTGTACATCTTTATACGCTAGTTGCGCGGCACCTTGAACTTAATACTTTGGCGATAAAGTTGAAAATCGATTAAAGAAATTTGACAGATTTTAGTAGCTTTAAGTGCTGGCGTCGGTACATATTTGAGCTTGTGGTCGTACAATGTCTAAAACTCGTGATTTTAGCAAGAATCAAAAAAAATATCTTTAAGACCGTATTGTTTGTAGAGAAAAGCAAATAGAAGCTACACTTTCTCCCGGCAATCATTTGCATTAATTGCTTAGGATTAAGGTTAAGTAAAGAGAAATAAAAAAAACAGATGAAAAGTCGCAGATAATAGTGAAATTATTCACATATTCTTTGTGAATGCGAATAAAGAGGAACAAGTAAGTATTATTAGAGTACGGGAAATTATTTATTATCAAATTGGCATACTGCGTTGATTTGCCGTCTTAAAACCATTTTATACAATTCTCAGAGAATAACAGTTCAATATACGAATATTAATATTACTTTAATAGTTATAGTTCGATTGATAAACAATTATTATTTTCCTTTACTTTACATACACGATGCTCTGGTTGACTTTACTCTTGTACAAATGTACATATAATGATTGATTTGTAAATTGAAAACATGATATTAAAATCAATTAAAAGGATCGTCTTATGTACTTTATACTTAAACTAATTATTTGCTTTGTACTTAAGTAGTAAATATTTTTTGGTTTTTCAGCTATCCGTAATTGTGGTTTCGGTGTGGGATTAAAAAAATGCATCTGTGTTTTTATTAGGAGTCATTAAAATTTTATTTCGGGCTAATATAATTTATTTTAATGTTTGTTTTAGAAAGAAAAACAATGTGGCGAAGTGGCCTTTTTCGGTGGAAACTTCATTTCATTTCTTCAATATTAATAGATAAGAAAAATACAGACGTTTATTTAAACCAAAATAAAAAACCGTAAATATCAATACTGCAACGATCTGCCATATAACAAGACGAAGGACGGACCGTTGTCTGTAGAAAATTAAAACAACCCAAATACAAATTCAACATGATTTAGTTAAATATATAATGTTGGTGCCATACATTTTTTAAATAAATAATTGCGACCAGTAGTTGTTCTAATAGTTAATCACAATAAATGAACTCGATAAAACATACCAACTAAGAAATTGTAAGAAAGAAATCGTACACAAATGTACTATACAATCTAGATACGATGGATAATGGACAAGCATGGTATAGATTTATTTGTCTAAAAAGACTTTTAGATTTGTTGCTCAAAAAATAATTTATCCACTATCGATTCTTCCATATTAATATTATGAATGCGTTGGCAACTCTGTCTGTCTGCCTGTCTGTTTCCATTTCCATCCTATACTACGAAACAAATCTTTAGGAAATTTAACAGATAAGTAGCTTGGCAACTAGAGAAACAAATAGACTACTTACTATAACTGGTACAATAAAATAATTAAAAATCAAAATACACGCTGACCAAGTCGAAGACAACAGCTCTACATCCACGATTACCTCAGGAAATTCTGAATGGTGATCTAATAATTTCACAAATAGGTTTAAAACCTTAAGCTAGCTAGCCTTTACATCCCTGGAATGCCTACGTGCCATGGCAAATAATATTATTATTTACTAGGTATTAAACGACCGCAGTATGTTCATTAATTATTAATGCAGTGGTGTTGTGTTGATAATATTTATCATTAAAATACGCTTAAACAATACCGCCATTTATATTATTTTTAGCCCCCGACGCAAAAAGAGGGGTGTTATAAGTTTGACGTGTCTGTCTGTGTGTCTGTCTGTCTGTGGCATCATAGCTCCCCAACGGATGAAGCGATATCAATAAAAAAAAATGTATTAAAGGTGACTTATGTGCGAGTGTTCTTAGACATGTTTGATGAAAATCGGTTGAGCCGTTTAACACTTTCAGTACCCAATTGAAAAAATAATTATTCAAAAGTACACCCTATTCACACCTAGCTTATTTTTGTGACATGTCGGGTGCATATCACAAAAATATCGATAATGGTCATTGAAAACACGAATAAAACGACATTTTATAAAAATGAATCCTAGCTAGGTCGATTTATCGCCCCCGAAACCCCTTGTATACTAAATTTCATGAAAATCGTTGGAGCCGTTTCCGAGATTCAGATTATATTTATGTATACATATATACAAGAATTGCTCGTTTAACACTTTCAGTGCGCAGTTGAAAAAAGAATTATTTAAAAGTACACTCTATTCACACCTAGCACCTAGCTTATTTTTGTGGTTTGCACCCGGTAGGCGGGTGCTCGGTGTGGTCGCAAGATACATAACTACTTATACGTAGGACTCGAAAGCGAGTTAAAAAAAAAATACGTCGCGTTGGGGTCATACGTCCTAAATGCAATATTGTGAAGTAATTTTATAAGAGCCTTCTTATCTTAATTAGTTAGGTAATAGACTATTTGTAAATAAATTGTTAGGTTTGGAGCGGCGACGTATTTTTTTTGAATTATTAATACCTACTTAGGTACTTTAAGATTGAATTTTTTTATTATTTTTTACTTTTTAAAGGGAAACTATGTTTTTGTGTCGGGCGTTTTTTAAATTTTTATTGCTTTTGTGTTTATTTATTTTGGCAGCGAATAATTGGCGGAAAATTTTAGCGGAAATCTCCGTGGCAACTATCTGATAGCGAAGGAAAATTAGAATTCATGTTTCCGTCAATAAATGGAGAAAAACAACTTGAGTCTTTAGCGACTGCTTTAATTTACATAATTAATAAGAAAGCTTAAATATAATTTATAATTTAACACAAAAAAATATGTACAACTATATTATATAGGAAAAAAGGAAGAGCTCATTGGGCATCACAAAAATCATCCACATCGCTATTAGTGGGAAAAGTGTTCGAAAGGGTGGGAAAGCAGCATTGCCACGTTGGAAGGAAATACTGATTCTTTAACCTAAAACCAGGCCAACTCTCTGGTTACATGAAGAGTCGACCAACAGCTTAGTGATGTCCCGAAATACTCGACGGGCATTCTGACCCCACGTCGCTAGAGTTTCAACCGCAAATGGTTCAAACATATAGCTCCCAATAAGGTTGATAAATGATTTTATTTCTGCAAGTAGGTTGGTACAAATATGTACTTTTACACGTCAATCATATTTTTTCAACTAGATTTAGACTAGGTCGGCATTTTCTATCTGAGTACTCTGAGAAGAAAGGCCGTAACAAACCCAAAGGTCACTTTTAAAGTCCAGACATAATCTTGGTCAGATCATGTGCAAGCCATGTGGATTTTTGTCTGAAATTGTCTTTTAAGGAAAGAACCACACAGATTAAGTGGTTATATTTACAAGATATTTTGCAAAGCTCGCCGTGATAGGAAGTTGAGATGGCTAATGGGTGTCGATACCGATTGCATCCCGCACTAAAATTCTACCCAACTTTTAAGGCATTATGGTAATATTATCTGGTCTCTTTCCTGCCAGGGTCGCGAGGCTTGTTCGAAAGAGATACCGTGGCCCTGGCAAATGGGCAACTGAAGGAACACGGGTGGGTTTTAGTCAGTAAAAGTCTGACATGCCCTTCCGCTCCACGCAAAGAGGGAGAAGTCATTAGATGATTTCCCACACACAAAAAATAATGAAAAAATGGTCTCTTTCCATCGCTGGGTGCCAAGCCATTGGTTTGTAAAAGAGCTGGCGGTGATAGGACCCCGACGGCTAATGTCATTAATGCTGGTGCGCCGCCCAACGCTCTTGATGCAAGGAAGGCCATGGTGACCGATGCAGTCGACTACTTTACCGCAATGATAGCGATGTGGAACCACGCAAAGAGCGGCCAAACGCAGATTTGTAGCGAGCCGTTAAGTAGTGCCACTCAGCAAAGTGGCTATGCTGGGTGACTGTAGCGCCAGAAGTCAGATGCAAAAGGCCCGGCTTCTAGTCTCCTACAGCCAGCGTAGGCAGCAAGCTCAGCAGTATTGGTGGACGTGTTAATGAGATTATATTCTTTAGCAACTTGCAGAGCGGCACATTCTAGTGTCTCAGAAAATACTGGTTCTCGGATGGAACCATACACAAACGAACCACCTTCCACCGTTCATCGCATCAACCTAAGAAGGGGCTAACATTTTTGTGTTTAACTTTTCAGTGCTGTGGACCGAGGATAAGAGCGTTGGCAAGCTTAAAGCGGTGACTACCAAAACGAATAGGTAACTTGCAGCCTCATAATAAACCACTGAACCTCACTCGGTAGTACAATGCCACGTTTAAAATTGATGTTAGAGTGCTTCAATTAATTTGATCGATTTTGTATAAAGGTTTTGCATTTAGCAAATTAATACAAAGGCATTTTCAATAAAGTTCAATTTTATATAAAGGGAAATCATAAAACGGTAAAGAGAACACCGTTAAGAGAACCTAGAGATAGTGAACTAAAAACGCCATTATTAACTTAGCTTGTGTTGTGTTTGGTGCTCATGTTTTCTGTAGAGGAGCACAGAACTAGCAGCGTAAATATACCGGATGACATTTTTTACCGTCTCGACCTTCATATGGTGTGTTGTGTAACTAGAATAGAACGCAGGAAAGCCTTCAGATTCATCGCAGGTGACTAAAGGACCGCGGGACGCGGGCGGACGGGGATGCGTGTGCGGCTACTGCGCCTGCGAAAGATCAAGGAGGCCGCCTATCGGCCGGCTTCAAAGGGTAGGCCCGCGCTACGAAATCATTGATACATGCCGCGTATTGAGTAGGGTGCGTATGATTTGAGTTTCGGTAGATTTTAATTGTTTTTTTTTCCCCCAAATTTCTGTTTTTGTTGTACTAGTATGAAAATGTTACTTTAAATGTTAATTTAATTGCTAGATTAATTTCATTATATGTCATTAAAAAATAAAAATTTATATGCCAAAGGCTTCCATTCCGTTCACCCATTTTTTTTCAAGATGTTAAAAAATGTCACCCGGTATATTTAATATTAAAATAATAATATAAAATCACGCCTATATTTGCCAAAGGGTTAGGCAGAGGTGTACCTATAGTACACCAACATATCGCCTATTATTTTTAAGCTCCATATTAAGGGCGAGCCTATTGCCATCAACTGGGCACTAATCCAGAGTCTGGAGAGGTACTGAGAAATTCCAGTTGGGAAACCTAATAATACCCGGAAATCTAATAATACTCGGAAATCGAATTCAATCAGAACCTCATAGTCAGCAATATCGGTTGCGACCAGTGTCTAGTGGTCAACGTGGCAGGCAATTTTTTTATTTATGCATTGTATTTTTTATGATATTGAGTGGCAAATAACATACGCCCAGTAATATTAGATAATATAGTAAATAGATAATGAGCAGTAATACTGCCTTAAAATAAATTAAAAACCACTTTTGTCCCTTTTCAGGTAGGTACAGTCACAAACGTAACAACAATATCTTTTAAGGTTTTCTTGTGGTTTACGGTCAACGTTAAAAATATCGGGACGAACAGACTGTCTAAAATTATTTCAACAGCAAATTAAATGTATCGTTCATTTTTCCGTAGAAAGAAGATAAGAAAATTTTCACTTGGTATGTACATTTAACTTAAAACCTAGTAACGTTAATGTACATATCATCACCATTGACTTGCAGTAAAATTTTAACTACATAACGATCTCCTTGAACTATTTCAAGCTAGACGCTTCCAGTATTTTATAGTCTTCGCTTGCCACGAGTCAGTGCTTGTTGACTGATAGCTTTATGAGGCGGCTACATGTTACAGTATGTAAATGACGTTTTAATAATATGGATAAACTGCAAAGTATTTTCAATCATCATTTCAGCCATAAGATTTTCACTGCTGGACATAAGCCTCCCCCTATTTTGAGGGTTTTGCCATAATCGCCACGCTTGGCAGGTGGATTGGTGATCGCAGTATGGTGTGGTAAAATGTACAGAAACGCTGCTGCCGATTGTCTAGTAAGTTTCTTAGTCGCCTCTTATGACACCCACGGAAAGAAACGGGACGGTGCTATTCTTTACGCCGGCACCACACGGAAGAAATGTTTTCAATGTCAGCCTATTTTTCTCATTGCATGAGCATTAATGACTACGCTAACTCAAGGCGGATTGGCGACTACAGGCTTAAATTCAAAATGAAAAACCAAAATGAAAAGTGCAATATTCAAATTAGGCTGAGTATAGTGAGTATATATCAGCACTTTGCGACTGTCTTACATAAGACAGTTTCCAAAAACGCCCGCCGTTCACCACTTCCTTCCTTAGTGCTTTAGTTGGGAAGAAAAAATGGCGCAACAAACTGTCCAGCAGCACAGCTGTCTGTTTAGTTAGATAAAGTTGATTCTATACAAGAGTAGGTAGGCAAAGTAATTAACATTACGAGACACAGAAAAAAGAAACTGTAGATTTTTGATACTAAACTTCAGTGAAATTAAACCTAAATTGCTTTTTGTAACAGCTACGAATTTTATGGTCTTGGGTTGTTATCAGGACCACCCCATCCCTTCATACCCATGGGTGTCATAAAACTTGAGATTATAACAGTATTTTATTAAATAACTAGAGACTGGCCATGGTATAAAAAATAATCGGAAAATAAAATCAGGTTATCCGTTCAAAAAATGAACTCATCTTAGATAAATAATAACTGATTTCATCTCTGTAAGTATCTACTTACAGTAATAAAGTAAAATACAAACACTGATACACGTCAATTACATTTTAAAAACTAGATGAGACACCGGCGTTTTCTGTCTAACTACTCTAAGAAAGGTCGAAAGAAACTGCGAGATCATAGTTTATTTTAAAGTCCAAACATAAAATTGTTCAGATCATATGGATTGGTATCTGAATTGGTATTTTGAGGAATGAACCACACAGATTGAGTGGACCTGTCCAGTCAGCGCACGCATTTCTCAATAGTCATACAGCTCAACTCAGATTCTAAGACGCAGAGCCTAGAGCTTTAAAAATTAAGTGCTGCTGGCTGAAAACCAATTAAACGTAACAAAAACAAGGCCAAAGTAATGAGGTCCACATGGGGGATACTGTCAGGACTGTGCTACATACCACATAGTTTTTAACAAATTCTGCTCGCCGGCTAACTTCTGCGGTCAGTTAATAATTTATATCGCTCTGATTAAAATCCTCGTGGGGAGCTGTATCCGTTTTTCTTTTTTCAGGGTACGATACGGGTACGGGTACCTCCGATTCAAACTTGGTATCATCATGAACCAATAAGGGTCATTAAAGTATTTTCGGAGTCGGAGTGTCATTTGCCATATACTGATGTCACAGGGAATTCAATATGGGAATTCAATATGGACGAGATGTGAATCATAGTTGCGATTTCCATTACATCGCATCCGCCATATTGAACTGTTTTCAGTTCGTTTTTGTTTTTTTTTTAAATCTGTTTTCACATTATTATGTAAATAACACTGTGTGTTCTGAATTCTGTTATATTCACTTAAGATATCATTTAATTCAGTTAGAAAATAAACCTTTTGGATTAATTTCCGAGCTACATTTTTATATTTGCTCACATTTTTATTTGGAACAATGGAGTAACATTTTTATTTTTCAATAGGCTCACTTTATTTGATGTGTTCGATGCAGTTGCAATATTTCACCGACGTAATACATGCCCTGTGTTACAGTAACGCGTTGCTGCGGCTCTATTCTGGCAATGACTGCAATATGCGTCCGACTGTATGAACGGGGCACTGGGGAGCTTTCCATCTAGATTGGGAGCCCGATGGCTATGCGAATATCAATTGCTTTAAAAATGTATTGTTGAGAGTCCGCCTCGGATTCCCGGCGAACTCGGACTTTTTCATCGTTATTGACTTGAAACTCTGAACCTTGGAGCTATTGTGTGTTGAAGAGAAATATAGTTTATTTTAAAACGTCTGAAATAAAAAGATGTTGGCCAGTTTGCTTTTAAATCTGCTGATGGATATAGTGTAACCGCGGCAGCAGTGTAAAGACCAAAACAATGCTTGCATAAGTACTTTAGCATTCAAATCGTACGTTTGCCTTTTCTCTCTTACAGCTTTGTCAGCTTACAAGACAAAGCATTTTATTTATTAAATTAATTATTTTAATAAATTGTTCTGCCACTGAAAACTGTAAAATAAGAATGCTTATAGTCGATATCCAGGCAATTAATTCCGGTAACATCGTACCTGATGCTAGGGATTTACTCTATGGCGGGAGGAAATAGATGTCAGCATAATTGAAGGGGTCCGCTAGCACCGATGCATGCCAGGGTCGCGAGATTTATTCGAAAGAGGTACCGTGGCCCTGGCACATAGGCAGCTGAAGGAACACGGGTGGGTTTTAGTCAGTAAAAGTCTGACACGCCGTCTCGCTTCGCCCAGAGCGGGAAACATCAATTGATGACTTCCCATCCACAAAATAAAAAGGATTTACTCTATTGACAACTCACTTCACTTATGCTTCCTGGATGAATATTTTAAAGACGTTTGTGACCAAACATAGTGATCAGAAGGGCAATTCTCGTAATTTTAAGAACATTCACAGTATAATCTCAGTCTCAATCTATCTAACCTCTAGTTTCCATACATTTTTGGTCACGTTTTGACATTTGATTATCACTAAGATGAAACAGTGACTAGATTTTGACCGTTTCAAATTAAAAAAATTGGCTTTCAGGTTATAATACCAACCCAGGTTTGTAAATCAGTTCTCTAGAAAAATAAAACCAAGAAAACTACCTGCATTGCCAACTTTGTTGTTTGTAGCCATATTGAATAAACCAGATATTTTACCTTTTGGCTACGTCAATGCAAAGACATAGCTTTTAAATACCTGCAGAGTTTGTTGACCTAGTTCACATTTCAACTACGCCAAACAAACAGATAGGTAGCTATTCTATGACTAGCAAATTCTTAGAAAGTTAGCTTATTTATTCGGCTGCAGGTTTGAGCTAATAATCTGCATCGTATAAAGTTTAAGTAGTTTTGAATACAGTGCAGTTTCGGAATCGAAATAAGAGCTATCATGGTTTTGTGAAAATGAAGTTGGGAACCGTTGCTCTGTACAATACTTTATGGTGGTCTTTAATATTATGTTTATCATTTTGCATATCAAATCATTTATTTCAAATAGGCACTTGTATTATGCACTTTAGAACGTCTAAATGTACAAGAAAATTGAGTTGACTCTAGTTGCACCTTCCATATGGCAATTTCGCATGGCAAGAAATCCAAAACCTTTTATATGTTTTACAATTATCTCAACAGTAATTTGTTCTAGCAGTCTATTAGTTGGACTATACTGCGCAGACTCCAGACAGTTATGTAAGTATGTGAGATCCCTAATCTACATTCCACAGTAGACCTAATGCCTTCGGCATTAGGAATGTGAGCCACACTCATCACTTGACATTCAAGACGCAATGTACTATGTTTACACTCCAAATATACTTTTTATTCTCATTTATGGTCTCTACGTGGAAGGCAACATAAGACCTCCACACCGAAAGCCCGATTATGTAACTTTAAAGTTCGCTATCAGAAGCTCAGAGCACTTGTACCATACTTTGTCAGTACAATATTGTGTAAACGCTGTGTGAATTTTCAAGAGAGAAAAATTAATACTTTTAAAGTTTAATTTTCCTTGAAAGTGACATCTTTGATAGAAAGCTTTTAATGGTAGAAGAAATAAGGATAATATTAAATTGCATCCCTCTTATTAACTTTTGCTTCAGTTTACAATAAGCTTGTCTTCGATGTTTTTACCCTTAATAGGTTTTAATTTGTTTTATACTAATGTGTGTAACTTTTATTGTTAAAACTATCCAATGCGTAATGCTTGTGTAAACAAATTCGCTATTTGCTGTGCCTTCCTAATTATATTTCAACTGTGTTGTGTGGTGTGTGGAAAATTAAAGTGTTGGAATATAAATTGGAGTAACTTTTCTCCTGTAACCTAGTGAGTCTACCCCCCCCCCCCCCCCCCACCACTCACCTCGACATAACCACATGCATCTGCGTATGACTCACACACATACCTTATTCATTAAAACTTTTTTCTTTCTCCACGAGGGTGATTGCTTTTTACGAAAGATATTACTTTTCATACTACCCGTTTGGACAACTCCCATAGAAAATTCGAGATAGCCTACCCTTCACTCCCAGACTGTGTAGTTATATATTCGAACGTCGAGATAAGCAACTACCGAAAGGAATTTCCTCCAAGCCACAAATTCCGCCGCGAATTTTCACTATCGACTTATGCATGCGATCCTGGTCAATCGCCCGCCATAGAAGTGCTCGCTCCCACATTATTCGATAACGCCGAGTGCATACTTCACCTGTATTGTGCCACAAGCTTATACATAATACCCTGAACATGGGCTCCTATAGAAAATAAGCCGTCACTCAGTAACGGATGTCCTTAAGAGGTGTGATCGCCTTTTTACGAAGACCCAACCCTAATAACTTTACATATTCCTTTTTAGCGATCGACTAAAATTCTTATAAAAGTAAGAGCATATTCAATGAATAGCGTGATTTGGCAGTGTGCCACGGGAACAGGTACGGCTAATACATATCTGGAAGCGTTTTACCTCTTGTTTCCATTAATTTTACATATACTTGCCAAGATCCTAACGTTATTTTCCGTCTGTTACTGCGAATAAGAAAATGTTCGACATGTTTGGGAAGGAATTTTGGTTATCTTGATAGATTCTACGTGTTTTTCTATGTGAGTAATTGACGAAACTGGCAGACAGCCCATCTGGACTCAGTTATTAGTCCTGCCTTTTTAACTGCAGTACCTCGTGGACAGCGTCCAAAATGAGGTAGGTATACGTGTCATTGCATTTCAGTTGTCACAGGCAAAGTTGAAAAGCCAAGTATTTAGTTTACCTACATCAAAAATAATACTGTTTAGTAACAAATTAAAATAAACAACAGTGATGGATCTTACCCTTTTACTCAACAAATACTTTGACAAGTAACCTTTTACTGCGAATACGGACTGGTATTTATATTAAACCAACAAAAGAGTTCAATTTCTATTATGTTTGAATAAAAGCTTGAACATTAATTTAAAAACTAACTCGTTCCTATTGTGTTCATTACAATGCCGCTTAAAAATACGCTTCTTTTGTATCTGTTAAAGGGTAATATTATTTGTATTTCAATAAACGGAGTGATCTTAAGTTTTCTGAGAAAAAATTGGGAAAAAATATTGTCTACAGTTATCTAGGTATGAAATAGACTAGCCAGAAAGCTAGGCGTCGTTTTTTTGGCAATCACTCGCAATAACATAAATAAATGAAATCCTACTAGTATTATAAATGTGAAAGTTTGTGAGTATGGATGTTTGTTAGTCTTTCACGTAAAAACATCTGTTTGGATTTAGATGAAATTTGGCACACAGATAGTTTATAACCTAGATTGACACATAGGGTACTTTTTATCCCAGTAGTACGTTCCCGCGGGATAATTTCCGACCTCCACGCGGACGAAGCTGCTGTCAATAGCTAGTGATTAATAATTGAAAATTAGACGTCAATTGTGGTCTTTAAACAGGTGATGCCTCTCTAATGGCTAATTTATTTTAGTTTACAGCTTTTTTATTATCCTTATTTAATCCTTAATCCGCGAATATCAAGTAGGGAACGACAGCAATTGAATTTCGCGGGATCATTAGCAAACGTGCTGAAACTTAACAGATGCACCTGTTAAGTGTGGCCGCAGTCCTTACAAACATTGTCAAATTGTAACATGTCCCTCATTGAGTGTGCTAATAATTCCGCGCATATCAATTACGGTAATGCCCTACCTGATATTCGTGGGTTGAAGATTAAATAAAGACAGAAATGATAAAACCACGTACCGACCAAAACCGTGATATCGGGGTTCCGTGTGTTGCCGGACGTTAAATAGCATCAACCCATTTCTTCCCGTGTGTGTCGTAGAAATGTGCATCTGGATTGAGGGCCCATTTTTTAAACCTTTGCCAAACGTAATAAGACTTATAGGGAAATTAGTTAAAAATAGTAAAAACTTAAAGTAATGGGCCATAAATTTCTTAAACGTGAATTAAAACTGTTATGAATAAATAACTTGGGCCCTCAGTCCAGACGCTTGCATAAAGTGGCATAGCTTAAATCTCAGTAAGTACTGTCTCTGGGTTAATAATTTTTACTTAACAATTTAGTTAAGAATTTCTTAAACATTTTAAGAAATTTACAAATCTGTAGAATATGCCATTACAGATTTATGGCGGTATATCTAGGGCCCTCACTTCATTATTGTTTGTACTGAGGAATCTGCAAAACATGGATTTATCTGAAGAAATACATAAATGCGACTTTAACATGTTTTACTTAGATACCTATGTGAATTAGTTAAAAAGAAATTATGACACGAAAGTTAATTGTTATGTAGTAAATGAAAGTCGAATTTGACTAAAACATCTGAACTGAGAGCCCAACATTTTCGGCTTTATTGATTAGGCTCAACCTCATAGATTAACGCAAATTAGAATAAGATTTTAACTATTTCTTAACTAAAATTGAACATATCGACCGTTCTTCTAAATATCATACTTTAAGAGAAAATCGATTTTGAACTTATTATAAGAGAAAAATTTGTAGGGTGACCATAATGTTCATAGTAATTACATGTACATTTTGTTAAGCGCAGTCAATAAGTCATAATTTTTGAGCTAAAAGTATTATAAGTAGTCAAGTTTTAGTTTTTCAACAAACTTTTTTATGTTTTGTCATGTTTAGGTATCCGATACCCATGACGCCTACCCATGAGGTACACATCCCGTTTGCGGAGCTAACCCATTTAATTTAACCCTTTAATATTTCGGATATTACTCTGCTGTTACCATGAACAATGTTTACTTTCTTAATTTATTTATTCTAACTTATTTACCTAATTTTCAGCACAATTTGTACTTTCCCAGAGAGGTAGGCGATTGATCCAGTTAAATGGTTTCACGTACACATCGCTGCCTTCAAAGTCAAACAAAAAAAGATGGCGGTGCTCAACTCATTCACCAATGCTAAAATAACTTCGCTCATTTGCAATTTCGTATTTTTAGGATGTAAGACTATTTTATGGTTACATTTATGTGAAATAAAAGTTTTTTTTTATAATTATGCTGATCGTGTTTTATTTATCGAAATGTATCCCTATAGATCACTATCATATAAGTAGTTCATCGTATATAGTTTGCCTTTCATTTTATGCAAACACTGTTAAAGCTGTAAAAATATGCTAAATAAAAATGACATTAAAGATAAAGAAAACAAAATTGTAAACAGTAGGACATAAATTAAAATTATGACTTTTTGACTGCGCTTAACAAAATGTACATGTAATTACTATGAACATTATGGTCACCCTACAAATTTTTCTCTTATAATAAGTTCAAAATCGATTTTCTCTTAAAGTATGATATTTAGAAGAACGGTCGATATGTTAAATTTTAGTTAAGAAATAGTTAAAAATCTTATTCTAATTTGCGTTAATCTATGAGGTTGAGCCTAGTCAATAAAGCCGAAAATGTTGGGCTCTCAGTTCAGATGTTTTAGTCAAATTCGACTTTCATTTACTACATAACAATTAACTTTCGTGTCATAATTTCTTTTTAACTAATTCACATAGGTATCTAAGTAAAACATGTTAAAGTCGCATTTATGTATTTCTTCAGATAAATCCATGTTTTGCAGATTCCTCAGTACAAACAATAATGAAGTGAGGGCCCTAGATATACCGCCATAAATCTGTAATGGCATATTCTACAGATTTGTAAATTTCTTAAAATGTTTAAGAAATTCTTAACTAAATTGTTAAGTAAAAATTATTAACCCAGAGACAGTACTTACTGAGATTTAAGCTATGCCACTTTATGCAAGCGTCTGGACTGAGGGCCCAAGTTATTTAATCATAACAGTTTTAATTCACGTTTAAGAAATTTATGGCCCATTACTTTAAGTTTTTACTATTTTTAACTAATTTCCCTATAAGTCTTATTACGTTTGGCAAAGGTTTAAAAAATGGGCCCTCAGTCCAGATGCACATGTCGTAGAAAGGCGACTAAGGGACTTGCTTGAGAATGGGCAGCAGCGTTCCCTATGCATTTTACCACCGTACTGTGATCGTCAACCTGCCTGCCAAGCGTGACAGTTATGGCAAACCTCCTCTTCAATTTACGCCTAATTATCACTTACGAATAATTTCATTTATTATATTCGTGCGAGCGATTGCCAGAAAATAGCTCCTAACTTTGTGGCTAGTCTATGTCATACCTAAACACCTCTAATAGTGCTTATTTTCCTTAATTTTTCTCAGAAACCTTAAGACCACTGCGTTTATTGAAATACAAATAATGTCAACTTTTAACAGATTCAAAAGCAGCGTATCTTGAGGCATTGTCATGGACACAATAGGAACAAGTTAGATTCTAAATTCATTTTCACATATTAAATAAAAGCCACTTCAAGGTAGAAACACGTCAATGCTTTGACAATTGTTTGACAATAGTTCGGGCACTCGGGCATTAAGACCGTTATGACTTGACAACGGCAAGTTTAAGGTCGTAGCGCTTCGGACCCAATTGAATTCCGATATTGGCAGTGGTACAGTATGGTAAAGGGGTTTATACGTTTTATTGATTTTCATTGGGGCTAGTTGAAAGCGAGAGAATACTATTTTGTTGCAAATATACTTCGTGCTGTCGTGCTGTACTATCTGTAAAAAAAGTTACCTACCTACATATCTAAATGTTATTTATTACTAGTTTTTGCCAGCTTTTTACCTTCTCCCGCCTGTAGGTCGAAAATTATCCTACAGGACCGTACTATTGGTATTCTACGTGATAATCCAGGTTCTAAACTATCTGTGTGCCCAATTTCATCCAAATCCGTTTAGCCATTTTTGCGTGATTGAGTAACCAACAAGCAAACATACAAACCTTCACAATTATAATACTAAGGTTGGACTTTTAATCCTGTTCAGTAACTGGGAAGTTGGAGGGATACCAGGTTTTGACAAAAAAAAGATAGTGAGGTGGTGCAAGAATGAATGAAATTAAATGAACTTGACATAATGTATGTACTTACATGCAAACTTTGTAATTTAAATTTAATAACATGTCTTAAAACACGATGTATACTATATCGATATATATATATAGTCTATGGCTGCCAGAGGAAATAAAATGACTATAGTAAAAAAAAAGTAAAATAATATGATTTTATATTTCGTTTTTTTTCTATCAGCAGAAAATAAAAAAGAAAATAACTGTTGTTAAAAATTATTAACTATTTTTATATTCCAACATCCTAAACACGATTTTTAAAGTTTTATTTAATTTAAACCATTTTTATAATTCATTCAGTTTTAGAATGGTATCATTATTTTTCGTTGAACTGTCAAGTTACTGAATAGGATTAAAAGTCCACCCTTAGTAGAATTATGTATTACTAGCTTTTGCCAGCGGTTTTGCCCGCGTGGAGGTCAGAAATTATCCCGCGAGAACGTACTACCGGGATAAAAGTACCTTATGTGTTAATCCAGGTTATAAACTATCTCGCGGAAGACATATTGGTTCCCGTGGTCCCCGACATAGGTGTGGGACGGAACACCGGGGTGGTTTTAGTCAGTAAGAGTCTGACAGACCCCCCAGGGCGGAGGACATCCATGAGGATTTCCACCTCGAGATAAAAAAAAAAAACAAAAAAAAAAAGGTTATAAACTATCTATGTGAAATTTCGTCTAAATCCGTTTTTTTTACGTGATAGAATAACTCAAACACGTTCACTTTTATAATGTTAGTAGGATTGGTCGGTACTCCCATAGGCACAAATGAGTGAAGGACTATAGCTACTCAGCAGTGGGTGGAACGACGCTGCTAATGATGATGACTCCCATAGTCAAAGAGGCATATTGTTATTTATACTTTTATCATTACAGGTAATCATAGGGCTTGTGACTAAGCATTATAAAAGCCACACGGGTGGATCTATCAGGTTACGTTTGCATACCAAGACCCGGAAAACATATTAAGCTGTAACACCCGGCTATAATTCATGGACATTTTACAGTCGTTACGGTTTCTTATTGCCAAGTAACTGGGTTATAGAGGTCAGATAAGCAGTCACTCCATGTTGTATACTGGAAGAAAGAAGGCAGATGCATAATAATATATTACAGGTTACCATAACTCACTTGCTAGCACCTTTGTTCACAAGTAAACGTCTAACCCTTCCCTTGCACCTGCAGAGCCTCAGTTTCAAAACACTTACCCTAAATCAATACCGAAAGAGAAACCTTAAAAATAAACGTAAGATAGAAGAACGCGAAAAATATTGAGAACGAAAATGCATTGAACAACATTGTCAACATAGAGCCACTTAACAAAACAGGGGTACACAGCAAGCCCACGGCCAATAGGCTAATATAAAACTCGTTTCCGATACGTTTGTGATAAGGGTGTTCGTGTAAGCGGGCCCTCAATGGCGCGATGGGCGCTTTCACTTATCCGTGGCGACGATAGCGCCCCTGGCGTCATACCCGAGAAACATTATGTAGGAGACAAAGGTGCCTCTTAGTCATGAGTGTCGTCGATGTTTTGATTAAGGGAAGATTTGATAAAGGGTCTAGATTAGGGATGACTGGTTGGAAGTTATGTATATGTTGAGTGGAATTATTAATTAAATTATTTTGAAATTGTATGAAATATTGTTTGTAAGGAGAAGATTTGCTCCATGATAAGAATTTTCGCTCTATTGCACAAGTAAAATCTTGTCAGGATTAATCATATTTATATTAAAGTACAAGATTATTATTTACTTTAATCAGTTTATCCCATTATTTCTGGATACATTAGGTACCTCTGATACCAAAAGTTTAATGAAAATGTCTAGTACCAACTTTGAAATCTGAAATACGTATAATGTTCATATTCTAGTCTATTTTACTCGAAAACAAAGCGTAGTCCCATTACTGGCGCCCTGGATTGAAATACACGGCGCTCTCAAAGGAGAATATTCAAGTTTGTTACAAGCAAGACAATTTGTAGAACAATCTCAGACAATTTCGCGATCGGACGTCATCAAAAAGTGGACGAACAAGAGAAAACACCATGTACAGTCAAGAACAGTGATTTGAGAAACAAATAAGGGTTCTGTGATAAGACTCTCAGTTTAAATTCAAGTATTTTCATTGTTACGGAACAAAAGGGGCATCGTTGTTTGAAACCTGTTTTGTGTAAAATGGCTAACACTCCACAGGAACTAAGAGAGCTTATTCAAGAACAAAGTGACGGGAACACTCGAGTGTCAAAGAATTTGCTAGTAATTGTAATAACCAGTCCAGTTAACTTAGCATTTTTACGAGAACAACCATTCCGCTCCGTTGTACTCTTGCTCTACTTATTTCATCAGAGCTAATGATTACATTGAATTTTACATTCCTTTTGTCTTTACTTCATTATTTGGTTTCTGAATTCCGTGTACATTTGGCATGGTTGCGGCTCCAACGGTCCTTCACAGTTAGTTGGAAAGGCCATGAAATACGATATGAGTGCTTTCTCAGATCCCAATTAGCCATTTATATTCCATAATGGCCTATAATTAAAATCTAGGTTTAACGTTGGCGCTAATGGAAACGACTACCTACATAGAGTGAACATAAAATTAATACTGTTGGGGAAGTGAATAGCCGGAGGATAGTTACGTCGTATAATCATCATTATTATTCTTATCAGCCCGTAAACATACTCACAAGCACTCCCAGTATGTACCTATATTTCTAAAGAAATATTGGCATACTAGCTTATGGCCGCGACTATGTCCGCGTAGCTGTGCCTCGGCATTTCGTTTCGCTTAGCGTTCTTTCTGACTTGTTTTTGTTTTGACTCGCTTCCTAAGAATTTTAGCGTGACGTGAAATAGCTTATAACCTTTTTCATGAATTGGATTATCAATTACAGATTTTTTATAAGCCGCTGAGTAGTTCCAGAGATGAGCACGTTTAAACAAATAAACAATCTCATCAGCTTCATTATATTTATAAATAGATAAGTTGATATTTGAATAGAGACTGCTGTAAAAAAACAAATGGCAACTGTGGAAAAACGTTCAAGAACAATCTTCTTACTCGTTCAGATTGAGAGCAGCTGGATTTATGTGGTCCTCTGATACGATAATCGAAAAAGGACTTTGTAGACCACTATAACTTTGTAGTTATAATAATCTTTTGCTTTCATAGAAAGTTTTATTTACAGAATATACAGTACAAGCGCAAATTTCAGGGGTATGTTTACAAAACCCAGATTCTGTAACCCAAGCCCTCTTGCCTTTTATATTACATAGAACGTGGAACATCTTATAAGGCTTTCAAGCTTACCGAAGAACCTTTTTAATAACAATATAATTTTGTCTTTCTATTCGAGCACTAGACGTACGGCTAAAGACGTCGAGTACGGATATATTGCGTCCTACAGCAAACTCATAAGCTTTACGATATCATCTTACGTAGATTTTATTACAAATCGTGAATGATACCAGATGTAATAACATGAACAAGTACTAAAATGATATACAGATGATTTCAAGAATAGAACGTAAGTATGAGTGAAATAAAGTGCCTTCGTGAGTATAAATTATGAGCAGGTATCGTAAGTCTCAGGGATTAAAGTACCACCGTTGTTTATTTTAAGACATCCTAAAATCTGGTTAAAGGAGAATTTTATGATAATATCACACGGCAAATGGTTTAATCGTAGTTTATTTATAAATCACTTTATGTACGAGTATCGCATATATTCCATTTCAAAAATATATGTGAGAAGAAGCAAAGAAGTCTAGAAAATACATGATATTAATTTTAATAATTCAATTCAGATGTCAATTTGGAAACCTTATTTAAATTCAATTACGAAAAAAAATGCTGTTTGAAATGGCTTTTTATTCATTCACTTAAACGGCTATGAATTTGAGAATTCACATGTTAAAATTGAGTGTCTGTGAAATATAAGAAAACGACTTGTGGGCGGTTTCTAAAACCGTGATCAGTTCTATCAAATTTAGA
This sequence comes from Aporophyla lueneburgensis, assembly GCA_932294355.1. Taxonomy (NCBI): domain Eukaryota; kingdom Metazoa; phylum Arthropoda; class Insecta; order Lepidoptera; family Noctuidae; genus Aporophyla; species Aporophyla lueneburgensis. Next base: position 17,564,282 of record OW028746.1, on the reverse strand, counting down.
AGGATTTTTTTCTGTGAGTTATGAAGAGGCTTTATCGGTTTATTCGACCTTGTAAATTATAATATCTTACAATATTTACATGATTTAAAACCTAAGTCTTACTGGAAAACAAAATACGTGTATGTATAGAAAATAAAGAATCATACAGCATCATAACGAAGACATCTTTTATTCTTCATGTACCTACTTATGTTATGTTTTTTTTTGTGATTTACATTTTATGGTCATTTTTTTTGAAAAATAAGCTGTTTCTATTTTCTGGTTCACGTCAGAAAAATAGATTTAACTTTGAATAAATAACAACATTTTCATAAAATTACATTATTTTAAAACAATACAACTTGGAACAGCCTAGTTAATAAATTGTATGTAGGCCACTGTTTATCATAGCCAGATTTACTGAAATCGCTGTCATAAATATACAGGGTTTCTACTTTTGATTTCAAAGGAACCATTAAAAGGGATTTTGTCTAGACTCAAATGATGTGAGTTATTTACCAGCAGCAACAGTTTTACGCTTATGAATATCGCAGCGTTTGTGCTAAGGCCCAACTCACGTAATACCCGAATATTCTCTTGATATTCGCATGATTTAACTCTGAAACGTTAGTTTTATTCGTTTTTCGTTTAAATACGTTAGTTAAGGGCAAGTCTATTGAGCGTTACAGTCTGATATACAGATATTGTACATGTAGTTCAGACACATATCCTACTAATATTATAAATGCGAAAGTTTGTGAGGATGGATGTATGTGTATGTGTATGTTTGTTACCCTTTCACGAAAAAACTACTGGACGGATTTGGATGAAATTTAGAATACAGTTAGTTTATATCCTGGATTAACACATAGGCTACTTTTTATCCCGGTAGTACGTTCCCGAGGGATATTTTCCGACCTCCACGCGGGCGAAGCCGCTGGCAAAAGCTAGTATTAGATATTTTACGGTTGAAAAACGTGCCTACAACTATCCAATAATGTAGGAAGCGTAGTAAGACAATCAAAATACACAAACACTTTTGTGCATCTACGCGAACTACTTTACTTTCAACGGGAAATCTGTCAAAAGTAGTCATAACCATGAGTATAGTAAAGTAGCGGTTTGGACACATGGGTATCCTTTGATTAACAAGTTTAAATATGACTCTACAAAGATCAATTATTTTGAACAAGAAACACAACACACCCTTAATGTCATTCAACAATAGTCGGTACTTATAATTTGATCCATTCCCTTTCACCTTAAACCTTCGATTTTGTTTCTATTTAAGGGACCCCAAAGGTATTACATAGGGGCCCCTGTAAGTAGAAACATTTATTCCAAATTTGATCCACTTACGAAAGTACAGGCCCATAGTTTATCCCTTGTAAATATGTAAATACATTTTACCTTAACTTAAAAAACCAACACGGGGCAGTAGCTTACATTTAAGTATCTTAACCTGGTTTTGGGGATTTTATTTGGTTTGGTTTTTCATAATTTAATATCAGTAAAGAATAGACAGTGGTGGTAATAGCCCTGATTTACGAGTCTGTAGGTCGAGGTTTCGAACTTAGAACTTCGGGGCTTTACTTTGTGTTTATTGCTCTTAAAAAAAGGAAAACATCGTGAGGAAGGTGGCATGTCCTAGAACCAAACATTCAAAAACATCTACCAACCCACACGTGGTATATTATAGCCTACTCCCGGGAGGGAGTGGGGTATAACAACAGAACATAGAGAATGCCTTTGCCCCAGCAGTGGGAACATTGTAAGTTTATATGATAAAGAGTCAATTATTAAATATTCTTGCTTATTTTGGGACAGCTTTGATAGTCATTCAATAATAGACAAGCTTTGTTTATCACCTATATGATTTTTTTTTTTTTTTTTTACAATATTCTTGAGAGGTTCTGTAATCATGTAAATTTATTGAAAAAAGTGCTCGTTGCAATGGGCGAGTCGAGTAGGCGGGAGATTCCGTGTCGTCGCAGCATGACTAATTTGCAGGACCATTTAAACTACTTTACCGAGAATAGTTTAAGTATTTGTATAGTAACTGTTAATGTCCCACTTTTAATTTATACGCTATTAGCTAAACGGGGCATGCTGTAGTGGGGTAGTTTCGTGAACATTTTAGATAGAGATAGACAGATAGATAAATCGTTTATTTGGTGCACACAAAAGACACACAAAATGCAGTTCTTTATATAAAAATACTAGCTTCTGCCCGCGACTTCGTCCGCGTCAAATTTTTGCTCCCCTTACCCTTCCCGTCGCATCGATTTGCCTGCTAGTTTTCGTCCATTTTCGCTCCTTGAGTTATAGTGAGTCAACCTTAAAAGATAGACATATGCTCTTGGGACTTTTTTTTTGAACTTTTTAAAAATAACAATCCCGTCATACATGATTTTTGCGTTACTTTAACCGTTTACGCAGCGCACGCAACGGAAACTCTCAGAAGGAATAAATTTTCCCCGTTTTTGCAACATTTTTCATTACTGTTCCGCTCCTCTGAGGTGTAGCGTGATGTTATATAGCCTATAGCCTCCCTCGATAAATAGGCTACCTAACACAAAAAGAATTTTTCAATTCGGACCGGATTCGATTCGGAGATTAGCGCGTTCAATCAAACAAACAAACTCTTCAGCTTTATAATATTAGTATAGATAATTAGTTGACCCAGCGAACTTCGTATCGCCTCAGATTCAATAAATGTTGTTATAAACGTACCAAGTTTGACAACCTGGTACGCGGTGGTGATCTGGTAAGCGTTTTCTAGCTGACACTCATATGTTAGGTTAGCTCCTACCCAGTTATGATGACCTGGTACTTCGAAGGCATAAAGCGTTTTCTAGCTGACACTCCTTTGTTTGGTAAGCTCCTGTCAAGTTATGATAACCTGGTACTTCGAAGGCAACGTTTTTGTCATAGTACCACGTTTTATAGTGACTTGTATTCTCTTTGACGTTTTATGTGACGTCTCACGGGAACGCGGTCGTAAAAAGGGGAAAAAAAAAAAAAAAAAAAAACGGGATAAAAAGTATCCTATGTCCTTCTCCTGGCTCTAAACTACCTCCCTGCCAATTTTCAGCTAAATCGGTTCAGCCGTTCTTGAGTTATAAGTGAAGTAACTAACACGACTTTCTTTTATATATATAGATTATGGTTTCTGATGACTTTTCACAATATAGTATATCTGCTAGTGTTCTATACTCACTAAATTATTTATCCAATTAGTAATCTTTATCTATTTTAATATTCTCTGTTTGTCAAAGGCCGGTGGAGCAGACGAGTCCTGGAGTGGATACCGTGTATCAGCAAGCGCAGCAGCCTTCAGCTAGATGGACTGACGACCTTAAGAAAGTGGCTGGAAAAGACTGGATGCGGAAGGCGGAAGGCAGGGTGTTGTGGTGCAGCTTGGCAGAGCGTTGGCGTTGGCGTATGTCCAGCAGAGGCCTACAATAGGCTGAGTTGATTGATTGATTGATCAATTTTGCTTGGTTCTAGCGGTGGTCATATAATCGCGTAGTTTGTATACGCAAAAAGCATCATCGTAAATATGTAGTCTCTTACACTACTGTGTCAGAGGAGACCAAAAGGATCTTGGTGGAAGATATATTAGGCCACGGGTTAAGGTTCTTGAATAAGACACTTTGAGCAGAGCTGAAGAATGCTATAATAATAAAAAAATCTGTTATGATAGCAGTTACGCACGATTATTGCAAGAGTGCGGTTCCACTTGAAGTCACACACAGACATCGTATATTATATTTTCAAGATTCGCAGCACTACTTAGCAGTGACAGTCAGCTAAAATATCGCCTTTCACAACATGTTTGAGGCTTTTGAAGTAACAACTAAGAAAAATAGTAATCTTTTTCACCAGAAACACTACATCGGCAGCTAGGTATAGAACCCTCCTGAAATTTAGGTACTTCAACCTGGCTCTGAAGCCAGGATCTCAGTTTCTGTAACCTGTTTTTGTAGCAATTTTGTTTTTGCCTGCCTCGTTGGTGTAGTGGTAGCAAGCGCTACTGCTGAGCATGAGGTCCTGGGTTCGATTCCCAGGTCGGGTAAAGTGTTATTGGGTTTTCCCATCTGGAATTTCTCAGTAGCAGCCTGGAGTCTGGATTTGTGCCCGGTTGATGGCAATAGGCTCGCCCCCTATTACATGGGACTTAAACATAACAGGCGAAATGTGGGTGTACTATAGGTACACCTCTGCCCAACCCTTCGGGGAAACAAGGCGTGATGTTATGTTTATGTGTTGTATTTTTTTATTTAATTACAGAAATTTATTTAATACAAGCTGTTTAGTTTCGATCTTTTAAATATTCATGTTCATACTACAGCAGTGGTCTACGTTTGACGAAATAGTAATTTCCAGAACATTATTTTCAGTGTTCGAGTATTCTAGCTAAACTTAGTAAGCCTTTAGTCTAGAACTCTCCAGTGTTCCAAACGTTACCTCCACAAAGAGGCGTCATTCTCGTCCGATAGCATAATATTCTCCTCAAGGCACAGGATCTAGCTAGACCCATCTGTCTAATGATATTGTACTGCTTTGCCTAGCCAGCCGTTTGACGTGGCTGGGATGAATATGCTTTTACCGGCTGCCTTTGGATAGTCTAGTGAAGATAATCAATCGATTTCTTGGAACCGCTTCCATTTTCTAAACATGGGAATAAGATGAAAATTCTATGTTAAAGATAAGTAATTTTTCAGTTGCAAACATGCAATCTAATCAATCGTAAAAATATCATTTCGAATGAACACGTCTTTTGTTCTGAGATTCTTAAAGATTCATGACATGTTACTGTATCGGCAGAAAATTGAATGTTCACAAAATATTGTCGCCATTCTTTTAACCAAAACTTTCTGCTATCGAGCTCGACACATGTTATTATCTTGAAAATTGTCCATAAATAAAAGTCGTCCTTCGTTTGCATATTAATACGACGAAAGAAAATGGAGTCTGCATGCTGTGGCTTCTGTTTTTTGCTACGGGCGATACGAAGCGAGAGATTTTCAAACATTTTTTCAATATTCCCTAACAATGGCTTGTAGTCTATTGTAGTGAAACCAAAAAATTACGTTCCATTTAAATAGATAACCTATCTACGATAATATAAAGTACCGTTATTATAGTCTGAGGGAGTAATTAATTAATCATAACAATAACACGTCTCCAGCTGTTCTCAAGTGTAATTATAACTTAATACGCCAATTGATATAAGTGTGCATCACTATGAAGAACTTACTTACCTACTTGTTGTTTACATCCGTGACTGATTTCCTCGCATAAACTTTGAGTGTAATACCTAAGGAAGTTATTCGGCTCGGCACGTTTGACACTGAAATATGATGGCAATTTTCAAGCTGCCGAATATACCTAGCGGGTTGGCGGGCGAAACTCAGTCAATCCTACTGTTTGTCGATCAACACGCCTCGTATCCGGTGAAATTGAAAATGTTATTTGATTCTGAGGTTAGAATTTATTGTAGTCAACTTTGGATGTCAATGACAGATGATATTTTTAACTGTAAGTGATTTATTTTTGGGAATCTAAAAATATCTCGCCTTTATTCAATGAAACGAAAATAAATGGGGTATTTCTAGTCATTGAACAAATCTTGATGGTTTGGCACCTAGAAGAACTAATTTTGTTTACTTTTAACGATAAAACAATGAAAAATTAACATAGAAATAGAAAACAAATGCAAAACAGAAGGACAAACGTGCAGAATAATATCACAGCTGATTACCTAACCAAACGGGGCTGTACAATTAATTATACAGTCCAATTCGCAATACATACGCTGTGTACCAATTGCATAAAATAATACCGAAGTCAAATGGATAGATACTCATAAGCAGGCTGTATAGAACGAGTATTTTACTGTGTTCCAGAATCAATTCTGCAAAATGATAATTTTATTCATAGAGTTCCCGCTAGAATCGTATCGCTTACTTTGTCCGTGATTCGGTTCAGAAATATTTTATGAAACAAACGTTCGCATACGCGTTGCTAATGTGCTAGTTTCCCGGACGAGTGTTCTCGAAAGGGTAATGAAGGCAATTATCAAGTTTTTGTCCGCGTTGGAGTTATGTAATTAATGACTGGTAGGGTGGCTCTCCTGATGAGATCAGGATATACTATACATACATATAAACACAGACTATGGGTTATAGAAAACTTTTTGGTTTAATTAAATTCGTGCCAATTTCAATAAAGTCTATTTTAGTCCAAATCAAACGTATTGTTCTGCGTTAATAATAGTTTTCGACCAAATTATCCTTGATTAAAGAAGCCATTTTGAAATTGCTGACTCAGCCGATTTCGTTTATTAACAATCAAACTGAAGGCGAAACCTTAATATTTTTACTGTTCAATTGTTACTGTTATCGTGTCAAATAGTTCAAAGCTTTTGAATTTATTCTCAGAAATCTACAATAACCTAATTCAATTAACGACTGAAACATTTTATTTGATGTAGCCATCAGAAATAATTTCTCTCGATTAGAAAAGTATAACGTTTATTATTTTCATAGTTAATTGAAGGATTTTTTTGGGTCAAGATTTGGAAGACGTTGATAAATGGTATCCTATTTCATTGGACCTTGTAAACAAGAACAGCTATCAGTCAAGCTGACCTCATAGGGAATATAAACTAGGTACCTACATATATGGCATAAAACAGGCAGCAGAAGTAAAGAATGTTCTCGAGGCACGCCCATGAGTAATGGACAGGCATCGCTCTCCCTGTTCCTTATGAACTGCAGTAAATTTGTGTCGAACAAAATTTCACTCGTTCTTCTCCGACTAATAGAAATTTAGGGAGACGTTCCAATATTACTTGTAAGAAGTCCAATTTGTCTGGATACTGTATTATTAAACTAACGAATATTAAAAGAATACAGGTCACGTATATATTCCTTGACGTGTAGGCAGTTTCGTATAATAGAAGCATAATATTGTCATTTAATTTTAGAGTGCATAGCAATATGAAGCCGTCAAGATGTCGGCCCCGCTGTCAAACTTAATGCCCTGCATTTCACCATGGTACGAGTTAGATACGATGTACTTTTCATAACATTTCGCTTTTAAGAGGAGATGAAGAAGTAATGGAATGGAAAGTATAGATAGATAGTACTTTCAAGGACGTATCTAAGACACTTGCACGAAAGATATGACCACGAAAACACTTACACGAACCCACTTGCGCGAATATACTTTTGCGAGAATAGACATACCGCGAATTACACATACGAAATAGACGCTTGCGCGAAGGATAGCTTTGACAATCCAGATGCGCAAGGAACAGCTTTGACAATTCAGTTGCGCAAAGTACACTTGCACGAATCCACTTTTGCGCGAATCTACGCTGTAGGACCCTCGAAAATCATGAAAACGACACACATTACGAAAAAAAAACAATAGTGTGTAAAAAGTGCAATAAAAATGCGATCACATGACAGGAATTCAACAGTCCAATTAGTGAACCGACACAAATGGGACTGTTTACTTCCTATCTGTTTGTAACTTGAACATTATTAGCGAATTGTGCATATACTGTACAACCCTGTTACCCTATGTAACAATAGAGGCGTGATGATATGAAACAATCTCATTTCTGAAACTTACGGCTCAACTGTCCTTTCGCGCAAGTATGTTTCGCGCATTTGCCTTTCACGCATATTCGCGAAAATGTTTTCTCTTAAAATCCTGCTACTTTCTATAACCAGGGAATTCAGTTTAGAGGTACATGTGATCACTCAATCGATGTGACGATTTTAAAAACGAATTTGAAACTTGAAAACATCAATTTGCTAACATAATTTGCAATTACACCAAGGAACAGAAACATTCAAAGCGATATATACTTTTTTCTAATTCATTGAGAACCTTTGAACTTAGATCCCTATAAAACATTACGAGTGTGATGAAACCTCACGGTGCAGTTCGCACACTGACCAATTAACCAATTCCGACAAAAAAGATGGCGGTAACAAGTGTCAAACGTCAAAAGTGCCAGTGACATTGCTTTGTGCAGTGTTCGCGAGTTGGCCTTTTTTACTTGTCAAATAGACTCATATAGATAGCATGTAGCGGAAAATAATGGTTTGTTTTTACTGGCGAAGTATGAGCGGGTTATTTCGGGTCCTAGTTTATGCTTGATTACCATGATATCATAAAGGATTTGGGGGCTGTCAGTAGGAACTGATTATCTCTTAGCTACCACAACTTATTTTAATTGCCAATAGTTATTTTGTTTGTGTTATAATTACGACGCTTTTAATGTGCAAGTCTTTTTACATCGTTCTCACATAGATAATTTTCAAAATAAATGATGTTACCAAATTTTTGTAACAAAATTGGAATTGAAAAGAGTGTCCATAGACTTTCTTGCTCTTGCCTGTTCTACTCCATAGGTACCTACTACGCTATGGGATGGGCAACTAGCTTAATCTTTCTGACTCATCGCCCCATGACAATTCAAAAGACCCTGTAATTGTTTTAATTGAAATAAATTATTTGACTTTGAGGTTGAGTTTTATTTCTATCACCGTATAAAATGCCAGTGTTATTCTTTTTAAGATACCTATTTATTTATTTTGCATTTATGTAAACACTGAAAGGCAAAATTTGTCCTTGTCGCCAATGAAAACATTCATAGCTGAAAATAGGGCCTACACCTGGTAAAATTACCACTCTAAGGCGCTATAATCATCGCGCTTGGCAGATTGATTGGTAGTCGTGGTTTATTTGTTCTGAGTTGAGTAGCTTATTTGTTGTTGGGAACCACATGGAACAATGTCATCTAAAAGGCTCTGATGTAAACCTAATAATTTCTTTCCAAAAAAAAAAATATATATTCATTAATTTTAATATGTAACAAAACTTGACAAAACGAATCATCACTTATGCGTAACTACATAAACTAACAATTCTGATGTTACTTTGAAAAACACAACCAACTAATAATATTTGCTTTTGCGCCACAAAACGCAGCAAAAGAGCGTACCCGTGCCATCTATGTTCCACGAAATTGTGAATATTAGTCAAATGAATTTACAGAACGCAAACTGTTTCATTTACATTTCCGTATGATCAAAATCACCGATAATTTTCTATCAAATGTATGGAACCTAACTCGGGGACGCTCGCAAATGATTGTTTAATCAGTCCCAAAGGGAATGCAATGCGTCAGCCACTTAATTTGTTGTGCAATTCGATAATTATAGGTAACTGGAGCGTGATTGAGTACCTAGTTACTAATTTGGTTAGGATATCTGAATATAGGTAGGTATGTCTTTATCTGCGTGGAGTGCTCGGCCACTGTGAAATGACAAGACACAAGCTCTATAGACTGAAGAGGCATTTGGGGCCTATTCAGTATGTATTATCCTCTATCGTTTCCACCGTGCTCACAGAAGTGCCTACAGTTGGTTTATTCTCCATTGTTCGGTGGTTAGATCTCAAATAAGTGTTATTATATTATCGCTCTATTGTCCTCAGCGTTAGATAAGCCTTGTGGAATCGGGACTGCTTAAATTATGTATTTTATTCAAGTTCCATTCAGCTAGAAACAGTTTCTTTGAATTACATTCTATTGTCAGATTATCTTCAAGAAATAAAGCTGTTCAAAAGCTTTAAAAAATAATGACTGATGGAGTTTCTCGACACCTTATCTTATCGTTTTGATCTATATAGCTTTTAATCTCATATATGAGCTACATATCTGGTAGCAAGAGACGAAATTTAATAGTTACGTCCAGTCGGAGAGAAAGGGAAACCGGTGGCCGCAGCCTCCCCAGAGGGCGAACATTTTGACCGTAATCAGGCTAATGGACAAACCTTGTGTCCGATCCGCACAAGAGGTTCTATTCAACTGACACTTTAACAACCTTATTTTGTTTATACACACTTACTTAGTACTTTAGTACGGTTGAATGATACTCGACGTCATTAATAAACCAAGTTATTGCCTAACAGTGGCTTTATTGATATACCTACTTGATCGTTGTAGACTTTGTGTTTCTTGCCTAATAACATTGCAATCAAACGGAGTTACATTATTTGATTCTCTTTTCATATGGTTTACATTTGATGAAAAGATCGACAAATTAATTAAGAATGGACGAAGTTATTTAATTAAAGTTTTAACCAAAGAATCTCACCAACTATGTCTATATATCTAAAAAGGTGACCTCTCCGTGCGTTACGGTTAAACAGTTTTTAATGAAAATAAGTTAGAAGACCTTAATTTCTCAGCACAACTTTATATGATGTGAACATACAAAACTATGCTGAAACCAAATGGAAATACTCAATGGTAGATTCGATAAGTGCTATGTTTCATAACCTCATTCGTGATTATATTTCTACGTTACCGCTACACGTATAAATCAGAGTCCCATCTCTTTAAAACGAGATGTATACTCGTAGTCATATTTGAATAAATTTTCTGTTGCCTTTGTGGATATGTGATTTTGTTCAAAGTTCCACTTTCCTAAGTAGATAGATCTGCTTTATTTAATTTGAAAGTATTTTGTATAAAATGGCTAGGCAGTTTTACATAAGTTGGGGAGACATTGTTAAGAAAGTATTAAACTAATAATTAGAAACGTTCTTAATGCTCTATTGACTTTAAAATAGAAGTTCGATACAAAAATACGTAATATTAAAGGCTATTTTCTTTGTACTTTTTGTCCTTGCGTTACTTTGATAATATTTTTGAACATCAAGTTCGAAAGTTGAAATCCCCGGAGTGCCACTAAAATATATTACAAAAAGCGTCGCCACTATTGTTTTTTTAAGAGTAAAAAATATTATTTATCAAAGTCAGAGGGGGATTGAAGTACTTAACATTCCTATCTAAGGTTAGTTTTAGAGGTGTTAGGTAAATTTGAATTGAATTGACTCTGTTAGGAGGTTTTATCGCGTGGTACGTTTTATTTACGGGTTCCTGGTAAACAAATCCCTTTGTGACAACGTTGTGGAAGTCTCCAGTGTGTCGAACAGGGTAGCGTACCTCGTAGTTCAGCTAACCAAGAGATATAGCCTCAAGGTTATCCAGGTATACGCACCGACCTCGGCACACTCGGATGAGGAAGTGGAGGAAATGTACGAGGACATTTCCAAGGCCTTGCATTCCACCACTAAGGCCCACTACAACGTAGTTATGGGGTATTTTAACGCTAAAGTGGGAGTACAGAATTGCAGTGAATCGGTAGTAGGATCCTACGGGTTTGGCAGCAGAAATCATAGGGGGCAAATGCTTGTTAACTTCCTTGAGAGGGAGGGGCTTTTCTTGATGAATTCCTTCTTTAAGAAACAGCCCCAAAGGAAGTGGACGTGGCGAAGCCCCGACACTATGACAAAAAATGAGATGGACTTCATCATAACGGATAGGAAGCATATATTCAGAGATGTCTCAGTGATCAACAGGTTCAATACCGGCAGTGATCACAGACTTTTTCGAGGCTCTCTGAATATCAACTACAAGCTCGAGCGAACTCGTTTGATGAAGTCGAGGCTCCGTCCAGATATGCTCCAAACTATGCTAGGATCTGAAACATTCCAGTTAGACCTGGAAAACCGATTTGCTGCCATGGAAACCACAAATGACGTCGACCAGGCGCTCGACCAAATGGTGGGAATCCTCAGGGAAGAAGGTGCGAGGTTTTGCAAAATGCGGCGTACGGGCAGGAATTCCAAACTTTCGGAAGAGACTCTGGAGCTTATGACGGAATGACGTGAAAACCCACCTGTCACTTCGTCAGAACATCGGGCACTCAATAATAAGATAAGATCTTTGGTACGACGCGACCTCCGACGCTCTAATACACGCTTCATAGAGAAAGCGATTGAGCAAAATCGGGGGTCGAGAGTGTTCGTCCAACCACTTGGGAGGAGCCACCTGACAAAGTTGACTACATCTAGTGGGGATATCGTCGTTTCGAAGCCGGAGATCCTTTCGGAAGTCGAAAACTTCTACGGCCATTTGTACGCATCGCATGCATCTCGACCTAATCCCGAAAATGAGGATTCTAGAGCCACTTTAACCCGCCACTTCACAGAAGACCTGCCAGAAGTCGAAACGAAGCCAACGCCGGAGTCGACTCGGCTCGAGTCGTCGAGTCGAGTCGAGTCGAAGACGAAATCGAGGCGGCTCTCAAACAGCTTAAAAATGGCAAAGCCCCTGGTGAGGACGGGATTACGACCGAGCTCCTGAAAGCGGGAGGAAGTCCTGTACTGAAAGAGCTTCGGGAGCTCTTCAACTCTGTCCTGTTCTCTGGGAGAACTCCAGAAGCGTGGCGAAGGAGTGTGGTCGTACTGTTCTTTAAAAAGGGGGATAAAACCCTTTTAAAGAACTACAGACCCATTTCGCTCCTAAGCCACGTATATAAGCTGTTTTCAAGAGTCGTCTCGAATCGTCTAGCGCGGAGACTCGACGAGTTTCAGCCGCCGGAGCAAGCCGGGTTTCGAGGAGGATACAGCACCATAGACCACATCCACACAGTGCGGCAGATTATACAGAAGTCCGAGGAGTATAGTCGGCCGCTGTGTCTTGCGTTTGTGGACTATGAGAAGGCTTTTGATTCTATCGAGACCTGGTCTGTTTTGGAGTCTTTGCAGCGATGCCAAGTTGACTGGCGATACATCCAAGTGCTGAGATATCTTTATGAAAACGCCTCAATGACCGTCCAAACTCAGGACCGGCAACATGAACACATCGCCCTGCGTCGAGGAGTGAGACAAGGGGACGTAATCTCCCCAAAATTGTTCGCTAACGCACTGGAGGATGTGTTCAAGACGCTAAACTGGAGTGGACGCGGAATAAACATCAACGAATACATCTCACACTTGAGATTTGCAGACGACTTCGTCATATTGGCAGAATCGCTGCAGGACTTGCAGCAGATGCTGGACGGCCTAGTTGATTCTTCTGTACGCATTGGTCTCCGGATGAACTTGGACAAAACACAGGTTATGTTCAACGAACCGCCATTGACCGCAATCGGCCCCGGAGTCGCGTACTCCGGGGCCGATTGCGGTCAATGGCGGTGCCCTCAAGGTTGTTCGAGAATACGTTTACCTCGGGCAAACTCTGCAGTTTGGTAAGAACAACCTTGAGAAGGAGGCTAACAGGAGAATTCAGCTGGGCTGGGCAGCATTTGGGAAGCTTCGTCGAGTCTTCTCGTCGCGTATTCCACAGAGCTTAAAGACGAAAGTCTTCAACCAGTGCGTCCTACCTGTTATGACCTACGGAGCCGAAACGTGGACACTCACGGTACGGCTGGTCCACAAATTTAAAGTCGCTCAGCGAGCTATGGAACGAGCTATGCTTGGAGTATCTCTGAGGGACAGAATCCGGAATGAGGTGATCCGGCAGAGAACCAAAGTTGTCGACATAGCTCATAGGATTAGCAAGCTGAAGTGGCAATGGGCCGGCCATATTAGCTGTCGAACCGATGACCGTTGGGGTATACGTGTTATTGAGTGGAGACCGCGAATCGGCAAACGTAAGGTAGGACGCCCTCAAACTAGGTGGAGCGACGATCTTCGCAGGGTGGCTGGTAGCAGCTGGATGAGAGCTTCCGAAAATCGAGCTGAATGGCGTGCAATTGGGGAGGCCTATGTCCAGCAGTGGACTGCTATAGGCTGATGATGATGATGATGACGTTTTATTTGCTTTGCCTTACGCGTCGATTTTACGAGTGACGCTTTTTGGTTTGAATGTACAGTCGCGATACACACCACTGATTAATCTTTTGAATGTCTTAAGTTACACAGTTCGACATAAGCAATTGTCTTTCTATTGTGTCTCTAATTATGGCATTCGATGAGTTAATTAAAGTAAGTACCATAGATAAACACAGTGCATTTTTTTTTGTATTTATAAACTCTATAATACTTTTTTTTGGGTGGGAAATGATTAAATTACATCTCCTGCTCTGGGCGGAGCGGGAGGGCGTGTCAGACTTTTACTGGCTAAAATCCAACCCGTGATCCTTCAGTCAAATCTCGCGACCCTGGCAGTTTATAAAAGTACTGATAGCTGAATTGAGCTTAATTTAATATTATTTTATTGCTGCGTGCAAAACACCTAGGTGCACATTACGATTTATAACATACATGGTAGTTAAGGGTTTGAAATGCCCACCTTTTGTGTGCTATTTTAATTTTAATCCAAAAATCCTATTTAAAGTATCGCAATGGAATGTCTGTGTTTACTGAACGTTTGTATATCGCATGTAAGTAGAAGTTTACGAGGGACCGAAGTAGTTTTGTTTGATTGAGTTGGTTTCCTAGTTACTCATTTTGTCGCGTGTGCCATTTGTTTGTCAACGCGGGATAAAATAAACAACTTTTGAGAAAGCGTTGTTGTGAACTGAGACGTTTAGGGATTTGTTAACTCACTTTTTTCTTACTTACTCGTACTTTGGCTCTTTTTTTTTCTGTCTACGAAACAAACTATACAGTTTATGTCTTGGTCAAATAAATTAGCCATTTAACAAGGCTGGTAGTAGATCTGTGTAATACATGGGTGTTTACTGAAGCCATTATAAATACCGCTTATCACGAGAACACTTAAAAGAACTGAATAAATATTGTAGATCTACCACCAATATCACTTTTAACCAAGTGTAAAATAGCAAAACAATGTATAAAACATTAGTCAGTATACATTTATTGGAGCAACTAAATCCTAAGCCATTTTAGTTATGGTTTGGTATCTAAAGGATCCACTTAAAAAAAAATGCTAAAGCTGATTATGTTCATAAAGTTGTTACACTATTTGACTGAAAAACAAATGATAAAGAATACCAGTTCTTAGGTAGACCACACGACCGTAAGCAGCCAAATATCATGCATACCTAATGTACTACTTAGCTCCTCGAAGTCAAGAGGAACATTTCACGGAATTGAGTTCATCCTAACCGAGTTAGTCCAACGGAATCTAACATGAATATATGATTCTCTGATCGAGATTTTGGAAGCGATTGGCCGAATATTAATGTTATCCAACTGAACTTTAATTCTGAATGAAAATGAATAATTAAAGTTCGATACTAATGCTTAACCAAATGATTAATTTGGGCTGCTAGTTACTGTTATAATAGGGGTTTGTGGCTAAGAAATTTCAGCCACAATGATCAATTGATTGCCGCAGCTGATCCGTGGATAAAATAAAATAATAATAATAATATTCCACAACTATCACACAACGCCATCTAGTCCCAAGCTAAGCAGAGCTTGTGTTATGGGTACTAGACAACTGATAAACATACTTATATATTTCTAAATACATACATATTACATATTATAGATAAATTTACCAACCATTACCCATTTTATAACCATCTTTAGATACCATGACCCTTCCATGCCTCGGAAAGCATAACGAGCTGTTTTTTTTTTGTGGGTGGGAAATCATCATATGACGTCGCCCGCTCTGGGTGGAGCGGGATGGCATGTCAGACTTTTACTGACTTAAACCCACCCATGTTCCTTCAGTTGCCCATATGCCAGGGCCACGGTAACTCATTGGAACAAATCTCGCGACCCTGGCAGGATAACGAGCTGTTGGATCCAGGTTTCAATCGTGGATCTTTTAGATGCCCGAAAATCTGACAACTATTCTTATCAATCACGCCATCCACATCTCATATACACACACACATACACTCGCGCGCGCACGCACACGCACACACACACACACACACACACACACACTCACACATGAACACATACTCAATCACATGAACACAGACAAAGAAACAGCTTCATACCACATTTACATTTTTCTCTTACATTGTGATTATGCATACTTTCCAAGTTTCTAGATACATGGCAATCTTATTAACTGTTTAGAACCTTAAACATGGCTATCAAATGATCAAAATTTATGTACGGGGATCAAAATATGGAAATCCGAGATTCCATTTTGTAATACGTGTTCTTATTTTGGTGAATAAAAATTATATAAATTATAATATATCAAGAGGTATTGTATGACCCAGTAACTGAGTTGAGGAGGCGAGATAGGCAGTCGCTCCATGTAAAATACTGGTTCTCAGCTGGATTCGGTTTCACTTGAAGCCGACTCCAACATAGTTGGGAAAAGGCTAGGCAGATGATGGATACTGTCATAATACCATTATTTGTATTTTTAACCGACTTCAAAAAAGGAGGAGGGTCGAGCTTCTCGTCCAGCACCTCGGGTGCCATGTAGCGGCGCGTGCCGACGCGCGTGTTGGGCGCGATGTCCACCTCGTTGCGCTCCAATTAGACTGTATTTTTTTATGTTAGTTACCTCATAACTTTTGACTCGGTGAACCGATTTTGATGATTCTTTTTTTGTTTGAAAGCTGGTACTTCCCGTGTGGTCTCATTTTAATCCATTCTTAAAATGGAATCCATGTGAAAACCATACAAGTCTTCGCATTAAGTATTTGCGCGACAAATAAACAAATAACGCGATAAGATTAGTGCAGGGTACATACCATAACTAAAAAGTTACAAATAAAAACTTTTTACAAAAAAAATAACAACCGACTTCCTTAAAAAAATACTACAAAGTGAAAAATAACTTTAATTTCGGAAGTCGGTGGCATAAACACCTTAAATACAGCTCCTAAGACACCAACTGATTTTTCACTTTGTAGTGTTTTTATTTAAGGAAGTCCGTTGTTATTTTTGTAAACATGTTTCATGCCCTAGGTATCCTAAACCACTTATTTCGCAAGTTGCAATTATAGGAATGGTGCCGTGTAGTGCCAGACGTAAAAAATAGCACCATCCCCTTTCTTCCTATAGGTGTATTAAGAGGCGGCTAAGGGACTTACTAGAGCATGGGCAGCAGCGTTCTCTGTGTATTTTATCACCAAACTGCGATCGCTAACCCGCCTGCCGAGCATGGTGATTATGGCAAATCCCCGCAAATTGGGGAGGTATATATCCAGCAGTGAACGTCGAAATGATGATGATGAATATTAGGAATAGTTTAGGATTCCTTGGTTTCAAGAAATAGTCAAGAAAAAATGGCCAAATCTATTTTCAGTCGCCAACCAACCTTTAGCGTTGTAAGTAAACACTTTTGTGTACAACCTCCTATGTTGACTTTCATACGACATCAGAATATCGTATAACTCTGCACTTAATATCAATTAAGTAACCATATACGTCTAGAAAGTCACTTAATCTTAACCCTTGAAAGACGACGTCGCTTTGTTTATAGTTAACTGTGTGTAGCCTACACTAATGTCACCTCGAAATAATATCTCGGCTATGCAGGTGGGCCTCCGTCCGCTGGTACAAACGAGGTGGTTGACGAGATAAGAGCTCGCTCACGTAAGTGCCACCATTGTTGTTTGGAACAATAACCCCACGTTGCCAGCATTATCTGTAACGCGCCGGTCGGAACGACCTAATGGATGCCCTCCGAATACTACCCCCGTAATTATTTTAATTTTCGTTAAGTACATGTTTAAGTACTTTTTGATCCTTTTATCCTTGAAATTTAAGTAAATATTCGAATTAGGGAGTTGTTAGGAGTTCGGGTGCTGTTTTGTTGGAACATGACTTTCTGGATAAAGGGGAAAACATTCTCTCGCTTTTAATCATAATGTATCCACAGCTGCTTTGATGTTTTATATTCGAAAGTTTTTAATAAAAAACCAAGACAAAACACTTAGTTCCAGTATTCATAACTATTATACCTGTGTTTGCTCCCAGACAATGAGTTATAGAACAGAACAATGGCATGGGGTAAGCTAATACCTTCTTAGATAGATACCATACTACTTGAAAGAGCGTCAACCAAGTTTTTGTAACTAAAAGTAATCTAATCGATCGCTAGGAAAAAACAAATAATAATTTCAAGTTTTTAATGCTCATAAATAAAAATTAAACAAAATATTTTTATAATAAGGTGTGACCTGAAAGCCAATTTTCATAATTAAAAACATTCATAATCTAGTCACAGTCTCATCTCGGTGACAGTCAAATGTCAAAATCTTGTCAGCAATGTATGGAAACTAGAGGTATTTTTAACAGATTTAAATCCGAGACCAGACTGTGAACGCCCTGAAAATTAAAAGACTTGCCCCTCTTATTTTGACTTATAGTGCAAAAAGACAACTTTATTGTTTATTTCAAATTAAATAACAAGAAACGATGTTTTTAGCCCCCCAAATTGGGGGAGGCCTAAGTCCAGCAGTGGACGTCTTACGGGTGAAATGATGATAATGGTTATGATGATGTTTTTTATTACAAAATAATTAATTACATTTTGTATGGTTATAATATGATTAATAAAGGATATGTCATATGTGCGTCACAAAACAGAGCTCCCGTTGTATAACTCAAAGTCATTGTGGTAAACACAAAAGACGTACGTCACTACGCTGTGTATACCTTTACCCGTTCATATTTACGATACTCGCTTGTACCCTTCACTGGCACTGAGTTCATAGCCTTAGGGCGTTATTGCAATCTGTAAACGGAAAGCGCACACGTAAACACGAACACACACAGACACACACATGAATAATACTGATCTTCGATGCGTATGAACGAAGTTTATTGCACTCCTTCAAAGAATTACTACGGCGTAGCAAGTATCGTAGCCAGGTGCTA
Organism: Aporophyla lueneburgensis; assembly: GCA_932294355.1. NCBI lineage: Eukaryota > Metazoa > Arthropoda > Insecta > Lepidoptera > Noctuidae > Aporophyla > Aporophyla lueneburgensis. The sequence goes on along the minus strand of OW028746.1, from coordinate 17,545,652 downwards.
CGACGTAGCATTAATTTATTTTGGTACAACATTAATAAGCATTAAACTTCAAATTTAGTTTAGAAGTAAATAATCCATTGAATGAATTATTTATGACTACGTGCTTGTTTGGTTTTAAAGACACTCATAATATTTAATTAAATACTCCTTGTAAATTGTAACCGTCACTCAAAATATAACATTGCAAAAACGTTTCATTTTTCTTGGTGGTGTAAACTTGTTTTTGAGTGACGTCTCTGAGTGTGGAAATTGTGACTTTATTTTTGTATTGGGGACCAACCTGTAGTAATAGTAAAAAAGAATATTTTCACGATCTTTTACCATAATAAAAGCGTACGTTTTACGAAAAGTATTTTCATCCGCATCATAAATAACATTGGTTTTATAATTGAACGAATTGGTCAACAACACTTTAATAAATTAATTATGGCCGTTCACCATTGTTATGGCATGTTTCGTCATGTCCTTGGGGCTATTGCCCTTTCAACTTAATCCAATTTGATAAGCGTTACTTTTATGAAAACAGGACCGGACGGGGAAAAAAGGGTATGGCAACATGTCCAAACATTGAGTAGATTAATCACTTTAATTAATATAAGTGAATTGTTGAAGTACATGCCATATAAGTAATTTACTGAATTATGAGCGTAAGTTATCGATTTCTGGAAATGGGTTTTGTAGAATTGGTTATATTAAGACATTGTTCTTCCCTGTTTTTGTTTACTTTCCAATAATTTTATATTTCATATTTTTAACATTAATTTTGATCTTGAACTAGTTAAAAAGGTTTGATATAAAATTAAAGTATTCGTAAAAAAATAAAATTAATGTATTTTTTATAATTCTAGTTTGGTCCCAGTATAAAGAAAAATATTGGTGCTGAGACTACGTCAATAGTAAATAGTCAAATAATAAAAATAAAATAATAATTAATATCTTATGACAACCAACACACCGTTATCTGATCCCAAACTAGGCAGAGCCTGTACTATGGTAGCCAGACAACTGATAAATCCACACTAATATTAATATTATAAATGCAAAAGTAACTCTGTCTGTCTGTCTCGCTTTCCTGCTAAAACTACTGAACCGATTTAAATGAAATTTGGTACACAGATAGTTTAAAGCCTGAGAAAGGACATAGGCTACTTTTTATCCCGGTAGTATGTTCCCGCGGGATAATTTCCGACCTCCACGCGGGCGAAGCCGCTGGCAAAAGCTAATATACTTATATATTTCTAAATACATACATATTATAGATAAATTACACCCAGACACAGAACAAATGTAACGGAGTTTCGAACTTATAATATTTTAATTGACAAAGGTTGTTGTTAAACTGCATCATTACTATCGTGGTCGTAAGCGCGACTGCTGATCGTGGGGTCCTGGGTTTGATTTCCAGGTCGGGCAAAGTGTTATTCATCATCATCATCATCATCAGCCTATAATGTTACCACTGCTGGGACACAGGCCTCCTTTCGGTGAGAGGGAGTGGGCCATAATCCACCACGCGGGCCCAGTACAGGTTGGTTATTAGATTAAAGTGATATTAGGTTTGTCCATTTCGAATTTCTTTGTAACAGCCCCGAGTTTACAGTTGGCGGTGTAATACCGATACCTCGGAAAGCACGTTAAGCCGTTGGTCCTGCATTTGATCTCTCTCCAGTTGTGTTGGATTGCCGTCCCATCAGACTATGAGAGTGAGGAAAGAGTGAGTGCCCCTGTATCTGCGCACACACTTGTGCATTATAATGTATCCCGCGCCGATGGCTAGTCTCTGTTGAGATTGGCTGAAATATGGTCTGGAGGACTGTAGTGTCTTGATTGTCAAACGGCAGAGCCGTAAAGATATTGACACAAAAATAATGCAAGCAGACTTAAAGGAATATGATCAAGAAAAAACATGAAGCGGGACATGTTAAATCCATATAATATTAAACTATTCTGTATGTGTCCACGTAGGGTAGTTTCACAAAAATAAACAAATTTTTCACTACAGATCTGTCCAGTGAAATTTATACTGTGTAGTTACATAAATCATGTGCCTCGGGCACTCGCTAGCTAACTTTTACTCGCAGATAGGTACAGATCATATCAATTTAATAGCCTAGTTTTAGTTTTTAAAGGAGATATTTTGTACAGAACAAAATGCACAATTCTCACCCCTAATAATTGTTTATAGGTAGGATTACAGGTACGATGTTTCGGTTTCTTCTACATAATTATGTTCGAAAACATGTGGCATCTGCAAACCATCACTGGGCCCGCGTGGTCGATCACTGCTGAAGAGGGAAGGCCTGTGTCCCAACAGTGGGAACATTATATGCTGATTATGTAAGTGCCTGCCTGAGGACGAAGTCGTGGATGATGGTAGATAACAATACATATTCTTTAGTACTTACTGATTCTAGTGCTCCGTGTTGTGCCAGACGTAAAGACTAGTACCGTCCCATTTTATCCAGCAGGTTTTATAAGAGGCGACTAAGAGACTTACTAGAGAATGGTCAGCAGCGTTCTCTTGTATTTTACCACCGTACCGCGATCGCCAACCCACCTGCCAAGTGTGACGATAATGGCAAACCCCCCCCCCAAATTGAGGGAGGCCTATGTCCAACAGTGGACGTCTTTCGGCTGAAATGATGATTATAACTGATTTTAGTAGGTAATTAAGTAAACAAAAATTGAGATTAGTTTCAGTTCAAAATCAAAATCAAAAGTCATTTATTCAAACTAGACTGAGAGTCAGCACTTTTTGAACGTCAAAGTTACATAAGACAGTCCCCCCAAAACGCCCGCCCTTCGACACTTCCTAGTGCTTTAGCTGGGAAGAAGAAGTGGCGGAATAAACTCCCCAGCAGCACAGCTGTCTGTTAAGTTAGAAGAACTTGATTCAATACAATATTATGTAAGTAATTAATATTATAAAACAAAATATACATTATTCGCCATATGTCAGCTAGCACACGCCAATATACCAACAAAACATTGAAAACTAAACTCAAGCTGAAATAAATAATAAAACAAAATCGTAAACAGAACTTAAAAACTAAATAAAGCCTCCAGGCATAAAGGGCATGCCCGCTCAAGTAAGTTCAAGTAGGAACGTAGATTATCCAACCCCTCACCTAGTAGCCAGTTCTTAAATAGCTTCATTCCACAGTATGCAAACTGACCAATCATTTTTGATGTCGGTGATGTCAATCGATGCTGGAAATAAAACGCTATCAAACCAATATTGCGGACGAATGGTCGAGCCGATATCGCGTCATACGCTCCGTATTGACTGACTCCGAAATGCGAAAGCAGTTATGAATGGGGAGTGTGTTAATTGTTTGTTATCATTTTCATACACGCATGTAAAATGGAAGCTGTAGGCTTAATTTTCTCGCTTTATAGGTCAGGGCAAATCATCATTGATTGTCATTATCGACATTCTGTTCATCGCTGTCCAATATTAAGCGTGCCATGCTTATGCTTTATTTTTTAACAATCACTTTATATTAAAAGCGGATTGAACCACAATATTTAATGTATCGCCTACATGATACTTTAAAAAAATCTATTTATTAGTACGAGAAACAAAACCTTTGAATGCCTTTTTAGGGTTCCGTTGCCAAATGGCAAAAAACGGAACCCTTATAGATTCGTCATGTCTGTCTGTCTGTCTGTCTGTCTGTCTGTCTGTCTGTCTGTCCGTCCGTATGTCACAGCCACTTTTCTCCAAAACTACAAGAGCTATGCTGTTGAAACTTGGTAAGTAGATGTATTCTGTGAACCGCATTAAGATTTTCATACAAAAATAGAAAAAAAACAATAAATCGTGGGGTTCCCCATACATAGAACTGAAACTCAAAAATGGTTTTTTTCATCTAACCCATACGTGTGGGGTATCTATGAATAGGTCTTCAAAAATGGTATTGAGGTTTCTAATATCATTTTTTTCTAAACTGAATAGTTTGCGCGAGAGACACTTCCAAAGTGGTAAAATGTGTGTCCCCCCCCCCCCGTAACTTCTAAAATAAGAGAATGATAAAACTAAAAAAAATGTATGATGTACATTACCATGTAAACTACCAACGAAAATTGGTTTGAACGAAATCGAGTAAGTCGTTTTTTTTTAAAACGTCAGAAATCGTAAACCGCAATTTACCTTTCATTTAATCAACAGAAATATAAAAATTAAAAAAAAACATTTATTTTCATAAACATGAACCTTCTGTATAAACCGAGAATACCTACAGGTTTGTACGGAACCCTTAGTGCGCGAGTCCGACTCGCACTTGGCCGGTTTTTTTTCTAAACTGAATAGTTTGCGCGAGAGACGCTTCCAAAGTGGTAAAATGTGTGTCCCCCCCACGTAACTTCTAAAATAAGAGAATGATAAAACTCAAAAAAATATATGATGTACATAACCATGTAAACTTCCACCGAAAATTGGTTTGAACGAGATCCAGTAAGTAGTTTTTTTTTAATACGTCATAAATCGTAAACCGCAATTTACCTTTCATTCGATCAACTCCAATATAAAAATTAAAAAAAAACCTTTAATTTCATAAGCATAAACCTTATACATAAACCGAGGATACCTACAGGTTTGTACGGAACCCTCGGTGCGCGAGTCCAACTCGCACTTGGCCGGTTTTTTTATTTTGAAAATTACGCTAACGGAGGAGTATGAAATTTGGTTCAATTAAAGTTTATATCTTCATATAATAATGCATTAGAAATACGTGAAATATGGTTCAGACAGAGTTTTAACTCTGGGTGACCACTAATATACAGATATTTATATGTTTTATGTATATATGTGCTCGTATTTATTGTATATGTTAATGGCACGCCACTGACTACTTGCAGTATTGTCACTGCTTCTCCATTTAATCCATCCAAAGGGCAACCTTTGACAACTGTTAAAGATAGCTTTTAGCGATAAGATCTGCCCATTGTTTCAACCTATATAACATTTCCTTTATTTTTAACTGTTATTTTTATGGTGTATATTATAAAGAGCATTCTAATGATCTACTTAACATCTGATATTTTTGTGTAGTATAAGTAACCCATCTAAACAGCTCCGCCAAAAGCACTATTTGATGAGTGCCCAACCAAAACAAAAAAAAAAATTGTTATGGTTAGCTATGCCAGCTTCCATAAAATAATCAATAAATATCACTCTTTGTACGAAAATTCTCAGATAAAAACAGAAGTCTTTCCGAGAAGTTCTCACTTATACGGATATAATTAAACGTGAACCAATAAATATGTATTGAAGCGAGAAATAGTGTAATTTGCGCATTGACACGTATGAGACCGTGGGCGTTGGCGATCAGTCCTTTCTGCCCACGCTATGGACTTATTAAGACGAACACACACACGATGTTATTATAGCCGTATTTCATATTTTTAGCTTGCATCGAATCTTATTTATTAATTTAACATGATAGATTCTGCTGTATTCCAAAAAATAAATTCTTTTGTTGCGCTTCGCGGCATTAAAAAATATATATTTCTAAACAAATGTAGTCATATTTTTGGTTTTCTGTACCGGAATCGAATAATAAAAAAATCTTTGTAGTGTGCCTTTAATATACACTTCGTTTATTCCACGCTTTCGTGTTGATAGTACAATAGAAAGTCTGTCTTTTCGAAACGAATCAAACCTGTGCTAATATGTATATTTGAAGGCTTATTCTAAATCAGCTTGACAGTTCGAATGTGATTAAAATTAATTCATAGTCAGCCGTAAGGTAAGCACGTAAGGTCGTCTTCAACAGACAACCTTCAACATCAGCTACCCAAAGGGTGGTCCTTTGAATAAAAGGATGGACGAAATCTTATTTACAAATAAGACTTGTATTCCAGACAATCGAACACCCACGCCATCGTCATCGTGCTCATTATTATCCCTTGACCAGGACTCATTCTGTTTTTCTGAAACGTAGCTAAGACGATTAATAAATGGACTGAACTGACCCGATTCACTCGCGAACACTTCTCTTGATTCCTCCTTATCATTCGCAGAATTCCAATCCTAGCAGTTGCGCTCCTCAATATCGTCTTCATCACCGCTGCCTTCTAGGCAGCTTTGTACATACATATATTGCGGATCATCCGTCATCTGTCCTCTGCAAGAAAATAAATATTCATCATTATCTACATCCGTTGGTGCCTGTGAAAAACTCCTAAACCATCTTGTTCTTCTGGCCACAATATTACTAAAAACCACTTAGTTTTCTAGGTATCATTTCCACGCCTGTTTCACTTCTCTTGCGCACCACTGTACTAATATGTCATCATCATCTGCCTAGCCTTTTCCCAATCATGTTGCGGTCGGCTTTCAGTCCAACCGGATGCAGCTGAATACCAGTATTTTACATGGAGCGTCTGCCTATCTGACCTCAACACGATACCCCTTGGTTAAACTAATTATCAGACTTTCGGGATTCTGACGACCCGTAACGACTATCAAAGTTCCACAAATTAATTGAAAAACGCGTGGGATGCCTCCTCACGTTTTGTCAATTATTTTCTACTTATTAGTTTGGTTTTCTACGAAAGCGAGTTTTGAGGTTTTTATTATCATCATCATCATTTCAGCTGAAAGACGTCCACTGCTGGACATAGGCCTTCCCCAAGCATCGCCACTTCGACCTGTTATGTGCTTCTCGCATCCAACGTATTCCTGCGGCCTTGACCACGTCATCGGTCCATCTTGTAGGAGGCCTTCCAACGCTACGTCTTCCAGTACGCGGTCGCCACTCCAGAACCTTCCAACTCCATCGGCCATCTGTTCTGCGAGCAATGTGCCCTGCCCACAGCCACTTAAGTTTGGCAATTCTTCGGGCTATGTCGGTAACCTTGGTTTTCCTACGGATCTCATCATTTCTGATTCGATCACGTAGGGAAACTCCAAGCATAGCCCTCTCCATTGCTCTTTGAGTGACTTTAAGCCTTCTTATGAGGCCCATTGTGAGTGACCACGTCTCAGTGCCATATGTCATCACTGGCGACACACACTGGTCAAAGACTTTTGTCTTGAGACACTGCGGTAAGTGGAACGAGAAGATACTGCGTAGCTTCCCGAACGCTGCCCAACCGAGTCGGATTCGACGATTGACCTCTTTCTCGAAGTTGGACCTAACTATCTGGACAGTCTGTCCTAGGTACACATGTCCTAGGTACTCCGATCTTCATTGGAGTGGGTATCACATGAGCATTGGCCATGACCTTTGCCTTGTCTATGTTCATCCTAAGACCCACTCTTTCGGAAGCTCTACTGAGGTCATCGAGCATTGTACTGAGGTCCTCCATAGTCTCAGCCATGACTACTATATCGACGGCAAATCGAAGGTGAGTGATGTACTCGCCATTTATGTTGATGCCAGCCAAAAAAAAAAATAGAAAATAAATTATAGTGGGTTTTTATACTACAATTTATTTTCAATTTTTTATTTCGGGGAGCTACAAAAGTATGTTTTCGTTTTCTGGCAGGAGCTTGCTAGAAGCCGTGAAAGCGCATTTCGATCCACAAAGCAGCTGAATGCTTTGAAGCGAGTCGTCTTGAAGATCCACACAAGAAGCGTCAAATACACAAAATTCGTCCGAAGTCTTCATACAATATACGTAATATAAAAATACAAAGATGCTGGTCGGCACTTATAGATATAAGTATGCCTATGTTGCTACTTATAATATCAGCTATCTACCAGAGAAAGTCTCGACAAAATCGGTTCAGCCGTTTCTGAGATTAGCCAGAACAAACAGACAGATAGACAGACAAAAAAAGACAGATAAAAATTGTTTATTTGTTTTAAGTACCGTACATACTTTCATATGCATTTAGTGAAAAACTGTTAATTTTTAATTACAAACAGACACTTCAATTTTATTTATTTGTATAGATGTACTCGTCGTTTAAATATATTTGGAGGGTCCTACATGTTTATTGGAAAAGGGCTTAACGACTGGGCAACCTAGATACGATACTTAGGACTTAACCGCAAAATTTTAGGACGTGCAGACTATTTTCAGGCATCAGTATACATGCGTGACACACAGACGTATTTTCAAAGCGCCCAATGTCTCAATTTTCATGATAGGGCCTTTTAATAATAAATATCTGGGTGACCGAGCTTTGCTCGGTATTTTTTTGGTAAATTGTTTTTAAAATAATAAGTTTATGTTCAAGTTGATTATCGATAAAGTTGGTCATTGAAAACACGAATAAAACGACATTTTATAAAAATGAATCCTAGCTAGATCGATTTATCGCCCCCGAAACCCCCTGTATACTAAATGTCATGAAAATCGTTGGAGCTGTTTCCGAGATTCAGATTATATATATATATATATACAAGAATTGCTCGTTTAAAGGTATAAGATAACTTAAGCAAGTACCGATTACAAAAATGCAAAATAATGAAAAAAAATTCGCACAACTCTTCAAACAAATCAACTCAGTGACAATAATGTTGGGAACAAAAAGGTTTGATTACTCCTTTCTCTTTGTTACAAAAAGTACAGCTTGGCAAAAAAGTCTAGAAACGGAACTAATTTTTTTGTCTGCTGGCAACATTCTCAAAATAATGACGTTTATAGTAAACAAAGTTTAAGACTTCGTAGAATTTTTATTTCAACCATCTAACGGTGATTATATTAGGTAAAAAGTGAAAAATAATGAATAAAACCATTCGCAGTACTGGGAGGGAGATTATTTATAATGTGTACAGGCGATGTCTGGCGGAACAGGAGGCCCAAACTATTTTTTCCGATCTTGACAACATTTACCAAAGAACCGCTGTTATGGCAGGTATGTAAGAGTTTGTTTTGTTGTTTTTAGTTGAATCAAGTGTTAATTGATGAACCCAAACCTGTTTTGAATTGCTTGCATACCGAATAAGTGGAAATTTGGAACAATAAACATCGAGCACATAGGTTATGTTTACATTTTGTTTGCTTTACTCTGGTATAGCGCGCCTAGATTAATATTGATCCTTGAGTGACTTGTACTCTGCTATAAGTAAATATAAATTCGATTTCTACTTAACTTTTTTGAGTGTGATTACAAGGTAATAATGTATTTGTTGTAGCATTTGCATTAGAAATGTACCAGAAATTAAGGTGCCATAGACTAAATAACAAAATAAGTTATTACCTCGTTTATATCACATAGGTAACAGAAGATAATGCATTTTTTTTGTACATGTATGTATTTTATTCAATTCAGGTAAATCTGTTAGCACTTTAAGAAGAGTCGTGTTGGAAGAAGACAGAAACAAAGGTGTATTTTCTACACCCGGAAAAATATACATGGCATACTGTGGTAAGACTTCCACCTTACCACTGTGACCTAAATCCAATCGAGCTAATCTGGGGGATAGCAAAACACAAAATTGCAGCCCAAAATGTAGGATCGATCGACATAAAGGTATGACTTATTAAAAATGTGTGATAATACGTTTTACTTTTAATATTGATAGAGGTAATTAAATATTTAATCTTTTTAGGAAACAGCTGAACGTGCATTCCAAGCTATTACCGAGGAGGATTGGAAGAATTCCTGCCAACATGTGATAAAAATAGAAAAGGAGTACTGTGAGCGAGAACTGACTCTGTATGAGGAAATAGAGCGATTAGTCATAAATCTTGAAGATGATAGCAGCAGTACCTCTAAATCTAAGTACGACTCAGATGAGTTTGTGGCCAGCTCTAGCCAGTAAGTACATGGATGTGATGGGGTGGAATATTTAGAGGAAGATTTATTGGAATAAAATAAAATAATGTTATAAAATATAATGCCTTTTTTATTTTTTCAAAAAGATGTTGTAAACAGGAGTATACCTAAATATTTATTTTTATGGACTTAGTTATCAGATACATGACGAGAACACGTCCTTGTTCAATTAAATTACTGATTTGAATAAATTATTTATAAATAAAGTGGACATGAATTTATGTTTACCAAAAATACAGCTAATTATCAAGACCAGATTGTTACGCTATACGGGTTGCCATACGAACAGCACAGTGGTGCCCCCATAATTTTCTTCTCTTTTTTGCCAAGCTGTATATAAGTTTTTAAAGTCTTTCGGCACTACAAAATTATAATAATTTCACAACTTTAATGCTGAATGTAAAAAAATAAAATAAAGAAGCTATCGTTTATGCTGCCATACGGACGAAGATTGAAGAGGGCAGTACTGTAGACAAAAAAAAAATAGTCTTGTTTCCCAGAGTACTAGTAAAACAATTTCTTTATACGCTCTGTAGTCGCACGTTAAAAGGACAAGATGCGCGTCAAACAACCCGCCCATGTATCTTCGTCATTATGTTCATTCAACTAAAAGCACTCGATCTCCTAATGCGATAGGTACTCGTATTTGTTCACATTTCTTACACTTAATTTAGTTTAAGTAGAACGATCCTCTTAGTTATACAAGCGTGAAAGATTAAACTTTTTAATACATTGAAATATTTGTGCAAATAAAGTTCGTATTTGCTGAATTGGTTTCATAGTCACGAAAATAGAAGGTAAATGTCAAGGAAAATATGGGAGGAAAAATCTAAGATCTGAAAATAATTTGGTCGAAATGTTTTCAACTTTTTGCTTGAAAAAATCTGACACGTGGATTCAATTATGTTGGGTAGCCGAACAGAACTAATCAATTACTAGAACCATTAACGCTCCAGTGAAAAGCCAATAGCACTAAATATGAGACTTATCCATAGTTTATGGATGAAGGGTTTTATGAATAAGTAATGTTCTGTTAATTCTCGTAAGCATGAGTAAGGTATTTGATCACACGTGTATTGTAGTCATTACGCAGCAATTTTCAATATACGGTGTTCCATTCATGCAACACATTGTGTTCTATTCCATCCCTTCTAGAGACGACGGCCATTGTCCTCTCATAAGGCCTGTTACACAGTTTAGATGTTTATCTCAATTACTTAATTGCAAAATATCTGGTAGACCGAGCTTTGCTCGGTATTTTTTGGTAAATTGTGTTTAAAATAATAAGTTTATGTTCAAGTTGATTATCGATAAAGTTGGTCATTGAAAACATGAATAAAGCGACATTGTATAAAAATGAATCCTAGCTATATCGATTTATCGCCCCCGAAACCCCTTGTATACTAAATTTCATGAAAATCGTTGGAGCCGTTGCCGAGATTCAGATTATATATATATATACAAGAATTGCTCGTTTAAAGGTATAAGATAAGATTTCAGTGCATATAATTTACGTACCAACTGAAAATTTTAAAAGGTTTTAAAAGTGTCATCATAAAACATTTTGATTTACATTTAGTTTAGGAAAAGTTAAGGAATAAAACCTTTTACGTACTGTAGAGGTTAATTATGTCACCGGTATAAAATAAAACACAATAATATGACTAGGGTACATAAACAATATCTACCTACCTAGTGGGAAATTAGAAACGCAAATTGTGTGTACAAAGCCCCTAGTTTTGTGTGATTTACGATGTTTACTCAAGCGACGGCGTGTTTAATAACCCACTGAAAGGTATGTACGTATGTAAATGTGAGGAAAGTACCCAATTTACATAGGCAGGTAGGTACGAGGTTATGTTTTACTTTCGACTCGGCACTCCGCAATATCGATGCTAAATTAACACCGCATCTCTCACATTACCTTCCTATTTGAAGCTCTTTTTCCCAGGTGTGCCAATTCTTCGGATTTTTTCCCCTTTTATTGAATAAATATTTGTTTTCCAGGCAGGCGAAACGCTTCTTGTATTTCAGGCATTATAAAAAAATGAATTCGTGATACGAACGCACGGGTAATTTTCATTCCTGAGTGAAAAACAGTTTAGTTCGTTTCCCACTAAAATTGTCTTCAAATCTGAAGAAAAAAGATCAAAACAAACGTGACGTTATCGTCCGTAAAAAATGACCAAAGTGATATTTGCTGTGACCTCGGAACTTTGACTCTCGTAAGTTCATAGTAAAATATAATATGCTGAAAAAACTATCCGAAATCTGATGTGGGCCCCATCCATCATATAAGGCGACAGGGACGGAGGCTTGTCGACCCTAATCGAACCCCATACACATAATATAACCGAGTATACCCTTGTATCTCGCCATATTTAGATACTTTCATTTGTAGCCCTACGATACAACCCGAGCTATACATAATACATGAATGCTGCTCGGTTACAAAAGTGGAAATGTACCAATGGGTTTATTACGAAACCAATGTCCCTAATAAGTATTTAATTGTAATTATAACTTGTCCTCGTTATAAAATTATGAAGTTCTAATTTACAACTACAATACTGCTGGCTAAATCGCACAGATTGAGTTAAATAGAATAAATTTAGCAATTAATACACTTACATCGAAGTGTAAAACCGTAATATTAATTAATCTAACGTATCCCAAATTAATCGTCAATAAATAACTACTGCCATGTTATTAACTGACAATAAAAACAGATTTATTACAACCTCGGCTGTTAATCACGAATAATTATGTCAGGTAATGAATTATTAAAATAAAATGGTGATTAAATCATTGTTTAAACGGGGATGAATATTAATTCAGAGCGGTATTACAATACTAATATCACTGAAAGCGTTATAGCTATTAACATCATCCCCGAACTAATTTCAACTGCCTATTCATTTGAGGAACTGTTTAAGTTTCACTACCCTCCAACTGGATTCCCTATTGCGCGGTTTGAAACTCCTGTTAAAACATTGTATTATAGACCTTCTGAACAAACACAGTATGAACTTATCTCTGATGGAACAAATCTGCTTCGTTTGTATGCAGCAGCAATTTATCTGTGGGTTTGCCGTATGTTTTATCAATCTTCCGATTGCCCTGCCTGCTACAGGCGACTGGAGTGCCCCGCCCGAGTACACGCGATTCCTCAACAAATAAACCAGGTAAATATACTGTATTGGAATTAAAGTCCATTACAATGCTTTCCGAGCGAGTGATTCATCTTTTAGATAAACACGGTGTTTGTTTTTTCTGTTTATAAGCGCAGAAAGGTAAGTAAGGTAGGTGTACAATATGTAATTTTAAACGTTGATAGCAATGCAACTGCAGTGTGAATTCTTTTATGGCCCCTTAGTTTCTAGTTTTTTGTAAGTTTTATCTCAAGTTTCTTTTAGTCTGGTCTGATCAGAAAGGCGTTTCAAATGACTAATATAAATGGCAGATTTCTTTGACCTCTGTAATGGAGCTTAAAAAGCTTTTTAACAAAAAAAAGTAACCGCAAAAAACTGAAACATTTTTTTTTGTTAAAAAGCTTTTATTTTATAACTAGCTTTTGCCAGTGGCTTCGCCCGCGTGGAGTTCGGAAATTATCCCGCGTGAACATACTACCGGGATAAAAAGTACACTATTTGTTAATCCAGGTTATAAACTAACTGTGTTCCAAATTTCATCCAAATCCGTTCAGTAGTTTTTGCGTGAAAGAGTAACGTAACAAACATCCACACATCCATATATCCATACATATAAACTTTCGCATTTATAATATTAGTAGGATTTTGTGTGGCTGTGATCTACTAATTAAACTTGGCGAGGTATGCTCTTTCCATTAAAAAAAGAATTATCAAAATCGGACTAGTCCATAAAAAGTTATGCGTGGTCATACATAAACAAAAATACGCGTCGACTTAAGAGCCCTCTCACAAAATTTGAACGCTCGAGTTTAGGTAAAAGATGGCAATCTTATTTATGTGTGCGTAGCTATCCACACATGCACAATACAAACAGTGTAACGCGAGTGACGAGAAGGTCTAAACAATCTTGAGCCGTTAGAATTATAATGCAGTATTTAGATATTTATGAAAATACTTATTTTTATTTATCCAGTCTAATAAAGATTTCTAGACTAATAAAAAAAATACAACTATATGTTATGTAAAGTATACAATAAAAAATAAAAATTAAAACAATTACATATTGGTGCCAATTCTGTTGTAGACCGAACTAAACTAACAAAACTATCTCTAAAATTGCTTACTTTTAGCTATGAGAATTGTTACGCTATTTTGCAAGAAATAATCTCTTTTAAAAATTATTTTGACACGACTAAAATCAAATTTGACAATCGCGACTCAACGTGGTATTTTTAGGGTTCCGTTGCCAAATGGCAAAAACGGAAACCTTATAGATTCGTCATGTCTGTCTGTCTGTCTGTCTGTCCGTATGTCACAGCCACTTTTCTCCGAAACTATAAGAGCATGCTGTTGAAACTTGGTAAGAAGATGTATTCTGTGAACTGCATTAAGATTTTTACACTAAAATAGTACAAAAAACAATAAATTTTGGGGTTCCCCATACTTAGAACTGAAACTCAAAAAAAAAAATTCATCAAACCCATACGTGTGGGGTATCTATGAATAGGTCTTCAAAAATGGTATTGAGGTTTGTAATATATTTTTCCATGTGTGGGGTTTTATAAAGGGGGTCGAAAATTTCATTATTTTTGCGATAGGACACGCCATTTTCAAGATATAAGCAAAAGAAAAAAAAAATACAGTACTGTTTTTGCACGTGAGGTGAGGCGTTGCCGTTGGTGTGAATTTTTGTTCATGACCACTAGTTTTACTCCACACCTTTTTAATCGCGATTAAAAATAGTCAGATTTAGTTAAAATAAATTATTTTAGTCAAAATGTTTCTACAATCTATTAAAATAATGCTTTACTTGATAATTAACGAAACTCTTATACAAAAAAAAAATGCGAAGAGTAGCAAAATGTTGTAGTCGTAGTATATTTTTGCGTTCACGATACGAATACCCGTAAACTGAGACGCGGGAAAAAGTGGCACAGGTCCTTCCCCGTTGGGTGCTTGCGCCGTACTACACGCTGCCCGCTTGTGCATCGTAATTTATTCTAATTTAGAGTGATTTCAAAAACGATATTATGTCTAATTAAATAAACAGATTTAAATAAAACTTGAGAATTCGATTTGTTATAGAGCATAATTTATATTGACATGATTTTTTTAATGTAGTTATGTCGCGTTTTTTTGGTTTGAATCTTTATTCAAACCAAAAAAACGCGATAAACTTGCGAATAAATCGTAAAAATTGCCATAAGACTTAATTTTTTTACTAATTAATGTTATTAAAAATCAATATTCTTGTACTAAATTTAACAACTAGATTATATGTCTGTTGTTTTGTATATTTTTTTTACTCAAATTTCTACATATTAATGATAGAAATAGGAGTCTGAAATTGACCCTACGCTGATTTTTAAGAAAACTAGCTGTGGGAGATTAATTACTACAAAGTAAACAAATAAGTTTTTGTAAATGTGCTACTAAAAGTGACAAAACAAAATATTAATCTATTTTTTACATGTATTCGTCAATGCCAGAGTATTTATAATGATGAGATGAGAGGTAAATAAGGCGACTAAAATCTTAGATATTCGCGCAAAAATGTAAAATAGCTCTTAAGAACCTCCTCCGTTTTTTTTCGTTGGTTGAAAAGCTGAATTTACCAGTAAAACAGGCGTGAATTTTTGTTAATGTTTTAACTACATTAATTGTTACCACCTAGCTTATATTCACAAAACTCATCGTGCACCAAAACAAACTTGGTAAACCTTGTAGTTTATTCACGTTTCATTTGCCACTGCCGACCATGACTTCCAGCTAGGTACCTATGCACCTCTTTTTCCACCATTTGGCATTCTTCTCATGCAAAAAAGGGACGACATATTTTTAAAATTTACAAATTATGCTGTGGGCATGCATGTTATTATGTAGCAGTGTTATACCCGAAATGTATGTCATGCTTATCTTTTGCAGGTAAGTGGAACGATGCAGATACTGTTGCAGCCAGTTTAAAATGGTAGTGCTTAGAGCTTATTAAGTGTACATTAAGTCTAACTGATAAGACAACGGTGCGGTTTAAAAGAAGATGTAGTGACAAAAATTTGAAAGAGTATGATTAGATGGTTTGGTCATGTTGAGAGGATGAATGAAGGGCGGGTAACAAAAGTTACAAGGCAGATGTGACTTTATTGGTGATGTTCTTCAGAAGGGTCAGGTGCGTAATGCTAGTAACCGGCATGCGTGTATGACCAGATGTATGAACTTAAACGTGGCAAAAGGAGTATGTTAGGGTCGTTGCAGGTGGCGTTCCATGGTTTTTGCCTACCCCCATGGGAAAAAGGCGTGATTTTATGTATATACTAGCTTTTGCCAGCGACTTCGCCCGCGTGGAGGTCGGAAATTATCCCGGGGGAACATACTACCGGGATAAAAAGTACCCTTTGTGTTACTCCAGGTTATAAACTATCTGTGTGCCAAATTGCATCTAAATCGGATCGGAAGTTTTTGCGTGAAAGAGGAACAAACATCCATACATACAAACTTTCGCGTTTATAATATTAGTAGGATTATAATATTAGTAGGATCTGTGTGCCAAATTTCATCTAAATCGGATCAGTCGTTTTTGCGTGAAAGAGGAACAAACATCCATACATACAAACTTTCGCGTTTATAATATTAAGTAGGAAGTAGGATGTATGTAAAGTACTGGTATTCAACTGCATCCTGTCAGACTGGAAGCCGACCCTGACATAGTTGGGAAACGGATATTTAGATTTGTTTAGATCTTTAGTCTTACCCAAAGAGTATATTTCCTTTGGGTCAGACTGGTTGTCAGACTTATGGGGTCCTGACGACCCGTAACGACTGTCAAGGATCCGCGAATGACAAGCCGGGACAAAGGCTTAGCGTACTTTTTGAGGTACTATATATAAAGATGGTTACCTGTGTTCGGACCAACGCGGGAAGCGGACCTTGTCTTGCTCTATCGACCCGTGCGGCTGTTTTTACTTAGCCACAAGCCATGAAATAACATAATTGTAACTGAGATCATGATACGATGTTTGAAAGGTAGCATTCGCGGTCTACCTGAGGTGCAAAAAAAAGAACTTCAATCAGTGTCGCTATACTGACTGGATTTCTGGTTTGGTGTAAAATACGACAGTATTCCGCTTTCAAATTAATATAAAAAATCATATTTACTGCAAATGTTTCGGAAGACTCCCTTTTCCACTTCGTGGGTATCGTTTATCGACCATCATGTTACATGAAACTGTGGACTAACAAGATTCTGTTTTCTTCTGCCCTCCATTGTAGCTGTTAAATAACAGGTCGATAAACCATAAGGTTCATCAACCTGTTAATTAATTAAATGCTGTTTGATTTTTTACAGTTTATAAGCACAGAAAGGTAAGTAAGGTTGGTGTAAAATCTATATTTTTAGCACGCTTTAATTAGCTTCAAACGTATGTTAGTATGTGGCCATATAACGGACACTTTGAACATAATTTTGACCCCCTTTAAAATGTCGGATTAACTCAAAATTTGGCACACTTATCAAGGACTAATGACAATATTTGCGCCATTATCCTTTCCGGGGTTACCAGGATAGCCAGAAAACAACTTTCTTCGAAAACTACGCTGTATGTCAGCGTAGTTTTCGAAGAAAGTTGTTTTTACCCTAAAAATAGAATATAAATAATAGTTAAAAAAAAACTGAAAAGCACGCTGTTAAAAACTATTTTTTTTTAATTGTTAGCTATGCAAACTGCAGTAAAGTTTGAAAATATAATAATAATATTTAAAAATTGTGCGGATATTTAGTGACATTTACAGAATGCGGATATTTACTGAGATTTACAGAAAAAAACAACACATCTGTTACATTACTTTAATTCACAATTCCTCCCGAAAACTCACAATAAACGACAATAAACTTTACCAACCGTCAGTAGAGGGACAATTTATTGTGGAACTTTGAACAATGTTGGAAAAGGGAATAAGTGCTATTTAAATACAACGAGTATTCGACCACAAAGGCCTCAGTTGTTATTCTTGGCAGAACTGTGCTTCTGGGTTGGACATTAACTATCTGCTGAATGGAGGACCCCGCCCCCTGGCACCACTACAATCGTAAATAAACGTTTTACTTCAAATCCTAGTTGAAGTATGTGTGTGTTGGTTTTTTTAATGGTTATTGAAGAGTTCGTAGGTAAATAATAGCAGCCTCACTGGTAAATCGAAGGTTAAGCTACGTTTGCCGCAGTCGGTTCGTAGATGGGTGACTAGATTCAGATTTATTTATTTGCAAAAACATCTATAGATAATATACATGGTATAGTATGGTTGTTACAAAGTGGCTGGTTGTGGCTCAACATGTTTGACCATGGCTGGTGTACAAATTTAGTCGGAAGACAATAAGATTTAAAACTAATATTATAAAGCTGAAGAGGTCGGGGGAGCAAGAAATTTAACGCGGATGAAGTCGCGGGCAGAAGCTAGTTTAAAATAAAAAGAATAACAATAAAATAGATTATTAAAATATTTATTTATTTTGACTATACATAACATATTGGGACTCCGTGCCTCGGAAAGCAAGTTAAGCCGTTAGTCTGGACCTGGGGATTAACACTTCGTCTTCCCAGCTTATGTAATTTTGACGTTCAAAAAGTGCTGACTCTCAGCCTAGTTTGAATAAATGAGTTTCGATATTAATATTTGATATTGGACAGGACAATTATTTCTAAATTTTTGAAGTCGAGGTCGCCAGCAGCCCGAAGGTCTGTCAACCAGTGCGTTGTGCCTGCCGGGGTCGCGTGATTTTTCGAAAGAGATACCGTGACCCCGGCACATGGGCAACTCATGGAACACGGGTGGGTTTTAGTCAGTAAAAGTCATTTGATGATTTCCCTTCCAAAAAAAAAAACCAGTGCATTGTGGAGGTCAGATAGGTAGTCACTTCATGTAGAATTCTGGTATTCACCTTGAGAAGGAAGCTAACAGAAGAATTCAGCTGGGTTGGGCAGCGTTTGGGAAGCTTCGTCGAGTCTTCTCGTCGCGTATTCCGCAGAGCCTAAAGACGAAAGTCTTCAATCAGTGCGTCCTGCCTGTTATGACCTACGGAGCCGGAACGTGGACACTCACGATACAGCTGGTCCATAAATTCAAAGTTGCTCAGCGAGCTATGGAACGAGCTATGCTTGGAGTATCTCTGAGGGACAGAATCCGGATTCCGGCAGAGAACCAAAGTTATCGACATAGCTCACAGAATTAGCAAGCTGAAGTCGCAATGGGCCGGCCACATTAGCCGTAGAACCGATGACCGTTGGGGTAGACGTGTTCTTGAGTGGAGACCGCGGATCGGCAAACGTAAGGTAGGACGCCCTCAGGCTAGGTGGAGCGACGATCTTCGCAGGGTGGCTGGTAGCAGCTGGATGAGAGTTGCCGAGAATCGGGCTGAATGGCGTGCAATTGGAGAGACCTATGTCCAGCAGTGGGCTGCTATAGGCTGATGATGATGATGATGATGATTCAGCTGCATCCGGTTGGACTGGAAGCTGACCCTAACATATTTGAGAAGACGTTACTCAGATTGATTGATTGTAGAAGAAACAGACTTTTGCCTAAAACCTACTTACTGATTTTTTATTGGTTTTTACTTTTATCCACTGGAGGCTCAAGGCCCCATCTTCGTGAAAGTTAGTGTTAAAAGTTAGTAAGTTAGTGTTAAAGTTAGTGAACCTTTAAGTTTTTAGAATTAATTAAGTAATTTTATTCCTAACTGCGGTGATATTCTGTCTCTTAAACGAATTTAACGCTATAATCTAATCTAAGTAATTTCCTACGCTTCACTCCACGTTAACTCCAACTTCCTCCCCAAGCGACATTGACAGTTAAAAGTTGATTAATTGAAAAAACGTAAATTTTTCTTAATGAAAATGACGAACAATCCTCCAAATTAAAGGTACACAACCTACCAGAACACATTCGCGTCCACTCACTTTTCACAGAGCTCATATGCCATTCCACCATACATATCGCTTGTGCACTCTCTATGAGGGTCGCCGGCATTACTTTCACGCTAAAGAGAGCCCCCGTGGATTACAACCTACTAAAATACAATAATTCAAACGAAGGTACAAAACCTACGGGAACACATTCAAGTCCACCCACTTTTCATAGAACTCATATGGTATGCCACCATACATATTGCTAGTGAACTCTCTAGGAGGGTCACTGTCATAAATTTTGTGCTAAATTGAACCCTATTATGTTGGCTTAGGATTGACTCTTCAGATTTGATTTACTTCAAAATATTTTACACAAGTAGTTTTCATGATAAATTGCAGACTAATTTATTAACATCTCTCTTTTGTTAAAACATTCTTGTAATTTTCGTGAAGAAAACTATAAAACTCAGTATAAAATACTTATCTTATACGTACCTAGATATATCTTCATGTGATTCAAGTTTAAAACAATTAATCTTCTACTTGAAAGATCTGACTAGAATTTTAATTTTACATCTTAAGAAAGAAATAAAATAGTACAAGTAGTTGAGGATTTTTATCTTGCAAAAATAAGAAATATTGCTACTATTTTATTACTATGTACTACTATACTACTTACTATGTGCTACTGCAACTATTTTATTACTATGTACCTAAATATATATGTCGCAGATCCCATAATGGAATGTCAAGCGTTTAATTTTAATTTAGTTTAATTTGATTTGATTTTTGGTATGGCAATGCTTGAGTGTGTTTAGTCGATTAAAGTTATCGTTGGTCTTTTTTGATGTCAATAAAAAGGCGGTTAACTTGTGCAGTTGACACATTCAAATTGTAATCGTGGCGACGAACGGATAACTTGGCTATCCTCACTACATTCCATTTTATTTAATTTCAATCCGAAAATAGTTCTTCAACATTTGTTATTTTTTATTGTAAAGTGTTCTAAACAGTGAAGTTTAGTGTACCGAACAGTGTCTGTGTATTATTTCACGTCGTACTCCACGTTCGGTCATGACCGACCAACAAGGTAGCGAAGACATGCCGGACCTGTCCTCATATATGTGACAATGGAACGAATTGTCAATCAGGTTAAGCACGTTTGACAGGTCATTCCGCAAATGGGTGATTGTCTTTAGACAATCACCCATTTGAACGTGATTCTTTTTTTTTTGTAAACAAACAAAAAAGAATCACGTTACGCCGTTGGTCCCAGCTGTCATTTGTGGAACTCTGATAGTCGTTATGGGTCATCAGGAAGCCTGAAAGTCAGTCAGTCTTATAAAGTGAAATTGAATTACCCAGTAACTAGGTTTTGGATGTTATATAGGCAGCCGCTCCATGTAGCTGCGCCATGAAAGGAAGGAATGGAAACTGACCCCAACATAGTAAGGAAAATACTGAGGAGATGATAATCTCTCTGACAAAAGGTTCATCAACCCGGAACGTACAAACAAAACGTAAGTAGATACATAGTTGGTTCACAAACAGTCCCAAAACTGCCCCCATTCTAACTTTGACTATTATAATTCTATAACAATAGCCATCTCCAGTCCAAATGGCGGTCAATACCTTTGGTAAATAGTCAGGCTCTGAGATTGGAACCTTTCTGTGGAAACAATGGAACTGTAATATCTAGAGTATTTAAAAGTACTTGTAAGCTGACCGCAGACTTAGGTTGGTTTGTTTTTCTGACGTCACAAATGAGTTGAAATGCCTAAGTACCGAATATTTGGATCGTCATCTACTTATTTAATTGTTTAGACTATAATTTTTATACCTGTTTTTTTTTGCAGTTTCATAAACTTTTTAATATACGGCATGATAGGATATAATAACGAAGTGAGTGATACTTTCTAATGTAGAGAAACTTAAGAATTACTGTAGACAGTAGGCCTATAAACAGTTTTAGTACCTTTATATCGCAAGGGTATTTAGACACGCGGCAGCGTGTCAAGCCAAGTTCAAGTAACAGAACTGGCGAGCAGCACCGTGTGTAATATTACACGAACCATTTGGAGCCACTTTTGACCCCCTCATAACTCAAAAACTATTTCACATAAACGTGTCAAATTTGGCTCATATAGTGAAACTTACAAGATACTTATGTGCTCCAAATTTCATAAACATATCTCGAACGGTTATTTAGATATTAACGTCCAAAAATCGTAATTTTTATCACTGACTGACCTATAGATCAAAACTCTAACCCAGTTCCAGATGACCTAGAAAGTTCAAATTTGGCATGCAGATAGGTAATTAGGTGAATACAAAGAAATAAATCAGAAACTGGTAAATTTTTATCATTTTCTTATAATTTTTCACTTAATTGATTCTATTAGGAACACTTACAACAAAATCCATTTGGTATTAATTTTCTTTTAAATTTGTTATAAATAAGTACCTACTAATAATTTATGTACAAAAAGTAATGATATCCCATCAAAAACATAAATGTGAAATGAGAGCCAAGTTCAATATTATGATATATGCCTCGGTTGTTGACTTCAACGACAAAAGAAGTGAGATGTAAATGGGTGCCAAGTTCAATGGTCAGTCCTGACTTGGCTAGTTTTCATATACGAATTATATTATAGCCTTCGCAAGTTTTAAACCTGTTACTTGTCGGTTCTTATTTTATTATTCCGAAAAATTGGCTTGCTGGTAGAAACTAGCCATCGAACAATAATTCGTATATGAGAACTAGGCAAGTTAGGACTGACCATTGAACTTGGCACCCATTTACCATCTCACTTCTTTTGTCGTTGAAGTCAACAACCGGGGCATATATCATAATATTGAACTTGGCTCTCATTTCACATTTATGTTTTTGATGGGATTTATTGATTACTGGTCCCAACTAAACACATTATTTTGCACGTAAATAAGTAAACATGCCTACCGAGTACAAAAACTCACCGTGAAAACATCATCTGCCTAGCTTTTTCCCTACTATGGTGGGGTTGGCTTCCAGTCTTACCATTTAAAATAAATTATTGAAACTAAGCTGACAGTCAGCTCTTTTTGAACGTCATAAATATTCGAATTACAGTGGTATCGAGGCACGCGGCAGACGAGTCCTTGGTGTGTACAGCGGTCATCCCTCCACGTGTTAACCGTGGCAAGCAAAGCTTAACCTGAACGATCGAACCGTGCGGCTGTTATTACTTACCCACATTCCCCAACTAAGTTCGAACACAAAGGATAACCAAAACAACAACTGCAGAGAGCACCAAAGCAAATAATATTTGCGTAATGGGCAATATCGTGGCCAGACACACTAGAAATTGGGATGCATCGAGCCGAGGGATGTGAGGATGTGCGCCATACTGTCACGTGTCAAACTGGCTGTCCGATTGTTAAATGGATAGCTAGTGTCCGTTGAGTGAGACAATCCAGCTGGCGGGACATCGCTAAATCTACCCGCCAATGATACGACGTAATTGTGAGATTAATCTACATACCAACACTTACCTACATAATATGTCGGTTATACCACCCTAATATTACAATAAGGGAAACTGTGACATATCTCTACTGAACTCACAAGAAACTCGACAAAGAGATTCACGCATGAAGGCACCTTATAATTACTAAACTACGCACACAACTATCTATTTGATTGCGGCTGGAGGTAACATCAAAATTAGCTTCGGCGTAATTACCGCAAACATTTGTACCAAAATAGCTTACACGGGAAAATATGTACACAACACGTATTTCATATTATATCTCGCTATCAAATCGGTCGTTATCACTTCCAAAATCGGGAGCGTGTTCCAAAAATGAGCCCAGTTTATTACCCAACGTATCCGTATAATTTAGGGTTCCAATTAAGGGGGGAAAGAAAAAAAAGATTTTCTTAATTAGATGCCAAGGTGAAGATAACTTGCTAGGAGCCAAATCGTCAGCTCGTTGCGTGACTAACCGACGATTTATGACTTAATAGCCAAGTCCGCGCGTTAAGTAGGCCTTAGATAAGGCGCTTCTAAGTGATTGTCGGCGCTCACAACAATCGTAATTACTCCAAACTACTATCTTCCTTCAGCCACACGCGATCTCTTTCATCGCCCAACTTGAATTGTGCTAATTGCTTCCCAACACTATTTCACAAATCATTGCCATTCGATCCCAAGTTGTTTTGAGCTTTTTAGAAAGTGCTTACTATTCACAATAGATAATGCAATATAAAATTTTGTTATCTTAAGCTATTTTAAGGTCGATATTCAAGTTAATTAGATGCGAAATCGATTGAAAAACAAACAATGAATTTCCCTGAATTTTAGGGGTGCGTATTGTAATTTAATTTTAACATCGTCCGTCGAGTGGATCTTCGAAGGTAACAATAATAAAAGAAGCTCCATTGAAACGAATGTTGTTAATGTATGAATTTCAGAAAAACAATACCTTACAAGAACCTGCTGAAGAGGGCGGAAATTATTTGAATTTACATTTAAAATTATTTAAAATGGGTTATGATTTTTGCACATTACATTTAACAGAAGGGTTTAGAAAAAACTATCAGCCAAATCGGTTCACTGCTATTGGACATAACATAGGTACTAACTTAAATAAAAAATCAGGCGTAGATAGGCATAAGTAATAGAGATATTATATAGATAGACTAGCTGACCGTACAGACGTTGTCCTGTTTCCTAAAACTCGATAGCAGCGCCACCTACCGAGTCCAATAGTGAATCTAAACCATCCAGGGTGCCACCCAAATGCATACAGAAAAATTCATTCAAATCGGTCCAGCCGCTTAGGAGGAGTTCAGTGACATACACACGTACAGTAGAATTATATATATAAAGATATATAAATAGTTATCCTTTTTGTAGTCAGATATAAATATAGAGTAGACACAGCTCCTACAGGGCATTTATTTATACGAAATTATACAGAAATCGTAACGAAGTCCGCCTGACGATTCGCGATTAACAAAGTCACAGAGAAAGTATCTGCATTTACATTTTCCATTCGACATGAAGTTTTAACGAACATCCATCGTTACGACAGCGAGGAATACAATTTCGTGGGTCCAATTAGTGAGTTACATTGAGTCCCGACTACATTTCTCCTCTCATTTCTATACTTTCAGTCCGGGATGAACAATTGTGTGCAAATTAGCAGTGACAACCCGCGGCGGGGGACCGCGCCCCTTAGGTGGTACACACGGCCAGGCGGGTCCACTGACAATGACCGGCATACAACTTCTGGTGAATACGTGGACATGGTTAAAAGTTAGGTGTTAGATTAGTTTTTGAATAATCATGGTCAAAACTTTGCTTATAGCGATGGATTTGAACCGCATAACGATCGCACTTTAGTCACTAATGTATCTACATCATCCACACACCCACACACTCTCATCCACACATACTTTTATTCATTACTAGCATTCTTTATTAATAACTAGTTTCTGCTCTCGACTTCGTCCGCGTTATATTTTTGCTTCCCTGACCCTTCCCGTCGCATCGAATTGCCTGCTAGTTTCCGACCATTTTTCGTTGCTGCTCCGCTTCTTTCGATTGTAGCGTAATGTTATATAACCTATAGCCTTTCACAATAAACAGGCTACCCAACATAAAAATATTTTTTTAATTCGGACCAGTAGTTCCTGAGATTACCGCGTTCCACCAAACAAACAAACTCTTCAGCTTTATAATGTTTATTATATATGATATTGTTTTAAATCTATACTATAATATTATAAAGCTGAAAAGTTTGTTTGTTTGTTTAGTTGAACGCGCTAATCTCAGGAACTACTGGTCCGAATTGAAAAATTATTTTTGTGTTGGGTAGGCTATATAACATCACGCTACAATCAAAAGGAGCGGAGGCGCAACGTAAAATGGCAGGAAATTCGAGGTGACGGCTAGGGTCAGGAGAGCAAAAATTTGACGCAGACGAAGTCGCGAGCAGAAGCTAGTATCGTATAATGTTTTTAGGTTATAAAATAACGAAATTGTCAGCTGAATGCTGTCTTCTGAGATACATGACTCAAGAGTTCAGAAGATAGATTCTATACAAGTTAACCTCTCTTTACCACCACAAATGCTGCTGGATTATTATTATATAATTTATATGATATTAGTTTTAAGTAGGTTTAATATCGCATTCTTGTTGCTGGTGAGAAATAAACTATTTTATTAGATTTTATCATGAAGTGTTCTTGTGTTGTCTCCTTGGGTATTGCTGGCTGGCTTGGCTCGATGTAACGTTGGGCAAAAATATATTTCCGTGTGTAAAAAGGAATATTAATCGTCCTTGCAAATAGTTGAGACCTTTATAATGAAGTTCCATTTCACCCACCGCGGCTTTTCAATTTTAATTTTCTATACTTAATATTAATAGTTTGCGACGGCCCCGCATTGTTGCGCAAAATAGTGATAAATATTTAATATTAATGCCTTGTAGTTAGCAGCATAGTGTAGGTCATATCTTCTAACTTTTTAATTAAAACGACGAGAAAATATACTGTTTATTAGAAGAATACTAAGGAGTACTAAATAGCCAATTATTAAGTAATTTGTGTTCTTCCATTAAGCCTCTTCTTATGTTCCATTTAGATTTGAGTTTTGAAGTAGAAATTCGTAGAAAGTAGAAAGATTATGTCATCTTAACTTGGTCCTATTTCCAAGCGAGGTTGACAAAGAAGGAAAGTAAAAGATGCATCATTCACCAAACCATTTGACAAGTGTGGAGGTTATGGCAATAACTCCCATGACCTTTCACTTTGGTAAATAAAAGGTTATGGTCAGTAATAAAAACTATCTAGTTTCATCACCGTTAATACTGAAAGCACAATTTATGACCTGCGGCAACGAAGCTGATAAGTTCAATGTTTCTGTTTAACTGGAATACAAAGAAAAGTAAAAAAAAACTTTTGAGAAATTAATCAAGAGAAGTGGCTAAAAGTAAAAAGACAGCATGTTCAATAGATCCACTTCGACGACGATAAAAACGTCGCACAATCACATTGCATTAATGCTATCGAAAAGCTTTACGAGCGTTCATAGTGATGAATTTAATCATCTACAAAAGAAACTTCTATGCTGGAACGGTTCATAAGATTACTGCGATTAACTGCGGCTGCGTTGCCATAAAATTGAAAAGTTCAAACCGACTTTACCGATCCACAGCTATCTAAAAACTTAACAGACATAAAGAAATCCAAACTAATTTATTTTATCGCCGTAATAAAAATACGAATCTTAGCTATTTTTGAATACGATAATTTATATTTTACTGAATATAAATGGCTGGAATATCACTCTCGTATAAGTAATTCAATTTCCTTTTAGGGTGACCCCTTCTAGGCAATCTATCCTAAAATAACATAATACGTAAAGATAGCGGCTTATGGTAATGGAAAGGAATGAATTTTACATTGTAAATCAATATAGCCGAGCGATTGACTTTTGTATAACGCTCGGAAAATTCAGGAGCTTTAATATTGAAATAAAATATCCTACAATTTGAAATACAGAGTGGGACACCGACGCGGAAACTGTAACCATGATTTCAGCACATGATTCGAGAACCGATAAATATTTCGTAAGTTATCAAAAAATCTGTTACATATAAAAGTTTAATGCCTCCGCGGTATTTTTGCCCCTGCCACCCTGTTTTATACTCCTCGTATATGATATTTCTTCAAGAACATAGGCAGTGTTCTTATGTATACCAATGAGTGCTCTAAACAAAACATTGGGATTTATTAGGCCGAAATATCAAAAAAACCAATGATGAAAATGATTACCTGAAAGCAAGTAATCGGTTGTCTGTAGGTGGGTTAGGTTAGTTCCGTAGGTATGTAAATAAGTTACCCATTTTCTCAGAACTGACCATATCTGTAATAATGTGTTGTAATGGATGTTATGGATATGAAATTTCGGATACGGATTGGTTACGGATGTAGGAATGATTATTATACCGGATACGGATACGGATACGGATATGAAATTATTTCGGATTATCCGTTAGTTTCGGATAATTTCGGATACGGATATTAAACTTTTAAGGAATTTCAAAAGTAAAATATAAATAGATAATAAAATAGTTTTATTTATATGTCACCATTTGGTAGAAATTACAATCAGTCTATGAGTAATTATTACAGCTATTTAAAATAAAAATCTAATCTAAATATCTAATCTACCTAAAATAAAAATGTAATCCGATATTATCCGAAACTTTAATTTCGGATTCGGTTACGGTTACGGATATTTTTTTATATCGGATATCCGATAGTTTCGGTTACGGTTACGGAGCTCCCTAACATCCCTGAAAAGGATCACATTTTGTCCTGAGTATTTTAATTTTTACTTTATTTCGGAAAACATATTTAGTTCCTATACACCGTGACATTTTAGTCGTCTTACAAAGATTGTCCACGCAATGTATCCGACATAATATATTAAATAATGTATCGTCAACTTGCATGTTAAAAATTATCCCATAGGAATTTGCTATCGGGACATGAACCCGATGTCCTTTCTCAGGATGTCATCTATCGACTTGTCACATTTGGTTAACGCATGAAAGATAACATACATTATTACATTCGATTTTATAATAGGTATTAAATATGAATTATCTTTAGTTAAGTTGATCAACCACATACTACATAACATAACATCACGCCTTGTTTCCCCGAAGGATTAGGCAGAGGTGTAGCTATAGTACACCCACATTTCGCCTGTTATGTTTAAGTCCCATATGTAATAGGGGGCGAGCCTATTGCCATCCACCGGGCACCAATCCAGACTCCGGGCTGCTACAGAGAAATTTCAGATGGAAAAACCCAATAACCACATACTGTCGCAAAAAAATTTAAGAAAAAAAATTGTGAGGCAACAAGGAGACTTCCTTGTTGCCTAACAAAAACTTCTACAGAATCTGATGAGTTTTTTTAAGGACTTCCACGATTTCATAAACATAATAAACATAAACATATGATACCTACTAATATTATAAATGTGAATGTTAGTATGTTTGTTACGCTTCACGCAAAACTTAACCGGTCATCATGAAACTTAGTATACATATTCTTGGAGGTATTAGAAGTAACATAGGATACTTTTACGAAAAGAAAAACCATATTTATTGTTATTTTCAACGCGAGCGAAGCTGCGGGCAAAAGCTAGTATGTACATAAACTCAGGCCTTCTTCCTATGGGGTAGGCAAAAACTATATAATGCCACGTGCCACCACCACGACGACACGACATCACCAGGCCGTGATTTTTAAGTTTCCCAACTTAGTTACTAAAGTAATGAACGATAGTGAACTATTTACCATCGAATATTTTAAGATGACCAGTTCAACTTAGTAAACTGACCGTTAACGTTTTGTTGGCAAATTGTTATTTTAGTTTATTCAAATTTAGTTCCTATTTTGTCGGTAGCCACACGTTAGTTTGCCAGTTCACTGTTATGCACTGTGAAAGGGACATGCGAGCTTGCTGTTACTATAAATTCAACATAAGATTCTAGACCCATCGGCACTGAAATATTATGAAGTAATTAAAAAATAATTTAGTGTTTAATACCTATGTAAATAAAATACTTATAACTTGCCAATAATTTTAATTTCACAACTGTTCTCTTCCAGTGACGAACAAATAATGCCCGCTCTATTTTGTTCTATAAAATGTCATTTTTGTCCCCGCCAAAAAATAACGACATCATAGCAGTTATTTCTAAGTGTTGACAAAGTACAATAACACAATAAAAGTGCCTGAGTTGTAATAGTGATATCACACCCCAAAAGCCTGGAATAATTAATAACAATACCTTAATCGTGTTCCCACAATGGATACTTTTTCCAAACGAAATCAATGAAATAACGACAAATAAAAAAATGCCATACCTGCACGATCAAAATTTATTTAACAGCTGATTCTCATTAGAACAGTTATTTGTTTCATCTTAAAAAGCAACTTATAATAAAATTCTTTACTGACAGTTTTAAGATAAACTACACGGATCGCGCATAATAATATCTTACTACTAAACTATTAGCATATTGTACATCAATCACTTCCAATCACGCATAGTAATACAAGCTAAGTTTATTAAGTTTGAAGTTTGTACTTGACTGCACAGCTCTGAAGTTGTAGCGAATTGCATAACTGATTTGGGATTAAATATTCCATATTGCAAAGGTTTTCTCGAAGTTAGCGGGCGAAGCGAACACCCAAGTTTGTGCATGAAAAATATACACGAGTACTTAATAAAATATATTGAAAAGTATCTTTATCTTGAATACTAAACGGGTCGCCGCACCAAAAAGTCTTAATTTAGAAAAAAACATTTTATGATCAGACTATTTTCGATTTAATAAAATAGTCATCACTGCCAGTCGTGCCGAATGAAACTTACCGCTCGACTGACATCCCTTTAAATACTTTTTTCATTAAATAAGTGAAAACCTTTAAATAAACGCCAGTAAAGCGTTTATTTACAGACAGGAGAGGAGGCTCTTGAATATTAATATTACCAAAATAGGCATGTCACGGGTTGAGGTTAAAATTAATACTGACTCTTTGTAATGTGGCAAGTCCCTTAGTTTCAACTCCACTTCAGACAGTCAAAATGTGTTTTAAACAAGAAAACTACTAATATTATTTTTGTAACGAGCCGGAAGAGGAATTCTCATTAAAATTTCTCGTTTAAGTCGCTCACATGACGTGGCGAGATGATAGCCCGCATTCTTTACGAGATCTTTCCCACAAATATGAAAATGAGATTTACGAAAAATAATACCAAACTTAGTATGATACGGGCTGCCTTGTTTCATAACTTTATAAAGAGAAGACTTTCTGGATTCTTTACACACATGATTAAACTGAGTTAATCTTTTGACTGTCAGGTAAGTCCACGGTCTCACAAACGTAAAAATATCGCGGCTGGATTTTGCGACGTTACAGCTTAGTGCTAAGAGTTAAAAACGAACAGTGTGTTTTTTTGACGCACTGAGGTGCTCTCAATGCTCGGCTCAATACTGAACAATTGAAAATCCATCATCATACCATCACGCATTGTTTCTCAGAAGGGTTGGCCAGAGGTGTACATAGTACACCCACATTTGGCCGGTTATATTTTTAAGTTCCATGTGATAGGGCGCGTGTCTATTACCATCAACCGGGCGCAAACTCTGCGTCGAGGCTGCTACTGAGAAATTCCAGACAGGAAGACTCAATTACACTTTAATTACAATTAATTTGCCCGGCCTGGAAGTCGAACCCAAGACCTCATGTCTAAAAGTAGTGCTTGCGATTAGACCAACGAAGCTGTCATTCTGTAAGTACGATGAAATCGTTTCTAAATTTAGATCTAAGTATCAAAAAGAAAATGAAAGAAGAACAATACTATTTGTATAATGCCATCAGTGTTAAAAGTCAAGTGAATCAAACAATTGTGTTTGCAAACGATGGCTTAGCCAGCTGCCACTTGACAACCAGATTATTGCGGATTATGTTTAGCCATTTACAGCTCCTGTGATGTGGTATTCGGGTGTTGCTATAAGTATAAAATTCATAGTTGCCATCACCAACAAAACGCGGATAAAAATGTCACAAGAGCGTGGGTACAAGCCCAAAAAAGAGCCCTAATAGGATTATCAGGAGTTTGTACATCTTGTCCGGTTTTTTATATTATTGTTTACTGCGTTTACGGACTTTCAATTCTGTCGACTGTTACTTTACTGCATGTGTGTCACTAAACCTAAATAGATTAGTCAGAGCTTGGAACCCAGGCAGAAGCTATATTTGTGTAAATTATTTCGTTCCCACTGCTCTTAAAACGGTGATGCCAAAAAATCTTCCCGGGACATGCCGGGAAGATTTTTTGCACTGTTTCAGGAACCAAAGACTTGAAGACATGTGGCACCTACCAACCCGTACTCGGCCAGCTTAGTGGATTACGGCCCACTCCCAACAGTGGAAACATAACAGGATAATGATGATGAAGACAAGTATAATCGTAGACATAGGTTATAGTCGCAGTAATCTGCTTCGTTGCCTTATTTTCACCAACCGGGATGCAGCATCCAGTGTTCTTAGCAACACTAGCACATCTTTAGGCTCCTCTGTCGATAAATTCGCATGCCCAATGTGGCATCGATCTACTGACGAAAGCAACATTGCCCTGAACGAGACGTGTCAAATAATATCGAGATGCCTAAAACCAACTCCACTCAACAAGCTTTTCCCGTTAGCTTTTATCGCTCCATCTGTCATAGTAAGGGAATTGCATGCGCGTTTGAGAAATATAAGCAACATCCTGTCATCCCCTCTACGAACATCTAATAACCCGGGTAGACTAAAGAGTCGGAAGAACTTTTTTCGTTGTTCTCAAGTCAACCAAGACCAACCGCCAAAGGTAAGGTTACAATTGTGGGGAAAATATCGCTCGCCAACAGCCAACTTCGTCGTTGCCTACAGGGAAAACAATAATAATTCACAAGAGCTTATTATTATTTTATTAAAATAATATTAAGCTCTCGAGGGTCTAGAAACTACTCGTCTCACATAATACAATAATTGTTTACCTTGCCATTGGCACTAAAAGATGTTACTAAAATTGTAAATTCATTTTATTTTTAATTAACACTACTAAGAAGAAATAAAAATTGTTTAATATTTTACATGGAGTGACTGCCCTGAGCTTATGAACCGAGTTACTGGGTAACACGTTGTCCCATGGTAAGACTATTCGTCAGACTTTCGGGCTTCTGACGACCTGAAACGAATCGGAGGCGTCTCGATATGTAATGGTCGTCACCCATCCCGGCTCGACCTCGGCTAGCAATACTTAACCTAGGAAATCGACCCATGCTACTGTTCTTATTTAGATACAAGCCCACACGAGCTACCAAGCGAATCATTCGTTTATTTAACAAAACAAACGATCCGATGTTTAACGTACCTATTTGTATCAAAAGACTAAACGATATCCGTATAGATAGAAGTAAACGGGAACAAAGCCCCTGCAAGTCGTTCGAAGCTTCATTACTTCGACCGAAGGATCACAAAGCCAAGACAATCCCTACTTAAATACCTACCTACCACCTACGCCTGGTATTAGGGAGATTCTTATAAAAACCAACGGCGATCAACCATTGCGCCTTAATTAGAAAACTGAGGAAATTGAGGGGGATTTTCATGTTTACCGCTTTCTGGGAATCAGTTTGTGTAAACAAGTTATTCGTATTAATTTAAATACAATACAGGATAAAAATATAAATAAAGTCAGGGCAAAAATACCAAGCGAATCAACAACCATTTTAAATTGTCCGCATATTCAAATCACAACTGTCATTCTTTAAAAATTGTATGGAAAGGCTTTAACACGGCAAATTGACGTGGGCTATCAATTAACTTAAAAAATATTTTTTCCAACTGTAAATTGGTTAAATTAAATACGGAAGTTGATACACGTCACAGTTAAATTCATCATGCTTTTACCATCCCAATGTTGGAGAACATATATACTTACCCCTAATTGATACCTGATCCTACTCGGTCGTGGAAATAGATAAATGAAAGTGGCCAGGGATATCAAATAATTATGGCGAAACAATAGCTTAGCAACTATATTTATGTTAACCGGTGTCTTCATAATCCTCGACACGTTGTGAACATTAACAATATGTTTGCCTCCAAATTAAATTACGTAATTAGGCGATCTGTGTCTTGTTTTGTTTTTGTAGTAATATGTTGCTACATTCGTTATGACTATTTACTTACATACTATTTGTTAGCATAATCAGACTATATTGTTCACACTGCTGTGTCACTGACTTCTTCTCGTTGTTGTTTAGTAGTGGGCCGTAATCTACCACGTTGGTCCAGTGTGGTTTGGAAGTTGTCACATGTCTTCGAATTTTTGGGTCTAGGACGTGCCGGTTGCGTGTTTACCATTTTGAGAGTAGTGGTGATGAAATAATTTTTATCATGACCAGAGGCTAAGCATTGCCATACAACGTGGTAATGCCGTCAGTCTCTTGGGTACATTACCAGTCGACAGCGATGCGGATGATTTTTCGTCGCTATTTTTTAATTTGTAAATAGTTTTAGTTAATTTAGATTATAATTTTGTGTCTTAATTAATTTAAATCTGTAATCTATTCAAATAAATAAAAATGCTTTAGCGAAAAAAAATTACATAATTGACATAAAGTACCTGTTTGAGTCCTAACCTTACTTAGAACACGTAGGTTCTAAGTAAGGTTAGGACCATTACCACTGAGCCAACCTGCTCTCATTTATTTATTATTACGTATTTTCTAGTGTCTGACATAAAATTTCATCCATAGGTGGTTGGTGCATGTGTGCATCACATTATTTTACCTAAGTAGGGAAAACCACTTTACTTACTTTATCGTTCTTTTGGAGAGGGGAGTGCAAAAACACCCAGCATGGCCCATCGTCTACAGAAGCAAAAAAAGCCCCATCTCGGGCACGAAACTTTGCTAACGATATTTATTGAAATCGGATATTCGGTCGGTGTCGCGAGCTTTTGACCCGCCAAAAGTATTGTATTACGAAAAACTCACTGACCCGTATTGTTGTTTATTTCCCTTTCTTTAAGATTAAAAATAAGAGATGAGACAGCGTTTTTTACTTTAAAAATATTCTGAACATCGCTTTTTTAGAATGAACAAGAATATAAAGCTAAAATTCAGTCAGGTCAGCATAAGGGAGGATTTCCGACAATTTTTCGTAAGCAAGAAGCTGCAAAAATGTACATGGGTGTTTAAAACTGCTCGTTTGTAATTTGAAAACTCACTCTTACAAATGAAAATCTTCTGAGGCCGATGCGAAACTTCACAACTACTTTGGTAATTGCTCCAAAAGTTGGGAAATGAAAAGACCCCGCGGCTGCGAGTTGAAATGAGGGATTCAATATAGAGCAAGAAGAGAAATGTATTCAAAACCTTAGCAGCTACTTACGTGCACTGCGTGTAATGAAACCCTGGTACACCGCAAGGAAGGTAAACAATGAAATATAAATCAACGTTTTTTTTAACTAATATCGGGTATTTATTTCACTTCTTAAAATCCTGTCAATGTAATCAAGAATTTTGTTTTCATCATAACATAACGGCTTGTTTCCTCGAAGGGTTGGGCAGAGGTACACCCACTTTCGCTAGTTATGTTTAAGTCGCATGTAATAAGGGGCGACACTATTGCCGTCAACTGGGCACAAATCCAGACTTTGGACTGCTACTGAGAGAAAAATGTGTACAACTACGAGTACAGGCCACGTCCCATATCCCATCATGTACATGCATATATAGTGAAAGGTCCCGAGAGAAATTGATATAACCACCACGATTGGCAATCGGGTCAGTTTACTAGATTCTTCATTCGAGGCTTCCATCGTTAGGATTGCTATTTGAGTTTATCGAACTTATCGAATTTTTGAAAGGTACTTCTCTATACCAGAAGGCAGTTCCATTTTTTTGTTTCCTTGTAAAAGAGTTGCAATTTTGTGCTCACAACTGAAACAACAGCAAAATATTACTTTCGAGGCGTCTATTTTTCATTGCAACTGCCATTCGATTTATTTACCTGTAGGTATTATTTATTACTTTCTGCAGTATTGTTCCAAATATTATGCTTCGCGAAACTGATTTATATTTTCGGTTTTACGTGGATTGTTAGGGTGGTAACAAAAGGCAGATTCTTTTCGATAGCCATTGTTTGAAAAATATAGGTCACAATTAAATGGTTATCTTTATGTGGATCATCACAGCAGCAAGATTGTTGATTATGAATAACCAATTCTCGCGATTTATAGATTTCAACGAGTTCTATTATACATAATTACAGCATATATTTAACCAAACAACGTTGATTAATATAATTTTTACTCAAATGTGACACTTACTGTCCCAAATTAACCACAGTTGTCATTCACACATTAAATATCGCATGCATATTCATTTTAGGTGGCGAATTCATATTATGCGGATCTACATACATTCATAAATGTGAAAAGGCCTTTAATGTTCCTGAAGTTATGTTTTCCGAACAGCTTTGTGAGATATCTACGTGGTGAAAACTTTTACCTAAAACCGAGCTACCAAAGTCTTTGGAAACTTTTTAACTGGGAGCTCTATTGTAGCAGAAGATTAAAATTAATCCCGGTGAGGCGCTAAGACCAACTGCAATACGCCAAGACAAAGCGTTACGGCACAGATTCGCGAGATACCGCAGTTTCTAGCAATTTAAATGCACATATAATTTTGCTGGCGAATAATTTAATTGTGTAACTGTGCTGGGAAATTGTTGTTGATACGATAT
Source organism: Aporophyla lueneburgensis (assembly GCA_932294355.1). Taxonomy (NCBI): domain Eukaryota; kingdom Metazoa; phylum Arthropoda; class Insecta; order Lepidoptera; family Noctuidae; genus Aporophyla; species Aporophyla lueneburgensis. The sequence continues at coordinate 17,509,486 of OW028746.1, read as the reverse complement.
GGTAAGCAATAATATCAACAGCATTGTGATATATCTAAGTAAACAGAGTCAAATTAAAGCAGAAAATACTCTTCCCACGTGTTAGGCATCGATATAGAAAACGATGTGAATGAAACAAAAAATAAAAAAAAATCACAATTCTGACGTTTCTCAAACCTTGAAATTCCACAGAAACGTACAGATGCCAGCACTTCAATCTACCCGAAACTCTCAAATTTTCCCAATCAATCTTGAACTTTATACTTCTGCGATAAAGTTGAAAATCTATTAAAGAAACTAGCTTCTGCCTGCGACTTCGTCCGCGTTAAATTTTTTGTTCCCCGACCTTTCCCGTCGTGTCGAATCGCCTACCCGTGCGATTTTCCCCATTTTTGCAACATTTTTCATTACTGCTCAGGCTCCTCTTAGTTATAGCGTAATGTTATATAGCCTATAGCCTTTCTCGATAAATAGGCTACCCAACACAAAAATAAATTTTCAATTCGGACCAGTAATTCCTGAGATTAGCGCGTTGAATCAAACAAACAAACTCTTCAGCTTTATAATATTATAGTAGGGTAAGTCCGGGGGAGATGACCGTATGGGAGAGATAGCCAATTCAATTATTTTCAGAACTAATAGCTAGACGGTGCCAGTTATCGCTTAGTACGCTTCTGTCAGCGGAGGCCACTAACACTGGGTGCAAATTTAAACAGACACTAAATAAAAAAGTAAGTAAAAACCTCATTATTTGTTTTCAAAAGTGTAAAAAATTTTCAGTGGGTTCATATTTTACGTCGCGGTGAAAAAATATCAATGGAAACTTGTGGTTTTTATGTGTTATCTTCTTTAGTATGTTTGATTTATTGCGTTCTAACCTCAAAATTGTAAGTAATGCGGGTTCATTCAATTTTATTTCGATATGGCCATCTCTCCCGGTCAAATAAGGAGAGATGGCCATAAGTGATCCGGTATAGATGGCCTTATTATGGAGACGGAACGGAACGGGACTGAGACGGGGATGGGATGGCTTTGGTCCGTAGCCGTGACGTAAACAAGACATGGATTATTATCCATGTCTTGTAAGCCCCATATTCAAGTTAAAAAAGTTGTACAATATTTTGTACAACTATTTTAACTCAAATACGGGGCTTTTGGTTACCTTGTACGTGTGCATTTTTTTTTTGTAACTGTTTTTTATTTCATATTGTGCTTGAAATTTCATCAATACCACAGAGCGTTGTTGAAGCTAGAAAACGGGCAAAGCAAATCACTGTTCCTCTCAACCAAAGCACCTGCCGTCTAATCTCTTCACCACCCTTGGGTGACTGGTAGAGAATGCCTAAGGCATTAAGTCCACCTTTGTACCTTTTTTGTGTGCGAGAAGTTTAAATAAATAAATAAAGCAAGTGGGCATTTTTTTAACTTCTGAATGTCATATAGAGTTAAGAAAAAACAAAGAACAGGAAAAAATGCCAAAGAAGAGAGAATAAAAATTTAAAAAGAGAAATTAATAGCAGAAAAAGAGAATAAGACAAAAGATTATGGTAGCTAGAACACGAAAGGCTGTTCGAAAGATTTCAGAAAGCAGTGAGGACGATGAAGAACCAATACTCTGCGATTCAGATATTGATATCGAAAATGAACAAGACAACTTTGCTGGGTGTGGGGAAAATTATTACACTACTCAACTTATTGAGGACTGGATACAGTGTGTCATTTGGTCATTTTGAGTTCATGAGAACTGTACCTAATTTGACAACATGTGTTCGAAATATGGGCAAAAAAAGAGATGTGAAGCAGAAAACTAAAAAAAGGGTAGAATAAACTACTGGCCATCTTCCCCTTACTATTATGGTCATCTCTCCCGGCCACCTCGGAAGAGATGGCCAATCGACAGTTTTAATAATGTTTTTTATAATTATTTTATTTGATTAAAATTTCTTAATTGCTTTCTGTTATTTAGAAGTTAAAAGATTGAAGACTCATTTGAAATAAAAAAAAACTACTAACTAACTAGTTTTACGAGTATTTTTATAGCGTCTAACAAAAACTACGGCCATCTCCCCCGGACTTACCCTATAGATTTGACAGATTGAAGTAGCTTTAAGTGCTGGCATCTGTACATTGAGGCAACGAAATGACTGTTATGTTTTGGTTATTTGAAATTCGTAAATATTATCTATGCACAAAAATTACCTTCGCCCGTGGAAGGATATTTTTTTTAGTTTTGTTCCATTTGATACCCGTGGGTTCGTAAACGTGGGTAAAATATTGGCAACTAATTTAATAACATCCTGTATAAGTATCCTTACATGTCAACTAAGAAAACACGTTACGTTTATTGTAACTTAGTTACTTATAATTTAGTTTTATTTACCTATGTACTTATTAAAGTCTTTTGTAAATGACTCATTTTTTGACCACCGTTAAGATATTGATCTTATAGACGTCTTAGCATTACCTATACCTTTATTGACATCACATCCATTAATATAAAATCAACCACAACAAACTACAGTATACTTGTTTACTCAATATTATTATAGATTAGATTGGTTACACTCATAAGGGAGTTCTCAACGCTGCAGCCAGCTTTTTGTGACAGCTTTTAATAAGCTTTGGGCTTTTGCGTCCCGCGGCAGCCTCCGAACACATACAGGCGTATATAACCTATTTGATCTCCCATAAATTAACTTAAGAGGTTCTCTAATTATATCGTGTGTCGAACTTTTGGGGTTTTACATTATTTATATATACACTCCGCAGTACGAAAACTCGTTTAAATAACATTCGACGTAAGTAATGCTCTTACGTACTACGAGTATTACGTAACTGTCAACTTCATTCCGTAATTCCGTCTCGAGAGTGTAAGACTCGTAATTATTGGAATCTGCAAAATGTTACCTTTAGAGAGTACTTATTATAATTCTTCGACTACTAAGCCTGTTTCATTTTACACTAAAAATTATATTACACGACGAATAACTTGTTGACGATTTTTAAACGACTACAAACTACAATGCTCCAGCGTAAAGCCGATTTCACGTTCGCCTTTAATACGCGGCGCGGCGTAATATTGACTTTCACTAAATTAAAAAAGTTCACAATAAATTCTCAACTAAAACAAATTAAAATACGTCGCGAAGCTTAAAACGGCGGCATGCGCTGGCAAAGTTTAGTGGAACGTAACCGAACTGAAGCGCACTCAGCGTACTGTACGCAGTGCAAACATTTTTTGTGCATACGCGAAACAACAAATGGCGCGGTATATTCGTCACTGTAACTTCGGAGAAAGTTGCGATGTAGCAACTCGAGCAATTAAAATTTGTAGGGGACGTAGAACTAAAATTATGCATGGAGTGAGAGCAGTAGCCGCGGGTTTCTGCCCTCGTCTATTAATATTAATGAACTGTGACACGCCGTTCAACCGAGCCCGTGACGAGCTGCCGTGTTTCTTTTGATTGTAAATTCAGTTTTGTTGATGTACTTGTTGCATACTGAAGTTTTAGCTTTGTACTTTAGAGCGTCGGCTTCCATATAACTTTGAGACGTAAATTGGGACTGACGTTGGATCTCGCTGCTGATAATTATGTTCCACAGGGTCGTGCTACAAGTTATTCCGTTTTATCTCAAAATTTACCAAATAGTTCATCTTTCTTGTATCCTCACCGCAACGTTGTAACAGAATAATGAAGTAATATTAAACATGTTTTTGGCAATGGTAATGGCCGTGACTTACTAATTAACCGACTTAAAAAAGAGGAGGTTCTCAATTCGACTGTATATTTTTTTTTATGTTTGTTACCTCAGAACTTTTGACTGGGTGAACCGATTCTGATGATTCTTTTTTTATATATGAAAACTGGTGCTTCCCGTGTGGTTTCATTTCAATTTGATCCAATTTTGACAATGGCATCCATGAGAAAACCATATAAGTCTTAAATTTGCATTAAGTAGGTACGTGCGCGACAAATGGACGAATAACTCAATATCACGCCAACCGATTTCAATGATTATTTTTTAATGGATGGTTTATGCTTCTTGTTTATGTCCCATAAACATTTTATTGATTTTGCTGTGGTCGTTTTTAGGGTTCCGTTGCCAAATGGCAAAAAACGGAACCCTTATAGATTCGTCATGTCTGTCTGTCTGTCTGTCTGTCCGTCCGTATGTCACAGCCATTTTATTCCGAAACTATAAGAGCTATGCTGTTGAAACTTGGTAAGTAGGTGTATTCTGTGAACCGCACTAAGATTTTCACACTAAAATAGAAAAAAAACAATAAATTTTGGGGTTCCCCATACATAGAACTGAAACTCAAAAATGTTTTTTTTCATCAAACCCATACGTGTGGGGTATCTATGAATAGGTCTTCAAAAATGGTAATGAGGTTTCTATTATCATTTTTTTCTAAACTGAATAGTTTGCGCGAGAGACACTTCCAAAGTGGTAAAATGTGTGTCCCCCCCCCCGTAACTTCTAAAATAAGAGAATGACAAAACTAAAAAAAATATATGATGTACATTACCATGTAAACTACCAACGAAAAGTGGTTTGAACGAGATCGAGTGAGTAGTTTTTTTTTAAAACGTCATAAATCGTAAACCGCAATTTACCTTACATTCAATCAACTGAAATATAAAAATTAAAAAATATATATATTTTTAAACCGAAAATACCTACAGGTTTGTACGGAACCCTCGGTGCGCGAGTCCGACTCGCACTTGGCCGGTTTTTTTTTAGGTGGTAGGTTTGAAACCTATTTCATCACCACTGCTCCCAAAACGGTGAAGGAAAACGTCGGGAGGAAACCGGCATGGCCTATAATTAATCATTTGAAGACATATAACATCTACCAACCCGCACTGGGCCCGCGTGGTGCATTACGGCGCCTGTCTTACTCCTATTTATCGAGAGGAGGCCTGAGTCCTACCAGTGGGAACATTATACGCTGATTATGTATTTATATTATGTTTCTTTCTTCTTTCTTTCTTTCTTGCGTAGTTAGACGTAAAAAAGTTTTTAATTAGATGAGTGTAAGTTTCGTAATTTATTTTTCTGGACAGCTTTAATTTTTCTTATTAAACAGCAAGACCACACACTATGTATTTTGTGTAGGTAGGTATGGTTTTAGAAATACAAATCGACTACTAAACTTCAATAAACGACGCCGATATCTAGCAGGTATGTACAGAAGCCAGCACATCAAGCTACTACAATCTGTCAAATTTCTTTCAGAGATTTTCAACTTTATCGCCAAACCATTTTGCAAATGATTGCATCCTGTCATGACTGTCCCATACAGGTACACTGGGTGGGAATAGTTACTGGGAAATTGTAATTGTGATGTAAATTAACTTTATTCTAGCTTTATTAAATTATGTACATACTAACATAGATGTTAAGAAAATTTTTACTAACACATATATGGATTCTGTCCGAAATAAATGAATGAAAATAATTAGGTTTAAGGTTGATTGGGAGAATTCGACAGTTTCGGGTACCTTAATGTGCTGAAGTCTGTACCGAGGTATCAATCGTTTACATCGTTCTTTGACATTTGCTTGCAAACCGGCCATCCGTATCGGGTCAGTTTCATCAAATACTGGAATGATACTTTTGACAGTTTAGAATGTATAGGGTCAAATTAAATTTTCTGGAAAACTTTACTAGCGGGTTAGGTATCGCTATCGAAAACAAATGAAACAAAAAATATATTTGCATCATTTCAATTTTATTCAAAACTTTAAATGATGCTGTAACTTGTACATTAAGACGATCGAAGAACTTTTATGGTTTTTGGGAATTCGTAAAAAATATTTAAGTTCTATGAAAAATTACATATACACATTACGCTTATCGATTACGATGAAAGTTTTTTATTTTTGTTTTTATTCGTTTTTAATATTAATACCTAACACATGGGTAAAGTAGTATCAGCTACTTTAATTTGACTTTGTATGGAAAGAATACCCTAAAATAGTTAGGCAGTCACTCGATGTAAAATGCTGGTATTCATTCAGCTGTATCCAGTTAGAAAAAGTATATTCTAGAATGTTTAATTCCTTCGGCAAAAACTCTATAAAACTGAGGTAGGTAATTAGATTGCCCTTTAGTACCTATATAAGTTAAGTTTTTCAGTAAATAGAAGAGAAATATTGACTTCGACAGCATTACGGTCTACTGATCCTTAGTGTACAATGACTCTACTGGAGACTTTATTTACGTTCCAATAAAGATTGCGTACCTAGCCATCTTTTGTACCCAAAATAAGTACCAATTGTAAACCTCGTCTAGACGTCGGCATTAAAGGGCAGTGTATGACTATTCGTAGAATTGTAAGTATCGTTAGAGTAAGACTCACCGCCTGACGTAGTGGCCGGGTACAGTCACCGTCAATAATATCGGGACTAACAGAAGCCCAATTCTAGTAATTAAAAAAAAAAACCTAGTCGCGTCTTATCTTGGCGACAATCAAATTTCAATAACTTGTCATAAATGTATGGAAATTCGAAGTATTTTTGACAGATTGAGACTGTGAACGTTCTTAAAATTACGAGAATTTCCCTTCAGTTTATATCTAAAGAACTATGAAAATTTATTAGGACAAAAGGAATGTTTCAAAATGAATATAGTACACCACACAACTGTCATTCTGAAAAGAACTTTATCCAATTGAGATAAAGTTTTATTTTCTTAGTTGGTGAGATCATTTAATACGTCCACTTTTTGTTAGTAACACAAAGTAACTTTTTTATGATTTTATGTATTATAGCTTCTGCCCGCGACTTCGTCCGCGTTAAATTTCTTGTTCCCCTGACCCTTCCCGTCGCGTCGAATCGCCTACCCGTGCGATTTTCCCCGTTTTGCAACATTTTTCATTACTGCTCCGCTATTCTTGGTTGTAGCGTAATATTATATAGCCTATAACGTTTCTTGATAAATAGGCTACCCAACACAAAAATATTTTTTCAATTCGGACCAGTAGTTTCTGGGATTAGCGCGTTCAATCAATCAAACAAACAAACAAACTCTTCAGCTTTATAATATTAGTATAGATTTATTTTTATGGAGATTTCTCTGAAAATATATAAATTGAATTAAACAGTCTGTTCGTCCTGATATTTTTGACGCTGACAGTACCCATGTCGTGATACCCACACATGTAAACGTCAACATTATCATATCACTTGAAAGACGTCCGCCACCGGACAGTGTTCCTATTAATTACCATAAAGAACGGTTCCGGGCTGTCTACTCTATTAAATTCATTGCTTGTACGTTATGTAGAAGTCTATCTCTTTTTAACATGCATAATAAATTACATTGCGTATAGTGCCAGACGTAAAGAATAATATTACCCCATTTCCTCCCGTGGGTGTTGTAAATGGCGATTAAGGGACTCACAATAGAATGGGCAGCAGCGTTCTCTATGCATTTTACCACCATTCTGCGATCGCCAACCCGCCTGCCAGGCGTGCCGATTATGGAAAACCCCTCCAAACTTGGAGAGGTCCAACGGTGGACGTCTTTGGCTGAAATGATGATGACGTTAAGTAGCTGTTCATAAAGTAAAATATATTATACAGACTGCCAGTAAGCGTTAAGGGGTAGTTATATAAGGTGTATCTATTCATACACGAAATATTTTAAGGGGTACACCTGTAGGTGGTAAAGAAGCTATAGAAGCAAAAAGAAAATTTTTTCTAAGCGTTTTTGAATTTTCGTAATTATTATAATTTTAAAACTACTTGAGACGTTTTGCATAAAACCTTTACTCCAAATTCTATGAATGGCCCGCCTGACGCTGCAAGGGCGGCGACCGGAAGGCACGAGCATGGCCGCGGTGTCTCGGGCCGTAAAAAATAAGAAGGAGCCAATATTTCTTATGTGTGTCAAATCTATACTAATATTATAAAGCTGAAGAGTTTGTTTGTTTGTTTGTTTGTTTGTTTGTTTGTTTGTTTGTTTGATTGAACGCGCTAATCTCAGGAACTACTGGTCCGAATTGAAAAATTATTTTTGTGTTGGGTAGCCTATTTATTGAGGGAGGCTATAGGCTATATAACATCACGCTACAACTAAAAGGAGCGGAGCAGTAATGAAAAATGTTGCAAAAACGGGGAAAATGTATTCCTTTTGAGAGATTCCGTTGCGTGCGCTGCGTAAACGGTTAAAGTAACGCAAAAATCATGTATGACGGAATTGTTCCTTTTAAAAAGTTCTAAAAAAAAGTCCGCGTCTATCTTTTAAGGTTGACTCACTATAACTCAAAAGGAGCGAGCAGCAACGAGGAGGCAAATCGATGCGACGGGAAGGGTCAGGGGAGCAAAAATTTGACGCGGACGAAGTCGCGGGCAGAAGCTAGTAATTTATAAATATTAAATTTAAAAAAAAAACCCTTAGGAAAAAAAAATTCGTTGCTATAGCTTCTTTAACACCTACAGGTGTACCTCCTAAAATATTTCGTGTATGAATAGATACACCTTATATATTCTAAATAATTTTCACAAAGGAAACCACATCCGATTCGGGAAACAATAAAGTGCAATTTCCTTTACAAGAGTAGACAGAAAATTGCATTGCAGGCAGATTTGAATGATGTCACATGTTTCCAGTTCTTCGTTCCAGGACATGCCGGTTTCTTCATGATGTTCACTTTCAGCGTTTTGAGAGCAGTGGTGATAAAATAATTTACACAAAGTGCCTGCTTGGGTTCGAACCTGCGACCTGCAACTAGTAAGTCAGAGGAGTTAACACTGGACCACTACTGCTCTTATCTGCTATATCTATCTATACGTTATCTTATCTTACCTACATGTAATAAAATTGTAATGAAGTTAAAACCGCATATTAATAATTGTTTTTTAAAGTAACGTGATGCCGAAAATATAGTTATTTCCGATGACATTAATATTAAAGAATTGAAAATATAGTTTAGATTTTTTTGTCGGTTTGTCTGGTGTGTGTTGTATGTTCCGGATTGCGCAAAAACGACTGACCAGATTTGGATGAAATTTCACACAAAGATAGTCTATGAACTGGATTAACACATAATATACTTTTCATTCAGATGGTAGTATAAAAGAAAGTACCAGTTTTAACTAGTGAAAAGTGGGTGTAGCGCAAACCTCTACATTACCACTTTCTCTTCTAATGTCATCTTTTGATGAAACGGGAACAACACAAAACCTTAAAATATTAAACCTAACACAATTGATTAAACATGCTTTGAACACGTTATTTTCAGTAGCTCGACCTGGACAACGGTTAAAGGGCAAGGGCGAGATAATAATAGGCAATTTTTGTTTACGAGGGTTTTATATAAAATCCGCTTATATGATTAGTATTGCAGGAATAAAGCCCGTTGTACGCACGGCCACACATCAAGCTAAACATTTCCAGTATAGGCTGACATCTCATTGTACGAAAAGCCTGTGCAATACGAGGTCAGCTAAAATTGGAAATGTATAGCTTGACCTGTAGCCATGTGTACACACACGTTTTTCTTGCCGTGAAGTACTACGACTGATAAGCCATTTGTAGGCACGATGGTAGGTCGTCAGTGATATACGGATCACTATGAGAACTTGTTGACAAACATGGCGGCACTACGGCACGGCGCCGCCCGTCGGCGTATGCGCCGTATCTGCGCACGCCGTCACATCAGTGATGTATAGCAGTCTGTCGTTTTGGTGAAGTGACGTGATAAGAAGGTGGAGTGTTTGGTGAAGTGATGATCATGGGTGTACAATAGGGCCTTCTTGGACTTTGGGGCAATGGAATGGACGTCTAGATACCAATAAGTATAAAAAGTACGGGCCTGCATGGAAAAGGGAAGATCTTCCGACCAGAATGAGACAGGATTTTGCATGACGTCAGTATAATGCGTAGTTCACATGTGGCTCGTAGCTCGATAGTGCGCTAAATTCTGATCACACTTAGGAACATGCAAATTACTTTAATTATAAGTAGATATAAGCAGTACTGTAAGCACCTGAGTGACGTACTCTTTGCGCCGAGAATAGATCAAGAGTTTGACGATGCGCGTCGTGCGCCTGTAGCCGGCGTACAACGTACACTAGAAACGTGTTTTTTCGTCTCTTTCTAGCTATACCATCTTTCATACAGTTCATCCACCAATTGTTTGTTCTTTCGCTACTGTATTAGCCATCCACCTTCATATTCAAACTGTCCATTACGAATTATTTTCCTGATGCCTCCGAATCATATGCCTATACCGTGACAACCGATTCCCAAACAACTTTTCAGTCCCCGATGCTTTTTTCGGACTTCCCTTATATTATCATTTCTTATGCTTTCGTGTAACACCACACACCCGTTTTATTATGCTTCTTTTGTTCCATCAGATATACTAAATACTAGTTGATTTGATGACTAACATCACAATTTTCTTAATATAGAAACAAAACCTACCTACACCTACTTTTTGCCGTTAGCAAAATAACATTCTATGCAAAAGGGACCATCCTAACTCCATTTCCGGGGTACGACAATATTGTAAATTTCGAACTGCCATTGATAAAATTATCTGATAGGAATATCAAATAACACTTGAATTAACCAGGAGTGGGTAGAATCTCAAGCACTTGGGAATTATATTAATTTGGTAGTTTTATTATTAGAAATATTGTTTGTGTTATTATCATTTTCATGCTATGCTTATGACAAAATTAAGATCTTAAATTTACATAATGTCAAAGTTTTAAATTTATGATCAATAATTAAGTAATGAAAACAAATCACAGTAATATGACAATAGCTACATAACATTAATGTCTACACGTGAATTCTACATACATAAATTCACGCCGTCTTGTTCTTCCTTTGAACAGAAACAGAAGCAGAAACTATAGAACGCCACATGCTATGATCCTTTTGTCTCGTTTACGTTCATTGCATCTGATCATACGCGCACGCCGGTTGCGAGTACTACGCACCTGACCTTCCTGAAGAACATGACCAATAGGGTTACTATATGCCACTCTTCTTCCCGGCGATTCTACTCACATCTGAATTGCAAATATCTTTTGTTATTCGCTTTTGGCTCATCCTCTTATCATGACCAAACCACCTAAGTATAATTTTTCACTATGTCTTCTTATAGACCACACAATTGCCGTATCAAATCATCCCTTTGCCTATCATATTCATAGTCACACCACACATCCTTCGCAAAGAACACATTCCTATAATACAACATTTATTCTACTTTTATGCTTCTGTCCCAACGTAACATTTACTTCTATACACAGGACTCCTATTACTTACTGTAATGAACTGAAAATGATAAACTTAATTAAAACGACTACTGGTTCGAGTAATAAAAATATTAATTAAGAAACGTTAAGAAAACATCCATGAGCCATAATCATTACTGTCTGTCTGCAATAATAGTTCAGTATTTTTCGTTTGAAAAATTGCGAGATTTTCATTGTCATTAAAATATTCTCCTGACAAGTTGGAATTCTTAATTAAAAGCAACACCGCAATGATATAAGACTAAAAAATAAACATGGCTCGGCTCGGTTCATTTAGCAGTAATAGGGGGGTACCAACTTTAGAAAATCATATTCAAGACCGCTCAGGCGTCTCGGTGATAAGGTACTTATTTAGTCCTGAGGTAGGTACTCCTTATAAAAGCCTTATTTTTGATGTTCAACTAGGTATTATAGCTACTTCAATGGCCTTTCGCAGGTTTTATAGAATACGAAGAAATCGCTTGAAAAGTCTGGTTTTTTAATAAATTGAAAAAAGGTCTTATACGTATGGTATGGTAGGTTTAATGACGGTCGCACTCAAACCTACGATAATATTTTTTCTGAGCTGGTTTTAGCATTTCAAACTTAATTTCGATTTAGGTACATTTCTTATTACAAGAATGACGAAGTAGTCCTTTTTTATAGAACTGCATTATTATTTTTTTGAGCAGCAAACAGCAGCAGTTGAAGTCGATTGTTTTGATCATGAATAACTGAGATAACGATCAATTTTATTTGGCAGTGATTGTGATTTGTACATTTTATTGTAACATCTCACATTATAAGTATAAGCTCTTGGTGGTTTTGCCAAGACGCCTCATTTTGACAACTCTTACGTAATAAGCGACCCATGTCTGGTGGGCAGTCTGCCAAACTCACCTGGCCATTGATGACGTCATAAAGTAAACATATAACTTACCTAGGTTAACCTAATATAGGTGTAGATGCAGTTCAGAATGTACCCAGCGAATAAACAGCAGATAATTTACATTTATAATGATTAAAAGGAATTATAAGACACGTGAAAGGTATATTTTGTTTTTCAAGACCTACCAGATAAATAATAAAGAATGCATGCAGCCTTACAACATTCCCCAAGGATACATTGTTATCTAAAACATCCGTAATAATATAAAAGAAAATATATCTCAATATCGAATCGAAATACAAAGTGTCAAAGCAAAATACAAAAGGAAACTGAAGATGAAGCGAATGTTAATGGCGCTGGGGTGAGCGCGAAGCATGGAAAATAATGTCTTGGAGGGAAATTACTGCGAAGCTTACGGGACGCTCTATCTCCACACAGGAAAGGCGTGAATGTGGGGCTAAGTGTCTTTTTTCCAAGTTATTTGACACGCCATTCTTCCAGTCATGTGCTCCAAACGAAAGTCACAAAAAAATACCAAGTGCAAACTCGGCTGTCGGCAAGAAATGTAATCACTTTCCACATTATCTCGTCCAAAAAACTTTATCCCCTGTTTTTATTTTTGTATGCTCTATAAATGTACTGTGACTGCAATATATCACTTTTTATCGGGCGAGGCAAATGGAGCTAGAGCGAATTCAATATACGAATGGCTGCGTTTAAACTTAGATAGGTACCTACTACGTTTTAGTATTAAATAGTTGGATTCCAATATATTTTCTTAGCAGTGACAAGGTACTAGGTTGCCGTCTTCGAGCATCGGAGAGGGTAACTGATCACCATTAATTGACTTTTGCTACTTCCAAGTAGGATAAGTCGACGTCTATTTATTTTAACTTTAGTTCTAGTTTCAGTTAAATAGTTGTTCAATAACAGAAACTGAAATGCACCATTATGTGAACTTTAAGAAGAGTGACATTTGAGGGATTTTCCTTAATTTTTATTGTATGTACATATGAGTTGAGAAAATCAGTATTAATTTAACAAAAAATCTGATTTTATATGACACATAAAAATTATTATTTCATAAAATTTCAAGTGACTAGATTACTAGCGGTCGATGATCCCGCAAAAAAACATCAAATTCATGTCTTTTTGCTTTATGATGATACTAGCTTTTTCAGCGGTTTCGCCCGCGTGGAGTTCGGAAATTATCCCTCGGGAACGTACTACAGAAATGAAAACTATTCTGGATCAACACAATCCCGGTTATAAACTACGTGTATGCCAAATTTCATCAAAATCCGGGCCGGTTTACCGTGATTGAGTGACAAACATCCAAACTTTCACATTTAAAATATTGGAAGGAAGATATCACAACCCATCACTTCTGCGAAGTTGCGCTAGCTAATTTAATTTCACCCTGTTATCAGACATGCTAGTGAAAACAAATAAATACTTAGGTATCCTTTTCCTTCAAAAAAACAACAATTATCACAATACTACACTTACCTTAAACTCCTTCCAGGATCAGGATCCAGCATCTGATCGGGCTTGTCGAGGCAGCTCATTTTCGAGCGCAATTTTAAGTACTGACTTTTACACACGGCTACATTTCCAGTTTAAGCTGACCTCGCCTTTTATTGGCTTTTTGTACAATAAGAAGTCAGCTTATACTGGAAACGTATAACTTGATTTGTCGCCGTGCGTACTTTCTTGCAGTGACCTTTTTTCATAACTTTATTGCATACAACTCAAAATATGCCAAATGCCTAATACGTATTTCTAGAGTTGTCGAAATGCACAGAAATAAATTAACTTCGTGCGACTCGCATACAGATTTTTTTTTTTTTTGTTTATCTCATAATGTCCCACTGATGAGCAAAGGCCTCCCTCAAGTTCGTTCAGGAACGATTACGAATTCAGTTCGTCTCGCCACCGACCCAGAAAGAAAATAATGCATTGTGTTAAAATGTCTTTTGCCCAGTTCAGGCGAGTATATTCATGCGAATCGACTAATAAGCCAAAATATGATATTCTAATTTTAAGGGTGTGCAAAATTCGAATATCATGTTTTGATTTAATTAGTATCTCCTGAAAATAATTACCGTTTCTATGTTACCTACAAATAGAGTACGACAGGAAATTATTAATGATAACGTTTTTAATCGGGTTAGTGAAATAAAACATTACATAAAATATTGAAGCTTTTATTTACAAAATTACCAACATATAATATCACTTTGGGAATTTGCAGGTTTACTTGCATAACGCCATAAATATACATAACTATTTATTACTATTTAATAAAAACAATAGTGATTACAATTCCTCGATTGTTACTTACAGTATTCCTACTATTATAGTAGGTGTAGAATGTTACGACAAAATGTTCATGCTTCGATAAATGGAAGTACAATAATTGTAATATCTAATTACTATTATTATGAAAATAATATTTATGATATCAAAAAGTGTTTTCCAGTACATTGGTGATCGAGTTGTTGCGCCCACCGTTTATATTACAACAGATTTTATGATTATTCTTAATTGTCAAAGAACGTGGTATACAACCTTTTTTATTACATAAGGTACACGGTAGCTTTTTATGTTTATATTTTCTATGAAAAATAATTATAAGAAATATATTATTTGAAAGATAAGTAAAACTTTCTAACTACTAGCAAATATTTCTGCTTTTATTATCATTACACTTGACTCAGAATTCTAAGCTTTGATTAGGTTTTATGAAAGCGTTTTATGTTCGAGTCAGTAAACACGACGATAAATAAAATTTTAGCTTATCCTTGCCTTGACCGTGAAAGAAGTTTCTTAGAAAATAGTCGACGAAAAAATCTTAAAAAGAAATACTTTATACATAGAGACGTAAATGAACAAGAACGCTCTCTAGGAAATCGTTTTAAAGGTAAATCCTTAGCATAATTTATAAAACAGAACTAAGTTTTATATCCTAATTTGAAAAACAGTTTTGGTGGGCGCAAAGAGTAGGAAGAAAAATATCCATATTATTGTAATGTTATAAATTGTTAAGAAGCGTACACAATTCTGCAATAATTTATGCGCTGCAATTTATTATTCATTTTAATAATATTTATTAGAACGAATTATTACAAAAAATATTATTTAATTATCTAACGCACATTTTAACGTGATTGTATTTATAAAGACGAGGCCGGGACAGGGGTGAGCGGAGAGTTATTTTTTTTTTATCAGTTTAATAATTCCTAAGTTTATCACTTGTTAAATAATTAGGCCTGGTCTATACACACAATCACGCAACTCGTGAAAGATTTTTAGATCCCAATTCAATGTAAATATTTTAAAGGAAGAGAATTAACTGAACCGCCAAAGTAGGTCGTATCGATGTTTTTACGTAAGCTTCTACTATATTTCTAATATGTACAAATTACTTGACATTTTTCCATCAGCTGAGGTATTTTTATATAATATTTTATTTAGTACTTATTTCTGTTATTGTTAACCTGTGACACCTAATATGGTCTTTCTTCAGCAGTGGAACTGCAGAACAAAGGCCATTAGGTTCAGTTAATTGCTCCTATCATATAATCCTTTAAAATATTTCATTAAATTCGAAACAAATTAATAAAATTTCTGCTTAAAGAAAATGAAATCATTTTATTTGGCATTTATCTATGACTACAAAGCGTAATTTACATTTATTGTCACAGGTGTGAGAAGTAAAACGACAAAATAAAATATATATAGAAATGTAGAAATCATTTTTATCGTTATACGGTTTATGCGCCTTAAGTATTTTTATTTACAACAATTTTTTATTTATCATTTTTATACGTAATAACAATTATGTCTGGTTGTATATCTATACAAACATGACATAGATATGTTTCAGACTTCGTAAAATAATTAATCGATCACAAATCTATCATTTAGTTACGATAGATTGCGGAAAATATCAACAAATACAGAATAATCAAAGAAAACGAAAAGTTTTTTTTTTTGTAAATGTATATTTTCTTAACCATTTATGTCTTTGGTTCAGGATTTCAGGAAGTTTTATAATATCCGTCATATTTAATAATATTAAAAAAAAAACTAACAAACTGTTACATATTTTTCAAGTCGATCTTCTTATTCAGTTTACCAGAAAACTATGAGTAAAATGCATAACTTTATTATTCCCTTACGTATTTCCCCCGGTTGTATTTTGCGACATTTCGTCAGCGTTGTACTGATTCACAACATAACACGTAATATTGCAATTCCTATCACGTCCTAAATGCAAGCCGTCAGTAACTTATGAATGTTACATGACAATTCAACCGAGAATTCGCGTCGCGAATAATCTTTAGCAGCGCGGCTGCAAGTAATGTGGCTCATATACGTCTGAGCGGCAGCACGAGATTTTATTACCATTTTCAGAACCACACTTCTATAATTTAGCCAACTGTATACCATATGAATTGTAACTCGAAAATACCATCACTAACGATTAAACGTTACCATGTATCTGAAAATGGTAACAATAAATTTTCAAACGAAGAATGTTCTTTATTTAAATATCTAATAATTTTCTATCTACAAAATTTTAATGTGACAATTCCATTCTCGTTACCAGTTATAAATCAGTACACGCTTTAAAGGGAACGCTACTTTACATGTCCATAATTGGTAGGACTATGTCCGGGAACTTATAATTTATATGTTATACATAATAGAAGGGATTAAGGGGCAGGCAGGCCGTCCGAAGGCGATCGGTCCCCGTCGATGAATTGAAGCCGCAACACAATTAGAAGGTAATACCATCGGCTTCCAGTATAACGTATTGGCTTTCACCCCAGAATGCACAATCTGTATCTCACAGTAGGCTTAGTCTTGTAAGACGAACCCTGTTTTGAACCTAGCGATCATCCATAAAAAAAATAACGTAATATTATATGATAAATAGTTTATACACTAGCCTTTCACTTCGATAACAACGCATCCATTGATTTAGGTCCGGCATTTCACAAAGTACAGATAGTTAAAATATAATGGAAGACGAAAGAAACAACAATAGAGTACCATAATTTTCCATTGAAATAATGGGAATTAACACTTTTCATAGATTTATATTTGCACACGTATAAAATTGTTTTATTTTAAAAGTCTATATACAATAATTTCTAACTACTCCTATAACGTTGTCTTAAGACCCTTCAGTGTATTCGTTTGAAACCACAAGTATGCGCGATTTAGAGTTTTGCATTAATTATAATAATAAAAAGAGGTAAATGAGTTTTTGAGGAAAGTACCGTACAGGCAGACAAAACACATTATTTTCGAACAAAATAAAACTATTTCGATTCAATTATGTATTATTACGCGACGCCTTTCCCAATAAAAAGACCATAAACATAATACAAGAGAAGTTTACCACTTTAGAATTCACCGTTGTGCTTGAAAACCTATAATTACGGATATAATTGAATAATTTAAGGTACTTATGTTCCTTTTACGATAATGATATACGGTTTAAATATTAATAATTAATGATTAACATGTCTGGAGGAAAACTTCATCAGTACGTCGATGAAGTGTGAAAATTCGATTTAATCAATTTACACTGCTTTACGGCTAGATTCTGCACTTACCTGCTTTGATGGTTGTTTGACAGGTAGGCAGTAACACTACCAAGATTTGGTCTTCATAACTTTACAAGCACAGGCAATAAGCCTAGTAGGTACGAGTAAATAAACATTTAGTGGCTTATATACAAACGCATAAAATAAACAATGTACTCAGTATCTAACAATACTTTTGGCAATTGACATCCTATTTCATCTATTTGATGTGTCGATTTACATGAGGCCTATGTTTCAGTAGATTATTTTCTGCGTTGTTTGCTCATTAGTGCTCTGACTCTTTTGAGGTTGGTGATGGTAATATCGTCGTTGGGTTGCAGTTGGAGCGCCCTCCGGTACGATGTGGCGGCTGCTGCGTACTTCCCATTGAGGTGCAGGATAGCGCCAAGATTGGAATGAAACTCGGCGTCCTGAAACCAAACCGACATGCTATTCGAGGAACCTGTACAAGCCGGTAATTAATTACACTAAACGGAATGCTCTACCGGAGCCAAAGCAGAGATTACGTGACATTTAGCGGTAAGCATTTGCAATTCCTTTGACTTGTGAAGTGATGATGTTACTAACATCAATATGACGTGAAGCGATGTAAAGTCCGTAAAAACGTTAGTCTTTGTTATTTTGCACATTGCTGGCAACAGTTTTGGTAACTGAATTATTGACAAAAAACGCTGAACGTTATGGACGTGTGGGTCAAACCTGTCACAATTTAGAAATATAGAGGCGGTCAAAGCCGCGGCTGCGGTCGTACAGCAATGAACAAAAAGGAATAACACGCTCATCGGTCGTTCTTGATGATTCGTTTTTGTTTATACACCTGAGGTAGCCGCATTTTCCTACACTTTTTAGTTTTGTGAAGTTATAAAATTGTTCAAAGATCATAGGTTTGGAATTCCTTTCTACTACCCTATCTCCTGGTTAGTCAAAACATTGGTTTTAAAAGCTGAATATTGTTTTTTTCCCTGTAACTAACCTAGCCTTTTTTATCTTGGCCAATCCTGATTATACAAAATACAATACACAATACAATAGTAGCCAAAACAAACACCCCACACAAGAACTCGAAAAATAACAAAACGTGTCGCTATCCAAAAACTATAATTGATACCACAAAGGTCAGAACGTCGGCGTCGGGAGAACAAAGAAAATAGCCGTTGGCGAGACCTTGATCTGACCATGTTTAACAAACAAACAGGAATGTTCACTTGAATCCATTTCCTACTCTCCATTCGCCTTTGTGCAGCGATACGTTTTAAATCTTTATTTAACGAATATCATGGCCATACTAAATCAATTCTACGGAAATACGTCGAATCAAATATTCGATTTTCATATGAATCTCTGCTAGATATTATTGGGGCAGTAAAAAATTCAACGCGGAAAACGTTTCACGATTTTAACGTAACTTGGTTTTTTGATCACGTCAAATATAGTTCGATGAAAATGTTGGTTGATACGGTTGGATTGTTTCAAATTCTTAGTACTACGATACGGGTTCTAGCTGTTGGGGGCTTAAAGGTGATATAGATCACTCAGCTAAGTATCCACAGGTATACCTAGACATAGACATTCATAATGGGAAGACGTATACTTGGAGATTTACATAGATCCAATCTAATTGATAAGTCTGACAGTAGACGACGAAGGGACACTTCCAGAGTATTAGACTATTCAATTTTGGATTGTACAGACGCCAGCGCATAAAGCTACTACAATCTGTCAAATTTCTTTAGTGGGTTTTCAACTTTATCACTAAAGCATGAGGTCCAAAATGGATTGGGAAAATTTGACAGTTTCGGGTACCTTGATGTACTGGCATCTGTACACTTTTGTACATTTACCTCGGGATGACTGTAATTAGAACCAAAAATAAAAAAAATATCATTTGATGAAACTTACATCAGGGTTCAACTGCACCGCGCGCGCATACCACCGCTCGGCGGAGCGGCAACGTCGCGCGTCCCGAAGCGCACGCGCAGCCGATGCTGCACGCGCGCTGTCCGCGGGTGACAACTGAGCTGCTGCTACTAACTGCTCTGCCGACTCCCGGAGTCGGCGTTGTGATCTCAGGAACATACCTATTGTGGCACAGTATCGAGTATTTTTATTTTATCTCTCTATCTTATGACAGAAGATACAAAATGAGAGAATTTTTAAATGTAACAATTGTTAAATGTTCAAATTTGAGATGGTCACTGATGAATGTTTTTTCTTATGTGTAAATGACAAATTTTACAATATTCGTAGCGTCGTAGACGGTCTACGAAGATGCTACGAAACCACTACGAATAATGCTTTATAGTTTTGTTTTAACGATAACTATCATTATAATCAATATTTACAGGAATACACATTAGGTAATTGATGTTCTCTGCAAGAGTCATTGATTAATGGTCATCATTGTAACTGCTAAAGTTTCTTCATGACGGTAAAACTTACCAAACTGATCTCTTACAGATGGATCGTTAGGCGCTAAAGTTAATGCTTTTTTAAACCACATTTCAGCTTCAATACTCCTACTAGCCTGTAACAAAATATATTATTAATGACACTTGGACAAGTTTAATACTTTTGGCGAAAAGATTAGTTCAGAGAGATACTTCAGTTGTAATTCTTGTAAGAGAATAATTGATCAATGCGGCGTAATAACGCAAGCCCTTAAGGAGTAATAATCTTAAGATACCGCAATCTTGCCGCAGTAGAGAAACAATTTTAGCGGTTGTTGTTATGTGTTGTTGTAGGTATGGCGTGGCTATGGAGAAAGAGAAGATGGAGAAATGTTCTCAAGATGGAAAATCCTACAGTGGCAACTCTTATGTCTTATGATCACAAATCATTTGAAATATAGAGAAGATACTTTAACCAAAATTATAAAATACTTCAAAAAGCTAATGTATAATGCACGTAAAACACTCGTCGGTATTGAATTTCGTATAGAAAAATCCGAAATTCTCAGGAACAAAGGACTAGACATTTATAAACTCAGCGTGGTTTTATACATTGATCGTTCGATGCTAAAGCAAGTCAGTCAAACTGTCAGTTTCAGTTACTCTGCATATTCATAACACACACTGTGTGTAGACGAAAAAAGTTTGAAAATCGGCAAAACTTTTGTATGGGAAACCACAACCCGTTACGTTAGTTGGAAAAATCAAATGGCTGCGTGTGAAAAATGCTAGAAAAAACGGGGTGGGTACAGTCAACAAAAGGGGGAAGTTACCAGCTAAGAAATTATATATTTTTAACTTTGTTAATGTAAATGCCTAGTTAGAGGTTACTAATGTAAACTACCCATGTAATGTTTCAAATATATAAACACTTAGAAGTTTCCTTTAAAGAACTTAGATGTTTTACTGGATTGGTTATGTTCTTCAGAAGGGTCAGGTGCGTAGTACTGGTGTAAACGAGGCAAAAGTACTATGTAAGGATCGTAGCAAGTGGTGTTCTGTAGTTTTTGCCTACCCACATGGGAAAAGGCATGAGTTTATGTATGTATATTTTACTTGGCATTTGTTTCAAATCAACACTTAGTCTGCCATCCAGGTTTATTGATTAAATGTCATAATATTCTTTGAATGTAGAGCCAATTTTTCGAGGAGAATCTTCTATCTTCTTGAATCAGTATTAGTTTATTCTTACTCAAAATCTTATAAGCCGTGCGAATACTCACATTTCTGGCAAGTATTTGTGCTAATGTGACATGTGTGCCGGCATGATGCGGCGCGGCCGCTAGCGCTGACACTAAACTATGCTCGGCCAGCGGCCATTGTTGAAGCTGCACATAAATCTCCCCGACCATTGATAGGACACTCTGCAAACAACAAAACCGAAATTAGTCTAACGATATATCATTCTAATTGCGTTGCGGAAGAGCGAAAGAATAGATCAGCCACAATGTCGATACTTTGGTGTGAGACACTTTAATTCCGTTCATGAATAGCAATTTTGCAAAGTCTGTACCGCGCTGTACAGTTATCGTAAGTTTTTTTTATTGTTTCTATGTGGGCGGACCAAGCTTGGATTCTAGCCAGTTAAGTCCAAACGGAGAGAATCCATCGGCACGTGCTTAATGCCAACTTCATGTGACAACACTGTTGAATGCGTGTTAAAATGCGACGTGCTTGTTACTTACATGTCGCGTCCAGCCAACGATCGGTGTGTTTGTATCTGGCAGTATTTGCAGCGCTTCTTTGTATGCTGAAAGCGCTTTATGCCAGTGGCCTCTCTGTGAATGTAAAGCTGCTAGTTGTACGAGCGCTGACACTCGGGCAGCGTCGTGTTCTCTTCGGTCGCGCACGCGCACTCCTTCGGCTCGGGAGCCGGCGCGGAGTGCGCTTGCGGCTTCCGCTAGACGACCATCCGCCATCAGGGAGGTTCCGAGATTCACATATGCAACTAGAACAATTTCCAATTTTAAATTTCTTGAAGTACCAAACAAAATAAAGGCAATCATAATAATTTCTAGTTCGTAAACAAAATTCGATTGTTGATTCAAAGATAAAAGGAAAGTCCGTTCAAAATCTTAACAAATTCTTGTTCAAAAGTTCAATATTGAATTTTAATCTCGATTGTATGGAAAACAAATACCTACAACAGAAACCACAGAGATAATTTTGTGAACAAGTAAACAACTTCATAGCAAAACTCCCTGAAATAGATGGCCCTAATGTTAAATTCTACTTCTAAATCACAGACAGCTTGAGTCGAAATAGCAAACATAATGGCTGAACCTATTACTAGTTTCAGTTCAACTGCAAAACTAGTTTATTTCGTGCAACTACCGAACAGAAAACAACTCAACTACAGACTTCGAAGCGGACGGAAAATATTTAAAATATTTATTTCCAACTGTCCATAGCTTTATTTGTTCAAAACACTCCATTAAAACTTGTTCTTGTATTTACTTAACAATGAAAATATTATAAACCCCTTTATTTTCAAGACAATAACGAAATTAGAAGAGAATAAAGACTCGGCCGGCCCTCATCTAAAATAATTTTAAAGGACAATCAAATTATTAGTAAGGGCTATGAAGAAATACCAAAGAGTCTTTGTTTTTAATAATTAATTTATCTCAAGTACTTACGAGCCATTGAAGGTCTAAAGTAAATTGCTCTCTCGAAACTTTTGATAGCATCGCTGTAACGTCTTTGGTTTTGTAGTAATATTCCCCTGAAACAAAGATAAACACTCATTTTAGCAACGGTTATGTTTTGGAAATCTTCGCGGCTTTTTATTAAGTCGATAATGTTAAATAATAATTAGTCTTGGTTCATTAAATTACTACTAAATGTCTTTTTCATTAACCGAGGTAACATTTGAAATAGAAATGAGTCTATTCCGTTTCTGAGAGGCTTCTCAATTATTCTGTTACCAAATCTCCAGCTAAACGATTTTATAATTTGGTGTATAACTTGGTGTAGATCTGTAGACAACCTATTAGAAAACCTAATGTGTTATTTACAGTACGTGAGTCATGTATGTTTGAGTTATCAAAGACCACATTTTATTGACTATAGGTGCACTGTCCCACAGTTGAGCAAAGGCGTTTACCAAATCCTTCAAAGCATCGATTTCTATAGCTACTTCTATCAAAGATCACATAAGCTTGTTAAATACATTTTACTGCCTAGTAAGTAAACTTAACAAATCGAATCTAAATTTTAATAAAAAAAATCTTAGGTATTTAAAATAAAATATTCACATAATCAAGAATATTATGTTCTATTAACGTCACTAATGGGAAGGTACTAGCGAGGTATAACAAAAACAAAAGTACCTATATTGTGTTACATTTAAAACACCTCCGTAGTTTAACAATACTCGTAGACACGTAGAAGGCCTACGGCGTAGCAAAAATAAACGCGTATTTATTACTACGCCGTAGACCATTTATTGTTTATTGTGAAAAGTTTCCACAAAGTTTTTTACACTAGGATTTCACGTGAAGCCTTATATAATTGATTCAAACATTTCTTTATCGTCCACGGTATTGTTTGAAGGCAATTATTGTTCAGTCCGCAAAGAATTATACGCTGGTCTTTTGTGAGTAAAAAGGCAGATAATAGAATTGATGGCAGTATACAGAAGCATGTTCATGACAATCTCTGAATAGTCTATAGCGACGAGGCTTATAAAGACCAGTATTTGAACTGTGCCTATTTGTCGTACATCCGTTCTATTCACACTATTCATCTTTCACAGCCACATCAGAGTCACCTTTTGTGACGTATTCATATGACGTATGAAATATTGAACCAGCTTTCGTGGAGAACTGAAGTTGCGGAGCTTGACGCTTTCATATCCCACATTAATATTGCGATCCTAGTTTCACATTTGGCGCTAATTAGTGATGAGCATTTGCTGCTCCCAAATTCATAGCTCATCAAACGTTGTTTCGCGCTGTTCCACCAAAATCTCGTCACTATTTAGCTGTTGTATGCAGTATTTTGATTAATCAGAACGAAATTGAAATAGCGATCCTTTTAGAGTCGGGGCTCTGAACTTATTAGTTAATGAAAATGGTGCCAGATATGTTTGAAGCTTGCTGAAAATGTTTTAGAGATATATCTACATATTGTAGAGCATTGACGCACAAACTGTAATAATCAATATCATTGACATGATTCCTGACACCCTAGCGTGTAAGTGGTTCCTGACACCCTAGTAACAGGGTGTACGTTGATGTCCCAGGCCATTCTGTATAATAAATATTTTATTTCATTTCTTCTTTATTTTTCTAGAAGTAATTAATAAAATGTAAATCATTATAAAAGGAATAAAATACTCTCTACATGCGTCAGCATTACCACATAAATAACATTCCGGAATCATCTTTGACATGCTGCCACGAAGTACATTCAGAATCAAACAATCGGACGGCATTATTACACGCGAACAATGCAAAATGTCAGCCTTAATGAAACATCACCTGATGTAACCATACAACGTTATAAAAGCTGTATAGATAGATGCGGCTGTGCAATATTGTCCGCATGAATAATGCAGGGCCACAACGAGGCAGCTTCTACGTGGGACCAACGTACACTAATGAGAACCATCCAGCTCGGGCGGGCTATTATACCCTCCTCTTCGCGTGCAATAATTTGTTACTAATTCCCTTCTAATTATTGTAACGTTGGTATTGTGAGTGGAATTGCTTTTGTGCGGTTGGTGCAGCCTTACCAAAACTGGCTGTGTTGACATTCAGTTTCTCTGTTGGACGGTATTTCATTCGGTGAAATGAAAGTATGTTACTAATTATGTTGGATGTGAGTAGTTGTACGTAGAATGAAGTTCGAGATTCGGTACGTTAGAAGTTTGCTACGGTTATGAGTCAAACTAATGCTTCAATTTAGGAGTTAAAGGAGCATGTTTGTGAAGCAAAAGATGGCGTTTGTTAGTCGAGTAATCCAAAAATCATACAACTCTGTTTTCCGATACAGTTATAAAAACGAAAAAATTCAATAATAATCTAGCTCTTTATTCTTTCCACGTGGTAAAATCACACAGCTCAGATTTTCGATTCGGTAATAAAAACGAAAAAAATAAAATAATAATCTAGCTCTTTATTCTTTCCACGAGGTAAAACCATTTCCATTTAATTAATACTGCAAATAACCGAGAAAATGCCCGTTTTCCTATCTATAAAATTGGCTATTTAATTCTAACCACTAACGAGCGAAATACTTAACTATCTTCGGAGCAGTATCTATAAATTAGTAGCGTATCGCCGGTTGTATACTATCACAATTTTTATTCCTTTCACCGGTTTCCGCAGCTCGTAAAAAGTTTTTTGTGTTTCCCTCTTATCTCGTTGCCCCTATGTGGTGCAATGTATGCAATGTTGTGTTTCTACAATGTTTCTGTCAGTTAAGTCTGCGTATTTATAAAGAGCTTCATTTGAACTTCGTTTTAAGAAATATTAAAAATATTATACATCCCAACATATATTTTCACAAAAAAAAAAACAACCGACTTCCTTAAAAAAAACACTACAAAGTCATAAATAACTTTAATTTCGGAAGTCGGTGTCTTAGAATCTGTATTTAAGGTTTTTTTGCCACCGACTTCCGTAATTAAAGTTATTTTTGACTTTGTAGTGTTTTTTTAAGGTAGTCGGTTATTATTTTTGTAAAAGTTTTTATTTTTAACTTTTTAGTTATGGTAGATACTCTGCACTAATCTAATCGCGTTATTCGTTCATTTGTCGTGCAAATACTTAATGCAAATTAAGACTTATAAGGTTTTCACATGGACCCCATTGTCCGAATGAAACCAAATTAAAATGGAACCATTCGGGGAGCACCAACTTTTAAATAAAAAAATAATCATCAAAATCTGTTCACCCAGTCAAAATTTATGAGGTAACAAACATAAAAAAAACATACTGTCGAATTGATAACCTCCTCCTGTTTTTGAAGTCGGTTAAAAAAGGATTGGTTTCTCAGAATTTTACGTTAAAATTACACATGAACCTTTATAGATAATAACTAGGTAATTAGTGTTTTAGTTGAAGAATTTTCTATTAGCAATTTTATGAAACAAATTCCTAACCAAGTAAAAAAAAACAAGCTCTTTTGCCACAAAAGTAGCACAGCTCGTTGCAGATTTTTTCTCAAATTGTTGCACAACTACCAGTTTCCCACAGAATGTCAATGTTCCGTTGGAAAATATTGTGCACTAGTAAAATAGGCGTTCACACATTTTAGCAGCGACACTCGCAGCCAGTCAGCTTTTAACACAACGCGTGATGAAAAGGTTTTTTCTCTCTCACTTCATAATGGGCGCGCGGTCCCTCACCGACCCAACTGCACAACTTTCGATTAATACGCCTTTTTACTCGACTATAAGGATTGTAAGAGTTGGATAAGGGTTCTTTAGAGTTTGCAGAACGCGTTTTTTTTATGGCTGGTGTGTATTATGCTTATGGTTTCTATACTAAGATAAATAGTGATGGTATATGATATCTTGCGACTAGTGATGGGCAGTGGATAAATACTCGGAGGATAAATACTCGAGTTTTTATCCGAAACGGATAAATACTCAATTTTTACTAATTTTTACTGAGTATTTACTCAAAATGATGGATAAATATATTTTTTGTGCATTGGATGATTCTTTTATAATGTAAATGACGTGTACTGTTATTTGAACTTTCCGAAATACTATCTTTTTACATTATTTAGTTCTAACATCGATTGCCAGGGCTGTAATTGTGTCAAGAGTCCCACTGTCTCTAATAGAACATACTCTTAGATATTTTTTTAGAACCTTTCTTTAATTAGAGTGTATAGAATCGCCACACAAGTGAATGTCTCCGTGTTGAAATCCTAAAAGACATTATAAACACGGTGAAGAAAAGTTTGGTGTTATTGGTGACCACGCTAGAAACGCAGTAAGTAAAAGATGTTGACTCTTTAAACTGCGAAGCACGCACTATTCATTTGCTGGCTCATGGGTCCGAAATATGTAGATTTCAACAATTTTATAAACTATGCAGATTTAATAAAATCTATAAAAAAAAACAAATGAACTGGTATTAAAGCAGGTATTGTAAAACAAAGGAAATCGGGAGAGAAGTTAAAGCTGCCGTACTGCACAAGATGGGGCGCCTGATAAATACAAAAGCCGTTCTCTTAGTGTTAACAACAAAAGATACTGTCATGTCAAATGACACAAGTAGCTTTCCTTGATGTTATTTTTGTGGGATTGCGTAGATCAATGCTTCTCTCTTTCAAATAGAGCCCAACAAGTGCCCACCTAGTGTAGTGTGTAGTGTATCATCTTCTACGATGAGAAATCTAAAATAAGGTTTATTTTGTTTAATCAAGGTTCTTGATAAAACCAAAAATCAAATTCTCTCAGCAGTGGAAAAAAGGGTAACGATTGCCTATAAATTTTTCCGCCTATCTGCTTGACTCAGAAGCTTGCTGCTTGGCACGTGGTACGGAGGAATGAAGAAAATGTCGTGGGGAAAGTTTTGAGTATGAATGTCGATGACTAAAAGAGTAGGGGGAGACGAAAGAAACGATGGCTGAACTGTGTGAATAATATGGATAGAAAGGGTGTGAAGATGGCGACTAGTACCAAAGTGTGGACGAAAGAGACAAGTTGCGCCGACCCCAAATAAACTGGGATAAGGGCAGAAGAACGATGATGATCTGCTTCACCCAAAGACTAAAGGTCGAGTTAAATCAAGACAAAGAACTGGATGTCATAGATTTTATAAGTGGAATGTCGAAATGGTATTCTGGATGTGGAAGTAATGCCAACATTTGCTGCCGGGGTCGCGTGATTGTTCGAAAGAGATACCGTGACCCTGGCACATGGGCAATTGAAGGAACACGGGTGGGTTTTAGTCAGTAAAAGTCTGACATGCCCTCCCGCTCCGCCCATAGCGGGAGAAGTCATTTGATGATTTCCCATCCAAAAAAAAAAAAAATGCCAACATTTGCTGCATAAGGCCAGGAAAGGTTGTTGGTGAAAAACTTTTATTTAGAAGAACACTAATGAAATAAGCCCCTTAGCCGAGCGCGACGGAGAGGCAATCTCTGCGCTCTCACGCCCCTAGCCACCGCAGGAGACCCCCCGGGCGTCGGGAGTCAATTGTGGACTCCCGTCAAGGAGCAGGCTCGGCTCGACGGTACGTTGTGTTCCGCACGCACCTCAAAGAGATGTCAGCGTTTTTGATGGGGTCCGCTTGGACCGACGCGTGCCAGGGTCGCGGATTTTTATGAAAGAGTGACCGTAGCCCTGGCATAGGCAACTGAAGGAACACGGGTAGGTTTTAGTCAGTAAGAGTCTGACACGTCCTTCTCCTCCATCCAGAGTGGGAGACGTCATTTAATGATTCCCACCCAAAAAAAAAGCCTGGCGGAAAGAGATAATTATGTTTTTCGACAAAGTTAACTAAACTAGCAGTGGGTATTCTTTCAACACCGTATACTTCTGTTGCAACAGAAAGGCCCTTTAGAACACACACAAATATTCACAGAAAAAAAAAATGTGACGACAGAAAAAGCGACAAAACTTGCATTTATTAAATATAATTGGTTTATTTTTATTTATTTATTTGATTATTTATGTACACACAGTAAAAAAAAACAGAGTGATAAGGCATATTAATACAATTGAGTACAAAGGTACTGCTTATTTCTTAAGAAATTTCTTCCAGCAGACCTGCGATAGGAGAAATGAAAAAGAAATGTAGACAATAGTGTGTGAAAACAAGAAGAGAAGATATGAATATGTGAAGTCTTAAATTATAATATACTTATACATATAAGTAATAATATATAATGCAAGAAATTAACATATACTTAAATAAATACATAAAGCTAAAATATACAAATAAATACATATACATATATTTATATATATATAAATACACACAATTATGAGGAAAGGTAGTGCTCTTTTACTCGGGATTTGAAAAGGGAAATAGTTTTTAGATCTCGAATGCTAGGCGGAAGTGAGTTCCACAATCTAACATTAAGGACAGAGAAGGAATAGGAATAATAACTAGTTTTATGGGGTTGGGATTTAAGGAGGGATCTAAGGTGTGATCTGCACGGTGCATCACTAGAGCGAGCGTAAGAAAAACGTTGACGCAGATAGGAAGGGTAAGATGGGTTGTGTAGGAGGTTGAAGAGGAGACATAAAATCCGAGTGTTCCTGCGAAGGCGGATTGGGAGCCACTTGAGTTCCTTGCGAAGGTGAGAAACATGGTCATACTTTCGAAGACCGAAAACAAAGCGAATGCACAGGTTTTGCAGGCGCTCAAGTTTGTTTAATAGCTCCTCAGTAATGATTGATGTTATTATTTTCTGACGAACACTATTCATGATTGAGTGAAATTATTGGAATACAGTCTTTTTAAGTGCTAATGTACAGTACACAACTTCTTTTTTTAATTTTAATTAAATTCAATCCTTTTCTTTGTAAAATGACAAAATGTTCGTTAATGAAACTTGAAATAGTATTTATCCGTTGTTTTGGATACATACTCAGTAAAAATGGATAATTATCGAGTATTTATCCATTTTGAGTATTTATCCGGATAAAATCCCAACACTACTTGCGACTATTATTCACTATGAACACTTCTGTATTTAAATTAGACTCGATTTCATAATAATTACTCATAATGTAACACGTTCCCAAAGATAGATAGTCATTCGAATATACCTATTCTAGTTAATAAGTATAATAATGACTATAAACCTATGGAAATAAAGCGATCATTCTACCAAGCCTTTTTCCAATGTTATATGTTGGGATCGATTACTACTCTTACCGAATATAGCTGAATACCCGTATTTCGATGGAGCGACTGCCTTATCTAACCTCCACAATCCTCGGCAACACGATAGCCCTTGGTAAGACTGGTTGTCAGATGTTTGGGCTTCTGACTAGTAATATATTACTACTGTATATACTTTATTTCTCTCATAAAGGAACAATATCTGGATGACCGAGCTTTGCTCGGTATTTTTTGGTAAATTGTGTTTAAAATAATAAGTTTATGTTCAAGTTGATTATCGATAAAGTTGGTCATTGAAAACACGAATAAAACGACATTTTTTTGATTTTTATTTTTGTGTACTAAATTTCATGAAAATCGTTAGAGCCGTTTCCGAGATTCAGATTATATATATATAAGGTGTATCTATTCATACACGAAATATTTTATGAGGTACACCTGTAGGCGGTAAAGAAGCTACAGAAGCAAAAAGAAAATTTTAATCTATGCGTTTTTGAATTTTCGTAATTATTATAATTTTAAAACTGCTTGAGACGTTTTGCATAAAACCTTTACTCCAAATTCTATGAATGGCCCGCCTGACGCTGCGGGGGCGGTGACCGGACGGCACAAGCATGGCCGCGGTGTCTCGGGCCGTAAAAAATAAGAAAGGAGCTAGTATTTCTTATGTGCGTCAAATAATTTATAAATATTAAATTTTGAAAAAAATACATTTAAACAATTTTTTTCGTTGCTGTAGCTTCTTTACCACCTACAGGTGTACCTCTTAAAATATTTCGTGTATGAATAGATACACCTTATATATACAAGAATTGCTTAATTAAAGATATATGATTTTTATAGTAATTTATTTCAACTATTTTACCTTTAACGTATTAAATTCTTTGCGAGAGCTGTAGTCTGAAGTAGTTTCGAGACCTGTAACACAGATCTCCAGGCCTTTAAACAGAATTACATGTCACGGGCATTAATTCAGATTATAAATAGGTACTACCCGCAAAGACCTGCGAATGGCAGCCGGGACCAACGGCTTAATGTGCTTTCCAAGGCAGGGAGGAGTCTCGATATCAAATGTATGGTCACACATCCACGAACCAAGCGAGGTAATCATAGCCAACCTTTGATAGATCCGTGAGGCTGTAAATAATTAGCCACAAGCCCCTCTAAGTCCAAGTTGAGCTGCATTATTGCTAATAAATGCCTGCACTGACTGGACAGGTCCAACTCTCGGTTTTTTGAGAAAAGACACACACAAAGGTGTATGTCTTTCCTCAAAAACCATTTCAGACCTGACCAATATTATGTCTGGACTTTAAAAGAGACTATGACTTTTGAGTTTGTTACGGCCTTTTTTCTCAGAGTGTCAGATAGGAAACGCCGACCTCATCTAGTTTTTAAAATATGATTGACGAGTAAAATTAATTTGTATAAACCTACTTATAAAAATAAAATCATTTATCTATAAACCTATTTATTTCAAGGTATAACTTCATAATTTGAACATTTTGTATAAACCATGTTGTGGTTACAATTCACAGCGAACCATTTTACAGATCGATTTGATAAAATCGTGCTAATAGGCAGTTTGCCATCGCAGTTAATGCCTAGATTACCGCCTGCATACAGATTCTAGGAAGAGAATTACAATAGTTTATATACAAAAGTCGGAAAAATTATCAACTTCGTGATAAACAAAGTAGGTTTTTAAGTTAAAAGCTATTTCATGTCCATGTTACTATAAGATGTTATTACCGTTACGGGTCACAATGCTATATAATAATTACTTTTTTAAATTATTGTCTGTGAACGATATTCATCAAATTAGAATCCATTACGGTGACAATGACGTTCCCTTAGCGTGTAAAGTAAATTAAACGTGTGGAATTTCATTAGCGTTGTGACACAAAAGTTTTTACTGTTATTATTTTTATGTCAAGTTAGTTTTATATCGCTTTTTTGTGTAGTTAAATTGTTATGATAGATAAAACAGTCATGAATTGCTGTGTAAAGTTTAAAAGTTTTTGTTTATTTATGCCTTTTTATATTGTTGGTAACGCACCAGGTAGAGTTTGTTTTTAGTAATAACACCGCGCGGGTACATCGATCAGGTTAAGCTACGCTTGCCGCGGTTGGTCCGTGGATGGGTGACCATCATTAAATACCAAGACCCCTCCAACACTCGGAAAGCACGTTAAGCCGTTGGTCCCGGCTGTGATTCGCAGAACTTTGTTAGTGGTTATGGT
Organism: Aporophyla lueneburgensis; assembly: GCA_932294355.1. Classification (NCBI taxonomy): domain Eukaryota; kingdom Metazoa; phylum Arthropoda; class Insecta; order Lepidoptera; family Noctuidae; genus Aporophyla; species Aporophyla lueneburgensis. Next base: position 17,477,225 of record OW028746.1, on the reverse strand, counting down.
TCGTCAGAAGCCCGAAAATCTGACAGTCAGTCTAACCTAGTTATTGCAATGTACAGGTCAGATAGGTAGCCGTTTCATGTAAAATACTAGTACTAAGGGGCATCCGGTTAGACAGAAAGCTGACCTTAACATAATTGGGAAAAGGCTAAGCAGATTGACTCTAGTGCTTGTTTTTATGATATCTTGTTCTAAGATTTTTAAGCATCTCGGCCTCCGAAGCCTAACCTTGACTAGTTACGGGGTATGTATGACTAGCAATTAGTTGTGCAAGAAAACAAAACTAACAGTGATACTCACTACAAACTTATCAAATTCAAATCAAACCAACACTGCCTATTAACAGCAATCGTAAATTCTCTTCAGACCAAAAATTCTTCACCACAATAAGTAAAATAATTATTTCTCAACTCCAAATTCTATTACATCAAAGACTAAGAAATAGTATCAGGATTATGGCCGGCAGCAGTCTCGTCGGCTAATAAGATCATACTGCAATCGCTTGCTAAGTAGGGTAATTACGACCATGCTCCCTTGGGTCGGCCTTGCCGGGTTATAGGAGCGAAGTGGATGTTTATGGGTTGATTTCGATATTAGGGTACAAAGATCATAATGTTATGTGCTGATAAAATAATACCCTGGAATTACTGAGCATCCTTAATTAATTTCGTAAAAATTTACAACTTGTACCGATATTCTGTTGCGATATAATTATACACTATGTGTAAGAGAATGTACATCGATCAATAGGATTATCTAAAGAACTATATATACTGAGCTAGAGTAGGTATTGTAAAGGTTGTCTGCAAAATACGACCATATATAGTACTGGCCGGCTATAAAATAACTTTGATCACATTCGAACAGTCAAGCTAATTTAGAAATGGAATAGCAAAAAAAAAATAGGCGTGAGATTTGGCGAACACGCGATGTTGGAAATTAAAATAGGCTCATCGTTTTATTTTCTAGGAATAATTAAGGTTCGAAGTTGTACAATAAAAATATTTTATCCTTCCATCCGCTACAGAGAGCCCAAAATGTTCCTACAGTACCTAGTGTGTCATTCTGTGAGTTACCCGACACGACATAGACGGAATTAGGAAACACCTCGAAAGTGACAGCCCGTATATGAGCTTAGGCTTACAAACCCCATATACATACTTACACAGAACAAACGATTTATAAGCGTTGGTCCTGACGGGTGTAGCGCAGTCACACGCGTTTGTAGGTGCGATAAATTAAATACAGATACGGTTTGTTAATGTTAACGTTGCATAAATTATGATGACGGAATGTTTGTTTAATTTGGCACGTTTGAGCGGCGTTGCTTGGATAAATTGTAGGTAATTTATGCAGTGAATGCTCACGGTTCTCACGACACCGGGCTGATGTCCCCGCCGAGCCGGGTGCGTCGCACGCGATACCGACATTCCGCGATTTAACCGAGGTGACAAATTGTGAATTGAATTAATGTTTACCACCCCGCTTAAATTATAACTTACGCATTATAACACTATCTTTATTGTTGCTATAATTCACAGCTGAACTGCGAACTCGTTATACAAAGGGAACGATATTTTACTCCAGATTTATTTGAATAAGCAATTTGTCTGTTTCCATTAACTCGCCTTCCGAAATTTCAGTTTGCCGAATCGTTGACCGTGGTTGTATAAATACGACAGGCCCAATTTCATTTTATCGTAATTTAAAGTTTTATCAATGAATAACATAAATCTTAATATTTTAGAAGTAACTCCGAGTTTGCTCTCGGAGAAAGCTTTAGAATAATGTTGTCTTCAAACATTACTTTCTTTAGGATACTGTGAAAAGAATTTCTTACAATTATATTTTTTATTTTAATAAAAATGGCTGAGGAAAAGTACAAATGTGGAAATTGGTTTGGTTCATGAAGGTATAAAAGTACATCTTTTGATACACCAATGGTAAAAAATACAAATAGGTTTATTCATAACAGCAACAATACTGGACTAGCAATAGTCCTCAATTACAATGGCTCATCGTCCTGAATCGGAAACTCGAATGTATTCAACAGAAAACATAATAAATAACATATGCCTAGCTAATCCCAGAACTCAAACCTATTTCATAAACCCAAAATAGCATAGTAACATTGATTCCCAGCTTCGAGAATACCAACACTGTGTCAGCGAAGTGTGGCTGATCCTCATACACAGAGATTGCAAAATTGACCACTTATCTGCGTAACAGCATTATGTCCGCCACATACGCTAGGAGTCGGGGGATTGGGACCCACATCCGTGGAGTGCAATACGTGCAGAATTTATTAGTCTGTACATCTCTATACATATTATATTTTTTATATCCAATGTATGATCGGGATTCCCTTTGTGGTCGTCTATAAGTATGTAGATATATTTTCAATGTTGATTTTTAATTTATACGCTGATAAACTCGCGGCCTACCTGGGCAATAAATTGCTCGGACAAGCATCTTCATCTAGCACGATGAAAACGTAACGTAAGCCCAAACGTAAACCTCTATAGTATTTTGGTTTAAATTGCGTCAAACAAATAGAACCTTATTATAGATAAGAATAAATTCTAAAACTAAAAATTGGGCTAACAAATACAAATAAAATTGTATAAATTCGTCTAGTAGTTCCAGAAACTAGCGCGTTCAAACAGAAAAACAATCTTAATCTTCAGCTTTATTATATCGTATAACATAAAAAAAATCTAATCACCTATAGCAAATATCATGATAATATACATGTATCCTATTCATTGTGATCATTGAGCAAGACCTTTAAAGAATATTTGTGCGAAATTTTAACAGAATCGATTCAGAAGTGCTTGCGCCAATCCGGAACATACATCCAGACAAATAGACAAAAAGCAAAAACATTCGGCATCAGAGCGTTCCAACACCTCGTAACAATCACTTGTTCACAAGAATATTTAGTCTACAGTCTTGAGTTTGTAAATATTTTGTTATATGTTTAGAAGTTATGTAGATAAGAAATATTTAAAGAGGTTTTGACTTCAGTTTTCAATAATCCTTTTGTATATGAGCTTCAATAAACTCAGATGGTAACCAGTGAATACCGATTTGTATACAGATAAGATTCATAATTTTGTATGATAGATCATTTTCTGTACGCTGTGTACTGATTGGTATATAGGGAGCCCTAATGGAGGATTAGGAGTAATATACTATAATAGAGAACACGAGGCACAGCTTTGTATTACATTTAATGAATCGAATGTTCAAGGTTATGTTTAATAGACCTAGTAGTTGACAATAATCAAATTGGGCACTAATTATGAGTGCGACTAACTCACAAGGGGTTGGGTCACGTCTACACGTGAGGCGTATATACTGGTAGAGGTATATATACCAAGTATGTGCTTCCCAGTACGCAGCCCGGGTACAGACCGGAATACTGGGTAAATACCTTGAAGGTATGACGTCATACGTATAGGCTAGTACGAAACGAACCGCTACCACAAGGTATCAGCCAGTTCGTGCAGCATCGGTCCGCCGAAACCACCCGAAGCTACCCGACCGCTTATGGCAGGACCCGAACCGTCATTCGTGCTTTAGGAACGTTCGGACGATCTAATTCACGTGCATAAAAAATATTACGAATTACATTTTTGTCATATCAAAGAGTTCCTTATAAATATATTGTGTGTAATAAAGTGATTTTTAACTACGCAGCTACTCTAGTTAGTCAGTTTAAATAAAATTAATGTTATTTTGCATATAATATTTAGTAGGTACTCACTAATAACCATCTTCATATCTCTTACTTGAAACGTCGTACCTACATAATATTGGAGGTATGCCATACCTATCGCATACGTTTACTTATCGAAATCATAACACACCCAAATACTTACAGGTATTTTGAAACCCAGTTTTTGGTCCAGGTATTTGGCCATACCCATACCTTAAAGGCCGGGTATGGAGATTGGCAGGTATATCTCATCTCTAGTTGGGTGGTTGTGGTGAAAAACAAAGAAAGGAGAGCACCTACGTCTTACAGTGGGGTAGGAAGGCAAAGGAACACGTGTATTAAACAAACTGTTGAACACGTTCACTTAGCACTAGCACCACTGAACACAGATACTACTGCAGCGCTCACAATCGCAACAAGGATGATAATACAGTGAAACAATAAAATGTACTTAATACATATGTACTGAGATCAAATTGGCATAAAAAACTCCCTTGACCTAATTAAACGGCGAAGAATCTTAACACCGAGATTCACGATCCATGAGCAACGCCATCTATGGGTACAATTAGGAACTATTTGCTCAAACACAAACGAAACAAATATTCGAAACATTCTAAAATTGAAAATAATCGGTATGGCATTTGACAGCCAAATTCTTGAGGAAGGATATAAGCACCACACTGGACCTTTAAAAGCCGAGTAAATAGAAAAAACCGGCCAAGTGCGAGTCGGACTCGCGCACCGAGGGTTCCGTACAAACTGTATTCACGGTTTATGCATAAGGTTTATGTTTATGAAATTAAATGTTTTTTTTTTTATATTTGAGTTGATTGAATGAAAGGTAAATTGCGGTTTACGATTTACGACATATTAAAAAAAAACTACTTACTAGATCTCGTTCAAACCAACTTTCGGTGGAAGTTTACATGGTAATGTACATCATATATTTTTTTTAGTTTTATCATTCTCTTATTTTAGAAGTTACGGGGGGGGGGGGACACATTTTACCACTTTGGAAGCGTCTCTCGCGCAAACTATTCAGTTTAGAAAAAAATGATATTAGAAACCTAAATACTATTTTTGAAGACCTATTCATAGATACCCCACACGTATGGGTTTGATGAAAAATTTTTTTTTGAGTTTCAGTTCTAAGTATCGGGAACCTCAATATTTATTGTTTTTTTTTTCTATTTTTGTGTGAAAATCTTAATGTGGGTCACAGAATACATCTACTTACCAAGTTTCAACAGCATAGCTCTTATAGTTTCGGAGAAAAGTGGCTTTGACATTCGGACGGACAGACATACAGACAGACAGACATGACGAATCTATAAGGGTTCCGTTTTTTGCCATTTGGCAACGGAACCCTAAAAAGACAGTAAGCATATTAAGGGCCCGGCGATGGACAATCTGTCCATCTAATACCAAAATCATTTGCAATTTGAGCATATTTCCACCATTTTAAAATTATATTCGGCTTTAGACAGTATTTATCTAGGTTATGGTGACGTTTTTTTTTAAAAAAAACTGAGCTAAAATGAAGTTTGAGCGAATTGCATTTCGCACATTTTTACAACATAAATGACATGTTTTCTTTTTGTTTTTTCTGCATTAAAAACAACAATATCTGCAATAATGTTTTATCCATAACACAGCTTATATTATCAAGATACAAAATAACGAACACCAATTTAATAGTACATTATGGTACAAGTGTGTAATGTTGGTGATTACCGCTGAGGCGCCATTGAGACCCGAGCCGTCAGGTGAGGGTCTTAAGAGAGCCGAGGACGGTAATCATCAATACACACGTGTATCATACGACGTTTTTCAACACACTTGCGAGGAAAAAACAAATATGTATTGCATAAATCGTTTAATTATTAAAACAATTGGTGAATGTACAATTTTCAAAACGATATTGGATTGTTTTTGATGGCAATTTCACAGTTTGTGTTACATTGGTACTTGCCACTTCTTTAGTACCTTCATTTACTTCTTGTGTAAATGTCGGCGACAAAGGTAAATCATACAAATTACTGGAAGGAGAGGGCACCAAATAACTCACGCTAGTAGATGTACATGGTTGTGGTTCGGGGCAAAACTTTTTTGCCTTTGGCTCCAAATTAATGGCTTGCGTTATTTTGTCATTGATTTTTGCTTTGTTATGAATTGAGTCTTCTATGTACGATTCAGCGATTGCGTCAGAACGCCATCCACCATGTCGCTTCAAAGTTAGTATATCAGCCCCCGAATCAGCCAACATTGTAGCCGACGTTCTTCTAAAACTGTGTCCAGTGTAAAAATCGGCCTCAGGCAAACCTAAATACTTCGCTATTTCTCTTGGCATATTACCAAATTTGTTAATACCGATTGTTTGTGCAGTACATTTTCCTTTCTGAAAGTTTTGGAAAAAGCGGTCATTCTTTGTTTTTGTTGAACGGAGATCTTGGTATTTTTTCACTATTTCACGAAACGTTCCTTGGATTGTAAAAGATCGTGGAATCTTGGTTTTAGTCTGGGTAATTTTGACAAGAAGCATATCTCCGTGGATTTCTACATCTTTTGTTGTAATATTGTACAGCTCTTGTCGTCTACAAGCACCAGTAACACCGAATATTAAGGCAACCTGCAAAGAAATCAATTAATTAGTTCTAAGAAATTATGCTAAAGTTACACACTTGTATATTGTAGATTCGTTTCGATTAAAAATATGAAACGTACCTTTGTTGCTAGATACTGACTATCCGTTGCCTCATTCAAAAACTTTTCAACGTCGGCTGGTGACAAAACTTTAGATTTCCGACCAATATATCCATCCGAGCGTCTCTTCAAAAATGCCATCAGGTTACAGTACGTTTTGATATCAACACCATGTTTGAGCTTAACCATGCTTCTTAACATGGAATAGATGCACCACAGGGAGCTAGGTTTGTATGTATTGGCGAGTTCAGAGAAATACGCCAAAAACACATTTTCAGAAAATGACTGGGTTTTTTTGTTGCTCTTCCATTGCAGGAAACTATCGTAAGCAGCTAAATACTTTTCTCTAGATTTTGCAGGTATTAGGCTTTCGTTTGCATTTTGTGCTGCATTTAGTATTTCTGGCGGGGTTAAATCAATCAATTGTTCATCTTCTGTACTAAAACCTGACATTTTTATAATTATTTACCACACAGCAACAAATGCGATACAAACAAAATATGAAAATTAGGGGAAAATTGGGAAATGGCGCGCAATTTTTTTTTTTTTTGCACGCGCCAAATGTAAGTTGATTGATTACAGCCATACAGCCTACTTCAAAATGATAATTTTTGTGATAAAATGCAAATATTTTATAAGAAATTATTGTGAATTATAAATAATTTGATAATAATAAATGTTTTTTCGTCTTAATTAGGGACACATTTATTTATTTCAAAAATGTAAATAGATTTTCGGTGGCATAAAACCTCTTTGTTGTTACAAAAAAAAAAAACTGTATTACCCGGTTAAATTGAAAATGCTCTGTTTACTCGCATATAATTTGCAGTTAGGTACTAACTTAACTTTGTAGGGATCATTCTATTATGCACTAGTGTGTAATATTATTATGCACGTGTATGTTATAGTTCGGTTTATGGCCCTAAGAACGATATAATAAGGCTCACTTTACGAGCAAGTGTGTTGAAAAAATCATTAAGTTTTCATTCATTATTTTTGGTATTACGGAACACAGCCAAATTATCATAAATTTTCAATAGCTAGTACTGCTATCGCGTCTCACAAAAAAGTCAATGTGTGCACGGTCGTGCGGCTCGCATTAGGTTGTTGTGTACCGCTTGGACATGCATTCACACTAGCGCAACATGCATTTTGGGCGTACTTTTATTTGTTTATTCAATTGTATTGTAATATTTCTGACACTATTATTGACCTATGCTATGGAACTTGGATTTTGATTTTTCTTCTGATTTGGTATCAAGTACAGAGACTGAATGACTGATTAGAATGTAGAGCATTCTGACGAACTTTGCTTTTTTTTTTGTTGGATGGGAAATCATCAAATGACTTCTCCCGTTCTGGGCGGAGCGGGAGGGCATGTTAGACTTTTACTGACTAAAACCCACCCATATTCCAACATTTGCCCATATGCCAGGGCCACGGTAACTCTTTCGAACGAATCTCGCGACCCTGGCAGGAACTTTGCTTTGTTTACGGACCTGGATTTATTGTTTACGTTTGGCTGCCAACATGGACTCCAAACGTTGGGATGTGTCTCACAGTAAGTACCTATTAGCCAATGATATATTATAACTAAGTTACCTGCCTAATATTTTCTTGGCTACTAATTGTTTACTTACATATTTTTAAACTCAGCCTAATGAAATAAAGATATTTTTTTCGTGGTTCGAGTTTAATAGTAGTAAGTACCTAATTAAGTATATTTTGTATAAGTTAGTATTTACCTACCTATCTAGGTATAGGTTAATTATGTTATGACTACGTTAATGTAATACGTTAATTATGTTATGACTTAACACACGTTCCTATGGACGCAATAAAATCGCAGTTGGTTATTTTCGTGCACTGGGTCTTCAAGGTACTGCTCAGCGCCAAGAGGTGAAAATCCAACTGTGCTTTGACGTGCTAAGACTCACCCGCGCTGCACTCTGTTGTATTCTCAATGCTCGGTTCAACACTGACAGTTGAAAATGCGATCTTATTACATCCGTTAGAACGTGAGTTTCACCATTATTAACGTAGTTTTAATTATTTCTGGGATAAACAATTGCCAGTATAGAAAATAACAGAAATCGATTCTGTAAACGATTCTGAACAATTTATTATCATAATGTTCATTTATTGTGTTACACACACTATTTAAACCTACTTCTACTATCCTTCACCAGTTTTTATTTATTTTTTGGTATATTGGCATAGCTAGCTGACATATGGCAAATACATAATCAGTCTATAACATTCCCACTGCTGGGATCCAAGCCTCCTTTCTGAGAGGGAATGGGTCGTAATCTACCAGGCGGGCCCAGTGCGGATTGGTAGATATCTGATGTCTTCGATTTTTTCATTCTAAGACATGCCGGTTTCCTCACGATGTTTTTTTTTACCGATGCGAGAGCAATGTTGATGAAATTATTTATACAAAGTAAAGCGCATCCCTGGGTTCGAACCCGCTACCTATAACTCGTAAGCCGGGGCCATTACCACTGGGCCACCACTGCTCTTGCAGATATGGTAAATAATGTATTGTAATAATAGGTCTTTACGTATGAAAATGCCGTTTTGTATGAAAAAAAATAAACGAATTTTTGTCATGTATTTATTTGTATTAATCGAAATAATCACCCATGCAATCAATGCATCTTTGCCAACGCAGTGGCAGTTTATTGATGCCCTTCTTAAAAAAATCAGCTGGACGGGAGGCAACAAATTCTTCAAAGGCATTTTGTACTGCCTCTCGGGTATTGAATTTTTTTCCCGCTAAAAAGTTATCCAAATTCTGGAAAAAGTAGTAGTCTGTAGGCGTAAGGTCTGGTGAGTAGGGCGGATGATGGACAGCTTCCAACCCCAGTTCTTGCAACTTGGAGACCGTCTGCTGTGCAGTATGAGGTCGCGCGTTGTCGTGCAGGAGCAGCGGAGACGAGCGATTGACCAATGCTGGTTGGAGAAGTGCCAGCTTCTCCATCATTGAGTTCAGTTCTTCACAGTACACATCTGCAGTAATGCTCACCCCGTTTGATAAGAAGCTGTGATGAATCAAACCGGCGCTAGACCACCAAACAGTGACCATCACTTTTCTAGGGGTAAGTTTTCGTTTAGGGCATTGTTTAGGTGCTGAACCAGGATCCAACCAACTTGCTGAGCGCTTGCGGTTAATTCAATCATTTTTCATCGTAGGTAACAATGCGGTTCTAAATTCCTTCATTTGTGTGTCTGTTGAGTAGTGCAAGGCACGTCTCGACGCGTACTTCGCGCTGTCGCCAGCGCGAAGTACGCGTCGAGACGTGCCTTGATTGAGTTCGTGGGGCACCCATTTGTCAAGCTTTTTTACCTTGCCAATTTGACGCAAATGGACCAATATTGTTTTGACGCTAACTTCGAAAGCTGCTACTAATTCAGCCGTAGATTGTGTATCATCAGCTTCCACAATCGCCTTTAATTCGTCATTGTCGACCAAATTCTTCGGATGACCGCGAGGTTCATTTTTCAGGTCGAAATTTCCAGAACGGAAGCGAGCAAACCAATAACAGGTGGTGCGTTGGTTTGTAGTGTTAGCTCCGTAAACGTCGTTGATGTTGCGTGCCGCTTGTGCCGCGTTGCTGCCACGACGGTACTCATATTCCATATTTACTCGAATTTTTAACGTATCCATGATGACGAAAAAGATTGAAATGCGATGAAAATGTAACACTAATCAATAAACAAATGACTACTTTTGGAAAAAGAATCCCATGTTTAAAAAAAAATTAATTTGAAATTAGAATTCTTAGACAAACAAAAATTATTTTGATTTGAAATGGCCAGTACTGCAGAACGGCAATTTCATAGGTAAAGACCTAATATTCTGTGTCTCGTAATTAGGTACTTTGCTACCTACTATTGTATAGAATCAAGTTTACAGCTGTGCTGCTGGGGAGTTTGTTGCGCCGCTTCTTCTCAGATAAAGCACTAGGAATTGGTGACGGGCGGGCGGTTTGTAGGACTATTTTATGTAATTTTCACGTTCGAAAAGTGCTGATTCTAAACCTAGCTTGGCTTAGGAGAGTAACGTGTACATTAAAATATAAATGTTAATTAAAAGTCTTTGTTTTTTATTTATCCTCTTTTATATCTGCACGTTACTAATATTTTGCGTCACACTTTTAGTGGCGTGTATTCATTATTTATAAGTAGGTAGGTTTTTTCCGACAACTTCGCCCGCATGGAGGTTAGAAAATGCATCTAAACCTTCCTCATAAATCACTCTATCTATTGGTGAAAACCGCATGAAAATCCGTTGAACATTTTTTGAGTTCTTCGCAAGTAGGCAAACAGACGCGGCGGGGGACTTTGTTTTATAATATGTAGTGATAACAATTTTTTAAATTAGTAAAAAGAATACGTACTTTCATAAATATGACAGTTGGACTCACAACGTTCATGTATCAATTTATAGAAGACCACAAACAACTATACATTGGTTTACAAGTACCAAGTTAGGAAAGGTATATAAGACTGTACAAAAGGCCTAGATCTCGAGATATCTTATACCTTTAAACGAGCAATTCTTGTATATATGTATATATATATATATATATATATATATATACATATATACAAGAATTGCTCGTATATATATATATATATATATATATATATATATAATCTGAATCTCGGAAACGGCTCCAACGATATTCATGAAATTTTGTATACAGGGGGTTTCGGGGGCGATAAATCGATCTAGCTAGGATTCATTTTTAGAAAATGTCGTTTTATTCGCGTTTTCAATAATCAACTTTTAAACACGAACTAAAAAATATGACTGTTCCTGACATCTATTGGCGACTAATAATACTATTTTTTTAATTGGGAGCAACTAACTGCTTTAACGACACAAGAACACTAAAGCTACTTCAACAGATGGCGTTGTTAAGCAACACTAATTCATTGGCTTGACGTGTTTGGTTTGACGTTATGGTCCAGGAGGTAGCGTTGCAAATGAAAAAGTCATAGTAAGCCGGCTGAACTTATTATTTTAAACACAATTTACCAAAAAGAACCGAGCAAAGCTCGGTCATCCAGATATTTGTAATAATTTGAGATACCGACATTGTAAAGAAATTTCCACAAAACGCATTTCTAGTCTGTACATTTACTAACGATTCCCCAGAGTAGTCAACAAAAATAAAGCAAATAACGAACATACCTAATTACTAGTAAATAAAAATGCCTTTGAGTCGTTATGAATAAAGGGTAGGTACAACTACTCACACATGGCTGCATACCGCGTCATCGTTGGCCTTCTATTGTCAAACAGAGATAGCAATATTCCGACCGAATTTTGCCTTTGCGTCGGCTCGTGGTTTGCGAGTTTAGGCGCCACGTTCTTAAGCGAAAACGACGTAGTAGCTCAGGCGGGCGATATAATACGACGCGGTGCGGTGGATCGGGTCCGAAATTTCACACATCTATAGGTACTTATCTTTATATATAAAAGAAAGTCGTGTTAGTTACACTATTTATAACTCAAGAACAGCTGAACCGATTTGGCTAAAAATTGATGGGGAGGTAGCTTAGAACCAGGAGATGGACATAGGATACTGTACTATATAACATCACGCTACAATCAAAAGGAGCGAAGCAGCAACGAAAAATGGACGGAACCTGGCAGACAATTTGATGCGACGGGAAGAGTCGGGGGAGCAAAAATTTGACGCGGACGAAGTCGCGGGCAGAAGTTAGTAATATGATAAAGCTGAAGAGTTTGGTTGTTTGGTTGAACGCGCTTATCTCAGGAACTACTGGTCCAAATTGAAAAATTATTTTTGTGTTTGGTAGCCTATTTATCGAGAAAGGCTATATAACATCACGCTACAACCAAGAGGAGCGGAGCAGTAATGAAAAATGGCGGGAAGGGTTGGGGGAACAAGAAATTTAACGCGGTCGAAGTCGCGGGCAGAAGCTAGTTTTATAAATAAAATTCGCTTTTCGTGTTCGTCTGCGTAGCAACGGACTTTGATGTGGTTTTCACTATGGTTTTAGAAAATTGCTTCTGAAGGGTTATGAGTAAAGTTCAATGTTATATTAAACTTACATATTACGATAAAGAAATCTCGATATTTTGTCGAGATGTATTTAATATACACGTGGTTCTGTTGGTTCATTATCATCACCTAGCCTTTTCCCAACTATGTTGGGATTGGGTTCCAGTCTAATTGGATGTAGCTAATTACTAGTAATTCACTTGCAGCGCCTATCTGATCTGATGGTTATTTACGAGTAAAACTTCTTTCGCAAAGATAAGTTTGTACCTACAATAATAAGTAAAACCTTTTTGCGTTATGAAAATGTATTTCAAAATAATTATTATTTGAGATTTTTTTAAAGATTATTTAGATGAGGAAATTCTTTAAAATGGAATAAAAATATTATCACTTAATAATATAATTTCATTGTATGTGAATAAGGCTCATCCCAGTATTCCATTCCATGTCCCAAGAAGCCTTTGTTGCGTTATGTTAGGTGAATACAAAGAAATCAAATAAGATTCTGATTTTTATGTCACCATTCTTTGAAACCCTATCCGTATTGCACTGTAGTGTCAGCTAGCGTTAAATTAAAGTCAGTGACTGTGGAGCTATTCTTTCAAGAAATATGTTATTAACAGGAATTGTTTATCGTGGTACAAAAGACTATGGCTTTTTTCAGGCCAAAAATCATAAAATCATTATACAAATAATCCTACTAATATTATAAACGCGAAAGTTTGTAGGTATAGATATATGGATGTTTGTTCCTCTTTCACGCAAAAACTACTGATTTAATTTAGATGAAATTTGGCACACAGATAGTTTATAACCTGGAGTAATACATAGGGTACTTTTTATCCTGGTAGTATGTTCCCGCGGGATAATTTCCAACCTCCACGCGGGCGAAGCCGCTGGCAAAAGCTAGTAATTCATAATTTGCTTAGCCTTTTCCCAACAACGTTGAGGTCGGGTTCCAGTCTTACTGGTTGCAGGTGAGAACCAATATTTTACCTGAATAAATTGCCTATCTGACCTCTACAACCCAGTTACTCGGAAATACGATACGGATTGGTAAGACTGGCTGTCAGTCTTTCGAGCTTCTGACGACACATAACAACAGTCAAAGAACTATGTGTGCGTCCACATTGCGAGCCTAGCGCGGTAATTTTCAAACGTTCCTGTCCGCGCGTTCTGGCCGCACTACGAGCCTAGTCAGCAAGCGATCGAAGGCGCGGGGGGCGGAGGTAACAAACCATTTCGGTCTTGCCGCTCGGCGTATGCACATCTGTATATTATTTTTCGTAAAATGGCAGTGAATAATGAATTTTTTATTAGTGCGATTCAATCTAAACCACCTATATGGCAAAGCAAACATAATTATAATCTCAGTTCTTCATATAAATTTAAAAAAATCACCACTTATTTCTCTGTTTTTTATTTATTTCGTGCACACCATGTCTAGTGTTCACAACTCTCATCTCAGGATCGGACTGTCTAATAAAAATATCAAATCCTCGTCCATAGTTTGCAACTCCCGATATACGTCGAACCGTACAAGAGCTCGCGCGTCACTGTGGCCACCGCACGCCCCGCTCACCGCACCCGCCTTAGGCCCCAGTCACCGCGCATTCAGTGTGGACGCACACTATGAATAACAGCCGACAACAGCTTAACGTGCTTTCCGAGGCACGGAGGGATCTTTTATTTTGGATGGGAAATCATCAAATGACTTCCCGCTCTGGGCGGAACGGGAGGGCACGTTAGACTTTTACTGACTAAAACCCACCCGTGTTGCTTCAATTACCCATATGCCAGGGCCACGGTATCTCACTTGAACAATCTCGCGACCCTGGCAGGTACGGAGGGGTCTTGGTATGTAAAGATGATCATCAATCCGCGGAGCAACTGTAGTAAGCGTAGCTTAATCTGATTGACAACCCGTGTGGCTGTAATTACTTAGCTCCTCGAACCATGTATCTAATAATAATTTAAAAAATGACCTCAATAACTAATTTACGTTACTATTTCACTATAGCACTTCCCACTGTCAGAATTATTAAACATCTTTTCACTGATTCCCTGTGAAAACTCGCGGAAAAGTGGAGAGAGCCAAGTTTTCCTCAAGAGTTATCCGCTTTTCTTCTGTGTTTCAATTTTACTGTTTGATTTATTCTTGAAATGCATCGTGAAATAAAAGAAGTTTTTAATTAAACATGGCTGAGCTATTCTGACGGGGGTAATTAAGTTTGTGATGCATTGCATAAAACGCGATGAAATTATTACGAAGTTCTTTGTTATATGAGTTGGGTTTTCTTTCTATATCGCCGATGTAATTAGATAGGTATTATGATTAACATGTTTGTCTTACGGTTGTATAGTTATAGTACAACTTTGTATCATAACATCGTAGTATCTTAATACACGCACTCCTGGGTTTAGCCTTGTGGCTTTCAGTTTAGATTACGTAATTCACCACACCTAAACATAACAACTATAAACACACAACTTCCCAACGAAACTTATCGTCCAAGTCCCGAAGAAACAACATTAACACCCGTAAAACTACATTTAACATTAATTACATTTCCACCAGATAAAGTTAGCCAGAAAAATCCTGGTGAATTTAAAATTACTCGTAGCAAGTGTTGTATGGTCCCGTAGAAATTGCGTTTGCATGTAGACGCGTCCAGATCTAGACCAAATCGTTTCACAAACAAGTATGCAAATACCAAGCAAGCGTTGTCGCGAGTCTAGATGGTGGGAATGTTAAATATGTGTGTGTGAGCAAACACCGGTTTAATCTGCGCCTTATCGCCATTGGGACGTTGTAGTCCCGCCTCGCCTCGCCTTACGTATAGCACTGATATTGCATAGGGTTGATGCGCGCTTTTGCTGTCAATGGCTAGGGAAAATACTTTAAATTTGATTTTGTTTGTACATGATTTCATTGCTACATTATCTGCGGTGACATAAGCATCTTTTTACCGGACTACGGCAAAGCAGCGGAGGGTTATGATTTTGACTGAGATCTTGGTTTTTTTTTTTAAGAGCGTCGGAAAATTATTTTACGTATCATAAGGACTAGTTCAACCTGGTACAAGTATGTCGGACTTAGTTGTCAATATCGACTAAAAACTTCCTCTTTACCTCTGTTTTCCCGCGGAAACTGCCGGTAGGTATTACTTCGCGGAGAGAAGAAGAAAGGTGTATGTATGGATGTATGCGGGTATTGTATGTAGATATGTTCTGTGCTACCTCATAACTTCTAATCTACTTATAATAATTATGATAAGTAGATTAGAAGTTTCTAACGATATCTCATTTATGAAATAATTTCGTAAATGAGATATCGTTAGAAACATCTCGATCAACCGACCGCTGGTTATGTGACGTCACATTCAATAGAAAATGGCGCTCTTTTGAAGACACAGAGTGACGAACGGTTTTTATTTTTCAATTATGTCGTGTTGGATGTCAAATTAAAGGGCTCAATTAGCTTATTCTAAAAATATACATATTGTGAGCTAGCCTCGGGAAAAAATGGCATACGATGGCCATGGCTTTCAGATGAAAATATTGTGTTTGTTCATACTTTTGAGAGCGTGATTTCTCAGCAGTCAAATTTTACTTTTTGAACTTACTATTTATGTATTTCTACAGAATTGTGAATATATTGTAAGTGAACTAAGGCACATGTAACGTAAGTACGTATTAATTGACGACTGCTTTCAAAAGAGAAAAATAACAATAATTGTTATTTAATTTGATTATTTCTGAAATCCGAATTGAGATTCAAAAAAAGTTTTATACAAGCCTCGCATAAATCATACTTGCTATTGCCAGCAGCTTCGCAGACCATAGAATATTTCTGTGCCAAATTTCATTCAGATCCGTTCAGCCGTTTTTCGTGATAGTGTAACAAACAACTAAACATCCAAACATACAGACTTTCACATTTATAATATTAGTAATTTTACGTTCTATTTATTAAACAGATCATAATATTTAATCATTAGTGTATATAGTTACATAGATTTAGTTAGACAGGTCAGAGAGAGGTCATATCAAGCGCTAGGCAAAACGATTTGCTCTAGCTGAAGATGGAAGTAACAAGATTATTAATTTATCAGCTTTGTGCACTGAAGGACATCTGTGTCACATCCCTTGATTTGATGAACTGAGTGTATTCATGGCAAATTCCAGTTCATCTTTATTAAATTTTGTTGAATAATGTGGTTATGGGAATATTGCAGTATTCAGTTAAATTATTTTAAATGGAAGGCGTAGAAACTATTGCGTTTTGGTTAACATTTGGTACTTCTATGTTTAAGTACCTATTATACATATATGATTCAATTCGACTGTATGATCCACATTTAAAATCAAAATTAATATGTGTGTTACTAATTACTGAACCTAAAAGAGGCATAAGAAGTGTGTAGAGATCGTAGCAGGTGGCGTTCCGTGGTTTCTGCCTAACCCCATGGGAAAAAGACGTGATTGTATGTATATATGTATGTGTGTATGTGTACTAATTACTCCTATTAGCACACCATAAAACATTTTTTCTAACGGAACCCACAGTCATTCTTACAAGCGGGTATCCTTTTACCCAGTAACTGGGTTGTGCCAGTCAGAAAAGCAGTCTATCTAAGTAAAATGCTGGTATTCAGCTGCATATGGTTAGACAAAAACCGACTTCAATATGTCTTTGGAAAAAACTAGGTAGATTATAAAACATTTTTATAAAATTTCAATCAGCCGCCACTATATTTTATATTTTCTCGAACCAGAGCCGCCAATCTTGTAGCCTCTAAATTCTCTTCAAGCACTACACACATCTATCTACTTCAAGAGGAAACTAGTATTTTTCTATCACTGCCAGCCCTGTAAGTACAATGTGACTTGTGTACGTCCATCACTACTGCAAATACCGTCAAGTGATTCGGGATTTGTTGCTTCAAATCCTCGTGCGAGCTCACAATACCCCACTATTCATACTACGGCACTACACAGTCTTTCTTTTCTCAATACATTTGACGAAGTTTATACAAAGATTAATACTAGTTCGTTGGCCTTAGAAGATGACCTATATAGAGAAATACTTCGATCTTTTGCGGTGTTTGTTTAGTGAGAGATCTGTCTGTTTGGTGCTGAAATTGATGTAATGAAAGTACTATGCAGTAAAGGGGTTCATCTTTCAAAAATACAATTCAGTTTTAGTTTTGCAGGATTACCTAATCTTTTCTTCCATTTTTGTCGTCTTAATTATCATTCAGTCTGGAATACATACATAAATTAGCCTATACCGTCCCCACTGCTGAGATATAGGTATCGTTTCGGTGAGAGGGAATGGGCCGTTATCTACCAATTAGTATGGGTTGGTAGATGTCACATCTAGGCTTCAAATTTTTGGTTCTAGGCCATGCCGGTTTCCTTACGATATTTTCCTTCACCGTTTTGAGAGCAGTGGTGACGAAATTATTTACGCAAAAAATGTGCCTGCCTGCGTTCGAACCCACGACCTCCAATCCGTAATCGGGGCCGATACCACTGGACCACCACTACACTGGAATACATCCACCATCACCACCACCATCTCAGCCTCAAGACGTCCACTGCTGGACATGGGCCTCCCCCTATTGGGGGGGCTTTGCCATAATCGCCACGCTTGGCAAGCGGGTTGGCGATCGCAGTATGGTGGTAAAATGCATAGAGAACGCTGCTGCCCATTCTCTAGTAAGTCCCTTAGTCGCCTTTTACGACACCCACGGGAAGAAATGGGGTGATGCTATTCTTTATGTCCGGCACCACACGGGACAAAAACAATACATACAGAATACATACACAAAATATAATGGAATACAAACAGAGCTCTTATTCTTAGAATGCCCACAAAAAATTCAAACGCCTTAACCGTCTACAGTTCCACCTACATTGAATAGATTCTGTGCTATTTAGCCATTCAACATATGCAAGGTACATAACACAAGCCACACAAATTCTCAGGCGACAAGCTATGCGTTCAAGTGATTTCTTGCCACCACAATTGGAATAATCTAATCTTTGCGAGAAATCGCTGCTCCGGGGCCATTACGTCTGCCTCCAAGTAATAATTCACCTCAATAAGATGACGCTTACGTTTTTACGTCCCCACTTCATTCCTACTTGAAATAATTATTTTATAAAGAACAATCATTGTGAATTTCATTGTTTTCACGGTAATGAGGGAGCTATTCTTATCTCTGAGTACAGCCGACTAAGGGTGACTAACGAGTTAGTTGATTGAGGGGCTAGAAACATTGTTTTCTGAGCACTGGCGTTTTAAATCCTAGACATTGTTTACAGGACTTACTCATGGTATTGTACAACGGATTCCTGCGCCTTATCAACTGTTGGTAGTAACTTTATAGTATGCAGTAGCGCAGCGTCTTCATAGAATTAACTTAGAGTTCATTTATTCTCATTCAAGAGCTTAAAGGCGAATTTGCTTGAGCTAAAAAGTTTCCTTTCAGAATCCTTTCGAGGACCGGTTGAGTATTACCATGCTATGATTGGTGGGCAAAATTATCTGGTTTCATACAAGTTAAATACATACCTACCTACTGACGAAGATAAAACGAGTTGCTTATATTATAACAATGCTACTCGTTAGACCTTTGTCTCCTATCAACAACAACAACTTGCAACGTAACAACTAACAAGGCATTGTGACCTTTTTATTGTGCGTCATACGGAACGGATATTCATTCAATCAAAGAAGCCAACCGATCGTAAGGACGTTTCCCCCAACTTTATTTCACAGCTGCGTTACGTTTAACATATATTTATATCCGACTTCTTAATACGCCTTTTGTATGGCAGTTCTTTCGATTACAGAGCGTGGTATTAGAGATTATATCGGGCACGTGCGTAATATCGTATGACCTTAATAGAATAAGGAGATGTGGGATGTTCGCCCATTCAGCTTACGCCTGAACGCATGCTTGGCTATCATCACGTACGAATAGCTACATAAACATGGGATTCACTGCTGCTGGAGAGGTCACACTAAACTATTAGCTAATGGGACGAAATCTGTGCTGCCAGTCGTGTGCTGGTTTGGTATTATAACCGTGCAAGAATGATAGGCTGAGGAATAATGTGATAAGAGAACGGTGTGGTTTAAAAGAAGATGTAGTGACAAAAATTGACAAAGTATGCTTAGATGGTTTGGTCATGTTGAGAGGATGAATGAAGGACGGCTCACAAAAGGTATTAACAAGGCAGATGTGACAGAAAACACTGGAAGGGGACGCCTTAGGAGGACATATAGTGACTTTATTGGTGATGTTCTTCAGAAAGGTCACGTGCGTAGTACTCGTAACCGGCGTCTGTGTATGACCAATTGTATGAACCTAAGCGAGGCAAAAGGAGTGTGTAGAGATCATAGTAGTGTGTAGAGGCGTTCCGTGGTTTCTGCTTACCCCCATGGGAAAAAGGCGTGATTGTATGTATATGTGTGTATGTAAGAAGTTTGTATGGGCCAGTCAAACATTATACTGGGGAATAAACCTACAATACACTACGCAAGGATAATTAAGGGCCTTCTCCTCGCGAATTCCTCAATAAATGTTTATTGCAAATCCATAAGAACATTAAAAAACATTCGCGTGTAGTTTTAGTAAATTTACGAGCAAGAATAAACGGGTAGAATTAATATAATTCACGTCAAGACTGTCATGATTACCATAAAACAATTTTACGATGGTCGCTAGCTTGTTCCCAAGCACGCCCGTATGTCCCACGCCTATTATATGAACATATTAACAAGGTTTTATTCAAACAAGCTAAGAAGCTGACGTACCAAAATGGAAGGCTAAACAATACCTATTATCTTCATAGGGGCTGAGATTGAAACGATCTTGCT
Source organism: Aporophyla lueneburgensis (assembly GCA_932294355.1). Classification (NCBI taxonomy): domain Eukaryota; kingdom Metazoa; phylum Arthropoda; class Insecta; order Lepidoptera; family Noctuidae; genus Aporophyla; species Aporophyla lueneburgensis. Next base: position 17,456,866 of record OW028746.1, on the reverse strand, counting down.
CGTAAACAGGCCGGTTTATAGCGAACATGTTTAGTGCAAAATAGGGACCAGCTCAACCGCCTATCAACCTACACGTGTTTACTTTGATTAACATTCTTAATTTCTTCCAAGTATTATGCGTAGCTCTCAAAGAATAAGTAGATTAAAACAAAACAAACTCAACATTTACCTTTAGAATACTGATGAAAAGCTACACAACCTTCCTTAAGATTTATCTCAAAAGTATGAAAACAGCCCAAAATTAGACGGAACTTAACGTGAACTCGACGGATTGAAATGTAAACCGTAGATTGAAGAACACTCACCGCAGAGATCTTACCAAACCGAGTATATAGTGCCTGTCAGTCCTTTTGACCTCTTCGCGTAATTATATTATGATCGTGTGGCTTGACGTTAATTTGTGAAACTGCTCGGAAACCCAACGCTTAGGTGGCCGGGCAAAGAGCTCCGTACCCGATTAATTCAAGAAGTGGAATCCTCGGTGAATTAATGGGACGGCCCGTCGTTCTGTTCCTATTGATCGAGCGCCCCCTAGCTGGAGCGGGACCGGTAGACATATTGTTTTCGAATAAGCGTTTTAAAACATCAGGGTCTTCATATCCACATTACTGTTTGTGCCTTTTAATAAACTACCCGTATGTAGGCTTCGTTGCTGCTTTAATTGGATTGTTACGAGAAGCAGGTAATCGGATAAATGCTAACGAAAATGACAACTTAATTTTCGAAACAACTTGTTTGACGAGGCATGATAAGTCGCAACCGTAAAATCGCTACCTCATTAAGAATTCGCATCTATTATTTCATGTAATCCTCTTATACGAAATAAGGCAAAATAATATTAATTCAATGTAAATGTCCTCTTACCGTTCAGACATTCCGTGTTTTCAAAAAAGAAGTTTTGTTATTGGTTTTCCGAAGAAATTTCAAATAAGGGCAGTTTTTGAAACACGAGGAAGCAAATGCGGTGTGGTCGCCATTTATTATATTTTATAATATTTTCTTTTCCCGATGTCCTTAATAGGGATCGGACCTTTTGCCTTTTTAGCCCCTTGGGGAAGACATGGCGAATATTATTTCACCCTCCGCTAAGGGTACTCTCAGGCCCTTTGAATGTATTATTAAACTTTTGTTGTTATCGAGATTACAATAATATGGGCCTCGCATCAAATCTGTCTCTTTTGTTATTGCTTAAACATTCATCCGTCTTAACCTTTTGTTGGTAATATTTTAGATTATTTCGTATCAGAGAGATTTGAATCGTATTCCATAGATAAAAGGCGTATTATTCATATTATTTCAGGTGGCATTGATAGCTACTTTTAGGAACTCTCTGCCTTATTTTTTTTTTATTTATTTATTCAATTTCGGACAACAATAAAATCCATCTTGTTAGTGAAAAAATAACATATATTGCCTTAGCATGGTAGTTAAATTTTGATATTTTTATTCTTCTTTTGGATATTAAGTAACAGTTACAAGATTTTCATCAGCTTCCCGTGCCACTTATTGATATAGACTTTCAGTATTTGTAGTCAGATCTAACGAGTGTTGTCTTTGTATACAAGGTAAGCTACCGCTCAAATCTATCTGCTGATCTCATGAATTAATGATAGAGCAGTGGTGGCCTATTGGTAATGGAAGAGTTGTATGTAGTAGGTTCAAAGTGTTCAAACCCAGAGGGGTACTTTATGTGAATTATTTCATCACCACTGCTCTCAAAACCGTGAAGGAAAACATCGTACGGAAACCGGCATGTCCTAGAACCAACATTTCGAAGAACGCTTTTTTTTTCGAATTTTACGTTTTAGGACATCCACCACCACGAATATGGACCTCCTCTCTTGAAGAGAGAGGGCCTTAGTCCCAGGGAACATTATAAGCTGATTGCTGTGTGAAAATGTTACCGTGAAAACTTAGGTGAAATCACCTCAAATTGAGCTGTCAATATTCTCAATCCCTAGCTAGCAATGACTGCTCACTTTCAACCAAAATGTGAAGGGGAGATTTTCCCAAAATAGACCTACTGGATCGTCTGCGAGACTATGAATGATCTACGTAATTAGCTATATGCTGTACAACTATATATAAAACTACTTCGGTCATATATTAATTTATTCTCAAAAATACAGACATGAAAAAAACTTTTTATTCTAAAATACAGATATGAAAATTACTCACAAATTATAATGCACGTCGGCCATATTTGGTCGGTACTTGAGCGCCCTCTCAAAGGCTACTTCCGCTTCCGCGGTCCGGCCCTGTGTGGTCAACACACTCCCCAAGTTGCCGTATGCTGTGAAAAACAAAGTTTTGTTAGTCCTGTGCCAAATTCCATTCATAATATAAAAGGGTGGCGAGGTATATTTCAAAGCATAAAATGGGTTCCTATAAAGTACAACACGATATCAATTTTTGTTTTATGTAGAAACGTAAATAGACAGGTAGAATACTCTTCACTCATAACATAACATCACGCCTTGTTACTCCAAAGAGTTGCGCAGAGGTGTACCTTATTAGTACACTACCATTTTGCCAGTTAAGTTTAAAACTCTTGTAATAGGGGGCGATCTTATTGCCATCAACCGAACACAAACCCAGACTTATTAATATAATTACCTATATTGTAATAAAATTACAGATATAGAAATTTTACAGAGGTTGACATAATGAGTGGAACGAAAGATTACAAGCAGTAAAGGCTCCTCCAAACAGGCGCGAAGTGACAGGGCGACACGAATCTCGTAGAACAATGTCTATAAAATTGTTCTATAAAAGTCGCGTCGCCCCTGTTTAAGCCCACCCTTAAAATGAACAAACTTCCACCTTAACAAGGTATCATATTTAGTTAATGAAGACAATTTATAGCGTAACCCGATAGAGACTTTACTAGCATAGAACATATAAATACAATTTATGGGCGTATGGGCGTAACCCGAAACAGTTCAATTTTATTGAATTGATTAAGTAATTTCGATGAATCAAAATTCTACGTTATTCATTCCTATGAACCCATAATTCCTATGAAGCCACAATCGATAATAAAGGTTCGTTTTATGCTTTCTGGTTATGTTTGGCGAATTTAGTATAATTGAGAAATATGTACATTTTATAGATTTTTTGTTTACCTATACATCATGATAGTCCTGAAAATGTCATCATCATCATCATCATTTCAGCCGTAACACAACCACTGCTAGACATAGGAATCCCCCAACTTGGGAGGGCTTGCCATGATCGCCACGCTAGGCAGGCAGGCAGGTTGGCGATCGTAGTATGGTGATAAAATGCCTAGAAAACGCTGCTACCCATTCGATAGTGAGTCTCTTAGTCGCTTCTTACGAAACCCATGGGAAAAAATGGGATGGTGCTAATGTTTACGTCCGGCACCACACGGAATGAAATGAGTGATGATAATGTAAAAAACTTTTTAACAAAAAATTAAACCAACCGTTTTTCGGCGGTTTAATTTTTTGTTAAAAAGTTTTTATTTTAATTTTTTTGTGGCTTTAATGGACTCATAATACTTGTCAAGAAATACCCTATCCAATAAAAAAAGAATTATCAAAATCGGACTACTTTGTATAAAGTTATGCGTGGTTATACATTACAATCAGTGAGTGGACAATCAATCATCCCCTGTTTTCCGACCTTTAGCGTTCGATTTTGTTTTTCAAATTTATATGGGACCACCTTGGAAGTATACCCTTTTCAATAAAAAAAGAGTTATCACAATCGGACTACCATGTAAAAAGTTATGCGTGGTCATACATAAAAAAATATATATATACGCGTCGAATTGATAACCTCCTCCGATTTTTTTCGTCGGTTGAAAAGGCTTAACTAGTCAAGAACACAACACAGAATAAACCAACTATAACACGATTCTTATCCTGCATTTGTACATAGGTGTATTCTTCTGCTATCCATTGCGCACTATGATTTGATACAAATAATAGATTCATATACAACATTAATTTTTGTTTATGCGAAACCCGAAACACGGGTCTAGTATTTTTGTGTAAAGAATCTATGAAAAAAAATTCAAAACTGTATCATTAATAATCACAAAGTTATAAGCTTGATAAGTTACCTGGTTGTCCACGCAAAAACATATGCAGATCACCACAAACAGCTAGTGTACGTACCATCTCCGTGTAATGGACGTTTGAATACGAGAAAGACATGATAATTTTAAAATCGAAACAAAACAGCGCGGCCCGCGACTTGGAAGCGTAATTAAATATTTTTGGTACAAAATATAACATGGTGTAAAAATTATTGAAATCGATTCAGTTACTGATTCTGAACAAACTATATTCAGGTTTCGCATATACTAAAAATAATCTTGTATATGTATTAGATTATAAAGTTGAGCTATAATAGTGTCTCAATTGATTATTGTGGTACCTACTTAGGTGAAGATAATTTCCGTGACGAGCTCGCTGGAGGGGGCGGCACGTGGACAGAGCCGAGAGAGTGGAAGCGACTGCAAAACGAGTCAGTCTTATGAAGACAACCAACGAATGCAGACTTTCAATACTCCTACACGATACTGTCGATTTGCTCGAACTAAGACGATGGCGTCTGACCATTATTAGTATTGTACTGTAATAATCAGTCTGAAACAGTAACTGATTTGCTGTATCATTTTGTTTTATTGTAAACCTGCAGAATTAATTCCATACCATCGAATCGAGAGGATTACGGCGCTATCGCTTAGCCATACCTATTTTTGTGGGTTGGAAATCATGAAATGACGTCTCCCGCTCTGGGTGGAGCGGAAGGGCGTGTCAGACTTTTACTGACTAAAACCCACCCGTGTTCCTTCAGTTGCCCATATGTCAGGGCTACGGTATCTCTGTCGGACAAATCTCGCGACCCTGGTAGCGTAGCCATCCCTAACGCCGACATATGTATTAAAACTGGACCGAGTATAACTTAAGAAATCCCTAATAGCATAACACACTATTAATCAGAATCATTTTGAATGGTTACTAATCCAATGCTTCATATTTGTCTACTCATCAACTTAAATAATACAATAAGTATTATTGAACTGTTGAAACGAAATCCATTCCTACTGTTATTGTGTTATCCGATAGCGCTGCAGGGCGCAATTATGTTATACTAGCTTCTGCCTGCGACTTCGTCCGCGTAAATGTCAGTTATGGTAGACGCAGACAAAGTCGCGGAATAAAAAGTAGCCTATGTCCTCTCTTGAGGTTCAAACTTACCCCATAACAAATTTCATCAAAATCGGTTCAGTGGTTTAGTCGTGAAAGCGTAACAGACAGACACTTTCGCATTTATGATATTAAGTATAGATAATATTATTATTTTACGCCTTAATAACTTATAAAGCATACTCCAAGTGATGGTTTTATAAGCAATCAAGTTACAGCCTACTTCCCGTTTCAAACACTAACTTAATTAAGTATAAGGATAGAAAATAACCCACATGATCCATCATTTTAATCCACTAACGAAGCAGGCGACAAAATTTCATTAATTATTCATACTTATGAGCAGGAGTAAGCCGATTTATTATATTATTTTAACACAAAACTGCTCCAAAGTTGATTACTCGGCTTAAAACAATAGTAAGAAAATGGAGATCGAATATTTGAGTTAGAAAGTACAAGAATTGTCTTTGTCCACGTGGAGCTATTTAAATTTTCTGAGAAGAATTGTGACGCCCCCCAGCTAGATGGACCGACGACCTCAAAAAGGTGGCTGGGACAGACTGGATGCGGAAGGCGGAGGACAGGATGTTGTGGTGCAGCATGGGAGAGGCCTATGTCCAGCAGTGGACTACGATAGGCTGATTTGATAATGATGAGAGGAATTGTACCCATGTTCCTGTAACATCAAAATCATTGTAGTGCAAAACCATTTTCTTTATGAATAAGCTTTGCAGTTATTATTTTTATTATCCACACTAATATTATAATTGCAAAAGTAACTCTGTCTGTCTGTCTCGCTTTCCTGCTAAAACTACTGAACCGATTTAAATGAAATTTGGTACACAGATAGTTTAGAGCCTGAGAAAGGACATATACATACTTTTTATCCCGGTAGTATGTTCCCGCGGGATAATTTCCGACCTCCACGCGGGTGAAGCCGCTAGCAAAAGCTAGTTAGCCATAAATGTCCCACAGATGGGTAAAGGCCATTGCAATTAGTTTGCATTAAATACGTGGAACTCCCAATTACTTAAGCATAGGGCTTGTAACTAAGTAATAACAGACGTACGGGTCGCTCGACCAGGTTAAGCTACGCTTACGGCGATAGGCCCTTGGATAGGTGACCATGTTTCGAATCCTCCGTGCCTCGCAAAGCACGTTAAGCCGTTGATACCGGTTGTTGACCTTTGACAGTCGTTACGGGTCGTCAGAATCCCGAAAGTTTGACAACTACATACCAAGGGGTATTACCCAGTAACTGGCTTGTGATAGTCAAGTATGCAGTTGCACCATGTAAAATACAGGTAAGTCAGCTGCATCTGGTTAGACTGGATATCACTCAGTAGAAGTTAGCAGAAGGTAACATGAACAAGTCCCTGATTTTTATTTCTTTCCGTACTGAGCCATATTTTCATGTTTTGTTTTTGTTTCAGCCACAGTCCTTTGTGCTCTTAGTAAAATATTTCTTGAAACAATTGCTCCACAGGCACTTTTTTTAATTTAACGCTAGCTGACACTAAAATGCAATACGAACAGGGATTCAAAGAATGCTGAAATAATAATCATCTCGGTCGTGTGACCTACTGTACGTTCAGACGCCAGCACATCAAGGTACTCGAAACTGTCAAATTTTCCCAATCAGTTTAGAACCTAATACTTTAGCGTAAAAGTTGAAAACCTATTAAAGAAAGTGACAGATTGTAATAGCTTTAAGTCTGTACCTCGTACAGTGGACCAAACGACAGTACTGATAAAACCAGCAAAAGCTGGCCTTATTCTAAGGAAATTCCGAAATACGCCAGGCCAACTTGAGATAAATTTGTCACCACAGGCTGCGGTTGACTGTAGTATATGAAACAGTGTCATATATAACATCACATTATACCACTACTATGTCTACAAATAACATAACATAACAGTACGCCTCGTTTTCTCGAAGGAGTGGGCAAAGCTTCTTTGTATTGTACACCCATATTTCGCTAGTTCTGTTTAAATCCCATTTTATAGAGAGTGAGCTTATTGCACGAATCCAGACTCCGAAAAGTCGGCTTCTACTGAAATTCCAGAAAGAAAAACACAAGAGCACACTGCTCGACCTGGAAATCGAACCCAGGACCTCATCACCACTAGAGCAACGGGGCAGTCAAATACAAATGAATGAGTCCATCACATCACATCATCACATCAGCAGCCTATAATGTTCCCACTGCTGGGACACAGGCCTCTTTTCGGTAAGAGGGAGTGGGCCATAATCCACCACGCGGGCCCAGTGCGGGTTGGTAGATGTCACATGTCTTAGAATTTTTGGTTCTAAGACATGCCGGTTTCTTCACGATGTTTTCCTTCACCGATTTGAGAGCAGTGGTGATGAAATAATTTACACAAAGTAAAGCGCCAGCTTGGGTTCGAACTCACGACCTACTAATAAATAAGTACAGGAGCACACATTAATAAATCTGAATTTAAATAATAGATATGTTTTTGGAGGCATGAAGAACAGGATGTAAAGTTCGCTTAACCTCCTTAGAAAAGAGAAGATCCTCTGAACAGACGGATGGAGTGTCTGGTAGGCTACTGTCCGACGATTGTTGTCGGGACGTTGTTCGAATGACGCGTAGGTCGCATGTGGTGGTATAGATGCCGCTGCATATACTAGACTCGTATTGAAAGATCGACTCGTATTGAAAGATCGACTCGTATTGAAAGATCGACTCGTATTGAAAGAGAAACTCGTATTGAAAGATCGACTCGTATTAAAAGATCGTCTCGTATTGACGGCTGGGTGTAGCACTATAAGGCAGCATATCACTGTCAAATCAGTGTGCCTGCTTGAAAACTTCCTATAAATAACTTTAGTATATAGATCGAGATACTGTTACTATAGTTACTATTTAGAAACATTCAATTTTATCCAGCAGTAAATAATGGTGTTAGTGCAGTGGTAACTGCCGCGATTTACGAGTTGTAGATCGTCGGTTCGGAACCACACTGGCGTCACCGCCGCTCTCAAAACGGTAACGAAAACATCGTGAAGAAACCGGCATATCCTAGAAACAAAAAATCAAAGACACGTGACATCTACCAACGCACTGGGGCCGCGTGGTAGAGTACAACTCTCTCGAAGAGAGGACGCCTGCTTGCTAGGAGTGGGAACATTATTGGCTGAATATTTATAACACTCATATCATCATCATCATCATCATCATCATTTCAGCCGTATGACGTCCACTGCTGGACATAAGCCTCCCCAATTTGGGGGGGTTTGCCATAATCGCCACGCTTGGCAGACGGGTTGGCGATCTCAGTATGGTGGTATAGTGCATAAAGAACGCTGCCGCTCATTCTCTAGTAAGCCCCTAAGTCGCCTCTTATGCACCCACAGGAAGGAATGGGATGGTGCTATTCTTTACGTCCGGCACCACACGTTACACTCATATGCCACTATATTAGGTATACCAGCATTTACCAAAAGTACAAATAAATACATTTGAATTTTGGATAGAATCTAGACTCGTATTAGAGGATCTTTAGGGTTTTGATGTGGGTAGCATTACGAGGCAGCATGATGCTTAAATGAGAGTACAGACTCCAGCACAAAAAGCTACAACAATCTGTCAAATTTCTTTGATAGGTTTTCAACTTTATTGCTACAGAATGAGGTTTAAAATTGATTGGGACAATTTGACAGTTTCGGGTACTCGGGTCTGTAGTTGAAAACTTAGTAATGGAAATTGAATATAATAAACAAACAGAATATAATTAATGAACTCAAATATTCAATAGATACTTGTCCATCAAAATTGTAGATTTATTACATTTTCGGTACCTACTGGTTTTCAAAACAGTTGATTGGTATAATAGATATTAATTTACAATTTCGATACCAATTCATTTTATGAATGATTAATTTACAAAGTGCCTTTTCAAACAATATTAGCAATATATAAACCTTCTACCATCGTATTATACCAAAAAAAACTAACCTGGCATCGAACAACAGATTTTATATTAATAGCTAACCTCGGGAGCCTCCGCCGTTATGTCAATTTAATTATCTTTATACAAGCAGCTGTGTTGTTTTCTCTTACCCAAACAAACGCTAATTCTATGAGAATTTCATAAAGTCATTTTAGTAGTTTCCTAGAAACCGCACCAAACTAACAGACACTCACTATCCTTTGATTTAGAGCTAGTAGGTAAAGCAGGATCAATATGTTAACCTACGCACTACACAACTTTGTGTATAACTAGTCTTACAATCATGGCTTACATTGCCCACAATCGATGTAGCGGTCTGTGGTGTTGGCCCACGTATTGAGACGTTTATGGTCTGTACTGTGGTATATTAATAACACCAATTAATTATCCTGACCTCAGCCAAACCTACAATTTGCTCAACATGCCTTCAACTTTAAAAAGTGAGCAAGAACTTCCGAATAGTAATTATTATTTGGCTTGTCATCCTAAACTTGTCCTATCACTGTACTAAAACTTAACACTTTAAAACTGTCAGTAAACTAAATAGCAAAACTGTTAAGTAGTTTGCAAAACGTTCCTTCACTTCGAGACTCAACTTCTGGTCAAACAAGCCGTGTCATTTTGCCACCATACAACGTATAGTGGCAAACACTCTACACCACAGAGTGGCGAAACCTAATATACGTTTTAGATTTTAGAACTATTTTAGAACTCGCTTTACGTTGCTATGCTATATCTCAGGCTATTAGACGGGTGTCATGTACGGGTATGATTGGGCCGCGCTATCACAGCGCACCCCATCTCCGGTGCACTGCGAACCGGTTTTACCGAATAAACATTAGGCAGCTTCGCGGTTGTATGAAGTCCTGGTACCCCGAGTATCGGACGCAGGCATTTCGAGTTATCTCGCTGTATTATCTTTTGACGGACCCTTTTCAAAAACGCTGTAATGAGTATTTCGGCCTTTTTATACATTGTGTTTCGCGTTATGTTAACTGTGTTGTTTGGATTACATATTTTCAGTGAATGTTTATTGGCGCGGTCTGTTGCCTTCGTGGAGATTAAGTTATGAAAAATTGTAATAAAAATCTTGTACAGACGCCAACACATCAAGCTACTACAATCTGTCAGATTTCTTTGATAGATTTTCGACTTTATTTCTAGAGCATTAGGTTCAAGGTTCATTGGGAAAAATTGACAGTTTCGGGTAGCTTGACCTGGTGGCGTCTGTACCTTGTATTGTATCATGTATTTAACCACTAGAAAAGTGTAATTATAAAGCTAAGTTATTAAGAATGATGAGTGCTGTTTTCAGGACCATATGTGTCAAAACAATAGCACATAGGTTTACCATACCATATTTATAAGTTTGTTTAAAGCTAATATTTTAACTGACTTAAAAAATAGGAGGGGGTTCTCAATTCGACTGTATTTTTTTATGTTTGTTACCTATAACTTTTGACAGGGTGAACCGATTTTGATGATTCGTTTATTTATTTTGTATTTCTTTTTTGACTTTGATAAGATTGTTAGTAAGTAAAACAAAAAGTCGGTATCAAATAAAATACGAGTTTCTAAGTAATTTTAATCCTCCAAGATCTTTATGCGTATCAAGACCTTGAAGTAGTCTAGCCTACGAGGAGCCTTTAAACCTTTTATATTCATTTAATAGTCTGAAGATTTTAAAATCATATTAAATCAACAGCTAAAACATACACAGGAATGCCAGCATTGCGAACGGGTACTTAACCACACTGAATGCGAAAGCTTAGTCGATTAAATTCGATTCAAGGACCACTCCGGGCGTCCGTGGCCATGCCGGTAATACATGTATACGTAAAATATTTTACTGAAAATAATCCATGAATTTTATAAGGGACTTTAAAGTATGAATATGGAATTAGCTCGGTTAGAGATAACTGTTTAAGCGTCAGTTCCAGTACCGTTGGCTCAAGTTAACTCTGCGCAAATTCATAGATGATAAGCAATTAGCTATAAGTGTTTTATCAGGCGTTTCAATTACTGTCATCTTTTAATCCTTTTGAATGTGAGGTTGTTCAAAAATTAATTACATACATTACATACCAAGTGTCTCGCTGCGTGCTACATCCTGAGTTTTATTCTAATTCCCAAAATTCCTAAAAGTTCCTCCAGTTTTGTACATGGTCCATACGAACCGGCTAAATTACCTATTATATCAATACATCTACATACTAGCAAAGTGGAATAAGCTGGAATTGATTATTCTGGAAATGGGATTAATGAGTACCGGAGTGAAGAGGTGACGAACACGTTTTTTCGAAAGTGGATCAGACTTTAAGTGAAATAAAACAGGAAGTGTTTAACCATTATAATATTAAATTCACCCAACACTCATTAATATTAAATCAGGTAAAATAAAATATAGGAAGTAAGTATTATTAATAAAAACTTAAATAAGGTTAGTAACATATTTTCATATCACATTTTTACAAAGTTATTTACTTATTTTATTATTGTGTGTATAAATATTTACAGGGAATTATTTACATAGCATTAGGTTTAATCACATTTGTAAAATATAGTTAACCAGTACTTAGAATACAGTACAGTAGTGTTATTGTTAACCTGCATTAGTTAGCTATTTATTTTCAATTACAAATATCATTTTCAGATTTAAACCTTAAAATTAATTGTTGCTTTGTAAATCATTTAACAAGTAGATAAGTAATTTGTTTGTTACATTATTTCTTTGGAATAGTAAACCTTACATAACATACTTTCCTACAGTAGCTATTATTATCATTTGCAGTGATTCAACTTGAAAGTAAACTTATTAAAATTTTAGTAGGCTAATTTTGCTTACACTCTCATTATTCACTAAGATTGGTATTTTTGTTAAAGTTTAGTTATTAACATTTTAATTGTATAATTACAGGTCTACAACACTCTCCTTTCGATATGACTGAGATTAAAGAACTTAAAAAGAAGCGAAGCAGTTATAAAGGAAGATTAACAGTATTTGGAACCTATTTAAGTAATCTAAAGGATGCCGAAATTACCCCGTTTCAGGTAGTGGAGTTAGAATTGCGAGTCAGCAAATTAGATGATCTTTTTAATGAATTTAACGAGGTTCAATTGAAATTAGAATGCATGTGTGATAACACTGATACTGAGACCCTCGAAAGAACTACAATTGAATCTCAATATTATGGTTTAGTAGCGCAAGCTAAAATTATGTTAGCTAACTTTTCAAAATCTGAGCAAGATGATGTAAAATCGAATTACAGTAGTGGTAAGCGTCAGTTTGTCAAGTTGCCTACAATCCAATTACCCAAATTCTCAGGATCATACGATAATTGGCTCGAATTTCGCGATACCTTCGCAAGTCTCATTCACGACAGTGACGATATAGACGAGATTAATAAATTCCATTACCTGAGGTCATCATTAACAGAATCTGCTGCTGTCGTGATCCAGTCTATTGAGTTTTCTGCTCAAAACTATAAAGTAGCATGGGAGCTTCTTTGTGAGCGATTCGATAACGAAAGATTGTTAATTGAGAATCACGTTACAGCGTTGTTCAATGTCGAGTCACTCACTAAGGAGTCCTCAAGTGCATTAAAAGGTATTATAGACAATGTAAACAAAAATATCAGGGCGTTAAAAACATTAGGTGAACCTGTTCATAGTTGGGACACATTACTTATTCATATTATACGACAAAAACTAGATACTACAACATTCCGAGAGTGGGAGGAGTACAAAGGGCGTATCGATAAATCTAAACGAATCACTTTTGATCAATTCATCGAATTTATGCGTAATCGCGCTGACTTAATAGAAACAATGGAAAAGTCACACCATTCTACATCTAACATAAAACATAACACTAAAATAAAAGCCTTTGTCACAACAAAAAACATAATTAGTTCTTCATCATCACAAAGTTGTCCAAAATGTAAAGGCGATCACAACCTAAATTCATGTCCCCAGTTTTTATCATTAAGCGTCAACGAGAGAATGACTTTACTGCCTAGCTATAAGTTGTGTTATAATTGTTTACGTCACGGTCACTATCCTAATAATTGCAAGAAACCAGGGTGTAAAATATTGTTACGTAGATCGTAAAGTCTAGAAACATCACGCTAACTCCATCTCAGAAAGGGGCAGTGTGACGAAAATCGAAAAGTCTAGAAACATCACGCTAATTCCATCTAAGGACGGGGCAGTGTTAGAAACTACTGGAAATGACACGCTAACGCCATCTGTTATTGAGTAGCAAGTACTACACGAAATTGTACGTAGACGCTACTGCCATCTATTGTTGAATAGTGGGATTAAACAGTTCAATGGAAGTTACTAGAAGCTTCTACGCTGTGGCGGTGTCGAATGTTCGAGAATGTTGTGCTCGGGATATAAATAGCGGATTGTCGGGCCGACGAGCATTTCGATTTCGGAAGCGAGCGAATACGATTCGAGTGATACAGTACACGCGATTCCAAGTGACGTTTTTTGTAGTTGCGATATTTGTGTTTATTTAATTAAACAGTTTGTGTGTTTTGGTAAATTGGTTTAAATTAATTTATCCCGAACCCCAGCTCGTAACATTTGGTGTCAGAAGTAAGGGATAAATTATGCCAGTTTTACCGAAGGAGGATACGGAAGGTATCCGTACCAGGAGTCAGCGCCAGCAGGAGGTGGATCAGAGGCGGTTTGAAGGAACTTCTAGACAGACACCTGGGGGTAATCAGCCGACGACGGAGCCAGTCTCCCAAGCGTCTGGTGTTCCTACAGCATCACCAGCCATGGATCTTTCTGCGCTAATGGCGATGCTGCAGGAGCAGGCCCGCCGACAGGAAGAACAGGCCCGCCGACAGGAAGAACAGGCCCGCCGACAGGAAGAACAGGCCCGCCGCCTACAGGAACAGCTGCAGCAGGACAAAGAAGAGCAAGCTCGCCGGCAGGAAGAACAGGCCCGTCGACAGGAAGAACAGGCCCGCCGCCTACAGGAACAGCTGCAGCTGGACAAAGAGGAGCAAGCTCGCCGACAGGAAGAACAGGCCCGCCAACAGGAAGAACAGGCCCGCCGACAGGAAGAACAGACCCGCCGCCTGCAAGAACAGCTTCAGCGTGATAAAGAGGAGCAGGTTCTCCTTTTGAAAGATCTACACACGACATTTGGCAAAGACATCAAAGCCATGAAGGAGACTGTTCAGGTACATGAAAACCGTATCTCCGAGGCCGAAGTCCAGATCGCTGATATAAGAAAAGCGGTTGGAGTTCTGAAAGCTGGAGACCGGACTACGGCTTCGATAGTTGCTGCACCTTCCGTGCGCGGGTTTAAAGTGCCACCCTTCGACGGAACATCTTCCTGGTCAGCATACAAAATTCAATTTGAAGCTGTCACGGAAGCAAATGGGTGGACAACGGGCCAGGCCATGACCGCGCTTACTTTGGCCCTTCGTGACCAGGCTTTAACTGTGTTAGAGGCTCTCGGCAAAAATGTTACCTACGAGCAGCTTGTTGAGGCGTTAGAGGCCAGATACGGTGACGCGCACCTGGAACATGTTTTTCGTGCCCAGTTGAAGGATCGTGTGCAGCGCAGTGGTGAAAACCTGCAGCAGTGGGCCCTGGAAATCGAAAAGCTGGTTCGAAAGGCGTACCAGTCTGCACCCGCGCTCATCGAGGGTATACTAATTCAAACCTTCATAGATGGTATACGGGACCTGGAAGTAAGGGCTGCTGTGAGACTTGGGCACCATGAGACCCTCAAGGACGCCTTGGCCCATGCGTTGGAGGTGGAGGCAGTGAGGCATGATCATCGAGCCCATCGCATCAGGGAGGTTGCGGCGTCACCTGTTCGTGATCGTGTTAGGTACAGCCCTAGATGCTACACTTGCGGAGAAAAAGGCCACCTTCGCTCAAGTTGCCCGAAGCGAAGCACAGCTAACGAAGACCAAACCCAGGAAAGAAGGGCGGCTGATATCACCGCCCAGCAGCAGGGAAACTAATAAACGCCAGGACTGCGGGGCGGGTGCTGGCTGGTGTTAAAATAGCCCCAAGAATTTCGGTCTCACAAGCCCATGATGGGAACACCCTAGTCATAAAAGGTGAAGTGAACGGAAGACCATGTAAGCTGACATTGGATACTGGAGCTTCTCGCACGGTTGTCAGTTCCCAACTAGCGAATCGTTTTCTTGGGAACTTCTTTGGTAAGCATGACGGCGTAAAATTAGTAACAGCCACCGGTCAGCACATAACCGTCCGTGGTGAGAAGGAGGTGGAGTTAAAACTGGGTAACACAATCTACCGGCATAAGGTCATCATGGCTGACATAGTAGATGACTGCATCCTAGGTTTGGACTTCATGCGACAGCACTGTTGCGAGATCGACGTTAATCAAGGAGTCCTAAAATGTGGATCAGAAGAAGTCTTCATGGAAGGTGCACCATCAGGGAAAGTGTACTGCTTGAAGAAGATTGTTCTTCCTCCCCGATCGGAAACAATAGTTCCAGTAAGTCTCCCACATAATTCTGGGCAGAAGAACCGATGTATTCTCATTGAAGGATTGGATGATAACCTTCCATGGAAGATTGCGCGGACCTTGGTAAAGGCAATCGACGTTGCAGCCGTACGCATACTGAACCCAAGTGAAAAGGAGCAAGTAATCAAGAAGGGTACATTGATGGGTTCCTGTGAGGAAGTAGCATGGATGCGTGAATGCCAACATGGGCCTCCTCAAAATAACGCCCAAAGTGCAAGATTTAACGTGTTAAATCTTTTGGAAGACTGTCGTAAAGATCTATCGGAAGAAGAAAGAGAGAAGGCTAGGAAGATGCTACTTCAATATGCAGACATATTCTCTACAAATGATGCTGACATTGGGAAGACTGGATTGGTTCAACACAGAATTAATACCGGAAATGAGTTACCGATACGAC
Organism: Aporophyla lueneburgensis; assembly: GCA_932294355.1. Classification (NCBI taxonomy): domain Eukaryota; kingdom Metazoa; phylum Arthropoda; class Insecta; order Lepidoptera; family Noctuidae; genus Aporophyla; species Aporophyla lueneburgensis. The sequence continues at coordinate 17,440,782 of OW028746.1, read as the reverse complement.
AGCGACCAAGAAGACTACCAGTGGCAAGAGAAAAGGAGGTAGATACCATGATTAAAGGAATGGTAAAGGATGGAGTTATAGAGCCTTCGTCTAGTCCATGGTGTTCTCCTGTGGTCCTGGTAAAAAAGAAAGATGGCAGCATGCGGTTTTGTGTAGACTATCGTCGATTGAATGACGTTACTAAGAAAGACAGCTATCCACTACCCCGGATCGACGACACGCTGGACACGCTGTCAGGAATGAAGTGGTTTACCACGTTAGACCTAAAAAGTGGCTACTGGCAAGTGGAAATAGACCCTGAAGACAAGGAGAAAACTGCATTTTCTACGGGAAAGGGACTATGGCAGTTTAACGTTATGCCATTCGGATTGTGCAATGCTCCTGCAACTTTTGAAAGGCTAATGGAGCTAGTTCTCACTGGACTAATTGGAGACGCCTGCCTTGTCTATTTAGATGACATCATCATCGTGGGCCGCACATTCGAAGACCACCTTCAAAATCTGGAACGTGTTCTATCAAAAATCCGAGGAGCCAATCTTAAGCTAAGTCCAAAGAAGTGCTCATTCTTCAGACAGCAAGTAAGCTTTTTGGGGCACGTGGTTTCGAAAGAAGGAGTGCAAACAGATCCTGAGAAAATTGTCGCCGTCAAGGAATGGCCAGTCCCGAAAGACAAGACGCAGGTCAGAGCATTTTTGGGTTTGTGCTCGTACTATCGACGGTTTGTCAAGAATTTTGCTGACATTGCCAAACCTCTTCACAAGCTTACGGAGGAGAAGAGACCGTTCTGTTGGGATGAGAACTGTGACATCGCATTTCGAGATTTAAAGGAACGTTTGTGTAATACCCCAATTTTGGGCTACCCTGACACAGAAAATGAATTTATAGTCGACACGGACGCAAGTAACACTGGGGTTGGCGGTGTGTTATCTCAACGGAAAGGAGATTATGAAGTTGTGATAGCTTACTTCAGCAAATCTTTATCAAAGCCAGAAAGAAATTATTGTGTCACGAGACGCGAACTTCTTGCCGTCGTAAAGACATTGCAGCATTTCAGCAAATACTTGCTTGGACGTAAATTCCACCTGCGGACTGACCATGCTGCATTAAAGTGGTTGTTGCAGTTTAAGAATCCAGAAGGACAAGTGGCGAGATGGATTGAACTGCTACAAGAGTACGACTTCGCAATTGAACATCGTAGTGGGAAGTCTCACGGTAATGCGGACGCTTTATCAAGAAGACCTTGTCCTGAAGACTGTAAGCATTGTGTCAGGCAAGAAGCTAAGGAAACAGTACCTGTCAGGATGTTAAGAACGGACCTTAGTGACGAGTGGAAGGAAACCCTACGGCATGCCCAGCAGAGTGACACAGATATTAGGCCAATTCTCGAGTGGATTAAAGCTAATGCCCCCAAACCCAAATGGTGTGATGTTGCAGCGATGAGTACCACCACAAAAAGTTATTGGGCACAGTGGGAGAGCTTGGTGATCCAGGATGGTGTCTTGTGCCGAAAATGGGAAAATGCTCGAGGGAATAGCTGTCACCTGCAAATGGTAGTCCCAAAAACGAAGGTACCAGAAGTTCTACTGCTCTACCACAATGGTTCTTCAGGTGGTCATATGGGAGTAAGAAGGACTCTGTTAAAGATCCGAGAAAGATTTTACTGGATCCATTGTCGAGAGGATGTGGAGGACTGGTGTCGCAGATGCACCAGTTGTGCGGCGGTAAAAGGACCACACACACGCAGCAGGGGTGCATTGAAAGTGTACAACGTAGGCGCCCCCTGGGAACGAATAGCATTAGATGTCGCTGGGCCATTCCCCGAAAGTGAAAGTGGAAATAAATATTTCATGGTTGTCATGGATTATTTCACCAAGTGGCCGGAAGTCTTCGCCATCCCTAATCAAGAAGCTTCAACAGTCGCTGATAAATTAGTGCACGAAGTCTTCTGTCGGTTTGGGGTGCCCTTGGAAATCCACAGCGATCAAGGAAGAAATTTTGAGTCTCAAGTGTTTCAGGAAACATGTCGGGTTATGGGTACTCACAAAACCAGAACCACTTCATACCACCCACAATCTGACGGAATGGTGGAGAGATTTAATCAGACGTTGGAAAGATATCTGGCAAAAGTTGTAGCAAGTAGACAAAAGGATTGGGACAAGCACATACAACCGTTTCTTCTGTCATACCGAAGTGCAGTTCACGAGAGTACAACTGTGACGCCAGCCTTCGCGAACTTTGGAAGGGAGTTAAGGTTACCAGCTGATCTAATAACCGGCATTCCCCCTGATTCACCACGGAGTATAACAGATTATGCAAATGATCTGCGCAACAAGATGAATGACGTATATGAGCATGTCAGAGAATCAGGCCAACAGATGTCCGAAAGAATGAAAACTCGTTATGATCGGAAGATGAACAATACTGGCTTCGACGAAGGTTCGCTAGTGTGGTTGCATAACCCAGTGCGCAGCAAAGGAAAGTCCCCTAAACTGCAGGCAAAATGGGACGGGCCGTACCGAATTGTGACCAAGATCAACGACGTCACTTACCGAATACAAAAGGGTATGCGAACTGCACCTAAAATTGTCCATGTAGATCGATTGGCACGATACTACGGGAATAATGATGCTCGGGACGAGCATGTCTAAGGAGGGGGCAGTGTTACGTAGATCGTAAAGTCTAGAAACATCACGCTAACTCCATCTCAGAAAGGGGCAGTGTGACGAAAATCGAAAAGTCTAGAAACATCACGCTAATTCCATCTAAGGACGGGGCAGTGTTAGAAACTACTGGAAATGACACGCTAACGCCATCTGTTATTGAGTAGCAAGTACTACACGAAATTGTACGTAGACGCTACTGCCATCTATTGTTGAATAGTGGGATTAAACAGTTCAATGGAAGTTACTAGAAGCTTCTACGCTGTGGCGGTGTCGAATGTTCGAGAATGTTGTGCTCGGGATATAAATAGCGGATTGTCGGGCCGACGAGCAGTTCGATTTCGGAAGCGAGCGAATACGATTCGAGTGATACAGTACACGCGATTCCAAGTGACGTTTTTTGTAGTTGCGATATTTGTGTTTATTTAATTAAACAGTTTGTGTGTTTTGGTAAATTGGTTTAAATTAATTTATCCCGAACCCCAGCTCGTAACAATATGTAAACGCAAGCATCACACGCTTATTCATAACACCGATTTCAAACCACAAACTGTTTCAAGCAAATCAGCTGACGGTACGACCGATAAGGCGAAGGTTGAGTCATCCTCCACTGCCGACGCAAACAATAGTCACGTTGCACTCTCAGCTAATATCTCTGCGCATTCGCATACGAGCATTACAGGCGACATTCTGTTGTCAACTGCGTTAGTCAGGTGCTACGATGTCAATAATAAAGAACACATCGCTCGAGCTCTGCTAGATTCAGGTAGTTCATCGTGTTTAATGACACAGAATTTATTTAATAAACTAAATCTACCCCATTTCAACACAGATAAATGTGTACAAGGCATAAATAAGTCTCTTTCGTATGTGGAGAAAATGTGTCGAGTGCACATTAAATCGTTGCATGAATCGTACGCTAATGATTTAACTTGTTTTGTGTTACCCACGATAACTGATAACGTTCCCGCTAGACAGGTACAGACGCCAACACATCAAGCTACTACAATCTGTCAGATTTCTTTGATAGATTTTCGACTTTATTTCTAGAACATTAGGTTCAAGGTTCATTGGGAAAAAGTGACAGTTTCGGGTAGCTTGACCTGGTGGCGTCTGTACATGTGAATATACCCTCAAATATTAACTTAGCTGATCCGTATTTCCACACACCCGCTTCTATTGATATTATTATAGGAGCAGACGTATTTTGGAGTTTATTAGGATCTAATAAGATTTTACTAGGTAATGGGAAACCAACACTTTATCAAACTAGACTTGGCTGGCTAGTTTGCGGTCCAATAAACGGCGGCTGTAGTAATCTTTCATCTCAATTTTCGTCAATTAAATGTAATTTAACTCATTTTAACGAGTATTATGAAAGTTCTTCCACTTCGATTGAGTTAGATGACATCCGAAACCAATTGTCGCGTTTCTGGCAGCTTGAGGAAGTTTGTCATGAGTCATCTACTTATTCAGATGAAGAGAAGAAGTGCGAAGAACACTTCATAAAAAATACAACGCGCTTGGCAGACGGCCGTTTTAGCGTTAAAATACCGTTGAAGGAATCTTCGAATAGTTTAGGCGAATCATATCATCGTGCAAAACGATGTTTTCTGTCATTAGAGCGCAGAAATCTCAGCCAACCCACACTCGATAAAATGTACAAAGATTTTATGACTGAGTACATTTTTTTAGGTCATATGTCTGAGTGTGATATTCATGAAGATCAGCGGTCATATTTTATTCCTCATCACGGAGTATTACGCGAGAGTAATAGTACAACCAAATTACGGGTAGTTTTTAATGCAAGTGCAACCACCACCTCTGGTCGTTCTTTAAATGCAATACAGATGGTGGGGCCTACCGTTCAAGATGATATGACGGCAATCCTTCTTAGATTTAGAATATATAAGTATGTCCTGTGTGCTGATGTAGAGAAAATGTATAGGCAGGTATCTGTACATCCATCAGATAGGCACCTGCAGCAAATTGTTTGGCGCGATGATGCTTCTAGTCCTCTTAAAGCCTACCAATTGCATACGGTAACTTACGGCACGGCTAGTGCACCATTTCTCGCGACTAGGTGCCTCAAACAGGTCGGACTTGAATGTCAGGATCAAAAGGTCGCTGAAGTTATCCTTCACGATTTTTATGTGGACGACCTTTTGACCGGTGCAGACGTGTTTGAGGAGGCTCGAATGTTACGTCATAAGGTGACTGACGCTCTCGTTTCTGCTTGCATGCCTTTAAGGAAGTGGAAATCTAACGAACCCAGTTTAATTTCAGAATCATCTGGTGATTCTTATTTTGATTTCCACAAGGAAAGTGATGTCGTCAATAAAACGCTTGGTCTTAGTTGGCAAACCGACACAGACAATCTGTGTTTTCCTATTAATATTCCTGAACGCATAGAAAACACTAAGCGTGGCATATTAGCAGTAATCGCGCGAATATTTGATCCTCTAGGATTGTTAGCACCGTGTGTCGTGACAATGAAAATGTTGCTTCAAAGACTTTGGCTAGATGGTTTAAAGTGGGATGACCAATTAGTAGTGGGTCGTTGTCGATTTTTTGACGGACGAAACGCAACCGTTTTTCCGACGACGAAAACGGTTGCAGAAAACGGTCGTCGTCGCAACTGGTTTGAAGAGCCGTCTTCAAACCAGTTGTTGCGACGACGACCGTTTTGTAAAAAACGAAACTTATCGAATATGGAATAGAATTGCGTTTTCGTCGCGTGAAATAGTTGCAGTTTCTTCGAGAAGTAGTAATAAAATATAGACTCTATACCATTGACAAAAAGTTCACTTTTTACTGTAAGAACTGTTTTGTAAACGAACGCGGTTCACTAAGGACGACGTCGCGCGTCGTCGCGACGAGTGTGATAGTTGAATCAATGCGTTCTCGACCGTATTTTCTTAGCTGTAAAATACATAATCGCATCTAGTCATTCGAAGACTGGTTTGTGCAACGAAGACTGTTTGGATCCAAGACGCAAAAACAGTTTCATCGTCGTAGTCGTCGCAGAACATAAAACGGTCTTTGGAACGGATTAAGGACGACGACGCGACGAGTGTGATAGTTGAATCAATGGGTTCTCGACCGTATTTTCTTAGCTGTAAAATACATAATCGCATCTAGTTATTCGAAGACTGGTTTGTGCAACGAAGACTGTTTGGACCCAGGACGTAAAACGGTCTCATCGTTGCAAAACATAAAACGGTCTTCGGAAACGGTTCGTTGTCGCAACGCCCACCACTATGACCAATTATCACCTGACATTGGTTCAATATGGGCGAATATAATTAAAGCCTTGCCTTGCCTTCATAACTTACGTGTTTCACGTCGTGTGGTCTGTGACGCATACAAACAGGTTGAATTTCATATTTTTACTGACGCTTCGGAGCGAGCTTACGGCGCTTGTTTGTATGTTCGCAGTATCAATGAGCAGGGTGACGTCGACGTGCGATTGTTAATGGCTAAAAGTCGTGTAGCTCCTATTAAACCCATAACAATACCGCGACTTGAGCTCTGTGCCGCTGTGCTTGGTGCACGTTTATATCAAAAGGTTGCTAGTTCCCTTCGTATTAAGCCGTTTCGTGTAGTATTTTGGACTGACTCCATGATAGTGCTGGGTTGGTTAAAAATGTTACCTATTAAATTAAATACTTTTGTTCGCAACCGTGTTGTCGAAGTATTAGAATTGTCGGGTGCAGGTACCTGGAAACATGTGTCAACACACGACAATCCAGCTGATTTAATTACCCGCGGAGCAGAACCTACTTCGGTCCATGCTTCTTAAAGCATGACGATACTACATGGCCAGTTCCTGCTATGAATTCAGGAGTCTTACCAGAAATTAAATCTAGTATTTTAATTAATTTAGCCCAAGATCATTCTCACGAAGATTTATTTAAAGCATTTATAGAATTTAATCGCTTTTCCAATTTTATTAGGTTACAGCGTTCTGTTTGTTACGTTTTTCGTTTTATTAATGCATGTAAAAGACGTTCAGTAAATACTTCTTATTTGAGTGCTCAAGAATTACAAAATTCGTTAAACTTTATTATTATTCAGTCTCAAAAAGAGTCTTTTCCTGAATACAACTTATTATTAAACAATAAAAAATTACCACATAAAAACAAATTATTAATCTTAAATGTGTTTCTTGATGAAAATAAAATTATTCGTATAGGTGGTAGATTACACAATTCCGAATATTCATTTGAAAAGAAACACCCAATCTTATTACAGTCCACTCATCACTTTGTGAAACTATTATTTAGATATGAGCATATCAGACTTATGCACGCAGGTCCCCAATTATTATTAAGTACAATTAGAGAGACCTACTGGCCACTCGGTGGTCGCAATTTAGCCAGAGCCTGTTATCGTCAGTGTGTTCGCTGTCGGCGTCTAAAGCCGCAGGCAGTTGTCCCTCAGATGGGTAATCTCCCATTAAGCAGACTCTCACCAGCTGACTTTCCTTTTCAAAGCGTAGGAGTTGACTACGCAGGCCCTATGACCTCGTCTAGTCGTCAAGGTCGTGGATGTAGATTGGTTAAGGTGTACATCGTTATTTTCGTGTGCTTCACTACAAAGGCCATTCATTTAGAGTTGGTAGGTGACTTGACGAGCAGTAATTATTTACAGGCGTTACGTAGGTTTATGTCTCGAAGAGGAAAACCTCTTAACATCTACTCCGATAACGGATCATCGTTTGTAGGAGCCTACAATGAGATAGCTGATTTCCTGAAGCGCAATTGTGACTCCATAACTGCTAGTGCGGCTCAAGAAGGTATTAAATTCCATTTTATTCCTGCTTACGCTCCACATTTTGGTGGTCTTTGGGAGGCGGGTGTTAAATCGACCAAATTTCATTTATCCCGAGTGTTGGGCAATTGTAATTTAACGTACGAAGAGCTTAACTCTGGTTTGGTCCAAATTGAAGGCATTTTAAATTCTCGGCCGCTCACACCGTTATCGTCAAATCCAGAAGACCTGTTGCCTCTCACTCCAGGTCATTTCCTAATTGGACGACCCCTCACGTCTCTTCCTGTAAAGGATATCCGGGACTACTCCACTCATCACTTGACGCGCCATCAACGTATTGAGCAGCTGCGGCAGCATTTCTGGTCAAGATGGAGCAAGGAATATGTGTCCGAACTTCAGCAGCGAGTAAAGTGGCGAACAGGCAATGACAGCCTGAACCTGGACTCCCTCGTTGTCATCAAGGAGGATAACCAGCCACCGATGAAGTGGAAGTTGGGCCGCATTGTTGGTCTTCATCCTGGTACAGATGGCATAAGCAGAGTTGCCGACATCAAGACTTCAACTGGGACTATCAGACGAGCATTCTCCAAGATTTGCCCCTTATTGGAAGAGAACTGTTGAAAGGCGAGCTTTCAACGGCCGGGGGCATGTTTAAGCGTCAGTTCCAGTACCGTTGGCTCAAGTTAACTCTGCGCAAATTCATAGATGATAAGCAATTAGCTATAAGTGTTTTATCAGGCGTTTCAATTACTGTCATCTTTTAATCCTTTTGAATGTGAGGTTGTTCAAAAATTAATTACATACATTACATACCAAGTGTCTCGCTGCGTGCTACATCCTGAGTTTTATTCTAATTCCCAAAATTCCTAAAAGTTCCTCCAGTCTTGTACAATAACAGTTTTCTATCATATAGGTAGGCATACAAAACGTTTTTCACCATCAAAGATATCACTTATGTCATTTACGGATGTGATTTGATCTAATTTTAACACAGTCTGTATTTTACTACAAAATATATTAAACATGAGGTACTTGTAATATTGGACCAACCATTTCAGTATACGGAACCTTAACACCGTTTATATATAGTTCAGTTTTCATTGCCCTTATAACAGCTATATGACATTTTGTTCAGTTTTCATCACTTTAAAATTAACGTGACAGTGTGTTTTAGTCACGATAACGCTTTGTAACTATAGATTATTAAATTACGCTAATAGTTACGGTATAATCCATTACTGCCTGCATATAGTTTCAGGTTCTAAACAGGAGGTGTTGTCAACTTGTTGATTTTATTAGTGTACAGATAATTTTATAGGTTTAAGAAGCATCATATGGACGTACAGACGCCAGCAGGTCAAGCTACCCCAATCTGTCAAATTTTACCAATCGAAAATTAACCTTCCACTATTGTGATATAAGGTTGAAAATCGATTAAAGTTTGACAGATTGAGGTAAGTTAGTGTGCTGGCGTCTGTACAACGACATATGTTTCGTGTGGTGCTGGACGTTAAGAACAGCACTATCCCATTTCATCCCGTGGGTGTCTTAAGAGGCGACTAAGGAACTTACTAGAGAATGGGCAGCAGCGTTCTCTATGTATGGCACTACCATACTGCTATCGCCAACTCGACTGCCAAGCGTGGCGATTATGGCAAACCCGCCCAAATTGGGGGAGATTGGGGGATTGGGGAGTAGTAAACGTCATACGGCTGAAATGATGATAATATGAACGTAGGTACATATTTTTAGCTATCTTTTACCTCCATTCAGTAATGTAATGTTGAAATCAGACTTGATTTTTTTAGAGTATGCTGATGTGACTTGTGACAAGGCCATTATGAGGGACTTATATAAGAAAGAAAACACAGCATTTCGTTTGACATACTTATCAGCCCTAAAAGGCCTCTTAAAATATCAGTCGCTCTCGCGTTTAGCAACGTTCAAAGCTGAGTAAACCCCTGCTATTATTGCTAATTTAATAGGTTCGGACAACAATAGATATCGAAGGGCGCCTTTATTTTTGGGGTTGATCCGGTTAAGAACCGACATAAAATGACCCAACACTGGAGATTCGGTTTATTGAAAAGTAGAATAAGAAATGGAATCCCGCGGCCTATGAGGACTTATGCTAACAAAAGACATTATCAAACAGAGGCAATGGATTTCCGAGGGATTCTTTTATATTTATGACCGCGTGCGTAGCTCTTCGGCAAAAATCAACGCACTTTCACGAAAAGTGTTCGCATAAAATAATTTTCAGTGTTTCAAATACTCGTTCCCGAGAATTACCCGTGAATTAGGGCTGTTTGAAGAGCGAGATTCAATAGCAATAATCCTCGCTAATCTTAGGAGCCCTAAATCGTACTTTTAACAATTTCACGTGTGTTTACTGTGAGTGTTCATCCGTAAAGAGGCGATTACATAAAAGTGTAACTGGGTGCTTCCCTTAAATAGGGCACATCAAAAAGAAAATAATCGGCACCATTAGCTGTAAGAAAAACATAGAGCGAAAAAATATAAAAGAGACACGGCGTTACTTAGTCGTTCCGCTGATTGGAATATCGGTCTGAAAGCTTTTTTATGTACCCACTTACACGGGAAATACGCGAAACATTGACGTTATACCCGTAGGTGTTTATGTATGCTTGCTTGTTTATTGGGTCATATTTTTTTCTTTTAAAGTACGGCCCGTACCTGGCCATATTTATTTACTCGACATTCGTGTACAATACAGCTACTTCCAGCCAAGTTTATTGCTGCGTTATTAACTTGGAAGAAATCGAGGAAAGAACATTTTTAGAACACTATAACGCCGGTCTTTTAAGTAACGTACAATAATTGCGTCGATGGTTTAATTACTCTACTAACGAGTTCGTATAATTAGAAATGGTTTCTTGGTCCCTATATTTTTGTGTAAACGACGGCTTTGAAAGAGAAAAATAAAACGTTTCATGTGGTTCCGCGCAGGTGTCTGCTTATCAAGGATTACGGGGCTATTAAAATCTTGCTCTCTCTTGTTTTTAGTATTTCTAAACGATGAAAACGACTGTTTTTGTCTGTTAGTATTAATTCATTAACCTAAAGTAAAATATACAGGATCCCATGGACATTGATACCTAAACTGTAACCATAGATTCAGTACATTTTACTTCTGTTGAAAAAAAGAATGCTGATCCATATTCATTTTGACCGCGTTGGTATTGCACATTCCTACGAAACAGCTGATTTGTTTTTAGGGGTCCGAGAATTATTCGATAACCCTGCCACCATGAATTTTATGGGCACTAGACAAGCTAGTATTTTAATATAGTTTTCTATCAAAGTCTGAATGAAACCAGAATTTAAGTAGCAATACACTGAGCTATATTATAAACCACCCACCTGAACTAACTCGAATAGTACTCCATTCCAATAAACTTAGTCGGGTGATTTGTTTCATGCGCCATAAATAGTCAGTCAGATTTGTTTCACAACTCGCGGGCATAGCGCGGCACCGACAAAGAATTACGAACGCTTTTGCAAAAACATTATATTGTCATTTTTATTACCTTTAGCAGTTACCAACACAACACAGTGTGGGTTATAAAGGCCTGCGCCGAAATGTTTCATTTAGCCTCAATACCTAACAATATCCAATGTTCCAGTTTCGCTTTTATTATGTAGAGGTCATCTATTGTTCGTTTTCAAATCAAAACTCAATAAAACTGAGCCCCAGAGCCGTGTCTTTGTGTTACAAATTGAAAAACATATTGTTATGCCGTTGATTAAATTACGCCTTCGCTTAATGAATGGACATCTCCCTCACGACCTTTGTGTAGGCAGTTATTGTCATTATGGTTTCTTTTTGAAAGGGTTGGGGGGTTTTACAACCCTTTACCCTTACACACACACACATAAAACTCACGCCTTCCTCCTTTGAGGTTAGGCAGAAACTACAGAACGCCACCCGCTAGGATCCTTACATATCAATATCAACAGTAATTTATTCAAACTTGACGGAGACTCAGCAGTTTATGAAAACGCCTGTGCTTCACCACATCCTGCTCACAGCACAGTGCTTTCATCAACATCATTTCAGCCGTAAGACGTCCACTATAGGCCTCCTCCTATGTGGGGGGGGGGGGGGGGGGGGACTTTGCCATAATCGCCACGCTTGGCAGGCGGATTGGCGATCGCAGTATGGTGGTAAAATGCATAGAGAACGCTGCTGCCCATTCTCTAGTAAATCCCTTAGTCGCCTTTTACGACACCCACGGGAAGAAATGGGGTGGTGATATTCTTTACGTCCTGCACATGAAACCTAGTGCTTTAGCTTTACCTATTCCGTTGCTTCGTTTATGTTCATACAACTGTTCATACACGCACACTCTTTATATGAAACATTACAATTATTATCCACTTAATCAGAAACCTCTTAGAAATGTCAGCTTATTGTCTCTTACTTTGTTGATATGAAAATAACAAGGAAAGGTAGGTAGTACATATTTATAAGAGGACTGTAAGTATCTTTAAACGTGGCTCTTATTGTTTTATGTACCGTTTTATGTTGGCGATGTTTCCATTTTCAGTTTTTAAATAACAACACAAACGAAAGTCATGGCACGGAAATCGTTAACCAAATTTCTTCTTATTACTGATAAATACGGCTCCACTCAAATTTGTGGGGCGTTTTCTCAAAATACAATTTCAAACACCAATCTTAAAGATAATCTGACCAAGATTATGTCTGGACTTCAAAAGAGACTCTGACCTCTGAGTTTGTTTGGGCCTTTCTTCTCAGAGTAGTTAGATAGGAAACAACGACCTCAGCCTGTTTTTTAAATAATGATTGACGTGTAAAAGTATTTCTTACTTACAGAAAAAAAAAACATTTATCATTAAACAAATTGGTCTAATGATATCGGACCAGGACAGGCCAACTGCGTAAGTAAGTTTCTGACACCTAAGTAGCGGTAAGACAAGTTCGAAAGAGATAATGGCCTTAATCTGTGAGAGTCGCCACTCGAACCAGTTGCTATCGGGGCAAAGATGGCGTCGATAAACGGTGGCTTAACTGATAACATCTGAGGGGACGGCCGAGTGCTGTAAGAAATAGGCTCGTAATGAATCGGCCTATAATCACCTCGGCCATGATAGTCCAATACAAGTGTTGTGAATGTAGCTGTATGTATTCATGTTTTAATATCTAAGCAATTGTTATGAGATCGGCTAAAATATGAATTATTGAGTTCACATATAATCTTGAGCATACTTTAGGGTTCCTTAACCAAAAAATGTAAACACTGTCATCGTATACGTACGTCTAAATCTGTGCCGTCGGTCCGTCTGTTTGTCTGTTTTATGAGGTTAACAGATATCCAAAAACTACATCTTGTCACAGAAACATCTGACATCCACCAATTCACACTAGGCCCGCGTGACTGATATCAGCCCATTCACCATCACAGAGAAGAAGCCTATATATGTCTCTGCAGCAGGAACATCACAGGCTAATCCTGTTTATTACGCATGTAAACTATCGACACAAACCAGTAGAGATTGTCTATTGTATAAAACAGGACGTAGACCAGTTAAATTGTAAACCCGCATGACATACACGATGATTCTGAAACAAGCTTGGTTTCATTACTTTGTTTACACCCGTATGAATTAGAAGGATAGTCGCATTTAGATTTGTTTGCAGTTTTCTAATTAACGTAAAACAATAAAGGGATGAAATATTCAACAGTTTGCAACCAGAATCGTAAGGGTGAAAAAACATAGGACGAAAAAAAAATTATGATCAACACAGTTGCATGCTTATAATTTCGCTTTATTCACAACTAGCTTCTGTCCGCGACTTCGTCCGCGTCAAACTTTTGCTCCCGTAACCCTTCCCGCCACATCGAATTGCCTGCCAGTTTTCGTCCATTTTTCGTTGCTGCTCCTCTCCTTTTGATTGTAGCGTGATGTTATATAATTTTTAGCTTTTCTCAATAAATAGGCTACCCAATCCAAAAAGAGTTTTTCAATTCGGACCAGTAGTTTCAGAGCCTATTCAATACAAACAAACAATCAAATATTTCTTCTTTGTAGTCAAATGGGATAAAAAAAAGTATTGTATGTCCGTTTACTGGTTCTAAGCTACCTCCCCATCAATTTTCAGCCAAATCAGTTCAGCCGTTCTTGAGTTATAAATAGTGTAACTAACACAACTTTCTTTTATATATATAGATGAATATGACTTGTATTTAAATTCTGACATTGATCTAATCTTTCACATTTTGATGTATACATATACCAATTCAATTCAATTCAATTTAATTCAGATTAAGTACAATAAATAACAATAAATTACATTCATTACATTATATTAATCCATACTAGTTATATTTTATTTTATTATAATTTTTAAATACCTAATATTATATGAATAGGACTACACAACAGAAACACTGGATCAAGACCGCACTACTCGTACATGTAGTTTTGTCCAGTGTTCCATGAAGGAGCAGTCCACATCCATTCTCCCTGCAATAAGTTGCTGTTGGGGCTGCCCCGTATGCGGCGCATCAGAGACGCTATTCTTTTGCGATGTATCGCTTGAAAGCCATCCACTTGAGCGTCTGCAAACATACCTGATGCGCTACAAAAGCGTGGCTACCCCATCAACATCCTGAACGCGTTATTGTATTGGACACGCAGGGCACTGTAAGTCTTCTGCGTATGCTTCACCCATAGGCTGCACGTATAAAAAGACTGACAATATGCCTTAAATAAAGTTATTTTTACACGTGCAGTGCAGCGTGCAAACCTACGGGCCAGCATATTAGCTCTGACTGACAATGCCCTGCGTTCCCTTTCAATATCCACATCATCTGTGAGGGCCTCGCAACAAAGTATCTCATCATCTGCCCAGCCTTGTCCATACTAAGGATGCAGCTGTATACCAGTATTTTTCAAAGAGCGACTGCCTATCTGACCTTCACATCGCCGTTACCTGGTAATACGATACCCTTAGAATGTGGTTGTCAGACTTTCGGTCTTCTGACAACCTCTAACGACTTTCCAAGATCCACGAATGACAACCGGGACCAACGGCTTAACTTGCTTTCCGAGGCACGGCAGCCAACAAAAATTTCTACCTACTTAAAATAGCAAAAGTAAATCCCCAATATACGTAAAAAAAGTTTATTTTTAATATAACGAGCTTGTTAAGCTTATCCCCGTTTTTGGAACATTTTATGATAAAGTATTAAATATTATTATTATAACTTCATCATTAAAGAAAATTTTGCGCAGCTTATTCGTACTAAGTTATTTAAAAAGGATATACAATAATAAAACGTGTTTCACAAAAAGCGGCCTCATTAGAAGTTTTGTTCAGAACATACACAGTACAGTAAAAATAATAAATAAGATGTGACAAAGCTTTTGAAAGGCGTATTATGTTTGAATAATCGGCCGTGACTGTGCTTCACGTGTTTTGGGATGGAAACAAAATGTTTTAGTAATGTTTTCCTGTGATACGAACGAGGAGACGTTAAGTAGGTACTTGTGTTACTTAATTCAGAGGTTGGAACTTGGCACGGATATATATTATGTAGCTACGCTTTACATCATACATGTCTCAAAAATATTGGTGAAATGCGTAAGGACCGAAGCGTCAGTGGGCAGCAAAACACAACCATAATAAAAACAAGATGTTGCAAAGTTATTTCTTAATGAATAGTAAAATCGGTATTAGAAACATGTATTACAATCTTTTCCCAAAATTTTGACATAGTATGTGTTTTATCTTTTGCAAATTACCTATTTGAGGCGTTATTTTATCATGTCATCCGTGTAGTGCCAGAAGTTTAGAGCATTACCGATGACACAAGGCAGAACAATATTTGAAGAAAACAAGCGATTTGCTTTTGTCGACATAATTCATGCATAATTAGCCTATAATGTTCATTTTGCTGAAAAGTAGAACCACCTCTCGATGAAAGAGAGCGGGCCGAAATATACCACGCACCCCAGTGTGAGTTTGTAGATGTCACACGTCTTATAATTTTTGGTTCTAAGACATGCCGGTTTCCACATGACGTTTCCCGTTTTGAAAACAGTGGTCATGAAATTAAATACACACAGGAACACGCCTGTGTTCTCTGTACACGGTAAGCCGGGTTACCACTGGGCCACCAATGCACATTTTTGCCTAGGCTTGTAAATTCTAAAACTTCAACATTGACCTTCTAAAAGTCAAAATCGTAAATCCCAATGTTAGAATAACGACTGCATTAATACTAAGAACAACGCAAACACAATAATTGCATCACCGCCCAAGCTCCACGGACTGACATTGTAACATCTAGCTTAATACAAACAAGCATCAGCTCACGTTAATTGAATATTCTGCGTGATGGTCACAGTGTTAATCCACTATACGAACAGTTCAATGGATCAGTTATCACGGCAAAAGGTGTATTGGATAAAGCCAGCTTTAGAGCGATTACATCGCCTCACCGTCCTCTGTCCCGGCAAATTCGTGTAATAGAAGGCGCCTTGTGATTGGCCAGTTTCGAATACCCGCCAGCGACAAATTGGATTCAGTTAGCCTGTAGGTCATGTTACTAAAAGATAGGAGGAATAGAGGCCACTTCAAATTGGAGGAGATTCAACTATCGCCTTAATGTAACAGAGTTAAGTGTTGTTATTATTTTAAATTATACGCTAACATTGTACCTGAACGTTAATTAGGTAAACGGGTTGTTTAAAGAGGATCCAGCTTTGAAAGTGACGACGAAATTAGTACTTGACTAAGTAAAGCCTTTTTTGATGAGCACCTACTGAAAATGAGAGATACCTATTTGATGTAGTCGATTGTTAAAGGCTAGCTTCTCAATTTTATGACCTAAATGATTAAGAATCATTTTGATAAAAATCCGTAGATAAAATCGAGTTCGAGACCTGGAGCAGTTCATGTGCGATCAAATTGAAGCCACGTTTCAGCATATTTTATGCAAAAACCTTTTCAATACCATGTGACGCGTTTAATATCACGCCTTTATCCTACTTTGTAATAGACTAACTATTGCCCGTGACTTCGTCTGGGATCGTGGAGTATTACTAGCCTAGCGATTTCTGTTTTCAAGTTATGGTCTACTCATATATGCCTAATGCCATTCAAATCCGTTCAACAGTTTTAGCGTCAAAGCGACAACAAAATAAACAAACATACAAAAATGCAATCGTTTCTCTTAATAATATTTGTTCAGATGTGAAAGTTTGTATGTTTGTTTCTCAATTACGCAAAAACGGGGAAACGCGAATGAAATTTGGTACAGACATAGTTTTTATCTAGATTAAACCATAAAATACTTATCATCCGGTAGTACGTTTCCGGTGGATAATTTTCGACTTCGTCGCGGGAGAAGACAAGGGCAAAAGTAAGTTTTTAAATAAAAGACTCTTTGATTCAACATCACAACATTAATATGGCCTGTTTTTCTTTGTGTTGACCCATCAGTTCAGGGAAGACGGAGGCTTATGTTGGACTTCGGTTCTTACTATAACCACAAAGTGGCCTTTCTCAGCCACTGACAGGCATATAACGGATCAAAGGACTATGTGCGAGATTTGCAAATATAGTACATAAATACATACATATGTACATAGTAATGAACATATGGAAGTACATATAAACTATGTTAAAGGTTGAAGCCAGTTTTAATACAATCAAAATTGGAAATAATTATTGTATTCGAAGAATTTGGTTTGTTACAAAATATAAGAATCTCTTTGCTATTTACTAAATTAATACAAGGACAGTTTTACATTTACCCACAGAAATACGACTTTGATTTTGTTTTTTTTTTTTTTACCGGACCGTCATTGCCAAACATTGCTTATTTTAATTTCTTGTAGTCAAAGTTGTGTGTTCTGTCAATCAGTCAGGAACAAAAAGGTTTTATATAGTATGGAAACTACATTTTCTGCCTAGCCTTTTCCCAACTATATTGGGGTCGGATTCCAGTCCAACCGGATGCAGCGGAATACCAGTATTTTACATGGAGCGACTGCTTATCTGACCTCAACGCCTTGGTTAGTTTGTTTCTTTGTTTGATTGAACGCGCTAATCTCAGGAACTACTGGTCCGAATTGAAAAATTATTTTTGTGTGGGGTAGTCCTATTTATCGAAAAAAGCTATAGGCTATATAACATTACGCTACAACTAAGAGAAGCGGAGCAGTAATGAAAAATGTTGCAAAAACGGGGAAAATTTATTCCTTTTGAGAGTTTCCGTAGCGTGCGCTGCGTAAAGGATTAAAGTAACGCAAAAATCATGTATGACGGAATTGTTCCTTTAAAAAGTTCTAAAAAAAAGTCCGCGAGAGCATGTGTCTATCTTTTAAGGTTGACTCACTATAACTCAAAAGGAGCGAGCAACAACGAAAAATGGACGAAAACTAGCAGGCAAATCGATGCGACCGCGACGGGAAGGGTCAGGGGAGCAAAAATTAGACGCGGACGAAGTCGCGGGCAGAAGCTAGTATGCTATAAATGAAACCACATGCGAGTAACGAATTTAAATTAAACATTTAATTATGGTATCCTTCTGTGGACTAGTATTGCTTGTGGTTTCAATTATTGCATATATGTGGTTTCTGTACTGTATTGAAATTAAACTAGTAACGATGAATATCCATGTTCCAAAGTCTTGTTAAGTACTAAACTTAAGTACTCACTTTCTCATATCGCCGATTAAAAACGATCAAATGATTTCAATAATCTCTACTCCTAATATCTAAGTACATACGAATAAATATGTATTCTTTAAACATTTGATTTGATTGAATAATTGATCCAACATTGTTAGGAGACACGAAAGGAAGATACGTTAACCTTGACTCGAACTTTGTGTGTGAATAAATACAAATAAATGTTCTTTAACTTTCTACGCCATTACATTACTCTTTTTTTTTCCTATTTACATACGTTTGTTTGTACATTTCTGTGATTGAATCAATTTAATTTCAGGTAACGAATGAACAAGGCCTATGAATTACAAAGTATATGTATTCAAATATACTTTACTTGTATGAAGTAATCATTCAAATTAGTTTAATACTCGTATCTATTCTATTAAAAACTAGCTTTTGCCCGTGACTTCGTCCGCATGAAATTTCTTGTTACTCCGACCCACCCATTGGCTCCGTATCGCCTACCATCACTACTTATTGCTTTGTTTTCAGTTAGCGTTCTTTGTACCCTTTCTTCCTTTACTCGGGTTCTATGGAACATAGCGTGATGTTAAAAAGCCTGTAAAGGTTACAGGCTTTTTAACATCACGCTATGTTCCTCAACAATTGGGCTAGTAAATTTAAAAATATTCGGCTAGAAGTTCTAGTGATTAGACCTTTCAAACAAACTAACAAACAAAAAACAAACAAACTTTGTAGCTTTACTAGTAGTAAGTACACAGTAGTAAGTACACAGTAGTAAGTACATAGTAGTAAGTACACAGTAGTAAGTTACACAAGTAAACTGCTGCTCTTGGTAAGCATATCACTTGAAAATGGCCTGCCTAATTTATCTATCTTCATTACATATTATAAAATAAAGTCACTTCGCTGTCTGTCTGTCCCTAGGTATGCTTATATCTTTAAAACTACGCAACGGATTTTGATGCGGGTTTTTTTAGTAGATAGAGTAATTCAAGAGGAAGGTTTATATGTATATAACATGCATAATATAGTAAAGAAACACTGATAATTTTAGAGGTTTCTAATGTGATGTCATAAATAAACTCATTTTTTGCGCTTACAATGCGAACGCTGGCTGAACCCTATGAAATAGATCAAAATAATGTACTACAGTATTGTACACCTTACAAAGTTCTACAAAAAAATCTGCAATGGTATATGTCTATCTCTTAGGGATAACCCACAATAACCATTTTTTATCCTTTAATTTTTATGAGAAATAATGGCTTATTTACGAAGCGATTTTAAGCAATACAGCATTAATTCTTATCCAATTAAATACATTAGATATGTTGCGCATTTTATGTAGATCAAAATTGCCTTTTACAGCATATCATTTTTTTTTTTTTTTTTCAGGATGGGAAATCATCAAATGACTTCTCCCGCTCTGGGCGGAGCCGGAGGGCGTGTCAGACTTTCATTAGAATGAATATTTTAGAAGATATCAGAGATTATAATAAAATAGCCGCAGAGCGGCTAGCGGGCCGTCCCGCGTCCGGCCATCTCGCTTGGTAGCGGTCGGGTAGTGCAGGATTAGTAGGATTGTAATTCACATTACTTGGGCTTCATAGTAGATGCATATCATCATGTGTGTTCGATGTTCTCAAAATAAAGCTAATTGTATTATTCCAAGTAAGAGACCGCGAAATATGGCTTAGATGTTTAGATTTTTGGATGGATTTGGATTTTTGGTTATCCTGGGTACTTACCATATATAGCATACCATAGATATTTTGTCCCGGTAGTAGTTTCCCGGGTGATATTTTCCGACAGCTATACGGGCAAAGCCACTGGCCAAAGAACTTTTCTTATAACTATGTTTAATTTGGTGTCTGGTAAATAACTGAGTGTTTATATAGGTAGAATAGGAGCGTTAAGAAAAACCAGGAAGACTTATATTCAATTCAATCCAGCCCTATGTCGCAGTCTTCTTACTCTGAATACTATTAGTTTTATTTTAAGTACTTGATGTACTTAAAATAAAACTAACATAAAAATAAAAATAAACACACATGATATGTAAGGATCGTAGCAGGTGGCGTTCCGTAGTTTCTGCCTACCCCCATGGGAAAAAGGCGTAATTTTATGTATGTATAACACGGATTAATACATTCTTACCGCGGTAATACGTCCTCTTGCGATAATTTCCGACATCTACGCGGGTGAAGCCGCGGGCAAAAGTTAGTAATATCTAAGTTAGAAGTACTCTTGTACATCTATACATTTATACTCTATACATACATACAAATAAATAAAATTGGAGGGCCTGTTTTTAATATTAAAATAACCACTTTTTAGTAAGTGTATACACGGTACATATACCAAGACAACATTTTTTTTAATTTTTGTCTGTCTGTCGGTCTGTCTGTTTGTTCCGGCTAATCTCTGAAATGGCTGGACCGATTTTGACGGGACTTTCACTGGCAGATAGCTGATGTAACAAGGCGTAACATAGGCTACTTTTATTTTGGAAAAATACCTGCGTTAATTTCCGACATCCACGCGGGCGAAGCCGCGGGCAAAAGCTAGTTTATTATAAAATGTTCTTAGTAGCCTGAATTAAGTTTAGATGGAAAGAAAACTTTCCTGGAACATTTTCAAATTTGGAAAAAACTGAACGTTCTTTTATTCTATGACATTTTTATATTGATTGAAATTGGGTAACGTCTGTCGGGTCAGCTATACATAGAAATAAATAAAATAGAAGTGGATTTTTGTAATGTCTAAATAATAGTTTTTACTTAATGAACATTAAAGTATATACGGCACTTATTATGAAAAAACGTGTAATTTTTTTTTTTGTCTGATTGTTCCGACTAAACGGCGTTTTGATGTACCAAATGCGCGTATTTTATTAAAAAACACTGACTTCAGTGACTAAATTCCTGCAATATTCATGTTTACACATCGATAAACTCGGCATTTTATTTGAAAACGATTTTTTATAATATTACATTTCCTTTACATGTCTTGTATAGAATGAGAAGGTTGGTATGAATGTACCTACGCTACTCAATCGGGCATAAAACCTAAACGGATTTGAATGAAAAGTGACACAAAGATAAAACACGCCTTAGGTTAGCACATAGTTTACTTAAATTCTAATACGTACATGAAATAGTTACCCTAAAAAATTGTTGGTACAGTTTCAGATACACAGATAAAGATCAAAGCCTTCCCTTTCATCTTACAAAATTCTTCAAAGTAAAGTACCATTAGGTAAATCTCAACCTGTACCCAACGAGGCATCTTTGTAGCTCAACGTTAGCCTTGAAAGTCCCACGAGGTATCCCAGGCTCCGCTGAAAACGACGTGCTTCAGTGACTGTGGCAGAGCTTTCGAATTTGCGTTCCGAGCGCATCATAAACAAAGTTGTTCTGCTGACATTTGTGGACATTGTGCTGACTGTACCTACTGATATAATAAATTTTCTGTAAGCCTCGTTTATTGTAAACAAGGTGTATGTTGTTTTCAATTTTTTTTTGTGTGCTTATAAGACGTTTTTGCTATGTAGGACTATGCAGAGCTTAAAGCGCTGCATAATCTGCCTGTTATTTTCCCACTGTTGGGACATAGGCCTCCTGTCAGTGAAAGGGGGTGGGCCGTAATCCATTAAGCAGGCCTAGTGTGGGTTGGTAGCCGACACATGTGTTCGGATTTATGGTTCTAGGACATGCCGGTTTCCTCACGATGTTTCCCCTTCACCGTCTTAAGAACAGTGGTGATGAAAAAAGATACTCAATGTGAAGCCCCTATCTGTGTTTTACCTGCAACTCGTATATCACTGCCGTTACCACAGAGCCATCACTGTTCTCACGCACGCTTTGATATAACTACAGATTTTGTTAGAAAAATATGCCTGACAAATGCCATACTTTTCATGGCAGACATGATCTAAACGAGCAGCGAAACCTTACGAAATAAAAGGTTAACTTATTGAAACAAGGATTTAGGAACCTGATTCCACGCCATGTTTTTTACGTGATAGCATTTCTTTAATACCTACAGCTTTAACCTAGACGTTGAAGTTGTTAACAAAATAAAAATAAAATTAGATTAGCATACCAACACGCCCTCGCACTCATAACCTTGGTAAGGTAAGTAGCTGAGTTCCTTACCATAGCTTAGGTTATTCACACTAAATACTGAATAATAGTAATACCTACCCAACTAACACAAATAAAAACTGTTTTATTGTCACAGAAACACGTGCAAATAAAAATATAATTTCCCTTGAATACACACCCACACAGCATTGGTAGGTCCGCATAGTGACTGAGTGATGACCATCGGCCCTGCCAGTCGTAGATTCGATATCCATACGTAAAAAATATTCTGGGTGTCATGGATTTCAAGGAGCATATGTTTACCACGAATTCAGCTCATGATTCTAAGAATATTTCCACGGTTAATTAAAAAAAAATCTGTTATTCGAACAGCTGGTAGGGTATTTCTCTTGCATAGGAAACAGCAGATTTTTTAAGTAATCCTTTTTTGGGCCTGGCCTCGCTGTCCGTCCATCTGTCTGGCAGCGTATCTCGCTATATACAAATAATGAGTTTTTGATTTCATATCTAGCGTTAACTATTTAACGGTGGTACGAAACCCTTCGTTTCAAGTTCGATTGGCACTGGACCTATTTTAAAACTGAAGAATTTCCATGCTGAGTAAGCCTGTAAAACCGGAACACTACGACTATATAAGGTGTATCTATTCATACACGAAATATTTTAAGAGGTACGTACACCTGTAGGTGGTAAAGAAGCTATAGCAACGAAAAAAAAATTTTTCTAAGAGTTTTTTTATTTAAATTTAATATTCATAAATTATTTGATGCACATAAGAAATATTGGCTCCTTCTTATTTTTTACGGCCCGAGACACCGCGGCCATGCTCGTGCCGTCTGTTCGCCGCCCTCCCAGCGTCAGGCGGGCCATTCATAGAATTTGGAGTAAAGGTTTTATGCAAAACGTCTCAAGTAGTTTTAAAATTATAATACATAATTACGAAAATTCAAAAACGCTTAGATAAAAAATTTCTTTTTGCTTCTATAGCTTCTTTACCAACTACAGGTGTGTACCCCTTAAAATATTTCGTGTATGAATAGATACACCTTACATAGGAAACTTACTATGGAAAAGGAAAAACTTAAGATCGTCTGTCTTTTATTTGTGTTTTTAGGGTTCCGTTGCAAATGGCAAAAAACGGAACCCTTATAGATTCGTCATGTCTGTCTGTCTGTCTGTCTGTCTGTCTGTCTGTCCGTCCGTATGTCACAGCCACTTTTTTCCGAAACTATAAGAGCTATGCTGTTGAAACTTGGTAAGTAGATGTATTCTGTGAACCGCATTAAGATTTTTACACTAAAATAGAAAAAAAAACAATAAATTTTGGGGTTCCCCATACATAGAACTGAAAATCAAAAACCTTTTTTTTCATCAAACCCATACGTGTGGGGTATTCATGAATAGGTCTTCAAAAATGGTTATGAGGTTTCAAATATCATTTTTTTCTAAACTGAATAGTTTGCGCGAGAGACACTTCCAAAGTGGTAAAATGTGTGTCCCCCCCCCCCCGTAACTTCTAAAATAAGAGAATGATAAAACTAAAAAAAATATATGATGTACATTACCATGTAAACTACCACCGAAAATTGGTTTGAACGAGATCGAGTGAGTAGTTTTTTTTTAAAACGTCATAAATCGTAAACCGCAATTTACCTTACATTCAAACAACTGAAATATAAAATTTAAAAAAAAAATACATTTATTTTTAAACCGAGAATACCTATAGGTTTGTACGGAACCCTCGGTGCGCGAGTCCGACTCGCACTTGGCCGGTTTTTTTTCTAAACTGAATAGTTTGCGCGAGAGACACTTCCAAAGTGGTAAAATGTGTGTCCCCCCCCCCCCCGTAACTTCTAAAATAAGAGAATGATAAAACTAAAAAAAATATATGGTGTACATTCCCATGTAAACTACCACCGAAAATTAGTTTGAACGAGATCGAGTTAGTAGTTTTTTTTTTTTTAAACGTCATAAATCGTAAACCGCAATTTACCTTACATTCAATCAACTGAAATATAAAAATTAAAAAAAAAACATTTATTTTTAAACCGAGAATACCTATAGGTTTGTACGGAACCCTCGGTGCGCAAGTCCGACTCGCACTTGGCCGGTTTTTTTATTTGTCTATATTAGCCTATTAAAAAGCTTTGTTGCTCACCGAATGGTAAACAGGACTGAAAAGTAACTAAAATAAGAAGTTCGCAAAAAGAACAGAATCTAAACTCCACTGTTGCATAACACCACCCCATTTCTTCCCGTGGGTGTCGTAAAAGGCGACTAAGGGACTTACTAGAGAATGGGCAGCAGCGTTCTCTATGCATTTATACTGCGATCGCCAACCCGCCTGCCAAGCGTGGCGATTATGTGGACGTCTTACGGCTGAAATGATGATAATGATGATGACTGTCGCAAATGTAGCAATTAGCAACTAGAAACTCATGGTAAAGCTGTATTTTGTTGCTTTTTTTTTTTGCTACAGAATCCCATTCCTATTCACATAATATCAACATAACATCACGCCTTGTATCCTTAAAAGGTAAGGCAGAGGTGTACCAATAGTACCTACATCGACATTGCCTCAGTAAAGTTTAAACTCCATATCATAGGGGGCTAGCTGTATGCAATCATTCGGGCACTGATCTGGACTACAGGCTGCGACTGAGAACTTCCAGATAGAAAACCCAATAACACTTTTCTCGACCTGGGAATCAAACCCAGGAGCTAACGCTTAGCAGTAGTGCTGGCGACCACCAGACCAACGAGGCTGTCTATCCAACTTTCGTACTTCCTACTAATATTATAATCTTACTAATATTATTAGAGTGAAAATTTGAATGTTTAGATGTTTTGAAGTTTTTTTACTCAATCACGCAAAAATGACTATACGGAAATCTACATATATTATAATATTTTAATAGTATATATTTGAACTTGGGAGTAATACCGTGCTTTTGTTGATACGGCTCTGTAAGTCAAACATCAGAAAATAAAGTTCAAATAACCTAAAATATAACAAATCATTACTGGTATCAATAAACATAAATAGATAAACTTCAAAGTAACGAAGTCAAAACTGTACATTAAATATAAAAAAGATATTGCTACTAGGTGCGGGAACGAGTCCGATGCTGAAAATATAGTTTTTAGAATTTTTGCCCGTTTATCTGGATGGTAATAATAGCCGCACAGGTTGATCCCTCAGGTTAAGCTACGTTTGCCGCGGTTTTTCCATGGATGGGTGACTATGTTTACATAGAAGACATACAAGACCCTCCCGTGGCTCGGAAAGCACGTTAAGCCGTTGGTCCCGGCTGTCTTTCGTAGATCTTAGACAGTCGTTACGGGTCGTCAGAAGCCCGAAAGTCTGACAACCAGTCTTACCCAGGGTTATCGACGTTACGTATTACCCAGTAACTGGGTTGTGGAGGTCAGATAGGCAGTCGCTCCATGTAAAATACTAGTACTCAGCTGCATCCGGTTAGAATGGAAGTCGACCCCAACATAGTTGGGAAAAAGCTATACAGATGATGATGTCTGGATGTATGTTGTGGATTGACGTTAAAACGGCTGAACGGAATTACTAAATTTCATCCAAATAATAATAATAATAATATTCCACAACTATCACACAACGCCATCTAGTCCCAAGCTAAGCAGAGCTTGTGTTATGGGTACTAGACAACTGATAAACATACTTATATATTTCTAAATACATACATATTATAGATAAATTACACCCAGACACAGAACAAATGATCGTGCTCATCACACAAACATTTGTCCTGGGTGAGAATCGAACCCACGACCTCCGGCATAGCAGTCAGGGTCACTAACCATTAGACCAACAGGCCTGTCATGTCAAATCCGTGAAAAACTCAAGGGTTCTGTAAACTCGGTAGTACTTTCCCGTGGGATTTTTCCAGGCATCCACGCGAGTAAAGCGATGCAAAAGCTAATAAAACCTTTCTATTAATAGCAGTAAAATTAATAACTAGCTACGCACCATTTACACTTCATATAGTTAAAACGGTGACCCATAAATAGAAATAGAAACTCAATGTAGGTCACAAAGCAGTAGGTACTCATTTAGTTGATTTTCAGTAAAACCAACTAATTATCGAACTGTATTGTAGGTTACTAATTACCAGAGGTCGGAGTAGGTAGACTGAAATGAGATCAATGAACTGGCACGTATATATTAGTATGGATATGCCTCCGGGATTCCGGGATTTTGAAATTCATTTTAAATGTTGTAATATGAAGAATAAAGAATACATCAATATGAATAAGAAACGTTTAACTCTTTTGCTGTCTTTTTAATAGTATATAGGTGATCGGCCTTCTACAGTAAGAAAAAAACAATTTTTCGTACCACTTGCTCAAAAAAGTGACATTCTATGCCACAAAAAGCTAACATAACAATAGTCATTTTTAATCCGTTAAAAACAGGGAAAGAAAATTGTACTGAATTTCATTCATCCTCTAGGGGGAGAATGTGATTTAAATTTGGAATACTTACCGAAATTTATACTGAACTACATGTTTACACCAGTGAGTTTGTATATAAAGCATTATACGTCTTTTTGAAAAAGGAATACGCATTTATTATGCAGTTATGATTATTAAATAAAATTACGAAAACCGACGAGGCCGTATGAGCTTGATGCCTTTGCTTTTCCGACAAAAAATATTAGTCTAGGAATTTGCCGCGTTTTTGTTTTCTTCAAATACATAAACGTTAAGTTTATTTTAATTGTCATTATTTTCAACAAATGCTTATCTCATATTATTATTGTGTTAATTTTTTCGCAAATGGTATGAAAAGTAGAGTATTTTCCTCGGTGATAAAGCTGTCTTAGCCTTGGGTGAACTTAAATCCCTCGCTACACTCAGGACTCGTCTTAAATCCCTCGCTTCGCTCGTGATTTAAGTTTTTAACACCCTCGCTACGCTCGGGAGTAAACCTCGAGTCCTTCGTTACGCTCGCGATTTTTATCGTCACCCGCGACAGAAGACACTGCTTTATCCCCTTGGTTAATAATCTACTATTAAATGTTTATGTATCGCATTCTATAAATTTCTAATATAGTACCTAGTCTAAAAATTACCTTATTTTCACAATATTTGATTCAATCCCGTAAGTACCAAAATGAAATCCCGGAAAAAAGGTTTACCCATTTTGTGGTTTCTATGACTATTCATGATGCGAGTACGTAAAATCAATCTACCTACTCCGACCACTGCTAATTACAGATGTTTAAGTGTGGATTTGTATGAGAGCGCCACACCATTCATTATTAAGTATTTTTTAGGAAACTAATATTTTTCAGTATGGTAGTTTCCAATATACCTAGTTGATTATAGTAGCATAAACATAACGAACATGCTACGCAACAATTGTGTTTATTTTTTTGCTTTATACTATCGTGAAATATTTCATTATTAAGGCAGTGGTGGCACAATGGTAACGGTGTATCCTGAAAGGCACTTTATAAACATTATTTCATCACCACTGCTCTCAACATGGTGAAGGAAAACATCATAAGGAGATCGGCATGACCTAGAGCCAAAAATTCAAAAACATGACGTGGCATCTTCCAATTCGCAGTGTGGTCCACGCCCTCTCACAGAGAAGAAAGAAAAGCAAAGAAAGCCTGAGTTCCAGCAGTGGCAACGTCATAGGAAGATTAGCTAATGCTTATGCTAATAGAAAATTAAATACTAACGCGGAGGCTGGAAATTATCTCACGGGGACGTAGTACTGGGATATAAGTTATATTAATCATAGCATCCTATGTGTTAATACAGGTTATAAGCTATCTGCACGCGTAGCATGATCGCCATAGAAACGGAATTTGTCGACGGAAGAGAAGATAAAATGATAGACCGTATCGTAGAAAAATTGTGTAAAACAGAAAAGAAGAGATGTTTCTATTCTTCAGTCGACAAGAATACGATGTCAAGTATGATTACTATTTTTCTGATGAGATAGAAACATTTTTACAGAATTAAAATACATAAGGAACTTTTTTTTGTTATTGGTAGAATATATATAGAATTGGTCATGCGACGCCGGCTGAGTGCTTAATTTCATCCAGATTTAGAACTCACTTTGGGGCATTTTTGCGTCATTAAACGTCCTTAATTAATAACAGCCAGCAAAACATATCTGCTTACTAGCTGCTACCTGCAACTTTGTCTGTAATTCAGGATAAAAAGCCTATATCCTTACTTGGTTTATAATGTTTCTGTGTGCTAAATTTCATCCCAATCCGTTTAGCCGTTTTGGCGTGAAAGCATAACAAACAAAAAACTTATCCCTTTATTATATTCAGTTAGGATTATGCTTATAATTAAATTCCTTCACAGCCTTGCATTTTACCTAGTGGTATATTTACCTATATCGCCTTCAAAAATTTCCCTAAAAAGAAAATCCATAATATTTCCCGGGAATTCAGAAGACAATGAAATGAAATACGCATGGAAGTATTTATCAAAGATACAATTGTAAAAGGAAATACATAAATACGGTATTATGTGCTAGGCGGCAGTGCATTGTACGTACAGTCGTGACCAGCGCTGTTTAACAATGGAACCATGTCATTATTTATACGCGTATTGTACATTGGCGGAATTTTAAATGAGCAACGTATGCTGTATGTACAGATACGAGCATTTTTAAAATATTGTAGTATTTTACACAACGTTTATGTGAGGATTGAAAGTATTTAATTATTTGTTTTTTTTTTTTGGAAATTTCTTTGACCCCCTTTTTATTTTGATTTTATCGGAAAAGGATAAAAAAGGAAAATCGGTGGTTAATTTAAAACTGTGAATAATTTAAGCTATGTATACAATACCACTCGTAAAATTGTATTTTAATTCTTACTAGAGACCAGCCCCGGCTTCGCTCGAGGGTACAACGTATCACATACACTATACACAGAGTTCGTATAACTATAAAATATTTCCCCGCGGCGCGGACCGTTACGGTGCGAGCGATTTATAATTTTTAAATCTGTGATATTTTCTAAAACATTAATTTTAATGATTTACTGCTTAGGGCAAAATGTACATTAAATGAACGACGTATTTAATTAGACAAGGATTAAATTGTATTGTTGGTAATAACTTCGTAAATAACCCATTATTTTTAAGTAATATGTTAAAGATAAAAATGGTTAATGTGGGTTATCCTTACGAGAGAGTTAAATAACATTGCAGACTTTTCTGTAGACCTTTTTAAGATATACAATTCTGCAGAACATAATTTTGATCTATCAGAAAATATCACAGATTTAAAATCTGTGATATTTTCTAAAACATTAATTTTAATGATTTACTGCTTAGGGCAAAATGTACATTAAATGAACGACGTATTTAATTAGACAAGGATTAAATTGTATTGTTGGTAATAACTTCGTAAATAACCCATTATTTTTAAGTAATATGTTAAAGATAAAAATGGTTAATGTGGGTTATCCTTACGAGAGAGTTAAATAACATTGCAGACTTTTCTGTAGACCTTTTTAAGATATACAATTCTGCAGAACATAATTTTGATCTATCACATCAGATTTAGCCAGCGTTAGTAAAGTAATCACCCAAAGATTTTTTCTACGACATCATTACAAATTTTGAAATTTTCTCTAGTAATATGCTTGTATCACCATACATACATCTCTAAACGATACTCAAAATAAAAGAAGTAAGCGGAGAAACAGAAAACGAAAACACGTCTTTAAACTATTTTAAGATAGAAAAGAGATGCCGAAGAGTACCTAACTAACTTTTCATAAGTCTCATATTTAGGATTTATTTATACGACGCTAACGATTTCTGTTATGAAAATATATATTTTCATATTTCAACTAAATGAACATATTATTTATTTATAAAGAGGGTAAAGGTATCGTACGATACTTTTTGACGTTATAAAAACACTGAATCTGTTTATAAGTACTGAAAGCTGTTATAAAAACATAGTTGGCGTGAAATCTAATATTTGTAGGAAAAAGGTTAAGAAACCGTAAAAAGTCCCTATAAAACGTATTCAATAGAGGGGTTCGTGGCTAAATAATAGCAGCCAAACGTGTCGATCAAAGCTATGCTTGCCGCGGTTGGTTTCTGGATGGGTACCATCTATTACATTTATTTATTTATTTACTAGCTTTTGCCAGCGGCTTCGCCCGTGTGGAGGTCGGAAATTATCCCGCGGGAACATACTACCGGGATGAAAAGTAGCTTATGTCCTTTCTCAGGCTCTAAACTATCTGTGTACCAAATTCCATTTAAATCGGTTTAATAGTTTTAGCAGGAAAGCGAGACAGACAGACAGAGTTACTTTTGCAATTATAATATTAGTATGGATAAGTGTAGAAGTGTGGATTTTGGCCAACCAACAACTGTATATACTCATACAATATAAACATGATTTTCTATTAACTAAGGTGAGTATTACAGTTTATTATAGGTTAGCACCGCATGCCCCATAAAAGTAAGAACTATGATACAAATTTGCACTAAGCTATAAAATTAGAATTAAAGTACATAAGAAACGTATTAAAAAACAAAAGAAAAAATACGTAAGATTAAAATCAGTCTATGACGTAATACAGGAGAATACAAAAATAATATAAAAAAAATACACGAAATAAATCTACACATTGGTAACGGTTGTTCTATGGAACTTACGAAATGAGTCAAAATGTACGTCAACTAGATCGCTGTAGCTGTTCAACAGCTTACAAAGCCGATAGACGATAGAGCCTGAGCCCGGTACTGTTTTACGGGGAGGTGGGTACAAGGGAGCGATAGGAGCACGAGGAAGTCTAGCAGGAGTCCGAAACCGAAATTTTGCTAGTAATTGGGGGCAATCTATTTTTGACCGCAGTACTTTAAACAAAAGAATGGAATCAGCAACTTTCCTACGTTCCTCCAGTGATACCATCCTGAAATGAGAAAGTCTGGCCTCATATGACCGCTTTCTTTTAGCGATTCCGCTGGCAGAAGCCAGATGCCATAGAAATCTTTTTAGATTCGCTCTAATCTTAAATTGTGTGTTGCATAATGACGTCTCCAGATTGTACTACAATATTCCAAGACACTTCGAACAACACTGCTGTACATTAGGATTTTGGTACTACTGCGCTTGAAGCTAGCAACATTCCTTACAGCAAAACCCAGCATTCTAGAAGCGTTTTTTATTACATGCTCGATGTGAGGTACAAATGTCAGTGCATTGTCAAAAATAACACCTAAGGGTTGGTTCACAGTGGCCCGGCTGCTGACGCCCTGGCCGATAAGCTAAGGGCGTCCTTAGACGCGGACGAGGCCCGAGTGTCCAGGCCCACCAAGTGCGCTGACATGCGCATCCTGGGCCTGGACGACTGCGTGACGGAGGCGGAAGTGGTAGGTAATAGGTAATAGGTAGAACGGGCTGGTGTCCGCAACTCCACGTCTGAGCGCAAATGGTAGCCGCCATTGTTAGGACGGGGGGGTGCTCTGCCGATCAAGTGAGGGCAGGCACCATCCGTCCTGACAGCACGGGGATGAGGACCGTAACGGTCAGCTGCCCCGTGTCGGCGGCTCACAAAATCACCGCGGAGGGCAGAAGGCTCCTGGTGGGCTGGGTTTCAGCGCAGGTTAAACTGCTGGAGCCCAGACCTCTGAGGTGCTTCCGATGCCAGACTGGCCACCACGTTTACGTGAAATGCACCTCAGAGGTGGACCGCAGTGGTCATTGCTTCCGTTGCGGTCAGCCCGGTCACAAGGCCGGCTCTTGCAATGCCACGCCGCACTGCTATGCATGTGCGGCGGCTGGCAAGCCGGCCGAACACCGGGCCGGGAGTAAGGCCTGCGCCTCATCCGCCAACGCCAGGGGCAAGGGCAAGCCCTCCGCCGCCGCCGTCACCGCTGTCGCCGCTGCCGCCTTGACCACTGTCGTGGCCGGCACCACCGCCACGGCAGGGCCCTCATAGGGGACTCAGGAGGGGGCTGAAATGGAGTGTCAATAATAGGTACTCCATTACGCCTCCTCCAAGCGAATATCAACCACTGCGCCTCCGCTCAGGATCTGTTACTCCAGAGCATGGCGCAGTGGTCGATTAACATCGCTGTGGTCGCTGAGCCGTACTTTGTCCCGCCCAGGGATGACTGGGTGGAGGACCTGAGCGGCTCAGTGACCCTCATTTCGTCGGCTGCCGCCGGAACCCTGACCCTCGAGGCTGTCAAGAGGGTACGGGGTTGCATAGCAGCACGGTTCGGGGAGATTGTAGTGGTGGGAGTATACTTCTCCCCGAGCCGAACTCTCGCCGAGTTCCACAACTCCCTTGCGGAGTTGAGAGTCGTCGTCGTCGGGTTCCGTCCCCTCCCCGTGCTCGTTACTCGGGGACTTCAACGCCAAACGCTGGAAGCCTGGGCGCCCAGCGGAGTCTTCGTCCGCTTACCGGCCCATCGTGCTGCTCGACTAGGTGGGCAAGCTCTTTGAAAGAGTGATTGCAGACCGCCTCGTCGGGTGGCTGGTGCGAGAGTGGCCGGACTTGTTGGACGGCCAGTACGGCTTCCGCAAGGGGCGCTCAACGGTGGACGCCATCATGCGCGTGCCAGCCCTCACGATGGGGGATGCAGTGGCCCGGGGTGGGGTCGTCTTGGCGGTGTCTCTAGACATCGCCAATGCCTTCAACACCCTACCCTGGAGTTGCATTAGGGAGGCACTCCGGTATCACCGGATGCCAACCTACCTCTGTCGCGTGGTCGAGGCCTATCTGACGGATAGGGCCGTAGTCTACCCCGGTCACGAGGGAGAGTGGAACCGGCGAGAAATGTCGTGCGGTGTCCCGGATCGGTCCTGGGGCCGCATCTGTGGGACATCGGTTATGACTGTGTGCTGCGCGCCGACCTCCCTAGCGGCGTCAGCGTGGTTTTCTACGCTGACGACACGCTGGTCCTAGCGCAGGGGAGGTCGTACGAGGCGGCGGCCGAATTAATGACACGCGGGGTTGCGACAATCGTCGATAGGATCCGGCAGTTGGGACTCAAGGTGGCCTTGCACAAGTCCGAGGCCATGGGTTTTCATGGTCCTCGGAACGCGCCACCTGCGGGTTCCCAACTCACGGTAGGAGGGGTTCCCATCGGCTTCGAGTCGACGATGAAGTACTTGGGACTTGTCCTCGACAGCCGGTGGAAATTCGTCGAACACTTCCGACGTTTGGCTCCCAGACTGAAGCGGGCTGGGGCTGCCTTAAAGCGGCTCCTGCCCAATCTGGGGGGTCCAAACGCCTCCTGCCGGAGGCTCTACACGGGGGTCGTGCGGTCCATGGCCCTCTACGGGGCACCAGTGTGGGCGCCCTCATTGAGGCTGCACCCAGCGCGCCGGTTGAGTGCGGCCCAGAGGGTCATGGCCATCCGGTTAATCCGAGGATACCGCACGATCTCGTGCGAGGCGGTGAGCCTCCTTGCCGGAGTGCCGCCATGGGATCTGGACGCAAAGGTCCTCGCGCATATGTGGGAGTGGCGCGAGGAGGCGAAACGCCGGGGCGAAACTCCGCTACCGCGACAAATCGCGGCTCGGCGGACAGAGCTCCGGTGTGATCTCATGGCGACATGGCAGGTACGATTGTCGCAACCCAGCGCAGGGCACGCCACAATTGCGGCGGTAAGTCCCCTCTTTGAGGAGTGGATAGAGAGGCGCCACGGCGTCCTCACCTTCCACCTGACGCAGGTTCTCACCGGGCATGGGTGCTTCGGTGGGTTCCTGTTCAGGATAAAGCGGGAGGATACGCCCGGGTGTTTCCATTGTGAGGATCGTCTGGAGGACACGGTGGAGCATACGGTGCAGGTGTGCCCTGCCTGGGCGGAGCACCGCCGTGTCCTCGTGGAGGCGATCGGCGGCGGCGACCTCTCGCGTCCGGCCCTGGTGCGAGCCATGGTACGAAGCGAGAGGGAATGGGAAGCCGTCACCTCCTTCTGCGAAGCAGTAATGCTCGCGAAGGAGGAGGCGGGGCGCGTGAGGGAGTGGCAGTCACTGCGCCCTCACGTCCCTAGCCGCCGCAGGAGGAGACGCCCCGGGCGTCGGGAGTCGATAGCGGACTCCCGGCCACCGTAGGCGCGAGTTTGCAGGTGGCGAGCAATGGGTAGCTCGCCGCCCGGTAAGGACCAAGCTCGGGTCGACGGCGCGTTGTGTTCCACGCGCGCCTCAAAGAGATGTCAGCAGCAGTGTAGGGGTCTACTAGGGCCGATGCCTGCCGGGGTCGCGTGATTGTTCGAAAGAGATACCGTGACCCTGGCACATGGGCAACTGATGGAACACGTGTGGGTTTTAGTCAGTAAAAGTCTGACACGCCCTCCCGCTCCGCCCAGAGTGGGAAAAGTCATTTGATGATTTCACATCCTAAAAAAAAAAAAGGGTTGGTTTACATCTGACGGAAGATGCGTCGCGTATCATCGGTCGCGTAACGCTAGAACAGTAAATTATATGAGAAAACTTTCAACCTTTCACACTTAATCGATGATACGAGTACGTTAGTGCGTCGAGCGTACAGCGTTTGTTCCGTTTCCGTCAACGCAATGTCGGCCGACGTAATGAGCGGCAACGTTCCGCCACGCGTATATAGACTGATGCATTCAGACTAGGCGTAACATCAGCGAATATCGTTTGTGTACGGTTCGAAGTTTTCTTGCATTGAAAATGTTTGATACAGAACGATTTATCACGGAAATGCAAAATTACGCCCGACGCATCTTCCGTCAGATATGAAAACACACTATTTGACCGAATAGACGCGACCTATGATACGCTCGACGCATCTTCCGTCAGGTGTGAACCGACCCTAAATCTCTTACTTGAGTCACATATCGAGACCTCATCGTGCCTCGAAAATCATGTTGATGTCGCCTGTCATTCGTCGACCAGATAGATAGTCGTTACGAGTATTCAGAGGCCCGAAACTCTGGCAACCAGTCTCACCAAGCGGTATTCTATAATATCAGCGTCAGCAGGTATTTTTTTAATAAAAATTATATATTTACCGGACACATGCTTAACTGGACTGCTTTCCCATTTGGTGTAAGTTTGACACGCACACCTCACTTTGGTTTTCTTTATTTAAATGTTCTATGTGCTAAGTATGTATATCATAGTACCATTTTCTTTTTTTAATCTATGATGACTACATTTGTAAATTGTGCCTGTACTTTCTTTGTTTCTGTAGTTAGAGTTATCAATAAATGGTACTTATGTATGTCTGTTGGGTTTTTTTTTTCTATGTTGTCCTAAATAAATGATTTATCTAAAAGTAATTATTTTTTAAATAATAACTGTTCTATTGTTACCGAAATTAATATGCCTGCCTAACAGACGAGGGAGTGAAAAAAAGAATAAACTTATTTTAAAATGTGTTGAAATAGTGTATAGTTTATGTTATTCAAAAACTAGAAACAGCTGACCTGTAAAAATAATATTGTAACAGACAGCTTGGGCACACAAAAGCTGACCCTTTTAGAACAAAACGCAAGAAAGCAAAAAGATCTTTAACATAGACAACGATTACGTTGTCTGTAAAATCCATGAATCTTCCTAAAAAAAAAATGTAAATCGAATATCTTTCGGATTCTGTACCTTAATATTATTTTGAGTAAATATAAAATTGGAACGTCAACACGAAATAAGTTCATACCTATCTTTAAATGTGTTAGCACTGGTTTTTCTTGGAACTGTGTTTTCTAGTACCTGCCCATTTAATTCCCATGAGAACATATAAGTTAAGCCACAGCTGCGGAGCGTCTTCAATATTTTACAAGTGATTTCGGATCTCGTAAAAATACAAGAACTCAGATAGAAACTTTTAAAAAGCAACTCGGCCCTCTTATTTTCGCCTCACAGACCCATCCTGAACAAGTTGGATAGTTTTACAACGGAGACCCTTCGATAAAGTGTCATAATTTAGGTGAAATATTGTTTTTCTGGCGAGGGGAGCATATTTCGTTATCTTATTTGTGGTTTCTGAATAAGTTACAGTTTTCTTTCCTTTCAATAGTATATATTTACCAAACCGACTTCGGAGACCTGTTGATAATATTATTTTCAACACACTTGCTCGTAAAGTGAGCCTTATTATATCGTTCTTAGGGCCATAAACCGAACTATAACATACACGTGCATAATAATATTACACACTAGTGCATAATAGAATGATCCCTACAAAGTTAAGTTAGTACCTAACTGCAAATTATATGCGAGTAAACAGAGCATTTTCAATTTAACCGGGTAATACAGTTTTTTTTTTTTTTTGTAACAACAAAGAGGTTTTATGCCACCGAAAATCTATTTACATTTTTGAAATAAATAAATGTGTCACTAATTAAGACGAAAAAACATTTATTATTATCAAATTATTTATAATTCACAATAATTTCTTATAAAATATTTGCATTTTATCACAAAAATTATCATTTTGAAGTAGGCTGTATGGCTGTAATCAATCAACTTACATTTGGCGCGTGCAAAAAAAAAAAATTGCGCGCCATTTCCCAATTTTCCCCTAATTTTCATATTTTGTTTGTATCGCATTTGTTGCTGTGTGGTAAAACGATTTATGCAATACATATTTGTTTTTTCCTCGCAAGTGTGTTGAAAAACGTCGTATGATACACGTGTGTATTGATGATTACCGTCCTCGGCTCTCTTAAGACCCTCACCTGACGGCTCGGGTCTCAATGGCGCCTCAGCGGTAATCACCAACATTACACACTTGTACCATAATGTACTATTATGAAGTTCTTCAAATGTATGGATGTTATTGTTTTTCTGGTTTTATTTGTCAGGTAAATAATGCCGCAATTGGCAACTTTTGTTGTTTTCTCTTTTCACTAACTTTCTCCATATTTTGTATTAGCTACGCCAATCTTAACTCTGAACTATTTTGTTGTGAAGTTTGTGAAACTGGCCAAGGACGACCCAATTTTGAAACTAGGGGCATTTTTGTATGGTAAAACACGGTTTCGATGAGTAAATTTGTTGCACACTCTGAAGAACGTAAACAATGTACATCGATATAATGTATGACAATAATTATAAAGGTACCAACGAAAACGCAGTTTATTTCACAATTTTTCACATCGTACTTCCCTATCGGGTTTGTAAACCCAAAGATTTAAATTAAATAGCCTACCTATTACGAACACTCTCAACACATTAATGAAGTAAGCTGATAAAATATTCATGAGCAATCGGTTTACAAAACACAACTAATATAATATTCGAGATTGAGTCGAACATTCGTCGTATGAAGGGAGGCAAAATGAGAGCCATCAGACGAAACTTTTCTCTTTGCGCAAAAGTTTGTGATGTGAACAGAAACCCGGGGAGCGCGGGCGGCGCCCCTCGAGACGCACATGCATGTTTAATGGCGTCCTAGAAAGGTCAAGAGTCTGAATGTGAGTGGAAATAGTGAATACATTACCAGCTCCCGAGTGGCCAGGTACTCACATCCAAGCAGCCGCGCCGTGACAACCTCTTTTCTAACTTACACGAACTAACACGCGGACAGGTAGTTTGTAGCTGTCTCTCAAACAAATTAATTGTGTCTTAGTTTTGAGCTGTAACGAGGGAGCAACTCAAACAAACTTTTGAGGAAGGTACGCGATGGAAGTGTTGGTTCCCCTGCGCTAACATTATGCCGTGAACTCGCAAAATTTCGCCGCGACGTTGACTAACGGTTAGCGCAACTGGCCTGCTCGGAATTGAAACTTTGTTGGACTTTAAATTGTGTGACCAACTGTGCAATAAATGTAATAAGCACAATCATTTCTACTTTTACATTTAGATTCAACTTAAAGTTTGAGAATATGCCGTGTTAAGTGCTTAAGTAAAAACTTATAAGTAGGTAAGTAATACCTAAGTAATTTTGTTTGTATAATAACCCCCACGACGCAGTGGAGGGTACCTACACAAAGCCTAAGTAAATAATACAATATTAACCCTGCATTTCGCTAATTTTAAAAAGAATCCATCCATACATCCTCCCGCTGCGACGTAAGAGAAGAAAATAGGTCAGTATGACGCTCGTAAACGAGGCTTAACAACTTAGTCACAAGTCGCGACCTACGCACTGTTGCGATACAATGCGAACGCAGTCTCAAGTGGTATGAGCACTTCACTCCCCTTTCAAAGAGTGGGACAAAAACATTTATACAATATAGTAGTTAGTAGGTTTAAGGGGTTTTTACTCACCTTTTGGTGGGTTGATATGCAATGCGCTTTTGAAGAGGCTCTCTTCGTCACGCCAGTCGAGGTTTCTCTTCATCGTGTAACCGCACATAGCGGACAAGGTCACAAGCAGGGCCAACATGAACAGCCTGCTCCGCCTCTCGCCGCGATGCCAGTTCCGTGTCAACACTCCAGCCCCCAGGCCCAGCAATAAACAGAAACCCACACTCGGTATGTACAAAACACGCTCCGCCACTACAAAGCCAACGTAGAAAAGTAAATTAGTCGCAGGCACGAATGGCAGTACCATAAACGCCGTGAACATCAACAACGCAACTTGGGGACTGCGATAAACGCTCTTCTGCGTACTGCTCGCCTTGGACTTCGCTAACGATATCGGGCAGATGCAACTAGAGTTGTGCATCGTTATGTTATTGTTGTTGCTCGCGCGACACACACTCGTGTGCTCATCACTGAGTGAATGTTTGCAGCCAGTGCACGGACACAATAGCTTTTTAGATGATACATTCTCTTTGTGCGGCGCATGATAGCTTTTTCTTTCATAACAGTCTTGTCCTCTATTATACTGTTTGCTACTATAATTCCATTTGTGCTTAATTTTACAGTTTTGTTTTTTGTAGTATTTTGCATCCCGAAGTAGATTATCTTGATGCTTTTTTAATTCATTCGTTAGTGTTCGCCAGGTCACTTTTGAAATGACGGCATAGAATATCGCAGTAGTGATATTTCGGGCGTCGAACAGCGTCGTTATCCTCGGTATCGAGTCCATCGACCAATCGAAGCTCAGATGAAAAGGGTATAAAAGGAGGAAGAAGTTGAAGACGGGGAGATAAGCAAAAGTATAGAGGCGCGTAAGAATCGAGGGGTCTCGCGACGCGGGGTTATCAGCCGACGCGAAGGCGGTGGGCGCCCCGGCCAGTCGTAGGCGCCAATACAAGAGGGCGAAGCCTCCGGTGCCCAACGCACAAACGCTCCGCCATCGATGCTGAAACAATAAAAAAATACCATTTAATAAAAACACGATAAACACAAGCGAAGCGTTCAAGTGAGAACTGAACAGTTGACTACGTCAAACTTTTAAGAAAGGATCTAAAAGTATCAAGTTATTCCCAATTCATAAAATAAAGTTTATTCATAAACGCAAAGAGGAAAGTTAGGTATTTGAAGTTTTATTTTTCTAAATATTGTTGGGAACTCCATGGTGATTGATTACCTCGGAGCAATATTTCATTAATATCTGTCGAAGAATTTGCCGCGTTGTAATAGAATTATAGTAATTTTTTATAACCCGTCGGATGTGTGGTAAAAATATGAAGAAAATGTGTTTACCGACTTTCTGATTTAAGGAACAACAAATAATAAAAAAGAACTGTACTAACTAAATCTCTACCTACAAAGGAACAAATTAAGCCATATCCTTATAAACAAACAATCCGCTTCAGAACAATCAAATCGATCTCAGAGTCGAGAGATTAATGACCATTTTACCAAGTCGTCAACCGTTCAAGGTTTTCTACACAGATTTATTTGTTCGTGTTTGCTCGAAATTCAACCATATGACAGAGGTATTTACGGCTCACATTTTAATGGTACGGGGATGACGGTATTAAGAACTAATCCCCACCGCACCAGAACGTGTCGTAAGGTGACTAAAACTAGTGGGAAACTGCGGTACTGTGGCTCTTCGGCTCTACCAGCGACGATATACATCTTGAGTGATAAATCTGAATCGGCTACTCTCAGTTTATTTTATTGGGCACTCATTTGTTACTAAACTTTTTGAAGCCATACAACGAAATTATTCATATACAACGAATAAAACAAAATCAATATCGTTGAATTTTAAATAACTATGTCTAAAACAATTTTCTTGATGGATGAAATAAGAAAGAAAGAAAGAAAGAATACCGTTTATTTGTCACAATCCGTAAAACACAAAATAAAATAACAGGTAAAAAATAATAAAAAAAAAAACAACATGTGTGTGCGCCTCACGGCTGCGCCAAAAAGGTTCATTTCAGCATTCATGCCAGACAGATGCTGTCTGACGCTGGTTTAAATCGTCAAACTCATCCTAACTTAACCAACACAGTTTCATTCTTGTATTTATAATTGGAATTAAATCAAACGGTTCGTATTCCTTTTCATTTAGGAAGTAATCAATATCTGTACGAGTTTTCGAAAATAGTGGCAAAACTAGTGTATAGTCAAAGTGCCACACCCTTCCGCAGAACTAATAATTTTAAGCCACAGCGAAGGCCCCGATAAAACTGATTTATAAAGGAGCGAATCGCGGCGAGACGTCCCTTAGATTATTAAATTACTAGTAGCACGTACATAACGCCGACCCTCTTTCAGGCACTATATGATTAATATGAATATACGATCAGTTAGGTATTTTAATCTACTTAAAGTGGTGTTATTATGAAAGTTTTCACGTTATTTAGTGGCGGTGGGGTTCGATCCACGCCGGCCGGAGCGCGCTGCCGGCTTGTTAGTTGCGGGAAGCTCGAGGAAAAGATTTATGAAGGTTACCGCGTCCCCTACCCGACCTGGCCCAGGGGAACCCCCCGCAGAACTAACGACGCCGTTTCGGATTTCTAGCACAATTTACACCACCGGGGGAGCAAATCGGAAATCTCGGCGAAACTTAGATGAAGTACAAATTAATCAATCCGAATGAGGGGAAAAAGGTTGAATAATACAACACATTCTTTGCACCTTTGTGATTTTCCTCGCCCGTTACGAGAGTTTGAGGTTTTCAACAAAAGGAAAATAATGATGTGAGGGCAATTACGTATCATTTTGAGCTCCAAGTCGAGTTAATAATAAGGCAATGTCAGATATGTAAAGAAAATAATGTGCTTTACGTTACATGATAACTTATTAAATTAGAAGGATGTAACATAACATAACATTACGTCTTGTTTCCCCGAAGGGTTGAGCAGTGATGTGGTACACCTCTGCTCAACCGCGCATTTCGCGTCGCTCGCACGTTATTTTAAGTCCCAAGTAATATGAGGCGAGTCTATAACTATGAACCGGGCCCAAATCCATACCCCGGGCTGCTGCTGAAAATTACAGATAGCAAACCCAATAACAGTTTTTCTGACCTGGGAATCGAACCCAGGGCCTCATGCTCAGCACTACAGTAGCACTTGCGACCACTAGACCAACGAGGCAGTCCATAAATCAGAAGTATGTAACTACAAAAAATTAAATTTTAATAATATAATACATTACCCTGACAAGTACGTACATGAAGTACATATTTCCCGTAAATTGTCGACTTGTATTTCATCAGGCAAGTTGAAGTCAAAGCAAATAACTTAATGAAATAAGCGAGCGAGCTTGGCCTAGCCGTCAGAGCTGCGCTTATCTGGAAAATTTACTGGCTGGCTGACATTGCCATCGTCGCCTCGCAAATGCCGACTCATTTGCCAGTCGGTTTGAAAAACCCTCAGCATTAACTAGTAACGAATCTTCATTCAAATACCCGCATTTATGTAAATCGAGCTCTAAATTATATTAAGCAAGCTTGATTAAGATTAAAAATGCCGTTTTGCAACTGCAAAAAACGACCTTGCATAAAATCGGGCACGGTCGGCGAAAAGTTCTTACCTAATGTTTTCACTTATTCGTATTACTCCGACTAAGAATAAAACGTTTCAACTAATTATGTCTTAATTTATGTCTTTTGGCACTAGATCGAGATAAAAAAATGCGACGATTTAACACAGAATCTCAGTAGATACCTACCAGCTTATAGGTCTGTATCAACGAAAGTACTGGCAGAAAAACCCTCTTACATTTTTCTGAAAAATAATCTTCTGAGAGGCTTCCAAAATGGAAATTATTTCTTACAAATAAAACGTTGCCACAGAGATACCCTGCCTATGAACTCATAAACTCGGCGAGGTAGACGTCGGTGCCGAGGGCTCCATTAACTTTAATACCCTCATAACTACATGACGAAATTTCTACAACAGGAAAAAGCTCTTTTAATTCCGACCGCCAAGGTCTTCGACAGGGAATGACAATATTTTTATATCACCACAATAGAATACGTATAAAGATAGGTCCACACTCCACCCTGCGCGGTCGTGTTATTCAGAACGAATTATTACGTGAGGAACATATTGTAGGGCTCAACTAACAACAGACACCTACGTAGTAATACATGACCTAATTCTTGACCTTGCTTGTGCCTTTATTTTTATAAGTCAACTTGGCAGACAGTAACTTCATCGTCATATAAAAATATATTCTGGTATTAGAATAAACTTAAATATTCACACTCGGCTTACTTCTTCCAACACAGATTGCCGTTTAAAAGCAGCCAGTGTTTGTTTAAATAGTCAGCACACCATAAGTTCGCCAAATGTCTGACTTGGGTTATTCAAACATGCGCTCAAAGTTTTTGTTCCGCGCTTTGTCTAAGTCCCGACAACAGACTACACATGCATTTTGTATTGAAAGTTCCTGCACCTCAGAGTGAGCCCGCTCGCGTTTTCAGATACATGCACTGTGCCGGATTAAATATGGCAATATCTACGTGAACATACGAAGAAAATGGCGGTAAAAATTATGACATAATTGTCATAATTTGTCGACAAACGGCTAAATATTTAAACTCCTAGGAGTTTTTTCATGAAATAGTCATTCAATGGAATTAAATGAATTTAGGGGTTGTTTTGGTGATTTTATTGATTATATATACTCAAAGCCATACATTTTACCGTCGTGAATGTTATTTTAAGCAATATACAACCTGACATAACAGAACATCACGTCTTGTTACCGCAAAGAGTTAGGCAGAGGTGTACCTATAATACACCCACAATGTGACACTGACCTACAAACTACCAAAACGAAAGATAATTCGATCTCGTGGGCTGCGCTGGCGCCTCCTCCTTAAGT
Organism: Aporophyla lueneburgensis; assembly: GCA_932294355.1. NCBI lineage: Eukaryota > Metazoa > Arthropoda > Insecta > Lepidoptera > Noctuidae > Aporophyla > Aporophyla lueneburgensis. The sequence goes on along the minus strand of OW028746.1, from coordinate 17,397,400 downwards.
ATGTTTTTTAAGATACGCCAAAACACACTTTATGAGTGACGTTGTTTAAGAGCGTCTGAATCATCCTAGGAGATAATTCCTGCTACTATTCTCGATTAATCTTATGAGGAAACACTGCATGAACCATTCTTTTATGACTCGCGTGGCAAAAAATTTAGTGGTCGATAGAAACACGGAATAAAGAAATTATTCTGTGGATAGAAAGGTTTGTTCAAGGACACAGATGAATATAACTGTATTGAATCATCATCATCATTTCAGCCGATAGACGATCAGTGCTGGACATAAGCCTCCCCCAAGGTACACTACTTGGACCGGTTCTGTGCACTGCCCCATTTCTTCCCGTAGCCGTCGTAAAGGATAAAAACCGGCCAAGTGCGAGTCGGACTCGTGCACCGAGGGTTCCGTACAAACCTGTAGGTATGCTCGGTTTAAAAATAAATGTTTTTTTATTTTTATATTTCAGTTGATTGAATGTAAGGTAAATTGCGGTTTACGATTTATGACGTTTTTAAAAAAAACTACTCACTCGATCTCGTTCAAATTAATTTTCGGTGGTAGTTTACATGGTAATGTACATCATATATTTTTTTTAGTTTCACTCTCTTATTTTAGAAGTTCCGGGGGGGGGGACACATTTTACCACTTTGGAAGTGTCTCTCGCGCAAACTATTCAGTTTAGAAAAAAATGATAATAGAAACCTCATTACCATTTTTGAAGACCTATTCATAGATACCCCACAAGTATGGATATGTGAAAAAAAAAAATTGAGTTTCAGTTCTAAGTATGGGGAACCCCAAAATTTATTGTTTTTTTTTTCTATTTTAGTGTGAAAATCTTAATGCGGTTCACAGAATACATCTACTTACCAAGTTTCAACAGCATAGCTCTTATAGTTTCGGAAAAAAATGGCTGTGACATACGGATGGATGGACAGACAGACAGACAGACATGACGAATCTATAAGGGTTCCGTTTTTTGCCATTTGGCAACGGAACCCTAAAAAGGTAAAGGTGCTCTATACATTTTTATTAAACCACGATTCCGTTCGCCTCAAATTTTTGCTCCCCTGACTCTTTCCGCTGCATCGAATTGCCTGTCAGTTTTCGTCCATTTTTCGTTGCTGTTCCGCTTCTTTTGATTGAAGTAAGATGTTATATAGCCTATGGCCTTCCTCAATAAATTAGTTACCCAACACAAAAATAATTTTTCAATTCGGACTAGTAGTTCCTGAGATTACCGCCTTCAACCAAACAAACAAACAAATTTTTCAGCTTTATAATATTAAGTAAATAATATACTGCGATCGCCAACCCTCCTGCTAAGCGTGGCCATTGTGGCAACCCCCTTCCTCCCTAAAATGACAAGGAACTATGATTAATAAAACAACAAATATGTTTCATATTTCTTCAAAAATTAAACCTCAAATACGGCTTTAGACATCACTCACGACAAGCATGAAATAAACCAATGTGGACAAAAAACAGAGTACAATATTCTCATATTTCATAACTTGCATTGCAATTTCTAAGGTAAATAAGCAAGTTTCCTGTGGCGAACAAATTTCATATCGTCATGAGCAGGTAACTGGTGAAATTCGAGTCACGTAGTCACAGCAGCAAATAATATTATGAGAAATCGTGTCTGTTGGGAGTATAACTTTACCGGCATTCCGTCTCCACCGCGGGCCGTGGGTGCCTGTTCTTATTATTTATACTAGCGCTTTGCCCGCCAGCTCTGCTCGCAGATTTTCCTCTTGTACGAATCATATTGTAAACTCAGGACGCCTAAACATGAGCAAGAAATATTTTATTGAATACTTTCAAAACCTGTAATTATCTGAAAGAAAGAAAGAAATCATTTATTTGCCATGAATGTCTGAAAAGGGTTGTCGCGTGGGTGCTTCGAATCGAATGTCTTGTAAATATTATATTGTAATATCGTTACTAGAGATAATTTCAAATGCTTTATTTGCTGCCCGTATTTGATACCTACATTAACTAAATGTTCATCATTATTATTTGGAGAGTGTTTCAAAGAATTACTAAAAATTCAATTAAGCCAAATTTCTTATTTACCATTTAGTAATCAATCAGCCTTATTTCGAATTATGTAGAATAATTGCAAACCTAATAAAACTTAAAACTAAAAAAATATTGGGTCGGAAATGATCCCGCGGGAACATACTACCGAGATAAAAAGTAGCCTATGTCCTTTCTCAGGCTCTAAACTATCTGTGTACCAAATTTCATTTAAATCGGTTCTGTGTTTTTAGCAGGAAAGCGAGACAGACAGACAGACAGAGTTACTTTTGCATTTATAATATTAGTGTGAATTATTTTATATTCGAAGAAATGTTAAAATTTATTTTCTTTGATTGAAACACGCTAAGTCACAGTTGTGTCGACATCGTTACAGTTGTAGTGAACGAGTTCACGCGACTACCACGTTCATTAGCCGCTCTTATCTATGTGTTACATCAACAGACCTTCACATTGCTCACGGTAACAAATGTCAAACAAATACAGAACTATCTGGGATTCCGACATCGCAGGAACAACTGTGGCAGCTAGGAAAAGGGATAGTTCCATTGAACTTGTGTTGAGACTAAAGCGCTAAGATGGAACTAACAGGTAGATTTTTATAGAGCACGTACATAAATCTATAAAGTCCATGTAAACAAACAACAAGTTAATATTTGAATTGGACAGAAGTAACCATGTTGTAATAAATCTCCTAAAAACCAATAACTCAACACGCAAAGCGACGTTTTCTTAACAATATTTATGTTTTGGTTACAACATTGTTTTGACTAAAAGACGCCTGACCTTCGGACTTAAGAAGAAAAAATAAAACTAATTTAGCACGTGCCAAGTTGTTTTTAGAAAGGAGCAAAGTTATCCGTGTTGGACTACGCCGTAGCTGCGCGCCGTAGCGACACGACAGCCGCTACGTGTGCTACGAGGCTACGGCTACGACAATAAGCTATTTTATTATTTGGGGCGCTAAACGAAACAAAAGTTCGTGACGCCTAAAATAGTGCCAACCGTAAACTGGCTAAGTTTTCAATATCTAGAGAATGAACAGAATGTCTAATATTTTTACTCGAAAATAGGAACAAAGCCGGCATTATTTTAAAATTCCAGCATATCTGTTTTATGAAACAGAACGTAATTTCATTGTAAAGTAAAAAGCGATATATTCACACGTTAACAAGCGGAACATGAACTGATTCAACGTGCGATAATTCTGAGTTTTAATTGGAGGTTAGACATATTTTATAACAGTATCGATTGGACTTCAGCTGTTGGTTATAGTTCCATTCTTTCCGGTCGTGGGTATTTGCTCAGTAGTAGGTATTACGTTCGCTCGGTAAATAATGGTAAACCGAGTATTTACCGTGACAGTAAATGTCAACAGACTGTTCGCTTTGTACCGACTGTTGAGCAAACAAACGTAATCCTCACTGCTCGCTGGATGAGATAGTCTTGGATGAGGGGGAAGGGTGAACGCGAGCGATGAAAGATTGTTCGTTCTTAAATCGGTTGAATTGATTCCAGTTTATTTTTCAATTTGTCATTCGTATAACTGAACTTATCGAACTTATAAATATTATAAGTAGGATTCGTATTTTCCGTAGTTGGGGGAGGCAGTTAGTTAGAATAAATAGTGTGAAGGAAAAGTGTATGTTCTTATACAATACTTAAGAAATTATTCTAATATTCAATAGCATAATTAGCCTATAATGTTCCCTCTGCTGGGACACAGGCCTTAAATTACCACGCAGGCCCAGTGCGGGTGGGTGAAGTCACATGTCCACGAATTTTTTGTTCTTGGACATGCTGTGTTCACAATGTTTTCTCTCACCGTTTTGAAAGCAGTGGTGAAGAAATTATTCATACAAAGTAAAGCGCCTCACTGACTTCGAACCGACGACCTACAACTCGTAGTCACAGCTGTTACCACTAGGCCACCACTGCTCTATAATCAAAAAGTTTCAGTTATTTTAATAACCCAGTATTTATTGAAACTTTTCGCACTCAATAAACACACAATACACGCATTCATTAGTAATCTAAATATATATAAATTACGCGTCACGTTGTTTATCCGCGATGAACTGCTAAACTACTTAACCGATTTTAATAAAATTTGCTCACCGTGTGCAGTTTGATCCAACTTGAAAGATAGGGTAGCTTACATCTCTATTTATCACAATATTATTTTTATTGCAAATTATTTGTTAATTATTTGACAGTCACAATTATTTGTTAGCTTCAAATGATTTGAGCAAAAATTTGACGCGGATGAAGTGCGGATAGAAGCTAGTAATAATATAGGATTTGCATGCCCATGTGACGGTAGAACATAGAGGACTCGTGAAATAAAACATCTATGTACTTATATTATTTACAGACAAATCAATGATTAGATTTGATTCAATAATGTACAAGCGCGACAGTACTTAGGCAGTACAGAAAACACAATTACTTGAGGTGGCAATGTCAAATTTAAATAGATCTTGGCAAGGTTCTAAATCTTCTGAACTTACATCTGGTGAATTAAACTAAAACTGAGCTTCAAACACACTCGAACACACTCTTAACAGTAGCAGTTAAATGCCGAAGTATTTAAACTTGGACGCTGCAGTTGCCGATAATGAAAACCTTAGAACTATGCGTCTTTATTAAAGGAATTACTTTGAATATTACTTAGTGAAAATAGAACAAAACTCGGCTTAAATGGTGGGCGCCAGGTGATTAAACATATACACGTGTTCAAGTTCCATTGCAATAGAGAAGAAAAGAATAACCTTACTGACATAAAGATTCCGACCTACAACTGAGAAATTCCTGATAGGAAAACCAATTAACACTTTGCCTGACCTCAGAATCTAACCGACGATCCTTGCTTACGCAACTAACATATATGCAACGTCCCGATATAAATCGTCGAGCAGTTGCCCACCAAACCACGACACCCTTCTGGATGGAAGGTCCTCCCTTTTTTACGAAGTTACAGTGAAGTTACCCTATTCTTCATCTTACAAACAATCAAGGCAGATGTTACAAATATTGAGTAATTTAGGCATTTCTTAATCATCATCAGAATGATCATTTCCCCTAAGCACCGCTACTATGACTTGATCTGTGTTCCTCGTATCCAGGGGATTCCTGCGGCCTATAAACCAGGACATCGGTCTACCTCGTGGGAGACCTTCAAACGCTACGTTATCCAGTACGCGGTTGCCACTCCAGAAACTTTTGGCCATCTGTTTTACGAGCAATGTGCCCTGCCCACTGCCACTTAACTGTGGCAATTCAAGCTAAGTCAGTTACCGTTTTTGAAGAAATTCATTAATTTTTATTAATTTATAAAAGAGACATAAAGTTAATAAAATTCAAAGTGGGTCAGGCTTAATAAAATATATTACGTGCTATATATAACACAGGAATGTTCAACGTTAGTTGTAGTTAACTAGCTACAATATAAGCACTTGAACTTTCGTGTATAACGCTCATAAAATTATCACGAAGTTACGGCGAACTTAAAACAAGCTGTTAGTAAATTGATCCGAAAACAGTGGCGGGTATTTAACAGTACATTGTTTTAAATAATAATATTATGAGTGGCGTTTTATTTACGATGATACGTGATACTTAACTTAGTTTAATATTCCTAAAATAATGTTAACATAGCATCACGCCTCATTTGCCCAAAGGATTTTGTGTTATAAGTGGCAGCTTATTGACATCAATCGGGCACAAATGCAGAGTTCAAACTGCTACTGAGAAATTTCAAGGGCTTCAAACTGCAGCAATAGCGCTTGCGACTACAACCTAGACCAATGAGCCAGACTATCAGTGTTAATTAATTGTTTAAGAGTTTAAAAAATTGGATACTTCGGGTCCACCTCTCTCTATCTCTTTTTAACATGCATAATAGATTACGTTCGATGTGGTGCCGGACGTAAAGATAATCAACTTCCCATTCCTTGCCGTGGGTATCTAATGAGGCCTAATGGACTTATTAGAGGATGGGCAGCAGCGTTCTCTTTGCATTTTACCACAATTACTGCGATTGCCAACCCGCCTGCCAAGCATGGCGATTTTGGCAACTCCCTCAAAATGGACATCTTTTGGCTAAAATGATGTTGAATAGGTTACATTAATAGAATCGGCAGCACCGCTTGTATATCTATTTACTAGCTTTTGCCAGCAGCTTCACCTGCGTGGAGATCGGAAATTATCTAATTCATTCAACTTAACTACGAAACCCTTCGTTGTGCGTGGTTTGAAAGGCACTTGGCCGATATTTTCTGATTATGAGATACTGAACCCGAAAAATTGATAATTTTTCTAAATAAAAGTTTTTAAGATTTAATGTGAACGTAGAAAACAAAGATTTTACCCGTGATTTCGGTCGCAGTCAAACTTCAACCCTAAGTTTAAGCTACCCAAGGACCCAAAAAACTACAAATGCTTGACACTACACCAAGTAGTCAAACTCTCAATTCGTACCTTTACTTGGTTTGGAACGTGTCTTGGAAATCTTCAGTTTCTTTTTTTAAGATTAAGGCAATCAGTCACGAAACCTTTGTACGCCTAGGTATAGCAAAAGAGAACCAGAATGAAGCTTCTCCGTCAAATACCTCCTTCAAACATGAATGTGGCATAAATTGACGCGGCCCCAGGCCCCTGTTTTGATCTACTGAAAGGTACTTGGATATGTTACTTATTTATACACATCGAAAATGACAGGATATTTTCATAGTTCAGTGTAGTCGTGTGACTATGAATAATGAATGAGATCAATCACCTTTTTAAACGGTTTTATTTTTACTACAGGATAGTACTGGATTTTATAAACGTACAAAATGATATTTGTTAAAAGTTTAACTTGGTTTTGATTTAAAAAAAAAAAACAGATTTTTTAATGAGATTAGCTTTAAACCACAGAGTTTCTAAATACACACACAAAATATACTGCCATCAACTATTACGTCAAGCATACTACCGACCTGCCAGGGTCGCGAGATTTGTTCGAAAAAGATAACGTGGCCCTAGCATATGGGCAACTGAAGGAACACGGATGGGTTTTAGTCAGTAAAAGTCTGACACGCCCTTCCACTCCACCCAGGAGCGGGAGACGTCATTTGATGATTTCCCACTGACAAAAAAAAATCATACCACCGTCAAGCCAATAAACAGTTAAGTGCAATTAACGAAGTAAACCAACTATAATAACGAGTAAACTTAAATTTGATTCTAAAGCGATAAGCGACGCTATTCTGGCCATCAAAGAGAGTGATGACCATTTATTCTGAACGTTACCTCAAAATAGATGTCTAAAATATTTTCATGAAATAATAAAGTCAGGTTAGTCTGTTGTTCGCAATCAATACACAAACACTATAAGCGGAGACGCTTGAGGTTGATACTAGAAACAGACCCGAAATATGATTAACAAGGAGACGGCAAGAGTGTGGGGTTCTTAAATCGAACGGAGGTTCCGCGTGTAGGCAATGACGAAGTAGTGCGCTCTAGGATTTGAGTATATGAATACACTCACTGAGTACTAATTACACGCGGAACCTCCGTTCGATTTAAGGACCCCGCAGTCTTGCCGTCTCCTTGTAAGAATTAATAGTTGACGAGCATAGAGTTTTTCTCAACCACAACATGTAGATATAGCTCGGTAATACCTACGTCTAATAAATGGTAATGCTCTTTCTCTCACTTTTACACCACTCAGATCTCCATAGAAATCCTAAGGGAACCAAACTGACCCTTATCATTAAACGAATACGAACATTAATGTAAAACTGAAATAGTAATTAAACTACTAATTACACCTATGTGCTTTATATATTTTGAACTTCATAATTACTCTGAAAGGACAGGTAGCTTCTTGTATTCTTTGACATGTCCCTTTGGTCAATGTTTTTAGAGGGACCATGCTTCCACTGTTTATATGCCTCGCTACGAAAGCACGACACCCGAGGTGGGTAATTAAAGAAAAACAAATGGAGTCTGGTCAGTTTCCACTTAGCAGCTGAAGTGGACGGTCGTAATTGCTTAATTCCCATTTACACTCAATATCCGCGAATCCTGTTCCGAACACTCGGGCAAATAATTGGGAGATCGAGACACGTGTTCCAGTCCACGATACAAGTGTCTGTGTATTATCTGTTTCTTTGTGCTGCAGCTAACAATAGATATTAATTTTTGTTCTTTTGTTTTCTGTTTCTGCACTCGGTATTTTTCATTTGTGAATCAAAGAATGTGTATGTATAGCAATGCATCAGACAAAAGATGCTCGGGCCGGGAGTTTAGCCGTATGTTCAATAGAAATATTTAACACGGAGAGTTTTCATCTAATTTGTTCTATATGAAGTTTAAAATAAAAAGATTTGTGTCGTTTTGATTTTTCTTTTCCCCATCTGTGTACTCTCACGTCTTCATCATCTGCCTAGCCTTTTTCCAACTATTTATGTTTTGGTCGGCTTCTAGTCTAACTAGATGCAGGTGAATACCATTCTTTGACATGGAGCGACTGGTGCTTACTCTTGAATATAATTCCAATAGATCGACATTGGAATTGTCAGTCAAACGTCAGTGATTGGCTGGACTCACTGAGTCTAGCCAATCCCTGACGTTTAACTCAACCAACTGACGTTTGACTAATGTCGATCTATTGGAATTATATTCGAGAGTAAGCACCCTAACCGCCACAACAGAGTAACTGTGTAAGACCGGTTGTCAGGTTCGGGATTCTGACGACCCGTAAAACCGAGATACGGAGGGCTCTTGGTATGTATTAATGGTCACCCATCCACGGACCATCCACGGCAAGCGTAGCTTAACCTAATCGATAAACCCATGCGGCTGGCTTACTACTGGCTTGGCTACTTAGCCAATAGCCGTCCTGTTCTCTGTTTACTGTCACATCTCGATTATATCTTACAATCATACAAATACTCTGCTATAGCAAATGCAAATTATTTATTTTATCTTGTTAACATAATAATAACATCCTGTAACAATATTCCACATAATTATATTTAACTGCTCAACACCTGAAGTTCAAAAGCCATCGAATCGAAGTTTCACAATCTTTCCAACAGCAACAACGAACCGTTTTGAAACAGATGCCGTCAATTATGTATTGATTGAGACAATCTAGTTCGAACTACGTGCTACAATTAGCTTCAATACTAAATCTAGCCTTACTCGTGAAGCTATTATACTACCTCATTTTTCGTCATGCAATTTCCGTAGAGTTGGTCGAATAACTAATTGTTATTAGTATGGTAATGTCGGTCACGGCAGGTAGGACTTAGTTAGGCGGTCACAATGTGATACCATTTCGGGTACAGCACTATTGTATGACTATACAGGCTGGAGTAGGTACTATTAGACTATACGAGTTGTAGATAGTGGAGTCGAACCCAGATAGATGATTTTATTTGTGTAACTAATTTCATCACCACTGCTCTCAAAACGGTGAAGGAAACTATCGTGAAGAATCCGGCATGACCAAGAACCAAACATTTGAAGATATCTGTCAACCTGCACTGCGCCTGGTAGATTACAGCCCACATTCTCTCGAAGATAGGAAGCCTGTGTCCCAACTGTGGGAAAATTATAGGCTGATTTATGGTATATATTATGGTGCATTGTGTGTTACAAACTTGTATAGAATAAGGAAAGGCACAACTTGCCATATATTTGAACAACAACTCATGTAGATAACGTGTTTAAGTGAATATTTTTAACCGACTTCAAAAAAAGGAGGAGGTTATCAATTCGGATGTTTATATATTTTTTTTATGTATGTTCGGCCATAACTCCGTCATATATAAACGGATTGGCAAAATTCTTTTTTTTGTTCGAAAGGAGTTTATTCCGAAATGGTCCCATATACATTTCATATAGATCTGATGATGAGTTCCTGAGACAGACACCGGAACTCTTTAAAAATGACAGCAAATCAACCGCGATTTCTGCTATCGCATAAATATGCATTGTTTGTTTGGAATTAGTGCGGGGTAAATACCATAACTAAAAATTTAAAAATAAAAACTTTTTTTTCAAAAAAAAAAATAACCGACTTCCTTAAAAACACTAGAAAGTGAAAAATAACTTTAATTCGGAAGTCGGTGGCAAAAACCTTAAATACACCGACTGCCGAAATTAGAGTTATTTTTCACTTTGTAGTATTTTTAACGAAGTCGGTTTTTTTTTTTTGTAAAAAAGTTTTCAATTACTCGATCAAGTTATAGGTCAAGCAAGTTATTGAATTCTTCTATTTGAAATTTCTTAGAAGCAGCCCAGAGTCTGGATTTGTGCCCGGTTGAAGACAATAGGCTCACCCCCTATTAAATGGGACTTGAGCATAACTGGCGAAATGTGGGTGTAGTATTGGTACACCTCTGCTCTACCCTTCAGGGAAATAACGCGTGATGTTATATAATGTTTTTATTTGTAAGTTCTTATTGATCATGAACATGACATTTTTAACAATAAAACAAGGTACTTCCTTCAAAATAAGCTAAGCAAGCAACTTCGACCACAACAACTACAACAAGACACACATACACACACACACAACATACTACGTACTTCATACTTTTCAAGTATTACGTTAACCATTCAAACTCTAAATATATTCATCTTGTATGCTCGAATTATTTTATACGCTGAGCTCCGAATCCTAATTGCCTGGACATTGGCTAACACATAGTGGGGTTTACGTTTAGTTAGCTTCAATTAGATTTTATATAAAACAATCGGATAAATATTAAAATAATTTCCTATGAGGAGTGTTCCTGAGTTCGATTCCCAAGTTGGACAGAGTGTTAATGTGTTTTTCCAGCAGGAATTTCTTAGTAGCAGCCCGGAAACTTGATTATTGCCCGGTGGATGGCAATAGGCTCCTCCCCTATTACATGCGTCTTGAGCATAGCGACATGAGGGTACTATTAGGTACACATCTTCCCTAAGCCTTCGATTGTACTTATGTTACTCAATTATACACAAACGTCTGACAGAAATGGCTGTTACTTGGCACACAGATAGTTTATAACCTGTATTAACTCATAACTTATTTTATGTCCCGATAGTACGCTCTCGTGGGATGTTTTCCAACCTCTAAGCGGGTAAGCCGCTGGCAAATACTATATTAAATAATTTAAAAAAAAACAGGTCAAGCTGTATACAACTGTTCATAAATCGTAACTCATTCATTACAAGGAACAAACATTTTAATCTGTTGCTGAAAATAAATCAAAGATCTTCATTCTATCTAAAGTGCTATCCTATACGAAAACTGCACAAATCTGCAATACCAGAACCGCAATGCATGAGCACAGCAATTGCTTGTGTCACTTGTAACACAATGCCCCCCATCTGCACGGTGTGGGGGGCACCACCAGGATTGACATTCGATTAAGGATCACTGTGTTGTGTACGCAGGGGAAATAAGCGTAATGATACGTTTTTAGCTGTTCCGCAATCTGATTCCGCTATCCTACGGGGAGAGACTCAAATATTGTATCGGTATTTATGTAAAACTAGCTTTTGCCCGCGGCTTCGCCTGCGTGGATGTCGGAAATTAACGCAGGTATTTTCCTAAAATAAAAGATTTTTTCTAAAATAAAAGTAGCCTAAGTTACTCCTTGTTACATCAGCTATCTGCCAGTGAAAGTCCCGTTAAAATCGGTTCAGCCATTTCAGAGATTAGCCGGAACAAATAGACAGACAGACATATAGACAAAAATTGTAAAAAATGTTGTTTTGGTATATGTACCGTGTATACATCCATATACACTTAGTAAAAAGTGGTTATTTTAATATTAAAAACAGACAGTCCAATTTTATTTATTTGTATAGATGTATAGATTGTATAGATGTGGTCAAATATTGTATTGGTATTTATGTAAAATGTGGTTAAATATTGTATCGGTATTAATGTAAAATGTGGTCAAATATTGTATCGGTATTTAAAATGAACGCCTGACTTCACGTATACCGGATAAAAAGCGCAATTTTGAGTTGGCGGCGTTATACCATCGGCGCCGACTCAAATTAGTAATTTACAAAAAATGTTGGACCTTAGTTAGAGCTAAAGGTAAATTGTTTTACTATTTTCAGTTTCCTTTTTTAGTTGGTTTAATTTTTCATTTAAAAAAAAATCTACAACTGAAAGTGGATTTTGTTCTCAATTTTAAATGGGACCAACTTCAAAGTATACCCTTTTCATTTTTTTACATAGATTTTACATACATTCATATTTTTACACAGGACCATTCTATAAAATATACGCGTAGACTAGAGAACATCCTCTTAACTCTTTTGTCAGTTAATATTGAACTCGTTCATTCACTGACCGAAACAGCACAGTCTAAACTGTTGCGTCTGGAAGCATCTAATTTTGCACAAGAATTACTTTTATTACGATGGTCAGCATCAAAGAAGATTTGTTTAAATTCGTCCCCTAAGAGTTTAAATAAGGAATGAAAGTTTGTGCGGAAGTACGTTATTGTAATCAATGGGAGGAACTCTGACTTTTTAAAAACAATAATTATATTTCTAATTAAAATTGCGTGGTTTATTATTCAGGTGCTCATACAGCCATATTTTGCCAACAAAGAAGATTTATTTCAGTTTAAGGTCAGAGGGCGTAACTTATTATCATTGAAAATTGCATTCTTTTGACAGTTCAACAACATTCATCGCGTTATTTACGTTGCCGAGCAGACAATTTTTTCGAACGTATGACGCAATGGTATAGAAAATAATCTTCAAAATGATTCAGATTCTGATTGATAGTTCGTTCCGCAATTAGAATACAGTTAAAGACAGCCGTGTACGTGAATAATTAGCCCTTTTCATGAACTTAATGATTTAGAGCCCGAGAATCCATGTTAATGGTCGGGCAAGGCTTTAACGTTGCTTCAACCTGAACTTCCAGAAATTCATTAATGATACACACCTACGTTTCTACGTTCTAAGAACTGCGGTTCGCCCGTGAGATGTTCGCTAATAAACTGACATAGTCAATATATGGCCATGGACTTCTATTGAGAATGAGCTATTGGGTACGGCCTCCAAAGACTTTCATATTTCGTCACTTTGCTAGAAGTAGCTTTTGGAACATAAATAACCGCGGACGACAAGGTTACGTTGGTCAAAAGCAAAGAACGATTTTTTTTTTTGGATGGGAAATCATCAAATGACTTCTCCACTCTAGGGTGGAGCGGAAAGGCGTGTCAGACTTTTACTGACTAAAACCCACCCGTGTTCCATCAGTTGCCCATGTGCCAGGGTCACGGTATCCCTTTCGAACAATCTCGCGACCCTGGCAGGCATCGGTCCTAGCAGACCCTTTCAGTGCTGCAGACTCAAAAATACTTAAAAGGTGTTAGCAACAATATATCTTATAACCTATGTTAGTACTTATACACTACGACAGACAATATTGTTTTGATGAGAGGTCCCATGACCCAAGGTGAAGGTGATAGATGACAGGCCTCGTGAGAGTCCCAACTCGCACCTAGCTATCACCTTCAGCAGGAATTTGTCTTTGATTTTTTCTTAGCGGCAAAGCAATAAGTGCTTGAAACACAGATTCATAAATCCAAAAAGTTTCGTTACAAAAAAGGTAGGTGCCAGATCAACAAACTGAAACAAACCTTAAGCGATACGAAAAAACGTTATGTTTCCTGTTTCTCTAAACGAATAAGGAACCCAAGCGTTTCGCCCAAACAGTGGACCCGATAAACACACATAGCGATTTTAAATTCTACTCTAAAGGCTATCGGAGCGACAAACGCGACTGGCGCGATGCCACGCTGCGAATTTTTCGAACAAATATTTTTAAAGCGTTCGATATCGATATTCCAAAAATAACACAATCTGTTGTAGAAAACATCGCATTTTAAATTGCGTTTTCATTTAAACAATGCAAAGATAATTACTTTGATTTCGGTACGAGTAGAAAATAGACTGTTAGAAGTCTTTGTCTCCTTTATCTTTTGCGAACATGTACTTGTCAGGCTGAATAATATTATTACTAACGGAATATTTATTCGCATTATCATTACTAATTAAGCGAAATAAAAACTTTACTGTCTTAAAGGCTACCAATGACGATGAGTAGTCAAAATAGGATATAAACTTTAAGTAACCAATGACATTCCTTCCGGATAGCACTAATACACACAAGTATAATCATTAGTTTTTTTTCTTAAGGATCCTATTACTATGTGGTATTGAATTTTGTTTCATAACCGAAAATAAATTGGAATGATATTTGTGAATGAAATAGTGGTACCTAAATAAAAATAGGTACTATATTTAGCACAATGAACAAAAACAAAAAAGTTCTGCTGTCTCTCTTTTTAACTAAATAGGGAGTTGTATAGTTTTCCAAGATAAATATTATTTTTCAATGTAGAGATGTCCCTCTAGCCTAAATTTTACTCTCCAGTCTACTTTCTTATACGGAAGTCATACCAATATCGACACCCACGATTATTCCAAAAATGGACGATTGAATATCGAAATATGGACTTGACATTCAATGTGATTGTGTTTCTTTTTATTAGGTGGGTAGATGATGCTATATTGAAATTCATGACAGTTATATATTATTTATTAGTTGAGTTATTTGTATTATTTTTATTAGGTATCTGGAATATTTTTTATATGTTTTTGTATTTTATTTAGTTTTTTTTTTTTTGTGTCGTCCATAGCACACTTGTTATACCTACATCTATACTTATAATAAAACTGTAGAGAGGTCAATTCTGTACATTGAATATACATTCAAAATTAATATTTGAGGATGAATGGTGATCGATACTGATGCCAAAAATGCAATCAGTAAATTTTTTGTCTGTCTGTCTGTCTGTCTGTATGTGCACGCATGGATCAAAAATTACTGAAGGGATTTTAACCAAACTTGGTAAGATTGTAGTCCATACTCCTGGGCAGGTTATAGGCTATATAACATAACGCTAAGACAAATAGGAGCTGAGCAGTGACGATAAATTTGAAGCAAGTCGGATGAAAATGCGCTTTCGAGCTTTTATCCTCGCATACGTTGATCATACACCAAAATTATGTTTTACTAAGATGATGGTCTTCAAAAGATCTACAAAAAAGTCTACAATAGTATATATCTATCCTACTAAATTCGGAACACAGTTAGTTTATAACCTGGATTAACACATAGGGTAATTTTTATCCCGGTAGCATGTTCCCGCGGGATATTTTCCGACCTCCACGAGGGCGAAGCCGCTGGCAAAAGCTATTAATTTTAATAAAACTGTAGATCAGTACATTTTTTGTCTGTCTGTCTGTCTGTCTGTCTGTCTGTCTGTATATGCACGCATGGGTCAAAAACTACTGAAGGGATTTTAACCAAACTTGGTACGATTGTAGTCCATACTCCTTGGCAGGTTATAGGCTATATAACATAACGCTAAGACACATAGGAGCTGAGCAGTGACGATAAATTTGAAGCAAGTCGGATGAAAATGCGTTTTTGAGCTCTTATCCTCGCATACGTTGATAAGCCACCCCCAATAATAACCAAAAATATGTATTACAAAGATAATGGTCTTCAAAAGATCTACAAAAAAAGTCCTCAATAGTGTATATCTATCCTACTAATATTATAAACGCGAAAGTTTGTATGTATGGATGTATAGAGATGTATGGATGTTTGTTCCTCCTTCACGCAAAAACTACTGAACCGATTCAGATGAAATTTGGCACACAGATAGTTTATAACCTGAAGTAACACATAGAGTACTTTTATCCCAGTAGTATGTTCCCGCGGGATAATTACTGACATACACGCGGGCGAAGCCGCTGGTAAAAGCTAGTACAAAATAAGTGAATGATGTGGTCAACTATAATTGGAAACACACACTTGTTTTTGTCCCATCTTATGATAACGCACAAGTAACTGTATATCCTCTGTTGACGCTCCAAGAAATAAATAATATACTCGTATATTGTATATGTAAACGGTAATCCACTGTCTAACTGCAGTATTTTCCCTCCAACTCTCTTAATCTATCCAAAGGTTGTCTGTGACCGCCCATTGTATGACTCTACATAAAATTCATATCAGTAATTTTAAGGTGTACACGATAAACAGCACACTATTCTATTCTCTTTGAAATGATTTATCAAGAATATAAGCCTGCCATTCTGCGCTTATGGCTGTTTATAAACTACTTGAATCAGTAACTAAATTTCTAGCAGTTTCTAAGAAATTTTCTACCCAAATTCTAACTACCGATAAACTTAAGGTAATTAATGTATTTGATGTTGCTAAGCGAATGAACTACATGAGCGAAAATAAATAAGTAATTAGTAAACGTTTAAATGTAACGTAACCAATTAGATGATACCTAATCTACCACGTTCAAACAGATTTGCTAGATACCTAAATACCTACGAGTGTTTAAGGCCACATTCGCACGGCCTTAGAAATATCGGAGCGGGGTATTTTAGCACACTGGGTCTTTAACGCACTATTTAGCGACAACTGCCCCGTTGGTCCTCTGGTCACAAGCGTGACTGCTGAGCGTGGGGTCCTGGATTCGATTCCCGGGTCGGGCAGTGTTATTAGGTTTTTCCATTAGAATTTTTTGAATAGCAGCCCAGAGTTTGGAAGTTGGCGGTGTGATGCCGCCGTGTCTCGGAAAGCCTGTTAAGCCGTTGGTCCTACGCCTGATCTCTCTCCAGTCCATCGGACTTTGTGAGTGAGGGAAGAGCGAATGCTCCTGTGTCTGCGCACACACTCGAGCACTATAATATCTCCCGCGCCGATGGCTAGTCTCCGTTGAGATTGGTCGCCCTGGACGAAACACGGTCTGGAGGACTATATTTAGCGACGAGAGTTAAAAATCGAACAGTGTGTTTTTTCGACGCGCTAATATGCATTCTGTTGGATTCTCAATACAAGTTAACAACGACACTTGAAATATCCAACACGCGATAAAATACCGCGGCGATCTTTTAACGTCTGAGCAAACGTGGTCTCATCATCATCATTTCAGCTAAAAGACGTCCACTGCTGGACATAGGCCTCACCCAATTTGAGGGGCTTTGCCATAATCGCCACGCTTGGCAAGCGGGTTGGTGATCGCAGTATGGTGGTAAAATACACAGATAGCACCGCTGCCCATTCTCATCCCTCAGTTGCCTTTTACGACACCCACGGGAAGAAATAGGATGGTGCTATTCTTTACGTCTGGCATCACACGCGACGTGGTCTCAGTCGAGTCGAACTTGAATCGAAATTACAACTGAGTGAACATTGAAGTGTCTTATGTAAGAATCAGCTAAATCTGAATCGATCTGATCTGAATTGTAGTCTCAATTGTGGTACTTTCTTAACCCTTACTCTGTCCTGCCAGGGTCGCGTGATTGTTCGAAAGAGATACCGTGACCCTGGCACATGGGCAACTGATGGAACACGGGGGGGTTTAAGTCCGTAAAAGTCTGACACACCCTCCCGCTCCGCCCAGAACGGGAGAAGTCATTTGATGATTTCCCATCCTGAAAAAAAAAACCCTAACTCCGTGCAGTGACCCATTTAAGGCACTTACACGGCGTTTGTTAAAATTAGAAAGTGGTAAATTACATTACTTTTTCCACATTACCTCAACAATTTTACCGTAACAAATTGTTTCAAAATAATGTCGTTTATATCCTATCCTACCTATAAAAAACCATTCATCTGCCTAGCCTTTTCTCAACTTTGTTGGAGTCGAATTCCTGTCTAACCATAGTCACCTAAATACCAGTACTTTTCATGGAGCGACTGCCTATCTGGACTCTACAACCCAGTTAATAGGTAGTGCGATATCCCTTGGCAAAACTGATTGTCAGACTTTTTAGCTTCTGATTACTCGTAACAACTGTCAAAGATCGACGAATAATAGTCAGGACCAACGACTCAACGTGCTTTCCGAGGCGCTAAAGGTTTTCAATATGTAATGATGGTCACTCATACACCGAGTGACCGCGGCAAGCGAAACTTGACGTGATCATTGCGAATATTACGGCCAGGAATCTCTCCCATAGCCACCAGGGCTTTTTTTTTGTGTGTGAGGGAATCATAAAATGACGTCTCCCGCTCTTGGGTGGAGGGGAAGGACGTGTCAGACTTTTACTGACTAAAAACCACCCGTGTTCCTTCAGTTGCCCATATGCCAGGGTCACGGTAAAGAAAGAAAGAAAGAAAGAAAATACGTTTATTTAGCACAAACTTACAAGGCACACAAAATAATACACCAAAAAATACATAAATTAACAAAAAACATAAATTAAAAAGAAAATCAATAAAAGTGCGATGTTAAAAACTAGCATTTATGTGTGCCCCACGGCTGCGCTAAAAAGGTTCAGTTCAGCAAAAATGCCAGACAACTAGTGCCTGACGCTGGTTTTCAACTGGACCTGAAGTGTGAGCGGACGGATGTTAATCAGTTTTATACAAGTACTGCAACGTGGCGACTGTATGCATTCTTAAATAAAATAAATGAATAGTGAAATGTTGATATGCATATATACTAAGTTTAGTAAGTATCTAGTGTAATTACTTAGAGTGTGGTATTTAATACAATTGCAAAACAAATAGTTAGGTAAATACATAAATGAGACAAAAGCATGTTAGACCTTAGCTAATTAAATACATAAATAAAGAAACGTATAAAAATTAGTCAGAGTAAAAAAAAAAAAAAGATAATAAATAATTTTCTTATAGAATGCGAATCTTCCACAACATACTATACAATTCATTTATCCGGTATCTCTTTCGAATAAATCTCGCGAACCTGGCAGGGCCACCAGGGCTTGTGTAGGTATCTCGTTCCGTAAAAGAACTTAATAAATAAAAAAAAAATATACTACGTCATAAAATAAAATATAATTTTGAGAGTAAAACCTAATTTAGTATCCGAAGGCTCGCAGCTTATGCAAATGGTAATCACACAGCGAAAAATTAAAACAGTTTCGACGTCGCCGCAGTCGTGTGTCGACTCCCTTCTGACAACTTCGTTATATCACCGAGTTCATTAAGATGTTAATTAGTTTTATCCTCTACGTATACACATTGGTTCAAAGCCATAAGCACTTATAAGAGTTAATAACTTCCTGCGGCTGTTAATGTTTTCAAAAAGAAACATAATTTAAAGTAAACAAAATTAGTTCTTCTTGTAAGTTTGGCTTGTTTAAATAACACAATAATTTAGTAAAGGTTAAAAAAAGATCAGATTCGTATTATGTTTTAAAACTTTGTCTGATAAATTTTCCTGGAAGATAGACAATTAAACAGCAAAACTCTCAAGTTCGTCGTTTATAACATGGTACTAAGAAATCCCAAAATACCTAAAAGCTTTATCGACTACAACATAATTTATATTGTCACGCAATAAAGGCAGTAGGTATTGCTCCCGATATATTGGAACTTCGAATCGGTACGCACCAAGTTCACGAGAATGTGTTCACAAAATATATTGTCACTGAAAGTTATGGCCGAAGTAATACTGTGTATCAGTCAGCCTCAGAGATGGCGGCAAATGGATGCCGAATGGAAGTGGCAGCCGGGAGCGGCGTAACAAATGATCAACTAATCGTATGGAGATGAGCAGCACAACGATACGCTGCCGACATTTGCATTTCGTTCGCAAACCTACCCTGCTCTACACAGACCTAGTTTTTCTTTATCAACTAACTCAGCGGAGGAACAACGAATGTCCATCGCGTTTTCCCCTCTTTATTTCATTTTACCCCATTATGAGCCGGCTGCGCGCCGAAATAGAAACCGCAAATGGTTATGTTGCCCTGTCATGATAACCGCAGCGGGCAATCGGTGTCTAAATTATAAAGCGGGTTCCCAATTAGCTAAACAAAGGAAGCGACCAATAGTTAGAATTAAATATACAGAGGAAATGAAATATTACGACGCTAATTGGTAGGGCCACGTAACATATGCTTACGTAGCATGTCAATTAGAATTGGTTTCGCTCACTTTTGTATGACGTTGATCGGGTACGACGCGGACCAATTAATATCATAACTGTTTAACTAGTTTTGCTGCACGTAAGTAAGTATACAAACAAGCAATTAGTATAACACGTGTATGATTTTGGGGCGCATTTCTTTTTTTCCGGGCACACTTTTAAGTATTATACGGTGTAACACTATTTATTACACTCAAAAAACTTTTTAACAAAAATTTAAACCGCCGAAAAACTGAAAAGCATAAAATAATAAACCTTAAAATTATGAGTCGGCGCTTTGAGTGATCCTTGTTCATTGATTTTTCAGCGCCGATTCAAAATTTAAAGGTTTATTATTTTATGCTTTTCAGTTTTTCGGCGGTTTAATTTTTTGTTAAAAAGTTTTATTTTATGATTTTTTGTGGCTTTAATGTACTAATAATACTTGGCAAGGTATACCCTATCCAACAATATAAGAATTATCAAAATCCGACTACTCTGTACAAAGTTATGCGTGCTTATACGTTACAATCAGTGAGTGAACAATCAATCATCCCCTGTTTTCCAACCCTTAGGGTTCGATTTTGTTTGCCAAATTTATATGAAACCACCTTGGGAGTATATCCTTTCCAATAGAAGAAGAATTGTCACAATCGGATCACTATGTAAAAAGTTATGCGTGGTAAAACATAAAAAAAAAAAAAAAAAAATATACGCGTCGAATTGAGAACCTCCTCCGTTTTTTTTCGTCGGTTGAAAATGATAAAATTAGGATGCTATTATTGGAAATCTTGAACTATTCGGGACTAGGTATCATAATATGTTGTTAATAACTTCGCCTCCATATTGCGATCGCCAACCCGGGTCGTCAGAAGTCCGAAAGTCTGACTACAAGGTTTTTTTTTGTGGATGGGAAATCATCAAATGACGTATCCCGCTCTGGATGGAGCGGAAGGGCGTGTCAGACTTTTACTGACTAAAACCCATCCGTGTTCCTTCAGTTGCCCATATACCAGGGCCACGGTATCTCTTTCGAACAAATCTCGCGACCTTGGCAGGACTCTCGACCTTGTGGTCGAGAGTCCTGCCAAGGTCGCGAGATTTGTGTCTTAGTTAAGTACTGGGTTGTAGAGGTTAGATAGGCAGTCGTTTCATAAAATACTGGTACTCGGCTGCATCCGCATAGACTGGAAGCCGACCCCTACATAGTTGGGAAAAGGCTATGCAGATGATAACTGCGATCGCCAACCCATCTGCCGGTGGCGATTATGGCGAAGCCTCCCAAATTGGAGGAGGCCTATATCTTGCAGTGAACGTCTTACAGCTGCAATGATGATAATAATGAACTTCTTTACCTTGGTGTGGTTACCGTAAATCCGTTCACCAACTTATAATAAAACAATTGAAATCGACTTGTTATCTTCTTTAAGCAAGTTTATAAAAAACCCAATATGATCGATCAACACAGGTGGTGAAAGCTTCAGAACCAATGTTTAGGTTACTATTGACGATGCTCCGGGGCAGTTACACGTCTGTCGTGACTAGCTTACAAAGTGCCCCAAGCTACATTGAGAACAATGTACTGGCGGACAAGTTAAGAAATCAGTTTTAAATGTCTCTTGGACGTATGGCTTAAGGTGGAAGTGCCAGGTAGCCCGCGAAAGACAGATTTTCCGACGTTTTTTTGTAATTTGTAGGTCATTGTCAGGGTATATGTTGGTTATAATATGATTTGCGACTGTAACACGTATGTAATTTCATCATTATGATTATTAAAATCATCAATACCACCCTTTAAGTTAATTTAAACCCATTGAATGTTTTTATGAAAACACATAACATAACATCACACCTTGTTTCCCCGAAGGGTTAGGCAGAGGTGTACCTATAATACACCCACATTTCATTTTATGAAAAATCTATTTCTAATTGGAAATTGTTACTGTATGAAATGATTTAATGATAAAATGCTGAAATTATGTATATGAATGTATTAAACATACAGTTTAATGTATGTTTAATGATGATGATAATGTATTAAACATACAGTTTAATACATTATCAAATTCATAATTTCAGCCGTATGACGTCCACTGCTGGCCATAACCCTCCCCGAATTTGTGGTACTTTGCCATAACCGCCACGCCTGGCGCCTGGGTTGGCGGTCGCAGTATGGTGGTAAAATGCATAGAGAACGCTACTGCCCATTCTGTAGTAAGTCCTTCAATCACCTTTTACTACACCCACGGGAAGAAATTGAATGAAATATCTTGTTTTGACTGATAACAAAATATTTTATGAGTATAAAACCTACTTTTGAAATACTCTCAAGGGTCTCATTTTTGCCGTGAATTTCGAGACTGCATCGAGTCTCAATTTTATTCCGGGACTCGGGAGAAAAACAGCAAGCCTGCTGTTTGTTCATAAACGAAACATTACTCAAAAAACCTACAACTTCATGCAAACAAACTTAAAAAAATGAAACAAAACGTTGACAAAATTCGTCATTGCTGAAAAATGAAAACGTAGACTGTTTGTATTGACTGTGACTTGAAAATAGTATTAGTTAGATTCTCGGTAGAACGCTCATAAGGCATAACTGAGCCTCTACTTTTCTACCGCGAGACTAATCCAGACAGAGTTTAGATCAGACGTATGTCCAGCAGTGGACATCTTTCGGCTGAAATGATGACAAGACCGAAAAGCCTCTACAAAGGTCAGTTACGTTACTACGTGTTACCCTTTTTTACGTCACGTCGTAAAATGTTTACAGTTGAGGCGAAAGAACATAGCTTTAAAATTATAAGACATGTCCCGAAAAGTTGAGATCAGTCAATAGACGAGCATACGACTCGTTTGATGTCAAATCAAGTGACGGAGCGACGTGACAAGACAAGTTAAAGAGTACGTATTTTCTGCCTATTCGTCGAAAAGGGTCACGGAAGTTGGGGTCGATCTGATTAAAGCAAGTACTTCTCTTCATTCATACAAACCCGCAAATGTCTTGGCTAAATATAGGCCAGCTACAAAAAAACGATAGAATTTTCCTATATGTGCTATTGGACAGTTTGTTGAGTCACTTCTTCACAGCTGAAGCACTAATAGGCAGCGGTGAAGGGCGGGCGTTTTGTAGGACTGTGTTATGGAATATTGACTATCAAAATTCTCAGACAACTTTGAATTACTTTTTTTTTTACCTACTACTGCTTATACTTTCGAAGCTGATTTAAGCTAAATTAATTTGTATAATATTAATTTCACAAAATGATGCTGACGGCCGTTCTCTTGTCTTAATTACTATACCAAACTAACAGGACCAAAAGTTTAGAGCAATCAATAAGAAAATCTAAAAAATGAAAACTTGAATGTAGCACGAATATCATTAAACGTTAAACCAAATAAACACGGACATTAAATATATCAATTTCATAAACAAACATTTTCCATCGTTTGCTACTAGAATGAACTGTGTGGACACTGGACATACGTTTGAAAAACACATTGCCCGTGTAGGACGGCGCTAATAATCGAGTGATTAGTGACATCGGACAGAAGTAATTAGTTCTGGGCGTGTACGAATGTTTTCCGACACGAGGGTACTGCATCAAACTAATGACTAACGGCGTACACAGAGATGTCAATTATCTTTAATGAAACTTAATCGTAGGTATACAATGTTTTCGAAAGAGTTGCCGTGGCCCTGGCATATAGGCAACTGAAGGAACACGGGTGGGTTTTAGTCAGTAAAAGTCTGACACGCCTTCCCGCTCCGCCCAGAGCTCCCAGACGTCATTCGATGATTTCCTGCCCAACAAAAAAAAAAGTTTACAATGTTTTGCATTGAACAAAATGCATGTGTTTTCTGAAGGGATAGGAACATCCTGTCGCTAGTAACTTTTAAGACCTATTTATTAAAGGCGAGCCTATTGCCATCCATCAACTACACATGTAAACTGCAATTGAGATTTTTTTCCTAAAGAGAGAACCCACTAACACTTTTCCCGACCTTAGGATTGAACACATAACCCGCTACCACTAGACCAACAAAACAGTCAAAATATGTTGTATCTGAAAATAGTGTTAAACGTCCATGGATGGCTTAGAAACCTCTCTACAGGTCCTCGTTAACTCAAAGAGAGCCTTGGACGTTGAAATGTTGCCAATGCCAAGGCTTATTGTACAGAGCCACCTGTTACTTTGACAATAGTCTGCAGAAATAGGTTTAATGCTACTTTCCGAATCATTAAAATGCTCACTAATTAAGTCGTTTAATGAATAACGCTTGCGTTTCCATTACGCATCGTGTTTGGTAATCGCAGTATCGTGTTATCGATAAACAATCGAATGCTGAGGCTTGATGCACTATCTTTTTGCCGAACACGGCAAAAAGATAGACTTCAGCTGCCACCAATAAAACTAAAATTATTTAAGAAAAATGTATACTGCATGTCGATTATTATTTACAATCATTTACCAAATAGTTTGCAAGACTTACCTCTGACATTGTTTAAAAACATACTTTTCAAACTATTGCTGTTTAAAGATATTATACCGTTAATGACTATTTAGAAGACAAATCAATAGAATCTATAATTTATAAGTTAGAATAATTGACATCGCTGATTTAATTGACATTTTCACGCCAGGTTATGGCAAGATATGCTGAAACAAAATGAATGTAACACCTTCTATACCATATTCTTGCAAATAAATATTTTTGATTTTGATTTGATTTGATTTAGGTTTTACTATCGCCAGAATCGAATAGAACAATCGTCATGGTGACAAATAGAACTGACAACGCCTTGTTTCCTTACAGTAACTGTTGAGGAATAAAATGACACAAACCAGTGTTTTTATTATTTTTTATATAAATTATCAATATCTCTAACAAAGGTATCAGTAGGTAGCAATACGACTTTTATTTTCCGGTACTGTACCATGGCTGGGCATAAGCCTTACTCAAATTATTTCAGGTGCCTGAGGTTGGGTAGGACCACCGATGTCAGTCCAGAAAGAGGTGGCGAAACGGCCTCGGACCTAAACGAGCGAAATCCTACTAATATTATAAATGTGAAAGTTTGTATGTGAACGAAAGTGTGTATTTGTGACTCAATCACGCAAATACGAACGCAGAGATTTGGATGAAATTGGGCACAAGGATAGTTAATAAACCTAGGTTATCACACAGAATACTTTTATCCCGATAGTACGTTTCTGTGGGATAATTTCCAACCTCCACACAGGCGAGGACGCTGGCAAAAGCTACATAGTTATCAAATAAACAAAAATAATATCAGAAAAGTTTCAATAACTATATTCTAACTTTAATTTTATGAATGATATCTTTTTCCCACCCTGAAAATTGCGCGGCTCCCATATTCCGTTTCAAAATTCAGTATCATCATTCAATTTAACTGTATACAATTTGTTGTATGTGTTATTGGAGCTCCCCATTAATAATGCAAATCATTATCACGGGAACATTTCGTGTTAGAACATAAAACGAACAGCGTGTTCAATGTTAAGTGCGTTAGCTGGCTGTGTGACAATCAATCAATTATTGGGATAAATCAATGAGCTTCAATTATTTTGAATAACTGAAGTGGCCCTGTATTTATTGATTCAACTTTTGTCATTTGATGGCTTATTGGTTAACTCGCACGGATTAATTCGCACGTATCGGGCGAATGGTTACTGTTAAATAATAAAATATTTTGTATAGATGACATGCAGGAAGTTAATTTATTAATATAAAACTTTAAGGAAATAACCAAAAATTAAAGAAAACGTACACTAACTATATTACTTGGAATACAAAACCTGCCAATATACGCATTTCTGAAATGGTCGATTTGCCCACAAATAAATTAAAGTACGAATCACCTATAACAAAATACCAGAAACAAGTATATAAGTGTTGATTCGCCCGATTTGTGGGAGTCAACGTTTAAGGCCCTTTGGTGTCTCAGTTACAAATGTCTTTGTTAACTATACGGTCTGTAAGTTTACCATAGGAGTGGTTAAACAAAACACCAACCGTCTTAAAACAAAACGCGATTACTTTATTTCTGACCAGGAGCCAGAGCCAGTTTTTTAATGTCCAGCCTTATTTCGATTTGTCTAAAATTCTTAATACAAAAATGACAACTTTCCAGCGTATTAAGTTGTCAGTTTTGTAAAAAGAACAGTAGTTCGATTTCTGTCACGTTCTTATGTCAAAAAGAGGGTCGGTAACTTAATAAAACTGTAAGTGTACCATCATAACATAGACTTGGGATTTCTAAGTAGAAATCTAAAGTGACCTTTCGCGTTACCTCTGACCTGTACTTTTCCACTTCTTTTCAACACACTTACCTAAGTCGATCACACTTATTAAGGTGTTCTAAATTACATAGCTTTATGAGCGCCGAGACATCACTTTAAATTAATTATTGTGAACGACATAAAAAGGTAAGGGTTTGATTTTAAGTATATGTAACAATAGTATGTGATCGACATCTTTACATAGTATTTGTAAACAAAGTCACTTCCAGCGTCTGTATGCTTAGATGTTTTAAACTACGCGACGGTTTTCATAAAAATACATGTCATAGTGATTCATCGTGTCATATGTAAGTATAATACGCGGGCAAAGCCTCTGGCAAAAACTAGAACACAATATTACGAAAAAATATCAAATACCATAACTGCCATGCAATTTAATTAACAATGAAACCTCATTGGTAAAATTTAATTGTAGACTGCACTGACATTTGGTTTTTACTTTTCTATTACCGCCAACAAATGCCCATGACGTTTTCAAGAGCAACATCATTGCATCCGCCATTCAAGTGAGATGCCTTGCTTGACGCAGAGTGACTGGTGTCTGCCTTCGCACCCCTCGCCCTCTGGGAAATCTGAGCCATGTTAAAATTCTACATCCCATCTGGATTATAATCCCTTAATCTTGTAAAAGCCGTGGAAAGAAAAGGGCTGACCGGCTTTTCGCCAAATATTTTTGGGATTGGAGAATACTTTATGTAACTGGTGTAACTCATCATCTGCCCAGCCTTTTTTCAACTATATTGGGGTCGGCTTCCAGTTCGTCCACGTTAAATTTCTTGTTCCCCGATCCATCGCATCGAATCGCCTATTCATGCGATTTTTCCCGTTTTTGCAATATTTTTCATTACTGCTCCGCTCCTCTTAGTTGTAGCGTGATGTCATATAGCTTATAGCTTTTCTCGATAAATAGGCTACCCCACTCAAAAATATTTTTTCAATTCGGACCAGTAGTTCCTGAGATTAGCGCGTTCAATCAAACAAACAAACTGTTCAGCTTTATAATATTATAGTATATAGATGGAGCGGTAATACGAAACATTTTGGTGACTGCTAGTGCTTTCAGGCTTATGACGATTCGTAGCGACTGTCAAAGATCAACGGATGACAGCCAGGTCCAAAGGCTTAAACTGCTGTCCTAGCACAAATGGGTCTTAGTCTATAAATATGGTCACCCATCCACAGACCAACCGCGGCATGTGCAGCTTAACCTGATCAATCAAACCGTGCAACTGTTATTACTTAACCACAAACCCATTGGTCTAACTATGTAGAATAAAGCTACCGTAGTCGTTCATTAAGAGCTGAGCGAGAGAGAGACGGTGATAGTTTACAACTGTCAAACTAGATTACGTGATAAACTTCAGCGTGTTTTCAGGTGGTATGTTCTGAGTCACGTCTCAAACTTGTATGGAAGCAGTATCGGTTAAACTAATTTGACAGCCTTAACTTCCTTCTTTTTCTAATTTTAACTGCGAATAGGAAATAGCAATAGTTACTATTTAGGTTATGCACAAGATTCAGGGCATTGTTTCAAAATATAATGCAATATAGAAATGCACCGTAAATCGCAAACCCTGCGCTTCTGTAAAACTCAAGTTATTTGAATCTAAAGTTGGCTTCAAATAGTGTAGAGCAAGTTGGCAATACTATGAAGAAAATATAGCTATTTCCTGCTCACAATTTACATTTGATGACAGCTCCTTCACAGTATTACGTAGTTAAGTAAGTATGAAACAAAGCTACCACTAGAGATGCCTAAATACTGGTATAATTTTTGAACTCGCTTTTTATTTCTCTGCGACTAAAATTCATAGTTAAAAAAAAAATTGCTTGGCATGAAGACTTTAAATGTCATTTTAATAATTAATATTGATTTCAGTGTGAGGGTTGAAGTAATAGGCTGATAACAATACATTTATCGATGAAAAACATAGTGTGTATGGCTTATCCAAAGCTGTGTTTAAGGACGGACAAAAATAAATTATGAATTTATATTTAACTGTATTTTTTTATAGAACTTTGAATGATTATTGGGTTGGTCAATAATGTAAAAATAAATGAAGTGTAAATAAATTTACGATGATCTTTTAAATATCAGAGCGCTATTCTGAGTTTTCTCTGTTCCGTGTTTGAGCAATTCCGTCTGAAATACGAGGTCATTGTTGGTGGCACCGACGGCGTTGGAAACTGAAGGGTGGGGGAGGGGTGGGGGGCGGTACCAGCAACACCACTAGTGGGAAGAGGGAGCACCAAACCCATTACTGTAGTAGGCGAGAAAGAAATAGGACGCTTGTGTCGAGTTCTGTTTAAGTAATTGTGTTTCATCCATTCTTTCCTATTTCAAAGTGAAATGGTATTATTATTGATGAAATTTTGCACTCGTACATAATAATATCGCGGTTCACCTCACGCCAATGCTGTAATTTATAGCGGTACTTTTATACACACGATACTTTTGCTCTTTGATCGCCATTCGTTATTATCGACTTCGGTAAAATATTTTCCAATGCGAAGCTGACCTATTTTATTTTTATTGCGCGTCCTGTTAGGCTTTATGAGTATAATTCTGTATTAAAAACTCGTTACGAGGCACTGCCTGGTTTTAAACAAAACAAATAACAAACGCACGTGAATCGTAAAAAAACAAAAACAACAAACGTCATATAAAACAAATCAAAACAAAAGACGTCACGATAATTATTATTTTAGGAACGAGGACGCACCACGTCACAATAATACAGCAATTTTCTTGTAGCAACACGAAGCAAAGCCAACTCTATCAAACAATCTAAACTCTAATAATAATTTAGTAGTAACTCAAGGGAAAATCGACCAAATGAGGACCGGCCTTAACTGTCATAGATACTAACTGACCTAGTTTGCTTTTCATTAAAGTGTCAACGTCATTCTCCTGAAATTAAACTTTGAAGATTTTTTTAAGGACTCAATGTTTAAATTTTCATAATGTATTCTTAATTTTTCGTTGGAAAAGGTGGCGTTAAATTAAATTTTGCTAATTAAGAATAACATGGCTAATTGGGAGAATATTTTATGCCTTTTGTATTTTTTGGAGCTTTAAGGCGCATTGCGTCTTTGTCAACCACATGAATGCGAACCGCATTATAAAAAAAACGATTACCGAACCTTTATAATAGCTATTTAACCAAACTCTTTTTAAGGACCCAGTCACCATTTTGTATAACTATTAAGGAACTAACACCATGTCCTCATCATTGGTAAATAAGGTCCACAATTGAATGAAGTCCCATGGCGGGAAATTACCATAATCAGTGAGCTTCTCTGTTGGGTGGTGGTCGTTGCCCGCAGGTTAATCCCCCAGTTCCTTCGTATAATCCTGTAAATGCTTCTGTGGGTATAGGCCTTATTCCTATGGCAGTATGCACGGATTGCCTTTTGTTTTGCCCCATCTAAAGTAGTATCTAAAGAACCTGAACAGTCTAATGTTATCTTTTCGTATGTCATTCTAGTAAATATCTAC
Organism: Aporophyla lueneburgensis; assembly: GCA_932294355.1. Classification (NCBI taxonomy): domain Eukaryota; kingdom Metazoa; phylum Arthropoda; class Insecta; order Lepidoptera; family Noctuidae; genus Aporophyla; species Aporophyla lueneburgensis. The sequence continues at coordinate 17,367,547 of OW028746.1, read as the reverse complement.
CACATTAACTTACTTTGTATCTATTTGGCTACAAGAGGGCTAGCTAAGATATCTAAGGTAGTTTTTATTTGGTACTAGCTTTTGCTAGCAGCTAAACCCGCATGGTGGTCTAAAATTAACCCACGGACACGTACTAACGGGATTAAAAAATATCCTGGTTATATCTGTGTAACAATCTATGTGTAAAATGTCATCCAAATTCGTTCAGCCGTTTTTGCGTGATTGAGTAAGAAATCTCCAAACATATAAACATCCATATTTTCATATCTATAATATTATAGTAGGATTAGTGAGATTGTAAGGTATTGTGTTAAAAAGTAGAGTTATTATAGGTTACATCAATTACGAGAGACGTTATACCGTAAGTAGCAAACCGTAGACAAAACCACCTCACCTTACACCGACACAAGAAGCAATAGTTCTAACAAAATAATAGACGATCAGTCTCCGGATTCACTCGTACAAAGACGTATGTACAGAAGCCGTCACGGCACCCAGTAGGCCCCATTCGTTACCGGGAACCACAAGCACAGTGGGCCGTACCGCCACCGTCAACAAATACCACAGTTAGTTATTTCCTTCATTTGAATGGCATGGCTTTGTACACGATTGGCCAGCCTGGCTTGGCCCTAACGGCCGCATCTATGTCCTGTCAAGATCATTAAATAGTTTGTTTACTTGAATAGAGGTTTTATTAACTTAGAGCAATCTCTATGAAGTTTTCAGTTATGAGGCTTTTCGAATGGGCGATTGACCAAATATAGAGCCACCCTTCGTCTTCTCCCAAAGGTATCGTAAAATACTAGAAAAATCTTTGAAAGATTCCCTAGATATTCCGAAGCCGGTACTAAGTAATTTAACAAGCTACTTTTACGTTTTTTTTATTTACAAGCGTAGTGATTTTGGTGGAAAGCAGTGGTGGCCCAGTGATTACGGCCACGATTTACGTATTGTAGGTCGTAGATTCGAACCCTAACAGGCGCTTTACTTTGTGAAAAATACTTCATCAGTACTGCTCTCAAAACAGTGAACGAAAACATCGTGAGGAAACCGGCATGACCTAGAACCAAAAAATTCGAAGACATGAGACATCTACCAACCCGTACTGGGCCCGCGTGATAGAGTCCACGCCTTCTCACAGCGAGGTGGCCTATGTACCCGCAGTGGCAACATAGGCTGGTTACGTATGATGATTTTGACAGTTTTTTCTCAAAGCACAAAACCCTTTTCCATTTACCGGTTGTTGTGTACGTCTCAAAGGTTTCAAAACTTTTTAAACAAACAATTTCCTTTTGTATTTTAACTTGTTTAGAACAAAGCATTTTCTAATATAATTACAGTGTTCGTCAAAAGAAAAATAGAAGATTTCAACTTTTTAACTCGACTAAATGGTGACCTCGGGGCAATTAGAAACAAATGATTTTTTATTTTGTAAATAGGCACAGAGTTGAAACAGGAAGGTCGCGATTGCAATGAATTGATGTTTTTGAACATTACGTTATACTGAGTCAACCATGTATAAGTCTTGGCACAGATGTAACTAACTACTATCTTATCAAATCTGTCTAGGTATATATAGATATCTGATAATGCTCCTTTTTATTCAAAGTTTACTTGGTACTTAACAATATCATCATTAACAATATGTATAATATGATCTCACACACTATGTAGGGTCAATATTATTGTAAGTTTCAAATAACTCTACCACTTATATTTTTAATAAGCAACCCTTTAGCAAACTATGCTAACATCATCATTTCAGCCGTAAGACGTCCACTGCTGGACATAGGCCTCTACCAATTGGGGGGCTTTGTCATAATCGCCACGTTTGGCAGGCGGGCGACTGCAGTATGGTAGTAAAATGCATAGAAAACGCTGCTGTACATTTTCTAGAAAAACACTTAGTCGCCTTTTACAACACCCACGTTAAGAAATGGAATGAAGGTATTCTTTACATCCGGCGCCACCCGTACTATGCTAAACTAGTTGATAACTACTTTAACGATCAACTAAAATCATTGTGGCTATTTAAAATAATATGAGGTTGAATCCAACACTCAACTACCACTTAAAATATTCTGTTAAAAGTAAAACAGTACAATGGTTTACCTTGAAATCCAACCCCTCTTGGATACCATAGTGAATGATAAATGACATTTATTATGTAAATTGCTTCAAATACAAGTCAATTTATCAACTACAAAGTAATTAGGTAAAGCTGTAATTTTCACTTCAAACGATGGGTTTATCCAACGTTAGGTTGTTTTCTAAGGTCCTCTTCAAGTTTTTCTTTTATCATCCGTCACTCATATCAGGAGGAAACGCCTACCATAAAAACAGTCCTAAGGGATCCTGCTGTAGTCAACAACGCTTGAAAGATGGATTAGTGATCATCGTGTGGTGACGCAAGTTTAAAAAGAGATACAACATGATATAGGTGAGAGTAGCTGTAATATGGTGTAAATTTGGTGCTGTCCCACAAACAATGGGGCACTTAATATCATCTTAACAAGATGATATTATCGTTTCCTGCTATTTGCACGCTATAGGAGCTGATCGATGCTACCAAAAGTGCCAATCTCATAGCCAAATTCTGGGCTGACTATATTTAGATTACTATCGACACGGTAAATAGAAGAAGAGAGCAGCTTTTACCAGCGGTTTCCCCGCGTTAATATCAAAAACTATCCCACGGGATACGGTCCCCTGGGTAGTAGAAATACCCAGATTAAAGTATTATATTTGTTAATCCAGGTTATAAACTATAATTATTACCTATAATGCTCCCTTGGGAGCAGTGGTGATGAAATACATTACGCAAAGTAAATTTCCTGTCAGTGTTCAAACCTTCGACCTACAACTCATAAGTCGTAGCTGATTCCACTGCACCACCACTACTCTCCGGTTATAAAATAAAATAAAATAAAAATTGACTGCCTCGTTGGTCTAGTGGTAACAAGCGCTACTGCTGAGCATGAGGTCCTGGGTTCGATTCCCAGGTCGGGCAAAGTGTTATTGGGTTTTCCCATCTGGAATTTCTCAGTAGCAGCCCGGAGTCTGGATTTGTGCCCGGTTGATGGCAATAGGCTCGCCCCCTATTACATGGGACTTAAACATAACTGGCGAAATGTGGGTGTACTATAGGTATCTACACCTCTGCCCAACCCTTCGGGGAAACAAGGCGTGATGTTATGTGTATGTGTAAAATAAAAATTTCATCCAAATCCGTTTAGTCGTTTTTATGTTAATCTTGGACATACGACGAATGGACAAAAATTCTAAAATCTATATTTTCAGCATCATTATCGTTCCCACACCTCGCAGCAATGTCTTTTTACCGATAATATTCGAAGTACAGTATGACTTCGTTACTATTTTAAATGACGGTGTTAATTTATTTTGTGACAGTTATAAGATAATACTAATAATATGTACAAGTATCTATAAACATAGACAAAAGAATCACAGGGCATCAAAAAACTCGTCCGTATCGCTGTAAATGGGAAAAGTGCCCAAAAGGCTGGCAGCATTGCCACGTTGTATTGCAATGCTGATTCTTTGGCCAAAAAATAGGCCAGCCCTCTGGTCACGTGAAGAGTCGACCAACTGCTTGGCTATTTCACGAAAAACCAAGTGTTAAGAATCGTTCACGGCAACTAATATTATTAACCTCAAAGTCCCTGAGATACCACATTTGGTATGTAAACAATCGTTTTTTAATTGTGTCTGTAATTACGGTAATGGTTACAGTTTACGCGTTGATATTTACCACCCTGTATACCCCCTACTCGTAATATCTACGTAAATAAAATGATACAGTAATCTGTTTTTTTTTTTTAAATACTTCATTAGTAAGAACAAAATTCTTAATAATTTATTACGATCTAGTCAAAAAGGCTAATAAGCAATTTAACTCTAACTTAATATGTTACGTAATAGATTATGTTAAAACTAAGAATAGTGTCAATTTGCACTTTTACACAAGTCCGTAGCACTTTCTTAGAGTCTAATACAATTTTTAAACACTATGTTCATGTGTTATATGTATAGCACAATATTGTTACTATTATTAACTCACTTTTTACACTACCCTAATTCAAAAGGTTTAGTTCTTTTTAGCCTTCGCACTAACTCTGTGTTGTCTAGCAGCTGGATTGCCTCAACATTCACGTGTCGGTGAAGTCTGTGGTTCATGGGCTTCAGCAAATTTTTGGGTAATGGTGGTGACGAATTACCTTTTTAGGTTACAGTGAAGGTCGTCATTTCTTATGTACCAAGGTGCATTGACAGCATCCCTGAGTACTTTATTTTGGAATTGTTGGATTATTTTGACGTTGCTTTGTTTAGTACAGCTCCAAAGTTGGATACCATACGTCCATATTGGCATCAGAATATGCTTGTACAGGGTTATTTTATTATGTAATGATAGACAGGATTTCCTTCCGAGTAACCTTCCGAGTAACATACTTTTATAACGTATATCTAGCTCACATCTGTTTAAAAATCAAAATAATTCATTTACACGTCTAAAACAGAGAAGTGGAAATCAGAAGTGGAAATCTATATAGGTCAAAGTATGTATATGTTATGGACCAAGTGAGAAATTGGGCATTATACATAATGCCCAGTCATTATGAAAAATGCCCAATATGAGAATGCAATTTGATAAGAATTATTCAAATAATCAAATTGACCGGGCATTATACATATTGTCCATCACCTTTTGGGCAGAGTAATACAAATATACTTAATGGCATAGAATTAAACCGGCAGTTCAATATTTGAATTATCGTAGGTAAAAAAATAAAAACGAATGTTTGCAAACTAGTTTAGCAGTAAAAACTGAGCAGTAAACTAAATAAAAATGAGTTATAAAATAATTTAAACGGGCAGTTCAATAAATACTGAGCCGTGGAATAGTTGAACTGGGCGGTTAGGCGCGTACAGTTAACAAATCGTAATTGGTTAGCAATAAATTTTATTTTAAGCAGTTCTATAAACGATGAGGCATGCAAGCAAGCATGCAACATGCAGCAGGCATGGTTTCTGTCAAGGCTCCGGCGCTACAGGGCTCCGGCGGTCCCACGCGAGCTTATCGTCGCAGATGTGTTTTACGCTCACCACCGCAGCTTAGGCTCGCTGGCCGACTTCGCCGCCCAGCCTCAGCCGCGGTGGCAAGCGTCAAAACCACCTGCTCCTTAGCTCGCGGGCCGCCTCGCCCCTCCGCGCCTACGCGGTTTTAAATTACACTCTAGGGGTACGGTAAACAAGACTACGTGCAGTCGGTTTTGCAGCGATTCGTTTCTGTCACTAAATGCACATTTAAATAATCAGACTCATTATTTGGATTAATAATCAAGGACTTCTACATTAAGAATTCACTAGTTTTTGCATTTAAAACTTAAGGAAAGTCATAATGGCGATCTCTGATTGGTCAAAGCGTGCCACGCCATGCGTGCCTCCCTCCCCGCCCTCACACCGCGTCATATTTAGCTTTATTATCAAATTACCCAATTATCATGTAGCAATATAATAATGACCGTGCAATGTGATAAATAATGAAGTTAATATAGTATTAGTCACTTTTCCCGATAAAGCTAGACATTATTCATAATGCTCGTACATTATGTATAATGCCCGCGTTAATCACCTGGTCCATAACATATATACTATGACCTATATAGATTTCCACTTAATTGTTCGTATTACTACACCGAGATTAAAATTAAAAAATCATGCAAAACATGCCAGAAATTCGATAGGTTTATAACTTCTAAACATTAATTACTACAAATATGAAGATGATTCATCTTTGAACAACTTCCAAGTTGTAAAAGTTTTCTCAGACATGCTGCTAACGTTAAAAGGCAACAATTCAGAAAATGTTTAAAACTTTCAAAGAATTAATTCAGCTCAAATCCTGTATGCAGATTCTTTGAGATAAGACGAGGGGAACTCGGCTTCGGTTTACAACGAAACGGATTGAATACCATGAACGAATTGTGTTTTATTGAGAAATACAATAGCAGTATTTGGTACCCTAAAGCGCTTCCAGTGGTAGAAAAATACAGAAAAGCAAACTATTTCATTTTCAATTCCTGCCAGTGGTCTCGAACGTCATAGAGCGAGATCGGTAGAATTGCCAGCTAAAAACGGTTAATCGGTAAATGACAAAAAAAAAGACAATCAAATTCGTTTATTTATTTAAAAAAACTTACAGACTAATTTATAACAATCATATTTAAGTAACGAAGTCTCGAACCTACCGAAAAATCGGTAGGTTCGAGACCACTAATTCCTGCATAGTTTATAAAAGAACTTAACTGAAGTTACTTAAAGGTAAATATGTTAGTTTTAAAATTCTATGCAATATAATATTTTTAACAGCAAATGTGTTACTGTATAATCAACCTATAATGTCCTCATTGCTGGAACACATGCCTCCTCTCGGTGAGGGCGAGCGGGCCGAGTGCGGGTTAGTAAATGACAAAAATCTTCGAATTTTTTGTTCTAGGACATGCTAATTTCCTAACAATGTTTTCCTTCACCGTTTTGAGAGCGCCTAGTTCGAACCTATAGCCTTCAACTCGTAAATCGCAGCCGTTACCACTGGGCCACCACTCCTTTCTAATAATTGTACTTAAAAAAATCATAAACGAACCACGTATTACTACATTGTGAGCTACCTCTAGTTACAACATCTCCAATCGCATTATAATAAATGTTTACAAAGACTCGGTAGTTCGTTTACATCGGCAACTGCACTAGCGTGGGTTAAGTTACTGAAGATCTGGGATTACTTAAATCAAAAGACAGACTGTTGACAGAAATATGAGTCTTGAAGCAAGTCGTACTGTTGTGCAAAACAACGAGTAGGTAAGCTTCGAGGCGAGCTGTAGTAAACCTACGTAGGTACTTAGCTGAATAGAATATTCCGAACTTTGTATTATTCACAGTGAAGTTATGGAACTTTGTTTGAGTACCCTCGTGTAAAGTCGTGTACACTATTTTCGTCTTCTGATTTTATAATTGTGACGGAGTAGGAAGTAGTTGTGGTCCATAATAGAGTAGATACTTTTCAATCAAATTGAAAATTAGAATATATTTATTATAGTTGAGTTTCTAGACTAAACTAGACCGATCTGAGGGTTAATTGCGTAATACATTATCAGTCGGAATCGCTTTCATTTTGATAATTCCACAACATTCATGGCGTTGTAATTACGTTGCTAAGAAGACAATTTTTTATGTGTGAGTGTGTTACACATATAGGGTGCTGCACCCTACTTGCGTCATCATCATCATCATCATCATCATTTCAGCCGTAAGACGTCCACTGCTGGACTTAGGCCTCCCCCAATTTGGGGAGCTTTGCCATAATCGCAACGCTTGGCAGGCGGATTGGCGATCGCAGTATGGTGGTAAAATGCATAGAGAACGCTGCTGCCCATTCTCTAGGACTTACCCTTAGTCGCCTTTTACGATACCCACGGGAAGAAATGGGGTGGTGTTATTCTTTACGTCCGGCACCACACGGTACACCTACTTGCGTAACATACTATTATTCAGAATTTGAATCATTTTGTGGGTAATCCATTATTTCATATGTTCGTAAAACTTAGCTTAGCAACGTAAACAACGTCATGAATGTTGTGGTACTGTCAAAATGAAAACGATTCCTACTGATAGTGTATTTATTACACATCCCTATGTTTCAGTATTCTGACATGCAGACACAACATTTAAACCCAACTGAGCCGTTTTCATAGGTTCACCAATAAATGAAATCTAGCAACTTTCCAACCAGAATAAAGTGTGATGATTTAGTAGAATGTGTGTCACGACACTCGACGACCTAATTACTGAATAAACAATTCTATTCTGTTCTCGTATAATATTTACGTGGTAATTTTTCATGTCACAGTTTGTCGATGGACATAATTATCTATTTTTTTTCGTAAATATTTAATGGCTCATGATAATAATAGAAATCGTTACTTTCCTGCTCAACCTCGGCGACAGATTTTAAACAGAACAGTTTTTTTTTTTTTTGGCTGGGAAGTCATCAAATGACGTCGCTCGTTCTGGGTGGAGCGGTAGGGCGTGTCAGAGTTTTACTGACTAAAACCCATCCGTGATCTCGCGGCCCTGGCAGGCTGAGTGGAGACCTGGAATCGGCAAACGTTAGATAGTATCCTATCCTCAGGCTAGGTGGAGAGACGTACTCGTATATTGTATAAAATCCCGCACCTACTGATTGAAAGAAGACACTGGCTCCTGTAACACAGGTGTCTTTACATAGAGCAGGAGTCAGTACTTCACTTTGTTTGTACACCCTTTTTGCCAATAAAGAATTTAGTTATTTTGTGATGGTCTACGCAGGTGGGCTGATAACCTATTGGAGAGGCTTATGTCCAGTAGTGGACTGCTTTAGACTGATGATCAGATACACTCTGATGCAATACAGGCAGGTGCAATATACATAAACCTTAATTCTTCAAAAATTGAGTTTAAAATCTTAGAGCAAGCTGAGAAAACTGCAAACTTAGTTAAGAAACCGCAATTATTTCTTGTGTCAATTTTATTTTACTTGAAACTAATTTGAACCTAGTTTTCCTGATTATTTCGTGTTTTACATAATTAAACTTCGCGGAGCTTTACTCAACGGCGGAATGAAACCGACGGAAAAATAATAAATGAACTGAAATACTGATGAAATACTCTACGTTTTTAATGCGAGACAATATTTTAATTTATTAATGTATGTCATCATCATGATCTGCCTAGCCTTTTCCCAAATATGTTGGGGTCAGCGTCCAGTCTAACCAGATGCAGCTAAAAACCAATGTTATATTTGGAGCAACTGCCTATCTGAACTCCACAGCCCAATTACTGGGTAATACGATAACTTTGGTAAGATCGATTGTCAAACTTTCGGGCTTCTGACTTCCCGTAATGACTGTTATAGATCTACAAATAAAAGCCGGGACCAATCGGCGTAACGTGTTTTCCGAGGCACGGAGGGGTCTTGGTATGTACAGATGTTCACCCATCCACGGACTAATCGCGGCAAGTGTAACTTAACCTGATAGGTTGAACCATACGTTTATTATTACTTAGCCATAAGCCCCTCAATTTAAAAACATGTTAACTGCCATGGGTAAAATCAGAAAAAGTCAAAAATGTACTTAGTGTTATTTAACTTTAAGTCGATTATTGATTAAAAAGTGTCGGACACATAGTCCGACTTGGCAGTTAACGTGTTAATGTATGTATCGCAAAAAAATCGACCAATTTTCCATTGCTTGCTAACTGATCAACGTAGTGGTGGATTTATTTAAGCGGAAATTTCCTTACAAAAACTGAAGTCCAAAACAAAAACAAATCTCTACCCACCTTAATTAAAACGTCTTTAACATAATAGAAGACAAGTAAAGACAAGAAAGAGGCACAAGGCCAGAAAAAACCAAAGTCAGTCAAAACTTCCTTGTATTCAGTCGAATAACAATATACCATCCACATCAAATTATTCATAAATTAGTCCTTGTTAATGTTGTTTGAATATTCAACGCGATTCAACAGAAATAAAGAAATGTCTGGCTGTATTCCTTCCGCTTCAATGATGAACGCAGAATGGAACACTACGTAACGCTACGCTCTTTGTGCTCGACCAGATAGAGAAATCTATCGATGTTCACTTTGTTTAGGATTTGATAGTGAACGGTTAACTTTTCGTTTGTATGCAAAATGGTAAAACAAATCGGGCTGTTTGTATGCTGATGCTTGCATATAGTACTATTAAAAATGCAAAATAAGTACCTTATCATAAAGAGTACATACTAAGAAGAAATTTTTCGTATAGTGCTCCTAACTAACCTAATCTATATACCTATCTACTACTACTTTGGATCCCTTTTTACGAATATAAGCGGGCGAAGGAATATGAAATTTGGCACAGTTAAATTTTTTATGGAAAATGAATGCACAAAGCTAATAAGTTGTAAATAATAAAGCATTAGAAATAAATAAAATAAAAACATTACAAACGCATGGTTTGACACACCCACACAGATGTGTAGACACATATTACTCTTTTGTTTATGGTATAACTATAAACAAAAGAGTAGATAGTCTGTGATCAAACTGAAAATAGATTAATATTATTTGAATGTCTATAGTCTTACTGAATGTCAAAGAAAGTGACAAATAATAATACTATCATTTAACGTTTAAATTTAAACTTTTAATTTAACTGAATCATAGTTGAAATTCAACCCTTTGTTGTGGGTGGTAAATCATCAAATGCCGTCTCCTGCTCTGGGTGGAGTGGAAGGGCGTGTCAGACTTTTACTGATTGAAACCCACCCGTGTTCTTTCAGTTACCCATATGCCATGGCCACGGTATTTCTTTCGAACAAATCTCGCGACCCTGGCAGGCATCGGTCCTAGCAGACTGCTGACATCTCAACCCACAACATTTCAACCCTTGGGCGGCCAATACAAGAAATATAAATTCAAACTAAAATCCTCATATTGTTTTTATTTTTTATCATCATCTCATAGTTGACAATCTCGTGACCAAATATTGACGACTCTTATTAATAAGTTTATTTCAGCATAATTGTGCAGAATTTTAACACAATGCCTATTGTTTTTATAAATTCATTGCAGCGACTCTGTACATCGATCACGCGGGGCTGTTATTGACACTTTGCACTTTTGTGTTAATTCTGCCACTATAGTAGTGTAATACCTGTTGTTCTCTCTGTTAGTAACAGTCAGTAAATGGAACAATGGCCTTTTTCATCGAGCAGGATATCGTGCTAAAAACCATATAAGAATTTCAATGTTATTTACTGGTTTAAAACCGACTACTAGAAAATCACACTCTAAAAAGTAGGATACAAAAAATATTCTCATCTGAAAGGTTAATTTCGCCTGTAATGTTTAATTATAATTTAGTTCAGAAAGCTTTATTATTTTTTTCACGGAAAACAAAATAAGCCAACTAACGCTTCCTTTAAATATTTAGAGGAAAATCTTCACTTTGACGTATATCATGTTGGAAACTGGCGCAAAGCTGGCTAATTGCGTACCGGAAATGCGTAACATACTATCAATTAAAATCTGAATTACTTTAAAGGCTAATCCATCGCTTCATGTTTTGAAAAAATTGTCTGTTCGACTACGTAAATAACGAAATAAATGTTGTTGGGCTGTCGAAATTAAAGCCATTCCTAGTGTTCGTGACTTACACAAACACCTCACCGTTCTTAGAAGTTCGAGCGGTGTAATTGGTGTCCTTACGAAGACTCATCATTACTATCAACACGACACTAATGAGACCACAGTTCACTGAGACAATTCAAAATTCCAATGAACACTGTATTTACACTGAAACAATACCATACAAAAAGCCTTGAAACCTTCCTTCAAATATTTTGAGGAAAATCATTTTCCGTGTATCATGTTGCAAAGTGGCGTCACGTGCTACCAGGCGCCCAGTTCTATAGAGTGATGTAATTTGCTCGCTCCATTCGACCGACGTACGAGACGCACCCGACCATATCTATTCGGTTTGTACCCCTCTCTAAACATTCACGTACCGAGCTTTCTCTAGATCTCCCACATTTAAGTGGGATCTGACTAGCGTTTAAATTACCATCAAAATTAAATAAAGCTAGCAATCAACTTTAGTATTGTTTTTGGGGGTTATTCAAGTTAAGAGACTATTTTATAATGAATTAAAATAAAACCATTGTACCAGGTAGTAAAAAACGTATGGCATTTTATTGTTTTAAAATATGAAACCGTTCTCCGGCAAAAATCGGTATCCATTTAAACGTTAATAAATAACGTCATAAATATCAGAGATAGTCAATCGGTCAGGATGTTATTTTTATAGATACGTTAACGCGCTGCGGCTATAATAAAATAATATTTTATGAAAACTGTTATGTCTAGGGAGCTCGGTCTTACGTACTTCGGATCAAACTGACGGTCCATATAAGACAGAATTTTGGCGTCCCTCAGAAAACTTTACGAGTTACGAGATTATTTTTCACATACTTGTAGATATGAAGTTTCCGTATAAAGGTTTCGATTTATCTCATTTGGTTGCAACGCGACCGCTCCGAACTAGCGACTTTATCAACGGAGCGTATCTTTCACGCAGGTGTTGAACGGAAGGTCCGACTTTCTTCGATTCCAAACTTAAGGTACTATTCACAACTTTGTTCGGCGTCGTTTCTATCGATTTTAGATTAAGGAACTTCGAAAACCAGTAAAAACATTCTGTAATAAATTTCCGTACTTTACGTAGGTAGCAACTTACCAGAGCAGGGTGTTTCGAAGTTGTTGTAAAAGTTTTCAATAATGATTATGACGTCGGTGGCTATATTGTACCTATATTCTGTCCAGCCTGGCTTACTGGCGACCCCTGCGAACTGTTCGCATCTGCGAAACCGGAACACCGATCAGTTGTGCCGTCTGTGGGTAACGTAATATTTCACCAATTAAACGATGAATAATATTTTGATGTCATCTGACTATAGCCTTTTCCGAACTATATTTGGGCTAACTTCCAGTCTAGGCAGATGCAGCTGAATACTAGGATTTTATATGGAGCTACTTCGGGCTTGGGAAGAATAGTAAGGACTGTCATCCACGCATGACAGCAGGGACCAACGGTATTAACGTACTTTCTGATGGACGGAAGGTCTTGGTATGTACAGATGGTCACTAATCCACGGACTAACCACGGCAAGCTTAGCTTTATCCGATCGATCGACCCGTACCACTGTTTTTACTAACCCACGTAAATTAACAGTTAATTCTTACTAATAAGTTTATCGTCGGTATTTTGGTGTTGTTTGGGTAAATGGATACGAACAATGTTAACATAATAATGTCATCAAAAAAATTCTAACATTTCGGTACAAAGTACAAAATAAAGTACGTACTTCAAAAATAAAATTTAATTTCACACGTGAGGTGAGGCCGTAACAGGAAAATGTACTGAAATAATTTATTCTGTATTTTGTCTGGCATCGTGTAAAAGAGGCGGACATGAAACATAGTACCAAATAAAAATTTTGAATAAAGAATATAATCCCAGTCCATTGTTAAGTTTACAGCACGAAGCCGACGTGAATTTATGCATAGACTTTACTAATAAACTTTTATACCTGAGAAATGAAAATACTTACCTTTCTATTTTTTAAAAGAACAATACCGACCAGTTATGAAAGCGGTACGTGTGGCGAGGAATCAATGACGATCAAACTTTTGAGAGGAAAAACTTCAGAATTGTTTAAGATGAAATCGGAAATTTCTAGATTTAAATAGAAGAGTAAAGCACTAGACTCATTCGATACTCGATCGCTTACTTCTTTTCTTCGCTTCGCACCATTTACGTCGAAGTTTGCATAACAGTCATAATAAACTTAAATTCCGTGCTCTGAATAAAAACAAGAGCCCGTCAGCGGCGCGGCGCGGCACAACATTCTTACAACGTATATTAATGACAGTGTTTCTTCGCTCCTCGTTTCCGTTCTTTTGTGATTGCTCACGCCGGTTTCTCTCCGCTTTTTGAATGGGCACATACGTGAGCGAACAATTGTCCCGGGTATTAAGGTGTTTTTGTGGTAGTTGGATTTACAACGGACGTGTTAGCTTGATTAGAATTAAGTTAAAACAGTTCTCGCTCCACGCAAGCTTACTATACGAACACGCATCGAGAGAGTAAACATTTCGCTAACAAAGTCTTCTGATTATACTATTCATGACCTCCATCAAATTAATCAAACCGATCGGCATGTAATTCCCTTCCTGAATACGCCATTTATTCACAATATACCATATCTTCCGTTGATATCAATAACTTCTATTATTTATAGCCGAGACAAAGATCAAAATAATTTATTGTGTCGTAGAACACGGAGACTTTTTCCCACATATGTTATGTGAGGCCAATTCCAGGCTTCCAGCTCCGCATAAAGATGAGAATATGACATGAAAGTCGATAAATTTGGTCAATAGCCATTATACGACGTTGTCGGGGTGCGAAAATATGGAAGTGTGGGGGGGACTTCACGGCTCTTTGATTTAGGGCCGTGGGCCGAACACAGTTACTCCGGAATGGAAGAGGCTCGACCAACACGTGTGAGACTTAATTGTTTGGAATGTCGGCGGTGCGTGGTACATGGTTCGTGGTGCGTCCTGTCGTTATATGCCAATTTGAATGCGTAATGACATCACGGACAAACAAGCGCAGCGGGATTCGCGACGCGTAAATTACGTAAACGGCTATACGTACACACGCACTCATTGTTTGGATATTTTGGGCACTTATTGGAGTTAACATGTTCGGAGAATAGGACGATAACACTTATCTTTATAGACTTTAAAGCTTGATAACTTTGTAGAGTGTAAAACCTTTAAAGACTGTTAGCAGAAACATGAAGTAAACTCAAGATGACTTACCGTATGAAAAAGTCAATAAAACATAAAAGAATAAAAGATTTCTCTATACATGAACGTTACTTCGACAGTCCTGCTTTCTCCCTAGAGCTAAAAATGTAGTGGGACAGGTCTCCTCCAGCGACGTAGTAAGTTTACATCTTTGGGACGGGAGGGACACTAGAACTGGATGCGGAGCGCCGCAGCTGGCAGCCATCCGAGCGGACATAAGTATATCTAGTACAACCTAACGAAATAGAAAATACCATTATTCTTCTCTCAAGACAAGGAGGCGTTCAACCAATGTTATTTACAACCTGGTTTGTTTATTGCTTTACGTAAAAATAGTGATGTATCGCGTCGAAGTCGCAATTTGCACGACAAAGAACTTGGCTCGGTTTGTGTCAGCAGTCATTAGGGAAATACCCATTATTTGGGACTTATTGGAAAATGTTTGTGACACAATAACACGGAATGCACGTTCGTGCGGCCACGCCACTAATATTTTTCCTCGCTAATTTTATTGCGACCTATTGTATTACAAAAGCATTAATAGTACTAATCCGTTTTTTATACAGAAATAAGAATTAGAATCACATTTGCAGTCACATTTACAGGTGAAAATAAACTTGATTTTTACTCACGAAAGAAATGTTTATCACTGTTCAGTTCACAGCGGAATGGTCATTATTTACTCATTATCGTTACTAGAGCTGGACTCACGTAATCCAACACAAATACACACCTAAATAGTAATGATTTAAACATTCACGACTTTGTGAACATTCACGCCCTATTTTACTATCGATTAATTTTAAATGCACAAAGGAAATTTAACAACTTAGTTTGTTCCTTCATTATATTCCATTTGAAACTTTCTAAAATGATAATACGGTAAAGAATACAAACAATAATTACAGCCTAACTGAACTTTCTGAACTTTAAACGCTTTGAACGCTCGAGGTCCTTTCAATTACAGGGTAAGCAGATTTCCGAGAAGAAGGAACAAAAAGTTCCCATAGCTCGTGGCTATGTAATTACGTTACATTTTCAAGGAAGATATGACAGTAATATTATAATATTTTCAATTATTAACAATCAATTTTGTAGGCAAAAAATCATAACACTGAGTTAATCAATTTCCATCGACGGAGAGAACAGATTAGGCGCGGATCAGCGGAAAAAATAAAATATTCCAGCGTTAAGAAAATACACTTTACCCCAAACCGAACAACGCTAGCCAACTATAACATCCCTTTCAATCTTCTATCTGTCAACCTTCCAATATTCCCCATGTACGCACTATAATAAAATGAAGCAATCATCGGGTATCCAATTTATTGGAAGCACAAAATGAATAAGAATTTATAAGTGAGATATTTCATGTGCAGGCTCATTTTACTGGGCCGCAGCAATCTTGGGGCACTGGCATTCAAATTGATGGTGAGGGTACGTTTCACCATTAGAGGGGACTTATTAATTCCCCTTTCGACAGGCCGACCGAGGAGGCAATAAATTCACCTCAACCAAAGGGATGACCAATTTCAGAACATTTACGAGCCACAAATTACGCGACCGCTGAAATATACTGAGCTAGGGACGGGAGGACCGGCCACGCGGACCAAGAAAAAGCCCAAATGTTAATTTAATGTTGAAAGCTACACAAAATTGCTTCAATCCTCAACATGAGAGAAATATTGGGCCTGCCCGCGGAAAGGTCCAAATACTAATTTTATGCAGGGCAAATGAGCCGAGGGCAGGGCGTTGAATCGATATTCATTTGGCTAAGCGTACCGTTAATTTTTCCTGGCGAACGATATCATGAATATTACGTATCTACTTAGTTTTGTAAGCGGCTTTTCATTATTACTGAATTTATACTTTGTTCGCCACAATGTACCTACTGTGCAGAGTTAACAGTAGCTTTATGTTTGTATACCCAGCTATACGTTTACATAATATGCTGTTGTGTCGATGTTAAGTGCATGGTTATTGAAACAATTTATTTAATTAACGTACACATTAAGAGGCGTGATTGCGATACCGGGATAAATTGATGTGTAATGATTAAGATAATTAATGAATTGATTAATTATTTGAACGCGTTACCAACCTGTGAATAATCGACCAATCGTTATTATGTACTTATCTGAAATCAAAGAAAGACAAAACATAATCGTATTTTTTGTTCCAAAATACCCGTGTACAAAGTAATCACGTACCTACAAAGTATTATTCTAACATTAGCGTACATGATGGGAAATATTATCGCTATATCCATAATGCGAAGGTTCGCAGGAGTTATGACGAAAAAAAACAAAACAAAACATTCGGCAAGTTTGCGCTTTTAATGTCAGTTTTATTTGTTCGTCGATATATCTGAGCCAGTTCGGGGCGCTGTGCTAGCTAACTGTTTTATCACTTTATTGCATGAGATGGCATAAACTTGTGTAGGAGATACCAATAAAACATTGCTGTAGGGAAAATAGACGTTTGTTTTGCTCATATCGAGATACGTAGATACCTACATATACATGAAATACCAAATCGAAAATCAGAAGGGTCGTGTCAACCATGGATGGAATGTCGGGTCGTGCATGCCAACTATGCCAGAGATATGCAAGCAAATATTCTCCTTGGCTTGCATTTTATTATTTCTTGAAATGTATTGAAGTTTTTATTCAAAAAATCTACATACAAATGAATCATGTCTTTCGTGAACCGTGCCTATAAAGTAACCTAATTACTTCGCCTGACTTTGTATGCCGGTCTAACAATGGAAGGAAGGTCGCCTATCTTTTTATGTGACTTTTAACGTTGAGGTTTATAAGGAAAGATTTTTAAACCGAAAACTTTAGTAATCTGAGTTGAATATGAACATGTTTATATTCACTGTTGTATTATGCAACTGTTTAGAAAACCGTTCGCAACTAAAACATAACTTATTTTAAAGTACACATTTGCGTAGCGTTTGCATGGTACGCTGCGTGGAGCTTTCAACTCCTTTATGTTTTTTTTTATGTTATTTTTACGCTTCCACCACAAAATAACATTACTCATAACTCATAATTTTGTTAAGTGAACTACCATTAACACTCTCCAGTGGGCAGAGAATACTCGTAACTTAACTGTTAAAATATGTTATCTTGAAAAACAGTAACCTGTTTATTTGGGATAATAGTTATTTACTATAATAATAAAGACAGCTTAGTGCGGCCTCTTTAGGGCCATATGAAAGCAGTGAAAAATAATGTTCAGCCTATTAAGAAACTAATTGTTCTATGTGTTATTATGTATCATATTAGATTTTTGTTTTGGATTACACGCAATTATGATTTGACTTCGTGAAACATAATATTAAACGGTAACAAATATTAAATTATTACCTGATTAGTACTAGGTTTACATGACTGATTACTTGATATAATATAAAAGGAAAAAAAGCAATTTAGTACTGATTCTTTGTTCGAAACTCAAAGAAGAATAGACAAATCAAATCGATTTAAATTTTCCTCTCAAAGCTACATAGCTATTAGTTCCTTTCTTTTAGTTTAATCTTATTAAGCGAGCGTCATTCATAATTAGTCTAAAAACGAACAGACAAAGGGACACAACAACATCCAACAAGCAATCACAGATAATCAATATCATTGAAAACGCCATCCGATCCTGACAGAACACATCCACCAAAAGATAGCGCACAGATTATAAATCCAGTTACATCATTATAGGATAATCAAAATACAGTCTTATTCGGCCAGTATTTCTACATAAAATGGTCCAGAGAGTCGGACCGGCTCCGCAATATCTCTGTCATGGCTGCCCGCATTCGAAAATTGAATTTAATTAGCCCGCAGTATAAAACCGACCGCCTCCGGCACGCGTGTGTTAAACGGTTACCCTCTACGCCTGCACGGATCTAATCCTACCCTATATATGTATATACGTACGTACTTAATATAAAGCGTTATATCTGTCTTTCTATTTGCGGTTGTATTTGTTTTGCCGCTGAGTTGTTTAAGGGAATGTTGCTTCATCATTTTTGGTTAGAGTTATTCTGTATTTTGGTCCTTTGGTGGAATGTTTCCCGTTTATATTATCAAGTAGGTATTATGTGTGTCGTAAAACTATGAAGAACCTTTAATGAAAACCATAAAACCGTAATGTTAACTGACATGTTGTCAAGTACTGCCAAAAATAAAAATGGAAAGTCATTTATTCAAACTAGGCTAAGATTCAACACTTTGTACAATTACATAAAACAGTCTCCAACGCCCACCGTTCACCACTTCCTAGTGCTTTACGTGGGAAGAAGTGGTGCAACAAACTCCCCAGCTGCACACTATCTGTTATGTTACGAGAACTTGATTCTGTTCAATAATAAGTAATTAACATTATATACATTACGTAACACATAACATTAATTTATTTGTCGGATGTCAACGAGCACACGCTGGACAAAACAAAAATAAATAATTTAAAACAAAAACGTAAACAGAACTTTATACCTAAATCAAAGGTTCCAGGCATAATGGGCGTGCCCACTTAGATACGCAATGATGCATTATATTCATATATGTAGCTATAACTGGAAGTCACAAACGTTAAACTAGGACCTTCGAAGTAAAATAAATAAACAGTTTATTATTACTTACGAATTCGTCCGCGTGAAATTTATAGCTCATATTACTCAAGAATAATGTAGCTTTCAATAGGTGTAAAAAAAACTCTTAAGGCGCTTAATTAGTTTATCCATCACAAACAATCACGTCTTTCCTATTTATAGGTAATATTACTAACACTTCTCCCGCGACTTAACACGCGAAATTTGGGCCTCCAACCCGCCGTGTGCCATCGCCGGCCGGCGCTATCTGCCTTTTCATATTTTTGCTCGGCCCGTAAAAGTCTTAGCGTGGTGTTAAATACCTTTCTCAAGGATTGGACCATCAAATGCAAAAAATATTTTTCAAATCCGACTTCAGCTGGTTGTTCCAGAGATAACTTCTTACCAACAAACTTACAAACATTTTCTCTTTATAATATTAGTCTAGATATTATTTACGTATATATAGTGTACTACACTAACATCAACTGGATTAGAGACAGGAGCCAGTGCCATCCCCTCATAAATTGACTTAAAGTGATTTGTAATAATCTGGATGCTAAAAGCTATCGAAGAGTGAAAGCTTTTTCGATACTAAAATATTTTCGTCAACCGCAGACAAAGGCCATTTCGTTACAATAATATTTTTATACAACAAATATAGTTGGTAAAATAGGCGAGTAGACACTGTCATGTAAGGGATCGCTTACATGACACTGTCGCCTGGGTTTCTAAGGCTATTTTAGTGGACTATTTTTGATACAATCGCTTCAAATACAGGTGTGCCTACAATAGCTCCTACAATCAGCTCGGAGTAGATACTATAAATATTTTTGTTATTTATGTCATAAATTTGTTATGATAGGTCTTTGTTTTACAAACTACGAAAATATCTACCGCCTAAGCCTACTAACGAAATCTATTTTAGAGAAATAGGTTCATATATTATAATAGGTAAAAGAAAATTTTTATAAATGATGTTTTCCTATTCTTTTGATTACTATATCATGTGAGAACAGTTTAACCCTTCTTTGCATGATTGTGGAAATTTCCATCATAACATAGAATGCCCAAAAATTATACAAAAGAACAAGTTCACTTTAAGTCGATCGTGTCTACCTGGATATTTTTTTAATATCCATTGCATAACAAAAAAACATAGCTGTCAAAAATAAGCAAGTGTCACTATCAGTAAAACGAGCTTGAAGTTGTCATTCCGCTGTTTGTTGTAGTTGCAATAAACATATGATTTCGTTTTTAACCAGTCAATTACCGTAATTACAGACACAATTAAAAACCATTGT
This sequence comes from Aporophyla lueneburgensis, assembly GCA_932294355.1. NCBI lineage: Eukaryota > Metazoa > Arthropoda > Insecta > Lepidoptera > Noctuidae > Aporophyla > Aporophyla lueneburgensis. Next base: position 17,347,177 of record OW028746.1, on the reverse strand, counting down.
GTCTGATACCAAATGTGGTATCTCAGGGACTTGAGGTTAATTTTGTTTTATAATATTTATTTATTTAACCATTTATGCACACATATAAATAGACAAATAGAAAGGAACAGAAAAATATGAGATGATATTTGAGTTTCTATTGCAAAAAAAATTAAAATGAGTAGAAAGAAAGTTTGTAACATGTGTTTCTGTTATTTTTAGAGCAATTTCTGAAAAAAGTTTGCGTTTAATTTAAAAAATACCACATGATAGAATTTTACATCACTATGCAGTTACTTTTCTCCTAATGTATGGGAAAAAATATTTTATTCATTGTTTATTATTCTAGCAACACCTAGATGAGAAGGAAATCGAAGCTTATTTGACGTAGTACTAAGCTAACTTTGCATGATGATGGAAATTTCCATCATATTGTTTTTTGCTAAATTTATACTATAAATATATACTAAGATTTTTTTAACCATTTTTCCTTTAATTTTGAACATGAATTATATCACCTTGATCCATTTCACCAATAAAGATAAAATCATGCAAAGAAGGGTAAATATGTCTTTTGAATTATCCACGTTCTTTAAAACCTACTGTCGAACAACAAAATCGAGATCAAATACGGTATTCTTAAGCCTCCTACAAACCGGCGCGACGCGGCAACGCGACGCGACACTCGTAGAACAATTTTTATGTGAATTTCATGGAAATTGCTCTACAAGAATCGCGTCGCGCTGTCGCGTCGCGCCGGTCTGAATAAGCCTTTACGGTATTCGGTATTCTTTACCAGACCTTGGGTTTGTATGAAAATGTCTTAATTAACGCTCTTAAATAGTCTTGATTCAATATTTTTATAATACTAAAAATTGCTTCAAAACTATCGTCTTGTGTGTCACAAAACAAGATTCAGTTAGAAAAACTCTACCTATCATAGAATACCCAGTTTATCAGGATCACGTTTCCAAACGCTATTAACTACAAATCCTAGACAAACCCATTTCCGTGAACATTCCATAACCTGTGACCTCCAGTATGTGGGTAGTACACATCCGTCACCTCATTAACGGTGGGCAATCACTGTGAGCTGTGTTTCCGCCTTCCGCTCCACGTATAAATAAGGACACAAAGCTAAATATAACAATAAAGACGGTGTTCTAGAACATTATTGGAAAAATATGTGGGCAGATATGAAAGGTGTGATTTTTATGTAGTTTAGAAAAAATGATGACAAGATGTTTTAAGAAGTGGTTCAAAATGTTTGAACAGATGGCAAAAAATAAGCACCTAATGGTACCGATTCCCTTGTTCACAAACTAAACTAAATTTAAGTTCAGTGCATCTTTTTCTTTGTATTTCATTAAGAAGAGGACAAAAGACAAATTTGAGTTAAGTCCTGTCAAATTAATCAGTGCCTGTCACTACTTCATACAAGTTTAGACGTGATTAAAAACTTGCCTACTAAAATTACGTCAATTTACGTCAAGCGCTTATTAATTTGACAGGACTAAAGTAAAATTTATCTTCTGTCCTTTCCTTAATGAAATAGAAAGAAAAAGATGCACTGGACTTAAATTTAGTTTAGTTTGTGAATAAGGGAATCGGCACCAATATCTAATAATTAGAATTGGTTAATTTTGTTTTTGTTTTTTTGTTTTGGTAAATTTTTATTAATAGGTGTGTACTTAAACTTATCTATCTATGTACTTGCGTACCTATTTCAATCTTTTTTTTTTTTATCAATGTGCCTTTAAACCAAAACATCTGCTATCTAATCTGTTCATCACCCTTGATTGCCTGGTAGAGAACTTTGTCCCTTTTTGTGTGTATAGAATACAATTTAAAAAAAAAACTGCATGTATCTGTATTTGTGGATAGAATTAAAGCTTCTCTTTGACAAGTTCTCTTATGACCGTAATGTGAACTTTTATCTGCAAGAGCTATGTAGAATAATATCAAGTAGAATAATTCATGCAGTACAAAAATAATTAGTCGGTGCATCCCATAAACGTACGCCTCTACCTAAATTTTACCCACAAAAAAATTATACTGCAAATCCAAATAAACCTACGCTACGGTTTAAATAACAAAACTAATTATCCCACAATAACAAACTCCATAATTCACAAATTCTCAACTAAGATTACTTAGTTTTTACCAAAGCTACGCGGGCTAAAGCTTTATAAGTTTATCTTTTAAAATTCTAGATTAAAATAAAAAGCAATAGAGCCTTGAGATTAGTTCCATTAATCTCTGGAACCGCTTTTAAACTCGGTGCGCGGCATAATTTTCCCATGCTCGACAGCGCGTGGATATTAACTCTAAGCAAAGACTACCTACACGTGGACATCCCTATTTAATTTTAAATGTATTTAAATAAATATTTCAAATATTTTACACGAAGAAAGAGAAAATAGATTTATTGATCGAATCTATTCTTAGATAACTTAATATTGTACAACTGCACTGACTTTCGGTATTTTACACACGAGTTTTTAAGTATTTGGTATCAAAAATTCACACTTATTTTTTTTTCCATATGTTTCATCTTTTCCGAATTATTTTGTAGTTGGCTTTCAGTCTATTTGGATGTAGCTGAATATCAGTATTTTATATGAAGCGACTGCCTATACAAGGTACGGGGTAATATGATACCCTTTGGTAGGATTATTTCATCAGACTTTCGTGCTTCTGAGGACCCGTAACGACTGTCCAGGAATGCAGCCAGGACCAGCGGCTTAACGTGCTTTCCGAGGCACGGAGAGGTCTTGTTTAATAAAAACCAAACCTGGACCTTTGTAGATCCATCCACGGGTCAAGCGTAGCTAAACCTGATCGATCGCACCTTCAGCTGTCATTACTTAGCCACAAGGCCTTATTTTATTTGTTTCTCAAAAAAGTAACTATATAGGTACAGAAATCAGTATTTGCCAAACTGCTAAACAGTTTGACAGAAATGAGTTCTGCTAACTTAATATTTGATTCAGTAAAAATAGCGAGGTGTTAATCGTTCATTTAGAAGTCTCTGTTCAGCCAGGAATATACAGGCTCATTTGAAAACGGAAAGTGTTAAAAAGGTATCATGACAGTAATACTATTAACTCGTAGATAACATGAAAGTTATAACTACTTTCCAGACTCAAAAGTACGGTAACATCACTATCGCTCGCCAGATACAATTATTTCTGGTTGGTTATATTTCCCAGGTGTGTGAATGCATTCAGTGGAAAATTAAAAAGCAAGCTTTTCCGAAACACTGCTGTTTGCCCAGTCCCGTAAATCTGACAGTAAATTCTTTTTCATGTTTCGTGAGTGAATGTTCAATCGAGATAAGTTTAGTGACTATCTGTGTCTTTGGAGGATAGAAAAAAGCTTATGGATTTTCTGTTAAGAGTGATTTTGTATGGTTAAGAGCAGATTTTTCATTGGTTAGATAACTTTTATCTAACCAATGAAAAATTTGGTCGTGGTTGACATAATTTCCATACAAAGGCTGTCAAATCGCCATTTTTATTCCTCACAAGGTTTCTATCAGTTGAAAAATCCTTCCTTAGGAATTGGAAAAGGTACTTATAGAATAAAGTCTCGGAATTAACGCACACCACCAAGCATAATTAGAATATTATCTTATAATCATAACACAAACACTGAATTTTTAATATTATTCATAAATATATTTTTTTTATATATTACATTAGTTATAGGTACTGATTACCTGTTGCGACCTATGTCGATGTATAGGAATAACAGTTTTCCAACGGCAAACTTAAGGTTGTACTGAGGGCAGTACAAGAAACGTGTTTCTTTTATGTATAGTAGTGTAGTGTTAACTGTTGTCGGTTAGGTGATGACTATAACTGCTCCCTTTTGTGTTCGAGTCCAATTCGTACTTGTTTTTTTTTTATAAACACGTCGGTAAATTTCTACGTAGAGAACATAATTCTCAAGAATCATTGATTGAATCTATGGTAACAAGTTAGCATCGAAATCCCTGCCATCCTGTGTGTACTGTACTCCAAATAGCTATACCGATTCAGAAGTCTTTCTTAATTAGTAGGTAGCTATACAACCTAAGTGCGAACTACGCAGATACGTGAATGACACACGTAGCCTACATCCATAGCCTCGCTAATTAATCAATTACTAATCCTATTTGCATGCCATTACGCACTAAGTAAACAGAAAGTCAAGTGAAGGAGATGGCTAAATACATATTTTATAAGACAATTAACGTAGCAAACATTTCAATGTCGGTTCGTGTGTGTAAGAGAGGCTACTCACTAGTTCGGGTCGGCAGCCATAAAACCGACCCGAAGCAATTACTACACATGCTGACTGCGTTCGGCATAGATATTTCTTTGCTGAGGTATGTACGAGTCGGCTAGGTACGATTTCACGTAAGCCAAACGACTTTTCCCAAACTTATATTCGATTTTGTCGCCCGACTATGCCGACCCGAACGAATGTGTAACACCCCTTACCGACTCTGGCTTACTCTTCATTAGTAATCATATGCTATTAGCTGAATGGAAATGTCAAACATTATCAATAGCGAGACTTGTATTAATTATGTAAACAGGTGCTGCAATTAATATTTATTTGAAATTGGGATTAAAGATTAAACCCCATTTGTACGACAGCTTATTACAGTGGTATCATTAGCGCTAAACAAGCAAATATTTCCAATTGTACATAATACATTCATTGTACCAGGTTTGTTTCTGGTGTTAGTGTCAATTTTAGTAGCTGCTCTGTACCCGGTAAACGACAATAGTCTCGCACCTAAAAATCTATCATCAAAGAAAAAGGTGTGATGTGAATTGTCTATTTCATTTCCCCATTTGCGCAGACTCGAAGAGACTCTTTAAAAGATTTTCGTTTTTGGCAGAAACCTCGTAAGAAGAAGACCACTCCTTGTAATTAAAAACGTTCTTAATCTATTCGCAGCCTCATCTCGGTGAAAATCAAATGTCAAAAACTTGTCAAAAAAGTATGGACGCGTCATTTTTGACAGATTGAGACTGATATCAGACTGTGAACGTTCTTAATTCAATAATGTCATCATTTAATTTGTCACAATTCAGTTAACACTTTGATAAGTACCTAAGTGAAATTTGCAATGCCCTTACAGGTTGTATTTTGATATCTAGGAAGTACTTTTCATCTTCACAAAAGTCCTTGTATTCAAATAAAAAATACAACCAAAATATGTACAGACTTTTTTGTATATTACAACAAAGATTTAAAAATGAGACTCGGTTTAATAATCTTCGTAAAACAAATTATATTTCGTGTCCAAAGAATCGTATTATTAGATTGAAAGATACCATAATGAGATATAAAGCAACATCAGGAGCGAATTTTTGTAATATTATAATAGGCCATACAAATTTAACCAAAGAGCAATATTAATCATTACAGTCTACCGAACCTACTGTTGTTACTTTAAGTTTGACGAATATAGCCTGAATGTTATTTTAAAGCTGAATACGTAATTTTAAATCTACCACAGACAATATTAGCGCAGTGCGCTTCGGCAGGTTATACACCGAAGAGAATTGCCTCTCTGAGAATTGGGCTGTACTGCAGTTTCTCCAACGATGTCAGATTGACTATCAGTACATCGAAGTGCTGAAGTGTTTCTATTAAAACGCTATTATACCAGTCGGACTCCTGGACCAGACCTCGAAACCTATCTTCAGCAGCGAGAGGTAAGATAGAACCTTTATCTTTCTGAAACTGTTCACCATTGCACTTGTGGCTATCTTCAAGATTTTGGACTGAAAAGGTATTGGCATCAATGGTGAGCACATCACTCTTCACTTTCGATTTACCGACTACTGTCGTAGTAGTCATGGCTGAGACTATGGAGAACCTCAGTACAATGTTCAATGACCTCAATAGAGCTTGCGAAAGAGTGTCTTACAATTAACATGGACAAAACGAAGGTGATGTCTAATGCCCATGTCACACTCACTCTCATGAAGGTCGGAGACTCTACACTCGAAGCAGGGACGATTCTGTTTACCTAAGACAAACGGTCCAGTTAGTTAGGTCTAAATTCGAGAAAGAGGTCAATCGTTAAATACGACTTGGCTGGGCAGCGTTCAGGAAGCTTAACGATATCTTCTCGTCCCACATACCGCAGTCTCATGATGAAAATCTTTGACAAATTGAAAACCACAGGGCTATACTTAGAGTTTCCCTACGTGATCAAATGAAGAGATACGTAGGAGCACCAAGGTAGCCGACATAGTCCGAAGAATTGGCAAATTTAAGTCGTAGTGGGCACATTACTCGGTACTAACAGATGTTTTTGAGTGGCGACCACGTACTGGAAGACGTATCCTTGGAAGGCTTCCCACAAGGTGGGCTGACGACCTGGTGAAGGCCACAGGAATCCGGTGGATGCGGGAACCTCATAACCGGTTGAAGTAGCTGTGCTTAGGAGAGGCATATGTCCAACAGTGGAGGTTTTTCGGCTGACATGATGATGAAAACAACAAAACCTAAGCCTAACCTAAGATTAACAAGCAATTTTATGATGTAAAATAAAAACACAGGGTTCGTTTTTAAAGACCTGCCAAATTTAAACGTTACAGACTGTCAGACTAAATAATTTTCTCCGTAGGACAAATCGCAATCGCGACAAACAAATTTAGCTGTCCCATACGTTTAGGTCGAGTAGATGTCAAAGTTTTGTATGGGACAATTGGTATTTTTTTCGCAATTACGATATTCGCCCCATGGAGAAAGTTGTTCAGTTTGTAGGTCTGACCACACCCAAAATTTTGTCCGGTCTTTGAAAAATCATCATTCTCATATCCCAAACTAGCTTCTGCCCGCGACTTCGTCCGCGTTAAATGTCTTGTTCCTCCGACCCGTCCCGTCGCATCGAATCACCTATCCGTTCGATTTTCCCCGTCTTTACAACATTTTTCATTACTGCTCCGGTCCTCTTAGTTATAGCGTGATGTCATATAGCTTATATCCTTTCTCGATAAATAGACTATCCAACATAAAAATAATTTTTCAATTCGGACCAGTAGTTCCTGAGATTAGCGCGTTCAATCAAACAAACAAACAAACTCTTCAGCTTTATAATATTATATATTATATGTATAGTATAGATTAGTATAGATTATTTGGAACAATATATTTTACTTCTCTGTTAGTCATAATCTCGGTAGTCACCCCCTTTCTAACCATATCAAAATTTTTCTTCAGGTTTTTAAAACTAACCCTGTATAAATGTAACCATTTGAACGAAAACAGGAACAGGAATCATGTTCCTAGAACTAGGAAAGTCAAAAAATCATCTATGAATGTTTATAACATGGCTTTTTGCAATAAGTAGAAAGAAAAAAATGCGAATGTAGCCATGTATAGCGAATTATCTGAGATTTTTTGGCTATGTTAAAGATAAAATAGGACGCACACTATCGGTGAAAACAGGCTAGACACCTAAAGAATATTATCTCTATCTTTCTGGCTATAAACCTAATTTATAAAATATTTACAGAATAGTGGGTAGGTACCTATTTATGTAAGGAGCTAAAAATAGTATAAATATAATGAAAAAAGTAATAGTTTATAAGAACGGACCAAATCTGTCCACATGCGGGTGATTCTGTAAATAATTACTTAGCGTGGGTAGTGTTCACTATTGACCGAAAATAGAGCTGTCACCACTTATACATTTAGTACGAAAAAAAAGTTAAAAAGTCACTATGTTATTTATATCGGTACGTGGAACTGTTGTGTATAACTTGCCTATTACTAATTACGGTAGTGCGTCCAAAGTTTCCTCTCTTCCATCGAACATTCAGATCACGACTTGGAAACAATCAAGATGTTCACGGGATACCAATTGGATTAGTACTGACTTTAGTTCCAAAGACACATCCTTGTAGTGCCTTATTTCCGCTGTATGTTTATTTATTCAACGTTTTCTTGCTGTGATTTTCAAAGTTTCGGTAGTTCAAGACAAGAACAATGAATATCAAGAGATATCATCATTTTCGTATGCCTAAGTTTTACCGGAAAAACCAGATTAGCGACGCACCGAGTTTTAACTCACCCGTTGGCACAATTGTTCTTCTTATGTAAACACGATCCTACTAGTAGCATTTTATTCAGCAGTAGAAAGATTTTACAAGCATATAGGCGGTTTATTAAACATTGTCCATACCGTTTGCATCCAAAGATATATTATATTGCGTCTGTGGGTTTATTGGGATAGGACAAAATCTGACCCAAAAGTGTCCTTTCCGGATTTCGTTAAATCTTTCACATAATTTGAAAAGATAATAGCGTCCACCATTTATCTTCCTTTTATTACCGGATCAGTATGAGAATAACCCTCGGCTTTATTTCAAAATCAGTCTCTACGAGGTTATATCAATCACCCGACGTTCATTAGCTGAAAGGAACCCTTTCAATCTCAAAACCGTTATAAAACAATGTCATAATTTTCCGATATCTTATAGAAACTAAACTAAAACCTTTCGCAAGTGAAACGGATATACATCAAAAATAGTATTCCTTACCTTATAGTACGGTTCCTCGTAGCGAGTGCCCTTAAGAAAGTCATAAAATATGCAAAGAGGCAGAACCATTATGGCCGGCTCTTTGCACAGAGTGGCGGCCGCGGCGAACGTAAGTGTCCCCGCCAGCGTCAGCCACTGCAACAGTTCACCTGAGTCCTCACTGACACCACCACTGAACTGACACTTTAGTCTCACTGTGCCATTAACTTCACAAGCGTCCAACATCTTCAGAGGCCCCGCTTTACTGGCCTTTAACAGCTTACGAACGTTCATCATGATATGTTGCACCAAGCAGTGACAACTCAGCCTGAACGGTGGATCGTTAGATGTTATTTGTCGTCGCATTAAATTGTCTTTCACTATATGCCGACATCGTTTCTTGTGTCTCTCCTCACGTAACCGAATGTGTTCACTGTATAGCAGGAAACTCAATAGAAACAAGTTGCATGCGGCTAGATCAGCCCTGCCTACCACGCCCGCTACTGCCTCAGTGTGTATCGGATGTGCAGCGAAAGCGATGCCTGTGACTGCAGTGCCCACTCTCATACAATACGCTGGCAGTAAGCGACGAGCAGTCACCACCACTAAAGCCGTCGCTGTACAGTGGAATATAACGTTGAGGAGATGGTAACTCCACGGTTTGAATCCACTAAAAGCGTAATTGAATCGATATGTAGCGACGCACAGCGGTCGGTAGGAGCCGTGTGAACCGGGGTCTGTGAGCGGTGTTCCCCAGAAATCGTTTTCGAATAATGCGTTGATAGGTGTGTGGCCGATGACATCTGGGTTCGAGAGAATCGCCCGCCTGTGAAATAAATGAAAAACACGTTAGCGTATATTATTTTTATTAAAATTTCACGCATTTATTAAAATGGTAATGAAAGGATTGATATTTAAAATGTAGATTCCTGGGATGTTCAGAATGCAATGAAAACAGAAGGGAAATAAGTTTTCATATTATAATAAACTAGCTTTTGCCAGCGGCTTCGCCCGCGTGGAGGTCGGAAATTATCCCGCGGGAACATACTACCGGGATAAAAAGTAGCCTATGTCCTTTCTCAGGCTCTAAACTATCTGTGTACCAAATTTCATTTAAATCGGTTCAGTAGTTTTAGCGGGAAAGCGAGACAGACAGACAGACAGACAGACAGACAGACAGACAGACAGACAGACAGACAGACAGACCGACAGACAGACAGAGTTACGTTTTAACCGACTTCAAAAAAAGGAGGAGGCTATCAATTCGACTGTATTTTTATTTTTTTTATGTTTGTTACCTGTTAACTTTTAACTGGGTGAACCGATTTTGAAGATTCTTTTTTTATTTGAAAGCTGGTGCTTCCCGAATGGTCCCATTTTAATTTGGTTCCATGTGGACAATGGGATCCATGTGAAAACCATATAAGTCTTAAATTTGCATTACGTATTTGCACGACAAATGAACGAATAACGCGATTAGATTAGTCCGGAGTATCTACCACAACTAAAAAGTTAAAAAATAAAAACTTTTTACAAAAAAAAAACAACCGACTTCCATAAAAAAAAACACTACAAAGTCAAAAATAACTTTAATTTCGGAAGTCGGTGGCAAAAACCTTAAATACAGAGCCTAAGACACCGACTTTCGAAATTAAAGTTATTTGTAGTTTTGTGTAGTTTTGTGTTTTATTTGACTTTGTAGTGTTTTTTTATGGAAGGCGGTTGTTTTTTTTTTTTTGTAAAAGTTTTTTACATTTATTATATTAGTATGGATATAGTGTAGATGAATAAATATTCTCTTCATAAATCTGTAGGTCATTACACTGGCAGCTATAATATAATGAATGGACCGCAGGTTACAGTCAATGCTTGTGTTATCATTACGCACGTTTCACAGGTTTTGTAGCACCCATTAAATAAATACACGAATGCCTAATGTTATTGATTTCAGTACTTTATTTGTCCAGCAGTCCCGGCTACCTAGCCGTATCTACCGTTAGCGTAGCCTACCGTTTTTTTAATAAACAAAGTGTTTACACTTCCTGAGATTTAATAAAACACTTTTTAAGTCCACTGAAATTCTTTAAGGGCAATTTGTAGATTGTCACGGAGGTACACGGCACCAAGTAATAAGTAGGTATCTTGACGACCAGCGCCTTCGTATCGTATATTTTTCATCAGGTTTGATTAAAAAACTTTGCTAACGTAACTTTTCCCAGCACGGCTACCTTTTAATGAAATATAAAAGATCAATACCTAACATTTTTTATAGCCAGTGTCAATCTGCTAACATTTTTTGCCCGTTAGTTATTTATAAAGAGAATTCGTGAGCGTTTTTTTGAAGTTCTAACAGTTAGAAAAAGATGTTTGATCCGAAAATATCTGCTATTTCGATATCTGGTAATATAGGTAGTTACTAGGTTAGTAGTTTTTCTTTTGCCAACAGCGTTTTAAACATAACTGGCGAAATGTGGGTGTAATGGGGTACACATCTACCCAATCCTTCAGGGAAACTAGGCGTGATGTTATGTTTATTAATAACAAACTTCTGCCCGCGACTTCGTCCGCTTTAAATTTCTTGTTCCCCCGACCCTTCCCGTCGCGTCGAATCGCCTACCCGTGTGATTTTCCCCGTTTTTGCAACATTTTTCATTACTGCTCCACTTCTCTTGGTTGCAGCGTGATGTTATATAGCCTATAGCCTTCCCCGATAGATAGACTACCTAAAAATATTTTTTCAATTCGGACCAGTAGTTCCTGAGATTACCGCGTTCAATCAAACAAACAAACAAACTCTTCAGCTTTATAATATTAGTACCTGGATACCCGAGCTTTGCTCGGTATCTTTTCTTTTGGTAAATTGTATTTTTTTGAAATTATATTTAATTAAAATTACATTTTGTTATTTTTCTTCCAATAACAAAAAAAAAACATAAGTTTATGTTTAAGTTGATTATCGATAAAGTTGATAATTGAAAATACGTATAAAACGACATTTTCTTAAAATGAATCCTAGCTAGATCGATTAATCGCCCCCGAAACTCCCTGTATCCTAAATTTAATGAAAATCGTTGGAGCCGTATCCGAGATTCAGATTATATATATACAAGAATTGCTCGTTTAAAGATTAATGTTATATATAGTATCTATACTATAATATTATGAAGCTGAAGAGTTTGTTTGTTTGTATGTTTGTTTGATTGAACGCGCTAATCTCAGGAACTACTGGTTCGAATTGAAAAATTATTTTTTTGTTGGGTAGCCTATTTATCGTGAAAGGCTCTCTAGGCAGTCTAAAGGCTATATAACATCACGCTACAACTAAGAGGAGCGGAGCAGTAATGAAATATGTTACAAAAACGGGGAAAATCGCACGGGTAGACGATTCGACGCGACGGGAAGTGTCGGGGAAACAAGAAATTTAACGCGGACGAAGTCGCGGGCAGAAGCTAGTATAGTATATATAGTATAGATAAATAAATATTGATTTACATCTGTGTAGTTTCCATATAGTCCATGTGAAACATGATATAGCTAAAAAGGGGGTAACTACTTGGTAGTTACCCCCTTTCTAGCTATACCATCTTTGACGACTAATGAAGTACTTATTGAAGAAAAGACATGTAGCGCCAACCCGATATAAATTGGGTTAAGAACAGGATCTGTACCGTTTTAATTACCTACTGAAATGCAAACATTGTAAAAAATAGGTAGGTTTATTTAAATACTTGCCACATTAAACAATTTACATAATATTTATGACACATTTTAATCAATTTAAATAATTATAAATATTGAATTAATCGCTAAAAATTTTTCAGTATAGCACAATAATTACTGATCGTGTTGTATCGTAACATTAAATTTATGTAACAGTTCTTGGCAAGTTATTCTTGTTTTATTATGAAAATATCGTCCAGGAAAGAGAGCTAGGTACTTAACAAGGTGAACATTTTAATAAGTCTCCAACTCATCGAGGAATCAGTTCATTACAAGAACAGGTTCAGGTACTTGATCCATATACTAAACACAATAGAAAGTACCCACTTCAGTCTTTTGTATCCGCCAAGCAACACAAAATAAAATTATTAGCGAAAAATACCGGTAAATTAACGATTTAACGTGTCAAAAGATTCTAGGTTGTTGTACAAAGACATTTTAACGACAAAACGAAGATAACTTGTAAAAAGATAACATGTTTACAATAAAGGTCGTAACTCAATCTGTAAGTGCTTGCTATTAATTTACACAAAGTAAACGCAATAAAGGATTCTAACTTTTATTTACGCTACACATCAAAATTTAATACCGAAGAACAAATTCAAACAGCCGTCCCTAACTGCTTAATTTAAATAAAATATTACCATCTTACCTGGGCCAGCAGTCGCTCATCGCCGCCGAATCCGTTCGATGTTTTCCCGAACGATTGGCCCCGTGCCCTCGGCTGTTCCCTCCGTTGGGCCTCAATACCGACTTAATAATGGACATGTTTTAACGTACCGATTTCTCCTCTCAAATTGATTTTGCGAACCGTGTTTTGACGTTTTCCGGTTGATGTGTGGAGCAATCCGGTTGAATGCTTGACGCGTGACAGCATAAGCTTACTGACCTGTGTTCTGATTTAAACTCGGAGGAATAATTTTCTATTTGGTTTCTTAATTCGCACGTTTCCTCGCGATAACAGTACAGTACAGGAAATTATTAACGAAGTAAACGACGGAAACTCTATCGGATAGGATTGGCAACCGGGGATGTTTAGCTGGCACATTTTACGTGTAGAGGAAATTAAAAAGTCACCGATTGACTTCCCCTAAACCAACCACATAATTTTGTCTCTCTACATTTATTTTCTACGGTATATATTGTGAATACCAACTCTGAAGCTAAAAGTTTATTCATTCCATTTACTATCCGAAATTAGATATCATTCTAGCCTAGTCTTTTCCAAACTATATTGCGGTCAACTTCCAGTCTAACTAAATGCAGCAGAATATCAGTATAAGGAGAGACTGCCTAAATGACCTTCACAGTCAAGTTACTGGGTAATAAGATCCCCTTGGTAAGAGTTGCTTTCAGACTTTCGGGCTTCTGACTGACCCTTAACTAAAGTCAAAGAGATACAAATGACAGCTGCAACTGACGGCTTACGTGGTTTCCGAGACACGGAGGTCTTGGTGTGTGTAGATGGTCAAAAGTCGCCAAACTTAACCTGACCCGTGCAGTTGTTATTTCCACTAAACCATACAGTTCGTTAAATTTTATTTTATATCGAACCAACATTTTAATAATGATTCCTTAATAACAGATTACCTTAATGACGATCTGTAATTGTAAGCGATCGTCATTACGTTCTTTACGGCAGATAGATCAAAAGTCAGGCGGCGCGTGTTTTTTTAGGGACTAGAGTTGTGGTACACAATGCTATGTATTTACCACTGGATTTTATGTGAAAATTGCTTCAACTTATCGTTTAGTGTTACAGAAATCGAATCGCCAAAACATTGTTATTTGTTAATGTTCTAATAATATTTTGGGTTACAATCCACGCAGCTATTCTTCCAACAGTCAGATGATCCACAATCATAAGGAGAAAAGATTTATTGTATGTGGACGTTGACCAGCTGCACCAATGCAGGGTACCTACTCATCCCTTTATCTATTGATTCCTCATACATTTTATTCGTTCGTTTTATATTTGGAAGGAAAAGCCGGTGAAATAGCCGATTGAATAATATATTTTTATGGGACCAAAACCGTGCTTACTATGCGAAGAAGGAAAAATCATCTCTAACAGTCGGCCATTGTATTGCAAATTGTGACTAAGACGCCTTTTCCTTCAGTTATTTACATAAAAAGTTCTCCGAGTATTTTGTTCGTAAATGACTTTCGTTTTGCACTTCCTCATTTCTGAAATATATTTATAGCAAGTGAGGGAAACACAAATCTAGAAAGTTTAGTTTACGCGTGTTCTGTCAAATACGTTACAAATATTAAAGCTTCCATATTCTTATTCAGTTACCGAATAACAGTGATTTTTGATCAATCTTGAACGAAAATCTAAAATAGGATTCCTGTTATATAAAAACTAGTGTTCTATAAATAACTGGAACTACTTACATTTATATTAGTTTCTTTAAATACTACTTCATATATATGGTAGGTATTTCAAAAATGACATTATTGCCACATTTTCGACGACATGTGATGTTTATTCAAATAAAATCTTACATGCCGTCAGATTGTTACTTTTGGTCAGACCCCAAAGTAAGTAAATGATTTCTAGAAATTTCATTCCAGCAGGAACGGAATTGAGAGTATTTATATTATTTTACGGTGTTCAAGATTATCCGAGAAAATTCAAGAAGGGATAGAAATATTTGCTCCCTTTTCTGCAAGTCACACAAAGGACGAGCCCGTAGTTATTCTTGCCATGTTCGGGCGCGGTGTCCAGTCCACATTCCGAACACTTCCCTTACAGGCTTACGTTCCTACGCTCACCGCCAACACCGGTACCACGCCTCGTAATAAAAATGAAAATAGAAATATCGAATACCTTAGTAGGCTCCAGTTATGGGCGTTTTCACTTTATGACGCCAGCGATTTCGTGATGGGTACTGCCTCGTTTTCACATCAGCACGAGAATGATACCCACACATACACAGGTTATATACGTGTAACCATATAAGCAGCTTTTCCTCAATTAGTTTAATAAAACCGTTCGATCGAAAGCTAAGTATTTTCCCTTACGGTATTGATTTACTTCACTATGTGTACATTTTACACTCCATTCATTTATCAAAGTCCCATGTAAGTCGGTTCTATTAATCGTCTTTGTGAAGACAATAATGCCTATAATAACAGCATTTAATAACGTTAGATTTTCCTTTTGTTAAAAATAAATTCTTTTCCAATATCAAAGCAAAGCATTTTACGTCTTTTCAATATCTCTTATAAGAAGAATATCAATCTATGTACACGCATCAAATAAGGCTGAAATAGCAAAATACGTAATCCCTTACATTTTATATCAAAGCCTATCCTGTAAGAATATTGGCCTATATTGGTTTTCATAACCATATCGATAAAAAGTAGTCGCGTCCCTAGTAGAATCGAAACTAAGATTGAGATAAAGTTGGGATAGTGCGGAACTTTTTGTTGGGAGAGTTGCGGGCAGCTGTGCACAGTCGTCACGTAAGCCCTCAATTACGAAACACTGGAGCGCTTTTCGACGAGCTCTGATCCAGAACAAAGTTCATCGATTCTATCACGATTATCGGTTTGGAACGTTTCCACTGAGGAAATTAGCGCTGTCCTCCAAATGTGCCTCTCTAACTTTTGTGTTGTAGTGTTCGCTAATACCTCACTTGACACATGACATAAGTATAAGTGCTTTTAGAAAGGTAGCTTTTTGTTTTCTTGGTACAGTTATTACAAACTCAAACGTCAGGGGAATCGTTCAGTTTGAAAATAATCCATTTAGATACATTATAACTTTTAACTTAATGTCTAACTCTGTGAAAAAATATTAAGTAAAGTTCTGATCACACTAATATTGTTTCGAGCCGCCTAACCGCTCAAAGAAGTCAAAAGAAGTATAAAGTATAAATCAAACACAATAATGTGGCTGCCCTTATACCCTCAGGGACAATGGGATCAAAGGAAAATCTAAATTATTCAACATGCCCAAGTCTGGGCGTTCGCCAAATAGCGGGTTACCTTTTTACAGCTCCTTCCATTCCCCGGGGAGCATTATTTAGGTGTTAATTGGTGGCATTCCTCAAGAGGATCTGACCGTAGTTCGTTTTATGTAAAAAGTCGAATGATATAAGGTTTATGTTATATCAAAGCCGTTTAACATTATGTTAGAATATTTTAACTGAAAGACAAGTTAGATCTTTCAATGCGATTACTACTCAAACTATGCTTAGAAATTCAGTGTACAGACTATGATAAAACCAGCCAAGTGCGAGTCGGACTCGCGCACCGAGAGTTCCGTACAAACCTGTAGGTATCCTCGGTTTATGTATAAGGTTTATGCTTATGAAATTAAATGTTTTATTTTTATATTTAAGTTGATTGAATTAAAGGTAAATTGCGGTTTACGATTTACGACGTATAAAAAAAACTACTTACTGGATCTCGTACAAACCAATTTTCGGTGGAAGTTTACATGGTTATGTACATCATATATTTTTTTGAGTTTTATCATTCTCTTATTTTAGAAGTTACGGGGGGGGGCACACATTTTACCACTTTGGAAGCGTCTCTCGCGCAAACTATTCAGTTTATAAAAAAATGATATTAAAAACCTCAATACCATTTTTGAAGACCTATTCATAGATACCCCACACGTATGGGTTAGATGAAAAAAAAAAATTGTGTTTTAGTTCTAAGTATGGGGAACCCCAAAATTTACAATTTTTTCTATTTTAGTGTAAAAATCTAGATGCGGTTTACAGAATACATCTACTTACCAAGTTTCAACAGCGTAGCTCTTATAGTTTCGGAGAAAAGTGGCTGTGACATACGGACGGACAGACAGACAGACATGACGAATCTATAAGGGTTCCGTTTTTTGCCATTTGGCAACGGAACCCTAAAAATGAGTAAATATTTTTCAGCAATTTCATGCAAAATATGATTCCTATTGGATCCCCTATCGACCTATTTGACCGCTTTTAAACTTTTTTACCAAATAAAAATACTTTTTCTCTCACAGTAAATAAGCATCTATTTCCGTGTATTTTGAATATCTACGCAAAGCAAAAATATTTTACCGATTACCTGCCTATTGAAACCTGATAACGTTATTTTGCATGAAAAAATCACAACACAACCATTGCTATTCCCAAAAAAAAACTACTGAACTAATATAGAAGAATAAGATATCTTTTTATAAATCTTAAAGTACCACTTATCGAAAGTACGGAGTTTAATTATGTTACAGTATCAGAAAAACATTAAATTATTTTCTCATATTCGTTTCATAAAACAAATATTGATATTTATTCAAACAAATGTCTTACAAAATAAATAAAAAGCAATCATTTGATAAAGCTATCAATATCATTCAGATACAAGGTTGTGATTCAAAGATTCGAAAAAGCAAACGTAGGCAGATCTTACGCACCTTAAAGGTTTCCGTTTTTCATTTATAAAGGGTCCTTTGTAGGAAGATGTCGCAAACGAAAATTAGATAAATTAAATAAAAATATTTTCGATGTTACTACCGTTGACCTTTCAAAGTTGCCAGTTTTTAGGGTTCCGTTGCCAAATGGCAAAAAACGGAACCCTTATAGATTCGTCATGTCTGTCTGTCTGTCTGTCTGTCCGTCCGTATGTCACAGCCATTTTATTCCGAAACTATAAGAGCTATGCTGTTGAAACTTGGTAAGTAGGTGTATTCTGTGAACCGCATTAAGATTTTCACACTAAAATAGAAAAAAAACAATAAATTTTGGGGTTCCCCATACATAGAACTGAAACTCAAAAATGTTTTTTTTCATCAAACCCATACGTGTGGGGTATCTATGAATAGGTCTTCAAAAATGGTAATGAGGTTTCTATTATCATTTTTTTCTAAACTGAATAGTTTGCGCGAGAGACACTTCCAAAGTGGTAAAATGTGTCCCCCCCCCCCCCCCCCCCGTAACTTCTAAAATAAGAGAATGACAAAACTAAAAAAAATATATGATGTACATTACCATGTAAACTACCAACGAAAATTGGTTTGAACGAGATCGAGTGAGTAGTTTTTTTTTAAAACGTCATAAATCGTAAACCGCAATTTACCTTACATTCAATCAACTGAAATATAAAAATTAAAAAATATATATATTTTTAAACCGAAAATACCTTCAGGTTTGTACGGAACCCTCAGTGCGCGAGTCCGACTCGCACTTGGCCGGTTTTTTTTCTCATTGACCCACAGGGAGCGAAATTCAAATGCTTTGGCGTCTGTCAGGTATTATCGTGAATATCGAAATGGAACTCTTATTTAAAACCAACCATTATTATAGAGAATTTTGAAATGAGAACGAACATAAGTGGGTCATACGATTATGATCATAATTTTCTTAATATTGCAAATTTTAAAACTTGTTCGTTCTCATGTAGACATGACATGAGTCTATTATTTCTATCTTGTTTTCAAATTCAATTGTACCTTTTAATGGCCTAATTCAAAATGATCTGACTTTGAATTTGACTATCACAAAACTATTGAGCTGTTTGGGTAAACAAAATCTTTTGAGACCGTCAAGTTCTTCTTACTGTCAGCCTATAGACAAAGTCGGTCCAGCGCAACTTTCGTGAGACGGTACCTAAATCTTAGTTATACTCTGACTCCATTTCTTTTTAGAAATGGAGTCAGAGTATAACTAAGATTTATTTGATGAATCATTGTCTTTTGACAATGATTGGAAAAACGGCATTTTAGGAATACAGCATAAGACTAACATTTTCAATGTTATTATCAACTTTCATTGAAGAATTAGACGTAGAAAACCACTCCAAGTATTCAACCGTGCTCGTACTTTTTCATAGATTTGTTTTATAACAAAATTTCCCACTTCTTCTCCTGGGTGTAAAAGGTGACAAAGAGACTTACTAGAGTATGAGCAGGGGAGTTCTCTATGCATTTTATCACCATACTGCAATCGCCAACCCGCCTGACTAGCATGGCGATTACGGCAAACCCTCCCAAAAATGTACCGGTGAAATTGGCAGTACATGGGGGAGGCCTATGTCCATGGGCACGCCACAATTGCGGCGGTAAGTCCCCTCTTTGAGGAGTGGATAGAGAGGCGCCACGGCGTCCTCACCTTCCGCCTGACGCAGGTTCTCACCGGGCATGGGTGCTTCGGTGGGTTCCTGTTCAGGATAAAGCGGGAGGATACGTCCGGGTGTTTCCATTGCGAGGATCGTCTGGAGGACACGGTGGAACATACGGTGGAGGTGTGCCCTGCCTGGGCGGAGCACCGCCGTGTCCTCGTGGAGGCGATCGGCGGCGGCGACCTCTCGCGTCCAGCCCTGGTGCGAGCCATGGTACGGAGCGAGAGGGAATGGGAAGCCGTCACCTCCTTCTGCGAAGCAGTAATGCTCGCGAAGGAGGAGGCGGGGCGCGTGAGGGAGTGGCAGTCTCTGCGCCCTCACGTCCCTAGCCGCCGCAGGAGGAGACGCCCCGGGCGTCGGGAGTCGATTGCGGACTCCCGGCCACCGTAGGCGCGAGCTTGCGGGTGGCGAGCAATGGGTAGCTCGCCGCCCGGTAAGGACCAAGCTCGGGTCGACGGCGCGTAGTGTTCCACGCGCGCCTCAAAGAGATGTCAGCAAAACTGAAGGGGTCTGCTAGGACCGATGCCTGCCGGGGTCGCGTGATTGTTCGAAAGAGATACCGTGACCCTGGCACATGGGCAATTGAAGGAACACGGGTGGGTTTTAGTCAGTAAAAGTCTGACATGCCCTCCCGCTCCGTCCAGAGCGGGAGAAGTCATTTGATGATTTCCCATCCAAAAAAAAAAAAAAAAAGGCCTATGTCCAGCAGTGAACGTCTTTCGGCTGAAATGACGGTGATAACAAAGACAAACCATATGCCCGATGGTGGATGGATAAAAAAAATACGAACTGCCATACAAACTACATATATCCCTATTCAAAAAAAAAACCGGCCAAGTGCGAGTCGGACTCGCGCACCGAGGGTTCCGTACAAACCTGTAGGTTTTTTCGGTTTTCAGTTGATTGAATGTAAGGTAAATTGCGGTTTACGATTTATGACGTTTTAAAAAAAAACTACTCACTCGATCTCGTTCAAACTAATTTTCGTTGGTAGTTTGCATGGTAATGTACATCATATATTTTTTTTAGTTTTGTCATTCTCTTATTTTAGAAGTTACGGGGGGGGGGGGGGGGGGGGACACACATTTTACCACTTTGGAAATGTCTCTCGCGCAAACTATTCAGTTTAGAAAAAAATGCTAATAGAAACCTCATTACCATTTTTAAAGACCTATTCATAGATACCCCACACGTATGGGTTTGATGAAAAAAAACATTTTTGAGTTTCAGTTCTATGTATGGGGAACCCCAAAATTTATTGTTTTTTTTTTTCTATTTTAGTGTGAAAATCTTAATGCGGTTCACAGAATACACCTACTTACCAAGTTTCAACAGCATAGCTCTTATAGTTTCGGAATAAAATGGCTGTGACATACGGACGGACAGACAGACAGACAGACAGACAGACAGACAGACATGACGAATCTATAAAGGTTCCGTTTTTTGCCATTTGGCAACGGAACCCTAAAAATCATCCATGCTTAGCTTCGTCATAAAAAGAAAACTTGTGCCCAATTTCATGTTTCCAGGCGTTTTAGGTTGTGCCTAGAAACATGAAATTTGGCACAAGAATTATCAAATAGATATTAAATTACCTGTCATCGTAAACAAATCCTGCGTCCAAGGTGTTATAATAGAGCAGGAAGGCCAGCAGCGAGCTGGCTGCTGTCACCCAGTGCTCCATCCTCGGCGCTATGATGTCTACATCAGGGTTGCTCCTTCCCCTCTGTAACAAACATGTTCCTTTAGGTATACTTTCTGCTTTTTACGTTGTGCGCGTAAAATTTCTGGTTTTAACATTTAAAATATAATGTACGACAATCGGTAATCCTGTAGGTTTCCATAAGTGAAAGAATTTTAGGTATCGGATCAATAATTTCAAAGAGAGGAGAGAGTAACCTTTACATAAAAACTCACATGTTTTACCTCTTTATAATATTATCTATATGTAGATACTACTTATAATAAAGCTTATGAATTTGCTTGTTTGAAGGAGTTTGTTGAAAAAATCTTTTGAAGATTAGAAGAAGTTATTGAAGATTAGTTTTTGAGGGATGCTAGGCTACTTAACTTCACACTAGGACCCTTAGGAGATGAGCAAAAATAAAAATAAATCGTAAAGAACGCTGTGCGAAAACAAAACAATAGTGCGGGTAGGATAGGTGCTAAATGATAGTGTAAATCACATTAAAAACCCACTGCGTGATTTAGAAGAACTAGGCAGCAACACACAAGGCGACTTTGGTTTATACAATGTATAGTGGCAAGACACAAGCCGACTTTGTTTTATACAATGTATAGTTATAGATGTCACAGGCTTTCAAACGAATATGGCCCCGCCCCCCTTGGCAGTGCAACGAGTAATAGGTATTTAGGCTGGATGTAATGGAAAAGCCTCCATGACCGTCGTGACTTTAAAATTGTCGCACTCTGAACCGCTTCCATACTTTCTGGTAGGGTAATCTTTTCACCTCAATTTTCCAATTATTAACTCTTGATGACATGTACAAAAGGCAACAAGATATTGTATTTGCAGTATTCTCAATACGAACCCAGACGCAATATTAAGAAAATATGACTGTTGTGCTTTTAGAAATGTTCGGCAGCTTTGAAATCCGTTTTTTTTTTTTGTTATTTCATGTCGGGGCGGAAATCTTCATGGATGTCCTCCACCCTGGGGTGGGCAGAGGGGTCAGACTTACTGACTAAAATATCAAAAGATTAGGTATATTCCTAAAAACAGGCGAGTCTACTTGTATATTTGGAATTCTACTAGACTGTTGAAATTTTACCTAGCTGTGTACAAAGGATACCACAATATCCAAAAGCTTCAAAGTGGAAAATCCAGTTAACAATGTAACAAGTTTCCAAGAAACTATCTCACACTCACCGTTTGTTTAAACCGGTTACTTGTTTCCTAACCTGAATCAAAAACTCAACACATTAATGCTCCTTTTCACTAGGCGATACCTAAATGTAATGTTTTAATAATCATTGCATTATTGGATTTTCAAAGCTCGTCTCAGAGCCGAAAATGTATTTTCATTTGGGCATTACGTTTAAGCGTCACCTAGTATTCGTGAAAACGGGCATAGGTAAGCGTGTTTTCTATTTAGCGGGAAACTTATTCATGTCACGTCATCGCGTTTAGGTAACGTCCCATTCTAACTAGGTGCTTTACAGACTTTTTAATTATTAAATGGATATTTAAAACGTTTTGAATTTCGTTTACATTTGTATAAAAAATACTGAGTTTCATTTAAGCTTAGAACGCCTCGTGTGAATCACGAATGTATGTTTGTTATAAACAGAGAAATTATATTAATATTGTATACACAAAAAAGAGATAACACTGCCTACATACTGCCTGAATCATGTCCTGTTTTTAGGGTTCCGTTGCCAAATGGCAAAAAACGGAACCCTTATAGATTCGTCATGTCTGTCTGTCTATCTGTCCGTCCGTATGTCACAGCCACTTTTCTCCGAAACTATAAGAGCTATGCTGTTGAAACTTGGTAAGTAGATGTATTCTGTAAACCGCATTAAGATTTTCACACTAAAATAGAAAAAAAACAATAAATTTTAGGGTTCCCCATACTTAGAACTGAAACTCAAAAAATTTTTTTTCATCAAACCCATACGTGTCGGGTATCTATGAATAGGTCTTCAAAAATGGTATTGAGGTTTTTAATATCATTTTTGTCTAAACTGAATAGTTTGCGCGAGAGACACTTCCAAAGTGGTAAAATGTGTGTTCCCCCCCCCCCCGTAACTTCTAAAATAAGAGAATGATAAAACTTTAAAAAAAATATAATGTACATAACCATGTAAACTTCCACCGAAAATTGGTTTGAACGAGATCTAGTAAGTAGTTTTTTTTTAATACGTCATAAATCGTAAACAGCAATTTACCTTTCATTCAATCAACTCAAACATAAAAATAAAAAAATAAAACATTTAATTTCACAAACATAAACCTTAAAACATAAGCCGGTTTTTTTGTCCTTTCAGCACGCAATTAACGTGCCGCATCATGACTGTACAGGTCCACTCAATATGTGTGGTTCATTCTTCAAAAGACCATTTTTTGCCCGGTGCATTTGACTGGCCGGTTAATCTAGTGGTTAGTGACCCTGACTGCTAAGACTGAGGTCGTGGGTTCGATTACCACCCAGGACAAATCTTTGTGTGATGAGCACAATCATTTGTTCTGTGTCTGGGTGTAACTTATCTATAATATGTTTGTATTGAGAAATATATAAGTATGTTTATCAGTTGTCTGGTTGCCATAGTACAGGCTCTGCCTAGTTTTGGGATCAGATAACGTTGTGTTGGTTGTCCTAAGATATATTTCAGACACCAAACTTGTACTCAAAGTATTATGATAAATTATGATTTTAATCCACATGGTCTACACATGATCTGACTAATGTTTTCTTAGAATAGTCAGATAGGAAACGCCAACATCATGTAGTTTTAAAATAAGTTTGACAGGCAACAGAAATAAAATCATTTACTAGCTTTTGCCAGCGGCTTTACCTGCGTAGTATACACATAAACCTTTCACTTGATTCACTCTGTCCATTGATGAAAACCGTATTAAAATCCGTTGCGTAGTTTAAAAGACTAAGCGTGTCACGTGCACGCGACTTTATTTTTTTACTAGGTAGAGATAGCATATAGATAATTTCCAACTTTTCACAACGAAACTCTGCCTTTACCTGATCTAAATTTCCTCAAGCCTAATCCACAGCAATTTAGTTCGTAAATGAGTGCACGGTGCGAACGTTCCCATTGGACACGGTTCATGTCCCGCCTGTCATCCGACACCGGACGTCACCGCGCCGCCGGCCATCAACAAAAGTTACTATTGTTTACCAGATGTATATTTGAACATTTTCAACTGTAATTAGATTTTCACTTCGACACTTTTAATATTTGGTTAGTTGAAAATGTCGTGAGGAAGTTTTGACTGTGAATGTATTTTTATATGGCCATGAAGTCTCATCTTGGTCTCTCTCTCGGACCAAAACAATGATGGATGGCGTGTCATCATCTACCTAGCCTTTTCACAAATATGTAGCGGTCGGCGTCCAGTCTAACCGGATGCAGCAGAATATCAGTAAATTACATGGTCGGTCCATGTCTTTTTTTTTCTGGATGGGAAATCATCAAATGACTTCTCCCGCTCTGGGCGGAGCGGGAGGGTGTGTCAGACTTTTACTGACTAAAACCCACCCGTGTTCCATCAGTCGCGAGCATTACTGCTTCGCAGAAGGAGGTGACGGCTTCCCATGCCATCTCGCTCCGTACCATGGCTCGCACCAGGGCCGGACGCGAGAGGTCGCCGCCGCCGATCGCCTCCACGAGGACACGGCGGTGCTCCGCCCAGGTCAGTCCATGTCTGACCTGCCTATCTGACCTCCACTATACAATCCCCCTTAATACGACTGGTTGTCAGACTTCGGGCTTCTGACGAAAAAGACTTACTTTGACGCTAAAGACTGTCAAAGATCTACACATGACACCCCGACCAAGTGCTTAACGTACTTTCTATAGTACGTAAGGGTCTTGGTATGTGAAGATGGTCATCCATGGATCAACCGCGGCAATCGTAGTTTAACCTAATCGATGGACCCGTTCTGCTGTTATAACTTAGCCACAACCATGCACTATGTAAAAGATGATATGACTAGAAAGGGGGGTGGCTACTCTGATGGAGACTAATAGAGAAGTATGGAAGAAAATATCTTCTAATATAAGGTGTATCTATTCATACACGAAATATTTTAAGGGGTACACCTTCACATTACATTGATTGTGCCAAATTGATAAAACTTATTCCTAACATTATTCCTTCACCTACATTTGTGTGAAAAAAAATATATAGATTTATTTCAATTATGGAAGATCAGAGTCGCCTAACAAAAGCTTATCTGTTTAAAAGGAGGCTCCATTCACGAGTTGTTTCACTTGTTAAATTAATAAATAATTTAACATTTTTTATTAAAAGGCACGGCAAGGCAAGGTCTTATAAAACATCACCGAAGATCCAATGCCGAAAGAAAAGCAGTTCTATAGACAATGTCGAATGCGCCTCGTGCGGTTTTTGTAAATAACACACGCCTAAGGTTTCGCAATCAAGAAGGTCTACTTAAGAATTTACTGGAGAAAACGAAATTAATTTTGTAAATTCACCTACAATACAGCGTCTCAATAAAAATTACCGGAGCACATTATAATTTGCACGTAGCACGTTATAAATTATTATAAATTTATAAGACGGATACATACTATGTTGATTCCAAATAAATTGTGACAAGGGCAAGGGAGTGATAATAATGAGCCTAAATCTAAATATCTATTTCTTTCAAGGACTTTCCACAAGCAACCGAAAAACAAAAACGCTTCAAAATTCGAACACACGATTACTTACAAAAAAACAAATACATTTGCCTTATCTTTATTCGTTACAAGTGTAAAAGGATACTTCTGTTGTAGAATAACAGCGCCATGCTAATATTCCGTCCGTATCTACCCTTTATGTATCCCAAAAGGGCTGCCACATGCAAACGCAGGGGCTTACGCGTCAGAAGACGTCTCGTAGGCCCAACCGACGGCTCACCAACGACCGTTCGTAAACAATGCGTCACTGGGTTGCTTTATTACAGCTGTCAAGCACTACAACGTTGTTCATTTTATCTCTGGGACATGTCGACGAGCTGTTTAGCTGTTTGTAGTGTTTGTACTTCTGCTAATTGAGCTACAGCTCTGTTTCTGTTTGCTATTGCTTTCTTTTGAGAGGTATTGCAGTATTCAGGAGATTGTGGTTTTAATTATAGTCTTAGGAGACTTAGAAGTCTAGAAAAACCTATCCGACTGAACCTTATATATTTGTTACATGGGTGTATAATTCTGCCGTCATAACTAAGAATGCAGTAATCGCAAAATGGCGGTTACGAGATAAACGCAAAAAACATATTTCATATCATCTGAGCAAGATGTTCGTATTTTATTGGTCATATAATATATCTGAAAATTCGGAAAAAAAAATCAAGCTTTTACAAGATAAATTTCCTTTATTTAATTTAGTAATATAAGCAATTATAATACGTATTACTGCGTTTCGGTTTAGTATCTGGTCGTTTCCGAGTCATAGGATACTAAAACTAAATACAGCACTTGCGCGTATTACTGCATTATGTCTTAGCACAAGTCGATTACTGCATTATTTTTTAGTAATTATTGCCATTATTATATGCGCGGAACTAAGTTGAAGTGTAGGTACTGTGTCTTCTCAAGGATTTATATAGGTGCAATTTAAGGTTACGGTTTTTTAGTCTCTTAGCTACGACCTAAGTTTTTACACCGTGGAATGTAAATAAAGTATTGAGTATAAAATTTGATCTTCAAAATGCAAACGTGATTTCAATTGCGTGCTCAATTCAATTAAAAAAGTATGGCACTTTCTGAAAAAATCAGCAATTTGTTCTTTCATGTATATGTTTCCCCTATGTTTAATTAATTCTTGACCCACTTGAATCCCTAAGTACATATTATTCAATGGCAAATAATTCACACTAGATTTTGGGTCTAATGTAAGTACGTTGTGCGTGCTTTTTATATAATTAGTTTTCATATAGCAACCCAAAATCAACAAGTACATACTAGAAGCATCATCAAATAATCTCTCTGACTAATATATAGTTATCTGTGATATAATCTTTCAATGCACGGGTAGTCGCTTTGAAAAATTATATTAAATTTGTTTACAATCGGCATAATGTAGTCTAAAAAGTAAAAGTATAATTTGTTTATATCATTATTAAAAGAATGATGCAAAAATTCTGATGACATAATGCGATCACTCAAATATTGGTCTTGAAAAAAAACTGCAGTGCCCTCGATTGCTCAATTATTCTATTAACACAAGCATGAAGCGATAGCCATCTTATATCATAATGACGCAGTAGTCTATGTTTTTCAGTGTCAGTGAAATTTTAGAACTCAACAAATTCTCTTTGACGCTTGCTGCTTTGAGAAAAATATCCATATACTTCTTTTACTATCTGTTCTAAATTTCTAGGTAGTATTTTGCAAGCATGACTAACACTTAATGCTAAAGAATGACAAACACATTGGGTTTACTTCTTTAATTTTTGTAACAATGCCAGAGTGTTGACCAAACATCACATTCGTAGTATCAGCAGCGAACCCCATCACGTCTTTTATATCTAAACCTAACTCGGATAACTTTGATGACAAAGCATCAAATAAATGATCTGCAGTCTCACCACTTAAATCAACTAAATCAAGGAATTTGGTTTGTACTTTACATTTGGTTTCAGAGAAGTATTTGATTACTATCGCCAACACTTTGATTATGGTGACATCTGTACTTTCATCGATTACAATTGAATATACTGGTTTATCTGACGGAGATACAGTGCGAAGTATATCTTCAATCATAACTTTTTCAAATTTGGGTCCTAAAATGTTAAATGTTAAAGGCTGCTGCTTTGGTTCTCTTGCAGGAAAATTCTTTTGCAATTTCGGAGTCAGGAATACATTTTACTAGAACATCACTAAGATGGTCAATAGCTCTAAAAGAGATTTTGTGGTTTGAAAGAAAACCGCATAAACGCAGCTCTGCTTTCTTGACTTCGTCTTTCAGTGGTGCCTTTTTGAAAAATGTGTCAACCTGTAAACAAGTAAAAACATAAATTATACATTATGATCATAGACTAAATAAAGTGCCTCCGAACTTCTCGACTTTAGGTATAGTAATTCTAATTTTACTAAAAACTAAAAACAAGTTAAGCTTACCTTTGACTGTCCTTTATATTTGTTCAAGTTCGATTTATGCTTTTCAGTATTTGCATGTTGTTTTATAGATTCTAATGTACTTTGGAGTTTCGCACTGCATGCTTTACAAAACGCAGCGTACTCGTCATCATTACAACGTGAAAGCCACGAAGAAAACTCCGAAATTTGTTTCCATTTAGCCAAATAACTTTGCTGAAAACTAGACATGTTTTCTGGATTCTGAATTGCGTATCAGATAACAGCGTAATAGCAAATACAGTAATGTGGAGTACTGCGTTTTAATTTAGCAATTTGTCTACTGAATTTAAAACAAAATAATAAAGTAGTGGATATTACTGCATTCTGTTTTAGGGTATTCTTGCAAGTACTGCATTCTTTCTTAGGCCATGTTTAATACTGCGTTTTTTCTTATCATTGAAGCAGTTTTTATGCAAGTACGGCGAAAATCATTACATAAAAAACATGCTTCGAGTGAATTTTTTTATGAAAATAATTTTTTTTCATGTACATGAACCTCTTGGGATGCCATTTCTGGAAAAAAATGAAAATCTCAAAAATGTCGATTACTGCATTCTTTGTTACCAGGGCAGAATTGCAATTTGTCGTAATTATTTTTTGATTTCCCATCCACTCAAATAAGGTTTTCCACAAAGACGCATTTCGTGTAAAGGTAGCGTGAAATTAAATCGTAAAAGAGAGGGGAATTTTTCCTCACCGCGGGATGTCCTTGAATAGCTTTTTAAAGTGGAACAAACATATCGTGGATCACTTTTCTTTATATTGATGCTTTGATTACGAATAATAGGGCCCCAAAGTCGTTTGCATTGTACATTTCCCGCCCCGACATTTTCCGACCAATGGACATTATCATAATAGCACTTTATGCGTACTTTCTAAGAAAATTAATACAAACGACTTAGGACGATATTTTGGCATATAACGACGACTTTTTTTGCTATAACTTCTGTACAGCTTTTGAAGAAAAGACATTATCTCTTCATACTTAGATTTTTATTATGTGTCCACATACTTCCATTTCTACCTACCAATTTCTCTTTCCACAAATAAATACAGGAAAATTAAAACATACTGATTTATCCGACGCAAAAGATTTGTTTTGTAAAGAAAGTAATCCGGAAAACTAGTAATAACTTTGTTTCATTTGTTATGTCGGAATGAAGCAGCCAATCGTGCAGAGCAAATAAAGCGAACTTTTTGGAGCGAAAATAGACAAAGGATCAGATACAGGTAAATAACTACGCATGACTTGGGCAGAGAAAGCTGTTCCAGCGTTCCGTTCAGGGCTGCCACGTACCAAATTAACTCTCAACGTGTTCGCAATAATTTACTTATTGCCAAATAAATATGCAAATTGTCGAAGCGGCTCCCTTTTTAAACATATCCATCGGAAAGTGATAAATTACTTTCTTAAACAAATTTTCCGCCTCGCTTTCCCGTCGCGATACGTCGACACTTGCGGTGCGGTTGAAAAAATGTGTCACGATTAAAAATCAAGAGTCGAGTTTCAGGATTTATGATCCATTATAGAAGTTCTTACTTGGTTAAACAATGAGTGGGTAACACGAAGATCGCAAGTATTCGCATCTCGCCTCTACGTCGCGTCTTTCACACAAGATTAACGCTCAATTCAAAGGTGAACGCCGTTTCAAAAGCTATAAATTTCTCCCCGTGGCTCGTTTCACCCGCGAGAACGCACAAATTTATCGGAAATTAGTATCTACTAGAAACTCCGCGGGGATGAATAGACATAACGTTTACGAAAGCTCAGCTCAATTTATTGTTACCTACTAGCTCGGGGTTGGGAGTAAACGAAAAACAAATTCTGAACCCGACTCACTGACTCAGCAATCCAAAGTACAACATACAGTATTATTTAAGTATGATATTTTGGTACTCTCGCGGTTTACCGCTCTCGGGTACGGGTGCAGTACAGTTTCGTTTGGTTCACTCGGTACAAATTCGGTCGGGTACTAATGAAAACTTGCCTACATTTCAGTGAGTTTAAATGTGCCATATGACTTGCGATGCAGGTGCGGGCTAAGGGATGCGGGCTCATTGTAATACTTCCAGTGCCACCAAAACAAAACGGCACTGAATGACTTGTGAAGACAGAAATACGGGCTTTCTTAAAAAAATTAGTCCTCGTCATCATAATCACAATCAACCTATAATGTTCTTCTGGGTCACAGACCTCCGTTCTCCGATCTACGACGCGACCCTGATGTGGGTTGGTAGACGTAACATGTCTTCGAATTTTTGATTCTAGAACATGCTGGTTTCCTTCACCGTTTTGAGAGCAGCGGTGACGAAATTATTATCAGAAAGTAAAGCGCCTACCGAGTTCGAACCCACAACACGTCAGTCGGGGTCGATACCACTGGGCCACCACTGGTCTAGGAAATAAGTCAATAAGATATGACACGATATGATAATGAGTTAGAAATAGAGCACAAAGTGAATAATGGCGACACTAATTACCTTTCGTAAGTAGTTACCTTCAGCAATGTCTTTTACTGTTAGCGGTATCACAAATCTTAGGCTCATGTAATCAGCCAGAAGTAACTTACTCTTAGCCGGTTACATTACGTTATATCCTGAAATAATTTTCTATTTAGTGCGAAAGGCAAATTCACGGGAAAACTTACTTTGTATAAAGAAGTGTCTCCATTATAACTAATTGATTGATTGCCGGCAATTACTCTTTGTTAGCGACTAAGAAAATAGACCAAAAAATTGAATTGAAGTATACTAACAACCGACTGTAGTTTGGAATGTTTTCAATTTTGAAGTTATATCGCGTGCGCTTGATATTCCACCAATACACGGTGTAGCGCACTCGGTTAGCCAACGAACTAAACTATAATTCGAATAAAAATCATACGGGAACTATTATTCCTTGGACCTATGCTCACAATCGGAATAAAATCATAAACTTTTACTAACTACTAATATATTGTTTTTCTATTTCTTCGAAGTTCTACTCATCTCTATCATCTTAATTAGTTGGTTTCAAACTTTTCCGATGATAGGTGAAGAAATATATAGGTATCTGTAGATAGGATTTTTCATCCTTTAAACGTGGTCGGAAATTCTGAATATTTGGTTTTAGAATACCCTTTATAAATATAAACAGCTTTTCATCCCCTATCGTCTCCTGGTGACCCTATCAGAATTTCCTGCTGTCCACAAGAAATAACATTTTTATGATTCTGTAAAGTAAACCGCCC
Source organism: Aporophyla lueneburgensis (assembly GCA_932294355.1). Lineage (NCBI taxonomy): Eukaryota > Metazoa > Arthropoda > Insecta > Lepidoptera > Noctuidae > Aporophyla > Aporophyla lueneburgensis. Next base: position 17,315,757 of record OW028746.1, on the reverse strand, counting down.
GGGTTATGTCTTATAAATTTTACCACGACGCGACGCTCAACCTTCCCCGGGAAATGGTTGTCCGAGAATATTCCCGGATAATCAAAATATAAGACTATCGTAAAGACACAACAAAGGAATATTGCTGTATTCATCAAGTTTTAATAACAGTAATAAATGAGATTTAAAAAAAGGGTTTGACGTTGCTTCTTTTCTTTAGCTTAAATTAAAATCCATGGTAAAACAATGAGATCTTAGAATATAGCTACCTTGCTACGATTTTCCACTTACTTAAGTATAGTCTCATATCCGTATACGTTTTCGTGACGTTAATATATATTTTCATTCATTTAAGATAAAAAGCTAACGTCACAGGATACGGAAAATAGAACAAAGGGTAAGTAATTCTTTGACCTGCTAGGAAATAAAAATATAATATGGACTAAAAATACGTACATTGCAAGTAGTAACGTGCCAACTGCTTCCAGTTAAATAATCTCGTTGAATCAAGAATGTAATGAATGTGCGCGGTCGTTGACAGTTGAAAGTCGACGGAATTTCGTCGATATGACGGGTGGAGGTGGAGGCTGGCTGTAAATTTTATTTCCGTGTATAAAAAAATAAAACGACTCTAACAGTCCGTGCAAAGTGGTGCGAGCATATTAATTACATTACCCGTCGGTCCTGTACCGTTTAATTGAAAAATGACAAAAGTGTAGTTCCATTTCGTCACATATTCTCTGTTCGGGACAAAAACGGATTTGTGAAACGAAAATAAGTACGAAAGTGTGAGGACAAGGTATTTTACACATTTTTGAGCCCTAAATAATGCCTTTGAACCCTTTTAAACGTTGAGTCATTTGATTATTATAAATTCTTTAATTGTAATTATTGGATCTCTTCTCTAGAACATGACGAATTCTTTCTAACGCATTGCATAGCGATCCCGGGTTTGAGATCAAAAAAGGAAGATAATGTGAAAAAAATCATAAAACAAGTAAGTAAAGTAACAACCCGGTTTTTGTGCAATAACCAGAGTACAGAACAGAAATGTCAGTATTTTTTCCGGGATCAGATTTAATTTTACTTAAAACTTGAATCCGACACCCGTCACTTTCATTCCTCATCTGTGTGTTCACAGAATTTTTTGTTCCACGAGAAATGCAGTGTAAAACATGATGGGGAAAAAGTGTTGTGCGGATCCTGATATAATCCCTTATCCGTTCCCGTCCCCTTTACGGGAGGGAAGCAGGGCGGCGAAATATAAGCCCAGGATCACTCTTAGTAATAATTGGTATTAAGTCTTACTTTCCTTCCTTGTGATTTCCTGGCTTTTTCGATATTTAGGTAACAGAAAATCTGGCCAATATTGTGAATATTATATTTAAAATACAAAAACTACTTGATACTTTCAATCTGCCTAGCTTTTTCCCAACTATGTTGTGGTCGGCTCCTAATCTAACCAGATGCAGCTGAATACCAGTATTTTACGTAGAATGACTGCCTGTCTGACCTCCACGACCCAGTAGCTGGGTAACACGATACCCCTTAGTAAGACTGGTTGTCAGACTTTCGGGCTTTGACGATCCGTATCGACTGTCAAAAATCCATGAATGCCAACCGGAACTAACGGCTTAACGTGCTTTCTGAAGCACAGAAGGGATGGTAATCTATGCACGGACCAACCGTGACAATCGTATGATAGTTTAACCTTATCGATCGACTCGTACGGCTGTTATTAGTTAGCCACAATTATGGTCTGTGTAAAAGATGATATGATTAGAAAGGCGGGTGAAAGAGAAGTTTGGAAGCAGATTTCTTTTTCTTCCTTGGATGGGGAGTTTATATACCGAGACTTTTCCGTGCCTCGGAAAGCACGTTAAAGTCTTGGTATGTAAAAATCCCATCCATGGACCAGCCTTGACAAGCGCAGCTTATCCTAAAGGATCACCCCGTGCAGCTGTTATTACTAAGCAGCTCCCTCCGGTACTTTTTCAAATCAAGGTACATAATCAAATCAAAGAACAATATTACGATACTTAACACTTATGTTAGTACAAAATACTACGAACGAATAAAAAACCGGGAGTCTGTGAGCCTATCACTTACGCAAACCATGTTGATTTCCCTCCGTTGACTCTTAAAACTTCCGCGGGAAGCAAGTCAACAAATACGCCACGTTTCGCTTTCATTCCGAAGCCGTCAAGGAAACAACGGAAAAAATACTATTTTGTCCCGAGATAAAAAAAAACAGGTATAGCAGAGATCCTTCGCTTATATTGGTCGTATTACCGTCCATAAGGTACCTTGGTTCCTATCTAATTTAGCTCGGCAGCCCAGATAATCCAAGAAGCAATAGCTGGCATAAAGACGAGAGGAATGGAATACCGGCCGCCGGGAAGGTATGCAGGTACCTATTGTAATTTCTCTCCGGCCCCGCTCGACCCTCGCGTAGGAATGTCTGTTGTTTATACAACGTACATAACCTACTATTGACAAAAACCTGATGAATTATGGAAAGAACTATGCTTTTATTTATTATTTATTAAATTCGTGTTGTTCTTTAGCTTTATTTGTAGAATTGCGGAAGTTTTCAACGAAATATACGAATACGGGAATTACGTAGGACGGAAAAAATTAAAGAGGTCTTTGTCCAGGGGTTGTTTAATGAGAACTGGAAAAAAATATGCCGGAAATGCTGAAAGTTTTCAAAATATAATGATGAGGGATTTTCATGATTCCATGTTTCTTTTAATAATGAGATTCTTGAAATATTACGACTATTTACCGAGTCTTAAAATATTTATAAAAACACATTCAGAGCTCAATGGCCTTTCACATTCGAATATTTTTTTTATCTTTTTTCGCCATAAAAACCCTTTGATGTAATACAATTTTTCTTTTAAGAAAATGTTTTGATTTTGACTAAAAATAACTAAGCAACAATACGTTGGATATAATCAAATGTGTTTTATTTTAAGTCTTTACAATTTAGCACATTTTATAAAAATTAGAAATTTCCTTTTTAATGCTTTTCTTTGCATTCGACTTTCTAAAATTTACCAAAAAATAAAAATGGGGAAAGCATTCGTATTTACCCATTTCCTTAACTAAAAGGCGTAAATAGGTTCACCGTATTCACGTATAAATATAGGAACATGATGGAAAAATACTTTGATACGAACAGGAAACAACTTTTTCCATAGTTACCATTTCTACTAATCGCCCACTCTACTCATCTCCGCAAACCAAAAACGCGATCTAGTGTAACCAGATATACGGGACTGCAATAATAAGCACGAACATCAAAACATAAACAACCGGATTCCATTCCGTGCACATGACAACAAACATTTAAATCGATTCTCGATAGCCATTTCGTTCACTGGCGCTCTAATCTCAGTCCACGTGGAACGTTAAAATAAAGTTCCATATCATTCGGGCACTAAAGAGGTTATGAGATACCAGATGGGGTGACGACCGTCCCCCAAACCCATCCAAAAGGTGCCAATAAGACAGGTATGCCAAATCTATATCTTAAACGTTTATGTTATCATCCGCTACGCCCGTCTACGAAAGTGCTACGAATTGGCTACGATTGCTACGAATGTGTTCATAATTCACACTTGTGATATTTGCTTTCTAACTTTTCTGAATGAATTTGTGAATGATTAAAAATGTAAACATGCGTGTTTTTATTTAGATACGTGGAGGAAACGTGATTAGGAACATAAAAAGGAAATGATTTATTGCTAAACAAATAAGCTGAACGTCCCGTCGACATAAACTGAGATTATTTCCGTCTTGTTTTATTTCCATAGTCATGCAATTACCAATCTCATAACATGTTAAAATATAAATATAAGTAATATTATAAAATAATATGGTGTCGTATCTTGACCTTATCAATCAAGAAATAACCAGGAAGGCGTGCCGCTACGCTTACTAGAAATGAGAACAGCCCAAAAAGCCAAAAGTTAAATGAAAGCGTTTTTGTTATTTGCCAAACAAATTAGAATGAATGAAGCCAATAATTCATAACAGAAATAATAAAACTGTACTAATCGTCAGGAGCACAGGCCGTGTTTGTTTCTATTATCATCGGCACGATATTCATTCATGCAAAAACTCCTGATAAGAATTTTTAAATGATAAACACAATTTAATTATTACCTTTCCGGTTACAATCCTTTCTTTGTTCACTTCATAATTAAATTTGAGCACTAATCGAGTGTCCGCTCCTGTATTAAACTTTACGTTTTAGGCCGTTTTCATAAGTTGGAATTAGTTTTTAAAAGTTTCTCTAATAATTGCGTCCGGCAATAATTAACGTTACATCTCACTGGCGAACAGAATGTGTGGTCACATTCGACCGCGAACCGTTTATACCGGCCGAACGTTACAGTCACTACAAAGGACAGCGTGTATGTGGGAACGGCACACAGGAGCCATGATCGAGGGCTCCGGCCGCCTGCCGCTAGCCGACTGACGTTGGTATACACGACACATCTGCATTTAAGAAGCCGCTATCGTTATGCGACTAATCGATTGGTCGAAGCGAGTGCCACTGTCACCCGTCTCTCTCTCACACAATCCTCTCGCTCGGATTTCGCGCAGGCGCACTCAACAATCATTCTCTTTTAAAAGTAGCGAAAAGTAAATAAACTCATACGAACTGTTTACTAAGAGAACTGAAGACGCGGTTGAAATCAAACATTTGAATTGAGACCATGGACAAGTACATGGCGAAAAGTTATTATTTAGGAGTTGATCCATTTTTAAGGATTTTGGGTGAAGTTATTGGTTAATACTTTATAAGGAAAAGCTATTTCGCCTTAGGTGGTCGCCAGGGACGAAACGTCACTTGTTGCACGGCGACTTTGTTCCGGCGATGAAAGCCACGCACGCCATTGCACGCCATTCCTTTCCCTCTTGTTGTTCTAGTGGTAATTAATTGGAACGTATTATGCTTTACAAACAGGCCAATCATCGCTCTGTTATGATTAGTGTTGGCGACAATAAATAGTGTTTGAGCACAAATCTGATAGAATGTGGTGTGCCTGATTAGATTAGCACAATAACAGTCTATTTTATGGGTAACTGCAGACTACCCTCTTTTCTCTTAGTAATGGAATGGCCTATAAGTTCTTAATCATTACACATGCTTACCGAATGTTAATGAATTTTAATTCAATCATGTAGTTTTCAGGTAGGTATATCATGTCATTGGTGAGATGGGTCTAGGGTAGCTAGCCCTGAAAGTTTGTAAGTCATTCAGAAGAAACACCTTAGTAGGTGTACCTACTATAGTGACTTATACTTAGTTGTAAGTAAACCAGGAATATCATGAAAATTAGAAGAACTCAAAACAACATGCGTTTCATACAGTTTGGTACCTAATAGTAACCTGAGGTGTTTTGTTATCTCTTGTAGTAGAAGCGTGTACGTGTGCGTAGATGTGTGTACGCGCCCTAACTTAAGTCTTCAAGTATTACTTAAAACTAGTTTCAACCAATCAGATTAACTTGTTTTTCGGTTCTGTAATACAGGCCTCCTAAATGTCCTCCTACGGATATTGGTTGTTTTTACGAAAAAAAAATGCAATATTATGACCAACTTGCGTTCCCAGTGATACTTGAAACATAATGAGTTAATTTAACATAGTTATCTATTATTTTAAAATTTTCGGCTTACGATAAGAACACGAGCTTATCGTTGGAAAATGTAATATATCACTATTAAATATAACAGTACCTGGATGCCCGAGCTTTGCTCGGTATTTTTTTTTTTTTTTTTTTTTGGTAAATTCGATAAAGTTGATTATTGAAAACACGTATGAAACGACATTTTCTAAAAATGAATCCTAGCTAGATCGATTTATCGCCCCCGAAACCCCTGTATACTAAATTTCATGAAAATCGTTGGAGCCATTTCCGAGATTCAGATTATATATACAAGATTATTTTTAGTATATGCGAAACCTGAATATAGTTTGTTCAGAATCAGTAACTGAATCGATTCCAATAATTTTTACACCGTGTTATATTTTGTACCAAAAATATTTAATTACGCTTCCAAGTCGCGGGCCGCGCTGTTTTGTTTCGATTTTAAAATTATCATGTCTTTCTCGTATTCAAACGTCCATTACACGGAGATGGTACGTACACTAGCTGTTTGTGGTGATCTGCGTATGTTTTTGCGTGGACAACCAGGTAACTTATCAAGCTTATAACTTTGTGATTATTAATGATACAGTTTTGAAATTTTTTTCATAGATTCTTTACACAAAAATACTAGACCCGTGTTTCGAGTTTCGCATAAACAACAATTAATGTTGTATAAGGTGTATCTAGTCATACACGAAATATTTTAAGAGGTACACCTGTAGGTGGTAAAGAAGCTATAGCAACGAAAAAAATGTTTCTAAGAGTTTTTTTTTAAATTTAATATTTATAAATTACTAGCTTCTGCCCGCGACTTCGTGCGCGTCAAATTTTTGCTCCCCTGACCCTTCCCGTCACATCGATTTGCCTGCTAGTTATCGTCCATTTTTCGTTGCTGCTCCGCTCCTTTTGAGTTATGAGTCAACCTTAAAAGATAGACATATGTTCTCGCGGATTTTTTTTTGAACTTTTTAAAAGAAACAATTCCGTCCTGCATGATTTTTGCGTTACTTTAACCGTTTACGCAGCACACGCAACGGAAACTCTCAAAAGGAATAAATTTTCCCCGATTTTGCAACATTTTCCATTACTGCTCCGCTTCTCTTAGTTGTAGCGTGATGTTATATAGCCTATAGCCTCCCTCGATAAATAGGCTACCCAAAACAAAAATAATTTTTCAATTCGGACCAGTAGTTCCTGAGATTAGCGCGTTCAATCAAAAAAACAAACAAACTCTTCAGCTTTATAATATTATAGTATAGATTTGACACACATAAGAAATATTGGCTCCTTCTTATTTTTTACGGCCTGAGACACCGCGGCCATGCTCGTGCCGTCCGGTCGCCGCCCTCGCAGCGTCAGGCGGGCCATTCATAGAATTTGTAGTAAAGGTTTTATGCAAAACGTCTCAAGTAGTTTTAAAATTATAATAATTACGAAAATTCAAAAACGCTTAGAAAAAAAAATCTTTTTGCTTCTATAGCTTCTTTACCACCTACAGGTGTACCCCTTAAAATATTTCGTGTATGAATAGATACACCTTATATATATACAAGAATTGCTCGTTTAAAGGTATAAGATTAATCAATAAGCTAATTATTATTACCCACGTAAGCTGTGGTGGCAATGTTGTTTTGTTCAAAGACATAAATAATAATCGAAATAAAATATATATCTTCATCTTCATTTCAGCCTAAAGACGTCCACTGCTGGACATCGGCTTCCCTAAAAAGGCCATAATCGCCACGCTTGGCAGGTGGGTTGGCGGTCGAAGTATGGTGATAAAATGCATAGAGAACGCTGCTGTCCATTTTCTAGTTAGTCCCTTGTCGCCTTTTACGACACCCATGGGAAAGAATGAAATGGGGTTATTCTTTACGTCCTGCACCAGACAGAAGCCTTTAAGTCCATTACCACATGGAAGTGATGAAATAAAATAACGCACTTTATAAATACACTCGAACACCATCTCTAAAGATAGAGGCCTCCTAGTTTAGGAGACGGGGTTTATATTTTTAACATATACATATAAACCCCGTCGGTTTATATTTTTAATATATAATTTGCAACCTTTTAACTTTTGTACATTACGACTATACCGGATGACATTTTTTACCGTCTCGACCTTCATACGGTGTGTTGTGTAACTAGAATACAAGACAGGAAGGCCTTCAGATTCATCGCAGGTGACTAAAGGAGCGCGGGACGCGGGCTAACGGGGATGCATGTGCGGCTCGTGCGCCTGCGAAAGATCAACTTGGCCGCCTATCGGCCGACTTCAAAGGGTAGGACCGCGCTACAAAATCATTGATACATGCCGCGCATTGAGCAGGGTGCGTATGATTTGAGTTTCGATAAATTTTAATTGATTTTTTTATTTTATTTTTTCCAAATTTCTGTTTTTGTTGTTCTAGTATGAAAATGTTACTTTAAATGTGTAGTATTTATTGCTAGATCAATTTCATTACATGTTATTCAAAAATAAAAAAAATTATGCCAAAGGCTTCTACTCCGTTCACCTATTACACCCATTTTTTTTTCAAAACGGTAAAAAAAGTCACCCGGTATATAATTTCAGTTTATCTACCATTGTTCTCAACCTGTGTCTTAATATTACTTTGGATAAATCAGCATTATCGTTTTTGTACATACTCTAAAAAGGTAGGCGTGTACACGTGTTCTCGTTTAATTAACATTAAACAAAATAAAATATGAATAGGAGTTATTATGAAACGAAGCACAAAGGAACATGGAAACCCCAAACCGCTGATTGGAATATTTGCCATACTTTAATAATCTTCTTCAGTACAAAAGTAAACAATCCGTTTTCAAACGTTGAACCTTTTTAAAACTCCAATAATGACCTTCTTAGAAAAAGGTAAATTGTGAATGGACGTAATGAAATTTTTCCTCAATTTCCTACTGCGACCTAAATAAAGTTTTGCCTGAAATATTAATGATTCGGAGGAGAAAGAAATTTCAATACAAATAATGAAGAAGTAATAATTTGATTTGCAAAACGTACATATTTAGGTACCTACATAATATACGCGAATACTTTCAATGGGCTTTTAAATTATTGAAAGCGTCAATTGTTAAAAAAAAAGTTTATAATATTTTTTTACATTATAGCCAAACCTTTCTATGTTTAAGTATTCTCATTGCTTTTGACGACTCTGAATTGGGTTTGGAAGCTCTAACAATGCAGTACATAATTATTTATCGAAGATGTTTGAAGTGTCTGTCTGTTTGTATTGATTCCGTATCTACTATTACAAACAGTTTCTATATTATCTCACAAGGGGACGGCACGACCTTGGGGAAACGGATTTGATTGAAATTTCGTGTAGTGGTAGTATACCATGTGAGTACTACCACTGTAAAATATTTCCGTCCAATGCCCAGTAGGAGCTGAGAAAAACGCATACTAAGTTCAGCCCGCACTTGTATAAGTTACATTATATTCCGCTCGAGCGTACCGTGGCGTAAGCGGTAAAGCTCTAGATTCGTACTCCCGTTTGTGCAGGTTCGAGTCTAGCTAGTTGACTTTGTTTTTCCTTCTTTTCTTCTTATTTTTAAATTTTTGTATTATATAAACTATCTAAATAGTTTATTAAATAAACTATATAAATGAAGAAGAAAAAAAGGAAAAACAAAGTTAACTAGCTAGAGTCGAACCTGCACAGACGGTAGTACGAGTCTAGAGCATTACCGCTTACGCCACGGTACGCTCGAGCAGAATATAATGTAACTTATACAAGTGCGGGCTGAACTTTGTATGCGTTTTTCTCAGCTCCTACTGGGCATTCGACGCAAATATTTTACAGTGGTAGTACCCACATGGTATACTACCACTACACGAAATTTCATTCAAATCCGTTTCCCCAAGGTCGTGCCGTCCCCTTGTCAGATTATTATATTAAGGTTCCGTATGGTACCGGACGTAAAGAATAACACCATCTCATTCCTTCCCATGGGTGTCGTAAAAGGCAACTAAGGGACTTACTAGAGAATGGGCAGCAGCGTTCTCTATGCATTTACCACCATACTGCGATCGCCAACCCGTTTGCCAAGCGTGGCGATTATGGCAAACTCTCCCAAATCGGGGGAGGCCTATGTCCAGTAGTGGACGTCTTTTCGCTGAAATGAGGATGACTCTTAATATTAAAGAAAATGGCCATTTAATCAAATCTAATCCAATCCTAGTACATTTTTCAGATAATACTCTGCGGAACACAGTTATCTAATGGCCCGATTCATAAATAAAGTAGAAGAATTTAATTAATAGAAACAGTGCAATAGTCTACTGTTACACACGCCCATTTGAAAAAGGAAAATTTTATCCGGAGATTTTTCCTCCGATACGTTCGTGAACTTTTTAATAAAACATGATTGTGAGTCGTGCGTGAACATTAGAAGTTCAAGGTTCAACTCTCGCAACAAACATAAATAACTGTGTAACAGAAGTTTTGTACAAATTCAACAGTGTGCGTGGTTCAAATAGCGTTAAATTGTAATTGAATTAGTTGGATGCTTAGGCCATCGTTAGCGGTTCTTTTTTATAAATGAGCCGTGTTCCCGAGTGGCGGGTATCGGCGTTCGCCGGGCGCTCGGTCAGTGGGTCCCCACAGAGCGGTCGCCGTACGTACGTAGATACATAGGCAGCGAACTCTTAACATTTAGCCGGGAGCCGTATGAAACGACGCGGAAATTCCCACTTACTCTCTGATTGCCACACTAGGGGGGTTAATGTCATTGTTGATTTGGAATGCCGAATGCGCTTACTGGGATAACGGCTTTAACGTTTTTGCGCCTTGCGATCAATTGAAGCTGAACTTTAGATGATATTAAGCGCTTTTTATGAACCGGAACTGCTATTCAATTCTAATGCGCTTTGAGGTTGGTATGATGACAATTAGGACCGCGATTTAGGTTTTTATGTAGCAAATTCAAAAACATTTATTACCAGCCCCTTAGCTTTTTTATTGGTATGATCAACGTGCGTAGGTGGCTTGTAGATACTTTTATTGTATCATTGATTACATTTCAGAGAATACGATCAGGCAGTTCAGTAGAACATCTGATTGGAATTTCGTAAACTTTATATACATAAACTATAAATAAATAAATATCTTAGGACAACCAACACAACGTTATCTGATCCCAAACTAGGGAGAGCCTGTACTATGGCAACCAGACAACTGATAAACATACTTATATATTTCTAAATACATACATATTATAGATAAATAACACCCAGACACAGAACAAATGATCGTGCTCATCACACAAAGATTTGTCCTGGGTGGGAATCGAACCCACGACCTCAGTTTTAGGAGTCAGGGTCACTAACCATTAGACTAACAGGCCAGTCAATATACATAAACTATAGGTACGTGTAGATACATAGATTCTATCAACAGAGAGATACTTCCGAAACTAATCAAGATCAAATTATTTAGGTATTCATCAACACGCGTAATTACAATCCATTCCGAATTCCTAATGTAACGCAACAAACTTTATGATTACAATCATGTAAACATTAAACAATGAAGGCAGTGAGCCGAGACAAGTTACCGCAAACGATTGTTTACAGTACGTCGTAAACTAAACACTACTTAAGCTGACAGTTCGTTGTCATCCAGATGCTTAAACTTGATTAATAGACGATTTGGGAGCGGTCTGATTAATACACGCGCGACGATCCATTCAAAAGCCGTAACAACTTAATCATGATCAAACAAAGCGGTACGTAGCTGCATGATGGATCTTATGGTGCTCATTGTACCTATGTATTGTCAATACGTAACCGGGTTCCGAGAATAACGCTCTCAGAGAAGTCATCCCGTCATCGAATTCACCGTAACTTGACTGAACAACATCGCACCATTTCTATCGACCGATTTAATTGTCATTGTTGTGTCAGTCATCGAGAAACAACTCATTTGTTTTCTCTAATCGTTCAATCAACGACAGATGCTAGTAAATCTGAAAACGTCGAATGAGAACAAATATCAAGTTTTTACTAATTAGTAGGTTTAATGTAAGAGACAGAACAATCAATTTAGAATATTGATGATAGTTTTCTACTGAAGTAATTATGCCAAAGCTATCCTCATAGTAAATGTTACTGACGTAAAACTTATGTTACAATAATAATGCTACAAATTACAATAAGTTACTGCTACGCTACCCAGCAAAAGTCTGAGACAAAAAAATCGTTCGCCGCTTTTTTCTTGAAGATGAATGTTCAAAGGAGACTGATATTTACTCTGACTAACCCCTTTATCGATGACAGTGATGTAAATTACTTACCTATGGACTTCTTTATCTTGTTTTCTTACCTTTTTTCAGCTTCTTCATTGGTTTGGAAAACTTGGGAGGTGATAGGCTCACTCATCGGCACTGTGTGTTTGTTTGAACAGAGCGTGCACGGTGTGAGGTCTCCTCAGAATCAAAATTGCATTAACTATTGACAGACTAACTCACACAGCTAAGCTTGAGTACTTGGGTGGTTTCAATTATTTGTGAGCGTTTGGTAGGTAGATCTAAAGCCTTACTGCCGCAGCGAGTAGACGAGACGCAAATGATGGATTGGAATTTTAGATGTCTGAGGAACAGGTTGTAGAGTTCACTCATCTTGTATAGAGAAAGGAGGAATCTTTCGACCAGATGGCTGTTGTGTCTGGAGGGTAACTGCCCGACGATTGCTATATAAGGTTGTATATATACTAATTGCACGGTATGTTCTGCTTACACGATGTAGGATCAATGGGTGACATGAATTTGATGCGTAGCATGTAGCGTTGCAACTACAGAATCATTCCTTCAATAAATCAGTTACAGCACTAAAACAAACAAAAGAATACGTTCTCGGACACGAATCACTTGTTTTTATTACTATGGTGTGCTTCGAAAATGAAATCGACTTTCTACAAAGTTTTTCGAGATAGATTAGTTAGATTAAGGGCTTAGAAGTAATTTAACGATCTGTATGCTCTGGAGTGTTTTTATTACTGCGGTACGCGAGTTTGAGATTACCAGCGACGCCTCCCATAAGCCGGCCTATTGACTCCGATTTTATATGGGCCAAGACTTTGTAATGGCTATTAACTAAGCTAGCACTTGATTTATGTGTATCGGTACTATGTATTGGTAAATTGACAGAATGGTCCTTATGTTGAGGGCATTAAGGTTTAAATGAATCAAACTCAAAAAGATCTTGAAAAGAAAATAAAAACTTTACAGTTTTAATTTACTCTCAGAACACTGGAGCCTTTAAATAAGTTTATCGTTTTTTTTTTGGAACAATTTAACCTAAAGTTATATTTTAGTAGACTGGTCTGATAGATCTGTAAAAATAAATGCAATGTGATCAGCCAAGAAAAATCTTTCTTGAACAATGTTTAATGTCAACGAAACACTAGACTCGCTTTGAATACTAAGTAAAAAAATAAAACAATATTAGCGACTACACATAGTTATTCCTTTATTCGTAGTAATAAAAATCAATAACGCAAATTAATTAATCTATACGTACACGCAATAAACAGAAGCAGAACAATATCGAAGAGGGAGGAGGCACTAATGAAATGTAGCGAGCGGGCGACGCCGGCAAATGTAGCGAAACAAACGCACCAACTTCCATCCCGCCCCGCCGAATATCAATGGTGGAAACACAAAGATGTTTGTCTCTGTATTGAACGAAAATCTTTTTCATTATACCCATATCTTTCTTTATACATTTAATCCCACAGAGATATATATATATATAGACTGTTCTTTTTTTCCTTCTTAACAACAAAGAAAATCACTCGCACAAGTTTTGCAATAGCCTCGTTTGCATGCAAACAGGCTACATTGTTCAAACATTATAGTTGACAGGTACTGCTGCGCTTGCACCAATATTTACCTCGAGACACGCCACCTCAGCGTAATGAGACGTTACCTAGAAACCAAACCAACTATAAATATATGCACGTGCCTATATAAAGTACTCGTAAATCAACTTAATATAATCCGGGATGCTCGTGCCGATAAGAAATTTTAATTAGCTTTCACATCCATACAAGACCGTCAAAGAAGCCTTATTCAAATCTTATAATCCAATTAACAGACTTAAATATTCAACGAACCAAAACAGAGAGGGTTGAAAGAGCTGCAAGCTATAATAAGCCAACAATTCAAACGTGAGACAGGACAAAGATTTAAGAAACAGTGGTGTACAAAGGGATCGACTGGGAGACAGGGACAAGGAGCTTCCACTCAACAATAATCAAACAGGAAGCGCAAACTTCCTTCTTGCGTACTTTTAAAAGGTTTATTCGACATAGTTTGAAACTGAAGGCTAGGGCTTTCAGAGAATCTTGTGTAATTTATATAATTAACGTTCTTAACCTTTAATAGGCTTATAAAGCTTAGACATAAGTAGTTTGCGCCTTTATCTTTGTCAGGAGAGTTTGTTTAGGAGCGCAACTAAAATACAGTGAGGAACAGTGGAGCGTCACAGAAGCCCGTAACAGACGAACTCAAGTACAAGCATACCCAGTGAGTTGAACTTGAAGTTGAAAACTGCGATGCTTTATTTAAGTTTTTAATTTCTTCTATCCATTGAAATTTACAAATAAAAAATATAGGTTTTTTTTTTTAACTTTAAACTAGTAAACAAGATAAATGCGTACAAAATCCATCGAAAAGTTAATAAAATGAGAAATTTATCAGAACAGTACATTCAATATATGGACATGTTTCAACATGCGTAGTCGTATTTAAACACTGTAACAATTTTTATGCACTCTAAATGATTTTTGCAATCATCCAAAACAAAAAATATAGCAGGCAAAATCAATTCTTGGTCTGTGGTTATTAAAAATATTGTAACCGGAACTGGAAAATATTTTACATTCTCGTAACAATATTTTTAATAACCAGTAATACTACAAACAGTATCTATAGATACTGTTTGTTTTATATTACTTTACGAAATCATTTAAAAGAGTGCATGTTCTGTATATTTATTGGAAATACGAATGGGTGTACAAAATGTAATTAATATTTTTTTCATTGAAACTCTTCGTATAAAAGATTTCTTATTAATTAATGTTAATTAAATATTATTAATATCCATCTTCCGGCTCACATGACGTGGTAGCTGTGATTAATCTTTTATCTCTCATGCAAACATGACATAAAAATCGCACTTTATACGTTTTACATCCTGATTTCAGTACACTATAATACTTAAAATATAAGTACCTACCTACTGTAGTCAGTTTCATACGTCGTTTATTGAAGCATCTGGTAACTATTTCTGTCTCTTAAGATACAGGTTTCCTAGTTTAAGAGACAGGGTTCATTATTTCAGGGTTTTTTATTTTTATTTCTTTTTGTAGACTTAGGTCTCTCTGTACACAAGCTATGTTTTAATGCTCACTGTATTCCTATCGCATTGTTTTGAACTGTGTCTGTGTGTATTATTTATTGAGATAAATAAACAATTTTATTTTATTATTTATTATTATTGAATCCAACTAGAATTTGCGGGTCCGGTAGTTTAAAATGTTTATAAGTAAATATGAAAAGATATTGTTACCAATACATACTGATATCACAAGCTACATTTACCGCGGTTGGTCCGTGGATCGGTGAACATATCGCCTCGGAAACCACGTTAAGCCGTTGGTCCCGGCTGTCATTTGTAGATCTAAGACAGTCGTTACGGGTCGTCAGAAGTCCGAAACTCTGACCACCAGTTTTACCACCACTTACTGGGTTCTGGAGATAAGATAAGCAGTCGCTTCATGTAAAATATTGATACTCAGCTGCATCCGGTAAGACCAGAAGCCGACTCAACATACTTGGGAAAAGGCTAGACAGATGATGACATATTGATATCACAATTATGCGCACATGACACAAAATTAAATTCATCAGATTCTAATACCCAAGAGCCTTACCTTACGAAGTAATAACACAGAATTTAATATAACATATCTCCGCCATCAGCAGTAAAACTCAAACGTAAGACGCAATTACTACAAATGAAGTAAGTACCAAAAACAATTGAACTTGCATAATATTATTTTAACGGTACGGCTGGAGCTGGTATAAGAACGTCGCCGTACGAACGTTACGTAACGCCCTCTGATGAGTAGGGACGTATTTTGCGAAAGAGGAATTGCGCACACTTGTGCTCCACCCAAAGTTTTCATTGTAACATCTTAACTTATGCAATATAGCGTCTGCTTCTTTAATACTTTCCACGACGCTCGATTACGTTTAACGACGCAGTTCGAATGAATTTTCTTATTTACAGTAAGCTGGCAGAAAATCGGATGGTATTCTTAGACGGCAGGATTTCACACGAGACGTGCTTCATACGAGAAGTTTTGCGTGCTGTTTCATTTTGCATTCA
The DNA here is from genome assembly GCA_932294355.1 of Aporophyla lueneburgensis. Classification (NCBI taxonomy): domain Eukaryota; kingdom Metazoa; phylum Arthropoda; class Insecta; order Lepidoptera; family Noctuidae; genus Aporophyla; species Aporophyla lueneburgensis. The sequence goes on along the minus strand of OW028746.1, from coordinate 17,299,698 downwards.
AATAGACTCAGTGAATCTCGATTCATATGGCTGGCTCGTTGGTTCGCTTTCTGCATATCTATACAACAATATTTTAACAAATATACCTACTTCTCTGTGATGTGATATTTTTGCATTTTCTCTGATAGCTTATTGTTCTTGGAAAATCAACCTTTTTACTGTTGTTTACAATTTTACTGTATTTTTCGGATTGCCTGACTGGAGTTTCGGATTCAAATGAAACCTGTATTTACTGATCACTTTGCAAATTATAAAGCACGGTAGCAATAAATATTTTTGCTGTATTAATGAAATACATACCAAACAAAAGTTATTTTTTATCTTTCCAATAATGAATTCAGTGATATTACTTTATTGACTATAATTTATGGTATAGGTAAGTCTCACATGCAAAGATTCTCCTAAAATTGAATATCCATCATGTATTGTAATATCTAAAAGCCTTGTCCGCGTGGTCACACACGCATGCCGATGGGCCGTTATTGATGACGTCACTATCGACGCGCCCATATCGATCTAATATCAATAACCTATCGTCAAAAAGCCTCTTCGATACGATATAGGTAATTTTAATTTGAGTATAAGCGATACCAGGGAGTGGTCAAACCGTTAGCCCTATTCTGAAACCCACTTGCTGGTAGGAGTTATGAAAAGTAATATGAATGGACTTGTTTTCTTTTATGGTTTTTGTGTACTAAAAATTTTTAATTATGGAGTGGAAAATATGAACAAATCAATTAAAAACAGAAGAAAATATTTTAAGATACTGATCAACGACATAGAACATTATTTTAACATAACTTGCGTACATTAAAAAAATATCAGTCTATAATGTTCCCACTGCTGGGCCACAGACCTCCTCAAAGATAGAGGGAGTGAGCCGAAAGCTACCACGCCAGTCTGACAGATGTCAAATGTCTTCGAAACATGTCGGTCTCCTCACGATGATTTCATTCACCGTTTGGAGAGCAGTGGTGGTGAAATCATTTATACAAAGTAATGCGGCCGCATAAATTCGAACCCACGATCTACAACTCGTAAGTCCGGGCCGTTCCCACTTAGCTACCACCGCTTACACAAACAATTTGAACAGATCAAATTCTGGAACTAGCGTTTAATTAATATACCCACGCCAGCATATCGTGGAGAAGGAATAAATAATGCAAATAACTACTCCTTTAATCATGCAAACTGTTCCCCGGCGAACAACTTCAATTCAAACAAGACAACTAAAACAGTTCATATGTAGCAAGCCACATATGCTTTCTGAACTAACTTGTAAATACCGCACGAAATGCCAACACATCGTTATGATAAACACATGTCCAATATGACAAAAATATCACAAAAAGCTGACAAACACATGATCAATGTGTCAAACACAAGATGAATATGACAAAAAAATTACCAATATCTATTTAATAAAAATAATTAATTCGCCGACTGCGATCGCCAACCCGCCTGACAAGCATGCCGAATAGTGCAAGCCGCCCACAAAAATTGGGAGAGGCCTATGTGTAGCAGTGACGTCTTTTGGCTAAAATGATCATAATGATGAGTATATATAAATAAATAAATAAATGATGATGCAGTGACTGACGGACAAACAAGTAGTGACTCTTAGGACGGATTTTTGAAAATCCAACCCCAAAAGGGAGTTAAATAGGGTATGAAAGTTAATATAGCAGTTAATAACTTTTGATGATGGTTGATCCCATCAAGCACTCAGTGCAACAAAAGACTTAATTAAATATAAATGACAAAACACGTTACCAATAATAGCAAATACATACTAGCGAAGTCCATTACGAAGCCCCGAGCCATAAGCTTACCGATACAGAATAGTGGCCTAAAATCTCAAAATAGGCCAAACCACTCAGCTTATATTGTTCCGCGAACTCTAATTATTATTAATGATAGCGCACGTTTATGAAAATTCCGATGCGAAGAAAGGTTCTGCGTATTAAAACGACGTATATACAGTATTAATCAGCAAGGTGACGACATGGTTTGTGATTCGTCACCTGTAGGGCTGAGACCGAATTATTTAAACGTTAGCTCGTGCTCCGACTTAGACATGTTGCCGTCTCTATTTTGCTGTTGAAGTTTGACAGTTCTGCGAGAACATGAGTCACGTTTATAGATCTCCACTTAAGACATACTATCTGGGCACGCCACAATTGCGGCGGTAAGTCCCCTCTTTGAGGAGTGGATAGAGAGGCGCCACGGCGTCCTCACCTTCCGCCTGACGCAGGTTCTCACCGGGCATGGGTGCTTCGGTGGGTTCCTGTTCAGGGTAAATCGGGAGGATACGTCCGGGTTTTTCCATTGCGAGGATCGTCTGGAGGACACGGTGGAGCATACGGTGGAGGTGTGCCCTGCCTGGGCGGAGCACCGCCGTGTCCTCGTGGAGGCGATTGGTGGCGGCGACCCCTCGCGTCCGGCCCTGGTGCGAGCCATGGTACGGAGCGAGAGGGAATGGGAAGCCGTCACCTCCTTCTGCGAAGCAGTAATGCTCGCGAAGGAGGAGGCGGGGCGCGTGAGGGAGTGGCAGTGTCTGCGCCCTCACGTCCCTAGCCGCCGCAGGAGGAGACGCCCCGGGCGTCGGGACTCGATAGCGGACTCCCGGCCACCGTAGGCGCGAGCTTGCGGGTGGTGAGCAATGGGTAGCTCGCCGCCCGGTAAGGACCAAGCTCGGGTCGACGGCGCGCAGTGTTCCACGCGCGCCTCAAAGAGATGAGATGTCAGCAGCAGTGTAGGGGTCTACTAGGACCGATGCCTGCCGGGGTCGCGTGATTGTTCGAAAGAGATACTGATGGAACACGGGTGGGTTTTAGTCAGTAAAAGTCTGACACGCCCTCCCACTCCGCCCAGAGCGGGAGAAGTCATTTGATGATTTCCCAACAGAAAAAAAAAAAAAAAAAAAAAGACATACTATCGACTTTTCCAACTAGCTTTAGCCAGGATTTGACCGAATCAATTCGCAAGTATATACATAACTAGCTGTGCCCGCAACTTCGTTCGCGTAGATGTCGGAAAACAGCATTATGCCGCTTATAGCAGATTATAGCAGATGTAACACCTCCTCTATTGATCTTTTGACCAGGCGTGGTGACTTTTTCTAGTAAAAAGCTGCCACAAAACTTGTATTTTTTAGGGGAGCGTAAACAAAAAGGTTGCTAGGATTGCTCATACGCGAAAGAGCTACATAAAGTTGGCCGTGGGAAAAGCAACCAATACCAAGGTCCACCCCCGCAATGGATATTGTCTGGCCCCGAGCTTTGTTAATGGTCATGGCGTAACATAGGCTGACCGAGAATTGAACACGTTTAAAACTAAATGGGAAATTATTAGGAATGAGCGGAATTCTGGGAATAAATAGAACATCACCAGCGCCACAACTTGTTAAGATTTTGGCTTCGATGACGTTTTGTTGGAGATAGGTGACTAAGAGCCGAGTGCCGTTGCAAAGTTTGGGAGGATATACATTTCTGAAAAGTATTATTGGCACTCCAACTTAAAAAAAATGTTGTGTGCTGAAGACCGGGTATTTTAAAGGAATCTAAGAACTCTACTGGATAGTATGTGCCATCTTCTTCTTCCGTAACCGTGTTTATGGAAGTATGTTGCTTACTTTCCCTAAAAACATGTGCCAATATTTGTGTATTTATTGCTGCCGTTAGGTCGTTGCGAGGGGTCAAAATAGCTCGTTGACACAGCTAAGCAGTGGCGTGGTTACTGATCTCAGACGGATTCCCATACACAGAAGAAATGAGGTCCAGCTGAGAAGTAACGTTACAACATAGGTTCTCTAACAAAATTACGTTACCATCTTGTGTGGGATATGTGCCGTCACCAATTTTTTATAGTAAAACGAACTCTTGCGCGTTTGGAGTTCCTCCCTGATGTGCTCGCATGTTTAAACTTAAATGAGTTGATACGACATTGTGCCATAGAATTGAACTCTTCAGACAGGCATTAATTTCATCGGCTCTTGCTCCTCGGGGTACAATCGGTAGTGTCTGCCTAAAATCACCGCCGAAAAGTAGCATAATGCCTCCCATCGGCCAGTCATTTTGTTTAACGTCCCGCAAAGCTCAGACAACTGCTTCTATAGCCAAGCGGTTTGCCATCGTGCACTCGTCCCGAATGATTGTGGCCCATCGCGTAAAACTCTAGCTTTATCGTAATTGCGTGACACATTGCAAACCAGGCTTTCTGTTCGTTCCAAATCAATGGGGATTTTAAACATTATATGTGTGGTTTTTCCTCCGGGCAACAATGTGGCTGCTATACCTGAGGAGGCGACAGCAAGAGCAATTTTATTTTGGCTCCTTATTCGAGCCGTACTCTCTGTTTATACGTTTCCCATCGGCTGTCGGTGAAGGCAGGCCGTATTGAGTAAGCGGGTTTCCTCCTATACCTACTTATAACTATGTCTTGAATAGCCAATAACGATCTATTATTACAGATTTTACGGACTCGGTCGGAATTTCTAAACTGTTTTGCCGCTGATGCCTCAAAAAATCTTTAGCATACTTATCTTGGTATTTTTACCACAACTGCCCAGCATCCGCTAATCCACAAAAGGTCAGTAAGATGGCAAACAAATGACGCAACCGATAAGGACTATTGCTGACGCATGCCTCGGCTAAAGCATCATCCCCATGTTCATCTCCATCTAATAAATGACGTGCGCGGCAAGCAGCTGGTACCTATGTGGGATATTCAATATCATCCACTTTACGGAGCTTCGTAAAGGAGGTAGGCCCCCGCACCATGTGCAGAAGGAGGCGTAAATAATAACAATCTGGATTATTTGGGTGCACAGTGTACACTCGTCCAATCACGTGTTCCTTGAAATCGCCTGACTCGCCTTCCACAGCAGTTCCACGTCTTTTACGGTTAAAAACACCTTGCTGCTTGTACATGTAATAACATGGAACTTCGTTATATAAAATATTTTTGGCGTAATTATCTGTTTGGCAGAGGTGAAAGAATGCCATTAAGGTGGTTTGTCTCGGGTTGTGACATTTTCAGATTGAAAATATACTCGTTGTGCGTCTTAGTGATGGCATGCAAATTTGGATCTTTATTTTGGTCTGGAAATTCAGCGCTTATGACATTGTCAACAGCGTCAGCACGAATTTTGTTTTCCAACCATAGGAGGATGTGCGCGTGAGATAAACCACGCTTTTGCCACTCGACGCTGTACATAAAACAAAGAGCTGGGCCGAATAGTTTCTCTTTGGTAAGGATATTAATCATTACTTTGAGCTTCAAATGAAAAACCCTTGCAATAATTTTGTCATGCCTATCATATGACGCCTGTCCTGAGAGAAGTTCCTGACAAATCTCGGTCCACTTTGGATTTGTTGTGAACGTTATGAAAAGGTCCGAGCGGCCGTATACGGACGCAGCAAAAAGCATCTTGTGTTTTTTTCGTGCATGTATCGCGGACCGCCTGTAAAACTGGATGTCAAGTTAACCAATCGCCCCAAGTTTTCATCGTTATTATCTGTTTGCATCGCGTCCCGCAAATAGTCGTATTCTTCAGCGCGTAAACGACGTTGAAAAGTGCGCATGTAAACTGAACGTTCCGTTTCTATTTTTGCATACATATCCGCAATACATTGGCTAAACAACCCCCGAAATCATTGCAAATAGACAAAACGATTACTCTTTATTTGTAAAAGATATGAATAACGTAAAGTGTGCAAAAATAATTAGGTTAAAACAATAATCTCGCAAACCTACTTGATTTTACGTTAGTATCATTTTGGGTCAGTAGATGTCGCTACGTGTTGTTACATTACGTAATAGTGAAAATAAATAAATTAATATAACTTTTGATAGAGCGAAGCGATTGCGATGAAACGAAAACTAAAATATACTCCTCGTCTACAGATTTATTACATGTATAGATTTAATACACTTTGACGAAATGCCTAACGATTAAATACGTTATTGTGGCTAATTTATAAAAGATAGATATATACTACTGATGACTTTTTTGTAGATTTTTTGAAAACCATCATCTTTGTGATACATACTTTTGGTGTATGATCAACGTATGCGAGGATAAAAGCTCGAAAGCGCATTTTCATCCGACTTGCTTCAAATTTATCGTCACTGCTCAGCTCCTATGTTTCTTAGCGTTATGTTATATAGCCTATAACCTGCCCAGGAGTATGGACTACAATCGTACTAAGTTTGGTTAAAATACCTTCAGTAGTTTTTGACCCATGCGTGCACATACAGACAGACAGACAGACAGACAAAAAATTTACTGATTGCATTTTTGGCATCAGCATCGATCACCATTCAACCTCCAATATTAATTTTTAATGTATATTCAATGTACAGAATTGACCTCTCTACAGTTTTATTATAAGTATATAGATTGTACCCGCAATTATGTTTTACCAGAACTTAACATTATCGTTACGCACAGTTGGATGTCTTCTATGTTGAGAAAAGTATTTTTTGGTATGGCACCGGCTATCTTTAACCACAGTCCTAATTCCATCAGTAGGAACCAGTAACAACTTTCCAAAAAGAAACTAACTGTGCTTCTATTCAATAAATGTTACTACTATGTAACGGTTTTTCTAGATTATAAATTTTAGTTATGCAAAATGTGTGTGTGTGTCTTGTGTGTTGTTTTGTTTTGTTTTGTTGTGTTTGATGATGCAATTCATCAATGTTTGCATGCCTCATGGTAGAATCAAGGATTCTTTAATACATATTATATAATGTGACCGCCTCATGGTAAATACCTATATTCTAAGGAAATAAATAAATATTCTACTAACATTGGACTAAGTTGTGAATCTGACCAAATAATATTTCTCAGAATGACCACGGATACCATAGTAACTACTTAGCAACTGTTATCTAAGTTATCAACTAAATCAATTTGTATAAGCTAGATTTCATGTTTGAGTTTACTTTCTTCATTCAGACTCGTGATTTTAATAAAAACTTGGACCATTTAAGTCCAAAATGGTAAGGCACTTTCTAACCAGTGAGGGCGAAACCTTTAATAACTGGACTGGCTTTCATTTCGGTCAAGGTTAATAGTTTTCGGTACAAAAACTGTAATCTGCGACCGTTACTTGACAGTAGATATTATATACCTACTAGCTTTTGCCCGCGGCTTCGCTCGCGTTAAATTCAGGGTAACACGGTTCCCCTTTCCTGATTTAGAACACAGAAGAGTTCTCAGAACAGAATGTTGAACGCTACTGTAGACGATATTATGTCTTTCCATTTGGGGATAGATTGTAAAGATTTTGGGCATTGGACACACGCGAACATGCTACATACAATAATTTAATTGTCCATGGGAAAAGTACGGCTTTTCTAAGTTCACCTCAGCCACCTAAAAAAGAAAATAAAAAAAATAGCCTATGTCACTCTCCATCCCGGTAAGTACAGTTTTGAGCCGTTTGGGATTGAAACGCTCGGGTCATGGGGCCCGAGTGCGCGTCTCCTTTCAAAGGTAATTTCTCATCGACTGGTCGACACTTCACGTGACCAGAGGGCTGGGTCATTCTTTGGTCAAAGAATTAGCATTGCTATTTAACGTGTCAGTGCTGCCAGTCTTCTGGGCACGTTTCCGGATGACAGTGATGCGGACGAGTACTTCGACGCTTATGTGTCCATTTGTTTTTGTGGTTATTTGTCATTAGTAATTTATTTTAGTACCTTGCCTGTAAAACTGTTAATATATACAACATTAATTTTTGTTTATGCGAAACCCGAAACACGGGTCTAGTATTTTTGTGTAAAGCATCTATGAAAAAAAATTCAAAACTGTATCATTAATAATCACAAAGTTATAAGCTTGATAAGTTACCTGGTTGTCCACGCAAAAACATATGCAGATCACCACAAACAGCTAGTGTACGTACCATCTCCGTGTAATGGACGTTTGAATACGAGAAAGACATGATAATTTTAAAATCGAAACAAAACAGCGCGGCCCGCGACTTGGAAGCGTAATTAAATATTTTTGGTACAAAATATAACATGTTGTAAAAATTATTGGAATCGATTCAGTTACTGATTCTGAACAAACTATATTCAGGTTTCGCATATACTAAAAATAATCTTGTATATAATAGATTGTTAATTGTCACTTGAAGTATAGTTGATAAAATCTGTTTTCTTTTGTTGTATCGTATTTAGATATCGGTTCCCATCACGTCATAGCATCTGTGGTGTTTGCTCACAAAAAAAAACTGATTTTTTCAACGGATATTCAAGATTCCACTAAATGCGGTCAATTACCTCATAAAAAAGTTTATTTTTTGTTTTATTTTATTATTATATCGACCCATCACGTCTGCGAAGTTTCACTTGCTACTTTGACTCTGTATGCATTGTTTTCAAGCTTCGTCACGAATCGTCTACCGCAAAAATTCGTTGAGTTTCAACCCCGGAGCAGGCAGGCTTTCAATCCAGCCGTATCCTAGGGCACCACTAAACATATGCAGTGCGAAAAAATATACTAAAGTCCGAGGAGTACAATTGGCCTCTATGTCTTGGGTTCCTGAACTATAACGTTGACGTTATCAAATCAAATCAATTTATTTCGGGCTACAAAGACCCATAACATAAATACCTTACAGACTAACATACATACAAATAAAAACAATGTAAAACTATTGTACACGAAGTGACGGCGGCGGTTATGAGAAAGCCTTTGACTCCATCGACACCTGGTCTGTTTTGGAGTCTCTGCAGTGACACCAACTTGTCTGCTTGTCCAAACTCAAGAACTTAACATATCCCACTGTCGAGGGGTATGACAAGGGAACGTAATTAACCCGCAATTGTTATCTACAGCAATGGAAGATGAGTTTTAGGCGTGGAATTGGAAAGGACGCTACATTAACATCAACTGCGAGTACATCTTACACTAAAGATTTGCGGATGACATCGTACATAACTATCTAAGATCGAATAAATAATAGAATTCGCAAGACGAGTATTCGTTGGAAGAAACTGACAGGTGTCAACAACGTATTCTCTCGAGGGCCTGATGGTAGGCCTTTTTTTTCATAATTAAGGGTGCAGTTAATTGTTAACATTTATAAGAAACAACTTTGAATACGAGGAGTTGTTGTTAAACGAAAATAAATAAAAGTTATATTAGTAAAATACCACTTGATAACGTTATTACGACCTACACTGTCCTCCCATACGTAACACTGCAGTTTAAAATCATTGTAAAAGCCAATCTAATATACATATAAAATTCTCGTCACAGTTTTCGTTGCCATACTCCTCCGAAACGGCTTGACCGATTTTGATGAAATTTTTTGTGCTTATCCGGTATCTATGAGAATCGGCCAACATCTATTTTTCATCCCCCTAAATGTTAGGGGTAGTCCACCCCTAAATTTTATTTTTTATTTTTTAGACAACATTTTTAATTTCTATTTTTTTATGATACAACATACAAAAATACATACAATCCTCAATTTTCACCCTTCTACGATCAACCCTTATTTTTTAATAGCCATTTTAGTAATTTAATCATTTTTCCTCTCCGGTCGAAAACTGATCAATCGTCATTTAATTAGTTATCCCCGCCTAGGAAATTATTTATATGGCAAAACAACGTTTGCCGGGTCAGCTAGTTATATTTAAAAGAGTAACCGTAGAGTTTCTTTCCGGCTCTTCTCCATAGTAATCAGCAAATTGGAACCGTGTATGTACCTAGGTTCTGACGTTTCATAAGTGCCTATGTAGGTTTATGTGAAATAAAATATTTTGATTTGATTTAACAAAATTTGCTAATTCATCTAACCAACCAACAAAAAATGTCATCGCCAGTCTGAATATTAAATCAATTCGTACAAAAATCATGAAAGTTCTCTCTTTTTCAAGTATTTATTTTATTGTTGTATACAGGGACGGTTTTTAATATCGTCATCATCATCATCATTTCAGCGGAAAGACGTCCACTGCTGGACATAGGCCTCCTCCAAGCTCCGCCACTTCGACCGGTTTTTTGCTCCCCACATCCAGCGGATTCCTGCGGCCTTCACAAGGTCATCGGTCCACCTTATACGAGGCCTTCCAAATCTATACTAATATTATAAAGATGAAGAGTTTGTTTGTTTGTTTGTTTGTTTGATTGAACGCGCTGATCTCAGGAACTACTGGTCCGAATTGAAAAATTCTTTTTGTGTTGGGTAGCCTATTTATCGAGGGAGGCTATAGGCTATATAACATCACGCTACAACTAAAAGGAGCGGAGCAGTAATGAAAAATGTTGTAAAAATGGGGAAAATTTATTCCTTTTGAGAGTTTCCGTTGCGTGCGCTGCGTAAACGGTTAAGGTAACGCAAAAATCATGTATGACGGAAATGTTCCTTTGAAAAAGTTCTAAAAAAAAGTCCGCGAGAGCATATGTCTACCTTTTAAGGTGGACTCACTATAACTCAAAAGGAGCGAGCAGCAACACTAGCAGGCAAATCGATGCGACGGGAATGGTCAGGGGAGCAAAAATTTGACGCGGACGAAGTCGCGGGCAGAAGCTAGTCTTCAATATAATCTCAATCAAATCTTGTTTCTTTATTTTCAGCTCAAATCTGGTTATTTGGCTAACTGTTTTAGGCCTTTTAGGTGCTGTTTCTCGCGGCACTGTAAAAACTTGTAAAATGTAAACATATTTTAATAGTCTGTTCACATTTTTCAATTTTTTTTTTTTTGTTCTTTCGTTTTTGTGTGCCATTATCGAACGGAGGTATTATATGAGCCTCTGATATAAAATACAAACAAAAGAAAATATTGTCCAAAATAAAGTCCACAAAAAATAGCGATACATTGGAGATTTATTTCCCTAGCAACAAGCTTGTTATCAGTTTTAATAGACAATGACAGGTAGTTTACCCTTTTCTGTCATCTCAATAATAAGACGCCATTTTAATCCTTGACGTATAGTATTATTTTCCTAATGTCTCTATAAAATCAAAGGAGTTCGCGTAGGTTTTAGTGGAAAACAAATCTTCAAAGTGGCAAACAATTTGGGACAAAATTCCAAATTCAAAACTTATTTTTCATTCAAATAGCTAATCTAATGCATCTACTCCTGACGAATTCTGTCTGTTCTAGTACTAATTTTAAAAAATGCACAGTGGGTCTATTTAGGAGTGAGAGATTACATTTTAGATAACCGAAATCTTAATTTAAAATACACAGGTCCGTATTTCATTTTATGACAACAACAGTTACTAGCTTTTGCCCACGATTTCATCCGCGTGTATGTTGTAATATATCCCACAGGAATATGCTATCGATATTAAAAGTGACCTATGTGTTATAACAGGTTCAATTAAACTTTTTAACGGCAATAGTTCCGTGAAATATACCGCTAGTTCAAATAGGTAATCTTATCATCTGCTAGGTCTTTCTTAACTATGGCATTGGTGATCGGTTTTCATTCTGTAAATCGATATTTTACACGAAAAAATCTGACCTTCTGAGGCCTATTACTATAGGATCATACCGAATTCCGAAGGTTAAACCGGTGTCAGATTGTCGGGCTTCCGACCGCGGTAAGGCCGGCTTTCGTTGCTATGACAACCGGGACTGACCGCCTAACGTGTTGTCCGGGGCACGTAGATGCTTCGATATAAATACACGCGCAGCTTAGCTTCGTATCTATTTACTCACTATGTTCCGATTGGTGCCGGACGTAAAGAATATCACCAACCCATTTCTTCCCGTGGGTGTCGTAAAGGGCGACTAAGGGACTTACTTGTAGGCAACTATACACTTTATTTAAATTATTTACATATATTTATCTATATAATCAAAAACTTAAAACTAATATTTACAAACAAACACAATTACAAATTACAATACAATTTGTATATATTTATTTACATTTAAACACCATCAAATATACACCCTTATCAGTTGGTCGATAAATTTTCTATCGATAGTCGATGGTCATCGAACTATCGACCGAGCCCTCATCACTAATGACCGATACCTGCATAACTATCAATAGTTATATACGGCCGGCTACGGCTGCGCGGGCGCATGCCCTTTCCACCGCGCAAGGTCGAACCAGTCAGGACCTTACCTCGACGCGGAGCGCACGCTTGTCGCCTCAATCTTATAAACACGCAGTATTGCGATTTAGCTTTGTTTTTCATTGTTATTAATCTGGACTATACTTCATCTATCTATCATTCTTCTACTTTCATCCTTCCGCTAATCTATACTGTGCTACTGCTTGTGCTTGTGAATTCTTCTCTATTGTGCCTTCTGAACTTAGTGTTAACGGTGTACGACTGTGGACAATAAAATCCTCTACAACGTGAGTTACGTATTTATTTCTACCACACACCACACCTATATACCTATATACTAAAGAATGGGCAGCAGCATTCTCTATGCATTTTACCATCATACTGCGATCACCAACCCGCCTGCCAAGCGTGGCGATTATGGCAAACCCCTCTAAATTGGGGGAGGCCAAGGTCCAGCAGTGGGCGGCTTTTCGGCTTCTTCTTTCGGCTGAAATGATGATGATCCAACCCGTCGCTTACTACCCGTTTCCAGCGAAGCCTTAATCCGACGTCCGTACCCCACAAGAGGTGCAAGGGTACCTCCTGTGGGGTATGGACGTCGCGTCGGTTAAACTAGCGTGTGCTCAGGAGCACACGCAAGTGTTAGCTTAGTTTTTTTTTTTAAGCCCTGGCCGGATCCACAGGCAATTTGTGTTAAGCAGCCTTCAAATGGAGCTTCATATGTTAAGTTAAGCTGCGCTAGTACAACGATGTGTCGTTATATTTTAGCCACGAGCCCAAAAAATCTATTAAAATTAAATCGAGGCAAATCACATCAGTTGGGACCAATTAATACTGAATAATCGCTTTATTGCTAACAAGTAAATTAATCCGATCTACTGTCAAACTCTAATTGGCATCTTATTACCTACTCTACTGGAGATTAAAATAAAGTACAGTTAACAGCAAAAGTTGATCAATACTTTTAAATATTGAAAGTAGTTTCCATTGAAGCTCTTCAAGAAAATAAAACGTTACATACTTACGAGTATTTCGTTAATAATTGCCCTTTGCAACAAAATTTTTCAAGATGATTGTCATCATACATTTGTAATGTAAAATTGTTTAATTAATCATGTTTAAGGCAAATTAATACAATCGTATTAATTTAGGTTCTGAATATTTTTGTGTTATTGCGTATGCGAAAGTTTTACAAGAGAGTTTAACCCCTTTTTTTGTGGGTGGGAAATCATCAAATGTCATCTCCCGCTCTGGGCGGAGCGGGAGAGCGTGTCAGACTTTTACTGACTAAAATCCACCCGTGTTCCTTCAGTTGCCTATACGCCAGGGCCATGGTAACTCTTTCGAACAAATCTTGCGAACCTGGCAGGCATCTGTCCTAGCAGACCCCTTCAATTTATGCTGACATTTCTTTGAGGCGCGCGTGGAACATAACGCGCCGTCGACCCGGGCCTGGTCCTTACCGGGCGGCGAGCTACCCATTGCTCGCCGCCCGCAAGCCCGCGCCTACGGTGGCCGGGAGCACTCTCCTCCCGACGCCCGGGGCGTCTCCTCCTGTGGCCGCTGGAGAGGTCGCCGCCGCTGATCACGACACTTTGACTTGAGTTAGTTTCGTCTTTTCTCGAGGGGTAGTCAGATAGGAAATGTCGACTACTTCTAGGTATTTTATTTTTTATATGGCCGTGTAAAAGCGATTCCGTTATCCTATTTACGGAATAAACTATTTTATTTCATTGCCTTACAATAACCAAAGGTATTCTGATACGAAATTTTGAGAAAACAAAACAAAACTACACAGCACAGCACTCTAATTGTATAACACACTGTGGATCAGAATTTGAATCATTTTGTAGGTCCACAAGTACAGTGCTTCCTATATCCTAGAAATTAGTCTGCACAACAATATAAAGAACGTAATGATTTTGAACAGTCAAAATGTAAACCATACCTACTGTAAGTATGTTACTAGTGTTGCAAAGGACTCGAGTCTTCGAGTCTTAATTTTAGAGACTCGACTCAATTATGCAAGACCCAGTGTGCTCAAAATGCTCGGAGTCTAGAGTCAAGCAAACTCTTAAATAGGAGTCGAGTCTTAAAATGAACTCGAGTCTTAAAGAAAAACTCGGAGCATTAAGATGAGACTTGTAGCTCATTATTCGAAAAAATTTTAATAACGTCACATGTTTTTATACCATAACCAATAATTTGAACTTATCACCTTCTATTCGACTCTTTCGAATGATGAGCTACAAGTGCCATCTTCTAGTTCCATGTTTTTATTTAAGACTTGAGTTCATTTTAAGACTCGAGTCCTTTTTAAGACTCGTGTCCTTTTTAAGACTCGAGTCCTTTTTAAGACTCGAGTCCTTTTTAAGACTCGAGTCCTTTTTAAGTCTCGAGTGCTTTACTCGAGACTTCGAGTCTTTTGAGCACACTGAGTCTTGTATAATTGAGTCGAGTCTTTAAAATAACAACTCGAGGGCTTGACTCCTTTGCAACAGTATATGTTACGCAAGTATCTCTCTTTTTTTGCAGGTGAGAAATCATCAAATGACGTCTCCCGCTCTGGACGGTGCGGGAGGGCGTGTCAGACTTTACTGACTAAAACCCACCCGTGTTCCTTCAGTAGCCTATATGCCACGGTAACTACGCAATTACCTCTGGAATATAATAATATTCACACTGTGGCAGTATTTTCTATAGACTTAAGTACTTTGGCACTCCAACATTAAGCCGATACACGTGTTCAATTAATAAGCGAGCCCTCTACCACATATCGGGAACAAAATCTAGTAACGGGAATCTAACAAAATACCTTCCCAGTAACATATCCTAATTCCCCTTTGAAGATTCTTTGTTGGGCTGAAAATGTGTTTTCAAAGACCATATATTATTTTCAGAGAGTTATATAATATATTTGATGAAATGTTTTACGTACAATAAATGTAGGTATACGCACTAACTCGTACACCCACACACATACAAATATGGAGTTCTAAAATACTGGCCTAGGCTTAGTTTAGACTCCAGATCTCCCACAAATTACAAAAAATTATAAAAACATGTCAACTTTTAAAATAACCATGATATTATGTAGTTTGCGGAGATAAAGTGAACATTATTTACGATTTTACATTTCCGTTTATACCCCCGTGTGACCTAAAATTGCATTTAAGTCAGACTTTTCAAGTCACAGAAAAGCGTGACTTAATTGCGGGTTTATGTCACACTACCTATAAGTACAATAGTATATAATACTCGTGTCTTACGTAAGTCTATTATAACCATACTAATATTATAAATGGAAAAGTGTGTGTGTCTGTTTGTCCGTGTTTCACGGCAAAACGGAATGAGCATCTGGATTGAGGGCCCATTTTTTGAACCCTTGCATACCGCAATAAGATTTATAGGGAAATTAGTTAAAAATAGTAAAAACTTAAAGCAAAGGGTCATAAATTTCTTAAACGTGAATTAAAACTGTTATGATGAAATAACTTGGGCCCTCAATCCAAACGCATGCATAAAGTGGCATAGCCTAAATCTCAGTAAGTACTATGTCTGGGTTAATAATTTTTGTTTAAGAATTTAGTTAAGAATTTCTTAAATATTTTAAGAACTTCCCAAATCTGTAAAATATAACATTACCGATTTAGGGCGGCATATCTAGGGCCCTCACTTCATTATTGTTTGTACTGAGGCATCTGCAAAACATGCATATATCTGAAGAAATACATAAATACGACTTTAACATGTTTTACTTACCTACCTATGTGAATTAGTTAAAAAGAAATAATGACACAAAACTTAATTGTTAAGAAGTAAATGAAAGTCGAATTTTACTAAAAAGTCTGAACTGAGAGCCCAATATTTTCGGCTTTATTGACTAGGCTCAACCTCATAGATTAACGCAAATTAAAATAAAAGTTTTAAATGTTTCTTAATTAAATTGTAACATATTGTTCGTTCTTCTAAATGTCATACTTTAAGAGAAAATTGATTTTCAATTTTTTGTAAGAGAATTATTTGTAGGGTGACCAGAATGTTCAAAGTAAGTACCAAATGTGGGGGTAGGCACTATATGTTCCTGCCTACTCGTCCGGGGAACACAGGCGCAACGTTATGTTATCCTTTGTTGTTTCAGATGGCGGGCTGGTCTCTTATAAGTGCCTAAGCCTTATACATCGTACTCTTCCTTCGTTCAGAATATGTATAGGGCCTAAAATCGGCTTATACATCCAGCTTTTGTCGACGTTCTCATCGAAGTATTTCCCAATGCTTTTATACAGTTATATAGCTTTTATATACAACTAGCTTTTGCCAGCGGCTTCGGCCGCGTGGAGGTCGGAAAATATCCTGCGGGGACGTACTACCGGGATAAAAAGTAGCCTATGTGTTAATCCAGGTTATAAGCTAACTGTGTTCCAAATTTCATTCAAATCCGTTCAGTAGTTTTTGCGTGAAAGAGTTAGTAGGATAAGTACATCCATACATACAAACTTTCGCATTTATAATATTAGTAGGAAGTGTTCCTTGTGAAATCCCATAACTCTGGGGTAATAATGAGGCCATGCCAAAGAATCAACTGGCATTTGTTTTCTTTATGTTGAGCACAGGTGTAAATGTCATTGATAATTACGAGGAAATAATTTTCATTCAAGAAATAATTTTCATTCAATTCAAATGTGAAAGCTAAGAAAATACCACGTTAAAATATTTCATTTGATACACATACATAAATAATCATGTCGTCGAATTATTCCGTATGAAAAATTAAAACGAAAAAAATCCAATGCCAGTTGATTCTTTGACATGGTCTCATTAATACCCTATAGTTATGGAATATCTAAATAAACACCTTTATATACGCAAAAGCGGCTACTATATATTACAATACCTTATATTAACACATATACAAAATGTATCTGCAAGACGAGGTCATTTAAGGGTGTGGTGCAGATCATGAAACTGAACCACTTTCTCTATGGAACCAAAATCGTTATCATGAAAACATAATGAGCAATCCCATTTGGATCAAGTAGGTATATGAAATTTTATAAGGGGCAGTTGATATTTTTGTTTGCGATTAGGTACGATGTTTTTTTTTTTCAGTTCCATTATTTTTACCACGGCGGGAGATTGTGGCTAAATTACAATAGAGCACGGATCGATTGATCAGGTTACGGTACGCTTGCCACTGTTGTTTCGTGGATGGTGATGGTGGATCTTTACCTTATCTTATTTTTCCAGAAACCCGAAAATCTGACAACCAGTCTTACCAAGGCATATTGTATTACCCAATAACTGGGTTGTGGAGGTCAGATAGGCAGTCACCGCATGTATAATACAAGTACTCAGCTGCATTCGGTTAGACAGGAAGCCGACCATAACATAGTTGGGAAAAGGCTAGGCAGATAATGATGGTTTTTACCAAACCTTTAAGAAATTTATTTCGCTCAAAAAAAATTGACATGAACACACCTTTCTGATACGTGGTGTATATAAAAATAACGATGGATATAAAAGCAGTTATAAATAAAATGGAAGCACTTTGGAAGTTTCCACCGTATTTTTTTCAAACCTTTTACACATACATATTTTCACTGTACGTTGAGCGGCTTGAGCGATCTTTGCTATATCAAAAATTGTAAAACGCCATTTTTAACGAGTTTAGAACGCCCTCTACATTTTAAACGAAAGTTTGTGCGCAAATATTTTTCTACAAAAGAGAAATCCACCTAGATTTGTTTAGTGTTTTTAGAAATGAAATGAAATGAAATGAAATTTATGAAATGAAATTTATTTTTGCAAGAATTGTAGTACATTATAGATGGTCGGGTTATTTTACAGTATCTAAAACAATTCATTTTTTTTTTTTTCATTTTAGAAGCGGATTCTAAACTCGCCTGTGTAAGTATGTATCTCCTGACATATTATTTATAACTTGATTGATTGACACAACTTATTATTGTTGTATCGTCAGCTCCACATACTATAGTATGTGGAAATGACGATACAACAATAATTTAATCTTCGTATATTATCTAATGACGTATATCTAATGTAGTCTGCATAAAACATTTTTATCAAATACTAGCTTTTGCCAGCGGTTTCGCCCGCATGTAGGTCGGAAAATATCCCGCAGGAACGTACGACCGGGATAAAAAGTAGCCTATGTGTTATCCAGGTTATAAACTAACTGTGTTCCAAATTTCATCCAAATCCGTTTTGTAGTTTTTGCGTGAAAGAATAACAAACATCCACACATACAAACTTTTGCATTTATAATATTAGTAGGAAGAAGGATTATTATATTATAGTAGGATATATGCAGTAGTTTAGTCACTATATTCAGTTGATTGATAGGCAAAACCCATCATTACTATTCAGTATTAACAAAAAAAAAAGTAGAAAATAATGGAAAAACGCGTCACACGTGCTTTTTGAGGTATTTTTTCATTGATATCAACCACCTCGCTTTTTCCATTATCTTCTACCTACTTTTAGTTTGGTTTTCTATGGAAGCATGTTTTTTTTAGATATTTAAAAACTATTGTTTATTTTCTATTTTTAGGGTGTTTCGAATTTTAGGACGTATGTCAGTGTTGTTTGTGACGTTTTATATCAGCGTAGTTTTCGAAGACAGTTTCTTTTTGCTATACTGGTAGTCTCGGCAAGCAAAATGGCACAAATTTATAGAATTACTATATTATCATCGATCTTTGATAAGTGTGCCGAAAGACGTCCACTATTGACCATAGGCCTCATAAATTGGTTTGACATAATCGCCACGCTTCTTGTCAGGTTGGCGATTGCAGCATAGTTGTAAATGTACAGAGACCGCTGCTCCCCATTCTCTTTTAATCCCTTAGTGGCGTTTTACGACTCCCACGGGAAGTAATGGAATGGTGCTATTTTTGCGTCCGGCACCACACAAAAACTATAAGTGTATACTTGCTAAATTAAACATTACAACAGGATTTTCTCCGGTTTTCTTTTAAAAGATGCTCAGTAAAAAAAATTGCCATGGTCCATTGAAAAGCGCAATCTTTCTCGTCACTGTTTTGATTCACATAATTTTTATTAAAAAAAACAATTACCTTCCTATTCTATTATTTACGTCCGGTACCACACGTACCTCTGGCACGACATAGGCCCCCCAGCCCCAACACGGAACTCTGGCACCAGACGGACCAACTTATTGTACATTTTAAAATACTCCCATACATGTGAGTATTGCCAGTATATTTATTTACCGCCGTCCCCACGGCCAGCGAGCTTTTTGGCTAAAAGTAATTAAATCGAAACGACTTACTAAATTAATTATAACCATAAAGTAAAATAGTCAAAACATCAACGCCCTATTAACATTTTATTGAAGAGACTACCCGCAATTCTCAAAAAAAAAAAGAAAAGCAGTGTAAATCCGGCTTCCGGGCCTGCTGCCAACTCGATTCGCATTGCAGAAAGATGAGCTATAAGATTGTAATGGAACAAGATATAGAAATGAACTGAAAAGTGAACATGCCTCGTTCTGTGGTCTGCCACATGTCATGAACAGTGATGTAGTGTTTTGCAGGCTTTTGGAGTAATATTTCAAACTATTTCTTTCTTCAAATTTAATTCTTGAATAGATTTATCGCATACTGCTATTGGGTGGCTGGGATCAGCTGGATGAGAGTGGCTGACTATCGAGTTGAACAGCGTGCAAAAGCTGAGGCCAATGTTCAGCAGTGGACTGCTGTAGTCTGATGATGCTTTTGTTAAAAACAGTTTTGGCAGCGCTTAGTATAATGAGCCTATAATGTTCCTAGTGCTAGAACACAGGCCACGTCTCTATGATAGCGATAAGTCATGCGAGCCCAATGCGGGTTGGTGGGTATCATATGTCTTTGAATTTTTAGTTCTAGAACATGCCGATTTCCAAACAATACTTTCTTTCACCGGGAGAGCAGTGGTGATTAAAATTAAATACACAAAGTGCCCGTCTGGGCTCGGAGTCACGACCCAGATATAATTCGTAAGTAGGGGCCTATACCTTTGGCCACCACAGCTCGACAGCTGTTGATAGTACGTACCACATGCAAATGTGAAATACACATTTCTGCATCCATGTAAAACGCCTTTCTTTCCAAAGCAAGTTTTGGAAATGGGACTGCAAGGCAAAAACCGAAAGCTACGAAAAATGGAGAAAACTGGTCAAAGTGCAGTTGTGAACTCGTTTTCGGGCAAAACTTAAAGTTTGCAGTTTTCTCCAAAATCAAGCTTGGTACCTTTCCTTTGACCATTGCTCTTTTCTGTATTTCTCATAGCTAGCTAGCTATTGCATTGAAAAAGCTTTTTAATATTGAAATACACAGGAACAAAACGATATATCTACATGCTAACTAGCGGGTAATTATTTGTCCCTAGAATACACAATCATTTACCCACATCCATATTTTATATGTCCTCATTATAATAATACGTACAAAGAATAAATACCTCCTTTGACCTTTGGTACCAATTTGTCACCTTTCTCAAAAGCACATCATTATTTCTGGCTTACATTCTAACTGCCGCAATATCCTGAACGTTCACCTTTTAGAAAACAACTTTTGAAGCCGTACGTGTTGCCATAGGAATAGCTAATTAGTATTTTGATAGAACCTCGGTTTTTAAGGGACAAGTACTGACCTTTAATACATGTACTTCAAAAAGACCGTGACCTCTGAGTTTATTTTGAGGCATCCGAATTCTCGAAGTAATTTAAGAAGGAAGTGCTAAGAGAGTGCGCGAAATGCAGTTTTTTTATACGTTCGCTAATCATATTTTAGTCAACATACATACGACGTGACACTGACCCGATAATGAGAAAAACTAATTCAAGTTTAAGGAGTGAGATCGATAATTTGTTCCCTATGGTACCGGACAGTTCCGTGTGGTGCCGGACATAAACAATAGCACCATTTTCTCGTGTAGGAGTTGCCTAAGGGACTTACTAAAGGAACAGGAGAATGGGCAGGAGCGTTCTCTTTACATTTTGCCACCATACTGCGATCGCCAACCCGCCTGCTAAGTTTGGCGATTGGGGGAGGTTTGTGTCCAGCAGTGAATGTCTTTCAGCTCTAACGATGATGGCAACCAGTATAAGGAGGATGTACTAAGGTAGACCGCACGCACGCACGCGAAGGACGTGTTATTTATTCATTCGAGTATCTACGCATCGCGACAATATATGGTTTTCTAAAATTGTCATCAGATGATAATAACGATCGCCAAACCAAATTTATATTTAACTATCAACTTTTGACGAGCAACAAAACGCAGCGTGACGAGCGCACAAACCCGAGACAATTCGTAAGCGTCTTTACAAGCATCATAACTCATTACTTAACCCCAATAATAACTTCATATTCGATAAAACAACTTTGAGGAATTGAACCAATTAGTATTATAACAATTCCCACGTAACATTGTTTGACAGAGGAATTATAATTACTGCCGAAAACCTTCCGCGAAATGTCTTTAGGAAATTTCAAATTATATCATACAACTTTACCTTAGACTCGGCTGACTAAATCAATAAGTTTAATTTCTGTTTCAGAGTTATATTCTTCAATTTGTGAATAATTACAGCGAGGCCCGCTTCTATCTCCCTTTATCAACTTCTCAAACGTGACCAGTTTACAAGGTTACATAGTTAGTATGAGAAAATTAGAAGTTACGATAATAATATGGCTTCCTCAATATCACACAAATGGCTGTCTACTAATTTTCTTCGCGAAAATTGTTCGTAATTACTGTTTTAAGGTACCCCTACAGTTGCGCAAAATTCAAAAGCGTTTGTCTCGTGAAATAAGAATTGGAACTTAGAAAATAGACCTATTTCATAGTAGTATGATCTCGACAATATTACGGTCGTAACGCCATAAAATATCTATCAATACTAGAAATTCGCTTTTGAATGAACCTCAGCTGTGTGCTCCCATACAGTGCAGCCTTGAAATGCACACCACACTTTGGGTGTTCTTTATTTTAATTTAAGTAGGTATGCCAAATGTGGCCATAGTGTTACTTTGTTTCTTTAAAATGCCTTTTTTTTTAAACATTTACAATCATGTCATTTGATCTCATTTAATTATGCTTTTGTCTGTTGTGCCGTTTTTTTTGGTGTGCACTTAATAGGTAAACGAGTTATCAAGCTACCTATAAATCTATATTTGCTCTGCAGTGTAGCACATAAGCTGAAATTGTTATGCCCATCCAAAACTAATTCAAAATATGCCACAACATTAAATATAAACTTAATATATTTACATACCATGGCATAGTGAGAAAATCTAAGTTACCGCCAGCGAATAAACTGCACAGTAACGTGTGTGGTTATCTAAAGTTGTTTGGTGAGAACTAAACTGTAGGTGCAAAGTTGCACAGGACGCATAGACTATACGTGGCACAGACTATACGACATACGTGGCATAGACTACGTAGGATAGAATACGGCAGATGTGAGTGCGACCAAGTTGATGCGGCGACGACGCCAACCTCAGCAGGGTTGCAGTTGCTAATTAAATACGGGATATAACGCAGTGTTGGTTGCTGTTTGATAATTACTTTCTGCATTTTGGAATATTAGAAGGTTAGATTAAATTATGGTATAGAACGCCAGTGGCGCATGATGTCCTACGTGGGTTATGGGTTGTAATTTCTAGACTGCACAGGTTAAGTTATGCTACAACATCAAGTAGATATGTATATATCCGAAAATCAGTCAAATAAACAACTTGTTAACATAATCAGTATTAACCTACTTACTTAAATCAAACCTTTCACACGGAATCATACAAAAAATTATCACTGATAGCATTTCAAAAGCCAAATTACCCAATTTACTCGAACAAAAGCAGTTGTATATTTAACAAAATCTGTATATACACCAACAATATGCGAGATTGAGTATCTGGATGAGTGGAAGCGTGGCTTCAACTTATTAACACAGTTGATTGCCGTGGCAAATTGGACGGGGACTTGCATACGCACCGCCGATGCTCAGGCCTCATAGCTAATAATAGTCTCATGAAAGTCATGTGTGCTCTGCATAATTTGGGACTTTGTACATGATGAAACAATAATTACATTGTTTGTTATGTCCAATAGGTCAGTTTTGAATAAATTATGGGATTTGATTCCATTAAAAGCGCAATGAGCTGTTGCATATTAATGTGGGATTATTTATCGTATGTTTTGTTGTTTGTCGTTTAGGTACACTTAGTGCTATTTCTTGTTGAGATTTACGTACATTTTTTATTACTCATCATCATTTTAGACAAAACACGTCCACTGCTGGACAAAGGCCTCCCAAAATTTTGCGGGTTTCCCATAATCGCCACGCTTGGTAGGCAAGTTGGTAATCGCAATATGGTAGTAAAATGCACAGAGAACGCTGCTGCCCATTCTTAATAAGTCCCTTAGTCGCCTCTTACGACACCCACCCACGGGAAGAAATTGTATTTTTTTATTACTAGTTGGTTACAAATATACGTAGGTACACAGCCAAGAATAGTCTACATCTAGACAGTACTAAAATTCGTAATTGATGAGTAACAAAAACCCAACTGCGTAAAAAATGAACTTTGAAAAATATGGAAACAAGTAAATAATATTTTCAGAGGTTGACTATTAAACTTTATCAATACTAATAAACAATCTCATGTAGTAGGAGGCATCATCTTTACTTTGACAATAAAGAACTATGTTTTTTTAAATAAAACCTATTACGATATAAAGTCACTTTATAATCGGTTTATTTTGAACTAGCTTTTGCCAGCGGCTTCGCCCGCGTGGAAGTCGGAAAATATCCCGCGTCACGTACTACCGTGATAAAAAGTAGCCTATGTGTTAATCCAGGTTAATTTTGCGAGGATAAGAGTTCGAAAACGCATTTTCATCCGACTTGCTTCAAATTTATCGTCACTGCTCGGCTCCTATGTACCTTAGCGTTATGTTATATAGCCTATAACCTGCCCAGGAATATGGACTACAATCGTACCAAGTTTGGTTAACATCCCTTCAGTAGTTTTTGACCCAAGCGTACACATACAGACAGACGGACAGACAGACAGACAGACAAAAAATTTACTGATTGCATTTTTGGCATCAGTATCGATTACCATTCATCCTCCAATATTAATTTTGAATGTATTTTCAATGTACAGAATTGACCTCTCTACAGTTTTATTATAAGTATAGATTTGGATTTTTTGTGAGAATGGTTGCTAACAAACTTTAATAGTCATAAACCCTTAGTGAAAAAATGAAAAGTGATCTAAGAAATCTGAAGATTATTTTCAACAACATATTTAATGATACCCCACTTGACATAATTCGTCAATTTTCAAGTATTTTAATTTTCACATTATGGGGTCTGCTTGTAGCCATATTGAGTTTTGATTATTGTCATGTCTTTAGTGACAGTCATATGATTAAGACAAATCGATTGACGTAACCATCAAAATCGACCCATGCGTTTGGAATCTAGCGTGCTACAAACAAACATACATTCATAGAATGATAAACGGATTACCCTCAGCAGTCGGGTAATAAAAATAATACAGTTGCCAATGTTCAATTTCAAACCAATGCAATTTAATTTGTCGTCGTATTCGATACAATTATGTTGGTAGCCCGACGTTTCCGTGTAATCTCGCATAGAGGTAATAGTATGTACTAGTACTGCGTTAGCAAACGTACGCAATTTCAATCAAGACAACCGCAAATCGATGATTTGGTGGGACTGCGGCAACCGTAGACAATTTACCCTGAATCTAAACTATTAACCTTGGTTCCCAACTTCAATTACGAAAATAAATACCGGATCAATCGTGAACAAAACGGGTCCGTGGCTTACGCCCCCAGTGGTCGACGCACCTACTTGGCACAGTTGTTTAAACATTCACTTAGAATTTTCTGCCATTGTTTGTTGTATAAAATAATTCCTCAAAAGATTCCATCTACATTAATTCCACTTAACTTAGAATCAGAATATAAGAAGAAAATATCATTTGTCAAATCCCTTCACAACTTACCTTCAGTTACTTCTTATTATAAATCTGAAATATGTTTTCCATATCACATAAATTATCTCCTTAAGCATAAAATGAAAGAAGCTAGAGCATAAAATATGTCGTAAAACATGATTCACATGTATTATGTTGGTACTTATTACCGGAGCTGATATTATGTTGTATTTTACGAGGCGTAAAATGAACTGTTACAAAAGTACCAGTATTCACACGTTAGCGTGGGACGTCGCCTTAATATAATGCGAACTTTTATAAAGCTGGAATAGCAAAATGTTAAGACATTTTTTTTTATAATATCTATTCATAATAGATTTCACCCTCTGATAAACATGGGTCATGAACTCTGCTTACCTCTGAAGTTGGTGATTTTTAGATGAAAACTCATAATATTTTCACAATTTTCAACGCTTTGCAGGCGAGGGCTTGTGGCTAAATAATAACAGCTGAACAGGTTGTTCGATAAGGTGAAGTCGCGCTTGCCGGTCCGTGGATAGGGCAGCATCTTTACACATTAAGACCCCTCCGCCTCAGACAACACGTTAACCCGCTGGTCCCGGCTGTCACTCGTGAATCTTAGACTTAGCTTGAAAGTCTGACAACCAGTCTCACCAAGAGGTATCGTATTACCCACTTACTGGTTCGTGGAGGTCATAAAGGCAGTTGCTCTACGTAATATACTGATATTCAGCTGTATCCGGTTAAACAGGAATCCGACCCCAACATAGTTTTAACACTTTCCTAACTGACGGTACTAATTTGTACCAGGTGATTCCCCGTTCATTATTTCGACAATACGATTGCGCATTACGTATTGGAAATTGGGCGTCGGGAGTCGATTGCGGACTCCCGGCCACCGTAGGCGCGAGCTTGCGGGCGGCGAGCAATGGGTAGCTCGCCGCCCGGTAAGGACCAAGCTTGGGTCGACGGCGCGTAGTGTTCCACGCGCGCCTCAAAGAGGTGTCAGCAATACTGAAGGGGTCTGCTAGGACCGATGCCTGCCAGGGTCGCGAGATTGTTCGAAAGAGATACCGTGACCCTGATACATGGGCAACTGATGGAACACGGGTGGGTTTTAGTCAGTAAAAGTTTGACACGCCCTCCCGCTCCGCCCTGAGCGGGAGAAGTCATTTGATGATTTCCCATCCAGGAAAAAAAAAAGAAAGTGTTATTTGTTTTATATTATTATTTAAGATTGTAGTTTTAACTATACAATCAATATGATTTTAGGTTATAATTTTAAATTTTAGTGCTAAAATAACGATAAAAATGCACAAGGACTTATGAGTATCGTCGGTGACTTTGGTTGATTTTTTTGTTAATAAAAATCTAAAAAAAAATTATGGGCTTTATTTTTATCTTCCTTATTAATATTATAAAGCTAAATTGGGCAATATCTTTTAAAATCTGTAATCTGGTAGGAAAGGGTTAAAAAGGTTGGATGGATGATGCAGGCGAGGGACGGGTAGGTACCGCCAATTCACAGTGTTGACAGTGTATTGAAATTAGCAGATGCTGTTGCCTAATCACTTAGAACAATCCGTTAGTGGCATTTTACGACATTCAGAAAGAGAAAACCACGAGCCTAGTATTTAGCTGAGGCTCTCCGTCCAATTTTTTTTTTACTTTCCTAAAATGTAAGGGACATTACCCTATGTCGCCATTGTGAGTTGTGCGAAAAACGTATTATGTATATGAACTTGATACGAACACTAACAATATTGACAAAATTAATCATTTTACGAAATTCAGGAAGAAAAAGCCACGAGCCTAGTATTTAGCTGATGCTCTCCGTCCAACCTTTTTTTTCACTTTCTTAAAATGTAGTGGACATTACCCTATGTCGCCATTGTGAGTTGTGCGAAAAACGTATTATGTATATGAACTTGATACAAACACTAACAATATTGACAAAATTAATCATTTTACGAAATTCAGGAAGAAAAAGCCACGAGCCTAGTATTTAGCTGATGCTCTCCGTCCAATTTTTTTTTTTACTTTCTTAAAATGTAGTGGACATTACCCTATGTCGCAATTGTGAGTTGTGAGAAAAACGTATTATATGAACTTGATACGAACACTCACAATATTTACAAAATTAATACATTTAAATGGTGAGGGATTGATGCCCACTATCCCACAGTATGTCGCAATTAGCAGACGCTGTTGCCTATCCACTAATCTCTGGGTCGCCTTTTATTACTTTCTCGAGTAAAAGCCACGTAGTCTTTGGCTAAAAGCAGACGCTAATCTTTCTAATCATCGACGTCTGACCTAACCCCTACCTTTGACCTACCTCGCAAAAATATGAAAGAACAAAGCAAGGTCATTTTTGACAAAGCAATAATTAGCAGCGATCCATCGCTACATGTTCGCGTGTAGCGTGTAATGGGTTAACTGGCTATTACAAACGTCATCACTAACAAAGGGTTAACGGAGTCAATTAGCCATCGAAAACACCGCCCCGTGACATTTAGAGGCGCTGGGTGGGACTCTATTTGTCATTAATTTAGGGAATGAGGTGACAGAAACAGGGGCGCGGTTTGCGAACAAATTAATATTAGGTTCTGTTATGGCAACGGGCTCGCAATAATCTACTTATGAGGATTATATAGGGTACTACTAAAATACATCTATATTATAAGTAGAGTAAGTTCTAATTCTGTAATATGATGAAAGTAACAGCATGTAATTATTAAATAGAACAAAGTACCTGACGTCATAATTTTTCCGACACACACTTATTTGTATGTAGGTACACAACGCACATTCTGTAAAACAATACCTGTGAGTGATATTCTGTACATGGGTTATACCCATACGTCTACCGAACAAAGCTACAGCTGCTATATTAAAAAATTCTATGCGTTCCAAGTGCCCAAACATGACGGAAACAAACCACAATAGGTAACTGATATTCGCGAAAATGGCCGCCCGATGTTTCATGGCGTGTCAAACTGAGATATCTATGTAACAAAATTGCATTTTGAACGGTGTGTTTTTTTTGTTGTTTATTTTTATCATATCCAGCATCCTATCAAATGCAGGTAACGAATTTATCTAAATTTCATTCCAGAGTCACTACAGTATTGTTCAAATCGGACCTTTGTTTAAATATACGAAATATCTAAACCGTGAACATTGACCAACTCCACGTAACATAAACACTGATAGCACGTTACGTTTGCATTGTGGAAATCACTCACAAACATTAATTAGCAAATTGAACCGAAATCAGTTGACAATTTATCATGCGGAATTGCAGACCACAATTGCAATTGCATCCGGGTGGCAAGTAAATAAAAGCCCACGGCTTCCGCCACGAAAACTGCACACAGAGGGATGCGTTTTGGCACAAATTTTGCATAATAACCTTTGTGGTGTTGGCTGCTGGGCGTGAAACTACGAAATGCCGACGAATACTACAACATACGCGTATATTTAATGTTATTTTATACCTTAGCACCGATTTTTCTCTCTGTATTCCGTTTTTCGGACTTTTCAAGCAATCAACCATTGGTCGTTCATATTAACCTCTAAGTCCCTGAGATACCACATTTGGTATGTACACAATCGTTTTTTAATTGTGTCTGTAATTACGGTAATTGACCGGTTAAAAACAATTCTATCTGTTCTGATATGTTGTTGAACAAAAGGACACGTATTCGGGTTCATGAAATTGTGATTTTCGGGTGTAAATTCCTGATAGTTTGCGCCCATACAGTTAAACTTACAGCAATAAATCGCTATTTGTTTGCATGTCTAACATGAGATAGCAATTTGTCATTGTTAGCGGTGTTAGTATTTACCATCATGCGGGTCTTATAATTACCAATACATATTGGAACATCAGTTAATCCTTTAACGTATTCCCAAGTAACAAGAATCCCTTCTACCTTCATAAATGTATTGTAATTTTACATTTCGTTACAACTCCGTATCGGAAAACATAATCTTTTGGGCTTCTTCTTCAACATATTTAACGTAATATTTCACATTAATTTATGGGGAAGGTTTATACCACAACATCTGTAGCAATGAACATAAAATAAATGGAGCGAACGGAAACTTTTACACTAAATCTGGGCGCTACCTACCCGCGAATCCCACTCCAAAACAATTTTAAAGATTTAATCTTACCATAGCCACTCAAAAATGAGAAATTAGATTCACCTAAGCCTTAATCCTAGCTAACCCTGGGCAATTTATTAAAACTTCTTTATTTAATCTTGCAAGTTATAATTTTTGTGGAAAACTTCACAGAAACTTGAAGATAAAAGAAACAAAACAGCGGAAAGCTTTTTCAGGCTGTTATCAAAGGCCATTATCTCTTGACCTGAAAAGTGGAATTATATTTTGTTTCTTCTTATAAGGAGTAAATAAGTTAGCGGGAGCGGAGACGTAATTTAAAAGTTACCTTCAAGTGGTCTTCCTTCCCAAGGCGCACTTATTAAGTGGCTGCCTAAACAAGATTTAACAACGGGGAAAAAATGCAAGTATCTTGTTTGATGACAGCAAGTCGTTTACGTGAAAATGTTGATTAGTGACCGCGGGGCCATTTTTATCACCTTTCGGGGCTATATTTATTGCGTCATAACTTCATTTATTTGTACTTTGTGGAGTCTTCCCGGATGGAAGTAGGTCAACACATCCGTTTGCATTAGTGAGAAAGTCGCCTAAGATATTAGATCAGGTGGATGAGCATTGCGCTATGACGCGTATTTCCATTCTGTACAAGGCTAGAACGCAAGGGTGGGAAACTAATCGCGTATAGATTGGAAATCACTTTTTAATCAAGGTCTTCCAATCTATACAAGAGTAGTACGCAAATACTCGTGTATACTTTGTAGTGGCCAAAGTAACTAAATTGTTCCATAACATACAGTGCTACTCCGCATGCAAACTAATCCTGTAGGTATAGACGAGCGGCCGGCAAGTGCCAGAAACGACATGGTTTGGGGAGGTTAGGTTAGGTTAAAACTGTGACCTCCTATGGAAACGCCTTGATTCTGTTGACGTGCCCTGTCAGCGAAGTGAAAAAAAATTCGAAAGTTAGGTTACAATATTTAAAAAAAACTCAATAGGTTGTTCGAAACTTTTCCTTCACAGGAGAGGCTCTACACCTCCTCCTCCCCCCTAACACCCCTTAAATTGAAGCCCGGCAATCACAAGTCATACCAAATTCCTATGGTGGCATTCTAGCCTTGTATAAATTGGAAAGATGCACGTGCGCGTCTACGTTACAAACTATATACAAGTAGTACGCAAAATTCGTGTAAACATTGTAATCACAAGTTTAAAAATTGCATTACAAAGTATACGCGAGCAGATTCGTATGGTTGCGTTTTGGCCTTTTACAGAATGGAAATACGCCGCTATGACATCTGGCTCTTATACTAATACAATTTAACCTTTACTTGTTTCCCTAATGTTGCGCAGACCAGTTTTTCGTACCCTATTTACTATTAAGCATGTAATAATACCATTCGAAGCAAATATTCTAGAACTTGGCAATAGGCCGGGACAGCGCTGGTATTTAGAAGAGGAACTACATTTTCATGCTAATCAAGAAATAAAAGAAAAGGCGTTTTCTGCTTTTATAGTTATGGGAGTCTACTTAGATAGCGCTTACCAAGAAGGCTTTAAGGTCTTAAAGACTTGTTTGTACTTATACTATTATAGTTGTAGTGTATTAAAAAATGAAAGCAAATGTAACTTTAGCAAAGTATCCTTTGTCAAAAGAATCAGGAAAGTGCGACGTATTGTGAATTTTAGGCGTCAATGACGACGACTTTACGCATCGGTAGGATTTGAAGGTTGGAAAATTTCTATACGGAGACATACCAACAGCAAACTTGTTAGCAGTAGACATATAAAAATATATTATTTTCCCAGGTGTCAACACACATTATGACTAATGCTTAAACGTTTTTAATATCCCGAAAGCTTTAATTAACAAAGAGTAGCAGAACAAGGGGCACATTATTAATATCACGTATTTACATGACAACGAATTTAAAAAGCAGCTCTCATTTCCTTTCCGTCCATTTGCTTAATGGACTTATGTGGCACGGGGGACTTTCGCAACAACTTTCATCACACTAAAAGCAACGTACGGAAAATGCCCTCAGATTAATATACCTCATAACATTTTCTCTTGACTGTAAAAGTACGCGAAGTTCACATATTAACTAGCAAATGAATGCGAGCTTCAGGTTTTTAAGAAATTAAAAACTGCGAGGTGTCTCTTATTGAATCTGGATCGATGTGAAATGTACTAACGTACCCAAAGAAGGTAGGTATGGTCTGTCCAAAAAGTATCTGACAAAATTGTACACAAATGGATCAAAAAACATACCTGTGGTTGCTAATTTGTTGTGCAACTAACAAATTGAGTTCTTTGATTAGATTATTTGAGTACTCAAACCTGAAATTCTAATATAAAATCACCTTAAACAAGTTTTTCATTTGATAGGTGAAATTAAGGTTGTTTATGGTTTTCTATTTAATTACATCACTTTTACAGTATTGGACACAACAACTATTGAAACACATCACATAATATCATGCCTTGTTTCCCCGAAGGGTTGGGCAGAGGTGTATCTTTGGTACACCCACATGTCGCCAGATACTTATATTTAAGTCCCATTTAATAAGGGGCGAGCCTATTGTCCTCAATCGGACACAAATTCAAACTCCCGGATGCTACTGACAAATTCCAGATAGAAAAACCCATAAACACCTATTTTCACTAGGTATTAAATTAAATTACTAACTATTCAAATAAGTACAATCAATTGTGATTAATTACATGACCACAATTTTCGTCGATGATTTGTCACGTACTACTACAGTGGAGTCCGGTTATAACGACGGTGAAGGGACCGGTGATATTAATTCGTACTAACCGGAAGTCGTACTAAAGGAATTTACAATTTTTGATTTTTATTCAAATCACATTCATATGTATATGTTACGGGCAACGTGATTAACTGGGCATTATTAATAAAGACCGGCCATTATTAATAATGCCTCTTGGGTATTAATTCTAAGTGATTAATTTCTCACTTTGACCGGCCATTATTAATAATACCCGACGGCCCGTGGTCCATGTGATAAGTCAGTGTTTGAGATGGCTTGAATTTATCACTTGGACCGGGCAGTATGTATAATTCCCTTCTTGTAGCCGGGCAATGTGAGAAATTGGACCGCAGCCGCTGGATGCAATCGGGACTTTAAGGCACCCCGACTCGGATAGGTTAGGTTAGAAGGGGATGGCGGGGTCGTTTGAGCGAGCGAAGCGAGCGAATAGAGCCCGCCATCCCCTTCGTGGTTATTTTTTTATAAGCCACCCAGAAGTAGGAGCCCCGGTACTCCCTTTCTTCTCCTAAAATTATTTGTCCGAAAATCACTATCCATAAGCTATAAACGACAGTAACCATAATATTCAAAAAGTCGAAATTTTGTTTTACATAATTATCTTTGCTTCTAAAACTATTCTGTCACAATATCAAAAACTATAATCATTAAATCTCCTAATTTTGCATGTTATAAAGTCATATGTCTTAAGTATTGTATTATATAAATTGTATTATGCCGAATGTTCATTTATAATAAAATCGTTAGTAGTAAAAAAATGCTACAAGTTCGGTTTTAGTGACAGAAACGAATCGCTGTAAATCCGACTCCACGTAGTCTTGTCTGCCCTACCCCTAGAGTGTAATTTAAAATCGCGTAGGCGCGGAGGGGCGAGGCGGCCCGCGAGCTGAGGAGCAGGTGGTTGTAACGCTCGCCGCCGCTGCTGAGGCTGGCCGGCGAAGCCGTCCAGCAAGACGAAGCTGCGGTGGTGATCGTTAAACCGTCTGCGACGATAAGCTCGCGTGGGACCGCCTAAGCCCCGCAGTGCCGGAGCCGTGACAGAAACCATGCCTGCTGCATGATGCATGCTCGCTTGCATACTGCATGCTTGCTTGCATGCTCGATTGCATGCTGTTTGCCTGCTTGCATGCATGCTCGCTTGCATGCTGCATGCTTGCTTGCATGCTCGATTGTATGTTGCTTGCTTGCATGCATGCTGCATGCATGGTGTATGCTTGTTTGCATGTTTCTTTGAGGGAAATAAAACCACATGTTCACAATTACCTGTTTTATTGAGTGATATGATAATACATGCAGCGCCATACCAGGCCTTGATAAATACCATAATGCTTTTGTAACTTTACTATTTATGTATTGTATCAGTTGAATTTGATAAAATAATGAAATTCTTAATGAACTCCGTAATACTTTGTTTTAAAAATATAATTAGGATAAATAAACATAAATAATTTGAATTTAGACCTTATAACTTTTATGGAAAACAGTTTTGACTTAAAACTGTTTTCCATAAAAGTGTGTGACCTAACTTTTTTATCCATAATCTAAAGAGCCATAATTTTTTTGTCCTAATCTTCATTTGTCCGAATGATAACTTGCCCGAACTAGATGTCACATAATATCACATGCCATAAAATTGGAATCCCTAAATACAGTATGCCCTAAATCCGTCTGTCATAAGTATCACTATCAATAATATACAAAAGACTTAAAACTGTTTTCCATAAAAGTTATAAGTTCTAAATTCAAATTATTTTATGTTTATTTATCCTAATTGTATT
Source organism: Aporophyla lueneburgensis (assembly GCA_932294355.1). Classification (NCBI taxonomy): domain Eukaryota; kingdom Metazoa; phylum Arthropoda; class Insecta; order Lepidoptera; family Noctuidae; genus Aporophyla; species Aporophyla lueneburgensis. Next base: position 17,265,927 of record OW028746.1, on the reverse strand, counting down.
TTTAAAACAAATGTGTATTACGGAGTTCATTAAGAATTTCATTATTTTATCAAATCCAACTGATAAAATACATAATTAGTAAAGATGCAAAAGCATTATGGCATTTATCAAGGCCTGGCATGGCGCTGCATGTATTATCACTCAATAAATATATCACTCAATAAAACAGGTGATTGTGAACATGTGATTTTATTTCCCTCTAAGATACATGCAAACAACCATACACCATGCATGCAGCATGCATGTAATAGCAAACTCTATATATAACTATAAGTATTATACCTATATTTACTAAATATCAAGCTTTGTGTATCAGAATGGTTACGGTTTATTTATTGTGTATGAAGGTTCTTATGAATATGGTTTGTTGGGAAAGGGTTTCACTAAGTAAAGCACAGAAAGACAAGACTAGATATTTATTTCAATTAGGCTTGTCAGTAATTAATCAGAAAGCTAGTTGTCCGTTCCAAAACTAGGTCTTCATGGAGAAGAAGGACAAGAAACTCCATGGAAACAGTATTAAAGTATTATATCAACACACTTCTTACATTGCCATAAATTATCATTATCTTAAATACATTTAATTCTATCTCTTGGACGATTGTCCAAGAGATCTCAAAATAATATCAACATAATCACAACAATTACAATAGCTAGGCAAAGAAAGAATATGAATATTCCATTTTATATGACTTAAAACATTCGCAATATTGGCAACAACATAAATGGTACAACAACGTTTTCATAATAAGCAATAAGTGTTACATAATATCAAATTACTTAACTTACGTGACCTCTGGTCGATCTTTTCCACACAACAACAGCACTAGAACTAACCAACTAAACCTCTTCCAAGGAACTGCCTCGATAAAGTAATTACTATCCTTTTTATATCCTACAAACGTCAATCTAACAAAATCGTCAGACATCTCCCGCCATTTTGAACAAATGACAGAGCATTACACATTTTGGCTTAATAACTTCTAACACAGATAATAATAAACCATTGTTATGTAGTGAAACAGTTTAAAAACATTTTAAGGTAATTTAGCAATTTAATAAGGACTGATTCGTAACTTCTTCGTAGTTACGAATCATTAAAAGAATATCAATATGAACTGACAGTATTGTATAGGGCATGCAAAAACCGGGTTGTTTATAAAAACCGTTTTTTTCGGGTTTTTTGTTTACAAAACCGGTGAAACCGGTTAAATCGGTTTTTTCGGGTTTTTTAATTTTTGTTAAATAAATGAGAAATATGTCTGTTAAGAAATGAAAATGCTGAAGTCTAATAAAAATATGTATTTTTTACGGACTGAAATAAGCTACAACTACTAACAAGCAATACAAAAAGTTTCTTTTCTTTATACATAACATAGAATAATAATCATAAAGCTTATAATTTAGGAAAATAACTTATTCTTTAAAACTTAAGGTATTTAACATACACAATTAGGAACATTTGGTAGGTAGACAAAGGCCTAACATTACAGAATATTAAATAACAATTTAACTGTCATAAAATACAAACAGGCAAAATCAACAGTACGTAAAATGAGATCAAAATAATTATTGAAATATCCCATAAAATAGAAATCTTATTCCTAATTAACGAAAACAAAATAAATCGGACATTCATAAAGATATAATAGATTATTAATTCTAAATTAAAATTACACAGCCCAAACACAAACCAAATTACTATTTTTTACTTCACCACACCATATACTTTTTTTTACTTTGATAGGATACAAGTGCATCGAGGGAGTCATCATTTAGAGTACTACGGATTTATTACACACTAGCCCGCGACTTTGTCCGCGTCAAATTTTTGCTCCCGTGACCCTTCCCGTCGCATCAATTGCCTGCCAGTTTTCGTCCGTTTCTCATTGCTGCTCCGCTTTTTTGGATTGTAGCGTAATGTTATATAGCTTATAACCTTGCTCAGTAAATAGGCTACCCAACACAAAAATATTTTTTCAATTCAAATCAGTGGTTTCTGAGATAAGCGCGTTTAACCAAACAAACAAACTCTTCAGCTTTATAATATTAGTATAGATGAGACCTGCTGATAAAAATGCTCTCTCTGATTCCACACTTGTTGGAGGTATAGATTCCAAAGCTTTATTATATACTTTTATTAAGTGCTCTCCCTTTTTTCCTCCACCGTCGTAAGTGCCATCTCCACCTTCATTTTAGTTTCTAAATCAAGTTCTGTAGATGGGCTTGCACCAGGGGTGTGTTTGAGCGTCTTCTTTATTTCCTGTCCGAGTTGGTCCTTGATGTTCCATGAAACATTTACTACTGTATAGTCTAAGTTTTCCTGAGTTGTAGTAGCCGTCGGTTTAGTAGTCGAAAAATGATTATTTATAATGTTAACCGAAAAAACCGAAAACTCCAGTTTTGATATCCTAATAAACCCGGTTTTCAAAATAGTCGGTTATCCGGTTTTCCGGTTATCCGGGTATCCGGTTTGCATGCCCTAGTATTGTACCAGTCATTTGGATCAGCTTAATAAAGTAAAATGGCAATATAAAACCTACGATATACTACAACTATAATTAAATAATTATTAATTATTTCTAGTACTAAAATCATAGTTATTTTTACTATTTAAGACGAGTCAGTTTTTGTAAACACTTTATCTAGTCAAATTAGGTACTTCTATATTGGTTCAATGCTTCGTTAATGTGATAGATTTAATTATCTACCCAACAATGATAAAATATCAAAATGAAATATATAACACATGCAAGCAAGCAACATTTAATCGAGCATGCAAGGGAGCATGCAGTATGCAAGCGAGCATGCATCATGCAGGCAAGCAGCATGCAATCGAGCATGCAAACAAGCATGCAGTATACGAGTACAAGCGAGCATGCATCATGCAGCAGGCATGGTTGCTGTCATGGCTCCGGCACTGCGGGGCTTAGGCGGTCCCACGCGAGCTTATCGTCGCAGACGGTTTAACGATCACCACCGCAGCTTCGTCTTGCTGGCCGGCTCCGCCGGAAAAAACCATCATTCAGAACCGAATCGCTGTAAATCCGACTCCACGTAGTCTTGTCTGCCCTACCCCTAGAGTGTAATTTAGAATCGCGTAGGCGCGGAGGGGCGAGGTGGTCCGTGAGCTGAGGAGCAGGTGGTTGTAACGCTCGCTGCCGCAGCTGAGGCTGGCCGGCAAAGCCGGCCAGCAAGACGAAGCTGCGGTGGAGATCGTTAAACCATCTGCGACGATAAGCTCGCGTGGGACCACCGGAGCCCCGCAGCGCCGGAGCCGTGACAGAAACCATGCCTGCTGCATGCTTGCTCTCATGCTCGATTGCATGCTGCTTGCTCGCTTCATGAATGCTCACTTGCATGCTGCATGCTTGCGTGCGTGCTTCATGATGCATGCTTGCTTGCATGTTTGATTGCATGTTGTTTGCATGCATGTATGCTGTATGCGTAGTGTATGCTTGTTTGCATGCTTCTTAGAGGAAAATAAAACCACATGTTCACAATCACCTGTTTTATTGGATGATATAATAATACATGCAGCGCCATAACAAGCCTTTATAGATGCCATAATGCTTTGCATCTTTACTATTTATGTATTGTATTAGTTGGATTTGATAAAATAATAAAGTTCTTAATGAACTTTGTAATACTTTGTTTTAAAAATATTATTAAGATAAATAAACATACAATCATTGAATTTAGAACTTATAACTTTTATTGAAAACAGTTTTAAGTCTTTTGTATATTATTGATTGTAATATCTATGACAAACGGATTTAGGGCATATTGTATTTAGGGATTTCAATTTTATGGCATATGATATTATATGTTATTTAGTTCGGGCAAGTTATCATTCGGACAAATGATGATTAGGACATAAAAAATTATGTCTCTTTAGATTATGGATAAAAAAGTTAGGTCACACAATAGAGAACCGACCTGCTCCTCAGCTCGCGGGCCGCCTCGCGCCTCCGCGCCTACGTGATTTTAAATTACACTCTAGGGGTAGGGCAGACAAGACTACATGGAGTCGGATTTACAGCGATTCGTTTCTGTCACTAAAACCTAACTTGTAGCATTTTTTTACTATTAACGATTTTATTATAAATGAAAATTCGGCATAATTCACTTTATATAATACAATACTTAGGACATATGACTTTATAACATGCAAAATTAGGAGATTTAATGATTATAGTATTTGATATTATGACAGAATAGTTTTAGAAGCAAAGATAATTATGTAAAACAAAATTTCGACTTTTTGAATATTATGGTTACTGACGTTTATAGCTAACGTGTTATGGATAATGATTTTCGGACAAACAATTTTAGGAGAAGAAAGGGAGTAGCTTTTGAATTTTATAAGATAATCATAATGACACTTTTTTCTTCAACAGAGAAATTCTTTCGTTTTGTAGAAGCCATTCTTGTACGCGAAATCACGCATCCCCGCAAATTAATGCCGTAAACTAAATAGTCGCATTCAAATCAGCGACGTGCAGGCAAGGGTGAAGCTCGGGGCGGAGATAGTTTCTTACCTACGATTTATTTGTAAATACGTCAACGCTCGTCGTCGTTGTAACCGGACAATATTCTGTGAAATTCCGTCGTTAAAAGCGGTCGGTCGCTGTAAGCGGAGTGGTAATAAACGGATGTACTTTCATAGTGGCTCATATTAAAACCAAACACGCGCCTATACTTACGTCGCTATAAACGGTTGGTCGTTATGTGCGAAGTCGTACTAAACGGACTCTACTGTATATAATGTTATTCAAGCAATAGTTATTAAAAAAATGGTTAGATATAATGTAAGAAACCTTCTAAATACATATTAGCTTCAAAGCCTAAGAAGTTAACCTGGACCAGGTTTGTTTACACTTTCATAAGCCACTTTTGAGCTCGACTTTAGTAATTATGTCTGAGTGCAGTTGGAAGGTGTAATGACATACAATTAAACGGCAGTACATTTACTAATGAAATTGCGAGGTTGTCACAAAAACGATACGTTTTTGGAAATTGATGCCCATTCACAAAACATGACTTTCATTCTAGTGTAGATACTAACAAAAATAAAACAAGTAAACATAGCTAATAAAGTTATTACGACTTAAATAACTAGATTTTAGCTGATATAACTACCTGACTACATATATTATGTAATTAACATCTCGTTTACTCATTGGCATTAATTTAAACATGTTAGCTAATCAAGTATAACATTTCCAGTGGCTACGTAATTCATTTCATAAAACAATTACTATCGTACATAATAAATTATGCACAACAAACTTACCCAAACTAATCTTTTTAGGTAAAATGGTACATCCCTTTAGGAATTATTTACTTAAGCATATTGGAACGGGAATTAAAACTTTCATAATTAATTCACAATGTGGGCTAGACTTTAATAACTCTATGGTAGGCGCATAAATATCAGGAACATATTTATTTATGCGTGAGCTTATAACATGGTTACGAGGAAAATTAACTACAGAAGACTTAGCGTAAGTGTAGTGCTGTAGAAATAACAAGGTGTTTTAAAAGTGGAGCGCGTTTAAAGTGTATGGTAACATTATTAGTTGCGGATGTAGGAGAAAGGGTGTTTGTTTTCATCCTGTGAAACGTTTTATCTGCTCTATTAATAATCTATTCAGAGAAAAGTTAGTATAGTAAGTATAATAATGCTTGCCGAAGGATCAATTACTCAATTACCTACTTATGTAAATCTTATATGTCGTTTGAATGAAGCAAAAACTATTTACGAAAATAACGCGGGTGGAGGAGTATCAAAGGCACATTCAAAGTCAATATGAAGAAGGTGCGCAGAAAACTAATATTTTTATAAATAATGCATTAGAAATACATCAAATTAGTAATAAAAACAAGGTTCATTTTCGACCTTTGGGCGACCACTAGTATGTATTATTGTACAAAATTACTTTTAATTATTTTTATCTCACGATGTATCCCGCGCTTTACATGTGGTAACCAAGTGTGCAAACACGCTGTAAATAAGTGCGTGAAGACGGGTAGCGTCAGCATGTAACACACACACACAAACTTCCGACTTTGACAATGTCTCGGACGGTACCGAGAGCTTCTGCGCTTACACACACATTCACAATGTGTTTATACACTTAGTTACCACATATAAAGCACATTTCTCTCCGTGCGATAAATATACAAGATCAGCGGCACCTCCAGCACGCCCACTACCTCCGGAGTCGTTGCTCAGCTCCACCTCACTGCCGCCGGTACTCTGCCCCACTGTGAGCGCTGTGATGGTGTAGTTTCGTTAACCTCGAGTGACGTGTATTTCTCCCCGCCCACGACGCCACCACCTGCTCATCGATGGGGAGAACGCCGGCCGATGGACGTCTTAAGACCTCAAGGTCTGCGACGTGATGGGCCTCGAGGCCGACCGGCCTCTGATAAGAACCCAGCTCCCGACGGAAGTGTGCAGCGCATGAGAACGACACGATCCATTATGAAAACGTTCTGCGCTCATACTATGGGGCTACTGAGGGGAGAAACAATCTGACCTCTCTTTGTCAGGTACTTGAGCCAGTCAATATCTCGGCACAGCGACTGTCGGATCAGGTGCGTTCATAAAAATACTGTCTTGAAATAGATATCGCACGTTCGTTGTTCTTGTACTTATTGTTTAAAAAAATGGGAATTTAAACAAAACTAAATATCTATACTAAATACTATATATACTTTATCTATACTTATATTATAAAGCTGAAGAGTTTGTTTGTTTGATTGAACGCACTAATCTCAGGAATTACTGGTCCGAATTGAAAAATTCTTTTGTTGAGTAGCCTATTTATCGAGGAAGGCTATAGGCTATATAACATCACGCTTCAACCAAAAGAAGCGGAGCAGTAATGAAAAATGTTGCAAAAACGGGGAAAATCTCATGGGTAGGCGATTCGACGCGACGGAAAGGGTCGGGGGAACAAGAAATTTAACGCAGGCGAAGTCGTGGGCAGAAGCTATCCTACTAATATTATAAATGCGAAATCCTACTTCCTACTAATGTTAAAAATGCAAAAGTTTGTATGTATGGATGTGTGGATGTTTGTTACTCTTTCACGCCAAAACTACTTTGGATTGGATGAAATTTGGAACACAGTTAGTTTATAACCTGGATTAACACATAAGGTACTTTTTATTCCGGTAGTACGTTTCCGCGGGATATTTTCCGACCTCCACGCGGGCGAAGTCGCTGGCAAAAGCTACTATATTATATTATAAAGCTGAAGAGTTTGTTTGTTTGTTTGATTGAACGCGCTAATCTCATGTCCGAATTGAAAAAATCTTTTTGTGTTGGGTAGCCTATTTATCGAGGAAGTCCTATTTATTTATAGGTTATATAACTTCACGCTACAACCAAGAGGAGCGGAGCAGTAATGTCAAAATCGCATGGGTAGGCGATTTGACGCGACGTGAAGGGTCGGGGAACAAGAAATTTAACGCGGACGAAGTCGCGGGCAGAAGCTAATTATGAATATTATATTTTTTCAGCCAGCATAAAATTAATTAAGTACCTACATTATATCCTTTTCAGAAATAAAATTAAGCCGTGAAAATACCTGGCATAATATTTATCATGGCTATAATTTCAATTCAATGTTTTTACTCCAATATCGGTTAATTTATATTTTCTGTTTACAGAAATTCAGAATTCACATGAATTGAACCAAAAATAATTTTATCAATTACTGACCTGTATTTCACAGAACTACACATGTATGTGTGTGAAATTGGATAGGTATTGTGTACAATACCTATCCAATTTCATTCGGAAACATTCGAAAAAACACAGATTCAAAATATTTATATGTTTTTAATATTCAATTCAAAATATTTATATGTTTATAACAATATCGATTCATCGAGTATTTTTCCCCAAATAACGATAAATATTGTTAAAAGTGAGTGAGAGCAGTGGTGGCCCAGTAGTTACAGCCACGACTTACGAGTTGTAAGGTCGTGGGTTCGTGCAAAATAGGCACTTTGCTTAATTTAAATAATTTAATCACCACTGCTTTCAAAACGGTGAAAAAAACAACGTGAGGAAACCGGCCTGTCTTAGAACCAAAAATTCGAAGACATGTGAAATCTACCAACCCGCACTGTGCGTCCGTGGTGGATTATGGCTCACTCCCTCTCACCGAGAGGAGGCCTGTGTCCCAGCAGTGGGAACATTAAAGGATGATTGAAAAAAAAATCATTTTTGATTGACATGCTTCATCATCATGTACCTAACCCTTTCCTTATGAATACCATTATGTCACATGGAGCCACTGCCTATCCGACCCCCACAACCCAGTTACAGGGTAATACGATACCCCTTGGTAAAATAGGCTGTCAGGCATTCGGGCTTCACCATCCTATTTCTTCTCGTGGTTGTTGTAAAAGGCGACTAAGGGACTTACTAGAGAATGGCCAGTAGCGTTCTTTACGCATTTTACCAACATACTGCGATCGCCAACCCGACTGCCAATCGTGGCGATTATGTCAAACCCCCCCCAAATTGAGGATCGCCTATACGTCCAACAGTGGAAATCTGTCGGCTGAAATGAGGATGATTAGATATTTAGTTTAAAAAATATATCACTTTGTATGTTCACCAACACTTAGTAAGAGAAAATTCATAGAAAAAAATAATGGTACACCAACTAGAAAGAAAAAGGTTAGAAAAAGCAATGGTCCACCAACACTTAGTAGAGAGAAAATTCTTCGAAAAAATAAGTCGGAAAACAGAAAAATATCATGAGTACCACAAACAAAGTGCCTACATACATAATGGTACGTAGACTTCGTCTCTAACCATATTGCAGGAAATGTTGTTGTTGAATCTCTTGAATCGTAAATAACAAATGGGAGAAAATAAAACTTTTCCGCCACATCATCCTGTTTATATCGAGATTGTAAGGTGAGGTAGGTACTCTGTATAAAGTACACTCAAAAAAAGAAATAACGATACAGGCAACTAACATTTTTTTAGCTTTCTATCGTTCTTTGTGTGTGTCTTCTCTAAGGAATCTCCCATAAACGCATCATAACATCATCATCAGAACAGATGGCCGATGGGGTCGGAAGGTTCTGGAGTGGCAACCGCGTACTGGAAGACGTAGCGTTGGAAGGCCTCCCACAAGATGGACCGATGACCTGGTGAAGGCCGCAGGAATGCGTTGGATGCGAGAGGCACAGAACAGGTCGAGATGGCGCTGCTTGGGGGAGGCCTATGTCCAGCAGTGGACGTCTTTCGGCTGAAATGATGATGATGATGATGGCATCATAACAGGCACCAGCATCACCACATCAGGTCATCATTGCATCAGGTCATCGCGAGACAAACTAGCACTTTCTTTTTGTTGAAAATAATTTTGTGAGTGAGCTGATAAGCACACATTTGACTGGCCTGTTAGTCTAGTGGTTAGTGACCCTGACTGCTAAGACTGAGGTCGTGGGTTCGATTCCCACCCAGAACAAATCTTTGTGTGATGAGCACAATCATTTGTTCTGTGTCTGGGTGTAATTTATCTATAATATGTATGTATCCACTCAACCGTCCATGGTTACAAAAGTAACCAAATAAAATTTCGTCGAAACGTCCATGGTTACTTTTGTAACCATGGACGTTTTATGCGTCATTCGTCACTTGAAACGTGTTTATCGCTACAGTCCTTTGATAGTCGTACATTAGAGAAATACTAGATGTCGCTATATGAGATTTGTCATCCAGTAGAGTGAATTTCATCTATGGACCGGCAACATAAAATTTAGAAAAAAAAAAAAGAAAATGACAGTTCATCCGTGTTGTCTGTGGTTTGTGTGTGGATCTCCAACTAAAATATGGTAAGTTTTCTGTTTTTATACCACATTTATGTTGTTATTGTACATCAAATTAAACGTGAAGATATTTCCTTTACGAAATATGCATTACTACGCCAATTTCGAAACGTTTACATGGAATAATATAGCTGGAAAAGTTTTATGATGACCGCGCGGACATTGTTTGTGGTTGTAGTTGATCCATTTTTCGAATTAGTTGTTTTTGTTAAATAAATGCTTAAATATAAGAGAATACTTTACTATTAGCACTATAACAGCTATTTACAAACGAAATATATTGAGATGGGGTCTACAAATTATTCAAACGCAACTCGTAATTCATGATTTTAGTGTTGGCTCGGGGACCTTTGGAGAAGTATTTATTTTTTCTTGATAGAAAACTAAATACTTATATTTAGATATTGGTGTCATTTTGAAGGGTATATTATGTACTATTATAATAAAAATAATTTTGCCTAGTAACTATTATAATTTTCTTGTAAAATACGAAATAAAAAATAAATACGATATTTTTTTGAAATCCCCGACTTTATTTTCTAATTAGAATTCAATATCTAATTAGCTTTTTGTTTGATTAATTTAGTTTTTTCCAATTAGAATTCGATATCTTATTAGCTTTCCGTGAGTATTTCTTATTAGAATATAGCTATAGTAGTTTTTCAGTCGTAATCGTTTTTGTGCAAAAAATTCGCAATGTCGTAAAAAAGAAAGTGAAATTTGACGCCCGGACAGTTGGGGAGATAATCGCCGCGCGGGTTGGACGGTTGAGTGGGTATTTAGAAATATATAAGTATGTTTATCAGTTGTCTGGTTTCCATAGTACACGCTCTGCCATCGTTTGGGATCAGATAACGTTGTGTTGGTTGTCCTAAGATATTTGTTTATTATTATATATATTTACATTTTTTTACGTATTTAGTTGAAAATGTAATTAACCTAGTTTTGCCAATAAACTAAACTCTTGCTGACTGTACTTACATACTTATAGAGGCTATAGGTTCTCCCTAGGGGCTTCCGTTTCCAAACTGAACTGTCATTGTGAGCAGTTAAAATTAAAGTTTCCCAAAAGAGATTAGATCAAGTTAGAGCTCGTTTGCAGCCACGTGCCTGTCTACCTTGAAGGGTGTCTCTCATCAAAGCGAAATGAATAACGAATTTTCTAATTAAGTTACACTACTTTGTTTTATCTGCGTTGACGAGGGAAGGAGTTCCTATGTGAATATAGTGGCAAGCACAGGTGCAAAGCGAGTTGCGACGGAGCTGGTGGGAAGGCGTGAACGCTGTAATTAGGAAAAGTAATCGTTTTATATTAAAAACTTTTTGTTTGTCCACGTCATTCTTTTTTTTTTCTTTGGAATGAAGTTCTATGGCAGGTCCTGTGATAGGAACTGACTGATAGAAATCGCCATGTAAGGAAAAACGTTAAACCCCCTTCATGCTACTTTCTCTCTCTCTATATATCTTTATATTGTAAACGAGTGTGGGTTTGTTAATCGCCTTAGGAACATTGGTCCTGACGGACGTCCCCCGACCGTACACGTTTTTCTTTTTATCAGATTTTACTTGACTACATAGATTGCGTGTGGTACCGGACGTAAAGAAAAGCACCAGCTGAAATGATAATGACGATGATGACTTGACTGGAATGTTATTAAATAAGTTGAATCTATCAATTTTAGTGTTCAAAAATCGTCTGAAAATGTGATGATATAAACACTGATTTCAAATACTTCTCACTTAATTTTCTTAAATCATAACACGCATCTCTATTGGGTATGTTAAGTGGTAAATCACCTTAAACTTTAAGGCAGCTAAGTATACAACTTGAGTGTCAAAACGTCGTTAACTTAGACTTTATTAAACTAATTACTGAGACCCGTCAATTTGTCAGAGTTACGATGGCGGTTATGGGCACTGTGCATAATTATGGGCACTATGCATAATTAGCATATTCGTAATTTCTTGAATATTTTGATATTATACTTGTACATGTACACTGGCCTCTAGCCGCAAGAATCCGCTGGATGCTGGAAACACAAAACCGGTCGAAGTGGTGGAGCTTGGGGGAGGCCTATGTCCAGCAGTGGACGTCTTTCGGCTGAACTAATGATGACGATGATGCTGATGATGATGATGATGTATACTTATGCCTCACGCTTTGGGGAATACAAGCGTGGTGTTAGGTTAAGTTATATTTATTCATTACTCGCTTTTGTCGCGACTTCATCCTCGAGGACTTTTCCCATGGAAACGTAGTACCAGAATAAAAATAATAGTTTAAAAAAAACTAAAAAACACGCTTCCATAGAAAACCAAACTAAAAAGTGGAAAAAAAGCGTAGGGTGCCTGGTGCTTTTTAAGGTATTTTTTAATGATATCGGGCACACCACGCTTTTTTTCCATTATTTTCCACTTTTTAGTTTGGTTTTCTATGGAAGTGTGTTTTTTTAAACTATTATTTATTTTCTATTTTTTAGGGTGTTTCGAATTTTGAGCCGTATGTCAGCGTAGTTTGTGACGTATGTCAGCGTAGTTTTCGAATACAGTTTTTTAGCTGTCCAGGTAACCCTGGCAAGGATAATGGCACAAATTTATGATATTATTGTATTGTCATCGGTCTTTGATAGGTGTGCAAAGTTTGAATTAAATCTGGTCGTTTAAAGTGGGTCAAAATCGCGCTATATGGAGTCGGTTACAAACATACTAACATACAACCATACAAGTAAAGCTAATGTAAAGCGTATAAAAAGTATCTTATGTGTTAGTCAATGTTATAATATATATGTATGTGTGCCACATTGCACCTAAATCCAAGGAGATGTTTTTGCGTAAATGAGTAACAAACAAAAATAATATTAGTGAGCTGTGGATGATCTTGCTATGTTAAAACAACAATTTCCTTTCTTACGTATGTCTCAAAACAAACAAGAAAATAATATTCTTAAACACAAATATTTCTTATCCAATCTTGCCACATACCTGAAAACAACGCAAAAGCTCCCAGAGTGCAATAAAAAATTCACAGATGTTTGTCACGTAAAGTTAATTTTTGAACAGACTCCAGCATCTCTCGACTTCACTTCAGGTTGCTTTTATATTATTTCGTTATGCCACTTGAATATCATACCTTCAACGTCGAGGAGGCCAATTTGGCTCGATTTCCAGTCTTCCTTACCCGTACGAACTTTAGTGGTTACATTACAAATGTATGAGTTTTCACTGCAAACGAACTATAAGCTGGCGAAATGCATCGTAAATATCTGTGCCATTACTAAACTTAGCCTACCTTAGCTTATGATACCTTCCGCCTCAGTTAATGGGTTTAATAAAGTTGTATTATAAAAATAATGGATTCAACCTGACCTAGAAAAGAATAAAGCCAGGCGTAGTTTTCTTTTCGTACTGAAGAGTTTCAAGAGTACCTGCTAGTACTTAAGACTTTGGGTGGATGCTCTTAATCTACTACTGACGCAGAAAAATAAGAAATTGTTGCAAAAGGTGCTTCTAGGATCTATAAAGGTTGGCAGGGACATCGACGCGAAACCATTAAATCAGTATATGATTCTGAATACCCCTGCGTCGAAATTTTTCGTCGGATTAAAAGTTTGCTGTTGTTTTCATAGGGGTTCTAGAATCATGTACTAAATCAACGGTAACAGGTTGTGCATCACTGTCCCTGCCACCCTGTATTCCTTTCATCTTAAAAAGGTTATTTATTAGATTTGTTATACATTCTCAGACATAAATATGATGTAAAACCAAGCAGCAGCTACCTACAAGGAACAAAGAAAATACCAAAGCAATTTCGCAGGATTATCAGGCGATTCATTAAATTTAATCATAACAAGGATGCTTCCTCCTCCGCCGTCATTGTGACGTAATATTAATCTACAATCTTCAAGCAGCCCGAGCCTGGCTGTAATAGCCTCGTGACCACATCTAACAGTAATCCTTTCAAGTATTAAACTCCCACTTTAATATAACTTGAACAATGCGGCGACCCATGGCTCAACAGTACAATAGCAAAGTTTTCATTCTAAGACTCCGTTTTATATCTGCACGGACCCTTTTGTTGTTCCTCACGACGGGGTGTGGCGGATAAACGCGGAAACCCTTGTTATTATGAGAATGTTACTAATTCTAGAGAAACACAATCGTTTACTGGTGAACACAGTAGACCTCAAGAAACTCTACTCCATCTATTCTAACTAATTTGTTCTCCGTCCTTCGGTTCTTGGAACTGGATAGACATTGTGTAGTCGTGTACCAAATAATTTTATAGAACAAAAATGGTTTTTCCAGGTATCTATATAAATGTGAAATCTAACTCCAATTAAAAACAATATACGCCATGAACACTACGATTTAGTGGGCTGTTGGAGCTCGTATATGCAAATACATAGGTACGTGACTTAAATGCCGTGGGCCAGAAGTCCTCTTTTTGTACATAGGGTTTTTTTTTTTTTTTTTTTTTTCAGGGTGGGAAATCATCAAATGACTTCTCCCGCTCTGGGCGGAGCGGGAGGGCGTGTCAGACTTTTACTGACTAAAACCCACCCGTGTTCCATCAGTTGCCCATGTGCCAGGGTCACGGTATCTCTTTCGAACAATCACGCGACCCCGGCAGGCTTTGTACATAGGGTTGAATTGCATCGAGAATTATATTATTACTGTGCTACAAACAACTATTTTGTTTCACACGACGTGCACGAAGGATCTGCATCTGTAGACTCGCCCTTATACGAGAGCTATCCCGGTAAGGGCATCATTAAAATATAACCCCCGTTCGCTCCTAAGCGTCATCGTCGAATAGTTTCCAAACCGACTGGAACGTACATCGACTCTTTAACATAATGGACATGACAAACTCTACCGATTTTTTTATCTCATAAGTAAATCGGTATTTAAATGTAGTTGAGCTGAATGAAGTGACCAGTGAAGTCCCAGTAGAAACAGCCGTGACTTATAACGAGTTGTAGATCGTTATAGGTTCCAACCCAAGCAAGCGATTTACCGTAGTGTAATTTATTTCAGCACCACTGCTTTCAAAACGGCAAGTTCTAGAACTAAAAATTCTAAGACAGTTTACACTCCCTTTCACTGAAATAAGGCTTCATCTCTGTGAAGTAAATTGTGTTTGACAGTAAATTGTAGCATAAATCAGCCTATAGACCTTAAATGCATCATGTTACATGTTTTAGTTTCACGCGTTTACCTGTGAAGGGACTTGCAAATAGTCGAAACTTCCAATTGTTATTAACGACAGCTATTTTCTATACATATAATAGGGGCTGCCACCGACTCGTCATACGGCAAGCCCAAACAGAATTTATTAATGTAGTAGTTGGCACAGAAACCTAGAGGCGGTCACCAGCATTTCGTGTACAGGAGGCCTAAAGGATGACCATATTCGGTACTCAATAATACCGTTGACAGATTTGTCACACTCGGATAGCAGGTATTTTCAGCTAAATATAATTTTGAACAGTGATGCAGTCAATTTGAAACTAGGTTTATACACAGCGTATTGTATTTTAACTGAGTTCAAAAAAGGGGGAAGTTCTATATTCGTCTGTCGAGACGTATACGTTTTTTTTTTATATTTGTTTATATTATCATGAATTGTGGATCGATTGTGCATATCCCATATTAGTCCCATATGAATTTGATTAACTACGCTCGGGTAGTTTTAGGTTTTAGAAAAAAACCGAGGTAGTACCAATAGTACCATGTGAAAAATGGCAATAAACGAAAACACAGAACCAAAGACACCGACTTCTGAATTAAAGCTAGTTGTCGCTTTGTAGTGCTTTTTTTTGAAGTCGGTTGTTTTATATTTTTGAAAGCTTCATTTTTCCTCCTTGGAGGTTGACATCCAAGTGTACTTGAGAGAATGAAGTATTAATAAAATAAATCTTATAAAAATCTTCTGTCGCAGTGTTATGGTAGGCTGTGTGCAGACGTTGTCATAAATTACCTGTGGAAAAATCCTCTTAATGACTAAAGTCGAATTATGTAGTAGTATTGTGTTCTATTCTATAAAACGAAACATGAAAATTATCATGAACATTTATGTTATACCGCAAACTAATGGTACCTATGACTTTCAGAATATACAAATGAGAATATGACATCTACGTCATATTATAGGCTAACAGACATAAAATAATATTGTTATACCTAGTCTAGTCTATAATGATACACAAACTTATTGCTAACGTGTCGTCACTAAATTAGCACTTAGCAGCGCAAATCAAATTACTGTAGCAAGTGAACAAAAGGCAGCAAGTAGACAAGCGTCTTAGACTTAAGCGGAGATTACGTGGATCGGAGCTCATCGCCGATGGAACGACTGAGATACGGCCTTAGCGCCATACCGAGCTAGTTTGATGCCTTTGTGAGCTACACATTGTCTACTTGGCGGAACATACCTACCTGCAGCTAGTGCCACTTATGTGCTAGTAGAAGTTAGCTGTTCGTTTGAATAAAACTTTGGTTAGTTGGGCTTGTAATGTTTGGCTTATTAGAATGATATATCGTTGCTAGACAATGAAATATAGTAAGAAGAATAAATATAAAGAGAAACAGATTAAATATTTCGACTTAGCACACGAGGTTGTTGACATGTGGAATGTTGACTCGGCTGTCATTGTGCCGATTGTCGTATCAGCCAATGGGCTGATGGCCGAGACCCTCGACCAACACCTGTCGAGGCTATCGTCCGGCGGTTGGATCAAGAGCTTGATTCAGAAGGCAGTACTCCTTGACAAAGGCTCGTATCGTGAGGAGGTTCCTGTCTCTGGAGCCCTAACCACCGGTAGCTTGGACCCTGCTCTCGATACCGGAGTTCCACTATTAAGTAAGTTTCTTCTTCTAAAAATATTTAAAAATGTAACTAATATGTATGTAAAGAAATAAACATATTATACGTATAATATTTTGTTCCGCATGGTGCTGGATGTAAAGAATAGTACCATCCCATTTCTTCTCGTGGGTTCACCCACGGAACAAATTGTTATTGTATGTTTAGTAGAGGCAACTAATGTACTTACTAAATAATGGGCAACAGCGTTCACTATGCATTTTACCACCATGCTTTTTTTTTTCTGGATGGGAAATCATCAAATGACTTCTCCTGCTCTGGGTGAAGCGGGAGGTTGTGTCAGAATTTTACTGACTAAAACCCACCCGTGTTCCTTCAGTTGCCCATATACCAGGGTCACGGTATCTCGATTGAACGATCTCGCGACCCTGGCAGGCATCGGTCCTAGCAGACCCCTTATTGCTGGCATCTCTTTGAGGCGCGTGTGGAACACTACGCGCCGTCGACCCGAGCCTGTTCCTTACCGGGCGGCGATCTACCCATTGCTCGCCGCCCGCAAGCTCGCGCCTACGGTGGCCGGGAGTCCGCTATCGACTCCCGACGCCCGGGGCGTCTCCTCCTTCGGTGGCTAGGGATATGAGGGCGCAGTGACTGCCACTCCCACACGCGCCCCGCCTCCTCCTTTGCGAGCATTACTGGGTGGGACGGAGGTGACGGCTTCGCATGTCCTCTCGCTCCGTACCATGGCTTGCACCAGGGCCGGCCACACGAGAGGTCGCCGCCGCCGATCGCCTCCACGAGGATTGCCACCATGCTGCGTTCGTCAACCCGCTTGCCAAGCGTGGCGATTATGGCAAAGGCTCCAAATTTGGGGAGGCCTAAGTCAGGGAGTAGACATCTTTCGGCTGAAATAATGATGAACATTTTAATATAGTTTTGTAAGTCTACGCTACTCAAGTATGACATAACATAAGCCTCAATCAAAACTTTGTGTGTACTGAGATACAACCCAATATTTAAAAAATGCTTCAATTCATTTTAAAATCATCCACAATTATGTAAATAACATGGAAGTAAACGTACACCTTAATAATTAGGGTCCAAAGTGAACCGCAAGTCCTATATACGGTAATGTTTCCTATATAAAATTGTATACATACGGGCGACCGGTTCGGAATTAATTAGTTTTATTCGATGTATTGGAAATATGAAAGGCTTCGTATTCACTACCAACACGCTTAGTTTTATAAAAACGGGCACAGCGAACTGTTAATTTAATTTTTTATGCATATTTTACAGCACTACGTTTTTTTTTATCCCAGCATGAGTTATATTGTAGGCGTTACCAGTAGTAAACCTTTCAACTGATTTAATTCTACATATTTTAGGCTTAACTACGTGTAATTCCTTGCATAATGCCAAAATTATGCGAAGCCAACATTCTATCAAAATAATTTCAATCAGTCAACGTACATTAAGTACACCCGACATGGACATTTTAATAAAGTTCTATAGACTTTTACAAAAACATGCATTAAAATTAAATGAACATAAAATAAAATGCTAATTCCCATCTCTCACACTAGAATAATAATAAGCCCTGGTTGTAATAACCACAGTTATTGAACTCTCCACGCGCTGAAAAAGGCAACAACAATACAGCTCATAATGATATACGAAACTTATGAAAAAATAATAAAATCGCAGCCATAATGTCTTCGTAAAAAGACGAATGTACCTACCTAAAAGAATTCGCGAATAAAGAACAAAGAATACAATAATAACTCTTACTAACTTGCCGTAAAAGAAAGTTTTAAGAATTTTCGTCTACGAAACTTGGTCCAATCCAATTTCAGTAAAGCTTCAGATTATAATTCTCGTTATTCCAAATTAAAAACTGTTAGCTGCGTACTAACTAGACTTCGTTTTGTTTAAAATTAATTTAACTGAGTTATATAGGTTCATTTTAACATTCATAAATATTAATTTTGGCTGAATGTTCCAATTCGAATCAACCGCCTGAATGAAAACCATTATACTTACACAAATACGTTTCATGTATTTATAACCAAAAGTTTCTGTACTTCACGCATATCATATTAAAATTCATAATAAGTACTAGCAGCTAGATTAAACTGTACGATTACGAAACCAATAACTTGTTCAAAATAATTATCGTTTTTGTTTCATGATCGCACCGCAATTTTAGATTATGAGTGCTGTTTCGTTAATTATACCCAATTTAAATTACCGCAATCCTACCAACACTTGTTTCATTAAATTTTTATTAGCTGTTCTCCTACTGATCCTCTTCAAATAATTTTACAATACTGATCATGAAGGTTTAAAAACATCAGATTTGTCAAATTTGTTCTTAGAGGCTAAAGTTACCCATTACGTAATTCCATTTATTTTCTTAAGTTGTTCCAATATTAGACAATCTCATAGCTAAAATGTGGCCTGAAAAATATGCTACTTGTATAAAATTGCCTGACCCTTGAAATGTGAAAAACATACTTGTTCGACTGAAGAATTAACAACAGTTAACAGATAAAATATACGAATCTCAGGCTTGTCTGAAGTCTCAGTCTGATTACGTTTCATTTGTCGACAGACAGAAAAAGCAGAAGTAGCACAGTGATAACGGCCGCAACTTACAAATTGTAAGTTGTAGGTTCCAACCCTGGCAGGCGCCTTCATCATCATCATTTCAGACCAAATACGTCCACTGTTGGACACAGGCCTCCCCCAAGCATCGCCACTTCGACCAGTTCTGTGCTTCTCGCAACGTATTCAGCAGGCGCCTTACTTTGTGTAAATTATTTCATCACTAGTGCTCTCAAAAAGTTGAAGATAAACATCGTGACGAAACCATCATGTCCTAGAACAAAAAAATCGAATACATGTAACATCTACCAATCCGCACTGGGCCTGCGTGGTGGATTACGGCTCACTCCCTCTCACCAAGAGGAGTCTCGTGACCTAGCAGTGGGAACATTATAAGTTGATTCTGATGCTTAGACAGAGAAAACTAGTTTTCAACTACATAATTAAAGCAAAAAACCTCATTACCCTATAGGTCTAGGCAGTGTAATTAAGTAACAATATCTGGTTGACCGAGCATTGCTCGGTATTTTTTTTAAATAATAAGTTTATGTTCAAGTTGATTATCGATAAAGTTGGTCATTGAAAACACGAATAAAACAACATTTTATAAAAATGAATCCTAGCTAGATCGATTTGTCGCCCCCGAACCCTCCTGTATACTAAATTTCATGAAAATCGTTGGAGCCGTTTCCGAGATTCCGATTATATATATATATATACAGGAATTGCTCGTTTAAAGGTATAAGATTTATCTACCACATTAAACCATTATTCCAAGTCCCTAGACTCTTCAATCTACATGACCCTTTTGAGAAACTGAGTGTTTGGATTTATAAATGATAAATAATCACTTATTTCTGTAAGTACGTTTGTACAAACCCTTTTACAAGTCAATCATATTTCAAAAACTAGATGCGGTCGGCGTTTCCTATCTGTCTTCCTATCTTTGAGAAGAAAGGCCGAAAGAAACTCAGAGGTAGGTAGATAGGTAGGTATCTTTTAAAGCTCAGACATATACCCTTTTATTCATAAACGTTGTTTAAACTTAAATAATGATTAGTGAGTGTTAACTATACATTTTTGACATTTAAACGTCTCTCAACTTTAATCAAAGTTTATGAATAAACCTCATTATCTAAAAATTCTATTGAAAACTGGAATACCCACAAAAACGTAGTTTTAAGTATATACAATCGATTCACTCATTTCCTGGTTACTGTGAAAATATTTATAAAATCGAAATAAAGGCCTGTGAGACCAATCTGTCACACGTCCATTTAACACAACAAAATCGCACCTGCAACTGAGTTCGTCGAATTCCAAATTCCCGAACTATCGGTAAAACGTACAATACTACGTTATACTGATATTTAAAAGTTTATTTACGGACGGATACGAATAGATATACACCGGCGGGCGGCGGTATTAACGATAAATGTAGAAGGGGATGAAATAGACGGATGGCAGTTAACTATTGCCTGGGTGAAATTTAATCTGGTTTATTTTTTATAAAAATTGGTTGACAAGCTCG
The DNA here is from genome assembly GCA_932294355.1 of Aporophyla lueneburgensis. Taxonomy (NCBI): domain Eukaryota; kingdom Metazoa; phylum Arthropoda; class Insecta; order Lepidoptera; family Noctuidae; genus Aporophyla; species Aporophyla lueneburgensis. The sequence continues at coordinate 17,245,096 of OW028746.1, read as the reverse complement.
TATCAGCCTAGCTAAGAAAACCGTAGTACAAGACCTCGTGCTTTTGAACCCCCTTTGTGTAGCACTTTTAATGTAAACTCACTTCTTTCACCACGGCACCATATGTATTCAATAAAATGTTAGTACCTAATCTGCAAAATCAAAATTAAAAGTAATTTATTCAAACTAGGTTGAGAGTTAGCACTTTTGAACGCCAAAATAACATAAAACAGTCCCCCAAAATGTTCGCCCTTCACCACTTCCTAGTGTCACTGGGAAGGAGAAGTGGTGTAACAAACTCCCCAGCAGCACAGTTGTCTGTTAAGTTAGCAAAACTTGATTATGTAACGGCCTGGCCACGGGACAGTCGCCATAGCGAATATTCATGCAGTGCGAACGGCGCGGCGTCTAACGACTGAAACAAACGCATAGAAATGTACTTATCAAGCCACGCGGAGCGGCGAACGGCGAAGCGACCGGTGAAATGTACCGAGCGAACGGCATGGGCGACTGACGTGACGGCGCGGCCGGCGAGTCAAACAAATACATGAATTGGTACGGTGTGAGCCACGGGTCGAGCGGCAGTCGCGGCGACTAGGGCAGTGATCAAGCGAGTTTAGTTGTTTTCGCCGCGAATAATGAACGCCGAGACTTTACGGCATTCTGTATTTCTCGTACTTCTTGTGGAATTCTCCATCTATACCTTGATTCCTATTCAACTCATGTACTCCACAATCTCTTCCAAATATTGTGTCGTGAACCAAAAAACTATTACTTTTTAAGCAATATCGAGATAACTTTGATAAGACAATTCGCTCTCGGACTTCCTTACTGGTCGCGGCGGCGAACGTGACTGCCCGTGGCCTGCAAACGATGCCGCGCGAATGGTCGCCTCGCCCACCGCATCGTCGTTCGCACCGCCGATCCCCGTGGCCAAGCCGTAAGTAATTAATATTACGAAAACAAAACATACATTAAATTGTTTGCCATATGTCAGCTAGCACATGCCAATATACCAAAAAAAAAACATTGAAAACTAAACTCAAGCTGACATAAAAAAATAAAACGTAATATAACTTGCACTTTACACGGCAATAAAAACTGTATACTTTCTACATGCCCCAATTAGTTAAGATTGACAGCATGCTTCAACTCAATCATAAACTACAATATACCTATTAGAGTAGTAGTCCCCATGAGAAAGATTAGCTTCTGTACGCCTGAATAAACCGACAAACGCCCAACTTGGCCAACTTTGACTAATTAGTCGCTAAACAAACAGAACGCCGACATCGGCCGACTGAAAGAGACTATCATGTATACCTATCTATTAATTAAGCTATACTATACTGGATATAATTTTATGTGTTAGCTATGTATGAGGTCCACGTAGGAGTGGAGAATGGTCCTCTAGTTGAAAAACTGACTACCGAAGTCCAATATACATACATAATCTTATTATTATCTTATCTTATACCTTTAAACGAGCAATTCTTGTATATATATATATATATAATCTGAATCTCGGAAACGGCTCCAACGATTTTCATGAAATTTAGTATACAGGGGGTTTCGGGGGCGATAAATCGATCTAGCTAGGATTCATTTTTTATAAAATGTCGTTTTATTCGTGTTTTCAATGACCAACTTTATTGATTATCAACTTGAACATAAACTTATTATTTTAAACACAATTTACCAAAAAATACCGAGCAAAGCTCGGTCATCCAGATATTATTTATTAAAACGATCAAAATCTAGTCGCATCAATGTCAAAAACAGGGAAATGAAAGGTATGGCTGGTTTACACAGTGCGAGCTAGCGTACGAGTTAGCCTTCCGAGTAGCTGCACTGCAGTAACTCGCACTGTTTGGACGTAACTTGCGAGTAACTCGTACGTGCGAGTTGGTCGGTAGCTCGCATCCGAGTTACTTCAACATTTTTTGTTTTCACTCGCATGCTCGCCCGGCAGCAACTCGCACATAACAGCGGCTCGTGCATCGCTCGCATCGTTTGGACACGTTCGGCAGTAGCTCGCCAGTGCCAGCCGGGCAGTTGTGAGTGGAACCCGTGTTTTTTTGTGTGCTACGCCTGTGTACTAAATCGAGTTCGAAATGGCTGCGGATAGATGGTCTTCTGACAATAATATTTCATTCATGAAACTCTACAGAGAACAAGAAAACCTATGGAATTGTTTTGATAAAAACTATCGAAATAGAGATATGAGAAAAGCATCTTTGGAACATATCGCAAAAGAAATGCACCTAGGTAACACCAGTGAGGTAACCAAGATAATAAAAAAAATTCGATCCACCTACAATCAAGAAGTGAATAAAATTGAAAAAAGCAAGAAAAGTGGTGCTGGCGCAGACGATGTGTACAAACCATCCATGAAATGGTTTGATATAATGGATTATATCATGAAAACAATTAATTTAAAAGAAAAAAAAACAACATCCAATCTGGTGAGCATCTAATTCTTTATTTGATATAGTTGGTTACATTTAGATATTAATCATACGACTTTGCCAGGAGACAGCACCGTCATTATAGAAGTAGTTTTTATATTTTTCTCTCAATTTTTCGGCAACTGCTTTTGATCTGTTATTTGTTCGCGATCGGGCGATACTCGGTAATGCATTTATTTCTGATCTCCACGTTCCAAGATTGACAGTAAAGTTTGTAATATCTTCATAATCTACACTACCAGGAGGAGTGTAGATGTGTGGTGATGATTTCCATAACCAGTTGTGCAGTACGCATGTAGTTCGAATAATTTTTATTATCGTCTCCTTTTGCAACTGGATAGGTTTTCCCAAAACACGAAAGCGAGATGCTAAAATACGGAATCCATTTTCTACTATGCGTCTTGCCCTAGAGATTCTGTAATTGTAAGTTTTTTCAGCTGTCGTGGTCTCATAGGGAAAGCGTTTCAATAAGACAGCTCCCGTTACTGGATTTTTTAGATGCCAAAGATGAAATTTAACAAGTACTTTCACGATACCGAAAAAGAGCTATATACGCCCGGAACGCATCTGCTCTTTCCTCATACAGTGTTTCGTCACCACAGTCTTACATAGCGTCACCATCACCAGGACCCAGTGTGTCCTTCCCATGCACAACTTACCAGCTTACAGAAACAGTTTCCGTGCAGCAGCCACTTCAATCAGTTGCTCACCAATCATCACATTCATCATACGAGGCCGTCACCTCAGAAACAAATTCTGCGCAGCAGCCAGTTGAACCAGAACATAACATAACATAACATAAATAAATCTTTATTGACATAAATTTGTACAACATTTTTATGAATTCCCTAGCTCCTGCGCTAGTGTACACTGTATTACAGGAGCTAAACTGTATTTGTTGCGTCCTGAAATAGTTTCTCTATGCGCACGCAACGCGTAACGGAATGACATCTGACTTGTCAAGTTTGATTTTGACGTTTGACACTCTCTCTTGATTTTCGGTGGGAAACGAGGAAGCATGTCGCCGATTGAGCCTCGCGATCTTTTTGTAAAGTTATCCCTTACCCGGTCGTTTTGGTGACGATAGGTCATGACCCATTGTTTGGATTGTTAATAACCCCTAATTTGACATATCACGGGTTTTATTTGTTGGAAATATCTCGTATAAATAGTTGAAGGTCATTCAAGTGACGCTATTGTGAATGAGTGATTTGAAGACCGCATGCTGTGATTCTCTCCAGCCTAATTGGAAGCGGATTGTTACCAGGAGAATACTCATAACGTCACGACACGATACACATACACTCACTTACATACATATCTCCAGGTTGGCCACCAGAGCAGTGTCCTTCAACCAACAGGTAAGTGTTTGATTTGTAGTTTGGCTCCGCGCACGTCGGACAGTACGCTAGCCACTCTTGTCTCTAGAGCCCCACGATTATAACTCTTCCACTGCGCACTTGAAATCGTATTGGGAGGCCTAGCCTGGCAGCGTACAGTATTACAGGAGCTAAAGAACAATCATCAAGTGCATCATACACCGTTATTGACTTTAAGGTGACGTAGCGAGATAAACGTGCTTTTTCTTTTTAGCGTACCTTTCTTACCGTATGACATCCGTACTTAATCTTTTAGTGTATGTTTTTTGACTATATGATCTAGTATCCTGTAAAAGGAAAACACGATACGATGAAATTTTCTCGATACAAAAAAATCGCAAAGTTCAATCTATGATTATGATTTTTTTAGCCTCAAGGCGCGATGCGTATGAATTATTAAACATAGTTTACTTTAAAACATTGATTATAATTGTATCTAAGTTTTTGTAAAACAGTTTTCGTTTTAATAATACTTTTCATTCATAAAAAACGGCGATTCGTTTTGGCACATACGTTATTTTATTCCAAGCGCACACACATTATCGCCATCTCTTCTTTTGCCTATCATAAGTAGTGTCATCACTCTCGTTCGTTCATAAATCAGTCGCCCAGTAGGGCTCATCGACGTCGAACCTATGTCACTTTTTTACAAATCGGTGCGATCAAAATTACGTTTTTGAAATATTTGTGTTCACAGAAAAAGAAAGTAGTTAAGCATTTTGCTGTAATCATTTAATATAATAAGTGTTGGCTTTCCAAATAACTTTGTATTTCGACTGTATATGTGTCTATTTTTGTGACTGTGAACAATATAACATTCTTTTTCTATTACCATTTAGAGACGACATAAATTATGTATGAAAATGGGAAGAACCATAAACCAAAACTGAACAGTACCTTCAAGGTTAGGAGTGCCTGCACAGGGCAATTAATTTATTCATTTTGCAAGAATGAAATACCAATAAGATGATCATAACAGCAATGATATTTTAATAAACAGATATGTTATACACGTACAAAACAAGCGAAAAACGTGTTCCGCGCAGCAGCGGCAGCACACATACACACTTTTCATTCATTTACGATTCACACACAAGTCAACATTATAGAAAAGGGACGGCTTGATAAAACCAAAAAGAAAAAAAGAGACAGTTAGTGTTATCAGTTGCGCTTGAATGTAAACAAACATTAGTCTGGCCACAATCTTGTTGGCCAATCACAGCATGTTGGCATCATAGACTAAAAATTTAATGAGACAGAAGGTACAAACCGCACGTACAACATTTGTATACGCGGTTTGTACCTATAACAACTCATAGTCAGGACTAGGTTTGTAGGTGAGAAATAAAACACGAGATAAAAGAAAAAAAAATGTATTGTGTAATAAAAACAATCATACACCTTCGAAAAGATTCAATTTATTTCTTTTCTGTCTCTTAGACAGTTTCTTTATTTCGGGATTATTTTTATGAGCGGAATGGAGGCGAACTGTTGTGTATTTATCAATTATGGTTTTAATTAATTGTATGCGATGATTAAAAAGAGGTGCCTGTTGTTTGGAATGTTCCAAAAGTGAGTCAAATATATTGGAAATTAAAAAAGTTTTTAAAATAAGACATTTTAGTTTCTCAATATCTTGATTGTTAACAAAATGGGTACCATGTTCATTTAAATGAGATTTTATAACTGTTTCAGATTTTAAGCATACTGCAAACAAGTTTTCTGATGCATAACATAATCCTCCCATGTCTCTGATTGTGACCAATTTGTGGAACCACAATTTTTCATTGGTATATAGAGCATCAACACAGATTTCACACTTAATCATTTTAGATAATTTTCGTGCAATCCAACCAGAAATATAACCTGTTATTTGTTGAATTGACTCTGAACAATTTTCACTATTCAACATTTCAGAAAGAATATTAATATTGTTTTCACAATTTTTGTCATTAGATGTAGGAATACCTAAAATACTTTCAGTTTCGTCTAAATCTAAAGCACGAAGTCCCGATGATGAATTAATGTTTTCGATTCCCGATGATGAGCATGTAAGAATAGGGATATGTTCCATAGGAATGCAATTTCCACTAAAGGAGCTGCGTAATTCTAGGTGATTGAACATTTTTTTGTACAATCCTTTAAATTGTACTGTGTTAGGATTATTATTATAACCACCTTGTCGCCTGAGAATACCAAAAAAGTTTTCTAAATGGTCTTGACTTAATCGGTAAGTTGCGATGTACTCTAATGCTGGTGTCTGTCCTGTAAATGTTGCTGCAGTTACATAAGTGGTGAAAAGATGTTTTAAACTTTGAATGCAAATCAAAAAACCTAAAAAGCCAGTTTTAGATTTGCATTCAACTATGGGTTTTTTGGATATGGTAATTATAATTCTGTCTCTTGTTACAAGCTTTTTTTTATTGTAAATTCGTAATGTCAATATATATTCCTTTGCCTTCTCCAAAAAAACTAAAATTTGCGCAGAATTATTTACACTAATGGGTTTTGTAAAATCATATTTTCCTGATGACCTGGAATTTAAAATATCAAATAAATCATTGAAGATTGAGACAAACTCTACGGTTGGTGCTGTATTTTTAATTTTGGATGATACTATCAATTGATCACAGAGTTCTAAAGCACGGGCTATACTTCTGCTAAATAGCTGTGTGGCTAACTTAACTTTCATTATTTCATTTCGAAAGTTTATATGTCGTTGTGAGAGTTTATTAGCAAAATTTAAGCCTTGACTAGTTTGAAGTTGATTCAAAGCAACAATTAAACTCCATCTAATTTCTTTATTATTATCCCCGAATATAACTTTTTTTGCCTCGAAGGTGTTGCGAACTAATTTTATCATATGGCATGGGTCTAAAAATACAGCTACTTCAATGCCACAATCAGGATGTAAAAAAGTAGTTTTTAAATTACTTGGTGTCTTTAAATCACAACCTAAAAGTTCAGCCGCAGCTAAGTTACTTGGACAACCATCAAATGTAACCGCCACAACATCAGCACCAGAATCGTAACATTTACTTATACAAGTATTAATTAAATTTGCCCGCGTTTCTGCTGATAGACTTTTTACAAAAAAGTAACCTACCGGCAACTTCCAGCTTTCATTAAGACCAACTAAAATGAAAACGTACACCTGAGTTGCAATATCATTGCTGAGGCTAATATCAATACCGAAATCAACAAGACCGTCAGTTTTTTTACCAGTCCAAATTGTTTGATGCCTAAGCGCCATTTCATCTGCTATGAGGGTACATAATAGGTGTTTACCAGATAAAGCACTCTTCTTTGCTAAAATATCAAAAGCTTGATGTGTGAACCCCGGCGAACAAGAAGTATTTTCATACCACTTTGCTAACACTCGTGGATGTGGCAAAGCAGTATCAAACGTACTTCTTACATATTTGTAAGCGGCAGAAGAATAAAAATTCAGAGTGAGTGCAAATTTTCTGAGAGCGGGGGGATACTTTTCGCGATACGATTTCTTTGATTTTTTTTTTAAGTATGTTCTATTTATTAAATCTAGGACTTCAGTCTTTAAGTTAAGTTGCGAAAATTGTTCTTTAGAAATGTAATCCTTTGTCTTTAAATCTCTTAATATCACGCCTACGGTGGCCACTCGTTTCTTTAATCTTTTATTTTGTTGAGCAAGCACTTTATTCTTTTTCTGTAACAGTTTCTTTTTTACTGTTAATTCGTATACGCGTTTTTTTAGTGCGGCTTTTCTGGGTGTGTCTAAAATATCTTCCATGTCCGGTATGCTAACCTTGTCGAGACTTGTCGGGGAGTTCTGAATATTTATATTTATGTGTTCCTGAGAAATAGAACAAACTAAGTTAAATACAGGCGACGTTATATAAAGGGAAACTCGTAGCGAAAATAATGTTTACAGTTTCACTTAAAATGCCAGAACAATTTCAACTCGAGCAAATCGGCGCTTAGTGGCTACGGTATAATCATTTTTAAAATGTTTAATTACCTCTATAACAGGAACAGCATTCTTTTTGAGAAGTATTCGACCTTTGTTCGAAGTATATATATCAATGGCCTTGAAGTGATTGCTACATATTCTACTGCTTTTTGAAGCCATCCAATCTGATTCATATCTTTGTTTACGAACAATTGCGATCCATTCTTGGTGCCGGACCTCATTGGTAGGAAACCTTAACGATGAAAAGGCAAACGGAAAAAAAGCAAAGGGAATAGATAAACTCGCTGTTGTCGCACTGTTTAATTTCTAATTAAGTATGTAAATCATTACATAAAACAAAATGATTAAATAATACAAGGTTAGAAAAAATGAAAACATCTGTGAGGTAACGATGACTTTACTGCCTACGATATTCGCATCTGTACTTTTATTCTATGTTCGGAGTAAATGCGTCCTTGTCTTACTCACGAAAAAGAAATGTATTTCCATTTCTTTCTTTCTTGTAACCTCCAAATATCAGAATATTAGGAAAATCATTGAAATATATGAATAAATCGAAGTATATTGCATACATACTTGTGATATGAGATCCCTTGTGTTTTATTAACTTTGGTGTCATAATTGGTACACTTTCTAAATACACAAGATGGCATTTTTTTATTTTTTTTGTCTGCACGTATAACTCGTCGCCATGCGTGACGCAGACTAAAGGCACAAGGACCCAATTAGGTCCTTTTCGAGTCTTCAAGATTGCGCGCTCATAACATATCTGTTTATTAAAATATCATTGCATAACAGTGAATCGAATTCACCACCTTCACTAAAGCATTACAGCAACAATCTTTTCTCCTTTTGTAAAGTAATATTGAGTAAACTCCTTATTTTCTAGAGAAGAACGTCTGTTTTATCCCAAAAACTTTTATTAATCATTCATTTAGAAATAAAATAAAATATTTAATTTGTTTTTAGGTTTGAAGTATGTCAACAATATATCTATATGTCGAGTACTGTCACTTCAAATGCAAGAGCATAACGAATGAATGGAGTAGCATTAGAATTGTAAAAAAGGTGAGGTTTTACTTGACAGCAGCCCAAAGAAGGGTAATGATTTAAACAGTCTGTGTCAAACGCCGAACTAGTTTAAAAAAATATCATTGGCATGTAAAAGTGTTTGTACAAACCTACTTACAGAAATAAAATCATTTATCATTTATAGCAGATGTGAAGTTTTATTGAAAATATAAATTTTAATTTCATGTATCAATCAATCAATCAAATCAGTTTATTTCGGGCTACAAAGACCCAAATCATAATACCATACAGAGTATCATACATACAAAAAAACCACGTAAACACAACTATTGTACACGAAGTGACGGCGACGTGTTGCGCTGCGTAGTATCGCGTAGCCGTCCGCGGAATCGCCGATACACGACACCCTTCGGCCAAAACTCTTCCTTGAGGAAGGTCTCGATTTGATGAGTTGGAACTTGGACCACGAATGACTTGAAGTTCGTGTTGTGGCACGGTTCCAACTTCTCGACCCTCAACGTCCAGTTGGACTTAACACGTACAAACTCCACGAGCTCCTCAACCTTCGTGGTGTAATGTAGACGGGACACATAGACCTGCGTCGTTAGTGTAGCTGGACGCAGCAGCATATTGAGTCCTGCTAGCGCGGTCCCGCACTGGTTCCGACTACAGCTTCTTCCTGTTCTTCCTCTCTACCTTCACGAAGCCATTCTTGTCAGGCAGGTGCCCTGAAGCCGGGCCTAGCTGTTTCGAACCCTATATGTACCGTTTTGATACCTAATCATTGGCAGCCTATAACGTTCCCACTGCTGGGACACGGGCCTCCTCTCGGTGAGAGAGAGTGGGACATAATCCACCACGAGGGCCCAGTGCGGGTTGGTAGATGTCACATGTCTTCGATTTTTTGGTTCTAAGACATGCCGGTTTACTCACGATGTTTTCCTTCACAGTTTTGAGAGTAGTGGTATTGAAATGATTTACACAGAGTAAAACGCCTGCTCGGGTTCGAACTTGTAAGTAGTAGCCGTTGCCACTGAGCCACCACTGTTTCTCGATATCTAGTTGATATCTAATCAAAGGTCTACAAGAGTGCTTTCTGAAAACGTATTGGCTATTTATAATTTTTCATTCCTACAAGATTTTATGGATGATCAAAACAATGGTGTTTTACTCTGTTTTGAATAACACTAAACGTACTTCTATAATCTTATGAAGACTGTTTAGCACATTATTTGTGTACTCCATCTCTGAATTACCCCTAACCCCAAAATAACTGTAATGAAAAATAAAATTAATAAAAGAACAAATATATATACGAGTTAATAGGCTGATAAACACATTGCCCTCTGCACTCGGGTAAAACACCCAAATAAAAAGGTATAATCTAGACATAGTTAAAAAAATATCGGCAATAATATCGGTTTTGGTTTTCTAACCGCAGTCACACGTAATTACTAAAATATGTATGTATAAGTCAAGTAATTTTGACATTTATCATACACATTGCCATACGAAATTGGCCTTGAAGGAAATATAAATGACTTGTAAAATAAGGTGAAAAAAATACTCATAACTAGTATTACGTAATGGACGAAGTCTATGTAAAATATTGTAATTGTGATTTACCAAATAAATGTATAGTAATCAGTGAAACGAAATTGAAGTTTATTAATCTCTTAAGCACCATCATATATTTTATTTATAGACCTCTAGAAGATTAATTCGTTATTTTTAATTTCATGTTGTAAATCTATATATTAATACGTAAGGCTTATTTGCAACAATAGTCCTGTCAGTGATGATGGATTGATCCCAGTACTATGTGACATTTCCATTTAAGAGAACTGGGTCGGGCACATACCTGTAGTACGGCACCTCTGATTCCACAAGACTGTATTTAAGAGCAAGTTGCTGGTGGATAATCCTGGCTACTAGGTTGTGCCTATGCAAGTATTCTTCGTTAGCTAGACGAGAATACCCGGAAATTATGTGTCTAATTGATTCTCCTGGACGGTGGCATGCCCGACAGATGTCAACCGTGACATCTTTCACAATAAATGTCCGGTAGTTGTTTGTCATCATAACTTCGTCCATAATTGCACAGACAAAACCTTCGGTTTCCCCAATGAGGTCACCGAAACGCAGCCAGGCTACGGACGCTAGTAGATCTACATCGGGTCCATGTAAGGCCCGGAAATAGCGTCCGTGGAGCTCCTTACTCTGCCATACTTTCATACGGTCATTAGTGTCGAGTATTACAGGTTTGCACCAGTTCTCGTTAGCCAAAGAGAGCGGGGTGAGGCCCTTGTCAACCGCGACCACATCTCAATGCATCCCCACGTGCGTCGGTTTCTAGAAACTATTCCCTGAGGCTGCATATCTCGCGATTGTGGAGAGTCTTAGCGTTTAAAAAGCCTCGACCTCCACACTTTCGCGGGATATACAGACTCATTACCGATGACCGTGGGTGATGCATTCGATATGCAGTCAACAGCGTACGGACCCCCCTGTCCAGGGCGTCGAGTTTGGTTTGAGTCCATTTGAGTATGCCGAAAGAGTACATCAAAACAGGCATGACTCAACCGTTGAAGGCGCGCACCTTGTTTCCGCCTGATAGAAGACTATTAAAAACTTTCTTCAGGCGGCCAAAGAAGCACTCCTTCAACGATTGCTTCATGTCAGTAACATTGATGCCCAACGCTTCCGACATACCCAAATACTTATAGGTTTCGGGTGCGGAGAGGGCTTGGAGGTTTATGGAATCCGAGAGTTGGGTTCCCACGGATTCCACAATCTCCCCTCGCTTCACATGCATGACCGCACATTTGTCCACACCAAATTCCATTCTGATGGCGCTGCTGAAGGTTTCAATTACTTTCAGTAGCTCCATCAGTTGAAAATTGTTGGGGGCAAAGAGTTTTAGGTCATCCATGTAAAGGAGGTGGGATATAACCTGACCACCTCTCCTCATCCGATAGCCTATGCCTAAATCCTCCAGCAGTGTGCTTAGAGGATTCAGGGCTAAGCAGAACCAAAGCGGACTCAAACTATCACCCTGAAATATGCCTCGCTCGATCCTTATCGGTTCGCTGTTCCCTTGGATATTTCAACATCCTGGGTAGCGAAGGACCGTCCTCCACTGCCTCATACCTGAAATCAGGAAGGTGCGAAGAGTTGCATCGACTTTATACAACTCCAGCACCCTCATGAGCCATGTATGTGGCACCGAGTCATAGGCCTTCTTATAGTCTATCCAACATGTCGACAGATCCTTTCGGGAACGACGAACGTTGGCTAATGGTCATATCAATGAGGAGCAGCTCCTTAGTACCTTATATACTTATTATTATTACCTCCTTTTATATTTATTATTATATATTTTTTTTCACTTAATAATGTATTTCTATTCAAATGAAGCACGGTCGAATTTCGACCAATGGGCGATCACTAGTAATTAATAAATACTTAAATTGTTTATTATATATTTTTAATTATATTAAGTTAATCAATCTCGTATTACCCAACATCGGTACATAAATATTAGCTAGCTTTTTCCCGCGACTTCGTCTGCGTAAATCTTACGTTACGCGGACGCAGGTGAAGTCGCGGAATAAATAGAGTTAATGGGTAACGAATAAGGTTTAGTCGTGAAAGCGTAACAGACAGACAGAGTTAGTTTCGCATTATAATATTACGTATAGATAAAGAAGATAATTTGTTGCTGTAAGATAGTTTTATTGCTTATAATTAAATATTTGTATTATTTGTCTACTCCATCGCACGCTATGTGCAAAAATTTCATAGACCAACTAAATTAATGCTACTTTCACCTACTTTTTTCTAAGATGTTTCCGTCTCTACCTTGCTATTGTAGTTTGACAGATGTGCAACAGTGACAGGAATAGTGCTTACAGCAAGGCTATGCTAAATTAGTTACGGTTTTTTATTTCAAGACATTTTCTGTCATTAGTTCAACTTTTGGCCGCTGGTTTTCCTATTCTCTATAGACGGTTCAGATATAAGTTTGAGGCCGCCGGCCACTTTAGGTTGACCCGCCATAAACCACGCCCATCCTACTATCTTTCACATTCAAGGTGGGACCTTAATGATCCAATAGTCAGAGCAATGTTAAATTCTAATGTAAACAACATGCAATAATTTTCTTAGTTAAGGTTTAATTTGTCTTTGAAAAATAAATGAATGAGTCACACGTCATGTATCGTTGAATTAATTGAGTTTTACTTACTTGAAAATGTTCGTCCAAAGCTTCAGAAATAGCATCACAAACTTCTGGTATAAATTTTGATATAGAAGCTTTAGATATCCTGAAAAATACTGATAGCAGTCTGAATGATATTCCTGAGCTTAGGAAACACAGTGTTACTTCCAACTTTACCCTTGCTGCTATGGCATCTCTCATCAATGTGTCTTGACGTTCTTTTTTTGTTTTTATCAAATTTAAAAGGCTTTCAACTTGTTCAGGTGTCACTCTCATCACTGCTTTATATTCGCGAGGGTCTTCATGGTAAAGCTCGTTGAGAATCATACGTGTTGCCCCTAAAGATCTTCTAGCCATCCAATCTCTAATCCAAATCCTTTTCTTTCGCTTTTTTTATATTGGCTATGGTTATAGATATTTTCCAATTCCTGACATAAAATTGTTGTCATAGAGCGTATCACCGTTTTTTTTTATTAAAACAAGTTCACTCGACATCGCGACACAACTCGTACTGGGCAATAGCTAGGTGTCGTGTAGACAGCAAAGGCGAGCCGAGCTACTGGCGTACGAGTAGACAAACCGAGTAGCTGTCTACTGGCCAGGCAGCAGCTCGCACTGTGTAAACCAGCCTGTATTTTTGACAGATTTAGACCGAGGTTTTTGTAAAATGCAAACGTTCTTAAAATAAGGGAATTGCTTTTCTGACCTCTTTAGCTATTTGTAGTGGAATAAAACAAAATTATCACCTACCATACATCATACAACAGCAGTGGTGACCCAATGGGCCGCATAGGAGGTAGGTTCGAATACAGTCAGATGCTTTACTTTGAGCAAATAATTTCATCACCCATCCTCTTACAGCGGTGAAGGAAACATCGTGATGAAACCCGAACGAAAGATGTCCCAGAACCAAAAAAGGCGAAGACATGTGACATCTACCAACCCGCACCGGGCCCGCATGGTGGATTATGGCCCACTCCCTCTCACCGAGAAGAGGCCTGTGTCCCAGCAGTGGGAACATTATAGGCTGATTATACTATAGATCTCGAAAATTAAGCAACAGTACTAAAATTTTTTTCAGCTATCTGGCTGGCTATATGTTCGCTATAAACAAATTTTGAAATGTACATAAAGGTTGACATAGGCAAGATAACTATGTAGTCTGCCTGTGGAAACTATTTTCATAAACATGTTTATTGGGAAGGGAAAATATTTCGTGATACCATTTCACATTTCTGGCATATAATAATGTTCTAATACCCACATATTTTGATCGACAGCGGCCTACATTTCGGAGAATTCTTGTGTAAGGCAGTATGCCTATATGAGACAATAGCGTAAGCTTATATCTTATATCTTTAAACGAGCAATTCTTGTATATATATATATATATATAATCTGAATCTCGGAAACGGCTTCAACGATTTTCATGAAATTTAGTATACAGGGGGTTTCGGGGGCGATAAATCGATCTAGATAGGATTCATTTTTATAAAATGTCGTTTTTTTCGTGTTTTCAATGACCAACTTTATCGATAATCAACTTGAACATAAACTTATTATTTTAAACACAATTTACCAAAAAATACCGAGCAAAGCTCGGTCATCCAGATATTAATATTAGAATTGTTTTCACAATATTGTACATATGTACAGTAAGCAAAAATAGACTCTAAAAGTCCCTATTATTTTTAAAATAAATAGGACCTATTTCTTCCTTCTCTATCTTCAAACAGAAACACATGAGAAAAAATAAATAAAACCGGTACTCATCATAATTCATTGCTTTAATCAAGAACACGTCATAAAAAATCATATTATTACTAATACTATCATCGTAAGAGCTCTATTCCAAGAACATCTCTATAATTCCTACGGGAAGTTTGCTCTATATCTGTGAACCATCCAACTGGAAACCAATATTGCGTTGGGATTGAGAAACTTCCATATGCACGGTGTTTAATAACATTCGCCATTAAAATTCAAGTTTTAACTTTAATCTAAATCTATGCTCAACAGCTTGATCTTAAATAGTACCTGTTGCTTAAGATAATGCGCAATAATTCAAGATAAAATCTCAAACATTCGGGGTAAAAAGCATAAAAAAAACAGATTTCTTACCCACTATAAAATATTAACAACTGACATTATTCAACGTAGGTAGGTATTTATCAAAAAAATGCCTCCAATACTAGAACAAAATATTAAGGCGTCGCGTCGGCGGCGTAGAGGTCGTAGCAAAGTGCTACGTCGTAGCACTCGTAGCAACCACGTAGAGCCTTATATTCTGTTGCCTGTCACTAACCTTGAGTGACAATTACTATTCTTACTCTTTTTTTCTCTCCAAGATTTCTTAAAAAGAGGCTGGTGTCGGGAGATCTTTATAACTCTATAGATCTGATGGCAACAATTCATACGTACGTAAGCAAATGATTCCGCAGATATTTGTAAGTGTGTCTAAAACGAAAAATTACAAAATGGAATATGTTGATTCATGTACACTGTATACAGGAAAACGTAACCTTCTGAACGAAGCCTAATTGTCTACAAAGTTATAATAATATCGACAAGTATACTTCACCTTCGTTTCCCTTGTTTGGAACTCGTCCAATTATAGATAAAAGTTCCTGAAATGTTTTCTAAATAGATGTCTGCACGTTTACAGATACAGAATTTTAACATGCCATAATATTACGCCTGTTTTATCCGAAGATGTAGACAGGGGTATGTGTTCAGTGCCCTCTAAAAGTAGTAGTTGTAATTTTTCCTCTTCAGCTGTTCCCAACTATGTTAGAGTCAGACTCCAGTTTAACCAGATGTAGCTGAATAAAAAATATTTTACATATATAAGGTGTATCTATTCATACACGAAATATTTTAAGAGGCACACCTGTAGGTGGTAAAGAAGCTATAGAAGCAAAAAGAAAAAATGTATCTAAGCGTTTTTGAATTTTCGTAATTATTATATTTTTAAAGCTGCTTGAGACGTTTTGCATAAAACCTTTACTCCAAATTCTATGAATGAATGATGAAAATTATATGAATGCCTGACGCTGTGAGGGCGGCGACCGGACGGCACGAGCATAGCCGCGGTGTCTCGGGCCGTAAAAAATAAGAAGGAGCCAGTATTTCTTATGTGCGTCAAATAATTTATAAATATTAAATTTTGAAAAAAATGCATTCAGATAATATTTTTTTTCGTTGCTGGTGCTTCTTTACTACCTACAGGTGTACATCTCAAAATATTTCGTGTATCTATAGATACACCTTATATAGAGCGACTGCTTATCTGACCTCCACAACCCAGTTACTAGGTAATACTTCTTGGTACGACTGGTTCTCAAACAGGCTCTGAATACCTGTCGTATTTGTTTAAGATCTACAAATGAGGCATTATTACTATTAAAATTGAATTATTAAAATGATAAAAATCACCAGGTAATAAACCACTAAGGGATTTCCTGGTTACATTTTATGACAAACTAGCTTTTGCCAGCGGCTTCGCCCGCGTGGAGGTCGGAAAATATCCCGCGTGAACCTACTACCGGGATTAAAAGTAGCCTATGTGTTAATCCAGGTTAATTTTTTTTAGCTCGAAAGCACATTTTTATCCGACTTGCTTCAAATTTATCGTCACTGCTCGGCTCCTATGTGTCTTAGCGTTATGTTAAATACTTTATAACCTGCCCAGGAGTATGGACTACAATCGTACCAAGTTTGGTACGATTGTAGTCCATATTTGACCCATGCGTGCACATACAGACAGACAGACAGACAAAAAATGTACTGATTGCATTTTTGGCATCAGTATCGATCACCATTCATCCTCCAATATTAATTTTGAATATATTTTCAATGTACAGAATTGATCTCCCTACAGTTTTATATAAGTGTAGATTAGGTAGATGAATCCTACTACTATTATAATTGTGATTTTTTGTATATGTCAATAAATTCAGCCTATCGTAATCCACTGTTGGACATGGGCCTTTCCGCATCCGATCTGTCCCAGCCACCTAGGTCGGCGGTCCATCTAATTTAGACGTTTGTTAGTCAATCACGCGGAAACTGCTGAACGAATATGGTTGTTTGGCACATAAGTAAATTATAACCTAGATCAACATAGAACATTTTTATCCCGGTAATACGTTCCCGTGGGATCATTTTCATGGGCAAAGCCGCTGGAAAAAAAAAGTTGATGCATAAAAACGTTATAGTGTACAGTTCATACCTTTGAAACTAGAATTTAACCCTTAATGTGACGTCACCGCTGATATCGAAATATGTCAACTATCTATTGGAGGATGATTTGGCCAGTTATATTACATACTTATTTAATAGTAGCTTAAGCTAGCAGCTTCGTCCGTGTGTTATAAGTACATATAAACCTACCTCTTGAATCACTCTGTCTATTGATGAAAACTGTATTATGCTCCGTTGCGTAGTTTAATTGATATATGCGTAAAGACGCGGGATACGATTTTATTTCATCTATTGAAAAAATCTTTTTGTGTTGAGTAGCCTATTTATTGAGAAAGGCTACAGGTTATATAACATCACGCTACAATTAAAAGGAGCGGAGCAGCAACGAAAAATGCACGAAAACTGGCAGGCAATTTGATGCGACGGGAAGGGTCAGGGGAGTAAAAAATTGACGCGGACGAAGTCGCGAGCAGAAGCTATACTATATGTAAAGATGAAGTAGGCCTACTATATAAGATACTTAGACGTCAATCCAGACTAAGTTATTTACTTTGTATAATAAATTATTTACAGGAAAGAAGTAAACGTAGTCTTTTCCTTTCCAGTAAGCTATACAAAATTTCAGCTTTATGCAAAATTGCTCCCTTGACACCCAATTGCGTAACGCCTATATAATATTAATTTAAAAGTAAAATTAAGATGTTCCCCCTAGAGGGGTCAGTAGCGATGCCTTGTTGTGTACGCTTTGATTATCACTGATTTTAAGCGAAAGGATAACTATAAAAAACAATAAAAATCGAGATAGGTAATGCTATACGAAAATAGGTAGAATCAATTCTATTTTATGTAAATGGTGCCGTTCAAAAGTGCCTTTTATGTGCCTATTTCAAATAAAAGCTTTGTCTTTGACTTTGATACATTTAAAAAATAACAATTGGTATTCTCTTTGGCACTAAGTATAGTCATTCTGGTTAACTCTCCAATTTCTATATTTGTCCTTTCTGCCGTCGTTCATTTTAACTTCCAATCTACTAATGCAAATAAATAAAATTGAAATGTCTCTTTTTGTAATCTCAAAATAACAGCTTTTTACTAAATTCATATGAAAGTATAAGGTGCAGCGCAGACGGCACACTTTTTGTGCGATCGAGTCTGCGGCGCACAAAAATTTTAAGTCTAAAAACGCCGGACTTTTTGCGCGTCGTGTGCGTTACTGCATAGAATTGCATAGGTTCTATTTTCACAGACTAAAAAGTGCGTCACGGATAGTCTGTCGTCTGCGCTGCACCTATACGGTACATAAAACATTTTTTTTAACTTATAAATATCCAGTTAATCTCTAAAATAGCTGGACCAATTTTGACGAGACTATTCATTACTTTTTGTCCCGATAGCACGTTCCTGTAGAATAATTTCCAACATCCACGCGGGCGAACCCACGGGCACAGCTAGTTAATTCAATACAATTTTAAAATCTAATTAGTCCACAAAGACTCATAAACTCTGCCAACACGAACTCATTTCATTTTATAACGCCAACTTTTTCTGCTAAGTTCTCATGAACGCTGCCACTGTGTGTAAGAAGACTTCTATGCAAAGTTCGTAGTTTGTTTTGATCTTAATTCAGTTCGCCAAACAAGACGCCCGTATGTCCGCCACGTTATCTCTGATAATGTTGGGAACTCTGCTGTTTTAGGTGATACTTTATCTCACTTTGCGAAAGTTTCGTCAGCCAACAAGATTAAATGCAAAGTTTAAATTAATTCTAGGTTTCCGGAATAAAATGTTGCTCTAACTAAAGATTCTAATGGTTTGACGAGTAACCGTTTCTGTTAGTCAAATATCATAAACGAAGTAACTACTCTTTATTTAACGCTACTCCTCGTTAATTTTCACATTGAATTACTGATGGAATTTGCTTCGCTTTGATATGTAGCTGTATACACTGCATGCGTAAAATCAAAAGTAAACATCATTTACCGTGCTAAACGAGCTAGTAAAACACATAGCGCGCAAATTGTTTATTTTGCCGAGTGATTTAAGATTGTGTGTTACCATTACGATATCTATCGCTAATAATATGGCAGGATTGTGGCGCCAACCGATTGAAAAACAGCCCTAAATCCGTTATCAGTGGCGCGCACGCCTGCTCTGCCGCTGAATTTCCATATACTTATCGACGCCACACTTTATTGGAAGCTCGATTGCAAGAACATAAATATTTATGAATTCATGCTAAAATAATAGTTGTGGCAGTTTGATAAACACTGCCAGTTTGAATAGACAATATTTGTTTGGTGAATATACCAGAGGGGCAATTCAAGTAATTGAATAACGTTCACAGTCTGATCTCAGTCTCAATGTGTCAAAAATACCTCGAGTTTCCATAAATTTTTGAAAATTTTTTGACATTTGCTTGTCGCCAAGATGAAACTGCGAGAATTGGCCTTCAAGAATATTCTACTATCCAACACTGCTGTAGGTAATATAACCAAGTACTTAAACAAACTCCCTCTTATAACCCGTTACAAAATTAACTGGTCAATTACCGTAATTACAGACACAATTAAAAAACGATTGTTTACATACCAAATGTGGTATCTCAGGGACTTAGAGGTTAATAACCGCG
The DNA here is from genome assembly GCA_932294355.1 of Aporophyla lueneburgensis. Classification (NCBI taxonomy): domain Eukaryota; kingdom Metazoa; phylum Arthropoda; class Insecta; order Lepidoptera; family Noctuidae; genus Aporophyla; species Aporophyla lueneburgensis. The sequence goes on along the minus strand of OW028746.1, from coordinate 17,225,238 downwards.
AAACCCAAACTGCTCGCTTAATCTCAAAATTAAATTAAAAAGTGAGGAGCACAAAAACACAAGACGTGCAATTATCAGGAATCCATTAATCACAGCAGCGCCCGACGCCCCCCAGGGCCCAGGGCACACTGCACTCGATATAAACTTAACGTTCATTATTAAAATGGCTTAAAACAAATTCGTTTGCAACGGAACAAAACAGCCGTAACGAAGACATAATAAAAACAAGTCCTGAAATTGTTTCAGTGTAGTTACTGTGCGCTAATTGAGCACAGTAATGGTTGAATAAATTTGTTTGGACAATAAAGACGCTTAAACTGAACTATGTCCTATTGTTGGGGGTCCAAATTGCTAATTTGACCGCGTAGATTTAATTATGCATGCCGTCCGCCGAGAGGGGGTCATAAAGGAGGGGTGTCACAGGCAGACTTGTTTATAATGTAGCAAGTAATGCGCAATCCAACCCGCCCCGCCTGCGCCAAGTATTAACTTTTTATTACACTGAACGAACTTTCGCGGTTTATGGCCACGTTGGGGAGGGCACGAACGTGTCAAAATTTAAGCGCCTGTTATTTTAAATGCAGCATACATTCATTTTCGGGCCTGTCAGCAATATAGGCCAGTGCATTTTTCGAATAAAGGACGATACGCTTTTGGTACATACTACGACCTACTTTTTATGATGCAGGATACATTAAAAAAAACTGCCAGTAAAACCAAATTAATTGTCGCATAAACTTAAAGAGCTACAAAATAGGCACTTTAAGTACAGAATCGAGCAAAATTACAAAGTCAGTTCCAGGAACAGCAACAAAGTTAGAGAAATAGCTATTTAATTATTAGATAGAGTGACGCCGTTCACTTCGATTCCCCATGGTATGCATCGGCTGTCCAATAAAACGTAATTTATCGTCAGATTGACACTGGCCGCAGTCCATTGAGATGAGATAGTGTTTGGCAAATTTTAGTCTCTAATTGGCCATCTGACCGCTCGGAATTGGGACTGGCACCACGTTTGTATCAATTTTGTCTGAATATGTAGTTCCATGCCCTTTTCGATGCATTGCAGGAATAAGTGGGGCAAATACTTAACAGAATTTGTGATGAATTCAACTATGTAGTTAAATCAACGAATTCAGTCCTGTATTTTATAATATTGTTCATCGTTATTTTCTTCGAACCTTAAAGACCGTCGTCGTTTTAAGTGAGCGTTTTGACTACCAGAAAAAGAAAAATCTAAAAAAGGTCATTTTTTAGGGTTCCGTTGCCAAACGGCAAAAAACGGAACCCTTATAGATTCGTCATGTCTGTCTGTCTGTCTGTCTGTCTGTCTGTCCGTCCGTATGTCACAGCCATTTTATTCCGAAACTATAAGAGCTATGCTGTTGAAACTTGGTAAGTAGGTGTATTCTGTAAACCGCATTAAGATTTTCACACTAAAATAGAAAAAAAAAACAATAAATTTTGGGGTTCCCCATACATAGAACTGAAACTCAAAAATGTTTTTTTTTCATCAAACCCATACGTGTGGGGTATCTATGAATAGGTCTTCAAAAATGGTAATGAGGTTTCTATTATTATTTTTTTCTAAACTGAATAGTTTGCGCGAGAGACACTTCCAAAGTGGTAAAATGTGTGTCGTCCCCCCCCCCCCCCCCGTAACTTCTAAAATAAGAGAATGACAAAACTAAAAAAAATATATGATGTACATTACCATGTAAACTACCAACGAAAATTGGTTTGAACGAGATCGAGTGAGTAGTTTTTTTTTTAAAACGTCATAAATCGTAAACCGCAATTTACCTTACATTCAATCAACTGAAATATAAAAATTAAAAAATATATATATTTTTAAACCGAAATTACCTACAGGTTTGTACGGAACCCTCGGTGCGCGAGTCCGACTCGCACTTGGCCGGTTTTTATAGTCATAAACGTTCACTAAAAATCACGACCATTAAAACGTTATATTTTTCGATTACCGACCACAAATTGTATAAGAGAATATCGGGTTCAATAAATCTGGGTCAAAGAGCAAGATAAAATCATCGATACTTTGAGATGCAGTATCGTGTTACCATTATCACGATAACGTTGTACAGAAAGTAGGTTAATAGCCGCTTTCATGTTTGATATAAGTGGCAACACACGCACTCTAACACAAAGTACAGATTAAGTATTATATGCTTTATTTCTACATTCGTACTAGGTAATATTATAAATAACATAACATAACATAATAACATATCTTAGGACAACCAACACAACGTTATCTGATCCCAAACTAGGCAGAGCCTGTACTATGGCAACCAGACAACTGATAAATATACATATATATTTCTAAATACATACATATTATAGATAAATTACACCCAGACACAGAACAAATGATTGTGCTCATCACACAAACATTTGTCCTGGGTGGGAATCGAACCCACGACCTCAGTTTTAGCAGTCAGGGTCACTAACCACTAGACTAACAGGCCGGTAGGCGACAGGAACTCTGCCTATCTGTCGTTCTGTCTGTTATCTTTTCCACACCTAAACCGATAGTTATGCTTGACAAATAGGTAGCATGGGAAGGCCTTCTTATCAACTCCAATATTTAATGTTTATGAAACACACGACAACTAGTCACGGGAAACCACTAGTTTTTGCTCTATACTATATAGAGAGGTACATTTTGTTTTTGCTTTTGTAAGGTGGTATGTAAAGGGTAATCACGCTATGACTTTAAGGGCCCAGTAATGACAAAAATAACCAGAAGATACATTTTATGCTAAAACAAGAATTTGCAGTCACGAGGCAGAAGCTAGTATAAAACATATACTTATTTTTGTCAACCGTACCTCAGTTCTTAAATAAGTACACACGTGAGAGACGTCTTATAAATTAAGCTCATTTTGTCTACCCGTGCGTTTGCGGGAATTACAAAATGATCCTATCAAAAACTTTACACGATTTAATACTCTCGTAATTATATATATGACGAAAGCCTTTTGCGGTAAGAGTAGGAGAGGACGAGTAGGCATATTGTATTATTATCTTTAATTTAATTATTTCTGAGTGTTTACTTTGCTTTCGGCAATGAACATAATATTTTAACCATCGGTACGTTGTAATTTTTCACATTACAGGAAGCATTTACTAAAATAATATTTTAGTATCATTATATAGTAATCATCCTACGTTCGTTTTACTAATTACATTGTGAACTCCTCATGAAAACAATTAAGGAAATATGCATTTTTTTTAAGAAAACCGTTACTGACATCATCCCCAAACCTTTTGTAATGGCCGCATGGTGACTATTGGGCAAAGAAATAATAAAAACTGTAACTATTATTTGTCATTAGCTGTAAGTTTTCACAGTAAAATAATCTCAACGTGCGAAAACGTTCGTCTACGCTCTACTGTCCCAAAGCTGTGTGAAACATCAAGAAAGTTGTGTACAACAAAGCCCAAAGAACAATATTCAAACCGAGCATTTACTCAGCAATTCCACACACCGTCCTCTACCTAACTTAACTGTCCCCATTTACATACACTGAGGTGTGAGTAAAATGCAACACAAACGTATCTAAAGAAGCTTAGCGTCACCTGCAACGTTCCACACTCACCGCATCGCCGCACCTACAGAGAAACACTTTAAGCTGATTATGACGGATACGTCCCTCACTAACTCACAGATAGATATAATTAAGTATATGTATATGTAACATTTCCACACAATACGAACTTAAATTACATTCATGTATTTAAAATTTAGAGCAGTGGTGGAACAGCGGCTTAATTTTGTGTAAATAATTTCATCACCATCACTGCTCCCAAAATGGTGAAGAAAAACGTCATGGGGAAACCGGCATGTCCTAGAACCAAAAATTGGAAGACGTTACATCTACCAACCCGCACTGGGTCCGCGTGGTGGATTACGGCCCACTCCCTCTCACTGAGTGGAGGCCTGTGACCCAGCAGAGGGAACAATATACGCGTATTATGATTTAAAATTTGGAAGCTTTTGTTAGATGACCAGGCAAGATCTACCTCTGGCTTTGTAGATATTTGTTTATTTTATATTGATGTGTAGAAGTATCCTTTACAACATACTACGGTCGTCACCTATCGATCTGTTAGCAAAATTAGTCTGAGAATAACCCTTTCGATTGTTCAGTTTAGGGGCCGCTTAGCCTTCTCTTGTTCGGAAATCAATGCGTTGATTTTTACGATCAAGCGTCAAGTGATCCTCCAAAATTTGTCCGTCCTTACACGCGCTTTCAAAATGAAAATATTTTACTTCATATAAATCTATATGACGACTTAGACACGTATTGCAAAGGTTGGATTGAGGTGGCCCTGGAAAAGGATGCCTGGAGGGATTTGGGACCTTTGCTCAGCAGTGGGACAGCAAAGGCTCAGCAAAAAAAACCTACATGGACACTTGTGAAACATGAAAAGCTAGGTATACGGTTCCAATTGTTTTTTTCCTATGGAGAAGAGCCCACAAGAAACTCCACGGTTACTTTATTAAAAATAAATCTATACTAATATTATAAAGCTGAAGAGTTTGTTTGATTGAACGCGCTAATCTCAGGAACTACTGGTCCGAATTGAAAAATCTTTTTGTATTGGGTAGCCTATTTATCGAGAAAGGGTATAGGCTATATAACATCACGCTATAACCAAGAAGAGCGGAACAGTAATGAAAAATGTTGCAAAAACAGGGAAACCCGCACGGGTAGGCGATTCGACGCGACGGGAAGGGCCGGGGGATCAAGAAATTTAACGCGGACGAAGTCGCGGGCAGAAGCTAGTTAGCTATAAAAATGTTTTACATTAAAAATTTTATAGTTATGGGAGGACAGTGTAGGCTTGTCAACAAGTACCAGGTACTTAATAAAATAAGATTTGGGCTACGAATTTACCTACATCACCTTTGCCGCTACCGCTTCCGGTTAAATTCCACAAACTTCTATTATTAGATTCAGTAACGAATATTATACCTATTGCCACATTCTGCTCACATATTGTAATTTAAGGGTTGCCAATTTGTATGCAATGGTAGCGAGACGCCCGTCTAGTCTTGTTTGCAAACTGTATTGCCCTACCAACTACCGGCCCGCCGCGTTCATCCCTAACAAGTTAATTTAAACTTCTAACGCTTAGCCGATTTAGGTTGATGGAGCTTAATAGTAATATTATAAACAAAATTTAAATTAAATTGGACCAAAATCTTTGATTATGAATAGATAGATAGATAGTATTCTAAGTTGTCCAAGATTTATACAAACAATCATTTCAGTCGTAAGACATCCACTGCTGGACATGGGCCTCCCCCAATTTTGGGGGCTTTGCCATAATCGCCACGCTTGGCAGGCGGGCTGGCGATCGAAGTTTGGTGGTAAAATGCATAGAGAATGTTGCTGCCCATTCTCTAGTTAGTCTCCTAGTCACCTTTTACGACACCCACGGGAAGAAATGGGACGGCGTTATTCGTTACATTCGGCACTAAACGGACTATTTATTCCTTTCGGATTTAGACAAACAGAACATAATAATTGGGTGTGGGCCATATTAGTTAGGTAAACTTGCCTAAATATATCGTGATTATAACAGTCGAAAACTGAAAAGCTTATCGAAAATATAATGGAAAAACCGACCAAGTGCACACGAAGGGTTCCGTGCCTAAATTTTCAAAGTAAAAAACTTCGAAATATACACGTTTCTTGTATGAAAACCCTCTTGATGCATAAACTTTATTTTTATTATTTACTAGCTTTTGCCAGCGGCTTCGCCCGCGTGGAGGTCGGAAATTATCCCGCGGGAACATACTACCGGGATAAAAAGTAGCCTATGTCCTTTCTCAAGCTCTAAACTATCTGTGTACCAAATTTCATTTAAATCGGTTCAGTAGTTTTCGCAGGAAAGTGCGACAGACAGACAGACAGACAGACAGACAGACAGACCGACAGACAGAGTTACTTTCGCATTTATAATATTATAGTGTGGAAGTGTGGATATAGTATATATAGTATATAGTATATATAGTATAATAGTATATAGTATGGAAGTATGGATTGTTATAGTGGCAATAGCAGTCAGCGAAAATTTCAACTGCCTACCTAGGTATTATCTACGGTTCCTAACATACAGGGTGTCCAAGAACCTGGCGTCCAACTGGATTCCCACGATGCCCCAAGTTCTAACAGTACTCAGAAAAATATTTTAAAAAATCCACCCCATGTACTTACAGAATTATACTGATTTCAAAAAAAAAGGGGAAATGAGCACCCTGTGACATACCTTTGAATGCTGTGACTGCTAATGCTGATAATTTCGATATTTCTTGGAGGTTTTGTAATCTAGGGTATTGCTGTGTCTAAATAGAATGTAAAAATAAAGTACTTATTGTACCATTTTAAAATAAAATATTATTTTAACTAAAGGTGATATGGAAAACTATTGAATTTCGCAACTTTGACCGACTGTAGTGTAAAAAAAATGTACCAAAATAGTATGGCAAGTGACGTCAAATTTTGACGCGTTTATTCCTCTTTTTAAAAAGGTATAATACTTACACATTAATTTGAAAAAAAAAAATTTTGATAATATTTTTACTCAACAACCCAATTTTTACGATGTCTTACAGAATTCTTAGAAAGAAAAATTTACGACGAATTGAATCTAACCTCTAAAGAATTACTATTGTATGCTCATAAAAATAACAACAGGCCTCTCAAAAAACAGGTTAGACCGTAAGGGACGGTATGTGCATGCATCTCACCATAGTGATTCGTTATTACAACAGGAGGGAGCAAGACAGAAACTATCTTTGCGATTTGCTGGTTCTTCTTTATGGTACCCCATTATTCATGTGCGTGTGAACTGAGGGACCACACTGAGAATTCGCGAAATGAAAATCCTAGGATTTAGTAGTAGACCTAAAACAATTGTAGAACGAATCTGTGAATTTGTAAACAAATATATTAAAAACTACGACCCATAAAGTGTGGTCCCTCAGTTCTCACAGGCGTTCAGCCAGATCTCGGAAAGTATCTTCAAAATGAAGGTTTTGTGAATACAGACATTTAGTAAAGAATTTGTAAAGATATTTACTAAATAACAGACCACAAAGCATTAAAGATAAAAAAAATACAACGACTGAACTGTGGTCCCTCAGTCCACATAACAAAAGATAAATATTTTAGTGAATATTACTGAATAAAATTAATAAAACCGTTATTTTTCTACATAAAGTTTTAGTAAAAGTCTTACAATATTTTGTAAAAAAGAAATAGGGCAAAAATATCGAAGCATTTTGAAGATAGCGGTGATTAAAACTGGTCCCTCAATCCTCTCCTCCACTGACATTATGTGCGTGTGCTAGCTGCTCGACGAGAGGAATATCAGAAAGTCTAGTGTACTTAACTTTTAGTAATATGTTTCTACTAAATAATAGGTATATAAAATTGTGTATTTCTTACCTCTTAGCTGAGATAATATGATTTTTTTAATCCTATGAAAATAGATAGAGCAGTGTGACCACACAATAAAACAAAATGTAGACAGTACTTTTATACTTCATTTAATATATCATTATTTAGACAAAACTGAAACAAGGTTGTACGGTTAATTTAATGCTATATTACATGGCTTATATGTATTTAATAAAAATCCGGCCAAGTGCGAGTCGGACTCGCGCACCGAGGGTTCCGTACAAACCTGTAGGTATTCTCGGTTTATACATAAGGTTATGTTTATGATTTTTTTTTTAAATATTTGAGTTGATTGAATGAAAGGTAAATTGCGGTTTACGATTTATGACGTATTATAAAAAACTACTTACTACGTCTCGTTCAAACCAATTTTTGGTGTAAGTTTACATGGTTATGTTCATCATATATTTATTTTAGTTTTATCATTCTCTTATTTTAGAAGTTACGGGGGGAGGACACACATTTTACCACTTTGGAAGTGTCTCTCTTATATCATTTTTCTAAATTGAATAGTTTGTATTCACTTTAGAAAAATGATATAAGAAACTTCAATACCATTTTTGTAGACCTATTCATAGATACCCCACATGAATGGGTTTGATAAAAAAAAAATGACTTTGAGTTCTAAATATGGGGAACATCAAAATTTATTGTTTTTTTTCTATTTTAGTGTGAAAATTGTAATGCGGTTCACAGAATACATCTACTTACCAAGTTACAACAACATAGCTCTTATAGTTTCGAAAAAAGTGGCTGTGTAATACGGACGGACAGATAGACAGACATGACGAATCTACAAGGGTTCCGTTTTTTGCTATTTGGCAACGGAACCCTAAAAAGTAGATTACAAAATTAACTAATCACTTATTACAATACTTTTGTCAGAACTTACAATAATTTTGAAATAATGATCATCATAGCAAAAGAAATTCGTTCAGAAAACAGTGTCATCGGTAAATAAAGGAAGATTATGTAGTTCTAGTTCTAGTCGGTTGTTTTTTTTTTTGTAAAAAGTTTTTATTTTTTAACTTTTTAGTTGTGGTAGATACTCCGCACTAATCTAATCGCGTAATTCGTTCATGTTTCGCGCAAATACGTAATGCAAATTTAAGACTTATAAGGTTTTCACATAGACCCCATCGTCCAAATGGAAACAAATTAAAAGGGGACCAATAGGGAAACACCAGCTTTCAAAAAAAGAATCATCAAAATCGGTTCACCCAGTCAAAAGTCATGAGGTAACAAACATAAAAAAAAACACAGTCGAATTGATAACCTCCTCCTTTTTTTGAAGTCGGTTAAAAACCTACAAAATCATGGGCGCATCTGAATTCATTCCAGCATTAATTCCAGGTGGTCTTGGCCATTACCGATGTCACTGTTTTAAGAATGAGGGTTTCTTTTGCTATGATGATCAACATCTCAAACTTATTGAAAGTACTGACGAACAAATATACTTACATTCATTAAGCTACATCCAAATGTCCTTAACCAGTCAATTACCGTAATAACAGACACAATTAAAAAACGATTGTGTCTATACCAAATGTGGTATCTCAGGGATTTATAATAAGTGATTAGTTAATTTTGTAATCTACTTTTTATTAAATACACATAAGCCATGTAATATAGCATTAAATTAACCGTACAACCTTGTTTTCGTTTCGTCTAAATAATGATATATTAAATAAAGTATAAAAGTACTGTCTACATTTTGTTTTATTGTGTGGTCACACTGCTCTATCTATTTTCATAGGATTAAAAAAATCATATTATCTCAGCTAAGATGTAAGAAATACACAATTTTATATACCTATTATTTAGTAGAAACATATTACTAAAAGTTAAGTACACTAGACTTTCTGATATTCCTCTCGTCGAGCAGCTAGCACACGCACATATGTCAGTGGAGGAGAGGATTGAGGGACCAGTTTTAATCACCGCTATCTTCAAAATGCTTCGATATTTTTGCCCTATTTCTTTTTTACAAAATATTGTAAGACTTTTACTAAAACTTTATGTAGAAAAATAACGGTTTTATTAATTTTATTCAGTAATATTCACTAAAATATTTATCTTTGTTATGTGGACTGAGGGACCACAGTTCAGTCGTTATATTTTTTTTTATTTTAATGCTTTGTGGTCTGTTATTTAGTAAATATCTTTACAAATTCTTTACTAAATGTCTGTATTCACAAAACCTTCATTTTGAAGATACTTTCCGAGATCTGGCTGAACGTCTGTGAGAACTGAGGGACCACACTTTATGGGTCGTAGTTTTTAATATATTTGCTTACAAATTCCCAGATTCGTTCTACAATTGTTTCAAGTCTACTACTAAATCCTAGAATTTTCATTTCGCGAATTCTCAGTGTGGTCCCTCAGTTCACACGCACATCATTATTCAGGTAAGAGTGAGGGAGAAAAAGGTTAGAGGTGCGAGTGAGATAGATAGTGACGCTATCTGGGATCGTGCTATTTAGGATAACAGTACGGTCAGTACGCGTCACTGCCTCCTGCCGTTACTACGCACCTCTCTCTTATTGTTACCATTGATCACGTACTACGATTTAAAGCTTTGTTTATTGGACTCGATTACTCTTTGTGCTCTGGACTTTGAAACGAACTCTTTACGACGACCTTTGCCTGTGTTTGGACAGTTTGTGTTTTGTGTGTGCTACCATGGCGACCTACACTCCGCAAGAATACGCAAATATGCACTACATTTATGGAGAATGTAGAGGTAATGGACGAGCTGCAGCGAGACTTTACAGAGAAAGGTATCCGAGGGCTACGCGATATCCCGACCATCGAGTTTTCATTAATGTGCACAGATCACTATGTGACGGGCGGTTCCCCAATCAAGTAGCTGGTGAAGGACGACCCGTAAATGACTTCATACGCGATGAAGTTTTAGAGGCGGTGTCGGCAAATCCAAGCATCTCTGTGCGAGGAATAGAAGCTGATACGGGGATACCGAAGAGCACAGCACACAGTATTCTCCAAAAAGAAGAATATCATCCGTACCACGTACAGCGAGTGCAAAGTCTTTTACCTCGAGACTATCCGAGCCGAGTCGCGTTTTGTGAAACAATCCTGCAAAAACATCGAGAAGACGAAAACTTTATCGACAAAATTTTGTGGTCAGATGAATCAACAGTACCGGTTCAAAGTGAACATGTGGACCGGTATTCTCTGTGGGAATATTATTGGTCCATTTGAGATGCCCGAGAATTTGACTGGCGAATCATATTTAAATTTTCTTCAAAATGATTTGCCAAACTTACTAGAAGAGGGGTCTCTTCTACCAGATATGTGGTTCCAACACGACGGCTGTCCAGCACATTTTCGCGTATCCGTTAGAGAGTTTTTGGACGAGCAATACCCGAACAGGTGGATTGGGCGATCAGGAACAATCCCGTGGCCAGCCCGCTCACCTGACTTAAATCCGCTGGATTTTTTTTTCTGGGGAACTATGAAGGAGCTCGTTTATGCGAAGCCCATTAATGACATCGCTGACCTTCGTGAGAAGATAACACAAGCAGTGCAGGTGATACGTCAAAAAAGTTTAAGGAGAGTGAGAGCTTGTATTGCCGCGGGTGGTCAACATTTTGAACATTTATTGTAATAAAATATCTTTAAACTAACATTCTTTGCTTTTATTCTACTGGGAACCCATCTACCTGTGTGTATTTCCTTCTTGCTCACTCTTGGAACCGAAGTAAATAATAGTAGTAACATAACAGTTTCTAAGATAAGAAAGGGTCCGACAGTTACCGTTAGTAGGTAGGCACTTCGTAAAAATTGGGTTGTTGAGTAAAAATATTATCAAAATTTTTTTTTTCAAATTAATGTGTAAGTATTATACCTTTTTAAAAAGAGGAATAAACGCGTCAAAATTTGACGTCACTTGCCATACTATTTTGGTACATTTTTTTTACACTACAGTCGGTCAAAGTTGCGAAATTCAATAGTTTTCCATATCACCTTTAGTTAAAATAATATTTTATTTTAAAATGGTACAATAAGTACTTTATTTTTACATTCTATTTAGACACAGCAATACCCTAGATTACAAAACCTCCAAGAAATATCGAAATTATCAGCATTAGCAGTCACAGCATTCAAAAGTATGTCACAGGTTGCTCATTTCCCCTTTTTTTTTGAAATCAGTATAATTCTGTAAGTACATGGGGTGGATTTTTTAAAATATTTTTCTGAGTACTGTTAGAACTTGGGGCATCGTGGGAATCCAGTTGGACGCCAGGTTCTTGGACACCCTGTATAACCGCTTTAAAAAAACGCAAAAAAAAAGACGTTACTTGTATGGAAACCCCCTTAATTTTAACTTCATTTTATTATTTGTCATGATAGCGGCAATACTAATACATTCTCGGTGAAAATTGATATTATCCACATATTATGGGTCATGAGATACATCTCACTGACAGACAGGCAAACGAACGGATGGACAAACGGACGGACAGCGGAGACATAGTAATAAGGTTCCGTTAACCCTTTTAATTACGGAGCCCTAAAAGGGTCTTTCTTTAGTCACTAAAAATATTTTATGAAAAGCTTTGTTCATAAAAAATTACACAGAAAGTGATCAATTCTAAATTTATAGCCAATTCTCTTAAATACCGTAGAAGACGTGTGGGAAATACGGCGTTGTGAGTGGTTTTAATACAAGCATATGCTTACCATACCATATCATATCATATCTTACGTGGCATATGTTATTACTTAGCGAATATTTAAGTGATAAATCCCTGAAACGCATTTAGAATACCCAAAGCTTATTTGTTATTTATTTTAATTTTATAATTATTTAGATTATAAAAATAAACGATAAGTCCTCCTCTACCTACAATATTTATTTTGCTGTGCCCGACAGGGTCCACGATTGTGACTAAATCCAATGTGTACCACCTCAGAATACCTATAGGTACATTTTTTTACGTCCCGAGTTACCCTATGGCAACTCGGGATATGAGATTCAGGCTTGCCAACCATTAAGCCCTTTGGATTCCTGCCAGGGTCGCGAGATTTGTTCGAAAGAGATACCGCGGCCCTGGCATATAGGCAATTGAAGGAACACGGGTGGGTTTTAGTCAGTAAAAGTCTGACACGCCTTTCCGGTCCACCCTAGAGCGAGAGAAGTCATTTGATGATTTCCCAGCCACAAAAAAAAGCATATACATTGTGGAATGCAATAAAGTATTGAGTATTGTACCATCCAGAAAGTCAATTAAAAAAATAACTTTTTTACCCCAAATCACTTCATTTACCTTTTGCAGTCCGAGCCGTAAAAAAACAATACGTAAATAAGTAAACGACAAAAGTTGCTATAATACCACAACCTGTCAAGTAATCGAAAAGCCAAACGTATTTATTCATAAATTCTTCTTTGAAATAAAGGTGTGTGAGAATCGGGGTTGTCCTACCCAAAATATCGTATGCCTGTGATGCGGAGACTTAATAATAAATTCCTTTGTGCAAAAGGAACAAAAAATTAAAATTCTTTTCGTGTCCCAGGGCCTTCTCCAGCGCAGTTTTGTCATTTTGTTTGGAGGGATCTTGCGTGACATACGCAAATCCCTCTGCTGAATATATGTATATAATATATACTACTACGAATACCTAAGTGAGCAATATTAGACACGTTTTCTCATAAATCTTACCATATTCATGGTATGAATGCTAGAGATATATAGTATTTTTCATATATTCAGTGATGGATAAGACAGATGTCAGATCACAATATATCATAGTTTATAATTTAATAATGTACTGTGTACATTATTAACTAGCTTTTGCCAGCGGCTTCGCCCGCGTGGAGGTCGGAAAATATCCCGCGGGTATCGTCACTGCTCAGCTCCTATGTGTCTAAGCGTTATGTTATATAGCCTATAACCTGCCCAGGCGTATGGACTACAATCGTACCAAGTTTGGTTAAAATCCCTTCAGTAGTTTTTGACCCATGCGTGCACATACAGACAGACAGACAGACAGACAAAAAATTTACTGATTGCATTTTTGGCATCAATATCGATCACCAATCATCCTCCAATATTAATTTTGAATGTATATTCAATGTACAGAATTGACCTCTCTACAGTTTTATTATAAGTATAGATATAGATAGATATAGTGTTCTTACGAAACCATATACCAACATATATTTCTCTTAAAAAATAATATTGCTGTTTTCTTAGAAAATATTTTTTTAAATGTATACGTGCAAATCATACCATCAGTTTATTTGTAGGTATACACTTGGACAATCAAAGGTTAAACAAAGCTGACAAATATGTTACAAGAAAAGCCAGTTTTATTTTTCCAACCTTTAATTTCGACAAAAATGAATTCATTTTAATACGATTAATAATTTCGCCAGTGACAGTTCAAGCTGGCCACCGCCATCAAAAAATATTTTCATGGCCCGTAACATTCGTTGGTATAACGTTTACGAATGCTTGCAATGTTTTCAGCCATACATTTATCGGTCCTCTTTGACCCAGCCTTTACTCATCAATACATAGATCACACACTGGTCCTTTACATGCTTGTTATAATTCATTAAAAAAAGTTTTGTAATAAAAATCCAAAAGACTAAATGTAAATGATACTAGGGAAACTATATTAAAAGTAGGTAGTGGAAAGGATAAAAATCTATAAACTTAGATAAATTATAATAATTCTAAATAGGGTTTTCATAGATATAAGCCCTAGTTTGGTAGCATGGTAAAGTAAACAAATGAAGGCTACTACACGAACGTAATCCACAAAATTACTTGGTGGAACTGCACGCATTTCATTGCTCCGAATGGCGATGGTGGTAGGGAAACGCCTGCTACGAGGCTGCAGAAATTGGGCAAAGACTTGCTGTCTTTCATCAGAACTCCATTTGTTTACTCTTCCTTGTTTTGAAGATTCCAGATCACTCCTCAAAGAAGTAATACCGGACGTGTTTGGAAGTGGGGTCGAAGAACTCATCGTGTGGGAGGTCGAGGGCTGAGAGCACTGTGCCGAAGTAATGTCTGGTGAAGTGCAGGGTGTCTTGTGGCCGGAGCAGGAGGATCGCTTGGAGGTAATCCCGCACAGTGCCCGTGAGAGTTCCACTTTCCGTGACGTAGCGGCCTCCTTCAGATTCGCGGGTTCTCTGTAGACGGTATTAGATCGATAAATTCAAGAAATCTATTCAATCTGTGTAAAATAAACAGAATACGAACAGCAAAGTCGAAAAATCGAACATGTAATTATTTGACAGACTTGATTTGTAATTTTATTCGACTGAGGGCAGCCGAGTCAGCAGCAATTTACGCGACAATAAATGAATACAGTGGGTATTAATCCTATATACTATATATACTATTATACTATATAATATTATAAAGCTGAAGAGTTTGTTTGTTTGTTTGATTGAACGCGCTAATCTCAGGAACTACTGGTCCGAATTGAAAAATTATTTTTGTGTTGGGTAGCCTATTTATCGAGGAAGGCTATAGGCTATATAACATCATGCACAACCAAGAGGAGCGGAGCAGTAATGAAAAATGTTGCAAAAACGGGGAAAATCGCATGGGTAGGCAATTCGACGCGACGGGAAGGGTCGAGGGAACAAGAAATTTAACGCGGACGAAGTCGCGGGCAGAAGCTAGTTTGATAATATTGATGACAACGCAACTTTCAAAATGATATCAATAAGTAATACTTTCTAACAAAGACAATAAACTCTCATCGTCGAGACAATACAATATCAAGCCCGTGCGCAACGCAACATTTGCACCACTACCCACAATCCATGAGACTTTGTCAAAGTATCCCATTCTTCTAGTTGAAATCCTATTCTAAATCTTGTGTTGTTAACTTTTTTCTCCAGGCTGGCATGTGATGCGGAACATCGTCGTAAGTTAAAATTAAAGTATGAATGATGGATGATGACTATTGATGTGTGACAGTTATGACAGTAGAGCATATCCTAAGGAACGGAACCCCAGATGGATTTTGTAAAAGATAATTATGGCTATAAAGCAGAAGACATCTCAGCAGATGCCAGCTCACATGCCAGGTTAATGGGATTTCATGTAAAAAAAAAAAAAAAAAATGTTGCGCTGGCTAAATCGAGATAAAGGCAGATGGGTGATAGTTGGGGTCGCGTGATTGTTCGAAAGAGATACCGTGACCCTGGCACATGGGCAACTGATGGAACACGGGTGGGTTTTAGTCAGTAAAAGTCTGACACGCCCTCCCGCTCCGCCCAGAGCGGGAGAAGTCATTTGATGATTTCCCACCCTGAAAAAAAAAAAAAAAATGGGTGATAGTTGTTGTACCATGAAGGTTATTATGCACTATGTTTTAGGAATAGCCTTCTTTAGATATTGCTTAGCAACTGTTATGTTCTCTCTATCATCTCAGATGAAGATAATTTTATATTCATAAAATGTTTATAACTTAGTTAAACCTGTTCATGGTATTTTTTTTCATTTAAAGCAAGCTCAGCCAAAAATAGTGATGTACCTTGAAATCAAGAAAGTCGGACATTAGTTGCAGATCATTGCGCCACGTGTCACGCAACGGCTCATGTTGTTCTATCTCGTCTCTTTCGGGAACGACGCGCAGGAGTGGGTTCACGTGTAAAATGTAGCAGTTATCTGCCCACTCGTGACTTATAGTATGACCTTGAAAACCGACAAATAATTAATTAAAAATTAGAAAAACCATAATGAAATCAGACGGACAATTCTCGTAATTTTAAGGACGTTCACAGTCTGTTCTGAAACTGTCAAAAAAAACCTCGAGTTTCCATGTATTATTGTTTTTTTTTTGACATTTGATTGTCGCCGAGATGAGACTGTGACTAGATTTTGGAACGTTTTAATTACCAGAATTGACCTTCAGATCTATTATAGAGTAGACTGTTTTCATAAAATTTCATTATTATGTAGTTTCCAAAAAGTGTTAAATAACGAAAAAACCGGCCAAGTGCGAGTCGGACTCGCGCACCGAGGGTTCCGTACAAACCTGTAGGTATTTTCGGTTTAAAAATATATATATTTTTTAATTTTTATATTTCAGTTGATTGAATGCAAGGTAAATTGCGGTTTACGATATATGACGTTTTAAAAAAAAAACTACTCACTCGATCTCGTTCAAACCAATTTTCGTTGGTAGTTTTCATGGTAATGTACATCATATATTTTTTTTAGTTTTGTCATTCTCTTATTTTAGAAGTTACGGGGGGGGGACACACATTTTACCACTTTGGAAGTGTCTCTCGCGCAAACTATTCAGTTTAGAAAAAAATGATAATAGAAACCTCATTACCATTTTTGAAGACCTATTCATAGATACCCCACACGTATGGGTTTGATGAAAAAAAACATTTTTGAGTTTCAGTTCTATGTATGGGGAACCCCAAAATTTATTGTTTTTTTTCTATTTTAGTTTGAAAATCTTAATGCGGTTCACAGAATACACCTACTTACCAAGTTTCAACAGCATAGCTCTTATAGTTTCGGAATAAAATGGCTGTGACATACGGACGGACAGACAGACAGACAGACAGACATGACGAATCTATAAAGGTTCCGTTTTTTGCCATTTGGCAACGGAACCCTAAAAAGCACATAATTATGTAGACATATGTTCTACCTTTGAGAGTAAGCACCGTCAATGTTTGGTGAACATATCCTGAAGGTTCAACAATATGCCGCTCAACCTTGACCACGTGAAACGGAGAGCCATTCACGATTCCTTGACTTATACCTTTACAATCCTAAGGACAAACGTTCGATGATTAGTCATTTAACTATCACCATAGTCAAAACAGGGGAAGAAATGGGATGGCGCTATTCTTTACGTCCGGCACCGTTCGGAACAATTCCCATTCCTCCATTCACATTTCTTCCCGTGGGTGTCCTAAGAGGCGACTAAGGGACTTACTAGAGAATGGGGAGCAGCGTTCTCTATGCATTTTACCACCGTACTGCGATCGCTAAGCCGCCTGCCAAACGTGGCGAATATGGCAAACGCGTCCAAACTTGTGGAGGCCTATGTCCAGCAGTGGACGTGTTTCGGCTGAAATGATGATGATGATACTCAAAAGTAGGTTTCGACTATTGAATAAGCTACATTGTAGCCCAGTCCGAAAAGATGTAGTTTATGCACTTATCTGAAGGATTTTTCCTTCCATTATCATCACACTTTCAAAATAGATTTTTATCGAAACGAAGTGCGCATCTTAGTTTAGGCTATAACAAACTCATCTAGGAAAAAATTTCATATAGAGTATGAAATTTTACTAAAAAAAAATAAAAAAATACAATTTGTGCAAAAAGAAAATGCGGAATTATGGAGAAGCTACACGCTATAGACATTCTGTCCTTGTCACGCGACACGGCCATTGTACTAAATGCCGCGAAGTTACTGTGGCGTTTGAATAATATGACGTCAGAAGTAATGTACCTAGTTGTGACTGTGTCTAGCATGTGATTTTTAACCGACGAAAAAAAACGGAAGAGGTTCTCAATTCGCCGCGTATATTTATGACCACGCATAACTTTTTACATAGTAGTCCGATTGTGATAATTCTTCTTCTTTTTATTGGAAAGGGTATAACCCCGAAGGTGGTCCCATATAAATTTGGAAAACAAAATCGAACCCTAAGGGTCGAAAAACTGGGAATGATTGATTGTTCACTCACTGATTGTAATGTATGACCACGCATAACTTTATACAAAGTAGTCCGATTTTGATAATTCTTTTTTATTTGATAGGGTATACTTTGCCAAGTATTATTAATCCAAAAAAGCCACAAAAAATTATGAAATAAAAACTTTTTAACAAAAAAATTAAACCGCCGAAAAAATAATAAACCTTAAAATTTTGAGTCGGCGCTAAAAAATTAATGAACAAAGATCACTCAAAGCGCCGACTCAAAATTTTAAGGTTTATTATTTTTTGCTTTACAGTTTTAAAACTATTAGAAGCTTGTCATTTCTTGAGCTAGTACGCTCGCTACTTTTTTGCGAATAGCTATCTTTTTGGTAGTGGTTTTGAAAAAAATATTTTTGTTTAAATCGTAGTATTCGATTTTCTACCATGAGTACCTAAGATTTTGTTCATGGTACTCTACTTTTTTTGTTCACTTTCCCTGTCTTAATTACAAATTTATTACACCTTACCCAATAGTCATAAATCAACAATTTAGTAAAATCGATTAATAATGCAGGTAGATTACCGGTCTAACAAGAAATATTCATTAGTCAGAGCAAACTGCTAAAACTAACATAATACGCTAGATAGTTCATGAATTAGTTACAGTTCCCTAGTCCCTACCTAACTGATAATATCTATTTCATAATTGGCCCTTTCGTTTCATTGATCTAGGTCTATACCTATCATGATTCCGTATCTATATATTCAGTGTAGTGCATGTATATAAGAACCATTTTAAATAGTTATGTAAAAGTTTGACTTGCGTATATTTTTTGTTGCAACAAATCGGTACACTACCTTCTTAATAAAGAGTTTGAATTTGCCTGAGAATCATAAAAGTACATACCTAACTAATCTTTTATAATGTTTTATTACAGTGCTAGATAGTTTATAGTAAAACTCACATAAATACTCCGACAGATAGTTCCATCCATCATGACAGTGTCAGCCTGAACGATACCTTTGTAGCGTCGAAGGGCGAGATAGCGGAGAAACACAATATTTGATCCTTCAAGTAAAAAGTTGTGAGCCTTTTCGAAAGAGTGGTAGAATCGCTTAACAACATGCTTGTCTCCACAAATGCGAGTCACTTTGTTATAGTACCCGCTCTCGCAGATAGCTGTGTAACTCCGCCTCTCTTTGGTTAAGTCTTTCTTTGTTATATGTCTGTGATTGTAAAACAAAAGATATCAGTACCTATTATTTTACTAAACAATCAAGCAATTTATTTGCGGCAGTCGCTATTGGGATCGACTCTCACTTCAATCTTGACTTATTTCTGTCTCACTCATGGGCAAAGGTCTCCTTTCACTCTTTTCCAATTTCCGTGATACAGTGCTCCAGCCTGCCTGTTTGTTACGGAATCAATCCAATTCGTCCCGCCATTTTCTTCGTGGTTTGCCGTGCCTCCATCTAACTGTCTCTGGGCACCAGGTCTATGCTATCTGAACCCACAGTTTGTCTGGCATACAACAGACATGGTTTGCCTGGGCCCACTTAAGTTGGGAAAACATTTAAACCTCTTTGTTGTGGAGCGTAGTAACTTCAGTGTTTCGAACACGAACCGATTACACTAAGAACCGTCTACAACACTGCCGTTTTAATAAAAAAGGGCACAACTAACATTTTTCATGAAATTGAGTTATATATATCACCGGAATCAGGAAAAAAAAAGCCTATATGCCTAATTTTTTTTTATTTTTAGCAAAAAAAATAACAGAGATACCATAAGCTTAAAGGGCACAACTGCAACATTTTTAAAGTTTTTAACCAGGAAAAGGGCACATTGTGAGATATGCCTTTTATTTCACCTTTATATTTTTAATATATTTAATTGAAAAGGCGTAATTGGCTTACGTCAAATATAAAAGGATTATGTGGCAATTGTGCTTATTTTTTTTTATACCAACACCCTAGCAATTATTGAAGAAGAAAAGTCACAACTAGCAGTAATGTCTTTACTATTTACCCTATACCTTATTTTTTTATAAATAAAGCGTTTAAAAAATGGCACACTGGTGGTTATGCCTTTACTACTAAACATCTATGAACGAAGATGAAGTGGTGGGTCAAGGTTATTTACACGTCCCACTGCAGAAACACAAGAAAGTGCACAATAAGATTGTTTTTATTCATCAAGAAGTATAAAATATAATATATTCTAATATTTTACTGTATGTATACTATTTTAATAATATGTAAAAAGGCACAATTGAATAAAAGTGCCTTTTCAATGTAACATTTTAAAATTTTACATTGAAAAGGCACATTTGGTTGTATATGCCTTTTAACTGTAATATTGCTCCTGTTATGTAATTTTTTATGTTAAGTTGAAAAAAATAAGCTAATTATTTATTACTAGCTTCTGCCCGCGACTTCGTACGCGGATCCTGTTGCTTATGCCAGCGGCAACGGGGTCGTCAAAATCGAAGATCTGAAACGTCTGATGTAGAATTCTAAGGCCCGGGGACGGGAAAACAACGGGATGAGCGAGACGATTGGAGTCGTTCCAGATCTTTCATTTTTGTATGTCTATAGGAAATGCCCATCAGACTAAACAACTTTTGCTAAGACGTCATTCCTTAATATGTTATTAAGAGTTTTACTTAAGAGTTCCACAACAGGTGTTCCAGATCTTCAAATTTATTCTCACAGCAGAAAATGCTCTTCACGTGAAATATTTTTTGCTATGGCACCATTTTTATATCTCTTATACTTACTTTAGCTGGTCTGTTGCGGTCTGCATCAGGTGTTCATTTTCCAAAATAAATTATGTATAGCCTATATGTCGCCACGTTCACGATCAGCGGACAGTCGCGCATCATGTTCCACACTTGTCTCTAGAGACCTAGCAGCAGATGCGTAGATACGCTGAGAACTCAAGCGCAATTCTCTATCAGTGAACGTCTCCGACTCGAGAGACAATGCGTGACGTTCACGATCAGCGGACAGTCGCGCATCATGTTCCGCACTTGTCTCTAGAGACCTAGCAGCAGATGCGTAGATACGCTGAGAACTCAAGCGCAATTCTCTATCAGTGAACGTCTCCGACTCGCGAGACAATGCGTGACGTTCACGATCAGCGGACAGTCGCGCATCATGTTCCGCACTTGTCTCTAGAGACCTAGCAGCAGATGTGTAGATACGCTGAGAACTCAAGCGCAATTCTTTATCCGTAAAAGTCCCCGACTCGCGAGACAATGCATGACGTTCACGATCAGCCGACAGTCGCGCATCATAATCTTCACCGGTCTCTAGAGACCTGGATGTAGATGCATAAATACGCTGAGAACGCAAGCGAGCTTCGCGATCCGAAGATGTTTCTACGGAGCGAGTTGCAGCCTGATGTTCTCGAACAGCATCAAGTCTATCCTGACGCTCTTCGGTAGATTCTTGGGATCTTATGATCCTCAATCTTTTAGCTCCTTTGGAACGTTGGGAAAGATTTGACCTCTTTCTAGGCATGGTTACAGTTTTATTCTGAAGATACCTGATCAATTAAAATCTAAGTGACTGCTCATCTGCGTTACCGGGTAGGCTACCGTGTCACGAAGATAAATGGAAAAGGAAATTAAACACTCAAACAACATAAGCTCGAAGGCATATTTCTTCGATAAAATAAAATAAAATGGGAGTTTTAGCCAGTAGAGTCAAATTTTCAATGATTCATAGAATTTTCATCGAAAATCAGTCCTAAACTGTTACCGCCTTCACCGCGTGGAGGTACTCCCACCTTATGTTATTTTATATTAATACAGTGAAATTAGTGATAGCTTTGATTTTCACATCAGGTGTTCCAGATCTACAATCTTTATACGTCAACAGAGAGTGCTCATCAGGCTGAACAACTCTTGCTAAGACGTCATTCCTATATAATTATGTTACAGTGTAGCTGGGCTCTTGGAGTTCCACATCAGCTTTTCCAGATCTTCAAATTTTATACGACAACCGAGTATGCTCATCAAGCTGAACAACTCTTGCTAAGACGTCATTCCTATATATGTTATAGTGTAGCTGGGCTGTTGGAGTTCCACATCAGCTGTTCCAGATCTTCAAATTTTATACGACAACAGAGAATGCTCATCAGGCTGAACAACTCTTGCTAAGACGTCATTCCTATGTATGTTATAGTGTAGCTGGGGTCTTGGAGTTCCACATCAGCTGTTCCAGATCTTCAAATTTTATACGACAACAGAGAGTGCTCATCAGGTTGAACAACTCTTGCTAAGACGTCATTCGTATATATGTTATAGTGTAGCTGGGCTCTTGGAGTTCCACATCAGCTGTTCCAGATCTTCAAATTTTATACGACAACAGAGAATGCTCATCAGGCTGAACAACTCTTGCTAAGACGTCATTCCTATATATGTTATAGTGTAGCTGGGCTGTTGGACTTCCACATCAGGTGTTCCAGATCTTCAAATTTATTCTCTTAGCAGAAAATGCTCATCACGTGAAACAATTTTTGCTATGGTACCATTTTTGTATCTCTTATAGTTTAGCTGGTCTGTTGCGGTTCTGCATCAGGTGTTCAAGTTTCCAAGATAAATTATAGCCTATATGTTGCCCAGACTTAATACCTATACAACAAAAAAAAATCATTCAAATCCGTCCAGTAGTTCCGAAGATTAGCGTGTACAAACAAACAGACAAACAGACATACTTTTTTTTTGGTTTCGTGCTCTATTACTGTTTCTAAACCCCCCTCAATTTTTTTTTAATATATTCAATGTACAGACACAGTTTTTTTACTGTTTTATTATATGTATAGATATGCATTAAAAATAATGAAAAATATTGCTATAGTCTTATATGTACTATATATATACAACTATTTAAATTCACACAATTTCGAAAAACATAGTTTAGTCGTGTTTTTTTAAACATAATTCAAAAAATATTTTAACATCGATTTTCTCAACATTTACAAAATGCTAGTTGTGCCCTTTTTAATAATGACGGCAGAACAGTGCTTATACAGATAATGGCCACAAGACTGACTTACTATAAGTAGGTACTATAACAAAATAGATCAGTAACAATTTCTTACTCAGTTCTATTCTCCTCCATCGTATGTAAGTTACAATCCAAAATGCTAACAAGCTTTGAGCCAGTTTTTGCACCTTCCTTTGACGAATATGAAACTACTTGCACGAGAAGTTTATCTTTGTCCTCGCCTAGAGTTTCAACACAAATGCTGATGCCTGTTTATAAAAAGCTTCTATTAACAAAATGTTCTGTATTATGTATGACATTTCAACATCAGCTCGTCATTGTTCACTCGTAAGCATTAATTTCCTCTGCAGAAAAGTTTTTTTTTTTTGACATTTTTTTGTCCAACCTTGTCACCTAATAATTGGTATTACTGAAAGGTAATTTTTAACAGTGTTCCTTAGCATAGAGTGCAAATGGTGTACTAAGCTCTGATATATAATTTCGTAATGTAGTTTTGTGATTTTGTAAAGTGGACCAGAATTAAAAAAGTAGTTTCAAACAAAAATAAAAGCTAGGAGTGAACAATTTTTTCCTTTGTCTATAATCTTAAAGAAAAGCGCCACTTGTCGTACCTACCTGTAGGACTTGTATTAGGTATTGTTTTTTTAATAACATGCGATATAATACGATTCTAGGTAATGCATGTCGCGAACTTAATAAAGTAGTGATATAAAAATGAATTAAATATACCACCAACTGCACTGCAACAATCTAAAGATGGTTTCCTTGCTTTTTTCTTGTATTTAGGAACCCACGGACCATGAACAGGACATGCATCATGATGATCTGGTTCATCGTGAAGGCCTTTAATTTTGAACTTTTCCTCCTTTGGCTCTTCATGTTTAATTTTGTCATGTTTACCATAGGCATAATCAAAATAAGTATGCTGTGGATCAACTTCGTGACACCATCGATAACCCTCTTTACCCGCCCGAACTTTTCTCTGTGTTTTAGTTGTTTTCTGTATGCATGTACAAGTGCCGTCGATATCTGATTTCCCCCCCGGTGGTTTTAAACAAATACATTCTTCTGTTTTAACTGGAAGAGTGTCACAAATGCATGGATCTGTGCAATCGCAAGTAGTGAAGCACTTGCAATTTTCTGGATGGCCACACGTACAAATTATTTCCGGGAAACACTTGCAAATGATATTCTCTTTTTCGCAAGTGCACGTTTTTGGGATATCGCAACTACAAATTGATTTGTTTTCGTCATCTTCACAAGGGATTTTTCCGTCAACATTACCGGGGTCTTCTGGCTCACATAAACAAGGGCGTTGACCACCACAAATACATTCGGTCAAGCATATACAATCTTTGCCTTTAGGACAGTAGCACAACTTTTTAGGTTCTGGATTTTGGCAAACACAAGGTTCCTCTTCAGTAACTGTTTCACTTGCTTCTTCAGACCCCTCCTGAATTTCGTCTTTGGGGAGGATATCTTCTTCATGAAGTTCTTCTTTGGTTTTAACAAGACTTAAAAATTTGGGCTTATATTTACATTTGCATACAGGACTAGGAAATTTACCCGGGTGGCAAATACATGGTTTTTCAATTTGTGCACAGGTGCATTTAGTTAATATTTTACCATCAGGATCACAAACGCATACATCAGCATGTATACATTTGCAAACGGTTCGAGGATATCCTTCGGCACAAACGCATATGTCTTTCAGTTTAGAGCAAGTGCAATCAGCAATCATTTTGGCTCCACATTTACAAGGCACTGACATGTAACATGGACATTCCCCTGTTTTGTCTTTTTTACAAGTACACAATTTTTGTTCCTTTGCTGCTGGATTTAGTTTAGGCAAACCATTAACAACGATTAAGCTTGTTTTGCTATTTTGCGGTGGAGGAGGTTTATTGCAATCGGGAAAAAAATAAAAACTAAATTCATCAACTTCTTCTTCTTCCTCTTCATGTACAGATTCCTCCGCAACGTAATCCTTTATTTCGAATGGTTGGTGGCCTTTGTCGTCTTCCGACTCTGTTGGTTCGGTAGAATCTGAACATGACCACTCTGATTCTGACTTTTCGTCTTCATCTCTATCATGATCAAGGTCACCCTCATAATGCCCACAACTAATAATCAATGTTTCTCCAAAACAAATTTCTTCCTTTACACTTTGGTCTGTAAGTACGATCAAGGATCATTATTGGATGGGGTTGTGAACATGTACTTTTTTTAATAAGAAATAAAGTAACAAAATTTTGTACCTTTTAAAAATTAATCAAACACATTACGTAATCAATATTTTTTACGTACGTCGTCATAGATACTATATACCTAATCTAAACCAATGTCGCAGACACATGCAACCAGAATATGGAAACCGTGTAATTTCTCCATTTTAAATAAATAAGCCGAAGCACGGTAAAGATATCTATACAGTAAAACGCTCGGAACGCAAGTCATACCTACGCGCTTCGAGTCTGGTACACTCCGAGTACCTACATACGCAGTAGCGTACGCACCGCTTTGATAAACGGATGGCGGGCGGTGTTATTAATGGTTTTGTTTGTAAGCAGTTAGCGTGCGATTTGTGAATATTTAATAATAATCAGTGCAAGATGATTACTTAATATGGCAAATAGAACTTATAAACTATATTTTGCTGTTTCTGGTTGCTTGAATTCTTGTATAATGCTCCCAGAGATACATTTTTAAATTACCCTGGAAACTTCGAAAGGAAAGACAAGATTTTTTTTATATACCTGCTAGTACGAAATTTGTTTCTTTTTTAATAGGTAGGTATTTTGCTTTTTACACGAAGTAAAATACCAGGATTATTAAATAAGTAACTGGATAGGGGAAAAAAGTGACAAACGAGAGACCTAACTACGCTCGTAGTAATAGGAGGTAGTTTCCTAGCCTGGGGTGCCCGTTCTATTGATTTGAATCGATCATTTCGATCGTAAATCATTGAATCGATAAACGATCTTGATCGCAGGATTTGAATCGGTCCAGCAAAGATTGTATCGTAATTAAAAATAAATAAAAGTTGATATAATTTACATGTTCCACCCTTATCACTTTTAATAAAAAACGGTCCAAACATTGTTTTTTTTTTTAATAAAAATATAATATTTACAATCAAAGAAACTCAAGTAGGTAGATGAAGTCAAAATACTTTTTGCGGGCAGCCCTACCGCGTCTACCGCGTGACTTACGTACCGCGCGTGCTGTAGGTAATTATTTCTAGGATAGGGCCGAGTCAAAATACTGTATAGATTATCTTTACTGTGGCCGAAGTAGGTAGTTGCAGATTTTACAAGCGAGTTCTGATATTATTAATTCTCAAAAAATCAGTTCTCAGTACAAGGATCTTATGGAATGTGGCCAAAATTTGAATTAACGGCGACATCTTGCTTTTTCACAAAAAAAAAAAAACAGTAATGTTAACCAACAGCACATCCTTGTCAACTTCATTCGAATGGCCTGAAAGCACTATAGTGTGGTCACCTTAAATCTAGCTCTTACCTTAAGATCTAAAGCCTTTTTTTTTTTTTTGAATGGGAAATCATCAAATGTCTTCTCCCGCTCTGGGCGGAGCGGGAGGGCGTGTCAGACTTTTACTGACTAAAACCCACCAGTGTTCCTTCAGTTGCCCATGTGCCAGGGTCACGGTATCTCTTTCGAACAATCTCGCGACCCTGGCAAGCAGATCTAAACCCCTAATGACCTCAAGACCCAACTCCCAAGATTGCACATGGCTAGGGCCTAGGACCTATAAAGTATATTGTTACCTTTTATGTAGAGACTGTGAATTGTGTGAGACCGCTCACTTTGCATCTTTAGCCATTCAAGTGAAAGGTAATTTAAGCGTAACCGTGCCTCGGGGTTAGGTTTTGGAGCCGAAATGATAGATACTGCGATCTCCAAACCGTATGTCTCGCATAAGTACGGTAGTTTTGCCTACCGACTTACTTTTTGAAAAAAAGTTAATTAAAGAGACCATCGCTGTATGAACTTGGAGCATAATTTTTATTTGCTGAGAAACTACAAGCTAGATACTTTTTGGATGGCAAAAAAACCAAGGCCCACTGCCTTTGGATCTAAATCTTTACAGATTTCAGAGACAAATTTGAATTTATGTGTCCTGTGACACCCATAAGAAACCTTCAAACTGGATCACGGCAGAAATAGATATGCTGGTAGTATCTACTTTCCCGAGCAAACTCCGTTAACAGAAATGTACTACTAACTGCGGAACCGCAATGCTGGAAAGCTTTCCAAACACCCATAGCAGACCAATAGTTGACACAGACACATGCACTGATAGATTGCATAGGTGGACCCACTCCAGGGACGTTGCTATTTGTCGTCATGTAGTGCCACGCCAAAGAACTCAGACGTACATAGAAGCACAGTTCTTATGGCCGGGTTGAAGACAAACTTAAGGCGACCCAAACAGCCGCTTGGGCAGCGCTGCAGTCGCGCTGCGGTGCGGGGTGCGGGCCGGCATCTGAATTCGTTGCTTGAGCCTACGAGAGTGAGTGAGCGCGAGAATGATTCTGCCGTCAGCGCCACTAAGCGAGAACTAACCGTGGGGACATGTCCCCAGTAGAATCGGCAATCCTGAAGAACTGTGCTTCTATGTACGTCTGAGTTCTTTGGCCACGCTTAATTTCAAGCTATTTAAAAAATATATAAATTATTAAGTTATTAGGTTATCACTTACCTATTTCGAATGGTAATTGTTTTGATAAATCAATAAGTGACACATGATCTTCTAGATCCATTATAAACTATTTTTGCAATATTGAATTAATTTGCAAATGGATTTTTTGACATTACGCCATTGTTTTTATTTTAGATTTTCCCTGTCAATAATGGCAGCATTAATGTCTGACAGTTACTTACCAGGCAGTACCAAAACGTTTACCGCGTCAATAAAATATCTACTCCGAAAAGTTTTCATATTTTTATCGAGGGAAAGATTTCAATTTCAGGTTAAGAACGGAGAAAACTAGAGAAAATGGTACCTACTTAATGACTTGTCATATGATGAGAATATTGTTTTTTTTTTTTCAAAAACGCAGTGAATGAGTGGTATTTAGTCGAGGTATACTGGACAGTCTGTACTTGGCAGTTGCGGTAATGGTGCATGCAGCGCCAAGCGAGACTCCACTCTTGAAGGATGAAAACTGCCCAGCTGTCTACTATCTTGTCTTTTGTTCAATAAACTAAGCATTATAAGGAAAAAAAACAAATTTGCTAAAAATCAAACTAAAATAAGTGAAAGATTTTACCACAATATTTTTACGTTCCATTCAATGTTTGTAACATTAAGTAGCAGTTTAATAAAAACCATTTATTTAATTTCTTATTGAATAACTTAAGTTAACAAAATGCTATATGAAATGGTATGGCTAATATTTTTTTTTTAAGTGTTGTCATAATATACAACACATTCATGGTTGAGCAGAGTTAACTTTCCTGCGTTACACAGAACGACCGAACGATCGACTTGACAGATGATGTGGCCTAACGTCTAGCGAATTTTTATAAGAAATTAATTATATTTAATAGAATGCGAAAATGATTGTGTTAAAACTTATTTTATTTACGTTATTTATCTCAGTGTCACAATGCAGGATTCCTGACAAAGTATATTGTGCTAACCAAGATTGTAATGGTAAGTTAGCTGACTTCAATACAATGTCAGTTTTCATGTATTAACTTTCTAACAACATATTATTTGTACGTCTTCCAGGACCTATTTCTAAAGCGAAAACTTTGCTGAGTTATACTAGTGTTGATGCGGACCTACTATCTTTTCGCGGAAACAGCGATGCAGTCGTTTATATGAAATCAGCTGGTACCAATCCGGACTTGTGGTTCGTCAACATTAGCGGAAAGACTGGCTTTGTTAACAATAAGTTTTTAAGGGAAACCAAAATAATAGAAAAGAATCTAAAGGTTGTTCCTTTTGAGGCTGCGAAGGAGGAAAATGTTAAGCCTGATAAGGTTCAGCATCCTCATGAAGTGTTTGAAGGCACGACAATATACACTACGGAAGCAGCTGTCAGTGATGCACAGCAGGATACTTCTACTGAATCCCCCATAACTTCTTCCAATGAAGATCTCACTCCATCACTGAATAGTGTAGTGGGATCACCAAATCAAAATGTAAATGATAATCCGAATCAAGCTGATGATAAAGTAAAGGTTGTTAATGAAAATCTGTCAAATGAAAAAGTAAATTCAGAGACACAACAGATTGAGGAGCCTTCTGAATCTACTGCAACACCACCTGAAATTGGTACAGGAACAGAAGCTTCAGCAGCTTCAATTAATGTGGATGAAAGTGTGGAACCACATTCAGAAACAATACCTGTGATGACAGAACAGGAAGCCAACAACCCTGAACAGAATGACCCATTAGAAGCACAACAAAATAATGCAGAGATGCCAGCAGAGACTATACCTCCACAGAAATTATTACCTACTGTTAATCATGGTTCATTAAATAGTGAGTCTATAATAAAAGTGCCTGAGAAACAAGATTACTTGCAAAACACTTTAACTGAATCAGAACAGAGTGATAGCAAAGAACAAAATACATCTTCTCTCAATAATAACATTGAGAATGTACAAGCAATTGAAGAAACTTCAACTGAATCAAACAATGAGCCTAATGGTAACTCTTTAGATGGTGAACTTATGAAAAGTTCAACAATTGAACCTGATGTAATCCCTATTACTGAACCAGCAGTCCCTACCATAACAGAAACTGTAGTGAATCCGACCATGGAACCATCAATTCCTACCACAACAGAAACTGTACTGAATCCTACCATGGAACCAGCAGTCCCTACCACAACAGAAACCGTAGTGAATCCTACCACTGAACCAACAGTCCCTACCACAACACAAACCGTAGTGAATCCTACCACTGAATCAGCAATCCCTACCGCAACGGAGACCGTAGTGAATCCTTCTACTGAACCAGCAGTTCCTACCACAAAAGAAACTGTAGTAAATCCTATTAATGAACCTGTAGTACCAGCAGTAAATGACCCAATAGTAAGCCAAATAAATCAAGTTATACCACCAATTTATACTAACTTGAATGCAGAGAACCAATATAACAGTCTGCCTCTTGTGAAAAGCTTAGAGTCTAATGAAAACACTTCCCCAACAGAAGAGCATATGGCATCAGCATCTATGGACATTCCACAAACAATTGAACCTGTGCCAGCGCCATCTACTGAAACATTACTCCCTGTGTCAACTGAAGCAGAACTACCTACAACCACAGAGACTTTACTTCCAGTGTACTCTAAAGAACCAAAGACTATGCCAACTCTAGAAACAATCCCTCCTATCATGAGCATGGAAGCTCCACCTACAACTGAAATGCCACCTCAAGAGCTACCACCGTACATATATATCACCACTCCTGCACCATACAGTCCAGACGACTCTTACAAAAATGATGAAGTGTTAGAGCCTACTCCTAATGAAGATACTCCTTCATACCCTCAAGCGCCTGTTGAAGACATAATTGCTGCTTTGCCTGACTCCGCTGAAGATATCAATAGTTCTCCAACAGAAGCTCCAGTACAAGACGGAAACACAGAAGGTTTCTTTTCAAATATGTACACAACTGTAGCGGATATCTGGCCATCTTCAACTGAATCGCCAGAATCTGTTTACAACCCAGAGTATCCCACTTATGAGAGTGAAAAGGCTGATGGAAATGAAGGATTTTCTTTTATGAAATATTTTTTGTCTACCTATTATTCAATTATGGGGACTAGTGAAGAGTCAAAAGCTTTGTTTGCTTCAGTTGGTAAGTTAATCATTATATTAATAAAATAGTTTTTGTGTTTGAGGAAACATTCATTTTAGACATTCTCTGTGCCACAATATGTGGATGTGGCACTGTCTCAACAGCTAAGACTATTTTCCTCAATCAATAGAATATTCTTATCTTGTCGTTTTCTTCAAATAGTATGCCATGTTATATAACAGTGTGAGTAATAATTAAGCAAAAAGAGAACCATTCACTGTTATAATGATTTCATTTTAAAAACAATTTGTTAACATAACATTGGCATTAACTTTAGTAAACTTCTGTACAGCTACTTTAAACAATACTATATCAATTGTCTATGTTTATAATCAACATCTGATAAGTATTTTATCCAATAACTACATGATTTTGGAGATAGAATTGTGAAGTAGATTTATCTTACAATATCTATAGTTTATCTCGTTCAAAATTCTGTATGAAAGCAATATCTTCTAGGCAACCTGCACCATTAATATTACAAAACACTGTTTGATATTTCAAATGATTTTATAGTTATATAATATTAATACCTTTAATTAGTTTTTATATTAATTATCAGTTATACTCATTTAAAACTATTTAACCTATAATTTTTATTTGTAGACGCTGATATAGATATGTACTTAGTAGAGTTTTGTATGTGTCTGTATGAATTTTTATAATATTATATTCCCCTTTTTCATAAAAAATCTTTGATTGCAGGGCAAACATGCTTCACCGATGAGTACTGTGATGGAACCTCAAATGATGGCACTAATCGCTTGCTGACTTTCCTCCTAACCGCAGCTAGTTCTGTCCTTCTGTTTACATTGGGATACTATTACATAGATAATAGGAGACAAGATGGAAGACTCATTGGCACAATAAATTCATTACAACGGGATTTACTTTTCACAACTAAGGTACAATATTTTAATTTGAATTGAGCAAATAAATTTAAAATTACAAAAAAAAAAAAACTTCTAGTTACTGGTGCCATGTTCCCTCTTTAAAAGTGAAGAAAAATATTTGGTTTTAGTATCAATGTATTATTTTTGTCATCACAGCAGTACATTTTGACCTTAGTATGTTAGGGCACAATAATTACACAAATTATTATTTTCCAGGAGTGTGAGATCCTCAAAGAGGAACTTACTACAACTAAGAATAAGTTAGCCGGTATTGAAGACAGCTCATTTGGAATGGATGACATGGTGCTGTCCCTGAAAGAACAAATCAATGAGTTAAAGGCCACAAACGATAGGCTACGGAACTCCTTAGACGATAATGAAAAGTTGCTCAGGGTATCAGAGAATACTGCGGGAGAATTACAGAATACCCTGGGTGAGGTAGAAAATACTCTTAGTGAGCTCTTGGCTGAAAGAGCTAATTCTGAAGAGCAAATAGTGGAATTGAATGGTGAGTCTTATTATTTTAATTGGATGGAATTTGTTGCTAGCCACATAGCCATATTTATGATTTAGCAATAATCAAAATATACAAATAAAATATAGCAAATTGTGCTTAAAACAAATTTTCATTCATCATGCTAGATTGTAATTCAAAATAAACTGTAGATTTTATTTTAAATATGCACAATAAACCTACACGGTAAACAGGTACATAAAATATGCATAAAGATCAGTATGATTATACAAAACAATCATCATATAAAAAGTGTTATCAGAAAATATTTTGTTAGCATCATTCTAAGTAATTTAATTTCTTCAGATTTTCTTTGTTTTCTCTAAAGTATTATTGTATGAATTTACATTGTATGTACACATACATAAACTCACACCGTTTTCCCGTGAGGGTAGGACGACTCCGTAGAGCGCCACCTGCTACAATCCATACAAATGTACATTCAAATCCTCCACAGAATTTGAATAACATTCAAATAATGTCTGAACATGCATTCATGATGCACATTTATTCTCTTCATAATCATAGTCAGCCTATAATGTACCTACTGTTGCCACTGTTGAGACACAGGCATCCTGTCTTCGAGAGGGAGTTGGCTGTAATCTACCACGCAAGCCCAGTGCTGGTTGGTAAATGTCACAAGTCTCCAAATTTTTGGTTCTATGACATGCCGGTTTTCTTATGATGATTTTATTCCACCAGAATTTTTCTGTTTTCAGAAAAGATGCAGGCATTTGAAGAGGAATTAATATCAATTAGTCGCGAAAGAGATAACTTCCAACTGAAGTATGTATCAGCTGAAAGTGCATTAGAAGAATTCAAGAAACAAAAGAAACAATATGATGAAATCAACCAGCTGTTAACAGAAGCTAAAAACACTGTTGAGTTACAGAAACACGAGATTGAAGCCCTAAAAGTAAGCCTCTTTAATACTATTAGACTAGTATTATGCTAGACCAAAACGTTTGATATAATTATACAATATTAGCCTAGAGCAATTGAAATGACCTCTAAAACATAGGTCTTAGAAGCCATTTAAATCGCTGTCTTCTTAAAAATATAAAGATAAAGTTTCTTTTATGTTTATTTTTAAGAAGACTTGGTGATATATCAGCTGTGGCAATATTGTGATTGATTAATTGACAGATCATCGAAAGTATTATGACTATTTGAATATTAATATGTTGACTGTCCCGTCTGTTTTGGGTAATTTCGTGGTAGCTAGGTCCTATGGGTTTATTTATAAATAAGCAGCAGCAGCAGTAAGCAGTTTTATAAAACTGCTTTATTTAAATTCCTAAAAAAGTGCTGATATGGTGATGACTGCGTAATTATAAAAACCTGAATCTCACATTTACTACACAGACAAACAATGTGGTAATTGGTCATTAGTTACAATCGATCTGATCAAGACTGATGCCGCAAATTGAAATATCCGGTTATTCTGATCTAATGAAGACATTTCAATATCAATCTAGTATGAATCGTAACAATTTCACAGTTTGGACTGATATAAATGAACTGCCCAATAGTTAATCGAACAATCTTTGTCGGTTTTATAAATGAATGTACCTACCCAATAACCAAGCATTTTGTGTTTTCAGGAAGCTATCAAAGAATTAAAGAGTGGTATGTCAGCAGATGTAGACGTCACATCCTTCATAGACCATACAGAAATCAAAGCAAAACTGTCTAAAGCAATGCAAGAGAGGAACACATTTGAAAGCAAGTTTGAGGTTAGTTAGCACGATCTCCCGGGCTTGAAAACAGAAAGAAATAATTAAATAATAGAATGATTGGAAGTTGTCATGTGCTACATTGTTAATTGTAATGCACAAGAAGTAGTTATAACGTGTGGTTGTAACTGTTTTATGTTGCCTATGACTGTACTTACAACCCGTTCCAAATTCTATTTCTGTAATTTCTGGACATTATCGAGCATAAAACTTTATGTGCCTTTCTCATCACAAGTTCCATTTTTCTTACAGACAGAATACAAAGAAAGAACACGTCTTTCAGAAGAACTGAAAGTTACTCAAGAAACATTAACTACTACAAGTCAGAGTGCTACAGAAGCACTCACTAGGCTAGAGGTCTTAGGGAAATACTTCCAGGAAAGAGAGGGCGAGCTTCTAAAGTAAGGAAATCACAAGTATTCATTGCGTTCCTATTTTAGGGGCTTCGGAAAAGAAACTTTACGGCCTAGGAATAATGTTTAGTTTCCACTGCAGCTTTTAAAATTAAAATTTATGAAAAAATATAATTATGATATTTTCGTTAACTCTGAAATCAAATTAATTTATACAAGAGTAGAATAGATGAAAGTACTCATTGATCACGTGTAAAAAAATAAATATTTTCAGAGAACTAAGCGCCAAAGAATCATTGTGGCTGAGCAAGCAAGGCGAGTCAGCTAGCACAGTGGAAAAAATTGAAATTCTACAACAAGAAGTTCAGAGATACAAGTAAGTATAATATTTTTAATATGGTATCTGTCTGCGCATCACATATGCGCGTGATTGACGGCGGAAAGGCGCGGGGTGCTACACACCAGTCAGCTCACAGCCGCGCTCCAAAACGAGCATTTCATTATTCTGTCTTTTCTATGCGTTGTTCATGTAATTTATGCCTAGTTTAATACAGTCCACTACTTCTTTTATTATTAAGTCTAGTTGAGCCCATTCAATGATCCGGCTCGAAGAACAGATGGGGTCGTTGCGTCGAGGTTTGGTACCCCGACACCCCGTGCCTTCCCGCCATCACTCACGTGCATATGTACCGTACGTACGTACCAATGGTTAACAAAACTATACAGAATTTTTAAAAAGTGTGGGTGTAAACACATTGTTTGCGAGTTTTCCTGCAACTAAAATTGGTCGTAACCATGAATACACGGAGTTAAGGATATAGATGCGCAAACTATTGACATGATTTCTAAACATATTCTAGACACCCAACATAGAAATATTTTGTCACCGATTTTGTTTGTAACATAACATAACATCACGCCTTATTTCCCCGAAGGGTTGGGCAGAGGTGTACCTATAGTACACCCGCATTTCGCCTGTTATGTTTTAAGTCCCATGTAAATGGGGGGCGAGCCTATTGCCATCAACCGGGCACAAATCCAGACTCCGGGCTGCTACTGAGAAATTCTCGAAAAAACCCAATAACACTTGACCCCCACCACCATTTTGTTTGTAACTATTTGAATATTTCACTTAGGGTAAAAGCCGGATAGTTGCCGTAGCGGGATACTTGCCCCGGTTTCAAATACACTGTGTTGGGGATGTTAGTGGCGTTAGCTCTTTACTGTAATTGTAAGTGGCTCTCTTGTAGACCTTAGTGTCATGAAAACCGTCAGTATATCCGCACACGTTTCGTCCGTGTGCGCGAAAATCTTCCGCGGCGTAACTTCGACGAGCGTCGAAATTATTTTGATAGGTGATTTCTAATGCATAGGAGTTTAAAATACACTGTTTATTACGTTTTATTGTTTTTATTTATTTTGCAAATGAAAAGGGCTAGTATCCGTATCAAAAAGGATAGTCGCCCTATTTACTTTTGCGGATAGTCGCTCTAGGGGAATCTATCCGTAACTATACATTATTTAACGGACAAAGACAGGTTTTTGTTTTTTTGTGTTTTTCTTACTCATTGTGACTATAACTTAGCTTAAATAAAATAAATAAACTTTAATAAACTGTTTCATACGTTCATTCTAGGTGAGCAACATGCCTCGCATGTATCAGCATAAATCCCGAACAACACAAGCTTTACAGAAGAAAGTTTAGCATTTGTTTACAAAGGTTTAGGCTTTGGCTAAGATTTGGCAAAGAGAATATTTTATTAAAAAACTGTTTTTTTGTATGTATGTTACATACAAAAAAAACAAATCTTTCCTCTTTATAATATTAGTTTAGATTTATATAACTTAAAGGGCTTTGGAGGCTATTTAGCTATATTTTTATAGTTTTTATGTATAAATCTTTAAAATATTTTATAATGTTGAGTTAATTTATTTAAAAAATAATATAGTGAGGCAATCCCCGTACGAGGCAACTATCCTTCGAAGCATTTTTACTGTTGGGCTACTATCCGCTAGAGTAGACAACTATCCCTATTTTGAGAGGTCTACTAAAACATTATTTACTCAAAACCATTATTAATTTTAATCACAAAACTAGGCTACTAATATATTATATATCAAAGACCTATGTTTTGATATACATGTTGTATTACTCTAATTAAGAACATATTTTTCTACAATAGACCTTTTTTGAAAAGTGGGGCAACTATCCGGATTTACCCTACATGTATAACCCTAAAACAGAAGTGTCGCGATTAAAAGCTAACGCTTATCAAAACACTAATTCTGCATTGCGATGTCATTTTTCTTTGTCAAAACGGCGAAATAAAGGAATCAATCAAACTCCTTTTTCAGGGAGAAATGCGACGCGCTAACACTAGAGCTGGCAGAACAAGAGTCGTCCCGGCGCAGCGCACTGAGCGAGGTAGAGTCCCGCGCGCACGGCGCGTGGCTGGAAGCGCGCGCCGCGCGGCGCGACGCCGACGCGGCGCGGGACGACGCCGCCGCGCTGCGCCGCAAGCTGGCCGCACTCACTGCCGCCGACGGGGCCGTCTCACCTCATCACAGTACGACAACTTTTACATAATACACTAGCTTCTGCCCGCGACTTCGTCCGCGTGTCAATCGACCCAGAAAATATTTTTTTTACAGAAAATTCAACCCCCCATTTCACCCTCTTAGGGGTGGAAATTCAAAAAATCCTTTCTTAGTGGATACATTCGATATACTCTTTACAAAGAACAGTGCCCCTTTTGGGGCAAACCCCCCTTTTGGGGAGGCTTATGTCCAGCAGTGGACGTCTTTCAGCTGAAATGATGATGATGATGACTCTTTACAAAGAACACCCCCCACCAAATTTCATGTCTCTAGGTCTAGCGGTTTAGGCTGTGCGTTGATATATCAGTCAGTCAGTCAGTCAGTCACTCAGGACTTTGAATTATATATATATAGATAATTAGCCTATAACGCAGCTGAGATGAGATTGTTAAGAGGAATGTGTGGTGTTCTACGAATGGATAGAATAAGAAATGAGTACATAAGAGGAAGTCTGAAAGTGACACCAATAACTGAAAAGTTGTGTGGGAATCGGTTGTCGTGGTATGGTCACGTGATATCTATCCATATCATTATTCACACAGTCCATGCATCGTTTCTTTGGTCTCCCTCACACTCACATTCCTCCATGTGTAAAATGTCGTGCGAAAAGTATTGAGTATGAATGTCGATGGCTTTAAGAGTAGAGGGAGACCAAAGAAACGATGCATGGACTGTGTGAATAATGATATGGATAGAAAGGGGGTGACTACTGAGATGCCGACTAATAGAGAAGTGTGGAAGAATAAGACATGGTGCGCCGATCCCAAATAAATTGGGATAAGGGCAGGAGAATGAACGTTCCCACTGCTGGGACACAAGCTTCGTCTCTTTCGAGAGGGAGTAGGTTACACCACGTTCTACCACATGGACCCGTAACGTACCGTGCGGGTCACTGCGTCCGCGGTCGTCGGAAATCACATTTTATTTTGAAAAGGCCTACGTTTTTGCTAACATACAAAATACATTCTAAGATGTAAAGAGAATGTAGAGTTAGGATATCAATTTCTGTAAATTTGTTTCTTAGATACTTGCGAGGCCCCTTTTTATAGAATGAGCGGATTGCCCTCTTTTTTAAAATGAAAATTGAATCTATGTCGGCTGCCAAACCTCACAGCAGAACGCTGTAAGACATAAGTATTATGTCTTACAGCGTTCGCAAATAAGCAAAGTATACTTATCTAGCTGTAGCTATATCGGTCAACTGCCTTATTTTTCTTACTGCTTATGCAGCTGAACTTAATCTACCTGAAATAGCTCTAATGTGGGCAGGGTCATTGCAATTTAGAATCTATAGTAATTCTTAGAAATACAGTTTCCGAATTAGCATGACGTTTCTTGCCATCAAGTTTTAAATTTAGACCTACTTGGGGTACATTTACATGGGCATAGGGTTGTAACACAGCTTCGCCTCCGCCTCCGTTACTGCGGAAGTTCCGCAAGAAATCGTATCTTCGCTTCCGCCTCCGCCTCCGTAAAACTTTTGCGGAGTTGTAACGGAGGTTTATTTACGAATCATAGAACAATAAAGCGCGTGTAGCGACGCTCGACGACGATTCAGCCGTCAGGCCGCGTATCGCGCACGAAATGGTCAAGTCAAGAACTCAAGAAGCAACGAGTGCGCGGCGGGAACGCGGTTGGGGTGGGGGCGGACGTATGTCATTTGTCAAATTATGATACACGACTGTATCTGTGATACACGACAAGAATCAACCTATCGAAATGCTTGGACGAGTTGGACGTAACGTACGAAGTTTTACCGATGTAATTCTAATTGAATCTTGATTGGTTTACGTGATTTAGTGCAAAATCATTGTTATGTTTATTTACGTCACACGATGAAGCCGTTAACAAATGAGATTTGGCAGTTTTTTGTAGAAATAGATAATAATTTTGCAAAATGTTTTCCTTTTTTGTTAACAACATGTTTTCTAAGAATATGAACCTAATTGTGATAAAAAAATGAAATTTTCATGTTTTTGAGGTGTTTCAACACAATGTCATGTTTTTATACCATATTTTTTCACATTTTTGAATAAAAACATTTATTTTTAGTAATAATATAATCCCAGAATTAGGTTCATATGGATTGGAATTGAATAAAAAATACACATAACTTCAGAACGATTGGTCATTTACTTTTTGAGCTAGAATGCCCACCAGTTGAAAAAAAGTCGTTTGGAGAAAAACGTATTTGAAATAAAATATTGCGAAATCCGTACATTGCCTCTTAATTTCATAACGATTCCTAAGGTGTAATTTCTAAATAGCTTCCAAACATAACTTTGGAGATATCGTCGTTTTAGTCACTGTCTAGTCTAAACTGGTTTCCTCCCTTAAAGGGCATTCCAAGTCAATGCATAAAGAAAAATACGAAGAACTGTGTGGAGTGGAAAAGAAAGAACCCTGGTTATAATTTTAACCACAAATTACATTGTTTTTCTACATCCACTTTCACCTCCGCCTTCGCCTCCGTTAACCTCCGCATCCGCGGAGGTGAAACTCGTCGCCTCCGCTTCCGCCTCCGCCTCCGCTAAAAGGCCTCCGTTACAACCCTATGGGCACAACATTGTACAGCTTTATAGTACATTACGATGTTAGTGCGTTATGATGGTTATAACATGCGAGGCGAAATTTCAGCCCGAGCCGAAGGTGAGGGCGTAATTGAGCCGAGCATGTTATAACCAATACGCACGTATATCGTACGACGTTTTTTAACACATTTGCGAGGAAACAGAAAAAAACATTATTTTAAATAAACTCAATCTGTGACTGCACACTGTTGCTTTCCCGCCATTTTAACAGCGCGCTAGCGCTGCCTACTGACTGGCGCCGCGCGGCGATTAGTTCGAAATTTGAATAGCAACAGCGCGCTGCTCACTAGCTGGAGTCGTGCGGCGGCGATCAGTTCCATATGTAAAGCGGGTCATAAAAAACGCGTGTGTTACCAAAGCAAATAGTTAAGTTATAGTCCATACAAATTCCATAACAGTATTATTTGCCATTTCAAATAATATATGATGATGCTCGGCTCAATTACGCCCTCGCCTTCGGCTCGGGCTGAAATTCCGCCTCGCATGTTATAACCATCATAACGCACTAATATCGTAATGTACTATTAATTTGTGACACTCACAACAAAACTACAAAACTACCACCAACCCGCACCATGCGTTGCACACGATGTATCAAGCGAAAGAAAGGCTGGACTACCATCCGGCTCGGCAGTCAGTGTCCGTCTCGGTCATAATAAGTCATCATTCTCCTGCTCCTTATCCCAATTTATTTGGGGTCGGCGCAATAAGTCTTTTTCTTCCACACTTCTCTATCCATATCATAATTCACCCAGTCCATCCAGGATGGATTCTTTGGTCTCCCTCTACTCTTATAACCATTGACATTCATACTCAATATTTTCCTCACGACATTTTCCTTTTTCCTCCGTATCACGTGACCAT
Organism: Aporophyla lueneburgensis; assembly: GCA_932294355.1. Taxonomy (NCBI): domain Eukaryota; kingdom Metazoa; phylum Arthropoda; class Insecta; order Lepidoptera; family Noctuidae; genus Aporophyla; species Aporophyla lueneburgensis. The sequence continues at coordinate 17,184,678 of OW028746.1, read as the reverse complement.
ACCATGACAACCGATTCCCACACAACTTATCAGTTATTGGTGTCACTTTCAGACTTCCTTTTATGTACTCATTTCTTATTCTATCCATCCGTGTAACACCACACATCCTTCTTAACATTCTCATCTCAGCTGCATGTAATTGCCTTTCTCGGTCATAATAAGTGTGAGCAAAAAAAAACAAAAACCTGAAGATCTCTTACAAAAGTTACACAGCCGTCACACGTTTTATGACCGCGATCTCCTCTAGGCTCGAGGAATAGTATAGTTCCAAGCAAACCCTGCTGGTAGTGGACTTTGCCAGACATACAGACAGAGCGAAAAATGTCTGGTAAAGTCACATTCTTAAGACTGTAAGCAGGTCTATCAATGCTAACGCTCATATATTTGCTACAGAGGTGTGTTCTCCCCTGGAGAGCGTGGAGCCGGCGCTACTGCCGCCGCCCCTGCCGCCCATGTTCCTGCCTCCGCCTTTACTGCCTCCCCTGCCGCGCCCGCCGCCGCTGGGCAGGCTGCCGTCTCCGCACCCGCCGAGGTATGTATAATATGCTATGCGTATGCTGTAATGTTCCTATGTTCTTTTTTATGTCCTGTGCGTGTCCCAAATAAAATATTTTTCTTTCTTTCTTTCGAAACAATCTGATGAAAAAAAAAATTTTTTTTGGTGGGAAATCATTAAATGACGTCTCCCGCTCTGGGGTGATCAAGAGGGCGTGTCAGATTTTTACTGACTAAAACCCACCCGTGTTCTTCAGTTACCTGTGCCACGGCCACGGTAACTCTTTCGAATAAATCCGACCCTGGCAGGCTGTAAACATACCTGTGGATCCCATTATGTAAAGTTTCTTCCAAATTCGATGCTTTGATTATTTGAATACCTTTTAGTGGCATTTACATCACCACATGCGAACTACGCATCACACTGACATCACGTACAGCATCCCGTGATCAATCGTCGGGTAGTGGTTGCCCACCAGACACAACACGTTTCTATGGAGGTTGAGTGAACTTTACACTGTGCTCAAACCTCTGCAACTAGATTTTTAAATCGCCTTACAGATCTTTTTTATCTGACAAAAATCAAAAATTTTGCGTATATTATGAACACAATTTTTGTCTGTGTTCAGTAACAGATTATAGTATTTCTGAAAATACAACCCTTGTTAAATGCCTCTCGTTTTTCTGGCTGTCCTGTTTTAATTACAAATTGCCATTGTTCACAGATACGGCGAAAGGCGCTATTCACCCGACAGTCGGTATTCACCCGAGAGTCGATACTCGCCGGATAGTCGATATTCGCCTGAGACGGTGCGATATTCGCCCGACAGTCGGTACTCGCCGCATTCCAGGCGATCGCCTTACTCGCCGAGGTTGAGGCGACGATCGAGATCTAGGGAAAGGTAAGGTTATCATGTTCATTATAGATCTAAAATTGTGCTTAACCAGTCAATTACCGTAATTACAGACACAATTAAAAACCATTGTGTCTATACCAAATGTGGTATCTCAGAGACTTAGAGGTTAATCTTACTTCGACAGTTGTTAAGGGTAGTCAGAAGCCTGAAAGTTAGACAACCAGTCTAAATAACTGGATTGTGGAGGTCAGATAGGCATTCGATCCGTATTAAATACTGATATCTACACTAATATTATAAAGAGGAAAAATTTGTATTTTTATTTGTTTGTAATGGATAAACTCAAAACTACTGGACCGATTTTAAAAATTCTTTCACCATTAGAAAGCTACATTATCTGTGAGTAACATAGGCTATATAACATCACGCTACACCAAGAGGAGCGGAGCAGTAATGAAAAATGTTGCAAATACATGGAAAATCGCATGGGTAGGCGATTGGACGCGACGGGAAGGATCGGGGGAGCACGAAATTTAACGCGGATGAAGTTGCGGGCAGAAGCTAGTTCATTATATACTGGCATTCATCCAGGTAGATTGGATGTAGACCCCAATATAGTTGGGAGTAGGGTAGGCAGATGATAACATGCCTTTCGGAGAAACGTTTAATTTTGACGTCAATTGGTTATTTGCCATTCAAGGCATGCTGACATAGCAAATATGACAAATGATTTAATTTAATGTCCTTTGCTTCGTAATGTTAATTTCTTTGCTACTATCGTATAGACTCAAGTTTATCTAACTAAACAGACACCTGAGCTGCTGGAGAGTTTGATGCGCCATTTCTTCTTCCCAGCTAAAGCACTAGGAAGTGGTGAAGATCGGACGTTTTTGGGAGACTGACTAATGAAATTTTGACGTTTGAAACACTGATTGTCCGCCTAATTTGAATCAATGAATTTTAATTAATTTAACGTTTAAATTCAAGATCATTTAAAACTATTTCTGTCGCAATACGAGTATTAACGCCCAGATTAAAATGTCAAAGGTCTCGACACTCGATATAACACAATCAATATCAGTGGCAATGAACGAATGTATAGAGTAGTTCTAAATTTATGATAAACTATATTTGATTGTGATATTTTCATTAAATATAATTATGTTTCTAAAACAACAAAGCTAGAGACGAGTCTCCAAATCACGTCAGATTTTATTTAGCAACTTCGTCCGCGTGACTCACAGGAACTGTGCATTTTTTCGGGATAAAATATAGCCTATGTTACTTGATGATAATCTAGCTTTCTATAGGTGAAAGCATTTTTAAAATTGGTTCAGTATTTTTCAAGTTTATCCATTACAAATATACATACAAAAAATCGAGTCTTTTCTCTTTATAATATTAGTTTAGATAAGCTGTGCGCACGACTGTATGTTAGTTTAAAATCGACAAAAACTAGCATACAAACTTTCATCTCCCCTAATGAAATTCTTCAGAGGTGAATAAAAAACAAACTTCCTCTTGATATTTGTATAAAAGGAACTCTCGTGCAAAACTTCATGCTTGAATTTAAGAATTTATTAAGTGAATAATATTATTTATCAGGTATGAAGAACCTCGTGTTGCGGCACGGTCGCGGAATGGCCCTGCTCCTCCGCCCATAGACACGGAAACTGAGTATAACTCAGACAGCCCGTCACGACAGCCGCGCAGGCGTGGTAGATACTCAAGACATTCAGGTAACGTGATCATTTAAAACCGTAAAGCCCCAATACCCGATTTGACTTCTGTTAAGACGATGCAACCTTTATTTATGTTTTCGTATGCCACAGACAATTCAATTGTACAGTGTAAACCAAGGTTTAGATATTATTTAGTTCACTCGAACTGTAAAGTGGTTTTATAAATTCAAAATTTGACATTTCGAAACTAATTCAATAACACCTATACTTGGCAATTCTCTGTATAGCTTATTATGATTCTGAAGATGATGTTATTTTTATTTTTACAACAAGTTTGCGATTTCTCACTCTTAACGTAAAGACCTCCCGTGGAACCTTCTTGTATAGTCAGCGTCAACAGTATATCTGAAATTAAATATTAACTCAATGAAGGCAGTACACAACAACTGTTATTCTGACAAAAACTTTATCCAATTGAGATAAAATTTTATTTTCTTAGTCGTTGCTATCATTTAAAGTCTGTTTGTTATCCGATATTTTTGACGCTGACTATACCTACTCGAATCCCAACATTAATTTTTCCGCCTTTTGCAAAGTTAAGACGAAAATAATACTTATTTAATTTTCCAATAACAGCTCCACAGCGACACAGGTAATCATTTTCGATACTAACATCAAAATATAAGTTTTCAATGTGCCACTTTTAATTTATTATTTTGTTTTATTTCTTTCGATAGATCATGCAAGTGAAACATTATTTATTATTTTAATTGTTTGTTTCAGGTCCTAGCTCAGGTTCAGGTTGTTCAACGGAATCGGATAAATGAGACAGACTCAGTAGGCTTATCTAAACCAAGATCTATTTGTATATAATAATGTTGAGATGATGCCAAAATTGGTGACGGTGGTTCACGAATGTATTAGTTGTGAAAAATAAACATTTTATAGCTTATGACGTGCGTAAAAATCTACAGCTTAAGGGTAGGTTTCATTTGGGGTTTATTCGGTTCTGTACCCCTATCTATTCCTGAACCATTTTATGGGATACGAATAAAAAAAATGGTAAACAATGACACAGAAAAGATTGCAATTTATTTCAAAACTATCTGTGATTGAACTGTAACTTTTTCTTATGAATAATTCATTATAAAATAATAAAAAATATTTCTTATTCAATCATTCTTTATGAGGTCCAGGAATTACAACCCTGTTTTATTCAATATTCTTTTCGATGGTACAGATGGATCATGTAGGTATAATACATATTCTACTATTTGGCTGTATACTGCACAGCAACATGTTACTTTAGTAACTAGGGTTTAAAGTAACCGCGAATAGGATAGGACACTTAGATCTCATGAGATCTTTCCGAATGCACCACTCAGTGGAACCTTTCTCAATATATTTAGACTTTTGAGCCATTGATACCCGGAAAGACTGCTATTATTTGACTAGGCAAAATAATTATATAATTATAATAATCATAACAGCTGTTGATGAATCACAGTGAATCTTCCGTGAACGCGAATCTAGAATGAAATCGTAAATGTTGCCTGCATTCAGGAAATTCGAGTTTCCTTAGTAACAATTTGAAATAAACATCGGATCGGGAGGTCCCTGTATCTGTAGTCACACTTAAGGTACAGTAATGTAAATAAAATACTCGAACCTTGCATAAAAGGTACGTTACTTATATTTTGAAAAATAATGGACAATAAACATCTGTTTCGTTATTTTTTATCACTTCATTTTGTTTTTTTCTGTTGCTGCCTCATTTTTTGTATTCTGTATTCAGCTAACATACAAAACTTTATGGAATTTATTCATTTAGCCATTTCATTATGCATTTAAAAATATCTGAGCCAAAGGGTTTAACTGTTATTTCTTTTCTTGTACCTGATTTTCTTTTACATTTGATAATTATTTTTGTCACTAAATAATTGTGTGTTCCTAAAGTGTAAAAATTAACAGCACCTTCTTATTGAATTGGAATGTACTTACAGTTCACATTGTATGCCTTTCACTGTTAACTAATGATAGTTGCCACCTAAGAAACTAGCAATAAACTAATGTTGTAATGTCAATAGGAAATCCGTCATAAGAATTGCAATCTTTAATTTATTGAACTTTTGTTGTTTTATTAGTCAGTTAAATGTATTATAATTATTAGATACGATTTTAAAATAAATAATTTTATCATTACACCGTTTTTGTTTTTTTTTAACTTACCCTTCATTTTAATTTTGACAGGTTGTGTATTGGTATTGAATAACAATGTTTGAACTACAGAGGGAAAAACAAAAACAAAAGTTAAAAGAAAAACTTATATTGTTTGCACAATGTTCATTACGAATTATGAAAATTAATTAAAACTAAATAAATATAAAAGAAAAAAAATGAAACCAATTTAAACAACATTGGAAATAACGACTATAAATGAACAAATATTGGCTTTTTAAAAGACTTTTTGTGTATTTAACACAATATATTACGTATGTACACATAAAAAGTATGATAGATATCAGTATTATGTATGAGATGTAACAAAACTATTTCACAACCTCTGATTTGGCTTGTGGTGTAGATAGACTAAGCCGGCGGTCTAAGGAACAATATTCCATGGAACGAAGGTGCCTGGTTCTGGTGCATCGAGCTGAAACATGAAATTGTAAGTGTTATTATTCTATTATTAGTAGAACGCCACCTGCCCCTTAACCCTCGCATGGTTTCGAGGATTTGACTTAACAACGAAATTTCATTATTGTAGGTAAACCACAAAATCAACCTTCCGAAAAAAAATCCTAAAACCTAAATGATGGTGCAAAACGCAAAACAATCTTAGAACATCAACGCGATCACACACAGACGGTCGCACCTTTTATTAAAAATATGAATAGATATAGATTAGGTTTTATTTACCACGTACAGTAGAATCCGGTTATAACGACGGTGAAGGGACCGGTGACATTACGTCGTACTAACCGGAAGTCGTACTAAACGAAATGATAATTTTGAATTTTTATTCAAATCACTTTCGTTTATATACATACAAACATAATGTATTTAATAATATTTTCGTGACCCAGAGAAAGAAAAACATTTGAATCAAAATATTTATTTGTTTTACATAATATACATACATATAATGTACTAGCTTCTGCCCGCGACTTCGTCTGCGTAAATGTCGGTTATCGCGGACGCAGACAAAATCACGGAATAAAAAGTAGCATATGTCCTTTCCCAGGGTCTAAACTATCTGTGTACCAAATTTCATTTAAATCGGATCAGTAGTTTTAGCAGGAAACCGAGACAGACAGACAGACAGAGTTACTTTTGCATTTATAATATTAGTGTGGATCATAATAATGACACTTTTTTCTTCAACAGGGAATATTTTTCGTTTTGTAGAAGAAGCCATTCTTGTACGCGAAATCACGCATAACCCGCAAATTAAAACTAAACTAAACAGTCGCATTCGAATCAGCGACGTGCAGGCAAGGGGGAAGCGTGGGGCGGAGATAGTTTCTTACCTACGATTTATTTGTAAACACGTCAACGCTCGTCGTCGTTGTAACCGGACAATTTTGTGTGAAATTCCGTCGTTAAAAGCGGTCGGTCGCTGTAAGCGGAGTCGTAATAAACGGATGTACTTTCATAGTGGCTCATATTAAAACCAAACACGCGCCTATACTTACGTCGCTAAAAACGGTTGGTCGTTATATGCGAAATCGTACTAAACGGACTCTACTGTAGTTTAACCAATCATCTGCTTGGATTCAAAAAGGGTCAACTATTTTAAACAATTGGGTAGACTAAATGAGCTCAGAAGCATTAGGCCCGTCGTATTACAGATTGTCATTGGTTGTTGTGATTGTTGTTGAATACGCAAGCATTACTTAAAACTAGATTCATGCCATTTGATTGGTTGAAACTAGTTTTAAGTAATGATTATGTAATGATTGAGTATTGAGTGACGTTCTGTAATACGGGACTTTGACTTTATTTACTTCTTATTTCAATATTAATGAAGTAACTATCATAAATTGAAAAAAAAAATATTTACCTTCTTGGTAATATGATCCTCACACGCCATACGAATGCGTGCAGAAGTTGCGGGCGCATCCAAGCGGAATTCCAAAGATACGCCGGCATCGGCGCGCGCTGCTTTGATTGCTTCTTTTATCGCGAAGAAAGCAGATGACGCCAAGAATAGAGGAGGCTCACCCACAGCCTGAAAATAAAAAAATATTTTAATGAAATTTTTGAACTATCTACCACAATTGTTTTTCTGAGTAATGTATGTTCGAACAGTGACTCACCTTCGAAGAATATACCGCTCTTGGGTTGGGAGCTCCTTTGAGCAGAGATACATTAAATTCCTGAGGAATGTCTCCGAATCCAGGGATTTTATATGCCCCAGGTCCTCTTGAAAACAATGTACCATTTGGAGAATAAATGAGCTCTTCAATTGTGAACAAGCCATAACCTTGGATAAAACCACCTTCGATTTGACCAATATCAATAGCTGGGTTCAAACTTTCACCCAGATCCATCACGATGTCACATCGAATGACTTGATGATCGCCGCTGAGGCAGTCGATCTCGACTTCGGTACATGCAGCACCAAACGTGAAGTAGTTGAAAGCTACTCCTTTATTTTCTTTAATGTCGTAACCAATGTCAGGTGTGGCATGGAACCCTGTAGCAGACAGTTGAACTCTGTTGATCCATGCTTGTAAAACCCAATCTTCCCATTTCCCATTAGGATTCTTCTCTTTGAAGGGTTGTAGTCGTTGTGATAGTGTCTCACAAGCTTGCAGGACAGCCATGCCATTCAGATCTGATCCGGCACTGGCTGCTGTAGCGGAGGTATTGGGCACTTTATCTGTCGAAGTTTCACTGACGTGTATCTTAGAGACATCTATTCCAAGTGCACGAGAAGCAACCTGGATCATTTTGGTGTGAAGACCTTGGCCCATTTCAGTACCACCGTGAGATAGGAGAACTGAGCCATCCATATAAATTAGTACTAAAGCACCAGATTGATTGAGCAATTTTTCCGTGAAAGCAATTCCAAACTTTGTTGGAATAATCGCAATTCCGCGCTTTCTCCATCTATGTTCCCTGAAAATCAATAAAAATAATGTATTGCATATTTTTCGGAGGTAATTTGTTAAAATGTCGGCAAAATTAGTACTTTTCTCAAGTTTGCCATCATAACCAGTTATTATAAAAGTTATATTATTATATAAAAGTCCTAATAGTTAAATATAAAATAACTTACTTGTTAAACTTTTCGACTAGCAATCTCCTTTCAGCTAATTTACTTTTTTGTATACATTCGTCCCAACATCTCTGTAGGGTGCAGTTCACCAAAGTTTGGCCATAGTGAGTTATTGCGTTTTCTTTGTACAAGTTCAGTCTGCGGATCTCGTCAGAGCTCTTTCCTAGTCTAAATGCAATATCTTCAATGATGCTCTCGGCTCCAAACATACCCTGTGGACCACCGAATCCTCGGAATGCAGTGTTTGAAGGTAAGTTGGTTTTGCAAACATGTCCAGTTACCTCTGCGTTGGGAATATGATAAGCATTCTCGTAGTGGAACATGGCTCTTTCAACAACCTGGAATCAAAATAACAATATTTAAAAATAAAGCCATAATCAGAATAAATAAGGTAACTAAAATTGTATAAAAAATCCCGAGGCAGCGGGTAAGATTTGTTTTTAACTTACAGGGCCTGATAAATCTATAGAGTAGCCTCCATTATTGTAAATATTAACTTGAGCTCCCATTAATTTGCCTTCTTGAGTTACAGCCACTTTATATTTGATCAGGAATGGATGTCTGGTGCCAGTCATCATCATATCTTCGTCTCGATCAAGCATGCATCGTACTGGCTTCTGAAGCTTATGAGCTGCAAACGCAACAGGTAATGCCACAAGCATACCACGAGATTCTTTGCCACCAAATCCACCTCCCATACGTTTCACACGGGCCACAATCCTGTTCATGGGAACATGCAAAATATGGCTGACTAATTTCTGAAACAGATTAATAGTAGTATGACAATCATGTATAGTGTAGGTCTGTATTTAATTTCAAATAAAGCACAATTCAATGGCTATAATTACCGCTATTTCAGAAGGATGTTGACTTGAACAAAATATTTCTAATTCGTCGTCTTCTTTTTTTGGAATTGCAAAAGAAGCGTGAGTTTCTAAATAAAAGTGTTCTTGTCCGCCTATCCGACATTGACCTTCTATTATAAGATTGTTCTTATCGGCAAAAGTGCTTTGAACGTCTCCTCTACTTATAGTCTTAGGGAATTGTGGATAAAATGACTTCTTCTCAATAGCGTCTTCTATCGTTACGATAATTGGATGTATATCTTCGTATTTGATTTCCACCATTCTAGCTGCTTCCTGAGCTGTTGCTTGATCTTGTGCCACAATAACACCAATAGTCTGCCCCTGACTTATAACTTTCTCACTAACAAATAATTCCTCGTCATGGAAAATAGGTCCAATAGCATTCTGCTCAGCAGTTAAATCCTTTGCAGAAAAGAATGCGACAACTCCAGGTTTAGCTAGAGCTTTTTGGGCGTCCACTGAAACTAATTTGGCGTGCGCTCTCGTGCTTAGAACAAATGCCAAATAAAGCTCCCCTTCTACGCTTGGCATATCATCGCAATATATCGCTTCACCAGTTGTTTGTTTGTATGCTGACATATGCGTTAGTGGTCTGCCAACAGCATCGCTTTTGATCTGTTCATCTCCAACCAGATCGAAATACTGTGCACTTTTGGGTATATCGCCATGAAATTGTTCAGCACCGCTACTATGATATGGCAAAATAAGGTCTGCATGGATGTAATCCTTGGTCATTTGCTTAGCAATTGCCAAGTAAGCTTTAAGGAACAAACTCATGGTTAAAGCTCTTCGGAATTGTATATTACCACCTGGCGCTGAAGGGCTCAGTGGAAACTCCTCTATTAAGGATGAAAACGCTTTGTCTAACATACTTTCGTTCCATTTTTCCCCTTTTAGCGCTTCACTGGTTTTAGTAGCTAGCTTAGTTACTGGAGCCAAACCACCAAAACCGACGTTGATGTACTTTATTACATTAGTGTTATCTTCGAACTCGACGTTAATTGCGGCAGTAACGATCGAGATATCATCTTCTCTTCTTTTAGCTTGTTTAAATGCCGTCACATATTGATATTTATTAGTAAAAGGAATCTCTATGGACAAAAGAATTTCGTTTGGCTTCACTACGTTTTTTCTGTAACCAGTGAAGAATGTTTCATCCATCAGAACAGACCGATGACCTCCGTCTTCACTCATCAGATTAAGCTTGACTTTCAAGGCCATTAAAATGGGATTCAAATCTGATATAGGACTACCAGTCATTATGTTTCCGCCTAAAGCTGCAACGTTTCTTATTTGTTTGCCTGCAAACCAGTTTAGCATTTCCACAATTGTTTTAAAAGATCGAGTTTTATGTTTAGACAAGTCCTCTATGTACTTTCTTAAAGTATTTTCTATCTCCATAAGGGTAACAGCAGCCCCTATTGTTAACCCGGTATCATTTTCGGTGATAGCATTTAATTCTGGTACACAGTTGGGCATTATTATAGTCGGATAAACACAATGTTTGAATTTAACTTCAACTCCAACCTCAGTGTTGCCGACGACGATTTTCGCATCAGGATATTTATTTTTCAGTTCCAAAATCGAGCTCAAATCCTTTGGTCTATACCATGAAGCTTTCGGCCCTTTAAAAAGTAAACAATGATCATCGTAAACGGAAGATAACTTAAGCTCTGGTGGAAATATGGGCTCTTGAGTATTATCGTATGGCAAAAATGATGATCTATCAAAAATATATTCTGTTTCACTCTTGTCTTCCTCTTTATCAGTCTTGTTTTTACAACAGTCTTTCCCCATGGCACATGCACTATTTTGTGCAATATTGTTTCCATTAACTGTGCCATTAGCGATACGTTGGGTCTCCCAATCTTCTATGAAGGTCTTGTAACCTTCTATGATGGCCCTGTATCCTGTACATCTACAAAGATTTCCTTGAAAGGCGACTTCCATATCGTTGTATGTTATAGTGCTATTGGTCCTAAGTAAAGTGTACATAGACATGACAATGCCTGGCGTGCAGAATCCGCATTGTGAGCCGTGTGCCTTAGCTATACGTTCTTGTACTGGATGTAATCTGGTTTTGGTTGACCCAATACCTTCCACTGTAGTGACAGCCAGGCCATGCATAGCGCATACTGGCGCTAGGCAAGCATTCACTGCGAGGTGGCTGAATAATTAAGGTTAGGGAATATTATGACACTGTTATATAATAAAAACAAATTTTATTTTGATTACGACGTTCAAAAAGTGCTGATTCTTAATGAAGTCTAATTTGAATAAGTGACTTTTGATTTTGATTTGTATTGGTTTTATGCAACACCTACTATGTCCTTTATCTATTAATATTGTTAGTAAAGTTGTAGATAAGACTAGATATGATGTATATCATCAGATGTTATTGCGAAGCAATACTTCCAATAAACATCTTGAAGTTCACATGCAACTATATCGCAATGTTGATTATAAAGATATCTCAAGAAGTCACTTTAAAATTATTGATCAACAAACAAATTGTAACTAACGCAAATGGCCATCAACCGTTATTTATGCTTCTTTACAAATTAACATCAATAACAAAATCAATTGAAGATATTATGTGTTAGGTAGCTAACGGCTAACAAAGGGGTTTAATCTCAATTTCAATCATCATAATGGTTAAATTTGAATCACAATCAGCCTATAATGGTCCCACTGCTGGGACACAGGCCACTCTGTGAGAGGGAGTGGGCTATGAGTGGGTTTGTGGATGTGAAATGACTTTCGAAGACATTTTAGTTTGGACTTTTGGGTTTTTGGACATGCCTCACAAAGTTTTCCATCACCGTTTTTGAGAGTAGTGGTGATGAGATGAAATACACAAAGCGAAGTTCCTGTCTGAGTCCGACCTACATACCATTCGTAAGTTGGGGTCGATACCACTGGGCCACTACTGCTGCTATATTAAAATTAGGTAGGTAGATACACCTAAGTTCCATTTTTAAAAAGGATACTTTACTTTCTTCTCTTTTCTGTTATATTTAGATATCATGACAGTGCAAGCTCCGCATCCTCCCTCGGCACATCCTAGCTTGGTGCCGGTCAGACGAAGCTTCTTTCGAAGATACCATAGCAGAGTCCATTCTGGATCAGGATTGGGTTCTACCACCTGGAATTGTTAAAGATACGAAAATTAGGAGAAAGAAGGTAAAGAGAGAAAATTACAGGTAAGGTTATCATTTTGTATTTTTCCATGATGCGGGTAGAATGCGTTGATAATTAAGGAAACGATTACACGCTAAATTAAAACCGACCCAATTAGAATCTAGTACTTATCAGATATTTCTAATTGTATCTACTAAATGTTATCTTTATGTAACTGTTGATCAAATAGAAATCTTTCATAATATCATAAACAGCACAATCTGCACAATAGATCTGTTAACGTGTCTTCCAAAGGAGACAAACACTTGGGGGTAATTCTATTTTTACTCAAAGACAATAGAAAAATAAAACAGATGAATTAAACCATCGGCTATTAGATGTCGTTATTATTAGTCTCACGACACATGCAACCCATTCATACTTATGTAGAGCTTCCTCGTACTATTTTCCTTGTTGTATATATTTAATTCACTTAACATCACGCGTATATTCCCTAAAGAGTTAAGCAGAAGTGCAACACCCACATTTCGCCAGTTTTGTATAACTAGCTTTTGCCAGCGTCTTCGCCCGCGTGGAGGTCGGAAAATATCCCGCGGGAACGTACTACCGGAATAAAAAGTACCCTATGTGTTAATCCAGGTTATAAACTAACTGTGTTCCAAATTTCATCCAAATCCGTTCAGTAGTTTTTGCTTGAAAGAGTAACAAACATCCACACATCCATACATACAAACTTTCGCATCCTACTAATATTATAAAAACTTTTTAACAAAAAATTAAACCGCCGAAAAACTGAAAAGCATAAAATAATAAACCTTAAAATTATGAGTCGGCGCTTTGAGTGTTCCTTGTTCATTGATTTTCAACCGACGAAAAAAAACGGAGGAGGTTCTCAATTCGACGCGTATACTTTTTTTTTTTTTTTTTTTATGTATCATCACGCATAACTTTTTACATAGTAGTCCGATTGTGACAATTCTTCTTCTATTGGAAAGGGTATACTCCCAAGGTGGTCCCATATAAATTTGGAAAACAAAATCGAACCCTAAGGGTTGGAAAACAGGGGATGATTGATTGTTCACTCACTGATTGTATCGTATAAACACGCATAACTTGTTACATAGTGGTCCGATTGTGACAATTCTTCATCTATTGGAAAGGGTTTACTCCCAAGGTGGTTTCGTATAAATTTGGAAAACAAAATCGAACCCTAAGGGTTGGAAAACAGGGGATGATTGATTGTTCACTCACTGACACTCACAACTTTTTACATAGTGGTCCGATTGTGACAATTCTTCTATTGGAAAGGGTATACTCCCAAGATGGTCCCATATAAATTTGGAAAACAAAATCGAACCCTAAGGGTTGGAAAACAGGGGATGATTGATTGTTCACTCACTGATTGTAACGTATAAACACGCATAACTTTGTACAGAGTAGTCCGATTTTGATAATTCTTTTATTGTTGGATAGGGTATACCTTGCCAAGTATTATTAGTACATTAAAGCCACAAAAAATCATAAAATAAAAACTTTTTAACAAAAAATTAAACCGCCGAAAAACTGAAAAGCATAAAATAATAAACCTTAAAATTTTGAGTCGGCGCTGAATAATCAATGAACAAGGAACACTCAAAGCGCCGACTCATAATTTTAAGGTTTATTATTTTATGCTTTTCAGTTTTTCGGCGGTTTAATTTTTTGTTAAAAAGTTTTTATTCAGCGCCGACTCAAAATTTTAAGGTTTTTCGGCGGTTTAATTTTTTGTTAAAAAGTTTTTATTTTATGATTTTTTGTGGCTTTAATGTACTAATAATACTTGGCAAGGTATAACCTATCCAACAATAAAAGAATTATCAAAATCGGACTACTCTGTACAAAGTTATGCGTGTTTATACGTTACAATCAGTGAGTGAACAATCAATCATCCCCTGTTTTCCAACCCTTAGGGTTCGATTTTGTTTTCCAAATTTATATGGGACCACCTTGGGAGTATACCCTTTCCAATAGAAGAAGAATTGTCACAATCGGACCACTATGTAAAAAGTTATGCGTGATCATACATAAAATAAAAAAAAAATAAAAAAATATACGCGTCGAATTGAGAACCTCCTCCGTTTTTTTTCGTCGGTTGAAAAATGCGAAAGTTGGTATGTATGGATATATGGATGTGTGGATGTTTGTTCCTCTTTCACGCAAAAAGTACTGAACGGATTTGGATGAAATTTAGAACACAAGTTTGTTTATAATCTGGATTAACACATAGGCTACTTTTTATCCCGGTAGTACGTTCCCGCGGGATATTTTCTGACATCCACGCGGGCGAAGCCGCTGGCAAAAGCTAGTTTATAATATTAGTAGGATAGTAGGAAGTAGGAAGTAAGATTCCCAAATAAAAGCCTTTTCACATCAACCAGACGGATAATTGCGTAACACAGTAATAAATAGTAGGGATGGCTTGCATTTTGACAGTCCAAAAACATTCATTGCGTTATCTACGTTGCTGAGCAGACAAATTTTGCGAACATATGAAGCAATGTATTACCAAAATGATTCAGTTTCTGATTGATAGTGTGTTCGACTTTTGTCGAATTAAATTTAAATTAATAGAACATATACATAAGTAGATACTTATAGTTTATAGTATCTCAATAGATACAGGCCCAGACACGCATTCTACTAAATGCGTCATTCATTTCCTGACTAAGAACTGTAACTAGATACTCTTAGATAAAACGCAGTAGGTAGTAAATAACATATTGAATTAACATTCAATTTTTGCATGCCTACTTAAAAGTAAAATAACTTATTATATAGATTCCTTACAAAATATACCCACCTACCTAATTTACTGAATAATATTTTTTGACATCACTAAGTCGCAAACATGTTCTAAATAGTCAATGTTGTAAATTGATAATTTTCCAAATATAATTATTGTTCGTTACTATTCCGGTAATCGGTATAAGATAAGAAACAAAGTTTATCAATTTAGTTGTTTGTTGAGAATGATGCGTTGTGGCCATGATACAACAGACGAGTAACAAGTTCTACCACATTAATTTCGACTATTAGACCAAGGCTGGCCATGTTTTCGAACTTTCAATTAGTTGTAACAATCTTTAACTATTGTTTTGTTGTGATTCAATTGCTTTTCACACCCAGAAAATTGAATGTGCTGGCGAAATATTGGTGTATGGGTAGGTACACCTCTGCCCGACCTTTTGGGGAAAACAAGGCGTGATGTTACGTTACGTAGAGCTTTTACCCATCAAACAATGACATTTTTTCTTCATTCACTATAACAAGCAGAGGGTAGATTACGTTTTTCTATGGAAAAACATTACGTAGATATTCGCTGTGTATAGGTCTCTACAGCAATATTTGTTGAATTGTATCATAGTATACATACTCGTATCACATAAATACGTATGATAAGTTAATGCCGCTATAAACGAGCAAACAATATAATAATACAAGTTACTGAATACGGGTCATCGTTATATGATTATTGCCAAGAGGGTGCTATAGGTCAGTACTATCAGGGCCATTCAGACGTCGAACCCTCCACAACATTATTATTCTGGGCAAATAAAAATAGTCTGACATGACGCAATATTAAAAGAACGACGTGTAAACTGTACCTAATATTCTTGACGTTTTTTTTAACTGTTATTAACTCGATCTACCTATAGGAAATCATCTGGCCTAGTAACAGGATATGGACAGTATGATATCATAAAGCACGTGTATTCTGTCTCATTGTTTATTCATAATATTGGGACAAACAAGAAAACACGTAGAATAACGCATTCCAAATTTTTTATGCCATATCTACCTACATAATTATTGTATGCCTATAAGGCAGGACATATTGATACTTTAATATATAGTTAAGACCTGTAACTTACATGTGCCCACAATAAAGATACTTTGACTTTGATTATAAACTTGTATTTTGAATATTTAATAAAAACAAATTTAAAAAATTCAGATCTATGTTAAATGCTATTTTGAACACCTGCATTAATTTATAAGTTTAAGAAAATAAAACAGAAGGTATGTAGAACTTAAACAAGCTAAAAAGGGGAAGACGGTACTATTTTCTCACAAAACTTTTATGATATTTTTACCTTTTTTGGTAGCCGTACTGTAACTATGGCCTACTCTCTAACTCCGTCAGCGAATATACAGGCCCGTCCGAGTGTAGTTCGAAACTTCTCAGTGAATCCTACAGCCCATTAATTAACTTTTTGGTGGGGAGAAAATTTATTGAGAGTAAGGACAACTATCAAAATGTGTTGTCATTCATTTTTAGTTGGGGCCCTGAACTAATCTTATGTTAGTACACGTGATACGGAGTTGAATACGGCCCCGTAACTTCGGCGGAAACTACGGACTTCGTGCTTATGAAGCCTACCCCCTCAAAGCGGATTTTCTGCTTTTGGTATTGGAATTCAAGACTAGTATCTACTATGTTCTGTGTAAGTGGGTTTGGTTTCCACACTTAGCCCTTCAACTGGGCCACTGTGCGTGGGCCATGGTGGCCATCGGTGGTTATTCCAACCAGCCCACCTTTCTCCAAAAGTTAACTATATCTCCTGGGTGCTTACTCTCGAATATAATACCAATAGATCGACATTAGTCAAACGTCAGTTGGTTGAGTTAAACGTCAGGGATTGGCTAGACTCAGAGTCCAGCCAATCCCTGACGTTAGACTGACAATTCCAATGTCGAGCTATTGGAATTATATTCGAGAGTAAGCACCCTGATCTGTTCAGAACGTCCGTATAAGATCCGGGGGTATCTGTCCTAATCTGGGCGACGAAAGTGTATTCGAAAAGAACAACAATTTTCCAGCCTCCATGCAAACCCTGCATAAGGGACTGTCCGTTGTGCCTATTGTGTAATAGATACCTGCTATTATCTTAATATTAAGTACATCATCTACTGAGGAACCTACTAAGCCTCATATAATCCAATCGGCTTTACATCCTGCACTAATAGTCTTTAATGAAAGCTGACAGCTTTAAGACTAAAATTTTAATTGATATCTAACTACCGCCAGTTAACTAACTGCTATATTGTAGGTAGCATATCGATATCAGAGATACCTAGAAGAAAATTACATTAATATTTTCAAAGACAGATAAGTATTATGTATTTACCCTATATATCTTATCTATAGCGATGGATCTTAACGTGAAAATAAAATAGTATAATACAGTCTTACATCTATGTAATTGAGGGTACTGTTAGGTGTGCGTTGCTGTCTACGGATCTGTTTTTACAAAGTTATACTTTATCAACCAGCGCGTCTAATTGATTGTAATCTGTTCCGCAAACAGCACATCTAATTTAGACATTAAAACGTGACATGATAAAGCCAACACTCACCTTCTTTCCGTTCACAAAGAAAACCAACTCCGAACAAATATCACCGGTTTCCTCTTCTATATTCAACAAACCCATATTGTCATAGGAACTTTATTATTTTATTTTATCAAACAAAAGCGTATGTAGGCAAGAGATGGACACGTCTCACTATGTGACGGTATGAAACACAACTGGCGAATGACGATGTATGATCGCCGGTTGCGTGGTCGTCTGCCTCTTGTTATCCGGTGCGCGGGCGCAGTATATCCACATGGTCCGACAACCAATAAACAACTTGTTATCTGCCTCTTAGTTACGTATCATTAAGGTTATAAAAATATATATCAACTTGTGAAATCTTCGGCTGGTACTAGTCATTTGAAATAAACCTGATACAGCGAGGTCGTTAAGAATTCGTTAACAAATCGAACGAATCAGAACCTATGGGGGTAAGGTGTTGTAAAAAATTGTGAAATTAACATAATATGAGACTGACCGACTACGCAAACATGTTGCTTAGGCTTTTTACTTTTTTTTTACTACTATATTAAAATGCACGTATGCATTATACCTACATGCTTCTTCCATGAATCACCACGTTACTAGAGCCTGATCTCAGGTTCTGATTCGTTCGAGATATTATAGAGTTCATAACGACCTCGCTGATTCAAGTTCGTTTCAAATATATAAGGTGTATCTATTCATACACGAAATATTTTAAGAGGTACACCTGTAGGTGGTAAAGAAGCTATAGCAATGAAAAAAAAAATTCTAAGCGTTTTTTTTTAAATTTAATATTTATAAATTTTTTGACGCACATAAGAAATACTGGAATACTCCTTCTTATTTTTTACGGCCCGAGACACCGCGGCCATGCTCGTGCTGTCCGCTCGTCGCCCTCGCAGCGTTAGGCGGGCCATTCATAGAATTTGGAGTAAAGGTTTTATGCAAAACGTCTCAAGTAGTTTTAAAATTATAATAATTACGAAAATTCAAAAACGTTTAACTAAAATTTTTTTTTTGCTTCTATGGCTTCTTTACCACCCACAGGTGTACCCCTTAAATTATTTCGTGTATGAATAGATACACCTTATATAGTTACAGCTGATGATTACAAAAGTTGATCTTCTATAACTTCAATAATAGATACCTACGTCACTACGGTGCCGAAGTTACGTTGGGTTCGAATTATCTAAGTTCTCGTTGACATCCCGTTGACGGTTGACGGTGGCGGTGGACAAAAGCTTTTTGGCATACCACGACTTCCATTTTCAATATTGAAATTTCAATTTTACTGTCATACTACTAAGTTATATTCCCACAGAAATCCCTTGCCGACTCGTGGGAGCAGGCCCTATATTTTTTTTTATGTCTAAGGTTATTTTTGCCTTTACTTGCTGTGTGTACTTAGGCACTACAAGTACCTACGATTTTTTTATTTCAATCCATCTGTACAAATAACTAGACAAGTACTTTATTCATAAATAATATTAATATTTAAACAATAATAGGAATGATGATAATATTGTGAAATAGTCTAATGAATAGATAAATTCACGTTCGCCTTGTATTGTACCCACAATTTTTATCAGTTAATTAGGTGGGTATTCTAATGATGGTAATAATAAGAAATGTTTCTTATCTTAATTGAACTTTATTAAATATAATGAATAATAGTTTAAAAAACTATAAAACACACGTTCATAGAAAACCAAACTAAAAAGTAGACAAAAGAAACAAAATTAGAATAAAGTCATTAATATTAATAAATTAGTTCGGCTAGCTACAAAAGCGTGTTTGTTCGTTTTTTTACTTTCATAATTATTGTATTGTCAGCCGTCTTTGATAAGTGTGCAAAGTTTCAAGTTAATCCGACGTTTTGAAGGGGTGAAACTCACATTCAAAGATTGCGTTACAAACCAATCTAATAAAAGCGTGTTAAAAAGAAAGAGTCAACTAGGCATAACCATATCAAACTAAGTAAATATTATGCGTTAACTGCAAGCAACTTACATACCTGCCAGTACTACCTTTATAAGTGCATCAGGTGGGATATGAATTCACGACAAGCCTACAGAAATTGGGCTAAGCGCCCAGCATACTTTTTCTTGTAATTTTTAATCAGGATTTTTTTTTTCAAGTATTTTGTGGTGCGTCATGGGAGAGCCCTATGCCAAGGACTGGACTGCGATAGGCTGAATTGATGACATTTTTTTCAATGGCCTACGTTTGGTAAGACCTGGGAATTGAGACTATTGATCTCTACTATTTCATTTAGCTCCTACAAAAACTCGACCTCCGATTGAATGCCGACGGCAAATGCTCTTAGTCACAACGCGTGATCGCATTCGTTATTGAATTGACAGTAGGTATCTATTAATTTTCCATTGTCAAGTTTATTGTGACATAGTAATAACAGCCGCACGGGTTGATCGATCTGATTACGCTACGCTTGCCGCGGCTGGTCCGTGGGTGGGTGACCATTTTTACATACCAAGACCCCTTCCTTCGTAGCTGGGAAGGCACGTTAATCCGTTAGAAAATTTAAATTACTTTTAATGAAAACGAAGTGCCTGTGCAGTGGTGCCACGCGCAGCTCTTCCAATGGTAACGGAGACTTACCGAGTTGTAGGTCGTGGGAACGCAGGCAAACGCTTTACTCTATGTAAATAACTTCCTCACCACTGCTCTCAAAACGGTGAAGGAAAACTTCGTCAGGAAACCAGCATGTCCTAGAAACATACATTCGAGGACACGTGACATCTACCAACACGCACACGGCCTACACCCTGTCAGTGAGAGAAGGCCTGTTTCCCAGCAGTGGTAACATTATAGGCTGCTTATGTTATGCTGTGAGATTTATTTTATAAAACATAAAATCGCAAACGTTGTAGGTACCTAATTGGCCTTTTTTTGAGGGTAGGAAATCATCAAATGACGTCTCCCACTCTGGGCAGAGCGGCAGGGCGTATGATCCTGCCGGGGTCGCGTGATTGTTCGAAAGAGATACCGTGACCCTGGCACATGGGCAACTGATGGAACACGGGTGGGTTTTAGTCAGTAAAAGTCTGACACGCCCTCCCGCTCCGCCCAGAGCGGGAGAAGTCATTTGATGATTTCCCATCCTGAAAAAAAAAAAAAAGGGCGTATGATCAGTCTTTTACTGAATAAAACCCACCCGTGTTCGTTCAGTTGCCTATATGCTAGGGCCACCGTAACTCTTTCGAACAAATCTTGCTACCCTGGCAGTACCTAATTGGCCTGTCATGAGACTCCGGAAATACTACTAGCCCATTGGTTAACTTTCAACCCACTTCCGTCAATTGGCTACTTATTAGTGGCAACCAGTCAATGTCCGCCATGCAGTTATCATATAAGTAAGTGTCTAACCTTTGTTGCCACCTACGGTCGACAGCCTTGTTGTGCTGCACGCGTAGCATGACCACCATAGAAAGAACTTTGTCTATTCTTGGTAGAATAGAGATAGAATTGTCATGCTACGCCAGCATAAAACGGTACAAATCTGTAATTTTGTCTATTCTTCCGTCGACAAAACCCATTTCTACGGTGGTCATGCTACGCATGCTGGTGGTCTTTGTCTAGCATCGATACACAGTGGAACGAATGTATGGGAGCGGTTGGACGTAGACATGTCCGAAAAAAAAGAGTAAAATTATGCCAAACTAATGATGCCATCTTATTCGATTACTTAATGCCTTCATAACTTGTGGTGATGAATTTCTTCATAACTCCCATATTTCGGGAGTAATTTGAGAAAATGTGAAATTTTACTATGAAAATGAGTGTATCGAGCTCTCTCCCTCCTGATTCCGGGCTTGTTTCAAGTAGCGGTCTCTAATATCATAATGCTAATACTAAGAGCTATATTTAATACTAAGACACATAGTGCGCCAAATGTGCACTTTCTGGGATAAAGAGTGATGTTTATTTTATAACACAATTTTTTTATTTTTTGTTTATTTTGTTGATTAAAACCGTTTTTCTAAAGGTTTACCTTATTACAATAACATTTCTGAGCAGCCAATTAGAGAAGATATAAGCTAATTAGGATATATAATTAGGGACTTAAGGTTTACATATAAAACTGATGCACTAATGATTACTGATAAGAACATTGCTATTATTTAATTACTAAATGGCTCTTAATACACTAATTTAGCATGCATCATTTACTAATTATCACAATAACTAATTACCTTGAAATATTTAACAAAGGATACCTGGGATACCTGGATTTTATATAAATAGGTCACTATTAGTAACTTTAAAATCAGTGTTGATTTACACCTCGTTGTATCCAAGCTAATCTCGCAATGTATTTTCCAAATTTTAATACAAATCTTGATATTCACGTTGCTTTATGCGCACGCGCACATAAAGATTTACGCGACTTTAACTATTTGTTCAGTGTTTTAAAAGATAACAGTTGTGTTCAGTTATGTGAAAGTGCTGAAACAAGTTTAAAAGACTGGTGTCGTCGATTTTGCTACCGCATTTATGCAAAATGGACACAGTCTGGAAGAAGCACAGATAAGTTTCGGAAGAAACATGAGATTTGGCTACAGGCTGCAATTCAATGGCCGGAATTACAGAATGAAAATATGGAACCTTCTACAGAAAATATAAGTGACGTCATCGAGCCCATAATTTCTCCTGCTAAATCTGATGCTTCAACTTGTACACATCCTAGTCCTCGTAAATCTTTTGAGGACCTTAGTAACCGGCAAAAAAGAAGACGCACTGAAGATAGTCTTTCATGCAGCAGTAGCAGCGCTGAAATTATGTTTTCGGCTGAAAGGGCGCTTCAAAAGGCAGGACAAAGCGATACAGCTTATGTTATGAAATACTTGACGGAGAATCCAGAAGAGGCCTCAAAAATCAAAGCCTTCATTGAAGGTAAATCAATTCAGGTACGGGAAATATCCCCTTTGAAGGCATTGGCTCTTTATGTATCGATGAACTTATCGAAATGGCGCTATAACACTCTTCGGGATTTCAACACTCAAGAAGGAGCTCTTCAATACCCGAGTTACTACATGTTGGTTAAAGAAAAAATTAAGTGCTATCCGGCCAAAGAAGATCTCACAGTTACAGAGAGCTCTGCAAAAATCAAATTACAAGCCTTGATGGATTTAACCTCAAGAAGACTTATTAGGTCGTTAGAAACCCCTGTTGATCCCAATCAACAGCTCGTATTGACCAGCAAATGGGGTTTTGACGGATCATCTAGCCAAAGCATTTATCATCAAAGGACGAGTGAAGATGAGCAAATCGATCTTGCTAGTAATTTTATGATTAGTCTTGTACCACTGCGGCTCGTCTCAAAAGGTGTAACAATTTGGGAAAACGAGCGACCATCTTCCACTTCATTTTGCCGGCCAATATTGTTTAAGTTTATAAAGGAAACCAAAGAAAATGTGCAGAGAGAGAAAGCTGAAATCGAAGCAGAGATTGAAGCCTTAACTCCATCCACCATCACTGATGGAATTAGTGTCAAACACCAACTGCTGTTGACAATGATTGATGGTAAAATTCATTCCATTATATCCAATACAGCAGCTTCAGTGTGTGACATATGCAAGGCTTGTCCTAAAGAAATGAATAATTTAGAGTTAATCAAAGATAAACACGCAAACGAGGACATGTATAAATATAGCTTAAGCACCCTTCACGCTTGGATTCGCTCAATGGAATGCTTATTACACATTTCCTACAAATTAGACATAAAATCATGGCAAGTAAGGGGTGATATAGCAAAAAGGCAAGTTGATGACAGGAAGAAAAGAGTTCAAGAGGCTGTAAGAAGAGAAACGGGCTTACTTCTCGATGTTGTGAAACAAGGCAGTGGATCCACCAACAATGGCAACTCGGCAAGGAGATTTTTTGAAAACTACACTAAATCTGCTGAACTGACCGGAATAGATGCTATGCTTTTAAGAAAAATCTGTGTGATCTTGCAGTGTATTTCATCAGGAGAGAAGATCAACGTAACTAAATTCCGAGAGTTCTGCTTTGATACTGCTAAGCTTTACGTGGAGTTATACCCATGGTATTATATGCCTTCTTCACTTCATAAAATTTTAATGCATGGGCCAGACATAGTTCAGAACATGTCAATTGTGCCCATTGGTTTTCTATCCGAAGAGGCATCTGAGGCTAGAAATAAAGATTTTAGAAAATATAGAGAGGGGCATTCTCGAAAGCATAGCAGTATCTCATGCAATGAAGATATTATGCACAATCTTTTACTGTCTTCTGATCCACTTGTTACAAGTATCCGTCCAAAAGGAAATAAGTTTGTAAAAAAATCTTCTTTTAAGGAATTTTATGAGCTTACGGATTCTGAGAAAAGTGATATCGAATTTGTTAACATAAATGATTTAGCGGACATCGATTCTGAATTTGAATTAATTGATGATGATGATGATGACGAAGATAATTAAATGATGTTATTGTTTTAAAATGTGTAACTTAGTAAATTAGAGCTTACATCTTAATTATTTATTGTACTTTTAATGAAACTAGGTAATTTATTATCAACTTACTTAAAAGTCATACTCTCATCAGTTCTTGTGAATATTTTTGTTAATATATATTTCTGTATATATATAATATATTTATAGACCTCTTAATAAGTCTGTCTGCGGTTTAAAGTAAATACAAATGGGGAAAAAACGTTTTTTTTTTAAATTTTCATTTCCTTTTATCCCAGAAAGTGCACATTTGGCGCACTATGTGTCTTAGTATTAAATATAGCTCTTAGTAATAGCATTACGATATTAGAGACCGCTACTTGAAACAAGCCCGGAATCAGGAGGGAGAGAGCTCGATACACTCATTTTCATAGTAAAATTTCACATTTTCTCAAATTACTCCCGAAATATGGGAGTTATGAAGAAATTCATCACCACAATTTATGAAGGCATTAAGTAATCGAATAAGATGGCATCATTAGTTTGTCATAATTTTACTCTTATTTTTCGGACATGTCTACGTCCAACCGCTCCCATACATTCGTTCCACTGTGCGATATAGACAATACGGAAAGAATAGCGGGAACTTATGGTAAGAAACTCATGTGAATATAAAAAATTCGAAAGTAAGTGTGTCAGTCTATCTATTACCTTTTTAGGCCTTAATGCTGCCGCGCTCATTAGAAGTAGGTTAGGTTAGTTGCAGTAAGGAGGTTATTCGTAGTTTCGAGTGTCGAGTAAATGGCAACCAAAATGTGTAACTTTTTACGTTTTTAGGGCTACTTTGTAGTTTTGTTTTTTGTTTTGATTCACATGTAAAGCTGGAAATGCATTGTTTCAAACTAACCCAACTCTCTATATTTAAACTAATATTATAAAGCTGAAGAGTTTGTTTGGTTGAACACGCTGATCTCAGAAACTACGGGTCCGAATTAAAAAAATATTTTCCCTTCAGTAGGTCAAACATGTAGATTTTGCTGCCTGAAATCAGTGAGCAAAATTCGATTTTGCTCACTGAGTGAGACTTTTTAATTTTTGTTTTCAGAAAGCCGCGAATATCTTATTCAGCCTTAGGTGAGTCATACAATTCGAAACATTTACACTCTATCTCTTTCCCGCCATTAGAAAGAGAGAGAGAGACAAAGAACAGCCCTTTCCAACTTCCGATTTTGAATTCACCTCAAAGACAAACACGTTCGGAAATTTGTACTAACTAAAGAAATTTTGCAAAAAGATAATTATGTCTTTTAATGTAATTTATTCAATTTTTAACTTATTGTTGTATTTAAACGAAAATAAGTATTTACTGCAAATAAAACTGATATTTAACCTGTAAATATTTATTTAACGTTTCAATAATGTTACGTACATATTTTGAATAATAAAATATCATGGGTGGTATTTCCGAACACGCCTTAATTTAAATAAAAGAGCGGGAATAAAATTTCGTAGCTGGCGTAAAGAGTTGAATAAGTTAAAAAATATTAAAATATGAGTGAAACTAGCGACGAGAACAGTATTTTAACACCGGAAGAGTTAAAACAACAAGTTATTAATGCAGAAATAAGTTTCCTACCTGAGAAGTCTCGCGAGAAATATCTGAAAGCATACCATGTCTTCAATGAATGGAGGCTTACAAATGGCGCAAGCAGTTTTTCGGAGACGGTGTTGCTATCTTATTTTTTAGATTTATCACAGAAGAGGCGATCATCTACAATGTGGAGTATTTACTCAATGTTGAAACCTACTTTAAAAACAAAACATAACGTGCATATTGAAACATACGCAAAACTCGTATCTTTTCTAAAAAGAATGTCAGTTGGGCATAAGGCTAAAAAGTCCAAAATTTTCACGGCCCTTAACATAGAAAAATTTCTTAATGAAGCTCCGGACTACAATTTTCTTGCCGCTAAAGTAAGTGGTACCTATGAATCTATGTTGTTAGTTTTTAAAATTTGTGTGTAGACCATTTTGTATAAAGGTACTTACTGCCTACTACTAATTTTTGGAGGCGCAATGAACCCTAGTGTGGCTTAGCAATACTGTTAAAATATTTAATAAGATATGTAAAAGATGCTGTAAATGTTAAATTATGCATATTAATTACGTAATATTTTCATTACAGGTTGTACTGATCATAGGAATTAGTGGAGCGTGTCGCAATAACGAGCTATTACAGCTAACAGTTAATAATATCGAAAAGCATTCAGATAAATTACTGTTAGTAAAATTGAAAAATACGAAGGCGAACCTTGACAGGTCTTTTGTCGTACGCGAAGAATATGTAACTATTGTAGAAAAATACCAACATTTACGGTGAGAGTCAAAATGGCGGGTGTACCATAGCGAATCAAATTATACCAATTACCAAAAAAATGTACCTAAAACGTACTATTTTGTACCTAGGTCTAAAAAATCTGTACCTTCTTCAGAACGAAATTATTTCGAAATTAAGGTACACCCATGGCGGGTGTACCTTGATTGACATCAAGATGGCGGGTGTTCTATAATATTTTATTATTTATCCATTACTCATAAAATATAATTAAACCAAAAAATTGTACCTAAAAAGTACCTCAAGTAAAAAGAAACACACACTTGATCAGTGGGATAGTTTACGTCCAGCCAATATAAAAACCGACCTATTTTTCATGCAATACCATAATAATAAAAGCCTATGGGAGTAAATAAAATAGGTGCTATACCGCGAGAATTTGCCACTTTCTTAAAACTGGAAGAGCCTCAGCTATACACGGGTCACTGCTTTCGGAGAACTTCGGCAACGCTCTTGGCTGATTCCGGAGCCGATCTCACCACTTTAAAACGTCACAGCGGGTGGAAGTCCAATACGGTTGCAGAAGGCTATATTGAAGACTCAATAGAAAATAAGTCGAAAATCTGTAAGCGTATAGTGGAAAAAATAAGTCTGAATTCGACCTCGGATCCTTGGTTTCACCCACGCCCATCCACTTCCAACGACGCACAGTCAGAAAGCCGATCAGAGTCACCAACGTTCACCGTTGTTCCTTCTCAATCCGCCACCGAAACAGAAACCTTAACCCCAGTTAATCAAACTAAACTCAATGCAACAATAACGTTGCCAAATAAATCTGTTACTTTTAATTTGAAGAATTGCAGTAATTTTACTTTTAACTTATAAAATGTTCCATTTTATTGAACTGGTACCTCTACCTACAATGTTAATTATTTTGATTCACAATAAATAGTTATTTCAATCTATTCCTGTTTATTATTTTATCTCTTAAAGTGTTCTCGCTGCTGAAGTGAAAAGTTATGTGTGTTACACGAGAGCAAAGATTTTCCATCTCGTGCCTTTGAATCCCTTGCCACACTCAGGATTCAACTATAGAATCACTCGCTACGCTCGTGATTCAATCGTTGAATCCATCGCTTACCCAGGATTCAAAATCAGCACTCGCAGCAAAAAACGAGTTTGCTCTCTTGTTGCACAAATAACTATTTTGTGTTTGGTAGCCTATTTATCGAGGAAGACTATATAACATCACGCTACGATCAAAAGGAGCGGAGCAGCAACGAAAATGGACGAAAACTGGCAGGCAATTCGATGCGACGGGTCACGGGAGCAAAAACTTGACACGGACGAAGTCGCGGGCAGCAGCTAGCAACTACTTTAAAACAACAAAAAGCACTATTTATGCTTAGTAGGGTCTTCGTTACTAAATCCAGTATTAAAAGCTATAAGTTTCAAGTTATTGCGGTTTTTGGTCATTCATCGTCAGGACGTAGGCCATGGGCCTTCCCCAAGGGGGTGACATTCGCCACAATCGCCACGGTTGGCAGGCGGGTTGGCGATCGCAGTTAACCTCTAAGTCCCTGAGATACCACATTTGGTACAGACACAATCGTTTTTTAATTGTGTCTGTAATTACGGTAATTGACTGGTTAAACGCCTTTTATGACACCCACTGGTGGTGCTATTCTTTACGTCCGGCACCACATGGAGCTTTGTTAGAACATACGAATGGAATCATCAATAGGTACGCCGAAGAAGATAATGTTACTCGTCGTAGATATAAGTAAACTCATCTAGACAAATAAATAAAATTGGAGTGTCTGTTTGTAACATTAAAATAACCGCTTTTTACTAAGTGTACGAGTAAATGGATGTATACAGTTATACACGGTTCATATACCATAACAACATTTTTTACAATTTTTGTCTGTCTGTCTGCTTGTTCCGGCTAATCTCTGAAATGACTGGGCCGATTTGACGGGACTTTCACTGGTAGATAGCTGATGTAACAAGGAGTAAATTAGGCTACTTTAATTTAAGAAAAAAAAATAGGTTCTCACGAAAAAATAAAACGAATGAAAAACTTTTTTGTTAAATACCACGCGGACGAAGTCGCGGGTAACAGCTATTACCTATATAACCTGGATTAATGCATTCTTAATACATTAACCGCGGTAGTACGTCCTCTTGCGATAATTTCCGGCATCCACGCGGGCCAAGCCGTGGGCAAAAGCTAGTATTAAATAAAACATAAGAATCGATCAAATCATAAGTCCGAGCACATGTAGATACCTAAAGTTAACATGTCCGTTTCCACCGCGCGGCCAACTCTTAAAATTTGATGAAATTTTGCCAGGAATTAGTTGTAATTTGTTACAAAACACACCTCTTTTCCTGAATTTGTTACAAAAAAAACTAAGACGCTACACCCAAAAACAGTTGGCCGCTAGAACCGCCACTTGCCGCAGTGATCGCCCGTGATTACTCAGAAACTTAATAATGCAGATAGGCGAATGATACATCAAAAGAAAGTTCTTAATTTGCTGTATTTGTTACAAAAATAGAAATCATCAAAACGTAAATATACAAAAAGTTATGCTATATTTAGTTTTCAGGTTAAGTGTAGGTACGTATCTCACCATAAAATCAAATTAATAGAAGCTAATGTGTATGGACAATTAGTTGCTAATTTGTTGCAGCAAATAAACAAGAAAAATACTAGAAAATAGGTTCAATATTTTTTTACAGTCGATTTTAGTTTGCCGCGCGGACGGCAATATTCCTAAAATACAATGGCGTTTATTTCGGTATTAATAGTAGGTTCAAGCTTAGTTCTAGTACTAATCGACAGGTATCGTAGCCAAGTTTGGATAAATGTGGCGAATATAAGTACAGGCTTTATATTTTAGGAGATATTCATTAAAATATAGTAGTATGAAACTGTATTAGAGTAGAGTGACCATACATTTTCATAATAAAGTGAGACTGAGTCGCCATTATTGGAATGTTCGGTAGTCATATCTTATTTTTTTAGGGTGAAACTCTTTAAGACATCCTATATCATACTTTATAAAAGTCAAATTCACAAATCGATAAAAATTTCTTTATTCAATCAGCATACAGGCAAAAATCAAGTAATATAAGCCAACAAAATATTTTTTTAAATAAATTACCATAACATTTATAAATTAACTGAAACTAATGTAAGACACAGAATGTAGACACATTTTCTTACAGGTACTTATTTCAATTTTAGAATAATTTAAAAAATATAGTAATTTTATTTACGCCACATTTATCCAAACAAGGTTACGTTACATGTCGATTAGTACTAGAACTAAGCTTGAACCTACTTTTAATAACGAAATAAACTCCATTGTTATTTAGCCATATTGCCGTCCGAACGGCCACCTAAAATCGACTCTAAAAAAATTATTGAACCTATTTTCTAGTATTTTTCTTGTTTATTTGCTGCAACAAATTAGCAACTTATTGTCCATACACATTAGCCTCTATTAATTTGTATTTATAGTGAGATACGTACCTACACTTAACCTGAAAACTAAATATAGCATAACTTTTTGTATAATTAAGTTTTGATCATTTTTATTTTTTTAACAAATACAACAAATTAAGACCTTTCTTTTGATTGATCATTCGCCTATCTGCATTATTTAGTTTCTGTGTAATCACGGGCGATCACTACGGCAAGTGGCGGTTCTACCGGCCAACTGTTTTTGGTCGTAGCGTCTTAGTTTTTTTTGTAACAAATTCAGGAAAAGAGGTGTGTATTGTAACAAATTACAACTAATTCCTGGCAAAATTTCATCAAATTTTAAGAGTTGGCCGCGCTGTGGAAACGGACATAAGTTAACTGGTTCCTGATTGTTTATCAATTCTTTAATCAATTTATTGTGTAATGCCTACCGAACTTATCTGCTATAAAATAGTAGATTATTAACCAAGGGGATAAAGCAGTGTCTTCTGTCGCGGGTGACGATTTAAATCGCGAGCGTAACGAAGGACTCGAGGTTTACTCCCGAGCGTAGCGAGGGTGTTATAAACTTAAATCACGAGCGAAGCGAGGGATTTAAAACGAGTCCTGAGTGTAGCGAGGGATTTAAGTTCACCCAAGACTAAGACAGCTTTATCACCGAGGAAAATACTCTACTTTTCATACCATTTGCGAAAAAATTAACACAATAATAATATGAGATAAGCATTTATTAAAAATAATGACAATTAAAAGTAAAATAAACTTAACGTTAATGTATTTGAAGAAAACAAAAACGCGGCAAATTCCTAGACTAATATTTTTTTTGTCGGAAAAGCAAAGGCATCAGGCAGGCAAGCTCATACGGCTTCGTCGGTTTTCGTAATTTTATTTAATAATCATAACTGCATAATAAATGCGTATTCCTTTTTCAAAAAGATGTATAATGCTTTATATACAAACTCAATGGTGTAAACACAGATGTAGTTCAGTATAAATTTCGGTAAGTATTCCAAATTTAAATCACATTCTCCCCCTAGAGGATGAATGAAATTCAGTACAATTTTCTTTCCCTGTTTTTAACAGATTAAAAATGACTATTGTTATGTTAGCTTTTTGTGGCATAGAATGTCACTTTTTTGAGCAAGTGGTACGAAAAAATATTTTTCATCCCACCATCTCGGAAAGAGTATTTTTAATCTTCAATATCTGAGTGGAAAAGCCGTTTTTATTCTCTAGAGGATAAAGTAAATTGGCTAGTTCTCATATACGAATTATTATGTTCGATGGCTAGTTTCTACCAGCAAGCCAAAATTTAGGAATAATAAAATAAGAACTGACAAGTAACAGGTTTAGAAATTGCGTAGGCTATAATATAATTCGTATATGAAAACTAGCCAAGTCAGACCTTAGGCTACAATATATTATCCTAAGTTATAAGAAGAAATGATAGTTATAAATAAATTTCAGGACTGACCATTGAACTTGGCACCCATTTAGATCTCACTTCTTTTGTCCCTGAAATCAACAACTAAGGCATATATCATAATACTGAACTTGGCTTTCATTTCACATTTATGTTTTGGGTGGGATATCATTACTTTTTGTACATAAATTATTAGTAGGTACTTATTTATAACAAAATTAATACCAAATGGTTTTTATTACAAGTGTTCCTAATAGAAACAATTAAGTGAAAAATTATAGTAAAATTATAAAAATTTACCAGTTTCTGATTTATTCCTTTGTATTCACCTAATTACCTATCTGCATGCCAAATTTCAACTTTCTAGGTCACCTGGAACTGGGTTAGAGTTTTGATCTATAGGTCAGTCAGTGATAAAAATGACGATTTTTGGACGTTAATATCTAAATAACCGTTTGAGATGTGTTTATGAAATTTGGAGCACATATGTATCTCGCAACTCTCAATATATGAGCCAAATTTGATACGTTTATGTGAAATAGTTTTTGAGTTATGAGGGGGTCTAAAGTGGCTCCAAATGGTTCGTGTAATATTACACACGGTGCTGCTCGCCAGTTCTGTTACTTGAACTTGGCTTGACACGCTACCGCGTGTCTAGATTTCCCGGTTTGAAACCTGCAATCATTAAAAAAAAAAGAACATAAATACGCATTTTTTTCGGCCGTTATCTAGAATTAACCCATAGATAATGTGACCCCTTAAGAAATGTCTGAAGTTAGGTGCACGGTTCCAATTGGTTGTGTCCTATGGAGAAAAGCCTGCAAGAAATTCTACGGTTACTCTTTTAAACAGAATTGTCTTTTACGATGTTTTTAAATTACAGTAACAACAAAACGTCGTGCGTAGTTTTCGAAAGATTACTCGGTTATTAGGTATATTTTGTATAGATAAGATCATTAGTCGGTAGGTGGTGATATATTTGCCGGTGATCAATTAACACATAGATAACAATCTTATATTGGTAACTAATCTACCAACTCAAAGTTTCAAGTTTTCTTTTAAGGATCCCGCAGACAGGCGCGTTGCGATCGACGCCGACGGTGCGACGCGTTTTATCTACTAGAGTCACGTCATACTGTAGTATCGCACCGTCTATCTGAAGGAGTCTTTGCTGCAAAGGTAGGTAACAAAATTACGTACTTAGGTATCAGAAAAATATACTTCATCTGACATTGGAAGAGTCTTATGTTATGTCTGTCATACAACCACGTCAACTTAACGCCCTTATTATGAAACGATAAAGTTCTCAGCGCCATCTATTCCACCAAGTGTCATCTTATAGTGAAACGTAATCAATTTTATTATCTGGTAAAAAAAAGCCTAACTGATATGAAGCCACATTCTGACCACGTTGTAGGTTTGTTTATTATTAATTAAGTACGTCGTTAATAGTTATTTGTTATACAAGAGTGCAAAGTTGCTTTTTAACCGCGTGTTCAATTTTGATGACCGAGCAAGCGAAGGATTCTAAAATTGAATCACGAGCGCAGCGAGTGATTCAAAATTAGAATCCTGAGCGTCAGCGAGGGAATCAAAAGAGCACGAGGTGAAAAATTCAACACTATCACAAACTTAGTGCACACGATGTTCTAAATTCAATTTACTTTATCCTCTAGAGAATAAAAACGGCTTTTCCACTCAGATATTGAAGATTAAAAATACTCTTTCCGAGATGGTGGGATGAAAAATATTTTTTCGTACCACTTGCTCAAAAAAGTGACATTCTATGCCACAAAAAGCTAACATAACAATAGTCATTTTTAATCTGTTAAAAACAGGGAAAGAAAATTGTACTGAATTTCATTCATCCTCTAGGGGGAGAATGTGATTTAAATTTGGAATACTTACCGAAATTTATACTGAACTACATCTGTGTTTACACCATTGAGTTTGTATATAAAGCATTATACATCTTTTTGAAAAAGGAATACGCATTTATTTGCTTTCATTTCACATTTATGTTTTGGGTGGGTATATTATATCTGACACATCAGTAATTTTTTTGCAAAAATAAATTACGAAACTTACCTAATCAAGAATATACCCTTTATGCCCTTTACTATGAAAAAAAAAATCAGTTTGAAATCTGCAATGCATTTTACCAAAAAAACACAAAAACACGCTTTTTTCGGCCGTTAACTAGATGTAATCATGTAACCCGTTAAGTGGCCATATGAAATAAATGGAAATCAAGGTTATCAATTAGCGCGCAAGTCAAAATGATTGATAAAGAAATATAATATTATAAGTAATTTCTAATTCGTATTTAGCTGCCAATAATCGACATAATACCGATAATTGCCCAAGTAACACATCAAGGCATTATAACGGCTGACTTACAGCATTTCTGTATCGTTTTCGCATTTTGAGTTAGTTCCATAGTAGCATTACAAACGTTTATACGGCTACTGTAATGCTTATTTGGGCACAAATTATACGGCTTTAGATCTCCAATAGGTTCACAATAGTTATTTAATCGCGTTACAGGCGCATTATTTTCGCATTATTGTGGTCTAAGAAAGTATCAGTTGCATTAAAGAAGCATTATTTCGGTCAATGAAGTTGCCAATCGCATTACAGAAGCATTACACTAGCAATAACATTGATAATGAAGATGTTAATTGCATTACAAAAGCATTAGACTAGCATTAGAATGTAGTAAAAGAATGATTGGAGCTATTTAAGTGTTCACAGTTAGAACTTAAATAGACCCTACATCATTGTAAAAACATATCTAATGCCATGGTACTAATGTTATAATACAGTGATCGTCGTTGCAATTTAACTACTTTATCTCACAATATAATATGAACGAAGATGGTCAAAACTGGGTGAGTGGCACCATATTTGTTTGCATCAAAATAAGATTTATAATACTGGGTTTTGACTCTTTTTTTTATTTCATACCTTCAAATATTACTGCGCAATGTAGTTTACTGTAAATGTCTGTATAAGTTTCATTGAAAATTTTCACGCGCCTTCGATATTTTGTGGTTTTTATATAAAATGTGATTGTGTGAAATAACCAAAACAATTGTGTATTCCTAGTATAGAACGAATTTTGCATAATTAACATAATAGTATTGGTTGGGCAGTATTGAAATAAGTTATACCATTATTATATAGGTCTATTACTTTTATAAATAGGTTCGAAGGATAATATTTTTTGGTTATAAAATATTTACAAAATGGTGTCGGCCTATAGAAGCCCGGTGAGCGTTTAAAAAGGCTACTTAATGCCGCCAGCAGTATAAATACTCACACGTATACAATTATTAAGCCAGAGGCCAGAGAGAAGGCTTTTGATGAACCATTGTAGTGCCAATGTCTATAAAGAAGTTCTATATGAGTTCACCGGTATACCGGTAGACTTGATGTAGACTGAATTAATGCCATTATTTGAACGGAATTTTGGGAATCTTTGAACAAAACAAACCTATTTCAGAATTTTAGTGCAACTTAAATCCGTATGGATATTTAAAAAAATTATTAATTTTTCAATATCCATAGTTTAAAACAGACAAACAAAATAGACAAATGGTTTTACGAATATAGTAAATTGAATGTATACAATATGTAACAAAAACCCTGTCCGATCCAATAAAGGCGTAATCCTCGTTCAACATACGTACTAGAAAAAATGATATATAAATGTATCTAAAAAAAAAACAAAAGGTAATTGATTTTTTATTTTTATAATCCATGCGAAATATAACAGTGAATATGGGAAATTTTCATAAGTTAACAACACTCCACCCGCCGGCAAAATCTTGTTATTTTTATCTATTTTTATTTCAAAGATCCACCGCCCTATAGTACCGCGTTGTAGGCACTCGTTCGACTCTTTGATGTTGCCGACTGGTTGCCTACCGGCGCGCTACTTGTTGGCCAATTGCCAGTCTTTCGTGTAGATAGCTTTTGATCGGACGTCTGTACGTATCACGTGCCGCTATCGTTTCGCGAACAATTTCGTATTCCAATCAGCCTTTCCACTGGATTTTTATTTATGGGGTCATGTTAAACAAATTGTTTATAAAAGAGAGTGCGATTCGGAAATCGAAGTCAGAGATCGAATTGTGGCAGCTTTCGACTCACTTAAATCGGACACAAATGCGCTGCAAAGAGTACGTGCAAATTTAGTGAAAAGGTGTCGAATGTGTATCAGTGTTGGAGGTGGACTTGTGGAGCATGATCGCCGAAGTATGCAACAACAAAAGAACTGAAACCTGCAGTCAGTAAGTACATTGCCCAAAGGACATCATATTAAAAAAAGCCCTTATCAGGGCTACATTTAATTCAATAAATTGTTTCTTGATAAACATGATTAAATGTCCGGATCACTATGCCTACAAAACAATATCAGCTGATACCTACGCGTAGGCATAAGGTATGACGTAGCGTAATTTTCTTTCGTTATAAGTTTGGCGGCACGCGACAAAGCAGGTTCATAACAAAGGATCATACAAACCGCGGCTTCTTTGACACAAAACTGTACGTAGTAACACGTGAACTTTGTCGAGCGATCAGTGTTGCCTTTGATTCGTTTTCATTTTTTATTTAATTATATTCACAAGGGAAACATAATAATCTCAAATCCATTAATTGGTTACGTAATAATGTACGCAGTACGATGCCGAATAATACCCTTAAGGATCGGACAGGGTTTTTGTTACATGCTGTATACAGCTTTACACATTACAATGACTCACTTGTATTTGAATAAAGAGCTGTTAGCAGCACAACAGAACTCAATTGATCTTTAAAAATACAAGCCTTACATTGATTCACGTTCATGCTGTTCAGCAGTACTAGGCTTTTACTTACGACTTAAAAGTGCTAATACACAACAAAGGGCACTAAATACAGCTCAAAGCCGTTTAACGGATTTACGGTGCATTATAATGATACAAGTTTATGCTATTAACCAGCATTAGGCATTATCTTAATACTTAAAAATGCTATTGTAGATACTAAGGCACTAAAAACAGCTGAAAGCTGTACAACAGCGTTGTGGTTTGCTGTATTGAAACTAAAGGCTTCACAAAAGCATTTTGATATACCATTATCCAACCGTTATACAGTGTAAAGCATCTAAATGGTTTTGAAATGCCAATATAAAGCGTCAAGATGCTCGGTGAACTTATATAAGAGTTTATACGGACCTTAAGTTTTACATCAGTTTAATATTCGTTTGTTAAAATGCTTTCTGTGTTACTTGGGTTATTTACTTACATTTAAAGGCCGCAGGTATTGCAGAAGTGATATTAAAGTTGCATTTTTTCCTCCTTCCTGTTACCTACCTAACTATTAGTAATTATTATAGGACTCTAACTGATCGGTGTAGTTCTAATCTATGCAACGGTCAGTCTGGCAGGATCATGAGGATAACATAAAAAAAATTGGTTCATAAAATATTAATAGTGTAATCTATTACATAGGTACCTCACTTAACATTTTCAACAAAGTTACAAACTCACTTACACATATAAAGTGTGAAAAAAGAAATGATATTTAGTTTTAGATTCAATTAGGAACCTACTTTACGTTAATTTACTTACACATTATGTGACATATCAAATTATAAACAGACTGTGTCAGCAGATAAAGCGATAACAAATGCTAATTTACAGTGAAGCTCTAAAAATACATCTTTGACAAAACAATAGTAAAATAAAACATAAGCAGTACTATGTACTTAATAATCACAAATAAAGTAAGAAAGTAAACATAATTAATTAACTTTTGATTCAACATTTGGGTAGATAACTTTACGTAAAGGTGTAATATGCCATCATTATGCTATAACATTCCATGGTTTTCCGTTGCCCGTAATCGTGGGTTTCACCTGAAA
Organism: Aporophyla lueneburgensis; assembly: GCA_932294355.1. Taxonomy (NCBI): domain Eukaryota; kingdom Metazoa; phylum Arthropoda; class Insecta; order Lepidoptera; family Noctuidae; genus Aporophyla; species Aporophyla lueneburgensis. The sequence continues at coordinate 17,147,378 of OW028746.1, read as the reverse complement.
CAATAAAATGTTTTTAAATTATCCTTAGGTAGATACTACTCCCAGCCAGGGTCGCGGATTTGTTCAAGAGTTACCGTAGCCCTGGCACAGGCAACTGAGGAAACACGAGTGGATTTTAGACAGTAAAAGTCTGACACGCCCTCCCACTCCGAGAAAAAAAAGACAAACATCATCAAAATTAATTCTAGGGACTTAATCATCATCTCTATTTTAAAATGGGTTCTGGAGGACTTCTTGAACCTAATTTAATACGACAAAGTAAAGGTGGCGGGATCTGTAGTGGACTGTGTTAAGTATTTGGGTCTGTGGATGGATTGTTCTCTTAGATGGGGGAAACATTTAAATGAAATTGTTGAGAAAACCCACAAATTCCTTAACGTATTTAAAGTCTTGTCTGGATCCGGTTGGGGGATACACCAAAAGCACTTAAGAAGGTTATACATATCAGTTATTCGAAGTCGTTTAGATTATGCTAGCTTTTTGTACAATACAAGTGCTAAAAAATATTTACAAAAGTTAGATGTTACACAAAATCAGTGTATGAGGGTAATTGGAGGATTCATTAGGACTACACCTACCCATGTCATGGAATGCGAGCTTAGTTTACCACCATTGGAGGTCAGAAGATGGTTTTTGTCAGGAAAATTTTGGTTAAAAATCAACTCGTATAATTCTAATATAGTTACGTCAACATTACAAAAATTAAGTGACCGGTATCATAATGAAACAAATAAAAAAGTGCCTCTGCTCGCCATAATTCACAATAAATTAAAACAGTTTCCAATCTCCTCCTGTAAACAACTAGAAATGTTTTCCTTTGACACATGGATGGCTGATATTGATTTAAATAATGTATTAAAAACCAACTTAGACTTAATTAATAAAGCAAAGAATAAGTACAGTATTTCTAAAATAAAAGAGGAAACATTAAAATGTATGTCTAAATATTCAGAATTTTATAAAATCTATACGGATGGATCAAAAGACGGAGATCTTGTAGGATGCGCATTCTATGACGAACAAACCGAATGTTTCATGAAATTTAAAATCCCCACCAATGTATCAATCATGGTTGCCGAACTCATAGCCATTTCTGAAGCGTTATCATTTATTGAATCCCTGGACCAAGGCAAATATGTTATTTATACAGATTCAAAGAGTTCCATTCAACATGTGGCTCGATGCACCTCGACGTTTCGAGGTAGACCGATAGCCTACACAATCATAAAATCAATTTTAAAACTAAAAACTCAGGGTAAACAAATAATAATTCAGTGGATTCCGTCCCATATAGGGATAGATGGTAATGACAAGGCAGATTATTTGGCAAAACAAGCATGTTCGGATGGTACAGATTTCGTAGCTAATTCTCATTACACGGACTACATTCCTATGCTTAAAAATATATGTCTACAAAATTGGAAAGAATACTTTGATCTTCGTTCCAGGGAAAAAGGTATTTGGTATAGAACAATCCATTCACAACCTTCATATTCACCTTGGATTGACAATTGTTTTGTTACCAGGGAGGACTTAACCATATTATTAAGGCTTCGTTCAGGACATATGCCTCTCAATAAATTTGGTTTCATGATGAAAAAGTTAACTTCACCTGTTTGCAGTACGTGTAACGAAGATGAGGACACGTATCATATTTTGATGAGATGTGTCCGGAATCAATCGCTCAGAACACAAATTGGCGCACATAATATAAACCTATCAAACCCGTTATCGGATAATATAGTTCCCATAATAAATATGGTTAAGTTCGCCTTGAAGAGCAGGCCCAGAACCTAGCTGTAGAATGCACAAATGTGAATTAATGTAAACTTTTTGTATACCTATAGAGTGACATATTCGCATTTAGCGAAAAAGCTCTTTAAATAAAGATTAAAAAAAAAAAAAAAGGTGGCGGGATCTATAGTTACTTATATATCAATAGGTAGGTAATACGATCTGCTCACGACGTATTTTATTTTTTTGCAAGAACTATTTTATTTGCTGTTTTGCCTTCTTGCATTCTTCGCCAAAGTAGGTCTAAAATAAATCATTTTCGTAGGTACCTGTTTGGTAATTAAATCTTCACAAGCCATTCTGATCCGAGCGCAAGTCGCTGGTGTATCCAACACAAAGTCTGAAGACACTCCACTGTCCAATCTGGCTGATTTGATAGCTTCTTTTATTGCGAAAAATACTGAAGCAGCGAGAAATAGAGGTGGTTCTCCCACAGCCTGAAATCAAAGAGTGTTTAGTCTTCTGGCCTTGTGTCTCAGACTGTTGGCTTATCTGATTTTAGAAGGTGCCACGTCCGTTTTACAATGGTCAAACTAACGTCACGTTTTCAACGACATGCAGTAAAATTCTGCACTGCTCATAAAGTTATATAACACAATGGAGCTTTAATGTCACGTAATGACTGATATTAAACGCCTATTCTTACCTTTGATGAATAAACTGCACGTGGATTCGGAGCGCCCTTTAGTAATGAAACATTAAAAACTTTCGGGATGTCACCAAATCCTGGTATCTTATAAGCTCCAGGTCCACGCGAAAGTGCTTCTCCATCAGCGGAGAATACCATTTCCTCCAATGTGTAAAAACCATAGCCCTGCATAAAGGCACCTTCTATCTGTCCTATGTCTATAGCAGGGTTTAAACTTTCTCCGACATCCATAACTATGTCTGTTTGCAAGACTTGGTGATCACCAGTCAAACAATCAATGATAACCTCAGAACAGGCAACTCCATAAGTAAAATATTCAAAAAGATTCCCAGTATTTGTCTCCGCATTATATTCTATCTTTGGCGCAGCGTAAAAACCTGTGGCCGATAACTGAACTCTGTTCACAAAAGCATCTATGACCCAGTCTTCCCATTTCCCAGTTGGATTTTTGGTTTTGAATGGCTCCAGTCGTTCTTTTAACACTTTGCATGCTTCTACGACAGCCATCCCATACAAATCAGAACTTATACTAGCAGCTGTTGGTGAGCTGTTAGGAACTTTGTCAGTCGACATTTCACTAATGTGAATTTTTGTGTGATCAATTTCAAGAGCTCTAGATGCCACTTGTATCATTTTAGTAAAGAGTCCTTGGCCCATTTCTATTCCCCCAATGGAAAGTAAGACTGATCCATCTTTATACACTAATAAAAGTGCGCCTGCCTGCATTAGGACATCGACTTGGAAAGATATTCCGTATTTTGTGGGTACTAAGGTGATGCCTTTCTTCTTCCATCTATTTTGTCTGAAAAATAATATGAATATTTTATTAAAACCATTTCAATGATGGTATCGAATGTATAATTTAAGAATAAGATAAAAACATGTACCTACCTATTAAATTCCTCAACGTCTTTCTTCCTCTTCCAATAGTTAGATGTCTCTATACATTCATTCCAACATCTTGACAAAGTGCAATACGTCAACGTCTGGTTGAAATGAGTCAATGAGCCTTCTTGATAAAGATTTCTTTCAACTATCTGCTCATAGCTTTTGCCTAATGTCTCGGCTATATGACGCATCATAGTTTCGGCAGCCATCATTGATTTTGGAGCCCCAAAGCCTCTGAATGCTGTGTTCGAAGGCATATTTGTTTTGCAAAGATATCCATATACTTCGACGTTAGGGATGAAGTAGCAATTGTCCACGTGCACTAATGCTCTTTCCATCATCTGTAATCCATTTAAGATAATTTAAATACTGAAATTATTTACCAAATTTAAAATACTTTGTAAAATGAAGCGTAACTTATTCTTTTAGATGGGAAATCATCAAATGACGTCTCCCGCTCTAGGGTGGAGCGGAAGGCATGTCAGACTTTTACTGACTAAAACCCACCCGTATTCCTTCAGTTGCCCATATGCCAGGGCCACGGTATCTCTTCCGAACGAATCTCGTGACTCTGGCAGGAGCGTAAAATGAAGTTACGGGGATCTAGCAGAGCAAATTATTAACATTTCAATTAATGTATTAACAGATATGTATTCTTACCGCGCACGAAATATCCATGGAATTTCCTGCGTTGCCGTAAATCTCAAACTTTGCACCAGTTATTATTCCCTCTTCAGTAAATCCCACTTTATATTTTATCAAACACGGATGCCTATAGCCGGATACCTGCATATCTTCATCTCTGTCCAATACAGCTCTGACAGATGTTTTAAGTTTATATGCAGCTACTGCGACAGGTATAGCTAATATGGTAGCTCTTGTTTCTTTGCCACCGAAACCGCCTCCAACTCTCTTTACTTTCGCAACAACTTTGTGGTTTGGTATTCCAAGTGCTGCTGAGGCTATTTGCTAGAACAACGAACAAGTCAGAATTAGAATTTCATACAAAACGTAACCATTGTATTTTTCTTACATTGACTTCATATTTCACCGTGTAAATATCGTAGGAACTTACTGCTATTTCTTCTGGATTTTGTGTCGTTGCTATAATTTCCAATTCGTCCTCTTTCCTTATGGCATAAGCAGATATAGTTTCAAGATAAAAATGTTCTTGGGCACCATTTCGTACGTATCCTTCTTTTACGTAACAGGCATTATTAAACACCTCATTCACGTCACCTTTGCGGAGAATTCGAGGATACCCAGAAAAAAATGATCCATGTGAAATAGCATCTTCCAGCGACACAATGACGGGTTCTATATGCTCGTAAGTAACAACCACCAAGTCTTTTCCTTTCCTTGCTGCACTCTCTGACGTAGCTACTATAGCACCTATCACACAAGCCCGACTAGTTACAATTTCACTACAAAATATTTCTTCATCTTTTATAATGGGGCCCATCTTGTTACATTCTTCATCTAAATCTGCAGCTGATAAAAATGCCTTCACTCCTGTCACCAATAAAGCTTTACTGGCATCTATAGATTTAATTTTTGCATGTGCTTCTGTGCTGAAAACTAGTTTTAAATACAGCTCTCCAGCTACAGGAGGAGTATCATCACAATATATAGCTTCACCAGTGGCTTGCTTTAGAGCTGACGTATGAGTTATTGGCCTGCCAACAGCGTCTGAAACTATTTGTTTCTCGTATCTTATTTCGAAGCACTGCGAACTGTTTGGTTGATCTATTGGTATTTCTTCAACACCACTTAAGTCTTTATAACTTATTTTATTTTCGCCATAAGGTCTGCTTAATTGTAATACATACAAATAAAACCTAAAAAATAAACTCAAACATAGTGACTTTCGGTAATCGGCCATTCCTCCGGGAACGGAGATATCCAGTTGCAACTCAATTGTTAACGATTCAAATGCTAAAGTTAACATTTCTTGATCCCATTGATGTCCAAGAATTAACTCTGATGTTGCTTTCGCATAAATCGTAGTTGGCCCCATACCACCATAGCACAATCTTGCATCAATTACTGTATTGGAAACTGGATCAATTGTAACATTGAAAGCAGACGTTACTATAGAAATATCGTCTTCTTTTCGTCGAGCTTGTTTATACGCTTTAAAATACTGCGTACTTTTAGAGAACGGAATTTCCACAGAAACAACGATTTCATCATCTTCCAGAACTGTCTTTCTGTAGCTTTTGAAAAATGATTCATCTATAACAACTTTTCGCTGGCCCTTGTTCTTACTATGAATATTCAATACAGCTGAACACGCCATTAAAATGGGATTTAGATCAGATATTGGACTAGCTGTTATAATATTTCCAACGAGTGATGCTACATTCCGAATTTGAACACCAGCAAACCAATGTAGCATTTCATTTATTGTTTCATACACTTTAGATTTCGCGGGATCTGTGTCAATTTGTTCTTGAAGGAAACCATATAATTCACTTAGAGTGGTAGTAGCACCTATGATGATGCCTTCAGTTGAAACTTTGCAAAAGTTCAATTCTGTTATTATTGACGGATACAGCAGCACTGGATAAACTTTCTTTTTAAATTTAACTTCGACTCCTATTTCGCTATTGCCAGCAATTATTTTAGAAGCTAGACAGTTAGATTTTAAAAGAAGTAGATCGATAAGTGTTTGCGGCCGAACCCATGTAACATTTTCTCCGGAAAATAATAAATATTCCTGTGCATAACGACTATCTAACTTCAACTCTGGTGGAAAAATTGGTTCTTGTGTTGAATCGTATGGTTTGAACAACGACTTATTTGACAGTTCATCGCTGTTATCACTTAGTTTCTTATTTCGACAACAATCTTCACCCATTGAACAGGAATTCTTTTCACCCTCGTGGCTATAATTTCTTTCCCATCCTTCTATAAAAGTTTTGAACCCTTCTATGATGGGTCTGTATCCAGTACATCTGCATAGGTTGCCCTGCAATGCCGTTTCTATGTCGGTATAATTTAATTTGGCTTTATTTCTTAGTAAAGCATACATGGACATTACTATGCCAGGTGTACAGAAGCCACACTGTGATCCATGAGACTTTGCTATCCTTTCTTGCACCGGGTGTAAGCGTTCTTGCGTGGAGCCGATTCCTTCAACGGTTGTGACTGCTAAGCCGTGCATGGCACAAACGGGCGTCAGACATGCATTTACTGCAATGTGCCTATTATAAAAATACATAAGTTATGGATATTATAGATAGGTTATAATTTTCAAACACCACGCCATGAAACAGAACATTTTTATGCTACATAAATGTAGTTTAAGAGCTAGATGGATAATGCGGACACCTAAGACGAGCTAGTTTGAAACTGAGAATAAGTGAAAAACTTTTAAGCTAGGGTTGTAGATAAAATTACTTCACGAACCACCAGCATCCACTTGGCATGTCTATTTTTTATGGAAAATAAGAATAAGAATAATTTGAAAATATTGTATCTATTTGAAATCCTAGATAAATACAATTAATTTAAGTATAGAAAAACCTACAAAAAACTAAAATTTATCAACAACTAATAAACAGTACAAAAATCGCGGTCACAAAAAGTTGCGCCCAACGTGGGGCTCGAACCCACGACCCTGAGATTAAGAGTCTCATGCTCTACCGACTGAGCTAGCCGGGCTGTGATAATTTTGTCAAAAATGACCATATGAACGTAAATATCATGAAAAGGATACTTGATGCGATCTTCAGTTTTCAAGTATTGAGAGATCATGACTGTGCAAGCACCGCAGCCCCCTTCTCCGCATCCATATTTGGTGCCGGTAAGCAAAAGTTTCTTGCGGAGGTAAAAAAGAAGTGTCCATTCTGGGTCTGGATTTTCCTCGACGACCTGAAAAAATATTGTGCAGTGTTATTTCACATACTTATAAAATTATCTAGGTATATAAAACTTATTTATAAAAGGCATAAATGCTTTTTTATAAAAAGGTTCTATAAAAGTGGGTAGTGCGGAATAGTTGATCTACTGAATAATACACAACTCCTAAAGCCGTAAAAAATTACGATTAAAATTAAGGTAGATATGATATCATTATCCATTCTATTACATGTAAGTAAATAGGTACCCACCGAGTGAAAGGGGAAGTTAGTAGGCACACTGCTATTCGATCTGGAGTGAAACTTGATATGATTGCGTTAGGAATTTGTTTAGATGGAGATGTCAGTTGTCACCAACCTAATAGGTATTTGTATTGTTGAAAATTCTATTTTATCCAATGTCATCTATACTGTAGTAACTTTACAAAGTGTTTTTATTTTTTGTAAGTTACATACATACAGTATGGGGAAATTAAACTCTAGAGCTACCAATCGAATTTGAAAAATTCTTATTGCATAACATTATTAAACTTTGGTGATAATTATTCGACAAGTCTCGATAATGTTTATTGAAATCTGTGTTGTGCAATATCTTTTAAAAAATATGTCTGTTTGTCTAAATATCTAAGTTGCTAGATACCTACCCAATAATAGTAGGTAGTGTAGGTAGCTACTTACCTACAATACCCTACTTTACCCAATCAACATTGTGCAATATGTAAACATGTATTAGGTATATGTAGGTAGACTTGCAAAGGACTCGAGTCTTCGAGTCCTAATTTTAAAGACTCGACTCAATTATGCAAGACTCAGTGTGCTCAAAAGGCTCGGAGTCTACAGATAAGCACTCGAGTCTTAAAAAGGACTCAAGTCTTAAAAAGGACTAGAGTCTTTAAAAGGGCTTGAAAGGACTCGAGTCTTAAAATGAACCCGAGTCTTAAAGAAAAACTCGGAGCATGAAAATGAAACGTGTACTCATTCGAAATATCATCATTCGAAAAGACTCGAAAGAAGGCAATTTTAAATTAGTGGTTATTATGTAGCTTTGCATACAAAAAAATCTGACGAGTTATTCGAGTTTTTTCGAATGATGAGCTACAAGACTCGAGTTCATTCTAAGACTCGAGTCCTTTTTAAAACTCGAGTGCCTTTTTTAGACTCGAGAATGGCTCGGGCTCGGCTTGACTCTAGACTCCGAGCCTTTTGCGCACACTGAGTCTTGCATAATTGAGTCGAGTCTTTAAAATTACGACTCAAGGACTCGAGTCCTTTGCAACACTATATGTAGGTCTGTCTGTACCTACATACCTACTTAGTCAGCGAAAAAGCCAATAATCAATTAATCAGTAATGTCTGTCCAAAGAGAAAAGATTTCTAAACAAAGACTTGTAGTAAGTACCTAAATTAGGAACTATGAAGGCTAGTATTTGACATGTTTGAAACAATGATGATTGAATAAGATTTGGTGCGATATAATTAAATAACGAAAATTTTAAAATGATCAGCGAGTATTGTTTCCGTACCCGACATAACTAGGCCTAAATGTCTCGGGTTATCACAACGCGGATTCAATCGCATCAGGGTTAGATATGTTACCGACCCCGAAATTATTTTGTAACACTTTGTTCGGTAAGTGTGAGGAACAAAATAATGTCGGGGTTATCGCTATTACATAAAATAAAAATCACTAACAGCGCTGCACAAGTTTTCCGCTTAGAGCCCTAAGAAAAAAAGATGTTGGTGTGGTGCCTACGCTACGCTGTCCATCTAGTGAAGCAATCATCACGCTAAAGATATTGTCACTCAGATCAGTAGACTCAGTAGGTAGGTACCTACTTACCTACCTTTTCTTTTTTGTGGGTGGGAAATCATCAAATGACTTCTCCTGCTCTGGGTGGAGCGGAAGGGCGCGTTAGACTTTTACTGACCCTGTAATCTTCAGTTGCCTCACGTACTTACCTACCTAATGAAATAATTACTTTGGTACCTACTAACTTCAAGATTGTACTGCATGTCCAAACGCGCTTTTAAACGTTCAGCTGAACGGACGTGTACGCGTCTCCATACAAAATCGTTGTTTTCTATGGGCAAAAGCTGAATAGAGCTGAATAAGTGTGAGTAGTCCCTTAAACAGTGTGGAAGGGACGTCGATGCGCAACCTGTTACTATAGATTCAGTACATGTTTCTGAACGCTCCTGATTTATACTTTTCTTCGGTTAATGTTTAAAGATAGAATTCCTGTTCCACATCTTTTCTTTTCACTCCGCTAAGGTATTGCGCTAATCTACGAAATAGCAGATTTTCTTTTGACAACCGACGAAATATTTCTACCTTAGGGGGTCTAGCTGGAATCATGTGCTGAATTCATGGTTACCATGTCCCTCCCACCCCGTTTATAGTCCACAGTAATCACCATTGTTTACGCATCCAGGCATCCTCTCCTATATCTACCCTAATACCTTTAAATACCTAGATACTTTTTATTCCTATAAAAGTAGGTACTGCACACCTAAGGTTACAGAAAAACCAAGTAAGTTAGTGCGTATTGATCCATCAAGCCAGTGTTACAGTTAAAATTAGTCGAGGAATGAAATAAGACCTAATAAATACGTCGTCCAGAAAGCAGACCGTAGTGTGAATTCTTGTTACTTTTTTAACTACAAACTATCAGTAGGTACAAACCTTCTCATAGGTCAGTCCACTACACCTAGACCTAGGTAGGCTACCTACATTCGATAACTAAACTTGAATTTGCTATTACAGTATAAACCAAAATGACTGCTATTACCTACTATCGCTTGTCATGTTGACAAAAAAAGGTTGATCGCAGCTGTTATTTTTAATCTAGCAAAATTAAAAATCACAGTTTATAGAAACACATTGAGTTTAAAAAAAACCTATTGTATCGATAGAATAATATTAAACAGAATTTCATGGTTAACGAGAACGAACCTAGACGTGGATTACTATGACTCGGAGGTATCTACCTAAAAAATATTCACACCGGCAAGCAACTTAATAAAACAACACAAATAACTTACCTTTTTCCCATTAACGAAGAAAACCAACGTTGTTCGTGCATCTTCAGGTATCAAACTGTTTATGGACTCCATTAGAATGATTTGGTTAGAAATACCTAAACCGGTTTATTATTAATGACGAAGTGCGTCCGACAGAACGCGAATGTCTCGTGTCACTGCCGCCGATGTCGCGTCTATACTGAAGCGCACTAAAACAAAAGTACAATTTCTAAACTATTGTCATTCTGATCCAGCCCGTCCCTAGCTGTTCTCTTCCAGCGACGCTCTAACCTGAGGTCCGTACCAAACAGGGGGTGCTCTTAGCATGTAGTCGCTTACTTTTATAAGTTTTTTATCCCTGGCTGGAGATTTTAATAAGGAAGCCAAAGTCCGGCTAAGCAGCTGAGAACCTCCTAGGTTGACGTCTGAAACATTACCGAAAAAAAATGTTAGGTATTGTATTAAGTACTTAGTTCATTAGCGAGTAAATTGTTCAAGAACAGTAATTATGATTATGAAATATAGAAAGTCTATGTTTTTGCAACCATGCTTGCCACATGATATATTACACATTATTAGAAGTCTAAAAAACACAAATAGTGTGGGTTATGATGGAATATCAACTAAAGTTATTAAATATATAGCTATCAATATATCTACTCACCTTAGCTATATCTTAAATTTATGCATTACCGCAGGTGTTTACCCTGACAGATTAAAAACTTCGATCATAAAACCAATCTTTAAGAAAGATGATAGAGAATATCTAGAAAACTATCGACCCATTGCCTTAGTTTCAATTATATCTAAAATATTTGAGAAATATATCTGCAAAGAACTTTATAATTATTTAGAGAAGAACTATATTTTAGTAAAGGAACAAAAAGGCTTTAGACCTAATAAAACCATAAACATGGCCATATATGACTTTTTAGATATAGTTATGACTAATATTGACAAAAGAATACCCGTCTGTTCAATCTTTATGGATATGACACAGGCTTTCGATTACGTTGACCATGATACTCTAATTGATAAACTGAATGCTTATGGAATACGAGGTAACGTACTTGCACTAATTGATTCATATCTCAAAGGCTGAAACCAATTTACAGTAGTAACTAAAGTCAATGTTCTTTCTAAAAAGGAAGAAACCTTTATGTCACATAAACGAAATGTAAACTACGGTGTACCACAAGGCAGTGTTCTGGGCCCGCCGCTATTTATACTTTACATTAATGATCTACCCAACGCTACTGATAATCCTGTAGCTCTCTTTGCAGACGATAGCACTGTTACCGTCAAATGTAAAGACAAAGATACTTATGAAGATGACTTAAATAGCACATTGAGATCCGTTATGAATTGGTTGAATGCAAACAATCTGAAAGCCAACCTAGGAAAAACGAAAATAATGAACTTTAGACAACGTATACCAGCGCACAAACTTAACCTAATTTTTGACAATCAAACTATAGAAGAAACTGACACTTTAAAATTTCTTGGCTTGCACATTGATAGTAAAATGACTTGGAAACCACATACTGAACAATTATGCAAAAGAGTGAGCCGATCAGCTTATGCCCTACACGAACTTGCAAGTAAAATTAATTGTGGCACGCTTATAACTGCATATCATGGTCTTGTCGCGTCTATCCTCAGATATGGCATAATTTTTTGGGGGAACTCTACCAACAAAGATCTTGTATTTAAGTCACAAAAACGGTGCATTAGGGCTATGTTTGGATTAAAACCTACTGAGAGTTGTGTACCTTTCTTTAAAAAGTACGGTATCTTACCATTGCCTTCACTATATATATTTGAAGTAGCTGTCTTCGTGAAACAAAATCCTGAACTATTTGTGTTAGCATCTGAAGCTTTTAATCGTACTCAAAGAGATGAAACTCGTCTATATGTTCGTAAAACTAATACTGCTTTAATGTACAAGAGTATTTTTCATATAGCAACAGTGGTTTATAATAAATTGCCAAAAGATCTAAAAAAAAATCATGTCAATTTTTTTAAGAAAAAATTAAAAACTATGTTACTTATGTCAAAAATGTTATTATAGTGTCCCAGATTTTTTAGCAGACAAATTTTGACAATATGTATTAAATGCTTGATTTTAAATGGTATCTAAATAATTTGTAATAAATAATTATATTTTAAGTTCTTGAAGTTAAATTGAATTTTGATAATTTGTAATAAATAATTCTAATTTGACTTCTTGAAATTAAATTGTATTTAAATAACTTGTAACAAATAATTATATTTTGACTTCATGACATAATTGTACCATAATATTAATGTTTTTTTTTATATACTGTTGACATTTTAAGATTTATTATTGCTTGATGACATAATTGAATTATATTGACTTGAAACTAATTAAATCCAATCAACTATTCATATTTGCACGCCATATTATGTGGCAAACATGTCAGAAGCTATATTTTTACTATCTATAATATCCTGCATGCATGTTTTTTATTCTTGTATGTGTACACATGTCTTTAGCAAATAAATCTTATCTTATCTTATCTTATCTTATCTTATCTAAAGAATTCACAGTGGTTTATAATAAATTGCCAAAAGATCTAAAAAAAAATCATGTCAATTTTTTTAAGAAAAAATTAAAAACTATGTTACTTATGTCAAAAATGTTATTATAGTGTCCCAGATTTTTTAGCAGACAAATTTTGACAATATGTATTAAATGCTTGATTTTAAATGGTATCTAAATAATTTGTAATAAATAATTATATTTTAAGTTCTTGAAGTTAAATTGAATTTTGATAATTTGTAATAAATAATTCTAATTTGACTTCTTGAAATTAAATTGTATTTAAATAACTTGTAACAAATAATTATATTTTGACTTCATGACATAATTGTACCATAATATTAATGTTTTTTTTATATACTGTTGACATTTTAAGATTTATTATTGCTTGATGACATAATTGAATTATATTGACTTGAAACTAATTAAATCCAATCAACTATTCATATTTGCACGCCATATTATGTGGCAAACATGTCAGAAGCTATATTTTTACTATCTATAATATCCTGCATGCATGTTTTTTATTCTTGTATGTGTACACATGTCTTTAGCAAATAAATCTTATCTTATCTTATCTTATCTTATCTAAAGAATTCACCACTTTTTAAATGAGCAGGTAACTCAGTGTGACCAGATTCAGTATTTTAAATAGGTAGGTACTGAATGGCTCAACGGCTGGACCGATTTGAATGATTTTTTTTGTATGCGTTTGGGTGAATGCACCCTGGATGGTATAGATTCACTATTGGACCCGGTAGGTGACGCTGCTATCGAGTTGTGTGACCAGATTCAGTATTTTAAATACTGAATCTGGTCACACTGAGGTACCTACCTACTTTAAAACAAGTGCAATAAAAACCAGTTGTTGTTAACATTTTATCGCGCTTGTTATGTGCGCGGGATGAGCAGACGTTCTATGAAAATATGTAAGATGAGAGAAATGAGGAGGAGGCCCGAATTTTTAACATTTTAAACCATTTACTAGTCTTCTTCTACGTTCATGGGGTTATATGTATACCAATAATAAAACTGGCGCGCTAATCTCTGGAACTACCAGTCGGATTAGTAAAATATGTATATTTGTCCGTATTTATGCGTGTAACACACATAACTTTTCACTTCAGCAGCGAGAACACTTTAGGAGATAAAGTAATAAACAGGAATAGATTGAAATAACTATTTATTGTGAATCATAATAATTAACATTGTAGGTAGAGGTACATTTTAAAAGTTAAAAGTAAAATTACTGCAATTCTTCAAATTAAAAGTAACAGATTTATATGGCAACGTTATTGTTGCATTGAGTTTAGTTTGATTATCTGGGGTTAAGGTTTCTGTTTCGGTGGCGGATTGAGAAGGAACAACGGTGAACGTTGGTGACTCTGATCGGCTTTCTGACTGTGCGTCGTTGGAAGTGGATGGGCGTGGGTGAAACCAAGGATCCGAGGTCGAATTCAGACTTATTGTTTCCACTATACGCTTACAGATTTTCGACTTATTTTCTATTGAGTCTTCAATATAGCCTTCTGCAACCGTATTGGACTTCCACCCGCCGTGACGTTTTAAAGTGGTGAGATCGGCTCCAGAATCAGCCAAGAGCGTTGCCGAAGCTCTCCGAAAGCAGTGTCCCGTGTATAGCTGAGGCTCTTCCAGTTTTAAGAAAGTGGCAAATTCTCGCGGTATAGCACCTATCTAGACACGCGGCAGCGTGTCAAGCCAAGTTCAAGTAACAGAACTGGCAAGCAGCACCGTGTGTAATATTACACGAACCATTTGGAGCTACTTTTGACCCCCTCATAACTCAAAAACTATTTGACATAAACGTGTTAAATTTGGCTCATATAGTGAGACTTGTGAGAGACATATGTGTTCCAAATTTCATAAACAAATCTTCAACGGTTATTTAGATATTAACGTCTAAAAATCGACATTTTTATCACTGACTGACCTATAGATCAAAACTCAAACCCAGTTCCAGATGATCTAGAAAGTTCAAATTTGGCATGCAGGTAGGTAATTAGGTGAATACTAAGGAATAAATCAGAAACAGGTAATTTGTTACCATTTTATTATAATTTTTCATTTAATTGATTCTGTTAGGAACACTTATAACAAAAACCATTTGGTATTAATTTTGTTATTAATAAGTACCTACTAATAATTTATGTACAAAAAGTAATGATATTCCATCAAAACATAAATGTGAAATGAGAGCCAAGTTCAATATTATGATTATAGGTATGCATTGGTTGTTGATTTCAACGACAAAATAAGTGAGATCTAAATGGGTGCCAAATTCAATGGCCAGTCCTGAAATTTGTTTATAACTACATAAAATATCATTTATTCGTATAACTTAGGATAATATATTGTAGCCAAAGGTCTGACTTGGCTAGTTTTCATATACGAATTATATTATAGCCTTTGCAAGTTCTAAACCTGTTACTTGTCGGTTCTTATTTTATTATTCCGAAAATTTGGCTTGCTGGTAGAAACTAGCAATCGAACATAATAATTCGTATATGAGAACTAGCCAACTCAGACCTTTGGCTACAATATATTATCCTAAGTTATACGAAGAAATGATATTTTATGTAGTTATAAATAAATTTCAGGACTGACCATTGAATTTGGCACCCATTTAGATCTCACTTATTTTGTCGTTGAAATCAACAACCAATGCATACCTATAATCATAATATTGAACTTGGCTCTCATTTCACATTTATGTTTTGATGGAATATATATTTACTCTCATAGGCTGTCTCGAGCATTTATTATTATGGTATTGTATGAAAAATCGGTCGGTTTTTATATTGGCTGGACGTAAATGTTGGTATTTTTCTACAATAGTTACATACTTATTCTTCGCGTACGACAAAAGACCTGTCAAGGTTCGTCTTCGTATTTTTCAATTTTACTAACAGTAATTTATCTGAATGCTTTTCGATATTATTAACTGTTAGCTGTAATAGCTCGTTATTGCGACACGCTCCACTAATTCCTATGATCAGTACAGCCCCGGATCTATGGGGGGGGCAAGCCGGGGCCCATGCCCCGGGCGGCAAGTTCAGGGGGCGCACAGTGTTTTATGAAGACCATTTTTCGGACATTGCTTTTTTATATAAAAAACTGATAGTTTAAGTTATTTAAATGCAATATTTCGTATCCCCATTTCACTAGCATGTTTAGTTTATGAGATGGAATTTTTTGAAAATCGTCTTTTTTTCAACCGGGTATTTAGAAAAAAAATCATATTTCTGAAACTAAATATGACACGCAATTGTGACCTTAGAAACATCGACGGCGTTTTTTATCCTGCATATTTTATAGTAAAAATAAATCTCAGAACTTCATTAGATTCAGACTTATACGAGGTTTTTTGTTTTTCGTTTTTATTTTTTTTCTCGGTAATTCCATCGTATTTGGAAAAGTTATTTATAGCAAGCTCACGCCTACGGTGGCTGGGAGTCCGCTATCGACTCCCTACGCATCACTAAGCCGGTTCCTTGGCCGAAGCAAGCCAAATACATAGGTGTGATCCTCGACCACCACCTTACCTTCAGGGAGCACATATCGACGGCTCGTTCTGAAGTGGACTCTTCCACTTCATTCTAACCGCCCGTAGCAAATTGTCCCTTAGGTGCAAATTGGGTATCTATCATGACTTATGCGTGCGTCGTCATCGCGCACGCTAAGCCACAACACATCCATAGGATGCAGACCCTCCAAAAGCGTTTCCTTAGAAAGGTTACGGGAGCCCCCTCATATGTCCACACCGCCTAGATCTCAGAATAACCACCATTCAGCAGCTTATGAAACGCCTTGCAAAGCGTTTCTTTGACTCTGCCGTGAAGCACCCCAATCCCCTGATCGCGGCAACCACCCGCTACACTCCCTCCCGTATTAGTACGATTCGCCGCCCGCGGCATGCTCTAACCATTCCCGATGACGCTAAAAACCTTCTCCAGGAGAGTAGTAAACTAACTAGCACACTCAAGACACACAAACATAGACCGCCGTCCTTCCGTCCTCGCTGCCGAGGCACGCCCGCGCCGCGACGCCCCAATCCTTGTCCGCCCCGACCCTTGCTCGACCCAGCCCGCGCCGCTGAGCCTGTAGCTTTAAATTCGCCCCTAAATAATAATCATTCCGATCCAGCCCGTCCCTTGTTGCCCTCTACCAGCGATGCCCTAAGCCGAGGTCTGTACCCCACAGGGGGTGCCCTTAGCGAGTAGTCACTCTAGTTTGAAGTTTTGTAAGCCCTGACTGGAGGCCTTACAGCCGACAACCTCATAGGTTGACATGCTAGAAGTCATTCAAAAAAAAAAAAAACAGAGCAGCGCTAGATAGGTCCTTGTGGAGTTCTATCTATATAAAGGTAAAAATATAGACGAGCGGGGACGGTATTTTCAGCTTTTGCCCCGCCTCGAAAAAATTCAAGATCCGGGGCTGGATCAGTACAACCTGTAATGAAAATATTACGTAATTAATATGCATATTTTAACATTTACAGCATCTTTTACATATCTTATTAAATATTTTAACAGTATTGCTAAGCCAGACTAGGATTCATTGCGCCTCCAAAAATTAGTAGTACGCAGTAAGTAGATACCTTTATACAAAACAGTCTACACACAAATTTTAAAAACTAACAACATAGATTCATAGGTACCAGAACCACTTACATTAGCGGCAAGAAAATTGCAGTCTGGAGCTTTATTAATAAATTTTGGCCGTGAAAATTTTGGACTTTTTAGCCTTATGCCCAACTGACATTCTTTTTAGAAAAGATACGAGTTTTGCGTATGTTTCAATATGCACGTTATGTTTTGTTTTTAAAGTAGCTTTCAACATTAAGTAAATACTCCACATTGTAGATGATCGCCTCGTCTGTGATAAATGTAAAAAATAAGATAGCATAACTCTTTCGGTGTTAAAATACTGTTCTCGTCGCTAGTTTCACTCATATTTTACGATTATTTTAATATTTTTTAACTTATTCAACTCTTTACGCCAGCTACGAAATTTTATTGCCGCTCTTTTATTTAAATTAAGGCGTGTTCGGAAATAGCACCAATGATATTTTATTATTCAAAATATTTACGCAACATTATTGAAACTAGAAATAAATATTTACAGGTTAAATATCAGTTTTATTTGCAGTAAGTACTTATTTTCGTTTAAATACAACAATAAGTTAAAAATTCAATAAATTACATTAAAAGACATAATTATCTTTTTGCAAAATTTCTTTCATCATCATCATCATCATTTCAGCCGTAAGACGTCCACTGCTGGACTTAGACCTCTCCCAATTTGGGGGGCTTTGCCATAATCGCCACGCTTGGCAGGCGGGTTGGCGATCGCAGTATGGTGGTAAAATGCATAGAGAAAGCTGCTGCCCATTCTCTAGTAAGTCCCTTAGTCACCTTTTACGACACCCACGGGAAGAAATGGGGTGGTGTTATTCTTTACGTCCGGCACCACACTGTACAAAGCTGATTGAGTAAAATTTCTTTAGTTAGTACAAATTACGGAACGTGTTTGTCTTTGAGGTCGAATTCAAAATCGGAACTTCGAAAGGGCTGGTCTTTGTCTCTCTCTCTTTCTAATGGCGGGAAAGAGATAGAGTGTAAATGTTTCGAATTGTATGATTAACCCAAGGCTGAATAAGATATTCGCGGCTTTCTGAAAACAAAAATTAAAAAGTTACAGTGAGCAAATTCGCATTTTGCTGACTGATTTCAGGCAGCAAAACCTACATGTTTGAGCTACTGAAGTGAAAAAACATATGCAGCTCTGTTAGGTGAAGTATAATTACTATTTATTTTATTTAAATTTATTGATAAATTACTTATTTAAGTTTGCGTATATAAATTTGCTCTGAATTCTCTGAAACGTACTAGAT
The DNA here is from genome assembly GCA_932294355.1 of Aporophyla lueneburgensis. Taxonomy (NCBI): domain Eukaryota; kingdom Metazoa; phylum Arthropoda; class Insecta; order Lepidoptera; family Noctuidae; genus Aporophyla; species Aporophyla lueneburgensis. Next base: position 17,128,686 of record OW028746.1, on the reverse strand, counting down.
AATTAAGAAAATGTGCATGTGGTTCCTTTTAACATTTACTAATTGATAGGTTTTCTCATACAAAAAAAACACCACAGCCCAGGGATTTACTGATATCAATGAAACTATGTAACTGGTTCCATTTGCTGTATTAAAAATAATTGTTAATAATAGAAATATGTGTAATTTATAATGGTACCAAGTATGTGTGGATCTGTTTTGTATAAAATGACATAGTAGGTAGTAATATCGTTTATTATTTTGAACAATCGAGTCCCGTTGTGCTGTGGTTCGGTTTTGCTTTATATGTAATATTTATTGTTGCTGTTGGTTCCATTCTGCTTTTAGTATACCTACCTTGTTTCCAAGGGAAAAATCATGTTTTTTTTTTGTATAAGAATTTAGACCACTTTTAAATTAGTATTCTACAAAAAAAAGTACAATTTGTCGTGTGGTTCCATTTTGCGTAATTTGGGACATTTGCATTTGATAGCCCAACTGTTGAGGAAGGCTATTTACGGTTTACCATTACGTTAGGACTCAGGGGCCGCGCAAAAAGACCAAGAGAACGCTTAGCAAAAACAAAGGAATTAGTTAAATCAGGCGCGGTGATGCGGAGTGTGAGTGGGAGAACAAGAAATTTCACGCGGATGAAAGTCGCGTGCAGACGCTAGACCAAATAATCTTACTTCACAGCTAATTCAGGATTAATCACAATAAACTAGCCACGTGCTACAATCCTTAAATTCTCCTTTTAGTTTTGCACGCGCTCGTCAACAATGCGCTTGCGTGAAATTTACAAATAACTACTAGGTCGGGCGTCGGGAGTCAATAGCGGACTCCCGGCCACCGTAGCTAGGCGCGAGCTTGCAGGCGGCGAGCAATGGGTAGCTCGCCGCCCGGTAAGGACCAAGCTCAGGTCAACGGCGCGTAGTGTTCCACGCGCGCCTCAAAGAGGTGTCAGCAGCACTGAAGGGGTCTGCTAGGACCGATGGCTACCAGGGCTGCGGGGTCGTGAGATTGTTCGAAAGAGATACCGTGACCCTGGCACATAGGCAACTGAAGGAACACGGGTGGGTTTTAGTCAGTAAAAGTCTGACACACCCTCCCGCTCCGCCCAGAGCGGGAGAAGTCATTCGATGATTTCCCATCCAAAAAAAAAACTGCTAGGTATGGTCAGCAATGAAAATCCTTTCGACGTCACACTAGACATCGTAAAGCTGCTTTTCAGCGTTTAGTTCAAAAACTTACTAATCCATACTAATTTTATAAATGGGAAAGTGTGTGTGTCTGTTTGGACAAACACGGCAAAACGGAGCGACGAATTGACGTGATTTTTTATGTGAAGATAGTTGAAGGGATGGAGCGTGACATAGGCTACTTTTTGTCTCTTTCTAACGCCCCACTTCCCTAAAATGGGGGGTGGAACGCGTTAATCTCAGGAACTACTGATTCGAACTGAAAAAATATTTTTGAGTCGGGTAGCCTATTTATTGAGGAAGGCTGTATAACATCATACACACGCTACGATCAAAAGGAGCGGAGCAGCAACAAAAAGTGGACGAAAACAGGCAGGCTGCGATGCGACGGGAAGGGTCAGGGGAGCAAATATTTGACGCGGACGAAGTCGCGAGCAGAAGCTAGTAATAAATAAATAATCATTGATCTTTTACCGGCCTGGGAATCCGTGAACTAGGGTCCCGGCGATCCTTGATTAATCAATTGGTATAATAAATGGATCAATTGGCATTGACCGTGTGGTGCCGGACGTAAAGAATAACACCACCCCATTTCTTCCCGTGGGTGTCGTAAAAGGCGACTAAGGGACTTACTAGAGAATGGGCAGCAGCGTTCTCTATGCCTTTTACCACCATACTGCGATCGCCAACCCGCCTGCCAAGCGTGGCGATTATGGCAAAGCCCTGCAAATTGGGGGAGGCCTAAGTCCAGCAGTGGACGTCTTACGGCTGAAATGATGATGATGAATGATGATAATAAATGGTTCCAGAAAAAAAAAATAGGCATTTATAATAAAAACATTTTATTCTCTACACTAATATCTAAATTATACATTTCAATACTTGTACATAATTTACAAATAAGCATAATTATTATCTGCGTCTAAGTTCATGATATCATGAAGACAACTGATTAGCATGATTACAGTACAGTTTCATACAAAGTTCAAACTTATAATAAAAACAGTAATTAATTAAACCATGTAATAGTAAAGAGCTTTAATTATTGAATAAATATTCTTACTTCCATGAGACAGGATTGTGTTACTGATTCTAATCTACAGTTTAAAATTATTAAAAGTTGCTTATTTACAGGATGTAAAAACTAATGAATTACAAAAAAATAAATAAATGGGTTATTTAATTTCATGCAGTTAGACCAGAACCCTAATTGCGTAACGCACTATTAATCAGAATCAGAATCGACTTGCAGATTATTTCTAACCCGCAATGGATTAGAAATAATCTTCAAAACAATTTATCGTCATGTGTTCAAAAAACTGTCAGCTCAACAATGGAATAACGCAATGAATGTTGTTGAACTGACAAAATGAAAGCGGAATGGAAGTTACGCAATTACCCCTCTGTTTATTTTTTATATAATGTTGTGAAATGAAAATATGTATTTGTGATCTAACATTAGAAAAACAACACATTTTCTTTTTTTACTTTTAAGCTGATTTCAACACACCTTCCTCTTCAAGTTTTTTCTCTACCATAGTACCTTCATAAAGAATTTTATCTTTCAATGCATCTTGTAGAAGTTGTGCATCAAACCGCTGTCTTGACCATGCATACCTACAATAACACCAATATACCATGGTGGTCATTGAAAATGTTCCCACGCCTATGTGCTGCGATAACATGGGACGTGATGTTTTTATGAATGCAGCTAAACCAACACCCACTCCAGTTGCAATTCCATAGAGAAAACTTTCTCTGAAGCACGGTATTTTGGATACATCCCTACCAAATAGTACTAATCCCTGAAATAAGACAAAAAGGGAATTGATTATTTGTACAAAATTATTGTGGAATTATTAAGAAATGTGAGGTAATACAGTATTTGGACTGTGCAATATTAACGATACGTAAAAAAACAGGAATTTTGAATGAAAGAGTTATTTGCAAACAAACTAAAAACTAGTTCTTTTTTATTTTTATTACACATTATAATGACCTTTTTTTCTTCCTCCGGTTCCTCATCAAGTAAACTTTTAACTACGGTGTCCATAGTGCTAAGGTTTATTGCCTTCAGTTCAAAATTATGGAAATTGGAACTAAATTCAATAGAACAACAATAACCTCAAAGTACATTTGACATTTTGAAAAACAATCATTTTTTAAATATTAATTGGTAGTTTGAAGCAAAGTCTTTTAAGACTTGGATACTCTACAGAATGTTTAGTAAAAGGACGGTTAAGAAAAATTGAGGAATGTTTGAGGTCTATCTTGAGGGTCTTTAATGTTTGAGGTTTGTCTTTAGCCTACAGCAGCTCACTGCTGGACATAAGGCTTCCCATTTGTAGGTCATACAGCTCGATTCTCGGTAACTCTCGTCCAGCTACTACCTACCAATTTGAGGTTATTGGCTAGTTTTTTTTGTTTCAAGTGTCACGGTAATGGAGTTAGGTTTTTGATAATTATTCCAAATCTCGCCTCCAAAAGGCAACCGTTTCACCACGACTAAAGTGGATGATAGACGTACAAGTTACAACCAAATCGTAAAAAGCGAATAATTCCGGAAATTAAAAATCTAGAGTAATATTATGAAGAGGTAAAGTTTGTAAGTTTATAAATGTTTGTAGGAAGTAATCTCTGAAATGCAAAGATTTTTTTCAAATCCGAGTGGAAGCACTCGGATTTGAAAAAAATCTTTGCATTCGATAGCCCATCTTGAGGATGGTTATAGGCTACTAAACATCGCACTACGACCCTTAGGAGTTGAGATTTTTTTTGAAATTGGAAAGAAATTAAGAAATACGGCGGGCGGGCGATGGGGTGACGCGTCGAGTCGAGAGCCAAACACGCGAAACAAGTCACAGGCAGAAGCTAGTTTAAGACTGCGCCGTCCATACGACGCGCGCGGCAAATAGGTATTTACTACAGCGCGCTAGTCGTGTGCGTCGCCACGCACACATTGACAAGTTTGCTCGAGGCCCGCATGCAGTTGCACGACAAAAGGTAGTATCCTAGGATTTTTAAAATTTGATGCGTTGTGTTGAGTGATTTATTTGATTACTTGAAAATACGCATATTGATTATTTCGATGATTTTATGTAGCTGTCCACATAAATCCAGAAAATAAATCTAATAATCTGTATTATATAAAAATTTACGTATGTAGTTTATAGAACGGATAATGAAGGTATAAATACAGTACAATATAGGAAAACCCACATTATCCGTTTGTTACTACTCATCCAATAGCTATGAAATTTTGGCATTATGAATTTCACTTGCACGCCCGGGAATTTTACTCGATAAGTAGGTAGGCAGAGTGGATGGGTAGGTGGTAGGTATTGTAATAATAAAACCAGACTGTGATACAAAATCTATAATGACCAAATGTAACCTTGCTTACTTTACAAAAACATACGATAACCATAGGGAAATGTGGTATTTATATTATATAGTGTAACGAAAAGTGTGGCCATATTATAAAAATTGCTTCTGCCCATGAAAATGAACAACGTTTTCCAGGGAAGTTAAATTAAATTTAACGCACAAAGTTGCCATTAGCTGACCAAAATTTGTGCGAGGATACAATAACAAAAAAAAAACGGGAAATTTATATCATTCATTTAAAAACATGATTGATATTTCCAACCATAAGAACAATTACTAGACGTATATTTGTAGTTTCGACTACAGACTGAATACATCTAGTATGTACCAAAATTCCTAAATTTAATTTAGGAGTTTTGGTGCATCGTGGATCGTGCGTCTTTCGCGTTCCGTTATTTCTTATAGCGAAATTGAAAGGACTGGGTATTTTATTGCGCTGTAAAGAGGTTTCGTGAAACGAAAAAAAAAACAACAATATAATTTTAAGATACAATAATTAAACACGTGCTAAGTAATTACAACAAAGAAATGAACACATTTCTAAGAATTCCATGGTAAGTACGAAATATTTACAACCTTGTATCAGTATTTGGCTTGAAGGTCAGTGAAATTAATGTTTATTGGGGTCTAAATAAACACGTATTGTTTCGCTATTGAGAGTGGATGATACACTATAAACAGTGTTTACTACAAGGGTAACAATTTAAACCAAATAAACCTTAGTAATTTCTATGTTATAAAGAGTTTTTCGTAGGATAGAAGTTTGCTATAAGAGGTTTTAAATAAATTCTCAGTTTTGCGAAAAAAATTAGTTCACCACCGCGGATTCGAAAATTAATGTCAGAATAGCAATTGGCACCCCCAAAAACCTATTACACGATATCCATATCGAATCTTTGAAAAAAATTGAATTCGCTATCTTTGATTTTAAAATGAATGCCAGATTTGAAATCGCCACCCCCCAAAACCCATTACAAGACACCCATATCGAACTTTTGAGAAAAAGTTGCATCTGCCATTTTGGATTTTAAATTGAATGCCAGATTTGCAAACGCCACCCCCAAAAGCCACGACATCCATATCGCATGTTAGAGAAAAAAAAAAACAAATTAAAAGGAACTAATATCACAAAATATAAATACCTAGGTACATTTTTGATAACGGCTTTTTTACGGAAATGAGCGCCAACTTTTTTCTTACAATAGCTGGCCTTACGCTTTCCCATATTTACAAAAAAAAAAAACTATTTAAGAAAAATTTTATAGTAATATGTAAGCAGAAAAAAAACAAAAAGTAAAATTTTGTTATGCCTACTAAATATAAGTCATAAAAAAAAAAACATAAATGTGACTTACCCTATTTCACTCTTTGCGGCAACGTATACGAACACAATAGATCGCGAATTATCGTAACCGGCGCATCGCTCCACGATGCGACGTGACCACTCTCTGAGCTCTCGTGGACGACTGAAGTTTCGACCCGTATACGTTTCGTATGACTCAAAACAGGGCGTGAATCAAAACAAAAATTAATAATAAAATAAGTAAGTAACATTTCGGAAATGTAAAAACTATAAATTGTAGTATGATAATTAGAGATTAGTATGAATTCAAGTTTGTGAAAAAATTTAACAGTTTACTATCAAAATTCAACTAAACACGAGCATGCTATTTTAAGATTTTTGGTCAACTTTACGATTTTTTATTGATCTAACTATACAATATTTTTAATTTTTGCCAACTATAATCGGTTAAAACATTCATTGTGGTGATCATTAAATATTTTTTTTATGGTAATTATGGTAAAAGTATTGATTTTATCTCTTTAACAGTGACTGCTGTTTTGGATTATTTTGCCCTACGCCCCCTTAAAATAAATTATCCATTTACTGAACCTCGTTAAAGAAAAATTACATAAATATCAATAAGGGGTACCTATTTGATCAGCGTTACGCACCCACGGACTGTCGAAATAAAAGCGCGGCTCGCGACTCGCAGCAATGATAGATGTAGGAGCAAAGGCGGGTAACGAGTAAAATTTCAAACTTGTTGTCGCCGACGAACTTACTCAGCGATTTTAAAGTACTTCGAATGATACGACACGTGAACGTGAGTGGAAAAGGTCGTCGAACCATAAGTATGTATTGTGGAACCTCCCGGGTAGTCCGCGAAATTCAAATTCACTTATTTTTTTTACAATTTGCAGGTCAGTGCAAGGTTGAATGTTGATTAAAATATGATTCGCGATCGTAATACATCTGTATTTACATCATTAAAATCATCAATAAAACCTTATAATTTTCATTAGGGTTCCGTACCCAAAGGGTACAATTGGACCCTATTACTAAGATTCCGCTGTCCGTCCGTCAGTCAGCACGCTGTATCTCATGAATAGTTAGACAGGTGAAATTTACACAGATGATGTATTTCTGTTGCCGCTATAACAACAAATACTAAAAAACAGAATAAAATAAATATTTAAGGGGGCTCCCATATACTACAAACGTGATGTTTTTTGCCGTTTTTATAAATAATGGTACGAAACCCTTCGTGCGCGAGTCGGACTCGCACTTGGCCAGTTTTTTTTATTCTATTGAAGAACTAGGTATTTCATGAAAGATATAATTGGCGACCCTAACAAATGACGAAAAACGTACAGTTTGACACTGAGTTGCAAATTGCAATACAAGTAAGCAAATTTTCAAATTGCCAACGAGTGTTTCTCCCAGCAAGCGAGCATGATGCACTGTTTATATAATGCATCTTTTTTCATTTTTTTCATCATTCAAATAGCTCAAACATTAACATTATTAGCAACTACTTAAATTAAATTGCACTTTAATTAAATCAGTCGATTGTAACACTGCGCCCCGTATCTGGGGTAGACTGTTACAGGGTAAGGCTCACAATGTTACAACATAAAATAATAGAAAACTAACAAAATGAGAAAAAGTGCATAACATCTAATAAATATTATTAAACTTCTTTAAAATATTCTTTGGGAAAGTACAGACATCCGTCTGAGGTTTGGTCTTTCTTTCTGCAACAGATACAAGAGGAAGCACAATTTTTATATAGTAGCCGATTTGTAACTACACTTGGCATATAATCGTTGTTAGTAAAAATGTGTCTATCAAATGGAAATATTCCAGTTTTTGGAATCCTGATTTGATATTTGAGGGTGTCATGGCTCGATCAAAAGCGTGTCCTAACAATTCAGCAATATTGTAGGTGGAGATTGTCTTTTGAGATTGACGCATCAACCAGAAATCCATCGTTACAAATCCGTAATCCGTCTTCGTCTTATGATGTCGCACCATTTTCTTTTAATACCTTGAAATAATACAAACAATGTTAATTGGGGCTGACTTTTACAGTGTCACACAGTGCCCCGTAACACAGTGCCCCGGAGAGGCAAACCAAATTTAAAAAATCAAATGAGTGTTTTAAGCTATGTTTACAATAAAGTACTTAACGGTAATATGTAGCTAAATAAACATTAAATAAAGGAAAACTACCATCACTTACCTAAATACAATAATAAATAGAAATTAAAAACTATGAAACTATTTTTTCGTCGTTTAATCACATAAAAACCTTTTTTGTTTGTTTTTTTTTTAAGCACGGTACAAATTGTGGCGAGGACAACTGTTTAAAATTGGCTGCTTGTGAGCTTGAAAAACGTGTGTACCAACATCATAAAACTAAAAGACAGGGACGGAGATATCTGCATTGTAACATTGTAGCCCGTGTAACACTGTGCCCCACCTTACCCTACTCACACATCAATGTTTACCTTCAAATATCTCGGTAACGTGACACTTTGGGGTAACATGTTACTTGAGATATTTTGTTCGTCTATGTGTCCTCTACCCATACATACCACTTTCATCGTACGCCGCGATTTCGAAAAATAATCAAAATGGCGGCGGCTCAATATGCCAGCTCCCATAAAAAAATATATAGAATCCTTAGCGTAGCTAAGGTCTCTACGCAGCTAGTATTCTTTTATTGAACCACTCCACTTTTAAAATAAATACTCGCACCAAAAAGCAACTCGCAGCCTTGCTTAGCAATTAACTGTTAACTTGTATTTGTACAGCATGAAATAACTTTTATTCCACTAATTAGATTTTAAAAACTTTTAACAAAAAAAAAAAAACAACCGACTTCCTTAAAAAAACACTACAAAGTCAAAAATAACTTTAATTTCGAAAGTCGGATCTGTATTTAAGGTTTTGCCACCGACTTCCGAAATTAAAGTTATTTTTGACTTTGTAGTGTTTTTTTAAGGAAGTCGGTTGTTTACTTTTGTTAAAAGTTTTTATTTTTAACCGACTTCAAAAAAAGGAGGAGGTTATCAATTCGTCTGTATTTTTTTTTTTTTTTTTATGTTTGTTACCTCATAACTTGTGACTGGGTGAACCGATTTTGATGATTTTTTTTTTATTTGAAAGCTGGTGCTTCTCGAATGGTGCCATTTTAATTTGGTTCCATTCGGACAATGGGGTCCATGTGAAAACCATATACGTCTTAAATTTCCATTAAGTATTTGCGCGACAAATGAACGAATACCGTATGTTTGTTACCTCATAACTTTTGACTGGGTGAACCGAGTTTAATGATTCTTTTTTTATTTGAAAGCTGGTGCTTTCCGAATGGTCTCATTTTAATTTGGTTCTATTTGGACAATGGGGTCCATGTGAAAACCATATAAGTCTTAAATTTTCATTACGTATTTGCGCGACAAATGAACGAATAACGCGATTAGATTAGTGCGGAGTATCTACCACAACTAAAAAGTCAAAAAATAAAAACTTTTTACAAAAAAAACAACCGACTTCCTTAAAAAAACACTACAAAGTCAAAAATAACTTTAATTTCGGAAGTCGGTGGCAAAAACCTTAAATACAGAGCCTAAGACACCGACTTTCGAAATTAAAGTTATTTTTGACTTTGTAGTGTTTTTTTAAGGAAGTCGGTTGTTTTTTTTGTAAAAAGTTTTTTTAACTTTTTAGTTATGGTAAATACCCCGCACTAATCTAATTGTGTTATTCGTTCATTTGTCGCGCAAATACTTAATGCAAATTTAAGACTTATATGGTTTTCACATGGACTCCATTGTCCGAATGGAACCAAATTAAAATGAGACCATTCGGAAAGCACCAGCTTTCAAATAAAAAAAGAATCATTAAACTCGGTTCACCAAGTCAAAAGTTATGAGGTAACAAACATAAAAAAAATACAGATGAATTGATTACCTCCTCCTTTTTTTTGAAGTCGGTTAAAAAATCGAGCTAATACACCCACAAACAAAAAAAAACCGGCTAAGTGCGAGTAGGACTCGTGCACGAAGGGTTCCTTACCTTTATCGGCAAAAAAATCACCTTTGTTGTATGAGAGCCCCCTTAAATATTCATTTTATTCTGTTTTTTTTAGTGTTTGTTGTTATAGCGGCAATAGAAATACATTATCTGTGAAAATTTCGACTCTCTATCACGGTTCATGAGATACAGCCTGGTGACAGACGGATGGACGGACAGCGGAGTCTTAGTAATAGGGTCCCGTTTTACCCTATGGGTACGGGACCCTAAAATGGGACGACCTGAAGCAAAATTTAGATAATTATAAAAAAAAACTTCTGTGACACTTGAGGCAGAGGCATCAATAGGAATAACAATTACTTACCCAATGACCTCAAAACCCCCTAATCGTTTCAGTCCAAACATTCTGTACCTACTTATAAAATAATATCTGGTTGACCGAGTTTTGCTCGGTATTTTTTGGTAAAATGTGTTTAAAATAATAAGTTTATATTCAAGTTGATTATCGATAAAGTTGGTCATTGAAAACATGAATAAAACGACATTTATAAAAATTAATCCTAGCTAGATCGATTTACCGCCCCCGAAACCCCTTGTATACTAAAATTCATGAAAATCGTTGGAGCCGTTTTCGAGATTCAGATTATATATACCTATATATATATACAAGAATTGCTCGTTTAAAGGTATAAGATATATCGGCGTCCGACTCTATGATATTTTGAACGACTTTTTGCTGTGTGAGATTTTAAGTCAATTCTGTCAGCTTCTTTGCCTGGCTCCTCTGTAATTCAGTACCCTGCTAAACGGATTAGTCAAAATCTTGTTTTTGATAATCCATAACAAGTGCAAAATATAAACGTTGCGCTTTCCTTTCGCAAATATCATACACAAAGATTACATTTACCGGTTTTTATAAATCAACATTGATTTTACAAAACTACGCTACTCGTGCTTGCCTACTTTTTTATTATCAATAAAATGTCAATTTGAGTGGAAGATTGACGTCACTGGGATTCGTTTCAGACGAAATCATGTTATATATTTGACATGAACTAGTTCTATCTCATTTGCTCCCACAGTTTGTGTCATAATCTATCCTGTTGTCATTTTAGAAGGTATATTTCATAACTCTCGGCTGAAGTGAAGAAAGGGCTGTTGGTTGGTTGGGCTGACATTGCTTTTATTTCAGTCAAGCCTTTAAAATCCAAAAAATTGGATTTCTTAAATTCCTGTGTCATACAAAAGCTGAGTACGACTCGATTTCGTTCAAGTTTCATTGTAAAATCAGTTCTGTTCGTCTCAGTAAAATATCTATCTTTAAACGTGAGTGATAAGTTTTAGATATTTTAGAAAGCTTATCGCTAGCCTAGTGTTTATAAAATAAAGGAGGTGTATAACAATAATTAGTAGCTTAAACTGAAGGAGTAATTATAAATCTTATATAATGTGCCAGCTGTGAAGGATACACCACATAGTCTACATTTTATGATAGGTAAGTAAGTAGAACTTATATGTATCAATAGTAACGAGTTATCATATCTATTAAGATATCTGCCTGTAGCGCACCGTATCAATTACAGGTCACGCTTTAGTGCTGTTTATTGCAACCATTATTTATTGTATTCTTTAATTGATTAAAATGGTCATTATAGATAACAGGTGCAGGGAAAACTAATTGGATTCTTGTTGGTCTGTATTTGCTTATCAAACTTGGTTCTTTTTTAATTTGAATAATTTTTTATTTAAAATAATATATGATAGTAAATATAAAATTATTTTAATGAATGAATATTCACATAAAAGATGATTTATCACGACAGAGCATTAAACTCTTCCATAGCAACAACACACAGTGATATCTTTATCTATTATCTCTGATATTGTAGGCTTTTATGGTGTTAAGTTTTACTTAATATTTTTTTTATTTATTACTGTGAAGTTAGAAGTTTCATTTTATGCATACATTACATACTTAATATGCTACAGAAAATTCAATAAGTATATTATTGTTTAACTACATTATTAATCACTAAAAAAAGAATTCAGTCAGTGACACCCAATATTTTTTTTAAATTTTTCCATGTCATATCTAACACAAAACATAGAACATATTAAATATAATATTATATTTCTAGGTAAAAAAAAATATAGGAAAACTATTTATGAATATGGAAAAAGTATTTAGTTATTTATGACATTACATACTACATACAATACTAAAATTAAACAATACAAAAAAAAATGTATTGGTTACCCTAGCGATTATTATTTTCACTGTTTTGTATTTTAGTTTATCTGTGAACAGCATTGTGGGCGGCAATATTGTCTAGTTTTGTGTTTATCTTATATCTATGTTTTATATTGTAGCCGTTTGTTGTTCCTTTTGAATAAAATAAAAATAAAAATACATTATATGCTTCATAAAATTGAATATAATATTGTTTGATTACATTATTGATTACTAAAAAAAACTCAGTGACACCTCTGTTATTATTCCAATATCTTTCCTTGTCATATCTATAGTAACTATTAAATATATTTGTATAAAAACAAAGATAGGTAAATTATTTTTAGAAATATGTAAATAGATAAAATGCTCCCATAACTAAATATAACATTTTACATTGACGTTTTGTACCTTTTGTGCTGACTTTTGTACAGTTAACAACATAACATTAGTGTTTGCAAAAATGGATGGCAGCCAATGCATAACTCTATGTACAATGGGCCAGCCTGGCAGTATGCCTAAATATCCCATGTTATGTAAAAAATTGTAACGCTATATGTATGATCTATATTTTTCTCAAGTAGTAATTTGTTACAGTTAAAGCAATGCTACAATATTGTGTTTGTAGAGTATTGGACTCTACAAAAAGTTGCACTTATGAATTTATGAAATTTTAATACTTAATAAAAATATTTATTGGTACAGTAAGTCATCATCATCATCTACCTAGCCTTTTCTCAACTATGTTGAGGTCAGCTTCCAGTCTAACTGGATGCAGTTAAATACCGGTATTTGACATGGAACAACTATAATTTAGTGATTCAATTATATTTTTTGCACTAAGTAAAAACAATAAAACTATGTACAGTCACTAAAACTAATAGTTAATCAGGGTTATATCATTGAGTGTAAGTAAGAAACCGATGAATGTTTTGGAATAAAATGAAATAAAGTTACTTAAGTACCCCTTTTGGCAACTGTACCTATACATATTTTAAATAATATGCAGTGACCAAGATTATTAAGAAATCAGTCATACTATTGAACATTATGCATGCTTATATAGGAATGATAGGCATTAAGTATTTTTTGAAAATTAATGCTATTTTCACATAAAAAAAAACTAAAGTTGTATTTACTCAGTATTGCGTTTCAGCTATAAACTGGAATATTACAATAACAATCAATTATTGGACCAATTCAGTGCACATTTATACATTTCATCTAGAGTTGACGTAACATATATGGGATGAAAATTACTAAACCTAGCGGGACTCCCATTTGCTTCATTACAACGGCAATAAAAAGGAAACTATCAATTAGAGTTTTAATATACACTCTCTCGCCGTTTTACAAAATATATACCTACACTGCAGAGTAAATAGGTAAGCATATTATGTTATATACTATCGCCAAATATACGCACTCATGTACGTCGAGGTACAGTGTGTGGGCGAGTTGTCCTGTTGCGGGAACTGGAACGTCACTACGAACCAAATAATACGTCATTGACTAGACTCGAACGTATTGGGCGAGGGTCGTAAAAATACTCATCAATCCCAGAATTTTGTATCGTTAACAAGTATTATGTAAATAGGGTTGCTAGGCGCGTAGACGTGCAATATTTTCATTTTCCAAAATATTTCTGTTACTAGATAAGTACCAACCTATAATTGACTGAAAAGCTTTTGGCACGACTTTGAAACGTATCACGATAGCGGCCAATATTTTAACGCTTATAGATGTCAGAGTCAAGGCAGATTCAATGTTGACTTGTACTATAAAATGTACATGGTACATCTCTTTGTCGTGAACTTAAATCGATGGGTGATTTGATTGCATAACACACTAACAATAGGAATGGTTATTATTTTGACAGTTCAACAACATTCATTGCGCTATTTACTTCCTTGTGCTAATAAATTTTTTGAACATCACGAAGCAATGAATTAGCAACATCCTTCAAAATTCAGATTCTGATTGATAGCGTATTACGCAGTTAGGAAGTAGGTCATATATTCCTATTCCTATATTCTAAAACGGGATGTCTAATTAATCGGACAACTCTAGCGTGAAAACGTAGGGTGATTACTGGAGAAATCGCTCCGATTAATTAGATCATGTTGTTATTACTACGCAAAGTGGTCAAACCGCAGGTAACAGAAAATATCAAGCTCTGAAGGACAACAATCAGGATTTTAAAAGTCGGTACGTCACCTTCAATTTAAAAATATCAGACACTCCGTGAAGGAAATTCATTTCCACAGCGGTCTTAGATACCTAATCGTAACGACTCGACTATGTAGCTATGTATAAATAACGAGCACTAAAACATTTACGCTGGAATGAGGAATGAATACGAAGAATGATCAATATCGGTTTGTTTTAAAGGTAACAATCTATGCCTGGGAAGGTAGGTATTCGTTTCAATTTGTAACATTGTTCCTCAATTCTGTTAGATTGAACAGAATCTTTGTACATCACACAAAGTCGCATTTTGTGTTTGTACGCGTAGACCTTTTAAACTACGCAACGAATTATACCTATAACGGTTTTCATTAATAGCCAGAGATTTTCAAGAGCCAGATTTAAATGTAGAATACGCGAGCGAAGCCCAAAAGCTAGTAATCTATATTATTGAGGAGGAGCACATCGCTCAACAAAGTGAGAGCCGCGCGGATCGATTACACTCTAAAGGGCATAAATACATTGCCGCGTTACGTTCTTGGAGCAACAATTTTCCGAGAGATCGCATCGCATATTTGCTAAGCCGTCTATGAATACTCAAGATCATCTCATCAGGCATTATATGTATTTAGAAATATTCTTGTCATGTCTTATTACTGGTACTGGCTGGCATTGGTTCCACTTGATTAAATGTGAAAGTTAGTATGTTATTTTCTTGGTGTCACATCTTAGATATACAACCCCAACTAGTCTGACTGAAAGCCAACACTATAACTATTACATAATAAGCGAGAAAGGTCAACCAAACCCTCTTCACATATCTAAAATGGTGACTCTTTTCAATAACACAGCATTATGTATTTCATAAACGTACGAACGTAACGTGAAAAATAATCGCGCAATGGGTACACACACAAGCCGCCAAAAGAAAAATGTATGTGTAAAAAACATAAAACAGTTGAATATCACCTTGAGTAACGATCGGCGGCGCCTCGGAACGATCGCCCACCCACTGCAAATAGATTTTACAATCAACCTATTGACATAAATAAGTGTCCTCTTCAGTTCAGACGAACTGAGATGTTTACCTATTTTCAATCAATTAAAAGAATTTTCGTCATTTTTCAATTAAATGTTTAGATAAAACAAAGCATATTTCTGATCAGAAATATGTTTTGAAAAGACGCAAAATCTATGAATATCTCGTCTTCGCCGGCTTCGAAATAGATATTGTTATGATTTAGCAAACAACTGAGAATAGTTTAAGAGTTCTTGGCGCGTTAACGTTTGTTATTCAGCCCTTCGGGAATTTAAATATCAAGGGCGGGCTCTAGAGCGAAATCTGACTTGTTAGCGGTCTGGCTTCAGGCATATGGTAATGTCAAGAGATTTTTATTCATCAAAACGATGAAAACACAAGATGTTGTGCAACTACACTACCTACTCGAATACACATGGGTGAATACGCGGTTAGTCATAGCGTAGTCTGCCTACATAAAAGTGAAGGGATTCAGCACAGGTAATTTTGCAATACATGTGTAGGCGAACGATATATTCGTTAATCAAAGAAAGTGTAATAATTACATTAAATACGTGCACATACATTTTCACAAATTAACATATTTGCTGTTTCTGATATCGCTTTGTTTGTTAAGAAGATAACTGTTGATATCATGACGTACGTTATTCTTTGTGATTCGCAGAATTCACGGAATTTAATTCAGATGTCATAATTATTATAAATTCAACATTATTTAAAGATTCATAAACCTGAGCACTTTGTCATGTTTTCAGTTCAGTTACCCTGAAATTCCGTTTACCTCACAAAGCTTATTTGGGTTGATTACTTAATGAAAGCATAATTAGTATTATGAACCAGCCAACCTACTAATTAATGAATCAGGGGTGTAAGATCTTTCATTCATATTATATTAAAAGGTCATGGTCAATTTATAACATTAAGGGCTTGATTCACAACGTCCGGATGAGTTAAGCAATTGGCGATGCTTAAATGAGATAATAGGTTGTATGTTTTGCCGGACGACAGTCAAGCCTGCAACTTCTGTTCTTACGGGTCGTTTCGTTACGATAGAAGCGAAGGTCTACATTTTCCAAAAATAATCACTGAATTCCCATATTTAGGAGATTTTAACAGTGAGTAAACATTAGACTAACAAAGTAATAAACCGCCAACAGCTGTGCCACCGCCACGCGCCACCCACGCTTACATCCAAATCAAACCAACAACAGTTTGTCTTAGGTTTTAACAGTTAAAACTATTTGGGCCCCCGAATACATTATCCTGAACCAACGCAGTCCGTACAATTTGTTTAATGTTTGTAATTTATTCAAGACAGTAATGAATGGGTTTCTCAGTCGACAGACACCCATGTTTATCGGATAGATTCGCGACCTTCGGCAATTTCTGTAGTGTTGAAGTGTTGAAAGTTTCAGCCACAGTTAGTGGCGTCGATCGCTATGAATCAGTCTACTAGAGTGTTCACGAGCCCGCTCGCCTGAAATAGTGCAGTGTAGTAATTAGTGCAGTGCCGGTGTTACGTCTCGGAACTTGGCACCTCAACATATATTAATTTTAGTTTGGTCTTCAACTCAGAGGTGTGAACCACCAATGTTGTTGGAAGGCGGAAAATATACTATGCTAGACTTTTTGTGTACATCATAACAACTTTTTGCTTTCAAGTTTTTTTTGTAGTGATTCTTCTCTGTGACAAAGTCGAGAGTTCAGTTCCGTTCAGTTCACCCAAGTGGTTCGATGTGTAGTGTATGCTGTTAAATATAAAGCGATTTTCATCTCTAAGATCTTCCATTTTGATCGTAAGTACTCAATTAGTCACTAGTAATATTATATTTAGCATTTGCGTTTGTTTACTAAATCAGAATAGCACCAAGTGACTGTTCACGTTTATCTGAAGTAGGTACCTACTACCTAATAATAGTGTTAAGTATTTGATTACACTCAATTGAAACAACAATTTACATTAAAAATTCTTTACTTTGTACGCCTTACATACACCTAATTATTTAGACATAAGTCTGTTATTGTAAATTTATTCACACGATATTACTTAATGAGATCGTTACACTCTGATAATCTTAGCGAAATAATATAATTACCTATTGGGAATACGTTCTCTTTAAAGGTCAGTTTTATACATTGTGTACCTACTTAGATACTAAACCCTTAACCCAGTGAAAATTAGAAATGATAAGAATGTCAACCAGTAGACAAACAGACTTCCTAAAAATCCAACAGACTGTTAGGAATTATATCTGCGGGTAGGTCCGAGTGCTGTAAGGCATTCTCCTGACCGGCAAAGGTAGCTACCCATCATCCTGTCAAATAATACCATACTCATTGGAAGACAGGACACAAAACACCTATTGGTTTTTGCTACATGTAGGTCAGGCGGTTAATGTTATTCCACAATTACAAACAGTTGTGATTCTATTGAAATGTTTCATGTAAATATATAATATTAGAAACTACTTATATTATACAATAATACGTAAACCTATTAGAGCGTTAAGATTTATTTACAGTTGTTCGATCCTAAAGTGAATTATTATAAGAAACAAACATCAAGCATTTCGCGCTAGTATAGTATCTGTGTATACAGATATGATTTTAAAACTGCTTTTCTTACTTTTCTATAGTGCAATCTTAACTGTTTATTGTTCTGGAAAAGTGGAAAAGTTCATGTAAAAGTTCATGTTCATAAAATGGCATCGTTCTTTAACTTCTTTCATTAGCTTTCCATTGAATCGACTTGGAGAAAAATACAATTTAGCAGAATATATGACTGAAGACCAGCTTTGTTGGTAAATAATACCCAGTGAAACTACAAAGACACAAAATTCACATGAAAAAAGTAGGTTAATTACTTGCAACACGTAGTCAAACACAGCAAGATGTCTGTTACGCTGATGGTTGATCTCATTGATGTATCATTAACATCTTTGTTGACATATCGCAATGTATTTGAATTCCAATTAATCTGTACAAATATATTGATATATCTTCATTTTCTGTATTTATCTCTTACGATTTCGGCGACTATGTCTCTGGGTATCATGGTTGCACTCGCAGTCTTTGTAAGCGCCGCTTTGGCACTCCTCCCGGGGCGTCTGCTAAAGTACACATAGACGTTGTACACCAGCTGCCTCGTATCTGCTGGCAGCTCTATGCGACTCTCCTCCCCACAGTCTGCCACCTTGCCGTTGTATAATCTTCGCCAACTAAACATTGTCCATGCGGTCATTGCCTCGTCTCCGTATTGCGCCGTTTTGACAGTCAATTTCTAATTCGCTCCACAAATACACTGGGCAATAATGGTATCACTCTAGATTCCACTTACAAGAATATAGGTATAAATAGCTTTTTGTGAAGACTGATAAAGTATAACTTTGATTGTTCACCAGTACGTACGATTCCGGAGAATTAAACAATGACCAAATATTTAACGTTGCTTGAACTGAATTAATAGCGGGTTATCACGAAAATACCCGTTCAATCGCAAAGACGCTCGCACACTGGTTGCTACAAAGCCTCAGAAGACCACATTTGCAAACAAGTCACATGGTCGTGACATCCGCTGTGTTACAAACGTGATCACAATGCTATAGGAATTGAAGATACAGCGCAAGTAGACCAAGATGAGCCGACTTAGTATGCGGGCTAGCATTCCTATTCTCAACCTTGGTCAGACATAGCATTATGTCCGTTATATTAAAAAATAAATTGCTTCCTACAAATATGTACATCGCCATTTTCAAATCAACCGTTGTTTAATATTTGGGTATGAAAAGAAACGTTTCTTATTATTATTAAGGTTTATAGATACTGCTGTTTGGTTTAATATGTATGTGTTGATGATATTCGTTAAAGAGTGAAATACCTAAGTACCTAGTAGGCAATGTTTTAAGTTTGTTAGTTCTTTTTATGTCAAAATCTTGAAGTCACCCGTCAAACCCGATCCAATATGGCTCACCTTGAAGTTATAAACGTCCAAGTCTTTTTATGCTTTTTAAATGAAAAAAAAATAATAATTTACGTCGCTGTAGCTATAGTTGCTATGTTAATAGTGCGTTGCTAGTAAGATGTGTACCTACTTCGTTTTAAATTTGCTGTTTTTGGTGACTAGATGTCTTCTCTTATTCTTGAGAAGGTCAAAAGGGCAAAGGAAAATCCTCATTGTGTATTTGTGAAATAATTAGATCCTTGTCCAGTTATTGGTGGTTAGTAGGTAACTTTTCGGTTCAAATACAGTGGTTCAGCTAAATATTGACCTCCTTTTTTTTTTTTTTTTTTCAGGATGGGAAATCATCAAATGACTTCTCCCGCTCTGGGCGGAGCGGGAGGGCGTGTCAGACTTTTACTGACTAAAACCCACCCGTGTTCCATCAGTTGCCCATGTGCCAGGGTCACGGTATCTCTTTCAAACAATCACGCGACCCCGGCAGGCATCGGTCCTAGTAGACCCCTACACTGCTGCTGACATCTCTTTGAGGCGCGCGTGGAACACTGCGCGCCGTCGACCCGAGCCAATATTGACCTCCTGGATGTAAATTGTCAAGACTGTCCTAAATATTTCACATGGTTCTTATTATCATGCGTCAAAGCGACAAATCCGGGACAAGTCCAGGATTGTCGCTGTTGTGACATAGGAAACTTTTTTCTGAGATTTTATATAATTTTATTAACTGATTTAATGCCTCCATTACGGAAACAATCAAAAAGCCATAGAGTCTCGCGTAGATCTACGTTCAATATACAAATACAAAAGGTTAATGGAATGTTGTGATGTATTCTGAAATATAATGATTAATAATATATCCAGGGTCCCAGGTAAAGGTCACTTTCCAGTTTGAACATAAATTTTCCCATGTCAAAAATGCTTGCTTAATAAACAGTCTGTTATCAACAGTGTTTTACGAAACCCAATAAGCCTGTAACAAAGTTTTCCTAATTAATTTGTCTGCTAAACTTTTCATGTTACTGCTGCTTTTAAAATGAGACTACCGAAAAAGGGGCCTTTATGATTAGTTACTTGTCTGGTTTATTAACCGAGCAAACATACATTTTTCCCGGTATTGAAGAAGGCATACCACAGGGACCAGTTTTAGGACTAATATTGTAATATTGCGCTGACCTCTCAGCACCGCTGGCATTACAGAAATTTCATACATGCAACGTGGATATTCTGCAGGAACCGATACAAAAATGTATGCGGATATATAACATCTCCATAGTTTCCCACGCAACTGGATCCAGTATTAAAACTCTATTATTGTAGGAAAAAAACCGGCCAAGTGCGAGTCGGACTCGCGCACCGAGGGTTCCGTACAAACCAGTTGGTATCCTCGGTTTATGCATAAGGTTTATGTTTATGAAATTAAATGTTTTTTTTTTTTAATTTTTATATTTGAGTTGACTGAATGAAAGGTAAATTGCGGTTTACGATTTATGACGTATTAAAAAAAAACTACTTACCTTACCTCGTTCAAACCAATTTTCGGTGGAAGTTTACATCATATATTTTTTTTAGTTTTATCATTCTCTTATTTTAGAAGTTACGGGGGGGGGGGGGGAAAGACATTTTACCACTTTGGAAGTGTCTCTCGCGCAAACTATTCAGTTTAGAAAAAAATGATGCTAGAAACCTCAATACCATTTTTGAAGACCTATTCATAGATACCCCACACGTAAGGGTTTGATGATTTATTTTTTATTTTATTGCGTTTCAGTTCTAAGTATGGGGCACCCCAAAATTTATTGTTTTTTTTCTATTTTAGTGTGAAAATCTTAATGCGGTTCACAGAATACATCTACTTACCAAGTTTCAACAGCATAGCTCTTATAGTTTCGGAGAAAAGTGGCTGTGACATACGGACGGACGGACAGACAGACAGACACGACGAATCTATAAGGGTTCCGTTTTTTGCCATTTGGCAACGGAACCCTAAAAACGTCCATGGAGTGTTCTATAATATTAAATGGGATACATTACTTATTCCACTGTAAGAACCACTCCATAAAATTCGAAATGTAACCGAACGGAAACTTTTCACAAACTTACTCCTGCCAATCGTATAGATTTTTTTATCAAACAATGTTCTAGACCCGCACCCTAATTGCGAAACGCACAATTTATCAGAATCTGAATGGGATTGAAGATTATTTCTAAACCATTGCGTCATTTGTTCAAATAAATTGTCGGCTCAGCAACGTAAATAACGCAATGAATGTTGTTTAACTATGAATATTAAACCAATTCCTACCGATAAAAAGTTCCGCAATTACCCCTCTGTTGAGCTTCATCTGTGTAATTTATTGTAAAAATAATGTTTCAAGGCTTTGGGTGAACTTAAATGCCGTGCGCGGAATTTGGTTTTACTGAAAGCTACCTCGCAATGATGGTGTATGGTGATGATGTCCTCGTAAACTTCTTAGTCATTGAGATTCACAGATCGCTAAATATCTACTTCTGTCTTGTAGCATTGTTGTTTGTGGACATAAAAAAATACAAGTAGTAGTTTATTGGCACTGATTGTTCATTGTGCGCTATTAACGCCAATTCTTATTTATTTGTTTGCGTTGTGTAAGTACTTAACAGGAGTATTTAAACCGGCGCAAAATAGATTACATCAAACGGTACACCAGACCAGAACACAGCGATCTCGATATATATCTGTAGAATAGCTGTTCAAATTGTTGCAGAGTTCAACCTCTCCCAAAATTAGGGTTATTGTGTTGTGAACTATGCTGGAGTAGATACCTAAGTGTCAAGTAACGGTATTCAGATTGAATAGGACGGTACTGTTGGCGGAAATTATTGCCGAATAGACAATGATCGTGTTGGCAATTTTACGGTTGCTGGTGCCGGAACAATGTCAGTGTCCTCTGTACTGCTTTTTACAGGTTCTAGTACGACAGGCGTTTAGTACTGTTTGCTTTTCAATTCTCACATTAACAGATGTGATTTATCATACAAATTCGTATTTATTTGCACAATAAACAGTAGGTATTGATTTGTAACTTGACGCGAGGTATGTCCTCTTCAAACGATATGGCGCTAACTAGTTGGTCCTAGATACCTACAATATGTAACAAAGTAATTGCATCAGAGTAGGTAAACATCTACAAATAGGGTAAGTAGGGTTTCCTCTAGAATGTCTACAGTTGAATGACACATAAATATGATGTGTAACTCTTTGAATATATGATAATAAGCCTACGTTTGATATGGATGTTTCTATTGAATAAAGGCATACTTTGATTGCGTTTGTAGTGATTTCATGGTAGAATTTCAATGATTTGGTAGATTTTATGACGAGGTGCCGCGAATTTCATTGTTACATAGAACGTTGTATAGCCGTTAACATTCAAAAACCGTCTGCAAATTGACTTGGCTTTGTCTTCTTAAGTTTTCCTTGTATTCATTGCAATCCTATTCACTTCCTTGTTTTTATTGTTATCTTGTTTTGGTTGCTTTGTTCTTCTGCTCTCTGGTTTTGATTGAAATATCATTCATTATAATGTCTTGTATCTTAAGAAAGTATCCACCTACAGACTTATCCGCTCGTTCAATATTTATACAGTAGTGAAAGCTATGCAAAATGTCAACATTGACGGCCTCTTTCAACACGCTAGCGGCAGCTTTAGTAAAATTGATTTTAAAATTTGAAGCACTCAAAGAGTAAAAATAGATATCTATTGATCTTCCAAAGCAAGGCTGTATCAGGTGTGTAATTTCCCGCGCAGGTTGCCTGGGTCTACAGACTGAATCTCACTGTATTAGTAACATAAGGTAGGTTACGTATTCTGTATACATAGAATTCATTCGTCAAAAATTATTTATCAGATTTAAACACTATTAATCAGAATCTGAATCATTTTGAAAATGATTGCTAATCCATTCCTTCATATGTTCGAAAAAACTGTCTGGTTAGCAACGTAAAGAACGCTATGAATATTGTGGAATCGTCAAAATGAACGCGACTCCTATTGATACTGTATTACGCAATTACCCCTCAGGTATTACCTTAATTCCAAGTAAAACACGTTTGTTTCAACATTCAAATAAAAAAAATCGTTACTATGGAGTCGGAGCCGAATACATACACGACATGGTTTTCCTGTTACCAATGATTATAATTAAAATACCGAACGCTAACGCTTTTACCTATTACTGAAAAATCCATTTTAGGGAAAATGCATAAATATAATTCATCTGATAAGAATTATTTATCTATTATTTACATTTACGCATATTACGATAAATTATGTTACTCATTTACCTGCATTTAAATAGCTTTTTATGGTTTGTTGTTTACTAATTGTTTTCTAATAATAAGTGACATGTTCTGTGATCGAATTCAACACTCAAACGCAGAACCATGATTTTCTCGCTGATAATGATTATCATAACGGGTGTAATCTGAAACCTTGGTCTCGAATCCGTCCAGTCATTGGCATGCAGTGAGTCAGCGTGTGAGTCAGGAAGGATAACAATTTTTACTTCCAATCACCTGAGACCGAGATGTTTCATCATATCATCCGTTCTAAAATTTGAATATTTGTGCAGTTTTGAAAATGATTATATTAAAATTTGTTAATCTAACCTTGTCGACATGGGTCGAAAGTCAGTTGACGAAATCTTTAATAGTCTCATCTTTGTATGAGTGATAGATTTCGCAATATGAGTAGCTCTGTTTTTATTATTCCATGAGCTCCATCTATATTGCTCCCAATCATTTGTTGCAAGTATCCCTTTCTTCTGCTTATTGATAGATTGCAGAATTCTTCTGCTACAAAGGTACGTACTACTGTTTCGTAAGAAAACGTGTGCGATGTGCCCTAATTTACGAAACGTAAACAAATCTGTTCCAAATAAAACACATATTATAAAACAACGAGCACATTGTTGCAGATGCTTGATCAGCTATAAATAAATGGTGCAGACGGCAGGCACATGCAGCTCTCAAATGTTTCGACGTTCAAAAGCCATATGTTCCTAATTGGAACGCTTACAATGAGCTCTCCAGCTTTGCACCTGCGTCCGTCCCAGTCCCACTCACACGTGCTTATTCCAGCTGTTGTTACGGCGAAAGCTCCCGACACAAAGATGAGCCTAAAGTTTGCATTACATATTTCATTCAAATAAAACTAATTTAATCCACTTGCCAAAATTTAGCATGACATAACTTCTAGTAATTTAGAATATTGATTCGACAAGGCTACGATCTTGAAACTTGATGATTTTATTGACCTGGTCGAACGAATTATGGAATTATCGAGTACGAATTAAAGACTGGCGATTCGTGATGATCTCACCGGTCGTCAATCTTGACAATGCAAAGGACCGGTCGTCTGCGGGGCGAGGTATGGGTCGGGACGGGGACTCCGCTGCAGGGTTTTGTGCGATTCACGGCGCACGCGGTACGACCCACAGTCACTAGTCAGTGCGACAGTTGGTCGCTCAATGCGCGGCGCGCGCGCCTCTTTTCCAAATTCCTTCTACATTCCTAAATTATTTACTAGTCAAAATGAAGTTCAGTGTTTACGTTTATAAACGGAGGTGTTTGTGCAAATTCAGAAAAAGTGGATTAGTTCTCTAATCGTTACTCGCTACGGTCCAAAGAACAATGCTGTGGGAAAAAATAACGTTCAGCTGGCATCGGCAGTCGTTCCCAGCTACCTACCTTACCTCGCTCCCCGCTTCGGCCGGGTACCGGGTTCAATGCGCCTCTCTGCGTTTATTCATCGTTTGTGGGAAAAGTTGACCCCCGTTTTTAAAAATTATTGTTAACGAATTCACACGGCTCGTATTGTAGTCACTACCGCATCTTAGATGATCGAATTGAAACTTCACAACATGCGATGTTGGAAATGCAACAGGTATTTAATTAATACCTACTTAAATAGAACAAATTTTGTGAAGTGATTAATGAGGCACCAGCAGTAAATACCGAATGTTTTAATGCGCCAAGCGACAAGGTTGCAGCATTCCGCAGATCTAAACTATTTATTCTGGGCTTTGCCATGTTTGTTGAGTATCAACTTCGTCGAAATTATTATCTTACTGTGCTGCGGATAGAACATTTATCAGAGGAGGACAATACTCTTACATTAGGCAACGTGTGTAATGTTAGTGAATGAAATGTTGAAATAGCCGTTGAATATTAGTTTGCGGATACGCTCGCCGTAATGTGAATAGTGACGACATCAAGTGATGTGGCTGTAGTATATCAAGTGAATTGTGTTTCGTGAGTGAAGTCAGTTTTGAAGATATAGCTCTGTGGGAACTTGCTGTACGATGGGGAACCAAGGATCTTCACCACACGAGCCGTTTGACCGGGCGGCTCAGGCGGCTGCTAATGCCGACCTCAAAATGGTAATCATTTGATTAAGTTTCATTAACAATTCATTATTCAACTTGAGTCATTGAATACATACTAAACTATATTATGACTGTTGTGCTATGGCCAACGTGTATTGTTCCTGCAGTCCCTACCTGACGTACATTAAACACTACAGATAATTAGTCGACATTCAAATGTACGTAATAAAATCGCGGCAGGATTATTTCGCTCATTCGATTTTCACCTCTAGGCGTTGAACTGAGCATTGAGAATCTAACAAAGTACAGGCGCCTGCATTTCGAGCTACTACAATCTGTCAAATTTCTTTAATATATTTTCAACTGTATCGCTAAAGCATTAGGTTCAAAGATGATGAGATTGGGGGAATTTGACAGTTTCGGGTACCTTGGCGTGCTGGCGACTGTACATCGAAAATCGAACAGTGTGCTTTATTTCGATTTTCAACTCTCGTCGTTAAGCAGTGCGTTCAAGATCGACTGCGCGAAAATTCCTACCGCGATATTATTAAGTCTGTGATCTTGGTCTAACGAGTTACCTGCGCCTGCGTGCTTACCGTGCGTAGCTTCAAGTCTTTGTACTTTGCTATCTAGGTACTACACTACACCTTAGTTCGTTGTCTCTGTATAGGTCACACTAAACGGAATTGGCGAAATAACGTCATCCTCGCATATAAATAGGTGTAAGATCGGCGAACGTCAGTGTTTTTTGTTCATCGAATACCTACCTACGACTCCTACGAGCTCTCCGTTTTTGTAGCTGTGTGGTTAATAGATAAACACTATGTCTGTTTACAGTATGCTTTTCTGTATTTAAATAGTTATTATACTTATTATATCGAACGTTTTAATGTTTGTTACCTGTTTAAATAGCTGCTTATCTTATCAAAAAAATGTTTTTGTTCTAAAAATGTATGATGTTATTATAGGTACCTACTTACTATGATAGGTTTTAGTAGTAGAGGGAGAGACTATTCACGGGTTAGGGTGACCCGCGCGTAATAACAATAAGTTAGGCCGGTACTAAGGTTGGACTTTTAATCCTATTCACTAACTTGACAATTGGAGGGATACCAGGTTTTGACAAAAAAAAAGATAGTGAGGTGGTGCAGGAATGAATGAAATTGAATGAACTTGAAATAATGTACTTACATGCAAACTTTGTAATTTAAATTTAATAACTTGTCTTAAAACAAGATGTGTACTATATCGATATATATGTAGTCTATGGCTGTCAGAGGAAATAAAATGACTATAGTAAAAAAATAAGCAAAATTACATGATTTTTATACCTATTTAGTTTTGTTTCTATCAGAAGAAAATAAAAAAGGAAATAACTGTTACTAAAAATTATTAATTATTCTTATAATCTACACCTAAAAACGATTTTTTAAAGTTTTTTTTTTAATTTAAAACATTTTTATCATTCATTCTTTATGCGAAATCGTTCACTACCCCGACACTATTAGTTTTAGAATGGTATCATTATTTTGCATTGAACTGTCAAGTTAGTGAATAGGATTAAAAGTTCATCCTTAGTTATCAAAGTAAGGTATTTACTACTTTTTAATAATTGGTTGAAACTAAAAACAATTAACTTGTATGGGCAAATTTTCATTCATAATTATTTCTTCTGCAACTCTAGAGTTGCAGAAAAAATAATTACATCACACACACATACACACATCACACACACACACACACACACACACACACACACACACACACACACACACACACACACACACACACACACACACACACACACACACACACACTTTCTTCACATTATTTTGTTGCTGTTGTTGTTGAGTCGGTCTATCTAGATAGACCGACTTTTGTCACTGACTGTACATAATGTCGATTACTAGAATGTCATACATGTCTTAAACAAATGTTCAAGGAACGATGCTGCTTTGGGTGCATATTTTGAAATCATACGTAACGAGTCACTTGCCATACAATTTAGAACTTTATTTCTAGGTGTCAAAGTTCAAAATATCTTAAAACATTAAATAAAGTCCAGATGACAGATTGACGAGTGTTAGTGGGTTTAAAGCACATACTTATACCTAATGAATATAATGGATTCATTATTGAGTGCACATCTGGCCTAATAAGTGTGTCATTGTCATGAGTAAATACGCCTGGGATTTTTTTTTTCTTCAATGAACATTATGTTAATGCGTGATTGTTTCTTTTTTAAGATTAGGGTTTAAGTATCAAATAAACAATTTGATAAAAGAACAAAAAACAGTCGTTAAAATAAAAACCAACATTTTTTGTAAATATTTTTCGAAGCAGTTCAATTGTTGGTGATGCAATATCGAAGCAAATTCAATAATAAATGAGCTAGTTCAAATAATATCTTGAAACTTCATAATTTGTTTATTTTGTTACCTTTTTTAAGGCTTCTTCAGAGAGGTGTGACGCGATTCTCGTAGAACAATTTCTATGTAATATAGAAATTGTTCTACAAGAATTGCTTCGCGGTGTCGCGTGGCGCCAGTTTAAGGAAAATAGAAACATAAATAATTAAAATATGTATTCTTAAAAAACTCAATAATAATAAAATGGATGTGTCCTTAAATTTGCACGAAACATAAATAATTTTAGTGGCATGATCTTATTTTCCCTAAAACTTATTTATTTAAAACATTGCAGTACTTACTTAGATTTATTCTTTTCAGAAATATGAAGTGGTTTTTAGTTCAGTATATATGTTACTGTAAAAGCCCGAACAGCGGTAAATCTTAGGATTTACCGGTAAATTATAAGATTTACCAAGTCTCACCGGTAAATGTTCGAATTATTCTATAACAATCTTTAATTTCGGACTTTTACCAGCATTCAGTCGGTAAATGCTAGGTTTTACCGCAGATATCGGTAAATGTCCGAAATCGAACATAAAAATATAATAATATTCGTGTTAACTTGTTAGTTTTTAACCGACTTCAAAAAAAGGAGGAGGTTATCAATTCGACCGTATTTTTTTTAATGTTTGTTACCTCATAACTTTTGAGTGGGTTGATGATTCTTTCTCTTCTCTTTTATTTGAAAGCTGGTGCTTTCTGAATGGTCCCA
Source organism: Aporophyla lueneburgensis (assembly GCA_932294355.1). NCBI lineage: Eukaryota > Metazoa > Arthropoda > Insecta > Lepidoptera > Noctuidae > Aporophyla > Aporophyla lueneburgensis. Next base: position 17,099,898 of record OW028746.1, on the reverse strand, counting down.
TTTTAATTTGGTTCCTTTCGGACAATGGGATCCATGTGAAAACCATATAAGTCTTAAATTTGCATTAAGTAGGTATTTGCGGCGACAAATTAACGAATAACGCGAACAGATTCATGCGGGGTATCTACTATAAAAAGTTAAAAATAAAAACTTTTTACAAAAAGAATAACAATCGACTTCCTAAAAAAAAACACTATATAGTGAAAAATAACTTTAATTTCGGAAGTCGGTGGCAAAAAAACCTTAAATACAGATCCTAAGACACCGACTTTCGAAATTAAAGTTATTTTTAACTGTGTTGTGTTTTTTTTAGGAAGTCGTTTGTTATTTTTTTTGGAAAAGTTTAAATTCTTCATTTTATTTTTCAAACAAAGCATGTTAACCATGTTTTAAGACTAATAACAATAATAATCATGTAGTAATGTTGAATAAATAGTTTCTGATTATTAACTGCATTGTTTTACTCTGAAAACTAACATTTACCGGTCTCTGTGGTAAAACCTAAGATTTACCGACTGAATGCCGGTAAAAGTCAGAAATTGATGATTATTATAGAACAATTCGGACTTTTACCGGTGTGAATTGCTAAATCTTAGGATTTACCGGTAAATCCTAAGATTTACTGCAATTCGGGCTTTTACAGTAACATATATATGTATATTTTTGCCAGCCAGCCAGAAAGTATTAATTATTATTATAATTTTGATAACATTATAATAAATAAATAGTAGTGGTAAATGGAATGGAGTTTTCAAAAGTCTTTATAAATTTTACTGCATTCATTTGTTACTGATTGAGTGATTGTGATCACAGATAAATAATATAACAGTTACGAAATTAGACCAACATTCGTAATAATATATCCGTAATTTACATAAAAGGGAAAACCATTGACTCACTGATTAGCGTAAATTAAATGATAATACAACGAATTGTTACAATTGCCGTCATTCTCCCCAAAAACATGTGACATTAGCATATTAGGGGGTGGAGAGTTTGATTAAGGCCTTCCCACGCAAAATTACCACAAATTCTTATCTCCAAATTAAGCAAAACTGATAAAACCCTAAGCCAAAATCATGTCCTATTTGAGGATAAAAACTACAGTAGAAGAGATGACTGGTTGTTTTGACGTTTCAGAGTGGCTCACTCACTCAGGGTTACCATTTAAAAATCCTTATTTATTCATTTAATTGTGGTAATAATCCTTATTTTGGGAAGAAGGCGTGAGTTTATGTATGTATATAATGTACCTACATTCTATAAAAACACCCTCGTGACAAGGCCAAACAAAGTCAGGACGGTGCCCTGGGAGTGGCTAAAAAGCCGAACATGTCCGGATAAATCCGGACGAGTAGTAACCCTAAGCCCGGGCCATGTTCAACAGTGATCGACTTAAGGCTGATATGAATTTGAAGGGGTCCGCGAGGACCGATGCCTGCCAGGGTCGTGGATTTGTTGGAAAGAGTATGTCCGTTTCCACCGCGCGGCCAACTCTTAAAATTTGATGAAATTTTGCCAGGAATTAGTTGTAATTTGTTACAATACACACCTCTTTTCCTGAATTTGTTACAAAAAAAACTAAGACGCTACGACCAAAAACAGTTGGCCGCTAGAACCGCCACTTGCCGTAGTGATCGCCCGTGATTACACAGAAACTAAATAATGCAGATAGGCGAATGATACATCAAAAGAAAGGTCTTAATTTGTTATATTTGTTACAAAAATAAAAATCATCAAAATTTAAATATACAAAAAGTTATGCTATATTTAGTTTTCAGGTTAAGTGTAGGTACGTATCTCACCATAAAATCAAATTAATAGAGGGTAATGTGCATGGACAATTAGTTGCTAATTTGTTACAGCAAATAAACAAGAAAAATACTAGAAAATAGGTTCGATATTTTTTTTTACAGTCGATTTTAGTTGGCCGCGCGGACGGCAATATGCCAGAAATACACGCCATTTCGTTATTAACAGTAGGTTCAAGCTTAGTTCTAGTACTAATCGACAGGTATCGTAGCCTAGTTTGGATAAATGTGGCGAATATAACTACAGGCTTTATATTTTAGGAGATATTTACTAAAATATAGTAGTATGAAACTGTTGTATTAGAGTAGAGTGACCATAAATTTTCATAATAAAGTGAGACTGAGTCGTCATTATTGGAATGTTCGGTAGTCTTATGTTAATTTTTTAGGGTGAAACTCTTTAAGACATCGTATAGCATACTTTATAAAAGTCAAATTCACTAATCGATGAAAAATAGCTTTATTCAAAATCAGCGTACAGGCAAAAATCAAGTAATATAAGTCAACAATTTTTTTTTTTTTATAAACTACCATAACATTTATAAATTAACTGAAACTAATGTAAGACACAGAATGTAGACACATTTTCTTACAGGTACTTATTTCAATTTTAGAATAATTTTAAAAATATAGTAATTTTATTTACGCCACATTTATCCAAACAAGGTTACGTTACATGTCGATTAGTACTAGAACTAAGCTTGAACCTACTTTTAATAATTCAATAAACTCCATTGTAATTTAGGCATATTGATGTCCGAGCGGCCAACTAAAATCGACTCTAAAAATATGATTGAACCTATTTTCTAGTATTTTTATTTATTATTTATTTAACACTTTAAGCACATAAATGTACAGAGGCGGAATTAATAGCAATAGCAATTAGCAACTTATTGTCCATACACATTAGCCTTGTTACTCCAAAAAACTTCAAAACATCAAAGTTAATTAAAATCTAAACCATGCCGGACTAGGCTCCTGACTAAAAATATTTATAGAAAAGGAAAAGGTAAATTCTAAACTGTACAACTGAAATAACAAAAACTTTTTTCTAAAATAAAGACTGCAATTGCAATGTAGCGCCCTCAGTTTTACTCACTGAAGTACCGATTAGTATTAAAATTAAAGATTTTTTCTTAGTTAGTGCTATAGAATTTATACCAGGCACAAAAATAGATCACTATGTCATTTTAAAAATAAAATCACTATTATTTATTATTATTTATTTATATATACTTTATTGTACACCATAAAAATACATCACAAAAAACATTATAATTATTACAAAATATACAATGGGCGGCCTTATCGCTTTATGCGATCTCTTCCAGGCAACCATGGAATGGACAGTGAAAAGCGTGGACATTTAAAACACTATACACACTATATTTTTTAAATTATGCTAAAATTGAAATAAGTACCTGTAAGAAAATTTGTCTACATTCTGTGTCTTACATTAGTCAGTTAATTTATAAATGTTATGGTAGTTTATAAAAAAAAAAAAATTGTTGACTAGTTGTTACTTGATTTTTGCCTGTATGATTTTGAATAAAGCTATTTTATCGATTTGTGAATTTGACTTTTATAAAGTATGCTATAAGATGTCCTAAAGAGTTTAACCCAAAAAAATTAACATAAGACTACCGAACATTCCAATAATGACGACTCAGTCTCACTTTATTATGAAAATTTATGGTCACTCTACTCTAATACAGTTTCATACTACTATATTTTAGTGAATATCTCCTAAAATATAAAGCCTGTAATTATATTCGCCACATTTATCCAAACTAGGCTACCATACCTGTCGAGTAGTACTAGAACTAAGCTTGAACCTACTATTAATAACGAAATAAACGCCATTGTATTTTAGGCATATTGCCGTTCGCGCGGCCAACTAAAATCGACTGTAAAAAAAATATTGAACCTTTTTTCTAGTATTTTTCTTGTTTATTTGCTGTAAAAAATTAGCAACTAATTCTCCATACACGTTAGCCTCTATTAATTTGATTTTATGGTGAGATACGTACCTACACTTAACCTGAAAACTAAATATAGCATAACTTTTTGTATATTTAAGTTTTGATGATTTTTATTTTTGTAACAAATATAACAAATTAAGAACGCGGCGCCCTAAACTCGCAACCACGAGCCGACGACAAGGGCAAAACTCGATCGGAATATTGCTATCTCTGTTTGACAATAGAAGGCCAATGCTGACGCGGTGTGCAGCCGTGTGTGAGTGAGTAATAGTACCTACCCTTTATTCATAACGACTCGACGCATTTTTATTTACTTGTAATTAGGTATGTTCGTTATTTGCTTTATTTTTGTTGACTGCTTTGGGGAATCGTTAGTAAATGTACAGACTAGTAATGCGTTTTGTGGAATTTTCTTTACAATGTCCATATCTCAAATTATTACAATATCCCGAGATCTAGGGCTTACATACCTTTCCTAACTTGGTACTTGTAAACCAATGTATAATTATACTGTTTGTGTTCTTCAATAAATAAATACATGAACGTTGTGAGTCCAATAACCCGATTAGTTTTATTACCTCATAATACGCAATGTATCGTTACCGCGCCAAATAGTGAACGGCAGCGCAGCGAGCCTTCGGCCGTTAGGCAGAAAATGAACAGTTGATGGCGGCGGCACACGGCGCAAAAATTGTCACACGCACGCTGCGTAAATATAAATGATAGGGATGTTTATTATTATTGCCTTCATTTATTTTAAGCCTATTTATGTTTGTTCATTCCCTTTGGAGTCAAATCAAATCAAATCACATCACAGGAGTGGTCTCAACTTTAAAAAACGAAGGCTTTTTCTGTCATATTTACGTAAATAAGTATTCTTTTTACCAATTTAAAAAAATGTTATCACTACATAATATAAAACAAAGTTCCCCGCCGCGTCTGTCTGTCTACTTGCGAAGACCTCAAAAAATGTTGAACAGATTTTCATGCGGTTTTCACCAATAGATAGAGTGTTTTATGAGGAAGTTTTAGATGCATTTTCCAGCCTCCACGCGGGCGAAGCCGCCGGCAAACTTAACTACTTATAAATCTATATACTATATAATATTATAAAGCTGAAGAGTTTGTTTGTTTGTTTGAACGCGTTAATCCCAGGATCTACTGGTCCGAATTGAAAAAATCTTTTTGTGTTGGGTAGCCTACTTATCGAGGAAGGTTATGGGCTATATAACATCACGCTACAACCAAGAGGAGCGGAGCAGTAATGAAAAATGTTGCAAAAACGGAGAAAAAGCGCATGGGTAGGCGATTTTCGCCGTTTTTTGCAACATTTCGGGGAAACAAGAAATTGAACGGGGACGAAGTCGCGGGCAGAAGCTATATATATAATAAATGTCACTAAGAGTGTTACGCAAAATATTAGTAACAGACAAATATTCCAATAGTTTCTACATATTTACGCGATGTGCAGATATAAAAGAGGATAAGTAAAAAACAAGGACTTTTAAGTAAAATTTATTTGTAATGTTCTTACACGTTACTCCCCTGACGAAAAAACCTTATAAAATAAAAATCACTGACTTCCGAAATTAAAGTTATTTTTCACTTTGTAGTGTTTTTTGGCGATATAATAAAGTATGCACCAAGCCGGTGTAGAAGAAAAAAAAAATTGCCATTGCTAATGGTAATTTGGATCCTGACGGCATTCCTTATATTACAGTTGTAGTAGACGGTTTATGGGCTAAACGATCGTATAGGACTAATTATAACTCTTTATCTAGAGTATCGTGCATAATCGGTTTTGAAACTAAAAAAATCTTATTTTAGGGCATCAGGAATGCATATTGTTGCGTATGTGCTTTAGCTAAAAATAAAAATACAGATCCGAAAGTTCACCGTTGCTTTAAAAATTGGTCGAAAAGCTCGACGGCTATGGAAGCAGATGGCATTGTAGAGGGATTCAAATGTAGCATTGAAATGCATCAATTACGATATAAAACGATGATCGGTGATGGTGATAGTAGCGTTACTAGCGCTCTCAACGAATCTTTGCCGTACGGACACTGCACTACCATTAAAAAAATTGAATGTAGCAATCATTTGCTACGAAATTATTGCTCAAAATTAAAAAAATCTCGTTAAAAAGACAGAAAATAAATTGGGTTTGGTCCCAATAAAACTAAGAAAAACCCTGGATGTGAATATTTTGAGAAAAGCTATAAAAGGGGCCGTCGATTATACGACGAAACTTCCAAATATGACCACGACCCAAAAAATTAATAGTTTAAAACAAGATTTACTAAATAGCCCATGTCATGTGTTTAGTGATCACGAAAACTGTAAACCTTATTTATAAAAATTGTAATAAATGTGCTTACGTAATACTTGAACGGTCCCTTACCAAGGAAGAGGTCGGATCTTACACATCATATTCGACCACTATATGGGTTGCTCATTTTTTTAATAACCGGATCACAGATGGATTTAGAATCTTGAAGTGATCTATGGTAATTGGTAACAGTTTGCGCGTCGATGTACAGCTGACTCTCTGTATAGGTATGCGATGCTTCGCTAGTAGGGGCATGGCGAGGTATAAAATAACTTTGTGCCTTCACGATGGATGGCGGTATGTTTACTTTCGGTGACAAACGCGCTCCTACTGTATGAACTCTGCACATAACTACACCACTCGCGCATCCATAGCTTCCATCCATAACACGCACCCTTCCATGTAAAAACAGAGCTTAGTTGAACCCGTCTCCACCTGTACTACCTATGGGAGCCAATGAATATGATTGGTGAATATCAAACGCATCCTTCCTTCCTTCTCTGGTGGAAAAGCAAACTAAGTCTGAGAACAGTCCTTGAGATAATTACCTACGCCCGGTCGGTGACATGAGAAAAGAAAGGGAAGAAATAAAAGTTGATAGGTACCTACCTATAAAGCTTTGTTTGTTCCGTCCCTACATATCTACCTAGATAGGTATGTAAATACACTTATACAAAACTAGCTGACCGTACAGACGTTGTCCTGTTTCCTAGAACTCGATAGCAGCACCACCTACCGGGTCCAATAGTTAATCTAAACCATCCAGGGTGCCACCCAAACACATACAAAAAAGTTCATTCAAATCGGTCCAGCCGTTTAGGAGGTTCAGTTACAACGAAAAGTGGCATAGATTTTTATATAAATAGACTAGCTGACCCAGCAAACGTTGCTTTGCCGGGTGAAAAAAAGTGAAAATTTAAAGATGTATGTATTTTTGTATGTTGTATCATAAAAAAATAGAAATTAAAAATTTTGTCTAAAAAATAAAAATAAAAATTTAGGGGTGGACTACCCCTAACATTTAGGGGGATGAAAAATAGATGTTGGCCGATTCTCATAGATACCGGATAAGCACAAAAAATTTCATCAAAATCGGCCAAGCCGTTTCGGAGGAGTATGGCAACGAAAACTGTGACACGAGAAATTTATATATTAGATATAGGTACTTAGTTAGGTATACTTACTACTAACTCGGACCACAAAAAAATCTTTATTTTATTGGGCCGAGGTTAAAATAGTGTAAGTAAACAATTTGTACCGTGTGGTGCCGGACGTAAAGAATAACACCACCCCGTTTCTTCCCGTGGGTGTCGTAAAAGGCGACTAAGGGACTTACTAGGGAATGGGCAGCAGCGTTCTCGATGCATTTTACCACCATACTGCGATCGCCAACCCGCCTGCCAATCGTGGCGATTATGGCAAAGCCCCCCAAATTGGGGGAGGCCTAAGTCCAGCAGTGGACGTCTTACGGTTGAAATGATGATGATGAATGAATGATGATGAATTAGTAGCCAAGAAAATATTAGGCAGGTAACTTATAATATCTGTGAGACACATCCCAACGTTCGGAGTCCATGTTGGCAGCCAAACCGAATCGTAAACAATAAATCCAGGTCCGTAAACAAAGCAAAGTTCGTCAGAATGTAGAGTAGGTACTCGATACCAAGTCACAAGAAAAATCAAAATCCAAGTTCATAGCATAGGTCAATAATATTGTCAGAAATATCACAATACAATTGAAAAACAAATAAAAGTATGCTCCGCACCGTAAGGCAATCGTCTCGCACTGACAACAAACATCCCGAGTGAACTTCCCGCTACCCAAAATGCATGTTGCGTTAGTGTGAATCTATGTCCGAGCGATACACAACACACCCACCGCAAGCCGTACGCAACCGTGCACACATTGACATTTTTGTGAGACGCGATAGCACTATTAGCTATTGAAAATGTATGATAATTTGGCTGTGTTCCGTAATACCAAAAATGATGAATGAAAACTTAATGATTTTTAAATTGGTTTTCGTGTTTTAGTATCTTGATAATATAAGCTGTGTTATGGATAAAACATTATTACAGATATTGTTGTTTTTAATGCAGAAAAAACAAAAAGAAAACATGTCATTTATGTTGTAAAAATGTGCGAAATGCAATTCGCTCAAACTTCGTTTTAGCACAGTTTTTTTTAAAAAAAACGTCACCATAACCTAGATAAATACTGTCTAAAGCCGAATATCATCTTAAAATGGTGGAAATATGCTCCAATTGCAAATGATTTTGGTATTACGTTTGTATGGACAGATTGACCGTCGCCGAGCCCTTAAGACCTTTCTTTTGATGTATCATTCGCCTATCTGCATTATTCAGTTTCTGTGTGATTGCCGTAGTGATCGTCCGTGATAACGGACGATCACTACGGCAAGTGGCGGTTCTAGCGGCCAACTGTTTTTGGTCGTAGCGCCTTAGTTTTTTTTGTAACAAATTCAGGAAAAGAGGTGTGTATTGTAACAAATTACGACTAATTCCTGGCAAAATTTCATCAAATTTTAAGAGTAGGCCGCGCGGTGGAAACGGACATGAAAGAGTTACCGTTGCCTTGGCACAAGAAACTGGAAAAACACGGGTGGGTTTTAGTCAGTAAAAAGTCTGACACGCCCTTCCGCTCCACCCAGAGCGGTAGACGTCATATGATGATTTCCAAACCAAAGAAAAGGCTGATATGATCATGATAATATTTTATTTTTCGAATTTATTTATTTAACGGAATGCCACAACTTTGTCTCCAAAACATACAGCTGTTAGCTCTCTTTACATTACTTTTAATTCTTATCAGTTACCGCATGTGTTGATATTGTATATCTTCTGATTTGATTTGATATCTTTGCTGTACCTACGCTGTATTCACGCGGCCAGTCGAATTTATTGGAACCTTGGAACACGTGCTGACGAATGCACGATGTTTTATTTATAACTTCATAGATATTACAAAACGTTCTTACTGCTTCTATTATTAAGTACAGGATTTCCTTAGTTATTATTAATTCATAACAGCGTGTAATTCATTGTAACAATTGTTTCCTCAATACAAATAATTAGGAACTGAATTGTTGAATAACTTTATTATGTCACATACAGAACTTAATGAAGACAGACTATGTATATCAATAAGAAGCCTTTCCATGCTGTCGGTACAAAGCAAGCTTTGCTGTTTACAATTTCTTATTTATTCAGCTTTAGCATCTCAGTAATTATTTGGCTAAGTCAGACTAAACGCTTACTTTTCCACTTGTTGTCGTACGTAGACCTTTATGACTAAGTACAGCTAGCTTAGCTTATGAATAATAGGACCTTTCGTTACAATTTATCCTTATAACCAAAATGAAAATGAAACAATATTATTAGCACTATTTCTTAAATACCAATTGTGCCTCAAGTGGTTATTCATTGTGTTGTTATTGTACGGATTTTGCCATTGAATTAGTGGAAATGACAACGATGGTCATTGTTACCGGTACGGTTGATGTGTCATGGCGTCTACTGTTACCGTTACCTGGGACCCTACCGTCAACATTTTGAATCATGGAATTAAAAGCAGTTTAGTTTTAGTGCTTTTGTTTACGGATGTAAGAAGGAAGAGCATTGTATTCTGTCTAGGTCGGTTTCTGGTGAAGGGTGGGCGTAAGACAGTCCTCCAAAAGGGACTGTCTTATATAATTTTGACGTTCGAAAAATGCTGATCCTCAGCCCAATTTGAATAATTGACTTTTTTTTTATTCTCCTCAGCCGTAACGTAACGTTAAACCGCAAACGATGTGCTTCTGTGTTATAAGGCGAAAATCCTTCAAAATCACCCAAAAGTTTTAAAAAATCTTCCCTGCTCGCGCTTCTTACTATTAGGATAATGCCCATTATGCCCAACGGCTGGCTGACAACCCCGATACGTCAAGTTTACGTCCCCTGCAGAAGATACATCAAATATTTTATATGCAATGCAATGCTTTGTGCATTTTACAATTAAAAAATATTTCTCATTCTCACATTATTTAAATATCATTTTAATATTCTTAGCTTTGTTTTATGATCATTATTATATTTCAATAGATATAAGTTATAGACCTATAAGTTTTATGTATTTGTATTTATTGTAAATACACCATAGACTACCTGCAGTAATGTTTCTCATTCTCCGTTAATCCATCCAAAGTTTGTCTTTAGGATGGAAGGGAATGTGTAGGGGTCTACTAGGACCGATGCCTGCTGGGGTCGCGTGATTGTTCGAAAGAGATACCGTGACCCTGGCACATGGGCAAGTGATGGAACACGGGTGGGTTTTAGTCAGTAAAAGTCTGACACGCCCTCCCGCTCCGCCCAGAGCGGGAGAAGTCATTTGATGATTTCCCATCCTGAAAAAAAAAACAAAAAAAAAAAAAAGGATGGAAGGGAAGGTCCATGGTAAATTCACTGACCTACAAATCGCAATAAAAAAATGAATGTCGTGGGCTACCTTGGAGTTTTCAGCTTAAAGGATCGCTTTCAGGGATAAGTTCGCTCATTGAGTCACCCTATGTATATATAATTTCTACATTTATCTGTAATTTTTATTGCGAACATAACAAAGTGTAGGTATTCTATCTATGTATTTCGTTATGAGAAAGTACACCTCATTCAGTTTCCTCAGAGATCTCTTTTAATTGTAACAATTCATTAGGTATAGTTTAACTTTTTCGAAGAAAACTTTTTCCAGCTTAAGGCCCATTGATTATCTCAGATTAATTAATGAAACTGACCGTTACTAGACTTAACATCTCTAATGTATCTGATTATGGTTCACAGAAGTCGTCAGTGCGTGCGTCGTTGAGGCGTGCGCGCGCGGGCGCGGCGCTGTCACCGCCGCGCGCCGGCATGGAGCGGCTGCGGCGCTCTTTCCGGGAGTCGTTCCGACGGCGCAAGGGCTCCCCGCCGGAGTCAGCCCGGCCGCACCAATGGCACGCCGACGAGGCCGCCGTGCGCGCCGGCACCTGCACCTTCCCCGTCAAGTACCTCGGCTGCGTCGAGGTCTTCGAGTCGAGAGGCATGCAAGTCTGCGAAGAAGCGCTAAAGGTGCTTAGGGTGAGTTTTAACCTTTTTATCGCTGGGCCTCGCGTATCCGATCTTACTCTGAGCGCCAGCTAAACGAAACCTAATTTTCGACCTTATGGGTGGATGAATATTTTATTTAATGTCGGTGATGGGCGCTGTCGGCTATTGTCGACTGGCGGTGAAAAGGTTAAATAGCATTCGTAACATAGGAAATTGTAGAATGTGATCACTGATCAGTGAAGTTTGATTGCATGTGTTTACCTAACAGTTTTTAGTGGACTAATTCCTTAGAGTTGCAAAATCGGTAGTTTGCATTTTACGCGCAAAATAATGTATGAAACATAAATGCTGCGTGTTGTACCTACTTGCATTAATAACTGTGTCACCTCTTGAGAAGATTTCGCAATGTAGTATAAACGGTAGATATTCTTTCGACCTTGTACAACCAACTGTGAAGTTAGTGTGCGTCGCGAACGAACCGATGCGATGCTACAATCTCGCACCTTCCTCTGTAGGTACTATATAGTTTAGACGTTGTTTGATGCATCTTGGCATGTTTACGTTGCATTCGGTACAATGATTGCATCGCTATTCTCAATCTATAGCTATACGATGACAAAGATCAAAGACCATCTAGTAACATTGAACTGTGTCAATACGTATAATTATGGTCCTAACTCACATAAAACTAATACAATCTTAGGCATACATTACCCAAGTAGCACAGAACTGCATTATAAATTGTCACTTAAGGCCCACAGCGGTAATTTAAGCATTTATAAAGACTTATTAGTATTCACCTGTGCTGCAACAGCTGTTTCGAAAAAAACGTGGCCAACTATAATGCTTTTTTCTGTACAGTAATTCTATTAAGCACCACAAACACGCCACAAAGTCACTGTTATTGAACGCTTAGTAGTGCAGTGCCCTATTAGCTGTAAGTTTTCTGAATAATAGCCCACACGTGTACTATACAACCGTTGCATTTTAAGAGAGAACATATCACCCACTATAACATAATCAGTTACTTTGTGAAGTTATTTAACAAAAATTTAATGCTTTATGCTGCATACAGATTCACTTTTCCCCTATTAGTCAGGTGTTTACCATACACTCGAATAACAGCATGTATCCAAGTGTCAGCATGCGCGAATGGAATATTGGACGCGACGGGTTCCGTATGATATATTTATTAATAAATAAATAAATAAAATGAAATTAATTTATTTCAGACATAACCCATATTACAAAAATTAAGATAAAAGTAACAATGCTGCAGCAGAAAAGAATAAAATGTCATTAACAAAATAAAAATATACGTCACATACTTGAAATAAAATAAAATTTCAAATTTACGTCGGATTTAAATTAAAGTAACAATAAATAATAATTGCACATATTAACAAAACAATACAAATAAGCCTTTATAAATAGAGGTCAGTGTGTTTGATGACATTAGGCTGAGTAGGTACAAAAATGCCCTGCTACAAAAATCTTCTTATAACCTACCCATTTACGGGACTAATATGGTTGCGACAAAATTAATATTGTTGTTTTATATGTTTCTGGTACTTACCTAAAAATGAAGAAGATTTATTAAGAGAAATCCAAATTTTTTTTTGTAATAATAAATTAATATTTTTCGAGACTTTTTAAGATTCCAGATTTCGACAATTTTTCTCAGAGGTACCGGTACAGCTAGCATCTAAAAAAAACAACATAATTTTCTTTATGTTTATTTAAGTGTACCACCCCTGGCCCATCTTTTTATAATTTCAAGGAGTACAAAAGTACTTCTCGGTGGCCACCATAGAATTTTCTTAGTTTTCCACTGTGCAGGAATGAATGTTAGATCGACAACACCTCTCTCTATAGTCTGAACTATTTTGAAAGTCTCGTTCTGTAAAAACAAGAAAAATATACTTATTATAATAGAAGTATCAGTTTCTTAATGACAATATTATCTATACAGTTTTTGAGGAAAAAAACCAAAAGATACAATAACATATTAAATACCTAAACTTAACGTAACATAATGCTATTTCATGTGGAAGTAATTAAATTATTAGGCCAGAAAAATACATTATCTTTAGATAGGTACCGACTAATTAATAGGTATTTTGTCGCATATTGAATAAATCAATAACTTATGTATTATACATATAATTAAATTATAATCTCAGCTACTTAAATTACAATTTTAATTAAGTACTTATCGTCGAATAAAAACAAAAAAAGGGAACAAAATGGCTTTAAAAGAACCACGGCGGAACCCTAAAAGCTTGGATCCATAAAGGTACTTATCTAGGTAACTGACGCAAATGTGAACCAATACTACTCTCCTAATCGATCCATGTCTGATTTGTATTTCACAAGTGCTAAACTATTTTACTCTTGGCTGAATTACAGGCCACATGTGAACACCCGTACAGACCTTAGCATTAAATTGAGATTAAAACTGTTCACTTGCCATCCGCCATATTCACTGCGTTACTTTGTATTATTATAAAATTTTATCTTTTAATTTTTGTTTATTTTAGAGGATATCAATTGTAAACATGGATTAAAAAATAATTACACGAAAACAGTTTTTCTTTTTTGGTTACTTTGTACAAAAACGAACATATTAATTTTATTTTCATTCTAATTTTGTTGCTTTTCTTTTAGTATTTAGTGGTATTCCGAGGGCGCGTGAAAATTTTGAACTAAATATGTATGGTATTTGACAGTAAAGTTACCTTCCCAATAAGATTTCAAATATAATAGGAGAAAATCGATGTTTTACTTACCTTAAATTTTATGTATGTATATTCTCACAAATGGCACCTGAGATCTTGCACACAACGATACACTTCATGTTTTACAATTTGACAGTTCATATCAAAAAAAAATAAATAATTTAAGTTATTGCATTCCACAATTTCGCTCAGTGTGTAATTTCAACTGTATAAAAGTATACACAATGTACACATTCGTCTTCCTTGCTGTATAATAAGTAACACGTGCCTCATTATTCAGCTCTTTAGGTGACTGTTACACACATAAATGCTACTATAATGTTGTTATAATGCAATTATTTGTCAATTGGATTTCTTATACAGCTATGTGCTGAATAATTTGTGCCCAAATTAGAATTATATCCTCTGAGGATGCGCTGTCTACGCTATTATTCAGCAACTAATGCATTCACTGTGCACTGTTAAAATGCTGTTATACAGCACTTTTGTGCTACTTGGGTATATACATCTAGCGTTTTTTTGAGAGTGTTTTGTTAGTTTGTTTCCTTAGTTATAAAAATAATAAAATGCACTTATTCCTGGTTTTCAACTCCACTAATACCTACTTTAACACCATCACATGTAACCGGCTGAGTATCAGTATTTTATATGAGAACTATAATTTGACTAGGAGTCCTGATGATATCCTAAGACGAGATCGGTTGTCAACATTTCTTGTTCGTAATCACATAATTTATTCATTCTCTACGGTTTAACCATTTAAACACGAAAAGAAATAGTCTTCTCAAAACCACCGTATTGAAATTGGAGATCCGTTTGAGAGCTACAATGCCAAAGACATACACAGAACGACACAGCCATAAGTCATAACTAACACCCCTCTGAATACGCCGAGGGTTGAAAAAACACACCCTAACAACAAAGTCTGTAACATACAAAATTTTCATCCATCAAAATTTGATTGCGGCATGTTGCTTGTTCTTTTAGTGTTAATTTCACCACTACAATAAAATTAAACGCGACCAGTACATTTAAACTGCGTCCAAGAGTTGTCAGTGTCAATATTGTACAACAATGATAGCACTGACGGCTTTTGAACGCGGTTAAGGTGTGTTGACTCCGTTCAGTTTTATTGGTGAAATCAGCCCTTAACCGCTTAGTAAGCTTCCCTAGCGATAGCTGTACTGACCATAACATTTCAGAACTCTCGCCGACGGCCAGTGCGGGCCGTGTTGCACGTTAGCGGCGACGGTCTACGAGTCGTTGAGGAAGAGACTAAGGGACTCATCGTAGACCAGACCATCGAGAAGGTCTCTTTCTGCGCGCCTGATAGGAATCATGAAAGGGGATTCAGGTAATTATGTAACTCTAGACGTTATCCTGTAGGCCCTTTTGGACTATATAGAAAGCGAAACAATACCCGTTTTCAGCTACATACAACTAGATAAAATAACATGCATCTATCTATTATCAAATTCAAATAATTCATGAGTGTGTAAAGCTATATTCCAAAAGCATCTGATGAAATTGTCAATAAATCCTATTCAGGAGTGACTGCGTAAGAATACTCTTACGCAGTCACTCACTAAAGGAAATTAGTTATCTGTATTTAGAAGTTTCAACTTTATATCTCACCACTGTTTCAACAACTTTTGTTGAATAATTTTATCAAATTGTAATCACCGACTAAAATTGTAGTTTTTAAATGTAGAATTTCGGATGTAAATATTCCAATAGCCAAATAAAAATATATATATTTTATAAATTACTATCCACAGGTACAGTCACCAAACGAGATAAGTAACCAGGATAGTAGGATATAATTATGGCGTTCCACGCATAAAGGTACCAGTAGGGTGGTATTGAGTTAAGGCCGGATGTAGCATCTAGAAAAGTTCCTTTGTTATGCTGATTACAAAAAAAGAATCCTAATACTTTTTTTGTACCAGACATCCAAAGTTGAAATTCTGAAAAAACTAGTTTCGAGAAAATGGAGTTTGAAAGTTAAGGTTACAAAAAAACAATGTTCTACTCTCGGCAATTCCTGGCTAACGCCCAACACATTATATGCATCAATGTATCACTAACATAACCGATACTGTACTGCCAATATACAAGTAGTATTAAAATTCAAAAACTTAACATAATAATTATGAAGATATCGACATTTTATAAGACCTACCGACATCTGGTATATTTTTACTAAACATTTCCTTTAAAAAAAATGTGTTTAGAAATGTTGTCTAGATGTTAATTGTAACAAATTGTAGCAAATTTGCTGTAGAACAATAATCAGTAAAAATCATAAAATGCCATATTTTCACCCGATTTTACATAAACGCAAATGACTCTGAAACTAAATGCCGACATCTGGTACCTTTATACGCGGAACGCCACAATTTAAGTTTAGTCGGTTCATCCATCGGTTTATTACTAAACGTCTACTACATCCGACGACCCAGGTTACTTCTCTTTTGGTGACTACATTTTCTGACCCATTTGTTTACATTTTAGTCTTGATACTAGTGGAACAGAGTATATTCTATTTTCAATCGTTTATTCACTTCGTAGTTCCCTTGAAGTTCGAACCTTGATACCTATTGACCTTTCAGTCAATCGATACAGCCAATTGCAGTCAACTGCCAGATAAATTACAATTGCTCACTGTACTTAGTTTATCTCCGACCGCATCAGTTACCGATAGACAAGGACAAAGATTTATTTATTTATTTAAAATTGGTACATAACACCCTAACAGCCCGATAGGACCGCTAAGATAGGACCCTACACAATCGTGTAAGCGTAATAGCCGAAAGTTTACGATTAATCGAAATTAGGTAGTACAGTAGCGTTAGCAAGAGTCGTGCGAACGGTCGCATCGTGACTCTCAACCCGTTTTTAGGGTTCCGTTGCCAAATGGCAAAAAACGGAACCCTTATAGATTCGTCATGTCTGTCTGTCTGTCTGTCCGTCCGTATGTCACAGCCACTTTTCTCCGAAACTATAAGAGCTATGCTGTTGAAACTTGGCAAGTAGATGTATTCTGTGAACTGCATTAAAATTTTCACACTAAAATAGAAAAAAAAAACAATAAATTTTGGGGTTCCCCATACTTAGAACAGAAACTCAAAAGAAATTTTTTCATCAAACCCATACGTGTGGGGTATCTATGAATAGGTCTTCAAAAATGGTATTGAGGTTTCTAATTTATTTTTTTCGAAACTGAATAGTTTGCGCGAGAGACACTTCCAAAAGTGGTAAAATATGTGTCCCCCCCCCGTAACTTCTAAAATAAGAGAATGATAAATCTAAAAAAAATATATGATATACATAACTATATAAACTTCCACCGAAAATTGGTTTGAACGAGATCCAGTCAGTAGTTTTTTTTTAATACGTCATACATCGAAAACCGCAATTTACCTTTAATTCAATCAACTCAAATATAAAAATTTTAAAAAATACATTTAATTTCATAAACATAAACCTTATGTATAAACCGAGGATACCTACAGGATTGTACGGAACCCTCGGTGCGCGAGTCCGACTCGTACTTGGCCGGTTTTTTATTATCTATCTCGCTCTCACAAAAATGGTGAAGCAAAAAATAAACAAAATTATGATTTTCAACAAATTCCATATGTTATCTTTCTTGAGTGACGAGATCACTTATTAAATTCACAACAAGGCATTTTGTTGCTTAATTGTAAACAAACATTGAAATTATAGAGGTGTATCATCTTGCGTTAAATAGACGATGGTCCATGGGACTGTGTCCATTGGACTTAGTTCAAGTACCGCTGTGATCAAGTAACCTATGATTTCAGTTTTACTTATTTGAATTCATAATCTCAGATAATTTACCATCCATTGCCTCTTACTCAACTGTGCATTTTAAGTTGATTTCGAGTGAACCATTTGTAATGAAAAGCCATAAATGATTTGGCTGCTATGGCAATTAAACTTTATTATTTATAGCATTAAGTTTGTTGTTCTCAATTCAAATATGCTTTACAAAACACTAATATCTCATTGCTTTCCAGTTACATATGCCGTGACGGTACCACGCGTCGTTGGATGTGCCATGGCTTCCTCGCATCTCGAGACAGTGGCGAGCGACTGTCGCACGCGGTCGGATGCGCCTTCGCGGCGTGTCTAGAACGGAAACAGCGCAGAGATAAGGAGTGCGCCGTGTCTATGAGCATCGATGCTGCGAGCCACGCGTTTACTAGACAGGGGTCTTTCCGCAAATCAGGTTAGTATTTTCGTCTTACTTGAATTTTTTTGGGTACAGTACTGTTCTGTGTCCGTAAGTATATACTTTTCACAAACTTCTTGATACTAGCTGAAAATATTAGTTTACGTAGAAGATGGCTACTTTAAAAGAAATCCAATAGTTTTTTTTTATCAGATGGGTGATGCCTTCGGGTGCAAAAGTTAAAATTGTAGTACCAAAATTAAGTATTTTATACTGAAATCCCTATGATATATTTCCAGGTATAACACCTCGCCGCGCATCGGAAGCGGATGCTAACAACAGTAATGGCAGCAACGGCGGCGTCGTAGTGCCCGTGGGGTCGCTGGGCGGCGTGGGCAACCCCGGCGCCACCACGGGCAACGTGCCCAGCAGTGGGCCGTTCGGCGTGGCGCCGCACAGCAACAGCGCACACCCGGCCCTGGCGCCGGCGGCGTCCCGCCCCGCGCCACACAACCCCTTCGCCGTGGAGCGGCCGCACGCTGCGCCGCATCTGCTCGAGAGGCAGGGATCCTTCCGCGGGTTCGCTCATCTTAATAACAGGTGAGACATAGTACTGCTAGAGTCTCGGATTTGTTCGTAAGAGTTACAGTGGCCCTAGCACAGGCACCTGAAGGAACACAGTTGGGTTTTAGTCAGTAAAAGTCTGATGCGCTCTCCGGCTCCGACCAGAGTGGGAGACGTCATATCATGATATCCCCGACCAAAAAAAAAGGTGACACTTAGTAAGGAGTTGCGACTTCCTTCGACTTAAGGATGATTGTTATCATGTTAAAGAAATCATGATTAATAATCCACACTAATATTATTGTCTCGTGTGGTGCCGGACGTAAAGAATAGCATCACCCCATTTCCTCCCGTGGGTGTCGTAAGAGGCGACTAAGGGACTAACTAGAGAATGGGCAGCAGCTTTCTCTATGCATTTTATCAAAACCATACTGCGATCGCCAACCCGCCTGCCAAGCGTGGCGATTATGGCAACCCCCCCCAATTAATGACAAGCACAAATAAAAAACGGCCCTAGTGCCCGGCGGCCCACCTACCCTTGACTATGGTAGCGGTCAAGGCCACGGTGAGGCAAGGAATCCCCGGAAGAGATCCGGCTACCACAATCACCGAAAACTGGACCTGGCAACCTACAACACGCGCACACTCCGGACTCACGAGAAGATCGCTGAACTTGAGGAAGAATTGAGCAGGTTACGATGGGGCATAGTAGGGTTATCTGAAGTCCGAAGACAGGGGGAGGACTCGATAATCCTAAATTCTGGAAACCTGCTCTATTTCCGGGAGGGCGACCAGCAGTCCCAAGGTGGTGTCGGGTTTATCGTCCATAAGTCCCTTGTGAGCAACGTTGTGAAGATCGAGAGTGTGTCGACCAGGGTGGCGTTCCTTATACTCAGAATATCCGCAAGGTATTCGCTGAAGGTCATACAGGTGTACGCCCCGTCCTCGACACACCCCGACGATGAGGTGGAGACCATGTATGAGGATATTTCCAGAGCTATGCATGGTACCAAATCTCACTTCACCGTTGTCATGGGGGACTTCAACGCGAAACTGGGCAAGCGAAGCGATGATGAGTGGGGCAATTTGAAGTTGGACGTCGGAATCACCGGGGTCGCCTACTGGCTAGTTTTATGGAGAAGGAAGGCCTCTTTATGATGAATTCCTTCTTCAGAAAACGCGAGCACAGGAAGTGGACCTGGCAGAGTCCTGACGGTGCAACTAAAAATGAGATTGACTTCATTATGTCGACGAAGAAGCACATATTCGATGATGTCTCTGTGATCAACGCGGTGAAAACCGGGAGTGATCACCGCATCACCGTAAGAGGCACATTGAATATCAATATCAAGCTGGAAAGATCTCGGGCTGATGAGGTCAACGCTCCGTCCAGCACCGATCCAACTTCAGAACCCCGAGAGCTTTCAGCTCGAACTCCAGAATCGTTTTGAGAACCTAGGGAGCTCCGTAGACGATTATAACGATGGGTTTGTGGAAACTGTCCATACGGTCGGGTCTCAGTTCTTCAAGACCCGCCGTACTAATAGCAAAAAGAAACTCTCAGATCCAACATTACAGCTCATGGAACAGAGGCGCGAAATGATCCTGCAGTCTTCAGAAGCTGCACTCGAGTACCGGCAGCTAAATAGACGGATCTCTAAATCCTTGAAACGCGACCTTCGCCTCTTTAATACGGAACGTATTAGAGACGCGATAGAGCGGAACAAGGGCTCCAAAGTATTTGCAAGAGATCTGTCTATTGGGCAGAGTCAGCTTGCCAAACTGAAGACCGACGACGGCAGAGTCGTGTCCGCCAAACCTGAGCTGTTAAAGAGAGATCGAGAAGTTTTATGGACAGTTATACACGTCCACCAGAAACCCCGTTATGAATCTGGCTAACGACCCGAGAGCTAGATTGACTCGACACTACACTGAAGATATCCCGGACGTCAGCTTGTACGAGATTAGGATGGCTCTGAAGCAGCTTAAAAATAACAAGGCGCCGGGTGATGACGGAATTACGGCCGAGCTCCTGAAGGCCGGCGGAAAACCCGTTCTAAAGGCCCTTCAGAAGCTATTTGATTCCGTCATACTCGAGGGCAAAACGCCACAGGCATGGAACAGAGGTGTGGTGGTACTTTTCTTTAAGAAGGGTGACAATACCCTACTTAAGAATTATAGGCCCATCTCACTTCTGAGCCATGTCTACAAGCTGTTTTCAAGGGTCATCACGAACCGTCTCGCGCGCAGGTTTGACGACTTCCAGCCTCCCGAACAAGCCGGATTCCGTAAAGGCTTTAGCACCGTGGACCACATACACACGCTGCGGCAGGTTATACAGAAGACCGAAGAGTATAACCTGCCTCTCTGCTTAGCGTTTGTGGACTATGAAAAAGCCTTCGATTCGATCGAAACCTGGGCTGTACTGCAGTCTCTCCAACGGTGCCAGATTGACTATCGGTACATCGAAGTGCTGAAGTGTTTGTATGAAAACGCCACTGTGTCAGTCCGGCTCCAGGACAGAGCCTCGAAACCTATCCTCCTGCAGCGAGGGGTGAGAGGGAGACGTCATCTCTCCGAAACTGTTCACCGCTGCACTGGAGGATGTCTTCAAGGTTCTGGACTGGAAAGGGGCTGGCATCAACATCAATGGCGAGTACATCACTCACCTTCGATTTGCCGACGATATAGTAGTCATGGCTGAGACTATGGAGGACCTCGGTACAATGCTCGATGACCTCAGTAGAGCTTCCGAAAGAGTGGGTCTTAGGATGAACATGGACAAGACAAAGGTCATGTCCAATGCTCATGTGATACCCACTCCAATGAAGATCGGAAGCGCTACACTCGAAGTTGTGGACGAATATGTGTACCTAGGACAGACTGTCCAGTTAGGTAGGTCCAACTTCGAGAAAGAGGTCAAAAGTCGAATCCGACTCGGCTGGGCAGCGTTCGGGAAGCTACGCGGTATATTCTCGTCCCAATTACCGCAGTGTCTCAAGACAAAAGTCGTTGACCAGTGTGTGTTGCCAGAGATGACATATGGCACTGAGACGTGGTCGCTCACAATGGGCCTCATAAGAAGGCTCAAAGTCACCCAAAGAGCAATGGAGAGGGCTATGCTTGGAGTTTCCCTACGTGATCGAATCAGAAATGATGAGATCCGTAGGAAAACCAAGGTCACCGACATAGCCCGAAGAATTGCCAAACTTAAGTGGCAGTGGGCAGGGCACATTGCTCGCAGAACAGATGGCCGATGGGGTCGGAAGGTTCTGGAGTGGCGACCGCGTACTGGAAGACGTAGCGTTGGAAGGCCTCCCACAAGATGGACCGATGACCTGGTGAAGGCCGCAGGAATGCGTTGGATGCGAGAGGCACAGAACAGGTTGAGGTGGCGGTGCTTGGGGGAGGCCTATGTCCAGCAGTGGACGTCTTTCGGCTGAAATGATGAATATTATAAATGCAAAAGTAACTCTGTCTGTCTGTCTGTCTCGATTTCCTGCTAAAACTACTGAACCGATTTAAATGAAATTTGGTGCACAGATAGTTTAGAGCCTGAGAAAGGACATAGGCTACTTTTTATCCCAGTAGTACGTTCCCGCGGGATATTTTCCGACCTTCACGCGGGCAAGCCGCTGGCAAAAGCTAGTAATTATTATATATTTGACCATTCAAAAGCGGTTCAGCAAGATATTTTGCTGTTAAAATTCGTAAATTTACTGATGTAGATACCGCCAGGCTAGTCTAATCAGTAACTAATATTTTATATATATATTTTTTTTTTTGATATTTTATATTTTTTATTCATGGAGTTTCTCGCCGGTTCTTCTACATAGAAACTTACTACATTTTGGAATGGCAACTAGCTTCATCTTTCGAAATAACTGACTCCTTTGCCAATTCGAAAGTACCTGTAAATGATTTAAATTAACGCTTCGAGGTTGAAAGAGCAATCTCTAACAAAAGCTTTGAATATTTTCCAGTTCTCCATTCAAGCGCCAGATGTCGCTCCGTATCAGCGAGTTGCCGTCGAACCTGGAGCGCCAGCGCGCCGGCCTGGGCTCGCCCACGCGTGGGCAGCCCGCGCCCGCTGCGCCTGCGCAGGCCGAGCCTAGGCCTGAGGCACCGCCCCCACAGGTACTACTAGTTAGCTGTTATTTTGTGATATAACTTATTGTAAACTTATTCTATGACACAAAAAATTTGTTAAAATAGAAAAAAAATAGTTCATTTGATTCTTGTACGGCTAGAAGTTATGGAAAAATAAATTTCCTTATTTATTACTATTTTATGAAAGATGATATGGTTAGAAAGGGGGTGACTAACAAGATGACGATTAACAGAGAAAAAGTATGGAAGAAAAGACATGTTACGCCGACCGCAAATAAATTAGGATTAAGATAATGATTATTATGATGATGCTTTTTATGACTTACATTGACAAACAGCTCACATCAACCATTGATGTTGATTACAGGAGACATCAGCGGACCCAGTGGCAGCGATGTGCCAACAACTGTCGGCGGGGCTGCGCGCCCTCGTGGAGGAGCCCGTCGCCACGGCCGAGCCCGTGGCCGTGCCGGCGCCTGGCCTGCCGCACCCCGACGCCTGGCTGGGCCGCGTGGCGCGCGTGCCGGGCCTGGCGCACGCAGGCCAGGCTCAGACTACCCGCGCGCCGGGCCTGGGCCAGGCCGGCCGCGCACAGTCCTACGCAGGCCGCGCGGCCTCTACCAACCCGTTCCTGTCGTCGCCCGACGCCGCGCCAGCGCTCTAGGCCTCGCCCCGCGCCGCTCCGCACGCACAAGAGGCCGTCCTACTCATATTCGATTAGAGGACCCATGCCTTGGACTGGAATTCTCCATCGTCACGACACATATTTTCGGCTTTCAGTCGTGACCGATTAGAGACAAGTCAACATTGTCCAGTCCACGGATAAGTCGTGTAGCGCGCGCGTTATAAAACTTCGATCCTTCTGTAACTATTGATGGTCGTCATATGTACCACTTTTTATTATCGATGTCTTTGTAGGACTTGTAATGAATAACCTTGCCAAACGGCTAAGTATTTAAATGTATTGGATGTGATGCCATACTGGAAACACCTGTACTTACTACATTAATCAATTGATGTTGTCGTAGAATATACGTATATCAAAATAAAATGAAATGGTATCTGTACTCTTTTTGTAGACGAGTAGCCTAGTACTGATGTTATTTTTATAATGATGTTTATGAAAACTTTGACTTTAATTGCGGTGAGGTGTATCCTCAAATACCATTCTGACTAATGTTCCTTTTAGTAATTTGACTAGAGATACAACTTAGAGTCGATGTTACGTGTAAAATCGATGTTGTTATTGTTAGTGATGCAATTATTATCGACTACACACAGAGCTTACAAGTGTAAAGTATTGAATTTGCTGTTATAATTAACTTGGCCCTGGAGCGATATGAACAAAACACTCGGGCAACGTCTAACTAACCCTACTTTATTACTCAATGGTCTTATTAAGAATTGTTATAAATGTGATATTGTGCTCCTAAAATATACTATGGCGATGCGGTATTTAATGCAACCTATAACCTTGCTATAATGTTCTAGCGTTCGTAAATGTTAAAATAAAATTATAACCTATAAAATAAGGTTCAAATTTCAAAACATCGCACAAAGGATTCTGTGTTCTATGTAAACATTGAATCGAGAGCTGTTTGCGTCTAAACTTATAAAGTATGCGAGTGAGAGAATAATGAATAACTTTCGTATAACAGTTCAAAAGATCGACATTTGTAAACTATACTCAATTCTTATTTATATACGTAAACAACATACAACGCGTGTCCAAACGACTAGCACTTAAATAGTGCTTGCACATAAATGTTACGGAGAGGTTCAATTGATTTGATGCAGATCCCAGATTGACTGTTATTTTTGTATCAATATAACCCGGTGACAGAATTTGACGGATTTTGAGAAATAAATGAAAACTGTGTTTGTGTGATGATTAGCTAATTTAATTAATATTGTACTTAACTCTATAGTAAAAAGCACCGTGCTTTTGCGCCACACTACTGCTGTTGTGTCAGTGTTCATGTTTATAAATACATACGTAAGTTATATTATTAATTCCATAATATTCGTCCATGCAGTATTAGTCGAGCCGAGCGGATTATTACTAAACACTGTACAACAACAAATAAACGATCAATGCAGTATTTTAATATTAAATCATTTTTGTAATATAGGATTTTGGATATATTTTTCCTTTTTTGTATATACTTGTAAAGTTGTAAGGTATTTATCTCTTCGCCGTTCGTGGATCTGCTTTTTATACTTTTTTATTACTATTTTTTCTATGCTGCTATAATTAGTAGGTGTTTGGATCGAACAAATGGTAAAAAATCATTTTCATGTTAGTCATTTTAAAATTCACGTACTTACTTTTACAATTTTAATAATAATTTAGTTACTAATTTACGTTATGATGTTATAGTTTTCTGTTACGTTGAGCCAGCTATCTTAAGTATAGATATTACGTGGTTAAATAAATTTATATTTTTGCTGTAAATAATTTTGTCAGTTCTTAAAATGACCTCTCGATTTTGTGTTAATTTCAATTGATATCCACAAAAAGAAACGTGTTTGGTTTACATAGTTAACATTTAGCAAATTTTAACACCATACCTGCTGCAATCTGTTGCAACATTACATTCCAGATGTTTTTGAAAATAACACACGATGTAATTGATAGATTTAGTAGATATAATGCATATCACTGGCTAGCCTTGCATAAATTTAAACGCACTTATGTACTTACGAATTGTAAAACTTTAAATAGTACTTAAAAGTAAAAAAAAAACTTATTGAAACTTGTCTAGATATTAAACTTATAACCGAGAATAAAATGTTGTTGTTTGTAAAGCAGCTTTAATGGCACCTATTTGGATAATTTTAAGCATGATCTAAATGTCCTTTAATAAATTTATATGTGTCTATGATAAAAATTAAACTTCATAAAATGAATTGCAGTATGTTTCGAAAACTTTTGTAGTTTTTGAACTAAATCTAGCGATACAAATACGTAGTGTTAAAATTAAAAGAAACATATTTTATGAAACTGTAAAATTAGCATTTCACCATGTCTCTGCACATTATGTATACCTTGAATAGCACCAAAAAGCGAATTTTAAATTAAGTCGCTGTTATACAAAGTACATTAGATTTGTAGGATTATAAATGAGTAGGTCATTCCGGAATATATTTTCGTGTGCTTATATAAAATATACTATTGGAAAAGTTGTACTTAAATATGAAAATCACGTTGTTTCGGACTTACTTGTTGGGTGTTATTTGTATATTATACAGTGATTTTATCCTTGTCTAAAGCATGTAAATATTGGCGTATATATGTAGATATTTTAGATAATGAGAGTTCAAATATTATAAAAATAATAAATTATGTTTAGTTGACGATCTCTTTTCATTTATTTGTGAAATATCCTTTTAACTCAAGCAAGTATATTGGATAGCACAGTGAAAAGGTATATTGCATTGGAGACTAGTAAGGGGCCATCCATAAATTACGTCACACGTTAAGAGGGAGGGAGGGGGTCGACGAAGTATGACATTTTGTGACAAGGGGGTGGGAGGGGTCCTAAATTTCGTGACGTCACATTTCTAAATCAATTTTAATCTAAGTGTTAAGTAAAACACATTCGTATGATGTGTGCGTTACGATTGCTCCGCCAGATTATCCAAATAGATTTTTTTTAGCCAAAACTTTTGTCGAAATTTGTCAAAATCGAATGGCACAAACCAAAAATTTGTCAAAGTGGAAATAAAGAAGTTATATGGGTTTTAAGTTGGCCGCGCGAACGTAACGTGGAGGATTGCGCGGCCATGGAGATCTCTTGGGCTAGAGATCTAATTCTTTTTGTCAATTGAAGACTGAATTTGTCAAAAATTGTCGAAAAAAGAATTACATGCTCCAGATTAATATTTTACGAAATATTCACCTTGGAAGTTATGGCCGCGCAATCGTGCACTTGTCGTTTCTTTGTTGTTGATTATTTCTTTAATCTTAAGATTTTATGCCGTAAAACTGTTACAAGAAGGAAGGCCTTAATTTGTCGAAACTAACTAAAGCAATAAATAATACTAAAGTTTAATTAAACAGAAGATATCAGTCCAAAACAAAAAAGTCGTGGCCGCGCAATCGTAACGCTACTTTGAACGCTGATATCTCATTACCTATAACTGCTAGGAGTTCCGTATGAACATCCATTTATACGGCATATTACTCTCATTAGGATGACATATCGTTTTACCCTCAGAACCGTTTCCATCGAGAGTAATCTCAAAAAATATTTCATCTCGTACAATGTTCGAGTAGGGTAACCATAATTTCGATTTGATTTGGGAATACCTATAACTGGGGACGAGCAATTACATTGAACATTCTGCAAAATTAATTACTATTAAATAAAAACTTGTATGTTTCAAAAGTTAGATATATTTATTGATAAGTGTATTCTCTCTGATGGGTCCGAATTCAGGCACGTACTATTGGAACAATTACCAATGGAACCAGCGCTAAAAATAATGTCATTTACAATGTGTTCATAAAAAGTGCAGCGTTACAGTCGCAACTATATCGGTTATCGTATTTCTACCGTTAAATTTGGATATGATAAACATTTCCACAATTAGCAATCTGGAAGATGCTATTATTATTTATGAATGGGAGAATAAACGTTGCAGAAACTGCAATGAATTAGTTGCATTTACTTATACCTTATCAAAAATAGTAACATTTGATTTAAATGGCACACAAATGATGTTGTTACATGGCATACCTCAAAATATTATAATAAAAAAAATATAAATTGTTAGGTGCCATTGAATATATTCCTCCAATCCTTGGAACAATAGGACTCTCCATTTTGTTACACATGGTTTTGTAAAAATGTAACCAGATATACCGGGCCACTCAGAAAGTATTGCGAAAAAAGTTTTTTTGTATGAGAGACTGGCCAGTTATAAACTATTATAAAACATCCACAAATCCACATTTTTTGCGAACTAATTAAATTTAATTTACGATAATTATCGTGTCTCATTGGAAAATGGATTTGCGCCGGGAACATTTTCACGCTATGATTTTTACGATTTCAAGTGTCGCCTGAAACCGGACGAATCATACGATAGACTTCAAATTGCATTCATGGATGAAGGCCTTTCCAAGGCAACTGTGTATCGTTGGAACGAATTCAAACGTGGTCGACTAACTTTAGTGGATGAAGATGTATACTTTCTGAGTGGACTGGTATATCTCGTTACATTTCTAAAAAACCATGTGTAACAAAATGGATGCAAACAGAGTCCTATTGTTCCAAGGATTGGAGGAATATATTCAATGGCACTTAACAATTTATATTTTTTTATTATAATATTTTGAGGTATGCCATGTAACAACATCATTTGTGTGCCATTTAAATCGAATGTTACTATTTTTGATAAGGTATAAGTAAATGCAACTAATTCATTGTAGTTTTTGCAACGTTTATTCTCCCATTCATAAATAATAATAGCATCTTCCAGGTTGCTAATTGTGGAAATGTTTATCATATCCAAATTTAACGGTAGAAATACGATAACCGATATAGTTGCGACTATAACGCTGCATTTTTTATGAACACATTGTAAATGACATTATTTTTAGCGCTGGTTCCATTGGTAATTGTTTCAATAGTACGTGCCTGAATTCGGACCCATCAGAGAGAATACACTTATCAATAAATATATCTAACTTTTGAAACATACAAGTTTTTATTTAATAGTAATTAATTTTGCAGAATGTTCAATGTAATTGCTCGTCCCCAGTTATAGGTATTCCCAAATCAAATCGAAATTATGGTTACCCTACTCGAACATTGTACGAGATGAAATAATTTTTGAGATTACTCTCGTTGGAAACTGTTCTGAGGGTAAAACGATATGTCATTCTAATGAGAGTAATATGTCGTATAAATGGATGTTCATACGGAACTCCTAGCAGTTATAGGTAATGAGATATCAGCGTTCAAAGTAGCGTTACGATTGCGCGGCCACGACTTTTTTGTTTTGGACTGATATCTTCTGTTTAATTAAACTTTAGTATTATTTATTGCTTTAGTTAGTTTCGACAAATTAAGACCTTCCTTCTTGTAACAGTTTTACGGCATAAAATCTTAAGATTAAAGAAATAATCAACAACAAAGAAACGACAAGTGCACGATTGCGCGGCCATAACTTCCAAGGTGAGCATGTAATTCTTTTTTCGACAATTTTTGACAAATTCAGTCTTCAATTGACAAAAAGAATTAGATCTCTAGCCCAAGTAGTTGCTGAGATCTCCATGGCCGCGCAATCCTCCACGTTACGTTCGCGCGGCCAACTTAAAACCCTTATAACTTCTTTATTTCTACTTTGACAAATTTTTGGTTTGTGCCATTCGATTTTGACAAATTTCGACAAAAGTTTTGGCTAAAAAAAAATCTATTTGGATAATCTGGCGGAGCAATCGTAACGCACACATGGATGTTCATACGGAACTCCTAGCAGTTATAGGTAATGAGATATCAGCGTTCAAAGTAGCGTTACGATTGCGCGGCCACGACTTTTTTGTTTTGGACTGATATCTTCTGTTTAATTAAACTTTAGTATTATTTATTGCTTTAGTTAGTTTCGACAAATTAAGACCTTCCTTCTTGTAACAGTTTTACGGCATAAAATCTTAAGATTAAAGAAATAATCAACAACAAAGAAACGACAAGTGCACGATTGCGCGGCCATAACTTCCAACGTGAATATTTCGTAAAATATTAATCTGGAGCATGTAATTCTTTTTTCGACAATTTTTGACAAATTCAGTCTTCAATTGACAAAAAGAATTAGATCTCTAGCCCAAGTAGTTGCTGAGATTTCCATGGCCGCGCAATCCTCCACGTTACGTTCGCGCAGCCAACTTAAAACCCTTTTAACTTCTTTATTTCTACTTTGACAAATTTTTGGTTTGTGCCATTCGATTTTGACAAATTTCGACAAAAGTTTTGGCTAAAAAAATTATATTTGGATAATCTGGCGGAGCAATCGTAACGCACACTCGTATGATAGCTATTGCCCCAGTGCACAGTGGTCCCGGTTCCTAAGAAGGGCGGTCATAGGGGTTGCAGGTCGGATTAAAATTGAAAGAATAACTTTTTTATCTAAGAAATTATTGTTTTGAGGTTCTAAGGGTAATAACAAGTAAAAAAATAAATTTAAGAAAGCAAGGAAGATATATTCTCAAAAAAAAAAACATTCATCCATAATAAAAAATAGGTAGTTATGTAGGTTACAATAAAATTGGTTTTATACATTTATTATTTCTGAGAATAGGTTAATTGGCATATAAATAATAAGATTTACTAGATAATAGATAGCGGAACATACTATTTTATATAAAACAAGGGCTTTTTACATAGTAGGAATACATATAATCCTACTAATATTATAAATGCGAAAGTTTGTATGTATGGATATGTGGATGTTTGTTACTCTTTCACGCAATAACTACTGAAAATCAATTTTCTCTTAAAGTATGACATTTAGAAGAATGAACGATATGTTACAATTTAATTAAGACATTGTTAAAACTCTTATTGTAATTTGCGTTCATCTATGAGGTTGAGCCTAGTCAATAAAGCTGAAAATATTGGGCTCTCAGTTCAGACGTTTTAGTCAAATTCGACTTTCATTTACTTCTTCACAATTAACTTTTGTGTCATTATTTCTTTTTAACTAATTTAGATAGGTATCGAAGTAAAAGATGCTAACGTCGTATTTATGTATCTCTTCAGATTAATTCATGTTTTGCAGATTCCTCAGTACAGATAATAATGAAGTGAGGGCCCTACATATACAGCCATAAATCTGTAATGTCAAACTCTACAGATTTGGGCATTTCTTAAAATATTTAAGAAATTCTTAACTAAATTCTCAAATAAAAATTATTAACCCAGAGATAGTACTTACTGAGATTTGGCTATGCCACTTTTTGCACGCGTCTGGACTGAGGGCCCAAGTAATTAAATCATAACAGTTTTAATTCACGTTTAAGAAATTTAACTATTTTTAACAAATTACCTTATAAGTCTTATTTCGTTTCGCAAGGGTTCAAAAAATGGGCCCTCAATCCAGATGCACATACGGATTTGGATGAAATTTGGAACACAGTTTATAACCTGGATTAACACATAGGCTACTTTTTATCCCGGTAGTACGTTCCCGCGGGATATTTTCCGACCTCCACGCGGGCGAAGCCGCTGGCAAAAGCTAGTTAACAATATTTAAATTTTTGGAAAACTGCAATATGGTTCAAGTACATAATAAATCCAACCGTTTACAGAGATTATAAATTAAATCTCTCAAGCAATCGGTCTGGATATTATCAGTGTCCGGTAAAGAGTCTGCTAGCATTCCAAATACTTCACGAGATCCATCTGCCTCATTTTCTTTATTCGTCGCAGATAGGTATTAAGAACAACCATTCGAGGAAAAGAACACTAGATGGTGGCCCCTGCAGAATAAAAGAAAAACAAAATTACAATAAATACCTAAGGTATCAAATTTACCTGCATACGACCTAGTCCTTTCAATTACCTATAGCAATCCTCGGCGCACCTTGGCGATCCTAGACGTTACAGTTTTTGAAACAAGACAAACAAGAGATTATTTTGATATATGTTTCATCTTTGGCCATTCGTTCCTTCCTGAGTAAAAGTCTAAATGGGAAAGCGGCAAAAAACAAAGAAAACGGAAGTGTCTCTTTGACGATGCTGGTTACCGATACTGACAGGGTTAAAGTAAACACAATATGATTAAAAATCTCGTACATACCTTCTATTTGAATATCCATAGCATACATGAAACAATATTACAAATAATCAATTTCCGAGAAAAACAACGCCTTGAAAACTATAGAAATTTCGGCGAAAAGATAACGCTAATGAGCACTAATGATCACTTGCACTTCGGGTGCACAAAATTAAATGTTTCATGTATGTTATTGCATTTTCTATTATACCTGGGGGTAGAAGGGTTATTTGTGTATCATGTAACGATAAATGACATAATTTGACCATCGACATTCCAGCCCTATGACCTATGGGCGGGACCACTGTGCAGTGTCGAGGCATACTTGTTTAAGCGATCATGTGGCATCTGTGGTCTATATTTTGCATCATACAAGGCCCCTATCAACAAGAAATTTTGCCCATCGTGAAGATTCGTCCTCAAAGAATTTGTTCTAGACGTGCCAGAGAAATTCTTTGTCTGGTTGATGACGATGATACTGGATGTTCGATGGCAAAGATGTCGACACAACGAATATTCCTGATATTAACAACCCTAAGAAGTACGAAGTGGCTGCTATGCCAGTTATAAATAATTTAAAGGAGAGGTTTCAAAGTCCATGGACTCAACATGATTAAGTTTGATCTTTAATTAATATAATTAATCGTTTTGTTATTTTCTTGCAGTGTTTGATTTGATGTTATTTTTTTTTTAAACTTTTTATATTTAGAAACTGCTGTTTTAATTCAATAATTATTTCTAGATGTAAAATTATAATAAAATGTATGACGTCACACTAGGGAGGGGCCTCACAAATGTGACCAGCTGTGACAAGGACGGGGAGGGAGTCAAACATCATGATAATCGTGTGACGTAGTTTATGGATGGCCTCTAAAACAGTGCTTACAGATTAATGCATAAACTTAACCGTTTGGTTCTATAATGTATAATATACACACAGGACGGCAGGGATATCGTCGAACAAATTGTAACAATGAATTCAATATTTATGATTCTAGAGCAGTTCCGTCAGTTATTTAAAAAAAACCGGCTGTTTCATAGAAAAGTACCTAAGCGGTCATTGTGACCGCCTAGGTACTACTTTTCTTTTTTATGGACCAGCCACATTTTTTAAATAACTGACGTTAGATTTCATCGTTGAGGTAAATGTAAATGAATGAATGTATGGTAAAAGAAAGCTCGACGATGTTCCTACCTACCGTATATCACTGTAGTAAGCACCCAGCAACTATATTTTGTCATGAGAATTTCTAAAGTGCTAAATCTACTTGGCTGAATTTTGTCGTCTATGATGACTTGAAGTGTAATCGTAAGTTGCGCCCTAAAATGGATAACTTGACATATTTTGAGTTTTTCAAATATCTCAAGAACTTGACATTAAACGGAACACTTGAAATTTATTATTGTCGGATGACCTTTCATCATCATCATCATCATCAGCCTATAATGTTCCCACTGCTGGGACACAGGCCTCCTCTCGGTGAGAGGGAGTGGGCCATAATCAACCACGCGGGCCCAGTGCGGGTTGGTAGATGTGACATGTCTTCGAATTTTTGGTTCTAAGACATGCCGGTTTCCTCACGATGTTTTCCTTCATCGTTTTGAGAGCAGTGGCGATGAAATAATTTACACAAAGTAATGCGCTTGCTTGGGTTTGAACTCACGACCTACTACTCGTAAGTCGCGGCCGTTACCACTGGGCCACCACTGCTCTTACGGATGACCTTTAATTGTACCATATTGCATCATAGGTACCTACTGTGCTTACATTCGTAACTGAATTTTGCAAAATGTCATGAGAGTGGCCGCGTCCTATTTATAAGCGATCGTTGTGCAAATATAACGCCATCATCGCGTGCCTGTTACTTTTTGTTCGGAATACCGGAAAGCGCCCTCTGTCGACGTGGCCATCCGTTGAGTTTCACCGAACAGAACGATCCACGATTTCACGATGCAGGACACTTTTCTTTTCTTAAGAGACAATAGTATGTGAAAGTTGCGTCTTAAAATGTATAAAAAAAAAGGCTGAATTCAAACTCATTTGAGATCTCGCATGATTGCCGGGCGAGATCGAATGTCCAATCTCTTCATTAGACTTACCACTCGAGATCTGCAGTTGCCAATCTCAACTCGAGGTTATTTATCCACACGGATACGCCAACAATGGGGTTGGCGTATCCGTGTGGATAAAAACCCCTTATATTATATTAATAAAGAATAAAAAAACTCGAGGTATTCCCCAGTACCGTGCTACAAAAGCGTGGCGATTTCAAATAACTGATGTTTCGAAATTAACACGGAAAATGAAATACACTTGACGACTATCATTTTTAACACATATGTGAATCCATTTATACGGGGTAACAGGGACATCTATGCGCAACCTTAACAGGTTACAAACACTTACAGCTACAGTTAACTAAATCCATGGTTACCCATGAGCCAATTATTTAAGGGTTATTAAAAAAAAACATTGGCTTTTCCATACACTTTGAGCGCGTAGGTATTACACTTTTCTATGAAACAATTTTTCATGCGCAGAATTCATGATTACAGATTGCACGTCGATATCCGTGCCAACGTGTATAAGTCACTGCAGCATTGCACCTTTACGGGACCTTATTTTCTATACGAATGAAAAAACAAACAGTTGGTTTGCTGCACCACTTTATTCATTTATGGGTACATGAATATATTAGTCAACGGCATAAACTTCAGTGCCTACGTACTACCTAAACAACGTATTATATTGTCTGTAAATTATTTTTCTATACATGACAGGTCAGGTGACTAAGAAACATCCACTTACATTACTAATTGTTTTAGTTATAACCTTGCTACAGACACTAAACAACCCAATAAATTACGTAACTTACAGTATTCAAAGCAAGATTATAGTATTTCAAACTTCATAATAATCTTTTCATTAATTCAAGATAATCTTTTTCTAATTTCTCCTTTTGAGTTTATAAAATATAGAAAATTGCGAATGCATATTTTTTCACAATATTTATTTACTTCGGCAAGATTTGTGAAGGTGTTATTTCTTGAACAGTTACAACATTTTTTAATCTTAAATATATTATTCTATGGACATACATTTATATTAATACTTGTTGCCAAGCGCAATAGGTATTCTTTTATAATTTTGATAGTGAACGATGCATATATGTGACTTGTTACATAATATCGCCCAAACTTAACAGCAAATCGTATGCTTTACTTTGCTACTGCATCCGGTACAATTTAGGCTTCAATTTATAGAGATCATGTTAAAAATAATTTAGCCCCGAAATGCTTGATCAATATTTATCAGTTCAATAGAGTTATATTAAAAAATATCCGCTCAGTACGTATCAAACTGCTAGAAAGACTTAGCTTGTGGAAAACTGTTACCTTTCTGTTTTTACTTTTAGTTGAATTATTAGATAATGTGGAATACATTATCTAATAAATCTATCTAATAATATATCTCCAATTCTTAGCAGTAACACATACATGTATTGAAATGACTTGTTTTGTTAGTAAAGAAACGTTCAAATTTCCCTGTTTTAATTTAAACAGTGAAAGTATGAAAGCATTATTTTTGTACTGCATACATTGGGATTTGGTTAATAGAAAGGGTAACTGTATATTTTATGAATTATACAACTAACATAGCTCCAGCGCAGTAGACAATTATTATGATTATATTGTAAAACATTCAGCTGACAGCTATATTATTTACGCAGACTTGTACGTTTGCGACTAGGAATGTTGCATATAAATGCGTAAGCCGGGACCTACCGCTACATACACAAGATCCAACATAACTCAAATTCATTGACAATAATACACAATACTTCACTTTATTTCATTGCGAGGAGGTCTAAGACTCACAGATAAATAAAATATAGGTACAAAAATATGACTAGCACTAATTTATATTCACATGAAATTCCATCGCAACACTGGAAAGTGGAATGAATTTTTTATACATTGATGATGTAGCTAATTTCTTTATCAAACTAAATATCATTTATCACAATTTTAAAAGTAATATCTTTCTAATTTGACTTTAACATTTAATTCGATTTAAAACAAATATGATCAACTGAATAATACAATTTATTAAATATGTTAGGAAATACAAACTAATAAACTTCGAGATTTTTGAGATCTATCTTAAATAATATTAAAAACAATAATTGTACAATTACCTAATCGTATTAATACTGGTTTAATAATAATAATAAAAAATAAGCAGCACCATAAATAAAATATTTCATAAATACATTGAATATAAAATATAATGAAAATAGAAAACCAAACTAGAAACAGACGCTTATAAAGTTTCATATAAAATAATTTGGCTGTAAATACAACGCTAAATAAGCAAATTGTTGGTATTTGTTAAGAAAAGTTAAATATTAGCCACATACATAACTTTAGATTTCTATCCAAGAAGCCCATTTCTCTTCAGAAATGATATAATATATTTAAAATACCACAGGGCAGGGAATATATTTATATTCTGAGGCATAATGTTAGAACACTAGTCCATCATTGTGATGATGTTAATAATATTTCATAAGTTGGGAGGTCCTTACATAATATTCTACAGGTTCCCCTATTTATTCAGCGTCATCATAATATAAGGCACACCACAATGTAGCGGCCTGTAATTCTGTTTAAAATTATGTACACATTAAGAAGCGTACCTGCCAGGATTATAAAATGGCCAAAGTCGGTCGAAACTACAAACCGACGACATTACCAGCCTGCATTGACAAGCGGTTTGCTTATCAACTGAATCCTAGTAAAGAAAAGCTTACTGACGTAGATACAGTAGAGCAATAGAAAACAAGTGAGTAAATAGTAATAATGATGAGACAAGTACACACTAACTGTTTATTAGATACAGTGGTAAGAGTAACCGAGACAGAAATATATTTTCCACTTTTTAGACAAAAAGTGGAAAATATATTTCTGTCTCGGTCAATTGAGACCAGACGGTCTCAGATGCTAGCTATAGACTGAAGCCAAATTCTGGCCCAAAAAACGTCGACTGTCACCGATTTATTTCGAGAGTATTACCGGACTACTTTAAGATATAGTACCAATTTACAAGTGTCTGTCAAATACTATCACATTATCTCATACATAAGGCATACGCTGACAGCTAATCTATACAATACTCTATCTACGGACTGTACTAAGATCTACATTCATACAGCACTACAGATAAATCAATAGGCTTTGACGTAAAGATATTTTTTTATGTTGTTAATATTATTAATTAATACTGACATGATTTGATTCAACCTTGTTTTGTTTGTTGTTCAGCAAATTAATCTTTATTGAAATGAATGAAATCAAAATGACTATAAAGCTGAAATCAGCGTGCAATAGATCCTACGTATTGGCGTCTGTTCACTTATGCTATAACCAACTCTTCAGTTGTGATTTAGCTAATTATTAATTTGTCGAAGAAAATTCCTTAAAGATTTTTTGCTCACCTTTAGTGACCAGGATTTAGGGCGTAAGGTAACAACTTAAAATGCAGGATGTGTCGTCGTTTCGTCAGTTTATCTATCTGAATGTGTCCCCTAGCGTGCAGTAATGTTGTCGTGGCACCGCTGACACACACGTACGGGTCGTAACGCACGCAGACGTCGCACGGGAGCCTCGTAGCGCGAACATCGGCCACAGAACACGGCGCCGCACTCCCGGCAATGGTGGCGACGCTCCAGCGCTGTGAAGCGGACCTGAAGAACACATGGAATTTATGACAGTGTCCTCGGATAATGTGGCAGACAGTTATAGCTATAGTTTTCGTGGTTTTTGTGGGTGCTGCTACCAAACATGTTGTTGGTACGTTTCAAAACAAAGATTGTGGCCATAAAAGTTTTTGGTCTTGGTATAATTTTATGGGGATACTAAATCTACTTAATGTCTATCAGGACAGTGCTGATTGGGACTGTTAAATATTATGGATATCGTTTTATTGGGTTATTGAGGGTTTTTATAAAAAAATAAACTAACAACTAACCTAACATTTTCCGCAACATCAAAGGTTAAATTATTTTAACATTAACATTGGCAATAAATAAAAAATGTAAGTTTTAGCGTACCTGGCACTGTGTACAGTAAGGCGCAGTGTCGTCACGAATCCAATGGTCGGCCGGACCGCCCTTAGCTCCAGCCGCGCTTGACATATCGGGGGCTGACCAGCGGAAAATCTGGAACCAATACAATAGGGTTGGTTTTATGCGATATCGCACCAAATTAAGAATCTTCTTGCAGCGTGCTCAACATTCGTGTTTTATTTCATTTTATAACATTCTAGCTCCTATCGCACGTTAAAATTGTAACCGTGTTTCGTGTGTACTTTTTTTGTGTTTCGTGTGAAACACGGTCACGTTTTTTTTTTTGTGAAAATAGCGCTTTATACTAGATAAGTTTTTATCCAGTGCGTAAATTGTAACCATGAATTCAGCATATCATTGTAGACCCCCTAGGGAAAAAATGTTTCGTCGGTTTAAAAAAAAAAAAAATCAGCTGTTTCATATAAAAAATGCAATACCTACGGGGTCAAAATGTATGGAACAGCTGATTTTTTTTTGTATAACCGACGAAAATTTTCTACGCTGGGGGGTCTAGAATGATATGCTGAATTCATGGTTACAGTTTGCGCACTGGATTAAAATGATCCTGTATAATTTGTTTACTAAGATAAGCGATACCTTTTCCATGTTGACCAAAAAATAAATAATAGTTTAAAAAACTAAAAAGGCGTTAGGTGCTTTTTGAGGTATTTTAATTGGTATCAAGCACCACACGCTTTTTTTCAATTATTTTCTACTTATTAGTTTGGTTTTTTAAACTATTAATTATTGTCTATTTTTAGGGTGTTTCCAATTTTGAGACGTATGTCAGCGCAGTTAGTTTTCGAAGACAATTTTTTTGCTATCCTGGTAACCCCGGCAAGGATACTGGCATAAATTTATAAAATTATTGTATTGTCATCTGTCCTCGATAAGTATGCCAAATTTCGAGTTAATCCGACGTTTTGAAGGAAAAAGCGTGGGGTGTTTGATATCAATTAAAAATACCTCAAAAAGCACCCCATGCTTTTTTCTGTTATTTTCTACTTTTTAGTTCGGTTTTCTATGGAAGCATGTTTTTTAGTTTTTGCAATAATATCTTGATTTAAAATAGTGTCTTGTGTTTCTTGACCGTTCCTAGCTTCAATTTACTGAGTAACACCTACTTTTAAAGTGCCTATATAATTTGAAATATTATGCTTTGAGTTTGAGTTTGTTATGTTGTTTGACAGTAAAACAAAATGTATTTATTTAGCACATGGAGGACTTACAGCTAATTAAAACAGACAAAAAAGGAAACCATAGTCATCCGAAAACCAATTACATATCCTCACGAGCTTATGGAGTGAGCACAAAAACAAAAAACACATTAGAAAAAAACATAAAATACCTACTTAGTTAGCATATGACTGAAATAATAGAGAAAATAAGAAAAAAAAAACTAAATAATTTAACCTACCGCTACTTGGAATTGAGGCTTAAAAGCACCTTCTGGCTGAATTCACACTTGTTGTGAATGGATCAAAATCATATTCCTTGAATATATCATTGAAATTGCTGCTTGCTCGCACAATATAACTCGCGGTTCTCGCGGACTGATCTGCTTATAATTCGAAGATGTATGTGGTACACGTATGGGTGGATTAAAACGAAGTGCTTTACTTAGCACATTCAAATAAAAAATAGGCAAGTAGTTCCATGGTTGTAAACCCTCCACATTAGATTTCATCATCGCACGTTCGTAGTTCCGAAGATAGACCATGGTACCCGAAACACATACGTTTCCATGGATACCTGCATTTTTGTCTAAAATGAGCCCATCGACTTACCCTTCCCCTTGCGTCTCCCACGGCGAGCCCGCGGCCCTGACGCGCGGCGCCGAGCGCGGTGACGGAGGCGGGGCAGGCGTTGTCACGCCGCTCGTACGCCGTATGCATCGTCAGCTTGCCGCGCAGTATCAGGCGACGGATCCACTTTATACCTGAATCTGTGGGATATATTCATGTTGGATCTAAATATTATTTAAAAATGTAAAACTTCTAAGATTTAACGAACTTATCTGAACGTATATTACGTTCAGATAAGTTTAAGAACTACTACCTCCTAATTTCACTATCACAAGCCCAACTGGAACTCATTTCTAAGGCCTCCTCCTCACAAACTTTTTCGAGTCGGATTTGATTCGGCTGTATTTGTTGGTCATTCAGCAATATTTGTTGAACAACAAATCCAACCTTTTAACGGAGTACAGAATAGCAGTGAATCGGTAGTACGATCCTACGGGTTTGGCAGCAGAAATCATAGGAGGCAAATGCTTGTCCACTTCCTTGAGAAGGAGGGGCTTTTCTTGATTAATACTTTCTTTAAGAAACAGCCCCAAAGGAAGTGGACGTGGCGGAGCCCTTGACTATGACAAAAAATGAGATAGACTTCATCATAACGGATAGAAAGCATACATTCAGAGATGTCTCGGTGATCAACAGGTTCAATACCGACAGTGATCATAGACTTGTTCGAGGCTCTCTGAATATCAATTTCAAGCTAGAGCGAATTCGTTTGATGAAGTCTAGGTTCCGTCCAAGTATGCTCCAAACTATATTAGGATCTGAAGCGTTCCAATTAGACCTGGAGAACCGATTCGCTATCGTGGAAACCACAAATGACGTCGACCAGGCCCTCGACCAAATGGTTGGAATCCTCAGGGAAGAAGGCTTGAGATTTTGCAAAATGCGGCGTATGGGCTAGAAGTCCAAAAATTCGGAAGAGATTCTGGAGCTAACGACGGAACGACGTGAAAACCCACCTGTCACTTCGTCAGAACAACGGGCGCTCAATAATAATATTAGAACATTGATACGATTGATACGACACGACCTCCGACGCTCCAATACACGCTTCATAGAGGAAGCGATCGAGCAGAATCGGGGGTCGAAAGTGTGCCTCCAATCACTTGGGAGGAGCCACCTGACGAAGTTGACTAAATCTAGTGAGGATATCGTCGTTTCGCAGCTGGAGATCCTTTCGGAAGTCGAAAACTTCTATGGCCAATTGTACGCATCGCATGCATCTCGACCTGATCCCGAAAATAAGGATTCCAGAGCCACCTTAACCCGCCACTTCACAGAAGACCTGCCAGAAATTAGGCAAGACGAAAACGAGGCGGCTCTAAAACAGCTTAAAAATGGAAAAGCCACTGGTGAGGCTGGGATTACGACCGAGCTCCTGAAAGCGGGAGGAGGTCCAGTACTGAAAGAGCTTTGGGAGCTTTCGACTCGGTCCTGTTCTCGGGGAGAACTTCAGAAGCGTGGCGAAGGAGCGTGGTCGTACTTTTCGTTAAAAAGAGGGATAAAACTCTTTTAAACAACTATGGACCTATTTCGCTCCTAAGTTACGTATATAAGTTGTTTTCAAGAGTCGTCACGAATCTTCTAGCGCGGAGACTCGACGAGTTTCAGCCACCGGAGCAGGCCGGGTTTTGAGGAGGATACAGTACCCTATGGTACTCCACATTCCACAGTGCGGCAAATTATACAGAAGCCCGAAGAGTATAATCGGCCGCTGTGTCTTGCGTTTGCAGACTATGAGAAGGCTTTTGACTCTATCGAGACCTAGTCTATTTTGGAGTCTTTGCAGCGATGCCCAGTCGACTGGCGATACATCCAAGTGCTGAGATGTCTTTCTGAAAACGCGACAATGACCGTCCAAACTCAGGACCAGCGAACTGAACACATACCCTGCGTCGAGGAGTGAGACAAGGGGATGTAATTTCCCCTAAATTGTTCTCTAACGCATTGGAAGATGTGTTCAAGACGCTGAACCAGAATGGACGCGGTATTAACGTCAACGGCGAGTACATCTCACACTTGAGATTTGCAGACGACATCGTCATACTGGCTGAATCGATGCAGGACTTGCAGCAGATGCTGGACGACCTAGTTGATTCTTCTGAAAGCATTGGTCTCCAGATGAACTTGGAGAAAACCCATGTTGAACGATCATGCAACTCCGGGACCGATTGCGGTCAATGGCGGTGCTCTCAAAGTTGTTCTAGAATACGTTTCATCATCATCATTTCAGCCGAAAGACGTCCACTGCTGGACATAGGCCTCCCCCAAGCACCGCCACCTCAACCTGTTTTGTGCCTCTCGCATCCAACGCATTCCTGCGGCCTTCACCAGGTCATCGGTCCATCTTGTGGGAGGCCTTCCAACGCTACGTCTTCCAGTACGCGGTCGCCACTCCAGAACCTTCCGACCCCATCGGCCATCTGTTCTGCGAGCAATGTGCCCTGCCCACTGCCACTTAAGTTTGGCAATTCTTCGGGCTATGTCGGTAACCTTGGTTTTCCTACGGATATCATCATTTCTGATTCTATCACGTAGGGAAACTCCAAGCATAGCCCTCTCCATTGCTCTTTGGGTGACTTTGAACCTTCTTATGAGGCCCATTGTGAGCGACCACGTCTCAGTGCCATATGTCATCACTGGCAACACACACTGGTCAAAGACTTTTGTCTTGAGACACTGCGGTAAGTGGGACGAGAAGATACCGCGTAGCTTCCCGAACGCTGCCCAGCCGAGTCGGATTTGACGATTGACCTCTTTCTCGAAGTTGGACCTACCTAACTGGAAAGTCTGTCCTAGGTACACATATTCGTCCACAACTTCGAGTGTAGCGCTTCCGATCTTCATTGGAGTGGGTATCACATGAGCATTGGACATGACCTTTGTCTTGTCCATGTTCATCCTAAGACCCACTCTTTCGGAAGCTCTACTGAAGTCATCGAGCATCGAGGTCATTGAATACGTTTACTTCGGGGAAACTATGCAGTTTGGTAAGAACAACCTTGAGAAGGATGGTAACAGGAGAATTCTGCTGGGTTGGGCAGCGTTTTGGAAACTTCGCCGAGTCTTTTCGTCGCGTATTGATAAATGATTATTAGCAGAGTCTAAAGATGAAAGTCTTTAATCAGTGCTTCAGTTGTTATGACCTACGGGGCCAAAACGTGGACACTCACGGTACGGCTGGTCCATAAATTCATAGTCGCTCAGCGAGCTGTGGAACGAGCTATGCTTGGAGTATCTCTGAGGGACAGAATCCGGAATGAGGTGATCCGGTAGAGAACCAAAGTTCTCGACATAGCTCACAGAATTAGCAAGCTGAAGTGGCAATGGGCCGGCCACATTAGCCGTAGAACCGATGACCGTTGGGGTAGACGTGTTCTTGAGTGGAGCCCACGAATCGGCAAACGTAAGGTAGGGCGCCCTCAGGCTCGGTGGAGCGATGATCTTTGCAGAGTGGCTGGTAGCAGCTGGATGAAAGTTGCCGAAAATCAGGCTGAATGGCGTGCAATTAGAGAGGCCTATGTCCAGCAGTGAACTGCTATAGGCTGATGATGAAAGCCCACCTAAATAAGTGAGTAGCACGCCTAAAATTCAATGCGAGAAATAAATTCTTGCTGTCCTTCAATGGAGAAAGTAGTCCCAATAGTCTTTTCTGCTTAGTGAGAGCATAGTATTGTGCCTATGCCAATGTTTATTTTTTGGCAGTCGCGGTCATATAACGCGGGAGCGAGATGACACGAGACTCAGCGTCAGCAGATGCTTTAAAGAAATATTCACCATCTACTCGCATGTATTACGACTACAACAGCCATGAGTCATGCGTTAATGAATCGAATAACAGTGAATGCAAATAGAAACAGTTTTGTGGAGGATACGGAGTCTACATCTTTTTATATTTCTTCATTTATCACAGGTATGCTGGAAGAATTTTCTTTACAAATAAGCTTTTTACATATTTTCTGTTCCTTTCTTTTAGACAGTTTAAAAAAAAAACAATTACAGAGAATTCTTAGCATACATGATCGGAGATCACCTTTTAAGCATATAGATGCTTGTGTTAGGTGACTCCGCACTTCCACTTAACGTAACACAGAGTACGCAATTAAAAGAACAGAAAAATAAAATACAAAAAAATCAGAAAGGAAGGAGCGCACTTGTGTAATTTATGCGAGTGGGTTTTGAGTTTCTGTGTGTGTGTGTGTGCGAGAGTGTGAAATAGTGTAGATGTGTGCGAACGTATATACATAATTTCATAGACAATGTACACTCAGTACATTTTGCATGACTAAAATTCGTTTACCTACATAAATGTAGGTATAACTTTAGGTTTCGGTTAGATTTAGATTTACGTTTATTGAGATAATTTCATTAAATAAGGAACAATGTCGGACTAAGGACACTTCCCTGCCCGATGCCGTATGAAATTGTTTCTTCTGATCCAGTGAACTCCCCTATTTTTACTGTTTGTTAGCGTTTATTCAGGTAGGATTTGAATAGCTCGAGAAGGGACCCCCTTATGCCGATGCTTTCGAGCCTGTGCAGAAGTATGGGGACAGACACTGTATCGAAGGCTTTTTGAGGTCAACGTAAATTGCCAGGCATTTGCTACCGTTATCCACTTTGTCAACTGGCTAAATTGGATAAAGGTAGCAAATGCCTGGCAGTTTATATTTATTTTTCCCCTATGACACTGATTTACATTCTATGATTACTATAACTCATACACTGATTTGTAACTTGTAAAATATTAGGAAAATTGTATTTTTGCCGTTGCAATGTTTGTAAGTATGTGGGCACCATTTATCTATCATATAATTAATTTATCTCTCTTTGCTTCTTTTTAAATTTTTTACCTGTTGTGGTATGGTAATTTTCTTTTAGGTGCATTGTCTTCACATATAATTATATAAATATTGTATACAAATATTGAAAACATTTTAAAAGAGTAACGGTGGAGTTTCTTGCCCATTCTTCTCCACACGAATCTACCTTTTGGAAGGGGCAACTAGAATCAATTCTATTTTCATATAACTGTAGACGTTCAAAAGTGCCTTTTTGGGCTTATTTGAAATAAATGCTTTGACTTTGACTTTATGTGTGTACATACTGTTAAATAAAAAAAGCTAGTTTACCTATAT
Organism: Aporophyla lueneburgensis; assembly: GCA_932294355.1. Taxonomy (NCBI): domain Eukaryota; kingdom Metazoa; phylum Arthropoda; class Insecta; order Lepidoptera; family Noctuidae; genus Aporophyla; species Aporophyla lueneburgensis. The sequence continues at coordinate 17,055,238 of OW028746.1, read as the reverse complement.
CGATCGTAGCAGGCTGTATCTTAGCAGCAGGTCTGTGCGTGGCGGCGGGCGAGGCGGGCGCGGACACGACCACGAAGGAGTCGGTGAGGCTGGTGTCTGACTTGCTGGCACGCAGCCCGCTGTCTTGGCTCACATCTGCTGAGGCGGCGCCGGGAGCTTCCATTGAACACGACTCACTTGAGTCGCCGATGCTGCCACCGCCTGTAGGAATCGATTAGCGTTAGATATCTCTAGATGGAGTTACGATTGTATAATAGCGACAAAATTAACATCCAGTTTTTTTTAAATATTTCGATGTATGACTAACTGTTGTGGTTTGTTTACCGAAATAACAAAAGAGATGATATTCTTTTAGAAACAAGGCGGAAACTGATAAATAGCTTGTCCAGGAGCAATGTAGAAATTTAAACCCGATCCAGCCCCTCTCTTGCTGCCACCCAGCGACGCCTAAGCCGAGGTCTGTAGCCCACAAGAGTGTAGCCATTAGCGTGTAGTTGCTTTATGTTTTAGTTCTATCAAGAGTTCTTGATTTATTTAGGCAACCACAGGCAAGTATGCAGTTAAGTTGCCGAAAATCTTCTAGGTAAACTACAAAATGCCATTCGAGAAAAAGAAAATCGCAATACTCTGTAATATAGCTATATAGCTTTAAGAATAAGTTAAACTAACTGGATGGAGTAAAAGACCCAAGTCTGTGCTTTATTAAATAGGATGAAGACATTTTTTTTTTTTACGAAATGAGTTACACTTACTTTTACGATACAATGGATTTCCCTTCGACTTCCTTCTAAGCATGACGTGTCCTTGTTTATGCAGTTTATTCTTATTCATCAAATCCTTTTCAGCATCCAAGTCTTTCTCATTGTCATACTCCTGCTTGGCTTCGTCACAAGAGTCGATTGGTTCTTCCTTCGGCTCGACGTATAGTGGAGTTTCCTCGTTATCACTGCACGTGTCCTTTTCGTCGTGTCTTCGCGCGGATTCCTTAGCGCTTGTAGTTTCACAGGCATCTGATAACGAACTTTCTGAACCTGATTTTGTTAGGGTACCTGTGGAGAAAGACTTGTGTTAGTGTATTTGAACTTTTCCGCTTGCGTAGTTGTGTATAAAAGCAGTGTATAATATGTGTGTGAGGGTGTGTAGTGCATCACTATGGAGAACCATACTTAAGAGATTTGCTTTATTACAAACTGCGAAGTATCCCTAGAAGATCGTATGTTTGTTCTCGTCTGTCACATAGCTCTTATGTGGAATACTATACAGTTTGACACGAACGTCGACTCGCAACCTAACCCATGGATAGACAACAGTCGATTTTTGTAATACCTGACGAAAAATATAAACGCAGAGGTATCCAGAATCATGTATGAATCCATGGTAACAGGTTGTGCGTCGATGTTCTGCCATAAGTATAAACACAAACCTTCTTTGTCCTGCGACAGGCTCATCTGCTTGACCAGCTCCTCAACCCTCTTGATGGCCGCCTCCCTATCATGTGGTTCCTGCTGTTTCTCGGATATTTCTTCAGTCTTCGTTTCGCTCTCCGATTTCACTTCGCACTCTGACTTAATCTCTTCACTGTCCTGTACTGTTAGTTTTTGTTCTTCCTTTTCTTTGTCAATTTCTACAGAACTTGATACGGGGTCTACACTGCCGCCTTCTATGCTTTCGCTTTGTTCTTCTGCTGTTTCTGCTAAGTAGTCTATTGACCACATCTGAGGAGCAATCGTTAAGCTGTTACAAGGTGATTTATTCGGATCGGTGAGTAGGGTGAAATGATAAACTGTTCGAGCTAGAGAGATTAAAGTAATAGACTATAATCTCTTTATTTCTCTGAGAAATGCTCCCGTTAAGAAGATAGTGACTCATCGTGTCACTCAGCTTAGCCAGGCCCTTTGACCAATTAGATCACAGTAAATTAGAAAGCCGTGTTCACATTGACTATTTGAAGTAAGCTTTTCAGATATTACGGACGGATGCGTCATTGGTTAATAAAAAAAAAAATATGACTCGCCTATTCGTAAAAATAAAAATAGATTCATAGAGGAGAAAGACGAGTGATTTATGTTTTTAAGTACCTACTTTTAAATTTTTGAAGTACTTTTTGACACAATATATCAGTGAACAAAAAAACATTTGTGGTTAGACGATGTTATGGAACTCGTGGTTTTTTTTTTATTTTTGATAAATTTTGATCTTCTGACAATTCTGATTAAATTTTGAAATAATTACTTAATATTAATATATTGAAAATACTGTCCAATAAAAAGTTTGCTTCAATATTAATGGTTTAATTCTACCCCGTTAAGAATCCGCCTTTACAGTTGCACTGATGAATCACTATTTTCTTAACGCGAAGAGACAGACTATAGTTTTAAAAAACCTAGTGATTATAGTACTGACCCGAACCACGCCGTCAGTGGAGCCGGTGATGATAACGTTGAGCGGGTCCCACTCGCGCACCTGGCTGAAGGCCACGCACAGTACTTGCTGCGTACGCTCTCGGCCTCCGATGGTGTCCACGGCCCCCAGTAGCGTACCGTTTATTGACCACGCGTACAGCCAGCTGCCGCTACACGTCGCTATGTCACCCTACAACAAAAACGTCTATTGTTAGTGGTATTTATTATTTAATATTAAGTGGTCGGATAAATACATATGTAATCAACGCGACCACTCACGTTATTTCTTAGGGCACTACCACTGCAGGGTTAATAATGCCTCATGATTTTTATGGAAGTTTGTGAAGGATGTAAAGGGAGAACCCTCACACGAAGACCTGTCTGGGCGTTAAAAGAGACAACACTTTTTTTTTGTGGGTAGGATATCGTCGAATGACGTCTGCCGCTCTAGAGTGGAGCGGAAGGGCGTGTCAGACTTTTACTGACTAAAATCCACCCGTTTTCCTTCAGTTGCCCATATGCCAGGGCCGCGGTACCTCTTTCGAACTAACCTCACGACCCTGGCAGGCATCGGTCCTAGCAGACCCTTTCAGTTTGCTGACATCTTTTTAAGGCGCGCGTGGAATACTACGCGCCGTCGATATGGGCCTGGTCCTTACCGGGCGGCGTGCTACCCATTGCTCGCCGGCGGTGGCCGAGAGTCCGCAATCGACTCCCGACGCCCGGGGCGTCTCCTCCTGCGGCGGCTAGGGACGTGCGGGCGCAGAGACTGCCACTCCCTCATGCGCCACGCCTCCTCCTTCACGAGCATTACTGCTTCGCAGAAGGAGGTGACAGCTTTCTATGCCTTCTCACTCCGTACCATGGCTCGCACCAGGGCCGGACGCGAGAGGTCGCCGCCGTCGATCGCCTCCAAGAGGACACGGCGGTGCTCCGCCCAGACAGGGCACACTTCCACCGTAAGCTTCACCGTGTCCTCCAGACGATCCTCGCAATGGAAATACCCGGGCGTTTACTTCCGCTTTATCCTGAACAGGAACCCTCTGAAGCACTCATGCCCGATGAGAACCTGCGTCAGGCGGAAGGTGAGGACGCCGTGGCGCCGCTCTATACACTCCTCAAAGAGGGGACTTACCGCCGCAATTGTGGCGTGCCCAGCGCTGTTGTGTTAACCCTTGAGTTAGATTTGCAATTTTTTCTCAGGGATAGTCAGAAATGTCGACTCCATCTACCGTATTATTTTTTCTATTATATGACGTGTAGAAGCCGGGGTCGCGTGATTGTTCGAAAGAGATACCGTGGCCCCGGCCCCCGGCAGATCAGCAACTGAAGGAACACGGGTGGGTTTTAGTCAGTAAAAAGTCTGACACGCCCTCCCGCTCCGCCCAGAGCGGGAGAAGTCATTTGATGATTTCTCAACCAGGAAAAAAAAATTACGTGTAGATGTGATTCCGATATCCTATTTACCGAATAAACAATTTTGAATTCATTTCATTTCACCATTTACAAGCTTTCAAAGTAATAATAGGGAAGATGCAAGTATAATATTTATGAAAATTTTATGATTAAAATGGTAAAAAAATATAAAAGAAGGGCTACTGCAACGTTTTTATTTTACATAATGTTGATTTTTAACAATAATTACAAATTAAAAATTACTTGAAACGAAACGAATTTCAAAACACCAATCAGCGTTTAGTGACGGCAGTGACGTCACTAAACGCTGATTGGTGTTGTTATGACAACTAGTGATGTGAACCGATTACAATTTTTAACACCGGTTTAAACCGATTAGTTATTTATTACCGGTTTTATAAGGTTATTTCGGTTTTTCTTAAAAAAAATACCAGTATCCCTTAATTTGGCTTTGACCCCTGGGACGGACATAACTTTTTAAAAAATTCTGAGCGTCTTGTAAACGGATTTTATTTCTATTGATATTTTTTGGCGTTTGGCACATTTTAATGGCGAGTGAAGGTAAAATAAGCTTTTATGATTTTATATGACTTTTATAATCTTTTGGGGTATGTAAAGGACACCATGTCAATTTGTTTTAGATCTGCTTGAACAATATGCACAAGCGATAGACTCGTCCTCAAATGATGAACCAGAAACTTGGTCTAATGCAAATGCTTCAAAAAAACAGCAACCGTTGTCACCTATCTACACTAATATTATAAAGATGAAAAATTTGTATTTTTGTTTGTTTGTAATGGATAAACCCAAAAACTACTGGACCGATTTTAAAAATTCTTTCACCATTAGGAAGCTACATTATATGCAAGTAACATAAGCTATATTTTATTTTAGAAAAAATAGGGGTCCGTAGGATATTTGGGTTTTTCGGACCCAAGGTGTATAAAATCATCCAAAAAAGTTCCTTATTAATCAATAAACACAATATAAAGAAAGGCCTGCAATCGAAGTACCAGGTGGTCATAACTTGGTAGGAGCTCATCTAACATGGGTGTGTCGTAGCTAGAAAACGCTTTATGCCTTCAAAGTACCACTTTGTCATAACTTGGTCTAACATGGGTTTATGGTACTTGGTGCTCTTTGCTTTGTGTTGGTGGGATCTGATAAGTTAACACAACATTTATTGATTCTGAGGCGATACGAAGTTCGCTGGGTCAGCTAGTTGTATATCCATACAAATATTATAAATAGGAAAGTGTGTGTGTCTGTTTGTCCGTCTTTCACGGCAAGACGGAGCGATGAATTGACGTGATTTTTTAAGTGGAGATAGTTGAAGTGATGGAGAGTGACATAGGCTACTATTTGTCTCTTTCCAACCCCCCACTTCCCTAAAATGATAGGTACTGGTTCGAATTGAAACATTCTTTTTGAGTCGGGTAGCCTATTTATTGAGGAAAGCTATAGGCTATATAACATCACGCTACGATCAAAAGGAGCAACAAAAATGGAGGAAAACTGGCAGGCTGCGATGGGACGGGAAGGGTCAGGGTAGCAAATATTTGACGCGGACGAAGTCGCGGGCAGAAGCTAGTATTTAAATTAAAGTGAAATAGGAACTCAAACCAAAAATATTGGGAATAATCATACACAATACAAAGAGCTATTTGGGAAATTAGTAGCAAGTGAAATGTGAATCATATACATGGACAGGCACGCTTTTATTTAATGTCCGAAATATTATGTCTTATATAAAAAAAGCAAATAAGAAATAAGAACTAATTAATATGAAATAAAGAACAATGTTGAATAATAAACCTTCCTTTTATTTAAATCAACTTTATCAAAAAAATGCTGCTCCAATAAAACCAGTGATCAATGGGTTTTATTCGATGTTTTTACCGAATACGTTCACCGGAAAATAACTGGTGATTCTCCGGTACTCATTGCTCCGGTCCAAACTTCTAATACATATCAAAGACTCTCGGATACTTACATGTTTTGTGATAGTAATCGGTTTTTCAATAAGAGCCGGTTATTATCGGTTTTCATAAAACCAGGTACATCACTAATGACAACTTATTGTCATAAGTCATTGAGGCAATGGATGGATGTAAAAGTGAATATTATTTTATGGGAATATTAGGTTATAAAAGCAGACTCCAGGAATTTACCAAGAGTTAGTGTTGATTTCTTGTCAGAAAAGTTTTCCTCCATCCATTTTAAACTTTATCCAATATCCGACGTCATTCTCCAAATGTAAATACACGTTATAGGCAAGTTTGGAAGTATTAGGTACTAACGTGTTTTCACGTACAAGCAGATTTACTAAACATTTATCGAGTATATTCGCAGACTTACGTCAAAGTGATCTTCGCAGTTCACAACATGCAAAAAAAAGAGCAATGCAATGAAGAATGAATGATGCATGATGGTGATGTGATGTATTGTGGAATACAATAAAATATTGAGTATTGTAATGGTGTTTGGAGAAAATTGAAATTTCTTTTCGCAGCTTGAAACCATCTTTGTTTCAGTTTTGGGCCAGAAGGTCCAGTCAAAAACTATTCATGTGGAAACTGTTGAAGTAGACACGGACTTATTGGCACAAAACATGAATAAACGCGGATTATTAGTGGTATGGTTATGATCACCTGCTGTTGATGGATAGTCAGTTTTAAATTTTTACAAAAAAATATCTCTAAAGTTGAAAAAATATGCAAAAGTATGAAAGCCGACGAACAAATACGACCAGTGACACAAGAATGACGTCATCGGAACTATAGGTGCGTTTTCGCGCGAAAATTCAAACTGTCAATTTAAAACTGCATTTTTTCCGACAAATTACAATGTTTTAATTTTTTAATATATTTGTGGTCTATTCTATATGGAAATCTTTAAAATGAAAACTAAAATAAAAATATTGCATGTTCCCTATTGTGTTACCTGAATCTTATGAAGATCTAGAAACATTTGAACATTTCCAGTTACGTTGGGTAATTTGTACTTTATAATCTTTTGTTGAATACCCTGCTATTTATCCTGCCAGAGTGCCAGTTCATAGCTTCCAGACTATTCTGAACTAATCTCACCGTAAATACATAAGATTGTTAACTGGTCTATCATACCTGATGCTAAGGATTGACAACTCGCTTCACCTAAGTTTTTACGATGAGGTCTTACAGAATAGATCGGCTGGTCTATTTTGAATACTTACAGTAAGATCATCAATCGCAAGCGCCGATACAGGCGGCAGGGGTCCGTAGGAATGTGGCGGCAGTAACTGTCGTATGAACGTGCCTCGCTCCACATCCCACACTATAGCTTGTCCGTCGCGACTGCCGCTGACTACGAGGTTGTAAGCCGGGCTTGCCGCTAAACATGTTACTGCTTCTTCGTGACCATAGAGACAGACTTTTACGGCTAAACGACGGCGCCGGGCCCAGTATTGCCATACTGTTACTACCTAGAGTGGAAAATTAAGTAATTAATTAAAATATTGGATCGCATAACCCTATACATTGAAAAATAAATGATAGTTAAAGTGAACAATGGGGAATATGGTTTTAACATTTAGTGCAATATGTCTGTCTGTGTTTCCACCACAATGGGGAAAAACTTTGTTTATGGTATTGCGCTGTAACTAAGCATAGCGATGTGAAAATAACGCTACCTATTGATTTTACATCTCACTTCTTGAGTGGTAACTGGCCAAATTAACTGCTTGTACACGCGGCTACATATCATGCTCTACATTTCCAGTCTAAGCTGACCGCGCATTGTATAGATTTTTCGTACGATGCGAAGTCACCTTATACTGGTAATGTATAGCTTGATTTGTCACCGTGCGATAACTGTGAACTGCGAACACTACCGGTGGATCAATTTTCATCCCTATTTAGTAAGCAATAAGGTTGAAAGGTAGTCAACCGCCAGTGTCCACAATTCTATATTTAAAGTTATGTAAATCAAGATTTTCTTCAGCTATATTACTACAATTTCAACTCACCGTGCTAGTCCCCGCAGTAACAATAGTCTTATCAGAAGGACAGACGCACGTGACGATTTCCCCGCACGCCTGTGCTACAGTCTCGCACACAAACACGGCCTTATCGTTGTCATAGTTGCCGATACGCAGCGAATGGTCCGCGAAGCCCCACGCGACGTACTTGTTGTATGTAGGAGGCATTAGGACCTTGTTTTGTTCTACTGCTAATATTGCCTTGTCTGTGTACAGGATTTGGCCGACTGGGCCTTTTACTTCTGCAAATGAATGTAGATAGAATGACATAAAAATATATTATGAAGACGAATAATTTTTGCATTTCTATATTTTTTAATGTTCTCCTGGCATAAGCGAAATTATATTTAGTACCCAATTTTTCCTGTTAGGTTCTGCATCACCCAAAGGTTGCTTGGTAGGAAATGTTTATGATATTAGGTTTATTACTCTGTAAGTTTGTTGATTAAAATATTCAATAAATAAATAAGCCGAGTTGTCTAAGTGACAGCAATAATTATAAATAAAATAGATGATTACATCTTTTTACTATTTGATGAATAACATACCTTTAACAGGTTGTAATGAAGGCCTCAAGTTTTCTAGATTGTGGAAAAACAGTTTCTCCGGTGGCGTGATACCCTGAGACGGTATTATATTGTTCGGGTCTAATATAGTTGAACTTCGCTGAGACATCTTCTTGCTAGGATGCGCTTTCTTGAACAGTTGCTTTGGTATCTGACCAAAGTTGTTTATGAAACCGATTGTTGCGTTTTTCTTTAACGGGTCGTCGATACTGGAACAAAATTACAAAATGTAAATCCGGCCATCTTAATAGATTGGAAACAAGACAAAGGGTGGTAAAGATTGAGAATGGGTTTTGGGGTGCTGTTCTAAATTTTTTGACGTCAAAAAGTTTTTTTTAACGTTTCTTTACTATAATTTGAATTTATATGTCTGGACTTAGAATTGACTTTTATTGCATCATTATTTAGTATTTAATTGGTTCTCAAATACTTGCGTGCGTTAAGGATTTTTTCGTGATCGAGGTCAACAGTTGGCCCATTAATTCAGCAATGAAAAAAAAATTGTTTGGGCCTGTTTCAAACGGATCTGGGTAGTTAATCAGTATACCCATACTATCAACCCGCACTGTGCTCGCGTTGTGGATTATGGCCCACTCATAGAGTGGAGGCCTGTGTCGCAGCAGTGGGAACGGGATAGGCTGCTTATGTTTATACTGACTTGTATATATCAACGTTGCCCTCGTAGAAGAGATGGTGGAAGACGTTGGAGGACTCCACAGCGGGTGGCCCCTGCTGCTTGTAGCCGAAGACCAGGTCGATCCAGTGGTGCAGGCGGTGCGACACGTAGTCCGACTCCAGCGCGGCGCGGTGCGCTCGTATAAACTCACGAGGGTCGCCGCGCGCCCACGCCGGGAGGACTACGTCACCCAGCGCCACGCCCGACTGCTTGCAACCTGCCGTGGCGAGGCTTATTGTGACAGTGGTTGGTGTGACTGGTGTGAGGCATTGACGTAAAGTACGAAGACATGCACTTTTATCATGATGATGCGAAATAATGTGTAGTTTATGTGTGCTGTAAGAGCCGTTAAATTATATGAACCCGTCCTCCATGAATATGATAAAATAATATTTATTTTCTAAAAAAGGAGGTAGAAATAAAATAAGAATAGCTTAAATATTTTTGCCTAACAGCCGTTTTAACTGTACGCACGGCTCCACATCAAGCTAAGTATTTCCAGTATAAACTGATCTCACATTGTATGGGATTTCCCTATAATGAGAAGTCAGCTTAAACTGGAAAGGTATAGCTTGATATATAGCCGTGTGTACAAATTTTCACAAGCATATTTAACATTTAGAATATAAGAAGTCTTTTACACTATAAACATTATGATTGCACAACCATTTTTGCAGTTTATAAACAACTAGCTTTTGCCATCGTCTTCGCCCGCGTGGAGGTCGGAAAATATCCCGCGGGAACGGGATAAAAAGTAGCCTATGTCCTTTCTCAGGCTCTAAACTATCTGTGTACCAAATTTCATTTAAATCCGTTCAGTAGTTTTAGCAGGAAAGCGAGACAGACAGACAGAGTTACTTTTGCATTTATAATATTATTATAATTATAATATTATATATAGTGTGGAAGTTTGGATGTGAATTTCGGATCATAACGATAAAAATCATTCACAAGGAAAGTTGGTTAGAATAGTTTCGATGCTGGAGGACTGTTTTTGCCCATGAAAATTTATACTTACTTATACTAATACTTAAGATTTGAAATATTTATGTAAAATTTACACCAGAGGTCCAAAATGATTGCTTACCTAAATCGAAGTTATTGGAGTTAACCAGGAACTCGGGTAAGTAAAAGAATTCCGGTATTAGCTCTTTTACGTCAGCCATATTATGTCGCGACGCCGAGTTCCACGCCTCCTTTATTGAGTGGAACATTCTGGAATAAAAGATTAATTTTATCTCTATTTTCAACATTAATGAAAAAGTTGTATACAGGGTAATAATAAAGTCACCTGCATAACTTTAAGTAGTGAATCTCCTTATCATTCTGAACAACTAATTCTATGATAACCAAATCTGATTCGAGAAAAAAAATACAACATTTTATGCAATGTTGTTTGCTGACTCTACTACCACTTTAGTGTCACACCATCCTGTATATAAATGTCAAGTTACCTGTCAGCCAAATCAAAATGTCCGCCCTGTAGCTTGAGGAAGTGTTGCGTGAAGGGCTCCATCCTGACTAGATACGAGCACACGATCATAGCGGACGAGTAATGTGTGCCGTAGTGGTATGGAGGAGTTTCACCGTGAGGGTCGTCCCATTCCTACAAATAAAAGACAGTCTTTACAAGTTTGAACTGGTTACTTTAGTGCTAGCAGTACCAAGTATTTATAAGTGGCAAAATAAATAAATTAAAAAATCATCGTTATCATCATCATTTCAGTCGAAAAACGTCCACTGCTGGACATAGGCCTCGCCAAGCTCCACCACTTCGACTGGTTCTGTGCTTTCTGCATTCAGGGGATTCCTGCGGCCTTCACAAGATCCTTGTCGTTCTTGAAGGCCTCCTTCCAACTTCCCTCACGAGGTCTTCCAGCATGCGGTCACCACTCCAGAACCCCATTGCTCGACGAACATTGGCCCCATCGGCCATCTGTTCGTCGAGCAATGTGCCCTGTTCATTATCACTTAAGTTAGTAATAAATAGAATAAAAACTTTTATTTACCACTAAAAGAAGGTACATTAAAAATATGACAGATACTCTAAGTAAATACAAGTTGACCATCCAACCATCGTTGTCATACCTACCGCCGACTGAGCCAAATAAAATTCAATGTTTAATCAAGGCAGTAAGAGTCAATTTTAACTGTATAAAGTGATGTCAACACGATTTTCTAAACAATAACAGTTAGCTTTAAAAAAATAATTTTGGATCATTATGTGTGAATGTCGTCTTGCATTCATTATGTTACATGTTGTATAAAACCCACCTTATATCGTTTCCTAAACTGCTCCAATCTATCGGGGCTCTGTGCGCCCATGGGTTTAGTGAGATCACGGAAGGTAGCCGGGTCGTTGAGGTCCAGTTCCAACGAGTCATAGTCAGCTAAGATCCACGGGAACACTGGGTATTGCATCAGGTCGTTATATGAACGACCGGCAAGAGTGTTTAGATGCATGAGGTATTGGAAGTTTGATATTTCACCTCTCTGAAATACAACGTGATAATTAGAAGTTTTTTTTACCGATTTCAAAATGGAGGAGGTTCTCAATTCGTCTGTATTTTTTGTTTTCTGTGTACGTTTCGCGATATCTCCGGCAATTGTGGATCAATCTAGATTTTTTTGGATATGGTATGCCACAGGAGTGCCATATAAATTTTATTAACTTGGTTTGAGTGGTTTTTTTTTTGTTTTTTCAAATGATTCCGTAGGCCAAATGTGTTTCTAATTGTAATAACACTTTTATCCAATTGTTCGAGAATACTAAGCTTCGTAAATGTTCGTATATTTTTTCTAGTCACTTACTTGCTGACCTAAAACATTGTTGCATAGATAACTAACCCATGTTTTGTCTCTACGCCTAAAATACAAAGGGATCGCATTTCTTTGTAATTATGAGACGTAACTTTACAAATAGGAAACTTGATCTTCAGTTAAACTTATGATACATTTTATGACAGTTTTTTGAAATGACGTTTTCAAGATGGCAACACTGAGACAGCAGGTCCAGGTACTTGTTAAAATGTCCCTTATGTGTTTTAAGTCGTGACTGAATGATGAACGTCATCATGTATTTCATATTCATCGTGGAAATGGAAGACCTTATGTCAAAGGGACGCCAACTATTTTCGCAAATTTTCATGAAAACCTCATTATGTAGTTGGGTACATACCAGCCATCGCTGCGTGACGGACGTATCTCCTATAAGCGTAGCCAGCAAACCACCCGGCTGTTCCACAGCCACTCCGCGCTTCTGTCCCGCTACTGAGCCGGCCGCACTGTCCGCCATGCCTGTTGCTAGTGCGGTGAAACGGCTGTACACCTAGAGGATTTACGTGACATTAAACATGTGCAACCATCCTGTTGGATATGCCGATATAGGACGGACAACAACCAAACACGCTAATCAATGACACACTAACTTGAATCGGTATTGACGGGTTTACTTAGCCGGGTCGCAGTCACATACATACGTAACACGTCCAATATGCGATGAGATACTGAACTCACATCAATATCATCATCATTTCAGCCGAAAAACGTTCATGGCTGGGCATAAGCCTCGCCCAATTTAGGCGGGACTTGCCATAATCGCCACGCTTGGCAGGCGGGTTGACGAACACAGTATGGTGGTAAAATGCATAGAGAACGCTGCTGCCTATTCTCTAGTAAGTATCTTAGTCGCCTCTTATGAGATCCACGGAAAGAAATGCTATGGTGCTGTTCTTTAAGACCGGTATCACATGGAACTCACATATTAATCAGGAAATTGTGGAATTGTGGAATTATGTAAACTAGTTCGCAAACACCCAGATTCTTACAAAACACGGGAAGAAATACAAACTAAATATTCGCTGCGCCATAAAAACAGACTAAATTTGCCTCCGTCCCGCCTTAAATTACATTCTTCTAGTCCACATTCAATGTCTGTAAAAATATATAATAAATTACCAGACAGTATAAAACAAGAAAACAAAATAAATATATTCTTGAACAAGTTAAAACATTTCCTAATAAATAAATGCTATTACACAATAGACGAATATCTATCTGATAATCTCAATAATAATAAATAGACACACATACATGACATATAATAATTAGGTTTATATAATATAGCACAATAATGTCAATAATTAATAAATAAATTAATCGTAATAATATATTATAATGAAATAATAATAATAACATGATTAAAATAAAATTCTTATTAAAATATAGAAACTAAATATACGAATTACAATATGAAATATGCAAATAAATACGTAATCAACTATTATAATTCACAATTTAATATATTATTGTTAAAAATACAGACCAATATTAAGAATTTATAGAAAAATAATTAAAGCGCTCTTCCTCTATTCTAATTAGAATTTAAAATGTTGCTGTGCCCTACGGGGTCCATAATTGTTTCTATATATATTATACCCACCACCTGTATACATTATGGAATGCAATAAAGATTTGAGATTTGAGATTTGAGAAAAGAAAAAGGTTAAAACGCAGGAAAGGGCAAAACGGACGATTCTAGAAGCTGATAAAAGAAATGATACTATCAGCAATTCAACTTTGTTGGATGACACAAAGATTTCGAAGGTAGAATTTTGCGCCAATAGAATACTATCGGGGTAAGTTACAGGTAGTAAGTAAGATATAACAAAAATGCCTACCTTGTTTCGCACTTTTCTTGGAAAAGCGAGCAAGTAGTTCCTGCCGTCACTTGAAAACACTTCCAACGCTATCGGTTGTAACAGATACCTCCTTTTGTGTACTTCCCTATAACAAAACCACATAATCTTATAGTACCTACATATTACAGAACAAAATCATGACAAATGTAGATAAAAATTTGTAAATCATACCGAATGTCTTCATACAAAAACTTGGAGCACTGCCTCTGGTTACTCCGCTGTATGCCCTGGGCTGGTAGGATAGGCTCATAGTCATCAGGACAGCTGTCCAAGTCCCGTATTTCTCTGTTCTTTAGTAACGTAAATCCGTCTATGACGTAGCAGTGTTCTCGACCGAATAGTAATAGACCTTCCGTTGTGTCTAAGCCTTGTATTCTTGCGCAACGGAACATGTGGGAAATCTGAAACATATAATAATATTTAACCTTTGGTTTATCTATCTTGAAGTGAAGTAATACATTAAAATATAATATTAAAATATAATATGTGTGTTATATCTTGGGGGCTTTTTTTTGCCCTGTTCATTATCATTTAAGTTAGTAATAAATAGAATAAAAACTTTTATTTGCCACTAAAAGAAATACATTAAAAATATGACAGACACTCTAAGTAAATACAAGGTGACCATCCAACCATCGTTGTCATACCTACCGCCGACTGAGTCAATTAAAATTCAATGTAAAATCAAGGCAGTAAGAGTCAATTTTAAATGTATAAAGTGATGTCAACACGATTTTCTAAACAATAACAGTTAGCTTTAAAAAAAATAATTTGGATCATTGTATGAGTATGTGTGAATGTCGTCTTACATTCTTTTTTTTTTCAGGATGGGATATCATCAAATGACTTCTCCCGCTCTGGGCGGAGCGGGAGGGCGTGTCAGACTTTTACTGACTAAAACCCACCCGTGTTCCATCAGTTGCCCATGTGCCAGGGTCGCGGTATCTCTTTCGAACAATCACGCGACCCCGGCAGAACAATCACGCGACCCCGGCAGTATCTTGGAGGCTTGTGGCTAAGTTATAACGGCTGCACGGGTGGATAATTCAGGTTATGTTACCTTTGCCGTGGTTGGTCCGTGGATGGGTAATCATATTTACATACCAAGATCCCCTCCGTGACTGGGAAAGCACATTAGGCCATTGATCCCGGCTGTCATTTGTGGATCTTTGACAGTCGTTCTCGGTCGCCCAGCCTTACCAATAGGTATGGTATTATTACCCAGTAACTGGATTGTGCGCAGTCACTTCATGTAAAATTCATCATGCATCCGCTTTGCTTATTTATTTACCAGCCGATTATTTGCAATCTTATTCACTGTCACTCTGTGCATTCAAATGTTTATTTGTTTACTTACATAATTTTTTACAATACTTCATACAACTATTTACACTAGATACTAAATTGATTGACTAACTAACTATATCAATATGTACATATCGTATCGTTACTATGTATTTTATTTTAATTATGTATTTATTTGTTTGTCTGATTCAAATTTATTTAACTTATAAATGCATACACATATCACGTTGCAGCTTTGATATAAAACTGATTTACATCCGTCACCTCATTTTCAGGTCCAGTTGAAAACCAGCGTCAGGCACTAGTTGTCTGGCTTTTTTGCTGAACTGGGCCTTTTTGGAGCAGCCGTGAAGCACACTATAATGCTAGTTTCTGACATCTCACCTTACACTTTTTCATTTTATTTTTTATTCTTTACTGCTGTATAACTAACTGTTATGTGCCTTTCTACTGTGCTAAATAAATGTATTTTCTTTCTTTCTTCTTTCTAAAATAGTGGTATTCAACTGCATCTAGTTTGACTACAAACCCACCGCAAAGTAGTTGGGAAAAAGCTAGGTAGATGATAATGTAAATTATGTTTCTGACCAAAAGATCTACTTGCGGTATACTTCTTATTGTTTCATACAGCGTTATTTCCAACTTGTTTGCAGAGGACTAGCGGGTAATATTTGCTCTGGATAATTACTTTTTTACCGCTGATTTACAGTTCTTTTCTCACACTACATGCTGTGTAACACAGTACCTTCTCGTGATGTTCAAGAAGCCGTAGAAGCGTTTGATTATCAGGTGGCGGAGTAGGTTGTTCATCTTCATCCTCATTGTCAGGCCCATCTTCATTCCCTAAATAAATGAAATAATACATTTTCAATGTGATTCTTTGCTAAGTTCACGGTTTAAGCGCGAATTAATCATTGCAATTTAAGTCTTGTGCAAAAGACATAGGTGCGCTTATGACTTGCAAGTGTAACTGATTGTTTCTATAGACTTACCTTCACCGGAAGATTGGTTCGTGCCGCGACTAACAACGCCACTACTGACGAGGTCTGAAGGTGAACCGTCGCCGTTGGCCACATCAATGGATGTATCTCCACTTCTGCGAAGCGAATTAAAACAATTTTAAGGGATAAGTTTGACCATACAGTAAAAAGAGTCTTAAAACCATTGGTTGATGGTTTTAATGTGTGTCTAAATAAAATTTTGTGTTATAACCTCCTTTTATGATTGTAAGACATTTCACGATCAAAAATGGTTTTAAATAACGAACTTTATTCCGACTATGTTGACGTTCTTTATACAAAAAACTGATTTTAAAACCGTGTCTAAGTTGTCAATTGCCTATTAAGAACTTTACATCAGTCGAAATGGTCTAAGGTTAAACGTTGAAAAAAAAAAAATAAGCTTCGAAATGTAAAAACTGCATGGAAGGTTCAAGTTCGGGGCAAACTTAGAACTCGTTTTGCAATAAAACGGCTGCTATTTCAATGGTGGACTGGAAACGAAATAAAGAACCAAGGTCCAAGAGCCATTAGTGTTATAGATATGAGGATATATCTTACGTGGTAGGCTCATCAGTAGTTTCAGGTATGTCGGTAGGCTCGGCCCCTTCTACCTCGCCAAGGTTACTCGCCGCCCGCCATTGTTGATACACGCGGTAGTATTCCTTGCTGTCCAAGCTTTGGGCCACTTTGTATTTTAGTTGTTTCTAGAACAGATGAGTGGAAAATTAAATATGTATTCGAGTAAGCAATGGTGGGTATAAACATCTTCAAAATTTTTATATTTGTACTAGTTTTTGCCAGCGGCTTCGCTCACTTTGAGGTTTAAAATTGTCTCATGGGAATTTTCCCGGAAATTTGTACGTTTAAATGTTTCTTACTCAATCACAAAAAACCGACCGCACGGATTAAGCTGAAATTTGGCACAAATAATTTATAATTTGGAATAACATATGGGATACTTTTTATCTCGTTAGTACGTACTAGGCTACGGTCGTTTTTGTATGATTCAGTGACAAAATATTAGTAGGGTAGTAGAATTTAATATTCAATATTAGTAGAACATAGTAAAATAATGGGATTTAATACTCGGTTGGTTTTGACATGGATAAGTCAACGTTAAATATCACTTTTATAGCAGGGTAAAATTCCGCCTCTCTCACCCTTTGATACCATTCTATTCACAGGAATTTCTGAATGTTTCACAAGATGCTGTGCAAAAACAAGACAATTAATAACTGCAACTTACATTATCGGGATCATCGAGGTCGGGCCGATAAGGATAGTGCATGTAGAAGGAGTGGTTCCTGGTGAGCAGCTTGCGCATGCGCGCGGGCCCCTCGGTGCAGTCGAGCGCCCACTTGGCGAGCGCGGCGGCGCGCGGCGGGCCCCACAGCGCGCGCTCGCGCGTCAGCTCGCGCCACGCGCCCGCCCACTCCGCCTGCACGTAGCGCAGCGTGTGCAGCCGCGTGTTGCTCGCGCCTTGCACGCAGCCGCACCACGCTTGTCTACAGTGCAATCTCATAACTTAATATCTACTGTATTCAAAGAGATTTCAGCAAAACTGAAGGGGTCTGCTAGGACCGATGCCTGCCAGGGTCGCGAGATTGTTCGAAAGAGATACCGTGACCCTGACACATGGGCAACTGAAGGAACACGGGTGGGTTTTAGTCAGAAAAAGTCTGACATGTACGCCTCTCGACGTTCTCTTTGCATAAAATAATACGACAGTACGGCTGTCGACGTCACACTTTTGACTGGCATGTAATCAGTACGCCTTGCGGCGTTCTATTTACAAGGAATGGCATGGATATTATTTTGTGTTACTGTCGTGATGTTAAAAAACATTAAACAAAAGTGTGTCCTACGCTCACATGGATTACTGTTGCTATGTGCTACAACGCCTATAGGCAATATATAATATCATGTAGTGTCCCAACACGATTAACCATTAAGGGAATACTGTCCGTCAATGTGTTAATATTGTTACGTAGATCGTAAAGACTTGAACCGACACGCTAACGCCATCTTTTATCAAGTAGCAGGTACCACACGAACGATTATCCGTAGACGCCACCGTCATCTATTATCGAATAACGGAATTATCTTTCTGGTACTATCTAGAAACTTCGCCGCTAACTGTGAACTGTGGCAAACGATCGCGAGTATTCGAGAATGATCAGGTCGGCATATAAATAGCGGATTGTTGGACTAAGAAGACAGCTCGGTTATGGTTGCGATCGAATGCAATACAAGCGAAACAGTGCAATACAAGCGAGAGAAGTGATTCTGGTTAACGTTTCCGATTATTGCGGTATTTGTGTTTATTTCATTCAACTGCCTTTGTGTGTTTTTGGTTAAATTGGTCAATTAATATATCCCGAACCCAAGCTCGTAACAATTTAAAGCTTTGCGAATTTAAAGATTTTTAATAAATTGAACCAGTTCGAGACATTGCACCAGTAAAGTTTGAATAATAAGAAGAACTACATGAGATCGCCATTGTGGTGATCACGGAGCAAATACAAAGAGGAGATGTTGTAATTAGATTTTCCTAAGAAACAACGCGTGACATTTTGCGGGGTGCGGGGTGTTAGATCCCGCCCACTTCTTTATTTTCCATCTACCGGTTAATAGCAAAACTAGGTGCTCGTACCGTCAATTTTGCTTTTGTAGTTATTTATCTATCTCATACTAGATGTCACTACGTGCAGGAGGCAACAGGGTCGAACTCAGAATTTGCGTACCAGGGAGTACTTTGTTTTTTACTCATCTTAATACGTATTTTTTTACGAAAAACAATAATTTTAGAATAAAAATATTTTTGATGCATGACGAAAGAAGATAATCAGTGTGTCTCTTATTTTTAAATGACAAGCATTAAACATAAACATTTATTTTTCAAAACATCTATATTTCACACACAAATAAAAAACAAAACACATTTTATATACAACTAATTGACATCAACAATAAAACAAAAAAAAGCAAAAAGAACACACGAAATATAGCGGTTAAAAACATTAGACCGGGAAGCACTGTCCGCTGCTCACAGTGCAATATGTAAACATATCCAGTGGCAAAGCAGTGGAGAGACCCACCTATTCGAGAACACGCTTATTATAATGTTGCTACTGGACCTAACACGACCGTATCATCGCATACTGCCAAAGTCTTAAAATTTCAACCAGACGCAAAATGTTCACTTCTCAGAATGTCAACTTCTTAGAATATCCAATCCGCATAATGTCAATTTCTCAAAATGTCGATTTCTCACAATGACAAACTCGTATGAAATAAAAATCACTTTTCACTTTCCATTTATGAGACAGTCGCGGCACATTTGTTAAAATAATTAGAATCCGATTACGACCCTGTTTTTTTTATATTTATGTTTGTTGTTCATGGTTGACGATAGATGGCGGCCTGTTGACATAATGATATAAAAACCACGATAAAAACTACAAAAAAAATATTTAGGCGATTGAAAGGTTTTTGGGAATTAATTTTGAATAAATTTCAGTACATATAATTATTAAAATATATTAATACTGAGCTTTACGTGCCTAAATAATTTTAGTACCCATGTCACAAAGTGTCGCCATCTAATGTCGGGTAGAATTATATTTGGAAACACCGAAGTTATGACATTTTTCTAGAAGAATTTTTATAAATTACGTTTAAAATTACTTACAAATGAAATGTGATACCATTCATAGCATCAGAACGTCTATCCGAGTAGTTTTTACAAGATAGAACACAACACTTCATTCTTATTTTGGTCTAGCGCGAATATACTGAACTTTTACTTAGTTGTGCACAGGACGAACGTCAACAATACACTGACTAAGGCCACGCCTACTTGATGACGTCAGGACCAAGTTGAAAATCACAGTGCACAGTTGTTTAGGCCGACTCCTCTTTGTATTTACTCCGTGGTGGTGATCACTACAATCATTAGTTAGGGCTTTGGGTTTAGAGTAAAACCACCGAATTATTTGTCAGTATACAAAAACTCCAAGGGACGCCTAGTTGCCATAGCGAATAGTTCGGGACTCTTTTGAGACAACCATTGAATTGTGCGCTACATTTAATTGTACATGTATAACACATTCAAACAATTTTGCCCTGTTACTAAATTCTTTATTTTCATTCAGGTAGACCTGAAAATCGCATAATTATCAAAAAATATTTGCACGAAAGGGCAACGCGTTTGTTTCTTACTACTATTATTGAAACACATTTTCAATCCACCATCATAAGTTTCGACCTTAAGAAGAGACAAGTATTTACCAGAATCCTAAGTGATTCCTATTTGGATGTCCTAAAAATATTAATGGAAATTCTTCTACAAGTGACAAGGACAAACAGAAACCATGGATTTCAGCACACGATTGAAAACCCATAAGCGTAGATTTTTTTCACCGGCTATAAAATTAGAAAGTGCAATAACAAAATTTATGGTAGAGTAACCTTTTTTTTTCGAATCACATACTGAATATAGTTGTGCGTCGCCACCATGTACAATTAAGACACAATTAAGTTTTCTTAAAATACTAAATATACAATTTACTGCAACCAACTTGGTTGTAGTATGTATTACTTACCGGACAAGTTGCACATGATCCTGCATATAGGCCAGCGCATGATCTCGCGGCGGATTCGAACGTTGCTTAGCTGAGTCTTCCTTCTTCACTTTAGTTCTAGACGCTAGCCGAGTAAGACCGCCTGTCACTTTCTGTATCTTTGACTGGATTTGATTGTGAAGCTCCCATGGGACGCGGTATGTAGCCTGTTAAAAACAAAAACTTTACTATTTATATTTCTTTGAGTTACCTATTAAATTATGTACTTTAGCGCTTTTTATTTTAAGTTGATTTTTGAGTGATCGTTTGTAATAAAAAGGTTGTGTTTGAGTACAGTAAAATTTGAGTTTTGTCATTTATGACGTTGGGTTTGTTGTTCCAAAACTTTATGAAATATTGCAAATCCTATAATTATACGTAATGTCTATTTTGCCTTATGCTTATCTATTATTACCTATTGTATTGCCTGTTGGGGTGGTGCTGCAAAAACCATCCTAAAACCGTTGGTGGTTGTACATCGCGCCATACTGAAAGTGGCTACCTTTCGTCCGATAATTTATCCAACTAATCAGCTATACAAAAACTGCAACGTCCTCAACGTACGGCAACACTTTATTCTACACACAATTCTGCTGCAACACCGTAAAACCCCCTATATTGAAATGACCAAACGTCGAAAAGATACAATATGTAATACTCCAAGAACCCGTGTGTCGTTTACTAAAAGATTCTTTTATTATTTAGGTCCGTCTCTTTACAATACAATGAACAAAAAATGTCCGATAAATAGATTGTCTTATAATAATTGTAAAAAGACTGTCCGTACATTCCTACAAAATAAAACCTACGACGAAACCGAAAAATATTTAATTTAACTAATAAGTTTATATCTTGTACCACTCACCAAACATAGACTCACACTAATGCAATCCCTTTACTTACCTACGCACGCTCATACAGCCGCACGCTCACGCACTTACACACAGACCCATACACGCACACACGCACACACACACTCACCCACACACACACACGTACACAAATGCGCTTGCGCACCAAATAGTATGTAAAACATTAAAAATTGTACTTGTAAGAATAAAATTGTAGTACCCACATTAGAGAGGATTGGCACTGCTACTCCTTAATACAGGCTATTTCATAGCCTAGCTAGGAGAACAGTACGTCACCCACTTGATTGTATAGATATTTTATTTTATACTACCTACTTTTAAAACTGATATGTACTACAATCTCTTTTATATAAAATAAAGAATTATGTTATGTTATCTTAAATTCTGATTTCAAATACATTACATTAAAACCGCGAGTGAGCTGAGAGTCACATTTACGTCACAATTTAGAAATATGGCTTTACTATTCATAATTCTATAAAATAGTAATGATAAAGAATAATGGCGATTTTTCTAAAGCATTATGGCACAAATCCTAACATATAAAGATTGATAATTATAGTTGGATTGACATCCAAGCCTTGTATACGTATGTGTATTATTTTATGAAGAAAATTCTCATTAAGTATCCTACCTTCCTTTCGATATCAATATAGTTGATCCACAACTTATGCGCGCTCTCACTGAGTTGTTCCCTCACAGGAGTAAGGTCGGGTGCGCGTGCGTTGCCGACGGGCAGGATTAATGTTATCTTAAACACTTCTTCTATGGCAGGCTTCTTGCACACATACAGTTCTTCCCAAACACGACGAGCGGCGCCGGCCATAAGATTACGTCCTGTTTGGAAGTACGATTTGGAATAAAAACATTTTTTTATCAGCTAAATGACAGGAGTTAAATAATCTTAAGCAGATGAAAAGCCAAAAATTCGTTTAGCAATTATAATTTTAGTTGGGACAGCTTGCCATGGTATAAAACTCTAAGACGATAGCGCACGTATAGATACTTCTTGTGCTATACAAAAATCTAGATAAGCACTTCGTAAACGCATGTTATCTTATTGTCACGTCATATTATTGTCATGGAAACTGGGTCTTAAGACCACCTAAGCCCAGTTCCCATTCACACACTCTACAACGTGTTCCTTTTGATATCCCATAACTCTAGGATGTTAATGAGACCATGTCAAAGAATCAACTGACATGTTGTTTTTTTTATTATGGTTGTAAGTTTTATTGATAAGTACGAATAAATCATTTTTATTCAAAACAATCTTTCATATTTAAAACCTAGAAAATAAGAACTTGACATATTTCACATTAGACAAAATAAACATAAATAATCGCGACGTCGAATCATTTGGTATGAAAAATAACGACAAAAAACCTATGACAGTACCTTATCATTATTCATAATCCAACCAATGATTAAGTAAATTAACAGGTGCCAATGTTTTACCTTGATGTGTAGTAAGTTTGTCATCTCTGGACTCCAAGTCGCCACTAGGGTTGACATGCCAAGTAGTTCGCATGTGCGAATCGAGAGCGATCTTCATGTTAGAACTCAACTGCAGGAGGCAATAGGTAAGGCAGCCGATGAATTCCAACTCATGGTTACCCGCACCGAATATTAGTAACCTAAACAAAAAAGAATCATCAAAATCGGTTCATAAACGACGAAGTTATGTGTGAACACACATAAAAAAAATAAACCTAACAATATACATCAAAACAAGCTTCTTACATAAATAAGAACTCTCTTACGAACATATTCTTAACATTTTCTCTATCTTACGGAAAGAAAACCGGCCAAGTGCGAGTCGGACTCGCGCACCGAGGGTTCCGTACGAACCTGTAGGTATCCTCGGTTTATGCATAAGGTTTATGTTTATGAAATTAAATGTTTTTTTTTAAATATTTGAGTTGATTGAAGTAAAGGTAAATTGCGGTTTCGGTTTATGACGTATTAAAAAAAAAACTACTTACTGGATCTCGTTCAAACCAATTTTCGGTAGAAGTTTATATAGTTATGTACATTATATATTTTTTTTAGATTTATCATTCTCTTATTTTAGAAGTTACGGGGGGACGGGGGGGGGGACACATTTTACCACTTTGGAAGTGTCTCTCGCGCAGACTATTCAGTTTAGAAAAAAATTATATTAGAAACCTCAATAGCATTTTTGAAGACCTATTCATAGATGTCGGATGTCGACCAGTGCGAGATTAAGGCGGCTCTCGAGCAGCTTAAGAACAATAAGGCACCTGGAGATGACGGAATAACGACAGAGCTCCTTAAAGCGGGAGGGGCACCAGTCCTGAGAGAGCTCACAGGTCTCTTCACCTCCATCATCCTAGAGGGTACAACACCTGAAGCGTGGAGCGGGGGTGTGGTGGTTCTGTTCTTCAAAAAAGGTGACAAAACCTTGCTAAAGAATTATAGACCCATCTCACTCCTGAGCCTCGTGTACAAGCTGTTTTCGAGGGTCGTCACGAACCGTCTCGCCAGGAGACTTGACGAGTTCCAGCCACCAGAACAAGCCGGTTTTCGAAAAGGCTTCAGCACCGTAGACCACATCCATACTGTTCGGCAAATTGTACAGAAGACCGAGGAGTACAATCAGCCGCTGTGTATGGCATTTGTGGACTACGAGAAAGTCTTCGACTCAATCGAAATTTGGGCAGTTCTGGCCTTTCTGCAACGATGTCGAATTGACTGGAGATATATCGAGGTGATGAGGTGCTGGTATGATGCTGCAACGATGACTGTCCAGATCCAGGATACGAAAACCAGCCCAATCCAACTGCTCAGGGGGGTGAGACAGGGGGATGTGATATCCCCGAAACTGTTCACCAATGCGCTGGAGGACGTATTTAAGACGCTAGACTGGACTGGACAGGGGATCAACGTAAACGGCGAGTACATCTCACACCTTCAATTTGCCGACGACATCGTCATAATGGCAGAGACGCTGGGACAGTTAGACCAGATGCTGCATAGCCTAAATGGAGCCTCTCGGCGGGTAGGCCTCGGCATGAACTTGGACAAGACGAAAGTCATGTACAATTCGCATGTCTTGCCGAGTCCAATCCGCATCGAAGGGTCGCTTCTCGAGGTTGTGAAGGAGTATGTCTACCTAGGGCAAGTCATCCAGCTTGGTAGACACAACTTTGAGAAAGCAGCCGACAGGAGGATCCAGTTGGGTTGGGCAGTGTTTGGAAAACTTCGTCAAGTCTTCTCGTCGCCGATACCGCAATGTTTGAAGACCAAGGTTTTTCAACCAGTGCGTCCTACCCGTTATGACATATGGTGCCTAAACGTGGACACTGACAGTGGGGCTAGTCCACAAATTTAAGGTCACTCAGCGGGCTATGGAGCGGGCTATGCTCGGAGTTTCTTTGAAGGATAAAATCAGGAATGAAGTTATCCGGAAAAGAACTGGAGTTACCGACATAGCTTGCAGAGTAAGCAGGCTACAGTGGCAGTGGGCTGGCCATGTCTGTCGAAGGACCGATGGCCGATGGAGCAGACGAGTCCTGGAGTGGAGACCGCGTATCGGCAAACGTAGTGTAGGACGCCCCCCAGCTAGATGGACCGACGACCTCAAAAAGGTGGCTGGGACAGACTGGATGCGGAAGGCGGAGGACAGGATGTTGTGGCGCAGCATGGGAGAGGCCTATGTCCAGCAGTGGACTGCAATAGGCTGAGTTGATTGATTCACAGATACCCCACACGTATGGGTTTGATGAAAAAAATTTTTTTGAGTTTCAGTTCTAAGTATGGGGACCCCAAAATTTATTGTTTTTTTTTCTATTTTAGTGTGAAAATCTTAATGCGGCTTACAGAATACATCTACTTACCAAGTTTCAACAGCACAGCTAGCTCTTATAGTTTCGGAGAAAAGTGGCTGTGACATACGGACGGACAGACAGACAGACATGACGAATCTATAAGGGTTCCGTTTTTTGCCATTTGGCAACGGAACCCTAAAAATATACGGTCGAATTGAGAAACTTCCTCCTTTTTTTGAAGTCGGTTAAAAACAAAATATGGAGAGTTGATAATTTAATTTTCTGCCATTTTTACTTACTTAAAATGTAACGTCATTCTTATCTAAAGTTCTATACTCTGTTTATTATAACATTAGAAAAAAGAGGCTCGCAGAAGCAGGAGTACGAAACCTTTTATTTCAAGTTAAGTTCAAACAATTTAAATAAATAATGTGAGCTTATTTTGTAACAATGTATGGCATGCATACAATAAAGCATTTACTATCGATCTACTCGTCACAAGGCTTGGATAGGTACATGAAATGAAACAATTTTTAGTAACAATCAGTTTATGAAAAATCAACTATCACATTGTTTTCAACAAACCAACTATAATAATTTAGAATGTCAGAGGATCTAGACACGCGGTAGCGTGTCAAGCCAAGTTCAAGTAACAGAACTGGCGAGCAGCACCGTGTGTAATATTACACGAACCATTTGGAGCCACTTTTGACCCCCTCTTAACTCAAAAACTATTTCACATAAACCTGTCAAATTTGGCTCATATAGTGAGACTTGCAAAATACATATGTGCTCCAAATTTAATAAACACATCCCAAACAGTATTTATAGATATAAACGTCCAAAAATCGTCATTTTTATCACTGACTGACTATAGATCAAAACTCTAACCCAGTTCCAGACGACCTAGAAAGTTCAAATTTGGCTTGCAGATAGGTAATTAGGTGAATATAAAGGAATAAATCAGAAACTGGTAAATGTTAAAATAATTTTCCACTTAATTGATTCTATTATGAACACATAACAAAAACCATTTAGTATTAATTTTGTTATAAATAAGTACCTACTAATAATGTATGTACAAAAAGTAATGATATCCCATCAAAAACATAAATGTGAAATGGGAGCTAAGTTCAATATTATGATGTATGCCTTGGTTGTTGACGTCAACGACAAAAGAAGTGAGATCTAAATGGGTGCCAAGTTCAATGGTCAGTCATGAAGTTTATTTATAAGTACATAAAATATCATTTATTCTTATAACTTAGGATAATATATTGTAGCCAAAGGTCTGACTTGGCTAGTTTTCATATACGAATTATATTATAACCTTCGCAAGTTCTAAACCTGTTACTTGTCGGATCTCATTTTATTTTTCCGAAAATTTGGCTTGCCGGTAGAAACTAGACATCGAACATAATAATTCGTATATGAGAACTAGCCAAGTCAGACCTTTGGCTACAATATATTATCCTAAGTTATAAGAATAAATGATATTTTATGTAGTTATAAATAAATTTCAGGACTGACCGTTGAACTTGGCACCCATTTATATCTCACTTCTTTTGTCGTTGACGTCAACAACCAAGGCATATATCATAATATTGAACTTGGCTCTCATTTCACATTTATGTTTTTAATGGGATTAAAAAAATACACTACTAACAGTATAACATTTTCTAGAGACAAAAGCGTAAATTGAGATTTATTACTATTAAAGAAGAGAAAAAGTTTTGCCAACTTAATGAACAACACAAAACTAACAATTATAACGATAACAAAAAAATAACAAAAGAAAAACAGTAATAAAACAAAATCACGAAAATTCAGCAATAACAACGAGAAAAGGCGTAGCATTCACAAGTACCAAGTGAATGACAATACAATTGACAACTGCAGAAAATTTACGCAATTAGACGGATGGTTGATAGTATAAACCGACAAAATAAAAAAACACGCGCTCCCATAACTTAAGAAGGAAATACGTAACATTTTAGATTTGGTAGAATTATAGTGACGTAAAAAACGTTCCCGGTAGGCGGTACTGTTCACCCCTGCTTCTTTTAGATTTTAAACATTGACACGACAATATAGAATGTAAAATCTAAACAATATTAAATGAAAGCCTTGTAATTTCAGAAGGTAGATAGATTAAATAAGTACAATTAAGTGTGACAGCTGTTATATAAATTGATTATATTTAACTCCACATCAATCTTGACTGTAATAATGTTTGTTGTAATTTTATTGCAAAGTGTGCACCTAAAAGAGCCTTTTTTAACTTCTGTCTAATGCTATAGTAAATGGAGTATAGCTGGTTAGCGTATATACACGCAGACTTATAAGTAACAATAAGTCGTCACAAATAATCTATATATTAATACGTGAAGCGAAAACTTTGGATCCCTTTTTACGATAATTGGGCGGGCGGAGGAGTATGAAATTTCGTACACTTATAGTTTATACAGAGAAGAAGTGACGAATGCTAATATATTTTTTAAATTATGCGTAAAATACATTAATTTCAATAAATAACACGTTACACACACTACTATTCATTACCGTGTATTTAATACACACATGCATAGATATTCTTTTGCTTATTGTCCAAACCTGTGGTCCAATAGAGAACATCTGTCTTTAATACGTCTTACTGAATGTCAAGTATAACCATAGGTAATAAATTAATTTTATAGATATATAACCTATTTCATTTTTAAAATTTATAAGAATTTTTTTTTGTGGTTTTATGGGGATTGTCAAGTATGGCATTAGTAAGTTTCCCATACAAAACTTAGTGTCGTGTGCAAACTGTAGAGGTTGTATGCCTCACGATTGTACAGGCTGGTTATAATTATGATATTTTGAACTGTCATAATTAATTAAAAATAATAGAGAAAATTCTATAAAAACAGATGAACTTTCTGTGATGATTCATTCCATATCCAGCAGTTAATAAGTATTAAGAAAATAAAGAAGAGAGTCCTGAAGAAGTATTCTTTACTCATTACACCTACGTCCTGGTCCTGGCCATCACCATCCCGCCAGCGAACCCTTTCCACAGTAGTACAGCGTCAACAATTTGTCTATAGTGTTACTGAATGTCAAATATAACCATATTATTTTTTTATATTTATTATTATATATACATTTTTTTCATTTAATAATGTATTTCTATTCAAATGAAGTACGGTCGAATTTCGACCAATGGGCGATCACTAGTAAGGGATTAATACGTAAATAATAACGCTCCAATAGGGCGAGACGAATTATAGCGGTGCTGGACGTAAAGAAGAGCACCATGCCATTTCTTCCCGTAGGTGTCGTAAGAGGAGACTAAAGGACTTACTAGAAAATGGGCAGCAGCGTTCTCTAGTCATTTTACCACCGTACTGCGATCGCCTGTGGTAAGCGTGACGATTATGCCAAAACGCCCCAAATTGGGGGAGGGTTTTGTCCAGAAGTGTCTAGTAGTGCACGTCTTTCGACTGAAATGATTATGCGATATAACTCGCAAACTCCGTATGACATACCTGTTAGTTGTCAGTTTGTGTAAAGCCTCCAAAACCGACATTTGGTCCGCTATAGAGTCGGTAGATCGAGACAGAAGAAACAGAATAGTTCTGTTCAGACAATGGTGAAGTCCTTCTAGAGATATCACTGATGATTTCTTTTTTGCTTGCATGATTAGTTTTACTATAAAATCGAACACCTGAAACCACAGTCAACAATCAAATAATATTCGTAAAAGGAAATAATTTACATTTTCTTTTGTATTCTAAGAAGTTTTGACGTACCTCGTGAGGATCCCTTGAAAGTTGTCCCTGCCATAGTTTATCAACCAGCCTGGCAGCCAAATAACAAACGTTCGATATATTGGACTCCGATCCAAACAGCTCCGTATTTAATAAATTCTCCATCAGTGTAGTTAAAACCTCCGTTTGATACTCAATCTGTTGCTGGCTGGTTGAATTAGGCGGTGAAGCATCCAAAACTAGATCGATTACCTGAAAGAAGTTATGAGAGTCACGAAATGGGTTATCGGTGTTTTTGAAGTCGGTCGCTATGACCAGTGCCACAAGAAATTAATAACGAACTATGCGTGAAGCACTTAGAACACAGCACATTGACTCAGCATTACATAATGTGTATCATAACATCCGAGTGCAAGGAAGCTCTGACGTCGTTATCATTGTCTATCGATGCGTTGGCGGAAGCAGAAGTGTTACATAATGTGGGTGTACTACATAACGAACAAGCGTGCGACAGGCGCGAGATATGCGTACGTTAAACTGGTTTAGTACTCAAGTTACTATCACAGAGGAAATTATATACGAAAGTACTGATATGCATTGAGGTCGGTTAATATTGCAGCGTTAGTTTTTATTTTAGTGGAGTTATAGTTTTTATAATAATAAAATTCCCCATATTTACGCTATAAAAGTAGGATTTCCCTGGAC
Organism: Aporophyla lueneburgensis; assembly: GCA_932294355.1. Taxonomy (NCBI): domain Eukaryota; kingdom Metazoa; phylum Arthropoda; class Insecta; order Lepidoptera; family Noctuidae; genus Aporophyla; species Aporophyla lueneburgensis. The sequence continues at coordinate 17,025,409 of OW028746.1, read as the reverse complement.
CGGAGCTACATGGAGTACAAAACATTGACGATGGCACTGAGTCAGTCGCGCTTTCAGCGTTCTAGAACCAATATTGAAGCTGATACTCAGAATTAGTACTCTTAGATAGCTATCAAGTAATTATGGCATTATTCATTAGACGTTAATTAGTTATATCCCTGTTGGCGCCAATGTGCAACATGCAACATTGATTTAAACTTACTCTAGGTACACACAACATACATAATTAAAACAAAATGAATGGGTCGGCTAGGCAAAAAAAACTAGATAAACATTTAGCCAGAAAACAAAACATAGCAGCCAAATATTGTTCGTGTGCAACAGGCAGGTTCTATGAAGTGATTCTGTCGATAGTGTTGTATTAGCTGATTGTTGATCAAACCTTAGGAAAGTGCCAGCTAACAGCTAACTTTATCTTGAGATATTAGTACCCCATTGTTAATAATCGAACTCAAAGAATGATCAGAGCCGATATCACAGGTTTGGAAGGACACTGTAATCTTATGTCTCAACGGTCACTACCCCATTTGGCCAAGACTGGTGACTATAGAATTACCTTCATTTTGAGAAGATATAGCGTACTATAGGGCCTGAATTCCTATGACGTTCATGTCGGTATCGCTTTTCAGCGATCTTCTATACAAGACCGACGTTGGCATAACATTGGTCTAAGGGACAGAGTGCAACAAGATTCTTTTGGCGCTTTAATGATGGGGGCGTTGCGTCGAGTATTCCGCAGAGTCTAAAAACGAAGGTCTTCAATCACTGCGTCCAGCCTGTTATGTTCTACGGAGCCGAAACGTGGATACTCACGTCACGGCAGGGCCATATATTCGAGTCGCTCGGTAAGCATGGAAAGAGCTGTGCTAGGAGTTTCTCTGAGGGAAAGAATCCGGAATGAGGTGATCCGGCAGAGACGCAAAGTTATCAACATAAGCTCACAAAGGAAGCAAGCTGAAGTGGCAGTGAGCCGGGCATATTAGTCGTAGAACAGATGACCGTTGGGGTAGACGTGTTTTTGAGTGGAGACCGCGAACCGGTACACTTAAGATAGGGATGCTCTCAGGCTAGATGGAGCGTCAATCTTCGCAGGGTGGCTGGTAGCAGTTTAGACGAGAGATGCCGACAATCGGGCTGAATGGAGTGCAATTTGAGTGCAATGGAGGCCTCTCAAATTGCACTCCATTCAGTGGCCTGTTATAAGCATATGTTGCTGAGGGCGTCGTTGGTAAACGTTTGTGAAACTAATTCGTAAAATGATCTACTGAAGTAACAAGATGGCCGCGTGACTGCCGATTGAGGACACGCCAAAAGATCCTTGTACACACGGCTACATATCAAGCTATACATTTCCAGATTTAGCTGAGCTCGCATTGTATACATTTTTCATACAATGAGATGTCAGCTTATACTGGAAATGTATAGCTTGACTTGTCGCCGAGCGCACAACTTTAAAAGGTACATCAATGAGATAGTGTGACATACCGGTGCAGTCTTGCCAGTGACGTTGAGCGGGAGCGAGTCAAGTACGATGACCCGTAGGAAGTCCATGACGCCTTGTCGCACGCCGTGTTGAGACAGCGCGCCCGCTACGCTAGGCACTACTACCTCCTTCTCTGAGCCTGGTGTAGATGCTCCAGAACTCTCACCGCTTTCACATATTGCTAATAGAAGACAATTAACTTGTTATAGTTTTTTTTTTGGGAGTTTACTCCTTAAAAGCCTGGGGTATGAAACTTTTTTGGCGAGTACAATCAAACTTTCTCCGTTCCGTTACGTTATGCGTCATGTTACGTTTACTCATCTATATATTTTATTATCGTTCGTAAGAGTAAACTCCAGTCATGCGTCGGAGCTGACACATGCAATATTTTTTTATTTGTTTTCATCCACACTTTAAAATGGAATTATTCGGGATCGGTAATCGAGGGGTAATTACGTGACATACTAATAATAAGAATGACTTTCATTTTGACAGTTCATTAACATCCATTGAGTTGTTTACGTTGTGAAACAGATAAATTTTTCGAACATATGAAGCAATAACCTTCAGAATGTGTTTTAGGTTGCTAGACATAAATATGACATATTGAGCCTTAGCATGGGGACACAGGTATTAATAGCAAATGTGGCGCAGGACATATTATCGGTTCTATAAACTGTTTTCAATGTAATCTCGGTTGTTATGTCCACTTATTCATAACAACTTTTTACCAAGAAATAGAATAACATTTAAACTAATCAAAGCTCAATACACAAAATCAGAAAACGGGTGACAGTATCTTGTTTAAAAGTTCATATTACTTGAATTAAATACTTACGCATATGAATTTCGTCCGTCGAGTTCGGCGGGAAGAGGATCGCCGCTAGAGCGGTTAAAACTTCCGCCATCATCATAATAGGGACGAAATCTGGTAGTGTGTTGTACAGTGAAAACAGGACCTAAAATTGTACAGTCAATATCACTAGTCGGAATTTTTCAGAAATCGTTTTACATCCAATCTAGAGCATGTAGCTATGAATTTTAATGACATGTTGTGTGGATCTAATATCTGGTTACTTTTTGTAGTCTTTCTTTGCACAATTTTGTCACAAGGTTACTACTGCTACAGTTAGCCTGCATCATCTCATTGCCGGGCAAAGGCCTCTTCTTATGATTTTCAGCTCTGTCGAAGAAATGCCTACTGCATTCCAAATTAGAATTTGGTATCAAGCTTCAGCTTCTAATCTATCTGATCGCACCATTGTTTTGCAACAATTTGATAAGACAGGTGATTCGGCTTCCAATCTAACTAGATCCAGCTGAATTTCAGTAATTTTTAAATGGAGCACCTGCCTATGTAGTGTGCACTTCGCTTTATCTTCTATTTGTAACTGCACACACTAATTGATGGCATTTCAACCCGACTCTTTGAATTAAACAGTTCTCTTCTATCTTAGTGAGTTTGGTTTCCGAACTTAGTCCTTCAAGTTACCAATGTGTGTGGGCCATGGCGGCGGTTAGTGATTGTTCCAACCAGCACACCTCTCTACAGACGTGGACTTTATCTCCTGGTCTGTTGAGAACATCCGTGTAAGATCTGAGTGCCCTGAGGGTTTCTGTCCTAATCTAGGCGACACCTGTGCATTCAAAAAGTAAATGCGCAATGGCATGCAGTTCTTTTATTTTGCCTACTACACTACATTTAACTAACTTCAACAACCCAGTTATTGGGTTAAACGATACTTCTTGGTTACATTTTCGGGCATCTGACGGCCCATAATGGGACAATATACGCGGATCTTATTATACGATCTTTCATCCGGCTCGAAGTACCAAACATATGTGGAGTCCTACCGCTGAGGTGCAATGTGTGCCGGGAATTCTTATGTGTTGAACTGAACCTAATTACAATAATGCGCATGTAATAATGTATAAACGAAGGTACATGTGATGGAGGGCGTCAGCATAAAGTTGTCGAGCGTGCTTGTACAAGTATACTGACCTGAACAATAGCCACAGGATGATCAGCCAGCCAGTCGGGCTCGTTGGTCTTGTCCGCATGCACGAGGGCACGCACAGCAGCCAGCAGTACCACCACGGCGTCGGCACACAGCGTGATTCTTGCCGATAGTGCGGCGGGCGACTGTCGCGCCGGCGCCGCCGCCCCCCAGGCCGCGCCCCACACGCGCTCCACCGACACCACGCGCTCGCCGCACGCGCCGCGCACTGGCTGCCCCAGCGCCAGCCCGAACAGCAGGTAGTACAGCTCCGGGATCTGCAGGTGCGCTGGCACTAGCCTGGGATACGGAGGTAACTCTTGATAAACTTGATGAATTCCAGAAAAAGTATTAAATTTGTTGCAAGTTGAAAATATTGTAAATAGTTTGGCGGGACGAGCTTGGCTCCTACCGAAAGGACTGGCCAGCACTAGCAAAAGACAGAATTCTGTAGAAAAGGGAGAAGGAGGCCTTTGCCCTGTAGTGGGACAATACAGGCTAGTTACATTAGATTAGTTTGGCAAGAATGTACACTTGCAACATACGAAAGTTTCGGATACATCGCTAATATTTTTCACACCTAAGCTTTGCTGTGAATTACTAACAAATTATTTCTATTTCTATAAGTAGGTTTTTATAAACACTTTTACTCGTCAATGATACTTTAAAGGCGTGTGTGTATGACCAATTGTATGAACCTTTACGAGACAAAAGGAGTATGTAAGGGCCACCTTACATTCACTATGGAACGCCAGTTACGCCATAGTTTCTGCCTTCACCCCTGGGAAAAAGGCGTGAATTTATGTATGTATGATATTTTAAAAACCTGTACAAAAACATTTTATAAGGAGCGACTAAATAATTTTACCGATAATTTACTTCGAGCTTCGAGGTTGCCTTGTAAACCCTTCTTCAGTACATCGAAGAACAAAATAACACAAGGTCCTACTAAACTACAGTTGAACCTTACAGTCTTAAGCAAACAAATTCTTACCATGCTAGAAGCGTGAAGCCAGGAGTATGTAGTAACGACGTGTGTAGATGCGAGTTCGAATGCACAGTAGTAGACATCACAACGCCGGCTTGTTGCGGCTGCGCTAAGTTTTCCGTGTGGCGCAACCAACCTCCATTGCCAACGCCTTCTCTAAACCTGTACAAAACCAATATTGAAATAAATGTGATCTCATACCATCATGTAATTTTCAAATGTATTTAAAGAATCCAAAGGGCTTAATGGTTGGTTACTACAAGCCTGAATCTCACATCCCGAGTTGCCATAAAAAGGACGTAAAAAAAATTGCTCGATCAAATGACAACCTTGCACAATTCAACTCATGTTTGCATTACAGAACGGAAGATAAACGCTTTCCATTTCTCAGAAACTGATCATATGGACTGATACCTATTTAAGTAATGGAACAGCGGACTCTCCAAACACAGGCTTACCTGCTTAGACTGTAATCACTAGTTGTAAAATTTTACTAGTTAATTTAGTACCATTTTTCATTTTCATTTTCAAACTGACTAGAACTAGTTTTAAAAGCGAGAAAACGGAAAAAAAGAAATATATATAAAATATTCTACCTTTGCATTATAGCAGATTGCTGTCCCTGCCCCGAACACAGAACAACCATTATCCTCAACGCCCACAAAACCGTGGATGGATGAACATTATCCAACATGAAACTGAGCAGCCAATCAACGCCCAGAACTCTTGAAATCTCTTCACAGACAATCGTATTCACTAGATTCCTCGCCGTGAATAATAGACCATGTATAACATTGAAGCATTTGTTTCTTAAAATAATTTGTTCCCCCTCACTCTCGCAGTCACTTTCCTTTGGGTTTATTCCCCTCTCTGTCTGTGACGGTAATGGTAAAGTGAACGCCATGAATTGTCCTAAACAGAGTAAATCGCTCGGTCGAGGTTGACCTCCCAGTAAGGCAGAAAGTAGCTGTATGAGGACATTCCTTGTGCTCACGATTTTTACGTCGTTTATTATGTAAAGGAGCTTGGAAACAAGTTGTAGCTCCCTCATTGTGCGTAGGTTGTGCGTTCTGTGCGCTGTTTCGGTTGCCAGTTCTAGTAAGTGCTCTAAGAGAGATTTGATCAGCCCACCTGGGGCACCGAGCCATACTTCTAGCTCGCATATTAAATCCTAAAAACAAACGAATATTTTAAGAAAGTTTAGTTGTAAATCATTTAGTAAAAAACCAACTTTTTATTTTTAGGTACTTACTTGGAAGGCAGTTAGGTTAGGAATGGAAGAAGTTTCTTTTTGACTATCAACAGTTCCGACTAGACCAAAAATGAGATGCAGTATATGTGAGTTGAGCAATTGTTTTTTCCTTTTCAGCAGCATGGCTAAAGTTTGGTATCCTTTCCGCCTGTCCATTTCTGCTTGTGCGGCTTTATTCGACCGTACGACGCAAACTAGCGCTTTCACACTGGCATATAAACATTCCACGTCTTGAGCCATTGCAATTAATCCTAATAATACTGAGCAGCCACCAACTGTATCAATCTACAAGAAAACACAGCATTGTAAACACTTTTCAACATTTTAAAATTAAAACCATAATATAAGTCAGGTGAATTACCATGATGGCAGCAGGTTTCGGGCAAAATACTCTGACGCCTAAATAACCAACGACAGTCCCACCCAAACATCTCGCCGGGCCCATGAGGTGTCCGGCAGAATTATGCAATATCCTTATCGGTGTCGCATTTTCATGTGAAGACATGCCAAGCATCTTGGCTATAGCTTTGTTATCATTCTTACTGTAAACTTTACGTATCTTGGCAAGGGTTAGTTGGGACATAGCCCGGGCGTTTATGCCAAATACGACCTTCTCCTCGGCGACTAAAGGAGCTAGTGGCTCTTGGTATTGTCCGGGCGGTAGAGGTGCTTGTAGCGTGCCAACGTAGTGCGGGCCTAGTTGGTATACTACCGATACGGTCTGGGCTGGGAGTACCTGAAAAAGATGTTAAAAATGAATTAACACCTCAATGCAATGGAATGCAAACTGAAATCAATGTGGTAACAATTTTCTCCATTCAACAATACAATACATTTGATTTATTTTCTCAGCACAATATTTAAAAGTTTACAGGTTCATATTATTTAGCCTTAAGCTAGGAATATACATTACAATATTGTGGGAGACTGGTGCCTAAGCTAGGCCAAAACCTGTGTCTCACCTGTGTTTGTGTTGTGTTCCTGTGTTTGTTGTTTTGTTTTTCAACAACTCCGTGTGAGTGTGGTGTCCTTAAGACCGTGCATTTTAAAAGTTAGCAACGTCGTAAGGGGCCATTCATTTATTACGTTAGACTATTTTCGCTAGTTTCTGATCTTATAATGGGGGGGAGGGGCCCCCCCATTATAAGAAAAAATAAGAATAGGCCGACCCCCTCCCCCCCTTTAATATTTATTACGTAAGAATCTAAAGGAAAAAATGAACACACGTTTGTTTTAATTTTAATGTTTATTTTTCAAAGTAACAATTTTTTGAAATGTTTATTTGTAATCGCGAGGTTGCCCGCGCATTTTCAAAGTATAATTTTAACTTTGCGCATTTTTTTTTATCTTACGTAAGAACTATCGAGACTCCCTCCCACCCCCTTGTAAGAAAACGTAAGACATGGTCGACCCCCCTCCCCCCCTAAATCATCTTACGTAATAAATGAATGGCCCCTTAAGAGTTGTCGAATGAGTGTATCGAAGTATGAGACATGTGTGGCAGTACTCACGTCCTCGAGTAAGAGCGCGGGCCCCTGGCGCCACACGAGCTTGGAGTAGCGGCGCCAGTGCGGCGGCGTGCCCAGCACGCAGTACACGCTGGAGGCGCCCGACAGCGTGGCCGCGCCGCCGCCCGGGTTCGCACTCACGTAGTGCAGTTTGCCCGAGTGCATGTGAGTACCTACACAACACACGCTTTTTAACTACGTATATTTTCGGTTGCGCTTCGTCATTATATTACACAGTCGGCAGAAAGGAGCGGCCTAATTGCGTTGAGGTGTAGTAAGTACTACCTTTATTATAATGTCTATGACCCTATTCATATAATTCTTTAGTCAGTAATTAAAGGTAAGCTTGTGAACAGTTGTTTCAATAACACAACATCCCCACATGGCGACCCTTGGCATTTTTGGGGCGGGTGACGCGATTGCTATCACGCGAGCGACGACCGATGTACCTTCAGACAAGACCAAAAGCCCTGCTTTCCTAATAATAAACACTTTTATTTTTCACTTTTTAGTTATAGTACCTACACCGCACTAATTCGTATACCACTGGCCAGACCAATACCAGTGACCGGAAGTATTCGAATGTCATCACGATAAACAAAGTGGATTAAATACGTATTATCGTATTATAGCTAACGCAAAAACTAACAAAGCAAAGTCAAGAACATTTATATGGGACTACCTCTGAAGCATAACCTATACATTAAAGAAAATATTTGTGAAATCGGTCCACAGCGGAAAAATCGATGAAAACACATTTAAAAAATATACAGCGGAACATAGACCTCCTCCTTTTTTAAAAGCTGTTAAAAATATCAATAAATAATTTCACGTCATGGGAATAATATCTATGTCGCACATACCATCCAAATACAAAGAGAAGGATGAGTTCTTAAGCACAGCGCGGTTGAGCACCAACACTAGATGGTGCCACTGTCCCTCATGCTGTAGATCGGGACACCACACACGAGCGCCACATTCTCCTGAACCTTCGGGCTCCCATTCTCCCACATCTGAGAAAATTGACACTATTTTATTTCACTAATAAAAGTAGCATCAACCGTTCTACTTACACTCCACAATGCATGACTTAGGACAAAAACAACACGTAACATTTTAACACTCACATAAATGCATTTTAATTTTGAATAACTTACTGTGTGGCACTAAAGTCTCCTGCGTAGACACAATGATAGCTTTATCCCTCGCTGATAAAACCATAGTGAGACAAACTAGATGTTCATCACGACTATTGTTTATGTTCCGGACAAGAGTCAACAAGCGGACACAGTGAGGATCCGAACGTGGGTCCGAGTACTTCTCAACACATATCCAGGTAGAATACGTAAGGCCAGTTTGCGGCGGAAACACCCGATCACCTAGAACAAAACGTTATCGTCACCATAAAATCGAGTCTAATAAAATAAATATAGAAAACAAAACTCACTGGGTCGCCAACTACCTGAACCAATGCCACCTAAAGTGGCAGTGTCTTGTGTTCCAAGAGCGTTTAAATTGGCAGATTGTGGCGCAATACTTGGTAAGTAAAGACACCCAAAGCCTTCCGCAGACATGTCGAATTCGACAAATGGAGGCAGAGTGCAAGAGTTTTGTGATCTGGAGAGAACGAAAGAACAAAGGTTAATTGTGAAGCCAGCAGTTTATTTAGATAGTAGATATTAGAAGGAGAACTAATGTTATACAATATTTACCTGTAATCTCTTGGCGTCGTCATTGATACTAAAGTTTTGATCCTAGTAAGTGGTACTGGACCTCCAGGTTTACAAACCTGTCCCTGTTCTGGCGCCACGCAGTTTAAGGGATTACCCATTCGTAGAAATTCCCTGGAAACATTATAAGTCATATTTTATGTGCCGTAAATTTGATTTGTTAATAAGTTAATAATAATAAATAGATATTTAAAACCCAACATTAATGTAATTAATCCATAAATAATCCATCCATTAATTATTTCCATTTAATGTATCCTTACAATTATGTAAGGATGACTTTAATAAATAAAGGAATCATAGACCTGAAATAGGGATTATCATTATAAACGGTTTCCCTTACATTTTTATTTCGGGTTTGCCATAGTTTTGATCTTGATTGAGATATTATTCATAAGATCATTACTTACCAAGGTATTAAAATGAACATTTACACATTTACGGACGTAAACATGAACAAATAATAGTTATTTGTTATACAAGAGTGCAAAGTTGCTTTTTAACCGCGTGCTAAATTTTGATGACCGACCAAGCGAAGGATTCTAAAATTGAATTACGAGCGCAGCGAGTGATTCAAAAATTAGAATCCCGAGCATTAGCGAGGGAATCAAAAGAGCACGAGGTGAAAAATCTTTGCACTCGAGTGCAACACGTAACTTTTCATCCCACCTCAGCGAGGAAATGACTAAATGCAAAAAAAGCATTTACAAGATACTTTTATTTCAGTTTAGGTATTAATATTTATTAGGTACTACATTATGATAGGTAAGTATTACAGAATTATCTTTAAATTATTTCAAATAATACTTAGGTATAATTAAGAAAAATTGAAAGTAAAGTTGCTACAGCTGCCTAAGTAGAGTGTAATATTTTTGTTAGTGACGTGAAAAGAAAATGGGGCGCACAAAGTAAATTATAAAAAGTACACCAATAAGGTTCCGAGTCTGAGTTTTTAACAAATTACAAAAAGGTTGTATGATAAATTCGGCACCATGGAGGTAGAATTAAATAGGTTTAATGATGTTTTGAATTTACAAACTTAGTGCACACGATGTTCTAAATTCAATTTACTTTATCCCCTAGCGGATAAAAACGGCTTTTGCACTCAGATATCGAAGGGCAAAAATACTCTTTCCGAGATGGGGGGATGAAAAACATTTATAATATAACTAGTTTCTGCCCGCAACTACGTTCGCGTCAAAGTCATCAGATACACTGGTATTATTCTTATTTTTTTTGGAATGGCATCTCGCTATTCAATGCATTACTGAAATATTTCTTTAGGTGTGTAAAAAAAGTGTGTTCAATACAATGGGAAAAATAATATCCTGATTCATTCTATTTATATGGTATTTTAGAATGTATGTGTTACGGCTAAAGGTGGGTGTGAACATAAACTTAAGATTAGCCGGCTAAACTTAGGTTTATCTTCGAGAAGCAGCTAAAGTTCGATATCACGTTAGTTTGCGTTGTGATATTCCATCTTTATCCGGCTAATGTGCACATTAACCGAAACGAAACGGCTAAAAATGTATTCGATGGACGCGCCGGGCCGGCGGCGTATTTACAAAGGCTATACTATTTTAGTCACGAGCCAGACTCTAATGAATGAGCTTTTGTGTATGCATATTACTCAACAATACCTAGTCTATCTCAGTAAAAAAATTGACTCAAATAGACTAGCTTTTTGTTTTAATATTTTCAAAGAAAATGCACTGACAAAATCTAGTTCTATATAATACATATCACTCGAATAGCTAAGGTTTTGGCGAGATATTTTTAAATTTATACTCGCAACAAGTGTGTAGTGTTCTTTACCTAATAAAAGTACTTCTCGTTTGTTAATTCGTTTTATTTTTGTTTATCAAATACATAATAGAAATAACAGTTGCCATGTAACTATCAACCGTTAATTGAAGCTTATCTATTTGATTAATATGTATTCAAAATTAATATGTATGTAACTGATTGCCACCTGCGCTAAGAAAGGTTGACGGAGCCCCGCTTCGCGGGGCTCCTATTTCTGGGTGGTTTAAAAAAAAATAACCACGAAGGCTAAGGCGGGAGCTCCGCTCCGCTTCGCTCCCGCCTTAGCCTTCTAACCTAACCTATCCGAGTCGGGGTACTCTGAGTCGGGGTATTAACCATGCATTTCCTTCTACATTTTTAGCCAAGGGCCTCCAGTTACACTTAAGTATAGCCGGCTAAAGATAGAAGAAACTAACATTAACACCTCGTCGAAGATAAACCTAAGTTTAGCCGGCTAATCTTAAGTTTGTGTTCACACCCACCTTTAGCCGTAACGTATGCATAAAGAAGTTTTGTTGAACAATAACAACATGTCATTCATTGTTATTGTTACTTCGAATAATGTACGCGCGGGTACCAATTCGTTAGCACAGTAGCTATAATCTACTCTATTCAGTTGACTGGTACTATATTAAATTAACACCTGACATCGAAGTGCACGAGTCACCTGGTTGGTTAACTTTTATCGTTTTCCTCGAGAATATTTTCATTGATCAACTGTTGTAGGACCGCTCTCTTACAACAGTTGATCAATGAAAATATTCTCGACGATAACAATGTAGAACAGCATTCTGCTTACACGGTTATGAATTAAGATAATGCAAGACGGAAACCTTGAAGAACACAAACAATATTGAACTGTAAACATGTTGCAAGTCGGCAGAAACCTACAAAGGGAAAATACTACATACAGGCCGGTTATACTCTTGGTTACTTCTTTTTATTACAGACCTATATTCATCAACGGTCTATATTCCGTTCATTAGCTCGCACTCGTATTAGTATAGAGAGCAGTGTTGACCCAGTGGTATAGGCTCCAATTACGAGTTGTAGGTCGTGGGTTCAAATCTAGGCAAGCGCTTTACTTTGGGTACCTAAATAATATCATCACCACTGCTGTCTTATCGGTGAAGGAAAACATCGTGAGGAAACCGACATGTCCTAGAACCAAAATTTCGAAGACGTGACATGTAACAACCCGTACCTACTCGGCCGGCGTGGTAGATTACGGCTCACTCCATCTCACCGAGAGGAGGCCTGTATCGCAGCAGTGGAAACAATATAGGTAGATTATGAAGGTCGCATTTACCTGAGTTCGGATGGTCTAAGCGCGTGCGCAGCGAGTCTCTCGAGCATATACATGGCGGGCGCGTGTAACGGATGTCGTTCAGCGCGCAGGGCCGCTCCGCATACACGTAGAACTACGCCCGCTAGTCCTGCTCCACACATTACTTGCTGGTTGCGTTCGCTATTGGTAACATGGAAAATTGCTGTGTTGAATTTTGGGACCACGGAATAATGCAGAAACGCACTGCTTATATGTGATTGAGTGATGCATTGCGCGGGAAGCGGTAGGAAAGAAATGTTTCCGGACAACAAAAATACTCTTGTCGGTTATTTATTACACATTTTTTTTGCAGACGTTGAGCACTCCATTCGTTTAATATCATCTGCCTAGCCTTTTCCTAACTATGTTGGGGTCGGCTTCCAATCTAACCGGATGCAGCTGAGTACCAGTATTTAACATGTAGCGACTGCTCTATCTGACCTCCACAACCCAGTTACTGGATAATACGATACCCCTTGGTAAGACTGGTTTTCAGACTTTCGGGCTGACGACCCGTAACGACTGTCTAAAGTCTACGAAAGACAGCCGGGACCAACGGCTTAACGTGCTTTCCGAGGCACGGAAGGGTCTTGACATGTAAAGATGGTCACCCATGCTGTTATTACTTAGCCATAAGCACTCCATTAGTTTAATAATTCGTGTACAACATAAACTGAAAAAATATACCATAAAAGACAAATCTACAAATCAATATTTAGTCATACCTTCTTACAAGACTTTTAAGCACATGCGCTAAATAGTCTCGTATGGCTCTGGCATGTGCCTCATGTTCAGTAGGCCGGGGCAAAGCGGGCAACAGTTTAGCGAGCACTATGACGACACCTGAGTGTATCACCCACGCTTCCCCGTTATTACTGCCTGTTGATAGGTTCAGAGGCGCTGTACGTCCAGCCGGCTTTGACTAGAAAGAAATTATTTTATCAGCTAAATAGTTCACAACCCAGAAAAATATGATTTGTGAACTATTTAGTAGTTAGTGTATGCCCCGTAAAATATTAAAACCCAAAACCGAACATTTAAGAAGAATAATTAAACTAGCTAAACTCACCTCATTAATTGCAGAGCTCTGTCGCGTCAAACTGGGAGATTTAACATTGAGCGATCCGCAGAAAGTTGGCTTATCAAAAGAGTCCAATGCGACATCGTACAAAAGTCGCAGAATGATGCACGCATGCACAAACACTACTGGTACTTTCTCAGGAAAACTGTAGGCAAAGATTAATATAGTGTAAAGCCTCGTATTCATTAGGAAACAGTTGCACAGCATTGCTTCAGCAACATGTTTTTGTCCTGCGGGAAAACTGTTGACAACATGGAATATTACCCCATTTTTATGTCCATGCAGTCACTGTCCATACCAAGGTTGCCTGGAAGAGATCGCAGAAAGCGATAAGGCCGCCCATTTTATGTTTTTTTTTTGTTAAATGTTCTTGTTGTAATGTATTTTCTGGTGTACAATAAAGCATATATAAATAAATAAATATTAGTGTTGCTGGCGATAGCCTAATGGCGGGCTTGATGGATAATGTTACCTATGTATTTGTGATAAATAAAAGAAGCGCAACATAATAGCCAGCAAAAATTGATGTTGCGGGGTAACATGTAGTGCAACTGTTTCTCAACTTTGTTTCAAATGAATAAGCGGCTTTAGTAAATGCCATGCTATCAAGTTAAAAGAGTCGAAAAGCAAAAGATCCTTACCTCATTTCTAATATGTTGCTCGTGAACACTTCGTGAAATACTTCATACAGTTCTGCATCACCGGGTTCTGTATCATTTTGTAGTTCCGTTTCGTTTATAAAACAGCCTAAAAGCCGTATTGTCTCACACAGTGTTGTCATACATATCTGTAAAAATGTTACCTTTATTACTTTAAAGTTTTGAGGATCTATCGGCAGTTCTTCAAATGTTTCAATACTTACCTCGTGATGAAAAAATTTCGCATTAGCGGGCTCGAACCTCATAGCCGTACTGATGGTATAGAATACAATATGTATTAGCTGTAGCATATCTTTGTCCATCGGCTCATCGCCTTTTAGTTTCCCTTCGAGGGAAACTAGTACACTAGTTACGTATACGAAACCGCTAACCTGTGGGAATTTGTGAACAGAAGTTATCAATACGATAGTTGAAGCTAGTATATTCCACTGTAGTATGATTCCTCTTTTGATTTTGATTTTGATAACATACATATGTACTTATGTATGTTATCAAAATCAAAATCAAATGAATAAATGACTTACATACATAAGTATGTATGTTATCAAAATCAAAATCAAAATCAAAAGTCATTTATTCAAACTAGGCTGAGGGTCAGCACTTTTTGAACGTCAAAGTTACAAAAGACAGTCCTCCCAAAACGCCCGCCCTTCGACACTTCCTAGTGCTTTAGCTGGGAAAAAGAAGTGGCGGAACAAACTCCCCAGCAGAAATGCTAATGTATCCCTTATGTACGTAATATATTGCGCACATGTAGGCTCAAAACGACTGAAGTCAGTCGTTTTTCTACAAATTAGCACTTCAGTTTAATGTCAACAATACAAAATTACCTTTCTAAATATCGTTCTAGTACGATGCGAGTCTCGTAAGCAAGCTAGCAGTGCCTTCAGTATGTGCAGTTTTAAAAGCAACGCATCGTTAGGGGCGGCGTGCATGCCGCATAGTAACGCAGACATATCCTCTTCGCCTGACCCACTCACTATAAGTTCTCTTACTACACCTGAAACAAAACAAACATAGGTATAATAATGTTCTTAGTTGAATCGCATGTGACTTAGAGAGCGATGAAAAGGATTGATGAGGTATATGCGTCTGGGATAACAACGTGACGGGAGATAGGGTAGGATAGAGGTGTTTCAGAATTCATAGAGTGACGATCCCAAGTGAAATAGGTATAAAGCAGGCAAAGGAAGAAAATAATATTCTTATATTGATGATTATAAATAAATAATAAATAAATAAATATCTTTGGACAACCAACACATCGTTATCTGATCCCAAACTAGGCAGAGCCTGTACTATGGTAACCAGACAACTGATAAACATACTTAAATATTTTTAAATACATACATTTTATAGATAAATTACACCCAGACAGAACAAATGATTGTGCTCATCACACAAACATTTGTCCTGGGTGGGAATCGAACCCACGACCTCAGTCTTAGCAGTCAGGGTCACTAACCACTAGACTAACAGGCCAGTCAATTGAGAGATTGATTGTAGCATCTCTGATAAGAATGATAGTTTGTTTTACTAACTTACCTAAAGCTTTACTTCTACAGGATTCATACACAACCATCCCATGCACACACTTAGCGCCGCCACAGTCTCTAAACACGTTGCAATTATTAGAGTTTGCGTTCAACAACGCTGTCAAGCCTTCCATTACTAATGATCCCAATTCCTCTTCTTCTTCATCTAAATTAGGGTCTCTGATCAAAGAGTCGTGACGAGTCGACTGTCTTTTCTTCCTGTCGGGAGCCTTCGGCGATTCATTCGGGGTTTTGTCGTGCGTAGGCGAGTCTAAAGCGTCTCTTTTGCTTTTTTCATCATCAAGAATTTGTTTGTCTTTGAGAAACACAGCGTACCGAGACAGGCAAGTGACGAATACTTCTAGCATACCCACCTCCCGATATACGTCTTTGAAAATTGGGTTATGTCTGGAAACAATCGTACATAATGAGTACCTATGTATATTAATGTAGTACAACGAACACGAAAAATACGCAAAACTTACTTTAAAATATTCAAAAGTGTTTTCATACACAGTATACTACACATTCTTGATCGATTCGCCTTCAATAATAACGACAAAGATATCAGCTCTTTGCACGGCACAAAATTCAGCTGGAAAACAATAAACTCCAACAACTCGAAGAATTTTTCTTGTATTTCAGCATTCTTAACGTATATTCTTTCGGAGAATTGACTGAGCGTGTTCTGATTTTCAAGAATGAAATAGTTAGCATTGTCGGCGTGGTACACGCTTGATATGGCGTCTAATATCGTGCAGCATAACGCTGCAGAGTTGGACTTCATAAATACTGATTGTAGGACCTGCAATTTGGAACAATAACATGTTATACCTAGTTCATAGTAACATCCTGTGTAGCAATAAGTACAGTAAGCATAAAAACAGCAGCACAATCAGAAATTCCAAAATGAATGAAAAATCTAAGAACATGAAGCTTTATCTTATCTGAACAAAATTCTTGACACCCAGAAATGAAGAAAAAAAAAACAGTTGTTTAATCGTTTTGGATAGTCAGTTTTTCCGGTATTTTTGTCACTGACCGTACACCATTTCTCTTATACAAACCTGAAAAGCCTGTACATTCCTCACAGCCTGTCCCGGAGTGGAAGGCTGCGGTAACACGAACCCCTGAAGTTTAAAGAGTTCAGTGTTGGCCCGCGTTGGTCGCAACTCCGAAAAGCCGCATGCGCATAACGACGATATCATCAACACGAGGTTCCGAAGAGCAGCTCGGGCTTCCGTGCCACTCACGCGTTCTTCTTCTAGCCTTCATTTAAAGAAGAGTTCGGGTAAGAAAGAAGGATAAATTCAATCGCCATTTAAAAAACAGTGCTGTAGATTTATTAAAAAAAAGGCTGAATAAACACTATATAAAACACGGTCACGGAACATGGGAGATTCAAAATACATAAATGCTATGAGTAAGCAATACAATAATAATATTACTTCGCTTGAGCGATAGATACAAGTAGTGATAGGTCGATTCAAAGTGTTCCTCAACCATGTCTTAATTACCAAAATAATAAACTACGGTGAAGTGCTTACCCTGATGTCAAATAATCGGGTACACCTTGTCTCTCATGTCTGTGATAAACAAAACAAATCATAGGTAAAAAAACGAAAACAAAATAAAATAGTGCAGACACATGCTAGAACAACTTACAATATCTAGAGAACATGCTCATGCTGTATAATAATTATTTGTTAATACCCCATATTCACTAGAAACTTACTTTAGAAGAAATTCAGATAGAAAAAGGTAGCCTTGGCAAGTACGGAAATCATCCAGTAATAATTGACTAACTTCACTTGAATCCTTTAGGAAACAAAATACTGCTACGAACATTTCAACAACCTGTGGAAAAAAAAGAATTATGGTAATAAGTTGGAATATAAATCTTCAAATAAGTGCCGATATAGGTACAGATAAACAAAAAATTAAATCGCCGAAAAAACTGAAAAGCAAAAAATAAGAAGCCTAAGTAATTTTGAGTCGGCGCCAAACAAGTAAATTAATTAATTAATTGTATTTGGTTATTTCTATAAATGTAGTGATCCTTGGTCATTGATTGTTTGGCGCCGACTCAAAATGACTTAGGTTTCTTATTTCTTGCTTTTTCAGTTTTTTCGGCGGTTTATGTTTTTGTTAAAAAGTTTTTATTTTATAATTTTTTGTGGCTGTAATCTACTAATTACTACATGCTTGCAAAATCGGACTATTCTCTACAATCAATCATCCCGTTTTCCTACCCTTAGGGTTGCAATTTTCTTTCCAAATTTACATGGGACCACCTTCAGGATATACCCCTTCCAATAAAAAAATAATTATCAAAATCGGTCCACGCTGTAAAAAGTTATATATATAAAAATACGCGTCGACTTGAGAACCTCCTCTGTTTTTTTTGACGGTTAAAAATGTTATGCGCTTGATAGTATTAGAAACGAATTACTATCAAGGACTTTCATGGCTGTCCCAACTCCATATTAGATTGCGAACTCGTAATTCCGAAGATAAACGATTATTGTCGAATTTCCTGGGAAATCTGTAGGATCAATTGAAGGTTTAGCAAGTATAGTATAAGTTTATAACTTCATAATTACCTCTAAAGGTGTCAATTCTGGTATCCTTTGCATGTTTTCTATGCAAAGCGCAACACATCCCTTATCTGCAAAAACATAGTAATTAATAAGAGTTGACCTATTTTGCTAATGAATAGCTTCGTTTACTAAACAAAGCAAGTACGTAAATAGATTAGACCGGATAATAACAACGTTTTCAACAACAGATGGTTATGTAATTCAAATTGATCTTTATAAGCACTTACTGTGTATGTACTGAACTACAGACTGTGTCAATCCGTGTCTAGATAGTGTCATCAGTACTTCAGCAGCTGATTTCCTCCACATAATGTTATGGGGGGCACACCATGAAGTAATGGCGGAAAATAATAAGCTGAGATCATCTTTCCTTGCTAACTCTTCACATGGGAATGGGTGACTGCACAGTCTTACAAGTACCTAAAATGGGTATTGAGATGTTTTAGTTATTGATGGAAAATTTCATAAAAGTTTACTATCTTAATATTAGTAAGTATTCATAAGGATCTCCACACACAGGCGCGATGAGTGCGACGTGGACCGCGGTCAGCACTCAGGTTATGGTCAGTGAAGGTATCATTAAAATCAAAATAAAAGTACGTAAGCAGGGGTTCGTGTCGCGCCGATTTGCGACTATTGTGTATAATTTCTGTCTTTTTTTATTTGAAAGAATTGTGTGACTTTATAACATATATATTCGATTATCCACACAAATTCATCCATATTATTATGGAAGTATAGTTAGTATAGTTCTACCTGCTGAAAATCTAGCATCTGTAGAAGAGTTGCCTTAGCTTCCTGGAAATCTTTAAATTGGCGCTGGACTCAGGTAGGCTAAAGTAAAGAGAACCTGTTAAAGTGGAAATTCATAGATGTCTCCGCCCTGGAGTGTAAATGATGTGTTGTCCCACAAACAATGTGGCACTTAATATTTTGTCCAGCATGCCCTGCTGTTTGCACGCTACCGGAGTTGATGGACGCATCTGAAAGTGCTAAGCTCGTAGCCAAATTCTGGGCTGACTATATTTAGATTGCTATCGACATGTTAAGAAGAAGAAGTACTAACCATACTTCCATAGTAATATTTAAAATGCAAAAGTAATTCTGTGTCGGATGGAGTGTGTTTGATACCTTCACAACTGAAAGAATTTCGATGTAATTGTGCTCATAGGTGAACTATGGCCTGCATTATACACATGGCAGTGTGTTCCTGTGGGATAAATTTTGACCTCCACACAGGCAAAGCCGCCAGCTAGTATAAGGATAAACTTGAGGGCAAGTGTGTTTTAATTATTATTTCGTATTTAATGACTCACTTCATGTAAACAATACATGCTTACTTAGCTGTTATGAATATTTACCTGAAGCACCACTTATTAAAATGGTAAAACAAATTTACATTAAGATTTTAGTAAAGGTTCTGTTAATCTGTCTGTACTGCTTGCAAATATTGTAACAAAACAAATCAGTATAAAAAATTACAATACTATGACTTCCGCATATGTGATACAATCATATTTATCTGCATGATGGAGATAAAACATTTAAAAAACCGGTCAAGTGCGAGTCGGACTCGCGCACCGAGGGTTCCGTACAAACCTGTAGGTATTCACGGTTTATGCATAAGGCTTGTGTTTATGAAATTAAATCCTATTTTTTTAATTTTTATATTTGAGTTGATTGAATGAAAGGTAAATTGCGGTTTACGATTTATGACGTATAAAAAAAAAAACTACTTACTAGATCTTGTTCAAACCAATTTTCGTTGGAAGTTTATATAGCAATGTACATCATATATTTTTTTTAGTTTTATCATTCTCTTATTTTAGAAGTTACAGGGGGGGGGGGACACATTTTACCACTTTGGGAGTGTCTCTCGCGCAAACTATACAGTTTAGAAAAAAATGATAGTAGAAACCTCAATATCATTTTTAAAGACCTATCCATAGATACCCCACACGTATGGGTACGATGAAAAAATTTTTTTTGAGTTTCAGTTCTATGTATGGGGAACCCCAAAATTTATTGTTTTTTTTCTATTTTTGTGTAAAAATCTTAATGCGGTTTACAGAATACATCTACTTACCAAGTTTCAACAACATAGCTCTTATAGTTTCGGAAAAAAATGGCTGTGACATACACGGACAGACAGACAGACAGACAGACATGACGAATCTATAAGGGTTCCGTTTTTTGCCATTTGGCAATGGTACCCTAAAAATGTGTTAAAGGAAATCCTGCCTATGAAACACTCAGTATGTATATTTTAATAAGTTTAATTACCTGCACAAATATTTTCTGTAACAATATTCGCCTTTCCCTAGGAGTAAAGTCACTATTTCCGTCTTGCACATCAGCTTCAGACTCGGGTATTTCAGGTAGATCAAAAAACAGATATAAACATTTGACTAATGTTGACGGTATTGATGCAGTGGTCATGACCTAGAAACAAAATTGAAGTCAATCATTCAAACTATAATAAGAATAAGTCTACTTTAGATAGGGCCTTGAACTGACATAAATATAAAGAAGTTGTACAAAAAACAAAGGGACAGAACAGAAAAAATATCTTTATTTATTTTTTGAAACTCCTATACAATGACAGTCTGAACAAGGCAGTAATAATTTGTTAACAAAATGCATGATACATTATTAAAGTCAATTAATTAACCAGAATGTATTAATAGAACCTTGTAATATATGACTTAATTCAGAAAACAAATTATGAACAAAATTTTGTTGTTATGCTTACAAATACCACTATGTGAAGTTATCAAAAAATGGTTTTCACGGCTAGTGTGTATTGAATTAAGGATCAAAATAGCATGAAATACCAAAAATCAAAAAAATCACATTGTTTTTTTTGCAAGCGCTAAACAATATTTTAGTTAAGTAAAGGATTCTCTCTTTTACATACAGGAGGCCTATGGCCACCGTCAGTGGCAACATTATAGAGAATTATGTTAAGTAATGCGTTACACAAATACCTGTATTAAAGACTGATCACCAGCTGCCAAGAGATTTAACGTTGACAGTAACATCCAGCCATTGCTTGATTCCTCAGAATTTTCAATTTCTAGGAACTTAGCAATAGCACAACTAGCTGCCTCAGTGCTTTGGTTGCTAGCTCTTTTTCTAATCTCTGACACCATGAGCTTAGAAACTTGCTGGCAGAATGATAGAATATCCCAGAACTTTTCATTCATCTCACTTGATGGACTTGTGCCAAATACCTATTGAAAATAAATATTGTTATGATGTTTTGGATGTAGCAAATGAAGATGAATAACTTTTATGTACGAGAGATTTGTTTTAATTGATATGCATAAAAATACAATGATGTTCTCATTGGTAAGTGGATCACTTGAAAGTGGCTGGAAATATTTGTATATTTTTTAAACCCCAATGTAAAAAGGAAGGGAAGGGGATAAGTTTGACCGCTATGTTTGTCTTGAAATGATCATAATAGTCTGAATTAGATTTTATGGAAAGAAAACTTCGAAAAAAATTCTGGCAAATTTTTGAATTCCAGAATAACCTACACCTGTCTATTGGATAAGAATATAAGAGCTCAAGATCATATTATTATGATAAAGACGTATGTCAGGTCAGCTAGTAGACAATAAAAACTTGTAAAATAAACTGTGAGGTAAAATGTCTGCCTTCCTCCCAGAGCCCAATCCTTAAGTTTTAGTCAATAGATTCCTATGTTTAACTTTTTATTTCAAATGTTATGATTCATTCACAAAGAGTGAAAACAATGAATTGTGCCCAATTTGGTTTTTCGTGTCTTGATTATGTGGGTGAAAAACACAAAATTTTATAATTGTAATTATTTATACAGAGATCATGAATATCATTCAAGAATGAATAAGTGGAATCATTACCAATGTATACTGCAGTCAAATTAAAGATGTATATTATGGTTTTAGATAAAATACTAGCATTAACATTTTGAGTAATACTAGTGCTAGCCAGGTAAATAAAAAACTTGTTTGAATAAATTAATATGTAATGATGTTTATCAAAATAATGAATCATTGGAAACAAACATTCTTATCCCACTCATGTCTATCAGAAGGCTAGTCAATAAAATAATATCAATAGATTATAGCTAATAATATTATCAATAGAATTTTGATAGTAATAAATAAAGATAAATTACTTATATAACTGTAATTTTAATCTGCAAAAAGAATAATAAATACAAAACCTTTGATTGCAACTGGAAACCACATTAAATAAAAATGTATTTACCTTACAAAAAAGAGGTAGCATATTGTACAGTTTATCATCTTTTTCTGCGTCTGTAAGTGGCTGTGGTGGATGTGTGTACTCCGCGAAGAGTTTCTTGAGGTGCATGAGGCCAAGTTGGACATGGGACGACGAGCTGGAAGCTTCAGCACTCTCAGGAGATGACGAAGTAGCCGCCCCACGCAATTTGCGCATTAGATTCATTTTAGAAATCTAAATCGATACGGTTACACTTTCAAGCACATCTTTGTTTCTTAGATTTATGTAGAAATAAACATTTTAATTAAATAATAATAAACATTGATTTTTCATTTAATTTTAATGTAGTGGTACCACCATCTTGCACAGTTAACGGGTAAATAAAACGTATATAAAATACATAACTTAATAAGGTTTAACTAAAAATATTATGTAAATGACGATATTTTCTTGGTTTTTCTTTTGTAAATTGATTGATTATTTTCTGATACTTTCGTACGCCCACACTGCAAAGTGTTTGCCACAGATAATAAAAAATATTTTCATTTTTCAGTCCCTTTCCTGAAAAGAAAACTCAAACTCAAACTCAAAGTCTTTTATTTGTGGTCATAGGTTAACAAAGTTGGTGCTTAATATTAATAAATGTATCACTATGTCCTGCTAGTAAAGCGTACAAATATAGCGTATAAAAGGAAGCGTAATAATAGCGTAATAAGCGTAATAAGCGTACAAAAGGATGAGATGCTCACCAGTCGCACTAACTCATAGTGAGTGGCAACCATAAAAAAATATTTGATATTACAAGCGGGTGGCAAGATTTGATTTCAGACGTACGGCTGCTTTACCATTTGCAAATGTAAGGACAATACCTTTGGCTTAGGTTGTGTGAACTTGTAAGCACTTGCTGCAAAATCGAAATTCATAATAGTTTTCGCAAGTGCTTGTGATGCTTTCCGTTAGTGAGTTTGTAGTTTGCAGCAAGCACGTTGCATTATGCAACATGCCTTGTCCCCGAACCAGCCCAAAACTTTTCTTTTTTTCTTTAACAAATTGTATTTGAGATGCGGCAACACTGCACTACTTGCGTCTCCGTCCATGGTCAGGAATAAATTAAAACAAAAAAAATGCGTCTCCGTCGATCAACAGAATTGGCGGGAAAGATACAAAAAGTTTTCAATAAATATTTATTAGTATAATTCAAGATATGGATGAAAAACCAAATAATGTTGAAGAAATTGATGTTAACGGTCCAGATTTCTACGAAAATGTTCAAAATGAAATAGAATCTGACATGGCCCGAATGAAGAAAGGTTTTGAAGTTGTAATGAACTTGCGCATGGAAGCTGCCGAAATAGAAGTCGAAACAGCTGCTTTATTCCACGCCGAGATCTTCTACGATTTGCTACTAATTGAGAACGAATCACACGAAAACTCTGAAGATGAAGAATGTGAAGATGAAACGGAAGAGAATACAACAAAAACATAAATACATATTTTAAAGTAATTACTGAAGACATTGAAGCTAATATTCATCAGTGAAAGCAAATGTAGCTATTGTTCCGAAGAAAATTGACTGCAAATGTAGCTATTGTTCCGAAGAAAATTGACTGTGAATAGCTGTGAATCGTTCGCCATGCAAAGACTGTTACTTGTCAGTGAAATTAGTGATATAGCAGAACAAAACTCTATAAGTGTTCCCCGCCACGTTCAGGAATTACTTTCCAAAACAGTTTATTTCAATCCATTATTTAGATATTTACTGAATACTTTAGAAAAATTTAATTGTTTCGGGGTTCATTAGATTGTTTTTTTTTATGTTTAACTAACATTTTGTTGTTATTAATTAGATTATTTCATCGCCTCTCAGATGTACATTACATACTTAGCTCGTATGAGCGGTAAACACTTTTGATGAACTTGTTATTGTTTTATGTATTTTTATTGAGATATTTAACTAATATTTTGTTGTTATTAATTAGATAATTTCATCGCCTCTCAGATGTACTTAGCTGAGAATAGAGTAATATGTTTAATGATTTCGACTGAAGGACATGTATCCATGGTCAGGAATAAATTTAAAAAAAAAAAAATGCGTCTCCGTCGAATGTCACTGAATAAGGATGTTCATACTTAAAAAGTGTCGATATTTTTTCGAAATAATATATCGTAGCGTTGTTTCGATACTTTGCGATATATCGTACAAAGATATCGATATTTTCAATATATCGTATGTAATTTATATTTATCTAGACTAAAATAAAAAAATATTAGAAAGGGAACAGAAATATGAGTACAAACAGCTAGGGTTAAGAAATAAACCAACTTTATTCACTTAAATCCCAATATTTTTTCTCTAAACATCTTCAAAACAAAATTTTACTAACGAAGAAAAATGCGACGCTGTTAGCTTGGTAATCATTAACGTTCT
The DNA here is from genome assembly GCA_932294355.1 of Aporophyla lueneburgensis. NCBI lineage: Eukaryota > Metazoa > Arthropoda > Insecta > Lepidoptera > Noctuidae > Aporophyla > Aporophyla lueneburgensis. The sequence goes on along the minus strand of OW028746.1, from coordinate 17,000,779 downwards.
GATCACAGTTGCATTAAAACTAAATATTGGGAATTTAATATGAATATTAGTATTTATATTAAATTCCCTATATTAAGTTAATTGCTATTCCATTATTCTTTTCTATTATTAAAATAGTAATCTTTGATATCGTGTTTAAAATCACATACATTACTGTATGAAACATTTTCTGTTTCAATCAAAACAGATAATTGCCACAGCTTGCTTCTTCTATGCAAATAAATAGTAGGCAGCCTTTGATATTATTTTTAAATAACAATATACAGGCTTTTTTATTATGTATGTCCTAAACTGCATTAAACAAAAGCAACTACCTGATAGTAATTAATCTATTATTATACTCCATTATTGTAATTTTATAGGTTTTATTATACAAATATGCTTACAAAGAAGCTAGCGACCACACATTATATATTATTTTTTACTAATAAACTATAATAAATAATACTCACGCAAAGTAATATGTCAGAGCGTTTCGTTTTTGGATTCAGGTATTTTCTATCCCTACTACCACCCGTATAAATTAAATAAAAATTACTAGACATGCAATAGCTTTAATTTTCTGATAGTATAAATCGATATCAGATGATTTGATAATATTCAGTTGAACCGATATATCGCGAGCAAAAAATATCGATAAGCGAAATATCAATATATATCGAGCACCCCTATCACTGAATCACTGATACAGGAATACAAAAGCATACTTACTACTTTGATGTTGTCTGTCTGTTACAGTGTCACTGTCACTCCACTCATTTCTTCCTTGCTACAAAAATAGTATCTTGAATTTTTAGTCACCAAATCCTTGCACGTTGTCTTGTCTTGACGCTAAGACTCACGTTTCTTGAATTAAAATGCCAGAAAACCAGAACCTTGTGCAGTGTTATAACCGTGGTTGTGGCCAACTCTTTGACCTCAACCATAACGATAAAGGTATGCGAATTTTCTAGATTTTTCTATAACCAGATCTTATCCAGAGCCATGCTTTAAGCGTATTCGTAGTAACTACTTATTCTCAGTGAATACTGATCAGAAATGTTCGAAATAATACAATGATATAAATGTTCTTAACAGGGCTAGTGATATAAACAAACATTCACAAGCTGAAAGAGAGAAGAGGAGCCTTTGCCCATCATTAAACTTTATTATCCACACACCTAGTGGTGTGTCTGAAGCGGTGGTGCACCTAGCTTCTGATGTTTCATAAGTTCCGATGAAGGTTTATGTGAAATAAAATAATTTGATTTGATTTATAATAGTAATAATAATAACCTACAGGGCAGCATGTGGCGTGCTGTTTGGCAGTAGCGACCCCACGGACCCTATCTCCCGGGAGAATTCTTGTTCCTCATCTCTGGCTTGCCTTTATTGGCCGGCTGGAGTGAACACTGAAGAGGTTCAGAGCTCCCACCTCATTCTTGCCTTTATTGGCTGGCTTGAGTGGAGATTCGCAAGAGCAAACGTGCTCGGGGAAAGGAAGTATTCCAGTAAGTGCTCGTAGGGACTTGACCATCTTCCGGGCTCTTGGATTGTTCTGAAAGCCGTGGAATACCTCTCCACTTCTCAAGCACCTCAGGAAGTGTTGCCCCCTTGTCGCTGCGTCACTATGTGCCAGCGACGTTTCCCGGTGGCCCATTATTGAGTGTGCAAGTCACCCCCTGCCATTTTATCCGTGTATACAAAACATTGATCAGGCAGGGGCCATAGTCCTTTCATAGTTGCGGTTACCAATCCACTATAGCCATCCAAACCCATAGCCTAATTTGCTTTGTTTCCATATTATTATGTTCAATAAAACAAGCATTAAGTAACATTTGTTTTATTCTTAGCAAGCACTAGGTAACACTGCCCTGGATTTACAAGATGTGTGTGTAGGGTACTTATAAATACCTTATTAGTCAAGAAGGTTTCCAAATACCTACATAATTAATACATAACATACCTTCCCCCAAGTATGCACAACAATTATATAAACCAAAAGTGTACAACACCACTAAGTACTTAAACTATCAATCTACTAGATCTTGTAGCAATTAACATTTACTTAATGAGAAACAGAAGATAATTAAGGAACTGATACTTAATACTAGCAGTTACAGAATGAAGTTGTTATCACTGGGCCTGGCATAAGGTGACTTGGGATGCGAGCACAATTTGTGTTTTAACTTGCCACCGGCATAGCTGGCTTCTGCTCCGCTAGGTATTCCTAACATGTCTGCCCATTCTTCTGAGCTAGGGATCTGTATTACTTTCTCACTTCCTTGACTGTCCTCTATATCTCCTGTCTCTTCTTTTTCCTGGCTGTCTGTCTGGTCTTCCCTACCATTAGCAGTATTCCTCCCTTCCTCTTCAGTAACGTCATTCCCTGGTTTTTTCTTTAGTATTTGGTCAATATGCCTATTGACAACATCTCCGTCTTCAGTTGTTACTTTGTAACTCGATGGGCCCTCTTTACTCGTCACTGTGCCTGATAACCAACGTGGTCCTCTACCGTAGTTTCTATACATAACACTTTGACCAACATTGGTATCCCTATGTTTCCTCAGACCATTGTTAACGATTTGCTGTTCAACTTGCTCATGCTGTTTATTGTAAGGCTGGATAGTATCGAGTAAGGTCCGTAGTCGTCTACTCATCAATAATTCAGCAGGACTTTTCCCTGTCCCTGCACATGGTGTCGCTCTTAATCCTAGCAACATATTAGGCATCCTAATATCCCATGGTAGTTGGTCCATTTTACGTAGCTTGTCTTTTACAGTTTGTACCATGCGTTCCGCTAAACCATTTGTTGCAGGGTGGTATGGCGCTGTGGTAATGTGTTTTATTTTATTGGAATCTAAGAATCGTTTCATTTCAGATGAGACAAACTGTGTACCATTGTCAGAGACTAATGTCTCACATAGCCCATGTGTAGCAAAGATCATTCTTAAATGTTTGATAACTGTTTCTGTAGTCATATTATTAACGATGAACACCTCAGGCCATCGGGAATATGCATCGACTATAATTAAAAAGACTTTATTTTGATAAGGTCCCGCAAAGTCAACGTTTATGCGAGACCATGGTCTTGTGGGTACAACCCACTCATAGCTGGTCCTTGGTGGCATGTGTCGACTTTCGAGACATTTATTGCAGTTGCCGACCATTGACTCGATATCTTCATTTAACTGAGGCCACCACACGTAGCTCCTGGCCAAAGCTTTTGTTTGTACAATACCGCTATGTGCTCTGTGTAACGTGCGTAAAACTTCACTACGTAGTGACGGTGGCACCACTACGCGACAACCTAGAAGAATACAGCCTTCGTGTATAGAGAGCTCACTCCGATGTAACCAATATATGCGTAGCTCTTCCTCCGTGACTTTCGGAGGGCAACCGCTCAAAATATGATGTATAACTCGCGAAAGTATCTTGTCATTTTTTGAAAGACTTTCAATCTGCTGGATGTCCACAGGAAAGTCTTCAGGAGCCTCCGCCATCAATAGAATGTCACAAAGTTGTTCCTCAGGTTGCTCAGGCACTGGTTGTGGCCAGCGACTGAGACCATCTGCATTTCCTATTTGTTGGCCCGGCTTGTACACTATGTTGTAACTGTGTGAAGTTAGTACAATAGCAACTCTTGTTAACCGTGGTGATATAATATTCGGTATTGGCTTTTTTGGATCAAATATACTGACCAACGGTTTGTGGTCCGTTACTATGGTGAAAGACCTTCCCATTAGGTAGTTATGAAACTTTTGAATCCCAAACATAATCGCCGTCGCTTCTTTATCAAGTTGAGAATATTTCCGCTCATGTGAATGTAATGTTCTTGAACTCATGGCAACAGGTCGCTCTTGGCCGTCCTCCATAACGTGAGACAATACTGCACCTGTACCATATTCAGAGCTGTCACACGTCATTACCAACGGTTTGTTTAAATCATAATGTACTAATGTAATATCTGAAGATAGTAATTGTTTCGCCTTGTCGAAACTTTCTTGTTCTAGATCTGTCCATTGCCACTTGTGTGACTTGTCAAGCAACCTATGAAGTGGCTCAAGTATAGTCGCCTTGTGAGGTATGAACCTCTCATAAAAATTATACAAACCCAAAAATGCCTGCAGCTGCTGGACATTCTTGGGCTCCGGTGTTTTAGTGATAGACTCCACTTTACCGGGCGCTGGATGAATGCCGTCAGCGTCGATGACAAATCCCAGGAACTCTACACATTCTTTAGCAAATTTGCACTTACTGGAGTTGAGTCGCAGTCCAGCTCTCTGTATGCGTGTCAATACCATGTCTAGGCGTCTGCACATATCTGGCAAGGTGTGTCCGCTTATGATGATGTCATCAATTAGAACCGCAACTCCTGGAACACCTGCCAGCAATGCTGTCATCAACCTTTGAAATATTCCTGGACATGCCTTTACACCGAACGCCAACCTGTGCACAGTGTAAAGACCTTTGCACGTATTCAAAGTCAGCAATTTAGCTGTGTTCTCGTCTACAACTACCTGTGTATATGCACGTTCTAAATCCAATGTGGTAAAGTATTTTCCACCAGCAATGATAGCAAACACTTCGTTAGCAGTTGGCATAGGATAAGTATCCGACTCAGTAGCCTGATTGACCGTAATGCGATAATCGCCACACAGACGAATATCTCCCGATTTTTTAACGATAGGTACGACTGGTGTCGCCCATTGAGAAAAAGAAACTGGTTTAAGTACCCGTTCTGCCACTAGACGATCAATTTCCTTCTCAACCCTGTCTTTAATCGCAAACGGAACGGGGCGAGCCTTAAGAAACCTAGGCGTAGCCTCTGCCTTTAAATGTATTGTAACCGGATCACCTTGGTAAGTACCTAGACCCTGTTTAAAAACTTCATTATGTTTTTTTATCATTTCGTTGGAAATTGACACATGGGAATCTAAGACAGCATTAATACATACCTTTATGTTAAGGGCTGAAAACCAATCACGACCAATTAAGTTTGGTCCTAACCCTCTAGCTACTATAACATTTAAAACACACTTAATGTCTCTAAACGTTACTTGCACAGTTGTCTGGCCAAGCACAGATATGGGTGTCGCTGTCCAGGTATGTATGTTGGCCGGCGTGGCGCGAAGAGTGGCGGCCTCTCGTGACCGTGCTGATCGTAGCCTCCTCCACGTACTTTCGTTTACCAGCGAGACTCCAGCACCGGAGTCCACCTGCATCGTCACCGGCATGCCGTCTAGCTCAACCGTTACGTCATAAGAAGGTACTCGTAGTCCTACACTTTTGACGCTGTAAATCCCATTCATCTGAATATCTACTTCGTCATTATGGGTATGATTCACTTGTATTTTCGACCCTTTTTTCTTAGCAATACATATCTTTTCTATGTGTCCTATTTTCTTGCAGTATCGGCACGTAGCTTTAATAAATCGACATTCTCCTCCGTGGCGGTCACCACACCGGTAACACATTCGAGAATTACTGTTAGACTGTACTGCGTTGATGTCCATAGGCTCTGGCTCTGCCGCTGTTGTTGTAGTAGTCGCCGTTACATTGGTCCCATGTGCGACATTCCCGGGGTTAGCACTTTGAATCATACAAACATCTCTCCCCGCACTCTCCGATGATAGCATAGCTTGAACAACATTATCATAAGATAAATTGTCTTTTTTCAAGAGATCGTACTGTAATTTATGGTCGGACAGGCCGCACACGAGCCTGTCGCGTAGCATACGTTCCAAGTCGGAAAAATTGCAATCACTTATTTTTCTGAGCTGCGCTATGTACTCCGCCGCAGATTCACCTCGTTTTTGATCGCGTTTATAAAATTTGTAAGACATTGAAATTTCATTAGGTTTCGGACTATAATGTTTTGTTAACACTGTTACGATTTCACTGAATGTCACATCACTAGATTTTCTAGAAGGGTGTCAAACACTTGAGAACCGCATATTGTATAAAAATTAGCCCTTTTTAATGAGTCCAACACAATGCCATTTGCTTCAAAGCAAAATTTTAACCTGTCCATGTAATTGTCCCAATTGTCTGTTTGAGCATCAAACTCTTTGTATTTCACTACTCTGCACTCCATTTTAATCACTTTTAGTCCTCTTTGCAACTATTATGTTCAATAAAACAAGCATTAAGTAACATTTGTTTTATTCTTAGCAAGCACTAGGTAGCACTGCCCTGGATTTACAAGATGTGTGTGTAGGGTACTTATAAATACCTTATTAGTCAAGGTTTCCAAATACCTACATAATTAATACATAACACATATTCTATAATAGTTCTGCTCCAACCGGGGATTGTCCTTGGGTGCACTTGCATTGTGCATACAGGAATAATCGTCGGTTGGTGCCCCCTCATCATTTAAAATTTTCTAAGGGGCCTCTGCGAGTTGGCTTCGGCCCCTCGTACGCCTTCCAAAAGACCGGGATCCTAGGATCCCGAGATATACATTATGCATATGTATTAACATATATGCAAAATAATAATGATAATAAATAATAATAATAGTGTGGCCTATCTTAGTTTTAAAATAATACTAAGATGTTTTACGATGCCTATTTAAATTACTCTCATGTTGAATGTGTGTTTTTTGTGTAAACCTACAGATGAATGCCGCCATCATCCTGGTACTCCAGTGTTTCACGATGCTTACAAGGGCTGGTCATGCTGCAATAAGAAGAGTGTTGACTTTACAGAATTCCTAAATATCAAGGGGTGTACTTTGTCTAAGCATTCAAATCAGGTTTGCATTCAAATCTGAAGTAATTTTGTAAGACTGAAATAATATATATTTACTTATACCTTATATTAATAATTGTGCCTTACTGTCTTCCTAGAAACCTTCAGAACCTGAGAAAAAGGCTTTGGACAAGGAGTTGGAGAAAAAGGAAATTATTGAAGTGCGAGCACCAGTAGTTGGTCCTCAGCTACCAAGACCCCCATTCGAGACACCTATGATCACTGTTAAACCTACTGTAGCTGAAGCTTTGAAGAAAGCTGTACAAAATACATCACAACCAACAGTTGCCACTGATGATGGGTATGTTAGTGAAATAAAATTTTGATTGACATTTTTTATTGCTTATCTCTATTGCCTGGGAAAACAAGCCTTGAAGCCATCACGCATCACACTTTGAGCCTGCAAAGTGGATTATGGCCCAGTCACTGCCACAAAAAGAAGACCTTTCTTATACCCACAGAACCCATCTTCACCATAATGTTGTAACTACTCATCTTTCTTCTTATCTTGCTTTGTTAACTTCTGATGTTGTTGATAAAAATCTCTGCCATCGATGTATCCGGTTCAATGTCAGTTGAGACTCAATGTGTATGGAAACTTTCATCTATTAATATTTAATGTTTTACAGAAGCATAGCAATTGGTACAACATGCAAAAATGGAGGTTGTGGTGTCACCTATGAAGGTCCTCATACAAATGACACCATGTGCACCCACCATCCGGGCGTTCCTATCTTCCATGAGGGTCTTAAATTCTGGTCCTGCTGCCAAAAGAGAACCACAGACTTTAACACTTTCCTTAGCCAACCTGGATGCACAACCGGGACCCATAAATGGACTAAAGAAGTAAATACCATGTCTTTACACTTGCAAATAAACTATTTAGCAAAGGAGAGATTGTGCATTGCCTAGCCAGACACAAAGATGAAATAGTGAATAAAATTCAGCTATCTAGAAGTCAATAAAATACATCCCTACAATGGCATATGTGTAATAGACCAAGAGATTCAGACATTTATTTGTATGTACTTTTTCAGGGTACACCAGCTGGTACAGTGAAATGTCGCTGGGACTGGCATCAAACACCTGATTATGTTATTGTAAGCGTTTATGCGAAGAAATATGACCCAGTATTAAGTTTTGTGAAGTTGAACCCTATTCGCCTAAATACAAAACTGGTATTCCGAGAGCAAGGAGATGCAGCATTTGAACTAGATGTAGAACTTAGAGGTGTAAGTTTACCACTCAATACATCCATAATTTTGAATGTACTGTTTTTTAATGAATTATTTTCTGACTCAAATGTGACGATTGCAGGTAATAAATGTAGAAAGCAGTACTGCATCAATGCTGTCAACAAAAATAGAAATAAAACTAAAAAAAGGTGAACCAGGTTCCTGGAGCAAATTGGACTTCCCTCGATCACAGCCAAAGATAGAGGAAGCAAAGTCACAAGACGACGCCAGGCCGTCAGATGACGACTACGAAGACCTTTCCTCTGTAGAAGCTGTACAATCTATAGGAAGAGTTAATGTAACTGATTGAAAAACGAATTCTAAATAATGAATTCTTAGTTTATTTCTTTCTTTTTTTTAAGAAGCCCACTGTTGTTCTCTGACAATTGTTATTTTATGCTGTAATGGTAGATGTGCATTTATTCAGTGAAAATAAAATGTGCTTTTACTATTACGATTTAAATGTTTCATTTTGAAGTCTAAAATAAAACACATATTGAATGTTAACTCCTTGATCAAATCAGAACATATTTATATACAAATAAAAGTACATACATGCTATAGTTTCTTTCTTTACAATATTTCCTCAAAACATTTTTGAAATCATGACCAGATCATGGCGCATATAATTTTAATACAGCTTAACTAAGAATATTTTTATTTAATTACAATAGAATAATAACATTTACAAATTTTATACAATGTGACTAGGTTGACTAGATAGTTTATGATTCACAAAGGTACACTTCATCCTAATACGTAAAACGTTTTTATAATAATTCAGATACTCTCACACCTATACAATATCAGATTGTTTACACAAATCTATTTAGAAATTTCACTAAATTATTGGTTTTGGTTTTCTAGATACAGCGTTCTAAAAACTCGAATTTATATTGCATAGAATTTTTAAATTCGACTTGGCAACCCTACGATCATAAAGAACCTGTACAAAATTGTAGTTTGAATACAGACTGATGAGGAGACAAAGGTTTAAACACTTCGTGTTCTATCCGCACTGTTCGGAGATACAACCATTAACATTAACTCACATTCATTCTTAAATCTCAACTGCATGTCTGCCTGTTTTGTCTTCATATATACATACTTAAACTTACGCCTTTTTCCCCATCGGGGGTAGGCAAAAACTACCGTTGTTGTCACCTCATTAGGTTTTCGTTATACAGGCTGTTGTTTTATTCACCAATAGTTAAGGGTGGAATTCTAACGTGATCATGAGCTTCACAGGGAAAGTTAATGAATTAGGTATGACCTGAGGGACAATTCTCGTAATTTTAAGAAACGTTCAGTCTGATTTCAGTCTCAATCTGTCAAAAATACCTTGAATTTCCATACATTTGTGACATTTGACTGTCGCTGATATGAGATTGAGATTGACTTGAGTTTGAACGTTTTTATTTACGAGAATTGGCCTGTAGTAGAATGTTCTGACCCAATTATCTGGTACAATTTCAACTGACTAACACCCAGTTTCTGATATGAGAACTGGGAGTTGAGAACTTGTCAAACTATATGTTGCGAGCAACATTCAGAACAACTGTGCAAGAAAACGCAAGATATTTTTTTTAAAGACTTTGTCAACTTCAAATTCTCAAATCGGAAACCGGGCGTGAAATCCGCAGTGCGTTTATGATGTTAGTTTTACGGCGATGAACAGTGTTCGCTGGTAGGTGGCGCAGGCGCGTGAAACGCCGGCGTGGGCGCTGGCTGCATGCGGTACATGTCGTGTAACAATGTGGCTACGGACACATCGCCGACTGTGTCGCGGAACAAGAGCAATTCGATGGAGCGCGCACGCACCGCTCGCAGCGATGGTAGCAGGAGGAGCAGGCGACCGAATCTGAGGAAAAGCACATAGTTACAATTTCCATGTACCTACTATAACGTATGTTATGTAATGTAGAATGAATTATTTTTTGGGAAACTGCATGAAGTTACCTCACTATGCAGATAAAAAACAGGTGTTCTAAGTACGGCTACTTTTCTTTCCGCGACTTGGTCTGCGTCAGCGATAACCGACATTTACGCAAACGAAGACGCGGGCAAAAGTTAGTTAGTTATAAATGCGGAAGCAACTTCTGTTAGGCTTTCGCAACTATACCGCTGAACTGATTTTGATGAAATTTGGTACGGGGTGAGTTTGAACCCCTAGAAAGGACATAGGCTACTTTTCATTCTTCGACTTCGTCGGCGTGCGCGATAAACGACATTTACGACGAATTCGCGGGCAATAGGTAATAATTAATAAGGCGCCAACAAGTTAATAGGCAAATAGGTACGTTACGCGGCGAAATATTTTTACTCACCGAAGACAAATTCAAGAAGTTCAAGAGGCATCTGAACTAAGAAATCTCAATCGATGTGGTAGTCATAATCAGTCGATAGCTAATGTTCCCACTGCTACTGCCGTACTACCACATGTCTTTGATTAATTTTGGTTCTAGGACACGCCGGTTTCCTCACGATGTCTTCCTTCACCGTTTTGTGAACAGAGGTGAAGAAATAATTTATACAAAACAAAGCGACAAGTTCGAACCTACATACGACCAACAAATCGTAACTCGCTGCCTTTACCACTTGGCCACCACTACTCTACACGACGTGATGATAATGTGAGGAAACTAACGTGGATTTACCTTGTAGGTTGCCTGGTGTACCGAGTCCGCACATAGTCAGCAAGTATACACTGAGCTTGATCCTGTAACATCTCCACCGGCTGAGTTTCACTTAGCCCGGGTGTATCTACACAAAAATGTTAAATTACGTACTAAAACTTATATATTTATAACTATTATTATTCATCTACATACTAGCGAACAGTCTATAAATAGGTACCTATGCTGTTGATATAAATAGGTACTACTTAACTAACCTGGTGAAAAGAGAACAATAGCCTTCATACACCCACACTCGCTACCGTCGGGTGCTATTTGTCGAAATCGACACAGAATCTCCTGAAATAAATAAGAGATTCATTAAAACGTTCTGTAAAATTTTGCAAGTAAAGCAATAAAAAAAATGCTATGACGTAGGACTTAGAATAACTAGTGACATTAAAAAAACTTTTTAACAAAAACTTAAACCGCCGAAAAAACTGAAAACCTATTAAATTTTTTGTTAAAAAGTTTTTATTTTATAATTTTTTGTGGCTTTAATGTACTAATAACACTTGGTAAGGTATACCATAGGGTAAAACTATACAACATGCCCCAGCGGGCAAGATGCCTCACCGCTCTCACACTCACACAAATAAAGATAGGCGATTTACGATGACGCACCAACATGGCCGCTAGTGCTCTTTCAACTTCTATGACGCGAACACGTGTTTCAAGCATTTATTTTTTAAATTATGGTTAAATCAGTGAATTAGACCGTGGAGCATATTGCGGTGAGTACTATACAATTTTCTCAATTTAAATTACTAATTTGTTTTTCAAAATTAAAGTTAGATATACAAAATCTGTGATAAATAACCTACGATTTAGTACGTTGCTCACAGTTGTTAACGTTTAGTGGCGCCGGGATTTGAGGTGGGGCATCTTGTAATAAAATATTTACAAGATGCCCCAGTTGTCACGGTGTAAGACGCCCCATTTTAAGTGTCACAAAGTAATAAGTGTTTTATATTTTTTCAGAAATGCCACGTAATTATGTTAGAGCTACATATACCCTTACGACCCAAATGCTTTACCTGACCATTTTTTCGCTTTATCTGATGCCTTTCGTGAACAGGATTTGAATGCTAATGAACAACACGCAGGAACACCTTCAGACACGTCGGAAAATAGTTCAGAGCAGCAAAATGTGGACACTATGGAAGTATCGTTGATAGATACTTTGGATGAGGATGCTGTATATCATAATAGATATCATTAATCAACTTACTTCTGACGCAAACAAAGAAGAATCATTAGAACAGCTTTTGACACAGCCAATTCAAGCCAATCCTCAAAACAGGCCTTGCTTACCATCTACTTCCAAGACCCTTAAACAAACACCAACAAAGGTTTGGCTGAAATCTATTCTGTGCCAAAGCTACCTGCAATAGGTTTAAAGAAAAAACAAAGGGCTGTGATCCTGACATCGCAAGAAAATATACAAAAACGGAAATTTTTTGAAGAAAAGAAGAAACCCGCAAAAACATGTAAATTATCTAAAAAAGAAATATAAAAAGAGCGTTATAAAGAAGGATATAGAAGGAAAAAGGCCAGGAAAGAATAAAACAAAGAAAATAAACCTTTGTTTCATCATCGGATAGCGACAGTGAAGACGAAAACAAGCAAGAAAATTGTGAAGAAGATATATCAGCAGAAGACAAAGACAACAGATGTGTAGAATGCACTGAAAATTATTATAAAACGACATCAACAGAAGACTGGATTAAGTGCTCTTCTTGCTCTTTTTGGCTGCATGAGTTCTGTACAATGTACAAACCGTTGTGTAATAACTGTGGGAAAAAAGCTAAGAAAGAGAAGATACCACGAAGAAACAAATAGAGTATAAGTTACAATATGTGATTTAAAAGTTGATCTCTAGCTAGACTGTTTTGTTATAATTATTTTTTAAATTTCTGAAGATTTCTTATTTCTATTTTATTGGGGCGTTTTGTAACAGAACTGAGGCATCTTGTCAAGCAATGTCAGTACAAAACGCCCCACCATAGGTTTAAAAATAAGCTAAAATTGAATGTTATTGATAAGTCTCAACTACCAAATAAATATGCCAAATGATTCTTAAATTATTGTTTTTCATTAAGTACCATCAAATTGATCGAATACTTTAAAACTAAGGTTTTATTGAAGTCTAAAAAAAAGTGGGGCATCTTGTATAGTTTTACCCTAGTGTAAATAAAAAAAGAATGATCAAAATAGAACTACTCTGTATAAAGTTATGCGTAGTTAAACAATGCAATCAGTGAGTGAACAATCAAACATCCCCTATTTTTCGACCTTTAGCGTTCGATTTTGTTTTCCAAATTTATATGGGACCACCTTCGGAGCCTTTCCAATAAAAAAAGAATTGTCACAATCGGACTACTATGTAAAAAGTTATGCGTGGTCATACATAAAAAAAAACAAACAAAATAAAAATATACGCGTCGAATTGAGAACCTCCTCCGTCTTTTTCGTCGGTTAAAAAACAACCATTGGCAAAGCTGAGCCTGAATAATCTGTTAGTAGATAGGTATCATTTCCTAAAACTACTGACCTGTAAAGTATTCAACTCTAAATCCGCTAATGGGTCAGGTGGCAGCCGTGCCCTGGCTGCCGGCGCTGCCAGCAATGGCGCCAGGTCCCAGGGCGCCGACCACTGTGCCAGGTGCAGAAGGAACAGGTCCTTCCAGGCCGCTCGTAGTAACACCAGCTGGTCGGAAGCTGCTAGGGCTTGGAACGGGGCTAGGCATCGCACCCAGCGCACTGCCATGAAGAGGAGACGGGCGCTTGTCTCCTGGTGTAGAAAAAAATAATATTTTAGATTTGTAGATTGTAAATAATAGTTAGCTGGGTAGGTATGAAAAACATCCTGGTGCATTAAGGCTTCTTCAGACCGGCGCGATGCGACGAGCCGATGCGACATTTGTAGCACAATTTCCATGAAGTTTTCATTTAATTGTTTTACAAGAGAAAATGGAGATGGAATGATCTAGCCGATTCGTGCACTGGGTAGGTATGTTCTCTACCGTATGATACGTAAACATTATTAACAAAATGTTTCATAATTCTAATCCATTATTTACTTTTCTTATACCTATTATCTTAATTAATGGTAACAATTTTTAATCACGCCTAGAGGTTTTTTTTTTTTTTTTTTTTTTTTTTTTTTTTTTGTGGGGCATCTCGTAGTTAATCCTGAAAAGATTGTGACTACTTAAACGGATTGTGGCCCGGCGAGTTCTAAAAAGTTACCTTTTTAGGCCTCCAGCCGGGGCTTATTACGCCTAGAGGTATATTATGTTGGATACACTGAATGGACGACCTTTGTAAGACGACTAAAATTTCACGGTGTTTAACAGCATATGATTACATCGAAGTACTTAGGTACCTAGATATTCTCTCAAACATGCGCACTGTGACGAATACAATTACCTATACAACATAAGTCAAGCTACGATGACTCCTGTGTCGTGGCGCGTAGAGGGCGATGGGCGGAGTAAGTCAACTGAAGGCGATAAGTCACCCCGCGAACGCCCAATCGCGGTTTGCGCCCGCCCCTTTAGTCAAAAAGCCACCTATCAAATGTCAATGTGTACACCCCTTGAAGGCGACTTGAAGTCACTTCGCGATAAGGAACGGAAAATACGAAGTTTGGCATGCCTACGAGAAGAATGAATTGTATTTTGCATTGCTCTAAAGTTTCCCCAATTTGAATTGCTTGTCTTAGACCAAGAATTTTACTCGTTAACATTACGGGCACGAGCCCAGATTCCTGATAGCTTTTTGATTCAAGATTATGCTCAAAAGAAAAACCTTTTGTCGAAAGGGCATTGTAAGTAGGTATTCTTGCTAGGACAAGCCTTAAGTTTATGTCAACTAAGTATGTAGTTTCTATAACTATGTATAGGTTACCTATAATACTGGATGAAAGGATCTTACCTGCAAAAGTTCCCATGTGGGCGCCATGGGTGCTCCAAAAGCACTTGGTGGTGGCCGCAACAATGTTGGGTCTCCCTGTAACTGCAGCTGTTTTGCGCTCCACATCAGTTCCTTAAGCAATAACTAAAGGTTTAATAAAATGGTTATTTGCATAATCAACCTACAATATTAATCGTTTGTAGCACAAAGCTAGAAATAATGCGTGGACCCTTATTTATGAATAGTGTGTAGGTACCTACTAGAGGTAGGTACATATAAAGTAATTTGTCCCCAAAATACCTCGGTATGTATTCAGGTAAATTGTAATAAGATTTCCCAAAGTAATCCTTTCCTATTTTCGTGGCTATATCGCGTAGTGAAGATACTTATGTAGTTTTCAAGATTTGCCTAGGTACCCGTTAAAATTTATATAATACACAATCTACTACTCTCAAATATGTACTGTAACGAACATACCCTACCTGCTGTGAATCGTGAGATCAGATTTTAGATAGGTAATGACTGAGTACATATAATAAATACAACCTGGGTGTATTATCTTACCTGGCATTTATCAGACGACATGAGTATGTGAAGTAAGCCAGGGGGCGGTGGCGCTAAGAAAGGTTCAGGCATTAGCGGCAACGGACTGGGAGCGCCCGCACCGCCTCCGGCACCACTGGACCCTGCTGAAGATGCCGTGCTCAGCGGTGCTGGCTCACTCATGCCGCTGATACTGAACTGTTTGACGAGGGAAAATTAGGTAAGTAAGATTCACTGACTTTCCCAGGTAGAAGTCCCATGTTTATGCAGTTAGAACAAAACTTTAAAAGAGTAAAGGTTTCAGCTGAAACCGGCGGATGTGAAAGCTAAACGAATGAGCCCTTAAATAAATTCTGACTGTTAGCAGTCTTAATTCAGATTTCGGGAATAAGAAGCGATCTAAAGACGATGGTTTGATGGTTTTGGTGTAGAAAACATTGGTCCATCCATGAAATACCAAAACAAAACAATAAGTTATAGTAGCTACCTACCTACCTAGTATGCTAACCTATATTGACCTTCTTTCTGAAGAAGGCATTTAAAATGGGTTGTAAAGATATATATATGTAATACATACATACATAAAATCACGCCTTTTACCCATGTGGGTAGGCAGAAACTATAGAACGCCACCTGCTACGATCGTTACATACTCCTTTTAAGTTGACAAGATAAATAGTGTTATAATTAACATGGGAGTGATACCTGAAAGTTGAAGGGTTGCGGCAGCGGCGCGTACGGCGAGGGTGGCGAGAGCTTGAGCGCATGCGGCTTGTGTGCGTGACCGAGCTGCGGTGGTCCGAGTGCACCCATCGCACCCGCTTGCAGCTTCGGCTTGCGGGGACCTCGCTCGTGCTGCACCGCTGGGGGAGATATGGCTATGTGAACAATGAGTCTAGAAGTCTTCGTTTAAACTACAGAATTTCTCAAGTGAATAATCAATATCAAGTGACTGATATCACTTTATATGAGGTACCTATAGGAGTAAAATAGAGCCATGTGTACAAATGAATGAGTAAAGTGTTGTCTTGGATATGTTATTTAACAGAAAAATCTATGGTCATAAGGTCATTATAGAGTCTAACTATTACTACTTATTTATTCAACAATGACTAAAGACCTCTACTTAGGGATTAGTGGAGTGCGTCGATGTATTTTTTACCGACGGCAGAGTCTGACGTCTAATTTATCGGAGGCGGCGCGGCGGCGCTATCGGCGTGGATGGTGAAAATAGAAGTGACTTTAAATCAAACCATTATTACAAAATTTTCTTTTCATCGAACGCCTGAGAAGCCATGAGTACCTGAAAACTGCTTTCGAGAGCCGTCACGAACTGTTTAGCCAGGAAACTATAGCAGAACAAGCCGGCTTTCGAGAAGGCTTCAGTATCATAGCCACATCCATATTGTGCAACAAATTGTTTTAATGACCAAAGAGTGCAATCAGACGCTTATAGGTACATTTGGACCACGAGAAGTCCAGAGAAATATGGGCAGTTCTGGCGTCTCTGCAACGATGTCAAATTGACTGGCGCGACATATAAGTGTTCAAATGATTATATGACACTTCCATAATGACTGACCAATTCCAAGATAAGAAAACCAATTACGCAGAGGAGTGAGACAGAGGGATGTGATACCTAAAAATGTTCTATACCGTCTTCAAGACACTGGAATAGATAATCAATTTGAACGCCAAGTACATCTCACATCATTACTTTGTTGCTAATATCGTCATAATGGCAGACTAGCTGGAACAATTAGACCAAACGCTGCATGAATGAAATGAAGCCTGGCATGAATTTTGACAAGAATTATGTCACTTACAACTTTAAGTCTTGCTAAATCCAGTATATCTTGAAGGTTTGCCAGTTGAAGTTGTGAAGGAAGTATGTCATGTCTATCGGGAAGTCATGATTACTTCGAGAAAAAAAAAAGCCAAAAGAAGTTGAGTTCGTTCGTACCGCAGTGTTTGAAGACAAAGGTCTTATCTGCCTGATCTTTAAATGATACTCTCTACTTACGTCGAAATAAACAAATTAGCTTGTATTTAGACTAATGCTATTTATAATTTTCTCTGGCGGTAGCACATATCGAATACTTCACATTCAACACAATCATTTGAATCATTCGAATGGTAAAGATAACAAACAGTTTATCTTTCCATCTACGCTTATAACACACTTATCCAGCAATACCTATTAGTAATAAATCTTTACAACCCGAATTCAGTTTCAACACTTTACTGCTGATACAAAAAAAAAACCGGCCAAGTGCGAGTTGGACTCGCGCACCGAGGGTTCCGTACAAATCTGTAGGTATTCTCGGTTTAAAAATATATATATTTTTTAATTTTTATATTTCAGTTGATTGAATGTAAGGTAAATTGCGGTTTACGATTTATGACGTTTTAAAAAAAAACTACTCACTCGATCTCGTTCAAACCAATTTTCGTTGGTAGTTTACATGGTAATGTGCATCATATATTTTTTTTAGTTTTATCATTCTCTTATTTTAGAAGTTACGGGGGGGGGGGGGGGGGAACACATTTTACCACTTTGGAAGCGTCTCTCGCGCAAACTATTCAGTTTAGAAAAAAATGATATTAGAAACCTCAATACCATTTTTGAAGACCTATTTATAGATACCCCACACGTATGGGTAAGATGAAAAAAAAAAATTTGAGTTTCAGTTCTATGTATGGGGAACCCCACGATTTATTGTTTTTTTTTCTATTTTCGTATGAAAATCTTAATGCGGTTCACAGAATACATCTACTAACCAAGTTTCAACAGCGTAGCTCTTATAGTTTCGGAGAAAAGTGGCTGTGACATACGGACGGACAGACAGACAGACAGACATGACGAATCTATAAGGGTTCCGTTTTTTGCCATTTGGCAACGGAACCCTAAAAACGTTAATAAATCTTCTATCTATCTTCTATCTATCTATATATATAAAATTCAAAGTCCTGAGTGACTGACTGACTGACTGACTGATATATCAACGAACAGCCTAAACCGCTGGTCATAGAGACATAAAATTTGGAGAGTGAGTTCTTTGTGAGGAGTAAGTATCCACTAAGAAAGGGTTTTTTGAAATTCCATTCCTAAGAGGGTGAAATGGGGATTGAAATGGTGAATTTTCCGACATCCACGCGGACGACGACGCTGGCACAAGCTAGTTAAATATAAAACGTGCGATCAACAAAAGTATTTGACTACATGTAACTTGCTAGTTGTTTTACACCGAGGATTATGGAGCCATGACCCGCTTATTCGCTGGCGATCCCTCGGTAAGCCGGGATCGTGCGCGCGTCGCCTGCCTTCGTATAATGTGCACCCGTGGGCCGCGCTCATACGTAACGCGCCCTTTGACCGATCAGGTGGCGATTATTCTGTTTAGAATACTTTTGGGACTGATTTTTTGTGAACCATTGACGCTAATTTGTTTGTAGGTCCTTTTGAAGTTAGTTCATGAATGTCGGTGACTCTATATTAAAGAGATCAGAGGGATCAATTTATTCGTTAAGTTCTTTGTTCCCTGTTAAAAGCTTGTTCTGTTAATAGGTAAGCACTAAGCACCTTATACCCGCAGCACGAGCCTATTTGCAGAGCATTTTATAACATAGATTGAAAACACCTAGGTAATATTATTAACTAGATTCTGCCCGCGACTTCGTCCGCGTCAAATTTTTGTTCACGTGACCCTTCCCGTCGCATCGAATTGCCTGTTAGTTTTCGTCCATTTTTCGCTGCTTCTCCCCTCCTTTTGATCGTAGCGTGATGCGATATAGCCTATAGCCTTCCTCAATAAATAGGCTACCCAACAAAAAAATATTTTTTCAATTCGGACCAGTAGTTCTTGAGATTAGCGCTTTCAACCAAATAAAAAAACAAACAAACTCTTCAGCTTTATAATATTAATATAGATTAGATTGAATCTATACAAAAGTCTTTCAAATCTATCCAAATAAATAGTTTAAGTGACATTGACCACAATATCAATGCGGACATCTATTTACAAATAAAAAATTATCTAATAAAAGAAACTACTCAGCACGCAAGAACGGTAACCAATCGTCAAGCAAATATCAGCCATCAAAACTGAGCTTTTCTTTCAAACGTTAAGCGAATTGTTTTAATTGCACATCCAATGTGCACGGGGCCTGTGCAGGGATGACGTCACGCAATCAGCTTAACGAGGCTGAGTCCATGAGAATGCGGCTATTGTGCCCGCACATGTCGGCGCATACGCTGCGTTCCCGCGCCGCCACCGCTGGCTATTGCCAACAAAAAGGTGATACAGAAGAACAACTCGGCATAATGACAAGTAAGTTTATCTTGGACATCACTGACATCGGTGCAAGAAAACATCGTGAAGAAACCTGGACTTTAGTTAATATAACTTTGAATACGCAAACCCCTGTTGACCAAACTTGGTATTTAAAGCTCAAAACAACGATTCGCTTAAGTATACAACATTAAGAAATGATGATTGTATACAATGAAAACAAAGGAAAGTCCCTATATATCAACCCAACTGTAGTTTTGCTTGTAGTAAACCCGTTTGGTTTCGTGGTCACTTTTAACCCCCGACGCAAAAGAGGGGTGTTATAAGTTTATAAGTTTGACTGTGATGTGTGTCTGTCTGTAGCACCGTAGCTCTTAAACTGGTGAACCAATTTGGATAGGATTTTTTGAATTAAATGAAGGCTTTCTAGCGGTGGTTCTTAGACATTTTTAAATAAAAATTGGTTCAGCCATTTCGTCACGACGATCCTTTGATCAAAATATTATCTACAACTTCTTATTAAACTTAAAGGGCCAATACGTAGATGGTTTTGCTTTTTAGAGGTTGTTGTTTTGTTCAGCGTTTTATATAATTTAACTTTTTTGATTAACCTTCTTCGTTTAACTGTTAGTACCACCCGGTACTGTCTATGCGGCTTAGCAGACGACACAAATGCTGACGGACGCACTATTCGAATAGCTCACAGCCTCTACGTACGTAAGGGGGGTCTTTAAATATTAAATGATGATTCTAGAATGGCTTATAAGGGCATTAGTGACTCTAACTCATTCTCTTAACACATCTGTGAGCTCGGATTAAGTTTTGTAAATATTTTATTTCTTACATAATATAGTCAGCATCTTTACATAATTGAAATCTGTACTCGTAGATGATCTTCCTTATTTTCTTGACAAGAAGATTGCGTCCTTAAAATCGATCACATTTATACTTTTGAGATAAGCACGTAAGTTTGTATTCTTAGGGTGGATTTTGCCAATCAAACTGAATCGCGATCAGTACATCTAAACTGCGTTCAAGAGTTGTCAGTAGTGTTGGGATTTTATCCGGATAAATACTCAAAATGGATAAATACTCGATAAATATCCGTTTTTACTGAGTATTTATCCAAAATAGCGGATAAATACTATTTTAAGTTTTCGTAACGTAAATTTTACTAACAAAAGGATTAAAATTAACGAAAAACAGACAATGCAGATTGGCATCGTACCTTATTAATCATTTTAACAATTACAAAATGCTGATATTGACAATAATTTCACTCAATCATGAATACAATTCGTCAATAACTGTCAAAGTTAGATAAAATTTAATTTTGTACATTTTTTTTCTTTCACATACATACATGAACTCGTGCCTTTCTCCCATGGGGGTAGGCAGAAACTATTTAAGTAACGCTTAAATCATTGTAATAATAAAAAAACTTGAGAGGTATCAAGGAACACCCGGATGGAACGAAGTTCCTTTCCATGATTCATTATTGTTTTTAATATTTATTATGTACAAAAAACCTGTATACACTCAACAAAAATATTCTCTCGAGAGGAAGAGATGGAGAGAGAGAGATCTCTCTCCGTCTCTTCCTCTCTCTATCTCCCTCTCTCTCTCCCTCTCCCTCTCTCTATCTCTCTCTCTCTCCCTCTCTCTCTCTCCGTTCCAAAAACTTCGTTCCAAAACAAAATATATACAGTCAAATTGAGAAACCTCCTCCTCTTTTTAAGTCGGTTAAAAAGTGTCGTTACAACTTTTTCTCTTAATTCCGTCTAGCCCCCTTTCGCAACGCGCCATAAGGAACTTCGTTCCAAAAAAACTACCTCGTGAAAGATAAAGAAATCGAGTATCCTGACTTGGCTTGCGAGGTTGTCGACAATGTGGGATATGGATTCAGCGATCAATATAAAGTTTTGAGAGCAGTGCGTACCCACGACCTACAAGTCGTAAGTCGGGGCTGATACCACCGGGCCACCATTGCTATCGCCAATATGAAAGCGTGTCAGACTTTTACTGACTAAAACCCAACCGTGTTCCGTCAGTTGCCTATGCCAGGGCCACAATACCTCTTTCAAACAGATCTGCAACCCTGGCAGGCATCGGTGCTCGCGGACCCCTTCAATATGTGCCGACATCTCTTTGAGGCACGCGTGGAATCGATGAACACTGGCAACACGCACGAAAATGCATAACTCATTGTCACGTTCTGCCTGCACCGAGAGTGCAAGCGAGAGCGCGAAACAAGCAATAGAGAGGCACGATCGGCCTAAGTGTTCGACTTGTGACGCATCTATCTCTCTTCCACTCCATCGGCCGATGCGTCGTATAGAAGAGACTTAGATGCTATCACGTAAAATTAACCGTAAACCGACTTTACAGACAACCAATTGTTTTTATTATATTTTATCATATCTGCATGTTTATAAATTTTTGAAACTACCGCATTTCAGGATGCCATGAGCCAGCAAATTAATAGTGTGTGCTGCGCAGTTTAAAGGCTCAACACCTTTTAACTAATTGAAAAGTCCTTTGCATGTTTATAGCGTTGGCAAACAACAACAACGAACTTGTCTTCGCCGCATTTTTCTTGACTTTTAGAAGCTCTTCACAAAGATCTTCAATTATGTAGCAATTCTCTAAACTCTCAACAAAGAAAGATTCTAAAATTGTGTCTAAAGAGCATGCTCTATTAGAGACGTTTGGCCTCCTGACACAATTACAGTCCTGACAATTAACATTACAACTAAATAATATAATAACGTAGTATTTTGAAAAGCTTTAATAACAATAAAACCAATTTATATTGTAAAATAATCATCCGACGCGCAAAAAAGATATTTATCCATCATTTTGAGTATTTATCCGATAAAAATAAGTAAAAACGAGTATTTATCCGTTTCGGATAAAAACTCGAGTATTTATCCTCTGAGTATTTATCCCCTGCCCATCACTAGTTGTCAGTGTTAATATTCAACAATAATGGTGACACTGACAGTTTAGATACGGTAAACCACGAGGTAAACTGATCGCGTTCAGTTTCATCGGTGAAAGTGGCACGTAGTCATTACACAATGACCCCGTCTCTTTGTATAAAGATAA
Source organism: Aporophyla lueneburgensis (assembly GCA_932294355.1). Lineage (NCBI taxonomy): Eukaryota > Metazoa > Arthropoda > Insecta > Lepidoptera > Noctuidae > Aporophyla > Aporophyla lueneburgensis. The sequence continues at coordinate 16,978,273 of OW028746.1, read as the reverse complement.
AAAGTAATAGAAAATAACATTCAAGTCCTACAGGTAGAATACTATCTTCCTGTGGAAAAACTACAAAAACAGAAAAAATGTAAACTGTAATAAAAATACTACAGTGTTTCACAAAAACCCATCGCGTGTATTGCAGTGTCAGAGCAACTGATGCAATGTTAACCTTTTGTTTATGGGGCGCATGTAATCCCAAATACAACACGTGCTTTTTTTCACGACGTCATCGGCTTCCCTCACTATCCTCCACCAACCAAAAATCGGCTTTATGACCAAACAACTAAGGTTTCAAATTCACTAATCGCAGATATTTAGGGTCGGTTAAGCCAAGGGGCTCAGTTTCCAGTGTGACGCGGATAAGCGAGATTTTAATTAAATGAAGGCGAAATGTGTAACAAGTTTTTCGTTATCTGATGACTCTAGCGTTAATATAGTTTGTGGTTTAATAAGTGTTATTAATACACTAGTATACCGAAGTCATATCGTCCATCACCCATGTTGAATACAGGAAAATATTTTGTTTTTAATTAAAATGAAAATCTTGAGGTAGTAGGTATATTATTAAAAGAGTTACCTAATTAAATATGTTCATGGCTATAAATTATTAAAAATACTGTTAGTATTTTTTTTTTAATTAGACTGATTCGTTTACCAAACAGATGTCTATTTCGATTCAGAAAAGAAGACAGTTTCCAAGCATAACAGTTGATACGCCTACGCCGCGTAGCAGCCGTAGCGTCTTGCTACGCTGCTACGCGCCCGCCGGCTAAGCTCAAAGCACTAAGCAGATTTGCCACAATACTACTAACTGCCGGCTGACCGCAACTATAGATACTGTTGCCGTTTATCTATCTGTAAAAGTAGTGAACAGACAGTTTAGATGACATAATCAAAATAATTGAGTGTTTTTATTTATGAGCAAAATATTTACGTATAATTATAAAATTAAGTTTTCGTGTCTCTCTGATCACTGCATTGTTCTTCTAAACAACGCGTCGGATTTTTATTTTATCATTTCTAGTATTTAATAAGTGTACCTATAATACATTAATATTTAACTTACATGTAATAAAAAAACAAAGAGTCGTAAAAACAGTGCGAAGCATAGCCAGCAACCAGTAACTGTATTAATTTTACTTTTATAATTTCCACTTTGCAAGGGTTATATGTTTACTTATCAAGTGCACGTCTACATGCTACGAATTCCAGAGAGAATTTAGTATAAATGCCAGCACATCAAGCTACCCGAAACTGTCAAATTTTCCCAATGCATTTTGAACTAATGCTTTAGCGATAAAGTTGAAACCCTATTAAAGAAATTTGACAGATTATAGTAGCTCTATGCGCTGGCGTCTGTACATAAAACCGAACGCTCGCACTTCTCCACATTGTCGGCTCGTTTGATTCCATCGATTTAACTTAACATTACGATAATATCTCTCTCTCGTTTGAATTCAATAAACTTAAGAAACCAAGGTATGAATTCATTAATTCATTGTGAGCTGAAACTCTAAATCGATATTCTATGCCTGATATTATCTTCACCCCTTTGGGATAGATATACATACCCTTTCCAGGAGTTTGTATAGATAGTAGCAAATTGTCGTCTATTCATAACTCAATCTATACAATACGTCGGGTGTCGTCCACAAAAAAAAAACAATATAAAGTGAAAAATAACGTTAATTTCTGAAGTCGCTGGCAAAAAACTAAAAACTACCTACTACTGTAGTGTTATTTTTAGAAGTCGGTTGTTTGTTTTCTTCACTTTTTAGTAAGCATGACATATACCTCGCAACAATTCGTATACCTACCACTACTTGCTATATAAACCACGGTAACAGAAAGTTTTATAACATCATCAAGATACAAAGTAGTAAATTAAACTTTGGCTCTTATGATACAGGAATTCCTAGAACAAGAGCCAGCGCTACAATGATGTCTGTAACCTGAAGTGAAAAACAAATAAAAAAATAAAATTTAAAAAACACTTATCATCGAAGATAACTCAAAAACTACCCAAGCAAAGTTAATATATTTTTTACGGGAGCACCATACAAACTTCTTCTACCAAATGAAAAAAATATTTCAAAAATCGGTTAACAATTGACGAAACTTCAATGAACGAACGAACGTATAATTTCATCTTTTTTAGAAGTCGGTTAAAAACCCAAAATACCTATCCCGAAATGTTCATCATTCATAAAATATCAAAAGGGTAAATATCGTTTAAGTTAAAGATATAAAGCTCAAAAGAAGTTAAGTCTTCGTCGCTAAAGCTCGTATAAAAGGCGCACAGTGAATCACATTGGCAGCGTTTAAAAGGGAGATTTAACTTCAAACATGTATCAGCGACAAACCCCTCGCGAACCGAATTGAAAGCAAACAAAACATGTTTTTCAAAAAGGTAGTAGATACAAAAAGTATTTGTTATTTATTACCCGCAGGCATTGGCGGTTGAACGTCAATTACTTTCACTGCATTTTAATTTTGCATTTTGTAAAATGACTATGGATGGTATAGAGTTTAAATTGTTTATAGGGCTACAAATACATATGTACATACCCAAATGGTTTACAAGTTCTAGTATCTCCAGTGCATAGGTACTAGAACTTGTATTTACTGCTTTATCCTATTAAAAAACAAAACAATGTTTTCTTTTAAAATACTTTCATACTGCATCATTTTCTAGCCTCTTCCTAACAATTTTTTGGTATCGGCTTCCACTCTGACCAAATGCAGCTGAACCAGTATATAACGTGGAGCCACTGCCTATTTGACGCCCATAACCAGATTGCTGGGGAACACTACTCTTTCATAAGACAGGTTGTCAAACTCTAGGGCTTGTGACGGTCTGTAACGACTGTCTAAGCTCATCGAATGTCGGCCGTGTCCCAGCTGATCGTCCTTTCCGAGGCACGAAAGGGTCTCGGTATTTAAGAATGGTCACCCATCCACGCACTGACCGCAGCAAGCGTAGCTTAACCTAATCTATGGACCCCTGCAGCTGTTATTACATAGCTACGAGCCCCTCCTCACGAGTTAAAGATCCTTGAACTTAAACCTAATTTACTTCTTGAAATAGTCACAAAAATAAAATCAAAGTATCCAATCCTCTTTGTAAACCAAAGTCTACACACGTCTGAAATCAGCCTTTGAAGTGGCGTTCTATGTGACCTACATCTATGCAGCTAAAGTATCTAGCTATGCATTTTGCCCGTGCACCCGGAAGCAAATTTACAAAGGCTATACTATTTTAGTCACGAGTCAGACTCTAATCAGTGAGCTTTTGTTTCTGAATATTACTCGACAATACCTAGTCTATCTCAGTAAAAAAATTGACTCAAATAGACTAGCTTTTTGTTTTGATATTTTCAAAGAAAATGCACGGACAAAATCTAGTACCATTTCAGTCACGCGTGGACGAAATCCCATCCATGGTTAATACCCCGACTCAGAGTACCCCGACTCGGATAGGTTAGGTTAGAAGGCTAAGGCGGGAGCGAAGCGGAGCGGAGCTCCCGCCTTAGCCTTCGTGGTTATTTTTTTTTAAACCACCCAGAAATAGGAGCCCCGCTTCGCGGGGCTCCGTCAACCTATCTTAGCGCAGGTGGCAATCGGTTACATACATATTAATTTTGAATACATATTAATCAAATAGATAAGCTTCAATTATAGGTTGATAGTTACATGGCAAATGTTATCATTTTAATTGCTCGTTTCTATTATGTATTTGAAAAACAAAAATAAAACGAATTAACAAACGATAAGTACTTTTATTAGGTAAAGAACACTACCCACTTGTTGCGAGTATAAATTTAAAAATATCTCGCCAAAAGCTTAGCTATTCGAGTGATATGTATTATATAGAACTAGATTTTGTCCGTGCATTTTCTTTGAAAATATTAAAACAAAAAGCTAGTCTATTTGAGTCAATTTTTTTACTGAGATAGACTAGGTATTGTTGAGTAATATGCATAACCAAAAGCTCATTGATTACTGGGCACGCCACAATTGCGGCGGTAAGTCCCCTCTTTGAGGAGTGGATAGAGAGGCGTCACGGCGTCCTCACCTTCCGCCTGACGCAAGTTCTCACCGGGCATGGGTGCTTCGGTGGGTTCCTGTTCAGGATAAAGCGGGAGGATACGTCCGGGTGTTTCCATTGCGAGGATCGTCTGGAGGACACGGTGGAGCATACGGTGGAGGTGTGCCCTGCCTGGGCGGAGCACCGCCGTGTCCTCGTGGAGGCGATCGGCGGCGGCGACCTCTCGCGTCCGGCCCTGGTGCGAGCCATGGTACGGAGCGAGAGGGAATGGGAAGCCGTCACCTCCTTCTGCGAAGCAGTGATGCTCGCGAAGGAGGAGGCGGGGCGCGTGAGGGAGTGGCAGTCTCTGCGCCCTCACGCCCCTAGCCGCCGCAGGAGGAGACGCCCCGGGCGTCGGGAGTCAATTGCGGACTCCCGGCCACCGTAGGCGCGAGCTTGCGGGTGGCGAGCAATGGGTGGCTCGCCGCCCGGTAAGGACCAGGCTCGGGTCGACGGCGTGCAGTGTTCCACGCGCGCCTCAAAGAGATGTCAGCAGCAGTGTAGGGGTCTACTAGGACCGATGCCTGCCGGGGTCGCGTGATTGTTCGAAAGAGATACCGTGACCCTGGCACATGGGCAACTGATGGAACACGGGTGGGTTTTAGTCAGTAAAAGTCTGACACGCCCTCCCGCTCCGCCCAGAACGGGAGAAGTCATTTGATGATTTCCCATCCTGAAAAAAAAAAAAAAAAGCTCATTGATTAGAGTCTGGCTCGTGACTAAAAGAGTATTATAGCCTTTGTAAATACGCCACCCGGAAGGTGTAAAAGCATTTGTTGCGAGTAACCCATACCAATATTGTTGGGTGGTGGGTAGCGGGTAGGTTACCTATAATGTACTTACAGTACGACGTTACTGCCCGTGTAAATGGAGTTCTGCGGTCGATATCATAGTGATGTACTGCATCTCGATGTGGTTTCATATATGAAATTCAGCAACCCGTGAATTATCTGCGGCAGTGTGTTTCCTTTTTCAAATCTACATATTATTTGTGAAGCTCATTAGAATAGAGTATAGACGCAGATTAGTAGTTGGTCCTTCCTGTTTATATTACTGTTTTCTTTCTTCTTATGCTATAGTTACGCTTGATACATAAAGATAAAGGATTTTTTTAAAGCTATCTGCATATTCGTAACCTTTTTGTAAATTAAACGGCTTTTATTAATTCCAAAGAACATTTATATCTGTAAACTTTAGTAAACATGAAAATGTTGTTTAGCTAACTTTGAAACCTATTCAAGCGTGCTGACACTTCCCAAAGTTTTCTTTGTTATCAAGAAAAACTTAGGCATTTATCGATAGGTGTGGGTGCTACTCTGTTCGGGCAGACACGTACCCTGAGGAGGCGGCGTGGTGTGGGTCGTGATTAATGACCCAATAATCCCGGCCGCCCGCCCGCCTCATGAAAGCTTCACGAAGCCGAATTGGTGAGCGGTCAAAAGGTTTATTGACTGAACAGGCATAACCAAGACGCACTTACATAACTAACAAGTGTGTTAACTAAGTCATTAAGTGCGAGGAACTGAGGATTTACCTAATGAACTTTCGGATATATGTAGAGTTTCTTAAAAGGATACCGGAACGATTCTTTCTTGTTCTCTTGTTTAAATCTTGGCAGTTATTATTTGGATACATTGTCATTTAAAACCATATAGTGCATGAAATTATAATATGTTTGATGCGTCTCAAGGAGTCAAGTACCTACAATTAGATGTAATGGAACTGCTCATGCCTAAATTCATTTTTTTAGTAGCACAATAGTCATGAAACTGATGATGAAGCATGTACTAGCTAGGTCTAGGTCTTTTTCAGCCGCTCGGCTTGAGTGGACTCTAACGATAATTAGATCAACACTCAGTTGTATAGACCTAGGAGTACAACCGGTCTGTTTTGTAAAAATGACACTGAGCTTGAAGTGAACTGTCATGCCATCTGATGCTATGGATTGACAGTTTATTTCAAGCTTAGTTCACTAAAGTTTTTTTTACAGAATAGCACTACAGTTAATTTACTTCTACTTTTATTTTAAGTTAAGTTTCATTCCCAGAAGCTCCTAATGAGATGTTTACATTAAGTGTTCGCTTTCCAGGCAACGTGATTCATTCAAGGAGCATGACTGTGCAGAAGTTGCCGACTTGCCGCCAACAGGCAAGCCCTCCGCCATGATAATACCAACGTGGATCAACATGTTAAACAACCTGTTTTTTGCATCGTAGGCTTTACAAAATAGATTTATTGAGGAAAATGGGGCAAGGGCAATGGTGGTACACGATTACTTTTTATATTATAAAAGCCTAGAGTGTTTTGCACGACATCAGAGACTGGGAATAATCTTATAACACACGGAAACTAAACCTATTTGCGTACTTTTAAGTCCCAAATGCGAACCAGTTCGTAGAAAGTTAGCCAAATATTTGTAATTCAAAAGGACGCAAAGCTTGAATTATATTATGTAGGTATATTATGTTCTTTACGTTCTTAGTGTTTATTTTCCACAAACATTATTAGCGCTTCATAGCTGCGCATCAAAATCATCGCGTGGAAAATATCCTGCGAGAGAACGACCCCGTGCCCCGACATTCGTTCCGACGTTAATTCCAGCCGCATTTGTTCCATTACATTTCCGACACAAAGTAGATACGCGTTTGCCGAATTGACTAGGTGGATGCGACCAGGCGAACGGCGCACGAAGAGGATGGGGCGAGTGCGGCCAGCGGCCCGACAGGGACAGAGTATCAAAAGTGAGAAAGATGTATTCAGAAGTGAAATAGTCTGCTGGCTGAGCACATCATCATTAACGAGCCAGAGAGGGCGGAGGGCAGCGAAGAGGCAGAGGGGGCGCGCCAGGTGGGCGATGTCCCACGCTCCGGCACACCTGCGCGCGAAATTGTTCCTTACCGCAACCGCCTCAGAGAACTTATCTCTTTAAAGCCAGCTAGCTACAAGTACGACCACAGGGAATATTTTCGAGTGCACCGACATAAATATGAGAAATATCCAGGTTTTTATTCACCTTCCACCCTATGGGGTCCGCCCGGGTGGACAAACATCTCGTATAATAGATGTCCAACAATGTCGAGATGACAACGGGTTTTGCTCCTATCTACACACACCTACTTTTGTTTTTATTTTCACTATGACACCTGTCAATAAGTATATTGTAGACGAAAAATAATTATATGGATGATAGATTTTCTCTACAAGAAAGTAAAATGCTTTTAAGTAGATACCTACTTATTAGTTCTTGTAAATAACGCAAGTACAACAAAATCTATACAATACGGATAAGATTTTGATTTTTCAAAAGTCAAAAACGTTTATTGCGAACTAAGTGTATACATGGTGTTGGTATTATACTATGTTAGTACTTATGACTTAGCAGCCTTTTACAAGCATTGCAATTATATTTCGCCTGCCCTTGTCATCATAAATTAGCATGCATTAAACATTATTATTACTTGATTAAAAAAATATAGTTGTGGTAAAATTAAATGTCAATAATTATGAATATAATACAATTATTCAGCAATGTCAAAGTAAGATCTTTATGTCATTCTTTCCAGGTAGGTAGTACAAATTATAATTATTATTCTAATTTAATGTATAGGACAGATCGCCAATTTTGTACATAACAGATAATCATTATTTTAAGCTAGACTCTAAATATTCTTTTACTGAGTAGAAGCATTTTTGAATTAAGTATAGTTTTAGCCTTTTTTGGAATATAATTTCTGATTTTTCATTTTTAAACGTGTTAGGCAACTTATTATATATTTTTATTGCCATATAATATGGGCTTTCGCTTAACATTTTAATTCTTGAGGATGGAGCGCATAACCTCTTTTTATGACGAGTGTTGACGTTGTGCGTATCTTCTACTTTCGTGAACTTATCTATATTCTTAAAAACAAATATGCAGATGTCAAGTACGTATATTGACGGCAGAGTTAGAACCTGATATTTTATGAAGTATGGTTTGCAGCTCTCCGTATTATCTATTTGGGCTAGAATTCTTATACATTTCTTTTGCATTATGAATAGTTCATCTACGTTAACACTATTTCCCCAAAGCATAACGCCATATCGCAGCCATGAGTATGCGTATGCGTAGTAAGCAGCCATAGCTGTTTGTGTGTTAGTGCTTTGTTTAATTTGAAAAAGAGCGTAAGAGAAACTGGAGAGTTTTGTTTTTATATGCTCTATGTGTGACTTCCAGTTAATGTGTGTGTCAATATTTATACCAAGTAAGCTAAATGTATTAACTTCTTCTATTTGCGTGTTTCTGAATGTTATTTTTAGATTGAGAGGTGGTTTTTTGTATGATCTAAATTGTATTAGTTTAGTTTTATTGCTATTAATTTCCAAGTTGTGGATCTGGAGCCAACTATCTACAGCTTGGAGAGTATTTTGTATTTGTAGACTAGGGTTATTTACATTGTCACACTTTATTAATATTGAGATATCGTCTGCAAATAATACTGGTAGAGCGTTTTCTTTATCTATTGTTTTTGGAAGGTCATTAATATAAATTAAAAATAGTGGGCATCCTAACACACTTCCTTGTGGGATTGAGCAAGTAATTTGTTTTTCTTGTGATCTAATAGTTTTGATTTCATTTTTATCATGGTCGTAATTTTCAATTTGTACTATTTGTGTCCTATTATGTAAATATGATTTGAACCACGAATAAGCTGGTCCTCGTACTCCGCAACCATATAGTTTAGTGAGTAAGATGTCATAAAGGACTTTGTCATATGCTTTTGTCATGTCTAATAGTAGCCCAATTACATATTGTCTGTCGTTTATATGTTGTAGCGCTTGTTGAACATATTTATAAACTGCTAAGGTTGTTGATCTACATTTTCTAAATCCATTTTGTGCATCGTCAAGAATATTAAACTTTTCTAAGAATATATACAGCTGATTGCACATAGCTTTTTCAAATATTTTGGAAAACGTTGGTAGCAGTGCTATGGGTCTATAATTGCTTGGGATATTTTTGTCACCTTTTTTATGTACTGGTTTTACTAAAGCTACTTTAAGTGCGTCTGGAAATTGACCGTCTTGAAAGCTTTGATTGATTAAAAGCATTAAAGGAATGGAAAGTTCTATAGCACATTGCTTTAATAAAATTGGTGGAATGTCATCAATGCCGCAGCTATGTTGATTCTAAAACTAGTTGATCAAATTCTTGATTCCCATTTTAGACTGCTTTGCGGTACATACACCTACAACAGCGGAACCATATTTGATCACTATGGCATGTCTAAATATGTATAAAATCCGATGTATCGATAGAAGGCGAGGAGAGCAACAAAACAGTATCTCTTCATAAAGTTGACGCAAAGTTACCGCTCTGCGGTTTCAGAACGTCGAGCCTGTTTCAGAACTGAACAAGTTGGGAGTGCAGCGCATCGCTTTATTTCACCACTATAAATAACTTTGTTTCGTACAGCATAAAGTTTACAGATGAACTCAAAGTTTTTCCATTTTATAAAAGCTCGACTGAAACCGCGATCGTAAGTAGGTAACGTTAATTTACAGCTATTGTTTTATTAAAATTTCACACGTGTTAGGATTTTCAATCATGTAAATTACAATGATATTATAATCTAATAATTTGGAATAAACCAAACTCAATTTAACTACAAAAACAATCATCAATAAACCTCGACTAATCCATTCGTGTGTAATGCAATTAACTCACCCACCGTACAACGCGAAAATTAATTAAGAATCACGTAAACGTGAACAAAAAATAACCCCTAAACCAGATGCAACAGATTATCCCATTAAACATTTTAGTTTTATTCGCTATGACAGTGCAATAATTTGTTCACGCACAACATTAAAATGAAATTAGACGGGTGAGATTCACCCCGGGGGCGATCGAGGGTTGAATCACTTGATCTGTCAAAATATAGGCAATATTTTAGTTGGTCGGGAGGACAGCAGACAAACACGGAAGCGGTGAATAAATCACTTAATCGGATCGAAACCTACCGAACCTTCATTCTGCCCAACCTTTGTCAAATAGCGAATCAATAGGTATCCCGGAAGGGCACGTGTAATTCATAATAGGAATGTTACCGGAATTATGAATAAAAACGCATTGTACAATATATTTCCTAGGAGCTGATTGTAAATATGTATTGCTACAATCAGTGGAAATGGATTCATGAAATAATAAGTTCTAAATAAAACATACAATAAGTTATTGTGATACTGATAAAACATATAGGTAATTGATTATTGTAATTTTCATCGATGATCATGATTTCAAGAAGTTTTCTTGATTATGTACTTCAATTTCATAATATTCCGAAATGTAACATTTGAAATATTAAATTCTTGTTACTAACATGTCGTATTACTTTGAACAAGATGAACGTTATTTAGTTTGACAATAACATAACAAAGTTCAGAAGAACGATACAAAAGTGTATAAAAAGTAACTTAGAATGTAATTAAAGGTAATAAATATCCACAAACACAAGTGAAGTAGCTATTATAGTACAATTGGCGTCCCTTTGTTCGATCTCCCCTAGGGTGTGGTCACGCTGCACGCTGCACTGGCGCGAACACGTGTTACTGATCCTTAACACTGCTCCCAAAGCACCGATCTACTCCATTTGATACGCTTCCGATGCCCCCACACGCAACATACGGTTTTATACAACGATAAATATTCATTTGGAGTGGAATATTAAGTACGTAATAAAGTTTGACTATTACCTGATGATCATTGATGAAGTAGCGTGTGAGTTTACATAATACTTTTTAGTAAAGAAGGGTCCGTAACAAAAAATAATAATGTGTTACGTGCCTAAATAAACACTCCAGTGATAGCAAAGATTTTGTAAAATTAATTGAATCCATCATTTGCTTAATGTTCTATAAACTGGCCCCTTGTTTTAACATTTGCAGAAAATACACGTAGCAAGGTTCGTTTCAATTCGTTACGAACCATTTAAATTCTCTTTTTAACACAAAAGGACTTCAAAAAGGTAAGCTCGTTGTAGAATCAAAATCTAGCGCGCGAACCGTTAAATTAAAAATAAATATTGCGAAACGTCAGCATGTTACGGGTCGGGTTCTGGAATATATCCAGGGAAAAATCGAAAAACGTTACGATGGCCGATGTCGGTTCACAGGGGTGGTTTGGGGTAAGGTGAATCTTTTTGTGAAGTGGAGAGAATTAATTTAACCCGCTGCGGGGTAACACGACATGGCGGTAATTGAAAAGTTTGCCCCTTGTAGCAGCCGACGCCGAAGGCGACGCGTCTTCGCGACACTCAGGTTTTATAACAGCCTTTTATGGTAATTGATATTTAAAAGTTTATTATAAAAATTTAAACTCATTTTTTACTCACTTGTATAATACTGGTAGAAGCCGGTCGCACACACAAACCAACGTGTGAAAATACCAGGATAATGTTTTAATTAAATGAGAAGAAAAGCACAACTTTGCAACATTAAAAAACTTTTTACAAAAAAAAACAACTGACTTCCTTAAAAAAAAAACACTACAAAGTCAAAAATAACTTTAATTTCGAAAGTTTTTATTTTTTAACTTTTTAGTTGTGGTAGATACTCCGCACTAATCTAATCGCGTTATGCGTACATTTGTCGCGCAAATACGTAATGAAATTTAAGACTTATATGGTTTTCACATGGACCCCATTGTCCAAATAAAACCAAATTTAAATGGAACCATTCGGGAAGCACTAGCTTTCAAACTAAAAAAGAATCATCGAAATCGGTTCACCCAGTCAAAAGTTATGAGGTAACAAACATACTCCTCCTTTTTTTGAAGCCGGTTAAAAATGGAAACACGGAGCTGAAGTATGTCTCTAAAATATTCATAAGAAGTTCTGGGAAAGGTAACGTAGAGACAAAAACTCCTGTACTTTTCCAATTGATAACAACTGATTAACTTCGCGAGAGGCCATCGATGAAAAAGCTTATAAATATCAACCCTTTAACTTTTTCTTCGAATATTTAAAAGTATTGGTAACTTTGAGAAGCGAACGCCTGGCTTGCTCGCCCCTGATCGATTTTAAATTAATTTTATAAAGTTAAATTGGGGATTATGTTTATTTGATCACTTGAAAGAGACTGAAAGAGACGCTACTCTTATATTGAACTTTGTTAAGGTGAACCTAAGTATATTTGATAAAGGATTAAAATTAAAATGTGTATGAAAAACGAAGGACGGCAACAGAAATAAATTATTTTTACTGATTCCTTTTTTGTTATAGAATTATGTGTTATGTGTTTAAAAAAAAAACTGACAGAGCAGTTGAAAGTATAATTCAAATAACGACCATAGCATACAGGACCTATATCAAACGTACCTATAAGTACCAAACCGGATTTATGTATACAAATGTCTAGTTAGGGACACAAAGGTAGCCGGGTGTGTTGACGCATTGGCTAACATCGATTCGGTCTGTTTGCCGACGATATTGAAGTTAGCTGATTGGCTCCCTGGCTGCAGGACTTGGCAAACTTAATGATTTACTTCCACAGGAACGTGACCTTTTTGTGTTAGCTCTTCTGAACATTTTGATGGATTTATCTGTGTTGGTATGAAGTAAGTATTTTATAACATGAATAGTGCTTTGTAGTGCAAAATCATTTTCATATTCTAACAATTATCAATTAAGTTTATAAAGTTTAAGATACCTTCGTGATGTTTCTGGTAGGTAGGCAGGCCAGGTCTCCGTGTGGTGCCGGATGTAAAGACTAGCACCACCCCATTCCTTCCCGTGGTTGACGTAAAATGCGATTAAGTGACTTACTAGAGAGTAGACAGCAATGTTGTTTTTGCGTTTTACTACCATACTACGATCGCTAACCCGCCTGCCAAACTTGGCGATTATAAAAGGCCTCCCCATTTCTTGGGGGAGGCCTATGTCCAGCAGAGGACGTGGTTCGGCTGAAATGATGATGAGGCAGGTCAGTAGGTCGATTTTAGAAAATTGGCTAAATTAATCTTCGGTGCTATATTTTACTGTATTTCATAGTACTACTTAAACAATATTATTTGCATCTTTATTTTATGTTTCCTGGTATAGGCCAGAGCATGGAAATCCGTACTCGTAAACGTACCCCTTGTCTAGTTCTCATCATTCAAATTTCACCTTTATTTTCTTATACATTTAACTTGAAACAAATTACCAGTTCAACAAATTGTGTGAGCTGTGAACTGAAAGCCACGCAGGCAGGCTGCTCCTGACTGATTAATGGAATTAATTCATTATTCTGCGGTTGCGGCCGGGAAGCGAACAGTCGAACTCAGGACGAATGAATTGGTAATGCCGCTGTCTACGATTGCTCACGGTATCAAGTCGATATTTGCATTTTTGAAAAAAAAAACATGTAAATTGTAATCAGCCGTTTGGTTTCAGCAACGTGACTGACTTAAAAATAAATTATGTTCAGATAGGGTTTAATGTTTAGTATGTATGTTATTAGTAAAGAAGGGTTGAATAGGTAGTTGGTGAGCCGTTTGAATTCTGCATGCTGTATTCGTTTTCTTTTTGCAAATTCACGAAATGAATGTCAAAACGAAATTCCGAATAGGCTACAAAAGTTGATGAGGAATACTCGCTACGACGTAATAATTATGCTATGAATCGTATAGGTAGTGTTTAAGTATATATTGTTGACGGTATTCTAATATTATTTAATTAACCCCATGGGCGTTGTCGTAAACAAGATCCTATCCAAGATGTATGGTGAAATAGCAGGGCATTCTTTTATTGAAAAGGCTTTTGAGAACCTTACTTTATTAAAAACTTAAGCGTTTATATATTGCATGTTAGCGATGTAAAAGAGTTATAGTCTGTTTCATAACTAGCAGCGAAACACGAAGTTGTTAATAGACAGTAGGTAAGTATAGCATAGCATCAGGTATGTACCTAGATACGGCAGCGGGTGGAATGGAACTCGCGTCGGCGGGTAAGTTTCGTGAGGGCGTATAATTACGCGAGCGAGTAAACATATAAAGGTAATCCGGGCCGCGGCGGCACAAAGTGATGCTCGTGAATAAATTAGCGACGGAGCACCTGCGGCACCACCGCAGTGCCGCTCGTACCTACCACAGGGCTACTACGTTCTACATTCGAGTACTAATATCAGGACTGTATGGAAATGAAGAACGGGAAGAAGTTAAAAGAAGCCGATAATTTCGTGAGATATTTCAATCGTCATCTGTCTAGCCTTTTCCCAATTATGTTTGGTTGTTTTACATGGAGTGACTCCGTGTCTATCCTTCAGACTTGCATGTTTTTGACAGACCGACGTTTTGAGGTTGATGGAAATCCTTGGTTTAAATACGTACATTGCTTCAAGACCTTACATAATTCAGTTTAAGATACCACGTTTTGATGTATGTAAAGTACTCAATAAATCTCTAGATAGACATAAGAAATATGGTATCTTATCTATTTTTGTACATCTTCTTAGTCGTAAATCGTCATTCATGTCTATCGCGGAAAATCGACCTAGTCCCAGGTCTTGTAGAGCGTGTATTTTTCCAGCTAATCGAACAGATCAGAGCTTTGACAACCCTGGAGGAGATAAGACGTATATATCTGTATATAGAGTAGATACTAAAAGGCTTCGTCACATGGCGAGAGGAGCCCGACTTGCGGGCGACATGGGACTCTATGAATATTCAATTATTCACAAGATTTTACTTAGAGAGAATTTAGATTTAGATCGAGTCATGTATTATACAGTGGTGGAATACACTCGCATGGGATTGAAAATTGATATGGTAAGTATTTCAGCTACAAGCCCTCCAGATCGGTGGTGTAAAATCGCAGCCAAAATATGTTCGTCACCTTCAGGGACACTCTCAATACTGCAGAATGACGTTCAGACAGGTAACTCCTGTATTTTTACACGCTTTATATTAGCTTCACTTGTAAGTTTGTATGTTAGTATGTTTGTTTGTAACCGACTCCTTATAGCGCGATTTTGACCCACTTTAAACGACCAGATTTCATTCAAACTTTGCTCACCTGTCAAAGACCGATGACAATACAATAATTTCATAAATTTGTGCCATTATCCTTACCAGGGTTACCAGGACAGCAAAAAAACTGTCTTCTAAAACTACGCTGACATACGTCACAAACTACGCTGACATACGTCTCAAAATTCGAAGCACCCTAAAAATAGAAAATAAATAATAGTTAAAAAAAAACTAAAAAACACGCTTCCATAGAAAACCAAACTAAAAAGTAGAAAATAATGGAAAAAAAGCGTGATCAGGCACCCCACGCTTTTTTTCCATTATTTTCTACTTTTTAGTTTGGTTTTCTATGGAAGCGTGTTTTTTAGTTTTTTAAAACTATTATTTATTAAGAACGTTTACCTTCTAAACTCAGTTTTATTCTGTCAACAATACCTCAAATTTTTGTCAAATTAACATTGATTTTCGCTGCTCTGAGATTGCGAATAGATTTTGAACGTTTTTAATTCAGTATGGGAATTGGTCTTCAGATATCTTCTTTACACGTATGTATGTCTGTTTCTCCGTTTACTTCTTGCAACCAAACCAAGCAATGGAATTTGATACAGCTTTCATTATCATTTAGAGAAATTCTCCCGGAAGGTTT
Organism: Aporophyla lueneburgensis; assembly: GCA_932294355.1. NCBI lineage: Eukaryota > Metazoa > Arthropoda > Insecta > Lepidoptera > Noctuidae > Aporophyla > Aporophyla lueneburgensis. The sequence goes on along the minus strand of OW028746.1, from coordinate 16,962,559 downwards.
ATATGTATAATTCATGCATATTATAGTATAGAAAAGCCAAGAATATCAAAGATATGTACCGTGCGAAGCCGGGGCGGGGTACTAGTAGTATACAAAATGGCAAAGCCATTAAAAAGGTTTTAGGTTAAGGTCAACACGATATTGGTCAAAGGTTTGACATTTTACAAGTTATTGTATATAGTTTTCTTTGCAGTAGCCTGTTCAGTAACATAGCTTCAAAAGGTATTGTTTGTCCTGTACTATTAAAGGAAACAATGTGAAAATTGACTAAGATATAAGAGATTTGACTGTACCTACGTTGTATGCATCGCTCTTTTGAAGCAGTTACTTTGAATCGGAAAAAAAAATAAAAAGAGAAGCAAGGTGACGTGTCTTTACTAGGTTTGACTAAAGAAAAATGCACTCCAACCAATCCAAAAATGAATAAACCCAATTTGTCAGTGTCAACAGTTAGTAATCTAAGCTATACTAGATGAGGCTCAACGTAACATCATTTGTAAAATATAAACAATATTGCATCTATATTTTGGTATATAGATACAGGAGTACAATAATCATATTCCATTCACAATAGCTATAAATAAACCGGACAAAGGCTGACATCGCAACACCCAACACAATATTGGGTACATCTAGATGACGTAATGACAGATAGGATCGGAAACTACTGTGGAAATTGAACTGGCCGCCGGCGAACGCTATATTTCACTCAATATTTGAGCGAATGGACAGTGGACAGTGGACAAAACAACCTGCTGCGAACATGATGGACGTTATGTGTCGTTGATAGCACATGTATACTGCGATAGCAAATAAGAGCGGTTATTGTGACGATAGCCATTGTTACAAGTACATGTGTGTTTTCAATTTGGTTATAGTATGAGTTCGACGTTTATTATACTATGCTTTGATGGCGATACTCAGCATATAAAGGCCGCTGGGATACAGTCCCGGCCAGTACGGGCCTTGTGCGGTTTAGTAAATGTCACGTGTCTTCGATTTTTTGGTTCTAGGACATGCCGGTTTCATCACAAAGTTTTTCTTCGCCGATTTGAGAGTAATAGTGATGAAATAATTTATACTTACAAAGTAAAATGCCTGCCTGGAGTACCTACGAACCTATGAACGGCAAACTCGTAAATCACGGCTGTAACCACTTGTCCACCACTGTTGCTATGATGAACTTTAACAAATAGAAAATTGTGTTTCGCGGCCTTAAAGTTAAAAGTAAGATTTGATGACTGTTTCTTTTAAAAACGTGAGAGAACTGCAGGTACAGAATTGTTGAATGCATTATTATAATCTTATACGCATCGTAGGTACTCAGAGACTACGCGAAAGCTTTTAAACCAAACACTTATTTTTCTGATCATAATCTTCACACCAAAGCGCAGTATCGCTGCTTGGTGGAAGAAAAAGGTTTGGACTTACTTCACCAGCTTAGCTAATGAAATTAAGAAACAGTTCTACTTTTAGGTATTTAATTAAATTAATAATCTTATACGCATCGTAGGTACTCAGAGACTACGCGAAAGCTTTTAAACCAAACACTTATTTTTCTGATCATAATCTTCACACCAAAGCGCAGTATCGCTGCTTGGTGGAAGAAAAAGGTTTGGACTTACTTCACCAGCTTAGCTAATGAAATTAAGAAACAGTTCTACTTTTAGGTATTTAATTGACGCTCACACGGAAGTCAAAATATCGCGGTTGGATTTTGTTGCGCATTAGATTTATTAATTTGTCAATATGAACCTCCACTAAAGCTCATTTTCTCCTGAATGTTTCGATCGCCATCGTAAAAAAAGGTATGAAGTGCTACAATGTTCTAACTACAAGAAACTAACCCCGTTTCTTGTTATTGAATACGGGGCTTTTGGCTACTTTGTACGTGTGTATTTTTATTTTTTTTATTTTTTGTTACTAGTTTATATTGTGCGTTTTGTTTGTGCAGAATAAATAATTTTTCTTTCTTTCTTATTCAATGTATTTCACAAAACTTTTGCACGAATATTCACCACCAGCGCCCATTTGTGAACGTCTGTCGAGTGCCAAAAGATCCTTAAATTGTAACAGTGTACATATAACTCCACTTACCATCTTTGTTCATATTGGCCTGGAAGCACTTGGCGAGACGGCAGGCGCGGCACTGGTTCCTGTGGGTTTTGTCCACAGGACAACGGCCCTTCATCTCGCCGCCTGCCTTACAGGTGTACACCCGGTTGCGATGTATCGACCGTTTGAAGAACCCGGAACAACCTGCAAACATTATGTGTCTTCATTTATCATAAATATGTATATTTAGCAAACAATAGTTTAAAGTAGGTTTGCACTTAAAAGTCATCATCATCTGCCTAGCCCATTATGTTGGCGTCGGTCTTCCAGTTTTATCGGTTGCAGCAGAGTACAGTATTTTAGTTGGAGCAACTGCCTATATGACCTTCACAACCCAGGTACTGAGTAACCCGATTACCGCTTGTTAAGACTGTCAGATTTTCGGGATTCTGACGGCTCTTAAAGACTTTTTTAAATACTTTATTAGTAAAAACAAAATTCTTAGTAATTAATTACGATCTAGCAAAAAAGGCTAATAAGCAATTTAACTCTAGCTTAATATGTTACGTAATAGATTATGTTAAAACTAAGAATAGTGTCCAATTGCACTTATATACAAGTCCGTAGCACTTTCTTAGAGTCTAATACAATTTTTAAAACACTATGTTCATGTGTTATATGTATAGCACAATACTGTTACTATTTTAACTCACTTTGTACACTACACTAATTCAAAAGGTTTAGATCTTTTTAGCCTTCGCACTAAGTCTGTGCTCTTAACGACTGACAAAGGTCCTGGAATGACAGCCGGGGCAACGGCTTAACGTGCTTTTTGAGGCATGGAGTATGTAAAGGTGGTATCCAATAACGGCAACCATAGCTTAACCCCATCGACCAGTCGACCCATCTGCTGTTATTTCTTAGCCCCTCAATGCACTTAAACTATGCTCTACAAAACTATTGTCACGGTTTCTTTGTGGAGAAACCAAAATACAGTTGTATCATAATTCTTTAAATTCTTTACATAGTATAAAAATAGAGTCGCATTTCGTGTTTGTAGGTACGTTTAGATCTTCAAAACTACGCAACGGATTTGAATGCGGTTTACTTCAATAGACATTGTGATTCAAGAGGAGGGTTTATATGTACAATAAGTGGGCGAAGCCGCTGGCAAAAGCTAGTTAATTATAACGTAGTGCGGAAACTTAAATTATAACTTCTGCGTACCCTTATTTTATATTAGTTACTAGTTTCTGCCTGCTACAACGTTCGCGTGGAAGTCGTCAACCACCAAAATGTTCTAAAATAACAGCCTCATTTGTATAAAACTTCACTGTGTATTATGGTTTTAGCTTTGGTTTCAACAGCCAAAATATACAGAGAGTCAGGACCGTATCAGAAGCAGTTCGTCTTTAGGTCGATACTCGCAGTCTTCAGTAGAAATTTCCCATTGCTTGCAAAGTTTTTAATGGAATAATGGAAGCCCGCGTTCCTTCAGTTACTATCGAAAGGCACAACACTGATATACTGACTGATGCATTCTTACAGAGTATTCCTCAGGAACGGCTTTAACTCAAATGATATACAATGTTTAAATAACAAAAGTGCAGTACATTGTGAAAACACGGTATTTCTCATTCACCTAACCATAGATATTTATTTTTAAGAAAACCATAAAGATCAGGACTAAAAACATTTTTTTATTCATTTTCGCGCTTAATTTTGTGACAATATTTCGAATTCAAAACTTTTTACTACTTGAATTACGTTTCAATCAACTGTACTGGCCGTTTAAGGACAAAAAAATAGAATGCCAATAACATTTGTTTTTAATTTAAGTTTTTCTTTTAGATGGCTCCATTATCTTTTAATTTTAGGCTTTCTGGCCAGTTTTTAATAACCACTGACTATTAAAATACGTCTAATAATAAAAACAAAATCAATCAGGTGAAAGAGGATACAAAAAATATCTACTAATCACTGACCCGTCATCATCATATGGCAAGCTGTTTCCTATTTTGAGATCCTTCTCCAATACCACTGGATTCCGCTGTTATCAGTACGTTACATGGACCGACTGCCCATCTGAACTCCGCAATGCATTTATTGGGTAAAACGCCCCAGGAAATTTTGGTAAGGCTTGGTGTTAGACTACGGGATACCTACTATTCGTACTTAATTAAGTCTAACAAAGATCTATGAATGATAGCCGGGACCAACGACTAATCTTGCTTTCCTAACCACGTACCCTACGTGGTTTTGGTAAGGTTAGGATTTCTCTCTCGCTATGTAAGGATAGTCACTCATCCATAAACCCCAGTAAGCATAGTTTAATTTCACTTTTGATGGACTCGCGATGGTGCAACAAATAGAGTTGCAAAGGACTCGAGTCTTCGAGTCCTAATTTTAAAGACTCGACTCAATTCAAGCACACGAGTCGTAAAAAGGAATCAAGTCTTAAAAAGGACTCGAGTCTTAAAAACGGCTCGAGTCTTGAAAGGGACTCGAGTCTTCAAAACGGCTCGAGTCTTGAAAGGGACTCGAGTCTTTAAATGAACCCGAGTCTTAAAGAAAAACTTGGAGCATGAAGATGAAACTCGTACCTCATCATTCGAAAAGACTCGAAAGAAGGCAATAAATTCAAATTAGTGTGAAAAAATCTGACGAGTTATTCGAGTTTTTTCGAATTATGAGCTTTGTTACTCGAGTTCATTTTAAAACTCGAGTCGTTTTTAAGACTGAAGTCCTTTTTAAAACTCGTGTCCCTTTTTAGACTCGAGAATGACTCGGGCTCAGCTTGACTCTAGATTCCGAGCCTTTTGAGCACACTGAGTCTTGCATAATTGAGTCGAGTCTTTAAAATTATTACTCGAGGACTCAAGTCCTTTGCAACACTAGCAGCACATATAATCACATCTATCAATAAAATTAAAACAGTGAAAATTCACATCCATCCATTATTTTATTGCATAGGCGAAACCATACAGCCTGTGTTTGACAAAGTAACACTAGTTTAGCCTATTTATCTCTATCTTATGATACCTACTAATTCAAACCTTTTAATAAGAGTTTAAACTTCAAGGCATAGTTTTAACAAAAGTTTATTACGTTAATTTTAGAAACTGTGGCCGTTTTGTGCAAAGAAAAGCATAAGGACTTAATGAACGCCACATATCAATCACACTGAGGAAAAAAATGTTATTTTACATTTTATTTTGAATGCCAATTTAATTTTTTACAAACGTATTAAAAAGTTTTATATCGGGAATTGTTTAGTTTCCTAGATTGTAAAAGAAAATAAAACTCCCTTAAACAGTAGTAAATAGTAACTCTATGAGTAATCGGATCGATATAAAAAAATCATCTTTACTTCATACGAAAATCCTAATCCAAACTTGAAATATAAACTGCAAAAGTGACTTTGTTTGTCACGTTTTTAAGCTAAAACTAAATTCGACACAAAGATAGACCGTGTCCTGGCTACTTTTCGTCCTGACAGACGAAGTTGCGAGCAATAGCTAGTAAAAATAAATCAAGAAACCAACATAATATAGAATTTCATTGCTATCTCTAAAATTTATCAATTGGAAAATATGTATGTTAATAGAGTATAAATATAATTCATATTAAAAGACATTAACAATTGTTTTTACAGTTTCATTTGTGAACTTGTCAGGGGCCCACCCCTGACAAGTTCAAAGTTTTAGAAAAGCTTTTCATGAATCCATAGCCATGGCAACGCAGTATTATCTGTGTATTCATAGTTTATTCGAGAAATTAATTACAAATTTATTTTTGCGGTTGGAAAAATCAACACTGTATATTCATCATTCAGTAAATATTCATCATAACTATGGAACCTTCCACTGTGCGCGGCCCGACACACACTTGGTCGGTTTTTCATGCAAATCTGTGTGGACCATAATAATTTCTGGACTTCAAAAGAGATTATGACTACTCAGATTATCTCGGTGTTTCATATCAGTGTAATCGGATAGACAACGGCGACCGCAAAAGTGTTTGTAAAAACCAACTTACTTAAATAAATACAAGATGAGATAGAGACGCGCAACATAATACCATGAATTCTGCACATGATTCTTTACCTGAAAATTTTCGTCTGCTATCAAAACAAATCTGCTGTTTAATATAAAAGTACAAGCAGTCAAAATGTAACAGCAACAATTTTGTTTTTTATAACAAACGAAGAATTTCAACTCTGGCGAGTCAAGAATCATGTACTGAGTCCACGGTAACAATTTGTAGGTTGGTGTCTGCCACTCTGTATAATTTATTATCATGTACCTAGGTAACCATTGACCAGCCGCTTACACTGATATTTGTTTGAATATGACATGTCATGAACAGGAGTTAAAAAAAAATAGATAGTAAGTATTCTTACCGTCGCAACTGTAGATGCCATAATGTTTTCCGGAACTCCTGTCCCCGCACACATTGCAAGGGATGTCGAGAAGACGATCGCCTGTAACCAATATTAGTTTATCAATACTCTTTCTAAGCATACGTTCAAACCGTTTGCACGACGAAGGTTGACTTGATGACGAATGCAAAAAATCAATCCACCTAGACTTTTCCCAACGAAGTTGGGGTCGGCTTCCATTAAAAATAAACACAATTCAGCTGGATACAGCCCAATATTATTCCATTTTTAATTTTATTTAAAGTGACTGTCTACTGACCACAACTCAGTTACTGAACAATATGTTTCCTTGATTCTCTGACTACCAGACTTCCAATCTTTGACAGCCGCGGCCAACGCCTTAATTTGCTTGCCGAGGTGTGGAAGGTTCTCGATGTAAAGTTACCCAATTACGGACCAACCGCGACAAGTGTAGCTTAACTTGATCGATCGAGCCGTGCGGCTGATTTTACTTAGCCATGAGCCCCTCTCTTGGCGATGTAATCGTGAAGTTTAATTCTAAGCAAATACCTAACTAAATAGCTATTTGTTTTGTGAATGAAATTAAACTAAAAAAGTAGAGGCCAGAAACCCAGAAGTCCAGAACCAAAGAGCTTTAATTTTGGTGTCTTATAAAAGTATGCAGTGTCTACGCCGTAGCTATGCCTACGGCGTACTCTGTGGTAACTGACGACGCTAATTGTATAATATTTTAATAGTCATATGTTGAATAGTTTAAGAGGTCATAAAAGGTACTTAGGTAGGAGGGTAACTTAATCTATGATCAAGTTTGGCTATTATACAAAGACTGGAAACAACTATAAAAAAATTAAAATTTAAAAACCTCCGTCACAAAAACCTAATTTCCCTTTAAAAAATAAATAAATAATAAAAAAAAACTCAATCTTAAAGTACCTAAGTATGTATTAATAATTTAAAAAAAATACGCCGCGTTGGGGGACCGCTCCAAACCTAACAATTTAATTACAAATAGTCTATTACCTAACTACGAGAGCACAACATTACTATTTAAAAATGTATTCATTGCTTTTCGAAGTATTCTCCGCGAAATTTGTCACATTTTTCCATACGATGGAACCAATCATTGAAGCAACCATTCCATTCGGAAGTTGGGGTCTCCAAAATGGCCGTTTTGTAGGCGTCCACAGCTTCTTCAGGTGATGAAAATCTCTGACCACGCAATTTATTCTTTATTTTAGGGAAAGTATAGAAATCATTAGGGCTTAGGTCTGGGCTGTACGGCGGATGGTCTAATAATTCTATGTTTTCTTGCTAAAAACTCTTTTGTTCTGTGCGCAGTGTGAGAACTCGCATTGTCGTGATGGAGGATGATGCGGCGGTTGCGGTTCTCTTTACGGAGTTCAGAAACGACCTGTGGCAAACAAATGCTAGCATACCATTCTGCATTAACCGTTCTTTGTCCCTCAAGAGGAATAGTCACAACATGGCCGGTTTTGGAGACAAATGTGGCCACCATTTTTTTTGCAACACTCCGTGAACGAACAATTTTTGTTGGCTTTAACTCATTTTCGAACACCCAAACTCGTGACTGGTTTTTTGTTTCGGGTTCGTACGCGTATATCTAGGATTCGTCACCTAATACGATGTATGTTGTATACAGCATTTGAAGACCCTGCGTGGAATCTTTCGAAAGTTCTGACGCACCAAGTAACGCGAGCCGCTTTTTGCTCTTCACAGAGCGAATGCGGTATCCATCGGGAAAACAACTTTTTTACACCTAAGTGTTCATGCAAGATTATTTGTATTTAACTGATGCCAATGTCTAAAGTTGCCTGAATTTCGCGGTATGTCACGTGTCGATCTTCCTCAATCAGCTTACGCACAGCATCAACGTTTTCTTGGGTGACTGCAGTTTTTGGACGACCTTGACGGGGATCATCACTAAGCTTGACACGTCCACGTTGAAATTCAGCAAACCAGCGATAAATTGTGGTTTTGGATGAGGCTTCATCACCAAATGCATCATCATCAAAATCATCCGGTCAACACACTGTTTTTGTGTTAAACCACTTCGAAAGTCATAATAAATCATCGCTCTTGAATTTTCTCTAGTCAATTCAATTTTCTCAACGACTAAACAAGTTTGACAAAACCTTGTGACAAGACCGAGAATCTTTTTTTAAATAAATAAATGGTATTCGATTTTTAAAACCAAGGAGTTTTCAATTAAGAAGATTTTAATATGACAGGAACAGTGGAAATATTCCATTCTCGATACTTTTAGTGCAGCCTAGCCTATATAAGCAGTCAACGACGTCTGCCCTCGCGGAGCGGTCCCCCAAGCGACGTATTTAAATAAAAATATTAATACATACTTAGGTACTTTAAGATTGAGGTTTTTTTAATTATTTTTTATTTTTTAAAGGGAAATTAGGCTTTTGTGTCGGAGGTTTTTTAAATTTTAAATTAATTTTTTTTATTTTATACTTTTTATAGGTACATACTTAATATAATGTGGAATCAAACGAAGCTACGAACACTCTCGATTAATTCATCAATATTCTCTTTCAGTGCGCTTTCATTTCAGACCCCACTCGAGTATATTTGCTGACATTCGGTTACTCTTCCCCACTTTCCCCCCCACAACTTTTAAACGGCTCAATCGATTTTCATCAAACATGTCTAAGAACACTTGCAGATAAGTCACCTTTAATACATTTTTTTTTAATTGAAATCGCTTCATTCGTTCGGGAGCTATGATGCCACAGGCAGACAGACAGACACGTCAAACTTATAACACCCCTCTTTTTGCGTCGGGGGTTAAAAATACAAGAGCATACCCAATCAAACACTTGCCTAGATTGTTATTTCTAAATATTTTATAAAATACTTCGAATGTATTTATTTGAGTAAATTCTCACTTAATTGCATAAATACCCTTATTATATTTTATTTCTGTATTCTGTAGGTAAGAAAGCTACACTGTAAGAGGTGTTTATTCATGAACTGATACTTCTCGGCACCTCAGAGCTCCCCTTACCCAAAATAGATTAGTCAGATTACACCAATCTCGCTAATAACGTTGGTGTTTTTGTTCCGTTTACTGAAGCTTTCCCCTTCGCCCCCTTTTCCTTAACGCGCTGCAAAGCCTACTGTCACACCGAATACAAGTACCTAACTATTTTTAATGTGTAATTATTTATTGAAAATTGATGCACAAGCAAAAAAATATACTGTACAAAGCCAGACTTAATGCCTGAGGCTTACGGTGATGCAGAGACAAAACTTGGCAGGTCAATGTTATGTTATGAAATGGCGGTAGAATCCTTAAATATTTTGATTTTTCCAAATATTTATAGTTACCTGATTACATTGTAATGCTGAAGATAAAGATAGGTGTAATTACTAGGTATATCGGTAATGAGAGGTACCAATGTATTTCTAGAATATAGTAGTCTGAATTTCTGTAATACTCTTAATGTTCCGTATCCAACCCTTTCAAAATATTAAAAGTTTTATAAGATTACGGCGAAATTTTCTATTACTGATTCTGATTCAAATACCTACGTATTTTATGTAAACTGATTTTCTATTGAATAGTTCGTTACAAATAATTCAATTCGGTGTTATAGGCGGCCCCGTCTTAATGCCGCGAATCCTTTTCAAGGAACGATCTTTTATTTTTTCGTTAAAACGGACTTAGACGACTTTACTTCGTCTTTCGAGCCTCTGAGGAAAGCCGCGAAGTGTCGTAATTATCCCCTTTTTTTGCGTACTTTCAAAAGCTTTTTATAGAAGGAAAACGATGGGATTCAGCTTCATAGTAGACAGATAATATATTTTAGATGTAATAAAACTTGAATATTTACTTTTAAGTAGTGGTTGCATATCAATATAGTCTCTCTATTTGTTTCTACTTGGATTAAAATCCTATAGGTATTTAATGCAGCAAGAATTTTTCCACACCACTAGAATTATGCAAGCACGCAAGCATTAGGAAGAAGTGAAGTTTTTGGGGGACTGCCTTGTGTAATTTTGACGTTCGAAAAGTGCTGATCCTCAGCCTAATATGAATAAATGACTTTTAATTTTGATGTTTTTGATAGTACCTAGACTTTGTTAAACACAGTCTGTCAGTAAATCGTTCAGAGTTCTAATCACAATTAGCTTTGTATCATAGGAGACGCTTCCTATTTCGAATAATGTAATGATTGTCGGTTTAACACAGTTGTATTTATTCTCTCAAATAAAAAATCTTAACACTAGAAGCGCGGAACATACCGACTAAGGTAAATTTGGATTAAAAAAAATATGTATATTGCAATTATGTGGTTGAAGTCTCGGATAAATAATAAATATAATAATCATCATATTTCATGAAAAGTCTTAAAAAGATACGATTATATGCATATTAAAATATTAATTAGAGCAGGAAGAACATCGAAATGGGTCAAATTTGGGACGCCCACACTTCTAGTGTTAAAGCATTGTCAGACTCTGACGCAGGCCTAAATTTATTTATTATTTATTTAAAACTTTACACAACAACTTTATTTAAAACTTTGCACACAAATGTACAGAGGCGGACTTAATGCCATAGGCATTTTCTACCAGTCAACCTTTGAGTGATGCAGCGTTGTTAAACTGTTAGGTCTAGAAGCATGAAATTCGGGGCAAGAGTTCTTTATATAATAAGTGAGCGGCAATGAAGGATTTTTGAAAATTCATCCTCAATAGGGGTGAATTAAGGGGATGAAAGTTTGGAAGTTCGACATTTTTGCTGATGGGAAATCCTATCAGGGGACATGGCTTACTTTCTCTATAAATTGGGTGATTGGTTTGTATTTGTTTCTCTAAATAATCTTGGAAATCGGCAAAGTATTGGTATAACTCAGTCGATTCTGATAGAGTTTATAATGCTCAAAAAAAAAAACGTATCCGAACAATGTCTGAAGCTCACTTTTTAGACAGCTGTAAGCCACTATGTTTAGTCCCCATGTTTGAAATATGTTTAGTCCCCATGTTTGAAATATGTATTTTTGTTAAGATAAACTACAATTTATTTGAAACTAGCACTGACAGGCTGAACACGGCATTAAAATAGACTTCGGCTACCACCAGTAAAACTAAAATTATTTAAGAAAACTGTATATTGCATGTCGATTATTATTTACAATCATTTACGAAATAGTTTTCAGGAGTTTCCACTGACAATGTTGAAAGATATACTTTTTAAACTTCTACTGTTTAAAGGATATAATACCTATAACGACTATATGGAAGACAAATCAACAGAATCTGTAATTTGAAAGTTAAATTAATTAACATCGCTGATTGTGATTACATTGCACGTCATGTTATGGAATGATATCATTTCAGCCGTAAGACGTCGACTGCTGGACTCAGGTTTTCCCCAATTTGGGGGTTTTGCCATAATCGCCACGCTTGACAGGTGTATTGAAGATCGCAGTAATGGTGGTAAAATGCATATAGAACGCCGCTGCCCATTCTCTAGTAAGTCCCTTAGTCGCCTTTTACGACACCCACGGGAAAAAATAGTGATGCTATTTTTTATGTCCGGCACAACACGGACAAAAAATGAAGATAACGTGTTATCTTAACTTTTTAATTGGAATGCCGTAGACTGAATACCCGGTTTTTTCTTGAATAACATAGATTATTTGTCGAAATAAAGTATCTGCCATAACTGTAACTTATTTCATTTTTGTCAATCGCAATTCTATAACACATCCCCTATAATTTGCGAGGTCTGGCTCTTGTGATATAGAAAATCCTAGTACAAGAGCCATGGTTACACAGATGTTTGATTTTCAAGTGTACTTAAATAAAGAAACAATATCTAAAGCCTCTACAGACGAACTGTCGCCATAACATAGTGCTAATGAAAAGCTGCACATTCACCTACCTATTCGTGTGTGCCTACTGATGCGTGCGGTTCCGTGCACTGAACTCTAAATAACGCGCGACAAATTACGATAGTCGTGTGAAACGCCACACTTGCTAATGCCGATCAAATGAATATACTTAATCGTTGCCCTCGTGATGTTTACGCGGATATAACTAAGTAGATTATATTAATATGATTGATGTTTTTCTTTTTTCACGATTTTGGGTTTGAAAACTAAAATAAGTAGACGGCTGTGTTTTGTTTCGCTAAATCAATGTTGTCGTTAAGTTTAAGATAGATCGCTATATAGTTAACTATGTTAAATTTTGTTAAAAAACAAGGTATTTGGGAAGATTTATAAAGTACCTAACCCGTAACTCAATTTCAATAAGCAATTATTGAAATTGAGTTACGAATGTAAAGAAGCTTTACTGCTCTCAAAACGGTGACGGAAAATATCGTGAGGACTCCATGTATGTACATATGTCCTAAAACCAAAAAGACATGTGATAAAAGAGGCCTGCAACCTAGCAGTGGAAACATTAAAGATGGATTATGGATAAAAAGAAGCAAGCGAACTTGTCCCGTCGGAAAACCAGAAGAGTAAAAATCAAAACTAAGAACTACAAAAGATTATTACTATTAGGTAGTACTATGAAAGATTGACTGTAATATGTATGTTTTGAAGAATAAAGAAGGAAATGAGATATAAATAAAATTGAAGTTTCTGTTTGTAAATAAAAAATATAATGTTTTTTTGCTAAATTCAAATAAAAAGCAAATTGAAAATATGAGCACCGTATACATATAGTGCTTAAACAAAAACAAACAATTCTTAAAATCTTTCGTTTGTCTGTCTATTTGTTTGTTCCCCCTAATATCTGAAAAGGCTGGCCCGATTTTGGTGGGACTTTTATTGGGAGATAGCTGATGTTATAAGTAGCTACTTTTATTTTAGAAAAAGAAAGAATTTCGCAATTCGAATTTAGGTTACACGCCAAAACAACCCACGCAAACCCATCAACTCCAATATGCACGCGAATGTAGTCGCTAGCACAGTTAGTTCATAAAATAACCATGCCGAAAAGAAACAAGGTAGATTTTCTTTAATTTCTATTTTTCTATCACAATTATCTCCGACATTAACCAGTCAATTACCGTAATTTCAGACACAATTAAAAACCATTGTGTCTATACCAAATGTGGTATCTCAGGGACTTAGAGGTTAATTTACGAACAATAACTAAAGCACAAAATAGAAACTGGATCTCTCAGAAATAATTTCTTACGTTCTATGGATACTACAAATCGTAATGTAAAATCTTGATTATTTGCTTTCTGACAAAGACTTGATAAACACAAGTAAAATACTTAATTAAACTCAAACAACGGTAATAAGTTAGGCGTTAAGTGATTAGATTAAGTTACATGCACCCTTTGAACAAGATTCGGGTGGGGGAGCGCGGTCCAAGTTTTGGGTTCGTCCCTAAGTTACATTTGTAAGGACGCGGGTTTCACTCGATTCACTGATCTCCTAAGATCTTATTTGTGTGCTAACTACGAACAATGGACTAAACATACGATCTGTTTGTATCTACGTATTGTATTGTATAGTGTTAAGCTTATTACTGCCAGACGTTTGATAGTCTTGTTTGACAAATAGTGAAATGGTTTTGGTTTTGCACAAAGTACCTAATACTGCGTAGGTGTCTACTTAAGCTGTTTTTTAGAAGCATGTCTGGCTGTTTTTCATTTTTACGTAGGTATAACGGAAATAATGTGTTAGTGCGCTTATTTTTTCACATCATGTATTTTCTAGGAGATTACCAAAAACATTTGATAACTTTTAACCATACTATATTATGTTCGTCATAAAAGTGTCTAGGCATTATAATGGGTTGTGTTATTCAAGTCTTTTGATATATTTGCATTTGCCTTTGGTTTAAAATATAAGTCACTAGAATAAGAAATATAACCACCATTGAGGCAAAAAATATGTACTTACAGAAAGAAAGAACATCACATTCAGTATGGATCTTTAAAAAGTGAGACGAAGCTGGTCATGTCTCGTAGCCTTAAGAATGGTGTAAGTACTTAACAAGACTTTCTATTAACTGTACAATTTTTTGGTTGTTAACATACAGCCCATACAAACAGAATGGATACGTTCCTAACTTAAAACGGACGGTACAATCTTGGTCACCACATAGTGTGACCAAGATTATGTCTGGGCTTTAAAAGGGACTGTAACCTCTGAGTTTGTTTCGGTCTTTTTTCTCAGAGTAGTCAGATAGGAAACGCCAACCTTAAATCATTTATCATTAATATCACATATATTTTTTTGCAAATATTAGTTTGTGTGCCAAAATTGATAGCACATAATATTTAAAAAAAGTAAAATTGCTGTTAAATTAGTAGCTCTATTGATTTAAATCACAAAAAGTCCATGGAGGGCCAAGATGTTTTCGATTATGCACTTGTGTATCGTGCAAAATTATGCAAACGTCGATGAAAAAACAAAATGAGTAAAACTATATCCCTGCTACACAGACTAATTAACTTTCATCATAAAAAGCTTAAAACGTTAGGTTAGGTTAGGAATATTAAGAATGTCTATGGAGTTTCTTGAAATGGGCAACTAGCTTCATATTTCTGACTGAACGACTCCTTGACAATTCAAAAGTCTTAATATATTTTATTTTTAAAACTTCTTAACAAAAAATTAAACCGCGGAAAAAACTGAAAAGCATAAAATAATAAACCTTAGAATTATGAGTTGGCGCTTTGAGTGATCTTTGTTCATTGATTTTTCAGCGCCGACTCAAAATTTTAAGGTTTATTATTTTATGCTTTTCAGTATTTCGGCGGTTTAATTTTTTGTTAAAAAGTTTTTATTTTATAATTTTTTTGTGACTTTAATAATACTAATAATACTTGGCACGGTATACCCTATCCAACAAAAAAAGAATTATCAAAATCGGACTACTCTGTATAAAGTTATGCGTGGTTATACATTACAATCAGTGAGTGAACAATCAATCATCCCCTGTTTTCCGACCGTTAGGGTTCGATTTTGTTTTCCAAATTTATATGGAACCACCTGGGGAGTATACCCTTTCCAATAGAAGAAGAATTGTCACAATCGGACCACTATGTAAAAAGTTATGCGTGGTCATACATAAAAAAAATATACGAGTCGAATTGAGAACCTCCTCCGTTTTTTTTTCGTCGGTTGAAAAGAGAAATCATGGAGTTTCTTACCGGCTCTTCTGCATAAGAATCAACCAATTGGTTTATTCCACTTAAGAAGACGAACGTCAAAAGCTAGATGCACCCGCCTACCCGGCACTAGCTGGATACCCGGCGGGCATCCATGCATCTAGATTCTGGCGTCTCGTAAGCCCCCATATAAAAGTTTATGTAATAAAATGTTTTGATTGATTGATTGCTAACACAAATGATTTAATTGAAATAAATGCTTTGATTTTGAGTTTATGTTACTCACTAACTACCCATATTTTCTCTAAGGTGAATGTTAACTCGGCCATTCGTCGTCGAACATAAATAAGGCTTTGAATTATATGTTCTTTTCAATTATTAAAACGTCTGCAAATCACATAGCACTGACTATACAGATATTAAGTATTGGAAAGTTTTAACTCCTGTCAAGATATTTTTTGTATAAACAAAAAACTACTTATCTATGAGGAATTATAAACAAATAAATAATAAAAACACATTTCATTTCTCTTCAACAAAGGGTCCTTAAAAATTATGAAGATTAAAACTTCAGTATAAATCCTTTGTGAGAGATTAGTCCTTCACTAGGAAAACCTGTCACAAATATTACCAGGCCCCCTTATTATAAACAAATATTGAATAAAAACATAAATGCATGGCCTCTTGCAGAATCATGCATGACACAAAAGGTCATTTAAAAATGCGGATAAGAAACTGAAATAAATAACAACAACAAACAATGACAGATGATTGAAATAAAAAAAAAAGGAACAGCTGACCTGTTCCCATCCTCCGGACTGCCACGGCTGGCGCCCGTTGTCGCTCCCAGAAGGCAGACAGCTCGACAGTTGTCTCACAGGCTTAATTTAAATTAACACCAATGATTTTAACTAAATACATTTTTTCTAATTTTCACTTTAAAATTTTTATTTATTTTCAATGTTTTTAAATCGTCCACAGTCAGAATTTAAACAGTCCTCTCCAAGAAGAATTCATGAGTAGTAGAGTATATATGTACGAAACTTTTAATGACTTCTCTGGGTGACTTCACCACCCAGTCGCGGCTTTCGGCAGACTGCTCCGATAATTGTGATCTTTGAAGCCGCTGCGGAGATCGCGAGTCACGTCATCCCCTGATTACATTGAGTCCCACCCCCTGAGCAGGACAACAGTATACAGGGTGCGCGCGTGCGAGCGAGATGGATGTGATCCCATCTTGTGTCCCGGTCCACAGGCTACATTGTCAGGGCAGCGGTCGCTACGTATCTGACTGAATTACGTACCAACATAATGGATGCATTACGTGATATAGTAAAGTGTTGTTTACTCGACTCGTTCCCTTATTAAAAAAAAAATGTTTTCTATACATTTAAAAGTGGAATTTGTAATCCTGTACCACACTTAGACAATAACATCTAAACAAATTACTGTCAACTTTGAGATAATGTTTTTTTAACTTCCAATATCTTAGAGCATTTTCACGTCCCATCATTCATTTCTGGGAAACATCAATCTATAAAAAAACTACAATAACGACAAACATGACTAAAGACACCAAAGTCCAAGAAACAAAAGGAACACAAACAATTTTCTTTCACGAACTATCTGTACAGTAAACATTAAAATGTCAAGTTAGATCACGGGGTGAGCGAGGCTGCTTAATTGCCTGGGCGGCAGCGTCGACCAATCAGAGCGCGTCTGGCGCGCGGAGGGCGGGCCATGCAGCTTCTGAAGTGAACCGAGCTACGAAGCGAAGTTGCCACGTGAACCATTGAATAGGACAAGGATGCTTGTCTAATGAACGATGCTAACATCTAAGATACACGTCTGAAAAACGTACGGCGTTTTATTTGATCGTACACTTTTTGTTTGCAGTCCACACGTTACTTATAAGTTTATTGGAGCTTTCATGTTGCTATTTTTAGATAGTGGTTTAATGTTTGCTTACACAGTTGGCTTGAGTGTGACATTAAATCTTTACTTTTTGTTAGTTGGGTTTTGTATTGGTAGGTAATTAGATATTGCAAGTTAGACTACTTTCCAATATTTACCCTATGATAACATTTTATTTTGTTAAATTTTGTAAAAACAAAGCTGAAAAAATATATTCAGAAAAGCGTGTGTACTTTGAATTAGAAATAGGTACCAATATATCTTATACTTTAAAACGAGCAATTCTTGTATATATATATATACAATACAATACAATCCTTTATTTCAGGCTACTAAGGCCCATAAAAACAATACATAAATAATATAAAATCAATAACTATGAACTAATACATATTCTATAAAACTAAACTAAAACTGTCTCTAAACACGTAATGAAGACGGCGTCGTGTTCCGCTGCGTGGTGTCGCGTAACCGTCCTCGGAAACGTCGAAATACGACACCTTTCGGCCAAAAGTCCTCTCTTAAGCAGGTCTGTAGATGGTCGGTTGGAACTCGTAAAGTTGATGTTGTGGCGCGACTCCAACCTTTCGACCCTCAGAGTCCAGTTGGTCTTCACTTTCAAATACTGCACTACTTCCTCAATCGTCGTGGAGTAGTGCAGGCGTGAAATGTACAGCTGCGTCGTAGGCACAGCGGGCGCAGCAGCATGTTGGGTCCACTCGGAGCGGTACCACACTGGTTTCGTGAACAGGGCTTCTTCTTCCTTTCCACTTTCGTGAAACCCTCTTCATCAACTTGGCCCGTTCTCGGCAAGGAACTACGGACCGCAGCCAGGGCAGGTTGGGCACCCAAAAAAAAAAATGTTAAAATGTAAAAATTATAAAATTATAAAATGTAATTTGTATTTAAATATAATTTCTAAAAAACACTATTTACTAAAAAAATAAATAAAATAAGGTACTTATAATAATACAAAGAACTGCTAAACAGAAAACTAGCACCAACCAACCTTAATCTCTGATAAAAACAATAGCGCAATAAAAACACTCAAACCCACTTCTTCTCACTATTAGCTGCACAATACAGTACAAAAATAGCCCCTCTATATCTTGTAGGTCTGTATCCCAGCGATTATGTAGCATGTTGTTTTAGCGCGGCCGTCGGCGTAATCCCAGCGACCGGCGGCGACCCGCGAGCCGCACGCGATCGCACTACGCACTCAAGTACCGGTAATCCAAGGATATGCAACCGGCAATTATGGCTGAATATTTCTCTCTTTTTTAAACGGTAATTAAAAATGTAACCCATTCCTACAATGTTATTATAAAGGTCTTAAACTATTTATATTACTTTTAGAATTTTAATAGATCGGAAATATAGACATGACAATAAGGGTACTTACTTACTACTTAAAATAGGTAGGTAGGTATTTATAATCAATGGAATTTATGTAAAAATACTCATCTATAGAGCACAGAAGTAACGTAGGACAATTTCAGTCTCATATCAATTTTTTATGTAATCTATTTTCTATAATTTCTCACGGGAAGCCTCCCACGAAACTCCGACATCGAATTTATATTTAATAAGCAATTAAACCATTTTTTGTTTCATAAACACTTGAGGTTCAGAAGTGCTTAATTCCTTTGTGGGTTTTATTATGACGATTGTTCGTTTTAGAATAGAAAACATATGCGAGTGTGACAAAAAGAATATGAAAGGGGTGACGGACTGCGAACGATATGAAAAGTACTTGAAAAGTTTAAAACTGAATAATGTGCGCGTGACCATTCCTTTGTTAAACGTTGCCCCTTTTAAGTTCGATCAACAGTGCAAACTGGATAAATGTTTGTCATTTTGTTATTTATTCTTTAATAAAAGTTTAAACAAGTCTTTGATTGTCCAATCAGTTATTTCAGTTATCAGTTTATTATAGAACAGACTGGAGTTTCAAGTTCTGTTTCAGAAATGATATCTACATTTTAAATTCAGAGAAATGCATATATTATTTCCTCTGCCTAGTTAGGCAAATTACGCCTCGAAGAATTAAGAGAATTAAGAAGTTTGTCGTTGTTTTAATTCCTAACACACTAATATCATTGTTACGGTAACGAAGCCAGGAAATGGGTAGGTAGAGGTACTTGGGCTTCCATAAAAAAATACTTAGTACATGCACTACATTTTAAAATAATATTCTAAAAGTTATTCTGCAGAAGTCTGTGTGTGCCTATTATCAATCTTTTTAAGTAGGTAATCAGTCACACATTACCCACTGAGATGACAACGTGTTCTTCGCGAGTTGATTACCGAATCCTCGCACTCCACTCGCCATTATGTCGCGTTCTGTCGCATTCTGTCGACGCTAAACGTAGATGATCTGTCAGTTGTAAAACGACAACTCATTCGACATCAAGACACTCTCACACTTCACTGAGCATCATTTAGGGAGCCGTGGATCTACGAAGATATTGCTGTTTGGATATGAAATTACAGCTCATAGAGAACACTGCATTGAAATATAAAAATGTTTCAACAAAATATACTAACATAATTATCTACAGGTCAGGATATACCGGGTGACATTTTTTAACGTCTTGATAAAAAAAATGGGTGCACGGGTGTAGGTGCCTTTGGCATAGAAATTTTTATTATTTTTATTTTTGAATAACATGTAATGAAATTGATCTAGCAATAAATACTACACATTGAAAGTAACATTTTCATACTAGAACAACAAAAACAGAAATTTGGAAGAAAAATCAATTAAGATCAATCGAGACTCAAATCATACGCATCCTACTCAATGCGCGGCATGTATCAGTGATTTCGTAGCGAGGTCATCCGGTATACATATCTACAGGACATGAAAATAAAATAAACGGCCGTAAAAATACACAAACTGTTTTGTAAATAATTAAAATAATTAAGTAGGTATAAGTAGGTCTAGTGGTAGCAAGCGCTACTGCTAAGCATGAGGTTCTGGGTTTGATTCCCAGGTCGGGCATAGTGTTATTGGTTTTTTCCATCTGGAATTTCTCAGTAGCAGCCCGGCGTCTGGATTGGTGCCCGGTGGATGGCAATAGGCTCGCCCCCTATTACACATGGGACTTAAACATAACAGGCGAAATGTGGGTGTACTATAGGTACACCTCTGCCTAACCTTTCGGGGAAACAAGGCGTGATGATATGTTATGTTAAGTAGGTATAAATAAATTATATTT
This sequence comes from Aporophyla lueneburgensis, assembly GCA_932294355.1. Lineage (NCBI taxonomy): Eukaryota > Metazoa > Arthropoda > Insecta > Lepidoptera > Noctuidae > Aporophyla > Aporophyla lueneburgensis. The sequence continues at coordinate 16,941,840 of OW028746.1, read as the reverse complement.
CATATTTTTTTAATTCCAAGCAAGAATATATTGTGTCCACCTTAACTGGAGGCTTTCCAACTAAAACTCTTTTCTGATTTCAGACAAAATTAAATTAACAAATAAGAAAATGCTCAATGCATATTGAAAATCACTAATTTTACCCACTGTAACACTTACTTTGGATAGAAGAATATCTATTTGATGTCTCCACCAAGGTGCCTACTCCATAAATTATGTTATGTGTGTATTACGTGTCTGTGTGCTGCTTTTAGCGGTGCGATGATGGTGCGCACCTGTGTTGGGCGCCACCGGTGCCACCGTGCTACTAATGCCAGTAGGTGGTGGTGACAAATGAGCACTACCAGCAAAAATCGCGCCCGTTCGAGCATTCGCGTTTGGCTGAATTAATTCGTCTCGCGATGTCTCTTAGAGCTTCGTGCTTTAATGAAGGACTAAGAAGCGACAGACTTGCCAAGTTGACCCTATTTTGTCATTTAAAAAAAGGGTTTTATGTTACTTGAAATTAACGTGGAAATAACATATATTGATCGACAAATATTGATTCACATAATGTTACCAATATTATGTCTGGACTTTAAAAGAGACTGTGACCTTTGAGTTTGTTTCGGCCTTTCTTCTCAGAGTAGTCAGATAGGAAACGCCGACCCCATCTAGCTCAAAAAAAATATTATTGACTTGTAAAATTGTTTGTACAAACCTACTTACAGAAATAAAATAATTTATCATTTATGATTTAAATAGAAAGCTCTTTTCTTTCTACTAAAAAAATAAGTATTTTTTTTTTACTTTTAATACCTATTAGAATAAAATTTCATAAAAGTACTCCAATATAACAACAACAAAACTAGCCCAAAATGAATTTCCACCATAAAAAAACTTGAACCGCGTAGCCCGCTCTGCGCCGTGTCTATCGGTTGCTACGGCGTAGCGCGCTCGTAGCAGGCACTTAGCTGGTGGCCCGAGGCGCTCTGATTTATGTGCCCGATGTGCCGGCTCACCCAGTCGCGACAATTCATTTCAATTAACGCTACTGCGCCCCCAGCGGTCCACCCTCATATAACATTCATAATTATAAAGCGTTACACCTCTATTTGATAATAATATTGTGAACCGCAGTAATTATGAATCTTGTTAGATACCGCGATAGAGCGATGTAATGATTCATTGATGTGTATTTCTAAAGCACAAAATAATGTGATATGTTGTAAGTTACAAGTATTAGTACATCGTGATTTGCCTCCAACTAAAGCTATTTAACTTTTCTATTCTCTCACTTCTCGGTAAAAATTTACGAAAAAAAAAAGAAAGAAAACAAAGAAACAAAATCATCAATCGTACGCTAAACGGTTTACACAGCGAATCCCGATCATTGGTGAGAATTCATTTGTTCGCTAAAAGCGTGACAATTGCGAAATCCGTGGCAGAGCGGCGACGCGCGATGGTGCGCAAACAGAAAACGGCGGCGGCTCGCGAAAAAGTCCTTTTAAAAATGTTGCGGCACGTACGGGTGGGAAGGCACCCATTACTGTGAAGTGGCGATTGTTGGTTTAAAGATTTTGCTGCAAACGAGGAAACAGAACCGTACTGGATGTACGACGAGCTATAATACTGGAACGGAACATTAATGAGGTTTGTATAATGAAATGTTCTAAGTTACGAGTGCACCTACTTAGATGTTTAGTAGAGATTTGATTATGTTCAATTCACCGTAGCAATTACAGACAGTGATACCTAATGACATCGCTCATATAAATCTACGCAGTCGTAATGTGTACTACATTTGTAAATGTTCGGGTGCTAATTTTAGTCAATCATATTTGGAAGTGAAAATAGATATAGAATAGACGAACGAGTTCTTGCTGGGTTGGACAAAGATGTCTCATCGGCTAAAATATAAGGTTAACATTTTATTGGTATCCTTTCTAGGCATAATGATCCATGTGCCGCCTTTGTACCTAATTGCTCGCTCACAATCTCTCATAATGCCGCATTTGGTGGTAAGGTGAACGTGCCATGCCCACATATGTCTGCTCATACTTACAAATTATAGTTAAGTATATAAAATCGCTATTTATCTTAATAGCTATTATAACTAGGGTAATTAGCGATCTCATGATTAGTATCTATCTGTTCTGATAACAGTTTACATAATATTTCTGAATGAAGTTTTGCCAGTTTCGAACGCGTAGAGGAAATTATCCCACAGGCATGTACAATCGGGATAAAAAGTAACCTATGTATAAACTATCTGTGCGCCAAATTTCATCCAAATCCGTTTTACTGGTTTTGCGTGATTGAGTAACAAACGTGTAACCATACAAACTTTCACATTTATAATATTAGTGGGGTAAATGTTTAAAGAATGAGAAGCTAAAGTCTAAAACCAATTCATTTATTTTCCACAATAGATAGCGTATAAAAACAAAATGACTAGTCTCAGGATCTATTACAAAATATTGAAATAAAATAAATTAATTAACTCCAAACACCTTTAACTTGTTATTACACACAATGTTAGTTATAATTTGAAATTTTAAGAATTATCGCGAGTGTGTTAGTTGTATTAATCATATTTTTTATTGTACTAACTAAAAATCACTCAGAAAAAAAGAACTTTGTTGAGGACTCAAGGTGTCAGCGCAAACGCTTCAAATGAATATACAATTCAGTGTTCAACTATTTGTATGTACAAGTTCAGTTAGCAGTGGTATATAGATACACACTTGTATCCTCAGCGGTTTCCAGGGCAGGAATGTTAGCAAGGTTGTCTATAATCTTCTCGTAGAATTTGATGCCTTCCAAGAAGGTGGACATCGGAAGGCGTTCGTTCACCGAATGTAGAAGCAGCTGTGTATTTGGCATCGGAGACAAGCCGAAAGCCGGATAGCCGGCATTGCGCACGTGTCGGGCATCCGTAGATCCCGGCGGCCGCGTCGCCATTATATCTATGCCACTGTTGAACAAAAAATGTTGTCATCAGTAAAAATACTGGAGGTAGCCTGTGTATACAAAACTATGAAGCGTTTTCTAATTAGGGGACGAGGCTTGATAATGCTAACGGAGCTACCCAGTGTACCCCGGATAACTTTTGCAGCTCGTAGAAGTAAAGTACTAAATCAGGTAAAATAACATCTGATAAAAAGAAAGAAAAAATTCAGTATAAAAAATAACTCACAGTTCTTCGGCTGCACTGGCGATGCCGTTCCAGTAAGGGTTAGTGCTGTTAGCAATAGTAGCAGGAGACTGCTGGTTCTTCGAAATATACGTCAGAGTTATATTCTCTCCAGCCTCGTTAATCCATTGATCAATCTATCAACATTTGTAAAAAGGATTAAAATGAAAAATATATTGCATGGCGAGATTAATCTGAGCAGGTAAATCTGCATTTTCGGTCAGTCAATTCGATCACCGATGTGTCCACGTACACAAACGATGACACTGTTTGGGTAGTTTTAATTTGCTAATTTAATATCTACTCCAATGTAATCTCAAGCAACATAATACACACTTCAAAAGTGTCTAGGGATCAAGAACCTACGTTTTAGAGTATCGCCGTAAGTGAAGATTACTATTTGGGATCGATACTAATTATTTTTAAGGAATTTCACTATTTGAATAAAGAACATTCTTTATATTTTGATTAAAAATAGAAATTAAAATGTAAATAGCGTTTTTACAAAACCATTGCAATGTTTGCTGTCGTTTATGTTCGATCTTGAGACCAAAACTGCCAGACACGGTCAATATTTTGGTCAGATGAGACGGATGTAAAGGTAGACCCGATCATGTAGCCTTTAGCGGAGATGGCAGATATAATAAATCTACACAGAAACTTCTCTAACCCAATATGATGATGGAAGATCTTGCCAGCGTCGTCGTATGATCTACATAATAACAATCATGAATTCATACATTTACTGACGGACAACGGACACCTTGCACCGCTTGAACCGATGGCATGCAAGAAATAAAGAAAGAAAGCATGAAAAAAAGTTTGTATGGAAGTTCGTTTGTTTTTGCTGATGCGAAAGCCCATCGGGCTCATGGCTTGTATCTACTTATATGAAGTAACTCTGCTTTTTGAATATTCTTACCCTATTCTGGAACTCTTCCTCTATAACTGTGTTGCCCAAGCGCATGTCGAATATGAGAGTCACACGGCTCGGGATCACATTGTTGGCTGTTCCACCCTGTAAATATATGGAAAGTTTAACTTTTTGCTTTTAAAAATAAATATAGTAGAGCGTCGATTATCCGAACTAATTGGGGGACAGGAGTGTTCGGATAACCGGTTTTTTCGGATAATCGAACTGTATTGATTAAGCCATACGTATTTATATATCCTTAATGACAAATAGTTTCTTTCACGCGGTAAAATTTAGTTTATCAACTAACGGCTAACTCGGAATGACATATGAGTACATAAAACAAACAGTTTGAGACAATTTCGCGTGTATTGTAGCGCGGTAGGAGGATAGCACGCACGAGTCGGGCGAGCGTAGTAGTTCGGATAAGCGGTCGTTCGGTTGATCGACGTTCGGATAATCGACGCTCTACTGTACTAATCTTTTTCTTTATTCAGTGGAAAAAAAATCACCATGATTTTTGCAACATTGTACTCATGTGACCACGTATTTATATGTTACCGATTCTTGAACAGAAATGTTGTATATTATAACTAGCTTGTGCTTTCAGATTCACCCGCGTGGATGGCGGCAAATACCCCGCGGGATCGTACTACCAGGATGAAAGTATAATATGTACATACATAATCAGCTTATAACGTTCCCACCGCTGGGACACATGCAGACAGTTTTGACAGCAGTGGTGATGAAATAATTTACACAAAATGATAGGCCTGCCTGGGTTCGAACCCACGACCAAAATCTCGTCATTCGGAGCCGATACCACTGGGCCACCACTGCTCTCGGATGGATGAAAAGTATGCTACATTTTAAGTAAAAGTTTAAAGTTAAAGCTTATGAACTACCTGTGTGTCAAATGTCATCCAAATCCGGTCAGCCATTTTTGGGCCAATCCAAAAGACACATTGAGACAAACAGACGATTAACATCCCTAAAGCTATATTTTCGGCATCAGGCGTTCACATCTGGAATTGCCTTCCTGGTAGCAATTACTCTTATTTAAAAAATATTCAATATAGTTCAGCTATTTACAATTTCTGACATATTTTATCATACATGCATACCTATACAAAGTGCTCCTATTGATATCCCATAACTGCAGAGTATTAATGAGACCTTGTCAAAGAATTAACTGGCACATCCTTTTTTTATTGAAGTAGTGAGTTCTTTTATTGAAAACGGGTGTAAGTTTCATTGATAGGTAACTACGAGTAAATCATTTTCATTCAAACCAATAATTCAAAATGAAAGCTAAGAAAATTCGACGTTATCATATTTCACGTAGGGTGTTATCGTGACTTTGACGTTTATTTTGTATGAACAATATTCATTTGCCAGTTGATTCTTTGATATGGTCTCATTAATGGTCTAGTTTTATGGGATAGAAAAGGAACACCTTGTAGATAGTAATCATACCGGCCTTTTATGGCCCCTCTGCAGGACAAAAGTTTATTCTCATACCACAGAGCAGATGAAAACTCTTTTATCTGTTGTGTTTTATTCAGAGAAGGCACAATTATTGATGATAAACACCACACTTGCTCAAGACGGGTCATAAATACAGGTTTCCATCACTGATGTCACTATCGTCCAAGATAAACTCAGAAGAAAATTATAAAAAAGAACCAAATTATTAAGTATACCTAATAAAAATGGGTAGACTTACGTTAAGAATGTTGAGGTTGGCGGAGGTGTACGCGCCGGCGTCGTCCAGAGGCGATTTAATTGCGATTTCATATTGTTCATCTCTAAACGCGAAGAATCTGTCTATCACGTTACGACACTAGATAAAAACAATAATTCATTTAAAGTGCGCTGAAGTAGCCTTTTTTAGTGTGTTGGAAATCATCAAATGACGTCTCCCGCTTTGGGTGGAGTGGAAGGGCATGTAAGACTTTTACTGGCTAAAACCCACCCGTGTTCCTTCAGTTGCCACGGCCACGGTAACCTTTTCGAACAAATCTCGCGATCCTGCCAGGCATCGGTCCTAGCGGACCTCTTCAATACTGCTTTTTTTGGATGGGATATCATCAAATGACATCTCCTGCTCTGGCCGGAAGTCCGCTATTGACTCCCAACGCCCGGGGCATCTCCTCCTGCGGCGGGAAGAGGTGTGAAGGCACATAGATTGCTTCTCCCTCACATGCTTCACCTTCTCCTTCGCGAGCATTACTGCTTCACAGAAGGAGGTGGAGGCTTCCCATTCCCTCTCGCATCGTACCATGCCCTGTACCAGGGCCGGACGCGAGAGGTCGTCGCCACCGATCGCCTTCACGAGAACACGGTGGTGCTCCATCCAGGTAGGGCACACCTCCACTGTATGCTGAACCGTGTCCTCCAGGCGATCCACGCAATGGAAACACCCGGGCGTTTCCTCCCGCCTTATTCGGAACAGAACCTACCGAAGTAGCCATGTCCGGTGAGGACCTGCGTAAGGCGGAAGGTGAGGACGCCGTGGCGCCTCTCTAGCCACTCCTCAAAGAGGGGATTTACCGCCGCAGTTGTGTCGTGCCCAGTACTGGGTTAAGTAGCTTGCGGTATTCAAATTTTCTCTCTCGTTTTTTCAGGAGGTCGTTGTCAGACTATATGTTTATTAAAACAGATTTGCAACCGTATGACGTACTTTTATTTAATCCCATTTAAAGAGTTTTTCGTGAAATAGTATTTCAATGGGATTTTAATCAACATACGGCCCGACACTGACTGACACCCGGACACTAAATTACAAAAAAAAACCGAAAGAAAATTTGAGTTTACAGTTTACCGTAGTTCTTCCTCTATAAAGTATGTACATTTAACTCGATGCACAGTACCGAAATTAAGGGTAATTAATTGACTATTATTAATACTGTTATTTACTGGTTTTATTGTTTGTATAAAATGTTTTCATGTAAATACCTTGCCAGTAGCGGTGTTGTTCGTCTCAGGGAAAGTGGACCCATGGGCAGATACGCCGTAACAATCAACTTGTATTTCTGAAACAGAATAGGTACCATACAGATGAATTGTTACAAGATAATGATCGGTTCCTTCCGGGTTCGTTCTGCTCTTTGGCATACGACAATAGAACTAAACCATATCTGTTACAATAATTACTTAATGAACGACGTCTGCAACGAATTTAATAAATGAAAAATAATTTTATTTTTTGCGTACATTATCTTCTCATAAAATAAAATGATTTATCAATATAATTAAATTCGCGAAAATAAAGTCAAAACTTTAAAACAGCTGTTGCAATAAAGCAACGAAGAAGTAACAATAGAGACTTATAAATTAACATTATTTTTTAGCAGGCTGTGTACTCATACAACGATACAAGTGTCACGAATTTCGTCACGGTAATGATACCTACTGAACCGGAAAACGAACGTTTTACAAACTTCTGTAAAACATAAGTTACATAAGTAACAGCATCCGGTTAAAGTGTAAGCCGACCTCATCATGGCTAGGTTAAGGCCAGGCAGATTATGATGATGATGAGGATCATTTATACCCGGATTCTGAGATACGTATATTCTTACATTATAGACCAAAAAATACCGAGCAAAGCTCGGTCATCCAGATATTGTCTGGATGACCGAGCTTTGCTCGGTATTTTTTGGTAAATTGTGTTTAAAATAATAAGTTTATGTTCAAGTTGATTATCGACAAAGTTGGTCATTGAAAACACGAACAAAACGACATTTTATAAAAATGAATCCTAGCTAGATCGATTTATCGCCCCCGAAAACCCCTGTATACTAAATTTCATGAAAATCGTTGGAGCCGTTTCCGAGATTCAGATTATATATATATATATACAAGAATTGCTCGTTTAAAGGTATAAGATAAGATATCGGTTGAATTTCGACAGTACTATTGGTTCCATATCTTGGCACATCATGTTTGTGAACACTCAGTTAAGAATTTGCTTACAGATAACTTTGTCCAAAAAGTAAGTATTGTGAGTTCATCCGAGGGCCTCAAAAACTGGTCATCCTTGTGTAGTATGCAGTCGAAGAACAATTCTCTCTGTTAAAATAAATGAAGCAGTTTACAATAATAAGTATTAATAATTCACTTACGCCACACAACCTTGTCTTGATAGAAAACTGGTATTCCAGGCAGTGGGAATGGAGAACCTTCGTCTAGTTCTATCCCCACATTCATGGCTGCAAATTCTTGTGTCTTTAAGAATGGAATCATACCGTTTTCCGCTCCGACTTCCTCATCTGAAGAAAAAACATTAGTGTTTTCGGTTTTTAGACAGTCCTTAAAATTCAGATATTTGCGTTATTGATAGGATAGGCATAGTTATTCACAAGCATTCACCAGTGTTCTCTATATATTTGACCAGCATATTATGATCCCCAACCCGGCTGCCAAGCATGTCGATTATGGCAAACCCTTATGAATTGGGGTTGGCCTATGTCCAGCAGTGGACGTCTTTTGGCTAAAATAATGAATGATGATTTACCAGGCTATCGTATCGAAAATGACACATTTCGATAACTTGATTTTCCTTACTTACGAGCAAGGCAAATCAAGAATAGCGGTCGACAATATGCTTTATACGTACAAAATTTTTGGGTTTTGGTTTAGTGAGCACCGTTTATAGACTCCTACGATAACATTGATTGATGTCCGATTCGGTACGGAACCGTATCGAATGGCTGTGAATAAGGTCGTGAGCACATAATAGTGCCAAAAAACGGTCGTTGCGCAGCATTTAGAGTTACATAGAAGATTAATGTATATGTTAACGGAAATGTATGTAATCCGTCATTGTATACAATTCCTAGGAAATGTATGTAATTCCTAAAATCGCCCGGAAATGTGTGAAATAAATTATATTAGACACATTTCCTAGTAAATCTATACATTTCCTAATATCATTTGCTATCGACATTGGGCGTGTAACGGTAGGTATCCAGTTTCTCCTAATATAACTCCGCACCTAGAAGGGGATGGCGGGGTCGTTTGAGCCAGCGAAGCGAGCGAATAGACCCCGCCATCCCCTTCGTGGTTATTTTTTTATAAACCACGCAGAAGTAGGAGCCCCGCATAGGCTCCGTCGCCTAGCTTGGAAAAAGATTCGAAAACAATTTATTATGGCGCTTTTTATACATTTCCTAATGCGATATTGGAATTATATACAATTCCTAGGAAATGTATACATTTCCCAGGATATGTATGTATTAAATAATTTTTAAAACAATAGTTTATAAATTTCCTAAATAGCTTCGGAATTGTATACAATACATTGCATACAATTCCTAGATTTCATGCATTTCCGGTAACATATATATAACTTACGTAGCATCTATTCATTTTTTTTGTATAATGCACAAATATGTTCACTCACCAGGCATGAGAGTCATGTACACGTCTCTAAGAAACGTAACATTATTTTCCTTCAATCCGCGCAGCGCTTCATAATACTGTATTGATACAGACTTCATATCCTGAGTTCCTCGGCCGTAAATGACGCCATTGTCATCTATATGGGCATCGAAGGGGCCGTATGTCCAGCCCTCCTGTGAGTGAACCACAATTGTCACATTATCACGTAAGATAATAGCAGTGGTTTTAGACTGATCCTGATTATTAAGATGTATGAAGAACGAGGAATTTTTAGTGTATGTAGAATCCTTCAAGATTGACCATTTTTGATCTTAAATACCTACCAATATTTGGGTGAGCGAAGGAATATCATGTGATAATGACGAGGTGTAATTTTACAACAATTCCCAAATACGACGCCCCTATAGATATCACGAGATATTTAGTTTACGACTGCTATATAAATGTCCGTCACAGTCATAGGTATAGTTATTATACCAACGCTTAGATAATTGAGCTACCGACGAAATTGCTTTTGTCAGTTTAACAATTATTACAATAGTCATATAAAACTGATAATTTCATACCGTGTGCCAGCTCTATTTACAACAAGGTATATAAAACATAAAGAGTTTTATGTTGCTGTTTTACAAATTAATACAATAAACGAATTAATCTTTGTCACACGGAAGCAAGTGATGAAACTGGTGTAGATGAGCTTGTAAATTCAGAGAAAGATCGCATGACCGAATTCTGATCAAAATTTATATAATGTGGAATCATGGATACGACGACGAAGAAGAGACAGAATTATAACAAAAATAGTATTATTTTTGGACAATATTTACCTCTACATCAGCAGGAACCACGTCCATGTGTGAGTTCAGCATAATGCTGTGCTGACTGCTGTCGGTTCCTTTCCATTTCAGTACCACTATGGGGTACCCTGGTACAATTTCATACACGTTGACTGGTACATTAGCTGCTGCAGCTAGTGCTTTCCAGAATTCCACAGCCTCCGCTGTAAGGTGAAATTATTTAATAAGTTTTCGGTAAAGACGAAAATACAGAATTCTACTTAAGTACTTGGATTTTGAAATGAAAAAGGTATACCGTTGGTTCTTTTTTTTTATTCTGACTTGCTTCTGCCCATAACTTCATCCGCGTCAAGTTTTTGCTCCCCTGACCCTTCCCGTCGCATCGAATTACCTGCCAGTTTTAATCTATTTTTGGTTGCTGCTCCGCTCCTTTTGATCGTAGCGTGATGTTATATAGTCTATAGCCTTCCTCAATAAATAGGCTACCCAACACAAAAGGATTTTTAATTCTGACCAGTACTTCCTGAGATTACCGCGTTGAACCAAACAAACTCTTCAGCTTTATAATATTAGTATAAATATTAAAAAACTTGATTCACTCTTCAGCTTTATAATATTAGTATAAATATTAAAAAACTAGATTCTGCCCGCGACTTCGTGCGCGTTAAATATTTGCTCCCCTGCTCCTACTCGTCGCTTCGCAGCCTGCCAGTTTGCGTCCATTTTTTGTTGCTGCTCCGCTCCTTTTGATTGTAGCGTGATGTTATATAGCCTACAGCCTTCCTCAATAAATAGGCTACCCAACTCAAAAAGAATTTTTCAATTCGAACCAGTACTTCCTGAGATTACCGCGTTCAACTAAACGAACTCTTCAGCTTTATAATATTAGTATAAATATTTAAAAACTAGATCACAGCCATCTGGCGAATATACGAACAAAAATGACTTTACTGTAATATTTTTTATGGAAGAAAAAAAACTGTACTTACTCAAATCATTATGAGTTGTGGTGTTAATTCTGAGGTATGCTTGGAACAATTCCACTGGGGTGCTGTTGGCATAGTCGGTATCACAGGCAGCAAAGCTGACTTGCAGCTGTACCATTGCCAGGACTATAGAAACTATGCCGAACATTTTTACGCTCTGTAAAAAAATCACACAGTATAATCTTAGCTAAAGTATCAAGTTCTGCCTAACATCTAAAAATCATGTCTTACACAAGACCTACAAACTTCTCTTCCCGTTTACGACTTTTTAATAAATAAATGAGACATAAACTTGTGCTATTTGTGAGAAATCTCTAACCATTTACTTACTGGAAATACATGTAAGACAATATTAAAGACTGAATACGCGAAGGACGAGATCTTTTCAAAATTTTGGTTGGTTTCGTAGACAAACTTTGTGAAAAAAATATGGGTTTTTACACTGTCTATTTCTATTCCCTTTCTACTAAAGTGAAATATTACGGTTAAAGTGAAAATGGAATATAATATTATCAGTTAATTAAAAAGTATCTACCGAACATGATTAGCGATGTGAATACTTACCCAGTTGACAGAGGACTGTTGTCGAACTCATTATCGCACTCGTATTTATTGCGAATTTGGCGAAACGCTACTAACCTGCAGGGACCAACTCCACTACGAACGATTTTATTCATTAAAAAAGATAAATAGGAGATAAGAAACTGTCGATTTATTTGAATATATAGGATTCGTCAAATAAATAACGTTATATCATCTACACTAATATTATAAAGAGGAAACTTGATTGTATGTAAAATTGTTTGTAATGGATAAACTCTAAAACTACTAAAACGATTTTGAGAATTATTTCACCTATGGAAAGACACATTATTCCGGAGTAACATGAGCTATATAAATTACACGCGAACGAAGTCGCGGGCAAAGTGCTAGTTTATTATAAATCTTCCATTAGTTCCCTTCACACAAATCGTTGGTAACCCATGAGAACGTAATAGCATGTCGACATATTTCTCGCGACATTTGTATTGGATATTATCTATAGCATTACCTTACATTCGTTTACTTTACTTCGAGTATCTTAGTATGTTATTGGACATAGAGGGACGTAGATGATGAGACTTCTCCAAGCTGCAAATGACCACCCATAATGAACGTTTTTTTTTGTGTTTTTAGTCAATCCTTTCCAATATTTTGTTTTGGCTAGCCTGCATTTCTTCATTCTTCTTCAGGATTCAAATTTGATACTTACAAGTTAATTTTATCAAATTGGTTTCATCTTCGAAGATTCAATATATTAATGCTATAAAGATTGACAGATTACTTATCGTAATGCAAAGTTCATGATATTTTATATTACCTTCTATACTAAGGTATTTCACAATAAATGTACTCGAGTACTCACACTACCTAATTAACCGATTTTTTTTTAATTTATTTCATGCAATAGATGCTTCTGAGTGATGGCAGTCAAGCAAACATGTACTATATAATTAAAGGAACTGTTTTCCAAGTAACGATAGCAATATCGCTACTTGTAAAAACACTTACTTTTCTAAAACAATTATACTGAACAGTATCTAGACTTGTTTGAAATGGCAATTTAAATTAATTCAGACCCGCTTTAGGTAGAATAATTTCTAATTCTTGGTCTACTTCTGCTGAATAACTAAAAAAACAGTTAATATTGATTTAGGTATGTGCAAATACAACACAAACAGCACTGTTGTTACAGAATCAGATTTGTTTAATATTCAGTTGTTAAGGTTATTGTTGATTTGTGTAAATTATATCATCAACACTGCTCTCAAAACGGTGAGGGAAAACATTGTGAGGAAACCGGCATGTCTTAGAACCAAAAATTCTAAGATATGTGACATCTACCAACCCGCACTGGGCCCACGTGGTGTATTATGGCCCGCTCCCTCTCACCGAGAGGAGGCGTGTGTCCCAGCAGTGGGAACGTTACAGGCTGCTAATGTGAAGGTTATTGTTTACTAGCGTGACTCTAACCGAAAGGACTGGCCAGTACTAGCAAAAGACAAAATAGGGAATTTGCATTTAATTCAAAACTCTTTCATTTATTAAATAGACATTGTAAAAATTGCTAAATTTTTATAACAATATATTTTTATATGTTTGGTTTTTCAGGTGGAACGGAACGCATGCATACACAACACATACATACTTCCGGATTTTTTAAGACGACGTTTTTCGAAAATGGCGGTTGTGACCTCTAAACCCATGTGAATAAATATATTTTCTTAGCAAACTGCTTGAATTCTCACCAAAGTGACTAGTAAGTGCGATTTTTGCTTGTATAAAGCATAAAAAATAATTTAATTTACATAATTTGAGGCCGTGTTTGAGGCTAAAACGGAGATGTAAGTGAACCAAGTAAGTATCGTGACAAATGACGTCACAATATGGCCGCGACGGCAAAATTGAATGCTTTTTAAATATTTTTGTGCAACAAACCGTAGCAAAATTTTACTTTTAAGACTTTTTTTGGGTTTATTTGAAGTTTATATGAAGTACATTTATACTTCATTGTTTAAGAGAAAAAAAAAATACAAACATATTCGCTATTGTGTGGAAAAGGGAGAGGGAGACTTTTGCCCTGCAGTGGTAAAATTCAGGCTTGTTATTTAGTTCGATTATTGCATTTAAATAATCCTCTACTGTGGTGTTGTGGCGCAGCCTGGGAGAGGCTTATGTCCAACAGTGGACTACGATAGGCTGAGTTGATTGAAACCTCTACTGAAAGTTTTGTTTCAATCAGAGGCGCTAAATTCACATATATCCATAAAAAAATTACTATAATATTTATAGTCATTATATATTTTGTTTATTATATACAGTTGTTATAGAGTGGTGATTTTGTAAACTACATTACACGTTCTGCAATTTTTTTATCAAAATATTATTTTATAACACAATAAAAATTCATAAGTTGCCTATGATCGTTTTATCATTCTTTACCTCTAATAAATGTTTACAGCGAGCAGTATAAAATTATTGTCGGTATAAAAAACAAGCTGGAATCAAACACATCACTAGGTATTCGTAGAAGACTGTTTGTTGTACCTAGTTGGCGGGCTTCGTTGGTGTATCAAAATTTTTATATTAGGAGGTATTATAGATGCTAATATTTGATCCACTATCGCAAGCTTCTCAGCACCATGATAGCGTATTTTTTTTTGCACAAACTGCCTGTCTAGTGGTCGCAAGCGCTAATGAGTTGGCTCCTGGGTACGATTCTCAGGTCTGGTAAAGTGTAATGAAATGAAATAAGAGAGAGAGAAAAGAAATAAGAGAAAAAGAAAAAGAGAGAAAGAAAAGAGAGAGAGAAATAAGTAGATCTTATAAGACACTTTTACACGTCAGTATCTTTTGGTCAATATTTTAAAACTAGATAGCGTCGGCATTTGCTAGCTAACTTTTCCCTGAGAAGAAACGCCGAAACAAACTCAGAGGTCATGGTCTCTTTTCTCTTTTAAAGTCCAAACATTATATTATTATAATTTTATGTGAGTCTACCAGAGCAGGGCAATGTCTGGAAGAGCCTTTTGAAAAAAGAGCCATTGCAGCTTTGAGCTATGAGCTGAGTATTATTGGGTTTTTCTATCTGGAATGTCTCAGGAGCAGCCCGGAGTCTGGATTTGTGACCGGCTGATGACAATACGGCTCCTATTACATGGGACTTAATTGGCGAAATGTGGATGTACTATAGGTATACTTCTGCACAACCCTTCAGGCGTGTTGTTATGTTATGTTTATGCATAAAAACGTACTTATAATAGGAAAATAAAAACTTACGTTGAACAACGGTAATTGACCCCAATGAGTGCACAATAAAAACTAAAAGTAAACAACAACAGTAACAATAACTTTGTTTGTAGGTATTTTGTTCCGTCTTTCTCACTGGAGCCCTACGTTAGATATCATCTATAGACAGTTAACATTCTTCGTTATCAAGGTAAGTGTCAAATTCGTCATCGTTATCTTGGAAATCTGATAGTTTATCAACAGAAACGTTTTTACTGCTCCTTTATCAGTTTCTTTGTTTTTGATTCGTAGGGATAGGCAGAGTTGTTACTTAGAAGAAAATATTGTGCCTAAGTAGTTGGTGGTAGAACTTAAGTTGTTGGGATCACGTATCATGCTGTCTAATATTTGTAATCTTTTTTATGGACTCTTGAATCCACACTTCATTCAACTATACAGGGATTCCTATTTTCTTTATAATTTACTTGTACCTTTTGAGCGCCACGACAAAAAAGTAAAATCGTGCCCTCAGCGCCAAGCTATGAATTCATCCTTTAATACCTACAAAATAGTAGTGAGTTCGAAATTATATCGATAAAGCATTAACCACGTATTTTTTAACATATAGTATGTTTTTAATAAAAGGTTACTATACCAGGAATATATAATAAAGGAGTTTTATTTCATCCCGCTTTGTCTTTTATGGTAAAAATGATACGATATGTGTCACAGTTTCGGCGTTAAATCCACAATTCAAAACAACAGTCGATAAAAGCAAGTCATTACCATCACAGCACTATGGTCAATCATGACGTACATTCTTGTCACGATAGGATGACACTGGCGTAGCTGGCACGACTTTTCTTAATTTGCTCGCCTCTGCACTAGAGGTGCGCATCCGATATTTATGAATAATATCGAAATAATAAGAGTTATTTTATTTTAATGGTTTCGCTTTTTATATACACTAGCAGCATTTTTATTTAATACAAGTAGCTTCTGCCCGCGACTTCGTCCGCTTTATATTTATTGCTCCCCCAACCCATCCCGTCGCATCGTATGTATATTTTTTAATATGAAAAAGAAAAGTATTGTTTTTACTATTGTCCAAGCGATGTTTTTTTATTATTAAAATCTTCCGAAGGCCATACAAAAAATATTAGACGAATCAGTCGAGTCATTATATATTTAATATTCATTTTTATTTATATAGATTTAAGTTTCTCTGAAAGAACAACCGGTAATAATGCCTTAATGTACCGCCACGTAAGTACAGATGATATCTCAGTTGAAAAAAAAAAACCATTTACTGTAGATAAATACTTATCAGAATACGACGAAAATAGGCGAAAGCAAATTTAAATCATCAAATGAATTTGTATTTTAATCATTAAACGAAGTTTTTGTACTCAAGATTTGTAAGTACAAATATTATAAGAAATACGAAGAAAGGGACAATATTATCCTCGGAAACGAATGAAACTTAATTCAAACAAACCTCAATCGGATACGAGTTTATTTTATGACACGCCAGCCGAGGTTATAGCTGTTTGAAATGGTTTACATGAATTTTATTCTCTTTTTAATTATAAAATCTGAACTTCACTTTGTAGTTTTATTTGAAACAAATGACTTATAACACAATCGTATCGTTAAACAAGGATGTATGTTCCGATGACTATAGTCTGATATGCACGCCCTTCCGCTCCTCCCAGAGCGGGAGACGTCAATTAATGATTTCCCACCCACAAAAAAGTCTTTCAGAATAATAAAGTAATGAGAACAAACTACTGATACAAGTAAAGGAACAGCTCTATTTACAAATCGACCACATGTGACGTCATTGGATTGTCACGATTAGATGACTCTGGCGCTCCAGGCACAGACAATATGAAAGTGTGATGGAGATGGGCATTACACTCACTATGATTTATCGATAATCAACTAACACCGACATTTAATGAGCAGATAGTTCAGTATTTTAATAATATTTAAATAATTTTCATGATTCCTGAATCATTAAACTTCTATATTAAAAGTTTTATTTATTTATTGTTGAATAATTTAAAGAAATTAAATATAACGTAGGTTACTGTCAAATTCGATATTCTTGTTATATTGATTACTAGCTACATCATTACGTGTCATGATATGATGACTGTGGCGCTGAGGGCACTATGTTTTTCGAACTTTATAATTGGTGTTAATTTTTGCCATCTTATGTTAATACGGATGAAATATAAAGAAATAAGCTCAAGTAATATAAATAAGGACGAGTCAAGGAACATAATTAGCAAAGGAAATAATAAAAACAATGTTGTTTTATGAGTTTTATTTACGTTTAAAAGTCTGTCACGGTATCGTGACCGTGGCGTGCTGGGCACGTTTTGGTTTGTCATCTATACGTGACTCTGGCGGTCAAAAGGTTAATATGCTCTATCATCTGTAACAAGTTTCATTAATTACATAAATTGCGATGAAGCACGTTATTAAACAAACATAATTAATTACATCAACAGGAAAATTCGTTGATAGTTTCACCATGTCCGTCTGTCTGTTCATGGCAGCTAAGGTAGCCAAGGCAGGCCAAGGCAGGCCAAGGCAGTCTGAGCACCTGTTTGCTCAGAGACTCTTAGTACTAGAAAGCTGTAATCTGGCATGAGTGTAATACGAGGGCGGCACTGAAAATTTCGGGAATCAAGGAAGTGACACAACATTACTATTTAAAAACGTATTCATTGCTTTTCGAAGTATTCTCCGCGAAATTTGACACATTTTTCCATACGGTGGAACCAATCATTGAAGCAACCATTCCATTCGGAAGTTGGGGTCTCCAAAATGGCCGTTTTGTAGGCGTCCACAGCTTCTTCAGGTGATGAAAATCTCTGACCACGCAATTTATTCTTTATTTTAGGGAAAGTATAGAAATCATTAGGGCTTAGGTCTGGGCTGTACGGCAGATGGTCTAATAATTCTATGTTTTCTTGCTCTAAAAACTCTTTTGTTCTGTGCGCGGTGTGAGAACTCGCATTGTCGTGATGGAGGATGATGCGGCGGTTGCGGTTCTCTTTACGGAGTTCAGAAACGACCTGTGGCAAACAAATGCTAGCATACCATTCTGCATTAACCGTTCTTTGTCCCTCAAGAGGAATAGTCGCAACATGGCCGGTTTTGGAGACAAACGTGGCCACCATTTTTTTTGCAACACTCCGTGAACGAACAATTTTTGTTGGCTTTAACTCATTTTCGAACACCTGGTGGCTGGTGACTGGTTTTTTGTTTCGGATTCGTACGCGTATATCCAGGATTCGTCACCTGATACGATGTTGTATACAGCATTTGAGTACCCTGTGTGTAATCTTTCGAGAGTTCTGACGCACAAAGTAACGCGAGCCGCTTTTTGCTCTTCACAGAGCGAATGCGATATCCATCGGGAAAACAATTTTTTTACACTTAATTGTTCATGCAAGATTATTTGTATTTGACTCATGCCAATGTCGAAAGTTGCCTGAATTTCGCGGTATGTCACATGTCGATCTTCCTCAATCAGCTTACGCACAGCATCAACGTTTTCTTGGGTGATTGCAGTTTTTGGACGACCTTGACGGGGAACATCACTGAGCTTGACACGTCCACGTTGAAATTCAGCAAACCAGCGATAAATTGTGGTTTTGGAGGAGACTTCATCACCAAATACAGAAATCATCCGGTGAACACACTGTTTTTGTGTTAAACCACTTCGAAAGTCATAATAAATCATCGCTCTTGAATTTTCTCGAGTCAATTCCATTTTCTCAACGACTAAACAAGTTTGACAAAACCTTGTGACAAGAACGAGAATCTTTTTTTAAATAAATAAATGGTATTCAATTTTTAAACCAAGGAGTTTTCAATTAAAAAGATTTTAATATGACAGGAACAGTGGAAATATTCCATTCCCGATAGTTTTAGTGTATTATTCACGATGACCAAGTGGTGTAATAATATCTTCATTAACATTTAAGTGTACAGACGCCAGCACATCAAGCTACTACAATCTGTCAAATCATCTTTTTCGCTTAAACATTGGGTTCAAGGTTGATTGGCAGAATTTGTCAGTTTCGTGTAGCTTGATGTGTTGGCGTCTGTACATACCTTCTTACCTGACACGTAAATAGGGAATGTTTTTACTCGCCTATCCCATGGTGTTGAATGTCGTTGGATAGCCCGTTCAAAAATATCATCTTTTTTTTCGGTTCAGGGTTTTGTATGCGGAAAATTAAGTTTTAAAGTGCTCAATTTTATTAGAGTCATGTTGTCAAAAACCCCACGGCAGTATGTCGAAGTAATAAGGAAAACTATCACAGATAAGGAGGTCTTTGTTTGCAGTAGGTATATACAAGTCAACAAACAAACTAAGCTTATAAAATTAAGTCTATAAGGTCTAAACTCTTATACTTGTTATAAAAGAACATTTATTATGTAAATGTTCCTTATAGTGGCACATTATTAGAAGATTTGGCTAATATTACCTTTATTCTTATAATTTGGCTGGGTAAACGTTCATAAATCCAATTAATATGGCTACAATAAGGGTTCAAAATGTGTTCTTCTTATAGAGGCTAGTTACATTGCTTTTTAGCATATAATATTTCGTAGTCACATAAAGGCGTTTAATATAGTCAATTATTCTTAGAAAACTGATGCACAAGGTAACTATGATGCCTTTTAACTTGTAGGAGCATTTGATAAAAGGTCTATCCAACAAACAAATTCCAGCATTTTATATGATACGGGATAATCACTGTACAAGGGAATACGGATTGCTTTCATCCTTGTAAATCAAGGATGAAAGCAATCCGTATTCCCTTGTACAGTCATTAAAAAGATATTATTCTCTATATGTAACCATATAGAGAATAATATCTTTTTAATGTGTATCATTAAAATGTTTTACGTAACTGTACTATTCGTCATTTTGAAGTACAGCAGATTGTGTGAATTTATTACGGAGCGGAATTTACATTAAAAAAATGGATTCAAAAGATTGGAAGAAGTTTAAAAGGAGCGGTGGTTACAGCATAAAAGTAAAAAAAGTCTACGAAAACATGGTTTTGAGCATTACACCCACCACGTCTACTCCTATGATGCTACAAAATGACCAAGCACATACCAACAAATCCGCCAGTTGTTTCGCAGAGGATTATTTTATAGAAAATAAGAATGAAAAGGAAACCAGTGAGGAAGAATATAATTGTAGCGATAGTGATATAGACATATTTTTAAATGAAGATTTGAAGAATATTGATATTCGTAGTGATATCAGAGAATGGGCAGTGAAATTCAACATTTTCCATATCGCTTTAAGTGACTTATTAAAAAATATTGTATTACATCATGTAATGCCAAAAAATGCCATTGGATGCGCGTATATTGCTCAAAACAAATAAAGTAGAAATATGCATTACTGAAATCGGTACATTACTGGCATAATAGATTACTTACACAATTACAAAAAACCTTACAAACCTATGAAGTTCCCAAGAAAAATAACCTTGAATTTAAATATTGATGGTTTACCGATACATAAAAGCTGGAATCATCAAGTCTGGCCAGTACTGTGCAATATTACTGAAATTAAAAATATATCTCCTATCGTGGTGGGAATGTATGAAGGGAAATCAAAACCTACCGCTTGAAACTTATATTTAAGGTGACGTAGCGACTTAGCGAGATAAACGTGCTTTTTCTTTTTAGCGTACCTTTCTTACCGTATGGCATCCGTACTTAATCTTTTAGTGTATGTTTTTTGACTATATGATCTAGTATCCTGTAAAAGGAATACACGATACGATGAAATTTTCTCGATACAAAAAAATCGCAAAGTTCTATCTATGATTGTGATTTTTTTAGCCTCAACGCGCGATGTAATAATACATACTTATTAAACATAGTTTACTTTAAAACTTTGATTATAATTGTATCTAAGTTTTTGTAAAAGAGTTTTCGTTTTAATAATACTTTTCATTCATAAAAAACGGCGATTCGTTTTGGCACATACGTTATTTTATTCCAAGCGCACACACATTATCGCCATCTCTTCTTTTGCCTATCATAAGTATAGTGTCATCACTCTCGTTCGTTCATAAATCAGTCGCCCAGTAGGGCTCATCGACGACGAACCTATGTCACTTTTTACAAATCGGTGCGATTAAAATTACGTTTTTTAAATATTTGTGTTCACAGAAAAAGGTAGTAGTTAAGCATTTTGCTGTAATGATTTAATATAATAAGTGTTGACTTTCCAAATAACTTTGTATTTCGAATGTATATGTGTCTATTTTTGTGACTGTGAACAATATAACATTCTTTTTCTATTACCATTTAGAGACGACCTAAATTATGTATGAAATTGGGAAGAACCATAAACCAAAACTGAACAGTACCTTCAAGGTTAGGAGTGCCTGCACAGGGCAATTAATTTATTCATTTTGCAAGAATGAAATACCAATAAGATGATCATAACAGTAAATCGAATTCACCACCTTCACTAAGGCATTACAGCAACAATCTATTCTCACTTTGTAAAGTAATATTGAGTAAACACCTAATTTTCTAGAGAAGAACGTCTGTTTTATCCCAAAAACTATATATATATATAATAATCATGCATTTAGAAATAAAATAAAATATATAATTTGTTTTTAGGTTTGAAGTATGTCAACAATATATCTATATGTGAAGTACTGTCACTTCAAATACAGCACAACGAATGAATGGAGTAGCATTAGAATTGTAAAAAAGGTGAGGTTTTACTTGACAGCAGCTCAAAGAAGGGTAATGATTTAAACAGGCTGTGTCAAACACCGAACTAGTTTAAAAAATATCATTGGCATGTAAAATTGTTTGTACAAACCTACTTACAGAAATAAAATCATTTATCATTTATAGCAGATGTGAAGTTTTATTGAAAATATAAATTTTAATTTCATGTATCAATCAATCAATCAAATCAGTTTATTTCGGGCTACAAAGACCCAAATCATAATACCATACAGAGTATCATACATACAAAAAAACCACGTAAAAATAACTATTGTACACGAAGTGACGGCGACGTGTTGCGCTGCGTAGTATCGCGTAGCCTTCCACGGAATCGCCGATACACGACACCCTTCGGCCAAAACTCTTCCTTGAGGAAGGTCTCGATTTGATGAGTTGGAACTCGGACCACGAATGACTTGAAGTTTGTGTTGTGGCACGGTTCCAACTTCTCGACCCTCAAGGTCCAGTTGGAATTAACACGTACAAACTCCACGATCTCCTCAACCTTCGTGGTGTAATGTTGACGGGACACATAGAGCTGCGTCGTTAGTGTAGCTGGACGCAGCAGCATACTGAGTCCTGCTAGCGCAGTCCCACACTGGTTCCGACTACGAAGCTTCTTCCTCTCTACCTTCACGAAGCCATCCTTGTCAGGCACGTGGCCTGAAGCCGAGCCTAGCTGTTTCGAACCCTATATGTACCGTGTTTGATACCTAATCATTAGCAGCCTATAACGTTCCCACTGCTGGGACACAGGCCTCCTCTCGGTGAGAGAGAGTGGGACATAATCCACCACGCGGGCCCAGTGCAGGTTGGTAGATGTCACATGTCTTCGATTTTTTAGTTCTAAGACATGTTTACTCACGATGTTTTCCTTCACAGTTTTGAGAGCAGTGGTGTTGAAATAATTTACACAGAGTAAAGCGTCTGCTCGGGTTCGAACTCGTAAGTAGTAGCCGTTGCCACTGAGCCACCACTGCTTCTCGATATCTAATTGATATCTAATCAAAGCACTCTTGTAGACAAGAGTGCTTTCTGAAAATATATTGGCTATTTATAATTTTTCATTCCTACAAGATTTTATGGATGATCAAAACAATGGTGTTTTACTCTGTTTTGAATAACACTAAACATACTTCTATAACCTTATGGAGACTGTTTAGCAAAATATTTGTGTACTCCATCTCTGAATTACCCCTAACCCCAAAATAACTGTAATGAAAAATAAAATTAATAAAAGAACAAACATACATACGAGTTAATAGGCTGATAAACACATTGCCCTCTGCAGTCGGGTAAAACACCCAAATAAAAAGATATAATCTAGACATAGTTACAAAATATCGGCAATAATATCGGTTTTGATTTTCTAACCGCAGTCACACGTAATTACTAAAATATGTATGTATAAGTCAAGTAATTTTAACATTTATCATACACATTGCCATACGAAATTGACCTTGAAGGAAATTCATAACTAGTATTTCGTAATGGACGAAGTCTATGTAAAATATTGTAATTGTCATTTACCAAATAAATGTGTAGTAATCGGTGAAATGAAATTGTTATTAATCTCTTAAACACCATCATATATTTTATTCATAGACCTCTAGAAGATTAATTCGTTATTTTTAATTTCATGTTGTAAATCTATATATTAATACGTGAAGCAAAAATTTTGGAACCCTTTTTACGAAAATTGGGTGGACGGAGGAGTATGAAATTTCGCACACATATAGTTTATACAGAGAAGAAGTGACGAATGCTAATGTTTTTTTTTTTAATATGCGTAAATATACATTATTTTCATTATTTTCAATATTAATACCATATTATTTTTTGTATTCTTTTATTTCATTGTACAAACATATAAATTATATTTTTAAATATTAAAATAACAAAAATTATAAAAACATTTAAAAATATAAAAAATAGTAGCCCACCGGTATCGGGAACAGGGTCCAAGCTACCGGCGGTCAAGGCTCCAGAGAGAGGAACCTCCTGACAATACGAGCCGTATCCAGAAGTACCGCTTTCTGAATCAAGCCCTTCATCCAGCTGCCTAACGAGAGCCTCCTTAGATGTTGGTCGAGGCTCTTGGCTATCAAGCCGTTGACTATCGGCATAATGATCGCTGAATCCACATCCCACATGTCGACAACCTCGCGAGCTAAGTCAAGATACTTGATCTGTTTATCTTTCTCAGCTTTCACGAGGTTCTCGTCATGTGGGACCGTTATGTCAACAATCATTGTGCGCCGCTCTACTCGATCCACCACCACTATATCAGGCTTATTTGCAACAATAGTCCTGTCAGTGATGATGGATCGATCTCAGTACAATGTGATATTTCCATTTTCGAGAACTGGGTCGGGCACATACCTGTAGTACGGCACCTCTGATTCCACAAGACTGTATTTCAGAGCAAGTTGCTGGTGGATAATCCTAGCTACTAGGTTGTGCCTATGCAAGTATTCTTCGTTAGCTAGTCGAGAACACCCAGAAATTATGTGTCTAATTGATTCTCCTGGACGGTGGCATACCCGACAGAGATCAACCCTGCCATCTTTCACAATAAATCTCCGGTAGTTGTTCGTCATCATAACTTCGTCCATAATTGCACAAACAAAACCTTCGGTTTCCCCAAAGAGGTGACTGAAACGCAGCCAGGCTACGGACGCTAGTAGATCTACATCGGATCCATGTAAGGCCCGGAAATAGCATCCGTGGAGCTCCTTACTCTGCCATACCTTCATGCGGTCATTAGTGTCGAGTATTACAGGTTTACGCCAGTTCTCGTTAGCCATGGAGAGCGAGGTGAGGCCCTTGTCAACCGCGACCACATCTCGATGCATCCCCACGTCGGTTTCTAGGAAATATTCCCTGAGGCTGCATATCTCACGATTGTGGAGAGTCTTAGCGTTTAAAAAACCTCGACATCCACACTTTCGCGGGATATACAGTCTCATTACCGATGACCGTGGGTGATGCATTCGATATGCAGTCAACAGCGTACGGACCCTCCTGTCCAGGGCGTTGAGTTCGGTTTAAGTCCATTTGAGTATGTCGACAGAGTACATCAAAACAAGCATGACCCGACCGTTGAAGGCGCGCACCTTGTTTCCACTTGATAGAAGACTATTAAAAACTTTCTTCAGGTGGCCAAAGAAGCGCTCCTTCAACGATTGCTTCATGTCAGTAACATTGATGCCCAACGCTTCCGACATACTCAAATACTTATAGGTTTTGGCTGCGGAGAGGGCTCGGAGGTTTATGGAATCCGAGAGTTGGGTTCCCACGGATTCCACAATCTCCCCTCGCTTTACATGCATGACCGCACATTTTCCCACACCAAATTCCATTCTGATGGCGCTACTGAAGGTTTCAACTACTTTCAGTAGCTCCATCAGTTGAAAATTGTTGGGGGCAAAGAGTTTTAAAATCATCCATGTAAAGGAGGTGGGATATAACCTGACCACCTCTCCTCATCCGATAGCCTATGCGTGAATCCTCCAGCAGTGTGCTTAGAGGATTCAGGGCTAAGCAGAACCAAAGCGGACTCAAACTATCACCCTGAAATATGCCTCGCTCGATCCTTATCGGTTCGAAGGACCGTCCTCCACTGCCTCATACATGAAATCAGGAAGGTGCGAAGAGATGCATCGACTTTATACAACTCCAGCACCCTCATGAGCCATGTATGTGGCACCGAGTCATAGACCTTCTTATAGTCTATCCAACATGTCGACAGATCCTTTCGGGAACGACGAACTTGTTGGCTTATGGTCATATCAATGAGGAGCAGCTCCTTAGTACCTTATATACTTATTATTATTACCTCCTTTATATTTATTATTATATATTTTTTTTCACTTAATAATGTATTTCTATTCAAATGAAGCACGGTCGAATTTCGACCAATGGGCGATGACTAGTAATATAAATACTTAATTTTTTTATTATATATTTTTAATTATTTTGAGTTAAACAATCTCGTATTACCCAACATCGGTACATAAATATTAGCTAGCTTTTTCCCGCGACTTCGTCTGCGTAAATCTTACGTTACGCGGATGCAGGTGAAGTCGCGGAATTAATAGGGTTAATGGGTAACGAGTAAGGTATAGTCGTGAAAGCGTGACAGACAGACAGAGTTAGTTTCGTATTTATAATATTACGTATAGATAAAGAAGATAATTTATTGCTGTAAGATAGTTTTATTGCTTATAATTAAATATTTGTATTATTTGTCTACTCCATAGCACGCTATGTGTAAAAATTTCATAGACCGACTAAATTTATGCTACTTTCACGTACTTTTTTCTAAGATGTTTCCGTCTCTACCTTGCTATTGTAGTTTGACAGATGTGCAACAGTGACAGGAATAGTGCTTACAGCAAGGCTATGCTAAATTAGTAACGGTTTTTTATTTCGAGACATTTTCTGTCATTAGTTCAACTTTTGGCCGCTGGTTTTCCTATTCTCTCTAAACGGTTCAGATATAAGTTTGTGGCGGCCGGTCACTTTAGGTTGACTCGTCATAAACCACGCCCATCCTACTATCATTCACTTTGAAGGTGGCCCACCTTAAGTCCTTTTGTCAATGAAATGAAGCAAATTGAGAATGGTTTCACAATTACCACTTTAATTGCAAAGATATAGGTAAACTAGAAAGGGTCGGATATGAACAATTAAAACATTTCTTTCTTAGAATAAAATGTGTCCACTTCCATGGCCATCGCATATTATGTAAATTAAGATCTCTTCTTTGTAGGAATTTGTCAACATCTGCCAATATGTATACTACCATTGCAATATCTGCGGACAAACATATTATATTTATAATTATATTCTTTATTGTGTACTTACAATTATAATTAATGTTCAAACTTAAGATCGGTGCACAAAAGCAAGCTTATCCCTATAAAAAGATCTCTTCTAGCCAACTCAACCATAGTGAAACATAAATTTTATACATATGAGAACAAGACTAGCTAGGTACAGGATTTTGTTCGTGAAAACGGAACCCTAACGATATCTAAAATGGCGATAGTATAAGCAGCAAATGATGCCATTATAAAGTCTTCATTCTCATAGAGTCCTTGTAGACGATGTGCGAATCGTCTTGCACTCATAATAGCACTGTTTATAACATGACTAAATAATTAATAACGTTTGTAGCACAAAAACAGTTAAAATTCAAGGGCGGGTTGATACGTCGTCCTTAAGGTAATGCTTTCTCTTCCACGTAGATACCCCACTGTGCAGCTCTACTCCGATTGCAAGGTACTCACAGTCCGGCAACTTTACGTGCTCTTGACTAACCTGCGTAAACACTCTGTACGTCCCTTAAAGGAACCGACTGGCAGACTTAAGCATAATGTGTTCCCTCACGAACGCCATAGAACTGCCTTTGCCAAACGTCAATTTTATGTTATTAGCACTAAACTTCGTACCCCAAATATCATTGCAAAAACGTACTAAAAGATTATCTCCAAACTCTTGATTATGATAACACTGAGGATCTTCTGCTGGGCAATTTACGGTGATGATGGTGAATTATATATATAATTCAGTCGTAAATGTAACTTCCTATTCTTTCTCACTACACATACTCACCCTACACTTACTCACTACATACACATACCTGCACTTATTCAATACACACACACTTACACCCTACATTTATACACTTCATCACACAGTTAAACTTTTTTTTTTTCATTTTACTTTTAATTTACATATATTAGAATCTGTTTTCTTTGCCACATCTCTTATTGTTTAAACGTCCTAATTTACTTTTATTTTGGCTTTGTTTGTTTACGGAGAATCACTGACTCCTAAGTCACAGGCCTACACCTAGTTTAGGAGTCAGAGGATTTAATTCATGTGACCTAGTAATAAGCCTTAAATGTTTTTAGTTTTATAGATATATAATGTCATGGCTTGTGGTGAAATAAAGAATTTATTTATTTATTTCAACACACAGCGTACCATGTTTTATCGTGCATTTGAATTTCCATACACTTTTCACTATAAACGAGCACATACATCAGGCAATTAAACTACACAAAATAATAACTTACCGTTCACTTTTCAGTAAAATGGTTGAAGTTTCTCTTTATTCGCGAAACTTTTGCGAAAATGTAAATCACTAAGAAAAAGACTTATTGCAGAATCATAAACAGACGGCTATAAGGGCCTATGGCTTTTTAAGAGCCTTTAATTTGCCGCAATGAGTTTAACTCCCTTGTATCGGACAATAATAAAACACGTATAAGGGTGATCGCCCGTATTAACGCTTTCTATATGAGTCTTCCAAGTGTAATGGTCTTGATCCTTGTCATAATATAACACGTATAACGAAAAAAAGCGGACAATAAAGCAACTATAAGGTTATTGTTTGTTTAACAGGCCTGTTGGTCTAGTGGTTAGTGACCCTAACTGCTATGCCGGAGGTCGTGGGTTCGATTCCCACCCAGGACAAATGTTTGTGTGATGAGCACGATAATTTCTTCTGTGTCTGGGTGTAATTTATCTATAATATGTATGTATTTAGAAATATATAAGTATGTTTATCAGTTGTCTAGTACCCATAACACAAGCTCTGCTTAGCTTGGGACTAGATGGCGTTGTGTAATAGTTGTGGAATATTATTATTATTTTACATGTCTCAGTACCCTAGGGTTCTGGACTTTTGGAAGGCGTACGAGGAGCCGAAGCCAACTCGCAGAGGCCCCTTAGAAAATTTTAAGTGATGAGGGAGCACCAACCGACGATTATCCTCGTATGCACTATGCAAGTGCACCCAAGGACAATCCCCGGTTGGAGCAGAACTATTACAGAATATGGAAACAAAGCAAATTAGGCTATGGGTTTGGATGGCTATAGTGGATTGGTAACCGCAACTATTGAAGGACTATGGCTCCTGCCTGATCAATGTTTTGTATACACGGATAAAATGACAGGGGGTGACTTGCACACTCAATAATGGGCCCCCGGGAAACGTCGCTGGCACATAGTGACGCAGCGACAAGGGGACAACACTTCCTGAGGTGCTTGAGAAGTGGAGAGATATTCCACGGCTTTCAGAACAATCCCAGAGCCCGGAAGATGGTCAAGTCCGTACGAGCACTTACTGGAATACTTCCTTTCCCCGAGCACGTTTGCTCTTGCGAATCTCCACTCAAGCCAGCCAATAAAGGCAAGAATGAGGTGGGAGCTCTGAACCTCGTCAGTGTTCACTCCAGCCGGCCAATAAAGGCAAGCCAGAGATGAGGAACAAGAATTCTCCCAGGAGATCGGGTCCGTGGGGTCGCTACTGCCCAACAGCACGCCACATGCTGCCCTGCGGGTTATTATTATTGTCTTTATAATTTGTGCCCAAACGCACCCTTATTAGGGATAATACGGGTCCTATAAGATTAATATTTTTGGCAATATAAGCCACTACAAAAGCAATTTTTGTTTGTTGGGAAGAAAACGAATCGAAAAGGCAGACATCCAGGGCTCTGACTTTTGTAGTATTCAATTTTTTAATTTATTTTTATGATTTAAAAAACTGTATATGAAGTGCACACTTGGCAGATTTGAATTGTTCGATTAAAAACAATGAGAAGAACCACGGAAAAATAGTCTGCCAATATGTTGCCTCTGTGTTATCCATTGACAGTGCTCCAAAAATGTAAAAAAAGAAGGTATGCTATATTATGCGCACACGTCTGCCTCTTGGACTGATGTTTGAATTACTTCTGAAAACCAAGAAAATCGATGAGGCAGACGTTCAGGCCTCTGATATTCCAAAGGCAGATCATTTGATTTACTTTTTTCAACCCGACGCTCGCGCCAAACCGAGTAGGTATAAAATATTCCCATAGATCCTTTCGTGGTGTTTCTCTTTTATTTGGGAATATGAGTGAGAACGGTATAACTCAGTTCCGACCTTTTCCGTATTGTGAAACGAAATGTATGTATGTATTTTACAAAAGTTAAAGACTGTTCCTATCCAGATCCTAATCCTATTCAGATTACATGCAAGCATGAAATTAAAAAAAAAATACTTTCTAATTAGAGATCAAGCCATTTCGTTTCTGGTTGGCATTGAGAAAAATATGATTGCATAAATTTCAGCTCCAGAAGTTTAATCGTTACCGTGAGTTTAGAGGATAATATTAAAATAAACTTATAAGAATAAAACTATTAAGAATAACAATAATCCCACGCAATACCCGCTGTCCCTTGATTCCGTGAATTTCAAACAGTTATACAGCTGAAAATCAGTGAGCAAAGTGTCTGCCACATGTTTTTTCGAATCCACAGAGTCATAGTGAATCGAATGGGCGCAATGAGAACCGCGTGCAAATGACTTAGTAGAGCTATTTTTTTTAAACATTTTTACAACTCCGTCTCATGATAATGCAGAGTCCTGAATGTCTGCCTCTTCGATTTTCTTCGTTTCCAAGATGATTGTGACCATGAACTCCAGAGGCATACATGTGCAAATGATTTAATACCCCGATTTTTTTATGCAACTTCAATCCACTGTAACGCGAAAACGCAGCGATATAGGACCTTAATTGATTAGACCAAATCAATTCGTAATGATTTAAACTTCAATCCACCTCGACGTGAAACGTGTGCAAATCATATACCGAAATGCTCGCCAGCTCCCTAGCTATTAGAGTAGTCAGTTAGGAAACGCAGACCTCACCTAATTTAAAAAATATGATTGATGTGTAAAACTGTTTGTTCAGACCTCCTTACAGAAATAAAAAATCATTTATCTTTTAACCGTATCCGAATTCCAGTTAACTTCTGATAAAGATAAGAATGCCTTATGATAAGACTTTATGTCACTTTGCCCACCTGGGATAACGAACCCGTAGGTTAATAATCGAGAACAGAATCAATATAATGAATTACTCAGATAATTACCTCTTATTTTCCCACTGCAGGGCAAAAGCCTCTTCTCATGCAGAAAAGGGATGAGCAGCGAACGCCACGTTTACTCCTGGTCCAGGTTTCCCCACAATGTTTTTCTCCACCAATACACAGCATAACATCACGCTTGTATTCCCGGAAGAGTAAAGCAGAGGTTTACCACTCACATTTTGCCAACTATGTTTAAGTCCCATGTAATAGGGGGCCAGCAATCAGGCACACATCCAGACTCCGGGCTGCTACTGAGATATGCTATGTCAGTTATGTCCAAGATAAAATCAGAAAGTACATCGACGCTAGAAAGGCGAAATTGACTAAGCGACATAGGGCCACATTGTCCCTTAGTCAATTTCGCCTTTCAAGCGTTGATATGAACTGAAATAATCATATTGGTACTTGCCCGTGCTACTTGCCCAGTCTGAACCCACGATCCCGTTAAAATTTTGTGATGTGCCAGTATAAAACTGTACCATCTGGGACTGGGACAAATGGGACTGGGCATACTGGGATGTCCTCTGTTGGATATACACCAATCGACCGATTCTGTGCTTCCATCCGCATCCAGCAGATTCCTGCGGCCCTCGCAGATCATCGGTCCACCTTGTGGCTGGCCTTCCAACTCGACGTCTTCCCGTACGCGGACCAGGATGAAATGCAACATTTTATCGATTAATTACTTAGTTCAATTATTTAAAAAAATGCGAGCTCATTGTCCTATTTATAGAAATGAATTCTTTATTAGAACACAAAACATGTGTTTAGAGGTATGTACCAATGAATTAAATTACATCGCTATTTTTACCTTCTACCTAAATAGAGGTATTTATCTACCTCAATAATAGCACATTTAGGTACAAAACACACGAGGTTACTCATATGGCATTAAACGTTCTATAAACGATATATTTAGCTGTTTTTTTCACCTTCACGGTTCACTGTTTGTTAATTTTGGTAAGGTTCTGTAATTTTAACTGAGTAGGTAGGTAATTCTATTCTATAACACCTATAGCTAGTGTACTTGCCGTTCCGATTACTGCATGCCGGTGAAGGGGAGGCAATCCATTGTGAAATCGTGTTTAGGGTCCACCTGGCTTTTCCCAACCGATGGAATAAAGTACTTACCGGATCAGTGATAATTGTGCGTGCGTTTTAATACCGCTAAAGAATATGCAACACCAGATATATGTACGTACCCAACTACGTAGTGCCAATATAATCACCCACTGCGGTAGTGCCAAACGAGCACAACCTAAAACGAAATTCCACGTAAGTATACAATTACTTAGATAATATGTATATAGTCACGCCCAACAAATTTAAGCAATTATATGTCTAATAATCTATTACAAATAAATAAAACTGAAGTGTCTGTTTCTAATGTAAAAATAAGATTTTTTTATTGAATTCGAAAGGGACTACGGTAATTATAACAAATAAAAAAATATTAAAATTTCTGGCAGGCTGTCTGTTTGTCTCTGTCATCTTTGCGACGGCTGGATAGATTTTGATAAAAATAATGGGGATACTTTGAACCCTGGGGATTAAAAATATTTTAGTCGACATACCTCGCGGACGAAGCCGTATAAGGAAGCTAGTGTTTTATATACGAACTCTAAGTAGGTACGTAGAAACCTTATAATTGTTTATGGTTAGTACTCAGGGCATAAAAAATAAACACTTTGAAATATAAATATTATAATTAATTTACTTAAAATAATAAATAATTCCTAATTAACCCCTTGAAGATCTGGAAGCGTTTAATGTTTTGCAAAGAGTGAAACATCAATTAATCCTATTTTTATTACAATTTTCTTCATAACTCTGAGAACTGACAGACTGTAGGTTGCCTAAATTCTTTATAATTTCCGTGTAAATATCTATTCCCTTCACGAAGGTCTCCACATTTTGGTATTCATCCTTGGCGTGTAGTCTTGAGATCGTCTTCGCTTTGGTGGAGAAGCCAAGAGCTGGTATTCCAAGGTTACGTAGGACGAGCATGTCGGAGGTCGCTGGGCACACCACGGGCGTAATCTCGATACCCCTTAAACAACATTCAATTATGTAAGTCAATATTTTATGTCGGAATCGTCTAGAGATCATCATCTGCCTAGCCTTTTGCCAACTTTGTTGAGGTCGGCTTTCAGTCTTACCGGATGCAGGTGTGTACCAGTATTTTACATGGAGCGACTGCCTATCTAACCTCCACAACCCAGTTACTGGGTAATACGATACCCCCTGGTAAGACTGGTTGTCAGACTTTCGGGCTGCTGACTACCCGTAACAACTGTCTAAGATCTACGAAAGACAGCCGGGACCAACGGCTTAACGTGCTTTCCGAGGCACGGAAGGGTCTTGGTATGTAAAGATGGTCACCCATCCACGGACCAACCGCGGCAAGCGTAGCTTAACCTGAACGATTAACCTGTGCGGCTATTATTACTTAGCCACAAGACCTTCTAGAGATAGTGATATCAAATGTTCAAATATAAAGCACTGTCCTCAGTATAGGACACAACGGAGTTGAGATGCATTAAGTACCTATGCGAGTTTTGCTTTAATGTTACTAGGCTTTAGAAGTTTAGATATATACTTGTAATCGGTTACTATATCAACCATTTCTATTTCATATGTAATGGTAAGCCAAATGTTCGATTTACAACTGCCGGAAAAAGTCTTCATCGACTGAGTCATTTTGTCACTCACATATTGTTCAAAGTATTCTTCAAAGTAACCCAGTAAGCGTTGGAGTCATCCACAGCAGTGACTCCCGACTCTTTTTCCTTTCGGAAGTATGATAATTCCGTTTTGTTACCAGCTACTTGCATCCAAGATTCCACCTGAAAAGTGAAGATAATTAATTATTAAAAATCTCTGTTAACTTAAGATTGGGGGTCTGTAGCCCTAACTTTATTTATACGTCTGTAAGTCCAAATATTATACTAAACACACAATATGAACGACGCTATCATAATTTATATATTTTACAATGGTACGACAAGCGCCATCTAGTAGATATGCAAAGTAATTATATTTCGTAGGGTCTCTCTCTCGCAGTTTCAGTAATATAACCCTGCAAAATATTTTCTCGGGACTTAGTGAGCGCCTCTAGCGGATTACAGCGCAAACTGACAATGTGACCACGAGTGCGACATTGCAGCAACTTTTCAATAAAAGAGTAAGTACAAGTACGTAATGCGCGTTGAATATGTCACACATTATGTCGTTAACTTAAGCCAAAATAAAGCACTTACTAAGGATTCCATCTCATCAGCATTTGCGTCTGTGGATAATCTCATATCGACGGCCAGCGTCATTTTTGAAGGTATTATATTTAAATATGGAACCGTACCAGCCTGCAACACACAAATAAAAAATAAAAAGCAATGACGTATCACTTCATTTAACAGTTTTTTAAGGTTATTATTGTAGGAAAATGTGATCATCGCGATAAATCCATTGTAATACAGGATAAGAGATTCAAGGATGTTAAATACAGGTCAAAGAATACGGATGTCAGGCAAAAGCCCTGCACTTGACAGTCGTATCTGTTTCTACGGCCTTGTCAATGTCAATGAAAAGAAAATCTTTTATCGTGAGCCGGTTACGTTCGGAACCGGTGAAGAAATAAATAGCTGGTTATTCTTCTGTATGACTGAAAAGTATCCGTTATTGTTACAGAATATCAGTCAGTATAGTAAAATGCCTAAAAAATATTTCAATTAGTGTAGTGGAAGAGATAGAGTTGTAAAAAAACGGTTTTTTTTCTGAGATGAAAAAAAACGTTTAAAAAAAACATGAAAAAAAACAGTTTTTTTTCTGGAGCAGGTTTTTTTTCCATGAGTAGGAAAATAAAAAGAGAAAAGGCGGTTATCGTATAATATGAGTTGATATTATTATTTTTTTGTTCAGTTAGAAAATACCATTTGTTTTTTGTTAAATAGTAGGTACATCATCATCATCATCATCATTTCAGCCGTAAGACGTCCACTGCTGGACTTAGGCCTCCCCCAATTTGGGGGGCTTTGCCATAATCGCCACGCTTGGCAGGCGGGTTGGCGATCGCAGTATGGTGGTAAAATGCATAGAGAACGCTGCTGCCCATAGAACATACATGTCTTGAAACAAATACAGACACAGAACATTATTCCGATGAATCCGATGGTGATAAAACAAGCGTAGCCGTAGCTACTGACACTGATACAGATGATTGTAACACCTTAAGTATTTTTTTAAGTTCATAATAATAGTTACCCATTGATTTAAACATAATTTGACTTGAATAAAAACAAAACAATCAAATTTAGTGTTTTATTCCACTTTAGCTATAGTGTTTCACTTTTTCTGAAAAAAAACCAAATGTAGAAAAAAAACAATGGTGCCAAGTTTTTTTTCATGTTTTTTTCAAGATTGTGAAAAAAAAACATTTTGTTTTTTTTCTATTTACATCTCTAGGAAGAGAGTATCATCACACCTTACTACCCTTACACCTTACACCTTTGGAGTTTGATAACACTGCGTGACAAAAAAAAAAAAAAATCAATAACATTGATTTAAATACCTGATTTCTGTCAATTTGGGCCTGATGAACACGAATATATGAATGAATTTCTTGTAACACGTACCATTTCAAAGTTATGATAAATTTTACTTCCACAAATGAAATAAGACAGTGTAAAAGTTTCAAATCAAATATAAACATGTTTAGTCACCTGTATTATGAATTGAAATGCAAAACACTAGTACTATATACTTGATAATCGAATAAGTAATGCGTCAATAAGTAAAGGTAAACTTAACTTACGGCTATGTAAAATCACGCTACGAACTTCAAGGAATCAGGCAAATAGAAAAAAAAGTCAGAAACAACGCTAAGTGAAAATAAAGTCAAAGCACGGACGGCCGATGCGATGCGACGCAGTAGGTCGGGGCCCACGGAATTATTATGAAAGGTGGCTTTTATTTTAGCATATTGTGTTTCTTACACTTTCCACGCGAACGAATTCGCGGGCAGAAGCTAGTAATTAATAAAACTTCCATCAATCATACTAACCTGAATGATGTTTATGTTCACACTGGTGTATTCGGTATAATCCGTGGGATTTTTAGTTTTCATTATTTGTTTTTGTGTGTCCCTGTACGCCATTACAGTGTTTATAAATTGATGTGCCTGTGAAAAAGTAAGCACACTGTTTAGACGAATAATAAGTTTAATAATATTAATAATAAACCCGCAGGGCAGCTTGTGGCGAGCTGTTGGGCAGTAGCGACCCCACGGACCCTATCTCCCGGGAGAATTTTTGTTCCTCATCTCTGGCTTGCCTTTTTTGGCCGGCTGGAGTGAACACTGAAGAGGATCAGAGCTCCCACCTCATTCTTGCCTTTATTGGCTGGCTTGAGTGGAGATTCGCAAGAGCAAACGTGCTCGGGGAAAGGAAGTATTCCAGTAAGTGCTCGTAGGGACTTGACCATCTTCCGGGCTCTGGGATTGTTCTGAAAGCCGTGGAATACCTCTCCACTTCTCAAGCACCTCAGGAAGTGTTGTCCTCTTGTCGCTACGACACTATGTGCTAGCGACGTTTCCCGGGGGCCCATTATTGAGTGTGCAAGTCACCCCCTGCCATTTTATCCGTGTATACAAAATATTGATCAGGCAGGGGCCATAGTTCTTCCATAATTGCAGTTACCAATCCACTGTAGCCATCCAAACCCATAGCCTAATTTGTTTTGTTTCCATATTCTGTAATAGTCCTGCTCCAACCGGGGATTGTCCTTGGGTGCACTTGCATAGGTGCATACAGGGATAATCGTCGGTTGGTGCCCCTGTATCATTTAAAATTGTCTAAGGGGCCTCTGCGAGTTGGCTTCGGCCCCTCGTACGCCTTCCAAAGGACCGGGATCCCAGGGTCCCGAGATATGTTAGAATATAAAAAAATATGAATAATAAAATAATAATAATAATATTACGAAGAATACTTGCATAGACACAACCTAATAAAACACACTCTTCAATGACTTGACACGAAGTGACGTTTATTAACCAAAAACAATAATCATTTCTACAAACTTAACATAGACTATAAATGATATTCTAATACCCCGACTTAACAAAATAACACAAAGTTTTAATTTGTTACAATTCCTAATAATTTTAGAAATTTATAATGTTTACATGATATTAACCCTTTCGTTAACAAATCAGCAGGCATCTCTTGTGTTGAAATATATTTAACATCAACTAATTTATTTTTAATAACATCCTTTACATAATGAAATCGTACATCAATATGTTTTGACCTATTATGTGTCTGATGACTTGTTGCTATTTTTAATGCACTTTGGTTATCACAAAATATCTCTATTATATATTTCTTATCAGTGAGTTCATATATTAAGTTTCTTAAATATACAGCTTCTCGAGTTGCCTCTGATAAAGCTATATATTCAGCTTCAGTGCTGGACAATGACACTGTCTTCTGTTTTTGGCTCTGCCATGATATTACAGAACCACACAAGGAGAAACAGTAACCAGTATATGATTTCCTATCTAGATGGTCACCGCCCCAATCAGCATCAACAAAACCAACTAAATTAACATTTCCTCTACTATACTTTAAACAATAATTTTTAGTCTTTAGCAAATACTTCAATATTCGTTTAGCATAATTATAATGATTTTCATTATAACAGTTATTGAACTGACTAAGATAACTTACAGAATAACTTATGTCTGGTCTAGTTAAAACTGCTAAGTACATAAGACTACCAATTAACTTTTGAAAAGGAATATTTTTCATACATGTCTCTGACTTTTCTAAATTCAATCTACACTCAATTGGAGTATCTGCAGGTTTACAGTCAGACATATTAAATACAGACAATAATTTTTCTATGTATTGTTGCTGATCTACAGTTACAGTATTCAACTCTTTATTGATGTTGATCCTCATACCTAAATAACGTCTTACTGAACCTAAATCCTTAAGTTTAAATTCCAGACCTAGTGCAGTTTTCAGCTTATTTGTTTCTTCTACACTATTTGAAAATATCAAAAAATCATCAACATAAACAGCTACTATAACTTTAACTTTACCAACATTCTTTTGAAATAAACAAGGTTCATATTCACTATTTTTTAATCCTAAGTTACATAAGAAATCTTTTACTCTTTCATACCAGACAAAAGAAGATTGTTTTAAACCATATATAGCCCTTTTCAACTTTAACACTTTACCATTACAATTTACAGTTTCAAAACCTTCAGGAATAGACATGTAAATATTTTCATTCAAGTGTCCATTTAAAAAAGCAGTAGTCACATCTAGGTGTGTAATGTCCATGTTCCACTGTACACTAAGAGCGAATAACATTCTCAGTGTTGAATGTCTCACCACTGGGGAGAAAGTGTCCACATAGTCTATACCACGCTTCTGTGTAAAACCCTTTGCCACAAGTCTAGCACGGTATCTGACTTTATCACTGACATCTAGCTTTTTATTAAAGACCCACTTACACTGCACAATTGACACATCACAAGGAATGTCCACGAGCTCCCAAGCATCATTGTACTGAAATGATTTCAACTCCTCTCGCATGGCTAGTTTCCATTGTTCAGCTTCAGGTCCATTCATTGCATCAGAAAAATCAATCTGCTCTGTCACTGGTAAACCATCTGACACAATTGTAGCATTCAGACCATAGCGTTCTGGAGGTCTCCTTGATCTCTTTCCTGGCTGAATTTCTGTAACTTCATCCACAGCTCCTTCTGAAATATTTGTCTCATCATTAGAGTCAGTTAGCGTCTGATCACTATCTAAATCTGCGTTTGTGTAAACTGAAGAACTGGTACTTGAACTGCTCAGAGATTCATCCAGTGTCATATCCCCCACTGAATCTCTGTTTCCATCAATAATTTCTTGGTTATTATTACCTGGCTGATTTGTTTTTTCTTCCTGAACCCAGATCATACTGTCTTCCTTTTGATTTTCTGTGTAAGGTTTTTCTTCCATTATTATTACATCTCTTTTTACAGTTACATTGTTTTTCCTTGAATCATAAACACGATACCCTTTTACATTTTCTGAAAAACCAACAAGTATATGTTGTTCTGCTTTTCTGTCCCATTTCAACCTTCGTTCTTTTGGAACATGTACCATTACTGTTGATCCGAACAATCGGACATTACTTATATCGGGTTTCTTCCCATACCACGCTTCATATGGTGTTTTATCTACCATACTTGAAGAGATACATCTGTTCTTGATATATACAGCTGTATTTGCAGCCTCAGCCCAGAACTTCTTATCAAGTTTCGCTTCAAAAAGTAAGCATCTAGCTTTTTCAACAACAGTTCTATTGGCTCTTTCACAAACACCGTTTTGTTCTGGTGTGTATGCTACAGTTTTCTGATGAATAATTCCTTCTTTTGCCAAGTATGTTTCCATGTCCTTGCTGCAAAACTCACCACCATTGTCAGTGCGTAATATTTTTATTTTCTTGTTTGTCTGTTTCTCAACCATTGCTTTAAATTCTCTGAAGATTTTAAACACTTCATTTTTATGCTTCATAAAATATATGAAAGTCATTCGACTATAGTCATCTACAAATAAAAGAAAATACTGTGAGCCAGCAATAGATTTTGTCTCCATAGCACCACATACATCTGAATGTACTAACTGTAGTGTTTCAGTACTTTTCTGGTTGGAATGAGAGAATGGTAGCCTAATCTGCTTACCTTCACAACAGGTTACACATTTTTTCTTACTCATATCACAACTAGCAGGAAA
The DNA here is from genome assembly GCA_932294355.1 of Aporophyla lueneburgensis. Taxonomy (NCBI): domain Eukaryota; kingdom Metazoa; phylum Arthropoda; class Insecta; order Lepidoptera; family Noctuidae; genus Aporophyla; species Aporophyla lueneburgensis. The sequence goes on along the minus strand of OW028746.1, from coordinate 16,902,268 downwards.
AGACAATCCATCTACTATTCCGTTCTTCATTTTGTTTAAATCACAGCTGTTAATATGTGCTAGTCTCTTGTGCCACAACTCTGCATTTACTAATGCTGGTGCAGCAAATCTACAATCTGCTTCTTTTATCTTAAGCTTGTAGACACCATTAGTCAATTCTGCAGTAGCTACCAGTACATTTTTCTTGTTGCGAATATAACAATGACTTTCATTAAAATCAACACTGTTTCCATTATTTATTAATGCACTTACTGATAGAAGATTTGTAGTCAAACTTGGTACACACAGCACATCTTTAATCGTGATATCGTAGTTGTAACTACTTGTTACGTGTACGTCTCCGGAACACACTACGGGCACTGTCGTATTATTCGCCACAGTGATTTCTGATAAACTTGCGGAAAAGTTTGCGTTGTTTATCCAATCTTTATTCGCCGTCATATGAGCGCTGGCGCCGGAGTCAACGTACCACTCTGTTTTCTTGTAATTTCCATTCAGAAAAACCACACTAAAAGCATTTGTTTCCTTTTTCTTTAATAACGGACATTGACTTCTGAAATGACCATTCTTTTTGCATTTGTAGCATTGTATTTTCTTTTCACTTTGTTTTGGTCCGCCATCTTTGATGCTCGTATTGTTATTCGTTCGGTAATTTTGCATTTTCTTCGCAGTGAATGCTGCGCCTCTGGAATCGGAGTCGGTAAATTTTGCAACTTCCATATCGATTAGTTTCGATTTTATTGCATCTGTGGTTATTTGAATTCCTGAGTGCTCTATGGCCATAATCATGGGTGAAAATTTTTCTGGCAAACCTGCTAATAATAATGACCCGATCCATTCATCCGTAATAGCAAAGCCTGTACCTTTTAATCTCTGCGCTGTATCCACCATTTCTGTTACGTATGCCGTCATGGAACTACAACTTTCTTGCCTTATTGAGATTAGATGGCGTATCAAACTTATTTTTCTGGAATAGCCTGAGTCATCGAACATATTTTTTAACTTTTTCCACAGCTCCTTCGAACTATTTGTTTCCTTAATATGTACGAACAAGCCTGGATCTATGGTCAAAATAAGCTTCGCCCTGGTTTTTGCGTCTTCTTCGGGTTTTACATCTTTATTGGTTACCGTCTTGATGTAGTGCGCCATACCTTCAAGCACCAATAAGTTTTCCGCGGCAAAACTCCATTCGTCATAATTTTCTCGTCCCTTAAGCTTTGGGATGCTTTGCACATAGTTTACGGCCATTGTTGCGTAAAATAATACTTTTTCAACTGTATTACGCACTATACTTGAAAAATTTTACGTTGCCCATAACCTAATAAAACACACTCTTCAATGACTTGACACGAAGTGACGTTTATTAACCAAAAACAATAATCATTTCTACAAACTTAACATAGACTATAAATGATATTCTAATACAACCTAGTAGCTAGGATTATCCATCAGCAACTTGCTCTTAAATACAGCCTTGTGGAATCGGAAGTGCCGTACTACAGGTATGTGCCCGACCCAGTTCTCGAAAATGGAAATATCGCATTGTACTGGGATCGATCCATCATCACTGACAGGACTATTGTCGCAAATAAGCCTGATATAGTGGTGGTGGATCGAGTAGAGCGGCGCACAATGATTGTTGACATAACGGTCCCACATGACGAGAACCTCGTGAAAGCTGAGAAAGATAAACAGATCAAGTATCTTGACTTAGCTCGCGAGGTTGTCGACATGTGTGATGTGGAATCAGCAATCATTGTGCCGATAGTCGTCACTGCCAATGGCTTGATAGCCAAGAGCCTCGACCACCATCTAAAGAGGCTCTCGTTAGGCAGCTGGGTCAAGGGCATGATTCAGAAACCGGTACTTCTGGACACGGCTCGCATTGTCAGGAGGTTCCTCTCTCTGGAGCCCTGACCGCCGGTAGCTTGGACCCTGTTCCCGATACCGGTGGGCTACTATTTTTTATATTTTTTTTATATGTTTCTGTACTAATATTTAAAAATATAATTTATAAGAGTTTACAATGAATAAAGGAATTAATAATAATATTTAATAGTCGCTTTGGGGGAGTTTTTATTTCACACAAAATAGAACATATTTTGTGTGAGATAAAAACTCCTTCGGAAGTCCATTTCGTGACCGATCGTAAGTGGTTAAAATACGACTCGTAGTTTTGATTTTCTGCGTAGTCTTCCGTAGGACAGCACAGCGTAAACCTTTTATGTAGCATAGAACCGACTACTAAGTACAAAGGGTGACATGCATCAACGCGCATACCATGCCATAAATTCAGCACAAGATTCTAGACCCCTTACGGAAAAATAAATAGTATGATATAAAAATAACCTAGGTACTGTTTGATAGAAACGTACAATACCTATGCGGTCAAAATGGAACATGGAACAGACGATTTTTGTTTTAAATATCCGACGTAAACTTTCAACGCATAGGGGGAAGTTAAATCATGTACTGAATCTATGGTAACAGGATGTGCGTCTCGGCCACCTTGTTTACGAATGGTAACAAGTATTCATCGAACCTTTTCCATGGCACTCCCGTCTGGCATTGCAAAACCATGACCACCTTCACCGTAGATCGTAAAAAACATTTCTGAAAATGTGAAAATAAAACATGTAATCATCAAAGATCTGTAGGTACCTAACGGCCCTCTTGATTGACAAATCATCGAATGCCAATTGATCGACCACCGAATGGCTAGATAGTCAAACGTTTATTTTATCGAATGGTTAATAAATCCAGAGCAGGAGGGGTTCCTCTTTAAATCGTACCCTAATCATACGAGTAATACTAAGTCGGGTGTTCAAAATACACTGAATAGTATTGTATGATAAATCATAAGTACATGATGGCGCTACTACGACAAAACTGCGACAAGGTTACGATGTCGCTATGATAACTGCAACGCTACGACAAAGCAACTACGCTGCTACGACACTGCTACGATACAGCTACGACAGTGCAGTGCTCCGACTCAGATACGTGGCTTTTTATAGTATGCAAAGATTATGGCTTTGTTGACACGAATTATTGTTTATGTTCAAGAAATAAAAGCAGAAATTACCACATAATCACGTTTTAATGTTTTTATTACCTTTTATACATGTTACGGCTAAAGGTGTGTGAACATAAACTTAAGATTAGCCGGCTAAACTTAGGTTTATCTTAGAGGAGGTGTTAATGTTAGTTTCTCCTATCTTTAGCCGGCTAAACTTAAGCGTAACTGGAGGCCCTTGGCTAAAAATGTAGAAGGAAATGAAAAAGAATCAATGTAATAATGTTTACTATTTTGACACGAAAACTTTTATTACAAAATAATCACTCTCATGACACGTACTTTTATGTAACTATGTAAGTATTCAAAATTACAATGACAAAATATTAATTACTTAAAACAACATCTACCTAATCATTAAAATAAAATAATAAGGAACCATTTGTTCATAACAGGAGCAGAAATACGCAAAATTATTACATTGAAGTTACTTATCTCCCCACCGCCCTCTCAAGCCCTCCGCCGGCCCGGCACGTCCATCGAATACATTTTTAGCCGTTTCGTTTCGGTCAATGTGCACATTAGCCGGCTAAATATGGAATGTCACTACGCAAACTAACATGATATTGAACTTTAGCTGCTTCTCGAAGATAAACCTAAGTTTAGGCGGCTAATCTTAAAGGGAATTGTCCAGACTTGGCCATTTTTAAACACGCTGCTATACAAAAATGTAATTTACCAATAATTTTAATTCTATTTTAGTAAATATCTGATGCTAATAACTTTGTGTGAATACGCACATTAAAAAATCTTTTTGTTTGGTATTTGTTATGATTTGACCAAGTCTTTGGCTTTGAATTTGACTTCAGTGTTACCAAACAAAAACTGCATTTACAATAAATTCAAATCGATTTAAAGTGTAGGGTAATCTCTCCACTATATTGAACGCAGTTTTTATTTAATCATATTATTAAAGAAATACTACTATACGATATAAATAAAAATTATAAACTGAAGAGTGCATTATATCTGAAGAACTTATAAAACAGTAATCGATTCCATATGTATCGATACAATTATCTTTTTTTTTATTTGGCAACAAAATGTTGTGTTAATTGTCAAAATGACAGTTATCATTCACTTAGTTTTTTTTTGCATCGTGAGTGTAGTTTTTGTAAGTTTTATTGCGATTACTTTGGCTGTTTCTAAATGGATTCCGATTTTCCCCTTCGTGACGACCCCGGCACTTCCATGGACCCTTACCTTGTATTTATGATGAACCTGGCACATCTAAAGCAGGTTTTATTTCATGCATAACCAATTTCTATAAAATGTTAAAAATTATCTAAATATAAATTGATTGATTTCTTGATACAAAATTAGGTTTATATTGACATTCTTACTGACATGAACTATTAAATCAATCATATATTATTAGCTGAACTGTTTGTTTATAAGTGGCCAAAGTCCAATAGAAGTTGGTCAATGCCCTTTATGTTCACACCCACCTTTAGCCGTAACATACACACTAAAATCCTTCATTATATTTTGTTGATAATGCGATACGTTAAAATTAAAAAACATAGTTAAAATTTTAATAAAACAAATATTCGGTATTTTAAACTTCTTAATAGAACTTGTGTGGTGACCAGAGGCGTCTCTAGCCCTTGTGGCGCCCGTGTGCAACCAGTACCCTGGCGCCCTCTAGTCTAGTAGGAGCGGGGTCAAAATGGAATACTAATACATAGTTATATTTTCAAACGGAAATTCGGATGCAAATGGTGCAATTTTAAATGATGTCGGGAAGCAATAAGTTTTTTTTCGGAAGGAAGGGGTTATAAGAATAAAAAAATCACAACTTTGTAGTTCTTTCAAAAATATTTAATTTAAAAACTATTATAGTTAAGTACATAACAGGACGCTCGTACACACAAATGTATTTACAAAAAAGTTTCTTTTCGAGCTTTTGCATTAGCGAAATCTTTAACAATGTCACTAACTTCAATTTTGATTTCATGTTCAATACTTATTAACGATAAATTTGTCAATCTACTTTGCGACAATGTTGATCTAAGGTAGTTTTTAATTATTTTTAGTTTAGAAAATGACCTTTCGCTATGTGCGACCGTGACTGGAAGTGTCAGGTATATCCTCAGTGCTGTGGACAGATTTGGGAACACTGAAATTAATTTATTCGTAAACAAGTAATTTAAAATATCCAACGGCGTAGTGGAATCATCAATAAACATCGGTAATAATTCGATTTCATTATAGAGCTCGAACTGTTCTACATCTGAAGAGCCAGCATGGCAAAGTTTATTTTCTAAATTAGAGCAATGTGTTTTTTTTGTATCAGAGTCCAAATCTTTCCAGTGTTTCAATTTTTGAAGAAATGAAAAAGTTTCATTATTTTCATTCAAAAGTTCGAACCGTTCGTCGAACTTAGTAATTGCGGTGTCTAACAAATAGTAGTAAAAATTTACTTTAAAATGTGTTTTCGCGTCTGTTATCGGTTCATCCTCCGCCTCATAATTAAAAAACCTTTTACGAGCGCGAGGGCGTGCAGGTGTGGGAAATTCTACTATTGCCTCGACTTCTTCCGCTACAGTTTTCGCCCTGTTAAGGAGCTCCTCAAAAGCGGGCTCATTACGAAATTCAGACAAACTTATTTTTGCATTATTAATCATTTTCACCGCTTCTGACAATACAACGTCTGACTTTTGAAGGGCCTTGCTAACTATATTTATCTTGCTTAAAATTTCAAACCAAATAAGCAGAGAGCAGATGAATTTAAACGACTTAATTTTTGCCAGTAATGAATTTGCCATATTTCTTGACTCTGCATCTTTGCTTCTATCAGAATATATAGTAAACAAGGCATCATACACTTTTCCCAGTTCAAAACGTAGAGCTTTTACTGCTTCAACCCTGCTCTCCCATCGAGTATTTGAGAGTGGTTTTAGACTTAAAGTTGGCACTTCATTAAATACTTGTATTTGCCAACGTGCTGTTGACGCAGAAAAAAAAACATAAATTTCCTGCACAATTGAAAAGAAATTGACAATTTCTAATGAACTTTTAGCAGCGTCATTCACTACCAAATTTAGGCTGTGTGCCGCACAAGGTACATAAAATGCGCGCGGGTTTAAATCTAAAATTCGTTTTTGTAGACCTATATGTTTCCCTTTCATGTTTGCACCATTATCATAACCTTGACCACGCATATCTTGTATGTCAATTTCGTTTGAGATTAAACAATCTAACAAAAATTGAGTTAAGCCCAGGCCAGTAGTGTCTGTTATGGGAAAAAAACCCAGAAAGTGTTCTTTTACTTCAGCCTTGTTGTTGCTTGTATTTAAAAGAACGTACCGTACGACAACCGATATTTGTTCTTCGTGTGCAATATCTGGAGTGCAATCTAAAATAATGGAAAAATATTTAGATTGTGTCAATTCCAAAACAATAGCTTTTTTTATTCTTTCTCCCAATAATTGTATTATTTCATTCTGAATATTATGGCCAAGATAATGAGTTAGGCGTGACTCAGATTTTTGAATAAGGGCAATGTGTTCCGCAAGCACATTATCAAAGTTAGAGGTATATTCAACCAGCTTTAAAAAATTACCATTATCAGAATCGTAAATTTTTTGAGATCTTCCCCGAAAAGCCAGACATTGCCTCGCTAAAAAATGAATTATGTTGATTATTCGTTCGAGTACTGCAACCCAACGTTTTTCTCCCGATCAATTTCATTTTGGTGCAAGAAATCTACCGACTTTTCTTTTAAAATAACAGTTTTCAATGTAATTTGTTTCTTAAGACATGATAGGTGCCTTAAGCTCTTTTCATGACGTTCTATAGCAGTAGACAAATGCTGCCAATCTTTGTAACCCATTTCACCATTAAAAGGAGTCGGAGTCGCATCAGCATGAAAAAGTTTACAATAAAAACAATAAACAGAATCAGTTGACTTAGAGTAAACCAGCCAGTTTCTTAAAACGGTTTCATTATTTAACATCTTTTTAGTATAATAAGCATTTGAAAAAGATCTTTTCGAACTATTCGAAGGATATGAACCCACTTTTACCTGTACTGGCCCACGCTCCATCAAAAATATTCTCTGTTTATCGGATAACACCTGTGGCCATAACGCGAGATCATTAATTATATCTTCTCGAAGTATATTCTCCGGAGACGCTTCGGCACTAGGAGGTTCTTCGTCTTCTTCAACTACCGACGATAAAGACAGCAGCGGCGGCGGCGGTGAAGTAGAAGTGACGAGTTCTGCTGTAGAATTATCTAGGTTTTCATATGTCTCTGTCTCCAGGTGTTCGTCCGAGGATGGACCGGGTCGAACAAAAAACTTTTTAATAGAACTTGTATTCTTTTTCAGAGACTGTTCCTTCTCCAGCTTTCTTTTTCGACTCTGTGCACCAGAAAGTTTCTTTTTTCCATTGCCATCAGACATCTAAAATAAATAAAAAACTAAGTATAGGCACCTAAAAGAACTAACAATGTACCTAAATTACTATAGGCCCAGAGAACTAGTTGTTGCAACTTGGACTACGTATTATTTAATTTTATTTCTAGCTTCTGCCCGCGACTTCGTCCGCGAGGAATTTGTATATCGTGATTCCCCTGGGATCTTTGCACTTTTTCGGAATAAAAGTAACCTATGTCCTTCCCCAGGACTCAGCTATCCTATCTCGATACCAAAATTCATCCAAATCGGTTCAGCAGTTGAGCCGTGAAAGCGTAAAACACAGACAGACAGACAGACAGACAGACAGACAGACAGAAAGACAGACAAAGTTACTTTCGCATTTATTTATAGGTAATATAAGTATGGATATGATATGACACATCAATCAACGTCGCGGTACCTAGGTAACTAACTACATTAGGCAATCAAACGGAATAAATAAATAAAATAAAAAAGTAGTTCGTTGTTCAAATAAATACCTAAGTATACTAGTAGGTACATATTAATGCACTTTAACTTACCTTGTTTGTTCCGCACTGCAGTAGGATAAACAAATGAAAAATCCTAGGTCGTATAGGTACGAGCATAGATTTAACTTCAATATCAGTATTTATCACTCGATGTTTGGTTTTTTTTTCATGAATTTCGTTAGCTATTTTGATGACCTCCGACCTCGAGGCATGTCGCAATAATTGTGCAAGCAAATAACCAAATCTTACTTTTTATATATTTTTTATCAAAAGAAAAGCCGATTTACTTCATATTTACATGTTTATTCAAAGATGATACTTAATCAAATTTAATCAAGGCTTATTTTGCAAAACTACGGTGTGGCGGTAAAACAAATATTGCGGCGCGCGTACACAAGCCTTTGAAAATGACCGCCGCACGTCCCTGGGAATTTTAATTTGAATTTTATAGCATTCTAATACAGCCGAGTTAGCAATGATTGTCGGCGTGTTGTCAAACGAATCAAAACAAACAGGTGCCGATGCCGGCACGCGCCTTTGTTTGGTAGCGATGCAAGATGCGACATTACGCCAATTTAATCTTTAATTATCTGTTTTAAGGCTGATTTCACGTTGAAACAAAAGTTATTGTGTAAATTTGAATAGAGTAGGAAAAGGAGTAGTCTTGCTTTGCCACGGTACCTACTATTATCTATACAGCATTGTAACTCGCTCGGCCGTAAAAGAAATGCCTACAACCGCGCGGTACCTAAACATGCGATAGGGCTGCCCGCCTCCAGCATTTTAGTTACATTTGCCTACTTTGTGTTTCCATTTAGTTTTGTGATTGTAAATATTTTTTTTTTATATAAACAAATAAAATACTTTGTGAATTTAAAGAAGTGTTCAATAAAAATGCGTATGCGTGTTGTTTTTCAACCGACGAAAAAAAACGGAGGAGGTTCTCAATTCGACGCGTATATTTTTTTTTTTTTTTTTTTTTATGTATGATCACGCATAACTTTTTACATAGTGGTCCGATTGTGACAATTCTTCTTCTATTGGAAAGGGTATACTCCCAAGGTGGTCCCATATAAATTTGGAAAACAAAATCTAACCATAAGGGTTGGAAAACAGGGGATGATTGATTGTTCACTCACTGATTGTAACGTATAAACACGCATAGCTTGTTACATAGTGGTCCGATTGTGACAATTCTTCATCTATTGGAAAGGGTTTACTCCCAAGGTGGTCTCATATAAATTTGGAAAACAAAATCGAACCCTAAGGGTTGGAAAACAGGGGATGATTGATTGTTCACTCGCTGACACTCACAACTTTTTACATAGTGGTCCGATTGTGACAATTCTTCTTCTATTGGAAAGAGTATACTCCCAAGGTGGTCCCATATAAATTTGGAAAACAAAATCGAACCCTAAGGGTTGGAAAACAGGGGATGATTGATTGTTCACTCACTGATTGTAACGAATAAACACGCATAACTTTGTACAGAGTAATCCGATTTTGATAATTCTTTTATTGTTGGATAGGGTATACTTTGCCAAGTATTATTAGTACATTAAAGCCACAAAAAATCATAAAATAAAAACTTTTTAACAAAAAATTAAACTAACTTACTCAAACATTAACGAGGTTTTTTAATTAAATCTACCAATCAAAAAAACTTTTTAACAAAAAATTAAACCGCCGAAAAACTGAAAAGCATAAAATAATAAACCTTAAAATTTTGAGTCGGCGCTGAAAAATCAATGAACAAGGAACACTCAAAGCGCCGACTCATAATTTTAAGGTTTATTATTTTATGCTTTTCAGTTTTTCAGCGGTTTAATTTTTTGTTAAAAAGTTTTTTTGATTGGTAGATTTAATTAAAAAACCTCGTTAATGTTTGAGTAGGTAACAAATCGGTCTTATAAAAAAAATATTTGCGCCTCGTCTGAGACGTACGAAATGCTTTATTATTAAATTTTAAAGTATAAATAAACCGCATTATAATATACTTAATTAAAGCTTAAAGGAAGTTCGGAATATTTCCTCCATTTTTTCTATATATCCTACTCGTTATATTAAATACGTACCTACTTGAACTTATTTTTTGTGAAAAAGTCGCGCGGTTATTGTTATAAAAACAACACACCGTCCGGCACAGTCGCGACTGTCTTCATGCCGAGCGCATGCCGAGATCGAGGAGCGTAGATATAGCTCGAGTTGCGTCCGTTTGTATGAAGTTGGAATACTGTATAGATAATATTACCGTGGCTTTGCTACCGCGCGCCCGGCGTCGGCCATAACACGAGCGCAGGGTCTTTAAAGAGCGCCGCCGCCGGGCGGCCGCGGCGCCGCGAGTGACGCATCTTTGGAGGTGTCGCATTAGAGGGCGTTCGGCGCCCCCTTAGACCCAGCGCCCGTGTGCGCCGCACACCCTGCACCATAGGTAAAGACGCCTCTGGTGGTGACGTAAAGAAGGGGAAGAAATAGGATGATGCTACCATCCCATTTCTTCTCCTAGGAGTCATAAGAGGCGACTAAGGGACTTACTAGACAATGGGCAGCAGCGTTCTCTATGAATTTTACCACCATACTGCGATCGCCAACCCGCCTGCCAAGCGAGACAATTATGGCAAATCCCCCCAAAATGGGGAGGTCTATGTCCAGCAGTGGACTTCCTACAGCTGAAATGATGACTAGAACTTAATTAAATAGTACACTCGATATGTGCGATTTAATATTTGATTTATTAACCACTTGCTTCTGCTAGCGACTTCGCCCCCGTGGATGTTGGAAATTATCTCACAGGAACGCGCTACCGGAAAAGAAGCCCTTATCCGTCTCCAGGCTACCATCTCTCCTTGCCAAAATTTGTCGAAATCCGTTTAGTGGCTTACTCGTGAAAAGGTTCAGTCAACAGTAACATAACAATAAACATACCTTCAAATTTATTTCCGAGTTTATAATATTAGTATGGAAGTAAAACCAAATAAACCAAAAGTTCGACTATTTATAATTTCGATGAATAGTGGTCGATCAATTAGAATATTACATCCTACACCGATTATTCCCCAATGGAGTGCATAACTTGAACCATCTCTAATTTCATATTTAAATCCGAACAGTTTAAGAATAAAAGGAACTTACGCCAGGGTCTCCTGTCCACAAACGTGGCGAAAAGAGACTCATCCGTTGATGACAATCCTTCATCTAAGGCGAATCCAACATTCATTGATTTGAACTCTTTCGTTTTGACAAATGCTTTTATTCCGTTTTTACCTCCAGTTTCTTCATCTGAAAACATGTTTTGTAATCTGTACTTTAATAATATTTATAAAGCTGACGAGCTTGTTTGATTGAAAGCGCTAATCTCAGGAACTACTGGTCCGAATTGAAAAATTATTTTTGTGTTGGTTAGCCTATTTATCGAGAAAGGCTATAAGCTATATAACATTACGCTATAACTAAGAGGAGCAGGGCAGTAATGAAAAATGTTGCAAAAACGGGGAATATCGCACGGGTAGGCAATTCGATGCGACGGGAAGGGTCGGGGGAACAAGAAATTTAACGCGGACGAAGTCGCGGTAAATCCGTGCCTCGGAAAGAAAGTTAAGAGATTAGTTCCGACTTCCATTCGCTGATCTTTGACAGTCGCTACGGGTGGTCAGAAGCCCGAAAGCCTGACAACCAGTCTTACCAAGGGATGTCGTTTTACCCAGTAACTGGGTTGTGGACGTCAGATAGGCAAACGCTTCATGTAAAGTACTGGTATTCAGCTATCTCCGGTTAGACTGGAAGTCGACCCCAACGTAGTTGATAAGGCTAGGCAGATTGTTTTATTTTTTATAGAATTAATTCTATTGAGAGTCACATCGCGCTTGTCAGGAGCAGTGGTGGCCCAGTGGTAACGGCCGCGACTTACGAGTAGTAGGTCGTGAGTTCAAACCCAAGCAGGCGCATTACTTTGTGTAAATTATTTCATCGCCACTGCTCTCAAAACGGTGAAGGAAAACATCGTGACGAAACCGGCATGTCTTAGAACCAAAAATTCGAAGACATGTGACATCTATCAACCCGCACTGGGCCCAAGTGGTGGATTGTGGCCCACTCTCTCTCACCGAGAGGAAGCCTGTGTCCCAGCAGTGGGAACATTATAGGCTGATGATGATGATGATCGCGCTTGTCTGCCCTTTTAAGTCCTCTGGAGCGGGAGAAAGAGCTCTATATCTTATGTATTTATAGTCTGAACTACTTTAAAAGGATAGGTACCACCAATGTTTACAGTGTTAATATCAGTTGCCTGCAAGAAAATCTTCTCACTCTGGCTTACAAAACGCAGAGCATTCAAAACACAATGCCATATTTCACATTGGTCGGTAAATGTAAAATTTTTGTGCATGTACCAAACGCCAAAAGTTCGCTACCGTATGTGTAACTGCTATCTCTATTTTAATCGTTACCTGTTTTATTTTATGTGCGTCACTCGATCGAATTCATTTTTACATCGTATAAATATATAAGGGTTTGCGTCAGCGATAACACTGCATTCAAGATAAATTTAGTTAATTTAATGGAGGTATTTTACAAACCTGGCATTACTGTAACATATAAAGTGCGGGCTAAAGTAATATTGTCTTTTTTCAGTCTTCTAATAGCCTCCATGTATTGTATGCCAATGTCTTTGGTATCCTGCGTACCCCGCCCGAATATGTCTCCGTTTGAGTCCATGTGCGCTTCGAAAGGTGGGTGGGACCATTCACTCTGTAACGAAAATTAATTAAAACAATATAATATGTTAATGGCGGTGCTTGGGGGCCTATGTCCAGCAGTCGACGTGTTTCGGCTGAAGTGCTGAAATGATGATGATCAATATATGAATAACAGTCGACCGCAAGTCGGTAGTAACACTTTGACATTGAACTGACCTAGCTAAGTAAAGAATTTCAATAGAACTAGGTGCTACCCGCGGTTTTGCCGTTGTGAATGTCGGAAATGTTAATTTAAATTAACTAAACTAATAAAAAGTTGTTACTCCGTATAACATCAGCTATCTACCAGTGGAAGGCCCATCAAATCCCTTTAGGAGATTATCAGACAGGCAGACCAACAGTTCAAAATTGTTTTTTTGTTATAAGTAGGTCGTACCGTATATGTATACTTTCACATGCATTTAGTAAGAAGCTGTCATTTTGACCTTACAAACATACACTTCAGTTTTATTTATTTGTCTGTATACAGATAAGGAGCCATGAATATACAGGTATTATTACCGTGCGACCTACTGTAATTAAGTGCCTTTTAGTACAGCGTTGCAGGAAGCCCTTGCAGTTGCCCTTGTGATTGTTGACGGAAATAATAGTCAAGGAATTTAGCAGTTCCTCATAAAATATGCACCAACAACAACTGCATACAGCAATGCACAACCCAACTTTATAAATCACTAACTATTATCGTGGTGTACAATTCGAATGACCCCTATATATCTGCCCTTGCATTTAATTTAATCCGTTTATTATATAAAATAAGATAAGATAAATAAATAAATTTATTGACACAAAAAATATTAACATTACAACAACCATTTTGCGTAAAGAAAAAATTGTAGGCTATAATGAAAATAATATAACAGGGTTGCTTCTGTAGCCGAACTAGGTGAAAAACCTGTATCTCGACTACAGCGCCATACCTCTCTGATAACGAACTGGGAGGTTTTTAGCCAACATTTCAAATTCTGTTAAAACTAATATAATATAAAACTAATATAATATTTTTTCATACACAGTAATTCTATTAAAAAAGAGAATTGATAAGACTTAAAATGAGTAGTAGAACTTGTAGTGTGAGTAAGTGGGGTGTGTGTGTGTGTGCGTGTGTGTGTGTGTAATATATGAGTGCGGATGAGTAGGTGTATGCGTGCGTTTTAATATGTATAAAGAAGCTAGCTATATAGGTTTATCCATCGGTAAGTATGCCGCAAAAATATCTAAGTAACTTCAATTATTCAATTATGAGTTAATTATCATAATCGGGTTAAATGGGCTCTACAGCAATGATGTATAACTAAGCTCTGATTCAAGAAGTAATTGATTGAGCAAAACGCTTAATGTCATGACTGATAAGAATTCCGGTTATCTTCTAGAAATGGAATTATATAGGTAAAGAGCATTTTGTTACGGACTAAAGCACTAACTACAAAATTTAAAGTTTCACTTTTTTAATGCCAAACGCAAAATTTTATACATTACAATATTGAGATGTCTTATGAATACATGCATATTTGTTTTGTTATTTTACTTTGTTTTTGTGCTGTTATTGTCTAAACTTTAAAAAAACTTTAAAGCTCTCTCCTAATAATTGCAATTTTGTAATGAGTGCAATTGTGAACTAAGGTATCGATATATGGTGGCATCTGGTTATATTAGTAAAGTCTTGTGACGGGTTGTTGAGCTGCCTAAAATAGGGTTGAGCTACACGATGACTGATACATACCTTCATGCCGTCTGTTGGAACAGATCAGCTCAAAACTGCAATGGCTCTTTCTTGAAAAGGCCATTCCAGACAAAATTTTAATAATATAATGTTTAGTTTAGTTTTTACTAAACTAAATTAATTAATTAACTACGTTTTTTTCTTTTCTTTAGTTTTTACCTGAATAATAAAACTATATATCTAAATATAATGTTTGGAATTTAAAAGAGACCATTATCTGTGAGTTTCATTTCCGTATTTCTTCTCAGGGAACAGTCAAGTAGAAAATGCCAAAACCACCTAGTTTTTAAATAAATAATATTGGATCACAAAAGCAAGAGAAAGAAGAATCTATCTGTACTAATAGGTATTATAAAGCTGAAGAGTTTGTTTGTTTGTTTGATTGAACGCGCTAATCTCAAGAACTACTGGTCCGAATTGAAAAATTATTTTTGTGTTGGGTAGCCTATTTATCGAGAGAGGTTATAAGCTATGTAACATCACGCTACAACTAAGAGGAGCGGAGCAGTAATGAAAAATGTTGCAAAAACGGGGAAAATTTATTCCTTTTGAGAGTTTCCGTTGCGAGCGCTGCGTAAACGGTTAAAGTAACGCAAAAATCATGTATGACGGAATTGTTCCTTTTAAAAAGTTCAAAAAAAAAGTCCGTGAGAGCATATGTCTATCTTTTAAGGTTGACTCACTATAACTCAAAAGAAGCGAGCAGCAATGAAAAATGAACGAAAACTAGCAGGCAAATCGATGCGACGGGAAGGGTCAGGGGAGCAAAAATTTGACGCGGACGAAGTCGCGGGCAGAAGCTAGTACTTAATATTATAAAGCTGAAGAGTTTGTTTGTTTGTTTGATTGAACGCGCTAATCTCAGGAACTGCTGGTCCGATTTGAAAAATTCTTTTTGTGTTGGGTAGCCTATTTATCGAGGAAGGCTATAAGCTACATAACATCACGCTACAATTAAGAGGAGCGGAGCAGTAATGAAAAATGTTGCAAAATCGGTGAAAATCGCACGGGTAGGCGATTCGACGGGACGGGAAGGGTCGCGAGGACAAGAATGAGAGATATAATCACAAAGATGACGAAATAAAAGAACGATGGAAGGTTTATTTTGAAAAACTAATGAATGAAGAGAATAAATGGAACTGTGTGCTCGGAGAGGTACAAATCAATATGGGTTTGATGAGGGAAATTAGCATGGATGAAGTCAGAAAGGCAGAGAAAAGACTGCGAGAGGAGAGTGAGATTACCCCGAATCAGTTTGGGTTTATGCCAAGGCAAAGAACAATGGACGCCACTTTTGCACTCCGCCAATTGTGCCACCTCTTCCTGTTGATCATGGACGCTCTGACGTCGGACATGCAGGAAGAAGCACCCTGGTGCATGCTGTTTGCCGATGACATTGTTCTTGTCGGTGAAGATGTGTCAGAGATCCAGAGCAGATTGGTGAAATGGCAACAGAAGCTGGAGATAGTTGGCTTGAAAATCAGCGGAACTAGAACCGAATACATGTTTTGCGATTTCAGTGGTTTCTCAAGGTCTGGAGCCATAGCGCTTGGTGGTGTGCTTCTCCTGGTCTGGTCCGACTTTCGGTATCTCGGTTCACTCGTGCAAAGCGATGGCGAAGTAGATCGGATGGTTAAGCAAAGAATAAACACTGGATGGATGAAATGGCGGCAGGTCACAGGAACAATCTGCGACTCCCACGTTAAACTTAAGGGGAAGATATATAAAACCATGGTCAGACCTGCTGTCTTGTATAGGTCATATCATAATGCTGGGCCACAAAAGGGATGAATGAAATGCATGTAGCTGGGATGATAATGTTAAGAGGGATGTGTGGTGTTACACGAATTGATAGAATAAGAACTAAGTACATAAGAGGAAGTCTGAAAGTGGAACCAATAACTGAAAAGTTGTGTGGAAATCCTTTGTCATGGTATGGTCACGTGATACGGAGGAATGAGGAAAATGTCGTGAGGAAAGTATTGAGTATGAATGTCGATGGCTTTAAGAGTAGAGAGAGTCCAAATAAACGATGGATGGACTGTGTGAATTATGATATGGATAGAAAGGGTGTGACTACTGAGAAGACGAACTAATAGAGAAGTGTGGAAGAAAAAGACATGTTGCGCCGACCACAAATACATTGAGATAAGGGCAGGAGAATAGTGATAAAATGTACGATCCCATAAATACAAGAAAATGTGACGGATGTTTGTATGTGGTATTTTACCTCATCCGCTTTGACGACGTCCATGTGTGAGTTGAGCATAATGCTGGGCAGTGAGGGGTCGGAGCCTTCCAGTTTTGCCACGAATATAGGCTTCCCAGCTGGCGCGTACACTCTGTACGGTATTCCCAATTCTGTCGCCTGGCGGACCCAGAACTCCACTGCATATTCTGAAAGGTTGATTTGGTTGATAAGGAAATAATAAAGCTAGTCCATTTTAGATAGAGTTAAACGTGAATATGAAAAGCAAGCGAACTCGATGCTCTGCCGGCTCTGCAGTCTGCACAATTTTGAACCCGGCAAATCCGAAGAGGATGAAGAACAAAAAGTCCAGGCAACCTAATAAGAAATCTACGTAGATTCGAAGCTGTATCGCTGTGTACCAACATAAGTAAACCTAGGAGACTGTAGTTCTAATTAGAAAATCAAGAGATTTAAAAAAATGCTTATCAACTGAGAAATTGTTGATAAGATTAAGTGTATTATTTTATAGGCGTTAATTTGGCACAGCCAGAAACGAATGCATTTGTACCGCGCTCTATCTCTAATAACTGACAATAGAACCAGTAATTTATACGAATTGTCATTTCGAGAACAAAACGATGCGAGGTAAAACTAACAAGTAAATACTTTACCTTCATTACACAGGTAATTAAGATGTATCTTTTCAAGTTGAATTATTCAAAGTCAGCTCAGAACAAAACATATCGAACCGAAAAAATAGTTATATGTTAACACAATACATTTGATACATTACTTATATGTATAAATATCTACAATATATTTCTATCTATACGAATAATAAAGATGAAGACATTTTTTTTTTGTTTATATGAACGCGCGGATCTCTGATACCACCAATTGGATTTAAAAAAATCGTTTTGCATTAGATAGTGCCAGTGGGCTATCTAATGCAAAACAGAGATAAGATATCAGAGATTCTCGAGGCTACAATATATAATATAATATCTTAGGACAACCAACACACTGTTATCTGATCCCAAACTAGGCAGAGCCTGTACTATGGCAACCAGACAACTGATAAACATACTTATATATTTCTAAATACATACATATTCTAGATAAATTACACCCAGACACAGAACAAATGATTGTGCTCATTACACAAAGATTTGTCCTGGGTGGGTGGAAATCGAACCCACGACCTGTCTCAGCAGTCAGGGTCACTAACCACTAGACTAACAGGCCAGTCTATATTTATATCACGTTAGAAACTTTGGAATCCTTGTCAAAAAATAGAAAAGTCAGAAAAAACGTTAAACGAAAACGAAGTAGATAAATACAATATAAATTATGAAAAATTCGAAAAAATTACAAAGGTCACTTGGTGCATTCAACCGGTTCACAGGCGAGCGTTGTGACATAACGTAGTGGGTCGAAAGGACCAAAAAATTCCACGCGGACGAAGTCGTGGGCAGAAGCTAGTCTGTAATATAAATGCATCCTGATAATAACACCTACCTACATGTCTATTCATCAGTGAGATGATAAGTACCGCTATGCACGATAGCAAAAGGTCGGGAAGCATAGTATTAATAATTAGGTCAAAGATCACAAACGTGCCTACTATAGTTGTACCTATTACTAACAAGTCTGTCACTAGTTGTCTTTTATCTAGTGCGAATACATCACTATGGAACAAATTCACAATCGTATTACCTACCCATCTATAATTAGCTATTAACCGTAATGGGAATTTTGAATTCTTCCTCTCAAGGTTATATGCAGGAGACTAAGTTGTGTTAAACTTGTACATTCTATTTGTTGTATGTGATAATGAGACAGAATCAAGGGACGTACATACAATTAAATACCTAAATTATTTTATATAATTATCTTCTTCTTTACAAAGTATAGTTCTATGGCAAATTACTATTTGCCTATCTATATGTTATGATCAGACAAAACCTAGAGACATACATACAATTAAATACCTAAATTATTTCATACATTTGTAATAAAAAACGAAACGCAAGATTGCTTGCAACTTCATACAATAACACGGAAATTGCACAACAGACACATTTTGTTTTTATTTGTTTTCGCGTGTAGCAAATAATTCGCACTCAATAAAAAGCTCAATTACCATAAAATTAAATTAACATAAAACAAACTAGTTTCAAAGGAATAATTCGGTACTTACTTATATTGTCTTCGTTGCTCGTATCGATGCGGATATATTCCCGAAATCTGTTAACTGCGCCTAGTTCTAGATATTTGCTGTATTTGTTCCGTAATGGCTTAGCATTGCAGTTGAGTAATAAAGACAGAACACACAGCAGAATTAGTGACATCTTTGTACTTAGTCTGAAACAAAATGCTTAATGTTTAATTTTATCAAAAAAAATTCAAACATTAGAGAGTACTGGTGGCCCAGTAGTAGAGCAGGGGTACCCCAGTGATAACGGCCCCGACTTACGGGTTGCAGGTGGCGGGTTTGAACCCAGGAAGGCGCTTTACGTCGTATAAATATTCCATCACCACTGCTCTTAAAACAGTGAAGGAAAACATAGTGAGGCAACCAGCATGTCCTCGAACCAAAAATTCGAAAACATGTGATACTACTACCAACCCGTACTGGGCTAGAATAACAGCCCACTCCCTCATGAAAAAAGATGGCCTGCATCCTAACAGTGGGAGCGTTTTGATCAGTATACATTTTGCAGAAAGATTTATTAATCGAATTGAAGCGATAAGCAGAAGCACATATTCACTAACTTGCTTTTACTATTCGAGTCACTTAAAATATTATTTTAAGCTGTTCATTACCTGCAGATTTAAGAATTACATGAATGATCCCTCTCGCGGAGGCTCTCTAGGAGGAGACCACAGTCACCCAACGGTGGGAATATTATACATAGGCTATATGATTGTGGAAAGCGAAAATTAAGAAAAAAATTTTTACTCACGAGCGTTTATAAAAATAACAATAGCACTTCCACGTAAATAAGTAATTATAGTACCCTAATTTATATAGTATTGTATTTAATCATATTGTATAGCAGACTTTATTAATGTTGTTTTTGTTAGGTGGATAAATAATTACACGCTGGAGATTACATGATAAGGCTCAAGAACAATGATTGTTTTAGTCAACTTTAATTGCACTAACATAAATTAAACAGGAAATTATCAGTAATATTTTTTTTCAGAAAGGTCGTCACTTCCTCAGGGCTTACAATTCAGTACAAATATTATCTATAAAACAAAATAAATAAGTTTTATTCTCCATAAAATAATTACATAAAGTAATAATCTTCAGTAAATAAACGTTTATTATGAAAACGTTTTGTACCAATAAATAAGTGATATTGTTTACTCACTTACCTGCTCGCGCCAATATCCATAACATAATGAACGTAATGTGGCTTGCACTACACGGTTCTCTCTAAACCAATACTAAACTGTCGCACAAACCGCTCACCCAATACAAGGACTCATGATAATATTAAGGTATTCTTTAATTAAACTAAAAACAGTTCCGAATAAAACACATCCGAATAAACAGACTCCAAAATATTAGCATTTATCTTTAAATATTTTTTGTTGAATAAATCAACGATTAACACAGTAATTGATAAGTATAGGGATCACGAGACAATATTCACGAATGTAAATGGGGCCATCGTTATCAGATGTCAATGTCGTTATTATATCACTCAGATTTGTTCGCGTCTACATAGAATAAAAACAAAACTAACTCAAACTAGCACTCAGTAAGACATTCGCTTGACTACTGATAGTACTTAACTTGTTTTAGTTCGCACACAGTTATAAACACTATCAGAACGGGGTCCTATTGACTATCAAATCCTACAATATAAAATACAGAGCCAAATTAAATTGACAATGCTTTACCCGTGTGTTGGGTACCGATATAACAAATTAAACAATAAAAAAAAAACATCATTCGATGGGCGAAGGTGAATGACGCTAATTGAACAGCTGTTTCTGTAATTTTTCGTGGAAAGTAGATATTTGTGACGACTTTCCAAGAACCGACACATAACATTCGGTTAGGTGCCTTAATGTACAGACGCCAGCACATCAAGGTACCCGAAACTGTCAAATTCTCCCAATCAACTTTGAACCTAATGCTTTAGTTATAAAGTTGAAAATCGAATAAAGAAATTTGACAGCTTGTAGTAGCTCGATGTGCTGGCGTCTGTACGTAACAGTGTCATTTAAAGTTTTGAACTAAGAAGGAATGATGAAAACATCTTCAATCTAGACACGCGGTAGCGTGTCAAGCCAAGTTCAAGTAACAGAACTGGCGAGAAGCACCGTGTGTAATATTACACGAACCATTTGGAGCCACTTTTGACCTCCTCATAACTCAGAAACTATTTCACATAAACGTGTCAAATTTAGCTCACATATTGAGACTTGCGAGATACATTATGTACTCCAAATTTCATAAACACATCTCAAACGGTTATTTAGATATTAACGTCCATAATCATCATTTTTATCACTAACTGACCTATAGATCAGAACTCTAACCCAGTTCCAAATGACCTAGAAAGTTCAAATTTGGCATGCAGAATTAGGTGAATACAAAGGAATAAATCAGAAACTGGTAAATTTTTATCATTTTATTATATTTTTTCACTTAATTGATTCTTTTAGGAACACTTATGTACTTAGTGCATGTAATAACTGTATGTATGTAAAAAAAATGTAAGAATCAGCAATCAGCAATCAAAGCTTATAACAGCTGGTCTTTATGTGGATTTTAAGGTCTTCACGTGAATATATAACGAGTTGAATACCACTCTTATTTTTTTTAATCCAAATATTTCCATTTTAGTACTTATAACTAAGAGTATAGTCGACTTTCGTATTTATTACGTTATTAACTGGGATTTAGTATTAATTATTGTTTCAATATTTAGCGCACATCAACAGTGTAAGATCATTATGTACAAAAAGTAATGATAACCCATCAAAAACATAAATGTGAAATAAGAGCCAAGTTCAATATTATGATATACAGGGTGATTGGAAGATGGGTGCAAAGCGTTAAGGTGAAGATAGTATAGACAATTTAGTACCATTTAAGCCATGGTTGTCTTAGACGAAGTCTTACCAAATTTTTTTAACCAAATTTTTAAGTTTTTTTTCGGAAATTCTCAAAATTTAACGTAAACTGCATAATTATGGCCAAATTGAATGATAAATGAATTATTTTTTTATTTATTTAATTAAAGTAATGTGTAAGCAACCAAGCAAAACATGTTTTAGGCTTGTGTGTCATTAGACATTTTATTTACAGATATTTAAAGCTCAGAAAAAATAAAAAAATTGTGCAATACGTCTTTTAAAACTTATTAAAAAAAAAAACGGAGGGTGCTTTTTTGTTCAAACCTTTTTGAACACATGCTTGATAATCGTTCTTTCTTTTGAGGTATCATTTATGCGGATATCTTACAAATTATTGAAATTAGCACCTACAAACCAATTCGAGGGAGAAATTTTAAATTTTAGGCAGTCTAACAAAACACAAAATTTTTGCTTAAAAGAATACTTTATGTGCTCGAAATGATAACATTGTTCAATTCTAAGAATTTTTGGCACACGATTCTCTAAACAATGGCCACCGAGCGCGGTGCGACGGCATTTCCAGGTAGAACGCCCAATGAATAGCAAAAAGCGATAAGAGTTGGTTTTTACAGCAAAATGGTCTTAGTTACTGAGGCAACAAAGTCGTTTTTCTTTCGTCAGGGTCAGTCGGTCTGTGATGAAGCCGTTACATCTTTTACTTATTAGTCAAACTACTGCCCTTGTGAGTGGACGTTGTTGTGTTGATTCACAATTTACCGTGTTCAGTTGTAGCCCTTTGCGTTCCTGCACGTGTTGTTTGCGTTAGTTTTGAACTTTTTGTTTCACCGTGTCCAGTCGTAGCCTCGCGCTCCTGCACGTGTTGATTTTTGACTTAATTGTGTTGAGTTGACATTTAGTGCGCTCCTACGCCGTTTTTCTTAATTGTTAAGTGACTATGGCTACTTTTTCCAATCAAGAATATGCGAATATCGTATTTATGTACGGTAGAGCAGACGGCAATGGATCTTTGGCGCGACGGATGTATCAAGAGCGCTATCCGAATCGCAGGATACCGAATGTCCGAGTGTTATACAACACGTTTCGTCGTCTTGCCCAAGATGGGTTTCACCGCGTGGAACCTGGAGTCAACCCGGGCAGACACGAAACTGCCGTCGACGAAGACATTTTAGCAGCATTTCAAGCGGATCCTACTACCAGTACTAGAGCAGTAGCTCGAAATTTAAACATTTCTCAATGGAAGGTGTGGCATACAATGCACCAAAATGATAAGTATCCGTTCCATGGCAGGAGTGTGCAAGGTCTAGTAAAGCAAGATCCTCAAAGAAGAATTCAGTTCTGCCGTTTCCTCCTCAACAGAGACATCGAAGATGCGTGGTTTCTGAAATCAATCTTGTGGACGGATGAAAGTAAATTTTCAAGGGAAGGTATTACAAACTTTCACAACATCCATGAATGGGCCGACGCAGACAACAATCCACATTTTAAGAAGCAGGTGTCATTTCAGATGAAATTCTCTGTGAATGTATGGGCTGGAATAATTGGCAGAACATTGATTGGGCCCCACTTTTTGCCTGATCCATTGAATGGCGAAAATTATTTGCAATTTCTGCAAATTGATTTACCACTGCTGGTAGAGGAATCAGGTGTCCCGATCTTCGAAAGAGACCGAACAGTCATCTTTCAGCAAGACGGCTGTCCAGCGCATTGGACTTTAAATGTAAGGGAACACCTCAACAATTGCTTTCCTGATAGCTGGATCGGCAGGGCTGAACCCATCCCTTGGCCCGCTCGCTCCCCAGATCTGACCCCGTTGGACTTTTTCGTGTGGGGCCGGGCCACGGAACTGGTGTATAACAACATAGAAATAAACACTAGAGAAGAATTGATACAAAGAATAAATTCAGCGTTTGAGACAATGAAGCAGGAGATGATGTTGAAAATAACGACTACAGAAGTTAGAAGACGGGGCCTTGCTTGTATTAGGAATCACGGCCGTCATTTTGAACATGAAAAATAAATAATTTTAATTCAAATGTTGTTTTAATTAGTCTGCCTAAAATAAAAAAATTCTCCCTCAAATTGATTTGTAGGCCCTAATTTCAATAATTTGTAAGATATCCGCATAAATGATACCTCAAAAGAAAGAGCGATTATCAAGCATGTCTTCAAAAAGGTTTGAACAAAAAAAGCACCCTCCGTTTTTTTTTAATAAGGTTTAAAAGAAGTATTGTACAAATTATTTATTTTTTCTGAGTTTTAAATGTCTGTAAAAAAAATGTCTAATGACACAGAAGCCTAAAACATGTTTTGCTTCATTGCTTACACATTACTTTAATTAAATAAATAAAAAATGAATTAATTTATCATTCAATTTGGCCATAATTATGCAGTTTACATTAAATTTTGAGAATTTCCGAAAAAAAACTTAAAAATTTGGTTAAAAATATTTGGTAAGACTTCGTCTAAGACAACCATGGCTTAAATGGTTCTAAATTGTCTGTACTATCTTCGCCTTAAATCTTTGCACCCATCTTCCAATCACCCTGTATATGCCTTGGTTGTTGACTTCAACGACAAAAGAAGTGAGATCTAAATGGGTGCCAAGTTCAATGGTCAGTCCTGAAATTTATTTATAACTACATAAAATATAATTTCTTCTTATTACTTAGGATAATACATTATAGCCTAAGGTCTGACTTGGCTAGTTTTCATATACGAATTATATTATACACTTCGCAAGTTCTAAACCTGTTACTTGTCGGTTCTTATTTTATTATTCCGAAATTTGGCTTGCTGGTAGAAACTAGCCATCGAACATAATAATTCGTATATGAGAACTAGCCAAGTCAGACCTTAGGCTACAATATATTATCCTAAGTTATAAGAAGAAATGTTATTTTATGTAGTTATAAATAAATTTCAGGACTGACCATTGAACTTGGCACCCATTTAGATCTCACTTCTTTTGTCGTTGAAGTCACCAACCAAGGCATATATCATAATATTGAACTTGGCTCTTATTTCACATTTATGTTTTTGATGGATTTGTTTTTCATTATGCGTATTTCTTTATCACATGTAATTAAAAACCGGCCAAGAGCCGCGCAAGAAGGGTGCCGTACCACCGTAAATATACATTTTTTTAATTATGGCTTTTGTGCAATGTATTGCTTTGCATAATGCATTTTATGTGTAAAAATAATAGTTAAAAAAAAAAACACGCTTCCATAGAAAACCAAACTAAAAAGTAGAAAAAATAATGGAAAAAAGCGTGATAGATAGATAGATAGATAATATTTATTTGCTTAAACATGTGTCATATATGCAGAAAGACATGCATGCAAGATAATTAAATCATTTGAACGTGCTGACATGTCTGCCACATGATGTGACGTGCAAATATGAAGACATATTATTAACTAAAACATTCTCTTATAACAACAAAAAACTAAGGAATTAAATTATAATAAATTGTGTGGTAAAGGGTTTAGCCGTATAAATATGACGAGTCTGCCCCCAAATAGAAACCTGTATCGAAACTTATGTTTTAATATTGACTTGATGAGTAAACACAATTTGTGTAAGTTTTGCGATCGGCTTTCGCTTTGACCTTGAGATACGAGAAAAAATAATCGTACGCATTACTATTTTTCAAAATAGTATATCTCAAAAACTAATAAAGCTAGAGAAATGAAACCAATGCGAGGGGTTACATTACAGAGTATATTATATGTTTTTTTTATAAATTTTTAGAATAACTTTGTACATAAAAAAATAAATAAATAAGTAAATCATAATTTTTCTTTTTGTGTTCTCTAAAACTTACAATCACGAAAATAATAGATGTTATGCTCCTTTATATGTACTCATCATTACTCATAAAAATTGCGTAAGAAAAAAATTGGTGCAACACTTCGAAAAAGCGATCCCTAGCACAAAAATCATATTATCTTACAGTATTGACATGATATTGTTTTACATTTTCCGCCTTTTATGCCGATCACGTGTAGTTAAAAAAATAACACCAAAGTTAACAAGTCCTGCCTGGGTCGCGAGATTTGTTCGAAAGAGTTACCGTGGCCATAGGCAACTGAAGGAACATGGGTGGCCTTTAGTCAGTAAAAGTCTGACACGCCCTCCCACTCCGCCAAGAGCGGGAGACGTCATTTGATGATTTCCCACCCACAAAACAAAAGGTAACATTAACAAGTAATGAAGAAGAACATCTAGTGTTGGCACTTCTCTTTATTTTCTAAATGTTCTTTTGTAACAAAGTAAGGTGGTGTATTGCCCAAATTCTTAATTAGTTCAGTGTAGATGTCTATTCCCTTAAGGAAGGTTTCAATATTCTGATATTCATTCTTGCCGTGTACTCTAGGGATCGTATTAATTTTAGTACAGAAGCCAATGGCTGGTATTCCGAGGTTTCGTAGGACGAGCATGTCGGATGTAGCAGGTAAGACAGTTGGTTTGAATTTGATCCCTCTAGAACAAATTAAAATTACATTACCCACTGCTAACTTATAATGTGTCATTTTTGTTACTATTGTTACGAGCTGGGGTTCGGGATAAATTAATGGAAACCAATTTACCAAAACACACAACACAGTTTAATTAAATAAACACAAATATCGCAACTACAAGAAACGTCACTAGGAATCACTTGTTTCGCTCACTCGAATCGTATTCGCTCGCTTCCGAAATCGAACTGCCTGTCGGCCCCACAATCCGCTATTTATATTCCGAGCAGAACATTCGGGAACATTCTATACTGTGCCACAGTCCACAAGTAGCGTAGAAGCTTCGAGTCCTTTCGGGAGCCAACTGTTTAATCCCACTATTAGACGATAGATGGCGGTAGCGTCTACGTACAATTTAGTGTAGTACTTGCTACTTGACAACAGATGGCATCAGAGTGTCATTTCCAGTAGTTTCTAACACTGCCCCGTACTTAGATGGAATTAGCGTGATGTTTCTAGACTTTTCGATTTACGTCACACTGCCCCTTTCTGAGACGGAGTTAGCATGATGCTTCTAGACTTTACGATCTACGTAACACTGCCCCCTCCTTAGACATGCTCGTCCCGAGCATCATTATTCCCGTAGTATCGTGCCAATCGATCTACATGGACAATTTTAGGTGCAGTTCGCATACCCTTTTGTATTCGGTAAGTGACGTCGTTGATCTTGGTCACAATTCGGTACGGCCCGTCCCATTTTGCCTGTAGTTTAGGGGACTTTCCTTTGCTGCGCACTGGGTTATGCAACCACACTAGCGAACCTTCGTCGAAGCCAGTATTGTTCATCTTCCGATCATAACGAGTTTTCATTCTTTCGGACATCTGTTGGCCTGATTCTCTAACATGCTCATATACGTCATTCATCTTGTTGCGCAGATCATTTGCATAATCTGTTATACTCCGTGGTGAATCAGGGGGAATGCCGGTTATTAGATCAGCTGGTAATCTTAGCTCCCTTCCAAAGTTTGCGAAGGCTGGTGTCACAGTTGTACTCTCGTGAACTGCACTTCGGTATGACAGAAGAAACGGTTGTATGTGCTTGTCCCAATCCTTTTGTCTGCTTGCTACAACTTTTGCCAGATATCTTTCCAACGTCTGATTAAATCTCTCCACCATTCCGTCAGATTGTGGGTGGTATGAAGTGGTTCTGGTTTTGTGAGTACCCATAACCCGACATGTTTCCTGAAACACTTGAGACTCGAAATTCCTTCCTTGATCGCTGTGGATTTCCAAGGGTACCCCAAACCGACAGAAGACTTCGTGGACTAATTTATCAGCGACTGTTGAAGCTTCTTGATTAGGGATGGCGAAGACTTCCGGCCACTTGGTGAAGTAATCCATAACAACCATGAAATATTTATTTCCACTTTCACTTTCAGGGAATGGCCCAGCGACATCTAGTGCTATCCGTTCCCAGGGGGCTCCCACGTTGTACACTTTCATTGCACCCCTGCTGCGTGTGTGTGGTCCTTTTACCGCTGCACAACTGGTACATCTACGACACCAGTCCTCCACATCTTCTCGACAATGGATCCAGTAAAACCTTTCTCGGATCTTTAACAAAGTCCTTCTTACTCCCATATGACCTCCTGAAGAACCATTGTGGTAGAGCTGTAGAACTTCTGGTACCTTCGTTTTTGGGACTACCATTTGCAGGTGGCAGCTATTCCCTCGAGCATTTTCCCATTTTCGGCACAAGACACCATCCTGGATCACCAAGCTCTCCCATTGTGCCCAATAACTTTTGGTGGTGGTACTCATCGCTGCAATATCACACCATTTCGGTTTGGGAGCATTAGCTTTAATCCACTCGAGAATTGGCCGGATATCTGTGTCACTTTGCTGAGCATGCTGTAGGGTTTCCTTCCATTCGTCACTAAGGTCCGTTCTTAGCATCCTGACAGGTACCGTTTCCTTAGCTTCTTGCCTGACACAATGCTTGCAGTCTTCAGGACAAGGTCTTCTTGATAACGCGTCCGCGTTGCCGTGAGACTTCCCACTACGATGTTCAATTGCGAAGTCGTACTCTTGTAGCAGTTCAATCCATCTCGCCACTTGTCCTTCTGGATTCTTAAACTGCAACAACCACTTTAATGCAGCATGGTCAGTCCGCAGGTGGAATTTGCGTCCAAGCAAGTATTTGCTGAAATGCTGCAATGTCTTTACTACGGCAAGAAGTTCGCGTCTCGTGACGCAATAATTTCTTTCTGGCTTTGATAAAGATTTGCTGAAGTAAGCTATCACAACTTCATAATCTCCTTTCCGTTGAGATAACACACCGCCTATTCCCGTATTACTTGCGTCCGTGTCAACTATGAATTCATTTTCTGTGTCAGGGTAGCCTAAAATTGGGGTATTGCACAAACGTTCCTTTAAATCTTGAAATGCGATGTCACAGTTCTCATCCCAACAGAACGGTCTTTTCTCCTCAGTAAGCTTGTGAAGAGGTTTGGCAATGTCAGCAAAATTCTTGACAAACCGTCGATAGTATGAGCACAAACCCAAAAATGCCCTGACCTGCGTCTTGTCTTTCGGGACTGGCCATTCCTTGACGGCGACGATTTTCTCAGGATCTGTTTGTACTCCTTCCTTCGAAACCACGTGCCCCAAAAAGCTTACTTGCTGTCTGAAGAATGAGCACTTCTTTGGACTTAGCTTAAGATTGGCTCCTCGGATTTTCGATAGAACACGTTCCAGATTTTGAAGGTGGTCTTCGAATGTGCGGCCCACGATGATGATGTCATCTAAATAGACAAGGCAGGCGTCTCCAATTAGTCCCGTGAGAACTAGCTCCATTAGCCTTTCAAAAGTTGCAGGAGCATTGCACAATCCAAATGGCATAACGTTAAACTGCCATAGTCCCTTTCCCGTAGAAAATGCAGTTTTCTCCTTGTCTTTAGGGTCTATTTCCACTTGCCAGTAGCCACTTTTTAGGTCTAACGTGGTGAACCACTTCATTCCTGACAGCGTGTCCAGTGTGTCGTCGATCCGGGGTAGTGGATAGCTGTCTTTCTTAGTAACGTCATTCAATCGACGATAGTCTACACAAAACCGCATGCTGCCATCTTTCTTTTTCACCAGGACCACAGGAGAACACCAAGGACTAGATGAAGGCTCTATAACTCCATCCTTTACCATTCCTTTAATCATGGTATCTACCTCCTTTTCCCTTGCCACTGGTAGTCTTCTTGGTCGCTGTCGTATTGGTAACTCATTTCCGGTATTAATTCTGTGTTGAACCAAACCAGTCTTCCCTATGTCAGCATCATTTGTAGAGAATATGTCTGCATACTGAAGTAGCATCTTCCTAGCCTTCTCTCTTTCCTCTTCCGATAAATCTTTACGACAGTCTTCCAAAAGATTTAACACATTAAATCTTGTACTTTGGGCGTTATTTTGAGGAGGCCCATGTTGGCATTCACGCATCCAAGCTACTTCCTCACAGGAACCCATCAATGTACCCTTCTTGATTACTTGCTCCTTTTCACTTGGGTTCAGTATGCGTACGGCTGCAACGTCGATTGCCTTTACCAAGGTCCGCGCAATCTTCCATGGAAGGTTATCATCCAATCCTTCAATGAGAATACATCGGTTCTTCTGCCCAGAATTATGTGGGAGACTTACTGGAACTATTGTTTCCGATCGGGGAGGAAGAACAATCTTCTTCAAGCAGTACACTTTCCCTGATGGTGCACCTTCCATGAAGACTTCTTCTGATCCACATTTTAGGACTCCTTGATTAACGTCGATCTCGCAACAGTGCTGTCGCATGAAGTCCAAACCTAGGATGCAGTCGTCTACTATGTCGGCCATGATGACTTTATGCCGGTAGATTGTGTTACCCAGTTTTAACTCCACCTCCTTCTCACCACGGACGGTTATGTGCTGACCGGTAGCTGTTACTAAATTTACGCCGTCATGCTTACCGAAGAAGTTCCCAAGAAAACGATTCGCTAGTTGGGAACTGACAACCGTGCGAGAAGCTCCAGTATCCAATGTCAGCTTACATGGTCTTCCGTTCACTTCACCTTTTATGACTAGGGTGTTCCCATCATGGGCTTGTGAGACCGAAATTCTTGGGGCTATTTTAACACCAGCCAGCACCCGCCCCGCAGTCCTGGCGTTTATTAGTTTTCCTGCTGCTGGGCGGTGACATCAGCCGCCCTTCTTTCCTGGGTCTGGTCTTCGTTAGTTGTGCTTCGCTTCGGGCAACTTGACCGAAGGTGGCCTTTTTCTCCGCAAGTGTAGCATCTAGGGCTGTACCTAACACGGTCACGAACAGGTGACGCCGCAACCTCCCTAATGCGATGGGTTCGATGATCCTGCCTTACTGCCTCCACCTCCAACGCATGGGCCAAGGCGTCCTTGAGGATCTCATGGTGCCCAAGTCTCACAGCTGCCCTTACTTCCAGGTCCCGTATGCCATCTATGAAGGTTTGAATTAGTATACCCTCGATGAGCGCGGGCGCAGTCTGGTACGCCTTTCGAACCAGCTTTTCGATTTCCAGGGCCCACTGCTGCAGGTTTTCACCACTGCGCTGCACACGATCCTTCAACTGGGCACGAAAAACGTGTTCCAGGTGCGCGTCACCGTATCTGGCCTCTAACGCCTCAACGAGCTGCTCGTAAGTTACATTTTTGCCGAGAGCCTCTAACACAGTTAAAGCCTGGTCACGAAGGGCCAAAGTAAGCGCGGTCATGGCCTGCCCTTTTGTCCACCCATTTGCACTCATGACAGCTTCGAACTGGATTTTATATGCTGCCCAGGAAGATGTTCCATCGAAGGGTGGCACTTTAAACCCGCGCACGGAAGGTGTAGCAACTATCGAAGCCGTAGTCCGGTCCCCAGCTTTCAGAACTCCAACCGCTTTTCTTATATCAGCGATCTGGACTTCGGCCTCGGAGATACGATTTCCATGTACCTGAACAGTCTCCTTCATGGCTTTGATGTCCTTGCCAAAAGTCGAGTGTAGATCTTTCAAAAGGAGAACCTGCTCCTCTTTATCACGCTGAAGCTGTTCTTGCAGGCGGCGGGTCTGTTCTTCCTGTCGGCGAGCCTGTTCTTCCTGTTGGCGGGCCTGTTCTTCCTGTCGGCGAGCTTGCTCCTCTTTGTCCTGCTGCAGCTGTTCCTGTAGGCGGCGGGCCTGTTCTTCCTGTCGAAGGGCCTGTTCTTCCTGCCAGCGAGCTTGCTCCTCTTTGTCCTGCTGCAGCTGTTCCTGTAGGCGGCGGGCCTGTTCTTCCTGTCGGCGGGCCTGTTCTTCCTGTCGGCGGGCCTGTTCTTCCTGTCGGCGGGCCTGTTCTTCCTGTCGGCGGGCCTGCTCCTGCAGCATCGCCATTAGCGCAGAAAGATCCATGGCTGGTGATGCTGTAGGGACACCAGACGCTTGGGAGACTGGCTCCGTCGTCGGCTGATTACCCCCAGGTGTCTGTCTAGAAGTTCCTTCAAACCGCCTCTGATCCACCTCCTGCTGGCGCTGACTCCTGGTACGGATACCTTCCGTATCCTCCTTCGGTAAAACTGGCATAATTTATCCCTTACTTCTGACACCAAATGTTACGAGCTGGGGTTCGGGATAAATTAATGGAAACCAATTTACCAAAACACACAACACAGTTTAATTAAATAAACACAAATATCGCAACTACAAGAAACGTCACTAGGAATCACTTGTTTCGCTCACTCGAATCGTATTCGCTCGCTTCCGAAATCGAACTGCCTGTCGGCCCCACAATCCGCTATTTATATTCCGAGCAGAACATTCGGGAACATTCTATACTGTGCCACAGTCCACAAGTAGCGTAGAAGCTTCGAGTCCTTTCGGGAGCCAACTGTTTAATCCCACTATTAGACGATAGATGGCGGTAGCGTCTACGTACAATTTAGTGTAGTACTTGCTACTTGACAACAGATGGCATCAGAGTGTCATTTCCAGTAGTTTCTAACACTGCCCCGTACTTAGATGGAATTAGCGTGATGTTTCTAGACTTTTCGATTTACGTCACACTGCCCCTTTCTGAGACGGAGTTAGCATGATGCTTCTAGACTTTACGATCTACGTAACACTATGAATAAGATACATACATTTTTGTAAAAGTATCCCTCATAGTAACCCAATACGGGTTGGTTCCGTCGACGGGAGTAATTCCTGACATCGTCTCACGTCGAAGGTACGTCACTTTGGTGCCGTTACCAGCTTTACTCATCCACGAGTTTACCTGGAAAGGACAATATATGTGTTACAGTTAAAATATAAAATTATGAGCATCGACTGCTGTACTTACAATTTTCCAAGAATTCCTGTAAGAGGCGTCGTTAAAGAAAATAATACTACCCAGCAACATCGCTGAATTCCAGTTCGTGTAACCGACGGATTTTTTATGTAGTTTCTATTAAGCAGTTTCGAATTTGTCAATACTGACCAACCTCAACGGATCATCGAGTATCTGTATTGATGAACTTACCACGCCCTGCATCATTTCGGGATCAGCATCACTGGCTAATCGCATATCAACGACTATCTTGAACTCTGAAGGTATTATATTCTCTGCCAAACCACCCTGTAACAGTTCCAAAGAATGGGACAAAAATTTACAATAAATCGCCCAGTGTTCCAATGACCGAATGAAATAATTAAGATAAGATAAGATAAATATTTATTTCGGACGTCAAAATTACAACAGACAGTTAAAATTGATTCTATACAGTAGTAGCAACGTAATCTATACTAATATCATAAATGGGAAAATGTGTGTGTCTGTTTGTCCGTATTTCACGGCAAAACGGAGCGACGAATTGACGTGATTGTTTAAGTAGAGATAGTTGAAGGGATGGAGAGTGACATAGGCTACTTTTTGTCTCTTTCTAACCCCCCACTTCCCTAAAATGGGGGGTGGAATTTTGTATGGAGCAAAAAAAATTATAAATTAGGAAAGGGGAACCGTGTTACCCCGAATTTAACGCGAGCGAAGCCGCGGGCAAAAGCTAGTTAACAAATAAAATGAAAACTATACTCAAGCAAAAAATAATAATAATGTTCGATATTAAAGCACAATCCCAAAATAAAAGCCTCCAGGCATAAAGGGCGTAATACCTACGTCGTTATGACACTTTTTGAAACTAGACTCGAACTGCGCTCCAAAGTAGGTACTTATGTACAATTTTTACTTACATCAATAATGTTAATATTGAGACTAGTGTACCCAGCAGCACCTCTCGTACTGTTCGACTTTAGGATCTTTTTTTGTGTCTCTCTGTAGGCCATGACTGCGTTCATAAATTTATATGCCTGTAAACATAAACCAGTAATACAGCAATATGCACGCACTATATTTAAACACCTTGAAGATGTATTATAAAGTCAATGAACTAAGTAAAACACCTACACACCCTACATATTTTAAACAGGCTAGTAACGCATTAGGTACTGTAAGATCTGGCCGCAGGCAGAAATCCATTTTCACTTGATGGAATCAGATACACATCGTGGAATAGCCTCATCATCATCATCGTTTCAGCCGAAAGACGTCCACTACTGGACATAGGCCTCCGCCAAGCACCGCCACTTCAACCGATTCTGTGCTTCTCGCATCCAGCGGATTCCTGCGGCCTTCACCAGGTCATCGTAAACATTCCTCCCTTAACTATGACCCAAAATTGTTAGCAAATAAACGACGTAAAGATCTGGTTTGTCCTCCTGTTAGAATCAGAACTGCCCTGGCAAGTCGAAACTATTTGAACCTGAGTGGCCGCCTTTACAATGCAATTAACAAAACATGTAAGATATATCCCCTTCCAAAATACAAGTGTCAAACCATTGTAAAACAATTTCTTCAGGGTCTTACTTACGACGACACTGAAAGACTATTCGCCAGAGAATCGTAAAAAGTAAGCGCTAAAACATACACGCACCTATACACATACACACACTCACATATACACACTCTCACATTCACATATTTCCATGCATGCTATAAAATTAAAATAAATAATTTTCAATCTAATAAAATTCAATTATATTCAATTACATTTTTATTCTAATATCTTAACTTAAATAAGTATATTTTAATTTGTACCAAAAATATTTGTATTCATTATATTATTACTGTAGCAAATTATTAAGTCTCAGGTTAGCTTGTTACTTAATGTTGTAGGAGGAAGGCGCTGGTGTCTGTAACACAGTTCATACTAGCACAGTCACCGCCGTTTACTCTATCTTTTTAGTACCCAAATACTTGTACATTGTGTTTTTTGTTTAGGATAGATAAGTTGTACCTACATTTGTGAATAAATAAATAAATAAAAAAAAAAAAATTATTAACAAATAAATAAAAAAAAAAAATCGGACCATCTTGTGGGAGGCCTTCTAACGCTACGTCTTCCAGTACGTGCAATAGCCTGCGAATCATGAATTGAGACAGGACTTCGGATTGACCCAGGTTCTGCTCCCATAATTAAAAAAACAAACTATTCTTACGTTGTCCATGCCACTTCCATCGGGCATGAAAGAACCATGTCCACCAACACCTTGGATTAGGAACTGCATTTCTGTGAGAAAACAAAAACATGGTAAAGACCTGCACCTGCCTAAATATATGGTAACGTTTTTTATTAAATTTAATATCTTCGTCGATAAAATTCAAACTTCACTTTTGGCTTATCTTTTCTGGGATCACAATCCTAACAAGTATATATTGCTATGATCTACCAAAGAGCCACCTGTCCAGCTACATATCGTAAGAACGTTCCATTAATTACATATGTATAGGTCAACATCGTCTGCCTAGCCTTTTCCCAACTGTGTTGGAGTCGGCTTCCAGTCTAACCAGATGCAGCTGAGTACCAGTATCTTAACATTGAGCGACTGACTATCTGACCTCCACACTCCTACTTCTTGGTAGGACTGGTTGTCAGACTTTGGGGTTTCTGACGACCCGTAACGACTCACAGTGTTTTATGAAGACGATTTTTCGGACATTGCTTTTTTATATTAAAAACTGGTAGTTTAAGTCATTTCAATGCAATATTTTGCATCCCCGTTTCACTAGTATGTTTAGTTTTTGAGATATAATTTTTTGAAAATCGTCTTTTTTTCAACCATCCATTTAGAAAAAAAATCATATCTCTGAAACTAAATATGATACGCAATCGTGACCTTAGAATCATCGACGGCGTTTTTTATGCTGCATATTTCAGAGTAAAAATAAATCTCGGACCTTCGTTAGATTCAGACTTATACGAGGTTTTTAGTTTTTCGTTTTTATTTTTTTTCTCGGTAATTCCGTCGTATTTGGAAAAGTTGTTTATACTAAAATTATGCCCTTTATCTTCCCTACATACCATAAAAATAACACATCCTAATTGCGTGGAATCTAGAAACCACAACATTTTTAAGTTTGATCCGTATTCTACGTCGTTAGGGTTGTCACGCGATCATATTATATTACTTCATATCCGGATCTGAAGTTATCTCTATATTTAAACCAAAGTTATCCACACAATCAGAAGAATCGCCAAACTTAACAGGCAGTGGGCAGGGCACATTTACAGTTTAATGTCATTTTTGATTTTCAGAACTACCTCCGATAGAACAATTTAGGGGTTTTTAAAGATTGTATGGAGGAATCTTATTTCTTAGGTTAAAAAACTTAAAACTTATTGTTAGCACAAATTCTTATCAAAATAAAGATTGTCATTGGTGCCGATTCTGTTGTACACCGAACTAAACTATCTCTAAAATTCCTTACTTTTGGCTATGAGAATTGTAACGCTATTCTGGAAGAAAAAATCTCTAAATTTAAAAATTATTTTGACACAACTAAAATCAAAGTTGCATTTTACAACCCTACTGCGATCGCCAACCCACCTGCCAAGCGTGGCGATTATGGCAAAGCCCCACAAATTGGGGGAGGCCTAAGTCCAGCAGTGGACGTCTTACGGCTGAAATGATGATGATGATGATGAAAATCGAAGTTGACAATCGTGACTTAACGTGGTATTTTTTTTTCCTTTGGCTTCGCAACGTGTTAGTTGTGTGCGCTACGCAATGAATTTTTTGAGAGACGAAGGCGCGCGCAATAGGGCAGCCTGGACGTGTTCTATATGGTATTTTTCACTTTTTGTTTTAAAAATATAAAAATATATTACCCCCATGTTGAGATTTATATGTGCAGGGGTATCACATAGGGGGTCGAAAATGACATTATTTTTGCGATAGGACACGCCATTTTCGAGACATAAGCAAAAGAAAAGGAAAACAAAAAATACAGTACTGTCTTTGCACGTGAAGGCGAGGCGTTAGTGTGAATTTTAGTTCATGATCACTAGTTTTATTGCACACCTTTTTAATCGCGATTAAATATAGTCAGATTTAGTTAAAATAAATTATTATAGTAAAAATTTTTGGTGAAAACCAGCAAACTCAGAATAGCAACATTGACATTTTCACTAAACTAATAATTCAGTGAAATCTTAGTGCTGTCAAACTAAAATATAGTTAAGTTGTGTCACTTTAGTTTATTTCAGAATAGGAAATCGTCGGTTGACAGGGATAAACCAAATTTAAGTGATTTTTAGTTTAGTTTAGAGAATTTTGTGACAACAGAATCGGCCCGTTATTCGTTTTTAGGGTTCCGTTGCCAAATGGCAAAAAACGGAACCCTTATAGATTCGTCATGTCTGTCTGTCTGTCTGTCTGTCCGTCCGTATGTCACAGCCATTTTATTCCGAAACTATAAGAGCTATGCCGTTGAAACTTGGTAAGTAGATGTATTCTGTGAACCGCATTAAGATTTTCACACTAAAATAGAAAAAAAACAATAAATTTTGGGGTTCCCCATACATAGAACTGAAACTCCAAAATGTTTTTTTTCATCAAACCCATACGTGTGGGGTATCTATGAATAGGTCTTCAAAAATGGTAATGAGGTTTCTAATATCATTTTTTTCTAAACTGAATAGTTTGCGCGAGAGACACTTCCAAAGTGGTAAAATGTGTCCTCCCCCCCCCCCGTAACTTCTAAAATAAGAGAATGACAAAACTAAAAAAAATATATGATGTACATTGGTGCCGATTCTGTTGTACACGAACTAAACTAACTAAACTATCTCTAAAATTCCTTACTTTTGGCTATGAGACTTGTAACGCTATTCTGCAAGGAAAAATCTCTAAATTTAAAAATTATTTTGACACGACTAAAATCGAATTTGACAATCGCGACTCAGCGTGGTATTTTTTTTCTTTTGGTTTCGCAACGTTGTACTTGTGTGTGCATTGCGTAGAATGAATTTTTTGAGAAACGAAGGCGCGTGCTGGGGGGCAGCCTCAACGTGTTTTATATGGAATTTTTCACTTTTGTTTGAAAAATATAAAAAAAATATTACCCACGTGTTGAGATTTAAATGTGCCGGGGGTGTACTAAGGGGGCCGAAAATTTCATTATTTTTGCGATAGGACACGCCATTTTCAAGATATAAGCAAAAATAAAATAAAAAATACAGAACTGTTTTTGCACGTGAAGGCGAGGCGTTGTTGAGAATTTTAGTTCATGACCACTAGTTTTATTCCACAC
Source organism: Aporophyla lueneburgensis (assembly GCA_932294355.1). Taxonomy (NCBI): domain Eukaryota; kingdom Metazoa; phylum Arthropoda; class Insecta; order Lepidoptera; family Noctuidae; genus Aporophyla; species Aporophyla lueneburgensis. The sequence continues at coordinate 16,864,425 of OW028746.1, read as the reverse complement.
CTTTTTAATCGCGATTAAAAATAGTCAGATTTAGTTAAAATAAATTATTATAGTCAACATTTTTGGTGAAAACCGGCAAACTCAGAATAGCAAAATTGACATTTTCACTAAACTAATAACTCAGTGCAATCTTAGTGCTGTCAAACTAAAATATAGTTAAGTTGTGTCACTTTAGTCTATTTCAGAATAGGAAATCGTCGTTTGACAGGATTAAACCAAATTTTAGTGATTTTTAGTTTAGTTTAGAGAATTTTGTGACAACAGAATCGGCACCAGTACCATGTAAACTACCACCGAAAATTGGTTTGAACGAGATCGAGTGAGTAGTTTTTTTTTAAAACGTCATAAATCGTAAACCGCAATTTACCTTACATTCAATCAACTGAAAAATTAAAATTAAAAAAAAAATATTTTTAAACCGAAAATACCTACAGGTTTGTACGAAACCCTCGGTGCGCGAGTCCGACTCGTACTTGGCTGGTTTTTCTCTAGAGGATAAAGTAAATTGAATTTAGAACATCGTGTGCACTAAGTTTGTAAATTCAAAACATCATTAAAACCTATTTACTTCTACCTCCATGGTGCCGAATTTATCATACAACCTTTTTCTAATTTGTTAAAAACTCAGACTCGGAACCTTATTGGTGTACTTTTTAGGGTTCCGTTGCCAAAGGGCAAAAAACGGAACCCTTATAGATTCGTCATGTCTGTCTGTCCGTCTGTCTGTCTGTCTGTTTGTCCGTCCGTATGTCACAGCCACTTTTCTCCGAAACTATAAGAACTACGCTGTTGAAACTTGGTAAGTAGATGTATTCTGTAAACCGCATCAAGATTTTTACACTTAAATAGAAAAAAAAACAATAAATTTTGGGGTTCCCCATACATAGAACTGAAACTCAAAAATTTTTTTTTCATCAAACCCATACGTGTGGGGTATCTATGAATAGGTCTTTAAAAATGGTATTGAGGTTTCTAATATTATTTTTTTCTAAACTGAATAGTTTGCGCGAGAGACGCTTCCAAAGTGGTAAAATGTGTGTCCCCCCCCCGTAACTTCTAAAATAAGAGAATGATAAAACTTAAAAAAATATATGATGTAAATTACCATATAATCTACCACCGAAAATTGGTTTGAACGAGATCGAGCAAGTAGTTTTTTTTTAAAACATCATAAATCGTAAACCGCAATTTACCGTTCATTCAATCAGCTGAAATATAAAAATTAAAAAAAACATTTATTTTCATAACCATAAACCTTATGCATAAACCGAGAATACCTACAGGTTTGTACGGAACCCTCGGTGCGCGAGTCCGACTCGCACTTGGCCGGTTTTTCAAAACTACCGTCAAAATACAGTTTTAAAGGGTGTTAAAGTTTTTATACAAACAAGCGCGAATGAAGTTGCTGGCAAAGTGCTAGTTTCAGTATAAATAACTTATCCCAATAATACGGAATTATAGAGAACAAAATTAATAAAAACTAAAAACCTTTTATAAGTCTGGATATAACAAAGTTCCTAGGTTTAGTAGTCGAAATTTTAATAACCAATACGTCCCATTAAATAAAAATTGAGTCATCAAAATTCAGATTCGAAAGTGACAACCCTAGCAAAAACAGTTAATTTGGAATAACTTCTAGATTCCACGCAATTAGGATGTGTTATTTTTGTGGTATGTAGGGAAGATAAAGGGTATAATTTTAGTATAAATAACTTTTCCAAATACGATGGAATTACCGAGAAAAAAATAAAAACGAAAAACAAAAAACCTCGTATAAGTCTGAATCTAATGAAGTTCTGAGATTTATTTTTACTATAAAATATGCAGAATAAAAAACGCCGTCGATGTTTCTAAGGTCACAATTGCGTATGATATTTAGTTTCAGAGATATGTTTTTTTTTCTAAATACCCGGTTGAAAAAAAGACGATTTTCAAAAAATTCTATCTCAAAAACTAAACATACTGGTGAAATGGGGATACGAAATATTGCATTCAAATAACTTAAACTATCAGTTTTTTATATAAAAAAGCAATGTCCGAAAAATGGTCTTCATAAAACACTGTGCGACTGTCAAAGATCCACAAATGACAGCCGGGATCAACGGCTTAACGTGCTTGCCGAGGCACGGAGGGTTCTTGGTATGTAATTATTGTCACCCATTCACAAACCAACCGCGGTAAGCGTAGCTCCGTGCGGCTGTTATAACTTAGCCACAAGCCCCTCCATACTACACATGCATAGGTACCTATGCGATTCCAATGTATGCTACACAGACACTAGAACAGGTAGATCTCCAGTAGACCGTATCGATTATGGCAGCCATTACAGTGGCGTAGGTGGTGGCGGTGGTGGTGGCGTGGTATCTGTCAAATTTCTTTAATAGATTTTCATGTTTATCGCTGCAGGATTAGGTTCAAGGTTGATTGGGAGAATGTGACAGTTTCGGGTACCTTGATGTGCTGGCGTCTGTTCGTTTCTATAACTGTCTATTTTAGGTACTCACGCCAAGCTCTTTTGTCCACAAAAGAAGGGAGGAAAGTGTCATCGCTCGTTGTCAGGCCTTCGTCTAATGCGAACCCAATGTTTAATGACTTAAACTCTTTCGTCTTCACAAATGCCTTCATCCCATTTCTACCGCCAGTTTCTTCATCTATGGGCATAAACGTAGGTTACATTATATTTAGAACATGAAAAAGAAGAAGAGAATTTTCGCTCACTACAATTAGGGATGCATTAATAACTAGCTTTTGCCCGCGTCTTCGTCTGCGAGGAGTTCGGAAACTATACCGTAGGAGAAAAGTATCCTATTTCCTAAGATACTTTACGACTCCTTATCAAGATCATGGTTTATTTGTATGCCAAATTTCATTCCAATCAGTTCAGCCATTTAGGCGTATCAATTCGACAAGGTAACAAACAGAGCTACTATTGCAATTATGAAATTAGTATGGCACTACAGATAGGTATAAGGGCAGGCAAATGCTGCGTCTGAACTTACCTGGCATTACCGTCACATGTAAAGTGTGTGTTAAAGTTATGTTGTCCTTCTTTATCCTCCTAATAGCTTCTAAGTATTGAATACCAATGTCTTTAGTATCCTGTGTACCTCGGCCATAAATGTCGCCATTTTCATCCATTAACGCGTCGAAAGGCGGATGTGACCATTCTTTCTGTAACATTAATATTATAATAATTTAGTATTGAAGCTTGTGATAGGAATTCAAAGTGACTGGTCATAAGAAGAATTTCTAAAGATAACATATGGTACAAACATAACACATCCGACAGAATTAAAAAAAACTCAGGTAAGCTTAGGATAGATTTCAAAATTATTTACGACCTGACAAAGCAAGATTTTTTTATATACACTTCTCAATAAAATATTGAAACGATACTGCCAGTAGTTACTATTTAGGCGGTTTTAAACACCGCCTAAATAGTACTCGCTTATAAAAAGAAGACTGATATCATTATAAAAATACGCCAATAAATAGCTCTCAGTTTAGTCTACACAATGGTGTACCACAATTCCAAATTTGTTTTTTTTTTTCGAATTTTTATCCAATAAATTAGTATAGAGATGGTTTTCAATTTGTATTCCGTTGGCATGTATGCATTTGCTTAATGGCAATTGTTAACTAAGCTCTATGATATATCCTGCCGGGGTCGCGTGATTGTTCGAAAGAGATACCGTAACCCTGGCACATGGGCAACTGATGGAACACGGGTGGGTTTTAGTCAGCAAAAGTCTGACACGCCCTCCCGCTCCGCCCAGAGCGGGAGAAGTCATTTGATGATTTCCCATCCTGAAAAAAAAAAGCTCTATGATATCCTATCAAAGATACTTTTTTAACCAATATGGATACCTCGCCCACGGAAGCTACCCAAGTCTTGAAATTGCTATAGATTCAGTGGAGTTGTATACATATACAAATCCTTCATAAAGGCTAAAAACATACGTGTTAAACAAAACACGATAGCTAAAGAAATTCAATTTTAATTTGAAGGTACATATTATAAGGTCTCGTGTAACGTATATTATACGAGACCTTATAATACCTATTCGCAATTAACTGGCACTTGTTTTTGTTTAATGTTAATACAATAAAATATATAAAACTCATACAAAACCAAACTTCAGAGGTGTTTCAATTTTTATGATGAGAAGTGTATGTAAGTTCATATTAATAATGTAAAATTATACCTATACGTAAACCTTACAGGATAAAAAAAAGAAATTCTCTAAATGGTAGTGTAGGTAATCAGTATGTACCAAAAACCCGTTGTGTAGTATGAAAAGAACAACACGGTCACACATACCGAGACGAAAAGCGTCTTTAATTTTTATAATATGTTTAAAGACACAAGTAAATAGTTTTTTTACCTCATCGACTTTGACGACGTCCATGTGTGAGTTGAGCATGATGCTGGGTAGTGAGGGGTCGGAGCCTTCCAACGTGGCCACGAAAATCGGCTTCCCAGCTGGTGCGTACACTGTGTACGGTAACCGCAGGACTTCCGACTGACGAATCCAGAAGTCCACTGCATATTCTATGAAAAAACAATAGATGCGACATGTATTTTAAATTGTAGTACAGGTAGGGACCGAAACACTCCTGTCGAAAGGTCTTAACAACGCCAAGGTTATTACCGTGCTTAGCAGACCATGTATTTTGTTATTAGCAGGTACATTGATGGAAAAAGTAAAATAAGAATCCACTAGTAATTATATACTGTACTGTTGTACTGTTGAAACGTTAAACTTGTATTATGTTTCTGTGCCATAAAAAGAAAAGGTGTTATAATTTTGTTCCAACTATAAATAGGGAAACAAGGAGCTACGTCTGCCAACAAACTGCTTTCCAGTTTGGCAGAAATAATATATTTTGTAAAAAAAAACGATATCCTTGTCAATAAACACTTTTTCATTTTAATTTTGTTTTTCATGTGTTAATAGAATAAATGATAAAATCGTAATTTTAACCAGCATAGTGTCCCAAGGTCTGGCCTTCCTTTTGTACAATGAAATGATTTGTAACTGTTTTGCATAATGCTTGTGTATAAAAAGTGCACCAACAATATTTATTACTATCTATTTAGACCAGAAGTAATAATGAATGTATAATTAAGAATATTTAATCTTGCGTATATCCAGCGTAGGCTTTGGCGCCGCGTAGACGCTGTCGAAATGCACACGCTACGAATCGCGTAGGCGTGCTACGTCATAATGTAGCCATAGGCACGCGCTCCGCTTGACGAATGTCAGATGGTTTGTGAACGCACCCTAAGTTATATCATTAACCGAAGAAAAAAACGGAGGAGGTTCTCAATTCAACGCATATATTTTTATTTTGTTTGTTTTTTTTTATGTATGACCACGCATAACTTTTTACATTGTAGTCCGATTGTAATAATTCTTTTTTTATTGGAAAGGGTATACTCCGAAGGTGGTCCCATATAAATTTGGAAAACAAAATCGAACGCTAAGGGTTGAAAAATAGGGGATGTTTGATTGTTCACTCACTGATTGTAATGTTTAACTACGCATAACTTTAAACAGAGTAGTCCAATTTGATAAACCTTTTTTTATTGGGTAGGGTATACCTTGCCAAGTATTATTAGTACATTAAAGACACAAAAAATTATGAAATAAAAACTTTTTATCGGAGGTTTAATTTTTTGCTAAAAAGTTTTTTCTAGCTATCTAATCGTCACAAACCTAAATTTATTCAAGATTTCTTCCTTCTCCTGCTGAACAGTGTAAGTGATCAATACAAATTTTATCTATTTAAACTGTAAAACATTCATATTTGTCTGACAAATAAAGGAGATTTTACTGAAAAAAATATGTCAAATATAGGTATAATACATAAGTACTTAAGTTTTCTTCCTTGCTTGTGTCTATGCGAAGGTATTCCCTGAATCTGTCCACTGAAGGGAGCTCCAAGTAGTAATGATATTTGTTCCGCAGAGGTCCAGCATTGCAGCTCATCACGAATAAGGTACACAGCCAAATTAATAAATTCATCGTTAACCTGAAAATAGGAATATCAAAACCAGACTACATTCGAGCGTCGCTAAACCTTTAGTGGATACAGGTTTTGTATGGATGGCTTTGCCATCCGACTTCCACAAATGTTTACTATGTTAATAGCGTGTTTAAGGGAGATAAACACTAAATATCATCAGCAAAGCCTTTTCCCAACTAGACATATTTGAGTCGGCTTCCAGTCAATCCGGAAGCAGTTGAATACCAATACTTTACATGGAGTGACTGCCTATCTGACCCTTAAATAGCTGGGAGAAAGGCTAAGCATGGTGATATGAACCTTATCTGACCAAGGCAGGTATACCTAATATATTAGGTAGGTACCTGCCAAGGTCAGATAAGGTTCATTTTTTTCTACCACCAATCCGAAATTGCTTACTCCACATTGATAAAGTAAAAATAATTTTACCTGACAAATACCTACTTACCTAGTAAACAAAGCTCCTGTAAAAATGTCCACTGCAATTTATTCTATAAACAGTAGGTACTTTATGAATTATAGTGGAAAACGTTTCCGTGCACTTTTTTTTTGGATTATAAACACTTAATGTAACTTTTCATTGTAGGTCTACTAAAGTCCATGAAAGTTTAATCACATTTTAAAATTAAATTATTCACTCACGTATTGCTCTTTACACTGAGAACTGAATATCAACTGAAGATAATAAACAGAATTTTAATATTCATCAAGAACCTGTAATTAAGAACCTTGACTTTTTATAGTAGGTAAGTATTTTATATATTTTTCTTTATTCTTAAGATAGTAATCAAGAGCTACCGGAATGAACAATAAGGTTTTTAAGCTACCTACGTAGCTACTATGGTAGAATGATTATTATGATACCTACCTATTTTTTATTTTACCTACTGCATTGGAGCAACAAGGCTCCTGCAGACAGATGCGCGAGAGTTTTGTATGAAAACTTCATAGAAGTTGTTCTAGCAGTATAGCACCGGCACTATCGCCTCGCGCCAGTCTGCTGGAGACTTTAGATTTTTTCATTTAAATTAGGAACTTTTGTGCACAGTTTTAAGGCTTATGTTTAACTTACCACCAGATATATTAACATATAACAGACAAAACAAGTAAATGATCACCAAAATTAAACCCGCATTTTAATGTAAAATTATAACCAAAATTTTAACATCTTGCTATCATCCTATTTAAGCAAACTGACTCCAAATAAATCATTGTTAATCCAAAAGTAGTAAATGATCACCAAAATCAAACCAGCATTTCAATGTAAAATTATAACAAAAGTTTATATATCTTGCTATCCTATTTAAGCAAACTGACTCCAAAAAAAATCATTGTTAACCCAAAAATAGTTAGTGAACACGAAATTATTAAGAGTGTACTACGTGAGTTCGACAAATGGGTGTGCGAATAACACTTGTGCGACAAAACTGTACTGCGACTCACCATAGTACGAATGCACGCTTGTGCGACACACTAAATCTAGTCGTTTCTAGCACTCGCCGGCCGCTGCCGCGGTACCGCTCGCTTCGCTCACTCGGCTCGTGCATAGGAGGTCACAGTTTTAACCTAACCTAACCTAGTGTACTATGTGAGCTCGAGTGTATCGCACAAGGGTGCATTCGAACTATTGTGAGTCGCAGTACAGTTTTGTCGTACAAGTTATAATTGGTGATCATTTACTACATTTGGTGTTCGAATACAATTTAAAGTGCAGTCGTGACTAAAATAGATAATACTAGCTTTTGCACGCGACTTCGTCCGCGTCAAATTTAGGCTCTCCTTCCCGTCGCAACGAATCGCCTGCCAGTTTTAGTCCATTTTTCGTTTGCTGCTCCGCTTCATTTGAACCGTAGCGTGATGTTATATAGCCTTCCTCGATAAATAGGCACGATAACACAAAAATATATAAATAGGCACGATAACACAAAAAATATATAAATAGGCACGATAACACAAAAAATATTTTTTCAATTCGGACCATTAGTTCCTGAGATTAGCGCTTCGATAAACTCTTCAGCTTTATAATATTAAGTATAGATGTGCCTATGTAACGGAAACTTTGAACATTATTTTGTCTCCCTTTCGATTATGATGGGACTCCCTTTTTCGCACTTAGACCCTCATTCGGGTGGGTCCCCGAATGAGGGTCTTTTTTATATTTATTTTATTCTGACTAACAAAGCCAGTCTAGCTTCGCCTAAAAGTGCAGAAGCTTCCTGGGAGCATCAGAGGCTTTCCGAAGCGATCTCATTGTTCCGTAGATTGGACTGCAGATTAGAGTCAGCACTTTTCGAATGACAAAATTACATAAGACAGTTCCCAAAATGCCCGCCCTTCACCACTTCATAGTGCTTTAGTTGGGAAGAAGACAGTCCCCCGGCAAGTTGGGAAGAAAAACTGACGCAACAAACTCTTCAGCAGCTCAACTGTCTCTTCATTTAGAAGAGCTTGATCATCATAATCAGCCTATATTGTTCCCACTGCTGGGACACAGGCCTCCTCCTGGTGACAGGGAGTGGGCCGTAATATACCACGCGGGCCCAGTGCGGGTTCGTAGATGTCACATGTCTTCAAATTTTTGGTTCTAGGACATGCCGGTTTCCTTACGATGTTTCAAGAACTTGATAAAATATAATACTAAATAGCTGACCCGGCGAACTTCGTACCGCCATATTTTATTTCTCTAATTGCAACTGAGGAAGTAAAACCCTTGCGGTAAAATGGAATTAGCTAAATTGAAAATAAAACTGGAGTACTCAATTGAAAAATTCATATTGTCGTACAAAATGCGTAGGGTGCTTATTATAATTACTACAGGTGTACTAAACTATCGTTAAAATATTTACAGTAATGCAAATCAAACCCCCCACGCTTTTTGTACAACAGTTCAGTTAGTTTCAAAAGCGTGTTTTTTAGATTTTTCAAACTATAATTTATTAAATGTAGATTTTATTTTTCTTATCTTTAACTATTCTTTATAAACAATGACTTATTTACAAAATACATGAAGAAAATAAAATAAAATGCAAGCAAAAATACTTACATGTGTATAAAGTTATGATTTTGCACTGATTAATACTTGCAGAGGTTATATACTTGGTAAATGCACAGGTATATTTACGTAGAGACCGACGCAGAGAGTAGTACTAAGACTTGCACTGAGATTTTACTGAGACTATCACTTTCCGGGAGATAGTATTAATTCACTCGTTTAAAAAGGAACTGTACTGCGGTGACACTCGGCGCCAGTATTTATACCTGAACATTGAATTTCCCGAACGTTCTAGTTCGCATTTGAAACTTTGATTAAAATTTGGCGCCAAGACTTTAATCATTCTCTAACAAAAATAGTACATTTTTTTTTTTGTTATTAATGGTAATAATATTGTAACATAATACGCAGTATAATTATAAAAATATCAGTCACAAACCATTAAAATAATACGGTTATATCGTGAACATAAATAAATATTACGTGAAAATAAAGTAATAGAATTTATATTCTAAGAAACAGAACGCAGCGCCATCTATTGGGTGTATTTGTAACCTAGATGTCAAACAATATTGAAGAAATTTATTGATGAATCAACGTACACCGCCATCTTTTAGTTTTATGAAGTTCTCATAGATGGCGGTAAATAAACACTTGCTTAAGAAACAATTAATTGATACATTTTATGCGTTTACATTCACGACATAAGCGAATAATGGAGATGATAACTATCCTATCCAGTAAGTTAGACCAAAATACGGGTACATGTGAAATTTGATTGAAATCGGTTCTGTAGTTTTGGAGTTTATTGGCAACATACATCGTGACACAAGATTTTTATATATATATATAAGACTATTGTAATTTTAGACTTTATTTTTCTGGTGTCAAGTATATATTTTTGGTTAAAGAACTAAGGGTATCAAAGCATTTTATGGTGATCATTATATTTAATCCCCAGTTTTAATACTTCTAGTATAGTGAGTGAATTTTAGATTTTCATTATGAAAGTAGGTAAATTATTAATTCTAGATATGTAGGTCGTACTTGGTACGACGCTGATACGATGGCCTCTTGGCTAAATGATAATAGCCAATCCGTGATGTGCTGCTATGCTGGATCACTGCGGAGCAGTATTTAAAGCTAATACATTCTGAGATTGATTGATTGATAAGGGCTTGTGGCTAAGTAATAACAGTCGCACGGGTTGATCGTTCAGGTTAATCTACGCTTGCCTCGGTTGGTCCCTAGATGGGTGACCATCTTTACCTTTCCGGGCTTAGACGGTTGTTACAGATCATCAGAAGCCCGAAAGTCTGACAACCAGTCTTATCAAGCGGTATCATATTACCCAGTAAGTGGGTTGTGGATGTCAAATAGGCAGTCGCCCCATGTAAAATACTGGTACTCAGCTGCATCCGGTTAGACTGGAAGCCGACCCCTACATAGTTGGGAAAAATGGTAGATGATAATGAACTTCTGAGATTGATTATACTACGACACTGGTGGAATCTGCAGCATGTCGCACTAACAACTGAACCCTACACAAATCTCCCCCACGTTATATTGTATAGCTTGGCCGTTCCATTGAATAATTGCAAGACAAGAGACTTAATTTCTTACCATAAGCCCATAGGAGTCTGTACGACGGCCGCGAAACGGTCAAGCTGTAAATTTTTGCCAAGATTGGGGAAACGGGTTGTAGAGCTAGGCCTTGTTTCCGCGAAACGGCCAAACCGTACCTACCTAGGTACATTTTGACCAAGATGTAAGGTTTGTAGAGTTAGGTCTTATAGAGTTAGGGCTTGACTCTTCATTAAATCTGATAAATTGTTAGCAGTGACAGCGTTATTAAGTCTTGGCAACCTAGATACTTTACAGGAAATGTTTTTGAGGGAATTATTTATTACTAGGCTTAATTTATGATCAATCATTAAATGACAATGCCCAAGTAGCAAAATAATGTCATATAAATGGTACAATGGTTATTCAACTGGACTGCTGCCTCCGCCCACAAAATGCAAAAGGCGAAAGCATAAAAGTCTTTCTTTAAGGGCCCACCTTTTTTTTTTTTTTTTTTTTTTCAGGATTGGAAATCATCAAATGACTTCTCCCGCTCAGGGCGGAGCGGGAGGGCGTGTCAGACTTTTACTGACTAAAACCCACCCGTGTTCCATCAGTTGCCCATGTGCCAGGGCCACGGTATCTCCTTCGAACAATCACGCGACCCCGGCAGGCATCGGTCCTAGTAGACCCCTTCACTGTAAGGGCCCACCTTGAATGTGAATGATAGTAGGATGGGCGTGGTTTATGGCGGGTCAACCTAAAGTGGCCGGCCACCACAAACTTATATCTGAACCGTTTATAGAGAATAGGAAAACCAGCGGCCAAAAGTTGAACTAATGACAGAAAATGTCTCGATATAAAAAACGTTACTAACATAGCATAGCCTTGCTGTAAGCACTATTCCTGTCACTGTTGCACATCTGTCAAACTGTAATAGCAAGGTAGAGACGGAAACATCTTAGAAAAAAGTACGTGAAAGTATCATTAATTTAGTCGGTCTATGAAATTTTTGCACATAGCGTGCGATGGAGTAGACAAATAATAAAAATATTTAATTATAAGCAATAAAACTATCTTACAGCAAGAAATTATCTTCTTTATCTATACGTAATATTATAAATGCGAAACTAACTCTACCTGTCTGTTACTCTTTCACGACTAAACCTTATTTGTTACCCATTAACCCTATTTATTCCGCGACTTCACCTGCGTCCGCGTAACGTAAGATTTACGCAGACGAAGTCGCGGGAAAAAGCTAGCTAATATTTATGTACGGATGTTGGGTTATACGATATTGATTAACTCAACATAATTAAAAATATATAATAAACAATTTAAGTATTTATTAATTACTAGTGATCGCCCATTGGTCGAAATTTGACCGTGGTTCATTTGAATAGAAATACATTATTAAGTGAAAAAATATATATAATAATAAATATTAAAAAAAATATGGTTAAATTTGACATTCAGTAACACTATAGACAGATAATATTAAAGGCAAATATTCTCGATATGATCATAGATTTTAAAAATGAAATAGGTTATATATCTATAAAATTAATTTATTACCTATATTTATACTTGACAATAATACAAACAAATAAGATCTTTATATTTTACCTATGTTAACAAATAAATAAACTGAACTGAACTGACATTCAGTAAGACTATAGACCACAGATTTGGACCATAAACAAAAGAATATCTATACATGTGTATTATTAAATACACGGTAATGAATAGTAGTGTGTGTAACGTGTTATTTATTGAAAATAATGTATTTTTACGCACAATTTAAAATAAATATTAGCATTCGTCACTTTTTCTCTGTATAAACTATACGTGTACGAAATTTCATACTCCTCCGGCCGCCCAATTTTCGTAAAAAGGGAGCCAAAGTTTTCGCTTCACGTATTAATATATAGATTTACAACATGAAATTAAAAATAACGAATTAATCTTCTAGAGGTCTATAAATAAAATATATGATGGTGTTTAAGAGATTAATAAACTTCAATTTCGTTTCACCGATTACTATACATTTATTTGGTAAATGACAATTACAATATTTTACATAGACTTCGTCCATTACGTAATACTAGTTATGAGTAATTTTTTCACCTTATTTTACAAGACATTTATATTTCCTTCAAGGTAAATTTCGTATGGCAATGTGTATGATAAATGTCAAAATTACTTGACATACATACATATTTTAGTAATTACGTGTGACTGCGGTTAGAAAACCAAAAACTAAATATTATTGCCGATATTTTGTAACTATGTCTAGATTATATCTTTTTATTTGGGTGTTTTACCCGACTGTAGAGAGCAATGTGTTTATTAGCCTATTAACTCGTATGTATGTTTGTTCTTTTATTAAATTTATTTTTCATTACAGTTATTTTGGTGTTAGGGGTAATTCAGAGATGGCGTACAAAAATAATTTGCTAAACAGTCTTCATAAGATGATAGAAGTATGTTTAGTGTTATTCAAAACAGAGTAAAACACCATTGTTTTGATCATCCATAAAATCTTGTAGGAATTAAAAATTATAAATAGCCAATATGTTTTCAGAAAGCACTCTTGTAGACCTTTGATTAGATATCAATTACATATCGAGAAGCAGTGGTGGCTCAGTGGCAACGGCTACTACTTACGAGTTCGAACCCGAGCAGGCGCTATACTCTGTGTAAATTATTTCAACACCACTGCTCTCAAAACTGTGAAGGAAAACATCGTGAGTAAACCGGCATGTCTTGGAACCAAAAAATTGAAGACATGTGACATCTACCAACCCGCACTGGACCCTCGTGGTGGATTATGTCCCACTCTCTCTCACCGAGAGGAGGCCTGTGTCCCAGCAGTGGGAACATTATAGGCTGCTAATGATTAGGTATCAAACACGGTACATATAGGGTTCGAAACTGCTAGGCCCGGCTTCAGGCCACGTGCCTGACATGGATGGCTTCGTGAAGGTAGAGAGGAAGAAGAGTAAGAAGCTTCGTAGACGGGACCAGTGTGAGACCGCGCTAGCAGGACTCAATATGCTGCTGCGTCCAGCTACACTAACGACGCAACTCTATGTGTCCCGTCTACATTACACCACGAAGGTTAAGGAGATCGTGGAGTTTGTACGTGTTAAGTCCAACTGGACCTTGAGGGTCGAGAAGTTGGATCCGTGCCACAACACGAGCTTCAAGTCATTCGTGGTGCGAGTTCCAACTCATCATATCGAGACCTTCCTCAAGGAAGAGTTTTGGCCGAAGGGTGTCGTGTATCGGCGATTCCGCGGAAAGCTACGCGATACTACACAGCGCTACACGTCACCGTCACTTCGTGTACAATAGTTATGTTTACGTGGTTCTTATTTGTATGTATGATAGTCTGTATGGTATTATGATTTGAGTCTTTGTAGCCCGAAATAAACTGATTTTATTGATTGATTGATGTATGAAATTAAAATTTATATTTTCAATAAAACTTCACATCTCCTATAAATGATAAATTATTTTATTTCTGTAAGTAGGTTTGTACACACACTTTTACATGCCAATGATATGTTTTTAAACTAGTTCGGCGTTTGACACAGCCTGTTTAAATCATTACCCTTCTTTGGGCTGCTGTCAAGTAAAACCTCACCTTTTTTTACAATTCTAATGCTACTCCATTCATTCGTTGTGCTCTTGCATTTGAAGTGACAGTACTTGACATATAGATATATTGTTGACATAATTCAAACCTAAAAACGAATTATATATTTTATTTTATTTCTAAATGAATGATTATTATAAGTTTTTGGGATAAAATAGACGTTCTTCTCTATAAAATAAGGTGTTTACTCAATATTATTTTACAAAGTGAGAATAGATTGTTGCTGTAATGCTTTAGTGAAAGTGGTGAATTCGATTTATTGTTATCATCATCTTATTGGTATTTAATTCTTGCAAAATGAATAAATTAATTGCCCTGTGCAGGCACTCCTAACCTTGAACATACTGTTCAGTTTTGGTTTATGGTTCTTCCCATTTTCATACATAATTTAGGTCGTCTCTAAATGGTAATAGAAAAAGAATGCTATATTGTTCACAGTCACAAAAATAGACACATATACAGTCGAAATATAAAGTTATTTGGAAAGCCAACACTTATTATACTAAATAATTACAGCAAAATGCTTAACTACTACCTTTTTCTGTAAACACAAATATTTAAAAAACGTAATTTTGATCGCACCGATTTGTAAAAAAGTGACATAGGTTCGTCGTCGATGAGCCCTACTGGGCGACTGATTTATGAACGAACGAGAGTGATGACACTACTTATGATAGGCAAAAGAAGAGATGGCGATAATGTGTATGCGCTTGGAATAAAATAACGTATGTGCCAAAACGAATCGCCGTTTTTTATGAATGAAAAGTATTATTAAAACGAAAACTGTTTTACGAAAACTTAGACACAATTATAATCAATGTTTTAAAGTAAACTATGTTTAATAATACATACGCATCGCGCCTTGAGGCTAAAAAAATCATAATCATTGATAGAACTTTGCGATTTTTTTGTATCGAGAAAATTTCATCGTATCGTGTATTCCTTTTACAGGATACTAGATTATATAGTCAAAAAACATACACTAAAAGATTAAGTATGGATGTCATACGGTAAGAAAGGTACGTTAAAAAGAAAAAGCACGTTTATCTCGCTACGTCACCGCGGGACTTCTAATAGCAAGCCAATGTGGGATGAATACGTGATCATCGCGATCGTTGTTCCGTAGGAACCCGAACTGCGACGGTAGCATGAGCTGGAAAAACGCCTAGTGTATTGACACCCTTAAATATACATGTCGGCTGTTGTTCTAGTGTGTTTATATACATAGTTACAGACTGTAATTATTTCTGAAGATTCAGCAAAAACATCTTAGCGTACCCCTTCAAGGTATACAGATAAAAAATTTAGGTATGTGATCGCTTTTTAGGGTTCTGTACAAAAATGGTAATAAGGAACCGTCATGGTACGAGTCAGTCTGTGTGTCACAGCTGGCTATCTCAAGAACTACTAATGCTATCAAATTGCAATTTGGAATAATATTAGATGACGTTTGCCCAAAAATAGGGCTACTGGGACACGTGTGGTATCACCATTTTTCTTTTTTTTAGACCATGCGACCCAAAAAAAATGTTTTTCGAAATTTGACGAATTAAAAAAAAATAAAACGTTTTTACCTCCGAAGTGTGCATAGAAAAGAATCTGAAATTATTCTTTATGATAGAAGTGCGCGTGCACGCGCTTGGCGCGCGTGTCCGTCTCGCTCTTGATCGGTTATTTGTTTATATTTTAGCAGTAACTAACATTAAATTATCTAGCTGATTTCAACATAAAAATGGTTAGGTATACCTGTCTCTAAACCTAGCCATTATTTTTTTACGCTAGCCAGACGGACTGCAGACTGTCAGACTTTCAGCCGCAGGCCACGCTAGAGCTACTGCGGTGAGCGGGGGGGCGACCTGCGTGGGCGGGAGGAGTAAAGACGCTGCGTCTTGCCGCAGCACGCTGTAGTGTGCCACGTTGAAGCGGCCGCGTGACACGTGGTTTTTATCTGCTATTATTGCGCGGGGTTTAAAATGAGTTCGTCTTAATTGGACTCAAGCTATTGCCATACGTAATTAATTTAAGGATTACTTTAATAATGAATTAACCTTTAAGTCCCTGAGATACCACATTTGGTATAGACATAATGGTTTTTTAATTGTGTTTGTAATTACGGCATTCAATGGGTTAGTATAAATACCTTGAGTTCCTGGGATTTTTTGTCTTATTTAATCCAATTTTTTTTTATTACATATTTATTCTTATATTGATCATCCTTACTGCACCAGATTGCTGGCCTAGACATTATTTCACTAATAAACTCCTCCGTATTTATGTTTTGCATCGCGGATAATTCAACAAAATTTAATAAATACGCCGGACGCGCGAACTCGTACTATTCCTCCGCTGGTCGCGGTCGCCTGACGCGCACGCCAGTCACGCCAACATGGCGCTCCCCGTTCAACCCGTATTATTATTTTTCCCGCTCATCGCAGACGCAAGACGCGTCGCGCCAGCGTGGCCTGCGACTCAGTCAGTATGTTGTCTCTAAGTTATATTAAGACTAAGACCAGCCTTTTGTGCGGGTCCAAATCAATGTTGCTCCAGGTACATCATCTTTCGCCAATTTAATTTTTACCATGTAGGTACTACCGTTAACGTTTCTCTTAGGAAAATTCAAAACATATGTACCCCCCACAGGTGCTGCCTCTCGTGGATCTTTTTTAATTGTTCAGAAGAAACGAGCGAATATAAAAGAAAGAGAGAGGGAGAAGCGAAAAAAATATAGCTAGTACATTTTGAGCACGGATTTTTCATATACTTTTCTAAGAAACAGCGAACTTTTTTATTTTTTTATAGCTGGCGAAAAAATTCTACTCTAGGGGGTCTAGAATCATGTGCTGAATTCGTGATGCGTCGATGCATCTGCCACCCTGTATACCTTCGTCGGCAGCGGCTTCAGAACCTGTCGTGTTTTGATCAATTTCAGGGTCCGGGTTGTAGTGTAAATTTTTTCTCCACTTATAATTGTAAGTAAGCAAGGAGTACTAAAATAAAAGGCCCCAAAAAAGCTGTACGTGTTTTTATTTTTAAATAATAACTACATTCATACAATAATTCTTTAGTGGGGGAATCATTTTTCTCATCGCCGAATTCTTCGAGCGACAGTATGTTTGTTTGTCCTTTCAGGACAATTCTTTGTAGCCTTCGACCTCGTCTATGGCGGAGTAAACTGCTTTCTTTTCGATCTTCGCTAGAACCATCCTGTCGTCAAAATGAGTGATTGTGAATATTCGCCCTGGTGACAAAAAGAGTTGTTAGTTTTAAAGAATGCTAGCTTTTGCCAGCGGCTTCGCTCGCGTAGAAGTCGGAAATTATACCACGGGAACGTACTACCCGGGATTAAAAGTGTAAGTATCCTATGTGTTAATCCAGGCTATAAACTGGCTTGTGTGCCAAATTTTATCCAAATCTGTCCGGTCGATCCAGCGTGATGGAGTAACAAACACAAAAACTTACACATTTATAATATTACTAGCTTTTGCCCGCGGCTTCGCCCACGTGGATGTCGGAAATTATAGCAAGAGGACGTACTACCGCGTTTAATGTATTAAGAATGCATTAATCCAGGTTATATAAGTAAGGGACTAAATTTTTTGTCACCAAAATTTATATTTGTCATCAAGTTGTATCACCTAATAAATAGATCTATCGCCACGAAATATTTTCGTTCTCAGATAAACAAAGAGTGTTCTTAGTCCATTTTTCGTTTGGTGCTCCGCTTCATTTGAACCGTAGCGTGATGTTATATAGCCTTCCTCGATAAATAGGCTACCCAACACAAAAATATTTTTTCAATTCGGACCATTAGTTCCTGAGATTAGCGCTTCGATAAACTCTTCAGCTTTATAATATTAAGTATAGATGTGCCTATGTAACGGAAACTTTGAACATGATTTTCTCTCCCTTTCGATTATGATGGGACTCCCTTTTTCGCACTTAGACCCTCAATCGGGTGGGTCCCCGAATGAGGGTCTTGTTTATATTTATTTTATTCTGGCTAACAAAGCCAGTCTAGCTCCGCCTAAAAGCGCAGAAGCTTCCTGGGAGCATCAGAGGCTTTCCGAAGCGATCTCATTCTTCCGTAGATTAGACTGCAGATTGGAGTCAGCACTTTTCGAATGACAAAATTACATAAGACAGTTCCCAAAATGCACTCACACTTCACCACTTCCTAGTGCTTTAGTTGGGAAGAAGACAGTCCCCCGGCAAGTTGGGAAGAAAAACTGACGCAACAAACTCTTCAGCAGCTCAACTGTATCTTCACTTAGAAGAGCTTGATCATCATAATCAGCCACCCCCACTGCTGGGACACAGGCCTCCTCCTGGTGACAGGGAGTGGGCCTAATATACCACACGGGCCCAGTGCGGGTTCGTAGATGTCACATGTCTTCAAATTTTTGGTTCTATGACATGCCGGTTTCCTTACGATGTTTCAAGAACTTGATAAAATATGCAAGTAAAAATATATATAAAATATCCAAGAGTATCCTCTGCAAGTACAAAAAAAAAAAATGATTTTGCACTGATTAATATCAGTGCAAAATCATTTTTTTTTTTTTTTTATTGTAATTCACAAAACTGATGTACAATCACAAATTCAATAAAACAGTTATAACACAGTATTTTTGTTTGACATCTACTAGATGTGAATCTAGCATGCATATTTTATGTAAAACACTTATCATTAAAAGAAACAAATAATTAAAAATGAACAAAACCTACAAAATGTTAACTTTTCCATAGAAATAGAAAAAGTTTAGAAAAATTAAATATAAAAGGATAATAAAAATAAGTACTTATACATGTAAGACTAAAAGTTTAGTCCTAACTGAGGCTACAGAACCAGCAAAGACATCTACTTCTCCACGAATGGAGTTGGCAAGAGAAAGCATGCGGTAAATGGGTGAAGAATTTCCTACATTAGTTCGACTATGAGGCAGGACGAAAGTGTTACGGTTTATTAAGCGGCTGCTGCTACCTGGAATACTAAATGTCACTTGTTCTAACAACTCAGGAGCATCTATTACACCGATTATTAATTTAAACAAAAACATAAAATCTAATGATTTTCTACGTGCGCTTAGAGAATTCATTTTATAATGACTCAGCCTCGAGCCATACGAGTTCAGACTACGACATTTGTTATCCGAGTAACTTAAGTGGTATAAAAACCTTTTCTGAACGCGCTCTATCCAATCAGAGTGGACCTGATAAAAAGGGTTCCATACCGTACTACAGTACTCCAGAATACTTCTTATAACGCTATTATAAATGGCAATAGTCAGAAATGGGTCTTTAAAAATTTTCATTTCCCTGACAATGAAACCTGACAATTTAGACGCACGATTAATCATTTGGTCATAATGACTCCTAAAACTCAAACTTCTGTCTATTAAAACACCAAGGTCCCTTATAGTATCAACTTCTTGGAGCGGGCTGTTATTAATCGTGTAGTGATATTGACAAGATTTCCTTTTTCTGCTAAAGGAGACGGATACGCTTCCATACAATTTTGGGCCTTGATGTAAAAAGATCAAAGTGGTGTCAATAGATAGGTACTATATTATAAAACAATCACTGAAAATTTTGTAGATTTTGGGAATCTGAGAGCAGAGTTAAAATAGATTTACGAAAAGTGAGGTTATGCAACAATCTACACTTAACACCTGATTTTTGAAGTGTGATTTGTATCCATACATCCACATCGCAGACAAACAATACGGTGGCCAAGCTGTCTAGGTAGTCTTTGAGCCAAGATCCAGCAAGCTTGGCAAACATGGTCACTGGAGTTTACCTGAAAGATGTAAAGTGTTTAGTAACAGATAACATGATCACTTTAAAAAAATCTCAGTTCAGTAGTAACTTAGTTCAACGTAATGTATCTTCATAGGCCTTTTAAATCTTTACCTATGTATAGTTTATTATTTTGGTAGTATAATGGTGACAAAAAACGCTGTAAAGACTGCAAGCCAGCGGGGTAGACGTTGGTGAACTAATAAATAGGAAGTGAGTAAGTACTTACAGATTGTGGTGCACGCCATTGACGAATCACTGCTAAAATCATTTCGTCATCTAAAGCTCGACGACCTATTGTATTACAGCGATTAGTCGCTATGCCACAATTTACGCAACGATCCATGGTTTCAATTCTCAATCGGTACGCCATTCGTGAAATCCAAAATAACAAGTCCAAGTCAAACGTTTAAGCGGGGTTCTCAGTGTCCGGTATGGTAGCAAAGGTTGTACAACGAGGTAGATCAGAAGTCCGTAGAATGAAAGCAGGGGTCGAGAAAAATATCAATAAAACTATGAGAGGGAACACACTCAAAACGTATACGCAACGCAAACGATACAAAACAAGTGAGTTGACCATGCCTACATGACACTGACGTGTTATGTAGGCATGGTCCGATATATCAAAAATGAATTCAAAATCCGATTTCATACAAAAATCGATTCATATCGATTTCTCAAACTTGAAGATTGGATTTCAAAAATCTACCTAGCCGAACCAAACGCTAACGATCTATCATCAAACGAATCGACAATAAATCACTGAATCTCATCACCAAACGAAATCCAAACGCAAACTGGATTTTGTTAGAAATTCGCTTTCTCTCTTTCTAATTAAACGTAACTTAGCAGGAGTAAAAAAGATAGCGTGTATTTTGTGATTTAGATTTCGGCTTTCGGAAATCTAACGGACATTATAATGCGATCAATATCATCTTTACTGTATTTCATTTTCGAGATTATACGTTGATGTATTTTGGTTTATGGTTCAAGGTTTCTTGGAACGAGGCTTGGCGCTATGGAAATCAGATTTCTAAAAACGGATTTTGAAATCGATTTTGAAATCTGAAATCGGATAAATATCAGTTAGCGCTCAAAACCAAAAACGCCCATGCCTAGTGTCATGTCATGCATATCATGTCAAAGTTAGCACAGACTAAAAATACAATAATCGATTGGTAAACGTGGATCAATTTATTTTAATTATGTAGATATTTAATCGGTTTTAGCTGTTCAATACGTTAATTCTAATACATTTAATTATTTTAATTCAATTAATCATCTAGTGAAGGCATTTTCTTAAATAGTATACACCCTGTCACGTTAATCGATTATAATTTAATCGGTATTCCATTTACTTCGTAACCTTAACTTAATTTTCTGATTTCTCATTTTCCAGATTGTAAATTGAGTTGATTTTTCAGATTAATCCAATAGAAAAATATAACCTGTTTTTTAAACTATATCTCTACTTATTACAATTTGGCCCAGAAATGCCCGTCTCCTTTAATGAAGTAACATTTCTTTTCATTTAGTGACATTTTATTTTGTATGCACCAACTGTGTACTTTATTTAAATCTAGCTGAAGCTGATCATAACTTTATACACATGTAAGTATTTTTGCTTGCATTTTATTTTATTTTCTTCATGTATTTTGTAAATAAGTAATTGTTTATAAAGAATAGTTAAAGATAAGAAAAATAAAATCTACATTTAATAAATTATAGTTTGGAAAAACTAAAAAACACGCTTTTGAACCTAACTGAACTAAAAATTTAAAAATAAAACTGGAGTACTCAATTTCAAAATTCATATTGTTGTACAAAAAGCGTGGGGGGTTTGATTCTCATTGCTTTAAATATTTTAACGATAGTTTAGTATACCTGTAGTAATTATAATAAGCACCCCACGCATGTTGTACGACAATATGAATTTTTCAATTGAGTACTCCAGTTTTATTTTCAATTTAGCTAATTCGATTTTACCGGAAGGGTTTTATTTCCTCAGTTGCGATTAGAGAAATAAAATATGGCGGTACGAAGTTCGCCGGGTCGGCTATTAGTATTATATTTTATCAAGTTCTTGAAACATCGTAAGGAAACCGGCATGTCCTAGACAGGGCCGGATTTGGGGGAGGGCAACCGGGGCTACAGCCCCGGGGCCTCCACAAGTGAGGGGCCCCCACAATGAGAATATTAAAAAAAAAGAAACATGTTACCACTAACTATTAAGAATGATAAATATTCTTATTATTTAATTATATTGTGGTAATAAATATTTTACCACAATATAATTAAATAATAAGAACAATTAAACCATATTCGTTCACGTCAATCTATCAAACACCAATATATCACACAGCCCTGATAAATGTGTACCAATTTCCATAATTATTCAGTTAAGTACGCCTGTGACTAGGGGTCACAAAACCGGTTTCACCGAAATCGAAAAAAACGGGTTAAACTGTTCTTCACGTCATTTTTAGAAACCGGGTTTCAGTTTAGCGAAAACCGAGGTTTCGATTATTTCGGTTTTCTGTTAAAATAATAACTTATTGTCTCATCAATTGTAATTATTATATTGATCACACCATTGGTGCTGTCGTTGCCGAGGTATAGTATCAATTAATTGAAAAGTCTGTGTCTGAGTTTCAACCTTACGACGGACGTACGACGTTCACCGCTTACTCTCTTTGAGGAGTGGCTGGAAAGGCTCCACGGCGTCCTCAGATTCCGCCTTACGCAGGTCCACACCGGACACGGGTGCTTCACGAGGTTCTATTCAAGATAGGATAGCAGGAAACACCCGGGTGTTACCACTGAGTGGATCGCCTGGAGGATACGATGGAGCATATGGTGAAAATGTGCCGTGCCTGGGCGGAGCACCAACGTGTACTCGTGGAGGCGATCGGCAGCGGCGATCTCTCGCGTCCGGGCCTGGTCCAGGTCATGTACAAAGCGAAAGGGCAAGGGCAGCCGTTACCTCCTTCTGCGAGGCAGTAATGCTCGCGAAGGAGGAGGCGAAGCACGTGAGGGAGAAGCAATATATGCGTCCTCACGTCCCTAGCCACCGCAGGAGACGCCCCGGGCGTCGGGAGTCCATTGCGGACTTCCGGCTACCGTCGTAGGCGCGAGCTTGCGGGTGGCGAGCAATGGGTAGCTCGCCACCCGGTAAGGACCAGGCCCGGTCGACGGCGCGTTGTATTCCACACGCGCGACTCTAGAGATGTCAGCATTAATGAAGGGGTCGGCTAGGACCGATGCCTGCCAGCGTTGCGGATTTTTTCGGAAGAGCGGTGACCCTGGCATAGACAACAGAAGAAAGATGTGTGAGTTTTTGTCAGTTAAAGTCTGACACGGCCTTCCCCTCCACCCAAAGCAGGAGACGTCAAGTGATGATTTCCTACCCGAAAAAAAAGGACGTCCACCGCTACTGATACGGGATTCGAACATGATTTAACTGCCATCGTTAGAGCTGGCTCTTTATGAACATGGAGGCTTTTGCAGGTGTACAATAATTTGTTTAAAGTTCCTCCCTTCGAGTGTCGAGGCTAAAAGAATCTTCCCATCAGCCGGTTACCTTTATAATCACTTAAAAGGCCGTGGCACGATTTTTTTTCGATTTTGCTGTTTTATGTGATTTTACAGTTAAAATACTGTATTTCTATGTTCGTTTATCATTTCAATTTTGAACAATCTATGATCATTTCAATTTTGATGAAATTAATAAGCTACGTTTTTATTTTTATAATTTGATTTTGATTAGTCGACGTAAACAGACTGTAAAAATACGTCTGAATAATAAAGTACATCAGGCTCCAAATTTCGCTGAATGATAACAATTTAGACATTCTTTAAATTTTACGGTCGAATTACTAAAATAAGAATGAAGTTTATAATATTGTTGCTTTAAGCCAGATGTTTTGTTGATTTTCAGATACAATAATTGTTGTTTTTTTTTGGTTTATTCACACAAAAGGAGTTTTTCAATTTATTCTAGTTTCTCTGATTTAGCAATAAAGCTTATTACGACTGTTGACGACAAAAAGACTTAAGAACCATAAAAATAGATTTAAGTTAAAACAACATGGAAATAATCGAAATAACCGAAAAAGCAGGGAAAACGGTTTTGGGATGCAAAATAAAAATAAAAACGGTTTTCTAATATACCAGCGGTTTTGTGACTCCTACCCGTGACGGAATGGGGTAATGTTTACCAAAAGGCTCAAAGGTTCAGAGTTTGATTCCTCGTCGTACATTTTTTTTTGGTAACGAGTTGGTGCAATTTGTATCGTTGATAGATTTGTATAAAACGGACTATCAAAAAGACCAATCTACAGAACTGTTTTATTATCAGTTACTCCAGAACGAAAATTTCAGAGCTACATTCCCGAACATTGAAATCACACTGCGGATGTATTTGGTTTTGATGGTGTTAATTGCACTGGAGAGCGCTCATTTTCAAAAATAAAAATTGTAAAAATAGACTTCGAACTACGATGAGACAAAACCGCCTATCAAAGCTATCCTTCCTTACTAAGCATTGAAAGTGATTTACTTCGGGAGCTGGATTTCAGCGAAATCATCGATGATTTTTCGCCAAAAAAGGCTCGCAAGGTTCCATTCCTTAACGCGATAATTTAGTTTCATATAATTCTTGTACTTTACTAAGACTTTACTATACTCACAAATGTTTCTTAATAATATTTAATTAGTACCATGTGGCGTCGGAGTACCGTGTGGCGTCGGACTAAAAGAATAGCACCCCCCCATTTCTTCCCGTGGGTGTCGTAAGAGACGACTAAGGGACTAACTAGAGAATGGGCAGAAGCGTTCTCTATGCATTGCAGACTATCATACTGCGATTGCCAACCCGCCTGCCAAGTGTGGCGATTATGGCAATCCCCCCCCCCCACAAATGACAAGCACCAAAAATAAATGGCCCCTAGTGCCCGGCGGCCCACCTAACCTTGGCTACGGTAGCGGTCAAGGTCACGGTGAGGCAAGGGATGCTAAGAATCCCCGGAAGAGATCCGGCTACCACAATCACCGACAGCTGGACCTGGCAACATATAACACGCGTACACTTCGGACCGACGAGAAGATCGCCGAACTGGAGGAAGAATTGAGCAGGTTACGATGGGATATAGTAGGGTTATCTGAAGTCCGAAGAGAGGGGGAAGACTCGATAATCCTCAAATCCGGAAACCTGCTCTATTTCCGGGAGGGCGACCAGCAGTCCCAAGATGGTGTCGGGTTTATCGTCCATAAGTCCGTTGTGAGCAACGTGGTGAAGTTCGAGAGTGTGTCGATCAGGGTGGCGTACCTTATACTCAGAATATCCGCAAGGTATTCGCTGAAGGTCATACAGGTTTATGCCCCGACCTCGTCACACCCCGACGATGAGGTGGAGACCATGTATGAGGATATTTCCAGAGCCATGCATGGTTCCAAAACTCACTTCACTGTTGTCATAGGGGACTTCAACGCGAAACTGGGCAAGCGAGGCGATGATGAGTTGAGGGTGGGGCAATTTGGAGTTGGACGTCGCAACCCCCGGGGTCACCTACTGGCTAGTTTTATGGAGAAGGAAGGCCTCTTTATGATGAATTCCTTTTTCAGAAAACGTGAGCACAGGAAGTGGACCTGGCAGAGCCCTGATGGTGTAACAAAAAACGAGATTGACTTCATTATGTCAACGAAGAAGCAAATATTCAATGATGTCTCAGTGATCAACGCGGTGAAAACTGGGAGTGATCACCACATGGTAAGAGGCACATTGAATATGAATATCAAGCTTGAAAGATCTCGTCTGATGAAGTCAACGCTCCGTCCAGCACCGATCCAACTTCAAAACCCCGAGAGCTTTCAGCTCGAACTCCAAAATCGTTTTGAGTGCCTAGGGAGCTCCGTGGAGGATTTTTACGATGGGTTCGTGGAAACTGTCCATACGGTCGGGTCTAAGTTCTTCAAGACCTGCCGTACTAATAGGAAACAGAAACTCAGATCCAATAGTGTAATTGGCTTCGGCCGTTCTATTTAAAATAAATAAACATTACAGCTTATGGAACAGAGGCGCGGAATGATCCCGCAGTCTTCAAAAGCTGCGCTCGAGTACCGGCAGCTCAATAGACGGATCTCTAAGTCCTTGAAAAGTGAATATCGCCGCTATAACACAGAGCGGATCAAGGACGCGATAGAGCGGAATAAAGGCTCCAAGGTCTTTACTAAGGATCTGTCTATTTGGCCAGCTTACGAAACTGAAGACTGATGATGGCAGGGTCATATCCACCAAACCTGAACTGTTTAAGGAGATTGAGAGGTTAATACACGTCAACAAGTGACCCCGTTACTAGTCTGGCAAATGACCCAAGAGCTAGGTTGACCCGACACTATACCTAAGACATCCCGGACGTCAGCTTGTACGAGATTCGGATGGCTCTGAAGCAGCTCAAAAACAACAAGGCGCCGGGTGATGACAGAATTACAGCTGAACTCCTGAAGGCCGGCGGGAAACCCGTTCTCAAAGCCCTTCAGAAGCTGTTTGATTCCGTCATACTCGAGGGCAAAACGCCACAGGCATGGAACAGAGGTGAACTTAAGAATTATAGGCCCATCTCACTTCTGAGCCATGTCTACAAGCTGTTTTCAAGAGTCATCACGAACCGTCTAGCGCGTAGGTTTAACGACTTCCAGCCTCCCGAACAAGCCGGATTCCGTAAAGGCTTTAGCACCGTAGACCACATACATACGCTGCGGCAGGTTATACAGAAGACCGAAGAGTATAACCTGCCTCTCTGTTTGCGTTTGTGGACTACGAAAAGCCTTCGATTCGGTCGAAACCTGGGCTGTATTGCAGTCTCATCAACGGTGCCAGATCGACTATCGGTACATCGAGGTGCTGAAGTGTCTGTACGAAAACGCCACTATGTCAGCCCGACTTCAGGACCAGACCTCGTAATCTATCCTTCTGCAGCGAGGGGTGAGACAGGGAGATGTTATTTCTCCGAAACTATGCACCACTGCACTGGAGGATGTCTTCAAGGTTCTGGACTGGAAAGGGGCTGGCATCAACATCAATGGCGAGTACATCACTCACCTTCGGTTTACCGATGATATAGTTGTCATGGCTGAGACTATGGAGGGCCTCAGTACAATGCTCGATGAACTCAGTAGAGCTTCCGAAAGAGTGGGTTTAAAGATGAACATGAACAAGACAAAGGTCATGTCCAATGCTCATGTGATACCCACTCCAGTGAATATCGGAGGCGCTGCACTCGAAGTTGTGGACGAATATGTGTACCTAGGACAGACTGTCCAGTTAGGTAGGTCCAACTTCGAGAAAGAGGTCAATCGTCGAATCCGACTCGGCTGGGCAGCGTTCGGGAAGCTACGCAATATCTTCTCGTCCCACATTCCGCAGTGTCTCAAGACGAAAGTCTTTGACCAGTGTGTGTTGCCAGTGATGACTTATGGAACTGAAACGTGGTCGCTCACAATGGGCCTTATTAGAAGGCTGAAACTCACCCAAAGGGCGATGGAGAGGGCTATGCTTGGAGTTTCAATACGCGATCGAATCAGAAATGAACAGATCCGTAGGAGAACCAAGGTAACCGACATAGCCTGAAGAATTGCTAAACTGAAGTGGCAGTGGGCAGGTTACATTGCTCGCAGAACAGATGGCCGATGGGGCCGAAAGGTTCTGGAGTGGTGACCGCGTACCGGAAGACGTAGAGTTGGAAGGCCTCCAACAAGGTGGACCGATGACCTTGTGAAGGCCGCAGGAATCCCCTGGATGCGGGAAGCACAAAACCGGTCGAAGTGGCGGAGCTTGGGGGAGGCATATGTCCAGCAGTGGACGTATTTCGGCTGAAATGATGATGAATGATGAATATTTAATTTGTCTTGTAGGTAATAAATTATTGAAACACTACAATGCAAAAAATTGATCCATCAATTTGGAAAATTATTAGGGGCCTCCAGTCCTTTGTTGCCCCAGGGCCTCCAGACTTGTAAATCCGGCCCTGGTCCTAGAACCAAAAATTTGAAGACATGTGACATCTACGAACCCGCACTGGGCCCGTGTGGTATATTAGGCCCACTCCCTGTCACCAGGAGGAAGCCCGTGTCCCAGCAGTGGGGGTGGCTGATTATGATGATCAAGCTACTCTAAGTGAAGATACAGTTGAGCTGCTGAAGAGTTTGTTGCGTCAGTTTTTCTTCCCAACTTGCCGGGGGACTGTCTTCTTCCCAACTAAAGCACTAGGAAGTGGTGAAGGGCGGGCATTTTGGGAACTATCTTATGTAATTTTGTCATTCGAAAAGTGCTGACTCCAATCTGCAGTCTAATCTACGGAAGAATGAGATCGCTTCGGAAAGCCTCTGATGCTCCCAGGAAGCTTCTGCGCTTTTAGGCGGAGCTAGACTGGCTTTGTTAGCCAGAATAAAATAAATATGGGTCCCAATATGGTGGGTCCCTCATTCGGGGACCCACCCGATTCCGATCTTAGTGCGAAAAAGGGAGTCCCATCATAATCGAAAGAAATCATGTTCAAAGTTTCCGTTACATAGGCACATCTATACTTAATATTATAAAGCTGAAGAGTTTATCGAAGCGCTAATCTCAGGAACTAATGGTCCGAATTGAAAAAATATTTTTGTGTTGGGTAGCCTATTTATCGAGGAAGGCTATATAACATCACGCTACGGTTCAAATGAAGCGGAGCAGCAAACGAAAAATGGACTAAAACTGGCAGGCGATTCGTTGCGACGGGAAGGAGAGCGAAAATTTGACGCGGACGAAGTCGCGGGCAAAAGCTAGTTTTAATATATTTCGTAGGGTTTAGCCAGCGTTCGCAATGTAAGCGCAAAAAAATTAGTTTATTTATGACATCACATTAGAAACCTCTAAAATGATCAGCGTTTCTTTACTATATTATACATGTTATGTACATATAAACGTTCCTCTTGAATTACTCTATCTATTAAAAAAAACCCGCATCAAAATCCGATGCGTAGTTTTAAAGATATAAGCATACATAGGGACAGAAAGACAGCGAAGTGTCTTTATTTTATAATATGTAATGATGATGATGATGATGATTAGTAGGAAGGCTAGTAGTTAGAAGTAGTTTTTAGCTCCCCCTTGTACCACAAAATAATAACTTAAGGGATTACCTTGCTGAAAGCCGAAAAATACCGTATGTTTAACGAATTTTGTTGACGAATCGTATCGTACGATTTTCATTAAAAAAAATATATGTCATATTTAAGGTCATGGTAAATACTTTGTATTGTTTAGAATTTTAATAAACTTTCCCAAATTTTAGAAAAATGTGGCAGTAAACAGGTCCTCCTTCAAACTAAATTGAAAATTGTCTCTGTAACGGCTGAATCGTTTGACATGAATTTTATATCAAAATATGCGTACTGATTTATTTAATCATTTGTATTGTTTACTTTTTCTTATTTCTTTTACATTTTTAAATAATAAATAAAAACCCGAAACTGCGCGAGAAACCCGTTGCTTTCTTGTGACATAATACTCGTCGCGACGCGAATGACGCCATACATTAGTGCCTTGATGGCTGCCGTGAAGGGTGGACAATACGTGCGTTATTTTCACCAAATAAAATCTAAAAGTTCACGTTTTTAACGATTTCTGAAATAAATAATATTGTAAATATTACAAATATAAATATTTCGTAAAATAAGAATATAAATTAATTATGTACATAGAAATAAAGTAGTTTGTAATTTCGTTTTGCTTTCTGAACCAGTCATAGAGTAAGCTTGCAATATTTTATAGATATACCAGTCATCATCAGACATCCAATTTTCTTACTCAATGATGGGAATGAGTTTGGGTCAATTAAATTAACTGGCGAAATTCATGACATGAAAAAGTTAGGTGATCCTAACTAACTCCGTTACTGAGAATCGATAAGCACTTACCTGGTCATCATCATATAAAATAATTTTTGAAAGCTAGGTCAGCAGGCAAAGTCCATCATTTAATTCAACTTAAATATTAATTTTTAATTGTAGAGGATAACAATACATAAGAACTCTCAGAGAGCGAATAAAAATAGGCAAAAACCTACATATCTGTGTTCTTGCTTAATCGTCAGTTCGTTTGTGTTTTGTTATGGTAGATGGCACCAAACGAAAAAATACTAGTACAGAGGTCAAATCGTCAAAGTCATCGGGCAATGTGATAGCCTTAATGTATAATTTGTAATTTTTAAATTGTCATGTACCTAGACATGCGGTAGCGTGTCAAGCCAAGTTCAAGTAACAAAACTGACGAGCAGCACCGTGTGTAATATTACACGAACCATTTGGAACCACTTTTGACCCCCTCATAACTCAAAAACTGTCTCACATAAATGTGTCATATTTGGCTCATATATTGAGACTTACGAGATACATAAGTGCTCCAAATTTCATAAACACATCTCAAACGGTTATTTAGATATTAACGTCCAAAAATCGTCATTTTTATCACTGACTGACCTATAGATCAAAATTCTAACCCAGTTCCAGATGACCTAGATAGTTCAAATTTGGCATGCAAATAGGTAATTAGATGAACACAAAGGAATAAATCAGACACTGGTAATTTTTTATAATTTTTCACTTAATTGATTCTATTAGGAACACTTATATACTTAGTGCCTATAAAAACTGTATGTAAAAAAAAATATAAGAATCAGCAATCAGCAATCAAAACTTATGACAGCCGGTCTTTATGTGGATTTTAAGGTCTTCACGTGAATATATAACGAGTTGAATACGACCCTTAATTTTTTAATCAAAATATTTCCGTTTTAATACTTATAAATAAGAGTATAGACGACTTTCGTATTTATTACGTTATTAACTGGGATTTAACATCAAAAATTATTATATGAGAACCAGCCAAGTCAGATCTTAGGCTACAATATATTATCCTAAGTTAAAAGAGAAAATGGTATTTTATGTAGTTATAAATACATTTCAGGACTGACCATTGAACTTGGCACCCATTTAGATCTCACTTCTTTTGTCATTGAAGTCAACAACCAAGGCATATATCATAATATTGAACTTAGCTCTCATTTCACATTTATGTTTTTGATAGGATAATTTATTTCTGAATAGGTACTGTAAAAAGTTATCTGCATAAGTCGACCTTATTTAGTGCAGGTTGGTTATAAAAAGAACAGCAAATGTGTCGTGTTGGGCAAACAAGTAAAACACGGGTTCCCTCTATCTGGCAGAAAATTGATGCTCCGAATTTTATTTGGCATAACACACTTGGCATAATCTTATTTAAACGAATATTTGTAAGGCATAAAAAATGTTCAGCATAATCATTGTTTGGCCGAATGTTCATATGCTCGACTTTACGCTGGCATACTTTCAAGATGGCAGAATTTTATTTCGCATAATTACCTTTGGCAGACTTAAAATTCCGCATAATTTCGTTTAGCATAACATTTATTTAGAGCAATGATTATTTGGCATAATTTCACTTGGCATACTATGAAGATGGCAGAATTTTATTTAGAATAATTTTGTTAGGCATATTTTCATTTCTATTAAATTGCATTTTAACCTTAAATAAAATGAAATAGTGTCTCAAAAAGTCAGTATATGTTGTGCTACAAAAATTATTGACAGAAACGAATCGCTGCAGAACCGACTCCACGTAGTCTTGTCTGCCCTACCCCTAGAGTGTAATTTAAGCCCGCGTAGGCGCGGAGTGGCGAGGCGGCCCGCGAGCTGAGGAGCAGGTGGTTTTGACGGCCGCCGCCGTGGCTGAGGCTGGCCGGCGAAGCCGGCCAGCAAGCCGAAGCCGCGGTGGTGAGCGTAAAACCATCTGCGACGATGAGCTCGCGTGGGACCGCCGGAGCCCCGCAGCGCCGAAGCCGTGACAGAAACCATGCATGCTGCATGTTGCATGCTCGCCTGCATGCTGTAAGCTTGCTTGCATGCTGCATGCTTGCATGCTTGTTTGCTTGCATGCTGTATGCTTGGTTTCTTGCACGCTGTATGCTTGCTTGCATGCTGCATGCTTGGTTGCTTGCACGCTGTATGCTTGCTTGCATGCTGCAAGCTTTTTTGCATGCTGCATGCTTCTTCGATATGAAATGTATGCCAAAAGATGATTCTAAGTTTAAAGTTATCTGAGATATGATAGTTCTGCCTTTTAATAACTATCGATGTGAAATTATGCCAAGAGACGATTCTGACTGCGAACCTTCGGCGATATGATGGTTCTACTTTTTAATTATTATGGAATAAAATTTATGCCAAAGATGATTCTGACTTATGAAATTATGCGTTGTGAATGTATGATAAATGAGTGTATGTATATCGATTTTCTACGAAATGAAGTTTATGCCATCCGCTGTTATGCAAAATAATATTATGACGAAAAAAATTCTGCCATAAAGGGTGGACCCGTAAAACACTATACTTCTGATGTTTCTTGGTGAAGTATTTGGGTATCCTGCAAGTTCCAGGTGATGGTACAGCATCAATACAAGCATCAGTACTTTGTTCTTCTAATATCATTAAAGTACTAGAATACCAAATTTCGACTCGATCAGACCCGTCGAAAATGTTCAAATCCGTTCAACTAGAAAATATCTGATAATCTCCATCGGGCTGAACAGATTTTCTGAATCATAGCTAAGAACATTTTCGATTAAGTCACCTTTCAAAATCATAATCGTTTCAGCCGTTTGGGAGCTACGATGTCACAAACAGGCACACAGATACACACGTTAAACATATAGACACCCTTTTGTTTCCGACGGAGATTAAAAAGCAAAAACTATGTTGTAAAAGTATGTTTGGATGTCTCTTAATCACACAAAAAGAGTATCGAGTGCCCAAAACTTATACGTAGGCGGAAAGAAACATACCGATCGGAAACGTATCGTACAATGTCATCTATAAATTCTAAAATCCGCTCAGACAAAAACTTATTTTTTAAATGGGAAATTAACTTGTCTGTTCCATTTTTACGCATAAACGGTTCAACTGATTTGATAATGGGGGGAGATAGGATACTCTTTATTAATATATTATATTCCCGTGAGATAATTTTCGACATCCTCGCGGGCGAAGACAGCAAAAGTTAGTAGGTAATATACAGAACACAAAAATAACAGCAATTAAACTAGCACAAGAAAGGAGTTTCAGGTTAAACTGTTGACTAATTGATTGAGAGGGGTTAATACGACACCTGGAAGAAATGGTGTTTTGAGCGTGGCCAACAGGCAATCATTAATTTACAGGCATCAAAAAATTATACAGACATTCTTAATATTAGGTAACTTACACATTCCACTCACCTATTGAGTACGACATTCCCTTTAGTAATCGAGAAAGCTGTACACTTATTGTTTCTGTAATCGACACAGCGCCACCTCCGCAATCCGGCGCGGAAGGTCGTTGAATGCAGGTTGTATATGTATCTGTTTAATATCACTTGCAACGAACCTCGTATTGACACCGTGGATTGTAGATTTGATGATGAAGCTGGGAACACAAAGGATACACATACACATTACAAAAATCACAGTTATAATGGTTTCTTTTACGTTTACTCCTTCAATTACAGGAGATCACAGCATGCACATATAGCTAGGTAAACGATACACTAAAAATGAAAATTAGAGGAAATACATCAAAATTTGAGCAAAATATAACACAAAAAGACCATTTACATGCCAATCTCGAGGATTCCTAATAAAATAAAATTGAATAAAATGATAGAAATAAATTGAGTGACATGTCAATATTGAAAATTCTCAACAAAATAAACATTAATAAAATTAAAATATACAATGAATAAACATGTCAATAATGACGATTCTTAATAAAATTAAAAATTGAATAAAATGAAATTGGTCGGTATGATAATAATTTTACATTAATTGTTGACGTCAATTCAAAGCTGAAGAGAAATGTACCCGGTTACTGCGGTGGTCAAATTCCTTTGGTATTCCGAAATGGGGAGGGTTATGTCTAGGTTAAAATGCTTTGAAAATTCATTGTATTACCGACAGAGTATAGATGGGTCGTACTAGGTTAATTTTGTACTAGGTGCACCTAGTCCGAGTCCGAAAAAATACTAGAAACAAATACCTATTCCAACTAGTCCTTAGATGCTTAGTCTTTGCGTACCACCGATACGAGTAGATACGTACGTAAGCAGTAATAAGGTGCGTTGGGTTGGTACTATAAGATCGAAGCTGGGGTAAGAACGTAGATATCAAATATTCCGCTTATTTGGCTATATTTTTTAATGCTAGCCACATTGCGCGGCACATCTATATGTCCCGCCCCGCCCTGCAGTAGGGATGTTCATGCGTAAAATGTATCGATATTTTTTTCGATATGATATATCGTGATGTTGTATCGATACTTTGCGATATATCGTAAAAATATATCGATATTTTCGATATATCGTAAGTAATTTGTATTTATCTAGTTAATAGTAAAACAAATATTAGAAAGGGAACAGGAATATCAGTACAAAAAGCTAGGATTAAGAAACAAATCAACTTTATTTACTTAAATCACAATATTTTTTCTCCAAATCTCTCCAAAACAAAATTTTGTTAATTAAGAAAAATGCGACGTTGTTAGCTTGGTAATCATCAAAGTTCTAAGCACAGTTGCATTAGTCTTTGTATTAAATTCCCAATATTTCGTTTTTAGCTATTCCATTATTATTTTCTATTATTAAAATAGTAATCTTTGACATCGTGTTTAAAATCCAATGATACTTACTGTATGAATCATATTCTGTATAAAAACAAAACATGACATATATAAGGTGTATCTATTCATACACGAAATATTTTAAGAGTTACACCTGTAGGCGGTACACCTTATATAATTGCCACAGCTTGCTTCTTCTATACAAATATATAGTAGGCAGCCTTTGATATCGTTTTTATATAACAATATGCAGACTTTTTTACAGTGAATGTCGTAAACTGTATTAAACAAAACAGACTACCTAATTGTAATCAATCTATTACTATACTATATTTTATAGGATTTATTACACAAGCGTATGCTTACAAAGAAGCCAGCGACCACAAATTATATATTGTTTTTACTACTAAACTATAGGAAATATTACTAACGCAGAGTAATATTTCGTGTCAGAGCGTTTCGTTTTTGGATTCAGGTATTTTCCATTCTTTCTACCAATCGTAAAAATAAATTAAATAAAAATTACTAGACATGCAATATGCTTTTACTTTCTTACGATATATCGAATGAAACATATCGATAGTATAAATCGATATCAGGTGATTCGATAACATCGAGTTGAATCGATATATCGCGAGCAAAAAATATCGATACTTGAAATATCGATATATATCGAGCACCCCTACCCTGCAGTAGCCGCCAGTCGTTCCGGCAACTCAGACGTGTACTACGCGCCGTTAGAGAAAAAAGGTAAAATTCATAAAATATTTGTCGATCCGTCTTTCACCTTCATTTGTGCATATTTTAGTAAAAGTATAGCTTATTTTGGTATTATTTTGCCTAAATACTAAGTTTTAAGTAGAGATAACTCGATAAAACGTATCTAGAAATGTCTACTATCTCTATAGGCTGAAATCCGGTGTTACCCATCTTGAGTGAAGATTGGACAAAAATATCCGGTGCTAACCCATTTCGAAATTGGTAGTGATTATCAAACTTTTATTACTCATGATTATAATTTTAAATACTTAATTTTGTTCGTAATCGTTTCAATCTAGGGCTTATGTAAGAGATATTAAACTACTTAAACAAACTTACGTAACTGTATCTGTTTTGCATCTTTTGTTTTGAGGTGGGAAATCATCCAATGACTTCTCCTGCTCTAGGGTGGAGCGGGAGGGCATGTCATATTTTTAGTGAATAAAACTACACCTGTGTCATTCAGTTGCCCTTTGCGTTCTAGGATTGCGGGTTTATATATTTTCTAGAAAAACAGCAAGCGATAGAATTAACAAAGGAAAAAGAAATTCAGAAAACAACAAAGCGGAAACAAAAAACAGTACTTCAACCTAAAAATTATCAATTATTATCCTATACCAGGACCATCTGGAAATCAAAATAAAAACTTAAGAACAGAAGCAACGGTAACGAATGAATCGATTTTTGACTAACAAGAATAGCACTGATGTAACTAAAACAGGCAAAGGAGTAGGAAAAGAACTCGAACTGACAAAAAAAATGATTTGAAACTGGACAAGTATGATGAACACAGGAAGAAAAGCGAATTACATAAATTGGATAATAAATCTGACCAAAAGACAGCTACAAAGACCGATGAAAAAACGTAAAAGATCTAATAGCAGTGTTACGACAATTGAAAGTGTTCAGATGAGTATCCACAGTAATTCTGACTTATTAGATTCTTTTAGCGAAATGTTATCTAACTGTGATAAATTGACTGATTTAAATGATTATGAGGAAAACAAGACTGATTTAAATTTTGCATCTAGAGAGTAACAAATTGAACAAATAGTTAAAGAAATTAATGAAATGGATAATAATCAAGAGAGAAAAGCAAGCCAAAGGAACGATACTTGCGAAGAGAATGATGTGAGATAAAGAAATTCCAGAAATTTCTACGATAGAAACAAACGTTAGTGGAAATGATAATACGAAAGTGACTATCTTATCATCAGTAAAAATCACACCAGAAAACCAAGCTGTCTATAAAATTCTACCCAGAAGTTTGCAGCTAAAGCCAATTGATAAAGATTTAGATTTGTTTACAAACCAAAAGCGAAAATTATCACAAAATGCAAGCGTATCTAATATACCAAAGAAAAAACAGTTAATTGCCCTACAAAAACAAGGCCTAAAGATCAAAATGATTTTAGTGGAAACTTTTATTTCAACACTAATGAAGGTGATACGGGTAACGATGGGACCAAAAATTATATTGATACAAGATAACATTCTATAAAACTATCGGCAAGAAAAACAACCTTAAATTTGTTATTCCTAAGCGTAAAGATCAAGACTACGTACCTGATTATAATATTAAGGTGATAGAGCTACTACAGATAAATGAAGATCCTGTGGAGTATACCCTTATGAACGACGATGTTGAGAATTTCTTTTAAATTGAAAATTGTTGTGTTTATTTCCATATAGGATTATATTATTTCATTCCGTGTTTTTGATTTCTATACTATAAGATGGTATAATGTTCCTAAAAAGTGAAAATGTGTATTTTGTTATTGATATGTTTTCAGTTATGTTTTGATTTTGATTTTTCTACACCGTTGTAATAGACATTTCAGTTTAATTAGGATTTTTATCCTAAAAATACTAAAATGTCTTTGACAATGGTCAATTCTTTGCTATAATTTTTTGTATTCATTTCTTTTAAATTGAAGAATGTTTATTTCATATAGTAAGTATTATACATTATTTTAATCCGTGTTTGTGATTTCTACTGTCTTCCACATTCGTTTCATTATTTGAGGATCTGAAATCCTATTCTAAGAAAACAGGTTTCTAAAAAAGCACAATTTTGTTACCTCTTCCCTTCATCTCTATACCAACCGTACAGTATTCCGATTTTATAAGACGCTTTTACATACGCGTATTTTATTTAGTAGTATACTTGTGGATCAGTGGCGGTACCTTCATATAAGCCCAAAAGCCTCGATAGAGAATCAATATCAAACCCGAACTATTTAAAAGTTCACGCGCTTAGTTCTTCAAAATAACACAAAGTATCTACCTATGCCACACTACTACACATCGCGATTGTTCGCACGCAGAGTTTCGCATTTGCAGCATCTACATGTAGCTATCTCGCTTACACGTACCGGCTTTTTCCGGGCTTTCAAATACTATCTCGGTCACTTTTGCACTTATAACGATGTGCCGTATAACGAGTTAGAGCCTTGTGCGTCTACAAATCGATCAGTATGGAAGATTTAAGCCGTGCATGCGTATGAAGTTGCATGACCTATGCGTGACCTTGTCACCTTGCCAACTCTGCAGTGTTGCCGTTTTAGCGACGTTGTGAGATCTTGGAGATTTTTAACGAGTTTGGAGACTTTTTAAGATTTAGCAACAATAAAAACTAGCGACTTTTTAAAATAACGAAATTAAATATTTAAGCAATATCTCAAAAAAAAAATTGCGACATCTAGCTAGATTTTTCATATACCTGGCGACTTTTTTTGCCTAAATGACAACACTGCAACTCTGCGTAAGTAGTTCCCGACACCCGAGTGCAACTCACTTCAGTTTCATTTGCTTGAGTGGGAAAAGTTTTGATGTAAAGTTTTTTGTGTGTTTTCTTAGATTTTCTCAGTGATACAATTGTTTCGGTGACTTACCTACAACAATGGAGGTAATTGTACCTTGTGAGGATTTAAAATGCGTTCAAGTTTTGATTGGCGAAGATAAGGTAAAATCTTTAAACTTTGCTCAGAAAAAATAGTTAATTTCTTCATTAAAACCGACGCCTAATCTGTGTATTTCTCAGACTAGTAAATCGCATAAACGAAAATTTAATAGATCAGTGTATAAAACTAGTTGGATTGTTCGTTGTTCGCACACTAATAAGTTGTATTGCTGGTGCTGCATATTTTTTTCAAATGAAGATTCCGTTTGGAATACATCTGGTTATAATGATTCAAATAACATATCTGGCGCCATTAAAAGGCACGCAAATTCCCATAAACACCTGTGTGCAATGATTTCTTTCGGTAATTTTGGTAAACAACGAATTGAGACATCTATATTACGCCAATATCTGAGGAAATTTCAAAATATAACACGCGCGTTGCTAACAACCGTAGTGTATTTCAAAGATTAGTCGATATTGTTTGTCATTTAGTACAACAGGAACTTCCTTTAAGAGGACACGATGAGTCCAAAACTTCATTAAATAAAGGCAATTTTTTAGAACTGGTCTCGTTATTTTCAAAATACGATGTCGTTTTAGAAAAGCATATGCAGCATCAGGAAAGTGACAAACCGGGGCCGAGTTATTTATCTAACAAAATTCAAAACGATATTATTCATTCCGTAGCCGATGTGATGCAAACTTGCATCGATTACGAAGTTAGGCAAACATTTGTTTCCATTATTATTGACGAAACCCCCGATGTTAGTCACAGAGAACAACTGTGCTTGATTCTCAGATATTATTGTAAAAATATTTGGTGTAATGCACATATTTTGGCCTTAGTGTTGTCTAAATCATGCAATAGAATTCAGGTTAGTTTATTTTTTTCAGCCCTTCAGGCTTTGTGTAATTTTTTCAGTAATAGTACAAAACGAGCTGCTTTTTACGATACTCATTGCAGCAAAAAATTGCCTAATGCTCCTGCAACTCGTTGGACAAGGACATACATGTCGCGAGTTGTAAACACGGTTTTTAACAAAAAAGTAAACTTACTGAGTTGTTTTCTGATCCGTGCGACAATCCACAGAACTGGGACGGGGATACGATTTTAGCTGCGGAGAATTTTGAAAACACTTTGCGATCTTTTAATTTCAATTTTTTTCTTTTTATTTTTCATCGGATATTTGAAAAACTGACTGCTTGTACAATATTCTACAAAAATCGCAAGTTGATGTCGGTTAATGTATTAATAAAATAAAGGAATTTCAGGCATGGTTACGTGCTGAATTTCAATCCGAATTTGATCAAATTTATGAGAATACCTACGTTGCAAAATAACTCGGCTCCTCGTTTGAGACGCAACGTACGCTGTGCAAAAACTGAATACAGACGACTTTTTGTAGAAGTAATTGATAACATTAATACCGAAATTACTGACCGATATTCTGAAATTTATAAATTAAAGTTTTTCCAACTGCTCAACAACAAAAAAATTGACAATTAATTTCCACATTTTCCTACAGAGGAATTAGATTCATTATTTGACATTTATGCAAACTATTTCGACAAACAAACATTAAAAAGCCAATTGATTTGCTTGTATTCTAGTCCTGATCTGAAAGATCGTAATGTTTTCGAATTAATTGATTTCATTCATGAGAATAACCTCGAAGATACCTTTCCCGAGCTGTTAAAGTTAGCGTATCTTGTTGTAACTATTCTGGCTACAAGTTCTTCCGCGGAACGTGCTTTTTCGTCTCTTAAACGTATCCATACCTGGGTCATTTTCTGAAAATCTGTACACTGTTGAAAATATGCCGTTTTTATTTTTTTTCATTGTAAATGGTTTTTATTATTATATTTACAATGGATAGTCTTTTCGCTATTTGAAAATACTAATAGAACCTCTTAATCAGGATTATTTACTGAAATATAACTAATTAACTGAACCTGGGGAACAAAATTTATTCCATTCCGCAGCTAATAACTTTTGGATTTAAAAATAAAATATAACTCGTTTGGATTTAATCAACTAGTATAACTCGTTAACGATCTTTTGTACTTCAATATAAAATAGATAAAAATAAAATTAACACTAGCAAATATACATAATCATCATTTTAATTTCCATTACGTTACTCTTTGTACTAAATTAGTTAAATACTTTTCAGTATGTTTCTCAATAAGGACAAAAGATAGGAACTCTTTTTTTAAATTAAATTCACCAAATTATTACATTCTAAATTACAAAATCTACTAACAATTAGATAGCATAATATTTTAGACAAAATATAAAATAGGACAGTCACGGAATAGACTGTTCCTATAACGGAATAGAATCCTTAAGACCATTGCACATTAACAAACATATGAAATCATTTTATTTATATTTTCAAATCTATTCTTAATCTATACATCAATTTTACTTGTAATATCTATATTAGAAGAGAAATATAGATATTACAAGTAAAACTGATGTAACTGAATGCTCTTAGCATGACCAAATTTTAGTAAGGAGTCATTAAAAAAATGAAGGAAATTTTTTATTGCAATTTCAGAGTCTATCCTATAGTAAAATTTGTTTATAATGATGGCACGAGGCTTGTGTCCTGCGGCAGTTTCGACATCACCAATAAACAAAATCATTGATACATAGTTACAAGTTATAGTTGAGTAATTTTGACAAAACTGGCGTAAGAATGTAAAAAAATAATTTAGGTATGTTTAAATAGTATCAAAGTATCATCTTCCTAAGAATTCCATTCAGAAACTTTTCAATTCCATTTCTACGTTACCTGCGTTTTGGTTACGGAGCGGAAGTATCGGAACCCTTACCTGAAACTCTTTTGTTTTAATTATTGCAACCTTACACACCAAATCAACAAGCTTCCAAGCAAATAAAATTCACTGAAAGCTAATATAGTATTTAAAATAATTTGCAAGAAAGAAACTTGTAAACTTACCTTGAAATTGGTTGCGGCTCTGGAAGATCAAAATCGGACCACTACTGAGGCACGGTAAAGATATTTATACAGTAGTCTATCTTCATACAAACGCTCGGAACGCAACTCATACCTACGCGCCTCGAGTCTGGTACACTCCGAGTACATACGCAGTCGCGTACGCACCGCTTTGATAAACGGATGGCGGGCGGTGTTATTAATGGTTTTGTTTGTAAGCAGTTAGCGTGCGATTTGTGGATATTTAATAATAAATCAGTGCAAGATGATTACTTAATATGGCAAATAGAACTTATAAACTATATTTTGCTGTTTCTGGTTACTTGAATTCTTGTATAATGCACCCAGAGATAATTTTTTTAAATTACCCTGGAAACTTCGAAAGGAAAGACAAGATTTTTTTTATATACCTACTAGTACGATTTTTTTTCTTTTTTAATAGGTAGGTATTTTGCTTCTTACAGCAAGTAAAATACCAGGATTATTAACCAGTCAATTACCGTAATTACAGACACAATTAAAAAACCATTGTGTCGATACCAAATGTGGTATCTCAGGGACTTAGAGGTTAAATAAGTAAGTGGATAGGGGAAAAAAGTGACAAACGAGAGACCTAACTACGCTCGTAGTAGCAGCAGGTAGTTTCCTAGCCTGGGGTGCCCGATCTATTGATTTGAATCGATCATTTCGATCGTAAATCATTGAATCGATAAACGATCTTGATCGCAGGATTTGAATCGGTCCAGCAAAGATCGTATCGTAATCCACACTATAATATTATAAATGCGAAAGTAACTCTGTCTGTCGGTCTGTCTGTCTGTCTGTCTGTCTGTCTCGCTTTCCTGCTAAAACTACTGAACCGATTTAAATGAAATTTGGTACACAGATAGTTTAAAGCCTGAGAAAGGACATAGGCTACTTTTTATCCCGTTAGTATGTATGTTCCCGCGGGATAATTTCCGACCTCCACGCGGGCGAAGCCGCTGGCAAAAGCTAGTTAAAAATAAATAAAAGTTGATATAATTTACATCTTCCACCCTTATCACTTTCAATAAAAAACGGTGCAAAAATTGTTTTTTTAATAAAAATATAATATTTACAATCAAAGAAACTCAAGTAGGTAGATGAAGTCAAAATACTTTTTGCGGGCAGCCCTACCGCGTC
The DNA here is from genome assembly GCA_932294355.1 of Aporophyla lueneburgensis. Lineage (NCBI taxonomy): Eukaryota > Metazoa > Arthropoda > Insecta > Lepidoptera > Noctuidae > Aporophyla > Aporophyla lueneburgensis. The sequence continues at coordinate 16,821,871 of OW028746.1, read as the reverse complement.
TACCGCGTGTTTACGTACCGCGCGTGCTGTAGGTAATTATTTCTAGGATAGGGCCGAGTCAAAATACTGTATAGATTATCTTTACTGTGACTGAGGTGTGTACTGTTAGTCCGCCGGTCGCCGTCAAAAATGCAGAATTACTTGTCGGGACCCGTTGAATGTATTACAAATTTTGACGACCGAAAATAAATATTAATTAATGGTCGTTTTGTTTGCATTATCTCGCAAAAATTACGGTTTCGGAAGGGAATTTTCCACTTTAACCGAATTGTGTCCTCACAAAAATAAAATTATTTAAATGTTTTGTGGGAAGTTAGGCTATTTTTGTAATTGTACAACAAATTGTGCATAACTATACTTCCCAAAAAAACACACTTTATTATATATAAGTCAACAAATACATTAAAGTTACGTTATTTTACTAAAACTGGTAGTAGGACAGCGCTAAAATTGGTACCTCCTATCAACATTTTTGAAAATTAAGTTAATATGAGGGTGTTTTTTAACAGCAACATTAAACAATACTGCAAAAAACTAACCACAGATCCTAATTTTAAGTGTTGTTTTTCTAAAACGCAGTTATTTTTCATTTAAAAAAATACTAAAGTGGTGGGACACGTCCGCAACACGATGTACAGTTTTTGTGAAAATTACCCACCTATCTGAGAAATACACAAGGTCAAGAGCGTCTTTCCGAATTATCAATGATAGCTATTGAAAAACAGTTGTTGGTAGAATTAAAACGATCACCAACATTTTAATCTGATGTAATTAAATCATTTCTTAAGAAAGATAGACGATTCCAATTAGAATATAAATAATGTATTTAAATTCCTTATTACATTATATCTAGCTATTTTTAACTTTCGTTTTGAAACTCTCTGATTTGTTTTTTTTTTTTGTCTGTAACCTGTTAGTCCTGTTACGAAGCAAGCAATTACTTACCATAACTTTGTTCCCTCAAGCAATTAAGCAAACCAAACGGCTTTTTTCAAAGTCACCGGAGGTATGCAATTGCTGATATGTTTATTATATTCAATCTAGCACTAGCATGCCTTCAGTGAGCTTTGGTTTCCTCATTCACCGCACGACAAGCAAGAGTGAAATTGAAGAAAGAAGAGGAAAGAAGAAGATGGATGAATTCACTTTTAATTTATTGTACCTAACCAGTAGTTTATGAGAAAATTGCGATGATAAATACGTAGGTACATCCTCAGTCGAAAACTGAACTTTCTTTTTTTGAAATCGGTTAAAATTTTATTGGGCTTGCCTTATTTTGAAACCCTGGGCACGCCACTGTTGTGGATAGAACCAAAGAGAATCTTAATATTAGGTCTTTACCTATGAAATTGCCGTTCTGCAGTACTGGCCATTTCAAATTAAAATTATTTTTGTTTGTCTAAGAATTCTAATTTCAAATTAATTTTATTTTAAAAACATGGAATTCTTTTTCCAAAAGTAGTCATTTGTTTATTGATTAGTGTTACATTTTCATCGCATTTCAATCTTTTTCGTCATCATGGATACGTTAAAAATTCGAGTAATTATAGAATATGAGTACCGTCGTGGCAGCAACGCGGCACTTGTGCCGCGTTGCTGCCACGCTTGCGGCACGCAACATCAACGACGTTTACGGAGCTAACACTACAAACCAACGCACCACCTGTTATTGGTTTGCTCGCTTCCGTTCTGGAAATTTCGGACTGAAAAATGAACCTCGCGGTCGTCCGAAGACTTTGGTCGACAATGACGAATTAAAGGCGATTGTGGAAGCTGATGATACACAATCTACGGCTGAATTAGCAGCAGCTTTCGACGTTAGCGTCAAAACAATATTGGTCCATTTGCGTCAAATTGGCAAGGTAAAGAAGCTTGACAAATGGGTGCCCCACGAACTCAATGATCGCCAGCGCGAAGTACGCGTCGAGACGTGCCTTGCACTGCTCAACAGACACACAAATGAAGGAATTTTGAACCGCATTGTTACCTGCGATGAAAAATGGATTCTGTTTGATAACCGCAAGCGCTCAGCAAGTTGGTTGGATCCTGGTTCAGCACCTAAACAATGCCCTAAACGAAAACTTACCCCTAGAAAAGTGATGGTCACTGTTTGGTGGTCTAGCGCCGGTGTGATTCATCACAGCTTCTTACCAAACGGGGTGAGCATTACTGCAGATGTGTACTGTGAAGAACTGAACTCAATGATGGAGAAGCTGGCACATCTCCAACCAGCATTGGTCAATCGCTCGTCTTCGCTGCTCCTGCACGACAACGCGCGACCTCATACTGCACAGCAGACGGTCTCCAAGTTGCAAGAACTGGGGTTGGAAGCTCTCCGTCATCCGCCCTACTCACCAGACCTTGCGCCTACAGACTACTACTTTTTCCAGAATTTGGATAACTTCTTGGCGGGAAAAAAATCATTACCCGAGAGGCAGTACTGTTCGACGCCAGGCCAAGCCCAGGCCATAGGATTTCATTAGCGCAGTGGAAACTATGATGGTGGGGCCCTGGAGCAAGAGTGGCGTAGCGAACTGTCCGCCGTGCGCGGAGCTGATTAATACAATAATCAAAAGACTCACCTGATGGTAGAAACCTGGTTCTGGAGCCTACCTGATTTATGTATGTAAATAAGTGTATATTGTATTGTGTAGTGACGTTGTAAGTAGGTATTCAGGATACCACGCCGCACAAGACGCTAGATTTTTTCCAGCACGCGGATCACAAATCACTATAACCTCAAACTATTTCAAACAAAGTCCAAAGATCAACCCGTTCTATATCGTCAAAAGGGGTTGGTTACACACAAAACAATTGGGTCACGACAGATTGTCCACAAAAACGACCGGTTCAAAGGGATTAATTTACAACAGGTCGCGAGGTCCCAAACGGCGACGGACATTTTTCCAAAGACCAAACCAAAAAAAAGTCAAACTGACAAGTGACAGTTGTCACTTCGTTACACGCGCGTTCGTTAGGCGCACAGATTAATCAAGTCAAACGGGATGGAACATTTACCCCCACCGGACGGGCCCTCCCGTCCGCTAATCAATTGGCAATCTTGACAAGGTTGCGTTTTATCTGTCCACTTGACACGCTGCCGGAGGATGTGCAAATACTCCAAGCTCCAACGCTTCCAAAACTCTGAGCGAGCTGCTGCACCAACTGAAACCGCGATAGCCGATTTTGGCTCACATCGACAAAAGGGTACTAGGGCAGGGCGACAAGTGGCTGTCCAATCAAAAAATGGCCCGGGGTTAGGGCATCCATTCGTTCGGGTCCGAAGACAGCGGGCACAATGGACGCGAGTTCAATACAGCTTCAATGCGGCAAAATACCGTAGCTAACTCCTTAAAGGTGAGAACGGTGTCTCCCAACAATCTGCGCCAGAGTCCCTTTGCCGCTTTCACCGCGACCTCAAAAATACCCCCCTCCCAATGGGGGCAGGCTGGCGGGTCATAACAATAACAAACAACAAAAACATCCAAACAACAACAACAACAACCAAACAACAACAACAATTTAACTAAATGGCCCTCCTTAGGCAACAAAAGGGGGTGACGGGCCCCATAAGGAAGGCTAGAGTGCCTCAACCGTCCCCCAACACGCAAAAGACCCGTATCGTCCAAAAAGGGGTTCAACTTACTAACGGCTCCCGACAATTTCCAAAACTCTCGCTGCAGAATGGCCAACAGCGCATTGCAACCGGCATGCGAGTTCTTAACGTGACGATCAGTCACCAACAACGCAACAGCAACAGGGGCCACCTTGCTCGTGGCCATGACCAGTGACAACTTCACCTGGCCTGTTGCGCTGACGGTGCGCAGATAAACAACAGCTGCATAACCGTGCGAAGACGCATCACAAAACCCATGAAGGGTAGCAGTGTAGCTCCCAGGGGGGAGAATAGCGCGGGGTAACACGACCTCGTTGACTGCAGGGAGTGCGGATACAAATTAGAGCCAATCTTCCAACAGGGTTTCCCGCGCAAGTTGCCATGCCATGCCCCGTGTCCCTACAAAACTCACAAACAGGACGACTCTGGGTACCAGCAAAACGAGTGGCGGGGCGACTATCAACAGGCCCGCGAGCCCCAGTGCGTCCCTGCTCTCGTGGCCGGGAAGACGGCTGGCGTGACTCAGTGGCAATGCCAGAGTTATCCACAAACCGACACTCATCCTCCAAAAATTGGACGAGGTCACCAAATGGGGGGAGATGTGTGACACTATCCCCACCATACTTTTGCTTGAAACGAGCCCTCAAATCGGCAGGAAGCCGTTGCAGTACAACGTGCACCAAAAGGTAAGACCAATGGTCCACCGGCAACTCCAATCGCTTTAAAGCGTTGGTCGCTGCTACCAACGGGTTCAACAGGTCAGATGAAGGAGCGACCATCACTCTCATCGACGAGGAACTAGCAGCGACCATCGGGGCAGAGGGGCCAACGCAGCCTCTGCACCTGAACGGGGTCAACATGTCGCAGCAAGAGATGGAGAGCAAGCTGGTGGACCTTCGCGTCAGGGGGCTGAAGAGCGGCGACCACCACAAGGTCCGAGCGAGGACGATCAAGAATCTCCAACTGCACCAACAGTCTATCCCTCACACCCTGCTGGAGTACGAGCACCTGAGGGACCTGACGCCAGAAGAGGTATGCTACGAGCTGACGCGACCTGGGCTCCTGGTGGGGACAGACCACTGGGAATGCATCGTATCCCGCGAACTTCGAGTCGGCCGTCCCGATCAACCGGCCGCATCGAGGACCCAGTTAGGATGGGTGGTGCATGGAACAGCACCACGCAAGGCCATCTTTCAAGAGGGGAACGTGCTTCACGTCTACGAGCCCGCACGAACGGCAGCAGCAAACGACCAAGATCTCCACGACTTAGTCGAGACTCATTTCAAGATCGACGCTCTCGGCATACAAGGAAAGCCAAGGATCAAGGAGACGGATCAGCGAGCCATCGACATAGTCAAACGGACGACGAAGAAGATCGACTCCGGGTACGAAGTTGGACTACCGTGGCGGCGAGACGACGTCACCATGCCTCCGAGCTACGGGCAAGCGTTACGCCGGCTGAAAAGGATCGAGCAGAAGATGGACGCAGACCCAGAGTTCGCAGCTGAGTACTCCCGACAGATCGACAACCTCTTGAGCAAGGGGTACGCGACGCCATGCGACGGGACGGAGGAAACCAGCGCCGTCTGTTGGTACCTGCCACACTTTGCCGTACAGAACCCGAACAAGCCCGGCAAACACAGGCTAGTATTCGACGCAGCGGCCAATAGCAACGGCGTGTGTCTCAACGACGAACTCCTAGAGGGACCCGATCTACTACTGTCGCTACCTGGAATCCTGTTTAGATTTCGAGAGAAAGGGGTGGCCATCACAGCGGACGTACAGGAAATGTTCCTAAGAATTAAGATAAGGGCGGAGGACCAACCAGCACAACAGTTCCTGTGGCAAGGCAACGATCGAGAGCAGAACCCGAGAAAGTATAAAATGACTGGCATGATCTTCGGCGCCGCGAGCTCCCCGTACATGGCCCACTACGTCCGTAACCACAACGCGGACGTGTACGGACAGGAGTACCCACGGGCTCTGGAAGCCATAAAAGAGAGTCACTACATGGATGACCTGGTGGCCAGCTACGAGAGCGCAGAGGAAGCACGGCGAGCGGTCGATGAAACAAGAGCGGTACACGCACACGCGGGTTTCACGCTGAGGGGATGAAGCTCTAGTGACCAGACAGTGCTGCGCGACGTGCCCCCGGAGCTGCACGCTACCTCTCCCATCCAACTGGGGGGAGAACGGCCCGAGAGTAAAATCCAGGACCTGTACTGGAGCGCAGAACGAGACGAGTTGGGCTTCAACACCTCAATGAACCGGGTTCCAGCTGAAGTTACAACACGGACTCGCGCACCAACCAAACGGGAAGCACTAAGCGCAGTAATGTCGATCTACGACCCACTTGGATTGCTGAGTCATTACACCATACGATCGAAGATTATTCTGCAGAACCTGTGGCGGCTACATACAACCTGGGACGAGCAGATTCCGGACGAAGAGAACGAGCTCTTCGCGTCCTGGCTGGCGCGGCTTCCTGAGCTCGCCCAACTCCGGCTACCGAGGTGCTACTTAAGATAGAGGTACGAACGCATCGACCTTCACATCCTGTGTGACGCCAGCGAACAGGCCTACGCAACCGTGGCCTACTGGAGAGTGAAGAACGTCGATGGAACTGTGAACGTCGTGCTGGTGGCCGCCAAGGCGAAGGTGGCGCCCCGTCGAGCACAGACCATACCTCGACTGGAGCTGCAGGCTGCCGTCATGCGGCGGCGACCTCTCGCGTCCGGCCCTGGTGCGAGCCATGGTACGGAGCGAGAGGGAATGGGAAGCCGTCACCTCCTTCTGCGAAGCAGTAATGCTCGCGAAGGAGGAGGCGGGGCGCGTGAGGGAGTGGCAGTCTCTGCGCCCTCACGTCCCTAGCCGCCGCAGGAGGAGACGCCCCGGGCGTCGGGAGTCAATAGCGGACTCCCGGCCACCGTAGGCGCGAGCTTGCGGGAGGCGAGCAATGGGTAGCTCGCCGCCCGGTAAGGACCAAGCTCGGGTCGACGGCGCGCAGTGTTCCACGCGCGCCTCAAAGAGATGTCAGCAGCAGTGTAGGGGTCTACTAGGACCGATGCCTGCCGGGGTCGCGTGATTGTTCGAAGGAGATACCGTGACCCTGGCACATGGGCAACTGATGGAGCACGGGTGGGTTTTAGTCAGTAAAAGTCTGACACGCCCTCCCGCTCCGCCCAGAGCGGGAGAAGTCATTTGATGATTTCCCACCCTGAGAAAAAAAAAAAAAAAAAGGCTGCCGTCATCGGGGCGAGACTAGCTGACGCCATAAGAAGAGAGCACCGGGTCAACATCGGCCAGACGACCTACTGGACGGACTCATCCACTGTGGTACATTGGATTCACCACGACATGCGACGCTACACCCCATTCGTCGCGCACCGGCTGGGCGAGATCGCGGAGCTGACACAGAAGGAGGAGTGGCGTTGGCTACCTACCGCCTGCAACACCGCCGACGATGCCACTCGGTTGGTGGACGCACCCATCAGCGCGACGGACCGGTGGTTCCAGGGGCCAGACTTCCTGCGTCTACCGGAAGAACAGTGGCCCGCGGCGTCGACGAACGACACAGAGGAAGAGGAAGTTCTCCACATGACCGAGAAGCCCGAGCAAGACAACTGGCTACCGGACCCGGCCCGTTTTTCAAAGTACGAGGTGTTAGTGAGAGCCGTCGCGCGAGCGATCGCCTTCACCGACATATGCCGACGAAGAGCAACCACCATGGAACACCGTCACGTCCAGCGCGCCGAGGCCGAGCTGATCCGCCGAGCACAAGAAGACAGCTTCAGCGAAGATCTGAAGAGAATCCGGTCCGCCCGTCCGATTGCGAGGACGAGCCGACTGTACCGCCTGGATCCAGTACTGGAAGACGGCATCCTGAAGCTGCGGGGCCGGATCGAGGCCTCCTCCGCGCCGAGCGAGACGAAGCGACCGATCATCATGGACGGTCGTCACCAACTGACCAAGCTCCTTGTCCTACGTGAACACTGCGCCGCGGGTCACGCAAACAGAGAGCGCGTCACCAACGACCTACGGCAGCGGTACTGGGTTATCCACTTACGACCCACGGTACGCGCTGTCGAGAAGAGCTGCGCCTTCTGCCAGAGACGGCGAGCCACACCGCGGACACCAGCCACGGGGGACCTGCCGCGCGCCCGTCTTGACCCCTTCCACCGCCCGTTTACTAACTGCGGGGTGGACTACTTCGGGCCGATGACGGTCAAGATAGGGCGCCGGCGAGAGAAGAGGTGGGGCGCGATATTTACGTGCCTCACTTCCCGCGCCGTGCACATCGAGCTCGTCCCATCACTCTCCACAGACTCAGCCATCATGGCGTTGAGACGAATGGCGGCCCGCCGAGGGTGGCCGAGGGTGATGTACTCCGACAACGCGACCAACTTCCGAGGCGCCGATCAAGAGCTGCGCAACGCCTACGCCGAGTGGATGCCTGCCCTGCACGACGAGGGGCTGCAGCGTCGTATGGAGTGGCGCTTCATACCTCCTGGCGCGCCCAACCAAGGTGGCGCGTGGGAGAGGATGGTGCGTTCCGTGAAGGCGGCTCTCGACGTCACGCTACGAGAGAGGGCGCCAACAGAAGAAGTCTTGGCGACCGTGCTCGCCGAGGCCGAGTTCTCCATCAACGCGAGACCGCTGCCCCACGTCAGCGTCAACCCCAGCGATCCAGAGGCCCTGACCCCCAACCACTTCCTGCTGGGGTCGTCAGGAGGCCTGCCAACGACGGGGCCGTGCGACGAAGCCGATCGAAGAACATGGCGAGTCAGTCAAGCCCTCGCTGATCACTTCTGGCGTCGGTGGTTACGCGAGTACCTACCTACCCTGGTACCTCGCGGTGAACCACAGAACAACGTGCGGGCGATACAAGTCGGCGACGCAGTCCTCGTGGTCGACAGCACGCTACCCCGAAACACCTGGCCGATGGGAATCGTCGAGCGCACACACCAGGGACCAGACGGCAGCATCAGGGTCGTCGAGGTGCGCACCAGAACCGGTGTGTTCCGACGCCCCGTGAGCAAGCTCGTCGTCGTTATGAAGAAAGAAGAGGCTACGCGAGCTACGCCGGGGGGAGAGCTGTAACGGACGCCGAGCTGCATGTGTATATAAGTGATTGAACTATAACTAAAGTGTTTAAAGTAAATAAGAAACTGTAGTATTAGTGTTTATAAGTGTACCTAAGTAAGTTAAATAAGAATTCAAATAGCTACACCGTCTGTGTAGTTATAAGCGTAGTTCAGATTTATAAGTGTTTAGTTAAGTTCTATTGTGTGAAGAGAGAGTAATTACATAATGGAAATCATTCTTATAAGAATCTAATTAGCATATGAGCGAACACTATGTAAGTTTCCTATGTAAGTTTACCGCAACGGGTCCGTATTTTAAAGTCAAATAAATATGAAATAAGCAAGCGGTCGCCATTGAGGTAAAGGTTCGACATTGAACAGTAAAATGTAATTTTCTAGTAGCGGCATTATGATTGGTTAACGCTCGTTCGACAATTAGTTCCGTATTACTGCGCGTCCGTAGATGCCGCTAGCTGCGTCTAGCGAAAACTTGATGAAATTGTATATAAGAAGGGAAACGGCGGGCTCGAGGCAGTCGGTCTCCAGCTCCGCAAGAATAAAACAACCCACAGAAGAACGAAGTTTTTTATTTGAAGAAACCCCAACACAATACAGTCCACTTCAATTATATAAAAAATAACGTTTGTAGTTTATAGAGCGGATAATGTAGTTATAAATATAGTACAATATAGGAAAATACCTACATTATCAGTTTCTTACTACTCATCCGATTGCTATGAAATTTTGGCAATATGAATTTTACTTGCACGCCCGGGAATTTTACTCGGTAAATTAGGTAGGTAGGGTAGGGTAAGTGGTAGGTATTGTAATAATAAAACCAGTCTGTGATAAAAAATGAGTGTAACGGAAAAGTTGAAGTTGAATCCGCTATCTTGAATTTTAAAATGAATGCTAAATTTGCAATCGCCACCCCCCCCCCCCCCCCATTACATGACACCCATATCGAACATTTGATAAAAAGCTACATCCGCCATTTTGGATTTCAAATTGAATGCCAGATTTGCAAACGCCACCCCTAAAAGCCACGACACTCATATCGAATGTTAGAGAAAAAAGAAACAACTGGAACTAATATCATAAAATATAAATACGTACATTTTAAGATAACGACTTTTTTTACGGAAATGAGTGCCACCTTTTTTCTTACAATAGCTGTCCTTACGCTTTCCCATATTAGTAAAACAAATATTTAAGAAAAAATGTTATAATAATATGAAAGCAGAAAAAACAAAACAAAAACTTGAGAGGTGTCAAGGGATACCCGGATGGAACGAAGTTCATTTTTTTATAATTTATGTACAAACAACCTGTATACACTCAACAAAAATATTATCTCTCTCTCTCTCTCTCTCTCTCTCTCTCTCTCTTCGTTTCAAAAACTACGTTCCAAAACAAAATATACACAGACGAATTGACAAACCTCCTCCTTTTTTTAAGTCGGTTAAAAAGTGTAGTTACAACTTTTTCTCTTAATTCCGTCTAGCCCTCTTTCGCAACGCGCCATAAGGAACTTCGTTCCAAAAGTAAAATTTAGTTATGCCTACTAAATATAAGTCATACTCAAAAAACACAAATGTGACTTACCCTATTTCACTCTTTGCGGCAACGTATACGTACACAATAGATCGTGAATTATCGTTACCGGCGCGTCGCTCCACGATGCGACGTGAGCACTCTCCGAGCTTTCGTGGACGACTGAATTTTCGACTCGTTTACGTTGCGTATGACTCAAAACAGGGTGGGAATCAAAACAAAAATTAATAACAAAATAAGTAAGTGACATTTCGGAAATGTAGAAACTATAAATTGTAGTATGATAATAAGAAATTAATATGAATTCAAGTTATTGAAAAAATTTAACAGTTTACTATCAAAATTCAACTAAAACCGAGCATCCTTTTCTAAGATTTTTGTTCAACTTTACGAATTTTTGTTTATAATGTAGAAACTGTATGAAAATGTAGAAACTATACAATATTTTAAATTTTTGCCAACTATAATCGGTTAATACATTCATTGCGGTGTTCATTACATATATTTTATGGTAATTGTGGTAAAAGTATTGATTGTATTACTTTAACAGTGACGACTGTTTTGAATGATTTCGCTCTGCGTCCCCTTAATTTACGTTGATAGTCCTAATCAACGTAAAGATTTATCTATGTTGGCCGTTGTCTGTAAAATGATCACAAGCGACACATCTTCTTTTGAAAGCCATTAAAAAAAAACCCATTAATACACAACATTTCGTTACGAAAACCGATCACTAAATAAGTCCGATAGTACGTGTTTGTGACGTCGAGTAGGTATTAAAACGTCAAGCGAGGTCACATTCGCATGAGTCCGTACTTGATACTAGACTGCATCATCATAGTCTTCATTAGCATCGAGTATTGTCAAAGTACCTATTCTATAAAGTCCGCCTAGTCCGGACTAGTCTCGAGTCTAGTCCGACAGACAAGGATGGAGGGACTGTGGAATAGTGTAGTTAAAAAGGACAGTATATGTTCTAGCACAACACAGGGCGTGTCGCGTTACTTTTATGACGTTGAAATGTGGTTCAAATTCAAGTGACTGATACACGAATGATGTTAGCATTTATATGAATGAGCTATGACTATGCTGTTATCTCGCTTCGCCGCATAGTCGGTACTTCGATTCGCGCGGACCGCGGGCGTTGTGTACTGCGTAGGCACAGTGAGACTAGGTGGATCAAGTATTTTAAAAGTTGGAATAGGTGCAAACTAGTCTCGTTAAATACCTATTCCCTGTATCTGTTCTAATATATACGCCTCATCTCTACGACAGAGTTTCGGGAGGGTGGCGAAATGTCCTAGATTAGTTTTAGATCCTGACACGTAAAATAGGTTATAGGTAGCTGCTTTTCCGCGGCAGGCGAGATGGCGCATTCATTTGTAGTTTACCTAGTAGTTCGCTACAGTCTATGACTCGCTGAATATTTTGTGCAGTAGGTAGTATTAGGTCTGCCGTTTTTCGTCTGTCAGCAAGTGAGACCAATTTGTAATGCCCTAATCGGTCTTTGTAGCTGATATTTTTTTTAGCTAAACGATCGCTGTAACACCGTCTTTGGACACTTTCCAGGTGTTTTATGTAAATATCGAATAGAAATTATTCATTTCATAGGTACCCATTTTGAGAGCGGGCTAGAAAAAAAAAACTCGAGGGAAATTCTTTTGAACATTTTTTAACACCACAACTAAAGTCTATTAAGTTTGAAAGTTACAAATAAATCAATATTTTTGTAAATTTTTTGAAATCTTATTTCTTTAAACGAGCAATTCTTGTATATATATATATATATATATATATATATATATATATATATATATAATCTGAATCTCGGAAACGGCTCCAACGATTTTTATGAAATTTAGTATACAAGGGGTTTCGGGGCCCTGCCGGGGTCGCGTGATTGTTCGAAAGAGATACTGTGACCCTGGCACATGGGCAACTGAAGGAACACGGGTGCGTTTTAGTCAGTAAAAGTCTGACATGCCCTCCCGCTCCGCCCAGAGCGGGAGAAGTCATTTGATGATTTTCCATCCAAAAAAAAAAGGGGTTTCGGGGGCGAAAAATCGATCTTGCTAGGATTCATTTTTATAAAATGTCGCTTTATTCGTGTTTTCAATGACCAACTTTATCGATTATCAACTTGAACGTAAACTTATTATTTTAAACGCAATTTACCAAAAAATACCGAGCAAAGCTCGGTCAACCAGATATTGTTTGTTTAAAGAAGAAATTGTTATTTTCAGTGGTGTACATGGAAATGATATTATTACAAATCTATAATTAAATAAGATTTTAGTATTTTACGACTTAAACTCCTGCTGTGATGGTAAACAATGTTGAATCTGTTATTTCCCATAAGCAAAAAGTTTTTATCTGGTCTGCAACTAAGTTTTGGTTACAAAATGTTTGAAACCTGAATTATGTCCTTTCATTTATATTCTTCTTCTACACTGATTATCCCAACTGGCCTGTTAGTCTAGTGGTTAGTGACCCTGTCTGCTAAGACTGAGGTTGTGGGTTCGATTCCCACCCAGGACAAATCTTTGTGTGATAAGCACAATCATTTGTTCTGTGTCTGGGTGTAATTTATCTATAATATGTATGTATTTAGAAATAATATATAATTATATTTATCAGTTGTCTGGTTACCATAGTACAGGCTCTGCCTAGTTTGGGATCAGATAACAGTGTGTTGGTGTCCTAAGATATTATTAATTATAGGGTTTATGAAGGTGATCTTTCAGTCTATACATCTATACTTTTTAGTTAACAGAATGCTGAATGCAAATACCTATTATATTAAAATTATTTTCCTTACAGGTATTCAAACCAAGCTTCAGAAAAGTTTGACATAGTTGTCATTGGCGGTGGTATAGTTGGTAGTGCCTCTGCTAGGGAGCTAATTTTGAGACACCCACAATTAAAGATTGCATTAATTGATAAGGAAAATTGTTTTGCCCGCCATCAAAGTGGAAATAACAGTGGTGTGATTCATGCTGGCATTTATTACAAACCGGGATCTCTAAAGGCCAAGTTATGTGTAGATGGCATGAATTTGGCCTATAAATATTATGATGAAAAGGGCATAAAATATATAAAAAGTGGTAAATTAATAGTGGCCACTGAAAAGCATGAAATACCTACTTTGCTAAATCTGTATGACCGTGGAATTCAAAATGGAGTGAAAGATATGGAAATAATTGATGGTAATAAAATTAGAGAGATTGAACCTCTTTGTAAAGGATTACAAGCAATATGGTCACCTCACACTGGAATTGTAGACTTTGCTGTGGTTACAGCATTTTATGTTCAAGACTTCAATAAATGTGGTGGCAAATCAATTCTCAATTTTGAAGTTAAGAAGTTCTTAGAATCTGAAGATCCAGATTATCCTGTTATTATATCAGACGAGAAATCTCAAAAGATTTCAGCAAAGTATGTCCTCACATGCTGTGGTTTACATTCAGATACAGTAGCAGTATTAACAGGATGCCCTGAAGAGCCCAAGATCATTCCTTTTAGGGGTGAATACCTATACCTACGTCCAAATAAGAATATTTCACCAAAGGCTAACATTTATCCGGTACCTGACCCAAGGTTTCCATTTTTGGGTGTCCATATTACCCCTCGAGTAGATGGTCGCATCATACTGGGACCTAATGCCGTATTAGCCTACTGTAAAGAAGGGTACAAGTGAGTAATTTCATCAATATGCTTAATAGGCCTTGTTAACACAGTTCAATGTGTGGAAATATATAATAGCTGTCATCTTATCATCAATATTATGTCATGAAGAGCATTAAAGGTTAATTTACACTTAGACAGTCCGATACTTATCCATAAAAAAGTAGGTTAAACAAATAATATTATAAATTTGTTATGTTTCAGATTTAGTGATTTCGATATGAAAGAATTTAAAGACATTGTAATATTTTCTGGTTTTCGTAAATTAGCAGTGAAATATGTAGGCTATGGATTGAAAGAATTGACTAGATCAGTATTCGTATCGCTGCAAGTAAAGCAGCTACAAAAGTTTATTCAAGAGATTACAACTGCTGATGTGGAGAGAGGTCCCGCTGGTGTAAGAGCACAGGCAATGACAAAAGATGGTAAGAATCCTTTATATAGATATTAACTATAAACTACACTCAGTGACTATAAATGTGACTCAAATATAAAATGGGAATTTGCAAACAAGCTAAGTCTATTCAACGAGAATATGTGCCACGTAGGTACGCACAGATTTCCAATTCTCGGTGGAGACAAGTATTGAGCATCCAACACAGTGTAAAAAACACACTCTTTTGGATTTGACTAAAAAAGTAATGTGCGATACAAAAGTCGCCACCGAGAGCTTACTGCCGCTGACTGTATATCCGTCTAGTTACAAAACGAGTACTAACTTTAGTCCAGGCTCAAACCTTCCAGCCAATTTTACGAATTCGAACTTTATTGAAGGTTGAACCAGGCAGGAAGAACCAGGTTATCCAATTGTGAATGAAAAATAAAACTGGATAAAAATGAATTCGATAAAAAACTTGATCTCTTACCTTGACCTTCGATCGAAAATATCGGTATTTACCTACCTATAAACGTAAAGTCATAGTACAAAGAGAGGAAGTACGCTATCTCCATACAAACGCTCCGCGCGCGGCTTGTTTGTGTGCGCCATAGTGTCTATGCGTCGCCGCACGCCCACTCTAACAAAATCTTGACCCGTTTCTCAGTGCGCCAGTCGCGGCTAACGCCGCACAAGGTTTTTCGTCACGGCTTTTCGGCACCGCTATGAAAAATGAGTGATAATCGCAGGAGAAATTATTGCTGTGTTTGGGTGTCTAAATAATTCATCGATTCCCGAGTTTTTTTTTCCGCGCCGGTTTATTTTATCCCCTTTTTAGGGTTACGTAGCCGGATGGCAAAAAACGGAACCCTTATAGATTCGTCATGTCTGTCTGTCTCTGTCCGTCTGTCCGTATGTCACAGCCACTTTACTCCGAAACTACCTATTAAGACTACATAGTTGAAACCAGTGCCGGATTAGCCATGTAGCAGGAGGCAGCAAATGCTACGGGCCCCGCAACTTGGGGGGCCCCCGCGCCTGTGAAAAAAAAAACCATGTGTGCAATTCACACGTGGTAGAAGTGAAACCTTCTAAAATGTTGGCTTCAAGATAATGAGATGAATGTAAAAACAAAATGTATATTTGTCCAAAAACCCTGCTCGAAAAACGTCAAATAGAAAAGTAAACTTTCTAAAGGAGCACCTTATGGATTTCCATTACCACAAGTGTTAGAGAGAGGCCGAAATGGTGCCGATTCTGTTGTACACGAACTAAACTAACTAAACTATTTCTAAAATTCCTTACTTTTGGCTATGAGAATTGTAACGCTATTCTGCAAGAAAAAATCTCTAAATTTAAAAAATATTTTGACACGACTAAAATCGAATTTGACAATCGCGAATCAACGTGGTATTTTTTTTTTCTTTTGGCTTCGCAACGTAGTACTTGTGTGCGTTACGCAATGAATTTTTTGAGAGACGAAAGCGCGCGCAAGGGGGCAGTCTGGACATGTTTTATATGGAATTTTTCACTTTTTGTTTGAAAAATAAAAAAAAATATTACCCACGTGTTGAGATTAATATTTGACGGGGTTAACAAAGGGGGTCGAAAATTTCATTATTTTTGCGATAGGACACGCCATTTCCGCGATATAAGCAAAAGAAAAGGAAAAAAATACAGTGCTGTTTTTACACGTGAAGGTGAGGTGTTGTTGTGAATTTTAGTTCATGACCACTAGTTTTATTCCACACCTTTTTAATCGCGATTAAAAATAGTCAGATTTAGTTAAAATAAATTATTATAGTCAACATTTTTGGTGAGATCCGGCAAACTCAGAATAGCAAAATTGTCATTTTCACTAAACTAATAACTCAGTGCAATCTTAGTGCTGTCAAACTAAAATATAGTTAAGTTGTGTCACTTTAGTCTATTTCAGAATAGGAAATCGTCATTTGACAGGAATAAACCAAATTTTAGTGATTTTTAGTTTAGTTTAGAGAATTTTGTAACAACAGAATCGGCACCAATGACGTTGTTCTTGTTATGTGTCTGTCTCTTTTTACTGTCGCTTTTTCGTTTCATAGACTTTCAAATCACAACGCTGCTAAAGAAGTTTCCACTTCAAAACTACAAACTTATAACACATACACGTATACAAAACACTACGGTTGACGGTTGTTGTGAATCACCACAACCGTCAACCGCTTGAGTAAAGGCATCACGAATTGTGATGCCTTTACTCAAGCTTTGTACTACAAATGCGTGCGCGCACAAACGCCTCTCATCTGCCAAAAACGATGAAGTACCTATCTTGATCGCAAAAATAACTCGATCTGTCAGACGCGATTCATGCGATTGGATGATTGGTCGCGATGGTTCACCGATTAGCGGTAGAATTTCATTTTTACAGTTTTTAGCATTAATAATCTGCATTTATGATTGTTATGCATGGACGAGTGAGTACACAATAGACGGGCAATGCAATATAATCGCTTATCTCAGCCCTGGAACGCGCCAACGAAGGTTGAAAGTTTTTTGACAAACATTTCTATGAGTGTGGTGATTTGGTGAATCCTACGATTAATGAAGTTTTAAGTGCAAAGTTGTGTGTGTTAAGTGTTTTTGTTGAAACGTAAGATGAACAGGTAAGTAAAATAAGTACAGTTTTTATTGCCAGGATTGTTTTTGACAAAGAGTTGCACGTAAATAGTTCAACAAACATCGTCATCCATTTTGCCGCCATTTTTCCGCGGCCGGCGTTGGGTTTCACAGTATTACGTGTAATAATTCTATTATTGATGGCAGACTATTGATGTAATTTAGGTTACTATGTATTGTATTATTTTTATTATGCATTTAAGATATTTGCGTAACATTGTAATGAAAAATACGCAGCCTTAAAAGATGGAGCTTGATTGTTGAACCGGGAATTTGAGGTCACGTGACACCAATATCGCCATTTTTATTGTGTTTTGCACGGATGATGAAATGTGTGGATATGACTTCGTACATTTTAGTAGTAAAATTTTTGGGTGATTTGTTTTTAACCGACTTAAAAAAGAGGCTATTGGACACGTATGTAGGTATGTAATGTTACTGTTAATGCAACTGAAATTTTGTATTTTTCCAGCTCGTATGCCACAGGACGCGGGGTGGTGGAAGGGCACCACCACCATCACTTGACATGATTTTGCAGCCACTGGCAATGTTAGTTACTTACGGAGTTTTCTAATTTCCATTTATCTCTAAATATTCAGGTACTGCAACACTGCTTTTGTTCCAGGTTTATGGACAATGACTGGCCATTGCCTGGGCCCGGCATAACCGGTGCCTCCGTCACCAGCATCACTGTTCGTCGTGCCATAGCAATTATAATTTTCGTTTCTTTTTTAGTTTTCATTTTTTTTTCCGTATTTACACAATATATAGGTACGATAATAGACTTGAAATAATAATATGTACAAGTACATAAAACATTTTTGATTAAATTCTAATATGTACAGTAACAGTACCTAGTAAACGTTTCGAATGTGTTTTAATTTTTTGAAGTTCTGATGTGACAATATTTGCCGTATCCATATTTCTTTCGTCCAAGGTTATGACGTCATGTATTTCCTATCTCATTTTCTCCCACGTTAAATCTTATGTATCTATGTCTGTCTCTTTTTACTGTCGCTTTTTCGTTTCATTGAGTTTCAAATCACAAGCAACGGCGCTAAAGAAGTTTTCACTTCAAAATACAAATCAAAGAAATTGTAAGCCACCCACTAAGTCACACACATACCTAGTAGCAATTGTCAGTGAGCGCTGGCCATACTGTAATTATTGTACAGGTACATTAGCCCAGGAGCTGGAGCCATAAAACAAATATATAAAAAAATTCGTAAATTATTATGCCGTAAGTTGGCTTACAGGGGAATCCCCTAATATTGATTGAATTCGATTCAAGCTGTCAGCGGCGAGGCGTAAATTTTTCTAAAAGAGAAGCCGAAACGAAGTCGGCCTTAACTTACTGACTCATCAATAAAGAATACTTACTATCATTCTAAAATTAATATAGGAATGCAATGAATTAAATACAATTAAATTGAACAGATGAAAACGAATAAAATATGCAATATTCCTCTATCTCGTTCTCGCTGACGCATTTTTCTATACCTGTCTCTGTCATAACCCGTTGTACAGCGGCTTGCTCTCGTACATATCAAGCGGTGCCACGTGACCTAAAGTGACATCATTACGGGATCGCTGTTGTATGAATTTTTAGTTCCCGATTATGACGTTTTGGCGCCGGGTTAATTTAGAACATTTCTCTTTTGTTGTAATACAAAGGTATAAATAATCTTTTTTGTTGTTTGAATGTTATGGTGAATTAAATACCCGTAGTGTAACTATATTTATTGACAATAGTAGCCACTATTTACATACTATTGTATTTTTAATAGTGATAGAGTTACCAATGCGAATCCCCGAAGGCAAGCCGGTAGGAATCGTGTTATATGGTGCTTTCGCCACTGAGCTGTATGTATAACCCGATCACGAAAAAAGTTTTTAAATGATAACCAATAAGAAAATAGCAAAATGCATACCTACTTCATTTGATAAGCCTAATTCAACAATGGGCAACTGAAGGAACACGGGTGGGTTTTAGTCAGTAAAATAATCATTTTTTCCAAATGTAAAAATATTGTTACGCATTTGAGTTTGATGATCACAAACTGCAGCAGAGAACGTTATTTTTCAACATTAAAACGAATTAAAAATATGTTACGGAACACAATGGGACAAGAACGTTCGAAAGAGTTACCGTGGCCCTGGCATATGGGCAACTGAAGGAACACGAGTGGCTTTTAGTCAGAAAAAGTCTGACACGCCCCTCCGCTCCACCCTAAAGCGCGAGACGCCATTTGATGATTTCCCACCTACAAATAAAAAAAAAACAAGGCCCCCATCACAATTTTGCTACGGGCCCCGCGCTGGCTTTATCCGGCACTGGTTGAAACTTTGTTGAACTCAAAGTCAATCGTTTGAAACCCCCCCCCCCCCTAACTTTTAAAGTAAGAGAGTAAAAAATATATGCTGTAGATGTCAACAAACACTTTCAACGAAAATTGGTTTGAAGGAGATATAGTTAGCACTTTTTGAGATATAGCACTTTTTCAAAAACCGCAAATTTAGGTAACTTTGTCATTCATACACATTCATATGAACATCATCGTTTAGGTAAAACCGACCTCACAAACCCTGAACCCAGACAACACATAAGTAAAAAATAAAACTTCCTGGCCCTTGCCAATTTCTAGGCACTGGATTAAAAAGCTAAAAGTGACAATCCTGGGACAGGCAAGTATGGTAGGCAATTATATTGCGGATTGGGCCGGAGATAACCTACTAGGAACTCCTTTTACTATGGTACAGTCAACCGCACTTCATTGGTTAGATTTGCACTACGAATATTCGGAACGTGCGAAGTGGGTGGAAGGGGTAAACAAAACGATCGCTGCGCTTGTCGTGGCAGAAAAGTGCAACAAAAGGGGGTCAGTCAGTAAACAAACAAACTTGTCAATATTGTTTTGAAATTTTTGAAAATGGGTCATTATTGTTGTTGTATCGTAGACTGCAAAAATAATAAATGAATAAAAATGTTTGACATACTTTATCTAAATGTTTAGTCATGTTTTTAGGTTAGGAGAGTACTTACGTTTAAACTTGTTTTATAGGGTGTTGAAGTCACCGATGTTTGACGAATGATGGTGGCTCGTATTAAATAACTATTACCATTAGTTCTCAGTTCTTCTACATTCCTTACATGTTCTGTTAACACCAATGTATTTCCTTTTAGTATACTTTGGGGTTGGAAACTTATTGTGCGTTTTACACTCTGAAAACCAGTTTTTATAATAACGTCCATTTTCCATAAACAGTTTTTAACAAATTCCTCTAAAAATACCTGGTGTGGCCACGTGTAAATAGTCGACCCCGTGCGTGAATCTTAATTATGAAAATTATGGTTTGATAGTAATTATATTAATTCCTATGGAACCCACCCTGTGAGCTGAAGAATGATAAATGGTTTCGATGTTAGCGCTGAAAACTATTGGCCCACTAACCTTAGACCAGCTCAGGAACGCTTTCACCAGCTACTGTCAGCAGCTCACACCGTGAAGCACTTTCACGAAACAGATTGTCAAATCACTGTTGAGTATTTATAACGAGTCTCTTCAAACTTCAGCTGTCCATCACGGTGAAAAACCAACTTCTCAATATTACAGGGAAGGCACCGCTTGTGACTCTCGAAGAAAACAGACTGAGGGTTTCACATTAGTCCGCGCTCGGTGGGACGTGGCCAAAACTATAGCGCTGGCGTCGCCAGGTTTAGCGAATCAAAACGCGATCCGAAGACGCGCGAACCAACATAGCCACTAGGGTGGGTCGAAAATATTTTTTTCCAAATTTCGATTTGTAATAGTGCGGAAAACATGGCCTGGGTAGAGACTTAAAAACGTATATATTTATTTTTTATTAATATTAACATTAATTACCCGCGCATGACATTTGAAAATTTGTAAAAATTGTTAAAATTGGATTTATTATATCAGAGTTTATTATTGTATAAACTACATGGCGTAAAATGATATTACATTCTTATATTGTTGGCAACACTCAAACGGCAACGCCCTCTATAGTCGACAGCGCTACACTGACGTTGCGGAAGTGGGGCCAACAGAAGTGTTAAAACGGCGAGGCACAGGCGGAGCGGTCTCTTTCACGATCGGAACTTCGGAGCGAAGATATATACCCATAGTATCTGTATCTATCTGTTATTAATTTAAAATAAAAGTTCGTTATAGTTTGGTATCCGCATTTTATTCAAATAAAGTTAACATCAGAAGTGACAAGAAAACCACGCCATGGGCAAGCGAGTTGGTAAGCATTCAAGGCGAAAGCGAGCTCGTTCCACCTCCTCTTCATCAAGCTCCAGTGGAAGGACACCATCCACGTAACCAAGACGGAAAGACAAGGTATCACGTAAAGATACCGAAACTGTGAGTAATTCAAATTCTATTGCTTTGAACAATTTTATACCTGATTTTGATCCATTAAAAGACGATATAGATACCTGGCTGAGCATTATTCGTTCTTATGCAAGTACTTTTTCATGGCCTGATACAATGATTCGCTATCAAGCTTTAAATAAACTAAAAGGACCTGCGAAAGTACGGTACGATTCATTATTACGTACAGAAAAGCAGTGGCCTACGTGGAAATGGGACGACTGGAGGTTAAAATTGTCGAATAGTTTCCAAATACGTAGAAATATGTTTGACCTTTTAAAAGAGATCATTGAAAAAAAAACCCGTCGATAACCAATCCCTGTATGAATTTTATTTTGAGCAGAAATGCAAGATTGATCGTTTATGTTTGAATTTTTCGGAACAAGATATTATTTCAATTATAGTAGGAAACATTGGAGATAATAATATTGGCGCATCTATAGAGGCTAGTAATTTTAAATCAAGTGACGATTTAGCATTATTCTATGACAGATGACGTCATAGAATAATGCTCCAAGCGGGCGAAGCCGCTGGCAAAAGCTAGTTAAAAATATATAATAAACAATTTAAGTATTTATTAATTATTTACAACATAAAATTAAAAATAACGAATTAATCTTCTATAGGTCTATAAATAAAATATATGATGGTATTTAAGAGATTAATAAACGTCAATTTCGTTTCACCGATCACTATACATTTATTTGGTAAATGACAATAAAATATTTTACATAGACTTCGTCCATTACGTAATATCTACTAGTTACGAGTATTTTCACCTTATTTTACAAGTCATTTATATTTCCTTCGAGGTCAATTTCGTATGGCAATGTGTATGATAAATGTCAAAATTACTTGACTTATACATATTTTAATAATTACTATTTGCAAATTGTCAAAATAGGTAATATATCAGAGTAGTTCACTCCCTGTCACTTTGGGGCCGTCCATTAATCACGTGAGGCTCGAATGGGGGGGAGGGGTCCATAAAAAAACACGAAATATCACAAGGGGGAGGGGGGGGTGTAGTAATATATCACGTCTATTTATTTTTTCGGCAAAAGCGCGATACTGAGCCGAAAAGCGGCGTTACGTGTATTTATTTTTTCGTCAAACGCGTACAAAAGCGAAAGCGGCTTGTAGTGAACTTTATACACTACTGGAAAAAATTAAGGGATCAAATCGATAATCAAAGAAAAAAAGGATCCTTTTCCATTTGAAGACAGATATCTCGGTATCATGGTTCCTAAAAAAAGAAATTAAAGCTAAATGAACGATGTATCTGATTCATATACCTAGTAGTTAAGCAAAAAAAAATCCACGGGGACGGGTTTTTTTTCAATGATCTCTTTTAAAAGGTCAAACATATTTCTACGTATTTGGAAACTTTTCGACAATTTTAACCTCCAGTCGTCCCATTTCCACGTAGGCCACTGCTTTTCTGTACGTAATAATGAATCGTACCGTACTTTCGCAGATCCTTTTAGTTTATTTAAAGCTTGATAGCGAATCATTGTATCAGGCCATGAAAAAGTACTTGCATAAGAACGAATAATGCTCAGCCAGGTATCTATATCGTCTTTTAATGGATCAAAATCAGGTATAAAATTGTTCAAAGCAATAGAATTTAAATTACTCACAGTTTATTAAAATATGTATAAGTCAAGTAATTTTGACATTTATCATACACATTGCCATACGAAATTGACCTCGAAGGAAATATAAATGACTTGTAAAATAAGGTGAAAATACTCGTAACTAGTAGATATTACGTAATGGACGAAGTCTATGTAAAATATTTTATTGTCATTTACCAAATAAATGTATAGTGATCGGTGAAACGAAATTGACGTTTATTAATCTCTTAAATACCATCATATATTTTATTTATAGACCTATAGAAGATTAATTCGTTATTTTTAATTTTATGTTGTAAATAATTAATAAATACTTAAATTGTTTATTATATATTTTTAACTAGCTTTTGCCAGCGGCTTCGCCCGCTTGGAGGGGCAGAAATTATGCCGTGAGAACATACTACTGAGATAAAAAGTAGCCTGTGTCCTTTCTCAGGCTCTAAACTATCTGTGTAATAAATTTCATTTAAATCGGTTTAGTAGTTTTAGCAGGAAAGCGAGACAGACGTCTGTTTGTCTAGACAGAGTTACTTTTGCATTTATAATATTATTTATTATAGTGTGGATTATTTTGAGTTAATCAACGAGTTAGTTTACGCAGCGCACGCAACGGAAACTCTCAAAAGGAATAAATTTTCCCCGTTTTTGAAACATTTTTCATTACTGCTCCGCTCCTCTTAGTTGTAGCGTGATTTTATATAGCCTATAGCCTCCCTCGATAAATAGGCTACCCATCAGAAAAATAATTTTTCAATTCGGACTAGTAGTTCCTGAGATCAGCGCCGCTTCGAAGCGTTTCTTCGATAGGGCCGTAGCCCACCGCAACCCTCTGGTTGTGGTGGCAGCTACTTACACCCCCTCCCGTATCAGCAAAGTCCGCCGCTCGCGGCACGTTCTTACCGATCCTGATGATCCCACTACTCTCCTCCAGGAGAGTCGAAAAGAGACCAGTACAGCTAGACCAGCACACAAACACAAACCGTACCGACCTCGCCGCCGAGGTCCGTCGTCGCGACCCCGACTTAACAGTCCCTCCCGACCCTTGCAAGAGCCAGCCCGCGATGCTGCGCCGTTAGCTTTAAATTAGTCCCAAAATAATTTAACCCAGATCCAGCCAGTCCCTTGCTGCCCCCCTACCAGCGATTGCCTAAGCCGACGTTCGTACCCCCCTCGGGCTAACCCTTAGAGCTTTCGCTTTAGTTATTAAGTATAATAAGCCCCGGCTGGAGGCCTAAAAAGGTAACTTTTTAGAACTCGCCGGGCCACAATCCGTTTAAGTAGTAACAATCTTTTCAGAATTAACTACGAGATGCCCCACTAAAAAAAAAAAAAAAAAAAAATGAGATCAGCGCGTTCAATCAAACAAACAAACAAACTCTTCAGCTTTATAATATTAGTATAGGTTTCTCATAATAATTATTAAAATTAGCACACTAAAGTCAATTACTTTGTATATTTTTCAAAATCACACCTAAAAAACGTAAAAATTTCTAACTGGATTTCTCGAAATTCAACACTCTGCTGTGAGTGAAGCGGCCGCATACACGTGTAGGCGTGTTATAGCATTTCAGAATCGCCTCATGTGGGACAACACCTCATGTAAGCCGCAGGCTTTCAGTTTTATTAAGTCGCGAGAAAAACCGACTTTTGTGTTTTTCTTCATACAAAAACATAATAAATATATTTTTTTTTCGGAGATGGTGCTGTCTATAGCTGTCATATTACTAATTATTATAAATAATACTGAAATAAAGCCGTTCCAATTTTTATTTCTTGCCTACGCACAGTGTGTTAAGATCCCTTTTTTGTGTTATCGTGTTTTTATTGAATTAATCGATAGAGTCTACAATTCTGAGGATTACAGTAAAACTCCGGGTTCGCTAAGACTTGTACTTTTTTTTTTTAAATGTCAAAATTTCCGAATATTCGACTTATGAAAAACGAAAAAAAAAAAACATTATAATTTAACGGAAGTACTTATTCTAGAATTTATTTATTCTATCGAAAAAAGGTATAATAGCCGACCGTTCTACCAATTTCTGTTGCTTTAGTATGAATGGGTCGAGAGATATGATTTTTTTCTCATTTTTCGGTTTCATTTTATTCATCTAAACCGCCGTAGTAGGTGGTCATTCCTACATCAAAAAAATGCTGATACTTTCTATTATGTGTAGTATTTTTTTCAAAACCTACCTCATTGGTTTCCAGGAGTTATTGGAAATTTTAGTAAAATCCGAAATATCCGCACTTAGGGCTGCCACTTCAACCAAATATAATTTGTTTATTTTTATTAAGTTTTAGCGTTCTTATCACGACCATAACAAGATATCATTATTTGGTGGCATAAAATGGCAATGATTGAGTAATTTTATAAAGGAAATTAAAAAAAAAATGGAGAAATTGGTATCATGTTGATTGATACACCTTTTTTGGAAACCGTCTATAAATTCTAACCCAAAAGACTTAACTAATAGCAAATAAAAGAAAATCCTTTCCAATGTCTCATAAGTATATTAATCAACCTTTAACATGAGTATTATATCAACATTTTGACAAATTTAAAAAAAAATTAGTCAATTTAGTTCTTTTCATTATTAATTTTACAATTCTTTTAAATCAATGTTCGTTTTACTTTTTGATTTCACAACTTATTTTGAATCAATTTTAGTAAACTTTTATATTTTACAATTCTTTTAAATCAATTTTATTATACTTTTTGTGTTATAACATTTTTTTGGAATAATGTATTTTGTATTTTATTTATCTACATGAATTATATACCTATCTAATTATTTTAAATCAATTTTCATCATGTATTTACATCAATTGTATTGATTTTTTATAAAAAATGCGATGAGAGTGCGCCCCTGCTTAAATTATTTTTGTTAACTATTTATATTTATTATTATTTATACAATATGTGACTATATTTATTAAAGTATAGTTTTTCCTATAAAGCAAAATCAATGGTTGTTCCATCTGAAGATGGAACAATTTCAGGGGACTGAGCGCCAGTCAACCTTTATACCGTAACCGTACTCTGCACTTCAACAACCTCAGTAAGGCGTGACTGAGGTACGTCGTACAGAACTACGGCCGGGGGGCTTGCCTTAACTGGCCGGCCTGCGAGAAGGAACACTCTATAAAACCCGACAGCGAAGTCGTTTAAACCCTACGGATATCTGGCGACCTCCGTAGTATGTAGCCTTACCCCCGGAATGGGCGTCACCCGAGGGTGGACCTTCTATCGACCTTACTCGTGGGAACAACAATGGAAACTAATCAAAAACTAACAAAAAAACCTGGAATTTCAACACAGACGACTATAGCATTGCCAATTGACACCGATTCAGACGACGAGATGTTTTTAACTAACCAACAGACCCCAAACGATGCGTATCAACAGACAGATGACCGTGAAGGACATTCTTCTGGTACAAAAATACTAACTCGAATGGAAGCCGTTATGCTGTTTAAGGGTAAAGCAAAGCAACTGCTGCTTTCCGAACGAGTGAGTATGGTTGTAAATTATTTTGGCTCTGAATATCAACTTTTACAAACTGACGAGGAGTTGAAACAAGTACTCTCAGGATTTTTATCACAGAGTCAAGATTACTTTAAGCGTTGTAAGTTTAATGAGTCCTATTTTATTAAAAAAAACGAGATTGGCTTAGTGGTACTCTTGTTAGTGGTTATTTGATATCAGTCCCTGTTAATGATGAAACTTCATCAGCAACAGTTTCTAATAATGAATCTCTATTTTCTCCGAAATCCGAGAGGTTTATGGCTTTAAGCAGAAGCCAACAACATAGATCTAAGAGAAAACTTTCGGAAGCCTTAGACAACAAACCAAATGTCCAGAAAATACAAGCGTTTGTACGATCCATTAAAATCGGAGGTCAAAATCTGCCACATTCATCATCTAAAGATTTAGAGACACTATTATGTTTATGTCTAGAATCTGAAACTGCTCCAACAGAAATTCTGAAAAAAGTTCAGACTTCTCCAGAACCATGCACACCTGTCGAAGCTCTGGCTATGATAACTGACAGAAATATGTCCGTTGAAACATACAATGCAATTCGATTAGATCTTAAAAGACGCGGATTTGATGCATACCCCCCGTATTATAAAATTCAAGAGGCTAAAAAAACCTGTTATCCTGACCAGGTTCAGGTGTCTGAAAGAGAAGCATCTGTGCCTCTTCAAAGTTTAATAAACCACACTTTTACTCAGGTGATTAAATTATGTGATGAAGTCCTTATCAACTATTGCACCAAAAAAAGCATTAGAGCAGTAGATTTCATTTTAAGGGGTAACTGGGGCTTTGATGGAAGCACTGGGCAATCTTTATATAAACAGTCATTCTCAGATGCAGAAGGTGACGAAAATAGTCTTTTTGCAACGACATTTACGCCATTGCAGGTTGTAACTAAAGACAGCAATGATGTTATTTGGGTAAATCCCGCACCGTTATCATTTCGTTACTGTAGACCGTTACACTTGCAGTATAAAAAAGAAACGAAAGAATTAATTACTTTGGAGAAACAGTCTATTCAGGATCAAATACAAAATCTTACCCCCATTATAACTGAAACCTCTAGAGGGCATACAATAAAAGTGGTTGAATATGAATTACACTGTGCAGCTATTGATGGGAAAGTTCTGAATGCAATTCTTTGTACACCATCTCAGTTACGTTGCCCATATTGCGATTTGACTTCATCCCAATTCAACGATTTAGAGTTAGCTTTCTCTAAACCAGCCATAGAAAACCTTTGGTGCATGGTATAAGTCCACTTCATTCTTGGATAAGGGTCTCAGAATTTTTATTAAACCTGGGATATAAAGTAGAGGTTAAAAAATGGTTAATCCCTCAAAGGTCAGAAGAGAGCCGAATAGTCGAGGACCGTAAAAAAATAATCCAGGCTAAAATCAGAGAAGAAATGGGACTTTTGGTAGATGTTGTACGTCCAACTTTAGGGACCACTAACGAAACACTGCACGCACTGCTCTTTCTGATAGAAACCGAGGAACTTTTGCAAGCATTCTAAACATTGACCAGTGGCTATTAGATGGATTATTTGTTATTTTAACAGTTTTGTCTAGCAACCTGCCAATTGACCCTGAAAATTTCGTTTTTTTTTTGCAAAGAGTTGGCATACAAATATGTTGTGAAGTATGGATGGCATCCTATGACTGTCACGGTTCACAAAATTTTAGTACATGGGTCGAAAAATCAAATTTACCTATTAGCATGCTCTCTGAACAAGCGGCTGAGTCACGCAACAAATTTTGGAGGTTTGACAGAGAGCACCATACCAGTAAAAAATCTCGTGAAGCAACTATGTTTGACCTTTTTCACAGAGCTATAGTTTCATCGGATCCAATTATCTCTGATTACAACCTCTTAGAGAGAAAAAATAAGGCTAAAAAAATCCCATTGCCACCGGCCGCATTGTCTTTGTTGAGACCTGTTAATGAAGAAAATCTAGCCATCGATGATTATTCGCATGTTGAATTAATTGTAACTAAAAATGAAGATGAATTTTAGTTCGGTTAGCCCATATAATATTTTACAAATTCAAATACGTTTTCCTTTCGAATAGCCAACTCCATATTAGTTATTAGAAAGTATTTAAAACACCTTTTTTTCAATTAAAATATATTCTTGTTTTTTTTTTCGGATACTTGAAAGTGACAACCCTAAGGAAAATTTTGAATTTCCAAAAACTCCTGGAAACCAATGAGTTAGGTTTTGGAAATAATACTACTCATAATAGAAAGTATCAGCATTTTTTTGATTTAGGAATGACCACCTACTATGGTTAGATGAATAAAAAAATGAAAACGAAAAATGAGAAAAAAATCATATCTCTCGACCCATTCATACTAAAGCAACAGGAATTGGTAGAACGGTCGGCTATTATACCTTTTTTCGATAGAATAAATAAATTCTGGAATAAGTACTTCCGTTAAATTATAATGATTTTTTTTCGTTTTTCATAAGTTCCGAAATTTTGACATTTAAAAAAAAAGTACAAGTCTTAGCGAACCCAGAGTTTTACTCTAATCCTCAGAATTGTAGACTCTATCGATTAATTCAATAAAAACCGGGATCTTAACAAACTATGCTACGGAAATTCTGATTTCAATGTCCACTGAGCGTCGATTTCGAACCATTGTGCGGCGGGCGTAACACAGACAGGTCATAGTGTAGCGATATCAGTATGTCCACAGTATTAGAAACCACAGAAGAAAAGATAATACAAGAACAAATATATTTATTTATTTATTCCTAAAACTATTTTGCATAGGTAGTTCTTGATTGAATACTCGTTGGAACATTTGTATACAGCAGCTAATTCTATCTAGTGTATCCTACTAATATTATAAATGCGAAAATTTGTGAGTATGGATGTATGGATGGATGTTTGTTACTCTTTCACGCAAAAACTACTAAACGGATTTGGATGAAATTTAGCACGCAGATAGTGTATAACCTGGACTAATATTATAAATGCGAATGTTTGTGAATATGGATGTATGGATGGATGTTTGTCACTCTTTTACGCAAAAACTACTGAACAGATTTGGATGAAATTTAGCACGCAGATAGTTTATAACCTGGACTAACATTATAAATGCGACAGTTTGTGAGTATGGATGGATGTTTGTCACTCTTTTACGCAAAAATTACTGAACAGATTTGGATGCAATTTAGCACGCAGATAGTTTATAGCCTGGACTAACATTATAAATGCGAATGTTTGTGAGTATGAATGTATGGATGGATGTTAGTTACTCTGTCACGCAAAAACTACTGAACGGATTTGGATGAAATTTAGCACGAAGATAGTTTATAACCTGGACTAATATTATAAATGCAAAAGTTTGTGACTATGGTGTATGGAAGTATGGATGGATGTATGTTACTCTTTCACGCAAAACTACTGAACAGATTTGGATAAAATTTGGCACTCAGATAGTTTATAACCTGGATTAACACATTGGGTCCCTTTTTTTTACTCCGGTAGTACGTTGCCGCGGAATAATTTCCGACCTCCATGTGGGCCCCCATCCTTGTCAAAGCTGGTCACATTTGTGAGAGCCCCTCTCCCTTGTGCAACGCCACATATTCTGCAATTTAACATCTAGACATTGAAACAGCAGTTCCGAAATTGGTTTTACTTCCATTTCAAATCAATTATTTGTTTCAATCAAAACAATCACGTAATGTCATGTTTCATATTATGTTAAAAATCGCAGAATAGCAGAACTAAATAAAATTAAAGAAAAAAACCTTTTTTTTAAACAGCTTGTTTTTAAATCATTTTTTTTTCTTTAATTTTATTTTTAACTTTTAGTATTTTTAATTGTTTTCCCAAATTTGTTGGAGTTGCATATTCACGCCTGCCAAGATACTCATCAAATGAGCCCAAACTCGATGGGGTTACGTCGTTTAATTACGGAGTTCCTATGGCTACCTTCCAGCTCCATCATCAGATCCTGGTTACCATATAGTATCAAAGTACTCGACCAGACGAATCAAATGAGCCCAAACTCGAAGGGGTTGCGTCGTTTATTTACGGAGTTCCTACGGAGTTCAAACGAGATGAGTTAGGCTCTAGAGTTCCTATTTTAAGTACTTGGACCTAATAACCTTATTTTATTTATGCTGCCCATTCTCTAGTAAATCCCTTAGTCGCCTCTTACGACACCCACGGGAAGAAATGGGAAATTTTTATTTATCATACACAATTACAAGACGTCATGCACTAAATATCTGCTAAACTGAAATGAAGAAATTCGACACTTTTCCGCTGGGACTACGTACACGTTTCCAGATGCCATAAACCTCTTACACTTTAACAAAGGCCCTAGGGGTATAAGCATAGTGAAATTGCCCCAACGAAAATACTTTTCTCAGGAACGCGTTCCTGAAAATTATTTTTTTCAAATTTTTACTTATTTTTTCATTCAGTGTTAATGTCTTTTATCAAAAACCTAGAAATCTAAAACTTTTAGGATCTTATTTTCTTATTAGTACAGCTTGGCAAAAAAGAGTCTGGAAAAAATGAGGGCGCCTGCTTAGCAGGTATGGCCACCCTGTATACTAGGACTAAAAGTGATAAGATACTTGTTGTTTTAATCCACAAACACGTGATCCCGGAAATTCTCATCAGTCAAGATTTCAAGACTTGATAGGCACACAGTCTTTTACTTTCATTGTATATAGTAGATTTCGCATTATTTCGCTAGAATAACCTTTTATCTAAAAGTGCCATCATAATAACATAATGCAAACTTATTCAGTTTAAAAATTTATTTATTTATTTATTTGTGCACAATTTATTAGCTAGATACTGTTCACATTACAATATACATATAAAGCCGTCAGTAACAGTCACAATACCCCCGTACTAGTTGATACTGTATTACAGTGGGGTCTTATTCCTCATTGCTGTGACCCGTATAGTAACAAACGAGTGAGAACTTAAGATAATAGGCTCCATAAGAAAGAAAAAAGAAACAAATGAAAAAACTTACAATAATTTAGCAATGAAATGAATACACTTATTACTATTTTGGCTTGTCTGTGATTGTGATGTTTGATAGTGTGTCTGTATGTATGAATGTATGTATGTATGGAGTTTGCTATTTCAGAATTATTAATGTGTCTTCAGTGCTATTATAATCTAAGCAGAGTAAGTGGTTTCGTAAAATCTTTTTAAATATGTGAGAATTATATTTCCGAAAACCTAGAGTTACATTAAATTTATTATAAATATATGGAGCTAGAAAGAAAAGAAAACGCTGGGCAAATTTTGTCCTATGTATAGGTTGTTTGTAGACTTTGTAATTAATTAAATTACACTCAGGGATTGCCGATTGAACCCGATACACAAGACATAATGTTCAGCAATCGCATTTGCGGCCACCATCTAGGGTATTCACAACCATTCGATGGTTGGTATGCCTGTATCAAATTTGACATGAATGAAACTGAACGAGTCCTTTTAATGCTGACAGTTTATAGTCGACAAGAAGGTGACTTACAGCTGCTTACTGTCGGAAACTAATCGGAAGTCAGAGAGTACCTATAACATGTCGCATTCGAAAGGTACGTGCAATATCGAATAAACTTGAACAGTTGACTAATGAAGGTGTCAGGTATGTCTATGTGGGGTACATAACATTATCACTATTCACATGACAATGAAAATGAAATAACACACTAAAATTTAGATTTTATTTAAAAAGAAAAATGTGACATAACATCATTCTTGAATTCCTTTTCAGTGCTATGATAGATTTTTTCCATTAACACTGATGTGTCAGTTTTACATTTCTTATTTATGAAATCTAAATACTGTAAAAATCTTTCTTACACGTTTACGGCTCCCATTACAACCTGTCTCCTCAAACTATAGGTAATATATTACGTAGAATAGGCACCTGACAAATTATTAATATAAATTATAATTTTATTACTGTGGTATGCGATTAAAAAAAAAAAAAAAAATACTTGCCGGTTTCGTTATAGTGTTGAACTTTTTGTCTAATTGCACACAGATCAAAATCGTCTAATTCTTTCTTCCGCCAACTGTTTTGGTGTTCCTCCAGGTGTAGAAAAAATCCTTAATTTTTTTCACCTTCATTAACAATTTCTCTAATTGTACTGTGAGATTTACCTTGAAAAAAACATAAAGACAAGACAATCATATTAATTTCATGTAGGTACATTTTTCAATTTCAAGTATCAAACATCAAGAGTTAACGTACACGCGATTTGTCAAACTAGAAAATATAACCTCAATAATCTATTAGTAAATAAAACAATAAAATGGCTTGAAACTTATAATACCGATAAAACTTAGTATTAGAAAGGAAAAACAATGACTGGCATTGAATAAAAGATAAATTTCTTGGATAAATACCTGTCGTGTCGGCAGTTCTTTCGTAAACATTGTCAATCGGAGACAAAATTTGTTCCGCTTCAGATTCCGCCAAATTTCTTACGAAAACTTAGTTTATCACAGCTCACACCACTACTCCTTATTGTTTTATTAATTTTTATATGTTCAAAAGCATTAATAATTGATAGTTAATTAGAAATAAGTAAAATACAACTAGGAACATAACACAATGACAGATTAGCTACTTGTTGATGATAAACAAAGCAGTGCTGCCACCAAAAAAATATTTTAGTTCCAATGGTTACCACGACAGACTCTTTTTTGCCAACCTATACCTAAAAATACTCTCAGTATCGTGCCGATATCTTTCAAGCGCAATTTCACTATGCTTATACCCCTAGGGCCTTTTATAAGTAATTGATAACTGATTCGTATTTTTTAGCTTCCAGCGTACGCGTAGTGGGTAGGTAATTATAAAATCGATAATCGATATTCGTGTCATTTGTCGTACCGTATCCTACTCTAAAGGTTATAGCACATTATACCGGCACCGCAACTGCACAGCTGCAGCACGGCGTCCCCTCGAATTTAGGCTACAGCTAGCTGCCAGCGCCGCAAAAATTTTTACAAAAAAAAAAGCAACCGACTTCATTAAAAAAAACACTACAACGTCAAAAATAACTTTAATTTCGAAAGTCGGTGTCTTAGGCTCTGTATTTAAGGTTTTTGCGACCGACTTCCGAAATTAAAGTTATTTTTGACGTTGTAGTGTTTTTTTAAGGAAGTCGGTTGCTTTTTTTTTTGTAAAAATTTTCTGGTACCTATTATTCGTTCAATCGTCGTTACGACTGAGAAAACGATGAACCTAAAGGTCATGGCACATTATACCGGCACCGCAACGGCACGGCTCCAAACCAGGAATTAACTTTTCATTCAATTTAGAGCATTAAATCGTGTGTAGTATAATATATAATATTTCATAATTTCAATATGAAAAAGCCAACGGCGGCGGGCAGTCAGCGTGCTTGCCGCTGTCATACAACTTGACTCGAAGGCCGCGAGCTGCAAGCGAGTCGACCATGTGTTTACAGCGCGCCGACCGCATACTTACTACGCGCCAACTCCGAGTCGCCAGCGAACGCGCCAGATTTAAAACAGTGGATACGGTTTGCTACGGCTAGCGGCTCTAGCATGAATAAAGAGAAACTAATAGAGGAAGTACGAAGATGCCATATAACAATTGTAGTCGCGGTGACAGCAGCAGCACATCGCCGCCAGCGCGCGGCCTGCGAGATTGCACTTCGCCGTCGACGCATAGTTAGCGCGCTGGCAGCTGTAGCCTAAATTCGAGGGGACGCCGTGCTGCAGCTGTGCAGTTGTGGTGCCGGTATAATGTGCTATAACCTTTAGAGTAGGATACGGTACGACAAATGACACGAATATCGATTATCGATTTTATTATTACCTACCCACTACGCGTACACTGGAAGCTAAAAAATACGAATCAGTTATCAATTACTTATAAAAGGCCCTAGGGGTATAAGCATAGTGAAATTGCGCTTGAAAGATATCGGCACGATACTGAGAGTATTTTTAAGTACTAATAAGAAAATAAGATCCTAAAAGTTTTAGATTTCTAGGTTTTTGAGAAAAGACATGTAACACTGAATGAAAAAATAAGTAAAAGTTTGAAAAAAATAATTTTCAGGAACGCGTTCCTGAGAAAAGTATTTTCGTTGGGGCAATTTCACTATGCTTATACCCCTAGGGCCTTTGTTAAAGTGTAAGAGGTTTATGGCGTCTGGAAACGTGTACGTAGTCCCAGCGGAAAAGTGTCGAATTTCTTCATTTCAGTTTAGCAGATATTTAGTGCATGACGTCTTGTAATTGTGTATGATAAATAAAAATTTCCCATTTCTTCCCGTGGGTGTCGTAAGAGGCGACTAAGGGATTTACTAGAGAATGGGCAGCAGCGTTCTCTATGCATTTTACCACCATACTGCGATCGCCAACCCGCCTGCCAAGCGTGGCGATTATGGCAAAGCCCCCTAAATTGGGGGAGGTCATGTCCAGCAGTGGACGTATTACGGCTGAAATGATGATGATGATGAAATAAAAATTTGTGCATCCAACTATTGCGGAGATATTCAACAAAAACTGTTTCCGCTGGGACTACGTATTCCTAGCGGCACTTTTTTTTTCTTATGGACGTACAAGAAAAAAAATACATACAATAATTAGTGTGTAACGAGAGGTAAATGTGTATGTTAAAATGAAATTTGTGTGTCTTATATTTGTCAAGATACAAGATATTCAAGTTGCCGCTGCGCTGATGTTTGGCTATTTGATGAAAATCATATAAAACGGTTTAGCACAGAGTTGCAATTTTTACGGAGGTTGCTTTGAATTTGTGTGTAATGTGTGTGAAAACAGAATTTGAAAAAAACCTACCGTTCAGAAGATATACACGTAAAAGTAAAATAAGGTTATTAGGTCCAAGTACTTAAAATAGGAACTCTAGAGCCTAACTCATCTCGTTTATTTATATCTTGTAAGGGTCTGCAATGTCCTGCCAAGTTTCATTCATGTGCTTTTAGTAATTAATGAGCAGTGGCATAATTTACTACGACTGGAACACTATATTTTATGACATCCGATTGTAGGACTTTTTAAAGGAAAAGCAATATGAAACTTATTCAAATATTTAGTGTATTAATGCAACTATCCACATGTAAAAATTCAGCTCATTACACTGAATGATTAAAGAGATATAATAAAAATAACAGAACTCTTCAGAACATCGATAAACCGACCAAGTTTGAATGACTACATAAAAGCGGCCGTGCAGTATAAAGAGCTAACGTTCTAAAATTTCCAGTATAGTATCGTCATCGTGTTTAATAGTTTCGTACATGAATGAAACTTGGCAGGACATTGTAGGCCCTTACAAGATATAAATAAACGAGATGAGTTAGGCTCTAGAGTTCCTATTTTAAGTACTTGGACCTAATAATCTTATTTTACTTTTACGTGTATATCTTCTGAACGGTAGGTTTTTTTTCAAATTCTGTTTTCACACACATTACACACAAATTCAAAGCAACCTGCGTAAAAAATTACAACTCTGTGCTAAACCGTTTATATGATTTTCATCAAATAGCCAAACGTCAGCGCAGCGGCAACTTGAATATCTTGACAAATATAAGACACACAAATTTCATTTTAACATACACATTTACCTCTCGTTACACACTAATTATTGTATGTATTTTTTTCTTGTACATACGTATAGGAAAAAAAAGTGCCGCTAGGAATACGTAGTCCCAGCGGAAACAGTTTTTGTTGAATATCTCCGCAATGGTTGGATGCACAAATTTTTATTTACCATACACAATTACACGACGTCATACACTAAATATCTGCTAAACTGAAATTAAGAAATTCGACACTTTTCCGCTGGGACTACGCACACTCTGGAAACGGCGAAGATCGGCACTATGCCGATCTTTCCCTCCAACTACTAGACGAACTTCTCCACTATTGCACTTTGACGTTAGATTTTTTTTCACCAGATGTAACATCGTAAAAAATATGTTTTAATGTATTCTAATGTAATAATTAGGTAAAGATATTGATCATTAATTAACTTACCTGAACAAATCCTGATAAATATAAAGAAGAAGCACTTTAAACATTTTTTTTGCCAGCGTGGTGTTGGTCGTGTTGCAAGTTGATAACCCGACTAAATTTTAGAAATCATTTTTTCTCGTTGTTTTGTAAATAGCGCCGTCTATGCCAATTTATTGAAACTAAAACAATTTAAAGTGTTTGTATCTTGGGTTGGCTTTGTTGTAGCTATTCAGAATTCGTCGTATTGCTTAATGTACGGTGTTACCCGCCCGACGGTCTTCCCCGAGTTGACCTTATTAATTATTTCATTATTTTCGAGTACAAGCTCAACTCATTTTTGGGAAGTTAATAGATAGATAATCCTTTTTTTTTAAACCAAAGAGATTTAAAACAAATAGAGAGACTATCTGAAGAAATGTCATACAAAAATTGTGATCTCATGACTCAATGTCGCCATCTAGCATAGTATAGCAAAACTAGAGCAGCTATAAAGAAAATTTCCGTAAGAAAAATTATTCTCCTCCGTCTGTAACGCCATCTAGCTTTGAATAGCAAATATTCCAAGAACAAAACTTGATTAAGCCTGTAATTTCATCGATTCTCTATTGATATACGTACCGTAAAAAGAGGCATCTGTACCTTCCGTGGTTATCTTTACCTAAGCATACCCTATAGTAGTTTTAATTAAATATTTTTTTGTCTAGGGCATTTGCCGTAATTTTAGGCATATTGGTTGATTTTATATTAAATTGTGCTATCCCAAAAAGTTTTTTAAGCTAGCCACTTCGTTAGTTCTCAAAATAGGGTGCTATTTCGTTCTATGTGGTCAATTATGTTTGCGGCGTCATCGCATAAAGATTGTTTTTTCCTACAGAAAATCAATGTGCAAGTAAGTAGCATATAATAAATAGTATGTGGCATATTGTTATTAAGGTGTATCGCAATGATTCAATCTTATAAATTTACTATTTCTTGAATGATTGGAAAAGGTAATAATGCTTGATATTAGGTAAAGTTACCTCGCTTAGCACAAAGGCAACTTTACCTATGTCTAGAGTTGTCAAATTTAGCACACCTAAGTAATCTACTCTTATGTGGGAACTGTTTTGGACTTTCGTTCAGTTATTCAGGACTTTAAATATAATACCTATCGATTTTTTTCTATTCGTGTATGAAATATATGTGTAACAAATTCAATGACTGGGCTGTTAGTCTAGTGGTCAGTGACCCTGACTGCTAAGACGGAGGTCGGTCGTGAGTTAGATTCCCACCCAGGGAACCAGAGCACCAGTATTTGTTCTGGGTGTGTGAGAGTTCTTTTTTATACTGTTTAACGAATATTCTTGATTATAAATACGCATATTATTTAATTGTTTACTCTTTTTAGGCAAAGTTTTAATGTCCAGAATAGTTTTTGTTACTGTGTTTACAACCACAACCCTGATGGCATTCACCCGTTTCTATGATAATTTTGAAATTCTTGAGGCAACTTTCCCTATGTATTGGTAGTGCCTGATAAACGAAGATGGTAGTTTTGAAAATAAATATATCGCTTTTTTAGCACCGGGACTAAATACGTCGCGTGCGTTTTGGGACACACGTTCAGTATAAACGTAGGCTAGGTAAAGTTGCCAAAAATGTGTCAATTTTACCCTGCTCATACTTTTGGTTAATATAGCAATACTATGTAAGATTTAGTAGAATTCACTGGTTCAACCAAAAGAGACGCACCTTTTTTACAATATCTATATCTATCTATACTTATAATAAAACTGTAGAGAGGTCAATTCTGTACATTGAATATACATTCAAAATAAATACTGGAGGATGATTGGTGATCGATACTGATGTCAAAAATGCAATCAGTAAATTTTTTGTCTGTCTGTCTGTCTGTCTGTATGTGCACGCATGGGTCAAAAACTACTGAAGGGATTTTAACCAAACTTGGTACGATTGTAGTCCATACTCCTGGGCAGGTTATAGGCTATATAACATAACGCTTAGACACATAGGAGCTGAGCAGTGACGATACGCGCGGGATATTTTCCGACCTGCACGCGGGCGAAGCCGCTGGCAAAAGCTAGTAAATCAATAAAAACTTAAACAACTAGCTCCGTGTTAGAGTAAATTGCATAAAGGTAAAAAAATATGGTAAAGATGCCTCTTTTGACGGTACATCCGAGGCGCAGAGTATCCGAAGCGAGGTCTAAAATCGGTAGACTTAGGGTCGGTTCACATCTGACGGAATATGCGTCGAGCGTGTCATCGGTCGCGTCTATTCGGTCAAATTGTGTGTTTTCAAATCTGACGGAAGATGCGTCGGGCGTAATTTTGAATTTCCGTGATAAATCGTTCTGTTTCAAACATTTTCAACGCAACAAAACTTCGAACGGTCAGTACACAAACTATCTCCGCTGATGTTACGCCTAGTCTGAATGCATCAGTCAATATACACGTGGCGCGACGGTGCCGCTCTTTACGCTGGCCGACAATGCGTTGACGGAAACGGAACAGACGCTGTACGCTCGACGCACTAACGCATCATCGGTTAAGTGTTAAAGGTTAAATGTTTTCTCATATAATTGTCTGTTCTGGCGTTACGCGACCTATGATACGCGACGCATCTTCCGTCAGATGTGAACCGACCCTTATGGATAAATCCGTAAATCTATAGGTCTGGTAATGTGGAGTGACGCTAGATACAAAATATACCTACAGCTGTGGTAGGGATGGCATTTCGATATAATGTATCGATAATATTGATAAGTGCCTATGTTTTTTTTCACATTGATGATGCATTGATGCATTGATCGCGGAGTTCTCTAGGGAGTGGAAAACAAGGCTTTCAAAAAACGTGGAATTCAGCAATACTTTGAATACTTTTGTAAAATTGATAGAGTGCTTTTTAAATACACCTTTGTAAATACCGTTATCCTTTTTTTTAATTGATTTGCCAGTCATTCCGAAGTAGATGTCTTCGCTTTTAAAATGCTTCGAACATAATGTAACGAAGTAGATGGAAGCCAATTTTCTTCTCTACGGTCTATTCCAGCAAACCGTATCCACTTTTGGTGGATGTGGACACATGTTTTACTTTATTAACATTCGGAAACCTAAAATAACAGAAACCTACTTATTGTACCGTTTACGTACGCACATATATAAACAGACAAGACACGCAAATATAATGCTTATTTCTAAAGAAATCTCTTCCAGCATACCTCCGACAGGAGAGAAAAAGAAGACGAGAGAGAAGAGATGTAGAAGGCGTGTGTAAGAGTAAAAATTTACTTACTAAAATAAAATAAATAATATGAGAATACTCCTTAATTATGTAGATACAAACAAACATATACATACAGATTTTTAAAAAAAATATGTAAGTGAACGAATTGTTGCTAAATTGATATTTAAATTAAATGACATGAATAAGTTCATTTTCTTTAAATTTCACTTACCTCATAAAATATTTTATAGATAACAAAATCGGTAAACATCATTACATCTCTGCAAGGCAGTAGTAAAGTTACTCAGCAATAGAGGGCGTTTGACGAAATTAGCATATGAGCAAGAACGATTTATGGAAATTA
This sequence comes from Aporophyla lueneburgensis, assembly GCA_932294355.1. NCBI lineage: Eukaryota > Metazoa > Arthropoda > Insecta > Lepidoptera > Noctuidae > Aporophyla > Aporophyla lueneburgensis. The sequence goes on along the minus strand of OW028746.1, from coordinate 16,781,725 downwards.
TTTAATTTTAATTACTGAGTAAATCTATATATTGTTATGTAGACCGAAAAGTCTAGAAACATCTAGCTAATTCCATCTAAGGACGGGGCAGTGTTTGAAACTACCAGAAACGACACGCTAACGCCATCTGTTATTAAGTAGCAAGTACTACACGAAATTGTACGTAGACGCTACCGCCATCTATTGTCGAATAGTGGAATTAAAAGTAAATAGTTGTTTAATGGAAGTTACTAGAAGCTTCTACTCTACTTGTAAACTGTGGCACAGTGTCGAATGTTCGCGAATGTTCTGGTCGGAATATAAATAGCGGATTGTTGGGCCGACGGGCAGTGCCATCGTCATTGGCATCCCTAAGCCCGGTAAGCCCAAAACCGAGCCCACGAGCTATCGCCCCATCAGTTTGCTCAAAGTTCTCGGCAAAATCTATGAGAGACTTATTTATAAGCGAATCAGAGATTATGCCGAAACCAAGGGCCTCATCCCCAACGAGCAGTTTGGTTTTCGAACCCAACACTCGTGTGTCCATCAGGTACACCGTATCGTTGAGCATATCAATGCTGGTTTTCAGCGTGGTATACTGTATACTTCGATATAGCGAAAGCGTTCGACAAAGTCTGGCACAACGGCTTATTATATAAGCTGTACCAACTCGGAGTGCCAGACCGTCTCGTGCTCATCTTACGAGACTTTCTTGCGAACCGTACCTTTCGCTATCGCATCGAAGGGGCACTTTCCTCCCCTCACCCGATCCGTGCAGGAGTCCCTCAAGGCTCTGTACTAGCCCCCCTCATTTTCACGCTGCTCACTAGCGATATCCCCAGAAGTAAGAAGGCAAGGTTAGCTCTGTTCGCAGACGACACTGCCATCTTCTTCTCGGGATTTAGTGATACAGCGCTGGTTCGCTACCTCCAAACCGCAGTCGACGAGCTCGGCGAATGGTTCAGGAAGTGGCGAATCGAAGTCAATCCCGACAAAAGTCAGGCGGTCTTTTACACCCGGCTGCGACGTAATCACCCCCCTCCCCGACCCATCTCAATGTTCGGCAAGCAGATCCCTTGGGCGAAGCAAGCCAAATATCTAGGTGTCATCCTCGACGAACATCTCACCTTTTCTGAGCACATAAAGCAGGCTCGCTCGCGGGCCGCTTTCGCTCTCGGTAGGCTCCATTGCGTCCTGAACAAGCGGAGTAAAATGTCTCTTCTGTGTAAGAAGCGACTTTACACCGCTTGTATCAGGCCCATTATGACATATGCAAGCCCAGTCTTTGCACATGCTAAGCCCCGATTCATCCATAGGATGCAGACTCTCTAGAACCGTTTTCTCCGTCAAGCCACAGGCTCGCCTTGGTTTGTTCGGAATATCAATCTTCATTTAGATATGAAACTCCCGACTATCCACCAGTATATGAAACGCGCTTCGAACCGTTTCTTCGATAGGCCCGTAGCCCACCGCAACTCTCTGGGTGTGGCGGCAGCTACTTACACCCCCTCCCGTATCAGTAAAGTCCGCCGCTCGCGGCACGTTCTTACCAATCCTGACGATCCCACTACTCTCCTCCAGGAGAGTCGAAAAGAGACCAGTACAGCTAGACCAGCACACAAACACAAACCGTACCGACCTCGCCGCCGAAGTCCGTCGTCGCGACCCCGACTTAATAGTCCCTCCCGACCCTTGCAAGAGCCAGCCCGCGATGCTGCACCGTTAGCTTTAAATTAGTCCCTAAATAATTTAACCCAGATCCAGCCAGTCCCTTGCTGTCCCCCTACCAGTGATTGCCTAAGCCGAGGTTCGTACCCCCCTCGGGGTAACCCTTAGAGCTTTCGCTTTAGTTTTTAAGTATAATAAGCCCCGGCTGGAGGCCTAAAAAGGTAACTTTTTAGAACTCGCCAGGCCACAATCCGTTTAAGTAGTAATAATCTTTTCAGATTAACTACGAGATGTCCTCAAAAAAAAAAAACCGACGGGCAGTTCGATTTCGGAAGTGATCGAATACGAATCAAGCGATACAGTACAAGCGAAACAAGTGATTCCAAGTGACGTTTCTTGTGGTTGCGATATTTGTGTTTATTCCATTAAACAGTTTGTGTGTTTCGGAATATTAGTTTAAATTAATTTATCCCGAACCCCAACTTGTAACAATATTAATACGTGAAGCGAAAACTTTGGATAGGTACCTTTTTACGAAAATTGGGCGGACGCAGTAGTATGAAATTTCGCACACTCATAGTTTATACAGAGAAGAAGTGACGAATGCTAATATTTTTCTTTTAATTATGCGTAAGAATACATTATTTTCAATAAATAACACGTTACACACACTACTATTCATTACCGAGTATTTAATACACACTTGCATAGATATTTTTTTGTCTATGGTCCAAATCTGTGTCTATAGTCTTACTGAATGTCAAGTATAACCATAGGTAATAAATTAATTTTATACATATATAACCTATTTCATTTTGAAAATCTATGATCATATCGAGAATATTTGTCTTTAATATTATTTTTCACTAGTGTTACTGAATGTCTTGACCTAAAGGTCCAGTTACCAGGTCATAAAATTCCAAAAAAAAAAATACTGAATGTCAAATATAACCATTTTTTTTTTTAATATTTATTATTACATATATTTTTCATTTAATAATGTATTTCTATTCAAATAAAGTACGGTCGAATTTCGACCAATGGGCGATCACTAGTATAAATAAATACAAGCGAAAATAAACTAAACTTATGTCCAGAATTTTTTCCATAACGAAATTTGTAATAGCGTAATGCGCAATTCGGCATATTTGTTTAGAAAATGTTTTTTTTTTCTTTTCGTGTCAACCGGACACAAATGCGTGTTGACATGCAGACATGCCATCCTAGACTAAACGCCATATGACCACTAGGACATAAGTATTGGATTACGAATTCGTTCGTTATGTCCCGTCTATTGTAAATATATAATTTAATGTCTTTGTTTTAAAATAATTACAATCACAAGACCGCGCATCTCTTTCTTTTCTGTACAGCCCAACAGTGAACGCGCTTGTCTGAATACGATATTTAACTCAGTTATTTTAACTCTGACGGAAACAAGGAGGTTCAATCGACGTTCATACAGACGTATTAAAATCGCGGCGTGATTTTTAACCCACTAAAATAAGTTTATACTTCGCGTTTCCAATAAACAAAGTCATAATAGAAAGTGTTTGTATGAATAAAGTTCGAAATTCCAAACCTAACTCGGAGGGTAACCTTCGGTTAAAGTTAGAACTCGTTTTTTATTTAAACGGTATGGGGTCTCATTTATGCAGCTGTGTTTGCTTATGTTTTCAGGAACTCTCGTAGACGACTTTGTGTTCGATTCTCAGCCTGGGTCCGGTGCATTAGGAAGCAGAGTTCTACATTGCAGGAATGCACCCTCACCAGGGGCTACCTCATCCCTTGCAATTGCGAAAATGATAGCTGACAAACAAGATCAGCGGATCAAGCTTTAGTGCCAGGGGGGGGAGTCACATAGTCGTGGTCAAGTCACAAGAAGTTATAATTTTATTTTTATAATTTATTTATTTATTTATATAATCATATATAAAATTTACGGAAATGAGCGCCTACTTTTTTCTTACAATAGCTGTCCTTACGCTTTCCCATATTTACTAAAACAAATATTTAAGAAAAATGTTACAGTAATATGGAAGCAGGAAAAAAACAACAAAAACTTGAGAGGTGTCAAGGGACACCCGGATGGAACGAAGTTCATTATTGTTTTTTTTTTTATAATTTAATCATGTACAAAAAACCTTTATACACTCAACAAAAATATTATCTATCTCTCTCTCTTCGTTTCAAAAACTACGTTCCAAAACAAAATATATACAGTCGAATTGACAAACCTCCTCCTTTTTTTAAGTCGGTTAAAAAGTGTCGTTACAACTTTTTCTCTTAATTCCGTCTAGCCCTCTTTCGCAACGCGCCATAAGGAACTTCGTTCCAAAAGTAAAATTTAGTTATGCCTACTAAATATAAGTCATACTCAAAAAAACACAAATGTGTCTTACCCTATTTCACTCTTTGCGGCAACGTATACGTACACAATAGATCGCGAATTATCGTTACCGGCGCGTCGCTCCACGATGCGACGTCACCACTCTCCGAGCTCTCGTGGACGACTGAATTTTCGACTCGTGTAGGGGAAAAGGGGGAAATGGGGGTCACTTAAGCGAGAACTCAAATAAAATTTTAATCAGAAACAAACTATTTATTGCAACCGCCTTTAAACATAATTTACTTAATTAACTATCATTAGAAATAATTTTCAGTCACTTTGGCAATCAACTTTGGTTATTATAAAAGTTTAAAATAAAAACAGATTTGACTCCCATTTCACCAACATGGGGATAATGGTGGTCACCCTGGGGGCAATGGGAGTCAAAGAAAATCTAGCACATGTCGCAGACATAACCTACAGCCGAATTCCACCCAGTGCATTCCGCGTGAGCCCATAGCCCACATGAGGTGCATCTGAACCACATCCCGTTGCATACTAGGCATCTGTTTCCAGCATCTTCTATGTCATCATCCTCATCGTCCTGGCATAAGTCGTCAGTGCCAACATTTGATACAGAAGTTTCGTTTATTTCTTGTAGTACTTGTCGCTTTGCCTTTTCAGGACCCGTCTTCTGTATTGTAGTCTTTTTTTCCCTGACCTTTACCTTTCCATCTCTTTTCCTTTTCTTCACCTCCTGTTTTCTTCATTTTCTTATTTTCTTTTTCAATCAGGTTTTCTTTGATTGGCGTTGAAGTTAAATGGTAGCGTGTTGCTTCTTACGGCCCTTTCTTGTATTTATAACAGGTGTTTTCTCTGGCAACTTGATCAAATCATGCAAATTAACACTAAGTTGGTTTGACATGCCAGGTGATACAATATCTGGTTCAGAATCAAGTGGGCCTACTTGTTTACGGTTTTATTAAAAGCTGTTATTCTGTTTATGCTGGTCGCCTCCGGTTTCCTAATATAAATGTTATGTCTAGTCATAAATGCAAGCAACCAATCACTTCCAGCCATTTCTGACGTCCTATTAAAATTGTGCTTTAAATTCAATCTTTCAGCATATTCGAAAGCCACTTTTCTTATTTGTAAAAAATATTTGCCATTTTCTTCACTAAGTTTGCTAGCTCGACTTCTGTCTCAGCACCAAAGACAGTGAATCTTCCTAGATGTGGTCTTAAGGTAGAACCTTTTTTTATCCTCTTTTGAAGGCTTGAAAATGGGATCCCCATTACCTTAGCAGCATTTCTTATAGAAAAACCTCCATCAACAAGTCTTATAGCTTTTTCCAGGCTATCAGAAGACCAGGAAGCTTTTTTAGTTGTCCTGACTCGTACTTTCGGCATCTAGAAAAAAATAAAATTGGCGTAATTCAACATGCACAGTTGCGGGTAATAGTGACCATTTGCGGATAATGGGAGTCAGGTGACTATCATTTCCCACAATTACACTAATGAGAAAAATAATAAAATAAAAACAATCTTTAAATCACTGACATAATCTGAACTGCAAATCATAATTGTGAATGTCTAACTAAGTCCGTGTAAAAGTCTTTATCGCATACTGCAAGATATTCGACACTTACCTTCTAATTTGCATTGACGTAAAATTACATCAGCGGAGCACAAAAACAAAACATGGGCGTATCTCAAAGGCGCGGGCGCTGACTGGCGCGAGCCGTTCCAGGCGGCGCGGGGGGGCCAGAGCAGGGGGTAGGGATGTCGTTAACGCGTCGCTCACTCGTACTGTTTTGTTGATGTGAGGGTGGCTCCCATTACCCGCTGACTCCCATTACCCTATTCTCCCCTACGTTGCGTATGACTCAAAACAGGGTGGGAATCAAAACAAAAATTAATAACAAAATAAATAAGTGACATTTCGAAAATGTAGAAACTATAAATTGTAGTATGATAATAAGAAATTAATATGAATTCAAGTTAGTGAAAAAATTTAACAGTTTACTATCAAAATTCAACTAAACCCGAGCATGCTTTTTTAAGATTTTTGTTCAACTTTACGAATTTTTGTTTATTAAACTATACAATATTTTAAATTTTTGCCAACTATAATCGGTTAATACATTTATTGCGGTGTTCATTACATATTTTTTATGATAATTGTAGTAAAAGTATTGATTGTATTACTTTAACAGTGACGACTGTTTTGAATGATTTCGCTCTGCGTCCCCTTATTTTATGTGTGTCACTCGATCGAATGCATTTTTACATGGTTTAAATGCATAAAAGTTTGCGTCAGCGATAAAATGCAATGCGTTCAAGATAGTTAACTAGCTTCTGCCCGTGACTTCGTCCGCGTTAAATTTCTTGTTCCCCCGACCCTTCCCGTCGCGTCGAATCGCCTACCCGTGCGATTTTCCCCATTTTTGCAACATTTTTCATTACTGCTCCGCTCCTCTTGTTTGCAGCGTGATGTTATATAGCCTATAGCCTTCCTCGATAAATAAGCTACCCAACACAAAAATATTTTTTTAATTCGGACCAGTAGTTCTCAGGAACTGAGATTAGCGCGTTCAATCAAACAAACAAACAAACAAACTCTTCAGCTTTATAATATTAGTATAGATTTAAGGGGGTATTCTGGTCTAGAAGCCTAAATTTTAGGCATCCGTTTTTATAGTATGTTTATTGACATTTCAAGAATATAAAAACAAAATAAAAAATATAAAAATGAGAAATTTGACAAATTACAGGCCGGTGAAGTGGGGACTACAAAAAAAACGGTGCACCCTGGTTGACATGATTCCAGCCCTTGTAGTGATCTGAAACAAAAAAAAAAATGAAGAATTCTCAATCTATAGAGATGTCGCTATCGCGTTGACCTTAGCCAAAAACAACAAAAAAAAAAAATTCACAGAATGGCGTCGACATGAAAAATTAATTTTTATTTTTACCCCTTTTATGACATTTTCGAAATTTTTAAAAATACTCAAAATTGATTTTTTTTTAAATCCAAGGCAGACGCGATAGAGAAATATACAAAGAAGGTTCCCACCAAATTTCAAAGGAATCGGTTGGGTAGAACTTGAGATATCATGTCAACCACTTCAAAAAAAGTAGTTTCGAGAAAAACGCGTTTAAAGTTTGAGAAACAATTCCAGTAGAATAACTCGTACATAGTACAGTAATATTTAATACTCATTTATGATTAATCGGCGATCCCAGATCCATACATTGGGCCTTCTTCTACTTCATACTCGATGTTTTGCGAAGTTCTTTCTGCTAACCGAGGTTCTGCCTTTTTTTTTCAGGATGGGAAATCATCAAATGACTTCTCCCGCTCTGGGCGGAGCGGGAGGGCGTGTCAGACTTTTACTGACTAAAACCCACCCGTGTTCCATCAGTTGCCCATGTGCCAGGGACACGGTATCTCTTTCGAACAATCACGCGACCCCGGCAGGCATCGGTCCTAGTAGACCCCTACACTGTTGCTGACATCTCTTTGAGGCGCGCGTGGAACACTGCGCGCCGTCGACCCGAGCTTGGTCCTTACCGGGCGGCGAGCTACCCATTGCTCGCCACCCGCAAGCTCGCGCCTACGGTGGCCGGGAGTCCGCAATCGACTCCCGACGCCCGGGGCGTCTCCTCCTGCGGCGGCTAGGGACGTGAGGGCGCAGAGACTGCCACTCCCTCACGCACCCCGCGTCCTCCTTCGCGAGCATTACTGCTTCGCAGTAGGAGGTGACGGCTTCCCATTCCCTCTCGCTCCGTACCATGGCTCGCACCAGGGCCGGACGCGAGAGGTCGCCGCCGCCGATCGCCTCCACGAGGACACGGCGGTGCTCCGCCCAGGCAGGGCACACCTCCACCGTATGCTCCACCGTGTCCTCCAGACGATCCTCGCAATGGAAACACCCGGACGTATCCTCCCGCTTTATCCTGAACAGGAACCCACCGAAGCACCCATGCCCGGTGAGAACCTGCGTCAGGCGGAAGGTGAGGACGCCGTGGCGCCTCTTTATCCACTCCTCAAAGAGGGGATAAGTCCCGCCGCAATTGTGGCGTGCCTAATCGAGGTTCTGCCTTCTTTTGAAGTGTTTATTGTGTGATTCGCTCCGATCGGCCGGCTTAGATGCTGCGTCACAAAATCCACTGTATCTCCGAAAATAATACGAATTTTGAAAAATCCATTTAAAAACATACTTTTAAGGCTAAACTTTAAAAATAAGTAAAAAAATATATCGATTTTTTTTTAATTTCTAGATCAGAATACCGCCTTAATGGAGGTATTTCACAAACTGTCATTACTGTAACATATAAAGTACGGGCTAAAGTAATATTGTCTTTGGTATCCTGTGTATTCCGCCCGAATATGTCTCCGTTTGAGTCCATGTGCGCTTCGAAAGGTGGAGGGGACCATTCACTTTGTAACGAAAATTAATTGAAACAATACTCGTATAATATGTTAATGACGGTGCTTGGTGGCCTATGTCCAGCAGTGGACGTGTTTCGGCTGAAATGATGATGATCAATATATTAATAACAGTCAACCGCATGTCCGTAGTAACACTTTGACATTGAGCTGGCGAAGTACGGAGTTTAAGAACTGGCTGCTACCCACGGCTTTGCCGTCGTGAATGTCGGAAATTAACCAAACTAACAAAAAGTTGTTTAGCTCCGTATAACATCAGCTATCTGCCATTGGAAGTCCCGACAAAATCGCTCTCAGAGATTATCCGAAACAAACAGACAAGCAGCATTTTTGTTATAAGTAGGTAGGTGCCGCATATTCTACTTTCATATGCATCTAGTAAGAAGCTGTAATTTTGACCTTACAAACATGATACACTTCAATCTTATTTATTTGTTTGTATACAAAGAAGAAGCCATGAATATTCTGGTAGTATTACCGTGTGCCCTATTGTACTTTAGTGCCTTTTAGTAACGCGTTGTAGGAAGCCCTTGCAGTTGCCCTTGCAGTTGTTGACGGAAATTATAGTCAAGGAATTTAGCAGTTCCTCATAACATATGCACCAACAACACCTGCACAATCCAAATAAACAATAAAATATAATCGTGGTATACTTTAACTACCGCTGTATTTACCGCTGCATTTAATTTAATCCGTTTATTATATGGGTATACGCATCGACAAGTATGCCGCAAAAATGTCTAAGTAACTTAAGTTTTGAGTTAATTATCATAATCAGGTTAAATGGGCTCTACAGCAATTATGTATAACTAAGCTCTAATTCAAGAAGCAATTGATTGAACAAAGTGCTCAATGTCATGACTGATAAGAAACCCGGTTATCTTCTAGAAATTATATAGGTAAGAAGCATTTTTCCGTGGACAAAAGCCAGTACTAAGGTATTTGGTGACCATCTGCGCGCGTAGCATGACCACCATAGAAACGAGTTTTGTCGACGGAAGAATAGACAAATTGGCACGGCGATGTTAAAACTGAAGAGAGGAAATATTTCTAATCTTCAGTCGACAAAATTCTACGATGTCGAGCATGGCGACTAATTTTTCTCTACTTTTGAGTTGGAGTTTCAGTTGGGTGTACATTTTTTTTACAGGATTATATTAATTATAATCATCAATACAATACTCTAAGATCGTTTAATCCCACTGTATGACTATTCAATGGAAAAGTCCTTAGCGGATCCACCTTAATTACATACGTTACCACTCTCTTGCTATGGAAAGAATAACTTTCTTTGTCTTCATAGAAACCCGAGTCTACGGGTCGCCCCGTGCTCGGGCCGAAGAGATGTTGAATTGAATAGAAAGAATTGGTCATGCTACGCCTGGGTCAAATTAGTAGTCTTGTGACGGGTCGTTGAGCTCCCTAAATAGGGTTGTGCTGCACTATGCACATACTTACATGCCGTCTGTTGGAACAGGTCAGCTCAAAGCGGCAATGGCTCTTTCTTCAAAGGGCTCTTCCAGACATGACCTTGCATTGTTAGACTATGTGAGTCTAACAATTAATTAAAATTTTAATAATATAAATTTTGTATAATGAAGCACATATGTATCTTGCAAGTTCCAATATATGAGCCAAAGGAGATGGCTAAATGAGTACCCTCAGAATGTATTGGAATCTCACATTAACTCGTAATATTTAAATATTCATTAATGAATTATTTACTGTTTATTAATTTCCAAGAACTTTCGTGAACTGTTTAGCATAAAAAAAGTATCTTAATTGCTTTTTAAGCTTTTTGATTGACATGTCAAGGGGAAATAATACAGTACTGCAAGCTAGGGAGGGGAGGGGTCATAGCGCTTTTCCCGAATGTCAAATGGAAACTGATTCGATTTTTGATAACTGCTATCAAAACGATTTACTGTCTGAAACTAAAGAGTTTTCGGCGTTCAATTCGGTGTCCTGTTTAGTGATTTGTTATTGTGTTTTCAGTCGTTTTTGATTCGGAACATAGGGTAGTTTTTAAAAAGGCACATTCCAATTCAAGGCACATTCCATTTCCAATTTTTCATTCAAGGAATGTGCCTCTTCTTTTAATCTTACTATCTATATTGTGTCGAAAAATATTAAGTAATAATAGTAATAGTGGACGAAAAAACCGTTTTTTTTTCAACTCTTTCGATTATTTTATCGATTCTTTTACACATGAAGTTCAATCACATCTCTGTCATAAAAAGCAAACGTCAGATGTCAGACGTCGCGCGTCGTTTGAACGCTTTCCCGTTTGCTTGTTCGTTGTGTTTTTTTATTTTGGATTTTCACTGACCGACGCTTGTTTATTAGACTATTGTGTGTGCTCACCTACCTACTGACCTCTTGCTACCTACTCTACACGGGCTTGACTTTCAATAAATTCATCATGCGATACATAAACTGCGGTAATTCAAAAGCTACGGGTGATGTTCGTTTATTTGGCCATACAATGCTGTGCATAAATTGTGGCCGCTCTGTGAGAAGTATACAACGCCATGCAGTGGAAAGAAACGATTCAGTGATACAGAATTTATCAACGTTACATCCAGTCACATCAAGATCGGGTAAATCTGCTTGGACCTGGATCTAAACCTGAACCAATACCTGAACCAGTACCTAGACCTGTATCAGAACAGAAATTAAACCTACCAAATTAAAATGGGCTGCAAACACCTCTAGACACTGTGTGTTTGGGGCATTGAAAAAGATTTATAGATTAAAGAACAAATAAATAAATCATATTTTAGTTGTTTTATTTCAATATATTATATGTCCTTGGTTACACACTGCGTTCGTTGTCTAGTTTAGGCCGGTTTTATTAATTACAACGCAGCAACGCGAGCAAGAAAAGCACCCAGGCGGAAGGATTTTCCTAAATTGATTTAAATCTGTTTGTTGATACATCAGTACAAATATACTGACAAAAAAACGCACCAGGGTGACTTAGATTAGTTAGATTTAAATAATGTATAATACTTAGCAGAATTGTTTACCTACCTCAAATACAAAAATTATACACTTGTTTGGGTCAATTAATATTAATCCTTATTTCCAAACATGCTTATCATTTCAGCCACTTATTTATTTTTTCTGTGAAAACTGTCTTTGTTTCAACTTTTACAAGGCTATAATATGTACTTAAATACACGCGAGCGGGAGTGATTTTCGCGCAGATTGTAGAAAACGTTTTGTATTAATTTGACTTGACCGTTATTCGAAGCTTATTTAATGAGAGATAGGCTGTACGGTTCCCGCCTTTGCTATTCTTCTCTTTCTCCAATATTGCTATCTCTCTCTAATACGTCACTTCCACTTGGCAGTAGTAGGGCGGGCTTGTGAAGCGAGCCTTGCTAATTTGATTTCATTGGCGTCTTGTTTCCCGCCGTGGTCGGTCCAACTGTCGTGCCAACCGACCCTTGGCTGCAAGAACTACATACCCTAGCTTTGCTAAACTAAAAAAAAAAAAAAAAAAAATTGTGTGTTCTTTAAATTGAAAAAAAGAACAAAGCTAATAAAAGTCAGTTCGGTTTTCAACTTAGATTATAATCAAAGGTTTTTAAATATGGCAGAATCGCGTAATAGTAATAATAATAAGGAGGAGGTTCCTCTCTCTGGAGCCCTGACCGCCGGTAGCTTGGACCCTGTTCCCGATACCGGTGGGCTACTATTTTTTATATTTTTAAATGTTTTTATAAGTTTCTGTACTAATATTTAAAAATATAATTTATAAGAGTTTACAAATTAATAAAGGAAATAATAATAATAATAATAATATTCCACAACTATCACACAACGCCATCTAGTCCCAAGCTAAGCAGAGCTTGTGTTATGGGTACTAGACAACTGATAAACATACTTATATATTTCTAAATACATACATAGTGCCGAGAAGGCGGTAACTGATGTGCTTCCAGGTCCTTCCTCGCCGTACAAACGACGAGCTCGGGCAAGTTACTCCAGCAGCTCGAGTTCTAGTAGCTCGAATTCCAGTAGCAGCTCCTCGTCATCTAGCGAAGGAAAACCGAAGAGAAATCGCCATAAGAAAAAAAAAGGGGGTAGTCGCTCCTATCGTAAGATTCGCAAATTAACTAAAGAAGTGCGTGTTCTTCGGCAGCAAATGGTTCGCAAGACAAGCGATTATCACGTGAGTAGTAATAATATTAATTATGATGACGATGCCATCTCACTTATGTCCGGTGTTAATGAAAATCAATACGTAGAAATGTTTGATGTTGAACCAGATAATGTTAATGCACGCGGCGATGAAAATTTTACTAATACTAGTGCACGTGGCGATAAAGATTTCACATTAACTTTTGAAACTAAGCTCAAGGAACCTTCGATGCCTAAGACTTCGGAAACGTATTTGAAGTTACTTTGTGATTTAAAACATTTAAATAAAAATGAATGGCACGAAATTAGATATAGCGACACTCAAAAATTGTACAATTATTCACCGGGTTATACAGATATTGAAATGAATGAAGAAGTTATAGCGTATGATTCTCCTCGTCACCTCATATATGCTGATAAGACCTTTGCAGCTCTAACCATGCGCGTGCTCAAACAAAGAGAAGCGCTGCAGGGAAGCCTTCAAGATCTGTTGATATGGGCAAGGAATAGTAACTCACTCGATTATGACACCCTGCTTCAAAAAGTTAATGACCTTTTTTCCACAGGAGACTATAACACGTGTTCCTCAGATTTATTACAGATTGTATGTGGACATCGTGCTGAGATTCTCCAAATGCGGAGAGACTGTGTTACTAAACAGGCAAAGGATCCCCTGATGAAGGCCTGCTTAAAGAAAATTCCACCGACATGTACAAACCTGTTCAATACAGAGAAATTTACTGCTGCTATCGAAAAAGCTGGCGGCGTAAGAAAATGTTTTTGGCCATTGCAAAAGGCCAATACGGCTTCCGCCTCGCAGACGGATGCAAAAAAGCCTCGCGGTCCCTCGCAGGGGTCAAAACCTTATAATAAACCCTCGCAGGGTTTTGCTCGTGCAGCTCCAGTTTGTCAACATAACAATGCACACGCACATTGCGTAAGCAGTAACCCACCTCCGCAGGGTGGATGCAGCAGCGGTCCCGCACCTCCGCAAGGTGTTCATGGCCGTGCTGCTCAGGGTAATACGGTCACACCGAATAATCGGAATTGTTTTCGAGGCCGGTCGATTGCTAGACCAAACAATCAAAAGTATGGACGAAGGCGCGCGTCTTCGCCTCCCCAGCGGGGTAATGACATCAAACGACGTAAGTATTGACTCGTTCAGAGCAGGCCGCCTCCTACAGTTTCGAGACCAATGGGAACAAATGAATGCACCAGATATCATTCTAAAAATGATAACCGGGTATCGCATACCTTTTTATCAGAAGCCACCACTGGCACATCCGAGTTTTGGCGACACAAATCGGATTGTTCCACAATCTGCCGCAATGACATCTGTAATAAACAAAATGATAGAACAGGGAGTTCTAGAACGATGTCTCGTTTCGCCAAGCTTCCTTTCATCGATGTTTCTTGTTCCCAAAGGCGACGGCTCGACTCGACCAATATTCAACTTGAAAGCACTGAATTCTTACATCAGAACAGATCGATTCAAGCTAATAAATGTGAATCGGATCCCCGACTTTGTACAACCTCAGGATTGGCTGTGCAAAATCGACCTCTCGCAAGCGTATTTTCATGTCCCTGTGGCTCGCAGCCACAGAAGGTTTTTGCGCCTAATTTATCACAACGAATTACTGGAAATGACTTGCCTGCCTTTTGGCCTAAGCACAGCGCCGAAGACTTTTGCTACGCTCACAAATTGGATAGCTCAGACTCTCAGGCAAAGAGGTGTAAGAATAATAGTGTTTCTCGACGATTTCCTGATCGCTCATCAGGACGAAAACAAGCTTCGAGGTCATGTGAGCATGGTGCTCGAAACTTTAGAAACTTTGGGCTGGCTAATAAATTACGAAAAGTCGATTATCACACCGTCGAAAACACTCGTGTTTCTAGGAATTCATTGGGATCCATGGTCGAATTGCAAACGACTTCCCGACGAGAAGATTCCTGTACTTTTGGACAAAATAAGTCACATGTTGCAAAAGCAACGCACAACACTCAGGGATCTTCAGAGCCTCGTGGGTCTACTGAATTTTGCCAGCTTTGCAGTTCCGAAAGGAAGACTAAACTTTCGAGAGCTTTTGAACCTACTGAACCAAATGTTGAAGTCAAATTACACGACATTACATACCTTACCTCAGGCTGCTATAGACAATCTAACGTGGTGGCGCCAGAATTGTCAATATCACTCGACCATACATACGCCGCCGCCATCTCATTTCCTCACAACAGATGCGTCGGACATCGCTTGGGGAGCTCGCCTGGACAATCGCTCACTGTCGGGTCTTTGGTCAGAGGCCGAGAAGGATCTTCATTGCAACCAAAAAGAAATGTTAGCAATCCTAAGAGTTTTGCAAGATCAATGTCAGCTCCTGAGCCACAAGACCGTTTTGATTCAGAGCGACAACAAGTCTGTAGTCGCATATCTCCGTCACGAAGGCGGCACCAAGTCCGCTCCTCTCCTGGACTTAACTTACAAAGTTTTCCAAATCACAGACAACTGGCATATTCAAATGAATGTCTTTCACATACCCGGTATATACAACGGCCATGCCGATCATTTGTCGAGGTTTCGGGTGAGTCCAGAGTGGCATCTAACTCCAGAATGCACGAACAAAATATTCTCCAAATGGGGAGTTCCACTGATCGACCTGTTTGCGTCCAACCAAGCGCATGTAGTGACGAATTACGTGTCCTTGGATCAAAACGACGACCAAGCCCTGTTCTACGACGCGTTCTCCCAGATGTGGAATTACAACCTAGCATGGGTTTTTCCTCCACCTTTTCTGATCCCCAAGGTCTTGAGTTATCTCAATCAAGCACAGGGAACGTACCTACTAGTTGTTCCACGATGGGAACGGGTTTTTTGGCGACCCGACATCAAATCGCGTGCCCTAGCAGCTCCATTAACTCTATATCACCTAGACAAAGTCCTAATCGACACAACAACAGGACTACCTCCATCGAACGTCCACGACATGACTCTCGAAGTGTGGAAATGTGGGGGTGGTCTGAGATGCTAACATCCTGGAATAGTAGTCAATTAGAACTTCTTGCGAAATCATGGCGTCCATGGACACGTAAAGTTTATAGCGTTGCTTGGAAGAGATGGCTAGCTTGGTGCGAAGCTCACCAGGTTAATCCTTCTACTCCAATAGCAAGCGATTTGGCTAAATTTTTGTCTGATCTCCATTTAGTTCACAAATTATCTTACAATTCTATTTTGTTACACAAGTCTGTGGTTTCTACCCTTTGCAACACAGAAACATCCGGCCAGTAAGTTCGAATGTCCTAGTGAAACATGTTCTCAAATCTATTGCATTACAGAGACCGATAACCCATACCAAGTCTCCAGTTTGGAATATTAACGAACTTGCTGTTTTTCTAGAGGGAAAACGAATTGATGAAAATAATATTTTTCAAGTGCAGAGACATACTGCTGCTCTGCTTCTCCTATGCTCTGGAAGACGAATCCATGATTTAACTTTGCTCAGAGTTGATTCTAATACTTGTTCTATTCAAAATAATTTTGTAATTTTTTGGCCAGTTTTTGGATCGAAAACTGATTCTGTGAATTACAGACAATCTGGCTGGAAGTTAATTTCTAATCCAAATAACAAAAACTTAGACCCCGTCTACTGGGCTAAGCACACAATTTCGCTTCTTGAGAGTCGTAGAAGTGCTGCAATATCCAGTAATTTGTTTATTAATATCAGAGGGGAACCTAAGCCTGCATCGAAAACCCTTATTGCAGGCTGGGTTAAGTCTTTATTGGTGGAGAGCGGTATTAAGGCAACTCCTGGGAGTATCAGGTCAGAGGTGGCCTCAAAAAATTGGCTTGATAATTACCCTTTGGATGAGATTCTTGCTAGGGGTAACTGGCGTTCGCAAAATACCTTTTGCAAATTTTATAAACGTGAGGTAATGCCTTCCGCTGTTAACAGACTTTCAGTACCGTCCTTATTTAATCCAGTTGATTAAATTTTGTATTTTAATAATAATTATAAACCCAAGATGGATATTTGTTGGTTCAATAATATATATTAGTGATTTGAATTTTAGCTTCTTTCATTTCTTCAATAATTACCTATAGCCGATAAGGTGTTTCTACCTATCTGCATTATAAAATACTCACTATTTTAAAACACACATTACATAGATTACATTACATGCTATGCTGTAAGCAATATAATCATACTAAATACTTTCACATTGGCGTCTCCGTCACTTCCACCAGGCGATAACAAACACGTCTCATTAAATAAGCTTCGAATAACGGTCAAGTCAAATTAATAGAAACGTTTTACCTACCAATAAAACGCTTATTAATTTACTTACCTTATTCGAAGCTTATAGTCAAACTCTGCCTGGTAATTAGACTCAATGAAATCAAATTAGCAAGGCTCGCTTCACAAGCCCGCCCTACTACTGCCAAGTGGAAGTGACGTATTAGAGAGAGATAGCAATATTGGAGAAAGAGAAGAATAGCAAAGGCGGGAACCGTACAGCCTATCTCTCATTAAATAAGCTTCGAATAAGGTAAGTAAATTAATAAGCGTTTTATTGGTAGGTAAAACGTTTCTATTACGTTTTTGGTGCAATTACCTCTCTGTTGATATTTACTCAAGTGCCACCGTGCGCAATGAGAATGGGGCGCTAGTCAAAAATACAATATAATCCAGATACAGCAGATGCAGATACGCCTAAGTTAAAGTTTTTTAGCAATGTCATCTGTTTGCAGTTTCCATACCTATTGACGTAGGAGTTACACGATAGCGATTTTATTTTTAAGATTGTAAAGAAATAAAAAGTTCCTGAAACAGTGTTTATATGAAATATTAATATTCAACTATTCAGCTTTACATATTGCTAGGTACCATATTTATAACTTGCCAGGAAGTCGCCTATAGTTCAATTTAGCCATGTCCTTTGACCCGTTTATGTGACAGTTCTTGGTCAAAAGTGGCTCCAAATGGTTCGTGTAATATTTCACACGGTGCTGCTCGCCAGTTCTTTTACTTGAACTTGGCTTGACACGCTACCGCGTGTCTAGATAAATATCTATACTGATGATAATAAAGCTGTAGACATTTTTTTTTATTTATATGGAGGCGCTAATCTCTGATACTACCAATCGGATTTAAAAAATAGTTTTGCATTGCATAGCCCAACTCTCGAGGCTATAATTATTTACATCACACTAGAAACTTTGAAATCCGAGCAAAAAAAAGAAAAGTCAGAAAGAACGCTAAACGAAAACGAAGTACTGCACAGGCGAGCGTTGTGACTAGGGCTTTCATCCCGGAAATCTCGGTCTCGAAAATTTCTAGAGTCTCGACGATTTTTTGGTATTTTCGAGACTCGAGACTAGTAGATCTGGTCTCGGGAATAACGAGACTTTCGAGACTGTCTCATAAATAATATAACATTATTAAAATAATGTATTAAACCACCAGTGTAGCTTAGGGTTTAATAAAATCTGTGGAGATTGAATATCCTTGTTCAAGAATGACAAGGATTTTTATAAATATCTACATATTACGCGTATTTTTTGTGCAGTGCGAAGTAATTAGTACAAACAACTAAAGGAAATTCGTAGGGGGCCATTCATTTATTACGTAAGACGATTTAGGGGGGGAGGGGGTCGACCATGTCTTATGTTTTCTTACAAGGGGGTGGGAGGGAGTCTGGATAGTTCTTACGTAAGATCAAAAATTATATTTTGAAAAAGCGCGGGCAACCGCACGATTGTCGAGGTTCGCTCGGATGCGTATAGGTAAACGATATGTTCATTTCCATGGCAACGGACCCGCGCCACCCGCACTGCACCTCCCGGGGTTGAAGAAGTTTTGTGCCGCAGCGGGGCTGATGTGGAATGGGTGGACGTCAACGTCAACGATGTCACTATCCTGAATAACCAACTAGAAGCGGCATCTATTACTAGAGATATTCCAGTGGCAATTCCAATTTCAGAGGGGGTTTTGAGCCCCTGGACTGAAAATCTTATGTAGTTACTTAACTAGATGAATGATTAAAACCAAAGTTTATGAAACCAAAAGATAAAGATTATTAGTACCTTTGAAATACAAATAAAAATGTTACTTTGAAAAATAAACCAAACGTGTATTCATTTTTTACACGCTATAAATTAGCTTCACTTGTATGTCTGTATGTAAGTATGTTTGTTTGCTTGTAACCGACTCCTTATAGCGCGATCTTGACCCACTTTAAACGACCAGATTTCATTCAAACTTTGCACACCTGTCGAAGACAGATGACAATACAATAATTTCATAAATTTGTGCCATTATACTTGCCAGGGTTACCAGAACAGCAAAAAACTGTCTTCTAAAACTATGCTGACATACGTCACAAACTACGCTGACATACCTCTCAAAATTCGAAATATCAGCTGGGTGAATGTCTTGTGCCTTGCGGTAGTAGAACGGGTGCTGCAGTTCACGCTTCAGTAGGCGCCACACTGTGGTGTGGTGAACTCCAAAGCGTCGACCAGCCTCCCGTGTGCTTGCCCGTGGTTCTCGCTGGAAGTATTCCAGGATGTCTTCCTGCAAGGCGACAGACAGGCCTGCCGCGAGCTTGAGCATGCCAAACTGCCGATAATCACGCAGTCTCTGTGTTGCAGCCAGCATGACGCTCTGTGATGGGGTTTCTCGATCGGGAAACATTTCCGTGAACATCCGGATGGCTCCACGTAGGCTGTCTCCACTGATGGCATACAGGCGGACCATCTCCACCAACTCGACATTAGAGTAATTGTCCGTCATCTTGCATTTTGTATCGAATGACGTCTCAACAATGCACCTACTTACCGAGAAGCGGAATTCGCAAAGCGCACGCACGCTGCGGCGACATCAAACACACTGTTGGTTCGGGGGCGGGGGGCCGCCCGCGGGAGCGTGGCAAGGCGAGTGCGCGCGCGCATAACCTACTAGTCTTGTGTAGTTCACGAACGAACTAGTTCGTAAGAGCGCTCCCATAGATGAACTACGCGAACTAGTTCGCTCATTTCCCGATCCATAGTTCGTTAGTTCATCAGTTCGCGACCGAATGAGCGAGGATGGCGTCAACCGAACTGATACACGGGACAAAATACAAAAAGGTTTTTGTAATCACTAAACTAGTTATTTATTGCAACAATAAACCTTGGTATTTTTTACAATCATGATCTTTTTATGAATTATCACTCAATGGTTTTAGAGTCCAAAAATTGTAGGTAAAAGTAGAACATTCCATAATCTTGTCACATGCAGTACGTGCAAAACCTAAACGAGCGAAGGAGCGAACGATCTGCCTCTCTTTGATTCGAGCTGGGAGCGGATGAACTAGAAGAGCGAACTAGTTCGTTAAGGAGCGGTGAACTAAACTGAGCGATCTCAGTCGCGAACTACTATGCCCAAGCCTATAACCTACGATCGTTGCGTACTTGCGTATGCGTGGTGTATGAATGTTTGCATTTGTTTGTGTGTGAAAGCATGGTTATAGGGCTAGTAACAGACCCGCCGCCTTTAAATACGGCTGGTTCACACTTACGGATTTCAGTAAACAGGAAAAAAAAAATACCTACCCATTTTATTGTTGATTTGGGTCGAGAATCATTAGCATAATTACGTCCTTGAACTTGAATAGGATGCAAATCAACACGTTGTATATACGCCCGTGTTAGGGATTTCAAAATATACCCGAATGCAACATTCTTCTGGGGTATACTTTCATGTAGGACACTCCATTTTGCTATACTTTAATATACACCCGTTTTACTGTCTCTCCACTTTTAATTACGCTTACAAAGAGACGTTTAATTTTATATGATAGGATTGAGATAAATAATACAAGAAGAAAAGAGCATAAAAAACCGGCCAAGTGCGAGTCAGACTCGCGCACCGAGGGTTCCGTACAAACCTGTAGGTATTTTCGGTTTAAAAATATATATATTTTTTAATTTTTATATTTCAGTTGATTGAATGTAAGGTAAATTGCGGTTTACGATTTATGACGTTTTAAAAAAAAACTACTCACTCGATCTCGTTCAAACCAATTTTCGTTGGTAGTTTACATGGTAATGTACATCATATATTTTTTTTAGTTTTGTCATTCTCTTATTTTAGAAGTTAAGGGGGGGGGGGGGACTCACATTTTACCACTTTGGAAGTGTCTCTCGCGCAAACTATTCAGTTTAGAAAAAAATGATAGTAGAAACCTCATTATCATTTTTGAAGACCTATTCATAGATACCCCACACGTATGGGTTTGATGAAAAAAAACATTTTTGAGTTTCAGTTCTATGTATGGGGAACCCCAAAATTTATTGTTTTTTTTCTATTTTAGTGTGAAAATCTTAATGCGGTTCACAGAATACACCTACTTACCAAGTTTCAACAGCATAGCTCTTATAGTTTCGGAATAAAATGGCTGTGACATACGGACGGACAGACAGACAGACAGACAGACAGACAGACATGACGAATCTATAAGGGTTCCGTTTTTTGCCATTTGGCAACGGAACCCTAAAAACGTTGATTACAAAGAGAAACGTTCTTACTATAAAAATACAATTGGCATGAATTAGTAAAATTAAAAAATGGATGTGTGAATAACACTTGTGCAACAAAACTGTACTGCGACTAGGGCTTTCAAATACCGGATGTTTCCAATACCGGTAACAATACCGGTATTGAAAAAGTCAATACCGTGATCACGGTATCAATACCGGTATTGAAGGAAGTTCTAATAGGACATTAATAAAACCATTAAAATACGTGTTTTTATTTTCAGATCAGTCTTTAGTGTTCTTATTTATTGAAAATTATACAACAAATATGTTTTTATATAGCATAAATAAAAATTTGGTATAAAGGTTGATTTTTCAGGTAGGACTAGGAATTAGGGACGTATTCTAAACTTAAACTTGCTTTTTTTACAGGAAGGCATTTTACATAGACGTTGTAAAGTACAGTATTTAAAAAATATTAACTTTTAATTAATATCTAAATGTCACATGTCAAAATTATTATCATTCATAATTTCAGCCGTAAGATGTCCACTGTTTGACATAGACCTCCCCCAATTCGGCGGGGATTACCATAATCGTTACGCTTGGCAGGTGGGTTGGCGATCGTAGTATAGTGGTAAAATGCATAGATAACGCTGCTGCCCATTTTCTAGTAAGTCCATTTTTCGCCTCTTATGATACCCATGGAAGAAAATGGAATGGTGCATCTGGCACCACACGGAAAAAACAAAATCAACAAGGGTTTGATATCATTATCTGTAGAAATATAATTATAACTTGGTTAGCCAGCAGTCATTTGGTGTTCACTAAAGCAACATTCTTATAAGTGTGCAATAAAAAAAGTAATCAAAACAACTAAACCTGTAACAAAACAAATCAAGCTTAAGTAAAATTTTCTGAATTTAAGACCTTTTTTTTAAAGTGTGATCGCAAAGAGCGCCTTTAATGTTGAATTAAATTAGATAATGAATTTCTCAGCCCGTTATATAAATAGCCTACTGACGTAAAACCACGCTCTGCTACAACTCTTCTAGGTATCACAAACAATAAATACTGTTAGATACCCATAGAAATATCTACCGACCACCCCCAGCAGTTTCGAAGAAACTCATCTCTACTCGTATGATGTAAAATCACAATTCGTATTTATCCCTCTTTAATTTCTCCTGTATGGACCTGTCTTCATTTTCACAGCTTGTATTCAGTGTAATAGAAGGTTTTTCTATCGTCATATTATTATCATATTCCTGATCAGTCACTGTCTCTTTAAGCGTTTCGTGTGTCATTATTATATCGTAGACGTGCAAGTAAATTTACGATAATATCTAGGATTTCATATTGTTACGTAGATCATAAAGTTCGTTTTTGTGTATTTTTAACCGACGAAAAAAAAACGGAGGAGGTTCTCAATTCGACGCGTATATTTTATTTTATTTTCTTTGTTTTTTTTTATGTATGACCACGCATAACTTTTTACATAGCAGTCCGATTGTGATAATTTTTTTTCTTGGAAAGGGTATACTCCAAATTTGGAAAACAAAATTGAACGCTAAGGGTTGAAAAACAAGGGATGTTTGATTGTTCACTCACTGATTGTAATGTTTAACTACGCATAACTTTATACAGAGGAGTCCTATTTTGATAATTCTTTTTTTATTGGATAGGGTATACCTTGTCAAGTATTATTAGTACATTAAGTATTATTATTACATTAAAGCCACAAAAAGATGTCCATTTCCACCGCGCGGCCAACTCTTCAAATTTGATGAAATTTTGCCAGGAATTAGTTGTAATTGGTTACAATACACACCTCTTTTCCTGAATTTGTTACAAAAAAAACTAAGGCGCTACGACCAAAAACAGTTGGCCGCTAGAACCGCCACTTGCCGTAATGATCATCCGTGATTACACAGAAACTAAATAATGCAGATAGGCGAATGATACATCAAAATAAAGGTCTTAATTTGTTATATTTGTTACAAAAATAAATATAAAATATAATCATCAAAACTTAAATATACAAAAAGTTATGCTATATTTAGTTTTCAGGTTAAGTGTAGGTACGTATCTCACCATAAAATCAAATTAATAGAGGCTAATGTGTATGGACAATTAGTTGCTAATTTGTTACAGCAAATAAACAAGAAAAATACTAGAAAAAAGGTTCAATATTTTTTTTACAGTCTATTTTAGTTGGCCGCGCGGACGGCAATATGCCTAAAATACAATGGCGTTTATTTCGTTATTAATAGTAGGTTCAAGCTTAGTTCTAGTACTAATCGACAGGTATGGTAGCCTACTTTGGATAAATGTGGCAAATATAACTAAAAGTTTTATATTTTAGGAGATATTCACTAAAATATAGTAGTATGAAACTGTATTAGAGTAGAGTGACCATAAATTTTCATAATAAAGTGAGACTGAATCGTCATTATTGGAATGTTCGGTAGTCTTATCTTAATTTTTTAAGGTGAAACTCTTTAAGACATCCTATAGCATACTTTATAAAAGTCAAATTCACAAATCGATAAAAATAGCTTTATTCAAAATCAGCATACAGGCAAAAATCAAGTAATATAAGTAAACAATTTTTTTTTACCATAAAATTTATAAATTAACTGAAACGAATGTAAGACACGAGTTCAAGCTGGGTCTTCGACACAGCCGGACGTGTTTGCGCGCGCGCAACAGATGTGGTATTTTACCCGCCTGACTTCGAAATCGAACCGAGTTATTGTGTGTGTGCTTCTGTGTCGGAACTTGTAATCGGGTGCCTATACAACGTGTAACATAATTAAAGTAAGGGCCTCATACACCCTAATTAGAGTTTTGAGTGAATTAGAGTATTGAGGAAAAAAATCGTGTGCGTACACTACCATTGTTTTATGCATTTGAATCTGAGCCCTACTGCCTTGAGATAGGATTGAATTCTCTCTGGCTCAATCAGCAGACTTGCGTCCATTCAGTTACGTTACACCTTGTATAAAACAAGCAAGCAAAAGTGTCACTGTGCGCTCCTGACTGCATTAGAATCTGCCTGCCAGAAGAAGACTGACCCCTGATGAACCCGGTGAGCCCGTTCCTAATATTTCAGGGATTTTTGTTTAATAAACTGCGTAAGACCAGCTTGGTTTCGCCACGCGCGGGAACCCAAAATCGTCATCACACGAGCAAGCGTTGTGTGAAGGATTGCGTTCACACTAACTACTTAACAGACCTTTTCTTGCTATCATTCTAGAACAGAATACGATACCTACTAAGACGCCACAACTAAAGATGTAACAAAGTAACGAATTTTTAAATTGCTAAAAGCTTGCTATACAACCACTCCGATTTGCATCGGTTACACGTGAGGCGAAAAGTTCAAAAAATAATTAAAAAAAGGGTACCCGAGCCAGACCCTCAATTTTTAAGTTGAATGCACATCTTGTTACTCAGATAAACGAAAAAATTAAAAAAAAAGGTCAAACCCATAAATTGACTCACTACAAGTGTAGCCAGCTTGAGCGTCCGACTTGCACGTGTCTTTGACTTGCCCCACAAACAAAAGCATTTACAATGGTCATAATTGTACCCATTTCAAAAGACGGGAATTGTCTGTTTGGAGCGATTGCTCACCAAATTAATTACCTAATGGGCCTAACATTTAATCATAGGAATGTTCGTCAAGACCTCACCGCATACGTCTTGGAATATCGCCATGATGATAGAATTCACCTAGCACTTCTAAATAATATACAGAAATTTCTCCCCAACAGCATTCTTTCCCAGGAACAAAGGATTACAAAATACATAACTGCGCAATTTAACGAAACATTCTGGGGTGGCGAAGATATAATTTTCGCCGCGTCCGAATTCTACCTCGTGAACGTGCATGGGCACATAAACAATAGAAACACATAGGTATATTCACCGATCGGCAAACCAGCTCCCGCTAACATACACATCCTATTATTGAACCGGCACTATGATAGCTGGGTCCTGACAAACGACAAACAATGCAATAACAATCGGATAGTCCTAACGCAAGGTCTAACCAGCGTCAAACCACAACGACATACCAAACCGTTCAGTAACAGGTACAACACACGAGAAGAGCAAGAAAAACCCACGAAACCCCAGCTACAAACGGAGTTGCTCGTAAAAAGCCAAGTAGGTAACTCATTAACACCATGCGAACAACAAGAATCAACACCACTTACACCGCTATCAGATGTAATCGCGGACGACACGGGATACAGTATACTGAGAAACCCCACCTCTACCACAATTAAGTACACTTGCACAGACCTGCGCATAGCAACTTGGAACGTTCACGGCGCCTCGAAATCAGGAAAAAGAAATCAAATTGACGCCAAACTGTCACGCAGGGGCACTCACATAGCTAACCTACAGGAAACAGAGATAAATGCAGGAACACTTAGCTCCGCACACTACGACTGGTACCTCTCAGGAACTTGCAATTTTATTAAGAAAAAATGCCCAAATAGAATTAGTCAACAGTAAAAAGGACACCGACGTGATGTCAGCTACTCTTGAGGTTGGCATGGGAAATGGCAAACCAACTCCTCTGTACATAATCAACTCACAAATCAACAGCTGTTCCGCGAAAGCAACCAGATTATTCACAGGCTTATTAAACTCGATTAGACAGAAACCAAAGAAATGTACTCGGACAAGGAAGTGTACAAGGAAATGCTCTATTCATTCTATAGGAAAAACAAACAGCAAACGAAACGCCGAAATAGAACCGCGTTCATACCGATGTCCAAATGGGAGAAAATACTAAAAAACTCTGAGGGCCTTCGCATACCAACGGTAAACATAACAAAACCGATAACAGAAGCAAAAGGCAAAGAACCGACGGTGGCCGAAATAATAGGAATCATCAACAAAATGCGAAACGGGACGGCCCCCGGAACGGATCAAGTAGTAATCGAGCTTTACAAAGCGATGCCCCAACCATTACAGGAAGCCGTAACTAAACACATAGTTAAAGCCTAGTCAGAGAACACAGTACCGGACACGTGGCTCGAGATCGTACAGGTACCAATTCCAAAAAAAAAAAAAAAATCCTAAAGATGTGAACGACTATCGCCGCATAATGATTTGCAACACGGGCTACAGAATTTACGCTACATACTTACTTAAAAAACTTGACGACATAATAACGGAACTAGGCAGTTACCAAGCGGTTTTCTTAAACAACAGATCACCAGATGACCACATTTTTACGCTCAAAAGAGTTCTAGACGAGGAATGGCGTGCAGGTAAACGAACGTACGTTCTCGCCCTCAACATAGAAAAAACATTTGACAACATTGACCTGAAGGCATTAAGAGACATATTATTACAACGAACCAACAAATCGATGACCAACAGGATAATCACGGCATGCTTGAATGAAAGAACATGCATCAAATGGTGCGGCCAGCAAAGCAGCTGGATTATCAAACGAAAGGGAGTTAAACAAGGTTGCCCCCTGTCCCCCTGCCTTTTTACATTGGTTATCGATGAAGTTCTAAGAACCCTCGAAGAGGAAACTCAGTTAATCAAACTAGATCAGGACCGCGAAATCTCCCTCCACCTAGTCTTATCATTTGCGGACGACCTTATTCTCATTACAGATGAGCTAGAAGGACTAGAACGCATCTTATACCACATAAAACCCTAACTTAGTAATGTAGGTCTTCAAACAAAAACAAAATTTATAATTAGGGACCCCATAAAAACACAGAAAACGAGCCACGTGACTCTCAACGGAATAAATGTACCAACAGCAGATGAATTCAAATACCTAGGCACTTACATAACGTCCGCATTAAGCAGAAAAAACTCAATTAGAAAACGATACAACAAGCCACGAGAAACGCTAAATCATTACTACCATTCACTTTGAACTCAAAAATGGACTGGAAACTAGCTACACTTACGTATCGAATGACTATCGTACCTTGTATGATATATGGCTTAAAAGTTTCAGCACTCACAAAGGCGAACCGTTCAAGACTGAGAAGATATGAAAGAGTTATCATGAGAGACTTGATCAACCATGCTAGGAACAAACCGAGACTTAAGAAAATGCACCAAATCTTAGACGGTAAAACTATTACAAAACGCATCAAGAACCACAAGATGTGCTACCTGGCATACATTTTCAGACGCTCTGAACCACACCTGTTACATGCAGCAATGCAGTACAGGGCCAAATCTAACAAGGTCGGACGTCCTATTTACACATGGAATAACAACCTAAAACAGGACATGAAATACTTCAACAAGGAAACAGTTTTGGAGGGACACGGCTGGAGACAGAAATAATATCAAGAAAGCGGCTAGTGATATCTACAAAAAACCAGAAACTGATAGCAGTGAGAACTCGGAAGACGACCAAGAAAACAACAACACGGAACATAGCGAAGCCTTGACATAGAAAAGAGCCAAGCAAACGGTTAACCCCACCAAAAGATGCATCGGTGAAGCTCGACCTGGATCAACATGCCGGCGACGACGTGAAAAGATGCCCTCCTATAGACAAATATCACCCTTCTCTCCACTAGTCCAATGCTTACTGCATAGTCGGTAGGCTCGTAATCCTTTCCTATCCTATGGGCACGTCTTCCCTACCATTACAGCGCCCCCCGGTCTACTTCTTGATATGCAATGGCCCATGTAGCACCATGAAATATGAGGCTTCAAAGGCTAGTGCAAATCTTGGGGTTCATTCGATTAATCGAGTCTGGTCAAACCACGCTGGGATCGGTGCAATTCATTTCATTTCATTTCATTTCATTTAACTGAAACGAATGTAAGACACAGAATGTCGACACATTTTATTACAGGTACTTATTTAAATTTTAGAATAATTTTAAAAATATAGTGATTTTATTTTAAAAATGACATAGTGATCTATTTTTGTGCCTGCTATAAATTACTAACTAAGAAAAAATCTTTAATGTTAATACTAATCGCTACTTCAGTGAGTAAAACTGAGGGCGCTACATTGCAATTGCAGTCTTTATTTTAGAAAAAAGTTTTTGTTATTTCAGTTCTACAGTTTAGAATTTACCTTTTTCTTTTCTATAAATATTTTTAGTCAGGGGCCTAGTCCGGCGTTGTTTAGATTTTAATTAACTTTGATGTTTTGAAGTTTTTTGGAGTAACAAGGCTAATGTGTATGGACAATAAGTTGCTAATTTGTTGCAGCAAATAAACAATAAAAATACTAGAAAATAGGTTCAATCATATTTTTAGAGTCGGTTTAGTTGGCCGCTCGGACGGCAATATGCCTAAATTACAATGGAGTTTATTTAATTATTAAAAGTAGGTCAAGCTTAGTTCTTGTACTAATCGACATGTAATGTAACCTTGTTTGGATAAATGTGGCGTAAATAAAATTACTATATTTTTAAAATTAATCTAAAATTGAAATAAGTACCTGTAAGAAAATGTGTCTACATTCTGTGTCTTACATTAGTTTCAGTTAATTTATAAATGTTAAGGTAGTTAAGAGCGTTAACGTCGATTTTGGTTGTTTGACCCAAAAAGCGTACTTTTCAAACCATTTAATCACCTCATAAAACGTATCTAACGAAAGTGTGAATAACTAAATATTGTTGGAAATATTTCGGTCTAAAAAGTTGACTGAAAACCTTTTTACATTAATAAAGTATTCGTGAATTCTAACCAGATAAACAAACAGTGTTTTCTAAAATCCTTTTACAGTAGTCATTTCGAAGCTTAAAATATCCGAAACCACTAATAAAATTAACAAACTAATAAACATATTTAATTGTTCACATCCTTGAGCAAAAAACTGAGAGAGACTTTTTTGATTTTCAGCGCCTAACATAATAAATAAAACAATAAACAAAGTGAAATTAACAAGAAAAAGCAGTTGCTAAATTCATTATTTCTTCCAATAAATCTTATTTAATTTTACAAAATAAAGATGTATTCTAATAGAAGAACATCTTCTTTAAAACTTGCAATAAAAAATTTCAACTAAATTAGTTTTATTATTTTTCTACAATTATTTTAAAACTACTATAAAACCGTGCGCGGTAATAATTTTAAATCAGTCCGCCGCGAGGCTGTTCAAAGAGTGGACGTATCGCTCAGTGCTCTACGCGTGACCTCTCCCGACCCTTGGCATCGAGTGAGTTTATAGTGCGATATAACGATCTTGGGTTGGTAAGTAAAATCATTATTTTTTATTTAGATAATTGAAAACAATGTTTTTCGAAACAAAGAAAATTGTTTCAGGTGCCATGGGGAATAAGAGTAAAAAAACGAAACTAGTTTTATCGAGGAAAAGGAAGAGACTCAATCAAGAGGTTTTAGCTAAAGCTAGGGCTAAAAGGTTGGGTAAAATAATATTTTGTATAGAACTTGATTTGTTATCTTTGTTGATCGAAGTTTGCTATATAAGGTCCTCGTTTATTAATTTATTTCCTTCTAGGGGGTGATTGTACTACTCAAATACATTTTTTTTTTTCTAAACGATCAATTTCGAAATTGCAAAAAACAATACTTCCTCAAACTAAACCGTCGATCATCTGATTTTTTTTAACTTGCATTGTAATAATAATAATTTAATTGATTTGATTTAATTTAAACTTTATTTCTTCTTTTTAGAGAATTTAACTAAAAGCTTGTTTTTAAAAATGTTTTTAGGGTTCCGTAGAAAGAGGAACCATTTATAGTTTCGCTAAGTCTGTCTGTCTGTCCGACCGCGGCTTAGCTCAGAGACCCTTAGTACTAGAAAGCTGGAATTCAACATGAGTAAACATCATCAGACAAAGGGGTAAAATAAAATCCTGTTTTTTTATCTTCAGGCATTGTAAAGAAAATAATGTTGTTGTGAGTACGGAAGATGTTAAAATCCAAAATGAGGTAAAGGTAAAGCACAACTAACGTATTTTTTATTTACAATTTCATATTTACGTATGGGATTACATCTATCTTTTTTTTTCAGGACTTAGCCTCGTCTTCCAAAACCAGCTTGTCGATGTGTGGAACACACGTGTCGGTTATCTTTCAAAGTCGGTAAAGGAAAACATTTATTTAAATCTACATACAAGTGCTATATATAATAAATATAATATTATAAATAAAGAATTCTTCGATATTGAAATATTTTATTTTAAAACTAGAATACTTAATAATTTGCTAGAGGACCATCGCGACTTCCTACGACTTCAAAATGATGAACCCCCTTCATTATGATTTTTTCATGTACTTTTTTATCAAATGAGCAATTTTTAATCAAAATTCATTTAGTAGTTTTTGTGAAAGAGTAACAAATATACATCTACTCATCCATAAATAAACTCTCAAACTTGCGCGTTTATAATTATTATTTGAAAATATGATCTGTATGGTATTCTGATGTGTAATCGATATGAATTGAAGTTTCATCAAAATTCGTTCAGTAGTTCTTACGGTAAATTGTTAAAATCATTCATCCATACATCCTCACAAACCTTTGTGTTTATAATATTATTCGTAGTAGGATTTTACATTTGTACAATATTTCTAACTTTTCTCCCCTAAATAGTACCTACTTACTATACTACGTATCCAAAATTGCCTTTTTATTTCACAAGCATGTAATAAAAATAAGAATAGTAAATAAAAATCAACTGACGATTAAATAAGTAAGTATCATTAAACATTAAGGATCAACTTGGGTTAGTTTGACTATAATGACGGGCAGCACACCAACTCTACGCACACAGTTATGCGCGTATCTGTGTGAGTGGAAGGAGCACTGCAATTACCTAAACTTGGTGCCGTGGATTTCACGTTAACGCTCTTAATAAAAAAATTTAAAAAAATTGTTGACTTGTATTACTTGATTTTTGCCTGTATGCTGATTTTGAGTAAAGCTATTTTTATCGATTTGTGAATTTGACTTTTATAAAGTATGCTATAGGATGTCTTAAAGAGTTTCACCTTAAAAAATTAAGATAAGACTACCGAACATTCCAATAATGACGATTCAGTCTCACTTTATTATGAAAATTTATGGTCACTCTACTCTAATACAGTTTCATACTACTATATTTTAGTGAATATCTCCTAAAATATAAAGCCTGTAGTTATATTCGCCACATTTATCCAAACTAGGCTACGATACCTGTCGATTAGTACTAGAACTAACCTTGAACCTACTATTAATAACGAAATAAACGCCATTGTATTTTAGGCATATTGCCGTCAGCGCGGTCAACTAAAATCGACTGTAAAAAAAATATTGAACCTTTTTTCTAGTATTTTTCTTGTTTATTTGCTGTAACAAATTAGCAACTAATTGTCCATACACATTAGCCTCTATTAATTTGATTTAATGGTGAGATACGTACCTACATTTAACCTGAAAACGAAATATAGGATAACTTTTTGTATATTTAAGTTTTGATGATTTTTATTTTTGTAACAAATATAACAAATTAAGACCTTTCATTTGATGTATCATTCGCCTACCTGCATTATTTAGATTCTGTGTAATCACGGACGATCACTACGCCAAGTGGCAGTTCTAGCGGCCAACTGTTTTTGGTCGTAGCGCCTTAGTTTTTTTTTGTAACAAATTCAGGAAAAGAGGTGTGTATTGTAACAAATTACAACTAATCCCTGGCAAAATTTCATCAAATTTGAAGAGTCGCCGCGCGGTGGAAACCGACATACAAAAAGTTATAAAATAAAACTTTTTAACAAAAAACCTTAGTTCTTTGTTAAAAGTTTTTGGTCATACTGGTTTTAATTAATTTATCCCGTACCCCAGTTCGTAATAATATTTATGAGGGTTTTTTTTCTAGAGAATGGGCAGCAGCGTTCTCTTAGCATTTTATCACCATACAGCGATCACCAACCCGCCTCAAATTGGGGGAGACCTATGTCCAGCAGTAGACGTGTTTCGGCTGAAATGATGATGATGAGGTTTTGTGAAGGTATTGTCATCGTTAGTGAAGAAATTTCAGGGTCGTACAAATTATGTCTTTAATACCGTAATCACGGTATTGAGGTGTCAATACCGGTATTAAAAAAAGCCAAAATAAAATCCGGGATCACGGTATTACGGGATCCCGGAATACCGGTATTGAAAGCCCTAACTGCGACTCACAATAGTTCGAATGCACGCTTGTGCGACACACCGAATCTAGTCGTTTCTAGCACTCGCCGGCCGCTACCGCGACACCGCTCGCTTCGCTCGCTCGGCTCGTGCGTAGGAGGTCGCAGTTTTACCCTAACCTAACCTAGTGTACTATGTGAGCTTGAGTGTGTCGCACAAGCGTGCATTCGAACTATTGTGAGTCGCAGTACAGTTTTGTCGCACATGTGTTATTCGCACATTAATTTGTCGAGCTCACGTAGTATATATACCCGTTGGGTATTTTTTAAAATACCTACGCGCGAAATCTTAAATCTGAAAGTATACCCAATGTCAACTCGGCCAGTGACGTCACAAATGTTAGGTACAGGTACGCTTTATTGAATTAAGAGCCCTCTCACAAAATTTGAATGCTCGAGTTTAAGTAAAAGACGGCAATCTTATGTGTGTGTGCGTAGCTATCCACACATGCACAAATCACAATACAAACAGTGTAACGCGAGTGCCGAGCCGGTCTAAACAATCTTGAGCCGTTAGAATTATAATACGGTATTTAGAGATTTATGAAAATACTTACTTTTATTTAGTCAGTCTAATAAAGATTTCTAGACTAATAAAAAATTACAAATGTATGCTATGTAAAGTATACAATAAAAATAAAAAATTCAAACAATTACATATTGGTGCCGATTCTGTTGTACACCGAACTAAACTATCTCTAAAATTCCTTACTTTTAGCTATGAGAATTGTTACGCTATTCTGCAAGAAATAATATCTAAATTTAAAAATTATTTTGAAACGACTAAAATCAAATTTGACAATCGCGACTCAACGTGGTATTTTTTTTTCTTTTGGCTTCGCAACTTGGTACTTGTGTGCGTTACGCAATGAACGTGTTGAGAGACGAAGGCGCGTGCAAGGGGGCAGCCTGGGCGTGTTTTGTATGGAACTAGCTTTTGCCAGCGACTTCGTAGCGTAACATAGCGTAAGCGAGCGCTAAGAAAGGAAGTAGAATTGCACGGACGAAGTCACGGCCAAAAGCTAGTAAACTACAAAACTTCTTTATACACCACATTTTTTTGCTAATCTATTACTGTATGCCAAAATTATCAGGCTACTGGGCGAGCTTACGCGAGAGCAACTCACATAGAATTGCCCGTGTGAAAAACAGTTTTCTCTCAAGTCTATACCCACAAATTTTAATGTCTGCCCTTGTGATTCTGGTCATTGCAAAGCACTTTGAGGGGAAACTGTATTCGTTTGAATTCAAAGGGAAGATCATTCAGGATCAATACAAAATAGGTTAGTATTTCTCACCTCAGTATTTCTTTTGGTTTTGCCATTAAAAAAAAAAATTGGTTTGGTTGTTTATTTTCATTGTTTTTTTTTTTTAATTTTTTAATTATATTATTTTTGTTCAGGTGTAATTTTGTGCAATTTTTTGTCTATTCTCTTTGTTTATTTTTTGTCTATTCTATTAATCTTCTTGTCTATTTTGTTTTATGTTTTTGTGCAATTTCAGTGAAATAGTTGTCGTTTTCGTAATCAGCGACCCAATAAATCATAAAAACTATACCCATGTTGATTTTCAGAATTTGTCACCCTTTTTCTACCTTTTAGGGGTTGAATTCTGAAGGAGTCTGACACACGTGTTTACTCATTTATTAATAGGAATACTCCTGTGAAGTTTCGAATAAAATAGTTTAACTGATCTTGTTTCCCCATACAAACTTTCAAACCCTTTTTCACCCCCTTAGGAGTTGAATTTTCAAAAACCCTAGGACACGCAATTGTTTATTTCTATTTGTTAACCTAAAAATAAAGTTTCAGGCTGTTAGCTCTAATAATGACGGACTTCCATACAAAATTTTAACCCTTTTTTCACCGCCTTAGGGGGCGAATTTTCAAAAATCCTTTTTCAGCGGATGCCTACGTCATTACAACTATCTGTATGCCAAATTTCAGCGAAATCCGTCAAGTAGTTTCGGCTGTGCGTTGATAGATGAGTCAGTCAGGTTTGCCTTTTTATATATTTAGATTTTTCATTTTTTGTTTGAATTCTATAAAAAAAATGCTACCCACGTGTTGAGATTTATATGAGTGGGATTTTATAAAGGGGTCGAAAATTTCATTACTTTTGCGATAGGACACGCCATTTTCGAGTTATAAGCAAAAGAAAAAAAAAATACAGTACTGTTTTTGCACGTGAGGCGAGGCGTTGGTGTGAACTTTTGTTCATGACCACTAGTTTTATTCCACACCTTTTTAATCGCGAGTAAAAATAGTCAGATTTAGTTAAAATAAATTATTTTAGTCAAGTTTTTTCTACAATCTATTAAAATAATGCTTTACTTGATAATAAACGAAACTCTTATCTTATACAAAAAAAATAAAATGCGAAGAGTAGCAAAATGTTGTAGTCGTAGTATATTTTTGCGTTCACGATACGAGTACCCGAAAACTGAGACGCGAGAAAAAGTGGCACAGGTCCTTCCTCGTTGGGCGCTTGCGCCGTACTAAACGCTGCTCGCTTGTGCATCGTAATTTATTCTAATTTAGAGTGATTTCAAAAACGATATTATGTCTAATTAAATAAACGGATTTAAATAAAACTTGAGAATTCGATTTGTTATAGAGCATACTTTATATTGACATGAATTTTTTAACGTAATTATGCTTTATCCAAACCAAAAAACGCGATAAAATTCCGAATAAATCGTAAAAATTGCCATAAGACTTATTTTTTTAACTAATTAATGTTATTAAAAATCAATATTCTAGTATTAAATGTAACAACTAGATTATATGTCTGATGGTTTGTGTATTTTTTTTTTACTCAAATTTCTACATATTAATGATAGAAATAGGAGTCTGAAATTGACCCTGCGCTGATTTTTAAGAAAACTAGTTGTGGGAGATTAATTACTACAAAGTAAACAAATAAGTTTTTGTAAATGTGCTACTAAAAGTAACAAAACAAAAGATTGATCTATTTTTTACATGTATTCGTCAATGCCAGAGTATTTATAATGATGAGATAAGGCGACTAAAATCTTAGATATTCGCGCAAAAATGTAAAATGGCTCTTAATTCTTTCATTTCTGGATTTGAAAACATACCCGACGGCAACACGATCTCTGACGTCATGAGCGTTGTGTGAAGGTATAGATTCCATATACGCCGCGCCACCAGTCGCCCATGCCATTCGCTCGGTACATTTCGCCGGTCGCCTCGCCGTTCGCCGTTCCGCGTGGCTTGATAAGTACATTTCTATGCGTTTGTTTCAGTCGTTAGACGCCTCGCCGTTCGCACCGCGCGAATATTCGCTATGGCGACTGTCCCGTGGCCAGGCCGTCACAGGTGCTGCCTCTGGCGGATCTCTTTTAAATCTTCAGAAGAAACGAGCGAATATAAAAGAGAGAGGGAGAAGCGAAAAAATATAAAGTTACTCTTCCATACATTTTGAGCACGAATTTTTTAATCACTTTTCTAAAAACATCGTATTATTTTTTATATGTGGCAAAAAATTTCTACTCTAGGGGGTCGAGAATCATGTCTGAATTCGAGCTTCGTCGGCAGCGGCTTCAGAACCTGTCATCTTTTGATCAATTTCAGGGTCCGGGTTGTAGTGTCCATTTTTTCTCCACTTATATGTAAGCGAGGAGTACTAAAATAAATAAAAAACCCAAAAAAGCTTTACCTGTTTTTATTTTTAAATAATAACTACATTCATACAATCATTCTTTAGTGGGGGACTCATTTTTCTCATCGCCGAATTCTTCAAGCGACAGTATGTTTGCTTGTCCTTCTAAGGGCAATTCTTTGTAGCCTTCAACCTCGTCTATGGCGGAGTAAACTGCTTTCTTTTCGATCTTCGCTAGAATCTTCCTGTCGTGAAATGAGTGGTTGTGAAGGTTCGCCCTGGTGACAAAAAGAGTTAGTTTTATAGAATGCTAGCTTTTGCCAGCGGCTTCGCTCGCGTAGAAGTCGGAAATTATACCACGGGAACGTACTACCCGGGATAAAAAGTGTAAGTATCCTATGTGTTAATCCAGGTTATGAACTAGCTTGTGTGCCAAATTTCACCCAAATCTGTTCGGTCGTCTTAGCGTGTTGGAGTAACAAACATAAAAACTTAAACATCTAAATATATAAAAGGCAAACCTGACTGAGTCATCTATCAACGCACATCCGAAACTACTGAACGGATTTCGCTGAAATTTGGCATACGGATAGTTGTAATGACGTAGGCATCTGCTAAGAAAGGATTTTTGACAATTCGCACCCTAAGGGGTTAAAATTTTGTATGGAAGTCCGTCATCAACAAAACAAAATGTTAAAACGCTTTATGCCGCCGACGTACCAGGTTATCATAACTTGGCAAGAGCTTACCAAACAAAGGAGTATCAGCTAGAAAACGCTTTATGCCTTCGAAGTTTCAGGTTATCATAACTGGGTAGGAGCTAACCAAACATATGAGTGTCAGCTAGAAAACGCTTACCAGATCACCACCGCCTACCAGGTTGTCAAACTTGGTAGGTTTATTACAACATTTATTGAATCTGAGGCGATACGAAGTTCGCTGGGTCAGCTAGTTTATAATATTAGTAGGATATAGAAGCCTAGTAGTTCGAAGGAGCGTAAAGCATGTCCGTTTCCACCGCGCGGCCAGCTCTTAAAATTTGTTGAAATTTTGCCAGGAATTAGTTGTAATTTGTTATTCTTAAAACACACCTCTTTTCCTGAATTTGTTACAAAAAAAAACTAAGACGCTACGACCAAAAACAGTTGGCCGCTAGAACCGCCACTTGCCGTAGTGATCGCCCGTGATTACACAGAAACTAAATAATTCAGATAGACGAATGATACATCAAAAGAAAGGTCTTAATTTGTTGTATTTGTTACAAAAATAAAAATCATCAAAACTTAAATATACAAAAAGTTATGCTATATTCAGTTTTCAGGTTAAGTGTAGGTACGTATCTCACCATAACAACAAATTAATAGAGGCTAATGTGCATGGACAATTAGTTGCTAATTTGTTACAGCAAATAAACAAGAAAAATACTAGAAAATAGGTTCAATATTTTTTTTACAGTCGATTTTAGTTGGCCAAGCGGACGGCAATATGCCTAAAATACAATGGCGTTTATTTCGTTATTAATAGTAGGTTCAAGCTTAGTTCTAGTACTAATCGACAGGTATCGTAGCCTAGTTTGGATAAATATGGCGAATATAACTACATGCTTTATATTTTAGGAGAAATTCACTAAAATATAGTAGTATGAAACTGTATTAGAGTAGAGTGACCATAAATTTTCATAATAAAGTGAGACTGAATCGCCATTATTGGAATGTTCGGTAGTCTTATCTTAATTTTGTAGGGTGAAACTCTTTAAGACATCCTACAGCATACTTTATAAAAGTCAAATTCATAAATCGATAAAAATGCCGTCCGCGCGGCCAACTAAAATCGACTGTAAAAAAAAATTGAACCTATTGTCTAGTATTTTTCTTGTTTATTTGTTGTAACAAATTAGCAACTAATTGTCCATACACATTAGCCTCTATTAATTTGATTTTATGGAGAGATATGTACCTACACTTAACCTGAAAACTAAATATAGCATAACTTTTTGTATATTTAAGTTTTGATGATTTTTATTTTTGTAACAAATACAACAAATTAAGACCTTTCTTTTGATGTATCATTCGCATATCTGAATTATTTAGTTTCTGTGTAATCACGGGCGATCACTACGGCAAGTGGCGGTTCTAGCGGCCAACTGGTTTTGGTCGTAGCGTCTTAGTTTTTTTTGTAACAAATTCAGGAAAAGAGGTGTGTTTTGTAACAAATTACAACTAATTCCTGGCAAAATTTCATCAAATTTTAAGAGTTGGCCGCGCGGTGGAAACGGACATCGTAAAGCCCCCTTGCACAACAAAAAATCTCTAAATGTGTTTAGAATGGAATATATCATTTTATGTCTGAGTAGGTACTGTAAAAGTTTGTCTGCAAAAGTGGACTTTATGTAGTGCAGGCTGGTTATAGATAAAACAGCAGATGTATAGTGTTTGGACTCATTGGAGAGATCCACTATAATTCTACTGATTCTTGGTGAGGTAGTTGGGTATCCCGCAAGTTCCAGATGATGGTGCAGCATCAATACATACAAGCATCAGTACTTTGTTCTTCTAATATCATTGAAGTACTAGAATACGAATTTTCGACTCGATCAGACCTGTGGAAAATGCTCAAATCCGTTCAACTAGAAAAGATCTGATAATCTTCATCTGGCTGCACAGATTTTCTGAATCATAGCTAAGAACATTTTCGATTAAGTCACATTCCGAAATAAAAAAAAACAAAATCGTTTCAGTCGTTTGGGAGCTACGATGCCACAAACAGACACACAGATACACACGTTAAACTTATAACCTCTATTTCCGTCGGGGATTAAAATGCAAAAACTATGTTGTAAAAGTATGTTTGATTGTCTCTTAATCACGCAAAAACAAGTGAATGAATTCGGATTTCGTTGCTTAAGAGTATCGAGTGCCCAAGAATAACATGTTCTGGCGGAAAGAAACGTACGATACGTTTACAATGTCGTCTATAAATTCTAAAATGCGGACAAAACCTTATTTTATAAATGCGAAATTAACTCGTCTGTTACGTTTTTACGCCGACATTCCAGTGAGATATTTTTCCGTGAGATAATTTTCGACATCCTCGCGGGCGAAGACAGCAAAAGCTAGTAATATACAGAACACAAAAATAACAGCAATTAAACTAGCACAAGAAAGAAGTTTGAGGGTAAAAGGTGAACTGATTGATTGAGAGGGGTTAAAACAACACCTGGGAGAAATGGTGTTGTGAGCGTGGCCAACAGACATTCTTAATATTAGGTAACTTACACATTCCACTCACCTATTGAGTACGACATTCCCTTTAGTAATCAAGAAAGCTGTACACTTATTGTTTCTGTAGTCGACACAGCGCCACCTCCGCAATCCGGCGCGGGAGGTCGTTGAATGCAGGTTGTATATGTATCTGTTTAATATCACTTGCAACGACCCTCGTATTGACACCGTGAATTGTAGGTTTGATGATGAAGCTGGGAACAAATGAAATTGTGTGAGCAGAATCGGAACATTTCCATTTTATTTTTTCTCGAAGCGAATATTACCAATGAAATTAAACGCGTTCAGCACATCTAAACCGTTTTCAAGAGCTGTCAGGGTCAAATTATGGTGAAATGACACTGATAGCTATTGAACGAGGTTTCATTGGTGAAATCCACACAAAGCATAACAAACTAACAATTACTATTGTGTAATTTATTTCTGGTTGTTTGTCATATCCCAGGATACTCGCCAGTACTTTACGTCATTTTCGCTACCTAGAGACACGAATTATTTCACCATTTACCAAAACAAATACTGTCAATTAAAGAAACCTTACCTTTATCTTTATCGTGAGCCAGGTTATCTTTAGTTTCAACCATATTGAAGTCCATGTCATCATTGTCGTCCTGGGTTCCGGATTCGTCCATTAGATCACTGAAGTTGTGATGATCATCTTGATGCGTACTGGCTGGGGCGTTCACGTTCACAGGAAGGTTTATAGAAGCTATTGATGGTAGCTTACTTGGCCTGTTAAGAAGTACATATTGTTAGAAAATTTTAATGTATCTGAGAAAGTAAATTATGTCTGTTAAATTTCTTATATCTTTTCGTCATGTAAACTTACGCAGCCGGGTCCTGTTTTATAAAAACCTTTCTTGCTGACGTAGGTAAATTGACCTGCAAAAATAAATTTTATTACTACTTGAGGACAAAAAGTCTTTAAAGTTTTTCCGTTTCACTTACATATACCCTGCACTAATTCGTATACTACTACTGGCCAGGTCAATAGCACTGATAGAAAGTCTTAGAATGTCATCACTATAAACAAATTAGATTCAATGAGTATTATCGAAGCATACGCAAAAAGTACCCCTAAAGCATAATAATAGACCCACTATTGCCAGAAATATCGGCGAAAAAAGTTAAGTAAATGAAAAAACAGTGGAACATAGAACCTCCTCCTTTTTTGAAGTCGGTTAAAAATAACACGCCACGCACCGTAATGCCAATAGAGTATGCGGCGCTGGGTGTAACAATTATGCTGTGGCCTTAGTTTAGCAACTATATCAATTACTCATCAAAGAATCCTCTAGAAAAAAGAAGCCTTAAGATTTTGTCGTTGGAGTTTTGTTTTAAATTATTTGCTTACCTGTGGTATAATGGCTTGAGGTACCTGTGATCCAATTTTGTCTGTCGAAGGTGTAGCTATTCTCTTCATGCCACTGAAATGGCATATTTCACTGTCATCCGACTGTGGCATGATTCCAGACACTCTGACTGGAAGAGTTTGTTGCGGTGTACCCTGCAACAGGTATATTTATAAAGTAACAGGTATAGATGCACGTAAAGAATAGTACAATCCCGTTTCTTCCCGTGGGTGTCGTAAGAGGCGACTAAAGGACTTACTAGAGAATGGGCAGCAGCATTCTCTGTCCATTTTACCACCATACTGCGATCGCCGAGTCGCCTGCCAAGCGTGGCGATTATGACAAATCCCCCAAATTTAGGGAGGCCTATGTCCAGCAGTGGACATCTTTTGGCTGTATTGATGATGATAAATTTAGGGTTAAACTGAATAGAAAGAAATTAACATTATTTACTGCGGCATCCTAACTAGGTTACATGGTAAACTATATTAACGTTCGCCAGCCCAGGTTTCCACACGAGTACAAACATTTTAATAGAGAGTGCATCTCCAACCGTATTTAACTTATGCTAAGTGATATCATGTGTGTGTTTTGTGATGTAGGTGTGATCTGTAAGTGTTTGTTGTGGTGTGTGTGTGTGTGTGTGTGTAAACGGAAGTAAAAGCGGTTTGAAACATCAATCAATTAAATTGAAGTGAAGGGCGGGCGTTTTGGGGGACTGTCTTATGTAATTTTGATGTTCAAAAAGTGATGATCCTTAGCCTAAATTGAATAAATAACTTTGATTTGATTTGAATTCAATTGAATTTACCCGTTTTTACAAATTATAGGATAACATAATTTATTTCCCACAAAAACCATTTAAAATGCTATCTTTTTAAAAGCTTTTCAATATTTTGTCGTTGTAATATTTTTACCAAATTAATTGTTCATTCAATTAGGCAGATAAGTAATACTTACAATATTCTCAAGTCCTCTGATGTGTAGTGACTTAGCTGTTTCTGCAAAGGATGAAAGGCAATCAGCTGGTACTACTACTTCACCGGTATAAATGTATTCTAGTAGCAAACACAGTGTGCGATGTGCAACATTCTGAAAAACATTTGAAGCACTCTTATTAATGTTCTTTATCTTGTAAAGTTAATTACTTTGCCTACCTATTGTACAGAATCAAGTTTATCTTACACACTTCACAGCAAATAAGCACAACTACATATTAACAGTAACGGACATTCATTTTATCAAACTATTTAGTCATAACATTAGCACAAATAGACAGAAAATTATTTTTATAGCACTGTGAGGTCACGGTAGAATGGTCTGGCAACTCCACATCTGAGCGCATATTTTGTGTAGACACTGTGTGACCTAAACCCGCACTTAAGTCACATTAGTACTTTTTGTGGTATAAGTAAATCATTTTTACATAGAAAACTGTGACTTGAGTGTGGATTTAGGTCACACATGCTATAAAATAGTATACAATATGTCTGAGTTAACTTCTTCACTACTGCAGCATTTTGCACCCTCACTACGCCTTTCATACTGTGCGATAATGGGCTACTTAAGTCACACATATCATAATGTACTAAAAAAGCTACTTAAAAAGAACTTGGATGCAAACTACGCACATATTGACAAGTTGAAGAAAATTTTATATCATCCAGAATATTAGTTTAAATCATCTTCTGTCACTTACATTTAGGAATATAACTGGATGTTGACAAGGTGCGGAAATGATAAGGTCCTTTAGATAAGGACTAGCCAGCGCCACTAATACTTGGTGAACTTTCACTAAGTGCCCATCAGCTGCTATGGTCATGTCTACAAACTCTCCATTCTGAAATTTATATGAAAACAAATGTACTCAAGTGATTTTGAGGTCCTTTAATAATATAAACAATACGGGTGCATCCTGTATTGTTTAGATTATTTTAAGGGCTACTTTATTATACAGTATATTTAGATTATCCTTATAGGATACATCGGCCGCCATGACCCACACATAATGGTCCACTTGAAGGACTATGTGCAGAAACCAAAGCCATAATATAGAACACAAGTGGCTACATAATGAACATTTTATTATAAGTTGACTGATGTTCAGAAATCAAGCTACAATAAACATAACATGTTTGAGTAACATTAAAACGTTCAAATACAAGTTTACATAGATATAGTCTATTTTACTTGTTGTAAAGCACTAAATCCACTGCAAATGCTGGATTTGTAAGAATCCCAGGACAGCGAGAACTGTGATTGAACCATCTTATGTGGACTAATAATATACGTCCACGATACTAAATACGAATGCGAAATTAACCACACAACTTAATTATTATACAAGTTTTTGTTATTAATTGTTAAAAATCAAAACAAACGCATTCACTCGGTGAATTCGCACCACACAGATAAAAAATTAAATAAGCAACTGTCACAGTGTCACTGTCAATCAGGTAATTCAATAAAAATGTTGCCATTTTCCCAATTCTTTAATGAATACTAACTATTGCCAGCGGCTTCGCCTGCATGAACATCGGAAATTATCTCATGGGAACGTACTAACGGTACAAAGTATAATGTGTGTTAATTTCAGTTACAACTACCTGTGTGCCAAATTTCATACAAATCTGTTCTGCCGTTTTTACATGATTGAGTAACAAACATCTGAATATCCAAACATTAATATTTATAATTTTAGTAGGATCTTTATTTCAGAAGTTTCAGACTCCATTCTATAAAATTACCCGCAACTCGCAAGGCGTTAGTAGGGTTGCAGTGACATTTAAAGTTTTGAACAAAGTTTGAATGAATAAACAATTTTTTTGTTTCCTTACTTTTTGATTTTGATACCCAACAAGTAGGTCAAAGTATTGAAGCGAATTTAATTTGATCCTGTATTTATAATAGGGATTTGACTTGGTGCTTAAGAAAAATCGATGTTTTAACGAAAAATAATCGAATTCTCTGTTTTTACGAAAAATAATCGATCGGAAGCAACGTTCTCTACACATTTTACCACCATACTGCGATCGCCAACCCGATTATGGCGAAGCGATTATGGCAAATCTCCAATTGTGGGAGGCCTATGTCCAGCTGTGGACGTCTTAGATACAGCTAACATGATGATAAAATTAGAGTTGTACAATATACTTGCTATTTATTATTTGGTCAATATTTAGTCAGTATCTCTATTTCTGGCTATTTCCAAAGTCTTGAAATAAAACGTGTGATAGGTAGTAAAATATTTATT
The DNA here is from genome assembly GCA_932294355.1 of Aporophyla lueneburgensis. Classification (NCBI taxonomy): domain Eukaryota; kingdom Metazoa; phylum Arthropoda; class Insecta; order Lepidoptera; family Noctuidae; genus Aporophyla; species Aporophyla lueneburgensis. Next base: position 16,737,969 of record OW028746.1, on the reverse strand, counting down.
CAAAATTCAGTCTGTACTCGAATTTCAAAGATATGAGAAATGCACGAGTCCGCCCCGGACCCCCGTGGTAGTTTCGCCTAATGTCTCTCATAAAAAGGAGGTCATTACAGGCTGATTATGTTGACGTATTCGAAGTATTTCTTAATGATCTCTCGTATTGTGTGGTAGCTAGGCTAAGTGCCCAGAGTGCGTCTGTTTAGGAAGTCCTTTTTCTTTTCCTAACTTTTGGTTTTTCCGTGACTCTGTCTTCAGCTTGCGATATTGATGTATATACTTTCTTCGATTTAAACTTCCTCAGTATTTTGGTATCGTGGTTGGAGTGACTATGATCTTCTAACCTGTAAATGATAATCAAGTATATGAATTAAAATATGTCTATCCTGTCAAGTGCCTTGTCTAATAAGAACCGTGCAAACCACTGACACTCTAAGGGGGCAGCAGGGGCGGTCGGTCATGTAAATCTTGATAGGTAGGTACTTCTTAGTTAAATCCAATAAAAGGTTATATATTTAGTAAGGAGCAGTGGGAGGCCCCTTACGCGTATTTGCATTCTGTACATGGCCAAAACGCAACCATAGGAATCTGCTCGCGTATACTTTGTAATGCACTTTTTAAATTTGTGATTACAATGTATATGTTATGGACCAGGTGATTAATGCGGGCATTATACATAATGTACGAGCATTATGAATAATGTCTAGCTCTATCGGGCAAAGTGACTAATACTATCTTAACTTCATTATTGATCACATGGCACGGTCATTATTATATTGCTACATGATAATTGGGCAATTTGATAATAAAGCTAAATATGACGCGGTGTGAGGGCGGGGAGGGAGGCACGCATGGCGTGGCACGCTTTGACCAATCAGAGACCGCCATTATGACTTTCCTTAAGTTTTAAATGCAAAAACTAGTGAATTCTTAATGTAGAAGTCCTTGATAATTAAGCCAAATAATGAGTCTGATTATTTAAATGGTTTAATATTTAGTTTATTTTAAGTTAAATGACAATAACAATAAAAAAATTGTAATTAAATATGGGAATTAATTTTTGCAACTGTTAAATTTTACAAGTATTGTCTTATAAATTCAATATGTTGTGCTGCATTTAGTGACAGAAACAAATCGCTGCAAAACCGACTGCACGTAGTCTTGTCTGCCCTACCCCTAGAGTGTATTTAAAACCGCGTAGGCGTGGAGGGGCGAGGTGGCCCGCGAGCTAAGGAGCAGGTGGTTTTGACGCTCGCCACCGCGGCTGAGGCTGGGCGGCGAAGCCGGCCAGCGAGCCGAAGCTGCGGTGGTGAGCGTAAAACACATCTGCGACGATAAGCTCGCGTGGGAACGCCGCGGAGCCCCGTAGCGCCGGAGCCGTGACAGAAACTAGAGATGGGTCGTACTAGGTAAATTTTGTACTAGGTGCACCTAGTCCAAGTCCGTACAAATACTAGATCCAAATACCTATTCCACCTAGTCCACCTAGTCCATGAAATACGCATACTTTATAGATGCTTAGTCTTTGCGTACCACCGATACGTGTAGATACGTACGTCAGCAGTAATAAATTGTACCTTCATAATTTCCGCAGGCTTAGGACTATCAACGTAAAATTAAAACATGTTGGCCTTTGTCCGTAAAATGATCACAAGCGACACTTCTTTTTTTGGGAGCCATTTTTTAAAACAAAACTTGAGAGGTGTCAAGGGACACCTGGATGGAATGAAGTTCCTTTCCAGGATTCATGGTTGTTTTTTTTAATTATTTATTATGTACAAAAAACCTGTATACACTCAACCAAAGTATTGTCTCTCTCTTTCTCTCTCTCTCTCTCTTTCTCTCGCTCTCTCTCTCTTTCTCTCGCTCTCTCTCTCTCTCTCTCTCTCCTTCTCTCGCTCTCTCTCTCTCTCCCTGTCTCTCCCTCTCCTTCTCTCTCCCCCTCTCTCTCTCTCTCTCTCTCCTACGTTCCAAAACAAAATATATACAGTCGAATTGAGAAACCACCTCCTTTTTTTTAAGTCGGTTAAAAAGTGTCGTTACAACTTTTTCTCTTAATTCCGTCTAGCCCCCTTTCGCAACGTGCCATAAGGAACTTCGTTCCAATAAACAAATTAATTAATGTCACAATAAAAATAGATCTAAGTTCTTAATGATTTATCAAAATTTCGTTACAAAAACCGATCACTAAATAATTCCGATAGTACGTGTTTGCGACGTCGAGTCAAGCGAGATCACATTCGCATGAGTCCGTATTTGATACTAGATTGCATCATCATAGTCTTCATTAGTATCGAGTCTTGTCAAAGTACCTATTCTATAAAATACTCCTATTCCGGACTAGTATCGAGTCTCGAGACTAGTCCGACAGACAAGGATGGAAGGACTGCGGAATAGTGTAGTTAAAAAAGGACAGTATATATTTTAGCACAACACAGTGCGTGTCATGTTACTTTTATGCCATTGAATTAGGGTTCAAATTCAAGTGACTGACACACGAATGATTTTGTCAAACATGAATGAGCTATGACTATGCTGCTATCTCGCTTCGCCGCGTAGTCGGTACTTTTATTCGCGCCACGGATATCGAGGGATATGCCTTGGGGGCGTGGCACGTGCCGCCTCGATATTATAAAATTGGTCTTATGTTCGAGTGCCGGCTGTACGCATCATTCAGTCGCTTTGCGATTGCGTACAGTGCACTATTGGTGCGTAAAAAACCAAAATGCCGAGTTGTGCAGTAATTATTTGTAAAAATAGTTCAAATACTATCAACCTGAAGACAAATGGCGTGTCCTACCACCGGTTAGTAAACAATTAAGTCACTGTTTTATATTTTAAATCAATTTTTAAATGATTTACTAACTTACGTCCGGAGCGACTCGAACTAACCCGAACTAGCCCGAATCTTCCCGAACGAAACGAACGTTTTATATGTAGAGTGGTGCAATCGTTTGCGTGCGGCTGATTTTATCGATATGCGTATTATTGCTGTTGAATATTTTATTACAGAACTCAATGGAAATCCTCGTATTACTTGTATAGTAAAAGAGTTAAATTACTTATTAATTAAATGTTGTTTAAACCAAATTAAGACATTATAATTCCAATATAGTTATTCGTGAAGTGTAAAAACTAAAGTAATATTATACCTAAAGATTTTCACAAATTAACAGTTTTTAAGTACAATATTATGATAAATAAATATTATATTTCATCGAACTACTTATATTTGGTAAAAAAAAAATACAATAAATTGTTTTCGATATGCAAAAATATTCTTTTTTTTTTCATCTGTCTATTTGGCGGTTTCGTAAGGTGGGCCATAGACGATTAATAATATTACGCAATATTATTGAGCGAGTAAGATTAGTATTGAAGATTGCGATGGTTAAATATTGTTGAAAATAATAATATATTTTGCGTAATATTATTTTATTGATCACTAAATCGCACGCCCATCTTAGTCAATCATAAAGCCGAGCAGCCAAGATTCGAAGTTTAAATTAGAGAATTCGCGGTCCGCCGCTATTTAGTCAAATCTACAAATTCATATTAATGATTCTCCATCTTTACATTTTACTGGACAATAAATAATTTTATTTGATTTTTATTTTGTATTTCCTTATTTTTATTATAACAGTTCCCACTACTAGGACTCAAGCCTACTCTTTATTATACCCGCTCCACACTCACGAACGACGTAAACAGCGAGTGCGCAAACTGAGAGTGGTTTCGCGGCTTTGCATTTGTATATTGCGCTTTTCTCCGCTGGAAGTGGAAACACCGTGAAGACCACAATCGTCCGAATTCGATCCTGTCAGCATTTAAAATAGTTTGCTAGATGGCGCTATTTTAATTCCATTAGAAATATGTCTTAACGCGATCGAGTTTGAATATGAGTATAACATCAGCCTAACTGAATTAAACCAAACCTGAATGTAGGTAGGCATTTGTGTTTTTTTTTTAAGGTTAAGTAATATATTATTTATTTTATTTATTTATACAGCAAGATAAGTAACAGAGAGCACTCCCTTTTAACCGATAATATATTTTTTTTTTAAATATGCCCATTTTATTTTAGTAAAGTTAACTATATTTTCGGAAAGGAAAAAAAAAATATTTAAAGGAAATTAAACGAAGTTATTATAATACAAGAATGTGCTAAAATTAAATATCGATAAAAATAATCGACCATCGCTTTCGACTCCCTAATTGCATGAGTGTGCATTGGATGTTCGCAAATAGGAAGTATTTACAAGTGAATGCCCCGCCCATTCTATGTATGTGTGCTATTAGAAATTGATTTAGTGTAGCTGCTTTCTTCTTTGTGTGCGTGTTCCAATTTTAAATGTGTGTCGTCAGTACACTATCTGTTAATGTTGTAATTTTTTGGATGGGAGATAAGTGGCGACACTAGAACTCCTTACTATTCCGCAATGAAGGCATATCTCTGGATATCTATGATTCGCGCGGACCGCGGCGCGGGTGCTGTGTACTGCGTAGGCACAGTGAGACTAGGTGGATCTAGTATTTTAAAAGTTGGAATAGGTGCAACCTAGTCTCTTTACATACCTATTCCCTGTACCTATTCTAGTATATACGCCTCATCTCTAACAGAAACCATTCATGCTGCATGTTGCATGCTTGCTTGCATGCCTCATCGTTTAACTGCTTAAAATAAAATTTATTACTAACCAATTGTGATTTGTTAACTGTACGCGCCTAACCGCCCAGTTCAACTATTCCACGGCTCAATATTTATTAAACTGCCCGTTTAAATTATTTTGTGACTCATTTTTATTTAGTTTACTGTTCAGTTTTTACTGCTAAACTAGTTTGCAAACATGTGTTTTTATTTTTTTACCTACCATAACTCAAATATTGAACTGCCGCTTTAATTCTATGCCATTAAATATACAATATGTTAGTTTAAACGAGGGACTTATTCCAACCCCCAATAGTGCATGATTATATGATACAAATAAAAATATGAACAAAATAAAAACACTGTTAAATAACAGACAGAACCATACCAAAAATTTCGCAAAAGTCTCGCAACGTGTGTACACCCTTGCGCTAGCGATTTAATATTATCGCAGAACATGTGCGCGGGTCAATGACCTTTAGGTATAATCCATTTTCCCTTCATACTTTAAACCTGGCTTAGGAAAGGCAAAAATATCTAGGTACCACCGCGACCAATACACTTGTCACCAAAATTATTATTTAAAAACTCACGTACGCGGTACGCGCACCTGATAGTGCGCGGGCGCTCCGTCATGTTGGTAAAAGAGGTCTTGATAAACACTAAGAGGCACATCTTCCAACATTTCATCCACCACACTATTTAAAATGTTAGGTTTGATACACTATCAAGTCTTCCATCAATAAAGTACGGGCCTATTAATTAAACAATTATTTAAAATACCTGCCCACACTTACACTAAACCGGTGTTGATAAGCATCCTGTCGCGTAACATAGGGATTTTCATTACTCCACCAATGTTCATTATGCACATAAAATGTCCCCATTCGTGTAAATGTGGCTTCATCAGTAGGTAAATAAAATGTTGTCTAGATTAGACAAAAACCAGCGGCAAAAATTGACCCGTGGTTCGTGGTCGTTAACCCCTAGTTCTTGAACGTGTCTAAAATGGTAAGGGTGCATTCCTTCTCCATGCAGCAGATTCCACACCGTCCAATGCGATACACCGAACCGTCTTGCAGCATTTCGAGTACTTTCTTGTGGGTGATGCTCGAAGTATTCAAAAATGGCTTCTTGTAGGTGCACTGGGAATGGCTGCCTTCCTCGTCCTTGGGCATGCGTCGGTACGGTGAACTGACCGAATGTTCGCAATCGTTGGTTGACACCTAGCGTAAGATTGTATCGGCGGTTGGGAAACATCTCTCGGTACAAATGAATGGCTCCTGGCACATTATCACTAGATAACACATTGCATTGCATTGATCTGCATTGGAATATTGATAAAATTAAAACGTCATTTTTGGTTATTTAAGAACACGTTTACAGGACACATATCGCGAAGTAAGCGGGGTTGTTTATGCCATATGCGGAAGCGCAATATTAGACATGCGGAAGTAGCGGCGCACTCGCATAGACTGCGGTCAGCGCGGGAGCGTGTCCTGTCGGTGCAACACAAAGGAAAGGGGCGGGGTTTGCGCACGAGCTTCCTTTTCGGCAGAATCGGCACGTGTTTTGCCGCGTGATTATTTTGCTGTTTACAAGTTCACTTCTTGCGCGCTCAGTGTTCATGAATAATGTATTTTATTGGACAATAACGTCACAAATTAAGGTTATAGGTTTTTTACATATTTGGGACGAGAATCGAATACTGAATACCCTCCCTCAATAAGTCCCTCGTTTAACCTAACATACTGTATTTGTATTACTCTGCCCAAAAGGTGATGGACAATATGTATAACGCCCGGTCAATTTGATTATTTGAATAATTCTTATCAAATTGCATTCTCATATTGGGCATTTTTCATAGTGACCGGGCATTATGTATAATGCCCAATTTCTCACTTGGTCCATAACATATACACGAATTTTGCGTAGTATAATGCGATTCAAATGACAATAGGATCGACTTTGCGCCATATTGTGACGTCATAGCTGTCAATTCTAACCAGTTACGTAGGGTGAGCAAAAAAAGATTTTTTTAAAATAAATTTTATTAACAAAGATTTAGTGAAAAATATTAATATTAATTTATCCCCGTAGCCAAATGACCTCGATTGGCGACTTTTCTTGCATTTTGCAGTGTTTGCAAAATGGTACCGTACGTTTCACTAGTCAAACTTATATTTCCTCCACTGTTGCATCAGTTCTAATGTTTGCTGTTTCTCGCTCTCCAACTATTTATCTACACAGCGCCTCGTTTACTCATTTTCGAGCAAAATGAGTAAGACAATAACAAAAACAAATAACAACAATCACAAAAAATAACAACAATGTAAGAAACACAATTAGAGAAACATTATCAGTCCACAAGCACATGCACTTTTTGGCGTGGCTACTGGGCCTTTGCGCCAACAATGAAAATAAAAAACGAATTATGACTTTAAATAATTAAATATTATATTAAGACGATTTACTACTATTTAACCCTTTTATCAAAATTTGATGTAAGACTACTATTATTGATAAGCAAATACGTTTTTTTGCAAACCGTACTTTTCAAGTGAAATTTGACAGATAGAGGTTATTGACATTCCTATTCTTATTTGAACCGCACTATACTTGTATATAGTTTCTAACGTAGACGCGCACGTGCATCTTTCCAATTTATACAAGGCCATAATGCTACCATAGGAATTTGGTAGCACTTCTGATTGCCGGGCTTCGATTTACCCCCCCCCCCCCCCCCCCCCGAGCCCTTCTTGTGAAGGAAAGTTTCGAAACCCCCTTTTTGAGAAATATTTTTTTAAATATTCTAACCTATCTTTCGAATTTTCGTGTATCGACATCGATTTAAAGGCCGGAAGAAGTGTGGGGTTGACAAATAAAATGAAGGGGAAGTAGCAACGCTCGACAGCACACTGCGCTGATAGGGCTCGTCAACAGAATCAACGCGTTTCCATAGGAGGTCACAGTTTTAACCTAACCTAACCTAACCTCCCCAAACCATGTCGTTTCTGGCACTCGCCGGCCGCTCGTCTATACAGGATTAGTTTGCATGCGGATTAGCACTGTATATTATGGAACACTTTAGTTACTTTGGCCACTACAAAGTGTACACGAGTATTTGCGTACCTACTACTCTTGTATAGATTGGAAGACCTTGATTTAAAAGTGATATCCAATCTATACGCGACTAGTTTTAGACCCTTGCGTTTTAGCCTTGTACAGAATGGAAATACGCGCCCCTTACTTATGCCAAATATAAATTCTGGCTGTTAAATTATTTTCATATTTATGTAGGTATTAGGTACATATCTTATTCCTCAAACTTTGTTACATTAATAAATCGAAAAACTAAATTGATGCTTAACCGAGCTCACTTCGCTCGCTCTTGCAGCCTACATTCTCATGAATTCCATGCTTCTGCATAAGGCGACAAAATAACACAATAGAAAACCAAGTTTTTACAAACTGTGTTGAGATTGCGAATTACCAAAAGTTGCGAATTTCCATACAAACTTTCATCTCGATTTAACTACTTTTGGAGATGAACTTAAGAGCCCTCTTACAAAATTTGAACGCTCGAGTTTAGGTAAAAGACGGCAATCTTATGTATGTGTGTGTAGCTATCCACACATGCACAATACAAACAGTGTAACGCGAGTGTCGAGCCGGTCTAAACAATCTTGAGCCGTTAGAATTATAATGCGGTATTTAGATATTTATGAAAATACTTATTTTTATTTATCCAGTCTAATAAAGATTTCTAGACTAATAAAAAAAATACAAATAGGTATATGTTATGTAAAGTATACAATAAAAAAAAATTAAAACAATTCCATATTGGTGCCGATTCTGTTGTATACCGAACTAAACTAACAAAACTATCTCTAAAATTGCTTACTTTTAGCTATGAGAATTGTTACGCTATTCTGCAAGAAATAATCTCTTTAAAAATTATTTTGACACGACTAAAATCAAATTTGACAATCGCGACTCAACGTGGTATTTTTAGGGTTGCGTTGCCAAATGGCAAAAACGGAACCCTTATAGATTCGTCATGTCTGTCTGTCTGTCCGTATGTCGCAGCCACTTTTCTCCGAAAACATAAGAGCATGCTGTTGAAACTTGGTAAGAAGATGTATTCTGTTGCCTTTTTATTTCCTGGGATATTTCCATCATATTCTGTGAACTGCATTAAGATTTTTACACTAAAATAGAAAAAAAAAAAAAAAATTTTGGGTTCCCATACATAGAACTGAAACTCAAAAAAAATAAATTCATCAAACCCATACGTGTGGGGTAAAATGGTATTGAGGTTTCTAATAAATTTTTTTTCTTAAATGAATAGTTTGCGCGAGAAACACTTCCAAAGTGGTGAAATGTGTGTCCTCCCCCCCGTAACTTCTAAAATAAGAGAATGATAAAACTAAAAAAAATGTATGATGTACATTACCATGTAAACTTCCACCAAAAATTGGTTTGAACGAGATCTAGTAAGTGGTTTTTTTTTAATACGTCATAAATCGTAAACCGCAATTTACCTTTCAATATACAAATTAAAAAAAAAACATTTAATTTCATAAACATAAACCTTATGCATAAACCGAGAATACATACAGGTTTGTACGGAAACCTCGGTGCGCGGTGAAATGTGTGTCCTCCCCCCGTAACTTCTAAAATAAGAGAATGATAAAACTAAAAAAAATATATGATGTACATTACCATGTAAACTTCCAACAAAAATTGGTTTGAACGAGATCTAGTAAGTGGTTTTTTTAATACGTCATAAATCGTAAACCGCAATTTACCTTTCAATATAAAAATTAAAAAAAAAAAAACATTTAATTTCATAAACATAAACCTTATGCATAAACCGAGAATACATACAGGTTTGTACGGAAACCTCGGTGCGCGAGTCCGACTCGCACTTGGCCGGTTTTTTTTCTTTTGGCTTCGCAACTTAGTACTTGTGCGCTACGCAATGAACTTGCTGAGATACGAAGGCGCGCGCAAGAGGACATCCTGGACGTGTTTTATATGGAATTTTTCATTTTTGTTTGAAAAATAAAAAATATATTACCCACGTGTTGAGATTTATATGTGTGGGGTTTCATAAAGGGGGTCGAAAATTTCATTATTTTTGCGATAGGACATTTTTTCTTCCATTTTCCATTTTCGAGATATAAGCAAAAGAAAAAAAAAATACAGTACTGTTTTTGCACGTGAGGCGAGGCGTTGCCGTTGGTGTGAATTTTTGTTCATGACCACTAGTTTTACTCCACACCTTTTTAATCGCGATTAAAAATAGTCAGATTTAGTTAAAATAAATTATTTTAGTCAAACATTTTCTACAATCTATTAAAATAATGCTTTACTTGATAATAAACGAAACTCTTATCTTATACAAAAAAAAAAATGCGAAGAGTAGCAAAATGTTGTAGTCGTAGTATATTTTTGCGTTCACGATACGAGTACCCGTAAACTGAGACGCGGGAAAAATTGGCATAGATCCTTCCCCGTTGGGCGCTTGCGCCGTACTAAACGCTGTCCGCTTGTGCATCGTAATTTATTCTAATTTGGAGTGATTTCAAAAACGATATTATGTCTAATTAAATAAACAGATTTAAATACAACTAGAGAATTCGATTTGTTATAGAGCATACTTTATATTGACATGATTTTTTTAATGTAATTATGCTTTATTCAAACCATAAAAACGCGATAAACTTGCGAATAAATCGTAAAATTTGCCATAAGACTTTATTTTTTTACTAATTAATGTTATTAAAAATCAATATTCTTGTACTAAATGTAACAACTAGATTATATGTCTGTTATTTTGTGTATTTTTTTTACTCAAATTTCTACATATTAATGATAGAAATAGGAGTCAGAAATTGAGCCTGCGCTGATTTTTACGAAAACTAGTTGTGGGAGATTAATTACTACAAAGTAAACAAATAAGTTTTTGTAAATGTTCTACTAAAAGTGACAAACCAAAAGATTTATCTATTTTTTACATGTATTCGTCAATGCCAGAGTATTTATAATGATGAGATGAGAGGTAAATAAGGCGACTAAAATCTTAGATATTCGCGCAAAAATGTAAAATGGCTCTTAAAGAAATTCTTTCTTAGTGGTCACTTTCGTTGTATTCAAAACTCTTGTGCAAAACTTTATGCTTCCAGATCCAGCGGTTTAGGCAGCGGTGTGTTGTGATCATTATTCAGACGAATTTATAAAATCCAATTTATAAGATAAATTAGAATGCAAATGGCCTTTATGAATTTAAGATTTTTATTATGTGGATTACCTGTTGATGATTTCTTCATTGTCTGTATCAATAAAAGCCGGACAATGCAGTTTTCTGTAGTCTACGCATCGCCACCGTCGTTTGCGACCTTCACATGAATGATGATGACAGTGGTACATGAAACGGTTCAATAATAATTGCAAGGAACCACGGTTAGAAAGTGAATAATGATGTCGTTTGTCTGTAACAAATGTTGCTATTTCAATATTTAGAACGCAAAGTAAATAACTTAAAATAAACTCACATTTCGTTAAGATGCAATAATGCGTGTAGCGTTGCCAACTTTTTTACAAGAAATAAAGTATATTTAGGTCTGAGAAGAATTTTAAACAGTATTTTAGAAAAAATAACAGTATTTTATTTATTTAATGTTTTAAATACTTATTTTTGAGAGCATCTCGCACAATTTATTAATTTAGTCTTTATGTGTGAGCGCCAAAGTCTAACACTTATAGTGTTAATCATGTTGATGCTGAAAACAGTATTTTGTATACTTTATTTTTGTTCAATAGCAAAAGTATAATGTAGTGAAAAACAGTATAATACTGTTTTTAACAGTATAGTTGGCAACCCTAAATGCATGTGACTATTATACAGGGTGTCCAAGAACCTGGCGTCCAACTGGATTCCCACGATGCCCCAAGTTCTAACAGTACTCGCAAAAATATTTTAAAAAATCCACCCCATGTACTTACAGAATTATACTGATTTCAAAAAAAAAGGGGAAATGAGCACCCTGTGACATACTTTTGAATGCTGTGACTGCTAATGCTGATAATTTCGATATTTCTTGGAGGTTTTGTAATCTAGGGTATTGCTGTGTCTAAATAGAATGTAAAAATAAAGTACTTATTGTACCATTTTAAAATAAAATATTATTTTAACTAAAGGTGATATGGAAAACTATTGAATTTCGCAACTTTGACCGACTGTAGTGTAAAAAAAATGTACCAAAATAGTATGGCAAGTGACGTCAAATTTTGACGCGTTTATTCCTCTTTTTAAAAAGGTATAATACTTACACATTAATTTGAAAAAAAAAAATTTGGTAATATTTTTACTCAACAACCCAATTTTTACGAAGTGCCTACCTACTAACGGTAACTGTCGGACCCTTTCTTATCTTAGAAACTGTTATGTTACTACTATTATTTAATTCGGTTCCAAGAGTGAGCAAGAAGGAAATACACACAGGTAGATGGGTTCCCAGTAGAATAAAATCAAAGAATGTTAGTTTAAAGATATTTTATTACAATAAATGTTCAAAATGTTGACCACCCGCGGCAATACAAGCTCTCACTCTCCTTAAAAAGGACCGCTTTATGTTTCGCGAGTAACTTTTTTGACGTATCACCTGCACTGCTTGTGTTATCTTCTCACGAAGGTCAGCGATGTCATTAATGGGCTTCGCATAAACGAGCTCCTTCATAGTTCCCCAGAAAAAAAAATCCAGCGGATTTAAGTCAGGTGAGCGGGCTGGCCACGGGATTGTTCCTGATCGCCCAATCCACCTGTTCGGGTATTGCTCGTCCAAAAACTCTCTAACGGATACGCGAAAATGTGCTGGACAGCCGTCGTGTTGGAACCACATATCTGGTGGGGTCTCTTCTAGTAAGTTTGGCAAATCATTTTGAAGAAAATTTAAATATGATTCGCCAGTCAAATTCTCGGGCATCTCAAATGGACCAATAATATTCCCACAGAGAATACCGGTCCACATGTTCACTTTGAACCGGTACTGGGATCTATCTTCTCGCATCAAGTGCGGATTTTCCACATGCCACTCGTGCAAGTTGTGTAGGTTCATGTAGCCATCCTTCTTAAATGTTGATTCATCTGACCACAAAATTTTGTCGATAAAGTTTTCGTCTTCTCGATGTTTTTGCAGGATTGTTTCACAAAACGCGACTCGGCTCGGATAGTCTCGAGGTAAAAGACTTTGCACTCGCTGTACGTGGTACGGATGATATTCTTCTTTTTGGAGAATACTGTGTGCTGTGCTCTTCGGTATCCCCGTATCAGCTTCTATTCCTCGCACAGAGATGCTTGGATTTGCCGACACCGCCTCTAAAACTTCATCGCGTATGAAGTCATTTACGGGTCGTCCTTCACCAGCTACTTGATTGGGGAACCGCCCGTCACATAGTGATCTGTGCACATTAATGAAAACTCGATGGTCGGGATATCGCGTAGCCCTCGGATACCTTTCTCTGTAAAGTCTCGCTGCAGCTCGTCCATTACCTCTACATTCTCCATAAATGTAGTGCATATTTGCGTATTCTTGCGGAGTGTAGGTCGCCATGGTAGCACACACAAAACACAAACTGTCCAAACACAGGCAAAGGTCGTCGTAAAGAGTTCGTTTCAAAGTCCAGAGCACAAAGAGTAATCGAGTCCAATAAACAAAGCTTTAAATCGTAGTACGTGATCAATGGTAACAATAAGAGAGAGGTGCGTAGTAACGGCAGGAGGCAGTGACGCGTACTGACCGTACTGTTATCCTAAATAGCACGATCCCAGATAGCGTCACTATCTATCTCACTCGCACCTCTAACCTTTTTCTCCCTCACTCTTACCTGAATAATGGGGTACCATAAAGAAGAACCAGCAAATCGCAAAGATAGTTTCTGTCTTGCTCCCTCCTGTTGTAATAACGAATCACTATGGTGAGATGCATGCACATACCGTCCCTTACGGTCTAACCTGTTTTTTGAGAGGCCTGTTATTTTTATGAGCATACAATAGTAATTCTTTAGAGGTTAGATTCAATTCGTCGTAAATTTTTCTTTCTAAGAATTCTGTAAGACATCGTAAAAATTGGGTTGTTGAGTAAAAATATTATCAAAAATTTTTTTTTTCAAATTAATGTGTAAGTATTATACCTTTTTAAAAAGAGGAATAAACGCGTCAAAATTTGACGTCACTTGCCATACTATTTTGGTACATTTTTTTTACAATACAGTCGGTCAAAGTTGCGAAATTCAATAGTTTTCCATATCACCTTTAGTTAAAATAATATTTTATTTTAAAATGGTACAATAAGTACTTTATTTTTACATTCTATTTAGACACAGCAATACCCTAGATTACAAAACCTCCAAGAAATATCGAAATTATCAGCATTAGCAGTCACAGCATTCAAAAGTATGTCACAGGGTGCTCATTTCCCCTTTTTTTTGAAATCAGTATAATTCTGTAAGTACATGGGGTGGATTTTTTAAAATATTTTTCTGAGTACTGTTAGAACTTGGGGCATCGTGGGAATCCAGTTGGACGCCAGGTTCTTGGACACCCTGTATAAGTAGGAACGAAATCTTTGCCTTCATAAATTCAACCCAATTTTTTGGTCTGAAATGCTTCAGGTTACTACTACTGCAAACGAACCACTACAAGATGAATATACGAGTATATAATAATCAGCATAAAATGGTCCCACTGCTGGGAGAAAGGCCTCCTCTCTGTGAGAGGGAGGAATTCGTAGATCACAACGCGGGCCCCGTGCAGGCTGGCACATGTCTCTAAAATTTTCATGCTGGTTTCCTAACGATGTTTTTCTTCATGGTGTTGAAAGCAGTGGCGATGAAATTTACACAAAGTAAAGCATCTGGCATCGAACCCATGACGTACGATTCGGAAGTCGGGGAGACCACTGCTCTAAACTACAACCAATTTGAAAAAAAATATTTTCCAAGGGCTTATTTCAGTACCGTACTTGAGATATGTACCTACATACCTCTATCGCCTATGCGGGGTGCTGTCGCTATATGAGTGATTTGTGCGCTTGGAGGATTTTCTTTCATATTCCCTTTCAATGTTAAGTTTTCCAAATTTTCGTCACTGTTCATCAAAGTTGTACTTAGATTTTCTACCCTTTCACGTAGTGGACTACTTGGAAGTTCATAATCAGACAGAGGTGGAAAAGGGTCTTGTTCAATGTTATTTTGATTTTCTACTACATTTGCATCAGTTAGAACTGGATTATTCATTATATCATTTTCAAGAGGATTATTAGGCTGTGTCTGAAACTGTGTGGCATTATTTTGATTCGGTATAACTTCCACATTAAAGTTGTCACTGTTAATTGTAATATGTGCTGCAAAATTATTTTCCGGTGGCAACACTGGTTCTGCAATTCTGGAAATATAAATGATGAAATGTAGGTATGAGTTAGGCTTGGGCATAATAGTTCGCGACTGAGATCGCTCAGTTTAGTTCACCGCTCCTTAACGAACTAGTTCGCTCTTCTAGTTCATCCGCTCTTCTAGTTCATCCGCTCCCAGCTGGAATCAAAGAGAGGAGATCGTCCGCTCGTTTAGATTTTGCTCGTACTGCTTGTGACAAGTTTAGGGAATGTTCTACTTTTAGCTACAATTTTTTGACTCTAAAAACAGCAAAAACCTTTGAATGATAATTCATAAAATGATCATGATTGTAAAAAATACCAAGGTTTATTGTTGCAATAAATAACTAGTTTAAAAACATTTTTATATTTTGTCCCGTGTATTAGTTCGGTTGACGCCATCCTCGCTCATTTGGTCGCGAACTGATGAACTAACGAACTATGGATCGGGAAATGAGCGAACTAGTTCGCGTAGTTCATCTATGGGAGCGCTCTTACGACCTAGTTCGTTCGTGAACTACACAAGACTAGTATGAGTACTATCACACAATATATTGTTACAACCTACAATATTTGAATAGTTTGATTATTTGAACCAAAAACATATTAAAAAGGAAAAGTAAAGAAAAATAAGATTCTGAAACCTGACTACCGAAAAATAAAAGAGATTTTTCTTTTATTTTTCGGTATTCATGTTTTGTTTTCCTGTTTTAACACTTGATAAACATTACAACAACGCAAATAACAGTAACACAATATAATCTGCCAGCAATGAAATTCGCTTCTAATTGTTGCTTGTTTGTTAACAATTTAAACATACATATTTATTTACTTAGATAATACGGCATATATTAGATTGGAAGCCGACACCAATATAGTTGGGAAAAGGCTAGGCAAATGATTATGATAACAATATGACATATTTGTTTACATATTTGTAATGTTCTGGTCAAGATTTTACTTTTGATACCACTATACATATTGTGATTATCTCCATTATTTTTTCTGAGATAAATAAGTGTAGAGTTCACCATAATAAATTTTGAAAAAATTTCTATTTATGCCATATCATTATTATGGATATATTGATACCTCATTCATGAAATAGGTTCAGTAGTTTAGGGGCTACACATACATAGACTGCACAACCCTTCCTATTGGCTTTCCTGTAGTTGGATAAAAAAGGAAATTTACCCCGCTCAAGAAATCGGAAGTTAATTTGTATTGTCAACTACATGACTAGTCAAGCCAATAGCCAAATATAAAGAAACAAACATTATTATCTTGCTTTCAAAAGCACATACATACATACATGTTAGTAATAGTAGGTATGAAACACATTATACATAAATACTTAAGATAGCATACACAAGCTTTGAAAAACAAGCCTTGTTTAAGCGTGAGATGCACCAACTAACTTTAACCATAACCAATGCCTTGGTTCTGTCAAATCTCCGGCTAGGGGCCATATTCGTAAATTACATCACACAAATTTCATGATTGTTTGAACCCCAGTCCCGTCCTTGTCACAACTGGTCACATTTGTGACACGGGGCGGAGATTTGATAGCTGATAAGGCATTGGTTATGGTTAAAGTTAGTTGGTGCAATTCACTATAAGGGTTTATGGTACCTTTCAACTGATTCATCCAGTCTCGTTGGTTGCGACGCGGTTTCTGGTTTCTGAAATTATATAAGTTTTCTATTAAGTACATATACTAACTACCTAAACATTTCATACACCGTATAAAACATACCTTTGGTAAATGTAAATGTTGAACCCCACTAATGTATAGAGCTTTGCAGGCATCAATAAAAGCAGGTGTTGAAGCTGTTGGTATCTTCACTTCTCCAGTATAAATATATTCCAATATGTAACCAAGCATTTCTTGAGTTATGTTCTAAAATGAATGAAAAGAAACATAAAACTATGTGAATCAATGTGCATTTGTGGCTGAATTCACACATGTTGCTGATGAGATTCTTGTATAGCCATTCATTAATAAGATATTATTCAAATGGCAAACAAATTATACCATTTGTTTGCACTTTGACATTGCCATTAGGGGAGTATTTTTAATGGGTAAACTTCTAATCAATATGAGAACAAGTTTCGCATAGAGGTAGCCTACTATTACTTTTACAAACAATTTCAATTAATATCCAACTTACATTTAGAAATACAACTGGATGCTGACATGGAGCAGACTGTATCATTGCTTTAAGATATGGACTGGCCAGTGCCACAATATTTTGATGAACTTTTACTAAGTGGCCCTCAGCGGCTAGAGTCATATCAACAAATTCAGCATTCTGTAATTGAAAATTTAAGTCAGGTCAGTTAGGTACTTAAAACTAAGATCATGCGGGAAAAAGTTAACAGGGTGATAAGACGCCGGTTAAGACCCCTAAGACGACCCACTGACCAGATTATGGCTCTACGAATATTAATTTTAAGCAGCAACGATTTCAAAACCATGAAACTAAGAAAAATAAACGATTATGTATTACCTGTTGAAAGCGCGAAAATCCTTTTGAAATACAATTTTTATACGACTCCCAACTAATACAGAATTCTGCTGAATTAGACATTGATATTTGTGAGGAAAACATTTTAATCGAAGAGTCAGCAAGAATAAACAGAATTCATCAAACATCAAGCAGAATGCACAATAAATAATAACTTTATTTAATGTTTGTTGTATATCATTTCACAACTAGGGTTGAACTTTTAATCCTATTCACTAACTTGACAGTTCAATGCAAAATAATGATACCATTCTAAAACTAATAGTGTCGGGGTAGTGAACGATTTCGCATAAAGAATGAATGATAAAAATGTTATAAATTAAAGAAAACTTAAAAAAAACGTTTTTAGGTGTGGATTATAAGAATAATTAATAATTTTTGATAACATTTATTTCCTTTTTTTATTTTCTTCTGATAGAAACAAAACTAAATATAAAAATCATGTCATTTTGCTTATTTTTTTACTATAGTCATTTTATTTCCTCTGACAGCCATAGACTACGTATATATCAATATAGTACACATCTTGTTTTAAAACAAGTTATTAAATTTAAATAACAAAGTTTGCATGTAAGTACATTATTTCAAGTTCATTCAATTTCATTCATTCTTGCACGACCTCACTATCTTTTTTTTTGTCAAAACCTGGTATCCCTCCAATTGTCAAGTTAGTGAATAGGATTAAAAGTCGAACCTTAGAGTTGAACTTTTAATCCCACTAACTTGACAGTTCAATGCAAAATAATGATACCATTCTAAAACTAATAGTGTCGGGGTAGTGAACAATTTCGCATAAAGAATGAATGATAAAAATGTTATAAATTAAAGAAAACTTAAAAAAAAACGTTTTTAGGTGTGGATTATAAGAATAATTAATAATTTTTGATAACATTTATTTCCTTTTTTTATTTTCTTCTGATAGAAACAAAACTAAATATAAAAATCATGTAATTTTGCTTATTTTTTTACTATAGTCATTTTATTTCCTCTGACAGCCATATACTACATATATATCGATATAGTACACATCTTGTTTTAAGACAAGATAATAAATATAAATTACAAAGTTTCCATGTAAGTACATTATTTCAAGTTCATTCAATTTCATTCATTCTTGCACCACCTCACTATCTTTTTTTTGTCAAAACCTGGTATCCCTCCAATTGTCAAGTTAGTGAATAGGATTAAAAGTCCAACCTTAGAGAGTTGGACTTTTAATCCTATTCAGTATACTATATCGATATATATATACATCGTCTATGGCTGCCAAAGGAAATAAAATGATTGTAGTAAAAAAAGTAAAATGACATGATTTATAGGGTTCCGTAGCCAAATGGCAAAAACGGAACCCTTATAGATTCGTCATGTCTGTCGGTCTGTCTGTCTGTCTGTCCGTCAAGTAGATGTATTCTGTGAACCGCATTAAGATTTTCACACAAAAATAGAAAAAAATCAATAAATTTTGGGGTTCCCCATACTTAGAACTAAAACTCAACATTTTTTTTCATCATACCCATACGTGTGGGGTATCTATGGATAGGTCTTCAAAAATGATATTGAGGTTTCTATCATATTTTTTTTCTAAACCGAACAGTTTGTGCGAGTGACATTTCCAAATAAGAGCATAATAAAACTAAAAAAAATATGTGATGTACATTACCATGTAAACTTCCACCAAAAATTGGTTTGAACGAGATCTAATCGTAAACCGCAATTTACCTTTCATTCAAAAAACTCAAATACATATAAAAAATAAAATTTTAATGTCATAAACCTTATGCATAAACCGAGAATACCTACAGGTTTGTACGGAACCCTCGGTGCACGAGTCCGATTCGCACTTGGCCGGTTTTTTATATTTGGTTTTATTTCAATCAGAAGAAAATAAAAAGGAAATAACAGTTATTAAAAAAAAATGTTTTATTTAATTTAAACCATTTATATCATTCATTCTTTACATGAAATCGTTCTCTACCCAACACTATTAGTTTTAGTATGGTATCATTATTTTGCTTTGAACTGTCAAGTTACAGAATAGATTAAATAGGTACCTCAAAACCTCAAAACTGACTCAAGTCGAGCTCTCAGTGACAGTGACTAGGGATGGGATATACTTGCAAAATTCAATAACAGGGCTTCCAAGTACGAGTATGTAAAAATACCAGGGTCGAAAACCAGGTATAAAAATACTTTAAAGTATTTAGTCGCATTCGGTATAGGGTATAGTCTTTCGTACCGTTCCACAATCTTGTAGAGTTTTTTGTAGATGAAATGAAATCTTTCCTTCCTACTTCGTTAATCACAGGCTTAGGACTGTCTGCTAAGAGAATTATTTATGTATGGTATTTTGTCATGAGCTGGTTTTAGAAACTTAGTATTAGCAGGCGTAGTTAAAAGATTTCATTTAATTAATTTATGAATATGATTATGTGTTTTTTTTTTTTTGATTTACGATATTATCACTTTTAGCGTAACTCGGAATGCGGCCATTGTTACAGCACTCGGATTCGGAAAGCATCGGAATATTTCGCATGGCTGCCAAGGCCACCGATGAACCCCGAACTTGCTTCTTGCAGTACCCAGAGTTGGAAATACTTGCATAGGAAATCGGTCTGTGATGATATACAAATAAGAATCATAATCGTATTTGCAAATAAAAAACTGAACTTTCAAGTATTTTTCGCTGATTCGATTATGCTCCTTATTCATAAGACCACACGAATCAATTTCCTATACAAGTATTTTTAACTCGGACGCTAAAGGCGCGGCCGCGGGCAGCAAGGGACTCGCGGCGTTGGCTTCCGCGCGCGTCGTCGCCAAAATACTTTCATAGGAAATTGATTCGTGTTTCCTTACGAATAAAGAGCAAAATCGTGTCAAGATAAAAATACTTGGAAGTTAAAAGTTTTTTTATTTGCAAATACGATTGTGCTCCTTATTTATATAGGAACATGGATCGATTTCATATGCAAGTATTTTCAAGCCCTGCCTGCGCTCGATGCTAGGTAGCAAATACTTTCACACTTACAAGTTTTTCCTGCCCGTACCAGGGCGCCGTACTTTGAAGCAAAGCCCTGGTTTACAAACCTCGTATGGTAAATACGTCTCATCCCTAACAGTGACAGACTTTTGTTTAGCTAAGGGTGAGCGCGCACTGCCATGCGTTTTGTTACCGCATAATTTGTGAAGTATGAAATGTCATAGAAGTGCGCGCACTGCGGTGAAATAAACGCATGCGGTAGAATCATCGCTGCAAATTTGCGGTGATTCTACCACAATTTTTTTTGTATCGCATTGTGTTCTAAGAAGTACCGCGCACTGCGGTGAAATAAACGCACTGAGACACGCTCAGTTGCTGTTTGGTTGCGACACAGATATGTCGTTACTTGGCGTTTGTCCGGCGACGGCGGCGGCGGTACGAGAGTCAATCGCAGAATTTCAGAACCAGCAATTCTTAACAAACTATTATAAATCTCTCACTCTCAATGGTTACGGATTGGTTTACGGCAAATAACTTAGTTCTCAATGCCAAGAAAACGAAATGTGTAAAGTTCGCCTTACCGAATGTTAGAAATCTAGGTCCCGAAATCGTCTTAAATAAAGAGGTTCTTAAAACTGTAGACTCGACAGTTTTCCTGGGCATAGCAGTGGATGGCAAACTACAGTGGGGCCCACATATTTCAAGTCTAGCGGGGAGGCTCAGTTCAGCCGCCTACGCCGTCAGAAAAGTAAGACAATATACTGACGTTGATACAGCTCGGTTAGTCTATTTTAGTTATTTTCACAGCATTATGTCTTACGGTATTCTACTGTGGGGCAAAGCCGCTGATATTCAAAATATTTTTGTCCTTCAGAAACGAGCTGTTCGAGCAATTTACCAGCTAGGTGCCAGAGTTTCTCTAAGGGACTTTTTTAAAGATATTGGTATTCTTACGGTAGCATCACAATTCATCTTCGCCAACATCTTATATATTAGGCAAAATTTACACTTACACGCTAAAAACAGTGATTTTCACACTGTTAACACTAGGAATAAGGACAAACTACGTGTTCCCTTTCACCGGCTTCATAAGGTGCATAACTCATTTGTTGGGCTTGGTATAACATTTTACAACAAGCTACCACCTTATTTACTAGAATTACCTTTTAATGCGTTTAAAGCTCAAGTAAAATCCAACCTTTGTCTAAAGGCATATTATTCCATCAACGACTATTTAAATGACAAAACTAGTTGGTCGCTGTGATTAACTCAAGACAATGTTTGTGTTCTTTCTCCAGTACTAGCGTACCTAGTGATAGGTTATATAGCTGTAATATAATTTTTATTATATATTTTTTTTACTGTGTTAGTCATTTTTTTTTGTGTATTTATTGGTTTTGACATGTTCTATGCTTTGACATATTATAATGATTAGTATTGCATAAAATGATTAGCTAGCGACCTCGACAAGTTGTCATTCAATTCTTGCCTGAGCAACCGGCAGCAAGTTCGTCATGCTCCCTTAGATGTCAATGCTTGCGGTAGCGTCAGGGGTCGGGTTACCCCCTTCCCTCAAATAAGGCGAGGGGGGTAATGGCTGATCTTTGCGTTATGCTCGTGAACGGGTGCTGCTTGTGGTGACTGGTCGTCTTGCTGACCTTGATGTTGGTATTGTTGTTAATTACCTACCTGTTTATTTGTTTTTACGCCGATGGTCCTAGTTTATCATTTTGAGGCCTCGAGTTGTAACTCGGGTCGTAACAGCTATGTGAACGTGATTCAGCATTGCATATGTAAGCTGTCACGCCCTTATGCCAGGAGGCTTTTATTTTGGTACCTTTATTTACATGATAAAAATATTTTTTGCTTTTGCTTGAGTATAGATTTCATTTTATTTCCTGGATTATTGGGTTGGCTAGCTGACAGATGGCAAATCATTTAATTTAATGTTTTGTGTCTAATAATGTTACCTCCTTACAATTGTATAGAATCAAGTTCTTCTAACTTAACAGACAGCTGTGCTGCTGGGGAGTTTGTTCCGCCACTTCTTCTTCCCAGCTAAAGCACTAGGAAGTGTCGAAGGGCGGGCGTTTTGGGGGGACTGTCTTTTGTAACTTTGACGTTCAAAAAGTGCTGACTCTCAGCCTAGTTTGAATAAATGACTTTTGATTTTGATTTTGATTTTGATAAGACTAGCTTCTGCCCGCGACTTTGTCCGCGTTAAATTTCTTGCAGCCCCGACTCCCCTCGTCAGTTTTATGATTTGAATACTGTTAAAAACGCTATAGTGAGTCAACCTTAAAAGATAGATATATGCCATCGTGAAATTTTTTGTAGAATTTTTCAATAGGAACAATTTCGTCATAAATAATTGTTACGTTATTGTAACCGTTTACGCAGCACAGCACTCAAAAGGAATAACTTTCCTCCGTTTTTTGCAACATTTTTCATTGATGCTCCGCTCCTATTGGCCGTAGAGTGATGTTACATAGTCTAAAGCCTTCCTCGATAAATGGGTTACCACCAAACATTATTTAATTTTTCAGTAGTTCTTGAGATTAGTGCGTTCAAATAAACAAACTCTTCAGCATTATAATAGTAAAAGTATAGATATATATACAGATAGCGACTCTTATATTAGTTCATAACTAGGGGGATGTAATGGATATGAAATTTCGGATACGGATTTGTTACGGATGTAGGAATGATTATTTTACCGGATATGGATACGGATACGGATATGAAATTATTTCGCATTATCCGTTAGTTTCGGATAATTTCGGTTACGGATATTAAACTTTTAAGGAATTTCAAAAGTAAAATACAAATCTATACTAATAATATTATAAAGCTGAAGAGTTTGTTTGTTTGTTTGTTTGTTTGATTGATTGAACGCGCTAATCTCAGGCACTACGGGTCCGAATTGAAAAATTATTTTTGTGTTGGGTAGCCTATTTATCGTGGGAGGCTATAGGCTATATAACATCACGCTACAACTAAGAGGAGCGGAGCAGTAATGAAAAATGTTGCAAAAACGGGGAAAATTTATTCCTTTTAAGAGTTTCCGTTGCGTGCGCTGCGTAAACGGTTAAAGTAACGCAAAAATAATGTATGACGGAATTGTTCCTCTTAAAAAGTTTAAAAAAAAAGTCCGCAAGAGCATATGTCTATCTTTTAAGGTTGACTCACTATAACTCAAAAGGAGCGAACAGCAACGAAAAATGGACGAAAACTAGCAGGCAAATCGATGCGACGGGAAGGGTCAGGGGAGCAAAAATTTGACGCGGACGAAGTCGCGGGCAGAAGCTATAGCTAATAAAATGGTTTTAATTATATGTCACCATTTGGTAGGAATTACAATTAGTCTGTGAGTAATTATTACAGCTATTTAAAATAAAAATGATTATAAATATACATTGACTGTTATCTAATCTACCTAAAATAAAAATGTAATTACATATCCGATATTATCCGAAACTTTTATTTCGGATTCGGTTACGGTTACGGATAAATTTTTATATCGGATATCCGATAGTTTCGGTTACGGTTACGGAGCTCCCTAACATCCCTGTTCATAACGACATGTGCTGTGGGCTGCAACTTGAATGACAAAACGTGCGTTTTTTCCACCGCAGTGCGCGGACGCGTGAATGCGTTTATTCTACCGTGCGGTAGAATAAACGCACCGCAAGGCAGTGCGCGCTCGCCCTTACTTTTCAAAGTTAGCCAAGCGAAAAACCGGCATGTCGTATGAAACAGAGCATATTATGTTTTGTCTCAATTTTCTCACTTATTTCGTATATATGCTTCTCACTTCCACACTTCCCTACATTCTATCCGATCCTGACGACCCCACTACTCTCGACCGGAGAGTCGAAAAGAGACCAGTACAGCTAGAAAACCACACAGACACAAACCGTACCGACCACGCCGCCGCCGCGCCAACCGCGCCGCCGAGGTTCGTCGTCGCGACCCCGACTTAATAGTCCCTCCCGACCCTTGCAAGAGCCAGCCCGCGATGCTGAGCCTTTAGCTTTAAATTAAGGTCAACTCGGGGAAGACCGTCGGGCGGATAGGACCGTACAACTTGGCAAAAAAGAGTCTGGAAAAAATGAGGGCGCCTGCTTAGCAGGTATGGCCACCCTGTATACTAGGACTAAAAGTGATAAGATACTTGTTGTTTTAATCCACAAACACGAGATCCCGGAAATTCTCATCAATCAAGATTTCAAGACTTGATAGGCACACAGTCTTTTACTTTCATTGTATTTAGTAGATTGCGCATTATTTCGCTGGAATAACCTTTTAACTAAGAGTGCCATCATAATAACATATTGCAAACTTGTTCAGTTTAAAAATTAATTAAATTACACTCAGGGATTGCCGATTGAACCCGATACACAAGACATAATGTTCAGCAATCGCATTTGCGGCCACCATCTAGGGTATTCACAACCATTCGATGGTTGGTATGCCTGTATCAAATTTGTCATGAATGATACTGAACGAATCCTGTTAATGCTGACAGTTTATAGTTGACAAGAAGGCGACTTACAGCTGCTTACTGTCGGAAACTAATCGGAAGTCAGAGAGTACCTGTAACATGTCGCATTCGAAAGGTACGGGCAATATCGAATAAACTTGAACAGTTGACTAATGAAAGCGTCAGGTATGTCTATGTGGGGTACAGCTTGGCAAAAGAGTCTGGAAAAAATGAGGGCGCCTTCTTAGCAGGTATGGCCACCCTGTATACTAGGACTAAAAGTGATAAGATACTTGTTGTTTTAATCCATAAACACGAGATCCCGGAAATTCTCATCCGTCAAGATTTCAAGACTTGATAGGCACACAGTCTTTTACTTTCATTGTATTTAGTAGATTGCGCATTATTTCGCTGGAATAACCTTTTATCTAAGAGTGCCATCATAATAACATAATGAAAACTTATTCAGTTTAAAAATTAATTAAATTACACTCAGAGATTGCCGATTGAACCCGATACACAAGACATAAATGTTCAGCAATCGCATTTGCGGCCACCATCTAGGGTATTCACAATCATTCGATGGTTGGTATGCCTGTATTGTATCAAATTTGACATGAATGATACTGAACGAATCCTGTTTATAGTCGACAAGAAGGCGACTTATAGCTGCTTACTGTTGGAAACTTATTGGAAGTCAGAGAGTACCTATAACATGTCGCATTCGAAAGGTACGGACACTATCGAATAAACTTGAACAGTTGACTAATAAGGGCGTCAGGTATGTCTATGTGGGGTACATAACATTATCACTATTCACATGACAAATGAAATAACACGCTAAAATTTAGATTTTATTTAAAAAGAAAAACGTGACATTACATCATTCGTGTATTCCTTTTCGATGCTATGATAGATTTTTTCCATTAACACTGATGTGTCAGTTTTACATTTCTTATTTATGAAATCTAAATAGTGTAAAAATCTTTCTTAGACGTTTACGGCTCCCATCATTACGTAGAATAGGCACCTGAAAAATAATAAATATATATTATACTTTTTTTTACTGTGGTATGCGATAATAGCATTAACAAAAAAATACTTGCCTGTTTCTTTAGAGTGTTGAACATTTGTCTAATTGCACACAGATCGAAATCGTCTAATTCTTTCTTCCGCCAACAGTTTTGGTGTTTCTCCAGGTGTAGAAAAATCCTTTATTTTTTTCACCTTCATTAACAATATCTCTAATTGTACTGTGAGATTTACCTTGAAAAAAATATAAAGACAATCATATTAATTCCATGTAGCAGTGGCGAAGGCACCATATAACACGATTCCTACCGGCTTGCCTTCGGGGATTCGCATTGGATATTTATCACTATTAAAAATACAATAGTATGTAAATAGTGGCTACTATTGTCAATAAATATAGTTACACTACGGGTATTTAATTCACCATAACATTCAAACAACAAAAAAGGTTATTTATACCTTTGTATTACAACAAAAGAGAAACGTTCTAAATTAACCCGGCGCCAAAACGTCATAATCGGGAACTAAAAATTCATACAACAGCGATCCCGTAATGATGTCACTTTAGGTCACGTGGCACCGCTTGATATGTACGAGAGCAAGCCGCTATACAACGGGTTATGACAGAGACAGGTATAGAAAAATGCGTCAGCGAGAACGAGATAGAGGAATATTGCATATTTTATTCGTTTTCATCTGTTCAATTTAATTGTATTTAATTCATTACATTCCTATATTAATTTTAGAATGATAGTAAGTATTCTTTATTGATGAGTCAGTAAGTTAAGGCCGACTTCGCTTCGGCTTCTCTTTTAGAAAAAATTACGCCTCGCCGCTGCCATGTAGGTACATTTTTCAATTTCAAGGATCAAACATCAAGAGTCAACGTACACGCGATTTGTCAAACTAGAAAACATAACCTCAATAATCTATTAGTAAATAAATTAATAAAATGGCTTTCGAAAACATTGTATTTTTTAGCTTCCAGCGTAGTGAGTGATCATAAGGCCTAAAATCGATATTCGATATTCGCGTCCTTTGTCGTACCGTATCCCACCCTTAGGTTCATCGTTTTCTCAGTCGTAACGACGATTGAACGAATAATAGGTACCAAAAACGACGATATCGATTAAACCCGGGTAGGGTTTAATCGATATCGATTAGTTGCAAATGTCAGTGACGAATAGGTACTTCAATTATTTATACAGCAACCCTGTCTATCACTGTCAGCCCTTGTTAGTACATTCTACAACACTTCTTAGTTGTATAATGCGATTCAAATGAGAATAGGATCGACTTTGCGCCATATTGTGACGTCATAGCTGTCAATTCTAACCAGTTAGGTAGGGTGAGCAAAAAAAGATTTTTAAAATATAAATTTTATTAGGTAACAAAGATTTAGTGAAAAATATTAATATTATTTTTTCCCCGTAGCCAAATGACCTCGCTTGGCGACTTTTCTTGCATTTTGCAGTGTTTGCAAAATGGTACCGTACGTTTCACTAGTCAAACTTATATTTCCTCCACTGTTGCATCAGTTCCAATGTTTGCTGTTTCTCGCTCTGCAACTATTTATCTACACAGCGCCTCGTTTACTCATTTTCGAACAAAATGAGTAAGACAATAACAAAAACAAATAACAACAATCACAAAAAATAACAACAATGTACGAAACACAATTAAAGAAACATTATCAGTCCACAAGCACATGCACTTTTTGGCGTGGCTACTGGACCTTTGCGCCAACAATGAAATTAAAAAAGGCTATGGTATGGTTTTAAAAAACGAATTATGACTTTAAATAATTAAATATTATATTAAGACGATTTACTACTATTTAACCCTTTTATCAAAATTTGATGTAAGACTACTATTATTGATAAGCAAATACGTTTTTTTGCAAACCGTACTTTTCAAGTGAAATTTGACAGATAGAGGTTATTGACATTCCTATTCTTATTTGAACCGCATTATAAATATCTGCAATACGAATAAAATTTTGATGTCATGTATTAAAACTAAGTTCACAAGTACTAATTACCATAGCATATATTTCGTTTATTCACGACCATTGTTTGATATGAAAAATGTTTATTTGAACAAGTATTCGTTTTAAATGAGTGTTATTTTTTTTTTACTCGAACATTTTTGTATTCTATTGTTTCGGCGAATTTATTGGCAATTTGTGGAGAAAAGTTTACCATAATTATAATACATGTGTTATTATTTATTAAGAGCGTTAACGTCGATTTTGGTTGTTTGACCCAAAAAGCGTACTTTTCAAACCATTTAATCACCTCATAAAACGTATCTAACGAAAGTGTGAATAACTAAATATTGTTGTAAATATTTCGGTCTAAAAAGTTGACTGAAAACCTTTTTACATTAATAAAGTATTCGTGAATTCTAACCAGATAAACAAACAGTGTTTTCTAAAATCCTTTTACAGTAGTCATTTCGAAGCTTAAAATATCCAAAACCACTAATAAAATTCACAAACTAATAAACATATTTAATTGTTCACATCCTTGAGCAAAAAACTGAGAGAGACTTTTTTGATTTTCAGTGCCTAACATAATAAATAAAACAATAAACAAAGTGAAATTAACAAGAAAATGCAGTTGCTAAATTCATTATTTCTTCCAATAAATCTTATTTAATTTTACAAAATAAAGGTGTATTGTAATAGAAGAACATCTTCTTTAAAATTTGCAATAAAAAATTTCAACTAAATTAGTTTTATTATTTTTCTACAATTATTTTAAAACTACTATAAAACCGTGCGCGGTAATAATTTTAAATCAGTCCGCCGCGAGGCTGTTCAAAGAGTGGACGTATCGCTCAGTGCTCTACGCGTGACCTCTCTCGACCCTTGGCATCGAGTGAGTTTATAGTGCGATATAACGATCTTGGGTTGGTAAGTAAAATAATTATTTTTTATTTAGATAATTGAAAACAATGTTTTTCGATACAACAAAAATTGTTTCAGGTGCCATGGGGAATAAGAGTAAAAAAACGAAACTAGTTTTATCGAGGAAAAGGAAGAGACTCAATCAAGAGGTTTTAGCTAAAGCTAGGGCTAAAAGGTTGGGTAAAATAATATTTTGTATAGAACTTGATTTGTTATCTTTGTTGATCGAAGTTTGCTATATCTGCCGGGGTCGCGTGATTGTTCGAAAGAGATACCGTGACCCTGGCACATGGGCAACTGATGGAACACGGGTGGGTTTTAGTCAGTAAAAGTCTGACACGCCCTCCCGCTCCGCCCAGAGCGGGAGAAGTCATTTGATGATTTCCCATCCTGAAAAAAAAAAAAAAAAAAAAAAAGTTTGCTATATAAGGTCCTCGTTTATTAATTTATTTCCTTCTAGGGGGTGATTGTACTACTCAAATACATTTTTTTTTTCTAAACGATCAATTTCGAAATTGCAAAAAACAATACTCCCTCAAACTAAACCGTCGATCATCTGATTTTTTAACTTGCATTGTAATAATAATAATTTAATTGATTTGATTTAATTTAAACTTTATTTCTTCTTTTTAGAGAATTTAACTAAAAGCTTGTTTTTAAAAATGTTTTTAGGGTTCCGTAGTGAAAGAGGAACCATTTATAGTTTCGCTAAGTCTGTCTGTCTGTCCGACCGCGGCTTAGCTCAGAGACCCTTAGTACTAGAAAGCTGGAATTCAACATGAGTAAACATATTAATCACGCAGATAAAGGGGTAAAATAAAATCCTGTTTTTTTATCTTCAGGCATTGTAAAGAAAATAATGTTGTTGTGAGTACGGAAGATGTTAAAATCCAAAATGAGGTAAAGGTAAAGCACAACTAACGTATTTTTTATTTACAATTTCATATTTACGTATGGGATTACATCTATCTTTTTTTTTTCAGGACTTAGCCTCGTCTTCCAAAACCAGCTTGTCGATGTGTGGAACACACGTGTCGGTTATCTTTCAAAGTCGGTAAAGGAAAACATTTATTTAAATCTACATACAAGTGCTATATATAATAAATATAATATTATAAATAAAGAATTATTCGATATTGAAATCTTTTATTTTAAAACTAGAATACTTAATAATTTGCTAGAGGACCATCGCGACTTCCTACGACTTCAAAATGATGAACCCCCTTCATTATGATTTTTTCATGTACTTTTTTATCAAATGAGCAATTTTTAATCAAAATTCATTTAGTAGTTTTTGTGAAAGAGTAACAAATATACATCTACTCATCCATAAATAAACTCTCAAACTTGCGCGTTTATAATTATTATTTGAAAATATGATCTGTATGGTATTCTGATGTGTAATCGATATGAATTGAAGTTTCATCAAAATTCGTTCAGTAGTTCTTACGGTAAATTGTTAAAATCATTCATCTATACATCCTCACAAACCTTTGTGTTTATAATATTATTCGTAGTAGGATTTTACATTTGTACAATATTTCTAACTTTTCTCCCCTAAATAGTACCTACTTACTATACTACGTATCCAAAATTGCCTTTTTATTTCACAAGCATGTAATAAAAATAAGAATAGTAAATAAAAATCAACTGACGATTAAATAAGTAAGTATCATTAAACATTAAGGATCATCTTGGGTTAGTTTGACTATAATGACGGGCAGCACACCAACTCTACGCACACAGTTATGCGCGTATCTGTGTGAGTGGAAGGAGCACTGCAATTACCTAAACTTGGTGCCGTGGATTTCACGTTAACGCTCTTAATATAAAAAGAAAGATTGTTTAGCCGTGTACGCACGTACGAACACGAACATAGCGAATACAAACATTAAATCTGAACATTTGGTTCGTACGTATGGACGGCATATTCGAACACGAATGCGAACGTAATTCGAGTCGAGTTCGCGCACAACAGTCGTGAACTCTATCTTAATAGCCATGATGGCGCCGTTGGAAGTGGTCGATTGTGAAGTAGCGGAGAGTTTTTTGGTGTTCGCAGTGATTCACGAACATTTATTAAAGCTCTTTGAACACCGTCCATACAGAACATACTAAAAGGATCGCCGCAAACATGTTTGACGAACAGAGTATTTGATGTTTGTTAGTGGTACGCACGTGCGAACCAAGTTGTTGCGTATCATGCAACGCAACTGTTCGTATAGCTTGGAAAAAAAGAGTCTGTCGTGGTAACTATTGGAACTAAAATATTTTTTTGGTGGCAGCACTGCTTTGTTTATCATCAACAAGTAGCTAATCTGTCATTGTGTTATGTTCCTAGTTGTATGTTACTTATTTCTAAATAACTATCAATTATTAATGCTTTTGAACATATAAAAAATGAATAAAACAATAAAGAGTAGTGGTGTGAGCTGTGACATACTAAGTTTTCGTAAGAAATTTGGCGGAATCTGAAGCGGAACAAATTTTGTCTCCGATTGACAATGTTTACGAAAGAACTGCCGACACGACAGGTATTTATCCAAGAAATTTATCTTTTATTCAATGCCAGTCATTGCTTTTCCTTTCTAATACTAAGTTTTATCGGTATCATAAGTTTCAAGCCATTTTATTGTTTTATTTACTAATAGATTATTGAGGTTATGTTTTCTAGTTTGACAAATCGCGTATACGTTAACTCTTGATGTTTGATACTTGAAATTGAAAAATTTACCTACAGGCAATTAATATGATTGCCTTTATGTTTTTTCAAGGTAAATCTCACAGTACAATTAGAGAAATTTGCTAATGAAGGTGAAAAAAGTTAAGGATTTTTTTCTACACCTGGAGGAACACCAAAACAGTTGGCGGAAGAAAGAATTAGACGATTTTGATCTGTGTGCAATTTGACAAAAAGTTCAACACTATAACGAAACAGGCAAGTATTTTTTTTTTTTTTGTTAATGCCACTACCGCATACCACAGTAAAAAAAGTATAATTATATTTATTATTTTCAGGTGCCTATTCTACGTAATATATTACCTATAGTTTGAGGAGACGGGTTGTAATGGGAGCCGTTTACGTGTAATATTTTTTTTTACACTATTTAGATTTCATAAATAAGAAATGTAAAACTGACACATCAGTGTTAATGGAAAAAATCTATTATAGCACCGAAAAGGAATACAAGAATGATGTTATGTCACGTTTTTCTTTTTAAATAAAATCTAAATTTTAGCGTGTTATTTCATTTTCATTGTCATGTGAATAGTGATAATGTTATGTACCCCACATAGACATACCTGACGCTTTAGTCAACTGTTCAAGTTTATTCTATATTGCCCGTACCTTTCGAATGCGACATGTTATA
This sequence comes from Aporophyla lueneburgensis, assembly GCA_932294355.1. NCBI lineage: Eukaryota > Metazoa > Arthropoda > Insecta > Lepidoptera > Noctuidae > Aporophyla > Aporophyla lueneburgensis. Next base: position 16,705,586 of record OW028746.1, on the reverse strand, counting down.
GGTACTCTCTGACTTCCGATTAGTTTCCGACAGTAAGCAGCTGTAAATCGCCTTCTTGTCGATTATAAACTGTCAGCATTAACAGGATTCGTTCAGTATCATTCATGTCAAATTTGATACAATACAGGCATACCAACCATCGAATGGTTGTGAATACCCTAGATGGTGGCCGTAAATGCGATTGCTGAACATTATGTCTTGTGTATCGGGTTCAATCGACAATCCCTGAGTGTAATTTGATTAATTTTTAAACTGAACAAGTTTGCATTATGTTATTATGATGACACTCTTAGATAAAAGGTTATTCCAGCGAAATAATGCGCAATCTACTAAATACAATGAAAGTAAAAGACTGTGTGCCTATCAAGTCTTGAAATCTTGATTGATGAGAATTTCCGGGATCTCGTGTTTGTGGATTAAAACATCAAGTATCTTATCCAGACTCTTTTTTGCCAAGCTGTACGTGCGTACACGGCTTTTCAGTACCTACTGTGATCAAAGTTGGTAATTTCTTCAGTTCATTTTGTTTTTCTATAAACGTCTTAGAATACTTAAAATAAAAGCTGATTTCAATACCAAACCAAAAGTTTTTTTAGTAATGAAAATGTTTTTAACCCCTGACTGGCGATCTACACCGTACTTACCCGACAAACGCTTCTTTTTGCAATTTATGCCGAATGGAGCCTTTAATATGAAAAACGACAGCACACATTGAAATGGTGTTGAAACACATACGCGTACACAATGTCTTTATTCGAATAAACCGACTATTTATAGGTTTTTTTCCATTCGACGATCTTAAACGACTAATTCGCCATTTTTTCAAAAAAAAATTTTTTTTATTTTATCTATAACTTTACTGGTCAACTACACACATCAAAAGTGTCTAGGGATCAAGCATTTTATGCGGATTTCTTGAGATTGAGATGTGGCTTTGTAATAAATTTATGATTTTATAAATTTATATGGATCCTTTTTGGTGCATTTCATAATTTGAATCAGGAACTGTGAATCAAATTCGAGTAAAAGATGAAAATCAGCTGTCAATATTTTCCCTATAAAAACATACAACGCATTGAAGACATTATTAGTGCTACTGTTTCCCTACTACTGATTAAAACCAACGTTATTATGGAGCGGCGACGTCATTTAAGCAGGGAAGAAATGCTCAGAGCCGTGGGAATGATAGAAGCTGGTTCCCGGCAACGTACTGTGGCTTTAGCTCTGAATAAAAGTCAGAGTGTTATCAGTCGACTTTGGACACGTTACCGAAGCACTGGTACCGTGGCTGAGCGCCATGGAGGACGGTATCGCTGCACCACACGGAGACAAGACCGATACATTCAAATCTTAACTCGAAGAGCTCCAACAATAACCGCCATGATGTTAGCCGTGAGGCTTCATCACTCTTCAGGGAACTTAATTAGCGACCAAACAGTCAGAAACCGCTTGCATGAAGTGAACCTTCATTCCCGAAGACCGCTACGGGTACCACCTATAGCAATGCACAATCGTAGGATTCGATATCAATGGGCTCTTGAACACAGAAATTGGGCAGAAGAACAATGGCGTTTCGTGTGCTTTTCTGATGAGTCTCGTTTTGGTATGAGACCGGATACAAGACGTATACGACACTGGAGAACCCCTGGACGCCAACAGCGATTAAAATCCTGCCAGGAAGTCCATCCTTATAGTGGTGGAACCATCATGGTATGGGCGGGTATTTGGATCGGCGGAAGAACTGAGTTGATTTGGATCAGAGGCAACCTCAACGCTCAAATTTATGCTGAGACGATTGTATCAGACGTCATCGTTCCTCTACAAGTGCAAATCGGTCCCTTATTTCAGTTAATGCATGATAATGCACGACCGCACACCGCAAGAGTTGTAAGACACTCTCGCCGCAGCTAACATCAATGTCCTGCCCTGGCCTGCTCAGTCGCCAGACTTGAATCCGATTGAGCATGCATGGGATATGCTACAGAGAAGAGTTCTGCCGAATATGGAGGGTATCCAGTCGCAAGAAGACCTTTTTTTGTTGTTGCAACGAACATGGGCGGCCATTCCACAGCGTGATTTGGATGAACTCATTTTGAGTATGCCAAACCGATGTTCTTGTGTTGTTAGTGTTCGCGGTAGAAACACGGATTATTAATTGTTTAAGTTACCCAATAAAATTTTAAAGAAAACTGTTATTTCAGTCTTTTTTTCGAACTTTTGTGTTAGTGGTTCAAATGTCAAAAATCCCTTTATTAGGAAAATGGCAAATTTCTTTATTAATGCAAAGGTGACTTGGTTTATCGTTACTGTGACAAACGAAAACACTTTATTTGATGAATCCTTAAAGAAAATTTTAATTAATATCAATCAGGAGAAAAGTTATTGCAAAAATATATGTTGATCCCTAGACACTTTTGATGTGTGTAAATATTTGATCGCCTAATTTAATAAAACTTTCCTAAAATATTATAGAAATGGCAAAAATTGCGTAGAGAATTAAATTTTTAATAAAGTATGCGGCGTCTTTGCCGAGTTGACCTTAGTCCCTAAATAATTTAACCCAGATCCAGCCAGTCCCTTGCTGTCCCCCCACCAGTGATTGCCTAAGCCGAGGTTCGTATCGTACCCCCTCGGGTTAACCCTTTTTTTTTTTTTTTTTTTTTTCAGGATGGGACATCATCAAATGACTTCTCCCGCTCTGGGCGGAGCGGGAGGGCGTGTCAGACTTTTACTGACTAAAACCCACCCGTGTTCCATCAGTTGCCCATGTGCCAGGGTCACGGTATCTCTTTCGAACAATCACGCGACCCCGGCAGTCGGGTTAACCCTTAGAGCTTTCGCTTTAGTTTTTTAAGTATAATAAGCCCCGGCTGGAGGCCTAAGAAGGTAACTTTTTAGAACTCGCCGGGCTACCATCCGTTTAAGTAGTAAGAATCTTTCAGGTTAACTTTGAGATGTCCCACAAAAAAAAAAACATTCCTTACAGTCTCATGGCTACATCACAGTCTTAGATCACAGTGTAATACGGTGACATCAAGGAACATTACTTAGTTGGGGCCATGGGGCCTGGGGGTGACAATCAACACTGACGTATAAATACGTCAGTGACAATCAATCACAGAGCATCGCCGCGTTCCGTGTTACAGTCACAGCGATGTGAGCGCGCTAAAACCCGTACCGAATGAGGATCAATTCGACAAAAGGATATAGCAATTTTGAATACTACATCGAATACAATATAAATATCTGAGTTCATTTCTTTTTGAATCACTCAAATCCATCGAGAAATTACGAAGTTATTAAACTTTAAAAAAAGGGAGTTTTAAAACGCACGCCGCGCGCGCGAATCTGCTGATGACGTCACGAGGCTCGATCGCCCGCCACGCGCCGCACTGCTTTGTTATGATTTTCGGAGTTTAATCGTTGTTTCTTGTTTATTTATGTTTTATAGATATTGGTAGATAGGAAACATGGAAGTCGGATTTACCCAAGGCCCAATCGGACAATCTCGCGAAGATTGATTCGTTTATGGTTGAAAAGTAAAAAAAAAAACAATTTATTCCAGTGCACAGGTAGGTTCTACGTTTTAGAATGTTTTGATTTGGCAGGCAGGTACCTTTTTCGTGTTTCTACAATTTGTAGGCACCTCTCTACCTATTTTAAATAATATTTCTTACTAGCTTCTGCCCGCGACTTCGTCCGCGTAAAATTTCCTGCTCCCCCAACCCATCCCGTCGCATCGAATCGCCTGCCCGTGCGAGGTCTTTGTATGCGTGACGTTTTTCTTTGTGCTCGGCTCCTAAGGGTCTTTGCGTGACCTTATATAATATATAGTCTATAGCCTTCCTCGATAAATGGGCTATGCAACACTAAACGTACAACTCTTCACCTTTTACTTGGGTGTGCTACGCAATGAATTTTTTGAAAGACCAAGGCGCGCGCAATGGACGTGTTTTATATGGAATTTTTCACATTTTCTTCGAAAAATAAAAAATAAATATTACCCACGTGTTGAAATTTATATGTGACGGGGTTACAAAGGCGGTCGAAAATTTCATTATTTTTGCGATAGGAAACGCCATTTTCGAGATATAAGCAAAAGAAAAGGAAAACAAAAATACAGTACTGTTTTTGCACATGAAGGCGAGGCACGTGAAGGCAAGGCGCGAGGCGCGCGCAATGGACGTGTTTTATATGGAATTTTCACATTTTCTTCGAAAAATAAAAAAAAAATATTACCCACGTGTTGAAATTTAAATATGAGTGGGTTACAAAGGGGGTCGAAAATTTCATTATTTTTGCGATAGGAAACGCCATTTTCGAGATATGAGCAAAAGAAAAGGAAAACAAAAATACAGCACCGTTTAAAGCACGTGAAGGCGAGGCGTTCGTTGGTGTGAATTTTAGTTCATAACTACTGGTTACATACTAACACCTTTTTTATCGCGATTAAAAATAATTAAATTTAGTTAAAATAAATTATTATAGTCAAAATTTTTGAAATGCAGTATAAAGTACTTTTAGTTAAGGGGACATGGGGCGTCGCTCCTCATGAAAGTACACCACTTCTTTCTATTTTTTGGGTATTTTGGGACACAAAATAACAATTTGTCCGGTGTAGCAACACTTGTATTTTCGCATCATGGCACGATACAATATTTTATGAAGACATTGTTCGTTTAAAAAATGTTCTGCGAGTCACGTAACTAAAGGCAGAAAGAACGTGCGTGGCGGTGCCGCGGACGCGAACGTGGAAAATGACGTCATCAACAAATTGTGCGTATTGGCGGGCGTTTTTGAAAATGCAAAATTAAAACCGCTCTAACTTCGTCATTTTTGGTCCAATTTTAATAATTCTTTCACTGAAATAATTGGTTTAGGTATGACTGTAATTCTACATATTTAACTAAAATCGTCGCTGATCCTCATTGGCGTGAGCGCGATAACGCTGTCCACTGAATCGTCATAGATGACGTCATGACAGGCGCCATATTGCGATAACGCCGACCATGCCCCTGAACCGATATTCACTGTGAGCGCTGTCAAATTGACAGCTGTGTTGTTTTGTTTTGAGTTGAATTCATAATCATAACATTACATTTTGGAAATTGTGCTTCTGGCTACAGTCACCACCTAACAAAACAAGAGAAACAAATATATGGTGTATATAAAAAGGAAAACTATTAAGCAATCATGAGTATTCAAGTGATTATAGCCGACGAGCCTAACGGGGGACAAATTTCTGGCATGCTCACATTAGAGCAATACGACAGGGCTTAGTGCTGAATTCTAACTTGGTTGCAGTTCTACCGACTGCTGAAACGATTGTTATGCAAATGTTTTACCCATCACAACGTTAGCAAGAGGTAACTTACAGTTTTTATAGTGTCTACAACCAATGTATTATCAATCAAAAATGTTTATTGAACTGGTACTCGCTGTTTACAGATAGAGAATATGTACAGCAATTGGTGCATGATTTTGATGCAAATATGTACAGCCAACAACCAGAATCACTGCTGAATAAACAAACAGAACAATGTGGTAAGTATTTATAACTGGTTATGAGTAGATACTTATTAGCTGAATGTGCCTGATCTATTTCAATAAAATATCATGTGACACTTTATGTGGTCAGTTTTATTCCAATACTTAATCTATAACAAAGAAACAAGTGTTATATGCTTTGGTCAATGTTGACAGTAAATTATTTTGGTACAAGAACTTGTCTCATACTCTATCAATTAAAAAGTTATAAAAGCATTTTCTTTAGTACTTATATTAAAAATATCCTGTTTTATTCCATGATATGTTTATCTATGTGCCAAGTTTCATTCAAATCCATTCATACAATATTGGTGAATTCAGTAACATAAATCCTCACAAACAATTAATGTAGTATTAGTAAGAAGTGCTTATTTTTATTTTGTTTTATTTCAGTAGATCAAGAGTCACCATCACTATTTATATGGAACGAGGGATGCATTTTGTTGTTGATGCACTCACATTTTATGGTGAAAATATAATATGGATATGGTGAAAATATGAATATGGTGAAAATAGAGAGCTTTTTGAAAAAATGAGTCATAAGATGGTATATGATATCATAGCAAAGACGATGTGCAACGCACAATATAATGTTAATGGTAACCAGCGCCTATCAAAAATTAATAGCCTAAAAACCATTTAAAAAAGATAATGGATCATAATACCACATCTAGAAATGATAGGAAACATGGCCGTACTTTAATGTAAGATAATTTTATTACTTTATTTATTTCTTTATTATGAAAATGTGTTAGAATTACCAAGTTTGTGTTATCAAATACCTTAAGGGCGCAGAAAGTTATTAATAAAAATTTATGAATGCATATCTAATTTTGTTAAAACAACATATCATCACTCCTTGTCTCTCTGAAGGGCTAGGCAGATGTGTACTTATAGTACACCGACATTTCACCAGTTATGTTTAAGTTCTATGTAACAGGGGGCGAGCCTATTGACATCAACCGGGCACAAATCCAGACTCTGGGCTGCTACTGAATAATTCCAGAAAGAAAAACATTATAACATTTTGTCACTGTTAAATATAGATTAATTTATGATCAAATGCTTCAGGCGTTTGTAGTTTAATGTTAATAAAGTTTTTTTTTGCAGCTAATTAATGAGTTATTTGGCTCAACTAGATGGGCTAATCCTGTAACGCTGGCGTCAGAAATTGGACCTACACCAAATGAAAATTTATTATAGAAAAGATTCGAAGAAGTATAGGGAAAACAGATACGGAAATGCAACAGCATAGGGAAAAGATGAATATTTTGCAGTAGTGTTTAAATAAGATTAATAATTAGTTTTTTTATAGATCAATATAGGTTTTGGATTTATCAGTAACTGTCAGAATTAATAATATACTTGTGATTTTTATTCGATTTTAAGCTTTGATTTGTACCTGTTTGAATTAGTAGTCTATATATATTTGATTTTTATTAAATTTTAAGATTTGTTCAGTAGGTCTCTGTTTGGAGTAGTAGTATATTTGTGATTTTTATTAATGAATTTTCATCATAATTTCAACCGAAAGACGTCCACTGGTGGACATAGGCCACCCCCAAGCTCCGCCACTTCGACCAGTTTTGTGCTTCCCGCATCCAATAATGAATTTTATCAGCAGTTAATTGTACTGTATGTCTGTGATTTTACATAATATTTACTAGAATTGATACAGATTTGATATATTAGTACTAAGCCTTATACATATATACTGTTTGCTATGTTTCTTATATTAATATTATAATTAGGAGAGAAATGTAGCCTGGAGGTCAGGCGGGGCACCTGAGGTTCAGTCTGACTAAACTGTGATTCTAATTTATTGTTAATAAAAATATTTTATTATTATTAGTGTTGCATATTATTTACATACCTATCCCAATATATGGCGCAATGGTATACAATTGCAAGAAATTTACTACTTGGCATGTAAGTCTTATTATTTAGTTGCCAAAAATGAAATACACATTTACTATAAGTTACATTGTGTAATACTTAAGTTTTAAGTAATTAAACAACTTAGATCTTATATTATTTTACAGAATGTTAAAAGAAAAACTACGTAATAGAAACAATAATTAAATCAACATATAATGAATCTTAATATGTAAGTAAGATTACACTGTTCTTTTTCTTCCATTTTCAAAATTAACCATACAATCGTTCCTCAGGTGCAAAACGAGTTGTGAGGTTTGATGTTGAAAAAGCACTGTTTTATTCTACTCTATTAAGCCTGACTGTACCTTTCTCTAAGCCACAAATTGAGATAGGCGTATCCGGTTCCGGTACGATGAAGCGCTAACAGCCCCGCAGCGCCATTTCCGGCCCAATCCGGCAGGTAGTGGGGATACGTTTGCCGAAGGCATAACGATATCCTTGGACCTCATTGGCGTTCGGAACTCCGAACGGTGAAGTCGCGTTTAAAAGTAACTCGTTACTTTTAAAAAGGGTGTCCTACTTTTTAGTGTTAAATATCTAAAATTAATTTGTGTTAATAATGAACCCTGTGGACGAAAATTTTAATAATATAAGTATGGACAATGCCCCACGTGCTCGGTCGCAATCTTGTGGTTCGAGTAGTAGCAGCGATTCTTCTTCCACGACGCGTAAAAGGAGACATCGTAGGCGAAAGGAGCGGCGCCGCCGTACAAAGCTAAGTAAATTAGAGGATGCTTTTGTAAAACTTACTGAAAAAGTATCCTCTTTGCAAGATCTTATTGTTAAAAATAATACTCAGTCGTGCATATCTGACAGTGAGTCTATTCTATATATTCCGAGCCCTACTGAACTGGATAATGAATTAAAGGAAGAAAAAGGGATTGATTTTAAAATACAAACTACCCTCAAGTCACAGACATTACAGACAAATAATAAGCATCTCGAATTGCTTAACAAATTGCAACATTTTAACTCGCCTGACTGGGCTCAAGTACGATATTCTGAAGTACAAAAACTTTATAATTCTACTCCAGGTTTTGTAGAGCTCGAAAGTAACGATGTGTTGAAAAATTTTGAACGTAATCGTTCTTTAGCGGTCGTTGAAAATTCTTTAGCTGCTATGTCACATGCTGTTATTTTGCTAAATGAATCGTTTCAAAAAGGCTTATGCCAATTCATTTCGTGGGTATCCGAATTAAAAAACCCAACGACCACCGAAGAGATTACTTCAAAAATCAATGAAATTTTTGCCGACGGGGAATACCAAAAAATACAATCCGATTTATTACAAATGATATGTGGTAAACGGGCTGATATAGTGCAACAACGTCGTGATGCTATTTTAAATTCAGTAAAGGAAAGTTGTTTTAAGGAATCGTTAAGAAAAATACCCCCGTCCGCGAATCATTTATTTGACGATGCAAAGTTTACAGATTTTGTAGGAAAACAAGGTGGGGTCTTAAAAATTTTTCAAGCCGCACCCACTAAATTATCCTCGCAGGGTAGATCGTATAAACCTACGGTCCAAAGGGACACACAGGGAAGTAGGAAATATATAGTGCCTGTGCGCAACAGTGCAAACTATCGCCCCTCCACTAATAGTGGCTCTAATCCTGCGCAAGGACGAAAGAGAAGGGCAGAAGAGTTTTTTCGTCACACCGAAGATACACGATACGGTAAGAAACGCAGTACCCTGGGACGGCGTGATAAACGAATCGATTGACTATCATCTACGTTTTCAAGCCGGGAGAATCAAACATCAGGTAAGTGTCTGGAGGAAGTTGGGAGCACCTTTATATATACTAAAAATAATATCGGGCTATCGGATCCCCTTTTTAAGCAAACCACCACTTATTCATCCCTTAAGGATTCCAAGAAAATTTCACACAATAAATTCAAAAGAAATCTTAATCCAATTAAAGAAGCTAGTAGATCAAGGTGTGCTAGAAAAAGCTTCATTGACTCCGAGCTTTGTCTCAACAATTTTTCTTGTACCAAAAAAGGAAGCGACGTCTTCGTTTCGCCCGGTCTTCAATTTAAAATTACTAAACAACTATGTAAAAATAGACAAATTTCGATTGGTGAACATGTACAAAGTCCCCGACTTCCTCCAACCACAGGATTGGTTGGTGAAAATAGACCTGAAAAATGCATATTTTCATCTGCCAATTGCGCCAGGACACAGACGTTTCCTCAGATTAATAGTATCGGACCAACTTTGGCAAATGACTTGCCTCCCGTTCGGATTGGCAACCGCTCCAAAGGTTTTTGCCAGCCTAACGAATTGGATCGCGCAGATCCTAAGAGACCAAGGTGTGCGATTGCTGGTTTATCTCGACGACTTTCTCTTGGCGAATCAGAATCGAGAAACTCTGCAAAGTCATGCGAACTTAACGGTAAGACTATTGCAATCCCTCGGCTTTGTAATAAACTTTCAGAAGTCTATGCTGACTCCTCAGCAAACAATCGAATATCTGGGGATATTATGGGACCCGTGGCAAAATGTCAAATTATTACCACCAGCGAAGGTTCGCTTACTGCAATCGAGAACATCAAAAATGGCAAAAGCCACCAAGGTAAGTTTAAAAGAAGTCCAGAGTTTACTAGGACTTTGGAATTTTGCCAGCTTCGTAATCCCGCGAGGGCGCTTGAATTCTCGTGCTATGCTGACCTTCAGCAATTCCTTATTGCGCAAAAATGTAAAAGGTCGATCACAGATGCCCGTCAATGTAATTCCGAACTTACAATGGTGGACACAAAATCACGACATGGCTTCTCAACTGCACGGGTCACCTCCAACTCATTTCCTAACGACCGACTCAGCCAAGGCAGGTTGGGGTGCGCAGCTCAACAACGAGACAATATGTGGCAATTGGTCAGTACAGGAAAGAGACTCTCACAGCAATATCTTAGAGATGCTGGCAATTTTGCGAGTAATTCAGGTAAAAGGTCACCTAATGACCGATACAAGCTTGTTAATTCAGAGCGACAACCAAACCGTAGTTTCTTACCTGCGCAACGAAGGCGGCACACAGTCACAACACCTCCTAAACCTAACGTACGAAGTCCTGGACGAAATAGACCGTTATCGGATTCAGATGTCCATATATCACCTTCCTGGTCGATACAACTACGTAGCAGATCGGCTTTCAAGGAAATCTGCCCCGACAGAATGGCATTTGCTCCCCGGCGCTACCGGGAAAATTTTTCAGCATTACGGAGTTCCCGAGATAGATCTGTTTGCGTCACGAACTGCTCATGTTGTACCCAGGTATGTGAGTCTAGATTTAGATCGGACAGCTGTTTTCAGCAATGCTTTCAGTCGCCCTTGGCACTACAGGTTAGCTTGGGTATTCCCACCGCCGTGTCTAATACCCAGAGTTCTAGCGCACCTGAACCAGGCAACCGGCATGTACCTGGTAATAACACCCGATTGGGAGAAGGTCTTTTGGAGAGCAGATCTGGTAGCTCGCTCCATGTGCGCTCCCTACCAGGTAAGGGAATTGGACCAAGACTTGATAGACACAACAACCAATCGACCGCCTCCACAAGTTCATCAATTGAATTTAAAGGTGTGGTTAATACAGGGTGGTCGTCGCTATTAGATTCTTGGCAGAAGGATCAGATAGAGATTTTAGAAGGTAGTTGGAGGAAATCGACCTTGAATACTTATAGGCCAGCATGGTTACGATGGTGTAAATGGTCACGTGACAATAATGTGAACACTATAGAACCATCCCCTGAAGATGTGGCTCGATTTTTAACTGATTTGCATCTTAAATTTAAATTTGCTTATAACACAATTGCACTACATAAGTCTGTGATATGTACCTTTTGTCGTCCATCTAATGGCTTCTCGTTAGGTTCTCACATTATAATAAAGCAAATATTAAAGGGAATAGCATTAAAACAGCCACCCAAAGCCAAAAGTCCTATTTGGGACATTAATATTTTAATTAAATTCTTAGTTGACAGAATTCCCTCCGAAATGTCATTGTTCGAAATATCTAAAAGAACTGCAATCCTCCTTTTATTGTGTTCTGGGCGCAGAGTCCATGATCTTACATTATTGAGTATAAATAAAGAAAACTTTGTAAAGAGTGATGATTCTATAGTATTTTGGCCGATTTTTAGGTCCAAAACTGATAATATGTCTTATAAACAATCCGGTTGGCGTTTACTTAAATGCGAGTCAAACTCTAACATTAACCCAATTTACTGGATTGACAAATTGCTGGAGTATTCTGAAGGTCGAAGAGGTAATATTGAGAGCTTATTTATTAGCACACGTGGGGAACCCAAACCAGCTACCCGCACCATCATAGGGGGCTGGATTAAGTCGTTGTTAAAACAAGCTGGAATAAACACTAGTCCTGGTAGTGTGCGGTCAGCAGTAGCCTCGGCTAGTTGGTCAGATAATATTCCGATTGATCATATTTTGGAGAGAGGAAATTGGCGCTCTGCTTTAACATTTCACAAATATTATAAAAAAGAAATCAAGGATTACAGGTCTACAAATCAATCGAGTCATTCAAATCAGATCAGTAATCTATTTCAAACGATAAGATGATTAACATAATCGCACAACCGATGTGGTGTTATAATTAAAGTCATAGAAACCAATTCTGTTGATTTAATATAATGTTGAATTATCAAAAGTTTAAATTAAAAACTTTTTTGATCACATTGGCGTTCTAATTTGGTCCCAATCCAGCAGTCGATAACAAACACTTCTCAATTTGTGGCTTAGAGAAAGGTACAGTCAGGCTTAATAGAACAATTTTACCTAAAAATAAAATTGATATTAAGCATACTTACCTTTCTCTAAGCCAATTTATATTTCTGTCTGCGGATTCTTAATTATAAATGTATGTGATTGACATTCTAATCAATCACTGTAAATTGAGCCGCAATGAGGTCCAAGGATATCGTTATGCCTTCGGCAAACGTATCCCCACTACCTGCCGGATTGGGCCGGAAATGGCGCTGCGGGGCTGTTAGCGCTTCATCGTACCGGAACCGGATACGCCTATCTCAATTTGTGGCTTAGAGAAAGGTAAGTATGCTTAATATCAATTTTATTTTTAGGTAAAATTGTTCTATTTTTTATAATGGCAAGCAAAGCCGCTGTCGACAGAAAGCACTGTTAGCGCGTTCACGAGCGTACCGAATTGTTGACAGTTGTCAGCTGTCATAATCGTGATATCCAAATCGGAACGCAAATTATTGCTGTGAGCGCTGTGAGCGATATATTCTTAATCGGAAAGCACCCCATGTAAATAGTGACATACAAAATACAATGACATTGACACTGACACGGAGCCAGAGCCTACGACTTCATTTTGAAAATTTTTGTTAGTGTTTAGCAGATGGCTGATTGATGGTGAATTTTATTTCGTTTCTTTACCTATTGATATTTTTTGTGTATATTACTTTAGCTTTTGATTAGTTCCTGCTAAGATTATTAGTGCGATGTTATTATTATTCTTTTCATGTATTTAGTTGTACTGTGTACACTATAGATATTATCTTATCTTCTATGTTTAGTTTATTTAAAGTGCAGAAATATTCTTTATAATCGTAGGTATATGTAAAATACATTGTCTTGCGTATTTATCATCACATAAGTTTTTTCAAGATGATAGCTATGAAATCAGTTACTTCAATTACTGGTACTGTTGCAAGAAGATTGTTACCAGCCTCATTGAATGCTGGAACATATCGAAGGTAAGAAAATTTAAAATCAGAGGCTGTTTTGTACAGGAAATTATTCATTTCATACCCATTTTGATTGCGGGCAAGAAAAAAAAAGTTTTTCAAGGTAAATTATGTTTTGAACATTTTTTTAACACCACAACTAAAGTCAATTAAGTTTGAAAGTTAAAAATAAATCAATTATTCTGTAATTTTTTTTGAAACATTTGTTTAAAATAGAAATAGTTATTTTCAATGGTGTAAATGGAAATGATATTATTACAAATCTATAATTAAATAAGATTTTAGTATTTTACAACTTACACTCCTGCACGCGTAGCATGACCACCATAGAAAGAACTGTCTATTCTTGGTAGAATAGAGATAGAATTGTCATGCGACGCTAGCATAAAACAGTACAAATCTTTCTACAATCTTTAATCTTTCTACAATCTGTAATTTTGTCTATTCTACCGTCGACAAAACCCATTTCTACGGTGGTCATGCTACGCGTGCAGCTGTGATGTTAAACAATATTGAATGTGTTATTTCCCATAAGAAAAAAGTTTTTTATCTGGTCTGTAACTAAGTTTTGATTACAAAATGTTTGAAACGTGAATGATGTCCTTTCATTTATATTCTTCTTCTACACTTATTATCCCAATTTTAGGGTTTATGAAGCTGACCTTTCAGTCTATACATCTATACTTTTTAGATTACAGAATTCAAAATGCAAATACCTATTATAATAAAATTATTTTCCTTACAGGTATTCCCACCAAGCTTCAGTAAAGTTTGACATAGTTGTCATTGGCGGTGGTATAGTTGGTAGTGCCTCTGCTAGGGAGCTTATTTTGAGACACCCACAATTAAATATTGCATTAATTGATAAGGAAAATCATTTTGCCCGCCATCAAAGTGGAAATAACAGTGGTGTGATTCATGCTGGCATTTATTACAAACCGGGATCTCTAAAGGCCAAGTTATGTGTAAATGGCATGAATTTGGCCTATAAATATTGTGATGAAAAGGGCATAAAATATATAAAAACTGGTAAATTAATAGTGGCTACTGAAAGGCATGAAATACCTACATTGCTAGATCTGTATGACCGTGGAATCCAAAATGGAGTGAAAGACATTGAATTAATTGATGGTAATAAAATTAAAGAGATTGAACCTCTCTGTAAAGGATTACAAGCAATATGGTCGCCTCACACTGGAGTTGTAAACTGGGCTGAGGTTACAGAATCTTATGTTCAAGACTTCAATAAATGTGGTGGCAAATCAATTCTTAATTTTGAAGTTAAAAAGTTCTTAGAATCTGAAGATCCAGATTATCCTGTTATTATATCAGACGAGAAATCTCAAAAGATTTCAGCAAAGTATGTCCTCACATGCTGTGGTTTACATTCAGATACAGTAGCAATATTAACAGGATGCCCTGAAGAGCCTAAGATCATACCTTTTAGGGGTGAATACCTATACCTACGTCCAAATAAGAATATTTCACCAAAGGCTAACATTTATCCTGTACCTGACCCAAGGTTTCCATTTTTGGGTGTACATGTTACACCTCGAGTAGATGGTCGCGTCATACTGGGACCTAATGCCATATTAGCCTACTGTAAAGAAGGATATAAGTAAGTAATTTCATCAATATGTGTATTTGTTTATCCTGTTATGATATATAATTATAACATACAAAAAAAAGGGGAAAACCTGTTGATGTCACATATGACTACATAAGAGAATATGCCTTGGTAACACAGTTCAATGTGTGGAAATATATAATAGCTGTCATCTTATCAATATTATGTCATGTAGAGCATTAAAGGTTAATTTACACTTAACAATCCAATACTATTCCATAAAAAAGTAGGTAAAATAAATAATATTATAAATTTGTTATGTTTCAGATATAGTGATTTCGATATGAAAGATTTTAAAGACATTCTAGCATTTTCTGGTTTCCGTAAATTAGCAATGAAATATGCAGGCTTTGGATTGAAAGAATTAACTAGATCTATATTCACATCGCTGCAAGTAAAGCAGGTGCAAAGGTATATTCAAGAGATTACATCTGATGATGTGGAGAGAGGTCCCGCTGGTGTAAGAGCACAGGCAATGACAAAAGATGGTAAGAATCCCTTATATAGAAATTCATCATCATTATTTCAGCGGTGAGACGTCCACTGCTGGACATAGGGCTCCCCCAGATGGGGGGGTTTGCCATAATCGCCAATCCGCCACCGTAAAATGCATAGAGAACGCTGCTGCTCATTCTGTAATAGTAAGTCCCTTAGTCGCCTCTTACGACACCCCCGGGAAGAAATGGGATGGTGCTATTCTTTACGTCCGGCACCACACGGTACATAGAGATTAACATCTATAAACTACACTCAATTGGCTATAAATGTGGCCCAAATATAAAATGGGAATTTACAAACAAAGTTTATTCAACGAGAATAGGTGCCACGTAGCTTCTCTAGTACGCACTACATTTTCAATTCTCGGTGGTGAGGCAAGTATTGAGCATCCAACACAGTGCAAAAAATTCACTCTTTTGGATTTCATTAAAAAGTTAATGTGCGATACAAAAGTCACCACCGAGAGCTTACTGCCGCTGACTGTATATCTGTCTAGTTACAAAACGAGTACTAACTTTAGTCCAGGCTCAAGCCTTCCAGCCAATTTTACGAATTCGAACTTTATTGAAGGTTGAATCAGGCTTATTCTAGCAAGAAGATTCTAAACGAATGATCGGAGAGAGAAAAATTGTGCACGGCCAGAGAGCTTATGTGTGCCAAAATGTGCCCCCAAAAATAAAATCTGTGCCCCTTCAGGTTTTCGAGATATTGCGTTTCCTGCTGGAGTAATGTTTTGATGAATCGTATATCTCTAAAACCATTGCATGTGCCCCTGTAGAATAAACGTACACGAGTAGCTCATAATGTGTGCCCCTTAGTGCCTCAATTAGATTTAAGAAAATATTTATATTTTTCAAGTTATCGCGGTTTTACGAAAACCCGAAAAAACATCGCAGCGCCTAAATGAGACAACGCACGAGTTCGCTGAAAACTGTATTCGGTCCTTCTTGACCCTGATAATAACCATACAAAGTTTCAAAACTGTTCATCTATGCGTCTTTGAATAATCTTGCTAAAAGTCAAAACGATGGTGTCATAACTTTGACGGCAAAATACAAGGAACCGGCTCAATCCCAGATGTGTACGTGTAAACCAAAATCTTGTGCCTTTAGTCAAAAATATATGGTGAAAATATTCAGCTTGGAATGTTTCGCATTAAGTAAAATATCTGGTTGACCGAGCTTTGCTTGGTATTTTTTGGTAAATTGTGTTTAAAATAATAAGTTTATGTTCAAGTTGATTATCGATAAAGTTGGTCATTGAAAACACGAATAAAACGACATTTTATAAAAATGAATCCTACCTAGATCGATTTGCCCCCGAAACCCCTTGTATACTAAATTTCATGAAAATCGTTGGACCCGTTTCCGAGATTCAGATGATATATATACATACAAGAACTGCTCGTTTAAAGGTATAAGATATAAAAAAAAAAACAAAATATGTAAACAACGGCTGGTTATCCGACCAAATTCCAATGACTACTAAAAAGCGACGGATTCATACATATCGATGACCTTCTTTACTTTACTACCGGTCACTAACCGGTTCACACGTGTTGTGCCTGAGTACACTGAAGTAGAAAAGTAATAAGTAATAAAATAAAGTTGTAATTGGATTATATTCTACTAGCTGTTTCTATGACCATAAACATTATTAAGTACATTATAAATAGTAGCCTAAGTGCTATTCCAAAGTAAGCTATCTTCTCCATTCTAAATTTCATTAAAATACATCCAGTAATTTATGTGTGAACGAAAGATATGGCAAATATCAAATAGTTTGGTCCCGATGTTTAAAAAAATATAGTTCATGAAATGTGTGATGAATACCTAGAGGTAGTAAGGTTGTACAACGTAGCACTGGCTTGCAAATCGCAAAAATCGTAATAAAATTTGAATTTCGCGGGTTGGTTGGAGCATTCACCTTAACCAAATAAATCTTGGTACCTACAGTTTTGAGAGTTGTATTTAGTATATTCCTATAGTCAACCGCACAATGATCTGTGTTTCAACAACGTGTTTCCATTTTTTATGTCGTATTACGTACCTATGAGGGATTTATAATTATATTTTAGACTTACAAGGAGACCGCCAAGATTGTCCGCCTCCGATTTCAGTGATTTTTATATATGTTGTTATGTTTGAGTAACTGAGTAATAACCCAAAAGGAATTCACGCAACGCTCAATAGTTTCAGAGTTGCTTCTACCGAGCAACTTAAATATAAGTTCAGTATAAAAACTCAAAAACAATTGTAACTCTATCTGTAGAGATATAAGGTTAAATCGGAGGCGGACAATCTTGGCGGTCTACTTGTTAGATGAAAAACTGATCTGTGATTTAAATAATAATGACTACACAACGTGCAAATAATTTATAGGTAGGAAATTTAATCTGTGATTTGATGCAATAATTACTTTAAGAATTATAATTAAGGGGATAAAAATAATAATTTCCACATCAACAAGCTGTTTCATTTAATTTGGTCACAAGGTGAATTTAATATTAGGTCTTTACCTATGAAATTGCCGTTCTGCAGTACTGGCCATTTCAAATTAAAATAATTTTTGTTTGTCTAAGAATTCTAATTTCAAACTAATTTTATTTTAAAAACATGGAATTCTTTTTCCAAAAGTAGTCATTTGTTTCTTGATTAGTGTTTCATTTTCATCGCATTTCAATGTTTTTCGTCATCATGGATACGTTAAAAAATCGAGTAATTATGGAATATGAGTACCGACTACCGTCGTGGCAGCAACGCGGCACAAGCGGCACGCAACATCAACGACGTTTACGGAGCTAACACTACAAACCAACGCATCACCTGTTATTGATTTGCTCGCTTCCGTTCTGGAAATTTCGACCTGAAAAATGAACCTCGCGGTCGTCCGAAGACTTTGGTCGACAATGACGAATTAAAGGCGATTGTGGAAGCTGATGATACACAATCTACGGCTGAATTAGCAGCAGCTTTCGACGTTAGCGTCAAAATAATATTGGTCCATTTGTGTCAAATTGGCAAGGTAAAAAAGCTTGACAAATGGGTGCCCCACGAACTCAATGATCGCCAGCGCGAAGTACGCGTCGAGACGTGCCTTGCACTGCTCAACAGACACACAAATGAAGGAATTTTGAACCGCATTGTTACCTGCGATGAAAAATGGATTCTGTTTGATAACCGCAAGCGCTCAGTAAGTTGGTTGGATCCTGGTTCAGCACCTAAACAATGCCCTAAACAAAAACTTACCCCTAGAAAAGTGATGGTCACTGTTTGGTGGTCTAGCGCCGGTGTGATTCATCACAGCTTCTTACCTAACGGTAAGCATTACTGCAGATGTGTACTGTAAAGAACTGAACTCAATGATGGAGAAGCTGGCACCTCTCCAACCAGCATTGGTCAATCGCTCGTCTCCGCTGCAGACGGTCTCCAAGTTGCAAGAACTGGGGTTGGAAGCTCTCCGTCATCCGCCCTACTCACCAGACCTTGCGCCTACAGACTACTACTTTTTCCAGAATTTGGATAACTTCTTGGCGGAAAAAAAAATCCATACCCGAGAGGCAGTACAAAATGCCTTTGAAGAATTTGTTGCCTCCCGTCCAGCTGACTTTTTTAAGAAGGGCATCAATAATCTGCCACTGCGTTGGCAAAGATGCATTGATTGCATGGGTGATTATTTCGATTAAAACAAATAAAAAATACATGAAAAAAAAATCGTTTAATTTTTTTCATACAAAACAGCATTTTCATTGGTAAAGACCTATTATATTTTTTAATTAGCCTCCAAAACTTTTGAACGCGACTGTACGGACAACAGCTTAGGTATAATACGTCCAATAAAGAAGGTCATCGATATGTACGAATCAGTCGCTTTTTAGTAGTCATTGGAATTTGGTCGGATAACCAGCCGTTGTTTACATATTTTGTTTTTTTTTTATATTTACTTAATGCGAAACATTCCAAACTGAATATTTTCACCATATATTTTTGACTAAAGGCACAAGATTTTGGTTTACACGTACACATCTGGGATTGAGCCGGTTCCTTGTATTTTGCCGTCAAAGTTATGACACCATCGTTTTTTGACTTTTAGCAAGATTATTCAAAAACGCATGCATGAACAGTTTTGAAACTTTGTATGGTTATTATTAGCGTCAAGAAGGACCGAATACAGTTTTCAGCGAACTTGTGCCTTGTCTCATTTAGGCGCTGCGATGTTTTTTCGGATTTTCATAAAACCGCGATAACTTGAAAACTATAAATATTTTCTTGAATCTAATTGGGGCACTAAGGGGCACACATTAAGAGCTACTCGTGTATGTTTACTCTACAGGGGCACATGCAATGGAGAGATATACGATTCATCAAAACGTTACTCCAGCAGGAAATGCAATATCTCGAAAACCTGAAGGGGCACAGATTTTATTTTTGGGGGCACATTTTGGCACACAAATAAGCTCTCTGGCCATGCACAATTTTTCTCTCTCCGATGATTCGTTTAGAATTTTCCTGCTAGAAAAATGTTACCTCAGCAAGAATCGTTTTTTCCGTTTTTTTCCAAAACGACAGGGGGGCACACATTTTTTATTTGGGGGCACATTTACAGCAGATAGGCACACATTATACGTTCTACTCATATAACTTTAGGAGACACTTTCTTGCTAGGGTAACGTACACGGATAAAAATGAATCAGATAAAAAACTTGATCTCTTACCTTGATCTCACCTTTGATCCAAAATATCTGTATTTACCTACCTATAAACGTACAGTCGCCCGCACTTCATTGATAACATTTGCACTACGAATATAGCCCTGTCAATGTAAAATTGTTCATTGATAATCGTCATTATATCGTTTTGAATGCAATTATTAATTATTTCGTTATTTTTTATTTTCGAGTACATGCTCAACTGATTTTTGAGTACGAAAATAGATAGATACTCCATACTATTTTAATTATTTGACAGTCGCAAGATCGCGCATCTCTTTCTTTTCTATGCAATCCGACTGATTGTTTACTTACATCAATTATTTTAACTCTGACGGCAACAACGAGACTCAGTCGACGTTTATATGGACGTAATAACATAGGGGATTTAAAACCCCCTGAAATAAGTTTATATTTCCCTATTGAAAGACTTTTTCAAATATCATATAATAAGTATTTACTTAATCCGACAGCGCGGTCGTGCCTGGCGCTTCCTAGGAAAATCAGAGTAGAGAGAGTGTTTGTATGAATAAAGTTCGGTATTAAAAACCTAGCTCGGAGGTTAGTAAATCTTCGGTTAAAGTTAGAACTCGTTTTTAGGGTTCCGTTGCCAAATGGCAAAAAACGGAACCCTTATAGATTCGTCATGTCTGTCTGTCTGTCTGTCGGTCTGTCTGTCTGTCTGTCTGTCTGTCTGTCTGTCCGTGTATGTCACAGCCACTTTTCTCCGAAACTATAAGAGATATGTTGTTGAAACTTGGTAAGTAGATGTATTCTGTATACCGCATTAAGATTTTTACACAACAATAGAAAAAAAACAATAAATTTTGGGGTTCCCCATACATAGAACTGAAACTCAAAAAAAATTTTTTCATCAAACCCATACGTGTAGGGTATCTATGAATAGGTCTTCAAAAATGGTATTGAGGTTTCTAACATCATTTCTTTCTAAACTGAATAGTTTGCGCGAGAGACACTTCCAAAGTGGTAAAATGTGTGTCCCCCCCCCCGTAACTTCTAAAGTAAGAGAATGATAAAACTAAAAAAAATATATGATGTACATAACCATGTAAACTTCCAACGAAAATTGGTTTGAACGAAATCCAGTAAGTAGTTTTTTTTTAATACGTCATAAATCGTAAATCGCAATTTACCTGCCATTCAATCAACTCAATTATAAAAATAAAAAAAAAACATTTAATTTCATAAACATAAACCTAACGCATAAACCGAGGATACCTACAGGTTTGTACGGAACCCTCGGTGCGCGAGTCCGACTCGCACTTGGCCGGTTTTTATTTAAACAGTAGGTATGCGGTCTCATTTATGTAGCTATGTTTGTTTATGTTTTCAGGAAGTCTCGTAGAAGACTTTGTGTTCGATTCTCAGCCTGGGTCCAGTGCAATAGGAAGCAGAGTTCTACATTGCAGGAATGCACCCTCACCGGGGGCTACCTCATCCCTTGCAATTGCGAAAATGATAGCTGACAAAATGGAAAACGAGTTCAAATTCAAAATACAGCACAAAACAACCACAACAACAAACTGAATGTTAAATGAGAACAAGCGGGTCAACTCAACTTTAAGGGTTGATAATATTAACTAAAACGAATGAAAGCTCTTTGAGGAGTTCTGTTTAAGAAGTAATTAGTAAGTAGTTGTTTTACACTCAATATGGATTATGAAAGTAATTCAAAAATGTATCATCAGGTGTGATTTACATTTTATACCTACTAGCTTTTGCCAGCGGCTTCGCCCGCGTGGAGGTCGGAAAATATCCCGCGAGTATCGTCACTGCTCTGCTCCTATGTGTCTTAGCGTTATGTTATATAGCCTATAACCTGCCCAGGAGTATGGTTTGGTTAAAATCCCTTCAGTAGTTTTTTACCTATGCATGCATATACAGACAGACAAAAAATTTACTGATTGCATTTTTGGCATCAGTGTCGATCACCATTCAACCTCCAGTATTAATTTTGAATGTATATTCAATGTACAGAATTGACCTCTCTACAGTTTTATTATAAGTATAGATATAGATTTTGTCATATTCAGTCATTTGTGATGCAAGTGGACCTTATGTAACATTGTTCATTTCAATGCAATCTTTATAAAAAAGTATGGCTTCACTGCCTATAATTTGTTATTAAAAATTATTATAATAAATAGTTGACATAAGCATTAATTACTAATAGTATATAAATATCATTTGTTATTCGTACATAGTTGTACTCTTTGTTGAAAATAATTTGTTAGGTATCCTGTGGTGGTTTAAGAATTCAGAGGCATTCTCTCCTCTGAATTCATAAACGTTTCAAGACCTTAACCTTTTGACCGCCAGAGTCATGTATAGATGACAAACCAAAACGTGCCCAGCACGCCACGGTCACGATACCGTGACAGACTTTTAAACGTAAATAAAACTCATAAAACAACGTTGTTTTTATTATTTCCTTTGCTAATTATGTTCCTTAACTCGTCCTAATTTCTTATTAGTTGAGCTTCTTTCTTTATATTTCATCCGTATTAACATAAGATGGCAAAAACTAACACCAATTATAAAGTTCGAAAAACATAGTGCCCTCAGCGCCACAGTCATCATATCATGACACGTAGTGTTGTAGCTAGCAATCAATATAACAAGAATATCGAATTTGACAGTAACCTACGTTATATTTAATTTCTTTAAATTATTCAACAATAAATAAATAAAACTTTTGATATAGAAGTTTAATGATTCAGGAAACATGACAATTATTTAAATATGATTAAAATACTGAACTATCTGCTCATTAAATGTCGGTGTTAGTTGATTATCGATAAATCATAATGAGTGTAATGCCCATCTCCATCAACTTTCATATTTTCTGTGCTTGGAGCGCCAGAGTCATCTAATCGTGACAATCCGATGACGTCACATGTGGTCGATTTGTAAATAGAGCTGTTCCTTTACTTGTATCAGTAGTTTGTTCTCATTATTATTCTGAACGACTTTTTTGTGGGTGGGAAATCATTAAATGACAGTCTCCCGCTCTGGGAGGAGCGGAAGGGCGTGCATATCAGACTATAGTCATCGGAACATACATCCTTGTTTAACGATACGATTGTGTTATAAGTCATTTGTTTCAAATAAAACTACAAAGTGAAGTTCAGATTTTATAATTAAAAAGAGAATAAAATTCATGTAAACCATTTCAAACAGCTATAAGCTCGACTGGCGTGTCATAAAATAAACTCGTATCCGAATGAGGTTTGTTTGAATTAAGTTTCATTCGTTTCCGAGGATAATATTGTCCCTTTCTTCGTATTTATTATAATATTTGTACTTACAAATCTTGAGTACAAAAACTTCGTTTAATGATTAAAATACAAATTCATTTGATGATTTAAATTTGCTTTTGCCTATTTTCGTCGTATTCTGATAAGTATTTATCTACAGTAAATGGTTTTTTTTTTCAACTGAGATATCATCTGTACCTACGTGGCGGTACAGACGCCACCAGGTCAAGCTACCCGAAACTGTCAATTTTTCCCAATGAACCTTGAACCTAATGCTCTAGAAATAAAGTCGAAAATCTATCAAAGAAATCTGACAGATTGTAGTAGCTTGATGTGTTGGCGTCTGTACATTAAGGCATTATTACTGGTTGTTCTTTCAGAGAAACTTAAACCTATATAAATAAAAATGAATATTAAATATATTATGGCTCGGCTGATTCGTCTAATATTTTTTGTATGGCCTTCGGAAGATTTTAATAATAAAAAAAAAATCGCTTGGACAATAGTAAAAACAATACTTTTCTTTTTCATATTAAAAAAATTTACATACGATGCGACGGGATGGGTTGGGGGAGCAATAAATATAAAGCGGACGAAGTCGCGGGCAGAAGCTACTTGTATTAAATAAAAATGCTGCTACTGTATATAAAAAGCGAAACCATATAAATAGAATAACTCTTATTATTTCGATATTATTCATAAATATCGGATGCGCACCTCTAGTGCAGAGGCGAGCAAATTAAGAAAAGTCGTGCCAGCTACGCCAGTGTCATCCTATCGTGACAAGAATGTACGTCATGATTGACCATAGTGCTGTCATGGTAATGACTTGCTTTTATCGACTGTTGTTTTGAATTGTGGATTTAACGCCGAAACTGTGACACATATCGTATCATTTTTACCATAAAAGACAAAGCGGGATGAAATAAAACTCCTTTATTATATATTCCTGGTATAGTAACCTTTTATTAAAAACATACTATATGTTAAAAAATACGTGGTTAATGCTTTATCGATATAATTTCGAACTCACTATTATTTTGTAGGTATTAAAGAATGAATTCATAGCTTGGCGCTGAGGGCACGATTTTACTTTTTTGTCGTGGCGCTCAAAAGGTTAACATATAGAAATAAGTAATCAAAATGTTGTGATCTGAATTGTATAATTTATTTAATTATTTTTATAAAGTATGTTAATTAAACTTATACTATGCCTCAATGTGGAAGACATAGTGAAATTGACATAATTTATATGTAAATCTAGATTATAATAAATTAGTAGGTAATGCAACTTTGGGTGCTAAGTTAGTCACTAAAACTATATAGTATAACTATAACTGCTAATTTTAATACATTATTATGTAAAATATCTTCATATAAGGCATAACTTTAAGTTCTACATATTTACCCACATTTAAATGGTAAACACTTACGTTGGAAAATAAATAAATTCTAAATTGTAAACCCGAAAAGGTATGCGTTTCGGTAGTCTTGTGTTCTAAAATTAGTACGAACGTCGCGCCACATTGTAACCCTACACAGAGGCAGATTCTGAGAAAGCCACAATCATTTAACAGTCATCATGCCGCCATAATTTTTGGGCTAAGTCTAAAACCGACAGCCAAAAAAAAATAATATATTTGATGCTATCGGACTAAAGCAGTGTCATTCTCTACGAAGTAAAATAAGTTCAAAAACATTGACACTTGTAGCTGAATATCAGTACCTATTTTACATGAAACCACTGCCTATCTGACCTCCACAACACAGTACTGGGAAATACGACACCACTTGGTAAGACTGGTCGTCAGGCTTTCAGTCTTATCGAAATGAAGGGTGCTTTTTGAAATACGTAATACTAAATGAGCACGCATCCATGGACCGACCTCAACAAGCGTAGCTTACTTTCAGGCTTATGAAAAACAAGGGTATTTTATGAACTACGTAATACTAAATGAGCTTACTACGCTTTTTGAGGTCAGTCCATGGATAGGTATCCATGGACTGACCTCAAAAAGCGTAGCTTACTCTTCGATTGACCCATGCAGCATCTAAATCCTGGCATGCTCAAACAACTATGTTTTCTATCAGTATGAAGCTTTCTCTTTTGATAACCTGTTACTATGGATATTCATAATTGGTATAGTACTTCCATGGTTGTATAACCGCTATAGGGTCGGTTCACATCTGACGGAAGATGCGTCGGGCGTAATTTTGCATTTCCGTGATAAATCATTCTGTATCAAACATTTTCAATGCAAGAAAACTTCGAACGGTCAGTACACAAATATCTCCGCAGATGTTACGTCTAGTCTGAATGCATCAGTCAATATACGCGTGACACGACGACGGTGCCGCCCTTTACGTCGGCCGACAATGCGTTGACGGAAACGGAACAGACGCCTGTACGCTCGACGCACTAACGCATCATCGGTTAAGTGTGAAAGGTTGAATGTTTTCTCATATAATTGTCTGTTCTGGCGTTACGCGACCGATGATATGCGACGCATCTTCCGTCAGATGTGAGCCGACCCATAATAGATTTCATGACCGCGCGTTCGTATTTCTGAGGATAGACGATGAGTGCCGAAGCGCATAGTTTTTTAGGGAGAGATCTTTGTAATTAAATTTTCCTACTGTTTGCTACATAAGGGTGCTTACATAAAGTAGCGGTAATATAATAAGTTAAAGGGCTATCTTACCCGCACCGATCGGTACAGACTTATCTACCGAAAACCCGCGCCTTTTTGTTAACACACCTAGGGCGTTGGTCCACCCCAGCCGTCACAGGGGCGTCACAGAAAACGAGATGACGATGGTGCTGAAGTAGTGATACATACGTTTACTACGGCCGCTTTCAAGTTCGGTGCGAGCGCTAAAACATGACCCGAGACAGTGATACGTTCGCTCAGTTTATGACTTCACTATTGATACGGTGATAGACGTACCGGGGTCAAGCGGCGTGTAAGGTTGAACTTTTAATCCTATTCACTAACTTGACAGTTCAATGCAAAATAATGATACCATTCTAAAACTAATAGTGTCGGGGTAGTGAACGATTTCGCATAAAGAATGGATGATAAAAATGTTTTAAATTAAATAAAACTTTAAAAAATCGTTTTTAGGTGTGGATTCTATGAATAATTAATAATTTTTAATAATAGTTATTTCCTTTTTTTATTTTCTTCTGATAGAAATAAAACTAAATATAAAAATCATGTCATTTTGCTTATTTTTTTACTATAGTAATTTTATTTCCTCTGACAGCCATAGACTACATATATATCGATATAGTACACATCTTGTTTTAAAACAAGTTATTAAATTGAAATTACAAAATTTGCATGTAAGTACATTATCTCAAGTTCATTCAATTTCATTCATTCTTGCACCACCTCACTATCTTTTTTTTGTCAAAACCTGGTATCCCTCCAATTGTCAAGTTAGTGAATAGGATTAAAAGTCCAACCTTAAGTGCATGTATCACGCCGTCAACTCGTTTCTCGGTGACGACCCAGGGAAGGCGGCGGAGGACAAACGCCTTTACCCTGCATAGAACAACATTATCTTTAAATGGACAATTTAAACCCTTAAAAAATACAAATACTTATAAAATGTTCTTGATTCCTATTCAGTGACAATCCCTTTACTAGTAACGCATATAAAATTGATTTGAAGATCGTAGGCGGTTGTCAAATGGAACACAATATTACTGACAACCACTATGTACTCTGATAGACCAAACATTGAATAAACTGAAAAGAGAAAAATAAAATACGTTAATACAGCATTGTTATTTTATTTTTATCATAATTTGTGGAAAACATATATTTTTACAAAAACTGGATATATTTTTACAATATATATATTTTTTATAAAACATATATTTTTACAATAAGGTGCAGCGCAGACGACAGACTATCCGTGACGCACTTTTTAGTCTGTGAAAATAGAACCTATGCAATTATATGTAGTAACGCACACGACGCGCAAAAAGTCCGGCGCTTTTAGACTTAGACTTTTTGTGCGCCGCAGACTCGATCGCACAAAAAGTGTGCCGTGTGCGCTGCACCTTAGTATTGTAATAGGTAACTAACAGGAAGAGATCTAATGGTACTGGTGCATTCAATTTGGTATGGCTACAGATGAAAATGCATGTTGATGTGAGAATATGGTATACATTGGGTTATTTTCTTTTCATTTTTGGGATTATCACGCTTCCATATAAAATATTAACCTAAAATGAAAATAACTAATTTCCTACTTTCAATTAGCATTATACAGGATGTTAGTGTAAACACCGTTATCCTTGAAACCAGTGATTTGGTTTCGTTAATAGAACGTAAAATCAATGAAAAAAAAAAACAACTTTTTTTTTTAAAGAAAATATGCATTTTTCCACAAGAACATTTCACCCTATGCGCGAGGGAAACAAACTTCGGGAACCACGCCGCGTTGCACGACGCGAGGCCGACGCACGGGTCGCGACCCCAGTCAGTCAGCTGGCAGTCTCGCTAGCGATCGCACGTAACATGTGCGTGTGGATTGAGAGATCTTTTCGAAAAACTCTTCCAATCCTAACCAAATTATAAGAGGATTTAGGAAATAATTGTGAAAACTTCATGGTAAAGTATAAAATTTGTGAAACGTAAGCAAAGAAAGTTAGAACTCATTAACTGGATCTCTCAATCTGGACAACTGAAGGAAAAGCCATAACGCGTATCTAAGAATATACTGCCTATGTGTTTATAATTTGCATTTTAATTAATTGTGAAGGATTTGTGAAAGCTGCTAAACAAAATTTCGATTCGTTTCAAAGCCACGTTTAAGCTTTATAACGGTTTATATGGATCACTCAGAGTGAACAATTTTCAATTGAGTGATCTTGTAAAACACGACCTAATACTGAAAAAGTATGAATAATTATCATGTTTATTGCAAATTATGCTTCTGGGAAAAATTGTGAAACAAAAATCGTGATTGAAATCTTACTGGTTCAAGAGAAAATGAAAATCTTGTTTTTGTCGATCGTCCCAACTGAGAGATCATTATTTTGAACTATATTTAATAAAACAAAACTTATAGGTAGAAGGTAGATACATCAGAAATTGTGAAAAATGTTGTACTAAAATTTGACGAATCAGTCATCCCTGTAAGTGTTATACTTAAAAAGATAAATCATTTTTTACAATTCTTGAGGAAAACGTTGAGTAAGGTGACCATATCGCCGGTTGGAATCATTACCGGTACAATTCAAATTATGATGCACTTTAAACGTTTTTATACAAGTAATTTGTTTTTGGTTTCACTATATAATTGAAATAATATAAAATTACGTTTTTAAATGACAAGTTTCTGCAAAGTTAGGTACTGTATGCGTAGTGCTCTTACTAAGGAATTCTAAGTTCGTAATTCGAATTCTAAGTAATTATTACTAGTAATTACTTGTATAAAAACGTTTCAAGTGCATCATAATTTGAATTGTACCGGTAATGATTCCGCCCGGCGATATGGTCACCCTACTCAACGTTTTCCTCAAGGATTGTAAAAAATGATTTATCTTTTTAAGTATAACACTTACAGGGACGACTGATTCGTCAAATTTTAGTACAACATTTTTCACAATTTCTGATGTATCTACCTTCTACCTATAAGTTTTGGTTTATTAAATATAGTTCAAAATAATGATCTCTCAGTTGGGACGATCGACAAAAAACAAGATTTTCATTTTCTCTTGAACCAGTAAGATTTCAATCACGATTTTTGTTTCACAATTGTTCCCAGAAGCATAATTTGCAATAAACATGATAATTATTCATACTTTTTCAATATTAGGTCGTGTTTTACAAGATCACTCAATTGAAAATTGTTCACTCTGAGTGATCCATATAAACAGTTATAAAGCTTAAACGTGGCTTTGAAACGAATCGAAATTTTGTTTAGCAGCTTTCACAAATCCTTCACAATTAATTAAAATGCAAATTATAAACACATAGGCAGTATATTCTTGGATACGCGTTATGGCTTTTCCTTCAGTTGTCCAGATTGAGAGATCCAGTTAATGAGTTCAAACTTTCTTTGTTTAGGTTTCACAAATTTTATACCTTACCATGAAGTTTTCACAATTATTTCCTAAATCCTCTTATAATTTGGTTAGGATTGGAAGAGTTTTTCGAAAAGATCTCTCAATCCACACGCACATGCACGTAACGCCGCGTCGCACAGTGGGCCCATACTGAAAATTAGTGGACTTAGGCAACAAAGTTCCTATATCGATGCGATTTTTTTTTATATGACGTGTTATATTATTCCTGACAACTTTTATTCTTATAAAATTTCTTCTAAAGTTGAAAGTTTGTCTTGAAAAAAATTAATTAGATTTTTTTGTATGGAGCGAATCACGTTTAATTTTTTTTCTTCAATTGTACTAATATGTTGAGTGTGTGGCGTGAGTATATGATAACTAGGGTCATTCTCTATCCATGAAAAAAAAATCAACGCCGGCCATCTGCGGCAGCGCGAGTAATCATTCGGTAAAAAAAAAATGATTTGGAAGAATTTTTTTGTCATTTAAAATAAATTCAAAGCATTTTTTGTCTCATTTGGCTGTTTTCACCTTCTTTTTAGTTAATAAATAGTTTTAATAGCGCATACGTACTTATAACTAGTAATTCTGGTAGAGATTTAGTTATTATTGCATGTTATCGGTAGCACCTGCATTGTGATTGATGACTCATTTGTTTGTGCACTCGGCTAAGCGCATAACTAATGAGTCATCGAAAAATGCTCGTCTCTGATTGGCTGAATAATTTTCACTCATTGTTATGTCCACTACTTGAGTAATTAACACTAACTATAAATATAAAGACATTCATCAAGTCCATCTAGTTTCGCTCTTGTCGCTTGTTTGTAAACACAGTGAAATACTTGTATTTTTATATTTACATTAGAACTATGGCTGGATTTTGTACCAACCTAGACCTTTTTGTGAAATTAAGAAGTGGCGGTGATCTGAAATATCATATGTTTCTGTATGAAAGTATCATTTCTGTCTTGACTACCGAATTTTCTGAAGAAGACAAGAACCGAATCAAGGAGTTCTGTCGACTTTTTTGTGTAAATTTAAATAAAAAGTGGATAGAGTCAAGTAGAAATCAAAAAACTTTTATGAATCGTGTAATTAATCGCAAGTGGTTGGAAAAAAACATCAACTGGCCTGTTTGTGACAGTGTTGATCTGAGAAGTGTGATGGGCTTTTCGGACGCAGCCTTATCTGAGCTTGTGGATATAGATTGCCATGTTCCTACTCTTGCAGTATGTACTGCGGAAGCGGGAACATCTACAGAAAAGGAGCACAGAAAACCGTTCGAAGAGTTAAGTAATAAGCAAAAGAAAAGACGTTCTACTTCCATAGTAGAAGAAAATTCCGAGGAAGAGTTGCAGCACTGGTACATAACAAAATTGAAAGACAACGGCAAAACGAATCTGGCAAAAGTGGTCGAATACCTTTCCAGTAATCCAGATGCGCTATCCGAAGTAGAAGAGAGACTATTCAAAAAGCAGAGCTTAAGTACTGTCTCTGAAGATAAGTGTTTAGCTCTTTATACATCAGTTGCGCTCTCGAAATGGAAGTACTTAGCTCTTCGACAATTTCTGAAAGAAGAAAACTGTGCTGCCTTTCCATCTTATCCAAAGCTTGTAAATGCCAAGAAAAGATGTTACCCACCACAAGAGAGTATGGAGATTACCGAAAACGGAGCTCACATTAAATTGCAAGCGCTATTGGACCACACTGCGGAGAGGATATTACTTGATATAAATACTGTTGATAGGTCTCAAAATGAAGAACTCAAGTTGACCTGGAAATGGGGACTTGATGGTTCTTCGTCGCAGAGTAACTATAAACAGAAAACGTCAAACACAGCTACAGAGTTCGATGATTCATCAGTAGTCATGATAAGCATCGTCCCTCTTCGGCTAGTGTCTACTAGGCCATCATCTGGGAATGAAAATCTAGTTTGGGAGAACCCCACACCTTGCTCAACTCTGTACTGTCGACCAGTGAAGTTCACTTTCACTTCGGAGACAGCTGACTTTATAAAGTCTGAAGAGTCTGAGATGAAAAAAACAAATTGATGAACGAATATCTACACAGTGTGGAAATATTATTGTATCACATGAATTGTATATGACCATGATTGATAGAAAAGTGGCCAATATTATTGCTGGAGTACCATCATATGCAACGTGTCCCATTTGCTTGGCAAAACCGAGTGAGATGAATAATTTAGACGCTTTGACTTCTAAACCACTTCGTGAAGAAATTTACAAACAAGGAATTTCTTCACTGCATATGAAGATTCGGTGTATGGAATGTCTTCTCCATATATCTTATAATCTGGATTTTCAACGATGGACTGCTCGCGGCGAACATAAGGCTTTGAAACAAGCTAAAAAAAAATACCACACAGCAAGAGTTTCGTGAGCAAACTGGAATGCTGATTGATATAGTCAAACAGGTATGTATTTAATTTTCGCTCTATTTATGTTGTTTGTGAATTATATCTCTATGTATTGTATATTACAGTATTGTTTTTCCATTTTAGGGTTTTGGAACTACAAACGACGGGAATACAGCGAGGCGCTTTTTCCAAGATTACAAAAGATCTTCCAGAATAACGGGAATTGACGAAAATCTGATTTTCAGATTTTCCGTTATTCTACAAGCCATATCATCAGGCAAAAACATTGACTGTGAAAAATTTAGAAGATACTGTAGAGAAACAGCTGATGTGTACGTGCAACACTATTCGTGGTACTACATGCCAGTTAGTGTACATAAACTTCTAATGCACGGTGCAGACATCTGTAACCACTTTGGTGTTTTGCCAATCGGTATGTAAAAAATAAATATAGTTTGATGTATTATTTGACTCGATTGCGTTTTGAAATTAAAATGTATGTACTTATTCGTTTTAGGTACCTTATCTGAAGAAGCTTCGGAAGCCCGTAATAAAGACTTCAGAAACGTCAGGGAGAGGCACACTCGGAAAACGGGGAGAATAGCAACAAACGAAGACATCCTGCATGGACTTCTAATAAGCTCTGATCCCCACATATCCTACATAAGGCCTAAAATAATGAAACAGGTTCATAATGAGTTGTTGCCTGAAGCAACTCAGTTGTTACAGACTACAGAGCCTCCCTGTGACAGTGAAATTATGGAGGAAGAAGAATGCCTCATACCAGAGTCCGAAAATTTGCCGGACCCACTAGCACTTCTGGAACAAGAAATAATGTGATTCGGCTCTAAATTATTCCCACAAAAGCCCATCAGGGTTAGGAATATGACAAACAGCCCTTTTCAGGGCTACAATTACTTCACAGTTTCATATTGATCATACGTACGATAACTTATACTATAATAATATACATACAGTTGATTATGTAGATAATTATCAACGACTTGCCCGTACAAATTTAAATTATTTCACCTATCATTAACAAAATTAGTATAACCTGAAACATTACGATATATTTATTCAACAATAGATAACGTGCAGTTAAAAAATAACACAGCCAATCAGAGACGAGCATTTTTCGATGACTCATTAGTTATGCGCGCACAAACAACAGGTTCATAATCGGTACAAATGAGTCATCAATCACAATGCAGGTGCTCTGCATTGTGATTGATGACTCATTTGTACCAATAACATGCAATAATAACTAAATCTCTACCAGAATTACTAGCTCTAAGTACGTATGCGCTATTAAAACTATTTATTTAACTAAAAAGAAGGTGAAAACAGCCAAATGAGACAAAAAATATGCTTTGAATTTATTTTAAATGACAAAAAAATTCTTCCAAATTATTATTTTTTTACCGAATGATTACTCGCGCTGCCGCAGATGGCCGGCGCTGATTTTTTTTTTCGTGGATAGAGAATGACCCTAGCTATCATATACTCACGCCACACACCCAACATATTAAAACAATTGAAGAAAAAAAATTAAACGTGATTCGCTCCATACAAAAAAATCTAATAATTTTTTTTCAAGACAAACTATCAAGTTTAGAAGAAATTTTATAAGAATAAAAGTTGTCAAGAATATTATAAAACGTCATATAAAAAAAATCGCATCGATATGGTAACTTTGTTGCCTAAGTCCACTAATTTTCAGTATGGGCCCACTGTGCGTCGTAGCGTCCGTCGCTCATTTCTCGCGCGTGAATTGAGTGTGTTACAATGTCTTACACAAATGAACAGTGAACCGAAATGGTTCGGCTTTACGCCATTGCGGGTAATAATCTGAACGGGGCGCGCAGGATGTACGCAGAATTGTTCCCTGGACAACCTGTGCCAAACCGTGAAACGATGTTGGCGGCGACACAAAGGCTACCTACCTACGGCCAGTTCACTGTGCCGGCGATTCAATTTTCAATGTTTCCCACTGGACACAATGGACAATTCTCCTCATCGATCGTCAACATCCATATCATTTCAGCCGGTCCAAGAACTAAATGATAAAGATCGCATACCACGGATGGTATTTTCGCAGTGGCTTATCAATAACCTCGATAACATTTCCATTTTGTTTACGGACGAAGCAATGTTTACGAGGGCGGGGATTTACAATGTTCATAATGAACATTACTGGAGCCGGTAAATAAACACCGAATTAATCATATTCAACATCGTTCTTCCGTAAACGTGTGTGCGGGAATGTTGGACGGAACCCATTTTGAACACGTGTTGAGGTTAATGTGATCGGTAAGTGTAAGTATATTTTATTGAATCAGTGTAAAAATTTAATTTTTAATTTAACTGTACATAAAATTGTGATTAACTTTTTAAATACGCCAAAAGTACCGATCCAATGGTTTGGTTTATTAAAAACAAAATGTTTTCAAATCATTTAGAATCCAAAGCCATTTCGAATCAAATTTACATTTAGACTCGTCACGCAAAACCAAAGGTAGGTATTTGTGGCTGTCCTAAGCCAAGATAAGTATGATGGGAAAGTTACATCACAGGTAATGTGTATTTATGTGTTGTTTGGGTGGCAGGACGGCCGGCGATCGTTGTAGTGATTACGTCACTCATGCGTATATCCATGAATTTGCGGGCGGTGTGGGATAAAATCCGTTCTAAACCTTTTTAGGAAATTTCATTTTTTTTTTTTTAATTCGCTCTGTTATTTCATATTTAAGTCAAATTACCCATGGGTTAAGTGACAACGGTGTTTACCCTTATATCCTGTATATCCTATTAATTACGAAACAGGCGTGACTGACACTGGTATGGCGACCATCAGGGATTTTAATTTTGATAACATAAAAAATAACATAAAACATCACGCCTTGTTTCCCCGAAGGGTTGGGCAGAGGTGTACCTATAGTACACCCACATTTCGCCTGTTATGTTTAAGTCCCATGTAATAGGGGGCGAGCCTATTGCCATCAACCGGGCACAAATCCAGACTCCGGGCTGCTACTGAGAAATTCCAGATGGAAAAACCCAATAACACTTTAACCGACCTGGGAATCGAACCCAGGACCTCAAGCTCAGCAGTAGCGCTTGCTACCACTAGACCAACGAGGCAGTAAAATGTGTCGCTAAATATCAGAATTAGTCGTTCACTGGTTCAAAAGTTAAAAGGATTTATATGTGGCCATTCTGGAGAGAGCTTACCCCAGCTTGGCCTATTCGAATCTCAAAAGTTAGGCACCTAGCGAAGATATGGTTTCTCCCAAATTTAGTCGCTAATTAGTCAGAAAAAAAACAGAATCTGTCAGTCACTGGTTCAAAAGTAATAAGCGCTTCTAGGTGGCCGTCTTTGAGAGAATTTCCCCAGTTTGGCCACTTTTATATCTCAAAAACTAGGGCACCTAGCGGAGATCTATTACTTTGACTTATATAATGGAGGAACACTGACTCCCAAGTCACAGGTATAATCCTAGTTTGGGAGCCAAGGGACTTGAAGGGACCTTTGCTTGTGATACAATTTCAGTATGTTTTAAGGTAATGTATGTAACTATGTTGTTACTTTTTTTTATAAATATAGGTACATTATTATAAGGGTGAAGTCCAAAATATTGACACAATAGTGACACAAAATGTTGTGCAACGGTTACACAAAAGTCGCACAGAAATTTACACTACGGTGACACAATAGTGGCACAAAATGGTAGCAAAAATCTATAAAGTTGAGGCATAGAGCAACACGGACCAGAGGGGAGTAGCCATACGCAGGCGTTCCCCTCTGTCAAAGTACAAGTCCACGCGGTCCTATGCGTACAATAAAACTAGTTGCAGCCGCACTGCTCGGTAGACTAAATCTAGTTGCGCGACAAAATTGACATCCTACAAAAATGCCGAATTGTTCTGTATTTTGCTGCAAAAAGAGATCTGCCACGTCAAATTTACAAAAAGATGGCGTTACCTTTCATATGTAAGTAATTTTTAATCACATTATTCCTATTTACTTCTATAAAACTTAAAAATTACAAAATCATCGGTCGTGTTGTTTCGGATTTGTTTACCAACACAGGCCGCTCGCCCTCATACAATATGCGGATCGGTCGATCGACTGATCCGAGTCTATTTCCGAGAATACGCTGTCACCGAGCGATAGTGTTGTTACTGGTTTATTAGTAGATAGTTATCGATAAATTTGGCAAAGAAGTCTATATCCATACAGAGACATTTTTGAGATTAAGTTTTCTGATTTATTTAAAATATTATATTGTAAGCTGTATATTAATATACATAGTTGTATAAAAAAAGCGTTAAATTAAAAATATTATAAAACGTACGAGTTAACACATTTTATTAAAATTACTTATTGTGAACTTCAAACATAATATTTTTTAATTTATTTATTGAAGGTTTCCTAAAGATCCAAATTTAAGGGATATATGGAAGAAATTTTGTAATAATAGACTAACCTGGAGTCCCACAAGAAATAGTGTCATTTGCTCAAAACATTTCAAGACCTCTGACTTTCATGTGTTGTCGAACAATAGGAGGAGATTAGTCGAGGGCACCAAACCAACTCTAACACCACACTGTATTTGTCCCGTAAGTTTTTTTTTATATCACGGAAAAGGTAAAACAGCCAACCTGATGTAGTTCACATTAGTTATAGTGGTGAAATGAAGTTTAGATTTCTCAACTTGAAAAATTAATAGTTTTAAACCTAATTTTCCAGAGTCATCAAAAATCATTTAGTCTACCAAATGACAGACTATCATCTCATGATGCCATTAGTGCCACTCTCACTATTCCTGATTATATTCAGTAATGAGTATATTCATACTCATTACTGAATATACTGCTTAAATCATTGAAAAAACCTTTTATTTTACCTATCATTCACTTACATTGTCGCAGCACTATGCAAACCATGCCCCTGTACTGCGTTTATACTACTCACGTACCACTATATTTTTCTATCGTAATGGTATAAAGTTGATTTCGACAATGTACTTCAATAAAACTACATTGGCGCATAACATTTACTTTCATGTGATAAGAAACACCATGGTTTCGCAGATTTGTAGTAGTAGATCGATTTTTACAGCTAGAAACTGCACAATTAACCATTTTTGGAGAGAACTTATTTTCGACACAATACGATATATAATGGCGGCGGCCGCGCATTCAATTAGTTTTATATAACGTGCATGGTATATATAAATGCTCTAAGGAGATAGATACACATCCACTCGTTTTTAAAATGACGTAAACCTTAATTTTATTTGTTAAATGATAATTATTGTAGTACATAATAAATAAAGTCAATCTTTATTATAATATCTATCTTTGTATCACTTTTTAAACCTAATATTCCGATAAAAAAAATAAAGTCAATCTTTATTATAATATCTATCTTTGTATCACTTTTTAAACCGAGTTCTTGAATTTATCGATAATGCGTATCGACAGTAGTTGCAACCACGGCTGTAAGCAACTTGTCAATGTAGTTGCGTCATCTCATTGTACTGTAACGACACATAATGTATCTATGTGTGTATGAAATTGTTAGTGTATGCTTTAATTTTTATGTGTGAGTTTCGTAGCAACAGACGATTATTTTTGTGTGAGAATTTGAGAAAGTGTGGGTAGAGCAGATTTCCCCCCGCAAAAAATGACAGACAGTTTTGTATCGGGAAAAAACGCTATGGCGTCTCCCCTCCGGTCCGCCGGTGGTCCGTGTTGCTCTATGAGTTGAGGGTGCATTAGGAGTTTTATAAACGTATAGTTTATAAAAATTATATTGCCCTCAGACGAAATTAAAACAAAATTATAATCTAGTCTTCTACTTGGGTTTGAATTTTCACAACGGATCGTTGTCAGGTTGTGCAGTATTCTTTAAATGAGTGTGATCATTTGTTCACGCACTGCGTCCGCTTAATATACGCCGTGGGCTTACGCTTCGTTACAAAAGATTAAATTTAAAGAACACAGGAAAAGCAAGAGACTGCCCTTTGGCAGTTAACAAGAGGCCTAAGGGGTACCTGTTTTCGATACTGGATTGGAGGGTGGATTTCACCTGTGTTATTACACAGGTGAAATCCACCCTCTGCATCTGTATCAGCGTCACTTACCCACCTTTTCTGGTACAAGCTTTACTAGCAAATTCCCTAATAAAAACATTCCTAATACTCAATTATTAATTGCTTTCTCAAATGCTAAACAACTATAGAACTAAGTGTAAGTATCCCAATCTTAAAATGGTAGCACAATTGTGGTGACACAGAACTTGTCCAACCAGTGATACAAAAGTAACACAAACGTATCACAATTTTGTGGTAGCACAGTGAGTTAATACTAGGGCATGCAAACCGGATACCCGAATAACCGAAAAAACCGGATAACCGACCGATTTGAAAACCGGGTTTTTTAGCATATCAAAACCGGAGTTTTCGGTTTTTTCGGTTAACATTATAAA
The DNA here is from genome assembly GCA_932294355.1 of Aporophyla lueneburgensis. NCBI lineage: Eukaryota > Metazoa > Arthropoda > Insecta > Lepidoptera > Noctuidae > Aporophyla > Aporophyla lueneburgensis. Next base: position 16,667,314 of record OW028746.1, on the reverse strand, counting down.
TAAGCATTTTTCGACACCTAAACCGACGGCAACAGTATATAAAGCGATTCAATATATATACTTTATAAAGTATATATATTGAATCTCTACCTCCAACAAGTGTGGAATCAGAGAGAGCCTTTTTATCAGCAGGTCTCATCTATACTAATATTATACTTAAAGCTGAAGAGTTTGTTTGTTTGGTTGTTTGGTTGAACGCGCTAATCTCAGAAACTACTGGTTCGAATTAAAAAAATATTTTTGTGTAAGGTAGCCTATTTACTGAAAAAGGTTATAAGCTATATAACATCACGCTGCAATCAAAAGAAGCGGAGCAGCAATGAAAAATGTACGTAAACTGGCAGGCAATTCGATGCGACGGGAAGAGTCACGGGAGCAAAAATTTGACGCGGATGAAGTCGCGGGCAGAAGCTAGTGTGTAATAAATCCGTAGTACTCTAAATGATGACTCCCTCGGTGCACTTGTTTCCTATCAATGTAAAAAATATATGGTCATTCTACCAAAGTAAAAAATAGTAGTTTGATTTAGCTGTGTAATTTTAATTAAGAATTAATAATCTATTCTGTCTATAAGAATGTCTGATTTATTTTGTTTTGGTTTATTAGGAATAAGACTTCTATTTTATGCGATATTTCAATCATTACAATATATTGATCGCATTTTACGTACTGTTGATTTTGCTTGTTTGTATTTTATGACAGTTAAATTGTTATTTAATATTCTGTAATTTTAGGCCTTTGTCTACCTACCAAATGTTTCTAATTGTGTATGTTAGGTACCTTAAGTTTTAAAGAATATGTTATTTCCCTAAATAATAAGCTTTATGATTATTATTCTATGTTATGTATAAAGAAGAGAAACTTTTTGTATTGTTTGCTAGTAGCTGTAGCTTATTTCAGTCCGTAAAAAACATACATATTTTGATTAGACTTCAACATTTTCATTTCTTTACAGACATATTTCTCATTTATTTAACAAAAATTATAAAACCCGAAAAAACCGATTTAACCGGTTTCACCGGTTTTGTAAACATAAAACCCGAAAAAAACGGTTTTTATAAACAACCCGGTTTTTGCATGCCCTAGTTAATACTGATTAGTCCGAAACTACGATGTAAATAGTATTGAAATAAAAATTACACAAAAGTCCATGCTTTTCTGTACCTACTGCACTATAAATCATAGTTAAAACACAACAATTGCCGTAAAAATCAACGAAAAACCTACCGAAAAAATTCTAACCACGCTGAATTACTTTGATTTTGACATCGCAAATGGTTCAAGACGGCCTATCTCTAGCTGCCTTAGACAATTATGCGCAGTATTGAGAGTTCTCCAAACTGAAATCCTACCTTGTGCCAAGTCTAAAGAAACTGCCAATGAATACGTCCTTCAGTTGCCGAACAAATCTCGCGACCATGGCAGGCATCGGTTCTAGCAGCCCCCTTCAGTACTGCTGACATCTCTTTGAGGCAGGCGTGGAACACGACGCGCCGTCGACCCGGGCGAGCTATCCATTGCTCGCTGCCCGCAAGCCCGCGTCTACGGTGGCCGGGTGTCCACAATGGACTCCCGACGACGCCTGGGGCATCTCCTCCTACGGCAGCTAGGGGCGTGTGGGCACAGAGACTACCTCTCTCTCACGCGCTGCACCTCCTCCTTCGCGAGCATTACTGCTTCGCAAAAGGAAGTGACTTCCCATGCCCTCTCGCTCCGTACTATATATAGCCTGGACCAGGGCCGGACGCGAGAGATGGCCGCCTCCGATCGCCTCCACGAAGACACGGAGGTGCTCCGCCCTGGCTGGGAACACCACCGTGTCCACACAATGAACTTATCCAGGCGTTTCCTCCCCCCTTATCCTGAACAGGAACCTCCCGAAGCAACCACGCCCGGTAAGGACCTGAGTAAGGCGGAAGATGCGGACGCCGTGGCGCCTCTCTAGCCACTCCTCAAAGAGGGGACTTACCGCCGCAATTGTGGCGTGCCCAGCACTAGGTTGGTTATAATCGTACCCGCTATGTCGCCATGAGATCCCCTCGGAGCTCTGTCCGCTGTGCCATGATTTCTCGCGGCAACGGAGTTTCGCCCCGGCGTTTTGCCTCTTCGCGCCACTCCTACATATGCGCGAGGACTTTTGCCTCCAGATCCCATGGCGGGAATCCGGCAAGGAGGCTCGCTGCCTCCTTGGAGGAGACCTTGCGGTATCCCCGGACTAGCCGGATGGCCATGACCCTCTGGGACGCACTCAACTGACGCGCTGAGCGTAGCCTCAATGAGGGCACCCACACCGGTGCCCCGTAAAGGGCCATGGACCGCACGACCCTCGAGTAGAGCCTCTAACTAGCGACTAATTAGCGACTAAATTTGGGAGAAAACAGATGTTCGCTAGCTGCTCTAAGTTTTGTGATTCAAATAGGCCAAGCTGGGGTAAAGTCTCTCTTTCAACTTTTGAACCAGTGACCAACTAATTCTTATATTTGGCGACTAATTTCGACCAATTTTTATATTATCAAAATGAAAATCCCTGGTGGTGGCCATATCAGTGTGAGTCACACACATGACAGAAGTAGTCACCTAAACTCCTTAACTAAAACTATAAAACCTGCTTGTTACGGTCCCACTGCAGGGCACATAATGCACATGGGTAATTCTAAGATAACAGGTAACTTGTGCGGCAATCAGTTTAAAATTGGTTTTTATTCTATACGTTGTTGTTTTTTGCAATGAATCATATCATCTTAATGAACTTTATAAATAACATCACAATTAAATGAACAATTAAAGTATGAACATTTTTTGCCTAAAAAAGTAACTACCCTTATTATTGAATGTTTTTTTTCTTGTATGTCCATAGGAAAACAAAAGTGCTACCAAGATGACGTAGTTCCAGCGGAAACAGTTTTTGTTGAACAGCTCCCCACAGAGAAGGCTCCTCAACAGTAGGTATAGTAAACGATGAGATGTTATTATAGTTTAGATCAAGAGCAAATGCAGTAACATTCTCCTGAATGCTTACAATATCAAATTGGGATTTCTGATCTGTCTGCCTTAGAAAGTTAAATAGGTTTGGTTACTTAACCTTTTGAACGCCATCGTCAAATATATGTGACAAGCGAAGCACATGCACTGTATGCCAACTACTACACCAATATTGACAAAAATGCAGTGCACTATTACACAATATAAACAATTCAATCTTTACTTTGGTGTGTTTTTATTTGTGTACTTTAAATATTTATAAGCTCTTCTTTCCCTTATTTAATTGATTGCAATGAATTAAATTATACCATGCACATTGAGAAATTTCAATTATTTGAAGTTGTGGCTTGGCGTGGAGGGCAGGCGAGTGTGTTTATGCTCTGGCATTCAAAAGGTTAAAGGCATAAAATAATAAAAATTGTTTACTTACTGTAAGGTTCACACTGCTTGTTATGTCTCAAGAAAAAATAAGCCGCAGATGCAAATGAAGTTACATTTACAATGAAAGCTCTCCATTTTAACTTCACTGAATGCCTTTCTCTATATGTAATGTTGGGCCTTCTTCGCAACTTAGAAAGCATTAGACACGTTAAGAACATATAGAATACTGATGTTCCAATGAAAGTTTTAAAACATAATTCATGATAAGCTGTGAAAACATAGGTATAGTTAGTACTCATATATAGTCAATTAATGCAATAACAACTTCTAATTTTGCAATACTTACAGTAGTTTTTGGATGACGTCCAATGAGTCAATCCTAACAAAGCTAGGTTTTCTATAATATTTAAAAATACAGCTATTTTAACTATAATAATACAGCTCTCTAGTATAATACTTCGATAAAAATTCCATCTTAAATACAGTAAATAGAATCGTATCGGCGCATGTACATAAATTGCAGTCTTCCATATCGTGCTTTGAGGTTCGTAACTTCCTATAGATGCTGATATTGATGGGAAGACGTTGGGAACTTTGCAATGTGTACTATTTGCGCTTTCAAAATCTTTGTACATTGTTATCACAACACATGTTATAAAAGCAAATAACGGTACTGATACGACAGAGAAGCACAACTTAGAAGGTATTTTGATGTAATACTTCTTTTCGGATTCATTGTAAAGAGGTATATACATTTGTTGAAAAAGATTACAAAGTTCATAGGGTCAACGGTCAACCGTCAAATTCAGAAAATAAAAACTGATAATCTGATAACTTATCGCCCTGACAGAACTGAGAAGACAAATAAACAAAATGTCATTGTCATTCATGTGTTCATGTCATTGTCTTTGTAAGTTGGTAAGTTGTAAATATTGCGTTCCATTGACAAAAATACCGTGATAATTTTGTATTTTAAGCGATTTGAATATCGATACAAACACTGCAAGAAAAAATTTGCAACCGTTCTACTTTAAAATTATAGTTTTCATTATGTTTGAACGTGTATGGATATAGTTTAAAAACATTTTAAAAGAAAAACATATCACAGATAAAATACTAAAAAACATGCGTATCCAGCATGTTACGTTTCGTTATTTTATCGATATTTCATAGCAACTGTAAAACAATTGATTTACAATGAAAACGACTAGTCGTAATGTTATCACAAAATAAATTGCTAATATGATAACATCGAACAAGTATGGAGAACATTCTAAATAAGGATATATTTGATGATCGCGATTTAGACAAACTTTCTCCAGATTATAATCCTCGGAATTTTGTGTTACGGATGCAAATGCGAAGAACACTGGTAAGGAAACAGTAAATCTTTTTACTTAAAAATCATATATGATAATAATACCTATCTACTAAGGAACCTATCCTGATGATTTAAACCAAATTGATAAAAATGATTCTTTTTCAGGTCAGAGATACACATAATCATGGTATTCTTAAAAATACGAGCTGGACAAGGTAACTAAGTTATTATTTAACTGAACTATTATAAGTATGTATTACTTGATAAACTGGTAATAGTACCTATAAAAAGCTTTTGGCAGATCCAACCATCGTTATTTAGGTGCCCGTTGGTAGTTCCGTAAAGTAATCCTAGGCTTTCCCTGCCGATTAGCTAGTTCCATTTTGTAGGTTTTACTGTAAAAGGCTTTGGCCGCAAATTCGTAACGACGAGCACGGCCCATAAGATGGATGCGCTTAGGAAGCCTGCGGCAGCAAAATTTTCCGGTTCTTACACTACTGCTTAAAAGAAGGAGTGTCAATTTGCAGGTCAGAGTCAAATTATAATAGTTTTTCGTGAAATAATCATTCAATGGGATAAATGAACTTTTAGGCAAATGAATTAAGAAAGTTTGAATTTCGCCGCCCGCGCCGTTCTGAATTCGTGACTTGAATACTTGTTTCACCCTAGGAACTTTCTTCGCGATCGAAATTTTCGATAAAATTACTTGGGAGTAGGTAGGTCCTACCTACCTAGGTAACATCTTTCATACGAATTCTGTTTCATTTCAATATCAGATAAAAAGATTTAAAAAAAAATGCGTTTTCAGTGTTGGTGCAACATGCCATTACTCTAATGGCCACCACCGAGCATGCACGTAGTTATTGCTCTTAGTTGCGTAATCGTAGATATTTTAAAGCAATGCTCTTGTAAAGGTCTAATAGCCTACCATCTCTCAATTTGGATTCCCGATTAGTACCTACCCAACGTTCAAGACTACCTACGAGTCTAAGATTTTAAATAGTTGGCACAGTTATGCTATCCTTACCTTTTGTTAAGCTTTTTTATTATGTCCAGTACTCATGAAAAAAACACCGCCAGCGCGCTATATGATTGTAGACGGTAGGTAACCATCACCTGTTTATCAAAGCGTGTGTCACAGAGCACGGAGACCAGGCGCGGTCCGAGAGGGGGGGTCCTAGGGGTCATGACCCCTCCCAAAGTCAGCCATGCTGTCGAGACTGAACGATTTGCCTGAAAAACCCAATAATACTCCCGACCTGAGAATCGAACCCGGGACCTCATGCTCATCAGTAGCGCTTTCGACTACTAGACCAACGAGTATATTTACCTTCCTAAAAATATTCTTCAGTACTCATGGTGACCCCCCCAAAATCATAGGCTGCGACCGCGCCTGACGGAGACGCGCGCCGAGGCAGCCGCTGCTAGGAGTTAGTCAGCTTCATGGTTTACTCATAAAAAGTGGCGGCCTAACAATGCCAGTAACTGCTTCAAATTCGGGTAGTGTTATTGTTAGTAAAGGCGTCTCTAGTCACTGCTGGCACGGCGATTTCATGATGTGTGGCGTTTCGTGCTCGTGTCGTGTAGGTCAATTATTCAGATTCTGAACAGTGTGGATTCATTTGAATAGTTTAGAATGGTTGTATGGAGGCTCACGGAGGGATCTCTAGATGCACGTTAGTATTTTTGTCATTGGCCCGGGCGTTAATATTGAAAACCCTTGCTTGTGTAATTACAATTTTGTAAGCATTCCTTTATAACAAAAATCCTTCTCAATATTTTAGGAAATCTATGAGAAGAACAAAAGAAGGCCATAACATTAACAAAGAAATAGTCAAATTGCGACATGACTTTAACAATATCAATTTAAAAAATCGAGTAACGTTAAAAAGCCTTGAACCCTTGAAGTTAAAATCTAATGTTCTCAATGATGAGCCTTTAATCGATAAATGTTCGCATACAAATGAAGCCGACGATAATTTCTTTATGCACGAGTTATCCGATGAAGTGACTGAATTAGAAATCCGTAATGATACCGAATTCAGGGTGAATCCGAAGATTAAACCCCTAAAACACATGAAGATACTACGAGAAACTCAATACTATAAAAAACCTAAGCAAGTTAACAAAGGTTTTTTGGATCTGAATAAAGATATAAACGAAAACAATGAAGATATTTTTCGAGTAGAATGCAACAAAAAACCGAGTAGTCCTCATAATTTAGAGGAAAGACAACACGTGGAAAACCCTAGTAAACCAGTTTTACAGCAAAATGTCAAACAAAATAAATTAGATGGGTCAGCAAGTGATTTGCAAAACCTTTTAATAATGATGGCTATTTCTTCTAATTCAAACAATGAAAATCAGGCAATTGATGATGAATTGGAAATCACTAACGTTGAAACTCCAAAAAGTGAAATACACTATTCAAATATTGAACTGAACGATGACCCAAAAAGTTCTAGAACCTCTGAGGGAATTGATAACATTTTAAGTATAACACCAATAAGAGTACAAATTGATAGCAAGGAGACATATATCATGAAAAAATATGTAAATAAATGGAGATGTTATGTAAATAAAAGGAAAAATTACGTATCTGAACAGAGGCAGGAAACTTTAAATAATTTCTTCGATAAAATCGCAAAGAAAAAGATGGATATAAATACATATTCGGAATCTGAGAACAAATCTAAATTTATGGTAAGGGATTATAACACATACCAGCACAGGTGAGTTTAAATATGTTTTTGGGGTGTGTAATTTACTTTTAATTTTGTTAGCGAAAATGTTAGGCATGTATGAGTAATTGAATATCAATCACCACACAACGTCCAGCAAAAAATTGATTTAAAAACTACCAAATATTTACCTGTCATCAGCTGAATGCAGTGGTATAAAATAAATTAGACATAGTAAGTGCGTGTCTGCCGGTTCGAACCCGCTATCGGCAATGCAACTTATAAATTGGGCGTACTACTGGGCCACCACTACTCTGAAAGAAAGTAGAAAGAGGGTAAGAAAATATCTTCATGAAACCGTCATGACCTGGAACCGGAAATTCAATGATATGAGACATCCATGCATGGAGGATAACAGCCCACTCCTTTTCATAGAAAGGAGGCTTGTGGGATTAATTTTACGTGGGGATCAAAACGTCTAACTTCAGCAGCATTTCAAAGTCAAATTTTTTAGATATGTCAAAATAGGCCAATAATGCCTAAAAGACGTACGATTATGTTCAGCTGTCTCAGGCTGCAGACTGTGTAGTAATATCATATCTAGTTCCATCGCCTAGAATTAATATCTTCATGTTTAATATTTTAGGTACAAAATACAAAAGCACATAATAGCACTGCAAAAAGCAAAATTAGAAGAACAGAATCGTTTGATAGAAGAACTTAAGTATAATAAGATTGTTGAAGCTTCTCGTCAGTCAGTGGATGATATGAGAGAAGAAGTACGTAGAACGTATTATGAAATAGATCGACATCTAAAACCTAAGATAAAGTGCTTGACTAATGAGTTAAGGATACCCGAAATTGAAGGTTAGACATCTTCGATACGTATTAATGGTTATTTGTAAATATTTATGTTTTTCCATCAATCCTGTTTTTACTTTCAGATCCATTGCTTGTACTACACTGTTTGAAAGTTCCACAGTTCTTACAAAGGATGGAAAAGAGGGCTCGAGAACGAGAAGAAAAACATGCAGTAATACGTGAGCGAAGACGACAGATGGAAGAAGAACGCATCAGATTAAAACAACAGGTAATTTTAACTCTTCGAGTGGATTAAAAAATTATAATATTTGAAAAAAATGTACAAGACTTGGTAAATATTGTTTTAGGCGGAACTAGCCAAAGCTGAAATGGATAAGGAAGAAAAGACGAAAAGAATACTAGAATTAAGAGACAAAAGAAGGAAAGAGAAAATAGAGAATATAAGAAAAAAACAGTGGGCGTCAAGATTAAGGGCGCTCATAGTTATGGCTGATTTGCATTATGAGAAAACTTTGAAGGCAAAATATGGGATACGGCCTTTGAGAATACTGATAGAAATGAAGCGAGATAACATTGAAAAGGCAAAAGCTCATTATATTTTTCAACTTAAAAATAATACATTTTTACATTGGATGTGGCATACTGAAGATATGTGGATTGAAAGAAATTATAAAGCAGACGAATTATGGCGTAAAAAATTGTTACGGAAAGCGTTTGAAGCTTTTAAAAGGGTTGGTGTATATAAATAACATATATTGCTAGGTTTTAATTCGTAAGTTTTTTTTATTTTGCGCTAGTTTTCTTTTATTTGAGTGGTGGTCCAGTGGTTAAGGCGTTGCTCTCATGCACTGACAACTGTTCAAATCCGGACAAGTAAAGAGTGACTTTTTCAATTCATATGTAATTTATCTTTTGGGCGTAACTGTGAATTGCGAGGAAACCTGGACTAGATAATATTAGTCTGAGATTGCCAACTACTTTTGTGCAAGCGTGGTGATCAATTCTCGTACCTTGTCAGTATGAGTAAAGGCCTTTGCCCTGCAGTGGGACAATAATATGTCGGTATTTTAAATAACGCTACTGAAGCCGCGCCCAACGAGGTCACCTACTTGGCCAAAGTAGGTCACCTAAGATGAATAGACGACTATTGCATCATCGATTCGAAAAGAAAAAGATGCAAATGCAACAGCCAAAAGCTTTTTTGAATATTGAAATATATTACAGATACTTATGTTGATCTTTTTAGTAACAGTATCTATTAAATTTGATCCCTCAGTATTTTTTTTCTTCTTATAATCCAGAATCACCATGGCTTAGTTTTGAAGAAACAGGTAGCAGACGACTACTACGATTTATACCTAACGCAGATGGCTTTTAGAATGTTCCGGGAAGGCATTAATGTGATAAAAAAGGAAAATGAGATAAAGTGGCAGAAAGCCGTTTTGTATCATAGCAGGTATGTTTATTTATATTTTTTATGAGAGGATGGAGAAGTTTTTGGAACTAAGAAGACACATAAAATGCTTTAATAGATGTAGACAGCGAGAGTGACTGATTATATGCATCTTGACAGAACGGTTATAGAAATGAGCATTGTGTGTGGGGTGCTGAAATGAAATAAAAACACATGAGGGCAATTCCCGTGTTTACCACAACGTTCGCATTATGTATTACGAGAATTGAAAGCATATTTTGTGCATGGGTAAAGACGCTGTTGTATTAAGCTTCGTATATGAAATAGAACTATATTTTTTTTATGAAAAATGTTAAGGAATAGCTCAAGCCTTCGATAGACTATACCATAAAATAGATTATGAAAAATTAAAATATCTGCTTTGATTGAAATGTTTATCACAAAACAAGTAACGCTTGCATTTGAAATACAAAATGCAAGATTTTATATTTCCAAAGTAAGGGAACTTTTGTCTGGTACATAACATTCGAGCCGGTATTCCACAAGGTAGTGCACTGGGTCTTTTACTACACCACATGACGTAGGTATGTTGATGATCACGAATTATGTAGTAGTGTTATTTAAATCAGAGCACCTCACTACAATGCCGTCTTTAATGTTTCAGCAATCTTCTCTTTAAAACTTTCACGTGTTGGAGAACATTGCCAGCTTTAAATGCACTAAAAAGGGAACAAGAAGCCAGGAAAGCAAGATGGCGGGAAAAAGTACTACAAGTTGTTCCTGACTATACACCACCGGATGATTAATGATGGAGTTAGCTCTTGTTTACGCGACTGCGACAAAGCGCAATAGAGGGGTAATGTTTTTTTATTAAAATTTTGCGCAATTTATTCTTAAATAAGTAATAATAATAAATTTAGGTACATTTTGCAGCTGTATCAAACTTCTATATTAAAAAGGACCGATTGAAAAAAAAGAATACGGATACAATAACAGAAGCAGATTGCTCCAGACACGGACAACTACACCCTAATATTTTCCTATATTGAATAGTACAAAATGTTTTACCTTATGAATAATAGTTTTATTCTATTTCTCTCGTTGCTATACGATTTTATCTAGATTTGAATTTATACGGATTCAGCGTTCCTTATTCTGAATATCGTTATCATCATCTCAGCCGAAACTGCTTGGCATAGGCCTCTCACAAGCTCCGCCACTTGGACCGGTTTTGTGCTCCCCGCAACCAGCGGATTCTCGCGGCCTTCATTCTTAACATTAATTTATTATTAATAAGTATAATCAGGATGTACTTAAATAAAAAAGGCAAATCTGGTGAAAATTAATCAATTTATATTTTATGCTTTAACAAAAAGAACTTACATTAATATATGTAATATTTGTAACATGTAGAAGATACCTACCTATTTATAGATCGTGTTTTATTCGTAATTACATTACAGTGTAACCTGGATAAGTGGGAACTCAAGAGACATAGGATTATTTATCAGAAAAATAAGTTTTTTTATTTACGCAGTTTCTCAAATAGGTTTAAAATGACAGTTGTTTTATTTACAGAGGCTAAGACAGGTTGAAATGTAGTACCGTTTTTCATATAAATATGAAAGATTTGAAAATGTTAATTAAAAATGTCCAGTCAGTATTCAGAATGATAAATTATTATTAGTTGCCTTACTTATACAGGCTATTGAACTACGTAGTCCCAATTACAGACGGAAAAATCTGACGGTCAGTGTCCGGTAAGGTTTAATTATTTCCAGTAACAGAGTTATTTCAATGCAAAAACGTCTGGAGCTCATTGGAATTATCAATAGTAAAAGTTTCTAACATCTCCAGGCCCTACTTAACCAGGTTACACCTTAAATAGGTATGTATCGGTAGTAATTAATTCACCCAGGAATTCATCTTGTCTGAAATTAATAAACCATTATCTTTTGACAGCGTATAGCCAGTTTATTTTGTAAGCCATGTGAAATATATCTGAATCGCACTCTATTGATGTCGAATTTCTAGTGGATATTGGCAACGCTATTGATCAGCCATTATTATTGTAATAAGCGTCGCCATGGCCTGCTGCGACTATCCACAAGATAATGGTTTATCAATTGTCTCTAAGTGTAGAAATTGGTGTCATTCATGAAGAGTCGGATATGTGCCAATAATTACTACGTTTCCTATTGTAGAAGTAGATGATTGTGATGAAAGACCAAGAGTTCAATAATGATTATTGCAACTTAAGTACTGTAATATGTAAAAGTGTGAATAGTCAAAAAATGAATATGCTAAGCACCTTAAGGTTCATTTTTGCTAGCACTTTATTATTTTTTCTTCTATTGTACGTATTGACAAAATTTAACAGTTCGTCAAAGGGACAAGGCCCGCTATACGAGAAGGATTTTCTTTGAAAATTGCTTAACATTTTCGCTTCTTGACCATAATTATATACCTTAAGTGGTTGACTTTTGGGTAATGTACATTATACATAATAAAAAAATAAAAATACAAAAATCTGCAAAAATAATTCTAAATCAAAACGCGAACACTTCTTTCTTACATTTAGAGTTCAGTTTTAACGAGCGCGATCGGTTAAGGTGTTTACACACGAGACACGCGCATAATTGAGAAATTACTAGCAGTCAGTACATTGCGTCTATCGCGTGTGTGGGCTTTATTACACGTAATATGTCTACTAACGAGATACACGATACTTTTCGCAGGCCACCGGTACAGTGCCGTAAAACCTCCAGGTCAGCGCATGTCTGAGGCGCAGTTCAGCGCGATTGTTACTGCCAAACAAATACCGACCTTGTGAAAATAAAAATAAAAATCAGCACGTCAAGGTAGACCTAAGTATGCGACACAGATTATAGTCACGTAACTTATTTTCGACTTTAATTTAAGGAACGCAATGTTGATATATGTTTGGCAGTGAAAATCACGCTGCGCTTCGCCACGTCATATGGCCTTTAGGTACTTATTTGGAAAATCTCAAAACTTTACATTTCTAGTCACACTTTATAGGTGTGTTTAATCTCGAAATACACCTTATAAGCACTTAATAATTATTTAAGAACAATAAAAATGTTTAAAGCGTTTTATAAAAGAAAGAAAAATGTATATAACTCTTATTTTATTAATTAAGTATTAAAATAAATAAATTATTAACTTCAGTGATATGTGCTCTTATTTATTTATCAAATGGTTCTGTAATGGTGGTGGTATAGTTAAAATTAAATATTCATTTTAACTACTTATAAATTCGTGATACAAAATATACATGATTGTAGGTAACAGTGAATTTTTATTTGTGTGTTTTTTTTAAAGTCTTTTTGATTATTGTGATGACGCGTGTAGGAATAAAATAGTGAACAATTATTCCAAATTTAACTACAAACTGACTTTTTAAACATAAGGACTATAAACCAATATTCGTGAAAAAGTAATATGTTGATAATATGCCTTTCACAGGACTTACACAAGTACCTATCGACGATACAAATACATCTTGATGCAATTTATTGACAATGAATAGGGAATGCTTTGAAATTCAATTATTAAAGTCCTTAAAGATCATAAATCCAAGATTCATTGCGTTTCCCTTCATACATTCAATACATTGACTAGCTTTTTCCATTGAGGTTCTGGAACAAAGTAAAGTAATGAGTATCTGATTAATTATAATTATTTGTAGATTGTATTAACTATTTGTTTCTACTTACCACTGTATTTTGGTATGAAAACTAGAAGTTGTCGAATTAAAACCAAGGCAATAACTAGTGAATATCCCAATCCATAGACGCAGGATACGAAGCAGATTGTTGAGCTGAAATTTAAAAAAAATACTTAGATTACAATCAAGGTAATGTCATAGATATTTGTGGGAATTTTAAAGGTATATGTGAACATAGAAACCATAACATGTGTACAGCAGCATTAATAAAGCCGCATCATATTATGAATTTACTTATGAGTAATAAGCAATTTGTACTAGAAAAATATGGGGCCTTAAATTGACCCTTGGAATACACCTATTCAAATGGAAGAGGCGCCAACGAAATTACACTGACAAGACCGGTTGGTGTTGTCTTTAATTATGATAGATAGAAAGGAGTTAGACAAGCTTAAATTAAAGTCCTATTACACCAATCATCTATCCAGTTTGGTGTAAGCAAAACTATAGTAAGATCACAAATTACTGAGATACTCCGGGATCGTTTAGTGTGCATTACATTAGTAAGTGAGCTATCCTACCCAGCATACTACAGACTCGGTAGTTGTAGTAAGTTCAATAATAAAATACTTACTTGAAATCATAATAGACATCATCACAATCCTGCGGCATGAGAATAACGCCATAAAATATAAAGGGTCGACAAACTGTTGTCAGACCTAAGTTCGTCCCAAAGATAAGTGTTGCAAAAGCAAAGATGTGGCCAGCAAGGAAATAAATATAGTTTGGTCTCAGTACACAGCAGTCCCACCTGGATAGAAAAACAGTAATTTTTATTGAACAAATAATAGTAATAAACTTACTCATCTCAAAGAATCACTGTTAATGCCAGCAAATTTGATTTGATAAGATTTATTGTCATCATTTCCGCCGAAAGACGTGCACTGAAAGACATAGGCCTCTCCCAAGTGGAAAGGAATTTGCCATAATCACTGGCAAGCAGGTTGGCGATCACAGTATGTTGGTTAATGCATAGAGAATGCTGCTGCCCATTCAATATTATGTCCCTTAGTTGACTTATACAACACCCACAGGAAGAAATGGTATGGTGCTATCCTTTGCATCTTTGCACCACAAGTAATATTTAATGTCAATAAATAGTACTAACCATATTGAATGGAAAAATCGTTCGTTGACTTCAATTTGACAAATTTGACAGTAATGTGAATCTGAGGTCAAGACTGGGCTGGAAACAAAAAGAAAAGTTTTAGAATCATCATCATCATAAGGTACCCTTTTCCTAAATACAAAAAAAAAAGAATTAAATGTTGTTTGTTTATATGTTATTCTGGTAACCCTTGGAAGGCAGCCAACAAAATGTTGTGATGACCAAATTGCATCATGACCAAATTTTTGCTGTAGGTATTGCTGATAAGAGTGTTTTATCATTTAATTTTTTCCTACTAATCAACATATATTCCATTGATTATTAAATTAACATCATGCTTATTTTCCCCAAAGGGTTAGGCAGAAGTTTCCGTCATAGTACACCCACATTTCACCATAATTAAAAAATATATAGGGAAATGATTAATTGATTTTGTATAATAATAGATTAATTTTGTCTCTTGTTTTAAAAACTCTTAATATGTTTGATCTAGTGGACAGTGCCTACCTCGACATTATGAAATAGGTCCATAAACTGTATTAACTCCTGATAAAATAAATTTAAATTCCCTTGTCTTGTAGAAATCTAGTTTAGCAGCCAATTTCAAAACTGAATAATGGCTTTTTGGTAAATGACCACACCCAAAAGCCATTACTTTGTTCAAAAGTTTGAAATTAGCACCTTACCATATTACCTTATTACAGTGCTAATTTTTGTTAAACATTTATGAGAAACTTGCTTTAGCCCGCGGCTTCGCCCGCGTGCTGTCGGAAATTATCGCAAGAGGACGTACTTCCGCGGTTAATGTATTAAGAATGCATTAACCCAGGTTATATAGGTAATAAGAGAGCAGTCTCACACAAATTTCGATCCCCTACAAATTTTTTTTGCTCCATACAAACTTCCACCCCCCATTTTAAGGGAAGTGGGGGGTTACACACATACATTACTTAAATATTACTGAAAGACAAGAGGGCATTAAGTATTACCTATACTCCTTTCCCTTAGATGATCCAGTGGCGAGTTCAAAATCAGCTACAGCCTTCATTTTGTAGAAGAAATAACATGTGCATGACAGAAGTAGCAGGAATATGAAATTTTCCAGTTGGGTTATTTCAAAGTATCCAAGCACACCACTTTCAAATACCAAAAACAAACATATTGCTGATGACATGGTCCATGAAAAGAAGAATGAGGATCTGAAATAATGAAAAAAAAAAATACTTGTTAACTATGAAAACATACTTTTTTAACTTGTCAAGGTAATAGAATAAGCACTTTACTGTAATTGACAATAATTTAATTGAACATCATCTGCCTAGACTTTTCCTAATTATCTTAGGGTTGGCTTCTATTCTGACTGGATTCAGCTAAAATACTGGTAATTATACATGGATCAACTGCCAATCTGACTTCCACAACCCAGTTACTGGGTAAAACAACTCCCCTTGGTAAGACTGGTTGTGAGTTTCAGGCTATTGATGACCCGTTACAACTGGAAAAATGGCTAAACATGCTTTCCGCAGCATGGAGGGTGGAGTCTTGGTATGTGACGATGGTCACCCATCCACGGACCAACCGCGAAAAGCGTAGCTTAACCTGATGGATCGACCCATGCAGCTATTATAGCCACACAGTAAAGTATATGGAGAATTAATGATTAGCAAGGCATTTTTTACACTAACATTACATATCATCATAGATCAGATGTAACATAAAATTATAATCAAGTGAAAGTGGGGCAAATGTACCTGTTCTTTTGCCGCGGTCTGGAGTATACGTATAAAGCACCCATTCCAATCACCACCATGACTATAATAGTCACTGGCCGCGATATGGTGGCTATTAATAAAAGTCCTGGTAGAATCAGATACGGCAATATAGCATCCATATCTACTTTCTTGCCACTTCTATTTGGCCCATACGGTATTAGATCTTGAATAGTCAGTGTTGTGGTCACCATTTTCACTGCTTGTACACAAGTTATATTTACTTCATTTATTTATGTAGTAATCGTTATGTCTTCGTTCGTATCACCGTACTTGTTTTTCGTTAGTTCTAGTTAATTACATCGTATTTAGGATGAGGCAAGGCGCAGGAAACAAATATGCTCTCCAAAATGTGAAATCGTAATATCAAACGAAAATCAACATTTCAATGTAAAATGTCATAATATGTCATTGTCAGTGTCACTGTCAGTCTCGGAACCATAAAAAAGCGACTTGGGTATTATTCTTTTGAGACACTGTATTCCTTTAAGGGTTTTTTTTGTGGGTGGGAATCATCAAATGACGTTTCCGCGCCGTCAAACTTTTACTGACTAAAACCCACCCGTGTTCCTTCAGTTGCCTATATGCCAGGGCCACAGTAACTCTTTTGAACAAATCTCGTGACCCTGGCAGGATTCCTATAAGGGGTTGGGCCGAAGTGTAGCTGTAGCTCTATCAAGCGGGCACATATCCAGATAATTTGTAAATTATGTAGTTTATGGCAGTACAGCTTCATTATTATACAGCCATTTTAAAGTTCCCGCACTAAGATAAAGAAAATGCGTTTTTTTTGGATGTTGTGCCAGTAAAAACATTTTTATACTGACATTGATAACCCTGAAAATGGCCATCTTTTTGGCTGAGGCTGGATCATCAGCATCATCGTAATTTAGATATTGTAGATATTATGTTCAGCCAAAATACGATCACCGCTGATCATGGGTAATTCCCAAACATCGCCACATCGACTGGTCCTGCTGTGTTTCTTGCACCTAGCGGATTCTCGCGATCTACATCAGATCGGTTTATCTTGTGGGGGCCTACCCACGCTACGCCTTCTGGTACGAACGCGAAACTCTATGAGAGAACTTTATCAAAAGAATCCGGTTTGCCACTTATGAATGAAGTGAAAGAGTCTTTTGTAGTAGCTTTGGCAATAAAGTTTCTAGCATCTGCATAGCTTTCGTGCCGAACCCAACACTAATCAATATTATTGAGGGAGTTCTCTAAAAGCTCTATTCAACGATCACCCTGTTTGAAGTCACCAAGTTAAGTTCGCTGAAGGTCATACAGGTTTAAGCCCCGACCTCGTCACACCCCGACGATGAGGTGGAGACCATGTATGAGGATATTTCCAGAGCCATGCACGATTCGAAAACTCACTTCACCGTTGTCATCCCCCATGACAACGGTGAAGTGAGTTTCAACGCGAAACTGGGCAAACGAGGCGATGCCGATGATGAGAGTGGGGCAATTTGGAGTTGGAAGTCGCAACCACCGGGGTCACTTACTGGCTAGTTTTATGGAAAAGGAAGGCCTCTTTATGATGAATTCCTTCTTCAGAAAACGTGAGCACAGGAAGTGGACCAAGCAGAGCCTTGATGGTGCAACAAAAACGAGATTGACTTCATTATGTCGACGAAGAAGCAAATATTCAATGATTTCTCTGTGATCAACGCGGTGAAAACCGGGAGTGACACCGCATGGTAAGAGGCACATTAAATATCAATATCAAGCTGGAAAGATCTCGGCTGATGAAGTCAACGCTACCAGGCCGAACCTTCTCACCAAAACACCATTGATTTGCGCAATTCGGGTTATTAACGATCTGTACGTGAAAATCGATCGATGTATTTACATGCCATTTGAGTGAAATCGCGAAAATACTGTTATTTTATGAAAGGGTGTAGATAAGAGTAGGCTATATGTTGTTTTTTTTTATATTTAAGATATTGTGTTTTCATATTAAAGGCGCTTAATAAAGTAGTTTTTGTATTTTATAGTTTTTAATTGTATAAGTTAGATGAGTTGTAAGGAAAATTTTATTAAATAAATAAATATCCTTCAATATGATTCAGTGGCGTTCGTGGTTTCTACCTACCCCCATGGGAAAAAGGCATGAGTTTATAATATATCTATGTATGATTCAGATAGTGACTGATAAATTTATAATGTGTTCTACGATTAGGGTGCAGGTAGCCGAAAATAGGTCATTTTCGATACGGAAGTATGCCGAATGGTTGTGAATAGCCATGCTGGGATACTGATGCTTCAGCCTATTACCAAACAAAAAATATATATAATCTATGTAATTAATTTCAGGATGAATATGATTTAAAATTACTGGGTTCTTGAACTCATCATCATCATCATCATCATCATTTCAGCCGAAAGACGTCCACTGCTGGACATAGGCCTCCCCCAAGCACCGCCACCTCGATCTGTTCTGTGCCTCCCGCATCCAACGCATTCCTGCGGCCTTCACCAGGTCATCGGTCCATCTTGTGGGAGGCCTTCCAACGCTACGTCTTCCAGTACGCGGTCGCCACTCCAGAACCTTCCGACCCCATCGGCCATCTGTTCTGCGAGCAATGTGCCCTGCCCACTGCCACTTAAGTTTGGCAATTCTTCGGGCTATGTCGGTAACCTTGGTTTTCCTACGGATCTCATCATTTCTGATTCGATCACGTAGGGAAACTCCAAGCATAGCCCTCTCCATTGCTCTTTGCGTGACTTTGAGCCTTCTTATGAGGCCCATTGTGAGCGACCACGTCTCAGTACCATATGTCATCACTGGCAACACACACTGGTCAAAGACTTTTGTCTTGAGACACTGCGGTAATTGGGACGAGAATATACCGCGTAGCTTCCCGAACGCTGCCCAGCCGAGTCGGATTCGACGATTGACCTCTTTCTCGAAGTTGGACCTACCTAACTGGACAGTCTGTCCTAGATACACATATTCGTCCACAACTTCGAGTGTAGCGCTTCCGATCTTCACTGGAGTGGGTATCACACGAGCATTGGACATGACCTTTGTCTTGTCCATGTTCATCCTAAGACCCACTCTTTCGGAAGCTCTACTGAGGTCATCGAGCATTGTACTGAGGTCCTCCATAGTCTCAGCCATGACTACTATATCGTCGGCAAATCGAAGGTGAGTGATGTACTCGCCATTGATGTTGATGCCAGCCCCTTTCCAGTCCAGAACCTTGAAGACATCCTCCAGTGCAGCGGTGAACAGTTTCGGAGAGATGACGTCTCCCTGTCTCACCCCTCGCTGCAGGAGGATAGGTTTCGAGGCTCTGTCCTGGAGCCGGACTGACATAGTGGCGTTTTCATACAAACACTTCAGCACCTCGATGTACCGATAGTCAATCTGGCACCGTGGGAGAGACTGCAGTACAGCCCAGGTTTCGATCGAATCGAAGGCTTTTTCGTAGTCCACAAACGCTAAGCAGAGAGGCAGGTTATACTCTTCGGTCTTTTGTATAACCTGCCGCAGCGTATGTATGTGGTCCACGGTGCTAAAGCCTTTACGGAATCCGGCTTGTTCGGGAGGCTGGAAGTCGTCAAACCTGCGCGCGAGACGGTTCGTGATGACCCTTGAAAACAGCTTGTAGACATGGCTCAGAAGTGAGATGGGCCTATAATTCTTAAGTAGGGTATTGTCACCCTTCTTAAAGAAAAGTACCACCACACCTCTGTTCCATGCCTGTGGCGTTTTGCCCTCGAGTATGACGGAATCAAATAACTTCTGAAGGGCCTTTAGAACGGGTTTTCCGCCGGCCTTCAGGAGCTCGGCCGTAATTCCGTCATCACCCGGCGCCTTGTTATTTTTAAGCTGCTTCAGAGCCATCCTAATCTCGTACAAGCTGACGTCCGGGATATCTTCAGTGTAGTGTCGAGTCAATCTAGCTCTCGGGTCGTTAGCCAGATTCATAACGGGGTTTCTGGTGGACGTGTATAACTGTCCATAAAACTTGAACTTGAACTCAACCCTAATTTAATTAAGAAATCCATGATAGTTAAAGCTTTTCTTTTAAATATTTTTGCAAATGTCATATGTTTAAAAGAACATATATTTATTGTTTATAGTTTAATCACAACCAGTACCTAATCAGTCATTATCATTCGTAATCGCATAGGTAAGTAGCTTGTCAACGTTTTCATGATTGTTTAATCACATTTATGAATCTTGTGTAATGCATTGCTGCAGACTCATATCCCCGGTAGTTGGGCAAGCAGGGGTCGCGGCATCCGACACACATGCGCCGTGTCAGTCAACAACAGATTGCGCGCGCACGCGTAACTAACGCTGTGTTTTTTACCTTATCCGCCGGTAACGACGTACCGACCGACCAACAGTATTGATCGGGTGTCCGCCACGAAACGGCGTCTCGAATATGCGACACGATTTTTTCCGCGCTTGACTTGTGTTCGACTGCAAATTGTAAACCCGATACCTTAAAAATAAAACGCTTAATATGGAGTAGTGAGAAAAGGTGTTTAGAGTGATAACTCTACAAGTTGACGAAATGTCCAAGGTAAGCGTTATCGCATTGAGCCATTGTTAGAACTTGGATTGTGGTGGTGCGGGTAGGTAGCTGCAAAAATCACTGCCAAGGACGTGTAATGTGGTGGATTTTGCAGATTTTCTGATAACCCATTTATACCTTTCTATCGACTACGAATATAGGCTAACATCAACCCATAGATTTGAAATTTTGGAGCACAGTAGTTCTAACAAAAATGTCTGTCTTTGCTCTTAAATGTGTCATTGGGATTATCGTTTCCTAATCCGGTAAGATATCCTAGTGTTTCGTACTGTATAGAAAACAATTTTCATTTGAAACAACCAGTTTTCCTTTGAAATAATTTCAACGCTTTTAAAGATAATGCCAAGAAATAATAGATGTAAACCGCAGTGCTCTGTTGGTCTATATTACCACTGGCGACATGTAAGCATCTACGATATACCTATGGTAAAGCCTGTATATCCGATACGTTTCTGGGGTACTGTAACTCTAGTTAGGACTTATTATATTCTTTCACATTACCCCTATGCGTTCATGTCGTCCTTCAGAAATGATTTATTAAATTATGCCTTGTTCTCGTGAGTTGTGATGTTTTCTACAGCATCTATGTAATTAATCAGTCTAGTTGGTTGATTCAACTCGTATAGTTCAGAGTATTGATCAGACCTTTTCTGTACTTACGGTATAAAGTTGTTGCATTATCGCTATCATTACTATGTTTTGCATAGTAGTGTCGGTGTCTACTACAAAATTATACTTATAGTCTGAAATCGAGCATCAAAATATGTTTCACAGAGGTCAAGGTAAAACAACTGAAAATTTTAACGTTATTAATTATCAGTAACACGCGTCGATACGCGTTATATCTTCTTGCTTTCTTATTAGTGTCTTGGTTTAATAAAACATGCAGATACAAAAAATATTATACCATAAAACCAGAGTGCCACAGTATAAGACTAATTTTGTGTCTGCTCTCAGCTTGGCAGCCGGTTATTCAGAGCCTGTTTTGATCGCCATCTTCCCAGTAGCTTGTAACGTCTGTTTTGTCAGCGGTTTACCTTCAGTTATTATTTGAGGGTCTTCTTAATTGATCTTTTGGCCGCATACGTACCTACCTAATTAGATATTTTTCGATCCAACCATTGACCTACCTACGATCCAATAGAAACATTTCTGCCATTGCTCGCCAATTAGCTCGATAAAACTTTATTTACGTATCTATACTTACGTAGTCTTTATATACCATATGTTTTAATTCTCACAATATATTGCTGTGGCGTTTTATGATTCTATGAGATCATACCTAGCTACGTTATTCATTTTACCCGGCAAAGATCTTAATTAAATTCAATTGCTTGCAAATTGAAGTAGTTAATCAATTTAGGGTGTTACCTTTGTACTCTGATAAACAATATTGTTTATTGCGGAATCTTCTGTACTCACAGTCATAAGAAGAAACGAACATGTTTCAAAGCTACCCTA
Organism: Aporophyla lueneburgensis; assembly: GCA_932294355.1. Taxonomy (NCBI): domain Eukaryota; kingdom Metazoa; phylum Arthropoda; class Insecta; order Lepidoptera; family Noctuidae; genus Aporophyla; species Aporophyla lueneburgensis. The sequence continues at coordinate 16,645,065 of OW028746.1, read as the reverse complement.
ATCTTAGCTTACGTCATGCATTGCAAAAAGTTGCCCACAGGTCGTTGACAGGACAGTGCCGGAGTTTTTTGCCCACCACTAAATCGATGCACGCTTTGAAACCTGTACAATAAGTGTTTGATTTGGACTGATATAAAAATTTCGAATTAAATGTTTATTTCTTTGAAATCAAAGGATGTTACGACGTTTTCCGGCTTGAAAAAAAAGATTACCGCGGAATGTAATAGGCACCTTATAATTGCACAGCTTATAGGTACTTTGATTCAGTATGGTTACTTCCTAACAGGAAATACAAAATCGTAGTGGCTATAGAAAATTTAGTTAGATATATACTTACGTATTGATTCCTTGCAATCAAAATGATACACTACATGCTTCAGTCCGCTAACTATTTGAGTTCGTAGAAAGCTATCGTGGCTGAATTTTCAAACTGTAAACTGATTTCCATTGCACCATGAATACTAGAAATTGGCTGCACTCACGAAATGGTCTTGGACACGGCCAATCAATAATGGCCTGTATACCAATAATGAATTGTGAGCTGGTTTTTGAACACCTGAATACGCAGGCTATCAAAAAACCTTGGATAAATATGTATATTATCAAGAACCTGACCGTAAACCGGTACAATATTATTGTTTTAAACGTATCGTATGGCATATCGGATCGGTAAGTATGGATTGCACGTTTCAGCAGTTGCGTTGCGATGTTGGCAATCGTCAATAATTTATTAACGTTTTTACCTACATATACTTTGTTAACAGTGATACGAGGGAAAGTGTAGCGGTGCCGTGTTAGCGTCTATTGCACTTTCGTATTCGAAAATAATAAATAATTTATTTGGGTTACCAGGACCTCAACATAGCGAAATGTATTTAAATAATATCTACACGAATAATAACATGTTTGGCGTGATTATGACTTTCTCCTAGCTGATACCTTAAATGTATCTTACGAAAGAAAAACTAAAAAATATTCTGGCACGTCAGTGGAACAAGAACCTGACTACGTTAGGCTAGGGTTTATAGAAGTTTCATTGCTTGGGCCGATCAGATTCTTAGTTCTGGATTGAACCTTCCATTGTAACATTTATTTCAGTTTCACACCACTTCACAGTAGCACTTCTACGTAGCAGAAAGGAAGCATTAGAAGTTATTGTTACAAACTTCCACTAGCATGGAGGGTATATTCGTAAAATAATGTTAAATTCATCAATTTCACCATGAAGCGTTATTTGCACTTTTGGGAATAGATCACTGGTTAGGACGCGCGTCCCTGATGAGAAAAAAAAATAGTGCCCCAAATGTCGCGTGTGCACCCGTTGGATCATAAGAATTCTTTTTGCCTACAATTAACTTTGGTTGATTAAAATTAACGATATAGTGAATCAAAAAATTTAAAAAAAAACGGGCATTTTTCCTTATGATCCCCCGGGGGCTCATAAGGACGTTTGACGGGACGGCGATAATAGTTCTTATTTGTTCTTCTCTTCTTTCTTCTTCTAAATGCTTAGTGTAGATTTCATCTATTACCCGTCATTTTCTCGATGTTACCATGCACGTGGCCTACCTACGCTCCTACGGCTAGTGCTGTCTCAATTCCAGCTCCAGGCCCTTCTGATTTCATCCACCATTCGGTGTGTGCATCTGTCTATCCACTTCTTCCATGCTGCCACCAGGGCCATCTGGGTTAGCTTTGTTTTTTGCGATCTCTAAATGATCTATCGGTAAAGTGAACGGGACCAATCAGAAGTAAGAACTAAAGTTCTGACTGCCTAATTTCCGTGTACTGATAATCTTGCAGCATTAAAGTGTTTTAAATCTCTTTACAACACACAGGCCTTGATGAGGCGCCACTGACCTTTCCTTTTATTTTTTTTATGTCTATGGCAAAAAGTTTACACTGCGGGTGGAAATACTTGGGTAATCAATACCCTGTTTGTAGGCAATAAAAACTGAAAGTACTTAATTAATAAAACCAATATAAATAGTGATAGACATGGGTATGATTGCAAACTCTCCCTCGTAGATCGTATTTCGTATAGTCATTTGGCTACTTCATAGGTATGCAAAATTGAGTAAAAATCTCATAAAAATTCATTAATCTAGCAATCAAATGTATAATAATAGTTTGTTGTGTTCTGTACGCGATTTTAGAATACTATTTACCTAAACAAACACGTAGTCTTTGTTTTATTTTGTGCTACCGATGTTCTGCATTTTATTTGTATTAATTAAAAGGTATGTTGCTGTTCAAGACTGGTTTTAAAGATCTAAATTTATTTTCAACTTGAAGGTAACCATTTGAGCATTTAAAATGTCTGGGTATTTTCAATATTTACAAGGAGGTGTTCGCATTATGAGAAGTCGTGACTTGCCACGAACTCAGGCTGGAGGCACCAATGTGTTTGCCTTGTGTTTATGGAAAATAAGTGTTCACGACCGGTGCCGAGTGTTGAAGATGTCTTTTACCAAAAAAAAAAAAAACATGAGGATAAAACATTGTTAAACGAGTAAGTTTACAAAATAAACAGTAATTCATACCTAAAATTGAACAGCATTGTTATATACAGTACCTGTACCTACAGCAACCAATTGTTGATCTTAATTAAAAGCTGGGGCGCTTACTCCAGTTAGTTCGTGGATGGATGAATATCCATTACATCTCGAGACGGCTCCGTGCCTTGAAAAGCACGCTGAGCATTTGGTCCCGGCTGACATTCGTTCGTCGTCGTTTCGTTCGTTCGTTTCGTTCGTTCGTTCGTTCGTTCGTTCGACAGTCGGTAAAAGTTCGACGGCGGGTAGTCTGCAGAAGCCCAAAAAGTGTGATAACTATTCTTACCAAGGGGTATAGTATTATCCAGTAACTGGGTTCTGGAGGTCCGACAGGCATTCGTTCAGCTGCACCAGGTTAGACTAGAAGCCGAACCCCAAATAGTTGAGAAAACGATATATACATATATAGACATTTTACGTGTCTAAGATAATTTCTAACGAATACGTAGGTCATATTTTTTGTATAAAGCGGAAGGGTATGAATGGTACTATAAACTAGAACAATGCCCAATTAATGTTTTCGATGTAAAGGAAGCAATAAGAACTAAGTTCCTGGTATAAACGAATTTATTTAATAAAATTAAGTTCAAGGCAACACAGTGTAAAACATCCTGAACAGCATTCAAAGAATATTCTGTTATGTACCTACTTTTCTTTTATATCTTAGTACTTTTCACTTAATTCTTAAGAAAAAACCTATCTTTCAAATTAAATCAGACTATAATACCCTAATTAGGTAGCAATATGTGAGTAAAAGTTCAGTAAATTTTCCTGAAAAACAGTCAGTGCTGAAAGGCTGAAGAAGCTAAGTTTTTCTTATTGTTCACGCAGTTCCTTATAATATAATATAATTAGAAAGAATATAATAAATCCATTGTGACCGAGGAAGGATAAGAATTTAACCTATGCTACACGAAATTAATTAATCTTTAAGTTCGTGTTGATAATTGTTATTACCTAAGATATTAAACATGGTTATTGTACGGTGAACGATTCAATCATAAGAAATGATGGTCAAGGATTAAGTCCGTATGAGGAAAAAAACTTGTTTTATTGCAAGAGCATGTCTACACGAAGGCATGCAAGATTAATGCCAGGCGGAGAACTAAGTACCTAACATTAGTCCATTTGTTCTTAGTTTATATTGTAAAATCGATATAGCCTACATTTGAGAGTATTACCCTAACTTGGAATCAATAAACTTTTACTGTGTCACGTCTTGAACCTTAAACTAGGTGACGATGCTAATATTTTATTCTTAGGCCTTTAAACCTTTAAGTTTTATTAGGTTCTGTCCTTGATTAGGTTAGTGCCTTTTCTTGGTCAGATATCTTAACCTCATAAAACCACCAAGTTGTGAGAACAGCTGTGGAATTTTACTAATATAAGTAAGTGTTGGCAGATGGGTAACAAATTAAAATGCAGTCATTTCCTTCTTGGCGTGCACTGACTTGCGAATAGGTACAACTTTCAAGGCGAATGTAGAATACTACAGGGGAAAGTCAGGTTTTTGATGTCCACGAATTTCCAAGTATATTAATACGGTACAGTCGAATCTGGATTGGATGCTTGAATCGCCGTTTTTTACTTCATGACATCAGACTAGAGGATACAATCCCGAGCATGTTTTTCAATCCCGGGATTACGGGATTTTTGAAGCGTAATCCCGGGATCCCGGGCCTATCCCGGGATTAGACTATGTGGTTTCTAATTGGTCTAAATTGAAAAAACAACTTAAATAATTAAAAAAAAATCTTTTTAAAGTCTTTGCACAACAAAAATCACAATATAATAAGAAAAGATAAAGACAAAACAAAAAAAACTATACTTTTGCAAGAAATCTAAAAGACAACACAAAAAAATATTTAAAATTTCGAAAATATAATCGCAGGAAAATATCAAAGCATCCAATCTTTGACTTCCAAGCCTGCTTCGTAGTTTATTGCCAACATAAGCAGCAGCTGAAAACACTCGCTCAGGTTTACGCTGGTTGGAGGAATAATAGACAATTCGTGTAGATACTTATATGCTGTTTCTAAGTGATATCCACGAACTCCTCCATTTTTGAACAGGCTCATTTCACGTCTAATACTACAATATTTGCCAACCCCAATTCATTTTGTACTTGTACTTCAGGATCTAGGGATTTCATACTCTTGTTAATTTCCAGATGTAACTTTTCCTTTAAGTCCCTTCTAAGTTCTACGACAAATATATATATATTAGGACTGTACCTGTTTAGTGTGTACTGTGTATAGTAGGTACGTATCGTACGACGGCGTATCTAAGGGTTGTTTTTGTCGTTATGTAATAAATGCTTTTCATATAGGCTAGGCAAGGTTATTGTCAAGGCGCAACGGACTACGGAATACAAATTAGACTTGTTTGTGGCAATCCCGAAAATCCCGGGATTAGCCAAGTACAGTCCCGGGATTTTCGGGGCCAGAAAACGGTCGGGATCCCGGGATCCCGAAATTCGGGATCCCGGGATTGTATCCTCTACATCAGACATATGACTGGTCTGGCCTGGTGTAGCCGCTGCCGTCACTGCACTACGCCATAATTATTATTGCTTCAAATTTCGCAGGTAATAATGATAGCGAGCCTAGTTTAGATACCTTTGTATATTAAAATAATCTACTGATCAAGATGCTGATCGGTAAACGAGATAGGTTCGAATTAAAACATGATTCTCACCGTATAAGGTTCGCATGGAATTTTCCAAATCATCTCCACTCATATGCATGAGTTGTTGATTTGTCTGATTTGCCGTGAACCGAGGAAGTTGAAAAGTCAAATAATTTCAAATTTATGTAACAATGACTGCGACTGATGCATCTGCAAATGATGACCAGCGTTTAACGTGGTTATGATAATGTTTGACATTACAATGGACCAGTGACACACTGGGTACCTGCATATGATGTCATGATATGTAATATTGATGTAATAGCTTTCTATTTTGTGCACAATTATCGCTTACTATTTAACGTTGAACAAAAATAATAGTGTAATTCACGAACTGAAAAGCAACTTCATATCCTAGAACGATCACATTTCCTAATGATCTCTCTTTAATGACATATTGTTTGAAATTGTTATTATTCTTTCATTGTTCTGATTTCAATAACAATGTATGGTTAGTGAACAGGTTTTCATTTGCATATCTCTTGGAAATATTGAAGAGCTTAAGCAAAGGGCAAGTTGCTGGCGGCGAGCCTCCTTGCCGGAGTGCCGCCATGGGATCTGGAGGCAAAGGTCCTCGCGCACATGTGGGAGTGGCGCGAGGAGGTGAAACGCCGGGGTGAAACTCCGCTGCCGCGACAAATCGCGGCTCGGCGGACAGAGCTCCGGTGTGATCTCATGGCGACATGGCGGGTACGATTGTCGCAACCCAGCGCAGGGCACGCCACAATTGCGGCGGTAAGTCCCCTCTTTGAGGAGTGGATAGAGAGGCGCCACGGCGTCCTCACCTTCCGCCTGACGCAGGTTCTCACCGGGCATGGGTGCTTCGGTGGGTTCCTGTTCAGGATAAAGCGGGAGGATACGTCCGGGTGTTTCCATTGCGAGGATCGTCTGGAGGACACGGTGGAGCATACGGTGGAGGTGTGCCCTGCCTGGGCGGGGCACCGCCGTGTCCTCGTGGAGGCGATCGGCGGCGGCGACCTCTCGCGTCCGGCCCTGGTGCGAGCCATGGTACGGAGCGAGAGGGAGTGGGAAGCCGTCACCTCCTTCTGCGAAGCAGTAATGCTCGCGAAGGAGGAGGCGGGGCGCGTGAGGGAGTGGCAGTCTCTGCGCCCTCACGTCCCTAGCCGCCGCAGGAGGAGACGCCCCGGGCGTCGGGAGTCGATTGCGGACTCCCGGCCACCGTAGGCGCGAGCTTGCGGGTGGCGAGCAATGGGTAGCTCGCCGCCCGGTAAGGACCAAGCTCGGGTCGACGGCGCGCAGTGTTCCACGCGCGCCTCAAAGAGATGTCAGCAGCAGCGTAGGGGTCTAATAGGACCGATGCCTGCCGGGGTCGCGTGATCGTTCGAAAGAGATACCGTGACCCTGGCACATGGGCAACTGATGGAACACGGGTGGGTTTTAGTCAGTAAAAGTCTGACACGCCCTCCCGCTCCGCCCAGAGCGGGAGAAGTCATTTGATGATTTCCCATCCTGAAAAAAAAAAAAAAAAGGGCAAGTTGCTAGCCAGCTTTTTGAGCCCCAAGGAGACGGCAATATTCCCATAAAATTCTCTCTTCCATTGCAAGCAACTCATACTTTATTGATCGCTTCTGAATACATATATAAAAAACTTTTAACAAAAAATTAAACCGCCGAAAAACTGAAAAACATAAAATAATAAACCTTAAAATTATGAGTCGGCGCTTTGAGTGAATGCAAAAGTTTTTATTTTATATTTTTTGTGGCTTTAATGTACTAATAATACTTTGCAAGGTATACTCTATCCAACACAAAAAGAATTATCAAAATCGGACTACTCTGTATAAAGTTATGCGTGTTTATACATTACAATCAGTGAGTGAACAATCAATCATCCCCTATTTTCCGACCCTTAGGGTTCGATTTTGTTTTCCAAATTTATATGGGACCACCTTGGGAGTATACCCTTTCCAATAGAAGAAGAATTGTCACAATCGGACCACTATGTAAAAAGATATGCGTGGTCATACATAAAAAAAAAAAATATACGCGTCGAAATGATAACCTCCTCCGTTTTTTTTTCGTCGGTTGAAAATATAGCAGCGAACGGAAAATTAACGATTCGAAAAGTCAATATATATATTAACAGCATTGTCTTACCCAATTCTCACGAATACATATACAATAGATATCAAAACAGAAAAACAATTTAAATAAAACTAGCAGTTCGAGGCAGGTCACGTTTCAAGGTTTAATTAATAAGCAAATAGTAGTTTTATGGTTCTGCATTTAAAGATACCGTCGTATACTTCGATTTTATTTCCATATCTAGATTAAAATGGCCTTTTCGTGTCTATCATTTTGTATTTATTTAAATACCTACATGACTTGTTTTGTTCGGTATGCAAGATATTGACCTTAAGCGCCGCATATCTGAAATCAACATTAAAAAAACTTTAAGAAATATCGAACTGGTTTAAATGTTTAACCTCTAAGTCCCTGAGATACCACATTTGGTATAGACACAATGGTTAATTAATTGTCTGTAATTACGGTAATTGACTGGTTAATAAGGTTTTGATAACGATCAATTTCTTACTTATTTAGCACAGCGCTGTCTGATGAAATCAATACAAGTTCATAAACATCACGACGACATATTATAAACAACACAAAACATAACTAAACTAGGTAGAAATATGTTTTGTATCGCTGAGAAATTGTCATTGTTTTCCTCTTCAAAGATTCAAAGTATTTTCGCACGATCCCTATATAATGTACCATCTAACGGGTGAATAACTTCTTTTTTAGTTCATATGTACTCATTAAACGTTCTCACGAAAGCAAAATGCTCGTGAATTAGTAGGTTGTTAAGTTTCTAATTTTATTTTTGCCGGCATTCGTTCTAATGAAGACGAACATTTCTTGTTTAATTATTAAAAAGGTAGACTTAGCTCTTGAAATTACTTCCAAATCAGTCATTGACATTTGAGGGATTTTAATAAAGAATTTTAGAAGTTTATTTCGCTACGCCATGCGCCAGGGCCGCGCCGTAACCGTAGCGTAGACCTCGTAGAATATATTTGAGCTATACATTCCGTAGGTTGTAGACCACTGAAGGTAGATATAATTATGGGATCGTTGATACTTTTATGGAAATAATTATATTTTTTTCCCTAAAAATTCGCTACGTCGTAGCTGCAGCGTAGACCTCGTAGGGTCTATTTGAGCTTCTTATTCCGTAGGGCGAAGATTATACATAATAGTAGCAATAACAATTATGAGTCTTGGGTCAAATACTTTTACTAGAAATAATACATTTATTACATTTTTATCAAAAAAATTGTTACACCGTAGCCGCCGCGTAGATCTAGTAGGGTCTCACAGGTTCCGTAGAGCGTAGACCACTGAAGGTAAGTGATTAGGTATAATTATGAGGTCGTGAGTTGGATATAAGTATGTATATTTTAAAAAGGTTCTTCGTAATTATTTAATTTATACCTAAAATTTCCTGTGCCGGAGTCATAGCGTAGAACCCGTAAGGTCTTTGAGAAACTTCCTCGACATCTGCAATAAACAAGTTATTATAAAAATATATTCATAGCAGATATTTTTATTTTAAACCTTGGATGACCCACATACATAATAATATCAAATCACCTTTGACATTAGACGTATGTGTAACATATCTGACTATCTGTAATATAATAACATGACAGATTGATGATAATCAATACGTTTACGCACCTATCGTGAATTAATATTGTTCATTGATATATTGTTAGAAGTTCATTATTATCTGTAATATCTCATTTATTGTTAGTAGTTATAGCTATAGATAACACCAGATTGATTCCACTAGAGCCACGTAGTTGAAAAAAGAATTCACTTTTGAAAATTACGAAAAAAAATATAGTAATGTCTTAAACTCTTTTCCTACTTCTTTCTTCGTCTTCTTTCTTGATCACATAATAAGGAGTATTATATTTTTTGCAACTGTTCCAAAAGGTGTTTCATAAGAGTAAACTCCCTTATATCCGTGTTATATATCTGTTAGTTATTGTCTGTCGTTCATGTAATCAGTGGAATACCCGCGATGTTATATTACAATGTGTACATTTTTCCAAGCCGCAGTGACAGGTAAATTGCTAGAGATTGAATTAGATACATTAGCATCATCCGCTGTTATTAGATCACCAAGTAAGGTCACAGACTCGGTAAAGTACCAAAGTGTCATAATGCGGACTGTGACGTATATAGTGACTCCATTTTCGTAAATATCAGACGGCCAATTCCCGTTTTTAAAATTGTTCAAAGTAAACTCGCGATCGCTCTCTCATCCTACCGACAATCAACCGCAAACACTTGTCATCAATGTAGGGATTCTAGAGTTCTATTGTGTTATATATTCTTGACAGATTGGGACGAAATTAGAATTCGATCATTCTGACAAATACGGGAGTTGTCCCTTCCTCTGGTATTTCAAGATAAGAGGTTAAAAAGCAATTTGTAGCAGATTCATGTTCAATTTCTATTTAAATAGCCAATGAAAACCTATCTTTTAAAATTGCTGTAAAGCATGCACCATTTGCTCAGGGCAAGTCTAAGTGTACCTATCGATTTTCCCTGAGTTCAGGGGAGTTACCATCGACTGTGTATATATACTATCTTTCACGCATGAATCAGTGAATGATAAACTGCTAATGAAAATACAACAAATCATTTGTTTGTACAAATCTATGTATAACGATATATATTTTGTCTCTGTGTAGGTAACATTAATTGATGCGACGCCTGATTTATCACTTTATCAGACTTACCTACATTACAAACAATCGTATGATGTATTTGCATTATATCCCTACAAGTCCATGAGAATATTACCTCTGAGCATAAATTCTTGTTCATTTAGTAAGCAATACTGTTTTATAAATGATCTCGTTTGACTAGAATGCTTTGTTTGCGATGAACACTTGGTCGTAATAATCGAATTAACCCCATTATACTTGCTACCTATAGATCTATAATTTAAAAGTATTTTGTCCAATGAGTATATTTTTGTTTGTCATCATCAGAATCAGAAGGAGCATGTTATCAAGGTTACATATAAATGATTTTAGTTATTAAATGTATGGCAGTTAAATCGTTACATGTGTTAATGGACAGAAAAGTATCTATATCTAATCTATAAGGCGTTAACGTTTACTTTGTGAAACAGTTAAGTGATAAGAATGCTGTAGAATAAACCAATGTAGATAACGCGATACTATTTTAATAGATACCATAACCGGAGAATAGTTACCGATTTGCAAAACCACAAATGAAAAATAAATAAGCATAAAATATTACACAAGAATCGTTATAGGTTGATTCGCTGTTGTTTTAACGTAACATTTTGAAGTATTAATTACCGTTCGACGGAAAATGACCGAAGTGCTGGCATTGTGAAAACTTAATTCCTTTTGACGGTTGAGCAACGTTCAATGCACGAACTAATAAAACCATTTTACTTGGTTTATACATCCACGTTAGCTATGGTACTGAGGCTATTTAACACGATAATAGTAACTTCGACGTAAAATATGTATGAGTATCTAAAAACGATAGTGTTATTATTTCACATGCTCAGTATGAAATCCGCTTTCGACGTGGAAACACGAACAAAATTTTAAATAACAGAGACGATGTTAACTAAATAAGTTAGTGTGTAATAATGAGTGGGTATGACCAGTCGTGCTTGTGAGAGGAATCAGGTTAAGAAGTGCCGGTTGTCTTCTCACTTGGAATTAATGCTGGTGTCAAAGATTCCTGGTATCATTGTGTTCATTCGTGACTTTGCGCTCCAATAACATGTAGACGTTTTTATACTCTATCGTATACGAATACGATGAATGATGATGCCTCGCCAACGAGTAACGACCTCTCTATTGTGTTTTTGTAGTGTTTTTGCGTCAAATACAAGTTTATGTGGAAAATACGTATTCACGATTATTTTGGAGTAACTTAAAAATTGTGACATTTTTTTTATAGAAGTTGGTTTTGCGTGGTAATGTGATGGAATAGTAAATGCCTAGATCTCCATTATACAGAATGACCTTACTTCAATGATGAAAAAAAAAAACACGTTGCAACGCAATGTAAGTACACGTGCCCCCTACAACAGTATATGTGCATGGCAAGCACCATGCGTGACCGTGCTCTGAACCATGATGAGCAGACAATAAGTAGGGAGTGCTCAGCACAGACCCAAGTTGAGAGCATTAGCGTAATTGGTTGTATGAATCATATGAACATACAAAGTCTTAATTAGATTAAAGATACCTCATAACTGACCGAATCTAATCCGTATTCCGGGTGTTTTGTTCGCCGTTTTTGCAATCGTGCGTTATTTTTTTAGCTTACTAAAAAGGTTATCTCTTAACACAGCTGATCAGTATCAGTTTTGCAATCGTGCGTTTTTTTTTAGCTTACTGAAAAGGTTATCTCTTAACACAGCTGATCAGTATCAGTCGCTTTTGGCCGAAAATCTTAAGATTTTCGTGATCTCTGTATTATAACTATATTACAGTGATGACAAATAAATTAATCTATTAATTATCTCTGTTTCAGATACCTGTGGATAAGAATGGCAAGCTAAGAACATTAGAGTTGAGAGGAGTTTACTCCGCCTCAAAATTAAAAAATTTGGAAACGCTTAAATCCTTTGATGTTTCAAGAACTGCTGATATTGTAGAGAAGACCCATGCTGTAACAAAAATTAAAAATGATATAAAGGAACCAGTTTTTTGTAAGGCTTATGCATCATTTATACCAAAAATGAGCTTGAATTTGGAAAAAGTGATTGAGCAAAACCCGAGAATATTAGATTTGCGTGAAAAATTGAATCAAATAACAAAAAAACAGGATAGTAATAATGTTGATAAGAAGACAAAAGGACTAATTAATGATATAACACAACACCTGGTCGACAAGAAAGATGAAGACGAGTCTGGCCCGTATAGTTTGTTGTTTGATCTACAGTCTGATCCTTCTACATCCTTTAACGAAAGTGCAGCAGTGAACGTTTGGAACCGACCAAAATCAGAAATACTTAGTGATACGAACTCACAAGCGTTTAAGAAGTTAATTAATCCCATTAACAAGAGCGCAGATAGGCTACCGAACGTTTTGAATTTTGACGAAAAACCGATGAGAGAATTTGAATACTCTTGCGAAAACGAGTTTACCTTCCCGGCAAAAAAGACGTTTAACACACATTCCAGATCTGATCTCTGTTTACAGTTAAAAACACATGTTCATCCACGATTATTTGAATCCAACTTGAGTCCTAATGAAAATTCATTGAGTAGGACGAATGAAGAGAACTCACTGGATGATAGTTTGGGCATTTTGACTCCAGACCAAATGGATGATATATGTTATTTAGAAAACGCTTTTTCACCTACAGTAGAGGGACTACCAATTTTCTGTGATACTAATGAAAGCAAAATATCTCCAGATAATGGTGATACCCCATCGACTGATAAGACTGAAAGTAACTCTGCAGCATCGACGATACAAAATGATGGATTTGATACCATGGAGAATACAAGGTGCACGTTTGAAGGTCAACTGGCTCCAATTGTCAGCCTGGAAACAATCATGAATAATGATGATCACAATTCTCTTACACCCTATGATTCCCCAGCTCATAAATGTAGTGAAACATTGTCTACTCAAGAACCATTGTCGATTACTTCAAGGACTTTTGATATGCCTTCTCAAGATGTCACAATAGGCAAGGACGAGTTGTCTTCGAATTTAATAGACGAAGAATTCATGCCCTCTATACACAGCAGCATTTTGGAACCAGTTAGTTCAATTGCTGAAAATGTGGCCAATTTAGAAATAGCTCTAGATTGTAAACATGAAAATCTTTTAATTACCAACAGAATTGAACAAACACCATCGCCAGAAGATTTGCCACTAGACAGTTCAGATATTACTGGCGAAATAAGTACATACTCCCAGTTTTCTGCATCGACGCTGCACGACTCGCAGACTTATTCAGATGGTAAAAGCGATTATCCAAAATCAATAGAAACTTCTAAAGTTTCGAATAGTTTCATAACAAGTATTACTAGCATTACAAGTTTAGATGGTTACCAAGGTGATGGAGAAATGTCCAGACCCGTGAGTAGAGGAGCAGACCATTCTATTGAAAATCGTGAAGATGCCATTGAAATGGACTGGCAAAATGTGCCTGTGGCAAGAAGAGCAGATCCCATGACTGATTCGGATTTCTTTACAGAAAGTGATGCCGATGGTTTAGATGACCACATGCAAAGAGGTGACCGTCGAGCTCAGGTTATTGATGGAGCTCTTTATGGTGGAAAGAAAGTCAATGGTAACCCACCTCTAATTGTAAACAGAAATGAAGACTCTTGCATGGAATCAAGTGGAGTGTACACTGACTTTGAAAATCACCGTACATCTCCTGTGTTCTTGAACGTCATTGATGACATGTCTCCTGATGGGTCTACTCCTTCCACTCGATCAGAATGCAGTCAGAAAAATGCTAGCACGGGAAATTTGAACGCTTATTTTTCACCCCTGCAAGATACGTTGGATGAACATAAATCTGATACGTCTCACATAATCGATGATGATGAGACACCGAAAAATACAAGCAAAAGGAATTCGTTGAACAGTGTGAAGGATATGAAAAGTGCAGAAAAGAATAAAGAAGAGAAGAGAAGCTTTACATTAAAAAAGTATAAAATGCCTAAGCGTGATGTGCCAAGTAAACTGAAGAGTATGCTGGCTAACAGAAAGACAGATGCAGATAACAGTGTGCAGAGTAGCCCAAAAATTGTGAAAAAGACAGAAAGAAGAGAAAATTTGGCGAAAAAGAATTCCATAGAAACAAAGAACGATTATAAGATAAAATCTTTCAAGGATATAAAGTCGAAGGTGGACTGCTCTTTTTCATTACAACGATCTCAAACTTCGTGCAGTGTCAGTAGAATGTTAAGCTCTAAATCTACAAACAACAACGTAAAACCTAAAAGGTAACTGAACAATAATTGTTTTTAATGCTTGTGTGACAAGCATGTAACATTTATTTAGTTTTTGCTGTAGGTAATACAAAAGCAACATAGTAAAACGGGGTTGAGTTAATTTTAAGATAGTGGGCTGGTTATTTAGAATTGAATGAAAAAAACCGGCCAAGTGCGAGTCGGACTCGCGCACCGAGGTTTCCGTACAAACCTGTAGGTATTCTCGGTTTAAAAATATTTTTTTTTTAATTTTTTATATTTTAGTTGATTGAATGTAAGGTAAATTGCGGTTTACGATTTATGACGTTTTAAAAAAAAACTACTCACTCGATCTCGTTCAAACCAATTTTCGGTGGTAGTTTACATGGTAATGTACATCATATATTTTTTTTAGTTTTATCATTCTCTTATTTTAGAAGTTACGGTGGGGGGGGGGGGGGGGGGACACATTTTACCACTTTGGAAGTGTCTTTCGCGCAAACTATTCAGTTTAGAAAAAAATGATATTAGAAACCTCATTACCATTTTTGAAGACCTATTCATAGATACCCCACACGTATGGGTTTGATGAAAAAAAACATTTTTGAGTTTCAGTTCTATGTATGGGGAACCCCAAAATTTATTGTTTTTTTTCTACTTTAGTGTGAAAATCTTAATGCGGTTCACAGAATACATCTACTTACCAAGTTTCAACAGCATAGCTCTTATAGTTTCGGAATAAAATGGCTGTGACATACGGACGGACGGACAGACAGACAGACAGACAGACAGACAGACATGACGAATCTATAAGGGTTCCGTTTTTTGCCATTTGGCAACGGAACCCTAAAAAAAGACTGATTCACCATATCAAATTTAACTGAAAAGTTAGAGTATTCTTTGCCAGCAATTTGCTATCGTCCAACATAATTATGATAGGAAAGAAAGATTCATCAACTGATTATTTAATCTGATGACCTCTGTGTGTAGCCGACATATGCGTATGCGCATGGAGCTGGGTTCGGCGGCGGGCAGCGGCAAGAGCAGCCTGCACAGCTCGCAGAGCGACATCAGCGCCAGTAGCACCCCGCTTGGCAAGCACTCCACCGGCCGCTTCCCCCTGCTTAGTAAGTACTATCAATACATTTTTTAAATTTACTTCTCGTCTTTCAGTTACCTACGTCACTTCCTACACTTGAATTCCTACGTTTAGCGGGATGCAGTTCCGTAACTGATTTGCAGATTGACTAGTTTTATTTTACCATGAGATGAGCTATTCTCATACAGGCATGGCCATTGCGCGCAACTTGTTACCAAGAAAACATCAGCTGTTTAATAGTTTGAGGGTGGATGTCTCTACCACGCTGTTTAGTTTGTACCGGTAAGAAGAGGCAGAAGGGACTGGATACAAAATTTACAGTCGTCCCTTTGTGCCCTTTTGTAATCTCTAACGTCAATTTGACGTGATACCTACTATCCTAAATGTCTACGTCCAGAAAAAGTATAGTACGCGCTCATAATACCGTAATTGTCGTGGATAGAAATTTAAAAGCGCTTATTAGCTTAGCGTTATTATTTAGATCCGTATTAGCTACTTCCCTGTCTCAAAGTGATGCTCGTGGAGATCCATGTTAATATCGCCCAGTTAGGAATTAAAACGAGAAAGTGCTTAGTTTTTTAGTATTTTGCAACAAATATTAACTACTGTTGACTAAAATTTAACTACGGCAGTAGGAAATACAGGATCAGTTTTTATCCAGTGCGCAAACTGTAAGCATGAATTCAGCATATCATTCTAGACCCCCCAGCGTAGAAAATTTACGTCGGTTATACAAAAAAAAAATCAGCTGTTCCATACATTTTGACCCCGTAGGTATTGCATTTTTTTATGAAACAGCAGATTTTTTTTTGTAGAACTGTCGAAAACATATCTGCGCAAGGGGGCCTAGTATGATCTGCTGAATTCATGGTTACAATTTACGCACTGGATAAAAACTTATGCTGTATAATATTCTTATGTAGCGTTAACATCGATGAAAACGGTCATAAATGGTATATGGAGCATAGGAAAAGTCTCTTTCTGAATCTTAAGAATCTAAAAGCGATCAAGGAATTAAGCAATGCCAAGAAGATAAGATGCACGAGCATATAGGCTAATTTACTAGGTCGGGTACGGCCACTTACTCTTTCGATGCGTCATGCAAAATTGACGTAAATTTTGCCTCTTGATTGTTTAGAGAGATTAGTCTATGATCTATGAGATTCGGAATATTTCTACGATATCAAACAATGATATCGCTTCTGAGACTATTATCACTGAAATTCAGATGTATCTACCTACCTAAACACATTCCTAACTAAAAAACAAATGGAGGAAAATCTAAGATCACGCGTATCAACGTAAAACCTGCGTGATAACAACGCAATACTTCTAGTTTGTGTTTTGACACACCACTCTACTTCAAGGTTGGCTAGCATTGCCTTCATGTAATTCAATGACATGTGTGAATTCTAAAACAATTCACGTCGCGACTCATTAAAATTACACGTTGTATACTGTCTGACGACTGATTTTGAACTGTTTTATGAGTAATACTATTACAGCACTACAACTATTATTACTATAGGACTATACTAGTATATACAAAGTTCCTTATTAAAAGTAGCACATACAATATGTAAAATGCAATTTCCATTTTCTTCGAAAACTACTTATAGTTATAAAGTTTCCTATTCATTCGTTACTATACTTACTTTGTATCTACGTCATTCAGTATGAATATTTAATGTGACAGTGCCACGCCACAATGTTAACCCGATGCTTATTGTTTTGTTCTCCTAATTCTTGTGTAAATTCTTCTATAATATACTGTCGAGTTCATGGCAATGTGTTGTCCTTGTTTGTTAGGTTTCGTATGATTTAGCACCTCCTTATGTATTGGTGATAGCAATTATCACGTAAGCGTGCAAGAACCTAAACGAGTAGTTCAAAATAGCAAGAGCAAACAAAAATTCTTCCAGACTTTAGGTGGAAAGTCCAGGGTAGTACGCGAAATTCATTTTTTTTACGTTGTAAAGTATGTAATTTCTCGGACGACCTTGGAGCTTCCACCTTAATAAATTTCATTTTATAGAGGTATTATTTGTTAAGTGCATCTATATAATTTGGGTTAATCCGGTTCATACGGCTAATAAGCCAAAAATTACTATATTTTTTAACGCCTACCACTATGTAATAGCAATGACTATATTGCGTCAGATATAGTTACTGCTCTTCAATAAGAGTCAGGCAGAAATTTATTACAACATTGTTATAATATCTTACAATATAAACATAATTTAAAATCTAAGTCTTAAAAAAAACTGTCATTTATATCTATATATATAAAATAAAGTTGTGTTAGTTACACTATTTAGGTATAACTCAAGAACGCCTGAACCGATTTGGCTGAAAATTGGGGAGGTAGCTTAGAACCAGGAGACGGACATAGGATACTTTTTTATATTTATAGATATATAAAGCTGAAGAGTTTGGTTGTTTGTTTGTTTGATTGAACGCGGTAATCTCAGGAACTACTGGTCCGAATTGAAAAAATCTTTTTGTGTTGGGTAATCTATTTATTGAGGAAGGCTATATGGTATATATCATCACGCTATGATTAAAAGGAGCGGAGCAGCAACGAAAAGTGGACGAAAATTGGCAGCGAAGCGACGGGAAGGTTCAGGGAAGTAAAACTTTGACGCGGACGAAGTCGCGGGCAGAAGCTAGTCTATATATATAAAATAAAGTTGTGTTAGTTACACTATTTATAACTCAAGAACGGCTAAACATATTTGGCTGAAAATTGGTAGGGAGGTAGCTTAGAACCAGGAGACGGACATAGGATACTTTTTTTATCCCGTTCGACTATAAAGAGGAAAGATTTGATTGTTTGTTTGCATTGTAAAGGCTCCGAAACTACTGGTCCGAATTGAAAAAATATTTTTGGTTGGGTAGCCTATTTATTGAGGAAGGCTAAAGGTTATATAACATCACGCACGCATCACGCGAAAATGTTAGGCACTTGTACACATTTCTATATGTAGGTACTTTATTTCACATCTAGGACATCTAAGTTGATTATCACCCTATCTCCATAAAATCTGAATATTTAACTTAATACGTGGTCCTGGTACCATAACACAACAGGAAACGAATAAATTAAAATCTTAACTTACGAAGCATGAGCGCCTACGATAGTTTATTAAGCAACGATTTGCTTTACTGACACTTGTCGTTCGGCATGCATGCGTTAATAACTTTGGGCTTTATCTGCAGTAGTAACAAGATTAATCAACATTAGTGCTGTTGTTGGATTAATCTAAATTAATATGATTGTAATCTAAATTAATTAAAATAAAAGTTATTAAGTTTGGAAGAATTTTCGTTTAGAGACACTCATCGTATACTCATACGCTTATGTGATAATTGCTATCACTAAAACATAAGGAGGTGTAAATCATACAAAACCTAAGAAGTAAGGACAATAAGTACATAGATTATAGTCACACATTATGGTTTTGTAGTTTTCTATAAAATTTTGATAGCAAAATAGAAATACGGTCAAGATAAATCACTTTGTAGGTAAGATAAAAATAATCATAGTTTTATCTTTGAGGATGATCTAACTAAAAACACGAACATACCTAAGTATTCTGCTGAAAAAGGATGAATTAACAAATCTACCTTTTAACATCACATATTAATTTAATTGGTATTTGGAGTCTTCCTCGACTTAACAGCAGACAATCACTCATCAATCTCCAACCAACCAATTACCTACACGTACCAATATGAAATTTAATCCTGCCTAGATTTTTCTTTCGAAATGGTATCAGAGTAGGTACTATTTTGAATATCAAATATTCGCAAGGTCCTTGCTGCACACCCCAATTAAAAATCAGCTGTGCAAGGAATACAAGCACCAATCGATGCGGAAGGTCAACACTACGACTGACTACGGCAAGCAAAGGGAGCAAGCAAGTTAGACCGCATGGCAACGAGCGTTTCCTCTCGGCTAGGTTCAGTTTGCCAGTCGCCGGTGAGACGCGAGCCGGCGCGCGCCGCAGTCCGCCAGACCGTCGCGTTCGTGACGTCAACTTGCAACGCGAAAAATCAATGGATTCCCCTCCGACACTAAGGTTAACCGCATACCGCATTTTCTCAAAGAAAATGTGTCATATGTCAGTGAAGTGTTGACGATACACGCACCTGGGATACTAATTCAATGATAATGATAAGAACACTACGATGTAAAATGCAACGCGTCACGTGAACGGTTTACTTTCAAGTTTTGTTTTGTGTGGTGTCATATTTTAAGTTATCCTTATTTTTCAAATGTAACTTTTTTATTATTCGTTAATTAACGCAACACTTGACATTTTCTTTCATTATCGAATAACAGCGTTGTTGTTTACCTTTTGTATTGACACGAAGTCTTGGAATCATTGTTGTTTATTTAGAAATAATTCCCAGTCCATTAAATAATTGTTAGGTCTTAAAACGCAATTCCTCTGTTTTGTTCACTTAGCCTTTTACAGCACCTACTTAACTGTCCTTCGTTTACTTCATGTCTACCAACAACTGGTTAAACAAGTTAACGCTACAAGCCATTATTTTTTAAACAAACATTTTTTGTTACATTGTCATGCGTGTAAGCCTGACACCTGATTTTATTCGAATTTTATTTTGATTTAAAACGAACATAAATTAACCACTTTACTGTAAACTTAATTTTGTTAATGTAGATTGTATAAATTCGGTATAACAAGCGGCTAAATCCTTTGATATCCGAAACAGGAATGTAACTCTAGTTTAGGGATGTTATGGATATGAAATTTCGGATATGGATATGGATACGGATATGAAATTATTTCGGATTATCCGTTAGTTTCGGATAATTTCGGTTACGGATATTAAACTTTTAAGGAATTTCAAAAGTAAAATACAAATAGCTAATAAAATGGTTTTATTTATATGTCACCATTTGGTAGGAATTATAATCAGTCTGTGAGTAATTATTACAGCTATTTAAAATAAAATGATTATAAATGTATATTGAGTGTTATCTAATCTACCTAAAATAAAAATGTAATAACAAATCCGATATTATCCGAAACTTTTATTTCGGATTCGGTTATTTATATCGGATATCCGATAGTTTCGGTAACGGTTACGGAGCTCCCTAACATCCCTGCTCTAGTTAACGAATCTAAGATCATTGCTAATGAATCGCAACTGCATATCGATTGTAACTTGACACAAGTAACAAGTCCCATTAGAAATCGATTATTTAATACAGTGTTGGTGGCTATTACATAAATCATTGTAACTCATTGTTAGATGGCAGACACAGCAGAAAATAATGGGCCAAATAGAAAGTACATTAACGCACATGCTCGGTTCACATGCAACGAAACCTCTAACACATAATTAAAAAGTGATTTATCAACAAACGCACATCACAATTTGTATTGTTTTTACACAGACACAGTTTTTCGCATTTTCACTTCAGACAAAATTCACACTTAAGAGCAACTATTTAAGAAAGACAATTTCAATAAATCGCATAACTTTTATAGACTTATCTTCGTCTATAGTTTGAGTAATGTCTAAATTGAATCGTAATCGAAATAAAATAATCTGTATCACCTTTCACTGTAACTTTGTAACGTACGTACTTTACAATATCTAGAGGTAACTATATTCTACACGCAAAAAGTAATTGTACGAAATTTTTAATTGACACAGCTAACTCGATTCGAAAGCATGAAATTGGAGAGTCATGATATAGATAAATTTTATCTTTCACATCTACTTGAGATGTTTTTGAAAGAATGTTGTAATATTGCAACTGTTCGTTTCATAGATATTGAGTATCAATATGTATATCTGAAATACGTGATTAGGTTCTGGAAAATATCTCCGATAGAGACAGAGATACATCTTTACAAATCAGTAAAGAGTTTCCAAATAAATGAGACTAATTTAGAATTAACAGAAGTTGAAATGGTAGATGATTTCGAAACAAATGAAACTGAAAAGGAAGACGGAGTAGACATAATAATAAGTATAGACAACGAAGTTGTTGGAGACAACTGAAGAAAATGTGTTAATGTCGCAAGTGCAGGCGACAGGCTATGCGATTCAGTTAGCTTATTATAACATTTCATACAGACCGCATTGCTGCTTTTAGTACCATACCATTTCAAGCCTCAATTCACCTTAAATCGTGCAACAATTTTGTTTGGTAAGTATTGCTAAACGTAATCCACATATGTAACAGGAATTTGATTAGGAATATTCGATGTGAATAGGAAAATCCAAGATATGGTTAAACTCCGAATAATGGTTAAGTTGAAGGGAAAAATCTTCTTGTAATCTTATTCCAACTCAACTTATCTTTGAAGACGATAATATTATCGAGAATGATGTATTTGTATGAATATATTAATTCCCAAATTCTCATTGAGAAACAAAACAAGTGAATGTAAATTGTAAATGCCATTCGGTTTGCCATAAACAACATGTGTGAAGTAACGGCTATTACTAAAATGTTCAAACTTTTACGTCACAACAGTTATTAAACGTAACGTTCAAGTAAAGTACGTAACAAGATTTCGATCTTTATCTATTTAGTTAAAACTCGTTTCTAAATCGTAGGAGTACCACGTTGTAGTAACCTCGATTGTATGTATTGTAGTAACCTACGATGAGTAGTAGCTAAATATTGCAACAATGACCATTACTTATCAGAATACGATAAAAATATTTGGTGTAGAACAATCGGAAGAGGAAAGAAAAATATCCAAATACTTATAGGTTTTTAAAATATCCTGCCAATTTTACCGTTTGATTAGTTAACTAATTAAAACACAGAACTACGAAGTTAATAGTCGTAACGGTAATATTTCGATTGCTTGTCGTAGCTTTCCTCGAGCTCGGTGTAGAAATGATATTATTATCGGTACAGGTTTCCAAATATAGACTTTTAAGGTTAACTCTAAAAATATAGTTTAAAAGCGGAGACAGTATAAATGGTCTAGGCGATACTTGCGAGTGAAATCCGCTGGAAGCCGATGCAGTGTAACGGGTTATTCTCGTCGATGGATTTGTTGACGAGTCGAGAATCGTTGACCCCGTCGGTGAAGGCGAAACCGAGTGCGAACTGTTCCATCCACTAGTTATTGATGTTGAAACCACATCTGACAGAACACCCAGCGACTATCCAACAAACAGTCTGATCAGTAACGTCTATAAATCAGAAGTTATCCAGCACTGTTTACAATCCAATATTATATCAGTTGCCTGCAGTTTTTCGAAGAACGAACCAATTTTTGTTGCTGATGGATCGATATCATTTTTTGAAATTGCAAAAAAATATTTGGGTCTTTTCGAATAATGTCAATTCATTTGATTGGAAACCTACTGCTAGCAGGCGTATCAAACAGCTTAATTGAAAAAAATATAATGTCCGTTTCCAATGGGCTATGAATATTGAAATGAACAAAAATAATATTTAAATAGCTGTCCCAATTCTGCGTCATTGGAATTGGTTCTAGAAAAAGCCAGTGTGTACTCAACTATGGGGTCTTGTCTGACCCACATTTGATGCTATTAAAGCATGGCCTAGAAGCCTACGTGACATGGCGTTCTGCTATTATATCATTACTGTCATTCATTAGTGACATCAAAGGCGTGCAGTTAAAATGTATAGGGTCGCCCACCGCTTGCTCATATAAGCAACCCACCAGAACTTCGAACCATAAAATGCTATCAGATTATAATATAAACATGTCCACTTTTTCACTTTCGAAAACCTTAAAATGTTTCACTAAATGCCCATCAGCATTTAGTGGAACATTTAGATCTGCAATCCACATTTAACAGTTTTTGAATTTCAAGACTGTTTAAGACTAAAAGCTTTTCTTCATCGTTTTCCATGATTATGTTTCCTCTTGGACAGTTAAAATCGATTAGGGTTTCATTTCATCGGTCCTTCATCTTGACTTTGACATTAATGCTGTCCAGTCAATTTTCCTTATAGATACTCTTATTTCCACTACATCCTGCCGGAGATAATGGTTACTATCACATGCGAAGTTTTAGCTAATCAATCAATTTAAGATATTAGATATGATATCAAACGACACTACAGATAGGAATAAAATGTAAGTACCTTTTTAAATAAATATGTAAGTACTGAAATATTGGTGAAGGCCATTAATAAACGGACTTCTTTCCCATCTAACACCCGCACCTCAAATTAAAACTCGTTGTACTAAAAGGAACTCGTTGTTCTATTATTATAGTTCAAGCCAACTGTGTGAAATCATCAAAAGAGCCCTTCAAAAATGTTGGCTTGCAAAATAATTCTTTGCCTCATGCAAATTGTTAATAACAATCCATTGTTTCGTTACGGCTGAAGTATGAATATTTTATTTGAACCGATTCTTTCGGCCTTTCCAAATAATAAATCAAGGTTCTACATAACATTTAAAAGCACTTCAAGTATAACTTAACAGTTAGCTGCCTCTTGTCACTTAAATTAAATGTGAACAATCGCCATGAAATGGTTTTTGATTTCAGTTATTGAGATAAAAGAATGTGCAAGTTCTGAATTAACGATTAACTTAATTACTGTATTACCTTTCAAATTCACTTTCAATTCCAAAATAAAACGTCAAACATGAAACATACGAGTCATCCGATTGTTTAATGTTTATTGTTTGTGGATTCTTTGCGTTCACATGAAGATTCCGAGGTGGCAAAGAGATGCAAATCACGGGATTTAATTGTGTGTAGAAAATCGATAGCGGCACCGTTTTATGTCCATCCGATTTAGTTGTCACATAGCCACTTAGTTCAGATACAAAAACGTAAACCGTTTTAATGGATACCGGTTACCACTTTACAGTTCCCGGTATGGTTTCCCGTTGATTGTTTGGTGCTAAGTTTGCTCCAGCCTCCCACGAGCTGTTTGCTTCATTTATAAACTGTTGCGTTTCCAAGAAATGACATTACAATCGTGCGTATGATGAATGTTGATTTTATCGTTATTTTGTATCGCTTCGGTATGAGTTACTGGGAACGGACTCGCTATTGAAATTTTAGCAACTTTGATGTACCCCTTTAAGATTCTTAAAATAATTACAACTCATTTAACATTTGTTTAGAGACAACATTTAAAAACAAAGTTACCATAGAAGCTGTTTAACACTGGTCTGAAATTACATCCTTATCATTCAAAAAGCGGTACAATATTGCATAGAATTTTATATTCCTAGCAGTCGAAAGTGTGACGACCACCTTTTTGTGGTTTTCTGACCGCAGCAAACCGGTCCCTGCGCAAGATAGTTACAGGTGATTCCTACAAAGAACAGGTTCCTTTTCGTATTGTTGGAAATCAACTTCTTTGTCCAGTGAGTGAACGAACCGATATCATTTGTGCTGGTGCCAGGACTACTTTTACTTGAAGGGAAGTTGTAAGTACCGGTGTAGCGCTGCAATTAGGGCCTGTGCCACCGGGAAGGTAAATCATAAGAAATCTGAATTGATTAAGAATTTAAGACTCAAAATTCACATTGTATCGTTTTCTATAATATATCAATAATGAAATAAGGTCTGAATTCTTTATGTGTGCCAAAATTTTTCCATAGAAATATGTAAAAGGTAACTGTGAATTAAGTATCAATATTCATTATTAAGAAAGATGTTATCATCATGCTATTAGATCAGTTACGGACTCAAGTTCTTAACAAGCGCAGTGAGAAACTTTCGGGCTAGCAATTTTCGCATCAGTCTTTACTACTCCATCGGAAAATTTCTGTTTTAGCATCGCCATGAATTGCATCTAACGCTTGCTACTTCAGTGATATACTGAATCATGCAGTTTCCTTGTAAGGTTTGCTATCGTGAGATTGAACGGATGAAAGCACAGACATTGCTTCGAAAGCAAAGTAATTGCTACCTGTGTGTTGTTTTTGCTCACCGCAACTTGTTTATCGTTGTCTGCTTTGGTACGTTCTCGCCTATTGATATACCCGTCACAATCCAGCGTTTACTGCTGCTACGTGCGGATGTGTTCAATTATGTGCTCTACTGTTGAAAGGATTGGTGCTAACAAAATGTTACTCTCAAATCTCCGTTCGCAAGTTTGTTGGTGTTACCGTCACGTCCTTACTTGGGTTTTGACGTTGAAACGATTTAGTGTTTTTTTCTCTTACTGCTTAATTGCATATTTAATATGCTCATTAGCGATTTTTTTGGCTACTGATTGAGATGAGATAAGAAGATAACATGACAACCTAATAGCGCTGTGTTAAAGAAAGTTACGTGGCATTAAATTATTGATATAAATTTTGACATGGATTGGATATTAGACTTGTATTACTATAGATCAACTATCTGAATGTTTGCTATGCAAAGTCTGCTGAGGAACACTAATGAGTGTCTATTATACCCAATACTTGATGGTGTTTAATGTGCTTTCACCCGGAGTTCTCAAGAAATGTTATAATTTAATCGTCTCAAAAAGTGATGTTAGACAATCGATGCTACTGCATGTTAAAACAGTTCATCTGTCATAAATATGACAATATTTATGATATGGAACACGTTAGAAGTGGTAATTAAAGCACGGATATTGTTTAGGAGAACGGGTTATGTTGTCTGCATGTCTGTTGCACGGTCGCCTCGCAACGAGCTCGCGTAAGTAAAGGGAACGCGTTGCGACTTCATAATTCGACGTTACGTGACATTAATAATTATTTTGCTTTCGTTCGATCGCTCCATAGGATCGTTCTCAGATGTGTGACGGGACGTTGGTACATTCCATTCAAAAGTATCTTCAAGTTAATTTCCATTGATGGTATTTAAAATGATTTTACGACATGTTAGATGTTTACATGTTATATATTATGCAAGATATTTTAAATAGGCAAGTAGATTAACTTCGAGATATGGCTATATGCCGACAGATACTCCTCATAATTATTTCATCCGTATAACGCTGGACATAGGCGTTCATCAAGCACTTCGACCAGTTCTGTGCTTGTCGCATCCAAAGGATTCCTGCGGCCTTCACGAGGCCATCAGTCAAAATTGAGGGAGGCCTTCCAATGCTACGTCTTCTGGTACGCGGTCGCCATTCCAGAACCTTCGGCCATCTGTTCTGCAAGCAATGTGCCCTTTTAAGCCTTTTAACCCACTCGGAAGCTCTACTGAGGTCATCTACCATTGTACTGAGGTCCTTCATAGTCTCAGCCATGGCAACTATATCGTCGGCAAACCGAAGTGTACCTACTGAGTGATGTACGCCATTGATGTGCCAACTCCTTTTTAGTCTAGAACCGTGAACACATCTTTCAGTGCAGCGGTGATCAGTTTCGGAGTAATAACGTCACTCTGTCTCACCCCTCACTGCAGCAGTATAGGTTTCAAGGTCTGGTCCTCAAGACGGACTGACAGTAGCTTTTTCATACAAAGACCTCAACCGTTCAATCTGGCGCCGTTGGAGAGACTACAGGAGAGCCCAAGTCTCGATGGAATGAAAGACGTCGGCTTTCTCGTCCACAATAAACACTAAGCAAAGAGGCAGGCTACACTCTTGGGGTGCTCTTAACTAAAACACGTTTATCACTCAAGACTGGATCTCAAAACAATTGATTGTTTTTCTTAAAATTGTTTTATTAGAAAACTAGCTTTTGCCAGCGGTTTCGCCCGCGTGGAGGTCGGAAAATATCCCGCGGGAACATACTACCGGGATAAAAAGTACCCTATGTCTTAGATAGATATATAGATACTATTGAGGACTTTTTGTAGATCTTTTGAAGACCATCATCTTTGTAATACATACTTTTGATGTATGATCAACGTATGCGAGGATAAGAGATCGAAAGCGTTTATAAATATTCATGTCATCCGACTTGCTTCAAATTTATCGTCACTGCTCAGCTCCTTTGTGTTTTACCTGCCCAGGAGTATGGACTACAATCGTACCAAGTTTGGTTAAAATCCCTTCAGTAGTTTTTGACCCATGCGTGCATATACAGACAGACAAAAAAATTACTGATTGCATTTTTGCCATCAGTATTGATCACCATTCATCTTCCAATATTAATTTTTAATGTATATTCAGTGTACAGAATTGACCTCTCTACAGTTTTATTATAAGTATAGATCAGTTATAATATATAAAAAAAATATCCAAACTACTGGCTACAATATAAATATTAAGATATGTAATCTTAAAAATGAAACTTTCGTCCAGTCTTGTCCCGACCTCTAAAACGATTGATTCCAATTTGTTATTGAACATTCGATTTTACCATTCCATTTCGAATATAACTTTTATCGCCTTATATGTAAGTCGGCGCCGATCGTCGTCCAGCGCCATTTTAGCCGCCCGAGTCAATCACGTGCCGGATGTTAATCTCTGCATGTGTCCTCACGCAGTGATTTAATCTCGTTGGTGATACCCATGCTGGGTGCAAGCGAGCAATTTGCTATTTGAATGTATATGAGTAGTCGTACACCTATTCCAAGAGGATGAATACTATAAGTATCTACCTACTAACGAAGTTGACCTCCGTGACTTTCGGATCTCTTGCTGCTCATAATAACCGTTGACACAAATGCTTGTGCTAAAGCAGTTGTGTATAGCCATTTACTAAATAGAAACACACGTTTGAATGCATGAGATTGTATAGGCTCTCACCTAGTTGAATTTTAAACGTTTAGTGCTGCAGTATTTTAAGCATGTACCTACTGCTGAATTTTAACATTTAGGTATATGTAATTGTGTTGCAAAATACAAGTTTGTTTTCGTCAACATTTCCCAAAAGATCTTTTATGGAGATAGTTCCTGGTAGAAGTTTTAAACTTGGTTCAAAAAGGTGTTTAACCATCCGAAACTCAGTTCCTTTAAAGTCGACTGCAACTGGCTCCGAGCCAGCAGTAGTCGCCGCTATGTTTTGTATATTACGAAATTCCGCCAAAACTGTTGCAGTAGGCAGGAATGACCCCATTTTCAGAAGCTATTATGATATGACGTGATTATTTATTACGAAAACGCACGATACTCTATTAACTTGTTCGGTTAAATTGCAATGTATTACGAATTGGATTTAAGGACGTCCGAAATTAATTATAAACACAAGCTCAATTGTTCTCGCCATTGTTATTTGATTGAAATTGGCTATGGGATAGAAATGCTAACTAAGAATAGAAAACATTATTTCATAGCATTTGTAATTTGAACTATAATATGAATACCTAGAATAAATTGGTTCTTTGATGCCATGTGTGGTGTGCATAGCTTTCATGTTTCATATAAAATGGAATGAGTGTTCAGGACAAAGTTGTCCTTTCAGTACTAAAATTCTAGGTTCGAAATGTACAATTTTATCTGATCGACACCACGCCAGCTGCTAACGCCACCATGTTTCTCCATGACTCGGCCGTTGACCCAAATTGTTCGTTTACCTTTATATTTTATAGCAGACAATTTAATAACGCCACTAATAATATTTTAAAATTACGTAGAATAGGGCTGTTATTTATTAAGACTCAAGGCCCTTCTTTGAACTGCTAAAAATAACGAAGTAAGAAATCGGTCAATTCGATCCATTACAGTTTTGCAATAGGAGTAATTATAGTTTATGAATATTATTATTATTGCGTGGAATATTAGTAGTGATTTGGTTATAACGATGTGTTTGACTTATTCGATCTATTCAGAGATTCACATGACCGGGTTTTCTGGACTATTAAACAGGCGGCTTGAAGACTTGACAGCTGTGCGCTTAGGGCAGATACCTGAACGTCTCTTGCCATTCAGGTTGAAGTTCGTGTGTCTCGTGGAACAGAACAGCATCCGTTTTGAAATCAGTCGTCCGTAGTCACTTTATGGGTGAGTTCGTATCGGTGACCGATTTCAGGTAGACTAGCCCTATTTTTAGAGATATTTGGAGCATAAACTGTGAGATAGACGTGTGTATTGTGTTTGTATTACGAAATGTTAGTTTACGGAAATTCTTCTGGGTGGTAATTTACTAGGAGTAGCTAAGATAGTTTTTTGGTTAATACGTTGTGTAAAATAAACTGGTTGTATAAAACCGGAAAACTTATTCAAATTAAACGAGTTCATTATTATCGTAACGGTGCTAAACGATCGGAGAGGCATAAAAAATAAGGTATTTTAATTCCCCGTTGTTAAGCTTTTAGATCGAACAAATAAACAGTTTATTTTTAAGGTGGTTCGACTGGCCTCTCGTCGATAGGTCAAACTCACAAAATGTCACGAGTTGAAATGCCAGAAGTAACTTGCGAAGCAGAAAATACTAACAGTTACGGTTGTTTTACATACTTTCTATCTCCAAACAAAAATAAACGTTAAATTGGAAACTATTAGATTTATGTGTCACACTTAACACTTAACGGTTAAATATTTCACTGACAGATTCCATGGTAAGAACTGTAAAATAAGTTTTTTATTTATTTGAAATGATATCGACTTTAGTAAATAACAAAACGTTTTCAGTATTTGAAGTTATTTCAGTAGCTTTTTGATTTATTTCAGTATGATTTTCATATATCTACCGAAGTACCGATACAAGAACACACAGACATTTAATTCACGGATCGTTGATGATGATCATCTGTTTACTCTCTCATTAAATACTCACAGTAGTCTTTATCAGCTTATTTATAAGGTTTATATTACCTTGTATGTCTTTAGAATTAAGCATCGTCACGCAGTGTCCGTCGTAACGACTGCACCTAGGTAATAATCATACCAGTATATTTGTTGTTTTAATGGCATCATCTTAAGGCTATTTTTGTCGATGCAGTAAATGTTATCTGCACAGAATAACCTTTAAGGTTTCACATTATGTTGTTGTATATTTAGATCTACGTTTTGAAATGTATGAGATTTAGCGAAGACCCATCAATGTTCTCCATCTTTATTGAAGCTTATAAATACGCACAAGAATTTGAATAGTACCTGATCTTGCGCAACAAACTGCGTGTGCGATAATCTGGTTGTAATTCAGTTATCTTTGAAGTTAAAAACACAAGTTTACACCAACTGGGTCGGTATAATAGGTGCAACTAAAATAACCGGGCATAAAGCCGTATCTTTGACCCAAATGCTAACAGACAAATGGAAAACTATTGAGATTTGCCCTATATTAAATGTTTATTGTACGCAGTAAATCGTTAAATGATGCATCAATTTCAGATTTGTAACCGACCAAAGAAAATAACATTCGCACAGAGTGAGAAAAATTGAGCAATGTAAAACTGCAATTCAATTTGGAACAACAATGGTAGCATTTTCCAATTCTTTCCGACGTTGGACATACAATTTCGCATTTCATTAGCTAAAGTATCGATTTGGTTGGAACCAGACGGTCGTGCAGCGTCGTATGCAACTGGGGTAGGGTTTTGAAGCGTAGCTTGTTAAAATTTTACGAGAGCTCCTACTTTAGATGCGCCAAAATGACGCAACACTGCGAACCGGCTTTAAGTGAACGTATTTTGGAAATACATTCATTAGCACTTTAACTTTGCGAGCATAACATTTTTATGTTTTGGTTTAATGAATATCTACGTAAGTGGTACCTCTTTACTCAAGGCCTTGGGTTAATACCATTCTTTTCTCAAGGTTTACCCTGGTGATTGTTTGACTAGCCTGACTGTTTAAACGAGTTCTTAAATATCAATAATATTAAAGAACCAAGCCGAAAACTTAATGACAGTTTTGATAATAGCAATCCGTATAATATTGTTAAAAAAAGTGCTCGAATTTAAGAATACAACATTTTAAACTGCAGCACAATTCGTCTCGATCTCAGTGTTTTATTGTGGACTAAGATCTTGATCTTCTGCGTAGGAGTCTTATGAAGACTAATGGGCAAAACCTACTGTCGCTAGCAACGATTCTATACCGAATTTATTGAAATGCAAATTGTTTTTTAGCAACATATTACTCAAGCAGTCTGGTGGGGTGCTAAGTGGCCACTGCAGTCTTCGACGTACCTACTTACGCAGTTAACACTCATTCGCGAACAATATGGTTCCTTTCGTATTGTTACGGTCTTATTTTGTTTTAGATTATTTTGAATTGAAAGTTGTGTTGACGTTTTGAATTTTCAGTGTCAGATTCGGTTTTGTATCATAAATATAGATGTATATTGTGTCTCGTTTCATTCCTGTTTCGTTCGATGCCTTCAGCCAGTTGTAGTCAACCAAAAAATAATGAATAGGTCTCCTTTTAAAATCTTTAGTGAGGTGTAAACGTCGCGTGATAATTCTTATGGAAATGTGGAAAATAACCGTGTGAAATTGAAAACTCCATTGAGCTGTTTCCTAATAGAAGCAAACGCTTGTGAGAAGCGCAACATAAAACATTAAACTATTACAAAAAATTACAAAACTAGCGTAGGTGAGGCGTACTTAACGCCCGCGTGCAACTCTACCTACGACTTACTAGTGAAGACGGACTGTCCGTTGCGAAGGCTTCAATCATTTACGCGCTGTTGATCTTAATAAATTCAGTAATCCAAGATGATCATTTAACTGCCGGCGGAGGTAATTATAGGTTAAGTACAAAAACAACAAGCAAGATGTAATTATTCTCCATTATACATAGAAAAATGCCGCTCCACCGTTAGTTCTGTTTTCCATATCAATGTTGTAGCTAGTAACACAATCCGCGCACTAAAACGCATTTATCTCCATAAACTAAATATACCGTGCAACATTGGACGTGTTTAAAATATCTCCTTCAGCAGCACTAAAGGACACAAGTACTCCTTCAAGTTATTTAACCCTGAAAGCATCGCTTACCAAAATAGCAACAAATCTGAGAGAACTGGTAACACTTGCTTATGTTTTGGAGTGACTAATACGGTCTATTACTGCTAAACTTAGATTATAATATGTGACACTTTAATTTATTTTGTTTTCAAATTGGATTGATGATTTGTGATGTTTATTTTGATACCAAACATAACGCTTTCGTTTGGTACTTCTGGCGTTAAATAATTTGGATTATCTTACGTTGCTGCTCTTCAACGTAGTTACAAAATAACGTTAAATCACAGTGACATTTCGTTAATGTGATAAATATGCGTGAGCGCAAGCTAAATTGGGATCAATTAGCCGCGAGCTAATTATAAAATAGCCGAAGTTTAGAAAAGAAAGCTTACGTCGGATAAGGAGCTGTTGAGTGATTCATATTTATTAGAACTACTGTTTCTATTTCACCATGTATTACTATTTTTAAACGAAGCTTTTTTGATAAATTGTGGATACATTTATTACACGGCTTCGTTTTTATTTCCATTTCATATAGAATCGTGTAGTAATGTAATGTCTCTTCGGATCTCACAATAATCTCCGGTAGGAAATGAAGTCGCCGACGCACATTTTCACTTTACTGCGCTATTCGTCTACATTTACTTTGGAAAATTCGAAAACAAGTTTTAACATCAAATCATCATTAATTTTCGTCTTTGTTGCTGAAATTACCTAATTTGTGCAGGTATTGACAGCATAAGCAATAAATTCTTTGTTATTATGGATGTAATCGACTTCTAATGAAAATTACACGTTTCTTTTCACGTTGCCTCGTCTCTCGCTAAATGCTTTGTGCGCAGAAAACCCGCCTGTTATAATGTAACGGTGAATGACAAATGGTAGCTCTTTAGAGAAAATCCTTTTTAAACAGAACACGTGAAATTACCATTTTATGAAGAGCTCCCAGATTTCCCTTATTAAAGTCTCATTAGTTGTCCATAAAAGAATCGAGAGCAGAGCGGGAGCTCCTGTTACACTGGCACATTTGTAATGAGTCGGCTACAGAAATAGATTAAAGCGTTGCAATAATTATATCAGCGAATGGGCTTTGTTGACCACCGTAAACCAAACACGTGTGAGCTTTTATAACTTTATTATTCAGGACTACTCGCGATAAATCTGCTTTCCTTTTGAGGAGAACAATAAGAAAAAAAATGTCAAGTTGTTGCAAATACACTTTCATCGCAAAATAACCCATTTGAGAAATCATAACTTAAATGATGACACTGAATAACTTTAATTTAATTACTTTTTGTAGTACTAACTAATGAGTTTCAATATTGTAGAATTACAAACAAAAATAGTTGACGACAATAAGTTTTAGAAATATGATACTAAAACAGTTATGATGTGACTTTAAAGTGATCAAAAAGTTTGACGAAGTTCCTAAAAGTGCTTAATTACAATAGTAAGATGGAAAAATAATATAATGTTTTGACTATTAATGAAGAAACTGAAGATGGGGGCACACGGGTCCAAAGAAAAGTTATATAGAAGTAACTCCGAGAAATATCCGTCTAAACTACCAGTGCCGAATGACAAAAAGTATAAGATAGCGGTAAATCGAGAGAGATTCGGATCTTTTGGAACCAGAGGTGAGTAGCGTTAGAAATAACCAACCAATTTCATTTTATTGTTAATGTACATTTAACTACATATGCGTCCTTATTTCTATTAATATAGGCTTTCTCTTTATTATAGCGACAAATCAAAACTTATTACTGTCTATTACCTTGGTATAAGTACCAAGGTAGGTACGTTACATAGCCTAATGGGTTCGCAGGAGAATTAAGTTTAATAATGTTCAAGTTTTAAGTATAAATGCGTCACATTATTTCAGTAGAATTTCATTGTTACAATGTCCAATTCTGATGTTGCTAAATGATTTATGGTTTCTAAAAACTGTGTTTCATCAACTGCGTAAATTCGGGTGAAAGACCTTTGACCTTGAGTTAATAGCTTGGCTGGACTCCGAAATATAACAACAAAAAACAGTTTTCTGAAGACGTGATTCAAAGTTAGGTTCCTTCACCCGTTTCGAAGAAACGTTTGTGTATGTCGATAAAGTTTAACTGTGTATTGGTACTTCTATTAATTACCTGGTAGTATATGAGGAACCTCATCAATTAGTCATAGAGGAATATACATGACAATGGCTCCATAAGTTGTTGACCTTCTTCCTGAACACTTATTATTTATACATGAAATGAAAAGTTTATCGTTTGGAGAAACCATTGTCCTAGTGGCACCTATACAGTTCAATGTTTCAATTAAAGCTGTCAACAATGATAAAATAAGGTAAAGTGCAACCATATGTACACAGAATATATGCTTAGCATATAAGTGTGGAAGTGCAAGGCGTAAAGTAAACCTGAGACGCAGGATAGTAATCTGGCCGAGGCAGCGGATCAATAAAACGCTGTTTACACAGACCAGAAACAATTTAATTGCATCTATAACGACCTTTAGGAGCACATAAAATCGTATAAACACTGTTTGCGAATGTAGTGATCTAAAAGCGAGTCGCAATAAAAAAACAAAAACCTATCACGTAATAGGTATAAATTGCGTGATCGTTTTTTATTTGGCGATGAAGAAGATTGTAACACGTCGTAACGAAACGTGATAGTTATGAATTTAAATTCAAATGTTATTTTAGCATTATATTTTGGTGTTTAGTGCCTCAATTGGCAAAAAAGAGCAGCCAAGGAGTCATGTATGGTTAAACGATTACCATAGTGAAACCGATAATAGTAAGCGTTAGCGCCATTTTGGAGATGGACTTATTCAAGAATAAGCAGATATACTGAACCTGCTTATGCAAAGAGTCATTCTTAATGGTCTTAAAATAATCATAGTCAAATTTTATTTTCCAGAATCTTTTACACTATTGCGGAACTAACTGTAGTAGCAGTGTTAATTTCGGAACACTATTAAAATAAAACGGTAACAAAGTGGTATATTCCGGTCTGTCTGCCTATTAATATAAAAACAACATCAAAGTATCGTGGGACAGCAAATCCGCAGTAAATCAAGACGACTTGTCTATTTGTGCAGTCAGGTGTTCATGTGGAAGCCTTACGTGCCACAATCCGGATTATATACGTCACTGCCAATGAAGTATCTATTATTATATTCTATATAAACAATAGATCATACAGGTAGTATTAGATGTTCCAGCAGTCAAGTCTCAATTCAAATTATCATGTATAACTTTTCTTATTTAGTCTACATCTAATATTTTCTTCCAAGATCTAAGGTTATCTATCACTTGTCATTATGGAAATACACCATTGGGAAAATAATAAGCGTCAGAGATAAGGATTACTACTAACTTTATGACGCAAATGTATCTTAACCTAAACTTGGCCTTAACCTTGCTGAATTTATGTGGGTGGTTGCTAACGAGCTCCACTTCTAACTAAACCCCTAGTACCTGTTAGTGTTAGTCACTGCTAATACCCTTAACACGTAAACTTTTGCAGTTAACATTCTACAGTATGATGTTACCAATGATTACCACCACAAAATGTTCGTTTCAAGGTAAATCGCTCAGATTGCTAAGTGAATTAAGTTTATTAACAGTTAATGTAAATTTTGTCGCAACCGTAACAGACGATTACCGATCCAGTCCAGTGCAGACACAGTCCACCTCAATAGAAGCCAGATACAGGAAAAATGATATTACGTTATCAACATTAGCGATTCGTCATATATAGAAATCAGAGCAGGGAATGGTACAGCTGTTTACTTTTATTACTTGTAGAATTCGCATTTCTCGTAAAACGAGACCTACGCGAAGTTATTATTATTGTAACTATTGCAGTCCTGGTTCTGTTTATTATGAAGCTAGAACAAACAATAAAATTGTTTGTCGGAGCCTATAGTCACTGGCTGGCAATAACAGTGATTATTGCCAGTGTTACTACCCTCATCATATAGATTATTGTTCGCAGTGAAACTATATCCCATCAAAAACATAAATGTGAAATGAGAGCCAAGTTCAATATTATGACATATGCCTTGGTTGTTGACTTCAACGACAAAAGAAGTGAAATCTAAATGGGTGCCAAGTTCAATAGTCAGTCCTGACTTGGCTAGTATATGAGAATACGAATTATTATGTTCGATGGCTAGTTTCTACCAGCAAGCCAAATTTTCGGAATAATAAAATAAGAACCGATAAGTAACAGGTTTAAAACTTGCGAAGGCCATAATATAATTTTTATATGAAAACTAGCCAAGTCAGGACTGACCATTGAACTTGGCACCCATTTAGATTTCACTTCTTTTGTCGTTGAAGTCAACAACCAAGGCATATGTCATAATATTGAACTTGGCACTCATTTCACATTTATGTTTTTGATGGGATATCATTACTTTTTGTACATAAATTATTAGTAGGTACTTATTTATAGCAAATTTATAACATTTATAACAAAATTAATACCAAATGGTTTTTGTTATAAGTGTTCCTAATAGAATCAATTAAGTGAAAAATTATAATAAAATGATAAAAATTTACCAGTTTCTGATTTATTTCTCTGTATTCACCTAATTACCTATCTGCATGCCAAATTTGAACTTTCTAAGTCATCTGGAACTGGGTTAGAGTTTTGATCTATAGGTCAGTCAGTGGTAAAAATTATGATTTTTGGACGTTAATATATAAATAACCGTTTGAGATATGTTTATGAAATTTGGAGCACATATGTATCTTGTAAGTTTTACTATATGAGTCAAATTTGACACGTTTATGCGAAATAGTTTTTGAGTTATGAGGGGGTCAAAAGTGGCTCCAAATGGTTCGTGTAATATTACACACGGTGCTGCTCGCCAGTTCTGTTACTTGAACTTGGCTTGACACGCTGCCGCGTGTCTAGATAAAACAATAAATAAAAATATTTAAAAGTCAGATTCTTAAGTTCAATTACACCAGCTCGGTCAGGTAAGGAAGAATAATGGGAAAAATAATAGAAATCCATAAGTAGTCAAAAAGCCGTAAAATAAATTCGGATACGGGCTGATGAAGTAGCCAAATAGCCACTCGTAGGTTGCGCAAAAAAACTAGGTAATAGCATTATTTGATAGTGTAAAAAAGCTAATGATGTTGGTTTTAGGTCTGATTCATACAGAAAAGCAAAAATTACGAATGGCTCTCGCTTCATTAAAACATTTGTTGAGGAGAAACCCAGAGCGAGACACTTTCCCGCACACGACGCGAGCTTACGGAAAAATTATATATCAGCTAGTTGATATATCGAGATTAGATCAATGAATTCGCAATATGTTAGCAATACCGCTTATTGGCAGGTAATGGAAGATATTGCGGATTCTACCAATCCTCTCGATACTACTTACAGTTTTAACCACAGGCCTCTTATAGTAACCGCACATATAATGACATTACTAGATATTTTCTTCACTCCTGCTCACGAAGTAGAAAAACGTAAAGGTAAATAAAATGCTGAAAAGGAACAACGGAAATTGGATTTCTTACGTTCTTCTTGAAGAATGCATTCATAATGACATGAGTTAATGGGTATTTATCACAATACACGTAACATGCACAGAGATAAGCTGATAAAAGATTTCTCCCTATGCATTTTACTTATCTCATCTTTTTCTCGACTTTGCTCTTCCCACGGTATCTTCTATGCGATACGACATTCGTGATGCAGATAATAAACAGGTACAGCTACATTATGTGGTAATGTGCACAAGTTTTTAGGAAGGTTACTTTATGTAATTTCGACTGATTCGTTCGATGTTTTTATCTTGGCGAATTTTTGAGTAAATTATTTTTTTGCACGCCTTTTTGTCATTAAGCAAATTAATGAAGCTAAATTGAACATACTTATTTTTAGATTTGCCAGTCATTTAATATGACCAAAGGGTTAACAATAAAACTATTAAAATCTTGAAGTTCTTGTATAAAATATGAATTTACTATAATACGAATTATGAATAACTGGCGTTCGATGAGTCCGGTAGTACTCATAATTATAATCGTTATTATATTTGTCAAAAAAACAAAGATCTGCCCATTGTTTCTGTATTTGCAGCTGTTCTGCATTTCCCTGTACTGACGTATCTTTGCATATTGCGCAGTAACATGTATTTATTATTCT
Organism: Aporophyla lueneburgensis; assembly: GCA_932294355.1. NCBI lineage: Eukaryota > Metazoa > Arthropoda > Insecta > Lepidoptera > Noctuidae > Aporophyla > Aporophyla lueneburgensis. The sequence continues at coordinate 16,606,811 of OW028746.1, read as the reverse complement.
TTTGCGTCTTTTCCAGGGAACGGCAAGAAAAGGGAGAGCGCCCCCACGCCGACCACCCCCGCGCGCCCTCCACCCACCCCTCCGCAACCCCAAGCTGTTCAAGGTGAGTCACCGACTGCAATATTTACATAATTATTAATATATCCATATAACAGGGTGCAAAAGAAGCACATAAATAGATGGCCGTAAACGCTGACAGACACATGTCGTTAGGGCTACCGTTCACCGAAAAAAGTATCAAGTTGCAGTCTAATGACAATACAACAGTGGTTGACACTGAAGTGGATTGATGACACACAGCCAAAGCAACAGAGAGTCGTGAGAAGACGTGAAAGGTGCCATTTATAGAACAGTTTATACACTACCATCCGGCTAAAGACATGTGTTTATGTACTAGTTATATGACTGTATCGGAAGTAAAACTAATCAGCAAGACGGCGACAAGCCAAGCGTTAAGTTGGAGACCGGACGACCTGAAACGCTTTGCAGACTCACCATATCGAGAAAATATGTACTAGAATCTGAGCTAAATGAAATAAAAGAAAATGGAAATTGGTATTCTGTTACATCCGGAGAACAAAGAATTTCTCGGACGTCCAAGGAAATAGTAGTTTGTCTTCAAATGAAATGTTTAATGATATTGCCTGAAAGACCCTTCGTATACCAAAAATTAGAGGTTATTAGCAAGGGATCAATTAGTAGCTAATTAACTTAAACAAAGTCATGTCATAGGCAACTAAGTGGTATTAACAAAAGACGGTCCTAATCCTTTAATTAAATTTGTGTTGGCAAACATTGATGATTATAGTACGTATACAAGTATAAGCAGGAAGGAAGTCAAGTGTCTTGGGGCTACATAAAACATGCGGTGTGTACTGCTTAATAGGACTGTAGACAGCCAGTAGAGCGGATAAGCAGACTTAATGAAACCTATCGTTACATTCATCACGCTAAACAACTCGGTAGAGTTTAATGAGGGATTGAAACTAAGCGATATCATATCTATTGATGCCCTTCATTCTGATCTCCATATGTCGCCAATTATCGAGTTAAAAGTAGCTCTGGCCATCTGACCAAATTAATACAATTTGGCACGGTTTATATTTCAATGCATTGAAACACAGGTCCGTATAAAATATCAACTAATTTGTTTTAATTATGACTGTTATAAATAAACAGGAGATAAAACGACAAGTTAATGTCAAAGCTGGAAATTCGGAGTTCTAAAAATAGCTTTACGTTGAAAATATTGTAGTGTTGACAAATTGGAGTTTTGTATGTTAAGTTTTTGAATTGTAGATAGATGCAGAAAAGTCTGCGTCTTCTCCTGTTTGAAAGCAGTAATGGGTCGTAGCAAAAACAATGCACTAAACAAATTCAAAATATTCTGCATACAAAACCGATTTCGTAAGTTTCGTTACGCAACACATCTTTGAAGTATAAACAATGGCGGCTCGCAAAGGTTGTCCTTTGAAAACTGTGTCAGATGGTAACTGGTCCGATCAGTTCCAGCGCATTAGAATATACGAGCCACGCGTCACTACGCGCCAGATTGTTTCATTAGCATGCTGATGATCGATTTAAAATAAGTTATAGTAGGTAGCTAATTCGCAAATTCTTTTAAATAGTAAAATAATTCCAATAGATCTGTCGTATATAACATAACTGTTCTCCAATTTCGAAATGTCGTTAAAGCTTTGCGATATTTGAGATTTTTACCGTAGATATGTCAAAAATATCGACATAAATTCGTCAAGCCCAATGATGCATCCACTTGTCTTCCGTTTGTATGTTACAATACAAATCGAACAATATTAATGAAATAATTGGCATTTGATCGTCTTTAACCGTCGGCTAGTTTCCATTTCTTGTAATTTTGCAACGGTTTATTTTTATCACTGATTTGCATTGACTCCGTATTGTTGCATCAATAGTCTGGGTCATTTCCTTATCATTCTGTTCGCTTTCTGAGGGTTACTTGCTACGATATTCACGTTGTCGATTATGTTGATATTTGCTTTTAACATTTGAATATTTCTAAATCGATCTAAATGCATGTTGAATGCTCTTGGTAGATTTAGTATCTAGAATTGCATTTAAATGTATATTTGGTCTTGTAGGTTATTAGGTAAAGGCAGATGATTCTTTAGTAAAATAATGTTGACAAAGCTAAAAACAAAGCTGCAAACTTTTTAATATTGTGGTGAGAAAATAAATAAATTGATTGATTGAATTGATTGTTGAAATGTTAGATGATCAGCATCTTATGTTATTAAATGTTTATTTATAATCCTATAATATGTTTCAGCTAAGAAGAATGGTGTGGTGCCGAAGTTGTCGTCATCACCGGTGGCAGTGCGCGCACGCACTTCCCTGGCCCCGCCCCCTTCGCCCCGAAAGCCTGCGCCCCACCGAGTGCCGCCGGCCCAAAGGCCTAATACCCTGCCTACAAATAAAGGTCAGTGGAAAGTTAATTCACTTCCTTATTGAAACTCACTTATGTTTAATTACATTATAATGTCGTATTTGGTATCGAAAGTTTCCGGAAGTTTGCGTTTATGAGTTTGTCGGCGTTCAAAATTAAGTGAATGTGTGGCAAAATGTTGGCTTATTGCATTACATGGCCTAGAGGATTTGAAAAAAAAATTATCAAGTTTTCGGCTCGGGAATGATAATCCCATGCTGTCTTCTATTTCTTGGTCCTTGTTTCCTTCAAGTTACACATTCTGGTGTAATGTGTTCTTGCATAGTATCTACCGTTCTCATTTATTGTCTCTTATCCTTGTAATGAAGCTCTGATCTAGTATCCAGATCATCGTTTAAAATGTTTTCCACGTTGACTCCTTTTATTCTGCCCTTATCCCAATTTTTCACTAAAACTAAGTTTTAAAATAAATATCTACTAGGGATTTTTACTACATCAAGTCTCTTAAATCGTAGTAAAATCAGGTTCGATTCGAATTTGGTGCCATCTCGGATGCAAAAGGAAGTTAACAGTGCTGCCATCTGTTTAGTTGTGGTGAAAACTTGGCTGACGAGCTAGATGGCAGCACCGGTGTTTTCATTCTGACCAAACGATATCGCGCCTACAAGAAAAAAGCCAATCATATTCCAACTAATGAAATTCGGAGAACTAAACTAACCAGTGGCGCTACTGTCGCCTGTTGCAGGTGATTTTGTTCATACGCTTTATGATAGGTGGCGCTCTATCCACTAATTTATAAGGAAGTTCAATAATATTTATTTTAAATAATTGTCTAATATAGTGAAAATTGTTAAAATATGGTATTTCGTGGCGAAACGAAATGATAAGTAGGTATTTCGTATATTCAAAATAAAAATGTTAAAACAAGTTTAATATTAATGTAGATCTTGCGTTTCTCAGTTACAAAAATATGTAAAGTTGTTGCACGAAAATTCGTTTATTATAAATAATATTAAGTTAAATCATCAAATTAAAAACTTTCGGCATATGGCTTAGCCATTTGCTGTACCAACCGTTACATGAAAGTAGTGTACGTAGACTAATTAAATCGTGCAGTAGTTTGCTAAAACAAAATATTATGAAAATTGTCGTATTTAAGCAGGAAATGTTTGTTTTTCTATACACCTGCGTGATAATAGTAGAGGAGCCTGCTCATACTATTTTCTCTCGCAATCAAAGAATGTTACGTATAATATTAAAATCAGTTTGAAATTATTTATACCAACATTTTTTTTATTAATGAAAATAATTGACCATTATCGGTGTAGCCGATAACCTGATCCGTCCGGCAGACGGTAGCCTGAGAGGATAAATAACGTTCACCTAACATTACGCCTGTAAATGATAAATGATCACATCATGTGAAGACCATGTAGATTGGTGACTGGAATGGTTTTTTGAGGAAAGAACCACACAGATTGAGTGGACCCAGGCCCGGACTGGCCATACGGGCAAATCGGGCAAATGCCCGATGGGCCGGAGGCCCAGTGGGCCGGTCGGGCTGCTGGCTATACCAATAGTATTAAAATGATTTTTTAAATTCCCTTTAATATAATAAAATTTTATAAACAAACACATGACCTAAACTAAACCCTAAAGCATTACATTAGTTCAATAAATGTTCAGTTCCTAATCAAAACTATTATTTAATTCAATTCAATAAAATCTCCATCAAGGTTTCTCTGATAAGTTTCGTTCTTCTTCAGTCCTTTCAATTCCGAAGCCACAAGATGGTGGTCAAAAGATGTGGCCTTAAAGATTTTTGGTTCGTTCACAAACGTTGATTCAGCTTTGTACGTAACGCTTTTAAGAACTTTGGGAAAATACAAGAAATTTTAAAATTCAATCGGAATTCCGCATCAAAGTAAAATTCGTATGTAAATTCGAAACTGTAATCACAGCCATACTATTCTAAAGGATATTCAAAGTTACCACCTTTTTCAAAGTATCTATAGTTCTCCTTATCGATTTCAATAACGGCGACAAACAAAAAGCGTATAATATGGTATCACAAAGCTGTTTGGAATTGTAAAAAATGGTGAGAGATTTTCATACTGTGAAACAAGATACAGATGATTTTATGTCTTGGGCCAATATACAGTTAAATAAATTTGAAGATTTTGATATAGAAGTTCAAACAAAGTTTCCCAAAAAAAGGCTAAGAAAAAAGAAATTAATGCCAGGCGAGATCGCATAGGATGAAGTTATCTCTGAGGCAGTTAATGCATTTAAAGTAAATGTTTATAACATTGTCTTTGACACAGTTACTCAAAGTATGGATCGCCGTTTTCTCGCAAATTGACTATTGTGCGTTGATTTTTCATGTCTGAACCCAAAAAACATCTCAAACATTCGTGACAATAAATTTAAAGGAGGAGAATAATTAGATGAATTAAGCAAACATTTGCTGAAGTTTAATAAAACCACTACAGGTGAAAAAATAACTGAACTGAAACATTTAGCTATACATTGGGATAGCATTAAATCTACTGATTTGGAACCAAATAAAACATTCAAAAAAATCGTGGATGACGAAAGCGAAGAAAACGATGAAATTGTTTTAGGACACGAAGAAGAAAGATTCATTGTATGTGAGACTTTCCATTCTTTCAAAACTTGCGCAGTTTGATGCTTCAAGATTTTGCATAGATATAATTTATTTACACTGAAAAGCAATGAAAGATATGGAAGGAAAACCTGTCAATGAATGTTGGAAAGAAATGGCAGATTATATAAGGAAAGTAGCAAATGATGTGTTTGGAGAATCGAAAGATAAAGGTATGATAGAAAAATATACATAGTGGTGGAATGAAGACGTGTAAAAGATGCTGAAAGAGAAGAAAATTGCGTATAAAGAATGGCAGGGTGTAGAAAATGGAAACGATAGTATGAGAAAGATAATATGAAGATTTATGAAGAATGTAAGAGAAAGGCAAAAAAGGCGGTAGCAGTTTCAAAGGCCAAAGCGCAGGAGAAGTTGTATAACTCACTGGATAGCCCGAGAGGCCAGAAGGAGCTCTACCGTATTACAAAAGCAAGAGAAGGAGAACGAGAGATATAATCCATATTAAATGTTTTTCAATTAAAAAGTTGATGCCAGTACAGTTCTGTCCAAAGATGACGAAATAAAAGAAAGATGGAAGGTTTATTTTGAAAAATTAATGAACAAAGAGAATAAATGGAATGGTGTGCTCGGAGAGGTACATATAAATATGGGTTTGGTGAGGGAAATTATCATGGATGAAGTAAGAAAGGCAGTTTAAGGTATGAAAAATGGAAAAGCTATGGGCCGAGATTATATACCCATAGAAGTATGGAAGTGTTTTAAAGAAGATGGATGTAGGCTGACAGGATTCTTCAATAAGTTGTTGCATGAAGCAGGGATCCCACAAAAATGGTGCTATAGTTCGCTAGTGCCATCTTTAAGAATAAAGGTGATGTACAGGACTGCAATAACTATCGAGGGATAAAGCTGATGTCACGGAAGTTATATAAAACCATGGTCCGACCAGCAGGTCTTGAATGGGTCAGAATGTTTGGCCACAAAAGGCAATTGCATGCAGCTGAGATGAGAATGTTAAAATGGATGTGTGGTGTTACACGAATGGATAGAATAAGAAATTCGTACATAAGAGGAAGTCTGAAAGTGGCACCAATAACTGAAAAGTTGTGTGGGAATCGTTGTCATGGTATGGTCACGTGATACGGAGGAATGAGGAAAAGGTCGTGAGGAAAGTATTGAATATGAATGTCGATGGCTATAAGAGTAGAGGGAGACCAAAGAAACGATGGATGGACTGTGTGAATTATGATATGGATAGGAAGTGTGTGACTACTGAGGTGACTAATAGAGAAGTGTGGCAGAAAAATACATATTGCGCCGACCCCAAATAAATAGGGATAAGGGCAGGAGAATGATGATAATTTACTTGCACTAGCTTTTAAGTTTCTCGTTACTTTGTTGATGAGACAAGTTGGACGTGAAAGATCTTTTTCGACCTGATGTATTATAAAAAACTGCATGAGGAACACTATGTCCTCTGAAATTTTTTTTTTCATGTAATTGGCTGTGGATTGGTTGTGGATCTTTTAATGAAATTAGATTCCGATATTATAGACAAATTAGCCGAAAGTAGCGAACTGCTTCGAAAATAATTAATACAATAAATAACAAAAAATTTACGTTAGCAATTTTTCTTTTACGATTGACAGAGGGCCGTTGTCTGTGAAATGCCCGGACCGATTCAAAGCCCCAGTCCGGCCCTTGTGGACCTGTCCAGTCAGTGCAAGCATTTAGCTCAACTCGGAACATAAGGAGCCCAACGCTTTGATGAACAATAACCAAAGAAAGGACATTTGGGTAGGCCACATAAATTACTAAAACTGGCAGATCATGATTACTGAGAAAGAAAGAAAACGAAATTAAAAAAAGACCCACATAGTCTTCACATTCACAATAATTAAAACAATATGATACTTTACAAAGTAAATATATGTAATACTGGAAAGGTCAGGTAGAAATGTACGCACGACGACATATCAAGCTATACATTTCCAGTATATGCTGACTTCTCACTGTATTAAAAGCCTATAGAATGCGAGGTCTGGGCTGGAAATGTATAGCTTGATATGTAGACGTCTGTACCTATGGTACACCCTAAGAAGAATAAATATTAATTGAAAGGAGGAAAAATAACGTCACGAGAACAAACAGTCGTTAACTTGAACGTTAGTTGATTATTTATTCATTGGTAGCTTTTGCCAGCAGCTTCGCCCGCGTATTACACATATAAACCTTTCTCTTGAATCACTTTATCTTTTATCTATTGATGAAACCCGAATCAAAATCCGTTGCGTAGTTTAAAAGATCTTAGCGTTCACAGGCGGGATGTGTTTTTATTTTATATTATGTAGAATAGAGATATGCAGAGATGATTATTGTACAATCAAAAACTTTTTAACAAAAAAATAAACCGCCGAAAAAAATGAAAAGCAAAAAATAATAAACATTAAAATTATGAGTCGGCGCTTTGAGTGATATCTGTTCATTGATTTATTCAGCGCCGACTCAAAAATTTAATGTTTATTTTTTTTGCTTTTCAGTTTTTTCGGGGGTTTAATTTTTTGTTAAAAAGTTTTTATTTTATATTTTTTTGTGAGTTTAATGTACTTATAATACTTGGCAAGGTATACCCTATCCAATAAAAAAAGAATAATCAAAATCGGACTACTCTGTATAAAGTTATGCGTGGTTATACATTACAATCAGTGAGTGAACAATCAATTATCCCCTGTTTTCCGACCCTTAGGGTTCGATTTTGTTTTCCAAATTTATATGGGACCACCTTGGGAGTATACCCTTTCCAATAAAAATAGAATTATCACAATCGGACTGCTATGTAAAATGTTATGCGTGGTCATACATAAAAAAAAATATGCGCATCGAATTGATAACCTCCTCCGTTTTTTTTTCGTCGGTTGAAAATTAATAAATTAATCTGCTTAGCCTTTTCACAAGTACATAAATATGTTGGAGTTGGCTCCCAGTCTAACCGGATGCGGCTGATTACCAGTATTTTACAAGAAGCGCACGACTGCGTATTTGCCCTATGCTTACTGTAAGTACAGACGCCAACACATCAAGCTACTACAATCTGTCAGATTTCTTTGATAGATTTTCGACTTTATTTCTAGAGCATTAGGTTCAAGGTTCATTGGGAAAAATTGACAGTTTCGGGTAGCTTGACCTGGTGGCGTCTGTACATGGGCTGAAAATTTCAATACTACGGGCAATTTAAAAGATGCTGGTAAAATGTTCGAATATAAATTAGTATAGGTATGTGGTTAAGCAGTTTTGAGTATGAATGTTGATAGCGATAAGAGTAGGAGGAGACCAAAGAAAGATGGATGGACAGCAGTGGCGAGGTGTAAATTTTTCTAAAAGAGAAGCCGAAGCGAAGTCGGCTTTAACTTACTGACTCATCAATAAAGAATACTTACTATCATTCTAAAATTAATATAGGAATGTAATGAATTAAATGCAATTAAATTGAACAGCTGAAAACCGAATAAAATATGCAATATTCCTTTATCTCGTTCTCGCTGACGCATTTTTCTATACCTGTCTCTGTCATAACCCGTTGTACAGCGGCTTGCTCTCGTACATATCAAGCGGTGCACGTGACCTAAAGTGACATCATTACGGGATCGCTGTTGTATGAATTTTTAGTTCCCGATTATGACGTTTTGGCGCCGGGTTAATTTAGAACATTTCTCTTTTGTTGTAATAAAAAGCTATAAATAACCTTTTTTGTTGTTTGAATGTTATGGTGAATTAAATACCCGTAGTGTAACTATATTTATTGACAATAGTAGCCACTATTTACATACTATTGTATTTTTAATAGTGATAGAGTTACCAATGCGAATCCCCGAAGGCAAGCCGGTAGGAATCGTGTTATATGGTGCTTTCGCCACTGATGGACAGTGTGAATGATGATATGGGTAGAAAGAAAGCGGGTGACCATCGAGATGACGACTCATAGGGAATTGTGCAAGAAAAAGACGTGTTGCGCCGAACCCAAATAATTTGGAATAAGAGCAGAAGAAGAATAATGATGATGATGATGTAGTAAAGAAATAAGCTCGCCTCGTATTTAACTATAAATGTTACTATATTCTTCTGCCGAACCCATCCGAGTTATGTTACGTTCTAAAATCGAAAATCTATTAGAAAACTCTTACCGAAATAAAACTAGCTAATGTGCCCATGATTCAATATGGAATAAATAAAACTTTTGCACCGCACCACAAAAATATATAAAACAAACTGAGCGAGGTAATAAAAACGCCAAGATGCGGTAAAAAACGGAACGAATTTTAATTACATTCGATGTAACGGGACTATAAAATTACAGTAGCGACTCTAAAAGGAGTTTTATTTATCTACCGGCTATGTGCTGGTACTTACTGTCAAGTCCGTTTTTATCTATTCACGTGCCGTCGACGTATGGCAGTGATCAGACGGCTAGGTTTACCAAACATGTTCCTGAGATATAGTGCGGAAGTATTTTCCTTTGTGGTATGTTAGGTGTGGTAGGTATGTTATGTGATATGGAAAGTTGGGAAATACAGCATAGTTACTATCTCCGGGAAATAGTGTCGTGTTTTCTTATGAAATAGTTAAGACGTGCTCTATAATAGTACGAGTGGCGTAGACAAAGAAATTAAAATATTATAGACAAAACAGTTAATCTATTCTGTAAAAATCTCACTTTGAGAACTTGGCGATGAGTGTTGTCAATAGTGGCAATCTCTAGCATTAGGTTGAGTGACAGCTCACTTCACCTAAGTATTCACGCTAAGTTGTTTATGGAATGGACCGGCAGTATCCTTATTACGTATTACGCTTTCAATCACAATCCAAGGGGTTTGAATTCTTAGATCTCAAATCCATAAATTGATCAAAATCAAAAGTCATTTATTAAAACTAAGCTGAGTGTCAGCACTTTTTGAACGGCAAAGTTACATAAGACAGTCTCTCAAAACGCCCGCCCTTCACCTTCCTAGTGCTTTAGCTGGGAAGAAGAAGTGGCGCAATAAACTCCCCATGTATTATCCATGATTACCCATTAATTTATGGATTTGAGAAAATTAGTCTGCTCAATAACGTGAATAATGCAATGAACATAGCTGAACCGTCACATTGAAAGGCATTGTTATCAATTATCATATTGGGAGTGTTATGCAATTACTTCGCTAGTTCTAGCTACCTAAAAATAGATCTGCCACCGTAAATGCACTTTGATAAATATGTATCACACGGTTTTTTCAATTCAAAAGAAATTGTCATATTGGCTTAAAAACACTCTCACATTCGTAACTATTGTTATTGGCAGACAAAGATAAGAGGTAGAAGAGCAGAGGTGGCCCAATGGTAACGCGACTTACAAGTTGAAGGTTGTGGGTTCGGTCCCATCCCAAACAGGTACTTCACTTTGTGTAAATTATTTCATGACCACTACGTTCAAAGGATAACCTCATGAGGAAACCGGCATGTCCTAGAATCAAAAAATTCGAAGACAAGTGGTGTCTACCAACCCGCACTGGGCCCGCGAGCTGGAGTACGGCCCAATCCCCTCCCACAGAGAGGAGTCCTGTGTCCCAGTTCCCAGTTGTAGGAATTTTGTAGGCTGATTATATAGCAGACAAAAAGATGTGAACAACTTTTTTTGCAAGGTACCACAGACCAACACACAAATATTTAAAAAAATGCCATGAAATGCCAACCCACAGTCAGCCAAGTATAGAATTAGCAATACGGACATTCTTTGTAAATTTTACGCAGCTTGAACTCTGAATAATCTTGAAAGAATCGCAGATCACAAGGACAGGCATTATCATCAGTATTCCGCAGTCTGATTACCTCATCCGCTTCTTATAATTCACATTTACATTCGGACTCATGGACGTTATAATTACGCAACTCAATTATCATAGCATGAAGAGAATACAGATGAATCTCTGTATCTAAGTCGTAGGCGTATAGGTGAAAATATAAGCAATAAAAAATTTAAGGAGAATAAATAGCCCATACCTAATGTGCAGTACCAGGGTTAGTTAAAAGTCGTGACGTCATTTTATCGAGCCGTGGCTACGAATGTGCACTTTTATTATGTGTAATTAAAAGAAAAAGCAAACACAATAAAATGCAGCCACCAAGTTACGTGTGCCAGAACTTATGTAAGCACGCTGTATAATGGTTTGGAAACTGTTTCTGAAGTTGTATAGGATTCACACAGTGATAATTATCTTGGCTATTGTAATATCTACCCACATGTGATCAAACGTCCTGGTAGGAGGTATAAATGGCACCTAGTGAAGGGTATCACATAGCTTGGCTTGCTTATAAATAAGATACTTTCTTTTTTGTATCGTTTTCGCTGTAAGCTTACGACGAAGGGATAGGGCTTCAAACGTCCGTTATGACATTTGAGATTTCCACTGTTGACATTAGAGGGACAATTTTCATAACTTTAAAGAACATTCACAGTCAGAGGGCAAACCCTGTAATTTTAAGAACGTTCACAGTCTGATCTCAATTTGCCAAAAATATTGTACCTCGAGTTTCCATACATTTCTGACGAGTTTTTGACATTTGTTTGTGACCGAGATGAGACTGCGGCTCGTAATTAGTCAACAGCCTTGATTGACACATAAATTTAATATGTTTCGGTAATAAGTCTTGTCATCTAAGTCTTGTCACCGAGGGTTAGTTACGTATTTTAAGTTGCGGAAAATCTGCAACTTGATCCTAATTTATTGAAATCGAACTCATCGCACAAACGTATAAGTAATCTTATACTTGAACTTGGTTTTTGGAGATATCAATAATATAATAAACAGTAACTCCACAGTTAAGGTCTTATAATAAAATAAATAAATGTTAATATTTATTTGGATTGTCACTATAAACTATGTAAATAACATAGTTTCATTGAGAGAAAAGCAACCATAAAGTATAATTATGGAAAATATAGAGCATGACAAACCACCACATAGAGGGTGAGCGGTGCCCAATGAAAGTCCCTGTCGCGGTCGGCTTGATGAAAGTGCGCGCGCAGCAGTGGCAATAGGTAAAAGAGCGGCCGGCGACATTGGCGCGCGCGCATCAGCACAGTGACGACAAAAAACTTAGCCGCATTCACAGCCGAGCTCTTCCGTGCCGTGCTCATTAACAACAATTAGTGCTTAGCCATTTTTATTAACTTGGTAAATCATTTTACCCAATTTGCGAGAAAGTTTAACATTTTTGACCAGTGTTGTTGGCAGTGTGTCATGGTTCATGGTGATTTTTCTCCGTTTAATGATACCGTTTTCAACTTTGTCATCTTCAAAATTAACTTGATGCGGAAATAAATTTAATTTTTTCTCACGATGAGCCCGCTTCATAAATTTGTATCATTTTTTCAATCGGACACTAAGAACAATAATAAGAGTCTTATACATCATAAGATATTCTCCAGTGAACTGAATATCTGCAGTGGAAGTGTCGACGTAAAGAAGAATCATTGGGGATCGCTTAATGGATATCGCAAGTGCAAAGGTACCTGTAACATGCATTTCAATACTGATTTCATTAATAAATAGTACAAATCAAAACTGTGGGTGGTATCTTCAGTTTTGTTCAATTTAAGATAAAGTTCAGTTTAATTTTATTATTGTCGCAAACTTCTCACAGATCTCTCTGACTATCGCCTACTTCTTTTATTGTTTTATAATACTTATTATTTACTCAGGCAGCGTATTAATATGTCATATTGTTGGAAAGTTGAAAACGAAGGGCAAACTCTGTTGACAACATCCGAACATGGTTGAATGCATCTGCGAATAAACTTCCTTGACCTTAATAACGTTCAGGAAACGTTCATGTTTACATTGTGTGTTCGTCTAATTCAACAAATTGAATTTATAGGTGCTGCATATATAAGTAGACGTGGAGATGGGAGTATTATTGACATAAATGCATTAAAGTGTCTGTCTTACAACGGATGCGCAATGCCATTTATAAACGATAGCTCAGCGATGTGGGTGGTATTACTTCTTTCATTATGGTCGTTTTGCTCCTCCATTATATTCTTATCTTAACAATAATTGGAAACCTGTTTTGTAATCATACTGTTACAACATTTACGGTTCTATGAATTTTGTAGGAAACAAGCAATTGTATTTGTAACACGCAGCAATTGAGTTAGTGAGTAAAACAGCAATGATCGTGAAAGCGCCAACTGTGGATAGTTATTTTGCGGGAACTTTCTATAACAGTTAAGATTCGTAGCATAATACACGGTAAAATAACAAGATGAACACCTCAATGCCTCATTATTATCGTAATTACTCCTCAGTTTCATACATTAATAAGGCTTGTTGTGAATAATGAAAGTGTCTTTGCTGAATGAGGCGACGAACCTTTAGCTGAAGCATCGACATTGAAAGAATTCACAATTAACATATTTTCGTTAACACAATTATGCATGTAGGATACATTTGCAACTATAGTGATATAACAAATCAAAACTCCGAAATTTCCGCCTTGCATTATGAAACCGGTATGAATCGTGTCAATACACTCGCGTAGGTGGTTATTCTTTCAATGGAAGAAAGTATGTCCTAAGCGCAGAGTGTGGGAGGACAGAGTTTTTAAAATTGGCCAATTTGCATCCTAAACTTCGTATATGAACTATAAAATCTTGTCATGTAAAAATGTTTTATGTCGATAGATAAAATGCCACCTACATTGTGCATTGTCAGTTGAGAAATGATGCATTGTCTAGTTCTTTTCTTCTTAATGACTAATTTATATTTTCATTTAAAAGTAATGTAGCGTTACGTCCAGTTAGGTTGTCATCACGTCCTCTAATCTCTTCCTTTATAAGATCATCTCAAAGCATATCTCCCGGAATATCGTCATTTCGGACTTCTACGTTATATTTATCGCTTCCTTTACTTCTTCATTGTTCCTTGAAACGCATCCGAATTTTCAGTCTACTAATTGGTTGGTTATTTTGTATTTGACGTGTCAGTTAGTTTCATTCATACTTAATGGATACAAAGTGGTCGTATTACAAGGCTTTTGCTTGTTGGCTGGTGGTGTATAATTTATGCGCCCGCTATTTCATATTATGTAATCGGACACAGCATTGTGCAAACTCTTTATGGTCTTTGGACCAAATCCACTTTTTGTATTCAATAATATAGGATGGTTAGCACCGTCAGCAACATAGAAATGCTCCTAATTACCGAAAGTTCTCATGAATACATAAATAATGCAGTCCGCCCATTAGCACTTCTGTTACGCTTTGAACTTCGTATAGTCTTACATCCATTTCGGGCTTTCTCGTTTTAGCCGCGTCACCAATTAATGCATTTTTTCGTTACTCGTCTTTAGATTCTTTTTTATCTTCAATACTTCCTTTGTTTCGTGGGGTTATTTAAGCATCAATTAATGGTCAATGTCAATTATATATATTTTCTTCGCCCTTATGTTGGTCTTCTTATTAATTAATAGTCGTAATTGGTTCCCATGGCGACAAACTATAGTAGTAAAAAAAATACATTATCTAACTGCCATAAAAGCAAAACTGTAGATCCAGTAGAAAACAACTATAGTTATGCAAACTACTGTTAGCATGTATTTGTACTCCTCGTAGTCACGATTTCGTTAAACTCTCAGTCCGAAAGTATCTCTACTCCACTCTCTTCAGATAATCGTGACTCGTTGAGTATTTGTTAAAATATTTTTCCTTTTATAGTCGATTGTTTTATATTACAACAGTTACGCAATTTCCGTTTTCCCTACGGTATTATGAAATCGTATCTCTATTATTGGAATATTTTTTTTCATAAAACTTTAGAGCTTATTGACAATCTTTGACAATAGTATTAGGTAGTTGGACTATTCAAATACACTTTCTAGTGTTGATTCATTGATGTTTGTGAACAGCTCACGCTTTCCCGTGTTTTTCAATATTGAATTATTAGTTTTGATCACATGGGTATTAAGACATTCAATATGTATTTTGTGAGTAACATTAAGAAGAGTTGGTAAATATTTCTGGGAATCTAACAAAAAGCTTTTAGAAGCAGATTCTTTCTTCACCACGATGCATGTGCACACGCAAGGAACAAGGAAACACGTTATACGTTTTTGTAATGATTAAGATCTTAACGAAACGCGTCGTGTTAGGCAAGGTAGGTCATCGTTAAATCTTTAGGCCTTTTTTTTTTTTTTTTTTTTTTTCAGGATGGGAAATCATCAAATGACTTCTCCCGCTCTGGGCGGAGCGGGAGGGCGTGTCAGACTTTTACTGACTAAAACCCACCCGTGTTCCATCAGTTGCCCATGTGCCAGGGTCACGGTATCTCTTTCGAACAATCACGCGACCCCGGCAGGCATCGGTCCTAGTAGACCCCTACACTGCTGCTGACATCTCTTTGAGGCGCGCGTGGAACACTGCGCGCCGTCGACCCGAGCCTGGTCCTTACCGGGCGGCGAGCCACCCATTGCTCGCCACCCGCAAGCTCGCGCCTACGGTGGCCGGGAGTCCGCAATTGACTCCCGACGCCCGGGGCGTCTCCTCCTGCGGCGGCTAGGGGCGTGAGGGCGCAGAGACTGCCACTCCCTCACGCGCCCCGCCTCCTCCTTCGCGAGCATCACTGCTTCGCAGAAGGAGGTGACGGCTTCCCATTCCCTCTCGCTCCGTACCATGGCTCGCACCAGGGCCGGACGCGAGAGGTCGCCGCCGCCGATCGCCTCCACGAGGACACGGCGGTGCTCCGCCCAGGCAGGGCACACCTCCACCGTATGCTCCACCGTGTCCTCCAGACGATCCTCGCAATGGAAACACCCGGACGTATCCTCCCGCTTTATCCTGAACAGGAACCCACCGAAGCACCCATGCCCGGTGAGAACCTGCGTCAGACGGAAGGTGAGGACGCCGTGGCGCCTCTCTATCCACTCCTCAAAGAGGGGACTTACCGCCGCAATTGTGGCGTGCCCAAATCTTTAGGCCTTACGCTCAATTACGCAAGGCTCAGACAAGCCCAGAACACTGCCTAACCGATTGTTTGGAAAGTCGTAAACTGCTACATGCTTAATAAATCTTAATATTCCATTGTTTCTTTGTCTCGACTGATATTTCAATGGTACGGCAATTTAACACATAGCAAGTGAAATCAAGTTAATTTCGGACAACGACAATCTAGCACGATTCTGTGAGAAAATATTTCAATCTAGAACCTTATCAGTCGTTTTAATTTTGTAATGTAATTAAACGTAAGATTAGACTACCTGGGAGCTGCGATTTAATCTACATTGCAAAGTTCGAACTGAATTGACAGCATCTTGTATTTTTAACTACAGAAAGTGGTATAGTCATGACCATGAACAAAAATATCAAAATTAATGTTGCGATATCCGTTCTGAAATTATAAAATGCGGCAGTAAAACTGACGTGTTTATACGTGAAACTTCACATAACCAACGTAAAACCGCAAGTTCATACAAATCATTGAATTATATTCGATTCCAGTGGCGTTTTCGTTGTACTTGTTTTTTTTTTTTTTGTAATACTAAATTCAATCAGAATCGGTTGAGCAGTTCCTGAGAATGTTTCGCGTTTACGAACAAATTATTTATTTCGCATTAAGTGTTGTTTCTAAACCTGATGTCGGAACAAGATAACCAAAAGTTGATTCAAATATAATTTTCCATATTTGGTTAGCCTAGAAAGACTATTTAAATCGATGAAACAAGAGGAAGAAAGTCAATAAAAGTTATCTCAGATTATCCAAGAACTCGGAAGCGATTAATTGAATTTTGCCACCAAATTGAAACATTAAAGTGTGGCAATATATCAATATGGACGCGTCTGAGTAGCCAGATGCGCATTTTATCGTTTCTGGCTAGTTTTCAAGTGCCGAAAACCCATTAGAGGTATATTAGTAACGGGAATAACCGATAACGGGTATTTTTGCACAGGGTTCTGCATATTGTTTACAGAGCTTTTATGATTTTGTATTTATGGTGGTTAAAACATCAGTTTATTGAATGGTATATGCTTAATAAATTTTCCTAGACATTATTACAAGCAATTAATTAGCTCCTTAGTCCTCTGGCTTGATTCAAAATGCTGATACATAGATAGGAAACCCGTTACAGAGAAGACGATAAATTTTATGGGCAAACCGTTAATTTTTAAGTGTCCGTTAATTAGGTATTCCTTACAGAATAAAATTATCCTACCATGTTCTATGGTTACCGTTCGTTTATGTAAAACCTTGTACAGGAGGTCTACTTTCTATGTATGGCTTCCTCGGGCGTTTCTTTCTCTGTATAACCTTTTTTCTGGATGAGAAATCATCAAATGGCTTCTCCCGCTCTGGGCGGAGGGCGTTTTAGACTTTTACTGACTAAAACCCACCTGTGTTTCTTCAGATGCCTGTGCCAGGGCCACTGTAACTCTTTCGAACAAATTCGCGACCCTGCCAGGAGTCTGAACAACCTACAGACATAAGTTTAGTTCGGGGCACGGCCTAAAAATTAATATCAACACAATTTGACATATTCCCATTCGAAAAAGGAACTTATCGAGAATACGGTTCATTTCGAAGGATCCAACTAGGTACTTTCGGAAGGATTCGTATCTTAGTTGACGGACTTGTAGAGTTACGGTACTTAGATATAATAACAATCGTTCAGTTTATTGTTCTGCTTCGTGGTTCTAGTGCTCGCAAGCGCTACTGCTAAGTATGAGGTTCTAGGTTCTCTTACGGACGGGCTAAATTTAATTGGGTTTTATCATCGGGAATTTCTCAGTAGCAGCATGGAGTCTGTTTTTGTGCCCGGTTGTCGTTACGTGGGACTTAAACAAAAATTACGAAATAGCTGTACTATAGGTACACCTCGGCCCAACCCATCGAGGAAACGAGGCGGGATCAGTAAGTAATTAATATTTATCTATCGTTTTCCCCAATTGGTGTGATTTACTTCTATTCAACTTTTACTACACATTATTTATCTCTTACCTACACGTTACATAACGATTGTAAGAAAATTCTCATTAACAGGTACATAATTAATTTAATCAAATGCGGCACCAAGCAGTATGTAACAAAACTGTAGGTAGTTGGAAGTAGGTACACGGCTTCCATTCCTGTTGGACCGGCTTTTATCTCTGTCAGTAACCAGGGAACATGTTTTGGAACCATGCTGCACTATCAGTAGTCATTTAAAGGCACATTAACCAACATTTTGTTAATCGATACGTAATACTTACGATTAAATTTCCGTTTTAGTTTTTTGGTCAACGAGTTTCTGTTATTGGTGCTAATGCTAAGCAGCAACTTTCAATTCAATTGATTTAATTATTGACTTGCATACAATTGTTGGTGTGGTGTCGGACATTAAGAATAACATATCCCATTTCTTCCCGTGGGTGTCGTAAAAGGCGACTAAGGGACTTACTAAAGAATGGGCAGCAGCGTTCTCTATGCATTTTACCACTACACTGCGACCGCCAACCCGACTGCAAAGCGTGGCGATAATGGCAAACCCCCCAAATATGTCCAGCAGTGAACATCTTTCGGCTGAAATGATGATGATGATACAATTGTTGGCTTATTTCATTATTGTTTTACCCCTATTACATACTACTCTGGGATGCAAATCCGACACGACTCGTAATCCTTCCTATCCTAAAGGCATGTCTTCTCTACCATTACGGCGCCCCCAGGTCTACTCCTTGATATGCAATGAGCTCTGTAGAACCATTAAACATGAGGCTTCAAGGGCTAGTGCAAATCGTCGCGTTCATTCAATTAATCGAGTCTGGTCAAAGCACGCTGAGGTTGGTACATTTCATGATTCATAATGATTTTATGTCTGCAAGTAGCTTTGGGCAGACACTTTAACACGTCAATCATATTTTTAAAACTAGATGAGGTCGACGTTTTCTATCTCTCTACTCTGAAAAGAAAGGCCGAAAGAAACGCAGAGGTCACAGTCTCTTTTAAAGTCCAGACCTAATCTTGGTTAGATCATGTGGATTGGTGTCTGAAATGGTCTTTTGAGAAAAGAACCTCACCGATTGCAAGGATCTGTCCAATCAGTCCACGCATTTTTCATGCACTTATACATATTTTACCCATATTACATGGGACTTAGGCGTGACTGGCAAAATGTGGATGTACTAAGTCACACCTCGGCTTACCTTATCGGGGATTATAGGCGAGGTGTTATATGATATGATTTTAGATCAAGCTTGAATTCTAATAGATCTAGCATCAGAATTTCCATACGCACTTCTTATGGCATTACCAGTTCCAACCAACTATGCCGAACTAGACTCGTGACTGCGCGACTTGCATGCGCGTCTTGACAATCAAGACTTCTTTTTTTTACAGCAGTTCTTGTTCAATAAAAGCGAGCGTTAATTTCTACAGGCGGGCAGGGACATCGACACAAATCCTGTTACCACGGATTCAGAACCTGTATGATTCTGAACCTGCGTTGAAATATTTCGTTGGTTCAAAAAACAAAATTACAGTTCCATACCTTTTGACCGCGTAGGTATTGCACTTTTCTGTGCAAAAGCGGATTTTTTTATTGTTTTTACTTATGTTTTTTACTCGCGAAGCGAAGTTTTTTACTGACTAAAAATGTTGACGCTAGGAGGGTCTAGGGTACAGTTTGTGTGTCAATGTCCCAGCCAACCGTATAGCATTTGGCATCAGCACAAATCGAGATCAAAACCTGAAACGAATTAAAATAATAGAAGAATAAAACCGAGCTCTCTACACACGCATTGCTTTTCAATAACAAAACTGAAATACCATTTGACAAGTATAACAAATAGCTTGTCAATTGTGTTCAGAGACAAGAGATTAGCGCTGCTCTTTTAAACATAATTTAGTCTTAAATCTGTTACCGTGTTCTAAGTTTAGCTAAATTGAGTCAGCTTGCAAAAGTAAACATTGGTTGAGTAATACTAAGCCCCTTGTTTTTCAGCTTCCTTAGCGTAAATGCATTAATTTGAACGCGAATAGTCGTGCATCGCACTAATACTAATTGACATAGACAAATGGTATCGCTACCAACTACACTCATGAAATTAAACAAAACTGTTTTCACAAATGCAAATACTTCATTGTTTATCGTTATAATTAGCTCAATGGTAATTAAATATTTTGTAATTACATAATTCTTCTAACTTCACGATTAATTTGACGTGTAAACATTGTTATTAACTAGAATGATGACTTTTATGAAATTCGGTGATGTGCTAAATAATTGAAGACAGTGCAAATGTGAATGCTGATCGCGTATTACGTAAAATGATAAATTGACCAAGCAAACATTAGCGCAACTAATAAAAACATAAACTGGGTGATGGTAAAAGTGTGTGTTACATACATATGTATATGTGGGAGTACGTAAGCACCACATGACCACACCAGCTGCTCACCACGCGATAGTCTACTTTCTGTCGTTATGTTTTTTCTACGTCGCTACCAAGTTGCATGCGGGCGTTTATCATCATTATAGTGAAACAGTATACAGTCGGTATTCGATATATGTTTCAAGTATCATTACCAGTTGCCACGATTATCGACTAATCAAGCAGGTAATTGAATTTATTACTGTACAATCTCTACGCTACTGGGTATTTTTTCTCCAATTCGTGCGTGCGAGCCGCTTATCCAAGCGTTGAATTTTTATGTGCGGATTACATATATCTTTTGGTGAATGTAGCCCTGCAATTTTAAAAGTTTATGGAGGCAATGGACCGTGTTGACCCTGGCCATTTTGGTATGATAAATTGTTCAAGATTTGAGTTATGAGCGAGTTTTATTTTCTGCTGCACCGGTTCAATTCGCAATCACTCAAAACATTAAACAGAATGAATTTAAATTGTCCTTTTTATGGATATCTTTCACTTATCGGTACAATAAAGCCCCTGAATGTAATTCTAGCCAATCCACTCTGCGGCTATGTAAATAGAAACTATCTTCTGTTTCAGCTCTATGAACGAACGGGCTTTTAGACTGGCAAATGTAAACATTTTAGAATATTGATGTTAATCCAGGGTTGTCGAATGAGATATTTAAAAACAGGGTTGTCCAAAGAATGGAGATCTGTTATATTTAAGTAAACGGATATCCCGTAAGTGTAATGGTGGATTTTTTCAATGTCACCCCTATCAATCATTGGTCCGTCTAGCATACGTTTGGGCGTCGACGCGCGGTTCCGTCCCACCGGCGACAGCGGACTATTTATGTACGTTTCATTAGTTCTCAGAAGCAAACCCGCGGGGAAGTGACGAGCTTTTTGTATCGGAAGTCGTTGGATTTGTTCTTTTTACACTGTCCCTGTTCAACAGTGCAATTCTGTGTACTGAGGTACTTTTGTTTAACGCAGGGGTTGTAATCGGGTTGAAGCGATTAGTCAGGTTACGCCACATGTGAGGGACAAGGTTGGCACAAATCAATAAAAAACCAAGTCACTGCTGTTCTGTTAATCCAATTAGTCTTTTATTAAGTGGGAAATATTTAGGATTTGTTTATGCAAGCCTGACGTTAAATTTAATTTTTTATAGTTATCTAAGTGGGTATGATGTGTTTGGTGTATACGTACTTCCACTACGAAAAGTGGTAGTTAAAAGTTTAAAGAAGTTTTGTTACTTCCTTTCAAACATTCATGAGGTGCCTAAGCTTTTTGATGTGGTTACATGAAAACAGTATCGGTCCTTACTTTAATGTTGCCGTACGCAGAACGTAAACTGAGTGGTTGTTTGATCTACTACCTCTAGACAAAGACTAAGGAGAGCTATAGAGCTGACGATGCTCTATTATTTTGATGTCAGTTTAATATGACTTTATTGTTACTGTGATTGTATGATATTGTGATTTGTTATTAGACAATACGCATAAAATCGTAATAACTCAGTTATAAATAATGGTTACGGAGTAATTGCGACTTGTTATTTAATCGTCTGCATTAGATGCTTTGTTTCGTAAACTTAAATAGGAAACACTAGACCAGCCATACTCAACCTTTTTTTTATAGGGGCCACAAACACGTTGCAGTCATGGTGTCGAGGGCCGCAAGCAAAAATTATTTAGGTCTCAATTAAAACGATCCAGTTACTTTATTAATGAAAAAATTAGTTTTTACAAAGATGTTTATATTTTAATTCGATTTTTGATACTGTGAACACTTTCTCAAAACTTTATCAAGATTTCCCTTGTCGCTTTAGCTATAACATCATCCTGCACCCTAATTGCGAAACGCACAATTTATCAGAATCTGAATGGGATTGAAGATTATTTCTAAACCACTGCGTCATTTGTTCGAATAAATTGTGGCTCAGCAACGTAAATAACGCAATGAATGTTGTTTAACTATGAATATTAAACCAATTCCTACCGATAAAAAGTTCCGCAATTACCCCTCAGATGAGAATCTGTAAGTTTGTTTCTGTAAACGTTCTTTGTGTATTTCATTTTTCTTAAAGGCGATTCGCACACATACTTTTTTATTTATTTTATAAATAGGATCGGAGGGTAGCAGGATTTAGTCACATCTTTCGACGCTTTTATATTTTTGGGGAACAACACTCCAAAATTCCACATATGTGGCATTCCGCGCATAAAGGTACTTCTCTATGGCTCTGTGGTATTCTATGGCTCTGCGGTATTATTTTATTTTTGTGATTTATGGGGGAAATTATAATACCTTGGTTATTGACACCCATCCTTTGTAACAATCGTCAGATGGGCCAATAACTAAGGCCCGGCGGGCCGCAGGTTGAGTATAGCTGCACTAGACTGTATGCATTATACTCTGAGTCAAATTTAGTGCTAAGCAAGCAGTTTTCGGAGAATTAATGCAATATCAAACTATTTTAGTGTTGTATTCAAGTTTCGTACGTGTTCTGCATCGTAGTTTCAGTGATGTTTAGACTTGCCAGTTCCTTTATTCAGTTTTCAGTGAGAATGGCTCTGAGTTATGGAGTGGGTGAGGCCAATTCTGTTAGGCATTCGTATACATCCGTTGAGGAACGTGCGTCAATTCTAAATTATTGTGTTCCCTATATAATTTATGCCCCTATTTTGGGCCTTAATTTGAGGTAGACAGAATTAGTATTCTTTTGAAGATACTCTTTTACGATCCGTTTATAAACTGATTCGTGTTATTGAGTTTAATAAAAGAATTGCGTTATTCATTTGGAAGAACGAGATGGCACTCATGGAACGTGCTTTGTTCATATTTGATCACTATGTAAAAAATATAAAAGAACACAATATATTTTGGTTTATGTTTTGTTTTAATCTAAATTTCTATATTTTTTGTTGACCCACATTAGCATGTGTATCGTGCAACAAGCCGAGGAATGATGCCAATACATCTTCCAATAAATAAACACGATGGGACGCTGGGCTTTGTTGTGACGAAACTCTTCGTTTTTAT
This sequence comes from Aporophyla lueneburgensis, assembly GCA_932294355.1. NCBI lineage: Eukaryota > Metazoa > Arthropoda > Insecta > Lepidoptera > Noctuidae > Aporophyla > Aporophyla lueneburgensis. Next base: position 16,583,298 of record OW028746.1, on the reverse strand, counting down.
AAATAGTCTCTCATTAGCCCTTCAGACTTGCTGTTCTATCTAATATCGCAAGAAAGGATTAACACTGCATTGTTCTTGCATCGCGATCTATCAAAGATATCATCTGTGTGAATACGAGGATAGTTGTGAAAAAACATTATTCTATTTATGTTTTCAGCGCTATTATGGGAACATCCCACGCCAGTTGCGAAGTTCTTTCTAAATACTATTTATAAATTTATATGATCTCTACTAGAATCTGTCTTATGAGACGAGGCGCCTGCTCAGTGCTCAGGTGTGAGCCAAATGTTGGATAACTACGGAGTACTGACATTTGTAGTCCATCGCTCTATATTTAATGACAATGAATCATCATTTAATGGATTTGAAATAGAGGATCATCATTGTAGTGTTCAATTTAAGACAGCTGATAAATGGCAATCTTTAAAGCCATTTGCGAACGAACATCTATTGGAAAGTCTGGTTTTGTTCCAATACGTTCTTCGTCGCATTAATGAGGTAATGTTTTGTTTGTTATTGTTGCTTCTGAAGTGAAAATAAACACTTTACATAAACACTTTACTTTACAGACTTTTGTTTACTCATTACTGACAAACGTATATTGTAAAGGTAATGATCAAAAATCGGTGTATCAAGGTAGGGAGTAATTCATTACATAGGATTTTAGCAAGGCGCTCACACACTGTTATTAGGTTACAATGCACGTTATTTCTGTAACTTAGGTGTTGTTGTAGGCACGTCAATAAATACATATTGATAACACGCCACGTGCCACATAACCAGGCTAGAATGTTAAGTAGCCGTTCATTACGATAACTTGTTGATATACGTCACGCAACGCAATAAACTCCTGCGCCGACGTGTCTAACATCGAAATTACATACAACATGGATTGGAAATCGCCACAGTGAGGTCACTATTATTTTAGATAATGCATACGAGAAGCTTTTTGATATTTTTCTATGACGCATGCACGTCAAAACTTGTAGTTCTTTGTTTGGGCCGAACCCCTGGTTACTAGAAACCTCATGTTTGATCTTTTTGATGAGTGAATGTGCTGTCAAGTTGTGTGTTAGCTGTTGTGACTGGTTGTAGAAAACAACGACGAAGTAATCATTATAAATATAAGTTGACATTTGTCGATACCGTAAAATGAGTATATTATTAAGACAGGTGAAACCGGGAAGTAGGCCTTATTCCCATAAGTTTTGCATCATTAGAAGGTGGACATATCATAGACTACCTGCTAATTTGCAAAGGTTCGCGTGTTCCTAAGTGTAGGGTTTTTTTTTTTTTTTGGATGGGAAATCATCAAATGACTTCTCCCGCTCTGGGCGGAGCGGGAGGGCATGTCAGACTTTTACTGACTAAAACCCACCCGTGTTCCTTCAATTGCCCATGTGCCAGGGTCACGGTATCTCTTTCGAACAATCACGCGACCCCGGCAGGAAGTGTAGGGTTTGGGATCGCAAGTACTTTTGTAGTGTAGTGCCAGACGTGATGATTACGCCTGTTTCCTTTTGCTGCAGATAAGTCTAACGAGAAAGGCTTTGAACCGGTAATGGGACATAGCTAAGCAGTTAGCACTTGCTACACTTTTACTCGATGTCAACGTCTAGAAAATCTTGATTGAAGCTCAGGTTAAACTTGATGAGAAAGTAAACTGCAAATGAATTAAATACTTAATTAGTTCATGTTCTTGCATCTTATTATATTTTTCTAGTGCGTGAGAAATCACACAGATTAATGAATGTTAGAAAACTCGGATCGCCGCGCCGTGCGTGAGCGAAATGTGGCTGAAAACATAACAGCTCGGTCTCAGTACACTGAAATCATTTCTTTTGATGATACAAAAGATATGAAGGCACAAACAATTGCAAGACTAATGCGCCTGTGCTATTTCTTTGAAATTTTAGGAAACGAATTTTAGAAGTTCTTTACCTCTGTGTTATTCAAAGGAGGTATTTCTTCCCGTGGTGGGTGTCGTAAAAGGAGACGAGGGACGACTAAAGGAGTTACTAGAAAATTGGCAGCAGCGTTCTCTATATAAGGTGTATCTATTCATACACGAAATATTTTAAGAGGTACACCTGTAGGTGGTAAAGAAGCTATAGAAGCAAAAAGAATTTTTTTATTTAAGCATTTTTGAATTTTCGTAATTATTATAATTTTAAAACTACTTGAGACGTTTTGCATAAAACCTTTACTCCAAATTCTATGAATGGCCCGCTTGAAGCTGCGAGGGCGGCGACCGGACGGCACGAGCATGGCCGCGGTGTCTCGGGTCCTAAAAAAATAAGGAGCCAGTATATCTTATGTGCGTCAAATAATTTATAAATATTAATTAAAAAAAAAATACATTTAGAAATTCTTTTTTTTCATTGCTGTAGCTTCTTTACCACCTACAGGTGTACCTCTTAAAATATTTCGTGTATGAATAGATACACCTTATATATTTAAAAAACCAAACTGCGATCGTCAATCCATCTTCCAAGCGTGTTGATTATGGAACCCCCCCCCCCCTTCGGTTTGGGGGGCAATGTCAAGCGCAGTGGACGTATATCGGCTGCAATGATGATGATGTTGAAAAGGACAAGGACAGTTTGTGCCAAAAGTGATTCTAAACAAATAAATGTAGATAACTAGAACTTTCTTTAAAGATGTAAAGCCCAAACACACATTTACCACTGCCACAGATGGTAGGAAAGTGCGATATTACACTGCAAACACTAACTCTGTTGTCCGTTTAATAAGAGATGCACTAAGAACAGAAAAATCTAGATGCATAAGTCCCTTCATTTCCATGGCAACGTTATCTATACCCTTTGTTCTTTTACAATACAAGTAGGTTTCTACCTAGCCCTGTAGTGTGTCAGAACAAACACGGCGCTTTATTTAGATTATCTTATCAAGCATGGGAACGACTATCAGTAGCGTAGTGTTAGCATACAATGGGTCATTGGCTCGATTAGTTTCTAAATCATTTGCATATGGCTGCCGACGCGACGACGTTAAAGAAGGAGGTACGCTACACTATTAGGAGGCTTCAATAGGAATTGCTTTCCATGTTAATGAATTCGTTTATCAATTTATCAGTTTATTCACCTTCTCTTCACTTTGCTCGTATATTTTCGTAGAGTTGGTCTTATTGCGCTGTTGGTGCTATCGGCCCAAAGCCCTTTTAGCAATAATTGGTGATTTGTCCAAATTGACTACCTCGTTGGTTTTAGGGGTCGCAAATGATACTGCTGAATATGAGGTCCTGGGTTCGAATACCGGGTTGGACAAAGTGGTATTGGGGTTTTGCATCTGTAATTTCTCAGTAGCGGTCCGGAGTCTGTATTTGTGTCCATTTGACGGCAAAAAGCTCGTCCCCTACTAAATGGGATTTAAACATAACTGGCGAAATGTGGGTGTTCCTACTAAAGGATAGGTAAATCTCTGCTCAACCCTTCGGTGAAACAAGGCGTGAGGTTATGTTATGTTTTCCAAATTATGCACTATTAAAGAAACAATCATAAACACCAAATTTAGTCCATCTTGGAGATGAAATCGGCTGTCAACTGTAATTACTTGTTGTAAAATTATTTTGAAAAATATTGTATGCGTATGTGCGTCAGAATAGCTCAATATTTCACGTGATAATAATGAATTCAATATAGGAGCGCGTTAAACGCATGGGTGCGTATATATAAAGAGATTGCATCTGCAAAATTCTAATAAAAATTCTAAGCGTAAAGAAAGTTGGTTTTTCAAGCCATGCATATGTATGGTACGCGTAGACGAGGGCGGCGGACCGCAACCAGTGCTGTACTAGTACAAGTTTACTTACGGAATGGAATAGCTACCTGAAATAATACTAAACGGATAAACGCGTATTCTTCTTTATTGGTTGTTAGTAAAACGTGTCAGTAGGCTTTAAAAGAATTTGGACTTTGCGCTTTACAATATGTCTACCGCAGGTACTTATACGTAATTTTCCTAATCACCCATTCTGTATTCTCCAAACGATTGACATCGTTTTTGTAGTTCTTTGTTCTTTTGTCCCATAGACCCCATACACGCTTAGCCACAATAAATGCCAAAGTATTTGTTCAATCAAACGTATCGCTTAGCACAAACCACAGTAAGCATCCATTTAATGCTGTACTCTTAAGTTAAAGCCTTGATAGCATTCACGGGATTGTAGCCATGCCGTTATCTTGGCAAGTCGGGCTTGTCTCCCTTATGCCTATAGCTGTAGAGTTGAGACTTCATTCGTCGGGTATATCGCGACTTTGTATACATGTACGGAACTAACGGATGCACTCACCGACGTATTCACTACACGTCACATAGTTTCCGCTGCGATTGTCGAGGCCTAGACTAGTATGCGTTAATTGTCGTTCGCTCTAACGATGGCTTATTAGTGACATGCGATAAACAACACGTTAAATGTTGAATAAGATGAGAATTCTCGTGGTCTACTCGATCGTTAGACAATGGAGCTTCTTGAGAAAGTCGGCTGAGTGTGCTCCAAATCGTAGATTGACCATGACGCTACTGCTTACTGCTGGCTATTTTATTTCTTGCTTTGAGGCCTTATGACTTGGACATTAATAATCTCGGTGGCATGTCGTATTCTTCATTCTATCGCTCGTTTTCTGAAAATAGTGTGTTTTATTGGTGTTTGTGTGTAGTGTATGTCGAGTGTTATAATTAATACCTGTATACGTAAGTGCAGTCTGTTGTAGTTAGTGATAATTAGCGGTGTAGCGTCCACAGCACGGCAAGCACGGCTATGCTTCAGTACGCAACGTTCAGCTGTTACTATGTTTTATTGACATAGTAACGACGAGTTAGGAAGCATTCTATTATGAAATAACTCTTTAGAGTATCCTATTAGGAATTGCTCAATTACATATTCAAAGGGCGCATGCAAGTGAACATTAATCCAAAAATACAGAGTGGTTCGAAATAACGGTATAAGTTACTACACGCAGGGCATGCATGTGTACGAGCTTGACATTTATGAAACGCTACATTTCGTGGAAAGATATTTACAATAAACTTGCAAATTAATGTTTATGTGTGTGTGTCAATGTGTAAGACCTATCTCGTTCCTCAACTTTCCTCACGGCGAGTGGTACGTTGAACCGTCACTCAGTCAGTTCAAAAGGGGAAAAGTGCGTGTGCGTTGTACCAATGCAATACTTAGTAGCAATTGCAATAGATGCATGTTAATTGTCTGCAAATCCCGCCCGTTCTTGAAATGTATGAATGTTTTGAGCTGTTGCTCATTAAAACATCTCTCTCGGACGAAGTTTGCGTGTCTGCTTAAGAATATCATTTAGGATTTTTGAATATTTTTTCATACATCGAAATGTTGTTTCCGCATCGCCGTATTTTCTACTGCTTGATCGGAGTTAATGAAGAAGACCGTTCGAATACCGCAACGGACGCAAAACGTCAGTTCAACACATAGCGTGACTCGGAACGCACGTTCCGAACGTCCCTTGTTACGTCTATTTACGTTGTTCGTGCCTTGGCGAATGTTTGGGCCAACATTTGCACTGCACGATGGGTGTACGTACAAGTGAAGTGTTGTTCAAGTGCAGTGAATTAAACTTACCACACATTATGAGTTAGTTGTTTGTGCAACTTCGCAAATGTTTGTGGACGGACGAGGTTAGTACCCCGATGAACGTAAGGATTTTGTCAAATTAGTGTCAGCGTTAGAGCGGCGGTTTAATAGAGGGATTAAGAGTTAATTTATCCTCTTAAAGAAGCTTCCCGTTTCGGCCAGTAGTGGCTTGTAAAACTCTCTTGTAATATTGCGTGTTTGGATGTGGTGGCATTTAGAAATGTAGGTTGGTAAGTATGTGCATACGTAAAGATATTATACAAACGTAATGTTCTTTTTGCTATGGATTGCTTTCCATTTTACTGCGATATGTTAAGGAAGTGAAAATGTAGTGTAGACGTGAAGCGCCGTAATTAAAATTATAAATGACATTCATAACTTATAGTTGAAAACGTCGTATATACGTAGGTAATTACCGAATTACATCAAGTAGTTGGTCAACTACTAAAAAACGCATCTGTCCATTTAAAAAAGTCTCGTTGGTTGGCCATGGCGGGAACGTTCACCATCGTTAGAGTCTATAGGGTTTAAACTTGAAAGTTTCCGTTTGACCTTGCCCTCGCCAAGGTTAGCGATTTCCACGAATATTTTTTAACCGCATTGGCCGTTTTCACCAAGCTGTCCCGACCATTGTTTACCGAATATAATGGTGTCATTAGTTTAAACTACGGATGTTCGTTGATTGATAACTTTGGTTTTGGTTGAAGATACATGTCTGCGGCCTCGTTGCGATTCTTTAGCGTTTTTGACCTGCTATTACTTCAGACATTATGATATTAAAACACGAATAAGACCAACATAGTTAAAAAATATTTTCACCGGTAGGTAATAAACAATGAAGACATGATAAGATAAAATATTGCAAACAACTGAAATATTTGCTGCAGGATGTTGGAATTCAGCGAGTCAATATGCATAAGTGTTTTTCTCGCTTAAGTAAATAAAATGCCAAAAGCAGTTGATATGCAGTTTCATGATCATAACATCATTGATCAACGCGTTACTAGATAATCCAAGCGTACAACATTGCGTGTAAAATTGAGGGACACAACGAATTGACCTTTTACTCACTGATTGTGAAAACTTAGAAAAAAACGTGTCTCCTTGTAACAGGAGGTCTTTCATAAAACTGAGACAAGTTGGCGGCTTCCCTCAGTTCATTTTTACATTAACATTGGACTCTTGCCAAGACGTACACAATACCTGGCCGTATCGTCACAGGTTTCGAGGTCGGCTTGGTGTAATACTCTATGATTCAAAAGGTGTGCCGACGTAATAAAAGTGGACATTAAGTCTGACTACACAAGTGTTCAGACATGTATTGCGTTTAAGTCGATTTAAGACCTACTTGATCCCACTGGCAGACTAATTAATGATGAGTTGTAATGGTGTTTTAATACAAAGTTGAACATAAAATAAGTTCAAAACTAAAACGCTGCTGAAAAATCACCCTCTCTTTCATCTTACCTACTTTACGATGAAAATATTTCAGCCTATGACCAGCGGACGATTAAGACGCTTTCAAAGATACCTCATTTATAAAATTATGTTAATTAGAAATTATGAGGAAACATATGAACATACATAGCGGTCAAAATCAAAACCCTCACCATAGTCGAGTAAAAAGAATAGAACAGCACGTGTGTATTTAAAAAACCTTCAAGTTTTCCCAAAGGTTGATCTCATTCGGACAGCCACACGTTGGCGGATGATTTTGTTTACGAATAAAATCTCATGAACACGGTACTGGTGTATGATAAATTCGCTATAAATATAACACTTGCAATACGCAGTAATTACAGCTATTAACGTTTGAAAGTAAATACAGATGGAAATAAATGAAAACACAGGTACCTATTACAGAACGTGCAATAAAGTTTTGCACGTTTTCTTGTCTTGTCGATGGAGACATCAACCGTTTCGACTTTCTCCTTTTAATGTGCGATGTGTAGTGATATCTAGATTTTACGTGCTGTATCTGGCTTTTTGTTTCATAATCGTCATTTTGTTTTTAAGTCTTAATATGGCAATACCGGTAAATGAAATGTCTTTGAACAGTTACGGTCGCTAACCTGTAACTTAAAGCGTGGTGACTGTTGGTGATGACTAAAAGCACTCAAGTACCTAAATATCCGCCCACCCCTTTTTATGAAATTAACTTGCTGCTGCCCGCAACTTGTTTCCTAGAAATTTCTTGTTTTAACATAAAATACACTGTAATACTGTAGTTTTGGGATCGGAAAAACCAAATTTTACCTCTTACTCAGTAGATAATTTTAGTATACAAGCTGTCCCTCTGGATATTCCATAACTCTAGTGTACACACCATATCAAAGAAAGAACTGGCAAATTATTTTTATTTTGTTTTTATTTTTCATACAAAATAATTCAACGTCACGATTATTTATGTAAAACCACCTTACTTGAAATGTCATATTTCAAGTAAGGTGGTTTTTCGTCGTTATCTTTATCGTATACAATAATTGTCGCATTATTTAGCTTTAAATTTGAGTGATCAATGAAACTTACACCCGTATTAAAAAAAAAAACCAAAACTGAACAAAAATGATATGCCAGTTGATTCTTTGACATATCTCATTGGGACGAACCAAAATAAGGTAAGGCTGTAAGTTTGCTTGATCATTTATGAAAATAAATCCTGTAATTCAATGTCTGAAAACCACCAATTCATTAAATTATATTACGTCAAAAGCTGTATCTAATTATCTTTTTGTACGAGTGCACGAATGAAGATACGATTGTGTTTTTTTCATTGAAGCTATTGTTTTATTATTTCAGTAATACTGTATTGTTTTATAGTGTTCCAGAGATTGCGAAACTTTGTGATGATGTTATACAGAAGCTGCAAAACGTCGCATAAACTGTAGTTTTTATTTTATTCCCCTGCATACTCATTTTTACCTGTGTTTAGTTCCTAAACTATCCCAGAACCACTATCGCCATCGGAAACTATGACAGTACATCACTCCCTTCCGTACCTTTTGGAAATCACCGGCATGACGCTTGTAACGAATATGTAGTGCATTTTAACCGAATTCAAAGAAAGAGGAAGTTGTCAATTCCACGCGTACGTTTTTTAGGCAAACTAAATGATGCATCAGCGGAACGTCCGTCCGCTAACTTGAAGCTAGTCAGTTCGATGTCTGGTTTCAAACTTATTTGTTTCGAGACATTACTGATTCGCTATAGTGAGCGAGTGACGACCCTAACTCCCGACATCTATTAGTAAAGTACTTGTGTGGAAATTATGCCTATTAAAAGTTAATTAGTGGGAGCACACACAGGATGTTCGCGCGGTATTGTCGTAAAACAAAATACTAAAAGTAAGGCCACGTTTATTTCATGTTAAGTGGGATTATATTAAGTTGGCGAATAGCTGGAGGGTCCACGTTTGACGGCATGTCTGTTCTGTCGACAGCGGCCGCATGTAAATATAACTTGACACATGACAAATTTAATAGAGGGCTTACCGCAAACTTCACTGCTTTGAATAAATGAGTTATGTTACTGTCACGATTTACAAAAAAACTACCTTCAGTGCTCAAACAATTCAATATCAGTTATTTCCTTTTTGGCGTTGCAAAATCGTTGTGTGGTCGATATCGATATGCCTGGCGGCAATTCTTTGAATACAAAACAAGTTACACAAGCTAGCGCCATGAAACGTTTTTTCCAGTTCATTAATTTGAATAATTTTATGTAAATATTAAATTAAATTATGGATCATATAATCGTGACCCAGATTGAGAAGTTTACGGAAATTGTCACCGACGTCCTTATATTTTAACTTCCTTTGCAAGTGTCCTTTTAATTTCTCGGAGTGAACAAAGGTGGCGAAGTGTACGAGTTTTACAACTTCGTTAGTGCTCACTGACAGATTTACGTCGCGAGGCAGCGTATTTGCAAATTGACCATTGTGACGAATTCTATTATGATTCCTTTGTTTCGTTAGATTTGAATACCACTAACTATGTGGTCATTGCGTGGCTAATGTTTATACTTGATAGTCAAATTTTGTGTAAACATCGCCTACTCTACTATCTTCTTAAAGATGTTTTTTTAAGTCTTAGTAGCGGAATGGGGCCACCACGGTGCCCCTCAGTGACAGACGAGCAAGTGATAGATTACCGTGCGTGAGTGGTAAACAGCGCAATCGTGCGCATGATCTCTATCTATAAATCTCAAACGTTAGTGATATCTCTAGTTTTCACGACGTCTACCTGATTTTGATGCCATCTCATAAGATTAAAATATATCTTTTATTTTTAGACTGTATCAAAATTATTGTAACAGGAATGTTCAAGTACCCTCTGAACCACTCCTTAGTTGATTACGCCTTGAGATATCTAAAGGTACCCATTGACTCGGCCTCATGTACTTAGGTAGTCGCAAAGTGAAATCAACATTTACAACAATACTTGCTCAATATTGACTTATCATCATTTATGGACAATTCAAATGATTAAACTTTTAAAACACCTTCCTTCAGACATCTTATGAAACCCGCTTAACACCGAAAGTAAGCATTCTCAAACATTAGACGAGTATGTAAACAAAAATTCTAAACAGGATCTATCGGCAAACCCTCGGTTATAATTACGATTACGTTATTGTAAACTACGTTTTACAAATATCGATGTGTGCCTTTCTATTCTTACCGTTTTGACCTACGATCCTCAAGCTTGAGCCTTGGCGAGTATTCAAAAGTTCAAACTCAAGGTTTGACAATGCACTATCGAATTAAATTAACGAGTTCAATATACCGTACTGCAAAAAGAAAATTGATTACATCGTCTTAACGTTGTCAGAAGTGGAATAGGCTGGCAGCATGCCTGATGCTGGGAGCGGCCAAAGATATCTGAGGACCATGATTCAGCGAAGTAGCCTCGCAGGCTAGATATAACAAATTAGAATGAGTCGACACTTGGCTCCGAAAAAAGATCAAGAGATGAAGTCATAGGAAGAGCTTTCTAGCTGCAAATTGTCAAGCTGTAATAGTAAAAATTGCGGGCACCAACAGTTTAGATTTGGCAAGATTACCATTAACCTGAATGTAGGGTGATTCCAAATTCGTAAATGTAAATGTCATGCGTATACGCAATGCGTGAGAAATAGTAATTAAGGCGGACCCACATATCTGTGAATTTGCGCTAAACCCAAGACATGACCGTCATCTACGAGACCCGGATTTGGCGTAAACACAATCGGATTTGTATTGCGATTGTGTCACCCTATAGGTCAACTTTCTTGGACCTAAATGACGCACAGACACCTGTGGATAGCGACTAGGTCACGAATACTTGAGCTCCGATACAGATCTCCAAGGAAAGTGTAATCATGTAATGTAAAAGTAGATTTTGGTCCAGTTCTTGGCCTTGACGATGCCTGTAGCAGGTGCTTTGTTTTAAGGCAGGGCAAGGTTGCTCCGTCCGGTTTGGGATAATATGCGTAACGTGTGACAGTAGTTAGCTGCTTCTCAGTAAGATCTCTTAAAATATCATCAATGTCAATAAACTCGGTTTACAATCTGACGTGAGTTACAGGAAAAATTCTTCATGGAGTTTTCCGCAACTTCACACCCTGTATGGAAAATAACGCACATAACTTACTTCCGAATACACACCTAGTTCTAGGAACACTCATGCCGTTCATACGGTATGAGTTTTGTTACGTCATGTCCCAGTACATTCAACAGCCTCGCTGAAACATACAATTTTAAGATGTTATCACAATAACTAGCAATTTCTCAAAGATTTCGATCTCGTTCCACAATAGGGTCGCACGGTATAATTTACACAGAAGTGTTGTTAAGTTTTTAATATTGCCCATTTGGCCCAGTTGGTAGGTTCCTTGTTCGCGATCAAAGATTAATTTCGGAGAAATTCATCGGTTTTGTGTTTATTATCGTCATCGTTCTGTTACCTACTGTATAGTTAAAGGAAAACATTTCAATAAAATTTTAGTGCTTTATTTGAATTATTCCACTTCCCACTAACAGAAAACTAAATAGTTAAAGAGGCAAGCATTTTACAGTGTTTGGTCGAAACAATCTATGTTCCCAACCGAAGATAGGGACGAATGAAAAAATCGGAAAATTCAAAGCTTTATGATGAAAATAAAACAACACTTAGAAAGCGACATTTTTGCGCAATGCAAGATATATTACGAAGCTGTCGTTGGGCAGATGACCCTTCTAGGGCGGGCGGGCGACTCGACGCGGCCCCCTGACATACATACAAACACAACTAAAATTAGATCTGTGATTCTCTCACTACATTACACGCTAGACGCAAACGAATGGATTATAGTATTATTAGAGCGGGTGCGCTGTACAAATAACAGCGTAAATTAACTATTGCGGCAAGATTTGTTGCTATCCGGAACCCACCAAATGAGCAACAACCGTTTGATGAGCGAATGATAAATGGTTTTCGTAATGGCGCTCGGTGGGCGGAATAGTGAAGTTTACGTTTAATTTTTTAGCTTGCTATTCTTTAAAATTGTGATAATATTATGCTAGAGGTGGACTCACTTTGAGTAGGTATCTTTGTATTAAAAAAAAACTCCTAAATATAACCACACGTTGCAGTAAACTATAGGACGAATAAATTTAAATGTACATATTTATATTTCAAGTTTTATATAAACCTAAATGACCTCTGAGTTTATTTCAGCGTTTCTTCTCAGGGAACAGTCGGCTAGGAAATGGCGGCGCCATCTAGTTTAAAAAAAAATGACCAAAAATACTGACGTGTAAAACTGTCTTATAAGAGCTACTTACATAAATAAACAATTCTGGATGACCGAGCTTTGCTCGGTATTTTTTGGTAAATTGTGTTTAAAATAATAAGTTTATGTTCAAGTTGATTATCGATAAAGTTGGTCATTGAAAACACGAATAAAACGACATTTTATAAAAATGAATCCTAGCTAGATCGATTTATCGCCCCCGAAACCCCCTGTATACTAAATTTCATGAAAATCGTTGGAGCCGTTTCCTAGATTCAGATTATATATATATATATATATATATATATACAAGAATTGCTCGTTTAAAGATATAAGATTTAATTTAATTTCAATGAATAAATAAAACTCCCTTTCCTCCGTTGCTCTTTATCAACCAATCAAACGCAACTATCGATTAAATCTTTTTCCTCGAAAGGAAGTGAATGTTACTTTGTACGTCAATACGTGATTCAAATAATGCTATATTTACTAATACTAAAGACTGAACGCTTTGATGAAAAGCTTTGGTTACTTAAAAAGTAGGTCGAATAAACATTGAATATCCTTTCAGTTCACTTTTACCGAGCATACTATTGATCTTGAATAAAAATAGTTTAGTCACGAATGCGAACTATGCAGCTTTGATTCTTTACCTTCAATTATTTTATAGCTACACTTGAAACACGAACAGTAATTAAACTATTATTAAATCCGTCATGAGTTTTGCTTATAAACGGTAATAAAATCTTATTATTATTTGTACAGGCAATATTGTTAAAATTGTAGTAGATTTCGTAACTTGAGCGTATGATTTGCAAAATGCTCGGTAGTCAAACAACAGTTTGATAATATTTAAATAATAAATTGGTGTTTATGTCATCGGCCCACAAGGTCGGTCACTCATTGCTTTTGTGATACTCACATAAGATGTGTTTAGGGAGTTTATTCAGGGTTGCCAAGAACACGAATTTAAGATTCGGAAAAAAATCTGTCTCTTTTCTTCGTCATTTGCATAATGTTCGTTCTATTCATAAATCACTATCGTAATTTATTGTTGACAAATCACAGGAAGACGTATATTATCGTAATTTTTTAATAGTAAGTAGTCAACGTACTCTAGGCAATAGAATATTCACGACACGGCCGCGGAGACCCGTTACCCTAGTCTGTAAGTGGAATACTGATACAAAACAGTCAACCGCCTCTGAATCCATCATTGTAATGACTGTCTGTGGTTTATGACTCTGTGCTTTTGAATTGACAACTTTACTGGTAAAATGACTTAGTAAACGACATGTTAAGTTTTTGTCGGACATTCATGAGTAGTTTAGTTAAGTTGGAAGTAGTTTTTCGGTGTTCTTTTTAAAATACTTATGCATGACTGCTGGCTTTTTGATATCTAGTCCGAATAACATTGTTCTACCATTCGTCTTTCTACATGGTTCTCACATTTATATGTTAAAGAGTAAATATATCAACATGAATGATGTAATCAATATTTTAAAACAATTGTTTTCTGGTGTAATTTCTTGCCCGTGCGTCTCCATTACTACGCTTTGGAACGGAGAAGTTACTTCATCTGTCTGACTGACCAGCTCATTGAAGACTTAAAAGTGCCAATTCTTAGGAAATATTAAATGGATTCATGTCCATTGCAATAACCACGGTTTGCCACCTTTTCTTGCTCGCTAATACAGTCATTGCAGACATGTGGGTGTAGTAGGCAGGTAAAGGCGTGACGGCATTTCTTAAATCCATTTCTCAAGAGCTTCGTTAACCGTGTACACAATAAAACGCTTATTCACATTTAGAAAGGGCTCTCACAAGCAAGTTTTATGTCAGAAGTTATGTACGTAAAGATCACATAACTATTGCAGAATCTTGTTCATGAGAACTGACATTTGTCAAGTACATAAAAATGTCAGCAATCATCTGATCAAACGGCCTATGTTCCTGGCGTAGGCGCAACGCTCTCTTGTACTTTGACTAATAATAGGTCTTTACCTATGAAAATGCCGTTTTGTATGAAAAAATATAACGAATTTTTTTCATGTATTTTTTATTTGTATTAATCGAAATAATCACCCATGCAATCAATGCATCTTTGCCAACGCAGTGGCAGTTTATTGATGCCCTTCTTAAAAAAAATCAGCTGGACGGGAGGCAACAAATTCTTCAAAGGCATTTTGTATTTTGTAATCTCGGGTATTGAATTTTTTTCCCGCCAAGAAGTTATCCAAATTCTGGAAAAAGTAGTAGTCTGTAGGCGCAAAGTCTGGTGAGTTGGGCGGATGACGGAGAGTTTCCAACTCCAGTTCTTGCAACTTGGACACCGTCTGCTGTGCAGTATGAGGTCGCGCGTTGTCGTGCAGGAGCAGCGGAGACGAGCAATTGACCAATGCTGGTTGGAGATGTGCCAGCTTCTCCATCATTGAGTTCAGTTCTTCACAGTACACATCTCCAGTAATGCTCACCCCGTTTGGTAAGAAGCTGTGATGAATCACACCGGCGCTAGACCACCAAACAGTGACCATCACTTTTCTAGGGGTAAGTTTTCGTTTAGGGCATTGTTTTGGTGCTGAACCAGGATCCAACCAACTTGCTGAGCACTTGCGGTTATCAAACAGAATCCATTTTTCATCGCAGGTAACAAAGCGGTTCAAAATTCCTTCATTTGTGTGTCTGTTGAGCAGTGCAAGGCACGTCTCGACGCGTACTTCGCGCTGGCGATCATTGAGTTAGTGGGGCACCCATTTGTCAAGCTTTTTTACCTTGCCAATTTGACGCAAATGGACCAATATTGTTTTGACGCTAACGTAGAAAGCTGCTGCTAATTCAGCCGTGGATTGTGTATCATCAGCTTCCACAATCGCCTTTAATTCATCATTGTCGACCAAAGTCTTCGGACGACCGCGAGGTTCATTTCTCAGGTCGAAATTTCCAGAACGGAAGCGAGCAAACCAATAACAGGTGGTGCGTTGGTTTGTAGTGTTAGCTCCGTAAACGTCGTTGATGTTGCGTGCCGCTTGTGCCGCGTTGCTGCCACGACGGTACTCATATTCCATAATTACTCGAATTTTTAACGTATCCATGATGACGAAAAAGATTGAAATGCGATGAAAATGTAACACTAATCAATAAACAAACGACTACTTTTGGAAAAAGAATTCCATATTTTTAAAATAAAATTAATTTGAAATTAGAATTCTTAGACAAACAAAAATTATTTTGATTTGAGGTGGCCAGTACTGCAGAACGGCAATTTCATAGGTAAAGACCTAATATATGTATGTAGGTACACGTACTCCCGACTCCAGGGTTGTTGTTATTGAGGGAAATGTAGAATTGTAATAATGTTTGGAGTCGTGAAATTTTCCACAGTCACATATAAAATGCCTCTATGCTTAATTATGGTTAGAATTTTCCTGTAAATTCTCGATCTGACAAAATCTAAATTGATATCGCTCAATTCTGAAGTCACACTCAAACGAACATGATTAAGAATCATTAAGCCCTTTACAACGCACAGTCGTAAATTAATTGTATTTTTAATATTATGTCAGCCCTAAAGCATGTTAATTTGACGTTTCAACGTTCCCAATTGATGCCCACGCGCATGCTGTTTGACCCTCTCTAACCGGCCATTCACAAAATTACTATTGAGACATCATCCGCAATAATTATGCTTTATGAGCACAATTACTATTGTATCGTCATTGTTTAGTCCTTCTTCGAAACTATGATGTATTTTGCTTCCTTTCTTGGTTAAATTTTTGTCTCTCTGTTCTTTTAAGTAGTGTCAATATTACGTAGCACTTGCAAGCCCCATCGTGGGCAGAAGAGTCATGATTAAATTAGTTTATTTTGGAGATAATAGGATTTGAGCTCTGGTTTTCCTGTTAGGAGGGAGTAATGACTACTATTACTTGGCATAGTGACATGTTCAAAAGTTTCTTCGTTCGTAACATATACCCTTTGGTAGCAACTACGAGAGAATGCAATGGCTTCTTCACGTTTTAGTATGATTTTGTCCTCCAATCTTTGATCCGATTTGTTACAAAGCACGCGAAATGTTGGACAAATCGGACTGAAAAATTGACATGTTGGAGCTTTTATTGTTACCACGTGGCGGAAATGGGCGCTGTCAGCCGAACCTAATGATGCGCGAAGCCAGAGCCGGCGCGCGTGGGAACATTTACCAACATAAAGAGAGGCCATTTTTTACATCTGCTAAATCAAAGCTGCTTTTTTGTCGTCCTACTTTGATTAAATGATTGGATGGGTTCGTGATTTTGTGGACTGTGGAATAAAATGCGGAAAGCAAGGGAAATTTATGCTTTTCGTATTTTCGCTGCTGTACGAATGGATCCAAATATCTATGAATTAGAATTGATAGTACTATAAATTTTAATTGTGTGTTGCCTAGTAAGTGCCTGTTTGAAATATTCATATCAAATAATAGATACGTGCGCGGAACACCGCCGATTTCACTTCGTAATGGTTGGCGTCGGTAGTGCTAAGGGCTTGCCGTGTCATCACGAAATATAGAAAGCTGGGTTTTATGTAACGCTGTTAATTAGTTCCTGGGATAAAGGATAAGAGACTATTAACAATACCTTTAATTAAGACTTTCTCATACAGATAAATATTTTGGTTGACTTGTATTTCTTTCAGGTGAAGCTTTCGTAGTGTTATGAAACAATATGAAAAATTGAAACAATTAAATTGTGCCATGGTTTGCAGTCCATTACTATCTATTTCATTGATCTTGAAAACGTTGTGTTGGATGTATGTAGGAATGAAAGGATTACATAACAATCACACCAAGGGTATCTGTATGCATATTAAATACCAGTGTCCTAAGAATGCAATGTCATTTAATACTTTGTTTAATGGAAAAACAAAACTGATTTGTTTCCGTTTCAACTTGTTACTATTTCTATCAAATCGTGAGAACTCTCCGGTTGTGTAATTATAAAGCAAGTAGAGGAAGCGTGTCGGCTTCTATTAGCGTAGACAGTCGCAAGCGCAGTAACTAGACCAATTTTAAGACACGCTGCGCTAAATATTATGGTTGGTGTTTCACGTAGCCCTTGTACAAGTACTTATATTTATCATGTGAATTAGCAGTTACAAGTTGCACCGTTCAAACAGATGACAAAGCTCTTGTTAACGAATGCTTATTGTATCTTATTAAAAATCTTTTAATAACAGAAACAGTTCACATCAATGTGACATTTTTATAGCCGTGATAAAAATTACACTTCCCCATGTTAACTTTATTGTCTTTGTTCGCCCCTGAAATTGATGATTAATGAGTTTTATATTATATTTTACACGGGAATAATAAAAAAAAACCACAATGAGTACAGCCGCTGAAGATTGCCATCTCTTCATACATGGAATACGATTTTAGAGGTCGATTCACTGATTAGTCGGATCGTGACACACGTCCTCGAGCCTGCGAACATACGATTACACAGTATAAACACTTGAATATTTAAGAGCATGCATTTTCATGCTCTTCTAGGAGTTACGTTAAAGATAGCCCTCAGCTTCTTGACCCGATACAAATAATGTGTCAACCTTAGACTATGAATAAAACAACCTTTAGAACGTTAATGCAGTTGCTGGCATCTTACCCGAAAACAGACGTCTTGCTGCATTTAGGTACTGTTGTAGTGTGTTTCCTTGATGTATATTCCATGAAACATGTATGTTCCATTGAATGAAACTTTCTGGTCATAGTATAAATTTATTCGACTTATTCATACTGCAAGGTGGTCGTCCGCAACCGTCGGAAGTATATTATTATAGTGAGGTCCGAGGTAGGCGTCTGCTAGCAACCTGTCACTCCTACGCGCAGTACTTAGCGCTGATCTCTGACCCAGCACGGCGCTGCGCGCGTGGCTATGAATGGTGCCGGCGTACTTACCGATAGCATTACTAGCCGCTTTGTTTACGTGTTTCTATGACTCCATTGAAGAACGAGAGTTCGTGCTCGTACCTCACGTATATCGATCGTTCAACTATTTATTTCTTGCTCAAGCAATGTTCATCGACTCTGACCTACTTATCTAATTAACGTGGTGTCAATAATTGCAGCCTAACCCAATTCACACTGGGCCCACTTGGTTGACTATCTAGACTCTCCACCCACACTCTCTCATAGAGATGAGGCTTGTTTCCCAGTGGGAACGTTTTAGGCTTATCATGGAGCCAAGATTTCTTCGAATTCAAGGCAGCACTTCGCAAAGTAGAGAATCATCATCGATTTGGATCTCTATTATGTATTGTACAAATTAAGTAGCTAGATGGTACTCATTTGTTTTTCTCTTGTCCCGCAGAGCCACCGCGAGTTGCAGCCGCGGTGGGGCCGCGCGGCAAGCGAGTGCAGACGCCGCAGCCCGTGCGCACGCCGGCGGTGCCGCTCGTCGCGCCGCAGCCGCAACAGCCGCGCGAGCAGGCCGTTGCGCTCGCGCATGCCGCCAAAGGCGTCGAAGCCCTGGGCGTTTTAGTCCAGTATTTAGTGTTTCGAGTAAGTATTAGCGTCAATAGCTCAAATAGTGAGGACCTGTTGGGTATAGAGTTTGATCAAATATTGGAACCCGTTGCTTTATCACCGTGAAACTACTCTTAATAAAAGCACTTCAGTTTCCTTTTCAGTTCAGTTCACTTGGGTTTTTCAGCTATATCTTTGGTAACAACCAGTGATATAACTGAAAAACCCACACTGGTAGTAAACTTATAGTACAAACGACGACGTGACGTACAATTTCCACTATGTCGTCACCATGTCGTAGTAATTTACGAATGTCGTCGACGAATTTACATAAGTTGTAGGCACTCTATTGTGTTTACCAACGAACACAACAAACATTTGACAAAGCTTTAAGGCCAACTCAGTTCGATTCGCGGTGGAACTTGGAACAAATATTTGTTTGGTATATGATATTTTACGAGTATGGATGTTTGTTCATGGCTTTTGTGTAAGTGATGACCCAACATAGTGTATTCACTTGAGAGGTTCATGTAAAAAACCGGCCATTTGCTAGTTGAACTTGCATAGGAAAGATTCCGTACCAAAATACACTATTTAGCACTATACCTATAAACAAAGTTTAGTGTTTTTTTTATTAGAACGGTAATAAAAATAATGAAAATGTCAGTTTCCTACCTATTACGGTTCATGAGACACAGCCCGCTGACAGACAGTCGAACAGCGGAGCCATAGTAAATAGGTACCCTTTGGGTACGGAACCCTAGAAAGACCATGAGTTTTCAGTCAAATGATCTACGTAACATCTCACACTCTCTCACTCGTAGATTAGCAGAGGGCATACCTTAGGGCTGATCAGAACAGGCAATCATACTAATCACTATCAGTACCTACTATGTATTATTGAGTAATTGAAATCCTGGCAAATTGTATCCATACATCTTTGTTTATGTCGACTGTACTAATTGTAAGCTATATCAACAGCCATGTTAAAACAAAGGTGCATTATCAGCGAACAGTTATACTAATGGTAGTATAATATTTCCAGTTGGACGCACTAAATGGCAGCAGTTGGCGCGTTGAGGCGGAGCGATGGCGCGGCGTGGCGGCCGCCGAGCGCAGCAGCGCCGCACGCGCAGACCGCGACCGACAGCAGCGAGCACAGAAAGATCTCGATACCAGTGAGTATTTAACACTTTTCAGGCTCCCGCAAAAAGGACGCAAACGCGACGACGATGTGATACCACTCTGGTAGAACCATTTCCTTGGAGACTTCAACGAAAATTTTCTACAAGAGTTGCGTCTTATTGCGTGCGTTTGCGGGAGCCCTTCATCATAATCATCATTCAGTCGAAAAAGAAAGGGGAGGTCTATGTCCTCTGCTGAACATAGTCGTACCCAAACCATCGCCGTCATAACTGATCCAATTGTGCTCTTGTCCAGCAGATTCCCACAAAGCTATTAAAAAAGCAAAAAGAACTTAAAAACATAAACAACTTTATTAACCTGTTCAATTCTACTGCACTAGGTGTTATTATGGACTTATAAAAACATAAAGTAGACAGTAGTTTACCTCCCTGGGTTATTGACTGCACATGCCGTTGTTGTTCTTCTTTGTCTTTCAAGGTCTGCAGAAAATATACTTAAAGTGTGGAATCATTTATGCACATTTTAAATTCAAGTACAAATATCTGAGTCCGCTCCATAATATGTAAGAAATGAATTCATGAATGTTATATCAACGTAAGATTACGATAATTCCAGTCGCAGAATGCCTGAGCAAGATCTCAGAGCTGGAGATGGAGGTCTCGTCGAAGGAGGAGGCGAACGCGCGCCTCCAGGCCAAACACATCGAGGAGGTCGCTACACTCGCCAATGACATCAAGGGACTCAAGGTAACCACAGTCATTAGCATTCCTTTGGGACTTAAATAAATCGCAATTAATATTAATTTATGCACCGACTTGTATTACTGGAATTGTTTTACAAATATTTGTTTTTATTGTTGAGTACTCGCCGTACCTTTGAAGGCCAAAGAATGTTGCGTAGCCTTTGGAAACCACAATGGCAATCTCGCTTAACCACCTGAGCTACCGAAGGCTTGTGAAACCTGATAACTTAAAATATTATAATAAAGCTACGTTATTTTGTTTATAGGATACAATCGAATCCCTGAAACATGAAGTCGCCGAGAGTAGGGCGCGTCTACACGCGCACAGCGAAATCGAGCGCACATTACGCGCGCAACTAGAAGCGGCGCGGGTGGAGGTGGAGCAAAGCAAGTCGTACAATACATCGGCGATGTCGGCCAACACGTCGACCGACACGTCGGTGGACACATCGGTGGACACGTCGTGGGACAAGTCGTGCAACATGTGCGACGCGGCCTGCGACCCCGTGTGCTGTGAGGCGGAAGATTGCGAGCTGCGATTAGCTGCAAATGAGGAATTGAGCACAGATGCCAACGAGTTGGCAGCTGAGGTTAGTACTGCCCACTGCAGCTATTAATAAAGCGGTTATAATTATTATGGAGCCATTGAAATAAATAGGGCTGCCGTTCATTATAAGGTAGCACAAATAAGTACAGAAAGGATAGCTACTACATTTAGAAAGGACAATATTATGTTTTATACTTAAGTAGCATTTGCCAGAGGCGTTGCCCATGTATTGTACATTCCGCTTGAGACATTCTGTCTATTGATGAAAATGCATTAAAATCCTTTGCGTAATTAAAAATATCTAAGCGTACAGAAGCGAGAAGCAGCTTAGTTTTATACTATGTAAAGATGAAAAGTTTGGTAGGTGTTTGAAAACTTGAAATTTATAAGGCTTATACTTAATCGGTACCTTTGCCCCACCAGGTACGATCACTCCGCGCGGTGATCGAGCTGAAGCAGGCGGAGGTCGCATCATTGCGTGATTCGCGATCAGAACTCGCGGCGGAACGAGAACGTCGAGCGGCGTGCGAGCGAGAGGCGCGAGCCGCGCGTCACGCTGCAGAGGAGCTGCGCGAACGCGCGGCCGCTCGGCAACGCGACACCGACCGGTTGCGCGACGATAACAGACGTCTGCGCGACGCTGCGGCGCGCGACCGCGACCATGCCGCGCGACTTGCCGCGCTCAACGAGGAGCTGCGATACAAGCTTAGACAGAAGTCACAGGTGGGTTGTATTTGATAAAAACAGTTACTGCATGTGAAAAGTTACGTTTTCTAAGCCTTTTAAATATAATATACTTTTACTCTCTGACCTTGTTTGGTAAACTTTTCACTGCGTATAGTGATGAGATCACCTGATTATGTATTTGATGACAATAAATAAATATTCGTCGGAAGGTAATCGAATCGTTAATGAAAGGTTAACGACACGATTCTTTCCATCTAAGTAATATTAACAAAAACAATCCTTTGTTGACACTTCGACACAATGATACTGATAATGATTTATTTACTTAGTTTACTGCATTACATTACTGGGAAAATCATAAAATCGAAGTCACCTAGTTGAACCAATAGGTTGGAATCGATTTTCAATGTTTCTGTCGTCACGCAGGTGGTGTCTCTGCTAGCGGGCGGCGGTTACATCGAGCGGACGCCACTGCGCGCGCGCACGTCGTCGGGCGACTCGGGCCGCTCGGCCTCGCCCCCGCCCGACTCGCCCCCCTCCCCCGCCGCCTCACCCGCGCCCGACTCGCCCCCACTGCCCGCAGTCAAGGGCGTCGTCGAGAAACACGACTCCGTCAGCTGGGTGCTGGAGATTGAAGAGACACCTGAGGAGGTGGCTTCTAGGTAAAGTATTTAATCTTACTGAAAAAATTGCTTTGTGCAGGATGACATTAAATGTTTGCACACCATATAAAATGGTTAAATGTAATCCATTTGGTTATAAGACCATATATTGGAAACCTACATTCTGGAAAATTTATGAATTTGAATTTGAAAAATACCGTGTAAAGTATAACTGGTTGTATGTACCTATACCTACTAAATGACACAGGTTAGGCCGCTATCCCACTAGGCGTTTTACGAGCGTCGGCGTCTCTCGAACGTCTGCGCAGCGTCAACGTTGAGCAGACGCGACGTTGACGTCACGCGACGACGCTCGTAAAACGCCTAGTGGGATAGCGGCCTTAAACAGACAAAGTGTATCTCTAAGTTTTATTGAAAAGTTGCCGAGCAGCTTTCAGTTGAAGGGAAAAATAGGATTATAAATTAATCAATCGTTATGTTGCACAGGTTGGCCAGACGGTCATCATTCCGCACGGCGGCGTCGCCCAGCGGCGTGAAGCGTCGCGGCGGCGGCTCGCCCGGCAGCTCGCCGGCGCCGGCGTCGCCCGCGCCCAACGCCTCCAAACTGTTCCGGCCGGGCGAGCTGGACTTCCCGCCGCCCCCGCTCAAGGAGTCCGCCGGCGAGGCCATCTATATCTACGACGACCGTCAGTATTGAAGTGTAGAACTGCTGGACTGTTTGTGCTCGTGACCGACTAGTCTGCCCGCGTGTGCGCCGCGGACGCGCTTCGTCCGGAATGTTCTTGCCGGAGATGAAGTTACTGCACCGCGTGGAGGCGTAGGTTATAGGAAACTGGGACCCAACCGGAGTGACTTCACTGTATCTCGCGTTTATGAATTGAATACGTATGTACCTTATATGGAAATGGTGAATGAAAATAATGAAACTCACATTATACCTACGGTCTAAAGCTCCTAAGCTCTGGAACACCATTTTTAATGGACTTTGCAAATAATTTATGAGCTTCGAATGTTATTTTACGTAGATTTAATACGAGTTTGCTCTTTCTCAATAGAATTTAGCTTGAAGTGATAATGATATGTTATTCTCATAAACGATATTAAAAACAATACCTTAGATATGTCATAGTTATCCTAGCTGAAGGGTTTTACCTATTTATCTTATTTCAATTTTTATCGACTTCACACATTTCTACCATTAGTGGATAAATTAAATGAAATAAGGTAAAAGTAGCTTCAGACTCACTTATAATATAAGAATTTGCTTTTCTCAACATTCTGGCCTCAGAACGGTATACTCGAATTGGGCTGCATTTGAAGGAAAGTGTTTATGTACCTGTGGATTGCGCCAATAAATAAAGATTATAACTTAGTGAACTATCTATATACGAATACTTCTCATCTATACTTCTTTTAATTTCCATTTAAATTATGCTTTATTTATAATCTGTTTCATCTCTCTCTTCTATCTCATTAACGTTTATTTTAATTTACTTTTAACCCTATATCCCCTTTTATTTATTGGTGCAATCGTTCTTGTTTCTAAATGTTCAATTATAAAGGAAAATATGTGCTTTGATAATGTGTTATCCTGTTCAGGCTTGTCAGTACTAGCAGGTTGTTATCTGTATTACTTAGCAATAGATTGATCGTATAATTAGGTATTTATATTGTTTTTGTATTGTATTTTTAACTTAATTATTATATTTTATCACACTCGTTGAATTATTTTGTACAAATAACAATTTTAATGATGAAAAATTAACGTAGTTGTAAGTGAAGGTGTAATTATGACGTTTTTATTCTGTCTGTCGGAGTTTGACGCTTTCATTTTATTAGGGCTGAATACTTTCTTCTATTGTGAATGTTAATTTAGCATTAATTTTTTAATGTTTCTTTTTAGATTTATATAGTCCGCTATTCTAGAAGAAACAGAGAAACCAAAGAGTCGCGTTCATCTAAACTCTTTGCCATGTTCCTTTATTTCAACAAGTCTGTCATCGTGATGCATGGTGGATAACATTGTAAATTCAGTTGATATGATTTTTATTTATTTTTAAGCTTATCGTTATATTACATTAAATACCATTCCAAAATTAAACTGTAATCATAAATATTATAACGTGATTGCGAAGGATATTAATATAAAGAATAAAATAGTATGTTAAAGACGTGGTGGTTTGATTTTTATTTTCATAACATTCCGTCAATTATAGTCAATCAGTGAAGGTGATAAACAGTTAGGTCAATTAGATAAATTAATGCTTTACAAGGTTAAGTTGGCTAGCACTTGGCACTCTTGTAAGGAAGTAGATTGTTTAAATGGCTAATTTATGCGGACTTGAACTAGTAGATTCCATATAGAGCATACTGTAGAAGTCCATCTCTGCGCAGTCTCGACTATGTAGTAGGTAAGTGAAGAAAGTAAGTAGTAAGGCTTTAGCAACAAAATCAAAAGTCATTTATTCAAATTAGCCTGAGAGTCAGCACTTTTTGAGCGTCAAAGTTACATAAGACAGTCCGACAAAACTCCCGCCCTTCACCACTTCCTAGTGCTTTAGCTGGGAAGAAGTTGCGCAACAAACTCCCTAGTAGCACAGCTGTGCAGATATTTGAAAGATATTCAATCGATGCAAATAACCCCATGCTAATCCGTGCGCGTATACGATCTCGACATATAAATCAAGTAAAGTGTAATGTGTACATTCACGTTGAAAAACATGGAGAAGGGGTTGATGCAATACTAGAATACTATTGCACGTGTAAGAATGGGTCTCGAACAGTAGGCTGCTGTGCCCATATTATGACCCTCATCTGGTTTTCTCCGTCCACTAAGCATGACAATATATTCCCTGTTCTAGAAACAAGATCAGAGGAAGAAACATTAGATTAAATGATAAATAAAAAGGTATTTCAATACCTGCGCATTCAGTACAACAATGCATTCAGGGCGCTGTTGAGGCTTCCACCTTACTGTAGTGCGTCTGGTATGTTCGCTGATGCGCACACTGACGACTACTTTGCTATAATGCGGAAGAAAGTTGCCTCAGTAATATCCCGAGTGAGGCGAAGCAGCAACAGCATTCTGGGGGTGTTTGCAGAGAGGCTGGATGGGCCTACATTGGGAAGGTTTACCAAGCTACATGTTGGCAACAAGGCTTGTTAAACCTTCCTGTGATTGTGATTTTCTTTTTCTTTTTCGGCTGCATGTTACTAACATAGTTTATTAAGTAAGATGTATTACTAACACCCTATGGGCCCTGATGCCTGAAAATAAAATATTTTTATTTTTATTATTTTTATTATTATTAATACAATATCTATCAATTTCATTTAGTATCCATTTAGAAAACGCCAAGAAACTTCACATTTTCAAGCAGATTTTATGGTACTATATAATTTTACCATAACTAAGTCAAAGAGTGATTTTTAAGGACAATGGTGCCGATTCTGTTGTACACGAACTAAACTAACTAAACTATCTCTAAAATTCCTTACTTTTGGCTATGAGAATTGTAACGCTATTCTGCAAGGAAAAATCTCTAAATTTAAAAATTATTTTGACACGACTAAAATCGAATTTGACAATCGCGACTCAGCGTGGTATTTTTTTTTCTTTTGGTTTCGCAACGTTGTACTTGTGTGTGCATTGCGTAGAATTAATTTTTTGAGAGACGAAGGCGCGTGCTGGGGGTGCAGCCTCAACGTGTTTTATATGGAAGTTTTCACTTTTGTTTGAAAAATATAAAAAAAATATTACCCACGTGTTGAGATTTAAATGTGCCGGGGTACACTAAGGGGGCCGAAAATTTCATTATTTTTGCGATAGGACACGCCATTTTCAAGATATAAGCAAAAAGAAAATAAAAAATACAGAACTGTTTTTGCACGTGAAGGCGAGGCGTTGTTGAGAATTTTAGTTCATGACCACTAGTTTTATTCCACACCTTTTTAATCGCGATTAAAAATAGTCAGATTTAGTTAAAATAAATTATTATAGTCAAAATTTTTGGTGAAAAATTAAATTAAAAATTTAAAAAACCCCCGACACAAAAACCTAATTTCCCTTTAAAAAGTAAAAAATAATTAAAAATAACTCAATCTTAAAGTACCTAAGAATGTATTAATAATTCAAAAAAATACGCCGCGTTGGGGGACCGCTTCAAACCTAACAATTTAATTACCAATAGTCTACCTAACCTAACTAAGCAGTCAACGACGTCTGCACTCGCGGAGCGGTCCCCCAACGCGACGTTTTTTTTTTTGAATTATTAATACATTCTTAGGTACTTTAAGATTGAGTTATTTTTAATTATTTTTTACTTTTTAAAGGGAAATTAGGTTTTTGTGTCGGGGGTTTTTTAAATTTTTAATTTAATTTTTTATTTTGTACTTTTTATAGGTATATACTTAATATAATGTAGAATCAAACGAAGCTAAGAACACTCTCGATTAATTCATCAATATTCTCTTTCAGTGCGCTTTCATTTGAGACCCCACTCGAGTATATTTGCTGACATTCGGTTACTCTTCCCCACTTTCCCCCCCACAACTTTTAAACGGCTCAACCGATTTTCATCAAACATGTCTAAGAACACTCGCAGATAAGTCACCTTTAATACATATTTTTTTTTATTGAAATCGCATCATCCGTTCAGGAGCTATGATGCCACAGACAGACAGACAGACAGACAGACAGACACGTCAAACTTATAACACCCCTCTTTTTGCGTCGGGGGTTAAAAACCGGCAAACTCAGAATAGCAAAATTGACATTTTCACTAAACTAATAACTCAGTGCAATCTTAGTGCTGTCAAACTAAAATATAGTTAAGTTGTGTCACTTTAGTCTATTTCAGAATAGGAAATCGTCGTTTGACAGGATTAAACCAAATTTTAGTGATTTTTAGTTTAGTTTAGAGAATTTTGTGACAACAGAATCGGCACCATTGTCTTATAGCGGCATGCATAACTTGATAAGACCTACACTTCTATAGGTGTCATCTCTGTTCGCTCGTGGCCCAAAATGCCCATCCTCCTTTTTGACAAGTTTTTGACATTTGATTGTCGCCGAGACGAGAATGCGACTAGATTTTGAACGTTTTTAATTACGAGAATTGGCCCTCAGATCTATGAATTACTAAGGATTGATGGGCGCAAAATGGTGATACTATAATAATTCCATTGACTGCCTAGTCTGTGAATAAGTCTGTGAATAAGTCTGTGAATAAGTCTGTGAATAAGTCTGTGAATAAGTCTGTGAATAAGTCTGTGAATAAGTCTGTGAATAAGTCTGTGAATAAGTCTGTGGTAATAGGTAGTAGGGGCTAGTGTCCGCAACTCTACGTTTGAGCGCGTATTTTGCGTAAGGGTGGGAACGATCGACCCCAGCTCCTCGAGAAAGGCCAGCAACCTTGGAGTTACTAACTATCTCACGTAGGGTACCTGGATTGCCGAAGTACCTACTTGGCCCTGTATGTGGCGATCGGCGGGCAGTTTAGTAGCACATGGTACTCCTATGACAAAGAGATGTTTATTAAACGCACTATGTAGTACTTACCCAAAAGCCTAAGACTCATTCTACAAACGACAAAATTACCATTTGAATGCAATAACTTAGGGTCAAGTTACACATTCTAACCATGTACACAAGGCTACATATCAAGCTATAAATTTCCAGTTTAAGCTGACCTCTCATTATACGGAAATCCCATACAATGTGAGATCAGTTTATACTGGAAAATTAGCTTGATATGTAGCCGTGTGTACGTAGGTAACGTACATATCTACGAAACCCAGCCCTTGGACTCGATTGTTATCATTTACTATTGTCAATGATAACAATCGAGTCCAAGGGCTGGTTTATTCTACCTTTTTATAGTTCAACTTTTTGGCCCCGTTTAAATGAAACTAAACTGTTTACGAAGATAGATAATTACGGTTGTACCCAATTTGAATCACACTTTCACGCCTAAAGTTGGAAACCACAAAGAGTCCACTCCCTATAAGTGTGACTCAGACCAAACACAGAAGAAAGTGCAGTGTGTTGTGAGTTTCACAAATACGAATGAAATGGGTCACAATTATGACGTCATATACGATGCCGGACCTATC
The DNA here is from genome assembly GCA_932294355.1 of Aporophyla lueneburgensis. Taxonomy (NCBI): domain Eukaryota; kingdom Metazoa; phylum Arthropoda; class Insecta; order Lepidoptera; family Noctuidae; genus Aporophyla; species Aporophyla lueneburgensis. The sequence goes on along the minus strand of OW028746.1, from coordinate 16,554,564 downwards.
ACAACTAACTACATTGAATTAAACGTGACGTTAAGGCTCCCGCAAAAAGGTGCGACGCGAATCTCTTTGAACAATTGCTATGAAATCTTCTTAGGAATTGTTTTACAAGAGTCGTGTCGGGATAGACTGGACGCGGAAGGCACAGGATAGGGTTTTGTGGCGCAGTATGGTAGAGGCCTATGTCCAGCAGTGGACTGCGATAGGCTGAGTTGATAGTCGCGTCGCTCCTGTATGCGGAAGCCTTTAAGCGTAGAATTACATTAAATAAAACTCTTCGGCAGGTTCCAGATACCATAGAAGCCTTATTGCGGTCTGAGATTTTTGATATTAGTAAGGCCTCGATTGTTTCTAAGTTGCTTATCAAAATGTACTAATTTAAGGATTTTACAAACGAATATTTAGTACATATTGACATTCCTATAGATGGCTTGAGTTGGTTCTATTCCGAGGGGCTTGTAGCTAAGAAATAATGGCCGCACAGCCCATGGATCCATCGTTCAGGTTAAGATACGCTGGCCGTGGTTGATTCGTGGAAAGGTTATCTTCACATACCAAGACCCCACCGTTGGTGTGCCCTGCCTGGGCGGAGCACCGCCGTGTCCTCGTGGAGGCGATTAATTTTGATAGTTAAACAACATTCATTGCGTTATTTATGTTGCTGAGCCGAAAATTTATTCGAACCAATGACGCAATGGTTTAGAAATAATCCTCAATCTGATTCAGATTCTGATAGATAGTGCGTTTCGCAATTAGGGTGCAGATAGGCAGTCGCTCCATGTAGAACACTGGTATTCAGCTACATCCGGCTGGATATAAAAAAGCTAGACAGATAATTAATATTCCTATAGGTACCGGTGAGTAACTATAATATTTTGAGGAAAAAACAACAGTATTGCCAATGTAGGTAAATACATTCCTACATATGATTACTGTCTTAAGATTAAGGAAATGTCTGCTATTATTAAGTAGCGCACAATACATGGACATGAAAACATGGACAGAGCTGTTCCTTTACTACGTAGTTACCAGGTTGGTACCAAGAACTGGTAAAGAAAGATGCCGTTAAAACCCATAGTGTAATCTCAGCGATGGTAATTCGGGGTACGCACGGTCACTAATCAAGCTACACATTTCCAGTAAAAGCTGACTTTTCATTGCACGAAAAATGTACGCAATGTGAGCTCAGCTAAAACTGGAAATGTATCGGTTGTTGTGTAGCGGTGTGTGCAAGCCAAGGTTCCACTATTCAAACAATACAACTACATGTAGACAAGGACAGCCTTGACTTTAGCCGCTATTCGTAAACCACATTGGCATTATCATGGCACACTTATTTAGCAATTAGGCCTACACCTTAATTAATTTAATTTATTGACAGCTTGGTGATTATTTGTATATGTTAGTAACTATAGATGCCACCTGGGTGCACCTGTCCTTAAGAGGATAAAATTAACCCGTAGAGAGAATTGAGGATGTCATTCAAGATGATTCGTTCAAAAAACCCAAATGACTCATGAAGGTCTTTTAATTACAATAATTTTAGCAATTTACCTTACTTCTACCTCTTCAAGCTTATAAATATTTTGAAGCACCTTTTGTATTGAAGACAGAATGACTAACGTGTATTATTGCATTCGCACGAATTTACTCCCTCCCGACATGGACGAATAGACATTTTAAAATAAAATATTAATTATTATAAGCGACTCATAAGAAATTAATTTATTTGTGGGCGAATCTATAACTTCAGAGTAAATGCTTGCGAATCATCTAACAAGCCGATAGAGTTTTTGATAAAAAAAAAAAAAATATACAGGATTTCTCAGATTACCTTATAAAGTTGACTGAATTACAGAGAAATAAAAACATCGTCCACTAAAATCCTCTACAGTTAATACGTCTTATACGTAGGTCCAACTCTATAAATGAAAGTTTGTGTTAATAGTTCAAGTTAAAACCCCTTTTGTGAAGTGGGCGGAAAATAGGAAAGGCATCTGGAGACCTACTTACTCTAAAAGGAACAAAGAAAGGAATTTATATTAAATTGCAAGAGTAGGTAACTGGAACCTTTGCTTACAAGCTAAACTAGCACGCTCGCTACTTCCTATTAAATGTTTCTAGGCAGACAGCCTGCAAGGAACGAGGCACATAATACGATATGTATTCCGTACGAAACGTAAAATGTAATAGTTGAAGTGTACACTTACGGATGTATAGATAGTACCGAAGCACGGCGTTTTCTAGCATATTGATTTCTTGGAATAATTTGTTATAGTTTCATCTAGATTGGAGAATATGTATTAAAATGTTCACGCCGTTCGTTGTGTGTTTTTCCACTGAAGTTCTGATAAAAGGCTAACAGGTTTTGGTTAAAAAAAAAACACGACATGGAAACGAATTCGCCACAATCCTCACTGCATTAATTATTTATGAAACACCCGTGCATCCAATGCATTTAATTTTTAGGAAGGGTTTTATTTGCGATCGAATGATGGATAATAGCTGCGTAGATACGTATCACTTTGAGAAAGTGTATTTTTTATACATGAGCGTATATTTTTGTAGTTGTAAAAAATCAAATATTTTTTTATTGTCTAAGTACTCATCAAATTCAAAGTTAAACTCAAAGTATTTATTTCAAATAGGCACTTAAATAAGAGGCTCTTTTTAACTTGAACATTTATATTAAAATAGAAGTGATTCTAGTCGCCCCTTCCAAAAGGTAGTTTCGTATGGAGCAGAATGGACAAGAAACTCCACCGGTAATATTTTGAAATCATCTTTAGCATAATAAAAAACCTAGCTTGGTAAGTGCTAGGTTTGGCTTTAGTAAACGATAAGTTAGTTTAATCCAGGGAGACCTGTGTTTACAGAGCTTAGACGATATATTCCATTTATCTGCTGGGACAAGAGAATTCCCGTGACAGGGTCACGGTATATCGAGTGAGGGCTCTTTAGCTAAAATTGTATAACATTTTGTTTAGTAAAATAAGATAAGAATGTGAAAAACGCTAAAAATGATCAACCGACTTTCTTATTTACGCGGCAATAGACAAATAGACTATGTAGAATAGACAAAAGAACATCGAAGTGGTTCCAAAAATGGCGCGATCTCATTGATACTTTTAGCGTTTATTTAGCGTACCCCTTCTATGAGTATGAATGAAAGCGCATATAAATTCGAAAGCATTTTAAGACTAAGAGCAACACTCCGTGCAGTGAAAACGTCACTATGACACAAGCCAAGGTGATGCTCGCAAAGGATTCAGCCGGCATATGGGCGTCGTCACCGCCAAAATCGTAATCAGCTACGATTATGTCAAGGAAAGTTCAAAATGCCGCAACAGGCCGCAACACATTGATACCGGCCCGTATATAAAAACAATTCGAAACTAACGAATGGACAATCCGTGAAAAATCCTCAAAATGTACACAAGTGCCTGTATTGTTTTCTTAATTATTGGTACTGGTAAGTATTGTTCTGTATTAATTACTCTATTAGTTTTCAAGCCATGCATCATCAGAATAGATTTCGGATTTGGTTTCTCCTCGGGTTTCCCGATATTGGTATTATCCGACATCGTCTCTATCTCTATCTCTATAGCGCTATCGTCTTCCTCCTCACTGCGTAATTCGAGTTCGTTTTCATCAAGATGTAGTACAAGATTTTCTTTACCTAATATAATATATGAAAGCGATCAATTCAATTTCCCATGTGAAAAAAGGTGTGAATGACATTGCTTGTCTCTAAGTTCTAAGAGAAAAATATTTTTCGACGTGATCTTAATTAATAAAAGCTGATGCATATGAAAATTGCTATTTAGTCATAAATTCATTCATCCAATAAATACAACTATTAGGTATTTAGAAAAGGCTTGACTGAGTCCGTCACTCAGGGTTCGACAAAATAGTTAATAACACAGTTTGATTTGAATTATATCGGAATTTAAAATGTTGATAAACCTGTCTAGATTATCTAATATTTATTATCCTACAGTGAAAGTAGTTCTTAAACTTGACCACATGTCAAAGTTATTAAAATCTTATTTTGTCAGGCAAGATATAGATATACTAGTTTTTGCCCGCGACTTCATAAATGTCGGTTATCGTGGACGCATACGAAGTTGCGGAATATAAAGTAGCTTATGTCCTTTCTTGGGGTCCAAACTTAACCCGTACCAAATTTCATCAAAATCTGTAAAGTGGTTTAGTCGTGAAAGGGTACAGACAGATAGAGTTACTTTCGCATTTATAATATTATTAATCTACACTTCTACACTATCTACACTATCTACATCTACACTAATATTATAAATGCAAAAGTAACTCTGTCTGTCTGTCGGTCTGTCTGTCTGTCTGTTTGTCTGTCTGTCTGTCTCACTTTCCTGCTAAAACTACTGAACCGATTTAAATGAAATTTGGTACACAGATAGTTTAGAGCGTGAGAAAGGACATAGGCTACTTTTTATCCCGGTAGTATGTTCCCGCGGGATAATTTCCGAACTCCACGCGGGCGAAGCCGCTGGCAAAAGCTAGTATATTAATATAGAAGCAGTTTATTGATTGGAGGCAAATTTATCAAAAATAAGGCGTTTTTCATTCAGTGAAACTATAAATTATAAAGCTCACAAGCAGATATAATAAAAATAACTCGTAAAAAGGCTAGGGCAATCCTTATCGCTTAGGGATAATATTATTTCTGATTCATGTTAAGATGTTCAGCAAATCTTAGAGACAAAGTGGGTCAGTGGAATATTTGACTATGAGCCTATCTAGATAGATTACCAGTAAAAAATAATCTTAGGTCAACAACATCTTTAATAGCTGTCATAAATAATTTGTAGTAGGTTAGTAACAAATATTAGGGACAATACACTCCCGGACACCTTAATCGAGTCACATGCATATCTATTAAAAATATGCAATGTGACTCGATTCAGGTGATTTAGAGGTAAATAAAAAAGTAAGTGATTTTGAAGCCAGTCACTTACTCCCATTTCCGTTTGTCATTATGCCAAATTTGAATTCGGAATCCTAAAAAGAATAACTTAAATTTCGTATTGCTTGAGCGTTTTGCTACTTTAAGAGCGACAAAACTCCAATTTTCTTCTCTTGTTCAAATTTGAAACAACAGTGATACAAAAACGATGGCCAGTAAGTCAGCTTCAAAACTACATAAAAACTTTTTCTTTAACTTGTCGTGATTTTGATATTTTTGGCTTTTAGACATAAAATGCACGTTGGCTCAGTTAAGGAGTCCGGGAGTGTATTAACACTTAGCGCATGCTCTATTAAGATTAATAATACGTAGTAAAACTGAAAAAACAATAAAGCCAAAACGACTGTCAAAAGATTAAAGCCTTCATGGGAGCAGCTGATTCGAACGATTCCTTTTGGATTATCCGAAAGGAACCGTTTTACGAACACATAAATAGGTACTGATACCTACAGATTACATTTAATTAGGTAGTAAGTATAAGACATACCACTGAAGACTAGAGTAATCACTCCTTGTAACTAACATACGAAGGACTGGATTTTTTTGGATAGATTACTCGCAGAGGCTCTAAAGAATTAATATGTTTAAATATGCAGATATGACATATACAATACAAACCCGCAGGGGGCCGCGTGGTGGATTATGGCCCGCTCCCTCTCACCGACAGGAGGCCTGAGTCCCAGCAGTGGGAACGTTTTAGGCTGCTGATGATGATGATTGATGATGCAGATCAAATGCGTTATTTCATACTTAGTGTGTTATTTCATTAGCAGTCGAAAGTTCCACAATCTTTTTATTTTTCAGTTCTTTGCGATGATGAACAGGCGAAGCTTAGACTTTATTATGGGTAAGTTATTTTTCTTTTCTGTTTATTTTTCTTTATTTATTTCTTTTTTCTGTTTATTTATTTTTCTGTATATAAGTACAGGTTGCCAGGGACATCGACGCGTGAACTGTAACCAAGAATTCATTTTTCTTCCGTTATAAAAAAACGGCACTTTCATAGAAAAGCCAAAATGTATGTAACAGCCAATATTTTTTTAATAACCGACGAAAAAGTTCGAGAATCCATGATAGCAGTCTACGCGTCGAGGTCCGTGTCATCCTGTGTAAACTCACCATACCATCATCGTCTTGCATCATTTCAATATATCTTCTTCTCCATTTATCTCTATAAGCTGCTATATCAATAATCAACCCCGTTATAAACATAAGTAATCATATTTCACACAACCCATCACACGTTTCCTTAGATTTTCTCACCTCTTAAAACTTACTCTAATCTTCACAACCTACCGTGACAACAGATTTCCACATACATGAGTCACCATACCATTATGACTAAATAAATTTGGTAATATTTTACAGCTCTTTCGATAACCATACCGAAGTGCTACTCGATGACGCTCAAAGTATATTTTCTAAGTCTTGGTACAACTCTAGTAGACCGACGAAAATATTCTGCCATGGATTCACAGGAAAGTATTGCGAAAATACGCCAAAAATTAACTTATTAAGCACACCTCATCTCCCTAATATACGTGTCAGGTATTCATACCGTAGTTAGGCATATATTTAAGTGAAGTTTAGGTATAAGTATTGGTAGGCTCTGTCTAGCATAGGGTCGCAGCATTATGCTGAGTGATGGCCGTTTTGGTGGATGTGACACGAGTTTGCCCATAGATTTTTCTTTTATTTTTGTTATCTTTGACCTTTCTTTGCGTCATGTTTACCTCAAATAAACGTATTTTCAATCTCTCTTTCTAAATTTAAATTCGGGTATGCCAAATACTATGTCCCGTTTTACAAAACCTCACTCACGACTCAAGCGTTACTTAAAACTAGTTTCAACCAATCAAATGGCCCTAAACTAGTTTTAAGTAATGCTTGAGTTACATTCTGTAATACGGGCCTAAGTATATATTGTTTTAAAAGGAGTCTTTGTCATCCATTTGCGTTTGAATTTCAAACTAATCAGAGATCTGTCTAACACGAAGAAAGTAACACTATACCGCAGACTTCACAGCCATTATTCAAACTGCTTATTACGATAATCAGCTTAAGGTCGGAGCTCAGAGAGGAAATAATAAAAAAATAATTTACAGGTTATCCCACGGGGCCTGCGGTGACTGCTCTAATAACAGCGTATTTGGAGCAAGGACAGAGTAATGTTGCTCTCTTGAACTGGGATCGTCTAGCCGCTTCGATACATAACTCGATCCCCCACTCTTACTTAACTTGGGCTATACCTAATGCGTATAAGGTGAGTTTTTTTTAAATAATATTAGTTACACGGTGGTGGCCCAGTGTTAACTGGTCGTAGGTTTAAAGCCAGGCAGGCGCTTTATTTTATGTAAAATATTTTATCACAACTGCTCTTAAAACGATGAAGGAAAACATCGTGAGAAAACTGGCATATACTAAAACCAAAATTCCGAAGACTTGTAACATCTACCAACCCGCACTTAGCCCGCATGGTGAGTAAAGGTTCACTCCCTCTCACCGAGAGGAGGCCTGAGTCCCAGCAGTGGGAACATTATGGGCTGACTAATTGACTATGCTATATATACCTTTCATAAGTATGGTATTTTCGTATAAGAGTACGAATGTATTTCAAATAGTCAAACACACGAAACGTACACGTGTTCTCATGAAACAGTGTGTTTCTCAGTAGGATTGTGGATTCGTTACTATGAGCTTATAAGCGCGTATGACAAAAGCAAGCGTACACAAGAATACAAAAACGGGCTTACACGTGCCAAAAAACGCCATTGTATGATCGTTTTAAGTGGAAACCGACTTCCAAGATACTCATATTTTTGGCGTACGTTTTTTCAGCTCTTCCATTTTATTTAATCTATCTCATCTTATTCAATTTCACTTTAAATAATAAATAAGTATCAATTTCTAATGCCAATATGCTTCCAGTCTCACTACTCTTTCCCGCTATAAATTGTATAAGTATATCAAAGTGCTTTCGACAGTCTCAATGCGTCCTTTGTTTATGCTCGAAGCGAGAGCGTAGGTAATGTATATCATTGTATGAATATTACGTTTGATCTCTAAAGTCTATCCTAACTCTACACATCACATTTTAAGTGGCAACTAAAATTTATATAACCCGACGTTAAAAATAAAGACGAGCAAGTTTGTGCAATAAAATGGCGACTTTAAACACGGGAAATCTTCATTTCGGCCACTGTGAATACAAATGACGGTAATAATGAGTACAACGATGTCTTACTCAGCTCGCCGCGGACTTTGCTGACGTTCTACTGAACCTGTCCGCGCACGGCCTGGATTTAAATAAGACGCACTTAGTGGGCCATTCCCTGGGTGCGCATGTTGTTGGCATCACTGGCAACAAATTGGCGAGGAATGGAGTCCAATTGCCTTGGTAAATATTTGCTTACTTCATCTGTTTAATATTTTAAGTACGGAATTTAAGCCGAAAGCAAATATTTGGATGAAAGATCTAGTGTTGGTCAATATTTGCTGTTTTAAAGGTCAGTCTTGCTAAAGGGATTTGTATTTATAGTTTTGCTTTATAGCCTGATTAATCGTAAACCTTCGGGTTGGTAAATACAATAAAAATACGAACCAGAGTCGACGACCCCTGTCGATTTGCAAAATTATTCGTAAACATACCGTACCCCATATTTATAAGCTCTATAACTTAGAGTAGCAACGCCTGTAATTTCTGTGTTCATTAAAACATAATAACTTCAACAGGATCACCGGTTTAGACCCTGCAGGCGTCGTATTTGACGGCAAACTGCCATTTGACAGATTAAACCCGAATTCTGCAGAGTTTGTCGACGTCATCCACTCAGACCCCAACAGATACGGTAGCAGGAAGGAACTGGGCACAGTTGACTTCTGGCCTAATTACAGGAGCTTTGGACAGGTCGTGCAACCTGGCTGCGACAACCAGTCGCACCCAAGATTTTCCCCTGAAGGTAAGGTTTTCATAACAAATAGTTCTTTGTTGAATTTGCCCAATTTCAGAGCAAAAATATGAACAAAAAATTGTTTGTGTCAGCCGACACACGACTGGACTGTACTTGCGGACGATTATAAAATATATAGATTAGTAAACAACATAACACTTGACGTAACGTAACGTAATGTGAAAATGTCTTAAACCGTAATGTAAAGGAAAACGTTTGATTTTATTCCCCATAAATTTTCATACCCCGGGCTTATCATGAAAATCGATTCTTAAGGAGTAAATTCCAAAAACTATTTTTTTTTTCGTCCAATTAAGTTATTAAAGTAGCATTACATTGCCCAAGTGATTATTTTTGTTCAATTGGATTTGCCGGACAACAAGAACAAAAAATAGTCAAACACTTTTTTTGTTGTTGTTGTGCACAGTCAGCATTAAAATTAAGTAAATGAAAATGAATAACACTTTATTAGGGCTTTTTGTAGAGTTTTAGATTTTTTTGGACAGATTTGTCGACAATTTTATGTTGTCCTCGTTTCGTGTGTTTTAATGCAACCTGCATTCACTGTATCTTTTCCAGATCTATGCAATCATAACAAATCCTGGCAATTCCTCGTTGACTCTATAAAGTACTCAGGGTCTGTGCTGGGTACCTACGCCAAAAACTTCAGGGTATGGAAAAACTATTCGAAGCCGGAACGAATGGCTACTGTTTTGGAAATTGGAAAATATGACGAAAATGTGTAAGTTTTACAATTTATATTTATTTATGTTGAGTATTTTTATTGGTAAAAAATTACCTTGAAAATTTAAAAATCGTAATAATTGTTGAGTTTAGCACACAATTCTAAAACGTTCTGTAAAGGGGCAGCTGCGGCGAGTGAAGTTATAACAATTAATAATAATGTGCAATGCCTCGTTTGAACCGTTCCGTCGCGGCTATATTTTACGCGAGCCAATAACCACTGCCACTGGCGCAGCGCCGCATCCCGCGGAACATTCAGCTACATAAGTGTCACTACAACAAGTAATTTTATGCTACCTATGTGCTTGCCTACAAACCAAATACTTGACACCTAAATTCAGGTTTCAGTATACGTTTAAACATGGCTGTGGTTTGTGTATAATTATAGCAGAATAGCTGCTAACCTGGAAAGAAAAATGATTCATAATTTTCTGAACTTCAAAATAATTGAAGAACGCAATAATTACACTCAAAAAATAAGATATCTTCATACGCTACTTACCTACATAAAATAATAATTGAAAATATTATTGATTTCAGTGTACCTGGAAACTATTATTTCACGACGGCGGCTTCGTCGCCGCACGGACTCGCTGAAAACGGGTTGTAGATTTACATACATACATTTAAAATTATTATGGCTGTGATCATCCATCTACGTTCTTACCGAATCGTAAATGCATGAATGTAGAAAATAGGTTATCCATCCGTCATCCCAATATCAGTATTTTAAGTAAGAACTATTTGGTATTAAGAACGGGGTCATGTCCCTAACTTACAAAAATCCTCCAACTTTCAAAAGTTTGGTATCTTAAAATTAAGTATCTATTATTATTTTAATTTGTGTGTGCTGTAAAAAATAATGAGTGATGAGATCTTTAAGACACTTAACGTTATAATATGCAAATTCAAAACTTTGGTCCCGATAATTACCGCTACTGAAGATAATGATTCATCGAATATCACGCGAATTAATCATCCAAGATGGACGAATTTTTGCACAAATCATTAAAGCACTTAAAAGGCAAATGGATTCTCTGATGCGGATGCCAAATGGATTGTGAACATTTTATAGATAGGCCTGTGCCTACCTGCCCTATTGTTACGAAGAATGCGGCAATTATAAACGTAGAACCTACATTAGGTACTTACGTTGGCTACATTCTACCGTTTCCGAGCTCATCTTACAAAGTTGAAAAATACCACATTTCGTTTCGTGCAGGAAAATATAAATAAGTACTTTTCGCTCGTGACTCTGTATTTAAAATATTAACTTAACGATAACTTTAAAGTAGGCACTTATAAAAATAAAATATGTAAAGAAAATATTCTGTCTTTTAATTAAGCGTTTTTTGAAAAGAAATAAAATTCTGCATCGTTTACGTACGAATGAACAGAGGCTCTTGATTAAGCTGGATGGCTCGCTGCACATGTTACCTACCGTCAACCACACATTTCCTATAGCAATCTTTAATTTAAACAGTTATTGCTGCAAGTTTCTTCAAGGGGCACTCACGCATTTTTTGTACGGGTCGCGTATTTCAGGCAGAAAGGGCTTATTTTAGGGCCACAGAAAAATAAAAATCTCATTATTTCAACAAAATTATTACACGAGGGTACACACATAGTAGTAGTCTACCATGTGTGAACTCTCGTGTAATAGTGCCGTCATAGCTTTCCGTAGAAAGGCGTGTTATTTGGAACAGGACAGTCCATCAGACGAACACGTACAGAGCATTTCCCCTGGGCAGGTCCGACCACAGGCAAGGCCGTCTCCAGTCACACTGTTTAAATACACCACTGAAAAAGGTTTTTAAATGCACCTCCTGAGGCTGTATGTCGCCCGCGAGCTCGAATACTGATGAATGACATCTTAGACACCAGCAGATAGGTAGGTAGGTAGGTATCTCAAACTTTGATCATATTTACTTTTCTTCATAATATAAGTACAACTTGGTATTAACTGGATGTGAAGGCATTAAAATGATGTACGTCAACATCTACACCGATCGAAGCTACAGCAGGAAAGTCGTCTCGAGTTTCAAGCTCTTTCTTATTCCTTCAACGTATTGGAAGAAACCTTAGAAAAATTATATTACAGAATATTTTTCTAAGGTTATAAGCAATATTTCCTTTCCAACAATGTAGAGTAGAAGAATATGTATAAATACTACGTTGTAATGATACTTGCGAAAAACGTAGAATATCTATATCAGCTGCATTTACCCCGAGATTGTCGTAAAAGTCAATTGAGAGGAAGGGTTATCGTTACCCGTAGAAAGACAATGGGCTGATAACGTATAACTAGGTTCATAATGCGCGGCTATCAAAAGTTTCAGCTAGTGCAAAACTATCTTATGTTGGGGAAAAGTCGTTTTAAATTAATTTGTAAACTTGCTGTGACCTAATCTATTACACTAAGCTACTCCAAAAAAAATCCCCAATACCCCGAATGGTGATTCGTATACCACTTATTCTAAACAACCGAAAACAAATTTATATTTAGATGTCCCATATCAAAACATAAATAAAGAAAATCGTACATTATTTATTTTTGACTTGGCCGAGGGTGGTTATAAAATTATATCATTGATGTGTGTATGTATAGTCATCAAAACATTTAGATTTGCTGACATATGTTGATTAATCAATGATCCCGCTTTTTTTTGGAGCCTGAGAAAAATGAATGACTGGATTCTCCCGACGCACTGTGCGGCTGAAGGCCGCACAAGGCGGCCAAAAGTCCAAAAAAACAAGTTTCTATTTAGGGTTTTTTCACCCTTGAGTTGGCTGCAATGATCCTTCAAGAAACTAAAATCGTTCATAGTGGTGACTAATTCGTCATGCCCCTTCCTTAGGCTCAGTTGGAATTTGGCCTTCGCTCGAGCGTCACTCTACAGTTAATACACTGAGAACGGTTATACAGGTGAAAATTTTTATGTAATAAAGAAAATCAAATAAGACCAAATGTAATCCACTTCTGAAGGTGAGGAGAACATGTAAAAAAAGTACTAATTATCAATTGTTAAGTAGTGAATTAGGGAAAACATAAACAATAGTGTCATTTTTTCACATAATTATTCCGAAAATTAGACTTTTCAAATGATACTGCATTAAAACGCTGCAAAACGCTGCTTGGAAACCTTATTGAAATGATAATTAAATCTATTATCTACCGAATAAAACAAGATTCAGCTGCCAAGAGCTGCTTATTCATCTTTTATGCCCTTTTTCGAAATCAAATTGAAAGAGAGCGAGAGAGAGAGAGAAACGAAATATACACATGGTGCGTTTCTCTTTTATCTGAGGCTGCTACCTATAGTTTACTGTGATGGAAAATGGGAGAGTATGTACATGAGTATGTATATGTGAGTGAGTATTTATTCGTGTGTATGGGTGCGAGCGGCGCGCAGCAGTGTTTTCTTTTATGCTCAATAGAAATAAAGATTGTTATAACAAACAATATTCAAAAATATTTCTTTCCTTATAACATAAAAACTCAAACCACGAATTTTCTTCGATTACAATTTTTTCTTCAAAGCATTAGTACAAAATATTTCGGAATATAATTTTAAAAATATTTATTCTTGTAACTGTAAATGTTGTAAATTTACAAAATCTCTATTTTATAATCAACTTTTTTTACAATTAACAAAAAAATATATACTACATTCTAAAATATACAAGATTATTTTTAGTATATGCGAAACCTGAACCATGAATATAGTTTGTTCAGAATCAGTAACTGAATCGATTCCAATAATTTTTACACCATGTTATATTTTGTCCCAAAAATATTTAATTACGCTTAAAAGTTGGTATCCGCAATCATATGTTTGCACACAGTTCACGACAGTTCATAGCTTTCTAGGCGGGCGTGGGCGCACAGCGGGACGGCGACGGCGGGGCGCCCTCCGCTAGATGCATATGTTTTTGCGTGGAAAACCAGGTAACTTAACAAGCTTATAACTTTGTGATTATTAATGATACAGTTTTGAAATTTTGTTCATAGATTCTTTACATAAAAATACTAGACCCGTGTTTCGGGTTTCGCATAAACAAAAATTAATGTTGTATACATACCTACAGATCTTTTTTTTAATTTCTCAATTTTTGGCTGTATTAGGTGTGGCGATATGATGCTATATTGGACCCACCATCCATCTTGAATTTCATAATTCTGACAATGGATTCGTAATCAACGACCCCAAAAAAAGATGTCAGGTCGATCGTTAAAGTTTTCGAGTTTTGGCCACAAAAAAAACCTCGGTAATCACTAATCACACATCACCAGATTTCCATGAAAAAATTAAACTCGTGCTGGATGCATATCACAAACGAGGATGCAATATATGTGTATGTATTTCTTTCTTTCTTTCAAATTCATTTCTTACACTGTACATTTAAGGGTCTTTCCAAGTAACATGAACGTGTCTTAGTAAGGGACGAACACGGTGAAAGAAATTGCTGAGTACGTGAAGTGTTATAAGGGTAGGTGGGAGCTCGCCATGCTTGCAGACTACTGTTCGAACTCCCACAGGGATCTGCTACGACTGACTAGAGGAGCAAAGACAAAGGTTAAAAAAAACATTTTTCAATGTAGAATAATAATTTATGCCTTTAAATTGTACTTCATACAATTTTAAGCAAAATCGATAAATGAGTTATGTTGTCGAGAGTTTCCTTTCATCCACGTTCGTTTAGTTTCTGCCATGTCTACAAAAGGTCAGCAGGATCTGATGTGACCTCTTGACATCAGCTAATCCAATTATTAGCATTCCGTACGTCTTTATTGCTCCGAATAATTGGACTGATAAAGTTAAAATTTAGTATACAAATGAATTTCTGTGACTCAAACACGGAAGTGTAACGTAAATTAATATTTGAGTTATTAATACAGCGTATAGGGGAAGAACTAGAAATTAAAAATAAAAAGTTTTGCAAACTTTACCGTGTGAAATATCAAATGAAGGAGAATTTGAATTCTGAGGATCTCAAATATGTTTTCTTTAATTTTAAAATAAACGATTTAATCTTGATTTAGAAAACATATGAGAATTTACCTTTCCCACTTCTATCTCCGAAACTACTGAGCCAAAACTTTTGAAAAAAAATACCAAAATTTGCTCTTTACCCATAGATAGCAGAAAAACTTATAAGAAGTCTATGGTCTTAAAATAGCATGGTACAGATTCAATATTATGCTTGCAAACTTACATTTGCAATTGGAATGTATGGGGGAACATGAACATGTTTGTCAACTAAAATGCCAAGTTTTTTCTTAGGTCGAGTGGCACCCCCGCCAAGACGAGCCAAAAATCAAAAGCAGGGGCACTGCCTACCTTTTTTCGAAGCGTTTCGTCATAATTATGACATCATACATTCAACATACGGAACCCTCTCGACGTGAGTACAACAACTCGCATTTGTCCGGTTTTTTTCATTAGAAGGTGGGATTAGTACCTACGTATTGGGTAAAAATATGCTTAATTCTGTCAAAATTTAAATTATTTATTGGATTCAAGAGACTCAACCACCTTTGCGTCGCCTGCGAAGTGTTGGACGACTCTTGTAGGACTGGAAAAAACATCACCATTTCATATTATGAAAATAGTACTTAAGTTTAATCTTTACATAGTATAAAACAAACTAGCTTTTTGTGTTTGTACGCTTAGATGTTTTAAACTACGTAACGGATTTTAATATGGTTTTCATCAATAAACAGAGTGACTCGAGAGGAATGTTTAATCTGTACAGTACACGGATGAAGCCGCTGGCAAAAGCTAGTATTATATTCATACATTTATTAAACCTTTCCGGAATAAATATCTTTTAATTGGTGAAACCCGCATCAAATCCATTGCGTAGGTATAAGAACAAGGAGGTGCGACTTTTTCATCGAAAATTATTACCTGTGTTAATAATAAGAGGTGTGTTACTGAAGGTGATTATAGAAATATTATTTGAAAGGTGAGAACACCTACACGTGGTCATGATATATGTCATTGAAGGAGGCGTGGATTGTGATATTATATAGAATACGTAATGATGCATTATTTTATAAAGTAAAACACCCGTGAATTCTCATAACTTATGTAGGTATAGTGGGAATATTTTATGTTTTCATATCTTTCTAACTAGAGACCAAACTCTAACGTACTTTGTTCGGGAGCTAGTTCTTTCAAAGTTACTAGGGCGTCTCAACAGTCCGACATGTTTCAGTGGCCAAGATCTCAACACGATATTAAATAGCTCCAGTCGTATGTGCGGCACGAACGGGGTTAGATACCCTGAACAAACACGGTCAACTATTCACTGATCTCTCACAACATAGCTACAGCCTCCATTCCCCCATTCTCCCCCAATGACTCTGTAAAATTCTTTACAAAGATTATATTGACTCAGCAATTAAAATTATAAACATTTGCCTATTTGTTACTGTGTTCCGGGTTCAGGGATAAATACTTACGTAGACAAATACATAGAGCTACGTCGGCACGACTAATTGACCTAATTTGAATAAGCTTTCAGTAAGCACATTTTCTTGAATTTAGTTTCACTTATTTTGTAAAGGTAAAGCAGATTAAGAAAGGGTGATAAGAGTGATTACGGTCTTAATAATTTAATCTGAAAGTTCGTTAAAATGTTTTGATAAGATAGTAGAAGCTTTCAGAGCTTGCAGTTTATTCGAAATAATTTACCAAGCTTTGGATAACATTATTTTAATACTTTATATAATAATGGAACTAAACAACGGTGTGTGTTAAAGAAAATTGATAACATCTGGAGGATAATTAACTGATACATTAATTTGATAAAGAGCCAATCAACAAGGTCATATAAAATGTCGATGGGGCTAAACCAAGCACGGCAATTTTCATTGCGTTTTAACGCAGCCGGGACGCAACCAAAGTCGTTTGGTACATCTGTTTGACAATTTACGCTTTTAATAATAGCCGACAGTGCCTTTGAATCGGTCGCGCACGAATTAACAACCGGCTAAATTAAAGCCTTCAAACTTTTTGCAGAGCCAGCGGACCGATAGAGCGGGTTCGTTCTGCCCTTATTTAGCCGCGGGGGGATCTTCTCAAAATTAGTAACGTTCCAAATCGGCTTCGTTACATTGTAACTCGCGGTAATAGAGTTGTTCCCGAAAATATTGTTGCTTTTGTTTCAAGTCGCTGATCAATCTATTCGCGCATAAAGTTACTCTATAATTAAGAACCGAGAAACCCTACAGCGAAGGAATTCACTTAATTTTGGGCGCATAGTTAAATTAAAAGCATTATTTTTTATACACTTCTTTACATAGTATAAATACAAATGGCTTCTCGTGTACGTATAG
The DNA here is from genome assembly GCA_932294355.1 of Aporophyla lueneburgensis. NCBI lineage: Eukaryota > Metazoa > Arthropoda > Insecta > Lepidoptera > Noctuidae > Aporophyla > Aporophyla lueneburgensis. The sequence continues at coordinate 16,537,526 of OW028746.1, read as the reverse complement.
ATATTTTAAACTACACAACGGATTTTAATGTGTTTTATTTCTTCAATAGAGAGAGTCATTCAACAAGAAGATTTATACTTATAAAACGCGAGCGAAACCGCTGGCAAAACCTAGTATGTAATAATAAACAAACCTTGAACGCGTCAAAATACTGAAACAACAAATAGAAAATCAGTAAGTTACATTATAACCCGCACGATAAAGAATTCGACAAATAAACTTCATTATTAATGTCCCATTTCGTCCATGTTTTTCAGGTAAGCCCAGCATGTATAATTTACGATAAGTGGTCGATATCATTATGACGATATTAATGGTACATCCATTACAAATTCGTTGAATGTCCTTCCATGGACATACGGAACTAGTGTCTAGCAACTAGCAACTTTGTATTATTTATGTATGGTACACTTGGGGCCCGATTAACAGGCGTTGGATATATCTGCAAGTGACTGTGTATTTATGAGATGCTCCGCTTCAAACTAAAGATTGAGTGCACATCGTATCGACATGAATTCCCATCGGAAAATATCTGTAAAAGTAAATTTGCATAAATCTGTACAAATACATAACATATTGTAGTGTCTGTTTGTTATTTCAAAATATTGGCTTATTACTCAATGAACATGAAGGTATATACGGTTTGGGCACGCCACAACTGCGGCGGTAAGTCCCCTCTTTGAGGAGTGGATAGAGAGGCTCCACGGCGTCCTCACCTTCTGCCTGACGCAGGTTCTCACCGCGCATTGGTGTTTCGGTGGGTTCCTGTTCAGGATAAAGCGGGAGGAAACGCCTGGGTGTTTCCATTGCGAGGATCGTCTGGAGGACATGGTGGAGCATACGGTGGAGGTGTGCCCTGCCTGGGCGGAGTACCGCTGTATCCTCGTGGAGGCGATTGACGGCGGCGACCTCACGCGTCCGGCCCTGGTGCGAGCCATGGTACGGAGCGAGAGGGCGTGGGAAGCCGTCACCTCCTTCTGCGAAGTAGTAATGCTCGCGAAGGAGGAGGCGGGGCGCGTGAGGGTGTAGCAGTCTCTGCGCCCTCACGTCCCTAGCCACCGCAGGAGGAGACGCTCCGGGCGTCGGGAGTCGATAGCGGACTCCCGGCCACCTTAGGCGCGAGCTTGCGGGCGGCGAGCAATGGGTAGCTCGCCGCCCGGTAAGGACCAAGCTCGGGTCGACGGTGCGTAGTGTTTCACGCGCGCCTCAAAGAAATGTCATCAAAACTGAAGGGGTCTGCTAGGACCGATGCCTGCCAGGGTCACGAGATTGTTCGAAAGAGACACCGTGACCCTGGCACATGGGCTACTGGAGGAACACGGGTGGGTTTTAGTCAGTAAAAGTCTGACACGCCCTCCCGCTCCGCCCAGAGCGGGAGAAGTCATTTGATGATTGCCCATCCAAAAAAAAGGGTAAATATAAGGTTCTTATAACACGGCAAATTTCCTTAACTGCTGGACCGATCTTAATGGGACTTTCATTGGCAGATATCTGATGTTATAAGGAGTAACATTCCTCTGAGATCATTTCCGACATCAGCGTGGGGGAAACCGCGGCTACAGCTAGTATTACGTAATATTATACTTAGGTGTTATAATGGTATAAATATGAATCTTAAGAAAACTAGTTGCTCTTTATAATAACTTTTTCCATTATTTACACTAAGCTCATTCTGGCCTGGAGTGTAAGTAATGCGAGTGCGCCAAGCGAGTTCGCCCCTAGTAATTATAGACGAAGACCTACAAAATTATCCACTAGGACTAGTATTTTCATAATTTATGCCAGCCAAAGTGTAGGGTTGAAACAACGGGCCAAGTACCTGTGTTCAGCCAATTATCTGAATATCAAACCTGAACTCAATTAAGTACCTGAGTATAACGCGGTGTGGAAATACAACTTTAATGCGAATCGATATTATTCTACATCGATGTTTTTATATTATTTGGAGCTTATAGAATGAAATTGTTAGTGATAGCTAAATAAAATAAAACGCGCGTCATCACGGTACTGGCTTGGTGGCAATTAGTCGGCGTGTCGCACGATATGTATTTTTTACCGTAATTGGAAATATCCAAATTCGATTGGAATTTATATTGGCGAAGAAAAAAAGCATTCGGTGGTATAGCTCCAAATATACAGAGTTTTGTTTATTTATTTACTATTGGGTTTCGGTTAAAAGTAATTTAATTTGGAAGCCATGGGGATAAAAATGCAATTGTTCGGGGAGTAACTCTCTACTGCTTCGTTCCCATTCTTTTTTTATAAAAACCAATTAAACTCATTCGATTGATTAGGGGCTCCTTCTATTTTTTCAATTCAGCGTCAACCTAAAATCAATATTTATCTATGTATTCTATGTTATTAGTAGTTACTCATACCTTTTTTTCCGGGTGGAAATTCATCAAATGACTTCTCCCACTCTGGGTGGAGCGGTAGGAATTTTACTGACTAAAACCCACCCGTGTTCTTTTAGTTGCCTGTGCTAGGATCACGGTAATTCTTTCGAACAATCTCGTGACCTGGGCAGGCATCGGTCCTAACAGACCCGTTCAATGTATGTTGACATCTCTTTGAGGCGCGCGTGGAACACAATGCGCCGCCGACCCAGGAGTTACTTATACCTAAGTCTAATTTTTATGATACGAAGTATAGATACCTAAAAATTTGTTATGTGTACCTTTGTACTTATCTAATTATGAGTGCCGCCCTCATGACACCCGTTTTATTATGAAAACCGTCTTAACGTAGGTAACCAGTCTCGTATTAATGCTAATTATTTGGTAACAATAAAGTTAATTATGAAATGTTTTGTGAAGTACTGTGGTGAGAAAATTAAGCCATGTTTGGTTAAACCGCATTATTTTTGATATTGTATCTACCCGCTCAAATTATGCCAAAACGGCAATACTCATGCATAAAACAAATGGGTATAGATTACTATGCTCGTGCGGTGTTACTGTATACTCTATGGTGTTGACGATTTCCGATTTCAAATCTATTGAAGAACATGAACTTTAAAATGGGAACATTGGTTCTTGCCACGGAGTATTTATTTCGTGATTCTTGCACACTAGGATTAGGCGTGCTCGTATAGTGTTACAATAATTGTTCGGCGCGTGGGAAAATCGAAACTAACGTTGCCATCTTGTTCCTGACCGACTTAAAAAAAGAGGTTCTCAATTTTATTGGATTTTTTTATTATGTTACCTACCTCAGAACTTCCTTCATTTATAAATCCATTTGAAAATATCATCTTTTGTTGGAAAGGATATAATATACTTATCAAATGGCCCCGTATAAATTAGGTCAAGTTCTGACAAAGTTTCGGAGTAGGTATAGTTTTGGACTAACTGTTGGAGTTAGCTTCAATAATACGTATTTTTCCCATCTACTGTATGTTGATGATGTTATAATAACTTCCTGTCGCTGTTATTTACTTAGCGAGCAAAGGTATACGATTTTTGTGGATTAGGTACCTTAACTAAAAAGTGAACAGTATTTTTTTTAGTTTTTAGCTATTATTGATTTTTGATTTTCGTTTTTTTGCCACCGACTTCCAAAATTAGAGTATTTTTTTTTCACTTTGTTGTAATTTTTATGGAAGTTGGTTTTTTTTTTGTACAGACGCTAGCACATAAAGCTACCCTAAACTCTCAAACCCAATGAATCTTAAACCTAATGCTTTAGCGATAAATTTGAAAACCTATCAAAGTTTGACAGATTGTAATAGCTTTATGTTTTTGTTTACAAGAATCATCTTCATGCTCCGAGTTTTTCTTTAAGACTTGAGTTCATTTTAAGATTCGAGTTTTTTTAAGACTCGAGTGCTTGACTCTAGACTTCGAGCCTTTTGAGCGCACTAAGTCTTGCATAATTGAGTCCAGTTTATAAAATTACGACTCGAGGACTCGAGTCCTTTGCCATACTAAGTAGCATCCCATTCTTCCCGTGGGTGTCGTAGATGGCGACTAAGGGACTTTCTAGAGAATGGCTAGTCGCTTTCTCTATGCATGGCGTTCTCTACCATACTGCGATCGCCAACCCGCCTGCCAGGCGTGACGATTATGACAACCCCGCCCTTTGGGGGAGGCTTATGGCCAGCAGTGGACGTATTTCGGCTTAAATGATGAGTACTTAGATAGAAACATTTCTAAATGTTGTTCGCTATGTTACACAACAAATATATAATACAATAAAAACAACACTTTATTTCTGCCAACCTTATTCTAGACCAGATGGACAGAAATCCCGTCTTAAAAATAAAACATATAAAGTTATTTATACCTATGAATACAACGGTCTTTGTAGTAATAATAAAAGATGTGATAGTTATTCTGTTTACTCGAGTGTATTACATGGAAAGACATAATATTATCCCGGTCAACTTAAGTAGTATTTTAGTGTAAGTTAAGTAAGTATGTAAATAGGTAGGTTTTTCAGTTGGGACGTTCATGATCTTAGTGATAACCTGGAATTAAGATCGCCCCGACTAAAATAGAAATAGTGCCCGTTTGTGACGTAAGTTAGATACCAGATATTTAGTCAGATCAATGAATTCAGACTAAACTACATTTGCATGTTTAAAAGTATGGAATTTAGAGCGATCTCGTATGTCATCATTTCAGCCGAAAGACGTCCACTGCTGGACATAGGATTCTTTGGTAGCATCGCCACATCGACAGATTCCATGCCTTTTGCATCCAGCGAATTCCTGCGGCCTTCATCAGATCATCGGTCCATCTTGTGGGAGACCTTCCAACGCTACGTCTTCCAGTACGCGGTCGTCCCTCTAGAACCTCCGGCTTCATCGGCCATCTGTTCTGCGAACAATGTCCCCTGCCTACTGCCACTTAAGTTTGGCGATTCTCGTATGTATGTGGATGATAAGAACAAGGGTTCTTCTTGAATATTATTTCTATTCAGTAACCCTAAGTTTTAATAAAAGCAAGAAGTGTTATTAAAACGCGAGCAAAGTCCGCAAGCTTCATTAAATTAAAATCTTTGAAGTCAAAGTTTATGAAATTTTGTAACTTTAATTAAATTAATTGCTTAAACAGGGTCAAATTAAATTAGCTGGCAATACTTTACCCACATATTGGGTATTGATCAAGAAAACTAAAAATTCATAATTTCAACTTATTTCATAATTATGAAAACTTTAAATTACACTGACATGCACAGACGACTGTAAGGTCTTTGAATATAAAATGTCTATGTTGCACGAAAAATTATAAAAAGTGAAAATTCATTCGGCACGTAAAAATAATAACGAGCTTTTCAATGACTTAATCTTTGTGTGTGTGTAGGTTTTATCAAAGAGTTCTGAAATAAGAGCCTAGGTCATATGACAATACTCTAAATTCAATACGTCCGTTGCATCCTGTTTAGTCATATTCGCTACCAATTTCATTTCGGTGTATTTATAACATAAATATTTTCGGCACAATTCTGTAAACACATCCCATGATGACTATAGTGCAGTATACATGAGCTGTTTATTATAAGGTGGATACCAACACCTTCCTATTGATGAAGATAGTATTTACAGCGAAATATGCTTCATTCGTTACCTATCTATTTTTACTAGTGATCGCCCATTGGTCGAAATTCGACCGTATTTCATTTGAATAGAAATACATTATTAAATGGAAAAATATAGATAATAATAAATATAAAAAAATAATATGGTTAAATTTGACATTCAGTAACACTATAGACAAATTGTTGACGCTGTACTACTGTGGAGAGGGTTCGCTGGCGGGATGGTGATGGCCAGGACAAGGACGTAGGTGTAATGTGTAAAGAATACTTCTTCAGGACTCTCTTTTTTATTTTCTTAATACTTCTTAACTGCTGGATATGGAACAATATGGAATGAATTATCACAGAAATTTGTTCTGTTTTTATAGAATTTACCCTATTATTTTTAATTAATTATGACGGTTCCAAATGTCATAATTATAACCAGCCTGTACAATTTATGACCAGCCTGTACAATCGTGAGGCATACAACCTCTACAGTTTGCACACGACACTAAGTTTTGTATGGGAAACTTACTAATGCCATACTTGACACTCCCCATAAAACCACAAAAAATATTTCTTATAAATCTAAACTAAATTCCTATCGTCGCTAATACAAATAATATTAAAGATATATTGTCGATATGATCATAGATTTTAAAAATGAAATAGGTTTTATATCTACAAAATTAATTGATTAGCTATGGTTATACTTGACATTCAGTAAGACTACAGACACAAAATCAGGCTTACCAACTTAGGGGTTTTCCCAAATTTAGGGGGTAAATAAGAAGATTGAGATTTTTTAGGGGCGTTCCATTTTTAGGGTTATTCTTAGGGATTTTTTGCCATCTTACATTTCTCATTGTGTTTTTGATTACAACAAAAGTATTAGCGACTTCTAGTACGGTTCCTCGATATTAAGAATGCAGAGTGAATGATTAACAAATGTCGAGTAATAAATATAGACAAATATTATTACTATGATTACTGAACATTCGTTGGTTATTTTCATTATAATTTTTTAGCGGATTTTTTTTAGTAATTGTGGCAATTTTAGGGGTTTTTAACTTAAGCTATAGGGGTAAATATTTCTGGGTGTTGGTAACACTGCAAAAATAATACAGACAGATTTGGACCATAAACAAAAGAACATCTATGCATGTGTGTATTAGATACACGGTAATGAACAGTAGTGTGTGTAACGTGTTATTTATTGAAAATATTGTATTTTAACGCATAATTAAAAAAAAATTATTAGCATTCGTCACTTCTTCTCTGTATAAACTATAAGTGTGCGAAATTTCATACTCCTCCGTTCGCCCAATTTTCGCAAAAAGGGATCCAAAGTTTTCGCTTCACGTATTAATATATAGATATTTACCGTATCTACAAACTTTAAACTTTAACTTTTGCCGTGTTTGCCTTTGCCGTGTTTGTATATTTTTGAAACGTGTATTTGTGTTAAGAGCAATTATAATTTATTTGAAGCAAGCACAATCAGGCCAAATAGCCGCACACGGCATAAATATAGACTTAAGCTGCCACCAATAAAACTAAAATTATTTAAAAATTATGTATACTGCATGTCGATTATTATTTACAATCGTTTACCAAATAGTTTTCAAGAATTACCCCTGACATTGTTTAAAAAATTACTATTCAAACTATTGTTGTACAATAGTTATTTGTTATACAAGAGTTCAAAGTTGCTTTTTAACCGCGTGCTCGATTTTGATTACCGAGCAAGCGAAGGATTCTAAAATTGAATCACGAGTGCAGCGAGTGATTCAAAAATTAGAATCTTGAGCGTTAGCGAGGGAATCAAAAGAGCACGAGGTGAAAAATCTTTGCACTCGAGTGCAACACGTAACTTTTCATCCCACCTCAGCGAGAAAATGACTAAATATGCAAAAAAAAGCATTTCAATCACAAGATACTTGTTCTGTCCCGTTTATTATCTGTACGCCTAACGGAATGCGCGTGTAACAGAGTGAGAACTGACTTGTCAGTTTGACGTTGACACTTGACAGCTCTTCTTGTTAATTTGCCGCTAAAATAGGTCCGTCGCGTTTTGGAACCCCCGCGACGCTTTTGTTGAAATTAATCCTTTTAAATCGATCCGCTTGTGACAATTAGTCGTGATCCAGTTGTTTGATTGTTAATAACCCCTAATTTGACGTATTAATACGGGTTACGTTTGTTAAAACTGAAGTTCTTGTAAAGGGATGGTGGTCCAAATTGCGCGTGCGACCCTGTTGTAAAGTAATCCCTTAATCCCTGAGAACCGGTCGTTTTGTGGACAATCTGTCATGACCCGATGGTTAAGTGTTAGTGACGCTATTGGGAATGAGTGATTTGAAGACCGCGTGCCATGAAGACATCTGGCGGATTGTTGCGGATTGTTCCTGAGAATACTTACTCATAACGTCACAACACAACACAGATACACTCACTTACATGCATAACTCCAGGTTGGCACCAGAGCAGTGTCCTTCAACCAACAGGTAAGTTCTTTTGTTGTACTGTAAGTGTTTGATTTGACTGTCTGCTCCGCGTACGGCGGACAGTACGCTAGCCACTCTTGTCTCCAGAGCCCCCCATCAAAAACTTCCACTGCGCAATTGAATTGAGGTTTGGCCTGGCAGCGTACAATTTCGGTAGCAGAGGCGTGGTTTTAACCTACAAAACCACCAAATTGGTAATTTACAGTAGGCTAATTACTTGGCAGTCTCTATAAGGGAAGTAGTAATACGCTGTAAATATTTGATAACTATGAATGCTAGTTTATTTGAAATAATTTGTTGGAATTAATTGAGTTGAGTAACTCATATTGCCGGGGGTCAACCAGGTTTGCATATGCTTCAGAGTTGGTTAGATTGAGCTATGTTATAACCTCTTGTTGTTGTTATTTGACCTCTGTCTTGTATTGAATGTCAGGAAGACATTAAAATTTTGAGTTTGTACCATTGATATGGTTATTTGCGAATATTAATATTTGAAATTGGCATTTTTGAGTATTACCATTGTTTTGAGTTGGAATAAGGGTTCATTATTGTTGTACCATTGACACAGTGGTTTGTGAACTTAACTTTTGGAATTGGATAGAATTTGAATATTTGAATTGAATATCATATTGACAGTTTTGAACGTTGACATTGGTTTGAATTAAAATAAAACTTTATTTTTGTTCATTAAATTAGAGCCAGTATTTGTTATTTCTTGAGGTGCTGATTAGTCAGTTTGGTAATTTGATTGTTTGCTTGTAGTTATTTTGTATTGATTGTTTGAACTTTGTTATTTGATTATTTGGTTTATTTGAATTGTATTGTCTGTGCAATGGCACACAAAGCGGTGAGAGAGGCAATCAGTGGATTGACCACACAGCTACGGTGGTTCACTTCAGCTGCAGCGACTGCTGAGCGCCAGGATCTCGAAGGGATCACGCTTGCTCGGTTCGAGCAGTTGAACTTGAGACTCGGCAACGTTGATGCTCTGCTCACCCGCTACAACGAGTACATTTGTGATGTGGCTCTGGAAGTGCTGGATCAGGCAGCACGTGACAAGGTCCTTGCTTACTACGACCAGATCTTGGACCTGGGGGATGTCATTGGTCAACGTGCTCGGGAAATATTGGGGAGCCGGACACCTGTCCAGGTCAAACCGGAGACCTCGGTTGTTTCAGGTCCCGGACTATTGAGTAGACTGCCTACTTTGGAACTGCCACACTTTAACGGTCGCTTGGACCAGTGGTTAAGTTTCCAAAACCTGTTTGAAAGTTTGGTTGATGCACGCTCGGACCTCAGACCCGCCCAAAAGTTGGCCTGTTTGTTGTCCGTCCTGGAAGGTGAGGCCCGAGCCTTGGTGCAGCATCTGTCTTTGACTGACTCAGCCTACCCTACCGCTGTGGAACTACTCACCCGGCGGTACCAAAATAAACGTTGTTTGGCTGACGTTCATATTGAATTGATTTTGGGGTTACCGGTCATTACTGGATTGTCAGCATTGCGTACTGACCTGTTGAACCCGTTGGTGGCAGCGACCAACGCTTTAAAGCAATTGGACTTGCCGGTGGACCATTGGTCTTACCTTTTGGTGCACGTTGTGCTGCAACGGCTTCCTGCCGATTTGAGGGCTCGTTTCGAGCAAAGGTATGGTGGGGATAGTGTTACACATCTCCCCCCATTTGGTGACCTCGTCCAATTTTTGGAGGATGAGTGTCGGTTTGTGGACAACTCTGGCGTTGCCACTGAGTCATGCCAGCCGTCTTCCCGGCCACGAGACCAGGGACGGACTAGGGCTCGCGGGCCTGTTGATGGTCGCCCCGCCGCTCGTTTTGCTGGCACCCAGGGTCGTCCTGGTTGTGAGTTTTGTAGGGACACGGGGCATGGCATGGCAACTTGCGCGGCCTTTTTGAAGTTGCACGTGAGTGCCCGCCGCCGAATTGCCAATGCACGCCGCATGTGCTTCTCTTGTTTGGGGGCTCACTTCCATCGGGACTGCCCCAACCCCCGCCCTTGTAGAATTTGTGGGGGGTCCCATTTGGACATATTGTGCGCTAACGCGAACCACGCTGGTAGACCAGCCTCTGATGAAGGTTCGCGTACGGGGGGGTACCATGGAGTTGGTCACCGGGCTTCTGCCTCGCCGGTTCAGAACCGGGGAGAGGCCCGCAATTTTGAGCGCCGCACTCCACCCCCCGCGCATGTTGATCGGGAGCCGCGCGACCGCCATTTGGTCTCCCCGCGTAAAGGTGATTACGCAGTTGTTCCTAGGCAGCGCTGGCCAGACCAGCACCGCCTTTCCTCCCCTCCTTTGGCGGAACGTCCCCGGTTGGAGTCACGCCCCCCGCCATTCAGGCCTCCGGTGGGATATGCCCATCCAGCGATGGCGCGTGGCTCGGGACACCGCGCGTACGAGGAATTTGAATTCCATCCTCGTCGGGAAAGACTTGGGCCTGGGTGCGGCGATCGGTCGCCGCCCAGGCATTGTTAGGATTGGCGCCTGCCCCGCTAAGATACCCCTCAGATCGACACGGTTTTGTTGCCAACGGCATCGGTCAGGTCTGGGGGCCCACGGGGGACTCTGTTGTGGTCCGTGCCATTTTGGACACGGGAGCCCAGGGTTGCCTTTTGTCTATTGTTTTGTTGTTTGTTTGTATTGTTTTGGGCAAAATTGTTTTCTTGAGCGCCTTTGGACTGCGGGACTTGGCTGGGACGAGCCAATTCGGGAAACCCTGTTGGAAGATTGGCTCCAATTTGTATCCGCACTCCCTGCAGTCAACGAGGTCGTGTTACCCCGCGCTATCCTCCCCCCTGGGAGCTACACTGCTACCCTTGTTTGTGATGCGTCTTCGCACGGTTATGCAGCTGTTGTTTGTCTGCGCACCGTCTGCGCGACAGGCCAGGTGAATTTGTCACTGGTCTTGGCCAAGAGCAAGGTGGCCCCCCTCCAGACGGCACTGACCATCCCTAAGTTAGAATTGTCAGGGGCGGCGCGTCTTGTGCGTCTATTGAACCACGTTGCTCACACTTTGGGTGGAACTGTGGACATTCGGGCTTCTTACGCCTGGACGGACAGTCAATTGTTTTGTGTTGGTTGAAGACGTCCGTCCACTCTTTGGAGGTCTTTGTTGCGAACCGAGTGTCCCAGATTCAAAAGTCTAAAACGCATTTGTTTTGGAGGCACGTGCCTGGAGATTTGAACCCAGGCGCCGTGGCCTCACGTGGGTGCATGGCACCCCGCTTGTTTGCTTACCCCCTATGGTGGGGACCAGACTGGCTGACTCATCCCGAGGATGATTGGCCTCGATCGCCAGTCTTGATGTCGGGTCCTTTGTCCGGGCTCAAGGTGCTCGCTGTTGGAACGAAGGACCCTGATTTTTTGTTGAGTCGATTTAGCTCCCTCGACAAATTGTTGAATTGTTGTTTTTTGTTGTTAAATTGTTGGTGACTGATCGTCACATTAAGAACTCGCATGCCGGTTGCAATGCGCTGTTGGCCATTCTGCAGCGAGAGTTTGGATATTGTCGGGAGCCGTTAGTAAGTTGAACCCCTTTTGGACGATACGGGTCTTTTGTTGTTTGGTTGTTGACGGTTGAGGCACTCTAGCCTTCCTTATGAGGCCCGTCGGGTGACGGGCCCCATAAGGAAGGCTAGAGTGCCTTTTGTGGCCTCAGGAGGGCCATTTGGTTAAATTGTTGTTGTTGTTGTTGTTGTTTGGTTGTTATTGTTGTTTTTGTTGTTTGTTATTGTTTTGACCCGCCAGCCTGCCCCCATTGGGGGGTTATTTTGAGGCCGCGGTGAAGGCGGTTAGGGACTCTGGCGCAGATTGTTGGGAGACACCATTCTCACCTTTAAGGAGTTAGCTACGGTATTTTGCCGCATTGAAGCTGTGTTGAACTCGCGTCCATTGTGCCCGCTGTCTTCGGACCTGAACGTCTTGGAGGCCCTGACCCCGGGCCATTTTTTGATTTGACAGCCACTTGTCGCCCTGCCGGAGCACCCTTTTGTCGATGTGAGCCAAAATTGGCTATCGCGGTTTCAGTTGGTGCAGCAGCTCGCTCAGAGTTTTGGAAGCGTTGGAGCTTGGAGTATTTGCACATCCTCCAGCAGCGCGTCAGGTGGACTGATAAAACGCAACCTTGTCGGGATTGCCAAGTGATTAGCGGACGGGAAGGCCCGTCCGGGGGGGGGGGGGGGGGGTAGATGTTCTGTCCCGTTTATTATCTGTGCGCCTGACGGAATGCGCGTGTAGCAGAGTGAGAACTGACTTGTCAGTTTGACGTTGACACTTGACAGCTCTTCTTGTTAATTTGCCGCTAAAATAGGTCCGTCGCGTTTTGGAACCCCCGCGACGCTTTTGTTGAAATTAATCCTTTTAAATCGATCCGCTTGTGACAATTAGTCGTGATCCAGTTGTTTGATTGTTAATAACCCCTAATTTGACGTATTAATACGGGTTACGTTTGTTAAAACTGAAGTTCTTGTAAAGGGATGGCGGTCCAAATTGCGCGTGCGGCCCTGTTGTAAAGTAATCCCTTAATCCCTGAGAACCGGTCGTTTTGTGGACAATCTGTCATGACCCGATGGTTAAGTGTTAGTGACGCTATTGGGAATGAGTGATTTGAAGACCGCGTGCCATGAAGACATCTGGCGGATTGTTGCGGATTGTTCCTGAGAATACTTACTCATAACGTCACAACACAATACAGATACACTCACTTACATACATAACTCCAGGTTGGCACCAGAGCAGTGTCCTTCAACCAACAGGTAAGTTCTTTTGTTGTACTGTAAGTGTTTGATTTGATTGTCTGCTCCGCGTACGGCGGACAGTACGCTAGCCACTCTTGTCTCCAGAGCCCCCCATCAAAAACTTCCACTGCGCAATTGAATTGAGGTTTGGCCTGGCAGCGTACAATACTTTTATTTCAGTTTAGGTATTAACATTTATTATGTACTACATTATGATAGGTAAGTATTACAGAATAATCTTTAAATTATTTCAATTGATACTTAGGTATAATTAAGAAAAATTGAAAGTAACGTTGCTACAGTTACTTAGGTCGAGTGTAATATTTGTTGGTGACGTGAAAAGTAAAATGGCGCGCGCAAAGCAAATTAAAAAAAATAGTATATCAAGAAGGTTCTGAGTCTAAGTTTTACAAATTAGAAAAAGGTTGAATGATAAATTCGGCACCATGGAGATAGAAGTAAGTAGATTTAATGATGTTTTGAATTCACAAACTTAGTGCACACGATGTTCTAAATTCAATTTACTTTATCCTCTAGTGGATAAAAACGGCTTTTGCACTCAGGTATCGAAGGGCAAAAATACTCTTTCCGAGATGGGGGGATGAAATAGTTATTTGTTACACAAGAGTGCAAAGTTGCTTTTTAACCGCGTGTTCAATTTTGATGACCGAGCAAGCGAAGGATTCTAAAATTGAATCACGAGCGCAGCGAGTGATTCAAAATTAGAATCCTGAGCGTTAGCGAGGGAATCAAAAGAGCACGAGGTGAAAAATCTTTGCACTCGAGTGCAACACGTAACTTTTCATTCCACCTCAGCGAGGAAATGACTAAATGCAAAAAAAAACCTTTACAATCACAAGATAGGTACACTTTTATTTCAGTTTAGGTATTAATTACTACATTATGACAGGTAAGTATTACAGAATAATCTATAAATTATAACAAAATAATACTAAGGTATAATTAAGAAAATTTTAAAGTAACGTTTCTACAGTTATTTAAATTGAGTGTAATATTTTTGTTTGGTACTGTAATATTGGTGTTAGTCACTTGTGTACTGTTTTTCGGTAAACTATCTGTCATACTTAATAGTTGTACCGATTCATCGGATTCCCTTGGCGTGAATGTTGGAGAGAGAGGGAGATGGTTAGGTGTTTCATAACGGCTTATTTTTGATGTAGAAGGGCCAGTCCAAAGATCCGATTGAGGCTCTTTCAGTGTAATGGCTCCTACGATGCCTTCACATATTTTAGACTTATTTTGGATGGAATCCTTTATGTATCCCTCTACAACTGCATTGGACTTCCAGCCTCCGTGGCGCTTAAGGGACAGGAGATCAGCTCCGGAATCAGCCAAAAGTGTGGCTGAAGTTCGTCGGAAACAATGACCCGTGTACAACAGGGGTTCTGGAAGTTCAAGAAATGTTGCTATTTCTCGTGGGATACTGCCAATTTTATTAGTACCCATAGGCTGTCTAACACACTTTCCATTGCGATACTGTAGAAAAAATCGATTGATTGGAGTGTTAGGCGGGCGTAAGGCTTGATATTTCTCAACAATCGCTACGTATTCCTTGCGAATGACGAAGTTGCGGTCTCTTTTTGTCTTTGTATTAGGTAAATTAATTAATAGTAAGTCATCTGAATGTTTCTCAATGTTTTTGACATTAAGTTGTGTTAGTTCATTAGTTCGACATGCTCCGTTTATTCCAATAATAAGAACAACCTGTAACGTAAAGAGTATTGTAGTAGATAAATGAATAAAATTGATATGAACGCATAATTATGCCTATCAACATCTACTAAGTATACTATTTAATTGAGATTAATATACTTAAGTAGATACTGAATGTGCAACTGACTTACTTTTGCCGCCAAATATACGGAATCGGGTGCTTCTTTAAGAAACTTTTCAATATCAGATATTGTGAAAACCTTCGATTTTTTTGGTTGATGACCAGGTGAGGCTCTTTTTAAAAATGCCACTAATTTAGGATAGGTATCGATATGTTTGTCTTTTTTCATCTTTATTGTTGCTTTTAGCATCGAATACGTACTTCATAGAGTGCTTGCTTTCTTGTTCTCGGATAATTCTATAAAATATGCTAGCAAAACGTTTACTGAGAAAGTTTTGGCTCCTTTTGCTAGTCGCCACGTGTTAAACATATCGTACTGTTTTAAATACTTCACGCGTGATTGTTGAGGGAGAAAGCTTATTTGCGCATTATTAACAGTTTCAGTCAATTCTGTTGGCGTCAAGCAAACTTACTCGTCGCTAGAATCACTCATTTTAGTTTTTTCACTTGTTTTCAAGTTTCTTGTTTTTAATATAAGGTTTAACAATGACGTGAAAAAATGCCGCGTAAAGAACCGCGTACAAAGCAAATTGAAAAAAGAACACCAAGAAGGTTCCGAGTCTGAGTTTTTAACAAATTAAAAAAAAGTTGTATGATATATTCGGCACCATAGAGGTAGCAGTAAATAGGTTTAATGTTTTTTTTAATTCACAAACTTAGTGCACACGATGTTCTAAATTCAATTTACTTTATCCTCTAGAGAATAAAAACGGCTTTTCCACTCAGATATTGAAGATTAAAAATACTCTTTCCGAGATGGTGGGATGAAAAAAATATTATACCATTAAGGACTATTTAGAAGATAAATCAATAGAATCTTTAATTTGTAATTTGTAAGGTAGAATAATTGACATCGCTGATTGTAATTGACATTTGCACGCCAGGGTCATGGCAGGATATGTTGAAACTAAATTACTGTAACACCTTATGTACCATAATCTAGCAAATAAATATTTTTGATTTGATTTGATTTGATTTAAATGTATCTACACTTCTATGTACCAATATACCATCATATCATGTCTAGCCTTTCCAATTATTCTGGGGTCGGCTTCCAGTGTAACCGGATGTTGTTAATTACCTGTAATCTATAATAATCGAATTAATCTAATCAAGAAACAGAATAACGTATACATGTTTGAAAATGAGGAAGGAATCATAGGACAAGAAAAATTGCACAAAGGTCAAGTAAAACATGAGTGCAGGTTTATTTTACAGAATATTACGGTTCGAATATACCTATTCACGTTATATTGCGATGTTAAAACCCAGTAAAAATACAAGACGCACAATAGAGCTCTGTCTTTTTGCACACTGTTAAAAGCTTAGGTAAAGTTGTGTTTGTAAGTCCTAGTTATGACTTCGAGCTGTTCAATACAGGTGTAAGCAGAACTTCAGAAGTCATTTATCTCAGTTTACAAGATGTTGTAGGGTCAGCAGTATATACATTGTAAATGATCATTGAATTGAAATATACTAGCGAGTTTGATAGAGTCGTCGTACGAGTTGTAGGTCGTGGGTCCAAACTCAGGCAGGCGTTTTATTTGGTGTAAATAATTTAATTACCACTGCTCTCAGAACAGGGAAGGAGTGATCTGTAATCTACCTCCAATGTATTCCATTGGAGGTAGATTACAGATCACTCCTTCTGAAAGAAAGGAGGCTTGCGTCCCAGCAGGTAGAACATTGTAGGCTGATAGTGCAGTGAGTTCGAAACTCACCACTCGCACTACGTGAATCCTATCATAATTACTTAGTTTAGTTAGATAAACGAATACAAGCTGCAAAAGAAATTCAGTAAGGATCAACTTATTTTGACTATACAAACTGGAAATCGATGCTTATCCGCAGTTATATTTAGAATGCGAAAGTAACTCTGTCTGTCTTATACCTTTTTACGTCTTGAAGTCTGAACGGATTTCGATAAACGGTATTCAAGTAGACCATAACTAGGTTGTGGACATAGGATTCTTTGGTAGTACTTTTCCGTGGAATAATTTGCAACCTCCACGCGCGCGAAGCCGCGGGCAAAGGCCGGCAGGATATTTAATATCCCATCTTTACTACCGACCAACAATTTACAACATAAAGCTACAATCTTCATAGAAATAAACAGGAAATAAAATTGAAAAACATCTTCCAGCCTCTGAATTTGGAAGGTGACAATAAAATTTCAACTAATTACTGTCTCCGCTCTAAGCGTATTGATGGAAAAAGAAAAGTATATTGACAGGTGAATGAATAAGGGCTGTATGCCCTTACTGCTACTTCTTTGCTTGTAGAACTAATGCACCGTCCTTAAACTTATTGACCACCGTTAGTCATTCTAATGCGGACATAAATTGCGGGGTCCGTCGCTTTATTGAACTACCACTCGTATTGCATTTCATTATTAAAAAAGTAAACTTATGAAAGGTTTTAGGGCTGGCAGTATGGTGTTAGAGCATAGCTTTTAAAATTATGAGTCTTCGACATACTCTATTTAATTTGGTACAAAACTAGTCTAAATTATTTATAATTTTATATGAATAGATGTTGCTTTGTTTGGGAATTCCTTATTAAAAATGTTTTATAATTCAAAAATCTATATTAATATTATAAAGCTGAATAGTTTTTTTGTTAGGCTGAACGTGGTAATCTCAGGAATTACTGGTCCGAATTGAAAAAATCTTTTTGAGTTGGGTAGCTTATTTATTGAGGAAGGATATAGGCTATATAACATCATGCTACAATTAAAAAGAGCGGAGCAGTAATGAAAAACGGACGAAAACTGGCAGGCAATTCAATGCAACGGGAACTTCATCTTTATAATGTTAGTATAGATTTCCAAGTGACAGGTTATGTCACATGATAAACCGATGTCAAACTTTTCTACACATTGGTAGTTGTTGTCTTAAAAAAAAAGACAAATTCCAAATACGAAACTAAACACAGAACATTTTTTATTCTTCATAAAAATAAGAATACATAATTTATCATTTTCTCGAAGGAAGGTAGTGACAGCAAAGACGTCTCTTCAACCCTAAGCTCGCCGAGCAGGTCAGCAACCGTGCGGGCGGCGGCGGCCCGTCGAACCTCGTCAAATATTAAAAAGAGGACGAAATCGACTTTCGACTTTCTCATGCACATTAATATGAGTATTGGCGCATTATTTATGCATGCTATGCAAATAAAGACAACATTATTCATTAGTTAGAGCTGCATTTCATTTGGTATTGATTTCAGATTCCTTGAACTGGATAGAACCGGTTTAAAATATTAAAAGTAGAAATTGTACTCTAGTACTAGGTGTTTATATTTGATGATATCCGAACGTGAAACTGAAACACTACTAAAATTTTATTTCTCCACTGTTCTCTGTGCTTGGTTATGCTTGGTTTCACACAATTTCGATGCTGAAATCCAATAGGTAAGTTACTCTCAGTTACATACGTTTGTATTGCTTCTAGATACAATAGAACTCTATAAAAGCGGTTATAATGATGCGTGGGTGTATCTCTCACTTACCTACGCAAAAAAATTCAGGATTAATAGAAGCTCTGTATAAACGACTAGCTTTTACCCGCCACTTTGTCTACGTAAATGTCAGTTATCACGGACAAAGACAAAGTCGCGGAATAAAAAGTAGCCTATGTCCTTTCTTGGGGTTAAAAGGAGGTGGGTAAAGTTTAGAACATTTTTCGCCTATCATAGTCATGAAAATTCAAAGTATTTATTGACGTCATTTTATTGTGTTTCTGTGAGGTTTAGGTTACATTACCTTACCTTACCTTTACATCTATTCTAAAATAGTCAGAAAAAAAATAGCAAGTCATATAAAAAAAAAAAAATCATCAAACTTGGCAAATTTGTTGAAGTTTTGCTATTTTAAGCACTTTTTTTTAACTTTCTTTACAAAATAAACTGTTAAGCGCTTTATGCACCAACATATTTTTTAGTCTCTCAAATACTACAGGAAATATACTTTTTTACTAGCATTAATTTGTTCTGGTGCATAATAGTCTGTGGATTCCGTCATTATTTTTTTTTGGGTTCAGTTACCGTTGGCAGAACTTTTTACTTAGTTTAGGTTTTAATTGTGTTTCTCAATTATACTCAAGTATCTATACATAATGACTATTACAGAAATTACTATGGTAGCAGAAGATGCCTCCAATATCTGTTACGAAGTACTCACATGGCTATGAATTCTCTATAGAATGTGATTTCGCTGTAATATAATTTCCCTATATATGTTTGTTGTTTGTTTGTTGTTTTTTGTGTTTTGTTTTGTTTTTTTTATGTTTATGTTTAGTATGTGTTGGTCAAATCTTGCAAGCTGCATAAAAACCACTTCCTATTCCTACGGAGTTGAAATTTTACACGTTGATACTGTTTCTAAGTCAATGCATTTTTATAACCTACTAGCTTCTGCCCATGACTTCGTCCGCGATATAGTTATTGCTCCCCATCCCGTCGCATCGAATAACCTGCCCGTGCGTGGTACTCATTTTTGCAACATTTTTTGTTGGTGCTCCGCTCGTATTAATGGTAGCGTGATGTTATATAGCCTATAGCCTTTCTCAATAAATGGGCTACTCAACAAAAAAGTTTTTTTTTATTCGAACCAGTACTTTCTGAGATTAGCGCGTTCAAGCAAACAAACTCTTCAGCTTTATAATATTATATATTAATATATTATGTAGTAATATAGTATAGAAGTATAGATGACCTGATTCTACACCCACGATGAGCTCTAGATCAGTGAACTCTTTAATGGTCAACGGTACAGATACAACAGTAAATGTACGCATTTAATTATGATAGTCCGTTCTGAAGTCCACACTGACCTGGCTGCTTCACTCAGGATTAGCTACAGACGAGGAAACTCCTCAGCAGTCAACAGCCATGACTGCTGAAGAGGATTGATTCCAGAAGAGAGAATTCTTCAGCAGTAAACAGCGCTGACGCATAAATTTATTTAGACATTCAGTTATTGCCTGTTCAAAAGTCTATACATGATCTAAGTGCTACACCTAGGGACGACAGTAAATTTTATGTGCGCAATGATATACCATGACCAGTCTGCTGACACAGGATTGGCTTCATACGGGAGATCTCGTCTGCAGTCAACAACACTGTCAGGAAATTTTGTATCAGCATTCAATTATGATAGCTTATTCTAAAGTATGGCATAAGCGGGATAGCGCAACGTGGTTGGCTTCGCACCATGACTAGTGTAGGTACCTTTCGAGTAAAGAAAATAGAGCAGCAAGGCAATTATCGTATTTTAAGTTTGTTCACAGTCTGATCTCAGTCTCAAAACGTCAAAAATACCTCGCGTTTCCATACATTTTTGACATGTTTTTGACATTTGATTGTCGCCGAGATGAGACTGCGAGTAGATTTTGAACTTTTTCAATTACGAGAATTTGCTTTTGGACATTTTAACAACTTCTAATGCTAACAAGTGTAAAATTGAAGTTAAGTAAAACTTTTAAAAACATGTTTTCAATGTACTCTAAAGTACTATGTAAAACTTACTTTAACATAGAATTTTAATGTTTTCTTAAAAGCTTGAAGCTTATGTAAGCTAACTTTTTCTCTGAACAATTTCAAAGAGTTAGACATAACTACATTACAAGCATTACCCACAAGCATAGCAAAGACATGTATATGTATATTTATATATTTGTACTGCGGAATATTACAATCCTCGTCAGCAAGGACACAAATAAAAATGTTTAAAACATATTGCCTATCTCGCAACTCCGGTCCTCCTGGATATTGGGTTTAACAATTCATTTTCTCTGAAGATAGGTATTACAATTGGCATCCTACCAAAATGGAGGATTTCCCGAATTGTATTGCCAAGAAAAAATGCTGGTTTCATCTAGCTTCATTTAGGTCGTATAAGTTACTTTTTGCTCGCGTTTGTACTAATTATTAAAATTTGTTTGCTAGAAGAATTGTCGGATTCATAATTCTTAATTTGGCAATACTTACATACTGTTGAACAAAACAATACAGACTTTCAGGATTATATGTGAATCATCATGACTTGTTTCCCTGAAGGGTTGGGCAGAGGTGTACCTATAGTACACCCACATTTCGCCTGTTATGTTTAAGTCCCATGTAATAGGGGGCGAGCCAACAACCGGACACAAATCCAGACTCTGGGTGGCTACTGAGAAATTTCAGATGGAAAATTCAATAACACTTTGCCCGACCCAGGAATCGAACCAAGGTCCTCAAGCTCAGCAGTAGCGCTTGGTACCCCTATACCAACGAGGCAGTCAAAGAAGAATTCCAGGATTTATTACATTGTAATTGAATTCTTCTCAAATATTATTAAATTCTCTAGTGGTACTTAGTCGAAGTTAATGAACATAACTTGGGCAATGATTACATACATTTTGGAATAAAGCAAGTAAATACTTATCCAGTCACTCAATTAATTAAGAAAATGAAATAAAACAGAAACAGTCATTAACACTTTGACTTATTTAAAGTAGGTCACGGTACATCAAGGTAGTTCGAATTCTTAGTTTAATAAAACGATTTGATACAAATGGAGTTTCAGACAATAAACTTTAGTTCCCAATCTTTATATATTTATAATGAGGCTGAAAAGTTTGTTTGTTTGTTTGAAATATGTTTGAATTTGATAGCATCAGTCTTGAAAAAGGGTATGGGTTATTTAACATCACGGTATGACCCTAAGGAGCCAAGCAAAAAGAAAGAAAGTCAGAAATAGCGGTAAGCGTCAGGGTGGGTCGAAGGAACAAGAATGTTCACTTGGACGAAGTCAAAGGCAGAAGTTAGTGTATCCAATAGAAAAAAAAAAACGATTCTCCAAAAATATTTATTAATCTAGCTACCACCTACATATTTTTTAACACGCTTTTATTAGGTCGACCTGTATGTAACTAACTATGTAATGGAATCTAAGGTAATAATAATAATTTAACCATCTTCCAAGGATCGTAGCGTCATGAAAATTGGCAGCTGTATGTAGTTCTGATGACAATACAATAATATGGTACTGTCGAACTGATCTGATGATGGAGCCGGAAGATATGAACTGGAACTTTATGATGGAACATCGTATCATAGCTGTGTTTGAACTTCTTAGAAAAGTTTTGTAATGAACTTTGACCACTATTAGGTTTCAAGGTCTGATGATGAAGCCGGAAGATAGGCACTGGCATTCCATGATGCAATATCGTATCATAGCCGTGTTTGGACTTGTTAGAAAAGTCTTATAATGAACTTTGACCACGATAAGGTTTTTGGCTTTTACGTGCATTTATAAAAGCGTGTTTTTCTAGTGATTTTTGAACTATAAATTTATTTGAAAACTATTTTAGTAGTTCGGAAAATTAGCAATTAAGTAACTTTTATTTTATTAACATTCAGGCAAAGAAAAATAGCAATGCAATAACCATTTCGAATGTATCCCTCCAAAGACATGTCTACGGAAATACCCCTTACAAATATGAAAAGCAAGTCGGCGAAATGTTTTAACGCTGTAATAAGGAACTTCTGAAGTAACTCAACAGGCGGACAGAGACGCATGCGCGCTTATTCCTGAAACAGTTCGTGTTTGAAAGTTTTCAGTCGGCGCGCCACCACAGATTCGCGCGGTGGTCGCCGTCTGCTACCCTCACTTACTTCGCCTCGGGTGCGAAAACAATCGGCAAACATTTCACAAAGTGTTACGAGACTATGAACTATTCAATACAGTTCGTGCTCCTCATAGTGGGCTCAAGTGGGTATCGATTGCTCATATTATTATGTAAATTCTATAGTTGTTTCTATCAGTTTACTATTGCGTGTTTAAAAGTTTAGCTCGTGTGTAATTTTCCCGTCATCCTGCCTTCTGATTGTAGGCGATTGTGCTATGTTTTGAGTAACAATGACGCCTTTTGTTTCCACTGCTTTCATGTGTAACTAAATTATTAAAATTCGTTCACAAAAGGCCATGCGATGCTTTTAGATCAAATGAAAAAAGTCATGGTGAATACTGATTATACCGCGATGTCGAAAATAAGTTCGTAAAAACTTTGGCAGTTATTTGTGTAATTTTCTTTTGGTGTAATTTTCATGGCTTTTATTTTCTCATTTATAGATTAACACCACTAACTTATTTGTTTTTCTGTTTAATCACAAAGTTAGTGCTCACCTTCATAAATCTGCTGTACAATTAACTACATTTCTTGGCGTAAAGTTCTAAAACGCACGCCTTCTGAACTTAACTTCTAGAATAAACAATTAACGAGTTAACAATTAAATGCAAAATCATGCAAATAGCTTCATTCTCGTTGAAAGTTTCGCTTTTGGACGTGATTAAGTTCCCGGTAATGTATCCACTTGGTAACTTATGTAAGCGCTGGTTCACAACACTGTCTACTTTAAAGCTGAGCTCATGATAGGTAACGTCTAACTTTTTAAATTGATAGTCAGTTTTGCTGCTTAATTTGCTAAATAAGAGAACTTTGGACAACAGATACAAGTCGGGTTTTAAAAGCTTTATGGTTCAGGTTCACTTAATTACTGAAATACATTTTTGATGCCAGTATGTGTGGAAACATTTAAATAAATTATTATTTATCCAGCATTAAAATTGGTAAAATATTAACATTAAAATATCAGAGACTATTCACAAAGGTGTTCAATAAACAACTATGTAAATTGTATCCTAGTACAGGCAGACAGAAAGACAGACACACAGTACCTAGGTGTAAAATCATTTTACAAATGATTTACCTACCTATTAAGTTATAAATAGTGGTGTTCTGAAGTTTTGGTTCGATTCCGAAATCAAAAGTACATTTTCTTCTGAAGTGTACGAAGAAACGATAACAGTACCTACTTATAGCTTTATTTTTTCTTTAAGCTTCATATTACATCTACTATGCATATAAACTATTCTACATGAGCTAGCGTTAGACGAGCAATCGGAACTGGCGCGGATATGACGGTTAATTTCCTGTTTTGGTTACAATACCACTCGTTTCTCCTGTTCCGAGTAACATAGACAAACGTAGTTACAGAAACACTCGGCAGAATACCGTTACTGTCTATTTCTGTGTAATACAAAGGGTTTGATACGCATTTGGTAACGTTATCCAGCATCCTCGTGAAATATTGACGAATTCGCTTTGTGGATTCGTGTCAAGCGTCTTTGTTTATTGTTGCGAACAGTGACGAAGGGTCGTTACAAACGAGTACTTTCCGCTTCCCTTTCTAGTTGGCAGTACAAAATTAAAACCATTTACAAAAGGCACTTAAGCATCAAAGTACTCTTTTACACCGCGTTTCCATTGTGCGCAGAAGACTGGTCACATTATGGCAATGCTAACGGCAGTGCAGAATGTTCGCATATATTTTTTAACGGGTTTTTCTCACAAAATCTTTTACCCCTCGCCACTGGTGAGAAAAGTATAATATTAATAGCCAGCTAGTGTGGCATTACGACCAAGATAAAGTATATTTGTTACTAGATTCTGCCCGTAACTACGTCCGCGTAATAAAATATATCCTACTAGCTTTTGCCAGCAGTCCTAGTCTGCGTGGAGGTCGGAAATTATCACATGGGTGCGTACTATCAGGATAAAAAGTATCTTACGTGCTAATTCAGATTATTGTCTATCTGTGTGCCAAAATTTGTCTAAATTCTTTCAATCGTTTTTGCGTGATTGCGTAACAAATATTGAAACATACAAACTCTCACATTTATAATATTAGTAGATTAACATTGCATAACCAAACACAAAAATATTTATTTATTCATTAAAACTTTACGCACATGTAAAAAACAATACTGTGCAAAGGCAGGCTTAATGCCTGAGGCATTTTCTACCAGACAACCTTAGGGTGATGTACACATAAAACATGGCAGGTGGCATAAAATACAAGAATAAATACGTATTTAATACCTACATAGATACATCTGAACATTTAAACAAAAACTTTGTTAAGAAAAGTAAAGATCGGTAAAGGAGAAAACAAATTTAGTAAATCAGCACTGGAATGCATATTACTTCTTTTTCTCTTAGTGATGTGTCTGACTTTTTTTGTCTTTTTACTCGGTTCCTTAGGGTTCCTTCTATTCCTTAGGGTTTATCAAATGCAGTAAGAGTTTTCAAATCTGACTTTTAGTTCCAGAGATTACCCCCTACATACGAATTGACAAACAAACATACAAATTGTACTTCTTTATAATATTAGTTTGTTATAAAACTATTGGAAGAAAACAGAAATAACTTACTGTAGGTACAAAGTTACGGATCGGCTTGACGAGTTTGTCGTAAGGGCAAAAGTTTGTCATTACATAACTGAGCTGAAAGCTTTTAAAAGTCATGTAATTAGGTACAGGTAATACCTAATTACAGGACTTTTAAAAGCTTTCCTAACCACTAAAACAATATTACGTAATCTTAGGCTGAGAAAGTACCTAGGAACCTAGAGTTCCAGTTTTTCTTTGGAACCTAGGCAATGTTATTCTAGCTAATGGAAAAAATATTTTTCAGCCATCAAAAAATATTTTTTCGCCATCATAGTTACTTTACAGAATATCTTTCTGAGACAGTTTAATTGAACAATAATAAAAGGAGCAACTTTACGATGTGCTATGTCTAGACTAACATAAAATATCTAAAATGTAATAAGGTAACTGGCAAAGTTTTATAGGAAACGGCAGGATGTTAGATTTCAGATATCAATATCTTTTTATGGCCCTTCGTTACTGAACCTGGGGCGTAAACAACTCTACGGATTGTTTCAAAGAATATTACAATAAGATTCTGTCTATCTCATATCTATTTCACACAAGACTATTGAACGCAGTGAAAATCCTTCAATTGAAAAACGTTTTCACAAAACCTGCAAAATGTATGTATATGTGAAATAGACAATAGACTATTTTTAAAGTGGTCGCTGACAGCCCGTTCAATTTAATCCCTTGTCAATTGATTTGATTGGTTGCAGTTGTTTATGTGAACCACGACAGCTAACATGAGATTTACTAGCAAATTGACTGATCAGAGATCTGAAATCTGATGAACTTGTTGGGTACAATTAAAAACATGTCCATCATTGCCAGTTACTTTATTACGAGAAAATGGCCCATCTAGAACTTTGAAATCAAATTAAAGTTGATGGTTAATTTACATTAATTTCCAATTAGTTGTGCAGGACACCATTCAAGCCATCCGTCTTAACATCTGCTCAATATTCGAACTCAATCGGCGCTATATCAGAGACTTAGATAATTTCTCCACGTGTGACCTACAGAACAAAGTTAGGTAGGTAAGGACTTAGTTGGTACGAACTAAGGTATTACGATACGATATTGTATCTCAAATTCTACGTAAGCGAACCCGCAGCCAAAACCAGTAAACACAATAGTGATTGTTAGTCAATATAGCTTCATAAACAATATAAATCGAAGGATAAACAAACATAAACTTAGTAATATGGGTATAATAACAATCGAGGTTTCAATCTACTTGAAAGCCTATAACTACGAACGAACCTATATATAATATTTAACCTATATGCTGTTATGCCACATTGCATTATTCATGGACTATTTGAGAAGGATAAACTACGAAAACAATATCTAACTGTAACGTTGGTATAATAAATTCATATCGGCGTAGGGATGGTCTGTTATTGCGAAAGAATGTTTATTCGTCGTAGCTTGAGTAAGCAGGCTTGTAATGCATGCATATTGAATGGCTTGTAACATTTGTACACACATTTTTTTGGGCCTTTTGTTATATTACAACTGGTGGTTAAATTGCTCTCATTTTCTTTTATTTGTTACTGAATCGATGATTTAGTGACATGTGAGGATCTAATGGCTACGTCAGCGAACATTTTTGCGTCATTAATTTTTTTTTTCGTGTTATATTTGCCATCGACACGCTAAGAAGAAAAACACAGATTATTACAACAGTAGAACTTACAGAGATCTGTAGAGACTTAGACATCTAGAACTTGCAGAATTTTTAACAGTAATACTGAAAGTACATCTTTCATTATTACCAGGGGTCCAGTCGAGAATAGCGTTTTTCTGAGTTAACCGATTGTTAATGTAGCTATTATCCTTAATTCTATGATTGATACGTCTCAGCTTATATTACAAGCACTATTTATTATAGCGTTTTTTAACGATGACATAGATGCTTGCTTTGGTCACCTGTAATTGACCAAGCAAGCAGCAATGACATTTCATGTGGGTATGTATGAAAATGTAACATTCAATTTGGTATAGATCTGTGTTTTTAACCGACTTCAAAAAAAGAGGAACTGTAGGCCGATTAGTTTCTTTTCTCGGTAGTCGTAAAAAAACAATTAGTAGAGGAAGTTGGCACGGTAGGCCCACATTAATTGTATTAGTTTGCTCTGGTCGTTTTTGAGTAAACTTCAACAAAACGTATTCAATCCTGTTTGTGTAGGATTATTGGTACAACTCGGTACGACAGCCAAAAAGTAACTTTTTACAAAAAAAAACTAATTTCCAGGAAAAACTACAAAGGGAAAAATAACATAAATTTCAGAAGTCTGTGCCAAAAGAACAAAAATCCAAAACCGAGGATTTAGACATTCGCAATTTAACTTATTTTTCACGCTATAGTGTGTTTATGAAATTCGTTGTTTTTGGTCCGTCATATTGTTCAATAGGTATCTACAGAATAAGGTATTGATAGTCGGCATGCAGATGCACCGACTACCGAACAGCTACAAGTTGGAACTACAAGAGGAGATAGACGGACAATGTAGCAAACTGTAGACTAACATTTCCAAGTTCCTATCAAAGTTTTCCTGGTATGGACAAAGTTCCACCGAATTCCTATTTGTGGCCGCAAGACCAGAACCAAATTAAACGTGACTATCTACTTCTGCCCTTGATTGACCCGATGCTTAGTTTTAAAGATATCTACATAAGCTTTGCCTAAGGGGTCATTATACTCCTCGTTTAGAACAACTTTGACTAAGAACCACAATGAAATGTATAGCTTTATATATCGCTGTGAGAAGGTATATAAGTATCTACAATATCATAATTATAAGTATCTACAACAGTGGATCCCAGGTAGACCCCCAGGGATCCACGGGAGACGCAATGGGGGTCTACGTTAGTGTGAAAAAAATTGACATTGTAGGCAGATAATAAATAAAGTTCTGGAAATTAAAGAGCAAAAAAAAATACTAAATTTTCGAAGCCACCGAAACCGAATTGGGAACCTCTCATCTATAATGATACATTATCAGGTTTTCAGTCAATTCAGTCACACTTTGCATAATCTATCGACATAAGCTGTTCACTTAAATAACAGTTAGAGTTAATACTGTGGCCCTGGTGTGAGTTTCATTTAAACATCTCGACTTTATGGATCGACCGTGTTCGGCGCCCCGATTAGCCCTGAATTGACGAAGGGTCAATTAGACGCCGAACACAGTCAACACAGCGCGTGCAGCGTGTACGAAACGGTGTGCAGTTGAGTTGCTAAAGCACGCGAGTTTTTCAGGGGATGTAGGTAGTTATTCTGATTTGGAATGAAAAAATGCCAAGAAATGTACTTCGTAACACTCGCGAGTGACATCCATGTACAACGAGTGGAGTACATCACGATGTCAGTCGCGAGAATGTATAATATACGCAGAGCACAAGTCACGATAACTGAAAACGATTTTCCTGAATAATGTTTATAAACGTGCTCGGCTTTATTCACGTGCATATTCAGGCTAAGAGTTCTAGCCTGGAAGCCTCGAAATATGAGAAACACTAACTTTATTCACGAAAATCTCTTTCAGTTTCCAAACCTACTGCATATTAATGATGTATAAATCGATATTTAACCGAGCTTGCAACTTTCGCAATACCGTATCGTACTAAATTATGAATTTATATTATATGTGTTAAACTATGCAGTTTTAATTAAATGTAAAATTAAAATTCTGTTTGTAACGTTTTTCGTGTGAATAAAACCTCTCGGCTTCGAGAGTCTAACTCATAATCGACAGAGCCCGTTTGTCTATGGCTAGGGAACATATTGACTCGGGAGTTAGTTAACCCAACCACCGCAAACACTTATGAAGAGGTAAAGATTCATCGAACTCTTCTTTGAGCTTACTTTTTCATTATTGATCATCATAAGTACTACTTTAAAAGTGTTTGAATTAATATTTACTTTGTATTTTACAAATAATGAGGTGAACTATAAGCTTAAGGAGCTTTTACTTCACTTCTAAAAGCTTAGGGGGCTTTTACTTCACTTCACAATGAACATTTAGGTACTACGTAAAACTCGGTCAAACATTACTTAAAAGATCACACGTGCCTCGAATAAAATACTTTCAGAACAATAAACACACACGTCATTACGACGAATACAATACGAGATATAATGGACATTCCTTTGTGTTAAATATCATAACAAAGAAAAACATCACAATTAACCTAAAATAAATCACAAAAAAATAAGAAAAATACAGCCGTTCTTAGCAGAATGGTTACGATAATTAATTAGCAGTGACACAAAGAAATGTATTCAGTTTTTGATCGTTGAGCTAAAAGCTAAAAAGGGGAGAATTTATTCCAGAGGAAAATAATTACCGCTCGCAAACAAAGAGATTAACTTATTCTCTGTTGTCGGCATCTGAAATACGAACGTTATTCCACAAAGGCAACATGAATCAGATTCTCTTTTATTAGCTCTGTGTTGTTCTCCCCATCAATTTGTGTCCTTACTCTCATTAAGATTAATACTTTATTCATAAACCTCTACGCCGGTCGGCAATGTATTCGCTTGTCGATTCATTTCTTTGTGTTTTCCATTACTTGGTAGATGATAATAAAACGAGGAAATACCTTCAGCTCCTTTCGAATTATTTTACATAAATATTAAACATAAAACCTTTTAACGTGTAATTTGAAGCATCCGTCCAAGGTACTTAGTAACTTTTTCGCATGCACTTTAACCTTTTAATATTTATAAATAGGATACATACATCGAAGGCCCAATTTGATTACGTCGTTAAGCTCTTTTGGTATTTTCAGTCCATGTCGCACAAAAATATAGATTTTCTGTTTAGATTTCAAAATCCGAGGTGTGATGGCGAGGTCCCACAGACCCATGCCAATACCAATCAGCGTTGGGCCGGCCACGACTAACTATTGGGTTCTTCACTAACAATTCGCGTTAACAGCCAGTTGCTAAGGGGATAATCCTCAATCAACACGTAGGCAGACGGATCAGTGCTGGTAGCAAGGGGTTTAGCACAAAGCTCGGTACACTGAATGCTAGCTAATTATTCAAATTATTCCGAAAATCTAGTTATCCTAGTTAGGAGAATAATATGTCCACGAGTGGTACATTTAAAGTGTACTAGATACACAATATCATTTTACTCATACCTACCATCTCGTGTCTTTAGAACACAAACAGACCACAAAGTATCTCCTACTCTATTCTAGCGTTGTACTTATTCTGCCCAACGAAAAAGAAAATATAGTAACGAAACATAATACTATCTTTTGTATTCAGCGAACATTTAGCTGTACAGTTGTACATCATGGAAACGTGATTAACAGAAAGAAAGATGGATTTTTTCGATATTAAACTGTATCGAACGAATTTCGTATTATGTGCTTCACATTTCTTTTACATAAGAGCCATTGAAGCAGACGATTGGGATCTACGGATCCTAATAATATATTTTTAATCTCTTTGATCTCGACGGATCCTAGTCCGTTACGGCTTCTTTCATATGTATGGATACCGGTTCTGCAATTCGTGCTCGTCTTGTTGGATTAGAAGACTGATTGTGCATTTGGTTCGAGAATACTTGACCTAAATTTTGTTACAGATAGCTAGAACATTATTCTCAGATATTAATTTAACCTGATTTAGGTCAAGTGTATAATAATAAATACTTTGTAACATAACATTTAATTGGATGCTACTTAGTTAGCATCGCTTAGGTATAATTAGTATGTGTATGATTGTTTTCAATAACCCAGCTTAAGATACGAGCATTTATTTCTGTATCTGATGATTGAAATAATTCATGAGCTTTTTCTTGATTATAAACACGTTCCGTTTATATTTTTTGTAGCTTCCATTAAATTCTTTTTCAACTATTATTATAAGTTGCGATGAGTATTACCTAGTGTTATTAAAAAGCTTTCGAACAAACTTGAAACTTTGGTGCACAAAAGCATTCATTTCGTAATCAGTGATTTTCAGGATCACTTTCACGAGCTCATTTACTGAGAAAAATAAATTGCTTTTATAGAAAAGTTTTTGTTGAACTGTCGTTTCATTCGAAATTCATTTAAATATTTTCAATTGTTTCAAATAAATTGAATGTTATTTTTCGGATCGATATTTAAACTCGTTCCGAGTGGTGCCGGCTGTAAAGAATAGTACCATCCGATTTCTTCCCGCGGGTGTCGCAAAAGGCGGCTAAGGGATTTACTAGAGAATGGACATCAGCGTTCGCCATGTATTTTACATCCAGTCTGCGATCGCCAGGCTGCCTGCCAAGCGTGGCAGTTATGGCAAAACCTATGGAGGGGGAGGCATTTCATACTCTAAAATTTTAGTTTTATCTTAAAACTCAAGTGTAAATAAATTGTACAACATATTATTAATATGTATGCATATTTGCTTTCACTATATGCGTAAGTTTAACATTATTTTGTTAATGGCATTTTGTTTGGGTTCAACTCGGTGTGAGCTCCCGTGAGGTGGCTTATGACAACTGCGTTTAAAATATACCAGTGTTCGTAATTAGTTGAATTGTATGTATTTGGTGTCGCTCAACCCTTCTATCAGTCTTCTAACTCTATTCAATAGTGATATCTAATTGTTTTCTACTGAAGTAAGCGAGCTCGTCACAAAAGGATCGATGGGATTCGGTTCATTCGAAAATCTCCAGTTACATCCCCTAGAAACCATTTTATTTGAAGTTAATATTATTGTATAGTTATTTGAAGCATTTCTAATGAAGTTAAACCTTTTAGTAGCGATTTAATACATCAATGGCCTTAAAGAATAGTCGTTTTGTATTTACTTTGTTATTTACGTAATAGGGGCTAATGAGGGAACGTCCGCGATGACAACACGTCAGTCATTTGTTTGTCGACATTAGTGTCCATCAAATTGGATATTTCAACTACCCACACTTTTATATTTTATTTTATTTTATTTAGTAAGGAAAATAAACAGTTTTTTTTTTGACAATCAACACAGCATCATCTGATCCCAAACTAGGCAGAGCCTGTACTATGGTAACCAGACAACTGATAAACATACTTATACAACATTAATTTTTGTTTATGCGAAACCCGAAACACGGGTCTAGTATTTTTATGTAAAGAATCTATGAAAAATATTTCAAAACTGTATCATTAATAATCACAAAGTTATAAGCTTGATAAGTTACCTGGATGTCCACGCAAAAACATATGCAGATCACCACAAACGGCTAGTGTACGTACCATCTCCGTGTAATGGACGTTTGAATACGAGAAAGACATGATAATTTTAAAATCGAAACAAAACACTAAGGCCCGCGACTTGGAAGCGTAATTAAATATTTTTGGTACAAAATATAACATGGTGTAAAAATTATTGGAATCGATTCAGTTACTGATTCTGAACAAACTATATTCAAGTTTCGCATATACTAAAAATAATCTTGTATATTTCTAAATACATACATATTATAGATAAATTAGACACAGAACAAATAATTGTGCTCATCACACAAACATTTGTCCTGGGTGGGAATTGAACCCACGACCTCAGTCTTAGCAGTCAGGGTCACTAACCACTAGACTAACAGGCCAGTCAACACATTATAATCTTATACTAAGTTATAAATATACAAGAGTTATAAATGTATAATCTACGATATTTTCCTCAACATATTAAGTGTCCCGTGTGGTGCCGGACGTAAAGAATCAGCAGCACCCCATTTATTCCCGTGAATGTCGTAAAAGGCGACCAAGGGACTTACTAGAGAATGGGCAGCAGCGTTCTCTATGCATTTTACCACCATACTGCGATCGCCAATCCGCCTGCCAAGCGTGCGAAGCGTGGCGAGCAGTGGATATCTTACGACGTAAATGATGAATGATGATTAAAAGGTAATATCTAACAGTGCGCTATTGTAAGATTTGTAAAAATAACAATTCAATTTCCTCGGAGATTGAATTTAACGTAACAGAGCCGTATGCTAATAACAGATCGGTTAATTGTTCACTTTGCATATTAATTTTAATGGATAGACTTCATAAATTATCGACATAGTATTGTAGTATGGTAATCGTGCTCATTATACTCGCAATTACAGTAAATGTTAATTGAATTATACACAACATTCATTTAAATGCAGCTCCACAAACGTAGACAGTCAGACGCATCTGCTCTGCATGATTAAATAAATATTATTTCAAAGCTGCGCTTAAAAGACACTTTTATCGCTCACACAATTGAGCCAATTGTTTTACGCCATCGCCAGTCAAACAAAAAAAAAAAGATTATTTTGTAATTGTTTAATTTACTTGCTGTGTGGGCCCGAATAAAGGTTTTTCTTTGCCTTCAAACATTTTTATAACTTGTAAATTGCAACTATCTACGAGTCGTGGTTTTCAAGACGAGCTTAGAAAATGGCCCCACTGGGCAACCATGTAAATTGCTGGTCACCATGTCTACTTACGTGGGCATAGGTTTCGTTCTATAATAGATATTTTTAATTTTTTTCTCGTTGCTATTACTAACAACGAAAAAAATATAATGTCTAATAGGAAAACGTCTGTAAGTATAATTATGTAGTACTAGCTTCTGCCCGCGGCTTCGCCCGCGTGGATGTCATAAAAATCACCATTTCAACCCCTCATTTCACCTTCTTAGGAATGGAATTTCAATAAACCCTTTCTTAGTGGGTACCAACTCCTCACAAAGAACACACCCTCTAAATTTCATATTTCTAGGACCAGAGGTTAAGGCTGTGCGTTGATATATCAGTCAGTCACTCAGGACTTTGAATTTTATATATATAGATGTTAATTATTTCCGAACTGTTGCTGGAATTTTAGACCTTTTAGACATTTATACCAATACAAAAACAAACTAGTAGCTTTACTATTATATTTTAAACGCCCAACTTTTGCGTATTTATTCCGAGTCTTTCTTGAAACTAAGTACCAACTGTAACTAGTGACAATTTGCTAGAGAAAAAAATTAATTGAAAAAAGAAAAAAAAACAACATTGGATCCACCTCTTACAGGGCACGCCACAATTGCGGCGGTAAGTCCCCTCTTTGAGGAGTGGATAGAGTGCCACGGCGTCCTCACCTTCAGCCTGACGCAGGTTCTCACCGGGCATGGGTGCTTCGGTGGGTTCCTGTTCAGGATAAAGCGGGAGGATACGCCCGGGTGTTTCCATTGTGAGGATCGTCTAGAGGACACGGTGGAGCATACGGTGGAAGTGTGTCCTGCCTGGGCGGAGCACCACCGTGTCCTCGTGGAGGCGATCGGCGGCGGCGACCTATCGCGTCCGGCCCTGGTGCGAGTCATGGTACGGAGCGAGAGGGCATGGGAAGCCGTCACCTCCTTCTGCGAAGCAGTAATGCTCGCAAAGGAGGAGGCGGGGCGCGTGAGGGAGTGGCAGTCTCTGCGCCCTCACGTCCCTAGCCACCGCAGGAGGAGACGCCCCGGGCATCGGGTGTCGATTGCGGACTCCCGGCCACCGCAGGCGCGAGCTTGCGGGCGGCGAGCAATGGGTAGCTCGCCGCCCGGTAAGGACCAAGCTCGGGTCGACGGCGCGTAGTGTTCCACGCGCGTCTCAAAGAGTTGTCAGCAGCAGTGAAGGGGTCTACTAGGACCGATGCCTGCCGGGGTCGCGTGATTGTTCGAAAGAGATACCGTGACCCTGGCACATGGGCAACTGATGGAACACGGGTGGGTTTTTTAGTCAATAAAAGTCTGACACGCCCTCCCACTCCGCCCAGAGCGGGAGAAGTCATTTGATGATTTCGCATCCAGAAAAAAAAAGCCACCTCTTATGACGGCTGCGATTTATTATGTACTTAGATTATATTTTGACATTATAATACTGGAATTCTTAAACGCCTATACATGAAGCTAATATCCCCGCAGCTATCTATTCGCCTGTCACAAATCTTCGGGTGAGCTTAAACTGTCATAACGAGATATAACCCAAAGCCT
The DNA here is from genome assembly GCA_932294355.1 of Aporophyla lueneburgensis. Classification (NCBI taxonomy): domain Eukaryota; kingdom Metazoa; phylum Arthropoda; class Insecta; order Lepidoptera; family Noctuidae; genus Aporophyla; species Aporophyla lueneburgensis. The sequence goes on along the minus strand of OW028746.1, from coordinate 16,502,661 downwards.
GCGTGTGCGTATCTAATCCACTGAAGACGAGATTACTGTCAGTGAACCCCTTTAAAAATGTATCCGACGATGTCAGGCGGTTTCCAAAGTACTTACTTACCAACTAAAATGCATGCATGACGTATTTCAAGATGCCTCCTTGGTCTAGTGGTCATGGACCTCGGGGTCAGCAGTAGCATGACCTCTATTACCATAGCTCTATTACCAGGTCGGGCAAAACATTGTTGGGTTTTTCTATCTGGAATATCTCAATATCAGCCCGGGGTCTAGATTTCTGTCCGGTTGATGGCAATAGGCTCGCCCCCTATTACATGGGACTGAAAAATATCTGGCAAAATGTAGGTGTACTATAGATATACCACTGCCCAACCCTACGGGGAATCAAGATAGTGTTATTTCAAGATGAAAATATAGGTAGGTCAAACTCAAACTCAAAGCATTTATTTCAAATAAACCAATTACAGGCACAAAAAAGGCGAGTGCAAGCAAGTGCAAGGGCAAGTGGCGGTGAGTCAGAAAAATTAAGATAGTAGCCCATTCCAAAGCGTGGGTTTATATTTACCTAATTAGTACTTACTCTCAAATGAAGATAACCGTTTTACGTGGAAGGTTTGTGACTCATGTCGTGAAAATAAGCTTAAAGTAAAATAAGATGTATTCGTGAATGAGATTTTAATGCTCATCTTTAATATTTATTCAACAGATTACAATCAAGGAATTTGTCAATAAAGTGTGATTGTAGGTGATTTGGCAAATTTACACCACACCATAGAGTTATCCATCTTGAATAGACTATAAACACGAAAGGTAATCCTACTTCCTACTTGAGATATTACAAATGTGAAAGTTTGTGAGGATGTGATGAATGTAAGGATGTCAATCACTCTTTTACGCAAAAACTACTGAACGGATTTAGATGAAATTTAGCACACAGGTAGTTTATAACCTAAATTAACACATAGGGTACTTTAATCTTGGTAGTACGTTCCCGGGGGATAATTTCCGACCTCCACTCAGGCGAAGTCGCTGGCAAATGGCAGTTAGGTCATAATTATCGTATAACTAAAATAGCTTTTGCTATACTCGTTACCTTCGTTAGGACCTACCACACCACACATCAACAGGCTTATCAAAGACACATATTTCCTCGAAATCTAACCACGTTCCCTTTTTCACCTTGTTCGCAGAATGTATAGCAGTGAACATAAAACGTATGGATGTGCCAGCTCTAGTGGAACTAGGCACGGAATCTGTGATCCTGGACTGCGACTACAGCACAGGCGAGACCCCAGGCCCAGGGCTAGTCATCAAGTGGTTCTTCAACGGATCCACCGGACTCGTCTACCAGTGGATACCACCGCTGCAACCTCAAGTTATAGGACTTTTAAAAGGAAAAGTCGATATGGGCTTTAAAATATCGGGTAAGCCAACTTTCGTAAAAGATTACACACTTCACCGTCCTAGCCTTTTCCCTATATAGGATCGGATTCCAGTTTAACCGAATAAAGTTGAATACCAGTCATTTACTTGGAGCAACTGCCTATCTGCACCCTAATTGCGAAACGCACAATTTATCAGAATCTGAATGGGATTGAAGATTATTTCTAAACCATGGCGTCATTTGTTCGAATAAATTGTGACTCAGCAACGTAAATAACGCAATGAATGTTGTTTAACTATGAATATTAAACCAATTCCTACCGATAAAAAGTTCCGCAATTACCCCTCTGATCTCCACAACCCTATTACTGGTACGATACTCCTTGGTAAGACTCGTTGTCAGATGCGATGGACCTAGTCTGTAAAGATCATCATCATCATCTCAGCCCAGAATCACTCGCTGGGTACATATAGGCCTCCCCCTTTTTCCGCCATTTATCTCGGTTACGTGGGTCTCCCATCCATGCGTTTCCAGCGACCTTGATGATAACGTTAATCCAACGCGCTTTTGAACGGCCTTTGTTTCTTTGGTCTAATCTTGGTAAACATGATACATCTATATAATGATAAACTCAGGCTCCGATTCTCAAGACTCAACTTCCGATTTCATTATCCTAAATAACCCAGGTGAGTGAAATAGTGGAGCTATCAGGATATGTCGTACGTGGATGTAAACATTACGCAAAAAAGTTTTCTGAAGCTTTCCTGTTATTTAGCGTGTCCCAGTTACAGATTCGGTATATTATTATATTACACGAGTTCAGAGAACTTTGTAATACGCAGGTACCTACTGAAATTAAGACTATATTGACGATCTTGAAAGCGTAATATTAAGGGCACAATCTTATTTAAAATATTGGTTAGTAACCGATGTTATCAACATTTTATTTTTGTTTATTATGTGAGACTTTGGAAGAGACCTCCATGTGTGGAAATCCTTAGGCACGTCAGGCACAATTTGGACAGACAACCAGCGACCATCTTTGCTGACTGGCCTATTTATACCTTTTAAATTATGTTAATGACGTCCCAAAACGAAAGAATAAAACTTTATAATTAATACCTGATTGTTTGCTTTCTTTCAGACGAGCCGTTACAAGCCTACCGAGCCATTAAAATAATAAACCCTGGAACGCACTTGAGCGGTAACTACACTTGTGTGGTGTCCACCTTTATAGCGGAAGACAGTCAGACGAGATCGATGTTAGTGTACAGTAAGTAATTAACATAGCCAATTAACACTTAATTGATTTTCCATTTGCATGTCACTATATTGTAATTATAAGAGGTTAGATATAAACGAGGGTTATTGAGATTATTGAAGCTCTATCTTCATTTATTGCATATAGTATAATCAGCTAATAATCTGCACATTGCTGGCACATATGCCTCCTTTCTTCGAGAGGAAGTGGGCTGTAATGCACCACGCGGGCTCAGTGCGGCTTGGCAGAGGTCACGTTTTCGAATTTATTGGTTCTTGGATATCGGTATCGGTTCCCTAACGATGTTTTCCTTCATCGTTTTGAGAGCAGTGGTGATGAAATTGTTCACACAAAGTAAAACGCCTGTCTGGCTTCGAACTCACGGTCCACAACTCGTAAGTCGCGGTCGTTATCATTGGGCTCCCACTGCTCTTAAGTTTTCAAGCAAGCTGTGTTAGCTTGCTTGAAAACTTAATCAAAACCCAAATAGTTTGTTCACTAGGTAGGCAATGTATTGTAGAAAAATCTTTCAATACCTTGTAGGGTAGACAATTTCTTGTCTGTTTATAATTAAGTGCACAAGAACAACGTATCTTGTTCCTATAAGTGTATAACTACAGTACAGAACAGTAGTAGTCTACAGTAATGTGAACTTTCAAACCTCTTTAACTTAAAACTAGACGAAATTGAAAAACGTTACTTTGTAGTTCGTGTACATTAAGTCAGCTGTCAACGTAGAAATGTCTCTAACGAAAAGATATTTCGCTGAGGAAGATATATTAAATTGACTTCTCAGTGTTTCCACTTCTCAATTCTATTTGGTAAGGAGCATTGATACTTATATTTTTAGAGTATAGAAAAATGGTGAAGTAGGTAAGCAAATTCAAAACACCGAAGATTGCTCAAAAATAAATGAAAAGACAAAACATTCAACTTCCTACTAACTAATATAATAAATTTGAATTTTTTTGGGGTGTTGAGATGTTTAGATTATTGAATGTTTGTCACGTAGTCACGCAAAAACGGCTTAACGGACATGGATAAAATTTGGTAAACTGATTTTATCACGGTTTTGCGTTCCCGAGGAATATTTTCTGTCCTCCACGCGGGCGAAGCTCGGTGGCAAAACCTAGTATTAATTAAAGCTGTAAAGACATCTTTTGTGTTCTGAAATTGACAAATACTAACTATGTTTCAACAAGCATTAACAGCCAATCCCAATGGGTTATGATTTCATGAACCTTACCAAAATATGGATTTTAATCACTCATGAATAAATATTGAATGTAAATAGTATTCAGCAGTGCTGTTTATACTAGAAGTGTTTATATTATTGTGTGAGAGCGATATGGAATTATAATAAGGTACCTACTAAATTCGATAATATATGCATAATCTCGTGAACCGAACGGAGCGCTCGTAGCTATAATTACTGGGAAACTAGAATATAAGCCATATAATTAACGTGATCAATTTCAAGATGCTTCATTTGCTACATATCAGATTATTTGATAATTCAAACTACTTTTGAAACTATTCGACTCATCCCAAACAGATTAGCTGTTATACGAACTAATGAAATTTGTATGAACTCTCTAGTGGTCATTCATTTAGTAGGCCGGAGTAAAGAAAATTTGCTCAGGCGTAGATTCACAGATGACTCTGCCCTGGAGTGTAAATGTGGTGCTATCCCAAAAAGAATACAGCATTTGATAACTTGTCCAGCGTGTTCTGTTATTAACACGCTACAGGAGTTGATGGACGCTACTGAAAATGCTAAGCTGGTATCCAAATTCTGGGCTACCTCTATTTAGATTGCTATCGACACGCTAAGAAGAAGAAGATTCATTTATCGACTGGAGTACTTTATCGCAGGTTACCCTACCTTTGACGAAGAAACTGTTTATTTTTCATTTCCACTGAAAATAGATTGCTATTTCCCCGTCTTTATTTGCTGTAATCTGTGTAACCAAGGTCACTAACGGATATATGGATATGAGATGTCTCTTCATGATACTTATGTAAGGTTTAGTCAAATTCTTCAAGCATCTTAGAGTCATTCGGGGTAAACGGACGCAGTAGCTAAAAAGTACGCAGTGGTGATTTCTAGGTTAGGCTACCATATTGTGTCATTATGTTACTGTTATATAATGCTAAAGATTAAAATCACCATAACAATGGGCAAAAGTGCGTGCTATTACCCTGAGTGATTCTTGCCTTCAAGAATTTCAAAGAAACCGATAGACATTAAAAGACATCTATGACAGCATACTAATTACTAACAAAAAACACTTCACCTATTGATCAAAGTTGATTGTTGAACACAATATTAATCTGCTATCACTTTTAATGCATTCAAAACTACAAACTTCAAAACGCATTTATGGTTTGCTTGCATCAATTTCAAACCAAATTGGCTGGGTTTCGGCTGCGCCTATGATAATCTAGTTTATGGAGGCTCAGTGTGGTCCAATTGCCCTGCAATCGAGTTTGACCGTCAGTATATAAAGCTTTGTATCTCTTCCTTTTAGTCGGTGGTTTCGTTCATGTGAGTACCGGCATAGCGGCAGGTGGTCCTATATGACTCATATTGGTTGAACGCAGGCAGATTTTCTATGATTTTCTTTAATACGAGACTTTCTGAATTGAGTTACTTTTAAGTACCTACAAGCTTTTCTATAGCAAGAATAACGGGCTAACGTAAGTTAATTAGTAACTAAAAAAATCCAAAGCCCAAGTTAATATTTAAGATACTAACTGAGATGACCTCGCTTGAATCCTACGAAAAATATAAGAACTAACGTAATATAGGCAGAAATAAATTCCTGAAAACGTGCTCTGAGTTTATAAACTAAATTGTTTTCATTACATTACTTATTATAGAATAAATTGTTCAGTTAAATTCATAGTTATTTTTACCCCACAGGTCCGGGCAAGAGTTTTCATTTCGATCAAGAGAAAAAATATGTATTTTTAGTAACATTAAAATGTGTTGCGGAGTACCTGTATCCAAGACCAGTGATGACTATATTATCAAAAGGGTGAGTAGAAAAGTTGTATTTATGTAAGTTTTGGTGTATTTCACGTGCTTATTAGGTATCTCGTAGTCGGTCAAACGTCCGAACGTAAGCTAATAGCATTGACAACAATTGAATCCACTCCGGATATGCCTGCGCCGGGATTAACGTAGTTGACACACGTACCTACATATTACAGAGCCATCACACACGAGCTGCATGGATATATCTACCGTACGTAACGGATGCCTTAATTCCCGGAACTTAATAATAGATCACTGCTTCTGTTCGTGTCATATAACGCTCTATAGGTATATCATCAAGTGAATTTGTACCAAATATTTTTGGAATAATCTGATTGTGCGGAACGAACGATCCGAAAATCTGTTCATCAATCCCATAGCAACATAACGAAAATTAAAAATAAATCTTGTAAAAGGTAATAAAAAAGTTAATTATCAAGACTAATAAAAGAAGGTATAAAGTATTTATTCAGAAAGTGAACGGGACGGAAAATAATATAAAAATCTTCAGACGGGCAGACGGCAATTTTATGGGTAATTCATGAGTAAGATAAGGTCAAGTGATCTTGTTATGAGAATCTTGATGTAATATTGATGATCTTGTCGTACGAGGTTTGTTCGCATTTATGATCAGAACAGATGCAGGTTACAGAGAGCTAATATTTATTATTGGTTAATATGTGGATCTTCTATTGGAAATGATACTTTCTTAATATGATCTCAATTGTCAATAAGGGTTTTTATTGTTATTAAAGTTTTTTTTTCGTCCCTATTTTAGCCCTCCCGAACTTTTGATCTTGCCTCAGATGAACAGTATTTATTATTGCTCGTCCTTTATAGGAACAAAATATGATGTTATCGCATTTTGTTCCAATTTAAGACGGAACTAGCGGACAAACTCAACTTCGCTCGGGGGCAATTTCTAAGTGACGTGTTTCACCCGACGTGCTTTAGTTTTTCTTGCTCGATTCCCTGAAGACACAGTAAAATTTTATAGCTATAAACTTTCTGAAAGATTAAACTTTTGAATGGCGAAATGCTGAGATTAAAGCCAGCCTTCAGACAAGTACAGGCAGACGTATTTTTGCAGTAATTCTTTGCCGTAAGGTGAAATAAGGTTAATGTCCTAGTACTATCTCAAAGACAATAATATTTCAGACAGTTACTTATGTACTTTAGGTACTACTTTGGGAACGATGTTCTAAATATAGTGTATACCCCATTCCTTCTACCGTTGGTATTTTTTTTATGTTTACAGAGATAATTCAGAGGTCGGTCAGTAATTTCTATACGACCTAGTAACCTTTCATGAGCGGGAAGCTCTACAATTCTATCGCAGAGAAATACTCGATACAGGTAGGGCTGATTACTCTAACTTTTCCTACAAAATGAAACTTTTTTAGAATGCCGCTGCAACGAGCAGTGACAGATATGAAGATGGACTCCTGGGGCATGTACTCCGTGGAGACGACGGCGCTGGTCCACGACGATGACGTGACTAGCCCCTGGGAGGAGTTCGTCTGTCTCCTGAGCTTGCCCTTAGCTAATTATACTAATAATAGAACCACTATTTACTACCCCGGTAAGTATTATTAAATATAAGAATTTTACGACATTATGTTGAATGACGAGACCGTGTATCGGCCAGCGTAGGTTGATCGGTGGAACATCTTCAAGATAGATGAAGTAATGAACTACACTGCATGGCTGAGCTGGATGAGAATGGCCAAGGATAGGTTTTAGTAGATAAATAGCATGCAATTGACGAGACTTATATCCAGTAAAGTGATACTATCCACGCTGATGAAGTTAATACTACAGAGTCAACAGAAACCGTAAAATTGAACGACGGTAAAGATGTTGGCTATAAAATCTCCCGGAAGTTTGGATGTTTTTGCCCGTGATTAGTACGTGTAACGGCACCCGATACATAGGTAGCCTACCCTACCGTTCGGCCTATTAGAGTGGGATTAGATTGGGTTCGATAATATGGGCATTCAACCTTCTTGCCTCGTGTCTTCCATGTCATCACTAGAAACGCGTCCTTTTTTGGATCAACAGAGGCATAGGTTTTAAAAACTTGCATTTAAAATGTTATATTTTTTCTGCGCCATCATTGCCCACGGAAAAAATACAAGGTATAAAATTTGGCTTATTAGATTTGACAAACGACCTCGAAATTGTTTTACTACTTCGGACAATAATATCCAGTCAAATTGGAAGGATAAAATTATCTGTCACATAGACAAATATACCTAGTCGTTGTAAAGTTTACGGTGTGAATTACGAGGTCGAATTCTGCTTAATTCGTGCTCCTCTCCCATTTCACTCTTAAGCCACTCGTGTGTCATGACATGACAAGTAGAGCAGGAACAAGTTATCTTTTCTAAAGCTGGGTAATCACTTACAGGTCTCATGCCAACGCATAGCGCAAGCATAGAAGTGAAGAAGCCGATGGAACATCAAGCTAGCAGTAAGTTTTTTGGTATAAATTCAAAATACGGAGTCAAATTAAATTAGCTGGGAACACTTTAAACACGTGTTGAGTAGGTATCGATTTTGAAAAGGAATGGAACAAAAAAAATATTTTTTCGTCATTCGGTGACCGAATGTCAATGCCCGTCATCGATTGGATGTTTTTCTAATTTTTCATTGAATGTAGATATTTTTACGAATATCCTAAAAACAATAACAGTCCTTTGGTTGCCTTAATGTACATGCTACAGCGTCATTTAAAGTTTTGAACAAAGGTCGATGAATAAAAAGTAAAAGATTTTTTTACCCTTTTTTATTTCATTACTTTCCCATATCGATACCCAACACGTGGTGAAAGTATTTCCAGCTAATTTAACTTGACCATGTATATTGAGTCACTGTATGCTGCTTCGCAGGGCGTACAAATTTATTTTATAGATATAAAATACGTACGGTCATTGTAGCCAATGGCAGGGTGGGTCAAGTAACAGCTATCACAGATCCTACTAATATTACATAAAAATATAATATTGGAGTATTTATTACTTATTCATTCTTTTATTATGTGGACCCTTAGGATATAAGACTTTTTAGAGTCATCAGTACATGCACGGGTGCTGATTTCGATATTGTAATAAAACCGATACTAAATGATCATATTAATAAACAAAATGTGCCAATAAGATGACCAGAACTGTAAAGTAAAAGTGTCCACAAATGGATTGTAAGCCAAAATCCATGGATTAACAAATTCCCCGCTAAAATAAATCCAATGTCCCCAAACCGCGCACCCGACACTAAATGAAATGGTCCAATAAAACTGAGCTGATATTCAGTAACAAACCAATCATTTTAATTAATTAAAAACTTTCCGCGTTAATTACAAGTTCATAATTTTATTTTCAGATAGTCCGACGCTCGGGAGGTGCACTTTATTATTTATTTTATTAATAAGCATCAACATTAATTTTTAAACTCAGTAACGCTGTACATACTGATCTAGGCTAGAATATTTTAAGTCTATGATTTTATGTAAGACCTAGTCTTTCACGTTTATTAAAATTGTTTGCTTCTCCTATAGGTCATTTTAGACTGAAAAAAGAATATTCTTTGTTACCTAGTAGTTTTTACTTAAGTATTAATAAGTAATTAGACCTTAATTACTTTGTTATGTATGTAAATAATTCCATTTTAAAAGGTTGTTTTAGGACATTTACAAAATCTGTGATAAGTTAGTTTAATAATTGTCAAAAAGACAAATACTTTTATGGAGCGCTTAATTTCCATTGTTTTACGATGTAGGTTAAATGTTACTGTAATTATTTTAATGTGACAGTATTATAAAAAAAAAACAAAGTTACCGTCAACATTACGGTACTGATTGTAGCTTTTTGATATTATACAAACTGTAAATAAAACGCTTAATGTACTTTCATGTTTCTCTTTGTTCTATAATAACGACCGCCTTTTAAATAAAAACAGGCATTATACAAATTAAGTGCCCAAACAAAAACCTTTTTATACACGTCATCTGACATATGTGCCTACCCTAATAATTTCCTTTCCCTGAAAATCTTCCTGAACATTTTTTATACTATGTAGTACGAGTTGGTATATGGTAGAAAAAGGTAACTTTCTGTATAATATAAAACAGTAAATCAGATTGTGTCTTCTCGCGCCCGTCACTGGCCGGTAGAAAACACATTTTCTTCTACAAAAAAAATAAGAAAACGTTGGTGTAAACACGTTCTCTTGAGGGAACGTCAACTCGACGGGGCTCATATAATGTTTGCAAGTACATATAAAAAGGTCATAAAAAGGCTTTTTATATGTTTATAAGCCATCTTCCATCAGTTACAGTACGTAAATAATCTTTTAAGCTATCATTTCTCTTAGAAACTACAGCATTACATTTTTGTAAAAGGTAAGTTACTTTGATTTTCTTGTATCAAAAGATTTGAGTAGCTTCTGTGGAACTTTTATATCTCGACATGGTATATAAGATATTATGTGCATATTTACAAAATATGGATGGATGAGTAAGTAAGAATTTTGTACAATTAGCTAATTTCAATATTATAGATCAAGAGTTGGCGGATGCGTCTAAAGTTAAATATAAGAACACTTTATTTATATAAACACAGTATTCAAGAAACGTATTGTTTCATTAGTTACAACTTTCTTCATACTAGTTAAGTCCTATCAGAACAGGATTACCAATGTAGGTAATTTGCATTGCAAGCGAATTTTGCAGTAAAAAAGGTAACTGCAAATTAGTCCTCGCACAATGGAGCAAACCGCAGAACGAATATAATAGAGTGAGTTTGATTGTTTCGTCACAGGACAATACATGGAAGTCATATTACTGCGTCGGTTTCATCGATCAACAAAAAAAAAAACAAACGATCTGTACACATTCGCAGAAACCTTTTCGGCTTTTAAAACGCATTCAATCTCGAATATACCATTTTTTTTAAGATTTTTTCGAAATACAGGTTTATATTTTTCCTTTTTCACTTGTTCCCTTTCCAAATTATCCCCAAATATAGCTACGACAACCTTGATTACTGTAAAAGCTGTAAATTATAAATGGTACAGCGATACAGCGACGTGCCCTGTTTTGTATTTCGGAAGTTATTTACAAGTCTTGTTATAAAGTATATGAAACATGGTAAACTCCTAACGATAAAATGGAACAAAACATGTTTTCTGAATTCAAAAGGTATTTTCCAGAGAACACATTTCCATAAAATATTGACATTAAATAAAACTTAATTGAAAGGAAAAAAATAAGAATGTTTGACCATTTAACGAAAGCTTATAAAGCTAATAGATTCCCGTCCGTGAAACAAAGAAAACTAAATCGAGCTCAATAAATAGAACTTAGACACTGTAATATAATCCTGTTTCGAGTAATGAAATTGTCCCTGGAGAGTTAAAATGTCGTATCCACCAAATGTATTGATTGAATCCGACTCGCAACGAAATAGGAGTGATAATGAATTCCAGCTAAGAAACTGGGTTTTATGTCCATATTTGTTGATTTCTATCTGAGGAAATTGACTATCTAAAGTTGTGAATTTATAGCTCGGTGGAAAGATTTTTCATAATAAGATTACACGGAACAAGGATGTATGTAGGAGGAAATTGTTCCAGCAATTGTTAGATAAATGTTTGTAGATACATACATGTGTTCCATATAGAACTTAATACACTTGTACATGTATGTACGTAAGGAGGTTAACTCGGGATAGAAATATTACAGGAGATGATAAAGAGAAAAGTGAGCCCGGCTAAGTAGGTACTCTCTCGCTGCAGTAATTTGAGAGAATTCCTCGGAGAGCCGCGTATATATCTGCCTGAGTGCGTGGCTCCTTTAGCATTACCATAACTATGCCATTGCTGTTTCCTTCTGGTCAAATCCCAAGGGAGTAAGTAGTCTGTATAACACGGGAACTAAATGAAATGAAGTCTGCAATTTAGTTTTTACAACAGCTCCCATTTAAAATACTTAAGAAGATTCAAGTTTTAACAAAGCTTTACAATTTGAGCATATTGTTAAGCTTTTTTGCTGTTACTTTTGCACCTCTATAAAGTTTATGATGAAATGAGATGTGTGAATTGGGCAAGTGTAGTTAGTAAGATTTGTAAAACAAATTGTTCGTTCAGTAACTATTGTCCTCAGCGGGCAGCTTTCCTTTATTACTTTAAAGTATTACTCTGTTGTGTAGTTCGTAAAGCACAAACAGCGCTTCTAGTAATATTTGACTCCGCGGTGGTAAGTGCTAAGTTGCCTCTGTATCTCTGGCGATAAGTTCCTAATTGCACTTCACTGTGCGGAAATGGGGTAAGGCGGGCAACGTCGGGCGAACACGTACCATGCGTACGTGTTCTGAAATGTACTACGCTTTAATGCGTATGACACGCAGCTTGATGTTATGTCGAGCACTTCGATTTTATGTATTTCAATTCGATATGGAGGCCTATCACGACTGCGGACGAATGAAAGAAAAAACTTTTAAGGTAATTTCGGTGACGCGTGGATTACGCGTGCCATCTTATCTGCGACGGAACATGTTAAGCTGTCGTTACCCGACGTATGAACCACGCCGGCGTGCACACTAGCTTATTACTCCAATTTGTATTTATCTTTCAAGGAACGTGAATATGTCTTTTATATTAGTGCGCTGGGAACTGGAGCGCAACAATTAGTGGACTGACACAACTATGTAGTTCAAATACAGCAAATGACGAAGACAAACATTTTGTTAGTAGCTCCACGAGTAAATAAAAAGCCGCAAACGAAAACAAAGTTTATTTGTGGCTTATCAAGTTTCAAGCACAACGGCAATCTTTTTGTTCTTCCTTATCCGTGTGTAAATAGCAGAATTAACTTTTAAACTAGTGGAGTGATCTTTTCGCGGGAACACTGATTGCTTTAAGGAAGTCGAAGGCAGTTTCAAATCTTATCTAATTCGTAGTTCATACACTACTGGGGTTCATAAAATCTAATGTTATGGTAGTAGGGGAAGTGAAATACAAATTATTTGCTTATAATAAACTTGTACTAGTGCTGCCTGTAACGCTATCCGCATTCAAATAGGATTTTTAAGGAAATACAAAAATAAAAGGATAATAAAGTTGTGTTATGTGCGATACATGTAGATAACATCCGATATGATTATATTATACGGCAACTGTAATAAATAGATGTCGTAAACAACCAGAATCGAGCCTTTAGTTTATAAACAACTCAAGCCTGTACCTATATTTAAATACATGGCAATGCGATTAAGTTTGTTTACGATTTATAAAGTACATTTCTATAAGTAAAACACGGTGTTTCCTTTCGTAATTATTCATATGGAGTTACAATGCGCCTGAATTAATTAAATTAACACACGCCACTGACCTAACTACTAACTACGTTTAAAAGCCTTCTTATTAAATCAAAGCTAGCGCCTGAGAAGTGGAAGAAACATTTTTAATTAATATTACGTACTGAGTCTGCATCTTCTGACATCGTAATACTAATTAATTTTGCTAAAGGACATGTTTTAGGTACTGTGAAATTTAATTACTCTCGTTAGTTGTAAATATTATATTTTTTAACACAGCAGTGCGTTGACCTACCCGAATAGGTACTCAAATAAAACTACTAGACTACTACTAGTCTTTGTTAGTAGGATTTTAATTAATTATTCTTCTCCTCTAATATAGCTACTCCTGCAACATAGCTCAGTTGTTCGCCGATCACGCACAGCAGTTTTCGCAAAAACTTAGGTTGTTTCACGATTAAAATCTAAAAGTAACGATATTAGTTTCAACTAACGATTGACGGTTGATTTGTTTTAGTTAAGTAATAAAAAACTATTAACAAAAAAAAAAAATTTCGCAGCTGCCCTATTAACCTCACTACCTGGCTTCAGAATCCTTAAAAGCTATGAAAACGAAACCCATGATGAATAGACTTTCGTTTTGACCCCACCATCGGTTTTAGCACCTTTAAACCACCAGGAAAACTATACCCAGTAAGAAAACTGAAAAATATTCTCTACCGCCATCTTGGATTTTCATTGTAGTTACTTTTAGTAATAATTTTATAAACCACACATGACAGTGGACCATTTGGCAATTATTAGCAGATCTATAATAAGAAAGCAGATTAGATTTAAAGTGTTAAAACTGTTTAAAAGAAACATACACAGTTTATTTGATCAACATGAAAGTCAATAAGATCAGTTAAATTTATAGTACCGCGCAATAAAAAGACCACATTGCATTTAAATATTCCATTAAAAAAACGAATATCAAATTATAGTAAAAAAAAAAACTACAATTTTTATTGAATATTTAGTTAAAACTAAAATTTCAGTCGTGCTTGATTTAGTGAAAACTAATTTAATCACATTTTTTTTTTAGTTTGACTAATCAATTGACTGAAAAATGTTTATTTGTGTTATTTTGATTTGTGATTGAACCCAATTCTGCTACGCAGACTGACAATCTAACGTTTCATCGAATTTCTACATGAAAGATTATGAAAATCTCTGTGATTAGATTAGTGATCCCTATAAAGTAAAGTAATATCAATAAGCTCAATACACGTTTGAATTCTACGAAATATAATCTCTCAGTCGACTCTCAGAAATCTTTACATACGAAAAGAAGAAAAGACTTTCAGGTACCTGGGGATCGTTAAAATAGGTAAGCACTTATGATTCTTTCAGCAATTTTCTTACCTCAATACCTAACTTAGAAAAGCCAGAATTTTTTCGTTTATTCATGATGGTAGATGGTTTATGTAAGTTTGCCGAATTGCACAGACGTCCACTGTTGGACTTAGGCCTCCCCCAATTTGGGGGGCTTTGCCATAATCGCCACGCTTGGCAGGCGGGTTGGCGATCGCAGTATGGTGGTAAAATACATAGAGAACGCTGCTGCCCATTCTCTAGTAAGTCCCTTAGTCGCCTTTTACGACACCCACATTTAACTATAGGAAAAGAAAACTTTAAGTTGTAGGTAGAAACAGTGGCTAAGTGGACAAAGTAAGGGTAGCGGCCCTTACTTTGTCCACTTACCTACTGTACCAAAACTAACGCCCATAAATACTTAGTAAGTGGCCTATTATTATAGGCTACTGAACCGAAACAAAATAGTGAACGCAACATTATTCATCTCAAAGACCAAATTATTAAATCCCTACATTATGATGGCTAATATTTGGTATCCAATGGTGAAACAACAGAGTTCCTGGTCGTCCCGAGGGCACGCGTTAATTTAATTTTCATCAATCAATATGACAAATTATCAATATACATAGACATCTAAATAGACACTCATATACGGCAATATTTCATTTCACAAATGGTACTCGGTGATCCGAAAAGTCGGACGTTGCTCGTGACAGCTCAAAATAGGAGTAATATTGAGTTCTTTTGCTAAACAACGACCCATGTCTGTGTTGAAGGTAGGTATGTAACGTAATTTTTCTTTCTGAAAAAGTAACAACACCGCTGTCGTACCGAATGTCTTTTGTAGTTTATTATTTTTGGTCTTTAAACGTTGTTTACCTTTGTTTCTCGATTAATATATGTATAACAAGTTCTTTTGTTTCGTTTGAGTCTAAAGTATTCTAATTAGCTATTAAGCGTTTGTTAGTAGCTCAAAGGCTTAATATAAACGTTATCTAGTAAATTAGGTAAAAGGTAAACAAATCCACATTGAACTAAGGATCCGTTTTTCATGAGTTGATACGTATCTGTGTATCTTTGAATTCCTTCGTTCAAGGCACCGTGAAATTGCATGGTGAGTGCCGTATTCTCGTGGAAATAACAAAAAAAAAGGAAATAGGCATAATGAGTTCTGTCTGATAGGAATAGGATAGGATTGGATGCTTTTGTTGGTGATTCCCAAAATGTTTATTATATTTTAAAGTACATTTACCTGCTTACAAAGCAGTACGTACCAATATTGTAGGATAACTTCGCTGTTTTTCTTATTAAGGGTGTCTTAGGTAAGAAATAAACTCAAACTAACTTTTGCTGAGTCGCGTTTGGTAAGATTTGAACAGAATGTGCTGACACATCGACGTTCAGTTTATATAACGCTATTGAATCCCAGTCTTATTCTTATTTTGCTACAATACAAGATGGAGTTTAAAAGAAGATGTAGTAACAAAAATTTAAAAGAGTATATGATTTGGTCATTTGGAAAGGATGAATGAAAAGCGACTAACAAAGGGAATTTACAAAGCATATGTGAGTGGAACAGCCGAGAGAGGACGGCCAAGAAGGATTTTAGTGACCTTATTAGTGATGTTCTTCAGAAAAGTCAGGTGCGTAGTGCTCGCAACTGATGGGCGTGTATGGCGTGGATGTGTCAACGTGAACAAAGCAAAAGTGTATGTCAAGATATTAGCAGGTTGCATCCTGCAGTTTAAAGAGTGGGTTTAGGTAGGTATGTGTAACTGACTTGGACACCAGACAGACAAGATGTGCCAGTCTATGAGACTGATTTTAAATATAGATTGTTGTAATGGGCTTTGGATAACTACAGTATGTTAAATAAGCCCAGTTTTACAGTAACTTGGTTTAAATATTATTATTTGCCTATCCTCCAACAAGGGATGGGCACCAAATATTTAAGATAGTATATTCGTAATCCGTATACCAGCGAAATTATTATTTCCATAGCTGAAGATTGTATTAAATATTAATAGGTACCACTTTTAGTTTCATAACTCAATAATAATGTTCTGAGATTCCTTTCAGAATTTGTGAGGAGGTCTGAAATACTTCTAACTCAGATACTGTCTACAATATTGATAAGAATGGCTAATATACCTAACTTGTTACTAGCCAGTTTATTGATAATATTCATCCTAGTACTGGTGAAATTTCAAACCTGTTGTTCGTGGCTCTAAAAGCTATCCAAAGTTTTTAATTACCTGCTGTCCAAAGGTTCTAAACAATGGTTTTCAAAGGAAGTTTCCTCAAACTATTGCATAATAGAGTAAAACGTTAACATTGTAGTTGGAAAACATGTTTTCCCATACATGCCAACTGTATATGTAAGTTGATTGACTATTACTTTTTAAGCCTACTTAGCTATGATAGTTTTCCTTTAAATTTCGTCAAATATTTAGGGGTCTGGTGGGAGTGTCAGTAGACTCTTTCAAATAATATTTCTCGCTGCCCCACAATATGGGATAAATGAGAAAAAAATCAACCCCTCTTTGCACATAGAATTACCCGAAAAAAACAAAACAAATTATACTCGGCCACACAGACGAACGGACATGGGACATGGCGAAGCTATAAGGGTTCCTTGTTGACTACGGAACACGAAATAATACATTTTTATAATTTTAAACTAGGTCAGACTTTTTTTTGTGGGTGGGAAATCATTAAATGACGTCTCCCGCTCTTGGATGGAGCGGAAGGGCGTGTCAGACTTTTACTGACTAAAACAAACCCGAGTTCCTTCAGTTGCCTATATGCCAGGGCCACGGGTACCTCTTTCCAACTGATCTCGCGACCCTGGCAGAGGACAGGCTTTAAACAATAATATCTGGATGACCGAGCTTTGCTCGGTATTTTTTGGTAAATTGTGTTTAAAATAATAAGTTTATGTTCAAGTTGATTATCGATAAAGTTGATCATTGAAAACACGAATAAAACGACATTTTATAAAAATGAATCCTAGATAGATCGATTTATCGCCCCCGAAACCCTCTGTATACTAAATTTCATGAAAATCGTTGGAGCCGTTTCCGAGATTCAGATTATATATATATATACAAGAATTGCTCGTTTAAAGATATAAGACAAACAAACAACACAAAACACATACAAACAAACAAACACACACATATACAAATTATTAGTATGTCCATCAGACACCACAAAAAGGCTTTGTGGTAAGTGGGTATTAATATAATGACTGATGAATTATATAATTCAACGGAGAAGTATGGAAGAAAAGACATGTTGCGCCGACTCGAAATAAATTGTGATAGGGGCAAGAGAATGATGAATGATGATGTCTGATAGTTCGTTTAGGTAACATGTTCACTAGGAATAAAAACATTTATCGTAAAGAAAATTACAGGGACGAGCATAGAGTAAACACATAATTGTAGGTAGTTGTTATATTTATAAACATTTTGTCTGAAAATAACCATTAAACCTCTATTTGACTTCTGAGGATGATGACGGATTTCGTTATTATATTACACCTACGTACCTAAACTGAAGTTCTCTCAGAGATCAAAAAAACTGTAAAGTGTAAGTTGATTTGCTTTCCAAAGGTTCCTTGTTGTTAGGTAGAGAAAATCTTAGACAAAGACTACGTATTTTGTAGGGGTAGCTACTGGATAGAATTCAGTCAAAACAAATTAGTTAAAGGCAAATCGCCAGTATGGCCCGCGAAATTCAAATTTTCTTGATTTTTTTTGCTATTTGCCAGTCTGTGCCTGTATGTTGTACAAAATATGATCGTAACAAATGTTTATTTGCAGAATTATAACCACTATTAGTCGTCCACTGGTCGAAATTCGACCAATATTTTAGACTTTCTGTGTCAAACGCATGGTAGACTGGTGTGTAATGTTTTTTTATTATTATATAAAATTTCAGCTTATTGCACTCCTTCTCCATATAAACTTTATCTGTGCCAAATGTAAAAAGATTTTGCTTCACATATTAATATATTGATTTAAATCATCAATACAACCCTATAAGTTAATTTAATTCCATTGAATGATTATTTCACGTAATACAAATAATAAATGCACGGGTCGGTAAAGTATATACAGTTTTCCGTACATACGAGTACATTGTATATTAAGTATAGGTACGTGTAAGTAATTAGGTAGCAGTTAATAAACTGTAACTTTCAGCTGAAATTAACAGCACTAAGGCTCTAGGTGAAGTAACGTTCAAGTTTCCTGCTCAAACTAGCTCAACTCTACTCATAAAATCTTAATAGAATACCGTCACTAGTTAAGTCCTTAAAGATATCCTTATTCTGGCATATTGACCTTAATTCAGCAAAATATAGGGTCAGGCATTAACTGATTAAACAGAAACCCACCCTTCTCAAAGGGTCTGAAGACAGCAAAAAGTCAATCCACCGAGGTTTACGCTAAAATATTGATCATAAAACATGTTATTTTGTAAGTAACTTTCTAATATATTAAACAGATTAATAAAATAAGTTTTCGTTTCGTGCATAAATTGGACAATCCTAATTTATTGTTATCGGTAGGCAATATTGATTCCAATTATTTGGTATTCAAAGCACGTTGATATTTGCTTTCAGGGGTCGTTAAGAGACACAGCAGAAAAATATATATGTTAGTATATTAGATTACTTTATCTGTACAATTATTGTATGAAGAGGTAGATATGTACTTTATTCCCCACTGAGATGACACTATTTAATCTTCACCTGTGGGTGTCGTAGAAAGTAAGTGTGAAATCATAATATACATAGGTTGCAATTTTCTCCCTTTCGTTAGCAAAAACAAAAGAATGTACACTACTTCGCTATCACTTTAAAAAACGTGTTTATAAAAATCTCAAACGCAAATTCAAATTATTTATTTCAAATAGACAATAAAAGACTCTTTGGAACATCAAAATTTACAAAGTGTATAAAAATAGAATAGGGTTTAGATGCCCCTTCTAAACGTAGTTTCGTTTGGAGAAGAAACTCCACCGTTACTCTTTTAAAATGTTTTGCAATATTTTGTACCAGCTTTTGCCAGCGGCTTCGCCCGCGTGGATGTCGGTAAATATCCCGCGGGAACATACTAACGGGATAAAAAGTACCCTATATGTTACTTCAGATTATAAACTATCTTTGTGCCAAATTTCATCTAAATCGGGTTAGTAGATTTTGCGTGAAAGAGGAATAAACATCCATACATCTATACATCTATAAATACAAACTTTCGCGTTTATAATATTAGTGGGAAGTAGGAAGGATACATTAACTATTTATATTATTATATGTGAAGACGCTGCACCAAGAATAAAATTACTGTGCCTCAAAAGGTAAAATAAAGCAATGATAGATAAAATTAATTATGTGATAAATACAAGGTGCTCAAGGTAGTATGTAATGATCGTAGCAAGTGGGGTTCTGTAGTTTCTGCCTATCCCCATGGGAAAAAGGCGTGATTGTATGTATGTATGTATGTATAAGGTGCTCACATATTTAAAAAAAAATGTAAAAGTAGATGATTTTACTAATATTTTAACAACTAATCATTTAATGTGCGAGTAAAGATAAATAGAGTTCGATGTCAAGGCGCCATGGAGCTAGTGCAGGAACCAACTACCATTATTCCTATATCTACCGTGGCTGTTTCCCTACATTGAGAAGTATGGGTGCTTATGTTAAACTTCAGCTGTTTATCACGGAAATACATCTGCGATGTCCGTGGTATTGCAGTCGTCAATATCTACCTCTAAGCGGCCCTTAGTAACATTTACAGCTTGTCCCATGTAAGGAATAGAGGGCAGCCTAATGCTTTCAACTGGGTACAAATCGTGACCCCTGGCTGCTATTTATTTATTTATTTACAAGGTAATTACAATAGGTAACAATCTCAATATTTCATTAGGTTCACATCATAGGTTTCTACCTGATTATCACCCAAAGCGTAATACCACAACATGACCAGCAACAACAATATTAATGATGATTAAAACTATAGCAAAAAACTTAGTTCACCAAATTATAGCTACAAGGTCGATGCGTCTGTCTTCCGACATACTACGATTTAGGCAGGGAATATGTAGGAGACCAAATGCGCCTGGTAAAGTCCATAAACTTATCTGGAAAACCCCTATAACTGTTACATAATTGGAAAAATGAGTGTGTAATATAGGTATATTCCTACCTAGCTGTTCGGGTAATACAGGCGTAATGTTATGTGTGTGCTACTATAGCTTTGGTGATCATACTGAAGCGACTCTATATTAAAAAGAAAAAACAAGAAGACGTGAGCGTAGTATATATGTAAGGTATTCTAGAAAAGCATTAGTAATATTTCCTTGCTCATAGACCATACACAGAAATACGACAATTTATGACAGAATAAAGTAAAAGAAAATATTTGGATTCCGGTAAGCTAGCCAACTGTCACTTAATTGAAACAAATGACTTACGTGACGTCAACCTTTCTAGCCGCGATCAATTTTATTGCCAGGCCGGTTTATATAAAATACGATAGATCGCTACCCGAGCCTAGTAACTAATTTCCCAACATAGCTCTCTGAGATGAAAATCACCCGATAAGATCTTGATACACCCTCATTTGATTAACGTTGCCAGGATCCTGACTGGATACCAAATCCATTATCTTGTTACGAGGGCTGTGTCTAGAATAAATGGGCTGGATTTTTAGCAAAAATTCAAGGCGATACCTACCACGATGGAATTCTCATCAATAATGGATAAGTACAGGTATTTAAATCGCACTTTCAGTTCTGAGATGTTACTTATATAATAGAAGTGAGAATTTAAATGTAGAATATACCATTTGTTTCGAAAATATTGAACAGTATTTTGCAACTGAAAATATTTTTTGTACATTTATTCTCACATTCTTATTGTTAAATAAACAGGTTGCATTCTCCATACAAAGTCATAGTTAAGTAAAAACATTGATTAATGTATTTAAGAGTATTAAAAAAACTTAACAACACTGTACAACAACGCCATCTCTGTTAAATTTTCGACACCGCAACCAATGATTTTAATTTTACATCTCTTCTAACTCTTCGTTTTTCCGTGAAAATGGCTTACCAACAAGTAGCTAGCGCCATCGTGTGATTCTCGTGGGTTTCGCTAGGTGGCAGGTAAAGATATTTTGCATCATCGCATAGCAAAAGCCAGTTTGTTTGTAATCTTGCAGAAATAAATATTTTACATATGAGTGGCGAAATCCTGCTATAATTCAATAAGATTTCAAGAAAGCTAATAGGTATGTTATGATTAATTGCAACACCTACTTTAAAGTGTGTCTCTCACAGCACTACACTACCTAATACCCAGTTTGATATTACCAATTTATCATATGTGCCATGTAGAATAAAACAATTCAACAGCAGACCAGACAAGAATTTGCATTTAGTATCAGTCACTGATTCAAATGTTTTTTTTTTAATCCTCTAGAACCCGTTCTTATGACCACAACATTAAAATAAACACTTTCACTTTGGAGGATTGTCCCAGTTTGTTTCAATAAACAACAAAATAAAAAGTGCTCCTACTAGTTTTACGAGATACTCGTATGTAATATTATTATCATTTTGATGGACTATGGTTATGGCATCGTTTATTATTTTTTAACTAGCTTCTGCCCGCGACTTCGTCCGCGTTAAATTTCTTGTTCCCCCGACCCTTCCCGTCGCGTCGAATCGCCTACCCGTGCGATTTCCCCCGTTTTTGCAACATTTTTCATTACTGCTCCGCTCCTCTTAGTTGTTGCGTGATGTTATATAACCTATAGCCTTCCTCAATAAATAGGCTACCCAACACAAAAAGATTTTTTCAATTCGGACCAGTAGTTCCTGAGATTAGCGCGTTCAATCAAACAAACAAACAAACTCTTCAGCTTTATAATATTACTAGCTTTTGCCAGCGGCTTCGCCCGCGTGGAGGTCGGAAATTATCCCGCGGGAACATACTAACAGGATAAAAAGTAGCCTATGTCCTTTCTCAGGATCTAAACTATCTGTGTACCAAATTTCATTTAAATCGGTTCAGTAGTTTTAGCAGGAAACCGAGACAGACAGACAGACAGACAGACAGACCGACAGACAGACAGAGTTACTTTTGCATTTATAATATTAGTATGGATATGGAAGTATGGAAGTATGGATAGTATGGAAGTATGGAAGTATGGAAGTATGGAAGTATGGAAGTATGGATATGGATATGGAAGTATGGAGTATGGAAGTATGGAAGTATGGATTATATTATTATATAAGTATAGATTATTATCATTTTGATGGAATATGGTTATGGCATCGTTTATTATTTTTTATTACAAGGAGCGTTGTGATTTTTGACAAGAACTTAGGTAAATCTCCTGGTTTTTTCAATGAACCATCAGAGTTCCTCCTATCCGGGCACAAGTTATCATGGACTACTTGGCAACCTTAAATATACTTCGTACCCAAGTATGTCGCAGCAAGGACAACCTCCACAAATGTGGGTTCACGGACGGCTCATCCCAGTGTGTTTACGGCCTCTCTCTGACAATGGCTCACCACCCATCTTGCACCGCATGCCCTGTCACCTGCACACGTGAGGACCTAATGGCTGCGTCAGTGAAGGGTATTCGCGTTGCAGAATTTTGGGCCAAACTTTAGAAATTCATACTTAAAAAAAAACATGTTATTTTTGCTTTCTTCAAGATTTGAACTACTAAGTAACTTATACAGCACATGAATCTGAGTGGCCATTGGTTTCCTATTTAAGTTAACCTCGAATGTGTGTGACTCTGATGGTCATCTCTGAAAGGTGAATGAACCAGTTAGTCAGTATATATATAGGTATATATCGGTAGCGGAAACCTTTGCCAGACCATTGCAAATACCAGAAATACCTTAATTATCCGACTTGTACCTTGTTCTGTCTCATTTCCTATTTATTTATAAAACATTTTACTGAGTAATTTATAGTACGGTTGTCAATGACAAAATTGAATAAACACTGCTACTTTTACACATAATAAAGTATCATAAAACTAGCATTTTATGCTAAAAGAAAGGGTCAATATTCTTTTAATTTTACTCTGTTTCAATTTTTATTGAATACTAGCTTTTGCCCGCGGCTTCGCCCGCGTGGATGTCGGAAATTAACGCAGGTATTTTTCTAAAATAAAAGTAGCCTAAGTTACACCTTATTACATCAGCCACTATAAAAGTCAGCCAATAAAAGTCCCGTCAAAATCGGTCCAGCCATTTCAGAGATTAGCTGGAACAAACAGACAGATAGACACACAGACAAAAGCTTAAAATTTTTTTTTGGTGTAAGTAGGTACCGTATTTACTTTCATATGCAGTTAGTGAAAAGCTGTTAATTTGAAATTACAAACAGACACTTCAGTTTTATTTATTTTTATAGATGTAGGTATAGATTTATCTGAATAATTAGGAATTATAAAACTGAAGTGTTAATCGACTCTTGTAGCTAATTATATTATATTACTTTAACTTCTGAAGAATTGTTTTCATATTTGCGTATACTAATTTTTGCACAGTAGAAATACTGGCAAACATGTCTAAAATAATTACCGTAGTAAAACTTATATCTTGTTTATTAGGTATCATTGGTAAACATGTAATATGCTGGAACCAATTATGCTTCTGATAATACACCTCTCAGCATATTTTTTCATTTTTTTTTTTTTTGTTGGTACACAAACAACCCATGCGAGGAGGAACAGGAATGTAACAATAAAAAGTGATGATTTACACGTTGCAAGAAACCAGTATCAGAGAGTGGATGGGTTGATGGCCAATCGGCATTCCGGTGTGCATCTTTGTAAACAATGTTTTCACATGAAGGCCTACCATAGTTTTAAAGCTTAAAAATAACTGAGCCGGTTGCACTTTAATTTATGAAAAGAGAGAAAAAGGTTACTTTTTTTTTCGACATGGGACAAGTGAGTATTTACCGCCTATGGAGAGATTTCGCAGTCTGAAGGACAGTAAACAAGGTCATTAAAATTCAATACACGAAGGCATCGGCCTCTGACATTTCTAGCTTTCCGAACCAATAATGTCAAAAAATATTCTGTTTATTCAGAATACACCTAAAATTTCCTAATATCAAAACTTATTTAAATTAGCTCTCTTTTTCTAGAATAATCAAAAGAAAGCAAGAAAAGTTTTGGTCATTTCTTTTCCTTTGAATAATAAGACAAGATCTTTGTATGTATTTTATTTTAGAAATATTTCGCCAGATTTAAATATGATTGATAATGGTAGGTATTGAGAACTGAGACATTTTATCAACTTTCTAATGCAATATGTGGCCAAGACGAATACATCAAGAATAATTTAAATACAATATATAAATGCATATGTTGAGCATGCAAGTAAATGACATCGAAATATGCATTTTTAATTGAGTCTATTTCATGACTAGACTACCGTCTGGCACAACCTTTTTTTGGTGACAAAAATTCTGTTATAATGTTCATGCACCTGGATTATATGTAATACAAGCTTTTGCTCAGGTATTTTTTCTAAAATAAGAGAAATATTCTAAAATAAAAGTAGCCTAAGTTACTCCTTATTACATCAGCTACCTGCCAATAAAAGTCCCGTCAAAGTCGGTCCACCCATTTCAGAGATTAGCCGGAACAAACAGACAGACAGACAGACAAAAGTTTAAAAAAATGTATTTACTTTCATATGCATTTCGTGAAAAGCTGTTAATTTGAAATTACAAACAGACACTTCAGTTTTATTTATTTGATTATGATGATGATGACTAGTGAAAAGCTGTTAATTTGAAATTACAAACAGACACTTCAGTTTTATTTATTTGATTATGATGATGATGACTAGTGAAAAGCTGTTAATTTGAAATTACAAACAGACACTTCAGTTTTATTTATTTGATGATGATGATGATTAGTGAAAAGCTGTTAATTTGAAATTACAAACAGACACTTCAGTTTTATTTATTTGATGATGATGATGATGAATAGATAGTATGCATTTAGTGAAAAGCTGTTAATTTGAAATTACAAACAGACACTTCAGTTTTATTTATTTGATGATGATGATGATGATTAGTGAAAAGCTGTTAATTTGAAATTACAAACAGACACTTCAGTTTTATTTATTTGGTGATGATGATGATTAGTGAAAAGCTGTTAATTTGAAATTACAAACAGACACTTCAGTTTTATTTATTTGATGATGATGATGATGAATAGATAGTATGCATTTAGTGAAAAGCTGTTAATTTGAAATTACAAACAGACACTTCAGTTTTATTTATTTGATGATGATGATGATGATTAGTGAAAAGCTGTTAATTTGAAATTACAAACAGACACTTCAGCTTTATTTATTTGATGATGATGATGATGATGATTAGTGAAAAGCTGTTAATTTAAAATTGATAAATGATAAATGATAAATGATAAATGATTTTATTTCTGTAAGTAGGTTTGTACAAACACTTTTACATGTCAATTATATTTTTTTTTTAACTAGATGAGTTCGGCGTTTCCTAACTGACTACTCTGAGAAGAAAGGCCGAAACAAACTCAGAGGTCACAGTCTCTTTTAAAGTCCAGACATAATCTTGTTCACATCATGTGAAGATCATGTAGATTGGTGACTGAAATGGTCTTTTGAAGAAAGAACCACACAGATTGAGTGGACCTGTCCAGTCAGTGCAAGCATTTGTCACTAATCGTTTAGCTCAACTCGGAAGATAAGGAGCCCAACGCTTTGACGAACAGTACCAAAGAAAGGACATTTGGGTAGGCCACATAAATTACTCAAACTGCCAGATCGTGATTACTGAGAACGAAAGAAAAAAAAAAAATAATTAAAAAAGACCCACATAGTCTTCACATTCACAATAATTAAAACAATACGATACTTTACAAAGTAAATAATCATGTCATTGTATATATAAAAATTATCAATGTCAATGTGTATATAAAAAAAAAGAAACGGATATAATTTTGTTGGTCAGATCATTTGATGACCATGTAGATCGGTGTCTGAAATGGTCTTTTGAAGAAAGAACCACACAGATTGAGTGGACCTGTCCAGTCAGTGCAAGCATTTGTCACTAATCGTTTAGCTCAACTCGGAAAATAAGGAGCCCAACGCTTTGACGAACAGTACCAAAGAAAGGACATTTGGGTAGGCCACATAAATTACTCAAACTGCCAGATCGTGATTACTGAGAACGAAAGAAAAAAAAAATTTAAAAAAGACCCACATAGTCTTCACATTCACAATAATTAAAACAATACGATACTTTACAAAGTAAATAATCATGTCATTGTATATATAAAAATTATCAATGTCAATGTGTATATAAAAAAAAAAAAGAAACGGATATAATTTTGTTGGTCAGATCATTTGATGACCATGTAGATCGGTGTCTGAAATGGTCTTTTGATGAAAGAACCACACAGATATTGCAACTAACTACTTAAACTGCCAGACAATAGTCAAAAGTGAAACAGTGACCCACATAGTCCTCAAATTCTCAATAATCAAAGTAATATTCATACAATTAATATTCATGTCATGTGAAATAATAAAAAAAAAGAGTAAAAAATAGCAAAATAATAATAATAAAACAACAGTCAGTGTAGATTTATTGGAGCAGTTCAATCCCAGGCCGTTTTATCCTCAATATAGTCTTTAACAGTATAATAGGCTTTCTGACATAATTTACGCTTTATAAAAGATTTGAATTTATTTAGGCTTAGTTCTTGAATGAGGCTAGGAAGTTTATTATAAAAACGAATACATTGGCATCTAAACGAGCCACCTATTTTCTTGAGCCTGGTCTTAGGAACAACAAATTTTTGTTTGTTTCTAGTATTGACATTATGGATATCACTGTATCTTTTAAAGAGATTAATATTTTTATGTGCAAACAGCAGATTTTCATAAATGTACTGAGAAGGCACAGTCATTATATTAATCTCTTTATATTTGTCTCTGAGTGAGTATCTGGGACTTAATTTATAAATCGAACGAATTGCCCTTTTTTGTAAAACAAAAATTGTCTGAATATCGGCGGCATTTCCCCACAGCAGAATACCGTACGACATCACGCTATGAAAATAACTAAAGTAAACTAAACGGGCTGTCTCTAAATCAGTTAAATCACGAATTTTTCTAACAGCGTATGCTGCAGAGCTAAGTTTTTTTGACAATTTATCTATATGGGGGCCCCATTGAAGCTTGGCATCCAGAGTTATGCCTAAGAATACTGTGGTATCTTCGGGTTTCAACACTTCACCCTTTATGAGGACACTAGTTTCTACTTGTCTAACATGAGGTATCGTAAACTTAATACATTTGGTTTTTTTCTCGTTAAGAAGTAGGTTATTAACATTAAACCAGTTAACTACATTAGCAAGGGCTCTATTTACTTTGTCAGTAACCAACTGCTGACGTTTGAGTTTGAATAAAAGTGAAGTGTCGTCTGCAAACAACACTATATCATGTTTATCCTTTATGAGGTAAGGCAAGTCATTTATATAAATAAGAAATAAAAATGGGCCTAAAATTGAGCCCTGAGGGACCCCCATTCTAACTTTAGATCCAGGTGATCTTTTTCCGTTGACGTCAACTCTCTGAATCCTATCACTTAGGTATGAAGTAAGAAGATCCAGAGAGGCGTTCCGGATTCCGTAGTGGTGAAGTTTCCTGATCAAGGTTTCATGAAGAACACAATCGAATGCCTTGGACAAATCGCAAAAAATACCCAAAGCATCGCATTTGTCCTCCCACGCATTATATATATGACCTAAAAGTTCAACTCCGGCATCGGTAGTTGAACGACCCTTTGTGAAACCAAACTGTTTCTTGTGTAATAAGTTATGTTTATTAAAAAATCGTTGCAATTGATTTAGAATAAGTTTTTCAAAAATTTTACTGAAGGTAGGTAGCACTGAAATTGGTCTATAGTTAGTAGGGTCTGATGTGCTACCTGATTTAAACAACGGTATTATTTTGCTGTTTTTCATAAGATCAGGAAACTCGCCACGGTCAATACAATTATTAAAAATAACAGCTAAAGTTGGTGCTACAATGTTTATGATCGACTTAGCAGTATCCACAGAATTACCCCATAAATCGGCGGTCTTTTTTACATTCAAAGAGTGAAAAGTTTTAACGATATCGTTACAGGTTACATATTGGAAATGAAATTCACTATCACAAACAGGAACGTTTTCTTTAAGTAGAGACTCTGCAGCAGTGGGTGATGAGTTCAAAGATTTGGTAGTAGATACTGGAATCTCTGCAAAGAAATTTTCAAAGGCCGCGGCGACTTGAGAATCTGATTTAATTATATTATCCTCAATAGCTAGACTGTAGTCACTACTTCGGTTGCATGACCTTCCTGTTTCGCTATTAATGATAGTCCAAGTCGTTTTAATTACATTACTGCTATTTTTAATTTTTAAACTCAAATAACGTGACTTGGCTATGCTACAAACTTTTTTAAATAATTTAGAATAATTTTTGACATACAAATTAAATTCAGCAGTGTTTATACAAGTCCGTTCATCATATAATTCATAAAGTCGTTTTCTACTTTTATGTATACCAGTGGTGGCCCAATCACTAAAAGAAGCGTTAATACTAACCGAAAAAGTCTTTGGAATAAATATGTTATCAAATTGTGTGCAATACATTTTAAAAAAATCAGTATATTGTCCATTAGGGTCATCATTTGGCAACACAAGTGGTAGATTATTCGAAAGTTTAGTTCTAAACATTTCCAAGCGATTGACAGTTTTTGGGTTAACAGTGATATCTTTCTTAGTTTTTTTTATGTTTACATTTGGAATAGTGATCAATTGACCACAATGATCTGAGTCTAATAAATTAATCATTTCTTTATGGATTGCTTTAACATCTGTATAAAAAAAAAATTACAAACAGACACTTCAGTTTTATTTATTTGATGATGATGATGATGATGATTAGTGAAAAGCTGTTAATTTGAAATTACAAACAGACACTTCAGTTTTGTTTATTTGATGATGATGATGATGATGAATAGATAGTATACATTTAGTGAAAAGCTGTTAATTTGAAATTACAAACAGACACATCAGTATTATTTATTTGATGATGATGATGATGAATAGATAGTGTCACATACTGCAATAACGTTAAAGTAAATTGCAGCATAAACTTAGGCGTTACTTAATTAAGTGACCTCACTGTTTGTAATCACTTGAACTTGTTTACCACCTCATGTTCTGGTGTAAGTGTATTTAATGTCGTCGCGTCGGCTATTTTGAAACTTCGTTGGACTAGTGGTCACAAGCGCTACTGCTGAGCTTGAGGTCCTGGGATTGATTCCTAGGTTGGGTTAGGTTAATAAAGTGTTATTAGGTTTTTCCATCTGGAATTTCTTAGTAACAGACTGGAGTCTGGATTTGTGCCCGGCTGATGGCAAATCTCGCCCCCTATTCATCATTTCAGCCGAAAGATGTCCACTGCTGGACAAGTCTCCGCCAATTTGGGGGAGTTGACCATAATCGACACCTTGGCAGGTGGGTTGGCGATCGCCGTATGGTGGTAAATGCATAGAGAACGCTGCTGCCCATTCTCTAGTAAGTTCCTTAATCGCCTCTGACGACAGCCACGGGAAGAAATATGATGGTGCTATTCTTTGGGTCCGGCACCACACGGAACGACCCCTATTACATGGGACTTAAACATAACTGGTGAAATTTGAGTTTAGGTACTAACTATAGGTACAATTCTGCATATCTATTATCATTGTGCATATCTAAATTGACAGCTTAAAGGTAACATGCTTGAAAAACCAAAAAAAACACTCGCTAGTACCGCAAAAATGAGAAGTGCAATATAAGCATAACTATGTAAGCACTTATCTATCAACACAAGAACATTGATATCTTACGTTTACTTCTCAAATCTATGGTAAAACGGTTGAATTATGAGAGACAAAAATCACCAGACGTGTCTTTAACACGGCAATACACCCACATCACCGTTAGTTGGACATTGTTTACCAACATAAAGTACAGTTTCCTTAGAGATTTCTTATCTAATTTTCTCATATATGGCCATAACTTCCTTTGAATAACTGGAAGGCACACCTGCACAGATATCCTCGTCCTTTGTGATGTACGTGCGATGCCCTGTAACGGAATGTCACGGTAAATGGCTTGTGGCGTATTTAACTATGACATGTAGGCACACTCGTACTTGTTCTACTGTGTTAGTACTTAACGGGATCACTCCTTTCAACAGTACAGTCATCTTCATTCACGATACGCTTATTTACCGTGAGGCACTTAATCATTTTGAGTACACGATTTAATTATAGATTTGTATGTTAGATGATATAGTAATCTTGTACAGATGCCAGCACATTAAGGTACCCGTAACTGTCAAATTCTTCCAATCAACCTTGAACCTAATGCTTTGGCGATAAACTTGAAAGTCTATCAAAGAAATTTGACAGATTGTAGTAGCTTGATGTGCTGGCGTCTGTACTTACACTATCCATGGCATAGCAGGTGCGTACTTTCCTTTGCTGTGCTACTAAATATGAAAACTGCGAAAAATAACGTTGTCAGTTCGTAGGTACGGGTTTTACTAAACGGATTGAGAATTGTCCTACCTTCTTACGACAAACAAACGTCAAACGTCATGTTAAACAGAGCAATAATCGTGACTGAACCTAAGCCACTGCTTGTAGCGTGGGTATGTGGCAATGACATATTGCATTTCAAGATTGCTAAAATGCTCGACATGTTCACACTTATGAACTCTGTCGAATGTTGACCCTACATTTTGCTCTACATTAACAACTCTATGGACAACATTTTAAGTTTGTCTCGTGGAATCCGGCGGTTAACTTGAGTAAATAACGCAAACGCTTTACATTTCAATGATAATAGTATTTAAGATTTTAACCATCAGACATAATGAAAAGTTTAAAATGAACACCTAACCATTCTAGACCAAGTACTTGCCTAGCTAAAGGATTTGGTAAATGCTTGAGTTCTTGTTGATATTGGTCATTATGTCAAACTAGCGGTAAATCAAGTGCGCGGTCAAGGCGAGCTCTGCGCATACGCTTCACTCTTTCGTCTCCGAGGAATGCTCCACTATCATTCCTCGACCATTCACTGCAGTGGCAGGACGCAGTGGTCACACGACATCACGGAATTCAGAATAATATTGTAATTATTTTAGGTAGTTTATAATTTTAAGGTGAGTGACGCTTTAATTATATTTCCGATTAAGAATATCTTCTTTTATAATTATTTCCGCATAACAAAATTATTCGTATTTTTATTGCGTTGTTCTTTGCGTAAATAAATATAAGTTTTATAATATTATATTTTTATAATAATATCAAAACACATAGCTATTTTACGAAAAAATGCTTCAAATTCCAAAACAAATTAAACACTCGTTAGTGCTTTACTTGTTTCTAAACTTTTACCAAAAATTGCGAACACAAACTGTCACTTATTTATTCAAACTTGCCATCTAACTTTAACCCTCGTTCAAGAAAGCTCAGTAAAGTGCAAAGTTAACAACTGTGTATTGTTATAATTAATTGAACCGGTTAATTTAACTTGTATAAGCACAAAGTGCGCAACTAAGTTACCACTTACAGTTTAACTTAACTCGATTTTAATATAATATATAGACATTCAATATTTTGGTATACCAGCTAAAGTTTATAAATTTTAAAAACAACAATTTGATCGTTCTTTACGATTGTAACAAGATTATTCTGATTTTCAGCTTCAGTCTAAACTGTTCACGATACAGTGTTTATATGATAATTGGACTTTAATTAACGTTCATAAACAAAATTATTCGTATTTTTATTGCGTTGTTCTTTGCGTAAATAAATATAAGTTTTATAATATTATATTTTTATAATAATATCAAAACACATAGCTATTTTACGAAAAAATGCTTCAAATTCCAAAACAAATTAAACACTCATTAGTGCTTTACTTGTTTCTAAACTTTTACCAAAAATTGCGAACACAAACTGTCACTTATTTATTCAAACTTGCCATCTAACTTTAACCCTCGTTCAAGAAAGCTCAGTAAAGTGCAAAGTTAACAACTGTGTATTGTTATAATTAATTGAACCGGTTAATTTAACTTGTATAAGCACAAAGTGCGCAACTAAGTTACCACTTACAGTTTAACTTAACTCGATTTTAATATAATATATAGACATTCAATATTTTGGTATACCAGCTAAAGTTTATAAATTTTAAAAACAACAATTTGATCGTTCTTTACGATTGTAACAAGATTATTCTGATTTTCAGCTTCAGTCTAAATTGTTCACGATACAGTGTTTATATGATAATTGGACTTTAATTAACGTTCATATGATTGTATGTGAATTAGATATTCAATAAGGCTACAACTTCAAACGTAATTAAAGTAATCAACATATTTTTTAAATCTGATCAACGGAAACATCTTGAGTCAAATCGTGAGTTAAACGCTTGTTTTAACAGTCTTTAATCATCTTCTTTACATCCGTTATCTATGGATTAACATGCACAACAAGAGTATATCTTTACATAGTATAAAACAAAGTCACTTCCCGCGTTTGTACGCTTAGATCAGGGTGCTTACTCTCGAATATAATTCCAATAGATCGACATTGTAATTGTCAGTCAAACGTCAGGGATTGGCTGGACTACTGAGTCTAGCCAATCCCTGACGTTTAACTCAACCAACTGCCGTTTGACTAATGTCTATCTATTGGAATTATATTGGAGAGTAAGCACCCAGGGATGTTAGGGAGCTCCGTAACCGTAACCGAAACTATCGGATATCCGATATAAAAATTTATTCGTAACCGTAACCGAATCCGAAATTAAAGTTTCGGATAATATCGGATTTGTTATTACATTTTTATTTTAGGTAGATTAGATAACACTCAATATATATTTATAATCATTTTTATTTTAAATAGCTGTAATAATTACTCACAGACTGATTGTAATTCCCACCAAAAAGTGACATATAAATAGAACCATTTTATTAGCTATTTGTATTTTACTTTTGAAATTCCTTACAAGTTTAATATCCGTAACCGAAATTATCCGAAACTAACGTATAATTCGAAATAATTTCATATCCGTATCCGTATCCGATATAATAATCATTCCTACATCCGTAACCAATCCGTATCCGAAATTTCATATCCATAACATCCCTAGCTTAGATCTTTTAAACTGCGCAACGGATTTTAATACGGTGTTCATAAATGAACAGAGTGCACTTGCACTTGCACTGACTGGACAGGTCCACTCAATCTCTGTGGTTCTTTCTTCAAAAGACCATTTCAGTCACCAATCTACATGATCTTCACATGATGTGAACAAGATTATGTCTGGACTTTAAAAGAAACTGTGACCTCTGAGTTTGTTTCGGCCTTTCTTCTCAGAGTAGTCAGTTAGGAAACGCCGAACTCATCTAGTTTAAAAAAATATCATTGACATGTAAAAGTGTTTGTACAAACCTACTTACAGAAATAAAATCATTTATCATTTAGTGATTCAACAGGAAGGTTTATATGTATAATACGCGAGCGAAGACGCTGGCAAAACCTAGTAAAGCATTGCATAATTAGTTAATTACAATGAGTGGGTCATCATAGTACCTGCTCAGGAATAAGATCATTCTGATACTTAACTTGAATTCGTCAGTCTCATATTGTTAGCCCAATCATAGCCTGTGACTGGGTATACTTTATGCAATAAATAAACCAATTATAACTCTAAAAGGTTTGTTGTGATATAATTGTTAAGTACTTCGATTGTGTGTGCAATATGATATTAGTTTTATTCGTTTTGTGACCATTATGAATCGCAAGCAACAAACTACTGTTAACTTGTGATAGACATTCTTGATAAAGATTCATTGTTTGTATTTTGGGATTGCTAGACAAATAGTATTTCCGAAATTGTCGATTCGCCTACAAATCAATTAACTTTGTACAAATCGCCTACAGCAAATTTTAAATGTATTTAAAAGACGAATTGACTGATAAGTCTAGTGTATGTAGTAGTACTTGTGATGATAACGAGAACCGCGATTATATTTATAATAGTTATTTTAAAACTTCTTTTAAATCCGAATCTAGTATCAATTTTCTAATACAATAACAAACGGTTCAAGAGATAAATGTTGAAACAGACATTTCGCGGTGTTATCAAACATTCTCCGTTTCTATCGTGGATCATGTTTATTCGTATCATGCGTGGATCGTGTCCCGTATCTACCACCACCGCGTTTGGTACAGTTGTCATCATTATGCCACGTGCGTGACCGATACATAGACATTAGGATTCTGTCGTGTCAACCGACTGTACGGTCACATGATAACATGAACTTTGGTAAAGTTTTCATTTTCGGTATTGTGCGCATAAAATGTGTTCTAATGCTAATCACGTGAAAGTGTTAGATACAATGTATTGTATTTTAGTTAGCATATTAAAGGAAGGTGCCGAATGTACTTATTTATTTAAAAAGATGCGTCATAATAAGAAAAGGTGCATTCCTGGTTGGAACAAATATGTTCGTGACGCTCACAGAGAGGCTCGACTGTGTTACCAAACATGGTTGTTTTATGGTAAACCTGCTAGTGGTTATGTTTACAATAAAATGTATGAATCTAGGAAAACCTTTAAAACCAATATGAAATATTGTCAAGATAACCAACAGCAGATAAAAATGGATATTTTAGCTAAACATCACACTAAAAAGAAGTTTGGATCATTTTGGAAATCAAGGAATAGTTTAAATCCAAAGTTGAGTCCCCCGGTGAGCGTGGTGGGCGTACATGAGCCGGCCGATATAGCCAATGCATTTCGGCGTCATTTCCAGATTGAGTCACCTCTTACTAGACCTGTGCAGGTGTTTGATGATGGAGCCAATTCTGGGGACATTTCTATTGTTTTTACCGCACAAGAGATATCAGCCATCATAAATAAAATGCAGAGGGGTAAATCCCCGGGTCATGATGGCCTCAGCATCGAGCACCTGAAGCATGCGGGGAGACACTTGCCTCGTGTGCTAGCCTTATTTTTTAACCTGTGCGTTAGTCACGACTACTTACCGGATGACGTAATGTATACAATGGTAGTGCCTATTGTGAAAAATAAAACAGGGGATGTCTCTGACATTTCCAATTACAGGCCCATTTCTCTGGCCACTGTCATAGCAAAAGTGTTGGACAGTCTGCTTGATAAGCAATTGGCTAAACACCTCGAACTGCATGACGCCCAGTTCGGTTTTAAGCCTGGGCTGTCAACTGAGAGTGCAATCTTGTGTCTCAAGCAGACTGTCCAATACTACACAGACAGGAAGACGCCTATTTTTGCTTGTTTTCTGGATCTGTCAAGGGCGTTTGATCTTGTATCTTACGATGTTTTGTGGCGTAAACTAGAATGTGAAACTTCGTTACCATCTGAAATACTCTCAATATTTAAGTACTGGTATAGCAGTCAACGCAATAGCGTGAAGTGGAATGGGTCGCACTCGGACGTGTATCGGTTGGAGTGCGGGGTGAGGCAAGAGGGGCTCAGCTCACCCCGGCTATTCAACCTATATATGAACCAGTTGATCCTTGAGCTCAGCAGCACCAATGTCGGATGTCATGTTGACGGGGTGTGTAACAATATTAGTTATGCTGACGATATGGTGCTGCTGAGCCCATCGATCGGTGCTTTGAGGCAACTGATCGCTATATGCGAAAATTATGCGGTGAATCATGGGCTCAAATATAACGTCACAAAGAGCGAACTAATGGTTTTAAAGCAGGCAGTGTGACATATGCGAGTATTCCAACTGTCGCACTTTGTGGAGAACCACTGCGAAGGGTGGACAAGTTTAAATATTTGGGCCACTGGGTCACTGAAGACCTTAAAGATAATTGTGACATTGAAAGGGAACGTAGGTCGCTGGCTGTCCGTTGTAACATGCTGGCCAGCAGGTTTGCACGTTGTACGAAACCAGTGAAAGTAACGCTGTTCAAGGCTTACTGTCAGTGTTTCTACACGTGCAGCCTGTGGGTCAACTTCACTCAGCGGATATACAGCGACCTACGCGTTCAATATAACAATGCACTGAGAGTGCTGCTGCGGCTGCCGTGGCGTAGTAGTGCGTCAGGGATGTTTGCAGATAATAATATTGATGGTTTTGCCGCCATTATTTGAAATAGGTGTGCATCCCTGATGACTCGTGTTCGCGGCAGCACCAACAGTATTCTCAGTGTATTTGCAGATCGGTGGGATTCCCCGATGCTGCGGAGATGGATGCGGCTCCATGCTGAATTTAATTGTAATTGTATATTTGTTTCTGTCTGTAACCTACTAACACTAGAAGTTAAGAAAAATTATTACTAACCCTATGGACTCCGGTCTGAAATAAAAATGTTCTATTCTATTAGTTTTTTCATGCACTTACAAGGGATTGTTGCCCTAGTTACAATACCGTGGAATCGGATTGGTAATTTATGTTATTGAGTCCATTGACGATTAATGGCCTTCGTCGTGACTAATTTCTTTTTGGATCACCCGAGGGAATCATCTCAGGGAACCTCCTGATTGCTGTTCTCCTTCTCGTCGACCACTGAAATGTTGAGAATCGTGCATCCATAAATAAAAGGAGGGAGGTTCTCAATTCGGTTGTATTTTTATATGTTTGTTACGTTAAAACTCTGACTTTTATGAAACGATTTGAAAAAATATTTTTTGGTATACACCTTATATATGGGACCACTCCTTTTTACCGAGTGGTCCCATATATAAGTTGTATCTATTCATACACGAAATATTTTAAGAGGTACACCTGTAGGTGGTAAAGAAGCTACAGCAACGAGAAAAAAAATTCTAAATGTATTTTTTTTTTCAAAATTTAATATTTATAAATTATTTGACGCACATAAGAAATACTGGCTCCATCTTATTTTCTACGGCCCGAGACACCGCGGCCATGCTCGTACCGTCCGGTCGCCGCCCTCGCAGTGTCAGGCGGGCCATTCATAGAATTTGGAGTAAAGGTTTCATGCAAAACGTCTCAAGCAGTTTTAAAATTATAATAATTACGAAAATTCAAAAAGGCTTAGGTAAAAATTTTCTTTTTGCTTCTATAGCTTCTTTACCACCTACAGGTGTACTTCTTAAAATATTTCGTGTATGAATAGATACACCATATATATTTAGTCAAGTTCTGATTATCGTTTTTGAGTTAGCTACAATAGATACACCATATATATTTAGTCAAGTTCTGATTCATCGTTTTTGAGTTAGCTTCAATAATACGTACTTTTTCCATGTAGTGACGTTGATGATGTTAAAATAATAATTTCCAGTCGAGTTAAGTGAAGGTATACGAAATTCGTATAGGTACCGATTGAAACAAAACGTGAAAAATAAGAAGTTAATTTAAAAAAGAAACAACCGACCTCGAAAAAAGCATTACTAAGTGAAACATTTCTTTAATGTCGGAAGTTGTTGGCAAAAAAACGATAATACAAAACCAAAGACAACGACTTCAGCAGCCACGGTAACTCTTTCGAACAAATCTCGCGACCCTGGTAGGAGGCTTGAAGTCCCAAGTTTAGGAACTGGGACGAAGTATGACGAATTCAAGTTTAGAATTGCTTAATTGCGGGTAATTTAGACAGAGGATAGGTAATTGACCTACTTACACAGGTTTCATTATTTTTTTCTTTTTTGTTTTTCAGTCACAATGAGGCTAAAATATTCTCTATGCATACTTCTAATATCAACACTATCATTGAATCAAGCTCGTAAATATTTCGAAGAAGACGACTATGCATCTGTCGAGGACGAAACGGACTACAGACAAGGGCGTATACTGTGGCCATTGAAGAAAAATGGGACTGAAAGTAACAAAGACTCGGAACTGAAGACTATAGAAGAGCTGGTACAAGGATATGAAAACGAGAGGCAAAGGCGATTTTTGCCTTTATCTTATCACTCAAAAAGTGTTGTGGCAGACACGATGATAGACATACTTTCGAACTACAAACCCACCGATGCAAAAGATCCTTTGGATTTCCTTCGAGATACTTATCCTCTCCCCAAAGGTAACACGTGTTTTTTATTTAAAAATATGCAAGATTCTTTTAAACAAAGTCTGATAATATTAGACCATGGTTTTGTAATGTATCGTCAAACTTATCGTGTGGCATATCTCATTGTTCGCGTTCTTTTATTTTCGTAGTTGGATCTAAAGTTTTAATTACATTATTGTTTAAAATTATGTACATTATTGTCAAGATTCTGTCGCAACCTTCGCGACGGAAACTTGACACTTAAAAAGATCCCTTCCATTGACAAGTACCATGTTTTTAAGTTTATAGAGAAAAACAAAAAACATCAAAATACATATTAATTATTTTATATTTTTATTTAGGGAACTAACCGTTTCCGGTTCGTTAGAACATTATAGTTCTTGGACTTTTGCCATATTCACAATACAGGGTCATATTAAATTAGCAGACAATACTTTACCCACGTGATAGGTATCGATATCGAAAACTAGTAAAACAAACAAAACAACTTTTTTTCATCATTCAAACTTTATTCAAAACTTTTAATGACACTGTGACATGAAGGCAAACGATTGTTATGATACGAGTATTATACATCATTGTTATATGTTTTTTGGAAATTCATACAAAATATCCAAAATCACGAATAGTGACAAGAAACAGCTGTTCAGACGCGGTTCACTGACCGATTGCGAGCATTGACCTTCATCGACTGAAGAAATTATGTTTTTCAACTCATTACTTTTCGATGTGTTACACAACACACTTCACTTGTTCACTTGTTGAGTAACAATATTGAAAACGAATGAAAAAATAATGGTGACTAATAATATACATCCTAACCAAACGATTGAGATATATATTATTAGCCAGCTGATGTCTGTACTAAAACTGAAATTATAACTTGCATAGTCACGATACTATACTTACCTATAACCGAGATTCTCTTTTTTAATGTCACCCCATGTGCCCTGTATTACTCACGAATTTTTTTTCAATAAAACCGTTACTTAAAGTAATTTATGGTTAACCTTTTCAGGATATAAATATCCACTTGACGAATACGACTATGTAATCGTGGGTGGCGGAACTGCGGGTTCCGTACTAGCTTCTCGACTGACTGAAGACAAACCCAAAGCTACGGTGCTGGTCATCGAGGCTGGGAAGCCAGAAAGCCTCCTCAATGATGTACCTGCTTTGTTATCCACGATGCAACTGACTGACTACGTGTGGCCATACACGATGGAGCATCAATCAGGCATTTGTTTAGGTAAGTGAACTTATTAGTAATGTTCTTTAGGAAGGCCAATTACTTCGTACTCTTAACCGGTCTGACTACATATTTGAACGTCAATGAAAGTGTCAAAGACCCTCGAATGATGGCAGGGACCGACAGAGGCACGGAGAAGCCTTGGTATGTAAAGATGGCCACCCATTCACAGACCGACCGCGGCATGCATTCATGAGTGAGGGCCCTTTTAAGTAGGTTCTCTCGATTCATCATCACCATCATTTCATTCGTTTCATTCGTCATCTTCAGTCATCATTTTGACTGGTTCTATGCTTCACATATCTAGCGGATTCCTGCAGCTTTCACCAGGTCATCGGTTTATCTTGTGGGAGGCATTCCAACGCTACGTCTTCCAATACGTGGTCGTCACTCTAGAACCTTCCGGCTTCATCGGCCATCTGTTCTGCGAGCAATGTGCTCTGCCCACTACCTAAGTTTGGCAATTCTTTGGGCTATGTCGGTTACTTTGGTTCTGTTACGGACAATTTGCCTCTCTACCAACTTAGATGATGATGGTTAATTTTTTCATCAGCTAATGAATCAACTATTGCTAGTAAAAACACGAGGACACAATATGTTTGTCTGTTAACGCACATTAATCAACGGCCCATCACCATCCAAAGGTAGGTCGATTAGCCAGAATATTTAATGTAAATCAATAATTTGCGTTGCTTTACTTGTCCAACGGTGGCGACCAAACTCTACTGCAGCTTTGACGAATGATTAATGAAACTGTTGATCCACAATCAAGTAGAATTTAAAATGACTTTGCAAGTCTTAAAGTTCAACGTGATTACAGTTTTATGAAACATGGCGATCTTTATCAATGTTATCATAACAATTAGCTTAATGAGTACGGGGTCAAAACGACTTAGAATTGTAGAAGATAGGTAAATGTATTCCTTCAAAATGTAGTGTTGTTCTCCTTGAAGGTAACTCGCATTGTTCTATAGTAATAAACACATTGTTTTGAGTGTTTTTATACTAATTAATCAAGTTAAGACCGATGCATAATTAGCCTATTATGTTCTCAAACCTGGGGTACAGGCCTCTACACTCCGAAAGGAAGTGGGGTAAATTCGACGTAAGTAAAATAAGTACTTAGTATTCTATGTCCTAATCCAGGACATCCATCGAAATCTGAACAAACGTTAAGGTGTGAAATGAACAGACAGACATGTAACAAGATATTTTCGAAGTTATAATATTCAGTAATCGTATGGATAATTGATATTGCTCACCAGTGTAAGCTTCTTTTTTCCTGGTGATGCTACGAATCATAAGCACGAGAATGTCTTGGCAAAA
Organism: Aporophyla lueneburgensis; assembly: GCA_932294355.1. Classification (NCBI taxonomy): domain Eukaryota; kingdom Metazoa; phylum Arthropoda; class Insecta; order Lepidoptera; family Noctuidae; genus Aporophyla; species Aporophyla lueneburgensis. The sequence continues at coordinate 16,461,545 of OW028746.1, read as the reverse complement.
TTACCAGGGTGCGCTAGTCGAGCATTTAGTACCGTCTCATCAATATAATTGCCAATGCTATAACGTATTACATCCATTTGGTCCCTAGCTCCAACATCAACAAGCAATGGACAAAATTGTAAAACTTTTCCTACTTGAATACAGGTTTTTTGGCTATTTTGTAGTTGCATTTTATGTCTATTTTATTTATTGTAATGTGTGTTTTATTTGTTCAGAATGAACAATTTTTATTTCTTTCTTTTCTCTCACATAGAGGCCATTTTATTGAACATTTTATGTTTTATATTCAATAGTAGTTGATAATACGTGGAACGGGGACAAGTGAAACCACTGCTTACTGTTAGCGTACTGACGTGTATTGATAAAATAACATGGCAGGTGTGTGCCGCACGCACACATATATAACAGTAGTAAAATAACGGTCATCAGCTTAAACAAACATTTTTATATATAACTAGCTGACCCAGCGAACTTCGTACCGCCTCAGAATCAATAAATGTTGTGTTAACTTATCAGATCCCACCAACACAAAGCAAAGAGCACCAAGTACCATATATACCATATACCCATGTTAAACCAAGTTATGACAAACTGGTACTTTGAAGACATAAAGCGTTTTCTAGCTACCACACACCCATGTTAGTTGAGCTTCTACCAAGTTATGCCAACCTGGTACTTCGAAGACATAAAGCGTTTTCTAGCTATCAAACACCCATATTAGGTGACTTTGTATTCTTAATTAAGTGTTCTTAAATTTTCTAATTTTTCGCGCATTTTTTTTAATTTTTCTTTCATAAGAACCTTTTCCTGACAATAACAAACAGATAAAAAAAAACTGAAATCGGTCCAGCCGTTCACGCGTGATGGCGTGACCAAAGGAAATAGGGATTCATTTTTATATATATGTATAGATAAATATATTACCGAATGAGGAAGTCCTTTTAAGTGTCATTATGTCGGTATGTTTACGTTATTATGTTGTATTTCTTAACTAACTATAGAAGTCTGTAATTATGCTAATAGAGCTGTAGTACTCACTACCTGAGAAATACAAACTGGTTAAGGATCCCACATTTTAATGTATCCATTACTCAACCAAAAGACGGAAACAAAACAATGCATTAAGCTGGACAATAACTATTTGGACGCTTCAACGCGCAACCATGGATTCAGCACTATTTTTCATCAGTTCTATATTTATTTTGTTATTCACAAAATCCAAACACCCTTGGAAGTTTTATAAAATATACAACTAATTTCACAGCTAATTACGGATTTACAATTTAATATCTATACGATACATGCGGCAGAAAAAATAAATCATTGCTGTTTTATACTTTTTAACCTCGCTGCGAACGCACTTTTCTATGGATCAGTATTGTCTTTATTAGCTAAGTAAAATTTCAACGGTAAGGGGCCTAGAATCATGAGCTGAATTCATGGTTACAGTTCGCACGTCGATTTCCCTGCCACTTTGTAAACAATATATTTGTTTTTCACTGAGTCCTACAATCATATTTTTATCCTATAACTGTAGTACTAAAGATCATTAAACTTTCATTTTTTGACACTGGTGTCACTGTCCTCTAACAAGGATTTGTATACTGTAGAGTTTTGTAGTTTTATGAGAAAATACTTAACATGTGCATGCTAAATACATTATTTACTTATCTGTTTGCATAGTACGGGCGGTGCTCGTGGCCAAACGATAACAGTCACACGAGTTTATCATAAGTTATGCTTGCCGCGATTTTGGATCATGGACGGGTGACACTCCATTACCAAGGGGACAACCATTATACATATTTCTAAACCCCGTGACTTTCGTGCCTCGAAAAGCCCACTAACCCGTTGTTCCCGGCTGGCATTCGTAGATCTATGATCTTTGTCGCTATACCAATATCCGAAAACGTAAAAGCCCTAATAATCACTCTTACCCCTTGGGTGTCATTATCAGCAGCCTATAATGTTCCCACTGCTGGGACACAGGCCTCCTCTCGGTGAGAGGGCGTGGCCCATAATCCACCACGCGGGCCTAGTGTGGGTTAGTAGATGTCACATGTCTTCGAATTTTTGGTTCTAAGACATGTCGGTTTCCTCACGATGTTTTCCTTCACCGTTTTAAGAGCAATGGTGGTGATGAAATAATTTACACATAGTAAAGAGCCTGCTTGTGTGCTACCCGTTAGTCGCGGCCATTACCACTAGGCCACCACTGCTCCAGGGGTGTCATGTTACCCAATAACTGGGTGGTGGAGATCAAGTATTCAATCGCTCTACATAAAATGCTGGTATGCAACCTACGACGCTACTAGTTTGTTGAACTCGTATTAAACTCATCAAAAGAGACATCATTATTCTTCTCTCGTAAGTATTCGTGAATACTACATATCGTGTTGCCTGTCAAGATAATTACGGGACTGACTGACTTGACTGGCCCCTTTTTGCCTTTTCTTTGCCGATCCCAGTCTATAATTATTTACGACGAGATGTGCCCGTGGCTTCGCCCGCCTGGTTGTTGGAAATTATCCCACGGGAACGAGCAGGAACGTGCGTGCGTGGAACACACAGCCTATGTTATTCCTCATAGTATCAGCTATAGCCTAGCCGTTGAAAGTCCTGTCAAAATCAGTTCAGGCGTTTCGGAGATTAGCCGATACAAACATACAAAAAAAAGTTTTTTTTTAAGTAGCGTATATAGATTTTAGGATATTTATTCTAATAAAAAAAAATACTTTCAGCATTAAGAAAAAAGCTGTTATTTTGACACAACAAACAGACACATTAATTTGGTATACTTTAAAAGAGACTGATCTTTGAGTTTGTTTCGGTCGTTTTTCTCATAGTCGTCAGATAGGAAACACAAACCTCATCTAGTTTTATTTTTCTTACTTATAACAGTATCTTTTTAGTGAATTCACAGAAATAAATATCCATACTTAATATTATAACTGGGAAAGTGTGGGTCTGTGTGAATCAGGAAAAGGGAACCGTGTTACCCCAAATTTAACGCGAGCGAAATCGCGGGCAAAAGCTAGTAAATTATAATTTATTCTAAATTGCAGGAAGCAGACACGAGCGTTGCTATTGGCCACGAGGCAAGGCCCTGGGTGGATCCAGCGTCATCAACTACATGCTGTACACCAGGGGTCGCCCACAGGACTGGGACAGGATCGCTTCTGATGGAAACTATGGATGGTAAGAACAACGGTCATACTCCTTAACCTGGAGTCCAAGGTCTGTAGACGGGTACCGTGTGGTTTGTGTCGACAACTCACCGTTTTTCGTAAAAGTAGGTATCTAATTAGGTTATTTATACACATTTTAACCAATAACCATTTACTGTCGATACCCAGTAATATAACAAAGCCACACCAAATGAAAGTATTCAAATTAAGCGAAAACTTTTTTTAAATATATTAAGAACTAACTTCTGCCCGCGACTTCGTCTGCGTAAATGTCGGTTATCGCGAACGCAGACAGTGTCACGGAATAAAAAGTAGCCTATGTCCTTTCTTAGGCTCTAAACTATCTGTGTACCAAATTTCATTTAAATCGGTTCAGTAGTTTTAGCAGGGAAACGAGACAGACAGAGTTACTTTTGCATTTATTATAATACTAGCTTTTGCCAGCGGCTTCGCCCGCGTGGAGGTCGGAAATTATCCCGCGGGAACATACTACCGGGATAAAAAGTAGCCTATGTCCTTTCTCAGACTCTGAACTTTCTGTGTACCAAATTTCATCTAAATCGGTTCAGTAGTTTTAGCAGGAAAGCGAGACAGACAGACAGACAGACAGACAGACAGACCGACAGACAGACAGAGTTACTTTTGCATTTATAATATTAGTATGGATTGGTGTGGATAGCTTTTGTCACGCATTCTCACGAGAAACAAACGTGTGTGCCTTTCAGCCCGATAGCTTCAGTGGAAGTGGGTGAAATATTGATTGCAACATTCCAGGGCATACAAGTGAAGCTAAATAAAAGCCTATTATAATAAAAAAGTCTTGGTTTTAAAGCTCAGGCGACCGAAAACCTATTTCGAAATTAGAAAGATGTGTGAAAAGTGGTCATTAATGGAAATGGCAAAAAATATTGTTTCTCTTTTGTGGATTTCTACCGAAAATAAAAGCCAAAGCCAAGTAACTGTGTATACAAATTGAGGAGCATTGCCTGAATTAAGTCGGTTAGGCCATCGGGTTAATGACCTACAGCTTAGATTCTCAATATAACTCGCTGCAGTGATGTATTAGTATAACTACTCGTATCTAAGAAGGTACTTTATCTACTGCATATAGATTCCAACCAATGCTTATTATTAAAATAGCTTTTGCCAGCGACTTCGCCCGGGTATTATACATATAAACTTTCCTCTTGAATAACTCTGTCTATTGATGATTAAAATCCGTTGCGTAGTATAAAAGATTTAAGCGTACAAACACGCAGGAGTAGACGCCCCGGGCGTCGGGTGTCGATCGGAGACTCCCGGCCACCGTAGCAGGCGCGGGCTTGCGGGTGGCGAGCAATGGGTAGCTCGCCGCCCGGTAAGGACCAGGCCCGTGTCGACGGCGCGTAGTGTTCCACGCGCGCCTCAAAGAGATGTCAGCAGCATTGAAGGGGTCTGCTAGGACCGATGCCTGCCAGGGTCGCAAGATTGTTCAAACGAGGTACCGTGGCCCTGGCATATGGGTAACTGAAGGAACACGGGTGGGGTTTAGTCAGTAAAAGTCTGACACACCCTCCCGCTCCGCCCAGAACGGGAGATGTCATTTGATGATTTCCCATCCAAAAAAAAAAAGCGTATAAACACGAACTGCGACTTTATTTTATACTATGTAAAGATCACTACTACTATAGATGTACTGAGAAAGTGTTTCAAATTGATGGCCTATACCTTACCCTTAAATATGACCACACAGTTCTAAAACATGGTGATATGCCCCTCATCCACATTTCATCGCTTGCAGATCACTTTACGGTAACAGTTAATTGTATTAAGAACTGAGGGTAGGTAGAAGTCCTCTCCGGACAAACGTCGTGAATCGAGACTTACCATCGAATATCATTGAATCGGATCAAATTTGAATACGTTATTGGAATCAGCGATCGCTTCTTTCTCCTTTTTATGGAATTAATTTTCCAAGGCTAATCACGTTTCTAATCATAGATGGTCAATTTGTTAGACAAGACTTTTATAGCTAAAAAATCGGTTATTAGATCTAAATAAAGCTGTATTTTTATCTTATATCTTTAAACGAGCAATTCTTGTATATATATATATAATCTGAATCTCGGAAACGGGTCTAACTATTTTCACGAAATTTTGTATACAGGGGGTTTCGGGGGCGATAAATCGATCTAGCTAGGATTCATTTTTATAAAATGTCGTTTTATTCGTGTTTTCAATGACCAACTTTATCGATAATCAATTTGAACATAAAGTTATTATTTTAAACACAATTTACCAAAAAATACCGAGCAAAGCTCGGTCATCCAGATATTTATATTAATTGGAGTTAATTAGAATATTTTGCAACTGTAAAGAAGAACAAAGAAAAATGACCAAGTACGTGTTGGACCACACATAGTGAAGGGTTCTGTAATTGTGATGAATAACTTAAACTTCTTTGAGTTGTTTATGTTATTTTCAGAAAAAAAATCTTTGATACAATAAGCAATCTAACAATAAAACATATAAGTCACGCACTTAGGTACTAAAATATAAGGGAAAAAAAAAACTTTAAAATAATGAACATTAAAATTTTGAGTCGGCGCTGAAAAATCAATGAACAAAGATCACTCAAAGCGCCGACTCAAAATTTCGATGTTTATTATTTTTTGCTTTTCAGTTTTTTCGGCGGTTTAATTTTTTGTTAAAAAGTTTTATTTTATATTTTTTGTGGCTTTAATGTACTTATAATACTTGGCAAAGTATAGGTACTCTATCCAATAAAAAAAGAATAATCAAAATCGGACTACTCTGTATAAAGTTATGCGTGGTTATACATAACAATCAGTGAGTGAACAATCAATCATGCCCTATTTTCCGACCCTTAGGGTTCGATTTTGTTTCCAAATTTATATGGGACCACCTTGGGAGTATACCCTTTCCAATAAAAAAAGAATTATCACAATCGGACTACTATGTAAAAAGTTATGCGTGGTCATACATAAAAAAAAATATACGCGTCGAATTGATAACCTCCTCCGTTTTTTTTTCGTCGGTTGAAAAGGGAAGAGCTCATTGAGATTAAAAATTTCGTCCACATTGCATGTCATTGAAAGTCAGAAGAATGTTAGAAAGTCTTGTAAACAAGCCTTTGATTTCCATTTAATCGGCTAACTGTATTTCTTTTATTTCTACAGGAACTACGACGAAGTTTTGCAGTATTATATTAAATCTGAAAAATGTGAACTAGCAAAGTACAGGAACCAATCATACCGGGGCCGTGATGGGGAGCTAACAGTCGAGAATGTTCCATTCAAGTAAGTTACCAACTGTTATTAATTTCAACTATCCAAAGTTTCTAACTTAATTAAAACTAAGACTTGAGAGAATTTGAAGTTACCACGTGATGATGTCTCGTTTTCAGGACTGGTCTCGTCGAGGCGTTCCTTAAAGCTGGAAGAGAAAATGGACACCCCACCGTCGACTATAATGCACCAGACCAACTAGGCTTCGGTTACACGCAAGCGACTCTTAATAAAGGCCATCGCATGAGCGCCGCTAAAGCATTCCTCCATCCTCACAAGAAAAGACGCAACCTGCACATCCTCACGGACGCCAGAGCCACCAAAGTGATCATAGATCCGCACTTAAAGAGAGCGTACGCCGTGCAATACGTCAAGGACGGAGTTAAGCGCACAGTGCGTTGCCGCAGGGAAATTATTTTATCCGCCGGCCCAATAGCTTCACCCCAATTGCTCATGCTCTCAGGAATAGGTCCGGAGGAACATTTAAAATCGCTCGGAATCCCTGTTCTTGTAAATTTACAAGTTGGAAGGGTTCTTTACGATCACATCGCGTTCCCTGGAGTTATTTTCAGATTAAACACAACTAACGCCAGTCTGTTGGAACCTAAAGTCGCAACATTAAATAATCTTATACAGTGGCTACAGTACGGAGACGGACTGTTAACAACGACCGGTGGAGTGGAAGCCATTGGTTATATAAAGACATCGGTTTCGCAGGATCCAGAGAATGTGCCAGACATTGAATTATTAAGTATGGGCGGGTCTCTCATCCTTGATTCAGGAGGTGCGCTTAGGGAAAGCTGGAGACTTTCTAAAAACATATTTGACAATGCCTACTCATCTTTGTATGGCACGGACACATGGTCAGCTATCATTATGTTGACGCAACCGAAGTCGAAAGGTTACCTTGAACTTAAAGACGCTGATCCGTTCTCACATCCAAAAATGTACGGTAACTACTTTACTGAACCACAGGACATGGCAGCGATGTTAGAAGCTGTCAAATATGTAATCAAACTGGCAAATTCGGCGGCATTTGATAAATATCATCCCAAACTATACTTACCCGACTACCCAGCCTGTAAGCATTTTGTTCCCGGCTCCGATTCGTATTGGGAGTGTGCCATAAGGACGATGGTGATTACGTTACATCATCAAATCGCAACATGTAAAATGGGTTCCCATTCTGATTCTTACGCTGTGGTGGATCCTGAGTTGCGGGTGTACGGCGTGGAGGGGCTGAGGGTGGTGGACACCAGCGTGATCCCGCGCCCGACGAATGCGCACACCAATGCGCCCGCGATCATGATTGGAGAAAAGGCTGCCGATATGATAAAGAAAACCTGGTTAAATGTGGTCTCATATCAGTGATATATCTAGTTAAGTTAAATTATAATAATTGTACTGATTGTTTAAGATTGTGCCTAATAGATAAGTTTAATTTCTAATTTGTGTTATTTATTTATTTAAGAAGGCAGGTATATTTTTAGTGAGGCCTCAATAGTTTGTTATTGTTGCGACGTATTCATATTGTATTTGTTTCCGAGTGGGTTATCAATTAGAATTAAGAGAGATTCAAAAATAGGAGAGTCGACAACCGACTCCCGATTCAGGCTGCATGCTCGTACAAAGTTACAAATCATGGGAAGAACTTCAGCGACATTCTGTAATTACTTTTTGAGTTCGTATACGTAACAATAGTGAAAGAGAAATAGTTTGATAGACACAATTTGAACTAAGAAGAATATGAAGGGTAAGATCGCTTAAAATGTCGCTCCACGGCTAAGTTACGCACGTGTAGAACTTAGCTTCACTTTGTATGAAGATAAGGGTGGTATCGTCCGCTGCAACCATTGTACAAATGTACCGACTATAAATAATCACACGTTAATATTACATGTTACGAATTCATACCTCACAAAGCTAATAAACGACTTTATACAATCAAATTAGCGGCACTCAGGTGCAGTGATAAATGCCAACAATTAAACGATCACAGCTACACAAAAATACGTTTTGGTTGAATAACAAAATCAGCGAGCATCGTTTGATTTCATTATATTAATAGGCAGCGGGCGCGGGAAAGGGTTTTACGCGCCGTCATGTTTCCCCAAATAATAAAATTAATGGTTCTTCTATACAGAGCTCCATTAAGGTGGGTATTCAGTGTTTGCATTAATGTTCCTTTGGGGAAAGGAAAAGATTGATTTTATAGTGTTGTGAGAGTTACTGGTTGAGAAGTGTCGCCGTCTGCGATGTATACATATAGGTATTAATGGAATAGCCATGTATGCAAGCAAGAAATTCTGCGTCGTTCGTTTACGTAAGATGCAGACAAAAGGTATAAAATGTGGCAGCGTTCGTAAACAACGTTTATATTGAGACATGCTCCCACGAGCAGTATTTTCATGGAAAAGTATTTATTCTTCTACTTTTTTAAATGAATGCACCTGGTACCGTATGTGCATGTCAAATTGTAAATGTCTCGTACTTGACAATAAGTATAGATTATTATACAAACTTTAAAATCAAAGCTTACACGTGTTGTCTACCGTCAAACACAAAGTTTTATGAGTGTGAGAAGAATCCACATAAAAGTAGGGAAAACTTGGCAGAGAGAACATTGCGTTGGCGCTAACGAGACCAACAGTATTCGAAGCAAGAATACTAAGCAGCTGTTAACACTGCTCTAGGTGTTTCAATGTCGTTTTTATACGAATATATCTTATAATGTAGGAGGGATTCGTGGATAAATAATAACTAGTTGTAAACGTTAAGCTACGCTTGCTGCGGCCGTTTCGTGGATGGGTGTTCGTCGTCGTCGTTCGTCGTTTCAGCCGTAAGACGTCCACTGCTGGAGTTAGGCCTCCCCCAATTTGGGGTGTTTGCCATAATCGCCACGCTTGGCAGGCGGATTGGCGATCGCAATATGGTGGTAGAATGCATAGAGAACGCTGCTGCCCATTCTCTAGTAAGTCCCTTAGTCGCCTTTTACGACACCCACGGGAAGAAATGAGGTGGTGCTATTCTTTACGTCCAGCACCACACGGATGGGTGTTCATCCATTACATAATCAGACCTCTTCGTCCGGCTATCATTCGCAGATCTTTGGCATTCGTTGCGGATAGTCTGGCGCCCAAAAGTCTGCAAATAGTCTTACTTGAAGACATGGTGTTACCCATTAATCGGGTTTTTGAGGTCAGATAGGCAATCAGTTACATCCTGTTAGACCAGAAGCTGACCCCAACATTTTTCGACAAGGCAGAGAGGCAGCTTTTTGTTGGTTATTACGAACTATTACGAGTTTTACAGTTGGATTACTAGTCCATTTGTGATGAACAGGAATCTCGTTGAAGAATGGCAGAAATCAGTCCGTCAATTATGTGCCGTAAGACTTGAAAGACATGTATATAGCCAGACGTTTTAGCAATCTCAAGCTAATTAATTCGAGAATCTATGTAGGTGTCTTATAAATGTCAAGTTAACTGATATTTCAAACAGAATGTCTATTGTTCTTTACTTACTATTTTTAGAAATTCTATAAACACAAAACCCTTTTTACAACGAAGGAATTCCCACTTTAATCATAATTAAGATCGTAAATACCTGAATAAATTAAAACAAAAGGTTGTTGGTTTCTTTTATGGCAGAATTTAATAAAAACAAGTTCCCTAGTTTGTATTTTACCGTGTATTTATATAAATAAATACAGAGTACGACGAGGATCATGCAATTTGTAAGAAATGACGTGCTTAAAGGTATATAGTTGAATTCTCAGAACTGTATTATCAGGATTTCACAACATATGCATGTCATGCATATGTTCTCGTTTTCACAATGGAAAAGATTTTCATATCATGGATTCGCAAAGACTACTATATAAGTAGGTAGATACCTACTACTAGACAGGTAATACTCTATGAACGTGAATTTTTCGGTCTTACATAATTTATTTGCGCAGGTCGACGCTTCAGCGGGTGGCCACTAGATCCGGATTACTTCTTCAACTAAAGATAATAAACGGATCGTATTGAGTTTTGTTTTAGAACCCAAATATTTCCTTTACAGGGTCATGCTGGTGGGGGCTTTTTGTACATAACAGACACATAACATAACACGTGTTCCACGAAGGGTTAGGCAGAGGTGCACGCACGGCGACAAATCAAACTATATTTTTCCAGTAAAAGCTGACTTCTGATTGTACGAAGCGTGTAAACAATGCGAGGTCAACTCAAACTGGAAATGTATAGCCTGATATATAGCCGAGTGTACAACCGCACTTTGCCAGTTATGTTTAAATCCCGTGTTTTACGGGACGAGCCTATTGCACTCTACCAGGTACAAATCCAGTCTTCAGGTTACTACTGACAATTTCCATTGGAAAAACTCAACAACACTGCCCTACCCGGAAATCGAGCGAGGCAATGAATAATAATATGAGCGCGTATATTCCACACATATGTAAAACACACAAGTACTTAAGCTGCACGTATACATATATGAATTAAGTATAATAAATTGCATGAAACAACGCAGCAACAACATGAATATTCAAAGCCGGGCTCTCAAATCGGATTTCAGTTATGCGTGACTCTAAACTGTTAGCAAATCGGCGATTTCCCGAGATTGATAACAATAAACTGAGCTGTAAAGGCGAAGGCATCAAATTTAGTGACGATCAAATTAACTTAGGCGAATGAAGGATTACAGACGATCGTTCAAAAGAATAGAGGCATTTTTTACAGTTCATTCATAAATCTTGATATACATTCATTTGTATCTGTCAATGTTCCGCAAAAATATATCAATGAGATTCATAGCTTGTAAATTTTATTATATTTATGTGCTTCAAATTTCTATTTACTTATGTATACGGTCAAATTAAATTAGCTGATAATACGTTACCCGCGTGATGGATATCGATATCAAAAAGTACATAACATCACGCCTTGTAAAAACAGAAAAGAAACAATCAAAAAGTAATGAAACATTTATTTTATTTTTCATAATTCGAACTTTGTTCAAAACTATAAATGACACTGGTAATCAAATGACTGTTAAGTTTGGTTTTTGGAAATATCTACAAAATACCTAAGTATCACGAAAAATTACAATTACTTTTGACTTTTTTGTTTCATTAGTCTTCGATCCAAAACGTGGGGAAAATATAATTACCACCTAATTTAATTTGACCCTATACATGTAAATTAATTAATCTATACTAATATTATAAAGAGGAAAAGTTTGTATTTTTGTTTGTTTGTTTGTTTGTTTGTAATGGATAAACTCAATAACCACTGAACCGATTTTAAAAATTCTTTCACCATTAGAAAGCTACATTATCTGCGAGTAACATAAGCTATATTTTTATTTTTAATAGGGGTCCGTAAGATATTTGGGTTTTTCGGATCCAAGGTGCAAAAAATCATCCAAAAAAGTTCCTTATTAATATGTCTTCGAAGTACCAGGTTGTCATAACTTGGTAGGAGCTCACCTAACATGGGTTTTATTGATTCTGAGGCGGTACGAAGTTCGCTGAGTCAGCTAGTTAATATTATAAAGAAGAAATATTCGATTTTTGTATCTATGTTTGTAATGGATAAACTCAAAAACTACTGAACCGATTTTAAAAATTCTTTCACCCATAGAAAGCTACATTATCACCAAGTAAAATAGGTTATATTTTATCTTGAATAAATACTCAGTTCCTGTGAGTCACGTGGACGAAGTTGCAAGCAAAGTGTTAGTTGTAGGTACATCTAAATCGTTGGCCATAAATCTGCGTGTATGTAGGGTTAGATTCAATAGCCAAGTGGCACGAAAGTGATCCTAAACCATTGTAGTATCTCAAACATCGTCATAACAGTTAACTAGACTAGCAGGGCTACTGATATTTAACCACGATAGGCTACTGTGTTCCATTTCAGACGATACCCACATTTATCATGTTTGGTCCGGGTCACATCAGCCAAAATAGATTGAACTGTCAACTATCCTATACTTAATTAGATTTTTTATACATACAGGTATAACAATACAAAGCATCAGGCCCTGTTTCCTCGAAGGATTTGCCAGAGTACACGCACATCTCGCCAGTTTTGTTTTTTTTAAGTCCCATGTTATAGTGGCGAGCCTATTACCACCGACGGGGCATACATCCAGACACCAGGCTGCTACTTGAGAACACACACACTCACACAACAACACAAAACACAAGCAACAGCACTATGCCCGACCTTGGAATCGAACCCAGAAGCTCATGCTCAGCAATAGCGGTTACGACCACTAGCCCAACAAGGCATCATTTTAAATAAAGACATCATTAAATCATTTCAAATAAATTAAGAAAACCATTCGTTACAAAGAAATGCAGTCAGTTTTTTTTTTAATAAAAAATATAAACGTCATAAAAAATATATCTTTAAAGAAAACTGAGAATATTCTCTTATTTGTGTGAAGGAGCTGCCATTTGCACGGTCTCACAGTCGCATAATTACTGGCACGGCACTTTTCAACATCACTGCAAATTGTACATTATTTTGCTACATTTTCACTGCAAACAAGCTAAACATCTTATTATATAAAATAACTGCGGGATAATTGCCGCAGTTTCGGCAAGTTTTATCATTTATCAAGCGATAATTATAGTAGTTTAACTGTTCTTGATGTTAATCACTGCTATAAAACCCGAAATCAGTTTCTCACATTGTTCGTGAATAAATTAATAGTGGTTGGAAAATTAAGTTTACTCCAACATTTTCAGAAAGGTTACATTTTTTAAAGTCACAGTATTTTCACACATTTATAAAACTCTTAAAGGTATCGTATTTTGTGTAGATGTCGGGCTGGAAAAGCAAAGTAAAATCTTGTATTTATACACACATACATACATACAATCACGCCTTTTTCCCATGGGGGTAAGCAGAAACCACGGAACGCCACCTGCTACGATATCTACACACTTCTATCTTCTATCTTGTATTTATATTGGTTTATGAAACAAAACTGTTTCAAAAATAAAATCACATGAGAGTATAGTTGTCGCACGAGACCTATCAGGTTAAGCTACGCTTTCCGGGGTTGGTCCGTGACTGGGTGACCAACTTTATATACCGAGACTCCTACGTGCCTCGGAAAACATGTCAAGATGTTGTCGCCAGCTGTCATGTCATGTGGACCTCGTGACGGATCGTCAGAAGCCCGAAACTCGGACCACCTGTCTTACCCAGTGAAGGTTCCATAGGTACCTAGTTGCTTCATATAAAATACTGGTATTTAGCTGCATCCGGTAAGATCAAAAACCGCCCCACATAGTTAGAATAAATAATAGCTAAAAAAAAAAACACTAAAAAACACGCTTCCGTAGAATAAAATAATGGAAAAAAAGCGTGGGATGCTTTTTAAGGTATTTTTTTATTGATATCCGGCACCCCACGCTTTTTTTCCATTATTTTCTACTTATTAGTTTGGTTTTCTATGGAAGCGTGTTTTTTAGTTTTTTTTTAATCATTATTTATTTTCTATTTTTTAAGGTGTTTCGAATTTTGAGACGCATGTCAGCGTAGTTTTTAAAGACAGTTTTTTGCTGTCCTGGTAACCCCGGCAAGGATAATGGCACAAATTTATGAAATTATAGTATTGTCATGGTGCTTCGATAAGTCTACAGAGTTTAAATGAAATCTGGTCGTTTAAAGTGGGTCAAAATCGCGCTATAAGGAGTCAGTTACAAACAAACATACAAGTGAAGCTAATATAAAGCGTGTATAAAGACTAGGCAGATGATGAGTATAATAATCTGCATCTTTAACAGGAAATAACGGACGGAAGATGAGATAGCTATGGAGTAATACCAAACCAATTTACCAGCAAGATTTGGTTTCACAATAACCGTCACTATAAAAAATAACAGGCAAAATGAAGATCATGAGGATAACGACAACAGAAATGAGGCTTTAGCGAAGATTCGCTCCGCATAAAAGCAAAACGTAGTCAAACAATAGTTAATGATAATGTAGACTCCATAAATAGAGGGCTTCTATCGACCAGCAGACTTCAGTAACGAAGATGATCGTCTGACGGTACATATAATGTCTGAATCTATTAATACCACTACAAAAACATTCTCTAATTATTACTGAGTATGACTTGAATACTTAAGGATTAACGGGATGCGTCTAAAGCAGGCTAAAGACTATGATATCTTTTTCAAGATAATTGAATGTCTGTACTGTAAAGGTTGTCTGCAAAGACGATTTGACGTTGTACAGATTGACTTTAAAATAACTTTTATCAAATTCGAAATGTTAAGCTTATTTAGAATGAAAATCGCAGAAACTAGATAAGCTGACAAGCAGAAGGAAGAAGTTAAAAATATAAAATGTAGAACGATTTCTAGGAATAATTATCATTACCAGCAAAGATGTATGATTATTCGATCCCGGTGAGGAGAACCTCAGGTTCTCACAGTACAGTATCTACAGTAAATTAACGGTACATAGAACAACGTAATATGCAATAATATAATAATATCTGGATGACCGAGCTTTGCTCGGTATTTTTTGGTAAATTGTGTTTAAAATAATAAGTTTATGTTCAAGTTGATTATCGATAAAGTTGGTCATTGAAAACACGAACAAAACGACATTTTATAAAAATGAATCCTAGCTAGATCGATTTATCGCCCCCAAAACCCCCTATATACAAAATTTCATGGAAATCGTTGGAGCCGTTTCCGAGATTCAGAATATATATATATATACAAGAATTGCTCGTTTAAAGATATAAGATTTGTCAATATGTCAAATAAGAAAAGACTGACTTACCGAGTATTATAAACTTTATTTAAAGAACAATGTCCGGAAAAATAATGACAGTGCCTTCAGGTTTTCAAAAGAAAGAAGATTTATAGCTACAATAAAAGGCATTTCTGTGCTACCACGGTACTCCGCAGCCTCAAGGAAAGTGTGAAAACTGACAAAAACCAGGAACCAGGACTTACAAAACAACAACGACCAACATTAAACATAGTCAAAGCCGAACGACTAAGAATATATTTCTGCAAAATTGCACATAATTATATTTTTATTCTATTAAAAGATGCAGCTCTTGCCAGTGTGGCATTTTCTATGAAACACCCATATTCTATCCGAAAAACAAAAAAAAAAAAAACTACCAAAAATTGAAGTCGAATCCTATCTCGCACAATCGCACATAGCTAGTGGAACTGTCGACAGTGTAGGTTCCGATGCCAACTCATTGCCTGTCTACTGCGGCTGTCACTACCGAAGAATAGACGGCGGAATTACCAACTTTAACACGGGAGGTTAAAGTGGGTTATTTTACTTACGAATAACGTGGTTTCAATTAGTGTTCCTACTAATTGTTACCGCTTTCCTGATAACATCATGAACGTGTTAAGTACGTAAGTAATTATTTCGAATGCTTAACTGTCGAGATATTGAGTAGAAGTAATAAATATATTACGTAACAGCGCATTTCTTTTCAAAAGGCTACTTAAATAAAGCTACACTAATTAAATTGAGTAATAAAATAATGAAAACTAATGAAAATTGTGAGCGTATTAAGTTAATCGTCTACTGCAGCATCAAAGCGATTATACCCAAGTCCAGATTTGAAAAATACTTTCATTAAAAAAATATAACCGAGAAGAAACTCCTGGGAAAAGCATTTACTTAACCACAAATCTTTTATAATTGTGTATGGTTTAAAATCTACTGAAAATGCTAGTCTAGGCAATAAAAGTTAAAGTTTGTCCATGATTGGATTGTTTAGTAAGTACAATTCGTTTGGCACTTGTAGTATTCGCGGCGGGAGCGAATCGAGATCGAATCGAGAGAACGTGGGTAAATAAGGGCAGTTCAATGAATGGGCGGGAAGCGCAGTCGCCTACGCTCCGCCGAGCGCGCGAACGTTGATACCGGACCGCCGTGCACCCTCAACAAGTGGGGCATAAAAGCTTGCAACTCTCGAACAACTAAATAAAATACAAAAAAGAAACTAGAAAATCAAATTAAAAAATTACAGTGTTCTAAATATAAATTTTTAAAAATATTTCAAAGTGCTAAATAAGTGAGAAAGTTTGTGATTTCATAAAACGTTATCGTAAGAGAATTTTTGGCGCAGCGTTAAATTAGGCAGACGTTGCATAAATTATTCTAAGTTAAGCCTCAAAGCTGACTGTTAATGATTTATTTTTTATTTAAGTTGGTTTAGTCAAAGTTTAATATTATACGTAAACATATAACATGAAATAGAAGTCTAAACCTATTTATTTTAAAAGTAAATATTCAAATATTTCTTGAACAACTAAGTACATTAAGTGATCGATATACAAAGTTATTTACATTTATTTCGTTCACTTCATTTTTAGGTATAAATGTAGGGTAGGTAGTTCTTGTACCTTCTTATGTTTTTTTTATAACTGTGAGATAAAACATTTTTTTGCATTTATTTACAATGAATCGTTGGAAAGTTTAAGCAAATACCTATTTAATACATTGATATGAATCACTGATTACTGGAAACTTTAATATCTACGAATCGAGCGCAAAAACCGCAAACAGTAAAACGTGCCGCGAGAATGGAACAAAAAGCCCGTAATAAATGTTTTAAAGTGCCAACTACAAATTAATCCCAAGTCGCAGGAGTGCTTTAACTGAAAATTCGTCATATGGATGAACTACAACATTTATTTCATGCCTTTTTCCACAAGTTTCTTCGCGCTGCAGTATATTTTCGTCGGTGAGACATTAAATTTCCAAGATCAATTCAGTTAAGTGCTCAACGCATATCGCAAAGTTTTTAAAATACAGAGAATTCTATTTGCAGGCATTTTTATAAAGTACGTCTAATGTTGCTAAAATGTAAAGAAAGCTTGACGCAAAATTTAGGGAAATAACGCAAAATTATGTTAAGTGCTCAATTATAAGAACCGAAAGACAAACTCACTATAGATGGGCATCTAGCGGGGCCGGATGAAGTGCCTTAACTTAAATAAATTAGCAATTAGTGACTGGTCATTTTCTTTCAAATTAATACAAATTGACCGAAAACATTTTGAAATAAAGCGTAATGAGGGTAATTTATTAAAGAAGGTACAAAATAGCCGTTCAGGAAGCGTTGGCCACCGGAAGGGGCAGGGGGAACAAAAGAGCGGTCATCCGCACACCACCATCCGCTTACTAACGAAGCGGGAGCTGCCAAGAAGAAAAAAAGCCTTCGCTACTGCAATTACTACTGAACACCGATAGCCTGAAACTTTTTTTCTTGCTGAATATTAGCCAAACTTTACTTCTACCAGATTAATTCCAACTGAAACCGTTTCAATGTTATTTTTGGAACGTAAGTTACAAAAATAACATTAAAACGGTTTCACTTCCAATCTCTTTTTTTTGTTCCTTTTTCATTTAAGTGGCAAACTCTGCTTGCGAAGACGAAATTAAACAGTCACAAAATTGTGTTGTTTTCTGAAAGGTACTTACGTAAATAAAATAAGGTCAGATATTATTTTTATCTTTTATCGTGTTTTAAATAGGACCTGCCTGACTAACTTAAAATACATGGGCCAATCAGGCTGCACCCTACTTTCTAAATACAGGGGCAGCAAACTGTAATTCAGTTTAAGTTTGCCGTGTTGTATATATACATATTGAAGTTGTCTGTCAAGGTTGAACTGACGTCGTACGTGGCGCCATTACCACGTAGCTCGTGAAATACGACATAAATGTACGAGTTACGACTCAGGTCGTTTCTTCTGCCCATATAATACGCCCTAGTCGCGATAAATTGAAATTGGCACGTTTATCATCACCCCCTCTGTGATTGTATTTTTTATTGTATCATCATCCTACACATAGCTGATTACAGCTGGCTCTGAATGGGCGACCATTCGCGCTCACAATTATTGCGGCATTCACTTATCGTGTCTCCTCTGACTTGATGCTGATTAAAGAGATGGCCAGCGGCTTTTTATATTAAGTGGGACACACATTAATGAGAGTAATTTAGTGGTCAACACAGACTTAAAAAGATTCTTACATGAAAGCTTTAAAAATCTATTTTGACAAGATGTAGCATTTAATTTATCTTAGGCCTACTGAATTTCTGACTTAATACCAAAGATAGTTGGAGCGTATAATGTAATCAAATACATCACTAATCTCCAATTAATTTTCCGACCGCGTACTGGTACACGTACACACAGTAGCTTTACGATGACACAGATAACATTTGATCTATTAAGCTACCCGAAAGTTGATTTGCATAGGCCGTCCGCCCTTGTGTCCTGTATTATCTAATATTGAAATAAATGAACCCATAATGAACATCACATAAATTTGATTTATGGGATCACGTGCGTGACAAACTGGGAATCAACTGCACCAATTATTTTTATGTAGGTTTTTGTAGTCTTCCTTATGACCTGTTTTTTATCAAAACGTCAAGTTTAATGGCTGGGTAACTTGTTTATCACGCTATTTTATCATTTAAGCACGGTTTGCGCACATGTGGTTAGTGAAAATTGTTTTGTATCGATAAAACCTTCATCAACATCGGTCGTATTAGTAAGGTCATGATCTTTTGATCTAGCCTTCAGTTGAGATAATATCGATATTCTCTTGTGTTTAATATGAGCCTGTGATTTCTGAAGATGGAACGTTTATATAATGTTGATGTAGCGATGGGAATATGATCCCGATTGTGTGGTTAAACAAAGCTTACCGAAGACATGGTTTCCTCCCTGATTATAGATTCGATCGGCGATCCCAAACCTCTAGCGTCCGGTGGCGAGCCCTGCCTTACAAATCAAGTAGGTACAGAACCACTTTAGCACGAATTATAATTTGTTCCTACAAACTAACTACTCGTTATTTCAACACTGTTTTTTAAAATGCCATGATTGAGAACAATAACGTTATTATGTAAATTAATTTGATTGGCTCTATTAGCTTTTAATAGTGAGTTGTAGTTAAGTTCATTTACTGAAAAAAAACATATATATATATTCGATATAATGTCCAGTGGACTGTACTAACAATTGTACCGAGCAGATATCTTTAAATCGGGACCTCGTTACCTGTGAGCACCAACCGTGTATGACCAATTATAAGCAAATACGTTATATTTTGATATTTATTCTTATTGCTACGTTGACTTTGGTGGCACAAGGCAAAGTTTTATTAGCTTTCAGTAACTCCACAGACTAAATTCTAGTAGCCAGCCGGGCGGTCGCCATGTTTCCCCGTTGTGTTTTGTTCCACAGTTTGTATTATGTTTTACGATATTCTGTGTGGACTGCAAACTCAAGTTTCAACTCCTCGGTGCACCATTCATATTAAAATAATTGATAAAATTAATTCAATGCGGTGCAGCGGTAGCGGTATTTAAACACGTTGGAGTACAAGAGGCATGCTTACTGAATTATAATGTTTTCAAACACGATATTAATTTGAAACTGCTTTTATTTCAAAGCTTGTGTTCAGCTCAAAACGGTTACATGTGTCAGTATGTTATGGCAGTTTTCGAAGTCACAACAGTACCTACTAACGAAGGCTTGTAGATTGCCGACGATATAAAACGTGACTGAGAAAACATTTCCGGATAGTTCCAGCGAATTTGTTACCAGTGAATTCTTACTTCTCATCAAAAAGCTAAAGATGTCAACTTGATTTTTACACCAAAATGGGCTTAGGGTGAAACTTTCGGAACTACTTAATGACTCAAAATCTTATCCTTGACTAGTTTCAAACAAATAATCTTCAGAACAAGCGAAGTTAGAAGTAGGTTAACGTTTGTTCCGAATTTCTTGCCATTATTTCCGAAGGAGAAACGAAAGGCTTGAGAACGTCATAAAAATGGTTTATTAACATTATCACGCCACCGACGCAGGGCTCCTTTGTGTCGAGTAAGAAACTCATTTGCGACACATTTCGGTGCCTCATTCTTAACTCACAACCTATTGTACTTGTAAATTAAAATTAAGTTAATTTACTGCATTGTGGTTGGCTGTATAACTGAACAGCTTACTGTAGGTGTAGGTGCAATTTGCGTATGTATAAAATATTTTAGTATGTAGGATTATCTTTAACAAAAATGTGAGGCAGGTTTGTATGTGGGGGTACTTGGTATATCTAAACCTTAGTGATTCGAGATCCGCGCGATTCAGATATGATTTATGCGGGAACCTCTGAAACCCACCAACAATAATGTATTTCATACATGCAGTTACAGGTAGTTACCAACTTACAGTTGTTTTTTACTGTTACAAACTTAGTTTTTTTACAGTTTTGACCGGCCTGTTGGTCTAGTGGTTAGTGACCCTGACTGCTATGCCGGAGGTCGTGGGTTCGATTCCCACCCAGGACAAATGTTTGTGTGATGAGCACGATCATTTGTTCTGTGTCTGGGTGTAATTTAACTATAATATGTATGTATTTAGAAATATATAAGTATGTTTATCAGTTGTCTAGTACCCATAACACAAGCTCCGCTTAGCTTGGGACTAGATGGCGTTGTGTGATAGTTGTGGAATATTATTATTATTATTATAAAAATATTATTATTATTTTAATATAACTAATGCAACTTAATCCTGTTTATATGAAAATAATACATTAGTCTCATATTGCTAAATGCATTCATCTCATATTTCTTTAACCATTTCATTTAACAAATGCCATGCCTACTTGATAAGCAAAGCTCTTTCCTCAAACATATTATTCAAATAAATTCAAATCTGTTAGATACAAAGGTATTTAAATGCATACATTATTGATGCAGTGTTACCTAATTAAATAAGTGTTACAACTCCCCAACAAACAATGCAAGTTACAAACAATTATGTTCATTCAGAAAAATTTACAAACTTCACACAACAAATAGGAACTCTATATTGAATATTAGCAGCGTAGTCTTAATTACTTAGTAGTTGTTATTTCCTTCATGGCAGGAACCGGCGCCGCATACATTTGCATAAAAACCACAGCTTGCGTTTTGTGAAAGGTGTTAAACCAACTTTTCTTCCATTCGCGATTTCCATTGTTATGCCCACCGTCGTGTTTTTATTTAATGGATTACCTTATTAAATATTAATAAAAAATTCAAGACATTTACATAGTTACAATGCCAAAAGCACTATATTCTAATTCTGGTTTCAATTAAAACTTGTTCCAATTTTGCATTCGGTGAAAACAATGAAAAAGTGAAACTTTTATTAGAAATACTTTCCCTACGCGCCAAAACGGTATCCGTACCGACAAAAACAATATTTCGTTTAAGTTTCACCTTGAGACCAGCTTTGGTAGATTTTTTTCGGGAAATCTTTTTATGGCAATGTCCGAGGTTCGAAGGTTTAAGAAAAGCTATCTCGTATACTTTTACGAGCTTACGTCAAACGATATGAAAGTAAAAATCAAGATTATCTATATGTGGAGTGTTTTATCTTTAACATTCCGACTTCATTCACGATTCTCTCAGTCATGCAATACTCGTGAATGGACGCCGGAAATCTGAATGCGCCAAATGCCATTGTTTCCTCAGCTATAATTATTTGGCAGAATTAGTCCTGACCATTAATCTGCCGCCGTGCTTGCTATAAATTAACAGAATTCCAAGAAATACCTGAAGTAATGTTTAACGTCATAATCGGCTACGAAACACAGGCCTACGCTTTTCGTAGCACAGCGAATGGGGGCAGAAATTTATTGCTACGAAACTTTTAGATTAGTTTTAAGCCAGTTTAATAAAGAGAATAAGATTATTATTCTCACTTTTATCGTCTGACCACTGAGAGTTAATGCATACCCTTTTGTTAAGGCTCCTTATTCTCACACATTGTGGCTGTTGCTCTTGTCCATGACTAGAATATTTTCGCTGTTAGAGAGCATGGGCGTAACACACGACACACTAAAACAGCTACGCCGAGTTGTAAAAAGTCGGTTAAGTGAGTTGGGCTCTGCGGGTTTCGTACCTGTCCAAACTTTATTACGCGGAATTAAAGTACCGCTATAATTTTCCTGTAATCTTCGTGCTACTTTAGAATTTTCGCATAGAGAATATTTTCGGACGTTTTATATTGCGGTACATTTAACATTAAATGTTTAGTTTCGTGTACCTTACGAACCCCTTTAAGCTAAAAAAAACTTGCACGGATGATAATACATTTTATTTTTGTCTCGCTAGCTACGTGAATATGATTTACCTCCTAGAAGTAATTAACCTCCAAACTTTCTGTAACTGAAGCTGTGGTTAATTAAACCAGATCATAAAACATCACATCTTATAAATAACACAGTCAAAACTTATACACACAATAAATCTAAACCTAGCCAGTTTTACGAAGAAATTCACGTTACGTTTATAAATAAACTTGTGACTCAGAATGGAATATTAGCGCGTTAAGTATAACTCATACGCCCTTTTATAGCTATTAATGAAATTGTTTCACACGACTTTTACTAACGAGAACACAACTCTCTAGATTTAATGTTATCACATCACATTAGCATTGTCAACTTAATGTTTAACTCGAAGGGAGATTACTTCCCGGGGCGTTTTTACGGGTAATGTAGATAAGACGGTAACTTGGGGAAGAAGGAGGTGGGGGGAAAATAACACAGTTATCATGCCGACGCTTGCAAGTAGGTCCGTGAATTGTGCAGTGGGGACGCGTGAAGCTTTCAACGATGCTTTGTTCTCAGTTCAGTGGAGCTTCCAACTTGTTAACATACATACTCGAAATAATATTTTAATAGACTATTTTATAGGACAATACTTAGAACCAAGACTGCTTTACTTTGTTTCAAAGTAATATGATGCATATTCCAATTATAACTTTCTCTAAATAACATCATAAATTGTAACCAAGAATAAGCCTTCGCAGCGCAATACAACACACACTACGCTTACAACGCCATTCCTATTGTAAACTTAGTTCCTTAACTAGAGTCAACTTTAACCAACATTGTATGATATTGCAGGTTTATTCGCGTAATTCTCCCTTAAAGCTGTGTTTACACAAAGGGAATATAGAGCGGTGTCAAAGCATAGCGTTTGAAATGGAAAATTCCTGTGTGGACTGCAAGGAAGGCTTTACAAACATAGCGGCACTTTTATGCCGAACAAACGTACAGCCGCACCAATTTACCAAACAACCGTCAAACGAATGCGTTCGATTCTGCTCTGTAGACAAGATGACAATCTCTGATCCAATTTGGGCCTTATCTGTTCCACAGTTATTGCGAGATAGTCACCTTGTTTGAAAAGGTAAGAAGATTTTGAACAAAAACTTACGATAATAGGACTTCAAAATATATACCTACCTGAGAGAATATTTCAAAGATACCTCTTGAAATGCGTCAAGATCCGGCACAACTTATGTTCCTGCTATTTTTTTTTTTATTCAAAAAACGAGAATGTTAAAACTGGATATAGTTGCGAAACAGAAAAACACAAAAAGATATAAGCATTCCATAAAATTAAACTGTCTTAGGCAAAATAAAATGTACCGAGTTTTCATTTCGTCACAACAAAATTAAACCCATAGTTGTTCATAGTTTCAAAATCTAAGGTCAGGTCAATCCAAATGCAACATTTAACATAGGAAGCACAACTATCTTTCACAAAAAGACACAATTTCATAAAAATATCCTGACTCCTGATCCTTCATTGCCGTACAGCAAACTTAACCCCAAAGTACCTGTGTACCCTCAAATCCAAGTTAATAGTGTCTAATCGCACCCTTAAGCATACGTAGAACAATTATCAGTGGGCAAATAGGATAGGATCTAGAGCGATGACGTGCGTGTGCGGCGTACGCCCTCACAAGTTTGGCAACGCCTCACCGTGTCGGTCACGCGACCCTGTCAGTTCAATTTGGTAAATGACCGCTGTACAATACTGTACACTAATATGGGAACTTGTATTATTATATATGACCTTGACACTCTCTTCCGTAAATACATATGACGATATGATAATTTATTGCCTTGTTTTTTTGCTCGCCAAAGTTTGTCTGACAAAGATTCCACTACCTATTAGGACAGGCTACGAATTAAGTTGTATCTTTTTTTTTAATGAGCATTATTTGCAAGTTAATTAAGTCGAAGATCCAGTAGTGACCCCGCTTCGTTATCGCGTTTATGTATAAGGTATCTTTCTATTCCCGAAAATACCCGGAAAATTTTACATTATAAACAACCATATATGGAACAGAATAATGATTGGTGACTACTAATTAACAACATTGATTTTATTGATTTCCCTATTAACATTCTTTTTATTCCTAGGATACGTTAAAAGTAAACTAGTTTCAAGCAATTTAATAAAATTAATACACTGAAACGAATCCTTTGGGAGCCGTCCGTAATGCAGACCACGCCCGCGCCCATTTGTTGAATTTATAACCATAATGTGGTCTAGAGCGAAATAATGACGCTTGTGTATTATCCTGTAATCGCTTGCTAGCGACGAATTAGAACCCGACACTTTTATCTACAATATTAAGCACGCAATTAGATACTATTATGACCTCATTCATAAACACCATCAGTAATAATGCAAAGCTTAGCAGTTACGGATAATATTTGTTTTACCACAGAGTTTCCTTCGTGTCATATTGATACATTCTTTTACCAAAATTCCGCCATGATTGACACATTTCCGGTGTCGCATTACACACCTTTACTCTGGCGAACCTTTTTCGGGAAAATTGTATAAATCAACGAAGGTATTTGTTATCCTATGTGCTTACTGATGATTTAGCTTTTGACGCAGATATGTACTTACTTACTATTGCATTTTGAAATCAATTTGTAGAGCAACGCATAGATAGGGTCATCAATAACATTTCAGTAAATAAATAAAATGAAAATCTATTCACACAAACACAAAATTTTTTCACTGCCATTAAAAATACTACATTCACACAGCTGGTCCAATTAATCAATTAAATGGAGAAACGTAGCAAAGAACTGCAAATGACAGCTTTTATTTTCGCCATTTTTAGTAAATGAAGATTTATAATAGGAGCGTCGGCTGAGGAATCAGTGAGGACACAGGAAGACATAGATTGATGTTTTCTTCGCTAAATGGCAATTCTGAAAGTAACGACCACGCATTTTTATTTCTGTATTATTTCGTAGTGTGACGGAAGATCACTAATAACGTTACAGTCCGGAAAACAATGGTTGATCCAAATCTCGAGAAGAAAACAATACAGAAAGATACATATATTGTTTTGTACGTAACAATAAATCCGATTAATGATTATTTTCTTAACAGCTTATTCTAGCCGGGTGGGTCAACAAATTCTACTCAACAGTTAAGTTAGTTGGAATTTGTTCGTCACGTTTGTTCTGTAGTTCTGTAGCTGTTGAACTAGCTAATTTCCATGTAGTAGCTAGAAACTTCTAGAAATGATCCTTATTTAATTTAACCTCACCTTTGGGCTCATATACTCGAGCGGCTCGCTGCCAACGATAGAGGCAACTGCAGTTGGTCAACACGTCTAAAGCCGCATCCAAAGTACGCCGTTCGTGTAACATATGAACACTTTATGTACGCTGCCAGGCTAGGCCCACATAAGGTTTTGATTATTATGTGGAAGCGTGCTAACCGTGGGGCTCTAGAGACAAGAGTGGCGAGCGAACTAGTCCGCCGTACGCGGAGCAGACAATATATAAGAGAACAATTGCAAATAAATTAACCACAATAAAACGAACAAAGGAACTCACCTGAAGGGCGACGACCGCCTGCTTCTTGGGATTACCTGGATCTATGTATGTAAGTGAGTGTGTATGTATCGTGTTGTGACTTGTAAGTGGGTTTTCCAGAACACCAAGCCGCTGCAACTCGCCAGAGATTCACTCCAACATGCGGTTCAAACACTTAACCTTCAAAGTTCTTTAATGTCAAGAAACTAAACCCGTATTCCTTCACCAAATGGGGTTATTGTAACACAAAATCGTTAGGTCATGACGTATTGTCCGCAAAAACGATCGATTTTCAAGGATTGATTTACAAAAAAAAACTCGCGGAAGCAAAAATCTGTCCGACGCTTTTAAAGACCAAACTAAAAAAGGGGGGAAAAAGAAGTGACAAGTGTCAAAATCAAACTTGACAAGTCAGATGTCATTCCGTTCGGGCGGCGCGTTCCGAAAGCGCATAGAGTAACAAAGTGTTCGTTCCGAAACACTTTATCATCACCGTCTCCTTCTTCCAGGATACCTAGGATAAGTGCAACACGTATCATCATCATCATTTCACCCAAAAGACGTTCACTGCTGGACATAAGCCTCCCACAATTTGAGGGGGTATGTCATAATCACCACGCTTGGCAAACGGATTTGCAATCGCAGCATAGTGGTAAAATGCATAAAGAGCGCTGCTGTGATCTAGTTAGCCCCTTATTCGCCTTTTCGACAACCACGAGAAGAAATGGAATGATGCTATTCTTTACGCCCGGCATCACAAGATACCCACACCAATCTACCCAGTCAGCCAAACTCACTCAGTCACTCTATCATCTACTCCTTTTTCATCCTGACACAATCCATCCATCCTTGGTCTTTCTCTCCCTCTTCATCCATCAAAATTTATATTAATCACTCTTTTAGTTACATGCGTTACATCCCACCTTATCAATCCTCATCACATTAAATATCACAATAATATTAATTGCGTTTGACCGCCAGTTGTTTCATCCTGAGCATTTTCATTCGGATTCGGAAATGGAAGTAGGTGGGCCATGTCAAACGCATGCACACGGATAGATGGTCAAAGATTGTCACTACCGGGACATTTATAGGAAGTATATGGTTCGGAAATGAACGAAATAGAGAGGCTTGGATGGTACAAAAATGAATAAGACATACATATGTAGATATAAAAGTATCTGAGCACAGTCAACAAAATTGTTTTCTATTTATAGAATTAAAAACTGAAATAAGGTAGGTGCTGAAATAAAAGTTTTTTGTTGATTCGCGAAATGTGAGTTGGTTAGTATATTATCCACACTTATTGATCTTCCGGCCTGTACGCAACGAGGTAGGTAAATACACGTAAATGAATTGAAAACTCTTAAGTAGTACCTTTTTCCCGGTTTCTACATTGACAACTTTCCAAAAAAAACTAGATCTCGTTCATACCAATTTTCGGTGGAAGTTTACATGGTAATTGTACATCACATATTTTTTTCAGTTTTATCATTCTCTTATTTTAGAAGTTACGGGGGGGGACACATTTTACCACTTTGAAAGTGTCTCTCGCGCAAACTATTCAGTTTAGAAAAAATGATACTAGAAAACTCAATACCATTTTTGAAGACCTATCCATAGATAGGTACGTGTGGGTTTGATGAAATATTTTTTTTAGTTTCAGTTCTAAGCATGGGGAACCCCAAAATATATCGTTTTTTTTTTCTATTTTTGTGTGAAAATCTTAATGCGGTTCACAGAATACATCTACTTACCAAGTTTCAACAGCATAGCTCTCATAGTTTCGGAAAAAAGTGGCAGTGACACACGGACGGACAGACAGACAGACATGACGAATCTAGGTATTAGGGTTCCGTTTTTTGCCATTTGGCAACGGAACCCTAAAAACGCCATTCCATGTTTGCACGGACGTAAAATATCGCAGCAAGATTTATTTGCGCTTCGGATCTTCTACTACCTGCTTAGCGCCAAGTGTTGGCAATCGAACAATGTGATTTTTCGTTGCGCTGGAAATGAAGGAATGCACTATGTTGGATTCTCAGTGCACAGGCTGCTTACTCTAGAGTTTAATTCCGATCGATTGACATTGGAATTTTGACGTTTCGTATTCTTAAGTTCGACGCTAGCGGCAAAATGTGTTTAAATTCGGCGTCCATTTTGGAGAACTAAGTGGAATCGGGATCGGGCGTTGTTGTTGTTCCAATGTTGACACTATTGTTTTCAAGATTTCCGAATCACGTGTATGCAAAATTAACATTGGAATCGTATTGGCTTTAGATTGAATTTAAAATTAGGTTGAAGAGTAAGTACAAGAGTTTAGAATCCAGTGCGGGATAAAAAATGCCGCGATTTTCTTATGTTCATGCAGACGTGGTCTAAGAAATTTTGAATTTACCCGTACACCTAGACGGAATATTCAAAGCAATGCTAGAGTATGACAAGTTCGCAACTCACAACAACCGGTTTCTAATATTAATTGTAAGAACTCTTACCTCCTGTGATACAGGTTTATGTACAGGCATCATACTTTGAACTATCTATTTCTAAGATTTGTACTGTATTTTATCTATTTTCAATTTAATTCTCAATTCAAAAACTGGTATTATTCAATGGCAATCGAAACCTTTTGTGAATTCTTGCATTTATGCATTAATAAAACTTATAAACACTTTTTATTAACTCCTTACCATGTGTGTATAAGTAAGTTGGTATATTAGTGACGAAAGGCAATAAAGATTTTCCCTACTAAACACGCTAATACATAAATTAGCTAGGCAGCACATCAAATTAAACCCAGTGTAACTTGAACTCGGTTGACGGTTTCCGTGAACCATTTAAGAGGTCGAATGAATTTTGGCATAGTAAATAACTAAAGGTTGTTAATTTAATAGAACTAACGTAGGTTAATGGACGAAAGCTAGTATGTCGTAAGGAAGATACACAGCGAATAAGTACAAAATATTTAGGGAATTTAAGATAAATGCAAAATTTTAGAATGTTACAGGTTTTTGAGATATAATCAAATAAGCAAATGGTGCTGTACCGTATGGTGTATGGTGTATGGTGTACCGTGTGGTGCCGGACGTAAAGAATAACATCACACCATTTCTTCCCGTGCGTGTCGTAAAAGGCGACTAAGGGACTTACTAGAGAATGGGCAGCAGCGTTCTCTATGCATTTTACCACTATACTGCGATCGTCAACCCGCCTGCCAAGCGTGGCGATTATGGCAAAGCCTCCCAAATTGGGGGAGGCCTAAGTCCAACAGTGGACGTCTTACGGCTGAAATGATGAAGCATATATACAGGGTAGTTTCGTATGGTGCCGGACGTAAAGAATAGCATCATCCCATTGCTTCCTGTGGGTGTCGTAAGAGGCGACTAAAGGAGTTACTAGAGACTGGACAGCAGCGTTTTACATGAATTTAACATCCATACGCCTGCTAAGCATGGCGATTATGGCAACCCCCCCCCCCCCCCCTCACATTGGGGGAGGCTTATGTATAGCAGTGGATGTCTTTTGGCTGAAATGATGATGATGACCGGGTAAAATTAAATTAGCTGGCAATACTTTACCCACGTTTTGGATATCAATATAGAAAACAAAAAAAAAAAACCATCATTCGATGGGTGAATGTTAATGCCCGTAATCAGTAAGACAACTTAGATATTTTTTATAAATTCTAAAAACATATATTTACAGGAACGTTATGTTGTTTCAAATAGCTTTTTGGTTTAAAATATAGTGTCATTTAAAGGCTTGAACACAGTTCGACTGAAGTAAATTATTCTTTAGTTTTTATTAGTTTTAATTTATTAGTAGTTCGTTTCTTTTTTATTCCATCAGTATTTTTTTCAGAGCTGTGGTGGCCCAGTGGTAACCGTCGCGATTTACGACTTGTAAGTCGTGGATTCGAAACCCAGACAGGCGCTTCATTTTTTGTAAGTATTATTTTATCACTACTGCCCTCAAAACGGTGACGGCAAACATCATGAGGAAATCAGCACGTTCTAGAACTAAAACTGTGAAGACAAAACATCTACCAACCCGCACGTACTAGGCCCGCGTTGTTGGCTCACTCTCTCTCACAGAGAGGTTGCTCTATGATTTATATTCACGCAATATATATTTACTCGTATATACTTCTGCAAAGAACAACTGCTATTTCATTTGCGTTACTTGATAACAATTAAGCATAAAACTCTCACTGCCCGCTTCACCTGATACCCGGTTGTAAGACCGTCATTAGTTACTCCATAATAACTAGGTACATAACTGACACACCACACCCATTGAGGAAAAATACCTCGAGACTACCTTCAGCTGTATGACGAGCAACACTCACTGACAAGACAAAACAAATGGGCCAACGACTTCATTCCTTTTTACGCTGTAAAACAGTAAAAAAATCCCTTCTAATTCTACGCGGTCTAAAAAGTTTACGCAGACATTGTGGCCTTTGTTTCTGTACCTTCTGACTAGGGTTACCATACGTCCGGATCTGACCGGACGTGTCTAGCTTTTTGGCTCTCAGTCCGGACATTGTATGGTCTTGTCAATTGTCTAGATTGTTTTTCTTAAGGGAATTTTTTTAAGAAAAAAAATA
This sequence comes from Aporophyla lueneburgensis, assembly GCA_932294355.1. Taxonomy (NCBI): domain Eukaryota; kingdom Metazoa; phylum Arthropoda; class Insecta; order Lepidoptera; family Noctuidae; genus Aporophyla; species Aporophyla lueneburgensis. The sequence goes on along the minus strand of OW028746.1, from coordinate 16,430,731 downwards.
ATAATTAAGTGTCAGTTTAATGAGTGCCGAATATTTTTAACTGTATTTGCTTAGCTAACCAACAATTGTATACACTGATACAATGATATGAGATACATCTAATATACTTATAGAATAGTGTACAAATTTCTTACAGGTAAGCACATCGTACACTACTTATTTGTGTATTAATATTGGGCGTCTACTTACAATTAGATGAGTGCTTATACTCATCGAGCATAACCATGTTTTCCACTTAATTCTAAATTGAAATCTAGCCAAAAATTAGATCACCTAAAATCAAATCAAAAACAAAATTAATAATAACAATCCAAATACAAGAATTGGAATGTTTGGAATGTTGGGGTCTTGTTTATCAAATGTCCGGCTTTTTGTCAGGACTTTTCAAATTCTAAATGGTATCCCTACTGCTGACCAATGTTTACGACTCCTAAGTTTTACTGTCTTCTTCAGAAACAACAGAAATACTGCGGACTCAATTAACTCGCGTGTAAAGTTTTGTTGAAGCTCCTAGCTGTTTATTGTTCCCTTTTTCATGTAATTGACACTCACTTTGTATAGATACAAAGTTTACGAGGTTTTACTTTCATTTCTTTCTTTGGAGAACACTTAAACTCAAGTGCTTTTAATGTTAGCGTGGGAGTATTGAGGGAATATACGTAGACTAAATTATTGCCGAAGAGGTTAGGTCTCTAGGTTACCTATGTTTTGCTACAAATTATAGGTGGTTTTCTTCCCTTCAGTTAATTGTAAATTTATGGTCAAGCAACCAACCAAAAATAATACCACTGGTATTTTTTTCAAGCCTATATTTTCAAATCCTGTGTGGTACCCGTTGGTTCCATTGTTTAAACTAATACCAAAACAAATTCAAAGGTATAAAGTACAGTCAGTAAAAATGCTTTGTTTGTTATTTAACATCTGCAATTGGAAAAAAATAGTTAAAAATTTAGTTACCAAAGGTCTATTTCAATACTTAATAAAATATGACTGATAATCAACATTCTCATAATTTTATTTCCTCCTTGTCATGATCAGCATCACTTCAGCCCTAAGACGCCAACCGCTGGACATAGGCCTTCCCAATTTGAGGGGTTAATTATTTAAAGAGTGGTATCAGATAGGAATTGAAAGAAATATGAATTGAAACAAATACCAGTGAAATTAGTTTTTGGTATTAGAACGGAATAAATCGTCAAGCTAAACATAACAACGCTAGTTGGCATCGGATTCGATAAAGAATACTATGCGGTTGTCACATGAAATTAATTATGAACGTCAATTTAATAAACTAACCCACAAACAAATTACTAATTGGCCACTCTGCTCTGGACGAAAAGTGACCAAAGTGCGAAATGAAATTTGATATTCAGGATTTAATAAGCTTCTCGATCGCTTCCCGATTCTGTTTCACAAGGGAGACATTATGAATGCGAATATTAGAACGGAATAAAAATCTCTCAGAACAGGGGTAGATAACATTTTAGCATTTGGTACTAGGAGCGTTCAGCCTCTCGAGATTTAATTGTGAAACTACGACGATGCTATATTATTACTTACGGATAGCGGACACCAATCAACCATACACTATGGAAAACGTAAGTACTGAAAGCAAATTATAGCAGTTGGCGTTAGGTACCTGCGGTATACGTGAAGCAATACTCGTACATTCGCCTTATGTTTCTAATTTACATTAACGATCTCCCTAAATCTATTAACGGACCTTGTGTATTATTTGCTGACGACATCTCTTTGCTTACCTCATGTCGAACCGACGAAAATATAAACTGAATGGAAGATCATAATCTAGAAATTAATTTCACTAAAACTAAACTAATTGCTTTCCATCCACATCAGAAATCCCCTTTAAAACGAAATTTTATGTTCAATAACAAAAACTAGAACAGGTGAATGAATTTACTCTTCTCGGTTTGTCTATAGATACCCACATAAATTGGAAATCCCACATACAAAAAATACGAGCAAAATTATCCAAATTCTCATACGTCTTACGCGAAATTAAAAAAACCACTAACCTGCAAACTGCACTTGTTACCTACTATGCATATGCCCAGGTATAAACCAGGCATGGCTCAGCTATGGGGTCATGCTCTGGGGTAACAGTACAGACTCACAAACCATATTTATTTTACAAAAGAAGTTAATTCGAATAATAACAAACATAAAACAAACAGATAGCTGCAAACCACACTTCCAAAAACATAAAATACTCACACTTCCCTGTTTATATATTTTAGAATTATGTAAATTTGTCAAAAAACATCAAGATTTCTACACTACATGCGAAGAGACACAAAAATGATAGACCTTTAGACACAACAAAAACAAAATAAACAAACCTCAATCCCGAATCAAAATGCACTCAACCAGCCCTTTAATTATGTCCATCAAAATTGACAACAAATTACCAAATAATATTAGAGACGAAGACAAAACAAATATATTTATTAATAAATTGAAAAGATTTCTTGACCTTGCATACTACACCGTAAAGGAGTTTCTAGATGATAAATCTATTGATAAATGATAAATGACTTTATTTTTGCAAGTAGGTTTGTACAAACACTTTTACACGTCAATCATATTTTTTTTTAAACTAGATGAGGTCGGCATTTCCTATCTGACTACTCTGAGAAGAAACGCCGAAACAAACTCAGAGGTCACAGTCTCTTTTAAAGTCCAGACATAATCTTAATCAGATCATGTGAAGACCATGTGGATTGGTGTCTGAAGTGGTCTTTTAAGGAAAGAACACACCGCTTGAGTGGACCTGTCCAATCAGTGCACGCATTTGTCAGTAATCATGCAGCTCCACTCAGAACTTAAGGATGTCAATGATTCGACGAACAATACCAAAGAAAGGACATTTGTGTAGGTCGCACAAATTACGCAAACTGCCAGACAATGTAAAAAATTAAATTAGAAGAAAAGGAAACCAAAAAAAAAGAACACCCACTTCGTTTTCACATTTACAATAATTAAAACAATATAATACTTTAAAAGTAAATATTCATGTCATTGTATAAGTAAAATTCATCAATGTCAATGTGTATATAAAATCAGGAAATAGTCCCGGTCTGATCATTTGAGGACCATGTACATGGGGGTGTCTGAAATGGTCTTTTGAGGAAAGAACCATACAGATTGAGTGGACCTGTCCAGTCAATGCACGCATTTGTCAGTAATCTTGCAGCTCAACTCAGAACATAAGGAGCACAACGATTTGACGAACAATACCAAAGAAAGGACATTTTAGTAGGCCGCATTAAGTACTCAAACTGCCAGATTATCATTAAAAATGAAATGAGTAAGAGAGATATAAAAAATAAACATCACCTACATAGTCCTCACATTCAAAATCATTAAAATAAAAATAATATTATACTCCTCAGAGTATATATTCATGTCATAGTTTAAACAATAGTCATCAAATGTCAAAGTGTATATTTCCAAATAAATAATAATAATATAATAAAAAAAATAAAGGAATTCATAATAATAAAAAAAAAAACATTCAGTATAATTACAATAATACATAAATTGGAGCAGCTTAATCCCAAGCTTTTTTGTCCTCAATATAATCTTTAACTGTATAAAAGGCTTTCTGGCACAACTTACGCTTAATGAATGATTTGAATTTATTGAGACTTAGATCTTGAACATGGCTTGGAAGTTTATTATAAAAACGTATACATTGACATCTGAATGAGCCACCTATTTTCTTGAGCCTTGTTGAAGGTACAACAAATTTGTGTTTATTCCTAGTATTTATATTATAGATATCACTGAATTTTTTAAACAATTTAATATTCTTATGGGCATATAAAATATTCTCAAAAATATATTGTGAAGGCACAGTCATTACATTAATTTCTTTAAATTTCTCTCTGAGTGAGTGTGAGTGTATTATAATATATGTATTGAAAAATAAAATACTCTTTCTGATACAAAACATTATAAAATAAAATACATATTAATAAAATATATGGGTACATAAAATATTAAATTGAATATTGAATACAGATATTCAAGTAAATAATATAAAAATATGAATACTTAAATAATTTTCATAATTTATTAAAATAAATGTATTAGGTATATATACTTATAATAATTAATCTAGTTGAGTACATAATAAAAGCGAAAACTTGTAAGAATTTAATAGTAATAATGTAATCTCATGCACATATATATAATAACAACTGATATGCTATACCTATCTACACAAACATAATAATTATATGTATAAAATATAATTATATACCAAATGAAAGACAGTAAATGAGAATATTGATTTAAATAAATTGTAACTCAGCCCTCTTCCTCTCTCCTAATTTTTGCGTGCCCGACAGGGTCCTTATTTGATCTTGTACCTTTTTATTTTTTACCATCTATGTAACATATAATACTTTAAATATGTACCGTGTGGTTCCGGACGTAAAGAATAGCACCACCCCATTTCTTCCCGTGGGTGTCGTAAGAGGCGACTAAGGGACTTACTAGAGAATGGGCAGCAGCGTTCTCTATACATTTTACCACCATACTGCGATCGCCAACCCGCCTGCCAAGCGTGGCGATTATGGCAAATCCCCCCAAAAATTGTACCAGTCAAATTGGCGGTGCTTGGGGGAGGCCCTTGTCCAGCAGTGGACGTCTTGCGGCTGAAATGATGATGATGATGATGATGTAACATATGGAATGCAATAAAGAATTGAGTATTGAGTAAAGTCAGTATTGCAAGTATAGTTGTAAATAAACTGTTTTAAAACTTTTAAACGAACATCCGTTGTTTAAAACCTTTTTCAATTTGTCTAAAACTACGATCACGTTGGCAGTACATTGATTACATATAACTTTAGAATTGTAATCAGTCGCCATTTTTATAATAAATGTACTATTTTTTTAGGATTAGACAAACTGAAAACTATGTAGATAGGCGTATTTATTAAAATATAGTTTATAAACATGTGTCGTAAATATAGATATTATATAAATAAAAAAAAAATCTAAAGAAATTTTTTCTCAACCACTGCATATTTTTAGAATTTATTTGTTTTTTATTTAATTGCCTTCGGTAAATCCTAAATCTGATAAATCGTAAATGGAGTAGGTGTGGTCGAAATCACTTCGTTAAACCAAAAAAAGACTGTTTACCAAACCTTTAAAATCCGTTTTGCATCTTTATTTTTGCGAGCTCATAAATTAATCCGCATTATATTAATGACATATGTATTTTCAACATCCCACCGTTTTACGACTCATAATTCTAGTCCATAAAATATGCGCTAATTACTTAAAAATATTAGTGTGAAAAAACACGTCGTTCGGATGGAATACCCATAAAAAGTTAATTAAAAATATGCGATTTATTGGCACCCTCATGCATTCGTTACGTCAACATGTCAATTAGAAATTATTATTTTTATATTTAAGTACCGACCGTTTTAATATTTTATTTATGGCAGCTTGGGTAAACTGGATTAACTTATCGACTAATGAGACACGATTAAATTAATGTAATTAGTTCTCACAGTGCAGCAAACTTATAGTATAGGCCAAGTGAAGTGTAAATAAGAATCAATAAGAACCATGATAAAGTGTGTCGTGTTAATAAGTGCGTGGTGATGCATTAGATCCGTGCGTGGCCGTGTGTATAATGATGACCAGTTGATGTTCAGAGAACCCGCACGGTCTGCAAGATGGTAGCTAGAGGGAGAGGGCGCATGCTCTCCATCCTCTTCAGCGCGTTGTTGCTGGGACGGGCTATTGCAGGTAAGAAACTAACAGTACTTTAAAATAAACTAAGGTCGGAAAACTTTTTGAAAATTACTAATAGTCATAGGTGGTGGTTTAACATTAACTTTCGACGTCGTGATTAATGACAAAAAATAATGTTGAAAATTCTCAAGGTATTCAATATTCCTAATTATACGTTATGTATTTGCCTCTTAGACGTGTAACAATATCGATCCAAACTGAACTTACATTATCAGTAGCTCTAGTACTGATAAAATATTGACTTCCATGCGACACGAGAAAGAATATCTAAAGCGTCTCGTCGGACTAAAAGCGAGTGAATCGTAAGCCAACTCCAAACTTGCATAAGCCCGGCTCCTGTATCGATGGACGGCGAACTGTCTATTTTAAATATTAGCATAAGAAGGCGATTTCAGCGAACGAAATTTAGCCTTCGACAAAGCCGATTCTATTATTCATTCAATTTATATTCGACAAGATTACAAAATTCTGTTCAATTCTTGGAGAATCCTCACACCTTAAATATCATTATTCGTTGAGGCCCTGTAATTACCAATGTGTAGTAACGAAGCATTGTTGTACATCAAATTACCGATACTGCTACTCGTTTTCCAATTTCACGTGTAGGTATTTCCACGCTGTTTGTCGTGAATTATTTATTTGTAATGTAGAACATATTTTTTGTAATTAAATATGTATGTGCGCACGTTTTACCAACAAATATCGACGCGAACATTAAAGAATACAAACTTCCTATAGACCTATGCTCTGCAATGTATAGATCAATGACTCTTAACTTTATTAAGAACAATCGAACAAACAAACAATGGGGAACACTCTTAATTTTCAAAGGCAATCACAACATCGGAACCCTCGCAGATATGTGGACTTAACTTGGTTAATACGTGACTCCATGGTAGTACAGTCATCCACAAAATGAAATCTACACAGAACAACATAAAAGTATATGAGAAATGAGATGAGAAAAAAAAAACGAAATACCATAAGGGGCCATTCATAAATTACGTCACACGTTAAGGGGGAGGGAGGGTGTCGATGAAGTGTGACATTGTGTGACAAGGGGGTGGGAGTTGTCCTAAATTTCGTGACGTCACATTTCAAAATCTATTTTAATTTAAGTATTAAGTAAAATACGTATCCTTATGATAGCTATTGCCCCAGTGTCGCATACCTGTTTAAGCGATCATGTGGCATCTGTGGTCTATATTTTGCATCATATAATGCTACTAATCAACCCAATCAATTACATAAGAAACAACAAGAAATTTTGCCCATCGTGAAGATTACTCTTCAAAGAATTGCTGCTAGATGTGCCAGAGACATTCTTTGTTTGGAGTATGACGATGATGCTGTATGGTTCGATGAAAAAGATGTTGACGCAACGAAAGTTCCTGACATTAACAACCCAAACGAGAACGAAGTGGTGGCTATGCCCATCCATACTATCCATACTTATAATCCACACTAATAATAATATAATAATTATAATAATAATATAATATAATATAATATATATATAATATTATAATATTAATATTTAATATATTTTAATATATCCATACTTCCATACTAATATTATAAATGCAAAAGTAACTCTGTCTGTCTGTCTGTCTGTCGGTCTGTCGGTCTGTCTGTCTGTCTGTCTCGCTTTCCTGCTAAAACCACTGAACCGATTTAAATGAAATTTGGTACACAGATAGTTTAGAGCCTGAGAAAGGACATAGGCTACTTTTTATCTCGGTAGTACATTCCCGCGGGATAAATTCCGACCTCCACGCGGGCGAAGCCGCTGGCAAAAGCTAGTCATAAATAGCCCATGAACTCAAGATGATTAAGTTTGATTTTTAATTAATATAATTCATCGTTTATTGTTTTATTAATTTCTTGCAGTGATTCGATATTAATTTTATTAAAAAATATTTAAATTGATATAAAACTAATTTCGGTACCGCTGTTTTAATTTCATAATTATTTCTAAATGTAAAATTTTACAATTTTACATGTCACGCCACACTAGGGAGGGGGGGGGGTCTCACAAATGTGACCAGCTGTGACAAGGATGGAGGCCCCCCCTACGTCAAAAATCATGAAATTAGTGTGACGTAATTTATGGACGGCCCCTAATGTTTAAGAAATTAATGAACCTAAAGTTCCACTAATTGTGTTCATCGATACTATAAACAATTGCACATTATTTTGAGTTGTCGATATTCAGAAGTGTGTTCTGTATTTAACAGATTTGCGCATTTGAAATATTGCTAATTCGATTGCAAACCGCACTGCAAGTCAAGCATAAAACAATCAGTCTATAATTTTCCCACCGCTTGGTTGGACATAGGGCCTCCTCTCGTTAAGAAGCTTGGTAATTACCCACGCGAGACCAGTGCACTTTCCTAGATATCACAAATCTTGGATATTTTGGTTTTAGGAAATGCCGGTTCGCCCACGATGTTTTCCTTCAGGGTTTTTGAGCAGTAGTGATGAAATAATTCAAAAACCCATAAGTTGTGGCCGTTACTTCTAGGCCACCACTGCAAAACATTTCCTAAATATTATTGCCAATAGGCAACTGCGCTAAAAAACCGATTAATAATCTTGTAATCCGCTATGAGTAAAATCTTTTGCCTCCGACTGTACAGCTTCCAGACTAACGAAGCGTTAACACAAATAGTTAAAACACCGAAACAAAGTCGAATTAATTTTCTCTAATTAGAAGCCGACGGTTAGCGAAAGTAGTAATCTGGAATCTTTTAGTTTATGTAACCGGAAAACCGGTGGAAATCGCGAACAGACTCCTGCCATGTGTAATGAATTATATTAGTTACACAGATAACATTAGAATTGTTTTATCTTGTTTAGTAAAACAATTATGAAAGCTTGGATGCTGAACTTTATGTTGAAAGTTTTCAGTTAGTAACTAAACGAGATTTTCCAAAATGGCCATTAGGTTTGTACCAAAACCTGGGCTAGCCTTAGGCCTTTTTTAAAATCAAGGAGCACTTTCTTTCCATGTTATGACTTTTCCATATACCTATTGCCATTTATTACAGGTAAATCCTACTAATATTATCAATGTGAAAGCTTGTGTATTTGCATGTTTGTTACTCAATGATGCAAAAAAGGTCCAACGGATATGAATGAAATTTGGCACAAAGATGGTTTATAATCTGTATTAACACATAACATACTTTTTATCCCAGCAGTACGTTCCCATGGCATAAGTTCCGAGCTCCACACGGATAAAGCCGCTGGCAAAAGCAAACAAAGTATAAATGAAATATTCTGAAACACCATGTTAACCTAATTATTATTCACACAGAAAAGGCTGGTTCACCCTTTTAACGAAAGTGTTAAAGGTAACCGAGAACAATAATACACTTAATAATAATAATAGCACGAATCACTGAGTATTATCTCTCAAGGCTGTTGTAGAAACAAAACCGAACAACGGTCCGCACAATAAATTCTTGCTTATTTCTCGCCGGCATTGTTACTTACCAGATATATTTGAGTCTCCTCAGAAATGAATCATTAAACGGTGTCGAGGAAGGGCGGAGGTGCCTCTGCGGACATAAATCAATCTAGAACTGACATGCGACATAAAATACTGCTAGACTAACAAAACAGTAGGAATTAGCCGATTTACTACGACCTTTTTAGCCCAAAATACACACGCAGGCTGTTAATTTTCCTCATATATTATGGCACTCCTCGGTTTTCAAGATTATATTATATTTTTAGCGACTTCATTTACTTGTGTTACTCTACTGCAGTAAACACACCTGCAAATTCACGTCAACAGTAAACATCTCCATGTGACAGACATAGGCAAATGAATTACATAGAAACGATCTGTGGTTCCTCAAATTCAACATAATTATATCTCTCACTACAGCTTCAACATAGTTTTATTTTATTCTGAGTAATTGAGTGTTAAGTAGGTAATAAAAATATGTGAATTACGTACCCGAGTGAACAATTACTTTTCCTTAATTCTATGGTAGGAGTCATTAAGTTCCCTTGGACGTATCGCGCGTAAACTGCGACGGCCTCGATCAGTTGCGGGCCCCATTAAGTGTGCTTAATTAACGTGTAAACTGATGAACTTTCTAATGGATTTTGTTTTTAAGCTCAATTAAGTGTAGAAACTGAGCCTGAGTGATGAACGTCGACCAATAACTTATGAATACTTAGGGAATTGTTGTCACTTAGCTTTCTGAATATTAATTTGTACTTACAATATATTATCTAGGTACGAACATCTTCGAATTATATTTAAATTATTAATTTTAATTTTCATGTCAATTTACATGCGTATATTCGTGCGTATATTCATATATTTTTTTACAAATTGTTGTTTGACATTGCGCTTAGCTTTTTGAAAACAAATATATTTAATATTTTGTATTGTATGCTAGCACCATATAGGTAATTACTGAGTGGTTGTACGATTGAACCTTTCCATTAATTTAATTTTAACCTTTGCCAGGAATAAATAAATATATATTCTCTTATACTTATTGTACTAGAAAAACGACCCTATTAATAATAACTACACATATAAAGTTGCTGTTATTTAAATAAAAATATTAAAAGACGCAAACTTCCCAAACTTTAGAGCTTTAACAGTACTTACCAGTACTTTGGTAGCACCACCTGAAGAGGTTCTTCCATTAGGAAACAGCTCCTTACTGCGCGAATACTTTTCCTCCGAGCTGTTACAGCCTTACAGGTTATATTTTTTCCTGTCCGTACGAAGAAAGTCAACATGAGATATGATGTTGACTCTCAACGTATAGACACACGTCTCTGAGTACTTTCCTACTGGCTCATATTACACAGAACTCTTATTTTAACAGCTTGCACTATCTCCTCTCGAATGCTTAAAGTTTTCATACCACAAGCTAGGTACCAAAGTTATGCCATAGTTCTAATTTTGACACTAAAAACTTCAAGATTTGTATCATAAAATTGGGAAAGTAACAGTGGTTCGGTCTTGGGCATCCCTCATGACACATGGACCCATAATTACGGGTCTAGCAAAACTTTTGGAAATAGGTGAGCATGCGGTGGATAGCACACAAAGTGGGCAGTTGCAAACTCCAACTCAGTGGAAACTTTCCCAGGATACATACATGTTTGTTAACGAAGTGTCAGAACTAGGTATAAGGTAATGAAGGTCGGGTTTTCTTGTAAGTATTTATTTTATCGTTTGTAGGTAATCAGTCACGAAATTAGGAGCTAACATATCATTACTCTAGCACGAAAGTAGGTGGTTGTACTGCCTAGTGTTTGTCGGTGAATTATCGTTTATGTCAGACACGCATGTTTCTCATGTATTCTTTTCGTGAAATGAATAAACTTGGGTGTCGTGTAAATTAAACAAGTACGTAAATACTATTACAAGTAGGAACCTAAATATCGGCTCAAAAGTTTTATCGTAGGGAACGATCACAACGCAACACAAACCCGTTATAAAAATAGAAACAGAACATTGTAACTTAAACACTCTAATACACATTATAACTCCATTATCTTGATTCAAAAGCCGAACATTCTCGCGCAAGTTAAAAGAGAGTTTCCAGATATTTTGAATAGATGCCGCCCAATATTATACTGGTAATATTGTATTAATAATATTCAAACCGATATACCTAAACAATCTTATGCCCATAACATAATAATAGAGCAAAAACTAGTTTTCTTTCCAATCTGCTTTATTCTCCTCTAATGTTAGTATTGCATGCTATTTTAACGTAAATATATAAGTATACTTTTTATAATAATTGAAAACCGGAGGTTTTTCTCATCGAACGATTTGGTATCAGCTAGCACTTATCAAGTTGACTGACATTCGATTACACCTATCGTGGCTTATCCTGGGATGAGAATCTTAACAATTTAAGAGACTTTTAACAGCCACTTCCATCGTTAAAACTTTACGATGCAATTCTATTTTCAAATTCTTATTATAATTAAAAAAAACCTCAACTGGGTCAGAAACGGTATCAAAGGCTGTACCAAAATCACTCCTGTGAAATGAATCTGAAACGATCTTGGAAATACCTTTGTCTACAATAACTAAAAGAATAAACATGATAAGTTGAGATGTATATCAAAGAAAACAAGGAAAAGAAATCGTATGAGCTACTTTCTTTGGTAGCACTCGCTACGTAAACTCATTCGTTCGTAACATATAAGTTTGATGTGATACAGAAATAAGTTTGGCGCCGGAGAGATTCAAGATCCCATAAGAGCGCTTAAGGAAAGTGGCGTGCCCCTGTTTCACTCGGATATATTGGAGGGTTTCCTCGCACTACATCTACATAATTGTACTCCTTACATACGGCGGATTTGTTAATCATATTGTAACAAGATAATGTAGGCGTACAACTTTTATGGGTACAACTTTGTCTGGCTGTGTAGCTAATGGGAAATCTATTGTGAGTCTCGGAAATTTGTCGCGAGTAAACTGTACGTTTGGCTTACTCGTGACTTATAATATGAATTATCCCTTTTGATTGTGAATATCTTTGCATATCAATCAGCCCATAATGTTCCCACAGCTGGGACATAGGCCTCCTCACGATGAGAGGTAGTGGGCCTAAATTCACCACTCGGGTCTAGTGTGGGTTGGTGAATATCTTTGCGTTACGGTATTTTTAGTATTATACAGAGTTTCTATTAGTTCAGTGCACCGGTATCCAAATGCCTTCTCTAACAATTTCCACTGAGTCCTACCTCTCGCAAATCTTCTCCAAATTGTACCCGCTGAGAACATTTAACAGTATAAAGATAGAATGACGAATATAAGCTCATTTAAAATTTAATTCAAATCGAATTTGATACGAAACGTGATATTTTAATTTCATGCAGAAAGAGTTTTATACTTTTTTCATCATACGTCAGCCAATATCGAGATAGAGAAATATTGTATCCGCTCCTCATCTCTGGGGAAAACACAAAAGAAAACTAAAGAGACAGACTGGGGTGAACTGGTGTCAATCTACCCATGTTACGGGTGAGTTGTCAACTTTGAACTTCATCGAAACTTATGTAGGTATCTACCGATGTATATACAAGGTTTACTAGAATAGACGCAACTCCTGAAAGTTGTTTGTTCATAAATGACTAATGAATCGATTTAAGTAATTTTTGTACAGGTATTATTTTTTTCTATTTTGTAATAGGGGAAGTACGTCCAAAATGACATATACGGACAAAATGACACACCGGGCTTTTTTCGAAATTGGCGGGCTATAATCCTGCAGTTGGCATATCATTATGTGACGCCAGCCATGGTGGCATACCTGTTAAGTTTATACCACCATTGACTTGGTCACGCCGAAGTTACTTGCAGGAAAGCGTTTTGTGCGCATGAAAGTTTTTTATTTTTATTGATTTCGTCCTGCTTTTTATTAGTTTCTCGTGGTTTCTATTACACCTTTTGTAATAAATTAAAAAAGTGTAGCATTATGCTGCATTACTTAAAAGTATTTATTTATAAATCTCGTGTTTATAGTAATTATGACTTAATTAGTGTTAAGATAACCTGTGGGGCAAAATGACATACTTACATTCGGGGCAAAACGACATACCTTTATTCAATGATGAGGTTTTCAATGTTGAATCGAACTACGATATTGATCCTTAAAAGCAGTCAGGAAAAAGGTGAACCCAGGTACAGAAGACTCATTACGCTGCGGAGTCAAATGTGGAAGATTTCCAGCTGTGTCGAACTGTGATGATGATGACTGCGCATGCATTTACTGAAACGACCCCTTTTCCCGTTCCAAGCCCAACGAGTGCTGGCAACGGTGCAACAATTGTTCTCTTTGGTCTCATTTTACATATTTTTGAAATATGTACTTCATAATTTTTGTATTTATTAAGTATGTCATTTTGTCCGTACTATATGGACAAAATGAATTTCATTAGAGGTTTCGATTAATTTAAATGATATTTTTTATATAGTTCCTATTCAATTACAAGTTTACTTCGGTTAAAACTTATGAACCAAAGATGATTATTCAAACTAAATAGTGATTGTAACTGTGTTAATTAAAAATATATGACTGCAAAACAAAACCGTATGTTATTTTGGACGTACTTTCCCTACAACATTTTTGAAAAATACATTTTACCGATTGAGACAAAGAAAATGTTATCTTATTATCTTATATCAAGGCAATACCACTCAATTTTAAATACATAAAGTAATGCTAGGATCAACACGATCTTCCTAATAATTAGTTTGATTTAAAAAAAGAATTTATGTTAATTATATTATGCTTTTAACTAAAAACTCTAATTGGAGTGCATGAGGTCTTGCGTTAATTATGTAACACGGTGTTTAGTTATTTATATAGTTACGTAAAATAAGATCATTTGTTTCTTATTTCACGTTTTACTAACCGTTAGGACAAAATGATAAATACCGGTCATCCGAAGCCCAGAATCTAACAACGAGACTTAACAAGGAGCATCATATTACCCAGTAACTGGGTTAATATACAGTCGCTTCATGTAATTTATTGGTATTCAGCTGCATCCGGTTAGACCAGAAATCGACCCTGACTTAGTTGGATAAAGCTAGGCAGGTTATGAAATATTTGGTCCAGTGGTTGCAAGTTCCTGGATTAAATTCCCGGGTCCGGCAAATTGTTATTGAGTTTTTCCATTTGTAATTTCTCAGTAGCAGCCCAAAGTTTGGATATGCTGTCCTATATGACATTTATTTTTTATAGTGCATACAAATAACGGACATTAATATTTTTTAGGATTAAAAAAAATATTAATGTATATATGCACTCAATGTGGCTGCATTTATTAAATACGGCACACATTGAACAATTTCAGTTTTATTCACACCTTTTTGAATTCATATCGATTTCAGGCTATACAATATTTTTCAGCGGCGAGGCGTAAATTTTTCTAAAAGAGAAGCCGAAGCGAAGTCGGCCTTAACTTACTGACTCATCAATAAAGAATACTTACTATCATTCTAAAATTAATATAGGAATGCAATGAATTAAATACAATTAAATTGAACAGATGAAAACGAATAAAATATGCAATATTCCTCTATCTCGTTCTCGCTGACGCATTTTTCTATACCTGTCTCTGTCATAACCCGTTGTACAGCGGCTTGCTCTCGTACATATCATGCGGTGCCACGTGACCTAAAGTGACATCATTACGGGATCGCTGTTGTATGAATTTTTAGTTCCCGATTATGACGTTTTGGCGCCGGGTTAATTTAGAACATTTCTCTTTTGTTGTAATACAAAGGTATAAATAACCTTTTTTGTTGTTTGAATGTTATGGTGAATTAAATACCCGTAGTGTAACTATATTTATTGACAATAGTAGCCACTATTTACATACTATTGTATTTTGAATAGTGATACGAGTTACCAATGCGAATCCCCGAAGGCAAGCCGGTAGGAATCTATACTTAATATAATATTATAAAGCTGAAGAGTTTGTTTGTTTGTTTGATTGAACGCGCTAATCTCAGGAACTACTGGTCCGAATTGAAAAATTCTTTTTGGATTGGGTAGCCTATTTATTGAGGGAGGCTATAGGCTATATAACATTACGCTACAATAAAGAGGAGCGGAGCAGTAATGAAAAATGTTGCAAAAACGGGGAAAATTTATTCCTTTTGAGAGTTTCCGTTGCGTGCGCTGCGTAAACGGTTAAAGTAACGCAAAAATCATATATGACGGAATTGTTTCTTTTAAAAAGTTCAAAAAAAAAGTCCGCGAGAGCATAATATGTTTATCTTTTAAGGTTGACTCACTATAACTCAAAAGGAGCGAGCAGCAACGAAATATGGACGAAAACTAGCAGGCAAATCGATGCGACGGGAAGGGTCAGGGGAGCAAAAATTTGACGCGGACGCAGTCGCGGGCAGAAGCTAGTCGTGTTATGCCTTTGGGGCCTTCGCCACTGATATTTTTAGTAAAACGTTTTATTTACAGCCATTAGTTACGGAACAAAGTGATCCGGTAACGACTGCTACAGCAGTCCTCTGTTGGACATACGCTTCTCCAATTGCAATGTATTAAGTGCACACAAATAGAGCAAGTGAAGTGGTTGCCTTTATTAGCTGTAAAACTGATGACCGTTGGGATGTTCTTGAATTGAGACCGCGAATCAGCAAACGTAAGGTAGGACACCCTCAGGCTAGGTGGAGCGGTGATCTTCGCAGGGTGGCTGGTCGCAACTGACTAAGAGTTGCCGAGAATCGAGCTAGTGGGCTTGCAATTGGAGAAGCGTATGTCCAACAGAGGACTGCTGTAGACAGATGATGCATGCTTATAAAGTCTCTGGATTTGTTTGTTCTTTAAACATAAGTGAGTAGTATAAGTAGTAGAGTTGAAAGGCCTTCCACAAGGTGGACCGATGACCTTCTGAAAGCCGCAGGAATACACTGGATGCGGGAAGCACAAAACTGGTCGAAGTGGCGGAGCTTGGGAGCGGCTTATGCCCAGCAGTGGACGTCTTTCGGCTGAAATGATGAATATTAAAACAGCTTCAATTATCCATAAATAACCTTCAAGAAACCCGTAATTTTGAAAGAAACCTTCCAGTAAAGTAAAGTGCTTAGTTCTAGAATGATAACACGCGGTTGTTTTCGTGATTTACGATTTTGTTGTGGAATAATCGTGACATACAATCGTAACCCACGCAACGTAATTATATTAAATTGTTAATTAGTGCCAACAACTGAAACAAGGCAAGTGCTTCACGTAGGAGGCAGCGACGAAAATTAACTATGTTAATTATAACGCCGTTTAAGATCTTAGTAGTAATGTTCATTATTATATCAGTAGTGTATAATTGGGGTTCCTGGATCAGAGATCCAGTCACCCCAATTATACATTTGATGTGAACTAGACAATCAGTCATTCGATCAATATTTTGAGAACTAGACAATCAGTTATTCTATCAATATTTTGTGAACTAGACAAATCAGTCAATAAATGAATATTTTGTGAACAATCAGATTTGATTTGATTTGATTAGTGATCAGTCAATCGATCAATATTTATTCAAACATTTCATTAATTTATTTACTCAGGTTCTACATTCTAGTATTCGAAATAATTTGATTTTGTAGATCATATTATTTCGAATGCTTCTATGTAGAACATTCCATTACAATGCGATTATTACGATCGTGGCAGGAGGGGCGTTTCGTAGTATCTGTGTCCCCATAGGAAAAAAGGCGTGAGTTTGTGTATGTATGTATGTATTCGAGTATTCTAAAATATGTACAATTCATTGCAGTGCGATGCTGTCGAGGTAGTGCGGATGTGCTACACAACGTATCACTTTTATTCTCCCCCCCGCCCCCTTGACCTTATTGATAATCACAACCACAACACATCCTTACACTAAGTGAGTAAAGCTCATAAAGTACTAAGTACAAATCTTTGATAATACGTTTGGTGCATTGGTTACTAGCTCGTCTCTATTCCAACTATAAATTGGGGTAGGCTTGTATGATAAATTCTGATTGAAGCCCTATCCCTCAATAATGATAAAAAAAGGTAGAACATGTTAGTGAGTTTTTGATTTACTTTTTGTTTAAGAAGTTTTTGAAGAGGGAAAATGGTAAATAAAAGATTGAACCAGAATAATATCATGATACATTTATTAATGGATTTCCATTGAGTCTGAGATTTTTACAACAATATCCTTAACAGAATTATATATATTATCCATATACATATTTTTTACAACATGTTGTATACATAATTCGGCATCACATTTGCACTGGGAGCTTTCACTGTCACTAAACTTTTCGGCATCATAGATTTCAATTCTAATCACCTTTCCCCCGTTGACATTAGACCCGCGCGTAAGTTTCTTCACGTAAGAAAAAATAGCGAGGGACTTTTTCAGTTTCTTACTATTCGGTCCATCGAGGTTTAACAACCTTTCACCTCGCTGTCCCGCTGGTGGATTCGCAGGAATGAAGTTAAACAGATCGTTTTCAGAGTCCTGAAAATAAATAAAAACGTATGACTAACTAATAAACCTAAATAATACCTACTCTAGTTGCCTTTATTCAAACATTAAATATTCCTACATGCTATACACATGGCTACATAATATTAGATTGATTGTTGGTTTTAACTCAGCTAGGAATCGAACCCCAGGCCTACGACGAATACCATCACTTATCAATCACTCTACCCACTTTACTATTCTCGTGTGTTTAAACTAAAAAAAACATGTCCTAATTTAAAAAATAAAACCACATTACTGAAATAAAAGGTCTACATAATATTTTAATTCGTGTGATGAAAAAGTGAACTGAGCGTAAAATGCATTAAAATGTTTGTTGCAAGCATTTCACTATTCAAATTCAATAATAAATGATAGTAAGATCTGTTATTAAACCAAGTTGAAACTTTTTTATAAAAACAAATATAAAATAAAAGAATTAAATTAATACTCACCGACATAATTATTACTCGTTGATTTACTCGCGCTTGCTGATAGGAAACTAAATAATAATTGATTTTTCAAGATATTTTATCCTTTATATAGGGTTCTATTAAATAATTTTAAATGGATTTAAAGTTCAAAATTGCTGTGAAAAAGTCTAATAGCACATGTCAGCATAATTTTATATATTCGCGACAAACCGACGCTATACCGTTTCAGATTACGCATACCATAATATAAAGCCACCGGTAAATAGACGGCGGTGCGATGCGATAGCGTCGCAATGACGTTTCAATGCTAGCTAGGGAAGGCGTGGGCACTGCTCAACAACACAGGATAGTAATGATGCAGTAGTTTAACTTTATAGAAAACGTCCAAAACGACACGCTTCAAAATCTCAGTGTATACCGGTAGACAGTTGTTCGATTGCGCAATATACGTGGATTTTTCTATCGAGCAGCCGTAGGTAATTAATTCAAGATCACTGCACTATTAACTTACTGTATCATTATTATCCGTGTCCGCATCATGTGTTATCGCATATACTGATTTAAACAATTCAAAACATCACCGCGACGCTACCGCACCGCATCGCTATCTGTGAACTGGTGACTTAAAAGTCAATACACACAGAAAGCGGCATCATCCAGAGCGACACTTAATAGACATTAGAACTGGACCACCCACTGATTTATCGACTTTAAGTATCTTTAACTATGAAGATAAAGTTCAAATTCAAGATCTCGATGTTTATTGTTTAGGAAGACGTTTTTCTACAACGTAAACTATTACATATTTGGGTGTAAGGGCTGATAAAGCATTTTTGTAACGCGTGATCTATTCCTTATACGGGATATCGTGACGTGGATTTTGCACTATTTAAGAGTGCATCCTGCAGAAGCTGGATCACATCAACACTTCAACTAGGAGTGGTTACATCTAAATCACTACCAAACTACCAGATCTTACTAACTACCAAAGCAACGTCAATCTTCTAAAATGTAAGTACATATCTATTCACTGTTCAATGTAATTTACTTTGTGTTGTTTCCACCTAATTCACTATTCAATCATTCGAGTATTATAGTATTCAGATGAGTTAGTGAGTCTACATCTATAAAAATTAAACAGTTTATTGATTCATAATTTTTAATAATCATTTATTCAAGTAATTAGTGCATTCAGTTAATATTGCCTACACGATTAAAACAAACTGATTACTGATTCACTGTTTTTATTTATTACAGGTCCAAGAACACGGCTGACCATATTTTCCCTACGGAGGACGAATCGACGGACGAGGAGCATGTCTCAGTGAAAACCAAGCCGAAGGAGAACAAAAAGCGCAAGCCTTCGTCAACGAGCAGCTCCCAGCCGTCTACGAGTAAGAAAACTAGGCCGACCATTCACCCAATCACTCCAGTCACCAAGTCAACGGCTCGCGAGTTGTTCGGGAGCGACAGTGACGACGATGAAATTGAGGTGGTTGCGGACAAGAAGAATGCCCCGATATACTCGTACATCACTAGGAGACTAGCGAACGGGTTTTCACGTCAAATGAACGAGCAGAAGAGAGGTGAGTTCTATATAGAACTCAAAGTATATAAATGTAATGAAATAGAGCGGGTCCAACCAGTAAATAGGTGGCGCCACTCGGTAATCACGATCAAAAACAAATGTGATGAGGATTCAGAGTCCTGGCGTTGCCTAAACGCCTACATAACAAGCACCCGGAAGGAGTTTAAAAAATGTACTCCTACTTTTATAAGCTCTTACCAATAGTTTACATTATGAGATTTAAGCTATACCACATTATTATACTTACATGGAGTTTATTTTAAGATAGAATTTTATAACCGCATTTAATCCCAATAATTAAACAATACAATAAAAAATGTTGTGTCTTTTTTTCCAGTTATACACCCCGTCGATGGCTCATCAAATTCTGATAATAATAAAGTTAAATCCAAGATTGATATTCCAGAAATTGAATATGATACAAATAAGTCAAAGTTTGATAAAGTTAAATCCCAGATTGATATTCCAGAAATTGAATATGATACGAATGTTTATGAGCCAAATTGTTTACCAAAGTATATTCATTGTGATAAATGCAAAATTGAGATCCCAGAAGATAAATATAGATATCATAAGAGAACGAATATTCATAAATCGAATTGTTTAATAAAGTCAAAGTTTGATAATATTGATATTGTAGCTACGGCATTTAAAAATAGAATCATGACTTATCGCTTAAACCCTTCAATAGAAGACGAGTACGTCATACTAGAGGCGTTCTTGGGTGATAAGCGAAAAGATGTTTTGAAAATCATTGAATTATCATTATTGGAACATACCTGCATTAAAGTTAACTTCGAGCTGTTTGCTTACTTTTTACTACCACAATTAAGTGAGCAGCAGCTTAAGTCATTTAATACGAAATATGAAACTATATACAGCAGTACTGACATTAATAATTTATTCTCAAATATAATAGAAATATTTAAAAGAAAACTTACTGAATTTGAGCATTGTGAATCTGGATGGTCATTTGTCTGTACAAGTCATTTAGAAATAAATATAAATAAATACTCTCCCATGCGGGGTGGTACTTATTTAGAGCTACCACAAGTTATTAAAAACACAAAGAGTTGTTTGAATATACGCAATAATGATGATGAATACTGTTTTTTATGGAGTATTGTTGCAGCATTATTCCCAGCAAAAAGTAATGTATGTAGAACAAGCTCTTATCCGCACTTTAGTTCAATATTTAATATTCAAGGAATTTCATTTCCACCTTTACCTAAAGATATCAAGTTATTTGAAAAGAATAATTGTGAGTTCAGTATTAATATTTACGGATTAGATGAACGTTGTACTGTAACCGGCCCTCTATATGTGACGAATTGTAAGAAAGATAAACATATTAACTTACTGTATTTTGAAAAACAAAATAAAGGACATTATTGCTTGATAAAAAACCTTTTACGCTTAGTGCGACGGCAAGTTACTTGTCACAAGGGTCAAATGCATTTATGTGAAACATGTTTGCAATTTTTTACTTCCGAACAAAAGTATCATTCTCATAGTTGTTCCAAAATTTTAACCATACTGCCGGATGAAAACAATATATTACAATTCAAAAATTATGAGCGAAAGCAAAAAATTAACTTTGTGATTTATGCTGACTTTGAAAGTATACTATTAAATTATAAAGAAAAATGTAATGATAAAAGTACGATAAAAAATAAACTACATCAACCGTCTTGTTTTGCATATTATGTATGTTGCTCACATGATAGTAGCTTGAACAAATTCGTAACATACAGAGGACCTGACTGTGTAAAAGTGTTTGTTAAGAGATTAATTAAAGAAGCGAAGGTAATTCACAATATTTTAATGACTAAGAAACCCATGAGATCTATGACGAAAGAGCAAACTGATAATTATAGTAAAGCAACTACGTGCCATATCTGTAATCATTTATTGTTTGGTGATAAAGTTTGTGATCATGATCATATTACATCCGAGTACAGAGGCGCGGCACATTCGCACTGCAATTTAATTTATAGAGTGTGTTCATTTATCCCAGTTATCTTTCATAACTTATCTGGTTATGATTCTCATATATTTATTACAGAATTATCGAAATATGATGGTGAGATAAAAATTATACCAAAAACAAAAGAAAAATATATAAGCATAACTAAAATAATTAAAACTGAAACAGGATGTAAACCTATACAGATTAAATTTATAGATTCTTTTCAATTTCTTAGTTCAAGTCTTGACAATTTGAGTAAAAGTTTAACGGAGAACGATTTTAATCATTTATCATCACATTTCTCAGATAAAAGCCAATTAAATTTACTGCGAAGCAAAGGTGTATATCCGTATGAGCATGTTTGTTCATGGCAAGCATATAATGAAACACAACTTCCAGCAAAGAATCATTTTTATAACACTTTACAAATGAAGCACATAACAGATGCTGAATATCAACATGCCCAAACCGTATGGAAATGTTTTGATATTAGTTCTCTTGGTGAATATACTGACCTGTATTTAAAGTGTGATGTACTATTATTATGTGATATATTTGAAAATTTTAGAAATATTTGTCTGCAGCACTATAAACTCGATCCTGCGTATTATGTGACTTCGCCTGGATTAAGTTGGGACGCTATGCTCCTATACACAGGTGTTCAGTTAGAATTGATCAATGATTTTGAAATTTATAAAATGTTAGAAAAAGGAATACGTGGAGGATTAGCTCAGTGCTCTCACCGATATGCTGAAGCCAATAACATTTATTTACCTTATTTCGATAATTCTAAGCCATCAACATATTTGATATATTTAGACTGTAATAATCTTTATGGCTATGCTATGACTAAAAAATTACCGATATCAGAGTTTAAATTTATGAAAAAGGATGATATCAAAAATTTTAATTTATTGGATGTTCCTGATGATGGCGAGTATGGTTATATTTTAGAAGTAGATTTAGCGTATCCAAATCATTTACATAATTTACATAGTGACTTGCCTTTTGCTCCAGAGAAATTCATACCTATTGGAGGGAAAACACCAAAGTTAATTGCAAATTTGTATGATAAATATAACTACATTATTCATTATATTCATTTAAAAGCATGTCTTAAAAATGGCCTTATCTTGAAAAAAATTCATAGAATCCTTTGTTTTAAACAAGAATCTTTTTTGAAAAAGTATATAGACTTGAATACTAGCTTACGACAAGCAGCTTCAACATCATTCGAAAGAGATTTTTTTAAGCTTCTTAATAATTCAATATTTGGTAAAACGATTGAAAATAAACGTAAGCAAGTGGAGGTCAAATTAATAACCAAATGGAGTGATGATTTAAATATTACAAATAAAATAGTAGGTGCTGAGAAATTAATCACAAAACCTAATTTAAAAAGTGTTTCTATCTTTAATGAAAACTTTATAGCAATACAACTGAGTCCCATGAAACTTGTTTTAGACAGACCAATATATATTGGGTTTGCTGTGCTAGAATTCTCTAAGTGGCATCTGTACAATTATCACTATAATTTCATTAAGAATAAATATGGTGACAAAGCTAAATTATGTTACACTGATACTGATAGTTTGTTGTATTTAATACATACTGAAGACTTTTATAAAGATATGCGTGATAATTTGTCAGAATTCGATACAAGTAATTTTGAAACTAATAATCATTACTTTATTCCTAAGGTGAACGAAAAAATTCCTGGTTTATTTAAAGACGAGTTAGGAGGTGACCCAATAACCGAATTTATAGGCTTAAGAGCAAAGCTTTATTGCATTAAATCATTAAATACTCAAATAAACAAAGCAAAAGGTGTATCAAAGCCTGTTACAAGATGTTTAAAATCATCTAATTATAAAGATGTTTTATTTAAAAACTTAACATTAAAGCGTAAGATGAATATGATAAAATCAATGAAGCATGTGCTTTTTTCACAAGAAGTAAATAAAGTAGTTTTAAACAGGATAGACGATAAAAGGCATGTTCTAGGCAATCAAAAAGATACCGTACCTTGGGGTCATTGTGATTACATATGTTAATTCAATATTTTTTTTTTTTTTTTTTTACTTCAATTGTAGACTTATATGATATATTTAAATATGAGAATGGTTATGCATTATATAAAATCGAATAATTATATTGTTAGTTAATACATACATATTTAGCTGTACTCTATATTTGATGGTTTTATTTATAACCCTTTTTCGACATTACCTGTAGAGATATTATCTAAGTATAAACGATCATTTTTATTTATTTGTGTACTTATTCATTGAAACCAAAGCTAAAAGAACTACCAAAATCTGATTATTGGGGGTTATAATTACTTAGTGTTCCTGATAAGCATTATAAATACTAGAACATATATGTTTTTTGACAGATACAAACATGAAGTGGGTCAAGCAACCAGTTTCATTAGAAGTAAAAAATATTGAAGTGGAGAAAAATAAGCTACACGCAAAGCATAGTGTTCTTTTGCCGAATAATATAAGATGTATAATATGTGGCCCTTCGAATTGTGGGAAAACGAACGTCATGATTAGTTTGTTAATCCACGAAAATGGCTTAAAGTTTCAAAATGTTTACTTGTATTCAAAGACTAGCTTTCAACCAAAATATATTTTTCTAAAACAAATCTTAAAAAGAGTGCCAGAAGTAAAACTTTTTATATTTAATTTTGATGACGAAGTTATTCATCCTAACGATGCATTACCGAATTCTGTTATTATTTTTGATGACGTGGTTTGTGAAAAACAAATTAACATACGAAATTATTTTACAATGGGCAGACACAGAAATATAGATTGTTTTTATTTATCTCAAACGTATTCAAAAATACCAAAGCAGTTATTACGTGACAATGTTAACTTTTTGATAATTTTCAAGCAAGATGAAGTTAACATGAAACATATATACGATGAACATGTTAGTTCTGATATAGAGTGGTCGAAGTTTAAAGATATATGTTCTAAAATCTGGATACATCCTTATGATTTTTTGACTATTAATAAGGATTGTGGATTAAACAAAGGCAGATATAGACAATCATTCGACAAGTTTATTTATTGTGATTAATGGCTATATAAATTATGAGTGCAAAAAATTAAAATCATTTGAGCATAAATACTTCTTAATATAAGTCGTATAATGGACCACAACATTACAGATCAATTAATTAAGTCTGCGGACGCTATTAAGGCAAAAGTGAAACAAATGAAAGATTATGAGTTTAAAACTGACACTCATTTGAAATATTTTTTCAAGCCTCTCGCAGACCCTCTAAATGCAATCGTAGCTAACAAGCAAATTTCTACAATAAAAAATGAAGATACTTATGATGACGAAATTAAACACACTGATATAGGTTCAACAATATTTTTGCGTGATAAATCTCATGATATGTATAAACATGAATCATCTAATGAGTCAAGCTCGTTAGAAAATTTTTATTCAGAAGATGAAGGAGATAATGGATTGGAAAAAGATACAAATGCATCGTTGAAAAAAGAAGATATCATTGAAATATATGAGGATATGAATATACCATTTGGTGTACGTAGTGAGAATAACAAACATATGATCGGAAATACAATAGTTAATTTCTCAACCACTCATGAGAACTCTGGTAAAGTGTTTAACATTTGCGTAGCTAATAAACAGTATACAATAACACCTGGTCTAAAAGAACTATTGCTTCGCAAAAAGCCTGATTTAACTTTAGTCAATTTAAAAGATAAATTGGTTTACAAAGAAATACTCCTGAAAACTAATGCTCATAAAAGAGACTTTGACCCTGCAGGTCAAATTAAAGGTGATAAAGGTCTAAAATATTCTCAAGTGGTCAAACCATTATTTTCTGAGTCTTATAAATGCTTACAAGCACCAATAGAAGTTAAATCTAGGCAAAAAAGAGGAGCTGGTTTACCGTTTCTTAAAAAATATAAAAAAAATACTGAACTTGTTTATTGGGATGATCCTAATGAATTAGTGGACAGGCTTAAACTTTTGATCGCTTCTAAAACTGCAGGTAATACTAACCTTGATAACGAGATTTTATCAATTATTGAAGAACTAAAAGAAGCGGGTGTAATACATGAATAAAAGGGCTTATCATAGAAATTGTTACTTAGTCTAATTTTATAGTTCAGAAGTGACAGTTGAAAGAATGAGCAAAGTGAAAAGAGACATCATAAACGAAATTCACAGAAGTGCAAGAATCAATTTTTCTCGAAGACATGTAATATTAAAAGATATTGATGATCTTTGGCAAGCCGATTTAATGGATATGCAAAGCATTTCCAAATTCAATACGAACTGCAAATATATTTTAGTGGTTATCGATGGATTCTCTAAGTATGCTTGGGCTATTCCACTTAAACAAAAAAATAAAGAATCTGTATCTAATGCATTCAATACGATATTGAGTAGTGAAAAACGCATCCCAAGAAACTTGCAAACAGACCTAGGAACAGAATTTTACAACGCAAGTTTTCAAAAAATTATAAAAAATAATTCTATCAATCACTACAGCACTTATTCGACCAAAAAGGCCTCCATTGTAGAACGACTTATAAGGACGATAAAAAGTAAGCTTTACAAGGAATTCAGTTTAAAAGGGAACTATAAATGGACTGACGGTACGCTTGCTAAAGTAATTAACAGATATAATCGAACAATACATACAACAATTGGTTTACCACCAGCTCGAGTCAATCATAAAAATAAATCTCAAGTACTAAATATTTATTTTAATCGACAACAAATGAAAACAAAGCGTTGTAAGTTCAAGATAGGTGATTTTGTTCGAATAAGTAAACATAAAGGTTGTTTTGAAAAAGGCTATACTCCTAATTGGTCCACAGAGATATTTAAGATTATTAAAGTTCAAAATACAAATCCTACGACATATTTATTACAAGACATTAAACAGCAGCCTATTTTAGGAGCATTTTATAATCAAGAATTACAAATTACCAAACATCCTGATACTTACCTTGTTGAAAAAGTTTTGAAACGTAGAAAGAGAAAAGTTTTTGTGAAATGGTTGGGGTTACCATCATCAGAAAATTGTTGGATTGATGATACAAATGTTTTGTAAGGGCTTTATAATGCTATGATCTATGATTTAGGTTCTATTCTGTTTGCATACATGAACGGAGAAGGACTTGTGAATAATTTAATTAATAATTTACCATTTGAGCTCCATTTACCGGGATATAATTACTGTGGTCCTGGAACGAAATTACATAAAAGATTGGCTCGTGGTGATAAAGGTGTAAATAAGTTAGATGAGTATTGCAAACATCACGATATCGCTTACAATAAATCCAAAAGTTTGAAAGATCGTCACAAAGCAGATATCATTTTACTAAAGATGGCGAAGAAGCGTGTTCTGTCTTCAGATGCAAACACAGGAGAAAAACTTGCTGCTAATGTGGTTAACAACGTAATGCTATCAAAAGTGAGTTCTGGATATGGCCTCAAAAAAAACTTTAAAAATATAGTCTCCCATACAAGAAAATGCATTAAAAAATTAAAGCCAAAGTGTAAGAAAAAACTAATAGAATTGGCATACGCAGCTGCTAGGGAGTTAACTCATAATTCATCTACGAAGCTCCCACGGATCATACCCATTCCTAAGTCCGGTGGTGTTTTACCTTTAATTCCTATATTTGCTGGCCTGTCTGCTGCTGGAAGTATAGCAAGTGGAATTGCTGGAATCGTCAAAACTATCAACGAATATAAGGTTGCAAAAAAGCATTTGGAACAAATGGAACGACAACATAAGAAAGTGGAAGGTGTTTCTATTGGAAACGGATTGAGGTTAAACCGTAGCAAGAATGGACTTCGATTATATCTAAATTTAAAGAAAAAAAACTAAATCGCAGGCTACCTAACCGTGCTCTTACTAATATCGATATCATACAATTTACGGAAAATATTCCATATTTTCGTGGAGTGTATATGAGAGATACCTTACCAAGGTTACCGTTTTCCCGAGAGTGTGGAATCATTAATTTGGATGATTCTAAAAATTCTGGTACACATTGGGTAGCCTACGTAATTATAAATAAATATGTTGAATATTTCGATAGTTACGGAAACTTAAAACCGCCCATAGAATTTGTTCGTTACGTGGGTTCTGACGACATCCATTATAATTACAATAATTATCAAAATAATAACTTATTTAACTGTGGACACTTATGCATAAAATTTCTTAAAGAGTTTTGGAAAAAGCAGTCTTTTTAAATTATTACTTTAAATAAAGTTTCTTACTCATAAGTCAACACTTTAACGCTGTCTGTTACAAGAAACGAATGTCAATTATATTATAGCCGAAAACATGATAGTGTATAATATAAAATCAATCACCAAAGTAAATAACTTTACTCGTCCTCGTATCGTCAGAAGACGCAGACATACACGAAGTGTAAATATAATCACTGAAGAGAATAAATTGTTTCTTCAAGCTTTGGGATTTAAACTATGAGTATTCTTAATATAAATGATTCACCGCAGTTCGATAACTCTATAGTGAGTTATGAATATCACACTTATAATCCGTACAGCAACAGTTTTAAAGAAAATGATGAAATACGAATACCCATAAATCAGCAAGATGTGTACATATTACCTTCAGCCAGTTACATTTACGTTGAAGGCCGAGCCACTGTGTCTTCTAAAGATGCATCAGGAAAACTTACACGAAAGTCTGTTAATTTCACAAATAATCCTATATCATTTCTGTTTCAAGACATTCGATATGAAATTAACGGTGTTGAGATAGATCGAATAAAAAATGCAGGAATTACTACAACTTTAAAATCATATGTGTCTATGAGTGAGGGGGAAAGCAAAGCTGCTGGTGTTTGGGGTTGGAATTTGAATGGGGCTAAAGATAATGACGGTATTTTTAGCGCTCTTATACCCCTGAATAAAGTTTTGGGATTTGCGGAAGATTATGATAAAATTATCATTAACTGTAAACATGAACTTCTACTTAACAGAAGTAGTTCTAAGCTTAATAGTGTTATTCTTGATAATAACGACTCGATTGAAATAAATATAGAGAGATTGCAATGGCGCGTGCCTCATATAAAAGTTTCAGATCGGGAAAGATTAACTTTACTGAAACATTTAGAGAAAGATCGCCCTATTCAAATAGCTTTTAGAAATTGGGACTTGTATGAATACCCTTTATTACCTAAGACTACAAAACATTCCTGGGTTATTAAGACTGCTTCACAACTCGAGAAACCGAGGTATGTGATCTTTGGGTTACAGACAAATAGAAAAAACACTAAATCTAGAGACAGTTCAATATTTGACCATGGTAAATTAACTAATGTTACTCTTTTCTTAAATTCTAACTATTACCCATACGAATCTGTTAATTCAAAATTTCATGAAGATAAGTATTGTATATTATATGAGATGTATACCAAATTTCGTCAGTCTTATTATAATATTCGATGTGAACCGATGCTTGATCTGCTTCAATATAAAGAAAAGGCTCCTTTATTTGTAATTGATTGCTCAAGACAGAACGAGGCTTTGAAGACTGGGGCTATAGATGTGAGACTAGAAATAGAAAGTTCTGAAGATATTCCAGAAAATGCATCCGCATATTGTCTAATCATCAACGATCGCCTGATAGAATATAAACCCCTGAGTAGTATTGTAAGGAAATTATCATGAACGCCATAGTCGATGTGCAAGGGTTTAAGACGGAAAATAACGAGTTTATTGTCAAAGAAATAGCAATAGCATGCAGAAATCAAATTATGGTGTTGTTAATCAAACCACCATTCCCATTTTACAATCTTACAAAAAAAGAAAAATCGCAAGTTTGTTGGATAGAGAGAAACAGAAAAATTTTGTGGAAAGAAGGTTTTATATCATACTTAAAATCGCTGCAATGTATTGAACCTTATCTGAAAGATAAAAACATTTATGTTAAAGGGTGTGAAAAAGTGTTGTGGCTAAGAAACCTATTAAAACATGATAATGTATATAATTTAGAAGATAAGAAATGTCCTAGTTTACAAAAATTATTTGATGATTATAAAACGTCTAGTAATATATTTATTTGTATGTATCATTCGAATGTATGTGCTTTAAAAAATGTAACATGTTTAAAAAAGTGGATTGATGATAACAGTATTTTTAATTGTTTATAATTTAGAAGACAGTCTGTCTTGAAAAAAAAAATATATACAAAAAAAAAAAATAAGTAATGTTAAGTAATTACATGCTCTTTGTATCATAACAATATATCGAAATAAATGCTTTTTTTATAAGTAACCGTTTTTTATTTTTTTATTTTCATAATAAACGCGTTAGACATAGAATACCACAACGAAATGTGCTTTAATTTCTTTATAAATTGAGAACACCAGATACAAGAGTTCATTATTCTTTTATACATACTCGTATCGAGACCTTCTTAAAAATGATTCAAAATTATTTCAGCCCGCGTTACGAAATATATAATAAACACAAAATCCGATTATGCTCATTTCGATATTATTGGGCTACAGTAGATTCAAAACGAAGATTGGTGATGGAAATGGCCGATGCAGGTTTTTTTTACTGTGGAAATGGTTTAAACGATAAAGTTATGTGCTTTTCGTGTGGAGTTGG
This sequence comes from Aporophyla lueneburgensis, assembly GCA_932294355.1. Taxonomy (NCBI): domain Eukaryota; kingdom Metazoa; phylum Arthropoda; class Insecta; order Lepidoptera; family Noctuidae; genus Aporophyla; species Aporophyla lueneburgensis. The sequence continues at coordinate 16,400,259 of OW028746.1, read as the reverse complement.
CATCGAAGATTGGGAGTATTACAATGATCCTTGGATGCAACATGCCATATTTTCCCCTGATTGCTTTTATTTAAACGCTGTAAAAGGAACAGACTATGTTGCCAAATCAAGAAGTCTGTTTTATAAAGAAACAAAAATATAAAGTGATTGTAACGTGGAGCAGAATAGATTGATGCGATTGACTGTCTGATTGTCTAGTTCACAAAATATTGATCGACTGACTGATTGTCTAGTTCACAAAATATTGATTTATTGACTGATTTGTCTAGTTCACAAAATATTGATAGAATGACTGATTGTCTAGTTCTCAAAATATTGATCGAATGACTGATTGTCTAGTTCACAAAATATTGATAGAATGTCTGATTGCCTAGTTCTCAAAATATTGATCGAATGACTGATTGTCTAGTTCACATCAAATGTATAATTGGGGTGACTGGATCCCTGATCCAGGAACCCCAATTATACACTACTTATATCCCTACTAATCCTCTTTAACTCCCATTTATAACAGATAAATGGGAGTTAGTTTTGTCTCAGTTTGTTGTGTCTATACGAGTAAAATACTGAAACGATTTCAGTTAAACGGGCTCGATATTCGACGGCGAAAGATACTACCTTTTTGGTCTAGAGGTCCTGGATTTGATTCCTGGGTCGGGGAGATTGTTATTAGGATTTTTCATCTGGATTTTTCAATAGCAGCCCGGAGTCCAGATTTGGGTCCACGGTTGATGGCAGTAGGCTCGCCCCTGTTACATGGGACTTAAACATAACTGGCGAAATATGGGTGTATGTTGAGAAATAATGTATTATGTTATGTTGAAAAAGAGAGCTTTTTATCTTGGGAAGTTTTTTTTAACGTTCTGATATCTCTGCACCATTCATTATAAAGTACTAGGTTCTGCCCGCGACTTCGTCCGCGTCAAAGTTTTGCTTCCCTGGACCTTCCCGTCGCATCGAATTGCCTGCTAATTTTCTTCCATTTTTCGTTGCTGCTCCACTCCTTTTAATTGTAGCGTGATGTTATATACCACATAGCCTTCCTCAATAAATAGGCTACCCAACACAAAAAGATTTTTTCAATACGAGCCAGTAGTTTCGGAGCCTATTCAATACAAACAAACAATAAAATCTTTCCTCTTTATAGTCGAACCGGATAAAAAAAAGTATCCTATGTCCGTTTCCTGGTTTTAAGCTACCTCCCCACCAATTTTCAGCTAAATCGGTTCAGCCATTCTTGAATTATAAATAGTGTAACTAACACAACTTTCTTTTATTCTATATTTATATATTAATACGTGAAGCGAAAACTTTGGAGCCCTTTTTACGAAAATTGCGCGGACGGAGGAGTATGAAATTTCGCAAACTTATAGTTTATACAGAGAAGAAGTGACGAATGCTAATATTTTTTTTTTAATTATGCGTTAAAATACATTATTTTCAATAAATAACACGTTACACACACTACTGTTCATTACCGTGTATCTAATACACACATGCATAGATATTCTTTTGTTTATGGGCCAAATCTGTCTTTATTATTTTGTGCAGTGTTACCAACACCCAGAAATATTTATCCCTAAAGCTTAAGTTAAAAACCCCTAAAATTGCCACAATTACTAAAAAAATCGCCTAAAAAATTATAATGAAAATAACCAACGAATGTTCAGTAATCATAGACCCCGACACAGTAGTAATATTTGTCTATATTTATTACGCGACATTTGTGTCACTCTGCATTCTTAGTATCGAGGAACCGTACTAGAAATCGCAAATACTTTTATTGTAATCAAAAACACAATGAGAAATGTAAGATGGCAAAAATCCCTAAAAATACCCCTATAAATGGAACGCCCCTAAAAAATCTCAATCCTCTTATTTACCCCCTAAATTTAGGAAAACCCCTAAGTTGGTAAGCCTGATTTTGTGTTTATAGTCTTACTGAATGTCAAGTATAACCATAGGTAATAAATTAATTTTATAGATATATAACCTATTTCATTTTTAAAATCTATGATCATATCGAGAATATTTGTCTTTAATATTATTTTTATTAGCGACGATAGGAATTTAGTTAGGAAGAAATATTTTTTCTGGTTTTATGGGGAGTGTCAAGTATGGCATTAGTAAGTTTCCCATACAAAACTTAGTGTCGTGTGCAAACTGTAGAGGTTGTATGCCTCACGATTGTACAGGCTGGTCATAGATTGTACAGGCTGGTTAAAATTATGACATTTGGAACCGTCATAATTAATTAAAAATAATAGGGAAAATTCTATAAAAACAGAACAAACTGTGATAATTCATTCCATATTGTTCCATATCCAGCAGTTAAGAAGTATTAAGAAAATAAAAAAGAGAGTCCTGAAGAAGTATTCTTTACTCATTACACCTACGTCCTGGTCCTGGCCATCACCATTCCGCCAGCGAACCCTCTCCACAGTAGTACAGCGTCAACAATTTGTCTATTGTGTTACTGAATGTCAAATATAACCATATAATTTTTTTATATTTATTATTATCTATATTTTTCATTTAATAATGTATTTCTATTCAAATTCAAATGAAGTACGGTCGAATTTCGACCAATGGGCGATCACTAGTATTAATTAATACGTGAAGCGAAAACTTTGGATCCCTTTTTACGAAAATTGGGCGGACGGAGGAGTATGAAATTTCGCACACTTATAGTTTATACAGAGAAGAAGTGACGAAAGCTAATATTTTTTTAAATTATGCGTAAAAATACATAATTTACAATAAATAACACGTTACACACACTACTATTCATTACCATGTATTTAATACACACATGCATAGATATTCTTTTGTTTATGGTCCAAATCTGTGGTCCAATCGAGAACATCTGTCTTTAATTAGGGGGCGTCCATTAATTACGTGAGGCATTTTTGAGAATTTTTGGACCCCCCCCCCCCCCTTGGTGAGATATCGTAAGATTTTCCTCAACTCCCTCCCCCCTCCCCTAATCTCACGCGAGATTCTTCAAAACTTCGATACTTGGGCTGTAAACGTGTTGGATTATTGAGAATTTTCTTAGACCAAGAATAATTTCTTAACTCAAAAAGGAGAAGGGAATGACTCCATAGATTCCTGGGCCCAGGTGTTAACTGAATCAAACTAGCCTTTTTTGTAAGAGGGTATAATAACAAGGACTCACTGAAAATTTGGTGAAATTTGGCTATCCAGGAACCAAGTTATATGAATTAGAGTAAAAGTGAGGTTTACACTTTATACAGCAATCCATGTCGTCAATATTCAATCGATAGGCGTAAACGGTTGTCCAAAATAGAGAGCCAGGTAATTTAGAGTAGCAAGATCTGTCAAATAGTCCGTTATAATATGCAAAGCCGAGGTGTCGTGGGGTTAAACAATAAAACAAGGAAAATACGGGCGCACTCAGAACGAAAGAAAACAAACAAGTGCATCTGTCAGTCAGTGACTGACGGATATCAGGCACAAGTGTTGCCGGAACAATAAAATAACTATAAATCGATTCCACGAAACCTTGTTATGCACTTGTCACTCGACTTGCATACATATTCTCAGATTTTACCGAGTTATTCATAATCGATTAGTAGTAATGCAGGCATTATTTAATCATCATAATTATTTAGTTTCATTAACTTAATTGAAGTTTTCTCGCTTTCTAGGTAGAAACATGGTACCATATTCTGTGATTTCCTTTAGAAAAATATAACGGTTTTTTAATACACATTTCAACTAGTTAACTGCTGGGCCCAGAAGTCCCCTTCTCCTTTATTCTCTTGACTCAAGAAAATCATTTTCTTCAAAATGGTATTCTTGGTTTAAGATTATGGCTCTTGAGTCAATTTAATGTTTTTATCAGTGCACTATTGTCTCAGATTTGAGCATATTTTATTGTAGAAATAATTTTTCACGCAATTTTGTACCGTTTTCTGCGAGAAAAATAATTACATGATATTTTGATATTTGCCAAGACCTTCCCCTCCTCCAAGTGAGATTTTGAAAGATTTAGCTTGATCCCCTCCCCGCCTTGCATACCTCACGTAATTAATGGACGCCCCCTTACTGAATGTCAAGTATAACCATAGGTAATAAATTAATTTTATAGGTATATTACCTACAGTAGAGTCCGTTTAGTACGACTTCGCATGTAACGACCAACCGTTTTTAGCGACGTAAGCATAGGCGCGTGTTTGGTTTTAATATGAGCCACTATGAAAGTACATCCGTTTATTACGACTCCGCTTACAGCGACCGACCGCTTTTAACGACGGAATTTCACACAAAATTGTCCGGTTACAACGGCGACGAGCGTTGACGTGTTTACAAATAAATCGTAGGTAAGAAACTATCTCCGCCCCGCGCTTCCCCCTTGCCTGCACGTCGCTAATTCGAATGCGACTTTTAATTTTAAGTTTAGTTTTAATTTGCGGGTTATGCATGATTTCGTGTACAAGAATGGCTTCTACAAAACGAAAAAGATTCCCTGTTGAAGAAAAAAATGTCATTATTATGATCCACACTAATATTATAAATGCAAAAGTAACTCTGTCTGTCTGTCTGTCTTGCTTTCCTGCTAAAACTCCTGATCCGATTTAAATGAAATTTGGTACACAGATAGTTTAGACCCTGGGAAAGGATATAGGCTACTTTTTATTCCGTGACTTTGTCTGCGTCCGCGATAACCGACATTTACGTAGACGAAGTCACGGGTAGAAGCTAGTAAATTAAATGTTCATAATGTGAAACAAATAAATATTTTGATTCAAATGTTTTTTTTTCTCTGGGTCACGTAAATATTATTAAATACATTATGTTTGTATGTATATAAATGAAAGTGATTTGAATAAAAATTCAAAATTGTCATTTCGTTTAGTACGACTTCCGGTTAGTACGACGTAATATCACCGGTCCCTTCACCGTCGTTATAACCGGATTGTACTGTATTTCATTTTTAAAATCTATGATCATATCGAAATATTTGTCTTTAATATTATTTGTATTAGCGACGATAGGAATCAAGTAGGAATTTAGTTTAGATTTATAAGAAATATTTTTGTGGTTTTATGGGGAGTGTCAAGTACGGCATTAGTAAGTTTCCCATACAAAACTTAGTGTCGTGTGCAAACTGTAGAGGTTGTATGGGCACGATTGTACAGGCTGATTATAATTATGACATTTTGAAATGTCATAATTAATTAAAAATAATAGGGAAAATTCTATAAAAACAGAGCTTTCTGTGATAATTCATTCCATATCCAGCAGTTAAGAAGTATTAAGAAAATAAAGAAGTGAGTCCTGAAGAAGTATTCTTTACTCATTAAACCTACGTCCTGGTCCTGGCCATCATCATCCCGCCAGCGAACCCTCTCCACAGTAGTACAGCGTCAACAATTTGTCTATAGTGTTACTGAATGTCAAATATAACCATATTATTTTTTTATATTTATTATTATATTTTTTTGAAGTGAATACTTCTTTAGCGGTGTTGTGCATTTTTTTTGTAATGGGTAAAAAATGTTAAACTCGCGTCAGGACCCTGATCGAAAATTCGTAAGACGGACGGAGAGTAGACAGCCGGCGCGGCGTAGGAGAGGAAGTATCCCCCTCTCTTTCTACGGCGCGACGAAAATGTATGCCTGCGCCTTTTCTGAGAGATAAACTTTTTAATGTAATATAAATTTTCATGTTTTTGTACGATAGCGCAATAAATAAATATTGTATTCTACCACATAAATGATAGTACTTTTATAATGATAATTTAAAGCAATTCGTGCAAAATTATTCCCTAACCAATCTAAAATATCAAAAATGCACAAGTTTAATATTCAAGTTTTCACTTCTGCCGGAGTGCAACCCGTCGTTTTTTTTTTTTCATTTAATAATTTATTTCTATTCAAATGAAGTATGGTCGAATTTCGACCCATGGGCGATCACTAGTATATATAGATGTGCAACTCTAAAACATTGCTCTTTAAGTTTACGCAAAAGTTCGCCTAGGTATTTATCCGTGTGAGTTGCGAAGCCTCTGTACAAATTCCAAGAATGTGTTCAAACAATATTAAAGGACAAGTAAGATTATGAGTGCTGAGTTTAAAGATATGTACCATTAGCCACTGATGCCTATTAAATTAGTGATCATTCGCTCTTTTAACTGGCATTTTAATATTCAACTTAAAGATCCTTATCTTTTTATATTATCAAAAAGTCAATGTGTGTAAACCTTGTGAATTAACATTTCTGTACAACAACAAAAACCAGTTCAGTTCCCAGATTTCAGTCCTGCGACAGAATTGTGTTGATTCGATACCAAAAATCCAAGGATAAATGAACAATGGAGGCATGGCGGCCCGCAGGTCCTTTGAAAGCGAACTGAATACCACGTGGAGGGACATTCAATAGTATTACATAAAAGGACATTGTTCTTCAGAAAGGAACCAACACATACTTTGCTTTTAGGGTTCCGTTGCCAAATGGCAAAAGTCTCTCTGTTATTTCCTGAATAACAGCTAAGTAAGCCTCATTGTCACAAAACTTTAAGGTTTGAATTTAAAAAGTTTTAACAGAAATACTAAAAGAGGACTTCATACAATACATACATACATTTATACATTTCAGCCAATTAACGTCCACTGCTGAACATAAGCTTCCCCTAATTTGAGGGCCATTGCCATAATCGCCATGCTTGGCAGCGGGTTGGCGATCGCAGTATGGTGGTAAAATTTGTAAATTCTAATCTGTGAAAAATGTAGTATGTTGTATATTTGATATTTTATATTTTAAGTTTATCTTTAGTGTACTACTGTTTGTTTTCCCCTATGAAATAAAATAAAGTAAAAAAAAAATACTTAGAGAACGCTGCTACCCATTCTCCCAAGTCCCTTAGTCGTGTCTTACGACACCCACGGGAAGAAATGTGATGCTGCTACTCTTTACGTCCGGCAACACGTAGAACTTCGAAAAGAGGACTTCGTCAGAAGTTATTTGTACCACTGACCTGCAAAGCCCAACAATGCTAACTTGTTGACATATGGACCCAGACTATCGATTTACCAGAGTCCAGTGAACTTACAGTCCCATACCAATACTTGTTTTATTATTAAACTACGGAAAAATAAGCGCAACTCACACTTGGCCAGCTTTTATGACAAAACTGTACATTTATATGGTGCTTAAGGCTACACACACCTTAGTCAAATACGCAGCCCGAACAGAGTCCGCACCTTGGTCTATTTAAGCTCATGAATGTAGGCCAGATGTTCTATTTATATTTTAGCCCAAGCAAACAGTGTAGTGATTGTATCTCTGATTCAGGGCCTAAAACAATATTAAATGCTTTATTCATAACCTACCTGAATAAAACGTAGGCAGGTGGGTTGAGGTACCTACTATGTAGCTCGACGAAGGCTGTTGACAAACAAGAATGAATCTAGTGTTAGTGTTGTTTCTCGTGGTTTATTCGATTGTTTTAATTTCTTAGAAACATGGTATTGCTTCGTTTAGAATACTGTGCCAGTGGATATATAAGGTCAAATTAAATAAGCTGGCAAAATATCGATATCGAAAACTAAAAAAAAAACAAGTAATCTTTTCATTATTTTATAGATGAAAGTCAATAACAGGTCAGCTGTCTTTGTAATTTTTCGTGGAATTTAGATATTTACGAATTCCTGAAAACAATAACATAGCAGTTATTTAGGTTGCCTTAATGTACATGTCACAGTATAATTTAAAATTTTGAACAAAGTTGAAAAAATGTTTTTTGTTTTGTTTCTTTAGATTTCGATATCGATACACAACAAATGGGTAAAGTATTGCCAGCTAATTTAATTTAAACTTCCATTTCGTTACGAAAGATGTAGCAATGAACCGTCATATTCATGAATCGTATAAGCTAACACATAAGCGCATTCACTCAATAATCATATAGCAAACTGTTTCGAATAACATTTTTCTCCCAAACTACGGATGGCACGAACTTTGATGTAGAAATACAAAAGATTCGACATTCTCAGGCGGCTAGAAACATACAGGTTTCACCTTACAGTACACACAAACAAAATTCCAAACAAAACTTTACAGAACATTGGATTACCTTGAAATGTTGCTCATAGATTCTTTGTGACTACGAAAGGCACACACGAATCTCAAGGGATAGAAGAAAATCTAAACATTTACGCTTGCTAAAGAAAAACAAGCTGTGTGAATTGCTTAGATACGGTATCTAACCGAAACACAGTGACTCTGCAATGGATAACAGGATATAGCTGTATGCTAGGTGACGCGGCTGACTAACTGTCTAGAAGAGCATCCAGCACGATAGTCTGTGGACCTGAACCCATCGTGCCTATCTCCTTCAAGCAGCTTCGCAAGTGGCAACAAGAATTCATCCACACACAAGCGTACTAGCCATGTTCTCAACAGACCAGGAGATCTAATCAATTTCTGAAGAGAGGTGAACTGTTTGGAATAACCACCGACGGCCGTCTTGGTCCACGTGCAATGGTCTACATGAAGGTCTTAGTGCGGAAACCAAACCCTCTAAAGAAGAAGATTGGTTCGATACATTTGTATTGCTAAATGAATATTAAATCCCGCAGAATTTTACTCATATATTAACGAATGTTAGACCTGCCTAAAATATTGTTATATAGTCTCGACTTGCCACTTCCTCAATATGTTCTTCGTTACCCCACGGAATACGGTATAGTGATTCCGTTCCTGATTACCAATCAATTTGGCGCGACACGAAGCGCTCCGCCCGAGTTCGTCACCGAACAGCGTTCACGATCACGCTCAATTCAGTTTAGATAATAAAAGACAACGTACTGAAATAAAACAGGAACGAGAAAAGATATACGTTGTAGGTACTGAATTTCTGTGAAACATCCAAATCGCTCTCGGGGACACTTCTGTTTCAATTCCTTGAAAGTGTCGGGCAAAAATTGTGTTAGGTGACGCGCGTACCTATGTATCTACAGTGCTAGAGATTGCCACAGCCTTACGGGAAATTCGACTATTCCAGTTTCCTGTTGCCTTGGGCACCGGAAACTGCTCGATAAACTTAGTCAAGCAAGGGTCATCCATTTATCAAATTAACAAAGATGTCTGTGGTAGACTGGTAGCTGAATCGAAAATGAGGTGTAAGACATGAACCAAAGCTAATACAAATACCTAGTTCTACAAGAATAAAATACAACCTATTAAATGCAGGGTTCTAAATCAAGACACGCGAGGGTTAGGCTAAAAGGGTCAGATTAAACAGGCCGTGTAGGACATGTAGTAGATATTACAGTTTCGAGCTAGGTGCGTGAACAGAGCCTACGAACGAATATAAGTGCGTAGTAACCGCGCGTATGTAATATACTTGGCAACCATAACAGCATAATTAGGAAGATAGGCCGCTCAGAAAATTATTCGGAGGTTCGTAATAGGAACTCGGCGGAGTCACGGGGTGCACGTTTAAACTCTTGAGTTCGGCACCGTTTTGTCGCAGAGTAGGTAATATTTTATACATTGAACCATAGAACCCTTCGTCAAGAAACGTGATGTTGCTGTGTAATCCGCTACACGGGTGAACTTTAGCTCAGGAACTGTTTCTTCAAATATATTTAAGTCCCTACTCTGTGAATGAATTTTATTCTTTATTTAATTCACTACTTACGGAAAATATGGGGATCGTGTATAAGATAAAATTACGCATTTTATCTTATACACGATCCCCATATTTTCCGTAAGTAGTGAATTAAATAAAGAATAAAATATTGGATTGACTTTAAAGCTACACCAGAAACCTTTGAGTTGACGGTGGTAGAAGGAAAAACAATAATTAAATACCTTATATCAGCATGACTCCCAAAATAGTAATTTAAACAACTGTACAATATTTCGAATTAATTTCTTGTCTTCGCCGAAATCGTTTGAGATACTTATTTATACAAAATAGTTTCTATAAAACCTAATTTCTATTCTGTGAAATCGAAAAGATAAAAGCTGAATTAAAAAAGATTTACTTAGTATTATTGTAAGATTCTCTCCTGCAAACCTACTTCAAAAGCATTTATTTTCTAGTAATGTTATTACAGATGGAAAGATTCGGGCTTTGGCGGACTACCCGCGTACCCGCCTAACTTCGACTTCTCAACTCTGACTTTACCTACTAAATATTTCTCTTTTAAAAATAGTTTTGGTAGCTCGAAATATACACACCTACATTTAGCGAATTCTTGATTTCTTAAAAAACACCAATTTGCGTCAAGTAGGAAGAGGATACCAGTAATTACTTTGGACAGATATTTTATTTTGCTGGCTAACCATCGGTATGTGGCAATGCTGCCAGCCTTTGGGACACTTTTACCATTGACAGCGATGCGGACGAGTTTTTTGATGCCCTGTGATTCTATTATCTCTGTTTTTAGATACTTGTACATATTATTAATATTACTTTTAAAATAACGGCACTAAAACATGAATTATCATACTTGAAAAAAATTGTTAATTTAAATCAGAGAAAACTTTGGAATGTGTAAGCAAAACATGTGCAATTCTGATAAAATATTAGGCTACATATTTCATATTAAAGAAGTTGGTTGAACTGGGCATAAAAACGGGTCGTAAATAGATATTTCTCCGTAGATAAAAGCAGAAAATGATGAATCTGGACAATAGATCCCAGACTCTAGATCCCAGAGATCTGTATTTTTATAAAGATTTTCTACTAATATTGACAACATAATTATTTTCCTTTATTAAAACTTTTTTCACAAGTAAAAAATACTGTACGAAGGCGGACTTAATGCATAAGGCATTTTCTACCAGTCAACCTTAGACTGACGCAGAGACAAAACATGGCAGGTACAGCATAAGGGATAGATAAGTCGGAAAATATTGTAAATTCGTTAGAGATGGCCATAGTTTAAAAAAAAAATTAAAAAAATAGAAATAATGAGATTACAATGAATATTTTTATTTTTAGGAAAGTTAACATTAATCAGCCTCTAAGAAATGAGCTTAAAGATTTTCATATAATGGAAGAAAAATACGTTTTTATTTAAAAAAAAACATAACTAGCCATCTCACCCATGTCTCCCCCGGCATGTTCGGGAGTGATGGCCATAGGAACACGGGAGAGATGGCCGGTACTAGATTTCCCTTTGCCTTTCCCGTTTTCTCTAATTAGTATTGCTGGACCTCTATTTTCTTCGCACATACTGTCAATAGGTGTACAATTCTCATGTGTCCACGGATCACAAATCAAACACTGAATCCTATCTTCGATGAGCTGAGTTTTATAATAGTTTTCACCACAAACAGCACAATTATCAGTTTCATTTTAGCATCTTCATCGGACGTCTCACATAAGGAACCATATCCTCTTCACTATTACTACTCAAAGAAACACGTTTGATATATTTTCGTTATAATAAAAGCTCTGTAAGCAGACATGTTTCTATTTTAAGGACATTTATAGCGGATTTCTATGAACAATTAGTTCAGTTCCCCCAGTGGCTATAGCTTTGTTTTGGTACCTATTCGGCTGTAAAAAACATTAAACACTACGGCCATCTTAACCTGATCTTATGCAGCCGTCTTTCCTTTTTGTTCGGGTAAGATGGCCACATCAATATGCTATCTAACAAATAAAAAGTACTTTATCGTTTTGAGGTTAGAATCAAGAAAATATACACTCGTCTTAATAAACTTACAAAAACACAAAGAAATACTAAAAATAATAGTTTGAAAGCATGGTATATGAACATATTGTCAAATTTCACTACTATATAAAAAAATCAAGGACTATTTACTCAAATTTTTTATTTATTTTTGTGCAGAGTTTTCATTCGGATGTTGTTCCGGGACCTCGCATAAAGCGGTCTGATGATACAGTGCCACCTAGTGAATGATTTAGATAATATTTTCATTGGCTATCTCTAACGGATTCTATATATAAATACATAGATACATACAAACATATGTATATTAGGGTAAAAGCCGGATAGTTGCCCCACTTTTCAAAAAAGGTCTATTGTAGGAAAATAATTTCTTAATTAGAATAATATATCATGTATATCAAAACATAGGTATTTGATATATTATATAAGCCTAGTTTTGTGAAAAAAAAATAATAATGGTTTTGAGTAAATAATGTTTAAGTAGACCTCTCAAAAAACGGATAGTTGCCTACTCTAGCAGTAGAATAGTAGCCTAACGGTAAAAATGCTTCGAAGAATAGTTGCCTCGTACGGGGATATACGCCTCACTATGTTATTTTTTGATAAATACATTTAAGTAATTACTAGTCAGTCTTTATTATTTACTGCAATATTTCATGAAGTACTATTATTCAAAATTTTAAAATATTTTTAAGTTTTATACTTAAAAACTATAAAAATATAGCTTAAATAGCCTCTAAACTGGTCTAAACTAATATTATAGAAGATTTGATTTTTGTATATGTGTTTTTTAATGGATAAACTCGAAAACTACTGAACCAACTTAAAAAATTCTTTCACTTATAGAAAACTACATTATCACTAAGTAATATGAACTATATTTTATCCCGAAAAAATGCTCAGTTCCTGTGAGTCACGCGGACGAAGTTGAGGGCAAGTGCTAGTTTTCAATAAAATATTATCTTTTAGCCAATTATTTGTAAGCAAATGCTAAACTTTCTTCTGGACAGCTGATGGGGTTCGGGAGCTATGCTGATACATGCTAGGCATGTTGTTCACCTAGAATGAATCCATGAAACAGTTTATCAACGTTTATTTAAGCTAAGTTATAGTCACAATGAATAATAAAATACACAAAAAGACAAAATTCTGTCTGCTCGTTAAATAATTTAAAGTTACGGATAGCTTCCCCTAGAGCGACTATGCGCAAAAGTGACTAAGGCGACTATCCTTTTTGATACGGATACTTGCCCTTTTCATTTGCAATATAAATAAAAACAATTCAACAATAAAACGTAAAAACAGTGTATTTTAAACTCCAATGCATGTAAAGAAGCAAAAATTTAACAGACACCACAACCAGTAATAAAAATATTCAATAGAGATCACCTACCAATATAATTTCGACGCTCGCCGAAGTTACGCCGCGGAAGATTTTCGCTCACACGGACGAAACGTGTGCGGATATGCTTACGGTTTACATGATACTAAGGTCTGCGGGAAAGCCGCTTACAATTACAGTAAAGTGCTAAGGCATCTACCATCCCCAACAAAGTGTATTCAGAACCGGGACAAGTATCCCGCTAGGGCAACTCTCCGGTTTTACCCTATATACAAACGAAAATAAACTTTGTCTGGAGAAACAACGTTAGGTAGAGACGAAAACGAATCCAGCAAATCAACGCTGGAATGATTCTGCCAACTTCTTACGAATGTACCTTCACTTTAACCGATAACCGACTGGTTTCCATCCTAGTTTGCCATATTCATGTTTGAATTTCATAATAGCAGTAGAATTTTGAGCAAAAATTTACCTAAATTTATTTCATTTCGTTCCCACAACTTTTGAGTCCTGAATATTTTGTTACATAACTCAGTACACTGGTTTATCTGCGGCTTATGAAGTTAATTCATTATGGCCGGTGTTAATTGATTGATCTGAGAGGAGGGACTTGCTTCCGTTGGTTTGGCAATATTATTTTAAATTACTATGTTTTTTTGTATATCAAATCGTGCATTTAAACAAAACATAACGACATAAACAAACTTAATTCGCAGTAGTGTCATATTCAATAGTCAATTAACGTAATATGCCATCTGTCATTTTAATAACGTATTTAAAATATGAAACGAATAGCTTCGCTCGATTCGGTGTCCAGTAAATATAATTTTGGCATTTAATGATACCTCACGATACCGAATTAATAAAATGAAGCAACATTTAGGCAGCTCAACAAATCGCCATGTAAATTGAAAAGACTTTTTCTGAGTAAAAATAAATCTTCTTATTCTAAAACCAGTAACAGTATCTTATTGGACGCCCACATAAAATGACTACACTGAAAGAAATGTTTTTATTCAAATTATATAAATTATATCGTGGGCTATTCAAGGACCCACTCAAGGAGCGCCCACTCCTTGAATACGTTATGGTCGACTCATCCTATCAAAATATATCAATTTTCATGTAGAAATAACGTTATTGCACTGACATTGATCTCTCTTCAAGGCAGGATCCACTCCTACATGGAGATGTCTCTGTGAAAAAAAATATATGAGGAACAAGTAGATCCTATCACACTTTAGACTGAAACCGCTTAAAGTCCAGGGAAGCCCGAAAATCTCAAATTTTCTTACGTTATTTGCAATTTGCAGGTCAGTGCAAGGTTGTATATTGATTAAAATATGATTCGCCATCGTAATAAATAAGGTTTTACATAATTATAACCATATAAATTATCAATACAACCCACTAACTTCAATTAATTTGAGTGAATAGTCATGCAATTGGAAAAAAAAACGTAAGAATTTCGAGGGCTTCCGCTTTCCGAACCTTGAGCTTTTCTTTTGGGTAGGAAATCATCAAATGACTTCACCCCCTCTGGGCGGAGTGGGAGGACATGTCAGACTTTTACTGATTAAAACCCACCCCGGGTTCCTTCAGTTGCCTGTCCCAGGGCCACGGTAACTCTTTCGAACAAGTTCGCGACCCTAGCAAGTTGGACCTTAAGCTAGAAACATGTTTGAAATGTAGGCGTTCTTTGATAAGCGAGTTTCAAAGAAATAAAGAGTTTTTATGCAAACTCAAGTTTAATGCAAAACCTTGGACTAAAGTTCACACTGTAACAGTAATTGGATGGATTCACGAAATTTTTATTAACATAGATTTTGGCATGGAATTGCAGAAAGTTTGCCACGGACTCTCGAACTAGAAAAATACGTAATATGTCGATTCAATAAAACAGAAGTCATAAAACAACAAGTAATTGAAAATGAACGGCAAATATTGATTGTTTTACATTTATGACTCGAGAGGCTAGCTCAGGATCGGTTCGGCCTTTTTATTTGAGACTCGCAATAACGAGGAGAATCAACGTTGTTCTATTTCGTATTCTGTTAGTGCACGGTTACGAAGTGGCATCTGAGAATGAAATTACTGGTTACATCGCAACTGATTTCGATGGGGAAACTTCAGGCTCGGTTTCGTGTTGTTTTGAGTTTTTTTTTAGCTTGGTATTCTGTTTGTTAGTATAGTTGCGGTTTTTGGAGTAGCTACTGACTTTAACTGTGTGAAGTAAGTTCCACAGTTTTCCTTTTCGTTTCGAAGCGAGTTTTTATTCTTCTATCTTGCAATGGTCTTCCCAGACTTTTAGCAGACGCATTCTGTGCTTGTTGGCGTTTCAAGTAAGCACCGTCTCTCTCTTTGTTGCTTGACTAGATCAAGCTCCCCCATGTGTGCTATTTTTTCAATCGATGGTACAATGGTTTGATCAGTACAGAAGTCAGCCTGCTGACGCACTTTCTAACGCGTACTTCGTAAATTTTTGTTCTGTGCTCAATCTCTTTCTGTACTATATTTTTTTAATTACACATATATATAAATAGACAAGACTAAAAGAGCAGAAAAATTGGCACAAAGTCGATGCTTAATTCTAAAGAAATCTCTTCCAGCTGTATTGTTTTTGAGGCAGTCATGTAGCTCAGACATTTTTATAAACCACGGATAATTTATTATGGTTTTCAGAACTTTATTTTGGTATATTTGCAGGACTCTACATTGAAGTTTGAAGCTAGTCCCCGGAGTTCAATTCCTTAGGTCCATACAGGCATCAGTTTAGTTGTGTTGATAAATATTTTGTTGTAATAGTAGCCAGTCCAGTTTTTGCAGGTGGTCGTTCAACTCATCTCGTTTTTTATCAATACGAGCGGTGGTCTTCAGGTTTGTTTCCTAACCACGTGCACGCCGAGGTTCTTGGTTATGTCATTTTGGAGCAATACATCGTGTCCGAGTTTGACTGGTGCATAACAAGTTTGAAACTGATGTTGCATTATGACAGCCTTAAGATACTGTTGAACAACTGTGTTAGAAATCTTAGCTAGAAATCTTTCCTACATAAGTATTTTGATGTATTGCATGAAATTTTACGCTTAGACTGAATTATCTTTGAACTGGTTGCCGCAATATGATAGAAGTTCAATATTTTCTCACTCACCACTAACGTATTTGGATTTCCACTCATAGAGATCAAACATACAACATTGATAAAGTAAAGATCGCAGCTAACTGCTAACACATACTATTCGATACACGATAAACATAAAATACACTGCGAGCATCTGTAAAACCAGAGGAGCATACCCGCTACATCATTCAGATGAAGTAGGTAAGTAAGTAGTAATATGAATTTGTAACATGTGAATTACGTGTAGTGCGGGTAGTACCACTACTCACGTAGAAATGAACGTTCACGTGTTATTCGATACCGGTGGGGTTAAGCTTTTACCTCGCCATTCACTATCCACCAGGACGTGTGCAACATCCCACCCGCAGTGTTGGGCAAAATTTAATCAGACGCTTACATGCGAAGATGGTACTCGTATATATAAATAGAATAACGCACCAATTCCAAAAGAAATATAGAGGTCCAGAGGGTTTTCCGCGGAACTACAATTTGGACAGCTTCAAAAGATTGATGAGAAGGGTAGGCAACGCATCTGGAGTTGTACATATTCGTAGGCGGTGGTGACCACGTTTACTATCAGGTGGGCCATTTACTTAATTGCCATAGCTCAGGATGACTTAAAAAAAAAACACGTCTTCATGAGAGAGATTTTCGAAAGACCGATTCATCAATCAGCTTATTTTTACTCGACGATGGCAAAGCAAAAAAGGAGGGTTATGATTTTGACTTGTATGTGCTCGTATGTTGCCTCATAACTTCTTAACTCCTTAAAATAATTTGACAAATGAGGTATCGTTGGAAGCGTCATGATCTTTAACTAGAATGTGACGTCACATTAACTGAACATTGTGCCAGAGATAAATAAAGAGACAAACTAAAAAAAACATGTGCAAGTGTAGTGATCAATACTCGTGCTTTTCTATACGAGAAGAAAGAGGCATCCATTTTATTATTTCATCATCTAGAATTCAATAATTGGAAGCTACCTATATTGTACCGGATAAATTGTGATCTTCAAATTTCATAAACCGTTTATCGAACATACTTGCAATGGATAATGTTATCCAGAAGCATAAACTTGGACC
This sequence comes from Aporophyla lueneburgensis, assembly GCA_932294355.1. Taxonomy (NCBI): domain Eukaryota; kingdom Metazoa; phylum Arthropoda; class Insecta; order Lepidoptera; family Noctuidae; genus Aporophyla; species Aporophyla lueneburgensis. The sequence continues at coordinate 16,383,033 of OW028746.1, read as the reverse complement.
CAAACCAAATACTTTCGAGCGCAAGAGTAGATAAAGTGCTTATAAATATGTTGTACCTGTTTGGTTATGGAGTGAGGCAGCGGCTGGTTCCGCAAGCTGCATTCAAATCGCACATCTGCAGAACATAATAAATAACGAACTACAGCATGATAATCTCTTTGCATACTCGCCTTCTTGGATGCGCCATTGTATCGGCATATTTTGCGAAAGTAAGAAGACTTTAATGCAGAGGTGAATAAATCCGAATGCAAATCGTCATGGTCGAGGAAATAAACCCTATTGAACCCTACACGGAGCCAAATACTAATATTACAAAAGTTGGCAGAGATCACAGCGTGAACACTGAGCTCATGTTCATAAACACTGCAATTTATATTCCAGCAAATGTCCGACGTCCTCAACGAATAACTAAAAAATGTATGTTAAAACTTTAACCGTAGTCCATTATAGAAAGCAATGACAAGGTAATTGATTGTGTGTGTGTAATAGTGCTTAGTGCACGTGATACGACGCGGCACGGCTCGCGTGACCGTCTGTCGATCGGAAAAGCTTATCACAAAGCGGAACCCCACCTTACCGACATCACCCACATAATCTGTTTACAACACGTTACACTCGTATTTATAACCGCCGGAATGTCTTCATATAAATACGCAATCTTATCCCTTTTTATCACCCAATGACATCTTATCTTCTGAATACTTTCTTCCAAACGTGCAGATTTCGAGGATTTCCCATTGGAATTTTGCCCTCCAAGAAACGACATTCGTAGAGGAAAACTATGTAGGAAAATCCCTAAATATACTTACTTAAAATGTAAAGATATATTTACATTTATGTTTAAAGTTCGCTAAGACGAAATTTTCGAAATATCTTAGCCAGGTAAGCCGCGCTCTCAACATAAATTCAAATTCATTACAGTGCAGACGACATTTAATCATGTCTCTGTACATGCGAGTTACATGTCGTAAATACAGAACTAGTGCATTAAAGCGACTGTAGTAATATATCATACAGGCATTGTATCTAATGAGTTTTCCAAGTAAACATCAAAGAAAATGCATCTTTATTGAGTGTAGTTAGTTGGAGTAGCGTTGGCAAGTTAATATTAATGTGCTTGGTATCTGAACGGGCTGTGGAACGATTCTAATGGGTATCGAGCGGGTGGCTGTGGCTTGTAGACTTGAAATAATAAAAATCGCATACGCTGCAGCGACTCGGCGCTTTGTGACAGTTTGTATGCAGCGCGCCCTCGAGCGATCGGCGAGTACACGATGCGCGATAAAACCGATACAGAGCATCGACCGACGATAAGTGAGCGAATTGTTTTTCTAACAATCCTGTTAACGGTGCAGCCAGACACAATAATTGTATCGTTAAATAAAACGCTCAGACGTTATTGGTTTGATAATAAACAAGCTTCTGCTCGCGGCTCCACCCGCGTGGTTCTCAAAAATTTTCTCAAGGGAACGTACTACTTCATCCCTTTTTTTCAGCTCTTCGGAAGTAGTATTATCAAAAACGCTGAGATCTGTAAAACATAATTTAAAATCGTTAGCCTAAACACTAAATTTGTAGGGCATAACTTTGAAACTAACGGTCTTCCATACAAAAGTCTACCTCCTATTTCACCCCTCCCTTCTTAGCTGACGTCTCCTACACATAATCTCTATCATTGTGCCAAGTTTCTTCGTCTTATTATTAAGAAATATGAGGTCTGGTAGTTTTTGAGACTTCGTGATTAATCAATGAGTGAATGAATGTATGAATAAGAGACCTTTCGCTTTTAGATATGCACTGCAGCATAATTCTTATACGCAATTATACGCAAGTCAGTTTACTGTGTGTCACTAACAACACACAGCAAACGGAAATAATAAAATTACGATAAGTGTTTGTTACAAGATCACTCAAAATATTAGATCACAAAAGTATCATACTAAGCGTGCATATTATTCATGAAGTAAACTATAATAACAATATCATAGTTCTACGCAAGTTAGTTTTGCTAGTGATACACAGCAAATGCCTATACATAATAAAATTAAGATAATCTTAAGATAAGCGTTCGCTACAAGATCACTGGAAATATTAGTTCACTACAGGATCAGACTAAGCTTCGTGCTACGAGCTCACCTTGCATATTATTCATGAAATAAACTATAATAACAATATCATAAATCGCGTAGCGCCTTCCGCTACGCCGTAGACTGCCGTAGCCAACGTAGGCTGTAATTTTATTGTAAGTGTACAAGTATTAGTAGCTCTCGGCCGGGGCTCCAGTAATGAGCTTTTTGTTCTCATTCTGTCAACCCTCAACAGCCAGAAGTATTTTGTTAGATGAAGGACCCTTACCATGAGCCAAATGATGCCTTTGGTCTCGCTCTGTTATTTATTAGAACCTCTTGAGCCCGAACAAAGCATGACTTCGTCTCATAAAGATTAGTCAGAATATCTCTGCAATATTAATAAATAATTGAGGCATCCCATTTTCATATTTCAATTGTATTTACAACATCAGTAAACATTTCTTGAGTTCGGTGGTAGAATTCGTATTTTTTTCACTGTTTCTGAATCTCACGTGTTACCTAAAAACTCGTGCCGAATACTAAAATCAACATTGCTCGCTCTTTCTTATCTTGGTTTTCTACTTACTTTAGGTGGCAGCGGAGACAATATTTTTGCGGTCGCTTGACTCTTTAGCTTTTTTATTGTGCCCAGATATCGTAACACAGCCTTAGAACTTTTTCAGAATATATAAGTATTCGACGTGAAAGCTAAGCTCTCCAGCTTTATACAGTGCAGTGACGATAAACGTAATAAGAGAAAAAGTTTGAAAAGTAATATGTACAGCTACTTCTTTCGGTATGTTGGCATCTGACTTTGCAACTTTGTGCAACATGCACCAACTTATTAATCTTTAACCATAAATTGCCATACATTTCCTATTATACTTGTTAAGCAAATTGAATGTGCCCGTTCCACGACATTTAAGCTGTACCTATGTAGCAATGTAGTTTCCGGCAGCATCCCGACATCGCACCTTCACAGAAATCAGGCGGTATTCATGGACAAAGTTGGGCGTTGTTCGAACGATGTAATAACTCTCGGCATTACCACAAGAGACTCGGATTTGCATCTGAGCGATATTTGCTAAATCGTGTCGTGGGTTAACGCGCTTAAACTTGAGCAATTTGCGAGAGGACTGAGCACGAAAGCATTTACCACGCTCCTATATAGGTCACCTGAATGAAATACAGCACCCCACGACGTTCCAACACTCAAGTTTATCAATGTCGGGAAACTAATGAGTAACACTCTAGTTATCAAAGGGTAAACCCCCAAAGAGGTGTTTTGGCAGACAAATTTAACTTCCGTGAAATAGGTCCGGCCTACCCGCGTATTTCAGGGAAGTAGCCCAGTGCTGTTAACAGGGAACGTTGCTTTCATTCAGTATTCCTGAAATAGTTGAGTAATGTTTGTGTAAAACTAATCAACTCATAAATAATAATCATACAGTCGGACACAACAGACCACCGACATGACACACAGATATTATTGTTTGCTACATATTGTTTATTAGCTGGAATGCGCTATCACGAGAATACATAATATGTTACAATTAGTCTTATTTGCATTGCAGGTTATGCTACAAAGTTTCAGTATGAAAGTTATGATAACGATGAATAGCAATCCTCATTGTTCGAAGGAAATGTCAAAAAATTAAAATTCAATGAATATTGAACTAATAAAACTGTTTAACTGCTGCATGCTCCCGTTTACACCTCGGTTGACCTACTTACCTGACATTTATCAACCAAGTGACGACATTTTGTACTGCAACTAAAATAAACTTTCAACTGAAGCGTCCTCTATTACCTGACGTAACGGCTGTTAGCAAAAACTCTGTTGTTTTTGCCTACGTGTATCATAAATGCATGTGATATCAAACAAAGTTACATTTTTGTATTGTTATGATTACTTTTTAAATATATGTTACTCCATTTGTTTGAACAAAGCATAACCGAATGCAGAAAGTATATAACGCAATTTTGAAGTTCATATATTTTTATTGATTGGGTTAGTATTTCAGACATTTTATCTAGTCAGAATTCTGGGTGATAACTTTTTATTTATTTATTTAAAATTGGTACATAACACCATAACAGCTATGATTCGCCAATGCGATGTTATTACTATATAGATACGAAACAAAAACAAAAATAGCATAAGTACTTAAATTAACAAAAAACACAAGAAATGGTCCTTTAAATATTTTCGATGCACTTCAGTGCTACTTCTATGAACCTCGTCAGGCTGCACTGAAATATATCTACCTCTGTTGAAATAATATTTACCAGTCTTATGGCTCGTGATAAGGGGGCAAACTTGTTCAGGTTTGTCCTAGGGTTTGGCTCCAGTAGAGTAGGCGTCGGACGACGCGCGCAACCCCAGCTCTACGAGCAGATCGGGGTGGTGCAGCCAGCCGCGCAGCACCCGAAACACAAAGCTACAAAGACTGACGTCCCTCCGCACCGCTAGCCTACTGTACCCTACCATCCCTATTACGAACAGACTCGGGTACAAAAGAGGGAAGAAGGGATAGACGCCATACTGCTTAAAATAGAGAAACCGAGTGAATTTGTTTTGAATTCTTTCCATCATGTCCCGGTATTTAACCTCATGGGGATTCCAAACAATAGCACGGCTCCTTACCAGCGCATTGTACATGATTTTAAGCACTGCCGTGTTCTGGAAGTCCTTGCACTGTCTGAGGATAAACCTAAGATTACGGTAGGACTTGCCGCATATATCTAAGATGTGCCCCCGAAACATCAATTCCGGCACCATCTCCACCCCCAGGTCCCGCACATGCGTGACTCGTGATAAGACCGCGGCTTCCATCTTATACTGATGCAGCAGGGGTTCCCTTGGGGTTCATTTGTTTTGTCGTAGGTGTCTTGGTTTCTCCTCTCTGTGACACCGACGCAAATTATGAAAAGAAATAATGTAATCTTAAAAAAACGTAGCAATATTCTACGATATTTCTGCTGACTAGTTGTCAGCAGAAATATCGTAGAACGCGGAATACAAGATGCGAGAAGAATATAAAAACAAACAACAGACGCGATACTTCTGATTTCCACCGCTGACGTTAGGGACGTAGACATTATGTAAATATTTATATACAAGCCACACACCGCAGCCGAGACGTCGGGAACTCTCGCGGAGACGATCTAAAGAACATTCGTCATGGCGACGAAAATAGAAAGCAATCACGTTTAAAATGTAATTATTGCCGCCCCTTAGTAATCAAGGTTCTTTGTTTGTTAGAAGGGGTAGACTGTTCGTTTTTTGGTTGATAAGTAACTAAATATAATTATTTAGTTACTTATAAACCAAGAAACGAACAGTCTACCCCTTCGTACAAACAAATGTGTGGTATGCATGAATCATTAAGTACCTACTGGTACTTAATGATTTCATGAATACCACACATACTTTAATATGAAAGCCTATTTTTAGGGTTCCGTTGCCAAATGGCAAAAAACGGAACCCTTATAGATTCGTCATGTCTGTCTGTCTCTCTGTCTGTCTATCTGTCTGTCTGTCTGTCTGTCTGTCTGTCTGTCTGTCTGTCCGTGTATGTCACAGCCATTTTTTTCCGAAACTATAAGAGCTATGTTGTTGAAACTTGGTAAGTAGATGTATTCTGTAAACCGCATTAAGATTTTTACACAAAAATAGAAAAAAAACAATAAATTTTGGGGTTCCCCATACATAGAACTGAAACTCAAAAAAATTTTTTTCATCGTACCCATACGTGTGGGGTATCTATGGATAGGTCTTTAAAAATGATATTGAGGTTTCTAATATCATTTTTTTCTAAACTGTATAGTTTGCGCGAGAGACACTCCCAAAGTGGTAAAATGTGTGTCCCCCCCCCCCCCTGTAACTTCTAAAATAAGAGAATGATAAAACTAAAAAAAATATATGATGTACATTGCTATATAAACTTCCAACGAAAATTGGTTTGAACAAGATCTAGTAAGTAGTTTTTTTTTTATACGTCATAAATCGTAAACCGCAATTTACCTTTCATTCAATCAACTCAAATATAAAAATTTAAAAAATAGGATTTAATTTCATAAACACAAGCCTTATGCATAAACCGTGAATACCTACAGGTTTGTACGGAACCCTCGGTGCGCGAGTCCGACTCGCACTTGGCCGGTTTTTTTGCTAATGCCTTCGCCCTCGTGGAATTTGGTAATTATCTCATGGGAACGTACTACCATCCCGGTAGTACGTTAAAAGTATTATATGCGTTAATCCAGGTTATAAACTATCTGTGTGCCGAAATTCATTCAAATCCGTTCGGCTGTTTTTGTCTGATTGAGTTACAAATACACAAAGCTTCACATCTATAATATTAGTTGGGAGCAGGATAGATTACCGATCGCCGCCCGTATGCTACCATAACATATACTATTCATACTTCCTTATCCTTACATATTCCCCTCTGCTTGTCTGTCCGTTAGTGCGCATTGAACTGACAACCGCTTATCCGATTTACGAGATTATCCCTAGTTTTTATAATACTTAGTAAATAATACGAATAAAACGAATGAAGCTTTCTTTAAAATAATTCTTATGTACCAATACTAAAAGATGTAAAAATGCTGACCTAATTCTTGAAATTTACTTGTCATGCTAGAAGGGAAATTCAAGGAAAACAAAATTTGTTCCGCTTATCTTGTTGCGCATTTTGTACAAGCAAATTGGGGGAGTAGATTAGTACACATTATGTTTTGGTTACTAGCAGTGCTTGCCTTGGTAAGTAAACTTAACTTTATCAGCCCAATTATCGCACACGCTTCTTTGATTAGCAAAATTGTAAGCTCGCTCCACTCGTTAACAAAATGTTGTATGTATAAATAACCCTATGCTATTTATTACAAAGCACATTTTAGCACATAAATACTATATAACTTTCGGTCTTTCCACCTGCTACATAAATAACAACTAACGTTACAACCAAGATCCCAAACTTAGAGAAACAATAGGAGAACCTGAAATGCTTTGTGTGGACGTATACGTCCGTATTAGACAATTAGACGAGGGTACGGGCATATGCTCGTACATACATTATCACATCGGAGCGTATGTGCTTTTCCGGTCGTACGATATTACAGTGTAGGCCAAAAAGACGAACACTTTGTGTGCAAGATACGGCGCCCTCGGGAACCCGCGAGGTACCGTCGCGTTATTTAAAGTGTAGCCGCGTGCATGCACTTACCCACGTAAATTTAATATAAGATGCATTTTAACAACGTATACCCACTGCAACAAATGTCGAAATCAATACCGGGTAATTGAAAAATACCCGCAAGCTCCTACAAGTTGTATCTTTGAAACTATTAGTAGTATGTGCGGCTAGAAAATATGAAGCGAAACGAATTTTTCGATAGAAACTCGTTAGTAACGCATTGTTTATATGAGATGATTTTGTACGGGCTCATCGCCGTACATTTTTGTGCTTACTCGGTAACCTACTTTAGGTCAACTATGCTCGTCATAATTTAGCATAACAAAATAACTTGACTAACGAATTAAATTATAGTATACTTATAACTGCGTAGCTATCATCAACTGAGAGAAATAATCGCCTTCCACTTCCTCCACTATTGTTTCTTACTCTGAACTTAAATAAACTTAACTACTTAGTGCATCTTAGTGGAACGTGTTTTGTCTATCTAACTGAACTTAAAACCTTCACGACAAATCGGTGTACGGAGTTAACTACTACGACCCGTATAGATTTCATTCATCATCATTCATCAGCAGCCTATAATGTTCCCACTGAAAAGACAGTCCTCCTCTCGTTTAGAGGGAAATTATTTGGTTAATCCAAAAGGAAAAAATCAAAAGCCATAACATTAAAAAGTAATAAATATACATAGGCTAGAAGGTTACAGGTGATTTTTATTGACCCCGTAGGTATGTTAACGCTCAATACTATTTGATCGGGGCGTGTAAGGTTAGAATCAATAATAGATGTATCTAATACCAAAGCTTTCCAAAAGCTTCCAAGTGTCGGCTCTCTAACACGTTCTCCTAAATAAAAATAGGTCTACTGGCACAAGACCAGAACTATTCAGCCATGAAACTGATTAAAACAGCCACTGTGTGCGTCTGAGTTAACACAATAAAACCATACTTTTACGAGAACATCGAAGAATGTAGGTATTATAAGTTAATGTTATGACGTAAAACTGAAGGTACTATAGAATTATTACGTCAATAGGCTTATGACCAATCAACAAGTTCAATATTAAATGTCTCTTATTTACTTAAAATAATTACTCAATTAGTCAAAGTGGATTTTAGCCTCTTAAATAATTCGTTGTAAAAGTGGGAGTGTTAATAAATTACCCGTGACATCAGTATTTGACCCTCTTCGCAGTCCGAATGATTCGAAATAGTGACGGGTTGGATTGACCTCGCGTTTATACTTTACATTAAGACAAGTAGATACTTTGTAAAACATCTACATTTTGTATTGAACGATCTCGTAAAACATTTCGGTGATGCGAACTCGTCTGTTTCGTTCAGGCATCTCATCTTTGTAGTTTTATCTAGATAAGGCTAACAAGTTACAAAATAATGGGGAATCGTGACATATACGCACCCACGTTCGTATCACGCACACAGTATGTCGAGCCTTTCATACTGAACAAAGGCAAAAGCTTATTACACTTTGTCAGTAACATCACATCTTTTAGCTAAAGAGTTCCAATCATCAGCTCATGATTCTTAGAGTGTCTAACTTTTATGTAAACAAAAATTACTCCAAAGTAAAATGGCAAAACAGTAACGGCCATAGGGATACCTACAGTTGGCATGTATAATAATTTAATCCAAAAATGTTAATAAAATGCTGTCACTAACGAAAATATCAAGTTGCGTGCATATTTCTACATGGAAATGCTCGGTTCTGAATGTCGAGACAGCTTTACTACGGCGTAGCGACGTAGCACATAGACTACTTACTACGGCGTAGCGTGGACTACGCCAACGAGCTATGTAACAATGTATCATATCCACTTCGCGACAACTGGACACGATCACGTTTCAGGCGAACGGTTATTTTGTTCTACCGTCTTCTGTTTGTTACAAACGTTTTCTCACAAATACCTTTATATTACTACTAAACTCCTTTTCAGGCTACACAAAGTTGTCACTAAAAAGTTAACTATCAATTTTATTCGTACGCTGGGAATAAACTATACCCTAAAATTCTAGAATTTCAAATTCATAACGACTTCAGAGCTTTAGAGAGAATTTTAATTTCCACGATTATTCTGAAAACGTTGCCAACAGCAATTACCTATATTTTCATCTAACTACCACCAAAGTGTAGCCGAGCTTTTACTAATGTTTATATAAATACTTGAAGCTACTTATCCACTCGTCCTGCGCGTTAGAACGTTAGAACTGTGGGTGAGTCGCGAGCGGCTTTGTGTGCCCAAACGCGCTCCTTAATACCGTCGTACGGTTAATGTACGCAAAACAAAAAATTCAGTGCGAAAGCTTCGCCTTTTACATGACATTCTTTATTTATGGACGTGCACGCTCGCCCCACTTTACGAATGGATGTTCAAATGAAAGCGAGTTGCAAAAACATTTTATGTAGAAAAATGTGCTAAACAAGCCAACATTATAAGCTCCCATACACGGATTCATTTACACCAATATTTTCGATTGAAATGCGAAATTTGCAAAATAATATACGTTCGTTCCTCTTTAGATCATAATTGAGCTTGAGCTTGTTCGAGTGATCCCTCGTCTGTTTTTGAAACTGCATCTATTACGTCTGATTTCCCCAAAGGGTGAGGCAGAGGTGATCTTATATTAGTTTCACCCACATTTCGCCAGTTATATTTAAATCCTATGTAATAGGGAGCGAGCCCATTTCCATCATCCGGGCATAAATCCACACTATAGATTGTTACTGACCAATTTATAATGAAAAAATCCGAGAAGCTTCTGTACTATATAGTATTGTTCATGGTGATTTTGACTGTATTGATCTAACGAGCAAACAATGTTACATAGTTCCACGCACTCTTAATGTATGTAGCCTACAAACCTGTCGAACTAATTCTGGTTTGCGCCACCCTATCCGTCGAATGGTTGAATCGTATAATTGTAGAATGTTCAAAATCCTAATTCAAATGTAATGTTATTAAACGTATTATTAACCAATAATGTTACTAGGAATGTAAGCTAGTCTAGACTATATTATTTATTTGTTTTAGTACTTTTCATTGTTAATTTTAACTCTTGTGCCAAGCAATCAATGAATTGGAATTTCTATTTTGCATCATGTAATTAATGATTTTTATTGATACATTTAATTACTAAGTATTATTTATTACTTATCATTACCGTATGTTCTTGTTTATTGTCCCTGAATAAATAAAATAAAACTTTTCCTGACCTGAGAGTCGTACCCAGGAGCGCTTACCACCACTAAACCAATCAGGTGGTATAGTTTTAAAAATTGAGACAGTGATAAATAAACAGCAAAACCTGAAACATCAAACAATCCAGCGATCATCGCTCCCAAATCAAAACAAACGCCACACTGAAATAAACAAAAATTTCAACAAACTGCGGTTTACAATAAAAATATTTTTATGCACGTAACTGTTGGATAAAGCAACTGTGAATTGTATTATCAGCGCATAAACGAGTTCCATTCAAACTGATAGAATTGTGTGAATTTGCTTCAAAAGTAAAGCAATCAATCTCTCTGTAAACGCCTATGTTCACCGTAATATCGAATCAAAATCCAATTTAGTAAAGCCGAGTTCCCACTGACGGATCAACCGGAAACGATTAATTCGATATGCTCTGACGTCATGATTAAGTGTCTTTCCGTGTCAATAAATATTTGCACTTTCTATTTTAGATCGAATTCTACATGAATGGGGAAAGATTTTGTCATTCTGTGCAAACATGAACATTTTTCTATCTAGAAGCTTGTTAAAAATTTGGGCTAGTAAAAAATAAAAAACCATTTTTTTATTTACAATCCTATATTTTTACAATTAAAGCTTATTTGATGGAAAATGTTAATTCTATTTGATTCCCTAATAGTAAAACCAAGTTAAGTAGAATCATAAAATAGATTGACTTCAAAAATGTTAGTGAATGAAGTAGCTTGGCGCCCGCTCGCCTTTGACGGCGATAGTAATTTCCTTCTTATAACGACTGTTTTTTGTTTCTACAGAAGTTTTACATTTATTTAACTGACGTTAGCTGAGTCCTACAACTTATCTATCTATAAATATGTTTGTATATACGTATTATAAATTTAAGTTCGTATTTGGTGCGGTTTCCACCATTATTTTAAATGTTTATTTTTATAAGACACTAGCATTTTCCCGCGGCTTCGCCCGCGTGGATGTCGGAAATTAACGCAGGTATTTTTCTAAAATAAAAGAATTTTTATAAAATAAAAGTAGCCTAAGTTACTCCTTATTACATAAGCTACCTGTCAATAAAAGTCCCGTCAAAATCGGTCCAGCCATTTCAGAGATTAGTCGGAGCAAACAGACAGACAGAGACAAAAGTTTAAAAAAATGTTTTTTTGTTGCAAGTACCGTATTTACTTTCATGTATGCATTTAGTGAAAAGCTGTTAATTTGAAATTACAAACAGACACTTCAGTTTTATTTATTTGTATAGATGTATAGATTAATATTATGGGGCAAGCACCAGCGTGATCCACGGATTTTTTTATTATTACTTTTTTTTGCAATTTGCAGGTTAGTGTCAAGCTTTTTTTTTTTTTGTGGATGGGAAATCATCTAATGGCGTCTCCCGCTATCGGTGGAGCGGAAGGGCGTGTCAGACTTTTACTGGCTAAAACCCACCCGTGTTCCTTCAGTTGCATAGGCAACTGAAGGAACGAAGGAACGACAACGGAAGGAATTGTTCGAAAGAGTTACCGTGGCCCTGGCATAGGCCAGGGCCACGGTAACTCTTTCGAACAATTCCGCGACCCTAACAGGGGCAGGTTAGTGTCAGGCTATGTTAAACAAAATACGCTGGAAAAGCTTTCATGAAATAGTCATTCAATGGGATCAAATGTAATTAGAGGGTTGTATTGATGACTTTAATTATTATAATTCTGTGAAGCCATATTTGTTACGGTTGTGAATTATTTTTGAATCAATATAATACCTGACACTGAGGTGCAAATCACAAAAACATTAGAAAATTTGTAATTCGCGGGTTACCTTTAGCGCATCCGCCTTATTTTTACAAATAATAAAGAAATCTTCATGTTTTGTCGTATTGTAAAAACCGCGCGAAGCCGGGCCGAGTCACTAGTGTCAAATACATGGGCAGTCTCTTTTAATAAAAGTGCCTCAGTTGCTACAAAGTTACAACTCAATTACAGTTTGCATGTTGATATTCCGATTATGATCACAATTTTCCGATCATTGACTCACATTTCGAAAAAATCTTTCCCTTCTATTTATTTATTATTATGTACAATTCTACTTGCCATACTTTTTCAACATGCAATCGCATGAAAACTGAAAATTGTTTCTTTGAACTTTATACGAAATGTCCCCTGAGCAATTACAGGGGCTATACCATATAATTATTGACATGGTGTGGAGTAATCATGCCGTCAAATTATATTTATAATTAAAGTTAGCACTTACTTAGTAAAGTTACGAATATATTTATATACAGTAGGTAGGTTTGTTGACACTAAATACCTCCATAGCATATACTTATACATAATAAATAATAGTTCTTTATTTTCTAGAATTTTTTTTTAAATAATTGTGTTAAAAATACGAAATACACCGTAATACCCAGTATATGTTGTCGTAATTTAAACCATTCATATGTGATACAAATAGTTGTCCCACAGTAATTACCAGGGATGTTAAGGAGCTCCGTAACCGTAACCGAAACTATCGGATATCCGATATAAAAATTTATCCGTAACCGTAACCGAATCCGAAATAAAAGTTTCGGATAATATCGGATTTGTTATGTTATTACATTTTTATTTTAGGTAGATTTTTTTTTCAAATCTAAACAAATAGATATACTATTGTAAAATAAATAACTAACTATACAAATAAATACAAAAACAAAGGACACTTAGGCGTCGAAAAGTATAAGTTTACCGGCCTTCCTCTCCTCGGTCCACAGTACCGATAAATTAATCAGGAATATTTTATCTTCCACACTGGTCGATTTAGAAGTACCGTGTTTGACTGATGCGTTGAATGCTTGGAAGATGGCTTGTCCAAATACGGTTTTGCCCGACAACCCGTCCTCGCAGAGACAGTGGGACGTGCCGCTCTGCAGTATTATACGGAATACCCTAATAAACACGTCACCTAATACTGTCGAGCGTGCCCGTCTGCTGGCTGTGGGAGAATGGGAGTCAGGCTTGTGGCTTCAGGCGCTCCCATCATCCACCATAGGTACTATGACGGATGACTCATCGTTTCGGCTCGCTACGTGTCTCCGCTTGGGCGCACCTTGTGTTGCTCCGCACCGCTGTCACTGCGGTGAAGCTGTCGACAGTCTAGGGCACCATGGCCTGTCCTGCTGCAGGAGCGCAGGCCGCATAGCACGGCACGCCAGCATAAACGATATTATTCGTCGAGCTCTTGTCACCGCGTACCAGCGGTATTAGAACCAAACGGCTTGGTACGTGACGATGGGAAGAGACCAGACGGCATGACGTTGTTGCCTTGGAAGGTGGGTAGGCCTCTGGTGTAGGACGCAACCTGTGTCGACACCCTTGCGCCATCTCATGTTCCTAGCACGGCGGGCTGTGCTGGCGCCGCTGCTGCGGCTGCTGAGACCCTCAAGCGGCGGAAATACTGTAACCTTATAGGTAACTACAGTTTTGAGCCGTTTGGGGTTGAAACGCTCGGGTCATGGGACCCGAGTGCGCACCTCCTTTTTAAGGAAATTTCTCATCGGCTGGTCGACACTTCGCGTGACCAGAGGGCTGGATCATTCTTTGGCCAAAGAATTAGCATTGCCATTCAACGTGGCAATGCTGCCAGTCTTCTGGGCACGTTTCCAGATGACAGTGATGCGGACGAGTACTTCGACGCCTAAGTGTCCTTTGTTTTTAGATAGATTACAGTCAATATATATTTATAATCATTTTTATTTTAAACAGCTGTAATAATTACTCACGGACTGATTGTAATTCCTACCAAATGGTGACATATAAATAAAATCATTTTATTAGCTATTTATATTTTACTTTTGAAATTCCTTAAAAGTTTAATATCCGTAACCGATATTATCCGAAACTAACGGATAATCCGAAATAATTTCATATCCGTATCCGTATCCGTATTCGGTATAATAATCATTCCTACATCCGTATCCAATCCGTATCCGAAATGTCATATCCATAACATCCCTAGTAATTACTGCGTACGACAGCAGAAAATGGGGCATCTAAACAGACAGACAGAATTAAGGGTACAGCCGAATGGTCACAGCTGGGCCAACATTTAATTCATGTTAATACGATATGCTAAGCTAAGGACCAACCGTTGATCTGATGCTTAACTCGGTTGAGGTTGCAGGGTAAATTTAAATAAAAAAGGATTTTTTAGTACCTAATGATAATGTTTCATTATGAAATTATAATTAGTATGAAATCAATCAATTCCTAAAATATTTTGCGTACGATGGTAGCCCGCTAAATTCATTTTCTTACGTTAATTGTGACTTACAGGTCAGTGTCAACCTGTATCTTGAACAAAACATGATTGGAGATAATAACTAATGTAGCTTTACGTAATTATAATCATAAAAATCATCAGTTCAACCGCTTAACTTCATTTATTTCCATAGAACGTCTTTTTCTTGAAATAATCATTCTATGAAGTTAAGAAATGTATTTCGTGGACTATCCTGGAGTTTCCACCTTAATGCTATGAACTAGCGTGAAGCAAAGAAAAATATACCTATACACAGTATGGCAATCAATAAAACTACTTTCCCGAGCACAGAGTACTACACGAGGGTTTTCTATTTACCCAATTGAGTACGAACCCCACAAAAAAACAAATGGGCTCGGCAAATGGCTGCACCATCCCCGTGGACTACATAAAGATGAACGCCAGTGTTTAGTCATGACCAAATGACACAGGACACATTAATTATTCTGTAACGCTAATAGCTTGACCACGTAAACCAGTTTGGAATCCCTTTTATGTCCCAGATATGTATGTGACAAATATTCCTCGCTCATATGTCAGTGTCATAGGTCTTCACCTATCTTAGGTGTATGTACCCAATTACATAACTAAGATGCATAATCTCTGACGGGTGACGTCTTTAATATCTTCGTTTTGTGTTCCTAAAGCTGTGTCTGGGAATAGAAGTGAAATGATTTTATTGAACTAAGTTTGTAGACACCTTAACACGTCAATCATAATTATTTTAAAAACTTGATGAGGTCAGCGTTCCCAATCTCACTACTCGGCGAAGAAAGGCCGAAACAAAGTCAGAAGTCACAGTGTTTTTTTAAAAGCCAGACATAATCTTGGTCAGATCATGAAAAGATGATGTAGAATAATGTATTTTTAACACGCTTTTATTAATTAGCTTGGTATATATCTTATACCTTTAAACGAGCAATTCTTGTATATATATATATAATCTGAATCTCGGATTTTCATGAAATTTAGTATATAGGGGGTTTCGGGGGCGATAAATCGATCTAGCTAGGATTCATTTTTATAAAATGTCGTTTTATTCGTGTTTTCAATGACCAACTTTATCGATAATCAACTTGAACATAAACTTATTATTATAAACACAATTTACCAAAAAATACCGAGCAAAGTTCGGTCAACCAGATATTGTACATATCTATGTAACGAAATATTTGAACGTGATTCAAAACGTCGGATTAATTTGAAACTTTGCACAATTATCAAGGACCGATGAAAATACAATAATTTCATAAATTTGACCCATCATCCTGGCCAAGATCACCGGGACAACAGTTTAATAAAAAAACGAAAATCCCACTATTGTAGCTAGCCGAAATATTTTTTTTTTAAATAAATAATAGTTCAAAAAACACGCTTTCAACTAAAAAATTGAAAATAATCTAAAAAGTTCCTTGATATCAATTAAAAATACCTCAAAAAGCACCCAGCGCTTTTTTCCATTATTTTCAGTTTGGTTTTCTGTGATAGCGTGTATTTTATTTAGTTATTTTTTCAGTACTGCCTGTTTCATTAATCGTGAAGCTGAACTCAACACATATCTAAACGTATTTTATAAAAAGTTTTAGTGACCAAACGTCTTCCACTGAAAACAAACTCAATTCTGCCAAGTACCACAGGATATATGTAATTGTATAGTTGAGTTCCATGCCCAAGTCGCGGGCAGAAGCCAGTAATGTATTAATTCTCATTGGTATGTTGGAGCCGCTATCGTTGGCTTTAGTACTTGAACCAAAGAGTTACCCATCGTTGACCCCCGATCCTACGAACCGTGGCGTAATGTTTACGGTTACTTTAATGAATAATCCAATTAGAACGAGCACAGGAACCATTTTGAAAAATATTAGACCGCTTTTTACTTTGATACAGAGAATAAGTAATAAAGGAAATAACCCGTATCACGCGTTGAGGCTCGACGTTTATTGGGGAAGATAATTAATAAAATACGTGTTTGGCGAACAAAGTGTTAATGTGTACAAAAAGGTTATTTGTAGCTGTAGTATTTATGTGATTAGGTTTACGTCTCTTAATACAAATATTAATCTTACAGTCTTCGGAAGCTCGGGTTGTTGTTTATAAACCTGAGACGCCAATTTGTCATCTGATGTTAGAAATAAAGTAACATTTCAGATTACATTTTCAAATAAAACTCTCGTCGCAGTCTGAGGTGCGGTAACCTGTCTAACGAGCTAAGCAGTAAATACTTCAACCCACCACGAACACCACGCGAGCACACCGGCTTGATTAAAGCGAGCATTTTATGGTTACTTCTCATACTACTTACATATTTGATTGGCTACAAAAGCTATATATTATTTTATGTGTTCAGTATAAATTAAGTTTCATCTATAGGTACACAAGTACTAGTCCGACGCTCGGAATGTTTGACTTGGGAGTCTATTCTGTTTGCCCAGTCCGCGCAATCAGCGCGGCGACTTGTGTGGGTAAAACTATCCTGCGGGCTGCATCCAGCACCGCTGCGCTCTAATCGATGCAAATATAAAGTTCCTTCTTTATTTTGATCGTAAAATATTAGGGATTATGGAACGTGTACTGTATGGAGATGTTTCAGAAGTTATCAGATAAAGGCTTGCATCTGAGGAGACATGAAATACGTCAGCATCATAGCAGGATATGCTGCTGCCCGAATAATGTCTACATGGTAGTGAATCGACATATTAATAATATCTGTATGTAATATAAGGAAGGTCGTAGTGGCGGTTTGATAATTAAATGCAAATTTTACATCGATCTATTTCTAAACTTGGCTAAACTTATCGCCTAAGTGCCGAATTTACCTCCTAACTAAGTTTTCCTCTACCTACTAATTCCGTACCCAAGTTTGGTCCCAGAGTACATTCTCATAAAGTTTGTAAACTTGTCGACATGGTGTTTCTATAAACATTACAGATAGTATCTTTTCAAAGGCGCTTGTACCCACTTAAATATTTATTTACGACAAGGTCAATAGCGTTCAACGCGATGACCACTGATATTAATCTTTGGGGTAAGTTTTTAAATTTATATCAACGAATACCTAAAAAAAACTATTAAAAGGCAGGTGCAAATATGAAAAAAAATTAGAATTAAATACAAAAACTACAATATTTTTAACAACAATATTTTGCATATAATATAGTTAATATAGGTAGGTATATCACCACTGGGATTAACATCATTTAATACATTCTCATTTTTTTCAATAGATCATACTCGTATACATACCTGGAACCAAACCATCATCACGGAATTATTTTTTAAAAGCCTGTGGAGATCAAGCTTTATGTAAACTTGATCTTCATGCACAGGATAGACAAAAACTATTTGTAATATGTTCCCATCAAAAAATCAAAAGTAATTTATTCAAACTAGGCTGAGAGTCAGCACTTTTTGAACGTCAAAGTTACGAAAGACAGTCCCCCAAAACGCCCGCCCTTCGACACTTCCTAGTGCTTTAGCTGGGAAGAAGAAGTGGCGGAACAAACTCCCCAGCAGCACAGCTGTCTGTTAAGTTAGAAGAACTTGATTCTATACAATTGTAAGGAGGTAACATTACGAGACACAAAATATTAAATTAAATGATTTGCCATATGTCAGCTAGCCAACCCAATATTCCAAGAAATAAAATGAAATCTATACTCAAGCAAAAGCAAAAAATATTTTTATAAAGTAAATGAAAGTACCAAAATAAAAGCCTCCTGGCATAAAGGGCGTGACAGCTTACAATGCTGAATCACGTTCACATAGCTGTTACGACCCGAGTGCTGAGATACAAACCCCAGTTTGTGTTTCTTAGAAATGCTAGTTTTTTCACGATGTTACCCTTCACAGTTTTGCGAGCAGTGGTGATGACATTAAATACACAAAGTAAAGTGCCTGCTCGATGGGTTCGAAGTCATGACCTACATACAACTCGTAAGTCGGTCTGATACCACTGAGCCACCACTGCTTCTCTTTAAAATTCTGTTATGATACAGAATACAAAAGCTATTGTAAAATTTACATATTGCTAGATTGTACGGTCAATACTCAATACTTCATCACAAGCACGAACTATCGACTAAGATCGATGAAATCCCAAATTTTGATTGTTCCGGCAAGATTTATGGAGTGACTCTCTCATTGTGTAATTAATGGAGCTGATAGATTCTGTGAAAATCTTACCGTGAAATCGATTCCTAGAATCAGAATTACAGCTTACTACAAGATCACTTTTCCTAAGTTCTAATTCTTACAGACCTACTTTCCGAGGTGCATCTCTCCGTGCTACTTACCGACCGCCTGGAGCTTTTGGGCATGAGTTTTTCGACTGATCTCAACTTCGACTCAACCATCAAGTCTAAAGCACAGACTCAACCAAGTAGCTTGGCATCCTAAATAAGGAGAGGCGATACTTCACATATGGACAGCTTCTAAGTTTGTACAAAGCTCAAATCCGTCCCTGTATGGAGTATTGTAGCCACCCATGGGTTGCCTCAGCAACATATCACCTTGCTGCACTTGATCACTTGAATGCTGAACAAAAAGGGCTGATAGACGACGTGACGTTGGTGGCTTAGGTTCGCAGTCTGGCTCTTCAGCGTAATGTTGCTTGCCTGTCGGTCTTCTACACAGGTAATTCAGAGAGCGCCCGCAATAGTTCCACGACCTGATACCCCCAGCGATTTTTTACTACCGGACCACCAATTGTACTGCAGGATATCATCCACACTTGGTTGATATTCCGTCCAGTCGTACTTAGCGCTTCTTCTCCACAACACACCCATCGCATCGCGTCCCATTATGCGGAAATACAAAGTGTGGAACACACTGCCAGAGTCTTTGTTCCCTTCTTCATTTAATCCATCTACCTTCAAATCAGGAGTGAACAGGCTTCTTCTGGGCACGCTTGTGGTCCCAACACTTTTCATCAGGTAAGATCGAGGTCAAAGCAATCCCAGACAGATATTTATATACATATATATATTTTTAACAGTATAGACTGAAAGGTAATTCGTGCGAATACCGACCTTGGTGAGTACTTTCATGTATATAAAGAATTAAATCTGTTTTATTTTAATTAAACATTATCCTTTGTTGAAATCCTCGTGTAAATAATATAATAGAACGCGCTTAAAATACAATCTTTCTTCTTTAAAAACGTATAATGGTATTAAAATCAAATGCAAACATTCAGGTTTTCTATTCAGCCAGCTCACGGACCGTGAAAATAAAATGGTGTTCGTTATAAAATATGAATAATATTTTAGCGGAGTTCGTTGGCGTTAATTTGTCCCGATTCAACAAACATTTTTGAGACTTTATCAACTAGATGAGATTGCTAGCAGCAATAGTTGGTGACAAAGCTGCAAGCTTTGTTGCTTCTTTGGATCAAGCTTCGTTCAAATTTTTAATTTGGTTAGGTGAATGTGTCGGTTTCCCCGAAATGAACTAATTTGAGATTAAAACAGAGGGTTAAGGGGCCCCGGCAGGAATGAAGTTCCATACGCTTTTTTTTCTAACTTCGTTGATTGTAACTTTACAATACTTAAACTTTATTTTGACCTATAAGGTCAAAATAAAGTTTGAGTATTGTAAGTTTGAGTTGGATACCGCCAAGATTGTCCGCCTCCGATTTCAATGATTTTTATATATGTTGTCATGTATGAGTAACTGAGTAATTACCTAAAAGGAATTCACGCAACGCTCAATAGTTTCAGAGTTGCTTCTACCGAGCAACATAAATATAAGTTCACAAACACGAACTCAAAAACATTTGCAACTCTATCTGTAGAGATATAAGGTTCATATTTCTTGCAATGTTTGATTTGATGATAATTTTATTAAAAAATCATTTAAATTGGAACTGAAATTGAGGTGAATTACGATTTTAAAAGGCCTTGTTTATTCAGCTATGTATGATCATCTGTTTCCTCATAACTCCTAAACTATTCGTTTTATTTGGACGTTGTTTTATTGATATGTTATTTTATTACTATCTGTATTTTTAGTTATAGTTTTTATCGTCGTAGGGTTTAGGTGTATATTTTGTTTATAGAAGTCGTTTATAAGCTGAGTGATGCTCTGTGGAACTGGATGAAGAGACAAAGGATCGTTTGACGGCGACACTTAAATTATATATTATTTAGTCAATTTGCCTTTGACATGATGTGTAAAATAACTATTGAACATAAAATGTCAACAAAAATAATGTAAAATTTAATACGCTAAATACGCTCCGGCCGCAATTAGAATTGGAAAAAAAACAGGGCAAATCAAAATTCGCAGGACCAAAGTAGGTAGGTACTTATAAAGCTGAAAAATAGAAAAAACCATAATCTATATATAACATGTCTATTGAAATTCGTTTTCTTACGCGTAAATGATCTTGCAATAAAAATCTCACTCGTTTTTTGTGAGAAGACATGTTTTCTAAATCTTACGTTTCATCATCATCATCATCATTTCAGCCGTAAGACGTCCACTGCTGGACTTAGGCCTCCCCCAATTTGGGGGGCTTTGCCATAATCGCCACGCTTGGCAGGCGGGCTGGCGATCGCGGTATGGTGGTAAAATGCATAGAGAACGCTACTGCCCATTCTCTAGTAAGTCCCTTAGTCGCCTTTTACGACACCCACGGGAAGAAATGGGGTGGTGTTATTCTTTATGTCCGGCACCACACGGTACCGTTACCTTACGTTTAACCCTGCTTAAACACATAAGTAGGTATCTCTAGCTTGTGTTACAAAACGCAGCTGAATTAAGAATTTCTTCAGGTGAATAACATCATCTACTTTTATTATCTACAACAAAGGAAAGCCTGCAGAGGTCAAATTATTAATTCAGGAACTCTTTATGGCAAAGAGACTGTCAAGAACTGCATGTATTGTACTCCAAAAATTCCTTTTTCCACTGCGAGTGAGGTGAGGTTATATTTAAGGTGTAGTTCAAACCATCAAATTGAACAAGTTTTTCCATGGAACTAATATCGTTATCGCAAAAAAATAATCAGATGTTCGATACAAAACTTCAATAAGTTCCTGCTTGAACTAAATGTGTGAGACAGAGACAGTTGATAATTATTTCTCAAGAGAAAATTGTTCACTTTGAATGTGTGGTTATATTTAGATATTAAATTTGCCAGCGGCTTCGCCTGCGCGGAGACCAAACTTTATCGCATGGGAACGTAGTAGTACTATCAATATAAAATATCCCTATGTGTTAATCCAGGTTATAAACTGCACGTGTGTCAAATTTCATTCAAATCCGTTTTTTTACATTTATAATATTAGTAGGATAGAGTTAGTAGGATATTCACAGAATTTGATACACGCTGTATCCGTGTAGCTGTATATACTCCGATATCTCTCCAGTATTGTTCAGAAGGTAAGTGAACTTTTAGAAAATCCATGTTTTTACGTAAGGAAGTTGCACAGCTGTAGCGTTTTCCCAGATGACATCTATAAAGCTGGCACAGATTAATAACCTTCAATGTACAGCACTAAAGAAAGCCAGGTACAGTCACATACACATATATTTTATGTTGTTTTTCCTTATACAACTGTCGCGGAGGTTTCGTGGAAAAAATGTTCGTCTTTTCATTCGCTATGTTTTATATTTTTGATTGATTGCGTCCTAATGTCAGATTAGTTAGAAGTTTCGTAAGCGTTTCTTGTTTAAGTTAAATAAATGTTTCTTGTTTACATCTCGCAATTTGAAAATAATTAAGGACCTACTAAAACTATGAATATCTTTTTTATTTGTAAACCTAAACTATTAATACCTACCAACTATGGCACATGATCAACTCTATTCAAATATTTAACAAACGAATTGTAAAAACTCGCTTTTGTTCGACAGTGACATTACGTCTAGCTCTACACAGGGTATTTAATAGTCAATTGAAAGTTTTTCTTTCAGAATAGCCCAACACGTGAGCGTGCTCATGTCGTTTGAAGTACCTGGTAGACAAGCATTGCGGTTACGTCTGGTGGTGATACGCGGATTAAATAATTAATATTTTTTTGTATTTGCTATTATTTGACATATAAGTATATCTATTTTTTTTTTCTGGAACGTTCCGTAACATCACAGCAGGCCCTTTCAGAAAACCAGCACTGCGACACTTATTTTTAAATGTCGCAGCATCATGCTGAGATAGGAGCCTTTTAGCATCGTACAGGAATTCCTGTCTTTACTTTATTTGTAGAAAATTTTGTTTTTTTTATGTTTGTGTTATTTTAGTTTGTGATATTCCTGTGCGAGTCACAATAAATACTTTTTCATTCCGTCTGTTTTTGGTACCACTTGATAAATTATCCGTATGATATCTGTTTGACTTGTTTCTTCCTATTATCTAGTTATTAGATGTCACCTTTTATAATTTGTCTAGTAACTAAGATTATAGTAAAAATTAATTTATGTAATTGTTTCATAACTTTTGAAATACTACGTACTCAGTTTAGATCCGGGAGTCTCAAAGATTACTTTAAGCACACTTTTAAATAAACTTATACTCTTTAAAAGCTTGATGTAGCATAGTAGGTATCATAAAGATAAGGATTAGATTATGATATAATGTAAGAAAGAATATTGACGAGACATTAACAACAAATGTTATAGTATGTACTTGTATAATAGGACATATCCATATCACAAGGTTATTTCCACAATCATAAAGGGTCAAATCCTTTCGGTTTGCACTTAGCTTTACGTTACGACCATATCGAGTCCATCGAACATTACATAAAATTGATTGATTCCCGAACCACGGCAGTGAGACACCGAAGAATTGAGCCTAACTGCTGTAATGATTGCCCATTTCGGTGTCGTTAAGAGAAACCTTTCGATACCAATGTGTTCGCGCGTTCGTTACAGAGCCGAGG
Organism: Aporophyla lueneburgensis; assembly: GCA_932294355.1. Classification (NCBI taxonomy): domain Eukaryota; kingdom Metazoa; phylum Arthropoda; class Insecta; order Lepidoptera; family Noctuidae; genus Aporophyla; species Aporophyla lueneburgensis. The sequence goes on along the minus strand of OW028746.1, from coordinate 16,359,356 downwards.
CATTTTCGTTTTCTCGATATTTCGATATCGAATCTATGAGCCATCTGCTCCCAAAGCACTTGTTAACTGAACAGATTACATTGTTAAGAAGAGACCTCTTCAAAAGAATTTGAATTTATTTAAGTACCCAGAGCGTATAATTATATTTCAAGATTTAAATTGTTAATGCTCAAACTTTTAATTAAATTCTATGAACAAAATAAATTGTTGGACATTTAAGGCAAAATCTCTTAGCGTGGTTCGCGCCCGCATTATTTGCGGTTGCAACACAACGCTTCTATAAACTGTTACAATATTTCTGTGTGCCCACATGCGGTTGAACCCCCACAAAGTAGGCGGGATAATATCAGAAACATTAGAAATGCTACTAAGATTCTTGTAGATAGTTACCATCCGTTTCCGTAGAGAGCCTAGTATACAACTAATTTAAAAGTTATATTAGTTTACATTTTAACTGTTTTACACTCATAGAAAACCTACGAATTTACAACCGCATGCGGGCGCAGAAAAAACCGATCCGCGAGTTTAACCCAATAATCCGATTACTGGCAAATAAACGAAGCCGGTTCGAACGAAACAAAACCCAGTTTCTATTTGCCTGCACGTTTCAGGCAACATGAGGGACAACAGTATTTGAAATTCACTGTTGAAATTAGATCTTTCACATTGATTGTCACAGCGTGTGGTCATTTACTGATTCGCCCCAAATTATCCCGATTTATCGGACGATTTCATAATGTAATACCGACTATTCGATGTGAGATGATGTGTCAAGTTATCCAGTCTATATCTACTCATCCTGCACGGGACCCAGGGGTATAGGGACAGTTCGTAAAACTACTCGTAAACAACCTCATATGACGTATTATAAAATTACACCAGCCAATCAGTGGGTTAGGTACTGTTTCTTACGTTAGATTCTACTGTGATGCATACCTATAGATTGATCTTATCAGTACATATAATGTTCCCTACTGGGGACTGGGTTTGCTACTGGGAAACAGACCTCGTCTCGTCTCAGTGAGAGGCAGTGGGCCGTAATCCACCACGCAGGCCCAGTGCTGCTGGATGGTGGGTAAACGTCACCTCTCTTCAAATTTTTGGTTCTAGGACATGCCGGTTACCTCACGATGTTATCCTTCACCGTTTTGAGGGGAAGTTAGGTAATGGTAGGTATTAGGTAAATTTAAACAAAGTGTCTATCAATCCACGACAACCCCCTACGACCTATCTAATCTACGACCTTCAATTCGTAAGCTACGGCCGTTTCCACTGAGCTACCACTGTTCCCTCAGAATTCAGTAGAAATGGATGATGAGGAATCGCGTTTTTTATCTAGTGAATATATAATGCACGCGGTCGGCCCGAGGCGTTTTCCGCAAAAAAAAAGAAAACATTTCACGTTTTTTCAGTGTTATCACTCTTATTCAGTGTGTGCACTTCAGTTTCCACGTGTGCTTTCACGTCACTCTTCGTTCTAAATGTTCTTTTTGATAGCTATTTGCGTAGAGTGAGGCTATATTGCTATGTTTAAAATAGGATGTGAAAGACTTTTACTTACATGGATAGATAGAATGTACACTATGAGAATTACAGGTATAAATATAGAAATTTTATGTTGTGTGGCACAATGGGTGATCTCATCGCTGAAAGCAATATTTTATTGGTAACCTTTGATGGATACCAAGAATTTCTTCCATCATTTAATTTTCAGGGAAAATTAACGCAGTTTATCCAATAGTGAACTGTGATTGTAGTACATCGGATGCAAACAGACCGCGCCTGTATTCACATCAATTTACCTGAAATCGTGCGCCCCAGTGGCCCCAGTACATAATATTGTCATCATTGGAACGTTCGACAAACAAAATGTCAAGCCTCATTATTCGGTAAACCGGTGTTCCTCTTGAAACCATTACATGGCTTAATAGCTCATAATTATAATGGGCGGTTAAGCTCGAATTACGCACGATTGTTCACCAATAAATTCGGGGACTTTTTAGAAAGTGGATGGAGCCTGACATTCGGCCTCGGTAAACGAATAGCGGCCATTGTGTTCCTGATTAAATTAAATTTTGCACAGTTTTATAAAGTCATTAAAGAAACTTAACCTTCGTAAAACTGTGCATTTAAAATGGTTAATAATAATGGTTTTTCCTTTAACAACTTTGTCCATTTTTATCCAAATGAATTATAAATCAATAAATAGGTAACTTTTGCGCTAACTTTGCCAAAGAAGAGATTTCTAAAATCATATTCTTGACTTAACGTACATAACTAAGTGGTCGACAGTTTTCCACCACCCTTTTAAACCAAGCTGTATTAATGGAACCAATAAAGTAGTGCTGTCACGCGCCGCTAACCTTGCCTATATTTTCCACAACTGAAACACTATTATGGTTATAAAACATGAATTTGACATTGTTCTAGTCCTAATAGCAAAACACAAATAGTCTTTCAACACGAACCATGTCTCGAGTGTATAAGTTTATATTAATTAAGTATATTGGGTTGGAGGAGGTAGGGCCTAATAAGACCACTACTGAGATAAGAAAAACAAAATATAATTGTATAAAGTCAGAAATGGATTACTATCTAAATCTATACCAACCATATGGTAGAGATTCGCTACTTTCATAGAGTAAACCTACAGTTTACTCATGCCGTATTTGATCGTTTGCAATTGGGGCGAGTCTATTGCCATTTATCGAGCAGAACTATAAACGCAGGGCTGCTACTCTCATTTTTTTGTAGCATCCAAAGTTTATCCAATCATGTGATCATGCTTACCAAGAAATCGTACCACTTAGTTCACGGCTATTAAAACATCGTCAACTCCAACCAAGTTCTTAATTGTCTACGAAAGAATATTTTACGATTATTGCACTTTTCCCAAATTATGAGGTCAAAGAAATAACATCTTGTAATGACTTTATGGAATAAAATATGATGACTTTGCGTTATGAAAAAGGCTGTACTTATAGATATTTCGAATACGGAAAAATAATGTGACGTGAATCTTTATCATGAACGTAAGCACCTTTATTGTAAAACAACAATTTAACTGAGTATACAGGAAGAAAGAGAGAGGTAATAAGTCCATTTCAAAGTATCGCGGAATAATTCACGCCTTATGAGCGTGAATCGTGATTTATCTCACGTTTGCGCCTCCACACTGCTCCTTATGCAACTGATCTCAAGAAGCGTAACAACCTTGACCTAAAACTAGGCGAGACTGAACTGGTTAAGATCAAAGATTTGATAAAAACTTTAGCTTATTTCGGCCTTGGGTAGATAGGCAACTCGGTTAGGCTCCAAATTCTTGAATTGTGAAATGCATAAACCTTATCGACTGCTATGTAGATTTGTAGATTTCTCTTTTTATTTCTTTGTCATAATTGCCCCAACCTCCTCAACATGGCGAATGGAAACACCATTAATAAGTTCTGATGCGTGTAGTTTTAAAGTACATCACCTTTTCAGATAATAATCCAGTAGCGTGTATCAGAGATGGCTCGGAGAGAATCTAGACAGAATACGTGACCAGACACAAATAGCGAGAGAAGCCTTGATAAAATCGCTCCGACCAGCATATGTACAGACGCCAGCGCATAAAGCTACAAGAATCTGTCTTTCTTTAATAGGTTTTCAACTTTATCGCTTAAGTATTAGGTTCAAAATGGATTGGGAAAATTTGACAGTTTCGGGTACCTTGTTGTGCTGGCTTCTGTACAGTATAGAGCTGCATACATGAATAGGCAATGCAGTTAGGGTTTCTACCTGGTGAAATATGCATCCCTATAAAAACCCATTTCATTCGATTAATCCTTTATAAGGACAAAAATAAAAAAAATCAATAGACCGCATTCAAATAAAAAATTTACGCGTCACTTGCAGCCTTGCAGTTGCGTGCCATGTTTGACGATTTATGCTTCCATAGCCGCATCAAAATAACTACGTTATTTCAGAACAACTTCTTGTAAAAGAAAACACTGTTCGTAAAAAAATATTATATTATCTTTCTATATAGCGAAACAGAAAATAAGAAGATGTTTTTAATACGCAATTAAAGTAATGAGCGGTAAAAAAGCAAATCTCGCTAATGAAAATTCAAGTACATCAATACGAACGCATTAAAATACGGAGAAGTAATCAAATAAAATTATTCAGGTGTATCCCTTTACGTATTCAAAGCCACCCTCAAGGGGTCGTTAAAGCTTACTTATATAAGATTGAAAACTGCTTGACCCGCTACAGAATGTGACCGCACTTATGAAATGGAAAAAATAATGAATGCTAAAATTTTTGGAGATGCTCCAGTTCGTTTTATTTAAGTAGCTCTCTCGCTGAAGTTTCCACGTCCCGTTTTCAGCTGAAGTTGAAGTTATCTAGACAGTAGACACCCAGAAACCTTCGCCCTTCACTTGAGTGGGCTTTATAACAGATGACACGTCGCATATTTTAAGTTAGGTAATCTCGGATAAGTGCTCAGTAAAATTCACTTTATTGTTTAGCTGACAATTGAATTAATTATGGAGTACTAGCTTTTGCCAGCGGCTTCGCCCGCGTGGAGGTCGGAAATTATCCCGCGGGAACATACTACCGGGATAAAAAGTATCCTATGTCCTTTCTCAGGCTCTAAACTATCTGTGTGCCAAATTTCATTTAAATCGGTTCAGTAGTTTTAGCAGGAAAGCGAGACAGACAGACAGACAGAGTTACTTTTGCATTTATAATATTAGTTTAGATATATAAATATATATAATATAATAATATAATATATATTATTATATATATAAATATATATAATAATATATAAGACAAGTGTGAATATATATAATAGTGTGGATAGTGTGGATATATATATAATATATATTAAATATATTATATTATAGTTATAGTGTGGAATGCGGATGTAAAGATCGTAACAGGTGGCGTTCTGTATTTACTGCATACCCCCATACGGACAAGGCGTCAGTTTATGTATGTATTTCCAATTGAATTTACTTTGGTAATATTGGCTTTTCCGGAACCAAATACTACCTATATAAAAAGTGACTCATTGGATCGATATTTTTTATACTAGGTTAAATACTAACTGTAAACATCCGTCAATTTCCAGCTATCTCATGTGTATTTAGGTAAAAAATCTGTAGCGTATTTTTTAACATATCGTTGGTATTTTTTTAGCGTGTACAGAATAGCGTAACCTGCTCTACGCGCACTAACTCACACGCCACAGGGTTACCAACACTGCCCTTATTTTTACTTATATTATCACTCGACCAGCTAAAGTACATTTTATACAAGGTGAATAAAGTTAACGTCAGATCTATTTATATTAAGTAAACTTATGCCCAATATTTTGTAAATAGTGTTATATACTTACTATTTGGCAATTAATAAACAAATCAAAATATTGTTTGCCCCAAGAACCAATATTATCTCTAAAAAAGGATAACTTAATTTTAACCCACCCGTTGGATATAGCCAACGAATTTAATAAATATTTTATTGAGACTGTCGAAAACAATCAACAAGCGAATTGTACGTCAACAAAAAAACTTTTTAGTGAGAATTCGACATCGCATTCGTTATTTATGATGCCAGTAGTAGAGGATGACGTAGTTAAAATAATTACTAGCCTTAAAAACACAAAGACTGTTGGACATGATGGCATTTCAACAAAAGTGATAAAATATGTCAAGGAAGTAATAGCGAAACCACTGTCACATGTAATCAATCTCTGTATTGCTGATGGTATATTTCCAAATAGTTTAAAGAAAGTAATTATTAAGCCCCTTTTTAAAAGAAATGACAGAACGAATGTTAAAAATTATAGACCAATTGCAAAAATTCCGGTATTTTCAAAAATGATAGAGAAAGTAATTTATAATTCTATTTATGCTTACTTCGAAAAATTCAAATTATTTTGCAAGGAACAAAAGGGATTCAGAAAAAATATGAATGTTAATATGGCACTGTTTGACCTATTATCAAATGTCTTGACATCTGTCGATAAAAAAAAACCTGTTTGTGCAATATACACAGACATGACGAAGGCGTTTGATTTTGTAAATCATGAGATTTTATTGCAAAAATTACATAGCTACGGCGTTAGAGGGAACATCCTTAAGCTTTTAGAATCATACCTAAGTGACAGATTACAATGTACGGAAATCTCTAGAATATGTCCTACAACAAAATTAGAAATCACATATACCTCTGAACCAAGGTACATAAAATATGGCGTACCTCAAGGGAGCGTTCTAGGACCACCGCTTTTCTTGATATATATAAATGACCTCCCAAAATTCATAGGGCAAAAAATGGTACTCTTTGCAGACGATAGCACGGCTATTATAGAATGTAATAATCCAAACAATTATCAAAATGACATTAATAATTCTTTAAATAAAATAATAAATTGGCTTAATGATAATAATCTAATAATTAATTTAAATAAAACGAATATAATGCACTTTCATCAACGGCTTGAGAAACCACTAATTAGCGTTGCTTATGATAATTATGAAATTGCGGAAGTTAGCACCGCAAAGTTCTTAGGTATAACTATAGATGAAAAGCTGACTTGGAAACCTCATTTGGAGGAAATTTGCAAGCGATTAAGTAAATCAGCATATTTGTTATTTCAACTTTCAAAAAAAGTAAATATTGATACACTATTGATGGCATATCATGGACTTGTTGCCTCAGTTCTGCGATACGGTGTTATTTTTTGGGGACAGTCAACAAATAGGGAACTTGTTTTCAGGATGCAGAAAAGATGTGTACGGTGTATGTGTGGTTTAAAAACGACTGATAGTTGCATTTCTTATTTTAAAAAGTTAAAAATATTACCTCTACCGGCTTTATACATCCTAGAAATTGCATTATTTGTAAAAATGAATCCACATTTATTCCAGAAATTCAGTACAGTAAAGAAAACACCCATGCGTGCTCAATATAATAATGATTTATGCCTTGTGAAATGTAAAACTTCTCTTATGAGGAAAAGCTTCTTTGGTATTGCACCGCAAATATATAATAAAATACCCGATGAAATAAAATGTATGCCAGTGCAGAAGTTTAAAAAAACGCTTAATGGGTTACTTCTCGAAAAATGTTATTATACTCTAGGTGAATTTCTTAATGACGAATCTCTGTAACTTTATAATATTGACATTTTTACTTATACTTGACATTTTTAATATATTTTTTACTTATTTTATTTTTAAATTAATCTTCTGAATTAACTATAAATTTTGGCATGAAATGAAATTGATTATGAATATTAAAATTTTACTTGCTTGCGTTGCGTATTCATATTATGACGAATTTATATTTTAATTTAATAGTATATTTTTTTTTTTAATTTTAATAATTTGTATGTCAATTGGCAAAACATAGCGCACTACCTAATCTTTAAGATCTTGTATATAATTATCACCTATGTTTACGAATAAATGATTTGATTTGATTTGATTTGATATCGTAATTATAAGTTTGCCCCCTAATATATAGGACTTAAACACAACCGGTGAAATGAGTGTGTACCTACAATAGGTCATATCTGCCTAACCTAACCCTTCGTGGCGTGAAGTTATATTATTATGCTGTAACAGGTATAGTACAAGAAGCGGAAAAGTAAAAAAGTATGGGTTGGACAATAAAATAGAGTACTATTTTTGTAAAAAAAAAAGGCTCCAAAACCTGGCTCAAACAAAAAAGTTAAAATTTAAACTTAAAATGCATTGTTATTGTCCTTCAAAGAGAGATTGAGATCTTGGTTCCTTTACCACTTAGCTCTATTAGACATAGTTTTGAATTTAGCCTGATGCGCCATCGAACATTTTTTGGAATAAAAATGATCCAAAAAATCGTCCTTGTTCCCTTTGTTTCCCCCAATATCCTCCAATTGTTTTCGCACGGTATGAAATGTATTTTTAGTGAGTTTTATATAACATGCTCTAAATTTGGATTTCATCTTTGGTGCGACAATTGACTCTCACATTCATAATTATTGCATTTTAAACTACTACTAGAAATTAAATTTATTTAGTATAAATTTTGTCACAAAAAGCGAGCAGTCATAGGACGGGACGTTTCCCTCCCATACTATTATCTTTTGTTTCTTTCACAGTGTAGACAGACGAAAAAATACAGCTCACTATATTTAAATAACTTCTGTCAAAGGTACCTAATGAATTATTCATGAAAATGAGCATGACCCACCGGTAGGTGTTTGAAAAACTTTTCAAACTGTAATCCCTTCAAAAATCTCTAGTCTGATGTTCAACAGTAGACTTCTTCGCTTGTTATATATGTAGTGATATTGCAGACATTCATGTTGTGTTTCTCCCATAAATAGTTGTACTGAATAGACACTTGAAGGAAACATAATGCTGAATGCTGCATACGACAGAGCAGCACTCAAGCCAAGTTCCTAGCTCGTGGAAAACTTTAATAACAATCAAGCTGGAGTCCCTCGCATTGTGTTCATAAAGACTGCATCAACACACAAGATATTTGCATCAAAAACAGATACAATCCGTGTAGGGACGTCTCAGAATATAGGTCGAGTATACCGCGCCTTAGCTACTACACCGACTTAGGAAATACATGTACTGGATACTCTTGTTACTGCAAAATCATTTACTTTTACTGCCGAAACCTCACATTCGATTATGGCTATTGTCACAATTGCTCTATATAACACTCGTTGAAAAGGCGCATTCTCAAATATCCCTTATGAATCCTTTAGTTAGTCCATTATACCGTGCGTTGGTTCATCAATAAATCAATTAGTGCTTTCAAATACTGTTGAATGGCTTGAAAAAGGAATTATTGCTAAACTAAAGCAACATTTTCCATAAATGAACTTTAAATACCTTCCTCTATCATTCTAGTCTACGAGATAAATTACATGTATTTCAGAAAAGATGACGCAAAATAAAATCGCTGGTTTGAAAATGTGAGTTTCTTATTGTTCCTGAAAGTCGTGCAAACGGACACAAATGTGATGCTTACGTGAGAAGCGTCAAAAAGGAACGATCAAGTGCGAGTAAATAAATTAAGATCTCAGCTCCCTCGCAACATTATTTATATGAACTCATCCACCTGTACTCAAATTGAGGAAGCTATCAGACATAATTGGTTCCATACATTGTTAATCAATATACCTAAGAATTTTGTACATATCGAACAATACGTATGTAGCGATATTTATTTACATGCGGTCTAGCTCAACAAACATTCTCGGAAAAAAGGTTTACTCTCTGGAAGGGACATGCCCCTTATGACTCTCAGGGGCATCGTCTAAGATCTGTAGCCACCTGTTTTTTTTTTATTTTACATCTTTTTTTATTGTCATTGCGTCCAATGGGCATCTATAAAAAAAAATGTAAAGCATTTTGTGTGTATAAGTATGTTGTTCCTTGTGCGTACAGTCTAGAACGTAATCAAAACTAGATTTGTAATAGATATTAGGCATAAGTGTGAGTGATATAACTCGCAATAAGGGTTGTGTGGTGTACGTATATGTCTGTTACCGGGTGGCGAGAGACATTGATCTTTAAATTATAAATGAGTGTTGCGAAATGGGTCGAATCAAACGTACGTGTGATACGAGCTCGTATACCGTGTGTATCTCGGGGAGAACTTGAAGGAAAGCACAAACACAACCTTCTGGGGATTCCTTAGCCATCTACTTAGAATGATTCTTTTACATCTAAGTTATTCCATCCGCTTCTCCGTAAAGTTGAACTGAATTGACTTCTTTAAAGAAAAATAAGGAACGAAATTGTATTACAAGGTTGTACACCTACATACAATGTCGGTATCTTAATTTAGAAGTGAAAAACTCTAATGGATATTGAAGGCCCATCATACTGCCCTAATTAATTGATCTACTTTATAGAAGCGGTTATTTTTACACAAAGTAGGTTACTCTAACAAAAACGGGACATATTTTTTAGGAAAATATCTGCCTAGTGTCATTTGAAAACTTGGGTCGCATTTTATTAATGGGCCTGTTTTATATTCAAATAAATATCACCTTTACGTAAAATTTTCACGAAAGTATTTTTTAAGTCGCTCGAACACAACAAATTACAGTTTTAATGAAACCAGAAAGGTTTTACGATTGTGCCGAGTTTTATTGTATAGAATATTAAATCCACGTGCTCTGAACCGAGAGCCTTTATAATTCATTAGAGAAAAACCTTCGGCCATTGTGTTTATAAGCATACACCAGCTTATGAATAATTTGTGTCCACGACATTAAAATGTCTCGTAAATAATAAACATTATTTGTTCAATCTATCAAATAAAAAGGTTATGTACAAGACTATGTGACCTTTAGTACCTACATAGCATTATTCAACACACTTCAAACCATTATCAAATTAGTGGAGATGTTTTAAAGAGTTTTAAAAGCTTACCTAGTGAGAAGTTTGCGTAAAGTTCAGAACATAAACTTCTAGTATCTGATTCAAACTGAAGCTAGACTAGAAAACTGCTCAATTTACAAATTCGGATCGTAACGCTCTACCTTACCGCTGAACGACAAGGGTTTCACCGAAACTAAGTTTATTGACAACTTATACAATCATTAAAGCGATAAGCTACTAAGCTACTCGTTTGTTGAAATTACGTCTAGACAATGAAGAATTGTTCGTCTTGATGGTATCAAATTATCGACTACAGCAAAGTATTCTAATGCTAATGAAAACAATTTTTTCTACAGTTGCTAGTTGAGGTGAAAGAAATCGGCACATGCACGATTGGCAATGTTACCAACTTGCGTCGTTTAGTTTTACGACAGTTTCGAACTTATATTTCCTTACAAAAACTTCGTCTGATTGGATGTTTTGCATAGGTTATGAATTTAATATATAACAAAAAAGAGCGTTACACAAGTGACTTATCACATACCTACCTATATTTTCGGTAAACAAATGCATGAACTTAAATATATATAAGACCTACCAAAAGCTCCTTGAAGTTGAAAAATAACATTCGTATGTTCATCTTAGAAAATTGTTCGGGGCTATAGATAATTCAGGGCGAATACAGTACGACATAAGCTGACTTAGCAGAAAGCTGGAAGCGGTAACACAAGTTAGTAATGTTGGATTATAGGATAGTGAGAACACGACACTTGTCCCGCCGACACCGGCCACACATTACTCACTGTCGGGGGCATGAACATGGCATTTGTCACTAAACATATAAATAAACGTGTTGGGACAGTTTGACAACAGGGAAACAAAGAGACAGGTCACCAGTAAAGGTTTCTAGTTTCCCTTGTTGCAATTAATAGCAACGGTCAATAACGCTCAAACAACAGTGCGAAGAGAATTTAATTTTATTCTGAAACAATGAAAATGTTTGATGAAGCTCATATATTAACATTTATATAGGTCATTCAGAAACGGAATAATGCCATACGGGATGCCTCGTTTAAAAGCTTTTGTTTGACAAATAAACAAACAGGTGAATTCCTAAGCGTTGACGAGTTTATTAGGCATTTACGAGGAGCGGTTAACATGACGTTCATGTCATAAGTTCCCAAACTTGTCGTAACTTCTATTGCTCTAGTAGACAATGGCCTTTTGTACTACACTTTAATGTAGATTGATGAATTACTAACGCCTTTGACGTGTCCCTTCTGCACGAATGCAGCAATGGTCGTTGAGAATGCGCTATCGTGAGCGATTGTGAATTAGTAAACTGAAACGCATCCATGTCATAGAAGGAATACTAGAATAGGGAGTTATCAACGTTATCATAAATAACGTTATGCAGACTTTCGGGACTGAATTGAAATTTGCATTTTCACAAGACATTCATGAATTGTCGACCAGAATTTACTTAGTTATCAAATAGAACTAGGAGATTATCGTGGAGCTTCACTTTGGTACAAAGTCTCGTTCGATGGAAAGACATAAATAAAAGGTAAGCCCGGTCGTTACTCAGTTGTCATTGTATTTTAGTGTTATTGTTAGTGTTAACTAGGACTATCCATTTTAAGTCCTACATCCTCCACGTTCCCGCGATGCAGTAGGTTGTCTTCGTTCGCTCAGATTTTTGGCCGGCAGGAGTTGTGATTTTACTGGCAAGCACGACCTAAACTAAGCTCCCAAGCGTAGTGTGTTATGGTTTTGTGGTTTTTATAATTATGTTTGTTACTCTATAATTATGTTATGAGTGTTTGTTGCCTGAATTAAATTATAGATCATTATTAAACAACTGACGAAACGTGCGTGTTGCCAGTGATGACATATGGCACTGAGACGTGGTCGCTCACAATGGGCATCATAAGAAGGCAGAAACTCACTCAAAGGGCATGGAGAGGGCTATGCTTGGAGTTAACCTACGTGATCGAATCAGAAATGAAGAGATCCGTAGGAGAACCAAGGTAACCGACATAGCCCGAAGAATTGCCGAACTTAAGTGGCAGTAGGCAGGGCACATTGCTCGCAAAACAGATGGCCGATGGGGCCGGAAGGTTCTGGAGTGGGAACCGCGACTGGAAGACGAAGCCTTGGAAAGCCTCCCAGAAGATGACCTGGTGAAGGCAGCAGGAATCCGCTGGATGCGAGAAGCACAGAACCGGTCGAAGTAGCGGTACTTGGCGGAGGCCTAAGTTCAGCAGTGCAAGTCTTTCGGCTGAATTGATGATGATGGTGATGATTAACTGACAAGAGACCAAAGCCAGAACCAATGATGAGAGCATCGAAACCTTTCAGCGATGTACCTTGTGATTGTAAGAAAGGATATTTCAAAACTCGAACCATGGGCCCGCCCATAGTTCTAGTTTCAAAATATCCTTTCTTCAAATAGTTTAAGTTTTTATATAATGCAAACGAACTGGCAGGCACCATCTAATCCATACTTATCTACACTAATATTATAAATGCAAAAGTAACTCTGTCTGTCTGTCTCGCTTTCCTGCTTAAACTACTGAATCAATTTAAATGAAATTTGGTACACAGATAGTTCAGAGCCTGAGAAAGGACATAGGCTACTTTTTATCCCGGTAGTATGTTCCCGCGGGATAATTTCCGACCTCCACGCGGGCGAAGCCGCTGGCAAAAGCTAGTAAGTTATAAATATTCCAACAAAAATATTAGCATTCTGTCTATGCTACTGGAATCATTGTTTTTAATACATATTTGATCACAGACACCCGCGGGCAGTACCTACCAGCAAAGCTTATCGCAATTGAAGATTATCCGGATTACAACGCCAGACTGCGTAATTAAAATAGTATTTATCTATATACCTACAGCATTATTTGATAATCATATTAATTATGTTTGACAGCGTTTACTTGTGTAGATGGAATGATGCAGAATTTTATATTTACAAAGAATTAGAGATCTTATAATGCTGCCATTTTGTTTCAAAATGAACTTGTCCCTGAGAGTATGAGCTTACTTTAATAAACGAATCTCGAAGCCTCAGTTTTCTTGAGTATTATCAAGGTATGTTTATTTCTGAATCCTCATACAGTTATGATTACAATTCCAGCTATCACGTTCTGAGCATGTGGTTGACACCTGTACGTTTCGTGGTGCGTCGGTTGGTATATCGGTGGAATATCGATCATTTTTGTTGTTTTCTTGTTTCAGATTGTTTTGTTAGGAACTTTGGTCATATGTTGCTTTAACTCTGACTCTACAAAATAAGTCGTGCTCTAAAATAAATACATGTTCTTTTTAGTGAAATTGAAAAAACTGAAATTAAATAAACTTTAAATTACTAACAAGGACCGTAACAGGTTGTGCCCCGAAGTTCCTGCCTACCCTCTGGAGTAATTTCGTAGGTTTATGTATGAATTTAAATAATAAAATTGTATATAATGTGCCACTATCTTCTAATGGAAGGTAATTTCAAATCCAAATAATCAAAATTCCCGTCAACACAACACGCACATTTACTCTTTTATTTATAGACTAGATAATGGTACCTACCAGGTATTATAGAGAAGAAAAATAGGGCTCTCTTTCATAGTTTCCACTGTCACATAGTGGACATTCATGAGGAGTTATTGTAATTATGTTCGCAGCTGACTTACGATCTTTTGCTCGTACAGTTATCACTATACCTATATGTATACAACTGTAACACCATCTCCTTAGAAAAGAGAAAGATTTTTTTGCATTTCGCTCATGTGTTCACCGCCTTAAAGATTACCCGTACATTCGTATGTCGTACCAGACTTTACGAGTGCAAAGCAAAGAGCCTAATCGTGTTAAGTACATTCGTATTATTAACACCTTTTCGCTGTAAACTCGTTATGATAAATATTTTCATTAGGGTCGTTCGGTACGGATAAAGGTGGGTCGGAGGCATTTGAATAAAAAATATTCTCTACGAGATTTAGCCTTAAAGTAAACCTATTTGAAACCGCTCCTGAATATGAGGAACGCTGACTTTTATAGCGGCGGGCAGCGGTTATACAAATATGTACATAACTATGCATATAGACTAGGTCTAAATAGCGCTGTCTTTATTGACATATTCACGCAATACACATATGTAATTATAAATAAGTTTAGTGCTAATTAAAAACTAACACACGTGTAATTTATCGCACACTGCTATTATCCAAGGACTGGCTTTTTATAAAAGCATTTTCAGTCTTACTGCCTTTATACACGAATGTGTCGAGTTGACATTTTCGCTTCTCATTTTTAACTGTAACATTAAAATGATTATTAGACATTGGTGCCGATTCTGTAGTCACAAAATTCTCTAAACTAAACTAAAAATCAGTAAAATTTGGTTTAATCCTGTCAAACGACGATTTCCTATTCTGAAATAGACTAAAGTGACACTACTTAACTATATTCTAGTTTGACAGCACTAAGATTGCACTGAGTTATTAGTTTAGTGAAAATGTCAATTTTGCTATTCTGAGTTTGCCGGTTTTCACCAAAAATTTTGACTATAATAATTTATTTTAACTAAATCTGACTATTTTTAATCGCGATTAAAAAGGTGTGGAATAAAACTAGTGGTCATGAACTAAAATTCTCAACAACGCCTCGCCTTCACGTACAAAAACTGTTCTGTATTTTTTATTTCCTTTTGCTTATATCTTGAAAATGGCGTGTCCTATCGCAAAAATAATGAAATTTTCGGCCCCCTTAGTAAACCCATTTAAATCTCAACACGTTGGTAATATTTTTTTATATTTTTCAAACAAAAGTGAAAAATTCCATATAAAACACGTTGAGGCTGCCCCCCCAGCACGCGCCATCGTCTCTCAAAAAATTCATTCTACGCAATGCACTCACAAGTACAACGTTGCGAAACCAAAAAAAAAAAAATACCACGCTGAGTCGCGATTGTCAAATTCGATTTTAGTCGTGTCAAAATAATTTTTAAATTTAGAGATTTTTCCTTGCAGAATAGCGTTACAATTCTCATAGCCAAAAGTAAGGAATTTTAGAGATAGTTTAGTTAGTTTAGTTCGTGTACAACAGAATCGGCACCATTGTCTACTATTCTAATTTTGTACCGCGGCGTACCAACTAAAAGTTGCAATGTAGCGGTGAAAATCATAAAACGTGCAAACCATAAAACGGACGGAAATGGTTTATAGCACGCGAGAAGGATGCGAGCTATTTCACGGAGCTTTTCCATTTCACTTGATTGCACATTATATTTCATCGTCAGGTCTTCCCACGTTCGGATTGAGGAAATTGTTGTCGAGTGTAGTGTAGGCAACTATTCCTGCCTACGCATGCAGCTATATCAACCAACGTTCTTAAAAATAAGCGGCATTCTGTATTCAAATTATTGTAATCATACTGTTATTGTATCATAAAAGATGATATTTAACGCAAGACCTCATATACCTCAATTAGAATATTGAACTTATTTGTTTTTAAAACGGACTGTTATTATTATGAAAATCATGTTGACCGCATGTTGAGAACATCACTTTACGAATTAAAAATTTAGTATTATTACCTGAAAATAAGATTGAATTTGCATTGTCGCAATCGGCGGTAGGATCGACAAAATATAGCTATAATATTTTAAATAAAAACTGATATCACAATTTACTAAAATCGATTCAGTAGAATATTATGAACAAACTGGAACAAACTACTTCGAGGACTAGCGTTTATTCTGTTACACCTTCTATTTACATCAAGTTAACAACCACTCGTCGGATTTTGATGGATCTGAACGCACATGCGATGACTGTTACAATAATTATCATTCTTTATATGTAGGCACTTTGACATTACCCACCGCAAAATAACAGCATGTATAAAACGTGTTGTCATGAACCTTGAGTTTACCGAGGCGGACCGAGAATGTTACTAACAAAGACACATTTTCCTAATATCAAACAGCTAGGTACCTAGAACTTTACATCCAAGTGAAAAGAGTTCAAAATACAATGGAAATAAGACGTGGAGAATGGCATGGGTTCTCTTGAATCGTGGGAACAGAAGGGAACCGACGCAATTTCTGAAAAACGTGACAAAGGTCATAAAAAAGGACATTCTTGTGCCTGCGACGGGTGCGTGCCAAGCGCGCCTGGCATTACCTCCACACTGCTCACCTATATTTCAGCTGTTGCATGTTTTGATCAGATACAAACACCGAAGTAAACCTTTATAATTTTAGCGAGAATTATTTAGCAGTAGGTACGATATTTGCACTGATTACAATGACGACACCGGACATTGATATATTTATGTCAGATAGAGTATAACTAAATATTCTTATATCAAATATTCTTACATTTCATGAATAGGGCAATCAAATTGTTCTTACATTAATAGTAAAACATTTATTCCAGTTACAAAACGCTTCAGTAAGATTTCCCCCCATTCACCCCACTCAGCCTAGACAAAGTGAGTAATAGGCAGTGATATGCTTGTATTTTTTCCAGTACGTGGGCACGCGGAGGTGCGCGTGGAGTTACAAATGGAGCGGTGGGCGGCGCGCGGTGGCTCCGTGCGGCTCCGCTGCGTGCACGACGTGCCGCCTCATCTCCTTGACAAAGTGGTCTTCCTCCGACACGGCACCAAAATCTTCCAGTACATTAGGGACCGGAAACCGCCTTATAGAAACTTTACCACGCCTGGAGCCGTGCTCAATGTAAGTGAATAATGCACATTTTCCAACGATCGTGTTAACTATAACAGAGGAACACTCGGTCTGAATAGCCACGAATAAAATTGTTATTTCGCTTTTCTAAGGCGTGTAATCTAAAACCAGGAGTGTATTGCTTTTGTGTACTACCGTTCCAGTGGTCTCGAACGTCATAGAGCGAGATCGGTAGAATTGCCAGCTAAAAACGGTAAATCGGTAAATGACAAAAAAAAGACAATCAAATTCGTTTATTTATTTAAAAAAACTTACAGACTAATTTATAACAATCATACTTCAGTAACGAAGTCTCGAACCTACCGAAAAATCGGTAGGTTCGAGACCACTGTACCGTTCTAACACTACGGGTCTACACGTCAGCGTTTAAATGTCTTGTTTTATTTCGAAGTTCGTTTTTGTTGGATTTCTGAATTAGAAAGACATGCAACTTCGCATAGCCGCATACATCCGGCTACAGTCTCTCTTATCATCGCTCAATGTCGTAGTGGAGTTCACGTTGAAGTCATCTCTCAGGAGTCGCAGCGACAGTCTATAATGCATATTTATGACATTACCTCTAGTAACGTTGATCGCGATATGCGAAGCTCCCACTCAGTCACAATAATGAACACACTCGCACCAAAGCGTACATTTTGCATGAACGGCGCGGAGCCCGCTCAAACAAAGGAAACAGTAAACTAGCCGTACGCCTAATTAATCGACTGGGGGCTACGTCAATTTTGTCAGCGGATTGCATCTCAGCATCATAGTACTAATTGTTTATTCGTGATTTAAATATACTCATACAGTCTTTTAGGTTTGTTGAAAGGTAGGGTTGTTTCACAACTTGAGTAAAATGCAAAATACTAAACGTAAAAAGTCGATGGGACTGACATAATCTCTAAATCACTGCAAGTCCTAAAAACACAGAGAAAAAACATCCGATGTCAACTTATTGAACATTGAAATCGCATTTGTAAACCAAAGTAATTACGATTGAATCTCTAAAGTTCGTTTTTATTCCCAGATGCTTTTGACATTTAAAGCGTTTTGTGTTAGCTTTTTTAGTCTATGAGTTTGACTAATCTGACAGAGGTAATCCTCTGTCAGATTAGTCTTTGGGATAAAAAACGAACTATAGTTACTGAATCTGTTCGCTCAGAAAACGCTAACTAGTACAATTTTCGGAACCATAAAATAAAGCTATAAAATGTATCCCCTCCTTAGTAGAATATAATATTACTTAAAGCTGACTTCCGTTTCCAAACAATTATTAAATGTATATTTAACGGTAAAACATTAACCGAACATGAAAGCCATGAAAAGACGTCTACACTGTATAGTGTATAGTGTACCTTTGTAATTACCACGTTGAAACTGTATTCACGTGAAAATTCGTTGAAAAAACTTCTTGCCATACCCTTTGCACTATTATTTAACTCACTTAGCAACTAAATTAATTAGTTTATGCAAGTTTCAGGCTAACAAATGGGCACTTTGAACTAGATACGTGTTGAACCCCCACATAAGTATAAGTACAGCATATTCAAAACAATGGTTATTTTTGTTCTAAACTGTTACTGTGGTTTTGTATGAAAATTTATTTGCACTACGTGTGTGTCTGCACAATATTTTTCGTAGCAACAGGGTTGTTAAACTGTACTGTGTTGTGAAAGTTGGCAGTGCACAGTACAACTTTAGGGAAAAAGTCGTTGTATTGTTAAAAGCGTAGAGTGGCTTGAAAATAAAGATAGATTGGCATTTGTCGGCTCCTCGCCTAGAAACAAGCGATAATTTATTTCAATCCCGCTTTGCTTGATTAAAGCGCGCCTTCCGCGAGTTGGACCGGAGCCGGAGTAGGAGAATCAGAACTTATTCTACGTACCTACGGGCACCTTTACGCGTAATAAGTTTACGGGCAAAAACTACTTCTTGTCCTACCATACTGTTTTATAACTCATAAGTGTCTAATTTATCGTTTCTCTTGAATCACTCACAACCCTACCCGGGTTATACCCAACTGTCACCCACCGATCAGAATGAAACTTTGCACATCGATATAACACTAAAAAATATTGAACCCGTGTTTTTTTATTTTTCCGGAATCCACTTTTTATGGGTAGAAACCCGCATGAGATGAAAACCGCATTAACATTCGTTGCGTAGTTTAAAAGATCTAAGCATACAAACGAAACTAAACTTTATTTTAAATTACAGAACCTAAATATTCGAAGACGTGTGACATCTACCAACCCGCACTAAACCCGCGTGGTGGATTACGGCCCACTCCAGTTTATCTAACTTAACAGACAGCTGCGCTGCTGGGGAGTTTCTAGCAGCACTTCTTCTTCCCAACAAAAGCACTAGAAAATGGTGAAGGGTGGAATTGTCTTATACAATTTTACCAGTCGAAAAGTGCAGATTCTCAGCCTAATTTGAATAAATCACTTTTAATTTTGAGCTCCTTTTCACAGTGAGGAGGCCTGTTTCCCAGCAGTGGAAACATTTTAGGCTGATTATGTTTGTACATAGGCTGCACTACAAGTATCGGGAATGGAATATTTCCACTGTTCCTGTCATATTAAAATCTTTTTAATTGAAAACTCCTTGGTTTTAAAAATCTAATACCATTTATTTTTTTTTAAAAAGATTCTCGGTCTTGTCACAAGGTTTTGTCAAACTTGTTTAGTCGTTGAGAAAATGGAATTGACTCGAGAAAATTCAAGAGCGATGATTTATTATGACTTTCGTAGTGGTTTAACACAAAAACAGTGTGTTAACCTGATGATTTCTGCATTTGGTGATGAAGCCCCATCCAAAACCACAATTTATCGCTGGTTTGCTGAATTTCAACGTGGACGTGTCAAGCTCAGTGATGATCCGCGTCAAGGTCGTCCAAAAACTGCAGTCACCCAAAAAAACGTTGATGCTGTGCGTAAGCTGATTAAGGAAGATCGACATGTGACATACCGCGAAATTCAGGCAACTTTAGACATTGGCATGAGTCAAATACAAATAATCTTGCATGAACAATTAGGTGTAAAAAAGTTGTTTTCCCGATGGATACCGCATTCGCTCTATGAAGAGCAAAAAGCGGCTTGCGTTACTTGGTGCGTCAGAACTCTCGAAAGATTCCACGCAGGGTCCTCAAATGCTGTATACAACATCGTATCAGGTGATCCTCCAGGGAATCCTGGATATACGCGTACGAACCCGAAACAAAGAACCAGTCACGAGTTTGGGTGTTCGAAAATGAGTAAAAGCCAACAAAAATTGTTCGTTCACGGAGTGTTGCAAAAAAAATGGTGGCCACGTTTGTCTCCAAAACCGGCCATGTTGCGACTATTCTTCTTGAGAGACAAAGAACGGTTAATACAGAATGGTATGCTAGCATTTGTTTGCCACAGGTCGTTTCTGAACTCCGTAAAGAGAACCGCAACCGCCGCATCATCCACCATCACGACAATGCAAGTTCTCACACCGCGCACAGAACAAAAGAGTTTTTAGAGCAAGAAAACATAGAATTATTAGACCATCCGCCGTACAGCCCAGACAGCCCTATTGATTTCTATACTTTCCCTAAAATAAAGAATAAATTGCGTGGTCAGAGATTTTCATCACCTGAAGAAGCTGTGGACGCCTACAAAACGGCCATTTTGGAGACCCCAACTTCCGAATGGAATGGTTGCTTCAATGATTGGTTCCATCGTATGGAAAAATGTGTCAAATTTCGCGGAGAATACTTCGAAGAGCAATGAATACCTACATTTTTAAATAGTAATGCTGTGTCACTTCCTTGATTCCCGAAATTTTCAGTGCCGCCTCGTATGCTCTCAAAACGGTGAAGGAAAACATCGTGAGGAAACCGGCATGTCTTAGAACCATAAATTCGAAGACATGTGACATCTACCAACCCGCACTGGGCCCGCGTGGCGGATTATGGCCCACTCCCTCTCACCGAGAGGAGGCCTGTGTCCCAATAGTGGGAATAATATAGGCTGGTGATGTATGTATGTATAACTACAACCATACTCCATACTCAAGTATTATTAAAAACTAATTTGAATTTCGTTGGTAGAAATTAGTTTCAATTAACGCTTGAGTCTTGAGCAAGGTTCTATAAAGGGACTTACTTCTGTAAATTAATTTAACCAACATTTTCACACATCAAATATTTATAGAGATCTTTATTCTTGAATACTAGATTATCCGTGATGTTCCGTGTGGTGTCCGATGTTAAAAATACCACCATCCTATTTCTTACCGTGGATCTCATAAAAGACGACTAAGGGTCTTATTAGAGAATGGGCAGCAGCGTTCTCTATGCATTTTACTACCATACTGCGATCGCCAACCCGCCTGACAAGCGTAGCGAATATGGCAAATCCTCCAGAATTGGGGGAGGCTTTGTCCAGCAGTGGACGTTTATTGGCTGAAATGATGATGATGATGATGATGATGATTACTTGATTATCTTTTGAGCTATGTATAAAATTTAATCTCTCGTGCACATACTAATGCACCAAATTATTGAGGCTTTTAAAATGTATCTAAAAAGTCATTTAGTTTCTAATCGAGCGACTCAATATTACTTATCAGCAATAACAATAAAATAAAAGAGATCCTGAAACTATGAGCAAACTTTATAATTGTCCACTTGAGATAGGACCTATTCACATCACCTCAACTTCTACTGATATTTTATCTAATAAAAATAAAACACTTACCTATCTATTAACAATATTACACTATTACAATACTTAGGTAGGAAAATTAAAAGTTAGTATTGCTCAAAAAACTCAAAGGACTTATTTCAAATAAACCGATTATAGCCTCACTAGCTTTTACCGACAACTTCGTCCGCGTAAATGATGGCTATCGCGGACGGAGACGAAGTCGCGGGCAAAAGCTAGTGAGTTCAAAGTTTCCGTAACATAGGCACATATTAACATACGTATAAAGCTAATAAAAGCGTGTTAAAAAAAAATTGACCTACTTCCTTTCTTGGGGTTCAAACTTACCCCGTACCAAATTTCATCAAAATCGGTTCAGTGATTTAATCGTGAAAGAGTAACAGACAGACAGAGTTACTTTCGCATTTATAATATTAAGTAGAGATATAGAAGTATGGACAAGTATAGAAGTTTAGCATAGATTTCAATTGCCAAGGGGTCGGTTAGTCATCTTTATGCGCTAGTTTCCAATTCCAAAGCGAAGTACAAGAACGCTAGAAACCCCAGCTGCCAGTCTATATATTGTTCTCTGGCTGGACTAACTTCTACCTTGATTAAACTGCACAATATCTACATAGTGACCGATGAGAATCTAATTGCCAACCAGGAGCAACGCTTACCTTGGCTAGACAGCGGTCTATTTATCGGACACTGTTTATTTTGCCTCGACTCTAGGAACTGACTTGTATCATGTTAACTCACAAAACAAAACAACATCAAACATCACGAGCCGACTGACATACAGCCGCGTCCAGAGATTGAAACATTATTCCTTTGCACCTAACTTGTGCCACAAATCTGGCATGATCATTTCAGTCGAAAATGTCCACTGCTGGACATACGCCTCCCCCAATTTGGGAGTGTTTGCTATAATCGCCACGCTTGGCAGGCGGGTTGGCGATCGCAGTATGGTGGTCAAATGCATAGAGAACGCTGCTGTCCATTCTCTAGTAATCGACACCCACTGGAATATGCGATAGTGCTATTAAAATCTGGCGTATTAAAACCTTTTTGTTATAAACTCACAAAAAAGTTTCCCGCCATCACATGAGCGGATACTGGCCAGCTGGATCGATGAACCGGAATTAAACCGGTGACAGTATTTGATTGCAATATTTCGAAATGTTAAAACGGAAAACATTTTAATCACTGCCAGCGTAGATTTTGTGTGAGGTACAACCGCCAATTATGAGCCGCGCTACATTTATTGACGTGTAAGATTTAATTAAAACATTTTAATACGAAATGTAGATATATTTCGTATTAATGAAACTTTATTCTGATTAAGCATTCTCATTAAAAGTTACGTTTCAAATATAAAATAAATCATCTAAATGGTATTTTATTAATCATCCAGATGGAATTAAATCTGTAATATTACCGAATGTTTTCAGTGACAAAATGAAAATATTTAAAAAAGGAGGTTAGCATCAGCTAGCTTTGCTTTTTTTTTTCATTAAATAAAATTATCGGTGTTGCTGGTAGGTAAGAAAAATCGGGCCTAAAAATTAATCACCCCGCCTTGCATTATGTCACATAGATTAGATTATAAAAATATCGGTAACTAAGCCTATATCTATTATTGTTGTTCGCTTATCTAAACTTTATTTACATGATATTTATTATCTATTTGCAAAATATTATAAACGTTACCGCCATTAGCAGGTCTCGTCAACATTCGGATCCGTTTACTAAGACCGTACCTACTTATTATAAGAGTATTAGTCCAGATTACACCGAGTAGGTACATATATTTTTCACCTTCTGCAATGGTCCTGAATATGTGAATGTACCTTAAAAATGTACAGATGTAGGTGCCAGTTGGGTAACGGCGCGGGCGGAGTTAATTTTCCAGGTCAACGTTACCTTGGGGTTACCACACAATTTGACTTTAGTTAGATCTGGTCCTGAACCGCAGGCAAGTGTCCGCTGGTTCGTGTATTTTGTTCTCTTACTTGGGCTCAAGTAAAAAGTGGTTATTGTTATTTTGTTATATTAATAGTACATTATAATATACTAGATGATAAAGTATCCCTTAACAAATCGGAGTACCTAATTGAATTGTATTTAAAAGTTTATGCTTTTTGATAGCACTTAATAAACAATAGTTTGTATTGATTTTTTATCTAAAAGAAATATAAATGTTTAAGCTGCCGATTTAAAAGGTTTATAACATCAAGCTTTGCCGAAGGCGTAAAAAGAGTAAACGTAAGATAAATTGTTAAAATTGACAATCTTTAAAATAAACGGGCAGGTACCTTATTCCCGTAATATTATTGCCTCAACTGAAACGAAGACAATTTGGTTGCCCTACTGAATTATTTGTAACTTAAATTACAAGAGTCTATCAAAAACCTCAATAATATCACCGACGGGAAAACTGTACTGAAAATGCGTTTACGGTTATTATTCAGCGAAAATGTATAATAAAAATTACGCTTACCTTTGAAAATTGCATTCTATATGAGTAACAATGGAGTTGCTTGCCCATGCTTCTCTCTTTTCTTTCCACCATTTGGAAGGGACAACTAATGTTGTAAACTACTGTTAATTTTGACGTTCAAAAGTACTATAAACAAAACAGATCAAACAATTTTTCAGACATTTTATGGGATACTGTGTTAAATGTTACAACAAAGTAAATTGGGCTATATCGCAATAAAAAAACTATTATATTATTCTCTCATTCTATTATTTCTTTCGTGTTTCTGTGTATATCTACTAAGTAGTTTTCACTTTATAGCATAAGCATCATCAGCCTTTAATGTTCTCACTGCTGGGACACAGGCTTCCTCTCGGTGAGAGGGAGTGGTTTGAAATCCACCACGCGGGCCTACTGCGGGTTGGTAGATGTCACACGTCTTAGAATTTCTTGGTTACTAGGATATGCCGGTTTCCTCACGATGGTTTACTTCACCGTTTTGAAAGCAGTGATGATAAAATAATTTACATAAAGTAAAGCGCCTCTCTAGGTTCGAACCTACGACCTACAACTCGTAAGTTGCGGCTGTTATCACTGGGCCATCACTACTCTACCACTTTCCACCTGATAAGGAAGTTATAAAGCACATATGTGTAGGTATATTGTCACCATAGCTTCCCGTATCAGCAATAACCGCTTATGGCCGTGCCCACCTACCCACCAATTGATGTTGGGTCAAGATAACGCCGATGCATAAGTAATGGCAGGTCGCTGGCCATCGCCGGAACCCTAAGGTTAACTCAAACTATAGCCTCGTATCGATATCTACCCACAAAACATTGGGTATACTGTTTTGTATCCTTTACGAAGTAGACAGCTAGGTACTTTTATGTTTAAAAATTAGAATAAAATGACGCTCGAAAAAGTATGAAACAAGAAAATATTCTCTTCTAAATGCCGTGGTCGTAGGTATGCCACTTTACCCTAAACCTAATAAATTGTTGAGGTGGCATACGAACACGATTTTTCGGTAGTCGGTTTTAGTTTTTGAACCTAGGAACTTTTCATATAAATTATTTTGGGATTAGCTCACATTGTATTTTGTTTAAATGTGCTAATTAAGCCTCTTCATTTGAAACCCAACATGGTATGATAAAAAAGGTCATCAATTCAGTGTGACGTCACATAGCCTATAAACAACGGCAAATCAAAACACAGTATTAGTAGTTATGATAAGTAGTTTAGAAGTTATGAGGGAATAGATGAACATACATACCTACTGGTCAAAATCATAACTCTCTATTTTATTAATCCTACATTACGCATTTTCGTGTACCGATCTACGTTATTCGTTTCTTTATAATTGGCGGATCGTTCTTCCTCTAATCTTTGCACTATCAAAGTGATAATTAAGGGTTTCGACAGATTCTTCACAAAGGGCCGAAATCCTAAAAACTTCTTGCCAGCATACATCTATTAGTTAGTGAAAGCCTAAATATATTTCAGGAATCTTCTCCGAAATCAATAGAAAACGATGGCCACCGTACAGGAAGGTTTTCCCCGACGCCTTTTCGCTAGTTCACCGTCTAATTGTATGGATCTTAATGAATTAAACGCCTTTCTGTCGACGATTCAGGCAAACCAAGCGGGACATTGTTCACGCATCCTATGAAAGGTATTCTCTAATTGTAGGCTAAACGGCGTATTCACGAAGATAGCGTTTAGTAATATTCTGGTTATAAAACATAAGTTGCTATTATTTGCTATAAATCTTATAGAGAATTTTATTAGGGAAGTTGCTATTTTTTTGTTTTTTGACCTTGGCCACTTATTTCTGATGTGAAGGAAGTCGCTGTGTTACTGTTTTAATTTTATTATTTTACTAGCTTTTGCCTGCGCCTGCATAATTGTTAGTATCGGATATTATCTTAAGGGAACGTATTGCCGGGATAAAAAGCAGCCTATATATTAAAACAGATTATTAACTATCTGTGTGCCATATTTCATCCAAATCCGTTTGGCCGTTTTCGCATGATTGAATAACAAACATACAAAGATCCAAACGTCTAAACATACAAACTTTCGCAATATAATAATAGAGTAAGTTAATTATGCCGACACCTAGAAATGCCCATCTAATTGTGCATAATTACAAACACATAAGACAACTTAATATCTGAAATGGCGGATTGTCTGGTATTGCAGATATCCTAAGGCGGCGAAAACTAGTTACTATCAAGTAGGTCGATACCTTACTTTTCACTCCGATGGCATAAAACAAAAACAGTCCTGCGGAAATATTAACAGCCAGTATTTTTAGAACGCCATAAATAATATTGAAAACCCAAGTAGCACAGAACTGCATTATAAATGGTCACTTAAGGCCCACAGCGGTAATCTAAGCATTTATAAAGACTTATTAGTATTCACCTGTGCTGCAACAGCTGTTTCGAAAAAAACTTGGCCAACTATAATGCTTTTTTTCTGTACAGTAATTCTATTAAGCACCACAAACACGCCACAAAGTCACTGTTATTGAGCGCTTAGTACTGCAGTACCCTATTAGCTGTAAGTTTTCTGAATAATAGCCCACACGTGTACTATACAACCGTTGCATTTTAAGAGAGAACATATCACCCACTATAACATAATCAGTTACTTTGTGAAGTTATTTAATGCTTTATGCTGCATACAGATTCACTTTTTCCCTATTAGTCAGGTGTTTACCATACACTCGAATAACAGCATGTATCCAAGTGTCGGCATGCGCGAATGGAATATTGGACGCGACGGGTTCCGTATGTTATATTTATTAATAAATAAATAAATAAAATGAAACTAATTTATTTCACACATAACCAATATTACAAAAATTAAGATAAAAGTAACAATGCTGCAGCAGAAAAGAATAAAATGTCATTAACAAAATAAAAATATACGTCACATAGTTGAAATAAAATAAAATTTCAAATTTACGTCGGATTTAAATTAAAGCACATATGAACAAAACAATACAAAAAAGCCTTTATAAATAGAGGTCAGTGTGTTTGATGACATTAGGCTGAGTAGGTACAAAAATGCCCTGCTACAAAAATCTTCTTATAACCTACCTACCTACCGGTACAGCTAGCATCTAAAAAAAACAACGTAATTTTCTTTATGTTTATTTAATGTTCCCTTTTTAAAGTACAATTTAGGGTGTACCACCCTGGTCCAGGCCTTGAATTTTCATCTTTTTATAATTTCAAGGAGTACAAAAGTACTTCTCGGTGGCCACCATAGAATTTCCTTAGTTTTCCACTGTGCAGGAACGAATGTTAGATCGTCAACACCTCTCTCTATAGTCCTGAACTATTTTGAAAGTCTCGTTCTGTAAAAACAAGAAAAATATACTTATTATAATAGAAGTATCAGTTTCTTAATGACAACATTATCTATACAGTTTTTGTGGAAAAAAAAACAAAAGATACAATAACATATTAAATACCTAAACTTAACGTAACATAATGCTATTTCATGTGGAAGTAATTAAATTATTAGGCCAGAAAAATACATTATCTTTAGATAGGTACCGACTAATTTATAGGTATTTTGTCGCATATTGAATAAATCAATAACTTATGTATTATACATATAATTATATTATAATCTCAGCTACTTAAATTACAATTTCAATTAAGTACTTATCGTCGAATAACAACTAAAAAAGGGAACAAAATGGCTTTAAAAGAACCACGGCGGAACCCTAAAAGCTTGGATCCATAAAGGTACTTATCTAGGTAACTGACGCAAATGTGACCTACTACTACTCTCCTAATCGATCCATGTCTGATTTGTATTTCACAAGTGCTAAACT
Organism: Aporophyla lueneburgensis; assembly: GCA_932294355.1. NCBI lineage: Eukaryota > Metazoa > Arthropoda > Insecta > Lepidoptera > Noctuidae > Aporophyla > Aporophyla lueneburgensis. The sequence goes on along the minus strand of OW028746.1, from coordinate 16,331,221 downwards.
ATTTTACTCTTGGCTGAATTACAGGCCACATGTGAACACCCGTACAGTCCTTAGCATTACATTAACATTAAAACTGTTCACCTGCCATCCGCCATATTCTCTGCACTACTGTGTATTATTGTAAAATTTTATCTTTTCATTTTGGTTTATTTTATATGATATCAATTGTAATTCATTTGGATTACAAATTATTTAGATTTTTTTTTTAGAAAACAGTTTTATATCCTATTTTTTGTACTAAAACAAAAATATTTATTTTATCATCAGCCCATTTTTGTTAGTTTAACTTTAGTATTTAGTGGTATTTCGAGGGCGCGTGAAAATTTTGAACTAAATATATATGGTATTTGACAGTAAAGTTACTTCCCCAATAAGATTTCAAATATAGGAAGAAATTAAAGTTTTACTTACCTTAAATTTGATATACTTAATTCTCCAAATGGCACGAGATCTTGCACACAACGCTACACTTCATGTTTTACAAACTGACAGTACATAATAATGAAAAAAAAAATAATATTAAGTTATTACATTCCACAATTTCCGTCAGTGTGTAATTTCAACTGTATAAATGTTCACATTTGTCCTTCTTGCTGTATTATAGGTAACACGTGCCTCGTTAATCAGGCAATATTCAGCTCTTGAGGTGACTGTTACACTCATAAATGCTGATATAATGTTGTTATAATGCAATTATTTGTCAATTGGATTTCTTATACAGCTATGTGCTGAATAATTTGTGCCCAAATTAGAGTTATATCCTCTGAGGATGCGCTGTCTACGCTATTATTCAGCAACTAATGCATTCACTGTGCACTGTTAAAATGCTGTTATTCAGCACTTTTGTGCTACTTGGGAAGTAGGCAAAGAAAATAAAAATAAAACTCCTTGGTGAAATGTAGGCGTGATACAAGTTGTTATACAGCCGCGTAACGTAGAGAACACTTCCCAAGTTTCATTTTCTCATTATTAAATATTATTTTCTCGTAACTTTCGTGGGGCTGATTCACTCTCACAAACTTTAGTTTTTAATGTAATTTTCGACGCTTATCTCTTAAATTAGATACTGAGCTGCGTTTTAGTTAATTCAACTTTGAAACTCATTTTATTTTGGGGGATATTCGAGTTTACATCTATTTTGTGTATGTAAACATACTCTCAAGAATGTCCACTCATACAACATTAGGTCGTTTGTCTACCCAGTGTGTAGTGTAATTAAAAGACTCATGGTAAAACGGAAATTGCGTAGAAAGCTCAGTAACACCTACGCAAACATGCCTCTATACAACAGCTTTGTTCATAATACCCAGGCTTTATAATCCACATATATACAGAACCCTGCATAAAGTAATAATAAATACTAAAACGTGTGCTAACAGCAGGCAGTATGCACCTAATGTAAAAGCGCACTTAAATTAATTCGGCGTGCCTCAGGTAGGTTGCGTTGCATGCACATTGCTCGTTCCATTCCACCGCAGCAGGGCGTAACAGGTCGACCTCACTACCGGGTCAATCTAGCGAATTGTGAATATCCGAGTGAATTGTCTGAAGGCCTAACTGCCTAAGTCGAGGTTACGAGCTCCGAATCCCATTGATATTGCGGATACACGCCTACCATTGTTCTACTCGGCATTCATTGATTTAGTACTTAAAATAGGAATGGTAATGTTCAAATTAATTAATGATATGGAGCATGAATAAATAATAGTTTGCATGAACATTAATCCGACCACGAATCGGTACATTTGAATTTGTATAACATTTATACACATTAAAAGCATTTTGTTATTCCACACGTTCTTTGTGTGGACCGGATGGTATACAATTATGCAGGTAGGTTACTCGTTATTTTTCAGTAATACATACTATAAATAATAATATAAAGACAAATATGTACCTACATACTTACCGGAGAACAAAATATTTGAAATAATTTTTCTTCAAACGACCGAGCAACGCCGCCAATAAGAATCCAACGTAAAGCTTTGCTCAAGCTCACCGGGAAATCGATTACTTTCCCTGAATAACTACTTACTTCCATACTCCCACATTCCATATTCTATTCAAACACCTAATCATAATAAGTACCTGCCCACTTGTTGAACCATCCTTGTCGTAAGCGTGAATATTTACGTGTAAGTACCTCTTAACTTAATGACATTTACCTTTTTTAACGGTCACAACAAACTCGAAAGGAAAAGTCGTCACGTTAAGTCAAGGTATGTTTGGGGCCAGATTTTTTTATAAAGAGAGATTTTTTAGGAATCAAGCAGTGCTTTTGTATCTAATTTACCTTAAAATATGTGTAGTGTACTTATCTACTGTAGGTACAGACATGAATTGAACATAGACGTCAATAAGCTGCAATTTCGTGAGCGCTGAGCGGAAATGATAACAGATAAGAACCTAAAATCACAGTGTATGTTGTTGTTGACCCCTGACCTGTCACATAATTGGCTCCACTGCTATGTCCTAATTCATATGCCAAGCGGTATTTCGTGATTATTTTTTTATTAAAATAGGAACACTCACGATCGTTCATTGTAGCGATCTTTGAAAAAGCAACAAGCAACATTGTTCACAGGTTAAACAATAAACACGAAACTTTTTTGAATACCCCCACAACACAAACTAGGTCCTTGTATTGTAACAAAAGCCACTATTCTATTAAAATTCAGAGGATATCTTTGTTTGAAACTAATTGGCTTGTTTGGTTCATTTCAGATCGCCTTAGCTACGGAAAACTCTATAATCCTGCAGAACTTGGATTTCGCAGCGAGTGGCAGCTACTCGTGTGAGGTGTCGCTCGACACACCCATCTTTACTAAAGCTTCAACTGAAAAACAACTCACCGTATTCCGTAAGTTTATCTTTGACAATTGCTTTACTTACGTAAGGACAGATCATAAAATAAATCAATCGGTTGTTATCAATCGTTATGCATTTTTTAATTATGATTCATTAATTGGACTGTGAAGCAGGTGACACTGGCTGTGGCGCATTATAACTAATACAATCCGCTTAAATATTTGAAGCAGATACTTCAACGTTTTTTTTTTTTGAGTCACGAACTTAATACATACAACTGCGGAATTAATAACATTTGTCACCTCTTTTAAAAACTTAAGAGAAACTTTTTTCCCAATTAAACAACACTAACTAAATCTCAAGACAAACAAGAATTCGACTTCTCAGATACTAATTTAGACATCTATTTCCGCCACCATTGTTTTCGTAGCAACGTAGAGCTTGCTACGAGAAGCGTAGCTCCGTCAAATTGTACGAACAATAATTGTACGTCGACCAATGATGTCGACGCAGCAAACTGCGCTGTCAAACCTTACCTGCTTTCTATAAACAACGAACGGTCGATTCTAGACTGAAAAGACGAATTGTGGAAACACTTAGACAGGTAATTTTTATCTACTATTTTCGCATTGTTGCGACCTTTGTGTCAGTTTTCTGTTCATCGTTTATAGATAATGGATATACTCATACTGAGTGACGTTATAGGACTGATTTTTTTAAATGAATATAGCTGTTTGACATATTTCCCATACAAAAGCTGCCAACTTGCTGCTGATGCCATTTTTATAGCTTAGATTAGTAAACTTATTTGACGATTAAAATACCAATTCAATTCTTGACAAAACTTTTCATTTACTTCTTTAAACGAACCTATTTTATTCACTTAATATCCATTATTGTAAAGGACTCTACAGTAGTGAATATATTATATTCGTTTCTATTAGGGATTGTGACTGCACGTGGCTAAACTTCGAAAGTGACCAAACATTCATTTGCATAAGAGATAAACAAAATCTATATTTTCAATTGTTTTCCCTAAACTGAATACAAATAAAACTGTACCCGTGCTCCTAAAGGATGGCACCCATAAAAGTATCCATTTACTGCCCAAAACATCATCATTAGCGATCTATTAGAATGCACGATGAAGGCCGGCCGGCGCGGCGCGTGAGACGCATACCAAGCAAGATAACACGCACCATTAAAATCTGACAACACAAATATCATACCATTTTGAACCTTATACCTTCAGCTAATAAGCCAAATTTAAACACACGGGACAGTCAAGCAATCCAGCCTGAAAGATACGGATAGCTGAATGGAATGGAGCTATTTCGAATCAGAAATGGTAGGTTGATTAGGTTTTGAATTTGCTTTCACCGAATAGAGTAAATTCGGTGAGTTCTGACTTGAATAAATGCAGCGTCAGCAAGACAAATGTCGCAAGTAAATGGTTTCTGCACGCTACACAATTCTGAATGAACGCCACCCCTCAATTTATATTTCTTATTCTCTGAGCATAATGCAAATAAAAATCACTTTGTACGATCTCTTTTGTAAACATTGTTAAAATTATTGTTCTCGTTCGTGAAGAAATGTATGTTGGTTATTTCTCTTCTCCGATCATTTATCAAGTCCGGGGTCGAGCAACAAATATCGCGGTCTCGTTTTTATTGAGGAGAATCCGTTTCCGTTGCCAGATACTTTATACGTATGTGTCTGTAAGGTAACCCCGATAATATATTATGTAGCTCCTATGTAGCTAAATTTAAGGTTACCGAAATGTTGACCTAATTCCTCTGAACAGTGCTAAAAAGATACTTAGAATCTGAACTGTAAAAGTATAGAAATAATCTTTTCTCACCAGTGAATACAGGAGGTATTGAAAAATATCGAACGTCGGATAACCGGTGAAGCCGCAGACCCCTAAATTGTCCGTAATTTGGAACCCTGCTACGTAATAAATGATTAATTGAGCACTGAAAAGGTTCGAAAAGGAAATACCTCACCCAATGGTAGTAAATCAACAGCTATTCCAGGTGAAAGTGAACAACGAGAATGTTACTTAGTGGTTCTGAAAAATGGGACCAAAAAGTAGAGCAAAATCAGATACTCAGTAAAGTACTTTCTTGAAAAAATTGTTGTAGGTACATTGTACATACAATATATACAAATCACAATAATAAAAAGGTTTTTGATATTCTCCGTCTAATAAAGCTGACCACAGCATGCGCATAGTATAACAAGGTGTAAACACGGTAAAGATAGAAAAGATGAAATTTGAGAAAGACTTAAAAAATTACATGTCAGTATAGAGTTGATTACGTCTACATATCTACGTTTAATCTCATATTTTGTTTCGAATTCTTTTTATGATTATTTATATCTCTAGTAATAAATGGCTTACAAAAAGTAAGGAAAACAGAAAGAAACATCGTTTTACATAAAACTTCCTTGTGTGTATTTCTTGCAACTCTTTAATGACGAATTGGGGTCCTCTTTAACAGACTAAACAAGTTTTTTTTTTTTGTATGCACTATTAATTTGGTCAAAATTGCGTGTGACCTCTTCAAATCTAGTATTTTCCGTCCCACGAGAGGAATTTATGTCTGACTATTATCCACAGGGATTATAGTCAGACATTCATTCCTCTCGTGGGGGGGCCCTCGTGGCTAAATAATAGCACAGCAGCACCTGTCTTTCGATAAGCCCCGGCTGGGGGCCTAAAAAGGTAACTTTTTAGAACTCGCCGGGCCACCATCCGTTTAAGTAATAAGAACTTTATCAGGTTAACTACGAGATGTCCCACAAAAAAAAAACCTGTCTTTCGAAGGTGCGGCTGCTACGCTTGCCGCTTTTGGTACATGGACGGTTGACCATCAAATACATATCGCACATCCTCTAAAAACTGTCAAAACACAAAAAGAGTAGGAACACAGAAAAAAACACAGTCATATTATGACTGTGAATGAAATTGATTGAATTTTAGAGGATGTGCGATATGTATCGAGACCCATCTGTACCTCGGAAAGCACGTTAAGCCGTTGATCGCAGCCGTCGTTCGTGGCCTCATATGTGACAGTCAGCAGCCCAAAAAGTCAGTACACCAGTGTTATTTGGGGTATCTTGTTACCCAGCAACTGAGTTGTAGAGGTCAGATAGGCAGTTACTTAAAAATACTGAAATTCAGTTGCATCTAGTTAAACAGGAGTTCGACCCCAACATAGTTGGGAAAAGGCAAGCCAAATTTTAAGTCATTAATTTATATTTTAGCGAACTGCAACAATTTTCGTAGGGAACAATGATATTTCTTACTTTTGTGTTTGAACACCCAACCTTCTCTATAAGTAATCCAAACTGGGAGTCAGCCAAATCCTTAGTCTTACTTCTAACTTCATTTAGTCACTCACCTGCTGAAGACAATGATCTTACTTACGTTTCACATGAATGAATTTTTGGTACGGCCAACAACAATAGTTATTTGTTATACAAGAGTGCAAAGTTGCTTTTTAACCGCGCGTGTTCAATTTTGATGACCGAGCAAGCGAAGGATTCTAAAATTGAATCACGAGCGCAGCGAGTGATTCAAAATTAGAATCCTGAGCGTTAGCGAGGGAATCAAAAGAGCACGAGGTGAAAAATCTTTGCACTCGAGTGCAACACGTAACTTTTCATCCCACCTCAGCGAGGAAATGACTAAATATGCAAAAAAAAGCATTTCAATCACAAGTTACTTTTATTTCAGTTTAGGTATTAACATTTATTATGTACTACATTATGATAGGTAAGTATTACAGAATAATCTTTAAATTATTTCAAATGATACTTAGGTATAATTAAGAAAAATTGAAAGTAACGTTGCTACAGTTACCAAAAGTCGAGTGTAATATTTTTGTTAGGTACTGTAATGTTGGTGACGTGAAAAGTAAAATGGCGCGCGCAAAGCAAATTAAAAAAAAAGTATATCAAGAAGGTTCCGAGTCTAAGTTTTACAAATTAGAAAAAGGTTGAATGATAAATTCGGCACCATGGAGATAGAAGTAAATAGATTTAATGATGTTTTTAATTCACAAACTTAGTGCACACGATGTTCTAAATTCAATTTACTTTATCCTCTAGAGAATAAAAACGGCTTTTCCACTCAGATATTGAAGATTAAAAATACTCTTTCCGAGATGGTGGGATGAAAAAGTCATTTAACACTGTCACTTTTACATATCATCCACATTCACATAAAATGGTTTAATGCACAGCTTTTTATTTTTCACTTATTAGATTAGACATAACATTCTTTAAGTTTGACTTTTTTTTCAATCCTAATAAAAATATTTTGCTCAATAATTAATCTATACTATAATAATATTATAAAGCTGAAGAGTTTGTTTGTTTGATTGACTGAATGCGCTAATCTCAGGAACTACTGGTCGGAATTGAAAAAATCTTTTTGTGTTAGGTAGCCCATTTATTGAGGAAGGCTATATAACATCACGCTACAACCAAGAGGAGCGGAGCAGTAATGAAAAATGATGCAAAAACGGGTAAAATCGCACGGGGAACAAGAAATTTAACGCGGACGAAGTCGCGGGCAGAAGCTAGTATTTAATAACACTGTAGATTTAATCGACTTTTGTTGCTGACTGTACCTACAATTTTATATTAGGTATATCTATGGGAGCTCTAATTAGGAATGTCGTTTATAAATAAAGACAATACATTCATTGTTTCAACAAAGAGACTTTTGCCAAGCAATGCAAAAGAATTTGAACGTGAATAGGATAGAAACACAAACGTGACGGAAATAAATAAGATTTTCCCAATTCTTATGAAGCTATATATAAACAATTCTTAAATTTTGTAAATAATCATTTGAACGTAAACCCAGTAATATTGTTACAATGGGGATCTATATCCACAAATGTATCACACAATTTCCCTGTGTAAATACATGTTAATCCCAAGATTAGTAGATATAATACCTCTGCTTAGGTTACTCCCAAATTACGCCGCATGTGCAAAATAACAATGAATTAATCGAGTGTTAATCCTTTTAAAATAAGGGTAATAAAAACATTATCAGCTTTATAATTATTTATCAGCTTTAGTTAAAATTTAAAACAGATAAAGGTTAACTATGTAGTATATAAGTCTGAGTGCTGACTACACACTACAAAAGCCAACAATGCGTGCGTTTCTAGTAATCTGTCTATTGTTTATTCATTCTGCGTGGAGCCACGACACAGCGGGAGAGGAATCGATTGGATGGCATCGGGAAGTTGGCATTAAAAATGCTGAAAATATAAGACTGTCAGAAGAAGCAGCGGAAAATGGCCGCATCGTTGGAGGAGCTATCGCTCCAGTCTTCGCCCATCCTTATCTGGCAGGTCTACTCATCGATATCGTCGGCCTCACTTCGCCGTCGGCGTGCGGAGGATCACTTCTGTCCTCAAACAGAATCTTGACGGCAGCTCATTGTTGGTTCGACGGACGGAATCAAGCACACCGAATCACTGTAGTCCTGGGCTCACAATTTCTGTTCCATGGAGGTGTCAGAGTGTCTGCCTCTGCTATTGCTATTTTTCCAACGTATGACTCAAGAACATTCGCTAACGATATCGCAATGTTATATTTACCAGTTAATATTCCTCTCTCTGGTCAAATTCAGCCGATAGCATTGCCGTCAGGTCCGCTCTTGGAAATGGACTACAGTAACAAGCAAGTCATTGCCGCCGGATATGGAAGGTACTCGGATGTGACCAATCCCACTACAAACACCATGGCTAGAAATGTTTTACTGGAAGTGATTCCACTAAAAAAATGTCGATCATTCTACGGTAACCTGGTGCAAGACTCGAATATATGCACAAATGGCTATGGGGGAGTTGGTATTTGCCAAGGTGACTCTGGTGGCCCGCTGACGATCAACCATCAAGGACAACAAGTGTTAATTGGCGTGAGTTCGTTTGTGGCACGAGATGGATGTGAATTAGAATTTCCTTCAGCCTTCGCAAGAGTCAGCAGTTACATCAACTGGATACGGGTACAGTTGTAATTTCAACTCTAGGTTAGATTCCCTAGACGATGCATATCGACGGACGTCCTCAAAGTAAAAACAAGACAATGAATTCATATGTGCAACGTATTCTAAACTCACTTAAAATTATTTGGTGGAACAATGTGCGTGTTATTAATAAGCAGAAGGAAGGCATATATTTATTTCCTTTCACAGCTATACCTGCAGAATTTCCAACAACCTTTATATAGTAGATGGAGTTCAGAACACTTTGAATACTAACCCAATGAAGGACACTAAACGAGACACAATAGAAGTTTTATTTTTATTACGTCTGGGCTGTTTAGTGTCCCGCAAAGTGTTAAATTAGTTTGTAGTCATTTTGTGTATTAATCATTTCTACACATAGAGTAAGTTTAAGCAGAAATCGCATAGAATTTTTTTTATAAACAAAATTTATAATTTTAAAAAGTTTTCAAAGTCTGAATGGTAAGATAAACTGCTGCCATACCCGCCAATATGTCAGAGATCGGTATCAATTGGAGCCAAAGGACAGACACGAGACGTAATAAAATGTTCAATGTTTAAATTTCAAACCACCCTTTTATTTTACAAGTTTTTCTCAATTACCCTCGCATTTTCCAGACGTATTAAGTTATACGAGTTCAGTTTTTTGGTACCCTTCACTATCCTACTTAAAGCGTGAAGAAACTATCCCTAAGGACCACTTTGTCACAGGCTATACAAGCCATGAAATACACCAGCATCCACTGGTGAATCATGAGTGAACAGGATAACCACATCCAAATATAAACATGCTTGATATAAGTACTTAATTTGTACTGTTTAGAAAATTGACAACAAATGGTTTCTTAAAAAGTTGAATCTAAGTATAGACTGCTACACAATGACGTATTATAAATAGACGCGTTAAGCACGACCATTAGTGCAATCAAAAACAGCGTAAGCCATGAATGTAGCTACTTACTAATACAAAAAATCAAACAGTGCGGGAAGAACGGGAAAGACCCATACCGATTCCTGTTGTTAGAAAGAGATGAACATATATTTAGTTACGTCACTCGCTGCTGCATGTTCTGCTGCTGAATGGTGACTAATAACACTTCAGGCAATTACCTTGCATTTATCTTGCCAATATTGAGCGCCGGTAATGCATTTTAAGGTGGCGTTATTGGAAAATCCTTGCTAAAATTACCGTTGAAAAATATTAGTCACCTTTAACATCGCAATAAAATTTATTTGATCTGATTCAGATTCATTTAATTAAATCTAGAACAAGAGGCCGTCACAAAATGGGGACAAAAAGACCTTGTTTGGAGAAATTCTGTAATGGATGACAAAGAACTCGTAAATTATTAATTATCTATTCGTGTAATCTAAATATTCATGACATTTTGTTTGTATTATGCAAGGGATGATGTTTTGGTGAATATTCGTTTGTGGCCAAGTATTGTTCGCGCTCACAACAATATGCGATCCATTCGGTGGCAGGGATTACTACGGTGTTGTACTTACTAGATATGTAGGTTAAGCGGTAAATATTGTTTGATATCAACGCAAAAATATGACATTCCTAATCGGTAAACTATGATCGACCTTCCTTTCGTTCTCCCGTCAAGACATGATTAGTAGCGGTATTCTGCAGTTCGAAAACGCCAATTATTACGGAAAGCTCGTGTCATCGTCTGTTCGAGCCAAGATGGAGTAGAGAAGGCCACATATACGCACACATACAGCTGGAAAAGGCCTTATAATAATTATACTAAAAAATTTGGAAATCATTATATGCGTCACTTCATTATAAACACAATTTATTCACAGATCCTCAAAAGCATCATCCTAGGATTGACTTTCCGACGCGTTACCTGAGCTTCGGAGAGACCCTGCGAGCCAACTGCACCACAGCACCCGCTGTACCAGCCCCACATATCACGTGGTTCATTAATGGAAGAAAGGTAGGTGTTCCACCTTCATTTTACCAGTATATCGTATTATTTTGTCTCAATTAAAAGAAGGAAATACGTTTAGTACATATGCCGTTTCCATAAATGGCGTAGCGGCTCGTAGCACTTGCTACGAAAAATCTTTTTTTTTTATTTATTAAATTTAATGTTTACGATAAATATTTTATTGCTCTTTCATGAATAATATTTATGATTAACTAGCTTCTGCTCAAATTTTTGCTCCCGTAACCCTTCCCGTCGCATCGAATTGGCTGCCAGTTTTCGTCCATTTTTCATTGCTGCTCCGCTCCTTTTGACTGTAGCGTAATGTTGTATAACCTTTAGCCTTCCTCAATAAATAGGCTACCCAACTCAAAAAGATTTTTTCAATTCGGACCAGTAGTTTCGAAGCCTATTCAATACAAACAAACAATGAAATCTTTCCTCTTTATAGTCGAACAGGATAAAAAAAAGTATCCTATGTCCGTCTCCTGGTTCTAAGCTACCTCCCCACCAATTTTCAGCCAAATCGGTTCAGCCGTTCTTGATTATAAATAGTGTAACCAACACAACTTTCTTTTATACAGCGTTACAAATAGCATTTGCAACCATATCCAAGTTGACCGATGCCGAAAGCGCCTGCAAAATTAATCTCAAAATTCACGATACCAACTTGTACTGCTAATCAAGAGCTGTCAGTGTCAATATTCCACAACATCGATGACACTAACAGCTCTTGAACGCAGTTTAGACGTCCTGATCGCGTTCAGTTCCATTGGTGAAAGTTTAAATCGACGTAATAAAATCGCGGTGTAATTTTTCAGTGCACTGGATTTTCAAACCACTGCTTAGTGCTGAGACTTGAAAGTTGAAAATCGAACGGAAAAACACACTGTTTCGACGCGCTGAGATGCACTATGTTGTACTTTCAATTGGTATAACATCGAGAAATGAAAATCCAACGAAGAAAACCGCCGCGCTTTTATAACATCCATGTGAATGACGACTTGGACTTCTTCTATTTACATAATTGAACCTAGTCTCTAAAACTTCTAGATGGACGAGCTAGTAGCCCACTCACACAAGTTCCGTGTGCCGATGAGCGAGCGCAACGGCCGGCGAGGGCTACAGAGGACGTTCGAGTATGACGCCGGGTTCAGCAGCCCTCCCCCTCTGTTGACCCTCACCCACGCCTCACACGTCGCGACCAGGCCACCCGGCTGCAGTTTGAAGGAAAATCAGGTGAGCGATAATAAGAAACCTGGACCATGATCTAAGCAATTCTATTATGGTTCCAAACAAAATACATTACAGCAACTTATTGCTACCATATTTTTAACAGTGACGTACAATGAAGTACGCTAAGGTTGAACTTTTAATCCTATTCACTAACTTGACAGTTCAATGCAAAATAATGATACCATTCTAAAACTAATAGTGTCGAGGTAGTCAACGATTTTGCATAAAGAATGAATGATAAAAATGGTTTAAATTAAATAAAAGTTTAAAAAATAGTTTTTAGGTGTGGATTATAAGAATAATTAATAATTTTTAATAACAGTTATTTCCTTTTTTTTATTTTCTTCTGATAGAAACAAAACTAAATATAAAAATCATGTCATTTTGCTTATTTTTTTACTATAGTCATTTTATTTCGTCTGACAGCCATAGACTACATATCTATCGATATAGTACACACACATCTTGTTTTAAGACAAGTTATTAAATTTAAATTACAAAGTTTGCATGTAAGTACATTATTTCAAGTTCATTCAATTTCATTCATTCTTGCACCACCTCACTATCTTTTTTTTGTCAAAACCTGGTATCCCTCCAATTGTCAAGTTAGTGAATAGGATTAAAAGTCCAACCTTAGAAACAAGCTAATTTAATTCTGAACTCAGTCTAAAATGACATAAAACATATTTTGTTTACATGTATGTAGGTGTACATTTAGATACGTTTTTTTTTTTTTTTTTTTTTCAGGATGGGAAATCATCAAATGACTTCTCCCGCTCTGGGCGGAGCGGGAGGGCGTGTCAGACTTTTACTGACTAAAACCCACCCGTGTTCCATCAGTTGCCCATGTGCCAGGGTCACGGTATCTCTTTCGAACAATCACGCGACCCCGGCAGATTTAGATACGTTGGTGGGCGCCAGGAAATTACTTTTATGCAAATTAACCATTATGTTTGTACGTGCACGTCTACCCACTGTCGGGAATACGTGGAAACACATGGAATATTTTTCTTTATTTACCTCAAATATACATGTTTGGAGTACTTCCATCTTAGTGCTTTTCCCCCGAGGCAGTGAAAGCGGTGTCAGATGTCAAACGTTCCCCGCGGTAAAAAGTTGACACAGAACATCCTTTGTACATAAATGAATCCTCAATCAATGGGTGGAGTGATTTTAGACATCAAACGTTGTGATTCCATCTACTGGGAATAGTTTAAGGATAACCCAATTGTTTCTATTATTTATTCCCTGCTGAATTAAAAATCGAATATTTTCACTTTTTTCATGTTGACTACAGAAATCTACTTTTAATTTTATGGCAGCTTAATGAAGATTAATTTCAATTGTTGGAAACCATTTGGTAACTAGACGAACCAAACCCGACTGTGATTACACTGATATTTCCCATCATTTCGTAAATAAACTGAAGCAATAATAAAAACTTTTTAACAAAAAATTAAACCGCCGAAAAACTGAAAAGCAAAAAATAATAAACCTTAAAATTTTGAGTCGGCGCTGAAAAATCAATGAACACAGATCACTCAAAGCGCCGACTCATAATTTTAAGGTTTATTATTTTTTGCTTTTCAGTTTTTCGGCGGTTTAATTTTTTGTTAAAAAGTTTTTATTTAATAATTTTTTGTGGCTTTAATGTACTTATAAAACTTGGCAAGGTATACCCTATCAAATAAAAAAAGAATTATCAAAATCGAACTACTCTCTATAAAGTTATGCGTAGTTATACATTACAATCAGTGAGTAAACAATCAATCACCCCCTGTTTTCTGACCCTTAGGGTTTTATTTTGCTTTCCAAATTTATATGGGACCACCTTGGGAGTACACCCTTTCCAATAGAAGAAGAATTATCACAATCGGACCACTATGTAAAAAGTTATGCGTGGTCATACATAAAAAAAAAAAAAAAAATTATACGCGTCGAATTGATAACCTCCTCCGTTTTTTTTCGTCGGTTGAAAAAGAAAATCGATCTAAAACTTCTTTTCCGTACTGTTCCAGATGGGTGAAATAAAAGAACACGAAGAACTGAACGTCATTCATATGAGCAGCCGACACAAGAGTCGTAAACCAAGCAAGAGGGATCTTTATGTGACGGTATCGGAGCTACAAATAGTGGCCACGGGCAGGCTCGAGATTACCTGCGTCAGTACGATACCCGAGTTTAGGAGTATCGAAGACAAGTTTGCCGATGTCAGAAACGATACTGTTATAGGTAACAAATTTAGCTTTTTAATACTTACTTATTTATTTATCTCGCATATCACTTATCAGGTATTAAGTTATTTGGTTACTATTCAGCGTTGCCAGATTTTCTTTCGGATGATTTTTAAACCTTTTGAGTCAAAAAGCGGGATTCTTTATTCGAAACCGGGATATAATACAAAAACGTTTAAATAATGAGTTGCGTATTTACCGCTTTATTAAACACCTACTTATCTTTTTATTTGAGTTTCATATTAAGTTTGCCATGATAAAGTCACAGAAAATGTATTTATCTTTAAATACGCTCAAACTTTATATTGACAAAACTATTGGCTTCAGCGCAATCGAAAGCCTTGAAAACTCTTTCACTCTCTCTGTCTCATGTAAGGAAAATGCACTTTTCGTTACATAACGTACATACAAAAATATGTTGCTGAAAAAATATTGTGCAACCAATATGAATCTAACTAAAGGCTTATCTCTAACTATTATCTAAGTTTGAATTAGGATCTGTAAAACTTTGTAGAAAAAGGTTTTAATTAAAGAATTCAGCAAAAGTATTGGCAGCATGAAAAAATATACGTAGCCATTTTATTCGACGACTAATAAATAAAAAGAAAACATAAATGGCTTTTTTTTATAATTTTTCGCTCGCCTGTGGCCAGTTGCTAACGTATTAAAAACACAAACTAAGTAAAAAGTTTGCATTCATTAGATAAGTTTAAAGCATTTGGCCTCTTTTGGCCATAATAGCCATTATGGGTTCTTCATGGAGCTACCTACCTAATGAAAAAAAAACTAAACAAAAGCTTGTAATAAATGAAGTTCGTGCTTTTCAGTATTCAGTCGAAAAGCACAAATAGCGTACAGACGTACAGCTAGCAAAATACAAAAGCATTATACTCGTGACTTAAAAATTTCAAAAAAAAAAAGAAAGAAAAAGAAAGTTGCTTTTGAATCATGAGTAATATATGTATCAGTAATGTATGTACCTAATATATGCTCGTAACGGCGTAACTGGACCTACGTATTTTATTGAAAATACGTTACTTTGCCACACTTATTCATAACAACCGTACCGCACCGCCGCCGCCGCGACGAAAAATATCGCGGTGGGATTTTATCGCGCACTGGACCTTAAACTGTTGGTATATAACAGAGAAAAAACACACCGTTCGAATGTCACCTTTCGGCGCTAAGAGCTCTTACACACGAGCGGCATGTTGCCAACGGCAGGTAACTGCAATCGTCGACACGCGATAATGACGCTGATCTTTGAAGATGACATGTCGCCGGCTGCCGTCGGCATCGGTCGAGACGCGTCGATAGCTGCCGCTGACACGTAGCGACGATAGCAATTACCTTTGCCGTTGACAACATTCCGCTCGTAAGTAAGAGCTCTAAGCAGTACGTTATATGAAGTTCAGTGAGCGAAAAAATTGCAATGTTCTAGGATAGGTCCGTACGGTGGTCTTACCCTTTTTTAATAGTCTTTTATCGTGCTTTGTCACGAGAACCAAACATGTGTGCCAAATTTCAGCCAGTGTTTTCAATTTCAGTGGTAGTGGGTGAAATATTGATTGCAAAATTAAATAAAAAGTTTTAATAATAAAAGAATACTCTAAAGGGCTCTAGGAACATTACAAGCAGGGTCCAGGCTACCGGTGGTCAGGCCAGCAGCCTGGACCCAGCTGCTGCAGATGGCCCATCTGCAGCAGATTCTATTTTTAAATTAAATCTATTTGTAAAAATATTTAAAAATATACTTGATACCTACCCATATAACAAAAAATAATTAATTTAAAAATTATTTTGCGGAAAGGAACAAACGGACGGTAAAAGCGAAGGTACAAGTAAATAATTGACGTTCTAATGAATGCAAACTTTTTACTTAGTTTGTGCTTTAAACGCGTTAGCAACTGGCCACAGGCGAACGAAAAATTATTAAAAAGCCATTTATGTTTTCTTTTTATTTAGTATTCATCGAATAAAATGGCTACGTACCTATATTTTTTTGTAGAAAACTGCCAATACTTTTGCTGAATTCTTTAATTAAAACCTTTGTCTACAAATTTTAACAGATCCTAATTCAAATTTAGATAATAGTAAGAGATTAGCACTTAGTTAATTTGGAGAGATGCACAATATTTTTTCAGCAACATATTTTTGTACGTTATGTAACGAAAACGCGACTTTTCCTCTCATGAGACACAGAAAGTGAGATAGTTTTAATGGCTTTTGAGTGTGTTAAAACTGGGCTAAAGCTAAAGGTGTTGCCAGTATAAAGTTTGAGTATTTTAAAGATAAAGTATATGACGTTACATTTAGAGTAGAAAAAAAATTGTCCATTGTTTGCGAACACGCTACAGGGTCGTAGCTTACCACAATGGCAAACTACAATGTTTCTTATAGGTACATTTGATTCTCATCATTGACTCTGTTAACTGATGATTGGTTTGATTTTTTGTGATGGTTAAGTCTCGGCCACTTTTTATCCTACAACGGACACGGTCATTGGCTGCTCATAAAGTATGCGATAAGCACACTAAATAATGCAATAATTTTCTCTACTTCCAGTTGACGTCATCAAGCCCTCAACACAGGCTCAGCCGTCAGCCAACCTGACAATGGCTGACTCCAGCACCTCGGGAACTTCTAAAAACCTATTATCGTCTCTAATGTGTATTATATTAATTTGCTTGCTCACAATTGCTTGATAGAGCAAGTCATTAAAATTAAATAATGGGCTGTGATAAAATATGTAGTATGTTCATATTATACATAATTATAACGCGCGTGAGTGAAAATGTGAAAATGCTAATCGTGTACAGGCACAAACAAATTTACCTAAATTGGATATAATTAGAAGGCCATACGAGACTGCTAATAAAACCTAATGAATGGTGCGTTCCGTACGTTCCGTGAGTCAAACGTGAATCTGTATAGATACCCCCCACAATGGGTATATCAGATACACTAATGAATTAACATCACATACCATTTACTCCAAGTCTTCAGATTAATAACAATTTGAATTTCGAACAAAAGTTAAAGTAACGTGATAGTTATGAAACGTTGTCTATTGGGAGTATTCGAAGTTCGGACTACGTATTTTAAAGGAACATTAAGTTATGCATTACCAATGTATCGATACAGACAAGCACAAAAATACAAATGAACATTGCCATTGTTGTGCCTAGAAGACATTTTCAAAGTCGCCAAAATAACATATCATCTCCGTGAGAGAACATTTTAGTGATAAGTAGTTTTAATAATTTTACTAGGATACCCAAGATATTACTAATTAAATAAACCAAAGTGCTTAATTGTATAAATGTTGAGCTGTAGAATCAGAAATGTGATGAATGTGGATAGGTGTACGTAATCTAATTTTGTCTTATTTGGTAACAGACTGCCTTGCTATATACCAATTCAGATTTTTTTAAACATGTACCGGGGCAAAGATGTATGTAAATATCAACTATGACTATGTTTTAAAAAGTTGCACCTGTGTACAATATCTTTAAATAATAATACCTAGGGTTTCATTTTGCCTTACCCGGGAATGGTCCTAATTCGAATGCACATTAAAATTCTATAAATTTGACCACAGAGATACATGTAGGTAGGTACACACATATATAACTTTTGCCTTTTGTCCTCAGAGATTGGATACTGACTTGTTGACAGTGTTGGCTCTAGCTCGACCCACATGTTCCTTTTTCGGTTCTGGCTTTTTAGTAGCAGATTACAACTTCCCCAAAGGAGGTACCTATTTAGGTTTTAAATTTGTTGCAGAAATACTACCAGCACCCTTTTTTTGGGTGGGAAACGAGGAGGGTAAAGATTAGAAAATTTTTCGCCTATCATAGTCATGAAAATTCAAAGTATTTATTATTGGCGTCATGTTATTGTGTTTATGTGAAGTTTAGGTATCGACCTTTCATTAAAAAATAAACTGTTAAGCGCTTTATGCACCAATATATTTTTTAGTCTCTCAAATACTACAGTAAATAGGTTTCTTAACTAGCATTACTTTGTTTTGGTGCATAAAGCGCTTAAGAGCCCTCTTACAAAATTTGAACGCTCGAGTTTAGGTAAAAGACGGCAATCTTATGTATGTGTGCGTAGCTATCCACACATGCACAATACAAACAGTATAACGCGAGTGTCGAGCCGGTCTAAACAATCTTGATCCGTTAGAATTATAATGCGGTATTTAGATATTTATGAAAATACTTATTTTATTTATCCAGTCTAATAAAGATTTCTAGACTAATAAAAAAAATACAACTGTTATGTAAAGTATACAATAAAAATAAAAAATTAAAACAATTACATATTGGTGCCGATTCTGTTGTACACCGAACTAAACTAACAAAACTATCTCTAAAATTGCTTACTTTTAGCTATGAGAATTGTTACGCTATTCTGCAAGAAATAATCTCTTTTAAAAATTATTTTGACACGACTAAAATCAAATTTGACAATCGCGACTCAACGTGGTATTTTTAGGGTTCCGTTGCCAAATGGCAAAAACGGAACCCTTATAGATTCGTCATGTCTGTCTGTCTGTCCGTATGTCACAGCCACTTTTCTCAGAAACTATAAGAGCATGCTGTTGAAACTTGGTAAGAAGATGTATTCTGTGAACTGCATTAAGATTTTTACACTAAAATAGAAAAAAAAAACAATAAATTTTTGGGTTCCCCATACTTAGAACTGAAACTCAAAAAAAAAAATGGGGTAAAATGGTATTGAGGTTTCTAATAATGTTTTTTTTCTATACTGAATAGTTTGCGCGAGAAACACTTCCAAAATGGTGAAATGTGTGTCCTCCCCCCCGTAACTTCTAAAATAAGAGAATCATAAAACTAAAAAAAATACACGCTGATTTTTTAATGGTTGTTTTCCCGTGGCGACATGGTTTGGTCTTGGTAGTACAATCCATTTGTCAAAAAAGAAAAACAAAATATAAAAAAATGGCAGATTTGCAAATGTGAAAAACCAAAATCGAAAGTGATCTCGAATAGTAGTAGGTAATGTAGGTATTACAGCGCGAACGGTTGACTGCAGGCCGGGCGGCGTATTTACAAAGGCTATACTATTTTAGTCACGAGCCAGACTCTAATCAATGAGCTTTTGTTTATGCATATTACTCAACAATACCGAGTCTATCTCAGTAAAAAAATTGACTCAAATAGACTAGCTTTTTGTTTTAATATTTTCAAAGAAAATGCACGGACAAAATCTAGTTCTATATAATACATATCACTCGAATAGCTAAGCTTTTGGCGAGATATTTTTAAATTTATACTCGCAACAAGTGGGTAGTGTTCTTTACCTAATAAAAGTACTTCTCGTTTGTTAATTCGTTTTATTTTTGTTTATCAAATACATAATAGAAACGAGCAATTAAAATGATAATTGTTGCCATGTAACTATCAACCTATAATTGAAGCTTATCTATTTGATTCATATGTATTCAAAATTAATATGTATGTAACTGATTGCCACCTGCGCTAAGATAGGTTGACGGAGCCCCGCTTCGCTTCGCTTCGCGGGGCTCCCATTTCTGGGTGGTTTAAAAAAAAATAACCACGAAGCCTAAGGCGGGAGCTCCGCTCCGCTTCGCTCCCGCCTTAGCCTTCTAACCTAACCTATCCGAGTCGGGGTACTCTGAGTCGGGGTATTAACCATGGATGGGATTTCGTCCACGCGTGACTGAAATGGTACTAGATTTTGTCCGTGCATTTTCTTTGAAAATATCAAAACAAAAAGCTAGTCTATTTGAGTCAATTTTTTTACTGAGATAGACTAGGTATTGTCGAGTAATATTCAGAAACAAAAGCTCACTGATTAGAGTCTGACTCGTGACTAAAATAGTATAGCCTTTGTAAATTCGCGGCCGGGCGGCCGGCCGGCGCGCGGCGCGATTGATGTGCTCCTGAGTTAATGGAACACAATAGTTACCTAAAAGTTATTCCAATTTTCCCTTCATACTTTTACGGGCTTAGGACCGTCATAAATACTTTTTTACCTACATCGTACAACTTACTGAACACGAAACTGTGAAACAAGTTTAACTTACAAAAAATAATTTTCTGATCGTGAAGTAGGTATTTAAGGCTTATTTAAAAAAATGGAATCAACTTATTTACAAATTACAACGATTTTAATTAACTAAACTAAAATGTTCGCTATTTACAAAGGTATGTACCTACACTTCCCGGTAACGGAGTAATTGTTCGAAATGCAAGCCACTGCGTTCGATACACAACCGGGCACGTTTTATTTGATTGTCTTTTAATTTTTATTAAAGTGTCTCTCTCACTTCGCACCATATTAAAAGCGTCCACTATCGCAGTTACTGCCGCGTCGCGAGTTTCGTGTTCTTCTCGATACACTAGGCGCTTGAGCTCAGACCACAAGTAGAAATCCAGCGAAGTCAGGTCTGGGCTTCTAGCTGGCCAATTCACTGGCCCGCCGCGTCCAATCCAGCGCTGGGGAAACACCGCGTCCAGGTGCTCGCGCACGGCGCGCTGATAATGGGCCGGGCACCCGTCATGCTGCTAGTGCAGATTGTCCACGGGGACTGCTAGCAGAACGTCGTCTAATCAGTCGTTTTCGTGTAGGGCATGAACTTTGCGAAAATGATATGGTTGCAATCCTTCGCAATTGAGCACTTTCCAGACGTAATATTGGCTTACGCCAAACCTAGTCGCAGCCATACGCGTACTTAGACGAGGATCCCGTTCAAAGTAATCGATGATCTCCTCGTCGAGCTCTGGTGAATACACGGCCGGTCGACCTCTGCCCTGTGCATGCACTGGTGTCTCGAACTGTCCATGGTCGAGTAGCCGCTGTGTCGCCGCTACTATCGTTCGGGCCTGTGGGACTTAGGGGTTCAGAACCCCGCGAAGGCGAAGCGACCCCAAGTGTTGTGGCTCCGCGTAAAGTCGCCGGGCAGCATGGGAGTCGTAATTAGCCCTAGCGTACAGCTGCACCATAGCGACGTACTCTAAATTCGAATAAACGTAATGTCGATTCATTTTAGCAAATCGCGATTTCGCACTGTGATGCGCATACGGCGGTCACGGCCCGACTGATTGAGCCGGCGCCCGCGTCCCGGGCGGGAACTGCTTTGATGCGCTCGCCGCGTGCGGGCTAAATTATGCCGTATCACTACGCGCGACACCTTATTTTGCTCTTAACATTTATGAACGCGCGGCACCGACAAAGGGTCTTTGTCGGCATCGGGCGGCGGCACGTGCGGTTTCTTTACTACCTACGTTATGTTTAGTAGTATACTACTGTTTCTCACGCTTTCGAGTTGATGCATATTTTTTTTAATTATTTGAAAACAATTAATTTTTATTTTTTTAATTTTACTCTATGAATCGATAGTACTACTGAGGGCAAATCGCACTGCCGCGGGAAAACAACCATTAAAAAATCAGCGTGTATATAATGTACATTACCATGTAAACTTCCACCAAAAATTGGTTTGAACGAGATCTAGTAAGTATTTTTTTTAATACGTCATAAATCGTTAACCGCAATTTACCTTTCATTCAATCAACTCAAATATAAAAATTAAAAAAAAAACATTTAATTTCATAAACATAAACCTTATGCATAAACCGAGTATACCTACAGGTTTGTACGGAAACGTCGGTGCGCGAGTCCGACTCGCACTTGACCGGTTTTTTTTCTTTTGGCTTCGCAACTTAGTACTTGTGCGCTACGCAATGAACTTGCTGAGCGAAGGCGCGCGTAAAGGGGCATCCTGGACGTGTTTTATATGGAATTTGTCATTTTTGTTTGAAAAATAAAAAAAAATATTACCCACGTGTTGAGATTTATATGTGTGGAGTCTTATAAAGGGGGTCGAAAATTTCATTATTTTTGCGATAGGACACGCCATTTTCGAGATATAAGCAAAAGAAAAAAAAATACAGTACTGTTTTTGCACGTGAGGCGAGGCGTTGCCGTTGGTGTGAATTTTTGTTCATGACCACTAGTTTTACTCCACACCTTTTTAATCGCGATTAAAAATAGTCAGATTTAGTTAAAATAAATTATTTTAGTCAAAATTTTTCTACAATCTATTAAAATAATGCTTTACTTGATAATTAACGAAACTCTTATTCAAAAAAAAAAAAATGCGAAGAGTAGCAAAATGTTGTAGTCGTAGTATATTTTTGCCTTCACGATACGAGTACCCGTAAACTGAGACGCGGGAAAAATTGACATAGGTCCTTCCCCGTTGGGCGCTTGCACCGTACTAAACGCTGCCCGCTTGTGCATCGTAATTTATTCTAATTTAGAGTGATTTCAAAAACGATATTATGTCTAATTAAATAAACAGATTTAAATAAAACTTGAGAATTCGATTTGTTATAGAGCATACTTTATATTGACATGAATTTTTTAATGTAATTATGCTTTATTCAAACCAAAAAAAACGCGATAAACTTGCGAATAAATCGTAAAAATTGCCATAAGACTTTATTTTTTTTACTAATTAATGTTATTAAAAATCAATATTCTTGTACTAAATGTAACAACTAGATTAGTACGGTGCAAGCGCCCAACGGGGAAGGACCTATGTCAATTTTTCCCGCGTCTCAGCGCGGGAAAAATTGACATAGGTCCTTCCCCGTTGGGCGCTTGCACCGTACTAAACGCTGCCCGCTTGTGCATCGTAATTTATTCTAATTTAGAGTGATTTCAAAAACGATATTATGTCTAATTAAATAAACAGATTTAAATAAAACTTGAGAATTCGATTTGTTATAGAGCATACTTTATATTGACATGAATTTTTTAATGTAATTATGCTTTATTCAAACCAAAAAAAACGCGATAAACTTGCGAATAAATCGTAAAAATTGCCATAAGACTTTATTTTTTTTACTAATTAATGTTATTAAAAATCAATATTCTTGTACTAAATGTAACAACTAGATTATATGTCTGTTGTTTTGGGTATTTTTTTTACTCAAATTTCTACATATTAATGATAGAAATAGGAGTCTGAAATTGACCCTGCGCTGATTTTTACGAAAACTAGTTGTGGGAGATTAATTACTACAAAGTAAACAAATAATTTTTTGTAAATGTTCTACTAAAAGTGACAAAACAAAAGATTGATCTATTTTTTACATGTATTCGTCAATGCCAGAGTATTTATAATGATGAGATGAGAGGTAAATAAGGCGACTAAAATCTTAGATATTCGCGCAAAAATGTAAAATGGCTTTTAACAGTTAATTTTTTAGTGAAAGTTAGAAAAAGTGTTTAAAATAACAAAACTTCAACGAATATACCAAGTTTGATTTTTATTTCTTATTAACTCGCTATTTTTTTTCTTACTATGTTAGAATAGATGTAAAGGTCGACACCTAAACTTCACATAAACACAATAACATGACGTCAATAAATACTTTGAAGTTTCATGACTATGATAGGCGAAAAATGTTCTAATCTTTACCGTCCTCCTTATCAAATGACATCTCTCGCTCTGGGTGGAGCAGGAGACCGTGTCAAACTTTTAGTGACTTTAGTCCATGGACGTATTATACTAACAGGACTGAGCGCTAGGCCCAAAAAAACGAGCCGAGTGAGATATAATGAACGGAGGTCATGCGTCCTCTTCTAATAGGGTGACCATGTATTTTATTATACTAGAAAAATTACGAGACTAGTGGGCAACGTATAATGGGATATAACAAACAGACACTCCAATTTTATATACATACTAGCTTTTGCCAGCGGCTTCGCCCGCGTGGAGGTCGGAAAATATCCCGCGGGAACGTACTACCCGGATAAAAAGTAGCCTTTGTGTTAATCCAGGTTGTAAACTAACTGTATTCTAAATTTCATCCAAATCCGTTCAGCAGTTTTTGCGTGAAAGAGTAACAAACATCCACACATCCATACATCCATACCTACATAGAAACTTTCGCATTTATAATATTAGTGTGATTAATATATATTATATAGACAGGAAGACATAGAACAATAAAACGAAAAAAAAAAAACATTTATTACTGTTAAACATGGCTAAATAAAATAGTTTTATTGAGCTTTTGGCTAATGCCTTGACTAATTGCAATTCATGCGGTTCTTCGTCTCTGATACAATGTATAGAGTGGGATGGACTGCAAAAACGTTCTAGTTTCATGTGTCTAAATGATCTATAAGGGCATTTAATTGTTGCTCTTCATTAGGATCAGAAGTTTGTGTTTCAATAATAGCTCTTTTATAAGTTCGAAATTCTAAGACTGGTGACAACTCAAAATTATACTGCATTAGGCTTTAGCATTTGCCGTGAATTTGCGTCGAAGAAGTCTTCAGGCTTGAAATGAATACTGCACACAACAGAATTTTTGGTTATATTTTGGGATACAGGTATAACATCCAACCATCTTTGTTTCATTTCTTGCTTTGTCTGAAAGCTGTAACATAAATAATATCACAATATATTTAAGGTTAGGTACAGTTTGTTTGTATTTATTAATTTGTTTGTATATTTATTTATAAAAATAATCGTAATTATAGTAGAGTAAAAGTAAGAAACATATAGGTTTCGATAAAAATATAACCTAAGTCTATAATAATAAGTGATTAAGTATCCGATTGAATGTACCAAGTGACCTTTGTCATTTTTTCCTATTTTATATTGCATTTTTCTACAATGCTTATGAATCGAACCCAGTGGGGTTGGTCAACCAGCGCCAGATAAGAACAAAGCGTGACATTCGATTACCGTTATTACATTGATAGTTTGTTAAAACGCTCAATACGTAAAAGGGACAAAAGTCACTTGTAGCACTTTGGCGGGTATAGTTGAAAAAGAAAATACTTGCAAAACTTGAATCATGGTCACTAGACCAACGTAAATAAACAAATTATTAACAAATTGCTTACCTGTGAAATGATATGCCGCAACCACCGTATGATTTGCTTTTACAAGATTTTATGCTACACTTTTTCACCATTTTCATGGTAAAAAATTGCATTTGTAGATAACAGTTTCTCAAAACACGTTATGATCGGAGTGAAGTTCAACGATACAACGACAGCGTAGACGCCATGACACTTGCTAAAGATACCAGTTTAATAATTATAAAAACTTCTAACAGAAATTATTTAATTCTTATTGTTCTTTTAAGGTAAAATAAATCAATAATAAAATACTTTGTATAGCTATAATCAGTTTAAATCAAGATTAAGTCAAACTATTGTTCATATTTTTTCTTGCGATGTGTACAAAATTTTTGTTACTACCGTAAATAATTTTTTCATGGGGCAAGTGCGAAAAAGGGACAGACGGCATCGGTACTGGCTATCTCTCTCAGCTCGTTTTGCCTCTGTTATAATTTGGTTTCCAAATAAACCTTATGCCGTACGCGTATGTTTTGTTTTACTATAACACAATTTTGACAGTGCTCAGTCCTGTTAGTATAATACGTCCATGCTTTAGTCACCCGTTTGTTTTAACCCTCCCGTGTTCCTTCAGATGCCTTTGCCAAGGCCACGGGAACTCTTTCGAACAAATCCGCGACCCTGACAGGGCTACCAGCACCCTTATTGCGTAACACGCTATTAATCACAATCTGATACATTTTTAAAAATATCACTGATCCCACCGGGCACCGTGTTTTGTTTTTTTTTCATTATTGTTTTTTTTTTATCATTTAATTGTAGTTTTAGGTGTTATGTCTTTTGTGTGCACTAAATAAATATTTTATCTATCAATCCATTGCTTCATATGTTCGAAAAATGTGTCTGCTCAACAACGTAAATAACGCAATGAACGTTGATGTACCTACTATCAAAATCAATGCTATGCCTACCGTATGTTACGTAATCACCCCGCTGTCATTTCAGTAAACATTGGTCTTAATTATTCCATTGGTGTCATCCTTAAATCTTTTTCCACGTGCCCATAATTAGATTAACTGAATCCACACATGATAGTACTAGGTATGTACTTTGGTCAAATTCTTATTAAGTAACAATTAAAAAATTGTAAAATACCATTTTATCTCAGATTAATGTATCTTAAATACGTTAAACATTCGTGCCTGCCTATTCAAGAACTAGGCTTTGGCAAAGACAACATACCATTTCTTATCTCTACACAACAAACCATTTCTTCAGGATTGGCTTTTATGATAGAATGCTTGAAACTGGATTGTAAATTTTCTAAAAATGACATATTGATGGAGACACATATTTAGGTCCCTGTTCGTATAGTTACGCCCGAATGTCGTAGATAACTAGCAAAGTATGAAGGTAACATCGTGCCCCATCATCATAATCTGCCCAGCCTTTTCCTAACTACGAAACGGGGACGGACGGGAGGGCTTCCAGTGTAACAGCGTGTGTGTATGCAGCGGAATAGGTAACAATATTTAACATAGAGCGACTACCCACCTGACCACCACAAACCCCTTGATAAGACTCACTGAGTCCCATTATCACCCTATGTACCTAATAAACAGGCCTATTGCCAATGCAATCAAGTGGGATCAATCATAATTGTAAAAGATGTGTAGTTTTTTGTGAATGAAGTTTGCTAGATATAACAAGGGCTGATGAGTTTTTTTTACTTATTCATACACCACCCTATTTAATTTTTTTTTCTCCTGAGATAATAACTTAGATGTTCTAGAATACCTATTCGTTTTCTTGCCTTTTTCTAGGCATGAAATGGCAAGAAACAGATTATTTATGATTTCCGAAAAATATCTGGGTACGAAATAGGCTTAGAAAGATATGTAACTAATGCGTCCCTCTTTAATCAATTTAGTTCTTCCAATATAAAAATAAATCCTTTCATAATTATCTAATATTAAGAAAGCTTATGAACCTTAAATTAAGTGTACCTATATAGATATACTTACTCAGAAGAATTATACTTATTATGTAAGTCCCTAGGTAAATATAGGAAAAAGATAACTTGTAAATAGGTAATACCCATTACATATAATAAATAGGTAGATAGGTACTACCATGTCCCTACCTACTAATAAATAGGTATATCCTTGTTCAGGGGACATTTTTACACATTACCAACATTGTGTTCGACATGGATAAGTTATAAATACCTACTTTACATCATAAGTAAATTACCGTATATGCAACTATTCAGTCTGCTCAGGAAAGGAAATGAAAAACCAGTTTTATTTAGATTGAGATAAACGTTTTAACACGATAATTAAATCCACATAACTCACTAAAACAATAAACCTAGCCAAAATGTTAATAACTTCTGATTTCTGTAATTATACTTAAAACATTACAGATTGCTTAACAAAGGCATGATCTAGAAAGCCTTCAGTACCTATGTAAGTAGGTGTTGCCTACATTAAAACGAATTAATTTGTAGATCGATCAGCGAAGTCTCCTTGACCACATAGTGTACCTTCTTATTCTGGCAGTACCTCCGTACCTGTTCATCGAAAGAGATCTCGAGGAGATGCCTACATGCTGAGATGCCTCCGTAGTAAGTACGCAGTTCTACTCCTGGAGGAACCCTTAAAATAGTTTTCAAAATATGCTGCCTCTACATAGTTAGCTAGATACTTTTAAATAATTTTAACCTGTAAATAGTTAATTACGTATAAATCGTTTTTAATTTTACCAAATGTAAATATTGACTTTTTCACTTACAACATACATAGGATTAATAATGAATTCTGAAATATTGAAAACGTGTAAGTAAATACCAAATGAAAGGTACCTAAACTAAATAGATAAGAATTGTGACTGTACATAGAAAATAATTTACCTGACCTAAGTACATCGTACTATCAGATCCAGAAATGTTTGTTTTCTACACTTGATAGCCGTTATCAGGATAGTAACATTTTAAGTGTGTCAATTAACATTACGGGTCTGACAGTATTGAGGCAATCAACTTGTAAGATTGTCATCAACGAAATGAATAAATAGTTAAATACGAACCATTCTTTCTTAGTTAAATAAAATCCAAAAACTTTATCTTAACTATAATGAAAACGAAACATATCAATTACCTGTCTCCTATTTTAATAATTAGTTAGACAAATGATAAGATTTCGGAATAAGCGTATTTACACAAATCTCATGTCTTCTATAGGAATATACAATAATTAAAACATGCTGTACATACTTAACCAAAAAATGTTATGAATTGTAGTAAAAACCAGTTAAGGTGTCCAGTGAATGAATTTTAAAATAACGTTATTTCTTGACAGTTTATTAAGTGATGTTCGATTGTTTTTAGTGTTACCAAAGATTTTGTGATTGACATCGAAATGTCTGAAATATGAAGATAATGATTTGATAATGTAGTTTATGGTATTTGTTAAGTTTTTTCGGAGTTTAGGTATCCGTTCTTACTGTATGGGCTTTAAGACCAATTTCGCCTGGAATTAAAAATATCGCAGCGCGATTTGATTTTCGTCGCGCGTCAAATAAACAATGTTATTCGATTTTCAACTCTCAGCGCTATTCAGTGCGTTTAAGATACAATGCGCACAAAAACCCGTCGCGATATATTTACGTCCAGACGTACGGCGACTAAACACAAGTGCATGGGTGTTCAAATAGGTACCTCTAAAGTGACAGGGCGTGTGGTGTCGAACTTAAAGAATAGCATCACCCCATTTGTTCTCGTGGGTGTTGTAAAAGGCGACTAACGGACTTACTAGGGAATGGGCAGCACAGTTCTCGATGCATTTAACCACCAACCACTGCGATCGCTAACCCGCCTGCGAAGCGTGACGATTAAATCAAAGCCCCCCAAATTGGGGGAGGCCTATGTCCAGAAGTGGACGTCTTGCGGCTCAAATTATGATGATGATGAATAGGTGACTAAATTGGATAAGGCACCTAGTACGATTTTACTACCTAATAGATTGAAGACTACAAATTCTTAAATCCATGCACTCGTGCAATAATAGCCTGTTATCGGAGCTGTAAGATCAAAATGCTCATTTTAAGATCGTTAAATTTCAATTACTAGCCAATTATCTATGTCTTCTAACCTTTTTATATTGTTTTGATTGTGAAACCGAAGAGGTCCAATACAGACGATATGGATACAATAAATGTTTGTGCTGCCTGTACTTATTCACTTATTACATTTATTAGGTCAAATAAAGTTGACTAACGAAACTCCGCATACGTGACAAGTAGGTATAAATATCTAAACGTCAAACACAGAAAATATAAATACTGATATTTAAAGTATAACTGAGGAGTTTCAAAAAAATGGGACAATGGTCATTTTAGCATGTCCCTCAAGTTCACATTTTTTTTACCGAAATTCGGAGCATTATTATAAGTTGACTTGTTACTTATCTGGTTATTCAACTTTTGTACTTGGGTTTTAGTTTAAATTTGATATGATTAAATGAAAATTGAATTTATGTAAAAATATTTACTAAGCCGGAGCCTTTAATTTTCGTATGTCCCCAGTGTACTGTAACATTTTAGATTGAATATTACTTACTGAATTTTTTCTTAAACACTTTGACATGATAGGTTATTTTTTATAAAAATTGAACCTTGTTCTTATTGCTAAGTGTTCTATGTATAGCTTAAAATAACTTTAATCTATTTAAAATCGCGCCTAAATGTTGTCCCCGAAAATCGTTACTTCTGGACATGTCGGTTTTGTTATCTCATTATCTTTAAAAATATTCTACCAAAATAATTTTATGTTTCTCAAAGGCCACCCACATGGCTTACATTAAATCGGTAATTAAATAAAAAAAACCTCAGTGTCATTTTTTCGGTGATGTGAGTGAGTTTATGCGGCTGGCTGGACTGGAGAGAAAATCGTGTCCAGGTTTGTTATATTACAATCACAACTTTACCACACATTTTTTACTTGAATTTATTTTCTAAAGAAATACTATGTTTTAAATGAATAACTTGGTGTATGCTGTTTAACTTACCGAGAAACTGGGCTGCTAATATATTTTTTTGAATTGAAGGTAGACACATTGTGTTACTTCAGTTTTGTTACTAAAAGTACGGTAACATATAGACTGACCGACAAAGTAACAAAATCGATAGCATAAAGCTTGGCAGACATGGCATTTGAATCTGAGATGATTATTCTCTATAAGAAGTGAAAAGTTTGAATAGTCGTGTTAAGATTTTTTTAACTGACGTCAATAAAAAGGATTGCCTCAAATTCAACTGTTAGTTAATTAATTTTCAGCTATGTTTTCGCCATTTGGGGACCGATTTAATGTTTTTTTTAAAGAATGCTTTCCCGATATAGTCTTATTTAAAATTGCTGAAGATCCGCTGAAGATCTTCAGAGAAAGATAATGGAACTCTTCAATAAATGACACAAATGTGAAGATTGCGTCGGTCCTTTATAAAAAACGTCCAAAGAAGACCGAGTTTATAATCAGTGTTGAAAAATTTGAAGTAAGTACTTACGGATCTCCTACATGTTAATTTAGAACAAAGTATATTTTTAAGTAATAAATGATGTTTTTAATACTAATTGCAATGTTTCATTTGCCTTGAGGTTATGTGAACCGTGCTTTACAATTGTGTCCCCAATTTTTTTAAAGAGTTTAACGGATTTTCTCATAACTTACTACACTTATACAAATATTTTGGGTTTTGGTTCAAAGTAATGAACAATTGGCGTTTTTTGGTAGTTTCGTTAGTATTTTTTTGCCCATTTTACATCGATAGCATGAAAAACAAATGTCGTTTTGGAACCTTTGGTAACAAAACCGTAAAAAAGTAGTATTTTTTTAAGTATTTCAATACTTTATTTTCCTTATTGATTCATCTAGCAATACAAAATAACTGTATTTATCCAAAAAAATCATTGGAGTGGCAGAATTCGTCATAGTTTTTTTTATATTTGACCTTATTTGTGGTAACAAAACTGACACGTAGTCAACACATTATAGTAAGCTATAATAATGCCTATTTTTTCCTGAAATAGTATTTTGATTTAAGAGAAATAGTAATTTTATTAAATTAGAGAGTATAAACTTTTAAATGTAGTTCATCAACTGACCCTACCATGAAGTTATATTTTAAAGTCATATTTTTACCAGTTGTACCATTTTTTTGAAACTCCTCAACTACTCTACCAGCGGTCGTTGACTGTAAAAAAGTTTTATTCTTTTACCCATCACGTCTGGGGAGTTCAGCTAGGCAGTTTTTTTCCCTTTACCCCATCTTCATCCATCTCTTCCTCAGTTTACGATTGGCTTTAGGACTATCGCTTGGAAGGTTAATTTCGTTACGAAACATTAGTTTGTATATGAAAAGTTTTTTATATGATGGTAAATTGAATTATATTGTTTGATAAGCATTAAAATTAAAAACATACCTACACATAATGAATCTCTACAATAAAATACTTATGAGAATTAAAACAAGGGTGTAGCTTTTTATTTCACGTCCTTGACGACACTCGTCCGTAATTGGGTTCTGCAAGCAGCACTTAGAACGAGTACGAGGCTGTTCTTGCTCAAAGAGTCTGTCTAATGCTCTCTTTGAGCAAGAACAACCTCGTTTGGAGCATGATGAAAGAAACGGTAAGTACTTGTAATATACCTCTTTATTTCAATAACAACTAAATATACAAATAATTTAAAAATAGTTTAAACACTGAAAATAGAACATCTATAACACAGAGTTACATGGTGACAATTATCGCCTTTTATTAGGAATACATGGTAAATACAAACCTACACTAATATCTCCACGAAAAACTTGATAGCCTACTAAAGTGCACGTGCATATTAATATTTAATGCATGACCTATATTGTATGCATAATAAAAAACCGGCCAAGTGCGAGTCGGACTCGCGCACCGAGGGTTCCGTACAAACGTGTAGGTATCCTCGGTTTATGTATAAGGTTTATCGCCTTTTATTAGGAATACATGGTAAATACAAACCTACACTAATATCTCCACGAAAAACTTGATAGCCTACTAAAGTGCACGTGCATATTAATATTTAATGCATGACCTATATTGTATGCATAATAAAAAACCGGCCAAGTGCGAGTCGGACTCGCGCACCGAGGGTTCCGTACAAACGTGTAGGTATCCTCGGTTTATGTATAAGGTTTATGCTTATGAAATTAAATGTTTTTTTTTTTATTTTTATATTTGAGTTGATTGAATGAAAGGTAAATTGCGGTTTACGATTTATGAAGTATTAAAAAAAACTACTCACTGGATCTCGTTCAAACCAATTTTCGGTGGAAGTTTATATAGTTATCATATTTTTTTTTTGTTTTATCATTCTCTTATTTTAGAAGTTACGGGGGGGACGGACACACATTTTATCACTTTGGAAGCGTCTCTCGCGCAAACTATTCAGTTTAGAAAAAAATGATGTTAGAAACCTCAATACCATTTTTGAAGACCTATTCATAGATACCCCACACGAGGGGGATTGATGAAAAAAAAAATTTAGTTTCTGTTCAAGTATGGGGAACCCCAACATTTTTTTTTTTTCTATTTTAGTGTAAAAATCTTGATGCGGTTCACAGAATACATCTACTTACCAAGTTTCAACAGCGGAGCTCTTATAGTTTCGGAGAAAAGTGGCTGTGACATACGGACGGACAGACAGACAGACAGACAGACAGACAGACGGACAGACAGACGGACAGACAGACAGACATGACGAATCTATAAGGGTTCCGTTTTTTGCCATTTGGCAACGGAACCCTAAAAAACGTACACACGGCTACAGGTCAAGCTATACATTTCCAGTTTTAGCTGACCTCGCATTGTATAGGCTTTTCGTGCAATGAGATGTCAGCTTATATTAGGAAAATATATCTTATTGTGTGGCCGTGCGTCCCTATACATATTAATTTCAAGAACTAAAGTGATTAAACCTATGCGTGCCGTTATCATTACGAAATCAGAGTGATTGCGACGTATAAAATACTTTATACATTGCTGCCTTCAAGCACTATTTTTCTTTACATATAAAACAATTACATATAAAACAATAACTTAGCTTAGTGCAAGCAGGTAAGCAAATGTTATAAACTATTATTTCATACCCAAGGCAGCAACAAATAAAACAAAACAATGAATTAGATTGGCTAGACTAGACGAATATTCATTTTTTTAATAATTTCTTTAAGACGGTGTCAAATAAACAATTGAATTGGCATCAAAGTCTAAGATTTTACTTCATGTCTATTTGGAACACAAAGAGCTAATCTAAGCCAGCCGACGTAATCAACTGCTATTGTTAGGCGTATTAAAAACATATCCTTTTAATTATGAAAGATTTTTATTTTACAAAGCACTACGACATTTTTCTACATTACTAGACATTCATTTAATTTAATATTGAAGACATAGTAGTTCGGACACTAACTTTCAAATAAATAGATACAATACATGGAAATGTAAAGCCTGTGTGGTTTCTAAACCACAAGTAGATCGAATTACTTATATATGTTCGTAATAACATGTACTTATCGTGCGTAGAGCAGTTTAGTAGCCTTCACAGTAATCGTCTATTGTTTTGCTACTCAACTAACTTATGTATTCCTTTGCAACAAATTATTCCGACAATAGGTACAGACCTCTGCATCTTTAATAGACTAATCTATTTATCACATTTTGATATAACTAGACACATAAAATTAATAATAGACATTTAGTAAATTGGCGGTAACATTATATATTAAATAGGTAGTTACATATTCTAAAAATAAATTCGACTATTATGGAAGTTTCAAATGCAAAAGCTTGCTAAAGTTTTCTACATCATTGTCAAATAAAGCAAAACTTCTTAGTCAACAACAGAATATTAGAGAAAAGATTGATTTGAATTTATATTACGAGTTATCAGAATAGTAATCAAAACAGGTTACAGACGATATATTTAACGAGTAATAATATTACCTAAGCAGAGTAAGTAAAATCAGAGAATTCATTATAGTAAGCGAATTGACACCCTACGTGAAATTGCGGTGTAAATGTTATTGCTATTTCGTGAAACTGTCAGAGGATGACAGTTGTGATTTAAATTTATGAAGTTGGCTGTCAATTTGCTTAACAATTAATTTCCCTAATTATACCTACTCTGATTAGGTAATATGATTACTCGTTAAATATTTTGTTTGAGTCTTTTGTTTATTATTCGGTGTCAATCAAACAGGCGAAGCAGCCCGCCTGATGGTAAGTAAAGATCTTTTTTTTTTTAAATTCAGTTGTAATGTCAAAAAACTTAAAATGTCAGATTTCATCGTGGGATTAAAAAATGAACTTTTAGTCAGTATTCGTGATAGCAGAGACGACCAGCATCCTAATAGCGTAACACACTTTCAATCTCAATCCGAGGATAATGAAGGAACTTCCTCCTCCATTGCTTCAAAGGTTTGTAATATTCGTCCGTTAGAAAAAGTAAATAACGCAATGAACGTGGCTGGACTGTTACAATGAAAGGCATTCGAAAGCTATTTTTTGTGTGGTATGCCCCCAAGGGTTGCCAACCCTGACACTTAGGTGTATACCAAAGTACTTAAGTAATATAGGTATTAATGTATTTAATACATAAGCATTATAATATCCGCTATATTATGCCTAACGAATATAAATAAATTGACAAAGTAAACATGTCCCCTTAATGGTGATAAATTACACATGTTGTATGGAAATTACATTCGTGCTGATCCAGGGTGATTTTCTTATTCCAACTAAGACATTTTAAAATTCGATAGGAGTCACTGAAGATCGATATTAAATTCCTTAACATTTTATTGAAATAACTCTATTAAATTTCATATTACAAAAGAAAATCTCTAATACTTCAAAATATAAGTATACGCACGGCCACACATCAAGCTATACATTTGTAGTATAAGCTAACATCTCATTGTACGAAAAGCCTATTGTATAGGTTTTTCGTACGAGGTCAGCTAAATGGAATGTGTAGCTTGAGCTGTAGCCGTGTGTACAACATCACAAGATTAAAGAAGAAGGTTACATAGGAGTCGAAGACGTAAAATTCAGGAAATAGAGGTCGATTTAGCCAGATTACAAAATAACTAGCCGTAAAGGATACTATATCTGTACACACTTGTTCGGGTCGGCCTCATTAAATTTTGCTGCCCAGCTGTGCGGAATCGTGCCAAAATTTTCCAATCCGACAAGTGTGCAGCACGCCTTATGAGACGAGTTTAGAAAATATCTAAGTAATATTGAAGAGGTACGGCTGAAGTCAGTAGAAGTAGATAATTAAAATAAATTAGGCTTATCGCTAATGCGACTACTGACGTAACTGCTGCCCGGTCGTTTTCGACTACGAGCGTATTGAGGCAAGTGATGTTTTTGGCCATAAACCGCCCGATTAAAGTCTCACTTTTCAGCAATTTCAGAGCCTGTTTTCGTTCATGGTGAATCAATTGACTAATTATATATAGTTAGTCATCGACTGATGACTAACGAACAGATACATTTTTAGATAACCTTAACCTCGGTATTCCCGAAACTTTGCAAAGACTAAACTTTAATTCTTTATTTATTTTATATTAGTTTTCTATGTAATTCCCTTTTCGCAGGTTGCAAATACATATTTATTGTTGCTTGTAGCAATTTGGTTTTCTTTATTGTGCTTTTATACTTTGCTGTCCAACTGTTGAACAATTTGATTTGAAACTACTTTCGTAGCTATGGAAGCATTTGGTATAAGAAAGCGGTCCATATCTTTTATCAAGAGGTTGTCACCATCCGGTACGCCATACTTGAAGGTAATTAATTCAGGATGCCTTTTTTTGGCAGTTATTTTAACAATAGTGGACAAAGGTCGTCTAGACATAACTTTTGCAGCGCCTCTTTTGTTTGGAATGTCGCGTAAAACAATCAAGTGAGTTTCAGAAACGACTAAGTAAGAATCGTGCATATATCCGTTAAGCAAAACTTCTTGACAAGGGAAACTGTCGATAACATTATGTTCCTTCAGGTAGGATTGCACTTCTACAATTTCTTCTAATGAATCAGAGTCAGTAAAGTCTCGCCTGAGACTATCTGATCGTGAGTCATCATCTTCATCATTAATGCTAAACACTGGAGGAACATTTCTGTACCTTTGATCCTTTCTATCTCCAGCAGATACATGCCATTCCCCATTATTGTATGTAGAATTTGGATTGACAATATATTCGATTAACTTACCCCTAACCTCTTGGCTCTTTGCTTTCATTGCTGAAGACAATTTACTGAATAACTGTTTAGCTGGAATGTTATCTCTAACTTTGTTCTGGTGTATTTCTGCACCATCATTATTGTTATTAGGTGCACAAACTAAACAAGTGGATGGATTGTGTTCCTCCAAGCAGTCAGTCATATGAGGACCAAAGTAATCATGAATTGCAACAAATCCTCCTTCTAACATTGAGACATGTTTAGTATTTCTTTTTAAGAAGGATGCAACTACCATGTGGGCATAACTATCTTCTTCAGTTCTACCAGAACCTACAAAGCAAAGGTGTTCTCCAGCAGCAAGCGAGCCAGCAGCCAGTGCTTGTCGCTGAGCATTCAGTAATCCTTGAACTGCTGTGTTGAATGCTGAAGGTTCTTGCAACATCAAGTTACAGTCAAGGTGAAACGCTGTCGACAAGTGACCAGCATTATATTGCTCAGATGGGCGACAGTCAACCAAAAAGAATTTGACACTATCACTGTTACCAGAATCTATGGTTGC
Source organism: Aporophyla lueneburgensis (assembly GCA_932294355.1). Taxonomy (NCBI): domain Eukaryota; kingdom Metazoa; phylum Arthropoda; class Insecta; order Lepidoptera; family Noctuidae; genus Aporophyla; species Aporophyla lueneburgensis. The sequence goes on along the minus strand of OW028746.1, from coordinate 16,294,251 downwards.
ACTTTCAATTAATTCATGTACAGCTACAGGAAGACATAATGCTTGAGAATAGAGTTTAGAATTAATTTCTACTCCACTTTCAGAAAACAGTACTTCTAAAACATCTTCACGAAACGACTGTGGAGTTTTTAATGAATAATAATGTGCAAGTGAACAAAAGTCCGAAACATCATTGGCTTCTAGATCTGAAGGCATCTGAATTAAAGTTTGAATTATAGCATCTTTGTCATCGTTTTTCATTTGCAATAATTGTTCTCTGGCATTAATAATCATTATCAAGCAAAGGAAAAATATGAAAAAGGGATCAGACCTTTGAAAATATAAATCCCACATAAAAAGCACTACTTCTAGACTGCATGTACCAGCAAAAAGAGATCTTAACCATGATAAACAATATTGTTCAGGAGTTATCCGTTTAGTGTCTAAAAAGGAACACAGCTCTGGATCATGATATTGAAGAATTAATCGTAATATATGAAAAGGAACACCATTCTTGACACAGCCTTGTGGAATGTACAGCTTCAATACTTTTTCAAATAAATTGTATGTATCAGATCTTGGCAATTTCAAACTCAGTAACGGCAACAAAATTTCAATCCAGCCATTATTTGTACAGTAATTGATGGATTTAGACTTACAGTAAAAAGTGATTATGGATTCAATATCCGAGATAACTGAGAGTTTATCATCATCATCATTTCCAAGTCGTTTCACAAATTTCTTGACATCATCCCGGAGTTCATTTTGATTTGTTAGATCAAATATTTCATCAAAAGAAAGCAGTTGATTGCCTGCTTCTTGGCAATTAAGACAAAGAAGCCAGACATCTGGCCGTAAACTTTCTGGTATCTTCTTGCCTTTGGTGAGTACATTAATTTCTTGTGCAGAGCAGCCATCCAGCAGAGCAGACTCTAATTCAATTAACCTGAAACAAAATATATTACATTATTATATAAATTTTGTTTTGTTTATAATTTTCTGTTGCATATTTGTTTTTAATCTCAAATAATGTACCAATTGTTTAAACATTCAGATATTCGGCGTGGTTGGAATTTAGGCAAATTAGCAAAGTAGCCTTGTACACTAATTTGCAAAAAAAAATACATTACTTATCAATTCTTTACATCTGAAAGTATGTGTTCTACTTAGATACCTACATGTATAGTTGGTAGAGGAAACTATGAAATTAAGGGCCCTCAATATTTACCAAGTACTGTCGTCTTCGTCGCTAGCCATCGCATTAAATTTACGTGAAAACTGAAAATTCTTGATAGCACTATTTAGTTTCTTCACTATTTCGACTGACTAAATTTTCACACTTCAGTCTTTAATCACGGCATTAGTACAGGAATAAAATCATTTTATATTTATTCACACGAAACAACATATTAAATTGTAATAAAATGAGTTTTGCACATCAAGATCGCTCAGAATATTGCAATCAATTGTAATTTTGACATTTTGTAGTTCCACAACACCAACACAGAAATACTGCATAGAATAAAGTGATCCCTGCCAGTTTGATGTTGAACTAATTTCAACTCAAAAGTTACTTTCTAAAGAGCTATTTTTGGGCTATGTAGCTACACGAATACACATAAAACGATGATTTTATTCTGCAATATTACTGAATTTGCACCACTGAATAGTAAGTCAAGATTCTATAGTCTATGATATTTGGTACCGACTGTCTAGTATATTCAAGACAAAGAGCCATGAATGGTCATCCTGAATACGGGTGGGAGGTATATACTTCGTAAGTAAACACCTATTTTGTATTTTTTCAGCAATTCAGATATCGTTCTGCGTATCTGCAAAAAATATGGGAGAAGAGGTCACAAACAAACTGAAACGTTCTATTCTATTTTTCTAAATAGCTTGGCAAAAAAGAGCTATCGTGGTAACCATTGGAACTAAAATATATTTTTGGTGGCAGCACTGCTTATGCTTTGTTTATCATCAACAAGTAGCTAATCTGTCATTGTGTTATGTTCCCAGTTGTATTTTACTTATTTCTAATTAACTATCAATTATTAATGCTTTGTACATTTAAAAAATGAATAAAACAATAAGGAGTAGTGGTGTGAGCTGTGATATACCAAGTTTTCGTAAGTTTGGCGGAATCTGAAGCGGAACAAATTTTGTCTCCGATTGACAATGTTTTCGAAAGAACTGCCAGCACGACAGGTATTTATCCAAGAAATTTATCTTTTAGTCAATACCTGTCATTGTTTTTCCTTTCTAATAGTAAGTTTTATCGGTATTATAAGTTTCAAGCCATTTTATTGTTTTATTTACTAATAGATTATTGAGGTTATGTTTTCTAGTTTGACAAATCGCGTGTACGTTTACTCTTGATACTTGAAATTGAAAATGTACCTATGTCTTTATATTTTTTTCAAGGTAAATCTCACAGTACAGTCTGGCCACAATTAATTTACCTCTGTGTTTGTATCATTGCAAAAACCACAGTGATCTTTATTAACATTGGATAAGGTTGCTGTTGGGTTACTGCCATTGATAAGCCTATCAAATTGAAGTGATCTTTAAAATCATAAGAATAAGGTTGTTATTGGGTTGCTACTGGCTGAGGTAAAATTAGTGTGAATGGACTGTACAATTAGAGAAATTTTATATGAAGGTGAAAAAAATTAAGGATTTTTTCTACACCTGGAGAAACAGCAAAACAGTTGGTGGAAGAAAGAATTAGACGATTTCGATCTGTGTGCAATTGGACAGGCAAGCATTTTTTTTTTTTTGTTAATGCTATTATCGCATACCACAGTAAAAAAAGTATAATTTGTATTTATTATTTTTCAGGTGCCTATTCTAAGGTTCGACTTTTAATCCTATTCATTAACTTGACAATTAGAGGGATACCAGGTTTTGACAAAAAAAAGATAGTGAGGTGGTGCAAGAATGAATGAAATTGAATGAACTTGAAATAATGTACTTACATGCAAACTTTGTAATTTAAATTTAAGTAATAACTTATCTTAAAACAAGATGTGTACTATATCGATATATATGTAGTCTATGGCTGTCAGAGGAAATAAAATGACTTTAGTAAAAAAATAAGCAAAATGAAATGATTTTTATATTTGGTTTTGTTTCTATCAGAAGAAAATAAAAAAGGAAATAACTTTTATTAAAAATTATTAATTATTCTTATAATCCACACCTAAAAATGATTTTTTAAAGTTTTATTTAATTTAAAACATTTTTATCATTCATTCTTTATGCGAAATCGTTCACTACCCCGACACTATTAGTTTTAGAATGGTATCATTATTTTCCATTGAACTGTCAAGTTAGTGAATAGGATTAAAAGTTCAACCTTACGTAATATATTACCTTACCTATAGTTTGAGGAGACGGGTTGTAATGGGAGCCGTAAACGTCTAAGAAAGATTTTTACACTATTTAGATTTCATAGATAAGAAATGTAAAACTGACACATCAGTGTTAATGGAAAAAATCTATCATAGCACCAAAAAGGAATACACGAATGATGTTATGTCACGTTTTTCTTTTTAAATAAAATCTAAATTTTAGCGTGTTATTTCATTTTCATTGTCATGTGAATAGTGATAATGTTATGTACCCCACATAGACATACCTGACGCCTTCATTAGTCAACTGTTCAAGTTTATTAGATATTGTCCTTACCTTTCGAATGCGACATGTTATAGGTACTCTCTATAATAGATTGTAGTCTGTGCTCAGACTTCCGATTCGTTTCCGACATTAAGCAGCTGTAAGTCGCCTTCTTGTCGACTATAAACTGTCAGCATTAACAGGATTCGTTCAGTATCATTCATGTCAAATTTGATACAGGCATACCAACCATCGAATGGTTGTGAATACCCTAGATCAGGGTTTCTCAAACTTCTGGCTCCACGTACCCCCATTCAAGTTTGCAGATGACAGCGAACCCCCAACCGGGGGGGTGAACCCCCCAACAAGAAAAGAATAACATTGAATATAGAATAAAATAATGTTTGTTAATTGAATAAAAGGTAACAAATACTGGCCAAAAACAATTATCTTATAAATATAATGCGATGGATGGGCTTGTTTCTTGTCACAAATTGAGTCAATTTTTGGAATAATATTGGACAATTTAAGCTTTAATTCTGACTCAGCATCAAGTCGATTTTTGTAGCCGCCATTACGTGAATTTTGTCATGAACCCCCTTCCATCGCATGGCGAACCCCTAGGGGTTTGCGAACCCCACTTTGAGTAACCCTGCCCTAGATGGTGGCCGCAAATGCGATTGTTGAACATTATTTCTTGTGTATCGGGTTCAATCGGCAATCCCCGAGTGTAATTTAATTAATTTTTAAACTGAATAAGTTTTCATTATGTTATGATGGCACTCGTAGGTAAAAGGTTATTCCAGCGAAATAATGCGCAATCTACTAAATACAATGAAAGTAAAAGACTGTGTGCCTTTCAAGTCTTGAAATCTTAACTGATGAGAATTTCCGGGATCTCGTGTTTGTGGATTAAAACAACAAGTATCTTATCACTTTTAGTCCTGCCGATCGATTCTGTAAAAATGTCACCGTGAACAGTTAGGTGAAGTGAGCTTACAGTGAGCTGTCAATGGTTTCAATCCATGGCATTAGTTGGAATGACAGTTCACTCTACCCTCACTTCACCTAAGTTTTCACGGTGAGATGGTTAAAGAATCGCACTGCAGGTGGCCATTCCTGCTAAGCAGGTGCCCTCATTTTTTCCAGACTCCTTTTTGCCAAGCTGTACATACATCCATTCTATGACTTTTCTCATAATATGTTCGTTTACAGTTTTTAAACGTACAAGTCAATGTCAAAAAATATTGACATTGACATTTTTATTGATGACAGTGAGTGATGTTGATTTGTGGTGCATTTGTGCCGGATTCAGACTGTATCGGATTTTCAATGGGCGGATAAATACATTTTAAATAACAATTTTAGAGTAGGCGTTGAGAATTTATTAACGAATGGGCTTGGAATAAAGCCACCTAATTCAATACTAAATCTGAGGAATTTTGAGTGAAAAATGACACAATGCTCCAATTTGTTTCCCAATAAAGAGGCTTTTATTGTTTTTGCCCTGTATATAATTCTCTTCGTCTTCCAAGGTAAGCTTTAGTTTATTATTCCAGTATTGATAAATAGCTTCCAATAATTCAAGCATGTATTTATCACCGGTTGGTGATATGGCGATGTGAGTATGAAAATAAATATTGTAATTTTATCTGAACTAGAACTGTACTTTTAAGTAAACAGTAGGTAATAGCTGTTGCAGTTACAACTTAAGTGTTTCATTTGCTTGAAGTTTTTGTGTGATATTTTTTAAATGATTGTTTGATTTATTTTGTGAAAGTTTTAGGGCTTCCTGAGTAGCTTTGATTAAAACAGTCCTTTTTTTTCTTAATTTTTATTAGTATTTGTGATGTGTTAGAAGTGCATAAAATAATAAGTTCAGTAACAAGCAATAGCAAAAATAACTGAAATGTACATTGTAATCTACTACATATTTCTTGATTATGCATGTTACAAAATGCATAAAATCTTGTTAGGGAATTATCATGCATGTTCAACTATGACTATGCACAAAAATTCTTTTAAAAAAATCCCTGCTGGAAATTAATGTAAGTTTTGGGCCATTCTTATTGCAACATACTTGTGCAGGTATCTCTAACAAACCAGATGTTGAAATGAACGACCCATGGCCCTTCCTACATTATGAAAGTTTTAATCAAGCCCATGCATTTCTTTTCCCCTTAAACTATGGACACAAAATAATTAAAAACTTAAGCAAGTTTATCAGTGCAAGAATATACTTCCTGTGATTAAAAAAAAAAACTACCTTAGCCTTTTTTTCTTTTTAAGATGTATATCTTGTTAGCTTCAGGGGTATTGTATATTCTTTACCATTTGCAAACAATAGGTAACTTTACATAGGAATCACAATCAGTGTGTTTTGGATTTCATACTTCAACAATGAATGTATACTATGCTCAGTTTCTGGTTCAGTATTTATGTGTTGCACTGAGTAGTTTGACTACATTAGATCATACATGTTTAAAAATACTATCTAATGAAATGATTGCAAGTCATGAAGTTCTACTGTACATAATAAAATTCTTGAATTCATTCACTCATCATAGGCAATGCACAGCCTTAACCACTGGGTCTAGAAGCATGATATTTTGTACAAGAGTTCCTTATAAAGCACAAGTGAGCACTTATACAGGATTTTTGAAAATTCTGTAAAGTGGTTGTTAAATAGGGGCTGAGAATTTGTATAGAAGCATGTCATTTTTGCTAATAGAATATCCTTCTGGGCACATGGCTCATCATCTCGTTAACTTTATAAGTAAGATTACAGATGTAACTTTGAATACTACCACAAAAATTAAATATTAAGTAGTAGCAGCTTAGCAACTCAGTTATGACAGACATACCTTGTATTTTTTGGATAAATCTATAATGCAGGTTTCTTATTTCAGGTGTGTTTGTAACTGCATCGAAAACAGAAAGTGGTGGCTATGACTACAATACAACACTTGTGGTTTTCCTATCAGAACTACTTAAACTATGTATATCAGCATTATTATACACATATAGGAGAGAGTAAGTATACATATTGCAGTATTTCTACTATATATTTACAAAGTTTAAAATACATGTAGTAAATTCTGTGTCCACAAGTAACATTTGAGCTACAAGTATCGCCCTTAATGCATCCAAATACAGGCGTCTGCAAATTCAATATGTTACCTATATTATAGACCTGCAGTTGTCTTAACCACCCAATACACAAAATTAGTTTATTATATGGATTTTGACTCAAAACCTAAAGTCATATTATTGTTTTTAATACTTGATGCCTATACATTTTATGAAAGTATTTATGTGCATAAGCATAAGCGGCCTATACTGTTACCACTGCTTGGACACGAGCCTCTTCTTTTTGAGAACAACTGAGCTATAATATACCATGTAAGCCTACTGTGGGTTGGTAGATTCTTATATTAATATGTAGGTGAATCCCAACCTGAATTCAATCTATTTAAAATTACAATGAAGTCAAAAAAATAGGTAGGTGTAGTTCTGCTACCTACATTTTGGGATTATTTTCTTTCCCTGATTTGCAGCAATGCAATGCTATTTTGCAAAGGGATAATAGTTGGTATTCTTTATAACAGCAGTAATACTTTGCATTAAAAAATAAATAGTATCTTCTAGTTATTGGTGGTTATTTAACTGTGAAAAAATATGACACTAAAGAATGTGCACTGCTCTGTTCCTAAGAACATATGGTGCGTCCAGCTCATGTAATTCGCCCTTACTGGCTTGTTAATTAATAACATATGTATAAAATAGCCAGCAACACGCAAATGCAATTTTTATTTTAGGCCGCTTAACAACTAAAAAAACTTGAGAGTAACCGCAGTTACCTAATACCTCCTCAAAACGTTACTCTGAACACCTCCTCTTTAATAGTCTTTTGTTAATTTATTTAATACTGATAAGATATAGGGAACAAATACTTTTTATCATTTTTCAGTTCCTATCGACAAAATCATAAACCCTATGTGGTTTATATGTAAGTACCAAAAACATATCCAGATTAAGAGTAAGTAGATAATTCACCCCTAATATATCGAGGGTGGTGAGATAACTTTGTTCTACCTACTGCATACCACATAATAGTACAAAAATGTCTTGAATCAAGTCTGTCGCAGTGCACTACTGGACTTTGGCCCATTTTCAACTTCCGCGACGGTACCGGTTCTCTGCCTTCCGCATCCAGTCTGTCTTCAAATGTTCATACGTTTTTTGCAATTTGCATTGTGAATATCAAATTGTAATTAATATGTATTTACAGATTAATAATCATTAAATTCATCAATAAACTCTAAGATAGTAAGTACTGAACAAAAAATCGAAATTGCTCAACATACAACCTGATTCTGACCTGCAAATTGCATAAAAACGAAAGACATTTTTAATTTCGGGGGCTACCATAGCGTACCCTCATCATGAGTCGTCAGTGTATCTCGCTAGAGGGCATCTCACGCTATGCATGCCGCCGGTACGCGGTCTCCATCTCTACTCTATAAGTTGTTTCTTTCAACTAACATCGGTCCATTGACAGACATGGCCGACCTATTGCCACTTCACCGTGGTAACTCGTTCTTTTTCAGACAATTTTCATTTAAAATTTCGATTTCATGTAAGGAATAATACTTTTTACTTACTAGGTATATAATAAACAAATTAATTACTTTTACTATATTTAGCAGACTGACGTAATAAAGATACTTTTTTATTTAGTTTTAAGATTACCTTGTAATTCTCATATTAAATAAATTGTATTCTTTTTGAGAAATAAATTTCTTAAACCGTATTCATCATCATCATCATCATTTCAGCCGTAAGGTTCCACTGCTGGACTTAGGCCTCCCCCAATTTGGGGGGCTTTGCTATAATCGCCACGCTTGGCAGGCGGGTTGGCGATCGCAGTATTGTGGTAAATGCATAGATAACGCTGCTGCCCATTCTCTAGTAAGTCCCTTAGTCGCCTTTTACGACACCCACGGGAAGAAATGGGGTGGTGTTATTCTTTACGTCCGGCACCACACGGTAAACCGTATTATTTAGTTACAAACACGTTTATGCTGTAAATCAATATCAGCAGACCAGAAAAACAGTTGTTAAGAGAATCATTTTGTTTTTATTAATTTATACAGACAACATTAGAATTTATATAATACTAGCTCTTGCCCGCGACTTCGTCCGCTTCAAATTTTTGCTTCCTTGACCCTTCCCTCGAAGACTCCTTCCTTCGCATCGAATTGCCTGCCAGTTTCCATCCATTTTTCGTTGCTGCTCCGCTCCTTTTGATTGTAGCGTGATGTTATATAGCCTATAGTAAAGTATCCTATGTCCTTCCCCTGGTTTTAAGCTACCTCAATTTCCAATTTTCAGCCAAATCGGTTCAGTCGTTCTTGAGTTATAAATAGTGTAACTAACACAACTTTCTTTTATATAAGTATATAGATAGATTTAGATGTAGTCGTAACTTTGACCCATTCGTTTATTTTTCTTATACGATATTTAAATATTTCTCGATCAAATCCGACTATCAACTGGTTGTGGTAAGCAATGCGCTTGTTTAAACGCATTGCTCCCGTACTTCATATTCTCGCACGAAATTGATGTGTATGCGAGCTAAGGGCGAGATTCACAGGCCACTCATACTCATACTGAAAGAATCACTGGCCACTATATAGTACTTTTATCTCACGAAGCTTCGCTTGTGCTATCTAAGTGCAGAAATACGCTGTGAATGGGTGCGTGAAAACAAGTACAGTTAGCACAAAAAACAAATACACACACACTTCCAACTTCGCCATCATCTTGGACGGTACCGAGAGCTCCTGCACTTACAAAAATATTCACAACGTGTTTGTACATACACTTGGTAAATACAAACAACGCCGCGTCGCTTAGTGAAATAAAAAATACTATACTTTAAAATTCACAAACCACTAATGCTGTAAGATTCACCGACCACTCATAGGGCCGAAACACAACCGCGTTGCGGCGCCGCGCCGCTAAAATTAGCAGTGGCGTCAGCACCGATTTTAGCGGCACGGTGCCGCACCGCGGCGCAACTTCCAGCGTTATGACGTCATACTTGTTGACAGAGATTCAGTTTGTTTCTATCACTCTTGCAAACAACACGCGTCAACCCGGAAGCAGTTTTAAAATTAAAGGCTATAATCAAGGATATTCAACTCAGAGATACGATAATCCTGCCAGGGTCGCGAGATCTGTTCGAAAGAGTTACCGTGGCCCTGGCATATAGGCAACTGAAGGAACACGGATGGGTTTTAGTCAGTAAAAGTCTGAGACGCCCTTCCGCTCCTCCCTAGAGCTCGTACATTATTACATCGTTTTTTTCTACTAAGTTGCAAATGATGATGGATTGTTTTATTTATTTCATTTAAATAGATTTATTTGTCATAAAACCAAGCAAACCCGTGATTTTGTCAAGAACTTTATCATAAACCCAAACTAGTTCAGGTTTTTGATCAAAAATCTGGATTGTTACAGGTTTATGATGAAACGGAGTTTAAAATGTGCCGATTTTTCATCAAAAACCTAGATTTTTGATCAAAAACCTAATTTTATGAAAAACCTGCGACATATACAAATATGAACATGGCATGCATGGGAATAATGTTCACATTCGCTTACTTTAAATTTGCTCATAGACTTTCCTAAGTAAGCGATTCATGCAAATATAAACATTAATGTGAATATTATTCGTATTCGTGTAAACGAGTATAAACAAGCGTTTCATACAGTATGTGAATAATACCTGGCACAGGAGCCTTGGGATCGGCACAAGAAAACGGAGGCTCCAGCACAGCATTGGGTGTATCTAGTGTGGTTGTGGATGACAATATGAATAATGACCATACGAGTAAGAACCTGTTAGTAATGTCTATTATAACTGCGGTCTGTGAATTTTGCCCTAAGTAATAATACAGGGTGGCAGTCAGGGACACAAAGGTAAAAACTAAAAGCATGACATCAGCACATAAATCAGAAAGATTATTCGTGACAGGACATCTACGCACTATTTTTTACCATAGATTCAGTACTTGATCCTGAAACCCCTTTGATTTGAAATTTATCGTAGCTTATTAAAAAATAAATGATTTGCCAAACATTTCGATACCGGAAATTTCAATTGTCGTAAAGGACATTTTGCCGAAAATGAGTTATATATATATTTGGAATCAGCGTCGCAAGCTCTATCGATTGGTATATTTAAAAAAATTCTATCTAAAAAAAAAGCCCCTTACGACCTGGCTTTCCAACAGCTCTAGCGCGATTTTTTATACTATTTGGGATGTATCGTAAAAATAATTTTCAATAGGGGAGCGTAAAGTCATGTTTTAATTATTTAAGAGGTCGTAATCCTCATTTTTGCATTAAACTTTTTATACGACATTCTTAACCACATAATAAAGATATAGTCTTAACCCTTACGACCAAATCTATGCTTTGTTTTAACTTACGTAATTAGGGCGTAAAGGACGTTTGCAATGTGTCTGGTATACATACCTTTATGTAATATGTAATATTAACGTATGGAACCTCCACGCGTGAGAACAAAAAGTTTTAAGTTTTTTTTTTTTGTATGGGTGAAAACACTTAAAGTTAATTTATTTGAAACTGAATGGAATTGAATGATGCTCACAAGAGGTATTGTACCATACACGGCGATCAAGGTGACATCAAATTTATATACCTTTCAGTGCCGCTTCGCGCGTACCAAATTGATTTTTCAAATCTTTGACATGGTCAAATGAAGTTGAGCATCGATTTACTTGTACTGTCGTTAGTTAATAGCCTATTAATGACTTTTTTAATGAGAATAATTAAATACGATATTGATCAAATACTTTTTTTTTACAAAATTGCATAATCAGTCATAATCACGCTGATTAACAAGTGACCAAAAACTGATGTTACTAAGTCCCTCATTTGTTAATCACCGTGACTATGGCTGAGTTATAATGACACGCCCTTCCGCTCCGCCCAGAGCGGGAGACGTCATTTGATGATTTCCCAAACACAAAAAAAGACCTCTAACTTATCCATTTCTGTAGGAGTTGCTTTACATATATCACAAGTCGGAGATGAGGTATTTGATAGATGGGAAGTGATTTTGCCATCAGTCATGGTCGTAGGCATCGAGTGCTTAACAGAATGGCCTCCCATAATAGAAGGCTGCAGGTCTTCAATCTCGTTTCCAATCGTAGCCTGTTCTTCAACTATGTTCAACCTGTTTTCGTTTGAAACTTAAAATATAATAGTCTGCCGAACATTGTGAAAGATGGCTCTGGATTCTCCCATATCACTTCTTCGCCACAAACTAAGCGCAGGGGCTCAAACGAACATATAAAAATGCTAGAATCGTCATCCTCTGCCGAAGTTTGCTTATACAAACTTTGCCCTGAAGCACCATCAAAACCCCACTTGAATATAAGTATACATTCTTTTCCATGCAGTGAAGATTCTACACGAAAAAATATTCCAAGTCTAGCCACAGTTTTGTTCAAAATAGCTTGAAGTTTTACTTTAACCCCTCTTTCCGTGACTTCTATGGCATCTTTTGGCGGATAGCAGTTCTTCGCTTCAAGGATAGCTGTATAAGAAGGATACAATGGTATTCCTTCTTCTTTTGCACAATATATTAATGTTATATACTGCCACTTCGAAAGCTTCAATGAGGTCAAAATACCTAAAGCTTTATCAGCAGAATATATGGGCATAGTTTTCTATGCCTTTAGCAATTCCTTTATCTTTGTAGCTTCTTCGGGCTGCTCCGAGACTAGTTTAATGATATCTGCTACATTCTTATTTTGTGCTTTTAAACCAGTTGCATGAGCATGACTTTCAGTTCTGTACGTTAGGAGCTCTTCCACTCTTCTGTAGCGGGCTTAGCTTCACAAATGGTTTTCTTGGACTCACAACTGATGTTGATGTTCCAACACTGCACGTTTCCGGTCCACAGGATATTGATGCACCCTCATTTATAGCGAAGTCAGAACTGGAACATGGTTGCTGTTCTACTAACACCATAGAAGGGGTTATCTTTTCCCTCACACTTCAGGCCATTTTATGTCCTTTTGCAGCTATGTCTTATACTTTTTGATGAATGTACGTCTCGTGCGATTACGCGAGATCCATTTGTTCCTCAACGAGCACACATAAGTCTGACAGAATTGTTTCAATTCGTACTTTATTCGCAAAAACTTCAAATAACATTTGAGGTTGTTAAAACGTAGTGTTTGCCACAAACAGGAAAATGTCCAAATTGGTAACAAAACCTTCCATCACAACACAATAAAATTATAAATATAACGTACTAGCGCAAAACATTTTGTTTAAATTTTGAATTCCTATTAGAATAATATTTTTACTACTTTTTTACTAAATATCTGAATAATAAATAAAAAATATTTTAATTTCACTTGTTTTTGCTACATATTGTAGGTATTTCTATTCAAAACTTTAGGTTTTTTGTTCCTTTTACCCCCTTAGTCTCTGGTTTAATTGACCTGTACTATCCAATGATAATCAAGATTAGTCCTTTACGACACATCTGACTTTATCATAACCAATTTTTCGTGGCTGTAAAGTACTTCAGTAATTTTTTTTTGGGCTGTAAACGACTCTCATTTTCGTCAATAATTATTTTTGGTTTATTTTATTAATTTTTTTGGATAGAACACGAAAAAATAGTGAGGGTTTCTTTTGACATCATGAATATAGTACTTTGTTTGAAAAAGATATAAGTCAAAAACAATATTTTTATTTGTTTTTTGGCTCTACTGAAAACTCGTGTTTTGTCCTTTACGACAATTGAAATTTCCGGTATCGATTTTAACCGCGTAGATTGGTGCAATTGTCTGTGATACAGCGATTGCCTCGTTTGATTCTGGACTCAAGTAAAGAATACCTGCTCAGTTCGAGATTCTCAGATGACTCCGCTCTAGAGTGTTAATGTGGTGCTGTCCCACAAACAATGCGGCACTTGATATCTTGTCCAGCGTGTCCTGTTGTTTGCAAGCTGCAGGAGTTGATGGACGCTACTGAAAGTGCTAAGCTCGTATCGATATTCTGGGCTAACTATATTTAGATAATATCGACAGGCTAAGTAGAAGAAGAATTTATTTTTGATAAACTAAGAAAAAATCAACGCGGGGAGTTTCAGAATCAAGAACTGAATGCAGGGTAACATTCTTTGCATCGATCTCCGACCATCCTGTATAATATTGAACATTGTTCTTATTAACCATGTGGTGGTTTCGGGAAATCTTATTTAGGGTCACAGCACACATATCAACTCGTAAACGGATCGTATACTGAAAAGCACACTAATCGGAATCGTAACGTAAGTGATTCGCCTCGGGACCAGCTCACTAACCGCGGTGAGGCGCGTGGCAACCAGGGGTCCCCTCGCTTACGGCTCGTCGTGCCCGCGCTTACGCCTCTCCGTCGCCGAGCTTACGTGTCTTCGTCGACCCTTGCCCCCACCCGTGCCACAGTGCACACATGCTGTAATTCACAAGGCAACTTCAAAGTCGATTCGAACGATCTGGTGCCAGCCAGGTTAACCAGCGGTCGGCGAGCCGTAAGCGCGGCGTTGCCTAGCTGTAGCCGAGTCGACGTATCGGAGCTTCTGTTCCGCTTTGATTACGTGCTTCAGTAAGGTTGACGCCTGTTTGGCGGCGAAGCGAAAGGCGATACGGTGACGATCCCTTTCCGAGTTGATATGTGTGTATCAACTCGGAAAGGGATCGTAACCGTATCAACTCGAGCCGTTCAGTATGATTTATATGAAACTCCCTACTGCAACGCACACTAATCGGAATCGTAACGTAATCGCCTCGCCTCCGGACAAGCTCACGAACCGCGATGTGGCGCGTGGCAACCAGCGGTCTCCGCGCTTACGGCTCGCCGTACCCTAGCTTACGGCTCTCCGTACGCTAGCTTACGGCTCTCCGTACGCTAGCTTACGGCTCTCCGTACCCTAGCTTACGTCTCTTCGTCCACGCGACACAAAAACGTTCGGATTTAAAATGACTGAACTAGTGCCGCCTAGCCGTCAACCAGCGGTCGGCGAGCCGTAAGCGCGGCGTCGCCTAGTTGTAGCCGAGTCGACGTGCCGGAGCTTCCGATCCGCTTACGTTACGTGGTTACGTTAGGTTGACGCCTGTTTGACGGCGAGGCGAAAGGCGATACGGTGACGATCCCTTTCTGAGTTGATATGTGTGCTGTGACCCTTAATCGTAATACACACGGCTACACATCAAGCTATACATATCCAGTTTTAGCTGAGCTTGCATTTTGTAGATTTTTCGTGCGATGAGAAGTCAGCTTATACCTACTGGAAATGTATAACTTGACCTGTAGCCGTAATTATTAATGTAATATTATGTTTCTCTACTTTCAGAAATAAGCCGCATATATTCAAAGCCATTCTCATGAACTATAAGCTGCTGCTGCTGTACTTCATTCCATCCTTGCTGTACTGCTTCTACAACAACTTGGCGTTTATTAACTTGTCCCATTATGACCCCACTTCGTACTACATCTTGCTGCAGTTCCGAGTTGTGTTGACAGCATTACTCTTTCAGGTAAACTAAACTTTTCTTACCCATAGTTTACAAACTGTTTTCAATAGATTTGTAAAAAAAAAACAGGTTAAAAACATGAATCAAACATGTATTTTCGTGGTTTCAGACATCATCTGTCAACAAAAGGTGAACAATATAGTTTAAAATACTATATTTTTCACCTTTTATTGATATTTTAAGCATACTTTTGATTTAAAAAAACTATAGTTTCATACCGCTAGTTTATCTTATACCTTTAAACGAGAAATTCTTGTATATATAATCGAATCTCGGAAACGACTCCAACGATTTTCATGAAATTTCGTATACAGGGGGTTTCGGGGGCGATAAATCGATCTAGCTAGGATTCATTTTTATAAAATGTCGTTTTATTCGTGTTTTCAATGACCAACTTTATCGATAATCAATTTGAACATATACTTATTATTTTAAACAAAATTTACCCAAAATGCCGAGCAAAGCTCGGTCATCCAGATATTTTATATCCTTAAACAAGTTGTAATACTAGTTTTCAGCATATCATAAAAAAAAATATTATAGTTGTTTCAGACATGTTTTTTAAACTAACCCCAGTTCACCTTTTGTTTTTAGACGTAGTTTTTATACAACTAGTTTTAGTTATAAACGATATACGGAAACAGTAGACACAACAAGTAGAATACATATTTAACTCCTTCGTGCAAACGTGGGGTCAAATGCCTGAACAAAGACCACGTTCCCACGGACGTAAAAAAATCGCTGCGGGGTTTTATCGCGTACTGGATATTACGTGATTAAACTCTTGGTGTTATTTATTTATTTATTTAAACTTCTCGCACACAAAACGGTACAAAGGCGGACTTAATGCCTTAGGCATTCTCTACCAGTCAACCAAGGGTGGTGACGAGATTAGATAGCAGGTTCTTTGGTTGAGAGGAACGATAATTAAAAATATATCATAATGAATGGTGAAATGGTGTTGAACCGAGCATTGAGAAACTAACACACTTCAGCGCAGCGAAAATAAACACTGTTCGATTTTCTACTCTCGGCGCTGACCATTACGTTGAAGATTCAGTGCGAGAAAATACCCTACCACGATATTTTTACGTCTGTACAGACGCCAGCACATCAAGCTACCCGAAACTGTCAAATTTTCCCAATCAATCTTGAACCTTATACTTAAGCGATAAAGTTGAAAACCTATTAAAAAAATGTGACAGATTATAGTAGCTTTTTGTGCTGGCGTTTGTACATACTTATAAAGTTGTTCGGGTTTATGGAGCAGTAAAAAAATATCCAATGAATAATGTTAATGTGTTTCTTTTTGCTTTGCTTCCAGTTTTTATTCAAACAGAAGTTGGCCTTTATGCAGTGGATATCACTAGGAGTATTAACAATGGGATGTATGATCAAAAATTTTGATGCAGCCTCCATACAATCGAAAGGCGACACAGATCTCTGGTCACAATTATTCAATATTTATTTCTTATCTATAAATTTTCAGAATTTCTGTTCATGTCTGGCTGGTACCTATAACGAATATTTGTTAAAAACAAAAGGTTCTAATGTCGACATATTCCTACAGAACGTGTTCATGTATTTGGATTCGGTTATCTGCAACTTCTTTATTTTAATGTTTAAAGGTGAGTTAGGAACAATATTTGACGATTTCAGCTCATTAGCTGACACTTTTGTTATACTTATAATCATAAACAGTGCTGTGGTAGGTATAGTTACTAGTTTCTTTTTGAAAAATCTAAACTCCATTTTAAAAACATATGCGAGTGCTTTGGAATTGGTAATAACAGCTGTAGTATGCTACATACTATTTAATATTGTGATAACAGCATTTACAGTGTTATCAATTTGTCTAGTCACTATCGCCGTTGCAATGTATTTTAAAAATCCGGTAACTAATGTTAACATGAATATAGCAGACGGAAAAGATAAACTTCCGCTCTTAGAAGTTACTACAAAAAAATAATTAGGTGATAACTGTAACTAAGGGCGAAATTCGCTAACTGCACTTTGTGTTTATTTTGCTAAGTTTCCATTTCATACGAATAGAAACCTTATAAATATTAAAATAATGTTCATATTCGTATGAGCGAACGTTAACAAGGTTTTCATCAAACTAATTTGAATCTTATTATTAGGTATGAAACGATTAATGTACTTAGCAGTGTAAAGACAAAGTGCACTCTGAATGTCGCCATTATCTTCTGTGTATAGTTTCTTATGAAGTTAGATCTTTCGTATTTTTAATAGCGACGTAGGTGTACGTTACAAGCGTAGTAAGTGTAAGTATTAGATTAAATTGGTCTCCAACTCTGTATTATTTTGGTACAAGTGCGCTCTATCTGAAAACTGACGTTGTTTTTTTATTTTACTTATATTCAAAAGTATATAAATGGAAATAGTATTATTTTATTAGTTTATGAACGATTTCAAATTCTCATAAGATATCGTGGTGATTAAAAGTCTCAACAATTAGAATTACTTGATACAATGAAAATACATAGTTCTTTTTTTATTAATTTTTTTGTATAATGTGTTCAAAAATTTTTTCGTTGGCGTCGACTGTCGTTGCTGACTGTACAATATAAGAAAGCAAATACGTTAAGTTTAAGCCGCCCCCACCCATTACACCTATGTAGTGATCTTAAAAGTAAAAGGCATAAGAAAGAGACATACATATCATTAACACGACACAACTGCCATGGGTAAAATCAGAAAAAGTCAAAAATGTACTTAGTGTTGACTTTACGTCGATTATTGGTTAAAAAGTGTCGGCGACATGGCAGTTAACGTGTTAAGTCTCAATTTATAGGGACCGACTCATAAGTTGAAACCTTATGTCGACCACTTTTCAACCTTATTCCTTAAACCATAAAGGTGAAAACTGATCCACCGCTATTGTCCGCGGTTGCATTTACTGGTTGAAATAGTCGCAAATTGTTATACTTTTGTAAGTCATAATTACCAAAACTGTTATTTAATTGCAAATATTATTTTGTTTATGCATTTTATGTACATATTATTTTGAACAATTGTTTTGTTAATTACTTGTATTTGCATGATAGGGTCTAGTTATTAAAGAAAGAAAAAAAGCAGTATTTGAGGCGGATCTTTCGTTAGTTAATCCGATTTAAAATTATTTGCAGGCTTAAGTTAGAATCTCATATATGTTGATCTTAGGAGTGGTTTTTCAAGTTTTTTTTTTTTTATTTTGACCTTTTGTTTCGGCCTTGGAATTCCAAACGCACTTCTGTCTATAGATGCCTATCGCGATTGCATAATCTTAACGATTGACTATGAAATTGAGTTTAATCAGATCAGCATACAACCATTCTATACGCTTCCGTGCTGAATCGTACTTCAATGAAGCTTTGGAAGGACTCCTCAAAATGCTGCTCAAAAATCCGAAACCCGAAAATTTTGATAACCCAAATACACTACTGCTATTCCAACTAATATTATAAATATATTTACTATTCTAATAACAGTTGGTTGCTGTTAAGAGCAAGGCAAAACACATTATCGAAATGTGTCATTTTCGATACGATAGCCTGTGGAATGGCTGTAAAAACTATGGCGGGGAACCGTATCAGTTTGAAATGTTGTGATGGGGGTTAATTCGGAAGCCTGTCGAATAGTTGTGACTAGATATGCAAATCGGAACGCAAAATTAACTCAAAATAGGTTCCGAATATTGTGTAAAAAATCGATAATGAGTGTTCCGGAAACTTATTTAAAATTAAATAGGTATACCACTCAAATGATCTATCCTGCTGTAAAAAATCTCGGTCAAAGCCTTTTTTAATACTCTTCGACTGCATCAACTGTGGCATCTTTACTTTCTATCAGCAACTGTACCCATGAGTAAAGTACTTAAATCACAATTACATTAAACATCTGTATCCGCCATTTAATATCAATGCGAAAAAAAAAACTAGAAAATTCGACTGTTTGTACAAGATTTTTAGGTTTTTAGGTAATTGAAAGATTTGAAATTGCTTCATATTCATATTTTACTCATAGATAAAGTTGTTGATGAAAAATCAAATTGCCACAGTTGACGGTACTTATTGTTTAGGTAACCTATATTTTATACCAAAATTACATTGTGTGTGTATACATAAAATATCTACTTATTTTGTTATAATGCTCTTGTATGTGATATGACCGTCATGTTTGTAATCTAAGTTTGTAATTGAAATACATGATTGTTATTTCAGTATTCTGTATGTTCACAATTTCAAATTAAGTAACTTAAATTGTACAAGTAAAAAACATGTCTCAAAAATTGTAAATACCAACTTTAGTAGATAGTCATCCGCAAGCCAATGGTATGGTAAAACTTAGATTACCAAAACAACCCTTAGGGGGCATCCATAAATTACGTCACACAAATTTCATGATTTTTGACCCCCTCCCCCGTCCTTGTCACAGCTGGTCACATTTGTGAGACCCCCTCTCCCTAGTGTGACGTCACGGATTTTATAATTTTACATCTAGAAATAATTATTGAATTAAAACAGCAATTCCGAAATTTAAATGTTTTTTTTTTTAATAAAATGAACATCAAATCAAACACTGCAAGAAATTAACCAAACAAAAAACGATTAATTATATTAATTAAAGATCAAACTTAATCATCTTTAGTCCATATAGGTAGGCATATGCATGGCATTGCAGCCACTTCGACCTTGTTTGGGTTGTTAATGTCAGGAATATTCGTTGTGTCCACATCTTTCTCATCGAACCATACAGCATCATCGTCATCATCCAAGCAAAGAATTTCTCTGGCATGTCTAGCAGAAATTATTTGAGGACGAATCTTCACGATGGGGAAAACTTGTTGTTTCTTATGTATTTGCTTGTGTTGATTAGTGGCCTTTATGATGCAAAATATAGACCACAAATGCCACATGATCGCTTAAACAAGTATGCCTCGACATTGGGGCAATAGCTATGATACGAATATGTGTTTTACTTAACAATTAGATTAAAATTGATTTTGAAATGTGACGTCACAAAATTTAGGACCCCTCCCACCCCCTTGTCACACAATGTCACACTTCGTCGACCCCCTCCCTCCCCCTTAACGTGTGACGTAATTTATGGATGACCCCTTACTACGACGACTTAAAGGTCTTTGTCAAATTCTGACCACAGACATGCGATTGACTGTACCTAAAGGGGCAAACCCAAAGAACATTTACTTTTTAACTCAACATTCGAATATAACTAAGGTATTAATTAGCTTAATATGATTGATGTACTCGTTACTAGGTTACTGGTATGAAATTATTTCAAATAAAAAGAAATAGGTATTCATTCGAATAAATTTTGCGAATATATTTATTGTTTAATACTTTCACTCCACACTTCTGGTGCTTAGTGTTTTTAATGTGTGGTTCTAAAAAAATTGTGATCAACATAATTTGGGTTCTGTTTCAAAGTTCTAATTCGGCCGTAAATTCACTTAATTTTGGCCGAGGATTGGCGATCTGCTTCTTAAACAAGTACAAAAATTTAAATGCATGTAGTTATATTTATTCTACCTATATTTAGTTTAATGCAACAGGAGACGAATAGAAATACAATAATATGGACACTATTATACCAACCCATTTTACAATATTTTTGTATTATTTTATGACTGTGCCATATTTATTTATTATAGAGTTTAGCAAATCACCAAGAGATGGTCAAAATATTCTAATTATTAAGATATTAAATTTGGATGATTTTCACAACATTTCTTTATAGTGAAGATTGCATTACGAAGTACCTAACAAAATACGTACTTTCAGATTGGCAAAATAAAATAATCAATTTTAATAGACCTTTTATTTACACACTAATGTTTACATAATTATACTTTAACAAAAGCACATTAAATTTATACCTAACTAATAGATACAATCACAACAAGTCAATAATTTAAAAAACAAATAGAACATTATCACATCTGGCTGCACTTAGAAATATGTAAGAATATTTATTTTTATTATTATTTGTCAAAAAACTGTTGTCTACCACAACATTTTACTGACTGATCTTATTTACACACACAAGTGCAGTCACCTTTGTATTCATATCACTAAATGTAACTTCTTAATCAGAAGCAACAGGGTTCCTAACTTGTTTGCTTATTTATTTCCCATTAAGGCCTTAACACTTGAGACACTTCAATTCTAAACAAAACAAACAGTAAAGAATAATAATACTAAAAGCTTCAAAATTTAGTTATGCAGCATTTGCAGGTATATTCCTCTAACTGCAAGCATTTCAGTGCCAAAAATGTATCAGGTAATTATGCAATTCAGTGGTAAAAAAGTAACATTACTTTTCAATTATTTATCTTATAGGTGATAGTTTCGAAAAGGTAAATTGAATACTGATATTGTTGTGCTTTGAAAACTATACGATATGTCAGATCACCAGATTGATTTATATTGGCTTGTAGAGCAGTGTAGTGACATACTTCTTCCTGTATCGGTGGGTTGCTGATAAAACCATAACACCATCTTTTATGGACAAAGCATACAAGTGATTCAACATGACGTGATTTGGTTCTGGTAACAATGTTGGTTCGCACTGGAAAAATGTAAGACAATTTAGTACTTAAGTAGCGAACTTTTTTGTAATTCAGCAAAGGCTGAATTAAAAAAAGTTCAACAAAAATGCAGTGAAAAACTTACAGACAGTGGTGTATCTTTATTCAGAATGACTTGTAATAGATGAGGTGGTAAAATAGGTGGGCCTGAAACTTTCTCCCATGGCTTTGATTGTGGTATCTCCTGTGAAGGAAAAAATTATACATACATAAACAAATTTCTGAACATTTTACCAAATTAGCTTGTTATTACATAATTTACCCACATACCTGAGAATACTCTGTTTGGGCACTGCTGTGAATCCCTTCACTATCCTTTGCAAGTGCTTGGAAAACTTCAAAATCTGACATTTTTACTGTTACCAAGTTATTTTTACTACCCATTCCATTGTCCACTACCTTCTGTAACAAGTTTGTTATTGGCCTGAAAATATATATTCTAAGATTTGCAGTCACTAGTTACAAGTTAAAAGCAGCTCAACCTGTCTGATGATTGGATACTAGTTGCCATTTCCATGTAAGCACTCAATGTTTATCACAAATTTTATTTATTGCCCTTTTATGGTTAATTATTACTTTATGCAACTTTTATCAGGTTGGTGCTGATAAATATACTATTTACAGTACTATATATCACTCATTGGCAAGAAGGATGACTTGACTAAAAAATCAGCAATGTTGAGTTGACATGTGAAAGCAGAAAGATTTACTATTTTGCTAAAAGAACATTACAATGGGCCATAAATTAGGAATCTAGAAAGGTGTATGATTTGTTTCACTTTTTTGCTGCTTTTAAATCATCATATCCAAAAATTATTTCCTTGCATTATGTTAAACTTCTCAAAAATGAACAAAATAGTGTTCTTTAAACTTTGACAAAACAAATACTAGATCTTAATAAAAACATACCACAGTGGGATCATGCCGCCATTCACCATCTACAAAATACTTATACTGATGTTCACCTTCAGGTAAATCAATTATTGTTACAAAGTCTCCGTGGGACTTAACCATAGGAATTGTTTTCCAGTCAGTAAATGTTCCACTAATATATACCTAGAATTACATAGAAAATTAATGAAACAGCTTTTAATAAGGAAAAATCAAGTGTTATTGACGTAAGTATAATTTCCTTACTTGCTTGCCCCCTCCTTCCCATTTAAATACAGTTGGTAAAACTTTAACATCATCAATAATCTTACTACCTTCAGTCAGAGTGTTGGACCTCTCTCGAGGTCCACTATATTCTACATCACTTTCAGGAACAGCCTTGGTATAATATGGCGCACCATCTTCAATGTTATTTTCTTCATCTCGACCAATACGATCATCGTCAACCTTCTTATCAAATGTAAACGCTTCTCCTTCTTTGGCTGGCGAGGACGGCCCTACATCAGGAGCCTTCGTCACAGCATCTCTGTGCCATTCTTTAGGTTGATTACTTCCTGCGTTTCCCATTGTTTAACCAATACTCCCCCAAAATATTTTTTGTTACATAGATGCAAATCTTCCAAAATCTTCTACGACTTGGTAATGGTTATGACACTGACACAGCTAATGCTGACAGTGACATGACATTGACATTTAATCATATAGGTAATGATGTTTCATGTGATGCGCGACCATTAGAGGGGCGACATTACAATACAGAACAGTTTTTCTGTTCCGTGGGCGAAACGGTAAAAGGTTTAATTAAATTGAGTTTGGAATTGTAAGCACACGATGAGTAAACTTCTTCAACTCGATTTACTACGAACCTTCTACGTGCAACTCTTTGTTATTAGATTGGTTGGATGACTCCACCCGCAGACGTCTTGCAAGTGAACGTTCGAAGTGCACATTATAAATATGGACAATGTAGAAACCATTTGTTGAAACCATTTTAGGTCAAAGAATCAGCATTGCCACCCTACGTGGCAACGCTGCCAGGCTTCTAGGCACTTTTCCCACCGACAGTGATGCGGACGACTTCTTTGATGCCCAGTGAGCTCTTCCCATTTTTTTTTTTTTACCTTTATTTAATTGTATATAATATATTAGTTTTAGTGTTAGTTTGTGGATTATATTTAAGGTTTGTTGAAATAATTACCTACCCATTCAACTGTCCAACCCGCACGGGGATTATCTCCCCACCTGTCCGGGCATCAAATGTCACTTTCTTTTTTACGACATTGCGAAACTTTCTCCACAAAAACGATTACGACTGAAAAACTACTATAGCTATATTCTAATAAGAAATACTCACGGAAAGCTAATAAGATATTGAATTCTAATTGGAAAAAAAGTCGGGGATTTCAAAAAAAATGTCGTATTTATTTTTTATTCGTGTTTTCCAAGAAAAGTATAATAGTTACCAGGCAAAATTATTTTTATTATAATAGTAGGTACATAATATACATAGTTACATAATATACCCTTCAAAATGACACCAATATCTAAATATAAGTATTTAGTTTTCTATCAAGAAAAAACCGGCCAAGTGCGAGTCGGACTCGCGCACCGAGGGTTCCGTACAAATCTGTAGGTATTCTCGGTTTAAAAATATATATTTTTTTTAATTTTTATATTTCAGTTGATTGAATGTAAGGTAAATTGCGGTTTACGATTTATGACGTTTTAAAAAAAAAACTACTCACTCGATCTCGTTCAAACCAATTTTCATTGGTAGTTTACATGGTAATGTACATCATATATTTTTTTTAGTTTTATCATTCTCTTATTTTAGAAGTTACGGGGGGGGGGACACACATTTTACCACTTTGGAAGTGTCTCTCGCGCAAACTATTCAGTTTAGAAAAAAATGATAGTAGAAACCTCATTACCATTTTTGAAGACCTATTCATAGATACCCCACACGTATGGGTTTGATGAAAAAAAAACATTTTTGAGTTTCAGTTCTATGTATGGGGAACCCCAAAATTTATTGCTTTTTTTCAATTTTAGTGTGAAAATCTTAATGCGGTTCACAGAATACATCTACTTACCAAGTTTCAACAGCATAGCTCTTATAGTTTCGGAAAAAAGTGGCTGTGACATACGGACGGACAGACAGACAGACAGACAGACAGACACACATGACGAATCTATAAGGGTTCCGTTTTTTGCCATTTGGCAACGGAACCCTAAAAACAAGTACTTCTCAAAAGGTCCCCGAGCCAACACTAAAATCATGAATTACGAGTTGCGTTTGAATAATTTGTAGTACCCCATCTCAATATATTTCGTTTGTAAATAGCTGTTATAGTGCTAATAGTAAAGTATTATCTTATAATTAAGCATTTATTTAACAAAAACAACCAATTCGTAAAAGAAATAAATATCTGTCGTGTTGGCAGTTCTTTCGAAAACATTGTCAATCGGAGACAAGATTTGTTCCGCTTCAGATTCCGCCAAATTTCTTACGAAAACTTGGTATATCACAGCTCAGACCACTACCCCTTATTGTTTTATTCATTTTTTATATGTACATTAATAATTGATAGTTAATTAGAAATAAGTAAAATACAACTGGGAACATAACACAATGACAGATTAGCTACTTGTTGATGTTAAACAAAGCAGTGCTGCCACCAAAAATATATTTTAGTTCCAATGGTTACCACGATATACTCTTTTTTGCCAAGCTATACGTAGTCTGTGTTAGTTTAAAATAAGGTGGTCTCATCTCTATTGTGCGACTGTGACGACATCTTCACTCAATCGTTTCAAGTTTTTATTCAATAAACTTCATTCCATTGTGATAACGGGTGACTGTGTAGCGTATGGCTCTGCGTGATAATATTTACATTATAAGCATACAAGTATAGAAAATAAAATAATGAACGATGAAAAGCAACCACTGCTCACGGGACCCAACAATGCAATTGATAGTGTTGAACAGGCGGTAGAATTAGTAACAGATCCAAGTTCTAGTGAGAAACCCAAAGATTATCACCCAGGTTCTGAAAGATGTTTGGAGCACCCGACTTCCAACTTCGATACTTTAATCCACCTTTTAAAAGGAAACATAGGCACAGGAATTTTAGCAATGCCAGATGCTTTTAAAAATGCTGGCCTTGTACTTGGTGAGTGTTTACAATTTCATGTATACAAATATCGATTGTTCAGGTACTTATCGCCAGTCAATACTTCAACAAGCCAGCTCTTTCATGATTTTAAAAATGATTAAACACAAACATTTATCTTAGTCAATGATTCGTAATAATTTTATTTAGAACCTACTATGTGTAATATAAAAAATATGATTTATTCCATTTAAAAAAAACTGAACTTAAAAAAGCACAGCAGTTCAGCACAGTACAATTATGTTAATAAATTATTCCAATAGTCAGCAAATAAAAAATATGAAAAATCTAAACTCAAGAAATTTTCAAGTTGCTGCTACCAGTGTTTCTGCATGTGCTTTTGTTTATTTATTTAAAAAAAAAAATCCCAATAAAAAGTTATCCATGTCATGGAACATTCATTTTGGATCCACTTTTAGTTATTTTCTATGTATTATGTTATAGGGTGGTCTATTACCATCAGGTTAAATGAATAATTAGTGTATCCCCATGCCCAGGTGTATTTTCGACACTAATCATTGGAGCAATATGCACCCACTGCATGCATGTGCTAATAAAATGTGCACATGAGCTCTGCATCAGAAGTCAAAAGCCAGCCCTTGGTTTCTCAGAAGTTATTGAAGATTCCTTTGCATCAGGCCCAGTTGCTTTAAGACCATATGCTAAAAAAATGAAGTAAGTGTGGAATATTATTTATAAATTATGTTATTTTAATAAAAATTAGCTTAATTCTACTTCAAGTAGAGCCTCAATTTAGGATGCCAATATCAGCAACATTATTCATGATAATGTATTATCATTTGTTATGATCCAGAGCCAAAACATTGGTTTTTCCTGATATATTGTATTTATCTATCTGTAATACAATACTGCTACATATAATTTGTATTCAAAGTCAGAACCATGGTTACATAGTAGCAAATAGCTACCACTAACTATTCAAATTATTTATATCACAACAATTGATGCAGCATTCCAAAAAAAATAAACAATTGATCATACAAGATGTTTACTTATCAATATTCTTTGAATACAGATTTATATCATATCAAGAGTTTTACAGGGAAATTGTTATATATTTGAAAATCGAAAATAGCTTGTTTAAAACCAAACCAGAAAATCACAGCTATTTAAAATAGGAACTATAATTATTTCCTATA
This sequence comes from Aporophyla lueneburgensis, assembly GCA_932294355.1. Classification (NCBI taxonomy): domain Eukaryota; kingdom Metazoa; phylum Arthropoda; class Insecta; order Lepidoptera; family Noctuidae; genus Aporophyla; species Aporophyla lueneburgensis. Next base: position 16,267,193 of record OW028746.1, on the reverse strand, counting down.
CACTCTAGTTGGATACATATTATAGCTTAATCTAATCAGTACATAATTATTCCTACCACACCATTTGCCAGTTGCACTGGAATTTAATTGATGTCTGTTGTATGATCTCATCTATCACACAGCTCAATGACAATATGGTGTGTCCATGGAATTTTTATGAATAGTTTAGTCTGTGTGGTGACTCAAAACAAACAGATGTCCAGCTAAAAAACTATTTGACCTACTGGGAAAATAATCATACACACACATAGCACCATATTTTCATAAAGTATTCTCTAATAGTAAATAATTATGTACAAGTATATGCACGTTGAAAATTTCCTCTTCCTAGTAATTAGGTTTATTTGTTATCATTGAGGAATATTACTCACAAACAAATAATAAATGTCTGGTTTCTTGATTAAGATATGAACAGATTTACTAGCATACAATTATGATGTTGATAAGTAGGCATGCTTTATGTATGAAGTTTCCTTATCTATTTCACCTCAATTATTTCTTGATAGCCCTGGATTTATATTTACACAATATTTTTTTGAATATTTAAATTTCTCTGATTACTTAATTATTATAGTGTGATGTATGTGTGATTCATACAATCACTCTATGATTTAAGAATGTTTTTTTTAGGTGTAGCATGTCTGGCTTGAGTTTCATTATTAAGAACAGGTTTTTGTAATAAATAACACTTATGACAATATATATTGTTTCAGGAATGTTGTCAGTGTATTTTTGGTATTAACACAATTGGGATTTTGCTGTGTTTACTTTTTATTTGTAGCCACTAACCTTAAAGACACACTGCATTTTTTTCATATAAATTTAAGTGTACATGTGTACTTGGCTTTATTATTTCCGCCAATACTTGCCCTGGCCATGGTGAAGAACTTAAAATACCTGACACCAGTTTCTCTGGTCGCCTCTATAATGACTGCTTGGGGCCTTGTGATAACATTTTACTATATACTTCAAGATTTGCCACCCACCGGTAGTGTGAAAGCATTTTCTAGCTGGCATCAATTACCTTTATACTTTGGTACGGCTATTTATGCATTTGAAGGCATAGGAGTGGTGAGTTTAATTTTATATTAATGTATGTATTATTTGTATATCCTGTAGTGTCAATTTGTAAATTGTCCATCCTTAACTCCATCGTAGTATAGTAATTATTTTATGCAGAACGCCAGCTTTGAATGCTTTGATTTCTCGGCAGCGTAGGTAGGCTGTAGTCTATTCGGAAATGCAATTACGATTATCGGAAAAAGAATAGCATGGCTTCCTCGGTACCCATATGTATTCAATTGTCGCCAATAGTAAGTATGGATCAATCCCGCCAACGCTCAGTGTTGCTGATATGTATGTTACCATGTAGAGAAACTGACCAGAGTTTAGTAAACTTCAGTAGCATCTTCCATATCCTCGACAAACGTTATTTAAACCAGATATAGTTTTCAAGCTTACTGAAGATACCCGAGATTACACAGCTTAAAAGTAGAACAACTGTATAGGTTCGCCACGCGATCGTTAACAGTTCCCGTTCCGGCTGAACCGTCTGCAATTTCTCCATTTAATAGGGACGTCAAAATATTCTCGACATTTACACGAGAATGCAAAGATAGAGCTAAAGCAGCTTCGTTAAAACGACTACTTTCGTAGACGGTCGACACAGGCCACAATTTCGGCACGTGATGCCATGAAAGCTTGAAAGAAATGTGGAGAATTGGATACCAAGCTAATAGGCCCAGATTTACCTGTGGTCCAAAATATAATATTTAACAAATGCAGTATATTGTTGTGCTGATTTAAAGCAAAACATGAAGCAAGTCAAGTTAAGTTACGTAGATCGTAAAGTCTAGAAACATCACGCTAACTCCATCTCAGAAAGGGGCAGTGTTACGTAGATCGAAAAGTCTAGAAACATCACGCTAATTCCATCTAAGGACGGGGCAGTGTTAGAAACTACTGGAAATGACACGCTAACGCCATCTGTTATTGAGTAGCAAGTACTACACGAAATTGTACGTAGACGCTACTGCCATCTATTGTTGAATAGTGGGATTAAACAGTTCAATGGAAGTTACTAGAAGCTTCTACGCTGTGGCGGTGTCGAATGTTCAAGAATGTTCTGCTCGGGATATAAATAGCGGATTGTCGGGCCGACAAGCAGTTCGATTTCGGAAGCGAGCGAATACGATTCGAGTGAGCGAAACAAGTGATTCCTAGTGACGTTTCTTGTAGTTGCGATATTTGTGTTTATTTAATTAAACTGTGTTGTGTGTTTTGGTAAATTGGTTTCCATTAATTTATCCCGAACCCCAGCTCGTAACATTTGGTGTCAGAAGTAAGGGATAAATTATGCCAGTTTTACCGAAGGAGGATACGGAAGGTATCCGTACCAGGAGTCAGCGCCAGCAGGAGGTGGATCAGAGGCGGTTTGAAGGAACTTCTAGACAGACACCTGGGGGTAATCAGCCGACGACGGAGCCAGTCTCCCAAGCGTCTGGTGTCCCTACAGCATCACCAGCCATGGATCTTTCTGCGCTAATGGCGATGCTGCAGGAGCAGGCCCGCCGACAGGAAGAACAGGGCCGCCGACAGGAAGAACAGGCCCGCCGACAGGAAGAACAGGCCCGCCGACAGGAAGAACAGGCCCGCCGCCTACAGGAACAGCTGCAGCAGGACAAAGAGGAGCAAGCTCGCTGGCAGGAAGAACAGGCCCGTCGACAGGAAGAACAGGCCCGCCGCCTACAGGAACAGCTGCAGCAGGACAAAGAGGAGCAAGCTCGCCGACAGGAAGAACAGGCCCGCCAACAGGAAGAACAGGCTCGCCGACAGGAAGAACAGACCCGCCGCCTGCAAGAACAGCTTCAGCGTGATAAAGAGGAGCAGGTTCTCCTTTTGAAAGATCTACACTCGACTTTTGGCAAGGACATCAAAGCCATGAAGGAGACTGTTCAGGTACATGAAAATCGTATCTCCGAGGCCGAAGTCCAGATCGCTGATATAAGAAAAGCGGTTGGAGTTCTGAAAGCTGGAGACCGGACTACGGCTTCGATAGTTGCTGCACCTTCCGTGCGCGGGTTTAAAGTGCCACCCTTTGACGGAACATCTTCCTGGTCGGCATACAAAATTCAATTTGAAGCTGTCATGGAAGCAAATGGGTGGACAACGGGCCAAGCCATGACCGCGCTTACTTTGGCCCTTCGTGACCAGGCTTTAACTGTGTTAGAGGCTCTCGGCAAAAATGTAACTTACGAGCAGCTCGTTGAGGCGTTAGAGGCCAGATACGGTGACGCGCACCTGGAACACGTTTTTCGTGCCCAGTTGAAGGATCGTGTGCAGCGCAGTGGTGAAAACCTGCAGCAGTGGGCCCTGGAAATCGAAAAGCTGGTTCGAAAGGCGTACCAGACTGCGCCCGCGCTCATCGAGGGTATACTAATTCAAACCTTCATAGATGGCATACGGGACCTGGAAGTAAGGGCAGCTGTGAGACTTGGGCACCATGAGACCCTCAAGGACGCCTTGGCCCATGCGTTGGAGGTGGAGGCAGTAAGGCAGGATCATCGAACCCATCGCATTAGGGAGGTTGCGGCGTCACCTGTTCGTGACCGTGTTAGGTACAGCCCTAGATGCTACACTTGCGGAGAAAAAGGCCACCTTCGGTCAAGTTGCCCGAAGCGAAGCACAACTAACGAAGACCAGACCCAGGAAAGAAGGGCGGCTGATGTCACCGCCCAGCAGCAGGAAAACTAATAAACGCCAGGACTGCGGGGCGGGTGCTGGCTGGTGTTAAAATAGCCCCAAGAATTTCGGTCTCACAAGCCCATGATGGGAACACCCTAGTCGTAAAAGGTGAAGTGAACGGAAGACCATGTAAGCTGACATTGGATACTGGAGCTTCTCGCACGGTTGTCAGTTCCCAACTAGCGAATCGTTTTCTTGGGGACTTCTTCGGTAAGCATAATGGCGTAAATTTAGTAACAGCTACCGGTCAGCACATAACCGTCCGTGGTGAGAAGGAGGTGGAGTTAAAACTGGGTAACACAATCTACCGGCATAAGGTCATCATGGCTGACATAGTGGACGACTGCATCCTAGGTCTGGACTTCATGCGACAGCACTGTTGTGAGATTGACGTTAATCAAGGAGTCCTCAAATGTGGGTCAGAAGAAGTCTTCATGGAAGGTGCACCATCAGGGAAAGTGTACTGCTTGAAGAAGATTGTTCTTCCTCCCCGATCGGAAACAATAGTTCCAGTTAGTCTTCCACATAATTCTGGGCAGAAAAATCGATGTATTCTCATTGAAGGATTGGATGAAAACCTTCCATGGAAAATTGCGCGGACCTTGGTAAAGGCAATCGACGTTGCAGCCGTACGCATACTGAACCCAAGTGAAAAGGAGCAAGCAATCAAGAAGGGTACGTTGATGGGTTCCTGTGGGGAAGTAGCTTGGATGCGTGAATGCCAACATCGGCCTTCTCAAAATAACGCCCAAAGTGCAAGATTTAATGTGTTAAATCTTTTGGAAGACTGTCGTAAAGATTTATCGGAAGAGGAAAGAGAGAAGGCTAGGAAGATGCTACTTCAGTATGCAGACATATTCTCTACAAATGATGCTGACATAGGGAAGACTGGTTTGGTTCAACACAGAATTAATACCGGAAATGAGTTACCAATACGACAGCGACCAAGAAGACTACCAGTGGCAAGGGAAAAGGAGGTAGATACCATGATTAAAGGAATGGTAAAGGATGGAGTTATAGAGCCTTCATCTAGTCCTTGGTGTTCTCCTGTGGTCCTGGTGAAAAAGAAAGATGGCAGCATGCGGTTTTGTGTAGACTATCGTCGATTGAATGACGTTACTAAGAAAGACAGCTATCCACTACCCCGGATCGACGACACACTGGACACGCTGTCAGGAATGAAGTGGTTCACCACGTTAGACCTAAAAAGTGGCTACTGGCAAGTGGAAATAGACCCTGAGGACAAGGAGAAAACTGCATTTTCTACGGGAAAGGGACTATGGCAGTTTAACGTCATGCCATTCGGATTGTGCAATGCTCCTGCAACATTTGAAAGGCTAATGGAGCTAGTTCTCATGGGACTAATTGGAGACGCCTGCCTTGTCTATTTAGATGACATCATCATCGTGGGCCGCACATTCGAAGACCACCTTCAGAATTTGGAACGTGTTCTATCAAAAATCCGAGGAGCCAATCTCAAGCTAAGTCCAAAGAAGTGCTCATTCTTCAGACAGCAAGTAAGCTTTTTGGGGCACGTGGTTTCGAAGGAAGGAGTACAAACAGATCCTGAGAAAATCGTCGCCGTCAAGGAATGGCCAGTCCCGAAAGACAAGACGCAGGTCAGGGCATTTTTGGGTTTGTGCTCGTACTATCGACGGTTTGTCAAGAATTTTGCTGACATTGCCAAACCTCTTCACAAGCTTACTGAGGAGAAGAGACCGTTCTGTTGGGATGAGAACTGTGACATCGCATTTCAAGATTTAAAGGAACGTTTGTGCAATACCCCAATTTTAGGCTACCCTGACACAGAAAATGAATTCATAGTTGACACGGACGCAAGTAATACGGGAATAGGCGGTGTGTTATCTCAACGGAAAGGAGATTATGAAGTTGTGATAGCTTACTTCAGCAAATCTTTATCAAAGCCAGAAAGAAATTATTGCGTCACGAGACGCGAACTTCTTGCCGTAGTAAAGACATTGCAGCATTTCAGCAAATACTTGCTTGGACGCAAATTCCACCTGCGGACTGACCATGCTGCATTAAAGTGGTTGTTGCAGTTTAAGAATCCAGAAGGACAAGTGGCGAGATGGATTGAACTGCTACAAGAGTACGACTTCGCAATTGAACATCGTAGTGGGAAGTCTCACGGCAACGCGGACGCTTTATCAAGAAGACCTTGTCCTGAAGACTGCAAGCATTGTGTCAGGCAAGAAGCTAAGGAAACGGTACCTGTCAGGATGCTAAGAACGGACCTTAGTGACGAATGGAAGGAAACCCTACAGTATGCTCAGCAAAGTGACAGAGATATCAGGCCAATTCTCGAGTGGATTAAAGCTAATGCTCCCAAACCGAAATGGTGTGATGTTGCAGCGTTGAGTACCACCACAAAAATTTATTGGGCACAATGGGAGAGCTTGGTGATCCAGGATGGTGTGTTGTGCCGAAAATGGGAAAATGCTCGAGGGAATAGCTGTCACCTGCAAATGGTAGTCCCAAAAACGAAGGTACCAGATGTTCTACGGCTCTACCACAATGGTTCTTCAGGAGGTCATATGGGAGTAAGAAGGACTTTGTTAAAGATCCGAGAAAGGTTTTACTGGATCCATTGTCGAGAGGATGTGGAGGACTGGTGTCGCAGATGTACCAGTTGTGCAGCGGTAAAAGGACCACACACACGCAGCAGGGGTGCATTGAAAGTGTACAACGTGGGAGCCCCGTGGGAACGGATAGCACTAGATGTCGCTGGGCCGTTCCCTGAAAGTGAAAGTGGAAATAAATATTTCATGGTTGTTATGGATTACTTCACCAAGTGGCCGGAAGTCTTCGCCATCCCTAATCAAGAAGCTTCAACAGTCGCTGATAAATTAGTCCACGAAGTCTTCTGTCGGTTTGGGGTACCCTTGGAAATCCACAGCGATCAAGGAAGGAATTTCGAGTCTCAAGTGTTTCAGGAAACATGTCGGGTTATGGGTACTCACAAAACCAGAACCACTTCATACCACCCACAATCTGACGGAATGGTGGAGAGATTTAATCAGACGTTGGAAAGATATCTGGCAAAAGTTGTAGCAAGCAGACAAAAGGATTGGGACAAGCACATACAACCGTTTCTTCTGTCATACCGAAGTGCAGTTCACGAGAGTACAACTGTGACGCCAGCCTTCGCGAACTTTGGAAGGGAGTTAAGGTTACCAGCTGATCTAATAACCGGCATTCCCCCTGATTCACCACGGAGTATAACAGATTATGCAAATGATCTGCGCAACAAGATGAATGACGTATATGAGCATGTCAGAGAATCAGGCCAACAGATGTCCGAGAGAATGAAAACTCGTTATGATCGGAAGATGAACAATACTGGCTTCGACGAAGGTTCGCTAGTGTGGTTGCATAACCCAGTGCGCAGCAAAGGAAAGTCCCCTAAACTGCAGGCAAAATGGGACGGGCCGTACCGAATTGTGACCAAGATCAACGACGTCACTTACCGAATACAAAAGGGTATGCGAACTGCACCTAAAATTGTCCATGTAGATCGATTGGCACGATACTACGGGAATAATGATGCTCGGGACGAGCATGTCTAAGGAGGGGGCAGTGTTACGTAGATCGTAAAGTCTAGAAACATCACGCTAACTCCATCTCAGAAAGGGGCAGTGTGACGTAAATCGAAAAGTCTAGAAACATCACGCTAATTCCATCTAAGGACGGGGCAGTGTTAGAAACTACTGGAAATGACACGCTAACGCCATCTGTTATTGAGTAGCAAGTACTACACGAAATTGTACGTAGACGCTACTGCCATCTATTGTTGAATAGTGGGATTAAACAGTTCAATGGAAGTTACTAGAAGCTTCTACGCTGTGGCGGTGTCGAATGTTCAAGAATGTTCTGCTCGGGATATAAATAGCGGATTGTCGGGCCGACAAGCAGTTCGATTTCGGAAGCGAGCGAATACGATTCGAGTGAGCGAAACAAGTGATTCCTAGTGACGTTTCTTGTAGTTGCGATATTTGTGTTTATTTAATTAAACTGTGTTGTGTGTTTTGGTAAATTGGTTTCCATTAATTTATCCCGAACCCCAGCTCGTAACAATATTGTTGTGCTGATTTAAAGCAAAACATGAAGCAAGTCACCTTATTACAAAGCCGCGTTCTACAAGCCTCTAGCGACGCGGTCAGGCGCAAATAGGCGAAAGTAACGGTGTTATTAAAGTACATGGCTATAACTATGTATCTCCGTTACTTTTGTAGATCAATCTTGCCTTCTTAGACGCAGACTTAACCGCACAATGAGATCCAATAAGAGAAGCCCTGAGCCTCTGGGGTCTAGTAGGTCTGTTGTTAGGTACCAATGTATCAATTTTGAATAGGTAGGTAAGTAGGTACTTATAGGTCTTACTTAATAAAGTGCAGCAATCTGATATGCCCACAAATAACCACAAGAAACAGGTTTATGGTAATGATCTACTTTAAATAGCTTGTTGTAAAACCTGTTTTTTTGTTAGGTCAGTGATATTTAAAACCTGATTTTAAATGACATCACAAACACCGTTGACCGCACACAGAATCATTGACCGTGATTCGCCAAATACAGGCAATTTGGCGGTTATGCAATCTTAAAGACGGCAGTCCGAAATCAATACTCACCCTATAAATTCAGGAAATAGGTAATTGAACCTAATAAATCAGAGACGACCGGAAGGATAAATTTACTGAGTGGTCACGGGTGGCCGATGCTCTTATTTTAAACTTGTTTTATACACTACTACAAGATACGTCCCGCAGTTTCACCCGCATAAGTCGGAATAAAAGTATCCTCTAAAATGATTGTGCAAAATTTCATCCAAATCCGCTCAACTGTTTTAGCGTGAATGCGTAGCAAACAAACCATACAAAATATCAAATCTTTTCTCTTTATAAATAGTTTGTAGATTGTGTCTTAGATTGTTACCTACCGCTGTTTTCTAAAATCGAATATACATTGGTATTAAACATAATATATTAAATTAATTAATTAATTAAATATAATGGTACCTAATTCGTTAACGCGTCCTGAATCCGAGATCAGTGATACACTGAATAAAATATAATGCACACTGAAATAGTCTGCAGTGTTTTTAAAGTGTCCTATAAATGGACTAGTTGTAAAACCTACAGCCTCTGGAACATAATAATTGATACCGCTTTACGACATCAATAAAGCTCACATGACGTCACTACTATGACATAGTAATTCTGCATCGCTAGAATTGCTGGGGCTTTTTGACGTCATACTTTCGTGAGAATGCGCCATGGTGACGCAATGCTTTTAAGACCTCGGTAACGACAGAATCCAGTAAAATATAAATGCTCTCGTTTGTGTTACGATCCAAAGTTGATAGAAAGGAATTCTTCTCATTTGCAATGATAAACAACCGACTTCAAAAAAACGTGTGAAAAATAACTTAAAGTTGGGAAGTCGGTGACTTTGAATCCAAACACCCTGTATTAGTTGTTTTACCACCGACTTTTGTAAAATAGCTTTTTATTTGTCACTTTTTATTTAGTATCATATCATCATATCATATACCAGTATTTGGTATGTGAGCAACACTGACAAGTGTTTTTATGAGAACATCTTCAGGTGTACTCATAAAACGCGTATTACCGAAGCTAACGCCAAAATGACCCAAGCAAATTAAATTACTTTTTTATTTAACCACCTCTGAGGCATACACTACCCATTAAAAAAACAGCTTTCGAAATCGATCCACAATTGTCGGAGATATAACGGATTAAGATATAATGCGGAACACACCAAAAAACACGACTTGAAAGCCTCTTCCTTTTTGAAGTCGGTTAAAAATAAACTAATTCAAATAGATTTTTCTCACAACGTGGGACTCAATGAAACCAAATCACTTACTAGCCACCCTGGCATAGAATTGTAATGGTGTTTATTTTTCTCATGTTGGTCCAAGCCATCCAGCAAGGTTGGTTGTTTGAATGTTTACCTGGCTAATGTTTTCGCCGTCCAGGCCAATTAGCTCTATTGAACAGAATGTCATGGGCGCGCCATCGCCAGATCTAGCATAGTTGTCACTAATTTACTAAGTGAACGTGAACTTGGCACATTCTAAAACAAAACGACTACTTATATACTGACTCGTTGGTCTAGTACTACCTGGTTGGTCTAAAGCTCTATTACATTCCCCTAACTATAACTGGTGAAATGTGGATGAACTATAGTTAACCTCTGGCCAACCCTTCAAGGAATCATGGCGTGATGTTATGCGACTTATATTCAGTTTTTATTTCTTCTTTCTACCTTAGAGTAGAAAAACTTAACTGTTTGGGTAATAGATTAGTGAGAGTAGGACATAGTCATAACATGACAGATATAACTCATGAAAGTTATATAAGACTCATAACGACATATCTGTATCTATCGTATATCTCATACCTACTAATAATAAAGCTGAAGAGTTTGTTTGTTTGAAAGCGCACATCTCTGGAACCACCAGTCGAAATTGAAAAAAATATCTTTGCATAGGAGAGCCACATTCATGAAGAAGGCTATTTAATATCACGCTAGGACCTTTAGGAGCTGAGCTATAAGAAACAAAGTAATAAAGAACGCTAAGCTAAATCGATGTAATCGTGCGGGCAGGTCATTTGTTGCGTTGGTGTGGGGAACAAGAAATTCACGCAGACGAAGACGCGGGCAGAAGGTAGTCATATATAGTCATATAATATGTAGGCACATATAACACCACTACTGGTAGCGGGAATTCGCGGTGTTGGAAAAATAAATATTATAATAATATCTCGATGTGTACGTAGGGTACTCACAAAGCTTTAGTTTACTAGAAATGGGCCTAAAATAGCAAGACTAGCACTAGCTTTTTTTCTCTTATTCCTTGTATGATGTAGTTCCATTTTCCTATTGGTGTATTGTGGATTTGATGTTAAAAACCTGTTAATTATGTGCCAATGGCAATACGCACATAATCAGAAGTCAATGTACTCGATTTGTTTACGTAACTCCCATATTTTTTATCCAAGCACATGTCTTTATAAACAACGGCACAAAGAAAATGTTATGTATATTTATACTTTCGTATTTTTATCTGGAGACAGCTTCTATAATTAACTGCTTTTACTAATCATCCTTCTCATTAAATGTTTTTATGTACCTAAATATGTTTTAAAAGGAATCTATAATAATGACATCATAAACTAATTGCAGATCTTACCTTTAGAAAACAATATGAAAACCCCTGAGGACTTTGGTGGCTGGAATGGCGTGCTCAATACTGGCATGGTGATTGTAGCCGCTCTGTATACCGCCATTGGATTTTTCGGGTATTTGAAATACGGCGAACGAGTTCAAGGAAGCATAACTCTTAACCTGCCCAGCTCTTTGTAAGTTTCCTGTTAAAAAATAATTATATTTTACTCTTACTAATGCATATTATCGTCTCAAGAATGTCTAGATTCCCGCTCCGTTAAGGTCGAACCGCCAGGTACAAATTCACCATTTATTATTTATCATTGCAGGTTAGCGCAAAGTGTTCGGGCAGTTATGGCAGCAGCAATCTTCTTATCATACGGACTACAGTTCTACGTACCTATGAACATTGTTTGGCCCTACACGAAATCGAAACTAACGAACGATCACGCACTGAAACATGGTGAAGGAGGAACTCGGTTCGTGCTCATATCAATAACATGTAAGTAGATTATTAATTAACCAGCCCCATTCAGCTGCTCAGAGAGGAGGATGTAATAACCCCGAAACTGTTTACCAATGCGTTTTCAACACGCTGGACTGAACTGGACAGGGTATCAAAGTGAACGAAGACTACATCTCACACCTTCGCTTTACCGATGACATCGTCATAAAGGCAGAGACTCTGGAATTGTGAACCAGATGCTGCATAAATGGTGTCGACGGATTGGCCTCGCAATGAAATCGCCAAAACGAAAGTCATGTATAATTCGTACCATTTACCAACTCCGATCCACATGGAGGGGTCGCTTATCGAAGTTGTGAAGGATTATGTCTACTTAGGGTAAGTCATCCAACGTGGTAGACACAACTTTGAGAAAGAAACTGACAGAAGGATCCAGTTGGGTTGGGCAGCGTTTGGGAAACTTCGTCATGTCTTCTTTTCGCCTATCCCGCAATGTCTGAAGGTTAAGGCCTTTAAACAGTGCGTCCTGCCCGTAATGCCGCTGCCGAAATGTGGACACTGATATTTGGGCTGGTCCACAAATTCAAAAGTCAGCAGCATGCTGAGCGACCTTGAATTTGTGAGTTTCTTTGAAGGATAAAATCATAAATGAAATTATCCGGAAAAGAACAGAAGTTACTGACATAGCTTGCAAAGTAAACAAGCTGAAGAGGCAGTGGGCTGGCCATGTCTGTCGAAGGACCGATGGCCGGTGGAGCAGATGAGTCTGGAATTTAAACCGTGAATCGGCAAGCGTAGCGTAGGACGCCTCACAGCTAGGTGGACCCACAACCTAAAGAAAATGGCTGGGATAAACTGGAGACGGAATGCGGAGGACAGGCTGTTGTGGCGCTACATGGGAGAGGCCTATGTCCAGCAGTGGACTGCGATAGGCTGAGTTGACTAATTGAAAAGATTAATTTAGATCATCTAAATTGGTTATGGTGGATGCGCTAAGGCAGCCCGCAAAATTCAAATTTTCGTGATTAATAACGGACTAAGTATATAAAAAAAAGTCATTCAATGAGATTAAATGAACGTAGAGGGTTGTGTATTGATGATTTCAATGATTATAATTCGGTAAATTCACTGGCGCTTCCCTCTTATTGTTAGTAGTAATAATTTCAGTACCTAACTGAAATTAATTTTTAATTAAAAGTCAGTTTATCTTGGCATAGATAGATTACTTGTTATTATTGTTGTGCTGTCCTATCCATGTCTGCTTGGTTCGTAGGTTATCTAAGTTGGACTAAAACAATTGGTAGACTAGCATACACTACCTACATAATAATATTAATATCTATACACCTACATTCACGTCCATCCCACGTACCTATCGTTGTTATCAAACAAATATTGATTTTTACCTCATTGGTATATGTTGTGGGAAGGACAATCAAATGAAAACTCTCATACACGTAATAATTGAACAACGATATCCCCCTATATAGGTGAGTAATGATAAGCGTTATCTATTACAGTTTTAGCGGCGGCCCTGATTCCCAACTTGAGCGGAATAATTTCTCTGGTGGGCGCGTTCAGCAGTTCGGCGCTCGCGCTGATCTTTCCGCCGCTCATTGAGATAGTGACGTTCTGGCCTGACCAACTGGGCAAGTACCAGTGGAAGCTATGGAAAGACATCGCAATCATCCTCTTCGGCGTTACAGGATTCGTATTCGGCACTTTTACTAACTTAAAGAATCTATTTTTTAATTGATTAGCTACAGATCAGTACTTGACAAAATATTAACCAAAGAGTTTTGTAACATTGTATGTTGTTTTACATGATAATCATGACAATAATTGTGTGTAGTAAATGTTCCAAAATATTTTGCTTTATAAAAATATTTACTTAGCTTATAGGTGTTGATTAATTGACAAGCTCAGCTTATTTTTACACGTTTATTTTATATTGGACCTTTTTAGTATTGATATATCAGAAATATTTAAATGGGTATTATTTAAAGTTGTGATAAACATAACATGGGTTTGAACTCATGTTTTCCTGTAAACATGTATACCTATTATGTGTACATTAGTACTAATTTAAATTTTTGAATACAGTCAACTTGGGTAGCTTTGGATCATTTCCGTCTTGTAGAACAGTGAGAACCCTGGACATGAAGGAAAGTTGCATGTGTGGTCTTTTTAGTTTGTTGCAATGACCTAACGGAAAATATATGTTCTAAAGTACTTAACACTAACAGAAATTTGTTCGTGGCCAAATTTACATTAATTGTTTGGGTAACATTAAACCACTTTTGATATTCAGGAAAGAATAATATTGTATCAATTTTATTTCAAAATTAGCTATCAAATAATTGAATATCATTTTATGAACAAATAATCATTTATTTGTCATGTATAGGAACATAGATAAGAAACTTAATTTAAAATAGCACCCAAAGGAACGGTCTAAAATTATTGACTTTTATTGTTTTAAATACTTTTGTTTGGCAGAATGTCAGTTGCCAACCCTGAAACTCATAGTCACAAATAGATGGACCCGATGTTTACAAAACAAAAATCATGTTTTTGCGATGGTCCACAGGTATCCGAGTTGATTGTATGTAGCTTATAATTTTACTGAAAGCAGCTTACCAAAAAGTTATATATTATTTACAATTTTACATTCCACTGTTAAACTAAACAGTCTAAACTAAACCTAAATGATGTTATACCTGTTGGTATTTCTATTATGTGATCGTAGTACCTTCCTATTTTTATATGTAATTATTAAATTAAATTATTTTTGTTAGATAACTTTAAAATCCTTCTTTAGTTGTTTTAGAACTAAAATCTATTTACAGCACCTAATTAAGAAATAACTTTTAAAAAATATGTACAGTATCGAATATTTTGATCTTCATAATGTTTGAAAAAATATTGATATACTTACTAGATGCATTTACAAAAGGTGCTTATGTAGTTCAATGTGTTTGGTGTCTTATAAGAAATTGTGCTTGTAGCTTGTGTTCTTGGCTTAGCTTAAATGTCTTGAATGTGATGCTTTAAAATCCAGTTTTTAAACCCCGTTTTGAAATATACTTACCTATACATGGTTAAGCCTTATCTGTTATACACTGTGTTAGAACACGCGCAGGCATAGTGGTCAAACGTTTACGTTCTTGGTATAAATAATATTACTGAAAAACGATAAAGTACATGACTGCTTCGCAGTAGCGGTCATTAATGAAAACATAAAATGGAGAGTGCTAGACGCTTATAAACGAGTGCCTGCGCGTGATTTAATATGTAGTTAATTTCTTTATAGACAAGTTGACTAAATAATAAGCATGTATAATCGATAGTGGAGCATGTTAATAATTTATACATTTTATAATCACTGTAAAATATGTTATAAAGTTTATAGTGATCTGTAATAATTTACTTTTTACACTGCAAATCTGTATAGAATCTGTTATAAAATAATCTCGAATATGAAAATGTTATAGTTTGCCTATTTAGTGGTGATGTACTTATGTCAATGAAAATATAGCTATGGAGCAAATGATCCGTTTGTTTTCCTACAGTTTAATCAAAAAACGATCACAACTTAGGTATTCTTTGCCCCAATAAACAAAATAAGTAATAGGTAGAACGGGCTGGTGTCTGCAACTCCACGTCTGAGCGCGTATTTTGCGTACGGGTGGGAAATCAGTTATTCGATCCACCCCAGGTCCTCGAGAAAGGCCAGCAACGCCTTGATGTTGCTGACTTTCTCGCGTAGAGTACCTGGGTTACCGAAGTACTTGGCCCTGTATGTGGCGATCACCGGGCAATTTAGAAGCACGTGCTTTTTTATGGGCCTTAGTAGCCTGAAATAAAGGATTGATTGATTTGTCATAGGTGCAGGGCCTGCATTGAGGACGGCGAGACAGCAAAGCACGATGTGCGTGTGGATTGAGAGATCTTTTCGAAAAACTCTTCCAATCCCAACCAAATTATAAGAGGATTTAGGAAATAATTGTGAAAACTTCATGGTAAGGTATAAAATTTGTGAAACCTAAACAAAGAAAGTTAGAACTCATTAACTGGAGAGATCATTATTTTGAACTTTATTTAATAAACCAAAACTTATAGGTAGGTATACATCAGAAATTGTGAAAAATGTTGCTTACTAAAATTTGACGAATCAGTCGTCCTTGTAAGTGTTATACTTAAAAAGATAAATCATTTTTTACAATTCTTGAGGAAAACTTTGAGTAGGGTGACCATATCGCCGGTCGGAATCATTACCGGTACAATTCAAATTATGATGCACTTTAAACGTTTTTATACAAGTAATTTGTGTCTGGTTTCAGTAGATAATTTAAATAATATAAAATTACGTTTTTAAATGACAAGTTTCTGCAAAGTTAGGTACTGTATGTGTAGTGCTCTTACTAAGGAATTCTAAGTGATTTTTACTCACACAAAGATCAGAAATTTTAAGGTAACCAAAAAAAAACTTTTTTTTTTTTAATTTCACTCATAATTACATAATAGGATGTAACCTAATCAATAAGTCCGTAAGACAAAGTATGTAAAATAACTGGTTCTTCTTTGCAGTTATACATTTTTCCCATCAAATCGTCATAACAGACTATTTGGTCGTTATGAACACCATGTGCTCTGTAATCGGAATCGAAAAAATCGGACAAAATAAAAAAGTATGTCTACCCTACTCAACGTTTTCCTTAAGGATTGTAAAAAATGATTTATCTTTTTAAGTATAACACTAACAGGGACGATTGATTCGTCAAATTTTAGTACAGTCTGTGCCCTACATTATCTGACCCTCTCGGTATGAACCACGCTCACATCGAAGTGCTAAGTCCCGCCCCATTTAAATAAATCATCTTGTTAAGCCATTTTGGTCATTATCTTGTTAGCGTTAAGATTGAATTGCGTATTAACAAGTAATATTCTCAACAAGTTACTGTGGCTTCGCGGTTCGATGCTAGATTGACGATGAACGGTGCGTAAGTTCAAATCACACTCCACCTGTTAACAATTTCTTTTTTTAATTGTTTTCATTTATGATTTCTGCCATATTTCTTGCATTATTATAGAACTTCTGATATGATTTCGCCTAACGAACATATCTTTTAAACAAGTGGGTAAAACTTCCTTGAATAATAGCGAATTTGATCCTTATCGCGGATTGGAAACTCCTTTGGGTATTTTGATAAATCATGTTGTCAAGCGATTTTAATTATTATCCTACTGTCGTTAAGGTTGAGAGGATTAAAAGGTTGAGTATCAAAATGCAATAGGACTACTTAAAACAACCAAGGTGAGGGTGGATTAACAAAAAAATCGCGCGTCAACAACATCACAATTTGCTGTATACGCTTAGTATTCTGTGACACATTTTAATAACTGCTTGTGATTTTGCGATATTGAACTTAATGATACCTACTATATGGTTCAAATTCTATAGAATATTGCGTCCAGCTCACAACTAACAGCTAATTTGAAGACAGAATAGTAAGAGTTCATTTGGTCTCGTGGTCATTAAACAAATTGTTGTCTGGGTTCAAAACCAGCATAACCTATAGACTACTTTTTGTTCGTAATGGTTTGTTTATTTTTATATTTTTTACTTTTCTCTTTTGTTTATTTTTATATTTTTTTACTTTTCTCTAAGGAACGAAGTCTTTAAATGTGTTTTTCAATGGGTAGTTTGTAAAGGAATGCAACAAAATCATTGCAAAAAAATGATAATCTTTATTAATTAAAATATACTATATACTATAAGTAAATAAAGTGAGTAAGTGCTCATAGTTCAGAATTAATTAGCTTTTTTACTGTAACATTCAAAGTTAACTATTTGCTAACAAACATTTTTAACACGTTGAGAGCCAAACAAAAAATTGTTAGTAGCAAGCACGCGATAACGCGTGATCGGCCATAATACAGAGCCGACGAATCACGTGATACCGCGTGATCGGCACTCAACGTGTTAAGCATGACAATGCTTGGAAGTTTGTTGTTTATTTTTAACGTAAAGATTTTTTATTTACCCACCTGTTTACAAAATAAGTTTTTTATTCGAAATTCATATCGGTCTTTCTATAATACTTCTTAATAAGCCTTTCAACCTTAACTACAACAAGATAATGATTAAAACGACTTAACATTATTATCTAGATGTCGTTAAGGTTGAAGGATGAAGAATATGCAATACGACTACCAGAAATAACCCAATCGAGGGTGGATTAACATAAAATTATAATAAAAACACCACTGTTAGCTGTCAATGCTTAATATTTAATTCCGTGATACATTTCAATAGCTGCTTATTGTTTTTCAATAATGAACTTAATGGTCTATATCATATGGATCAAATTCTATAAAATATTGCGTCTAGCATCACAACTAAAATTTAATTTGAAGTCACCTAATAAGAAGTGAATTGGTGTCATGGTCATTAACGCAGACAGATAAGCATCGTTGTCCAGGTTCGAAACCAGTATAACCTAAAGACTTCTTTTTGTTCAAAATGTTTTTTTTTCTATGTTTTTTTTTTACTTTACTTTAAATATTTTAGGCGTCAAATGTTTTTTTAGATAGGCAGTTTGTTTAGGAACAAAACAACATCATTATTGAAGAAAATATTTATTATTTCATTAAAAAATACTTAAGTAAATAAAGTAAGTAAATGCTCATAGTTTCAAAATTAATATATATTTTATAGTAGCACATTCAAACTTAACTATTTACTTAATAAGTTATATAAAACAATATCAATGAAATAACCACAACACTTTCTTCTCTTACATATATTATTAACAACGATATATGTTATGATGAGGACTCATCGGTAAGCTAGTTATTGTTCAACAAACAATTCATTAACTGTGATTAAGTAATTTGTGAAATGTTTTACAGTTTTATAGGTATAAGTATGTGGTGAATCAACATGTTATTTAAACAGAAAAAAGGATTTCCATTTATAACAATAACATCACCACAGAAATTGTAACATTGTAATGGTTTAGCATTCATTGAATTGAGCATTCACTTACTTAATATGTTTAAAAATACTTATGTAGATAAGTGAGTGGCGGCGTGACGCATCATCTCCAATAACTTGCTATAAGCGGCTACGTATGCACCATGTTGCAGCACAAATCTTTTCCTCTCATGTGCTGCAGTAGCCCAGGGTCATTCTACCGATGGTTAGACAAGGTAGTAAGAAATATTATGTTTAATTGCAGCTAAGCGAATAGGCATCAATGGACATTGCATATGGCTTGCAACAATAAGTAGTTTGGTGGCGTTCGGATTCGTGACTATACGATATACATCATGGGATTTGCTCCTGGACGATTGCACTGAAGATTTTTCAGTATTTTCATAAAGTCTTAACCATAACCTGACTGTATTCGTCTGAAACAAAAGAAAAAAACTTATTAACAATTTTGGAAACGTGCAGCTAACTTGTAGGGAGTGGGTGTAATGGAATAATAGCAAAATACAAGATTACTAGGCTATAACAAAATATAAAGGTCAATTTCAAAGAGTAAAATTAATAATTAAAACACTTACCGATATATTAACACTACGAACAATCTCTTTGATTTCACCATTTTGCTCATGTAAACATAATTATTATTTTATGTCTAGTATAATCAGTAGATTGCGACATGACGCTTTGTTTACACATAACAAAATCAATAAAGACATGTCTAATGTTACTTTTCACAATTTACGTCAAACGTTTTACCAATGTTTTGCTTTGTCACTGCTATTAGGCGTAGATTGACCTGTGTCACTTAAAACAACTTACTTCAATCTACCCCACGAAGTCAATATATTTTACTTCCTTGGTAATTATAAGTTCTGTGGACATAAAGATTTCTTTATTTACCCACTTGTTTGAAAGATATGTTCGTTAGGTGAAAATCATATCACCAGTTCTGTAATAATGCAAGAAATATGGTAGAAATCATAAAATGAAAACAATTTAAAAAAGAAATTGTTAACAGGTGGAGTGTGATTTCGAACTCACACACCATGCATCGTCAATCCAGCATCGAACCGCGAAGCCACAGTAACTTGTTGAGAATAAGCAAAATTAACGATTAGGTAGTAGCCGTGTAAACACAAACATATTACTTGTTAAAACGCAATTCAATCTTAACGCTAACAAGATAATGACCAAAATGGGTTAACAAGATGATTTATTTAAATGGGGCGGGACTTAGCACTTCTATGTGAGCGTCGTTCATACCGGGAGGGTCAGATAATGTAGAGCACAGACTGTACAACATTTTTCACAATTTCTGATGTATCTACCTTCTACCTATAAGTTTTGGTTTATTAAATATAGTTCAAAATAATGATCTCTCAGTTGGGACGATCGACAAAAAACAAGATTTTCATTTTCTCTTGAACCAGTAAGATTTCAGTCACGATTTTTGTTTCACAAATTTTCCCAGAAGCATAATTTGCAATAAACATGATAATTATTCATACTTTTCAGTATTAGGTCGTGTTTAATAAGATCACTCAATTGAAAATTTTCCACTCTGAGTGATCCATATAAACCGTTATAAATCTTAAACGTGGCTTTGAAACGAATCGAAATTTTGTTTAGCAGCTTTCACAAATCCTTCACAACTAATTAAAATGCAAATTATAAACACATAGGCAGTATATTCTTGGATACGCGTTATGGCTTTTTCTTCAGTTGTCCAGATTGAGAGATCCAGTTATAGAGTTCTAACTTTCTTTGTTTAGGTTTCACAAATTTTATACCTTACCATGAAGTTTTCACAATTATTTCCTAAATCCTCTTATAATTTGGTTGGGATTGGAAGAGTTTTTCGAAAAGATCTCTCAATCCACACGCACATCGTGCTTTGCTGTCTCGCCGTCCTCAATGCAGGCCCTGCACAGGGACTGTCTATAACTCCTATGACAAATAGGTGTTTTAAACGACCCATGGCCAGTTATTGCTGCTGCAACCATACGCAGCTGTCGTTTGTCTAAAGAACAGTGGCGAACTCCCGAACAAATGTTTGTTGACATTTTTTTTAGCGTCTGCCTATGAAAAATATGTAAAAGTATAGAGATTGAATTGCTGAACAATTTTGTCTTCAGTTATACTTTTTTAGGAAGTCAGGAATTTAAGATATTTCAGGTTGAAGTTTTAGAGGTTATGTCTCGTCAACAACAGACTTATTGAAAAAAATATATAGAAATACCTACTTATTGCTCAAAATATCATAGATAGAAATGCATTTTAAATATAAAATAAACTACGGACTACGTATTCAGAATATTACTCAGTCTACGTATTCAGAAGTCCAACCGACGTGCGTAGGTCTGCCACATGGTCCACGTAAGTAAGTAGGCAGATACTTACCTACTTAATTATATGTTCAGAAGAATATTTATTTAATAAACTTAGTCAACTATCTTTAGAGCAGAGAGAGGTTTTTGAGTTATAGATATAGTATGATTCATTACATGATAAGGGTAGGTCATTGGTAGGTATAGAAAAAAAACAACTTTGTTTTTAAAATATTTATTCCTCATCTTCTCTAACCACAATGTCATCAAGAAAACCTGCGGGTGCTGTGATATATGGTTGATGTCTGGCCCATCCTAGATATCATACTTCAGTCATTGTATGAGCGCAACATCCAACTCTCGAGTTAAGTGCCAATGCCGGGTATCGGCGCATTTTATTGACACATAATAAGTTGCAGTTGACACACATGATGCGTTTAGGCCTTACACGGCTACTCATCGTGATAAACAAATCGATGCACACACAACAAAATCCAAGGTATCAGGCAGAATCAGAATCCAGAGTCACAGAAAAATGTTGTCGTATAGGCAAACAATCAGAATCCTTAGGCAACCACTAGTCACACAGGGAACCGTAAATCTCAGAGTCCATAAACAGAAGCAGTCGATGAAGTATAAAATCACGGAAAATCGATGGAAAACAAAATAACGAGACGCACGCGAAGACAACGACAAGTTATCAGTGCCGGCCGATTGACAATTGAAATGTCATGTTTTTTTTTTTACGATGTTGCCATACTTGAATTGCACTACGATGACATATGTACGTATTAAAAAATTATGACCGTTATAATCTTTAGCACAAGCAATCATTTTTATTTTAACATTTGTATTCTGATACAGAAATATATTTCCTAAGTATATTAATGCAATACGTAAAGCCACAGCGTATGTAAGTTGACTAATATTACATGGCAACATTAAAAGTATCGCTTGGCTAAAAGTCATGAAGTCGAGCAAAAAAGAAAAAAAACTAAGCCATGATTATTTCTTAGCATCAATAATCTAGTCAAATATGCTCTTTATTATGATGATTTTTTTTCAGACTTTGATAGTTTTTATGTTTGAGTTGATAAATCTTAGTAAATTATTTCGTTGGTATCTAGTAGGGTGACATACGTAGACGCTTAATAATTTCATCAACAATTCTCTCGCCGGTATCCTTTGTGCTTATGCTGTGCAATATTATTTTTTCTATAATCGACACCGTTGGAAAATAAGAAATTGTTTTCCAAAAACCCTAAAATCGATCCTTGTGCTTCAATGAGAAACCCTAGAAACTTACCAAGTATGGTGGTTTGTACCTTTTATGAACTCAAAGCATCATGCGAAATTAGATGTTTCTATTCCAACTCCTCAGAGAGCTATTCCATTTCAATTAAAATCTGGCTACGCTAAAATGTAACACTCCAATACATGAGTTATTATTAAGTGATGGTAACTACCTATGATTCAACAAATAATTAGTACCTTTATTCAATTGCTTATCCTTAAAGTTTCAGCTGAAAAATCCTTGTAACTACGCAGATATAAGAAGAAAATCATAGGAAAAGAAATTTCACGACTAACCGAACAAATTCGAATGACTGTATAAAAGCGACCGCGCAGTACATTGTGCAAACCTTATTAAATTTTGATAGGTGGGCATTTTCAAAAAAGAGTGTACCCTGCTGTAAAATTCGATTATATTTTTTGTTTTTACAAATTTCGGCAAAATATAATAGGAAATACAGTTTATTATAGAGGAAAATAAAAAGGAACGCGGAATTTAGGCAGTTTTTCCATAATATCGAAACAAAACGGACTTCGTAGCGAAACTGATTCCGTTGTGTGACTAGATTTAAAAGCGAAATTTAAGGAAAGTATGAAATTAATAAGCGATTTTCAAATTTATTTAAACTAAATAATACATGTAATTAATAGATAACTGTAAGAAAATAGCCTTATTCTAAAGGATTAACTCAAAATAATTGATTTTTTATTCGGTTTTGTGACTCAGTCGAATTTCAATGGGTTATTTTTTAATTTTACTCTAAAATCGTAATAATTTACTTAATATTTATATATTTTTCGAATATATATATTTACTGTAAACGTTTTTGTGGCCGCACAGGTTTAAAAGGTAAAACCTCTATCTAATTTCATAGATTTCATTCCACCCATTTGGAGGGACAGTGACAAAATGGAAGTCTTGAAATCATAAGGCTGTGTGCACACAACTTAAAAATTGCCTAAATACCATTATTAGTAGGTAAGAAATAAAACAATAATTGTAACTATTCTTCTATTACTATAATTATCGTTATAAATTGCACTGATTGACATAAGTCTTATTAAAACTTTACAGGATAATAGGAACTCCGTAGTTTCTAATCACATAATACTATATATACTATAATATTATAAAGCTGAAGAGTTTGTTTGTTTGGTTGAACGCGCTAATCACAGGAACTACTGGTCCGAATTGAAAAAATATTTTTGTGTCGGGTAGCCTATATAACGAGGAAGGTTATAAGCTGTATAATGTCACACTACAACTAAGAGAAGCGGAGCAGTAATGAAAAATGTTGCAAAAACGGGGAAAATCGCACGGGTAGGCGTGACGGGAAGGGTCGGGAGAACACGAAATTTATCGCGGACGAAGTCGCGGGCAGAAGCTAGTGATAAATGATTTTATTTCTGTAACTAGGTTTGTTCAAACATTTTTACATGTCAATAATATTTAAAAAAAAAAACATTGACATGTAAAAGTGCTATGTTCAAGTTTTGTCAGTAATGTTCAATCTGTAAATTTGAATGAACAAATATAAAAAGATAGATTATTTGTAACTGTTTTCATAAATTTGGTAAGTAAGGTTTTGCAATGTGAACTAAGTTTTATGCATTCCG
The DNA here is from genome assembly GCA_932294355.1 of Aporophyla lueneburgensis. Lineage (NCBI taxonomy): Eukaryota > Metazoa > Arthropoda > Insecta > Lepidoptera > Noctuidae > Aporophyla > Aporophyla lueneburgensis. The sequence continues at coordinate 16,243,537 of OW028746.1, read as the reverse complement.
ACCTGTTGTGACTTGCCGTTCCGCTATATGTGACCGTAGAATAAGTCACAAAACGGAGGTCACATAATGCCACCTTATTGTAGTTTTAAATTGCTTTAAAATTACCCAGCGTACTTAGCACTATTCACTTTGTAGTTTCATATACTATACCAATTTCGCAAAGTTTAAAAAATAACAATAATTTTTAAAAAGTGATTTATAATGGTAAAACTTGGTCACATACCTGAGCAAAGAAATTGAAACACAGAACACTTCCACAGTATGCGTCGGCGCTGGTTACTAATTAGTTAGACAATGAAAGCAAAATGGTGTCTCCGATGAAGAACGACATATTATTTTGCCATTTCGTGCAAAAAAGACCGGTCACAAAACGGAATGTTCCGGTTAGCTTAAATTTGCGATTTTAATATAGATTTATTTTTAATAGAAAATATGAAAAAATAAAAAATAAATGATTCTTTTAACTGATAAATTGGACTTTTAAGAATTCAAATTTTATTTACTAAACCACTCGCACATACGAATATTTTTAGAAATCAAAGATTTTCTGAGGCCTGCAGGGAAGGGGACAGCTAAATTCGATGGTGTTCAATATTTTAAAATCTTCGTAAGTTTTATATTTAGTAAAAAAACAACTAAACGATAAATTATAAATATATTTTAAAATATGTTCTTTTCACTTCAATTAAAATATTCTACTAGACGTCATTCATCACAAAAAAAAATAATTAACAAAGTTGAGGGACAAGGCAAAATACGGGGATACAAGATTTTTTGAAAATGCCCAGGTACAGGTGCGTACAAATGGTTTAAATAACTATTTACGTATAAAAGTAAGTAAATAGTTATTTAAACCATTTGTATATATAAATATGTAACGTAGAGAGTTATCAGAGAGTAGGGACTTTATTGACGAGTTTAGTACAAACATAATGTTAATAAGATTTGATTGTAGGTTTGAACATAACTCCATTATGGTTGTCATGGCCTTATAAGGTCACATATACTATTATCCTACTAATATTATAAATGCGAAAGTTTGTATGTATGGATGTATGGATGTGTGGATGTTTGTTACTCTTTCACGCAAAAACTGCTAAACGGATTTGGATGAAATTTGGAACACAGTTAGTTTATAATCTGGATTAACACATAGGCTACTTTTTATTCCGGTAGTAAGTTCCCGCGGGATATTTTCCGACCTACACGCGGGCGAAGCCGCTGGCAAAAGATAGTATATGATAAATATGACAGCACTTTTACCACTTACCGTTGTTTTTAATTTAGTTTAGTTTTTTAGTTATGTTCTAACATTTGACTGAAAGCTAAAGCTCAATATAATATGGCTTACATGCTGTGCGTGTGTACGTACGTATTTTACAAACCAATAAATAATTTTATGTAACACTTTTGTGTGAGACTGTTTCAAAAAACTAAATTTTGTACTACAAATTTAAGAAGGTTGGCATAATGCTGGAATAACATTATCTCACCATATTTTTTTTTGGAATGAAATCTCTTAGATAACCTTGAGAGGTCGTAACTACTTAACCAGGTTTGCCTGTGAATTCCTAAATAAATTAAGGCCTTAAGTCAGGGCTAAAAAAATGAAAGCGACTACTCGCCTAGAGAAGCCCCCTGTCGGGTATGAACGTCGGGTTAGGGCATCGCAGGAGCGTAGGAGGCAGCAAGATCTGAGTGATTATTATTATTTGGGGACGAATTTATAGCTACAGCGCGGCCAAGCAGTTCGTCGAGCAAGGGTCGGAGGACCTCGGCTGCGCGCTCAGAAAGACGATCGTTTTTGTTTTTGTATCGTACTGGTGGCCCCTATTGTTTCCCTGGACGACAGTAATGGGGTCATCAGGGTCGGTCAGAATATGCCTTGGGCGGCGAACTCTACTGATTCGGGAGGTAGTATAACTAGCGGCCGCGACAACCAGAGGGTTACGGCTTTATCGAAAAAGTGCCTTGCGTTTCATGAATAGTGGGATTTTGAGATCGAGGTGGAGGATTTCATTACGAACGTACCAAGGGGAACCTGAGGCCTTACGGAGATACCTCAGAAGGTAGCTTAGGTAGGCCCATATTGTCGAGAGTCGATTTTGATGATGAGTATAATTAACATGTAGTACTAAGTATTTCCATGCAAAGAACTTATGACCATGAAGTTATAGTACATTACGATATTAGTGCGTTATGATGGTTATAACATGCGAGGCGAAGGCGAGGGCGTAATTGAGCCGAGCATGTTATCTATACTAATATTATAAAGCTGAAGAGTTTGTTTGTTTGTTTGATTGAACGCGCTAATCTCAAGAACTACTGGTCCGAATTGAAAAAATCTTTTTGTGTTGGGTAGCCTATTTATCGAGGAAGGCTATATAACATCACGCCACAACGAAGAGGAGCGGAGCAGTAATGAAAAATGTTGCAAAAACGGGGAAAATCGCACGGGTAGGCGATTCGACGCGACGGGAAGGGTCGGGGGAACAAGAAATTTAACGCAGACGAAGTAGCGGGCAGAAGCTAGTTTAAGATAGAATTGAGAAATCTATACTTATCTATATAGATAGTTGTGTTAGTTACACTATTTATAACTCAAGAACAGCTGAACCTATTTCGCTGAATATTGGTGGGAAGGTAGCTGAAAACCAGGAGACGGACATAGGATACTTTTTTTATCCCATTCGATTATAAAGAGGAAAGATTTGATTGTTTGTTTGTATTGAATAGGCTCCGAAACTACTGGTCCGAATTGAAAAAATATTTTTGGTTTGGGTAGCCTATTTATTGAGGAAGGCTAAAGGTAACATCACGCTACGATCAAAAGGAGCGGAGCAGCAACGAAAAATGGCCGAAAATTAGCAGGTAATTCGATGCGACGGGAAGGTTCAGGGAAGCAAAACTTTGACGCGGACGAAGTCGCGGGCAGAAGCTAGTAACCAATACGCACGTATATCGTACGACGTTTTTTAACACATTTGCGAGGAAACAGAAAAAAAAAACATTTTATATTTTGTTCATCTTTAATTATTGAAACAGTTAGTGAAATTACAATTATTAAAATGATACGTAGTTGTAGTTGGTTTTTTAATTATGTTTTTATTTACACAAAACAATGACATTATGAATAGTAATAATAATTATTATACTATTCATAATGTCATTGTTTTGTGTTAGGGTAAATGTTGGAGACGACGAAACTTCTTGAAAGGCGGCAGAAGAGCATTGTAATTCGTCATTAGTTGTAAATAAGAAAGTATTATCAGTAGAAGTAGAGGGGCGCGGCTCAGGGCAAAACTTCTTCGCTTGTGGCTCCAAATTTATTGCCTGAGTTATATATAGGTACTAGCTTCTGCCCGCGACTTCGTCCGCGTCAAATTTTTGCTCCCCTGACCCTTCCCGTCGCATCGATTTGCCTGCTCGTTGCTGCTCGCTCCTTTTGAGTTATAGTGAGTTAACCTTAAAAGAGAGACATATGCTCTCGCGGACTTTTTTTTAGAACTTTTTAAAAGGAACAATTCCGTGATACATGATTTTTGCGTTACTTTAACCGTTTACGCAGCGCACGCAACGGAAACTCTCAAAAGGAATAAATTTGCCCCGTTTTTGCAACATTTTTCATTACTGCTCCGCTCCTCTTAGTTGTAGCGTGATGTTATATAGCCTATAGCCTCCCTCGATAAATAGGCTACCCAACACAAAAATAATTTTTCAATTCGGACCAGTAGTTCCTGAGATTAGCGCGTTCAATCAAACAAACTCTTCAGCTTTATAATCTATACTAATATTATAAAGCTGAAGAGTTTGTTTGTTTGTTTGTTTGTTTGTTTGTTTGATTGAACGCTCTAATCTCAGGAACTACTGGTCCGAATTGAAAAATTCTTTTTGTGTTGGGTAGCTTATTTATCGAGGGAGGCTATAGGCTATATAACATCACGCTACAACTAAGAGGAGCGGAGCAGTAATGAAAAATGTTGCAAAAACGGGGCAAATTTATTCCTTTTGAGAGTTTCCGTTGCGTGCGCTGCGTAAACGGTTAAAGTAACGCAAAAATCATGTATGACGGAATTGTTTCTTTTAAAAAGTTCTAAAAAAAGTCCGCGAGAGCATATGTCTATCTTTTAAGGTTGACTCACTATAACTCAAAAGGAGCGAGCAACGAAAAGTGGACGAAAACTAGAAGGCAAATCGATGCGACGGGAAGGGTCAGGGGAGCAAAAATTTGACGCGGACGAAGTCGCGGGCAGAAGCTAGTATTAGTATAGATTTATTTTGGCACTTATATTTGCTTTGTTTTGGATGGAATCTTCTACATAAGATTCTGCTACTGCGTTAGAACGCCACCCACCATGCCGCTTTACGGCCTGGCCATGGCCACAGTCTCTGGCGGTGCGAGGCGCGGTGCGGCGGGCGGCGCGGCGAGCGGCGCGGTTCTCGGTGGTATGCCACAGCTAGACCGCGGCGACCGCGGCGGCGGCGGCGCGGCGGCGTCAGCGGTGGACGTACTTAGAGAACGGCTAAACTATTAAAATGCCCCTATCAAAAGTGGAATTTCACTCTCTTTATTATGAATATTGGAACTATCTTTGTAATTTGTTTGAATATACGCGGGCAAGCATAGAAACTTTTGATTATAATATACTCGGATACATACATGAAGACTTGAAAACTAAAGTTTATTTTAAGAAAATTGTTTCACCTCTAGAACAGCTGTTTCTAACTTTAAGGTACCGATGTAGATATATACTTACCACTACTACCAGGAAATTGTTGTTTTATTTCGTCCCATATTTTTTTTATAACATGCCTATATTTATGATGTGGATGTTTTGACATCCACATTGCTGGTATTAGTAATTCACTTATAAATTGTTCCGTATCCATTATTTTTATAAGCTCAACGCGCGATAAAAACAAAATTATTTGTTTCGGTCGCGCGAGGCCTGAATGCGTCCACCGATGCCGCCCCACGCGCCGCTCTGAGCTGTGGCCACCTTGATACTCAATACTCGCAAGTACATTTGTTTCACTCGCACACCGCGCCACCCGTCGCCACTGCCTGCGCGCCGCGCGCCACTCGCCGCGCCGCAGTTCGCGCCGCTGCACAGTGGAACGAATGTATGGGAGCGGTTGGACGTAGACATGTCCGAAAAATAAGAGTAAAATTATGACAAACTAATGATGCCATCTTATTCGATTACTTAATGCCTTCATAAATTGTGGTGATGAATTTCTTCATAACTCCCATATTTCGGGAGTAATTTGAGAAAATGTGAAATTTTACTATGAAAATGAGTGTATCGAGCTCTCTCCCTCCTGATTCCGGGCTTGTTTCAAGTAGCGGTCTCTAATATCGTAATGCTATTACTAAGAGCTATATTTAATACTAAGACACATAGTGCGCCAAATGTGCACTTTCTGGGATAAAAGGAAATGAAAATTTAAAAAAAAAAACGTTTTTTCCCCATTTGTATTTACTTTAAACCGCAGACAGACTTATTAAGAGGTCTATAAATATATTATATATATACAGAAATATATATTAACAAAAATATTCACAAGAACTGATGAGAGTATGACTTTTAAGTAAGTTGATAATAAATTACCTAGTTTCATTAAAAGTACAATAAATAATTAAGATGTAAGCTCTAATTTACTAAGTTACACATTTTAAAACAATAACATCATTTAATTATCTTCGTCATCATCATCATCATCAATTAATTCAAATTCAGAATCGATGTCCGCTAAATCATTTATGTTAACAAATTCGATATCACTTTTCTCAGAATCCGTAAGCTCATAAAATTCCTTAAAAGAAGATTTTTTTACAAACTTATTTCCTTTTGGACGGATACTTGTAACAAGTGGATCAGAAGACAGTAAAAGATTGTGCATAATATCTTCATTGCATGAGATACTGCTATGCTTTCGAGAATGCCCCTCTCTATATTTTCTAAAATCTTTATTTCTAGCCTCAGATGCCTCTTCGGATAGAAAACCAATGGGCACAATTGACATGTTCTGAACTATGTCTGGCCCATGCATTAAAATTTTATGAAGTGAAGAAGGCATATAATACCATGGGTATAACTCCACGTAAAGCTTAGCAGTATCAAAGCAGAACTCTCGGAATTTAGTTACGTTGATCTTCTCTCCTGATGAAATACACTGCAAGATCACACAGATTTTTCTTAAAAGCATAGCATCTATTCCGGTCAGTTCAGCAGATTTAGTGTAGTTTTCAAAAAATCTCCTTGCCGAGTTGCCATTGTTGGTGGATCCACTGCCTTGTTTCACAACATCGAGAAGTAAGCCCGTTTCTCTTCTTACAGCCTCTTGAACTCTTTTCTTCCTGTCATCAACTTGCCTTTTTGCTATATCACCCCTTACTTGCCATGATTTTATGTCTAATTTGTAGGAAATGTGTAATAAGCATTCCATTGAGCGAATCCAAGCGTGAAGGGTGCTTAAGCTATATTTATACATGTCCTCGTTTGCGTGTTTATCTTTGATTAACTCTAAATTATTCATTTCTTTAGGACAAGCCTTGCATATGTCACACACTGAAGCTGCTGTATTGGATATAATGGAATGAATTTTACCATCAATCATTGTCAACAGCAGTTGGTGTTTGACACTAATTCCATCAGTGATGGTGGATGGAGTTAAGGCTTCAATCTCTGCTTCGATTTCAGCCATCTCTCTCTGCACATTTTCTTTGGTTTCCTTTATAAACTTAAACAATATTGGCCGGCAAAATGAAGTGGAAGATGGTCGCTCGTTTTCCCAAATTGTTACACCTTTTGAGACGAGCCGCAGTGGTACAAGACTAATCATAAAATTACTAGCAAGATCGATTTGCTCATCTTCACTCGTCCTTTGATGATAAATGCTTTGGCTAGATGATCCGTCAAAACCCCATTTGCTGGTCAATACGAGCTGTTGATTGGGATCAACAGGGGTTTCTAACGACCTAATAAGTCTTCTTGAGGTTAAATCCATCAAGGCTTGTAATTTGATTTTTGCAGAGCTCTCTGTAACTGTGAGATCTTCTTTGGCCGGATAGCACTTAATTTTTTCTTTAACCAACATGTAGTAACTCGGGTATTGAAGAGCTCCTTCTTGAGTGTTGAAATCCCGAAGAGTGTTATAGCGCCATTTCGATAAGTTCATCGATACATAAAGAGCCAATGCCTTCAAAGGGGATATTTCCCGTACCTGAATTGATTTACCTTCAATGAAGGCTTTGATTTTTGAGGCCTCTTCTGGATTCTCCGTCAAGTATTTCATAACATAAGCTGTATCGCTTTGTCCTGCCTTTTGAAGCGCCCTTTCGGCCGAAAACATAATTTCAGCGCTGCTACTGCTGCATGAAAGACTATCTTCAGTGCGTCTTCTTTTTTGCCGGTTACTAAGGTCCTCAAAAGATTTACGAGGACTAGGATGTGTACAAGTTGAAACATCAGATTTAGCAGGAGAAATTATGGGCTCGATGACGTCACTTATATTTTCTGTAGAAGGTTCCATATTTTCATTCTGTAATTCCGGCCATTGAATTGCAGCCTGTAGCCAAATCTCATGTTTCTTCCGAAACTTATCTGTGCTTCTTCCAGACTGTGTCCATTTTGCATAAATGCGGTAGCAAAATCGACGACACCAGTCTTTTAAACTTGTTTCAGCACTTTCACATAACTGAACACAACTGTTATCTTTTAAAACACTGAACAAATAGTTAAAGTCGCGTAAATCTTTATGTGCGCGTGCGCATAAAGCAACGTGAATATCAAGATTTGTATTAAAATTTGGAAAATACATTGCGAGATTAGCTTGGATACAACGAGGTGTAAATCAACACTGATTTTAAAGTTACTAATAGTGACCTATTTATATAAAATCCAGGTATCCCAGGTATCCTTTGTTAAATATTGCAAGGTAATTAGTTATTGTGATAATTAGTAAATGATGCATGCTAAATTAGTGTATTAAGAGCCATTTAGTAATTAAATAATAGCAATGTTCTTATCAGTAATCATTAGTGCATCAGTTTTATATGTAAACCTTAAGTCCCTAATTATATATCCTAATTAGCTTATATCTTCTCTAATTGGCTGCTCAGAAATGTTATTGTAATAAGGTAAACCTTTAGAAAAACGGTTTTAATCAACAAAATAAACAAAAAATAAAAAAATTGTGTTATAAAATAAACATCACTCTTTATCCCAGAAAGTGCACATTTGGCGCACTATGTGTCTTAGTATTAAATATAGCTCTTAGTATTAGCATTATGATATTAGAGACCGCTACTTGAAACAAGCCCGGAATCAGGAGGGAGAGAGCTCGATACACTCATTTTCATAGTAAAATTTCACATTTTCTCAAATTACTCCCGAAATATGGGAGTTATGAAGAAATTCATCACCACAAGTTATGAAGGCATTAAGTAATCGAATAAGATGGCATCATTAGTTTGGCATAATTTTACTCTTTTTTTTCGGACATGTCTACGTCCAACCGCTCCCATACATTCGTTCCACTGTGCGCTGTCCGCGTCGTCGCGCCGCGCCGGTAGCTGTGGCAAACTTCATACTACCATTTGTTTTCACCGCTCACCGCTTGCCGCGCCTCACGCCGCGCCGCAATACGCGCCGCTCTGGGCTGTGGCCAGGCGGCTAAAGTCAATGTATCAGTTCCCGATTCAGCAAGTAATGTAGCTGACGTTCTTCTGAAACTGTGCCCTGTATAATAATCAGCATCCGGCAATCCTAAAAACTTGGCGACTTCCTTTGGCATGGCACCGAATTTATTTATGCCAATAGGTTGCGCAGTACATTTACCTTTTTGGTAATTCTGAAAGAAATGATTATTTTTTGCCTTAGTCGTACGCAGAGCTTCATATTTTTTGACCACGTCATAAAATGGGCCGTCGATAATAAAAGATCGGGGTAATTTGTTTTTAGTGTTTGAGATTTTAACTAAAAGCATTTTGCCTTGATTTTCAATGTCTTTTGTGGTAATATTGTGAAGCTCTTGCCGTATACATGCACCATTAATCCATACTTCCATACTATATTATACTATCCATATCCATATCCATACTAATATTATACTATCCATATCCATATCCATACTATCCATACTATCTGTCGGCGACGAAATCTAAGCATCTAGGCGCAAGTAGTATCGGAGTGCACCCTGACAATGATTTTGTAAGTTAGAAAGCATTTTTAAATTAGTAAAGGTCTCAAAAGTTCGTAAAAATGTCAAATTTAGACCCCCTCTGGGTAAGTGGGTGCAAGTAGCGCAGAGAGCGCCTTGATAATAAAATGTAAATATAAGGAATAATTTTGTAGCTAGTAAGGAATTTAATAATTTTGAAAAGTCTTGTTTATAAGTTTATGTATTAGATTCTAATTAGTTTTAGTTTATAGATTTCATGCTTAGTTTTCTTATTAGAATCTAGTTAACTTCAATTTGAGTGAATCTTGTAAGGAAATGTACAAAATTTCGAAAGGATGTTCTATAATTACGTAACTTGAAAATGAGGTTTTTTGTTTATGGTCCGATTGTTGCTATTTTTGTTGTTAACGATAGAATTAGATGTAAAACCACTTTTAACGTTTAAATTATCAAAATCGGACCACAGGATTCAGAGATATTATAGATTAAAGATAGTGGCAATTGTCCTAAGTCAAACTTTGTAAGTTTTTGTTCTAGAAAGTTTTTATTGTGACTATGTACATGCAATATTGTGTTTTTATATAAGAAGGGACCACATAACAAATGTAAAAATATATAAAATGTAAGGGTTATGTGATAATTAATTAAAAATAAAGGGGTTCAAAGACTTCGGCTTGATGAAAACTAACAGTGAAATGGGCTTGAAAATCACTGTCGTCTATAAGGTAATGGGAAGCGGCCCCGTCGACTATAAAATACGCACGATCGGCCGGGCCCATTTAGTCGCAGCTCAGCCGTTGAAGAGGCACAACGAAGAACAAGCCGGAGTCCATGGACCAAAAATACTAGAAGAAAAGTGTTTTATTTCGTCCGTTTCTCTCAGAATTCAGCCTCACGTTCAGTCTCCCGAGGTCTTGGTCGACCGTAGTGTTATTACGCATTCAGGGGTGCGTGGTGACGTGTTTTACCAGCGCAATAGGTAAGTAGGGAAGCACGTCAAAAACGTGGGAGAAGTCCCAGGGCGAGTAAGGGTGCTGACTACATCCCATTCGTCCACTACAATTGGTCCTTCGAGCGCCGGATTCCCTGCAGGAAGAAACCAGAAGAATTCAGAAGACTGAAACATGCCGGTTACCAGGTCGCAGAAGGATGCCCCCTCACGTCCGCCGTCCCGTCCTTCCGCTAAGGACGCGACAGAAGAGGCAACAGAATCAGAAGGGGTCACGTCGGCGTCATCGGGAACCGCAACTACATCGGGCACGAACACCTCTTCGGGTACGACGGCTACGGAAGAGACCACGACAACGGAGACAACGGTGGAGACTGCGACCACAGCGGCGACCGAGAAGAACGGTCAGAAGAAAGAAGCCGCACAGAAGGAAACGACCAAGAAGGCCCCAGAAGATGCCGCGGAAAAGGCTGTTCCTGGTTCTACCAAGACGCTAAAGCCGAAAGGGGTCGGTCGTCGCGCCAGGTCCACGAAGACCACGAGTACCACGGCCAGAAGACGCGAGCTGGAAGCCAGAGAAGAGTTAGCGCGCCTGGAACTGAAGCAAGCACAGGCTGCGGCGAAACTAGCCCGTGTCAGATTGGAACTGGCACAGTGTGAAGATGATGACTCCGTGGATGAAGACCTGGAAGACAGAACAGCACAGGTGCAGAACTGGATCCAGACATCTATAATGGAAGACGACAACAGGGAACGACCGGAGCCACGAGATCAACCTCCAGCAGAAGAACCCCAGAAGGTGAAGCCAGAAGAGCACTCTCCAACGAAAGGAACTACGATTGAAATTCAAACGTTGGCGACGGCGTTGAAAGAAGCCTTCACTATACGGGAACAAGCAACGCAGCCGAAGTATATCCACGAGTTACCCTACTTCGACGGCAGCAGCAGTGAGTGGTTGGCGTTCAAGGTTGTCTACGAGGATACAGCACCGATGTTCAACGACGTCCAGAATATGGCTCGCTTAAGAAGAGCACTTAAGGGCAACGCAAGAGAAGCTATCAAGAGTCTGCTGTACTCCGAAGCCTCTCCGCTGGAAGTGATGCAAGCCCTGAGAAGAAGATATGGAAGGCCTGACGCGCTGGTGTTAGCAGAATTGGACAAAGTCAAGGCGTTGTCGAAGATCTCAGAAAACCCAAGAGACATATGTGTCTTCGCAAGCCAGATCAACAACAGCGTAGCAGCGATAAAGGGGTTGAAGAAACCGCAGTACCTACATTCACCTGAAATAGTGAAACAAATAATAGAGAAGATGCCAACGGTCCTCAAGTTCAGATGGTATGACTTCACGGCAGCAGCAGAAGAAAGTGAATTCTCCGACTTAACCCTGGTATCCAACTTCCTGAACAAAGAAGCAGACAAATGTGGAGCCTTCGCGACCTCAGAAGAAAAGAGTGGGATCAAGAGGACTCATCGACAAGCGGCGCATGCTACGAAGGAGAAGGACTTCAAAGGAAAGGATGCTAAGAAGACTTGCCCCATGTGTGAAAGTGAGCACTTCCTAGTTGAATGTCAGAAGTTCCAGAAGGCGTCGGTTCAAGATCGGTGGGCAATAGTTAAGAAGAGCCACGTCTGTTTCAAGTGCCTTCAAGGGAAACACCGGAAGGAGAGCTGCAGGAAACCACCATGCAAGGAATGCAAAAGGTGGCACCATCATCTGTTGCACGTCGACTCAGAAGACAGGACCTCGGGAGACAAAAAGGAGACACATCAAGAAGAAACAAGTGTCACGGCGTCAGTGAATGCAGTAAACAACGCAAGAGCATACCTGAAGATAGTTCCAGTGGAAGTTTTCGGGTCAAAAGGATCTAAGAAGATACTAGCCCTCATGGATGAGGGGTCAACAGTGTCACTCTTGGATGAGAAGGTGGCAGAAGAAGTCGGCGCTCAAGGAAACAGAGAAGAACTAGTCATCGAGACAGTAGGAGGCAGGCTGATAAAGAAAAAGGATTCTCAGACACTGGACCTCACGGTGAAGGGAGTTCACCAAGGAACCAAGAAGACAATCAGAAGAGTCCGAACTATCAACGAGCTGAAGCTTGCACCACAGTTCTTAGACAGAAAAAGGATTGAAGAATGTCGACACTTAAAGAAGATCGCCGACTCGCTGTACTACGAAGGGGAACCACCGCAGCTACTCATAGGTCAAGATAACTGGGAGCTGATTGTGACTCAAGAAGTAAGAAGAGGGAAACCAGGACAACCAGTCGCTTCAAGAACAGGACTTGGTTGGGTGCTACATGGATCGGACAGCGGGAGTACAAGACCAGTGCAATTCCTGAACACGTGTCTTCATGTCAGCACACCTGAAGAAGAGATGCATCAAGCCATCAAGGACCATTTCGCGATCGAAGCGCTTGGGGTGCTACCGAGAAGACCTACTACGGACTCAGAAGGTAGAGCACTTGCCATCCTAGAGAAGACCTGCAGAAGACTTGAAGATGGTCGATTTGAAGCTGGACTCCTGTGGAAGAACGAAGAAGAGCAGATGCCAGAGAGCTACACGTCTGCTAAGAATCGATTGATCAACATCGAAAAGAAGATAGACAGGGATCTCCAGCTGAAGGCAGAATACAACAAGCAGATCCAGCATCTAATCGACAGCAAGTATGCAGAGGAAGCACCTATAGGACAAGAAGACTCCAAGAAGAAATGGTACCTCCCTCACTTCTCCGTGGTTCATCCCCTTAAGAAGAAGATAAGGATCGTCTTCGACGCAGCAGCCAAATCCAGGGGAAGAAGCCTCAACGATGCTCTACTGCCAGGACCAGACCTACTGCAGTCACTCTTTGGAGTACTGCTCAGGTTTCGTCAAGGGCCCTTAGCAGTGGCAGCCGACATAAAGGAAATGTTCCTGCAAGTTCGTATCAGACCAGAAGATAGAGACAGCCTGCGTTTCCTGTGGCGAGGGGATCGGCGCGACATAGTACCGAAGGAGTATAGGATGACATCAGTCATCTTCGGCGCAACTTCATCTCCCAGCACAGCGATCTACGTCAAGAACCGAAACGCAGCGGACTTCAAGGAACAATACCCAGAAGCTGCAAGAGCGATCGAGCTGAACCACTATATGGATGACTACCTACACAGCTTTCATTCAGAAGAAGACTTCAGAAGAGTGACGGCGCAGGTGGACTACATACATCGGAAGGCAGGCTTCGAGCTTGGAGGATGGGCATCAAACCAACTTGAGCTGCTGCAAGACGTAAAAAAGGACACAGCAGAGAAAACCGAAGTGGACCTTGGCGAGAAAGAAGAGAAGACACTAGGACTGCGCTGGTTCACAGAAAGGGACTCCATCGGCTTCAGGGCGAACCTTCGAAACACACCGGAGGAGATAGCTACAGGGCTCCAGGTGCCTACGAAGAGAGAAGTCACCAGCGCCGTAATGTCAACCTTCGACCCACTGGGATTAGCATCACCGGTTCTCGTCCAAGGCAAGAAGCTGCTTCAGAACATATGGCGAAGCGGCGTCGGCTGGGATGAAGAAATAGAAGACAAGGAATACGAAGCGTGGAGAACCTACTTAGAGAAGATGAAGCTGCTTCAAGACCTTCAGATTCCAAGATGTCTAGCGCCACATGGCACCGAGGGGGAGCTGCACACCTTCACAGACGCAAGCGAGATGGCGTACGCAGCAACAGTTTACTGGAGGACACAAGGTCGGGACGGGACTTACCACATCAGCTTAGTGGCGGCAAAAGTACGTGTCACACCACTAAAACCAGTGTCGATCCCGAGAGTCGAGCTGCAGGCGGCCCTTCTTGGAAGCAGACTAGCACATTCGGTGGAAGAAGAAATGGACCTGAAGGTGGTAAAGAAGACCTTCTGGACAGACTCCAGCATCGTACTCTCTTGGATCAAGACGGACCCGAGAACCTTCAAGACGTTCGTAGCTCATCGCTTAGCAGAGATAGAAGATCTCACGAAACCACAGGACTGGAGATGGGTACCGACAGCACATAACCCTGCTGACGATGCGACGCGCGACGTACCGGAACACTTCGACTGCTGTCACCGCTGGTACGTTGGACCTGACTTCCTAAGGAAAGAGGAAGCCCACTGGCCGGCACCTAGAACATTCAAGAAGGAAGCCACCGGTGAAGAGAAGACAGCAGACGTCGTAGCAGCAGCAAGCACCACTTATCCATCACCAGATCCTGAGAGGTTCTCGTCCTGGAAGAGACTGTGGCGAACTACAGCAAGAGTGTTACAATTCATACAACTCTGCAGAACAAAGGAGAGGGTCAACGTCAGCCGAGAAGATCCCGCCTGGAAAGCGACGAAAGGAAAACGAACTAAAGGTGTCGAGAAACGACATCAATCTTCAAGAGTGCCCGACAGGAAATATATACCGCTGAACGCCGAACAACTAGAGCAAGCTGAAATCATACTACTGAAAGGCAGTCAAGAGAGAAGCTTCAAAGAAGACATCAAGTGTCTGCAGCAAGGAAAACCATTAGAAGGAAGCAGCAAATTGAAAAAGCTCGACGTAGTGCTGGAAGACGGTCTCCTGCGGCTGAAAGGAAGAATCGACGCGATACGGGGAGTAACAAGAGAATACAAGAGACCCATCGTGCTCGACAGTAAGGACAAGACCACGAGACTTATACTGGAAGATTTCCACTGCCGATTCAACCATGGTAATCACGCAACAGTAATAAACGAAGTGAGACAGCGTTTCTGGGTGCTGGGAATAAGATCAGCAATCAGAGCAGTGCAACATCAGTGTCAATGGTGCAAAGTGAGAAGAGCTAAACCGCGAGAATTACCGACGGGCAACCTACCTGCAGAAAGGCTGATGCACAGTACACATCCCTTCACGTGCACTGGCATAGACTACTTCGGCCCGATGACAATCACCGTAGGAAGACGCCATGAGAAGAGATGGGGAGCTCTATTTACGTGCTTAACAACTAGAGCCGTACACATAGAACTCACCCCTTCACTCTCCACCGACAGCATGATAATGGCCTTACGGAGATTCGCAGCAAGAAGAGGAATGCCGAAGATTGTCTACACCGACAACGGGACTAACTTCGTCGGCGCGAACAAAGAACTACAAGAAGCACAAGACACCATGAAACAAGAAGATCTCATCTCAGAAGCAGAGAAGATCGGCGTGCAGTGGAAGTTCATCCCTCCTGGTGCCCCGAATATGGGCGGTGCATGGGAGCGTCTAGTGCGATCAATCAAAACCGCGCTGGACACCACCCTGAAAGAAAAACACCCGCGAGAGGAGATACTCCACACCCTCCTCTTAGAGGCCGAGCACATCGTTAACTCTCGACCTCTCACTCACCTCTCCGAGAATCCTGAAGAAGAAGCGCTAACGCCTAATCATTTCTTAATTGGGCGGTCATGTGGCGCACCAAGAGTCGGCAACTTCGAAGACAGCGAGCTGGTGGGCAGACCCACCTGGAAGGCCACGCAGCGGCTTGCTGACCACTTTTGGCAACGCTGGCTGCGGGAATACCTACCTACCCTGCTGCCCAGGAAGATCAAGGGAAGAACCAACCCCACCGATCTACGAGTCGGAGACGTCGTGCTCATCGTCGACCACAGCCTGCCGAGATGTACCTGGCCACGCGGCAGAATCCAGCAGGTGTATCCGGGACCAGACGGGCGAGTCAGGATCGTCGACGTCGAGACCAGAGGAGGAGTTCTACGAAGACCCAGTTCGAGAGTGGTGTTGTTGGTGCCGGGAGTATCGCCGAGCCTGGAGGATGGTGCGACGCACGAGGGGGAGAATGTCGGCGACGAAATCTAAGCATCTAGGCGCAAGTAGTATCGGAGTGCACCCTGACAATGATTTTGTAAGTTAGAAAGCATTTTTAAATTAGTAAAGGTCTCAAAAGTTCGTAAAAATGTCAAATTTAGACCCCCTCTGGGTAAGTGGGTGCAAGTAGCGCAGAGAGCGCCTTGATAATAAAATGTAAATATAAGGAATAATTTTGTAGCTAGTAAGGAATTTAATAATTTTGAAAAGTCTTGTTTATAAGTTTATGTATTAGATTCTAATTAGTTTTAGTTTATAGATTTCATGCTTAGTTTTCTTATTAGAATCTAGTTAACTTCAATTTGAGTGAATCTTGTAAGGAAATGTACAAAATTTCGAAAGGATGTTCTATAATTACGTAACTTGAAAATGAGGTTTTTTGTTTATGGTCCGATTGTTGCTATTTTTGTTGTTAACGATAGAATTAGATGTAAAACCACTTTTAACGTTTAAATTATCAAAATCGGACCACAGGATTCAGAGATATTATAGATTAAAGATAGTGGCAATTGTCCTAAGTCAAACTTTGTAAGTTTTTGTTCTAGAAAGTTTTTATTGTGACTATGTACATGCAATATTGTGTTTTTATATAAGAAGGGACCACATAACAAATGTAAAAATATATAAAATGTAAGGGTTATGTGATAATTAATTAAAAATAAAGGGGTTCAAAGACTTCGGCTTGATGAAAACTAACAGTGAAATGGGCTTGAAAATCACTGTCGTCTATAAGGTAATGGGAAGCGGCCCCGTCGACTATAAAATACGCACGATCGGCCGGGCCCATTTAGTCGCAGCTCAGCCGTTGAAGAGGCACAACGAAGAACAAGCCGGAGTCCATGGACCAAAAATACTAGAAGAAAAGTGTTTTATTTCGTCCGTTTCTCTCAGAATTCAGCCTCACGTTCAGTCTCCCGAGGTCTTGGTCGACCGTAGTGTTATTACGCATTCAGGGGTGCGTGGTGACGTGTTTTACCAGCGCAATAGGTAAGTAGGGAAGCACGTCAAAAACGTGGGAGAAGTCCCAGGGCGAGTAAGGGTGCTGACTACATCCCATTCGTCCACTACACTATCCATACTTCCATACTAATATTATAAATGCAAAAGTAACTCTGTCTGTCTGTCGGTCTGTCTGTCTGTCTGTCTGTCTGTCTCGCTTTCCTGCTAAAACTGCTGAACCGATTTAAATGAAATTTGGTACACAGATAGTTTAGAGCATGAGAAAGGATATAGGCTACTTTTTATCCCGGTAGTACGTTCCCGCGGGATAATTTCCGACCTCCACGCGGGCGAAGCCGCTGGCAAAAGCTAGTATATCTATATATATAATCTGAATCTCGGAAACGGCTCCAACGATTTTCATTAGTGTACAGGGGGTTTCGGGGGCGATAAATCTATCTAGCTAGGATTCATTTTTATAAAACTTTTTAACAAAAAATTAAACCGCCGAAAAACTGAAAAGCATAAAATAATACTTAAACCTTAAAATTATGAGTCGGCGCTTTGAGTGATCCTTGTTCATTGATTTTTCAGCGCCGACTCAAAATTTTAAGGTTTAAGTATTATTTTATGCTTTTCAGTTTTTCGGCGGTTTAATTTTTTGTTAAAAAGTTTTTATTTTATATTTTTTTGTGGCTTTAATGTACTAATAATACTTGGCAAAGTATACCCTATCCAACACAAAAAGAATTATCAAAATCGGACTACTCTGTATAAAGTTATTCGTGTTTATACATTACAATCAGTGAGTGAACAATCAATCATCCCCTGTTTTCCGACCCTTAGGGTTCGATTTTGTTTTCCAAATTTATATGGGACCACTTTGGAAGTATACCCTTTCCAATAGAAGAAGAATTGTCACAATCGGATCACTATGTAAAAAGTTATGCGTGGTCATACATAAAAAAAAAAAAAAAAAATATACGCGTCGAATTGATAACCTCCTCCGTTTTTTTTCGTCGGTTGAAAATGTCGTTTTATTCTTGTTTTCAAGGACCAACTTTATCGATAATCAACTTGAACATAAACTTATTATTTTAAACACCGCCGAGCACAGCTCGGTCATCCAGATATTCTATACTTATAATAAAACTGTAGAGAGGTCAATTCTGTACATTGCAAATATATTCAAAATTAATAATATTGGAGGATGAATGGTGATCGATACTGACACATGAGTAGAAAAACGGAACAGAGACTAAGCTTCTGAAGAACGAGCAAAATTGTCACCAATGTCACCTATTTTGGTAGGGTTGTCACAATAGGGTAAGACAAATTAAACAAAACATTTGTTAAATAGTTTTATTATTCAGTATGATAGAATCGAATCAAATCAAATAATTTAATTCAACTTAGCCAATTACAGGCACTTTTGAATTGTCAAAAGACATAAAATTAGTACAAAAATAGTTATGGTGCTACAGTCCCAGTCACAAGACATAATATCTGTGAAAGTACCATAGATACCCATTCCAATACGTAGATCTCTATGGAGAAGAATGGGCTAGAAACTCCATGGACACTCTTTTTAACCGACTTCCAAAAGGAGGAGGTTATCATTTCGGATGTTTATATTATTTTTTATGTTTGTTCGGGCATAACTCCGTCGCTTACCAACCGATTTGAAAAATTATTTTTTTGTTGGAAAGGGTATGCCTACTTCCCGAATGGTCTCATAATTTTTTTATCGAAAGCGGACTAGCACTTTTGAAAAATCAACAAAAACCTAAAAGTTATCAACATTGTCTACACCGATTACTCAGAGCTTTCTGATCCGATTTCGATGATTCTTTTTATTTTTTTGTTTGATACAGTATACCTGCCATTGGTCCCATTAGTTTGGTTCAATAGTTTTTATTTTTAGCTCATTGGGTACATGGGTGCTGTTATTACCGGTGCTACGGATTACAAAATTCTAGTGCACATGTAAGAAAATTATGTATTTGACAATAATTTGGGTTGAATATTTAAACTAACAAGGATAAAATAAAAATACTTTTTCAAAAATATGATATTACTAGTAAAAGGATAGTTCAAGTATGATATATCTTTATTTTTTCTAGTATTATTCATACACACAGTACAATAAACAACCATTATTAACAATAAAATAACACGTTTTACATAAAAATATTCAAACTTACAACTAACAAAACAAACAACGTACGGTGCACTAACCCTGAGATTGTCAACTGGCAGTGCAAGCGTAAACCGGTTTTTTCCAGTCTCGCCGCGTACGCGACAAGCGGCCAGTGGTCACGCACACAGGCCCCGCGTGCTTGTAGTGGTGCAATCGAATCGCGCGGTTGTTCGAAGCTTTCTCTCTGTTCCGTTTTTCTACTCATGTGATACTGATGCCAAAAATGCAATCAGTAAATTTTTTGTCTGTCTGTCTGTATGTGCACGCATGGGTCAAAAACCACTGAAGGGATTTTAATCACACTTGGTACGATTGTAGTCCATACTCCTGGGCAGGTTATAGACTATATAACATAACGCTAAGACACATAGGAGCCGAGCAGTGACGATAAATTTGAAGCAAGTCGGATGAAAATGCGCTTTCAAGCTAAAAAAATTCAGAATCAGAATCATTTATTTGCGAAATATGGGTAGTTCAAGAGGTGACATTTTTATATAAGAGCTTTAGACCATATCCTACCATGACAGGTGTGCAAATATTTGGTATAAATACAAATCAAATAGTAAATTCTTCTCTTACCAATCTTACCAATTTTAAAAAATTAGTTATAAATTTCAGTACAAACAAAATATTACATTCTCAAATTTCAATATAGACAAAACATTACATCCTCAAATTCCATTACATTATCAATTAATTCAATATTATAATAACTAGTCATTTACATTTATCATTTAAATAATCAAGAACAGAATAATAACATTTATCAATAAGGAATTTTTTTAGCTGGTTTTTAAATACATTTAAATTCTTGGTTTCTTTTATATCCTTGGGCAGTTTGTGATATATTTTAGGGCCCATACAGAAGGGACTCTTGTCAAACATAACCGTTCTGTGACTTACTGCACGAAGTGTACTTGCAAGTCTGGTACTTTTTAAGGTTGGATATTTACCTAAATTTTTTCTTATGTCCAATGCTAGTTCATATAGGTATAATGATGGAAATGTCAATATTTTTAAACTAATAAAGTGCGGTTTACAGGAGTCAGTTGATTGTAGTGCACAAATTGCTCGAATACATTTCTTCTGAGCTTTGAAAACAATATCTCTGCCAGTGGCATTCCCCCAGAACATTATACCATATCTAAGTGTAGAACCCACATACGCATGATACGCTGACAGGAGAGCATTTTGATTTACAACTTTACGAAGCATATAAATAGCATAAGAGTAACGGCTTAATTTTAAACACACTTGTTCAATATGTGTCTTCCATGTCAAGTCTGAGTCTATGTGTAGTCCTAGAAATTTTGTGGTATATATTTTGTGTATGTTTGTTTGTTCATAATTTATATTTAAGGTACTATCTTTTGAATTTCTATTTTTAAATGTCATCATATATGTTTTTGTTAGATTAATTTGGAGTTCATTCAGTTTTAACCAGTTAACAATTGATGCTAGCGTAGAGTTTATCACATTCTCGTAACATGTCTTAGAGTCATCAGATTCAAATATTGCAGTACTATCATCAGCATACAAAACCATGGGGGATTCGATTGATAGCGGGAGATCATTGATATACAGTATAAAGAGCAAAGGTCCCAAGATGCTCCCTTGTGGTACACCTTTGCAAACTCTTATCGGAGTTGATAGGTGTTTCGTTTCCATTTTAGTTACTTGTGAAATGTTAGATATTTCAGTCCGTTGTTCCCTGTTTCTTAAGTAAGATTCTATGATATCTCTAGCCTTTCCTCGAATCCCGTATGCTTCCAATTTAGCTAATAACAGGTCATGGTTGACGCAGTCAAAGGCTTTTGTCATATCCATGTAGAGCGCTGTGACTTTTTTTTTGTCATCTATACCTTTCAGTACTGTTTTTAGAAAGGTGTATAGTGCATCGTGTATTGATTTATTTTTTCTAAAACCCATTTGTTCTTTTGATAGGATGTTGTGTTTTTCGATATAATTGTAAAGGTTGTTGTAAATTACTTTTTCGAAAACTTTTGACAAAACAGGTATTAGTGATATCGGTCTGTAACAATTCATATCTTCCCTGTCCTGTTTTTTAAATATGGGAATGACTATGGACAGTTTTAGTTTTGTTGGGAACACACCATCTTCGATGCATTTATTGATAATGTGGGAGAGCACTGGGGCTAATAATTCCGCCACTGCCTTAAGTATTTGCGTAGTTATTCCATCATATCCTGTACTATGAGTGTTTTTTAATGATTTTATTATTTTTACAATACTCTCTGCAGTACATGGTCTCATAAAGAGTGAGTTTAAACTGTTACATTTAATTTTACAGTGGTGATTAATGTTAGTAGATTGCTTATTTGGTATTGGAGCTGTGAAAAAATTATTGAACTCATTAGCTATAGTAGTCGGATCTGTGATTGGTAAAAATTAACCTGTATTAACATCAATATCTGGTTGACCGAGCTTTGCTCGGTATTTTTTGGTAAATTGTGTTTAAAATAATAAGATTATGTTCAAGTTGATTATCGATAAAGTTGGTCATTGAAAACACGAATAAAACGACATTTTATAAAAATGAATCCTAGCTAGATCGATTTATCGCCCCCGAAACCCCCTGTATACTAAATTTCATGAAAATCGTTGGAGCCGTTTCCGAGATTCAGATTATATATATATATATATATATATACATATATACAAGAATTGCTCGTTTAAAGGTATAAGATAGACTGCTTTTTATCCCGGTAGTACGTTCACGCGGGATATTTTCCGACCTCCACGCGGGCGAAGCCGCTGGCAAAACCTAGTACCAAATATTAACGCAACTTGAAAAGAAATAAAAATGTGTTAGATAAGGTATAGGTACTTAGCTTACAGACGGTCGTTAAAAAATATGTAAAAGAGTAGATCAATACATAAAATAAGGAGGCAAACTGACCTTTGTTGCCAGGTACTGGCTACCTGGAGCATCTTTAAGAAACTTTTCGACGTCATTTAATGACAGTACCTTAGATTTTTTCTATATAAAACCATCAGAGCGTCTCTTTAAAAATGCAATGAGGCAATGAGATTGAATATAAATTAATATCGACACCATTTTTCATCTTGAGGGTACTTTTCAGCATAGAATATGTTGTCCACAACGAGCTCGGCTTATATTTACTAGCTAGTTCATTAAAATACGCCAAAACTACATTTTCGGAAAATGACTTGGCATTTTTCATGTTTTTCCACTTCAAGAAATTTTCATACGTGGTTATGTATCTGTCCTTGGATATTGACGGCAGCAAGCTGACGCATGCGGTTCGCGCTTCTGTTAGTATATCCGGTGGAGTTGAAGTAATATATGGCTCATCTTCATTATTGAAAGTTGTCATTTTTAGATATTCACAATACGAGCACAAAGAAAAGAAAATTTGAGAAAAATGGCGCGAGGATTATTTTCTGCCGTGGCTGCGTGAAAATGTTGGCAAAGACGCTAGAGCATGCAGCCAAGTTTTTAAATTACCGAATAGGTAGACTGTTTTTATTTTTTATTTTAAATAAACTCAATCTGTGAATGCACACTGTTGCTTTCCCGCCATTTTAACAGCGCGCTAGCGCTGCCTACCTACTGACTGGCGCCGCGCGGCGATTAGTTCGAAATTTGAATAGCAACAGCGCGCTGCTCACTAGCTGGAGTCGTGCGGCGGCGATCAGTTCCATATTTGAAATGGCAAATAATACTGTTATGGAATTTGTATGGACTATAACTTAACTATTTGCTTTGATATCACACGCGTTTTTTTTTCACCCGCTTTACATATTTAAAACCGGTGGAATTACATCAGCTTTACGAGCAAGGGTGTTAAAAAAGTCCTTTCACAATTATTTTACCTCTGATTTTGCATTATTGTACAAATCACAATGATCTTTATTCTCATACCATAAGGTGGCTGTTGGGTTTTCTGCCACTAATAAGTCAAAATAGGTAATTGTTATCTATATCTCGTCACGACAGGGTTGCTACTGTCAGAGGTAAAAATAACTGAACGGATTGTAGTACAGTCCTCATATTGTGTCACACTTGGCTAGGTACTAGAACGTGTTTTAAACCTCGATATGCCATAACAGCGACCCTCTAGCTGCTAGAGGGTCGCTGTTATGGCACATCGAGGTTTGTAATCGTATCGAGGTCTCGATACTACGGCAGAGCTTCGTTATCGTATCGGCAACTCGATACGTTTACAATACCAAACCTACAAAATAATTCGTGCTAGACTCTAGCACGAATATTAGTATCGAGACCTCGATACGATTACGTTAGTGACGTCATACTGATGTAAGTAAGGAAAATAGGCATGGGTCCGATATATCAAAACGAATTCAAAATCCGATTTCATACAAAAATCGAATCGTATCGATTTCTCAAACTTGAAGATTGGATTTCAAAAATCTACCTAGCCGAACCAAACGCTAACGATCTACCACCAAACGAATCGACAGTAAAATCACTGATCTCATCACCAAACGAAATCCAAACGCAAACTGGTCGCTTTCTCTCTTTCTAATTAAACGTAACTTAGCGGAGTAAAAAGATAGCGCGATTTTTGTGATTTAGATTTCGGCTCTCGGAAATCTATCGGAATTTATAATGCGATCAATATCATCTTTACTGCTAAGTACTTAAAGACTACATTGTCGAGATTATACTAAAGCATGAAGGAAAATCGCGCAATCTCTATCTGATTCCAACGCAATCTTAGTACGCAAGCGAATTGGCGAGGCTTGGCGCTATGGAAATCAATTTCTAAAAACGGATTTTGAAATCTGAAATCGGATAAATATCAGTTTGCGTTCAAAACCAAAAATGCCGATGCCTAAAGGAAAAGGATGTGCATCTGGATTGAGGGCCCATTTTTTAAACCCTTGCGTACCGAAATAAGATTTATAGGGAAATTAGTTAAAAATAGTAAAAACTTAAAGCAAAGGGTCATAAATTTCTTAACCATTAATTGGGCATGGCGTGTGTGCGTTCTACTCGGTTTTATAAACCTAGTGGGAATTTTTTATTTAGGAATAAGATTAAAATTCATTTTATTGTTTTTATTTTTTTTTATTATTTAAATAAAAAAACAACGTGGGAAATATACTCCTACTGCAAGTGTAGGGCTAAATGAAGGGAGCTCTATGTGGGAAATAATCTACATGTTGGAGAGTGCTGGTGTAGAATGATAATTCTCAAAGCATGGAGCAGCGCATAAGGATACCAAACATATGGAACAAGAATATTTTGTCCTCTGCTCTTTTGCCCGGGTGCTACAGAATCGACACCTTCTATATTTACTAATGCGTGGCATATGTAGTCCAACATTTGATAAACAGGTCTCATCTGGCACACCATAACAGCCTCCTTTTTTCGTTTTGAATACTGCAGCCTGCTTCTTTCTGCTACTAAAATTATCAATAAGTGCACGTGCAAGTCGTAAACGGAATTCTTTATGGGTGTTTCTTCGTATTGAATGAGTAGTCATATATACTATATATGAATTTATAATGGCAGCTTCCAGTAAAAACCAGAATATTCGGTGCCAATTTTTTCTGGATTTTCGACCTACAGGATAGGAAGATCTGTAATGGTCAAAAAGGTCAACTCCACCCATGAACTCTGTATATTTTTTTATGGCCAACGGACAAAACATATTTTTCTTTGAACCATCTTTTTGAGTCCTCTTTATTTCAATAATATCTTTGGGATTGAAAGCAGTTGTACACACAAATACATCTTTCGTGTCTCTCCATTTGATAACTGAAAGCGGCGCCGAATATTGGTAAATAAATTCACCAGTTTTAGTGTTGTCTCTCTAGATTTCTTGGTAATCAATTCTGGTAAGCCCTTTCTGTTTATGCGAACAGTGCCAATTGAAAATATTTTTTTTTCAAACAAAGCTGTCATTAGCCCCAAACTCGTAAAAAAATTGTCAAATACCAAGAGAGTATTTTCTGGCACATCATCTGCAAGATCTAATACCACCCGGTAACCTAAGTTTTCTTCAGATGCATTACCAACTTTACCTGTGTAAAATTGGAACTGGAACAGATAGCCGCTTTTGGAGTCGCACCTGGCCCAACACTTGTACCCCCTTTTTATGGGTTTTTTGGGCATATATTGCTTCATGGTACTCTTACCTTTAAATTTGATCATAGATTCATCTATGGACTGTGTTTGAGATGATGTGCAAGCTTCAGCAAAGGTCTGATTTAGTTTTTGAATGAGTGGTTGTATTTTACACAGTTTGTCATAGTTGGGGGATGTTTTCGGTAATTCTGTTCTTATGTCAGATATATGAAAATTTTCAGTGATTTTTTTGAACCGTCTTAGGGTCATGACACTAGAAATAACTGGGTTTTTATAAAACACATCTGTGGACCAATATAGCTGGCTATCAGAAATTGGATTGATTGACATCAGTATCATCATACCTAAATATGCAGAGATCTCTTCCTTTGTGACATCTTGCCATCCATGTGATCTTTTTTCATTTGCATATATGTTTGTATTTTCTATAATTAAGTTTAGCATAGACTCCGGAAACATGTCCAAAAAGTAATCTTTTGGGGTACTCCTATTAGTATATATTGTTCTTACTTGCAATGGCTTGTCAAATGAAGGGATATTCAAGTCTCCAACAAATGTGGTCCATAAACGTTCTCTATTTTGCATATCGGAATAACTTGGTCTCGGAGTATTTGATGGAACATTTCTACTTTCAGGAGGCATATTCAACACAGGCTCCTGCTGATTGGACTGTGTATCTGTTATGTCCATTGCTTCATTGTTTATTTGATTTTGTTGAAATACAGTATCTATATCTAAGCTCCTGGACTGGTAGAAAACTGTTCATCAAGAGGCTGAATAACTATTTGAGAGCTTGCACTGGAAACAGGCATTCCATCAGGAAAGTAATCACGTGGGGTACATTCAGGCCTGTTGACAAGTACTTGTTCATCTGCATATTGCACAGTTTCAGCTGCGTCTGTATTTATTTCACCTGGAAAAATAAAGGTACTATAAAACTAATCACTGAAAAAATTCTATTCTTACCTAATTGTTCAATAAATATCTACTTACCACTCAAAATAGCAATCAAGTCGTCTTGAGAAAATGATTTTTGAATTTGGTCTAACATTGTATTCATATGTGATACATCATCTACTATGGGATGTTCATCTTCACTAAGATGGTCAGATTCGTCGTCTTCTGAAGACATCAATATTGACAGTGCCCTTTCCACATTTTCTCCCTTTGAGAGATCTAGTATTTTTCTCTGAAACACATAATTATGTTAGTTGTATATTTTCGTATTAGCTAAAATTAGAGTCAGTTGTGGTCTAAAGTATTATAATTCCCACAAGTTTTGAAGCACAATAATTACACTGATATTGAAACAATCACAAAAAATAACATTGATATCCATAAAACAACTCAAAACCTACAAATAATACTAAATAAAATAAACTTACCACATTTTTCCGCGACATTATAATTTTTTTTTGTATTTGCACTACAATTTTTAGTTCACAACTCAACGAAAACAAACAGCCGGTTTTTTGACTGCCCACTAGAGATGAGGCGTATATACTAGAATAGGTACAGGGAATAGGTAGGTAAAGAGACTAGGTTGCACCTATTCCAACTTTTAAAATACTAGATCTACCTAGTCTCACTGTGCCTACGCAGTACACAGCACACGCACCGCGGTCCGCGCGAATTGAAGTACCGACTACGCGGCGAAGCGAGATAGCAGCATAGTCATAGCTCATTCATATTTCACAAAATCATTTGTGTGTCAGTCACTTGAATTTGAACCCTAATTCAATGGCATAAAAGTAACATTACACGCACTGTGTTGTGCTAAAATATATACTGTCCTTTTTTAACTACACTATTCCGCGGTCCTTCCATCCTTGTCTGTCGGACTAGTCTCGGAGACTCGATACTAGTCCGGAATAGGAGTATTTTATAGAATAGGTACTTTGACAATACTCGATACTAATGAAGACTATGATGATGCAGTCTAGTATCAAATACGGACTCATGCGAATGTGATCTCGCTAGACTCGACGTCGCAAACACGTACAATCGGACTTATTTAGTGATCGGTTTTTGTAACGAAATTTTGATAAATCGTTAAGAACTCATATCTATTTTTATTGTGACATTAATTAATTTGTTTATTGGAACGAAGTTCCTTATGGCGCGTTGCGAAAGGGGGCTAGACGGAATTAAGAGAAAAAGATGTAACGACACTTTTTAACTGACTTAAAAAAAAGGAGGTGGTTTCTCAATTCGACTGTATATATTTTGTTTTGGAACGTAGGAGAGAGAGAGCGAGAGAGAGAGGGAGAGAGAAGGAGAGGGAGAGAGAAGGAGAGGGAGAGACAGGGAGAGAGAGAGAGCGAGAGAAGGAGAGAGAGAGAGAGAGGAGAGGGAGAGAGAGAGAAGGAGAGGGAGAGACAGGGAGAGAGAGAGAGAGCGAGAGAAGGAGAGAGAGAGAGATAATAAGTGTATACAGGTTTTTTGTACATAATAAATAATTTAAAAAAAACAATCATGAATCCTGGAAAGGAACTTCGTTCCATCCGGGTGTCCCTTGAAACCTCTCAAGTCTTGTTTTAAAAAATGGCTCCTAAAAAAAAAAGTGTCGCTTGTGATCATTTTACGGACAAAGGCCAACATGTTTTAATTTTACGTTGATAGTCCTAAGCCTGCGGAAATTATGAAGGTACAATTTATTACTGCTGACGTACGAATCTACGCGTATCGGTGGTACGCAAAGACTAAGCATCTATAAAGTATGCGTATTTCATGGACTAGGTGGACTAGGTGGAATAGGTATTTGGATCTAGTATTTGTACGGACTTGGACTAGGTGCACTTAGTACAAAATTTACCTAGTACGACCCATCTCTACTGCCCACAGATAAAAAATTCTGTTACGTTCCGTTTCAACCTCGACGTTAGGGTGAAGACACATTGTTTGTTCGTATAATAATTGACATATTGTGGGATTCATGTAACTTTTGACGGCATAGAGACACTTAAAATGATGTGGGAAGTATTCTCCTTTAGTCCAATTAAGGGTTAAACGTGAATTAAAACTGTTATGATGAAATAGCTTGGGCCCTCAATCCAGACGCGTGCATAAAATGGCATAGCCTAAATCTCAGTAAGTACTATCTCTGGGTTAATAATTTTTGTTTAAGAATTTAGTTAAGAATTTCCTAAATATTTTAAGAAATTCCCAAATCTGTAAAATATAACATTACCGATTTATGGCGGCATATCTTCTTCACTTCATTATTATTTGTACTGAGGAATCAGCAAAACATGAATATATCTGAAGAAATACCTACATAAATACGACTTTAACATGTTTTACTTACATACCTATGTGAATTAGTTAAAAAGAAATAAGGACACAAAACTTAATTGTTAAGAAGTAAATGAAGGTCGAATTTTACTAAAACGTCTGAACTGAGAACCCAATATTTTCGGCTTTATTGACTAGGCTCAACTTCATAGATTAACGCAAATTAGAATAAAGTTTTAACTATTTCTTAATTAAATTGTTACATATTGTTCGTTCTACTAAATGTCATACTTTAAGAGAAAATTTATTTTCAGCTTTTTGTAAGAGAATTATTTGTAGGGTGACCATAATGTTCAAAGTAAGTATCTGTCCATTTTGTAAAGTGCATTCGGAAAGTCATAATATTTGCAGCTAAAAGTACTATATACCTACTAATTACAATTTGGTTTTCCTTATTTTTAATGTAATTTCTATTTATGTGATGTTACTCTTTAAGGTAATACTATGAGCCAAGTTGCCTAAACAAATAAAAAAAAAACTAAAAACGAAAATGGAAATGATTTTTTTTAAATCAGATATCTCTCTCGCAATTTCGTATTTTTAGGATATAAGACTATTTTAAGGTAACATTTATGTGAAGTAAAGAGTTTTTTATATTTATACCGATCGTGTTTTATTTATCACAATGAATTTGTTTGATCTGGAGCTACAGTGATCCATAGATACGATGACTACTTACACGTATAACATACTGCTAGTCGGTTAGTTTGCCATTAATTTTAAGCAAACACTGTTGAAGCTAAATAAATGTTCTAGTTTTATTTATTTTTATAGAAATTACATATATAGTACTTTTAGCTGCAAATATTATGACTTTCCGAATGCACTTTACAAAATGGACAGGTACTTACTTTGAACATTATGGTCACCCTACAAATAATTCTCTTTAAAAAAATTGAAAATCATTTTTCTCTTAAAGTACGACATTTAGAAGAACGAACGATATGTTACAATTAAATTAAGGAATAGTTAAAACTTTTATTCTAATTTGCGTTAATCTATGAGGTTGAGCCTAGTCAATAAAGCCGAAAATATTGGGCTCTCAGTTCAGACTTTTTAGTAAAATTCGACTTTCATTTACTTCTTAACAATTAAGTTTTGTGTCCTTATTTCTTTTTAACTAATTCACATAGGTATGTAAGTAAAACATGTTAAAGTCGTATTTATGTATTTCTTCAGATATATTCATGTTTTGCAGATTCCTCAGTACAAATAATAATGAAGTGAAGAAGATATGCCGCCATAAATCGGTAATGTTATATTTTACAGATTTGGGAATTTCTTAAAATATTTAGGAAATTCTTAACTAAATTCTTAAACAAAAATTATTAACCCAGAGATAGTACTTACTGAGATTTAGGCTATGCCATTTTATGCACGCGTCTGGATTGGGGGCCCAAGTTATTTCATCATAACAGTTTTAATTCACGTTTAAGAAATTTATGACCCTTTGCTTTAAGTTTTTACTATTTTTAACTAATTTCCCTATAAATCTTATTTCGGCACGCAAGGTTTCAAACAAAGACATTAGATTTAAAGACATGAAATCTCTTTGGTTTCAAAAAATGGGCCCGCAATCCAGATGCACATAAGAAAAGGATGTACAAAATTGAAGGAAAGATCAACGTTTCGTTCAAAAACTATTTACGTATTCAGTTCTTAGTGATTTCAGGGCTTTTAAAACTGTTCAAATTTTGATACGATACGAAGAAACTGCAGCAAAAGTGGTATAATTATTTAATTCATTATTAAAACTTTGTGTTTAGTGAGTCTGTGTTTCTAAACGAATGACATTTTTTGACGCGAAGCTCATCACAGAGTACTTTTATCGGAAGCTCATTCAAGGCCAACTTTGTATTTGTATTGATAATTGAAGTCGATTGAAGTGAACTCTGTGAACTTGTATTTCTTTACATCTAAAACTTCTAAAACTTAAGTCTTGCAGCAATAAAACCAACAAAACGTTTCCAAAATGAGAACCAGCCACCCGCAATACACCATTATGGTAGAATTTATGGAAAAGTAAGTTCATTTAAGATTTTATTGTAAATATATCTGTTGATTGTCAGTGTTTTAATGGGATAGTTGGATTCTTTTTAGGGTTCCGTTGCCAAATGGCAAAAAACGGAACCCTTATAGATTCGTCATGTCTGTCTGTCTGTCTGTCTGTCTGTCTGTCTGTCTGTCCGTCCGTATGTCACAGCCATTTTATTCCGAAACTATAAGAGCTATGCTGTTGAAACTTGGTAAGTAGGTGTATTCTGTGAACCGCATTAAGATTTTCACACTAAAGTAGAAAAAAAACAATAAATTTTGGGGTTCCCCATACATAGAACTGAAACTCAAAAATGTTTTTTTTCATCAAACCCATACGTGTGGGGTATCTATGAATAGGTCTTCAAAAATGGTAATGAGGTTTCTATTATCATTTTTTTCTAAACTGAATAGTTTGCGCGAGAGACACTTCCAAAGTGGTAAAATGTGTGTCCCCCCCCCCGTAACTTCTAAAATAAGAGAATGACAAAACTAAAAAAAATATATGATGTACATTACCATGTAAACTACCAACGAAAATTGGTTTGAAGGAGATCGAGTGAGTAGTTTTTTTTTAAAACGTCATAAATCGTAAACCGTAATTTACCTTACATTCAATCAACTGAAATATAAAAATTAAAAAATATATATATTTTTAAACCGAAAATACCTACAGGTTTGTACGGAACCCTCGGTGCGCGAGTCCGACTCGCACTTGGCCGGTTTTTTTTGTTAAGGATATCAAGCTACAGTTTATTTGTACACTCGAGTAATTCAAAAATATTAGGCTATAATAAACAAATTTGGATTAAATGAAATGAAATAAACTTTGATGAGGTATGTGTGTGAGCGGTTTTCCCACGTATTTATTACTTAAGGTAGAAGAAATAAAACACCACATGCACTTTTTACCAACGTCTCTTCATTTTTTATGAATCGATCTTCATCTTTTTCTAGTGTTACACAGATGAACAATAATTATAATGTCGCGGATACACACATTCCTTAACAATGTGCTTCATTTTTGATAAATAAGTAGGTCTATAATTGGAAGGCAACATATTATTAGAATAGATATTGGAATACACAGTCCTTTAAATGTTAAAATTATTATAGGCATGGAGACTTGTCCAAACCCAGCAGGGGCCCTCGTGGTAGACACTATATGCAGCAAAAATGGAAGGAGTTGACGGATATGCTCAATAGTGATGGTACGGGGGACTCTCGGACAGAGGAAACGTGGCGAAAGGTATGACTATTAAATCTTTAGGCATGTTTAAGGAAATAGACTTTCACTTCACACAAGTAGAAATTACATGCAGGCATTTTATGTTGGTGCTGGGAATCCTTCTCTTTTTATTGGTGTGGTGTTTGTTTATGTTTATTAAGGTTTGGAGTGATTTCAAAAATAATATCAAGATAAAGAGGGCCAAAATAAATAGGTCAGCTCAGAGTACAGGCGGTGGGCCAGCGCTTCAATTAACAGACCTAGAAAACAGGGTTATGGATATAATTGGGGTGCAGGCTGCTACTGGAATGCCCATACAAGAAGCTGGATTCATACAGGTGTGATAATGTATTTTGCTTGGTGTCATTTTATTTATATATTTTTAAATTTTATTTTATTTTAACAGTAATCGGTATATTTTCAGGGAAATATAATAAAGAGCTTAGTAATAATTTTAAAATTATCTGAATATTTAATTCCTTAATGGGACACAATATGGTCAAAAGTTTTCTTTGTCTACAACTTACCTACCTACTAATAATCCCTGAAGTTATAAAAAAGGGTCACCACTTAAGCTCTTTTTTGTTAGTATTGTGGCACTTAAAATTCTCATGTGGAGGGTGTTTGAGTTCATTTCATGCTTTTTATTTTTAGCCATCATTATTAATATTGATAATATTGCCACATAATGTATTTCAATTATGATTCTTGTTAATACACAATGTGTCTGAAGTTTGATGTTATCTAGGAGCATTATACTCTAGAGCAGTTTATTGGTATGAAAAAAATACAGAAGACGAGGCTTTAAATTGCAAAATAAATGTAAACACGAATGCTAAATTATTGTTTTTAATTAAAACAGGTTGGTGGTGGGGAGGAAGATACCTTGACAGGTGTTCATCTACAAGTACCAACCACAGAAACTGTAGATGAGATTGTCGACAGGGTTCGAATAGAATGTGCACCAATTCTTGAAGGTTGGTATATTTTAAATTTATCTATCATTAACTTTAGGTACTAACTATAACACGTACCTTTTTAGTTTGAAATAACGACTGCTAAATGAAATATAATTTAATACTTAAAAATAAAATCTAATACAAAAGTTAGTTAAGTCGAGATAACTAAAGCTAGCCGAATAAGTAGTATTTATGCTGAATCATAATTTTTCCAGATACATGGAATACTCCAGGAACGAGTAATCAAACTACAGTCGCTCCACCTCCTCCCGCGCAGCCACTAGCACCTGCAGCAGCTCCAGTGAAAACACATTGCAAACCGCCGACAAAAAAGAAGAAAACCGAAGGCCAGATTTTAAAAATATTTAAGGAGTGTGAGGGGACTGCTAGGGAGTATAAAAGAAAGCGTGACCGAATTGCAGAAGAATTAGAAAGAGAGAGGATACGACAGCGTGATGTAGAGCTGCAGTTACAAGCTCAATGGTTGGATTTTATGAAAGAGGTTTTAAAAGTACTAGTTGTATATTTGGAAAAAAAAAATGAATAGTGTCAAACTTTTTGTTTTATTTATTAAGGCTTATTAACAGACTTTACTTACACTATTCACTTCTTTTTCTTAAAAAAATATTTTTGTATATGTTAGAATAAAATTTATTTTGCTCAAACTATATTCATGAAAGTTAAAGTTATACTTAAGTTAAAGTTATCTAAAGGGTACTTAATTCATTATTTTTTCAAATCAATTCAATTTAATTCAGATTAAGTACAATAAACAACAATCATTTCATTATAATAATTCATACTAGTTATATTTTATTATAATTTTCAAATACCTAATACAATATGAATAGGACTACACAACAGAAACACCAGTTCAAGACCGCACTACTCGTAAATGTAGTTTTGGCCAGTGTTCCATGAAGGAGCCGTCCACATCCATTCTCCCTGCAATAAGTTGCAAGAAGTTGTTGGGGCTGCCCCGTATGCGGCGCATCAGAGACGCTATTCTTTTGCGATGTATCGCTTGAAAGCCATCCACTTGAGCGTCTGCAAACATACCTGATGCGCTACAAAAACGTGGCAACCCCATCAACATCCTGAACGCGTTATTGTATTGGACACGTAGGGCACTGTAATTCTTCTGCGTATGCTTCACTTATAGGGATATACACTGGTCAGCAAATAAACCGAGCCACCCACTACCTAGGAACTCTGATTCGATTTTCTCAAAAAGTATAAAACTTACAACTATCAAAGTTATACCTACAAAAAGTGCGTTTCATGGTGATTAAAATGACTACAAATTAATTCGAAAGTACCGTCAACTCACATTGTAATATAGCAACAAACACAATGCTAACGATTTGCTCTGTTTTCACCAGAGTTTGAAATTAGCGTTCTTTTTCTCTACAATGAGAGTAGTCGGATATTTCTTATCATTTCTTTAGTTTTTGTCCATCGTTTGCTCAGACGCGTGTGTTTTTGCTACTTTTTTCAATTAATAATGGATACAACACCTCAGGAAGCAGCTCAAGCTGTAGCATTACTTCAAGCAGGCATTGCGCAACGTGAAGTCGCTCGAAGGCTTCGAATCAGCAGATCTTCGGTGCAACGAGTTTACAGACGATACCTAGAGACTGGAGCATTCGATCGCCGTCTAGGTACGGGCAGACCTAGGGCTACATCAGCAGCAGATGATCGTTATATCCACCTTACTGTTCTGCGAAATCGCCACCTCAACGCAGTTCAAGTCCAACAAAGTCTGCGTGACGAACGCCAAGTGGTCATAAGTTCAGATACCGTCAGCAGACTTGCTGAACGGAACCTGACCCCAAAAAGAGCTGCAACAGGCCCAGCATTAACGGTAGCACACCGTCGAGCACGACTTGCATTTGCTCGAGAGCATAGGGATTGGACATTAGAGCAGTGGAGTAATGTACTCTTCACTGATGAGACCAGGGTGAGTCTACATGGAAGTGATCGACGTCAGAGAGTATATCGTCGCCCTGGAGAACGTTATTCTCAGTGTTGCATCAAGGAAACTGTAACTTATGGAGGAGGATCTGTAATGGTCTGGGGCGGCATCTCGTTAACAGCACATACAGCGTTAGTTTTCATCGAACCGACGGGCCGTACACGTGGACTGACTTCTCATCGCTACATTACTGAAATCCTCGCAGACCATGTGGTACCTTACGCAGGATATATCGGACAGGATATGCAATTGATGCATGATAATGCACGGCCTCATGTTGCTCATGTGGTGACCCAGTATCTACGCGACGTCAGCATTCGTACGATGGACTGGCCAGCTCGAAGCCCGGACTTGAATCCGATAGAACACTTATGGGATGAGCTGAAACGTCGGGTTTGAGCCCGGGTACCTGCTCCAACAAGGCTTCCAGAGCTGTGAATCGCAATTGAAGAGGAGTGGAATACAATTCCTCAAG
This sequence comes from Aporophyla lueneburgensis, assembly GCA_932294355.1. Taxonomy (NCBI): domain Eukaryota; kingdom Metazoa; phylum Arthropoda; class Insecta; order Lepidoptera; family Noctuidae; genus Aporophyla; species Aporophyla lueneburgensis. Next base: position 16,208,362 of record OW028746.1, on the reverse strand, counting down.
ATTTTATCGTCAGGCTCGTAAGGTCGATGAATACAAGGATGCTGGCAGTTATCCGAGCAAGGGGAGGGAATACGGAATATTGATTAAAAACTTTTTATTGACTTTATCTTTGTTTTTGGCTTTAATTTTTTTTTCACTTTATCATTACTAACGATTGTCACGACTGGAAAACGACTCTTCTTTGTAAAATCCTTAATAAACACTGAAATTTTGATTAAACCCAATGAGTTTCCTTTCATTTTAATCACCATGAAACGCACTTTCTGTAGGTACAACTTTGATAATTGTAGGTTTTTTAGTTTTTGGGAAAATCGAATTAGAGTGCCTGGGTAGTGGGTGGCTCGGTTTATTTGCTGTCCAGTGTATATAAAAAGACTGAAAGTATGCCTTGAATAAAGTTATTTTTACCTGTGCAGTGCAGCGTGCAAACCTACGGGCCAGCATATTAGCTCTGATTGACAATGCCCTGCGTTCCCTTTCAATATCCAGTGGCCCAGCAGTGCTATTCTGTAACCATCTCACCGGGTGAAGTGAGCGTGGAGTGAGCTATGAATGTCATTCCACCTGATGCTAGGGATGACCAACTATCATATTTACAATCATAATCGAGATTTAGATACCTAATATTCTTATGCTAATTCTATTGATTATTTTTATAAGGATTTCAAAGCTAGCATAGTGTCTAAACAATACTACTCTTTCGGGAAGTTTTTCAAGTGAAATAGCAAAACCTAAATTCAGACATTGTTGTTTTTTTTCTATTTTTTCCTCAACTAGCCCTTTATGCCTGACGCACAAGTGCGACACGCACGAACAATTAATGAATATAGTAAGACATATGTACATGTATAGGTAAGATAGCTACAACAGAAAATGCGAATCGACATTGTCAGTTATTATGAACCCACTGTAAACTGATTAAAATTAAATACGTAAATGCAATCACATGGCCTAATCACGATGTGTCTTGGAGAAGCGATTGTAGATCGACTCGAGTAAAGATTGTGCAACGTTCTTCAGCGTTGTTACTAACCCAAATCTATTAAAAAAAGATGAAAGAACCTGGCCGTGCCAGACTGACGGAGCATAGAATTCAATCTCACACATACTATGTGGGAACCCACATCTAGGCGCTGTTATATTCACATTGACATTTGTTTTTTTTTATTGTGTAGGTATCGTCACGTATGCGCACTAAGAACATTAGGAAAATGCAATACCAACGTCCAAAATGTGGCGACTAACATTTTATTGTAGACTAGCTTCTGCCCGCGTTAAATTTCTTGTTCCCTTCTTTTCGTGTTGAGTAGCCTATTTATCGAGGAAGACTATAGGATATATAACATCACGCTACAACCAAGAGGAGCGGAGCAGTAATGAAAAATGTTGCAAAAACGGGGAAAATCGCACGGGTAGGCTATTCGACGCGACGGGAAGGGTCGGGGGAACAAGAAATTTAACGCGGACGAAGTCGCGGGCAGAAGCTAGTTATCAATAAAAAGAATATTCATCAACTGTCTCAACAGCACCCATAACTAGATTATTGATATGCCTCACCTCATCATCTGCCTGCCCTTGTCCAACTGTGTTGGGGTCGGCTTCCAGTCTTAACCGGTTGCAGCTGAATGCACGGGTATTTCACATGCAATGACTGCCAATCCGACTCCGACAACCCAGTTATTTGGTAACTAGCTTCTGCCCGCGACTTCGTCCGCGTCAAATTTTTGCTCCCCTGACCCTTCCCGTCGCATCGATTTGCCTGCTAGTTTTCATCCACTTTTCGTTGCTGCTCGCTCCTTTTGAGTTATAGTGAGTCAACCTTAAAAGATAGACATATGCTCTTGCAGACTTTTTTTAGAACTTTTTAAAAGGAACAATCCCGTCATACATGATTTTTGCGTTACTTTAACCGTTTACGCAGCGCACGCAACGGAAACTCTCAAAAGGTATAATTTTCCCCGCTTTTGCAACATTTTTCATTACTGCTCCGCTCCTCTTAGTTGTAGCATGATGTTATATAGCCTATAGCCTCCCTCGATAAATAGGCTACCCAACACAAAAAGAATTTTTCAATTCGGACCAGCAGTTCCTGAGATTAGCGCGTTCAATCAAACAAACAAACAAACTCTTCAGCTTTATAATATTATATATTGAGTATAGATATAGATATGTTACCCCGTTGGTAAGACTGGTTGTCAGAGTTTCGACCTTCGTGATCTTGATATGTAAAGATGGTCCCCATAGACGGACCGACCGAGGCAAGCGTAGCTTAGCCGGATCGGTCGGATTGTGCGGCTGTTTTTATTTAGCTACAAGCCTCTCGATTCACCGAATGCTCGATCTCACACCTCTCAAGTAAGTAGGTACCTAATATTCATTTGTTGAAAACATAATTTATAATTTTGAAATGTTCAACAAGGGTTGGAATTGACATTAAAATATACTTCATTGGCTGACTGCGAATGCGTCATTACCTTTAGCAATGACTTGAAAGTCTGAAATTAAAAAAAAAACTGTCTTGACAATGACAGCGTCGGTCACCTCACTTCACCCGAAACCGTTACTCACACGGTGTTGTTGCCATAGCAACCACACCGAATGAGTAACTGCTTGCTCGACGTGAACACTTCACGCGATTCTCGTCACATTTAGTCAAGGTGGAGTGAACTCACGCGGGCGCGCTACGCGAGTTTCATTTGAAATGTTGATTTTTGACATACCTAGTAGGTAGGTATCAAGATGATGATGATTTGATGAATATTCTTGTATTAATAATACGATTATTAAGTAGGTATACATGCATTTATATGAATGTTTCGAATACTTGCGCACTAATTATTCTCAATCCGATTACGAAATGGCTTCTGCACAAGGTGATAAAAAAAAAGTTGATACCTATTGATGACAGCGTCTAGCGCGCATGCGCGGCTTGATCACGCGATGCTAGCAATTTCGTTGTCATGGTAACATCACTTCATCTCGCGAGCACGCGGGTGATCGTTTTGAACTATTGAATTTTGACATTATTATCAAGATGATGACGATTCGATGAATATTCTTTTTTATTGTTTGCAACCAAATAGGTTACCTTCAAACATTGAAATAAATGAGTATCTAATCATTTTGTCTGAACTCTAAATATGTTCAGGCACATGGTCATCAAAACAAAAATAAAAGAAAAATAAATGTATGGCATTGATGAACTAGTGGCCTAGTGCGCTTGCGCGGCGTGAGCACTCCACGCGATTCTCGTCGCATCATCGCATGTATTCTCAGTGAAGTGAACACGCGCAGAGACGCGCTACGCGATAGTTATTTGAAGCGTTGAATTTTGATTTGAAGATGATGATTTGATGAATATTCTATTATTATAGACAATGAGTTTGATGAGAATGATGGCTGATGATGATGAGTGTTTAAGTACACATGCACATCATATTTTATCTGTCATCATCGTTACCTTACCAATCAATGCTCAGACTACGAGAAGGTTTTGTGTTACTACACAAGAAGTACCGTACAGCTACCTACTGGTAGCTGTGCGGTACTTCTTGGTATTGCATATTCTTAGCGTGCAGGTGTCACCACGCGATAAAGGTTAAATGAGCAGTAAGTAGGTACATAGTTTAAAAAAAGCGGATTATTTGTTGACATCAAAGTGTTGGTACTAAACTGACATTATACTTGTATGAAAACTGTTGTATTAAGATAGGTACATATCTACAAGAATTGAAATAAATCCCTGCGTACTAATTATTCTCTAAACCGAATACGAAATGGCGTTTGTACAAGGCGAACAAAAAAAAAAATTGATACCTATTGATGACAGCGTCTAGCGCGCATGCGCGGCTTGATCACGCGATCCTCGCAATGCCGTTGTCATAGTAACATCACTTCAAGGGCGGATCCAGCTTTGGTACCGGGGGGGGGGGTCACATAGTCGTTGTCAAGTCACAAGAAGTTATCATTTAATTTTTATAATCATACATAAAAGTAAAAAGTAGGTATTTTATTAATGTATGTATAGTCTGGCAAAAACGGGTAGAAACGGCAACTAAAAGGTCATTGACCAACTTCTATGGGACTTTGGCCACTTATAAACAAACAGTTCAGCTAATAATATATGATTGATTTAATAGTTCTTATCAGTGAGAATGCTTATATAAACGTAGTTATGTATCAAGATTTATATTTAGATATTTTTTAACGTTTTATTGAATTTTTTTATGCTTATAATAAAACTTGCTTTAGATGTGCCAGGTTCATCATAAATACAAGGCTGAACCTTGGTCCATGGAAGTGCCGGGGTCGTCAAGAAGGGGAGAATCGGAATCCATTTAGAAACAGCCAAAGTAATCGCAAAAAAAAAACTTACAAAAACAACATTCACGATGCAAAAAAAAACAAAGTGAATGAAGTTATCATTCACTTTGTTTTTTTGCACTCGTCATTTTGACAATTAACACCACATTTTTAAAACACTGTGTTGCCAAATAAAAAAAAATATTATTGTATCGATACATATGGAATAGATTATTGTTTTATAAGTTCTTCAGATATAATGCACTCTTCAATTTATCATTTTAGAGTTCCGTTGCCAGATGGCAAAAAACGGAACCCTTATAAATTCGTCATGTCTGTCTGTCTGTCTGTCTGTCTGTCCGTCCGTATGTCACAGCCACTTTTTTCCGAAACTATAAGAGCTATGCTGTTGAAACTTAGTAAAAAGATGTATTCTGTGAACCGCATTAAGATTTTCACACTAAAATAGAAAAAAAACAATAAATTTTGGGGTTCCCCATACATAGAACTGAAACTCAATTTTTTTTTTTTCATCAAACCCATACGTGTGGGGTATCTATGAATAGCTCTTTAAAAATGGTATTGAGGTTTCTAACATCATTTTTTTCTAAACTGAATAGTTTGCGCGAGAGACACTTCCAAAGTGGTAAAATGTGTCCCCCCCCCCGTAACTTCTAAAATAAGAGAATGATAAAACTAAAAAAAATATATGATGTACATTACCATGTAAACTACCACCGAAAATTGGTTTGAACGAGATCGAGTGAGTAGTTTTTTTTTAAAAGGTCATAAATCGTAAACCGCAATTTACCTTACATTCAATCAACTGAAATATAAAATTAAAAGAAAAACATTTATTTTTAAACCGAGAATACCTACAGGTTTGTACGGAACCCTCGGTGCGCGAGTCCGACTCGCACTTGGCCGGTTTTTTAAGTCTTAAATCATTTAAGTATATCGTATATTAGTATTTTTTTTAAGAATATGATTAAATGAAAATTGCGTTAAATACAATGGAGAGATTACCCTACACTTTAAATCGATTAGAATTTATTGTTTATGCAGTTTTTTGGCAACACTGAAGCCAAATTCAAAGCCAAAGACTTGGTCACATCATAAAAAATACAAAAAAAAAAGATATTTACAGTGCTAATTCATACAAAGTTATTAGCATCAGATATTTACTAAAATATAATTAAAGTTATTGGTAAATTACATTTTTGTATAGCAGTGAGTTTAAAAATGGCCAAGTCTGGACAATTACAAAATATTAATTTATAATAAATTGATTAAGAGCCAAGATGGTTTCTGACACACGACACCCTATGCACGACAACATCCTCGTGTTACATAGACTGAAAAGCCGCAACAGCTTTCTGAAGTGTGTTCTCCCACTTACTGGCGAACAGTCTAAGGAAAGACTAGACCTGTGGCAACAAGGCGCTTCCGTACCAAACCCATTCGTTCCACCTGCTGAACATCTCGCAACTGGACACAAACTGCCTTGGCTTTCCTGGAAGTCTTTAAATAGACTCCGGAATCAGGTAGGCCGGAGTAAAGAAAACCTGTGCAGGTGGAGATTCACAGATGACTCCGCCCTGGAGTGTAAATGTGGTGCTGTCCCACAAACGATGAGGCACTTGTTATCTGGTCCAGCATGTCCTGTTGTTTGCACGCCACAGGAGTTGATGGACGCTACTGAAAATGCTAAGCTCGTAGCCAAATTCAGGGCTAACACTATTTAGATTGCTATCGACACGCCAAGAAGAAGATAAATTGATTAAATATTGAAGGTATTTACATAAAATATATGAATAATATATGAAATATAAAATATATGAATAATATATGAAATATAAAATATATGAATAATATATGAAATATAAAATATATGAATGATAAATATATGTGACAAAAAAAAATATATCCTTATTTAAAACCACCTACGTTTAACAATTTTAAATAGTGGTCCACGGTGGACCCAGCCCAGGGGGGGGTCATGACCCCCATGCCCCACCCCCTGGATCCGCCCTTGCATCACTTCACCTCGCGAGCACGCGGATGATCGTTTTGAACTGTTGAATTTTAACATAATATTTTCAAGATTTTTTTCGACCATTTGATGAATATTCTTTTTATTGATAATAACGACATCTAAGTTAGTACGTAAGTGGGTATATTTTTATCTACAATAAAATGTTACTCGGCACATTTTTGGACGCTGGTATTGCATTTTCCTAATGTTTTTAGTGCGCATACGTGACACGTTATAACTTTAATAAATACCTACCTAGTAAACAAATTTCAATGTGAATATGACAGCGCCTAGATGTGGGTTCCCACATAGTATGTGTGAGATTGAATTCTATGCTCCGTCAGTCAAGCAAGGCCAAGTTCTTTCATCTTTTTTTAATAGATTTGGGTTAGTAACAACGCTGAAGAACGTTGCACAATCTTTACTCGAGTCGATCTACAATCGCTTCTCCAAGACACATCGTGATTAGGCCATGTGATTGCATTTACGTATTTAATTTTAATCAGTTTACAGTGGGTTCATAATAACTGACAATGTCGATTCGCATTTTCTGTTGTAGCTATCTTACCTATACATGTACATATGTCTTACTATATTCATAAATTGTTCGTGCATGTCGCACTTGTGCGTCAGGCATAAAGGGCTAGTTGAGGAAAAAACAGAAAAAGAAAACAACAATGCGTTTCTGACTTAATTTCTGTTTCGCTATTTCATTTGAAAAACTTCCCGAAACAGTAGTAATGTCAAGATAGTTTACTAGCTTTGAAATACGTATAAAATGATCAATAGAATAAGCATAAAAAATATTATCAAAATCTCGATTATGATTATGTTATGATTGGTCAATCCCTAGCAGCACTGGGATGACACTGACAGCTCACTCCACGCACCTTTTCACGGTGAGATTTTTACAGAATCGACATGCAGGTACTTAAACTGCGCCACTCTTTTGAGAGCACTGCCGTTCAAAGTGACTTCAGGTACCGTTTCATAGATCTTCGTACCGGATTTGAACACCATCACCTCACTTTTGGTCGTGTTATACCTGACCCCATGGGTTTCCGCATAGCACTTGATATATGTGTAATGTAATTATTATGTGTCTAATATTGAATTTAGTAAATGATTTAGTCAAACACTGATTTGACTCAGCTGTCAGTTTTGAATCATACTTGTTTGTTAAAAGGCCGGAGCCACAGTGAAACAGTCAGTTGCTTGGTGGATGTTCAGTTGGTTAGTTCTAGTGCTGTTGTTGTGTGGAAAGGATCGACCAGAGGTCACGTAAGTTAAGTAATTGATATTACATCCTAATTATTGCCTATTATGACAATGTTGTTGTACTGTTTATAGTGTTGCCAATATTACTAATGGTTTAAATCATATAAATGGTATATTCACATTCTTTTCCTAGATATTATTGTTATATTTTGATTATATTGATATTATTCTGAGTTCTCTTGGACCAAGAGATAGAATTATTAATGTATTTAAGGTAATGATAATGTATGGCAATGTAAGAAATGTGTTGATATTATAATACTTAAATACTGTGTCCATGGAGTTTCTTGACCTTCTTCTCCATGAAGTTCAGTTTTGGAACGGTCGACTAGCTTTCTGATTAATTGCTGACAAGCCTAATTGAAATAAATGTCTAGTCTTGTCTTTCTGTGCTTTACTTATTGAAACCCTTTCCTATACATAGTAATTAAGCCGTTACCATTCTGACATTCAAAGCTTGATCATTAGTATATATATACACGTATAGTAATATACTGCTTAATATAACACACTCATAAACCTTAATTAAGTGCCTGAGGGCACTGATCGATGGGCTCAACAGCAGTGTACGTTACCCTAGCATGAAAGTGTCTCCTAGAGTTATATGAGTAGAACGTATAATGTGTGCCTTATCTGCTGTAAATGTGCGCCCAAATAAAAAATGTGTGCCCCCTTTCGTTTTGGAAAAAAACGGAAAAAACGATTCTTGCTGGGGTAACGTTTTTCTAGCAGGAAAATTCTAAACGAATGATCGGAGAGAGAAAAATTGTGCATGGCCAGAGACCTTATATGTGTGCCAAAATGTGCCCCCAAAAATAAAATCTGTGCCCCTTCAGGTTTTCGAGATATTGCATTTCCTGCTGGAGTAACGTTTTGATGAATCGTATATCTCTAAAACCATTGCATGTGCTCCTGTAGAGTAAACATACACGAGAAGCTCTTAATGTGTGCCCCTTAGTGCCCCAATTAGATTCAAGAAAATATTTATAGTTTTCAAGTAATCGCGGTTTTATGAAAATCCGAAAAAACATCGCAGCGCCTAAATGAGACAAGGCACAAGTTCGCTGAAAACTGTATTCGGTCCTTCTTGACGCTAATAATAACCACACAAAGTTTCAAAACTGTTCATGCATGCGTTTTTGAATAATATTGCTAAAAGTCTAAACGATGGTGTCATAACTTTGACGGCAAAATACAAGGAACCGGCTCGGCTCAATCCCAGATGTGTACGTGTAAACCAAAACCATGTGCCTTTAGTCAAAAATATATGGTGAAAATATTCAGCTTGGAATGTTTCGCATTAAGTAAATATAAACAAAAAACCAAAATATGTAAACAACGGCTGGTTATCCGACCAAATTCCAATGACTACTAAAAAGCGACTGATTCATACATATCGATGACCTTCTTTATTGGACGTATTATACCTAAGCTGTTGTCCGTACAGTCGCGTTCAAAAGTTTTGGGGGCTAATTAAAAAATATATTAAATGCACCTTGTGACCATATTAAATGAAACAGCTTGTTGATGTGGAAATTACTATTTTTATTCCCTTAATTTTAATTCTTAAAGTAATTATTGCATCAAATCACAGATAAAATTTCCTACCTATAAGTATTAGAAATTATTTGCACGTTGTGTAGTCATTTAAATCACAGATCAGTTTTTCATCTAACAAGGAGACCGCCAAGATTGTCCGCCTCCGATTTCAATGATTTTTATATATGATGTTATGTTTGAGTAACTGAGTAATTACCCAAAAGGAATTCACGCAACGCTCAATAGTTTCAGAGTTGCTTCTACCGAGCAACTTAAATATAAGTTCACAAACACAAACTATATATAACTATATATCTCTACAGATAGAGTTGCAATTGTTTTTGAGTTTTTATACTGAACTTATATTTTAGTTGCTCGGTAGAAGCAACCCTGAAACTATTGAGCGTTGCGTGAATTCCTTTTGGGTTATTACTCAATTACTCAAACATAACAACATATATAAAAATCACTGAAATCGGAGGCGGACAATCTTGGCGGTCTCCTTGTAAGTCTGAAATATAATTATAAATCCCTCGTAGTCGTACGTAATACGACATAAAAAATGGAAACACGTTGTTGAAACAGATCATTGTGCGGTTGACTATAGGAATACACTAAATACATCTCTCAAAACTGTAGGTACCAAGATTTATTTGGTTAAGGTGAATGCTCCAACCAACCCGCGAAATTCAAATTTTATTACGTTTTTTGCAATTTGCAAGCCATTGCTAGGTTGTACAACCTTACTACCTCTAGGTATTCATCACACATTTCATGAACTATATTTTTTTAAACATCGGGACCATTCAAATTTTGAGTCAAAGACCTGGCAAATGGCAAATATCTGGATATTTGCCATATCTTTCGTTCACACATAAATTACTGGATGTCATCATCATCGTTTCAGCCGTAAGACGTCCACTGCTGGACTTAGGCCTCCCCCAATTTGGGGCTTTGCCATAATCGCCACGTTTGGCAGGCGGCTTGGCGATCGCAGTAAGGTGGTAAAATGCATAGAGAACGCTGCTGCCCATTCTCTAGTAAGTCCCTTAGTCGCCTTTTACGACACCCACGGGGAGAAATGGGGTGGTGTTATTCTTTACGCCCGGCACCACACGGTACTTACGTCCGGTTACTGGATGTATTTTAATGAAAGGCCCTAGGGGTATAAGCATAGTGAATTTGCCCTTGAAAGGTATTGGCACGATACTTAGAGGATTTTTAGGTATCAACAAGATAATAAGATCCTGAAAGTTTCAGATCTCTAACCCATTCGGTTTTTGAGAAAAAGAAAAAAAAAGAAAAATCTGACAAAATCAGAAAAAAATAATTTTCTCAAGAACGTGTGAATCGATTAATTTGAATTTTGGATATGTTTTGGAGGCTGATAGTAGCTTCTAGGAAAAAAATTAACACCTTTAAAGGTTGATAAAAACCTTGAAAAAAAATGCACTGTTGTTTTAATTTCGATTTTTAACTATGATACAATTCTGGCACAATCATGAAACTATTTTTTTCTAATTCCCCATTCATTTTTCTATAGACTTACATGCTTTTAAGATTTTAAAAGAAGGTACGCCATATTGCAAAAAAATAAAAACCATTTTTTGTGCAAATATTTACTTCACGTATTTTAAGCCTGCATCGTTATTTGTGTCGCTCGTTTATGTCTTTTATTCTTATTTAAAGTAGACATGTCTAAACCAATAGTAAAATCTTGAAATATCAGTGAATATCAACTAAAATATTATAAATATCACAAAGCGACAAATCGAGCATTTCGAGTATGAAAAGCCTATACAATAGGAGGTCAGGTAAAACTGGAAATGTATAGCTTGATATGTAGCAATGTATACACTTCTAAATTAAGAAACAGATTTTAATTGATAAATTAAAAATAAAAACAACAAATGTTTGAAAGGTATATTTGCAAAAAAGTTTATAATCACATTTTAGCGTTCTTCATCACTATTATTTTCAATCACAGGCGACCTGCCAGGGTCGCGAGATTTGTTCGAAAGAGATACCGTGGCCCTGGCATATGGGCAACTGAAGGGGTTGGATTTTAGTTAGTAAAAGTCTGACACGCCCTTCTGCCGGGTGGATTCAGAGCGGGTGACGTCATTTGATGATTTGCCACAGACAAAAAAAAAACACAGGCGCAACATTGTCTGCATCAAATAATTTGCTTAGTGTTTCACCAGGCCTCAGAATCTGTTCAAATATCTTTCGTGTGACAAATAATAAACAATACCAGCAACGTGAGAGTAGGATCTAATTGTTCTAAGACCATTTGCCCACTAACAAATATGCCTCAATATGCTTTTGGGACCAATAGCGTTTTTTTATACTCAATAAAACATCTATAAACCTTCTTATTGATATGACGAGACTGAATTTGAGCTTCGCATATGTTTCACTGGTATTTTACGTATTGAATGGTATGATTACCTGTTTCATCAAGCATTGCTGCTATCGCTTGATATGTCGCCGTGCGTACAATGTTTATAATATTTTAGTTGATATTCACTGATATTTAAAGATTTAACTATTGGTTTAGACATGTCTACTTCAAATAAGAATAAAAGACATAAACGAGCGACACAAATAAAGATGCAGGCTTAAAATACGTAAAGTAAATATTTGCACAAAAAATGGTTTTTATTTTTTTGCAATATGGCGTACCTTTTTTTAAAATCTTAAAAGCATGTAATTCTATAGAAAAATGAATGGGGAATTCGAAAAAAATAGTTTCATAATTGTGCCAAAATTGTATCATAGTTAAAAATCGAAATTAAAAAAAAAGTGCAATTTTTTTCAAGGTTCCTATCGACCGTTAAAGGTGTTAATTTTTTTCCTAGAAGCTACTATCAGCCCCCAAAACATATCCAAAATTCAAATCAATTGATTCGCGCGTTCTTGAGAAAATTATGTTTTTCTGATTTTGTCAGATTTTTCTTTTTTTTTCTTTTTCTCAAAAACCAAATGGGTTAGAGATCTGGAACTTTCAGGATCTTATTATCTTGTTGATACCTAAAAATCCTCTAAGTATCGTGCCAATATCTTTCAAGGGCAAATTCACTATGCTTATACCCCTAGGGCCTTTAGAATGGAGAAGATAGCTTACCTTGGAATAGCACTTAGGCTACTATTTATAATGTACTTAATAATGTTTATGGTCATAGAAACAGCTAGTAGAATATAATCCAATTACAACTTTATTTTATTACTTATTACTTTTCTACTTCAGTGTACTCAGGCACAACACGTGTGAACCGGTTAGTGAGTAAAGTAAAGAAGGTCATCGATATGTATGAATCCGTCGCTTTTTAGTAGTCATTCAAATTTGGTCGGATAACCAGCCGTTGCTTACATATTTTGGTTTTTTGTTTATATTTACTTAATGCGAAACATTCCAAGCTAAATATTTTCACCATATAGTCAACTCGGGGAAGACCGTCGGGCGGATAGGACCGTGTATTAAGAGCCCTCTTACAAAATTTGAACGCTCGAGTTTAGGTAAAAGACGGCAATCTTATGTATGTGTGCGTAGCTATCCACACATGTACAATACAAACAGTGTAACGCGAGTGTCGAGCCGGTCTAAACAATCTTGATCCGTTAGAATTATAATGCGGTATTTAGATATTTATGAAAATACTTATTTTATTTATCCAGTCTAATAAAGATTTCTAGACTAATAAAAAAAAAATACAACTATAATGTTATGTAAAGTATACAATAAAAATAAAAAATTAAAACAATTACATATTGGTGCCGATTCTGTTGTACACCGAACTAAACTAACAAAACTATCTCTAAAATTGCTTACTTTTAGCTATGAGAATTGTTACGCTATTCTGCAAGAAATAATCTCTTTTAAAAATTATTTTGACACGACTAAAATCAAATTAAACAATCGCGACTCAACGTGGTATTTTTAGGGTTCCGTTGCCAAATGGCAAAAATGGAACCCTTATAGATTCGTCATGTCTGTCTGTCTGTCTGTCCGTATGTCACAGCCACTTTTCTCTGAAACTATAAGAGCATGCTGTTGAAACTTGGTAAGAAGATGTATTCTGTGAACTGCATTAAGATTTTTACACTAAAATAGAAAAAAAAACAATAAATTTTTGAGTTCCCCATACTTAGAACTGAAACTCAAAAAAAAAAAAAATTCATCAAACCCATACCCGTGTGGGGTAAAATGGTATTGAGGTTTCTAATATTTTTTTTTTTCTAAACTGAATAGTTTGCGCGAGAAACACTTCCAAAGTGGTGAAATGTGTGTCCTCCCCCCGTAACTTCTAAAATAAGAGAATGATAAAACTAAAAAAATATATGATGCACATTGGTGCCGATTCTGTTGTCACAAAATTCTCTAAACTAAAGTAAAAATCACTAAAATTTGGTTTATTCCTGTCAAACGACGATTTCCTATTCTGAAATAGACTAAAATGACACAACTTAACTATATTTTAGTTTGACAGCACTAAGATTGCACGAGTTATTAGTTTAGTGAAAATGACAATTTTGCTTTTCTGAGTTTGCCGGTTTTCACCAAAAATGTTGACTAAAATAATTTATTTTAACTAAATCTGACTATTTTTAATCGCGATTAAAAAGGTGTGGAATAAAACTAGTGGTCATGAACTAAAATTCTCAACAACGCCTCGCCTTCACGTGCAAAAACAGTTCTGTACTTTTTATTTTCCTTTTGCTTATATCTTGAAAATGGCGTGTCCTATCGCAAAAATAATGAAATTTTCGACCCCCTTAGTGTACCCCGGAACATTTAAATCTCAACACGTGGGTAACATTTTTTTTATATTTTTCAAACAAAAGTGAAAAATTCCATATAAAACACGTCCAGGCTGCACCGTAGCACGCGCCTTCGTCTCTCAAAAAAATAATTCTACGCAATGCACACACAAGTAAACGTTGCGAAAACAAAAGAAAAAAAAATACCACGCTGAGTCGCGATTGTCAAATTCGATTTTAGTCGTGTCAAAATAGTTTTTAAATTTAGAGATTTTTCCTTGCAGAATAGCGTTACAATTCTCATAGCCAAAAGTAAGGAATTTTAGAGATAGTTTAGTTAGTTTAGTTCGTGTTCAACAGAATCGGCACCAATACCATGTAAACTTCCACCAAAAATTGGTTTGAACGAGATCTAGTAAGTATTTTTTTTAATACGTCATAAATCGTAAACCGCAATTTACCTTTCATTCAATCAACTCAATTATAAAAATTAAAAAAAAAAACATTTAATTTCATAAACATAAACCTTTTGCATAAACCGAGAATACATACAGGTTTGTACGGAAACCTCGGTGCGCGAGTCCGACTCGCACTTGGCCGGTTTTTTTTCTTTTGGCTTCGCAACTTAGTACTTGTGCGCTACGCAATGAACTTGTTGAGATACGAAGGCGCGCGCAAGGGGGCATCCTGGACGTGTTTTATATGGAATTTTTCATTTTTGTTTGAAAAATAAAAAAAAATATTACCCACGTGTTGAGATTTATATGTGTGAGGTTTTATAAAGGGGGTCGAAAATTTCATTATTTTTGCGATGGGACACGCCATTTTCGAGATATAAGCAAAAGAAAAAAAAAATACAGTACTGTTTTTGCACGTGAGGCGAGGCGTTGCCGTTGGTGTGAATTTTTGTTCATGACCACTAGTTTTACTCCACACCTTTTTAATCGCGATTAAAAATAGTCAGATTTAGTTAAAATAAATTATTTTAGTCAAAATTTTTCTACAATCTATTAAAATAATGCTTTACTTGATAATTAACGAAACTCCTATTCAAAAAAAAAAAAAAAAATGCGAAGAGTAGCAAAATGTTGTAGTCGTAGTATATTTTTGCCTTCACGATACGAGTACCCGTAAACTGAGACGCGGGAAAAATTGACATAGATCCTTCCCCGTTGGGCGCTTGCGCCGTACTAAACGCTGCTCGCTTGTGCATCGTAATTTATTCTAATTTAGAGTGATTTCAAAAACGATATTATGTCTAATTAAATGAACGGATTTAAATAAAACTTGAGAATTCGATTTGTTATAGAGCATACTTTATATTGACATGAATTTTTTAATGTAATTATGCTTTATTCAAACCAAAAAAACGCGATAAACTTGCGAATAAATCGTAAAAATTGCCATAAGACTTTATTTTTTTTACTAATTAATGTTATTAAAAATCAATATTCTTGTACTGAATGTAACAACTAGATTATATGTCTGTTGTTTTGTGTATTTTTTTTACTCAAATTTCTACATATTAATGATAGAAATAGGAGTCTGAAATTGACCTGCGCTGATTTTTACGAAAACTAGTTGTGGGAGATTAATTACTACAAAGTAAACAAACAAGTTTTTGTAAATGTTCTACTAAAAGTGACAAAACAAAAGATTGATCTATTTTTTACATGTATTCGTCAATGCCAGAGTATTTATAATGATGAGATGAGAGGTAAATAAGGCGACTAAAATCTTAGATATTCGCGCAAAAATGTAAAATGGCTCTTAAGGGCCCGGCGACGGTCAATCTGTCCATACAAACGTAATACCAAAATCATTTGCAATTTGAGCATAGTTCCACCATTTTAAGATGATATTCGGCTTTAGACAGTATTTATCTAGGTTATGGTGACGTTTTTTTTAAGAAAAACTGAGCTAAAATGAAGTTTGAGCGAATTGCATTTCGCACATTTTTACAACGTGAATGACATGTTTTCTTTTTGTTTTTTCTCCATTAAAAACAACAATACCTGTAATAATGTTTTATCCATAACACAGCTTATATTATCAAGATGCGACCCTGGCAGGAACTTTGCTTTGTATACGGACCTGGATTTATTATTTACGATTCGGTTTGCTCCGAACGTTGGGATGTGTCTCACAGTAAGTACCTATTAGCCAATGATATATTATAATAAGTTACCTGTCTAATATTTTCTTGGCTACTAATTGTTTACTTACATATTTTTAAACTCAGCCCAATGAAATAAAGATAATTTTTTCTCGTGGGCGTGGTTCGAGTTTAATAGTAGTAAGTACCTAACTAAGTATATTTTGTATAAGTTAGTATTTACCTACCTATCTAGGTATAGGTTAATTATGTTATGACTACGTTAATGTAATACTGTAATTGCCGCCTGTTGGTCTAGTGGTTAGTGACCCTGACTGCTATGCCGGAGGTCGTGGGTTCGATTCCCACCCAGGACAAATGTTTGTGTGATGAGCACGATCATTTGTTCTGTGTCTGGGTGTAATTTATCTATAATATGTATGTATTTAGAAATATATAAGTATGTTTATCAGTTGTCTAGTACCCATAACACAAGCTCTGCTTAGCTTGGGAATAGATGGCGTTGTGTGATAGTTGTGGAATATTATTATATTATATTATATTATTATTATATGTTATGACTTAACACACGTCCCCATGGACGTAATAAAATCGCGGTTGGTTATTTTCGTGCACTGGGTCTTCAAGATACTGCTCAGCGCCAAGAGCTGAAAATCCAACTGTGCTTTGACGTGCTGAGACTCACCCGCGCTGCACTGTGTTGTATGCTCAATGCTCGGTTCAACACCGACAGTTGAAAATGCGATCTTATTACGTCCGTGGGAACGTAAGTTTCACCATAATCAACGTAGTTTTAATTTCTGGGATAAATAATTGCCAGTATAGAAAATAAGAAAAATCGATTCTGTAAACGATTCTGAACAATTTATTATGGTAATGTTCATTTATTGTGTTACACACACTATTTAAACCTACTTCTACTATCCTTCACCAGTTTTTATTTATTTGTTGGTATATGGCATAGCTAGCTGACATATGGCAAATACATAATCAGTCTATAAAGTTCCCACTGCTGGGATCCAAGCCTCCTTTCTGAGAGGGGGAATGGGCCGTAATCTACCTCGCGGGCCCAGTGCGGATTGGTTCAGATGTCTGATGTTTTCGATTTTTTAATTCTAAGACATGCCGGTTTCCTCACGATGTTTTTCTTTACCGGTGCGAGAGCAATGTTGATGATGAAATTATTTATACAAAGTAAAGCGCGTCCCTGGGTTCGAACCCGCTACCTATAACTCGTAAGTCGGGGCCATTACCACTGGGCCACCACTGCTTATGCAGATATGGTAAATAATGTATTGTAATATTCTGTGCCTCGTAATTACTTTGCCTACCTACTATTGTATAGAATCAAGTTTATGTTACTAAACAGAAAGCAGGTGCTGCTGGGGAGTTTGTTGCGCGGCTTCTTCTCAGATAAAGCACTAGAAATTGGTGACGGGCGGGCAGTTTGTAGGACTATTTTATGTAATTTTCACGTTCGAAAAGTGCTGATTCTAAACCTAGCTTAGCTTAGGAGAGTGACGTGTACATTAAAAATACAATAAATGTTAATTAAGAGTCTTTGTTTTTTTATTTATCCTCTTTTATATCTGCACATCACGTAAATATGTATAAATTATTGGAATATTTGTCTGTTACTAATATTTTGCGTAACACTTTTAGTGACTTGTATTCATTATTTGTAAGTAGGTAGCTTTTGCCGGCGACTTCGCCCGCATGGAGGTTAGAAAATGCATCATAAACCTTCCTCATAAATCACTCTATCTATTGGTGAAAACCGCATGAAAATCCGTTGAACATTTTTTGAGTTCTTCGGAAGTAGGCAGACGCGGCGGGGACTTTGTTTTATAATATGTAGTGATAACAATTTTTAAAATTAGTAAAAAGAATACTTACTTACATAAATATGAGTTGGACTCACAACGTTCATGTATCAATTTATAGAAGACCACAAACAACATAATTATACATTGGTTTACAAGTACCAAGTTAAGAAAGGTATGTAAGACTGTAGGTACAAAAGGCCTAGATCTCGAAATATTGTAATAATTTGAGATACCGAGCCGACGCTAAGGCAAAATTCGGTCGGAATATTGCTATCTCTGTTTGACAATAGAAGGCCAACGATGACGCGGTATGCAGCCGTGCGTGAGTGAGTAGTTGTACCTATCCTTTATTCATAACGACTCGACGCATTTTTATTTACTAGTAATTAGGTATGTTCGTTATTTGCTTTATTTTTGTTGACTACTCTGGGGAATCGTTAGTAAATGTACATACTAGTAATGCGTTTTGTGGAAAGGAGATGTTTCATTTTTATATGGGGCTCCGGCCATAACGTGTACAGTTTAGCGAAGTTGGGAAACTTAGTCCTGAATAGAATAAAGTAACATTTTTTTCATAATATCAAATGGTTTATAAGTACAAAATAAAAATTAAAAATGTTTGACGTTTGTCTTATGAGATAGCGAGCGATTATTTTGAAGTCGTTTAGAAACACACTTCAAAAATGGAGACTAAAGATTTTTGTAACGATGAAATGGTCACACTTAATTATGTTTACTCAAAAATATGTGTAAGAGAATAATAGTAATTTATTTTTATCGCAACAAGAATAAACACATTTTTTAATTATTTTCTACTTAACATTGATTTGGTGAGACATGATTTCAGAACGAATGAAGTTTGCAAGCAAACGAGACGCCATGTTGAATAAAACATGGCAATAATTGAAAAACTATTATTTTTTGTACACAACAAATCAGGCTCAAATTCACCAGAGAATATTTTTCCCCAATTTGTGGTATTTTTTCCTCTTTTTCGATAAATGTACGCCTGATGGCCGAAAATGAAACATCTCCTTTCTTTAAAATGTCGGTATCTCAAATTATTACAATATTTCGAGATCTAGGCCTTTTGTACCTGTCGCGTGATTGTTCGAAAGAGATACCGTGACCCTGGCACATGGGCAACTGATGGAACACGGGTGGGTTTTAGTCAGTAAAAGTCTGACACGCCCTCCCGCTCCGCCCAGAGCGGGAGAAGTCATTTGATGATTTCCCATCCTGAAAAAAAAAAAAAAAAAAAAATATAGCACGGGTTTTCTATGGTCATAGTAAGTACGATGTTGTTGCTACGCAGTGCCATACAGTGCGTCCCCTCCTCTGCCAACCCGCCGCTAGCGCAGGCGAATTGATGCGGGAGACGGTAGGATGAGAGAGCCCCGATCGCCAAGGATAACGGACATAACACAGCGATCCTCCGCGACTCTCAGTCGCGACGCCTTTTTATTGTAAGAATTGTAATTTTAATGTCCAGTGTATTTGTACAGCCACATTTGTTGTAAAGGAGAAATAAATGATTATACTTTAAAGAAGTAGACCTTAAACTGGCGCCCAAACTAGTGGCTCGAACCGTTGTGAAATGTGATCCAGTGCCTACGTGACCAAACGTGTACCCACTCACCTTGTTAGGGATAAGCACGGACGTTCTACCTTACCGTTGTCATCACTAGCGTGAAGATGCCGACAACGAGGAGAGGAGAAGCGCTCCGTCAACAACGAGGAGAGGAAGAGGATAACGTCACGCTCACTGAAGAGGAGGAGAGCGTCGTCGAGCGCAGCCATGCGGACGATACTGCAGGCGCCGGCTCGACTTCGACACAGCAACCAGCTCCCCAGTTCTCCACAGACTTCCTATCCACGCTGATCGAGACGATCACGCGTGCGCAAGTGGAAGCCAATAAAAGCCTTATCAACTCGCTGATGTCATCAAACGGCGAATTTAGGGCATCTACCCCAGTTGGGGCCTCTCCAACCACCAACGCAAGCAGCGGAAGTGCCGCTGTTGCAGCCGCGTTGCGTACTGACTCCAATTTCACACGATGCACGGCGAGATTCGACGGGTCCTCCCAGGACGCTGAGGTCCTGGAAGCATTCCTAGACGCTGTCGAAGTCTACAAGGAGTGTGCTGCCGTAAGCGATGAGCATGCCCTCCGAGGATTACCGATGCTGCTGCAAGGTGAAGCGGCAGTATGGTGGCGTGGCGTGAAAGCGTCGGCAGCGTCGTGGACGGACGCGATTGCGCGCCTCCGCGCGACCTACGGCGTGGCGCAGCCAGCGTATCAAGTTTTACGGCAGATCTTCGCCACGGAACAACAAGAGGAAGAACGTGCGGAAGTGTTTATACATAAAGTGCGAGCCTTAATGACTAAATTACCGTACAAGCTCGACGATGTAGTGCAGGACTTCGTTACCTTGAGCGCTTTATAAGTATCCTCAGCGATCCTCAACTTATACAACAAATCATCTAAACTACGTATACAATCACGCGGCACTCGTTTGATAACGCGTCGGTGCAGTAATCCGTAGCAAAAGTCTACCACGTACCCAATGGTAAATATTAGTGTTATGGGCCGTAACGGCGTGGCAATTGTAGATACCGGTGCTACGCATAGTATTGCGAGCCCTCTATTACATCGACTTTTAGCTGATTTAGGAGTTCAGTTTAGCAAAACTAAACGATTTGTACGCCTGGCTGATGGCACGCAAGGGTGGAGAGACCTATTGTCAACCGAGGTAGATATAATAATTGGAGGTCGTAGGGTAATGTGTCAGTTGTTAGTACTACCCGGAAGCAACATTAGGACGCTTTTAGGTGTAGATTTCCTGGCGCGGGCCGGCATGGTAATAGACGTCGCCCGACGCACTTGGTCATTCTCGGACAATCCGGGGCATTGTTATGATTTTGTTTATACCTATACGCTTGACCTTGCGGATGCGGACCTGTTGTGCGCCGCATCTACCGAGTTATCGTTGCGCTCAGACGAAGGTTCGAAGTTAACCGCTGAGCAGCGGTATACTCTTAACGCATTTATTGAACACCGCGCACCGCAGTTCGCGCGTGACGGACCAGCGACGGAGTTCGCTACACATCGAATAAAGGTGAGTTCACAGCAAGAACCTATTGCTTGTCCACCGTACAGGATGTCACAAAGAAAGAAAGAGGCCTTGCAGAAGGAGCTTGATAAGCTGCTGCGAGATGACGTCATCGAAGAGTGCGAGTCACCTTGGGCCTCCAATGTCGTGCTTGTGGGTAAGAAAGACGGTAGCTTAAGGCTCTGCGTAGATTACCGGAAGCTGAATGCGGTGACCGAGCCAGACCGGTACCCCCTCCCACGTATTGAAGAGATACTGCATGCGGCCAAGACCAGCGAGTACATGACTACTCTCGACCTTCGATCAGGTTACCATCAGGTGAGTGTCTGCCCAGAGAACCAAGACAAGACTGCGTTCACAACGCCTCTTGGTACCTTTAGATTTAAGCGGATGCCGATGGGACTAAGGAATTCGGGAGCCACTTTTCAGAGGATGATGGATCGGTTCCGGTCCAACCTGAAGGAAGTGGATCTTCTCGCATATCTTGACGATCTCATATTACTGTCACCAGGGCCCATCGAGAGGCACCTGGCTGACCTGGAAGCAGTCTTCGAACGACTGGCCATGTTTAAGTTAAGGATCAATAGAGACAAGAGTTTCTTTGCGAGGGAGTCTGTAAAATTCCTAGGTCATGTTATCGTGCCAGGCGGAATCCAGGTGGATCCAGACAAGACATCAGCCATTGACAACATGGCCGCCCCTCAGAACGTAAAACACTTAAAGTGCTTTTTACAGACGTCGAGTTGGTACCGACGCTTTATTAATAATTACGCGGAAGTTGCGAGGCCTCTTACTAACCTCCTGAAGAAGTCGAGTGCTTGGCGATGGGACGCCGAGCAACAGGAGGCGTTTGAACGCATCAAGTCTCTCCTCGTGTCCGCTCCTATTCTCTGTCAGGCAGATGAGTCCAAACCATACGTTCTTTGCACTGACAGCAGCGCTTACTGCCTTGGGGCTGTTCTTATGCAGGGGGAGGGACACGAGGAGAGGCCAATTGAGTACGCAAGTCGACTACTCACTAGCGCCGAGAGGAACTACTCCACGACCGAGCGGGAGGCTCTCGCGGTCGTGTGGGCACTCGGTAAGTTCCGCGGTTATGTAGAAACCGCGAAGGTTACAGTTAGGACGGACCACCAGCCCTTACGCTGGCTGATGAGTCAAAGGTCACCTAGCGGTCGACTGGCCAGGTGGGCCCTCACATTGCAAGAATTTGATCTTAGCATTGAGTACACACCCGGTCGCTCGAACGTGGTTGCAGATACGCTGTCGCGACCCGTTTCTTCGGAAGACCAGGGTGAGTGTGACCTATGCATGACGGTCGTTGATATACCAAAGAGGAACAGTGGTGATATCCGCAGCAACCAGATATTGGATCTAGAGGTACGGAAAATCATTGAAGATATGGAATCTGATGAACCCTCTAGGGGGAGACCATGGTCCGACCGCGGGTACACCATTTCCGACGGTATCTTATACAGATACAGCCTAGAGTCAGATGATGAAGAGGACTGCTGCTTAGTTGTGCCGGAGCATGAACGCAGGCAGGTCTTGGCCGAGCTCCACGACGCGCCGACAGCCGGCCATTTCGGCGTGGAGCGCACGTTAAGCCGCGTTCGTGCAAGGTATTATTGGCCTGGCATGCGCACGTTCATTGCGAACTATATAAAGGAATGCGTGCCTTGCAAGAGGTATAAAGCCGATAACCGCAAGCCCGCAGGACTGCTGCAAACCCCTGCTGTGTCACGACGATTTGAGGTAGTTTCCGTGGACTTATTCGGTCCACTCGTTGAGACGCCTAGGAAAAACAGGTGGGTACTGATCGTAGAAGATGTCTGCTCGCGCTGGGTGGAATTGTTTCCATTAGAGAACGCCACTAGTGTCGAATGTGCTCAGACTCTCGCGAACGAGGTCTTCCTCAGGTATGGAGTACCACGCCGCCTTATCAGTGACAACGGCGTGCAATTCGTGAGCGAGGTTATGCAGCAGGTCTGCCACGTTCTGGGAATTGGCCAGTCGCTCACGCCCTTTTATCACCCCGAGGCTAATCCCATAGAACGGAAGAACCGGGACCTCAAGCCTCAACTAGCTATACTTGTAGGAAACGATCATACCACATGGGACATGCACCTAGCAGCAGTCAGGTTTGCTATGAACTCCGCGATTACCAGCAGTACAGGATATTCGCCGGCATACCTCACTTTCGGGAGAGAGTTACGAGCTCCTTCCGACTCTGCGATAGACATGAGGGCTATCGTAGAACACGACAACTTCGTGCCTAGCATTACGCCCTACTTGAAGAAGATGGCTGCAACCCTGGACGAGGCCAGAGACACTCATGAGAAGGCGCAAGCCGTCCAGAAGGAGCATGCTGATCAAAAGAGGAGGCTGCCTCCAGACTATAAGGTAGGCGACCTAGTTTTATTGAAAACGCAGGGATCCAATGACGCAGGCCGCGGACAGACCGCGAAGTTTATCCCACGTCGTGACGGCCCATACAAAATCGGGAAACGTATAAGCCCGACCACTTACGGTCTGGAGAACGTGCAGACCGGTAAGAACGTAGGTAAATACCATGTTTCGCACCTCACGCCTTTCGCCGGTCAAGTAGAACCACCCATTCGAGAAAAACGTAGACGTGGTAGGCCGCGTAGGTATTTAGACTAGCCCAACTGCGAGGACACTTAGTTAGGCTAGAGGGGGAGGATATAGCACGGGTTTTCTATGGTCATAGTAAGTACGATGTTGTTGCTACGCAGTGCCATACAGTGCGTCCCCTCCTCTGCCAACCCGCCGCTAGCGCAGGCGAATTGATGCGGGAGACGGTAGGATGAGAGAGCCCCGATCGCCAAGGATAACGGACGTAACACAGCGATCCTCCGCGACTCTCAGTCGCGACGCCTTTTTATTGTAAGAATTGTAATTTTAATGTCCAGTGTATTTGTACAGCCACATTTGTTGTAAAGGAGAAATAAATGATTATACTTTAAAGAAGTGACATTAAAAAAAGCCTTTTGTACCTACAGTCTTACATACCTTTCCTAACTTGGTACTTGTAAACCAATGTATTATAATTATGTTGTTTGTGGTCTTCTATAAATTGATACATGAACTTTGTGAGTCCAACTCATATTTATGTAAGTAAGTATTCTTTTTACTAATTTTAAAAATTGTTATCACTACATATTATAAAACAAAGTCCCCGCCGCGTCTGCCTACTTCCGAAGAACTCAAAAAATGTTCAACGGATTTTCAGCGGTTTTCACCAATAGATAGAGTGATTTAGGAGGAAGGTTTATGATACATTTTCTAACCTCCATGCGGGCGAAGTCGCCGGCAAAAGCTACCTACTTACAAATAATGAATACAAGTCACTAAAAGTGTTACGCAAAATATTAGTAACAGACAAATATTCCAATAATTTATACATATTTACGTGATGTGCAGATATAAAAGAGGATAAATAAAAAAAACAAAGACTCTTAATTAACATTTATTGTATTTTTAATGTACACGTCACTCTCCTAAGCTAAGCTAGGTTTAGAATCAGCACTTTTCGAACGTGAAAATTACATAAAATAGTCCTACAAACTGCCCGCCCGTCACCAATTTCTAGTGCTTTATCTGAGAAGAAGCGGCGCAACAAACTCCCCAGCAGCACCTGCTTTCTGTTTAGTAACATAAACTTGATTCTATACGATAGTAGGTAGGCAAAGTAATTACGAGGCACAGAATATTACAATACATTATTTACCATATCTGCATAAGCAGTGGTGGCCCAGTGGTAATGGCCCCGACTTACGAGTTATAGGTAGCGGGTTCGAACCCAGGGACGCGCTTTACTTTGTATAAATAATTTCATCATCAACATTGCTCTCGCACCGGTAAAGAAAAACATCGTGAGGAAACCGGCATGTCTTAGAATTAAAAAATCGAAAACATCAGACATCTGAACCAATCCGCACTGGGCCCGCGAGGTAGATTACGGCCCATTCCCCCTCTCAGAAAGGAGGCTTGGATCCCAGCAGTGGGAACTTTATAGACTGATTATGTATTTGCCATATGTCAGCTAGCTATGCCATATACCAACAAATAAATAAAAACTGGTGAAGGATAGTAGAAGTAGGTTTAAATAGTGTGCGTAACACAATAAATGAACATTACCATAACAAATTGTTCAGAATCGTTTACAGAATCGATTTCTGTTATTTTCTATACTGGCAATTATTTATCCCAGAAATTAAAACTACGTTAATTATGGTGAAACTCACGTTCCCACGGACGTAATAAGATCGCATTTTCAACTGTCGGTGTTGAACCGAGCATTGAGGATACAACACAGTGCAGCGCGGGTGAGTCTCAGCACGTCGAAGCACAGTTGGATTTTCAGCTCTTGGCGCTGAGCAGTATCTTGAAGACCCAGTGCACGAAAATAACCAACCGCGATTTTATTACGTCCATGGGGACGTGTGTTAAGTCATAACATATAATAATAATATAATAATATAATATAATAATATAATATAATAATATTCCACAACTATCACACAACGCCATCTAGTCCCAAGCTAAGCAGAGCTTGTGTTATGGGTACTAGACAACTGATAAACATACTTATATATTTCTAAATACATACATATTATAGATAAATTACACCCAGACACAGAACAAATGATCGTGCTCATCACACAAACATTTGTCCTGGGTGGGAATCGAACCCACGACCTCCGGCATAGCAGTCAGGGTCACTAACCACTAGACCAACAGGTGGCAATTAACGTATTACATTAACGTAGTCATAACATTAACCTATACCTAGATAGGTAGGTAAATACTAACTTATACAAAATATACTTAGTTAGGTACTTACTACTATTAAACTCGAACCACGAAAAAAAATTATCTTTATTTCATTGGGCTGAGTTTAAAAATATGTAAGTAAACAATTAGTAGCCAAGAAAATATTAGACAGGTAACTTATTATAATATATCATTGGCTAATAGGTACTTACTGTGAGACACATCCCAACGTTCGGAGCAAACCGAATCGTAAATAATAAATCCAGGTCCGTATACAAAGCAAAGTTCCTGCCAGGGTCGCGAGATTCGCTCGAAAGAGTTACCGTGGCCCTGGAATATGGGCAACTGATGGAATATGGGTGGGTTTTAGTCAGTAAAAGTCTGACACGCCCTCCCGCTCCGCCCAGAACGGGAGAAGTCATTTGATGATTTCCCATCCAACAAAAAAAAAGAATCGTCAGAATGCTCTACATTCTGATCAGTCATTCAGTCTCTGTACTCGATACCAAATCAGAAGAAAAATCAAAATCCAAGTTCCATAGCATAGGTCAATAATAATGTCAGAAATATCACAATACAATTGAATAAACAAATTAAAGTACGGCCAAAATGCATGTTGCGCTAGTGTGAATACATGTCCGAGCGGTACCTACACAACACACTACTGCCAGCCGTACGACCGTGCACACATTGATATTTTTGTGAGACGCGATAGCACTACTCGCTAGTGAAAATGTATGATAATTTGGCTGTGTTCCGTAATACCAAAAATGATGAATGAAAACTTAATGATTTTTAAATTGGTTTTCATTATTTTGTATCTTGATAATATAAGCTGTGTTATGGATAAAACATTATTACAGGTTTTGTTGTCTTTAATGGAGAAAAAACAAAAAGAAAACATGTCATTCACGTTGTAAAAATGTGCGAAATGCAATTCGCTCAAACTGCATTTTAGCTCAGTTTTTTTTAAAAAAAACGTCACCATAACCTAGATAAATACTGTCTAAAGCCGAATATCATCTTAAAATGGTGGAAATATGCTCAAATTGGAAATGATTTTGGTATTACGTTTGTATGGACAGATTGACCGTCGTCGGGCCCTTAAGCAATACGACGAATTCTGAATAGCAACAAACACTTTAAACTGTTTTAGTTTCAATAAATTGGCATATGGCGCTATTTATAACACAACGAGAAACAATGATTTCTATAGAAACCTAAATATTGCTTAATGTACGGTCCTATCCGCCCGACGGTCTTCCCCAAGTTGACCTTATATTTTTGTCTAAAGGCACAAGATTTTGGTTAACACCTACACATCTAGGATTGAGCCAGTTCCTTGTATTTTGCCGTCAAAGTTATGACACCATCGTTTTGACTTTTAGCAAGATTATTCAAAAACGCATAGATGAACAGTTTTGAAACTTTGTATGGATATTATTAGGGTCAAGAAGGACCGAATACAGTTTTCAGCGAACTCGTGCGTTGTCTCATTTAGGCGCTGCGATGTTTTTTCGGGTTTTCGTAAAACCGCGATAACTTGAAAACTATAAATATTTTCTTAAATCTAATTGAGGCAGATAAGGCACACATTATACGTTCTACTCATATAACTCTAGGAGACACTTTCTTGCTAGGGTAACGAACACTCAGCAGCACCATATCATCAGCATAACTTATATTGTTAACAACACAGAACAAAGAATACAGAGAAGTGCCCCTACACTGCCTAAGCACGGGAACCAGCACAGAACAAAGATTATTCCGTGGTTAACAAAAACTCCATCAATCGAACAACCTACCCGAGTGTCCGTTACCCAGGCCAGATGTTGTCGAAAATGGTCATTTGAATCTTATAGATAATTAGTTTTGCGGCTTCTGTAATTGTTGCGCACATTTTTAAATTTGTTGCGCACATTTTTAAATTTGTTGCGCACATTTTTAAATTTGTTGCGCTTATAGTTTTTTAATTATTTCACAAAAACATTTCCTGCTGGGGTAACGTTACCCCAGCCAGACCTTTTTCGTTCTAATGGGAATATTTAAATAATTACTAGCTATAAAATTAGTTGTCTAGATGAAGTAAATGTTGTGCCTTATTTTGTATTTGTTCTTTCATCGGTTGCGAAGTTATTCGAGATTTTGCTGGAGTAACGTTTTTGGTTTTGCTAGATCTTTGAAATGGTTAAGCGGATTCTTATCATATTTTGTACATGGCTTCTTAGGAATTAGTTTAAATTTGTTCTGCAATAAAAAAACCAAAATAATACATAGCTTAAAGGTTATTTCATTAAATAGAAAAACACTTCAATTGGTCCCAGCACTCTCAATAAGAGCTCTAAAGACTTACTTTAAACGTTATTTTAAAGCTTGTAACTGCCTTCAAATGTATGTGAAGTTTCATTAGTATCCTGTAAGTATTTAACAAGTTATGATGATATTGAGTTCTTCACGAGCACGGTCTTGATGCGCGCGGTGTTATTTGGCCACTGGATTGGATATATGAACTGAATGTTATGTCAATTATTAGTTTTTTAGTTCAGTTGTATATCAGTAAAATTTCAGCTCAGTACATTGGATAATTAATGAGATAATACGATTAAAGTCATCAGGAAGTGAATGACCGTGGTAACCCGACCAAGTTTAGGTGGTTACGAAAAAGCGAAAACGCAGAACATTATACTATCTTTTGAAATGTTTAGTATAATACACCTTACAATTTCGGTACAGACGCGTACACTGTTAAGTACATTAATAATATAATAATATTTGTACTATGAAAACATTATTATTATCTTCCAGTTGCACAAACTTATCAAAAATCACAGATATAACATGTCGTTCGGTGGGACGCGGAAGGGGTGGGGTGAAGGGGCGCATTGTTTGCATATCGCACTAAACATGCTCCGTAATCACATAATTCATCTTGTAGAGTGCGCATGCGTTTCGGCAGTTCCGTTTCCTGTTTTTGCAAATATTTATAGAATGCGTGAGAGCTAATGTAAAATAATAAGTGTGGCGAATTACTGCTAATGTGGAGTGCTTCTATTGATGATCATAGTTATGGTGCAGGCTGCTTGATGAATTCACGAACAAGGTAAGCTTGTATAATGTAACTACAGAAATAGTAGCAAAATTATTATTAATATGTACATGTTGTTAGGTACTTATCTAAAACTGTATTTTTTTAAGGCTTAAATATTTAAATTTAGGAACTTATATTCTTTTCTTTCGTACTTAATTATTACCTAGACTGGAATTCTCAACAATGATAACGACATATTTATCCTTTGCTACATAGTACCTATAAAACAAAGTCGCTTCCCGTTTGATTGTCCCTGTTTGCTTAGATCTTTAAAACTACGGAACGGATTCTGAAGCAGTTTTTTTTAATAGATAGATTGATTCAAGTGGAAGGTTTTTGTATATTGTCAAAATATGACTTGAAACTAGATTAATGAAATTCATGACTTAGCGACCAATTTTTATCGTTATCAATGTCGGGAGTCGGGACTACCGCAACAGGTAGGTATTTATTTATTTCCACAAACTCCTTGGACACGTAGACTTTAAGAAATCCATAATTACCTTGTTGCGACACTCGCGTTGATATAAACTCGCAAATAGATGACGATTCGAGTTTCAAATATGTAGGTAGCAAAACTACAATTAAAACCCCATTAAGGATTTAGACAAAAAAAAATGTACTCTTTGTTTTTATTGTAGGCATTAAGCCTCGTCCCCACTAGGAACATTTGTCGAGTGACATGTGTCCCCGGAGACATCGGGCGATGTCGCCCTACATCGCCCCACGTCGCCCGATGTCTTGTCTCCGTCCACATCAGTTCAGTCGAACCTATCATGTCTCCGGAAGAGGTAGTGTTGTACAGTGCGGCTTGTATAATGATGAATGCATCAAGAACAAAAAAGAAGAGAAGATGGTGAATTAAACAGTACTTGCGAAACAAAACAAGTGTATTTAATGATCTCAGTGTTTTAGACGGCTAATTTCATAATTTTACTCGGATGTCATCAACAGACTTTGAAATACTCTTGTGTAAAATATCCCCATCAATATCTAAACAGAAAACTGGATTCCGTGATCCCGTGGATGCTAAATTTGGACTTGCTGTTACGTTAAGGTACCTAGCAAGTGGTGATTCTTACACGTCCTTATCAAACACTCAAATACTCATAGGAGCGATATTGTTCAATAAGTCGCAGCACTACGTCGTTCGACCACATTGTCGCAGGTTCCACGCACGTCCACACTCTATCACTACTCTTCATCGACTGTGCGACAAGGATCAGTTTCAACAACGTCGCGGCGATGTCGTCGGACGTCGCCCGACATCGCCCGATGTCACCGGAGACACATGTTGCTCGACAAATGTTTCTAGTGGGGACGAGGCTTAAACAGAATGGCAACATAGCAATAGCCGTGGGCCGCGATGATGGACGCGGTGATGGCGACATAATACCTACGTATGAGTGTGATGGGGACTATGGCTGCGTGGTGAAGTTATAAAAAATATCGTTTGACGTTCTCCTCTACGTCTGTAAAACTCTCAATCTACGGTGAGTACATACTTATATCTAGCTAG
Source organism: Aporophyla lueneburgensis (assembly GCA_932294355.1). Taxonomy (NCBI): domain Eukaryota; kingdom Metazoa; phylum Arthropoda; class Insecta; order Lepidoptera; family Noctuidae; genus Aporophyla; species Aporophyla lueneburgensis. The sequence continues at coordinate 16,177,990 of OW028746.1, read as the reverse complement.
GTATATATTACTACGATTTAGGTAGGTTGACCTGCTGGCCACTGTTCAATCTTTATTACTATGGATCATGACTTAAATAGATTATTACAAATGTAATGTGTAGGTAAATAAAAATGCTCTAAATACGCGCGTTATTACAGTCCCCGACACGTAACTTGGCAAAAGTTGTTAGATGCGCAAAAGTCGTTTTTATGAGGTAGCGCCAATCGCGCACGATTGGTGTGTTACTCGGACTTTTGCCCCCCGCACCCCGTTTACGTCTCGGGGGTATATAAAATTGTACGTTTTTTTATTATGAGTTTCTGTTACGAGTTGTTATAATAGTGTTACTTAAGTATATTTTTTAGGTGAAATTTTAATTTGATACCAGGAAAAGCAGTTTTGTTAGCTGATAGTGACGACGACAACATATAATTTTTAACCCCAGACGCAAAAAGAGGGGTGTTATAAGTTTGTTGATAATGTATTTTTTTGTCTAGGCATTTATTGTGTACAATATTGTTTTGAATCTCTGTTCTTTTTCCTCAATTTTCATATTATAATTCGACAGCCCTTTAGCTGTAAATAAAACTTTGTTATATTTACAGTTAATTTTTTTGTTTTGTTATAGATGTTCTGATGACCGATGTACGATGGAATGGCAATCTTCTCATCGACCAATATTTGCGGACCTCAATTATTTAATTTATTAGCCCGTTATCCACAGTGAATACGCTTGTGCACTCAATCAAGAATTAACTAAACAAAATGGCAGGTAGAAAAAGCGCTATACCATTGCAAGATCAAAAGCGCATTATTTCTAAACTAGCTTCTGCCCGCGACTTCGTCCGCGTCAAATTTTTGCTCTCCTGACCTTTCCCGTCGCATCGATTTGCCTGCTAGTTTTCGTCCATTTTTCGTTGCTGCTCGCTCCTTTTGAGTTATAGTGAGTCAACCTTAAAAGATAGACATATGCTCTCGCGGACTTTTTTTAGAACTTTTTAAAAGGAACAATTCAGTAATACATGATTTTTGCGTTACTTTAACCGTTTACGCAGCGCACGCAACGGAAACTCTCAAAAGGAATAATTTTCCCCCGTTTTTACAACATTTTTCGTTATTGCTCCGCTCCTCTTAGTTGTAGCGTGATGTTATATAGCCTATAGCCTCCCTCGATAAATAGGCTACCCAACACAAAAAGAATTTTTCAATTCGGACCAGTAGTTCCTGAGATGAGCGCGTTCAATCAAACAAACAAACAAACTCTTCAGCTTTATAATATTAGTATAGATATGCACATATATTTAATAAGTCGTGTCCTTCTATTAATCATGATGTATATGAACGTATATAGAATGAATTTTATGAAATGTTTCAACATAAGATGTCTAAAATGGCCATACAAATGTCAGTGAGACGTAATAAATTTTATTTTTTCCATGATAATGGTACCGATTCCCTTGTTCACAAACTAAACTAAATTTAAGTTCAGTGCATCTTTTTCTTTGTATTTCATTATGGAAAGGACAGAAGATAAATTTTAGTTTAGTCCTGTCAAATTAATCAGCGCCTGTCACTACTCCATACAAGTTAAGACGTGATTAAAAACTTGCCTACTAAAATTACGTCAATTTACGTCAAGGGCTGATTAATTTGACAGGACTAAACTAAAATTTATCTTCTGTCCTTTCCATAATGAAATAGAAAGAAAAAGATGCACTGAACTTAAATTTAGTTTAGTTTGTGAATAAGGGAATCGGCACCAGTGTCACAGATGTACGGGTTGATGACGTAACAGACAAGACGAAAAAAATAAAGTACTTTGACAGTAACGTTAATTTTGAAAATATTGATGATAGCAACAGTAATTCTGATTTCAAAGTAAAGTTTCTAATGGATATTCACGAATTTAAACGTATTGCACCCAAAAACCACACGTTGTTACAGAAAAGTTGGACTAATGAGCTGCAAGATCAAATATGGAAAAAAAACAGATCTTAATTGTACGTTTGCTTTTAAAAATAATTATGTACCTACGAACTTTCTGTTTGACTCTGTTAAATGCAATGGAAAATGTACTCAGTGTGGCGCAGTTATTATTGTTGACATATCTCCTAAAACTGAAAATTTTTTAGAGGTAATTTGTCAAATAAATAGTTACAAGAAAGACCATGTCCACGATTTGAATGTTAAAAATAAACTTACATCGACACGAAAACAAAAAATTGCTGCACAATTATAGTATGAAAAGGCGCTTAAAGTCAGAACTTTACTGGCTGATGAACTCATGAAAACAGATAATCCAAAAGAACCTCCAACGCTACCTGAATTAGGTAATTTAAGGAAAATACGACATGATGTTAAAAGGGCCCTTCAATTTGATAAAAACACAATATTATCCATCTATGCAATGTCTCAAAGTTCCCCATTCGATACATTTATACGGAAATTTTCTCTTGCCCCTTTTTCAACCGACGAAAAAAAACGGAGGAGGTTCTCAATTCGACGCGTATATTTTTTTTTTTTTTTTTTTTTTTTTTATGTATGATCACGCATAACTTTTTACACAGTGGTCCGATTGCGACAATTCTTCTTCTATTGGAAAGGGTATACTCCCAAGGTGGTCCCATATAAATTTGGAAAACAAAATCGAACCCTAAGGGTTGGAAAACAGGGGATGATTGATTGTTCACTCACTGATTGTAACGTATAAACACGCATAACTTGTTACATAGTGGTCCGATTGTGACAATTCTTCTTCTATTGGAAAGGGTATACTCCCAAGGTGGTCTCATATAAATTTGGAAAACAAAATCGAACCCTAAGGGTTGGAAAACAGGGGATGATTGATTGTTCACTCACTGACACTCACAACTTTTTACATAGTGGTCCGATTGTGACAATTCTTCTTCTATTGGAAAGGGTATACTCCCAAGGTGGTCCCATATAAATTTGGAAAACAAAATCGAACCCTAAGGGTTGGAAAACAGGGGATGATTGATTCTTCACTCACTGATTGTAACGTATAAACACGCATAACTTGTTACATAGTAGTCCGATTGTGACAATTCTTCATTTATTGGAAAGGGTTTACTTCCACGGTGGTCTCATATAAATTTGGAAAACAAAATCGAACCCTAAGGGTTGGAAAACAGGGGATGATTGATTGTTCACTCACTGATTGTAACGTATAAACACGCATAACTTTGTACAGAGTAGTCCGATTTTTGATAATTCTTTTACTGTTGGATAGGGTATACCTTGCCAAGTATTATTAGTACATTAAAGCCACAAAAAATTATAAAATAAAAACTTTTTAACAAAAAATTAAACCGCCGAAAAACTGAAAAGCATAAAATAATAAACCTTAAAATTTTGAGTCGGCGCTGAAAAATCAATGAACAAGGAACACTCAAAGCGCCGACTCATAATTTTAAGGTTTATTATTTTATGCTTTTCAGTTTTTCGGCGGTTTAATTTTTTGTTAAAAAGTTTTTATTTATTTACTTATGGACAAATGAACAAAGTAAATATTATGATGACATTTAAAAAAATACACACACTGTTTTGTCCATCGACGCAACTGGTTCGATTTTTCAACCGATAGCGCCTCCAGGAGTAAGTCTTAAAGACGCTAAACATACTTTTCTATATGCTGTCATGGCATACACTACCAGTACTAGTATTCCTTTATGTTATATGGTATCACAGTCACACACAATTGAAGCTATAGCTACTTGGTTAAGTACATGGGCAGTAAATCGATCTTTACTCAAAGAAATAGTATGTGACGATTCATCTGCACTACTAGGAGCTATATGTCGTACTTTTCTTCATACCGATACAAATGGTTATTTATCGCAGTGTTTTTCGCTTTTAGAAGGGCTAAATGTGTGTGTGCCGGTTTGTTACATTCGGTTAGACAAATGGCATTTTTTTTTAAACTGCCTAAACAAAGTAGTTTTGACAAAGCGTCAGAAAAATCCAAATATTTTTATATTAACTGTATTAAGAAAATTCATACACTACATTGCTATAAGGAAATAAAATCTGTTATCAATGATATAGTAACAGTATCATTACACAAATATGTTAGTCCTGGTTTAGATGGTCAGCTATGTGGTAAATATGAGCAAGCTCTACAGCGTTTGACTGATTATAAGGATGATACTAATGTGATTGATGTCGATAGCGATGATCAAACAGATAAACATTTTCTAGATGAAAATGACGAGGTAACTATGAATACTGGTACTGTTTGTCCTCTTATCAATTATTACAACAAAATAATGAAAACGGAAAAGTTATATTTGCTATTACTTGACCCAAAGCATGAACAAATAAATGAGTATTATTTGCCGTCTATAAACGATACTTTAAAAAGGCTGTTGCGAAAATTACCTATGTGGGGTAATGTTATGACCAAATATTTTGTCAATGCAAAAGAAGTAGCTAGTAGTTCAAATACTGAAAATCACTATAAGGACCTAAATACCATATATTATAATACCAAAGATGAGCGAATACGACTTGATGAGTTCATAGTACAACACTATAGTTTTATAAATGGGTCTGTCAAATTAAACATTTCTGAAAATTTAGTAAAAACAAAATTAAATAAAGACATTTTACAAAAACTAAATATGACTAATGATTTTGACTTGACACATGAAACAAAAAGTAAAATTGTAGTTTTACAAAATGCGCCTATTCCGCAGACATCTACAAAAATTCAAATGTTCAAAACTTACTAGTAAATAGAAATACAGCAGTTCATACACGAAACGTGAAGTACAATGAGGACTTTGAATTAGAGTCTATATTTCAGGACGAACCTGTTGAAGTAGAAAACTGGCGAGGTCTTGCTGTTTCTCGTCAAAAAACAAACGTTAGCATAAAACCTATATATATATTACAAAATGGCAACATAGCCATATCTAGAAATAAAAGTATAATTCTGACTAATACTTGTGCATTTGACGCAATCTCGCAAGCATTAGCCATAGCCTACAAAGAAAGAAAAACATTCAGACAGGAGATCAACAACAGTAAAAGAATGCAAAATGACGCTTTTACGACGTTCATCGCAAATCTTGCTACTGCAAAGAACTTCAGCCAAAAACTCTACAACCAAAGAGATGTACTTTTAAGTAATATTTTTTTGTGCAAATTTTGAAACAAATAACGAAACTACTCCCAATGTTATAAATTGCGCATGTAATATTACAAAAAACTTTTTAACAAAAAATTAAAAAATTAAATTTTAAGGTTTATTATTTTATGCTTTTCAGTTTTTCGGCGGTTTAATTTTTTGTTAAAAAGTTTTTATTTTATATTTTTTTGTGGCTTTAATGTACTAATAATACTTGGCAAGGTATACCCTATCCAGCAAAAAAAGAATTATTAAAATCGGACTACTCTGTATAAAGTTATGCGTGGTTATACATAACAATCAGTGAGTGAACAATCAATCATCCCCTGTTTTCCGACCCTTAGGGTTCGATTTTGTTTTCCAAATTTATATGGGACCACCTTGGGAGTATACCCTTTCCAATAGAAGAAGAATTGTCACAATCGGACCACTATGTAAAAAGTTATGCGTGGTCATACACAAAAAAAAAATAATAATAATAATATACGCGTCGAATTGAGAACCTCCTCCGTTTTTTGTTGAAAAATATTAGAAGAAATTTGTATTTCATACTTTTCCGCTACTAGAAAAAGAATTTGCTCAAACGCAAATTGCACTAGCCACAAAAACAAAGAGACATTTGAATGCAAATACTTGCCATTGAATATAGATCTCATAAAACAAAAAGGTATTTCAAATTTACAAGAGTCTGTAGAAGCAGGAATGAAAAACGATTTCTCACCACTTTGTGTTTCTTGCAGAATAGGCACAGTTTCATTTAATTATCATTTGAACCATTTAATAATATTTGAGCTTCATGATATTAATATACAGCTAAATGATATCCCAATTAATATTGAAATTAATAATAGATTATATGTGATCTTGGCAGTCATTGAATTTAATCCACCTCTCAGCTTCGAAGGAGTTGGCCACTACAAAGCTCATTGCTATCGAACACAAACTAGAACTTTTCAATGTTATGTCGATATGTATAGCAAAATTCAGAAGAGTCAGATTAATTTAATGCCCCACGCGATTATTTATACATTACAATCTGATAATATCTTATTATAATAATTATCTAATTTATCTAAAATACAAAACTATTTTATAGATTCTGTGTTGTCACTTGACGTGTATTTACTTCAAAATTGTGAATTTTAATGCTAGTCACATTTTTTTTATAGATGTGATAATAATAATAAAAAAATCGTCTCCAATCTTATGCAGTCGAAAGCAATATGTTTTTTATTAAATTAAAGATCGCGAACAGGTATTTCACACTTTTTAATATAGAACCTAAATCATGACCATTTCATCGACTGACGTAAGAATCAACAAAATCTGCCTACGCTTATGGTCTCTCTAGAGCGCCAACTAGATCTCTGTTTATGACAACTTTTGTTTCACAAAGTTACTTACGTATTTGGATACTCATTTTACAAAATGATCTGTGATATTTTTATACAAAAACCAACAAAGCTTTAGAATGTACCTTTACACGTCGACTTTTTGAGATTGTAATTAGTTAAAAGTAATACTTACATAATTATTTGACTGCAGTTTAATATTACTTAATTTTATTATTTTTGATCTGTGATTTTAAACTTAGGAAAAAAATGTGATATTTGAAATGAGACAACAAAACAGTAGGACTAACTGTGAGCATTTTACTACATTGTGATTTCATTTAATATTACCATTGATCTGTGATTTTAATTGATATAAGTAGGTATTAGTAGACATACGTAAAGGTGCGTACAGACCATGTAACATGTTATATAACACTACAACTCTATGTAAAATGTTATACAACAATGTTAAATAACATGACCACACTATGAAAAATGTTATATAACATGTTATGTTATACAGTTTGTACGCACCGTAAATTTAGTGTTAACTGAAAAAAACCATTGTATATTATTTATTGTCTGTGATCATTACACAGTCCAATATGTGTGTATATTTAAATAAAAACTGTAACTGTGTACTGTGTATACTGAAATCTATAATTTAATAAAAAAATAATAGAAAATTTCAAAAAAGCAAAATTACTTTCTGTAATTTTAATCTGTGATTGTTTTTAAGTATAAGTTTAATAATACTTTAAAAGTTCAATTGAAATGATTATATTACCTGTCAATAAAAATTATTTAATAATCACGTAGTTTTTTTTAAACTTGTGTACATGTCTGTACTAAATTTGTAACACTATCCTACATATTTTAGAAGGTACCATAATGTTTTGCGTTTTCGCTTTTTAGTAACCACCTAAACTTGGTCGGGTTACCACGGTCATTCACTTCCTAATGACTTTAATCGTATTATCTCATTAATTATCCAATGTACTGAGCTGAAATTTTACTGATATACAACTGAACTAAAAAACTAATAATTGACATAACATTCAGTTCATATATCCAATCCAGTGGCCAAATAACACCGCGCGCATCAAGACCGTGCTCGTGAAGAACTCAATATCATCATAACTTGTTAAATACTTACAGGATACTAATGAAACTTCACGTACATTTGAAAGCAGTTACAAAAAACTCAAAAAAAAACCGTTCCGCTTTCCCCCGCTTTAAAATACCGTTTTAAAGTAAGTCTTTAGAGCTCTTATTGAGAGTGCTGGGACCAATTGAAGTGTTTTTCTATTTAATGAAATAACCTTTAAGCTATGTATTATTTTGGTTTTTTTTATTGCAGAACAAATTTAAACTAATTTCCAAGAAGCCATGTACAAAATATGATAAGAATCCGCTTAACCATTTCAAAGATCTAGCAAAACCAAAAACGTTACTCCAGCAAAATCTCGAATAACTTCGCAACTGATGAAAGAACAAATACAAAATAAGGCACAACATTTACTTCATCTAGACAACTAATTTTATAGCTAGTAATTATTTAAATATTCCCATTAGAAAGAAAAAGGTCTGGCTGGGGTGACGTTACCCCAGCAGGAAATGTTTTTGTGAAATAATTAAAAAACTATAAGCGCAACAAATTTAAAAATGTGCGCAACAATTACAGAAGCCGCAAAACTAATTATCTATAAGATTCAAATGACCATTTTCGACAACATCTGGCCTGGGTAACGCACACCCTACCCGAGTGCGAATATTCCCAGTCGCCCCCGCGGGGATTGCCACCGGAGGCAAATGGGAATAAAAATTCCCAGTTGCTACCGGCGATGACTGGGAACTCATTGCCCCCACTTCAGTTTCGCTGTACATTGCTTTCTCCATCGTAGATAATAAAAGGATGAGGCAACTTATCCTAAACCTGCCTCTAATCTCTAAAAAAAGACAAAGTGAACTGATTTTTTTTATATTTTGATTTTCACACTCCAACCAACCTATACGCATCCGATAGTGATCCCGCCCACCTGACATTGTTAGTAATTGTTACGCTGATTGCATACCAATATTTAAGGAGCGATGTGAATTCCTCTGAAAATTCTGTCTCACTCGACAACTTCTGCCACAGCTTGTTATACACAACCAAGTCGAAAGCCCTTGAAAGGCCTAAAAAACCGGTGTGTTCCTGCTGGTGTAATACCGGATAGTGTACTTGAGACTTAATATAGCTGTTTCAGTGGACAGACCAGTTCGAAATCCGAACTGGAGCGTCATGCACTATCCAGTACCTCCGCAATCACAGTTGCGAGCGATATAGACCTGTAATTAGTTAACTAGACGCGTCCCCTGTCTTGTTCTTAATAATAGGGACCACTACGGTTCTTATCAATGCATCCGGTAGGTATGAGTGCCCTATCCAAAAGGTGAAAAGCATGGCCAGGACTATTGGCAAGTGGCGGCCTGCATATTGCAAATGTTCAATGCTCAATGAGTCATGGCCAGGGGATTTTCTTCGTTTCATGCTTTTCACCGCCTGCGCGACATCCCTACTTGTAATCCGTACGATTGTTTCTCCGATACGTAAATCATGTGGCTCGGTTCCTTTGTTCCCGGTACCCATAGGCGAGCAGACCTTAAAATGCTCCTTAAACAGGTTGGCAATCTGTTCGGGCCTTAGACTCAATTTACCGGTTTCCTTCCAAAATTGACTAAAATTCTTAGCTGTGTGTTGTGTTGCTAAAATGTCCATTTTTATTTGTGTCTGGTTGTTCTGACACCACTTTAGACGTAACCCGCGAATTACGCATACTTTCAAAAAGTGGACCAGATGTGGGTTTTCCATTAGGAATCCACTCCTGAAACCAAAGTAGAGCGTCGCCATGAGCCGTTTTCACATATTTGTTCCAGTCAGTATCATACAGCTTTTTCTTTTGACAACTAATTAAATTACTTTTATAGCAATTTGATGCTGCATTTTGTAAAATATTCACTATACTATTTTACATCTTGTCTATAATACCTTTATGTTCTAAATTGTTACAAAAAAACATCTACACATTTTCTAATCTCCGGGGGAAAGTCTACGTCACGTAGTTTGAGGGTACATTCTCCAGCATAAATGCATTGCTTTAATTGCGACAAATCCCTAACACCCCAAACCACACATGTCGCATGGGTACACTACATAAATACGAAAAACTTTATTCCGACAGTCACAAATACGAATTTCAAAATACCGATTTTCATAATTCCGAATGATTCAAAATTCCGAATATAACTACTCCGACTTATCATTACTCCTATTTTTATAATTCCTAAATTTCAATATTCCTAACGTTTATAATTACTATTCTCAAACTACCGAGTTTCAATAGATCGAATAACAAAAATTCCGACTTAATGATAATTCGAAACATCAAAAATACGAATTCCGATTATTAAAATACCGATGAATACAATTCCGAAATAAAAACACCTTGTAAAACCGAATAGCAAGACAAATAACACATAATTGCTCGTCAGAGAGAAGTATAATATGGTGTTTAGTATGAGGAGGTACAATTAAAGCTGCAAGCAAGCATGCAGCTTGCAAGCCGGCATGCAGCGTGCAAGCAGACATGCAGCGTGCAAGCAGACATGCAGCATGCAAGCAAGCATGCAACATACAAGCAGGCATGCAACATGCAAGCTGGCATGCAACATGAAAGCAGGCATGCAACATGCAAGCAGGCATGCAAAATGCAAGCAGGCATGCAGCAAGCATTGTTTCTGTCACGGCTCCGGCGCTGCGGGGTTTGGGCGGCCCCACGCGTGCTTATCGTCGCAGATGGCTTTAACGAACACCACCGCAGCTTCGGCTTGTTGGCCGGCTGAGCCGGCCAACCTCAGCCGCGGCGGCGGGCCTTCAAACCACCTGCTCTTCAGCTCGCGTGGGGCCGCCCTACCCCTCCGCGCCTACGCGGGTTTAAATTACACTCTAGGGGTAGGGCAGACAAGACTGCGTGAAGACGGTTTTGCAGCGATTCGTTTCTGTCACTAAATTTTGTAGCACAATACGTTGACTTTTAGTTTATTCGGAGTATTGAAGATCGGAATGTCGTTTTTCGGACCGAGAACCCTTAAAGCATTTGATACTTCGAACGTATGAAAATTGGAAAACTAACAAATTGCATTTACGACTTTCGGTAAAATAAATTTCGTGATTTTTAATAATAGACATTATAACTTTTAGGTAAGTATTATGAAATTCGGACTTTTGAAAATCGGAACATCGAAATTCGGAATAAAATATTTCGGAGTATTTGAGTGTTCCCCTGTCGCATATTAACTTAATTCTGTTAAGTACATAAATAACTTAGATGATATTTAATTTTCAAATCTTTTCATTACATTTTTTATTCTTTAATGCTACCTTTATTCATACTCATAATACTCATTCATTCATTCTCGAATGGTTACACAAAAACCGAAATTAATTATTTACTTTGTGAAATCTATTAATCCTATCCCCTAACATGTCTCTTAGTGTACTACCGCGAATCAAGTCATCCCTAGAACCATGTTCGCGAAAAGCTTCTTCTGGAGAAGAAAATGATGGATGATACACCTAATCCTGAAGAATATATCATATCTTCTTCCGGATCAGGCACACTAAAATCTAATGCTAGGTTGTGTAAAACGCTACATGCCATTATAATAGTTGCACATCTCTCAGGGTTGTAGGTAGTGTAATGTGTGGTCCTTACAAAGGCATCTCCACCTATTTTTAAGTCCTCCAAAAGTGTTTTCAATTACAACTTTGGCTTTCCCATGGATGGTAGTATATTTTGCCACTGGAGTACCTTCAGAAGCATCTGTGATTGGTGTCATCAACCAAGGCCTCTGTGGATATCCAGAATCACCTGCATTTTTTTTTTATATATTGAATTAAGTAATCTAACAAAAATCTATAAATTCTAATTGGAAGTACTAGGCATTTTAGAATTGATAATAATAAATAAATATTTTTCAAAAATATTATTTTTTCATTCTAGAACAGAAAAAAAGTAAATGTTAAAAAAAAATCTCAGGCAGCACTGGAACCTGCCTGCTGCACGAGGTATTTTTTCAACATGTTTTTTTTTTAGTTGGATAATAAATATTTACCTAAAAACCACACTTTGATCATCATTTTGGTTTAAGTCCAGGATATACCTTATGGCTTGACTATTCTCCCAAATAAAAGTGTCATGGGTAGCACCTCCATACTTGGCATTAACATTTAAGATTCGGCATTCACTGTCACATAATCTAGAATGCAAAAATATAGAAGAGTGTACAACTGTACTGTATAACATATTAATTGTAATTTAATTAATTGTAAGTCCATGGGTAGGGAGGGTATAAGGTAAGGTATGATGTTAAAATTATTAGTAGAAAAAGTACAGCAATATCTCACCATTTGCACATTCGGTGAGTAGAAATGCTTTCTGCAGTAAACTAAGTGTTCTATGTCTCTTTTTGGAGTGAATATAATGAAAATGAGACCCATATTATCCATCAGGGGATGCCAAATTTTGTATAAAATCTGTAAATAAAGGATCGTTCGTAAAATCAACCTATTATTTATTTATCATATGTGTTTTATGAAACCACAACTCGGATTCGAACCGGGAACCTCCTTTCGCTGTTTAATATTCTGTCCACTAGTTTTTATTGGACTACATAGGTATTATAATTTAATGATAACTTACTTGTTTTTTAACAATATTTCGCTGCTCTCGTGTTGCTGTAAATTTTACTGTCCTGTAATGTAACGCTGTATGCCGTAATAAGATATTTTTTTTTATGCTGGCAATGTGTGTTGGTTTTTTCCCTAGGAATTTCAGCATCACTCGAGATCACGTGATTTGTGTAATTTATGTAAAACAGTGTTAACAAGTTACAGGAATATACTACATTACTGGCTGCTTAGTCAGCTAAGGAGTACCATGGGTTCACTATGCAGTGCTTTTTGTTCACCAATAACCGTCGTTACCGCCACCGGGTCAAAATCGTATCAAGAATTTAGGAAAGGTATTTTTGACAGGTGGATGCTGAGACTTGAACGTGATCGTTCTTAAAAATACGGGATATATTACTGGCCCTTGACTGGCCCAATATGCTTGCTTAGGCTTTTAACATCTTAAAATAATTTGACGTCTGTATGTGTATAACAATGACAGGGGCGACGCGACGTTAATCTAAAGTAAAATTGTGACATACAAAACAAGATAACAGTTCGTTCACACTTACCTCTGACAGCAGTGACAACAACAACAAAACAGCAACCTTATTATAACGATATTAAAGATCACTGTGATAGTGACTGACATGACAGTGGCAAAAATCCAAAAATAAACTTTTTTGTAAAGAAAACAGAGACCACTTTGATTTTGACAATGAAGCAAAATCTGGGGTAAAATAAGCGTGAACGGAGTGTAGTACCGATTTTGGCCACATGCTGAAGTAACCTTGTAGCGTTGTGAACGACAGGATACACGTCAACATTTGATATATGGCAACCCAGCTAGTATTCGTTCAGAAATATAACGACTATACTCTACGAACGAGATGGATAAGGTAAATTGAATACGATCAAGCAAATAAGGCCGTGTTCAGACCAATTGCTTTTTCCAACACTGGTTGTGAGGTTGTGAGAATGTATGAAAGTAATGGACAGTCAGATGCAGACGACGTACGTTATTTTTCAGACATTTTGAAGTTGATGCTTACAGTCAACAGCTGACTACAATCCTTTCACTATTATTTTACTTCTGACAGTGACAGCAACTAAACGGCAACCTTGAACCTTGGTGCAACGGAAATAAATATTAAACTTGCATAAGCTCACGCCTTTTTTTATATGGGAGTAGGCAGAAGTTATGTAGTACCGTCACTGGAATAAATATCACTGTGGAGCAAAATGAACAATGAAAATAAAGGTTCGTGTGTACGTGGCATTAAATCGGAGTTTTTCAACGCTACATGTCTTTTTCCGTGGAATATACTTGACGCTAGACATTTGTTAAACGGAAAAACGAGAAAATATATAAAATTCAAACATATTCTACAACTTTAGAAAAACTAGCCCTACATCGGAAAAAAATTGGTCTTTTGAGTCTTGCAGCCTGTTAGGCATAAGTGTTAGATTTTTTCTGGTTTTAATAGTTACCCTTTCCTTTTTTGACACATTTTTCTGTCATTACAAACCAATAGTGTGAAAAGTATACTGCCGTGTTCTGTCTAGTTAAAATAAAAGCTTGGTTAAATGTTCTAAAAATAATTGGTTGTCTAGGATATCTTTACGATTTTTATAGAAACTGAAATTATTTGGATTCTACCATCGATGCTTTCACCAAAGATTAAAAAAAAAAACAATACATTTCGTCCGTGGCCGTGGATTTAAGTTCCTTGGGCCGTGGCTATTGTGAAATATCGAGAATATCATGCCAATTTCCGAACGTGTGTAAGAAAACACGCAACACTACAGTGAAATGTCATTCACCGACAACAATTAAAAAATGTCGGAATCGTGTCAAGAAGGTAATTGTCAAGGAAATAATGAATTTGGGCCGGACGAATCACCCACCAAACTTATCGTCAATTACATTCCTGAAGTCATGACGCAGGATATGATGTTCTCGCTATTTTCAACAATGGGTAAACTGGAAAGTTGTAAATTGATAGCGAACCGAGGCTATGGGTTCGTCGAGTACTCTCGTCCCGAGGATGCAGTCAAAGCACGTAAGGCTTTTAACGGTCTTCTAATGCAAAACAAGACGCTGAAAGTGTCGCACGCTCTGCTAAATCCGGAGTTAAAACCCCCTACGAAACCAGAAGCCGACTGGAACCTCTACGTATGTAACCTGCCTAATGAACTGACCTTGCAGGATTTACATGGACTATTCGCACAATTTGGTAAAATAGTTAATTCTCGTATAGCAGCAGGAATAGCATTTGTTTTATATGAGCACCAGTATGAAGCGGAAAGAGCCATTCAGAACATAAATGGCACCACACCGCCCGGCTTTCTACACCCATTAACAGTTAAGTATGCTAATAAGAGTAACCCTCATAAACATAAAAACAATAATAATAACTTTTCTAAAAGTCCCCTTGTGAGACCTTATCATTGGATAAATCATATGAATGCCATTGGGGATCACAATTCTCCGAGTACATGGTCTATATACATTTATAATATTGCTCCGGAGGTGGAAGAGTTGACTCTGTGGCAGCTATTTGGTCCATATGGTGCTATTGTCTCTGTTAAGATAATCAAAGATCATTCTACTAATAAGAGTAAAGGATTTGGTTTTGTTACTATGAGAAATTATGACCAAGCAGCGATGGCAATACAAGCATTGAACGGATATGTTCTTCATGGCCAACCTCTCTCGGTTAGTTTCAAAACCCAAAAGAGATAATGCTTATGTGAAAGACTTAATAAACTTTACAATATCAATACAGTAATAAATAGACAAAAACGATACCTAATTGATTGGCATTATGAAATATTGCAAATGAATAGTCCCAATTTCTGAATTTTGTGTACACTCCTTAACCATATGTGCAGTCAGTTGACTCTTGTTGAAAATATTATATTACTTTGAGCTGTCGACATTGTTAAGTTTGTTTATGAATAATAATTTATTCGGTTTGCTCGTTAAATGTTTCAAGTTTAGTAGAAGTTTAAGATTGTATTGAATATGATTGTTGTTTGGAAGTTCAACATCAGTTGTGAGCTGTAATGCTTTCATTATTTTAATCTTATTATTTAAGTATAATAAAACCATTTTAAAGAAAGTGCTTTTACAAGATCTAACTAATTGATAAGCCACATTGAGATGTTTAATCAGCTACTAGTTTTAGTTGTACACTTTTTATAACATGATGTCTATTTAGGTAGTGAAAACGAAATCTAGATTATATCATATTTATACATTTAGTATAAAAATTTGCTGAATTAAAGTTCATTTTCACAATTTTAAATTGTGTTTTGATTTTCTTATTACCTGTTCCTATTTTCAGCTTTTAAACTGCATAGAGAAAATGTTAAAATCATAACATTTTTCTTTACATGATGTGATTTCCATTCATGAAGCATGTAGCTAGACAGTATTATTACAATGGTATAATGTTGGTAAGTCTGAAATAAAATTACACTACTAATGTTTTTACCCATTTAAGTTATATAATTAGGTTTCAATATCATTAATTACTTACTGTTTCTATGACAACATCCGAAAGTACTCAGTTAAAATATCCAACGCTATGTATGGATACTGAGATTATCTAGTTATTGAATATTTCGAATTTTGTTTTCAAAACAATGAGATGAAAAATCATTTTAGTTTATTGGCTACTTTTATAACACATTGCCTCACACGTTGGGCGTGAATGATTGCAACATCTTAGCATTCTTCTCAAGAGATGGCGCTAATCATCATAGTGTAGTTTCATGATAGTTAAAATATTATGTAATTATTATTATTGAATGTCGAGTTTCAATGTCCTCCAAAGGGTTATGCAGAGGTGAACAACCCCAATTTCGCCAGGTATGAAGTAGTAATATTTTGTAATAGGAAGAATATTGATTATTAATATAGATATCATTCTGTTTTACTGCAAAATAGGGTAATGAGTATTTTATTTATATGTTTACGTGTGTAGTTATAGCAATATTTATTAAACTTAGAGTACATAACTAATATTGTTCCAATCTCCTTTCAGTCTTATCAATCGCATCTAAATAATTTAATGAATTTCTATTTAAACAAATAGAAATTTCACCGAAAAATGTGGATTCGGCTGTGAAATCGTCAATGCCAATGGAAAAATGGCCAAGACTATTGAGGAACATTCCAGGAGCCGCTGGTCTGCTGGCCGTATCGCGGTCTTGATGCAAAAGCGACCCGACAATAACGGTTTCCGAAAACATAAGTAATGGTTAATTCGACCAAGATCTGCTTCCCATTTTTTTCCTATTTTGTAGAAAGTTAAAAAAATAATCCGATTCTTATTTTTTGTCATTAGCAATGTAGCAGTAGTGGCTGTCCAATACTACATAAGTCAGTGTCACATCATAACATTGCTCCTCCTAATTTGAATCTGATTAGAACCCGGGAACTCACGGCTGGCAGGCCTGCAGTCGCTTTGCAACCACTGCGCAGTACGCTTGCGCTGTGCTCAGGCGCGTTCAGGGTTTTGCAATAATTTATGCGGCTTGCATATCGCAATTTATCAAATAATAGATCATTTAATAGGCTGTTTCATTATCAGTTCTAATGGTTCAAGGTTTAGGTATTCATAAACATTAATAAATGATAGTAATACATGCAAGTTCAACTGCAGACAATTATATAATTAGCGCCATCTATTGATACGCGTTCAAAACACGACACTTAGATTTTTAAGTCTTCCAATAACGGAATTATTTCATTAGCTTTAGTTAAAATGAGTTGAAAAATTAAAAGGAAAATAAAACACCCACTTTTACTCGTGCCAATTATAATAATTTGAACTTTGGCTCGATTTCCGATGGCTACTAGGGCGCATGCTCTGAAAGCCTAGAATCGATATAAAAGCAGTAATAACCGTGTTAGGTGCCGGAGGTCACGCAATCTCTGATTTGTTTTTACTTTTGTATGAGAATAGTCCTTATAATTTTTAATATTTGGAGTAGGACAAAGTTTCACAGTGCGTTCGTTTGCCGGCGATACGGCCGTGGCGGACGGAGAGGGCTCCGTGGTGGCGGGGGGCGTCGGCCTCGCCGTGAGTAGCAAGGTAAGGGAAGTGCCAGTCCACATTCCTCTCAGTTCATAGGATTATTCATTAATGCCACCTATGTGTGAAAAGTGGATACCTATGTTTGTGCCCGGGAAATCAACATCACCACCTAACTTAGGAACAGTAATGTATACTTAGCTGACGTGTTATTCTCGCGGTGTTTTCAAATTACATAATAAAACATGATGTATAAAAGTAAATCTAATATTTAATATGCAGAAAAGTGTGTAGCAACTTCATGTTGTGAAAATAATAGCGAACTCGTAATTACAGCGTGACAAAACTTTGATTTGTGCTATAATTTACTGCCGTAGGTATGTACGTCCTACACTTCGCACGGAGCTAATTACAAGACTCATAATGTTAAAGGTATACCTAGAATACTTGCAACTTTTTGTAAAAAAATAGATCTGAAAGCTTTTGCTTTAAGATCTATTTTTTTCCTATACTTAGTTAGTTGGGGACAGCCCCAGGTATACATAGATAGACATCTGTGGGGACAGCAGATTATTTATGCACTTACCTACGTAGACGTAGGTAAGTGCCTACATACCTACCTACCATGCAGAATATCCGCATTGAAATCGATCATCATGCTGGAACACTGAACAACTGGACATTACTGACTTCGTCAATAACGAATTGTGGTGGGTGAAAATCAATTTCACAAACATTATAATACCAGACTAAGTAGTTCCTATGTACCTAGTATTTTAGGTAAGTTCACAGCTAGACGTTTTCTAAGCCTTCCAATTTCTGCTGCAAGGCCTAAGGCGTGGGGGCTTAGACCCCCTAATTGTCTCAGATTAAGGGGTGGGGGGAGGCACCCCTTAATCTGAGCTGAGACAATTCCGACGAATCCAGAATCTCAATTCAGAGAGTGTTGTCACGCGCTTTATTTGTCATGATCCACGTCGATTGCCTTTTAGTTTTATTACGTAATGTAAAATTATATTCCTCAACCTCAACTCACGAGCTCAACCCAGAAATTTAATTTCTAGTAATACTTATAGTTTAGGTACATGCAGTAACGAGCGACAGTAACGTCCGTTCTAATGATGTCTCTCTGTAGGTGTACCCAAGCCCGGGGGCGGCGCGCGGCGTGTGGGCGCTGCCGCAGCCGCCCCCCTGCACGATGGCAGCGGAGGAGGCACTGCCGCCCTGCGAGCCCATGTCACCCGACGCGCCCACAGTCCCACCCAGAACTATCACCAGCTACAACCAACATTCTGACCTACATCAGCTGATATTTGAAGCTGTGCGATCTGGGTTAGAGACTTTACTGTTACTGTTCATCTGTACCGCTAAAGCTGTATCATCCCACAGCTGGGCAAAGCCTCTCTCCATGAATTCCAGCTGTCGCGACCCAGGCTTATGTGAGCCACTGGTTAAATACATTTTTTTCTAGTAAATTAATTTAGCAATGAAATCCTTACCAACTTAATTTCCAGGTTACTGTAATGAAAATGAACAAAAAAATTTGATAACAAATTGTCAAACGCCGGTCATAGCTGTGTTAGGTTGATTGAATTATCAACAACCAATTAGATCACTTGACACGAGATGAACTTTTTTGCCTCTTGATCTACGTTCCAGAAACCGGGTACTAACTACTGTGTTAGGCTTTGGAAATGGAGGATTTCGGTAGTATAGCTAAATGAGCATCAAGAAAGTTAAATAGGAGCTATTTTTTTAGCGAAGTATCGGAAATCGAGCACCTGGTAGAAAAGCTTGGCGTAGAAGTGTTGAGTGCACGTGACCAGCATGGATACACGCCGGCTCACTGGGCTGCACTGGACGGCAGCGTCGCTGTCATGCGGTATCTTGTCGAACGTGGAGCCCCCATAGATCTGTCTTGCTTAGGCACCCAGGTAATTTATTATCTTCTACTTAGTTAATAAAAATCCTTTATTCTCTAAGACACAACACAGCCTAAACTGATAGATCTAGAAGTGTGAAACAAGAGTTCCTTGAAAGTGAGCGCTCACGAAGGGTTTAAAAAATGATCTCCCAAAAGGGGTTAAATAGGGGATAAACATATATATGGAAGTTCTTAATTTTAAGAATGCCAATGGGCACATAGGGTTATATATTAATAAACTTGTAGTAACAGCCATCAAAAGAGGTGCTAATTCAAAACTGCTGTATCAATATTGTGAGAAACAACAGGGCCTAGAATACCAGCTGTTATTGATTTAAGTAGATACGTAGAGTACCTATCTACCCAGATAAATTATAATGCACATACCTTTTACGTTATGTATCCTCTAGGGGCCTCGTCCAATACACTGGGCCTGCCGCAAAGGACACGCATCGATGGTTCAAGTGCTGCTGCAGTCCGGAGTTGCCGTCAATGCTGCCGACTTCAAAGGTACCGTTGTTGACAAAACTCACTTCCTGTCCTAACGAGATCAGAAGTGCCATATTGTAAAGAAACTCACCGGGAACTTGAACCTATCATCCCATCTCATGCTACAGATTAAGGGCTTGTGTTTAAACACCACCCAAAAAAGTACCTATTTTACTACCAAACAAATTCTAAACGGTTACCAAAATGGATAAATGGTCACCAAATAACGTTTCCTAAAATATTATTAAATAAAACCATTTTTAGGGTTCCGTTGCCAAATGGCAAAAAACGGAACCCTTATAGATTCGTCATGTCTGTCTGTCTATCTGTCTGTCTGTCTGTCTGTCTGTCTGTCTGTCTGTCTGTCTGTCCGTCCGTATGTCACAGCCACTTTATTCCGAAACTATAAGAGCTATGCTGTTGAAACTTGGTAAGTAGGTGTATTCTGTGAACCGCATTAAGATTTTCACACTAAAATAGAAAAATAACAATAAATTTTGGGGTTCCCCATACATAGAACTGAAACTCAAAAATGTTTTTTTTCATCAAACCCATACGTGTGGGGTATCTATGAATAGGTCTTCAAAAATGGTAATGAGGTTTCTATAAGCATTTTTTTCTAAACTGAATAGTTTGCGCGAGAGACACTTCCAAAGTGGTAAAATGTGTGTCCCCCCCCCCCGTAACTTCTAAAATAAGAGAATGACAAAGCTAAAAAAAATATATGATGTAGGTACATTACCATGTAAACTACCAACGAAAATTGGTTTGAACGAGATCGAGTGAGTAGTTTTTTTTTAAAACGTCATAAATCGTAAACCGCAATTTACCTGACATTCAATCAACTGAAATGTAAAAATTAAAAAATATATATATTTTTAAACCGAAAATACCTACATGTTTGTACGGAACCCTCGGTGCGCGAGTCCGACTCGCACTTGGCCGGTTTTTTCGTATTATTGACTACCAAAAAAATATATGGACGCCTTTAAAATACACTTTAGACCAAATATTATATATTGTCACTACTTAGATGTTACCACTGAATCTAGTCGTTTTTAGCACTCTCGCCGGCCGCTGCCGCGGCACCGCTCGCTTCGCTCGCTCAGCTCGTGCATAGGAGGTCACAGTTTTAACCTAACCTAACCTAGTGTACTATGTGAGCTCGAGTGTATCGCACAAGCCTGCATTCGAACTATTGTGAGTCGCAGTACAGTTTTGTCGTACAAGGAGTTGGATAGAATTTGGTGACCGTTAATCCATTTTGGGAACCAAAAATAATATTTGTGCGAGGTTTGCGATTTTTATACTTTAGGGCCCTTTTAATAAAGTCAATTTATTTTTTTTGGAGTTGTTTATTTTTTTTGGTGCCTCAGCTTAGAGTCTTAAAAATATTTTTGGTGATCGTCTAAATTATACCCCAGATTAAGACCGGTTGACTCAGGTTGACCCATGCTTATTAATCCTTAAAGGTATGCCTATACTGATTAGTAGGCAATATGATTTCATTTGTATCGAGTGTCGAGGGTGTGCCTGTAGATAAAAACGCTTATTACGGGTCGAGAATTTGCATGGGTCCAGTCTGATTAGAATGTAAGTGATAACTCGCCTAGTACAGCTATTAGGTACGTACGTGCAAGTGCTCCTAGTAGTTATAGCAGTCGAGTTCATTTGCTTGGAGCAGCTGCCTGTCCGCACACGGTTTGTGTGTAATAGTCATTGTCTTTTGGCATTGGCATCGTGTGGTGCCGGACGTAAAAAATATCATCACCCTATTTCTTTCAGTAGGTGTCGTAAAAGGCGACTAAGGCGATTACCTACTACTTACTAGAGAATGGGCAGCAGCGTTCTCTATGCATTTTACCAGCATACTGCGATCACAATCCGCCTGCCAAGCGTGGCGATTATGGCAAAGCCTCCCAAATTGGGGGAAGCCTATGTTCAGCAGTGGAGGTCTAACGGCTGAAATGATGACGATGATGATGAGTTGTCGTTATCTATACCGAGCTAAGCCAATCCCGGTATGGCATTAGTTCCAAGCCTACTTACTGAGCTGCGGGTGTAGTTGTCGCTTCTTTACATAGTAATAGTTATATTAATATTTTTTGCCGCAGGTTTGACCCCATTAATGACAGCCTGCATGTATGGTAAGACGGCAACGGCTGCATATCTCCTGGGCATGGGAGCAGCGACTCGGCTGTCTGACATAAACGGAGACACAGCCCTTCACTGGGCCGCGTATAAGGGACACGCGGAATTAGTACGACTGCTGATCTACTCGGGGGTCCCTTTACATTGCACTGACAATTTCGGATCCACACCGCTACATTTGGCGTGTCTATCGGGCAACTTGACTTGTGTGAGGCTGCTGTGTGAAAAGGTATGTCAACGTTTGGTATTTATTGTTAGTAACAAATTCCGGCTCAGAAAAAATACACCTGTTTAATATTTTTAGGTCAAAGCTGAACTGGAACCTCGTGACAAAAATGGGAAAACACCTCTGATGCTTGCGCAAAGTCACCGACACTTAGAAGTGGTCAAATTGTTGCAAAAAGAAATGAAACGCAAATCACACTGGATGCCGCCTCTATCAGAACTGTGGGCCCTCTTGTTCGGGGGCGCTGGTGACTCCAAAGGTCCCCTACTCTTCTTCTTGGTCTCAGTACTTCTTTGGGGATACCCTATGTACGTGATAAGATGCATACCTCTCACATGGAATACGCTACGTCTTTCACATTACTGTTTCTTGTACTGGAACGCGATCATGTGGCTCAGCTGGGTCATCGCCAATAGAAGAGATCCAGGCTATATCCCACAAAACTCGGAAACGTATTATAGAGCAATCAGGCAGATTCCCTATTATGATAAATGGAAGAAACGGAACGTGATCTTGTCACGATTGTGCCATACATGCCGATGTCTGCGACCACTGAGGTACCTTCCTAAATACTCATTAATTAATTAATCTACTTGAAGGCCGCTGGATAGAGCCATATCATGCTCAAGGCTGTCAGGATGCTGTATATTAGGCATCTAACATCGGCGTGAGTACCTTAAGAATTGCTATTTGGGTAGTATATTTTTTCCATTTCTAACTAAACCGATTGCAGTTACAGTTTCAATTTATTGCTGCAATCCGTCGCGCCTTCTGTGCACAGGCACACCTACTGTTGCTAAACAATTGGCTGCGACTTATGATTTGTTCTTACTTTATTCCCCGCATTTACTCTTCTCTCCACATCTTTATCAATCTTTCCATCCCTTGTAAACAAACTTCTCAAATATACAAACTCACTTATTTCCTCCACACTCTTATCATTTATTTATACATCACGCACCGATACATTCTCTTCTCTTTCAAACACCATGACCTTCATCTTAATCACATTTATATTCATCCCCTTCATCTTAAATGCTTCATCCATTACAGTCACCATGTCTTGCAACTGTTCTGCTGACGATGCAAGTAGAACTTGATCATCAGTGTAGAGAAGGCATTTGTCAGGAAACTCACCCATTGTCAATCCACACTCACCCTCTTTCAAATCTGTCAGATAACTAACTATCCATTACCTACAAGTTGAACAGCCACGGTGACGCTACACAGCCCTGTCTAATTTCGGTTCAATACCTAAAAGCAAAACATGTTGTCCGGCCTTGAAGTGTTCTATTAACCTGCAAGGGAATTAACTCCCTGAATTGCTAACAACACATAGAAAGTTACAACACGAACTCCCTGAATCGCTAACAACACATAGAAAGTTAAAAATAAAAACTACTTAACAAATAATTAGGTAGCACTTTAAATCAATTTTCACTCGGCTTTTGCATGTTACTTAACGTTGCGTCGTCATTAAAATTCGGTATGCTAGCTATTTATTTTTAAATATCTGGTTGACCGAGCTTTGCTCGGTATTTTTTGGTAAATTGTGTTTAAAATAATAAGTTTATGTTCAAGTTGATTATCGATAAAGTTGGTCATTGAAAACACGAATAAAACGATGTTTTATAAAAATGAATCCTAGCTAGATCGATTTATCGCCCCCAAAACCCCCTGTTTACTTAATTTCATGAAAATCGTTGGAGCCGTTTCTGAGATTCAAATTATATATATACATATATACAAGAATAGCTCGTTTAAAGATAGAATCTTGGAAACGGCTCCAACGATTTTCATGAAATTTAGTATACAGAGGGTTTCTGGGGCGATAAATCGATCTAGCTGGGATTCATGTTTATAAAATGTCGTTTTATTCAAGTTTTCAATGACCAACTTTATCGATAATCAACTTGAACATAAAGTTATTATTTTAAACACAATTTACCAAAAAATACCGAGCAAAGCTCAGTCATCCAGATATTTTAATTTAATGTACGTACTACTACGGGATTAGCCGGTGCGGTTGTTAATATACAATAGTAAAGTATAGTATCGTATTTCATTAAAATAAGTTTTCCATGCCTATCTATCATCATTGTGCCCTCAAATAAAAGTAATAAACTTAACTGTCCCACTGCTGGGCAACGGCCTCTCTCAAATCCTTCCAGGAACTCTTTTCCCGCGTCTCCTCGAACCAACCCTCGCGGTGCGCGTCCAAGTCACCTCGCTAGGCCGGTCTCGGCGGTCAAAAATACTATTGATTACATACCTACGTTTTTTTATGTCACGATGTCGAGGGAAGAATTCTGCTTTTTTTTATTTAATAATCCCTCTTTGCACACAAAGTCTGGCAACGCTGATATAGTATAGATAGGTAAAGCTACTCCTTAGGGAAACATTACGAGACGTAATGTTCTATAAAATACATAATAACATAAAATCACGCCTTACGCCGCTGTACCGTATAGATGTACTGTAAAGTCCACCCACATTTCGCATGTTATGTTTAAGTCCCATCAACCGGGCACAAATCCAGACTCTGGGCTGCTACTGTGAAGTTCCAGATAGAAAAAAATAATTATTATGTAAAAAGACGTGATGTTTAATCCTTTGCTTGTCCAGGGCTAAGCACTGCCGCATCTGCAAGCGCTGCGTGGCTTACTTCGACCACCACTGCCCATTCATCTACAACTGCGTGGGAGTTCGCAACAGGATGTGGTTCTTCCTATTCGTCATGAGCGTGGCGATCAACTGCACTCTCTCCATATACTTCGCCTGCTACTGCCTGCTGCTCGAAGGCTTCGGCCTGCTGTATGTCCTGGGCTTGCTGGAGGCAATCACTTTTTGTGCTCTGGGGTGGATCCTTACTTGTACTTCCGTAAGTCAATAAATACTCTTTTGCCGTGAAAATGTCATTTCGGTACCTGGTAGTAAGTTCTATATTTCTGGTAGTCAGATTTCAAGCGCTAATAACTACAGGAGTTAAGAGTGCTAGAGTATTGTTTGTGCATGCAAAGGATCGTACTTCATAGAGATTTTGCATAGATAAGACCTCTATAAAGTGATTGGAACTGTAACATCCGCGCTCGCTAATACCATCCTAGGGTAAAGTGCGTTTACTAATAGAAGAGTGAGTGCTCTTACAATAGCGCAATCGAAGCGAGCCCACATTTGTTGTTTGTTGTCATGAATGAGCAGAACGCGCTTAATCACAAGATGAGTAGGCCTTAAGACGAGCGAAGTTAGCTCTATACGACTGGGCACGCCACAATTGCGGCGGTAAGTCCCCTCTTTGAAGAGTGGATAGAGAGGCGCCACGGCGTCCTCACCTTCCGCCTGACGCAGGTTCTCACCGGGCATGGGTGCTTCGGTGGGTTCCTGTTCAGGATAAAGCGGGAGGAAACGTCCGGGTGTTTCCATTGTGAGGATCGTCTGGAGGACACGGTGGAGCATACGGTAGAGGTGTGCCCTGCCTGGGCAGAGCACCGCCGTGTCCTCGTGGAGGCGATCGGCGGCGGCGACCTCTCGCGTCCGGCCCTGGTGCGAGCCATGGTACGGAGCGACAGGGCATGGGAAGCCGTCACCTCCTTCTGCGAAGCAGTAATGATCGCGAAGGAGGATGCGGGGCGCGTGAGGGAGTGGCAGTCACTGCGCCCTCACGTCCCTAGCCGCCGCAGGAGGAGACGCCCCGGGCGTCGGGAGTCGATAGCGGACTCCCGGCCACCGTAGGCGCGAGCATGCGGGCGGCGAGCAATGGGTAGCTCGCCGCCCGGTAAGGACCAGGCTCGGGTCGACGGCGCGTAGTGTTCCACGCGCGCCTCAAAGAGATGTCAGCAGCAGTGTAGGGGTCTACTAGGACCGATGCCTGCCGGGGTCGCGTGATTGTTCGAAAGAGATACCGTAACCTTGGCACATGGGCAACTGATGGAACACGGGTGGGTTTTAGTCAGTAAAAGTCTGACACGCCCTCCCGCTCCGCCCAGAGCGGGAGAAGTCATTTGATGATTTCCCATCCAGAAAGAAAAAAAAGCTCTAAGTATACGACACGACTGAGCCGAAGACACTTACTATATCAAGAGCGAGCGTAGCGAGCTCTCACACAAGAAATTCAAAGATCGCGATCACAGTTTACTGCCGTGTGAACAAATTGAGCCAAATGACGCCACGGCTGAGCAGAGCACGCTTACTCAAGCAATGCGAGCGAAGTGAGCCCCCCTCAAGATGAGCTCGTGGAACAATCCTACTATCAAAAAGAGTGAGCGGAGTGAGATTAACTACCACACGAGTGAGTGGAGTACAATTTCACATGCGAAGAACGAGTGAAGTGACCTCTCATTGCAAGAAAGCGGCATTATCGAGTCTACTTCAACTACAAGCGAACGAAGTGAGCACTCTTCCCGAACTATAAGCCGCCTACTGCGATTCTCTGTCATGGCTCGCTTCGCTCGCTCATCTCAAAAGTCCTCCAACCGTTTCTCTAATAGAGGCTTGTTCCGCTCGCTTTTCTGGTGTGAAATCTGAATCGTAGGGGGCTCGCTTCGCTCACTCTATTTGAGAATATGCTTCCATTTTTGTGGGTGGCTCGCTTCGCTGAGCTCAATAAATAGGCGCGCTCCATGAGTCGTATCGTATGCAGCTCGCTTCGCTCCCTCGTCAAGAAACTTAGCGAGATAAGAATGTGACCACCTTTTAATAGCTTGCCTTGAAAGTAGCTGACATGCTTTGCCAGCACTGACTAAGGATTGTTTAGGGAAGTCTTCTCACTAGGTTAGGTCAAGTTACAGCTATGAACAAGCGTTTTTACATAACTAACGGCGCGCGGCGCGGACTCGAACTGTGTCAACTTCATTATTTTTTTCGTGTGTCTTCAACTATTAGGTACTGGCACTTAAGTATGGAAAGACAAATTTAGTAGGAATAAGGGGGACAGAATCTGATTTCTTTAAAAAGCTGCAGTATCTTCTAAAAAATCTGGAATCATCATAGAACCCTGCTATTATGACATAAACACCCACTGGAAACACCGTTGTTATTTTAGCATCGTCAGAGTACCTACGTATTTATAAAAGACAGTCGCGAATATTTTTTGATGATACAAAGATTTTCATTTACCTACGTAATTTTAAAGTTGTAAAATGGTCTAGCTCTACCCTAGACAAATCTATACTGATATTGCCTAATATCTTTTTCTATTTCAGATTCTGCACGCCTGCATGAATTTGACTACAAATGAAATGTTCAATTACAAAAGATATCCCTATTTAAGAGATAAACGAGGTCGTTACCAGAATCCATTTTCCCGTGGACCTATAATGAACTTCATAGAATTCTTCGTGTGTTTGCCCGACAAGTGCGATGAGCAAGACATCTTTCACGAAGAGAACATATGATGCGAGGCGCAATGACGCAACTACCTTACTAGAAAAAGGTCTCAAAAGATTACAAAACAAAAAAACTCATTTTTATGAACTGTTTTTGCTAAGCATGTTTCAAATATTATCTGCGTATCGGTAAAAAAATAGCACTTAAATACCTACGCGCACGCTACGTAAGAATGAGTGAACTGGGTCGGAAGTTAATACTTATTTGAATGCCTTTTTGATAAATAGAAAGACGAAATAATAGCTCCTAATTATCTACAAAAGATACAAGCAAACTGCTAGCCCAATTTTATCGTTAGAAAGTTACTAGTACAAGTTGGAATACCACAGCACCGCTCACATTCTTCTATAACTAAGTTTAAAACCGGGTACGTGTAAATAAATGAGGCACATGTGCCACACACCTTTACTCACTAAATTGAAATTAAGACTACGGTAGTCATGCATTTTACTTCTATACATAATAGTTGAGTGGAGATGTATATACTTACATATATTTAATTATATAAAATGGCTTTTTTAATATATACTATTTTACTCATAACGTTGTTGTTTTATTATACAATCAAGACCTCAGTATCGTAACGACAGCGCGACACGCACGTGAGAAGTAGGTTATCTAACTAGCAAGGCTGGGTTGTGTTATTATGTAAGTAAATAAAAGAATTATTTGTTATTTGTGCTACAGTAATATAATAATTATTATCAAACAATATTTTTGAACAAAAACAAATTAAGTATTTCCGCAAGCTTCATGATGTGTGAAAAGTTTAATGATGAAATGACATTCATTGAAACTTACATGTTTGCATAATAATGAAAATAAAATTAATTAAAATAATTTCAAACATACTTTCTAAATTAATATTACCTACAATTGTTCACTTTCCGCTTACATACAGGATAATTTGTTACCCTTCTAATTATCACAATTCTCTTACACATCAGTCAATAAAATACACGTTGTAATAGCACATACGTATATACGAGTAGATAAATAACTTTAATCACATTAAAATCAGTAGCGCATGAGCGGCCTAACAGTCAGACCAGCTGATCCAACATTCTATTTAACTTCTAATATAAATATGCTCTATGCAGTAATGTTTGTAATGAAGTCGAATCATAAAATCATTTAAATTTCGTGAAATTCTACGTAATCTACATAATGATGCAGTAAATTAATTTCAAAAACCATTTTATCTGCACTTCTGTATCTGCTTTTACAACATGAAGCAAATATCTTAAAATCTTATATACCACATATTTCCTCAAAACAAAGATCATCAGGGTTTCTAAAATATTATAAATTTACTGGGACTTTAACAACTTAAAGTTTGTACTTAACTTCTTACAAATGCAAAAGACTAGTTATCTGCATAATCAATTATATAAAAATAAAATAACAATATGTGGTTTATAATACTGATGTGTTACCTTTATCAAATTATTTCTATCACATAGAATAACTTGCTCTGACATCCATAAACTTTTAGTTTACATATAAAAGTATGTTTATTAAATTTCAATAAAATTTCAAATAATTTCGATAATTATTTAGGGTGATCCTAAATTTTGAGAATATAAGCCAAATTATGATTATAATGTTTTTTATAATTATGATAAGTGAGACCTAGGAAGCCCTAAGGATGTATTATAAAAGCTGCTGAAACGACAATAATAATGAAGTAGCGTGATACAGTGGCCCGTGCGACGGCCGTGACCTCCCCTGCCTCACATGGTGGCATCTAAGGAAGTAGCGCCACAATACAACAGGGTCACTAGCTGCTTGATATTCAATAGCAAACCTGTGTTTGATCTATCGCTCGAAGTGCATTCAGATAATACAATGTATGCTTCACAAGTATTTCTAATGTGTCTATCTATTTTATAAATAGATTTTTTATCTCTAAATATCTAATAAATAAAATTATTCGAATTTTATTGTGGGTAAATTGTACCCACATTAGAAACATGCAGTGCAACTAATCATCCTTGGGGTTGATTCTAATAGCGGCAGCGATTTCTTCTTTGGATTGATTTTTGTCTCCCCATCCCCACAGGTTATGAGAGCCGTCGCCCGTGCGCTTCACCCTGTTCTTGACTATATCCTGAGAGACAGTCTTCATGTCGTAAGCCCAACCAAGCTTAGCAAAGAAGTTAATGAAGCCGGTGGTGAAGTTCAATTTGTTATTGCCAAGCTCAGCAGTTTTGTAATCCCAGGGGAAGGTGTGGTGGTAATTGTGGAACCCTTCACCGAGGGCGAACAGCGCGACCGACATGTTCTCGGAAGGCTTGATGCTCTTGTCATAGGGCTTGTCTCCCCACTTGTGAGCAGCCGAGTTCACGAGCCACGTGACGTTGAGGATGAATGCGTAACGGAACATGGCCGCAACGAAGAATGCATTGGTCCAGGTTTCGCCCCATAGGTACACTGGAATCATCGTCGGCATAAGGAAGCAAGCCAAGGGCATCAAGAGCAGATAGTACCTAGAAAAAATAGTAATAGGTCAGGTCGTTAGCTTAGATAGATGAAAACAAAAATGGAACTAGATTCAGGTGTGGGATTAATAACAGTATTCCAGAACGAATTTCGGTCGTGGTGGCCTGTATCACTAAAGATTAGTCAACGGCACGAAATACATTATGGTGCACAAATGCACTCTCTCTTCTCTCACTGTATAGTCCGATGGGACAGTAATCTAACACGAGCAGTGAGAGATCAGATGCAGGATTAATGGCTGACGTAAGATTACTCCATTATCGAATCTGTCTGGTTACAACCATAATTTTGGGGATAAAAAAGATTAAACTGTGATTCAATGCGATGTAACGTCTTGGTTTCACAACTGGTTCTACTTGAAAGCATTAATAATAATTATCTTAACTAAATAAAACTTTTTTGTCCATTACTTACTTTTTCTGAAATCTGAGAAAGGGATCGGAGAGTAAGTCACTCATGTCGAGTCCTTTGCCCTTTTCTTTGAGGTCGGGATGTTTCCTGACGAGCAGCCAACCAATATGAGAGAAGAAGAACCCTCTGGTTGCATTGTGAGGATCAGCATCGGTTTCAGAGTACTTATGATGCATGCGGTGGTCGCGCGCCCAGTCCATAGCAGCATCCTAGAAGATAATAGAAATATATTATGTTTCTCAAATGTAACAGAGGATTCCATCATAACTGCTAAAATGTGGCTATATACGTCTCTTTCTTCAACTTTGGCGAATATATAAGGTGTATCTATTCATACACGAAATATTTTAAGGGGTACACCTGTAGGTGGTAAAGAAGCTATAGAAGCAAAAAGATTTTTTTTATCTAAGCGTTTTTTAATTTTCGTAATTATTATAATTTTAAAACTACTTCAGAGTTCAGACGTTTTGCATAAAACCTTTACTCCAAATTCTATGAATGGCCCACCTGACGCTGCGAGGGCGATGACCGGACGGCACGAGCATGGCCGCGGTGTCTCGGGCCTTAAAATATTTCGTGTATGAATAGATACACCTTATAAAGGCGTGATGTTGTAAATTCCAGGTAAAAATTTCGCATAACTTTTCATATTAGCCTGTTACTGTTATCAGAGTTCTGTTGACGTCATAAGGAAAAGACTGCAATTATATATTAGTAATAATTCGTCAATGCATGACAAACAATAGTCGCCTTGAAAGCCCATTTTTAGATCCCTCATGCAAATTTATTACTTATGTAGTTAGTTACAATTGACATTTTTTAATATTTAATTTTAAACTCTTCAGGAGGTGTTCCCACAGAAGTATGTTTATGAATCTACAAAATAACAACAGACTTCCTAAAAAAAAAAAAACACTACAAAGTGAAAAATAACTTTAATTTTGGAAGTTGGTATCTTAGGATCTGTATAATTAAGGTATTTTTTGCCACCAACTTCCGAAATTAAAGTTATTTTTCATTTTGTAGTGTTTTTTTTTTAGAAAGTTGGTTGTTTTTAACAGACTTCAAAAAAGGAGGAGGTTATCAATTCGACTGAATTTTTTTTAAATGTTTGTTACCTCTGCACTTTTAACTGGGTGAACCGATTTTGATGATTCTTTTTTATTTGAAAGCTGGTGCTTCCCGAATGGTCCCATTTTGATTCGGTTCCATTCGGACAATGGGATCCATGTGAAAACCATATAAGTCTTAAATTTGCATTAAGTATTTGCGCGACAAATTAACGAATAACGCGATTAGATTAGTGCGGGGTATCTACCATAACTAAAAAGTTAAAAATTCACCCAGTCGAAAGTTATGAGGTAACAAACAAAGAAAATACAGTCGAATTGATAACCTCCTCCGTTTTTTGAAGTTGGTTAATAGGTTCAAAAACTATTAATGAATGAAGGAAAAATCTTTATTCATTGTGACTATAACAATAAAACAAAAATAAGTTACGTTTTATAGCATAAAACTCATGGTAATAAGCAATGTCATGTGACACCTAATTTATGACTCAGTTATAGTATCATCTATCATCTATCTTTGCTATGTAGTATGCATAGTATACAACA
This sequence comes from Aporophyla lueneburgensis, assembly GCA_932294355.1. NCBI lineage: Eukaryota > Metazoa > Arthropoda > Insecta > Lepidoptera > Noctuidae > Aporophyla > Aporophyla lueneburgensis. The sequence continues at coordinate 16,146,063 of OW028746.1, read as the reverse complement.
AAATGTTAACATGACAAGAATCAGCATGCAAACACACACTAAGTTACAAAACATTAACACTATAAAACTGCATATTAATTCTTGAAATTTTTTGCTGATACAAAGAAATATATTTTTCAAAGCTATCAATATTAATAGTAACAAAAAGGTTAATAAACTGCACATTTATGTGTAGTACACAGATAAAAGTTACCTTGGCACATAATATTAAGAGGTTCCTGTGCCAGGAACCCTGACCACCGGTAGCTTGTACTCTGTTCCCAATACTGGTGGAGTATTACTTTTTATTTTTTTTAATAAAAATATTTCAAATGTAAATGATATGTTGTCTAAATCTAAATGAAATAGAAAATCAATATTTAGTATCTTACCTGGAAGGCAATGGTGTTAAAGATGATCAGGATCACTTTGAGGGGCCATTTAGCTTTGTAGGACTTGTGGGCCCACAAGCGATGTGCTCCAGCCGTGATACCCAGCCCAGACATCACATACAAGATGTAGGCTGAAAACATACAGCACATATTACTAACAATGTAATTTTATCATCTAACTAATTACTTTAATCAGTTTACTGCTGTCTCAATAAAGGAAATTTAATTATAGTTAAGACCTATATTTAGCAACAATACTCACCAAATACGTCTGTTTGCCATTTAGCAGAGAAGAGGAACAAATAGCCGCCATATAGAGCTGCTAAGTGAAGATATGCGAACAGTAAGATGTTCCTCCATACATATTGTTTGGGCTTGTTGTCTGCTTTTTGGACTGGCGGGGTAGCGAGGGCCAGGTCCTCTGTTGCTGCGTCGCTCTCAAAGAGGACTCCGTTCACATCCTCCGCTATGTTTGGAGCCATCTTATCTAACTTATGTATACTGAAAACAAACGAAATAAATTAGTTCTAAAACACTAAAGTGCAATAAAACGCTAAGATTAATTTGTATGGATCTGTAAGATTTACGTCAAGTCAATAAATTCTGAATGAATACTTTTCACTAGGAAGGATGGTTAGGTATTATTAAGTCAGCAGTCATCTTGTTGTACAATCAAAATTACAGAAATCAAGGTTTTTGTGCACCTACCAATGTCAGGTCAGGTAACGATTATTACGCGACGTACCTACGGATTTATTTAACTTTCGGGTTTTTTTTTAACTAACGTCTGTTTGACGTTTAGGGAATGAGGAATTGAGGATGCACAGATAGAGAAAGGGTAGTTTATCGATTGTCGAAAAACACCACAGTCGATAAACTGTTGCGCGTGTAACCAGAATTTACTTTTTATCTATTACTTGAATGTGGGTAATGTTGAGTATATTTGTGGTACCCAAACAAATGTGGCGTTCCGCGCATAAAGGTACCAGATGTCGGCATTTAGTTTCCGAGTTATTTTCGTTTTTGTAAAATCGGGTGAAAATATGGAATTTAGTGATTTTTACTGATTATTGTACTACAATAAATTTGCTACAATTAACATCTACAGACATTTCTAAGCACATTTTTTTTTTTAAAGGAAATGTTTAGTAAAAAGTTACCAGATGACGGTAGGTCTTACAAAATGTCGATATTTTCATAATTGTTATGTTGAGTTTTTGAATTATAATACTATTTGTATATTGGCAGTACAGCATCGATAATGTTAGTGATACATTGATGCATATAATGTGTTGGGATCTATGTGGAAAAATCTATGTAACAAACGAGTAGAACATTGTTTTTTTGTAACCTTAACTTTCAAACTACATTTTCTCGAAACTAGTTTTTTCAGAATTTCAACTTTGGCTATGCATAATAAAGGGACTCCTCTAGATTCTACATCCGGCCTTAACTCAATACCTCCCTACTGGTACCTTTATGCGCGGAACGTCACAAATATTATATTAACGACGACGTGATTAGTTGAGGGTAGGCATGTTAGTGCCACATGAGTTATGAACTACGAGTATGTAGAGGTGCATGGGTAAGTCCGTTCAAGTCGTTTACCATGAGATGTTTAAGGATTAAATGTACAAAAATACAAATGAATCTCATCAGAATTACTGATCATGTCACTTAAAAATGAGGTAGGTAGGTGGTTAAAAGAAAGATGGACATTATTAAAGCCGATGTAATTTGCATTAAGTAGACCTACGTAAAGCACTAAAAACAAATATTATATTAACAACGTGATCAGTTGAGGGTAGGCATGTTAGTGCCACACGTGTTATGAACTATGTAGAGGTGCATGGGTAAGACTGTTAAGTCGTTTACCATGAGATCATGTTTAAGGATTTAATGTACAGAAATAGAAATGAATCTCATCAAAACTACTGATCATGTCACTTAAAAATGAGGTAGGTAGGTGGTTAAAAGAAAGATGGACATTATTAAAGCCGATGTAATTTGCATTATGTAGACCTACGTAAAGCAGTAGGTTAGTAAGTTAGGTCAACGAATGTGTATCTTACGTTCAATATTTTAGCGTTTTTATAGAAGTTCAGATTCATAAATAATGTCCATGTGGTCTTTCATAGAGCGGATTATTGTAACAGCCATTGGTGGAACTTTGTTTCCCATTAATTTGTGTCGATCTACTAGAAGTAGGTACCATAGTGCCTCCGTACAAATACCCTACGATAGCCAAGTTTTTTCTAAAAAATCCGAAGTTTCGTAATTTTTTTCTAGATTGAGTTGTGCGAATTTGAGAAGGTGCAACTTTGATCACGAGTAAATCAAATAATAGTTGTTATTTGAAGATTTTGAAGAGTTTGGAAATCATTTCGAAAAGTTTCTAGTAGGTATGTAGGTACGCCACACATTTAGTCGGAAGTAGGTTGGTACATATTTTTCACCATGCGGCAAAATTTGTTCATAAATTCGCGTTTGTTTAATCTAATCAATAGCTAAACACAATGGTGTTGTGCGGAAAACCGATTTACTGTAAGCGGATATCCACTATTCATGCTGTGCCAACAATAAAAAGCTTGCGATCCACATTCTAATAGAAAATTGGTACTTACCTACCTACTTGCTTAGCTGTTATGTGAATAAAACCTACCGACGTAGGTAAAAAAAAACAAATTTTGTTCAATCGAATTTAAAAAGAATAGATTTAATAGACTTAAATCTATTCTTTTTACATAGGATGTTAAAAAAAAATCACCGGCACTTTTGCTTTATAAAAAGAAAGTCCTTTTCGACCTTCAATTAGATACACTAGAGTGTTATTTGCAGGTGAGACGCGGTGAAAGAGGGTTACCCACTTCACTTTATACTGCAAGATAACACCGTACAAATACGATGGAATACAGAAACATAAAAAAAATGATCTAGCTATTAAATAAGGAAAATAAAACTTACCAATAAATAAATGTGGGTATCAGTCAATTCTTAAAAAAATTGCAAGTTGCAATTATAATTACACTGTTAACGGAGTGACAAACCAAGGAAGACTGGGAATCCTTCTTCGTTGAGAGCGTTATAAATATATACAATCTGATAATGTATAATCAAAATAACAATAATATTAGCAACAAACAGGCCGGCCGGTGCAATCAATAAGTTCACGTGTTGGACTGTGGACTTATTACTAGCATGGGCGCGCTCGTGGCGGTCGTTTCAGACTGAGTGAGTGGAGCGGTATGGTAGGCGCAGCCAATGCGCGTGGATTGGACGGCGAGGTGGCGCGATGTCGACGACCACGTCACTGGCTCGTCACGTAGATGGCACGATGTATAGTTGTGATCAGGCGATATTTGGACGAACTTCGCAGAAGGCGGGAGTTCGAACTTTGGTAAGGCTATTATGCCGTGTTAAGTAAATAGTTATACTAAGTTCAAAGTTCCAGAGGGCGACGTGGCCATTGCGCCATTAAACCAAATGTTGACACTATGACTGATTCGGCTCTAAATAGACTGTTATTATTGTAGTAGGTACCTTATCATGTAGGCTATCCTAGGTTGAATTGAATCTTATAAGTATCCTACTTTGATATCTATAATTATTTAGAAACTATGATACCGTAGGTTTACCTGGCTATAACACAGTGTCAATTAGTAAATCGACAAGTATATACTTAGTTATTAAACCTTGGAGTGGTAACTTTAATACGACAACCACCTTTATAGAAATAAAAGCGCTATCACTTTCAACTTTTCAAGTGTTAACAATTAACATGGAATTCGTTACTTACAAATAATGTCTATCGCATTACAAAACGAGTTCTAACTTTAATCCAAGGCTACTTATTCCGGGTACGGTGAAGTTGCTAATATTTAGAACAATTCACAACTTAAGTTCTAAGATCAGTTTTTGATGAACTTTAGTTACCCACAGTCGAAATAAAGTTTAAATGCTGGCTGGTATAACCTTGGACTACTTAAGTTAGAACTGGTTTTTAATGAGACGGATGGATGCCGAACCTTTTTTTTATCTGGATACCGACCCCGATCTTCTTTCCTAATGTTGTCATGTCAATTACACCTGGCTGCATTTTTCAGGGTAACCTACTTTGGATTTTGCATTGGTTGCTATACTTACTTTCGAATCTTGCAAAGATGCTAAAGTCATCATCTGCCTATCTTCATCACCTTTTCCCAACATTTTGGGGTCGGCTTCCAGTCTTATCGGATGCACCTGAATACCATCATTTTTAGCCCCCGACGCAAAAAGCGGGGCTTAGGTTAGGGCGTGCCTCAGAAAGCTTAACTTGCTATCCGAGGCACGATGGGGTTTTGGTAGGTAAAGCGGGTAGCCCATCCACTAAATGCGGCAAGCGTCGCTTAACCTGGTCGATTGATTTTCAATTCCTGGGTTAAACTATGTGCTATCGAGTTTTCCATTAACAATTTCTCAGTAGGTAGCGGTTAAAAGTTTAAGCTTGTTTGGGGAACCCTCAGTAGGCCAAACGTTGCCATTACCTGCCTACGTTTTATTTATGATAATTTTACATTTAGTTACCGTAAGATTACAAATCTGAAAGTGCCGGTTTTATATTTTTTAAATCAGCGGCAATTTCGCGATGACCCTGGGAATTTTCCATTACAAGTTTATTGATGTAAAGGATGATCTATTTTCTAGCAACATGCGCTGCCACTTATTCAATCTAGGCTGACTCATGAGTTGATTTAGGTACTGGTATCGTCCGTATTCCGTATCTACCTATCAATCTACGTCTAAAAAGCAATAGCGACCCGACATGAGCTAAGTGCAGTTTAGTCTGGGAAAATAAGTCTGAGTGCCTGATAACAAATCACGAAACAATATCATCACAATGTCACAAATCTACCGAGGTATTAAAAGCGGCCAACATTTTGCCTTATGCAAATACAGCCAAACCTACCTTGGCATAACTCTTGACACCAAGCTGGAAGGAGAAGCGTTCGGAACTAAAGTAAAAAAGCAGGAAATGGACATACGTTATAAAAGTATGAAGCTCCAGGGTAACCCGCGACCACCGTAGGCGCGGGGCAGAACTAAGTGTGAGTAGTGTAGTGTATGAATACCTAATAGTAACAATGCTGGGCTTAAGAGACCCTAAGAAAGTACTACGGAATTGTGTTAAAGTGTGAATTGAAACTATTCTTAGTAATTAGATTGTTCGTCAGATCGTTGAGCTTCTTAAGTTCTGAGTTGACCTGCACGATGACAAATGCTTGCAGTCTTGCACTGACTAGACAGGTCCACTCAATTTGTGTGGTTCTTTCCTCAAAAGACCATTTCAGTCACCTAATCTACATGGGCTTCACATAATGTGACCAAGATTATGTCTGGACTTTCAAAGAGACAAGCCCAAGGGAAAGGGCCAAGGGTCTCCGAGTTTGTTTCGGTCTTTCTTTTCAGAGTAGTCCGTTAGGAAACGCCGATCTCACCTAGTTTAAAAAAATATGATTGGCTTGTAAAAGTGTTTGTACAAACCTACTCTACTTACAGAAATAAAATCATGTAGGATCATTTTTAACATTATTTATATCGCACCTCCTGTGCAACAACGTCACTTATGCAAATTTTGACAAAATTGATCTAAGTATGAGAAAAAGTATGTAGCTAATGTAACCCTTTATTAAATGTTCGCTTTAACTTTAATATGAAGTTTAGAGTTCTTATAGTTATTTCTTTAGTCAATACATTATAATAGGATGTGGATTTTTCAAACGCTTCTCCCGAAATATTACATCCTATGCATAAGTGACGTTATTGCACCGGAGGTGCGATATATCACGTAGACGTTATAAGTTGGGGTTACATTGCTTATTAGCATATAAAGCTAGATTGTACCTAATCAATATTTTACACTTTAGTTCTTAATATTAATTAGAAAAAAATATATACTTACCTACACCGAAAGTCAACCACTGCTGGACTACGCCACAGATGTACTAGCATATACCTAGGTACTAGGCCGAAATAAAGCAATGATTAAAAGCACTGGTAAACGCTACAGACCTACATTAAATCGATATGTCGTTTAATTAATGTGGGTACATAAAGTATAAAATATCTATGCGTTACTAATTTTAACAAAGTGCAGGTAGTCTAATTTTATTTTTCTTTTTATTTCGCGTGACAAGCTTCCGTCATGGATTGTGAGACTACATGTAGGTATCATGTGATACAAGTTCGTTGATGAGATTATCTGGCAAGGCATGCATTAATTTTAGTCTTTGCGACTTCATAGTAGAAAATTACTACTCTCTTCGAAAAAGAATTCCTCTTCCTACTTTGAAGACGTTATAAACTTATAACACCGCAGTTACGCTGTAGTATCATCAAATAGTACAAAACCGATTTAAGGCTCCCGCAGACCGGCGCGGCTCGTCAACGCGACGACGAAATTATTCTATTACAGTAGCTTCCCGCAGGTCTGCGGGAGCCTTAACTTTTCCTCAAGTAATCAAGGCCGTATTTCGAGCTTTGCCGTAGTAGAGTACAAAGGTCGTAGATTTTATCAGTTTCAGTACGTAGAGTGCGGTAACCGGCTAGCCGCTATCCTATCGCTAAGCAAGTTGCTACGGGTGTGTGTTCTGTACATAGTCCATAAGACAAATAGTCGCCGACGCCGCGTCATCTCTGCAAGCAGCGGTGACCGGCCAGTGAGTTGCGAGATCTATTAATTTTGTCTGTATTTATGATCGAGAGTTGTCTGATATTGTAGGCACGTCAGGGTTTCTCACTAACTTGGTCAGGAAATTTTTGCAATTAGCAGTAGGCATCAGCCGATAACACTGTGCCGGTTCAAGTTCTATTACCAATAGCAGCCTCAACCAGGCGGAGAAGCTGTTACCCTATAATCTTTATAGTTTACTCGCAAATATCCTAGAAATATTTGACATCTACTGTTCTCAGTGATCTTTCCCGTGGTTGTATGCCACATTGCCCTAAAGCTTATGATCGCTTACTACGGTTAGAATGTATTGTTTTGTTAGGGTAGGTAGGTAGCAAAACAATACATTGTCAACCAATTAAAATAAACTTATAGTTTAAAAATCACTAGAAAAACACGCTTTTATAAATGCACGAAAAAACCAAAAACCATATCGTGGTCAAAGTTCATTACAAGACATCTAACAAGTCCAAACACGGCTATGATACGATATTCCATCACGGAATGCCAGTGCCTATCTTCCAGCTTCATCATCAGACCTTGAAACCTAATCGTGGTCAGAGTTCATTACAAAACTTTTCTAACACAGCTATGATACGATGTTCCATCATGAAGTTCCAGTTCATATCTTCCGGCTCCATCATCAGATCAGTTCGACAGTACCATATTTTTGTATTGTCATCAGAACTACATACAGCTGCCAATTTTCATGACGCTACGATCCTTGGAAGATGTTTAAATTAGTTACCTTAGATTCCATTACATAGTTAGTTACATACAGGTCGACCTAATAAAATCGTGTTAAAAAGGTAGTTGGCATACAACCACGGCTTTCAGATGAGAATATTTTTTTTTGTTTGTATACTTTTTAGAGCGTGATTTTTCAGTAGTCGTATTTTATGATTTTGAACTTACTTCTATTGATGTTTTAAATATGCTAACTTTCATTTCATACCCAACACATTAATGTTTAGTTCATTACTTCAGGTCCTCTAGACGGCTCCGTATTCCATTTAATGTGACGTTATATTGTCTATATCCAGCGGACGAGCAAGACGCTTCCAATTTCTTATTTGTCAAATTATGTTATAAAAGTAGTTTAAAAGTTATGACAGAACAGATGCCAACATAACATACCAGTCAAAACCATATCCCTCGTTTTTGCTTCGCCGTAGTCGGGTAAAAAATAAATTGAGTTGGAGATCAGTGTCAAAGGTTTATCAAAACTGGTGGGCATTTCTACCTTCTTACTTTATTTTGTAGAAATAAATTAAACTCAGAAAAATTAATTAAGTATAAAATATATATTTCATAACTTATTAATATTATAAATCAAAGGGCTCTTACAGACGAGCGGTACGCAGTAATCCCTACCGTCAGCAAAGTAGCGCTCGTCTGAACGAGTGCTCATTTAAATAGAATAAACGGCAACGCATCCGCTTAATAATTCAAGATAATATAATGTTTTTATGTCATACTATAATTAATTATCACCAATACCAATGAATAAAAAATGGCTTTCTAAACATTATTAACGTAATAGTTTTTAATAATCTAAACATAAAAATAATATTAAAAGAACTAGTTGTGATCACACCTAATAATTACTATTAAGTACTCTACTCATTTTACAGCTATATGCTTTAGCACTAGCAAAGCATCCATCTTGAAGCTTTGAACATGGAACATTTAAGGGGGAAGCTCCAGGATAGCACGCGACACAAATTTTCTTACGTTTTTTGCAATTTGCAGGTGGCAGGCTGCGTGTTGAACAAATTATGATTAGCAGTAAACAATTTATAGAATTACAAACATTAAAATCATCAATACGAGCCTATAAGTTCAATTTATCCCATTTAATGTTTATTTTTTTTTTGATGAAGCAGTCATACCCTGGCCCTCCCATCTTAAAGGATAAGCCGTAGAGGCTTTACCTTATTAGGTAAATATTATTCGTTGAGGTAGTTAATGTCATTTGTATCATCATAATCTTGAGAGAGTAGGACTTCGGGCCACTTCGCGGTGGCTGGCGGCAGCAGCGATGACGGACATAGCAGTAGCTCCTGTATAGAGCCTAGCGTGTAGTTGCCGAGGCAGTTCAGAACCCATTCGTAGTTAACTGGCACGACACTCTGCTCCATTGCGAGGTCTGAAAGAGATCAAATATTTAACTATCTACTTATCCTTAATTGCTATTTGCTAGTCTAAAACAATTAATAAAAAAAATAAAAATAAATAAAATATATATACAGGATAAGTTTTTATCCAGTGCGTAAATTGTAAACACGAATTCAGCATATCATTCTAGACCCCTTGCGCAGAAATTTTTCGTAGGTTTTAGAAAAAAAAAATCAACTGTTTCATAGAAAAATGTTTTATACAAAACGTCTCAAGTAGTTTTAAAATTATAATAATTACGAAAATTCAAAAACGCTTAGAATTTTTTTTCTTTTTGCTTCTATAGCTTCTTTACCACCTACAGGTGTACCCCTTAAAATATTTCGTGTATGAATAGATACACCTTATATATATATATATATTTATTTATATTTATATATATATATATTTTAAATATATTTTTATTTAAAATTAAAATATTTTTGCCAATAAGTGTGGGAAAACGAAGCGGGAATCGCATAAAAAATCGGAACCAGCCGTTTAATTTAATGTAGCTTAATCAGCCTATAATGTTTCCAGTTCTGGGACACGGGCCTCCTCTTTGCGAGGGAGTGGGCTGTAATCTACCACGCGGACCCAGTATGAGTTGGTGGTAGATGTCGCAAGTCTTCGAATTTTTGGTTCTAGGACATGACGGTTTCCTCACGATTTCCTTCACTGTTTTGAGAGCACTGGTGATGAAATTATTTACACAGAGTAAAGCGCCTGTCTAGGTTCGAATTCGACTCGGTAAGTCGGGGCCTTATCACTGGGATACCACATTTTAATGTACTTTATCCTAATTTGCATTATACAGATGAAGTCATCAAGGCCGCCCCAAACTTTTTTGTATTAAGAACAATGCCCACGTGACTTTACTGTGAAAATATTAGATGCATAGTGATATCATTAAACATACAACTTACAATAAACTCACACCTTTTTCCCATTGGGGTAGGTAGAAACTACAGAACGCCACCGGCTATGATCCTTACATGCTCCTTCTGCTTGGTTTATGTTTATATACTTGGACGCAAGCTGGTTGAGAATATTAAGCACCTGGCCTTTCTTAATTAAATTACCAATAAGGTCACTATATCTCCTGGCTTCTTAGGGCGTCCTCTCGCGGCGTCACCACTCACATCTGATTTCTAAGTACTTTTTGGTAGCTGCCCTTCATTCATCCTCTCAACATGATCAAACCATCTAAGCATACTCTTTTAATTTTTTTTTTTCAGTACATCTTCTAACCCGCACTATTATCTTATCACATCGTGCCTCAGCCTATCATTCATGGTCACACCCCACACGCTTTGTAAGGAACGCATTTCCACAGCATTTATTTTACTTTCATGCTTCTTTTGCCACACCCAACACTCACTTTCATACATAAGCGTAGAGCATGCCATTGTGACTAGTCAGGCCTTTTCAGACATCAACTGGTTGGTCGCAATCTAAATCAATTACTCTCCTTTTCACATCTCTCCATCCCTTGTTCCCTAGGTTCCTTTCTTCTTCATCACAACCTCTTTAACTTGAAGATCTACCCAAGAATCATTCGTTTTACTACCACTTTTCGTCTGTGCCAGACCACATAGTTTTTTGGCTACTTGCACCATACTATTTTTCACTATATCACATACTTCTTTTACGCTGTAATAATTTGTATTATTAAATACAATGTTTTACCCGTCTTCACTTTTACTTCCTTCTTATATTCCTCTTTCACTTTTAATTCTTGCAATTTTTCTAATTTTAATCTTTCTAGAGCAGTCACAGGAACTCGAACTCGGTGACGCGAATGCCTGAACAGACTTTCCACCCGACACATTAACACCCGATATTCAAATCACATCAAATCAAAATATTTTTATTTCACACTAGCTTCTGCCCGCGACTTCGTCCGCGTCAAATTTTTGCTCCCCTGACCCTTCCCGTCGCATCGATTTGCCTGCTCGTTGCTGCTCGCTCCTTTTGAGTTATAGTGAGTCAACCTTAAAAGATAGACATATGCTTTCGCGGACTTTTTTTTAGAACTTTTTAAAAGGAACAATTCCGTCATACATGATTTTTGCGTTACTTTAACCGTTTACGCAGCGCACGCAACGGAAACTCTCAAAAGGAATAAATTTTCCCCGTTTTTGCAACATTTTTCATTACTGCTCCGCTCCTCTTAGTTGTAGCGTAATGTTATATAGCCTAAAGCCTTCCTCAATAAATAGGCTACCCAACACAAAAAGAATTTTTCAATTCGGACCAGTAGCTCCTGAGATTAGAGCGTTCAATCAAACAAACAAACAAACAAACAAACAAACAAACAAACAAACAAACTCTTCAGCTTTATAATATTAGTATAGATAAACCAACATGGGCACTTATGAAACGTCAGAAGTTAGTAGAATATTCTTTAGTATTTGTAACTTTATTCGTAAATCTTTCATCCGAAATCAAAAAGTCGCCGTGTTGCCTTTCCCATGTATACCTATAAACAAACAAGTCGTACGAGACGAATAATAAAACAAACTCTAGGTTTATTCGTTCCGATGCAAAGCCGGAATTAATTTTACGGTACTTGTACAGAATCTACAGTGTTTTGTTACTATGTACTTAGTTACAGACATTGTTTTCATTCTAGTTTTTAAACGTGCACGCATTTGGCACCAGCGTACTGTTTTATTTATGTGCTCGAATATAGCTCGAACTGTGGTTTATATTTAGGTTTAATAACAAATTATAGATTGACAGATTTCCACAAAAAGTTAATGACTAGTTTTTTTTAATGAAAAGTATAAATTTGTCGTACAATGACTAAGCAACGTACGAACTGTTCATAATTACGTAGTTACGTAACGTAATTGATCGAAATGATGTTGTTTCTAAGTCCTAAAAGAGTCACCAAAGTCATATTTTTTTAGTATAGTTTCGTAGTGTAGGAGTGTAAAACAGATTGCTAAATATGTAGAAGCACCATCACTTACACATTGAATTGTAATGGAATTCATAGCGGGAATAATTCTGATACCATATAAAGTACGTAAGTATTAACTTTTTTTTTTCTGGATGAGAAATCATCAAATGACTTCTCCCGCTCTGGGCGGAGCGGGAGGGCGTGTCAGACTTTTACTGACTAAAACCCACCCGTGTTCCATTAGTTGCCCATGTGCCAGGGTTACGGTATCTCTTTCGAACAATCATGCGACCCCGGCGGGCATCGGTCCTAGTAGACCCCTCCACTGCTGCTGACATCTCTTTGAGGCGCGCGTGGAACACTACGCGCCGTCGACCCGAGCTTGGTCCTTACCGGGCGGCGAGCTACCCATTGCTCGCCACCCGCAAGCTCGCGCCTACGGAGGCCGGGAGTCCGCTATCGACTCCCGACGCCCGGGGCGTCTCCTCCTGCGGCGGCGGCTAGGGACGTGAGGGCGCAGAGACTGCCTCTCCCTCACGCACCCCGCCTCCTCCTTCGCGAGCATTACTGCTTCGCAGAAGGCGGTGACGGCTTCGCATTCCCCCTCGCTCCGTACCATGGCTCGCACCAGGCCCGGACGCGAGAGGTCGCCGCCGCCGATCGACTCCACGAGGACACGGCGGTGCTCCGCCCAGGCAGGGCAAACTTCCACCGTATGCTCCACCGTGTCCTCTAGACGATCCTCACAATGGAAACACCAGGCCTTTCCTCCCGCTTTATCCTGAACAGGAACCCACCGAAGCACCCATGCCCGGTGAGAACCTGCGTCAGGCGGAAGGTGCGGACGCCGTGGCGCCTCTCTATCCACTCCTCAAAGAGGGGACTTACCGCCGCAATTGTGGCGTGCCCAGCACTGGGTTGCGACAATCGTACCCGCCATGTCGCCATGATATCACACCGGAGCTCTGTCCGCCGTGCCGCGATTTGTCGCGGCAGTAAGTATTAACTTTACGCACTATCTCGTTCACGCATATTAGGCACAGTGCACGTGACATGAGCAAAAACTATATTTACTATAAGTTCTCGCTTATTTTAGACACACTCACCGAACTACCTATAGCGTGTGTTTTATGCTATATAATTAGAAAATATTCACGTGTACGATTAAGTCACATTTTGTGAAGAGTAACTTTGTTCGCAAATTAATGGAGTGAATGTCACAATGTGACTGTTGAACGCGAAGTTCTCGTTGACCTAGGTTTGATCCCTGAGTCTGGCAGTGTTATAGGCTGCAGGGTAATTGCGTATCACACTAGCAGTAGAAATGGCGTTCATTTTGACAATTCAACCACATGAATTGCGTTACTTACATTGTGGTGGCTCAGTGAGAGCAGTGACTTACGAGTTGTACGTCGTGGGTTCGAACCCAAGCAGGCGCTTTAGTTTGTGTAAATAATTTCATCATCACTGCTCTCAAAACGGTGAAGGAAAATATCGTGAGGAAGCCGGCATGTCCTGGAAGCCAAAAATTCTAAGACATGTGACATCTACCAACCCGCACTGTGCCCGCGTGGTAGATTGCGTCCCACTCCGTCTCACCGAGAGGAAACCTGTGTTCCAGCAGTGGGAACGGTACAAGCTGATTATGTAATTACGTTGTTGAGCAGACAAATGTTTCTAACATATTTATGAAGCTATGGAATACCAATATCCTTCGAAATGATTCAGATTTCGATTGATAGAGTATTACGCAATTTAGGTGTGGAATTTTCCACCAGAAAAATTCAGAAGCATCCCAGTTTCGAGTCTGGATTTATGATCGTTTAGTGGCAGTACACGTCTATTTCTACTACGATAGGACGTATAACCGAATGGCGAAATGTAGGGTTTCTTATTGAGCTTACTGGCTGGGTAAACATTAAAAGAACATTAAAGTAGGTGACTAAAGCTAGCGCTAGATCTTAATTGGCGATCTAGGCTAATGTTATTAATTATTAGGGCAATATAACGCCTCATTGAATCACATCATCTAATCTTATGTACACGTCATGGAATTACGTTTCTAAACTTGACCTGACCCACTTGTTTTCCTTCCATCTTGCCACCACCATCACAACAAGTGAATCACTAAACAAACAAAATGCCGAACGATCGTAGTTGTTGTTCAGGTTATTTTTGTACTGAGATAACAACACTTCGAGAGTTTCATGAGTATGGATTAGTTATTGAGTACTTACTATCTGAACCGATAAATTGGGAAATATGTAACAGGTGGACATCTGTACAGATTGGCATTGTGATTGCCGGCGACAAGGACCATTCATGATCGACGAATAAATTAAAGTTAAAAAATGGTCTGAGCCGTAGGCTATTTTGCGACCCTCTGATTAAAATCCATCAACAGTAGAATATCAGAAGGGTCATTCTCGTAATTTTAAGAATGTTCACACTCTGATCTGTGCCTCAGTCAACCAAAAACATTCAGTTACCCTACATTTTAGACATTTGATTGTAGCTGAGATGAGACTGCGACTAGATTTTGAACTTTTTAATTACGAGAATATTGGCTTTCAGTACATTGCCTGTCCTTTAGTAAACAATATGAATTTCGTAGCTATCATAGACTAATGCGCACCTCACGTAGACCGAGACAGGTTTTTTTTTTAAAGGGTAGAAGCGCTCTATTTACACAAGTACCTAAATAGAGCGCTCCTACTACTTGGCTAAGTGTTCTGTTTAGGCATAGCAAAATATGTACCACACTTAGGATGAAAATATTATAAAGCATATGTATGAAAGCTATCGTGCTGGGTTTGAAGTGAGTTCTCAGCTTTATTTTTCAGTTGAGATATCCCGGCTTTTCCTATGTTATGTATAGGGCTGGGTTACCACTTACTTGTTTTATAGTAATGATAAAACAACTACTTACATGTAAAACGATCCTCCTGCGTGCGCTCCGGTTCGGCCAGCACTAGTGCGGGTTGGTAGGAGTCCTCAGATATTCTGACAAGTTTAGGATCTGCTGCTACGCGGCCGCCAGCGGTCAATAGCATATTCTTAAACAAAACAAGAATAAAAAATGTCTATTGAATGTACTCGTATGTCATGTGTTATCAAACCATTTGCTTTAGCACATACTGTTAAAGAAAGTAGTTTTACAAATAATAGAGTGGATTTTTATGTAAAAAATTGAGTCAAATAGATTTGTATTGTATGTACTACTAGCTGAACGTACAGACATTGTCCTGTTTCCTAGAACTCGATAGCAGCACCACCTACCGGGTCCAATAGTGAATCTAAACCATCCAGGATGCCACCCAAACGCATACAAAAAAAAAACATTCAAATCGGTCCAGCCGTTTAGGAGGAGTTCAGTAACATACACACGTACGGTACAATTATCTATATCTATCTATACTTATAATAAAACTGTAGAGAGGTCAATTCTGTCTGTCTGTATGTGCACGCATGGGTCAAAAAATACTGAAGGGATTTTAACCAAACTTGGTACGATTGTAGTCCATACTCCTGGGCAGGTTATAGGCTATATAACATAACGCTAAGACACATAGAAGCTGAGCAATGACGATATCGATATATTTGTACCCTCTGGGTATGTGTCAGGTAGAAAACGCTTTATGGCGACGACGTACCAGGTTATCATAACTTTGCAGGAGCTTACCAAACAAAGGAGTGTCAGCTAGCTTTATGGCGACGACGTACCAGGTTATCATAACTTGGTAGGAGCTAACCAAACATGAGTTTCAGCTAGAAAACGCTTACCAGACCACCAACGCGTACCAGGTTGTCAAACTTGGTAGGGTTATTACAACGTTTATTGAACCTGAGGCGATACGAAGTTCGCTGGGTCAGCTAGTATATATATATAATACTAGCTTCTGCCCGCGACTTCGTCCGCGTCAAATATTTGCTCCCCTGACCCTTCCCGTCGCATCGCAGCCTGCCAGTTTTCGTCCATTTTTTGTTGCTGCTCCTTTTGATCGTAGCGTGATGTTATATAGCCTATAGCCTTCCTCAATAAATAGGCTACCCGACTCAAAAATAATTTTTCAATTCGAACCAGTAGTTCCTGAGATTAGCGCGTTCCACCCCCCCATTTTAGGGAAGTGGGGGCTTAGAAAGAGACAAAAAGTAGCCTATGTCACTCTCCATCCCTTCAACTATCTCCACAATAAAAAAATCACGTCAATTCGTCGCTCCGTTTTGCCGTGAAAGACGGACAAACGTACACACACACTTTTCCATTTATAATATACTAGCTTCTGCCCGCGACTTCGTCCGCGTCAAATTTTTGCTCCCCTGACCCTTCCCGTCGCATCGATTTGCCTGCTAGTTTTCGTCCATTTTTCGTTGCTGCTCGCTCCTTTTGAGTTATAGTGAGTCAACCTTAAAAGCTAGACATATGCTCTCACGGACTTTTTTTTAGAACTTTTTAAGAGGAACAATTCTATCATACATGATTTTTGCGTTACTTTAACCGTTTACGCAGCGCACGCAAAGGAAACTCTCAAAAGGAATAAATTTTCCCCGTTTTTGCAACATTTTTCATTACTGCTCCGCTCCTCTTAGTTGTAGCGTGATGTTATATAGCCTATAGCCTCCCTCGATAAATAGGCTACCCAACACAAAAATAATTTTTCAATTCGGACCAGTAGTTCCTGAGATTAGCGCGTTCAATCAAACAAACAAACAAACTCTTCAGCTTTATAATAAATATAGATGTATGGATAATGGCACTGGCAAATAATACGCAAATACGTTACGGAACGTAAAAACAACACTTCTTTACTTCCTATTTCGTGCAAAAGTCACGTGTCTAATGATAAACGGAGGATATAGGAGCATGTTTTATTAATAGAAGATAATTCCAGCTGATATCAAAATTATTACTGTAACTCATAAAGTTATGACTAATGATATCCACCCTATAATTATTTGTGACAGGTTAAAGATCGTTACTCTCCAAGCCAGCATGATGCAAGCGTGATCAAAGCCACGCTGGAACCAGCTGATATCTAATTATGTTATAATTAACTTTCGTTCGCACGTTTACATTGTAAAGGACCGTACATTTCCAGTGAACAATGCAATGTTAAAAACTGACCCTCGTATGATCATAAGCGCATATAATGGCGTACTTATGGGTGCAACCACACTGCCAGCGATATTTACGACTCCGTGTCAATTGACTTAAATCCCATTCCATGTCTAAAATAAACGACAATCGATGATTGTTCTACAGTTCAGGTTCGGGAGCTGTTTTAATGCATGTTTCGTCCGGTTCCGGTTATGCTTGTTACTATAGCCCTGCCACTTTGGGGCCCAAGATGAGGTAGTAGGAGAATGATCAATGAAGCTCGAAAGTTTGTCTCGTCACAAAGTTTTAGTGTTTCTTACATGTGCTGGCATCGTGACGACAGATATTAATGGATGACTCATGAAATCAGATTCTATTGTCGACCTGTCCATAGTAACATAATAATTATGCTGTTTATTTCCTCCTTCTATTAAGCCAAAAACATAAACTTACCTTTAAAGTTTCAGCGTCGAGTACGCTAAAAGGCGGCATACAGTAAAATGTGATGCCTTCAAAAAGCTTTTGTTTCGCGGTTCGAGAGCGCCTGGGTCCCGGTTCACCTGTGCTATCTAGTGCTTCGTACGGGTCCTACAAGAACAAAACAAAAGAGATTATGGTTATTGCCTTAAGACTTAAACAAGCTGTATCCTAAGTAATCCTAATTTCAACGCACTTTGTTAAAATGTTAATTGTTTGCCTTTAGATTGGGGCTGATTAAAAGAAGTCATAGCATCAAATTTATTTCAAGTAGGCCATTAAAAAGGCACTTTTGAACGTCAAAATTTACGAGAAAATAGAATTGATTCTAGGCGCCGCCGCCGTCGCCACTTCCAAAAGGTAAGTAGTTTCGTATGGAGAAGAAAAGGCAAGAAATACATTGTTACTTAAAAAAAAATGTTTTGTTCTAGGTAAAATGACATTAGCTGGCTATAATTTACCCACGTGTTGGGTAAGGTTAGTTAATGATGATGTTTTAGGAGAGAAGTGTTTTTTTTACCAGAATTATATAATGGACAAAGATTGTGGACGCCTTATTGACACCGCCACGGCATCCGGAACCGCATTTCCGTAACCGTACTTACTTATCACGAAACGTTCAAGATAAAGAGGATTGGTGGATTGAAACAAATACTATAGAGGTGAAACCACTTATGATTTGTTCGGAATTCAGAATCATATTTGCGCAGGCTAAAAGTTTTGAAGTCGCTCCAGTTTATCTAGTTGTGCCTCAGTGAGATCAAGTCCGGGCGGTAGATTGTTTTCGTTCACCAGTACTACATTGCCTTCTTTGACGTTTTTTGAAGGGTTGTTCCAGTTATGTTATTTGTCGAGTCACAGACACAGGGAATCCTAGTGTGGAGGCTAGTGCTATTTCAATTTGTACATAGCAGTTCTTGAACAATAAAGTTTTATTTTATTTTTATTTATAGTAATAATCGCTTCATATACTGCGTAAGACTCAAGGAGATAAAACGCCACCCTGAGGTATACTTACTGGCTAAAGTATAACACCAAGGAGAGCAAGACTCATCTATGCATATACGTTGCCGGCGGCCATACAGTAAGTACGAAACAAGTGAATAGCTGTTGGAGATATGTTAAGCGAGCGAAGCATGCCATGCATGAAATAGGCAGTACTGAACGGTCTACTAAAATCAAATAAGAACCATCAGATTTCCTGCTTATATGTTCTAAACGTAAATCATCAATGACGTTAACTACGACCAGGATGAACAAGGGCTTGGAAAGGATTCAGCAGACTATTCTTACAAAGAAAAACATTAAGCTGGTTGTGGCAAGGCGCGTATGGGCTTCGGAGAGGAAAGGCAAGATGGATATTATCTGAGATAGGACGATTTTCGGAAGGAACAAGAATTAGTTTTTGTTTTAGGATATAGAGTAGTTTAAGATATAGCAATGGATAGGAAAAAATTCGTCGAGGACATGGAATATTAATTTTCCAAATAACACAAAAGCTTAGATACTACCAACCGCGTTAGAGATGTAGTTGAAACTACGCTCTGCTTAACATCATAATCAGAAAATTGAGTAAAAATATATGGATGGTCCGGATTTGGAAGGTTTAAAAGATAGTTTAAAGTAACTGCATTCATCGGTACCATTACAGAGGGACGTAGATGAGAAGTGTTGACATAGTCGATCAATATCTAAGTTTTAGGAATCCATTCTTGGCGCTATTTTGAAACTCTCATTAGATTTAAGAAATTTCCAGACTTTAAACTTAATCTCTGTTTTCAACGGGTCTCCCTTGTTTTACCGAAAAGAAATTGCCAAATTATCACTTCCCAAACAAATTTTCGCATAATTTCATTTGCCAAATTATTACTTACCAAAAAATCTCTTTACAAATAATTGTTACGAAAACCTATGTTTGGCAAGTGAACGTTTGAACAATAACTTGTTCACCAACTAGTACTTTTACCATTTTTTATCTAGTCAAATATTTCAGTTGGTATAACATATTTTACGCAAAATTAAATAAGCCAAATATTTGGTGTCGTCAATTTTAAACTTACCATTTCTGTTTAGTCGATTGCGTAGCCAATGACATCAATAGTAAAGATGCAGAAGCAATAAGGCATTTATCAAGGTCTGTCATGGCGCTGTATGTATTATCACTCAATAAATCAGGTGATTGTGAACATGTGATTTTATTACCCTCTAAGAAACATGCAAACAACCATGCATGCAGCATGCATGCAAGCAAGCAACATGCAATCGAGCATGCAAGCAAGCATGCATCATGTAGCATGCATTCAAGCAGGCAAGCAGCATGCAATCGAGCATGCAAGCAAGCATGCAATATGCAAGCGAGCATGCATCATGCAGCAGGCATGGTTTCTGTCACGGCTCCGGCGCTACGTGGCTCCGGCGGTCCCACGCGAGCTTATCGTCGCAGATGGTTTTACGCTCACCACCTGCTCCTCAGCTCGCGGGCCGCCTCGCCCCTCCGCGCCTACGCGATTTTAAATTACACTCTAGGGGTAGGGCAGACAAGACTACGTGGAGTCAGATTTACAGCGATTCGTTTCTGTCACTAAAACCTAACTTGTAGCAATTTTTTACTACTAACGATTTTATTATAAATGAACATTCGGCATAATACACTTTATATAATACAATACTTAGGACATATGACGTTATAACATGCAAAATTAGGAGATTTAATGATTATAGTATTTAAATTTAAAATTGTAAGTTACAAATATTTTGTACTAGCTTTTGCTATTTTGTACTCGCGTTAATAAATGATTACCTATATTAAAATAAAATTGCATTTTTAATTATACAATTCCCAAAAAAATCTTATTTTTGCCTTTATATTTTTTGTCATAACAAAGCATTTGACTAAACGTTTATTGTCTTAATATTGTTTGCTGTAATAAATCATTTGATTAAAGACCAAAAGCCTTAATGACATTATCCTTAGTAACAATCTGCCAAGTAAACATTTGACCAAATGAAAATGTGCGTACTAAAATAATTCCAAATATTACATTGGTATAAAAAAAGGTTGCTAAAATGTGTTTGGGTAATGAAAATTTGGCAAAATCTTTTCGGCAAAACGGCAGGATCCCGTTTTCAACACCTTATTATAGCGATTACGAACATTCACAAGGATCTCGGTTCGTCGAAGGCCGACAGCTTAGTTTCGGCTACAATTTAATATCGTTTGTAAGCCATGGTGCCGGTAGATATTTATTTTTTTACAGCACCATTGAAGCGTCGACATCGTACAGCTGCAGAAGGTTGTCTGTCAGCAGGTTGACACTCTTCAATCGACTCAACACTGAGTAAAGGAGACCAGTCAATGCTGTTAGCATCTCTTCGGAGATCGTGTGTAGTCATGCCAGCTGTCAGCTGGGGATTGACCATGCTTGGTGACATGTTGAAGATAGGAAAACATTAGAAGGTACATAAGAAGGGAATTACAGTTTGGAAAATGATGTGTGGCGCGTAAAGGAGAATTAATAAATTCGACTACGAGCAGGAATCGATTTTCAATAAGAAAGTATTAGTAAATACGACCATGGGAGTCGTTCGAGGCGACTAATGGACTCATTAGAGAATGGGCAGCAGCGTTCTTTTTATGCATTTTACTACCATACTGCGATCGCCAACCTGCCTGCCAATTGTGGCGATTATTGAAACCCCCCACCCCCAAATTGAAGGAGACCTTTGTCCAGCAGTGGACGTCTTTCGGCTATAATGATGATGAGTAAAAAGACAAAGAAGAACAAACTATCGTGTAGTGGTGGTGCTTTAGTTGATACGGATATTACTTATTTTCAGACCATTGACCACTTATCGACAGTCCGTCTATAGTCAATTAAAAAGCGAACCTTAACCTTTAAACGATCTCATTGTTCCACGTATCTGGTCGTAACATTTGCTAAGCCTCTACAATATTGCATCACATTGTTACAAGGCCATCCCATCTCGTATCACATAATGATGGTACCACGCAGTTATGTACTTTTGCTTTTCAGAATTTTTACATTTTGCGATGTATCTGATAAGCTGATGACACATTTGTTTATTTATATCTGTTATGCGGCAGGTTCACAGGGGATTTAAATATTACATGATGTATACCTACTTTCTTTTTTGTTTTCTGGATGGGAAATCATCAAATGACTTCTCCCGCTCTGGGCGGAGCGGGAGGGCGTGTCAGACTTTTACTGACTAAAACCCACCCGTGTTCCATCAGTTGCCCATGTGCCAGGGTCACGGTATCTCTTTCGAATAATCACGCGACACCGGCAGGCATCGGTCCTAGCAGACCCCTTCACTACTGCTCTTTGAGGCACGCGTGGAACACTACGCGCCGTCGACCCGAGCTTGGTCCTTACCGGGCGGCGAGCTATCCATTGCTCGCCGCCCGCAAGCTCGCGCCTATGTTGGCCGGGAGTCCGCTATCGACTCCCGACGCCCGGGGCGTCTCCTCCTGCGGCGGCTAGGGACGTGAGGGCGCAGAGACTACCACTCCCTCACGCGCCCCGCCTCCTCCTTTGCGAACATTACTGCTTCGCAGAAGGAGGTGACGACTTCCCATGCCCTCTCGGTCCGTACCATGGCTCGCACCAGGGCCGGACGCGAGAGGTCGCCGCCGCCGATCGTCTCCACGAGGACACGCCGGTGCTCCGCCCAGGCAGGGCACACTTCCACCGTATGCTCCACCGTGTCCTCTAGACGATCCTCACAATGGAAACACCCGGGCGTATCCTCCCGCTTTATCCTGAACAGGAACCCACCGAATGTATACCTACTTACATAACTTTTTAACACCTGTGGATATCTTCGTTACGTTTGAGTGCTTTGCGCAACTTAGCTGATGGCCCCTTTTGTTATCATTTAAATGACGTATGTGAGTGCGTCAGTGAATTAATTTATATTGCAATTTATCTTTTAACTCGCTACTTTCAATGCATACAATCGACCAGTTTTCGGGTATAATCGTGAATTACAAGTACCTACAGGTATACCGCAATCCCGACTGATAATGCAGAAGAAAACCCGGAGTTTTAGTGCTTAGGACAGACAAAAAATCCAATGCTTTGGACAGACAAAAAAGACTACAATCGTCCATATTAACGGTTAGCTAGAATATACGAAATCCAAGTATACCTACACAATACACGACTATTTGAAACGCTGACGTGTTCACGGAGGTGTGTCATATAATCACGTTTTACAATATGTTGATTTGTGAGACCAACTGAATACTATTCTGAGTCATAGAATAGTAACAATTTATGTGTTACTTACAATGGTTTCATGAACATTGTCGTTAACGTCAAACTATGTACAAAGTTTTAGATTAAACGAGGGACGTACTTTGAAAGAGTACTCATGAACTTGGGAAGGGAAGAGCTCAACAAAAACATCTGTTGTTCCCTATTTCAGGGTTTGATAAAATAAGTTTTTAAATTTCTGGGGTAGTATATCTCTCGTTTAAACGTGGACTGGTGTCATTGTATATGATATAAAGTTCAGCTAAAATAAATTGTCGGATGATCTTCAAAGGGCGGCTGCGTCAGAATGGGTGAGCAACGTGGGAATCTAGTGCGCGATTCAAGAGAGGCCTACGCCCAGTAGTGGATATTTGAGTCGATAGTTATCAATTAACAGGAGCTATTAGTAACATAGTGTAATATTTTACCTCATTAACAATTTCTTTCGTCTGCAAGCATTGTTTGACCCAGTCAAACGTCACAATCCACTTGGAAGCCGCTAAGGCGCACATGTATTTTACAGATCTGAAAAAAGGGGAACATCTTAATTGTGCTAAGTTTAGCTACACAGAGCATCATTGAAAACATAATAATGTTTTGAGATGTACTCGTATATGCGAAAAATATCCACAATGTTCATACAGCATAATAATTCAAAGCATACAATCGGAATATTGGCACAGTAAACAAAGTTAGTGTACTGATTATAAAGATTACTTATCACATGCAATCAACAGATGTTTTGAGGCTATTCTGAGTGACAATAGAATAGATAAATCGACGAATAAATCTCACCTTTGCGATTTATTCTCTTCATCAACACCTACAATCAGGTGTGTGATGTCCTTTGAATACTTGTCCACGTACCTCCACTTACGTTCGTTACAAAGAGCTTTAACTTTTGCTATTTCACTTAATGTTAAGCACGAAGCAGCTAAACAATATCTTTTATTATTATTATTATTCAACCCTAAGTTTCTAGCAGTGAGGGGTCGTACTGCGGGAGTGGTAGGCGTACTCTCAAATGCTTTACTCATAAATTCTCTTTC
The DNA here is from genome assembly GCA_932294355.1 of Aporophyla lueneburgensis. Classification (NCBI taxonomy): domain Eukaryota; kingdom Metazoa; phylum Arthropoda; class Insecta; order Lepidoptera; family Noctuidae; genus Aporophyla; species Aporophyla lueneburgensis. The sequence goes on along the minus strand of OW028746.1, from coordinate 16,122,018 downwards.
TTGTGTGGTCTTAGCAATCACGTCAGTAGTGGGACAAAGAGTCTGCTCAGGGTCATCATCATCATTTCGATTTTCAAAATTAAGCGATTTTCTAGCCATTGGCGTGGACTTATGTTTTATTTGATCTGCAAACTTGCTGATAGTGAGAGGCGTCTCCAATGCTTGGTTTGGAACAGCAGTCTCGATGACAGTCACATCTCTATTGCTTTTGTTAGACTCGGTCACAGTATCTGTTAAATTGATGATACTCTTTGTGGCAGATTTTCTTTGAGAAACCTTCTTGGTTTCACTTAAACATATTTGTGATTGGTTGGACGTACTGGCTCGTTTCAGTTTCGGAATTGATAGGTTCCTAGAAAGAATAAAATTAAATAGAAATTACTATACGCTTTTCTATGATAGAATAAGAAAATTAGTACCTATCATCGATTTTTTTTTTGTGGCAACCCTGAATACGTACTTTTGTGGTGTTTCTTCAAAAACACTCTTATCATCATCATAGTCTTGAGACTTGTTAGTTTTATTTGTCTTGATTATGCCATCATTGCTTTCCTGTGTAGAATTCAAATTATGACATAGAACTGGAGTTAACAATTCTTCAACCTGTTGTGGAATCTGGAATATTACATACACCTAATTAGGATCAAAATAAATAAAATCATACATGATCTACAAGTTAGGATAATATTCATTAACATTTGTGATAACTCTCACAAGGTGCAAAACTGATAGTTAATGCTTTAAGAAAATAGTTAAAGACGTAGGTTACACAGAAAGCAAACACAATTTTCTTATTGCATCTGTGTCCAACATATTAATCTAGTTACTCACTTTGCCAGTTCTCATTACTTGTGAAATTTCATCTTCCTTTTCTACAATAGAGAATACATTTTCACTGTGCCTTTCATTAAAGTATTCATTTAAATTAGGTGTTATTTCAACATTCATTTGGCTTGCCATCTTTTTAATTTTTTGCGTTTTCTGCATTTGAGATGATATTGCTGTTCCTGCTACTGGCTTCTCATGGTTCTTGCCAGATCCTTTATCATTTATAATGGAAGAACTACCTACTTCTTGACTTTTTCTGATATCTTCCATGTCTGCATCAATGCTAGCAAACACTTGACCCATAATAGCATCATAGTTTATTGGTTCACTGTCAGGTTGCACATTTTTAACAGTTGTATTTTCTACTGGGTTCCTTTTAGTTTTCTTATTTGTAGGTAACAAGTCTTCATCATTGTCTCTATCACGTTTTTCTGCAAGCTTTTGGGTTCTAAATTTACTATGGACTGTTCCTAATATTTCTGAAGGTGTATGATCTTTCAAAATATGAATGTTTGCTTCCTTAACTGAGCCGCTATTGAAAATATCCAAATCATTTAAGTCATCTATATTCTCTGTCTGCTCTACTATTTTGTTTGCTTTTTGCTCTTTATTAACTTGTGGTACTCTGGTGGGAATGCTTTTAGGGCTTTCTTCTTTGTCATCAATTACGTCACACTCCATAATATGGGACAGTTCTTTTTCCACACTTTCAGTGATTTCAAATTGAGCAGTTGCTGTATCAGCTGAGGCTGTATTTTTCTTCCCAGATGTAGTTCTGTCCAAATTGGTTTCCACTACTTGTAAATTCTTATTTTGAATAATGTTAGGTAAGGGTTTTTGTACATTCTGGTTTTCATTTATGTTTACAACAACAGGTTCCTGTTTGTTAGTTCTATTATTTTCTATGTTAATGTCAATATTAGGTGTATTGACATCTTTCGTTACACAGGTATTATTTTTATCTGAATGATGTGGGTCCAAGGATGTCTGTACTTCACGGTCCGTGTTAATTTTTACTTGGACATCACTTTGTTTCTTCTTAATCACAATATTAGTTACTGTATTTCCAACCCTAATGGTAATTTCAATGTCATCAGTATTTTCGGAGGCAACTGGTTGTCCAAAATTATGGTTAGTTATAAGGTCAAAATCATCTGTCTTTTTGGGATTTAATGCACTTTTCTTTATGAATGGCATTTTATTTACTGCTGCTATGCGGTTTTCATTTACATTTTCGATATTTTTAGAATCAGTAAAAAATTCTGTCTCTTTGATATTCTTACTATTTTCATCACTATGCTCATTTAGAGCTATGTTAGTTTCTGGGTCTTTAACTTGATTTTTTACAGACTTGCTCTCTGCCTCTATCACTCTGTCTGTGCTTTCTTTTTCTATTGATTTTACTGCAGTATTTTGAAAATCACCCTGTTGATCATGAATAGGTTCATTTGTGTTACTATTATTTACTTCATTTTCTTTATTTGTATAGTGTGGAGTATTGTCATCAATGTTATAAACCTGTGGAGTACCCACAGGTGCAGTGATGGTAGGCTTCAAGTTCTGGGTTTTCTTAACCATTTCAATTGAAACATTGAGTTTGCTCCGATTTTTCTTGTTTAACTTACTGAATTCCTTTCTCATTTTTTTTACATTATTCCAATTTTGTTTGGCTTTTTGAGATTTCTTATCATTATCACCACTTGAGTCTCTAGATCTAGAACTATGCATATTAGAAGATAAGTCATTCATTTTGCCAGGGATATCATCATTTTTCAAATCCTTTTTCCTAGAGCTCCTGCGAGGATGATCTGTAGTATATTCAGAGTCCTCTACAAAAAATGGTTCTATATCCATTGGTCCAACAACATTTTCATTTTTTTTTGTATTGACCTCAGTGTCTGCCATTTGTTCTATTTTGTCCCAATCATCTTGTGGTGGTGGAATATGAACCACTTTTAGAGGGTTTGCAATTTTCTTAGTGTCTGTATGAATTATGATATTGCTAGCTGAAACCTCTAATGGATTGGCTGGTTGTTGTGATTCTTGTGAGAATGTTTCAGAATTTTGAATTGGAGCTGAAAAATGATTTTGAGAGCTAGTTAACCAGTCCTTTACATTTTTATCTGGATCTTTTTCTAAATCAATTTCACCTGGTGTGTCAAGATTAAATTCATCCACTGAAATTTAATAACAAATTATGGAATTGCAAATTAAAACAATAACAATGTAAACATTAGCAATGAAAATTACAGAAATATTAGTTAGGTAGGTGTATTTACAAATCTTCCTTATTTTTCTACTTACACTTGATGTTAAAAAGTTTCTCAAATGCTACTCCAAGCACTTGCACATGGTCTGTCAGCGTTTGGAGTGGTATATTTAGCTTCAACGTCTTACGATCAAGATGTGTTGCACAAGCAGGACATGTGCGGCGACCTTGCCAGCAAGTATGACACAATGTGTGGCCGCAAGCTGATGTTGCAGGTGCTATGAAGTATTTACAACTAAAAAGTACAACATATTATGTTTTTAGGCGGTTATCAGAAATACCATGTGTGAAAAGAATTGTTATGATTGAATTCAAAATAACAGTTTGACGTCTTACCATTCCAAACAAGTTACATGGTCGATTTGCAGAGACGTTAATTTTGATAACTTGGCCAAATCTAAGTCCTTCAGGCTCATTTTCCTAAATAAACAAATTTATTCATTGAACCCTCCACTAGTCTCTCTACACAATAAAAACAATGTTGTAATTGGAACGACGTTTGAGCAGACTTGCAGAGTAGCACAAGCAAGCAAGCCAATTTTCCAATTTACACACAGCGGTTATCGCAAATAAATATCACGGTTTCTTTATAAAATGGCTTCAACTATACAAATTTTCTTGAAATAGAACAAATTATTCCATAATTCCACACCAAAAAACAAAATTCATTGATTGTTAAATCCTTAATTTTTTTTCCCGCCTTTGTCACTGCTGATATTGTCTGTCAATGTCAAAAATGACAGTAAAAACTGCGACTGGCTGGCGTGCTGGCTGGCTTGTTCCACGACAAAACCTCTCAGACAAGCAAAAATATATGAAATGAAATTAATTTATTTGCCAGAATATAGGTACATAATAGCGTGGTAAAATAATTTTAGTTTCACTATACTCGACTTATCAGTCGTGCAAATATTTGTCGTACATGCATAATACTATTATGAAAATACAAGTCATAAGTCATTCATTAGTCATACATATTAAAATCACAATTAAATTTACAGGTTTTTTTTTCGTTAGTATGACCTAGGCACATTAAATTATAGAATATATTAAATTATTTTATTAGATTATTTCTCGCAGCTAAGACAGTGCGTCAATGTAATAATTATATTTATAAATAATGACAATAATTATAATTTAAATAAGTGTTCGTAAATAGATAGTTGTATGCAGCTTATACATTATGTCTGTTTAAAATTTAAATAATCATCTATAGAATAAAAACATCTGTCACAAAGCCAATTGTTTAAAGTTCTGTTAAATTCTAAGTCATTCAGTTTTCTCATTTTCTCAGGTAGTTTATTATAGATTTTCACCGCCATGTTGTAGCAGTTTCTGTTACATAACTGTAATCTGCTTCGAGGTACTACCAGGGGTTTTTGTACTATTTTCCTTTTAAATTGGGCCTTATCATCCTGCTCAAAAAGTGATAGGTGGTTTCTAACGAATTTACACATTTCAAATACGTATAGGGATGGAATGGTGAGTAAACGTTTATCAATGAATATTGGTCGGCACGAATCAGTCCACTTGAGACTATATTTAACCTTATGCATTTTTTTTGGGCTATGGAAGCTCTCTGGGCATCTGTAGAATTACCCCATAAAATTATCCCATACCTCAATACTGAACATACATGACTATGGTATACCATTAATGCAGTTTCTTTATTGGTTATTTTTTTTATTCTACGAAGTGCGTAAACGAATTTGTGAATTTTTTTGCAAACAAGGTCTACATGAGATTTCCAGTTACAATAACTGTCAATGTTTATTCCTAGAAATTGTATTTCATTAACTTCTTCAATTGTTTTATTATTATATTTAATTGGCAATTCTATTGTGTCTTTTTTATTTCTTGTATTATTATAAGTCAGGTATCTCATGAATTTAGTTTTATCAATATTTATTTCTAAGTTGTTGTCAGTTAACCAATTATGTATACCCTTTAGAGCTTTGTTGGTGACGTTTATCGCCTGATCAATAGTTGTTTCTTTAGTTAGAACGGTGGTATCATCTGCGAATAATATAATGTACTGATCCGTTGATTCCGGCAATTCGTTTATATATATTAAAAATAATATCGGAGCTAGCACAGTCCCTTGTGGTACGCCATAGTGATTCGTTAGATATGGCGACCTATAGGTTACCTGAGTGTTGGTCTCAGGATGCATTTTTACAATCTCTGTGCATTGTTTTCGACCCTTTAAATAGCTTTCAAACCAATTGTAGGCTGGGCCTCTTATACCGTACTGTTCTAGTTTATTTAATAATTTGTCATGGCATACCATATCGAAAGCTTTGGTCATATCTAGAAATACAGCTATAGGAATTTGTCTTTTGTCTACTGAACACAGAATTTCTTTTATTAATTTAAAACATGCCAATGTGGTGGATTTATTTTTAATTAAACCGTTTTGCTTTTCACTTATTACTTCATTTTTTTCAAAAAAATTCATAATCCTAACGCACATTACTTTCTCAAATATCTTGGAAAGAATCGGTACCAAAGTAATTGGTCTGTAGTTTCCAACTTCTCTTTTCGACCCCTTTTTATATAGTGGTTTTACGACGGAGAATTTGAGAGCATTAGGAAAAGTTCCGTTTTCTAAGGACAGATTTATTAAATAGGTCAATGGTTTTAGTATAGCAGATATATTATCTTTTAATATTCTAGTTGTAATACCATCATAGCCTGCTGAATTCGTATTTCGCAACTCCATTGTTATTTTATAAACATCAACAACATCAACTGGTTCAAGATAAATGGAGTTTGCTAACCTTTTTCCCATTATTGGTTTGTTTTTTGGGTGTTCGATGGATTTTGGTTTCGCGATGTTTATGAAAAAGTTGTTGAAATATGTTGCAATATCATTGCCTCTGTCCAACATGCATTTTCCATCCTATAAACTAAACAGTGTAGGTATCTATCTTCTATATATATCGTAATATATATAAAAATGAATCCTTATTTCCCTTGGTCACGCCATCACGCGTGAACGGCTGGACCGATTTCACTTTTTTTTTGTTGTTTTGTTATTGCCAGGAGAAGGTTCTTAGGAAAGAAAAAACATATTTAAGAATACTTGGACAAATATTTTTGAATTTGATTAAATTCTTGAAGAAGGCTATAAGCTAATAAACATCACACTAGGGCCGTTAGGAAAATATAAAGTAAGAAAGAACGCTAAGCTAAGAGATAGCGCGGGAAGACAATTGGATGCGATTAGGTGGGATTTTCACGGGGATGAAGTCGCGGGCAGTAGCTAGTTTCATAATATTTTTCGAAAAATCTATGAAAATAGTTATTTTTGTCGTTTTAACCGAAAATATCTTAAAATATTATGGACTTAGCGAAGTCACCTAATGTAGGTATGAACTTCCATAGAATCTAATATGGGATCCAACATTACCTACTCCAGGCGCCTATATGCACTTATGTGTCACCATCCCCTGCGGCTTCCTAATCAGAGTTGTGTCTACTGAATTTGATGATTTACAGCTTGCCAAAAAAGAGTCTGGAAAAATGAGGGCGCCTGTTTAGCAGGTATGGTCACCCTGTATACTAGGACTAAAAGTTATAAGATACTGTGTTTAATTGAATAAACAAAATTTCTAGACTTGATAGGCACACAGGCTTTTACTTTCATTGTATTTAGTAGATTGCGAATTATTTCGCTGGGATAACCTTTTATCTAAGAGATGCGAGTGCCATCATAATAACATAATGAAATCTTATTCATGGCTAGCTTCTGCCCGCGACTTCGTCCGCATTAAAGTTCTTGTTCCCCCGACCCTTCCCGTCGCGTCGAATCGCCTACCCGTGCGATATTCCCCGTTCTTGCAACATTTTTCATTACTGTTCCGCTCCTCTTGGTTGTAGCGTGATGATATATAGCCTATAGCCTTTCTCGATAAATAGGCTACCCAACACAAAAATAATTTTTCAATTCGCACCAGTAATTCCTGAGATTAGCGCGTTCAATCAAACAAATAAACAAACAAACCCTTCAGCTTTATAATATTATATAGTATATATAGTATATATATAGTATAAATAGTATAGATAAAAATAAATTAAATTACGCTCAGGGATTGCCGATTGAACCCGATACACAATAAATAATGTTCAGCAATCGAATTTGCGGCCACCATCTAGGGTATTCACAACCATTCAATGGTTGGTATGCTTGTATCAAATTTGACATGAATGATAATGAACGGATCCTGTAAGTGCTGACAGTTTATAATCGACAAGAAGGCGACTAACAGCTGCTTACTGCCGGAAAATAATTGGAAGTAGGAGAGTACCTATAACATGTCGCATTCAAAAGGTACGGGTAATATCGAATACACTTGAACAGTTGACTAAGAGCTCTTACACACGAGCGGTATGTTGCTACTGTCAATACGTGTCGGCGGCAGCCATCCACGCGTCTCGACGGTAGCTGACGGCAGCCGACGGCAACTGACGACAGATGTTGACGCGTGTCGACGGCAGCCGACGGCAACCGGCGACACGCCATCTTCAATGAAACGTGTCATCATCGCGTGCCGACGGCTGCAGTTACCTGCCGTTGGCAACATGTCACTCGAAATCTCCATCATCCCACTTGAAATCTATTAAAGAAATTTGACAAATTTTAGTAGCTTTATGTGCTGGCGTCTGTACATAAGACTATCACTATCCACAGGACAATGAAAATGAAAGAACACGCAAAAATTTTGGTTTTATTTAAAAAGAAAAACGTGACATAACATCATTCGTGTATTCCTTTTCGCTGCTATGATAGATTTTTTCATTAACACTGATGTGTCAGTATTACATTTCTTATTTATGAAATCTAAATAGTGTAAAAATCTTTCTTAGACGTTTACAGCTCCCATTATAACTCCCATTATATAAGTGATAATGTTATGTACCCCACATAGACATACCTGACGCCTTCATTAGTCAACTGTTCAAGTTTATTCCATATTGCCCGTACCTTTCGAATGCGACATGTTATAGGTACTCTCTGACTTCCGATTAGTTTCTGACAGTAAGCAGCTGTAAGTCGCCTTCTTCTTGATTATAAACTGTCAGCATTAACAGGATTCGTTCATTATCATTCATGTTGATACAGGTATACCAACCATCGAATGGTTGTGAATACCCTAGATGGTGGCCGCAAATGCGATTGCTGAACATTATGTCTTGTGTATCGGGTTCAGTCGGCAATCTCTAAGTGTAATTTAATTAATTTTTAAACTGATTAAGCTTTCACTATATTATTATGATGGCACTCTTAGATAAAAGGTTATTCCAGCGAAATAATTCGTAATCTACTAAATACAATGATAGTAAAAGTCTGTGTGCCTATCAAGTCTTGAAATCTTGACTGATGAGAATTTCCGGAATCTCGTATTTGTGGATTAAAATAACAATATCTTATCACTTTCAGTCCTAGTATACAGGGTGGCCATACCTGCTAAGCAGGTGCCCTCATTTTTTCCATGCTCTTTTTTGCCAAGCTGTAAGTCCATTCCTTATACAGTCCATTCACACTTACTTTACCTCTGATTTTGCGTCACAGTCAAAATCAAAGTGATCCTTGTTCTTACCACAATAAGGTTGCTTTTGAGTTGCTGCCATTGACAAGTCTGTCAATATCACAATGATTTTTAAACCCGTTTTATAAGGTTCATATTAGGTTGCTGCTGTCAGAGGTAAAATAACTGTGAACGGACTGTACATATTGTAGTCTTTGAGCTTTGAGTCCATTTATCTACGGGTAGAGAAAAGTTTCTATATTTGACAAATAGCAACATTGTGCACTATCTGTCAAGTGTAGTCAAGGGTAGGGATGTTCATGCATAAAAAGTATCGATATTTTTTTCGATATGATATATCGCAATGTTGTATCGATACTTTGCGATATATCGTACAAATATATCGATATTTTCGATATATCGTAAGTAATTTGTATTTATTTAGTCTATAATTAAAAAATATTACAAAGGGAACAGGAATATGAGTACAAACAGCTAGGCATAGCATTAAGAAACAAACCAACTTTATTTACTTATATCGCAATATTTTTTCTCCCAACCTCTCCAAAACAAAATTTTATTAACTAAGTAAAATGCGACGTTGTTAGTTGGTAATCATCAAAGCTGTGAGCACAGTTGCATTAAAACTATTGGGAATTTAATATGAATATTAGTCTTTGTATTAAATTCCCAATATTTAGTTTTTAGCTATTCCATTATTCTATTATCCCATCAAAAACATAAATGTAAAATGAGAGCCAAGTTCAATATTATGATATATGCCTTAGTTGTTGACTTAAACGTCAAAAGAAGTGAGATCTAAATGGGTGCCAAATTAAATGGTCAGTCCTGAAATTTATTTATAACTACATAAAATATCATTTCTTCTTTTAACTTAGGATAATATATTGTAGCCAAAGGTCTGACCTGGCTAGTTCTCATTTACGAATTATTATGTTCGATGGCTAGTTTCTACCAGCAAGCCAAATTTTCGGAATAATAAAATAAGAACCGACTAGTAACAGGTTTAGAACTTGCGAAGGCTATAATATAATTCGTATATGAAAACTAGCCAAGTCAGACCTTTGGCTACAATATATTATCCTAAGTTAAAAGAAGAAATGATATTTTATGTAGTTATAAATAAATTTCAGGACTGACCATTGAATTTGGCACCTATTTAGATCTCACTTCTTTTGACGTTTAAGTCAACAACTAAGGCATATATCATAATATTGAACTTGGCTCTCATTTTACATTTATGTTTTTGATGGGATATCACTACGTTTTGTACATAAATATTAGTAGGTACCTATTTATAACAAATTTATAACAAAATTAATACCAAATGGTTTTTGTTACAAGACTTCCTAATAGAATCAATTAAGTGAAAAATTATAATAAAATGATAAAAATTTACCAGTTTCTGATTTATTCCTTTATATTCACCTAATTACCTATCTGCATGCCAAATTTGAACTTTCTAGGTCATCTGGAACTGGGTTATAATTTTGATCTATAGGTCAGTCAGTGATAAAAATGACGATTTTTGGACGTTAATATCTAAATAACCGTTTGAGATGTGTTTATGTAATTTGATGCACATATGTATCTTACAAGTCTCACTATATGAGCCAAATTTGAGACGTTTACGTGAAATAGTTTGTGAGTTATGAGGGGGTCAAAAGTGGCTCCAAATTCGTGTAATATTACACACGGTGCTGCTCGCCAGTTCTGTTACTTGAACTTGGCTTAACACGCTACCGCGTGTCTAGATGGCTTGACACGCAACCGCGTGTCTAGATTAAATACAATAGTTATTTTTGACATCGATACTTACTGTATCATATTCTGTATAAAACAAAACATGCCATATATGTATAATTGCCACATCTTGCTTCTTCTAAACATATGAATAATAGGTAGCCTTTGATATCGTTTTTATATTACAATATATAGACTTTTTTATTATATATGTCGCAAACTGCATTAAACAAAACAGACTTCCTAATTGTCACCAATCTATTACTATACCCTGTTATTGTAATTTCATAGGATTTATAATACATACGCTTACAAAGAAGCTAGCGACCACAAATTATATATTGCTTTTACTAGTAAACTATAGTAAATACTACTCACGCAGAGTAATATTTCGTGTCAGAGCGTTTCGTTTTTGGATTCAGATATTTTCCATCCTTTCTATTAACCATTAAAATAAATTAAATAAAAATTACTAGACTTGCAATATGCTTTTACTTTCTCACGATATATCGAATGAAATATATCGATAGTATAAATCGATATCAGATGATTCGATAATATCGTTTTGAATCGATATATCGCGAGCAAAAAATATCGATATGCGAAATATCGATATATATCGAGCATCCCTAGTCAAGGGGCGCCGAGAAAAACGGAGATTGCACTGTAAAATTTAATAAATTACGCTACCAAAAACCTAAGTAAGCCTAATATGATTAAATTTAAATGAAAGATCATGTTTTACGTTTAATCGCTTTATATTTTTTGTTAAAATGCACTTTTTAGTTTGCTATCAAAATTATTACATAATCCAGGATTGTTTTCTTGATAAAAATGAGATTTATACCTGTTCTTTTAATAACATTTAAATGTAACTTTTCGCCTATTTTTATTAATCAACTGCTTAACGTTGTCATTCATTTTTTATTGTAATAAAACAGCTCATTTTATAGGTTAGAAAATTAAGATTTTTGACAAAACTCAGGTTCAAGGATTTCTCATTCTCTTGCCTTTATCAAACTATGTGAGAAAAATAGCTATGGACTCCCAATAACCAAAGAACTATTTTGTATCAAAGTTGTCTGTAAATAAAAGTACTATTGTTGGAAATGAATTTATGAGTTTAAATCAAGGTTTTAAGTGGAAACAGTACTTTTGTGTCAGATATATAATATTATATTATAAAACAGATATATATAAATTATAATACACTCGCTTTTGCCAGCGACTTGCCCGTGTGAAGGTCAGAAATAAGCCCACGGGAAGTTCCTACAGGGATAAAAAGTAACCTGTGTTCTATCCAAATCCCTTTTTTGTGTGATTGAGTTACAAACTTCCAAACTTTCAGATTTATAATATAAGTAGTATAGTAAGATTACATATGATTCAATCAAAGAATCTGCATTTGAAATCATCTGTTTCTTTTATTTAGAAGTCTTTTTCTTAAAAAAAATATTCATATAATTGATTACAGAATGGCTCTGGCATTCCGCAATAGCTTGAGGACTGTGGCGAGGAAGCTGCAGGTCCGTAACTACGCTGACGCTGCTACAGGAGATCAAATGGCACTCACATTTGCTGCTGGCAACAAGGTTTGTTACTCACTTTTTATTTGAACCCATAGATATTGGATTCATTGTATTTTAAATTTGTAAATGAAAATACTTTATAAAAGATTGTTGATGTGATCAGTAATCAAGTTTGAAATTGTTTGCAGGTATTTTACGACAAAATAGTTGTCAAGCAAGTTGATGTGCCATCAATGGGTGGTGCTTTTGGTATTCTGCCCAAACATGTGCCCACACTTGGTTAGTACATAAAGGTATTTTTTACTAAAATGTATAAATGTGAAGGGAAAGAGTTTGCTCATTATGGCACAATGAGAGCTTACTTGTGTCTGTGTCATACAATTTGTAAAAACGGATGAAATAATAACTGTAATTCATAAACTGCATACCGTCCACTAGTCTGCCAGTCAAGATGTTGTAGTGACCTTTCTAACTAGCAGAACCCTTGACAATTCAAACTGCCTAATAGTTTATTGGAATAAATGCTTTGAATCTCTTCCCATTAATCTTTTCACCAAGGAGTCAAGTATGGTAGCTAGGTCAGTTGTGACCATTCCTTCCTTTCGGTTAATGACAAAAATATGTTACTTTCACATTACAATTGGCAATCATGAATGATTATTATGTATTGCTTTTAATATAATAATGTTGTTCCTACTTTTCTGGTTGTATAATTATACTATTGGTGTCTAATTGCTGTATCTATGCTTCAGTAAATGGCTGAATTACTGTCCTCATATGCCATATGTCAATATGAATATATTTCAATTCTAGCCTTACAGAGTGATGACCTTCCAAACCCGGTGTTGAATTGTGCTGTATTTCCTACACATAGCAATTATTTTACTAGATGCATGTTTGTTTCATCACCACTGCTCTCAAAATGGTGAAGGAAAACATCATGAGGAAACCTGCATGTCCTAGAACCAAGAAACCGAAAACATGTGGCATCACCAATCCACACTGGGCCTGTTTGGTGGGTTATGGCTCACTCCCTCCCACATATTTGACAAAGACGCCTGTGTTCCAGCAGTGGGAACAACAAAGGGGGATTATGCTATGTTTGTAGTATCTTTAGTCACATCAAAATTAACAATAGCTGTAATGTTTTTCTAGCTGTCCTACGACCTGGTATTGTTTCTGTGATTGAAAACGATGGCAAGTTGAATAAGATCTTCGTTTCCTCCGGCACAGTCACAGTCAATGATGATTCTTCTGTTCAGGTATGTCCATTGTTCGCTTTCAATTATATCATGTTGTTTCTATGAGTATTTCCAGTAGATTCATCTACCATTATGGTAACCTGAGAGGTTGTCATTGACTGAGGTCATACTAATGTTCTTTGGCAAGTTAGCATATTGTTTACAAATATTACTCTTTATGACTTAATTGAATGGCTAAGGTTTCGTCAACTGTGTGCTTGCGCAAAACCTAAGACGGGCGCAAAATATCGAGCGTTTGGTGACGGTTTAGATAGCAAGCAAAAGTCTATTATTTTACCCAGTGGAAATACGTCGTATATTATATCCAGTACTGCCCAGTACATCAGGCGATGCAATGTGGATAGCTTTAGTTAATACGCGCTGGTGTCCGCTATTTCACGACAAAGCCCGTATTTTGCGAACCTGTGGCTACCCCTGTCGTGCCGTCTACCGCGCTTTCACCAATGGACAATGTCTTAAATATTATAGTATGTATGACGAAATGTCAGACCTATTTGTGTTAATTGTATTTTGACCTATTAACAGTTATATAAATTTTTCAGGTCCTTGCAGAAGAAGCACATCCTTTGGAAAACCTAGACCGCGGCGCGGCACAGGAGTCCCTTAGCAAAGCTCAGTCTGCACTGAATTCTGCTGCTAATGACAAGGTACGTCATAACTTTTTTTAAACTCTTTTAACTGTTTACTTAGTGGAAATATTACCAACTCCTCCTTGTGCTTAAGAATTTGGTAACTTTGGGGGCTGGTAAAGTGGTTGTTTTGTCCTTTGGCATTATCTTTGAAGCATAGTTTCCCAAAGCTTCATTGATGTGCTAGTAATTTTATAGGAGAGGTACACACGGCTACATATCAAGTTATACATTGTCAGTTTTAGCTGAGCTCGCAAAGGATACATATTTCGTACGATGAGAGATCAGCTTATACTGGAAATTTATAGCTTGATTTGTGGCTGTGCGTACACTACGATAGTGTTAAGTTTGTCCATCAATTCATTATTGCTAGAAAGTTAAATCACACCTCTGATTACCATTTTGAGCATGACTAATAGTTACTACTAGTGATGTCCCGGTTCGCTAAAAATGTATATTTGCGGATACGGATATTTGGTATCAAGATCCGCGGATACGGATCTTAACTTTCTTAGGGTCACAGCACACATATCAACTCGGAAACGGATCGTAACCGTATCAACTCGAGCAAAACTGAAAAGCACACTAATCGGAATCGTAACGTAAACGATTCGCCTTGGGACAAGCTCACGAACCACGATCTGGCGTGTGGCAACCAGCGGTTCTCGCGCTTACGGATCGTCGTCCCCGCGCTTACGCCTCTCCGTCGCCGCGCTTGCGTCTCTTCGTACACCCTTGCCCCTTTCAAGGCAACTTCAAAGTCGATTCAAACTGATCTGGTGCCAGCCAGGTCAACCAGCGGTCGGTGAGCCATAAGCGCGGCGTCGCCTAGCTGTAGCCGAGTCGACGTATTGGAGTTGCTGGTCCGCTTTGGTTTTGTGCTTACGTTAGGTTGACGACTGTTTAACGGCGAGGTGAAAGGGCGAAAGGCATTGCGAGGATCGTCTGGAGGACACGGTCACAGTATAGATATACTACACAGTATTTTGACTCGGCCTTATCGTAGAAATAATTACCTACAGCACGTGCGGTACGTAAACAAGCGATAGACGCGGGAGGGCTGCCCGCATCAAGTATTTTAACTTCATCTACCTACTTGCGTTTCTTTGATTGTAAATATTATATTTTTATTTAAAAAATCAAATGTTTGGACCGTTTTTAATTAAAAGTGACAAGGGTGGAAGATGTAAATTATGTCAACTTTTATTGATTTTTAATTACGATATGATCTTTGCTGGGCTGATTCAAATCCTGCGATCTAGATCGTCTATCGATTCAATGATTTTCGATCCAAAGGATCGATTCAAATCAAAAGATTGGGTACCCCAGGCTAGGAAATTACCTGCTACTACTACGAGCGTAGGTAGGTCACTCGTGTGTCACTTTTTTCACCCTATCCACTTACTTATTCAATAATCCAGGTATTTTACTTGGTGGAAAAGTATTAAAAAAATAAACAAATTTCGTACTTGTGGGTATGTTTATAAAAAATCTTGTCTTTCCTTTCGGAGTTTTCAAGTAATTTAAAAAAATAATACTACCATGGTAATCATCTTGCACTGATTATTATCAAATATTCATAAATCACACGCTAACTGCTTACAAACAAAACCATCAATCACACCGCCCGCCATCCGTTTGTCAAAGCGGTGCGTACGCGACTGCGAATGTACTCGGAGTGTACCAGACTCGAGGCGCGTAGGTATGACTTGCGTTCCGAGCGTTTGTATGAAGATAGACTACTGTATAGATATAATTACCGTGACACGGTGGAGCATACGGTGGAGGTGTGCCCAGCCTGGGCGGAGCACCGCCGTGTCCTCGTGGAGGCGATCGGCGGCGGCGACCTCTCTCGTCCGGCCCTGGTTCGAGCCATGGTACGGAGCGAGAGGGAATGGGAAGCCGTCACCTCCTTCTGCGAAGCAGTAATGCTCGCGAAGGAGGAGGCGGGGCGCGTGAGGGAGTGGCAGTCTCTGCGCCCTCACGTCCCTAGCCGCCGCAGGAGGAGACGCCCCGGGCGTCGGGAGTCGATTGCGGACTCCCGGCCACCGTAGGCGCGAGCTTGCGGGTGGCGAGCAATGGGTAGCTCGCCGCCCGGTAAGGACCAAGCTCGGGTCGACGGCGCGCAGTGTTCCACGCGCGCCTCAAAGAGATGTCAGCAGCAGTGTAGGGGTCTACTAGGACCGATGCCTGCCGGGGTCGCGTGATTGTTCGAAAGAGATACCGTGACCCTGGCAAATGGGCAACTGATGGAACACGGGTGGGTTTTAGTCAGTAAAAGTCTGACACGCCCTCCCGCTCCGCCCAGAGCGGGAGAAGTCATTTGATGATTTCCCATCCTGAAAAAAAAAAAAAAAAAAAAAAAAAAGGGCGAAAGGCGTTACGGTGACGATTCCTTTCAGAGTTGATATGTGTGTTGTGACCCTTACTCAATCAGTGTCGATGCACGTGGCCTTGAAACGATAGTTGACGCCACTTGACGCTTTGCTAAACAGAACATGTTTCAACTTGCATTCTTTTGTTTTGTGTATAGTTTAGTCACTAAATATTTGATTTTAAGAAATAAAATGAATAAAACGATTAAATTAATCGTTTTTCATTGCTACCTGTTTATAGAATTTTATCTATGTATTGAAAATTAATAAGGCAAATCACCCGTAAAAGATGCAAAAATGTAACGGATACGGTTTTTTTTTCTCCCTCGAATATCCGCGGATACGGATACGGTTATAGATATCCGGCACATCACTAGTTACTATCATAACCTTAAATAAATTTTATAGCATAACCTGTGAGAAAATTATGCCATGACCATTACTCAACAGTCCATTGGTGAAGCTTTCCAATAGTGGCAGCTTCACAACAAGACAAGCAGTTCAATTATGATTATGTTCTTGTATTCAACTACATATTGTGTCATTGCAGGCTAAAGCTGAGGCAGCTATCGCCGTAGAAGTCGCCGAAGAGATCCTTAAGGCGGTGTCTGGTTAATCTGTTCGCTCATCACTGCCACCGAACAGTTAGTTTTAAAAGAACTATTTAATATTTACGTTTCTGTATAAATAAACACCTTCTTCAGTAGAATATATGTATTTTATTTATATTAGTTATTTTTATGTAAGTATATTATAAGTGGTATACAATTAAAACAACGTTGCGTAGTTGACATTTGAGTAGTTTATTTAACACAAATCAAACACTTTGGTACAGTTAGTTAGCTGTGGTTATCGATGTCGTATCGCCATAATAATTATTATCAAACTTACTTTCAAGTA
The DNA here is from genome assembly GCA_932294355.1 of Aporophyla lueneburgensis. NCBI lineage: Eukaryota > Metazoa > Arthropoda > Insecta > Lepidoptera > Noctuidae > Aporophyla > Aporophyla lueneburgensis. Next base: position 16,104,931 of record OW028746.1, on the reverse strand, counting down.
GCCGCAAACCAAACGCACATCGACAAAAGCGAAAATATCATAAACAATTAACCTCTCTGCTGCCAATACAATTAAGATTATGGTACAAATTTTAATTGATTATTTATCATATAATTTTGAATAAATTTTATTTATTTTGTTCACATTTCAATTTAACTAGATTTTTTTTCATTAAATCGAATTCTAATTGGAAGGTTAAGAGAAGATTCTGTTGCTAGGAAGTCGCGAAACCTAACTACAAGCCTACTTTGCGAAGCTTACACCACAATACACAACATAGATTGGGAAACACCTAGAAAATGACACTCGAGTGTCTTACACCTAGTATCTGCATATTATAGAAGGATAAAACTACGATTATGATTAATAAAAATGCACCTTACCGTACTAGATTAATATTTTAAAAGATTATTTTAAATTCCATGTCAGCAGTGTTTGTTACGTTTTCGATGGTGTCATACATTGAGTAGTTCCTTGCTGGTTCGATAGGTAACTGTTTCATTATTATGGTACGCTTTCTGTACGTTTATTTCATTGCGTTTCAAAGAGTAGTCTAATTGATTATCATTAAATTTTACATAATAATGCGTAACGCGTGTTACTAACTACGGATTATATAGTACTTTATTTAAAAGTTGATTAATTATTAATAAAGAAATTTATATCTAAACTTATCCTAAATAGTATATGCATAAATGCGAAAATCAAAACCAACATGTTGACACAAATAGGATGTGTGGCAATAACGAAATGACAAAGAGAATAATTAAAACCAATAACGTTAAAAGGAAGCATCGTTACAACCATTCGGTTGTGGTTACCTAATATTACCATCCTAAGAGTATAAATAAAGTTTACGTCGATATTATTCCATGTAAAAATTAAAAAATGGGATAAAAATACAAAATATCACATACATTATTACATGTTGAGCTTAATTTAAATTGAATCCGAAACACCTCAAACCAGATGTATTTTACTGAAGCTATTTTTAAATTAAGCTAAACAAATAAGGTTAACTACAATTAAATGACAGAAAAGTCTGTAGTAAACGTGTATCAAAGTTGGGCACGTTGGATTAAGGTATATCTAAAGTGTGGGATAGGATAGTAACGCGTCACCTATCTATTTAAGCAAATATATCAATTTGACATAACTACCACAACCATAATTTTCTGCTTTTACATGGTAATTCTACAGTGACGCATCATAGGTTTCTCTACTCTGGGAAGGTAGAATCTAATTTGTACATAACCCAACTTTGTAACTTTACTACAGGCAGAATACAAAAAACGTTAAAACTAAATTGAAAAGTGTCCAGCCAACTAAGTTGGGGTAAATGTAAATGTTAATAGCAACACAAAAACGCGACACACAAATGAAACTGTAAATAAGGAAAAAAAACAGTAAATTTGGCACGAGTATCACCATCTTGCTGCATGCTAGACCAAATTAGAGCGAAGGTGCAATTGAAAGATTTAAACTGACAAAAATTTTCTGCTTAAGCCTGCGAGCGGTACATCAGCAAGATGGTAATGGTCCACTAAATTAATTTATAAAATGTGCGTGTGTCGCCTCGCTGAGACACGGGTCCACTTTACAAGTTACACTGCCACAGTATCGTAGGCTGTGAGTCCCCCCCGCCCGTGGACTGCTTGCTGGGGGATTGGGGTGGCTGCTTCTGGTCTGAAAACATTAATGTCCCAAATATTAATCAACTTGTTAATGCTTACCTCTTCAATATTTACGACAGCTGACAGTATTTTTCACATTGACATTCCCTTTATACATATTTATTTATTTTGAAAAGCAAACAGTAGGAGCCTTTATATCGATATACAGGCATGGATATACTTTTTTTTAAGCATTTGAAGAAAAACCATAGCACTGCTAATCTAAAGGTGTGAGTTTCTTTAATTAAATAACACGAATATGTCCGTCGCTTGGTTTCTATTTACAGTGCTTTATAATTCTAATGGTATTATAAAATGCAGCTAAAGAAAAAAATGGTTTGGGGAAACTATTCTTTGTAACCATAATTAAAAGCAACTAAATCCATCACGCACGGACTAAAAAGTAACAAGTGCCAGGGCTCTGTTCTATTTCATATAAGGCTATCTTCATATACAGTAATGTATACATGGTATGTACATTTCATGCGTTTGTAACCGGCAACGCAATCTTCACAAAATAAAATCAAACTAGCCGAGTTATAAATAAATTATACGCCTTACCATTTTTGGAGCAAAAAATAACATATTAGTGCACATTGGTTCAGAATGTTAGCCACATAAAGGTTAATTACGAAACAAAAAAATCAGGCAAAAATAAGGTGGATTATATTCATTGAAAAAATGTTCATTTTGACATACTTTGACTTACTGTTTCCTGTAGATCATGGATGCAGAACATAACACATGCTTAATAACGAGCATAGACTAGTACACAATGCTTTATTAGGTAATTATAATTAAATGTATCTATCACGTCACAATTTAATCGTGCTAGCGCACACACAAGGATCCGGCGTATGTATTAGTAGTGTATTCAGTGCATGTGAGTATGACAGTGTTCAATATTTTAAGGGACAATTTTATTAACATTAAACCTTAGATTTATTGTATCTTAACCATACTAAATAAGAGTTTAAATAAGTTAATTACTTGTCTTGATGCAGTTAAGGATATTATTTATTTCTGTCTGTGCTATACAAATTTTTTTTTTTTTTTTTTGTGAGACAGTGAACAAAAACGTGTTTGATTTAAAAGGTACATTGTGCAAGGCCTATCAAACTGACCTGTCAATGAGTTTCCTCATTTCCTCGCTGTGCAAGCCGTCCTTGGCAGTGTGGGCCCTTACTGCAACAACACACAAGTCACGACGCGCTCTATACTAGCCACGACACCCGGAGCCGCCTTCTACTAGACATCTCGAACAATAACCACACTGCATGCTCTATTTTCTAAGTTTACTAGTAGTATCATAGTGTTATCATACAGTGATTATTGTTCGCGTATGTCTATCTCCAAAACACGTACTAAATATCTACATAATCATTTCAAATAGTGTGAATTAGTTAACACAATCACGTCTAAGCACATAAATAGAAAGTTTAGATAGATTGATTCAATGAAAAGAAATTAAAGAATTTTCCCATTGTTGAATCTTGCACTTGGCAAAATTTATCGACAATTTATTTGACTAAAACCATGTCTTTAATTTTGTCAAGTGCTAAAACCAAAAAACAGTAAAAACATACCTACATAATTTTGAAAAATAAAGATAGGGAAGCCAATTACAAGAACAAGAACGCTAATCTTGAAGCTTTAATTCAATTGTTATTACTGATACAAATGTTGCATGCTGTCAGTCACAATAATTAGAAACATAAAGGAATCAAATAATTTGATTCAAAAATTTTACCGTCTTCTGTTCAGGTGACACCCAAGTGTGCATAAACCAATTCAACAATCAATTTCAAATTAACATTAGAGATTTATCTAAAATTAAAGTAGTTTAGAAATGAATAATAGTAATATCAAATATTGTAAACCATCGTTTTTTTGTTGTATTTGCAAGTTTTGCTGGGTAATAATTTGTTTATATTTATTTTGAATCTTACTAGATCATAGTGAGTTAAATATTTTTCAAAATAAAATGTATTTATCCAAATAAAATTAGTACCCAGCAAAATGATAAAAATATTTTATATTTATATTATAAAGCAGCATACATTGAAAGCATTTTGACAAAAAAAGTATGATTCCCTTTTAGTTTATATCAACAGGTCCAAATTGGGTCACTTTCAGAAGTTTTAATTCTATTCGTTTTAGTAGAAATACTGTTGGGAGCAAAATTAATCGAACAAAATCATTTTGTGTCCATTTTTTTTTCAATTGTTTTATCTTTAGATAAGGAATAAAAATGGGGGTTGTCTGTTAGTCCACGTTTTGTTACATACCGGGGTAGTTGCGGGGCTGGTCACATTCGGCTTCGGAGATTTCGTTCGAGTCCTTGCTCTCGTTGAAGGAAGAGGAGCAGTTGTTGTCGTTGTTGGCGTTGCGTGGTGGGGGTGGGGGAGGCTCGGGAGATCCGCCGCACTTGCGTGTTCCTTCACAAACAATTATACAGCATGTACAGCACAGTATGCACATATATGCCTAAAGCAGTTACACTGAAATTCTTGATTTTTTACGTCATCCTGTCTCCAGAAGAAGCAGTGGCACTTCCAATTCCCGTCGCTCTAATGCGCTTTTTCATTATAGTTAATACAATCGTGTTCTTACTCCCTAAATTCTTGGAAGAGTTTTCGTCCCTACATTTTCCGCATGACAGCATGACACTGAAAAAACTGAGTTGCATATTTGAGTCGCCTGAAATATTTGTAACAGCTACCACTGATCTTACCAATGCTGGGGCGAGATCCGTAGTGGTCGGAGTAGGGAGTTCCATAGGCGCCGGTGTACTGTTCGTCTTCGGGAGCGCAGCAAGCGGGCTCATCGTATTCGGGGCCGCAGGCGTACATGGGGCGGGAATAACGGGCACGCTGCGTAAAATACAGAGGAATTATTTCATTCGAAATCAGAAAGTTCAGAAATTCAAGTTCAGTTATGGACTTGAATTGAGAGACATAGGTAGATGATATATACATCACATATTACTGTGCATCTACTCTCCTGAACATAGCTTCAGCTGTAACCATTAAACAGCTGGGTTAATTGATTGATATATGTATATATTTTAAAGGCTTGAGTTGTGTGTGCTCGCTGCTGTGTATGCCTATTTAAAAACGTAAGATGAACTAACTATAAATCTCAGTGTTTTGACTAAGTTCAATACTTATGATCTACTAAAACATACGTGACAAGTGCTTCAAATAATAAGGCAATAAGGAGGCTTACGTATTGGTCCTCTTCAGCGCAGGTGGCAGGGTCGTCGTATTCGGGAGCAGTCGAGTAGATGGCGCTCTGTCCTCCCTGAGAGTTCTTGCGGGCATAACGGCTGTTGGCGCGGGGCTGATAATGACATAATACAAATTAAGGTTCAGCTTAAAAAAAACTACACTTGCATATGTCATACATACCCCGTGTCCTAATCAAAGGCGACAGTGGCGCGAGTACGTGATCAACGAAAACGTTTGTATGAATAATGATTGTTCAGGTTTATCATATTAGTAAAAAGGGTGCGACGAACGCGTACATGTACATTCACTTTTAGTTAGGACGCCGCCTTGTATGAGAAGAGCAGATAGCATAATATTTCGTTATTAATTTGCGTTTCAATATCAGAGTACCTAGTGTAAAGAGAAGGTACCTACGTCGTGTACTTAGATGCTATAATGTACACTAACAAAAATATTACATTCACAAGTTAGCACACAAATATTGAAGTATATAGAAGGGATTACCGATTTTTTTTTTATCAAACGATAAAAAAATATCCAAAGGACTGGACACACCCTATATTTAATTCTAAATGACGCCGCCGATTTTTTTAAGGCAAAGCATTTTTTATCGTCCTCTGGATTTTAACGCTCTGCTTAACGACGAGAGTTGAACATTTTCTGTTAAAAACAAAATAGTGTGTTTTTGGGCAGCTTAGATGCTCTGTTTATATTCTCAATGGCCGGCTCAGTACCGGAAATTGAAAATCCAGTTCGGGATAAAAATATACGTTGTGTATAAATTTCGCCCACGCGTACGTGGCACAATGTTTTATGAAGACGATTTTTCGGACATTGCTTTTTTATATAAAAAACTGATAGTTTAAGTTATTTTAATGCAATATTTTGTATTCCCATTTCACTAGTATGTTTAGTTTGTGAGATATAATTTTTTGAAAATCGTCTTTTTTTCAACCAGGTATTTAGAAAAATAATCATATCTCTGAAACTTAATATGATACGCAATTGTGACCTAGAAACATCGAAGGCGTTTTTTATGTTGCATATTTTAGAATACAAATAAATCTCGGAACTTCGTTAGATTCAGACTTATACGAGGTTTTCAGTTTTTAGTTTTTATTTTTTTTCTCGGTAATTCCGTCGTATTTGGAAAAGTTATTTATACTAAAATTATGCCCTTTATCCTCCCTACATACCACAAAAATAACACAACCTAATTGCGTGGAATCTAGAAACCACAACATTTTTAAGTTCGATCCGTATTCTACGTCGTTAGGGTTGTCATGCGATCATATTATATTAGTTCATATCCGGATCTGAAGTTATCTCTATATTTAAACCAAAGTTATCCTCACAATCAGAAGAATCGCCAAACTTAACGGGCAGTGGGCAGGGCACATTTACATTTTAATGACATTTTTTATTTCAGAACTACCTCCATAAGAAAAATTTAGGGGTTTTAAAGATCGTATGGAGGAATCTTATTTCTTAGGTTAATAAACTTAAAACTTAGCACAAAATCAAATCAAAATAATGGTTGTCATTGCCGATTCTGTTGTACACCAAACTAAACTATCTCTAAAATTCCTTACTTTTGGCGATGAGAATTGTAACGCTATTCTGCAAGAAAAAATCTCTAAATTTAAAAATTATTTTGACACGACTAAAATCGAATTTGACAATCGCGACTCAACGTGGTATTTTTTTTTTCTTTTGGCTTCGCAACGTGGTACTTGTGTGCGCTACGCAATGAAATTTTTGAGAGACGATTGCTGAGAAGTATGACTCGGCAGTCATGAGTAGGGGTCACAAAACCGCTCGTATTTTAGAAACCCGGTTTTTCGATTTTCATTACGTCCCTAAACCGGTTTTCCGGATTTTTCGGTTATTTCGATTATTTCCATGTTTTTTTTTTACTTATACCTATTTTTATGGTTCTTAAGTCTTTTTGTCGTCAACAGTAGTTAATAAGCCTTATTGCTAAAGCAGAGAACACTAGAATAAATTGAAAAACTCCTTTTGAGTAAATAAACTAAAAAAAAAACAACAATTATTGTATCTGAGTATCAACAAAACATCTGGCTCAAAGCAACGACAAATTAAACTCCATTCTTATTTTTGTAATTCGCCCGTAAAATTGAAAGAATGTCTAAACTGTTATCATTCAGTGAGATTCGGAGCCTGATTTACTTTATAATTCAGCCGTATTTTTAGTGTCTGTTTGACGTCAGTTAATCAAAATCAAATTATAAAAATAAAAACGTAGCTCATTAATTTCATCAAAACTGATATGATCATACATAGTTTGATCAAAATTGAAATGATAAACGAACATAGAAATACAGTATTTTAACTGTAAAATTACATACATCAGCAAAAGAGAAAAAAAAATTGTGCCACGGCCTTTAAGTGATTATAAAAGTAACCGGCTGATGAGAAGATTCTTTTAGCCTCGACACTCGGAGGGAGGAACTTTAAACAAATTATTGTACACCTGCAAAAGCTTCCATTTTCATAAAGGGCCAGCTCTACTTTAGTGATGGCAGTTAAATCATTCTCGAATGCCGTATCAATAGCGGTGGACGTCCTTTTCTTTCGGGTAGGAAATCATCACTTGACGTCTCCCGCTCTGGGTGGAGCGGGAGGGTGTGTCAAACTTTAACTGACAAAAACCCACCCATGTTTCTTCAGTTGCCTATGCCAGGGCCACCGCTCTTCCGAACAAATCCGTGACCAGGCATCGGTCCTAGATAACGCCTTCATTAATGCTGACATCTCTTTGAGGCGCGCGTGGAATACAACGCGCCGTCGGCCGGGCCTGATCCTTACCACGCCCGTGCCTATAGTAGCCGGAACTCCGTAATGGACTCCTGACGCCCGGGGCGTCTCCTGCGGCGGCTAGGGGCGTGAGGACGATATATTGCCTCTCTCTCACGTGATCCGCTTCCTCCTTCGCGAGCATTACTGCCTCGCAGAAGGAGGTAACGGCTGCCCATGCCCTCTCGCTTCGTACATAGCCTGAACCAGGGCCGGACGGAAGAGATCGCCACCGCCGATCGCCTCCACGAGGACACGGTGATGCTCCGCTCAGGCAGGGTACGCTTTTACCGTATGCTCCACCGTGTCCTCCAGGCGATCCACACAGTGATAAATACCCTTTCTGAATTGAACCTCGTGAAGCACCCGTGTCCAGTGAGGACCTGCGTAAGTCGAGCCTCTCCAGCCACTCCCCAAAGAGGGGAAGCGGTGGATGTCGTACGTCTATTCTTAGGATGAGACTCAGACACAAACTTTTCAATTGATTGATACTATACCTCGGTAAAGACAGTGGTGTGATCAATATAATCATTGTAATTGATGAGACAATATGTGTACATTGTAAACATATCATATCGTTGGATAAGTTATTATTTTTAAAGAAAACCGAAATAATCGAAACCGCGGTTTTCGCTAAACTGAAACCCGGTTCCTAAAAATGACACGAAAACCGGTTTAACCGGTTTTTTCGATTTCGGTGAAACCGGTTTTGTGACCCCTAGTCATGAGGGCTTTCGTTCGGGTTCTGGTCGGATAGCGTGGCCATCTATCCTGAACTCGAGCGGGAGGTCTCATGACTTCACACCTTATTTACCTCTCTTTTTGTAATATGTCTGTACTAACATAGTTTGTAAGATATTTTTTTGTAACTAACAATTATGGACTTTGTCTGAATTAATAAATAAATAATAATAAAAGAAAGCGCGCGCAAGGCGGCAGCCTGGACGTGTTTTATATGGAAATTTTCACTTTTTGTTTGAAAAATATAAAAAAAAATATTACCCACATGTTGAGATTTATATGTGCAGGGGTTTCATAAAGGGGGTCAAAAATTTCATTATTTTTGTGATAGGACACGCCATTTTAGAGATATAAGCAAAACAAAAGGAAAACAAAAAATACAGTACTCTTTTTGCCCGTGAAGGCGAGGCGTTAGTATGAATTTTAGTTCATGATCACTAGTCTTATTCCACACTACACTTATTTAATCGCGATTGAAAATAGTCAGATTTAGTTAAAAATAAATTAGTAAGTCAAAATGGCAAACTCAGAATAGCAAAATTGTCATTTTCACTAAACTAATAATTCAATGCTATCAAACTAAAATATAGTTAAGTTGTGTCACTTTTAGTCTATTTCAGAATAGAAAATCTTCGTTTGACAGGGATAAACCAAATTTAAGTGATTTTTAGTTTAGTTTAGAGAATTTCGGCCCGGGCGGGGTTTAGAATCGGTCCGTTATTCGTTTTTCAAAACTACCGTCAAAATACAGTTTTAAAGGGTGTTAAGAGTCCGTGCACATAATTCACTCGCTAGAGTTTAGGTAAATTCTTTGCTATGCTGTTTGTGTGCACTGTTCACGCACACATGCGTAAAAATCGAGCGTAGTGATCGCTTAAAAAGTTTTGATCCTTTGGATTTTATTTTTTAAGTAATTACAGGTACGGTTAAGAAATAAAAGTCTGGATGGAATGTTTGTGTACATTTGTTTTAGTGTAGTAAAATGGTTCAATCTGTTGTCAAAAGCATGTGTAGGTACAATTAGATAGATAGAGATAATGTTGAGTAAAACGCGTACTTTTACATAACATAAAAGAGAGTATTCTCCGTAATTTTGGAATTCATATTTTCTTCATCGATGTCATTCCTGGATGAACTTAGAAACTACAAACAAAATGGAAGACTCCTATTGGAACTGGGACCCATATTTCAAAAATTGTATTTAAATTTAAAAAAAACAATTGCATAGGCGAATTTAATTGTGTTATACGATAAAGTTTTAGAAAATATAAAACATTTAAAGGCCTTAGAAGCGACCTGACATATCAACCTGCTGCCATTTTTATTTTTTTTTCAAAATCACAGCACACGATGAAAGTGGTATTTATGGGTAGAGAACACATAGACGAACAAAAAACCGGCCAAGTGCGAGTCGGACTCGCGCACAAAGGGTTCCGTACAAACCTGTAGGTATTCTCGGTTTATGCAGAAGATTCATGTTTATGAAAATAAATGTTTTTGACGTGACAACGTCTTATAAATTGGTTTGCCGGGTGACACTTCAAGAAACTGCGTTACGCTCCGCTCACGTTATGCGCTCACAATGAGAGCGAGTGAGAGGCACGCGTCCCTTCCACTCGGGCATGGTTAGCCCGCCTAAGAGCGAGAGAGACAGACATAAAAAGTGAAAGGCACGCGTCCCTTCCACTCAAGCACAGTTCTTTGTAGAAATAAATGTTTTAAATTGTTACTATTATTTCATCCTTCTTCCTACTATACGAATGAATATTCACATTAAAATTATTTTACCACTCAAAGTCGTTGTCACGTAAAACTTTCGCCCGTATACCGACTTTACAGGCAACCAATTTTTTTTTTTAATTTTTATATTTCTGTTGATTAAATGAAAGGTAAATTGCGGTTTACGATTTATGACGTTTTAAAAAAAAAACGACTTACTCGATTTCGTTCAAACCAATTTTCGGTGGTAGTTTACATGGTAATGTACATCATACATTTTTTTTAGTTTTATCATTCTCTTATTTTAGAAGTTACGGGGGGGGGGGACACACATTTTACCACTTTGGAAGTGTCTCTCGCGCAAACTATTCAGTTTAAAAAAAAATGATATTAGAAACCTCAATACCATTTTTGAAGACCTATTCATAGATACCCCACACGTATGGGTTAGATGAAAAAAACCATTTTTGAGTTTCAGTTCTATGTATGGGGAACCCCACGATTTATTGTTTTTTTTCTATTTTTGTATGAAAATCTTAATGCGGTTTACAGAATACATCTACTTACCAAGTTTCAACAGCATAGCTCTTGTAGTTTTGGAGAAAAGTGGCTGTGACATACGGACGGACAGACAGACAGACAGACAGACAGACAGACATGACGAATCTATAAGGGTTCCGTTTTTTGCCATTTGGCAACGGAACCCTAAAAATGACAGTAATAATTGCAACCAACGCGACACAACAATTTACAAACGGAAATATTCAGAGATGTCTCAGTGATCAACAGGTTCAATACCGGTAGTGATCACAGACTTGTCCGAGGCTCTCTGAATATAAATTTCAAGCTGGAGCGAATTCGTTTGATGAAGTCTAGGCTCCGTGCAAGTATGCTCCAAACTATTTTAGGATCTGAAGCGTTCCAGTTAGACCTGGAGAACCGATTCGCTGCCGTGGATACCACAAATGACGTCGACCAGGCCCTCGACCAAATGTTGGGAATCCTCAGGGAAGAAGGCTTGAGATTTTGCAAAATGCGGCGTACGGGCAAGAAGTCCAAACTTTCGGAAGAAACTCTGGAGCTAATGACGGAACGACGTGAAAACCCACCTATCACTTCGTCAGAATAACGGGCGCTCAACAAAAATATTAGAACATTGGTACGACGCGACCTCCGACGCTCTAATACACGCTCCATAGAGGAAGCGATCGAGCAGAATCGGGGGTCGAATGTGTTCGTCCAATCACTTGGGAGGAGCCACCTGACGAAGTTGACTAAATCTAGTGGGGATATCGTCGTTTCGAAGCCGGAGATCCTTTCGGAAGTCGAAAACTTCTATGGCCAATTGTACGCATCGCATGCATCTCGACCTGATCCCGAAAATGAGGATTCCAGAGCCACCCTGACCCGCCACTTCACAGAAGACCTGCCCGAAATCAGCCAAGACGAAATCGAGGCGGCTCTGAAACAACTTAAAAATGGAAAAGCCCCTGGTGAGGACGGGATTACGACCGAGCTCCTGAAAGCGGGAGGAGGTCCAGTCCTGAAAGAGCTTCGGGAGCTCTTCAAATCGGTCCTGTTCTCTGGGAGAACTCCAGAAGCGTGGTGAAGGAGCGTGGTCGTACTTTTCTTTAATAAGGGGGATAAAACCCTTTTAAAGAACTACAGACCCATTTCGCTCCTAAGCCACGTATATAAGTTGTTTTCAAGAGTCGTCACGAATCGTCTAGCGCGGAGACTCGACGGGTTTCAGCCACCGGAGCATGCCGGGTTTCGAGGAGGATACAGTACCATAGACCACATCCACACAGTGCGGCAGATTATACAGAAGTCCGAAGAGTATAATCGGCCGCTGTGTCTTGCGTTTGTGGACTGTTTGGAGGATGCCAAGTCGACTGGCGATACATCCAAGTGCTGAGATGTCTTTACGACAACGCGAAAATGACCGTCCAAACTCAGGACCGGCGAACTGAACACATCCCCCTGCGTCGAGGAGTGAGACAAGGGGACGTAATTTCCCCAAAATTGTTCTCTAACGCATTGGAGGATGTGTTCAAGACGCTGAACTGGAGTGGACGCGGTATTAACTTCAACGGCGAGTACATCTCACACTTGAGATTCGCAGACCACATCGTCATATTGGGTGAATCGCTGCAGGACTTGCAGCAGATGCTGGACGACCTAGTTGATTCTTCTGAAAGCATTGGTCTCCGGATGAACTTGGACAAAACCCAAGTTATGTTCAACGAACACGTAACTCCGGGACCGATTGCTGTCAATGGCGGTGCCCTCAAGGTTGTTCGAGAATACGTTTACCTCGGGCAAACTCTGCAGTTTGGTAAGAACTACCTTGAGAAGGAGGCTAACAGAAGAATTCAGCTAGGTTGGGCAGCGTTTGGGAAGCTTTGTCGAGTCTTCTCGTCGCGTACTCCGCAAAGCTTAAAGACGAAAGTCTTCAATCAGTGCGTCCTGCCTGTTATGACCTACGGAGCCGAAACGTGGACAATCACGATACGGCTGGTCCATAAATTCAAAGTTGCTCAGCGAGCTATTGAACGAGCTATGCTTGGAGTATCTCTGAGGGACAGAATCTGGAATGAAGTGATCCGGCAGAGAACCAAAGTTATCGACATAGCTCACAGAATTAGCAAGCTGAAGTGGCAATGGGCCGGCCACATTAGCCGTAGAACCGATGACCGTTGGGGTAGACGTGTTCTTGAGTGGAGACCGCGAATCGGCAAACGTAAGGTAGGACGCCCTCAGGCTAGGTGGAGCGACGATCTTCGCAGGGTGGCTGGTAGCAGCTGGATGAGAGTTGCCGAGAATCGGGCTGAATGGCGTGCAATTGGAGAGGCCTATGTCCAGCAGTGGACTGCTATAGGCTGATGATGAACCATCGACTTTAGCACCTTCGTAAACTATGAAAACGACACCTCTGGCAAAAAATTGGAAATTTTTTACAGCCGCCATCTTGGATTTTTATTTTGTCATAACCATCGACTTTAGCACCTTCGCAAACTATGAAAACGACACCTCTGACAGAAAATTGGAAATTTTTTGCAGCCGCCATCTTGGATTTTTATTTTGTCATAACCATCGATTTTAGCACCTTCGTAAACTATGAAAACGACACCTCTGACAAAAAATTTAAATTTTTTTGCAGCCGCCATCTTGGATTTTTATTTTGACATTACCATTGACTTTAGCACTTTCGTAAACTATGAAAACGACACCTCTGACAAAAAATTAGAATTTTTTTGCAGCCGCCATCTTGGATTTTTATTTTGACATTACCATAGACTTTAGCACCTTCGTAAACTATGAAAACGACACCTCTGACAAAACATTGTAAATTTTTTGCAGCCGCCATCTTGGATTTTTATTTTGGCCTCACTACTGGCTTTACCACCATCAGAAACCAGAAAAGCTATTTCTTCTATAACATGAAATATTTTTTTAAATTTTTCGTAACCTGACGATTTCTATAATAGTACATTATGGTACAAGTGTGTAATGTTGGTGATTACCGCTGAGGCGCCATTGAGACCCGAGCCGTCAGGTGAGGGTCTTAAGAGAGCCGAGGACGGTAATCATCAATACACACGTGTATCATACGACGTTTTTCAACACACTTGCGAGGAAATAATTATTTACCACACAGCAACAAATGCGATACAAACAAAATATGAAAATTAGGGGAAAATTGGGAAATGGCGCGCAATTTTTTTTTTTTGCACGCGCCAAATGTAAGTTGATTGATTACAGCCATACAGCCTACTTCAAAATGATAATTTTTGTGATAAAATGCAAATATTTTATAAGAAATTATTGTGAATTATAAATAATTTGATAATAATAAATGTTTTTTCGTCTTAATTAGGGACACATTTATTTATTTCAAAAATGTAAATAGATTTTCGGTGGCATAAAACCTCTTTGTTGTTACAAAAAAAAAAAAAAAAACTGTATTACCCGGTTAAATTGAAAATGCTTTGTTTACTCGCATATAATTTGCAGTTAGGTACTAACTTAACTTTGTAGGGATCATTCTATTATGCACTAGTGTGTAATATTATTATGCACGTGTATGTTATAGTTCGGTTTATGGCCCTAAGAACGATATAATAAGGCTCACTTTACGAGCAAGTGTGTTGAAAATTTTATTACGTGATGATTTCTACAAGCTTACTTTCATCGCAAAGCACTTCGTTCCAAAAATAAATGTAACACAATATAAATATGTATATCTAGCGGATCCGGTAGTCAGACGTCGTGCGACACTTCACCCAAGTCCAAAAAGCTAAGAACGATCCAGGTAACCCAAAAATTATTAAAATAAAACCGTCAAAATCGGTCAAGCCGATTGGGATGAGAAGATTTACGAACACTCGCACACTGGTATTTTATAAAACATTAACATTTTGCAAACAAGCAAAAAATACCCAAGCGAAGTACTTAAAATAAAATAAATACTTACTGAACCAAAATGTGGTAGTCGGCGTACTATTTTTGGAAAATGTTTACGTAGATCACGTGGGCTCCTGCGGTGCAAAGTGATACGTCCTCACGCTGGGAAGGCCCGGTCGTTACTGACGAGATTGGTTTTGCGCGATCGATTATATAGTTCACTTTGACTTTTATTTACCATATTAAGTTGTTATTTATTAATAAAATAAAAATTTGATTCAATTCAATGGTTAACTTAAGATTAATATGTAATTTTTAAAATTTCATAAAAGTGTTTTTAAGGTATACAAAAATAATGTTATTTGTCTAGAAGTTTCCCAACAATTACGTTACTTCAACATTTCTTTTCTGCTATATTTCGTATTAAAATCGAAAAAGTGGTTCAGCCACATCCAAGTTGGCTATTTAATGATGTTATTTATATTTTTTTTATTTATAGAATCCTTTGCAGATTTTTGGAAAACGAAGCCAAACATCACTCGTTCGCTACTTTTCGGAAAACTGGTTGTGGGTATTGTTTATTTATTAATATTCTATAAGTCTTTTGAAAAATCCCTTTCAGCCACGTACAAGATTAAGAACTCGTCTCTTATAATATTAAATAAAAAAACTAATATTCCTCTTCCTTACCTCACAACGAGCGATCAAAATTGACTAAAATGAGTTAATTTCGTGCACGGAGCCTTAAAGTTTTTATGAAAATATGCGCGAACGAAGTTGCTGGCAAAGTGAAGTAGTTTCAGTATAAATAACTTATCCCAATACTACGGAATTATCGAGAACAAAATAAATAAAAAACTAAAAACCTTTTATAAGTCTGGATATAACAGAGTTCCTAGGTTTAATAGTCGAAATTTTAATAATCAATACGTCCCATTAAATAAAAATTGAGTCATCAAAATTCAGATTCGAAAGTGTAAACAACCCTAGCAAAAACAGTTAATTTGGAATAACTTCTAGATTCCACGCAATTAGGATGTGTTATTTTTGTGGTATGTAGGGAAGATGAAGGGCATAATTTTAGTCTAAATAACTTTTCTAAATACGGTGGAATTACCGAGAAAAAAAATAAAAATTAAAAACTAAAAACCTCGTATAAGTCTGAATCTAACGAAGTTCCGAGATTTATTTGTACTCTAAAATATGCAGCATAAAAAACGCCATCGATATTTCTAAGGTCACAATTGCGTATCATATTTAGTTTCAGAGATATGATATTTTTTCTAAATACCTGGTTGAAAAAAAGACGATTTTCAAAAAATTATATCTCAAAAACTAAACATACTAGTGAAATGGGGATACGAAATATTGCATTTAAATAACTTAAACTATCAGCTTTTTATATAAAAAAGCAATGTCCGAAAAATGGTCTTCATAAAACACTGTGCGTGGGCTAAAGCATACCTAGTTGCTCACTTACCATGCTCTGTGATCCGGCGCGGGAGTGTGCGGGGTGGTGTGGGTGCGGGTGAGCCAGGGTGCCGGCGTGCGCGGGGTGGTGGTGCGGGAAGGCCAACGCCTTGCTGGGGTCCATCTCCTCGCGGAAGCCTAGCAGGTGGAACGTTGCGTAGGGGCAGATTTCATCTTCCATGCCTGTTCGCACAAATTAGAA
Organism: Aporophyla lueneburgensis; assembly: GCA_932294355.1. Lineage (NCBI taxonomy): Eukaryota > Metazoa > Arthropoda > Insecta > Lepidoptera > Noctuidae > Aporophyla > Aporophyla lueneburgensis. The sequence continues at coordinate 16,088,672 of OW028746.1, read as the reverse complement.
CACACGATACTAAAAATGTCAAAAAGATCTGACGCGTGGATACGCGATCGTTGCGTTCATATGTTACTCATTTGGTAGGACGGCGGCGCCCTTTGTCGCCGCGACCACACGTTTGAATGTGCCTAACAACATGAACACGACGATCGCGTTGAAATTAGGACGCAGCCTTAGATATGTTAGTTGTGATTACATCCTCGGAGTAGTAATAGTTTGGAGTGCTGATTCGGGAGAATGCTGAGTCTGCTGATGCAGCAACGCAGCACAGATTTAAAAGAGAGAATATAAGTAATACGAATTAGGACTCCAATTTGTGAGTTACTCTGTGGTTCTATAGTAGTAGTGTTACCATTCCCTGGAATATGCTACAAATAGTAGATATTCCTAAATGTCGGTAATCCATGCAAAAAAATGTCTAGTAATTAGTAGTCACTCAAAAAACACGCAACAAACTTAAAACACATGTTATTAAGTATTGTACCTATGTATATTTGTAGACCTAGTATCAATAGATAATTCACAATGCTATATTCAGTAGTTATTGACGCTTTTTTGTTGTTAATGTAGCTATGTATTATATAGTAAACTTTGAAATATCCTCATTTTGCTAAAAGCAAATAAAAAATAACTGGGATTAGAAAAGGACAAACAAAAATAAAATAAATACCAAATAGATAGTTTTCATGCAAACAAAAAATATAATGATCAATCTCATACTCACTCATTTGTTGTTAATAGCAGTTCATTCGGATAAATACCTCACGACTATCATTCACTTGGAAACCAGAGATTTCTATGGTCACCCCAATCTGTATTATACGTTTTTACAAAAATAAATTGTAAGTATAATACAAATGTTGTGACCTTTTTGAGCTTTGTTACATGAGCATAAAAATAAAATCTGCTTATGAAAAACAGTTCAGGTTTGACTTTATTAACATACTTGACATTTTTTTTTATGTTTCAGGCTAAGGCTGCATATCTTGTGGGTAATATATATTTGGCCATCAAGAATTCGCATTTATACAGGGTGTAAAAATACCCATCACATATTCGTTATGCATATCACACTAGATAAAATTGAACAAAAATTATTGCTTAGAAAGAACTTTTATGTTTATTAAAAAATTTGCTAAGGTGAAACACATATTGAACTTTGATCTTTATCATCTCTTTTTCTAGAAAGTATGGTCCAGTACAAAAGTGATCAGAATGATGGGAAGGACAATTGAATTATGGCTTCATTAAGCGTCATTTACCCGTTATACAGCGTGTATCCAAAAGGTGTGGTCTTATTAAGGGTGTAGTACAGGCTATCAAATGAAACAACTTTCGCCATGTGGGACCAACGCCGTAATCGCGAAGACAATAAGCCCTTATACAGCCGAATAGGTATTGAAGTCTTGTATGGGACAGTTGATATTTTTTTGTAAAGTCGTTCAAGGTAAATCTCAGTTTCTACTTGTATGCTCATGTAGTATGCATGCGGTCCCACTGACCTGTGGAGGCGGTGTCTCCGGAGCCCGCGCGGCGCAGGCGCGGGCGGCGCACGCGCTCGTAGTGATGGCGGCGCGGGTCCCACGTAGAGTGCGCGCCCACTGAACCACACTAACGTTACGCATGCGCTAACACCCCGCTACACCGCTCTAGAATTCTCCCACTCACTTTCTTACAATTTTGCTACAATAGTTGCCGTATCGGGAATTGTCAAATACCCCTGATCGCTCTTTCCTGCAGTCGGTAAGATTTTCAAGCCTGAACTGCAGGCCTAAAATTATATGTCGAAGTAATGTAATTTTATAGTTGAAAGTGAGTGAGATTATGCTTAAGACGATACCATAGAAATTAAGGGGAATTACGTTTCTGCCAAACCGTCATATCAAAATAGCTTCTGAGTTCTGCACTTGCTAGAGCTATCAGTCAACTTGCAAAAAGAATGACTGAATTGTTCTTATACGGGCACTATATAATTATGACGAGATTGGCATAACGACAAGCTGAAAATGATAAAAAAATTAAGTAATAAAATAGGCAAAGCTAAAATAATCATAAGGGTTTGAACATCTAAGTTGCAGGTAAAAAGTTGCCTTTGGTATTTCTACATAAATCAAAATTTTATAATAGCTGGGCCTGCTAGGTAAAATACGTTTCCTGATACCTTTAGTGGACAACAAAATTGTACAACATAGCTTTCACCGGACATTCACCACTAAGTTATCGAAGAAGGTAAGAAAGAAGAAGAATATTAAAGCACAGAGAAGAATCGTAGCAAAAGTCGTGCAATAGAAAGAGAAGTAAAAGAGTGTTAATATAACCGTTACCTCTTAAAATATCGGTGTTGCCTTACAGGTGAGGAGCAGCAAAATTCCTATCACTTGATAAGCAAAGAGTGTTTTGTGTGGGGTGAAACGTCGAGACAAAGAGTGCAATACGTGGGTAATACAGTCATGTCCTGAGTTAGGCCGAGTATTATCCATGTACCTAATGCTCCTGCGCTTTAAGTCACAGTCGTTTGCTGAATGATCTAGGAAACATGGGAACTGGGCCGTCTAGTCATACAATCACGCCCCGTTAAAGGTGATTTTTCTGCGTCCGCATGTTGGCATGATTAACGTTAAGTTTGGGATACGACTGTATTTAAAAAATGTGTGAACAGGTTTGCAGTAACAGTGTAACGTGTAAGGTGGTGGTGTGGTATACTCACTGATGACGGCCTGGCGTTTGACGCGGTCGCAGGTGTTGTAGTTAGAGCCGGGCACGGGCGGCAGCTTGCGGTTGGGAGGCGCGATGTAGCCGAGCTCGTCGCGCAGTCCGCCGCGCTTGTCCAGCGTGCCGCCGGCGCCGCCCAGGGCGGCCTGAGACGCGTTGTATACTGCGTCGTCTAACACCAATCATTACGTAAGTGACTGGAGTTATTTTGTACTTAAAGACAGATGCTGTTATCTCACCGATTAAATGTCAGTTTCTTAGTTTTGTTTATTAATGAAGAGCAAATTATATTAAACTGTGAATTTCGTAAATCAAAATACAAAATTAGAGCTTTGAAGTTTCATGCTAAGGATGAGTATATTATGTTAAAAATAAAGTCAATGAGTTATCTATGTTATCAAAATTGGTAACTAAATGATTAATGATTACTATGGGTTAAAATTAATTTAAATATGAGATAAATCGAATTTGGGTAAAATAAATAGTAATAAAGCGGTGTGCCATGCCACCATACATACAATACATGTCCTTCTGACCTCGCAGGCGGTGCGGGGTGTTCCTGCGAGCTAAGGTCAGACAGATCACCACGATGCCTACGATGAAGACCACAATCGTTGCCAAAATGGGTACCAAGACTTCAGGTTCAAGCCAAGCCTTGATCCAGGGGGGCAGTTCCTTGTCAGCACCCATGTTGCCAGGTAACGGAGCAATAGTTCCTATAATACATGAACATTAGTACTGAATTACCTTTGTGATGGTCCCGGGCGCCTCGAACCACGCAAACGACTACGATAGCAATGATGATGACAAGTATCGCGGCCACTACGGGCACGATAAGGTTAAGGTGCGACAAGATGATCTTGATAGTCTGTTCCGTGGTAAGAGTGCCGCCGCCGACCTCGCGCGCGGGCGCGATCGTACCTGAAATGCAAGCCCCACGTTACAAGAGTTATTTATTTTGAACTAAAAGACACCGGAAGAATTATTAAATTAAAATAAAAAGGCGATGCATTTCAGGTACGTTTTTGGTGTAATAATCGATATGCAGTAAAAGGACATGCATTATGTATTGAACGCTGTTTATCTATCTGTATAGTTTCAACCTAAGAGACAATCGTCGTAATTATCATTAAAAAAGTAAATGGTATTAGTGATTTCCAAAAATGTTTTTGTAATTTGGACGATTACTTACCGCCGGTTATAGTAAGAGTGGCAAATTCGTATTCAGCGACATTGAATCCAGCATTGTTGTGGGCCGTAATCCTCAACACATACCATGTTGCAGGTTCCAGATCTATTATAAACGAAAAAGTTCAACATTATAGTTAACCTTTTGTTTAATGTACTGCATATTGTAATTATTTAAAGGAATACGCACCGAGTACAACGAAGTTTCCGCCAGGTTTCACAGCGTTCGAGATTTGATTCCATTCAGCAGCACCCCTGTTATAATAAACATTTACTAGTTAGATAAAAGCAAGTCTAAAATTTGGACACCCACAAAGGATATTATAATGTTTCTCGGCGTACCTATACCGGGCACAATGAATTTAAACATTTTGATTCATTACTTGTTGGTTTGCTGGAACTACATAGAATTTGTACTAAGACTTTAACGAATTCCCTGGTCGGAAAATAAGTATTTAGATCCTGCCCTGTGGGTAGTAGGAACAGTTAACTAGAAAAAGTATGCGCTTCGGTAACCTTCATCTTTTTTAATTTACACGAACGTTATGCGTATGAAGTTTTCTCTTTGTTACCTACTTCAGTTGCAGATCATCTCACTCAGAGTTTTAAAATGTGTTTTGGAATCGCATAGAAGAATTGTTACTCTAAAATTTTCTAATCATGGTAATAAAAATAGCCTAGTACTTTCTTGGTTTTCAGCAGCAACAGCTCTTTATTAGATTCCATGATCGTGCGTTTGTATTTCCGAAGACAGACGATTCCCGAAGCGCATAATCATTTCAGCCGAAAGAAGTCCACTGCTGGACATGGGCCTTCCCCAATTTGGGGGGCTTTGCCATAATCCCTACGCTCGGCAGGCGTGTTGGCGATCGCAGTACGGTGGTAAAATGCATAGAGAACGCTGCTGCCCATTCTCTAGTAAGTCCCTTAGTCGCCTCTTAAGACACCCACGGCAAGAAATGGGATAGTGCTATTCGTTACGTCCGGCAATACACGGAACCGCACGGAAGCGCATGATCAGCAGCAGCCTATAACGTTCCCACTGCTGGCACACAGGCGTCCTCTCAGTGAGAGGGAGTGAGCCATAATCACCACGCGGGCCCAGTGCGGATTGGTAGATGTCACATGTCTCCGATTTTTTGGTGCTAAGACATGCCGGTTTCCTTACGATGTTTTTCTTCACCGTTTTGAGAGCAGTGGTGATGAAATAATTTACACACAGTAGTCGTAAGTCGCGGCCGGTACTACCAACGGAACGAAAGCGCATTATGTCTTGAAATATTTGTTCAAAATGATTAAAGTCTTCGTGCGACTTACTTCTTCTTATTCTCGACGACGAAGTGGCTCATAGGACAGCCGCCGTCCAGCCACTGCTTGAGGTGCAGCGTGACGGACGAGCTGCCCACCTCGATGAAGTCGGCGGCGCGCGGCACGGGCGGCTTGGAGCCGCGCGTGCGGGCGATCACTACGTCGGAAGCCTCACCCGTGCCGATGCTACGGAGGGTAACGAAATGTCACGGTTTTAAGGCGCTTGTATTTGAAAAATAATCTTCTCTGTTCGTTGTTAGCTGCGCTACAGTTTATACTTTTGCAGCTACCATCGTTTTACTTGTCAAACTTGTCCTGTGTTATTTGTTCCGAAATATTTTTTTAATTTTTATTTGTAATTAATAACTGACTGTATTTCTACTTTTGGTGTGAAGAGCAGTTTTTATTTCTTATACCATTTCGTTACCTAATTATAAATAATATTGCTTAGTCAATTAAGCTCACAAAAATCAATGTAGGTTGTGTCACTGTAGCGGTAACCTCGTCCAGCCTTAAAGGCGCGGTTTGGTCTGAGAAAACCACACGTAAATTTTGATAAAGTGAGCTAGTCAGTCGTAGTAACATTGATTTAAAGCGCCTCATCATATTTTAATTAAGAACATATCCAAAAATTACATTTTACACTTTAATAAGTTCTGGTATAAATAATTTTCAACTAAACAATATTCGATTTCTGTCATGCTATAGTTCGAAAATATATGTTTTAGGGCCGATTTTTCAATCCTCAGATAAACAGACGGATAGGGTTTATTCAATAGATAGTAAAAAACTGTGTTGTTCAATCGTCAAATAGGCTTTATTGGTCGAATAATTCCCTTAACGGAGGAATAAATCTATTTGGCTCTTTGACGGCCAGATAACCGCTTGTTCTATTGATAAACGACGTTGGCGTTACCAAACTTGAGGTTAGTTTTCGTTTTTAAAAAGTGTACTTAATGAAAATGGATGTTTGCGATAGTATTGACGAAATAGCAATTGAGGATGAAGCCATAATTAATTAATATAAGTATATGAATGAAAATAAAGAAAGAATATGAGAGAAAAGAAAGAATTTCAAGACCGAGTGTCGAACACTTTAAAGTGTGGGATTCATCTTTGCTTTCCATGATTATTTTAATACAATTAAATATCACGGAAATACAAATAAAAATACCACACAAACAAAAAAACAACGTCTCAACGTAAAAAAGGGACATCTGGCTGCCGCACATTGTTTTTACAACATTGACAGTAAACAATGAAATAGCCCGTCCCGTTCTAACATTCGTTTATTTTGTATATTTGTTTCACCTCCCTGAAGTTAGCGTATTCACAGATGTGATATTCGGTCAGGTAGTTATTCCTAAATAAAATAACGATTGAAAAACTGACAACCACTTATCCGAGGAACAAAGAGTCTAATAACTTTATTATTTAGGTAGCTATTGGTTCTTTTATCTGAGGATTGAAAAATCGGCCCTTATTAAAATATATCGTTACTCACCCATTGTAAGCCGTGACGTAGAGTTGATATCTGGAGCCGCAGAACAAGTTTTCTAAAGTGTACGTATCAGTGGTGCTTGGAATCTGAAAGAAAGAAAACATACATTTTAAATCGGTCGCTCTTTTCGTAGCGTAAGCTCTAGTTTGAAATTGTATATCTTTGTGTATTCTGCTAGAGAATAACTGGAGAACAGCTGTGTGCCCAATGAATTTCCCATCGGCAAGAATGATAAACTTCTATTCAAACTGTCATCTCCTTTCTATTTAATCCCCTAATTTATTTAAAAATCCTTCCTTAGTATTCACTTTTGCTATAAAAGGAACTCTTATGCAAGATTTCATGCTTATAGAACCAGGGGTTTAGGCTGTGCGTTGTGTGCCAGTGAAAATGAATAAATACATTTAAGTTTTATTTTTAAGTAGATAAGGCAGCCGCGCTGATCCTAATTAAGTTGGGGTTAGGGCGATACAAACCATAAAATATGCTACTTCAAGATGTATTGCCTAGATAAAAGAGTTACCTGTACGGTTTCCCAATCTCCGAACTCTTGTTTGTAGTGGATGGTGTATCCGGCGGCGGGCGACTGGTCGACATCGACAGACGGCTTCAGGCGCAGAGTGAGGGACGACACGGATGATGACGCGATGCTTAGCTGGGGCGGGAAGGGGGGAGCTGAAGGAAAATACGTAAGTAGTTTTGATTTATTTGTTCACATTTAAGCTTAGTATCAATTTTTTTTTTCGAGTCGATGGTGAGTTATGTAGTCTCTCTTATGCAGAATTCATCTAGAGTTGGGCCCAGTAGGTGGCCTCGCCAATAGCGGCATCAGTGATGTTTTTTTAGGTAACTGCAGATGTATAGGCACTTTGGACACTCGAACATATGTGACTTTCACACATTCACACTATAGTTCCGTTTTAATTTTCGCCTCTATATTATAGAGGAGAAAATTAAAACTAATCTTTCTAAATACAGCAATAAAAAACTGTTTTTTTTTCATATTGGACAGCAATCGCTCCAATTTAGAATACTTTTAAAAAACACTTAATGGTGGGAATGTCCTAAATCTTAAAAATAAAAACCCGAACGCTCTAGCTTAAAATGAAAGAAACAAAGTTACAATAGACAAGTAGAGTACTCTACTTACCAAGAACAGAGAGAGTATGCGTAACGGTGTCGGTTCCGAACTGGTTGTCGACATGGCATGAGTACTCGCCGGCGTCCTCTCGAGCCACGCCAGCAATTTGCAGGGATCCTTCGGGCAACTGACGGACGCGTTCCGAAGCTTCCAGGGGGTGGCCTTTCACCTTGAAATTTAGAAACAATTTGAACAATATAACCAAGAGACCTCTTTCGGATATTTTAAGCTTAAAATAACACATTACAAACTCTACCAAAAATCTCTCTCTTAATCCTATTCAAACGTTATGTTTTTTGTTGGCAGTGTCGTTCTAGCTAGGTTAAGTAATAAGACAACAACATGCCTTTCCCGTTCTTTTTGTAAGCGTGACCAAGTCTGGGGCAAATCAGCCGTAAAATCCCAGATATAACCTGTTGCGGTTTAGGAAAATATATCCATTTATAAAATACTAGAAGACTATAAGAGTAGAGGGAGACCAAAGAAACGATGGATAGACTGTGTGAATTATGATATGGATAAAAAGGGGGTGACTGCTGAGATGACGACTAATAGAGAAGTGTGGAAGAAAACGACATGTTGCGCCGACTCCAAAGAAATTGGGATAAGCGCAGGAGAATGATGATGATGAATTCATGAAATACCTTCCACAAAATGTTGGGTGGAGGAACGCCGACGGCAAGGCAGGGCAGTTTGACATCTTCCTTGTAAGTGGCCGTGAACGATTCATCGAATGAGGCAATCTTGGCGGGCACTAAAACAAATATATAACATCAAAATAATTGCTTTGAGCGGTAAGGCTGATGACGTTTGTAGTATTTTATCTACCAGAAATGCCTTCTTAAAAAGTATACCTAGGTCTTTCTGATGTACTGTTTTTTATATTGTATAATTTTCTGCGTTATACCAGAAGATGACCTTCAAGAGACCTTCAATAAGTAAGTTAAGTAAAAAAGTTAGTCTAAGGGTAAATTTACCTTTGTCGCTGGGGCTGCAGGATGCGGTGGCTGAAGGCTGACCTTCACCAATGATGGTAGACGCGGTAACCCAGAAGTCGTAACGTCCAGCTTTCAGTTCAGTTGCGGAGTAGCTCGTTTGGGAAGCGGGTACCTATAGTACAAAAAATCTTGTTAGTTGTCTTCTTCTGCTAACGCATTGGTAAGACCTTACACAATTATAATTCATTTCGTGGTAAAAAAATTGCAGCAGGTTACAAGTGGGCTGATTGGCTAAGGGTTTTTTTTGTGGATCGCTCTAGGGTGAGCGAAGGGCATGTCAGACTTTTACTGACTAAAACCCACCCGTGTTCCTTCAGTTGCCCATACGCCAGGGATACGGTACCTCTTTTGAACTAATCTCGCGACCCTGGTAGGCATCGGTCCAAGCAGACCCCTTCAGTTTGTTGACATCTCTTTGAGGCGCGCGTGGAACACTATGCGCCGTCGATACGGGCCTGGTCCTTACCCGGCGGCGAGTTACCCATTGTTCGCCACCCGCAAGCCCGCGCCTACGGTGGCCGGGAGTCCGCAATCGAATCCCGACACCTGGGGCGTCTCCTGCTGCGGCGGTTAGGGGCGTGAGGGCGCAAAGCTTGCCTCTCCCTCACGCGCCCCGCCTCCTCCTTCGCGAGCATTACTGCTTCGCAGAAGGAGGTGACGGCTTCGCATGCCCTCTCGCTCCGTACCATGGCTTGCACCAGGATCGGACGCGAGAGGTCGCCGCTGCCGATCGCTTCCACGAGTACACGGCGGTGCTCCGCCCAGGCAGGGCACACCTCCACCGTATGCTCCATCGTGTCCTTCAGGCGATCCACACAGTGGTAAGCCGGGCGTTTCCTCCCGCTTTATCCTAAACAGGAACCCGCCAAAGCATCCTTGCCCGATGAGGACCTGTGTTAGGCGGAAGGTGAGGACACCGTGGCGCCTCTCTATCCACTCCTAAAAGAGGGAACTTACCGCTGCAATTGTGGCGTGCCCAGGCTAAGGGTAACATCGTGTCTCCCAGAACATTACCCCACCTTTCTTTTTTCTTAAAATACGTTCACATATTATTCAATTATTTTTACCGAAAATAAGTCAAAACGTGAAAGCAAACCTTATTAGGATGAGGTTCGGCGTTTTGTGCTTGAGTGTAGACGTTGTAGTGAGTGACGACACCGTTGGGCTGCGCAGGAGGCCTCCATGAAACCAGGATCGAGTCTTGTCCCATTACTAGGGCTTTTACAGCGCGAGGAGCTTCCGGCACTGCAAATCAACCGTTATATTTGTATGAATATAGTCTAAATCTCTTTGAATTTGGTTCCATTTGCTCCCCGATGGTAACTCAAAACTTACCATCTTGTTCAGTTTGGCAGTGAATAGGAGCAGATCGCACGCCATCGCCTCCGTTGGTAGTCGCAAGTACTTCCATCGAATAGTTTGTGAATTTCTTAAGTCCATGGAGAATAGTTTCACTGCTAGCCGTAATCTTGGTGTCCTTTGACTTCTCATCTAGAAATAAGCATAAGTGTAACTAAGAGGGCCCTTACTTGCGCATGAATCGTTCAGTATTACTCCATCGACTTTATAATAAAAAAAAGTTTGGTGTGACACTTACCATACCAGGTTTCGCTAGGTCCGTAGATAACTTTGTAAGCCTTGATAAGTCCGTTAGCGGCGGCTAGAGGGGGGGAGACCCATGACACGCGGATAGTTTGTGCAGTAAGAGTGGTGCAGAGAACGTCTTGGGGCGGAGCGGACGGCGCGCCTTCGGCGGTGTAAGCTCGTACTTCGCCGGATACGGGGCCTGATCCCATCTTGTTGAAAACCTGTACTACGATCGCGTATTGAGTGTAAGTCCTGAAAACAAAAAATGCTTGTGAATATGACTTTCTAACTAGTACAATCCTGGATTACTTCCTATTTAAAACGGAACAGGTAATGGAACTCAGTTAACGAAAGTCGTGCTACCTTTTTTGTATTGACCGGTTAGTCAATTTAGTTTTAGTTGTGATGACTCTTGGATATTTTCTTTGATAGTTTTTAATCAGTACTTACTTCAGATTCAGAATGTCCAAGTGGTGTTCCTTGCCAGATTCCTTAGAGATATCCACAGTTTCAAATACGAAGGACTTGTTGCTTGACGCCAGTTTGTAGCCAACATAGTATCTGGAAAAATTCAAACACCATCGTTATTATTTGTGTTCTTTGAAATTAGAGGTTCGAGATAGGGAGTTGTTTGATCGTCTTTTACCCCTGGAGTTCGCCGTTCCAGTCCTGAGGCGGAGGAGGCTTCCAGGTGACACGGAGGGTGTGCTTGTCAACGGCATCGACTTTGCAATCTTGTGGAGGACCCGTGGGGGCTTCTTCAGCAGTGATAATGGTGACGGTCTCAGATGGCTCAGAAGTTCCCAGTTCGTTTTCAGCAACAATTCTGATGTGGTAGGCAGTGGCTGGTCGAAGGCTAAACACTCCTGCTTCTGTCGCGTCTCCAGGTACAAGAACTCTGTAAAATAAAATGGTTTTAAATACATATGTGTATGGACAATATTCGCATCAGCTATGTAAAAAAAACTTGTGGAGTACCTGTCAATATCTTTTTCCCAGTTACCCTTGGCGCGTTTGTATTCAATAAGGAACTTCTTGATTGGTGAGTTGCCATCGTAAGGTGCAGCCCAAGACAGTTGCACGGTCCGTCCAGATTTGTCTAATACCTTCAAACCGTAAGGTGCTTCGGGAACCTCTGTAATTTTACTTAGGTTGAGTATCTTTGAATAATGTTTTACTACGGTAAATTAGTTTAATTGTATAATCATTCTTTACCTTGAATGATCATGTTGATGCTGGTATCATCAGAACCAAATGCGTTGGTAGCGACACAAGTAAAGAGAGCACTATCTGATCGTTCGGTTCTACGGATGCTAAGGTCAGATACAACACCTCCGGGCAGAATTTCTTCGCGAATAGTGTAGCGTGGGTCAGATTTGGGCTCGAGACGTTTGTTGTTCATGTTCCAAATAATACCGATTGGCTGTAAATAATCGATAATGTTATAGTCTGTTTGATTTTTTTTTAACAATTTTTGTGGATGGACTTATCTTAGAAAATTACCTTTTCTCCTTTAGCTTGGCACTGCAGAACGGCTGGTTCACTTCGGCGGGCGGTCTGGTTTCTCATTTTAATTTCGAATTGAGGAGGGGCTAAAAATTTTAAATAACATTTTAATATATTAAACCGTAGTGTGCTGCTCTTTGCCCGCTTTTTCATTCAGCTTACCTTGAACGCTAATAAGAATAACGGCAGACAATCCAGATCCGATTCCATTAACAGCTTCGCATAAGTAGTAACCCTCATTTGTCTTTTGAATATTCGCAATTGCCAAGGTTCCATCCTCAACTTTGACATTAGGGTTGTTTGGCTTAAGATCTTTGTAATCGCCAGGGGTATCACCTAAAAGGATTATACAAGATGTTTTATATGTGTCGTGAAAAATTATCTTTTATTGTGAAAACAATAAGAACATTTATATTATAATTACCTTCAGCCCGTTTCCATGTAACTTGGGGCTTAGGGAAACCATCGGCTTTACATTCAACTTTAGCATCAGAGCCTTGAGCAAATGCCTTATCAGTGGGCTCAATAATCCAGCGGGGGGGAACTGAAATATTACCGATAAGTTATAGCACTTGCACTGTTTGCTATATGAAATAAGGGCCAAAATATTTTTGATTACTTATTGACTTTCATTCTTTATTTATTTGTTTGTGTGCATAAAGAATGTTTGAATTAAAAATGATATGAGATTGCAAACTTATGACTTTTGGATTACTGTATTTTAATTTAATTTTAGACAGTAACTGTTTTTAAACAAAACTCTATTAATTTTACGTTTTAAGGAAAAGATTTTGTTTCATTTTTTTTTTATTGCGGCAATATCCTTAATTTAAACTTTTTTATTATTAGTGTTGCTGGTAATGATACAAAATCTCATCCTTAAGCAAACTAGGGGAAATCTTCTTTTATTGAGTTTATTCAAGAATATTTAAGTATAATGAACATATTTTTTAATAAATTGCAACAAAATACAGAAATAATATTATATGAATTATTAATATTTAAAATGTTTGGCCACACAGACACTGGCATTTTTTTTTCCGATTGGTTCTACTATAGTTCATGTATACTTAAACATAATTATATTATCTGAAAAGCTCCTGTAACGACCAGTTGAATATAGTTTCAGATATACTTCATAACAATTGTTTATTTAACATGTATGTATGTGCTTTAAGGCGCCGCCATAGAAGCTTTACAGACACTTTATTTCACAGCTTGCAAAATAAAAATATTAAGGCATATCAATCTACAAACCATATATTTAAATTGGATAAAAACAATAAAACAAATAATAAATACAAAGCATATCTACTCTCCACCATCAAAAATCAGAGCAACGCGCCACAAATATGAAGAAATAATGCGTTCGTTTATTACTGAAATTATATAAACACATTATTTCAACAGACAGTATACATAGTATTAGTAAGCCAAGCAACAAGCAAATTAATGGCAAATACGCAAATTAATTAATGAAACAAATATAAAGAAAGGAACCCAGAGGAGAGGAAGGTGTAGGGATCAAAATAAAATGCAAGGAGTGGATGAAAAGGGTACGTCGATGATAGCCGCAGCCGGTTCCTATGGAAAGCATTCAAAACGACTGATCTAAACCCTGTCTCGAGATTCATAACGATACGTTTGTGTTATCATCTAAGTGTGATATGAATATTATAAACAAATTAGAACAGCTATGAAGTGAGAGTTTCTTTATCTATCGATCAACCATATTTTGGATTTTGTTTTTCTTTTAAAGTAACGAAATAATTAAAGCATACAATATCGAAACTACGCAAAGCTGGTCCGTGCTAGGATGAAGGGTACACAGATGCGTGACGTATACCATGGACTTCTAGTGAGGCGGTATAGTTGGACATGCCAGCGGCATTGCGCGCGATACACGCATACGATCCGCTGTGCGACCATCCGGCCGGGTCGATCAGAAGCAATGAAGCTCTCTGCGCAATTTTAGTTGCCGTCACGCCGAGTTTCTCCTTCAAAGGTTGCCCTTCAAAGTACCACTGAATATCGAGAGGTTGATCGCCCTCCGAGACCAAACATGTAACTTGACTGGCCTACCCCGCAAACAGCGGAGTCTCGAACGAGAATGGAACTATGCGAGGTAGTACTGGAAATAACCATAGATTTTTGGGTTAGATCAATTAGGATATTGTCGAGGCAGGCAATGTTAGCAACTTATGAGAAAAGAGGTATAGAACGGTGACTGTGAACGGACTGTCCTTTCAGGTGCGATATTGTGATGTTAGTTCCCATATTATTCAATTCAATTGGCATCATAGCATTATCAAATTTAGACGTGCCGTTGACGACGAGTGTCGCTGCATACTCTATGCGGCCGGCCGCATTCTGCACGATACACGTGTAGTTTCCTTGATGATTTGCGCTCACGGAGTTGATGGTAAGGATGGAAGCACGAGGACTGAGAGGCAACGTCGTGATGTCTCGCTGAAGGCTCGAGTCCATAGTCTCGCTGCTGAATGTCCACGATATGTCGAGAGGTAGATCTCCCTTGGTGGCAACACAATTCACTACTGCTGTGTCACCCGGGTTGAATGGCACCTCACCGAAATTGAACGGCATTATCAACGGTGGAACTAGGACAGTAAAAATTTATGGTAAAGTGAAATTAGGAAATGAAAATTTGAGGTTAAAAGGACGGAAGCGTAAAAATAGTCACTGTTATTGTTCGCACCCTTAACAACCAAATCGGTGGTATGCGAAACGACGCCCGCAGCATTACTCGCAGTACAATTAAAAAGCCCTGCGTGTGTTGCATCCAGTGACTCAATGGTTAATACGCTACTTCTTCGGTCGTTAGTACTAACACGAACTCCGGGAATCGATTTGGCAGATTGATTATTGACGGTCCAGACAATACGAACTGGTTGATCCCCATGGGTTACTATACACTGAAGAGCAAAATAATCCCCAAGAAAAGCCGGTTCTGGGCCGGCAGTGAAAGGTGCAATCTTGGGACGAACTGAAACAAAGTTTATCTAAATGACAAAATAATAAGTTTCTACCATATATGAGACTAACCGTAAACAACTAAGTCAGTTGAATGGGTATTTCGCCCAGCACGATTCTCCCCGATACATGTATAAGAACCAGCGTGTTTGGCGTCCACAGATTCTATTATTAGTAAGCTACTTCTTTTGGAATTGGTCACAACATAATTGCTATTCCTTTGAGATATGGATTGTCCGTTAAACATCCAAGTAATAGTGAGTGGAAGGTCACCATAATTGATAGTGCATGCAGCCTGTAAATATTCTCCGACGTTGGTGGGTTTTTCGCCGAATGCAAATGGCAAAATGTTGGGAGGTACTGGAATGTCATAATTAATTGAAAGTGAAATTGGATAATTAAAATATTTGAGAAACAACCGAAAATCTGATTAAATAACGATAAGGACACAAAATAAATCTAATGTACTGAGCGAGAAATAATTAAGCACCGTTAATTATCAATGTAGACGAGTGATAGTGAACTCCTGCTTCGTTTTCCGCAACACAAGTGTAGTTTCCAGCGTGATTATGTGCTACTGACGCTATACTTAGAATAGCACTTCTCTCGCCTATGTGAAATACGGTTACTCCAGATCTGGGTTTAATAGGTTCGTCGTCGAATAGCCATTTTAGTCGCAGTGGATGGTCTCCCTCAATAACAGAGCAGGGGGTTGTTACTACTTGTCCGGAGTTCATTGCGACTTCGCCGAAAGAGAAAGGTTGGACCACAGGAGGAACTAAACAGAAAGCAAGCATATTCGAGCTATAACGTTTCAGTACCAATAACGTTGAGAAGAGTTGTGTGGCTGGTGGTGCCTGCCCTATTCGTCGCAGTGCATGTATAGTTGCCACTATTAGGTCCCAAGGCGGTCGGTATATCGAGGACAGACACGCGTTCGCTTAAAGTTGTAGTTTTTACACCCATTCTGCGGGTCACAGGGTGCCCTTGAAAGCTCCAGGAGATTTTCAGAGGTGTATCGCCCTTCGAAACGTGACAGTCAAGGTGCACAGACTCTCCCGCAAATACGGCTTCGTCTAACTCGAAAGGTTTGATGTGAGGGACGACTGAGTAAAGAAAATATTGAAACGTTAGTAAAAATGTACATAAGGTGCATGCTGCGACATCTAATGGAAATACCCTTAATGTTGAGTGTAGTGGAATATCTATCTTCTCCCGCTCTATTTCTGGCGATGCAGGTATAATTTCCACTGTGGGCTCCCGTCACAGATGCAATAGATAAAAAGGAAGTTTGCTCCGCCATTTTCATAGTTTTAATTCCCATATGAGTGGATAGATCTTTGCCTTCGAATGTCCAAGTAATAGACATCGGTCGGTCTCCTTTACTGGCGTGGCAAGTCATTTGTACAGATTCCCCGTAATAGATAGATTCTTCAATTTCAAACGGTAGTATATGGGGTGGGACTGATAAAGGAAAAAGTGTTTTCTAAATGTAAATCTAAACGTGCATTATATCTATACACTTATGAAACAATTTTCTTACAGTAGCTATTGAACTAGGGGAACACATCCAATACCATGAATATTGACGAGGACAGAGTGATATGCGCGTCCGGCGCGGTTACTGGCCGTGCAAGTGTAGTTGCCGCTGTGCTGGCCCATAGCAGTTGGAATACTCAGGACTGAAGCTTTTTCTCCTAACTTAGTAGTTGTTATGCCCATGTTATTATGATATGGGATTTCATGGCCTTCGAAACTCCACGATATTTGAAGAGGTCGATCGCCTTTCGATACATGACAAGTAAGGTGCACGGATTCACCAGCGAATATAGATTCTTCAACATCGAATGGAATAATGTGCGGTACCACTTGAATAAAAAAGAAACAATTACATAAAGGAAGATTTTACAGAAGTGACAAGGGAAACCATTCAGGGATAAATAATGTGTGACTGATAGTAAAATGCCTTGATTCCTATTTATCCTAGCCATAAAAAACGTTGAATTCCACCGGCTTTATTTTGGATACGAAACGAAACGAAATATTTGTTCCTATAAAACCGGTGTTTTGCCTCCTTAAATACCGCATGTTAATTTTGTTTTTAACCCTAGTAAAATATTAACTAAATATATAAGACCAGCGCTATTCTTTGGCGTTTTAATGAAAAATAAATGAAAAGCAATGTAAAACCAAAAAAATTAAACAAAATGCGTTCGCTGCTTTCAGACATGCTTGCAGAATACATGCTACTTCTGTCAACAAATCCTAAAAGCGTCGAACCGCTGTGATGAACGGAAGAGAAAACATGTTTTATGATGAACAAATGAAACTGACCATGAACATTTAGAACAGTGGAATGATTAGTGGAACCGGCTCTGTTAGTAGCTACGCAGGTATAGTTGCCACTGTGGCTGGCAGATGCCGCAGAGATCGACAAAAATGAAGTCCGCGACGTCATTTTGTTCGTCATGATATCTAGATGCGATGAAGTATTGTCGAACCCATGAAAGTGCCACTTGATACTTAGGGGCAAGTCACCCTTGGAAACATGACAATTTAGTTGTACTGGTTCCCCAGCAAACACCGACTCGTCAGCTTCGAAGGGCACGATGTATGGCAACACTGTTAATCCAGAAGGCTTTGATTATTGCAGAGACAAGCGTGCAGCGTGCGAGAGGCTAGGGCGGCTAACGGGGTTTGAGAATACCATGAACATTAACTGTAGCCGAATGAACCGCCAGGCCAGCACGATTGGCAGCGTGGCATGAATATTCGCCGCTATGACTAGCTTGCGCACTAGATATCGTCAACAAAGATGTCCGTTCGCCGATCTTCATCGTAGCAATTCCTTGATGCGAGGACAATTCTTGGCCATGAAAACTCCAACTGATTGTAATGGGAGCATCGCCTTTTGACACATGACATCCCAATTGTATAGACTCTCCGGCAAAGACAGGCTCTTCGGCCGTAAATGGAACGATGTGTGGAGGAACTGGTGAGGGCAAACAAATAATAAAAATAAACAAAACGATGGTAACACACTAAGTAACCAGTGTACCCTGAACGTTTAATGTAGCTGTGTGGTTGGTGCTGGCTACAATATTGGAAGCTGTGCAAGTGTAATTTCCGGAATGTTTCTCTGTTGCTGCTGGGATGGCCAAAATTAAACTTCGGGCTCCTACTTTTGTAATCACAACTGCGTCCGTTTTTTTTAAAGGTTTGTTTCGAAATGACCAAGTGAGATCCAAAGGCATGTCACCTTTCGGAATATGACACATAACCTGTATACTTTCACCGTAAAATACGGCTTCATCGAACTCAAATTGGGAAATAATTGGTGCCACTGAAAGAAATATCCAAATATTCTTGGTAGTTGTTTTGTGATACTATACATAAACTACATGTACTGTGGGAGGTTGTAGGTAACAAAACAACGCATAAGCAAAGACAATTCACCGAGACCATATACCCTTGACATTGAGCGTGGTGTGGTGGCTAGCACTGGCGACAAGATTAGAGGCGGTGCATGTGAAATTGCCAGAGTGTTTAGCCGTCACCGCGGGGATTATGAGAACTGAACCCCTATCTCCCGCATTCATGATGTTTAAACCGGGCAGTGAACTCACATCTCCTCCGCTAAATGTCCACTTGAAATTTAATGGCTTATCTCCTTTAGGGACGTGGCACATGACTTGAACACCCTCTCCGTAAAAAACGGATTCGTCGAATTCAAAATGAGTTATAACTGGTGCCACTGAAATATATTATGTATATCCTAGAAGTTAAATACATCTTTTGTGTGCTCTTGAATGTTTTCGATTGCATACATTTCAAATATTGTCAAGATTAGTGACTCAATTTTATGGCCCGCCAAAGTTACAAAAGGTAAAAATAAAGAGAAAAAACTCAAAACACATTATCTAGCAGGCACAAATGCATTCATTCAAGGTACCGTTGACAAATAACTCAGCAGAATAATTCATGGAGCCCGCTTCATTTTTTACCACACATGTATAATTTCCCTGATTTTGATGGCTCACAGATTCAACGTTTAGTTGACTTGATCTTTTCGTGTTCACAAGATTGATTCCGATATCTCCAGATTTCACAGGGTTTCCATTGAAAAACCACTCTATTGTCATAGGCAGATCACCTTTACTGACTGCACAAGTAACCAAAACCATTTCTTGAGCATTAACTGGTCCTTCGCCGAATTCGAAATGTTTAATCTGAGGAGGGACTGCAGAGGAAGAAGGAATTAATTGACAAGCAAAACTAACAAAATAGTGCGATACAAAATACATATTTTGTTTTACGTCTTTAAATATTTGTTCAAAAGTAGATTTGGTGTTTGTTTCTAATACTGTGTTATTTCCTCTTGTTTTGTTAATAAACATAACGATTACTGTTCCCAAAAATTTACCTAAAATAGGTCCCGGGGCTAAATAGTTTTGTCATGTGAGTAATATGTTACTAAATGTAGGACTAGGTTTGTGTATGAGGTGTAAGAAATAAATTATTGAAAATACACAAATAAATAACCAATTAATAAATCGTGCGAACAAAAGCTGATAAACTTTTGGAGGTGTTTGTACTCGGTACCGTTCACGTTGAGCACCGCGCTGTGGCTACTGCGACCGGCTTCGTTTTCAGCTATGCAAGTGTAGTTGCCGATATGTTCATGTTGAACGTTCTCTATGCTCAAAATTGATATCCTTTTCCCGTTTCTGTTTATCAGAATACCATTGCCGGAGTTAAGAGTTTTGTCGTTTAGTTCCCAGTGAATTTTCAAAGGTAAGTCCCCTTTGCCGACGGTACAAGTTAGAGATACAGTATCCCCTGCGTTGAGTATTTCTTCCCCGAAATCAAAAGGCGTAACCTGCGGCACAACTATAGAGTAGTTTATTGTTATTAGGGCCGATTTTTCATTCCTCAGATAAACAGACGGATAGGGTTTATTCAATAGATAGTTAAAAACTGTGTTGTTCAATCGTCAAATAAGCTTTGTTCGTCGAATAATTCCCTTAACGGAGGAATAAATCTATTTGGTTCTTTGACGGCCAGATAACCGCTTATTCCATTAATAAACGACGTTGGCGTTACCAAATTTGAGGTTAGTTTTCGTTTTTAAAAAGTGTACTTAATGAAAATGGATGTTTGCAACAGTATTGGCGAAATGGCAATTGAGGATGAAGTCATAATTAATAAATATAAGTATATGAATGAAAACGAAGAAAGAATATGAATGAAAAGAAAGAATTGTAAGACCGAGTGTCGAACACTTTAAAGTGTGGGATTCAGTTTTGCTTTCCATGATTATTTTAATACAATAAGAAATCACGGAATTACAAATAAAAATACTACACAACCAAAAAAAAAACAACATATCAACGTAAAAAAGGGACATCTGGCTGCCGCAGATTTTTTTATAACATTGACAGTAAACAATGAAATAGTCCGTCCCGTTCTAACATTGGTTTATTCTGTATATTTGTTTCACCTCCCTGAAGTTAGGTCAGATAGTTGTTCCTAAATAAAATAACGATTGAAAAACTGACGCCCACTTATCAGACGAATAAAGAGTCTAATAATTTTATTCTTTAGGTAGCTATTGGTACTTTTATCTGAGGATTGAAAAATCGGCCCTTAATCGAATTAACAAAGAAAAAACTAAAGAGAACTCTCTGAACAAAATATTAGTGACTCCACCTTGTATTCGAATTACATTTGTGCTTCCAAATTTATAATGGTCATAACATGGAGAGGATATCTACACGTTAGGAAAACATGGATAGGGTTATAGAAATATGGAAACAAAGCAATAGATAAATACGATCCATGTGGTCATAATCGAACTAAAAAAATTGATACCGTTAACAGCCAACTCGGTTGAGTAATTGGCATGACCGGCTCTGTTGGCAGCTGAGCAAGTATACACTCCTGTGTGTATGGATGCTACTGAGTCTATAGACAAACTGCTGGACTTGTGACCAATCCTAGACACTGTGATTCCCTGAATATCACTAGCTGGTTTTCCATTCAAATGCCAAGTGATATTGACTGGCGTATCGCCCTTCGTCACCATACATTGTACTCCAACTGCATCGCCCGCATTAGCCGGTTCGTCTCCGAAGGTAAATGGATGGATTTGGGGTAGAACTGTTTTAGAAAGCTACTATTAATTAGTGAAAAATGCCAAACGTACAAATAAAAATAATAGCAAAACTACTTAGAAATCGAAATATGAAGAACCATTAACTTCCAGCGTGGCACTGTGATTGACTTGACCAGCTAGGTTTTCCACGTAGCAAACGTACAATCCCCTATGGGTGCCATTGACAGAATCAATGTTCAGTATGGACATTTTGCGACCCATGCCTCCAATAACGATCCCGATGTTATTGTTTTGAGCAATTTTTCTTCCATTTAGACTCCACGAGAAGTTAGCCGGTAGGTCACCCTTATTCATAACACATTGAACCGCCGCGGGATCACCAGCGTTGGATGGCACGTCACCGAATTCAAAGGGTGAGATTTGGGGAGGAACTGGATTTATAAAAAAGCGATTAAAACAAATATTGAATTAATTATGTTTAAAGCGAACCGTTGACGCTTAGAATCGTGGTGTGGTTGGTAACGCCGGCTTCATTCTTGATTTCACATGTATAAGAGCCTCGATGAACTGAGCTTATGGGTTCTATGTTTAATATCCATGTTTTTTTGCTGATATGCGTGAGCACAATGCCGAGATTGTTGCGCGGTTTTATTTCCTCTCCATTAAAGTGCCATGTGAACTTCACTGGTAGATCGCCCTTGCTCATTACGCATGACACAGATGCGGTTTCTCCTTCATTTAGAATTTCTTCTCCAAATTCGAAGGGCGTAATTTGTGGTGGAACTTTTATCAGTAATTTTTAATTATTTATATGCCTTATGATTTTATAGTTATAGTCATAGTGCAGAATGCTACCATACCAAGAGAGTTAATCAATGATCTAACACCGTTAATATTGACGAGGACATCAGAGTCACTATGCGCTCCCGGAGCTGTCATTGACCGTGCAAGTGTATGTAGTTGCTGCTTTGCTAGCCTATAGCAATTGGAATACCCAGCACTAAAGCTTTTTCTCGTAGCTTAGTAGTTGTGCACATTGTATTGTAATAAGGATCTTACAGGCTTTCCTAACTCCACGAGATTTGAAGGCACCGATCGCTTTTCGATACTTGACAAGATCCACCGGAGAATAGATTGATAAACTCCAAATGGAACAATTTCCAATACCAATTGAAGGCATTTTAAATTGGCAAAAAGGAAGACTGAACAATTATTCTTTGACTAATTAAGGCGAACAAATGTTTGGGAATGTGAAGATTCCTTAATTCATGATTGTTCTATGCGAGACTAACGAAATAATTACCTCATTTACGTCGAAAGTAAGATATTGGTATTATTAAAGGTATATTGTAAAGTGAGATGAATGTGAAGGATTGAAAACCAAAATTATTAAATGCGTACGTTGCTTTCAGACATGCTCACAGAATTCATGCTGATTCTGACAGCAAATTCTATTGATAAGTAAGCATCGATTCGCTGTGATGGACGAAAGATAAAACAAATGAAACTGACCATGAACATTGAGAGAAGTAGAGTGATTAGTGGAACCGGCTCTGTTAGTAGCTACGCAGGTGTAGTTGCCACTGTGGCTGGCAGTCACCGCAGAGATCGACAAAAATGAAGTACGCGATGTCATTTTATTTGTCATGATATCTATATGCGATGACGTATTTTCTAGCCCATGAAAGTGCCATTTGATGTTTAGTGGCAAATCACCCTTGGAAACATGACAATTAAGCTGAACTGGTTCCCCAGCAAACACCGACTCGTCCGTTTCAAAGGGTACGATGTGTGGCAATACTGTTAATCCAAAAGGCTTTGATTATTGCAGAGACAAGCGTGCAGCGTGCGCGAGGCTAGGGCGGCTAACGGGCTTTGGGAATACCATGAACATTGACTGTAACTGAATGAACCGCCAGGCCAGCACGATTGGCGGCGTGGCATGAATATTCGCCGCTGTGGCTAGCTTGCGCACTAGATATCGTCAACAACGATGTCCGTTCGCCGATCTTCATCGTAGCAATTCCTTGATGCGACGACAATTCCTGGCCATGGAAACTCCAAGTAATTGTGATAGGGGCATCGCCTTTTGATACATAACATGTCAACTGTATAAGCTCGCCAGCAAAGACGGGCTCTTCGGCCGTGAATGGAACGATGTGCGGAGGAACTGGTGAGGGCAAACATAATAAAAATAAACAAAATAATAGTAACACGCTAAAGTAACCAGTGTACCCTGAACGTTTAATGTAGCTGTGTGGTTGGTGCTGGCTACAATGTTGGAAGCTGTGCAAGTGTAATTTCCGGTATGTTTCTCTGTTGCTGCTGGGATGGCCAAAACTAAACTTCGGGCTCCTAATTTAGTGATTACGACTGCATCAGTTTTTTTAATAGGTTTGTCTTGAAACGACCAAGTTAGGTTCAGGGGCATGTCGCCTTTCGGAATATTACACATAATCTGTATGCTTTCACCGTAAAAGACGGCCTCATCAAACTCGAATGGCGATATGATTGGTGCCACTGAAAAAAAAATTGCCAAATGTTCTAGGTAGCTGTTTTGTGACACTATGAGTAACTACAATATTCTTAGGGGATTGTGGTGTAGGAGGTAACCGAAAAGAACGCATAAGCAAATACAATTCACCGAGACCGTATACCCTTGACATTGAGCATGGCGTGGTGGCTAGCACTGGCGACAATATTAGAGGCGGTGCATGTGAAATTGCCAGAATGTTTAGCCGTCACCGCAGGGATTATGAGAGCTGAACCCCTATCGCCCACGTTCATGATGTTTAAACCGGGGAGTGAACTCACATCTCCTCCGCTAAATGTCCACTTGAAATTTAATGGCTTATCTCCTTTAGGGACATGGCACATGACTTGAACACCCTCTCCGTAAAAAACAGATTCGTCGAATTCAAAATGAGTTATTACTGGTGCCACTGGAAATTATTATTTTCTAGAAGTAAAAATTAATTTCACGTGCCTAATATACAGGTGATTCTGAATGTTTTCCATTGCGCACAGTTCCACTATTAAATATGATTATATTAGATTAGAGACAGTCAATTTTATGGCCCGCCAAAGTTACAAAAGGAAAAACAAAGAAAAATAAAACACTCCATCTAGCAGGCAAAAATGCAATAATTCAAAGTACCATTGACGAATAACTCCGCAGAATAATTCATGGAGCCCGCTTCATTTTTTACCACACATGTATAATTGCCCTGATTTTGATGGCTTACAGATTCGATGTTAAGTTGACTTGATCGTTTCGTGTTCACAAGATTGATTCCAATATCTCCAGATTTCACAGGTTTTCCATTAAAAAACCAAATAATAGTCACGGGCAGATCCCCTTTACTGACAAGGCATATGACTAAAACCATTTCTTGAGCATTAACTGGTCCTTCGCCGAATTCAAAATGTTTAATCTGCGGAGGGACTGCAGTGGGAATAGGAATTAATTGCGGAAACTAAAATGTGGTGACATTTAATGAGGATTAGAAAAGCAGCTGTTTTTTCTCTATTTCCTTACTTATTGTAAGGTGGAGAAAATTTTCTGTTTTGACTTACGATTATAATGTAAACTACAAGTTTTGCAATTTTACAGTACGTTAATTTTAAAATGAAATTTTGAAGAACAATTCCGTCTTTTCCGATAATATTAAGCCGTGATGCTGCTATCGTATTATACTTTGTCACAAACGATGTTACCAGTATTTTGTCGTATTAGAACAATGTATTTTTAAATCTATCTAAGGATGCGAAGAGCGAATATAGGCTTTTATTTAAATATTCGCAGCGCGTTAATAAATGTTTGATTTTATTAATGTAGGACTAGGTTTTTGTGTAAGGAAAAAATACAATTTATAAACATACACAAATAAAGTAACAATTAATAAATAGTGCGAACAAAAGCTTAGCAACTTTTGGAGATGTTTGTACTCGGTACCGTTCACGTTGAGCACCGCGCTGTGGCTACTGCGACCGGCTTCATTTTCAGCTATGCATGTGTAGTTGCCGATATGTTCGTGTTGAACATTATCTAATATCAGAATTGAGACTCTTTTTCCGTTTCGGTTTATCAGAATACCATTGCCCGAGTTAAGAGTTTTGTCGTTTAGTTCCCAGTGAATTTTCAAAGGTAAGTCCCCTTTGCCGACGGTACAAGTTAGAGATACAGTATCTCCTGCGTTGAGTATTTCTTCCCCGAAATCAAAAGGCGTAACCTGCGGCACAACTACATAATAGTTTATTGTTATTAATTGTAATGAAAAGGTGTTGAACGCATTAACTCTACGGCGAATACTTGTAAAGTAAACAGTAAAACCATTATTTATCACGTTATGTAGGCCCTGCAATTATACTTGTGAATTATTCTGTTATCACGTTATATCTGTCACCATGCCTTTGAGGTTTTTTTGTTTGTAGGTAGGCGTTATATTATAGAATAGTGTAGGAAAAGGAAGGGATATAAAAATGGGAAACAAAGCAACAAATCAATACGATGCATTTGGTCATAATCGTGGTCAATAGGGTATAGATACCGTTAACAGCCAACGCAGTTGAGTAATTGGCATGACCGGCTCTGTTGGCAGCTGAGCAAGTGTACACTCCTGTGTGTATGGATGCTACTGAGTCTATAGACATGCTGCTTGACTTGTGACCGATTTTAGTCATGGTGATGCCCGGAATTTCACTAGTTGGTTTCCCATTCAAATGCCAAGTGATATTGACTGGTGTATCGCCCTTCGTGACCATACATTGTACTCCGACCGTGTCGCCAGCGTTAGCTGGTTCCTCACCGAAGGTAAAAGGATGGATTTGGGGTAGAACTATTATAGAAAGCTACAATTTAGTATAAGAATCCAAACGGGCAAATTATAATAATAACGAAACTACTTAGAAATCAAAATATGAAGAACCATTAACTTCCAGCGTGGCACTGTGATTGACTTGACCAGCTAAGTTTTCTACGTAGCAAACGTACAGTCCCCTATGGGTGCCATTGACAGAATCAATATTCAGTATGGACATTTTGCGACCCATGCCTCCAATAGCGATGCCGATGTTATTGTTCTGAGCAATTTTTCTTCCATTTAAACTCCACGAGAAGTTAGCCGGTAGGTCACCCTTATTCATAACACATTGAACGGAAGCGGTATCACCAGCGTTGGCTGGCTCGTCGCCGAATTCGAAGGGTGAGAGTTGGGGAGGAACTGAAGTTATAAAAGCAAATGAAAAAAATATTAAATTAATAAAGAACAAAGCGGACCGTTAACGCTTAGAATCGTGGTGTGGTTGGTAACGCCGGCTTCATTTTTGATTTCACAAGTATAAGAGCCTCGATGTACTGATCTTACAGGTTCTATGTTTAATATCGAAGTTTTCTTGCTGATATTCGTGAGCACAATGCCGAGATTGTTGCGCGGTTTTATTTCCTCTCCATTAAAGCGCCATGTGAACTTCACCGGCAGATCACCCTTGCTCATTACGCATGACACTGATGCAGTTTCTCCTTCATTCAGTATTTCTTCTCCAAATTCAAAGGGCATAATTTGAGGTGGAACTATTATGAAATAATAATTATTCGTTTTTGAAAAGGGGTTAGGGTTTTGGGATAATGCACACTACAAAACCGAAAAAGCAAGCTGAACGTAATTAGGATGAGTACCGTTAACTTCGAGTACAGCGCTATGATTAACTGAGCCAGCCATGTTCGTCGCCACACAGAGGTACGTGCCCCTGTGTATACCACTTACGGAGTCTATGTTTAGGATCGAGGTCTTTTTGTTGATAACGGTTAAAACGATTCCCATGTCGTTGGTCTTTGGTATAACTTGTCCATTAAGAACCCAGGAAATGTTCAGGGGTTGATCGCCTTTGCTTAGTGCGCAAGATATGGAGGCCATGTCTCCTGCATTTGCTGGCTCGTCACCAAACTCGAATGGTAATATTTGAGGGGGTACTGTATAAAAATATTACTTTAAACTAAGCACTAGTGCAGGGGCGTGTGTGGCATACGATGTAGCTTTGGCGGGCATAAACATCTTGGTCTTTAAGTAATTTTATGGGTAGAAAATAACATTCATTTTAAATTACCTATGTAATTTGGTTTGTTTACCTGAAAATAAATTTGATTAGAACACAATACACGTTAAATATAATACCATAATTTACTGCAAGTAGCTGTTTTCGGTATTTATAAATTGAATAGGTTTTGAAAGAAAGAAATAAAATTGCGTTTTTTGTTTAAACTATCTGAAAACACTCAGCATAGTTTTCTTAAATTATGGTATTAATAAACGAGAAACAACTGAGTCCCAGTGTGATATAGTATGTCCCAATAATGTATCATATAAATATCTCAATATGTATTTGTAAATTTGAAAATTGTTAGGAACTCAGTAACAAACCGTTTACTGCCATTAAATAACAATTTAAAAAAAAAACCATGGAACCCTATTAACCTGCTTGCTCTATTAGAATTGAAAAAGTTTTCCTGAAAAAAGAAAATGTTATTTGTGTATCCTAATACCTACTCAGGTATAATATTTTTACAATATGAGCAGCTAACGGTTTTTTCTCGGAACACAGACATTTCATAATTATTGTGAATGAAATTATTTAATATCAACTTAAAGCAAATCATGTCGCGTATTTTTATAGTGGACTTTTAAATTTAATCGACACGTTTTCTCGAATACTGTTTGAAACATTACTATTTAGCTCATGTAATACAATATAACACTAGCGCAGGAGCTAGGGAATTCATATATTTTTTTTAATATAAATGTATGTCAATTACCTAATTTCGTTGAATCAAATCATTTCATTCACAAAATCAAAATATCTGACGTAGTAGGTATATCGTAGGTACCTTTGAGATAATATACTATTCGGTTATATCGTTAGCCTTACTTCATTGAGACCTGCGTGCGTGAAAATTATGCAATTCCAGATTTTTGATACCCGATTAGATTAGCTCTTTGAAATAATCTGTTGTTATGAATTCAGTTTTCAAATCAGTTGTTTTCATGTAATGCATGTAATTATAAATGTGTTTTCAAGATCAACAGTTGAAAAATCACATGAAATTACTATTCAGTTGTGGGGCATATATGATGCACTATTTAGTTATTGTTCATGTCGCAGTCTTTCTGGCCAGACACCATGAATATTCTTAAGAATGTTTGTAATGGTTCTCAATGGAACTCAACAACTGAAAGTTTACATTTGAACACCTCAAAAGTACCTAAACGTCATAAAATCTTACTGTGTACGAACTTACCCATGACTTGTACTTCTAATGCTCCTTTAGCGGTGTATCCTTGGGAGTTCTTGGCCACGCAAGTATAGGTCGCCTCGTCGCTCATTCGTTCTACGTTTTCGATCACGAGGGTGCCATTGGGGAATACCTTCTGTTTGCGGTTGATGGGTAGAACCCTGGAATTTAAACGTTATCCAAAATTAGTCAGGGGCTAGTTTGCAAAACTTCGTTTGTACTGCAATAGTCCATAGTAGTAGTAGTGGTATAGTATAGTAGTAGTAGTCAATAGTATAGTAGATCCTATAGGATCTATACTATCCGAATTTTTACTTATAAGAATGGAAAATACATTCTAAAATATTTGATTGTCTCGGGACACAGCATATTTCGCGTTAGAACTTTCATTGTTCAAGCGGTTCAATGAAGACTCAAAACGTTGTATACCGTTCAATTCACTACGAGATGCACCAGACAGAATTCTGACTTATAAATTATTTGGGGTCTATGATATCTACGATAGAATTATTAAGATTATCTACGATAGAAAACAAAATACATTTGTTTTCGCCAGGTTACGCTCTGACTCCGATGTACTTTTCGCCTAACTTCGTATGTAGGAACCAAAACAAACGGATACTTCCGAAATTGACTTTATAAAAATCTTAAATTCATTCATTCACTTAAGCATGTGCTGGATTTGCACAAAAAATCTTTTATTATACTAAACGTGAGTACTAAGGAAAGATTTTTCAAATTCATCCCCTGATTTTTAGGGTTCCGTTGCCAAATGGCAAAAAACGGAACCCTTATAGATTCGTCATGTCTGTCTGTCTGTCTGTCTGTCTGTCTGTCTGTCTGTCTGTCTGTCCGTCCGTCCGTCCGTATGTCACAGCCATTTTATTCCGAAACTATAAGAGCTATGCTGTTGAAACTTGGTAAGTAGATGTATTCTGTGAACCGCATTAAGATTTTCACACTAAAATAGAAAAAAAACAATAAATTTTGGGGTTCCCCATACATAGAACTGAAACTCAAAAATGTTTTCCTTCATCAAACCCATACGTGTGGGGTATCTATGAATAGGTCTTCAAAAATGGTAATGAGGTTTCTAATATCATTTTTTTCTAAACTGAATAGTTTGCGCGAGGGACACTTCCAAAGTGGTAAAATGTGTGTCCCCCCCCCCGTAACTTCTAAAATAAGAGAATGATAAAACTAAAAAAAATATATGATGTACATTACCATGTAAACTACCACCGAAAATTGGTTTGAACGAGATCGAGTGAGTAGTTTTTTTTTTTAAAACGTCATAAATCGTAAACCGCAATTTACCTTACATTCAATCAACTGAAATATAAAAATTAAAAAAATATATATATTTTTAAACCGAAAATACCTACAGGTTTGTACGGAACCCTCGGTGCGCGAGTCCGACTCGCACTTGGCCGGTTTTTTTTATTAGGAAAGGTTCCTTCTTAATAAACATCTTATATGCATTCATTCATTCACTGCCAAACAAGGCACAGTCAAACCGCTGGGACTAGAAGCATGAAACTTTTCTATAATATTTTTATTACGAAAATGGAACACTAAGAGGGTTGAAAATTGACACCCCCAAAAAATTTATAAATTAAATAAGGGATGAAAGTTGGTACAAAAGTTCGTAATTTTTGTGGATGAGAAATTCTATCGGGCACAAAGCTGGTAAAAATAATAAATTCTTTGCATATTAACCTGTTATCGCGTTCCCATACGATAGAGTCGATAGGATAGCCAGCTACTGGGCAGTGTACAATGAGGTTGTCTCCGGCGACTACGGGGCGTTTCTTCATGGGTCGCACGTAGGGCAGGCCGTATACGTTGACGCGAGACGAGTGGGATGCACTGCCGACCTGGAATTTATGAATGACACTAAGCTAGAAGTACTTTCTTTTTTTTGTTGTGGTTATACAAATCAGTTCTGCTCTTTAAACTTTTCATTTAAGGGGACGAGTTCCTTTGTTAACGAGATAAACTGAAGTATTTGATATTAGTTTCTAGGTTTGCTAGATACGGATCGATCAATTTAATTGAATAACTTATAACGATTGCTCATTTCATAGCGTTTTAGATAATTTTTTAACATCGTCATCCAAATACCCTTATTCTGATTTATTTGGTTGGCTCCGTATATTCCTTCCAGAAACAATAGAATCCAAATAATTACCTTGCTAGACGCAATGCAAGTGTACAATCCACCATCATTGGTATGCACGGAAGAGATGTTCAAGTGAGATTCAACGTTGCCATCAGCAGTAACAAACTGTCCGATCTGAAGCCTTTCGCCGCTGGACAGTTTTTCGCCGTCTAAAAACCAGGAAATGTCGGGAGTAGGGTTGCCGGACGCAACACATTTCAGACGGAGAGATGGGCCGGAGCGGAAAGTCTGTTCGCCGAAACTGTGACGGATCAGAGGTGGTTCGACTGGAAACAGAATTTTCGTATATTAGTTGACAATAACTTCGAATTACTAGTATGATTTTAGCTCATTTAGGAGGCATTTGAATTAAGTGAAAGTACAAAGTGTGTTTTTCAACTTACATCGTCCTCCCAGTTTCAGTTCAGCGCTGGCTCCTGCACTTTCTTGGTCGTTCCTAATGAAGCATTGGTACATTCCCTTGTCTTCTTTCTTCACCGATTCAATCCTGTAATAGGAAGTATGTTGATATAAATCCTACGTTCTTATATACGTTAAATCCTTATGCCGTGAAAGTTGCTGCGATAAGATATAAATAAAAATTAATCCTCCAGAAAAAAAAAATCTCCTACCTTAGAGTAGCATCATGGTGCTTCATGTCCTTTCCATCCTTAAGCCAGGTGATAGTTTTAACAGGGTTTCCTTCGTATCTGCACGTAAATACAGCGGGTCTTCCGAAGTCAACCGTTTGCGTAGCGGGTTCAACAGTGGCTTTAAGGGGAGCAGTGACGGTCAAAACAGTTTCCACGGATTCGCCTGAAAATAAAAAACTGTTAATAATTTTCAAATCCTATTAAACTAGTTATACTTCTTCTGGTATGAAAAATATATATACTGACCACCAACAGAATTGTTCACAACGCACAAATATTTTCCCGAGTCTTCAACTTTAGCCTCTTTAATAATCAAGGTTCCTGATACTTGTTTTACTCTGTCATCAAGGGTAACTGGCTGTTTCCTGGTCGTGCCTTCAACGAACTTGTACCATCTGGAACAAAAGAGAACAAATTTAGACAACTTGCTATGTATCTTAGTTTAAGTTATATGGACCAGGGATGTTGGTAGCTCAATTAAAGCAAATAAAGTTACTTGACACATAATTAGTCGATTAAGATGGTAGGTAGTTGTTACAGTTATACGTATTTACGGGGGAATAAAGTTCCTACTAGAGCCACCCACCTGAATCCAGGAACTGGAAAACCTTGACTTAGACATAAAATAGTTCCCATTTCTCCGAAATTGAACTCAGATTCTTGTAAACGACCACTAGACAGCTTGGGAGGAATACTGTTTGTTGGTTCTTAAAGAAGAAACAAAAGCAATCTAAACCACCGTACTGCACATGTATGTTAATGTGTAATATATACACGTTGTGAAGAAATTCAAACCATCATATTGAGAAATAAAAGTGATAAACACGAAGATTTAATTAACATATAAAGCTAGCCGTTGGGACAGAGTTAATATAAGCTGTCGCATAAACCAGGGTTGTTCTTTTGCTACATAAATAAGTAAAGTGCAGCCTTGACTCACGAAAAGCACAAAGTAAAGATTAAAGCGTTTGAACGAAAGCAAGAACACCCTGACACTTACCAACAGGTGTCTACGCCGCTCAATCGTTACTTTGGCTGGGGACCGTAATAGGGCGCGCGGCCGGCCGCGATTCATCACGCCTTCATGTCACGTGTGGGCGGGGCGGCCGCCGCAACAGACTGCAATAACAACGGATATCAGTACATTGGATGATAGTGGTATGATATGACTACGTGATAAATGAATGCGTGAGATGCCGGCGGCCGGCCCTAAGTCTATAAAGGCCATACCTCGTAAGAGGGGCTGGGAAAGCTTGAACGTCGCAAAGGAGCGCGAGGCTTTCACCTTGTCGACCTATATGTCGATTGAGCCCGTCGCCCGTCACCTTTGGCCCCGTCCTACCGGTCGGCTCTGGAATGCAAAACCGTCCTTGTATTGCCTACTCACCTAAACACGGGCGCCGGGTAAGCAGCAACTTGACACGTTAAGTATGCCATGTCCATTTGCGCCACGGTGAACACTTCCCACCCCTCAAAGTGTTTAGTAGAATCCTTTCGAGGTGCAATTTTATTGGTTGGTTCTGTAATTACAGAGACGACTCTTTGCAAACCCTGTTTGGAATCGTTTTTGTTCATATTCTATGTGGCGCTGGAGTCAAATATCAGAAGCATTTATATTTAATAAGATATCACTTACGCATATAGACGAGACCTTCTCGACGCCGATTGAACGAGGAATTATATTAGAAAATATTACCTTCTTCTAGTTTTGAGAGTTGTATTTCTCGAAGACTTGGGACTTAACAACAAAAAAACACAAGCTGACGCACCTTGTGACTGGCACAGGAAATCCTTGCGCAGGGCACAAAAGCGCCAGCGAAGTCTGTTGGGGGTAAGATACAGCAGCTTTTTGTGTTGTCGTGATACTTGGCGCTGCGCTCCCGATCGGCTCTACATAAAATTCGAAAACATATTTTACTCCTAAGTCGACGTGAGAAATTCAAATCTTAACCGATCTTTTCAGAAGCAGTGATCAAATCAATTAACAAATCGTACACCAAACTTGCCTGAATACGGGTACGGGAAAGGCCTGTGCTTGACACAGTAATCCAAAACTTTGTCCGACGATGCGTATAAAAGTTGTACTACGAGCGTCCGTTGAAAAAGTTGGTGCTTTGGAGGCCACAGGTTCTGTGATGTGAGAAAAAAAAACACTTGCCTGAAAACTGGAGCGGGATAACTCTGAGCCTGACAAAGAAGTGTAAAGGGTTGTCCCTCACGCTTTCGAAAAATGCTTCCCATTGATTCAGTGGAAAATGTCGGCGACTTAGCGCCAACTGGTTCTATAACATTTAGGGTGTACTGCTAATTAATAAAATAAATTTTGAAACTTGCCTGAATATTGGAACTGGAAAAGCTTGAGCTTGACAAAGTAGAGCAAAACTTTGACCTTGATGCCTTTTTATAGAGGAAAGAGCCGATTCAGTTGAAAAAGAAGGAGCTTTGGATCCAACGGGTTCTGCATACAAATCATAACAAGTTATTACTTGAGCCAAGAGATTTTCTTCTCAGAAGAATTTTGCCGAAACCACTTATTATAAAAATAGATTAACTAACTGATCTGATTCATTACTATTTGAAAATATACCGCAAGTGGACTCTACATACGCAATTTATTAAAATAGATCTTTCAACACTTGCCTGAAAATTGGTATAGGAAAAGCTTGAGCTTGACATAATAATGCGAAACCTTGACCCTTATGTCTTGTTACTGCTGATAGAGTGAAATCAGTGGAGAAGCTAGGCGGCTTGGAGCTTACGGGCTCTGGAGAAACAAACAATTTATTAATTTCGACTTACCTAAATACGGGAATAGGGGATGCTTGCGCCTGACAAAGCAAAGCAAAACTTTGTCCGATTTCTC
The DNA here is from genome assembly GCA_932294355.1 of Aporophyla lueneburgensis. NCBI lineage: Eukaryota > Metazoa > Arthropoda > Insecta > Lepidoptera > Noctuidae > Aporophyla > Aporophyla lueneburgensis. The sequence continues at coordinate 16,054,666 of OW028746.1, read as the reverse complement.
TAACAAATATACTGCCCTTGGAATCAGTTGAGAAAGAAGGAGCTTTTGCACCAACGGGTTCTAAAAGAGGGACAACAAAGTCAAAAACAGAACCTACCTGAACACTGGTTGGGGGTACCCTTGTGCCTGACAAAGCATAGAACCTCCAGAATTAGCTTCTATTTCGTAATTGTAAGAACTTGCGGAAGTAGGAAATGCAGGTGCTCTCGCTGTTACTGGTTCTAAACCAAGAAAACATATTCTAAGTTTCGAGTCACTCACTTGAATACAGGAGGAGGGTGAGCTTGAGCCTGACACAAGAGAACTATGGCTTGATGTATCAGTTTCGTAAGAGTAGTGCTTTTATATTCCAAAGAAAAGGACGGTGCTTTGGAGCCGATTGGTTCTGTGACAAATACGTTTAACATCATTGATTCTTTACATACAAGGTTTTCTTACCTGAATACTGGGACTGGAAATGCTTGCGCTTGACACAAAAGAGCAAAATCTTGACCAGTTTTACGAGTTATCCCAGAGAACTGAACGTCATTTGAAAATGTAGGGGACTTTGAGCCAACGGGTTCTACAATTAAAAATATTAGGTATAATTGATTCACCTGAACACTGGTACTGGAAAAGCTTGAGCTGGGCATAGGAGGTTTAGACTCTGGCCAGTATTCCTCATATACCAAGAAAACTTATTATCAGTGGAAAATGTGGGTGACTTGGATCCAATTGGCTCTAAAATTATAAAAATATTGTAGTTATGTACCTGAATACAGGAATAGGATGTCCCTGGGCCCGACATAACAAGGCTAAACTCTGTCCTATAGGTCTACTAATAAACCATGCCAATTTGTCATCCGTAGAGAATGTGGGGGGCTTGGAACCAACGGGTTCTGGAAATTGACAGAAATTAAGAGTAGGCAATAGTTCTCACCTATAAAGTGGTACAGGATACCCTTGGGCCGGACATATTAATGCGAAATCCTGTTTTTGTCGAATCTCAAACCAGGCTAGTTTTGAACCGCTTGAAAACGACGGGCTTTTGGAGCCGATTGGTTCTAAAAAGATGAGTAAAAATACCTGAATAAAGGGGCGGGGTATGCCTGTGCCGGACAAAGTAACGCGAAGCCTTGCTCAACGTTCTTTACGTACCACGCCATTTTGAAATCCGTGGAGAATGTAGGGGCTTTTAGACCAACTGGTTCTAAAAACAAACGCGTCCTATTATTGTTGAGTTAAAACTCACCTAAAGACAGGGATCGGGAATGCTTGTGCCAGGCAAAGCATCGTAACGCTGGAGCTCATCGCGAATTCCACAAACTCTATTGTTTTAGTAGGTACTTTTGGCGGGGCGCTATTAATTGGCTCTAGAAGAAAATAGATAGAAATCACTTAAGTTTACCTGGATAAAGGTACTGGGAAAGCTTGAGCGGGACACAGCAGCGTTACGCTAGCATTTATGAGGGCACTGAAACCTCTAGTACTATCCAGTGTAGGGAACTTCGGAGGAACTCTTCCTACGGGCTCTGGACATAAATATAACCATTTTGCTAGATAGTAAGATCAATTATTTTACCTGAATATTGGAACGGGGAAAGCTTGCGCGGGACAAAGTAATGTGACAGTGTTACTGAGAGATACTTCCGTTATATCGATCATTTTTGTTGCTACTTTCGGAGCGGCGCTACCCAATGGCTCTAAGAACAAGTTACATAAGGAGATATTATAATCCATATCTAATAATATACCTGAAGGCCGGGGCAGGGTAAGCTTGAGCGGGGCACAAAAGAGTGACGCTATCACCTCCGTTTGCATCAAATGCACGACTTTTGTCGCCTGTTGTAAATTTTGGTGGAACACGACCAACGGGTTCTAGGATCAAATCAAATTTATTTTTGTGGTGTTTAATCCATTGTGATTTTTTACCTGAATACTGGGACCGGGAATGCCTGTGCTGGACATAAAATGGTCAAGCTGTCGTTACATACAGCGCTGAAACTTCTTGAACTATCCATCGAAGGGAATTTTGGTGATACTCGTCCCACAGGCTCTAAAGAGATAAGACCAAGATAAATCAATGTACCTGAAAAGTGGGGCTGGAAACGCTTGAGCTGGGCAGAGCATTGTCACACAAGAATTGGAGGCGAACGTAAAACTGCGTCCAGTTTCAGTTGATGGAAATTTCGGCGAGACTTTGCCCATGGGTTCTGTTTAAGAACGATAGACAGTTTAGAAATTACCTAAATGCTGGAGCAGGGAATCCTTGTGCAGGGCAAAGTAAAGGTACTCCGTCGCCCATGTTAGCAATAAATGTCCTACTTATGTCTCCAGTTGGAAATTTAGGTGATACTCTTCCCACGGGCTCTATGAAATGAACGTTTATAATTTCGTTATAAACTTAATAAAATTTAACCTACTATTAGAATTTTCTTACCTAAACATTGGGGCAGGGAATGCTTGAGCGGGATATAAAAGCGCTACGCTTTGATTGCTGTCATAGTTGAAAAGTCTACTTTTTTCTAAGCTTGGAAATTTTGGTGAGACTTTCCCCATGGGTTCTTAAGCAAATTGAATGTATTATGTTGGTATATTAAGCTATTTTGGTATACTATGATATGAATATGAAATTGAAAAGAATACTAGAAGTACCTGAAAATCGGGACTGGGAACGCCTGCGCAGGGCATTGTAGGGCAAATGAATAAGATTTCTTGGCTCCAATCATAGTTCCCATGACGACAGATGCAAATTTTGGTGGAACACGTCCGACTGGCTCTACAGATGCAGCGAAAAGAAAAATTTGAAGTTGAAATTACCTGAACAGAGGGGTTGGGAAAGCTTGGGCGGGACACTGCAAGGCGTAAGAATCGCCTTTTTTAACTTCAAACATGGTTCCAGTCAAAACAGACGCAAACTTGGGAGGTACGCGGCCAACGGGTTCTAAAAATGGTCATAATATTACTAGAATAGCAAAATGCCATACCTGAATATGGGGACAGGGAATGCCTGAGCTGGACATTGTAATGTAAATGACGCTCCCGACGTGGTTACAAACATCATGCCAACCTGTGTAGTGGCCAACCTAGGTGGCACGCGCCCTATGGGCTCTGAGGAATTACGTAAAACGACGTTAATGTGAATCTTACCGGTACATCGGTGCTGGGTAAGCCTGTGCTGGACACAGTACAGAGAGGCTGGAGAGCTCGTTAAACTGGTAGCCACTTGTGGTCGACGCGCTAGGGAACTTGGGAGGTACCCGGCCCACCGGCTCTGCGCATGTTGGGAGAAGGCGAGATCACGAACAGAGGACACCAAAACAATCAATCGGAAAGTAGGCCCTAAACACCCCTACTGATCCCTAAGGATATCAAAATTACCGCGAGTCAAGGCTCTGCAGGGTACCCTATCCCAACATTCAGGCAAGTTATAAGTTAAAAACTATAAGCTTAAAGACGCAAAATAGATATTGTGTATTTAAGCTTAATATTCATAAAACATAACACAATAAAAATAATCTTTTTTTAAATAAAACCTTGAAAGTTAAATCAGTATTTAAAATCACAATATGTAGTTCAGTAACGACGTATGTAATTATCACAGAATCAAAGATTATAATTATTGCAGAGATAAAAAAATCGTATTCCAAAGTAAACATTCTCATTTAAACACAACAAGGGCTATGTCCACCCACACTATTTACAACTTAGAGAATTGTCCGAAAATGTTTAAAAGAGAACATTTTTTTCTTGTTAAGATAGAACGTGTCGAGTGAATAGTGTTTAACACCGCATATTATTAAGTATTTCCAAAACGAAACGTAGATGATAAATCAGATTAATTTAACGTATGATTTCAATATTTAGTATTTCTATGTAAAAACACTATTCCCTCGAAAATGGTAAATAATCGCGCCATTAATTCACGATGAGAAAACATACGAATATGTAAAATAAAAGAATATGTAAATACAAAAATATGACCAAATGATTAACAACGTAACTAAAACATGAATTGATGACACTTTATTATAAAATATTTAAAAAAAAACTCACCGGTGATGACAAGTCGTCCCTTCGTCGCAGATAATCGGGTTTCACCAGTTAGCCTGTGCTTCGTTCTACATTGGTATGATTTGTAACCATCTTCAGGTCCAACATCTCGAATATGTAATTCACCAGATGGAAGCACTAAGTATTTGCCCTCTGTCGAGAAAATAAAAGACTGTTGCATTATTCTGTTCACATTAAAAGTTTGAAAAAGCAATTCAATGTTATGCAGCGCAACATAAGGTTGCGATTTACTTATAAATGTCAGTGTATGCATTAGACTAAGGAAGAGGGATAAAGGATAAAGGTGAGCCGTGAGGCCCATGGAGTCACGGGAGCCCATTTAAGGAACAATGCCCTAAATGTGACAGTACATAGGTATGCAACCCTAGCAATGGAAGAGGCGAATGACATTCAGGAAGACATTTTACTATTCCCCTATTCTCAAAGCAATTATGGGCTGATTACAGCATGAAAAACAATTCTCTTCGTACCGTCAAAATTATTAGTTGATTCTAGTTTGATGTCTATTTCCTCGTCGCCTTCGCTGATGATCCAAGAGATGACGTTAACATACTCTGATACAAAGCTTGGTATGTGGCATTTTAAAATAGCGCTATTGCCTCTCAAAACGTACTCTTCCATCAGGTTCACGGCGTATGCCTGAGATACCACTGAAACAATATTGGGAAGGCTGAGACGAGCAGATAAAATGTTTGGGCGGTTACAACAGTCCTCAGTATGTTATCTTTTAGTAAAAGTTTACGGTTCGGTAATTGAATTCCGAATTTAAAAAAAAGAATTGGGATGAAGAGGTTAATCAGGATGGAAGGAACAAACACTGACACAGAATCAGTCATATAATGTAGTACCTAGGTCAGAAGAAGCGTTCATTTTAATTTCTTGCTCTTTCTCGTCTTCTGAGATTATCCAGGAACTTACTGCCACGTATTCAGAGACAAAACTCGGAATTTGACACTTCAAAATAGCAGCGTTGCCACGCAAAACGTATTCTTCCCAAAATTTTACATCATAAGCTTGAGACACGACTGAAATCGTTACGTCAATATAAATTAGATTGCGAAATTTCATATTACTACAACTACGTTCTTAACAATAAACATCCTACTAATGATAGCTAGAACTGATGCGAACCGATCTATTATAAACGTGTCTTTATGAACAACGTAGGAGGATATCGGAAAGGATGTATGCCTCGGTGGGGTGAGATTGTCGGTAAATGTTACCTAAATTAAAATCGGAATTCAAATTAATCTCCATTTCATCCTGTTCCCCTTCAGAGATAATCCAGGATGTGACCGTGACATACTCGGTGACGAAACTTGGAATGTGACATTTCAGAATAGCAGCATTTCCGCGTAAGACATTCTCTTCCCAGAGATTTACCGTATAGGATTGGGAAACCACTGAAAATAACACACGAATGATGAACATTGTCTAGAAGCTTTGGTGTATCTATCTATCTAAATTTTTAAGGGGATGGATATAGGAATTTTGTCCTCGTTGTATATTGTTGAATAATACCTAAATTGAATGTATGATCTAGTTGAATTTCTAGTTCATCAACGTCTCCTTCAGAAATAATCCAAGATGAAACCGTAACGTATTCTGTTACAAAACTTGGAATGTGACACTTAACAATCGCTGAATTTCCACGAAGAACGTTTTCTTCCATTAAATTCACAGTGTACGCTTGAGATACAACTGAAAAGTTCAAAATAACTCATATTTGGTATAAAATGTGAGAACAAGTGATGCGAAACTGAGGAATGGGAAAAGGGTTTTTGGAGAACGCAAGAACCTATTTTGGTAAAACAATACCCAAGTCGTTAGATTCTGCTTTTATTTCCAATTCATCGGTTTCTCCTTCTGAGATAATCCAGGACGACATACTAACATACTCGGTCACGAAGGTCGAAATATGACATTTGAGAATGGCTGCGTTCCCACGTAAAACGCTCTCCTCCATAAGGTTGACCGTATAAGCTTGTGTAACTACTGCAAATTTGAATTCGAAGAATCTCGTGAGCTAATAAACAACATCATTATTCAAAGGATTAGGATGGGACACTCAGATACAGTGACGTTATCTTCATAGTAAATACCCTCTTTATCGACAGTATCGTTTATTGTTATTGTGAACTCATCTTCTCCTTCAGAAATTATCCAGGATGCCACTGATACATATTCTGTCACGAAACTTGGAATCAGGCATTTCACAATTGCAGAATTCCCCCGTAATACGTTTTCTTCAACCAAATGAACTGTGTACGCTTGAGAGACGACTAGAACATGAAATTGCCAATGAGTATTTGGTTTTATGTCAATTCTAATGAGTGATCCTAACCTTAGCTAACGATCGACAGTGGACAGGATACAAAGGTGTTTAATTATTTCAATTTTGAATCAAAAGTACCGTAATTGTGGTTTAATGTATACTCTCCATCCTCGGTATCGTGCCAAGAAACTACTTGAACATGATCTGACACAAAGGAGGGTATGTGACACTTGAATACTGCAGCGTTCCCGCGAATTACATAAATGTCATAGACTTGCGATTCGTAGAATTGATTTACAGCTGAAATATTTGACACACAAGGATAAGACTATGTATACATTTGTAGCCATATAGTGACTCAGACACGGGGATTCAGTGGAGTGCGGATAGGGACAATTGGGGCCGCGCGTTGCTCTCTATTACCGTAATTGCCCTCGGAGCGGTTGAACGAAAACCCAGAGAGAGATTCTTCGTCTGCCACCCAATCCACTACATGAACGTAATCCGCCACAAATGATGGAATTGTACACTTGACAATTGCGGAATTGCCTCGCAAGACGTCTTCATCAATAACACGAGGTTCATAAGACTGATGTACCACTGTGGACGTTAAAAACTATTACCTATTCTTGTAAAAAAATAAATAAACACCAAACGGACTGCTAGGACAGGGAAAAAGGAATTAAATACGTTTACGATCATGAACTACCATCGTTATAATGAGAGTGCTCCTCAGCAGATACAGTGTCATTGTCCATTATCCAGGCCACAACATGAACAAAGTCCGCAACAAACGAAGGCACGATGCATTTCAGAATAGCTGTGTTGCCTCGCAAAATGAATTCATCGTTAACTCTAGCCTCATATACTTGGAGTACAGCTGTGACAATTTAAAAAAAAGGAGTCAGGAATGAGGACGTTACTCTCTCTAAGTGAGAAATTACCCTCGCTACTGTTGGGGTAATATGTGCCTCCTTCGCTATCCATCCACATTTCAACGTAAACAAAGTCAGAAACAAAGCTTGGCACTTCACATTTCATGATAGCTGCGTTGCCGCGAATCACGTACTCGTTGTCAGCTTCGGCTTCGAAAGGCTGTGACACCACTTTACAAAAAATATAATGTTATTTGATGCGATAAATCGAGGAGTTCATTTGGATGGGAAAACGGATTTGAAGAAATCATTATAGATGTACCCTGTGCTGCGTTTGTATTGTTAACTGTGAGGATTTGTCCGTCTTCCATGATCCACGCTTCAATGTAAACGAAGTCACTAACAAAAGATGGAATCTTGCAGTGAACAATAGCAGCGTTCCCTCTAATCACGTACTCGTTTTCGGCTTCGGTCACGTAATACTGTGATACGACTGAAGAATAACAATTAGACATATTGTTGGAACGGTTCAAGGTGTAAGGAATTGTTGTCAGTACGGGAAGCAAGTATGATTTGTTTAGGAGGCTATTGTACCGAGGTCTCCTGAGTGAGAAATCTCTGTTCCCTTTTCGTCGATCCATGCTTCCACCTTCACGAAATCAGCGACAAAAGAAGGAATGGAACATTTTAAAACAGCGGCGTTTCCACGTATTACATATTCTGTGAGAATCTCAGCTTCATAGAACTGATTCACAACTGAAATAATATACGTATTGGTCTATGACTAAGAAAGTCTAAACTCTGGCAAGGGAAGGACGTGAAGGATAAGGAACGTTATACAATTATTTGTATCTGAACTACCGATGTCATCGGTTGGTAGGTATTCGCCGCCTTCAGAGTTGACCCAAGCTTCCACTTTCACGAAATCGGCGACGAAGGAAGGAATATTGCATTTAAGTACGGCGGTGTTTCCTCTGATTACATACTCTGAGACTACTTCAGCTTCGTAGTATTGTGTTACAACTGTAATTATAGCACCGAGTTGTTTTTTTAGAAAGGATAAGGAATTGGCATGGTTAGCATGACAGGCATTTGAGAACTAGAATGTTGTATTTAGTTGAGCATATGGTACCATCTCCTTCCTTATTTTCTTCGTGAGTATAAGAATTGCCAGCCTCGTCTTGCCAGGATATAACATTCACAAAATCGCCCACAAATGAAGGTATGGAACATTTGAGAATAGCAGAGTTTCCGCGAATCACATATTCGTTATTTACTTCTGATTCGTATTGCTGCTGTACCACTGAAAATGTTATGTCTATAGTCGAGGTATTTTCTTGTGGATAGTTGGACTTAGGAAATTGACCAGGGAATCAAAACGGTGAAGGGTTAACCGTAGTCCTCGCCGGGAAGGAAGTCTTCATTGTCATCAGTGTGCCAAGACAGAACTTCAACGAAATCGGCTACGAACGATGGGACCTGACACTTGAGCACGATACTGTTCCCAGTAATGACATACTCCTTATTGACGTCGGTGTCGTAATGCTGGGCAACCACTTATACAACATAAACAAAAAAATGAGCAGAGTTAGTATTATTAACTACACATAATAACACGAATATCATCCATAAATATGCATATTTAAAATCTTTTACTAACGAACACCTGTAAGGAAATTGTTAAGTAAACAACACAGCATGAGAAAAATTACAAGTTTCCTTTATAGATAGCGATCAGAAAGATTTTTTATAAATATACGAGCTTTTTCACGATATACCTACTTTGCATCATACTAGCAGCACATAACTTACAAGTAATATTTTTATATAGCGCAACAAAATAGTGTGACTACTTCAATTATGACTGACTCGATCATCTTTACTCTTGATTATTTAATTGACCGCATTTGATCTCGTGTCAAAAAGGGCAGCGCCCTATGATGGTCAATAAAACTTTCATACTTAGTCAGTGCAGTGACATTAAAGTGTCTACGGACGAAGGAACGATTCAATATGTGTACGAATTGTAGAATATCGTCTTGCCAACATGTTTTAAATACGTCTGTTGAAAGCTCTCGTGAATAAACTCGCATTATATTAACATTCTAATAAGTGTGGCGCCTAATACGGTATACCCTATAATGGGCATCGCCAATAGTCTCATTAAGCATGAGTATGAAACATTCAATGCATTAACAATCGATTGAATTCCTGTTTACTACTCACATGGGTACAGGACATTAAATGTACAGATTATTATGCCCAGTAGTCAAAAAAGTCATATCACATACTAATTAAAGATACAATTTATTATCACTTAATGTGCTGTTGACTATCAAATTACAAATGAAAAGGGGTGATAAGTCAACAAATGAAAGCGTTCGGTTAGACAGAAACATTACGTGTTGGTTGACATAGATATAGCATATGTCATGTTAACCCATTAAATATTATTTATAAATCTGTCATGAAGCTTTATGGCTGCTTCTATAGCGCGCACGCGATATAGATACTTGGTTTTGTTGTAACACAATGTCGTGCTTTATGAGATATGGCTGTAACCTTAGTTCCGTCGGCGCTTGCTTGACATGTGAGCAGTTTATCCGCTAGCAATTTGAAATATCGTTGTGGTAAATGTTTTTGTACTGTATTGTTCTTAAAGTCACATGCCAATGGACAAAAGCTTTAAGAATGCGCCTCTTGGAATTAGTAATTTTATGCAAATGGTGCTTACCGGCTCGAACGTTAACGTCCCGGGAATGAATGGTGCCAACAGAGTTGCGAGCGAGACAAGCGTAAACCTGAGCGTGAACCTCTTGCCGGTAATCCTCCGCGCGGAAAGGCGGGAATAGGAGGTTTCCGTTCGCTTGAACCTGGAGAAAGAAAATATAATGTTAAACGGAATTCAGTTCCTCATTTGTTCAGTTACAGTATCGAAATAACCTTGTGTTACTTTATCTAATTTTATGGACTGTTTCTATATTTCAATTTCTTCTTTCAAACCATATATATCTTACCCTAAATCATTCGCCTTTCTGAGGAAAAACATTACTCATTAATTGGTATGTACGATAGGTACCAAACCTCGTTGCGGTTCATTACCGTAACACTATGCAATGAGCTGCATATGCGGGTAGTGCGGACACCGATTAAACTAGTTGACCTTGCCATGTAATGTAGGCACTAAATTAGATATTCAAACATATGTAGATGTTTTTAAAACCTTCTACATATTACTTTCTTTTGGCCTTAAAAGCTTCTACATTTTGCTTTCTTTTGGCCTTACAACTTATGTTGCAGAAGTTATTTGGTTCAAAACAAAACCAGCCCAAAAAACTATTTTCAAACATTTCCTAAAAAGTTTACGTTGCATTTATAGGACAAAAATATAACAGTTCAAGGGCCTCACCTGTCTTAATCCAGGGACATCACCAACAGCAGTTCCATCAGATCGTACCCAAATGATGTCAGGGGCCGGGGATCCTCGGGCCGCGCATTCCACAGTCGCTCCGGTCGTGTTACTGAAGTCCACTCGGTTTGAAGGTTCCTTCATGAATATCGGTCCTATAGTTTCGTCCTCGCATAGCACTGACCCTGTAAAAATACGTCACTTGTAATATAATGTTGCATCCAATGTTATGTTTAAATGGTTGTTGATATAAATAATGATTAAGGACGTCATGTTTAGTCTTCGTCTGACATGTTTTAGTCTTATGGCAATATCTGGTTTACGACTTTTTACTATAAGGACTGATATAAATATCGTTTGGAGACAGAAAACAACAGCAGTCTGTTGTTTCTTCAGACTGCAGATTGCTGTTGTTTTCTTCGATCGAAAGAGTTGGGAAGTCACAGGGAGAGAGAGGCCTAACAGTAACAGAAAACACGAGTTAGATGGTGATCATGCGGAATACGGACATTGCTTAAATTTTAATAAATTCTTTGTTTACCTAAAATCCTTCACTAAACATGAATAATGATATCAAAATCAAGTCTATCCATTGGGTGTACTTCATCAGTTTCATTTCATTAATGTCACAGTAATTTTCAGATTACATACAATATCCAGAATGCCGAAAATAGGCCAGAGAATGGGTCACCGATTGTTGTTATTATGATACTGGCCCTGTTTCCTCTCGTTATAAGTTGCCTCACCCATCACGAGCTTACCCATTATTTTCCGAAAAACCACACGGCACGCCTCATCATAATGTTTATAATACTCGTATATAACAATATTGGTTGGGATTGGGATATTGCACCTTTTTTTCGTGGCTTTGATAGGCACACTCTTTGTGTAACACACTTTCAATCACAAAGTAAATCATTTTAAATTTTTTCATTGTTACTAATTGATTGCTTTATAATTATGTTAGAATTTGTCTGCTCAACAACGTAAATAACGCTGTGAATGTTGTTTAACTGTTGAAATTAAAGCCTTTGCTACTGTAGGTGTCTTACATAATAATCTGATTTGATCGAATTTAGTGGGCACTGTACCTACTAACTTACTAACTATATCAAAAAACCAATTTTTTAGTTAAACTTTAAGTTACTTCTAGTCAATGGTTTGTTTTCGAAAACATGAGTAAGCAAACCGCGAACGCCAGGAGGTACTAGTTGACGGGAACTAAAATTCCTCGACCCAGTTTAAAATGACGCCTGGAAAAATAATCCAGCACAAGTGACGCGCTCTCATGCCACGTCTCGCGGCTCGTTTCACTAGATGAAGAGCATGAGAATGACACTTACTAAATGTTAATTAGTGACCTCATTAGTTCAACTTAGTGTACGTCAAATGATGTACATACTAATATCCGGTGCAGTTAAAATACTTCGGTTACCAACGTGAAGTAACGGTTTTTATGGCTATAAAGATCCTCAAGTTTATAACATCCTTATTATGAACAAATGAGGCGAAAGCGGAGTTTACTGCTAATGAATCTTGCTTGGACGCAAATCCTTTTTAAGAGCATAGCCTTATTATTTCCCATTTGTCTCTAGATATATCTTTAAAAAACACGACCTGTTTAAAAAAATAAAAAAAATATTTTCTTATCAAGTTTATATGTTCCTTATATGTACCTTCGCTCTTTTAATCTAATTTAATTAGCCTGTAATGTCAAATGCCTTCTTCACCAGTTACCACACAATTCAATCTTTGGCTAGTACCGGCGACGTACTTATTAATCATTTTAAATTTAAATTAAACGGTCAAAAACTTTCAATAAGAATTGGGTTGAATTCGAACCAGTGCCGATGAAAGACAAAAAATAGCAACAAAGCGAACAAAAAAAGCGAAGGCGTGTTGCTCTTGCGACAGATGTGCGTCTGCGCACGCTCCTGATTGGTCGTAGCCACGACAGATGTTCTTCACATCACAACCTGAACGCAGCGCAGGATGCTGATTCAACTAAGATTTATCCACAGCATTTGGAATGATTTCTAGCCGGTTTCTACACGAAAAAGTGTGTGTTTCAACTGTATCATGTTAGTTTTCTACGCATATAATTGATATCGGAAAAGAACGACTACTCACTTATGTACCTATGGCATAGCGATACGTAGTCAAGTTATTAGGTCATTGTGTAGTGGACTCTACTGACCGGCCGGGTACTGTTAGATGTTAAATTTAATTATACAATATAATACAAAATAATCAGTACAGACAGTCCTGCAATACAAAAATACTAGGCCTAGTAGAGCTCCTGCCTAACAAAATATTAATTAAATTGTCACCTACATAATATTTTTTTATCATATATTTCGCACATGCTTATGTGCGCTATCTATAATGTATAGATAAAGCGACAACACTTTGATGGAGGTGTAGATCAGTGTCAATCGTCACTTTCGCTGGCTATCAAAGCACTTATTATAATAATTAAATTGATGGACGCTTTTAACTGTCTAGCTTGACTTTTCAAGGCTACATTTATAATTATAAAGTATACATATTTATACAAGTAAATATCTATGAAAATAAAAAAAACTTATCAGCAAAAAAATATTGAAATGAAATAGCTGATAAGCGCACCTACCATCGATTGATTACTGTTATTAGTGGTACTAACACCACATTTGATACACCTAGTAGTTTAAACTATTGAGTGCACCAACGGGTAAGCCGCATGTATTAAATGTTGTACATCAAATATGCAGGGTCTGTCCGGCAAAGAGCTAGAGTTAAGTTTATTTATTGAAAACTATGATGTTCAGGTATTATGCCTGACCAAATACTGGTTGGAAGAACATGAAGTAGTGTTTATGAACGATGATTTTTTACCATGCAAAGAGCATTGGTAAGGAAACTGCTGTTCGCGGTGGATCATTACTTAGCAACGAAATAATTTAGGTTTTGTTTTTCGTAATAATATTAATGAATTACATATTATTGTATAGAATCAAGTTCTCCTATCTTAACAGATAGCTGTGGTGCTGGGGAGTTTGTTGCGCCACTTCTTCTTCCCAGATAAAGCACTAGGAAGTGGTGAAGGACAGGCGTTTTGGGGGACTGTCATTTTGACGTTCAAAAAGAGCTGAATAGCAGCCTAGTTTGAATAACTGTCTTTTGATTTTGAATAAATACGTGCACAAAATAATACCAGCAAAGTATATGACCATATTATCATAAATGCATATATAACTCTGGTCTATCGTAATTTTTTTTTTGGGACTCTAGATCAGTGTTTTTCAATCTGTGGATCGCACCCCGAGAGGGGTCGCGAAGCCCTACTCGGGGGGTCGCCGGCTGAAAGAAAAAGGCAAGGTTCTAACACTACAAAAACAAAGTACTTTTACTAAAAGTATACAGCCGACTTCTTAAAACCATATACAATGCATAAATTTGCAGCAAGATTTTTTACGTGTACTAAAATTTGACCAAGGTTTTGAGATGTTTTCTCTTTGACACTATACATGTAGCTCTTATCAATAAGCCGGGCCGTTACTCTTACACATATATGTCCATATCATAAAAATTACTGAACCGATTGTGATGAAATTTTTACTGTTCCCTAAGTTGAAGTAAATGTAAGCCAATTAAAAAAAATGGTCTTGATCCGATTTATAGTTTCGAAGAAATGCGTGGATAAACATACAGACGTATAAACATACACCTATAAAATTTTGTATATTTGTCTAGTAACAGAATATCATTGCAGTGCCGATAATATTACATGAATGAATACACACAACATACAAATAAAACAATAACAAGGTTATCATCATATACTATATATACTATGGCAACGTGGCCGTCGCCGACGCAGTTTGTCCCGCGCGAGTTGGCGTCCAAGTTAAGTCGCACGTAGCCTTACCAACTTACCTCGTACTTACTTTCAAAACTCTCGCGGCTTCCTGCAGAGTGTAGATCCGAATAATAGATAATTGTACCAAAATAGAAAATATCATTAACGTAGTCTTTTAATTAAATAATTTCTTTGTCTTTCAGTGACACAAGGGGGTTGCCGGAATTTTTCAACTTGTAAAGGGGTCGCGAAATCAAAAAGATTGAAAAACACTGCTCTAGATCGTCCAATAAAGGCAATAAGGTTTCAAGTCTACAACCGAGCACTCTCGGACGGTGGTATACTTCCAGTAGCTTTAACTGATACTACATTATATAACAGTACACAATATTCTACCGACATATAATAATCCTGGGCTTAATTTTATTGTTGTGTTCATTTGGCGCTTCCTTGTGGTTATGCAAAGTGATTCGAAAATAGTTTTTTGCATAAAGGACGTTGAACTTTTCATAAAAATCCTTTGTCATTTCTAAGAAATAGAGCTATGACTGATTTTATGTGGAAGCTGTTTACTTGAAGTAACAACAGCAGTACAACCAACCGTGTTTATATTTATATGGATCACGTCATCATTTGTAACACATGCAAATCTGTGCAAAGCATGCCTGTCATTAAGAGTTCAAGGTTAGAAGCGTAAAGATGACACAACTTCAACACATTTTAACATAAATTCGTATATCTGCATGTTTTTTAATCCTATAGTTAAAATACTAGCAGTTGGTTTGGATGATTAAGATCATAAACTTGAGTATGTGGGTACAAAACAAAATGAAGACTTGTTTTGTGGCGACGGAGATGAAAACCGTGAAATTGTAATTTCATTCACGAATGTAAGTGAATACAGATTTACGAATACAGCAACAAAGTTTCAATATGTTATTCCTACTTTACAACCGAACCACGAGATTATTAGCTCTCTTTTACCAAGAATGATGGTGATCTCAACTGCTGAAATTGGCTATTGAAAGATCCTATAATTTTTTCAGAGTTCTAATTTAGGTATTTTTTTACAATCCTGAAATGGATGGCAAACAAGTAGGCAACACTTATTTGGAATCTGTAAAACCATAAGTATCGCAGTTGAATCCAACCCCATAGACAAAACTGGAATGTCTCATGTGCCTGAACTTAGCCCTGCCATCTCTTCACTTTCGAAGTATGCATTAAAATAAATATCTGTATTCAGAGACTGATGCAGATTCGCTTGTTTTGCATCCGACATAATCGGATGGAAGCAATATCGGAACATATTTTATTACGCGTATCTTTTTCAACTTAAACCACAGCATTTTAAAGGTACCATAATCTGCTTACTTCTAAAGTTTTTGAGATAAGTCCAAGCTTCCATTATCTTTAAATCTTATTTCGGAAAAGTTGAAACTATAATCCTCGATAAGACTGCTTACACAGCAATTTATAAAATATAACTGTTCTAACTGCGTTTAAATTCCTAATGAGTAATACAGTGGCCCATCTCTGAATAACTAACAAACTGAACGGAGACTTCCAACAGAATATATGTATGTATATACTATACGCGACGCTCATGTGGAGAATTCCAAAAACTAAACGGTATGTAGCGCCTCCACTTGCTTTGATTTGAATTCCTAATTTATAAAACAATCAACTGTTCACCTTAGTGCCAACGGCCTATATTTCAACTCCTTTATTATGAAAATAGTCTCAATTACCATTCAATTGACTAGCCATGCTCACTTTATTACCTAATCAGTAGCCAATAAAGGTTGGCGTGTCTAACGTTTTTATCATTCGGAATCGATTAATGATTTACATAATTTGTAGGAGACGATTCTCTTTCACAGTGTAACATTTTTAGTTATAAGAGATTCGATGAAATAAAGAAATGTTATGTAATTTGTAAACAATGTTTAGTGTTATGAACATGTAACACCCTACGGGCTGTAGATCTATTTGTGGCCGTTGACCCGGTGAAATTCTTAGTCGTTGTCGGCAGCTACCGTGTTATATTATCATCCTCTATGCTTATCTTTTGTTTCTCAACGTCTTGCAACACTCCTCGTACCGTTATAAAAGTGGGCCTAAGCTCGACATTACCTAGAAACTTTAAATGGAAAGATTACATTGTTTATCTCGTCTTCTGTAAACAGGCCCGTATTTTTTTTTTGAAATATACTACAATCACGAATTGCTCTATCTATTCATAAGTAGACAGACAGTTT
This sequence comes from Aporophyla lueneburgensis, assembly GCA_932294355.1. Taxonomy (NCBI): domain Eukaryota; kingdom Metazoa; phylum Arthropoda; class Insecta; order Lepidoptera; family Noctuidae; genus Aporophyla; species Aporophyla lueneburgensis. The sequence goes on along the minus strand of OW028746.1, from coordinate 16,037,952 downwards.
CATTGCGAATTTAAATTGTTGGTGGTGAGTGACTTTAACGTATCTAAATGTTTGTTTATTATCATTATATTATGGTATCTTTTAATCCAGCGTATCAGCGCTTCTTACTAGATCATAATGCAACTATAATGTATACCGTCCGTTGTAACTTTGTTAGTATAGTTGCAAGTTGCATAAGGACATAGATAATACCGTGTGTAAAGTATGAAGGGAATGTGTGCTTAGCCACATACCAAAACCGTTCAAATAAAAAATGAACAATTTCAGTTTAGTTAAAAGCTCAATTTATTTATTTTTGTAGCTTAGCCACATACCAAAACCGTTCAAATAAAAAATGAACAATTTCAGTTTAGTTAAAAGCTCAATTGGCCTTGGGACATTTGCTTAGATGGCGATGTCAATGAGTTATTTGAAGCACATCCGAATTAATTGCGTGTTAGCAACAGCTCCATGTGTGAATTGGGATATGTTCATAATCATAAGCAACGGACAGTTTATACCAAAGCGTGTTTTGAAAAACAGAATGTTCGAGCGCTCTTTTGATCCCTCATTAACACGTGCTTGTGGCTGTTTGTTGATAAACAGTGAGTTCATATCGGAATAGAGATAACGAGTAACGAATGGGATGAAGTTTATTCGAAGGACTGATTTGGCCAAAGTCAGATCATCTTTAATCCGTGGAATAAAATTGACGTATTGATGTCTGACTGTTCGAGTATAAGAAAACTGTAAAAAATTCAAAATTTATTTTCAGGATAATTTTATTTTTTGTAAGAATGTTAAGTTTGGTAAATTGCGAAAATTAAGAAAAAAGACTAGACAACGGTTTCAACGTTTAACAAAACTGTTCGACACTGAAAGACTGAAAATACGGTAGCTGGAAGAGCATCCGGGCTTACCATTAAAAAGTTACTAATATAATAACAGTAGTAAATAACACACATTTGTCATCTGTTGAAACTGCCTTTGTAGTAGATTCGTTCTTTCAACATTTAATAATTCAGAGACCGTTATAAATGGAATTATTGCATGATTAATGTGTCAAATGTCCGACTTCGCCTATTGGTCCAGAATATTTATTGCTCATATACGAACAAAGGATGATTTGATGTTGGAACTCGAGGGTCTAAGAGACCTTTAATTAAGGATGGTAACGATGTTTGTATGTGGTTAATGAATGAGTAACTACAATAAATAAAAATAGCTCATGGTTGCGTGTCAATCTGCCATTGTGCTGTCTGCAGGGACACTTTTTGTTCCGTGGAATTTAGTTCGTATTAATTCGAGGTATAGTAGGTATGTATAGCGGCGCGAAAATAAACGACTATATGGTTAAAATAATAAACTATGCTGACTCTGTTTACGTTATGTTTACACCGACCCAAAATACTATGACAGGAATGAACCGAAATAGGAAAAATAACAAGGAGCGGCGCTTACTCACAGACCGCGTTATTAAAAAAAATATTTACATGTCATTCCGAATGACTAACTCATAGATCTATGAACTAACTAATATTTTTAGGACGATAGAATTTTGACTTAGAATTCTTCTAAAAAGATTTATTATCTTGTTTTTTTTTTTGTTCAAATAAATGTGTAAAACAAATACTATCGGTATTCATCAGAACTTATCGTGCTGATAAAAGTAGTTATTATTTTGCATCTTAATTTATTTATACATTGAACGACATAATTGTAACTACTACACTAAAGAAGTATAAATTACTCTCAAACTGTATTTCCGACATCTCGTACTTGGTAAAATAGCATTAGTCATTTGTCCGCTTTTTCTGCAAAAGTTGAATCATGCTGATGTAACTGACTGATCTCTATAAATGTTCGACCATTTAACGTATATTTTACGCACAGTTGCCATATCTCCTATATTATTGGAAATAGTGCATAGTAGTAGTACAGTAGAAGATATCGTAGTATTGGAGTCACGGTCGTGACCTTCGCGCGTTGAAAGGCCAATGTTCTGCGGTGTTTGTGTAAAATCTAGCTTTTAAACTGAACCTGGCGTCCTCGCCCACACGGCACTCGTTGCCAGTTCGCTAAGTATGAACTAGGCATAGAGGGCAACTGCAGAACTATTTACCAGCCGAAATCTGTAGTATCTAAACTATGTTGAAAATCCTACTAACATTTGGCACATAGATCGTTTATAACGTGGATTAACATATAGGGTAATTTTGATCCTGGTAGTACGTTCCCGCGGGATAATTTCCGACCTCCACGCAGGCGAAGCCGCTGGCAAAAGCTAGTTTCTAATAATACCCTGGTAAGTATTGTGTTGTGTATTCCGAGCACCAACAGCATTAAACAACTTGAACTTTCAGTTTGTACTTTCACGTTTAAACTTAAAGTTGTCTTTATGCTGCTGCTGCGTTTAGAGGACATTACCCACTTAGTCGACGTAAACACGGGCGTAATAATATCGCAGCGGGATTTTTTCGCGCACTGGAATTTCAACTCTTGGTGTTGAACTGAGAATTGAGAATCTAACAGGGTGCAGCGCGAGGGAGCTTGAGAGCTCGAGAAAACATAGTATTCGATTTACAACTGTAAGTACTAAGCAAACCGTTGCAGATTCAGTGCTCGACGAAATTCCGCCGATCTCATAACGTCTGTAGGACGTGGGCTTACATACATGTAAACAGCCGGTCAGATGGATTACACAAGGCTCCATTTTGTAGGATTTCATTTTATTAGCGTTAGACAGCTTGTTTCATTTATGCTCTTGGATTAAAAGATTAAAAGCAACGCTTACAAAGAATCGGTTGGTGCCGTAATCAATTAACATGAGAAAAAATACGTATAGCCATTACAGTATAAAATGAATCATCCAGTTGACTGTGATGATTTCTGCAGGTGCAATCATTTATTTTAATAACTACATGATTGCGTCCGTTGTGCTGAAGTAAAGCAATAATAATGCCTTCGTAATCTATACTATATAATATTATAAAGCTGAAGAGTTTGTTTGTTTGTTTGATTAAACGCGCTAATCTCAGGAACTACAGGTCCGAATTGAAAAATTATTTTTGTGTTGGGTAGCCTATTTATCGTGGGAGGCTATCGGGCGGGTTGGCGATCGCAGTATGGTGGTAAAATGCATAGAGAACGCTGCTGCCCATTCTCTAGTAAGTCCCTTAGTCGCCTTCTATATCTATCTATCTTCTATACTAATATTTTAAAGCTGAAGAGTTTGTTTGTTTGTTTGATTGAACGCGCTAATCTCAGGAACTACGGGTCCGAATTGAAAAATTCTTTTTGTGTTGGGTAGCCTATTTATCGTGGGAGGCTATAGGCTATATAACATCACGCTACAACTAAGAGGAGCGGAGCAGTAATGAAAAATGTTGCAAAAACGGGGATTTTTTTTTCCTTTTAAGAGTTTCCGTTGCGTGCGCTGCGTAAACGGTTACAGTAACGCAAAAATAATGTATAACGGAATTGTTCCTCTTAAAAAGTTCTAAAAAAAAGTCCGCGAGAGCATATGTCTATCTTTTAAGGTTGACTCACTATAACTCAAAAGGAGCGAGCAGCAACGAAAAATGGACGAAAACTAGCAGGCAAATCGATGCGACGGGAAGGGTCAGGGGAGCAAAACTTTGACGCGGACGAAGTCGCGGGCAGAAGCTAGTACTTATAATAAAACTGTAGAGAGGTCAATTCTGTACATTGAAAATATATTCAAAATTAATATTGGAGGATGAATGGTGATCGATACTGATGCCAAAAATGCAATCAGTAAATTTTTTGTCTGTCTGTCTGTCTGTCCGTCTGTCTGTATGTGCACGCATGGGTCAAAAACTACTAAAGGGATTTTAACCAAACTTGGTACGATTGTAGTCCATACTCCTGGGCAGGTTATAGGCTATATAATATAACGACACATAGGAGCCAAGCAGTGACGATAAATTTGAAGCAAGTCGGATGAAAATGCGGTTTCGAGCTAAAAAAAATTAAACAGGATTAACACATAGGCTACTTTTTATACGTTCACGCGAGACATTTTCCGACCTCCACGCGGGCGAAGCCGCAGGCAAAAGCTAGTTCTTATAATAAAACTGTAGAGAGGTCAATTCTGTACATTGAATATACATTCAAAATTAATATTGGAGGATGAATGGTGATCGATACTGATGCCAAAAATGCAATCAGTAAAATTTTTGTCTGTCTGTCTGTCTGTCTGTCTGTATATGCACGCATGGGTCAAAAACTACTGAAGGGATTTTAACCAAACTTGGTACGATTGTAGTCCATACTCCTGGGCAGGTTATAGGCTATATAACATAACGCTAAGACACATAGGAGCTGAGCAGTGACGATACCCGCGGGATATTTTCCGACCTCCATGCGGGCGAAGCCGCTGGCAAAAGCTAGTTAGTAATAAAAAAATGGACAGGCATGTTCTCAATCCTAGTATAACCCGCTTTGTGTCGTTAAGTAAGCTTAGGGAAAGAAACTGGTTACTCGTTCGTTAGTAAGAATTAAAAATTACCACCGCGCAATTTTGGATTTAAAAGAAGCAAAAAAGCAAACCAGATAAGTGTTTACAGGGTAATCATTGCTGGCAGTGCCTATGCAGTTAAGGACCCAATTTACATTTACCTACATATTTAATTTACTGAGAGGCCAAATTCACTGTCTGGTTTCCATCCGCGCATAGGTAAGTCTGAAACTCGAGACGACGCGCCGCAACTTTGGAAGGATGCAATTTTATGGATTTTTCGATTAAATTTTTGAGCATGGCCACTTCGGGTTCCTACCTTATGTGGCTTCGAATAGGGACTGCATACGGCTGCCTCATCCCAAGTGCTAGTTGGGCAAGAACGTCGGGCATACTTATGTAAACCGCAAAAGTAGTGGACGTTTCCTAATACAGAATTTGACAATGAATTTCTCAACGCCTCCCATCTACTTTGCAGGCGTCCAGCTCCAGGAATCTGCGACCTCAGAGTTTAGAAATAATGCGGGTGCGGGTACAAAAAAATATCACACTACGAGTATGACCTTTTACGGCACCCATGAAAAGAAGGGATGGGGTAGTATATTCTTAGAACCAAACCATTCTACCTCCTGTTCGCTACTAAGCTAGTTTAGTATGAAATAATGTACGCTATGAAAAGTTGTAAGCTTACAAAGAACTGTTTATAGCGTTTAGGCACACGATTTTGGCCAGTGGTCGTAAATAGTGTTACGTTTGAATAGGTTCGTTGCCCGGCCGCGCTGTATCGACCCGTGACGTCACCAGCGTGCTCCCGACGCCCGCCGTGTGGGGTGGACCGTGGATGGTACCCCAACGATCGTGACACGCGCTTTTACGTGCTAACTGCGTAGGAAGTCACGGGTCTCAATATGAATTTTTCAAGTACCTATGCACGGCACACCTGGATTTTGTATAATAGGTTAGTTATCCAACTGCCATATTTCATGTAACGATTCATTTATTCAGGCGCCATAATTTATGAAGCCATATAGGTGCTAATTACTGTCACAGAAAATGATATAGTCTGCTTATCGATAAAATTCTAGGATCATTACTCAACTCATAAATTATCCTATATCGTGCGTGACACAACGACAATTTTTGGGGCACATACTTAGATGTGGACATTAACATCTTTTTCCCTGCACGAGTACCTGTATTATTGTAATGTCCTTTTATTATTCACGATAGGTACATGGTTTTATAAAATAAATGTTATTGAACTCACCTATAGCGGCCAGTGCCACGAGGGCAGCGAATCCAATAAACGACATCTTATCGCACTTCGACACTTCACAGATCACTTTGGTTTCGTGCACAACTCAGAATTACAAAATCCACAATCGAAATAAAACAAAAAAGTTCGTTGCCGTGATGCGGCTGGGCTCCGCCCGAATCTGAAACAAATCGAAATTACAGTTAAAATTGTGCTCTTAATGGATCTTAAAACAATATTGCCAATAATTGAAGCTGGTTAAGTGACGGGATATGAAGTAGGTGCGTACTTAGGTTGCTCTACAATCAAGATATCTAAAAACTTTTTAACAAAAAATTAAACCGCCGAAAAACTGAAAAGCATAAAATAATAAACCTTAAAATTATGAGTCGGCGCTTTGAGTGATCCTTGTTCATTGATTTTTCAGCGCCGACTCAAAATTTTAAGGTTTATTATTTTATGCTTTTCAGTTTTTCGGCGGTTTAATTTTTTGTTAAAAAGTTTTTATTTTACATTTTTTTGTGACTTTAATGTACTTACTAATAATACTTGGCAAGGTACATCCTATCCAAAAAAAAAACTATTATCAAAATCGGACTACTCTGTATAAAGTTATGCGTGGTTATCACTGATTGTAATGTATACATTACAATCAGTGAGTGAACAATCAATCATCCCCTGTTTTCCGACCCTTAGGGTTCGATTTTGATTTCCAAATTTATATGGGACCACCTTGGGAGTATACCCTTTCCAATAGAAGAAGAATTGTCACAATCGGACCACTATGTAAAAAGTTATGCGTGGACATACATAAAAAAAAAAATATATATATACGCGTCGAATTGAGAACCTCCTCCGTTTTTTTTCGTCGGTTGAAAAGGTGAAAGCCAAGGATTTGATTGATTTGTATATTTTTCTATCATAATAAATGTAGGAAGTTCTTAAAAGCTTATCGATTAGGTAATTGTTTGGACATAAGACCGATAAAATTACTCCAAAACTTCACGGTTTACTTACTGTAACTAATTATACCCAATGGAAACAATTTACCTCCTACTCAGGTTAATCTTTTATTTACGCCCTTGTTTGCAGATCGTTATAGAAGTTTCACACATGGTAATTATTCGCCATATGTATTTAAAAAAAACTTATGGAATCAAAACAATGAATTCGGACCAAAAGCTAACAAAAAGCGTTTAATTACGGATTCTTAATGCCGAAGCTACTGCCAAATTGAATATCGTATGTAAATATATTTAGATAAGCTTAATTTAACACGATATATTGCGGAAAGGATTAGAAAACAATGCCAGCTTACTCTATGTAGGGAGTTGGTTGTTCCAAGTAGGGAGAAACAATCTACGGTGACTCAAGTAATATAACTGGCGTTTCAAGGTTAGCTCGATATCTTGATGATATGTTCTTACTTCAAGTAAGCAAATAGTGGTCAAGATCTAAAGTAAGACAACTCAAAAACGCACAACAACGCAAATTGTGACTTATGAGTTATCATTGTGAATACAAATTACTACGAACACAATTTTTGAGTTGTCTTACTTTAGATCTAGGTGTGCGATATGTAGCAATGTATATGAATTGCCAATTAGCTATTGAAACCAGAGCAAGGCAGCCTATAATTTCTTTTTGTTTTAATGCCTTTCCGAAAGACCCTTCGTGTGGTTAATATTAAGCCAATCTACACCTGTTTTAACCCAAATATCCCGTAAACCACTAACGAAATTAAAATTATACCAAGTTTCCTAATGCTTGGGGGCAAAAACTGGGCGGAAATACGGTCAGTCACGCAAGGATAAACCAATTTGGTATAATGTACGCGCGTACACAGTCCCACTGTTTTGTTAATGCACTTCTACAGTTTTGTACTTAAACAATGTGACCATCACTAAAAAAAGACCACACCAAGTATTAGCAAGAACATTTTTTGGGCAGCTGTAGTCCGCTATAGTGAGTTCAAGGGCGTTCAACCCTATTTCTGGCTTGTATATTGTTTGCTATCCTATCCCCCTCTCTAATTTATTTAAAAGGGAGGTGTAAGCCGAGGGATTAAGAGCATTAACAGATGGACGTTATTACTATAGTTCCTGTCCGAACGAATAAACATTTCAATCTTTTACCTGCTAGGTTGATTTTAGTGTGGTTTTAAAGGATTATAGTTGTGGTTTTTCAGCAAAAGATATTTTATATTTGAAAATACTTGTAACTACAATGTGTTCAAGAGTGAATTTAGAACCTATGTTTAGCTAACGTCTCGTAATGCATATTCCAATAATAACCAGACTTGTCCTGTAAACGAGTTTTAGTAGTTTGCATAAATCAAGAACACGATGTTGTAGCTACTTAATTGGATCAGACACTAGATCAACGTTAACTTTATCCAGTGACTGGCATAAACACATCTGTCAATGTACATACTATTTCGACTAAATGGTACCTACCTATCTAACACTTATAAGACGATGACATCATCGCGCCAATTTGTAAACTAACCCAATCACTACTGGACTTAGGAATCTAGATCACCTACAGCAGCATGAAAATGTATGCAACTATCGAATTAACGACGTTAGCTCATTTTTAGCGTTTCTTTACTTTTATAGGGTGCCAACGGGACCCTATATCAATCACAAAGGCTCCTCTGTCTGTCTGTCACAGGGCTGTATCTTTTGAACCGTAATAGGTAGTCATATGAAATTTTCACAGAGTATGTATTATTTATTATAGACGCTTTAACAAAAAAAAAAAAATGGAAATGTGTTAAATATTACACCGGGATACAGAGACGTGTGCGAGTTCAATCCGCACTAGGCCCCTTTTTTATTATCCTTTAAAGATCTGTAGCCCAGCGGGGTCCTCTGGGCTAAAGTTAAAAAAATAACCCAGAAAAGGTTTTTTTTTTACTAGTGTACCTACTTAAGTCTTTCTATGATTCTATCGTCTTGGCTATTCATACAACCTGTGGTGGCTAGACGATTATTCATGTTATTCAAATGACGTTTAATTAGGAATCATCAACAAGTCTTTGACAGACCTAATCAGCAGTTTGTTTACTTAGGTTGATCATTATCGCCGCGTCAGGAAGACGTTAATGACGAATAGCGATGGTCCAAGCATATTACACAAGCGTTTTACCTAACAAAGTGTTGGTTTAATCGGCTGACGGTTTCCGTAACCTCAACCGCATATCTACAGTACAATCCCAGCCTCGTGCATGAGTGACGGAAGACTATTTTGGGCTCCATTATCCAGAAATGGCTACGCGCCCGCTCGTGTTTGGATTTAACGAGTGAGCGTTTGGGTACGTAGGTACGTTACATATATCAGACCAACGTGGAACGCAACATAATTTTCAATGTTTGATTTTATTGCAAAGGAAGAAGCTAAATTAGGATATTTGAATTTAAATGGGCTCATTAACTCTGTAAAAAATTGGCAAGCCTTTCTTGGGTTTTATTCCATAAATGCATGAGACTTGGACAACAAGTAAGGACATCATTACCGGTTCTTTTAGTTACCAAAACGTTTTGAATGCATGTTGACCTACCGCTTGAGGGTCAAAATTCTGTTTAATGTTAATTAACTTTGTAAACAACATCGTCGGTATTCGGTGTTTTTATTTTATCTTTCTACCGTATTGATACTGCAATTTTTAATATCTTATCCAGGATAATCAGAGCGGTAGCATGTATTTATTTGTAGTTACAATATAATCTGACATTGAAAATACTATTCCGTGGAGGAAAAATTGTTACTAAAGGTCTGTCTACGTTCTCTACGGCCATGGGATACATAATACGTAGGCAGCAGTTGTCGTTATAGATATTTCGTTCAATAGAATGGATCGACTCGCCTCCGAGCCGTCTGGGAAGCTGCAATACGAGTCCCCCTCCCCCCACCCCTGCTAAGTGGAAGTGAAGATAGCGAACTCCTTCCCCCCTGTCCTCACAAGCACCCCTCCGACGCAGGAAGACGTCACATAATATACACCATTCGTTCAGTAAATAGATGTGGGCTGGTAGTTCGATTTCAAAATTGAAAGCTTTATAACCCTGGCCATGGTGGAATTATGCGATTAAAAACTCGTTTCATTGAATCTGAATCTAGAATAAATGGACTTTTAAAGTTTTAGTAATTCACAATATTCTTCATTTAAACTCTCTTTCAGGATCTTAGAGTAATGATGAGGGTCTCCTAAGAATTTATTTATTAAAAAAATTCGCTGGCTTTACATCTTTATCAGTAAACATGAACAACTCAAAGAGCATATTGTACCACAAAAGGGTCAATTATTCTTCAGAATAATTTTGTAAAGAGAGGTTCCTTTACCTGCCAACCTGTATAAAAACACGCTCCATCTGTTGTTCCAACGTTTTGCACCTGCCACCGACGAATAGGCTTTTTTGGCCAATCGCTATGCATCGCTCAATTTCTCAATGTCTTTAATTCCATTTAATTTCTGGCCTTTTTGTTTTATACTCAAGTTTGTGCATGGGGAACAGTTCCAAGCGAATTGTCACCCCTCTGAACTGTTGAAATAAGGGAAGGCCGGTATGCGAGAAGGGTCGCCGAAATTAATGGCCTAAATAATGAATGTTATGAGTACCTAAAGTAGTAAATACTTATGGCAAGAAATGAAACGCCGGCAAAAACGACTTAGGAATTACCATTATTTTCTTCGTGCTGCAAATATAGGAAGACCGGTTTTCCATGCAGCGAAAGCTAGCATGCTTAGTGGTCTAGAATCTATTTATATGGAGTAGACGTTTAAATCTGCATATTTGCACAGTGGAGTACTAAAACCGATTTTACATGAACGTGTCTGTACGTAGCGCCCTTTTGTTATTAAATCGTTACAGCGCATTTCAGACCGCTAGGTACCTATTACTAAATAATCGCATGTATGGGAGTTGTCTGCTCCACCACGTGCTTCGACTCACAACTGAATGAATCACACTGATTAGTCAAAGCTCACTACTTGTATGTGAATGACTTATTATAATATCCGTTACTTTATTCATAGCAACGTACATTCACAAAAACATGCTGGAACTTATTATCATTGGATAAGCCCTTCCGTGGGGAAACTCTTAGCCAGGAATAATTAACATTAAATTTGGGCAGCTAAATATTCACTAATTGTATTATTATGTCGATCCTTTCTCATATTATAAATAACACCCGAATCAGATCGATAATTGCGAAACGTGAGTGGCCAAGCGCTGTTTCTCAATATCCGCCACCCACCGGCATTTTGTTGTTAACATTGAGACAAACTCGGACAATAATGTTATTTAGTGTTAGGTTTAATTCAAAAACTTGAACCAAAACAGAATATTTACGTGCAACCCAAGTACATGCTTTCGTTAGCCGATAGTCGGCAGACCATTCCAAATACGGGAGGCAGAGCCGATAAACTGAATCAAAGTCTAAATAGTATGCCATCTATAATTAAAAACATTGTATACAAATATAGTACAGTATCGGAGAAGGAAATACCAAATTAAAAGCAAGATATAGCACGCGACTCTATATCTACACGGCCAAGACAACATCGTTATCGATCGTGGTCGCGCATTTGCCGGGTCGGCTCATTTGCAAAAAAAACCCTTTTATAACATAAACATGAGGGGATACTGAGTGAATAGGCTTTATTGTATTTCACGACTCTTACCTGAGAAGACCGAGTGGCGGCTCAGCGCAGCTCCCACAACACTTGAAACACAACACACGCGAAGAGACGAGTGGCGACGACCGACCCGCCCAGGCTACAGACGCGGTATGAGTAACTTGTATAGCTATGATATAAACGGCCGATGACATCCGACCATAGAAAAGGATGGGTGTACTATATCGTATCTCTTCTACGCCTCAACGAATCAACAAGAGCGGTCCTGGCCGAGACGTACCGATTTTAACCGAGAACCGAGGGTCGCAGGACATGAAAGTAATGCGCACGCAGGATATTGGTATTAGACACTCATAAGCGTGCAGTTCGGAGTTGCGGTCCCTTGTTCAGTTTATTGAATTCAAAGGTGTTTTGCGTCGTCTCACTCTTACAGGATGTGTTGCTTTATCGACTGGAACATTATTTATAGCGCTCTGACTGTACAATGTATGTGTTTTATTTTGACTGAAAATGTGTAAAATATACATATAAAAACGAAACTAAATAGATAATAATATTTTTTATTAAAAGTAGAATAATAATTTATAACAACATAAATAAATAACATTTCTATGGCAGCATAACTATAATATTATATCTGGTGTATAATATAGAAAAATATTCTTGAACATTGTAACCATTAAGAATCAATTCTTGCACTCTTATTTCAATTTATTCCTACACAGCTATGTAGACTGTGACAGTACCTATGAAAGGTTTCGAAGTTTTATATACTTAAGTGTGGAAAATATATACCACGAATACAAAAATTTATGGCACATAAAAATAATTCTTCTAATCGTCTTATTATTTCTTAAATACATAACATGAAACAGTAATGGCTGAAAGTGAGGTTTTTAGGAACGTTAGTGGTTAGATACGATAAAACATGTAACATAGCTGTTATATAGCTTTATAATGCTCACGGCTTATTAGGGTTTACTATATTACTACACAAGATCTACTCATAATTTCCATTGGACAATATTATTATATCTATATAATTATATATTTCTCTAAATACATTCAATTCTCAACATCTAATCTAATAGCTTTCAAAATTTACTTAACACTACATGAGGTTATTACCATATGTTATTAAATAATGTTACAAAACCGTGAAGTTGCTTATAATGAAATGAAAAAAAAATAGCCATATTATTCCATTTTGCTTTGTTAGGGTTTTGTAACATTAATTTCAAATTAGTATACAATTTCTACTTCTTAGTTTACACCAAAGATCTTTTGGCACTATTGCAGAAAGAGAGGGAATAGGAAAGTTATACATTTACATAAAAAATATCGTTTGTTAATATGTTTGTAAACATTGGAGACTTTTTTCTAGATAACTTTAAAGAAAATATATATATTTTCTAACTAATATGGTTTAGCCGTACTTTCGACACCGCAAAAGACTGGTGTTGGGGTAACGTTAGTGAGTACCGTTCTAATATCTTGGTGAGCGCGGGAAGGTGTGCGATGGATGGAGATGATCTCAAACATCACCGGGTGCAGGCAGTTTCTCCCAGGAAGGTTCCACGCCCCAGATCTCACGGGCGTACTCCTCAATGGTGCGATCAGATGAGAACTTGCCAGAAGACGCAATGTTCTCGATCACCATCTCGGCCCATTTAGCCTGGTTCTGTGAACGCGAAAAAATATTTAAGGTGAATATTATCTATTCCCAACATCTAATATTCAAAGTCCTGAGTGACTGACTGACTGATATATCAACGCACAGCCTTAACCGCTGATCCTACAGACATGAAATTTGGAGGGTGTGTTCTTTGTGAAGAGTAGGTACACTAAGAAAGGGTTTTTTAAAATTCCATTTTAACAGGGTGAAATGGAGGTTGAATTTTCTGTGAAACTTTTTATTCTCTGGGTCGATTGATGCTAACGTTTTTACAGATCGAACGTGTTCGGATTACACAGGAAATCAAGGCAGGGGCTTTTATGTTTGGAAGTATGTCATTTAGTCGTTATTATATTTTTGTAGTCGACTTATCAAGGTTTATTGATGTCTTACATCATAAGCTAAAGCCAAGCTTTCATATCCTACACGATATTGGCAAAATTGTGGTGTCTCATCCACAAAATACATAAATGAAGAGTTGAAGCTGACCATTTCAAAATATGGAATAAATTTTTGTGTCAGCAAAAGTTATTGGTAAAAGAAAGAACTTAATCACATCTAGCATTGCTCCTAACGTGAGAAGATCTGGCAATTTCTAATTATGGAAGAGACATCAATTTAACCTATAAACTACTGATAACATATCTACGTACCTACTTGTAATTTGGGGTTTAATGCCTGTAATTTGTACCAATAACCTTTACGCCTTTTATTTATTTTGTGCCAGTATGGATCAAACAACTCGTTCTTGTCGCTGTTGTAAAACCGAAATGTCAGCATTATCATTTCAGCCGAAAGAAGTCCACAGCTGGACATAGGCCTCCCCCAATTTGGGGGGGGTTTGTCACAATCGCCACGCATGGCAGGCGCGTTGGCGATCACAGTATGACGGTAAAATGCATAGAGAACGCTGCTGCCCATTCTCTAGTACCTAAATCTCTTAGTCCCTTCATACGAAACCCACGGAAAGAAATGATATGGTGCTATTCTTTATGTCCGGCGCCACACGGAACAGATGACGGATTGGGGATTAATGCCCGTAATTTGTACCATTAACCGATGGCCTTTTATTTATTTTGTGCCAGTATGGATCAGAAAACTCGTTCTCGTCATTGTCGTAAAATCGAGTTTGTATATCCCAGTAACTCTGAAAATGCTACTCATACATAAAATCACGCATATGAAATCTCTACTATTTAAGTTACAATGTGCATGTACGGAAGCTGTACGTTCACGATATTACTGGTAACGAACTCAGTGCCAAGTTATGTCAATAAGAGATACATAGTTGCTGGTGTGGTATTAATATATCTTGCGCTTAAAGGTTGAATAGTGCAGAAATGACTCATTACTCTAGTGATAACCTTTAAGATAAACAAAAAAATTCGTCATTTTTATATTTATCAAATGATGGTAAACAATATGGTTATCGCTGTTAATTCGGAAATAATTTGCACATTATAACTGATTGGCATTTTTCTGACCTTAACAAAAACCGTTATAATAGCAAAGAAGTGTTTTGGAAATCAAAATGAAGTCGCGGATATATTGACACTCGTGATCACATGTTACTGCGGGCCATTTTGTTAAGGGTTCAGATCACTTATAGATTTGGTTTTGTTGTAGAATTTAGTGTTATTATATCTTTAAAATCCGTCGCCGCGTTTCATATTTATTGCTCTGAGAAACAACGTTGAAGCTGCACAATTAATTGATCAGCAAATTGACTACGAACTAAAATTCTCCGTATATTCAAAGCACAACTGTCATTTTTTGACAGCTGTACGAAATAGCTATAACACGGCAAATTGGCGTAAGGTGCTAAAAAATTAATTTCCTTGACCTGCATTAATGTCATAATCGGCCTATATTGTTCCCACAGCTGGGACACAGGCCTACTCTCGGTGAGAGGGAGTGGGCTGTAATCTACTATACGGCCCCAGTGCGGGTTGGTAAAAGTCACATGTCTTCGAATTTTTTGGTTCTAGGACATGCCGGTTTCCTCACGATGTTCTCCTTGAACTTACTTCTGCCAAGGAAAGAAAGGAAGTAAAGTGTAGAGGAACATACCTGATAACACTCGGAGACCTTGTCCTGTGCCTCAATATACGCGTCGTAGTCCGCGAGGTGGAGGAACCGGTCGTGCTGCAGAAGAACATCGGCGATGTGCGCGAACCGGCCCGGTTCGCCCGGCGAGAAGAAACCGCTGCGGATCTGCTCGATACACTGCCGGAGCTCCGGGTTGCGCTCGTAGTACTCGTAGGCGTTGTAACTACGCACATTAATCAAAATTAATTCACTTAAATTAGGCCCCAAACATTCCCTGACCCTTTACGACTTTCTACGACGAGGTTTTTCTAGGAGAAACTGGTGTAAAAAAAGACTCGCCAATTATTTGAGAAACTGCAACAGACAGAGTGGTTATGTTTCCATTCGTCGCTAAATAAGTCTAATGCTGAGGTTGGCAGCAAAACTTTTATACTTTTTAATCATGGTTTCAGCAGACAAACCTTAACCTCTGGTATACTAATCGAGAGCATCTCTAGGTCGAGTAGACCGTGACTGACTGGGAATCCTTGTTATTCTCTAAGTTGGAATTGTGCCCAGTAAATAACGATAGCGTCGCAGATGAAAACAGGTGATGCCAACAACGGCATTGTAAACAGTAAACATATGCTTTCACTTTCGGAGATTACAGGCGCCTAGATAAGAATCCTAGCCGTAGCCGTACTTTGAATCAAAATACCTAGATGGCACCATATACGCATGAAAAACATATGTTCTAAAGTATCTAATGAAAAAGTAAATAAATGGATCAGAAAACGTACTTGGGTGCCAATTTGTAGTGCCACTTACGAATTGAGTGCTTTGATTGGACTATTTGAATATTTAAACCCAAAATTTAAATCAAATCAAATCAAAATATCTTTATTTCACATAAACCTACATACTTATGAAACGTCAGAACCAAGGTGCACGGTTCCAAATTGTTGATTCCTATGGAGAAGAGCCGGCAAGAAACTCCATGGTTATTTTTTTTTAATAGTTATCTTTTACAATGCTGCCGTCATTATTAAAAAGGGCACAACTAGCATTTTGTAAATGTTCAGAAAATCGATGTTAAAATATTTTTTGAATTATGTTTAAAAAAAACACGACTAAACTATGTTTTTCGAAATTGTGTGAATTTAAATAGTTGTATATATATAGTACATATAAGACTATAGTAATATTTTTTATTATTTTTAATGCATATAATAAATAATTAGCTTATTTTTTTTCAACTTAACATAAAAAATTACATAACAGGAGCAATATTATATACAACCAAATGTGCCTTTTCAATGTAAAATTTTAAAATGTTACATTGAAAAGGCACTTTTATTCAATTGTGCCTTTTTACATGTTATTAAAATAGTATACATACAGTAAGAAGAAATATTAGAATATATTTTATACTTCTTGATGAATAAAAACAATCTTATTGTGCACTTTCTTGTGTTTCTGGAGTGGGATGTGTAAATAACCTTGACCCACCACTTCATCTTCGTTCATAGATGTTTAGTAGTAAAGGCATAACCGCCAGTGTGCCTTTTTTTAAACGCTTTATTTATAAAAAAATAAGGTATAGGGTAAATAGTAAAGACATAACTGCTAGTTGTGACTTTTCTTCTTCAATAATTGCTAGGGTGTTGGTATAAAAAAAAATAAGCACAATTGCCACATAAGCCTTTTATATTTGACGTAAGCCAACTACGCCTTTTCAATTAAATATATTAAAAATATAAAGGTGAAATAAAAGGCATATCTCGCAATGTGCCCTTTTCCTGGTTAAAAACTTTAAAAATGTTGCAGTTGTGCCCTTTAAGCTTATGGTGTCTCTGTTATTTTTTTTGCTATAAATAAAAAATAAAATTAGGCGTATAGGCTTTTTTTTCCTGATTCCGGTGATATACTGCCGTCATTATTAAAAAGGGCACACCTAGCATTTTGTAAATGTTGAGAAAATCGATGTTAAAATATTTTTTGAATTATGTTTAAAAAAACACGACTAAACTATGTTTTTCGAAATTGTGTGAATTTAAATAGTTGTATATATATAGTACATATAAGATTATAGCAATATTTTTTATTATTTTTAATGCATATAATAAATAATTAGCTTATTTTTTTCAACTTAACATAAATATTACACAACAGGAGCAATATTACAGTTAAAAGGCATATACAACCAAATGTGCCTTTTCAATGTAAAATTTTAAAATGTTACATTGAAAAGGCACTTTTATTCAATTGTGCCTTTTTACATATTATTAAAATAGTATACATACAGTAAAATATTAGAATATATTATATTTTATACTTCTTGATGAATAATAACAATCTTATTGTGCAATTTCTTGTGTTTCTGCAGTGGGACGTGTAAATAACCTTGACCCACCACTTCATCTTCGTTCATAGATGTTTAGTAGTAAAGGCATAACCGCCAGTGTGCCTTTTTTTAAACGCTTTATTTATAAAAAAATAAGGTATAGGGTAAATAGTAAAGACATAACTGCTAGTTGTGACTTTTCTTCTTCAATAATTGCTAGGGTGTTGGTATCAAAAAAAATAAGCACAATTGCCACATAAGCCTTTTATATTTGACGTAAGCCAATTACGCCTTTTCAATTAAACATATTAAAAATATAAAGGTGAAATAAAAGGCATATCTCACAATGTGCCCTTTTCCTGGTTAAAAACTTTAAAAATGTTGCAGTTGTGCCCTTTAAGCTTATGGTATCTCTGTTATTTTTTTTTTGCTAAAAAAAAGAATTAGGCATATAGGCTTTTTTTCCTGATTCCGGTGATATATATAACTCAATTTCATGAAAAATGTTAGTTGTGCCCTTTTTTATTAAAACGGCAGAATGGTTACAAATTAGTTTGTTAATAGGTATCGGAGAACAGTGTAGGGCTGTCAAGTACCAGGTACTTAATATCAACTTAGGTAAATATGTTTTTCATTTAACAATTCATGTTAATTTTATAGCCTCAATGTTTTTCATGACTTTTCAATTACAATTGAATAATGCTATTAAAAACATGCTGAAAAACAACATTGCTACTAGGTACATCATTGATTCTTCAATGCAATTTGAAATAGAGTTAATTTTCTGTCACTTACAATCCGAAGAAATACTGTAGTAATGTAGGTCATATAGATTAGCGCTAGAGGTCGGAACATCAGCTGTTCAATGAAGCTGATAAATTGCCTAGTGCTAGATAAAGAGTAGATTTTAGCTACTAGTCTCTGAATATAGCTTAGGTAGTTGCTCTGATTATAATTTATTTTTAAATCAATTGTGAGCGTCACACTGCATGTTTTGTTTGGCAAATTATAAGATGACTTATCGATGATACGGTGTTTTAAGAACGATTAACCTTATGGTGAAACAAAATATAAGTACAGGCACGGTTATTACAGCAGAGAAGTGCATTTACCTTTAGATGAGCCAACTTATCTTGGAACTAAAACGGTTCCCCGAGTATTCGGACTTTCTCGTAGTTACGCGAGTGAAATGTATGTGGACGGATTGTGAGCGGAGTGTGTGCAAAGTAATCTTTTAACCTGAAAGTTGACTGGCAGAGAATGTGTTATGGTATTAAGATAGTGAACTTAAACATAAAGAACATAAGGTGAACATAAAGTGTTAGGGTCGGTTCACATCTGACGGAAGATGCGTCGAGCGTATCATCGGTCGCGTTTATTCGGTCTAAGGGTCGGTTCACATCTGACGGAAGATGCGTCGCGTATCATCGGTCGCGTAACGCCAGAACAGACAATTATATGAGAAAACATTCAACCTTTCACACTTAAAGAAGAGACGCTGTACGCTCGACGCACTAACGCATCTTCGGTTAAGTGTGAAAGGTGAACCCGTGTGTTATTACTTAGCCACAACCCCCCAAGTAGTAAACTACTACTATTTATTTATTTTGAATTGACTTCAAATTGTCATCATGATGAAGAGATCAATGGTGGCTCTTTGACAGAAAAACAACTGTTTGAGTTTGTTTTGCTCACCCCCGCTTCTGCAGAGCATTCACATCATCGACCCTCATGCCGAAAATGAAGAAGTTCTTCTCTCCGGCCTCCTCTGCCATCTCGACGTTAGCGCCGTCCATGGTACCGATGGTCAGACTTCCGTTCAACATGAACTTCATGTTACCGGTACCTGAGGCTTCGGTACCAGCGGTGGAGATCTATAAAAGTAAGGACATTATTAGTAATAAATAAAGGTTGTGTGCGAGCAACAACTAAATGAGGGTATTGAAATCACTAGAGCGTCCATGATAGAATACCCTATTTTGGCAAAAAAAAAAGCTAGAAAAATTAAAAATTAAAAATTTGTACTGCTAATGTTAATATTTCGTTGAAAAATATGAAAATTCGTATCTAAACTAAGTTAACCACAAGGACCAACTAATTGGTATCTCAAAAAGTGTCAACTAGCCTATAAGCTACTCTGCAAGGTGTTATCAGTACTGACTGCCTTAACAGACATTCGCGCCATTCCAGCACGCGTAGCATGACCACCATAGAAAGAATATTGTCTATTCTTGGTAGAAAAGAGATAGAACTGTCATGCTACGCCAGCATAAAACGGGAACAAATCTTTCTACAATCTTTAATTCTGTCTTTAATCTTTCTACAATCTCTAATTTTGTCTATTCTTCCGTCGACAAAACCCATTTCTATGGTGGTCATGCTACGCGTGCTGGGGGTTAAGTAAATTTTAGCTGCCTTTTGAAGACAGGTTCTTGAGAACTCATAATCAACATTTGTTGATACAAGTTTGTGGGATGCCGAAATGATACGATAGATTCGTGATGATATTGCTGAGTAAAATTGTTGTAGCAGTCTGCTATCACACACCTAACATACGTGGAGACTTGAGCACTATCAGTTCACCCCTTATAAGGATAGGACTGTTAAAAGTCAGAAATCTTTTATTATAAAAGTGCACACCCCTCCACTGCTCGTTGCATAAACATTTCACATGCTTGTGTGCGAAATTTTAGTGGAGGGGCGTGCAGTTTAATAGTAAAGATTACTACTATTTGGCCTGTTGTATTTATTTAAAATTCGAGCCTTCTATAATCTACGTCAAGTTATTGGATCCTAAAAGTAACATTATGTCGCATCACTACTGCTCTGTGGACATCCCTAGCTTTAATACGAGAATTGAAGTCGATACCTCCCACGTAAGTTGTTGTAACCCACAATATGCATGTTTTATGTTTTTTTAAATCAAACCGCCTATTTTTACCTACTTTATGTGTTAAGAGTAAAAAAAAATTTTTTTTTTTTAATTATATTTACCAGACGTATAAAGTTGTATTATTACAACGGCGGCGTATAACAGCGCGAGGGTTTCTTTTTAAAACTCCCTAGTGTAAAATTACAATTTTGAAGATACAACAACTTACATGGGAGGTATCGAAGTATTGTACATGATTAAAGTTTTCTGCTTTTATATAAATTATTTTCATGGAACCTCAACATAGCCATTCATGATGTTCAATGTCTTTTCTTGCCAAAGAAGTCGTTAAATATGAATGACGTAATTTTCAACTTATAACCTCCAGTAAATTTTTACGGATTTTATGACTAACACGTGATTCCAGATATATCTCGGCGAAAGACGCATACATGACGATATCTATTGTGTAAAATAATGGCAATAATATCTCGGGAAACGTCAATTGTGCGGCAATAACTCATTGTTCTCATTTGTGGTTGATAAGTTTTACTGCCTTTCGTCTACTTTCTCGATCCTCTTATCTATCACGTCGGAAAGACTTAATAATTCTCATTACTGCAACCATTTTGAATTGGTACAGAAGTCTAGAAACTTTAGAATCATTGCAGCTCCAGATTTTTAGGTATAGTTCAACTAGACCATTCAAAATGGAAACGTTCAGGCCACTGCTGGAAATTGCCCTCTCCTAAATCGCGCCACAACACCCGCACTCTAATTGCGTAAAATAGTTTCAATCAAAATCTTACTAAATGCTTTAAAAAATTAAGGAAAATCAAATCCAATACTACATAGGTTTGAACAATTCGCGCGCTCAACAATGTTAATGACGCATTAAACGTGGCTGAATTGTCACCGTGAAAAGCATCATCAGATCACGACAGGTTCACCTATAAATCTAAGAGATTTGTCATCTATACTTTATTATTTTATTAATATTATTATAAAGCTGAAGAGTTTGTTTGTTTGATTGAACGCGCTAATCTCAGGAACTACTGGTCCGAATTGAACAATTCTTTTTGTGTTGGGTAGCCTATTTATCGAGGAAGGCTATAGGCTATATAACATCACGTTACAATTATGAGGAGCGGAGCAGTAATGAAAAATGTTGCAAAAACGGGGAAAATCGCACGGGTAGGCGATTAGACGCGACGGGAAGGGTCGGGGGAACAAGAAATTTAACGCGGACGAAGTCGCGGGCAGATGCTAGTATTTTATAAATTAATTATATGATACAAACTATAAGAGATATAGCTGCATTGTTGATTTACTTTCACAGCTCTGCAAGGATGATCTTTCACAAAAACCAGTGTATTTATACAGGCCCTGTCTATTGACACAAAGTTATGAACCAACCTGTTCACTGAGGTCAGCTGCGGGCATGATGCGCTCAGCCAGCGTGACGCGGTAGTTCTCCAAGAAGATTAACTTCAGCTTGTCTCCAACATCTGGGTCGTTATTTACCTGATACAAAGAAAAAAAACATGAAGTACAAAGATGGTCAGTATTAACAAATTTCATCATCATCATCATCATCATCATTTCAGCCGAAAGACGTCCACTGCTGGACATAGGCCTCCCCTAAGCACCGCTACTTCGACCGGTTCTATGCTTCTCGCATCCATCGAGAGAAAATTTATAAAAACATATTCTGGATTTAATCATTTTACTTTATCATTAAAATCTATGAAAGGTTTTCGTTTAAAAATATCTCGATGAAACGAGACTGTCGCGGTGTGATGCCAAAGCGAAGTTGTGTTACTTTTGACACATAATAAAAACTGCTCTTTTGTATATTTATAACTACTGCCCAATCCTTCTTCGCACGATTTTTACGACTTGACAAAGCATGAAGGCTTATTATGTGTAACTTTAATATGAATGTTATACATATAAACCTTCTGGAATACAGGTCTTTTTCGAAACACAGGTTTGAATAAACGGAGATCGGACGGGTCGTTAACTAATATTCTAATTCCGAAACATCATTACTTGCGCTTGAAGAGTTTATTTTAAGGCACTATAATTGTATGGGAAATGTACTGTTGGCTTAATATACTCTTTTTTAAACATTTTTACTAATTAAATTATTACTTAATAAATTCTCTAAATGACGGCTAAAACCTCAAAAAAACCGGAGTCTAGTTCAGAAGAACAATGCGGCCCCACAGATAGACACGAAAAGCGCCTTTAATTTATAAATATAGATACAAATAAGCAGCCATATTGGCAAAATCCAAAAATACTCACAGTGTTTCCGACAGCACAAGCCAAGGCAATCATTTGCTTAGCGACATAGTATCCGGGGGCAGCCTTGCCTCCGATCATGACCGTCCGCGGAGTGATGGGCGCGCTGGGGTCGCGCTTGATGCGGTTGTACAGCGTGATGACGTGCAAGATGTTCAGCAGTTGCCGCTTGTACTCGTGGATGCGCTTCACCTGCACGTCGAACATCGACGCCGGGTTGATCTTCACACCCGTGTCCCGCTCAATCAAAGAAGCAAGCCTCAACTTGTTCTCCTGCTTAACCTTCATAACCGCCCGCTGGAAAGCAGGGTCTTTCGACCAGCGCTTCAGCTGCTGCAGTTTCTCCAAATGAACCGTCCATTCCTCACCAATCTTGTCGCTGATGAGATCAGACAGCCCTGGATTGCACAGAAGCAGCCAGCGACGGGGAGTGATGCCGTTAGTCTTGTTCTGGAACTTTTCGGGCCACATCTCGAAGAAGTCCTTGAAGATTGTTGCTTTGAGGATTTCGGAGTGAATGGCTGCGACGCCATTGACCGCGTGTGAGCCGACAATGCACAAGTGAGCCATGTTCACTCGTTTTTCGCCCTCTTCTTCGATGAGCGACATGCGGCGCATGCGGTCCTGGTCGCCCGGCCAGCGCTTCTCGACTTCCTTCAGATGCAGGAAGTTGATGTGGTAGATCAACTGCATGTGCCTTGGCAGCACGTTCTCCAACATACTGGTTGGCCACCTTTCTAGAGCTTCAGGTAAAACAGTGTGATTCGTGTAAGCGCAGCACTTTTGTACTAGCTCCCATGCTTTCTCATAGGACAGTTTTTCAGTGTCAATCAAAATTCTGAGTAGCTCAGGAATAGCGAGCGCAGGGTGGGTGTCGTTGAGCTGTATGGCAACTTTCTCAGGAAGACTTTCGAAAGTTGTTCTGACGGCCTCGCGACTACCGAATTTAGAGTTTTTGTATCTCCTGAGAATATCTTGTAGAGTAGCAGCGCACATGAAGTACTCCTGACGCAGACGCAACTCCTTGCCTTCAAAGAAGTTGTCATTGGGGTACAAAACTCTGGAAATATTCTCCGCAACGTTACGATCTAGGACAGCTTGGATGTAGTCGCCAGAATTGACTGAAAATAATTTATTGATTGGTTAGTAGATATGTACTTTTTGCACCAACTAATAATGACATCATGTTTATATGCTAACTAGTATCTAAAGTAGTTTCTTCTACTTACAGAATTTCAAGTTGAAGTCGACGGGACTCTTAGCAGACCAGAGACGCAGGGTGTTGACCACATTGTTGTTGTAGCCGGGAATCGGATTATCGTAGGGCATCGCGAACACGACCTGATAACAAACAATGAATTTCTTATCAACCTCTTTATTACTTTGGTTTATGATTATCGAACAGAACCTACCTATTTGATTTCCATAACATAGTGCTAGTAAACCATATCATCCTATAAACTTTCAGAATGTCTAATTTTGTTCAGGTTTGTGACTTTGTGTTTTAGGTGTTAGTGAGTGACTTCGGAATTACTAATAACATGTCCGTATTTCAGCTAAAAATAGGGTGACAGTTATTATCAGACACGACCCGGCCAGTTCAAAACATTTCTTCAGCATAACATGCGTCACACATCACACAATTGACAGCATAGAAACGGGATATTTGTTGTTTACACAAGATTATCGACAACAAGAACTTTTATCTGACGACCTACAGATAAGTATCTTACGATTATCTCTTGAAAGTTCAAGGTAAACTGGAGTTCTAGAAGGGAACAACATCTCAAGAATTGCAATAATAAGTTAATGGTTATTTAAATTTGTAGTGGCACTTTACAATGTTATTTGGACAGTGGGGAGCGTAACAACTGTGTAAATGGTCAATTGCTGCACAGGAAGCGAAATTACTGCGGAGTATTGTCGGCTAGTTGTGTGGGTTAGCTTGACTATCATACTAACTGCATTGGCTGAGGAATATTCCTATTAATTGTAAACAATTTTGGCGCTAAACCGTTTACTATTTAGTAATAAGTTCTGTTCGGATACAGTTTTGCCGTACCAAATAACCGAGAGTACTCTATTAGGTTATAAACAGGACGGCTATGTTGTGATAATACATAATTTATACTTTGAGGCGCTACATAATTTCTAATCAAATAATAAATCAAAAATATCCTTCCTCAAATTATTATAATTAGATAAGGAGAGTATTTACTCGTAGTAAGTAATTTTGAAACGTGTATGTAAATTAAATAATTAAAACCCAGTGAAATGACATTACATAATGTGGCAGTACGTCTATAACTCTATAATGAACAATAGTCATAATTTTATTTTGCTTCTGATTACACTATTCACAGCAACAAATTGGCGTTACAGATAAAATCACTCGGGTATCACGAAGGTATGAAATGTAACTTGGAACTCAGAAAAATCGTTAGCACGTATCGTACAATGTTAAAATTAATAAACAATGAAGGGAATCTTTTCTTTGCTGTCGGGATTCATTAAGAAGGAATAACTATTCACTTCTTTCCGTGACAAGGACAAACTAAAGTGAACAATAAAATAGGCTTGAACATGAAACCGTGGCATGGTGAATCGGTACTTATGTTTATTTCGAACGCCACAAAGCAAAGGGTGGCTTTGTAAACAAACAAAAAAAAAAAAGGTTCTCATTCGTCATAATCTTTCGTTTTTCTAGTTACCTGCGTGTCAATCCATTTCTTTCCTTCGGGCGTGTCGACCACGCGTCCGTAGAAGTTGACGGGCAACATGAACTCGGGACGCGCCTTCTCCCACGGGTTGCCGTAGCGCAGCCAGTCATCAGGTTCCTCCTGCTGTTCGCCGTGCTCAATCTTCTGCGCGAAGATACCGTACTCATACCTGATACCTGTAAGGAGTGCCAAAAAAAAAAACATGTCAGTTAGTCAGACGTACAGTTTTGATCTAGCAGTCCCCAAGTGTTGTGGTGAGCCATACTTTTTTCATGAAACAGCATAGCACATACCTCACATAACATCAAGCCTGTATTCCCCGATGGGTCAGGCAGAGGCGTGCAAGTACTCCCACATTCCGCCATTTATTCTTGTAGTCGTATGCTATAAGGGGGAATAGCCACACGGGTTCATCGTAGGTTTAGTTACGCTTGATGCGGTGGATTCGTAGACGGGTGGTGCATTCCATATCGAGATCCCAAAGCACGTTAAGCCGTTGGTTCTGTCATTCGTAGATATCTGACAGTCAATGTGGGTAGTCAGAGGTCCAAAACTCTGACAACCAGTTATACCAAAGAGTATCGTATTACTGGGCAACCCAGTAACTAGTTTGGTGCGGTCCGATAGGGAGTTGCTCCATATAAAATACTGGGTTTTCAGCAGCATCTGGTTACACTGGAGGCCGACCAACCGCAGCATAGTTGGGAAAACGCTAGGCAAATTGATTGATTTTGCTATGGATCCGGGGATCGAACCAAGATCCAGGAGGTAAAATCAGTAAGTGTTGCACAGCATACAGCAGCTACGCTAGGCGCGGTAGGCATATATTGGTGAAGAGCACTGACAATACTCAAATCAAATATTTTAAATCTGCATGACCCTTCATTCAGAAATCAATGATCATTAACGTGATTTCGTATCACGCTATGAATAGATAAGAAAAAGCAATTCATTTTAGTGAATAAGTAAACGTAGATGTGTCTGGGTTGATGTACATTGTGTGTTGCGCGGACGTTGACCTTTATTTGACTGGCGCGGGGCGCCTCGTATCATTATTATTTTTGTTGCTGTCTACCAATTTGGAAAAATGTGATATAACTTTCTACAAATAAAATATTCTTTATCAAAATGACTACATTAATCTGTTGTCGCATCATGTTGATTATTACTGATACGTGTTGTAAATGGTATAATAGACAACATGTTTAGGTACCTACTTTGATTATGTAATTTCATAATCTCATCATTAATAAAACGGAAACCGTAATAAGACTCGCATGTAACAGACAATTGTTTTGAACACAAAAAGATTAGAAATCAGTTTTTAGTTCAACTTTAATTTTATAGTTTAGAGGTCAATAAAGAAAGGCGATACAAAAGAATAATGTATCTCAGACTATAAATATTGTGTAATAAGTGTTTTAAGTATTGAATTTAGTTTGTACAATTATAATTGGCGGCGCGCCAGCGGCGGTGTTGTCAACTGCTTCAAATTAGTTTACACTGGCAAAAATAATGTCAAGTATGTTTCCAATGTCCTGTGGGTCATAATTAGGAGTTTCTTGAAATAATTTCAATTTATGTTATTGCATCTTCCTCAAAATGAATTCCTCTTTGGTTCAATTATGTTAATGTTCTGCTTTTCTTTTATTACAGTACTGTTTAATTATGTACTAATGTTGTTTGTTTTTATTATATGAGTGAATCATACAAATTAAATATTAGACAAAAAACTATGAATGGGCATCATAAAGGTCTGACACAAAATGCAAAGAGCAAGTCATTCACAAAAAACAAGATTCTGATTTGTCATAGTTCAAAGTGCTGGATATATACTATGCTTCTCCAAATTCTGGAAGTCAAACCTTTTTCAAAATATGTTTTTTGGTATAATTCACTTACCATAACCATAGGCAGCCAGTCCGAGAGTCGCCATGGAGTCAAGGAAGCAAGCGGCCAGACGTCCCAGACCACCGTTACCAAGACCAGCATCCTCCTCCAGCTCCTCCAACTCTTCAATGTCTAAACCGAGCTGGTACAGGGCTTCATCAACAGTACCCTGGATACCCAGGTTGATCATGGTGTTTTGGAGTGACCTCCCCATGTAGTACTCCAGGGAGAGGTAGTAGACACGCTAACAAAAAAAAAAATAGTAAATTATATACAAAGCTAAAGGCATGGAATGATAATTTAATTATGGTTTGGGATGTTTGAGCACTGTGTTTTTGTTATTTTTTGCATATTTGCCTGTAATATTATTGTAAAATTTTATGAACATTTTTATATGACTTCTACATTTTCATTACTAGCTATGAGATTGAATTTTTAAATGAAGCATGTATCTTGAATATACTACTGAAATTACCATTGTTTGTTTGTACTTATAAAAATGTATGAATAGTCTTTGAACAATGCCCAGTGTGAAAGCATCTCATTTATTTTCTTTTCAAAATGTTGTATCATAAACTCATTTACCAATATAGGTTCCTGAAAATAAGTTTAAGACTTAAGGATGCAGGTAATAAAATGTTAATTATGAGCATAACTTTACAAAAAACACTTTAAATAAGTAAAGTGGGTAGTCCACTAAGTTATTTAAATCCTAAAGTATTAATAGTGAGTATATTTACCTTGGGGTCCTTTTCATAGTAGTACTGTTGGGTTCGAATCCAGCGCGAGACAAGGTGGTCCCTCACGGTGTGGGCCAAGGCAAAGTAGTAGTCTCTCGGAGTCGCAACATTTCTATCCTTCACCAGCGTGTAATGCACATGACGATTGAACGCCTTCTTCACCTCGGTAACATTTTCTACTGCTACAATACCTCGCACAGAGATTTGTTTCCGCTTTTCCGAATCGCTTTGTACGCTCATCTTGATTTATTTTCTAATATGATCAGATAAGGCCCGTGCAACCGCTAGACCCGGTCAACCCTGACTGGTCAAACCCGTCAAACGCGGTTCGCGATATCGGTCACCTTGAGAAGGTCAAACATATGAAGCTACCACAGACTATTAACCGGATTTATTAGGAGTGTATGGAGTAAAAATAAAACTTTTAACAATTCCCAAGCTTGCTAAATAAAGACTGATCAATTAACCCTATTAGCACGTTTATGTTTTAATTCAAAATAGAAGAATAATCTTTATTTTTTCTGCCGAAAATAATTAAAATAACCTGTACATGACACTGACAAGCGAGTCGAAGGGTGCTTTCCGAATAAGAATATATCGCTCACAGCGCTCACAGCAATAATTTGCGTTCCGATTTGGATATCACGATTATGACAGCTGACAACTGTCAACAATTCGGTACGCTCGTGAACGCGCTAACAGTGCTTTCTGTCGACAGCGGCTTTGCTTGCCATTATAAAAAATAGAGTAGAATAAAACAGTGCTTTTTCAACATCAAACCTCACAACTCGTTTTGCAACTGAGGAACGATTGTCAAGTATGGTTAATTTTGAAAATGGAAGAAAAAGAACAGTGTAATCTTACTTACATATTAAGATTCATTATATGTTGATTTAATTATTGTTTCTATTACGTAGTTTTTCTTTTAACATTCTGTAAAATAATGTAAGATCTAAGTTGTTTAATTACTTAAAACTTATGTATTACACAATGTAACTTATAGTAAATGTGTATTTCATTTTTGGCAACTAAATAATAAGACTTAAATGCCAAGTAGTAAATTTCTTGCAATTGTACACCATTTTTTTTTTTTTTTTTTTTCAGGATGGGAAATCATCAAATGACTTCTCCCGCTCTGGGCGGAGCGGGAGGGCGAGTCAGACTTTTACTGACTAAAACCCACCCGTGTTCCATCAGTTGCCCATGTGCCAGGGTCACGGTATCTCTTTCGAACAATCACGCGACCCCGGCAGGGTTGTATACCATTGCGCCATATATTGGGATAGGTATGTAAATAATGTGCAACACTAATAGTAATAAAATATTTTTATTAACAATAAATTAGAATCACAGTTTAGTCAGACTGAAGCTCAGGTGCCCCGCCTGACCTCCAGGCTACATTTCTCTCCTAATTATAATATTAATGATAAATGATAAAAGATAAATGACTTTATTTTTGCAAGTAGGTTTGTACAAACACTTTTACACGTCAATCATATTTTTTTAAACTAGATGAGGTCGGCGTTTCCTATCTGACTACTCTGAGAAGAAACATAGCAAACAGTATATATAAGGCTTAGTACTAATATATCAAATCTGTATCAATTCTAGTAAATATTATGTAAAATCACAGACATACAGTACAATTAACTGCTGATAAAATTCATTATTGGATGCGGGAAGCACAAAACCGGTCGAAGTGGCGGAGCTTGGGGGTGGCCTATGTCCACCAGTGGACGTCTTTCGGTTGAAATTATGATGAAAATTCATTAATAAAAAAAATCACAAATATACTACTACTCCAAACAGAGACCTACTGAACAAATCTTAAAATTTAATAAAAATCAAATATAGACTACTAATTCAAACAGGTACAAATCAAAGCTTAAAATCGAATAAAAATCACAAGTATATTATTAATTCTGACAGTTACTGATAAATCCAAAACCTATATTGATCTATAAAAAAACTAATTATTAATTTTATTTAAACACTACTGCAAAATATTCATCTTTTCCCTATGCTGTTGCATTTCCGTATCTGTTTTCCCTATACTTCTTCGAATCTTTTCTATAATAAATTTTCATTTGGTATAGGTCCAATTTCTGACGCCAGCGTTACAGGATTAGCCCATCTAGTTGAGCCAAATAACTCATTAATTTGCTGCAAAAAAAAAACTTTATTAACATTAAACTACAAACGCCTGAAGCATTTGATCATAAATTAATCTATATTTAACAGTGACAAAATGTTATAAGGTTTTTCTTTCTGGAATTATTCAGTAGCAGCCCAGAGTCTGGATTTGTGCCCGGTTGATGTCAATAGGCTCACCCCCTATTACATAGGACTTAAACATAACTGGTGAAATGTCGTTGTACTATAAGTACACATCTGCCTAGCCCTTCAGAGAGACAAGGAGTGATGATATGTTGTTTTAACAAAATTAGATATGCATTCATAAATTATTATTAATAACTTTTTACGCCCTTAAGGTATTTGATAACACAAAGTTGGTAATTCTAACACATTTACATAATAAAGAAATAAATAAAGTAATAAAATTATCTTACATTAAAGTACGGCCATGTTTCCTATTATTTCTAGATGTGGTATTATGATCCATTATCTTTTTTAAATGGTTTTTAGGCTATTAATTTTTGATAGGCGCTGGTTACCATTAACATTATACAGTGCGTTACACATCGTCTTTGCTATGATATCATATACCATCTTATGACTCATTTTTTCAAAAAGCTCTCTATTTCCACCATATTCATATTTTCACCATATCCATATTATATTTTCACCATAAAATGTGAGTGCATCAACAACAAAATGCATCCCTCGTTCCATATAAATAGTGATGGTGACTCTTGATCTACTGAAATAAAACAAAATAAAAATAAGCACTTCTTACTAATACTACATTAATTGTTTGTGAGGATTTATGTTACTGAATTCACCAATATTGGATGAATGGATTTGAATGAAACTTGGCACATAGATAAACATACCATGGAATAAAACAGGATATTTTTAATATAAGTACTAAAGAAAATGCTTTTATAACTTTTTTAATGATAGAGTATGAGACAAGTTCTTGTACCAAAATAATTTACTGTCAACATTGACCAAAGCATATAACACTTGTTTCTTTGTTATAGATTAAGTATTGGAATAAAACTGACCACATAAACTTTCACATGATATTTTATTGAAATAGATCAGGCACATTCAGCTAATAAGTATCTACTCATAACCAGTTATAAATACTTACCACATTGTTCTGTTTGTTTATTCAGCAGTGATTCTGGTTGTTGGCTGTACATATTTGCATCAAAATCATGCACCAATTGCTGTACATATTCTCTATCTGTAAACAGCGAGTACCAGTTCAATAAACATTTTTGATTGATAATACATTGGTTGTAGACACTATAAAAACTGTAAGTTACCTCTTGCTAACGTTGTGATGGGTAAAACATTTGCATAACAATTGTTTCAGCAGTCGGTAGAACTGCAACCAAGTTAGAATTCAGCACTAAGCCCTTTCGTATTGCTCTAATGTGAGCATGACAGAAATTTGTCCCCCGTTAGGCTCGTCGGCTATAATCACTTGAATACTCATGATTGCTTAATAGTTCTCCTTTTTATATACACCATATATTTGTTTCTCTTGTTTTGTTAGGTTGCGACTGTAGCCAGAAGCACAATTTCCAAAATGTAATATTATGAATTCAACTCAAAACAAAACAACACAGCTGTCAATTTGACAGCGCTCACAGTGATATCGGTTCAGGGCATGGTCGGCGTTATCGCAATATGGCGCCTGTCATGACGTCATCTATGACGATCCAGTGGACAGCGTTATCGCGCTCACGCTAATTCGGTACGGGTTTTAGCGCGCTCACATCGCTGTGACCGTAACACGGAACGCGGCGGAACTGACGGTGACGCACAGAACTGACGGCTGTCATTATGTCAAACATTTTTTTTTTTTGGAATTTTATGACCTGGTAACTGGACCTTTAGGTCACATCTTATTTTATTATCGAACACTGCACTATCACTTCTTCACTTCATTTTTAAATTGTTTTAATAGTATTTTTAATGTATTTATATATCGGTTTGTACGTATTTTTGTCTTTTAATAACTCTTCAAGTGGCGGCGGGCGGGCGGGATAAAGAATCGCACTTGTTCACTTCACTAAGTTCACTAGCCAACACTAATCTGTCAAGCAAGAAGTTTTGACAGTCAAAAATAAGATGTTCAATGGTTCCTTCTTGGGATTCACAATGTGGGCATGTATTGCTTGTAATAATGCCTAGTCGAGCAAGGTGTGATGGAGCAGTATTATGGCCAAAGCGCAATCTATTTATCGTAGTGATAAAGTCTCGGCTGGCTTCCTTCAAACTATTGTACCAGGGTCTAACAGGTAATCTTTCTTGAATACTTCCATACCACTTTCCTTTGATGTCTTGGTCTTTCTTCCACATTTCTAACCATAACTTACATATATTTTCATTAATGCATTGCAGGAAGTCAGTCATAGGAATGTCCATTGCATTTCTAACATCAATAGCATTATTACCTTCATAAGCGGTTTTATCAACTACTTCATTGCCAGAGATGCCTCGGTGAGAAGGTACCCACAGGAATACAATTTTTATGTGCTTAAGGTAATATTGATGAATTATTTCTTTGATGAAATACAATATAATTCGACTTAAACGAAACTGTAAGGTTAGTTAGGGCTTTTATAAAACTCAATGAATCAGAAACAATCAAGAAGTATTTACAATTGTTAATTTGGCGAATATATAATAATGCCTGATAAACTGCATATGCCTCTGCAGTGAATATAGTACATGAATTGTACAGAACAAAGCTTTGGGAGAATTTAGCATGTGGATCATATATAGCAGCACGTACATAATCACTCCCCTTACTGCCATCAGTGTAAATAACGTGATAATTCTTATTATCTGCCAAAAACTGTAACATGTCTGAATTATTATTAATGGGATTTTGTAATTCTTTAACGGGATGCGAAATACACTGATAAGAGAAGGAGTAACATGGCCATGGGCACTGTTTTCTAATACCAATAAAACTGTTTTCTGTTTCCAGCAATATTTTGGACAATGTTGGGGATTTACCATTCAAGAGATCCTCTCCTGTTGTTAGAGGCCCAAGAGTTCTACTTACAGAAGGTACAATTTTGTTTATTACTTTCCTGTTATTTGCAGCAATTAATTTAAGACAGAATCTCTCTGCAAGTAGAATGCGTCTCAAAATTAAAGGCATAGTTTTAGTCTCCACTTCCATGGCCCTTATGGGAGTAGAGCACATTGCACCAGAAATTGTTCTTAAAGCCCTGTTCTGCAATAGATCTAGTTTATTTACATGAGTACTATTTATATACACTAGTGAACTATAATCAAAATGACTTCTAACTATACTTTTATACAAAATTGATAATATTTTCGGGTCTGCTCCCCATGAGACACCTGCAAGACATTTAATTACATTTAAACCTTTTAGAGCATTCTTTGATATGTATTTAATATGTTCCTCAAAGGTTAATTTCCTATCTATTACTATGCCTAAAAATTTCTTTGAATTTACTGGATTTATAGATTCTCCGTTATAAACTACTTTTGAATTTGTATTCTCATTTCCAAATATCATAACACTGCTTTTGGAGGGATTAATTTTTAAATGTAGCACATCATTGTAATAGTGAAATAGTTGGGACAAGGCTCTGTTAATATTGCCAATTGCAATTTCTACATTATAATTACTACTGTACAAAACAATATCTGATGAATATCTGATTCTGCAGTTTGCTGATGCAAACTGCAGAATATCTACATTACTATTAACAAATTTACAGATTTCACTTGTGTAAATATTTTATAACAAAGGAGATAGTGTAGCACCCTGCATTGTACCCCTAGATGCACATTTTGGTCCATGCAATGTGTTATTATGTCTTACATAGAGTGTTCTATTAGTCAGAAAATTATATATCCATTTACATAGTTGGCCAGGCACACCTAACCTAGACATAACTTCTACAAGTATAGCTGGATCCAAACTGTCAAAAGCACCTTGAACATCTAGGAATACACAAACAGTGTGTAACTTTTTATCCTTTGCATGTTTCAGGTCTGAAACTAAGGAAGTGAAGCTGTCTGCACAACTTCGCCCTCGACGAAATCCATATTGTACATGTGGAATGAAGCCGTTAGATTCCATATACCAATCCAAACGATTTTTAATCATGTTTTCAAATAATTTACCTAGACATGAAGACAGTGATATTGGTCTATAAGAGCTGGCAAGCTCTGAAGGTTTATCTGGTTTGAGTATCAGAATGACACATTGTGTTTTCCATGATTGTGGAATACATTTACAATGCCAAAGTAAATTAAGAATATTAAGAAACATTTTTTGTGCTGATTCATCTAAATTTTTAATAGTACAATAGGGGAGATCATCTAAACCGGGTGTAGTGTCTTTCCGAGATAACAAACTCATTTTAAATTCAGACCATGTAAAAGGATTTAGCAAAAATTTGGAATTTAGATTATCATTATTTGATTCGAAAATATTGCCTAAACTATTAATATTATTTAGATTGTTGTTGTCGGATAATTTATCTAGAAATTGGGAAATAAACTCATCTTTATATGATTTATTGCCAGCTCTTATACCTTTAAACATTTTTAGAAGATTCCAAATCTTACTTATAGGAGTAGTTCTATTAAATGTGTTACATAAGTTATTCCAACCTATTCCTTTTTGTTCCGATATGGTTCTTTTTTTAAGTGCATCTTTTTTTTATAATCTAAATAGTTCTCCATACTAGGTTCACTTCTATATAGTTTCAATGCATTGTAGGAGGCAATTACACTTTTTTCACAAATGTCATTCCACCATGGAGCTGGAAGTCTGCTTTTAAAATTATTTGGTTTATTAAGTTTAGGAATTGTCATATCTTTTAAAGTATCCAATCGAGAACAAAAATTATTATAGGTTGAAATAGGGTCATACAGTTTTAGGACTAAATCATTGAATATTGTTTTAGAAATAGTTTTATACTTTTCCCAATCTGCTTTTTTATATATAAACCTATCAACAGGGGGATTAATATGATATTTATCTATATGCAGTGAAATCTCTGTTATTGTTGGGTAGTGATAGCTGCCCATGGCATCATCATGTACAGACCACTCGCATATTGCTGCGAGGTTAGCACTAGTAAAGCTAACATCAATTGCAGACGGATTCCGTCGCGGGTTGTTAACAGTTGTAAAACTACCATCATTTAAAATACATAAATCCAAGTCATCGATGATATTAAATAAATCATGACCTCTGCCTTTAGTGGATAGACAACCAAATGCAATGTGGTGTGCATTGAAGTCACCACTGACAAATATGGGCTTTGGAAGATCATTAATAATATTATGTAATCTATTGATCCGTATATGTCCACTAGTAGGAGGACAGTATACACAAAGAATAGTCAAGCTACCATGTACAGTAGATAAGGACAGAGCAACAGTTTGAATGTCTTCATAAAATCTAGTGTTTAAAACTTTCTACTTTAAATATGGTTTAATCAGTATTGCTACACCATTATGAGTATTTTTGGAATTTTTATTATAAATATTATATCCAGGTATTCTAAAACTATTATCTTTAAACCATGTTTCGTTAAGTAAGCAAATGTCAATATTTTGTTTTTGTAAGAATTGAATCAATAAGGGTTTTTTACTATTAGCACTTTGAATGTTATATTGAGCAATACGTAGCTTAGACAGTGTGTGACTTGGATCCATTACTTGAGATTTTTAAGTAGGGTTTCTTTAATACTATTTACGGTGGTAGGCGTATTATCTCCCTTATTACCTAGTTCTACCAACGTCTGTACCAGGGCCATAAGTACATCTTTGTTGGCAACTATTTGGGCTTTGATGTCTACTTTCGGGACATCTTTGGATTTATTTACACTATGTACAGTATTATTTACAGATGTAGACTTATTTACAGATGTATGTACAGACTTATTTACAGACTTATTTACAGTGTCAGTTGGTTTCATTTTTGGAGGAAGCAGAGGTGGAAATTCAGTATTATCACTCATGTGTTGTTTCGTCAATGTAGCACTTGCATAGGTAATCTTATTTTTCTTTTCTAAAATTTTATTCAACTTAATTGGACATAATCTAGAAATTGCAAGATGAGGCCCGCTGCAATTGCAACAGCAGATCTCTGTTGGTCTATCACATTCTTTATATAAATGCTCACCTCCACAAATGGAACATCTTTGTTTGCCATTGCATATTCTAGCAGAGTGGTTAAATTTAAAGCAACGGAAACATTGCTGTAATGGGGGTACATACTCAAAAACTCTGTATGAAAACAAATCATATTGTACATTGTCTGGAAGAATATTCGATAGAAAAGTAATGCTAACTGTTTGTAGTGGTACTCGCTCTTGTCCTACCTTCTTTGTGAATCTTCTTACAGCTATTATTTCATATATTGATGATAGTTTGGTGTATAGTTCTTTGTTCGAAATGTTTGCTGGTACAAATCTAATTATACCTGTTTTTTCTATTTGCGCAGCCGGAATAAATGCTTTCAAGCCATATTTGTTAAAAGCGCTGTTATTAATAAAGTTATTGGCCGTATTATACTGTTTAAATATTACTGCTATTTTATTTGCGTTTATTCGTTGTATAGCCGTCACCCCTTTTATTTCGCTGGAGAATATATGATTGAGATAGATAGGGCTCTTATTGCCTATTCTATCCTTATTATTTGAAGCTTCAATGAACACTTTAAAGTCTACATAAGTGGCATTTTCTGGATATAGTCTTTTATAGTCTGGTTTTAAATAAGGTGAATAGTCAGATAGCTCACCGCCGCCGCCATCACCACAGTCCATCCCAGTCCCTGCGTCTCCGGCCTCAGGCCGAGGACGTTTATGTGAAGTGGGCGGGTTATCCCCGCCCCCTTCATTTCCCACTATATTTTAGGTTTGTACACCTAGCGCAATTGTTTTTTATTAACTACTATCAAGAAACTAGAAAATATTTAATAAAAAATGAAAATTGACGAAAATTTTTGACCGCTCTTTTTTAAAGTTCCCGCCAGAATCTTATGTCAAACAGCAGCTGATTGATTATTATTCGATATTCGTTTGGATATTCTCATTGTTTATTGTGATTGGATAGACATTTACCCTGAAATTGATATTCTCGTAGCACATGAGAATAGTATGTCTAGTCTATGGTTTGTAATTTGTAAGTCATCATCAAGGAACTTAAATTCAAGTTCCTTGGTCATCATATTCATGTGTATTTCGATCAATCTAAGGCACCTGCTCCACCGCCGACGAGGAGGAAACGACTAGCTACTAGCTGTCAACGATTTACTTGCTCAAGTGACGTACAAAATATTGTAAGTCCTCTGCCCAATATCTTATAGTACTCTTTGGTCCTCTGTAAGTAAAAGGGGATACTTAAACTAATAGTTGATTGCACACACTGCCAGCGAGTACTTGTTTGTCACAGCTAAAGGAATTATCGAAGGGAGTACTTAGAGCTGCTAGCTTGGCGGGAAGAACAATTACTGAGAGGATCACGCTTGGTAATCATTCTCGCTCATCGCTGTACTACCCATTTTTATTTCTAGCTCTACTCGCTTCTCGTTTATCGCCGGCGAGTGTTCTGCCCGCCAAGCAAGCGTCGCTAAAGCCTCGGTCACACACAGCGACTAATCGCTGCGAATATTCGCTGTATGTGACAGGCTATTCGCTGAGAATAGATTCAATCGCAACGAGTATTCGCTGTGTGACCGGGGCTAAAGCTTCGGTCACACACAGCGATTAATTGCTGTGACCCACTCGCTGCGAGTATTCGCTGTATGTGACAGGCTATTCGCCGCGATTTTAATTGAGCATGTTCAATTTTACTCGCGGCGAACGAGCATTCGCAGCGATTAATCGCTGTGTGTGACCGAGGCTTTAAGTGAGTACTTTGTTTGCTAGCTCTTACCTGTGTGCGCCAACACACACGTGTGCAGAAAGTGTTTCTTTACTCACAGTCACAATTGGCTACTATTCTCCGTTTAGATTGATCATAATCAGCCTATAAATGTTTCGACTGCTGGGATACAGGACTCCTCTTTTGGAGAGGGAGTGGGCCGTAATCTTTATTTCTTCGAATTTTGTGTTCTACTACATGCCGGTTTCCCCGCAATGTTTTCCTTCGTTTTGAGAGCAGTGGTGAGGAAATTATTTACAAAAACTAAAGCACCTTCCTGCACCCTAATTGCGAAACGCACTATTTATCAGAATCTGAATCGGATTGAAGATTATTTCTAAACCATTGCGTCGTTTGTTCCAATAAATTGTCGGCTCAGCAACGTAAATAACGCAATGAATGTTGTTTAACTATCAATATGAAACCAATTCCTACTGAAAGCAAGTTACGCAATTACCCCTCTGGTTTGGAACCCCAACCTACAATTGGTAAGTCGGTTACGACTGGGCCATCACTGCCGTGATCGAAATGCGTTTAGAAGAATTTGTTGGATACTTGTATGACTAATGGCGCAATTTCATTAGTCGATAGGGCCCGCATGCGGGGTGCGAGAGATTTCTGGAACGCATGCCACAGGGCCCGAATTCGGGGAACCGTTTTCATTAGTCGATAGGGCCCGCATGCGGGGTGCGAGAGATTTCTGGAACACGTGCCACAGGGCCCGAATTCGGGGAAACGTTTTCATTAGTCGATTGGGTCCGCATGTAGGAGAACCTGATCTGAAGAAAAAGAAAAATAGATTTTGGGTGCGAACTTTACTAAAAAATAGAAAGAGTCATGGCGCGTCAGAAACATTGTCTAAGGAGTTACAATTGGATTTGGAGTGTGATGTAGAAGACCATGATATTTTTTTCATAATAAATTGAATAATGAAAAAGTATTTGACTCACGACCCGCAAGCTGTATATCGACCGATTAATTTCATTGGTCGAAATCACGGTCAGTATAAAGCATGCGGGGAATTCCTGCAGACGGTGTAACGAACACTTATCGACTTGTAACTTTCATTGGTTGTTATCTCGCCTGCGGGGACTCCCCGCATGCTGTATATCGACCGAGTTATCGACTAATGAAAATGCGCCATAAGGTTCGGATTTCTTTTTTAGTTGAGGGTAATCATAAAAAAATAAAATGTTTTTTTTTTTTAACATTATAACATTTAATTGGTAGGTATATTTTTTGTAGTGAGAGAAAAAACCTAGACCTAAGAACAAAGAGTAGATACTAACTGTACAGATTTGCAGTCTAACGTATTTTTATAATAGTCAAACTAAAAATACAGTGTCTTTTAGTTTAGTGTTTAAATAATATCTCGTGTGATGTGTGTTAGTTTAATACATTTGGTGGTATCAGCACCTCGTTTTTTAATAGTTATTACAAAAATAAAACTTAAAATAAGTAAAATTGTAAAATAAATCAACATTCATGTATAAATAAAGAACTCTTTATTTGTGGATTCTAATATTTATACTTATATCATGTAAAAATGACCTTTTTAATGAATCTAATTCATAAGAAAGAAAATAAGTTACTTTAATTCAACAATAAACAACTGAATAAATTGACTTCAAATATCAATATCTATTTTTTTTCATATCTCTTTTGTCTAGATCTAGACTGATCTAAAAGGCTAGACCATGGTAACATGTACTTTGGTAATTTTTAAAGAAGTTGCAATATAATTTTCATCCCACCATCTCGGAAAGAGTATTTTTAATCTTCAATATCTGAGTGGAAAAGCCGTTTTTATTCTCTAGAGGATAAAGTAAATTGAATTTAGAACATCGTATGCACTAAGTTTGTGATAGTGATTAAAAATACTCTTTCCTCGCTGAGGTGGAATGAAAAGTTACGTGTTGCACTCGAATTTTGAATACCTTCGCTTGCTCGGTCATCAAAATGGAGCACGCGGTTAAAAAGCAACTTTGCACTCTTGTATAACAAATAACTATTTTAAGTTTTATTCCTATCCTATAGTCAATAATATTCAGGCAGATCTCTATTTATAAAGCGAGAGTAAACATTTTTTAAATAATCTCTCAAACACACATACATAGTAAATGCAATAATACTAAAGTTATAATCGCCAACTTATCAAAATTGACACCGAAAATTGCATTCGCCTTTTATCTTTTGAGATTATTTTGCATTTTATTGTAATGAGCACCCAAGCATACAAAACGAAATATCTCAGGTAAATTTTGAAAATGTTTAGAATGGCATTGCATATTCATAATATTGCTATGAACACAGGTCTGACCCGTTAGCCCATAGGGTTTATAACGAAATAGTGGACTATCCGGAGGTCGTTCAGTCCCTTAAAGGGGAGCTTGTAGCCGGACATATGTAGATCTGTTCAGGGTAGAGGTCGCCTCGGATGCGGACTGCGCGCACGCCTTCTGCGGATGCGCGGAATCCCATTTCACCAATCAAAAATCCATCTGCATATATCGCCCATTCTGCCGGCTGACGAACTATCCGTAATTTAGTCTGGAAAGTTAAAATTAATAAGTAAGTTATGCAGGACTTGAGAGTTTCTGTATATTCTGTTACAATTTATTGTGACATTGTTTTTGATGTAAGAGGGGCTTGTAGGTAAGGTTAAGCTACAGTTGCCGCCGTTATTCCGTGGATGGGTGACCATTTATTCATATCAAGACCATACGTGCTTCAGAAAGCACGTTAGGCCCAGCTCTCATTCGTGGACTTTTGACAGTCGTTACGGGTCGTCAGAAGCCCCTAACTCTGACAACCAGTCTTACCAAGGGGTATCGTATTACCCAGTAACTGGGTTGTGGAGGTCAGATAGAGATAGTCGCTCCATGTAAAATACTGGTATTCAGCTGCATCCGGTTAGACTGGTGTCCGTCCACAACATAGTTGGTAAAAGGTAAGGCAGATGATGGTTTTTTTCATGTAGGTAATATAGATTTAATCAGATTTTTTTGAAGTGACCAGGTGAAGATGTCCAACGGTATGTATTTCATAAACCATTTACAAGCTCATTTGAATCTTAAAGGAGTCGGCCAGTCAGAAAAATGAAGCGTGAAGCATAGAAGGTTCCTACGAAAAGTAACTGACAAGAAACTACATGGAAACTCTTTTTTGATTAAAAAAGTTTCCATAGTGTTTTTGGCCAGAACCAATTGTTACATATTCTATTAGAAAGTTAAACGTTAAAAACGTCCAAAACAAAAAGTAAAAAAAAAAACATTATGTATCCTCACATAAGTCCCAGGTATGAGCCTAGCGGTGCGTTGCCGTAGCTCAGGCCCCCATTCGCCGAGCCACGCGTTCAGCACGACGAGCTGTCTCTCGCGCTGAGACTCGAAGTAGGCGCGCACGTTCACGTGGGCCAGCACGTTAGGTAGCGGCCATTCACGGGGAGTATCCATCAGGTCGATTGCAAATGAGTGGAGGAGTGGACGAAGTCTGTAAATGAGAAGGTGGCACTAAATTTACTTAGACTTTATTTTAAAAAAAATAACGTAAAATCCCTTTAAAAACAATATTTTATCTAACTAAAAAGTACTAAATAAAACTTACGTAAGCATAGAACGTAATTTGGATACATAAATAATTTAATATATATATATATTACTTTAAAAGATTGAGGCGGAAACAACTTTATTCTTTAAAAAAAATCCTCAAGCATTTAAGGAAACTAGTGATCGCTCATTGATTGCAATTCGACCGTACTTCATTTGAATAGAAATACACATTATTAAATGAAAAAATGTATTTAATAATAAGTAAAAAAAAATATGA
The DNA here is from genome assembly GCA_932294355.1 of Aporophyla lueneburgensis. Lineage (NCBI taxonomy): Eukaryota > Metazoa > Arthropoda > Insecta > Lepidoptera > Noctuidae > Aporophyla > Aporophyla lueneburgensis. The sequence continues at coordinate 15,996,128 of OW028746.1, read as the reverse complement.
CATACACACACACACACATGACATACGTGTGACATTCAGTAACACTATAGACAAATAATATTAAAGACAAATATTCTCGATATGATCATAGATTTTACAAATGAAAGAGGTTATATATCTATTAAAAAAAAAAAAAATATTACATTCGTCACTTCTTCTCTGTATAAACTATAAGTGTGCGAAATTTCATACTCCTCCGTCCGCCCAATTTTCATAAAAAGGGATCCAAAGTTTTCGCTTCACGTATTAATATATACATAATGAAGTTCTAAGTTGACGTACTTAAGTTTTATGTAGGTAGTACTTTTTAGTTGACTCAAAGATTGTTTTTTAAAACGATAAAGGATATGGACACTTATTATTTGATAGCCATATCATGGAAGTGCAAATAAAAACATAACTAGTCCGCCATATTGTGCAGGCTCGTTAGAAAATGACGTCACTGAGCTAGCCATACATTGTTATCCAAACTAAACTTGTATGCAAAATTTCAAGATAATCGGTTGAGGATAACTGCTTTAAAATTCAGTTGCAAGGTTTGCTCCGAACAAACATACGTACGTACAAACATTGTAAGTTAAAGAAAAGTTTGTAAAAAATTTGCGATCCAAACGGACCTGCTTCGTTCAGTATTTACGAGTTGATAAAACATCAAGATTTTTTTAATAAACCATCTAGAACAAATTCTCTAAATTATGGTAGAAACCGACTTTATAGTTTGCACACTGTACGCTGCCAGACTAGACCCCGTACAATACGATTTCAAGTGCGCAGTGGAAGAGTTATAATCGTGGGGCTCTAGAGACAAGAGTGGCTAGCGTACTGTCCGCCGTACGCGGAGCAGACAATACAAGTACAAGGTACAATATACAAACAAAGGCACTTACCTCATGGTTGAAGGACACTGCTCTGGTGCCAACCTGGAGTTCTGTATGTAAGTGAGTGTATGTGTATCGTGTCGTGACGTTACGAGTATTCTTCAGGTTAGATTCCGCTTCCAATTAGGCTGGAGACGATCACAGCATGCGGTCTTCAAATCACTCGTCCCAACAGCGACACACTTTGCTTAACCTTCAAACTATTTATCGAAAATATGTCCAAAACCCGTGTTATTTCTTCAAATTGGGGGTTATTACAATTAATACAATTGGATCACGACTAATTGCCACAAACGGATCGATTTAAAGGGATTAATTTCAACAAAAGCGTCGCGGAACTCAACACGCGACGGGGGGCTATTTTAGCGGCCAAATTAAGAGCTGTCAAGTGTCAACGTCAAATTGTCAAGTGAGATGTCACTCTGTTACTCGTTTAGAAACATAGGCGCATAGAGTAAACAAATCGTTCGGTACTAAACATCTACCCCCCCCGGACGGGCCTTCCCGTCCGCTAATCACTTGGCAATCCCGACAAGGTTGCGTTTTATCAGTCCACCTGACGCGCTGCTGGAGGATGTGCAAAAACTCCAAGCTCCAACGCTTCCAAAACTCTGAGCGAGCTGCTGCACCAACTGAAACCGCGATAGCCAATTTTGGCTCACATCGACAAAAGGGTGCTCCGGCAGGGCGAAAAGTGGCTGTCAAATCAAAAAATGGCCCGGGGTTAGGGCCTCCAAGACGTTCGGGTCCGAAGACAGCGGGCACAATGGACGCGAGTTCAATGCAGCTTCAATGCGGCAAAATACCGTAGCTAACTCCTTAAAGGTGAGAACGGTGTCTCCCAACAGTCTGCGCCAGAGTCCCTAACCGCCTTCACCGCGGCCTCAAAATACCCCCCCAATGGGGGCAGGCTGGCGGGTCAAAACAATAACAAACAACAAAACAACCAAACAACAATAACAACCAAACAACAACAACAACAATTTAACCAAATGGCCCTCCTTAGGCAACAAAAGGGGGTGACGGACCCCATAAGGAAGGCTAGAGTGACTCAACCGTCAACAACCAAACAACAAAAGACCCGTATCGTCCAAAAGGGGTTCAACTTAATAACGGCTTCCGACAATATCCAAAACTCTCGCTGCAGAATGGCCAACAGCGCATTGCAACCGGCATGCGAGTTCTTAATGTGACGATCAGTCACCAACAATTCAACAACAAAACAACAATTCAACAATTTGTCGAGGGAGCTTTATCGACTCAACAAAACTCAGGGTCCTTCGTTCCAACAGCGAGCACCTTGAGCCCGGGCAAAGGACCCGACATCAAGACTGGCGATCGAGGTCAATCATCCTCGGGATGAGCAGCCAGTCTGGTCCCCACCATAGGGGGTAAGCAAACAAGCGGGGTGCCATGCACCCACGTGAGGCCACGCGGCGCCTGGGTTCAAATCTCCAGGCAAGTGCCTCCAAATCAAATGCGTATCAAAATTTTGAATCTGGGACACTCGGTACGCAACAAAGACCTCCAAAGAGTGGACGGACGTCTTCAACCAACACAAAACAATTGACTGTCCGTCCAGGCGTAAGAAGCCCGAATGTCCACAGTTCCACCCAAAGTGTGAGCAACGTGGTTCAATAAACGCACAAGACGCGCCGCCCCTGACAATTCAACTTAGGGGTGGTCAGTGCCGTCCGGAGGGGGGCCACCTTGCTCTTGGCCAAGACCAGTGACAAATTCACCTGGCCTGTTGCGCAGACGGTGCGCAGACAAACAACAGCTGCATATCCGTGCGAAGACGCATCACAAACAATGGTGGCAGTGTAGCTCCCAGGGGGGAGGATAGCGCGGGGTAACACGACCTCGTTGACTGCAGGGAGTGCGGATACAAATTGGAGCCAATCTTCCAACAAGGTTTCCCGAATTGGCTCGTCCCAGCCAAGTCCCGCAGTCCAAAGGCGCTCAAGAAAACAATTTTGCCCAAAACAATACAAACAAAACAACAAAACAATAGACAAAAGGCAACCCTGGGCTCCCATGTCCAAAATGGCACGGACCACAACAGAGTCCCCCGTGGGCCCCCAGACCTGACCGATGCCGTTGGCAACACAACCGTGTCGATCTGAGGGGTACCTGAGCGGGGCAGGCGCCAATGTCCTAACAATGCCTGGGCGGCGACCGATCGCCGCACACCCAGGCTCCGCACCCAAGCTCAAGTCCCTCGCGACGAGGATGGAGGCCAAACTCCTCGTCCGCGCGGTGTCCCGAGCCACGCACCATCGCTGGATGGGCATATCCCACCGGAGGCCTGAATGGCGGGGGGCGTGACTCCAACCGGGGACGTTCCGCCAAAGGAGGGGAGGGAAGGCGGTGCTGGTCTGGCCAGCGGTGCCTAGCAACAATTGCGTAATCACCTTTACGCGGGGAGACCAAATGGCGGTCGCGCGGCTCCCGATCAACTTGCGCGGGGGGTGGAGTGCGGCGCTCAAAATTGCGGGCCTCTCCCCGGTTCTGAACCGGCGAGCCAGAAGCCCGGTGACCAACTCCATGGTATTCCCCCGTGCGCGAACCTTCATCAGAGGCTGGTCTGCCAGCGTGGTTCGCGTTAGCGCACAAAATGTCCAAATGGGACACCCTACAAATTCTACAAGGGCGGGGGTTGGGGCAGTCTCGATGGAAGTGAGCCCCCAAACAAGAGAAGCACATGCGGCGTGCATTGGCAATTCGGCGGCGGGCACTCACGTGCAATTTCAAAAAGGCCGCGCAAGTTGCCATGCCATGCCCCGTGTCCCTACAAAACTCACAACCAGGACGACTCTGGGTGCCAGCAAAACGAGCGGCGGGGCGACCATCAACAGGCCCGCGAGCCCTAGTCCGTCCCTGGTCTCGTGGCCGGGAAGACGGCTGGCATGACTCAGTGGCAACGCCAGAGTTGTCCACAAACCGACACTCATCCTCCAAAAATTGGACGAGGTCATCAAATGGGGGGAGATGTGTGACACTATCCCCACCATACTTTTGCTCGAAACGAGCCCTCAAATCGGCAGGAAGCCGTTGCAGCACAACGTGCACCAAAAGGTAAGACCAATGGTCCACCGGCAAGTCCAATTGCTTTAAAGCGTTGGTCGCTGCCACCAACGGGTTCAACAGGTCAGTACGCAATGCTGACAAACTAGTAATGACCGGTAACCCCAAAATCAATCCAATATGAACGTCAGCCAAACAACGTTTATTTTGGTACCGCCGGGTGAGTAGTTCCACAGCGGTAGGGTAGGCTGAGTCAGTCAAAGACAGATGCTGCACCAAGGCTCGGGCCTCACCTTCCAGGACGGACAACAAATAGGCCAACTTTTGGGCGGGTCTGAGGTCCGAGCGTGCATCAACCAAACTTTCAAACAGGTTTTGGAAACTTAACCAGTGGTCCAGACGACCGTCAAAATGTGGCAGTTCCAAAGTAGGCAGTCTACTCAATAGTCCGGGACCTGAAACAACCGAGGTCTCCGGTTTGACCTGGACAGGTGTCCGGCTCTCCAATATTTCCCGAGCACGTTGACCAATGACATCCCCCAGGTCCAAGATCTGGTCGTAGTCAGCAAGGACCTTGTCACGTGCTGCCTGATCCAGCACTTCCAAATCCACTTCACAAATGTACTGGTTGTAGCGGGTGAGCAGAGCATCAACGTTGCCGAGTCTCAAGTTCAACTGCTCGAACCGAGCAAGAGTGATCCCCTCAAGATCCTGGCGCTCAGCGGTCGCTGCAGCTGAAGCGAACCACCGCAGCTGTGTGGTCAATCCACTGATTGCCTCTCTCACCGCTTTGTATGCCATTGCACAAACAATACAATTCAATATACCAAACAAAATAATTAAGTAACAAAGTTCAAACAATATATTACAAAATAACTACAATCAAACTACCAAACTGACTAATCAGCAACTCAAGAAATAACATTAAATTGGTTTCAATTCAATTCAACAATAAACTTTTATTTTAATTCAAACCCAATATCAACGTTCAAAATTCTATTTCACAATTCAATTCAAATATTCAAATTCCAATCCAGTTCCAAATGTTAAGTTCACAAACCACTTTGTTAATGGTACAACAATAATAATCCTTTATTCCAACTCAAAACAATGGTAATACTCAAAAATGCCAATAATTTTTCAAATATTAATTTTCACAAATAACCATATCAATGGTACAAACTCAATATTTTAATGTCTTCCTGACATTCAATACAACAGAGGTCAAATAACAACAACAAGAGGTTATAGCATAGCTCAATCTAACCAACTCTGAAGCATATATGCAAACCTGGTTGACCCCCGGCAATATGAGTTACTCGACTCAATAAATTCCAAATTATTTCAAACAAACAATTAATTACCGATAACAAATATTTACAGCGAATTACTACTTCCCTTATAGAGACTGCCAAGTAATTAGCCTACTGTAAAATTACCAATTTGGTGGTTTTGTAGGTTAAAACCACGCCTCTGCATACCAAAATGTACGCTGCCAGACTAGACCCCGTACAATACGATTTCAAGTGCGCAGTGGAAGAGTTATAATCGTGGGGCTCTAGAGACAAGAGTGGCTAGCGTACTGTCCGCCGTACGCGGAGCAGACAATACAAGTACAAGGTACAATATACAAACAAAGGCACTTACCTCATGGTTGAAGGACACTGCTCTGGTGCCAACCTGGAGTTCTGTATGTAAGTGAGTGTATGTGTATCGTGTCGTGACGTTACGAGTATTCTTCAGGTTAGATTCCGCTTCCAATTAGGCTGGAGACGATCACAGCATGCGGTCTTCAAATCACTCGTCCCAACAGCGACACACTTTGCTTAACCTTCAAACTATTTATCGAAAATATGTCCAAAACCCGTGTTATTTCTTCAAATTGGGGGTTATTACAATTAATACAATTGGATCACGACTAATTGCCACAAACGGATCGATTTAAAGGGATTAATTTCAACAAAAGCGTCGCGGAACTCAACACGCGACGGGGGGCTATTTTAGCGGCCAAATTAAGAGCTGTCAAGTGTCAACGTCAAATTGTCAAGTGAGATGTCACTCTGTTACTCGTTTAGAAACATAGGCGCATAGAGTAAACAAATCGTTCGGTACTAAACACACACACTCAGCCATGTATTTGCTTTTACGACAGAATAATAAGTGGGACTGATTCCCATGGTAAGATAACCCTAAGGGTCGGTTCACATCTGACGGAAGATGCGTCGAGCGTATCATCGGTCGCGTCTATTCGGTCTAATAGTGTGTTTTCATATCTGACGGAAGATGCGTCGGGCGTAACTTGTACTTCCGTGATAAATCGTTCTGTATCAAACATTTTCAATGCAAAAAAACTTCGAATGGTCTGTACACAAACGATCTCCGCTGATATTACGCCTTGTCTGAATGCATCAGTCAAAATACACGTGGCGGAACGTTGCCGCTCTTTACGTCGGCCGACAATGCGTTGACGGAAACGGAACAGACGCTGTACGCTCGACGCACTAACGCATCTTCGGTTAAGTGTGAAAGGTTGAATGTTTTCTCATATAATTGTCTGTTCTGGCGTTACGCGACCGATGATACGCGACGCATCTTCCGTCAGATGTGAACCGACTCTAAGGGTCGGTGCGTTAGCGCGTCGAGCGTACAGCGTCTGTTACGTTTCCGTCAACGCATTGTCGGCCGACGTAAAGAGCGGCAACGTTTCGCCACGTGTATTTTGACTGATGCATTCAGACTAGGCGTAATATCAGCGGAGATCGTTTGTGTACAGACCGTTCGAAGTTTTTTGCATTGAAATTATTTGATACGTAACGATTTATCACGGAAGTACAAGTTACGCCCGACGCATCTTCCGTCAGATATGAAAACACACTATTAAACCGAATAGACGCGACCGATGATACGCTCGACGCATCTTCCGTCAGATGTGAACCGACCCTAAATGAGGCGCACATAAGTTTTTTTTTTGATATCGATACCCGTTACCTGTGACGTGGGTAAAGTAATGCCAGCTTATTTAATTTGATCCTGTAATGAATAGTTAGATGACACATTAATTTGTATGTACCTACTAGTATTACCGATTACAGATTTATTCCATCTGTAGGTATTTGGGATTTTGGAACTGCAAGACCTACAACTTAGCCGCCCTTTACGGGGTCATTACGTGGCTCCGTTCAAAATACTACACTGAAAAGGATACTATCAAATGCTACAAATATACTGTTTCGTTGGTCTAGAGATCGCAAGCGGTACTGCTAAATTGAGGTCCTGGGTTTGATTCCCAGGTCGTTCTCAGGTCAAGCTTAATTTTGTTTTTCTTTCTGATATTTTGCAGTAGCAGCCTGGAAGTACGGATTTGTAGCCGGTTGATAGCAATAGGCTCGCCCCATGTTACATGGGACTTAAGAGCCATTTTACATTTTTGCGCGAATATCTAAGATTTTAGTCGCCTTATTTACCTCTCATCTCATCATTATAAATACTCTGGCATTGACGAATACATGTAAAAAATAGATCAATCTTTTGTTTTGTCACTTTTAGTAGCACATTTACAAAAACTTATTTGTTTACTTTGTAGTAATTAATCTCCCACAACTAGTTTTCTTAAAAATCAGCGCAGGGTCAATTTCAGACTCCTATTTCTATCATTAATATGTAGAAATTTGAGTAAAAAAATGCACAAAATAACAGACATATAATCTAGTTGTTACATTTAGTACCAGAATATTGATTTTTAATAACAGTAATTAGTAAAAAAATTAAGTCTTATGGCAATTTTTACGATTTATTCGCAAGTTTATCGCGTTTTTTTGGTTTGAATAAAGCATAATTACATTAAAAAAATCATGTCAATATAAAGTATGCTCTATAACAAATCGAATTCTCAAGTTTTATTTAAATCTGTTTATTTAATTAGACATAATATCGTTTTTGAAATCACTCTAAATTAGAATAAATTACGATGCACAAGCGGGCAGCGTTTAGTACGGCGCAAGCGCCCAACGGGGAAGGACCTGTGCCACTTTTTCCCGCGTCTCAGTTTACGGGTACTCGTACCGTGAACGCAAAAATATACTACGACTACAACATTTTGCTACGCTTCGCATTTTTTTTTTTGTATAATAGTTTCGTTAATTATCAAGTAAAGCATTATTTTAATAGATTGTAGAAAAAATTTGACTAAAATAATATATTTTAACTAAATCTGACTATTTTTAATCGCGATTAAAAAGGTGTGGAGTAAAACTAGTGGTCATGAACAAAAATTCACACCAACGGCAACGCCTCGCCTCACGTGCAAAAACAGTACTGTATTTTTTTTTCTTTTGCTTATATCTCGAAAATGGCGTGTCCTATCGCAAAAATAATGAAATTTTCGAATCTCAACACGTGGGTAATATTTTTTTTTTCCAAACAAAAATGAAAAATTCCATATAAAACACGTCCAGGATGCCCCCTTGCGCGTGCCTTCGTATCTCAGCAAGTTCATTGCGTAGCACAGTGTTTTATGAAGACCATTTTTCGGACATTGCTTTTTTATATAAAAAACTGATAGTTTCAATTAGGGGTTTTTAAAAATCGTATGGAGGAATCTTATTTCATAAGTTAATAAACTTAACACAAATTCTTATCAAAATAAAGATTGTCATTGGTGCCGATTTTGTTGTATACCGAACTAAACTAACTAAACTATCTCTAAAATTCCTTACTTTTGGCTATGAGAATTGTAACGCTATTCTACAAGAAAAAATCTCAAAATTTAAAAATTAGTTTGACACGACTAAAATCAAATTTGACAATCGCGACTCAACGTGATATTATTTTTCTTCTTTTGGCTTCGCAACATGGTATGTGCGCTACGCAATGAATTTTTTGAGACAATGGAGCGCACAAGGGGGTAGCCTGGACGTATTTTATATGGAATTTTTCACTTTTTGTTTGAAAAAAAAAATTACCCACTTATTGAGATTTAATAGGTCTTTACCTATGAAAATGCCGTTTTGTATGAAAAAAATTAAACGATTTTTTTTCATGTATTTTTTATTTGTATTAATCGAAATAATCACCCATGCAATCAATGCATCTTTGCCAACGCAGTGGCAGTTTATTGATGCCCTTCTTAAAAAAATCAGCTGGACGGCAACAAATTCTTCAAAGGCATTTTGTACTGCCTCTCGGGTATTGAATTTTTTCCCACCGAGAAGTATCCAAATTCTGGAAAAAGTTGTAGTCTGTAGGCGCAAGGTCTGGTGAGTAGGGCGGATGACGGAGAGCTTCCAACACCAGTTCTTGCAACTTGGAGACCGTCTGCTGTGCAGTATGAGGTCGCGCGTTGTCGTGCAGGAACAGCGGAGACGAGCGATTGACCAATGCTGGTTGGAGATGTGCCAGCTTCTCCATCATTGAGTTCAGTTCTTCATAGTACACATCTGCAGTAATGCTCACCCCGTTTGGTAAGAAGCTGTGATGAATCACACCGGCGCTAGACCACCAAACAGTGACCATCACTTTTCTAGGGGTAAGTTTTCGTTTAGGGCATTGTTTAGGTGCTGAACCAGGATCCAAACAACTTGCTGAGCGCTTGCGGTTATCAAACAGAATCCATTTTTCATCGCAGGTAACAATGCGGTTCAAAATTCCTGCATTTGTGTGTCTGTTGAGCAGTGCAAGGCACGTCTCGACGCGTACTTCGCGCTGGCGATCATTGAGTTCGTGGGGCACCCATTTGTCAAGCTTTTTTACCTTGCCAATTTGACGGAAATGGACCAATATTGTTTTGACGCTAATGTCGAAAGCTGCTGCTAATTCAGCCGTAGATTGTGTATCATCAGCTTCCACAATCGCCTTTAATACGTCATTGTCGACCAAAGTCTTCGGATGACCGCGAGGTTCGTTTTTCAGGTCGAAATTTCCAGAACGGAAGCGAGCAAACCAATAATAGGTGGTGCGTTGGTTTGTAGTGTTAGCTCCGTAAACGTCGTTGATGTTGCGTACCGCTTGTGCCGCGTTGCTGCCACGACGGTACTCATATTCCATAATTACTCGAATTTGTAACGTATCCATGATGACGAAAAAGATTGAAATGCGATGAAAATGTAACACTAATCAATAAACAAATGACTACTTTTGGAAAAAGAATTCCATGTTTTTAAAATGAAAGGACATGATTGCTCATATCCCACAAACAAGAACAAAGTTTGCTGCCATACAATACAACATACGTTCTGCTCAATTATATAATAGGGTGAACAAGAATATATACATATACACTAAACCAGCACATGTATGTAAAAAAATCTTAACAAATTGGATAAAACCACTTCCCTATGAAGATACTGAGGCACTACTGCAAACAATAAGTTAACTCACTCGTTTCTCTCAACACACATCCTCCCCGAATCACACACACACGATCATATACAAACCCACTCTCATAAAACACACACACACACACACACACACACACACAAACACACACACACACACACACACGCACTTGTATAATTATTGTTTAACATCAACTTTTAATTAGTATATTTTGTACTTACCTTGATATGGAAGAGCGGAGTCTCCTAATACAGACATTGGTGCCGATTCTGTTGTACACGAACTAAACTAACTAAACTATCTCTAAAATTCCTTACTTTTGGCTATGAGAATTGTAACGCTATTCTGCAAGGAAAAATCTCTAAATTAAAAAACTATTTTGACACGACTAAAATCGAATTTGACAATCGCGACTCAGCGTGGTATTTTTTTTTTCTTTTGTTTTCGCAACGTTTACTTGTGTGTGCATTGCGTAGAATGAATTTTTTGAGAGACGAAGGCGCGTGCTAGTGTGCAGCCTGGACGTGTTTTATATGGAATTTTTCACTTTTGTTTGAAAAATATAAAAAAAATGTTACCCACGTGTTGATATTTAAATGTTCCGGGGTATACTAAGGGGGTCGAAAATTTCATTATTTTTGCGATAGGACACGCCATTTTCAAGATATAAGCAAAAAGAAAATAAAAAATACAGAACTGTTTTTGCACGTGAAGGCAAGGCGTTGTTGAGAATTTTAGTTCATGACCACTAGTTTTATTCCACACCTTTTTAATCACGCTTAAAAAATAGTCAGATTTAGTTAAAATAAATTATTATAGTCAACATTTTTGGTGAAAACCGGCAAACTCAGAATAGCAAAATTGACATTTTCACTAAACTAATAACTCAGTGCAATCTTAGTGCTGTCAAACTAAAATATAGTTAAGTTGTGTCACTTTAGTCTATTTCAGAATAGGAAATCGTCGTTTGACAGGATTAAACCAAATTTTAGTGATTTTTAGTTTAGTTTAGAGAATTTTGTGACAACAGAATCGGCACCATTGTTTGCTTAAAAGGAGGCTCCAATCACTAACACGTTTATTTGAATATGGTTACAAAATAAACAATTTTTAATTAAAAAAAAAAAAAATAATAATTTCAAATTAGAATTCTTAGACAAACAAAAATTATTTTGATTTGAAATGGCCAGTACTGCAGAGCGGCAATTTCATAGGTAAAGGCCTAATATATGTTTAGGTTTTTAGGTTTCATAAAGGGGGTCGAAAATTTCATTATTTTTGCGATAGGACACGCCATTTTCGGGATATAAGCAGAGGAAAAGGAAAACAAAAAACATAGTACTGTCTTTGCACGTGAAGGCGAGGCGTTAGTGTGAAATTTAGTTCATGATCACTAGTTGTATTCCACACCTTTTGAATCGCGATTAATAATAGCCAGATTTAGTTAAAATAAATTATTATCGTCTTAATTTTAATAATTCAGTGCAATCTTAGTGCTGTCAAACTAAAATATAATTAAGTTGTGTCACTTTAGTCTATTTCAGAATAGGAAATCGTTATTGTAAAAATTAAGTGATTTTTAGTTTAGTTTAGAAAATTTTGTGACATCAGAATCGGCCCGTTATTCGTTTTTCAAAACTACCGTCAAAGTATAGTTTTAAAGGGTGTTAAAGTTTTTATGAAAACATGCGCGAACGAAGTTGCTGGCAAAGTGCTAGTTTCAGTATAAATAACTTATCCCAATACTACGGAATTATCAAGAACAGAATAAATAAAAATTAAAAACCTTTTATAAGTCTGGATATAACAAAGTTCCTAGGTTTAATAGTCGAAATTCTAATAACCAATACGTCCCATTAAATAAAAACTGAGTCATCAAAATTCAGATTCGAAAGTGACAACCCTAGCAAAAACAGTTAATTTGGAATAACTTCTAGATTCCACGCAATTAGGATGTGTTATTTTTGTGGTATGTAGGGAAGACAAAGGGCATAATTTTAGTATAAATAACTTTTCCAAATACGATGGAATTACCGAGAAAAAAAAAATAAAAACGAAAAGCTAAAAACCTCGTATAAGTCTGAATCTAACGAAGTTCCGAGATTTATTTGTACTCTAAAATATGCAGCATTAAAAACGCCGTCGATGTTTCTAAGGCCACAATTGCGTATCATATTTAGTTTCAGAGATATGATTTTTTTTCTAAATACCCGGTTGAAAAAAAGACGATTTTCAAAAAATTTTGTCTCACAAACTAAACATACTAGTGAAATGGGGATACAAAATATTGCATTTAAATAACATAAACTATCAGTTTTTTATATAAAAAAGCAATGTCCGAAAAATGGTCTTCATAAAACACTGTGCGTAGCGCACAAGTACTAAGTTGCGAAGCCAAAAGAAAAAAACCGGCCAAGTGCGAGTCGGACTCGCGCACCGAGGTTTCCGTACAAACCTGTATGTATTCTCGGTTTATGCATAAGGTTAATGTTTATGAAATTATTTTTTTTTTATTTTTTTTTATTTGAGTTGATTGAATGAAAGGTAAATTGCGGTTTACGATTTATGACGTATTAAAAAAAAACTATTTACTAGATCTCGTTCAAACCAATTTTTGGTGGAAGTTTACATGGTAATGTACATCATATATTTTTTTAGTTTTATCATTCTCTTATTTTAGAAGTTACGGAGGGGAGGACACACATTTCACCACTTTGGAAGTGTTTCTCGCGCAAACTATTCAGTTTAGAAAAAAAATATATTAGAAACCTCAATACCATTTTTGAAGACCTATTCATAGATACCCCACACGTATGGGTTTGATGAAATTTTTTTTTTGAGTTTCAGTTCTATGTATGGGGAACCCAAAAATTTATTGTTTTTTTTTTCTATTTTAGTGTAAAAATGTTAATGCAGTTCACAGAATACATCTTCTTACCAAGTTTCAACAGCATGCTCTTATAGTTTCGGAGAAAAGTGGCTGTGACATACGGGCAGACAGAAAGAGATGACGAATCTATAAGGGTTCCGTTTTTGCCATTTCGCAACGGAACCCTAAAAATACCACGTTGAGTCGCGATTGTCAAATTTGATTTTAGTCGTGTCAAAATAATTTTTAAAAGAGATTATTTTTTGCAGAATAGCGTAACAATTCTCATAGCTAAAAGTAAGCAATTTTAGAGATAGTTTTGTTAGTTTAGTTCAGTGTACAACAGAATCGGCACCAATATGTAATTGTTTTAATTTTTTATTTTTATTGTATACTTTACATAACATATAGTTGTATTTTTTTTATTAGTCTAGAAATCTTTATTAGACTGTATAAATAAAAATAAGTATTTTCATAAATATCTAAATACCGCATTATAATTCTAACGGATCAAGATTGTTGAGAACGGCTCGACACTCGCGTTACACTGTTTGTATTGTGCATGTGTGGATAGCTACGTACACATACATAGGATTGTCTTTTACCTAAACTCGAGCGTTCAAATTGTGAGAGGGCTCTTAAACATAATTGGCGAAACGTGGGAGTGCTCCAGGTACTCCTTGGCCTAACCCTTCGGTGAACAAGGCGTGATGTTACATTGTGTTCGAAATTATAAACAACAAAACTGTAAATAGTCATGAACTAGTGATGCAAAGTACTCGAGTCCTCGAGTCGTAATTTTAAAGACTCGAGTCAAATAAGCAAGACTCAGTGTGCTAAAAAGGCTCGAAGTCTAGAGTCAAGCACTCGAGTGAACTTAAAGAGGACTCGAGTCTTAATAAGCACTCGAGTCTTAAAGAGGACTCGAGTCTTTAAATGAACTCGAGTCTTAAAGAAAAACTCAGAGCATGAACATGAGACTTGTAACTCATCATTCGAAAAGACTCGAATAGAAGGTGATAAGTTCAAATTGGTGGTTATGATGTAATTATGCGTACAAAAAATGCGACGAGTTATTCATAGACTCGAATTCATTTAAAGACTCGAGTCCTTTTCTAAGACTCGAGTCCTTTTTAAGACTCGAGTGCCTGATAATTGACTCGGGCTCGGCTTGACTCTAGACTCCGAGCCTTTTGAGCACACTGAGTCTTGCATAATTGAGTCAAGTCTTTAAAATTACGACTCGAGGACTCGAGTCCTTTGCAACACTATCATGAACACAATAATTGCACATGGAAGACTGGTAGGAACGGACGGTAAAGGTTAACGATACTCGTAATATTAACATACAATAATATTATTGCAAGTTATAAAGGTATCCTACCTATGTTGGTACCCAATACGAACGAGCCTATAGTTTAAGTATTCCATAATCAATACTTTATTATGTAGCCGTGTGATACCTAGTAGGCATGCAACCAATGTTAATAATGAAACTGAATATCGGCAGCCGAGTGATATTGGAAGTCGGCCAATATTCAGGTCAGGCATTGAGAATTTTGAGATAATATGGTTCACTGGTAGCTATCGATCTTCGCACATTTTTCATAGACATGTAAATATTCTCTATTATATGCGGTGCTGACCAGGGCCGGACCGTGAGTTTAGGGAGCCCTGGGCTAATACTACTTAGGGGCCCACCTAATTACTCAAAGTATAGAAAAAAATGAGACGGTAAATTATTTGATTTATCTAATATTTAAAATTTTCGTATTTGTTACCAAACTCCTCCGAAATAGCTGGACCGATTTTTATGGAATTTTGTGTGCATATCGGGTAGGTCTGAGAATCGGCCAACATCTATTTTTCATACCCCTAAATGATAAGGGTGATCCCCATGGTAATTTTTTTGACTTAAAAAAAAAAAAAATATTATGATTTGGCGTTAAAAATACATATAACTCTAAATTTTCACTCCCCTACCACCAACTCCTATTTTTTTTATAGCAATATATAAATAAAACAAAGTCGGCTTTGTTACAACACTTATAACTCGAGAAGGACCGATGTTCAATGTGTGTGTGTTGTAGACTCGCCCCCTATTCCATGGGACTTAAACATAACAGGCGAAATGTGGGTGTACTATAGGTACACCTCTGCCTAACCCTTCGAGGAAACAAGGCGTGATGGTATGTGTGTGTGTGTGTGTCCGATGTTCATGGTTTGTTGGATTTGTCTCCGCCTCGAATAGCAGAATGAATATTAAAATTGGGAATATTTCATGAGAAAAAAAAGAGAGGATTTTTCAATTTCTCATACATTTTGTATCATCATTTCAGCCGTAAGACGTCCCCTGCTGGACTTAGGCCTCCCCCAATTTGGAGGGCTTTGCCATAATCACCACGCTTGGCAGGCGGGTTGGCGATCGCAGTATGGTGGTAAAATGCATAGAGAACGCTGCTGCCCATTCTCTAGTAAGTCCCTTAGTCGCCTTTTACGACACCCACGGGAAGAAATGGGGTGGTGTTATTCTTTACGTCCGGCACCACACGGTAACATTACACACGGTACATTTTGTATGGCAGCTAGAAATTGCTTTAAGCATTTGAAGTACCAGGTGGCCATAACTTGGTAGGAGCTTACCAAACAGAAGTGTCAGCTAGAAAACGTTTTATGCCTTCGAAGTACCAGTTGTTCATAGCTTTATGTCTTCGAAATACCCAGGTTGTCATAATTGGGTAGGAGCTTGCTAGGAAAGATAAAGAAAGGAGTGTCATCTAGAACACGCTTTATGCCTTCGAAGTAGCAAGTTGTCATAACTCAGTAGGAGCTCACCTCACCTGATGTGTCAGTTAGAAAACGCTTCATGCCTTCAAAGTAGCAGGTTGTCATAATTAGGTAGGAGCTTGCTAAACATAGGAGTGTCATCTAAGTACCAGGTTATCAAACTTGGTAGGTTTATTACAACATTTATTGAATCTGAGGCGATACGAAGTTCGCTGGGTCAGCTAGCATTTTAATATTACTAATACTAGTTACTAGTACTAATACTAGTTATAAATAATTAAAAATACTAAATAAAAAACCGGCCAAGTGCGAGTCGGACTCGCGCACCGAGGGTTCCGTACAAACCTGTAGGTATTTTCGGTTTAAAAATATAAATATTTTTTAATTTTTATATTTCAGTTGATTGAATGTAAGGTAAATTGCGGTTTACGATTTATGACGTTTTAAAAAAAAAACTACTCACTCGATCTCGTTCAAACCAATTTTCGTTGGTAGTTTACATGGTAATGTACATCATATATTTTTTTTAGTTTTGTCATTCTCTTATTTTAGAAGTTACGGGGGGGGGGGGGGACACATTTTACCACTTTGGAAGTGTCTCTCGCGCAAACTATTCAGTTTAGAAAAAAATGATAATAGAAACCTCATTACCATTTTTGAAGACCTATTCATAGATACCCCACACGTATGGGTTTGATGAAAAAAAGCATTTTTGAGTTTCAGTTCTATGTATGGGGAACCCCAAAATTTATTGTTTTTTCTCTATTTTAGTGTGAAAATCTTAATGCGGTTCACAGAATACACCTACTTACCAAGTTTCAACAGCATAGCTCTTATAGTTTCGGAATAAAATGGCTGTGACATACGGACGGACAGACAGACAGACAGACAGACATGACGAATCTATAAGGGTTCCGTTTTTTGCCATTTGGCAACGGAACCCTAAAAATGATAAATAATGGTACTTATAAATAATTATAGCAAGATAGAAAAAGACAGACTCTGAGAGGGAAACAGCGGAGCACGATTGAGATTTGAGATGAATGTGTAAGTGTAATGGCAGCCGAACATTTTATCGGTCAGTTCGATGTACCAAACGTAGACTTGAATTGAATGGGTTTGACTTAATCGTAGGATTCGCAGGCCTGCAAACCATAAGATCTGTTTAACCGGTCAATTACCGTAATTTTTTAATAAAATTATGGATTCTTTCGCATTATCGTCTATTTTTGACTTTGACTTGACTTAGCTGGGGGCCCCTTGAATCCACGGGGCCCTGGGCTGAAGCCCAAAAAGCCATATGGTAGAGCCGGCTCTGGTGCTGACGACTAATGTGTTGTTCAGATGAAATACCGCATGACCTCGCGCTTTTCCGATTGTAGTCTTCACCGAAGAAAGGATGTACACATTTTCAGAATGACCAGAACAACGGATTTTTATACCTTATTCTTAAAGCTCTGCACGTTTTTACGCTATTCATAAAAAGAAACCGTAAAGTCCAACTTACCTGCCGTAAATAACAAGCTGGTGACCTTCGGGAATGCCCTTCGATAACAATGCGATGACGTTAGCTTGCCATGTAGGCTCACTATCACCAGGTAATGAATCTATACTAGGTCTAAAAGGTACCTGAAACAAAATATTTTGCCATTTTAATAGTCATGGTAAAACTGTCCTGCAGTGATCCCAATGAATGAATTTTTTCGTCAGTGATTTTGTGGGGGCCGTTATTAAGAAAACTTATTATCACGGCTTGATACTCACTTCAACGGGAACTGGAGCTAATGTGGGAAATATATCAGTCTTCTGAACTTTCAGCGTCGCATCTCTGACGCCAGTAACCTGCACCCACTCCGCAGTCAATGGGCTCGGATTCCTATGAGCATAGCTGCAGTACTGCATCCCGTCGATTGCCCATAGCGTCTCTTTCTCATCTACTACGACCTCTATCGTGAATGGGTGGTCTATTTTGAAAGGAAACAGTCTGAAAAGGATACAAAAATACTATGAAGTTAATAACGCTAATTGCGCGAACTGGCTGTAAATGCCTACCTTCTACATTCATAAAGTACATTAATTGGACACTAATTGGTCGATAATTTTGGGCGTGAAGTTAACAACAGCTTATAGTTGTTATGTTGTAATAATTTATCATTTGTTCATCGTCCTTTGTTCGGAATGTTCAGAAACATGAGAAATTACTTACTGAAAGGGAAATTATCTTATCGATGTGGAAGTTGGAAAATGGGTCACTGAGTCGTACCACGTGCTTGCCTAGTGGAGTAGCTATAGGTATGATTAGTTGTTAGCTATTGTTTAAAATGAAATGCTGTTCATGTCTGCAAGTAATTTTTTTAAGACGTTTTTACATTTATACACTTGTTCGATCACTATTTTTAAAACTAGATAGCGCCAGCATTCTCCGGTCTCTTAAATACCAAATATTTTATTATTATTACTGAGAGATTATGTGAATCTAACAATGCAAGGCCATGCCTGAAAAGGCATATTGAAGAAAGAGCCATTGCAGGTTTAGATTGACCGGTCCGACCAGATGACATGAATGCATCATTCTTTCACCATTTGTAGCTCAACCCTTTTTTATACGACACGTTTGAACTTATTACCTGAATGCACATGTCTCTTCAGGTCCCCATTTGTTGTGTCTCCGTGTATTCCGGACCACATAGCGTTGCGGAAGACGTACGTTAAAGTGCACGGCGATTTCGCCGCGCGCCGTGTCAGGTTCCCCACTTCCTATGTTCACTGCAAACCTAAAACGAATAGGTATTTGATATGTGTGTACACATATTATACGGATTACTTTAAAAAAAATCCATGTGGTGCTGGACTTAAGAATAGCATCACCCCATTTCTTCCCGTGGGTGTCGTAAAAGGCGACTGAGGGACTTAGTAGAGAACAGGCAGCAGCTCTATGCATTTTACCAACAGCGATCACCAACCCGCCTCCCAAACGTGGCGATTATGGCAAAGCCCCTCAAATTGAGGGAGATTTATGTCTAGCAGTGGACGTTATTCGGCTGAAATGATGACTTTTGAAAAAATTATGGTACAGATAGGTCGTTGAGCGAAGTAACATACATAACTATATATAGAAAGACCACAATCTTTGATTTAAGTATTTTAAAATTGATTGGTCGACAAAAGGCTGGTCTGAGTTATCTTTATCACTTTATCCGATCAATTCCCAGGAGCGCGCCAAGGTTTGTAATACTCACAGAAGAGGGTCTGTTCTAGTAGGTACCCAAGTACTTTATTGTTGATCTAAAAGTACGTAGATAATCCAAAAAAATATTTTGGGACGTTAAATGTGAACAAACTCTATTCTGAATACACAATCCGTATTTTCTTCGTTGTGACCTGGATTTGCGTGTTAGCAAATGTATAGCGAGCTGTGAGGTCATGTGGAGAACACTGCGGGTGCTGACATTTATTGCCAGAATTTGGCAGTTATTAACCGCATTAAGTGCAACCATGAAATGTTTTTACGATTTATAACATTTTTTATGATTTTTTGAGTCCTATATACAATATATCGTTTTGTTGTCTGTGCTTACTAAGTTTAAAATAAAAAGTTACCAAGGTAAATCGTCACTTGGTGTCCCCGTGCATATGATGTGTGATCCGATACTTAGGGGCTCTGTCAGGGTCTGCGTAAACTTAACTTCTCGCGCCTCAGCCAGTTGAGTCTGAAATAAAACAATCAAAGCTTTTATAGGCTACATAAACGTGTTATATACACATTTTTACCATTAACTAGTGGATATTGTGTTACGTGGAATCTAACATTTACGGTAGGTAAGTATTCTAGGAAATTCCTACCCAATAGTAGTCTTCTCCTTTCTTCATAAAAATACGTTTAGCAAGTGATATTAACGCACCAATGCCCATAGAATTTGACAACTGCGTCGAAGCCTATGCGAAGCTTTTAAATGTTCGTTCTAATCTAGTACCATGTGAGAATGTGACGTGATCGCCAGGTGCAAGACGATCCTGTAGCGTAAAACGTAGCATATTTATATGTATTAGCTTAAGCTTTACTGCAAGAAGGTAACCCCTATTTCAAGCTTTCTGGGAAAAAATGGGCCATCCCTGTCCAAATCCTGTAAAGGGGCTGAAGAGGGTGGATGGTAGCCTTCTCTTGTCAGTTAATACTAAACACACAATTCTCTCTTATGTATATAATAAGTGGTGTTTGCCATTTAAACCTTTTGACTACTCACAGGTCAGGTAGGTTCCGAGCGTTAACTGACTGTTAAAAAAAAAGATTTTATGCCAAATTCCCGATTCTTTACTTGGATGTTGACGTAATGGCTATAGCACTTAACTACATAAATATAATATAGGAGGTAGTTGTGCACTTTATTTTGATTGTTCTATGACTCATTACTTCGCTTACTTTGTGGCTCAAAGTAATCAACAAACGATGCACGAATTCGCTCACCAAAGACGTCTACTGAATTACGACGATGAGGTCACTGGGCATGGCTTTGCCTTAATTGGTGTCAGGGTTTTTTTTAATAAGACACTGCATAAAGGTGCGTACAGGATACAATGGTGCCTACAAATACGGACTAGGTGTACACTTAGTGCTTTTATAATAGATAAGTTTGCTGCAGCGGCTAAACGATAGGGTGTCGCACTACACCTCTCATTCCACCCGCTCCAGATGAGCAGCCGGACGTCGAAGGCCGCCTAACGATCTCCGGCCACCATAAGGAGGAGCCTGCGGACAGCGTATTGGGGGTTGTGTCGTCGCTCGAGCAGTCAGGCTCTAAGAAGTCTCATGCAGTTTGCCTGCCTTAATGGGAGGATGTGGGAGGTGCGGCGAATGCAAGTATCTCCCGGGCGCCCGACACATGATACTGAAGGAACAGTGGGGTTTTAGATGGTACCAGGCCGAAATAACCCTCCGTTCATCCCAGGCCGAAGGTTTCCATGAGGATTTCACCACGAAAAAAAAAGATAGGTGCCGCACTATTGTCTATAGCTAGGTGGAAGCAAAAACTGCTTGTAAGTAGGTACAGAAATATACATGCAACATGGAACACGTTGTTACTTTATAAACTAAACACCTATACGATTAACACCGATTAGTACTAGGTATAACTACTGTATGCACCTACCTCGGTATAATAAATAACATGCAGTATTTATTACATGAATGCTGAGTGCCCAGCATTAGAAATATTTACAAAGTTTCAGCTTCCACGTACGTCACGTCTACTACACAGCAACAAAATCTCTTTGGGTTTCTTGCTGCTTAGTTGCATATAGGTATCTACCTACTACTTCCATAAGGGAATGTGTTGCCTGTGTTGTGCGCCTAGAATATCGACCATGTGTGAAGAGCACCGTAATAATTCCATTTCCCTTGGTTGGATAAACACAGTTAACGACTTGTGAGGGATGGAAGGCAATTAGCCTGCCTGCTAGTTGGACGTATGTGCCTGTAGGGAGATATAAAAGAGAATTTACTGAAAATGACCCTTTTTAGGTACGTGAATTGTAAGTACTAAACAAACATAGGTAGGTATATTAAACCTTGTATTTGTAATCTATATCTAGATAATATTATACTAATATAATAAAGTTGAAGATTTGCTGTTGTTTGTTTGAACGCGCTGATCTCTGGGACTACCTAGTTCTTAGTAGGTATTTGATATAATAGCCCGATTCGTGAATAAGGTATAACATAACGCTATGACCCAGGAGCCCAGCAAAAATAATTGAAGTCAGACAATACGCTAAGTAAAAACGAAATAAAAGCATGGACGGGCGATGCGATACAAAAGGATGAGTCAGGGGACAAGAAATTTTAAACCTACTAATATTATAAATGTGAAAGTTTGGAGGTTTAGATGCTTACATGTTTGGATGTTTGTTAATCAATCACGCAAAAACGGATTTGGATGAACTTTGGCACACATATAGTTTATAAACCTGGATTAACAAATAGGATACTTTTTATCCCGGTAGTACGTTCTCGTGGGATAATTTCACACATCCACTCGGGCGAAGCCGGTGGCAAAAGCTAATGTAACAAAAATGGACACTGACGTTTTAATCATAAAAGTAAAATATTGTAAGCATTCACATGAATCAGTGATAAGATATTTCGATAGTCCTACCTAACAACAAATTTACATTATTACAGTATGACAGATGACTTTGGAAGATTGGGACTGTCCACATAAATTAAGAGCAGAGTTTTAATTATGTTTTATCACTAAACTCAGTTTTGTACGATTACAAGACTAACGTAGGTACAACCTTTGAGTACTACATAAGAATTTTATGTGCAAGTTTGTAAGTTTGGTACTCATTAAACGGCTGACCGGATGCATGCGGACCGGTTTGCATGGAATTAGGCATATAAAATACAAAAATTTTAAATAATTTATATGTCACAATTAGCATATAGGTAGGTAGATGTAGACACATTACATTTAGACGTGTTTGTAGCTTTCTTTTAAGCAAACATTGCCTGTTTACTCCTGCTGATACGTTGTTGCTGTCTGCCTGTTTAGGAGACTCGGCTCTTCCATATCATTGCCGTGAACTTATACTAACTGTGAGTAAATAAAATATAATAAACAGTGTATTGTGCATTAGGCATACATGTAGACTATGACCTCGATTGACGCATATGCTACTTTTTACCCGGGCATTTGCATTAGTTTCCCTAGGATGCGAACGAAACTGCGGGTACAGTTAGTTAATAAGTAACAGGTTTGTACAAATTTACTAGGTACATATAACATATAATACTTAACAGCTAATGTTCATCACTGTTATTTAGCGAAATTATCGTATACACTTGGCCGTTGTAAGTTATGGTTAGGTATGGTGTAAGTTCGCGTGTTTAAACACAATCAATGTGTACCTTACTTGATATAGAGCTATGTAGGTACCCGTACCAACCTATGGACATCCAGTACGACTGTACGACTGTGCCGGTGTAACTATTTCAGTGCTAGGTAGCTGTTTCATGTTTAATCAATAAGTTTTAGTGGGATCATGAACATATAGCGATATTGTACAATGGGTCGTGGGGCTTTTCGATTCCACCTTTAAATACAATAATCATTTTGCAGTAGTATTTTGGGACCACAAGTTAAATAAACAAAGTTATGTCTTGGGGAAGTACGGTCAACCAAGAATCACCTGTACAGTGATCTCTTTGCTCGTATTGTATTACATCTAATTAAAACGAAAGTGGTCGATAGTATATGTCTACTGCCAGTCTAGCTAATTCCTAAAAACGAAGTCTTGGTAATCGTAGCATTTAGACAGATCTCGACAATACTGAGTAACACACATTTCTCGATAAACCGAAAGTATATTTTATCGATTCTGATCCTCGTTCGATAGATGAAAGAAAGCACTTTGGACACGATTCGTTTATAGCTCTGTCATCGTTTTTCGCGAAAGATCGTGTGGAATTTAGTCATCAATATAAAGGAGGATGTGACGAGAATTTTAATGTTTAAAAATTGGTACTTATTTAATATTTTAATACCTGCATGAAACAGTTCGTAGGTAGGTACTATTGTCATGATGATTTACCTGTATAGATACAGGTAAAGTACTGGATGCTGGGAATGATTAGGACCGGTCATCATTAATTTATCGCGGTAATTAGATTATAGTGTCACTATATTTAGGCGGTCTGTAAATTAATTTCGTGACATACATAATAGTAAATCCGCTCGCAATATTTTAAAAATTGCAATGAGCTCAGCTTCAGTCACTAACCTTCGCACTGAAAATAAAATACCGTGTTGTTCGTTGGTCAGAATGAAATGATTTTCACAACATAGTCAGTACAGACGCACTCGTTGATTACGACATCTGCCGGTGTTTTAACTATTTTGGATAGGTAAATAAACATTTTAGAATAAATATGTGCCTACATAGTACAATGAATAAATTATATTCAGTACATAAATGGTATTAAATGTTACCGGTTTGTGAGATTATGTGTGAAATAGTTTTGGCTTTAACCGAGTTTTTGGACGATAGCTACTGACTACTTATATTGGGTTATAGTTGTAAACTTATAATATTGACTACATGGGTGTATCATGACGATTGATATGTGATGTTTCCCTGTTTTATTTAACTTCTAGGTACCTATATCATTGGAAATTCCGCATCATCATAGCACATGCATAAAAATAGGCCTTAATCGAATGTGTGGTTATTGACCAAAAAAAAAAAAAAACTTGTATACGTAGTTACCTATAGTAAAGTGAATGAGTGATATATTTTCTTTATGATTTTTTTGAATCCTTATTTATTTAATATGTATTGTGTTTGAGTGTATTTTTTATTTTTTAATATGTATTTCCTTTCAGTTTTGGGGACTGTTTTATTATCTAATAAAATTGTCGACAAGGTCAATAGTTCCACAGGTAGTAGAAAAAAATCGATTGTTTAGGTAGGACTGATTTTCCTCAAAGTTAATATTTTCATGGTCATCATAACATCGCTTGCGTCATTTAAATTGAATATATAAGGTAGGCAGCTTAGTGTATCCACCTACTATGCAACTTATTAGGTCAGTATATTGGGAAGTACCTACTGAATTGACGCATTCTTTTGAAATGTATAGGTAATGTAAGATTATTTTTTTTTTTAAATTCGGCTTTGTGCTTAACTGCGAACCGTGTGCGGTAAATTCATAACAAAGTTATGCTATGTGTGCTCAGCTCATGTCGCGGCGGTAGGGACTAGTGATAAGAATGTCAACAAAAAATTTAAGTAGGTTGTACATAATATTTACCTATTTAAAGTTCACCCACTGAAAGTATTTACACCAACTTAGTGAGTCATGTTATGTTCGAATGCGTCACTTCAAGGTGGAGTAAAAACAATTCTCGTTTGGCTAACAAGGATTTTCACGTCAATGATATTGTAATTAAAGTTATGGTGGGAACTAAACAGCCTTCAATTATGAAACAGTGTAAAGTGCGCACGTTACCTACTCTCTAATTCATAAAAGCGTAAAACAAAATAACATTCATTTTAATTTACATTAAGCATAAACTCAATTTAAATATTTATCATAAAAATTACCAAAGAAACCGGTAAGTTTTCTTCATTTTCATCTGTCTCCGGTGGTCGAACTCGACAAAACAAACGGCGGCAAAACGCGCCGCAGCCGCATCTATCGCCGAAACACACCATGATCGAAGTTCATTTATTTCACAACACTCACTAGACGAGTATGTAGCGCGACACTATGTTAATCAGTGAGATAACGAAATCTACAGAAATCGCGCGACCACCGCATCCCACGAAAATATCCGCTCCAGCTGCGCTCAATCGCAGTGCTGCGATTAGCCGAGCGCGCCTTGCCAACTATCTACCGCAAAACTCGTCGATCGTAGTGTAGCGTATAGCTAGTAAGTTTGTTTGTTGTTTTGTTATATCACGGTACACAGAGTATACCTCTACACCCACTGACGTGACTGAAAGAGACGAGAATGATTTGCCTTTACGCTCTCACACCATAGACAATCATGATCATGAGTCACCCCGTGGAGTGAAGTGCAGTACAGTAGTACACTACTACACTGCCACTGTGATACTGTTGTTATGGTTACGTTATGGACTGATAGCCGATTATGTTAAAGAGCTGCCGGTTTCAGAGCGATGTTGTAGGTGTCCACTAACATAATACTTTCCGTTTAGATTTAGGTACCTATGTTACGAAAATTCTTATTTTATGGAAGGGTTGCTTGATAATTTGGAATGGGTTCTCGTGCTGCGAATACAAAGAGTAAAGCCTAGCTCGATTTCCAATTATTTACTGTTAAAGAATAAGTTAGTTGTGACTACTCTTTGATTCGATAGGTACCTACTAATTTAATAGATAATGTTTTAGAGGTACCGTTAAATTATGATGCCGTTACCTAATACTTAATTGGGAGCTACGGTAGTGGCAATTATGGGATAATTTGCTTCATCGATACGGGAAAAAGTGTCTCAATATATTACGTTATTTCTGCAAGACACCATATTGAAACCCTAGACAATATCTTAAGACTAGGTAACTTAATTACATAAAACTTGCTCAGTAGGGTGAATGTTATTAAAGTAGCGTTAAAACTAACCTCAAAATCCAGAGCATCTTCGGCGAAGTCGTATTCAATAAAATCTCTTGGTATTGTCCCTTCTTCTACGTCATAATCCATTCTAACACAATTGACACATTTCATCACTTGAACGGGCATGCTTCAAATAAGCTTCTTGTTAGGACTACACTCGGTAATGCGAACTGTCAACATTGTTCTACATAAAATCAATACATATCACAGAATTGCTGCAGAACGCAGAATGTCAGATGTTATTAAATAAATGAAAGCCTTAACAGACTACTTATTAAATGGGCAGTAAAATATTAATAAACGCACAGCAGTCCACTACGCTGTAGTTGCGCACTATCTAGTGCCCCTAGTGCCCGTTGCCGAATGAAAACAAACAAGTTAGGTAGGTTGTAACAAAACCTTTTATATATACGACGACAGTGATTGTTCTTCTCTTTCACTCTGGTTACGAATTCTTTGCGAGGAAAAGAGATGTGACGAAACATAACAAGTTTTATCAGGTCCATTGAACCAAGAGTAAACCGAATTTTAATTAGATTAATCTCAAATTTCCACGGCCATATGCGACACTTTTATAAGTAGATATAATATCAAGAGGCTGGCAATAATTATATTATAAATTCAGGGCTGACAGGTATGAGTCGTTCGCCGCATTGGTCACAAATTCTCGATAAATATTTTTGCAACGCATTATGATACTTCTAGAAGAAAAAGGGTAGCAAGTAAAGGATTCACATACTTATCTTGTTTTTGACGTTTCTCAAGAGAAATGATTATAAATAAATGCAGTAATTATTTTCATTAGATTATTTCACTAATGTGAAGAAGAAGAACTAAGTACCTATATGGATTTTATTATCAATAGATAATGCTGTTTGTTAGATAAAATGAATGTAAGTACAAGGGTAAGGCTAACTACCCCTTTTTAGTAATCATTTCGGGTTGGGGGGGGGAGGGGCATTTTGGGGGATAACTAGTTACCACTGCTTTTCTTTGAGTCAGCGAGAACCTCCTCGTCATTCTCCCCAACGTCCGGGAGGTGCCCTTAGCCTGTATTTATTTATTTTTTAAACCCTGGCTGGAGATATTGATTTATTGACGCAACCACAGGCAAGCCTGGCTAAACCGACAACCTCCTACGTTGTAAGCTTTACCACAGCCCTGTCTGATATCTCAATTAAGTGTCTGCTAGGACCGCCACCGCTTGGGCTATTACAGTTATAGGCAATAATTAGGCAATCAAAAATTTTAATATTTGAAAGAACTGATCAAGAAATTCATTCTGATTCCTATGACTTTTAAATTGATGTACCTTATGTGAATGAATATCGCACATCCTCTAAAAAACTGTCACAACACAAAAACGAGCAAGAACACAGACAAAGACACAGTCAAAATATGACCGCGTTTTTTATCTGTGTTCTTACTTTTTTTTGTGTAGTGACAGTTTTTTAGAGAAAAAAAAGTAAGAACACAGATAATAACACAGTCATATCCCGACTGTGCCCCCATCTGTGTTCACACTCGCCTCCGCGTTATGACAGTTTTTTAGAGGATGTGCGATATCTAGAATCCGCGTGACACACTGTAAATACAATTTCTTAACAATACGTTACAATAAAAACGCTCAGTGAGATTCAATCATTTATTTAAAAATACATAATAAATATATACTTATTACAATATATGCATAGGTGCAATTTAAATGTTTTGTTACTTTGCACAGTATCAAAAGATTCAAATCAAACCTTTACTACTTCCTGACTACAAGGTATGATTAAAAAAGAAGTTACTTTAGAAAATGCAAATAATGTAGGGAATTACATTTTATTTTTCATTTTAACTTACCTACTGCTTTACTCTTTGTTTTCGTAGTATTTTTGGTAGTTGGTAGTGTTATCTAGAAAAAAACAAAATAATGTTAGTACCCGAACTTCACGTTTTGTGAGGAAAAAAGAAAACGAAACATGTTTTCAAAATCATTTTTCTCTATCGGCGTAACAATAGTGTCGTAGGGCGTGTATGGGAGGTTAATGCTCCTCCATGTTTTCAGAAAATACAGACAGCGCTATTCATTTTTAGACGAGAAACAAGCGATAAAATTTTGGCGCTTAAGATTTTTTTAACCCCTCTGACATCCAATTATTATAACGTTACTGTTTGCTCCATATCGTAGTGGCAAATCTCCTTTGTGTAAAAAATTACTTTTATAGAAAAACGGAACGAAAAACACTGTTTCCTGAATAAAAATCTATGAAAACATTCTTATTTTTTTTTAAATATAATATAGTCTAAAGGAATTGTGATGTATTGAAATAGAATTTGTCTTACATCAATGTGTCGTTTAGCATTTATATACCTATATATAAATTCAATTATTTTTCTGCACATAGATTTCAGTTGCAACTTTTGTTACATAAGTTACTTTGCTGGTTTTACAGGTTATTACATCAGGCATACAGGAGTTTTTTAATGGACAGTAAAATGTAGATTTTTTTTTTTTAAATTAGCGAATATTTTAACGATTCTTTAAGATATTCATCATCATCGTCATCATTTCAGCCGCAAGACGTCCACTGCTGGACATGGGCCTCCCCCAAGCACCGCCAATTTGATCGGTACAATTTTTGGGGGGCTTTGCCATAACCGCCACGCTTGGCAGGCGGATTGGCGATCGCAGTATGGTGGTAAAATGCATAGAGAACGCTGCTGCCCAATCTCTAGTAAGTCCCTTAGTCGCCTTTTACGACACCCACGGGAAGAAATGGGGTGGTGTTATTCTTTACGTCCGGCACCACACGGTACTACACACGGTACCGGTAAGATATTCACATAAGAGTTTTGGCAGTATCTAGGTCTACACCAAATTACTTTTAAAACGTATGCCTAACTAGTTTTTGTCAAAATTATCACATAGGAGATTTTAAATTTGCAACGACGATATATGTCAATACGAACACATAGTAGACTAAAGGCTAAAGCAGAATGGTGTGTGCCTCAATTATTGCTGGTTGTTTTACCAAGAATGGATGGTGTGCCCTCTGGTGCTGCAGCAGCTTGGCGCGCGTGGCGTACTGGCGCGGGCACGCCGGGCACGCGGCCGGCTCGCACACGCGCGTGCCGCCCTCCAGGGCCGCGCCGCGGACCTTAGGGGCCCCTGCACGGATATTTATTTATAAAGGTTTACCAACGAAATACACAGCAACAATCTCACAATCTTTGGCAAATTAAGGATTTCAAATGTACAGACACCAGCCCACAAAGCTACTACAATCTGTCAAATTTCTTTAACAGATTTTCAACTTTATCGCTAAAGTATTACGTTCAAGATTTATTGGGAAACTTTGACAGTTTCGGGTAGCTTGATATGCTGGCGTATGTACAGAACATATGAAAATTATAGGAAATACGGCAAAAAATTATAAATTCCACAAATCTCGGAAAAACTGCATAAAAACAATGCGTCGAAAGCATCACCTCCATTTTTAAGGCTCTTTTATATGAGAAAACTAAATTTACATATAGGGACGAGAAATCGGCATAAAACAATGCTCGCATAGAGACAATGCTTCTAATCTATCACCTCCATTTTTAAGGCTCTTTTGTATTCGAAAACGTAATTTGCAGATAGGTACATAATGTATTTCCATATTATAATTTAATCTGCAGATAATTTCACAGACATAACGTCCGTGGCTCGTAGTGTAAAGTTTCGTATTGTATATCTAACCTGGATGATGTTTCTGCACATGGCGGTCGCGCTTGGCTGCTGTCCTGTATATCTTGGGGCATGTTCCACACGGAAAATGGCGCACGCGTCGTTCCAGTGGAACTCCCGCAGACACCGTGTTGTGAACGCGCCATAAATGATTCACCAGCATGCCTCGGCGCTGATTAGAAAAAACATATCATTACAATGCATATGAAACTTAGAAAATAAATGTTATTTGAACATTTTCTCCCGAGTTTCATCTTCCTCGAAATCTGTGTTTATTATTTGTACTTCGTTTTAATAATTAAAAGCACTACAATTTTACAAAGTTTGACGATTATAAGTATCGTTTTTATGATAGAGCACTAACAAACATTTTGAAGAAATGCACCTTTTCTTTCTTATCAAACCTTGAAATTTCTTATATTTCCCATACTAAAATGGAAACTGTAACTGGCTAGACATTACGATTTAAAGAATACAGCCCTGTGACAAGAAGGCAGACGGCGTAGACTTAGTCATAAGATCTCGTCTTCACCCTTTCGGTACGGAGCGTGTTTTGTAAAAAATATTTGCAATAATATTTTTTCCCCATCTGACCTTGAAAGAATGTTGGCAAAGTTCACATTTGTATGCTGCTGGGCCTAAGGCCGGGGCTGTGCAGATTGTATTTCTGGTTACAGCAGTCTCATTATTTTCATCCTTATCCTGCAAACAAAGTCAAGGAAAAACTGTCAGAAATAATTTAAGGTTCATGTCGATGGATGGTGGAAAGGAAAAACAAATATAGCGCCATTTGGCAAATTGTTCAAGAGAGCTCAGAACCAGTCAACCACCGTAATAACCAGTCAATCAACAGACAGTCAGTCAGTCAATTACCGTAATTACAGACACAATTAAAAAACCATTATGTCTGTACCAAATGTGGTATCTCAGGGACTTAGAGGTTAAATGATTATAACTTTCTTTATATTTGTACTTTAAATAAAACGCCAGTGCTTCCGATTGGCTTCTAACCTAGACACGTTGATAAAAATCAACAATCCTAATCGAACTCTATAGAAAAGTAATTTTCGACCAAAGTGGCGTTTATTTGTTTTCCTTTCCAATGTCGATGTGTTAGTATAGTAGGTAAGGTTTATCTACTCCCATAACATAAAATTCGAATAATAAACTTCAAAACGAGTTTATATTGACATACTTCCACACAATGCCGCAATTTAAAACTGGAATCATATCAAAATCCGTTTTCTTTAACAAATTACTGACATTTGACCATTTTTATAAAACTCTATCTTTTTCTTTTTTCTAAATATTGATCTTCTAATTAATAGGTTTGATTATATGTATGAGAATAGACAAAGTTGTGTATGATACTGCACATAACTACGTATTAAAATATTCATGTGATGCTATTAAAAAATCACACTCTTGTTTTAATACCCTCATTATGAACCAGTTTCATAATAGTACATTATAGGTGATATAAGTGTACTAAGTTGGTCACCATCTTCGAGGCGGTATTATTCACGCGTTTCATACGATGTGTTTCAACTTTCAACACACTTGCAAGGAAATAAAGAGACTTGTATTGTTAATTGCTCTTCTTCCCTACGTGAAGACGACATTTTTGATAATAATTAACTATACAACGAAACCGTAAACAAAAATATCTACGGAAACAGGCGCGCTGGTCTTGTTACATC
Source organism: Aporophyla lueneburgensis (assembly GCA_932294355.1). Lineage (NCBI taxonomy): Eukaryota > Metazoa > Arthropoda > Insecta > Lepidoptera > Noctuidae > Aporophyla > Aporophyla lueneburgensis. The sequence goes on along the minus strand of OW028746.1, from coordinate 15,964,680 downwards.
CGCGCGCCACGCTAGCGGAGGCCACGCAGATGTATGTAAATAAAGAAACTGGCAAAACCTGTTAAACAGCCTATTAAAAATAAAGCGGAGATTTAAAAAAAAATAAAGTCAACACTAGTGTGGTAAAGACCGCGACAAAAAGTTAGGGGCAACCAGATTTTCTGCTTGTTAATACTTAAAAGTTAAATATGATACATATAAACGCCACATCACAAAAACAAAAGTTGTAACTAATTTTTATAGTACTTTCAAATCCTTCGGTTGAATTTTTCTGTATAATGCCTTCAAGGTTATATTGCAACGCGACAAAAAGATAGAGGCACTCTAATATTGCGCAATGCTTAATTGTGTATCAGTTGATATTTGATGCGCTACATGTACGGACGTGTTTATCAAAGCTGTTGCGACGAAATATTCGTCTTTTGTTTTTTTCTAATGGGTCGAAGCAAGAGATTAACAGATTTCGAGAAAGGACAAATTAGTGCATTAAAAAAATGAAGGGCTCAGCAATAGGCAAATAGCAAAAAGAATTAAAAGAAGTGCTAATGTTGTGGATAATTTTGTGAAAAACAAGGAAAATTAGGGGATAAAAAAGTCACCAGGCCGCCCGCGAGCACTTTCCGAACATCAAGAGAGAGCGATTTTGAGAGTTGTCTCTAATTCTATGCTTTCTGCATCGGCAATAGCCGAAGAAGCAGGTGTGCAGACTAACGTACAAAAACGTACAGCGATTACTCAAAGCTTCTTGTACAATTGTTAGAAAGAAATTAAAAAGAAAACCTCCGTTAACTCTCCAACATATTAATGCTCGATTACAGTTTGCCCAGAAGTACATGTCATGGTCGAAAGAATGGCATAATGTGATTTTTTCCGATGAGAAAAAGTTCAATTTGGACGGTCCTGACGGTATGTGCATCTGGATTGAGGGCCCATTTTTTGAAACCTTGCGTACCGAAATAAGATTTATAGGGAAATTAGTTAAAAATAGTAAAAACTTAAAGCAAAGGGTCATAAATTTCTTAAACGTGAATTAAAACTGTTATGATGAAATAACTTGGGCCCTCAATCCAGACGCGTGCATAAAGTGGCATAACCTAAATCTCAGTAAGTACTATCTCAGGGTTAATAATTTTTGTTTAAGAATTTAGTTAAGAATTTCTTAAATATTTTAAGAAATTCTCAAATCTGTAAAATATAACATTACCGATTTATGGCGGCATATCTAGGGCCCTCACTTCATTATTGTTTGTACTGAGGAATCTGCAAAGCATGAATATATCTGAAGAAATACACAAATACGACTTTAACATGTTTTACTTACATACCTATGCGAATTAGTTAAAAAGAAATAATGACACAAAACTTAATTGTTAAGAAGTAAATGAAAGTCGAATTTTACTAAAAAGTCTGAACTGAGAGCCCAATATTTTCGGCTTTATTGACTAGGCTCAACCTCATAGATTAACGCAAATTAGAATAAAAGTTTTAACTATTTCTTAATTAAATTGTAACATTTCGTTCGTTCTTCTAAATGTCATACTTTAAGAGAAAATTGATTTTCAATTTTTTGTAAGAGAATTATTTGTAGGGTGACCATAATGTTCAAAGTAAGTACCTGCCCATTTTGTAATGTGCATTCGGAAAGTCATAATATTTGCAGCTAAAAGTACTATATAGGTACTAATTACAATTTGGCTTTCCTTATTTTTAATGTAATTCCTATAAAAATATATAAAACTAGAACATTTATTTAGCTTCAACAGTGTTTGCATAAAATGAAAGGAAACTAACCGACTAGTAGTATGTTATACATGTAAGTAGTCATCGTATCTAGGGATCACTGTAGCACCAGATCAAACAAATTCATTGTGATAAATAAAACACGATCGGTATAATTATAAAAAACTATTTACTTCACATAAATGTTACCTTAAAATAGTCTTATATCCTAAAAATACGAAATTGCGAGAGAACAAAGTAATTTTTAGTGATGAGTGCAACTGTATCTCCATTTTCGTTTTTAGTTTTTTTCTTACTATTTTTTTTATTTGTTTAGGCAACTTGACTCATAGTATTACCTTAAAGAGTAACATCACATAAATAGAAATTACATTAAAAATAAGGAAAACCAAATTATAATTAGTAGGTACTAGGGGGGAGGGTACTTTGGTAGTACTTTTAGCTACAAATTATGACTTGCCAAATGCACTTTACAAAATGTACAGGTACTTTGAACATTATGGTCACTCTACAAATAATTCTCTTACAAATAATTGAAAATCAATTTTCTCTTAAGTATGACATTTAGAAGAACGAACGATTTGTTACAATTTAATTAAGAAATAGTTAAAACTTTTATTCTAATTTGCGTTAATCTACGAGGTTGAGCCTAGTCAATAAAGCCGAAAATATTGGGCTCTCAGTTCAGACTTTTTAGTAAAATTCGACTTTCATTTACTTCTTAACAATTAAGTTTTGTGTCCTTATTTCTTTTTAACTAATTCACATAGGTAGGTAAGTAAAACATGTTATAGTCGTATTTATGTATTTCTTCAGATATATTCATGTTTTGCAGATTCCTCAGTACAAACAATAATGAAGTGAGGGCCCTAGATATGCCGCCATAAATCGGTAATGTTATATTTTACAGATTTGGGAATTTCTTAAAATATTTAAGAAATTCTTAATTAAATTCTTAAACAAAAATTATTAACCCTGAGATAGTACTTACTGAGATTTAGGCTATGCCACTTTATGCACGCGTCTGGATTGAGGGCCCAAGTTATTTCATCATAACAGTTTTAATTCACGTTTAAGAAATTTATGACCCTTTGCTTTAAGTTGTTACTATTTTTAACTAATTTCCCTATAAATCTTATTTCGGTACGCAAGGGTTCAAAAAATGGGCCCTCAATCCAGATGCACATCCTGACGGTTACTCATATAACTATCATGATTTAAGAAAGGAAGAAAAAATTCTCTCGCGTCGTCATACTGGAGGAGGGTCAGTCATGGTATGGGCTGCAATTGGATACATAAAAAAACAGATATACAATTTTTAACAAAACCTATAAATGCACAAAGTTATGTAAATATCCTTAATAACATTATTTTAAAGCATGGTCAATCTATGGCAGGACGTGATTTCATCTTTCAGCACGACAATGCTCGAGTGCACACCTCAAGAGTAGTTTCCTCCTGGTTCAAAGAGCATAATATAAAAGTTTTGGATTGGCCGCCAAGATCTCCGGATCTAAACATAATCGAGAATGTCTGGAGACGACTTGCAAAGATACTTTACGAGAATTCAAGACAGTTCTCCAGTGTACCTAGATGATTTGAAAAAGGCTATCACGGATGCTTGGCATCAAGTATCTCAAAATTACATTAAATAATTATATAACCACATACCAAAAATAATATTTGAAAGATTACATTAAATGGAAAATCTACTCGTTTTTAATAAAGTTTAATATTAAAAATAAATGATTTTTCTTTCAGTGCCCCTATCTTTTTGTCGCATGTATAAACAAGATATAATAATTCTAGAAAGCAAAATTTATAGTCATATCTAGACATCATGCGTCTGTTAAAAAAAATCACTTGATTAATTTTAGTAATAGTTAGACATATCTTGTTTTGAAATAAATAAATATTAGTAAGTAATATTCATAATCTACCCTGCCCCTATCTTTTTGTCGCGCACTGTACTTAAAGTAAAAATAAGAGCGTATAATAAGTTTACACATTACACTTTTTTTCACTTTACAATCAAGTGTGTTAAAAACTCTACAATATTATGTAAACAAATGAGGATCAGCGACGATTTTAGTTAAATATGTAAAACTACACTCATACCTAAACCAATTATTTCAGTGAAAGAATTATTAAAATTGGACCAAAAATGACGAAGTTAGAGCGGTTTTAATTTTGCATTTTCAAAAACGCTCGCCGATACGCACAAGTCGTTGATGACGTCATCTACCACGTTCGCGTCCGCGGCACCGCCGCGCACGTTCTTTCTGCCTTTAGTTACGTGACTCGCAGTACATTTAAACGAATAATGTCTTCTTAAAATATTGTATCGTCCCACGATGCGAAAATACAAGTGTTGCTACACCGGACAAATTGTTATTTTGTGTCCCAAAAGACCCAAAAAATAGAAAGAAGTGGTGTACTTTCATGAGGAGCGACGCCCCATGTCCCCTTAACTAAACGTACTTTATACTGCATTTCAATTTAAAATTTGTCGGGAAAGATATTGGTGCCGAATCTGTTGCCACAAAATTCTCTAAACTAAACTAAAAATCACAAAAATTTGACTTATTCCTGTCAAACGACGATTTCCTATTCTGAAATAGACTAAAGTGACACAACTTAACTATATTTTAGTTTTGACAGCACTAAGATTGCACTGAGTTATTAGTTTAGTGAAAATGACAATTTTGCTATTCTGAGTTTGCCGGTTTTTACCAAAAATGTTGACTATAATAATTTATTTTAACTAATTCTGACTATTTTTAAACGCGATTAAAAAGGTGTGGAATAAAACTAGTGGTCATGAACTAAAATTCACACCAACGAACGCCTCGCCTTCACGTGCAAAAACAGTACTGTATTTTTGTTTTCCTTTTCTTTTGCTTATATCTCGAAAATGGCGTTTCCTATCGCAAAAATAATGAAATTCTCGACCCCCTTTACAGCCCCCTCACAAATAAATCAAATTATTTTTCGAAGAAATAGTGAAAAATTCCATGTAAAACACGTCCATTGCGCGCGCATTCGTCTCTCAAAAAATTCATTGCGTAGCGCACCCAAGTAAAAGCGTTTAGTGTTGGAAAGCCCATTTATCGAGGAAGGCTATAGACTATATATTATATAACGTCACGCTAAGACCCTTAGGAGCCGAGCACAAAGAAAAACGTCACGCATACAAAGACCTCGCACGGGCAGGCGATTCGATGCGACGGAATGGGTTGGGGGAGTAGGAAATTTTACGCAGGCGAAGTCGCGGGCAGAAGCTAGTAAGAAATAATATTTAAAACTAGCTTCTGCCCGCGACTTCGTCCGCGTTAAATTTCTTGTTCCCCCGACCCTTCCCGTCGCGTCGAATCGCCTACCCGTGCGGTTTTCCCCGTTTTTGCAACATTTTTCATTACTGCTCCGCTCCCCTTGGTTGTAGCGTGATGTTATATAGCCTATAGTCTTCCTCGATAAATAGACTACCCAACACAAAAAGATTTTTTTAATTCGAACCAGTAGTTCCTGAGATTAGCGCGTTCAATCAAACAAACAAACAAACTCTTCAGCTTTATAATATTATATATAGTATAGATAGGTAGAGAGGTGCCTATACATTGTAGAAACACGAAAAAGGTACCGACCTGCCAAATCAAAACATTCTAAACTAAAACGTAGTACCTATAGTGATGGGCAGCGGATAAATACTCGAGTTTTTATCCGAAACGGATAAATACTCGTTTTTACTCATTTTTATCGGATAAATACTCAAAATGATGGATAAATATCTTTTTTGCGCGTCGGATGATTATTTTATAACGTAAATTGGTTTTATTGTTATTAAGGCTTTTCAAAATACTACGTTATTATATTATTTACTTGTAATGTTAATTGTCAGGACTGTAATTGTGTCAGGAGGCCAAACGTCTCTAATAGAGCATGCTCTTTAGACACAATTTTAGAATCTTTCTTTGTTGAGAGTGTAGAGAATTGCTACATAATTGAACATTTCTGTTAAGAGCTTCTAAAAGTCAAGAAAAATGCGGCGAAGACAAGTTCATTGTTGTTGTTTGCCAACGCTATAAACATGCAAAGGACTTTTCAATTAGTTAAAAGGTGTTGAGCCTTTAAACTGCGCAGCACACACTATTAATTTGCTGGCTCATGGCGTCCTGAAATGCGGTAGTTTCAAAAATTTATAATTATGCAGATATGATAAAATATAATAAAAACAATTGGTTGTCTGTAAAGTCGGTTTACGGACGATAATTTTACGTGATAGCATCTAAGTCTCTTCTATACGACGTATCGGCCGATGGAGTGGAAGAGAGATAGATGCGTCACAAGTCGAACACTTAGGCCGATCGTGCCTCTCTATTGCTTGTTTCGCTCTCGCTTGCACTCTCGGTGCAGGCGGAACGTGACAATGAGTCATGCTTTTTCGTGCGTGCTGACAGCGTTCATCGATTCCACGCGTGCCTCAAAGAGATGTCGGCACATACTGAAGGGGTCCGCGAGCACCGATGCCTGCCAGGGTTGCGGATCTGTTTGAAAGAGGTACACAATAATGGCCCTGGCATAGGCAACTGAAGGAACACGGGTGGGTTTTAGTCAGTAAAAGTCTGACACGCTTTCATATTGGCGATAGCAATGGTGGCCCGGTGCTATCAGCCCCGACTTACGACTTGTAGGTCGTGGGTACGCACTGCTCTCAAAACTTTACATTGATCGCTGAATCCATATCCCACATTGTCGACAACCTCGCAAGCCAAGTCAGGATACTCGATTTCTTTATCTTTCACGAGGTAGTTTTTTTGGAACGAAGTTCCTTATGGCGCGTTGCGAAAGGGGGCTAGACGGAATTAAGAGAAAAAGTTGTAACCACACTTTTTAACCGACTTAAAAAAAAGGAGGAGGTTTCTCAATTTGACTGTTTATATTTTGTTTTGGAACGAAGTTTTTGGAACGAAGAGAGAGAGGGAGAGAGAGAAAGAGAGAGAGAGGGAGAGAGAGAAAGAGAGAAAAAGAGAGAGGTAGAGAGAGGAAGAGGGAGAGAGAGGGAGATGGAGAGAGGTAGAGAGAGCGAGGGAGGGAGGGAGGGAGAGAGGGAGGGAGAGAGAGACGGAGATAGAGAGAGAGGAAGAAACGGAGAGAGATCTCTCTCTCTCCGTCTCTTCCTACCTCTCGGGAGAATATTTTTGTTGAGTGTATACAGGTTTTTTGTACATAATAAATAATAAAAAATAATAACAATAATGAATCCTGGAAAGGAACTTCGTTCCATCCGGGTGTCTCTTGACACCTCTCATGTTTTTTATTATTACAATGATTTAAGCGTTACTTAACCCTTAAATGCATGATTTTTACTTTTTAACCAAATTAAATTTACTTTTTTGTAATGTGTTGGTGGAAATTTACATCTTTATGTAATCAGAACAAACCTACTGAGAACAAAATGTGTAGTGAGATAATAAACCACTTTTTTCCAATTACAAAAACAAAAAATGACTGGAATGATAACGAAAAAATTACATTGAATTGGTTGATGGAAATTTCCAGCACAATGCATTTGCGGGTTAAATAGTTTCTGCCTACCCCCATGGGAGAAAGGCACGAGTTCATATATGTATGTGAAAAAAAAATGTGCTAAATTAAATGAATAATTTTATCTAATTTTGACAGTTATTGACGAATTGTATTCATGATTGAGTGAAATTATTGTCAATATCAGCATTTTGTAATTGTTAAAATGATTAATAAGGTACGATACCAATCTGCATTGTCTGTTTTTCATTAATTTTAATCCTTTTGTTAGTAAAATGACAAAATTTACTTTACGAAAACTTAAAATAGTATTTATCCGCTGTTTTGGATAAATACTCAGTAAAAATGGATATTTATCGAGTATTTATCCATTTTGAGTATTTATCCGGATAAAATCCCAACACTAAGTACCTACCTGTGCACTGGAATAAATTGTTTTTTTTTTTTTTGCAGCAGTTTAGCGCGCGCGGCGTGCGTTTTAAAACTCCCTTTTTTAAAACTTAAATAACTTCGTAATTTCTCGATGGATTTGAGTGATTCAAAAAGAAATGAACTCAAATATTTATATTGTATTCGATGTAGTATTCAAAATTGCTATATCCTTTTGTCGAATTGATCCTCATTTTATTTCGACTTACTTTCTGTAGTGGGTTTGGGCTTTCGTTTGAATGTTGATTCCAAATATGTTCCGTAAGCTGTTTCATGTTTGTAAAAGCCTTTTCACATCCACATTTAAATTGACGGCCAGGACATTTACTGTGAATAAGATTAAAAAAGAAAACGAATTTGGTAACATAATTAAGGTAGTTTCTTTAAAATAACTGTCTCATTTTTGAGCGTAAGGTTTTAAGACTTTATCTCAGTAGCTCGGTAGCTTTAGCTCAGTAGAAGTATCGGTAGCGAAATAGGTTTACTAAACAAAATTATGCACTAGTACCTACGCAGCAGTGGTTGCCATTGGAATTAAATAACTGACTGTCATAGACATGGCTTAGTGATTCAAGGTTGCATCTTGGGTAGTTGGTTGGGTTAGTGTTTTCCGTAAGGAATGTATGTGAAGCAACCCATTATATCGAACTGAGCCTGTTCACGTTGGTTGGTTCCCGTACCGCCTAAGATCTTTAATCGAAATCTCCTAGTATTTCAATAAAATATTTAGTTGGAGCATAAGTGCCAAACATCGTTTGCAATTAAAATTAGGTATTAAATCATCATTAATTACTCGTTATCATTTTTTACTAATAAAACATATCTATCCAGATGTTATCGATAAACCAGTTAAACCGAAAAACATGTTATTTTACTACATCCATCAATTGTGTATTAGTTTTGTGTACAAAGGTACACAAAACTAATACACAATTGATTGGCTTAATCAAGAATGCCCGAACGAATGGCCGTTGGGGCGCCGTGTTTAGGAGTAGCGACCGTGTGCTGGAAGGTGCAGCGTGTGTAGCTGGAATCTGTTGAAGTCAGAAATCATAATACTGATCGTTATGGTGACGTTTGTGGGGGGCTCCTGTTAGCTTAGCAGTAGACTGCTATGCTAACTAGACAAATACGGCCACATTGGAAAAATAATATAATTAATGGAGATGGTTAATTTTTTACCTTACGTGTTGACGACCTTTTCCTTTGGCCACAATTTGATTGCAATGAGGACATGGAACTGGAATCTCTTCGACTTGTTTCTGAAACATTTATTTTGTTTTTATTTCTATGAACACATGCCAAACTACTCTATTTACTGTCGATTATACACTAATCAATGCATTCATGCTCTAAGAAACGGTATAATTTTATAACAAGCATTGTATATCATGCAATGAATTACAAACCTCTTTCGAAGGGGTTTCACAATGAGTTGGAAAATCCAAATCGTTGGTTAAACCATTTTCATCCCTATATTCAATGGCGTAAGGATTAAAATCATTATCAGATCTGGAATTCCCGGAAATATCAAGACTCGATATGCGGTCTGTATCAAAGAGATTCGTGGAGAAGTCTAATCCATTGGTATAATTTTGAAAGCTTTCGTCTGAGGGTAGTTTATTGTCTTCAGAGCACATCGATACATTCACTTTCAATGCAGGCACTTCTATATCCAAAAAGGCTTTGTTACTGGTTTCTATATTTCTGAAACGAAGTGTTGTGATTTTATGTCTTCTTGTTATTTGTTTAGAGGATTACACAATATAGTACTGCTAGAAAAGCCTTTAGAAAATGAATTGCTATTATTAGCCAGTTGTCAGATATGTAGTTGGTCAATAAAGGCATCGCTTCATAGCGGCCCTCGGCAAAGAGTGGGTACTTGGACGTCCAATGCGACCCACGGCCACGCTACGCACGATTACGTGCCTTACAAACAAAGGAACCGAGCAGTTAACGTGGCAAAACTCCTCGTGCACATCCTATGTAGCAGTGGACAGTGATTTAATACTTCACATAAAACTTTATACTAACTTACTTTTTTTCCAATTTAACAGGGCAATGATGATTCACATGTCGCCTTAACCTGAAATATTAAAAAAAATAACAATAAACCACACAGATCTTTCTAAATGGCCGATAAAAAAATAAGTATCATTAGTTACTTACGCAAATATTTTAGAAAATGTTCGCTTACAATGCCGACAGCGAGACCGTCGCTTAGGGGGTTCAGTCTCTTCCTATAACAGAAACTTCTTTTAATAAATGGAGAAAATTGTGACACTAGAAAATGAGATGTATAACCAACTAATTAACTATAAACAAAAAGATAGTATGAGGTAGCTTAACAAGTAGTTTCGATTTGCTGGACATCTCTCATTTTTGGACCATTCCCATTTCCAGATTCAAGAACGACGCCACTAACTTATGAACCAAATGGATGTCAAAAATTCAGTATGAGTAGGTTTTTATTCCTTTTAGTCAACTTTTGTATTTAACAGGCATTGCATTATGATGAATGTCGTGTTTTAGACTACTTTACCTTATGGCAAAAATATGCATGAGTTTCAAGATGTTTGGCGGATCGCAATGTTTGTTGACATTCGTGGCACCACCATGTCTTTTGAACTTCAGATTCTGTGAAAATGACAAAGATATTAAAACTTCATTGGCAATTGTAGACAATGGCATGAGTTTGAGCTGATCCAGTTAGCTATATAAACCACACTTATAAAACATCGTCGGGTTTTGCTATTCGACCGACGTTAATTGTGCTACCGTGGAGGAGGTATAAGCATTTCATACATAGCATTCAGGATTTCATCGATAGAAATCATAAATTCAAGTAGACAGGGTGACACAAGGTAAACAACAAACAGCTTATTTACTCTGCAGTCTTGCATTCTTTTCTTAAAAAACTGATACATGCTTATCTCACTGCTAACTCGCCTGGTTATTCAGCAAGCATTGGTGGTAATTTCTGACTGGCTTGTTAGTCTAGTAGTTAGTGACCCTGACTGCCAAGACTGAGATTGTGGGTTCGATTCCCACCCAGGACAAATCTTTGTGTGATGAACACAATTATTTATTCTGTGTCTGGGTGTAATTTATCTATAATATGTTTGTATTTAGAAATATATAAGTGTTCGCTGCCAGGCTAGACCCCTACAATAGGATTTCAATAGCGCAGTGGAAGTTATGATGGTGGGGTCCAGGAGACAAGAAGTGGCTAGCGAAACTAGTCCGCCGTACGCGGAGCAGACAATACAAGTACAATTCAAAGCACTCACCTGGTGGTAGAAGAACACCTGCTCTGGTGCCTACCTGGAGTTATGTATGTAAGTGAGTGTATATGTATCGTGTAGTGACGTTGTAAATGGGTTTTCCAGGTTACCATCCGCTGCAATAAGGCTGGAGGCAATCACAGCATGCGGTTTCCAATAAGGTCACTTTCACTTCAAAGTACTTCAATTTCAACATACTTAATCCGTATTATTACATCAACTTGGGGTTATTTACAATCAAAGCAATTGGATCACGACTAATTGTCACAAACGGATCGATTTAAAGGGATTAATTTCAACAGCGTCGCGGAAGCCAAGCGGCGACGATTCCCTCGTTCAAGCACCAAATCATCAAAGAGAAGTGTCAAGTGTCAAAGTCAAACTGACAAGTCAGATGTCATTCCGTTCGGGCGCGTTCCGAAGGCGCATAGAGTAACTACTTTAAACGAGATGAAACATCTACCCCCCCCGGACGGGCCTTCCCGTCCGCTAATCACTTGGCAATCTTGACAAGGTTGCGTGTTATCAGTCCACTTGACGCGCTGCTGGAGAATGTGTAAATACTCCAAGCTCCAACGCTTCCAAAAACTCTGAGCGAGCTGCTGCACCAACTGAAACCGCGATAGCCAATTTTGGCTCAAATCGACAAAAGGGTGCTCCGGCAGGGCGACAAGTGGCTGTCAAATCAAAAAATGGCCCGGGGTCAGGGCCTCCAAGACGTTCAGGTCCGAAGACAGCGGGCACAATGGACGCGAGTTCAATACAGCTTCAAAACGGCAAAATACCGTAGCTAACTCCTTAAAGGTGAGAACGGTGTCTCCCAACAATCTGCGCCAGAGTCCCTGTGCCGCTTTCACCGCGGCCTCAAAAATACCCCCCAATGGGGGCAGGCTGGCGGATCAAACAATAACAAACAACAAAACAACCAAACAACAACAACAACAACCAAACAACAACAACAACCAAACAACAACGAAACAACAACAATTTAACCAAATGGCCCTCCTTAGGCAACAAAAAGGGGGTGACGGGCCCCATAAGGAAGGCTAGAGTGCCTCAACCGTCACCAACCAAACAACAAAGGACCCGTATCGTCCAAAAAGGGGTTCAACTTACTAACGGCTCCCGACAATATCCAAAACTCTCGCTGCAGAATGGCCAACAGCGCACTGCAACCGGCATGCGAGTTCTTAATGTGACGATCAGTCACCAACAATTCAACAATTTGTCGAGGAGCTGTATCGACTCAACAAAAAATCAGGGTCCTTCGTTCCAACAGCGAGCACCTTGAGCCCGGGCAAAGGACCCGACATCCTCCAAATCAAAGGCGTTTCAAAATTTTGAATCTGGGACACTCGGTTCGCAACAAAGACCTCCAAAGAGTGGACGGACGTCTTCAACCAAAACAAAACAATTTGACTGTCCGTCCAGGCGTAAGAAGCCCGAATGTCCACAGTTCCACCCAAAGTGTGAGCAACGTGGTTCAATAGACGCACAAGAAGCGCCGCCCCTGACAATTCTAACTTTGGGATGGTCAGTGCCGTCCGGAGGGGGCCCACCTTGCTCTTGGCCATGACCAGTGACAAATTCACCTGGCCTGTTGCGCAGACGGTGCGCAGACAAACAACAGCTGCATAACCGTGCGAAGACGCATCACAAACAAGGGTAGCAGTGTAGCTCCCAGGGGGGAGGATAGCGCGGGGTACCACGACCTCGTTGACTGCAGGGAGTGCGGATACAAATTGGAGCCAATCTTCCAACAGGGTTTCCCGAAGTGGCTCGTCCCAACCAAGTCCCGCAGTCCAAAGGCGCTGAAGAAAACAATTTCGCCCAAAACAATACAAACAAAACAACAAGACAATAGACAAAAGGCAATCCTGGGCTCCCATGTCCAAAATGGCACGGACCACAACAGAGTCCCCCGTGGGCCCCCAGACCTGACCTATGCCGTTGGCAACAAAACCGTGTCGATCTGAGGGGTACCTTAGCGGGGCAGGCGCCAATGTCCTAACAATGCTTGGGCGGCGACCGATCGGCCCACACCCAGGCTCCGCACCCAGGCTCAAGTCCCTCGCGACGAGGATGGAGGCCAAACTCCTCGTCCGCGCGGTGTCCCGAGCCACGCGCCATCGCTGGAAGGGCACATCCCACCGGATGCCTGAATGGCGGGGGGCGTGACTCCAAACGGGAACGTTCCGCCAATGGAGGGGAGGGAAGGCGGTGCTGGTCTGGCCAGCGCTGCCTAGCAACAACTGCGTAATCGCCTTTACGCGGGGAGACCAAATGGCGGTCGCGCGGCTCCCGATCAACTTGCGCGGGGGGTGGAGTGCGGCGCTCAAAATTGCGGGCCTCTCCCTGGTTCTGAACCGGCGAGGCAGAAGCCCGGTGACCAACTCCATGGTACCCCCCCGTACGCGAACCTTCATCAGAGGCTGGTCTGCCAGCGTGGTTCGCGTTAGCGCACAATATGTCCAAATGGGACCCCCTACAAATTCTACAAGGGCGGGGGTTGGGGCAGTCCCGATGGAAGTGAGCCCCCAAACAAGAGAAGCACATGCGGCGTGCATTGACAATTCGGCGGCGGGCACTCACGTGCAATTTCAAAAAGGCCGCACAAGTTGCCATGCCATGCCCCGTGTCCCTACAAAACTCACAACCAGGACGACTCTGGGTGCCAGCAAAACGAGCGGCGGGGCGACCATCAACAGGCCCGCGAGCCCTAGTCCGTCCCTGGTCTCGTGGCCGGGAAGACGGCTGGCATGACTCAGTGGCAACGCCAGAGTTGTCCACAAACCGACACTCATCCTCCAAAAATTGGACGAGGTTACCAAATGGGGGGAGATGTGTGACACTATCCCCACCATACTTTTGTTCGAAACGAGCCCTCAAATCGGCAGGAAGCCGTTGCAGCACAACATGTACCAAAAGGTAAGACCAATGGTCCACCGGCAAGTCCAATCGCTTTAAAGCGTTGGTCGCTGCCACCAACGGGTTCAACAGGTACGCAATGCTGACAAACTTGTAATGACCGGTAACCCCAAAATCAATTTAATATGAACGTCAGCCAAACAACGTTTATTTTGGTACCGCCGGGTGAGTAGTTCCAAAGCGGTAGGGTAGGCTGAGTCAGTCAACGACAGATGCTGTACCAAGGCTCGGGCCTCACCTTCTAGGACAGACAACAAATAGGCCAACTTTTGGGCGGATCTGAGGTCCGAGCGTGCATCAACCAAACTTTCAAACAGGTTTTGGAAACCTAACCAGTGGTCCAGGCGACCGTCAAAGTGTGGCAGTTCCAAAGTAGGCAGTCTACTCAATAGTCCGGGACCTGAAACAACCGAGGCCTCCGGTTTGACCTGGACAGGTGTCCGGCTCTCCAATATTTCCCGAGCACGTTGACCAATGACATCCCCCAGGTCCAAGATCTGGTCGTAGTCAGCAAGGACCTTGTCACGTGCTGCCTGGTCCAGCACTTCCAGAGCCACATCACAAATCTCTCTCGTTGTAGCGGGTAAGCAGAGCATCAACGTTGCCGAATCTCACGTTCAACTGCTCGAACCGAGCAAGAGTGATCCCTTCGAGATCCTGGCGCTCAGCAGTCGCTGCAGCTGAAGTGAACCACCGTAGCTGTGTGGTCAATCCACTGATTGCCTCTCTCACCGCTTTGTGTGCATATATATCAGTTGTCTAGTTGCCATAGTACAGACTCTGCCTAGTTTGGGAGGAGATAACGGTGTGTTGGTTGTCCTAAGATATATTATTATTTTATTTGTTTGTGTACTTCTACAAGTGTTCACAAGTGTGTGGTAAGTTACAAAGAGAAGCACAATATTGCATCCTTTTCTTATATTCATGCTAGCTTTTGCCCGCGACTTCGTCCGCGTGGAGTTCGGTTATATCGTAGCGTAACGTAGCGAAGGCGAGCGCTAAGAAAGGAAGTAGAATTGCACGGACGAAGTCGCGGCCAAAAGTTTTATTAATTTGAATAAAATATATATTTGATTTGGATGTATGTTTGTAGATGTGTACTGTGTATGTGTTTAATTTGTTTTGTTCAGGTGTAATTTTGTGCATTTTTTTTTGTATTTAATCTTCTTGTCTATTTTGTTTTATGTTTTTGTGCAATTTTTGTAAAATAGCTGTTGTTTTCGTAATCAGCGACCCCATAAACCATAAAAACGATACCCATGTTGATTTTCTGAATTTGTCACCCCATTTCTACCTTTTAGGGTTTCAATTCTGAAAGAGCCTGAAACACTTGTTTACTCATTTATTGATAGGAGTACTCCTGTGAAGTTTCGAATAAAATACATAGTTCAACTAATCTTGTTTCCTCATACAAACTTTCAAGCCCTATTTCGCCCCCTCAGGGGTTGAATTTTCAAATACCCTAGGACACGTAATTGTTTATTTCTAATAGTTAACCTAAAAACAAAGTTTCAGGCATCTAGCTCTAAAAATGACGGACTTCCATACAAAATTTTAACCCCTTTTTCACCTCCATAATATTCTGGGGTTAATTTTCAAAAATCCTTTCTTAACGGGTGCCTATGTCATTAAAACTATCTGTATGCCAAATTTCAGCTAAATCCGTTCAGTAGTTTCGGCTGTGCGTTGATAGATGAGTCAGTCAGGTTTGCCTTTTATATATTTATGATTTCAAGTTTATCACTCACCTTTGCCTAAGTCTTTTGTAGGTCCTATAAGTCCATACGCATCCGCATATTCTTTACTGTAACCAAGCAACAGAGGCTTTCTGGATGGCAGAATTTCTGTAGTGATGGCATATAATTCTTGATTTTCTTCATATATCCAGACATTTGCTGAGTTTTGGTCCCCTAGGGGTAGTAAGCCGATCCAGTTGGATTTGTCTGAAAATATTTATTTCACACCTTTATCGAGTTTGTTGGTGACTACAGACTAGTTATAAAAATCTTTTGTAAAATAGACAGTTTTCATAATTTAACTAATACCTTTATCTGAAGTGTCAATATGCGTTATTACTTCGTCCATATCTTTCAATAGAAATAATGGTTTTTTATTTGAAGTTGCATTTAGGACTAGTTCAACTGCTTCTGATTGAGATATTTTACTTTTTATTCCTGAAACAATTTGCTGTGTGTTATGAAAAGTTTGATTTTATTAAGTAGAAAAGCAAGTGCTATTCACAGTCTTTACGTCTGCTTACCTCTTACAAGAATACATACGCGATATTTGTCGATTTTCATTTACATACCTTCAACCGGACCAAAGCGTGCTCTCTCAGGCAACGTGCGTCGTGTTGCAATGATGTGACGCCGTTGTATTTGAAGTACCGTCGGCAAAACAGCCAAGGCACGCGGAGGAACAATACTGTCTGATATTTGAACTGTAAATTAAAAATGTATATTATTATAATAATTTTATGTGTTTGAATTTTAATTTATATCTCTGTATTAATTGTATTTTTGTAATTTCTAATGTTATGGATTATTTTTTATTTCTACCTCGGTCCTTTAATTTTCTATAAAGACTAGCTTCTGCTCGCGACTTCGTCCGCGTCAAATTTTTGCTCCCCTGACCCTTCTCGTCGCATCAAATTTTGCCTGGCAGTTTTCATCCATTTTTCGTTTCTGTTCCGCTCCTTTTGATCGTAGCGTGATATATAGCCTCTTCAATAAATAGGCTACCCAACACAAAAATAATTTTTCAATTTGGATCAGCGGTTGCTGAGATTACCACATTCAACCAAACAAACAAACTCTTCAGCTTTATAATATTATTATAGATTATAGAAAGTTAAAGGACTTCAGTATAATAAAGCTGAAGCTAATAAAGATGGAGGATGACAATCCTCCATCTTAGTTTATGCAGTATGCTTTTATTTATGAATCTTTCTTTACATAGTTATACAACAAAGTTGCATTTTGTGTTTGTACGCTTGGATCTTCTTAACTACGTAACAGATTTGAATGCAGTTTTTGTCTATAGACTGAGTGATTCAAGAGGAAGGTTTGTACGCGTGTGAAGCCGCTGGCAGAAGCTAGTGTAAAATAAAATATAAAATAATCATCATAACTTACCATAACGTTTTATCATTTGTGTACTGACATCATGATCACCTAGTTTAGACCTATCCTCTATGTAACCATCTTTCATCGAGTGAGGTTTATGCAAATCTTGCATTTTCCCAATAATAGGAAGTGGTTCAGTAATGCTACACTTCATTGAAGCAGTTTGTAATTGAGCATCGAAGTCCGGCAATACATTTTGTATGTTTTGTTTCTTTTTATCTACTACTAATCCCATAATTTTAGCTGGCCCTTGACTTGAATCTGCAATCATTTTGATTCAATTGAATTAAAAGCGATAGCGATTGTACCGTGTGGTGCCGGACGTAAAGAATAACACCACCCCATTTCTCCCCGTGGGTGTCGTAAAAGGCGACTAAGGGACTTACTAGAGAATGGGCAGCAGCATTCTCTATACATTTTACCACTGTACTGCGATCGCCAACCCACCTGCCAAGCGTGGCGATTATGGCAAAGCCCCCCAAATTGGGGGAGAGCTAAGTCCAGCAGTGGACGTCTTGAGGCTGAAATGATGATGATGAATAGCGATAAGTGATATTCAATTTAGTATGGGAAAACTTATTTTTTCAGTTAAAAACAATAAAATATAATTAATTTCAACTTAATTCATAATTTAGAAATACATGCAACTCTTTTGTTTTTATCAATAAGCTACCTGGAAATGGTAATAAGTAAAATAATTTAGTTACCAATAAACACTTGTAGGTGATCCTGCACTTCTTTTTGTTGGTGGGGAATTGGCAATAAATACTGCTTGCGACCAAACTCTAGGCTCTTAAACAAAAAAATATTTAGTGCAATCATTAATAAGCTTTGTATTTAAGTGATTATTTATACTAACTACACAAAATTATATTTACTTACATTATCCAATAAGTGGAGGGGAAGGACTTGTTCATTTGAACTTAAATTTATGCTGGAATCCATTTGGAGTAAGTAAAGCTGTGTTGGTCCATTGGGTATTAGAGGATCTGTATGGTTCATTCTGTAAACACAAGATCTTTTCAAGAAACAAAGTTAACTTACTCCATGTTTAGGATGTGCCGCACATAACAATACCATTGTTATTTACATTAAATAACTTACTTGTTTCAATGTTTTTTTACTTATTTTTTGAGTTATTATTTGGAATCAGTAATTTACTATAAACAAACTTAAATCATTGAAAATGGGCTGAAAAAATGCTTACATTTTGATAAAACTGATAGAATTGTTATGTATTAATTAATATTATTGTTTATTTTAGATAGGTATAATATAAACAGTTGAAAGTTGAAATGAACCGGTTGGCCGATTTGATTTACCTATTTCACTTTTTTATTTACTTCTATCATGTGTCAAAACTTCAAAAGTGTCATCCACACTGCTGACCACAGAATAAGCTAGTGGTTAGATTACTCCTAGCGGAGCTGTTGAAGTGTTGACTGTTTCATACAGGGCTGCCAGTAAAAAAAAATCGGCTGTACGATTTTGTATCTGTAATTATACGAAATCAGATCGCATTATACATAACCAAATAAATCGATATTTCTTATATTACGTTTGATTTCACAGATGCGTGATGAAAAACCGATTTATCTTAATAACTAGCTACTGCCCGCGACTTCGTTCGCGTTAAATTTCTTGTTCCCCCGACCCTTCCCGTCGCGTCGAATCGCCTACCCGTGCGATTTTCCCCGTTTTTGCAACATTTTTCATTACTGCTCCGCTCCTCTTAGTTGTAGCGTGATGTTATATAGCTTATAGCCTTCCTCGATAAATAGACTACCCAACACAAAAAAAAAAACAATTCGGATCAGTAGTTCCTGAGATTAGCGCGTTCAATCAAACAAACAAACTCTTCAGCTTTATAATACATATTATAGTATGTAGTATAGAAGATAGCTTTTGCCCGCGGCTTCGCCCGCGTGGATATCGGAAATTAACGCAGGTATTTTTCTAAAATAAAAGTAGCCTAAGTTACACCTTGTTATATCAGCTATCTGCCAGTGAAAGTCCCGTCAAAATCGGTCTAGCCATTTCAGAGATTAGCCGGAACAAACAGACAGACAGACAGACAAAAATTGTAAAAAATGTTGTTTTGGTATATGTACCGTGTATACATCCATATATACTTAGTAAAAAGTGGTAATCTTTATATTAAAAACAGACACTCCAATTTTATTTATTTGTATAGATGTGAAAGTTTGTATGTTTGGAGGTTTAGATGCTTTCACGTTTGGATGTTTGTTGATCAATCACGCAAAAACGGATTTGGATGAACTTTGGCACACATTTATACCTATCTTCATGTCTTATCCTGTTATCAATTTGACCAAAAACATTGTTGGAGCTATAGAAAGAAGAAAGAAAGAAATACTTCTATTTGCGACAAACATGACGCGGAGAGATGACCAAAAAATACAAAAAAAAGATGGGTGAAATCATGCGTTATATCCACGCAAAACGGCCAGTGACCCTATGCGAGACAGAGCCAAAATTATATAAATATATTGAAATACTGAAAATGAAGAAAAAATAAAATGCAGGCTATAAGTAAGACAATTTTACAGCCCCACAAAAACGTTAGACGGTGGCGAAACGCGGAACAACCTATGGTTGGGCACCTTAAGGCTGACCCCACATTAGGCATGCGCGATCCTCGGGCGCGAGCGCCGCGCGCGCGTCGCAAGCACGTCGCGAGCGCGTCGCGAGCGCGCCGCGTGAGCGTCGCGTTTAGGCGCGGGACAAATACAAGAGGCGTCGGGCGGAGGTGCGGCGCGGGCGCGGCGCGGGCGTGGCGCCACTTCTTTGATATTTCATACAAAATGTATAGAAGAGGTGGGGCGCGAGACATACTGAGACGGCGTGGTGCGGGCGCGGCGCGGGCGTGGCGCGGGCGCGGCGCGGGCGCCACTTCCTCGCCTTCGGCGCACCCGGAAAATGCGTGACGATATAGAATTTAACGAGAAACACCGCGCCTCGCCTTTCCGACACCGTTAGCACGCCTGTTCTGCGCTGCACCGGCGCCGCGCCCGCACCACGCCCGCGCCGCGCCCGCGCCTCGCCTCCGCCCGACGCCTCTTGTATTTGTCCCGCGCCTTAGCTGCCCTGCTGCGCGCTCGCGGCGCACTCGCGACGCGCACGCGGCGCTCGAGTCGCGTTTTTACCCCTTCGCCCGCTACAATACTCAATACTTTATTGCATTCCACAATGCTTAGGTGGTAAAACATTTTATTTAGAAACAATTGTGGACCCTGTCGGGCACAGCAAAGGAAAATACAGTAGGTAGAGAGGAGGACCTATTGTAAGATGTTTTATATATATATAATAAAACTCTTCTTAAGTAGCAGTATTTAGATAATTTATTATTCAAAGGAAGGTTACAATTTAGGTCTACACGCCTGAACCACGTTCCAGAGAGCACTCAGTGTTGCCAACTCCTACAATCATAAAGCTCCTCTCACACCTATTGATTATCTTATAATGTAACTTATTCTAAAATAGTAATTAAAAATAGATGAAATACATGCTTTGGACTTTTCTAAACTAATTTCAGGGATTTATCATTTAAAATTTCGTTGTCGCTATAATAACATTTGCTTAACAGCAGCTTTTTTAATTTATCAGTAAATAGATGGCTTTTTTTCTCTGTTCTTAGGGATTCTGGTAACTTGTTGTATATTGCTACTGTTTCAGTCAGTCACATGGTGGGCAGTGTTGTGTTGACACACGTTAAAAATAGAGTCACGAGTGAAATTAATATCGAAAGCTTTATCCTAGAAATACAGAATCGTTCTGCGATATGGGACATGACTACAAAGGAGTATAGTGATCGTATTGCAAAAAAAAAAAATGTGGGAAGAAATCAGCACTTTATTTATAAAAGACTAGCTTCTGCCCGCGACTTCTTCTGCGTAAATGTCGTTTATCGCGGACGCAGACAAAGTCACGGAATAAAAAGTAGCCTATGTCCTTTCTCAGGCTCTAAACTATCTGAGTACCAAATTTCATTTAAATCGGTTCAGTAGTTTTAGCAGGAAAGCGAGACAGGCAGACAGACAGACAGAGTTACTTTGCATTTATAATATTAGTGTGGATAGTGTGGATTTTGAAACGAAAATTGTCCAAATTGTGACTGACTTAGCTGAAGGGGGTTAAACGCCAAGGCGAGCGCCGCGAGCGCGCCGCGAGTGCGCCGCGAGCGCGCCGCAGGGCAGCTAAACGCGACGCTCACGCGGCGCGCTCGCGACGCGCTCGCGACGCGCGCGCTGCGCGCGCGCTGCGCTCGCGCCACTCACACGCCCGAGGATCGCGCACGCCTAATGTGGGGGAGGCCTAAGTGACCCAAATTGACTTTTTAATAATTTTTGTTATACCTAAGTGTTAGGTCATTTCTCTAGTAATAATTAATTCATTTAAAATGGTTTCCGCTGAAGTTGGCAACACTGGTGCCATATAGTGGTGTGGCCACCCCGCGCCGAGCGCGGACTAACGTGTAACCGGCAGTCTGTTTTTTCGAGCGTCACAAGCGGTGCACTCTCCTGTAGTTTTGAGGAGAAGTTGGTTTTTTACCGTGATGGACAGCTGAAGTTTTGAAGAGACTCGTTATAAATACCCAACAGTGATTTGACAATCTGTTTCGTGCAAACGCTTCACGGTGTGAGCTGCTGACAGTAGCTGGTGGAAGCGTTCCTGAGCTGGTCTATGTAAGATTAGTGTGGGCCTATAGTTTTCAGTGCTGACGTTGGTAGGGCTCCGACGGAAGGCGAAATTAGATACCTTCGACGCGGACAGAAAAAACCTGATGTACGCAAGTGTCAAGCCTAGGGTTAGGGATAAGGGAGTCGTGCACCTTACCTCCTCGCGTTGCCGCTCGATCTGCCAGCAGAATCTGGGAGCTCCGGAGTCTTCAGAGCTCGGCCCACGTGTCGGCAGAGTTCAGAGGCACAAACACAGCACTTCAGGTTCAACCGTCGAAGCCACAAAATAGACCACTATTGAAACAGCGGGACTGCTATGAACTTATAATATCCATATTATATCGTTCTGCGATAAATTAACACAGCGGGTAAAAAAAACACAGCGGGTAAGCGATCACAACGGAGTCCATATTTGAACTGTTATTGGCGATGCAAAGATTCTAACTAGCGCCCCAAGTGTCAAAATTGTGAAGCTGTCTAAGAACGACACTGACAGTTTTCGATACAATTTACGTCACGGAAAAAATTATTTATCCAATATAAATCAGATTTATGTGTTTTCTTGCTAGACGAAACAATAATTATATTGTCAATAGTCGATGTAATTAAAGCGTCTGCAGGATACACAAACCCAATGTGTTCTGGAGAAGAATTATTACGGAGTAGAATGGTGATCTGTAAGGAAAAAAAAGAAAAAAAATAATAACATAATTCATGTAGGTACAAGCACTGGTACTTCGCACGTCGGGATTAAATTCCACACATCCAGCCATTATAAAACTGTGAATAAATCCAATTCAATATCCAAGATCTTTCTTTGATACAACTATTTTCCTGCGTCTGATATCAGCCTTATTTTGATTTTATTTTTTGGGCTAATGGTACTTCTTTATGAGAGCTTCTTTTAGGAATATTCTGAGACGGTACGACATTAGGAAACAACTTCTGTCTTTAAGTATCTGGAACAATAAATATAATCTTGTCATCTGACGGGAAACTCGCCATAAATAACATATAAAAAATAACTATACATGTGAATATAATATAAGTACAATAAAATAATTAAAACATAATTATACTTACTGTTTGGAAAATAGTTTGAAGCTTGAAAATGAAGAGAACAAACTTTCATTGCTGATGAAATCGGCTTGCCTATTCTTAAAGCAGTCTCCCATTTTTTCTTCGTAATTTTGTCTTTTGGAAACAAATGAAAACTTATTCCAGAATCTCCGTAAGTAATATATTGAGGAACGCAACAATATTTCGTATTTCTGCTTTAATTATCAACAGGATTTCATGTAATAGTGATCCATCTGATTATGTCTAAACTCTAAAGCAAAGTGTCGTTCTTAGACAACTTCTAAATTTCGCCGCTAGAGGCGCGCGGATAATCTTTGCATCGCCAATAATGTCTTTCTCGAGCGAGCGGGCGACACTCTTCAAGGAGTAGTTTGCGAAGTGCACGATATAGGTGGCAGGAAATGGAACTAGCTTGACATCTTGCGTAACAGTTTAACAAAATAAAATAGATGGCGCCAACATTTCCTCCCCCTTTTAAAGGGTCACCTTTAAACCCAATCATAAAGTGTATAAAGAACTGCGAAAATATAATATTGAAACTGCGATTTATATAAGGTAAACTGCGACAATCTTAAACTAACTAACTGCTAGCACTTAAACTACTGTGGTTACAAAAAAAAAATAACAATCTTATTGCGTAGGTAACGGGCACAAACGTACGACCGGACGCACGTATGTACCTTTAGCTGTTCTTACAGACACTACACGCGTTATACCATCGTTAGAAGGAAGAATCTTCTCTACTATCACTAATGGCCACGATAAAGGAGGTGAATTGTCAATTATAATAACAACAACCGTGCCAGGCTTGATTGGCACAGACGGAGTATTCCATTTCTCTCGGGTTTGTAAACTATGTAAATATTCCATTCTCCATCTTTTCCAAAAAGATTGCACTAATTTATCAAGCAAAGAATGTCTCTGAAGCAAGTTGAGATTCTCTGATTCTACTTCAGGCGCGGGCAATGAGAGTAAAGGAGCGGTATGCAAAAAATGACCTGGCGTTAACGCGGTAGGTTCTGCGGGATCGGCACTCAGAACCGTAAGAGGCCGAGAGTTTAACAAACACTCGATCTGAACGAGCACTGTAACTAGCTCTTCGTAAGAGAGAAGCTGTTGACCGATGACCTTGAAAAGGTGCGTCTTGACGACCTTCACCATACTCTCCCAACATCCGCCAAAATGTGGGGCGCCCGGACAGTTAAACTTCCATGTAATACGGTTTTCAGCAAGCTCTTCTTCGAAGCGAGAGCGGAACTCGACATAATTAAGAAATTTATATAAGTCGCGTAAATAAGAATTAGCGCCTACAAAATTAGTGCCTCTGTCCGAGTGCATTATTTGGACAGGGCCCCTGCGAGACAAGAACCGTTTAAGTGCAGATAAAAAACTGGCGGTGCTAAGATCAGTGCCTACTTCAATATGTAGCGCGCGAGTTGTGAGACAAGTGAACACGCAAATATATGCTTTCAAAGCCTTTGCACCCCGACGGCGAATGGGAGTGTAAGATATAGGACCTGCGTAATCACAGCCCGTGTGAGTAAACGGCTTAATAACCTGACGCGTCCGACAGTCCGGTAAGTCAGCCATAAGCGGGAAGACGGGACGCGGTCGAGCGCGGAAACAAATATTACAATCGTGAACTACCTTACGAATAGCACGACGAGCAGACAGTATCCAGTATTTCTGCCGTAATAGTGACATAAGCTGTTCAGGCCCAGCGTGTAAATTAGCGTTTCTTAAGATAATATTCAATTAATAAGTTAACAAAAAAATCATGGCTTGGCAGAAGTACCGGGTGCTGCTGTGAGTAACTTAGATCAGAATGGGTGAGACGTCCACCAACTCCGATTAAATCGTTATGTAAAAACGGTCTTAATTTATTAAGAGACGATGAAACCTGCGTGTTCAGTTTTAAATTTAAAATTTCTTTATTGAAACGTTTATTTTGGATGAGTTTCAGCAATTTGTTTTCTGCAAAACTCAAATCAGCTGCGGTTATATGTACGGAATCGCGACGTGGTAACAAATTAGCGAATCTATAAATGTAAACAATCGTACGGAGTATTTTACTCCATGACGAAAGGCGGCAAAGAGTATCATAAACATAAGAATCGTCAGCGGGAATTAAAACAGCGTGAACGAGTTTCTTTTGTTCAGGTATCTCGTCCAACGAGAGCGGTTCCGTACCTTCAGTAATAGGCCACTGCGACGGATGTAATGTTAGCCAGGGGGGCCATTGGGACCACGGAGGGTGGTCTTTAGGATTAAAACGATAAAGAATTCTCTGATAACGTCGATCAGATTCGCGAATCATAATTTGTAAAAACATTTGTTATAGCGATGACCGCTGACTGTAGTCAGCGGTCATCGCTACAGCACAGTATTTTTACTGTGGCTACAGAGTGTAGACGAAAATTTGAAATAATTTTGAATAAATTAACCTGTAGGTTGGGCCCACTGTGCAGCAAATCATTTAACGAAACACCGGACGATGTTTTGCAGCTGCCATCCAGCACAGGACGCAACCTAGACGAAGACTTGTCTGGGCGGAGAACCCCATGATGTGGGATTATATAAGTAGGGTACACATCTGCAGTTTCATGCGGGAGAACTGAGACGGGCGAGATATAACCTTTAGAAAGGTAATCATTCAAAACTTCGTCATAAGCGGCGCGTAGCTCAGGTGAAGCTTCAAGCTTCCTCTCTAAGCATAAAAAACGTCTACGAGCGATGTTGAATGAGTCACCCAGTGTGAACACATCCTTATCAAACGGTAGACCCACGGTATAGCGACCAGTAACTGGGTCCCGTTGCGTAGCTGAATGATAAAAATATTCACATTCAGCATCAGCAGGATGCTGAACGGGTGGGCCAGGAACTTCTTCAAGTTCCCAGAAGCGGGAAATCAAATTGTTATCCATAGGCGAAGGGACTATGGCGCAGCACGATGTGACACATGCTGGGCGGTTACTGAGTGTAGGTACGACCCCCATGAGTACGTAGCCTAACACCGTATTGACAGCGGCGGGCACTGACGGGCCACCAGGAACCACGTCAGGCAAAAGTAAATGCGGAAACAGTGATGCTCCAATTAAAATATCAATTTTACTTGGAATAGCGAAACTATCATCAGCGAACTGAAGTTTATTCGAGTAAGGTAGGTAGGGCCTTAATATCAACAAAAGCGGAAGGTAAGTTGTCCGTAATTTGATCAACTACTAACGAGTCAATATCAAATCGGATATTTTTGTTAAAGCGTGAAAATATACGTAAATTTACTGTCCCGAACGACGTCCTCTCTGTGCCTCCAAAACCTCTTACGGTCGTAGACCGTGTATTGTTTTGACGTAAACGTAAAAGTTCACAACATTCCCTAGTAATGAAGTGACTTTGCGAGGCGGAATCGAGTAAAATTCTTATTAAATGCTCGGACGCGGGCACGGGCGCTTGGGGCGCTTCGCGCTGCGACGCAGGTATAATTGAACTCGCCGCTTCCGCGGTCCGTGGGTTCGAATCCCGAGTAAAATGTCATAGTGAATGGTGACGTTGTTTACACGTCCTACAGCTAGATGCGGATTGACAACTCGATATTTTATGTTTAATACTTAGACAATTAACGCAACCGTTAATTTTCCTAACAACCTGTAAGCGTTCATACGGAGTTGATTTATGAAAATCAGGACATTTAAATAAGTGTTGATGTGTGACATTAGTACACAAACATTTATCTGTTGAATCAGATTCGACCGTGCTTATATACGCGTTATAACACGGGGAAGACTGCGGTTTTTTACTATCGTTAGAACTGCGGGAGCGATCAGCTGATTTTGCGGAATTATGTACTTGCGTGCCGGCTGCTAAAGCGTGTTTGCGATACAATATTTTACTCTGTTTATTAACGAAATCGACTAAATCATTAAATAAAGGAATGTCAGACTGATCCTGACTGTTTTCAAAGTTACGAACAGTTTCACTGTCTAACTTGGTAATAGCTATTTGTACGAAAATTAAATTCAATAAATCTGGAATTTTTAGATGTTGTAAGGCACGGACGGCGTTAACAAACTTATCATTAAAAATGTCTAAATTATCGGAAGTAACGGAAGTTAACGGTTTAAAATCTATGATCTGTTTTAAATAAGTGGCCGCTAGTGTGCGTTTGTCTTCATACCGATTCACTAGCGTATTGAAAATGAGTTCGTAATTCTCAGCGGTAGGTACAATGCCGGCGCATGCGGCTAGCGCTTTACCGGTCAATTTGCCCTGTAAATAATGTAATTTTTGATGATCCGAGAGAGATGGATTATCATGAACAGCGGATTTATAATTTGAGTAAAACAATGGCCATGAACGAATGTCACCGTTAAAACTCATTAATTCAATCGGCGGTAACTTAATGAAAGAAGATTTTTTCTCTAAGATAGACGGAATGACGTCTGCATTGGTAGCAACCAAACGTTTTAAGCGACTATATAACTGTTCAAACGAAACCAGCGCCTTGTAATCAGCGCGCGCGGTGGGATCGGCTGTCAGTAGACAGTTATTATACTGATCCATAACTTCATGAAATTCGGAACGAATAGCGTCAATGTTTGAGCTAGCGTCCAGAAAAGCCTCTTTCGCTTCATCTCCCGTGCCTATGTCTTTAGATAATTCGTAGGCAGACTGTAAACACTCGAATAAAGCATTCCGTTTGGCTTCCAACGCCAACAATGATAACTCCGTACTATTAGACTTAATAGCTTTCTTCATTATGAAATGAGAATTTTAAATTGAAGGTATACAAAAATAATTTGTTTGTGAGTTTGCGAGTAATATTTTTGGTACAAAATATAACATGGTGTAAAAATTATTGGAATCGATTCAGTCACTGATTCTGAACAAACTATATTCAGGTTTCGCATATACTAAAAATAATCTTGTATAAGTACAAGTGGGTACTTCTAAAAAAGGTAAACCTCAGCGATAATTATCGAAATAGAACCTTATTTCGCGAATACCACTGAGAATATGAATATTACAGCGAATAATAAGATGAAATATTAGTATGACAGCGGGAAAAATAAGTATTTAGTGTTAAGCGGTAACAAAATGAAATAATTACCTTCGCGGTACGCAGCGAACGTAATGGCGTCGGTACATTTTCTCGGCTAACGAAAACCTAAAAACGGCGGGTTTTAACACTAAATCTCCTATTAGGTGACCTAAAAGGGGCGGAAACTGTATCAATCCGGCTCGAAGGACCACAATAATGGTAGGGCTCCGACGGAAGGCGAAATTAGATACCTTCGACGCGGACAGAAAAAACCTGATGTACGCAAGTGTCAAGCCTAGGGTTAGGGATAAGGGAGTCGTGCACCTTACCTCCTCACGTTGCCGCTCGATCTGCCAGCAGAATCTGGGAGCTCCGGAGTCTTCAGAGCTCGGCCCACGTGTCAGCAGAGTTCAGAGGCACAAACACAGCACTTCAGGTTCAACCGTCGAAGCCACAAATACACCACTAAAGAAACAGCGGGACTGCTATGAACTTATAATATCCATATTATATCGTTCTGGGATAAATTAACACAGCGGGTAAAAAAAACACAGCGGGTAAGCGATCACAACGGAGTCCATATTTGAACTGTTATAATGTCTTTCTCGAGCGAGCGGGCGACACTCTTCAAGGAGTAGTTTGCGAAGTGCACGATATAGGTGGCAGGAAATGGAACTAGCTTGACATCTTGCGTAACAGTTTAACAAAATAAAATAGATGGCGCCAACAGACGTCGAAACCATTTAGCATTCTTCAGCTCACAGGGTGGGTGCCATAGGAATTAATATAATTACTATCAAACCTTAATTTTTTCATAATTATGATCCCCGCATGTGGCCGACTATTAACACGTCGCCTCACCATTAAATTGCTCCTTCGAGCCGGATATCAAGCAATAGCAAGAATAAATCCACCTGCAAGTTAGGACCGGTATGTAACACGTCGCTTAATGACAATCCGGTGTGAGTTGTGGCACTAGCATCAAGTACGATCCGAGGCATCAGCTTATCCCGACGGGTAACAGCGTGATGCGGGATGTAGTATCCCTCGTCAGTAATATTAGACTCGGTGACTTGTGACAAGTAACCCATAGCGATATATTCATTCATTACGTTATTATAGTTTTTTTGTAAGTCAGGCGATTGTTTGAACTTACGTTTCAAGGCTATCAGCCGACGTTGAGCAGCAGTGCGAGAACTACCCAGTGCACTCGGGTCTTTAGAAAAAGGTAACGCGACAGAATACCGCCCATCGTCAGCGCGAGTGATCGACGATGCAAACAAGTTCTCACATTCAGAATCTGGACATTCAGATACTGGACTTAGAAATCGCATATTAGGTATTTCTTCTGAAGTTTTATTAACTTTATTTTGAAACTCATTACACGGATAGTCACCCATCATCACGAAACCGAACGCGGTCATCAAAGCGGGGGGCGCGTTCGTGCCCGACTCAACTTTGTTACCTAAGTAAATATACGGAAACAATTGCGCACCTAGTACGACGTCCACGTTCCCGGGAATATTCCACGACAAATCAGCAAGAGGCAATCCCTCTAAATAGCCGACATCACCCTTGGTTATATAGTGTGTAGGCAGCTGGTCCGTTATACCGTTAACGACAAGTGCATGTATCGTGTATTTATTATTTGGGTATACGCGAGACTCAATGTCCAAATTAACGTACCCCAATATCGGCTGCGACGCAGAACCGATTCCTTTGACAAAAGAATTACTCAAGGGAATTTGTAACTAAGTTAACCGCCTTGCAACAATCAACGGTTATCAAGTTATTTTGAGAACCATTATCAATAAGGCAACGTATTATTATTTTATTACCATTCATAGATTTCGCGTAAACTTGCGCGGTTGACAATAAAACAAAAGAATTAGGTCTAACTTCAGCACTCAATGACAGCGAGGGAATACCTGAGGAAACATCAACACTATGATTCGAGTTATCAATACACAACCCCAACTGACTAGGTGCGCTGTTATCAGCTGAGCAATTTGCCATAACGCGCGAGTCTATATTTACGTCGACCTGTCCGGGCGAAGCGCGCGAGAAGATAGGTGACGTCAATGACCCTTGACCGTTAGGGAGTTGAGACACTTGAACGTAATTATTCGATCTAATATTATGATCTGTTTTATCATCAAAGTGTAAGTAAGTGTGATGTTTTTTCTTGCATGTATCGCAAACATGCGTAGATTTGCAAGATGTAACTGTGTGTGACCCATTTAAACATTTAACACAACCATGTTTCGATTTAATGAATTCAAATCGCGTTCGCGGAGAACTTAATTTCTTGAATTGTGAACAAGCGTAAATTAAATGATCGGTTTTTTTACAAAATTCGCACGGTTTCGTCGTCAAATTAATAGGCACACTCTCATTACTCGCGACGAACGATTTGTAGGTATGCGGACGATTTATGATTAGTGGGCGGCTTACCTGCGCCCGCAACAGTGTTCGATATCCGCGTCGAGTTATTGTTTAACCGTTGCAATATTTTTGCTTGGTCTTGTACGAAAGATACCAATTCATTATAAGACGGAATTACTTTATTCCGAAACGCTAAATCAAACGCTTGTACTGTTTGTGAATCGATTTTCCTAAGTGCACAATGAGATAAGATGAAATCGGACAAATCCTCGATACCTAATTATTTTAATGCCGCTACGGAGGAGGTATACATACCAATAAAGGTATCAAGACTATTAGACGAGTTTGTGCAACTCTTAGAGTCAAGAATATTATTTAAGTAATGTGTGCCTAATGCACGTTTATCTTGAAACATTTTTACTAAACTTTCCCAGATAATATTATAGGTTTCACCCGTAGGCACAATGCCTGCCGTGACCTTGAGTGCGTCGTGTGTAAGTTTACCAACTAAATATTGCACGCGTTGCGAGTCAGTCAGCTGACTGTTGTTATGAATGTTAGATTTAAAACTTTCGTAAAACTTAGGCCAATTTTGCGTTTTTCCATCAAAACTCGGCAATTCTATTGGTGGCAATTTAATGGTGCATGTGACATTACAATTAGACGAGTCATCAGCCGTCAAAAGGACGACGAATCACTAGACATATTGTCTTTATCCGTAGGCATTTTATAGCAAGAATTCACGATGAATTTAAGAAAAAATTGAAATATTATTTAGGTATGTGAAATTATACGGCTGAAATGATGATGATGAAATTATACGACGTAAAATACGTGGAATTTACAAATGGTGTTACCGACGCACAATGGCGGTAATTTGTGGGGTACTTCGAGAACTTTACCAAAAAACTACGTAAATCTGCGAACATCCAAGCATTTATATGGAAAATAATACTTGTAATACGTATTTTGAGTGTAAATATATGCTAGAATACAATATTCGAGCTACGAAGGACCAAATTAATGGTGAAGCCGCGTGTAAATAGCAGGCTCCATGAACACAAAACAAAACACAAAACTGTATCCTATACCAACGCAATAATAACATCTTCTCTTTTCTCATGTTATTTAGTATAATGTCATTAATTTAATATACATAATTTGTTCGACGCCAGGCCAAGGCCTCACCATAGGATTTAATGAAGTACATGGAAGCGTGATGATGGGCCCTGGGTCAACAGTGGCGAGCGAAACTGTCCGCCGTGCGCAGAGCTGATCAATACAATATTCAAAAGACTCACCTGATGGTAGAATACTGGCTCTGGAGCCTACCTGGATTTATGTATGTAAATGAGTGTATATTGTATTGTGTAGTGACGCTGTCAGTATTCTCCAGGATACAATCCACCGCTCCATTACGCCCTGCTACCAAAGGCATGCGGTCTCCAACACGCGTTCAATCACTGTCACTTAACCTCAAACTATTTCAACCAAAGTTCAAACTAAAACCCGTTCTATTTCGTCAAAAGCGGTTATTTACAATCAAACAATTGGATCACGACAAATTGTCCACAAACGGATCGATTCCCAAGGATTACTTTCAAAAGGTCGCGTAAGGTCCAAACGGCGACGGACATTTTTCCCCAAAGACCAAACCAAAAGACAAGTGTGTCAAAGTCAAACTGACAAGTGATAGTTCTCGCTTCGTTACACGCGCGTTCCGTTAGGCGCACAGATTAATGAAGTCACACGGGACGGAACATCTACCCCCCCCCCGGACGGGCCTTCCCGTCCGCTAATCAATTGGCAATCTTGACAAGGTTGCGTTTTATCAGTCCACTTGACGCGCTGCCGGAGGATGTGCAAATACTCCAAGCTCCAACGCTTCCAAAACTCTGAGCGAGCTGCTGCACCATCTGAAAGCGCGATAGCCGATTTTGGCTCACATCGACAAAAGGGTACTCGGGCAGGGCGACAAGTGGCTTTCCAATCAAAAAATGGCCCGGGGTTAGGGCCTCCAAGACGTTCGGGTCCGAAGACAGCGGGCACAATGGACGCGAGTTCAAAACAGCTTCAATGCGGCAAAATACCGTAGCTAACTCCTCAAAGGTGAGAACGATGTCTCCCAACAATCTGCGCCAGAATCCCTTTGCCAGTTTCACCGCGGCCTCAAAAATACCCCCCCAATGGGGGCAGGTTGGTGGGTCAAAACAATAACAAACAACAAAAACAACTAAACAACAACAACAACAACAATTTAACCAAATGGCCCTCCTTAGGCAACAAAAGGGGGTGACGGGCCCCATAAGGAAGGCTAGAGTGCCTCAACCGTCCCTCAACACGCAATAAACCCGTATCGTCCAAAAAGGGGTTCAACTTACTAACGGCTCCCGACAATATCCAAAACTCTTGCTGCAGAATGGCCAATAGCGCATTGCAACCGGCATGCGAGTTCTTACTGTGACGATCAGTCACCAAAAATTCAACAACAACAAACAACAATTCAACAATTCGTCGAGGGAGCTGTATCGACTCAACAAAAATCAGGGTCAAACGGAGGGTCCTTCGTTCCAACAGCGAGCACCGTGAGCCCGGGCAAAGTACCCGACATCCAGACTGGCGTTCGAGGCCAATCATCCTCGGGGAGAGTCAGCCAGTCTGGTCCCCACCATAGGGGGTGAGCAATCAGGCGGGGTGCCATGCACCCACGTGAGGCCACGTCACCTGGGTTCAGATCTCCAGGCACGTGCCTCCAAATCAAATGCGTATCAGAATTTTGAATCTGGGACACTCGGTTCGCAACAAAGACCTCCAAAGAGTGGACGGACGTCTTCAACCAACACAAAACAATTTGACTGTCCGTCCAGGCGTAAGAAGCCCGAATGTCCACAGTTCCACCCAAAGTGTGAGCAACGTGGTTCAATAGACGCACAAGAAGCGCCGCCCCTGACAATTCTAACTTAGGGATGGTCAGTGCCGTCCGGAGGGGGGCCACCTTGCTCTTGGCCAAGACCAGTGACAACTTCACCTGGCCTATCGCGCTGACGGTGCGCAGATAAACAACAGCTGCATAACCGTGCGAAGACGCAAACCAAAACCCATGAAGGGCAGCAGTGTAGCTCCCAGGGGGAAGGATAGCGTGGGGTAACACGACCTCGTTGACTGCGGGGAGTGCGGATACAAATTGGAGCCAATCTTCCAACAGGGTTTCCCGAAG
Source organism: Aporophyla lueneburgensis (assembly GCA_932294355.1). Classification (NCBI taxonomy): domain Eukaryota; kingdom Metazoa; phylum Arthropoda; class Insecta; order Lepidoptera; family Noctuidae; genus Aporophyla; species Aporophyla lueneburgensis. The sequence goes on along the minus strand of OW028746.1, from coordinate 15,931,210 downwards.
TGGCTCGTCCCAACCAAGTTCCGCAGTCCAAAGGCGCTCAAGAAAACAATTTCGCCCAAAACAATACACGAACAAAACAACAAAACAATAGACAAAAGGCAACCCTGGGCTCCCGTCTCCAAAATGGCACGGACCACAACAGAGTCCTCGTGGGCCCCCAGGCCCTGACCGATGCCGTTGGCAACAAAACCGTATCGATCTGAGGGGTACCTTAGCGGGGCAGGCGCCAAGTTCGTAACAATGCCTGGGCGGCGACCGATCGCCGCACCCGCAAATGGCGGTCGCACGGTTCCCGATCAACTTGCGCGGGGGGTGGAGTGCGGCGCTCAAAATTGCGGGTCTCTCCCCGGTTCTGAACCGGCGAGCCAGAAGCCCGGTGACCAACTCCATGGTAACCCCCCGTGCGCGAACCTTCATCAGAGGCTGGTCTGCCATCGTGGTTCGCGTTAGCGCACAAAATGTCCAAATGGGACCCCCTACAAAATCTACAAGGGCGGGGGTTGGGGCAGTCCCGATAGAAGTGAGCCCCCAAACATGAGAAGCACAGGCGGCGTGCATTGGCAATTCGGCGGCGGGCACTCACGTGCAATTTCAAAAAGGCCGCGCAAGTTGCCATGCTATGCCCCGTGTCCCTACAAAACTCACAAACAGCACGACTCTGGGTGCCAGCAAAACGAGTGGCGGGGCGACTATCAACAGGCCCGCGAACCCCAGTCCGTCCCTGGTCTCGTGGCCGGGAAGACGGCTGGCGTGACTCAGTGGCAACGCCGGAGTTATCCACAAACCGACACTCTTCCTCCAAAAATTTGACGAGGTCACCAAATGGGGGGAGATGTGTAACACTATCCCCACCATACTTTTGCTCGAAACGAGCCCTCAAATCGGCAGGAAGCCGTTGCAGCACAACATGCACCAAAAGGTAAGACCAATGGTCCACCGGCAAGTCCAATCGCTTTAAAGCGTTGGTCGCTGCCACCAACGGGTTCAACAGGTCAGTACGCAATGCAGACAAACTAGTAATGACCGGTAACCCCAAAATCAATTCAATATGAACGTCAGCCAAACAACGTTTATTTTGGTACCGCCGGGTGAGTAGTTCCAAAGCGGTAGGGTAGGCTGAGTCAGTCAACGACAGATGCTGTTCCAAGGCTCGGGCCTCACCTTCCAGGACAGACAACAAATAGGCCAACTTTTGGGCGGGTCTGAGGTCCGAGCGTGCATCAACCAAACTTTCAAAAAGGTTTTGGAAACCCAACCAATGGTCCAAGCGACCGTCAAAGTGTGGCAGTTCCAAAGTAGGCAGTCTACTCAGTAGTCCGGGACCTGAAACAACCGAGGTCTCCGGTTTGACCTGGACTGGTGTCTGGCTCTCCAATATTTCCCGAGCACGTTGACCAATAACATCCCCCAGGTCCAAGATCTGGTCGTAGTCAGCAAGGACCTTATCACGTGCTGCCTGGTCCAGCACTTCCAGATCCACTTCACAAATGAACTTGTTGTAGCGGGTGAGCAGAGCATCAACGTTGCCGAGACTCACGTTCAACTTCTCGAACCGAGCAAGCGTGACCACTTCAAGATCCGGGCGCTCAGCGGTCGCTGCAGCTGAAGTGAACCACCGTAGCTGTGTGGTCAATCCACTGATTGCCTCTCTCACCGCTTTGTATGCCATTGCACAAACAAAACAATTTGGTAAGCCAAACAAAAAAATAATCAAATATCAAGGTTCAACAATAAATAACAAAGGAAATCCAAGCAAAAAATCAAACTACCAAACTGTTAGTCAACAACTCAAGAAATAACAAAATATTGGTTTCAATTCAATAGACAACAACAAACTTTCATTTCAATTTAAAACCAATGTCAACGTTCAAAAATTCAATTTCAAATAAAAAAATGCCAATTTCAAATGTTAATTTCACAAACCACTATGTCAATGGTACAACAATAATAAACCTTTATTCCAATTTAAAACAATGTTAATGTTCAAAATTTCAGTTTCAAATGTCAATTTTCACAAACAACCATGTCAATGGTACAAAACTCCTATATTTTAATGTCTTCCAGACATTCAATACCACAGGTCAGAACCTACAAGGGGTTATAACATAGCCCAATCCAATTAACTCTATTAGGATATGTAACCCGGCTGACTTTGGTAACATTAGTTTACCCGTCTCAACAATTTAAAACAAATTATTTCAAATAAATATTTACAGTGAATTACTATTTCCTTATAGAGACTGCCAAGTAATTAGCCTACTGTAAATTACCAATTTTGTGGTTGTATATCTTACAACCACGCTGTGCTACCAAGAATGTTCGACGCCAGGCCAAGGCCTCCCCATAGGATTTAATGAAGTACATGGAAGCGTGATGATGGGCCCTGGATCAAGAGTGGCGAGCGAAACTGTCCGCCGTGCGCGGAGCTGATCAATACAATATTCAAAAGACTCACCTGATGGTAGAACACTGGCTCTGGAGCCTACCTGGATTTATGTATGTAAATGAGTGTATATTGTATTGTGTAGTGACGCTGTCAGTATTCTCCAGGATACAATCCACCGCTCCAATACGACTGCTACCAAAGGCATGCGGTCTCCAACACGCGTTCAATCACTGTCACTTAACCTCAAACTATTTCAACCAAAGTTTAAACTAAAACCCGTTCTATTTCGTCAAAAGGGGTTATTTACAATCAAACAATTGGATCACGACAAATTGTCCACAAGCGGATCGATTCCCAAGGATTACTTTCAAAAGGTCGCGTAAGGTCCAAACGGCGACGGACATTTTTCCCCAAAGACCAAACCAAAAGACAAGTGTGTCAAAGTCAAACTGACAAGTGACAGTTCTCGCTTCGTTACACGCGCGTTCCGTTAGGCGCACAGATTAATCAAGTCAAACGGGACGGAACATAATTCTTACAATCATAATTCATTGATCTTTATTAATTTGTCTCTTGTTGTCAGTTCTGCGAACTTCCAAAGCCGGCAGCATGGTTGGGCACCATAAGTGACCCAAATTGACTTTTTAATAATTTTTGTTACCTAAGTGTTAGGTCATTTCTCTAGTAATAATTAATTCATTTAAAATGGTTTCCGCTGAAGTTGGCAACACTGGTGCCATATAGTGGTGTGGCCACCCCGCGCCGAGCACGGACTAACGTGTAACCGGCAGTCTGTTTTTTCGAGCGTCACAAGCGGTGCACTCTCCTGTAGTTTTGAGGAGAAGTTGGTTTTTTACCGTGATGGACATCTGAAGTTTTGAAGAGACTCGTTATAAATACCCAACAGTGATTTGATAATCTGTTTCGTGAAAGTGCTTCACGGTGTGAGCTGCTGACAGTAGCTGGTGGAAGCGTTCCTGAGCTGGTCTATGTAAGGTTAGTGTGGGCCTAGAGTTTTCAGTGCTGACGTCGAAACCATTTAGCATTCTTCAGCTCACAGGGTGGGTGCCATAGGAATTAATATAATTACTATCAAACCATAATTTTTTCATAATTAAGATCCCCACATGTGGCCGACTATTAACACGTCGCCTCACCAACCTATTTTCTATCTGGGAAGTTTGGCAATACCACGTTTATGCAATGATATAATCATTGCGTAAAATACCTACAGTAGACAAATAATTGTATAGTAAAAGCGAATATATCGCTTTATTTATGTATTCGCTTTTCGGGGGCCCCTTGGCTATGGGGCCCTGGGCACGGGCCCTGTGTGCCCTTTTGGTAAAGACGGTACTGCCCGTACACTGTTTTTTTTTTCGAGGGTTCTGGTAATTATATTAGGATGAATATAAATACACGGACTGGTTCTGCATTTTAAGGGGTGCCAGACGTAGCTCGCCGCCCGGTAAGGACCGCTCGGGTCGACGGCACGTAGTGTTCCACGCGCGCCTCAAAGAGATGTCAGCAGCAGTGTAGGGGTCTACTAGGACCGATGCCTGCCGGGGTCGCGTGATTGTTCGAAAGAGATACCGTGACCCTGGCACATGGGCAACTGATGGAACATGGGTGGGTTTTAGTCAGTAAAAGTCTGACACGCCCTCTCGCTCCGCCCAGAGCGGGAGAAGTCATTTGATGATTTCCCATCCAAAAAAAAAAAAAAAGGGGTGCCAGACAGGGTTGTGTAGCGTCACAGTGGCAGTTTAATTTGTACATGGATGGTCGTATGAAAGATTTGAAGGATCAATGATTTGCCTAACATATACACTGCCGACGGAAAGTTTCCGGACAAGATGAAAATTGATTAAAACAATTATTATTATTTTATAAATCAAGTTAAAATAAGTTTTATTTTAAAAATATTAAAATATAACATTCTACGATTAAAACCATCCACATTTTTTATCTCTTTCATTTTATACTGCTACACTTTCTTTTCATTCTCTGACCGCCACTAATTTTTTAATTACTCGCAGTATTCTTTCTATAAGTTTTTCTAACACACTTTTTGGTATATTGTTCCAATACGTTTGAAAAGCCTCCCAAAGATCATCCGAAGAAGTAGGATTCAATTTTCTAACTTGCCGATCCAGTTCATCCCACAATAATTCTATTGACTTTACTCATGTGATACCCACTCCAGTGAAGATCGGAGGCGCTACACTCGAAGTTGTGGACGAATATGTGTACCTAGGACAGACTGTCCAGTTAGGTAGGTCCAACTTCGAGAAAGAGGTCAATCGTCGAATCCGACTCGGCTGGGCAGCGTTCGGGAAGCTACGCAATATCTTCTCGTCCCACATACCGCAGTGTCTAGACGAAAGTCTTTGACCAGTGTGTGTTGCCAGTGATGACTTATGGAACCGAAACGTGGTCGCTCACAATGGGCCTTATTAGAAGGCTGAAAGTCACCCAAAGGGCGATGGAGAGGGCTATGCTTGGAGTTTCCCTACGCGATCGAATCAGAAATGAAGAGATCCGTAGGAAAACCAAGGTAACCAACAACAACATAGCCCGAAGAATTGCTAAACTGAAGTGGCAGTGGGCGGGGCACATTGCTCGCAGAACAGATGGCCGATGGGGCCGAAAGGTTCTGGAGTGGCGACCGCGTACCGGAAGACGTAGAGTTGGAAGGCCTCCAACAAGGTGGACCGATGACCTTGTGAAGGCCGCAGGAATCCGCTGGATGCGGGAAGCACAAAACCGGTCGAAGTGGCGGAGCTTGGGGGAGGCCTATGTCCAGCAGTGGACGTCTTTCGGCTGAAATGATGATCATGATGATGATTATCTGCAAGTAACATAGGATATATTTGATTTTAGAAAAAAATAGGGATCCGTAAGATATTTGGGTTTTTCGGACCCAATGTGTAAAAAATCATCCAAATAGTTCCTTATTAATATGTATTCGAAGTACCACGTTGTCATAACTTGGTAGGAGCTCACCTAACATGGGTGTGTGATAGCTAGAAAACGCTTTATGTCTTCGAAGTACCAGGTTGGCATAGCTTGGTAGGAGCTTGGTAGGGTGGTACGAAGTTCGCTGGGTCAGCTAGTGTATCATATTTCACTTAAAAAGTAAACAAGAAGCTTGTCCGGAAACTTTCCGTCGTCAGTGTATATCTATGGATTTGCCCGTCAAGTGCCTTTTCCACGCAGATGATCAAGTTCGATTTGCATTGCTAGCAGAATAATTTCAAGAAAATGGTACTGTGATGGATCGGATGGATTGCCATCCGTTTCGTCCCACTGTCCATCCGGATTACCGTGATCACCGGATTAGCAGGGATCCGGATTAACGAAGCCCTAGATACTGATAGTTTTTTGGACTTCTAATACCTCTCGTTGCCATCGATAACGCCATGTGTGCCATAAAAATTCTCAGAGTACCTACCTACGCAGTTCCCTACCATGTTTGCTTTCATTCATCATGGCGACGGCAGACTTTCCTGAAGGGCGAAATCACCGTTCTTTTGGATGAAAACATCCATAAGTACGTCTTTTGTTACATAAATCGGACTGTTCTACGACTAATGGGTTGTGCCAGTGTGACTTAATGGAACCACCATTATTTTACAAAGTGATAAGCTCCTTATTTGGATTTTTTACGTCTTCCATATCATACCGACCGGTATGATACCGAGCATTTGAAGTGGACGCTGAAGGATACCACGCGAACGTATTTTTTTTTGCAATTTGCTCGACAGTGGTAGTATGTATCTTATCTTATACCTTTAAACGAGCAATTCTTGTATATATGTACATAATCTGAATCTCGGAAACGGCTCCAACGATTTTCATGAAATTTATTATACAGGAGGTTTCGGGGGCGATAAATCGATCTAGCTAGGATTCATTTTTATAAAATGTCGTTTTATTCGTGTTTTCAATGACCAACTTTATCGATAATCAACTTGAACATAAACTTATTATTTTAAACACAATTTACCAAAAAATACCGAGCAAAGCTCGGTCATCCAGATATTGATGATTAAAATAACACGTTTATCTATACTCACGGAATTATTATAATTAAAATCATCAATATAACTGAACCAACCATTTTTCTAAGTATGTACTCGAAATGACAGACTTGGAATAAATTAAAAGGAAGCAGCCGGGGAGCTCTCATCCCCAAATAAAAGACAATGAGAGAAACATAAAGGTCGATTTAATGTATCCTATAAACTAATATTACATATTATGATTTCCATATCACACATCAATTAACATCGTAAAATCCAATTCATAAAGATAGATCTGTCTACAGATAGGAATGTACCTACCGTAGAAATATAATATAGATATCTATGGGTACCTACTTACTGGTATTTTGTTTTGAATTGCTAACCTTGTAGATACATATTATCTAATATTTACATTCATCATCATCATCATTTCAACCTAGAGACGTCCACAGCTGGACATAGGCCTTCCCCAATTTTGGGTTTGCCATAATCGCCAGGTTTGGCAGGCGGGTTGGCGATCGCAGTGTGGTGATAAAATGCATAGGGAACGCTGCACGCCGCATTATACCTAAAGCATTTATTTTGCAATTTTACGCGTTTGCGACAATCCAGTTGCTGAAATGAGCAACGCGTGCATTGACACCAGGATAGAAAGAGTTGGCGCATTCGTAGCCCCAGGAGGTTACACCGACTATAATGTTTCCGGAGTAAGCGAGGGGACCACCCGAGTCGCCCTGGCAGGCGTCCTTGCCCCCAACATTCAAGATACCGGCGCATAACATTCCACTAGTGACATCAGGCCAGTTCTCGAAGGTTGGCAGAGTCTTCAGGTAAGCATATCGCTCAGCACACAACCGTTGGTTGATGATATCGACGTCAACGTGCATGAGCTGCTCGGAAGGGAACCCATTGGACTGAAAAAAAGGAGGAATTATCATCCATACAGTGCAATGGGCATCTACCTACTTACTTCAAATATTAATTACAGTGGAAAAGAAACAGAACGTTTTTGGTCATAATAATCACGGTGGAGGCCACCGTGGGGCAATGACGAGATAAATGAAGTAGGTAATTTAAAACTAAATGTAAGTAGATATAATAAATATTAATGTCACGACAGTGTTGTTGAATAATTACCGAGAGTGTGCCCCATCCAACATGAGTGACACTGGTGCCGTCAAGGAGGTTGTAGTTGGCACCAGCGATAGTTGCGGGCTGGACTCTGTTGGAGTACACGGCCGCGTTGTTAAGGCGGACGATGGCGACGTCGTTGTCAATGGTAGCGTGATCGTACTGCGGGTGCAGGATCAGCTGGCTGACAGCGTGAACGGAGCCACCGTTGTGTGCCAACGAACTGCCGAGAATGACACGCCATTGGGAGACTTGGTCACCGCTGAAAACAATCATATAATTATGCAGGTAGCCCCCATCATAATCAGCCTATATTGTTCCCACTGCTGGGACACAGTCGCCACTCAGTGAGAGGGAGTTCTGGTTATAGAACATGCCGGTTTCCGCACGATGTTTTCCTTCAGTGTTTTGAGAGCAGTGGTGATGAAGTTATTTACACAAAGTAAAGCGCACGCCTGGGTTCGAACCCACGACCTACACCTCGTAAGTTGGGCCACATACCACTGGGCCACCACTGGTCTCATGTAGTAACTAATCTTTCAGAATGATGTATAAAAATTCTACTTACTAGAAACAGTGTGCAGCTGAGAGCACTGAGGTTGGGGTGAGCAGAGATCCCCCGCAAGACTGGGACCACCAGAAGCCTCCCCACATGTACTGCATGTTGGACATGTACGGGTAAGTCTCGATGGTAGTAGCGGAGCCACCGACGATGCGGTTTATGCTCCTGGGTATAGCTGAAAAGAAAAACATTGTTTTACATCACTTTATTAAGACAAACCCGCATGCCAAGCGTGGTGATTATGGCAAATCCCCCCTTGAGGAAGGCTTATGTCCACAAGTGGACGCCTTAAGGCTGAAATGATAATAATGATTAAGACAAATAAGATAATCAAATAATATTTCTAATTAGTGAATTAATGTTTGAAGGACATGAAAGAGACAAACATACCAAGGGCTGTGCCCACAAATGCCAAGAGGATGAGGATACGCATAGTTCGTGTTTAAATAATCCAATTACTGTGTCGAATTATCGATAGCTACGTTTTTATACTACAGTATTTTATTATCTTTATCAAATATTGTATGGCCATAATAAGCAGATAATGATAATTTGGTCAGAAAACCCCACATCGTAGGTGTTTATGTGGATATAAAACCAGTCCATTATTGTCCCACTACAGGTGGTACTTCTCTTACAGCAAGGTACGAGCAATGATCACCGCTTCACATAATCTGCCTATAATGTTCCCACTGCTGGGACACAGGCCTCCTCTCGGTGAGATGGCGTGGGCTGTAATCCACGTCCACAGTATTGATCAAATATTTAAACAAACGACCTACAGCTCATAAGTCGCGGCTGTTACCACTGTGCCGCCACTGCTCTCTCTCTCTCTGATCATCGCTTCACGCTTGCTTAAATGAGTGTTAGTAATGTTCAAGATAAAGTCAGCAAGTATTAGGTGGATATCTATTCAAAATTCGGATTTTAAAATATCTGAAAGCAACCACAAGGTAGGTACTTATTAGGTACCTTCATTGTTTTTAATCAATTACAAAATCGATTTTTTTAGGGTTTACATTTTGGTCACATAATCACATTTGAAACCACTTTGAAATACTTACATCCAGTGATTTACCTACTTTCATTAACGTCCGCTTTCATTTATAACTTTTCCCTTAGTTTTTTTTTATCAAGATCGCGGAAAACAAATCAAGTAGAAATAAACCTATATCATGATGAACACTTGGGACTGATAAAAGGATCCGCCAGAAACCAACAAAAAAAAAACTGGTAATTATGATATAATTTTTTTATTATTGTACAGATATACCTACCTATGTAGTTCTGAACTTAATAATAATAATCATCATCATCATTTCAGCCGTAAGACGTCCACTGCTGGACTTAGGCCTCCCCCAATTTTGGGGGGCTTTGCCATAATCGCCACGCTTGGCAGGCGGGTTGGCGATCGCAATATGGTGGTAACATGCATAGAAAACGCTGCTGCCCATTCTCTAGTAAGTCCCTTAGTCGCCTTTTACGACACCCACGGGAAGAAATAGGGTGGTGTTATTCTTTACGTCCGGCACCACACGGTACCTTAATAATATTACAATACAATTATTGAAATGAGTAGAAGACATTACTGGTACAATACCTACTTAAAATGACACAGTAATTAGTTTCCCTTTAGGTACCTATAGAAAACCATCGTCACCAATCAATTAAATGATTAAGTACTTACCTATTTAACTAATCAAAGGTGCTTATTTACAAATTGTTATTTACAATAATAAACCTAAGTTGCCCAGCATTTTTATCCTTAGCTATTTACATTGGCAACAATCCAGTTGCTGTAATGAGAAACTCGAGCACTGACTCCAGGGTAGAATGAATGAGCGCATTCGAAGCCCCAGGAGGTTACACCGACGATGATGCTGCCGAAGTGAGCGAGGGGACCACCAGAGTCGCCCTGACAAGCGTCTTTTCCACCCTGGTCCAAGATACCGGCGCACACCATGCCGCTGTTGATATCAGGCCAGTTGCTGAAGTTTGGCAAAGTTTTCAGGTAAGCATAACGGTCAGCACACAACTGTTGGTTGATGACGTTAATGTGAACGTGCATAAGCTGCTCCGAAGATTGGCCCTGGTGCTGGAAATAACAGAAAAATATTGAATTACAATGTTTTCAATTAGGAGTGGAATTGTTATTGGTTAATGGTATATACTTGCACAATATTTCATGGGACATAAACTTAATTGATGAAATTTGGGTGTACTAAGTATAAATACACCTCTACCTAGCCCTTAATTTTAGCTTTGAAAAGGTAATAAAATCACTAAAAATATATCTAGTGGTGTAACAAGGTAGTTAATTTAATGTAAGCGAAATTGCATAGGTACCTGGACCTGGCCCCACCCAATGTGTGTGACAGACGCGCCATCAGCAAGATTGTAGTTAGGACCAGCGATGCTAGCGACTTGGATTCTGCTGGAGAATACGGCGGGGTTGTTAAGGCGGACGATTGCGACGTCGTTGTTCAGGATAGCGTGAATGTACTGCGGGTGCATGATAATCCGGCTGATAGTGTGGACGGTGCCGCCGCTGTGTGCCAACGAGCTGCCGAGAACTACACGCCAAAATGGAACTCGGTCCCCACTGCAAACAATAAGATTATTAATAAATGGAAATTAGCTCATTAAAGTATAAACCTTGTTTGGTGATATTTCAATTGCTCTACTTACAAGAAGCAGTGCGCAGCGGATAGCACCGCGGTTGGGGTGATTAGAGATCCACCACATTCTTGATTCCACCAGACGCCCCAATAGGATCCCTGCATGTTGGACATGTACGGGTAGGTCTCGACGTTGGTAGGGGAGCCTCCGACAATGCGGTTGGGGCTCCCGGGGACAGCTAAAAATTATACAAAAGGATTAGTAAAGGTTGTAGGTATTTGGATTTATAGGCTTCGTTGATCTTGGGCCGTACACATTCTTCCAAAACGAAGTTATCTTTTGGGTAGTAAACAGTCCATATAGAGTGAGTACATATAAGTAACAAGGATCACGATTTCAGAATTGGATGTTAAATAAAGCAATGTAGTTAAATATAACATGGACGGACAATGGTCTATAATAAGAAGATAAAGACCGCCGGACCACCTCGCCTGTTTGCTTATCACAAACAAAAAGTAGTAGGTACTGTAGAGGCTTTAACCTGGGGTCGTTTTAATATGCAACCTTTTCAAGTTATAATATAGAATAATTGCAAACAAATTATGAGAAAAGCAATACTACCTATCAATTAAGAATGTAACAAAGATTGCCGGGAGTCAGTTTAGCTGACAAGCGTATGTCAGGATATACAATATTATAACGTTTAAATGAAGGAAGATCCAAATAATGACGCTATAAAAGTAAGTAACTAGTCTGTTATTGATTGAAATACCTCTCCTACAGTCCCTACCTATTCAACTCAATTTTGCAAAATTGCTAGTTGCTGTTTATTTTTAGTTGAAGAAGATATAATTAAACGAGATAAAGCAGTAAGTATCCTTTGTCACGAGCGGTATATTGATTCAATCTCGTCCAAGACTGAGACTTAGGGTTCCCGCAAATAGGCCCGACGCAGCTCTAAGTAGAACAATTTCTATGAAAACTTCATGGAAATTGTTCTACAAAAGTCGCGTCGTGCTTTCGCGTGGCGCCTGTCTACGGGAGCAATTATCCAAATGAGAGAACCACTACTTTGTACACTAACGCTAAATAGTAAAAAGTGATCTTTGAATTTTCTTTCCAAAGGCAGACGAATTTTTTTATGGTGAAAGAGCCTTGTATTCTGGGAAAACCAAGATTTCATACGATTTTTCCAATTTGGAAGTCCTTATTAGGTTGCAATGTTGTTAGTTTGATTGTAGGATGATTCGTGACCATAAGAAATATGTATTTAAGTTCAGAATTATATCTTCAGAATCAGCAATACAACTCTCTATGATTGTGATGCAGTATGTACAATACTATTATTAACACATAATACTTTGATATAATTACTTGCTTTAGGTTAGGTTTGCATGACTTATAATTTGACGTCAAAAAGTATTTTTAAACGAACAGGACAATCTTACGAACGCGATATGCTCGTGAACGGGTGCTGCTTGTGGTGACTGGTCGACTTGCTGACCATGGTTTTTGTTATTGTTATTTGTATTAACTGTTATTTTATTTTTACTCCGGAGGTCCTAGTTTAACTATTGTAGCTTCAACTTAGCTATATGCATCAATGTATGTATATGTATCATTTTGCGTCGTTGAATATGTAAGCGGGCACGCCCTTTATGCCTGGAGGCTTTATTTAAGTTTTACGTTCTGTTTACGATTTTGTTTTATTATTTATTTCAGCTTGAGTTTACTTTTCAATGTTTTGTTCGTACATTGGCGTGTGCTAGCTGACATATGGCGAATAATTTATGTTTTGTTTTGTTTTATAATATTAATTACTTACACGATATTGTATAGAATCAAGTTCTTCTAACTTAACAGACAGCTGTGCTGCTGGGGAGTTTGTTCCGCCACTTCTTCTTCCCAGCTAAAGCACTAGGAAGTGTCGAAGGGCGGGCGTTTTGGGGGGACTGTCTTTTGTAACTTTGACGTTCAAAAAGTGCTGACTCTCAGCCTAGTTTGAATAAATGACTTTTGATTTATTTTAAACTTACCAAGGGCGGAGCCCAGAAGTGCTAAGACGAAAATGGCACGCATGGTTCAAGTTTAAAGCACCCGAGTTCTCTGCAGACTATACTTGATGCAGGATAGCTTCTTATTTTATACTTTACCTGTTATCACATGTGTACGAAGATAATCACATTTTTAATTTAGAAAACCCCCATGTTTATCATATCAGTCCTTCCGATATTTGTAATTATAATGTAATTAAACAATTAATATCAGACTAGTTAAGCACACGGCTTCGCCCGCTTTAGTTAAAATATATAGGTAGTTATTTGATTACAGTCAGTTTACATAAAGTATGACAGTAAAAAAGTCCGTAAATCCGAAAATAACAATTAAAAAAACCCGACTACTGAAAAATTAGGTATTAGGCTATAATAAGTATGAAATAAGAAAGTTTTCCAGATAATACAACATCGTGCATTTTTACAGAAAGTAACAACTGGATGGCCAGAGGATACTGGTATTTAATACCACTTATTTCCGAGATCTTCAGATTAACTAACTCTGACGCTATTGATCCAACACATTTAATCGGCTACGTAAGTTCATTTCTTTGTTCCAAGTTCCCCATAGTTATCGCGCTATAACGGCAATCTAATCAAAACATTTTTGAATGGATTTAGTCTACAGCTGGAGTTGCTGCAGCAAGAAGTCGTGTCATATTTTCACTGTGGCAGAATATGTCTAAGCTTTGCCGCAGTTTTTCGAGTTTCTCTTACAACAACTTTCCAGTAAATAGAATGTGTCGTAAAACAACACTTAATTCACTTGTAGTTAATTTATAAAACGGAAAAGCGTATTTACATTCTGTACAAGGCTAGAATGCAAGGGTCTGAAACTAGTCGCGTATAGATTGGAAATCACTTTTTAATCAAGGTCTTCCAATCTATACAAGAGTAATACGCAAATAATCGTGTATACTTTGTAGTGACCATAGTAACTAAAGTGTTCCATAATATACAGTGCTAGTCCGCATGCAAACTAATCCTGTATAGACGAGCGGCCGGCGAGTGCCAGAAACGACATGGTTTGGGGAGATTAGGTTAGGTTAGGTTAAAACTGTGACCGCCTACGCACGAGCCGAGCGAGCGAAGCGAGCAGTGCCGCGGTTGCGGCCGGCGAGTGCCAGAAACGACATGGTTTGGGGAGGTTAGGTTAGGTGAAAACTGTAACCTCCTATGGAAACGCCTTGATTCTGTTGACGAGCCCTATCAGCGAAGTGTGCTGTCGAGCGTTGCTACTTCCCCTTCATGTTATTCGTCAATCCCACACTTCTTTCGGCCTTTAAATCGATATCGATACACGAAAATTTGAAAGATGTGGTAGAATATTAAAAAAAATATTTCTCAAAAAGGGGGGTTTCGAAACTTTTCCTTCACAGGAGGACCTCTACACCTCCCCTTTCCTCCCCCCTAATACCCTTAAATCGTAGCCCGGTAATCAGAAGTCCTACCAAATTCCTATGGTAGCATTATAGCCTTGTATAAATTGGAAAGATGCACGTGCGCGTCTACGTTACAAACTATAATTATACAAGTAGTGCGCAAAATTCGTGTATACATTGTAATCACAAATTTAAAAAGTACATTACAAAGTATACGCGAGCAGATTCCTATGGCCATGTAAAGAATGGAAATACGCAACGGAAAAGCATATTTTGTGATAAAATAATCTAATCAGGCTGAAATTATTATATCTTTCTGTGGGTTTGGGTATACCTATGTATTGGGTTTTTATATTGAAAAACCGGAACTTTATCTGGATCAAATAAAAAAAAATCGCAATAGACCACAGTGGGTCTGCTAAAAACTCGAAAATATTTAATTATCCCTAGGATTTGATTGTTGGTTAATTGGTTATAGTTTGTCCATTCTTACTTTTAACAAGGACTAGGGGACTAATTGACATTTTGAAACCGAGGCCGGGTTTCAAAATGTCGATTTCAAAATCCCGTTAAGTTATAGATATCGAAATTTTGTCGATTTAGCTAATGATTACTTTATTTTAAAGATATGTTTTACAGTTAAAATATTGTATTTTTATAAACGTACTAATGCACCATATAAAAGATCATTCCTTTTTTTATCAAAATTAATGAGCTTCTTTTCTTATTAATACCCAAAAATACAGATGAAGCTAATAAAATTAGCTTCACCTGTATTTTTGTATGTAACAGTCTCATTTAAACTTTAGAGGACCGATGACGATACAATAATTTCATAAAAAGCGTTGTTTGCTTTTTGAGGTATTTTAATTGGGATCAAACACCCCACGCTTTTTTTCAAATATTTTCTACTTTTTAGTTTAGTTTTCTTTGGAAGTGTGTGCGACTGTTTTGTAAATATTCAGTA
Organism: Aporophyla lueneburgensis; assembly: GCA_932294355.1. NCBI lineage: Eukaryota > Metazoa > Arthropoda > Insecta > Lepidoptera > Noctuidae > Aporophyla > Aporophyla lueneburgensis. Next base: position 15,916,084 of record OW028746.1, on the reverse strand, counting down.
AGAGGTTTAGAATAAGACATACTTTCGAATCGTTTTAACGTCTACATGGTATGTTAAAATTACAATGTCTTGTTGTGAAAGTCATCTATGCAATGCATGAATATTTTTTTTTATCACTATCATATTAAAAATCATAGTAAAAATAGTTATTTGTTATACAAGAGTGCAAAGTTGCTTTTTAACCGCGTGCTCAATTTTGATGACCGAGCAAGCGAAGGATTCTAAAATTGAATCACGAGTGCAGCGAGTGATTCAAAAATTAGAATCCTGAGCGTTAGCGAGGGAATCAAAAGAGCACGAGGTGAAAAATATTTGCACTCGAGTGCAACACGTAACTTTTCATCCCACCTCAGCGAGGAAATGACTAAATATGCAAAAAAAAGCATTTCAATCACAAGATACTTTTATTTCAGTTTAGGTATTAACATTTATTATGTACTACATTATGATAGGTAAGTATTACAGAATAATCTGTAAATTATTTCAAATGATACTTAGGTATAATTAAGAAAAATTGAAAGTAACGTTGCTACAGTTACTAAAGTCGAGTGTAATATTTTTGTTAGGTACTGTAATGTTGGTGACGTGAAAAGTAAAATGGCGCGCGCAAAGCAAATTAAAAAAAAAGTATATCAAGAAGGTTCCGAGTCTAAGTTTTACAAATTAGAAAAATGTTGAATGATAAATTCGGCACCATGGAGATAGAAGTAAATAGATTTAATGATGTTTTGAATTCACAAACTTAGTGCACACGATGTTCTAAATTCAATTTACTTTATCCTCTAGTGGATAAAAACGGCTTTTGCACTCAGGTATCGAAGGGCAAAAATACTCTTTCCGAGATGGGGGGATAAAATAGTTATTTGTTATACAAGAGTGCAAAGTTGCTTTTTAACCGCGTGTTCAATTTTGATGACCGAGCAAGCGAAGGATTCTAAAATTGAATCACGAGCGCAGCGAGTGATTCAAAATTAGAATCCTGAGCGTTAGCGAGGGAATCAAAAGAGCACGAGGTGAAAAATCTTTGCACTCGAGTGCAACACGTAACTTTTCATTCCACCTCAGCGAGGAAATGACTAAATGCAAAAAAAAATACCTTTACAATCACAAGATAGGTACACTTTTATTTCAGTACTAGCAAACTCGGCGAACTCCGTTTCGCCACCAGATGGCTTCGTTTTATGTAACATTTCGTTCGGTGATTAAAAGAAGAAGAATTTTTTTTTTTGTTTTATATTTGAAAAGGAAAATTTTTATTTCATTTCACAACAGTAATGAATTCATTTCGATTACAAAAATGAAGTGTTATTTAGTTGAACTTCTCTAAGTAAATGAAAGTGAATCCTGAAGTAAATACTGAATCGAAGCGTTATACGTGTCCGCAAATTATCCGTTTCATTGAAGTGCTCTTTGGTAAACCACATTTTTTGTTTTTTGGTCTGACGTTAACACAAACAAAGCGGATGGTTTCCCAACTCGTGAACACGCAACGTATAACTGCCCATGTGAAAAACAATGATTTTATAAATTTATCCCGCAAACACTAAGCGATTGGCCTTGCGACTTGTTAATTGTCATTGCGAACGCAAGACGAACTGGAAATGGGAGAATCGTCAGACGTCCAATATTCTGAACATCACCATCTGAATGAATAGCATCACGCAAGTGTATATGTATAGTCCTCAGATCGTAGCTTTGCCTAACTGAATCGGATGAACGCTAAACGTTCGGTCTTGACTTTGACATACATGTCGACAGCGAATTGCTGGAATAGCCGACGGCACTTCAGAATGACATTCTCCTCATGTGTACGAATCATCATACGATACGCATAGTAATTCATTGCGCTTAGATTTTTATTCGTTGATACGCCTGAAAATTCAAAATTAAATGAATTGTTAATAGAAACCAATAATAGCAATAATTAGTATGTGAATATTGTACCTGTAATTGGATCAACCATCTTCAACGTGATGTCGTATCCGTCTTGCCCTTGCCAATAAATGATTGGATATTGTAACGCATTGTACAAACGATGTGTCTCGTTTACACGATGCATGATATTACTTCTTCGCTGAACGGCAATGTCTCGCGATTTAGTTGGATCGCCAACAATAATTGCAGCAACATCATTAACGGTGGGTGCATTGAATCTTCGCACATGTTCACCTGTTGGGGTACAATCCGCTCTTATGACAAATTTGTGCGTATCCGATGGCATTCGTTCCAATGCTGTTTTGAACATATTAACCACAGCATTATTAACGTGAAACAATGCTTGCAACTGTTCAATAATTCGTCTCTTTAACTGTTGTGTTCCCTGTATATTGCACCGCACATTCAGCTGATCCACCATCTACGAAATGAAATATATTTGCAGAAATTGATGCGGTTCATCTGGTGTTGGCACCATTGAACCATGCAAATGATATATTTGTCCTTGTATCTGTAATTGCAAACAATCATTTGTTGAAGAATACGGTGTAACTTCTGATCGTGTGATGGTGTAGTGTGTGGTGTATATGTAGTTGTTATGTGTTGCAATTCATTGTGTTGGTGTGAGTGATTGGTTGTGTGTTGTATCTTTTACCTTGCAAGTCGGCATGAAGCCGCCTTCTCGAATGATATTAGCTCCAAAGGAAGTCATGCGAAAGCAGTTATTGTATTCAAGGATGTGTTGAAGAAAATGGCTGGAATCGGTATCACTTCCATCGAACAATGGTTTCAGTGGCTGTGGTGGTGTAAATAATGGATCCAGTTTGACTTTTCCACTTGCGCAGCACAATCCAGCCGTTTCTCTTTTGAACTTTAACGCATTGCAATATCGGCATATAGTCGTCATTGGTCCAATATCTAAATTTTCATCATCACTGTAGTTTGCAGTGGGATCATATTGGAATGCCAAGCGATTGTATGATACCAATGATCTTCGTGTGCTCACGCGTTGTCTCAATCGGGCATTTTCTCTTATTAGATTTTATCTTTCTTCGCTTAAGTTCTGTGAATACACTTGTTGCTGGCTTGCATGTCTTGTGCGGCGGCCGATGTTCGCACGTCGTCCTCTAGGCATTTTGGACTATGGACAGAGTGGTGAATTTAACCTCAAATGCACGATCCACATAATTTACACAGTTCAACTTACCACCTTAAAGACAAATGCCTGCTGTTGAAATTGAATAAAAATTTGCACAATTCACGTGATTGATTTAATGGTTTCCAATTGAAATGTTAGGAAACGAATAACTAATTTTTTTATTTTTTTTCACAATTTCACAGTGAACACAATACTGGTTTGTCACATGAAATTAACTGAGCAGAGAACAATGAGTAGCTGACAAACAATGTATCACTCACCGGCGCCATCTACTTAAAATATTGGTTTGTAGTACATGCTATGTATCAGAGATGGCGCTGTATGTGAAAAAAGATTATTCCGCTTTTCTTTTGAAATTTTTCCTCAATTTTCTTTTTTTTTCTGCTATAAACCTCACGGAGCCCGAGACCTTTCCAACGAATGCAAAACCGTGGAAATCGGTTCGTGCGTTCTGGAGTTATAGCGTCAGGAAGGAAAACCCGACTTATTTTTATATAGTAGATAGGTATTAATTAAAAAGTTGTATGATATATTCGGCACCATAGAGGTAGCAGTAAATAGGTTTAATGTTTTTTTTAATTCACAAACTTAGTGCACACGATGTTCTAAATTCAATTTACTTTATCCTCTAGAGAATAAAAACGGCATTTCCACTCAGATATTGAAGATTAAAAATACTCTTTCCGAGATGGTGGGATGAAAAAATAATTACTTTTCAAGAAACAACACGCCCAACGATAGTTTTCCAAGACGTTTATCTTTAATTTCTTCACGCATTTTCAGAATTAAATTTGCATAACAGGGTACAGTAACAGTCTGGCCTTTTGGCATGTCATTATCCTCTGCGTAGCCTTTACTCTAATGAGGTCGCCAGTCGCCTTCCAGCTTAACCGGATGCAGCTGAGTACCAGTATTTTATTCGGAGCAATTGCCTTTTTTTTTTTTTTGATATCGAGGTGGAAATCCTCATGGATGTCCTCCGCCCTGGGGTGGGCGGAGGGGTCTGTCAGACTCCTACTGACTAAAACCACCCCGGTGTTCCGTCCCACACCTACGTCGGGGACCACGGGAACTAATGCGTCTTCCGCGATCCCCGACTGGTGCCAGCCCGCCTCTGCGGGCCTCCTTCCGTTAGGGGGGAGTGAGATGCTAAACTTCCCCCCGTACATCACAGGGGCGCGCGTGGAACACAACGCACCGCCATCCCGGGTCCTAAGAAATAGGGGGCGATGGATATCCCCAGATCCATTGCCCCTGGACCCATTTAGGGGGGCCGGAAGAGGGCGTTATCCGCCCTCCGCCGACGCCCGGTGCGCCTGCTGCGGGCCGGGTGAGCGGAAGAGATCTCCCGCTCCCTTTCCGCAGCCTCCTTCTGCGACACGACTGTTTCGCAGAAGGTTACCACCGCGTCCCAGGACTCCCCGCTGCCAACCATTGACTCGACCACAGCCGGCAGCGACAGGTCACTGCCTACTCCTGAGATGAGGGCACGGCGCGGCTCCTCCCAAGCGGCACACTCTGCCAGTGTATGCCGCGCCGTGTCCTCCCGGCAGTCGACGCAGTGGTGACACCGGGCGTCCGGCTCCCTGTTTATGCGACACAGGTACTTCCCGAAGCAACCATGCCCCGAGAGCACCTGCGTCGCCCGAAACGACAGGGAGCCGTGTTCCCTCCCGAGCCAGCGCTCGAGTACTGGCTGGACCGCCTCGATGGTGGCGAGCCCGGCGGTAGGGCGTGAAAGCCTGTCCCGCCAGCCCACCACCAGGGCTGCGCGGAGCTGCGACCGACGAAGCTCCATGTGTCGGTCCGTCAGTCGCTCGCCCCGCTCCCTCGCTTCCTCGCGCCACCGATATAGTGACGCGAGCACTTTTGCCTCGAGGTCCCATGGCGGGGATCCAGCCAGCACACAAGCCGCCTCGTAGGAGATCCTGCGATACCCCCTGATGACTCTGACGGCCATTGCTCGCTGCGGTCTTCGCAGAACAGCGATGCTGCCGGCCGTCAGGTCAGCCGCCCAGATCGGGGCCCCATACAGGGCCATGGATCGCACGATCCCCACGTAGAGCCGCCTACAAGCAGCGCTCGGGCCCCCCAGATTGGGAAGCAGCGTTGACAGCGCCCCAGCCGCACCCAACAACTTGGGCGCCAGCCTCCGGAAGTGGGGGCCGAAGTCCCACCGGCTGTCGAGCACCAATCCAAGATATTTCATGGTCGACTCGACAGCAATCCGACACCCCCCGACCACGATGTGCGAACCGGCCGGCGGCGCCCGCCGGGGACCATGAAAGACCATGGCCTCCGACTTGTTGAGGGCCACCTCCAGGCCTAGGCGCCGTATGCGGCTCACCACCCGCGAGACCGCAGCCGTCGCCAGCAACGCTGCCTCCCCGTACGAGCTCCCCCGGGCCGTGACCAGCGTGTCGTCCGCATAACACGTCAGGTTCACGCCCGGCTCGAGCTCGCCCCTCAGTACCCAGTCGTATCCGATGTTCCACAGGAGCGGACCTACGACCGAACCCTGTGGAACACCGCACGACATCTCACGCCGGCCTCTGCCGTCGCGCCCCGTGTAGGTGACACATCGCCTTGTAAGATAAGCTCCCACAATGTGGCGGAGGTAGGGAGGCACCCGATGATAACGTAACGCCTCCCTAACGCAACTCCAGGGCAGGGTGTTAAATGCGTTAGAGATATCTAAGGACACAGCCAGCAACACCCCTCCCTGGGACACCGCTTCCTCCGCCAGCTCTCTGACTCTCTTTATGGCATCAATGGTAGAGCGCCCTTGCCGAAACCCAAACTGGTTGTCATCCAGGTTCGGCCCTTCTCTGCACAAGTGGCTGACGAGGCGGTCTGCGATTATACGCTCGAACAGCTTGCTCACCTCGTCTAGCAACACTATGGGCCGATAAGCGGATGGCGAGTCTGCAGGGCGCCCTGCCTTCCTGAGAAGGACCAGTCGTCCTGATTTCCACTGAGTGGGAAACTGGCCCCGCTCAAGGCACGCTGAAAAGAGTCCTCTGAGTGGGGGCTCCAGTTGCTTTAGGGCAAGTACTAGAGCACGGCCTGGTACCCCATCGGGCCCCGGAGCTGTGTTTTTAGCCCGGAGCCGAGTCACGGCCGCCATCATCTCAGGTTGTGTCACCTCTGGGACGCTTTCTGCCTCCTCTTCTTCAGGCTCTGTGGCTGTGCGCAGAGTCATCATTGGTGGTTCGTGCTCTATTCTCGCAGGGAAGAGAGCTGAGACCACTTCTTGTAGTAACTGCGGCTCGAGACTCTCCGTGAGTGGAGGGGCCCAGGGACGAAGTTTCCCCCGGACTGTACGGTAAGGGCGCCCCCACGGATCTCCATCTAGATTCTCCAGCAGTTCTTCCCAGGCTCGCGTCTTCGACTCACCTATGGCCAGCCACAGAGCCGCCTTCGCCGCGCGGTATACTTCGTAGAGCGCAGCTTCCTCACGGGGATCCCGTCGACGTCTCCTCCGGTAATGCGTGTACGGGCGTCTGGCGTCCGTACATGCGACGCGCAACCGCTCGATCTCGATAGACCACCAGTACAGTCGGCGTCTTGTGGACTGTGTGTGGACGCGTGGCATTGATGCATCGCAGATATGCATCATTGCCTCGCTGAACCACAGCGCCTCCCCTTCGACGTCGATGGGATCTGCTGTTGCCGACTCCCGGAACCAAGCATGGACGATAGCGGCTTCCTCTAGAGCCTCTCTGTCCAAGCGTTTAAGCGCCCAGCGTGGACCGACTGTGTGAGGGGCCGATTGGTAATGACTACCAGCGGTCTGGGCAGAGACATTGAAGCGTATGTATTTGTGGTCCGACAGTGTCTCCACCTCTGCCATAACACGCCAATCATGGATGCGGTGCGCGACAGAGGGACTGGCAAACGATATGTCCACTATTGACCCGCCCCTCTGCCGCACACACGTGTAGGCCGAGCCCCTATTTAAAACGGTCATCCCAGTCGTGATGGCCCACTCCTCCAACACTTCACCTCTGGGATCAGTGACCGATGAACCCCAAGCCGCAGACTTGGCGTTGAAATCACCGAGAAGCAACGTGGGTCGAGGGTGATACCGGCCCACGACGGCTCCCAAATCTACGAGAAAGCTCTCAAAGTCGGCGAGACTCCTGTTGGGCGAGAAATAAACCCCGATAGTGACTATGCCCTCCACGAGGGCGGCTACCCAGCCGTGACCTCGAGAGGCGTTCACAAGAGTCCCACCTATAATGGCCACCAGGCCGTCAAGGTCTCCCACCCAGTTGTCTCGGGGGGGAACGAAATATGGCTCAGCGACCACCGCCGCATGGATCGACCACTCTGCCATGCTCAGGAGCAAAAGATCCTGAGCTCTGGTAGAGTGGTTGATGTTAGCCTGAAGGAAATGGTATTGTGCCATTACTGACACTCCATTTCCTCGGCGACTCCTCTTTCCCTGGGTCGAGAGTCGACCGACTGGGTGCTAGGCTGTAAGGGGGGTGCAGTTCCCCCAACGGTCTTAGCCCACCTTCGGAGCAACTGCCTATCTGATCTCCACAACTCAACTATAAGACTGGTTGTCAGACTTTCGGGCTTCTGACGACACAAGATCTACGAAAGGCAGCGGGGCTTAACGTGCTTTCCGAGGCACGGAAGGGTATTGGTATGTAAAGATGGTCACCAATTTACGGACCAACCGCAGCAAGCCTAGCTTAACCTGATTAATCGACCCATGCGGCTGTTATTACTTAGCTACAAGGCATGCAATGAATAAAAAGGATTCCTTCGATATCCCAACACTCAGGCCATAACTTTTCAGCGGTAGGAGCGACTCAAAATTTCTTTATGGCTGGAGAGAAGAAGCGCTTCCAAGATATGCTTTGTATCTTAGTTTCAGGATCGAAATTATGGACTCGCCTTTGATTCATGTTGTCAAGACTACATTATGGCAAACATTTTTCGGATTACGCTGGAACATTTCGATATTACGTATTACGCTTAGAAATTTCCAAATGTCGTCGCTTTTTGTTTTCGTCCGTTAACATTCGTGGCTGCCATCTTGCCGAAACTTTTCTAAACCGCAATGAATCAATTAAAATTGTTTGAATGCTATCCAATCATTTCTTCAGGATTACAGTTCAATGTTTTATGATTATTCTTCTGTCTTCCAAAACCATATCTATACTAATATTATAAAGTATAAGAGTTTGTTTGTTTGGTTGGACGCGGTAATCTCAGGAACTACTAGTCCAAATTAAAAAATATTTTTGTGTTGAGTAGCATATTTATTGAGGAAAGCTATAGGCTATATAACATCACGCTACGATCAAAATGAGCGGAACAGCAATGAAAACTGGCAGGCAATTTGATGCGACGAAAAGGGTAAGGGAAAAAAATTTGACGCGGACGAAGTCGCGGGCCGAAACTAGTCTTCAATAAAATGTTTTCCGTAACGGAGATTGAAGATAAATTTATTTAATAGTGAGAGAAATCATAATACTGTGAGACCTTTATGAGACTTCAGAGAACCGGGATGATTCAACTAAAAGAACATTCAAATGATTATGTCTATTTCAAGCGCCTACCTATATTTTCACTTCGCGGGCGGTTGGAACGCCGGTCATCTTTCAGAATAGGATCATCATACCCTAGTGTCTTCAGCTACTATTTTGTACATATAACAAACAACACAGTGTGTGTGAAAAGTAAATCTAACCAATCCGAGAAGGGGTGCTCAATCGCTTCGCTCGTTATTACATCCTAACATTCTATAGACAAAGTGAACGCTGAAGTGGCTAGCGGCGCGGTCGGAACGAAATTGTAGGATACTTTTCAGGAATAAGAATGTGGGTCGTTGTAAGTAGGTAAATAAAAGATTGCATCCAGTTGATCATCGCCATTTCTTTTTGAAACAAAAAAATGATAAAAAATGTGAAACTCTAAAAACAATAAATCTAACAGTAGTGAGCGATGCTTTACAGCAAAATGGCTTAGGGTAGACCGGGGACAATAGAACCATTTTCGAAACATCGGTTAATTACACAAATTTGACTGTCGCTTTTTGTTTTAATAATTATTATTTTACAGCCTTGGTTTATTATCTACCTAAGAAAATATCTAAAGTTGGCCTAGATAGAACAAAACTTGGTCAAAATGGACTTTGAATGAAATGATGGCTAGTGCTACAAATTGCAACCCTTTAAGGGTTAATTGTACCAAAACTGCCAAAGGTAATAAAACGTGAAAAGAGGTAATAATCACATTTTCTAAGTCTTTTATTTGAAGTCTTATTGGTTTATAATCATTCTAAAAAAATCGGAATGAAAATATCGTGAGATCGGTGTTTTAAATCACACAGTGTTAGGTTAGGTGAAAACTGTAACCTCCTATGGAAACGCCTTGATTCTGTTGACGAGCCCTATCAGCGAAGTGTGCTGTCGAGCGTTGCTACTTCCCCTTCATGTTATTCGTCAATCCCACACTTCTTTCGGCCTTTAAATCGATATCGATACACGAAAATTTGAAAGATGTGGTAGAATATTAAAAAAAATATTTCTCAAAAAGGGGGGTTTCGAAACTTTTCCTTCACAGGAGGACCTCTACACCTCCCCTTTCCTCCCCCCTAATACCCTTAAATCGTAGCCCGGTAATCAGAAGTCCTACCAAATTCCTATGGTAGCATTATAGCCTTGTATAAATTGGAAAGATGCACGTGCGCGTCTACGTTACAAACTATATACAAGTAGTGCGCAAAATTCGTGTATACATTGTAATCACAAATTTAAAAAGTACATTACAAAGTATACGCGAGCAGATTCCTATGGCCATGTAAAGAATGGAAATACGCAACGGAAAAGCATATTTTGTGATAAAATAATCTAATCAGGCTGAAATTATTATATCTTTCTGTGGGTTTGGGTATACCTATGTATTGGGTTTTTATATTGAAAAACCGGAACTTTATCTGGATCAAATAAAAAAAAAATCGCAATAGACCACAGTGGGTCTGCTAAAAACTCGAAAATATTTAATTATCCCTAGGATTTGATTGTTGGTTAATTGGTTATAGTTTGTCCATTCTTACTTTTAACAAGGACTAAGGGACTAGGGGACTAATTGACATTTTGAAACCGAGGCCGGGTTTCAAAATTTCGATTTCAAAATCCCGTTAAGTTATAGATATCGAAATTTTGTCGATTTAGCTAATGATTACTTTATTTTAAAGATATGTTTTACAGTTAAAATATTGTATTTCTATAAACGTACTAATGCACCATATAAAAAATCATTCCTTTTTTTATCAAAATTAATGAGCTTCTTTTCTTATTAATACCCAAAAATACAGATGAAGCTAATAAAATTAGCTTCACCTGTATTTTTGTATGTAACAGTCTCATTTAAACTTTAGAGGACCGATGACGATACAATAATTTCATAAAAAGCGTTGTTTGCTTTTTGAGGTATTTTAATTGGGATCAAACACCCCACGCTTTTTTTCAAATATTTTCTACTTTTTAGTTTAGTTTTCTTTGGAAGTGTGTGCGACTGTTTTGTAAATATTCAGTAAGAGGTTTAGAATAAGACATACATTCGAATCGTTTTAACGTCTACATGGTATGTTAAAATTACAATGTCTTGTTGTGAAAGTCATCTATGCAATGCATGAATATTTTTTTTTATCACTATCATATTAAAAATCATAGTAAAAATAGTTATTTGTTATACAAGAGTGCAAAGTTGCTTTTTAACCGCGTGCTCAATTTTGATGACCGAGCAAGCGAAGGATTCTAAAATTGAATCACGAGTGCAGCGAGTGATTCAAAAATTAGAATCCTGAGCGTTAGCGAGGGAATCAAAAGAGCACGAGGTGAAAAATATTTGCACTCGAGTGCAACACGTAACTTTTCATCCCACCTCAGCGAGGAAATGACTAAATATGCAAAAAAAAGCATTTCAATCACAAGATACTTTTATTTCAGTTTAGGTATTAATTAAAAAGTTGTATGATATATTCGGCACCATAGAGGTAGCAGTAAATAGGTTTAATGTTTTTTTTAATTCACAAACTTAGTGCACACGATGTTCTAAATTCAATTTACTTTATCCTCTAGAGAATAAAAACGGCATTTCCACTCAGATATTGAAGATTAAAAATACTCTTTCCGAGATGGTGGGATGAAAAAATAATTACTTTTCAAGAAACAACACGCCCAACGATAGTTTTCCAAGACGTTTATCTTTAATTTCTTCACGCATTTTCAGAATTAAATTTGCATAACAGGGTACAGTAACAGTCTGGCCTTTTGGCATGTCATTATCCTCTGCGTAGCCTTTACTCTAATGAGGTCGCCAGTCGCCTTCCAGCTTAACCGGATGCAGCTGAGTACCAGTATTTTATTCGGAGCAACTGCCTATCTGATCTCCACAACTCAACAGACTATAAGACTGGTTGTCAGACTTTCGGGCTTCTGACGACACAAGATCTACGAAAGGCAGCGGGGCTTAACGTGCTTTCCGAGGCACGGAAGGGTATTGGTATGTAAAGATGGTTCGCGAGCTTTCGGGTGGCGAGCAATGGGTAGCTCGCCGCCCGGTAAGGACCAGGCTCGGGTCGACGGCGCGTAGTGTTCCACGCGCGCCTCAAAGAGAGGTCAGCAGCAGTGAAGGGGTCTACTAGGACCGATGCCTGCCGGGGTCGCGTGATTGTTCGAAAGAGATACCGTGACCCTGGCACATGGGCAACTGATGGAACACGGGTGGGCTTTAGTCAGTAAAAGTCTGACACGCCCTCCCGCTCCGCCCAGAGCGGGAGAAGTCATTTGATGATTTCCCATCCAAAAAAAAAAAAAAAAGATGGTCACCTATTTACGGACCAACCGCAGCAAGCCTAGCTTAACCTGATTAATCGACCCGTGCGGCTGTTATTACTTAGCTACAAGGCATGCAATGAATAAAAAGGATTCCTTCGATATCCCAACACTCAGGCCATAACTTTTCAGCGGTGGGAGCGACTCAAAATTTCTTTTTGGCTGGAGAGAAGAAGCGCTTCCAAGATATACTTTGTATCTTAGTTTCAGGATCGAAATTATGGACTCGCCTTTGATTCATGTTGTCAAGACTACATTATGGCAAACATTTTTCGGATTACGCTGGGTCATTTCGATATTACGCTTAGAAATTTCCAAATGTCGTCGCTTTTTGTTTTCGTCCGTTAACATTCGTGGCTGCCATCTTGTCGAAACTTTTCTAAACCCCAATGAATCAATTAAAATTGTTTGAATGCTATCCAATCATTTCTTCAGGATTACAGTTCAATGTTTTATGATTATTCTTCTGTCTTCCAAAACTATATCTATACTAATATTATAAAGTATAAGAGTTTGTTTGTTTGGATGGACGCGGTAATCTCAGGAACTACTGGTCCAAATTGAAAAATATTTTTGTGTTGAGTAGCCTATTTATTGAGGAAAGCTATAGGCTGTATAACATCACGCTACGATCAAAATGAGCGGAACAGCAATGAAAACTGGCAGGCAATTTGATGCGACGAAAAGGATAAGGGAAAAAAATTTGACGCGGATGAAGTCGCGGGCCGAAACTAGTCTTCAATAAAATGTTTTCCGTAACGGAGATTGAAGATAAATTTATTTAATAGTGAGAGAAATCATAATACTGTGAGACCTTTATGAGACTTCAGAGAACCGGGATGATTCAACTAAAAGAACATTCAAATGATTATGTCTATTTCAAGCGCCTACCTATATTTTCACTTCGCGGGCGGTTGGAACGCGGGTCATCTTTCGGAATAGGATCATCATACCCTAGTGTCTTCAGCTACTATTTTGTACATATAACAAACAACACAGTGTGTGTAAAATGTAAATCTAATCAATCCGAGAAGGGGTGCTCAGTCGCTTCGCTCGTTATTACATCCTAACATTCTATAGACAAAGTGAACGCTGAAGTGGCTAGCGGCGCGGTCAGAACGAAATTGTAGGAGACTTTTCAGGAATAAGAATGTGGGTCGTTGTAAGTAGGTAAATAAAGAATTGCATCCAGTTGAACATCGCCATTTCTTTTTGAAACAAAAAAATGAAAAAAAATGTGAAACTCTAAAAACAATAAATCTAACGGTAGTGAGCGATGCTTTACAGCAAAATGCCATACTACAATAATTTATTAAATACATTAAAATATTGTGTATGTTGTTTAATTAATTGACAATAAATATTGAATAGTTTGTACATAGGCTGCACCAATGATATTTTAATAAAAATATCATTGGGCTGCACTAAAAGTATCGGGAATGGAATATTTCCACTGTTCCTGTTATATTAAAATCTTTTTAATTGAAAACTTCTTGGATTTAAAAATCGAATACCATTTATTTATTTAAAAAAAGATTCTCGGTCTTGTCACAAGGTTTTGTCAAACTTGTTTAGTCGTTGACATAAAATAGTACTCTGTGGTCGTTGAGAAAATGGAATCGACTCGAGAAAATTCAAGAGCGATGATTTATTATGACTTTCGAAGTGGTTTAACACAAAAACAGTGTGTTGACCGGATGATTTCTGCATTTGGTGATGAAGCCCCATCCAAAACCACAATTTATCGCTGGTTTGCTGAATTTCAACGTGTACGTGTCAAGCTCAGTGATGATCCCCGTCAAGGTCGTCCAAAACCTGCAGTCACCCAAGAAAACGTTGATGCTGTGCGTAAGCTGATTGAGGAAGATCGACATGTGACATACCGCGAAATTCAGGCAACTTTAGACATTGGCATGAGTCAAATACAAAATAATCTTGCATGAACGATTAGGTGTAAAAAAGTTGTTTTCCCGATGGATACCGCATTCGCTTTGTGAAGAGTAAAAAGCGGCTCGCGTTACTTGGTGCGTCAGAACTCTCGAAAGATTCCACGCAGGGTCCTCAAATGCTATATACAACATCGTATCAGGTGACAAATCCTGGATATACGCGTATGAACCCGAAACAAAAAACCAGTCACGAGTTTGGGTGTTCGAAAATGAGTTAAAGCCAACAAAGATTGTTCGTTCACGGAGTGTTGCAAAAAAAAATGGTGGCCACGTTTGTCTCCAAAAACCGGCCATGTTGCGACTATTCCTCTTGAGGGACAAAGAACGGTTAATGCAGAATGGTATGCTAACATTTGTTTGCCACAGGTCGTTTCTGAACTCCGTAAAGAGAACTTTGCCAAACTTCTTGGCAGTATATGGAAAACTAGCCAAGTCAAGACTGACCATTGAACTTGGCACCCATTTAGATCTCACTTCTTTTGTCGTTGAAGTCAACAACCAAGGCATATATCATAATATTGAACTTGGCTCTCATTTCACATTTATGTTTTTGATGGGATATCATTACTTTTTGTACATAAATTATTAGTAGGTACTTATTTATAGCAAATTTATAACAAAATTAATACCAAATCGTTTTTGTTATAAGTGTTCCTAATAGAATCAATTAAGTGAAAAATTATAATAAAATGATAAAAATTTGCCAGTTTCTGATTTATTCCTTTGTATTCACCTAATTACCTATCTGTATGCCAAATTTGAACTTTCTAGGTGATCTGGAACTGGGTTAGAGTTTTGATCTATAGGTCAGTCAGTGATAAAAATGACGATTTTTGGACGTTAATATCTAAATAACCGTTTGAGATATGTTTATGAAATTTGGAGCATATATATATCTTGCAAGTTTCACTATATGAGCCAAATTTGACACGTTTATATGAAACAGTTTTTGAGTTATGAGGGGGTCAAAAGTGGCTCCAAATGGTTCGTGTAATATTACACACGGTGCTGCTCGCCAGTTCTGTTACTTGAACTTGGCTTGACACGCTGCCGCGTGTCTATTGTTAAGTACGCTGCTCATTTGCATTACTATATATGTAGTTTTTGACTGCCTAGCTCTTACTGTCATTGAGAAACCTTGGAAAATGTCCTAATAACAGACGATTTTTTAAACTTTTCATTCTCTAAAACTAATAGAGCTAGGTATGTGATTCTAAAGTCAAACTGTAGACAACATTATGACAAATATTACGTATATCGATCTTACTTAGTTTGCTAAAAATAAATATTTTTTTAAATGAAATAATTTTTCTTTTTGGCCTTTGTTAGTAGGTTCTAACAGAGTGACCACTTTAAAAACAATCTCAGAAATAGTACTTAGTATGTTGATTTTACTGTTACAAGTTTCATCGAAATCCTCCACCTGCAACACATTAAAAAAAAAAGAAAATGTTGCTCAGGTCCCTATTTTTGACACTACACATAATATTTTTAAATGATATTTTTAATAATAATAATACATAATAAGAAAAAAATATTCTCCATTCACTTCCTTCAAATCTGTTAACGGATATTTTCCACTGTACACACTTAAAACAAATAGATAAAACATCAACTTTGGCGAAAAATTAAGTATTGATAAGCTATTCACAAGCTTGTTTAAACTCTTTTTGCGGTAACATTTGAATCGAACACAGGGAATCCAAGCTTCCACAAACGTTTTTAAATAACGTACATGAAGTGTGTACAGTGCAAAATATCCGTAAACAGATTTTACATGTTTTGTAGACAGTTCTAAGTGAATGAAAAATCAATCGTACCTATACTTACGTTTTATACGTTTATGTAACACTGTATAGGTCCCAGCAAACATCTTGGACACCGTTTGATATACTCTTCTCGCTCTTGGGTACTCTCCCGCCTTATGCGGAAGAGCGAGAAGGGTATATCAATCGGTGTTCAATAAGTGTGCCACGAAGTATACAGGCATAGTCTGTATAAAGGGTCTTGAATAAAAATACACTTGGATCTGCATACTTTGAATTCGACTTGCGTAATTAACTGCACGCCAAACTCATACGGGGTTAGCAGAGTGGATGGAGAATAACTTTTTCTTATTATGTATTATTATTATTAAAAATATAATTTTAACATTTTATGTCACAATTAGGGACCTGAGCAACATTTTCTTTTTTTTAATGTGTTGCAGGTGGAGGATGGATTAATGTGGTCACTCTTTTAGAACTTACTAATAACGGCAAAAAAAAATTTCATTTAAAAAAAATTTATATATTATACAACATTAGTTTTTGTTTATGCGAAACCCGAAACACGAGTCTAGTATTTTTATGTAAAGAATCTATGAAAAAAATTTCAAAACTGTATCATTAATAATCACAAAGTTATAAGCTTGTTACGGTACCTGATTGTCCTCGCAAAAACATATGCAGCCTACCGGAGGGCACGCACGCCAGCCGCGCGCGCGGCTCTCACTCTCACTCATTGATAATAATTTGCCACAGTGATTGTTTATGTATTAGTTGGTGATAAACATTTTCCATCACGCTTGCAGGCTTTGGACTGTCGTAATGGTCAAGTGTAGGTAGATATTATTATGTAATTTATTCGTAAATGCAGTAGTAAGTGGTAAAATGTAATCAATGCCATTTGTTGCACCTTATGTCAACAACTTAAAGTTCAAAATGGATGAAAATTGTTAAACATCGCATTACTGAACCACAGTAGGCTGTAAACAAATAATAAATTTGTACCCTTGACTATCTTTGCGTGTTTAAAAATGTTAATCATCACTATCTACAATAATTGGCGTAATCACTATTCACTCAAACAAACTGAAGCAACTGTTAAAAAAGGGCCCGTCTTTCTCATAAGCACTGACGCACTGCCACACCACCACAAACAGCAAGTGTACGGACGTTTGAGTACGAGAGAGACATGATAATTTTAAAATCTAAACAAAACACTTTAGCCAGGGCTCACGGTGGTCGCGCGCTCGCGATACGTATGCATCGATCGATGGCATTCGGGCGACTGAGGAGCGCCGTCGCCGTCCCGCAGTCAGTGCGCACACGCCGCCTAGCCCGCGCTATGACCTGCCGTGAACTCGTGACCCGTGTGCAAACAGATGATTGCGGATACTAACTTTTAAGCGTAATTAAATATTTTTGGGACAAAATATAACATGGTGTAAAAAATATTGGAATCGATTCAGTTACTGATTCTGAACAAACTATATTCAGGTTTCGCATATACTAAAAATAATGTTGTATATATTTATTATATATTATATATTTTTATTTATTATATATATTTTAAAAAAAAATATTTTTAGCAAACTAAGTAAGATCGATATACGTAATATTTGTCATAATGTTGTCTACAGTTTGGCTTTGGAATCACATTTCTAGCTCTATTAGTTTTAGAGAACGAAAAGTTTAAAAAATTGGTGTTATTAGGACATTTTCCAAGGTTACTCAATGACAATAAGAGCTAGGCAGTCAAAAACTACATAAATAGTAATGCAAATAATATCATAATTATTCATTACATTTGGCTCTGGGGGCACATTTTCAATACTTAACCTGCTATAACCTTTTCAGTGCCGCCCTCGTACAGACGCCACCAGGTCAAGCTACCCGAAACTGTAAATTTTTCCCAATGAACCTTGAACCTTATGCTCTGGAAATAAAGTCGAAAATCTATCAAAGAAATCTGACAGATTGTAGTAGCTTGATGTGTTGGCGTCTGTACATAATAATTTCGGATGAGAATATTATCTTGTTTTATACTTTTTAGAGCGTCATTTTTTAGTAGTCAGGTTTAAGTTTTTGAACTTATTTTTTATGCATGCGAGGAGTTTAAGCGTCTCTTGGTTTAAGCTCGAAGCTTACATTAAAAAGCTCTGAGTGTAATATTTCCAAATGCCATTGTAAATACTGTCGTCAAAACACAACACTCTGTTTTTAAGGCTCCTTCAAATAGGCGTGACGCTACAGCGCGACGCGAAACTCGTAGAACAATTTCTAGGAATACTTTACGGAAATTGTTCTACAAAAGTCGCGTCGCGCCGCGATACGAACACTTCCATAGTGAGAATGTCGCACCTTAACAATTCTCTTGAAATACAGGTACTTTAACCTAGCTCTGGAGCCAGGATTTTACATTTTTATAAACTTGTTTTTATGGCAATATAGTAGATTAAACCAAGGGGATAAAGCAGTGTCTTCTGTCGCGGGTGACGATTTAAATCGCGAGCGTAACGAAGGACTCGAGGTTTACATCCGAGCGTAGCGAGGGTGTTAAAAACTTAAATCACGAGCGAAGCGAGGGATTTAAGACGAGTCCTGAGTGTAGCGAGGGATTTAAGTTCACCCAAGACTAAGACAGCTTTATCACCGAGGAAAATACTCTACTTTTCGTACCATTTGCGAAAAAATTAACACAATTATAATATGAGATAAGGATTCGAAACATTGGTCCAATTAACGTTTATGTATTTGAAGAAAACAAAAACGCGGCATATTCCTAGACTAATATTTTTTTGTCGGAAAAGCAAAGGCATCAAGCTCATACGGCCTCGTCGGTTTTCGTAATTTTATTTAATAATCATAACTGCATAATAAATACGTATTCCTTTTTCAAAAAGATGTATAATGCTTTATATACAAACTCAGTGTAAACACAGATGTAGTTCAGTATAAATTTCGGTAAGTATTCCAAATTTAAATCACATTCTCCCCCTAGAGCAGTCTTTCCCAGCGTGGGCGATAACGCCCCCTTGTGGGCGCTGCAGGCCTAAAGGGGGGCGGTAAGAGACCCAGAAAAAAAGGGGGCATTGTGTAGGGCTTTGGAGTCGATTTATAATTTCATCTACCTAGCTAGGAAGACTCTTAGACACCGACTGAGCTCTTGACTCTCGACTACATCTTGTGAACATCAAGTAATAACGGGCAATCATGTTTTAACAAGTTTTTGTTAAATAATCCGAATTGTATATTCCTATACCAATCGGCTGGTTCTATAATACTTGTTCTTGCTTGTCGAGTACGATTGGGCGTCGAATGAGATAAACGAGTATATGCACGTTTGTCTTATTCCTGTTGGTGCGTGCTGCTTATGCAATCCTATATAAACGACGGAGATGTTCCAAAATGTATGGAGCCTGGGCCAGGTCCATGTACACTATACTTAAAAATAGGGAAATTCATTTAAAACAGTTCTCAATTGTCCAATTACTTTAAAATGGCTTGGTTTGCTTGTAAACAAAAGAAATTACACTTGAAATTGCAACACACAACAAAAACCCGTCATGGCGGTAAGCTGTCATTTTGATTGATTAATGACGTTTGACATGTTTATTTCTGTGGAGGTTGACTCCTGACTACTCCTGAGAGTCTTAGCCGCTTTGTTGGTTTTTTGGATGAAATGTGGAATACCAAACAAAAGACGGTACCATATGAGCAGCTGTGAAAATGTAATACGGACCAAGCAGACTACAATAGTATGGGACCAAGTGACGATGGCGATTGAGTGTCACTAGAGCCGAAATATCTTGCAGTCTAAACATAAGCGCTACGGACTTTCGCGCATGTTCTCTCACTTCGCCTCATGTCACCTTTGGTTCCTTAAAAAATGTTACTGTGCAGCCTTCTTCGCGAAGTTCGGACTCGTCAAGATAAATCGGCCGTGCTCAACTCTTACTCTCTCTGTGAAAGTCTCAAATGACTTACGTATCTAGTGATTCTCTTTGATGAATGTAAATAAATAAATACCCGCCCCGGTGCGTTGACAAATCTGGATTATTCAGAACGTTTTTTTTATTACCTATTGGCTAACCATAAAAATAAAACCTAACCATAACCCATATAGCAGTTATTTGAGGAGAACTTCGACAGAAGTAATGTAGTGATCTTTTGATTTCAACTATCTACATAGGTACAAAAGAGAGTAAAAGTAGACTTCAAATATATCATGTGTAGGTACACAAATATATTACTAATGTAAACAAAGACATGTAGGTACCTACTAAATAAAACAGCAATTTATGTTTTTAATCCATTTATTTACTATTTATTCATTTTATAAATCTTCTCTCACTAGTATGTCATCCAGAAATGAAGCCGGTGCTGCAATAGTCGCCTGATGCCGAGCCCAACCCAAATACCAAACAATGGTCATAGTATGCGCACAGCAACCTACTGTTCGCTGTCCGGAGATACAGCTGCAGTAATAACTAATTATTTTTTCATCCCAACTTGTTCCTTGTCTCGCCATCAGTATGTATGTGTAATAAGTTCTCCCTGAATGATGGCGAGACTTTATACGACCCCTAATTAATATGGGGTTCTGTTGGGATGAGGTTGCTTGCGATACTACTTCCAGGTGCTCAGATATTTCTACCTGAAATGACCCACGTTGTCTCACGTGTTCGCCATAATAACTTCGGGCTTGTTTTATTTGATATATGCCCAACGCAAATATTATTAGATTTGACATGGTCATTTCAGGAAAAATATCTAGCTCTGGAAGGTGAGCATTGATGTTTGTAAACTGGGCTCGGAATCGGTTTATCCTATTGCTTATTATTAGTTGTGCCAAAGTATTTGGCATTTCTTTTCTTTGTATTGCGCGATTTAAAATTATTTCAGCATCCGGTCTATTTACAATTTCTGGATGAAAAGCATTAATAATGCATGCACAAATCCGAATATCATCCATCAGATGGGTGGCAGCTAGATTAAAATATTCTTGCCGGAATAATTTAAAGTCCCTTTTGAATCGGCCATTTACTACTTCTACCACCCATCTGCACAAAGTAACGCATCTTGACTTGTTGGCCTTGATAGTTGGCAACTGCGTCTCTCCTTGTTCTAATGATTCGGGTTGATGTACTTGGTATCCAACAGATTCTAAAAATGGCATTGCATCACGAAAGCCTCGGTCCAAAATAAAAACATCATTTTCCCTAAAAAATCTTCTGAAATCCCCATTTTCATTTTGGAACAAGGCCTTCATGATGTCTGAATCAGACTCAGTTGCTGGGTAGGGCCCAAGTACATCAATTATATGACCATCAGTGGCCACAAGCAAAAATGGTTTGACTAAATTGCGGTATTTATGCAAACTATATGTCTTTTTTTGAAACAAGTAATTTGAAGATTTTTGGAGATATATATAAGTACCATCACAAATAACAATGGGTACTCTCTCCTCTCTATTGCCGAATAAACCCTCTGGTATTATTAGATTTCTATTAATCAATTCTTCTCTTGAAATATGGTTTATGCCCAAGTGTAGAGGTACAAATAAAGTTAACAGTGCCTCTCTGGCTGCATTGAGCAAGCGTGTGATTGAGGATTTACTCAGATGTAACAGAGAGGAGATTCTTTCATGGGAGTCTCCAGTTCGAGCTTTTATTAAATAAGCCGCCAATGCAGTATGTGGAGTCTTACATAACGTCAGTGCTGGACTTATTATATTAAAAATATTAAAATATTTTTCTTTTGATAAGCCAGTCCAGAACACAAAAATATTATCATCAATGGAATTGATATTTTCAAAATTAAAATATTGATTGATTTCCTGGACACTAAGATTCAGCATTGACTCCATCTCATTTTTGGTAAAAGTATTGGAAAATTCATGCTGATCTAGAAACTCCCAATTATACAATGATTTGTGTTCATTACAAATTCTTGCATTCTCTGTGACAAATACTTTTTGAGAAGTGAGGATTCGTTTACGAAGGTACACTGGCACACACAACCTTTCTGAATTTGTACATAGAGGCACAAAACAATTTCCGCTAGAGCTGGTTGTGTGGGTAAACTGATCTAGTTCCATTGTTGCCATTCTTAGCTGCGGCACTTGGTCATTTTCTTGCTGAACCTGCACATTTTCCACTGTTTGTGTCCAGCAGGTTGTGCAGACAAGGGCATCTCCAGATAACTAAAAAAAGAGAACAGTTAAATAAGATTAACATGGATTTAATTGAAGAAACTATGTGATAAGGTCATAAATATTATGCAATTTAAATATTGATAGATGGAAAGCCAAAACGCGTTTAAACAACAGCAGCTACTACTAGGTACACTACAATAACTGTCACAAAAGAGTGATAACAATAGGTATCTGTGTATCTAAAAAAAATAACAACATATTTACCTCTCGGGGATAAATTCTCGCTGCCACTTCATCTCTTTCAGGCCCACTGGGCAAAGAATGTGTTTGCCTTCGGAATAATGACATTCCACATGATGCACAAACAACATTACGACGTGCAGAATCTTGGTCTTCACGCCTCTCATCAATGTTTGCAGCTCTTTGCACATTTCTGCGTGCAGAGACCCAGCATGCATAGCATACAAGTCCACCTGATGGAATCTGGGCAAACAAAAAAAATAATATTATTAATGATTTATCCATAATCAGTTAATTCAGTAGTAATGCCAACTATACATAAACCTCAAAAAAAAAAAAAAAACGAGATGCTACCTCTCTGGGATAAATCCTTGTGATAATTTCATTCCGCTCAGGTCCCTCTGGTATTGAGTGCCTCCGTCTTTGGTTAAGAGACCGAAAGCACCATACACACGTATTCAGAACTGCTGAGGAAGCACTTTCTTCATGAATTATTTCATCTTGTCGCTGCAGAATGCTTCTTGCTCGAACCCAACATGAATAACAGACTAGGCTGCCATCCAATATCTATAAAAAATTACTGTATTAACGAATGACAATAATAACTATTCAATAAAAAATCAATTATTTATTTAACCTGTGGACCCCTCAATTGTCATCAAGTCAATGTAGGTAACCTAATACTTACGTCTCGTGGTGAAATTCTCCCAGAGATCAGGTGCCTTTCAGGGCCATCTGGAAGGGCATGAGCACGCCTCATATGTAAAGAGCTTTGACATCATACACAAACATTTGTATCACAAGCATGCTGAAGCTCATACTCTTCATGAGGAGGAGGAGACGTCTCCATGTGATATGGCATTGTATCAGCCGGAACAGGTACAGATATTTTTTGCATTATGTTCGCAAAACAATTTGCACACATTGTACCATTTTCATCCACCTAAAAAGGAATATTAATTCTGTAATTATTTCAAATTCGGTCCTTATAAAAACAGTAGTTCTAAACAATTGAAGTTCTCACCTCATGGCGAAGGTCGTTTTCTATTATAGAAATGATGTCAGGACCCATATTACCAAATATATAATATTGGCCGTCTTCATTTATTACAGAAGAGCATAATGCACAGGACACCATTGTCATATCACCTAAAACAAATAATTGTCGTAAGTATAATATTAGCTAGGTCCAATAATGATGTGCCTAGGTACGATCGTGGCCACAAATTGCAGTCCTAACTAGAGAAGGCCTAACTTTTATCCGTATGTAGGTAAGCCAAGCGAGTCCAATTATTTCTCTGATTTAGGATTGCACATAAGTACGCAATGATACTACAAAAATATCTTGGCACGTGGTAATTATGGTACGTGGACAATAGTAATTGAAAAGTAAATTGCTTACCTGACGATGATGTATCAATTGATTTTATATCGAAACAACGCAGTCCAAACCACACGAGAAAGTCGAAGTCCTTACAACACAAGCCGAGTCAACAGATGAGCAGATAACAGTCCAAAAACAAAAGCCAGGTAAACAGATGGGAAAGAAACGGTATTAAATCCAAAAAACGAAAGCGTTGTTGTTAAAAAGAACTCCAGAAACTCAAAACAGAACGAACACAGTCACGACCGGCGACGAGACGAAAGTGACTGACATGACACTGTTGTGACAGCTGACAGTTCTCTTTCTATGATCAATGGTCGATCTATGGTTAACTGTCATTGTTTTTAAGCACAGAGTAACTAAATCAGTGAGACGCCATGTTGAAAATCCATAAAAATAATTGATAAATATCAATTCACTACCACAACAGTATACGTTTAATTAATTTATCTGTATTTTTCCCGGATTCTACGGATTTTTCTCTTTTTTTTGAGTTACTGTACACAGACCTGGCCCATTTTGAAACATCTCCTTTATTTTATTTTCATTTGCGGTTTCGCGCATAATAGATAAGCAGTACTTGATTTCAACACTTACGTATTTCTTAAAACAAAACAATGTCGGAAGTAAAAAAGAAGAGACGGCAATACTCTGCGGAATATATTAAATTCGGATTTATTGAAAATCCCACAAACCCGTCGTCGCCTTTGTAAGACACAAAGGCGACGACGGGTTTGTGGGATTTTGTGTATATTAGTAGTATTCTATGTCTAAAAACATTTTCGAACGAAGCAATGAAGTCTTCAAGACTGCAAGATCATTTGAATAAAATGCATCCAGATAAGACAGAAAAGAATGTAGCATATTTTCAAGACCTAGAGAAGAAGCATAATACTCAGCCAAGTGTATCAAAACTATTTTCGGCGGCTGCTAAGCAAGATGACGACGGACTTCGAGCTTCGTACAATATCTCTTTGTTAATTGCTCAAAAAGGCAAACCACACAACATCGGAGAAGAGTTAATATTGCCAGCAATAAAGGAAGTAATAACTACTGTGCTTCATAAACCGGCCGCAGATATTATCCGAAAAATTCCTTTGAGTAATAATTCTGTGCAAAGACGAATTGATGAAATGGCTGAAAACATTGAAGAATCATTGTGCAATCATCTGAGGACTAGTCAATTCTCAATTCAGCTCGATGAGTCCACTTTACCAACTAATGAAGCGTTGTTGCTATCTTACGTGAGGTTTATTAAAGATGAGAAAATACGTGAAGAACTATTGTTTGCCAGAAATTTGGAGACAGATACAAAAGGCGAAACCATATTCAATACATTGGAAAAGTTTTGTGAAGAGAAAGAGATTCCTTTGAAAAATATTATATCAGTTGCTACGGATGGCGCTCCGGCTATGACAGGGCGCCATAAAGGCTTCATAGCATACTTAAAGAATAAAATTCCAGATGTCCTTGCTATACATTGCGTTATTCATAGACAACATTTGGTTGCTAGAAACTTAAGTGAACGACTATTTCAATCACTGCAATATGTCATCAAAGCAGTCAATAAAATCCGTAGCAGCTCTTTGAATGATAGATTATTTCATCAGCTTTGTGTTACTAATGACGAAGATTTCAACCGTTTGTTGCTTCATACTGAAGTTCGTTGGCTGTCAAGAGGCAATTGTCTGATTCGATTTTACAACCTGTTTGACTCTATGATAGAGTTCTTGGAAACTAAAGATACAGAACTGCGCAACAAGCTCATAACATCAAAGAATGATATAGCTTACATGACAGACCTGTATAAAATGTTCAACGACATGAACCTCCAACTGCAAGGCGATGAACTAAATTTAATTAAAACAAAAAATGTCGTTGCTGCTTTCGCAGCCAAACTGCTTCTGCACAAAAAGAATATGGGCAGACGTGAGTTTCACAATTTTCCGAATTTATCAGTATACTGCAGTAACGACGACTTGTTTGCCTATTGCCAACATTTGGAAAACCTCCACATTGATTTCACCGAACGATACCAGGACATTTTAAACTTGGAAATACGAGACTGGGTGTTGGATCCGTTTTCAAATGTCAACACAGCAATGTCACCTCAGCTGGAAGAAGAACTTATAGAATTGACAACAAACGAAGAAATAAAAATCAAGTTCAAAAATGGATATCAAGAATTTTGGCTACAAAAACCGATCCCGCAATTGTACCCTGGATTGTGGTCAATTGTTCAACGATTTTTGATAGCATTCCCATCGTCATATTTGTGTGAACGTGGATTTAGTGCTGTGGCAACGCTGCTTACTAAAAAGAGAAATCGTTTGCGTGTTACCGAACGTGGCGACTTGCGGCTGTTTTTGAGTAAATTGGAACCTGATATCAACAAACTTATTGAACAGCATCAGATTCAACCTTCACATTAGTTTTTATATAAGAATTGATTATGTTTGTTTTATTTTCAATAAAAGATACTCTGTCCGAATACTATAAATTTGCGTTTCAATAATCAGTTATAAGTACTTAGCGGTTTTTAAGTATGTTTAAAAAGGGGGGCGTTAAAAAATAATTTATTCTTAAAGTGGGCAGTAGACAAAAAAAGGTTGGGAACCCCTGCCCTAGAGGATGAATGAAATTCAGTACAATTTTTTTTCCCTGTTTTTAACAGATTAAAAATGACTATTGTTATGTTAGCTTTTTGTGGCATAGAATGTCACTTTTTTGAGCAAGAGATACGAAAAATAAATTTACTATTTTATTTTTCTGATACTTAATTAAATCCATTTTTAAATAATTTCACTAAAACCGTGTGTTATGTCTATATTAGGTGATCGTTAAGTGTTTATTACAGTATGTATGCCCCCACCACCGTTAGTCGCAATTAAACCGTCTTAAAGCAAACACGCATTTTAAATTACCAAAATTCCTGCTAAGCAAACATCAACCTTAATACAAACTACATAGTGGTCAAAATCGAGCCGGACTAATTAACGAAAAAAACAAGTTATCGAAGATAAGGGTACCGGGCGGCCGGCGCGAACAATAGCCAGCCGCATTCCAAAGGTGATTAGTGAACATTAGCAAAAAAAACCGGCCAAGTGCGAGTCGGACTCGCGCACCGAGGGTTCCGTACAAACCTGTAGGTATTCACGGTTTATGCATAAGGCTTGTGTTTATGAAATTAAATCCTATTTTTTTAATTTTTATATTTGAGTTGATTGAATGAAAGGTAAATTGCGGTTTACGATTTATGACGTATAAAAAAAAAAACTACTTACTAGATCTTGTTCAAACCAATTTTCGTTGGAAGTTTATATAGCAATGTACATCATATATTTTTTTTAGTTTTATCATTCTCTTATTTTAGAAGTTACAGGGGGGGGGGACACACATTTTACCACTTTGGGAGTGTCTCTCGCGCAAACTGTACACTTTAGAAAAAAATGATATTAGAAACCTCAATATCATTTTTAAAGACCTATCCATAGATACCCCACACGTATGGGTACGATGAAAAAATTTTTTTTGAGTTTCAGTTCTATGTATGGGGAACCCCGAAATTTATTGTTTTTTTTCTATTTTTGTGTGAAAATCTTAATGCGGTTTACAGAATACATCTACTTACCAAGTTTCAACAACATAGCTCTTATAGTTTCGGAAAAAAATGGCTGTGACATACACGGACAGACAGACAGACAGACAGACAGACAGACAGACATGACGAATCTATAAGGGTTCCGTTTTTTGCCATTTGGCAACGGAACCCTAAAAAGGTGCGATGAGTACTACTGTGGAGTTAATTAATGTGTTAGAAGATACAGCTGCATTATTACAAAAAACTCAAGTGAATTTGAAGAAATGTCCTAAAACCAGGTTGACAAAAGGTTACGTTGAGGCAAGAATCAAATGTATAGAAGAATATTGGACAACGTTCAGGGAAACTCATCAACAATTAGTGAAAATAACTCCGAAAGAACAAAAACAATCAATACACTACTTTGTTAACGAATATTTCTTTATATACGAAGACTTATATCTTGTGTTATTAGCCGATTTACAAGACCTTTTATTGACGATAAATACAGCGTCCGCGTCATCCACATCATCGAAAAACAACTCGTTTACAAGTACGAATAATGATCAACTCGTTAGGCTGCCGAGAATACAACTACCGAGTTTTAGTGGGAATTATGAAGATTGGCCTACATTTCAAGACCTATTTATTTCATTAGTACATGAAAACACGGCGATCAGTGATGTTCAGAAGTTGCACTATCTGAAGAGTAGTGTCACCGGGGAGGCCGAGACATTATTGAAGCCTATTCAAATTACACAAAGTAATTATAAACAAGCATGGAGTGTTCTCAAATCAAGGTATGGAAATAAAAGATTGATTATCAATTCAGTGTTAAAGAAATTATTTAATCAAAAGAAAATAAGCACGCAGTCTGCAAACCAAATAAAGAATTTATTAGACGTCACAACGGATTGTTTGAACAACTTACAAAATTTGAATATAATTACGAGCTCATGGGATCCTATAATTATTTTTCTTGTGATACAGAAAATGGACCCTGAGTCTCATAAAGAGTGGGAACAAACTGCTTGCACAAATGAAGAAGATAAATTACCTACCTGGAATGATTTGAAGGATTTTCTGCAATCAAGATACCGTACATTAGAACTTATAATGTCAACATCGGGTACCCGTGAAAAACCTATAAAAGAACGTTCACACCTTGTTACTGCTACAACCACCACGTCACTGTCGTCGGCAGATAGAACATGCGTGTTATGTAAGGAAAAATACACTTTATGCCATTGTAAGGATTTCACCAAACTGCAACCTGCTGAGAGATCTGAATACGTTAAGTCAAACAAACTTTGCTTTAATTGTTTGGTACCAGGCCATTCCGCATATCAATGTAAATTGCAAATGACCTGTCGCATATGCCATCGACGTCATCATACTCTACTACACCGAAATAAGGACTCTGCTTCATCGGGACAAACTGAGGACTCTAAACAACCGAAAGCATCACAACACAGTGTAGAAGAGAAGGAGGAAATAGTCAACACTACGATCGCGTCGCATCACAGTGCCAAACAAAGCACAAGTATAGCACTACTGGCCACGGCAACAGTTTTATCAAGGAACGAGCATAATCACACTGTTGTTCTACGTGCGCTAGTGGACCAAGGTTCGCAGGCGTCCTTTATCAGCGAGAAGGCGACACAATTGCTCAAACTAACCAGGCATACAGCAAGAGGAAATATCATTGGGGTGGGATCTACAAGAACCAACGTCGATCACGTGGTGCAACTAAGGGTTGGATCTCGATGGAATCCAAGCTTCGAGATCAACATACAAGCATACGTCATGAGCAAACAGTTGACCACAAAAATCCCCTCCAAAGCTGTTACTGTCACACATTGGCCACACCTAGAAGGACTCAACCTGGCTGACCCGGACTATCACAAACCGGGTCCTATTGACTTGCTTCTAGGTGTTAAAGAGTATGCACAAATCGTGCAACAACAATTAATCAAGGGACCTCCCGGTTCTCCGTGTGCCCAAGAAACAAACCTGGGATGGATCTTATTTGGAGAAGTTAACACCAGTTTACAAGAAGAATCTTTTCTGGTCCTTCATCAGCAAATAGAAGTAGAGAATCTGTTAAAATCCCTTTGGGAAATTGACACTGAAAAGAAAAGAAAGTTAACAAGAGAAGAAAAGCTATGTGAAACTATATATGAAAACACTCATGCAAGAACAAACGAAGGAAGGTACATAGTAAAGCTACCTTTTAAGACCGATAATCCCTTATCGCCTTACGGAAACACAAAAGAAATAGCAAGAAATAGATTACTACAGTTAGAAAGAAGATTCAGAAAAGCACCTACGCTAAAAGAAGACTACCAAAAGGCCATGCAAGAATATATAAAATCAAATTACATGGAAGAAATACCTGAAAATGAAACTAAGAAAAACAAAGCGGTGTACTTACCTCATCACGCCGTTGTCCGCGTCGAAAAGGAAACCTCGAAGACACACGTCGTGTTTGATGCGTCAGCTAAAGGCTCGAATCACGTCTCTCTTAACGATGAGCTGCTTGTAGGACCTCAACTACAAGATGACCTTAGAGATATTGTTATGAGATCTAGATTATATCGCGTCTGCTATGCAAGTGATATACAAAAAATGTACCTGCAAGTCCTTCTACATAAACAAGACGCCGACACATATCAACGCCTTTTGTGGAGAGAGGAAGAGTCAGATCCGATCAAAGAATATCGGATGCTTCGTGTCACGTTTGGTACAGCGTCAGCACTTCATCTAGCAGTAAGAACTCTTCATCAAGTGGCTGAAGATGAAGGCCAAAATCATCCAGAGGCTGTGCGCATTATCAAAGCTGACTTTTATATGGATGATTTGATCTCTGGTGATGATACGGCAGAGAAAGCCATAAAGACAGCTCAAGAAGTTTCTAATATACTACAAAATGGTGGCTTCGTATTATCAAAATGGTCTTCCAATTCTACTGAGTTTATGCAAGCTATAGATGCGAATAAGAGAACCACTCGAGTACACTTGGATATAAAACTAGATGGAACTGTGCAAGCCCTAGGATTGATCTGGAATCTAGGAACAGATCAATTTCAATATAAACTCAACTTACCGCTGATATCAGATAATGTCACAAAAAGAACAATCTTATCGGACATGCAAAAACTGTTCGATCCGCTGGGATGGATCGCTCCAAGTTTAATCTTGGCCAAAATGCTTATCCAAAAACTATGGCTGGAAAAGGTTGGCTGGGACGATAAAATAAGCCAACAACTGATGGAAGAGTGGTTGACTCTTCGTGAAGACTTTGAAGAAGTAAAAGAAGTATATATTGATCGATGGCTTGGCACATTAAGTAAGGATGTAGAAAAGATTGAAGTCCATGGCTTCAGCGACGCCTCCACGCGAGCATACGCAGCTGTGGCTTATGTTCGAATAAAAATGCAAGATGGCCTTGTGTCAACAAAGCTGCTAGCGGCAAAGACCAGAGTGGCACCGCTACGAACTGTTTCCTTACCACGGTTGGAGCTGTGTGGAGCGCTGTTGTTGTCGAAGTTGCTTAAGCAAATAGAACACGCTATGCGAATACCTACATCAAACATCTATGCATGGACAGATTCAACAATTGTCCTTGCATGGTTATCTGGCGATCCCCACAAATGGAAAACATTTGTAGCTAACCGAGTTGTAGAGATAGCTGAAAATGTAAACAACAACCGTTGGTTTCATGTCTCATCTGAAGATAATCCTGCAGACATTGGGTCTCGGGGCATGTTGCTAGTTGATCTGAAAAAGTCCGATTTGTGGTGGAAGGGTCCAGCTTGGCTCTCTGAAACAGAAATAAGATTAAAACAAGAAAACACATCTACTGAATTAGAAAAGAAAAAGGATAAGATACAAGCAAATTTGAAAATAGAATCTGAAGAAAGTATAAAGTTACAATTTAAAGAATTCAATAATCTAAGGGAGTTGATACAAGTAATAACTTATTGTCGAATATTTTTAAATTTTAAAAGAAGCACGGAAAAGGGATTGACTACAAAGGAATTAGAAAAGTCTTTATTGAAATGCATAGAATTAGTACAACAAGAAGAATTTAAAGATGATATAGAAAGACTAAAATTAAATAAAGCTGTAAAAGGAGAAAGTAAAATTAAAACCTTGAATCCTTACCTTGATGGAGATGGTATCCTCAGGGTGGGCGGTCGACTTCGGAATGCGAACTTGAATGAGCAGGTTAAACATCCTATTATACTAGGAAACAAAAACGATTTGGTGCCTTTGATTATCGCTGATGCACATGCTCACACATTGCATGGCGGCGTTCAACTTATGTTAAGTTACATAAGCTCTAAGTATTGGGTGATACGAGGTAAGGCACTTATAAAATCCTGCATACACAAGTGTCTAGTATGTGCTAGACTCAGAGCGCGATCAAGGACACAGATGATGGGTGACCTGCCTAAAGCGAGAGTAACTCCTGCTCGAGCTTTCATACACACCGGAGTTGATTTTGCAGGCCCATTTCTAATAAGCGTGTCCAAAGGAAGAGGCATCAGAACGCAAAAGGCATACATCTGTGTATTCATATGTATGTCCACCAAGGCGATGCACCTTGAGCTTGTTAGCGATTTAACGTCCGAAGCCTTTATCGCTGCATTCAAGCGGTTTGTTTCCAGAAGAGGAAAATGTAGCGATATATGGAGCGACCAGGGCCGCAATTTTGTTGGTGCTAACAAAGAACTGATGGCCGCATGGAAAGAAGCAAATCTCGTATTTGAAGGTGAAATATCAAACACATTGGCACTGGAAGGAACACAATGGCATTACATACCAGCATACTCACCGAACTTTGGAGGCTTGTGGGAAGCAGGTGTAAAGTCTGTAAAACACCATTTGAAACGCGTGCTCACCACTAATCTCACCTATGAAGAAATGACCACGGTGCTGTGCCAAGTTGAGGCTTGTCTCAATTCTAGGCCACTATGTCCTATCGATGATAAGGACCCAGACTGCATAGAAGTACTAACACCAGGGCACTTTCTAATCGGCGAAGCTCCTATCGTTGTACCGTCACCTGATTTCAAAGATACAACGATTCATTCCTTATCCCGGTGGCAATACACTCAAAAATTGCTTGGCGACTTCTGGCGTCGTTGGCAACATGAATATCTAACACGATTGCAACAACGTCCCATTTGGTTAAAGAAAACGGAAGAGTTCAAGGTCGGCGATGTTGTTTTAATAAAAACCGATGGATTACCGCCTGGCAAATTTTCTCTGGGTCGTGTCGTAAACAAGCATCCTGGAGAAGATGGGATTACCAGAGTCTACAGCATAAAAAGTGGCAACAGTGTAGTGAAGAGATGTTGTTCAAAGTTATGCCCTTTACCCATTGCTACCGAGTAAAATGTTACAGTTAAGTTATTAAGTTTGAGTAAAATGTTAAAGTTGAGTTAGGAAGTTTGAGTGAAATGTTAAATTTAAGTTAGTAATTTAGAGTAGAATGTTAAAGTTAAATTAATAATATGTTAGATTAATAAAAGAACTACGTCCTTTTGGTGGGCGGTATGTTATGTCTATATTAGGTGATCGTTAAGTGTTTATTACAGTATGTATGCCCCCACCACCGTTAGTCGCAATTAAACCGTCTTAAAGCAAACACGCATTTTAAATTACCAAAATTCCTGCTAAGCAAACATCAACCTTAACACAAACTACACCGTGCAAAACATAAAAAATTGGCCCATTGGTATCAGTAGCAGGATTCAAGCTGCATGCCCTTAGTCACGGCTGTAGAAAGAGGTATCTCCTTACTATGCGTGCCATGTCCAGGAGTAGGTACTGCTTTCTGAATCAAGCCCTTAACCCAGCCGCGCAATGAGAACGTATTGAGGTCGATACAATATTAAAAATAAAATAAATAAATAATAAAATAAAAATGTTTGTTTCAATTACATAGAATTCTTTGACATACATGATTTGGACATCACCTTTTAAGCATATAGATGCTTGTGTTAGGTGACTCCGCACTTCCACTTCACGTAACACAGAGTATGCAACAAAAAAAAAATAATAATAAAGAATACAGAATAATAAAATAAAATACGAAAAACAAAAAAAAAATATTAAAAAACAGAAAGGAAGGAGCGCACTTGTGTGATGTATACGAGTGGGTTTGAGTGTGTGTGTGTGTGTTTGTTTTCGAGAGTGTGTGAATACAGTGTACATGTGTGCGAAATTATATAAATAATGTTAGTGTACATTGTGGATGAGTGAAATTCGTTCACCTGCATATATTATGTAGATATAAGTTTAGGAATCGGGTAGATTTAGATCTACGTTCAGGTTAGCCCTGCGACAATGTCTTGGGATCGAAGGTAAGCAGGAACAGTGACCTCCACTAACTATGGGAGCGATGTTACCATGGCCTCAATGTCATCGTAGGTTTTCGTTTTAAGCCATTCAGTCACAGCTTGTTTACAGTCACGGAGTTTCAAAGGATAAATGTTGAGTTCTTTATTCAATAGGTTATATAAATGGGAAGATTGTCTTGCATATTGCCTCTTAGCAAACACAGATCTAGCTGGGACAGTTGGAGCGACTACGTAGCTTCTTCTGCTATTCATACTCGGCGTTTTGGGATCATACGGTAGGTAGGGATTTGTGTCTTTTGAGGATAAGATGGAGAATATAAAGTTTTCGTACGGACAGAGTGTCAGAGGTTAGGTAAAGGCTTTGGGTTGGGAATCTACAGGGTTTGAAGAGTAAAACCTTGAGTAGAGATCGCTGCGCCCTTTCAAGTTATAAAAATTTAATTTTTGTTGTTCCACCCCAGCATGGTAAACAGTAGGTAAGAATCGATTGGGCCAGTGATACGTAGACTTTCAACAGAAGGATTTTTGAAGCTATGCTTCGCAATGACTTAAAGGTCCAAATTAATATTACGCTTAGAAATATCCTCTCCGCTATTAGGCCCTTTACTGTATCGACTATCGGTACAATGATTGCACAGTTCACGTCCCACATGTCGATACTCCCATGTGCTTAGTAAAGATACTTATTTTTATTTTTTCTCAGCTTATACGATACTAGCTTTTGCCCGCGGCTTCGCCCGCGTGTATGTCGGAAATTATCGCAAGAGGACGTACTACCACGGTAAGAATGTATTA
Source organism: Aporophyla lueneburgensis (assembly GCA_932294355.1). Classification (NCBI taxonomy): domain Eukaryota; kingdom Metazoa; phylum Arthropoda; class Insecta; order Lepidoptera; family Noctuidae; genus Aporophyla; species Aporophyla lueneburgensis. The sequence continues at coordinate 15,881,893 of OW028746.1, read as the reverse complement.
ATCCATGTTATACATACATAAAATTACGCCTTTTTCCCATGGGGGTAGGCAGAAACTACGGAACGCCACCTGCTAGGATCCTTACATATCATGTGTGTTTGACGTACTTAAAATAAAACTAATAGTATTCAGAGTAAGAAGACTGCGATATAGGGCTGGATTAAATTGAATATAAGTCTTACTGGTTTTTCTTAACGCTCCTATTCTACCTATACAGACACTCAATTATTTACCAGATACCAAATTAAACATAGTTATAAGAATAGTACTTTTGCCAGTGGCTTCGCCCGTATAGCTTTCGGAAAATATCACTCGGAAACCTACTACCGGGATAAAGTATTCTATGTATATGATAAGTATCCAGGATAACCAAAAATCCAAATCCATCCAAAAATCTAAACATCTAAGCCATATTTCGCGGTCTCTTACTTGGAATAATACAATTAGGTTTATTTTGAGTACTTCGAACACACATAATATTCGCATTTACTATGAAGCCAAAGTAATATGAATTACAATATTACAATCCTATTAATCCTGCACTACCCGACCGCTACCAACCGGGACGGCCGGACGCGGGAAGGCCCGCTAGCCGCTCTGCGGCGATTTTATTATAATCTCTGATATCTTCTAAAATATTAATTTTAATGATATGCTGTAAAGGGCAATTTTGATCTACATGAAATGCACAATTTATTTAAGGTACTTAATTGGATAAGGATTGATGCTGTATTGCTTAAAATCGCATTCATAAATAAGCCATTATTTCTCGTAAAAAGTAAAGGATAAAAATGGTTATTATGGGTTATCCCTAAGAGTTAGACATATACCATTGCGGACTTTTTTGTAGAACTTTTTAAGGTGTACAATACTGTAGTTCATTATTTTGAGCTATTTCGTAGGGCCAGCGCGCAAAAAAATGTGTTTATTTATGACATCACATTAGAAACCTCTAAAATTATCAGCGTTTCCTTACTATATTATGCATGTTATATACATATAAACCTTCCTCTTGAATCACTCTATCTATTAAAAAAACTGCATCAAAATCCGTTGCGTAGTTTTAAAGATATAAGCATACATAGGGACAGACAGACAGACAGCGAAGTGACTTTATTTTATAATTATTTTATTTATTATTTTATAATTTTATAATATGTAACGATGATTCAGCTACATCAACAATAATTGCACGACGCTTTTGTGGATCTTTTACCATGCATAATATCAAGCTTATTGGCTGCAATTAAGGGTTACCAGGTCATAAAACCGAAAAGCTGGACAGACCGGCAATTTTAGCTGGATATATGGAAAAAAAATGTCAGCCGCTCTTAATTTTTCTTAGTATTATAAAACGGCCAAAAAAAAAATTAAAACAAGGCTTTTTACCGTTAATCATGAAGTCTTCTTAAATTCGAATGAAACAACAATAAAATTGAATGAATGAATTCATCATCATTCATCTTTATTATTAATTATTCCAAAAAAAAATACAAAAAGACTAACAAATTGCACGACGCTTTTGTGGATCTTTTACCATGCATAATATCAAGCTTATTGGCTGCAATTAAGGGTTACCAGGTCATAAAACCGAAAAGCTGGACAGATTTTTAAAAAAAATGTCGGCCGCTCTTAATTTTTCTTAGTATTATAAAACGGCCAAAAAAAATTAAAACAAGGCTTTTTACTGTTAATCATGAAGTCTTCTTAAATTCGAATGAAACAACAATAAAATTGAATGAATGAATTCATCATCATTCATCTTTATTATTAATTATTCCAAAAAAATACAAAAAGACTAACAAAAGCCGGACCGGCCGGACACGTACCTAAAAAGCCTTTATCCGGCTTTATCCGGATGCCTGGCAACGCTAATTGCAATAGTCCTGTCAGTGATGATTAGTAGAACCAGATATCCGTTTCCGTTTCCGCGAATATCTGAGGGGGAAAAAAGATCCGTATCCGTATCTTTGGTGGATCTTTTAACTTATTAAACACAGATGAAATTCGGTGAAATACGGGTATAGGTAGCAATGAAAAACTTTTAATTACATTCAAATATTTTTTTATTTCTTAAAATCAAATATTTGGTCACAAATTACAAACAAAACAAAAGAAATACTTACTCGCGCAATGCAAGTTGAAATATATACAGTCAAGCAAAGCGTCACGCGCATCGATACCGATTGAGTAAGAAAGTTAGATCCATATCCGTATCCGCGGACCTTCACACCAAATATCCGTATTCGGATTCGTATCCGCGGATCAACATTTTTAATGATCGGCATATCACTAGTAATGATAAATCCTGAAGGATACGTGCTTCACTTGCTTTCGAGCTCTAATGCTCTTGTAATGTTGTTTCTCATTTTTAGGGTTCCGTTGCCAAATGGCAAAAAACGGAACCCTTATAGATTCGCCATGTCTGTCTGTCTGTCTGTCGGTCTGTCTGTCTGTCTGTCTGTCTGTCTGTCTGTCCTTGTATGTCACAGCCACTTTTCTCCGAAACTATAAGAGATATGTTGTTGAAACTTGGTAAGTAGATGTATTCTGTATACCGCATTAAGATTTTTACACAACAATAGAAAAAAAACAATAAATTTTGGGGTTCCCCATACATAGAACTGAAACTCAAAACTTTTTTTTTCATCAAACCCATACGTGTAGGGTATCTATGAATAGGTCTTTAAAAATGGTATTGAGGTTTCTAACATCATTTCTTTCTAAACTGAATAGTTTGCGCGAGAGACACTTCCAAAGTGGTAAAATGTGTGTCCCCCCCCCCGTAACTTCTAAAATAAGAGAATGATAAAACTAAAAAAAATATATGATGTACATAACTATGTAAACTTCCAACGAAAATTGGTTTGAACGAAATCCAGTAAGAGGTTTTTTTTTAATACGTCATAAATCGTAAATTGCAATTTACCTTCCATTCAATCAACTCAAATATAAAAAAAAAAAAACATTTAATTTCAAAAAACATAAACCTTACGCATAAACCGAGGATACCTACAGGTTTGTACGGAACCCTCGGTGCGCGAGTCCGACTCGCACTTGGCCGGTTTTATGTTAGGTTTAAGCTTAACTTCGACCATAAAAGGAGTGCCTATCAAAACCTGAGAGTCAGTGATTATGCTCTTTGTGTTTCTTGCATGCCCCGTAGACACTGACATGTACCGTGAAAATACGGGGTTACAAAATAAAATTGCAGAGTTACCTGGTAACACATATTTATGTCAGTACACAAATAAGTTATTTATTAATTACAAATACCTCGGAACAATTTATAACTAGTCTAGTATTAAATACTGTAATAAATAAAACTATTGAGATAAGTAGGTAACTACTGTTTAAAGCGCAATATAACGTGCGTATTAGATTTGCACCTACTGAGTGAGATAGTTGTTCGTAATTTGCACTTCGTTCCTACAAAGATTACCTATATACATGTATAACTATACTACTCCAAACAAAATAAGGGCCACCTCTATTTTTCTGAATAATTTAATTATTGTGAAGTTTACGATGCTGGGGGTATTTAAATTAAATCAAACAACTATTTTTTCGTCAAATAAAATTATTTTTATGAAGATTAAATAAAAAAATTACGATTTATCATGTTTTTAGGGTTCCGTTGCCAAATGGCAAAAAACGGAACCCTTATAGATTTTTAGATTTCGCCATATTTACGGATATTTAAACATAGAAATTAAAATTAAAGTTCAGTGTCAAAATCACAAAATGTACAGTTGCTTTTTATGGGGTCAGCAACGAGTATGTCCTCCCCTTTTTATAGCACCTCGGAAGCCTCGAAGGTAAGCTCTCAATGAGGTGCAGGCAAAGGCAGGCTCCCAACACCCTTTCAGGAGGTCAATCCACTGGCGCTGGGTGCGTATATCCTCCAGAGCTGCTCTGACTCGCTGCTTCAGCTGGTCTTAAAGGTGTTCAATCGAATTTAGGCCGGGGCTGTTGGCAGACCATGGAAAAACCTGAATATTGGCTCCCTCTAAGACTGACATGGTTGCTCGGGCTATGTGCGCTCGTGCTTTATCCTGCATTAGGATGAAGTCGTCGTCTGTTCCTTGTGAAAATGAGATACCATGGGGCCTGACAACATGTTCGATGTAACTTTCTGCAGTTAATGTACCCTTGTTCAGAAAAACAAGGTCAGTTTTGCCTTGTAAGCTGATTCCGCCCCAGACTATGACATTGGGACCACCAAACCTGTCACGTTCGTGAATGCAAGGATCAGAAAATCGTTCAGCACTTCTTCTCCACACTCCAACACGTCGATAGTCACTATAAAACTTCACCTTGCACTCATCCGTGAAGAGCACGTTACGTCATTCCTCCATCCCCCATTCAAAATACAGAGGTGCAAATCTTAAACGGTTTGCACGCTGGCTCCCGTTCAGTTTCGTTCCAATTACTCGCCTTCTTGAATGTTGCTGGTCTTCGTGCAAGCGATTGCGTACAGTCTAGTCATTGAAAGTTGTATCTGTAGCCCGGTGAAGACGATTTTCCAGAATGCGCACCGTCGCAGTTCGGCCACGTCTTGCACAAAGTCGAATGTACCGATCTTCGCTGGCAGTAGTAGCAGGTTCTCTACCCAAGCCATGACGCCGGAACACACTAACGGTCTCCTGGTACCGCTTCCACAAATTTTAAACTGTCCTTCGTGACTATCCCAACTGCAGACAAACGGAACGTTGCGATTGACCACCCTCAATCTTTCCTACGGCTCTACTAGCAGTAGCGTTATCCAAATGGTGTCGAATTCTTGGCATCGTACACTTAAATAATAGATTTGCACGCTTAACTTCCAAACACATCGGTAACACACAGCGAACAGACGTTAAACTGATTGAAATAAAACAAAAAAAATAAACAAAACTACTCACTTGAAAAGGTACAGGTTAAAAAATCTGTCAAATCGTACCCTCGACCAAAATCTTGACAATACTTGACTGTTATCGTTCCTCAACCACTTAAGATCATAACACAATTCATAGAAGTGACTTATCATAACGTGGGTCAACAGTCAGTTACGTTAAAATGTAAATGTACAAGTGGCCCTTATTATGTTTTGAGTAGTATTTTTATTACGCTCCGTTGGTAAAATCGATTTTTTACAACATTTTTTACTTTTAAATTAAAGCAACATTAACCTATGTCTTTAGATCACATTGGCGATAATCCAGTTGCTATACAGAGAAACGCGTGCACTGACTCCAGGGTAGAACGAATCGGCGCATTCGAAGCCCCAGGAAGTAACACCGATGATGATGTTTCCGCTTTGAGCGAGAGGACCACCAGAGTCTCCTGCACAGGCATCTTTACCACCCTGGTTCAAGATACCGGTGCACACCATGCCATTAGTGATGACGGGCCAGTTCTGGTAGCCGGGTTGAGTCTTCAGGTAAGCATAACGCTCAGTGCACAGCTGCTGGTTGATGATGTTGACGTCAACGTGCATGAGCTCCTCGGGAGCAGAGCCCTGGTACTGAAAGTAATAAAAATGTAATTGAAAATAGAATTGTTAGTGTATGTATTGTACTTAGTTCAATTTCTATGGTCAACTGGTGTAAATATAATACTATATGGTATAAGGGTGGAAATAACAAAAAATATAAGAACCCAGAGGCTGCCCCATCCAATATAAGTGACAGTGGCGCCATCAGGAACGTTGTAGTTGGCACTAGCGATGCTAGCGGTCTGCACGGTGCTGGAAAACACGGCGGGGTTGTTGAGGCGTACAACCGCCACGTCGTTGTCAATGGTGGCGTGATTGTATTGAGGATGCAAGATAATCCGGCGGATAGTGTGCACGGTGCCACCGCTGTGTGCCCTCGTGGTGCCGAGTCTTACGCGCCATTGCCAAAGTTGGTCGCCACTGCAAACCATAATTAGAAAATAAACAGTTAAAAGAGCACTAAAGTAAATGCTCTTGTAGACTAGCGCGACGCGACGGTCTCGCGCGATTCGGCGATTTATATCCGTCAATTTCTATGACCGTGTCGCAGCGCGACAGGTCACCCCTGTGTGAACGGTCGCATGCGTTTTCATTGAAATTGTTCTACAGACATAAATCGCCGATTCGCGCGCGACCGTCGCGTCGCGCTAGTCTGAAAGAGCCTTAAGTTGTATTGAGAAAAAAAAATACACTGACATACACAAACGACTATACAAAAGTGGTGGTGGTGAAAGTTGTATTAATATATTAAACACTGGAAACTTATTTCCGTGAAATAAACTCAAATCAAGTTGGAACTTCAATATCTTCGTACCCAGAAGGTTCCTAGGTAAGAACCAGTACAACAAAAATATCACATTGATGGGAGCACGAGTGAAGGCTCATATAGACAGGCGCGACTTGTCGCGCGAATATTTTCTAGGCGATCGGCGGCGGTGACCTCTCGCGTCCGGCCCTGGTGCGAGCCATGGTACGGAGCGAGGGGGAATGGGAAGCCGTCACCGTCTGCGAAGCAGTAATGCTCGCAAAGGAGGAGGCGGGGTGCGTGAGAGAGTGGCAGTCTCTGCGCCCTCACGTCCCTAGCCGCCGCAGAAGGAGACGCCCCGGGCGTCGGGAGTCGATTGCGGACTCCCGGCCACCACAGGCGCGAGCTTGCGGGCGGCGAGCAATGGGTAGCTCGCCGCCCGGTAAGGACTAAGCTCGGGTCGACGGCGCGTAGTGTTCCACGCGCGCCTCAAAGAGATGTCAGCAACAATGAAGGGGTCAGCTAGGACCGATGCCTGCCGGGGTCGCGTGATTGTTCGAAAGAGATACCGTGACTCTGGCACATGGGCAACTGATGGAACACGGGTGGGTTTTAGTCAGTAAAAGTCTGACACGCCCTCCCGCTCCGCCCAGAGCGGGAGAAGTCATTTGATGATTTCCCATCCAGAAAAAAAAGGTTCCTAGGTTAGAACCAGTACAACAAAAATATCATATTGATGAGAGCACGAGTGAAGGCTCGTACAGACAGGCGCGCAAGTCGCGCGAATATCTTCGTAACTAGAAGGTTCCTAGGTTAGAACGAGTACAACAAAAATATCACATTGATGGGAGCACGAGTGAAGGCTCGTACAGACAGGCGCGACTTGTCGCGCGACGGTTCGCGGAGGCGATTCTGCGATTTATCGCATTCGCTTTCACACTGGCGCGACCATTCGTTCCGCGACGAGCAGCGCGATATTTTGTATGGCCGCCACGGTGGACTTCGGTGATCGCGACCACGACACAATGCCACACGAAATGTACCTTATGTTGTCGCGCTGCTCAACGCAACAGGTAACCCCTGTGTGAAGTGTTGCGCGCGTTTTCATAGAAATTGCTCTACGGATTTAAATCGCCAAATCGCGCGCGACCGTCGCGTTGCGGTAGTCTGCACGAGCCTTGACTTTCGGTTTCGCTGAGCGTCTTTTTATACCCGTTATAGTATTTGTAAAAACTAAATATTGTGTTTGGCATTTCTGTACTTACTAGAAGCAGTGTGCAGCGGAGAGCACTGCGGTGGAGGTGATCAGAGATCCACCACAAGCCTGGTACCATAAGAAGCCCTGCGTGTACTGCATAACAGACATGTACGGGTAGGTCTCGATATTGGTAGCGGAGCCACCGACGATGCGGGAAGGATTCCTGGGGACCGCTATAAAAAAAATGGAAACAGGTTATTATCAAAACGTTTTTTGTAGAACATTGAACAACAACATGGAACATTGTATGTTATCTATCAATACCATCTGTGGTACTTTATAGACGGGCAAATTTCCTATGTCACAAAAATATCATGTACAACAAACATTTAAATATTTACATTTCATAATGTATTCTCTAGGATAAGTAAAATTTTTCTCATACAGAGGAGGCCTGTGGTATTTATGGCAAACCTCCCCAAATTGGGAGAGGCCTATGTCCAGCAGTGGACGTATTTCGGCTGAAATGATGATGATGAGAGGAGGCCTGTGTCCCAGCATTGGGAACGTTATGGAAGCTGTTATGTAGATTTGTATTTCTTTCAACTAATCACTAGGGAGTAATTAATGGCGGATATATGGGATCAAGCATTACAACGAATATCACTTTTATTAAGAAAAAAGAAAAGGTTAATTGTAGGTACAAGCTTAAGAGCCAATCTGAAGAAGTCTTACCAAGGGCAGAGCCCAGAAGTGCTAAGAGGATAATGACGCGCATTGTTTAAGTTCGAGACTACCGAGTACTGAGCTAGATGGACAATAGCTTCGTTTCTTATTATAAATAAATATCTGATATCTTTATCAATCATAAATTATTATCCCTAATTCGAAATTATCTAATCATAATTTCATTCCTCGTGTACAACTCATGTATTGACTTAGTTACATTACATATTTCCGCCTACCTATACCTACCTATTGAAGTTTCTTGTTATTTTTGTCTCTTATACTGTTGATAAGATACTAATAAGAATTTACCTGTAGGTATAAAAGTGATGACTAAACTAAGGCTCACCTTTTTTTTTTTTTTTTTTTTTTTTTTTTTTTTTTTTTTTTTTTTTTCAGGATGGGAAATCATCAAATGACTTCTCCCGCTCTGGGCGGAGCGGGAGGGCGTGTCAGACTTTTACTGACTAAAACCCACCCGTGTTCCATCAGTTGCCCATGTGCCAGGGTCACGGTATCTCTTTCGAACAATCACGCGACCCCGGCAAGCATCGGTCCTAGTAGACCCCTACACTGCTGCTGACATCTCTTTGAGGCGCGCGTGGAACACTGCGCGCCGTCGACCCGAGCTTGGTCCTTACCGGGCGGCGAGCTACCCATTGCTCACCACCCGCAAGCTCGCGCCTACGGTGGCCGGGAGTCCGCTATTGACTCCCGACGTCCGGGGCGTCTCCTCCTGCGGCGGCTAGGGACGTGAGGGCGCAGAGACTGCCACTCCCTCACGCGCCCCGCCTCCTCCTTCGCGAGCATTACTGCTTCGCAGAAGGAGGTGACGGCTTCCCATTCCCTCTCGCTCCGTACCATGGCTCGCACCAGAGCCGGACGCGAGAGGTCGCCGCCGCCGATCGACTCCACGAGGACACGGCGGTGCTCCGCCCAGGCAGGGCACACCTCCACCGTATGCTCCACCGTGTCCTCCAGACGATCCTCGCAATGGAAACACCCGGACGTATCCTCCCGCTTTATCCTGAACAGGAACCCACCGAAGCACCCATGCCCGGTGAGAACCTGCGTCAGGCGGAAGGTGAGGACGCCGTGACGCCTCTCTATCCACTCCTCAAAGAGGGGACTTACCGCCGCAATTGTGGCGTGCCCAGCACTGGGTTGCGACAATCGTATCCGCCATGTCGCCATGAGATCACACCGGAGCTCTGTCCGCCGTGCCGCGATTTGTCGCGGCAGCGGAGTTTCGCCCCGGCGTTTCGCCTCCTCGCGCCACTCCCACATGTGCGCGAGGACCTTTGCCTCCAGATCCCATGGCGGCACTCCGGCAAGGAGGCTCGCCGCCTCGCACGAGACCGTGCGGTATCCCCGAATTAACCGGATGGCCATGACCCTCTGGGCCGCAAACAACCGGCGCGCTGGGCGCAGCCTCAATGAGGGCGCCCACACCGGTGCCCCGTAGAGGGCCATGGACCGCACGATCCCCGTGTAGAGCCTCCGGCAACTAAGGCTCACCTGAGTGGTATTGGATAAGATAATATTTTTATTGTAAACAAATAAGAAACCTAAATGTTTGAGGTAGCACAACTGCCTAAACAGAGGGGTAGTTGCGGAACTTTTTATCGGTAGGAATTGGTTTAATATTCATAGTTAAACAACATTCAATGCGTTATTTACGTTGCTGAGCCACAATTTATTCGAACTAATGACGCAGTGGTTTAGAAATAATCTTCAATCCCATTCAGATTCTGATAAATTGTGCGTTTCGCAATTAGGGTGCAGTTTTATCTACAGCACGTATCAGAAAGGTAAGTACTAGTGATGCGCCGGATATCCCTATCCGCGGATATCCAAGGGAGAAGAAAAATCCGTATCCATATCCGTTACTCTTTTGGCGAATCTTTTACGGGTCTTTTCCCTTATTAATTCTCAATTTCTAGATGAAATTCTGTGTTATATAAGGTTACTAGCTTTTGCCCGCGGCTTCGCCCGCGTGTATGTCGGAAATTATCGCAAGAGGACGTACTACCGCGGTAAGAATGTATTAATCCATGTTATACATATATAAAATTACGCCTTTTTCCCATGGGGGTAGGCAGAAACTACGGAACGCCACCTGCTACGATGCTTACATATCTTGTGTGTTTGATGTACTTAAAATAAAACTAATAGTATTCAGAGTAAGAAGACTGCGACATAGGGCTGGATTAAATTGAATATAAGTCTTACTGGTTTTTCTTAACGCTCCTATTCTACCTATACAGACACTCAATTATTTACCAGACACCAAATTAAACATAGTTATAAGAATAGTACTTTTGCCAGTGGCTTCGCCCGTATAGCTTTCGGAAAATATCACTCGGAAACCTACTACCGGGATAAAGTATTCTATGTATATGGTAAGTATCCAGGATAACCAAAAATCCAAATCCATCCAAAAATCTAAACATCTAAGCAATATTTCGCGGTCTCTTACTTGGAATAATACAATTAGGTTTATTTTGAGTACCTACTTCGAACACACATGATATTCGCATTTACTATGAAGCCAAAGTAATATGAATTACAATATTACAATCCTACAACCGGGACGGCCGGACGCGGGAAGGCCCGCTAGCCGCTCTGCGGCGATTTTATTATAATCTCTGATATCTTCTAAAATATTAATTTTAATGATATGCTGTAAAGGGCAATTTTGATCTACATGAAATGCACAATTTATTTAAGGTACTTAATTGCATAAGGATTAATGCTGTATTGCTTAAAATCGCATTCATAAATAAGCCATTATTTCTCGTAAAAAGTAAAGGATAAAAATGGTTATTATGGGTTATCCCTAAGAGTTAGACATATACCATCGCGGACTTTTTTGTAGAACTTTTTAAGGTATACAATACTGTAGTACATTATTTTGAGCTATTTCGTAGGGTTCAGCCAGCGTTCGCAATGTAAGCGCAAAAAAATGTGTTTATTTATGACATCACATTAGAAACCTCTAAAATTATCAGCGTTTCTTTATTATATTATGCATGTTATATACATATAAACCTTCCTCTTGAATCACTCTATCTATTACAAAAACCTGCATCAAAATCCGTTGCGTAGTTTTAAAGATATAAGCATACATAGGGACAGACAGACAGAGAAGTGACTTTATTTGATAATATGTAAAGATTAGGTAGCAATGAAAAACTATTTAATTCCAGTAAGATTATTTTTTATTTCTTAAAATCAAATATTTAGTGATTCAACTATAAACAAAACAAAAGAAATACCCGCGCAATGCAAGTCCAAAAATGTCCTGTCAAGCAAAGCGTCTAGTGGCGTCAGTGGTCTCGAACCTACCGATTTTTCGGTATTTCTACCGATATAGGCTTTGTTCTACCGAAATACCGAAATATAACGAATATTCTACGATTTCACAGTACACATGGAAATTCTCCCGATTTTTCTACCGATTTTACACTTTTAAGTTGGCAACCCTTTTCATTTATGTTTAATGTTACGGGGAAGCCCTCAATAGTATGGACATAGTGCAGAATGTAATTCATATGTTTTGGAGAATGCCCTTGTGTCCTACAATTCGATGTTATAAGGGGCTTCCCGCTCGGGAATTTACCTGTATAGTCTATATAAACAGGGTTTCGGTTTTATTTTTTCATTAATTTTCTTAATTTTGAAACGAAGTTTTGAAAAGAAAGTACCTAGCCTAAAGAGTGCCTACAAAATCAGATAATTAAGTTAAAATGTCGTCTGACGAGGAGCCAAGTACAAGTGCGAGAGTAAGAAGAAAAAAATATCTACAATATTATAGAAAAGAATGGGAAGAAGAATTTCCAGGTTGGCTGCAAGATAGTCGTAAAGGCGAAAGCTATGCCTATTGTAAGAGTTGTAATAAAGATATCAACGTAACATCAGGAAAAGACGCTTTAAAGAAACATAGTTCTTCACAAGCACACTCAGTATCATCAAAGAATATAAAATTACAACCGAAGATATCATCATTTACTCTGACCAAAACTCAAAAATCTGATGTACTGGTTAAGCAAGGTAATTTTTTTTAAGTTATTTATTTTACTACTTACATTGTTATATTATTTTGTTTTCTACTTATCGGTTTATAAAAGCAGTGGATATAATTATACCCATTAGGGTATAATTCGCTACTAGATATACCAACATAATTTTAATTCTTTATTTTTAATTTCAGATGAAATAAGATTAGCCTCGTTTGTTGCTGAACACAATCTACCATTCACTATTATGGAGCACCTACCGAAGTTGATGCAAGCCGTTTGTCCTGATTCAAAAATAGCAAAGGAAATAAAATGCTCTTCGACCAAAACTCATGACATAATTGACCATATTATAGGTAAAGAAAGTTTCAATAATTTATGTGAAGATCTAGGGCAAACTAAGTTTTCGATTATTATTGACGAGTCCACTGATCTTAGTACAACCAAACACTTGTGCTTAGTTGTGAGATATGCGAAAATTAATCGTATTAAAGATTGTTTTTTAGCTCTTATTCCATTAGAAGAAGCTAATGCAGCAACCTTATTTGAACACATTGTAAACTTTTTTAGAAGCAATAATATTCCATATAAAAATAATCTAATAGGTTTTGCATCTGATGGGGTAAACGTCTCCGACTCGCGAGACAATGCGTGACGTTCACGATCAGCGGACAGTCGCGCATCATGTTCCGCACTTGTCTCTAGAGACCTAGCAGCAGATGCGTAGATACGCTGAGAACTCAAGCGCAATTCTCTATCAGTGAACGTCTCCGACTCGCGAGACGATGCGTTACGTTCACGATCAGCGGACAGTCGCGCATCATGTTCCGCACTTGTCTCTAGAAACCTAGCAGCAGATGCATAGATACGCTGAGAACTCAAGCGCAATTCTCTATCAGTGCACGTCTCCGACTCGCGAGACAATGCGTGACTTTCATGATCAGCGGACAGTCGCGCATCATGTTCCGCACTTGTCTCTAGAGACCTAGCAGCAGATGCGTAGATACGCTGAGAACTCAAGCGCAATTCTCTATCAGTGAACGCCTCCGACTCGCGAGACAATGCGTGACGTTCACGATCAGCGGACAGTCACGCATCATGTTCCGCACTTGTCTCTAGAGACCTAGCAGCACATGTGTAGATACGCTGAGAACTTAAGCGCAATTCTCTATCAGTGAACGTCTCCGACTCGCGAGACGATGCGTTACGTTCACGATCAGCGGACAGTCGCGCATCATGTTCCGCACTTGTCTCTAGAAACCTAGCAGCAGATGCATAGATACGCTGAGAACTCAAGCGCAATTCTCTATCAGTGCACGTCTCCGACTCGCGAGACAATGCGTGACTTTCATGATCAGCGGACAGTCGCGCATCATGTTCCGCACTTGTCTCTAGAGACCTAGCAGCAGATGCGTAGATACGCTGAGAACTCAAGCGCAATTCTCTATCAGTGAACGCCTCCGACTCGCGAGACAATGCGTGACGTTCACGATCAGCGGATAGTCACGCATCATGTTCCGCACTTGTCTCTAGAGACCTAGCAGCACATGTGTAGATACGCTGAGAACTTAAGCGCAATTCTCTATCAGTGAACGTCTCCGACTCGCGAGACAATGCATGACGTTCACGATCAGCGGACAGTCGCGCATCATATTCTTCACTGGTCTCTAGAGACCTGGATGTAGATGCATAAATACGCTGATGTTCTCGAACAGCATCAAGTCTATCCTGACGCTCTTCGGTAGATTCTTGAGATCTTATGATCCTCAATCTTTTAGCTCCTTTGGAACGTTGGGAAAGATTTTACCTCTTTCTAGGCATGATTATAGTTTTATTTTGAAGATACCTGATCAATTAAAATCTAAGTGACTGCTCCCCTGCGTTACCGGGTAGGCTACCGTGTCACGAAGATAAATGGAAAAGGAAATTAAACACTCAAATAACATAAGCCCGAAGGCATATTTCTTCGATAAAATAAAATAATAAATGGGAGTTTTAGCCAGTAGAGTCAAATTTTCAATGATTCATAGAATTTTCATCGAAAATCAGTCCTAAACTGTTACCGCCTTCACCGCGTGGATGTACTCCCAGCTTATGTTATTTTATAACTATACAGTGAAATTAGTGATAGCTTTGATTTCCACATCAGGTGTTCCAGATCTTCAAATTTTATACGACAACCGAGAGTGCTCATCAAGCTGAACAACTCTTGCTAAGACGTCATTCCTATATTTGTTATAGTGTAGCTGGGCTCTTGGAGTTCCACATCAGCTGTTCCAGATTTTCAAATTTTATACAACAGAGAGTGCTTATCAGGCTGAACAACTCTTGCTTAGACGTCATTCCTATATATGTTATAGTGTAGCTGAGCTGTTGGAGTTCCACATCAGGTGTTCCAGATCTTCAAATTTATTCTCTTAGCAGAAAATGCTCATCACGTGAAACAATTTTTGCTATGGTACCATTTTTGTTTCTCTTATAGTTTAGTTGGTCTGTTGCAGTTCTGCATCAGGTGTTCAAGTTTCCAAGATAAATTATAGCTTATATGCTGCCCAGACTTAATACCTATACAACAAAAAAGAATCATTTAAATCCGTCCAGTAGTTCCGAAGATTAGCGTGTACAAACAAAAAGACAAACAGACAGATTTTTTTTTTGGTTTCGTGCCCTATTACTGTTCCTAAACCCCCTCAATTATTTTTTTTTTAAATATATTCAATGTACAGACACAGTTTTTTTACTGTTTTATTATATGTATAGATAGAAGATATCTGGAACATTAAAAACTATTTATGATTGTTTTTTAAAAAGAGAATATTTAACTAGCACTCCAATCGAAAATGTTGATTCCCAGAAATTTTATGGATATTGATGCCGTATACTATGGTGCTGCTGCGTCTAATACACTATTAAGTAGTTCAGAAAATCTAACCTCAGATCAAGTAAATTTGTTTAAATGCAGATGCCTAGATTTTTATGTCGAAGCTTGTAAGCAAATAACCACGCGGTTTCCATTAAAAAATAACCCAATAAAAGATTTAGACATAATTGATCCAAAAAATGTTAAAATTGGCAAAACTGCTTCGATAGTTCCTGTGAGTAGGCTCTTTCCCAATATTGTTCACAGCAATGATTTCCAGGAAATTGATACAGAGTGGCGCATTTTAAGAAATTGTGAACAAATCAAAACATTTCCTGATGATGTAGAACTATTTTGGGATGAAGTAAGTTTACTAAAGCGTGGCGATGAAACTCAAATGTTTCCTTTGTTATCTAATTTCATCTTTAATATTTTATCACTTCCCCATTCATCCGCTATCGTTGAACGCATATTTTCATATTTTCACATATTAATCTTTTGAAAACAAAGCAGCGAAATAGGCTGTCTACTGAATCAATCACTGGTCTATTACATTCAAAACGACTCTTTAATACAGCTAATTGTTATGATTTTGAAATCAATTCGAAGATGACCGCGGCTATGGCCAAACAATATTGGTATCATAAATAATTATACTTAAGTATGATTGTTATAAATTAGTCTGTAAGTTTTTTTTTAAATAAATAAACGAATTTGATTGTCTTTTTTTTGTCATTTACCGATTTTGGGTACAAATATACCGTTTTTAGCTGGCAATTCTACCAATCTCGCTCTATGACGCTCGAGACCACT
Organism: Aporophyla lueneburgensis; assembly: GCA_932294355.1. Classification (NCBI taxonomy): domain Eukaryota; kingdom Metazoa; phylum Arthropoda; class Insecta; order Lepidoptera; family Noctuidae; genus Aporophyla; species Aporophyla lueneburgensis. The sequence goes on along the minus strand of OW028746.1, from coordinate 15,866,056 downwards.
GAGTGGCGTCAAGTACCACCCGTCGCAGTGTAGTGCGATGCGCGCTCAAATACAGACGTGTTTTCACTGTGCACGGAACGAATTTTATTCTCATGTCGCGCGGCCATAGCCGCTGCCCGTACTCTCACTATGAGTTCCAAACCACTCATAGTCAACGAATTGCTGGCTTTCCTCGTCCATGCCATCAACTACATGGACAAGGTGAGCATCTCAACAGATACTGTGTCAAATGACCTTTCTAAGGCATTTGACACAGTATCTGTTCCCAAACATATTTCCAAATTGGAACTCCTGGGGGTGCGAGGAAATATCCTCATTATTTTCAAAGATTATCTTCACAACAGGACCCAACGAGTAAAAATTGGAGAGCATATAAGTGAAAAAAATTCTACCACTTATGGTGTACCTCAAGGAAGCATTCTGGGTCCCACCCTCTTCCTGATATACGTCAATGAGTTGTGCAGAATGACCATCCCCAACTCCAAGATCATTGCGTATGCAGACGATACCGCAGTCATAGTTTACGGACCAACTTGGGATAGCGTTAAGCGCCACGCAGAAACGGCAATAATACGTATAATAAAATGGCTCAACAGAAATTTGCTTACCCTAAACTGTGACAAAACATCGTACATTCCTTTCGCTATCCAGCGTAACAGCTTTGTTAATAAAACGGGAGTCAGGTGTTGTAGGCGGGGGTGACGGTGTTCCCTTGACGAAAGAGTGAAATTAAACCAGTCAGAATGTCGTAATAATTGAGTATATTTGGCACACATAAAATTACACAGAAATCACTACAAATGGTTGTAAAAGAGTACACAGCACGCAATATAAAATAGAATCAGAATAAGCAGTACACATAATTAAATCCTAGCTATATTACACTTGAAGACTGGCTAACTAGATATAGGGTACATCGCGACTAAGCAGTGGACAGCGGAGCCACTTACTTCACAAACACTACGTGGTAACTTGATGATTCATGTGAACTTGTAACAATACTAAATCCAAAAATAGACGCTCGGCCCTTTTATAACTTTTGTTGCCTACCGCAAGTAGCGTATACATTTCTTTACTTTGATTAGCCGCTCCGCCAATTGAGAGCGAGAAAAATGGACTTTCCCTAAGATACAGGTTTCGACTTGTCGAGAATTTCAAAACACGTGTAAGCGAGTTCAAGGTTTCTGCTTTCTTATTGGATTAACAATGTGGCTCGTCCTATTGGACATACGCTACTTTCAAAATCGTGTACGAACTACGTAAGATATTTTAGGTATATTCATACCTACTCACAGCTAATTAGTGCTTTACAATAAATGAGTTAGGTAACTATAAGCTAATTAGTTTTATACAAACATAACACAGGCATTACAGACTAATTAGATTCCAACAGGTTATTGTTACAGGTAATTGCAGGTTAATTAGAATTCAAAAGGTCAAGACAATGGTAATACAGCTGATTATAAACATACATCGGTATTTACTTAAGTATCTTCATGGAAATCTACTACTTTTATTAAAGAACAGTATAGGTATTTGTTTAGGTATTTTACAGAGGCTATACCGGAGTTACCGAATACAATAGCGAGGAGATATTAATGTTAAAAGTTAGTTAGTCTCATAGGGCGTCGCCCAAAACAATAAAGAAACATAAATACTAACTATAGCTTGTTTTATTGAGCTTCGCCTACATTCCACCCCCTGTAACAGGGTTCAACCGACTTACAATTCTTGGTCTGTGGGAAGCACAATAATCTTCGCTACGGGTCGACGTAGGACCCCATTTACAGTCTTAACATCTACTACACGGATAATACCATCGTGTCCATGATACACAGCTTTGATGAGACCTTTGGTCCACGCACTTCGCGGTCTATTATTGTCCACAATCACTACTACGTCACTGATACGTACGTTCGGCACATTGTTTAACCACTTTTCCCGACGTTGGAGCGTAGGCAGGTACTCTCGCAGCCAGCGCCGCCAGAACATGTCGGCGAGCGCGTTCACGCGCCGCCACTGCCGGCGAGAGTCGATGTCTTCGGCGTCGCTCGATGCAAACGGAGTACTCCCGGACGCAGTGCCCAGGAGTAGATGGTTCGGCGTCAGGACCACGGGCTGGTCGTGGTCGTCGTTCACGTAGCTCAGTGGCCGGCTGTTTACGATCAGCTCGGCTTCGGTGAGGAGGGTGTAGAGGACCTCCTCACGAGGGGCACGCTCCTTGAGCGTACTGCGAAGTGCGTTCTTCACGGATCTCACCAGGCGCTCCCAGCAGCCACCCATGTGTGGGGCCGCCGGGGGATTGAAGTGCCATTCGATGCCACGGTGAATGGCCTCGGCCCTTATCTGACCTTGGTTGAGGTCTTTCAGGGCTGCTCGAAGCTCGGTATTGGCCCCGATGAAGTTGGTACCCTGGTCAGAGTACAGATGTGCTGGTTGCCCGCGGCGCGCTATGAGGCGCCGCAAGGCTAGTATGGCGGAGTCGGCGCTTAGGGAAGCGGCCAACTCAAGGTGGACGGCGCGTGTAGTGAGGCAGGTGAATAGGACACCCCACCTCTTCTCGCGCCGTCGCCCGATTGCGACCTCCATCGGGCCGAAGTAGTCCACCCCCACTCGCACAAAGGCTCGTCTGGATGGTTCCAGCCTTGCGAGCGGCAGGTCACCCATCTTCGGTGGCGCGGGCTTGGCTCGGCAGACGCGACAGAGTTGGCAGTTGGCAACCACTGTCTTCACTGAGGTTCTGATTTTAGTGACCCAGTATTTTTCCCGTAGATTGTTGACGACGGTCTCGTGGTTGGCGTGCAGAGCCATCGCATGGTAATGAGCGATTAGCTTTCTTGTCAGAGGATGGCGGCCCTCCAGGATAATAGGGTGCCGCTCGCCGAACGTGAGCACCTCACAGGCACTCAGGCGCCCTCTCACTCGTAGCAACCCGTCGTCGGCTATCATGGGGTCGAGAGCCTTGATGCTGCTGCTGCTGGGAACGGGCAGGCCTTTTAGGATGGTGGCCCGCTCGCTTTGGAAGCTTTCTTCTTGACACAGCCTCAACAGGCTGTTGTGAGCATCTTCTAGGTCTCGCTGACACAGCTCCGTAGTCGACCGACGTTTACGACATCGGCCGCTGAAGATGAGCACGCGCGCCATGACACGCTGAATGCGCGTCCACGATGAGTAGCGCTCGTACTCTAGGAGTGGTGCCGCCGGTGCTGCCGCGGCGTGGACCCGCTGGATGCGCTCAAGGTCCGCTTCCGACGCCTCAGCCTCGGGACACGCAGGCCACAGCTCCTGTGGGTTACATAGAAACGAGGGGCCCGAGAGCCACTCCGCGTGGTCATCGGGCCAACACAACCTGGTGGCCTTATCAGCTGGGTTATCCTGTGAAGGTACCCAGCGCCAGTTGCCTCTGTCTGACAGCCTATCTATTTCGGCTAGTCTGTGCGAGACGAATCGTTGAAATTCCTGTGCATCGGAGTTTATCCATTTTAATACAGTCTTGCTGTCGGTCCAAAGGAATTTCTTTTCGATTCGTATACCTAACTCTTTGTGGGCAGTGTCTGCTATACGACAGGCTAACACGGCTGCTTGTAACTCTAGCCTGGGAATGGATACTACTTTTTGTGGAGCTACTCGCGCTTTCCCTAGTAACATAACCGATTCCCTCTTTCCTTCAGAGTTAGAGCCCACTAGGTATACTACTGCGGCGTAAGCAAGCTCGCTGGCGTCCCCGAACGCGTGTAATTCTAAATTATCGAGTTTTAACCCGTACCACCGCGGTATTTTTAATTCGTTTAAGCGGTATAAATTATGGAGCCAATTAAACCATACTTTGGCGTCCTTTTCTTTTAAGGGTTCGTCCCATTGTATTCCCGACTTCCATATTCGTTGCATTAATATGCGTGATTGAATTACACACGGGTATAGGAAACCTAGCGGGTCGTAAATCGACATTATCATACTAAGAAATTGTCTTTTAGTGGGCACTAAACTACCATTCATAATTTCCGGTGGTAGTCTCTTAAATGACAGATCAAAACCTAACTCGTCGTCTTTAGGTGACCATATTAAACCTAGGGTCCTCTCTACTGAGCCTGTTCCCTTCTCAAGGGCTACCTTATCAGGCATTTCTATTTTCAGCCTTTCCCTTAGCTCCGATGAGTTAGTGACCCACCCCCGGATAATGAATCCACCGGATGCATGTATTCGTGTCACTTCCTCTATTAACGTGTTAGCCTTCTCCTCGGTCCAAGCACTATCTAGATAGTCGTCCATATAGTGCCTAGATTTGATGGCTTCCACAGCTTCGGGATAAACATCAATGAAATCATCGGCATTTTTGTTGAGTATATATATTGCCGTAGTAGGGGACGAGGCTGCACCAAATATCATGGAATTCATCGCGTATGTATCTGGTTCTTTATGGTGATCCGCGCCTCTCCATAAAAATAATTGCGCGCCTTGATCTTCTGCCCTTATTTTTACTCGTAAGAACATATCAGCGATATCCCCTGAAAACGCGACGGGGCCTATCCTGAACTTAATTAAAATACCTAGCAAAGAATTCAGTAAGTCAGGTCCGGTTAGCAGATTATCATTTAAACACGTCCCATGAGACGTAGCGGCTGCGTCGAACACGAGACGTAGCTTGCCCGGTTTGTTCGGGTTAACGACTCCGAAATGCGGTAAGTACCAAACCGGCGAGCTGTCTATGTTACCGTCTACTTTACGCGCGTAACCTTCGTCTACTAACCTACCTATCTGAGCTGAATATTGCTCAGCGAAACTAGTGTCTTTACGCATACGTTTCTCTATGCCGTACAGCCTTTGCCTGGCCTGATTATAATTATCAGGTAACTGAATATTGTCATGTTTCCACAACAAACCGACCTCCCATTGTGACTGGTCAGGGATACGATGGCTAGTGCTGTCTAACACGGCTAATGCCCTTTCGACATCTTTATGTTTACGTAAATTCTCTGAAATACCTATCGCTTCTAGCTCAAACTGTGATTTAACTAGATTATGTAAATCAGGAAGGGAAACGGTCATGCAACTAACACATTCTTTACTATTATTATTGTTATTAATATTAAATGGTCCATGTATGACCCAACCTAACTTAGTGAGTGAGGCAACTGGCTTACCGGATTTTCCTTGGCGGATGTCCTGACTGACGAGCAGCTCCCAGTTGTCCTGTCCGAGAAGCAGCAGCGGTTTGGCTCCCCTCATCTCTACGCAACCCAAGTCGCGTAGGTGCGCGTTGTCGTCGATCACTGTGGCGGACACTGTTTGCGTTGGTAGGTTAATGTCCACTATTGTCCGACACGTAATGTTATGGCACTGACCGTTAGGTCCTTTTACGCGCACTTGTACCACTCGCGACGTTGAGTCTGTTACTCCGTAGCCACCCGCGGTTTTTAAGGAGAGAGGAACACATGGGCCCACTAAGTCTGTGGCGAGCGAGCTGTCGATGAGTGACACGGTCGCACCATCGTCCAGTAGTGCGTAACACTGATTATCGTCACTGTTTCCATCGCTGACCGTTACTGGCATAATTTTCAGTAGTGCCGTAGCTCGCCACTCGCCTATATTTGTGACGCTTTCCGTCTTACTTTCTGGCGGCGTAGCCACCTTTTCTTTCGGCTGCTTATCCGCGTGTAACAGCAGGTGATGTCCGAACCCGCACTTCTTGCATCTACTCGCACGGCAAAACCTCTTGGGATGTTTACTCACGAGACATTTGAAGCATGTGTTCTTCTCCTTTATCGTGTCCCAACGCTGTTGAACGGTAAGCTTTTTGAACTGGTCACACTCTTCTATGTTGTGCTTTCGTTGACATATAACGCATTCTTCAGGAGCGGCAGACTCGTCGCTCTGCGTGTTCACTCGTTGCGTCAACGGAGGCCTGCTCGCGGCCGAGCGCGCGGCGTTGGCTGGCCGGGACTGACCGGCGCCGCCATACTTCTGCTGTTGCTTGGCAGGGGGCTTCGATGGACCGGGCTCAAACATACTCGCCTGAGTGTAGTACGACGTTGAGCGTGTCAAGTGTATCAGAAAATGTGATAATATTTCTAGATTTGGAGACACTCTTAGGTCCACCCCCTGTGTGTTGTCCAGGCCCATTGCGAAGTCACCGTATTGCGCGCGCTGTACAGGGGTCAGCTTGCTCAGCAGGTCACTCACCAGCTGTGGATTATTTATATATCCATCCGCACGAATATTTTTGAGTAACGAAACACAATTTCGGACCGTTGACGAGAATTTCCTTAGTTCGCGTCCACTTTCCGTTACTCTAGGTAATTCTTTGACCTTTTGTATGGCGTACTGTAGCACTAGGGTCGGGTGACCGTACTCATCCTCTAGCGCGCGCATTATCTCGGACGGATCAGTTGACGATCGTAGTAAGTCCTCTACTGATACCTTTGCGTCGCCTTGTAACGAGGTTTTTAATCGTGCTAAGTTTTCGTGCGCCTTGAAATTGTATAATTGTGATGTTTCCCAGTACATGTTCCGATATGATATCCAGTCGGCTGGGTCACCTTTAAAGTAGGGCAATTCATATGCCTGTCTTGGTACCGGTCGTGGTGGTCGTGCCATGTTCGTGATAGCCTCTGCCAGTCTGTCTATCTTACGGTCTCTGTCCCCTGACGATTCTCTCCGCCTTTCTCTTTCATCCGCTCCGTACTGCATCTGCCGCCGTGTATCCGACTCGAGTGTGGCTACTCGAGGTACACTTGCGACCGGAGTGGTAAAGGCGGTATAACGGCTGGGTAACTGGAACCTTACTCCATCTGACGTTACTGGCATGTACCTGGACGTAATTGGTGCCGTTATGTTAGGTAACGGTACAGACGCGGATGTCCTAGGTACTCGGGACTGGTCTAGATCACACGGCACTGACGACCCACGGTGGTTATTCACAAGATTCACCCTACTTACGGTTTGTTCACGGGGGTCAGATGTTTCACGGGGCGCAGCCATTTCAATAGGTGCGCCTGACACAGCCGGCGTCCCCAATACTTCTATCAATTGGGGGACTTGGGGCGTGGTTTTCACCCACTCTTCGACGCGCTGTGTCGTACTCACATCTGACTGTGAATCATCGCTTTCAGCGGCCGCCTCTATCTCAGCTATTTCCGCTTCCATCCTTTTCTTGACGAGGTTTTCCTTGTCTTTGACCAGGTTCTCTTTCAACTGCACTAATTCGCGCTCCGCTTCGTACTCGATCCGTTTTTTAAGGTAATCGACGCTCCTGTGGCTATTTCTTGACGATATTTTGCTGCGCGGCGAGGTGTGGCGACCCTTGGGCGCTGCCTGCCCCCCGTGCGCTCTCTCTGACGTCAATTTACTGTGGTCAATTAATCGGCCACCGGTGAGCGGAATATTGCGAGCGGACGTCGATGCCAATGTCGGTGCTACGGACGGAGAACCTGGAGCCCTTTCGGATGGTAAGCCTGAGTCAGAGACGATGTCCTCTGCTTGTCGCGTACCCATTTCTTCCGCCAGTCTTCGTAACTTGCTGCGTGTCGTGATTTCACTTCTGTGACTCATGATTCTGACTGGTTCACTCTATTCTAATTGAACCTGATCCGGCTCGAAGGACCAAAATGTTAATAAAACGGGAGTCAGGTGTTGTAGGCGGGGGTGACGGTGTTCCCTTGACGAAAGAGTGAAATTAAACCAGTCAGAATGTCGTAATAATTGAGTATATTTGGCACACATAAAATTACACAGAAATCACTACAAATGGTTGTAAAAGAGTACACAGCACGCAATATAAAATAGAATCAGAATAAGCAGTACACATAATTAAATCCTAGCTATATTACACTTGAAGACTGGCTAACTAGATATAGGGTACATCGCGACTAAGCAGTGGACAGCGGAGCCACTTACTTCACAAACACTACGTGGTAACTTGATGATTCATGTGAACTTGTAACAATACTAAATCCAAAAATAGACGCTCGGCCCTTTTATAACTTTTGTTGCCTACCGCAAGTAGCGTATACATTTCTTTACTTTGATTAGCCGCTCCGCCAATTGAGAGCGAGAAAAATGGACTTTCCCTAAGATACAGGTTTCGACTTGTCGAGAATTTCAAAACACGTGTAAGCGAGTTCAAGGTTTCTGCTTTCTTATTGGATTAACAATGTGGCTCGTCCTATTGGACATACGCTACTTTCAAAATCGTGTACGAACTACGTAAGATATTTTAGGTATATTCATACCTACTCACAGCTAATTAGTGCTTTACAATAAATGAGTTAGGTAACTATAAGCTAATTAGTTTTATACAAACATAACACAGGCATTACAGACTAATTAGATTCCAACAGGTTATTGTTACAGGTAATTGCAGGTTAATTAGAATTCAAAAGGTCAAGACAATGGTAATACAGCTGATTATAAACATACATCGGTATTTACTTAAGTATCTTCATGGAAATCTACTACTTTTATTAAAGAACAGTATAGGTATTTGTTTAGGTATTTTACAGAGGCTATACCGGAGTTACCGAATACAATAGCGAGGAGATATTAATGTTAAAAGTTAGTTAGTCTCATAGGGCGTCGCCCAAAACAATAAAGAAACATAAATACTAACTATAGCTTGTTTTATTGAGCTTCGCCTACAAGCTTGCCCGACAATTCTTTCTCCATTACAGCGCACACCTGCTCCAATCAATCCCCACGTTGCTTATGCCCGACACTTACAAGAACTGATACTGTAAAATATCTGGGTGTATGTGAGATAGATGGAGGATTACGATGGGACAAACAAGTTGACGCCATTACCACTAGATTTTTGAAGCTTTTGCATGTTTTCAAATCCCTTAGAAACTCGCATGCATTATGTCAATCCATCATTGGATATTGCATCACAGTATGGGCTGGTGCAAATAAAACCAGTCTTCTGAGGATTGAAAGAGCGCAGAGAGCCGTTCTAAAGGTGATGTCGCGCAAACCTTATCGGTATGCCACTACGCAACTATACGCTGATTCCGAAGTACTTTCAGTCCGTTAGCTTTTTCTGTTGCAGTGTACTGTTAGAAAACACTCTAGCGTTCCACCAAGTGACCCCAAAAAAAGGAAAAGCTACCGTTAAGTACCCCTCACAAAACCACCTTCGCTCAACACCAATACTACACAGTAGGTACATACGTCTACAAACAAATTCACAAAAAGCTAAATATTTAAATATGAAATTAAATCATAATTAACGAAATGGCTACTGGAACACGACTATCAACAAACAGAATCCCTACTCAAGTACGTCACCTAACTTGATATCTCAAATCATACGCACACACGCACGCACGCACGCACACACACACACCACACACATGCACACACACCACACACACCAACACACATACACAAACACACACACACACACAGACACACACGCACACACACATCACGTAAATATATACTTAAATTGGTTTTTATTCGAATCGAAATATGCCTCGTTCGATCCTTATCGGTTCGCTGTTCCTTTGGATATTTCGACATCCTGGATAGCGAAGGACCGTCCTCCACTGCCCCATACATGAAATCAGGAAGGTGCGCAGAGTTGCATCAACTTCATACATCTCCAGCACCCTCTTGAGCCATGTATGTGGCATCAAGTCATAGGTCTTCTTAAATCTATCCAACATGTTGACAGATCCTTTCGGGAACGACGAACCTGTTGGCTAATGGCCATATCAATGAGGAGCAGCTCCTTAGTACCGCGAAACCCGTTCCTTCATCCATTTTGAGAGACAGACATGATGGAGTTGGTGTCAATATGATTGTAAATTTTAGCTCTCAAAATGGATGTAAGAAGTTTATAGACCGTCGGCAAACACGTGATCGATCTATAATTTTTGGGTTCTGCGGTACTACCTGATTTGTGGAGCAGGTGGGTAATTCCTGTTGTTCCGTCCCGTTTGACTTGATTAATCTGTGCGCCTAACGGAACGCGCGTGTAACGAAGTGACAACTGTCACTTGTCAGTTAGACTTTGACACTCTTTGGTTTGGTCTTTGAAAAATGGAGGATCGTCGTATTTTGCTTGCGACCTTTTGTTGATTAATCCTTTTGAATCGGTCGATTTGTGGACAATTTGTCGTGACCCAATTGTTTTGTGTGTAACCAACCCCTTTTGACGAAATAGACCGGGTGTATCTTTGGACATTGATTGAAATAGTTTGAGGTGATAGTGATACCATTGTGGACCGCGTGCTGAGAAAATGTACAGCGTCTTGGAGCGGCCTTGTATCCTGAGAATACTTACAGCGTCACTACACAATACAATATACACTCATTTACATACATAAATCCAGGTAGGCTCCAGAACCAGTTTACCTCAACCAGGTGCGTCTTTTGAATATTTGTATTAATCAGCTCCGCGCACGGCGGACAGTTCGCAGCTACTCTTGTCCCAGGGCCCACGATCATCATGCTTCCACTGCGCTAATTGAGTCCTATGGCCAGGGCCTTGGCCTGGCATCGAACATTATTGGTAGCAGAGCGTGGTTGTGAGTAGGGGTCACAAAACCGCTGGTATATTAGGAAACCGGTTTTTCGATTTTTATTTCATCACAAAACCGGTTTTCCGGTTTTTTCGGTGATTTCGATTATTTCAATGTTTTTTTTTAAGTAAACATACCTATTTTTATGGTTCTTAAGTCTTTTTGTCGTCGACAGTCATTAATAAGCTTAATTGCTAAATCAGAGATCACAAGAATCAATTGAAAAACTCCTTTTGAGTAAATAAACTAAAAAACAACAACAACAATATTATTGTAACTGAGAATCAACAGAACATCTCGCTTAAAGCAACGATAAATTAAACTCCATTCTTATTTTTGTAATTACACCGTAAAATTGAAAGAATGTTTAAAGTGATAACATTCAGCGAGATTCGGAGCCTGATTTACTTTATTATTCAGACGTGTTTTTACAGTCTGTTTGACGTCGATTAATCAAAATCAAATTATAAACATAAAAACGTAGCTCATTAATTTCATCAAAATTGAAATGATCATAGTTTGATCAAAATTGAAAATCATTTCAATTTATAGTCAAAATACTGTATTTCTATGTTCGTTCTGATGAACGAACGTATTTTAACTGTTAAATCACATAAATCAGCAAAATCGAAAAAAAATCGTACCACGGCCTTTTAAGTGGTTATAAAGGTAACCGGCTGATGAGAAGATTCTTTTAGCCTCGACACTCAAAGGGAGGAACTTTAAACAAAAGCCTCCATTTTTATAAAGGGCCAGCTCTACTTTAACGATGGCAGGTTAAATCATTCTCAAATTCTGTATCAACAGCGGTGGAAGTCCTTTTTTTCGGATGGGAAATCATCACTTGACGTCTCCCGCTCTGGCTGGAGTGGAAGGGCGTGTCAACCCACCCGTGTTTCTTCAGCTGCCTATGCCTGGGCAACCGCTCTTCCGAACAAATCCACGACCCTGGCAGGCATCGGTACTAGCCGGCCACTTCATTGATGCTAACATCTCTTTGAGGCGCGCGTGGTATAAAACTCGCCGTCGACCGGGCCTAGTCCTTACCGGGCGGCGAGCTACCCATTGCTCGCCACCCGCAAGCCTGCGCCTACTGAAGCCAGAAGTCCGCAATGGACTCCCGACGCCCGGGGCGTCTCCTGAGGCGGCTAGGGGCGTGAGGGCGCATAGATTGCCTCTCCCTCACGTGCTCCGCCTCCTCCTTCGCGAGCATTACTGCCTCGCAGAAGGAGGTGATGGCTGCCTTTGCCCTCTCGCTTCGTACATAGCCTGAACCAGGGCCGGACGCGAGATATCGCCGCGATCGATCGTCTCCACGAGGACACGGTGGTGTTCCGCCCAGGCAGGGCACACTTTCACCGTATGCTCCACCGTGTCCACCAGGCGATCCACACAGTGGTAACAGCCGGGCCTTTCCCGCCACCCTATCCTGAATAGAACCTCGTGAAGCACCGGTGTCCGGTGAGGGCCTGCGTCAGGCGGAATGTGAGGATGCCTTGGAGCCTCTCCAGCCACTCCTCAGAGGGGGGGAGTAGTGCACGTCGTACGTCCGTTGTTAGGTTGAGACTCAGACACAGACTTTTCAGTTGATTGATACTATACCTCGGCAAAGACAGCACCAATGGCACCAATATAATCATTGTAATTGATGAGACAATATGTGTACATTATAAACATGTCATATCATTGAATAAGTTATTATTTTAAGAGAAAACCGAAATAATCGAAACCTCGGTTTTAGCTAAACTGAAATCCGGTTTCTAAAAATGTCTTAAAATCCGGATTAACCGGTTTTTTCGGTTTCGGTGAAACCGGTTTTGTGACCCCTAGTTGTGAGGTATGCAACCGACAAAAATTGGTAATTTACAGTAAGCTAAGTGCTTGGAAGTCTCTTTAGGGAAGTAGTAATTTGCTGTAGATATTTGTTAACTATGATTGTTTAATTATTTGTATTAATTTGTTTAAATTGTCGAGACAAGTAAACTGATGTTACCAAAGTCAGCCGGGTTGCATATGCTAATAGAGTTAATTGGATTGGGTTATGTTTAGGGCTTGCAATATTCGTTCATTTTTATTATCCGGATAATACGGATATTAATATCTTACTATCCGGAGTATCCGGATAATGCGGATAATACGGTTATTTTTATTTTTTTATATTAATAAAACTGATTAGCTTTTGTAACACGTTTTAATCAGTCTCTTAAGCAAAATTACGAAGAAATAATAAACTATACCAATATTTCATGTTACAATTATCTACATTTAAAAACTAGTTCACTTTCTAAAATTATACAATAAAACACCGATACCGCACAAATAATTTGTATCTGTTCTTCTCATACTAAAAACAATTCTTATTAAAAATGAGATCTTACATTTATCACAAATCACAACATCTCAATCAAATCAACCTATTTAAAACAATAATTAAATAAAAATATCACTTTCCCTAGTAAATCAGCTGAATTGTTAAACAATAGTATAAATCAAATATAATAAAACAAAAATGAACAAAATATCTGAAAATAATCAAATAACCATGAAGGGTTTTTGTTAATATAATATTAATTAATTCTTAAATTATTTTTATTCAATTTCTGGTAATAAATCTTAAAAAGCTTAAACTGTCTAACAAATCTTCTTTCATGGAAGTTCTTAAATGGTTACATAAATATCCTGTAGCAGAGAACACTCTTTCTGCTTCAACGCTTGTCGGTGGTATTGATAAAAGTAGATTGTAAACCCTTTCTAAATTCGTGCTTCTTTGACCATTCTCATCAAATAGCGCCATCTATACTAGAATCGTGGTGTCTAAATCATTTGTTGAAGAAATCGGTCGCTGCGCAGAAGATGGCTGACTCATGTACTCACTGGATTATTTCTTCTCGTATTTGCGTTTTAATTGATACGCTTACAGTTGAAGAAGAACAACCTTCTGTACCTTGTGTATTGTCCACTGAAGTTATGACTGTTTGATCTGGTTGTTGTGCATCAAAAAATGTAGAAATAATTTTAACAATCGTCAGTCTCACAGATTCGTTTGAAGGATTTTCAAAAGGAAGAAAGTCTATAGCAAACAACTGGCAAGAAGTAGGTTTGCCATTTTGAACATAGCTGATGTCAACCGATCATTGAGGCTGCGCCCAGCGCGCCGGTTGAGTGCGGCCCAGAGGGTCATGGCCATCCGGTTAATCCGAGGATACCGCACGATCTCGTGCGAGGCGGCGAGCCTCCTTGCCGGAGTGCCGCCATGGGATCTGGAGGCAAAGGTCCTCGCGCACATGTGGGAGTGGCGCGAGGAGGCGAAACGCCGGGGCGAAACACCGCTGCCGCGACAAATCGCGGCACGGCGGACAGAGCTCCGGTGTGATCTCATGGCGACATGGCGGATACGATTGTCGCAACCCAGTGCTGGGCACGCCACAATTGCGGCGGTAAGTCCCCTCTTTGAGGAGTGGATAGAGAGGCGTCACGGCGTCCTCACCTTCCGCCTGACGCAGGTTCTCACCGGGCATGGGTGCTTCGGTGGGTTCCTGTTCAGAATAAAGCGGGATCGTCTGGAGGACACGGTGGAGCATACGGTGGAGGTGTGCCCTGCCTGGGCGGAGCACCGCCGTGTCCTCGTGGAGGCGATCGGCGGCGGCGACCTTTCGAGTCCGGCCCTGGTGCGAGCCATGGTACGGAGCGAGAGGGAATGGGAAGCCGTCACCTCCTTCTGCGAAGCAGTAATGCTCGCGAAGGAGGAGGCGGGGCGCGATTGAGGACTCCCGGCCACCGTAGGCGCGAGCTTGCGGGTGGCGAGCAATGGGTAGCTCGCCGCCCGGTAAGGACCAGGCTCGGGTCGACGGCGCGTAGTGTTCCACGCGCGCCTCAAAGAGATGTCAGCAGCAGTGAAGGGGTCTACTAGGACCGATGCCTGCCGGGGTCGCGTGATTGTTCGAAGGAGATACCGTGACCCTGGCACATGGGCAACTGATGGAACACGGATGGGTTTTAGTCAGTGAAAGTCTGACACGCCCTCCCGGTCCGCCCAGAGCGGGAAAAGTCATTTGATGATTTCCCATCCTGAAAAAAAAAAAAAAAAAAAATGTCAACCGAACGCAACCGAAGTAAATGATCGGGTTGGCTGACTAGTCGGCTATTTTGCAGCCGACTTGTCGGCTAGGCGGCCAAAGTCATAGTTGGCCCATCTCTAATAAATAACGTAATAACAGTTATGTACATACTCCACAGTTGGCAGCTTTTTATTTAATATTTAAAAATTAAAAACAACTATCCGTAACATTCGAAAACTCCGGATGGTGATGCAGGTAAAATCCGGATTTTAAAATCGGCGGATATCCGGATAATGCGCATATCCGGATATCCGGATTGCAAGCCCTAGTTATGTTACAACCCCTTGTAGGTTCTGACCTGTTGTATTGAATGTCTGGAAGACATTAAAATATAGGAGTTTTTGTACCATTGACATGGTTGTTTGTGAAAATTGACATTTGAAATTAACATTTGAAATTGAATTTGAATTTGAATTTTTGAATTGAATTTAAAATTGAATTTTTGAACGTTGACATTGGTTTTGAATTAAAATAAAAGTTTATTGTTGTTTATTGGGTTGGAACCAATATTTTTGTTGTCTTGAGTTGGCAGTTTAATTGTTTGCTTTGTATTTTCTTTTGTTATTTCTTGAGTTGTTGACTGGCAGTTTAGCAGTTTAATTGTTTGCTTGGATTTCCTTTGTTATTTATTGATTGAACTTTGTTATTTAATTATTTTTGTTTTGTTTATTTGAATTGTTTTGTTTGTGCAATGGCATACAAATGGAAATATTGGAGAGCCGGACACCTGTCCAGGTCAAACCGGAGACCTCGGTTGTTTCAGGTCCCGGACTATTGAGTAGACTGCCTACTTTGGAACTGCCACACTTTGACGGTCGCTTGGACCATTGGTTGGGTTTCCTAAACCTTTTTGAGAGTTTGGTTGATGCACGTTCGGACCTCAGACCCGCCCAAAAGTTGGCCTATTTGTTGTCAACCGAACGCAACCGAAGTAAATGATCGGGTTGGCTGACTAGTCGGCTATTTTGCAGCCGACTTGTCGGCTAGGCGGCCAAAGTCATAGTTGGCCCATCTCTAATAAATAACGTAATAACAGTTATGTACATACTCCACAGTTGGCAGCTTTTTATTTAATATTTAAAAATTAAAAACAACTATCCGTAACATTCGAAACCTCTGGATGGTGATGCAGGTAAAATCCGGATTTTAAAATCGGCGGATATCCGGATAATGCGGATATCCGGATAATGCGGATATCCGGATATCCGGATTGCAAGCCCTAGTTATGTTACAACCCCTTGTAGGTTCTGACCTGTTGTATTGAATGTCTGGAAGACATTAAAATATAGGAGCTTTTGTACCATTGACATGGTTGTTTGTGAAAATTGACATTTGAAATTAACATTTGAAATTGAATTTAAAATTGAATTTTTGAACGTTGACATTGGTTTTGAATTAAAATAAAAGTTTATTGTTGTTTATTGGGTTGGAACCAATATTTTTGTTGTCTTGAGTTGGCAGTTTAATTGTTTGCTTTGTATTTTCTTTTGTTATTTCTTGAGTTGTTGACTGGCAGTTTAGCAGTTTAATTGTTTGCTTGGATTTCCTTTGTTATTTATTGATTGAACTTTGTTATTTAATTATTTTTGTTTTGTTTATTTGAATTGTTTTGTTTGTGCAATGGCATACAAATGGAAATATTGGAGAGCCGGACACCTGTCCAGGTCAAACCGGAGACCTCGGTTGTTTCAGGTCCCGGACTATTGAGTAGACTGCCTACTTTGGAACTGCCACACTTTGACGGTCGCTTGGACCATTGGTTGGGTTTCCAAAACCTTTTTGAGAGTTTGGTTGATGCACGTTCGGACCTCAGACCCGCCCAAAAGTTGGCCTATTTGTTGTCTGTCCTGGAAGGTGAGGCCCGAGCCTTGGTACAGCATTTGTCGGTGACTGACTCAGCCTACCCTACCGCTTTGGAACTACTCACCCGGCGGTACCAAAACAAACGTTGTTTGGCTGACGTTCATATTGAACAGATTTTGGGGTTACCGGTCATTACTAGTTTGTCAGCATTGCGTACTGACCTGTTGAACCCATTGGTGGCAGCGACCAACGCTTTAAAGCGATTGGACTTGCCGGTGGACCATTGGTCTTACCTTTTGGTACATGTTGTGCTGCAACGGCTTCCTGCCGATTTGAGGGCTCGTTTCGAGCAAAAGTGTGGTGGGGATAGTGTCACACATCTCCCCCCATTTGGTGACCTCATCAAATTTTTGGAGGATGAGTGTCGGTTTGTGGATAACTCTAGCGTTGCCACCGAGTCGCGCCAGCCGTCTTTCCGGCCACAAGACCAGGGACGGACTGGGGCTCGCGGGCCTGTTGATAGTCACCCCGCCACTCGTTTTGCTGGCACCCAGAGTCGTCCTGTTTGTGAGTTTTGTAGGGACACGGGGCATGGCATGGCAACTTGCGCGGCCTTTTTGAAATTGCACGTGAGTGCCCGCCGCCGAATTGCCAATGCACGCCACCTGTGCTTCTCATGTTTGGGGGCTCACTTCCATCGGGACTGCCCCAACCCCCGCCCTTGTAGATTTTGTAGGGGGTCCCATTTGGACATTTTGTGCGCTAACGCGAACCACGCTGGCAGACCAGCCTCTGATGGAGGTTCGCGTACGGGGGGGTACCATGGAGTTGGTCACCGGGCTTCTGGCTCGCCGGTTCAGAACCGGGAAGAGGCCCGCAATTTTGAGCGCCGCACTCCACCCCCCGCGCAAGTTGATCGGGAGCCGCGCGACCGCCATTTGGTCTCCCCGCGTAAAGGCGATTACGCAGTTGTTGCTAGGCAGCGCTGGCCAGACCAGCACCGCCTTCCCTCCCCTCCATTGGCGGAACGTCCCCGGTTGGAGTCACGCCCCCCGCCATTCAGGCATCCGGTGGGATATGCCCTTCCAGCGATGGCGCGTGGCTCGGGACACCGCGCGGACGAGGAATTTGACCTCCATCGTCGTCGGGAAAGACTTGGGCCTGGGTGCGGCGATCGGTCACCGCCCAGGCATTGTTAGGAACTTGGCGCCTGCCCCGCTAAGGTACCCCCTCAGATCGACACGGTTTTATTGCCAACGGCATCGGTCAGGGTCTGGGGGCCCACGGGGGACTCTGTTGTGGTCCGTGCCATTTGGGACACGGGAGCCCAGGGTTGCCTTTTGTCTATTTTTTTGTTGTTTTGTTTGTGTATTGTTTGGGCGAAATTGTTTTCTTCAGCGCCTTTGGACTGCGGAACTTGGTTGGGACGAGCCACTTCGGGAAACCCTGTTGGAAGATTGGCTCCAATTTTTATCCGCACTCCCCGCAGTCAACGAGGTCGTGTTACCCCGTGCTATCCTCCCCTCTGGGAGCTACACTGCTACCCTTCATGGGTTTTGTGATGCATCTTCGCACGGTTATGCAGCTGTTGTTTATCTGCGCACCGTCAGCGCGACAAGCCAGGTGAATTTGTCACTGGCCTTGACCAAAAGCAAGGTGGCCCCCCTCCGGACGGCACTGACCATCCCTAAGTTAGAATTGTCAGGGTCGGCGCTTCTTGTGCGTCTATTGAACCACGTTGCTCACACTTTGGGTGGAACTGTGGACATTCGGGCTTCTTACGCCTGGACGGACACTCAAATTGTTTTGTGTTGGTTGAAGACGTCCGTCCACTCTTTGGAGGTCTTTGTTGCGAACCGAGTGTCCCAGATTCAAAATTCTGAAACGCATTCGATTTGGAGGCATGTACCTGGAGATCTGAAACCAGGCGACGTGGCCTCACGTGGGTGCATGGCACCCCACCTGATTGCTCGCCCCCTATGGTGGGGACCAGACTGGCTGACTCACCCCTTGGATGATTGGCCTCGAACGCCAGTCTTGATGTCGGGTCCTTTGCCCGGGGTCAAGGTGCTCGCTGTTGGAACGAAGGACTCTCCGTTTGACCCTAATTTTGTTGAGTCGATTTAGCTCCCTCGACAAGTTGTTGAATTGTTGGTGACTGATCGTCACATTAAGAGTTTTGGAAATTGTCGGGAGCCGTTAAGAAGTTGAACCACTTTTTGGACGATACGGGTCTTTTGCGTGTTGGGGGACGGTTGAGGCACTCTAGCGTTCCTTATGGGGCCCGTCACCCCCTTTTGTTGCTAAGGAGGGCCATTTGGTTAAATTGTTGTTGTTGTTTTGTTTGGTTGTTGTTGTTTGGTTGTTTGTTATTGTTTGACCCGCCAGCCTGCTCCCTATTGGGGGGTATTTTTGAAGCCGTGGTGAAAGCGGCAAAGGGACTCTGGCGCAGATTGTTGGGAGACACCGTTCTCACCTTTGAGGAGTTAGCTACGGTATTTTGCCGCATTGAAGCTGTATTGAACTCGCGTCCATTGTGCCCGCTGTCTTCGGACCCGAACGACTTGGAGGCCCTAACCCCGGGCCATATTTTTTTGATTGGACAGCCACTTGTCGCCCTGCCTGAGTACCCTTTTGTCGATGTGAGCCAAAATCGGCTATCGCGGTTTCAGTTGGTGCAGCAGCTCGCTCAGAGTTTTGGAAGCGTTGGAGCTTGGAGTATTTGCACATCCTCCGGCAGCGCGTCAAATGGACTGATAAAACGCAACCTTGTCAAGATTGCCAATTGATTAGCGGACGGGAAGGCCCGTCCGGGGGGGGGGGGGGGTAGATGTTCCGTCCCGTTTGACTTGATTAATCTGTGCGCCTAACGGAACGCGCGTGTAACGAAGTGACAACTGTCACTTGTCAGTTAGACTTTGACACTCTTTGGTTTGGTCTTTGAAAAATGGAGGATTGTCGTATTTTGCTTGCGACCTTTTGTTGATTAATCCTTTTGAATCGGTCGATTTGTGGACAATTTGTCGTGACCCAATTGTTTTGTGTGTAACCAACCACTTTTGACGTAATAGAACGGGTGTATCTTTGGACATTGATTGAAATAGTTTGAGGTGATAGTGATACCATTGTGGACCGCGTGCTGAGAAAATGTACAGCGTCTTGGAGCGGCCTTGTATCCTGAGAATACTTACAGCGTCACGACACATTACAATATACACTCATTTACATACATAAATCCAGGTAGGCTCCAGAACCAGTTTACCTCAACCAGGTGAGTCTTTTGAATATTTGTATTAATCAGCTCCGCGCACGGCGGACAGTTCGCAGCCACTCTTGTCCCAGGGCCCACGATCATCATGCTTCCACTGCGCTAATTGAGTCCTATGGCCAGGGTCTTGGCCTGGCGTCGAACACCTGTTGTTAGGAACTGGGGTAGCGAACCAGACTCCAAAGCAGTCTGGTACTGAGCCGCCAAGCGAGCATGCGATCCAATGAACCATTTGATCCAGAAGTTGTGCAGCCCGTCCGGCCCTGGAGACTTCCAATTGGGCAATGGACGGACTGCACAAGCTACGTCTTGGGGGCAGATGGTAATAGCCCCCATTTCTGTTATTGGATCGCAGGCTCGCTCGACTTCTCGAGCCCAATCCCCTTCGGTGTGACTGACAGGCACCGACCACATACTGCGCCAAAAAGAACACATGGCGTCATTATCCCGCAGCTGCGTGTCAGCCACACCTTGGATCGGTCGCTTCCAAGCCCTATAAACCTACCTATCATCACTCTGGAAGGTGCGATTCTGAGTGTATCGGTCCACTCGCCGCTTATACCTACGAATACGGCTTGCCCATGCATACACTTTCTGCTTCAGGAAGTCTATGCGCTCTGTGACACGGGATATATAATCCTGAGGGCTGGTATCAGTCCCTGAGAATGCCCATCTCACAAAGCGCATCATTCTAGGGCGAGTGTTGCCCTCCCTGAAGCAGATTAGTTTGCCGATGAGTGCTCTGGCCCCACTAATACGTCGCTCAATTCTGCACTGCCAGGCTGGCACGGCTGGTTTTGGTCGTGTAGCTCTAGAGTTACTAACAAATTAGACGTGAGCTACACGACATGCCGCTACAGTCGCGCAGTACAGAACCGCTTGAGTATCAGTGAGGTCTTCGCGGTCATCAAAATAGATTGACAACTGCGAATCCAGAGCTGCCACCAGCGCCCTATAAAAATACCTCGTTTGCCCTCGGCAAACGAGGTAAGCATGGCCTAAATTCGGGTGACATAGACCGATATTCTCGAATCGCGTCCTCCAAAGCACTCCTCAATTCCTCATTGCACTGGGTACTTACGTTTGTAGCCCTGTCATCACTCCCCTCATCAGCTTGACTTGTCAAGTACTGTGGTGGGACCACAACAGTCTGCAACGGGGGTGCGATGACATGGCTACTCTGCAATTTCATTTCGTAGGCAATCAAGTACAGTGTCATCCAACATATGATTACGCTGCATGACCCGCACCTGATCCGATAGTCGTTGGGTTGAAACGTTGACAGTTGGCTCAAGCACCTGAAAAAGAGAGAGCATCCGAACACGGTACGCGGTCAGATTCTTTCCCCCCTCTGTAGCCCCATAGCATGAGCGCATGACATTCTCATTTATGGATCTTGTCCATCTCATGCGCTGCACGTTTCCGCCGGGAGCTGGGACCCTATCAGAGGCCGGCGGGCCTCGCGGTCCTAAACCGACCGGCGGCCGGCGTCCTCCCCGTTGACGGGGGTGGCGTCGTGGGCGGGGAGAAGTACTCGTCGCTCGAGCTCGACTCAACTGCCACGGCCGGTGTCGTCACAGCGCCCGCAGTGGGGCTGGGTACCGGCGGCGGCGAGGCGGAGCTGAGAGACGAGGCCGGAGGTGGTGGGCGTGCTCTTCGTGCTGCTGATCGGGTCAACATAGTCTTCACATTCCTTTTGATTTTTTCATTTCATTCTGAGGTGACTGTCATGTCACCTCCGATTCGGCAGTTTTAACTTTTTTAGGTTTTTTTACATTATGGTAATTTTTTGTAGTTTTTATAATTCCAGAAGGTTTTACAGGTCGAGGATTTCTTTTCTATTGTAGAGTTTTTCTTAAATTGCGTTAAATATTTATTTTTTGTAAAATAAGGAACACAATACGTCTTGTCAATACAGTGTTATTATCATTTATTCATTTTCTAACATATTAATTATATTTTTAAATATTTTAACAAAAATCTAAAAAAAAAAAACATTTCAAAATATAAAAATTAGTGACCCATCGGCATCGGGAACAGGGTCCAAGCTGTCAGTGGTCAGGGCTCTAGAGAGAGGAACCTCCTGACTATGCGTGCCGTGTCCAGGAGTACTGCCTTCTGAATCAAGCCATGGCCCGAAAAAAGCGACCGTGAAGCTCTTTGCTTTGCCATACTTCCTTACGATCCTTAGTATCTAATACTGCAGGTTTGCGCCAGTTCTCGTTCGCCAAGGAGAGCGGGGTGAGGCCCTTGTCCACTGCAACCACATCTCGGTGCATCCCCACGTCAGATTGAAGGAAATATTCCCTGAGAATGCAGATCTCGCGGTTGTGGAGGGTTTTAGCGTTTAAGAAACCTCGATCCCCACACTTCCGCGGGATGTACAGTCTCATCACTGATGACCGTGGGTGATGCATCCGATCTGCCGTCAGCAATGTACGGACCTTCCTATCCAGAGCGTCTAGTTCCGTTTGAGTCCATTTGAGTATGCCGAAAGAATACATCAAAACCGGCATGACCCAATCGTTGAAGGCACGCACCCTGTTGCCGCCTGATAAAAGACTATTAAATACTTTTTTCAGGCGGCCAAAGAAGCGTTCCCTCAGCGATTGTTTCATGTCGGTAGCATTGATGCCTAATGCTTCCGACATACCCAAATATTTGTAGGTTTAGGTTGAGGAGAGGGATCTAAGGTGTATAGAATCCGTAAGTTCGGTTCCCACGGATTCTACAATCCCCCCTCGATTTACATGCATGACTGCACATTTGTCCACACCAAATTCCATCCTGATGGCACTACTGAATGTTTCTGTTACCTTCAGTAGTTCCATCAGTCGCAAATTGTTGGGGGCAAAGAGTTTCAGATCATCCATGTAAAGGAGGTGTGATATCACCTGACCACCTCTTCTCAATCGATAGCCTAGACCTGAATCCTCCAGCAGTGTGCTTAGAGGATTCAAGGCTAAGCAAAACCAAAGCGGACTCAAACTGTCGCCCTGAAATATTCCTCGCTCAATCCTGATCGGTTCATTGATCTGCTGGATTTGTGGACATCCTGGATAGAGAAGAACCGTCCTCCACTGCCTCATACACGACATCAAGAAGGTGCGTAGAGTTGCATCTATTTTGTACAATTCCAGCACCCTCATGAGCCATGTATGTGGCACGAAGTCATAGGCCTTCTTATAATCAATCCAACATGTCGACAAATCCTTCCGAGATCTACGAACCTGTTGGCTTATGGCCATGTCTATAAGGAGCAGCTCCTTAGTACCACGGGACCCATTCTTACATCCATTCTGAGACACCGACATGATAGCATTACTTTCAACATGGTGCGATATTTTTGCTCTAAGAATGGATGTAAGAACTTTATAGACCGTCGGTAAACAAGTTATTGGTCTATAATTTTTAGGTTCCGCAGTACTACCCGATTTATGAAGAAGGTGGGTAACTCCTGTCGTAAAGAACAGTGGTAGCGACCCAGTCTCTAAAAATGACTGGAATTGTGAGGCTAAGCAGGCATGTGATCCAAAAATTGTGCAGTCCGTCCGGTCCTGGGGATTTCCAGTTAGGCAACGGATGGACTGCACGGGCCACATCCAGAGGGCTGATGATAATAGCCTCCATGTTTGGTATTGACTCACATGCCTGCTCAACAACACGCATCCAGTGTCCTTCAGTGTGACTGACGGGCACCGACCAAATGCGTCGCCAAAAAGCACTCATGTCGTTATTATTTGGTAGACACGCGTCAGTCACACCTTGAGTTGGGTTGGGCCGCTCCCAGGCTCTGTACACCCACCTTTCATTGGTCTGGAACATGTGGTTCTGAGTGAACCGGTCCACTCTTCGTTTATACCGACGGATACGGTTTGCCCATGCATAAACTTTCTGCTTCAGGAAGTCGATGCGCTCTGTGACACGGGATACATATTCTCGGGGACTTATACTAGTTCCCGAGAACGCCCGCTTCACAAAGCGCATCACTCTTGGGCGTGTATTGCCCTCCCTGAAGCAGATGAGCTTCGCGATGAGCACCCTGGTCTCATTAATACAACGGTCAATCCTGCATTGCCAGGCTGGCGCGACAGGTTTTGGTCGTACAGCTCGATCAATGTTTGGGAATTTGACTCGAGCTATACGACAAGCCGCAACAGCCGTGCAATACAAGATTGAGTGTGTAACGCAAAGGTCTGCACTGCTGTCAATAAAATTTGGCAGCAGCGCATCCAGGGCGCACACTAGTGCTCTGTTTTTTTTATTCATGGGCAAACGTGGTAGCCGTGGTCTAAGGTCTGGTGATATGAACCGGTACTCACGGATCGCATCCTCCAGAATGCTCCTTATGTCCACATTGCACACGATATCTGCAGAAATAGCCCTGGCTTCCTCCTCCTCATCATGCTGGTTTGCCTGCAGCAGAATATGGCGCATGCTTGACATTCTGGGATGGGGGAGGGTTATTAGCAGGACTATTCTGCATTTCCAAGCGCAGCCGATCAAGTGTAGCGTCATCCAATCTATGATTGTGTTGAATGACGCGCACCTGATCCGACAATCGTTGGGCCGAGACGTTGACGCCTGGTTCAAGTACCTGAAACAGAGAGAGCATCCGAACTCGGTACGCTGTCAGGTTAATTCCTCCCTCTGTAGCCCCATAATATGCGCGCATCACATTTTCATTTATGGACTGGGTCCATCGCATGCTCGAGGCCTGTTGGCTTCGAGGTCCCAAGCTCGCTGGTGCCCGTCCTCTTCCTCGCCGCCGTTGTGGTGTTGGTGATGACGGTGGGGAGAAAAACTCGTCGCTCGAGCTCGACGCAACTGCAGCGACCGGTGACACGACGCTCACGGTTGAGACGCGTCCCGGCGGCTGCGAGGTGGAGCTGAGCGACGAGTCCGGAGATGGTGGGTGTGCCTGTCGTCTTGTCCTGGCTCTGGTCTGCATGTTTTACTCACATTTTCACATTCTATAAGTTCATTAGTTAGTGTTTTATTGTTTTGTATGGGTTTACGGTATATTCTTTTGGAGATTTTCTTTTTAATTTTTTAATTTATATTGTTGTTGGATTTTATGTATATGTATACTATTAACCCAGACTGTAATTTTATATTTATTCAATGTAAAAAATGTAGAAAGCAAATTTTTCGTTGTGACATTGACAGATGCCAGAGACAATTTTGTTATTATTATTTTCCTTTATTCCATTTAAACATTCTTATAAATTATATTTTTAAATATTAGTTAAAAAAAAAACATTTAAAAATATAAAAAATAGTAGCCCACCGGTATCGGGAACAGGGTCCAAGCTACCGGCGGTCAGGGCTCCAGAGAGAGGAACCTCCTGACAATGCGAGCCCTGTCCAGAAGTACCGCTTTCTGAATCAAGCCCTTGACCCAGCTGCCCAACGAGAGCCTCTTCAGATGTTGGTCGAGACTCTTGGATATCAAGCCATTGGCTGTGACAACTATCGGCACAATGATCGCTGAGTCCATATCCCACATGTCGACAACCTCGCGAGCCAAGTCAAGATACTTGATTTGTTTATCTTTTTCGGCCTTCACGAGGTTCTCGTCATGCGGGACTGTAATGTCAACAATCATTGTGCGCCGCACTGATCGATCCACCACCACTATATCAGGCTTATTTGCAACAATAGTCCTGTCAGTGATGATGGATCGATCCCAGTACAGTGTGATATGTCCATTTTCGAGAACTGGGTCGGGCACATAACTGTAGTACGGCACTTCCGATTCCACAAGGCTGTATTTCAGAGCAAGTTGCTGGTGGATAATCCTGGCTACAAGGTTGTGTCTATGCAAGTACTCCTCGTTAGCTAGACGAGAACACCCGGAGATAATATGTCTGATGGATTCGCCCGGACGGTGGCATGCCCGACAGATGTCCACCGTGCCGTCTTTAACAATATACCTCCGGTAATTCTTCGTCATCATAACTTTGTCCATAATTGCACAGACAAAACCTTCGGTTTCCCCAAAGAGGTCACCGAAACGCAACCAGGCTACGGACGCTAGTAGATCTACATCGGGTCCATGTAGGGCCCGGAAAAAGCGTCCGTGGAGCTCCTTACTCTGCCATACTTCCATGCGGTCATTAGTGTTAAGCACTACCAGCTTGCGCCAGTTCTCGTTAGCCAAGGAGCGGGTGAGGCCCTTGTCCACCGCGATCACATCTCGATGCATCCCCACGTCGGCTTTAAGGAAATATTCCCTGAGGCTGCATATCTCGCGATTGTGGAGAGTCTTAGCGTTTAAAAAGCCTCGACCTCCACACTTTCGCGGGATATACAGTCTCATTACCGATGAACGTGGGTGATGCATACGATGTGCAGTCAGCAGTGTCCGGACCCTCCTATCTAAGGCATCGAGTTCGGTCTGAGTCCATTTGAGTATGCCGAAAGAGTACATCAAAACCGGCATGACCTAACCGTTGAAGGCGCGTACCTTGTTTCCGCCCGACAGAAGACTATTTAATACTTTCTTCAGGCGGCCAAAGAAGCGGTCCTTCAACGATTGCTTCATGTCAGTAACATTGATGCCCAACGCTTCCGACATACCCAAATACTTATAGGTTTCGGATGCTGAGAGGGCTCGAAGGTTTATGGAATCCGAGAGTTGGGTTCCCACGGATTCCACAATCTCTCCTCGCTTTACATGCATGACCGCACATTTGTCCACACCAAATTCCATCCTGATGGCGCTACTGAAGGTTTCAGTTACCTTCAGTAGCTCCATAAGTTGCAAATTGTTGTGGGCAAAGAGTTTAAGGTCATCCATGTACAGGAGGTGAGAAATAACCTGACCTCCTCTCCTCAACCGATAGCCTAAACCTGAATCCTCAAGCAGTGTGCTCAGAAAGCGGACTCAGACTATCACCCTGAAATATGCCTCGCTCGATCCTTATCGGCTCGCTATTCCTCCGAATATTTCGACATCCTGGATTGCGAAGGACCGTCCTCCATTGCCCCATACATGACATCAGGAAGGTGCGCAGAGTTGCATCAATTTTATACAACTCCAGCACCCTCATGAGCCATGTATGTGGCACCGAGTCATAGGCCTTCTTATAATCTATCCAACATGTCGACAGATCCTTTCGGGAACGACGAGCCTGTTGGCTAATGGCCATATCAATGAGGAGCAGCTCCTTAGTACCGCGGGATCCGTTCCTACATCCATTTTGACAGACAGACATGATGGAGTTAGTGTCTATATGTTTGCAAATTTGAGCTCTCAAAATGGATGTAAGAACTTTATAGACCGTCGGCAAACACGTGATCGGTTTATAATTTTTGGGTTCCGCGGTACTTCCTGATTTATGGAGCAGGTGGGTTATGCCTTTTGTTAGGAACTGGGGTAACGATCCGGACTCTAAGGCTGACTGAAATTGAGATGCCAAGCGAGCGTGTGACTTTTGGAGCCACTTGATCCAAAAGTTGTGCAGTCCGTCCGGTCCTGGAGATTTCCAGTTAGGCAACGGGCGGACTGCACAAGCGACATCTCGGGGGCTGATGGTAATTGCCCCCATTTCTATTATTTGACCGCACGCCCGCTCGATCTCCCTAGTCCAGTCACCTTCGGTGTGACTGACAGGCACCGACCAGATGTTTCGCCAGAACGAAGACATGGCGTCATCATCCGGAAGGGGCGTGTCAGTCACACCTTGGTCCGGTCGTTCCCAAGTCCTATAAACCCACCTCTCATCACTTTGGAAGGTACGATTCTGAGTGTATCGGTCCACTCGTCGCTTATATCTACGAATACGGTTCGCCCATGCATAAACTTTCTGCTTCAGGAAGTCTATGCGCTCTGTGACACGGGACATATAGTCCTGAGGGCCAATATCGGTCCCTGAGAACGCCCGCCTCACAAAGCGCATCACTCTAGGGCGAGTGTTGCCCTCCCTGAAGCAGATTAGTTTGCCGATGAGGGCTCTGGCCCCACCAATACGTCGCTCAATTCTGCACTGCCAAGCTGGTACGGCTGGTTTTGGTCGTGTAGCTCTAGAATCATTAGGAAATTTAACGTGAGCTACACGACATGCCGCTACAGCTGCGCAGTACAGAATCGAATGAGTATCGGTGAGATCTTCGCAGTCATCAAAATAATTTGACAACTGCGAATCCAAAGCCGCCACCAGCGCCCTATTTTTATTATGCATGGGCAAACGAGGTAACCGTGGTCTAAGTTCGGGTGTCGTGAACCGATATTCCCGGATCGCACCCTCCAAAGCACTCCTCAATTCATCACTGCACTGGGTACTTACGTTTGTAGCCCTGTCATCACATCCCACGTCAGCATAACTTGTTACAGGCTGCGGTGGTACTACAGCATTCTGCGGCGTGGGGGCGATGACTTGGCTACTCCGCATTTCATTTTGCAAGCGATCAAGTACGGTGTCATCCAACATACGATTACGTTGGATGACCCGCACCTGATCCGATAGTCGTTGGCTTGAAACGTTGACACCTGGCTCAAGCACCTGAAAAAGAGAGAGCATCCGAACACGGTACGCGGTCAGATTCTTTCCCCCCTCTGTAGCCCCATAGTATGAGCGCATGACATTCTCGTTGATGGATCTTGTCCATCTCATGCGCTGCACACTTCCGCCGGGAGCTGGGACCCTATCAGAGACCGGTGGGCCTCGAGGTCCTAAACCATCCGGCGGCCGGCGTCCTCCCCGTCGACGAGCAGGTGGTGGCGTCGTGGGCGGGGAGAAGTACTCGTCGCTCGAGCTCGACGCAACTGCCACGGCCGGTGTCGTCACAGCGCCCGCAGTGGGGCTGGGTACCGGTGGCGGCGAGGCGGAGCTGAGAGACGAGTCCGGAGGTGGTGGGCGTGCTCGTCGTGCTGCTGATCGGGTCAACATTGTCTTCACATTCCTTGTTGTTTTAATTCGTCCATTTTATTGTTATTTTAATCGGAGATGACATGACAGATGTCATCTCCGATTCGCCAGTTTTAACGTGAGTTTTTTTACATTATGGTTTAATTTTGGAGTCTTTTATTATTCCGAATGTTTTGTAGGTTGAGGATTACTTTTCTGTTGCTGAATTCTTATAAAATAGCGGTAAATATAGTCTTTTTGTTGAAATTAAAATAAGGAATAGAAGACGACTTGTCAATACAGTGTTGCCAGTCTATTATTATTATTATTTTCATGTATGTTAACATATCTCGGGACCCTAGGATCCCAGTCTTTTGGAAGGCGTACGAGGGGCCGAAGCCAACTCGCAGAGGCCCCTTAGACAATTTTAAATGGTGAGAGGGCACCAACCGACGATTATCCCTGTATGCACTATGCAAGTGCACACAAAAACAATCACCGGTTGGAGCAGAACTATTACAGAATATGGAAACAAAGCAAATTAGGGTATGGGTTTGGATGACTATAGTGGATTGGTAACCGCAACTATGGAAGAACTATGGCCCCTGCCTGATCAATGTTTTATTATTATAAAGCTTTTATATATTTTCATACATATTTCGTTACATTTTTAAATATTTTTACAAAATAAATATACAAAAACATTTAAAAATATAAAAAATAGCGGTCCATCGGTAGCGGGAGCAGGATCCAAGCTACCGGTGGTTAGGGCTCCAGAGACAGAAACCTCCTCACAATGCGAGCCGTGTCAAGGAGTACTGCCTTCTGAATCAGGCTCTTGATCCAACCGCCTAACGATAGCCTCGACAGGTGTTGGTCGAGGGTATCGGCCATCAGCCCATTGGCTGATACGACAATCGGCACAATGACAGCCGAGTCAACATTCCACATGTCAACAACCTCGTGTGCTAAGTCGAGATATTTCATCTGTTTCTCCTTCTCAGCTTTCACGAGGTTGCTGTCATGCGGAATGGTAACATCAACTATCATTGTGCGGCGCGCTAACCGGTCTATCACCACTATATCAGGCTTATTGGCGACAATAGTCCTGTCAGTAATGATAGACCGATCCCAGTACAACGTGACATGGTCATTTTCGAGAACTGGGTCGGGCACATACTTGTAATACGGTACCTCAGAATCCACTAGTTTGTATTGCAAAGCAAGTTGCTGATGAATAATCCTGGCTACTTGGTTATGCCTGTGCAAGTATTCGCCGTTAGCCAGACGAGAACAACCAGAGATAATATGTCTGATGGACTCACCCGGATGGTGACATGCCCGACACACGTCAACCGTCCCGTCCTTCATAATATATCTCCGGTAGTTATTCGTCAAGATAACTTCGTCCATAATTGCACAGACGAAACCTTCTGTTTCCCCGAATAGGTTACCAAAACGTAGCCAGGATACGGACGCTAAGAAATCTACACTGGGCTCATGAAGAGCCCGGTAAAAGCGCCCGTGAAGCTCCTTGTTTCGCCATACTTCCTTGCGGTCATCGGTAGTAAGTACTACAGGTTTGCGCCAGTTCTCTTTAGCCATGGAGAGTGGGGTGAGTCCCTTGTCCACTGCGACCACATCACGGTGCATACCCACTTCGGCTTTTAAGAAATACTCCCTGAGACTGCACACCTCGCGGTTGTGGAGGGTCTTTACATTTAAAAAACCTCGACCCCCGCACTTCCGCGGGATGTACAGTCTCATCACCGATGATCGTGGGTGATGCATCCGGTTTGCGGTCAGCATTGTACGGACCCTCCTATCCAGGGCGTCGAGTTCTGTCTGAGTCCATTTAAGTATGCCGAAAGAGTACATCAAAACTGGCATGACCCAACCGTTGAAGGCGCGCACCTTGTTTCCGCCTGAGAGAAGACTAATTAATACCTTCTTCAGGCGACCAAAGAAGCGCTCCTTCAACGATTGCTTCATGTCAGCATCTTTGATGCCTAACACTTCCGACATACCCAAATACTTGTTGCTTTCGGATGAGGAAAGGGATCTGAGGTATACGGAATCCGAAAGTTGGATTCCCTCGGATTCCATAACCTCGCCTCGCTTTACATGCATGACTGCACATTTGTCCACAACAAACTCCATCCTGATGGCGCTACTAAAAGTTTCAGTTACCTTCAGTAGCTCCATCAGTTGCAGTTTGTTGGGGGCAAAGACTTTTAGGTCATCCATGTAGAGGAGGTGAGATATAACCTGACCACCTCTCCTCAGCCGATAGCCTAGACCTGAATCCTCCAGCAGTGTGCTTAGAGGATTCAGGGTTAAGCAAAACCAAAGTGGACTCAGACTGTCGCCCTGAAATATTCCCCGCTTAATCCATATAGGCTCATCATTTCGCTGGATCTGTGGACATCCTGGATAGCGAAGGGCCGTCCTCCATTGGCCCATGCACGACTCTAGGAAGGTGCGTAGAGTTGTATCAACCTTGTACAACTCCAGCACCCTCCTGAGCCATGAATGTGGCACTGAGTCGTAGGCCTTCTTATAGTCTATCCAGCATGTCGACAGATCCTTGCGGGATCGACGAACCTGTTGGCTTATGGCCATGTCGATGAGGAGTAGCTCCTTAGTACCACGGGACCCGTTCCTACATCCATTTTGAGACGCAGACATAATGGAATTATTATCAATATGCGAACAAATTTTCGCGCTCAAAATGGATGAAAGAAGTTTATAAACCGTCGACAAACATGTGATCGGTCTATAATTCTTAGGTTCCGCGGTACTACCTGACTTATAGAGCAGGTGGGTGATGCCTGTTGTTAAAAACTGCGGTAGCGACCCAGACTCTAAGGATGACTGGAAATGAGATGCCAGGCGACTGAGTGAACTGGTGAGCCATTTTAACCAGAAGTTGTGCAGTCCGTCCGGTCCCGGTGATTTCCAGTTCGGTAACGGACGGACTGCTCTGGCTACATCTGTTGGCGTAAGTAACACCGGCTCCATTTCTGGTAATGATTCACACACTCGCTCGACATCTCGCATCCAGCCAGCCTCAACGTGACAGACAGGTACTGACCAAATGCCCCGCCAGAATGCATTCGTGGCGGCGTCATCCGGGCAGCGCACGTCTGTCACATTTTGTTCGGGTCGCTCCCAAGCTCTATATACCCACCTCTCATCGCTCTGGAACATACGATTCTGCTTGTATCGGTCAACCCGCCGTTTATACCGCCGAATACGGCTTGCCCATGCACAGACTTTCTGCTTCAGGAAGTCGATGCGCTCTGTAACACGGGACATGTATTCTGGAGGACTGATTCCAGTCCCCGAGAATGCCCGCCTTACAAAGCGCATCACTCGTGGTCGAGTATTGCCCTCCCTGAAGCAGTATAGTTTGCCGATGAGTACCCTGGCCCCATCGATACGACGCTCGATCCTGCATTACCAGGCTGGTACGGTTGGCATTGGTCGAGTAGCTCCGTCACAGTTTGGAAACTTGACGTTAGCTAAACGACATGCCGCAACAGCCGCGCAATACAGGATCGAGTGTGTATCGACGAGAATCTCGCTGCTCTCGAATAAATTCTTAAGCTGCGAGTCCAAGGCACACACCAGCGCCCTATTTTTCTTGTGCATAGGCAACCGTGGTAATCGGGGTCTAAGTTCGGTTGGGATAGACCTATACTCGCGAAGCGCATCCTCCAGAGCGCTCCTCAGTCGGTTGTTGCACTGGCTACTTACTGTGGCAACTATATCATCCTCTTCTTCAACATGATGGAACCGCGGCGAAATTGCATTAATAGATGACCCTTGTGCCGCGGTTTGTGTCGGAGTCGAGACGACACAGTTGCTCAGTACTTCTGAGCGCAGCCTTTCAAGTGCGGTGTCGTCCAACCTGTGATTGCGTTGGATAACCCGCACTTGATCCGATAGTCGTTGGGCCGAGACGTTGACGGTTGGTTCTAGTTCCTGGAACAGAGACAGCATCCTATCACGATACGCAGTGAGGTTAGTTCCCCCCTCTGTAGACCTGTAATATGCGCGCATGACGTTCTCGTTCATAGACTGAGTCCATTTCATGCGCCGCACACAACCACCGGCAGCGGGGACCCGGCTCATGTCGGCAGCATTGATGCCTAATGCTTCCGACATACCCAAATATTTGTAGGTTTCGGTTGAGAAGAGGGATCTAAGGTGTATAGAATCCGTAAGTTCGGTTCCCACGGATTCTACAATCCCCCCACGCTTTACATGCATGACTGCACATTTGTCCACACCAAATTCCATCCTGATGGCACTACTGAACGTTTCTGTTACCTTCAGTAGCTCCATCAGTTGCAAGTTGTTGGGGGCAAAGAGTTTCAGATCATCCATGTAAAGGAGGTGTGATATCACCTGACCACCTCTTCTCAATCGATAGCCTAGACCTGAATCCTCCAGCAGTGTGCTAAGAGGATTCAAGGCTAAGCAAAACCAAAGCGGACTCAAACTGTCGCCCTGAAATATTCCTCGCTCAATCCTGATCGGTTCATTGATCTGCTGGATTTGTGGACATCCTGGATAGAGAAGAACCGTCCTCCACTGCCTCATACACGACATCAAGAAGGTGCGTAGAGTTGCATCTATTTTGTACAATTCCAGCACCCTCACGAGCCATGTATGTGGCACGGAGTCATAGGCCTTCTTATAATCTATCCAACATGTCGACAAATCCTTACGAGATCTACGAACCTGTTGGCTTATGGCCATGTCTATAAGGAGCAGCTCCTTAGTACCACGGGACCCATTCTTACATCCATTCTGAGACACCGACATGATAGCATTGCTCTCAACATGGTGCGATATTTTTGCTCTAAGAATGGATGTAAGAACTTTATAGACCGTCGGTAAACAAGTTATTGGTCTATAATTTTTAGGTTCCGCAGTACTACCCGATTTATGAAGAAGATGGGTAACTCCTGTCGTAAAAAACAGTGGTAGCGACCCAGTCTCTAAAGATGACTGGAATTGTGAGGCTAAGCAGGCATGTGACCTTTGTAGCCATTTGATCCAAAAATTGTGCAGTCCGTCCGGTCCTGGCGATTTCCAGTTAGGCAACGGACGGACTGCACGGGCCACATCCAGAGGGCTGATGGTAATAGCCTCCATGTTCGGTATCGACTCACATGCCTGCTCAACAACACGCATCCAGGGTCCTTCAGTGTGACTGACGGGCACCGACCAAATGCTTCGCCAAAAAACACTCATGTCGTTATTATTTGGTAGACACGCGTCAGTCACACCTTGAGATGGGCTGGGCCGTTCCCAGGCTCTGTACACCCACCTTTCATCGGTCTGGAACATGCGATTCTGAGTGAACCGGTCCACTCTTCGCTTATACCGACGGATACGGTTTGCCCATGCATAAACTTTCTGCTTCAGGAAGTCGATGCGCTCTGTGACACGGGATACATATTCTCGGGGACTAATACTAGTTCCCGAGAACGCCCGCTTCACAAAGCGCATCACTCTTGGGCGTGTATTGCCCTCCCTGAAGCAGATGAGCTTCGCGATGAGTACCCTGGTCTCTTTAATACGACGCTCAATCCTGCATTGCCAGGCTGGTGCGACAGGTTTTGGTCGTACAGCTCGATCAATGTTTGGGAATTTGACTCGAGCTATACGACAAGCCGCAACAGCCGTGCAATACAAGATTGAGTGTGTATCGCAAAGGTCTGCACTGCTGTCAATAAAATTTGGCAGCAGCGCATCCAGGGCGCACACCAGTGCTCTGTTTTTTTTATTTATGGGCAAACGTGGTAGCCGTGGTCTAAGGTCTGGTGATATGAACCGGTACTCACGGATCGCATCCTCCAGAATGCTCCTTATGTCCACATTGCACACGATATCTGCAGAAATAGCCCTGGCTTCCTCCTCCTCATCATGCTGGTTTGCCTGCAGCAGAATATGGGCAGGCGCATGCATGACATTCTGGGATGGGGGAGGATTACTAGCAGGACTATTCTGCATTTCCAAGCGCAGCCGATCAAGTGTAGCGTCATCCAATCTATGATTGTGTTGAATGACGCGCACCTGATCCGACAATCGTTGGGCCGAGACGTTGACGGCTGGTTCAAGTACCTGAAACAGAGAGAGCATCCGAACTCGGTACGCTGTCAGGTTAATTCCTCCCTCTGTAGCCCCATAATATGCGCGCATCACATTTTCATTTATGGACTGGGTCCATCGCATGCGCGACACATTTCCACCGGCAGCGGGGACCCTGCTCGAGGCCTGTTGGCTTCGAGGTCCCAAGCTCGCTGGTGGCCGTCCTCTTCCTCGCCGCCGTTGTGGTGTTGGTGACGACGGTGGGGAGAAAAACTCGTCGCTCGAGCTCGACGCAACTGCAGCGACCGGTGACACGACGCTCACGGTTGAGGCGCGTCCCGGCGGCTGCGAGGCGGAGCTGAGCGACGAGTCCGGAGATGGTGGGTGTGCCTGTCGTTTTGTCCTGGCTCTGGTCTGCATGTTTTACTCACATTTTCACATTTCGTAGTCTTCTCATTCCTTATTTCATTTCATTGTAATTTTACCGGGGGTGACATGACAGATGTCACCCCCGATTCGGCTGTTTTAACTTGAGTTTTTTTACATTACGGTAATTTTTGTGGTTTTTATAATTCCGGAAGGTTTTACAGGTCGAGGATTTCTTTTCTATTGTAGAGTTTTTCTTAAATTGGGTTAAATATATATTTTTTCTAAAATAAGGAACACAAGACGTCTTGTCAATACAGTGTTGCCAGCATGTTATTATTATTATTATTCTTTTACATTTCTCAGTACCCTAGGGTTCTGGACCTTTGGAAGGCGTACGAGGAGCCGAAGCCAACTCGCAGAGGCCCCTTAGACAATTTTAAATGATGAGGGGGCACCAACCGACGATTATCCTTGTATGCACTATGCAATTGCACCCAAGGACAATCCCCGGTTGGAGCAGAAATATTACAGAATATGGAAACAAAGCAAATTAGGCTATGAGTTTGGATGGGTATAGTGGATTGGTAACCGCAACTATGGTAGAACTATGGCCCCTGCCTGATCAATGTTTTGTATACACGGATAAAATGGCAGGGGGTGACTTGCACACTCAATAATGGGCCCCGGGAAACGTCGCTAGCACATAGTGACGTAGCGACAAGGGGGCAACACTTCCTGAGGTGCTTGAGAAGTGGAGAGGTATTCCACGGCTTTCAGAACAATCCCAGAGCCCGGAAGATGGTCAAGTCCCTACGAGCACTTGCTGGAATACTTCCTTTCCCCGAGCACGTTTGCTCTTGCGAATCTCCACTCAAGCCAGCCAATAAAGGCAAGAATGAGGTGGGAGCTCTGAACCTCATCAATGTTCACTCCAGCCGGCCAATAAAGGAAAGCCAGAGATGAGGAACAAGAATTCTCCCGGAAGATAGGGTCCGTGGGGTCGCTACTGCTCAACAGCACGCCACATGCTGCCCTGCGGGTTTATTATTATTATCTTGCAGATATCTGGTCTAATTACATGGAAGACGAGATCAGCAGTGGTAAACTGTTACTGTTCCAGTCTCTTGGAAAGCTAGACCAGATGCCGTATCGGTGCAGAGATGGAACTGAGAGGAGCATTCAAGATGTTATTGATATGTTGAAGAAGACGGACCGGGACGGCGTGCCAGATTTCGTAGTGAAGGAGCTGGGTAAGCTGCCCCCCGTCACTTTTGATCACGTCGACGTTACACGGCTGCTAAAGGACATCTCTACCTTGAGTGGAGATGACCAAGATACAGTCCCGTATGGAGGTTGCAGAAAAAACCAACCCTGAACTACGGGTAGAAATAACACTATTGCGCAAAGTGGGTTCAGTAATTGGGTCAACTGAGGCCTCTAAGGTGAACACTCGTCGAGGGTTGCAAATTGCATCAACCTGTTGTTTTGAAACGGCGAGCACAAGTGTGTCACCAGCTGCCGATAATGCTGACCAAGTGCCGCTCGTCGTCGCCGTCGCCTGCCGAAGCCCTGTTCACGAAACCAGCGTGGTGGTACCGCTCCGAGTGGACCCAACATGCTGCTGCGCCCTGCTGTGCCTACGACGCAGCTGTATATTTCACGTCTGCATCAGTCCACGACGATTGTGGAAGTTGTGCAGTATTTGAAAGTAACCAACTGGACTCTAAGGGGCCGAAAGGTTGGAATCGCGCCTCAACATCAATTTTAAGTCGTTCGTGGTACGAGTTCCAACCCACCATTTACAGACCTGCTTGACAGAAGACTTTGGTCGAAAGGTGTCTTATATCGACGTTTTCGAGGACGGTTACGCTACGCCACGCAGCGGAACTCGACGCCGTCAACATTACGTGTTTAATGATTGTTTAAGTTTTGTTTTATAGAATATGTATTAGTTTATAGTTATTGTTTTATATTATTTATGTATTGTGTTTTTATGAGCCTTAGTTGCCTGAAATAAAGGATGGAATTGTAACTATCATTTCAAGGTCACGCGCATCGACACCGATTGAGAAGGAAAGTTTGGTCCATATCCGTAACCGCGGATCTTGACACCAATTATCCGTATTCAGATCCGTATCCGCGGATATACTTTTTTATCGATCCGGCACATCACTAATAGATAGGTATGCACATATTTAAGGATACAGACATGAAACTGAACAATGAAATATCTGTTCTGTTCCTCCTACTCAAAAAAAAAAAAACGTCAGTATCAAATGTATGGGATACTATTTTTTTCTGAAGCCATAAGGTTTTGAGAGCTTTCGAAAGCTTCATACAGAATCGTCAAATTGTGAACAGCGGCGTATTATCAAACGGGCGTCGTCAAATAAGCTAAGTAATTATTCGTATGTCAAGTAGTTATGTATGCACGGCCCCAGGTCAAGCTATACATTTCCAGCTGACATCTCACTGTACGAAAAGCCTATACAATGCGAGGTCAGCTAATACTGGATTTCTTTAGCTTAATGTGTAGCTGTGTGAACATTACATATCTACACACATCAAAAGTGTCTAGGGATCAAGCATTTTATGCGGATTTCTTGAGATTGAGATGTGGCTTTGTAATAAATTTATGATTTTATAAATTTATATGGATCCTTTTTGGTGCATTTCATAATTTGAATCAGGAACTGTGAATCAAATTCGAGTAGAAGATGAAAATCAGCTGTCAATATTTTCCCTATAAAAACATACAACGCATTGAAGACATTATTAGTGCTACTGTTTCCCTACTACTGATTAAAACCAACGTTATTATGGAGCGGCGACGTCATTTAAGCAGGGAAGAAATGCTCAGAGCCGTGGGAATGATAGAAGCTGGTTCCCGGCAACGTACTGTGGCTTTAGCTCTGAATACAAGTCAGAGTGTTATCAGTCGACTTTGGACACGTTACCGAAGCACTAGTACCGTGGCTGAGCGCCATGGAGGACGGTATCGCTGCACCACACGGAGACAAGACCGATACATTCAAATCTTAACTCGAAGAGCTCCAACAATAACCGCCATGATGTTAGCCGTGAGGCTTCATCACTCTTCAGGGAACTTAATTAGCGACCAAACAGTCAGAAACCGCTTGCATGAAGTGAACCTTCATTCCCGAAGACCGCTACGGGTACCACCTATAGCAATGCACAATCGTAGGATTCGATATCAATGGGCTCTTGAACACAGAAATTGGGCAGAAGAACAATGGCGTTTCGTGTGCTTTTCTGATGAGTCTCGTTTTGGTATGAGACCGGATACAAGACGTATACGACACTGGAGAACCCCTGGACGCCAACAGCGATTAAAATCCTGCCAGGAAGTCCATCCTTATAGTGGTGGAACCATCATGGTATGGGCGGGTATTTGGATCGGCGGAAGAACTGAGTTGATTTGGATCAGAGGCAACCTCAACGCTCAAATTTATGCTGAGACGATTGTATCAGACGTCATCGTTCCTCTACAAGTGCAAATCGGTCCCTTATTTCAGTTAATGCATGATAATGCACGACCGCACACCGCAAGAGTTGTAAGACAGACTCTCGCCGCAGCTAACATCAATGTCCTGCCCTGGCCTGCTCAGTCGCCAGACTTGAATCCGATTGAGCATGCATGGGATATGCTACAGAAAAGAGTTCTGCCGAATATGGAGGGTATCCAGTCGCAAGAAGACCTTTTTTTGTTGTTGCAACGAACATGGGCGGCCATTCCACAGCGTGATTTGGATGAACTCATTTTGAGTATGCCAAACCAATGTTCTTGTGTTGTTAGTGTTCGCGGTAGAAACACGGATTATTAATTGTTTAAGTTACCCAATAAAATTTTAAAGAAAACTGTTATTTCAGTCTTTTTTTCGAACTTTTGTGTTAGTGGTTCAAATGTCAAAAATCCCTTTATTAGGAAAATGGCAAATTTCTTTATTAATGCAAAGGTGACTTGGTTTATCGTTACTGTGACAAACGAAAACACTTTATTTGATGAATCCTTAAAGAAAATTTTAATTAATATCAATCAGGAGAAAAGTTATTGCAAAAATATATGTTGATCCCTAGACACTTTTGATGTGTGTATATAATTACTAGCTGACCGTACAGATGTTGTCCTGTTTCCTAGAACTCGATAGCAGCGCCACCTACCGGGTCCAATAGTGAATCTAAACCATCCAGGGTGTCACTCAAACGCATACAAAAAAAATCATTCAAATCGGTCCAGCTGTTTAGGAGGAGTTCAGTGACATACACACGTACAGTAGAATTATATATATAAAGTTACTAGCTTTTGCCCGCGGCTTCGCTCGCGTTAAATTCGGGGTAACACGGTTCCCCTTTCCTGATTTAGAACACAGAAGAGAACTCGGAACAGAATGGTATTTTAATACGTTATTGTAGACAATATTGTATGTCTTTCCATATGGGGATAGAATGTAAAGATTCTGGGCATTGGACACACGTGAACATGTTACATACAATTATCCATGCGAAAAGCACGGCTTTTCTAAGTTCACCCCAGCCACCTAAAAAAGAAAAAAAAAGAAAAGTAGCCTATGTCAGTCTCCATCCCTTCAACTATCTCCACATAAAAAATCACTTCAATTCGTCGCTCCGTTTCACTCGTGAAAGACGGACAAACAGACACACACACTTTCCCATTTATAATATTAGTATGGATAGCCGTCGGCAAAATAGTTGGAGAGAAGGTCGGAGATAAAAGAGATGGTCAAACAAGGTGTCGTGTCGGCGCAACTGGTCTGTCTTGCTGAACTTGGCACTCCATCAAGATCAAGCCGCATATAATAGCAATTGATAGAGATCTCCTATTCCAAAAACAATGTGGAATCCTCGGTCGTCATTAGTGAAGGACTGACTTAGGATTTGGACACTGGATATGGGGCATCGCCTGATACGATTTGTAAATAATACCTTCATTAAGCAAATAAGGACTACTTTTTATTTACTACTAAACTTGATTTTGTCAGATTCAGTTTGCGTTGGCGACAATCCAATTGCTATAATAAGAAACGCGAACAGTGACACTAGGGTAGATGGCGTCACCGCACTCGTAGCTCCACGAGATGACACCAACGACGATGTCACCGAAGTGAGCGAGGGGGCCGCCGCCGCCGGAGTCTCCTGTGCAAGAGTCTTTTCCACGTTGATCCAAGATACCGGCACACATCAGCCGCTGGTGACGTCGGGCCAGTTCTCGTACCACGGCTGTGTTTTCAGGTACGCATAACGCTCAGCACATAAATGATAAATGACTTTGTTTTTGCAAGTAGGTTTGTACAAACACTTTTACACGTCAATATAGCTCCTGGTTGATAATGTTGACGTCAACGTGCATGAGCTCCTCGGAAGATCTCGGATCATCCGTCTGAAAATAACAATAAATATTTAAAAAATATTTTCGTTTTCGTATTCTTAATTAGTCCTATGTAATGTCTCGTAATAGATACGTACGTGGCGTCTGCCCCATCCAACTTATGTGACATTTGCGCCGTCAGCAATAATGTAGTTGGGACCAGGGATTCATGCGACCTGGACTGTGCTGGAGAACACGGCTGGGATGTTGAGGCGGACCATTTCCACATCACTGTTCATGGTGTCGTAAATGAACTCCGGGTGCAAGATAATTTGTCTGATATTGTGGACGGAACCACCGCTGTGTGATAGCGAGCTACCGAGAACTACACGATAATCAACATCTTGGTCGCCACTGTGAACAACAATACATTATTACCGTTTGCTTGATGTTATTTGTAAGTTGTTTATTACTTGTCGTTACATTTGTCTTACTAGAAGCAGTGCGCAACGGAGAGCACTGCGGTGGAGGTGAGCAGAGATCCACCACATCCGTGTTCCCATCAGAGTCCATCGTAGATACGCTGCACGTTGGACATGTAGGGGTAAGTCTCGATGGTAGTAGCGGAACCACCGACGATGCGGGGTATGCTCCTGGGTACAGCTGAAAGTGTGTTAAGCTCATTATAAACTGTAATTATAACACTAGCTGTGCTCGCGACTCCGTTCGCTTGGATGTTGGAAAATAATAATATGAAGTTTAGAAAAGGTGAAATTACCACTCCGCCATTAAAATGAAAGAATTTTCCGATCTTGCCAGGAGGGAAGTGCTACCTGGGGTTCTTTATCGCAGCCCTTTCAAATGCAGTCACTACGAATATCATTTTTGATTTTGAGAATTAATAAAAATCATGACGCCTAATCGAGGCTCATTATCTGTGCCACACTTGCCGTACTTACTAAATCGACTGTCGACCTAGCGGAAGGTGCTTAAGTGTTATCATGGTTAAAAACCATCAGGCTTTAAAGGCAGTTTTATAAAATTTCCAAGAAGAAAGGCAAAGAAACTAAAATAAACATGATTTTCTAAACTTCTGTAACTAAGAAAATGCTTTTCTGTTAACGATGTTTCAGCGGTTGCTTGAAACTCAAAACAGCTCTCACGTAAATTGCCCGTTTGAAAGCCACCCATTTACTGCGGATTACAGATTTTCGGCACCAGCCGCCCTCGAAAACTACCAAGATAATACCTATGATGCAAACTTTGGACATCATTGTGATTCAGACCTCTTTTTGTTTCCGAAATCCCTAGAAATTACACCCCACTTTAGAAACCAAACGTTTGGTTCATTGTTTGGTCATCAGTATTTTTTTAACAATGGCCACATCATTGTTGGTCATTGTTAAAAAAACTGATGACCTTCAAAAAATATTTAACCGAAAGACCAAAAAGTGCAAAATAACTTTTTCATCCCCCCATCTCGGAAAGAGTATTTTTGCCTTTCGATACCTAAGTGCAAAAGCCGTTTTTATCCACTAGAGGATAAAGTAAATTGAATTTAGAACATCGTGTGCACTAAGTTTGTGAATTCAAAACATCATTAAATCTATTTACTTCTATCTCCATGGTGCCGAATTTATCATTCAACCTTTTTTTAATTTGTAAAACTTAGACTCGGAACCTTCTTAATATACTTTTTTTTTTAATTTGCTTTGCGCGTTCCATTTTACTTTTCACGTCATCAACATTACAGTACCTAACAAAAATATTACACTCGACTTAAGTAACTGTAGCAACGTTACTTTCAATTTTTCTTAATTATACCTAAGTATCATTTGAAATAATTTAAAGATTATTCTGTAATACTTACCTATCATAATGTAGTACATAATAAATGTTAATACCTAAACTGAAATAAAAGTATCTTGTGATTGAAATGCTTTTTTTTGCATATTTAGTCATTTCCTCGCTGAGGTGGGATGAAAAGTTACGTGTTGCACTCAAGTGCAAAGATTTTTCACCTCGTGCTCTTTTGATTCCCTCGCTAACGCTCAGGATTCTAATTTTTGAATCACTCGCTGCACTCGTTATTCAATTTTAGAATCCTTCGCTTGCTCGGTCATCAAAATTGCGCACGCGGTTAAAAAGCAACTTTGCACTCTTGTATAACAAATAACTATTTCATCCCCCCATCTCGGAAAGA
The DNA here is from genome assembly GCA_932294355.1 of Aporophyla lueneburgensis. NCBI lineage: Eukaryota > Metazoa > Arthropoda > Insecta > Lepidoptera > Noctuidae > Aporophyla > Aporophyla lueneburgensis. The sequence continues at coordinate 15,823,474 of OW028746.1, read as the reverse complement.
GTATTTTTGCCGTTTGATATCTGAGTGCAAAAGCCGTTTTTATCCACTAGAGGATAAAGTAAATTGAATTTAGAACATCGCGTGCACTTAGTTTTTGAATTCAAAACATCATTAAACCTTATTTACTTCTACCTCCATGGTGCCGAATTTATCATTCAACCTTTTTCTAATTTGTTAAAAACTCAGACTCGGAACCCTCTTGGTGTACTTTTTTTAATTTGCTTTGCGCGCGCCTTTTTGTTTTCACGTCACCAACATTGCAGTTCCTAAAAAAAAAAAAAAATATTACACTCGACTTAAGTAACCGTAGCAACGTTACTTACAATTTTTCTTAATTATACCTAAGTATTATTTGAAATAATTTAAAGATTATTCTGTAATACTTACCTTTCATAATGTAGTACCTAATACATATTAATATCTAAACTGAAATAAAGGTATCTTGTGATTGTAATTGATTTTTGCATTTAGCCATTTCCTCGCTGAGGTGGTATGAAAAGCTACGTGTTGCACTCGAGTGCAAAGATTTTTCACCTCGTGCTCTTTTGATTCCCTCGCTAACTCGCTGCGCTCGTGATTCCATTTTAGGATCCTTCGCTTGCTCGGTCATCAAAGCTGAGCTCATTTATTATTATCGTACATCTTGACCACTTTTGTTTGAAATTCTTTTAGTGCCATTAATCAACCGCCGATGGAAAGTCGATTTTATAACATTATGTTGTATATTCATTATCATAACTTTTTAAAACACCACAGAAACAATTACTGCTATGACGTGTTAAACCTTTGTTATGTTAATTATTACAAACATTAAATTCGTAAGTACCATTTGGCCCCATTAGTGACGTGTATGTTTTTGAAAGGGTGAAAACAATTGCAATAAAACAAAAACTAATCGTAAGTTCGACCTACAAATAATATTCAATTATAAAAGTTAACCATATTGATCTCGTAGGTACTTTCGATGTGATGCTTGTTCTAAACAAACATCCAAATTGACAAAAATTTTTAAAAAATTAGAAATGCCATCATTCACTAACATCGCAACCGTTTTCTTTTGAAATATTTTGAATGTACAGAAAAGCCTTGTTTACAGATATTCTTATATGTATAGAATAGATAGGATAGAATAGAATCATTATAGATTATTTGATGTTTCTTATTAATGAAATGCTCTGTCATCATTTAAATTTCTAACTTACCTAGGGCACGGCCCAGAAGAGAATAGAGTAAAACGATATGCATGGTCCAAGTCTTAGATATCTGAGAACCGACTATAAATTATACACGATAGCTACGTATTTTATATTGCGGACACTACACAGATTGAGGTACAAGTAGAATACCTCACTAAATCAATAATAGACAGCTACCAAACGGCCTGCCCAGAGACGACTCCTCGTAGTACACCGGGCAAACAGCCCTGGTGGGGTGCTGATCTGGAGCGTAAACGCGGGAAGGTAAGGAAAGCTCTGAATAGAGCCATGATTACATGTGCGGATGAGGACTGGGATGAGTACTACGCAGCCAAATCCTGCTACAACAAATGCATCAGGTTCAGGAGCACCTCGGGATGGCGAAAATACACTGGCAGCATTGAGTCCTGCCAGGAAGCAAACAGGGTAAGGAAAATACTGGCACAACAAACCACAACTGGGCCTACCACCCTTCGAAAACCAGACAACACACTCACATCCTCGCCAGAAGAAACGCGACGTGTCCTTATTGAAACACACTTCCCTGGATGTATTTTCTCGCAAGTAATCGACTGGCAAGAAGCAACTCAAACATCATCAGATAATGACTGGTCTTATGCTAGCAAGGTGATCACGTCGGACAAACTCCAATGGGCCATCCGGAGCTTCCATCCGTTTAAGGTCGCCGGACCAGATGGGGTGTTCCCCGCCCTACTACAGTGGGGTGGAACCCTCATCGCAGTAAGACTGGTGCCTTTAATGAGAGCGTGCCTGGCCTTTAGATACGTTCCCAAAGGATAGAGGGAAGTGAAAGTAATATTCATCCCTAAACCAGGTAAGGGCGACTACACAAACGCCAAATCCCACAGACCAATCAGCCTGACTTCTTTCCTGCTAAAAACCCTGGAAAGGCTGTGCGACAGGGAGCTGAGGGATGGCGCTCTGAAAACCCTACCGCTGCACGGTAACCAACACGCTTACAGCTCAGGTAAATCCACCGAATCGGCACTTCATCTGGTAGTTAGCCAGATAGAGGAAGTGATTCACCAGAAAGGGACCTGCCTGGGTACCTTCATAGACATCGAAGGAGCCTTCGACCAAACAAATTTCTCCAGCATCAGCAGCGCCCTCTCCAGACATGGAGTTGAACAGGTACTCATAGACTGGATCACAAACATGCTTAGCAAGCGCGTGGTTCGCCTAGAGGATGAGCAGCAACTGGCCATGATTGCCAGAGGCTGCCCCCAGGGAGGGGTACTGTCACCCCTTCTATGGAATTTGGTGATTAACGAGTTAATCGCCAGACTCAATGCCAATCACTACTACACAATAGGTTATGCGGACGACCTCGCCATCCTTGTCTCAGGGAAGGTGACGAGCACGATCTTTAACCTCACCCAACAAGCACTGCGTATCGTAGAGAGATGGTGCAGAGAATATGACCTCTCAGTGAATCCCACTAAAACTGAGCTAGTCATGTTCACCCATAAGCGAGCTTTAGGCCCCTTCCGCCTACCGAAATTGTTCAATACAGAACTTCAGCTGGCCAACGAAGTCAAGTACCTCGGGGTCATTCTTGACAGTAAGTTAAACTGGAGTAGTCATTTAGACAGCAAACTAAACAGGGCCTGCATCACATTCTGGCAATGCAGGAAAATTATAGGTAAGAAGTGGGGCCTATCCCCCAAAATCATACTTTGGCTGTACACCGCAGTGATCCGACCCATGATCACCTACGGGGCCGTGGTCTGGTGGCCCCGCACCAAACTTATTACAGCCTGCAACAAACTGCAACGCATGCAAAGACTAGCCTGCATGGCGGTCACGGGCTGCATGAGGACTACTCCGACTGCAGCCATGGATGCCATGCTGGGACTACCACCACTCCACCTGTTCATACAGCAGGAAGCCACGATGGCGGCAGCGCGTCTGGACGCAACCAACCTCTTGAGAAAGAGAGACACACAACACACCGCGCTACTTAAGGAACTCAACAATGAGTTCCCCATCACCAAGGCTATAAATGACCGGGTACCCAAACAGTTCATTTTTGATAAAAAATACAGAATCCAGCTTCATGAAGATCGCCGGTGTGAGGGTCTGCGCCCCACTGAGCTGCGCATCTTCACGGACGGATCAAAAACAGACAGTGGCACAGGTGCTGGGGTCTTCTCGCAGGACTTCAACATACATATAGCCACACCATTAGGAGTCCACAATACAGTGTTCCAGGCGGAATGCATTGGGATCACTCTTGCCGCCTCAGCCATTATGGACAGGGCAGTTAAAGACCATTCGATCCGCATACTCTCAGACAGTATGGCTGTTCTGCAAGCGCTGGACAGTCACTCGATTGACTCTGGGCTAATATACGAGTGCCACCAGCGCCTCAATAATATAACTATTCAATGGATAAAAGGACACAGCGGTTCGCTAGGTAACGATGCCGCCGATGAACTGGCCAGAAGGGGGTCGAGCATGACACCGGTGGGACCAGAACCCATCGCGCCACTCCCCTTTGGGTTCCTACGCTCTCTGGTAAGAAAACGTACTAGGGATCTACACTGTAAGCTATGGGTAGACCAAAGTGAGTGCAGGCAGGCCAAGGAAGCACTTCCCACCATCGATGCCCGCCTCACTAAACAGGTCCTCCGGTTAGACAAACGACAGCTGCGTATGGTTACGGCAGCAATAACTGGCCATGGGTCGTTTAATAAACATCTATTTGTCATAGGAGTTACAGACAGTCCGCTGTGCAGGGCCTACATTGAGGACGACGAGACAGCAGCGCACGTGCTTCTAAACTGCCCGGCGATCGCCACATACAGGGCCAAGTACTTCGGTAACCCAGGTACCCTACGTGAGATAGTCAGCAACATCAAGGCGTTGCTGGCCTTTCTCGAGGAGCTGGGGAGGATCGAATAACCGATTTCCCACCCGTACGCAAAATACGCGCTCAGACGTGGAGTTGCGGACACCAGCCCGTTCTACCTATTACCTATTACGTATTTTATACTCATAATTTATCGTCTTTGTAATGTGTGGATTCATTCATACTAATATGGCTATAATGATAACGAAGCATAACCAAAATGTCAATTATTTTCCTAGTACTAGTTTTTGCTGGTGGGTTATCTTTATAACATCTATACATATAATAAATCTGTAGAAGGGTCAATTCTGTACATTGAAAATATTGAAAAAATAAAAAGCGGGGGGTGTTGCTGGATCGATACCAAACCCAAATATGTGATTAAAAAAATTTTTGTCTGTCTGTCTGTCTGTCTGTATATGCAGGCATCACGTGAAAACTAACGGTTCGATTTCGATGAAACTTGGTATAATTATACCTTATTATCCTGGGCATAAAATGGGATACTTTTTATCCTGGAAAAATACGTAGAAAAAAAAATCTTATTTTTCAGTTTTATTCATAGACGTTGTTCTGTAGAACCTCGAACACACGTTGCATTACCCGCAGTGGATTCAGCGCCGTAACCTGTAGCGCCGAAAGTCGGATTTGGCTTGAACCGTTTGCGGCACACGCGGGCCACGCCTCCCCGACTTCTATATAAGCAGCCGCGTTCAGCGCCGCGCGATGCTTTCCCCGGCTGGAGGCCTAAAAAGGTTACCTTTTTTGAACTCGCCGGGCCACAATCCGTTTAAGTAGTAAGAATCTTTTCAGATTAACTACGAGATGTCCTACAAAAAAAAAAAAAGCCGCGCGATGCATATAAATTCTGAATTTTGATGCGAGCGGACGTGTCCAGTGTGGCGAGCGGTCGTCCGTGGAATTAATATTGTATGCGTGTAATTTTAAACCGTGCTTTTCAGCGCGACCTTTTTGATTACTGTTCCGATCAGTTATTTGTAAATATTATACGTACGTAGTTTAAGTTTTCATCGTAAATTGGTTTATTTAGGTTGGTATTTTATTTTCTTTTTGTTTATCTTTGGAAACATAGGTATAGTCATTAGGTTATAAGGTAAAGTAGGTTAGTTATTAATCTCATATTTCTCTCTCTCATCTCATTTCACTGTATTTCTGTATATTTTTAATACAGTTTTATTGTAACACGATGCCTGCCAGAAAGCGATCTTCTCTTACTAAAACATCGAAAAATGCTAGGCAAATGAGACTAGCTAGATCACAAGAATCAACTACTTATCAAGGTTGGAATTACTATGAAAAAAATACTACAGAACGCGAGCTCAACAGCAGTAGCTCAATAGAGGGATCTCCTTAATTATTATAGGCTTAGCCGTATTTGGCTCCAATAGATATTTATAAGATGTCATTGTCAGAGTTACTCAAAATGGAGAAATAAACCATCCACGCGAAGACCGACATCCACGCGGACGGAGTCGCGGGCGGAAGCTAGTATGGAATAAAATACAAGGTCAAACGAAATGAAAAAAAGTAGCAGCTGTTTGATAAATATTTATAGTGGACAAAATGCATTTTTACCCTATGTTTAAGTACCTATATTAATTACAACAAGATAAAAAGGCTCGGGAAAAAGGAACAAAGGAAACTGATTATTTCAATGTTGTAGGCAGTATGAACAAACCTCCATTAATAAATAAAGATTTAAAAAATAATGTTGTAGGCAGCAAGTACAGAGCACATCAAGGTAACCGAAACTGTCAAATTTTCCCAATCAACCTTTAACCTTATACTTTAGCGATAACGTTGAAAACGTATTTGAGAAATTTTACAGATTGTAGTAGCTTTTTGAGCAGGCGTCTGTACATGACCAGAACAAATTGGAAGTGCACAACACAATAACTCATCTCGTTTTTCTATTGCAATTAATGTATGTACCTAAGCATATGGTAAAATGATTTTTTTGACAAAAAATACTTATTAAATTGCTGCTATTATTTTTCATGTAATCATTCATCATCATTTGTAGTGCAGTAGAGGCCTGTGTCCCAATAGTGGGAACATTATAGGCTGATTATGCCATGTTATACAATTTTTCATTTAGTTTAATCTTGTATTTTAATCCCTGTATGATAAGGAAAACCCACCAGCAAGAAATAGTAGTAGGAAAATAATATTAGGTACTAGGGCTTTGTTATCTTTGCCCTGGTATTATGGACATATTAGTGATCAACAAATACGATAAAGATTGAGTATAAAATACGTACCAATTATCTATTGTTTATAGTCGGTTCTCAGGTATCTAAGACTTGACCATGCATATCGTCTTCTTCTTAACCCTTCTGGGCTGTGCCTTAGGTAAGTTTGTAATTTGAATGTCAGAACATGTCATTAATCATCATCATTTCAGCTGACATTGCTGGACATAGGCATCCTTCAAGATGGCCCCATCCTGAGAGGAGGGGTTGTCATAATCGCCACGCTTAGCAGGCGGGACGGCGATTGAACCATTTTTCTCTATTATAAATAATTATCAAAAAATGTGTAGTCTAATCTGCATTCTGACAGATTTAACAAAATTGTAAATTTTGGCTAAAAATTTTCATATTCGTAGTGACTGCATTTGAAAGGGTTGTGGTAGAGAACTCCAGGTAGCGCTTCCTTCCAGGCAAGATTGGAAGATTCTGCCTTTTCAAGGAAGGAGGGGTAACTTCATCTTTTCTACGCTACATATTATTGTGTTCCTACATCCACACGAACAAAGGCGAGCACAGTTAGTGTTATAATTAAACTTTATAATGAGCTTAACACACTTTCAGCTGTACCCAGGAGCATACCCCGCATCGTCGGTGGCTCCGCTACTACCATCGAGACTTACCCCTACATGTCCAACGTGCAGCGAATCTTCGATGGAGTCTGGTGGCATCACGATTGTGGTGGATCTCTGCTCACGTCCACCGCAGTGCTCTCCGCTGCGCACTGCTTCTAGTAAGACAAGTGTAATGACAAGTAATAAACAACTTACAAATAACATCAAGCAAACCATAATAATGTATTGTTGTTCACAGTGGCGACCAAGATGTTGACTATCGTGTAGTTCTCGGTAGCTCGCTATCACACAGCGGTGGTTCCGTCCACAATATCAGACAAATTATCTTGCACCCGAAGTACAATCACGACACACTGAACAGTGATGTGGCAATGGTCCGCCTCAACAACCCAGCCGTGTTCTCCAGCAGAGTCCAGTTCGCAAGAATCCCTGGTCCCAACTATATTATTGCTGACGGTGCAAATGTCACATACGTTGGTTGGGGACGACTCCATGGTACGTATCTATTCTGGATTTACAATCCTGGAAGACTACTATGGACTAATTAACAATTAATGAACAAAAATATTGTTACAAACGTTTTTTGATATTTTTCAGACCGATGATCCTAGATCTTCCGAGGAGCTCATGCACGTTGACGTCAAAATCATCAACCAGGAGCTATGTGCTGAGCGTTATGCTTACCTGAAAACACAGCCGTGGTACGAGAACTGGCCCGACATCACCAGTGGCATGATGTGTGCCGGTATCTTGGATCAGGGTGGAAAAGACTCCTGCACAGGAGACTCCGGTGGCCCCCTCGCTCACTTCGGTGACATCGTCGTTGGTGTCACCTCGTGGAGCTACGAGTGCGGTGATGTCTTCTACCCTAGTGTCACTGTTCGCGTTTCTTATTATAGCAGTTGGATTGTCGCCAACGCAAATTGAATCTAAGATAAAGAAATTTATTCGTGAATAAAAACCGTGTTTGTGCAATGGATGTATTATTTACAAATAGCTTCTGCCCGCGACTTCGTCCGCGTCAAATTTATGATCCCCTGACCCTTCCCGTCGCATTGAATTGCCTGCCAGTTTTCGTCCATTTTTCATTGCTGCTCCGCTCCTTCCTTGCTCGGCTATATAGCATATAGCCTTACCCAATAAATAGGCTATGCAGCGTAAAAATATTTTTTAACTTCAGTAGCTCAAACATGTAGGTTTTGCTGCCTGAAATCAGTGAGCAAAATGCGATTTTGCTTACTGAGTGAGACAAAGTAACTTTTTAATTTTTGTTTTCAGAAAGCTGCGAATATCTTATTCAGCCTTGGGTTAATCATACAATTCGAAACATTTACACTCTATCTCTTTCCCGCCATTAGAAAGAGAGAGAGAGACAAAGACCAGCCCTTTCGAAGTTCCGATTTTGAATTCGACCTCAAAGACAAACACGTTCGGAAATTTGTACTAACTAAAGAAGTTTTGCAAAAAGATAATTATGACTTTTAATGTAATTTATTGAATTTTTAACTTGTTGTTGTATTTAAACGAAAATAAGTATTTACTGCAAATAAAACTGATATTTAACCTGTAAATATTTATTTCTAGTTTCAATAATGTTACGTAAATATTTTGAATAATAAAATATCATGGGTGCTATTTCCGAATACGCCTTAATTTAAACAAAAGAGCGGGAATAAAATTTCGTAGCTGGCGTAAAGGAGGTATTCCTCGAAGCGCTACTATTTTGAGGCGCACCTAATGAGGCGCTCCTTTTTTATTCCTCGGAGCGCACCTTTTAGTAGCGCTCCCGATAGCAATTCAAAATATTAAAATGTTATTCCTTGAAGCGCACCTATGATTAACTTTCGAATAGAGATAGGATACTAACTTAAACTATCGATAATAAGTAAAACACGTTATTTTATACAATTTGCAAAAACTCTATACTCCTTGACCATAGATTGGTTTAAAAAAAATAAAGTGATCTTGGTTAGTATGGACAAAGACAACTTTTATACGAATCCAGCCGAGCATTTCCGGAACTTGTTTACTTAAAATTGTATACTTTTGTTTTGTTGTGTTTAACTCACAAGTTGCACGAATGTGTCACGTAGTTTCAAGTGAAGCTATGAACTGACGAAAGTTTGTTTATTTAAGAAACTTTGTGCAATAAGGCAGTTTTGTGGCTCGGCTGGATTCGTGTGAACTCGGTGAACGCGACTATCTAGGATACAGTGGGGAGGCAGGGCTGCGGCTTATGTGTGTAGTGCTCCCGCGCCGCGCGCGCCGAACCACCAGAGATTAAAGTACGTACCGAATGATACAGTTGTCTTTGTCCATACAAACCAGGATCATTTTTTTTTAAACCTATCTATGGCCAAGGAGTATAGAGTCTTTGCAAATTGTATAAAATAATGTGTTTTACTTATTATCGATAGTTTCAGTTAGTATTCTATCTCTATTCGAAAGTTAATCATAGGTGCGCTTTAAGGAATAAAATTTTAATATTTTGAATTGCTATCGGGAGCGCTACTAAAAGGTGCGCTCCGAGGAATAAAAAAGGAGCGCCTCATTAGGTGCGCCTCAAAATGGTAGCGCTTCGAGGAATACCTCGCGTAAAGAGATGAATAAGTTAAAAAATATTAAAATAATCGTAAAATATGAGTGAAACTAGCGACGAGAACAGTATTTTAACACCGGAAGAGTTAAAACAACAAGTTATTAATGCAGAATAAGTTTCCTACCTGAGAAGTCTCGCGAGAAATATCTGAAAGCATACCATATCTTCAATGAATGGAGACTTACAAGGGGCGCAAGCAGTTTTTCGGAGACGGTGTTGCTATCTTATTTTTTACATTTATCACAGACGAGGCGATCATCTACAATGTGGAGTATTTACTCAATGTTGAAAGCTACTTTAAAAACAAAACATAACGTGCATATTGAAACATACGCAAAACTCGTATCTTTTCTAAAAAGAATGTCAGTTGGGCATAAGGCTAAAAAGTCCAAAATTTTCACGGCCCTTAACATAGAAAAATTTCTTAATGAAGCTCCGGACTGCAATTTTCTTGCGGCTAAAGTAAGTGGTACCTTCGAATCTATGTTGTTAGTTATTAAAATTTGTGTGTAGACTGTTTTGTATAACGGTACTTACAGCCTACTACTAATTTTTGGAGGCGCAATGAATCCTAGTCTGGCTTAGCAATACTGTTAAAATATTTAATAAGATATGTAAAAGATGCTGTAAATGTTAAATTATGCATATTAATTACGTAATATTTTGATTACAGGTTCTACTGATCATAGGAATTAGTGCAGCGTGTCGCAATAACGAGCTATTACAGCTAACAGTTAATAATATCGAAAAGCACTCAGATAAATTACTGTTAGTAAAACTGAAAAATACGAAGACGAACCTTGACAGGTCTTTTGTCGTACGCGAAGAAAATGTAAGTATTGTAGAAAAATACCAACATTTACGTCCAGCCAATATAAAAACCGACCGATTTTTCATACAATACCATAATAATAAATGCTCAAGACAGCCTATGGGAGTAAATAAAATAGGTGCTATACCGCGAGAAATAGCCACTTTATTAAAACTGGAAGAGCCTCAGCTATACACGGATCACTGCTTTCGGAGAACTTCGGCATCGCTCTTGGCTGATTCCGGAGCCGATCTCACCACTTTATAACGTCACGGCGGGTGGAAGTCCAATACGGTTGCAGAAGGCTATATTGAAGACTCAATAGAAAATAAGTCGAAAATCTGTAAGCGTATAGTGGAAACAATAAGTCTGAATTCGACCTCGGATCCTTGGTTTCACCCACGCCCATCCACTTCCAACGACGCACAGTCAGAAAGCCGATCAGAATCACCAACGTTCACCGTTGTTCCTTCTCAATCCGCCACCGAAACAGAAACCTTAACCCCAGATAATCAAACTAAACTCAATGCAACAATACCAACCTCTACCTACAATGTTAATTCTTTTGATTCACAATAAATAGTTATTTCAATCTATTCCTGTTTATTTAAACCGTCTTCGTAAATTTAACAGATTGTAGTAGCTTTTTGAGCAGGCGTCTGTACATGACCAGAACAAATTGGAAGTGCACAACACAACAACTCTTTTCGTTTTTCTATTGGAATTAATGTATGTACCTAAGCATAGGGTAAAAATGTTTTTTTTTTGACAAAAATACTTATTAAATAGCTGCTATTATTTTTCATGTAATCATTCATCATCATTTGTAGTGCAGTAGAGGCCTGTGTCCCAATAGTGGCAACATTATAGGCTGATTATGCCATGTTATACAATTTTTCATTTAGTTTAATCTTGTATTTTAATCCCTGTATGATAAGGATAACCCACCAGCAAGAAATAGTAGTAGGCAAATAATATTAGGTGCTAGGGCTTTGTTATCTTTGCCCTGGTATTATGGACATATTAGTGATCAACAAATACGATAAAGATTGAGTATAAAATACGTACCAATTATTTATTGTTTATAGTCGGTTCTCAGGTATCTAAGACTTGACCATGCATATCGTCTTCTTCTTAACCCTTCTGGGCTGTGCCCTAGGTAAGTTTGTAATTTGAATGTCAGAACATGTCATTAATCATCATCATTTCAGCCGAAAGACGTCCACTGCTGGACATAGGCATCCTTCAAGAAGGGGTTGTCATAATCGCCACGCTTAGCAGGCGGGACGGCGATTGAACCATATTATCTATTTTAATTAATTATTTAAAAAATGTGTCAGATTTAACAAAATTTTAAATTTTGGCTAGAAATTTAATATTCGTAGCGCTTCCCTTCAGACAAGATCGGAAGATTCTGCCTTTCAATGGAGGAGTGGTAACTTCATCTTTTCTAAGCTACATTTAATTGTTTTCCGACATCCTCGCGACCGAAGTCGCACCAGCTGTGTTAGAATTAACCCTTTCCTAACTGACTGTACTAATTTGTACCGGGAGATTTCCCGTTAATTATTTCGACAATACGATCGCGCATTACGTATTGGGCACTGACGTTCCTTTCGAATACCACTACGCTAGCCAATCACAGTGATTTATTTAAATTTTGCCTATGTACCACCCACAAGTGATACTTTCAAGTAGCGACCGCCCGCAAGTGACAGTTTCGGATTTGATTGCTTTTGTTTTAGAAAACATTTAAAAATAGAATAGACGGGGTAAGTGTTATTTATTTTATATTATTATTTAAGATTGTAGTTTTAACTATACAATTCATATGGTTTTAGATTATAATTTTAAATTTTAGTGCTAAAATAACGATAAAAATGTACAAGGATTTCGTCAGTGATTTTGATTGATTTTTTTGTTAATAGAAATCTAAAAGAAATATGTGCTTTATTTTTACCTTCCTTATTAATATTATAAAGTTCAATTAGGAAATATCTTACAAAATCTCTAATCCGGTAGGAAAGGGTTAAACTTTTTTTTAATTTTTTTTTTGCTAAATAAAGTATCACATTAGATGATACTTTATTTACATTACAATCTAGCCTATGAGCTAATAAGTAATTTAAATATAACTTAAACTGCTAAGTAACTATAAAACTAAGAAATCGTCCCATAACGTCTTTCTTATTCACTATAAGTTATTGGGAAGACACTTGATTCACGTGTTCTTTATAAAAGTTAGCACTTTCACTACTGTTTCAGTTCACTTGCACTGCACTAAACTAACTCAAAGGGTTTAACCCTTTTTAGTCTTCGCAATAATTCAGTGTTGTCAAGGATTTCGATTGCCTCGACATTCACGTGATGATGAAGTCTGTGTTCATGAGCTTCTGCATATTTTTGTATAACTATGTTTACGACATCCATTTTAAGGTCCCGGTGAAGCAGTGAAGGTCACTGTTTCTTATGTACCAGGGCGCACTGACTATATCCCTAAGTACTTTGTTTTGAAAGCGTTGTATAATTTGTCGATTACTTTGACTGGTGCAGCCCCACAGCTGTATACCGTAGGTCCATACAGGCTTTAAAACTTGTTTATAAACCAACAATTTATTACGTATTGACAATGGCGACTGTCTACCAAGTAGCCAATACATTTTTTTGTATCGAATATCTAATTCGGTTCTTTTCTTTTTGACATGCTATTTCCAGCGCAGTTTTGCGTCTAGGGTCATGCCAAGATACTTAACAGTATTCGCGTATGGAATTTGTTGATTATTCATGAATACCGGAATGTATTGTGGCTTTTTATTCGTGAATTCAATGTGGATAGACTTGCTCTCATTAAGTTTAATACACCATATTGCAGTCCACTCATAAACTTGATTTACGGACTTTTGAACCTTTTCTACGGCTTCCTCGTGACTATTTGCAACAGCCATGATAGCGGTGTCGTCAGCAAAGGTTGCAATTACCCCATTTTCTAGCTCAGGAATATCACAGGTGTATAGTAGATACAGGACCGGGCCTAGTACACTTCCTTGTGGTACACCAGCTTTTATTTGCCTAAGGTTTGTGTAGGCATTTTCTTGTCTTATTCTAAACAATCTATTTGATATATAGGACTCTATGATATCTGAAAACTGTTGAGGCAGCATTGTTCTTAACTTATAAATGAGGCCTTCATGCCACACTTTATCGAACGCCTGTGCAACATCAAGGAAAACCGTGGAGCACACCTTCTTCTCCTCTAGTGTCCTTTCAATAATATTAGTGATTCTGTGTACTTGGTCGAGCGTAGAGTGTTGTTCTCGAAATCCGAACTGGTAATCGGGTATAAGATTTGCAGCTTCAATAAGAGGCTTCAATCTCTTGAGAAATAGTTTCTCAAATAGTTTTGACAACACTGGTAACTGTGAGATTGGTCTGTAAGATGTGGTTTCATTAGGTGGCTTCCCAGGCTTGGCTATCATGATGACCTCAGTTACTTTCCACATGTCAGGAACGTGTTTCAACCGAAATACAGCATTAATAAGCATGGTAAGCTTAACTATAGCTTTACGTGGGAGATTCTGTAAAACTTCTCCTGTAATTAGGTAACCAGGGGATTTTCTTCTATTAAAATTACACTTAATTTCTCTAGATACTTCTTTTGGAGTAACTAATTTAATGTCTGTACTAATTTGTACTCCCTGAAACATCATCTCATCAGTCTGGGCTTCATTTGGTTGGAATATTTGCTCTAATTGCTCAGCGAATCTTAGGGCTTTTTGTTCGTCGGTCACTGCCCATTTTCCATTTACTTCCTTGATAGGAGGAATTTACTCGATCGGTCGTTTTATGTGCTAATTAAACTTTATAATGACCTTAACACGCTTTCAGCTGTACCCAGAAGCATTCACCGCATCGTCGGTGGCTCCGCTACTACCATCGAGACTTACCCCTACATGTCCAACGTGCAGCGTATCTTTGATGGAGTCTGGTGGCATCACGGATGTGGTGGGTCGCTACTCACCTCCACCGCAGTACTGTCCGCTGCACACTGCTTCTAGTAAGACAAGTGTAACGACAAGTAATAAACAACTTACAAATAACATCAAGCAAACCATAATAATGTATTGTTGTTCACAGTGGCGACCAAGATGTTGACTATCGTGTAGTTCTCGGTAGCTCGCTATCACACAGCGGTGGTTCCGTCCACAATATCAGACAAATTATCTTGCACCCGGAGTTCAATCGCGACACCCTGAACAGTGATGTGGCAATGGTCCGCCTTAACAACCCGGCCGTGTTCTCCAGCAGAGTCCAGGTCGCAAGAATCCCTGGTCCTAACTATATTATTGCTGACGGCGCAAATGTCACATACGTTGGATGGGGCAGACTCCACGTACGTATCTATGCTAGATTGACAATACTAGAAGACTACTATGGACTAATTAACAATTACTAAACAAAAATATTGTTACAATCATTTATTGATATTTTTCAGACGGATGATCCGAGATCTTCCGAGGAGCTCATGCACGTTGACGTCAAAATCATCAACCAGGAGCTATGTGCTGAGCGTTATGCATACCTGAAAACACAGCCGTGGTACGAGAACTGGCCCGACGTCACCAGTGGCATGATGTGTGCCGGTATCTTGGAACAGGGTGGAAAAGATGCCTGCACAGGAGACTCCGGCGGTCCCCTCGCTCACTTCAGTGACATCGTCGTTGGTGTCACCTCGTGGAGTTACGAGTGCGGTGATGTCTTCTACCCTAGTGTCACTGTTCGTGTTTCTTATTATAGCAATTGGATTGTCGCCAACGCAAATTGAACCTGAAATAATGAAATTTATTCGTGAATAAAAATCCTTGTTTGTGCAATGGATGTATTATTTACAAATAGCATCTTCCCGCGACTTCATCCGCGTCAAATTTTTGATCCCTTCCCGTCGCATCGAATTGCCTTCCAGTTTTCATCCATTTTTCATTGCCGCTCCGCTCCATTCTTGCTCGGCTGTATAGCCTATAGCCTTCTCCAATAAATAGGCTATCCAACACCAAAAGATTTTTTAGTAGTAGTAGTTCCGCGTTCAGCCAAACAAACAAACAAACTCTTCAGCTTTATAATACTCGTATTAGTACACCGATGGGAGTTGAAACAATTTTCACATTTTGTTTCATACACCAAATACTATAGACAGAAATCGTATGATATTTGTACCAATCGATAGGTCATTCTTTAAGCTTGCGAATAACTAGCTTAAAGAAATTGTAAGCATTAAATATTACTGTGAAAAATCGACTCAGATAACCGTAACAAGTTGCCTCAAAGAGATGTCAGCAGCAGTGAAGGGGTCTACTAGGACTGATGCCTGCCAGGGTCGCGAGATTGTTCAAGCGAGATACCGTGACCCACCGGTGTTCCTTCAGTTACCCATATGCCAATATGGGTAACTGAAGGAACACGGGTGGGTTTTAGTCAGTAAAAGTCTGACACGCCCTCCCGCTCCGCCCAGAGTGGGAGAAGTTATTTGATGACTTCCCATCCAGAAAAAAAACATAAATAAAAAAGAAACCGTAACAAGTCAACTTGTTTCAACTCCCCTCATACCGAGGTAAGATGAAATAGGGGTCGAGGAGAGGAGGAGAAACATGTAATTTTTGAGAATGATTAACATCATCATCATCAGCCTATAACGTTCCCACTGCTGGGACACAGGCTTCCTGTCGGTGAGAGGGAGCGGACCATAATCCACCACGCGAGCCCAGTGCGGGTTGGTAGATGTCACATTGTCTTCGAATTCTTGGTTCTAAAACATGACGGTTTCCTCACGATGTTTTCCTTCACCGTTTTGAGAGCAGTGGTGATGAAATAATTTACACAAAGTAAAGCGCCTGCTTGGTTTCGAACTCACGACCTAATATTGAGAATGATTAAGGGCTGTAAAATAAACATTATGATATAATTTAAAGGTATTTATTCAAATTAAACATTTAAAGTACGAAACAAACTTTTTTAAATATTATGTACTGATAGGTTTAAAAAAAAAACGCAAGATTACTTTTTCTGTTGCAAGATCATATATTTCGCGACTCGCCTTACCTCTGTCTCTCTTTCTTTTATGGATAAGTAGGCATTCTGAAACAAATTAAATCACCAAAAACATTTTTTTTTTGTGCCAGTTATTTATTGACTGCTGTCTAATATAAAATTGAAAACGAGGACAGTTGAAACAGCCTGTTTCAAATCTCCTTAGTAAGAAAAAACCTCCCAATTTGTATTCAATCCACAATCAAGAAGCAAATACACAGAAATCAATTGTACCATACATAATTTATAAAATAAACCTTTAGTAATTAATGAGCTTTTGAAACATATATAACTTAACCAGTCAATTACCGTAATTACAGACACAATTAAAAAACGATTGTGTCTATACCAAATGTGGTATCTCAGGGACTTAGCGGTTAAACCAAAATACAAAACCCTTATCAAAATATAGGCATCGTAAAAATACGTTAAAAACTTACTTTTCACGATTTTTGTGACATGGCACGCAGAACTCCACAACCATGTGACTTAAGCCACCGACGCAAACTGACACGTCAGCGGGCTAAGAAAAGTGATTGTTATGCAACATTGCTAATTCGCTAACGGTTTTAAGCTCCGTGAAATCGGTACTGTTTCAAATCCCCTCGGTCTCCCCTATAGATTGTATCAGGTGACTGGCAGTTACTCCGTTACCTTGCTTGACCATCCCTCCTATCCAAGTATTTTGTCCCTGGGTACATAATTGTATCGATAGTATACATAATTACGCTAGTAATTACTTATCTTATTTGATTGTGACCGTGTGATGATACGCCGCTTTTTACGATTAAAAGACAAAAACACATGGTCTAACGTCAAGAACATCAGCCAGTCAATTGTGAACATATCACTGATCCTTTAAAAACTTATTGACCTAGTTATGATGCCCGTTCTTTTAAATTTATGAAACTAAAAAGGTTCATAAATTTAAAAACCTTTGTTGTTTTCTAATAGTTGGTCGCAATAACTTAAAAAAATACTTTTTGTAAATATGCCTCACAGGAAGAAATAATGAGCAATATAATATACGAGCTCATAGAGCCGGTCAAATCCTATTCATAAACAATACTTGAGTGATGTGCAACCCTATGCGTTCACCTAGAAGGATCCATGTAAAGTAGTTGGACAGCTATTTTAGCTAACGCATCAATCAACTCAGTCCATCGCAGTCCACTGCTGGACATAGGCCTCTCCCATGTTGCGCCACAACACCTAGGTATTCACGGTGTATGCATAAGATTTAGGTTTATGAAATTTAATGTTTTTTTTATTTATATTTGAGTTGATTGAATGAAAGGTAAATTGCGGTTTACGATTTATGACGTATTAAAAAAAAACTACTTACTAGATCTCGTTCAAATCAATTTTCTGTGGAAGTTTACATGGTTATGTACATCATATATTTTTTTTAGTTTTATCAGTCTCTTATTTTAGAAGTTACGGGGACACACACACACACATTTTACCACTTTGGAAGTGTCTCTAGCGCAAACTATTCAGTTTAGAAAAAAATGATATTAGAAACCTCAATACCATTTTTGAAGACCTATTCATAGATACCCCACACATATGGATTAGATGAAAAAAAAAAATTGTTTTCAGTTCTAAGTATGGGGAACCCTAAAATTTATTGTTTTTTTTCTATTTTAGTATGAAAATATTAATGCGGTTCACAGAATACATCTACTTACCAAGTTTCAACAGCATAGCTCTTATAGTTTGGAAAAAAAGTGGCTGTGACATACGGACGGACAGACAGACAGACATGACGAATCTATAAAGGTTCCGTTGTTGCCATTCGGCAACGGAACCCTATAAATTTACTTTGTCACCTAAGGTTTTCTGTTTACGTATTTTTTAATTTCGCTGGTCAAACTAGGAAGACTCTTTTATTTCATTACTGGCTGACCCAGCGAACTTCGTACCTACCGCCTCAGAATCAATAAATGTTGTGTTAACTTATCAGATCCCACCAACACAAAGCAAAGAGCACCAAGTACCATATACCCATGTTAGACCAAGTTATGACCAACTGGTACTTCCAAGACATAAATAAAGCGTTTTCTAGCTACCACACATCCATGTTAGGTGAGCTCCTACCAAGTTATGCCAACCTGGTTGTACGCTGCCAGACTAGGCCCACATAAGGTTTTAATTATTATGTGGAAGCGTGCTAATCGTGGGGCTCTAGAGACAAGAGTGGCTAGCGTACTGTCCGCCGTACGCGGAGCAGACAATATATAAGAGAACAACTCACCTACCATACAACAAAAGAACTTACCTGGTGGATGAAGGGCACTGCTCTGCTGCCAACCTGGAGTTGTGTATGTAAGTGAGTGTATATGTATCGTGTAGTAACGTGTAAGTGGGTTTTCCAGACACCAGGCCGCTGCAACTGGTCAGAGATTCACTCCAACATGCGGTTCAAACACTTAACCTCCAAACTATTTCAATGTCAAGAAACTAAACCCGTATTATTTCACCAAGATAGGGGTTATTAACACACACAACTGGATCACGACTAATTGTCCACAACCGGATCCATTTACAAGGGATTAATTTCAACAAAAGGCCGCGAGACCCAAGCGACGGCGTGCTTCTTTGGTCCCACCGGATGCCAAGAGAAAGTGTCAAACGTCAAAACTGTCAAGTCAGATGTCACTTCGTTACACGCGCATTCCGTTAGGCGCACAGATAATAAACGGTACGCAACATCTATCCCCCCCGGACGGGCCTTCCCGTCCGCTAATCACTTGGCAATCCCGACAAGGTTGCGTTTTATCAGTCCACCTGACGCGCTGCTGGAGGATGTGCAAATACTCCAAGCTCCAACGCTTGCAAAACTCTGAGCGAGCTGCTGCACCAACTGAAACCGCGATAGCCAATTTTGGCTCACATCGACAAAAGGGTGCTCCGGCAGGGCGACAAGTGGCTGTCAAATCAAAAAATGGCCCGAGGTCAGGGCCTCCAAGACGTTCAGGTCCGAAGACAGCGGGCACAATGGACGCGAGTTCAATACAGCTTCAAAACGGCAAAATACCGTAGCTAACTCCTTAAAGGTGAGAACGGTGTCTCCCAACAATCTGCGCCAGAGTCCCTGTGCCGCTTTCACCGCGGCCTCAAAAATACCCCCCCAATGGGGGCAGGCTGGCGGATCAAAACAGTAACAAACAACAAAACAACCAAACAACAACAATCAAATAACAACAACAACCAAATGGCCCTCCTGAGGCAACAAAAGGGGGTGACGGGCCCCATAAGGAAGGCTAGCGTGACTCAACCGTCAACAACCAAACAACAAAAGACCCGTATCGTCCAAAAAGGGGTTCAACTTAATAACGGCTCCCGACAATATCCAAAACTCTCGCTGCAGAATGGCCAACAGCGCATTGCAACCGGCATGCGAGTTCATAATGTGACGATCAGTCACCAACAATTCAACAACAAACAAACAACAATTCAACAATTTGTCGAGGGAGCTAAATCGATTCAACAAAAAATCAGGGTCCTTCGTTCCAACAGCGAGTACCTTGAGCCCGGGCAAAGGACCCGACATCAAGACTGGCGATCGAGGCCAATCATCCTCGGGATGAGTCAGCCAGTCTGGTCCCCACCATAGCGGGTAAGCAAACAAGCGGGGTGCCATGCACCCGCGTGAGGCCACGGCGCCTGGATTCAAATCTCCAGGCACGTGCCTCCAAATCAAAGGCGTTTCAAATTTTGAATCTGGGACACTCGGTACGCAACAAAGATCTCCAAAGAGTGGACGGACGTCTTCAACCAACACAAAACAATTTGACTGTTCGTCCAGGCGTAAGAAACCCGAATGTCCACAGTTCCACCCAAAGTGTGAGCAACGTGGTTCAATAGACGCACAAGACGCGCCGCCCCTGACAATTCAACTTAGGGATGGTCAGTGCCGTCCGGATGGGGGCCACCTTGCTCTTGGCCAAGACCAGTGACAAATTCACCTGGCCTGTTGCGCAGACGGTGCGCAGACAAACAACAGCTGCATAACCGTGCGAAGACGCATCACAAACAAGGGTAGCAGTGTAGCTCCCAGGGAGGAGGATAGCGCGGGGTAACACGACCTCGTTGACTGCAGTGAGTGCGGATACAAATTGGAGCCAATCTTCCAACAGGTTTTCCCGAATTGGCTCGTCCCAGCCAAGTCCCGCAGTCCAAAGGCGCTCAAGAAAACAATTTTGCCCAAAACAATACAAACAAACAACAAAACAATAGACAAAAGGCAACCCTGGGCTCCCATGTCCAAAATGACACGGACCACAACAGAGTCCCCCGTGGGCCCCCAGACCCGACCGATGCCGTTGGCAACAAAACCGTGTCGATCTGAGGGGTACCTTAGCGGGGCAGGCGCCAATGTCCTAACAATGCCTGGGCGGCGACCGATCGCCGCACCCAGGCTCAAGTCTTTCTCGACGAGGATGGAATTCAAATTCCTCGTACGCGCGGTGTCCCGAGCCACGCGCCATCGCTGGAAGGGCATATCCCACCGGATGCCTGAATGGCGGGGGGCGTGACTCCAACCGGGGACGTTCCGCCAATGGAGGGGAGGGAAGGCGATGCTGGCCTGGCCAGCGCTGCCCAGCAACAACTGCGTAATCACCTTTACGCGGGGAGACCAAATGGCGGTCGCGCGGCTCCCGTTCAACTTGCGCGGGGGGTGGAGTGCGGCGCTCAAAATTGCAGGCCTCTCCCCGGTTCTGAACCGGCGAGGCAGAAGCCCGGTGACCAACTCCATGGTACCCCCCCGTACGCGAACCTTCATCAGAGGCTGGTCTGCCAGCGTGGTTCGCGTTAGCGCACAATATGTCCAAATGGGACCCCCTACAAATTCTACGAGGGCGGGGGTTGGGGCAGTCCCTATGGAAGTGAGCCCCCAAACAAGAGAAGCACATGCGGCGTGCTTTGGCAATTCGGCGGCGGGCACTCATGTGCAACTTCAAAAAGGCCGCGCAAGTTGCCATGCCATGCCCCGTGTCCCTACAAAACTCACAACCAGGACGACTCTGGGTGCCAGCAAAACGAGCGGCGGGGCGACCATCAACAGGCCCGCGAGCCCTAGTCCGTCCCTGGTCTCGTGGCCGGGAAGACGGCTGGCATGACTCAGTGGCAACGCCAGAGTTGTCCACAAACCGACACTCATCCTCCAAAAATTGGACGAGGTCATCAAATGGGGGGAGATGTGTGACACTATCCCCACCATACTTTTGCTCGAAACGAGCCCTCAAATCGGCAGGAAGCCGTTGCAGCACAACGTGCACCAAAAGGTAAGACCAATGGTCCACCGGCAAGTCCAATTGCTTTAAAGCGTTGGTCGCTGCCACCAACGGGTTCAACAGGTCAGTACGCAATGCTGACAAACTAGTAATGACCGGTAACCCCAAAATCAATCCAATATGAACGTCAGCCAAACAACGTTTATTTTGGTACCGCCGGGTGAGTAGTTCCACAGCGGTAGGGTAGGCTGAGTCAGTCAAAGACAGATGCTGCACCAAGGCTCGGGCCTCACCTTCCAGGACGGACAACAAATAGGCCAACTTTTGGGCGGGTCTGAGGTCCGAGCGTGCATCAACCAAACTTTCAAACAGGTTTTGGAAACTTAACCAGTGGTCCAGACGACCGTCAAAATGTGGCAGTTCCAAAGTAGGCAGTCTACTCAATAGTCCGGGACCTGAAACAACCGAGGTCTCCGGTTTGACCTGGACAGGTGTCCGGCTCTCCAATATTTCCCGAGCACGTTGACCAATGACATCCCCCAGGTCCAAGATCTGGTCGTAGTCAGCAAGGACCTTGTCACGTGCTGCCTGATCCAGCACTTCCAATTCCACTTCACAAATGTACTGGTTGTAGCGGGTGAGCAGAGCATCAACGTTGCCGAGTCTCAAGTTCAACTGCTCGAACCGAGCAAGAGTGATCCCCTCAAGATCCTGGCGCTCAGCGGTCGCTGCAGCTGAAGCGAACCACCGCAGCTGTGTGGTCAATCCACTGATTGCCTCTCTCACCGCTTTGTATGCCATTGCACAAACAATACAATTCAATATACCAAACAAAATAATTAAGTAACAAAGTTCAAACAATATATTACAAAATAACTACAATCAAACTACCAAACTGACTAATCAGCAACTCAAGAAATAACATTAAATTGGTTTCAATTCAATTCAACAATAAACTTTTATTTTAATTCAAACCCAATATCAACGTTCAAAATTCTATTTCACAATTCAATTCAAATATTCAAATTCCAATCCAATTCCAAATGTTAAGTTCACAAACCACTTTGTTAATGGTACAACAATAATAATCCTTTATTCCAACTCAAAACAATGGTAATACTCAAAAATGCCAATAATTTTTCAAATATTAATTTTCACAAATAACCATATCAATGGTACAAACTCAATATTTTAATGTCTTCCTGACATTCAATACAACAGAGGTCAAATAACAACAACAAGAGGTTATAGCATAGCTCAATCTAACCAACTCTGAAGCATATATGCAAACCTGGTTGACCCCCGGCAATATGAGTTACTCGACTCAATAAATTCCAAATTATTTCAAACAAACAATTAATTACCGATAACAAATATTTACAGCGAATTACTACTTCCCTTATAGAGACTGCCAAGTAATTAGCCTACTGTAAAATTACCAATTTGGTGGTTTTGTAGGTTAAAACCACGCCTCTGCATACCAAAATGTACGCTGCCAGACTAGGCCCACATAAGGTTTTAATTATTATGTGGAAGCGTGCTAATCGTGGGGCTCTAGAGACAAGAGTGGCTAGCGTACTGTCCGCCGTACGCGGAGCAGACAATATATAAGAGAACAACTCACCTACCATACAACAAAAGAACTTACCTGGTGGATGAAGGGCACTGCTCTGCTGCCAACCTGGAGTTGTGTATGTAAGTGAGTGTATATGTATCGTGTAGTAACGTGTAAGTGGGTTTTCCAGACACCAGGCCGCTGCAACTGGTCAGAGATTCACTCCAACATGCGGTTCAAACACTTAACCTCCAAACTATTTCAATGTCAAGAAACTAAACCCGTATTATTTCACCAAGATAGGGGTTATTAACACACACAACTGGATCACGACTAATTGTCCACAACCGGATCCATTTACAAGGGATTAATTTCAACAAAAGGCCGCGAGACCCAAGCGACGGCGTGCTTCTTTGGTCCCACCGGATGCCAAGAGAAAGTGTCAAACGTCAAAACTGTCAAGTCAGATGTCACTTCGTTACACGCGCATTCCGTTAGGCGCACAGATAATAAATGGTACGCAACACTGGTACTTCGGATAACAACCTATCCCGCAATGTCTGAAGACTAAGGTCTTCAACCAGTGCGTCCTGCCCGTAATGACATACGGTGCCGAAACGTGGACACTGACAGTTGGGCTGGTCCACAAATTCAAGGTCGCTCAGCGCGCTATGGAGCGAGCTATGCTCGGAGTCTCTTTGAAGGATAAAATCAGAAACGAAGTTATCCGGAAAAGAACTGGAGTTACCGACATAGCTCGCAGAGTAAGCAAGCTTAAGTGGCAGTGGGCTGGCCATATCTGTCGAAGGACCGATGGTCGGTGGAGCAGACGAGTCCTGGAGTGGAGACCGCGTATCGGCAAGCGTAGTGTGGGACGCCCCCCAGCTAGATGGACCGACGACCTTAGGAAAGTGGCTGGGGTAGACTGGATGCGGAAGGCGGAGGACAGGGTGTTGTGGCGCCACATGGGAGAGGCCTATGTCCAGCAGTGGACTGCGATAGGCTGAGTTGATTGGTACTTCAAAGACATAAAGCCCATGTTAGTTGAGCTCCTACCGAGTTATGCCAACCTGGTACTTCGAAGACATAAAGCGTTTTCTAGCTATCAAACACCCATGTTATGTGTATTTATGTTTTTTTTTTTTGCTGTATTATTTTGTGTGCCTTTGAGTTTGTGCTAAATAAATGTATTTTCTTTCTTTCTTTCTTTCATGTTAGGTGACTTTGTATTCTTAAATAAGTGTTCTTAAATTTTCTAATTTTCCGCGCAATTTTTTAATTTTTTTCTTTTATACGAACCTTACAATAACAAACCTGTGAACCTTGAACCTTGTTCTCCTGACAATAACAAACACAACAACAAAAAAAAAAAGCGTAATCGGTCCAGCCGTTCACGCTTGATGGCGGGACCAAGGGAAATAGGGATTCATTTTTATATATATGTTCTTAAATTTTCTAATTGTGCGCGCAATTTTTTAAATTTTTTCTTTCATAGGAACCTTCTCCTGGCAATAACAAACACAACAAAAAAAAAAAAAGTGAAGTCGGTCCAGCCGTTCACGCGTGATGGCGTGACCAAGGGAAATAGGGATTCATTTTTATATACATACTAGCTTTTGCCCACGACTTCGTCCGCGTGGAGTACCTACTTCTGTGAAGTTTCGAATAAATAGCTTAACTAATCTTGTTTCCCCATACAAACTTTCAAGCCCTTTTTCACCCTCTTAGGGGTTGAATTTTCAAAAACCCTAGGACACGTAATTGTTTATTTGTAATTGTTAATCTAAAAACAAAGTTTCAGGTGTCTAGCTCTAAAAATGACTGACTTCCATACGAAATTTTAACCCCTTTTTTACCCCTTTAGGGGGTGAATTTCCAAAAATCCTTTCTTAGCGGATACCTACGTTATTACAACTATCTGTATGCCAAATTTCAGCGAAATCCGTTCAGTAGTTTCGGCTGTGCGTTGATAGATGAGTCAGTCAGGTTTGCCTTTTATATATTTATATATATAGATTTAGATTTATTTCAACACGGTGCGGTGTCAGCGAAGCAATCGGCGAAGAAGACTTTGATCATAACGTCAGTGATGTTTGAAAGTAACGAAGGACATTACTACGAGAAAAGTAGAACGAGATTTTCAAACTTTCGATTACTACAGTGAAGATGAATTCAGCAACGCGGTATGAATTTGCAAGTGTCCGTTTCAACTACTCGGACGGAGAAGAAAAACGACCACGTCAAAATTACGAAGGAATTTGTAAAACCCTAACAGTGAAAGTCGCAAATTCGTAGATCATTATTCAGAAAGTTGTAAAGGTTTAACCATGGTCGCGGTCGGCACATGGAGAACCGCACGGCCACGTATCAATGGCTGGCCTTTATAACTCTCTGAATGTTGGATCTACGAATTTGCGACTTTCACTGTTAGTGTTTTACAAATTCCTTCGTAATGTTGACGTAATCGTTTTTCTTCTACGGCACATGTCCGTGCAGTCGAAACGGTCACGATTTGTAAAGGAAACTACAAAGTTTTAATACTTTTACTATTTTTCATGCCATTCGACGATCTGATTAAACTTACGAAGAGAGGTCTTACAGTGCCTCCCTTTTATTAGTTACTATACTGTAAGTATACTAATATTAATATTTAGGTGCCTATTATCTTAAAGACCTAAGTTTTACCTATCTATTTTACCTAGGTAATATTTAGTAATCCTGTGAATTCAATAAAAACAAAATCCCTTCTTTATCTGTAATCGGCTTATCTAGCCATTATCAGATTTGGTCTAGGTAGGTTAAATGAATTTATGACAATGTGGCTCCATTGACCCGACATCAAGACAAAGCTAGCTCGCTTTGTCTCAGTCTCTCTGATCCAGGTCCAATATCTGCCATCTTTTGGCATGTCCTAGTAGTCTTTTCTTATATCGTAAGCAGTTTCTGCTTACTTCTTCCTTTACCGTGGACATCTTTAAATATTCGTGGATTTCGGAAGTTCTCACGAAACACCCTGTACCTGATTTTGATCGTAAGGCTATGGAATCTCTGTAGAATTTCAATGTTAGAGTTACTGGCAGAACGTCATATTTCTATACCGTAAGCCTACACCGGTTTTATGATGGCTTTATAGATCAGAGGGGTAATTGCGGAACTTTTTATCAACAACAATCAAACATAAACAACATTCACAGAGCTTACAATTTATTCGAACAAATGACGCAATGGTTTAGAAATAAACGTCAATCCCATTTAGATTCTGATAAATTGTGCGTTTCGCAATTAGGGTGCAGGTTTGTTGTTCGTAGACAGATGTGATTTACGTCCCAATAGTCAAGAGAAGGTCTTGTATAATATTGTTGCCTCTTTTTTCTTTGCCTTGATTTGGTTGCCCCATGTTAATCTTTGTTCTATATGTAAACCCAAAAATTTTACACAGTCAATCGTTGGTAGTTGCTTTCCTTCCATATAGGCTGGTGTACATTCTCCTTTTCTAAGGGTAAAGGTTGCCTGCATATGTTGCTGTCGTTACATCTTCAGTGTTTGGCAGATCTGATGTATATATGGCGTACAGTACTGGGCCAAGTACTGATCCTTGCGGGACTGAGGCAGCGATGTCGTACAGGTTAGAGTACTCGTCTTCACATTTCCCTTGAAACCTTCTTTGGTGCAGATTTCATTATTAAAAAATATAACCATAATACCTTACTACGTACTAATATTTTTTCTGCGCAGATGATAACAGAATTTTTTATATAAGTCACTCAACTAATTGTATCACGATTTTCGAAAAAGCTGTTTGAATACACACCAATTTATTAAATTTCATAATAATCTAAAATGATTAATAAACTTGTACACCCATTGTTGAGTAATGAAATAGAAGAAAAAGGAGCTTGTGGCTAAGTAATAACAGCCGCACGGATCGATCAATCAGGTTAAACTACGCTTGGCGAAGTTGTTTCGTGGATGGATGACCACCTTATATGACCAAGACTCCTCCGTGCCTCGGAAAGCACGTTAAGCTGTTGGTCCCAACTTTCATTTGTGGATCTTTGGCAGTCGTTACGGGTCGTCAGAAGCCGAATGTCTGACAACCAGTCTTCTTACCAAGGGGTATCGCATTATCCATTAACTGAGTTGCGGAGGTCAGATAGGCAGTGGCTCCATATAAAATACTGGTACTC
The DNA here is from genome assembly GCA_932294355.1 of Aporophyla lueneburgensis. Classification (NCBI taxonomy): domain Eukaryota; kingdom Metazoa; phylum Arthropoda; class Insecta; order Lepidoptera; family Noctuidae; genus Aporophyla; species Aporophyla lueneburgensis. The sequence continues at coordinate 15,796,088 of OW028746.1, read as the reverse complement.
AGCTGCGTCCGGTCAGACTGGAAGCTGAACCAACATTGTTCGGAAAAGGCTAGGCAGGTAGGTGATGATGACAAATTTTATAAAAGAAGTCTTTTATATTCTTTGTTTAGTAAAAGTTTTAAATCGTTTAGTTTATAACTCTTGACTTAATGATTATGTGAGTTATTAATTATCAGCCTTATTCATAAAAATCTCGCTAATCACTGATTAGCCACTGTTTAGTTAAGCAAATGGTTAGCTCTTAATGATTAACTTTTCTTTATTCATAAACGCTAGTTAGCAGATGATTAGTTACGACACGAAATAGAGGGGAAATTATGCGTGCAGCACAGATTATAATCAATATAGTTGACTAAAAAACTGAATTAAGGGCCCACCTTGAAAGTGAATGATAGTAGGATGGGCGTGGTTTATGGCGGGTCAACCTAAAGTGGTCGGCCGCCACAAACTTATATCTGAACCGTTTATAGAGAATAGGAAAACCAGCGGCCAAAAGTTGAACTAATGACATAATCTCTGTCTATCTGTCTGTCTGTGTGTCTGTCTGTCTGTGGCATCATAGCTCCCGAATGGATGAAGCGATTTCAATAAAAAAAAATTGTATTAAAGGTGACTTATGTGCGAGTGTTCTTAGATATGTTTGATGAAAATCGGTCGAAAGTGGGGAAGGGTAACCGAATGTCAGCAAATATATTCGACTGGGGTCTCAAATGAAAGCGCACTGAAAGAGAATATTGATGAATTAATCGAGAGTGTTCTTAGCTTCGTTTGATTTTACATTATAATAAGTATGTACCTATAAAAAGTATAAAATAAAAAATTAAATTTAAAATTAAAAAAAACCCCCGACACAAAAACCTATTTCCCTTTAAAAAGTAAAAAATAATAAAAAAAACTCAATCTTAAAGTACCTAAGTATGTATTAATAATTTAAAAAAAAATACGTCGCGTTGGGGGACCGCTCCGCGAGGGCAGACGTTGACGGTCGTATCCTAAATGCAATATTGTGAAGTAATTTTATAAAAGTTTTCTTTTATTCATTATTTAGGTAATAGACTATTTGCAAATAAATTGTTAGGTCTGGAGCGGTCCCCCAACGCGACGTATTTTTTTTTGAATTATTAATACATACTTAGGTACTTTAAGATTGAGTTTTTTTTTTATTATTTTTTACTTTTTATAGGGAAATAGGTTTTTGTGTCGGGGGTTTTTTAATTTTTAATTTTACATAAGTTATTTATATAGATAAGAAACAGGGTAGGGCCCAAAATACCCTGGGGAACGCCGAAGTTCAAAGATTTTAGGTCATTAATAACGTCATCTATTTTGACACATTAGGTTCTGTCACACAGATAATCCTGGAACATTTTCAAGGTATGTCCGCGAATGCCGGCAGCTTCCAGCTTTGATAAGAGGTGGGTAGAAAACATGTAGGTAGTTTTAACATGGCATTTGTTTCTAGTTTGCGTTTGCAACAATCCAGTTAGTAAATTTAGAAACGCGAACGTTGACATTAGGGTAGAAAGCATCACCGCAGTCGTAATTCCAAGAAGTTACACCGACAACGATGTCGCCGAAATGAGCAAGGGGACCGCCAGAGTCTCCTGTGCAAGTGCCTTTTCCAGCCTGGTCCAGGATTCCGGCACACATCATGCGACTGTTGACGTCGGGCCAGGTCTCGTACCCTGGCTGAGTCTGCAGGTAAGCATAACGCTCAGCACATAACTCCTGGTTGATGATGTTGACGTGAACGTGCATGAGCTGGTCGGACGGATTCGGATCATCTGACTGAAAATTACAATAAAATAAAATAAATGTTTGTTTCAAGTTAAAATTCTCATCTTTCATCATCATCATTTCAGCTATACGACGTCCACTGCTGAGCATAGGCCTCCCCCAATTGAGGTGGTTTGCCATAATCGCCACGCTAAGCAGGCGGGTTGGTAATCGCAATATGGTGGTAAGATGAATAGAGAACGCTGCTGCCTGTTTTAATTATTTGATATAAGTTTATAAATTTTTGCGTGCCTATTTCCAGGCGGAATGTAGATACATGGCTCACTTTTATCTACTTCACCTGTATTTTTATGTTACCTACATTCGTTGCAAATAAATGATTTGATTGATTGATTGATTGATATTCTCAGTAAGTCCCGTAGTCGCCTTCTACGACACCCACGGGAAGAAATGGGATAGTGCTATTCTTTACGTCCGGGATCACACTGAATGTTATTAATTCTATTCGAGTGCAAATTCGGAACTGAATACGTACCTCAAGTCTGCCCCATCCAATGTATGTGACATTTGCGCCGTCAGCAATAATGTAGTTGGGACCAGGGATTCTTGCAACCTGGACTGTGCTGGAGAACACGGCTGGGTTGTTGAGGCGGACGATTGCGATGTCATCGTTCAAAGTGTCGTAAATGAACTCCGGGTGCATTATAATCTGTCTGACAAAGTGAAGGGAGCCACCGCCGTGTGCGGACGAGGTGCCGAGAAGAACACGATAATACGAATCTGGATCACCACTGTAAACAATAATCAGATAATTAATTAAATCACACATTATGTATTAACGAAAATAAATCTATTTTTTTTTTGCATAAAAATGTGTGTTGTTTTACTTACTAGAAGCAGTGTGCAGCAGAGAGCACCGCAGTGGACGTGAGCAGAGATCCACCACATGCGTGAAGCCACCAGAGTCCATCGTAGATACGCTGCATGTTGGACATGTACGGGTAAGTCTCGACGGTAGTAGGAGAGCCACCGACGATGCGGCTTATACTCATGGGTATAGCTGCGAAAATAATTGTATAATACTTAAAAAACATTGCTCTAACCTTCTATCGTATGTAACCTATACGATAGTTCTTATTATTTTTAACCAACTTCAAAAAGGAAGAGGTTCAAATTTTAACTGTATTTTGTGTACCATGCACGTAAGTTTTATTAACTTTGGGTATCTTTTGGGTGCCATGGCCGAAATGCATTTTTCTAGCGTATATTTATAATGTTATAATAACTTACTGTCCCTGTTATTTAAGTAGCAAGTATTATAGTACGAATTTGGGTAGGTTTCACAACTAAAAAGTGAAAAATAAAACCTTCCAACTAAATAAAACTACCAACTTCCAAAAAAACACACTACAAAATGAGAAGTAACTTATCTACTTCATTTTCATTCCGTAGTTTTTGTTTCGGTAATGGGCTGTATTTTCGAAATGTTTTTATTTAAAGTACATAGGGTAACTTAGCCGGTTTTCGGCCACTTAAGCGAACGTATGACTTTGTGACGATTTTTCTCCATGACCTTAAAGTTGCAGACTAGTTTCTTAAATATTTTTGAACTCGAAATATAATGTAGTTTTGATATTTGTAGACCTTTTACTCGTCAACGTCACATTAAAATTACAAAAAATTAAAATGTCTGAAAATAGCGATTTCGCCTGTTTTCGGCCACCTGTTTTAGTTTCCGGCCATTATTTTGCTAGTTTTCGGCCACTAATCTGCTATTTGAAAAATGATCTCTATTTGCTAACTAGTAGGTTCTATAATGGATTAAAAGCAAAAAATACGTATGAATCAACGATTTTAATTAAAATCTATAAAATATTAAACATATAGAAATATTTTAAACATAATAGTAGGAACATTGGTCAAAAAGAAAAAAAGTATAATATGGCATAACAAAAATAATTGGGATTACGGAAATATATCTAACTTGTGATCAACATCCTCTTCTTCAATAATAACTCTAATTTCGTTTTCCTTATTTATTTCTTTATTATTTTCGAAATCAATCTTTATAATATATTTATCAGTCTCATTTATAACTTTATCAGTCTTCTTAGTGTTGATTTCTACATCCTGATCAATATTTTTAATATTATTGTCCGTTGTTTGTTCCTTGTTAATCATGTTTTCATCTTTGGTCTGTTTAATCTTAGGAATATTGATTGAGTGATTTTTTCACATTTTCCTTCACATCTGAGCGCATCCAACCTGATTCAGATTTTCCTATTATCCAACCTTCTGGCATATTTTCTATAACCGCTTTTGGCGGTCTAATATATAGAAACACCACACGTGGAGGGCATACTTTCCCAGATGCAGTCATCATCATTAAAACCGTAAGTGTTTCTTTTTCGTTGCCTCTTTTAACAACGTAAACATTTTTGTAACCTCTCGGGGCTAAGACTTTACCTGATTTTGGCTATAATGAAACTCCAGTCTCATCACCGTTTAATATTCTGTCAGAATCTTTCATGATATCTGCATTCCTCTTTCAGTCAAAAAATATTCAAGCTCTGTAAACCATTTTCTGATTGAACTCTCTTTTACTGCTTCCTTGGCTTTATTAATACCTTCAGGTTCACGTAAGCTAATCTCCGGATGCCTTCTAAGAAAACCTTGGTACCATGTTTGTTCTGGTCGCCCTTCTGGAAACTTATCTTCTTTTCCAATATCTTTTATTAATTTTGTTACTGTTTCCAGCAAGACTTCTTTGCTTACAGGAATACCACATTTTGTTACATCAATAATCCAGTCCACAACTTTTTCTTCTCCATCAAGGCCTAATATAGTTCTGGACCAACTTTTCGAGGCTGTTCTTTTCTTCTACCCGAAATTCGATCTTGGATTGTTGACCGAGGAACACCAAAAAGACGACAAGTTTCTCTAATGTTTTTTTTTGTCAATTCTTATGGCCTGAACAGCTTTAGCTAATGCTTCTTCGGTATATTGAAAATGAGTTCTATTTTTTAAATCTTTTTTTTAGGTTTCTTTCTCTCAGGTGGCATCTAAAAAATTAAATTACGATGATTAATTCCTTTATCTATTTTACACACATTTAACATGTATTTTTTAATGTTTTAATAAAAAATTAAAAAAATAAATATAAACTAGTAGCGGACATAATTTATTACCTATATTAAAAATATTGTCATTTCTATATACCTTATTTCCACTTAAACAAATATCAACTTCAGCTTTGTATAAACTAAGATGATTTTAGAATGACTAGTACTATTGAAAAGGTCATGAAAATAATAAAACTGCATCGAAAATTTCACTTTATTTGAAGGTATTAAGGTTCTTTTTGTGAAATCACGTAAATTGTGAACGTGAACAATTATGTCCTACAATACCTATGCACATACCATTGTAAAAACTTTTTTTAATTATTTACAACATTTATAGACTAAAACTACATAAGTATACAATTTAATTTTCTTATTAATATGACAGACAACTAGATTTCTATGGCCCTTTCAAATACGGCCGAAAATTAAGTTTATGTTAACTAATTTTCGGCCACCTGCTTTTTGACTGGCCGAAAAATAAGAATTTTTAAACTGATTTTCGACCAACCCTTCAAAAACGGCCGAAAAACAAATTTAAATTAATTAGTTTTCGGCCGTTGATCAACTTGCTTAATTTTCTAACTAGCTAATAAGATAAATTTTGGGAAAGTCCCTTTATGTCTGTATTGTTCGTGTGGGTGAAGATTTCGATTCAATTAGTTGATTTATTATCGTTAGCTTTTAAGGGCCGAGAATTAGTTACTAAATTATTAATTTTCGGACACATCGATTACCTTAGGCCGAAAAGTAAATATTAAAATTCTAATTTTCGGCCGTCAAATATTCAATAACTAAAAAGTGTTATTACTACATAATTAGCTCAAAATATGCGGCCGAAATCTGACTACACAAATGAGAAACGGTTCTACTTTATGTACAAAGTATTTCTTTTTAAAGAATTCCTAATTTAATAATCAAAAGAATCAATTAAATGTAAACGGTCTTCTTCTAGTTTTCGGCCGGCCGGCCGAGAAGTAAATAGTCCCCCAAATCATTATCTAGTTTCCCGGCCATCATATTTAAATGTAAATAACATAATCCTTCTTCCAATTTAATTAAAATGACACTAAATAAACTTATCTCCCGTGCACAGAACAACAATTATATTTATAAAACCGATAAACAACTTTGTAACTTACCTTGCGAAAAGTATGCGCGCACTATTTTTTTCACTAATTTCGACACACGCGTGCACTGTAATACTTTCAGAGGGTCACTGACGACACAGTTGGATCATTAAAATTCTACAAAATTCAAAACTTGAAGGGTTTATACCAATACATTAGGTTAGCGTTGTTTTTTCAAATGAGTAGGGTAAAGTGTCCTTATTATATTAATATAACCACGTACTGGCCGAAAACCAGAGGGGGCCGGCAAACCGGCTAAACGACCCTACGTACTTTAGGTATCTCGCACGGACACCGCAAAACACGTAAACATTTTAAAGAGTAGTATAACGATATTAATTTTTATTTTATTTGGATGAATCAAAGGGTTTTTTTTTTAATTTGGCACTATACCGCTTGTTTTATGTTTTGACTGAGATATTTTGTAGTAAATAAAAAATGCATGTTGCGCATGCGCTTGAAACCGAAGATTCGACAGAAATAACATCAGAAATTATTTTGAATATTTGACCTAACTGGAAAGTATTTATTTACATTAAAAAAAAGGAGATATGCAAAGAAATTTTTACTAACTATACAAATAAAAACAAAAGGACACTTAGGCATCAAAGTACTCGTCCGCATCAATGTATTCCGGACTGACTTAGCTATCGTTACTTATACCTACTTAATTAAATTTCAGTCGAATGTAGTCATAATTTAAAACTTATAATACACAAAGTATCTTATTACTGTAGTTCCTACAACAATGTCATAGAACTAGAGCAATGTCCTTTATCAAATCATAGTTCTCATTAGTTCATGTACAGACGCCAGCACATAAAGCTACCACAATCTGTCAAATTTCTTAAATAGGTTTTCAACTGTACCGCTAAACCATTAGGTTCAAGATTGATTGGGAAAATTTGACAGTTTCGGGTAGCTTGATGTGCTGGCGTCTGTACTTGAAAGACTAATAAAAAGTTCATGATAAGATAAGCTACCTACATTTATTTTTCAGAAACACGTGTAGGATTAAAAATAGTTGGTGCGGTATACGAAAAGTTTCAGCATGTTTTGCTTAGAAAAGCATACAAATGCAATCATAATATAATGAAATGTACAAAAAATTGAAATAAAGTTACGTTGAATTAATAAGTGCCGTGTGGTGCCGGACGTAAAGAATAACACCACCCCATTTCTTCCCGTGGGTGTCGTAAAAGGCGACTAAGGGACTTACTAGAGAATGGGCAGCAGCGTTCTCTATGCATTTAACCACCATACTGCGATCGCCAACCCGCCTGCCAAGCGTGGCGATTATGGCAAAGCCCCCCAAATTGGGAGAGGCCTAAGTCCAGCAGTGGACGTCTTACGGCTGAAATGATGATGATGATGATGATGAATTAATAAAAAGAAAAAATGTCTAAATTATCTACATCATTTAAATAGTCAGCAGCAATATAGTACTTAGCATGTTAAATTAAATCATGTTTTTTTTTTTATAAAATGTTGTACATTTTAATTGTAAACTTACCAATGGTAGAGCCCAAAAGGGCAAAGAGGATGACGATACGCATGGTCAAAATCACCTGGAAACCTACTGTACCAGGTGGAAATTAGCTCCGTGTTTTATACTGAAATTTTTTATTATCTCTGTTGTTATGAATGGCTATAAACACTAAGATAATGATAAAATAATTAAGTATAAAAACTTCCTCCTATTAAGTAGATACCTTTAATGATAATACAGGTCAACCAAAAAAGAATTTTTTGGTGCAGAGATAGCGATAACAGATTTTATTAAGTAGCCGTTGATAACACTAAAAACAATTTTTTATTTTTTTTCCTACGCGTAGTTTTGGATTTACCTTCAGTTTTGTATATTGGCTGTAATCAGTATTTTCATGCGCTCGGATTGCTAACTTCTCGGTACATTTCTATAAATAAATTAATTTTAATATTATGCCTTCATCGCAACTAAGTTGTCTCAATGTGTATTGTTACATACACAGTTTAAAAGTACAGAAAATTTATGAAAGATTTCATAAAAGATCTTATTTTTCTAACTTTAATTCAAAAATTGTGGATGAATATAAGCCGTGGGTGGACTCCTCAAATTGTCTGTAAAATAGGCTGTGGACACTTGAAACAGGTCAATGGTAAAAGAAGCCGTACCTATCTATGACATTCGGAGTGCTTATGCAATGAAAAGAACAAAAAAATCACATCGATGATTGTTACTTCTGCTGTGTGATATGCGTGGTGTTAACGGTAAAAAACTGGTAACCATCATTTGACGAAATCTTTAATAAAGTGAGTAGCGACAGTGATTTCGAAGGCATAGCGTCTACAGGACCAAAACCTCTTAATCAAGAAGAATTTAATGATTTGATAAGGATTCTTGAGCTAACTAAAGAATCTGCGGAATATTGGTACATTTTTTCCTAGTCCCATATAAACAGTGCGCGGGGACAGGGAGGAAAGTCAAAGACACGATCGTACACACTTTGTAAACTAACATAGCATTTTTGTTATAGATCAAGCTAATGTGTTATGTATCATATTTCAGTTAAAAGGTCAACAAGAAACTTGTCCGGAAACTTTCCGTCGGAAATACAGGTATATGACTTGGAACCAGCACTTAACTGACAATAACTTTTATCTCGGAATCGGCATCCTCGTGCCTTATTCGAAATATTCCATCTGTAGGTAATTTATGATTCCAAGATATTGGCAAAATCTTTAGGAAGCTTTTCGGAGTCTTAGCTTGTATGTCAAACTCATTTGCCATACTGTATGAAAAGTTTGTCTCACATGCAAAAAGTTGAATAACAATTTATTATTGAAAACTTACTCAACGTTTTGGCTGCTCAGTTTTTGTTGCCCCAAAACATAGGTACGCTAACAGAGCATTATAGCTATGCTTTATGTTTCGCGTTCGTTAGGCCACAAGGAAACAATAAAAATAATGAGTAATTAAGTAAAAATAATAATTATATTGTTTGAGAATTATAAATAAACAGTAGGTAGTATGAGACTTGTAATTTAATTTTACAAAACTTTTGTGTTTAGTTTGCGTTGGCTGCGATCCAGTTGCTAAAGTATGAAACGCGAGCACTGACTCCTGGGTAGAAAGGATCGGCGCATTCGAAGCCCCAGGATGTTACACCGACGATGATATCACCGAATTGAGCGAGAGGTCCACCAGAGTCGCCTCCGCAAGCGTCCCTGCCACCAACGTCCAAGATACCGGCACACACCATGCCGTCGGTGATGTCGGGCCAGTTTTCGTACCTCGGCTGAGTCTTCAAGTAAGCATACCGCTCAGTACATAGTTGGTGGTTGATGATGTTGACGTTAACGTGCATGAGCTGCTCCGAAGTTGGGCCTCCATACTGAAAATAAGATAACATTATAAAAATTAAGTATTTTCTTTCATATAAAAAATAATAATTTCTTTTTAAAAAGGTTAAATAAATTGGTTTCAAGGGAATTTATCATACCTAATATTGACCGAAAATCTGGCGTCCAATATCAGCTGGGTGGTGCAGGGATGAAAGCTTAATTATGCCTGCCCTATGGCTCAAGGTAGTTAGAGAAACTCTGGTTGGAGGACTGGATGTTCTTAAGCTTCTCCTTATGAAATAAGGTGGTTAAGAGCAAAATCGAATAATTACCCAGAGTCTGCCCCATCCAACGTGAGTGACAGAGGCTCCATCAGCAACATTGTAGTTGGGACCAGCAATCCTTGCGACCCCGATACGGTCTGAGAACACGGCCGGGTTGTTAAGGCGGACGATTGCAACGTCATTAATGAGCATGTCGTCATCGTACTGTGGGTGCATAATGATGCGGTTAAGAGTGTGCACGGTGCCGCCGCTATGTGCCAGGGAGGTGCCGAGAACGGAACGCCATTGCCAAACTTGGTCGCCACTGCAAGCAATGATAACATTAATTAAATGACGATTCTAATTTTGTAATTGTACAATAAGTAGCTACCTAACATAGCCGACAGTCGCGCTTACCCGTCATTCTGATATAAATTTTGTAATTCTGGTTGAAGATATTGATTCACAAAAAACAAACTTAACTTTAAATGCATGCACTTATTACACAATGTTTTGCGTGCTTTACATTGAGCGCTGGCGTTAAACAGCGATATGAAACACAAAAAATAAAGGAAATTTCCCAGCAACAATTTTTGCTCAATGTTACTTTGATTTATTAGTTCGATGACCGAAGAAGATCATTATAAACACCGTGTAAATATTGTGTTAGATTTTACTTTACCACGTTACTTACTAGAAACAGTGGGCTGCGGAGAGCACTGAGGTGGAGGTGAGTAGAGATCCACCACACGACAGGGACCACCGGAAACCCGTTTCCGAGCGCTGCATGACGGACATGTATGGGTAGGTCTCGATGTTGGTAGCGGAGCCTCCGACGATGCGGTTCGGGGTCCTGGGGACCGCTATAAGAAGATTTCTTGCTATTAGGTATCATCATCAGTGGAAAATGACTTATTGCTCTGCACAAAATCCTTTTTTTTTTTGTATTTTATCTTTACTCGAAATAGAGAAGTTCACTTCAGTCATGCTTAAAATAGCACACTGAATAATTATTTGTCTTTCTTACCCAGGGCGGATCCCACAAGTGCAAAGACGATGAGGATATGCATGGTTCAGGATACCCGAATACGTTGAAGACTGTGTTAGGTGGACGATAGCTTCATGTTTTATACTAATTAGTAGCTATTATCTTTATCAAGTTTTATCTCATTCTTTGGTTTAGGAAACCCCACATCGTAGGTATTGATAGAGGAAAAAGAGAACAATCATCGCCCCTACATGTTTGAGCGAAATATGAAAGGCAATAAACAAAAGGTATATTTCAAAATAATATGTATTTCTCTTCATTTTTAATCTCTTCTGTTGGGATTAAGCTGTAGGTATCATTCCAAATGATTCAAATTCTGATTAATATTATGTCACGCAATTAGGGTCCGGTATATCCGGTACAGGTCGTTTGGAAGGCGTCCTAGGTGCGGAAATCAACTCGCAGAGGCCCCTAAAACAATTTTAAATGGATTGAGATGCCAACAGGCGATTATCCCTGTATGCATTATGCTATGCACCCAATTATTAGAGCTATTTGTATAATTATACTATTAATATTTCTTTAACTAAAACATACTGAAAACATTATTTTTCAAACTCGACTACTCGATACTTTTTAACACCACAGAGATTTTGTCCCAAAATGAACAGTGAAGATAGTAAAATATTCTAACCGAATAAATAGATTTTATTTTATTTGGCCCTTTTTACTTTAGCTCAAATTCACGATTACTCCAAATTAGACCCGAAATCCTAACCAAGTCGCGAGTTAGGTTAGGAACTTGAAAATAATTAAAATATTTGTTCCGAATGTAACCTTTTTCCTAACCTGACTCGATGTAGCGTTCCTCGATTATTACGAACCTGACCCAAAATCCTAACCCGGTCGCGGGTTAGGATTTCGGGTCAGGTTTGTTTTAATGCTTAGAGATGTTTATTCGCTTTGATTCTCAAGGTATGTCTGTGTTCCTAACAATGTAATGGAGAAAATAAATCCACGTTAGCAAAGACGTAAAATATCGTAGCGGGTTTTATTGGCCACTGGATCTCCAATGAACTCCAGTAGCTAACTCCGGTAGCTGAAAATCGAACAGTGTGCTTTTTCGAAGCGCTGGGATGCACTCAGCAGAAGATTCTCAATGCTCGGTCCAACGTTGAAAATTTAAAATACAGTATGCTATAAAATCCCGCAGCGATATTTGTACCTCCAGCCGAACGTGGTACAATTCAAAGCTGATTAGGATAAGCCGCGACGCAACGCAACGCATTCCAAAAATCCTCTATAAAGTGGATGCATTAAGGTAACTCGCAAAATTCTAATTTTCCCACATTTTTCTAAATTTGTACGTCAGGTAATCAGGATTAAATGAAAATCACTACAGGTGAGCCGCACCGCGTTTTTTTGTATGGAAATGCGTCGCGCTACGTATTGTTAGGCGCTCTAGGGAATTTATGAGATTTCAGGAATTTACGAAGGGGTTTTTCTTTTGTTCCACCGCACCTGCCAGCTACACAAAAATAACGCAAGTCACCACATTACTGTGTAATTGTTGTCATAGAAAGCCGCGGCGGGTCGCTAGTTTAAAAGAGATCTTAGATAAATTAATCTAATCTGGCTGAATTGCTTCATTTAAGCACATAATACGCTTAGTCTTATTGAATATAGGTTTTATTTTTAAATTCTGGGTTTTTCAAAATGTAAAAACCTGTGCTTTATCAAGAGCTTTGTTTTTCATTAGAAACATTCTTGGTTAGTTCCGTATGAGTGAATATTACAGAGGGTCATGGCCATCCGGCTAGTCCGGGGATACCGCCCGGTGACCGGTACCTCTGAGGCGGCGAGCCTCCTTGCTGGATTGCCGCCATGGGGCACATGTGGGAGTCGCGCTAAGATGCAAACCGCCGGGGCGAAACTCCGCCGCCGCGACAAATTGCAGTAAGGCGGACAGAACGCCGGTGTGATCTCGGCGGGTTCGATTGTCGCAGCCCAGTGCTGGGAACGCCATAATTGCGGCGGCTCACAGAGGGGACTACCCTCTGTGAGCAATGGTTAGAGAGGCGCCGCGGCGTCCTCACCTTCCACCTTACGCAGGTCTTCACCGGGCATGGGTACTTCGGGAGGTTCCTGTTCAGGATAAGGCGGGAGGAAACGCCCGGGTGTTACCATTGCGTGAATCGCCTGGTGGAGCACACGGTGGAGCATACGGTGTAGGGCTGCCCTACCTGGGCGGAGCACCACCGTGTCCTCGTGGAGGCGATCTCTCGCGTCCGGCCCTGGTGCAAGCCATGGTACGGAGCGAGAGAGCATGGGAAGCCGTCACCTCCTTCTGCGAAGCAATAATGCTCGCGAAGGAGGAGGTGGAGCGCGTGAGGGAGAGGCAGTCTGTGCGCCATCACGCCACTGGCCACCGCAGTAGGAGACACCGTAGGCGTGGGCTTGCGGGCGGCGAGCAATGGGTAGCTCACCACCCGGTAAGGACCAGGGCTGGATCGATGGCATGTTCTGTTCCATGCGTGCCTCAACGAGATGTCAGCACAAAGTGAAGGGATCTGCGAGGATCGATGCCTGCCAGGGTTGCGAGATTTTTTCAAAAGAGTTACCGTAGACGCATAGGCCACTGAAAGAACACGGGTGGGTTAGTCAGTAAAAGTCTGACATGATTACGTGTCCCGCTCCACCCAGACCGGGACACGTATTTTGATGATTTCCCACCCCAAAAAAAAGGAGTGTGTAGGTACATATTAAATTTGAGCATGAGTGTAAATCGTTTTTTTCTAATTTGAACTTTGAAAAGCAAAATAAAAAGGTCGTGAACACACATAAAAAGCCTGAAAAACACAAAATATTCACAATTTTAATTAGGTCCCTAATGTCATCTTTACATACCTAGTAGACCGTATATAAAACAAAGTCGCTTCCCGCGTTTGTACGCTTAGATCTTTTAAACTGCGCAACGGATTTTAATGCGGTTTTCATCAGTAGACTTTTGTGATTCAAGAGTAAGGTTGACATGTATAATACGCGGGCAAAGCCGTTGGCAAACACTAGTTTAAAATAATACATACGCGTGCGTAAAATTAAAATAAAATACGTAATGATGACAATGTTGAAAGATAGTGTGCTTTCACTCTTCTTTTAAGTATTGCAACAATTCCACAACCACACCGCATGCAAAGTAAAGGAGTATGTAGAAATCTAAAGTCATCATCTTTACATAGGCCTCCCCCAATTTAGGGGGGTAGGCCATAATCACCACGCTTGGCAGGCGGATTGGCGATCGCATGGTGGTAAAATGCATAGAAAACGTCGCTACTCATTCTTTAGTAAGTCCCTTAAGTCGCCTTTTATCACACCCACGGGAAGAGATGGGATGGTATTATTCTTTATGTCCGGCACCACACGGAATTCAGGATCACCCCCAGGTTTTAATCGTATTTGCTTATTCAATCTAAACTTCCACTCAGACAGAGTGGAGAAAGCGACGCAATATCGTGCCTATTCCGTATATACCTGCCACCTTTAATGATAGCGAAGAGATAAAAAAATGCGAAGAACCCTAGGAACCCCAGGTTCCTAGGGTTCTTCGCATTTTTTTTTTACCCTTGTGTAGCATTTTGTGCACGTCATCTACAAGAACGGAGTTTCCCCAGACATATTTTGGAGTGTAATCAATATTATCATAAATCAATTGTAACTATTATCACAGATTATGAGAATCCACTCCTTACTTAATAGATTATGTGATTTCCCATATTCATTCGTTAATATGGCACCACAAAACGTTTTCCTGGCAGATAGTCAATATAACTCAGGCATTGGCATAGGAATAACGCGAATGGACAGAATAAGTCATGTAAGTAAATAAGAGAAATTCTGAAAGTGGCACCGGTGACTGAATCGTTGTATGGAAATCTGTTGTTCTGGTATGCACATGTGACACGGAGGAATGAGGAAAATGTCGTTACAAAAATTTAGAATAGGTAGTCTGAATGTGGACGGATATAAGAGTAGGAGAAGACCAATGAAACTACAGATGGATTGTATGAAAGATGATATAGCTAGTAAGAGGGTGACTGCCGAGATGACAACGAATAGTGTATGGAAGAAAAAAAGACATGTTGCGCCAACCCGAAATAAAGATAAGTGCAGGAGAATGATGACTTGCATAGGAATTACACAGCGTGGCAGAGGTTGAAAAAGTAACAGTGTAGTAAATCAAACTCTGGACAGTAATCAAATCAGTAAAACATTGGGTCTAAAATACCTTCCTTCAATTTCAAGAAAATTCTCCAGTGGTGAAAACAAGCCTTGAAAGGTGAAGCAAGAAGCAGGCGATAGTGAATGTCGTGAAGAAAAATTGGAAATTCCTTATACCCGCTGCTACGTCGAATGTGGATTGCGAAGAGGTACGTTCTGTCACACTCTTAGTACATGCCAACTAAAACCATTTTTTTATTTTTATTCTAATATTTTGTAGGAGGCTTTTATCCACATTGGCATGTCCGCCTCATCATAACTTAAACTATTTATATATGTATAAACCAATATACTTGTTTAGTTTAATACTGCTCAACAGTGTCTCTCTTTCCTTCTTTGTCTTAGTACTTTGTCTTTGTCTCCATAAGTATATAGATGGTGAACATCTTTAACCGTTCAGCATGTTTTACAATTGGGAGAATTCACTTTCTTCATCAAATAACGAAACTTGCGGGATGGGTAGTGACTAGAGCGTAATCTATGAAGCAGAACAATAAGATACCTACTCATTTCCTTGATAGCAAACCACGGTATTCGAAGAGGCTGACATTGTGTAGTTTTAAAATCAGCATACAACTCTACCATTACAAATCTACAATTTCACATTCTCTAACTGTTGGCCTGTCAAAATTTTAAAGTCAAAATGAAACGATTTTTGTTTATCTTGTGTTTAGTAGTAAACACAAGATAACAAGAAACTGGAGAGGTTTGGAGCAAGAGGCACGCAACTTAAATTATTTTCTGACTATCTTGCGAATCGCATGCAGAGAGTAAGGATTGGTTATATGTGCAGTGATGATCTTGACATCACGTACGGGGTAACACAAGGCAGTCTCCTTGGCCCCACATTATGTTTGATGTATATAAACGCCTTTTGTTAAATCAAATTGTGTGGTGGTAGGATCGTCACCTTCGCAGACGACACTGCTCTGCTTTTTTACGCGGACTCATGGGAAGAGGTCTATTTTGATGAAGAAAAAGTTTCTCTGTATGGTTGTCTCATAATTATGCTTCTGTAGTAGGTACTTACCGTAAAACGCACCCCTGCTTCTCCTGATAACTGTTTTGGAAGACATGTAATGTTCCTTATTCTGCCTACCCCTATGGGAAAAAGGCGTGATTTTATAATGTTTGTTATGTATGTTTAAATAGTAGTGTTTATTTAGCCAAACCTGCCTTTGTAATTTTTAACCAGACCGTTGACCGTCTAAATGTGTCTTAAATTCGATTCCCAGGTCGGGAAAGGTGTTATTGCTTTTTTTTTCATTCGTTTCTCAAAACTATCCTGATTCTGCTTATTTATGGCAATAGGTTCACATTTTATGGGTGTTACAATTTTTTTCGAGTACAGCCGGGGGGCCAAATTTATTTCGGACTAGCTTTTGTCTGCGGCTTCGCTCGTGTACATCCACACAGGAAATGTCCACTAATACACCCAATGCATGTAGTATGAATGACTTTAGTCCCTTGAAATGATCATTCAATGCGATTAAATGAACTTGTCCGTGTGGTGCCCGACGAAAAGAATAGCACCATCCCATTTCGTCCCGTGGGTGTCGTAGAAGGGGACTAAGGGACTTTCTTGAGAATAGGCAGTTCAGTAGTTTTAGCGTGAAAGAGTAACAAACATCTATCCATCGATCCTCACAAACTTTCCAATTTATTATACGTGGGACACTCAGCAAGTTTTGCGTAAATAAAAAGAAGTGTTCTATAGGTAAATATTTTTTTTATTAAATCTTTTCAAAATACTTTCCACTAGCCTCTATGCAAAGTTTCATGCGTCTGAACCAGTTTTCGAAACACTTTTTCCGGTTCACCGCAGACACATCGTTTACAGCCAGCTTGAACGCTGACAGCGCATCTTCCGGCGCCGATAATTGTATCCCTTTGAGCTGATTTTTAATTTTTGGGAATAAAAAGAAGTCACACGGTGCTAGGTTAGGGCTGTAAGGAGGGTGACCCAGAAGTTTGACCGGCGCGGCGGCGTGCTGTCCAAGAAGTCCCTCGTTATGAGCGCGGTGTGCGTGGGCGCGTTGTCGTGGTGGAGCAGTAGCCTGCGGAGCCCTGTGTTTGGTCGCTTGTTGCTCGTATTTTAACACTGAAAACTTCTGCCAAGCATTTGGTAGTATACCATTCGACGTTGATGCTTCTATGGTTTCGTAAAGGGATTGACACCGAGTAGCCAGTCAAATTGAAAAAGCACGCGATCTAAATCTTCCCCCCTTTTCTAGATCGCTTCACTTTGGTAGGCGTTGCCGTTGATTCGTTTTGAAACACCCAAACCGTCGACTGGCGCTCCGTTTCTGGATCGTATTGATAAATTCAGGACTCATCACCTGTAATAATGTCGTAAACATGGTGAGACGAGCCTGCTTCAAATTTGTTTATCATATCAAGGCACCATACCACCCGGGCACATGAGTAGACAAACGGTACAGAGACTAAGCTTCTTAAGAACGAGCAAAATTGTTACCTATTTTGGTAGGGTTGTCACAATAGGGTAAGACAAATTAAACAAAACATTAGTTAAATAGTTTTATTATTCAGTATGATAGAATCAAATCAAATCAAATCAAATAATTTAATTCAACTAAGCCAATTACAGGCACTTTTGAATTGTCAAAAGACATAAAATAAAATTAGTACAAAAATAGTTTTGGTGCTATAGTCCCAGTCACAATACATAATAACTGTGAAAGTACCATAGATACCCATTCCAATGCGTAGATCTCTATGGAGAAGAATGGGCTACAAACTCCATGGACACTCTTTTTTAACCGACTTCCAAAAGGAGGAGGTTATCAATTTGGATGTTTATATTATTTTTTATGTTTGTTCGGGCATAACTCCGTCGTTTACCTACTGATTTGAAAAATTCTTTTTTTGTTGGTAAGTATATATTTTACGAATGGTTCCATGAAAATTTTATCGAAATCGGACTAGCACTTTTTGAAAAATCAACAAATACCTAAAAAGATATCAACATTGTCTACACCGATTACTCAGAGGTTTCTGATCCGATTTCGATGATTCTTTTTTTTTCGATACAGTATACCTGCCTTTTGGTCCCATAAAATGTTCATAATCATAATCATAATCATTTATTTGCAATAAGTATTGGTACAGTGTTGGTGTTATAGTCAGCAATAAGTTCCTAATACAAAGTCAGTCATTTGACATGCAAAACATTACAGTGCATTGATTGCTTACATTTAATATTTCAAATAATCAAATGGCATGCTTTAAATGTTTCTGTTATTAATTAATACATTACAATACATTCATTATTAATATTATCGTTATACACATTTAAAATAGATTATTAACATTATTTATAAATTCATTTACAGAATAAAATCGTTTTTCCATTAGCCATGATTTTAACTTTATAAAAAATAAATTATTAGGTAACTCTTTAAAGTTCTTTGGTATTTGGTTATAAATAAGTCCACACATATGATAACAGTTCTTTTTATACAGAGAAGTCTTTGGGGCCCTGGGCAGAACTATTCTATCTGGATCTCTTACTTTCCGAGGGCAACGGTCTTGAGCCTTTTCAAACAGGTCAAAGTGCCGTCTGACAAATTTTGCACATTCTAAAATATACATACTGGATAATGTCAGGAGGTTTAATTTTAGAAACAATGGTTTACAAGATTCCCATGGTGGAATGCCACAAATGGCTCGAACCCATTTTTTTTGTACTCTGAATGCTTTATCAACGTCTGTTGAGTTACCCCATAGTATAAGGCATTGTTCATTTAGTTTGGTTCAATAGTTTTTATTTTTAGCTCATTGTGTACATGGGCGCTGTTATTACCGGTGCTACGGATTGCAAAATTCTAGTGCACATGTAAGAAAATTATGTATTTGACAATAATTTGGGTTGAATATTTAAACTAACAAGGATAAAATAAAAAAACTTTTTCAAAAAAAAAAAAATGACCTTAACTTCAAAAAACAACCACAAAAAAAGTTTAAAATAACTTACAAAATAACTTTTTTTTCGGAAGTCGGTGACTTTGTTTTTTATTTCATTGATGTTTTTGTCACCGACTTTCGAAAGAAAAGTTATTTTGTAGGTTATTTTAAACTTTAGTACCACAGATACTCGCTACGTCCAACCACGTCCGACAGCGCCAAAATGGCGATTATCAAACGGGCACAAAAGCACTTTGACAGCCGCCAGTCCAGTGGTAATTATAGAGGTCAGTGATTGTTCGTATTTATTTTAATGTCTTTGCTACAACATCAACCCACCCACATACTGACAACTTGTAATAAAAAATAAAAAAAGACCATACAATAAAATAAAGGTAGATAGGTAGGTAACTTACTTGAAAAAGTAATAAGTAATCAAATATTTACTCACGTATTGTTGTACTCCTTAGGATAGTTAAAGTATGATATATCTTTATTTTTTCTAGTATTATTCATACACACAGTACAATAAACAACCATTATTAACAATAAAATACCACGTTTTACATAAAAATATTCAAACTTGCAACTAACAAAACAAACAATGTGCGTTGCACTAACCCTGAGATTGTCAACTGGCTGTGCAAGCGTAAACCGGTTTTTTCCAGTCTCGCCGCGTACGCGACAAGCGGCCAGTGGTCACGCACACATGCCTCGCGTGCTTGTAGTAGTGCAATCGAATCGCGCGGTTGTTCGAAGCTTTATCTCTGTTCTGTTTATCTACTCATGTGACCCGGGCCTGCTTCTGAGCATCGGTGAGGTTAGGGTTGCCAGGTCTTAAAACCGGGAAGCCGGACAGATCAGCCAGTTTAGCCGGACATTTGGGTAAAAGGCCGGAAGCCCTTAATTTTTCTTAGTGTAACATGACAGTAAAAAGTAAAACAAGGTTTTTATCATTCACAGTAAAGTCTTCTTAAATTCGAATGAAACAACAATAAAATAAAATTAATCGTTCATCATTATGATTAATTATTAAATATCCCAAAAAAAACACTGAAAGCCTTACAAAAGCCGGACAGGCTGGACACTTCCTAATTCGGCTGGACTCGCAACCAAAAAGCCTGACTGTGTCCGGCTTTATCCGGACGCCTGGCAACGCTAGGTGTGGTTGTGCAGCACCCAGCGTGAAACTATCCTCCTCACGCGAAGATGCACGTGTAGGATCTCGTGAAGGCTTCCCGATCCAATCTGCAGTATGTATTGAATCTCCTGATACGTAATTCGCCTATTGTCTTGCATTAAATTTTTCACTACTATAGCACGTTTTCCTCCGTAACAGCCGTCAAAGGGCGACCACTTCTTTCTTCATCCTCCAAAGTTAGTCGACCACGTTTGAAATCGTTATACCTACGATACACAATTGCCTTGGAAGGGCCTTCATCCATGAATGTAATTTGAAGTCTATCATATGATTAGTCCGGTTTCAGGCGACACTTGAAATCGTAAAAAATCATAGCGCGAAAATGTTCCCGGCGAAAATCCATTTTCCAGTGAGACACGATAATTTGATTAGCTCTCAAAAAATGTGGAGGGAAATTTTGAAATTGGAACGTACCAATTTTTACGTAAAAATAATCATTATTTTTATAATAGTTTAAAACTGGCCAGTCTCTCATATAAAAAAAACTTTTTTTTCGCAATACTTTCTGAGTGGCCTGGTATTAGTAGGAAGAAGGACGTAAGGTGTCGTGTTCTAGTGCGATGGACATGTACAGACGCCAACACATCAAGCTACTACAATCTGTCAGATTTCTTTGATAGATTTTCGACTTTATTTCTAGAGCATTAGGTTCAAGGTTCATTGGGAAAAAATGACAGTTTCGGGTAGCTTGACCTGGGGGGCGATTCTACTAATTTGCAAAGTTACACGCTCAATTGTGTTTTCACAACGGTTAGATTTCGATCGCAGGTCGATGATGTCCTATAAAGTCATTCTACTATTTGATAAGCACAAGGGAAACTAAACTTACGCCAAACCGCAACTGACTCGTTACGAGAACACACAAGTGGGCTTCCTGTGTTACCAACATGCCAAATAGTATGTTTTATTATTACCACAAAGAAAAAAGTTGAATCTAAAAATGTCACTAAACACGAATAAGTGGCAATAAAGGATTTTCTAATATAAAAAGATATCTTGACCATAATTATAGTTTTGTACTGATATTTTTTTGTTACAATAATACAACATTTTAACTTACTAGATAACAAAAATTCAGAAGAACGTTTCGTTCTACGTCCCTAACTAGCTAAAGCTACGAAATCAAACCCTTCGGTTAAGTTAAAGACTCGAAGAGTATTTCTGTTAATCGAATTTTACTTAAAAATTCATTTATTGAAGCGTTTTTAACGATGTTATGATTTTCTTTAGTACATATGTACCTATTTACAGATAGAGGTAGTAACCTAATCTGTTTTGATTTAAAAAAAAAAATAATGACGGTCCGGTGTTTAATCCCGTTTTTAAGTTCGCTTACTCTCGCATAAAGTGGTTAAAAATCTTCGTGAAATGGATTGAAGTTTTTGGTGGCTTGTCAGTTTGGCTAGTGATGTTACTACTACTAGTTATAAATCGTCAGGCACTGATTTTCTCAATTTATTTCAAGTTGAATCTAAAGTAGGTACCTCCCTTTAGGGAGGTTTCTAGCAGCTTTGTTAGTTAAAAACGAGACATTAAATAATAACTTAAAAGAAAATAATCATAGCAAAATTCAAAATGCGGCATCCAATCAATATTAGGGCTACAATCGACTCTTGCTGTTTGGGGAGAATTACACGTTATCAACTGACTAATACTTACAGAACAATGTAATGCATAATCACTCTTATTTAAAACATCCGTGATTCAATACATCACATTACTTTGACAGTTTGTTACACGATATTATTAATATTGAATTATGAACTGGTGTAGTTGTTGAAAACTCCGTGATACTTATCTAAACACGACTATAGCTTGGCAAAAAAGAGTCTGTCGTGGTAACCATTGGAACTTGTTGCGTACCGTTTATTATCTGTGCGCCTAACGGAATGCGCGTGTAACGAAGTGACATCTAACTTGTCATTTTGACGTTGACACTTGACAGCTCTTAATTTTGCCGCTAAAAGAAGCGTGGGTTCGCCTGTTGAGTTCCGCGACGCGTTTGTTGAAATCAATCTCTTAACCGGTCGTTTTTGGTGGACAATGGACCATGACCCAGTTGTTTGAGTTAATAACCCCTATCTTGGTGAAATAATACGGGTTTAGTTTCTTGACATTGAAATAGTTTGGAGGTTAAGTGTTTGAACCGCATGTTGGAGTGAATCTCTGACCAGTTGCAGCGGCCTGGTGTCTGGAAAACCCACTTACACGTCACGACACGATACACATACACTCACTTACACACAGAACTCCAGGTTGGCACCAGAGCAGTGTCCTTCAACCATGAGGTAAGTGCCTTTGTTTGTATATTGTACCTTGTACTTGTATTGTCTGCTCCGCGTACGGCGGACAGTACGCTAGCCACTCTTGTCTCTAGAGCCCCACGATTATAACTCTTCCACTGCGCACTTGAAATCGTATTGTACGGGGTCTAGTCTGGCAGCGTACATTTTGGTATGCAGAGGCGTGGTTTTAACCTACAAAACCACCAAATTGGTAATTTTACAGTAGGCTAATTACTTGGCAGTCTCTATAAGGGAAGTAGTAATTCGCTGTAAATATTTGTTAACGGTAATTAATTGTTTGTTTGAAATAATTTGGAATTTATTGAGTCGAGTAACTCATATTGCCGGGGGTCAACCAGGTTTGCATATATGCTTCAGAGTTGGTTAGATTGAGCTATGCTATAACCTCTTGTTGTTGTTATTTGACCTCTGTTGTATTGAATGTCAGGAAGACATTAAAATATTGAGTTTGTACCATTGATATGGTTATTTGTGAAAATTAATATTTGAAAAATTATTGGCATTTTTGAGTATTACCATTGTTTTGAGTTGGAATAAAGGATTATTATTGTTGTACCATTAACAAAGTGGTTTGTGAACTTAACATTTGGAATTGGATTGGAATTTGAATATTTGAATTGAATTGTGAAATAGAATTTTGAACGTTGATATTGGGTTTGAATTAAAATAAAAGTTTATTGTTGAATTGAATTGAAACCAATTTAATGTTATTTCTTGAGTTACTGATTGAAGTTTGTTATTTGATAATTTAATTGTTTTGTTTATTTGAATGGTTTTGTTTGTGCAATGGCATACAGATGGAAATATTGCAGTGCCGGACACCTGTCCAGGTCAAGCCGGAGACCTCGGTTGTTTCAGGTCCCGGACTATTGAGTAGATTGCCTGCTTTGGAACTGCCACACTTGACGGTCGCTGGGACCACTGGTACGGTTTCCACAACCTGTTTGCAAGTTTGGTTGATGCACGCTCGGACCTCAGACCCGCCCTAAAGTTGGCCTATTTGTTGTCTGTCCTGGAAGGTGAGGCCCGAGCCTTGGTACAGCATCTGTCGTTGACTGACTCAGCCTACCCTACCGCTTTGGGACTACTCACCCAGCGGTACCAAATGAACGTTGTTTGGCTGATGTTCATATTGCATTGATTTTGGGGTTACCGGTCATTACTGGATTGTCAGCATTGCGTACTGACCTGTTGAACCCGTTGGTGGTAGCGACCAACGCTTTAAAGCAATTGGACTTGCCGGTGGACCAATGGTCTTACCCTTTGGTGCATGTTGTGCTGCGGCTTCTTGCCGATTTGAGGGCTCATTTCGAGCAAAGGTATGGTGGGGATAGTGTTACATATCTCCCCCCATTTGGTGACCTCGTCCAATTTTTGGAGGATGAGTGTCGGTTTGTGGACAACTCTGGCGTTGCCACTGAGTCATGCCAGCCGTCTTCCCGGCCACGAGACCAGGGACGGACTAGGGCTCGCGGGCCTGTTGATGGTCGCCCCGCCGCTCGTTTTGCTGGCACCCAGAGTCGTCCTGGTTGTGAGTTTGTAGGGACACGGGGCATGGCATGGCAACTTGCGCGGCCTTTTTGAAGTTGCACGTGAGTGCCCGCCGCCGAATTGCCAATGCACGCCGCATGTGCTTCTCTTGTTTGGGGGCTCACTTCCATCGGGACTGCCCCAACCCCCGCCCTTGTAGAATTTGTGGGGGGTCTCATTTGGACATTTTGTGCGCTAACGCGAACAACGCTGGCAGACCAGCCTCTGATGAAGGTTCGCGCACGGGGGGGTACCATGGAGTTGGTCACCGGGCTTCTGCCTCGCCGGTTCAGAACCGGGGAGAGGCCCGCAATTTTGAGCGCCGCACTCCACCCCCCGCGCAAGTTGAGCGGGAGCCGCGCGACCGCCATTTGGTCTCCCCGCGTAAAGGCGATTACGCAGTTGTTGCTAGGCAGCGCTGGCCAGACCAGCACCGCCTTCCCTCCCCTCCTTTGGCGGAACGTCCCCGGTTGGAGTCACGCCCCCCGCCATTCAGGCCTCCGGTGGGATATGCCCTTCCAGCGATGGCGCGTGGCTCGGGACACCGCGCGGACGAGGAATTTGTCCTCCATCCTCGTCGGGAAAGACTTGAGCCTGGGTGCGGCGATCGGTCGCCGCCCAGGCATTGTTAGAAACATTGGCGCCTGCCCCGCTAAGGTACCCCTCAGATCGACACGGTTTTGTTGCCAACGGCATCGGTCGGGTCTGGGGGCCCACGGGGGACTCTGTTGTGGTCCGTGTCATTTTGGACATGGGAGCCCAGGGTTGCCTTTTGTCTATTGTTTTGTTGTTTGTTTGTATTGTTTTGGGCAAAATTGTTTTCTTGAGCGCCTTTGGACTGCGGGACTTGGCTGGGACGAGCCAATTCGGGAAAACCTGTTGGAAGATTGGCTCCAATTTGTATCCGCACTCCCTGCAGTCAACGAGGTCGTGTTACCCCGCGCTATCCTCCCCCCTGGGAGCTACACTGCTACCCTTGTTTGTGATGCGTCTTCGCACGGTTATGCAGCTGTTGTTTGTCTGCGCACCGTCTGCGCAACAGGCCAGGTGAATTTGTCACTGGTCTTGGCCAAGAGCAAGGTGGCCCCCCCTCCGGACGGCACTGACCATCCCTAAGTTGAATTGTCAGGGGCGGCGCGTCTTGTGCGTCTATTGAACCACGTTGCTCACACTTTGGGTGGAACTGTGGACATTCGGGTTTCTTACGCCTGGACGAACAGTCAAATTGTTTTGTGTTGGTTGAAGACGTCCGTCCACTCTTTGGAGATCTTTGTTGCGTACCGAGTGTCCCAGATTCAAAATTTGAAACGCCTTTGATTTGGAGGCACGTGCCTGGAGATTTGAATCCAGGCGCCGTGGCCTCACGCGGGTGCATGGCACCCCGCTTGTTTGCTTACCCCCTATGGTGGGGACCAGACTGGCTGACTCATCCCGAGGATGATTGGCCTCGATCGCCAGTCTTGATGTCGGGTCCTTTGCCCGGGCTCAAGGTGCTCGCTGTTGGAACGAAGGACCCTGATTTTTTGTTGAGTCGATTTGGCTCCCTCGACAAATTGTTGAATTGTTGTTTGTTGTTGTTGAATTGTTGGTGACTGATCGTCACATTATGAACTCGCATGCCGGTTGCAATGCGCTGTTGGCCATTCTGCAGCGAGAGTTTTGGATATTGTCGGGAGCCGTTATTAAGTTGAACCCCTTTTTTGGACGATACGGGTCTTTTGTTGTTTGGTTGTTGACGGTTGAGTCACTCTAGCCTTCCTTATGGGGTCCGTCACCCCCTTTTGTTGCCTAAGGAGGGCCATTTGGTTAAATTGTTGTTGTTGTTGTTTGGTTGTTTTTGGTGTTTGTTGTTGTTTGACCCGCCAGCCTGCCCCCATTGGGGGGGTATTTTTGAGGCCGCGGTGAAAGCGGCACAGGGACTCTGGCGCAGATTGTTGGGAGACACCGTTCTCACCTTTAAGGAGTTAGCTACGGTATTTTGCCGCATTGAAGCTGTGTTGAACTCGCGTCCATTGTGCCCGCTGTCTTCGGACCTGAACGTCTTGGAGGCCCTGACCCCGGGCCATTTTTTGATTTGACAGCCACTTGTCGCCCTGCCGGAGCACCCTTTTGTCAATGTGAGCCAAAATTGGCTATCGCGGTTTCAGTTGGTGCAGCAGCTCGCTCAGAGTTTTGGAAGCGTTGGAGCTTGCGAGTATTTGCACATCCTCCAGCAGCGCGTCAGGTGGACTGATAACGCGCAACCTTGTCGGGATTGCCAAGTGATTAGCGGACGGGAAGGCCCGTCCGGGGGGGGTAGATGTTGAGTCCCGAACGATTTGTTTACTCTATGCGCCTACGTTTCTAAACGAGTAACAGAGTGACATCTCTCTTGAGAGTTTGACGTTGACACTTGACAGCTCTCTGTCGTTTTGCCGCTAAAAGAAGCGTGGGTTCGCCTGTTGAGTTCCGCGACGCGTTCGTTGAAATCAATCTCTTAACCGGTCGTTTTTGGTGGACAATGGACCATGACCCAGTTGTTTGAGTTAATAACCCCTATCTTGGTGTAATATCACGGGTTCATTTGTTGGAAATACCACGTATAAATAGTTGAAAGTCAAAGTGTGACGCTGTTGGGACGAGTGATTTGAAGACCGCATGCTGTGATCGTCTCCAGCCTAATTGGAAGCGGAATCTAACCTGAAGAATACTCGTAACGTCACCACACAATACAGATACACTCACTTACATACAGAACTCCAGGTTGGCACCAGAGCAGTGTCCTTCAACCATGAGGTAAGTGCTTTTGTTGTATTTGTAATTGTTCACTTGTATTGTCTGCTCCGCGTACGGCGGACAGTACGCTAGCCACTCTTGTCTCTAGAGCCCCAAGGTTATCACACTTCCACTGCGCATTTAAAACCTTATGTGGGCCTAGTCTGGCAACGTACAGAACTAAAATATTTTTTTGGTGGCAGCACTGCTTTGTTTATCATCAACAAGTAGCTAATCTGTCATTGCGTTATGTTCATAATTGTATTTTACTTATTTCTAATTAACTATCAATTATTAATGCTTTTGAACATATAAAAAATAAATAAAACAATAAGGAGTAGTGGTGTGAGCTGTGATATACAAAGTTTTCGTAAGAAATTTGGCGGAATCTGAAGCGGAACAAATTTTGTCTCCGATTGACAATGTTTACGAAAGAACTGCCGACACGACAGGTATTTATCCAAGAAATTTATCTTTTATTTAATACCAGTCATTGTTTTTCCTTTCTCATACTAAATTTTATATAAGTTTCAAGCGATTTTATTATTTTATTTACTAATAGATTATTGAGGTTTTATTTTCTAGTTTGACAAATCGCGTGTACGTTAACTCTTGATGTTTAATACTTGAAATTGAAAAATGTACCTATAGGTTGGCAAAAAAGAGTCTGTCGTGGTAACCATTGGAACTAAAATATTTTTTTGGTGGCAACACTGCTTTGTTTATCATCAACAAGTAGCTAAGCTGTCATTGTGTTATGTTCCTAGTTGTATTTTACTTATTTCTAATTAACTATCAATTATTAATGCTTTTGAACATATAAAAAATGAATAAAACAATAAGGAGTAGTGGTGTGAGCTGTGATATACTAGGTTTTCGTAAGAAATTTGGCGGAATCTGAAGCGGAACAAATTTTGTCTCCGATTGACAATGTTTACGAAAGAACTGCTGACACGACAGGTATTTATCCGAGAAATTTATCTTTTATTCAATGCCAGTCATTGATTTTCCTTTCTAATACTAAGTTTTATCGGTATTATAAGTTTCAAGCCATTTTATTGTTTTATTTACTAATAGATTAATGAGGTTATGTTTTCTTGTTTGACAAATCGCGTGTACGTTAACTCTTGATGTTTGATACTTGAAATTTAAAAATGTACCTACATGGAATTAATATGATTGTCTTTATGTTTTTTAGGTTAATCTCACAGTACAATTAGAGAAATTGTTAAAGAAGGTGAAAAAAATTAAGGATTTTTTTCTACACCTGGAGGAACACCAAAACAGTTGGCGGAAGAAAGAATTAGATGATTTTGATCTGTGTGCAATTAGACAAAAAGTTCAACACTATAACGAAACAGGCAAGTATTTTTTTTTTTGTTGATACCACTATCGCATACCACAGTAAAAAAAGTATAATTTATATTTATTATTTTTCAGGTGCCTATTCTACGTAATATATTACCTATAGTTTGAGGAGACGGGTTGTAATGGGAGCCGTAAACGTGTAAGAAAGATTTTTACACTATTTAGATTTCATAAATAAGAAATGTAAAACTGACACATCAGTGTTAATGGAAATCAGAGAGAGAGATCATAGCACCGAAAAGGAATACAAGAATGATGTTATGTCACGTTTTTCTTTTTAAATAAAATCTAAATTTTAGCGTGTTATTTCATTTTCATTGTCATGTGAATAGTGATGTTATGTACCCCACATAGACATACCTGACGCTTTCATTAGTCAACTGTTCAAGTTTATTCGATATTGCCTGTACCTTTCGAATGCGACATGTTATAGGTACTCTCTGACTTCCGATTAGTTTCCGACAGTAAGCAGCTGTAATTCGCCTTCTTGTCGATAAACTGTCAGCATTAACAGGATTCGTTCAGTATCATTCATGTCAAATTTGATACAGGCATACCAACCATCGAATGGTTGTGAATACCCTAGATGGTGGCCGCAAATGCGATTGCTGAACATTATGTCTTGTTCGGTTGTATCGGGTTCAATCAGCAATCCCTGAGTGTAATTTAATTAATTTTTAAACTGAACAAGTTTGCATTATGTTATTATGATGGCTCTTAGATAAAAGGTTATTCCAGCAAAATAATGCGCAATCTACTAAATACAATGAAAGTAAAAGACTGTGTGCCTATCAAGTCTTGAAATCATGATTGATGAGAATTTCCGGGATCTCGTGTTTATGGATTAAAACAACAAGTATCTTATCACTTTTAGTCCTAGTTTACAGGGTGGCCATACCTGCTAAGCAGGCGCCCTCATTTTTTCCAGACTCTTTTTTGCCAAGCTGTACATGGAATTAATATGATTGTCTTTATGTTTTTTTCAAGGTAAATCTCACAGTACAATTAGAGAAATTGTTAATGAAGGTGAAAAAAATTAAGGATTTTTTCTACACCTGGAAGAACACCAAAACAGTTGGCGGAAGAAAGAATTAGACGATTTTGATCTGTGTGCAATTAGACAAAAAGTTCAACACTATAACGAAACAGGCAAGTATTTTTTTTTTGTTCATGCCATTATCGCATACCACAGTAAAAAAAGTATAATTTATATTTATTATTTTTCAGGTGCCTATTCTAAGTAATATATTACCTATAGTTTGAGGAGATGGGTTGTAATGGGAACCGTAAATGTGTAAGAAAGATTTTTACACTATTTAGATTTCATAAATAAGAAATGTAAAACTGACACATCAGTGTTAATGGAAAAAATCTATCATAGCACCGAAAAGGAATACAAGAATGATGTTATGTCACGTTTTTCTTTTTAAATAAAATCTAACATTTTAGCGTGTTATTTCATTTTCATTGTCATGTGAATAGTGATAATGTTATGTACCCCACATAGACATACCTGACGCCTTCATTAGTCAACTGTTCAAGTTTATTCCATATTGCCCGTACCTTTCGAATGCGACATGTTATAGGTACTCTGTGACTTCCGATTAGTTTCCGACAGTAAGCAGCTGTAAGTCACCTTGGCGACTATAAACTGTCAGCATTAACAGAATTCATTCAGCATTATTCATGTCCAATTTGATACAGGCATACCAACCATCGAATGGTTGTGAATACCCTAGGTGGTGACCGCAAATGCGATTGCTGAACGTTATGTCTTGTGTATTGGGTTCAATCGGCAATCCCTGAGTGTAATTTAATTAATTTTTAAACTAAATAAGTTTTCACTATGTTAATATGATGGCAAAATCGCTCTTAGATAAAAGGTTATTCCAGCGAAATAATGCGCAATCTACTAAATACAATGAAAGTAAAAGACTGTGTGCCTATCAAGTCTTGAAATCTTGATTGATGAGAATTTCCGGGATCTCGTGTTTGTGGATTAAAACAGTAAGTATCTTATCACTTTTAGTCCTAGTATACAGGGTGGCCATACCTGCTAAGCAGGCGCCCTCATTTTTTCCAGACTTTTTTGCCAAGCTATACATCGAGTGACAACGCGTGAGAAAATAAATAAATAAAATGATCACGAGCCTTTAGTTACTCGAGTATCGAGTTAAACAAAATCGAATCGCATCACTACCTGACATAGCTTATTGAGAAGTGTCAACTTTGACCTAAAGGTCCAGTTACCAGGTCATAAAATTCAAAAAAAAAAAAAAAGAAGTGTCAACTGTCAACTGACAGCAACACTATTTACTTTAGTTCAAGTTCAGAGTTTTAATTGATTTATAATAATACTCTTATTCCTCTTAACATACATATTATATAAGCAGCTTATAATGTTCCCCCTGCTGCGATACAGGCCTCCTCTCTGTGACTCTGTGAGAGGGAGTAGTTAATCCGTTTCTTTCTAATTGCACGAAATTGATATTTGTTTTCATGTGTGTACTTGTAGAATTATAATGAAAATAGAATCTTCAAGATGGTACAGCATTTAATGCAAAATAATGTGCTGTTAACTGTTCAGTAAGATTTCAACACAATGTGTGAAGATGTTGCCCGAGACTGTTCCAGATTTGAAATAACTTATGAATGTTTCCCTGTCTTCAGTAAAACCATTTAGATGCAGTTTGAGGAAAGTGTGTATTGATGATGCAAGAAGAATTTAAACTGTTTATTCAATATGGAAATCTGGATACAGGAATATTTACATTCCATGGAAATCTGCAAAAACAAAAACATACTACCTATACCTGTTGACTCAGTGGGGAAAAAACATTATTTTGCAGTAGGTACCAGCACACCGATGAGAAAAATAATAATATAAGTTAGCCACTTCTAACATAAATATATATTTTTTCAGAAACATTACTTAGGTACACCCAAAAATCAATTTCTGACTTAAGAGTTGATCGTGGTCGGTAAATTTTTTGGTAGGCAGACATTCTGTTGACTGTTGTGCACTTATAATGTTGAGCATGCAGTATTAATATATTATGTATTTCTATCTGGCACACGGTATCAACATGAGTGGTGAAACGACCCTACTATTTTAGATGAAATACTAAGTATCTACTTCTCAAGTGGTCTGACGTTAAAATTGATATACTTATAGTAATAAAAATGCTTTATTCCATTATTTGTTTTTTGATTTCATGAACCATTCCAATACTCAATACTTTATTGCATTTCACAATGTATATGCTTAGGTGGTAAACATTGGATTTAGTTACAATTGTGGGACCCTGTCGGGCACATCAAAAGAAATATAGTAGTAGGAGTAGGACTTATAATCTAACTTATTCTAAAATCAAATTAAATTAAAAACATGCTTTGGGCATTCTAACTGCATTTCAGGGATTTATCACTTAAATGTTTGCTAATGTTGGTGCATCTGTACCTACTGTTTCCCCAAATTATTATGCCGTAACTAAGCCATGCATAGACATAGGCGTAATATGTTACAAGGGCAGTCTGTAAATTTTTGTTGTTTTAACTACCAAATATTCCATTATATCTATACTATATAATATTATAAAGCTGTAGAGTTGGTTTATTTGGTTAAACGCAGTAATCACAGGAACGACTGATCCGAATCGAACAATTCTTTTTGTATTGGGTAGCCTATTTATTGAGGAAGGCTATAGGCTATATAACATTACGCTACAATCAAAAGGAGCGGAGCAGCAACAAAAAATGGACGAAAACTGACAGGCAATGCGGTGCGACGGGAAGGTTCAGAGGAGCAAAATTAGACGCTGATGAAGTTGTGGACAGTAGCTAGTTTATTACTAAAACTCAAGAAATTAAAAGTTTTGACACTGCATATACATTGCGGCACATAAAAAGCCGGTGCAAGTTGCGGTCCAAGATTGAGTCAATAGAGTTTCACGTAGTAACACACTGTAACTATGTTACCTTTTCCGTCATCAATACCGTAAAAACGAAGCATGTGTGGTCACTGATCTCGTCAATCAAAGCTCATAAGAGGTCTCTGGAGAATTGGTATGTCGTAACGCACTGACGATCCGTAAGGGCCAAAGCATTACTGCATACTCTTGACGCAAAATTTCTTCCTCTTACCTTTCCAACGTCACACAGTGGAACGAATGTATGGGAGCGGTTGGACGTAGACATGTCCGAAAAAAAAGAGTAAAATTATGCCAAACTAATGATGCCATCTTATTCGATTACATGCCTTCATAACTTGTGGTGATGAATTTCTTCATAACTCCCATATTTCGGGAGTAATTTGAGAAAATGTGAAATTTTACTATGAAAATGAGTGTATCGAGCTCTCTCCCTCCTGATTCCGGGCTTGTTTCAAGTAGCGGTCTCTAATATCCTAATGCTAATACTAAGAGCTATATTTAATACTAAGACACATAGTGCGCCAAATGTGCACTTTCTGGGATAAAGAGTGATGTTTATTTTATAACACAATTTTTTTATTTTTTGTTTATTTTGTTGATTAAAACCGTTTTTCTAAAGGTTTACCTTATTACAATAACATTTCTGAGCAGCCAATTAGAGAAGATATAAGCTAATTAGGATATATAATTAGGGACTTAAGGTTTACATATAAAACTGATGCACTAATGATTACTGATAAGAACATTGCTATTATTTAATTACTAAATGGCTCTTAATACACTAATTTAGCATGCATCATTTACTAATTATCACAATAACTAATTACCTTGCAATATTTAACAAAGGATACCTGGGATACCTGGATTTTATATAAATAGGTCACTATTAGTAACTTTAAAATCAGTGTTGATTTACACCTCGTTGTATCCAAGCTAATCTCGCAATGTATTTTCCAAATTTTAATACAAATCTTGATATTCACGTTGCTTTATGCGCACGCGCACATAAAGATTTACGCGACTTTAACTATTTGTTCAGTGTTTTAAAAGATAACAGTTGTGTTCAGTTATGTGAAAGTGCTGAAACAAGTTTAAAAGACTGGTGTCGTCGATTTTGCTACCGCATTTATGCAAAATGGACACAGTCTGGAAGAAGCACAGATAAGTTTCGGAAGAAACATGAGATTTGGCTACAGGCTGCAATTCAATGGCCGGAATTACAGAATGAAAATATGGAACCTTCTACAGAAAATATAAGTGACGTCATCGAGCCCATAATTTCTCCTGCTAAATCTGATGCTTCAACTTGTACACATCCTAGTCCTCGTAAATCTTTTGAGGACCTTAGTAACCGGCAAAAAAGAAGACGCACTGAAGATAGTCTTTCATGCAGCAGTAGCAGCGCTGAAATTATGTTTTCGGCCGAAAGGGCGCTTCAAAAGGCAGGACAAAGCGATACAGCTTATGTTATGAAATACTTGACGGAGAATCCAGAAGAGGCCTCAAAAATCAAAGCCTTCATTGAAGGTAAATCAATTCAGGTACGGGAAATATCCCCTTTGAAGGCGTTGGCTCTTTATGTATCGATGAACTTATCGAAATGGCGCTATAACACTCTTCGGGATTTCAACACTCAAGAAGGAGCTCTTCAATACCCGAGTTACTACATGTTGGTTAAAGAAAAAATTAAGTGCTATCCGGCCAAAGAAGATCTCACAGTTACAGAGAGCTCTGCAAAAATCAAATTACAAGCCTTGATGGATTTAACCTCAAGAAGACTTATTAGGTCGTTAGAAACCCCTGTTGATCCCAATCAACAGCTCGTATTGACCAGCAAATGGGGTTTTGACGGATCATCTAGCCAAAGCATTTATCATCAAAGGACGAGTGAAGATGAGCAAATCGATCTTGCTAGTAATTTTATGATTAGTCTTGTACCACTGCGGCTCGTCTCAAAAGGTGTAACAATTTGGGAAAACGAGCGACCATCTTCCACTTCATTTTGCCGGCCAATATTGTTTAAGTTTATAAAGGAAACCAAAGAAAATGTGCAGAGAGAGATGGCTGAAATCGAAGCAGAGATTGAAGCCTTAACTCCATCCACCATCACTGATGGAATTAGTGTCAAACACCAACTGCTGTTGACAATGATTGATGGTAAAATTCATTCCATTATATCCAATACAGCAGCTTCAGTGTGTGACATATGCAAGGCTTGTCCTAAAGAAATGAATAATTTAGAGTTAATCAAAGATAAACACGCAAACGAGGACATGTATAAATATAGCTTAAGCACCCTTCACGCTTGGATTCGCTCAATGGAATGCTTATTACACATTTCCTACAAATTAGACATAAAATCATGGCAAGTAAGGGGTGATATAGCAAAAAGGCAAGTTGATGACAGGAAGAAAAGAGTTCAAGAGGCTGTAAGAAGAGAAACGGGCTTACTTCTCGATGTTGTGAAACAAGGCAGTGGATCCACCAACAATGGCAACTCGGCAAGGAGATTTTTTGAAAACTACACTAAATCTGCTGAACTGACCGGAATAGATGCTATGCTTTTAAGAAAAATCTGTGTGATCTTGCAGTGTATTTCATCAGGAGAGAAGATCAACGTAACTAAATTCCGAGAGTTCTGCTTTGATACTGCTAAGCTTTACGTGGAGTTATACCCATGGTATTATATGCCTTCTTCACTTCATAAAATTTTAATGCATGGGCCAGACATAGTTCAGAACATGTCAATTGTGCCCATTGGTTTTCTATCCGAAGAGGCATCTGAGGCTAGAAATAAAGATTTTAGAAAATATAGAGAGGGGCATTCTCGAAAGCATAGCAGTATCTCATGCAATGAAGATATTATGCACAATCTTTTACTGTCTTCTGATCCACTTGTTACAAGTATCCGTCCAAAAGGAAATAAGTTTGTAAAAAAATCTTCTTTTAAGGAATTTTATGAGCTTACGGATTCTGAGAAAAGTGATATCGAATTTGTTAACATAAATGATTTAGCGGACATCGATTCTGAATTTGAATTAATTGATGATGATGATGATGACGAAGATAATTAAATGATGTTATTGTTTTAAAATGTGTAACTTAGTAAATTAGAGCTTACATCTTAATTATTTATTGTACTTTTAATGAAACTAGGTAATTTATTATCAACTTACTTAAAAGTCATACTCTCATCAGTTCTTGTGAATATTTTTGTTAATATATATTTCTGTATATATATAATATATTTATAGACCTCTTAATAAGTCTGTCTGCGGTTTAAAGTAAATACAAATGGGGAAAAAACGTTTTTTTTTTTAAATTTTCATTTCCTTTTATCCCAGAAAGTGCACATTTGGCGCACTATGTGTCTTAGTATTAAATATAGCTCTTAGTAATAGCATTACGATATTAGAGACCGCTACTTGAAACAAGCCCGGAATCAGGAGGGAGAGAGCTCGATACACTCATTTTCATAGTAAAATTTCACATTTTCTCAAATTACTCCCGAAATATGGGAGTTATGAAGAAATTCATCACCACAATTTATGAAGGCATTAAGTAATCGAATAAGATGGCATCATTAGTTTGTCATAATTTTACTCTTATTTTTCGGACATGTCTACGTCCAACCGCTCCCATACATTCGTTCCACTGTGCGTCACCCACATGGGCAAGTTCAACGAAATCTGTATAAACATTATATTTTTAGGAAATAAAACTAAAGCAGTCCTAGATCGATGCGATAAAAGTTGCATTTTACTGACTTATGTTCAACCGCAAATTTTGACAGATGAAATGCCGAATTTCAGCTTTGATTCGATTATAGCGAGTGTCAAAATAATAGCAGAATGTGACTAAACGTCACGCTCATGTACGACTTTGTTAGCAGAATAGATTTTTACATTGTTTCGATCGATCGTTGGCGTCCACTAAAACGTAGCCGCAGTTGGATCGTTGTTCATTAGCAGAATGAGAAAACCCTTAAAAGTCGTGATCCAGTCGCGGTGCTATTGCGATTTTTGCACAAATTTGTTAGTAGAATCGGCCCCCTGGTGGCGTACATTATTTTTACTCGAGTACAAAATTTTGTTAAAGAACAACTTACACACAAAATTTCATTCCAATTTTCACCCCCTTTAGGGTTAAAAATCCAAAAACACCGATAAACATTGCGTTGGATTCCATCGTACATTTATCAATAATACATTTTAATTATGTTTATTTTGAAAATTAAGGTTTTCCACATACCTACAACTGCATCCCCTTATTCTGCTCGTCGGGGGTAGAATTATCAAATGCGCTGAGGTATGTA
This sequence comes from Aporophyla lueneburgensis, assembly GCA_932294355.1. Taxonomy (NCBI): domain Eukaryota; kingdom Metazoa; phylum Arthropoda; class Insecta; order Lepidoptera; family Noctuidae; genus Aporophyla; species Aporophyla lueneburgensis. The sequence continues at coordinate 15,759,916 of OW028746.1, read as the reverse complement.
TAATTAATTTTTAATTGTCAGCCAACACACAAATTTCAAGAACGTAGCTTAGAAACTGATGGATTTTCATACTAACTTCCACAGCCTATTTTACCGCTATATAGGGGGGAATTTCCTAAAATCCTTTCTTAGATGACGTATCTTACTCATAATTTACCTCTGTGGCGAATTCATCTTCCTCGGTTCAGTAGTTATTGAGATTTCGTGATTAATCAATGAGTGTATGAATTAGTGACCTTTCGCTTATATTATGTTTATACCTATAATATACTAGCTATGCCCGCGACTTCGTACGGGTACATGTCGGAAAACAGTTATATGTCACTTATATGGTGTTGGTATGGAACATTCTTCATTGAAAAGGAAGAATGTTCCCATCTTGCCTGGTGTGAAGCGGTACCTGGGGTTTTATACCACAGCTTTCGAATGCAGTCACTGCGTTTATGATGTTAATTCAGGGTTTATAATGTTAATGCGTAGTAGCGTCACTGAAACAATATCGATATCGCCTTACTCAATAAATCGACTGCCCGTCTGGCGCAGTGTGCTGCAGCGTTATGCCGAGTTCCCACGGCCTGCTTTCTCACAGGCCTGCTAGCTCACGCCAAGCCAGGCTGATAGGCCGTGAGAACAGACACATCCGATGAGGCCTCCAGTGACCAGTCATCGCCCGTTTGATACGTCAGGAGTCAGTGAGTTGAAAGGCGTGGTGTGGCGCAGCGCGGGGGCGCCTGTGTTGGCCCGTACAGTCACGTGTTTTTTAGCTTTGTTTATCAAATATTTACCACTAATTAAAAACCACAGCGGTGGGAATGCTCGGCACGGACCGCGATAGGCCTCGAAAAGTGAAGTAACACCTTTTTTATTGATGGAAAATCACCAAATGGTTTCTCCCGTTCTAGGCGGAGCGGGAGGGCGTGTCAGACTTTTACTGACTAAAACCCACTCGTGTTCCTTCAGCTGCCTGTGCCAGGGCCACGGTAACTCTTTCAAACAAATCCGCGACCTTGGCAGACATCGGCCCTAGCGGACGCCTTCAATTACTGCCGACATCTCTTTACGAAAACAACGCGCCGTCGACACGGGCTCGGTCCTTACTGGACGGCGACCTACCCACTGCTTGCCGTCGACGGGATTCCTCTGTGGACTCCCGAAGCCTATGGCGTCTCCTGTTAGCGATTCCTTTCTGTTAGCGATGTTGCTCGAAAGAGCACCGCCATACAGTTACCCACGTGAAAAGCAAGCAACCCATTTACTGAGATCCGCCTAGTAGTGGCCGCCATTTTAGATAAATTTTTTTTCGTCACAGTCATCAGAGGCGACAGAGCCAAAAACGAGACTTAACGAAAATTAGCACATCATTTACAACTCTTTTTAGTCGCAATACTTCCAAGTATATAATATGTGGCTATCGTCAAAAGAAACTAAGTACAAAAACGATACCTACAACCGATATTCAGAAAAAACAAAAAGCACTATAAAGTGCAAATAAATTTGGGAAGTCGATAAGTGTTTTGTTTTTTTGACAACGGTTTTTTTTATTGTGGTACCTACTACCTCTCTCACACAATTACGTTTTCTACTTATATTAACATGTAGCAATTATTTTCCAGATACCGCATGATAACCCAGTCACAATAAATATAACTATAGGTAGGTATAACTGTTTGCGATTGAGGAGTTAAATAAAAAAACTTTTTAACAAAAAAATAATTTTTATTTTAATTTTTTTTGTGGCTTTAATGTACTAATAATACTTGGCAAGGTATACCCGATCCAACACAAAAAGAATTATCAAAATCGGACTACTCTGTGTAAAGTTATGCGTGTTTATACATTACAATCAGTGAGTGAACAATCAATCATCCCCTGTTTTCAGACCCTTAGGGTTCGATTTTGTTTTCCAAATTTATATGGGACCACCTTGGAAGTATACCCTTTCCAATAGAAGAAGAATTGTTGCAATCGGACCACTATGTAAAAAGTTATGCGTGGTCATACATAAAAAAAAAAAAAAAATATATACGCGTCGAATTGATAACCTCCTCCGTTTTTTTTCGTCGGTTGATAAAAAATAATTTTCGGAACAAATCTTAAGAGATCCATTTCTATGTGCCATTTGGCTACAGAATTGATAAAATATTCTTGTTCGAACTCGGTCTGTCAATTATAAACATGCTTCAATGAATCTTCAGTTTTTCTTCAAGAGATTCGGCTGAAGAAAACTGAGTGAGAACTTGACTGATCTCTTGTGGAGTCCTGAAGTGCAGAAGTCCATCTACGAAATTAATTTATTTCCAACAATTTTGTCACACAAGAAATTGCAATTGTATCTAAAGAAAATGATTTCTTTATGCGATTTTCTTATGGAAAATCTAAAAAATCTACGCAATTCAGAAAATGAGGACTTTTACTCAACGCCATCTATTGATTAATGTAGTTAACTCAAAACTAGCTATGCATATCTACCTACATTAACTTTTTTGAACAATTTGAATTTGAAATCAATTTTGTAAACTTGTTATTTTTTAAACTATTAGCATTATAATTATATCACTCAGAACACCCTTTAAAATATTACTATGATACTGATGATACTTATTAATTGAAAATCTTTTAGCTCCCCGAATCAACCACTACTGGAAAGCGAGAATTAAAGAATTATTATGTTTATGTATAGAAGATATTTGTATGTACAGAAGATAGATGAAATAATAGTTACATCATAAATAAACTAGATGGCGCTAGTACCTATTACGTAATTTGTCGTTCTCGTTATCATATTGGGATCATTAAATACTACCCGAAGTCATTATTGGATTCAGACCAATCTGAAATTAACTAATTATTTGCTTTAGGTACAAAAAAACGACTCTTGCGAAAATTAATTAACTCAGTCTTCCCACACCTGGACATAGATAGGTTTCTCTCAAGATAGACAACGACCGGTCAAGGGGTTTGCACCGTACACATCCATGCCTGCCTGGCACAGGGTTGACTGATGAGGGTGCACCGAACGTAGATACCTACCGACATATTCAACTATACCTATATGAAGCTTATTGAATAATTTAATGTGGTGTACACTAAAGCATCACCCATAATCGTCATATATTGCATCATCATCTTCCTCCATTCCAAATCTGGTCGGTTGTGTATTGAAATAACGATTTAACTTAAAACTTATTTAATCTTATTATCACGTAAAAAATAATATTAAACAGTATTTCATTTGATTTGAAACTATTTAAACCAGAGATTTTTTGGCAAGTTAGCTACATTTCATTTACGCATTAAAGACGATCCAGTCAGAGTATCTACTGACGCGAGCGTTGACGCCAGGGTAGAAGGGATCGGCGCACTGGAAGCCCCATGAGACAACACCGACGATGATGTCACCGTTGTGAGCGAGAGGGCCGCCTGAGTCTCCCTGGCAGGCGTCTTTGCCTCCGACGTTCAAGATACCGGCGCACAACATGTTATCGGTGATGTCGGGCCAGTTCTGGTAACCGGGCTGAGTCTTCAGGTAAGCGTAACGCGCAGCGCATAGCTCCTGGTTGATGACGTTGATGTCGACGTGCTGCAACTGTTCGGGATATCCACCTCCGGACTGTAAAGTAATTAGGAATATAGAATTAAAATAACTTAAAAAAATGGTTGTTTTTCAATTTGCCACATTTGGCTATGTTTAGAGCATTGTAACTATTTCCGAAATACGTATTTTCGTGAAATCTTGTAATCAATATAATTATTCGAGTTCGAGCCAAAGAAAAATATTTGACAAACTTTACACAAAAAGCGTTATTTATTCCATTCAACGAGAACAACCAAGTAATCTAACATAAAACCGCAATCATATTGACATAGAAAATGAAAATAATCACCGTAAGTGCTCCCCAACCGATGGTGGTTAGTACAGTATCGTCAGCAAGTGCGTAGTTGCTGCCGGGGATTCTAGCAGGCGCGATGGCATTGGAGTAGACAGCTGGGGTGGCCAGGCGGACGATGGCGACGTCGTTGTCCAGGGTGGCGGGGCTGTATCCCTCGTGGATGACCAATTGGGAGACCTGATGCAGAGAGCCGCCGCTAGACGCGAGAGAGGTGCCCAGGAGCACGCGCCATTCCGCAGGAATGTCACCGCTGCGTTAAACAAATGAGAATAGTAAGTACTTATTAAAGAAAATTGTCAAGTCTTGTACCAAATATCCATTGGAAAGTTATTTACTTGAGTCCAGTGTGTTATATATTTAGGTAAATGCATTGGGTACTTTTTGTACCAAATGTAGGTATATTAAGGGCAGACAATGGGTTTGGAAACTAACCTACTGTCTGCTCTAGAATTTGTGAAGTGTAGACATGACAATAGGAATCCATAGAGAATGGGTAGATAAAGTAAGTAGAACTTACAAGTAACAGTGAGCAGCAGAGAGTACAGAGGTGGTGGTGAGCAGAGAACCACCGCATGCCTGGTACCACCAGATGCCCCACAGACCGTACTGCATGTTGGACATGTATGGGTACTGCTCAACGGTGGTTGGAGAGCCACCGACGATGCGGTTGATGCTCTTCGGCACCGCTACAAGGAAAAACAGAACACTGTTAGGACAAAATACAAAATAAAACAAAGAAATGAATTAAAATCTGACAAATAAGCGAAGTTATAGAGGTAATAAGCTATTATTATAAAATAAGACTGGTATCGAAACGATTTTCCGTTTTGCTGGATAAAACGAACAAACATTTGGGCCGTAATTGCCTTGGACCGAATGAACAGAACGTCCAGGGCTTTTGCCCAGCAGTGGATTTGGCATGATGTAGTACTTAGTAATTATCTGTATTAATAAAAGTAAGGTAGCTCACCGAGTGCGGAGCCCAAAAGGGCTAACAGGATGACGACACGCATGATTGTTCAATTCTCGTACTCTGCCTGGAGACCCGAATTACGTTCTTATATATTAAATGTTGTTATCCATTATCTTTTAATTATCAAGTACTTAATTATGGTTTACTTATCAGGGAAAACCAAACAGTCGTTAGATTAAATTATTCGATAGGTAAGTAATCCGACTCGAAGTTCCTAATACCTCCTACTGAACCAATAGAAATAAAGTCGAAAATCTATCAAAGAAATCTGACAGATTGTAGTAGCTTGATGTGTTGGCGTCTGTACCTAGTTTAACCCATTCACTGCCACTTAAATTTTAAAAACATCACCTGGGTGCCACTTAATATTTTTCCTTTGGCAAGACCTTCACAACACCAACCCTTTTTTCCTTACCAAAACAAGAATGACAGTTCGAAAAAAAAACCAACAGTTTTTCCACATTTAACAATTGTTTCTAGCCGTGTATGTTGGCAAATATTTAAATAAATTCTATCATTTTAAAGTAATTCCAAAAAACGTCCTAAAGTACACTCAACGCATATGGTGCGTTGGTGGCGTCATCGTTATCAAGCCTTGTAGTTAAAACAGAAAGCATTAAATGCACACTTTGTTATGCATTATTCACTATATCATAGGTATACCTAGGAGCTTACAAATCTGTACCTATAACTTACATAGTACATATTTATGAATAATTATAATTTAACCGTAGGTAGATCTCACATGTCCCAAAAATTTTCTTCTTTTATTCGGTCCAGAAATATTTATTATTATATTTTATAAAAAGAACAGTATTAGCCCTAATGGCAAAAGTGAACTCCAGGATTTGTGGGAGTGTAATTTGTCCCACCAAAATTGGTGGAGTGGCAATTTTGCCCAAATTGTGAAATAATCACTAATATTTTGGGTAAGTAGGCGAGGTACCTAGGTACTGGTTTTATTTCCGTGCGACCAACTGTACCGTCAACTATGACATCTTTATAACATGAGCAACTTTACCTATGAGTAAAAGATAAATATGAATTAAACTATATCGCAATTACTAAAAATTCTATAAATAATCGTATTTTGTTCTTTTGTATCGCTTTGAAATTAATTGGCGGATACAAATGTTTGGTAATTGAAATATATTTAAGTAGGTAAGTACTATACATATGGGTAAAGCTGCTCATAGAAAGTCAAGATGCCACAGTTGATCGCTCCTACATCGATCGAGAGAATATCGACGCTTGAAAAGCGAGATTTACTAAGCGACATAGTAGCATTATGTCGCTTAGTCAATTTCGCCTTTCAAGCGTCTATATGTATTTCACTCCATGGGTCTCATCCACATTCCCGAGTCCACGACTCATTCGGGTTTTAGAGCTTGGTAGGTAAAACCCTTTATCCCCCACAGACGGATACAGAGAAAAAAAAGTAATTAGAAATGGGTGTCGGTTTTTTATCATATACAGAATCCTAAAAAGAGAACAAAGAAACGGCACGTGCGTAAGTGTCCTAAAAATAAGGAATAAGCCTTTAGTTACTATCGGAGATTATATGATAATAAATGTATGCAACTAGTAATAATATTAAAAAAAAACAAATTAATGATGATTACTTGTTGCTGTGTATGTCAGTCCGAACTGCAGTGTATCTTGAACCTTCTCGGACAGTAAACGGGGTAGTACCAGTTATAACAAAAAAATTGTATAGCTGGGAAGATAGATTTTTGTCTGTATTTTTCCCAATGAGGTTAGCAATTTAGCAGGCGTCCCCGAAGAGGGCCATATTGGCTAGAGAGGGAAGTGTCTACCAAATCCAGTATATACTATGCTGTTTTTGGGATTCGTTCTTTTTGAATGAATTTACACGACGTTCACACGGACGTAATAAAATCGCTGCGGGATTTTCAGCTTTCGGTGTTGAACCGAGCTGTGAGAATTCAGCAGAGTGCAGAGCGTGTGAGTCTCAGCGCGACGAAAAAACACAGTGTTCTATTTTCTCGCTAAGCAGTGCGTTGAAGATCGAGTTTCTCCCGTTGCGATTTTATTACGTCTGTGCGGACGCGGGCTAAGGAATAACTGCGCCTCTGGCAGGGTCGCGAGATTTGTTCGAAAGAGATACCGTGGCCCTGATATGGGCTACTGAAGGAACACGGTTGGGTTTAAGTCAGTTAAAGTCAGACGCGCCCCTCCGCTCCAGCCTAGAGCGAGAGACGTTATTTGATGATTACCCACCCAAAAAAAGGAATAACTGCGATAAAAAAACGCGTGCGGCCGGGGGACCCCCATCAGGAACGTAGTTCCTTACGCGATACTCGCACGCATACAAACTCGCATATAATATAGAGACGCAGAAAGTGTGAGAACCTGGGTTGCAAGAGTGTGCGTAGCGAACTCAACAATTATCCAACCTCGAATTGGTTTGGTTAGTTTTTCTTTTGACAATTCATAGTATTACTTAGCAAAAAAATTTCTTCATGCGTTGAGGAAAGCTGTAAAAACTTTGGACGCGTGACGCCCCTCAGACTCCTCTATATTTTGGGCATTATAAATTTTATTCTGAAATCCTCCTGCCGACTTTATGCCCGTGCATTGTTGACATAGCAGACCTTTGTGCCCGAAGATGAACCGAATACTTTGAACCTTACTTTAAACTTAATACTTACGCCACTGCTGCTGAAGAAATGGCAGGTGCTTGTTCAGCGTTCCTCACTGAAGCAACGTCTTGATGGATAATGCAATAAGGCAATCAATTCAGACGGCTAGATTTTATTTAACGTAAGCCATCTGGGGAGGGCCCTTGTCCCTGCCCCTGGCTCTGCGCATAGGTATTAACTACTACTACACAATTCACTCTCATTGTGCCAGTTGTGTGTATTTTATATAGATAAATGAGTTCATTTTGCAAGTAGGTAGGTAGGAAAAAAAAAGTACATTTTTTGATGGCGCTTTCATTCATAATCATCAGCAGCCTATAATGTTCCCACTGCTGGGACACAGGCCTCATCTCGGTAAGGGGGCCATAATCCACCACGCGGGCCCAGTGCAGGTTGCTAGATGTCACATGTCTTCGAATTTTTGGTTCGGTCTCACGATGTCACCTTCACCGTTTTGAGAGCACAAAGTAAAGTGCCGGCTTGGGTTCGAACCCACGACTTTTAACTCGTAAGTCGCGGCCGGTACCATTGAGTTACTACTGCTCATTTATAACCTGTAGGACAAGGGCTATGGCAGCAGTGGTGGCCCAGTGGTAACGGCCACTCAGCCCAGTTTGGTCGTGAGTTCGAACTCAAGCAGGCGCTCTACTTTGTGTAAATTATTTTATCACCACTGCTCTCAAAACGGTGAAGAAAAACATCGTGAGGAAACCGACATGTCTTAGAAACAAAAATTCGAAAACATGTCACATCTACCAACCCGCACTGGGCCCGCGTGGTGGATTATGGCCCACTCCCTCTCACCGAGAGGAGGCCTGTGTCCCAGCAATGGGAACGTTATAGGCTGATGATGAAGGGCTATTACCGTCATTCAAGTGATATTATTAGGTACTGAGGAGTTCATATTATATTGTTTGGTTTGGCAGGTTGTTTGCTTCAGACCTAAACCAACTGCAACCTATTATTCTCTGTACAAATGACAGGTACTACAGAAAGTTTTTTTGTTAACCTTAATACTTAAACTTAGGTTTAGTTAGTGAATAAAACAAACTTCTGGTATATAAGTTTTATTGGAATGTCCTTTAGAATACGTACAAATTATATAAGGGAAATAATATCTCTAAATAATTGAACCTTTAAGCTGTTACGAGGAAACAATCCAAATTTCAAAAATATGGAGATTAAATGTAATCGCTTTGGTTACTTATCCACAGTAAACATAAGGAATTGCTCAGATTTTGTGAAATTTGAATGATTTCGTTTGCAACACGTTAAGATTTAACTTTTAATATGGAACTTTGCCTTCTTGCAGTATACCTATGTATCAATTTGACAAAGTCTGCGCAAGCCTTCATGTGATGACATAAGTAAAAATAACTCAGCCCTACCTACCTAACCTCCCTACCTATCTTAAACATGAGTGGTGGGAAAACCTTATACAAAATTCATACTCCGAACACGGATTAGGTACGTACCTATGCAACGAACTAGGAAATGGTATCTAGCACAGTCAGTACTCGCTTCGTCGGTCAATTTTTAAAAGCTTTTAAAAGTAGGTGAAACGGAGAATTTTGCTTTTACTGATACCATTTACTAATTACAGTATGTACAATTTTATCGTTCGTCTTATAAAAAAAATCATTAATTTTAGAATACGTTACGGCTAAGTGTACATAGAAAAATAAAAGTACTATCAAAACTCCACAGTAACTACGTCAAACCAAAGACTAAAATTCAGGCAGGAATATTCAGAATAATTGACGAAGATAGCATTTTATATCGACAAAATGTTTGTAGATTGTCGATAAACTCTGTTAGTATGCTCAAAATCATGGATATGGAAAGGTCACTCATGAAAACAATTTTATTTGGCTGAATAATACTACTTGCATATTTAACTCGCTTTTGGTAATTTTCATTTGTAAAGTAAAAATGCATTCTAATACACATTTTTTTATTTCCACTGAGTAGACTTTCCGAGCCCTTGATTTTACATAAAAATAATGTATATGTTATGGACCAGGTGATTAATGCGGGCATTATGCATAATGTATGAGCATTATGAATAATGTCTAGCTCTATCGGGCAAAGTGATTAATACTATTTTAACTTCATTATTTATCACATTGCACGGTCATTATTATATTGCTACTTGATAATTGGGCAATTTGATAATAAAGCTAAATATGACGCGGTGTGAGGGCAGGGAGGGAGGCACGCATGGCGTGGCACGCTTTGACCAATCAGAGACCGCCATTATGACTTTCCTTAAGTTTTAAATGCAAAAATTAGTGAATTCTTGATGTAGAAGTTCTTGATAATTAATCCAAATAATAAGTCTAATTATTTACATGGTTTAATATTTAGTTTATTTTAAGTTAAATCACAATAACAAAAAAAAATAGTAATTAAATATGGGAATTAATTTTTACAACTGTTTAATTTTTACATGTATTGTCTTATAAATTCAATATGTTGTGCTGCATTTAGTGACAGAAACGAATCGCTGCAAAACCGACTGCACGTAGTCTTTTCTGCCCTACCCCTAGAGTGTAATTTAAAACCGCGTGGGACCGTCGGAGCCCCGTAGCGCCGGAGCCTTGACAGAAATCATGCCTACCATAACTCAAATATTGAACTGCCGCTTTAATTCTATGCCATTAAATATATTTGTATTACTCTGCCCAAAAGGTGATGGGCATTATGTATAATGCCCGGTCAATTTGATTATTTGAATAATTATTATCAAATTGCATTCTCATATTGGGCATTTTTCATAATGACCGGGCATTATGTATAATGCTCAATTTCTCACTTGGTCCATAACATATATACACCGTGACATTTTAGTCTTTTACAAAGGTTGTCCACTCAATGTATTCGACATAATATACCTCTAGGCATGATTAAAAAATGTTACCTAATAGGTACTAAGAAAAATAAATAATGCATTGGAGTATGAAATATCCTGTTAATAATGTTTACGTATCAGACGGTACAGAACATAATTATCTACCCTGTGCACGAGCCGACTAGATCATTCCGTCTCCATTTTCGATGAGACAAAATATCAATTTCAAACTATGTTATTGAACAATATTTTTATTTTTTAGTTATTCAAATGTTTTTTGTTTTCTTATGGATGTGTAGTTGTCATTGAGTGCATGAAGTAGGCTGCCGTTGTAAGACGATTAAAATGTCACGGTGTATATGGTGTCATCACATTTGTGTACCTACCTTCATGAATTGTATGCAAGACAAATTACAATCCTATTATTACTTGTTACTAAAAGTTTCTGCAAAATGTGACGTTCGTCAAAAGACTGGTAACACATTTAAATAACGTTTTAATTTCCGCGTTCCGTAAGTCAAAGCCACAATTAAATAATTATTGTTCTTTAATAAGTAATGTTTCATATAAAAGTAGGCTGATTGCGCAACAATTCAGTAGATAGTTTCACATTATATAAATACATAATTTTATTAACTTTTCACGCTTAATCGTTGTAATACATACGGAAGACTGAAATAAGTGCACCAATATTTCGATTGTATTTCTTCGTAGTTTCTAACAATATGTACGTTGTAGGGTATGTTTCCCATAATTATGTAACAGGTCTTTAATAATAATTATGTGAATTTAAGGTGGAAGATCCAGGTTTAACAGCGAAATTCAAATTTTCTAACTTTTTACAATTTGCAGGTCAGTGCGAGGCTGTATATTGATTGAATAATCATAAAAATCATCAACACAACTCTCTTAGTTAATTTAATTCTATTGAATAACTTTTTCGTGGAATAGTCATTCAATGACATTTGAGTTTCGTGGGGAACCCAGGGGCTTTCACCTTTACTGAATTTAAGATATTGTTGTAGGTAATCGGGACTCTCACTTACTTTCTGTGGATACAGAATACGGTGAAGATTAGATCAGTAATAACAGTGGCATAGATTAGAACGAAGGTAACTCCACTGATGATTATTTGCATAATTCAGTTTCATAAAAGATTCAATTGAGGCATACTATACGCATTTCCTGAGTTTTTGTAGAGAATAAAGGTTCACAATACGCTATTAAGTCTCTCCCGTTATGAATAAAATTAACGCCTACGATAACCTAAACTAATAAAGCTTTGTTGGTGATTACATCTAATTAATGAGACTCATATTTACACAAACAAAGTACAACGAAGGCAAACATTATTGTAAAAGCTACCAGATTAACCGATTTACAAGTCGGTGTTTTGATACACGTTGGGTCTTTACGTTGAATACAACTCGAGTACATAGCTGCAACAGACGTCGAAGTTAAAATAAACACAGTTCTAACAATTTCATGAGATGTATCTACTATGAACTATGTTCAACATGCGTAAACATTCTATGTATATGTTTAATCATATTTTAAACGAGTACTATTTGTGCTAACGCATTTTTTTCTCTTATTGTATTAATATTTGGCAGGTTTCAAGTCTGTTTATAATTAGGATTACATGCTAAACAACTAGCATAACTTACGTCACAAGATAAATCATATCAAATATTATGGTGGGCTGTAATATTAATTTTTAGCATATTTATCAATTGTGTAACAGACATCGTAACGCGTTCGTTTGAAAAGTCGATCAAAAATATAAAAGCCCACAATTTATTTGAATGATTACTAATTCTTAAATTAATTGGTGTTCACTTACAACTTCGGTTTTTCTTATAACTAACCGTAATATCGAAATACTAATCTAGATAACTGTAATCGATAAATAAATTAAAGCCTACGTAGTATCAATATTGTATTCAATAAACATATAGTAATAAATAATATATATTACCCATAAAACGTTTGTAATATAAACTGTCTGATTTATACAGATAGTTATAGTAAAACGAGACTTATAACAATTGTATCTAAATACGTCAATTTAATTGAGACAATAACGTCAACCATTAATACCATAATATATAAGGTAATAACAAATTAATCTATGAATACATATTAGTACCAACATATTACGTAAAATTACGCCAAAACAAACGCTTCACGAGAAGCACAGAAAAGGCACGAAATTCATAAGACAGCGCATGTTTTAACATTGTAATTGATATACTATAAAAGTATGTATATATTTTCATAAGAATTATTTTATAATTGAACTTTGTCTTTTTTTTTCATTTTCTATAACAAATGTGAGACTACAGCTAGCAAAATGTCAAAGCTACATTCGTGTTTTGTTTTTAATATTTATTATTTGGGAATAAGTGGTTTACGGGTATCGAGCAGCAGCAATCATTTAACCCATTAGGATTTATAATATTTCAATGTATTGGGCAGTTTATTAGAATTTGATTAGATAAACTTGCAAACGACAAATATATCGCAATGTTATCTGTTCAGATAGTATAGTAGTCATTCATTATGATTATCTACTTTATATAAAAAAAAAACCAGGTACATATAAATAAACGTTGTTTTGTCGAATCTTGAAAGAAGGATCTTGACCTATAGGTCAAGATTCTGCAATGACTAACGTATAAAAAAAACAACAATCAAGTATTTACGAGTTTTTCAAATAGCGGTATAATTTATGATTAGAATATCTATAAAAACAAAAAGTACACCACGGTTCGTAATCAGGTCTTTTAACACATTAGTTAGTAAAAATATTGTTAGCTGCTTTCTTATCATTATTGGAATCTTTTACGGTCATTACAAACTATGGATGACTGCAAGAATCTTGATATCTGGAATTTGCTATCTTTCTTGTTAAGCACTTGACTGTTTCATTTTCGATCTCTCTAGAAAGTTCGAGTTGTAAAGTTCAATTGCTCATGTAGTAAAGTAGTGAAAATACCAAGACATGTTGGACTGTCACAATAAAAGCTTGCCTCACTGTCGGTCGACGGTTCTCTTGAGCCATTGTGTGAAGTGCCTTAGCTGCCACACTGCCCTTGCAGACTCCTCGCGTAGTCGTGCGTTGTGTCGCCGTAACCGACGGACCTATCAAATAAAAGATAATTAATTAGTTAAGCCAGACGTATTTATCTTAATCCTATTAAAATTATAATCTTATCATGTAATAACTTCATTATAAAATTGCACATTCACTGTTGAACTTTGAACTATCTAGTCTTTTTTGTATTTAATTTTTTTTTAATTCAGAGGGCCTAAAAAGGCCACATTAAGCAATTCATATTCTGAATTCCCAGCAATTCATTAGCAATTCCTGTAATTTACGTCAAATGATGACACATATTAGCACAATCATACTCAATTCAGTTCAGAATGAACTGTCGTTATGGGTTGTCAATTTGTGACCATATGCCATTTTACGATTTATAATATGATTCTTATTATCCTATTATGATTCTGCCAAAGTGGCCTTTTTAGACTCGCAGTACAGGGAATTTGAAATGTCAAGATTATTGGCAATCCAGTCTTTAAACTTGACAGGACGGCGAATTTTGAGGAGTGAGACTCAAATTATCGCACTCTCGCGTTTTATAACCGCAACAATTGATGGGCAAACTGTAGACATTACAAATTATATAGACAAAACTTCACGAACAAACATTTGAAGCATAACAAAGGTTGCTGATTTGTGTTGTACACGCAAATTATGCACATATACACATTCAACCGTTGCCGATTTATTACGTTTCACTCAAACCACAAAAAAATGTTACTGTGACATTGTTCTATCCGAGAATGTAAAGTCACTCAAAATATCATCGCGGAAAAGAATTGGTAAAATAATACTAGTACTTTTACCATTTGTCGATTCACCAACAAGTACGTAATGAATTTAAAACGTATTTTTTAATGCGAGTATACATAGAACAAACTCACGGCACATGAGGGTGTTTAAGAATATACCTGTGTTACATCATAATAAATTATAATTTACCTAAAAAACCGGGAAAAGACAAACTTAAGAAAGGACAAACTGGTTTAAGTTTTTATTTTGCTTAATTTAGATTTCTACAGGGAACCTGGGTTACAGAAGATCTAAGTTTCAATTTTTTTTTTCGAGATGAAAATAAGTTTTTAATGTTATAACCAGTGATCGGATATTCGGATACATATTTACGTAATGTTAGTATTTAGCTGTGAAAGCACGGAAGCGGCTTCGTATTTTTATTAAAGCCGGGTTTCTTGGATCATCATATCTTATATCTTTAAACGAGCAATTCTTGTATATATATATAATCTGAATCTCGGAAACGGCTCCAACGATTTTTATGAAATTTAGTATACAGGGGGTTTCGGGGGCGATAAATCGATCTAGCTAGGATTCATTTTATAAAATGTCGTTTTAATCGTGTTTTCAATGACCAACTTTATCGATTCAACTTGGAACATAAACTTATTATTTTAAACACAATTTACCAAAAAATACCGAGCAAAGCTTGGTCATCCAGATATTTTATTTAAAACTAGCTTCTGCCCGCGACTTCATCCGCGTCAAAGTTTTGCTTCCCTGAACCTTCCCGTCGCATCGAATTGCCTGCCAATTTTCGTCCACTTTTCGTTGCTGTTCCGCTCCTTTTAACTGTAGCGTGATGTTATATACTATATAGCGTTCCTCAATAAATAGGCTAACCAACCCAAAAAGAATTTTTCAATTCGGACCAGTAGTTTCGGAGCCTATTCAATACAAACAAACAATTAAATCTTTCCTCTTTATAGTTGAATGGGATAAAAAAAGTATCCTATGTCCGTCTCCTGGTTCTAAGCTACCTCCCCACCAATTTTCAGCCAAATCGGTTCAGCCGTTCTTGAGTTATAAATAGTGTAACTAACACAACCTTCTTTTATATATATAGATTAATGTTTAACCCCACATGCAAATACATATGTGTGTAGGGTGGTATACAACACACAAAACACGGTAAAAACGCGCATTCCATATTAGCCAACATTTCAACTTTAGGTGAATATGCATCTGAATATCCGATCTCTAGTTATAATTTATACTCCTGTCCTGATGCATGCACACAAGAACACAATATTATTCGTGCATTACATTGTGCTTAATGGTGTATGGAACGGCCAGCTCCTTTAACAGCTATGGTACCAAAAGTCGTATCCCAGCAATCATTTTTGCTGTGCACAGAATGCGTAAATATTGGCTATTGGATGGGGCATTTCACATTCTGTATGTAAGTTTATATTGATGTACCTATTATTATGCAGGTAGTATTTCGTAAATTTATTTTTATCGTAATATCTGTGGATGAAAAATCTCTTCGACAAAGGGGCTGTACATTAATCACGAAATATCACCAGGGGGGAGGGGGGTGTAGTAATATATTAGTAATATATCACGTGTATTTATTTTTTCGGCAAACGCGTACAATTTTTTTTTAATTTTTATATATGTTTTATAAATATTAAAAAAATAAGATTCTTTGTAGGTACTAAAAATACACGTGATATAGGCGGGGTGGGGGGTAGTCTTAAACCTCACCATGTATCACCAAGGGGGGTTAAAAACTGGCAAAAAAAAAACATCACAGGATTAATGGATGGCCCCAAATATGTCCGTCAATGTTTTTGTCTTAAAGTAAACCAACAATTAGAGATGAAGCAATGAAAAAAAAGTTTTACATTAATGCAAAGTTAGCCAAATAAGTGTGTGTGTGTGTTAGTGTTAAGTTTTCAGCGAAGCTTCGTCTAGATAATTAATTCGTCGTCGTCGTTCGTCTAAGAGTCAATAATGTTTTTTAAAAATCAATCTTATATCTTTAAACGAGCAATTCTTGTATATATATATATCATCTGAATCTCGGAAACGGCTCCAACGATTTTCATGAATTTTAGTATACAGGGGCTTTCGGGGGCAATAAATCGATCTAGCTAGATTCATTTTTAGAAAATGTCGTTTTATACGTGTTTTCAATAATCAACTTTATCGATAATCAACTTAAGAATAACCAGTGTTTTTTTTTTTTTTGTTAGAAAAATAACAAAATGTAATTTGTATTTAAATATAATTTCTAAAAAACACAATTTACCAAAAAAAAAAAAAATTATACCGACCAAAGCTCTGGCAGCCAGGTACTAAAATCTTATATGGAAACATTACTTTGAAATCAACTGATACATTTTTATTAAAGAGTTTCTGATTAGTGACGTAGCCGACTCGATGACTAGTAATTTCCTGTTTACTTGTATTTTATCAAACTAAATACGAATTTTAATGATAAGGAATTATGATGGGTTTTTCTACGACGCATTTTGTATTTAAATGGAGCGTGAGTCAATTTATGCCTTGGGTTTTTTTTTTGGCAGATTTGTGATGGAAATACCCCTGTATTTATATCTGAAATTTGCCAAGTAGCAACCCGAATTCTGGATTTGTGTTCGATCGATGGCCATAGGTGAACGGAAGTGGTGGAATGTTGGGGTAATATGTGTACGGTTAGACCATTATCCTTCAGGGAAAAAGAGGCGTTTATGTCATATTTATGTAATGAAGAACTCTTTATTTATTGTTCAGTCTTACTAGTGACCTGCCGCAAGCAGCGACGAATCGCTAATTATTCTTATAATATTAATCTTCATATTTGACGGTACTGTATGTCGTGAGGGAAGTTTTGAGTATGAATGCTAGCTGCAAAAATAGGGCGAGAAACGATGGATGGAGTGTGGAAAAGAATCATTGTTTTAGTATTAAATACACTTAAATTTATACAGGATTTTTTTTAACCTGTGCCCAAATATTTTTGGTGGTTCAGTATCAGTAATAGAACACATTTCAACTATTTTTTCAATACTATTTTTTAAAGTTCTATCGACCTTAAATCAGTAAACTGTGGACACCCTATTTATTTCGTAATATGATATCGACAGTAGGAATAGGTCAGTAACCGCGCGCCGGCGTAGGTACTTTGAACTTCTTAGAATTTTGACCGATCGAACACCTGGTAGGTACTTGTAGCTACAATCGGTCGTTCACCATCGCCGCCGCGCCGGCGCTGGTAGGTACTTGTAGCTATGCTCGGTCGTTCATCTTCGCCGCTGCACTGGCGCCGCGCGCCAGTTACCATAAAAACCAGTTTCAAATAAAACATCTTTCGTTAACGATAACTTAATTTTTTTGTACTAAGATATATCAAAATAAAAAATTGCATGGTTATTATAACTTGTTTAAGTTTTTAAAATTTGCGCACTGGTTAAAAACTTATCCTGTATAATCAAAACTATAAGTAGGTATATATCTTATACCTTTAAACGAGCAATTCTTGTATATACAACATTATTTTTTGTTTATGCGAAACCCGAAACACGGGTCTAGTATTTTTATGTAAAGAATCTATGAAAAAAAAATTTCAAAACTGTATCATTAATAATCACAAAGTTATAAGCTTGATAAGTTACCTGGTTGTCCACGTAAAAACATATGCAGATCACCACAAACAGCTAGTGTACGTACCATCGCCGTGTAATGGACGTTTGAATACGAGAAAGACATGATAATTTTAAAATCGAAACAAAACACTAAGGCCCGCGACTTGGAAGCGTAATTAAATATTTTTGGTACAAAATATAACATGGTGCAAAAAATAATCTTACAAGATTATTTTTAGTATATGCGAAACCTGAATATAGTTTGTTCAGAATCAGTAACTGAATCGATTCCAATAATTTTTGCACCATGTTATATTTTGTACCAAAAATATTTAATTACGCTTCCAAGTCGCGGGCCTTAGTGTTTTGTTTCGATTTTAAAATTATCATGTCTTTCTCGTATTCAAACGTCCATTACACGGAGATGGTACGTACACTAGCTGTTTGTGGTGATCTGCATATGTTTTTGCGTGGACAACCAGGTAACTTATCAAGCTTATAACTTTGTGATTATTAATGATACACTTTTGAAATTTTTTTCATAGATTCTTTACATAAAAATACTAGACCCGTGTTTCGGGTTTCGCATAAACAAAAATTAATGTTGTATATATAATCGGAATCTCGGAAACGGCTCCAACGATTTTCATGAAATTTAGTATACAAGGGGTTTCGGGGGCGATAAATCGATCTAGCTAGGATTCATTTTTATACAATGTGTTTTATTCATGTTTTCAATGACCAACTTTATCCATTAACAACTTGAACATAAATTTATTATTTGAAACACAATTTACCAAAAAATACCGAGCAAAGCTCGGTCAACCAGATATTTATACATAATATTAGGTAGGTTATAATAGTTGATAACCACACTATCGAATTAGGTTTAATATCTGTAAAGATAGTTTTAATATTTCTTTTACCTTGTTTCGGTTCGTAATCTTTGTATACCATAATTTACATGTTACTTGTAATAAGGGGGAGACACTACCTCCTGTAATACAGTGTACACTAGCGCAGGAGCTAGGGAATTCACAAAAATATATGTATAACCTCCTGAGACCAGGGATGTATTTACGAATATTTAATTGATGGAAGTTAATTTTTATAGCTTAATATAACATAGAGATAAATAAATATCAAATAAAAAAATCTATCCCAACCCCATTTAGCGTAAGGGAGGGTATCACCAATGATACCTTGGGTTCAAAACTGGTATTAAAACAAATTATTTTAGAAGGAAAATTAAATCAATGAAAAATTTGAAAAATGACAATACAAAATTTACGTATAATATTATTTTAATTAAAAAATAAAATAACACCAAATCACTAATTAAAATAAATATTTACCTTTACGTAAAGTCAACATGTCGGTAACGGCAAAATGTTTGATTTTAAACTGACTGCAATCAGTGTAATTTAACAGCTAGAGAAATGGTGAGTGACTAGAAATATAAAGGATATCTATGCTAACCATTGTACAAAAAAGCTTATAAGCGGAGTGGAAATAAATTTTTAACTAAATGTATCGCTGGTTATACCAGGGGTCTCAGGAGGATAATGCTAATGAAGATTATTATGTTGTTATTAGTTGTGACAGGTACGATAGACAGAACAGTAAGGCAGTACCTCTTCCTCCAGCTGCTGGCGGTGGCGCAGCTCGGCCGCCGCCTCACCCTCCAGCGCCGCCAGCCGCGCGCCCAGCCCGCACGCGCACGACGCCACTACAGGGCTGCGGGCGGCCGCGCTCGGGGGGGCTTCGGGCGCCTGGGAGGAGGAATAGACGGAACATGATTACTTTACTGTACGTATATACAATAAAGGCCCAGACGGAGATGGCGGGATGAGCTGGAGTCTTTTAATAAAGATTGGTCCTTGGAGAGACGTGGACAGAGAGTAAGGAGGCCTTTGCCCAGCAGTGGGACATCAACAGTTAATAAAAATAAATATATAAACACAGCTTCATAGAGATTTAAGGTACTATAGCAAGGGTGCTCAACCGCAGGCCTGCGGATGAATTTTGATTGGCCCGCGCATGCAAGTTTTAAAAATCCCGCTGACAAAGTTTTGCGTGCTGCGGAAAGAACGAATTGCGCGCGATTACCGTCCTCCCCTGCCGCGCCACCCTTTCGCCCATTTCTTCGTTCGTTACCATCTCATTCTGCATTGGAAACCAATAGAGTGCGCTAGGGATGTTATGGATATGACATTTCGGATACGGATTGGATACGGTTGTAGGAATGATTATTATTGCGGATACGGATACGGATATGCAATTATTTCGGATTATCCGTTAGTTTCGGATAATATCGGTTACGGATATTAATCTTTTAAGGAATTTCAAAAGTAAAATATAAATAGCTAATAACATTATTTTATTTATATGTCACCATTTGGTAGGAATTACAATCAGTCCGTGAGTAATTATTACAGCTGTTTAAAATAAAAAATGATTATAAATATATATTGAGTGTTATCTAATCTACCTAAAATAAACATGTAATAACAAATCCGATATTATCCGAAACTTTTATTTCGGATTCGGTTACGGTTACGGATAAATTTTTATATCGGATATCCGATAGTTTCGGTTACGGTTACGGAGCTCCTTAACATCCCTGGAGTGCGCCGACGTGTTTAGTTACAATTATCTTTCTACAAAAATATACCTACTTAACAAATACGTAGTAAAATAGGTATATTTTAAGGTGTTACTTTGCACTGGACTTGAATTCTGTCAACAAACTACAACCCAAGGCATATACACACATACTTGAAAACTACTAGACAAATTTTTGAAAATTAAGGAATGCATTGAAAACAAGGGAATGGCATCGGACAAACTAGTATCTATTTGCACTGATGGTTCACGTGCAATGCAAAATATTACAATTTTTGTAAATCCTTTCATGATCCGTTTGATCGAAATAATTCGTTCTCCTGGCAGCATTCAGTTGGATCTTACTGAACTACAAAATCATTTTTCGCTAAAAAATCTTTTCATCGAAAAAGTATCTACGAAACCACAAAATTCTTCAGAGAGTTGTGCAAATTTCTGGAAGTTGGTACCAAAATAAGTCTTTCCGGAAATAACTGACCTCGTCCTGCAGTTCTTAAGCAGTTTTGGCTCAACATATGTTTTGTGAGAAGGTATTCTCAATTCTCAACTATGTCAAAAATAAATACCGCACTTCATTAACTGAGCAACATTTTTGTGACTTGTTGTTACTATCAACATCTGATGTGACTCCTAACATAAGAAAACGATTATAACAGAAATATTGTCAGAAATCACATTGATTGCATCTATTGATACGATCAATTTGATGTCTAATTTGTCGCTTGATACTCTGTGTCGGCGGTGGCGGCGACCTCTCGCGTCCGGCCCTTGTGTAGGCCAAGGTACGGAGCGAGAGGGCATGGGAAGCCGTTACCTCCTTCTTGAAGCAGTAATTCGCGAAGGAGAAGGCGACGCGCGTGAGGGAGAGGCAGTCCTGTGCCCTCACGCCCCTAGACACCGCAGGAGGAGACGTCCAGGGCGTCGGGAGTCAATCGCGAACTCCCGGCCACCGTAGGCGCGGGAATGCGGGCGGCGAGCAATGGGTAGTTCGCTGCGCGGTAAGGACCAAACCCGTGTCGACGGTGCGTTGTGTTCCACGCGCGCCTCAAAGATGTCAGCAAACCTGGAGGGGTCCACTAGGACCGATGCCTACCAGGGTCGCGAGATTTGTTCGAAAGAGTTACCGTGACCCTAGCATATAGGCAACTGAAGCAACACCGGTAGGTTTTAGTCAGTAAAAGTATGACATGCCCTTCCGCTCCACCCAGAGCGGGATAGGTCATTTGATGTCATCCCAACCACAAAAAAAGCTCTGTGTTTCATCCTTTTTTTAAATAAACTTCTATTACATTTTATAATACCATTGGTTTTTTTGCACAAGTCCTAAAAGTAAATAAAATAGGAATCGTTAGTGGCCCGCCGAAAATGTCTAAATCGACCGTTTGGCCCGACTGTTAAAAAAGTTGAGCACCCTTGTACTATAGAGACACTAACAGAAAATATGCCATAGAAAAACTGTGAAGCCATGTCTCAGTAACGCCACTTAGCGTAAAATAGGAAAAATATAATAAATAATATTGCAAGCTTCGTACGTCGTCTTCTTAAATCAGAGTGATTTTCTATCTGCAATATGCCAAAATTATTGATAAATAAATAATTTGCTTCATCCGTTAGTGTATTTCGCAAACACTTCGCAGGTTGACTGCTGATTGTCTAGTATCTTGGTTACGGCATGAGCTACTTCTTTTTCATTTCATGCCGATATGATAGAAGAGTAAAAAGATATAATGAATAAGCTTACCACAGTGACGTCACTCCAAGAGTCGTTGGTGGGTTCGTTCGCTAACGTTTCTAAGGAGGGGTCGGTGTTGTCCATTGACGGGTACTGGTGTTCCTCGCAGATCTAAACGAAGATAAAAGAGGTTGTATATAAACAACATACATTACGCGGTTATTGATATAGCAAATGGAGTTTCTAACACAAATGTACAATAACTTTTAGAAAAAAAAGCAAAACGTAGATGAGTTTTTTTTTTCTAAAAGTCGAATTGTGTGTCATACAGCCCGACACCGCTCCGTAATGTAGATTCTAATACTCTTAAAAAATATAATTTTATTGCGTCACGAAAGTTATATGCTCAATAGAAAATTACTTTGCATAGCTTTTGACAACGAGTATCACGCTATGACGGTTGTCTACACTACCGAGTAGTCTCGCAAGGCACAAAAGCACGCACCGCTCTTACATTTGTGCAATGGCGGAGACTTAGTAGTTAGGCCTGCTATCACTTCGTTCATCATCATTTTCCTACCCTTATCCCAATTTATTTGGGGTCGGCGAAACATATCTGCTTTCTACAACGCCTAACATAATTAACGCAAGACCATCCAGTAAGTTTATTCTGTTACGCCTTTTTTATTCAGTCGTCAACTGGGTATAGTGTGGCCATTAGTGCTGTGCACTCCCTGAGGTATGCGCGGCGAGGTGGGAGGCGAAGAAAAAGTGCATGAGTTCACATGAGATCGATACATGTCGGACAGATCTTACGATATCAGTTTGCATTTCTAAGGCAAGACTTGTGGCGGGACGATGGTCGGAGGCTATCTATAATATATTATACTTACTTAGTTGATTAAAATGTAACCCAAATATACTCATATTTTATTAAAAATATGCAGGTGATAAATAAGAACTAAACTTATAATTCAAAGCAGGACTTGTTTTATTGAACATTTTTTTACATCGAGGGTATAGTGCTCAAACTTTACCCTACTAATGACTAGTGCTCTTTTCCCGCAAATATTACAAATAAAAATATGAAGAAAGACTACGTTGTTCACTAGTGAGCAGGCAGGGCTTGTAATGTAACTGTTATATCGAGGGTATAGTGCTCAAACTCAATACGTACGAAATTGACAATTTCGTACTTATTGGGTTTGAGCACTATACCCTCGATATTTACAAACAATTATATTGTATATTCTAACGAAAGTTCTTCTGACGTACATTCTGTTTCAACTTCATCTTCGATTTCATCATCATCTTCATTTTCCACTTCGCCACCGGAACTTGAATCAGAGTCTTGCAAATTTATTATGAATGCATCGATAACATTATCGAACCTACTATCGCGACTCCAGTAATCATTTTCATTTTTCTGGACATGATCGTCGCATCTCTGCCATTTTTCCGCCGTGAGTTCCGAAAACAATTTATCCAATACGATTATCTTTTCGTCTAGAGAAGAATTAATATAGTTTTGGGCTATGTTCTTTTTAATATCAGCCCAGAAAAACTCAATTGGATTTAAATCTGGATGGTACGGAGGTAAACGCAGAACAGAATTGACGAACTTCTGAAAGCCAGTGGACACACTCCACTGGCTTTCAGAAGTTCGTCAAATCTATATTATTATTATTAGCCGTTGCTATCCCACTGCTGGGCAAAGACCTCCCTACTCTCTTTCCACGTCTCTCTGTCCAGAGCTGCCAAGGACCAGTCTTTATTAAAAGAGTCCAGCTCATCCCGCCATCTCCGTCTGGGTCTGCCGCGATGCTTCTTGCCATTAAACGGGACCCATTGGGTCGTAAGTTTGGCCCACTGATCGTTTGACATGCGGCAGATGTGTCCAGCCCAATTCCATTTAAGCGTAACAGCTTTCCGAGCGACATCAGTTATTTTAGTAATGGAACGGATTGTTGTATTCTTAACCCGGTCCACAAGTTTAATACCCAGAATACTCCGTTCCATAGCTCTCTGGCAAACCCCGAGCACGTGTCTTTTTGTTTATTTTTGATAAGAAGTAGTAGTTGAGCCTTTGTCATGGTTCCTGAAAATTCTACATTATGGCGTAGCAACCAGTTCTGCATTTCACTTTTGAGGCTTGATATAGTTAGTTTCTTCTCAACCTGAACGCTTAGGTAAGACTCGTTGTTCATTACAACCACAGAATTCGGCAGCAACTTATCTTTTAACTTTTCATCTACCCACTTATAAAAAGTAGGTTCGCTAAATAACCCGCAGAAATCACATTATGCACGGTTCTTTTGCTGTACCCCGTAGCCTCCGCAACGATTTTGGCAATATTCCCATCATTTTGAAATTCAAAGCTTTCTTTGTCTGCTTTTCTTTTCTTAAAATATTCAGCCACTTTAAAAATGACAGTCTTCGTATCACGAGATAACGCACAACCCATCTTTGAATATTTATCCCATGTGCGTCTGACATAGACAGTCCGATACAGATAACACTACCTGCCGCCACGAGCGTTGACAGCGCAATGACAGAGCGCAGGAGCCATTCCCCCCCCCCGTCTCGCCGCGCGCATACCTCAGGGAGTGCACAACACTAATGGCCACACTATAGTCACCACGTTTTTAGCCATATCATTTTTTAGTCCTTCCATCGTTTCTCTCTACTCTTATACGGAAACATTCATATACAATACTTTCCTCACATTTTCCTCACACATCCTCCTAATCCTAAGCCTTAGCATTAAGCATTACCCAGTGAAGTGGTAGCTCACTGAGAGGCTAATATTTTTAACATAACTTAAACTCGTAAGTTTTCTTGTCCTTGTATGAGACAAAGAAGTGTGTATACCTGCAGCATAGCTCGCGTGGCAGTGTGTACGAGCGCGGCCCAGTCGAGCGCGCCGGCATCCGGCAGCGGCAGGGGCACTGCGCCGGGGCCCGCTGGCGGCCCGGGCCCCGCGCCGGGCCCTACCGCCGCGACGGGGCCCACCACCGGCCCGGGGCCGCTGCCGGCTGAACCGCGCCCACCTTCACCTAGCTCTGCATCCATCATGCGGATAAGGTCCTCCTGGATGTGACATCAGAATACAAATGTAACTAACATGTAAATATCAAGAATCTTTGTCAGTGTTTCGTTTGTCTTGTGGTCGCAAAGCGATCGGGTAACCAATGAGTGCCATGAAGTACATTATAAAAGATACAAATATTATTTCGAACTCACAGTAAGTGACGATGTATTAGCAGAGGCACGCTTATGCCTTGCATGTCGAGGCGAGGCCGCGTCGTCGTGCGACCTTCGCCGTAGTGCGGCCGCCTCGGGCGCGGGAGACGTCTGCGGAGACCGACGACCGCTGCGACATGATCCGCCTGCAAGGAACATTATTATGGTTACAGATTTTAAAAATCATCTTACGTTAGATGTATGCGACATTGCTTTTAAAGGGTTTCAAATCTTTTTGTATGGGACCTGCCATCATTTAGATGTTTTTAGAAATTACGGCGCACGATGAAAGTTGTGTGTATGTGTAGAGGACACATAGACGAACAAAAATGTCAGGTAACGCGGTACCCCAAAGTGTCACGTTACCGAAATATTTGAAGGTTAACATCGACATGAGTACAACTACAATAATTTAAAATAGACTTACCTATTACGTGTCTATAGGCGTCAGATTGTATCCAAATAATCGTTCCCAGGTATTATTATTATTATTGAAGCTAGGATTCGTTCCCAGGTTGATTATTATTATTATCGGAGCTGTCGGAGCGCGGCGGCGAGTGGCCCCGCTCGTAGGCGCGGCGCGGCCACTCGTGTAGTAATGCCGCGCCGGGTGCGTACCTGTGCCGTAGCCGGAGCTGTCGGAGCGCGGCGGCGAGTGGCCCCGCTCGTAGGCGCGGCGCGGCCACTCGTGTAGTAATGCCGCGCCGGGTGCGTACCTGTGCCGTAGCCGGAGCTGTCGGAGCGCGGCGGCGAGTGGCCCCGCTCGTAGGCGCGGCGCGGCCACTCGTGTAGTAATGCCGCGCCGGGTGCGTACCTGTGCCGTAGCCGGAGCTGTCGGAGCGCGGCGGCGAGTGGCCCCGCTCGTAGGCGCGGCGCGGCCACTCGTGTAGTAATGCCGCGCCGGGTGCGTACCTGTGCCGTAGCCGGAGCTGTCGGAGCGCGGCGGCGAGTGGCCCCGCTCGTAGGCGCGGCGCGGCCACTCGTGTAGTAATGCCGCGCCGGGTGCGTACCTGTGCCGTAGCCGGAGCTGTCGGAGCGCGGCGGCGAGTGGCCCCGCTCGTAGGCGCGGCGCGGCCACTCGTGTAGTAATGCCGCGCCGGGTGCGTACCTGTGCCGTAGCCGGAGCTGTCGGAGCGCGGCGGCGAGTGGCCCCGCTCGTAGGCGCGGCGCGGCCACTCGTGTAGTAATGCCGCGCCGGGTGCGTACCTGTGCCGTAGCCGGAGCTGTCGGAGCGCGGCGGCGAGTGGCCCCGCTCGTAGGCGCGGCGCGGCCACTCGTGTAGTAATGCCGCGCCGGGTGCGTACCTGTGCCGTAGCCGGAGCTGTCGGAGCGCGGCGGCGAGTGGCCCCGCTCGTAGGCGCGGCGCGGCCACTCGTGTAGTAATGCCGCGCCGGGTGCGTACCTGTGCCGTAGCCGGAGCTGTCGGAGCGCGGCGGCGAGTGGCCCCGCTCGTAGGCGCGGCGCGGCCACTCGTGTAGTAATGCCGCGCCGGGTGCGTACCTGTGCCGTAGCCGGAGCTGTCGGAGCGCGGCGGCGAGTGGCCCCGCTCGTAGGCGCGGCGCGGCCACTCGTGTAGTAATGCCGCGCCGGGTGCGTACCTGTGCCGTAGCCGGAGCTGTCGGAGCGCGGCGGCGAGTGGCCCCGCTCGTAGGCGCGGCGCGGCCACTCGTGTAGTAATGCCGCGCCGGGTGCGTACCTGTGCCGTAGCCGGAGCTGTCGGAGCGCGGCGGCGAGTGGCCCCGCTCGTAGGCGCGGCGCGGCCACTCGTGTAGTAATGCCGCGCCGGGTGCGTACCTGTGCCGTAGCCGGAGCTGTCGGAGCGCGGCGGCGAGTGGCCCCGCTCGTAGGCGCGGCGCGGCCACTCGTGTAGTAATGCCGCGCCGGGTGCGTACCTGTGCCGTAGCCGGAGCTGTCGGAGCGCGGCGGCGAGTGGCCCCGCTCGTAGGCGCGGCGCGGCCACTCGTGTAGTAATGCCGCGCCGGGTGCGTACCTGTGCCGTAGCCGGAGCTGTCGGAGCGCGGCGGCGAGTGGCCCCGCTCGTAGGCGCGGCGCGGCCACTCGTGTAGTAATGCCGCGCCGGGTGCGTACCTGTGCCGTAGCCGGAGCTGTCGGAGCGCGGCGGCGAGTGGCCCCGCTCGTAGGCGCGGCGCGGCCACTCGTGTAGTAATGCCGCGCCGGGTGCGTACCTGTGCCGTAGCCGGAGCTGTCGGAGCGCGGCGGCGAGTGGCCCCGCTCGTAGGCGCGGCGCGGCCACTCGTGTAGTAATGCAGCGCCGGGTGCGTACCTGTGCCGTAGCCGGAGCTGTCGGAGCGCGGCGGCGAGTGGCCCCGCTCGTAGGCGCGGCGCGGCCACTCGTGTAGTAATGCCGCGCCGGGTGCGTACCTGTGCCGTAGCCGGAGCTGTCGGAGCGCGGCGGCGAGTGGCCCCGCTCGTAGGCGCGGCGCGGCCACTCGTGTAGTAATGCCGCGCCGGGTGCGTACCTGTGCCGTAGCCGGAGCTGTCGGAGCGCGGCGGCGAGTGGCCCCGCTCGTAGGCGCGGCGCGGCCACTCGTGTAGTAATGCAGCGCCGGGTGCGTACCTGTGCCGTAGCCGGAGCTGTCGGAGCGCGGCGGCGAGTGGCCCCGCTCGTAGGCGCGGCGCGGCCACTCGTGTAGTAATGCAGCGCCGGGTGCGTACCTGTGCCGTAGCCGGAGCTGTCGGAGCGCGGCGGCGAGTGGCCCCGCTCGTAGGCGCGGCGCGGCCACTCGTGTAGTAATGCCGCGCCGGGTGCGTACCTGTGCCGTAGCCGGAGCTGTCGGAGCGCGGCGGCGAGTGGCCCCGCTCGTAGGCGCGGCGCGGCCACTCGTGTAGTAATGCCGCGCCGGGTGCGTACCTGTGCCGTAGCCGGAGCTGTCGGAGCGCGGCGGCGAGTGGCCCCGCTCGTAGGCGCGGCGCGGCCACTCGTGTAGTAATGCCGCGCCGGGTGCGTACCTGTGCCGTAGCCGGAGCTGTCGGAGCGCGGCGGCGAGTGGCCCCGCTCGTAGGCGCGGCGCGGCCACTCGTGTAGTAATGCCGCGCCGGGTGCGTACCTGTGCCGTAGCCGGAGCTGTCGGAGCGCGGCGGCGAGTGGCCCCGCTCGTAGGCACGGCGCGGTCGGCCGGGTTGCTGCGCGTCGGCGCGTGCTAGCGCCGGCCAGTCCTCTAGTCCCGCCTCGCACTGGCACTTGGAACTCGACGCGAATGTTACCGTCACCTGCAGTACAATTATATTATTTTTATGACATTAATTCTACATTATTTCCCTTGACTCACACACTGATGCATTATTTGTTAAACTGTTAGAAAAAAAACCGTTCACAGTTGTAATATTTGTAAACTAGATTCTGCCCGCGACTTCGCGTCAAATTTTCGCTCCCGTTCCCGTCGCATCGAATTGCCTGCCAGCCTAGCCTATAGCCTTCCTCAATAAATGGGCTACCCAATACAAAAGAAGTTTTCGATTCCGACCAGTAGTTTCTGAGATTAGTGCGTTCAATTAATCAAACAAACAAACTCTTCAGTTTTATAATATTAGTATAGATAATATAATATTTACGCATATTATGAGAGCACAATGTATGTATCTTGACGTTAATTTGTCTGGCAATGCTTCATTTTTACATATCGTAGCACTTTATTTGTATGCTACGTACTTTAATGGTGACTATTGCCACATGGCAGTAGAAGGAGGAGGTATGTATAAAAGAAAGTTACTATGGAGCTTCCTGATCATTCTTCTCCATAAAAACTACCTCTTGGAACTGAATTCTTTCTATTTTCTTGTAAATCTTGGCATCTATAAGTGCCTTTTCTGTCCCTGTATAATTCAAGTTGGCAGTGTATATCGGTCCGCTCACCGTGACGGGGTCGGAGGTCTTGAGCAGGTCGACGAGCTGGTCGTGGTGCAGCGCCACGACGGCGGCGCGGCACACCTCCAGCAGGCGCGCGCCGCGCTTGATGCCGGCCCGCGCCGCGCAGCCCGTACTCTCTACCAGCGTCACTAGACCGTCCGGCTGCACGTGGAAGCCTGGGAACGAACACGGAAACAAATAAAAACTCATATTCCCATACCTATAAACAATTTAATTTGAAACCATTGTGAAAGCCAACTATTTTAAAAATGGAGTTTCTTGGCGGCTCTTCTCCATAGGAATCAATCAACTGGAACCGTGCACCTAGCTTCTAACGTTTCATAAGATTTTATGTGAAATAAAATATTTTGATATCATTTCATCAAAATAAACGACGTAATTTTACATCTGACTAACTCTTTTAAAAAGAGTAACTATGGAGTTTTATGCCGGCTCTTCTCCATAGAAATTAACCAGCTGGAACCTAGCTTCTAGCGTTTCATAAGATTTTATGTGAAATAAAATATTTTGATATCATTTGATCAAAATAAACGACGTAATTTTACATCTGACGAAGTCCAGTCACATCCTAAATATATTCCTGTTATTACTTTAAAGGTTATTTTAGTCTGCTCATTTAGACGATAGAATTTATTTTATCGACTCAGTATTACTAAGGAACCGCGGAACGTCGCCTCAATTACATCTGGAAGACGATCAATTTACGCACCATTCACGTTGACAATTGCGATTGATTACTTCGGGGAGCCTTTATAAACACGCTGGCGAGGCGGCGCAGCAGCGCGTCGTTACCGCCTCGTGTAGTACACAGTAGTGTGGATAGTTACCGAGCTGCGAGTTGGTGCCGCGCTCGAGTGTGATCTCGTGCAGCGTGTGCGCGTGCGGCGGCGCCACGCTGGCGAGGCGGCGCAGCAGCGCGTCGTTACCGCCTCGTGTAGTACACAGTAGTGTGGATAGTTACCGAGCTGCGGGTTGGTGCCGCGCTCGAGTGTGATCTCGTGCAGCGTGTGCGCGTGCGGCGGCGCCACGCTGGCGAGGCGGCGCAGCAGCGCGTCGATACCGCCTCGTGTAGTACACAGTAGTGTGGATAGTTACCGAGCTGCGGGTTGGTGCCGCGCTCGAGTGTGATCTCGTGCAGCGTGTGCGCGTGCGGCGGCGCCACGCTGGCGAGGCGGCGCAGCAGCGCGTCGATACCGCCTCGTGTAGTACACAGTAGTGTGGATAGTTACCGAGCTGCGGGTTGGTGCCGCGCTCGAGTGTGATCTCGTGCAGCGTGTGCGCGTGCGGCGGCGCCACGCTGGCGAGGCGGCGCAGCAGCGCGTCGATACCGCCTCGTGTAGTACACAGTAGTGTGGATAGTTACCGAGCTGCGGGTTGGTGCCGCGCTCGAGTGTGATCTCGTGCAGCGTGTGCGCGTGCGGCGGCGCCACGCTGGCGAGGCGGCGCAGCAGCGCGTCGATACCGCCTCGTGTAGTACACAGTAGTGTGGATAGTTACCGAGCTGCGGGTTGGTGCCGCGCTCGAGTGTGATCTCGTGCAGCGTGTGCGCGTGCGGCGGCGCCACGCTGGCGAGGCGGCGCAGCAGCGCGTCGATACCGCCTCGTGTAGTACACAGTAGTGTGGATAGTTACCGAGCTGCGGGTTGGTGCCGCGCTCGAGTGTGATCTCGTGCAGCGTGTGCGCGTGCGGCGGCGCCACGCTGGCGAGGCGGCGCAGCAGCGCGTCGATACCGCCTCGTGTAGTACACAGTAGTGTGGATAGTTACCGAGCTGCGGGTTGGTGCCGCGCTCGAGTGTGATCTCGTGCAGCGTGTGCGCGTGCGGCGGCGCCACGCTGGCGAGGCGGCGCAGCAGCGCGTCGATACCGCCTCGTGTAGTACACAGTAGTGTGGATAGTTACCGAGCTGCGGGTTGGTGCCGCGCTCGAGTGTGATCTCGTGCAGCGTGTGCGCGTGCGGCGGCGCCACGCTGGCGAGGCGGCGCAGCAGCGCGTCGATACCGCCTCGTGTAGTACACAGTAGTGTGGATAGTTACCGAGCTGCGGGTTGGTGCCGCGCTCGAGTGTGATCTCGTGCAGCGTGTGCGCGTGCGGCGGCGCCACGCTGGCGAGGCGGCGCAGCAGCGCGTCGATACCGCCTCGTGTAGTACACAGTAGTGTGGATAGTTACCGAGCTGCGGGTTGGTGCCGCGCTCGAGTGTGATCTCGTGCAGCGTGTGCGCGTGCGGCGGCGCCACGCTGGCGAGGCGGCGCAGCAGCGCGTCGATACCGCCTCGTGTAGTACACAGTAGTGTGGATAGTTACCGAGCTGCGGGTTGGTGCCGCGCTCGAGTGTGATCTCGTGCAGCGTGTGCGCGTGCGGCGGCGCCACGCTGGCGAGGCGGCGCAGCAGCGCGTCGATACCGCCTCGTGTAGTACACAGTAGTGTGGATAGTTACCGAGCTGCGGGTTGGTGCCGCGCTCGAGTGTGATCTCGTGCAGCGTGTGCGCGTGCGGCGGCGCCACGCTGGCGAGGCGGCGCAGCAGCGCGTCGATACCGCCTCGTGTAGTACACAGTAGTGTGGATAGTTACCGAGCTGCGGGTTGGTGCCGCGCTCGAGTGTGATCTCGTGCAGCGTGTGCGCGTGCGGCGGCGCCACGCTGGCGAGGCGGCGCAGCAGCGCGTCGATACCGCCTCGTGTAGTACACAGTAGTGTGGATAGTTACCGAGCTGCGGGTTGGTGCCGCGCTCGAGTGTGATCTCGTGCAGCGTGTGCGCGTGCGGCGGCGCCACGCTGGCCAGGCGGCGCAGCAGCGCATCGTTACCGCCCCGAAGACGTACGCTCTCGCCGCGGTGGTAGTACACGCGAGTCCAGCCGCCACTCACCACCCATCCTGCGTACAAATACAACGTTATAACAGAGGACTAACTGTAAAAGTAACTAGGTTAGTAGGGTACTAAGGGTACTAAGGTTACTAGGGTAGTTGGTACTGAAAGTGAAAAATGGTATTACGAAAAAAAAAAACTACTGTATTGAGAAGGTTTCAACTTTATCTTTTACCACTTTTCCGAACAATTACTGTTTTATTGATTGAGATGCTGAAATAAACCTCAATTCACAAATGAAAACCATCTTTAAGGTGATTTAGAAAAAGATTTTAATCAAATTAAAGTACTCTATATGGCATTCACGTTTTCTGATCAATTTATTTACATGTTCATCTGATAACTTTGGCACTGACTAGCAACAGCTATGAACCAGAGTACAGTTTATTGTGGTGACTGGTGTTCATACACACCATTCAGCGATTAAATACGGATCAGTAGAGTTTGACAATATGGATTATGAACCTGGGCCTGGCCCAGGACAAAACCACTGCTTTACTTGCTGTTACGAACTGTTTACCAGATGCTCCCTTCTTACTTAATAATATTTTATTTCAAACAATAATGGTTTATTTGCAGATAATTTGGAAATCGAAGGGAGTGTGTTGAGTTTGTAATTACGAATTAGCTGTTTTGGAAGAAGAAGACCTAATTAAACCCCAGAGTATTTGGAAGAAATGATGATGCTTATTTTGGTATCCCTCCAATAGTCATGTGCAATACACCGTTGATATCCAAATCCATTCACTTCCCCCCCTCCAACGATAAATCATGGGTTTTGCGCCATAAAACTTCATTCATACTCGTATTGCCGCTAACGGCGTGTCATTGTGGTGAAACGGTGTCGATCCCATGCTGGGCTGAAATTTGTGTGTTGTAACGGCCGCGTAAATTCATTTAGACCAAAGTTATAAAATAATATTGTGGCAAAAAAAGAACTTGGTGACGAAAAAAAAAAAAACAGTCGCGATGATATTAGTTAGTTTTTCATGCTAACTGTACAGCAGCAGCGATCTAAGTTGTGTTAACTATCCTACCTATTTGTAGTGACTTGTGATTTATGTATGCTTCGACTGAATTATTACAATTATTGTTAATCGTACGTTATTGTGTTTTAATACGAACATTGTTAATGGTACGTGATTGTTTTTAATACAATCTACTACTACTACTAGCTAGAATTTCTCCCTTGCATTCCACAAGTTTTAACGTTGTCCTGTGTGTCTGTTCTTAATTCATCTTAGGCTAATAAAATTTAGTTTGTCCTAATTTTATTAATATTAATATTTAGGTCAGTGCAGTCAGGGAGCAGTGGTGGCCCAATGGTATGGGCCCCGATTTACGAGTTGTAGGTCGTGCGTTCGAACCCAGGCGCTTTACATTTTATCATCAACATCGTGAGGAAACCGGTATGTCCTATAACCAAAACTTCGAAGACATGTGGCATCTATCAACCCGCACTGGGCCCGTGTGGTCGATTACGGCCCACTCCCTCTCACCAAGAGGAGGCCTGTCTGCCAGCAGTGGGAACATTATAGGTTGATTGTGAATATTTAGGTCAGTTTCCCTTATCTTATACTTTTAAACGAGCAATTCTTGTATATATGTATATATATATAATCTGAATCTCGGAAACGGCTCCAACGATTTTCATGAAATTTTGTATACAGGGGGTTTCGGGGGCGATAAATCGATCTAGCTAGGATTCATTTTTATAAAATGTCGTTTTATTCGTGTTTTCAATGACCAACTTTATCGATAATCAACTTGAACATTAACTTATTATTTTAAACGCAATTTACCAAAACATACCGAGCAAAGCTCGGTCAACCAGATATTATGGATTTAAGTATAACAAGACGTCACGGTGGGGCCATGGGTACGAGGGCTTATCGCAATTTAAATACTCGTGTAAATTGCGATATGCTCTCTGGCTCGTGCCCACTTTTCAAGATGCAGATAATATGGAATTCGATGAATGACTTATGTAGAGTACAAAGTATAAATCAATGATGTACAGGCTGGCGGGTAAAAGTTATTAACAGTCGTTAAAATAATTAAATGATCAATTTTACTTCAAAAACTGAATACTTCGAACAAAATGTTTTGCATAAAAATAAACCACCTGAATAAGAGCATTAGCCATGCAAGGGGTAGTAATGGTATCATCATACAATTTGTGGGATTCTTGCCAGATAATCATAAAATTAAGTTTAATTATGCGAAATATTACAGCGTAAAAGAAGGCCCCACGGCTAGATGTTAATAAAATTGATATTCTAATTGCGTATGTTTAAAATACGTAATATATGTATAATGCGTGGTTTCAATGAATGCGATCTGATAACCTAATCGCCACCTTGCATTACATTAACGATTATGTATTAGATAAAATATTGTCGTGACATCGATTTTAAGATACTCACCTAGTAACGAAGTGGTGGGTAGAACTAGAACAATTTGCCGCGTACTATCCTCGACGAACACCACCGTGTCAGCTGATACGCCCATTATACAGTCGAGAAGTGAACCATTGGCCCCTTCATCTTGTACTTGCACCTAAAATATTGATTTATTCATCATTACTGCACATATTGAAAAATAGGGTCGCTCTGTAAAGTATTAGAGTCCTCATTATTGCAGTGCGAGAGCGAGAGAGCTGTTCCTATATGTATATGATGAGTAGCACCATCTCTTTCTCGCTACCGTAACAGATGGCTTTCAACTCTCAACTCAACTACTAAATTATCATCGTTAAATAGTATACCACAAAGTCATTTCCCGCGTTTGTACGGCTGTACGACTTCTTTTAAGCTGCGCAACGGATTTGAATGCGATTTTCATTAATAGATAGTGATTCAAGAGGAAGGTTTATATGTATATAACATGCATAATATAGTAAAGAAACGCAGATCATTTTAGGGGTTTCTAATGTGATGTCATAAATAAACACATTTTTTCGCGCTTACATTGCGAACGCATAACAATCAGTTTCGTAGTTTTAAAGATCTAAGCATACATAGGGACAGACACAGCGGGAAATGACTTCATTTTATAATATTATAAGTAACTAGCTTCTGCCCGCGACTTCGTCCGCGTTAAATTTCTTGTTCCCCCGACCCTTCCCGTCGCGTCGAATCGCCTACCCGTGCGATTTACCCTGTTTTTGGAACATTTTTCATTACTGCTGTGCTCCTCTTGGTTATAGCGTGATGTTATATAGCATATAGCCTTCCTCGATAAATAGGCTACCCAATACAAAAAGATTTTTTTTCAATTCGGACCAGTAGTTCTTGAGATTAGCGCGTTCAATCAATCAAACAAACAAACTCTTCAGCTTTATAATATTAAAGTATAGATGATACGGGGGCGAAGCCGCTGGCAAAAGCTATAAACCTGTCAAGAGTATGTTGCTTGAGTGTTTGGATAATACAACTCACGTGAAAACACAGCGCGCCACCAACTAAGACGTCATTCGTACAGTTTTCCACTCGCGTGATTAAAGTGCTGTTCGCAGAATTGTTGCCGCTTTTCATTAGTAACGATGAGAATATAGCTGTAAAAAGAAAACATTTCAAATGATTATTCGTCTTTAGTTACTATCGTTTTTATTTTTATTTTTTTATTAGGTACTAACAAAACTTTTGTCCAGTTTCAACAGTGGTAGCAGTCACATAATTCTTAGCTAAATCTTTCAGGTACTCTTGACGGGTGCGCGTTGCCATTGTACTAAACTTTGGTGATTGAATTGCAGCATTTTCGCCGTTTATAACCTACAAAATAAAATAACCATTTACAATAACGAAAATGCCATTAAGTTTTTTGCTTTTATTAAATTAGTTTATGATTTACTTACTTTACTTAAAAGTAGGTCAGTGAACGCTTCGCCTTTAGGGTAAATCGCACCATCTTTTATCGGAGGTCCAAATAAAGGTACTTCTTTAGCACGGCTCACAGCTATACTATAATGCGTATTCTCTGTACATGGATCTATAGCTCTAACTACAACAAAAACGTGTTGGAACTGAGAACGAATGTTCCGCGGTGTGAACGGCGCAGCACCGGGTTCCTGGAAGACTATAGTTACTATATCGTTGCCAATGTGGCGTTTTCTCAACAACTGTTGTCTGTTATTCGGCGTATAAGGCAGCATTGTAGAGACGTGAAACATGATGTCGCAGCCCTGGTACGTCGTGAACACGGAATACAGTCCAGTCGAGTCAGTTCTGTTGTCGAGCCCAGCCTTATACTTATCAAATTCTTTTAATCGAACTGTTTGGCCCAACATTTTCAAAAATTCTACAAAAGCTGGGCCAGCCTCTTGGTTATTGTACATCTCTTCTTCAGTCGACTGGCCACTCTTGCAGTACATGACTCCAACTTTGTAGTGTCTGGTGACACATTGTTCATCTAGTCGTAAAAGTTGCTCCTCTGCCCCACCATTGTTTATACCAAGCCTGAAAACGAAGTCATTATTTATCGATCAAACTACATAAATACGACATGCGGAAGCTATTGAAGGCAAGAATTATTGTTTTGCATATGAGATTCTATATCAGTTAATAAATCCAATAACAATAGCAAAAAGATAAATACATACGCATTTTATATTTATCTTTCCGTGTGACGATAGTTTTAAATTACGTTTGTAGAATAATTTGGATAGAGATATAATCTAATCTCAGTGCGGTGCTGAACATACCTCAAACAGCCAACTTGCAACTCAGGCGCGATGTATTCCAAAGCATCTTTAGTGTTGTAGGTTGCGCTGTTGTTGCTGGGCTTAGCCGTGGGCAGCGCATCTTCGAGTACGGAGCCGCGTAATGTGAGCAGTTCGGAAGTTCGCAGGATGAGGCGGTATTGCCAAGCTAGTTGGGACGCGGGCGCAGACACATCGCCACCCCCACGACGAAGCTCTACCCTCTCCTTCTTTATAGATATCGCGACGGGTCCTAGATTCTCATCCATTCCAAACCAATTTTGATGAGCTATGGGACAAGAGTAACACGTAAATCCTCTGATTATATCGCACACTTACAATAGGTTAAGATTTGAATTTCTGCAAGGAACAACTGTATAAATCAAAGATAACTATTTGTAGGGGGTAGTGTAAAATAAGGTTTTCTAAGTAGCCCTTTTCGAATAAGGCAAAAGATAGAGGAAGCTAATAAAGTAACCTGCCAGTGCAGCCGTATCCTAGTATTTTTATTTAGAAATTTTTTTTTTTTAAATTATATTTTTACAAAGCGACTACAGTACACATTTTGTAATTGAATTAATATTTTTTTTCTTTTTGAATTATCAGTGGCAGCTGAAGGCACAGAAAAGAAAACTGAATAACTAACGTTGATTGTAGAAGTAGTTCCTGTAGTATAAAGCGCCAAGATCTTGGCTCTCTATTGGGAATGGTGAAAGGGATCTGGCGAATGGGCAGCCATGACGCCAATGTGTGTGTCCTGGAGGGAACTCCAGCATAGAAATCCCGTAAGCGGCGCGTGGACGGTGCCAGCCTCCAGACTGGCCAAGTATAGCGCCGCGAGCGGTCTTCCAACATAGTGACACACAACGTTCTTCTTCACCTGAAAATTGGCAATATCATAAATTAGGGATGATGATAACCAAATATATATTCTTCTTTATCAAAAACGATATTGCATGAAAATAAAACAGGTATTTATTATTACAACATTTAGGAGCTGTTACACAGATTATGGTTTTTAGATTAAAATGTTTGTTGATTACTTCAATATTTTTTTAATCAACTTCTTAAAAAAAGGAGAAGATGGTCTGTATTATTCTCAATAAATATTTTTAATGGTGAAAGAAAACATTGTGGGGAAACAGGCATGTCCTAGAACCAATCATTCTAAGACATGTGACATCTACAAACTCACACTGGGCCCACATCGTAGATTATAGCCCACTCCCTCTCGATGAGAGGCCTTTGTCCCAGCAGTGGGAGCAGTATAGGCTGATTATAATGATATATTTTTATAAATGTTCATCAACATGTATTTTCGAGAATTATGCTTTTCAATTGGTAGAGGAAGTTTCACAGTGGTCCCATATAAAATGAATTAATTAATTAATTTTGCTAGGGTTTTTGTATTGAGTTAAAAACTTACTTGTAAGACAATATAAAAGTTATGAATCATTATTATGTTAGCTTGTAAACATACATACATAACATCACGAGTGCTTCCCACAGAGATAGGCAGAAAATGCAGAATGTAACCTGATTTGTAACAGGTAGCGTTTTGTACATAATACTTTTGCCTTGTTTACGTTCATACATCTAGTCATGCATGCATACACGTTGGTTGCGAGTTGTATTCATATTACTCGCACTAGGTTCTGCAGAAAGGTCAGACACAATGACGCTACATTTCCAGATAACATATAATTAATTACTGGAAATTATTTTGTCACACAAGTGTTATTAGAATTGCACATACTATTTATTTTCACTTGTGTTAATGATAAATTTTCTAAACAAGTAACAAGCAGTAATAAATGAAAGTGCAACAATTTTCCTATAAAAAGTGGATGTACACTATACTGTGTTAAGTACAGTTCAATACAGTTGGTATCTTATTTCTATTTAGTAACGAAAAATATTTTTCTTTTCAAAAGGGACATTTGCAAATGGTTATGGACACATCCAATAACAACCATTAATTTATTCTAGGAATAAATATGAGCATCTAATTATCAAGGGAAAAATAGATAATTAGAACTTAAACCTATTATCTGTCTATCTGTCTGTCTTCTAATGATTTTTAATAAAGTAAGTTACAAAAAAACAATAAAATAAAATAAAATAAATTTAATAAGTATAATTAATAAAACATTATATAATTAATAAAATTAAATTAAATTGTATTGACATTGTAGCTTATTTTATTTAATTATTATTATTTTATACGTGTTTATTATTTTCAATGACATTGTTGAATTATTTTTAGATTTTTATTATTATTTTGACATGGTTATGGTATCAATCTCAAACTAACTTATTTTAATTTAAATGTTCTGATTGATTTATTGTTATTTTAAATTTACCACAATATTATTATTAGATATAATTTATTGCTTAGTTTTTTGTTGTTTTAAGAGAATGTTTTAATTAATAATATGTCTTCATATTTGCACGTCACATCATGTGGGAAACATGTCAGCACTTCCAAATGTTTTAATCATCTTGCATGCATGTCTTTCTGTATACATACACATGTTTAAGCAAATAAATATTATCTTATCTTACTGAAATGTTTTAGGATGAATGCATACAAATCAAGAAAAAAAAAAAACATTAATGTTTTCTAGGTACAAATGAAATCTTAATCCATACTAATCCATATCCATACTTCCATACTATCCATACTTATATTATAAATGCAAAAGTAACTCTGACTGTCTGTCTGTCTGTCAGTCTGTCTGTCTCGCTTTCCTGCTAAAACTACTGAACCGATTTAAATGAAATTTGGTACACAGATAGTTTAGAGCCTGAGAAAGGACATATGCTACTTTTTATCCCGGTAGTATGTTCCCGCGGGATAATTTCCGACCTCCACGCGGGCGAAGCCGCTGGCAAAAGCTAGTATAGTATAAAACAAAGTAGCTGAATGGATTTTAATGCAGTTTTAATAAATGTATGGAGGAATTCAATAGGTAAGTTAGTCTATATAATACATAGGCTTAGCCAATGGAAAAAGCTCGTTAAATATATGATAAAAATAAGAACATCACAGCCTTTGAATTAGGGCTCTATGACTGAATTATGGTGTGTCAACAAATTTTTTAGAAAGGTTACCTAATGCAATTGAGTTCATGCACTAAGTCACATATTACTATTACTTTTAATTTCAATGTTTTAATTGAAGTATCTACAGGATTAT
This sequence comes from Aporophyla lueneburgensis, assembly GCA_932294355.1. NCBI lineage: Eukaryota > Metazoa > Arthropoda > Insecta > Lepidoptera > Noctuidae > Aporophyla > Aporophyla lueneburgensis. The sequence continues at coordinate 15,719,852 of OW028746.1, read as the reverse complement.
TCTTTATTGTTGGCGAGTGTACACTGTTAACGTGTTAACGCATGACTAACTGTCTGTGCAGTAATTGTTGCATTAATGAATAAGTTATATTGAATGGAAGCATAAAATATTTGCTGTGTAGTAAGCAATTAGAACCAGTTGACCACAAGGAGACAAGTAACATTGCATTCATAGCTATTATGAAATAAATAATCGCTATATGTATTGTATGTTAAATAACACTGTGGTTAAAATAACTTCTGCATACCAAATGAAATATCAATAGCTGCATCAAGTTAGACTGGAATGTGACCTGAACAAAATTGGGAAGGGTAACGTAGTTGTAATTTATTTATTGATACCAAAAATATTAACATTACAACAACCATTTTACATAGAGGAAAAATTGTAGGCTATAATGAAGATAATATAACATGCGTACATCTGTAGCTGAACTAGTTGAAAAACCTGTATCTCGTCTACAGCGCCATACCTCTCTGATAATAGACTGGGAGATTTTTAGCCAACATTTTAGGTAGGTAGGTTGAATTTTGTATGATAAAATGAATTGCATTCCGTTACTACATCAAATTAACTATTTTACATGTGTGTGTTGTTGAACATTTTAATAATGAAGTGATAAAATAAATCATGGTTAAAAAAATTGAACAAGATGTGTTCATATTGCATCAGATCTATTCTCATGAATAAAAGGTAACTGTAGTATATGTTGTTATGATATGTAAGCCACTTGGCATCCTGCACCAATTGTAAGTCAGCTGAGGGAAACAGGCTATCATGGTGTGTACAGACAATTGAGTGTCTTCCTGTCGCTACTTACACACAATTGTACTCATAAAGCTTACACAGTACGGTCACCAAAAGAGATAAGTAACCAGGGTTGATGAATATAGTTTAGAAACAACTAATTGGAACCATTCACCTAACTTCTGAAGTTTCATAAGTTCCTATGTGGGTTTATGTGAAATAAAATATTTTGAAATGATAGTTGCAGTTTAGTAAGAATTCGTTGGATTTTTTAGTAGTGAAATTTAATTTAATAAAATAAACAGAGCATCTATTAAATTAGATAAAATTTTATTTCTTACATCAGATTCTTATGTATTTTTATTACTCATGTACATATCTATCTTGATCCAACAACCCTGGTTACATAATACTCAATATCTTTATTGTTTTACTATAATGTGGTAACTTTACTTAGGTGGTAACTATTAATTAATTTAGATCATTATGGATACTGTAGGGCACAGCAGAAGGATAGGAGAGAGGAAGCTCTGTTTTAGGAGATCATGTAAATGTTATGTTATGTTGTAATGTTATTTAACTTACTACTTTTGGTGATTCTACATACCAATTACACAATCCAGACAAGATTCAATATTAACAAAATAGGTAGGTTGTGATCTGATCAATGACCATTGCCGAACTTGTTTACAAGTCTTCTGTCAATAAACCACATCATAGAATACATGGCTATGCTATGGAGAAGAACATAGATATAACTGTTATTTTCTTGTAAACTATGAGTCACTAATAATACATTCTTCCAATAACTATGTCAAGTGTGAGAGAATAATTTGTGTCACCTGATTCACAGATCACATAATGGTTATTTTGTAGTATACTTAGTAGTGTTGTATTTCTATAATATTGGATTTATTGCATACATTTATTGTAGAGATCAGTAGTTGAAATACATGGGCATGTAGGTTTTGGATGGATTTATTTAGTATTATGTGGATAGATCATACTAAGTGTGGAAGAAAAAGAAATGTTGTGCCGACCCCAAGTTAATTGGGGCAGCAGAATTATGAATGATGATATTATGTTCATTAATCATTTAGCAATTCTTGATAGGGTGAAAATACAGACTCTTACCTCCTAATTCATTCCTGAAGAATGGACAGCTTTCTAACAACTCATTAGATCTTCCATCACCTGTGTCTGGCACTGCATCGTCTCCTGGAGGCAGCCCACGAGTTGCAAGCAAAGATGCAGCAGATGCTCCTGTTGTAGTATTACGACGCCTACTTAGCAACGCTCCACGTATCTCAGCTGCATAACTTAGGTTAGCCAGAAGTGACTGGCAGTCATAATGAGCAAACTGCTTTCTTTTGTTACCATCTGTTACTGCAGAGAGGCTACTATCGTCTAGAGGCGGACGGTTTAACGCAGGCGCTGCTCCACCCCATAGTTTATTCAATTTGAGTCTAGGTTTTGGACTGGCACTTGATCTAGATGGCGGTCCATCTGCATGGTCACTGGCAAGGCCATCAGTGACCCTATCGACGGCGCGACTCAGGCCTGGCGTCTTGTCCGGCGCTGACACACCGCTGTAGCTGTGTACCATCGCGGGCAACCGGTCGTTAGCGCCTCCAATTACGTCAATTGAACCATGACTTCCGTACTCCCGTCGTAAGCCATTCCCCGAGGGATGCTCAGCATATATCAAGTCAAGACTTGAATTGCTGCGGTAAATAACATCTCTGGCTTCCTTTCTTCTATTATCTGGAGCGTACATGGCATTATTTTCCCAAGCAACTTAGTGCATTACCAATCAACGGAAGAAAGATGTATCAGTTGAGTTAAAGCACAATTTATATATTTATTTACACATCGATGTAAAATTGTATCTTGGGAATTAGTACAATAAGCAGCTCAGATGAAATGTAAGACCAAATAACTAACTTATTCTGAACATAATCACAAGAAAATTAATGTTTGAATTTAACCACCAGTATAATTACTTTCATTTCTGTTGTTAGTTTGATACAAAACCACTTGTTAATTAACTTTAAATCAATGAATAAATAAAATGAATAATAATTTTGCAAAACTTGAGGTCTTGTCAGTCAACCACATAAAAAAACCATAGACGTTTTTTTTTTTTTGGTTCTTTTCGTCCCTCTTTGGGACAGGCAAAGGGAGCTGAGCCCATACAGCCAAGTCTGATTTAGTTTTCTTTTTCTTCCAATTCTTCTTTTTTTTCTTTCTTGTCTTTCTATAATATAATCAAGGCCGAAACCATGTCTTCTTTATTCAATGTCTTCGATATCCAATAGTCAGGCCGAAACCAAGTCTTATTTTTATCAATGTCTTCAATAACCAATAGTTAGGCGTAAGCCAAGTCTTCTTTTAATTAATATATTCAAGTTCAGTACCTTTTGTTAGACCGGAGCCGAGTCTTCTTTCATGTTTTATTTAATATTATCTCAATATCTCAATATCATATAATTTTATGTCAAAAGTGTAGTAGTTGTCAAATTCAAATTTCATCAACAGTTGATACAATAAAATCGTAAATTGGTAAAAAACAATCATTTTTCGTCAAAAGTTGCTGAAGCGAGCGCGGGATATCTTCAGCATTTTCATAAATACCTAGCAGGCGATCAACTAAAATGATCCTTTGAAGAGCAAAATTAGGACAATCAAATACAATGTGATCCAATGTTTGTATAGCAGAATTACAATAATCACAATTTGGGGAAGACAGAATGCCAATTCTAAACAGATGTGCATTAAATCGACAGTGACCTAGCCGTAGACGACAAATCGTTGTATAAAACTTTCTGTTCCGATAGATATTTCCTCCTGTAAACCAAGGAGGAGAAATCTTTGTTTTAATTTCAGCTAGCCACTTTCCTTTGGTTTCAACTACATGCTGCCAGAAATTGTGAAATTCACGTGCCAGTTTTGATTTGAAATAAGTCAACGCATCTGAATTTGGAATGGGCTTATGCAAAATTGGACATTCCTGATGATGATTAACAATGAATTTAGCCAGGTAATCAACTTGTTCATTTCCAACTACCCCGATATGTGAAGGAGTCCAGAAAAGGACGATATCTTTGAACTTATTTAAATTATTGTATTTTTCTCTGATATTATAAATTATGTAACTTGTTTTTGCATTACAACTGGGATTTTCTAGTGCTCTCAATACACTCATACTATCAGTGATAATGATCCATTTATTTTCTTGCCTAGTCTCAATATACTCTAAAGCACTGAGTATTGCCATAGCCTCTGCTGTATACACAGTTGCTACTGAAGACAACCTATTTCCAAACCCACTTCGAGCCTGAACGTCATAAATAGCCATAGATACAGCATTATCATTTTTTGAGCCATCTGTGTACAATTGATTGTAACCATTCCATTCCTCAAGCATTCTGTAAACATCCTCTTTAAACTTCAAAGATTCATTAATTACTATTTTAAATGGACAATACTTTGATTCATAGGAATATAAATAACAAGGCCAAATGGAGCTAGAAAAATAATTTTGATTAGAACAATCTTTTAAAATTTCAGATAAACCTTGTACTAGAAAAGGGGGATTGATCCCATTAATAGCCTTCTTTAACTGCAATAGAAGAGGATGATCACTGATAGAAGAAATCTTAATGAGGAATTTTGTTCTGAGGTAATTGAATCTAATTATCAATGGAGGCAAACTACATTCGACTTGCATTGACACTATAGGTGTTGAACACATAGCTCCCAAAATAATACGTAAGCATCTATTTTGCACTTTTTCTAGTTTTTCTACTAGTTTTTGTACACCACTATAGCAAAAAAAAGCATATTCGAAGTGACTTCTTACTAAGGACTTATATAAAATCAGTAATGTCCCTGGATCAGCACCCCAATAAGTGCCAGCGAGAGATTTCAAAATATTGCAAGCTTTTAATGCTCTGTTTGCTAAGTAATCAACATACACATTCCATTTAAAATTACTGAGAAAAGTAACACCTTATAATTTTATGGAACTATCCACTAACATAAGGCTATTATTGTAATAAATTTTAATACTAGGAGAACCAACAACATTTTTGGAAAAGACAACAACCTTACTTTTCTCATAGCTGACCTCCAAACTGAGACTTTCAAAATAATGTCCCAATTTTTCCAAGCTAGCATTGAGTTTTGTTTCAATGCTGTTAAGGTTTTCTCCTGAACAATACACAACCAAATCATCAGCAAATTGTAAATTACAGACATCACTACCCAGCACATTATTTAATCTAGCAATATATAAAATAAATAATAGAGGACTTAATATTCCTCCTTGAGAAACTCCTCTATAAGAATACCTAGGTCCTATTAATTGATTATTGACTTTTACATACAATTTACGTTCATTTAAAAACTCAAAAATCCAACTTACTATTTTTTCAGGAACATTTAGTGAAAGGAGAATGGATGACAATGTACTTAAATTTACATTATTAAAAGCACCAACAATATCGAAGAAAACAGATCCCAACATTTTATGCTCGACAAGAGCACTGTGTATATCCAGAGATAAATGACTAAGACTTTCCCGAGCAGAACGACCACATCGAAAGCCAAATTGATTGTAAGGTAGTAGACTATTACTTTCAATGTAAAATATCAAACGTTGTTTTAGAAGCTGTTCAAATATTTTACCAACACACGAACTTAAAGTAATAGGACGATATGAGTCAGCGCTGTTAGGGTCTTTACCCTGTTTCAGGATAGGTATTAAACAATCTGTTTTCCATTCCTCAGGAATAATAGAACAATGCCAAAGTGAATTCAAAATATTTAAAAATATAGACAAACTGTGTGAATTTAATAATTTTAACATTTTGTATGAGAGCCAATCTAAGCCACATGCCGAATCTCTTCTTGATCTTAAAGCAGATTTTAGCTCTTCAATAGAAAAAGTTTCCACCATGAAATTATTTGTGCAATTTTGTAAGTTATTGTGACTGACTGTGTAAAAATTTTGAACTGAATCAGGAGTATACTTATGCAGAAATTGAGAGATCCATTCATAACTAGAAAACAAACTGCTATTTGTAGAAACATTTTTTAACTTCCTCATTTTTGCCCAAACTTGACTCATTGGAGTGAGTCTATTAATAGAATGACAAAACTCTAACCAACATGCACGACGCTCCTGTCGTAGGATACGTTTTTTTCGGGCTTGCATATGTTTGAAACTTATAAAATTGTCTAGACAAGGATTTGATTTAAATAAGATGTATGCTTGCTTACAATCTTGTACAGCTCTAGTGCACTTCTCGTTCCACCAAGGGAGTCGAAGCTTCCTCCTAGATCTGCGAGAGTCGCAAGTGGTATTGTTTTTATTAAAACTGATTACTGACATCTGAACTGCTTGTAGAATTATTGAACAAAAATTATTATATGTATCAATATGACTCGAGTTATTATACTGAAAACTTTCCATCATGTCATTTACAATCTTTTTATAAATAGACCAATCAACTAATTTCAGATTACAATGAAGAGGAATATTTGAAACATTAGAAGGATCCACATCATTAGCAGTATCTATAACATATTTTGTAATGGTAGGCAAATGATAGCTGCCTATAGAATCCTGATAAACCTGCCATTCACAAGACAAAGCCAAGGAAGAAGAAACCATAGTTAAATCAAGACCATTTGGTCTCCATAGATGAGACCCTACAGTAGTTGGCTGACCATCATTTAAGAGTATCAAGTCATTTTCATCCATGGAATTCATTATAGCTCTGCCACGAGAGTCGTCACTACAACAACCCCAAAAAGTGTGATGGGCATTAAAGTCCCCAGCAATTATCAATGGTTTAGGTATACTATTTATTAGTGAATCAAATTTGTTCTTTTCAAAAGTAGGACTGCAATTTCCAGGACTGTAAAAACTAACTACTGAAATGTATTTGTTATTAATTTTAATTTTAATTGCAATATTTTGAATAGAATCGTCAAAATATGTGTCTAATAATCTAAATTCAATGCCATTACGTATAAATATAGCAACACCATTGTGATCATTACCACAATCATTCCTAACTGTGGTATAGCCACGAATGTTGTATTGTATGTGTGGTTTTAACCATGTTTCTGAAACTAAAGCTAAATGTATGTCATTATTATAGAGAAACTGTTGAAACTGTAGTTTATTACTTAGCAAACTTTGTGCATTCCACTGAGCAATATTTAAAATTTTGTTAGTGAATTTTATATTATAATATTTTTACCTTTAATAGTCTCTCTAATAGCAGATGTTATAGTTTGTGTACAAATACTTTCATTTTGTGTTTTATTTAACTTAATCAAGTTAACAATAGATTCTGTCAACAAACTTAATGCTGTGCTATTAGACAACATCAAGTTTATAATATCTGTCGAATGTTCCGATTTGTTCAGTGATGGGAAATTAGCTTTATTAAATAAGTCCGAAAAAGGGGTTTTCGATGTATTTCTGCTTTCAGCAATCTTTCTTTTCTTAATGGGACATTGGCCAGATATGGATAAATGATTACCTTTGCAATGAACACATACAGCTTTTTCAGCAGGTACAGAGCACTCCTTGAAGGAATGACCCTCAGTACATACTGAGCATCTTTGCGAATTTTTACAAAATTTGGCTAAATGCCCAAAACGTAAGCAACGGAAACACTGCTTGACTGGTGGAATATAGGGCAGTACTGAAAGCCGCCACATCTTAATATGAACGTAATCTGGTAAAGATGTAGATGAAGCAAAAGTAATAACTACAGTTTGGGTAGGCTGTAGTTCAGATGAGCTACCTACTCTAACTTTTTTCATTATTCTTCTAACGCTTATAATTTTTTTTGAACTTGATATTGCCTTAAAAATTTTTTTGTTTGACATATCCGTAGGTACTGACGTGATAACTCCAGACAATTCTGTCGTTCCAGCCGGAATCGACGCTTTGATCGACTGTTCTTTCAGAAAAGTAACATTGTCCAAGAATGAATTGGCTAAATTCGGGCGATCGAAAACTACGCCGATTTTGTATCTGTTAATTTTTTTCAAGTACTTAATTCCTTTAACAAATCTAGTGAAGCATCCACTCAGGTACATCATATCTCTTTGGCCTATTGGTTGTTCTTCATTTGTGCTCTCGATAAATACAATAAAGTCATACCCAGCTACGGCATCCTCAGGGTACCTGCGACTGTAGTCTGTAACCCTATACGGGGCATACTTCTCTGTAGGCTTTTCTTCCGCAGTGCAGGAGTCGACGTAGTCAGACTCACTTGTCTCCGAAGATGAATCCGGAGGACCAGTACCAATCCCTTCACCAGGATCTTGTTTGGGTTTTTTTCTTTTCTTAGGCATCTTAAATCCCGCTTTATAAACTAAGTTACTAGGATAAAAAAAAGGAAAATATGTACAAACTAAATTAAAATTAAAGTAAAATTACAAGAAGCAAAAAAAAGACCGCCTATTATTTCAAGGTTCCCGCGCTTTTCAAAACCATAGACGAAAATTACAAAATAGAATAGTAAATCGCAAAGACAAATTCCACAGACAAATAAGAGAGAGTAATTCACGGATGTAATAAGTACAGTCCATTCACACTTATTTTACCTCTGATTTTGCGTCACAGTCAAAATCAAAGTGATCTTTGTTTATAATTAAATAAGGTTGCTGTTGGGTTGCTATTGTCACTACTGTCAGAGGTAAAATAACTTTGAACCGACTGTACGATGAGCACTGGTACAGAATGACATGACTCTACTAAACTATTGTGGGGAAATCGAGAACCAACATTATATTATTATTATATAGTGTTTGAATCTTAGTTTTAATGTTAAAAATCGTGCCTTACATTTGGTCAACGTTTGAGTTAAGTGAAGTAGGGGTGTAACTTTATGAGGAACCGTTAGTGAGTATTGATACACAACATCCACCGTTAGTATTTAGCGCCAGGCTTACTCATCGGGAACCAGAGGGTAGTCGGAGACTTTCTCAAAATGAAAGTGTATCAAAAACTTTTCTTTTAATTTTGTGTAGCCACCTAACCATGTTTCTAAATAAGCTGGGAGCTCAGAGTAGCCCGCAAAGCTCAAATTTTCTTAAGTTTTATGCAATTTGCAATTTTGCAGGTCAGTGCAAGGTTGTATAGCTTGGCAAAAAAGAGTCTGGAAAAAATGAGGGCGCCTGCTTAGCAGGTATGGCCACCCTGTATACTAGGACTAAAAGTGATAAGATACTTGTTGTTTTAATCCACAAACACGAGATCCCGGAAATTCTCATCAGTCAAGATTTCAAGACTTGATAGGCACACAGACTTTTACTTTCATTGTATTTAGTAGATTGCAGATTATTTCGCTGGAATAACTTTTTATATAAGAGTGCCATCATAACAACATAATGAAAACTTATTCAGTTTAAAAATTAATTAAATTAAACTCGGGGATTGCCGATTGAACCCGATACACGAGACATAATGTTCAGCAATCGCATTTGCGGCCACCATCTAGGGTATTCACAACCATTTGATTATTGGTATGCCTGTATCAAATTTGACATGAATGACACTTGAACGAATCCTGTTAATGTATTAAATAAGTTTATAGTCGACAAGAAGGCGACTTACAGCTGCTTACTGTCGGAAACTAATTGGAAGTCAGAGAGTACCTATAACATGTCGCATTTGAAAGGTACGAGCAATATCGAATAAACTTGAAAAGTTGACTAATGAAGGCGTCAGGTATGTCTATGTGGGGTACATAACATTATCACTATTCACATGACAATGAAAATGAAATAACACGCTAAAATTTAGATTTTATTTAAAAAGAAAAACGTGACATAAGATTATTCGTGTATTCCTTTTCGGTGTTTTGATAGATTTTTTCCATTAACACTGACGTGTCAGTTTTACATTTCTTATTTATGAAATATAAGTTTAAAATCTTTCTTGGACGGTTACGGCTCCCATTACAACCCGTCTCCTCAAACTATAGGTAATATATTACGTGGAATAGGCACCTGAAAAATAATAGATATAAATTATACTTTTTTTTATTGTGATATGCGATAATAGCATTAAAAAAAAAAAATACTTGCCTGTTTCTTTATAGTGTTGAACTCTTTTTTCTAATTGCACACAGATCAAAATCGTCTAATTCTTTCTTCCGCCTACTGTTTTGGTGTTTCTCCAGGTGTAGAAAAAATCCTTAATGTTTTTCACCTTCATTAACAATTTCTCTAATTGTACTGTGAGATTTACCTTGAAAAAAATATAAACACAATCATATTAATTCCATGTAGGTACATTTTTCAATTTCAAGTATCAAACATCAAGAGTCAACGTACACGCGATTTGTCAAACTAGAAAATATAACCTAAATAATCTATTAGTAAATAAAACAATAAAATGGCTTGAAACTTAATGGCACCGATAAAACTTAGTATTAGAAAGGAAAAACAATGACTAGCATTGACTAAAAGATACATTTCTTGGATAAATACCTGTCGTGTTGGCAGTTCTTTCGAAAACATTGCCAATCGGAGACAAAATTTGTTCCGCTTCAGATTCCGCCAAATTTCTTACCAAAACTTGGTATATCACAGCTCACACCACTACTCCTTATTGTTTTATTCATTTTTTATATGTACAAAAGCATTAATAATTGATAGTTAATTAGAAATAAGTAAAATACAACTGGGAACTTAACACAATGACAGATTAGCTACTTGTTGATGATAAACAAAGCAGTGTTGCCACCGAAAAATATATTTTAGTTCCAATGGTTACCACGACAGACTCTTTTTTGCCAACCTATATCTTATTATACCTTTAACCCATTCACTGCCACTTAAATTTTAAAAACATCACCTGGGTGCCACTTAATATTTTTCCTTTGGCAAGACCTTCACAACACCAACCGTTTTTTCAAACAAGAATGACAGTTCGAAACAAAAACTAACAGTTTTTCCACATTTAACAATTGTTTCTAGCCGTGTATGTTGGCAAATATTTAAATAAATTCTATAATTTTAAAGTAATTCCAAAAAACGTCCTAAAGTACACTCAACGCTTATGGTGCGTTGGTGGCATGACGTAGTTATCTCGATCAACGCAAATGGTGCGTTGGTGGCATCGAATGGGTTAAACGAGCAATTCTTGTATATATATATATATAATCTGAATCTCGGAAACGGCTCCAACGATTTTCATGAAATTTAGTATACAAGGGGTTTCGGGGGCGATAAATCGATCTAGCTAGGATTCATTTTTATAAAATGTCGTTTTATTCGTGTTTTCAATGACCAACTTTATCGATAATCAACTTGAACAAAAACTTATTATTTCAAACACAATTTACCAAAAAATACCGAGCAAAGCTCGGTGATCCAGATATTGTTGATAAAATATGGATCGCAATTGTAACTAATATGGCTTTTTTTGTGTGTGGGAAATCATCAAAGGACGTCTCCCGCTCGGGGCGGAGTGGAAGGGTGTGTCAGACTTTTATTGACTAAAACCCACCTGTGTTCCTTCAGTTGCCGATATGCCAGTGCCACGTTAACTCTTTCGAACAGATCTTGCGACGCTGGTAGGAACAAATATGGCTTTACATAATTATAAACATTTAAATCATCAATATAACCCTCTAAGTTCAATTCACTCGATTGAATAACTACCTACTTATTCTTGACGAAATCATCAGTCAATCGTTTAAAATTTATAAATAAACGTACACCCATATGGTGAGAAAATAATGTTTTAAACAAAAAAGCGGTTCAAGACTTTCAGGGTAAATAAATAAGGGGTTATTTATTTTCCAACTTACATCTACCACCTACACAGGTTTGTAATACGATAGTGTAACATCTAAATTCTTACAAAATAACTTATTTTATTTTTTTAATATTTAGATATATTTTGTAACATATTACAAACATTGCAGCTTTTGTGAACTCACTCAGAGGACAACAGAATAGGTCTGAGTCACTAGCTATGAGGTTGAGAGTGCTGAGTGCACGCGTCAATGGCACCTCACTCTAAAAATTGGTCCGAGCGCGCGATTCCGCCAGCAGCCGTGGCTGTCGTCGCCATGCCTATCTGGGACACACAAACCTATGTGCCCTAAAATGTCCACATTATGTACCTTACATTTTTTTTCTTTTTTTTTTTTACGTAGGACATCTCGTAGTTAATCTGAAAAGATTCTTACTACTTAAACGGACTGTGGCCCGGCGAGTTCTAAAAAGTTACCTTTTTAGGCCTCCAGCCGGGGCTTATTATACTTAAAAACTGAAGCGAAAGCTCTAAGGTTTACCCCGAGGGGGGTACGAACCTTGGCTTAGGCAATCACTGGTAGGGGGACAGCAAGGGACTGGCTGGATCTGGGTTAAATTATTTAGGGACTAATTTAAAGCTAACGGCGCAGCATCGCGGGCTGGCTCTTGCAAGGGTCGGGAGGGACTGTTAAGTCGGGGTCGCGACGACGGACCTCGGCGGCGAGGTCGGTACGATTTGTGTTTGTGTGCTGGTCTAGCTGTACTGGTCTCTTTTCGACTCTCCTGGAGGAGAGTAGTGGGATCATCAGGATCGGTAAGAACGTGCCGCGAGCGGCGGACTTTATGATCACTTCCCAAGAGACGAATGTGAAATTTTTAACTAGTCTAATCTCATGTCTGGGCAATATTACACAAATGTTTATGGATCTTCTACAATAACACAATAGGTACGGGCTCAGTCTTCTCTATTTTCTTACAAGCCATGCTGATAAATCTGGCAACGTCGTCGGTAAACCCATCAATAGTGCCCTGGGGGTGAATACTGATGTGTAGGTTTTCTCTATTTTTAAAGAGTTTAAAGTAGCATGAGGAATATTTAAGGCCCAAAAAAGATGTCTCCGATCATTGTTTAAACTTAAAACTACAGACAGTTGCAAACCGTATTTTAAACAATATAATATCCTGACACTTCCGTGTATTTATATTTTCGAAGTGGCCCTGTTTGTAAAACAAAATCCACGTCATTTTCAACGCCTAGCTGATGTATTCCCAAGAAATAGGCGTGACAATAGTAAACTATGTCAAACCACTCTGATGCGCAACAGTGTTTATTGCATGGCCCCAATTATTTACAATAAATTACCGAGTGGTTGGAAAGATTTAAATACACTACTATTTAAGAGTAGACTACGTAATTTTTTGGTAGATAAAGCTTACTACAGTGTAACTGAGTTTCTAACAGAGAAAACGTTATATTTGCGTAATAATTGATATACGGAATGATAATCTTAAGGAGAATGATAATAATTGTACTGATAATGATAATAATTGCATTGATAATGATAATAATTGTATTTAAAATGATAATAATTGTATTTAAAATGATATTAATTGTACTGATAATGACAATAATTGTATTTATAATATTATTAATTGTATTGAAAATGATAATAATTGTATTGCTAATTATAATTTATAACTTTTTCTATTGAATGATAATTGTAATGATAATGATAGTCCTCAATTGATCTGTTTTTTTATTTTCAAAATGTAAGGACAAATTATAATAAATAATGTAAATGTTTGCATGCCGCATGGTAAAATATGGCTGAGCTTTGATGTGTCATAATATAACAACTATTGTATATTACCCATATTTGCAAAATAAAAATTCTATTCTATTCTATTCTATTCTATTCTATTCTATTCTATTCTATTCTATTCTATTCTATTCTAAAAAGCCCAGTTTTTAATAGGATAACGCAGTTCTAAATTTTTGTTATAATCGCGAAAGTTCTTTCTTATTATCGCTTTCAATATCGCTCAAAGATTTGCTATTTTCGTTGTCCGAACCTCTTCCATCTAACGTAGTACTACAATTATCTTGTCCGGAACCCTCGCTAGAATTCGCGATACGGTCTTCACCAGTTTTTAAAAAATCGGTGCTCACTGTCGTTAACATTTCTTTATATGTTTTTAACTTTTCTTTTATAAGATCCACTTTTTTTTAAACCGCTTCCACTTATTTAAATCCATTTTCCCTCACCTTTGTACCTAATCAAAATGGCTGATGTCAAATCCTACAATAGAATTTGCTAAACTATATAAAGCGTGTTTTCGCCTGTACTGGTCGTTACAAGCAAAAGTGGCTTCTTAAGAGTTTTAACAAGGATTCTTTGAGATTTCTTGGACAATAACACTACTGTGGAATGCATAGATAAATATGTCTAGGTTTAAAACGGCACACGATAAATCGATATAGAGAACAATTTATCCTACCGAGTGCTGCATGCTGTGTAATCTTGGTGATTTATTGTTTTTAAATCATGGATATGAAATTAATTTAACACTTACTTTTAAGCATATGTAAAATCAAATCATAAATCATTTACAGTAATTTAACTTTAATTTACTTATATTGGCCATAAAATATTAGCTTATATGAGGTTATAACTAAAAATAACAAGAGTAATTGCTCTTCAGTGTATATATTCCTGGTATCTACATGCTCCTACAGGAGTATTAGGATTTAAATGGTCCGCAGATGTAATCTTATAGGCGCATATAAGTCCGAGTTACCGGAGTTATTACTCTTGAGTGCAATTACTCTTGTTTCATGCTGTCATAGGAGTCTTGATGCTATGTTTGCCAGGAAATATGATCCCATATACCGATATAAGTACAAATTATAGGATTAAGCATACCTGAGTAAAAACAGCATGTATTTATACTGTTAAAAGCGTAGTAGCAACCATCAAAACCATCATCGGAGCTTTGTAAGTCCACGTAGCATTATAAAATCGCCATCCAGGATTATTTTGCTAGTTGGGTCGCTTACTTTCTTCCAGTCAGTGATCACTTTAGTGGCGGGGGGTTGAGAGGGGTCGCGAATACCTAATCGGGGGGCCAGGTTCATGACGACTGGTCGATGATCAGAGTCGAGTTCGTGAATAGCCTCTATAGAATCCAACCTTAAGTTGATATTCTTAAGGAGTGCTATATCAAGAACGTCGGGTAACTGATCAGTATCGAAAGGGAAATGAGTGGGAGTCATCGGGGCGATGACATCAAAGTTCATGGTAGAACAGAGGTTGAAAAGTTGCCTACCTCTAGTCGAGGTCCTGGTGCTATTCCAGGCAGGATGTTTGGCGTTGAGGTCGCCCGCTATGATAACGGAGTCGCTCATGCCGAAGAGTTCGGAAGGGTCATTAGCGAGGAGTTGAGGGTCCTCTGACTCATGTTGGGGAGGAAAGTAAACCGACACAATAGTGATCGGCTGGTGACCTGTCAGTGCTAACCGACAGGCCGAAACTTCTAATCGGGAGAGTTGGGGGGGATCCATAGGTATGCAGTCCAGGGACTTCCTATACTATATGAGGGTGCCGCCTCTGTGACAACGTGACCTGTCGTTGCGAACTAAACGATAGTTTGCAATTTTCGGGTCGCGTTGGTGAGGCTTTAAGAACGACTCTTGTATGAGTAAAATGTCTACGTGATGGTCGCGGAGGAACGTGGCGATCTCATCACTTTGGCCGTGAATGCCGTTGGCACTGAAAAAGCCTAGCTTTAGGGAACGGGGTTTCAGTCTAGTTAATATTCCTCGACTATCCATAATAGGGGCGTTGGGAGTTCATAGCGTGGAGTGCTTGCGTGATCTCTGGATACGCAGCATATATAGATTGAATAAGGAACAGGTTGCCGCCGGCGGCAACTAGTTCCTGGGCCATCTGTTGGGCACGCGGGGAGAGGAACGTGCTATAGGTGTTGAAGGTCCCGGCAATGACGTTAAACGCATTGAGGGGAGCCTGACCTTTCCTCTGTACTGGGGTTGGTCCTGCCATAGGGGCAGTGGGGGGGGGGGCCGCGGCGCGAGCGGGGGGTGCGGTTGCGGGAAAACCGGGGGGCGTAAGGGGCGCGGGGGCGCGGGTACGCGGGTCCACTAATGGAGGGATGGGAGCGGGCTTAGGCCTGGAGGAGGCCAGTGCGGGAAATTCCTTCTGGGAACTCAAAAGAGGCCATTGGGAGGGACGTTGTGGGGCCAGTCTCGTGGGGAGTTTGGCCGAGGGGGATTCCCTAGTCTGACGAGCGTCGAAGCGCTGCGCCAATTTAGGGGAAGATGATTTGGGGGCTTTCGGGCAGCCCCGGTAATTTGCCGGATGACCGGACTCTTTGCAAAGCACACAACTGGGTGGCTCGGTGCAAAGGGTGCGGTCTTTTGGCCGGGTACAGTCGGCTGTACCGTGATCTCCCAGGCACTTGACGCACCTGGGAGTAGCATAACAATTGTATGCAGAGTGCCCGTATAGTTGGCATCTATGGCACTGGCCAATGATGCCCGACTTACGGGGCTTCTCAATCTTAAGGCCTGACAGATCGCAGACAGACTTGACATTAAATATGGGGTGGTGACCCTCCGTGGGAGGGCACACCACCAGGACCATATCAAAGGCAATGCCTTGCCTGGATCTGTGCATCCTATGGACCTCTTGGACAGGCACGTTCTGCCTTTCGAGGTCTGCCTTAATATCGCTGGTGGCGATTTCGCAGGGGATCCTGCGAATCACCACCCTGGTCAGTCGCTCGTCGGGCAAGGAATACGTGTGGAAGGACACGTTCCTTGCTGAGAGGAGCCTGGTCAGTTCGCGATAATCGCCTGACGTGGGGACCGATACTTTGATTCCGTGCTGGGTGGCACGGGCACTAGTATAGTTGACCCTTTGGTCAACGCACCATTTGGACACCTCCGTCCACTTGGCCTTGTCCTGTATAAATACAGGGGGCGGTGGAGGGAGTATCCTGGCGGTGGTTGAGCCAGAGGGTACGGACGGGGCGCTAACTTTAGCGCGGGGCGCGGCAACCTTCGCGGTGGTTGAAGGCGAGGGACGGGAGGGGGACGCGTTGGCGGCGGTCGCCGGCGGCGTGGAGGGGATGGACGCGGTCCGGTGGCGGGGGTCGCCTGCGTATCGGGGAGGGGATCGGTCGCGTTGGCGGAGGTCGCCTGCAGGGTGGGGGCGCGGGACGGTGGAGCAGAGTCCTCAGCCGCTATGATTTTAGCGGCTGGGGCTGAGCTACTGTCCTTACTTTTCTTCCTCTTGCTCCCTTTGCCCTTTGAGTGGGAGACTAACTCATACGCCTCCGTGTCCGAGGACGAGGAGGGGTTTGAGTCAGTCTGGGGAGCGGTTGAGGCGGAATCGGTGTGATCTTCCGTGTCCATGGACACCGGAAGATCGGCTACTGGGGCGATAGAGGAGGGGATGGCCGGAGACTCAAGTGCATCGCTGAAAACAGCGATGTTTGAGTTAGCTCTGGCTTTCCTGTCCTTGTTCGCCTTCCAGCGTTTTTTAAAGGAGATGCGGAATTCGCGGTCATCCTCGAACAGTTTGAGGAAGGCCTCAGCGAGGGCTTGTCTTTCCTCAGGAGTCATGGGGGAGTCCATGATTCCCGGGGAGGTAAAAATAAAGGGTGGGGGGGACCTAATCACTCATGAGAGTGATCCTGGCCAAAACCCTACTCCTAAGTAGCCTAATCCCCGGTGGGTTGCCGGGGGTGAGTGTTACACTCTCTGTCGGGTGTAGACAGGGAGGTGATCCTAGGTGAGCCCTAAGAGTAAATCCCGTCGCCAATCTTATTGTGCGAAACGGGTTCCTAACCGGTCATGCGATGGGTACTGAGGGTACCCGACCAGTCTAGTGCGGGGGGTATAGAGATACCCGCGGCACTAGTACGCGGCTGTGAAGGGAAGACTGTCACCAGGGCTGACGAGGGAAGCCCCCAAGGCCAGCGATCTGGGACCCGTCCAACTTTCGTCTAGCTCTGAAGGGGATAGACGGGTGCGTTGGGTCTGCACCCACTCGGCTTCGTTGGCACCGTTAAGGTATCCACCGAGTGACCACGAAACTGTGTGTGTGTGATTTGCCCTGAAGAGGCCACAACACAACACAACGTTTTTGACGATTCCGAATAAATCAGAAATACTACTGTCTTGTAAACAAGACAGTAACGTTTAGACTGAATCTGACCAAGAAACAAGAAGTCCGAATTTTGCGATCTAAATAAATTTTAATCGCAAAGTAGCGGAGAGTAGTCAGGGCGACTACGCAGCGTGGTGCACGGAGCACAAGTGACGGGCGATCGAGCGGCGGGCGGTGGAGGGGATACGCGCAGCGCAGCGTAACGACCTTCCAGGGCGAGCGTCGAGCGTAGAATGTTTTTATGTACCTTACCTCTAAGTACCTTGAATATATACGAGACGAGTGCGAGATCCCTCCTGACCCTCAGTTCGTTGTATACAACCATACCCAAAAATAAATAAAGTTGGATACATAAGCGGATAAAATAGGTATACACCATACAAGCGCAAGTACAAGTACCTCACAAATTTGTTTTGTACTCTCTCTAGCATGAGTCTATATTTAGATTCATGTGGAGCCCAAATGACTGTGTTAGGTACATACTTTCTAATTGACTTCTACCTAAAGAATTATATGCATAAGGCAATAACCGCTTTAATGTTTTTAAAGCCACGCATTATATGGAGCATAAAGCCTAAATTAAATGAGCTTTTCTGCAGCAGCTTGTGCTGTGATCAAACTTTAGCCCTCTGTTGAATTTCACTCCTAAGTCATTTACTTCCGTAGCCATAGCCATTGGCAACCCGTTTATACTGTACGATATGGAATAGGAGTACGCGCACGAGAGAAAGTGGTTGTGACGCACTTGGAGACGTTGAAATGCAAGAGGTAATCCTTGCTGCAGATCACCACTCTAAGTCTCTCTGAAGCCTGTCACAGTCCTCCAATTTACTTATCTCCAGCGAAAGCTTGAGGCTATCAGCACACAGCAAACATTTGGCATCTTTAACAACTTCTGGTAAGTCATTTACCACAAGAATGAATTACAGGCCCAAGGGTGCTGCCCTGACTCACCGCAGACCAGGTAAAATATGGCTCTGACTTGTGTTCCGCATATTCTACGTACTGTTGTCTACCGCTTAAGTAATTTGCAAATAAACCTTAGCAGATGAGGAGTAAAATCAAAAGTCGCAAATTTTTTGAGCAAAACATCATTAATCTACCAGATAATGATCCTATTCATTTGAGCTTAGTTTCACATTAAATATTTTAGACGTGTTTGTTCTGAATCTTTTTGACAGAAATAAATTTCATTTCATTTAATTTAAAGACGTTTTCATAAAAAATGTATTTTGGGTTTTCGCGCCCACAGGACTTGAGTTACAAAATGTCGTTTTGGATGTTACTGTAACTTATGCATAATCAGCCTATAATGTTTTCACTGTTGGAGCTTTCACTCCGTAAGAGGGAGTTGATCATAATCCACCACGCGGGCCCATTGCAGGTTGGTAGGTAGATATCGCCTGTCTGTTAATTTTTTATTCTAGAACATGCAGAATTCCTCTGGATCAATTTTGTTCCGCAAGGCAGTTTACTAGGCCTTTTTTTGTGGTTGGGTCGCAATCGTCACATCACGTCACCCGCTTTGGGTGGAGCGGAACGGCCTGTCAGACTTTTACTGACTAAAACCCACCCGTGTTCCTTCAGTTGCCTATGCTAGGGTCACGGTAACTCTTTCGAACAAATCCGCGACCTAAAAGCTTCCTAGGCCTAACATTTTTTTAATTTAAATATGCGATATACTGAATTCTACTCTTCCAAACGCGTATCTAATATCTTACGCGAAGAATCTCAAGAAAAGAGACACGCCTCACCACTGAGCCTTGTCGCCCAAAGAGGCAAAAGAATGGCGAGCAATGGGTAGCTCGCCGCCCGGTAAGGACCAAGCATGGGTCGACGGCGCGCAGTGTTCCACGCGCGCCTCAAAGAGATGTCAGCAGCAGTGTAGGGGTCTACTAGGACCGATGCCTGCCGGGGTCGCGTGATTGTTCGAAAGAGATACCGTGACCCTGGCACATGGGCAACTGATGGAACACGGGTGGGTTTTAGTCAGTAAAAGTCTGACACGCCCTCCCGCTCCGCCCAGAGCGGGAGAAGTCATTTGATGATTTCCCATCCTGAAAAAAAAAAAAAAAAAAGAGGTAAAAGAAGAAGAGAGGATGACCTAGATGGCTTTAGAGAAGATCTGATTGCAATGATTAAGTCTATGTTATAACTCAAGAAACGGAACTTAAAAAAGTTACCCCTACCCTCATGGAAATAAAACTCACAAATTCTAACATAGAGAACTCAGTAGCCGCTATAACCCAGCAGAATGAAGAGTTTAAAAGGAAAATAGAGCAGATGGAGATCCAGGCTAAGAAGGATAAAGAATATATAATAATTCTGGAAGAAAAAGTCGAGGATCTTCAGCGAGGTTGTCGAAAATCTAACATTGAGATTAAAAACGTTCCCAAGCAAGTGAAGGAAACTAAAGAAGACCTTACTAACATGGTAAAATGCTTAACTGAGACCGTAAACATAACAGTCACGAAGTCGGATATACGTGATATCTTCAATATTAAGGGAAAAATGCAGGGTACGACTAACACCCCTATAATAGTGGAACTATCCTCTACAATACTAAAGACTGAGGTACTTAAGAAGTGTAAGTTTTGCAACACCAAGCACAACTTAAAGCTATGCACTAAACATTTAGGCTTCAAAAGTAACGAAGGCACACCTATCTTCGTATCCGAACAGCTTACTGCAAAAGGTTCAAGGCTACATTTCCTTGCACGCGACCTCGCTAAGTCAAAGGGATATAAGTACTGCTGGACTGCTTAGGTATGGCAAAGTTTATGTTAAGAAACATGACGAATCACCGACATAAATAATTAGAAGTGAGTCCCAAATACAAAGCCTAATGCAAGAAGCGTGACTACTATTATGCTGCCTTTACTGTATGTTTTTTCTAATTATGTTATTTAACTTCTTAAAAAATGTTTGTAATTCTCTAAATTTACATATACTCAAACAATTCACACATGTAGGTACACGTGCAATACTTTTTACAAAACAACTACACACTCACATATAACCTTACGTACACTTTCACACAAATAAATTGCACACTTTTAAGTTTACTTAAACTACACACTCATTTGTTATTACACCGTAAACTCTGTCTTTGCAAGTCAAATGTTTGCATACTAAATTATTTGATATTATGATCACTTACGAATACTAAAAACTCGCAGATACATACGCGTATATAACATATACATATTACTCACTCATATCGGCCTCTCTAAGCTACATTTTTTATATAAATATCGTATATAACCTTAAAAATCTCACTGACTGCGAAAATTATATATATTTCTCTGTCATAATACTTGTTGTTGGGGATCGAGCAAAATACATTTACGTATACAACATGGAATTGAAACTCAGACGTTTAATTTACTTATATTATGGATAGCACGCATACAATAATGCAAGAAATAGACGACATAGTTATAGCGCAATCTAAAGAATTTCAAATGGATGATTTTTCAAAAAATAATAATATAAATAATTCGGATCTTACAATTATATCCCAAAACATTAGAAGTATATATAGTAATTTTGATGATTTAACAATCACTTTAATACAATTTAAGTTTAGTGTCGACCTTCTGATCTTAAATGAATGTAGACTAGACGTAAATAAACCCACCCCTGAAATTAAAAACTATAATACTTTTACCACGTGTAACCATATAAATCAGTGCGATGGCGTGGCAGTATATATAAAGTGTGATCACAAGGTTAGTGTTAAGGAAATATTATTAAGTCACGCATCATGCTTACAAATAATAATGCCTAATCTTGCTGTCCTTGCTATTTATCGATCACCCTCAAATAAAAATGCTGACAGTTTTATAGACTCGCTTAGTAATCACCTGGACTCACTCAAATCATATAAAAATATTGTTATAACAGGCGATATAAACATTAACATAATAACCTACTGAACAAACGAATGAGCGTACAAACAAATTAAATTACCTAAACATGCTTGCAATGCATGGCTTGTTACCGGGACATTCCTTACCTACCAGAGGCGAAAACTGTTTGGACCACTTTATTCTGAAAATAGACAAGACTAAAAACGCTGCTTCTGTTGCTGTATTGAATACCACTATCACGGATCACCACATGATTTTCCTTAAATTATCAAAATTAGTAAATTCATACAAATGCTCGAAAATTAAAACACAAGTCGACTTTGATAAAACAGTAACAGCTTTACAACAAAGTAATATTTCTGAACTTATTTTAATCCAAGATCCAGTCACCTTATGTGCACAGTTAATAGACAAACTCCAAAGTTGCCTTCAGCAAAACACTATTACTACTTTAGTTCCGAGGAATAATCGCATCATAGGCTTGGGCATAGTAGTTCGCAAATGAGATCGCTCAGTTTAGTTCACCGCTCCTTAACGAACTAGTTCGCTCTTCTAGTTCATCCGCTCTTCTAGTTCATCCGCTCTTCAAGTTCATCCGCTCTACTAGTTCATCCGCTCCCAGCTCGAATCAAAGAGAGGCAGATCGTTCGCTCCTTTGCTCGTTTAGATTTTGCACGTACTGCATGTGACAAGATTATGGAATGTTCTACTTTTAGCTACAATTTTTGGACTCTAAAAACAGCAAAAACCATTGAGTGATAATTCATAAAAAGAACATGATTGTAAAAAATACCAAGGTTTATTGTTGCAATAAATAACTAGTTTAGTGATTACAAAAACCTTTTTGTATTTTGTCCCGTGTATCAGTTCGGTTGACGCTCCTCGCTCATTCGGTCGCGAACTGATGAACTAACGAACTATGGATCGGGAAATGAGCGAACTAGTTCGCGTAGTTCATCTATGGGAGCGCTCTTACGAACTAGTTCGTTCGTGAACTACACAAGACTAATCATTAAACCATGGATAACTTTAGGAATTTTGCGCTGTATTCAAAACAGAAATAATATGCAAAGAAAACTACGATCTGATCCACAAAACAGTATATTACTTACCGAAAATATCGCAACTATTGCAACAGTTTAGTTAAAAAGCTTAGAAGAAAATATGATAGGGAACAACTAGTAAAAGCAAACAAGAATACTAAACAGATATGGAACAAAATTAATAATATAACTCATCGCAAACCTAAAAAAAATCCTAACTTAGAACTATTAGAGATAAAGACCAACCCTGACGCTTCAGTGGACCACATTAACGAATTCTTTTCTAACATTGGGAAAACCCTGGCTGAAGACATTACCTCCGCAAACCGATCACAATCCCATAACGATTCTGATCATTTAATAAATTCACAGGCTTCCTCCTTCGTGCTTCTCGAAACGGATCCTAGAGAAGTCTATAACGTGCTAATGGGCCTTAAATATAAAAGCGCTCCAGGCTGGATAAAATCACAACTAAATTTCTAAAAACTGCCCATGAATTAGTCGTACCCATAATATCGCATCTTGCTTACTTGTGTTTTATCCAAGGGAAATTTCCCCCAGCTCTGAAGCAAGCCATAATCACTCCTGTGCACAAGGGTGGAGACAGAGATGATGTTAACAACTACAGACCTATCTCTGTCTTGCCTGCAATATCTAAAATAATTGAAAAGCTAATTAACATAAGACTAACCAGCTATACTAATAAATATAACGTTATTTCACAAGCTCAGTATGGTTTTAGACAAAAATTATCTACGGATGACGCAGTTACAGCATTAACCACTCATTTTGTTAACCTAGTAGATTCAGGAAAAATATGTCTAACTGTATTTCTAGATTTAAAAAAAGCTTTCGATACCGTTTCTGTCCCCATTTTTGTGCGTAGTCTGGAGGGTATAGGCATAAGAGGAAACCCGTTAGCATTACTAATAGATAATATAATAATAATATAATCTTTATTGGAACAAAACAGATTTTACAAATTGATTGCGTACGTAAATAGCTACATTAGTTATAAAACTGTGTCGCAGCTATTAACGCCCACCTCCAAGAGGGAGACAAAACGTTCCAAATACCAAAAAAATAAATAAAAATAAACAGTTAGGTTAAGGTTAAAAAGAGCTATAACAAATATTTACAAATATAAAAAAGTAGAAAATTAAAAAGTTACAAAATATAATTAAAATAAGTAAGTTATAATAGGTAAGCTTAATGTTGTGCATGTGGGTGTATTGTATGTAAGTGTAGTGCGTGTCTGTGGGGTGTAAGTGTAGATTGTGCTTATGGAACCTCCCCACGAGCACACTCTACGCTACGTGTATTTGGTGTGCATGTCTACGGAGGAAAAAACTTTATGGCTTGACTAATATCTCCAATTCTTCGTATGTGAGAGTATGAAGCCACTGTTCGACGATTTTTTTGCAATCACGGAGAGTACATGGATATATAGTATGCACTTTATTTATTCTATTATAGAGCACGGGACTGCAAGAAATAAACTGCTGGCGAACAATTTCCAATTTAATGCATAATGTCGGGCAGACTCTATCAGTTCTACGTTTTTGTCTTCCAAACTCACGGTCAAAAGATAAATTTGCATGTTTCCGCAACACTGTACTTAAGCACAAAAGAGTGCCTAACTGTAGGTAGCTTCCATAGCTTATACAGTTCGCTGGTGGGAAAACGATAGGGTTTGAAGGCCATTATCTTTAGGATAGCCCTCTGCGCCCTCTCCAAACGTAACAGAAGACATTTACCAGCACCACCCCAAGCCGAAATACAGTACGTTAAAATGGAATGGGCAAGAGCAAATTACACAGTTCTCAAGGTAGAGAAATTGGCGGAGGTCCTCAGATTTTTAAAAACAAAAATTAATTTTCTTACCCTAGAGACTAGTGAATTGATCTGCCCACCCCACGACAACGTGCTGTCGACCAAGACTCCAAGATATTTTATTGAGTCCGTGCGTATAACATCAGGACAGCCACAGGTAGCAGTCCTCATTGAATGGCACGCATGAGCTGTCAGATGGAAGGGGGGGCTGGCTGTGACGCTTTCCTTGGACTAAAAGTGATAAATTTGGTTTTATCCAAGTTGAGGGTGAGCAAGTTCTGAGTGAGCCATCTCATAGTAAGTCGCAAGGCTGACTCTGCCTGAAGCCAAGTTTCATTCCAATCACTGCCACGAACCAGGATAACAGTGTCATCAGCGTAAGCAATTACTTTGGAGTTTTTTAGATCAAGTTTACAGAGCTCGTTAATGTAAACTAGGAAAAGGGTGGGTCCTAAGACACTACCTTGCGGAACTCCATAGGTGAGAAATGTTTCCTTACTGGTGTGGTTGTCTATCTTGATGATTTGCGAGCGACTACTAAGGCAACTATTAAACATTCTAAGTGGTAGGCCCCTTATACCAATCCTTTCCAGCTTACTGAGGAGAAGGGGGACAGAGACAGTGTCAAAAGCTTTAGACAGGTCAAGGAAGATAGTTATAGATTTACCCGTGTTGTTAAGATTTTGAGACACGGAACCTATTAATTCTAGTATGTCTGTGTTTTTCCCTAATCTGAATCCATATTGGTTATTTGCAAGTATATTTTGTGAGCTAAGGTAATTCAACAATCGTTTGTTTAGTACTTTTTCGAGGAGCTTAGATAGAATTGATAATACAGATATGGGTCTGTAGTTGTTGACATTGTGTCTGTCGCCACTCCTGTGAATCGGGTGCACAACGGCCTTTTTGAACACTGTTGGGAATATACCAGATGTAAGGGCGAGGTTGAAGACGTGGCAGATAACTGGGACAAGCGTGCTTCTAGAACTGTAGATTACAGTTGCGGGGATACCATCCCAACCCGTAGCACTATTTAGACGTAGGCCACGGATAAGATAATCTATCTCTTCGTTGTCCGTGCCAAAAATAGCCATTGAGTTAGGATGGACGTCTAAAGTGCTAGAATCCGAAGTGTTGGTAGAGTAATAGTTTGGGGAGTTAAATATTTTAGATGCCAGTTTGGTTCCCATGTTGGCGAAGAATTCATTGACATAATCAAATGATTGAGTTGGATCCGGGGTTATAGATAACAACTCACTGGCAGAGGCTTTACTTTTTTGGAGATTTGAGATAGTTCTAATGAGATTCCAGGTAGCTTTCGGGTTCTTTCGATGTTTTTCAAACTCATGTCATGTCAAAGAAATTAAAACGAGAGTATGAATACTCTCGTTTTAATTTCTTTAATAGATTGTTGCAAAATTTTTTATATCGATTATAGGTGATTTTCAAAGTATTATTATCAGCATTCCTTCTCATTTTACGATACATGTAAAATGAGAAGGTAGATTATATTAGATTATATAGATTATGAGATAGATTATCTGCGGGATCGTAGGCAAAAGGTTAAGGTAGGACAGCATATTAGTAAGGAGTGTTACCTACGGCGTTCCGCAGGGTAGCGTGCTGGGCCCACCTCTATTTTTTATATATATAAACCAACTTTGCAAAATGCTGATAGATAATGGTCGCGTTTTCTCATATGCAGATGACACTGCTATTGCTTTCTCTGGTGATACTTATGAATCTGTATATCAGTCTGCTGAAATGGGTCTTTCCAAAATTGCTAACTGGTTGAACTCACATCTTCTTACATTAAACATTTCTAAAACAAAATACATTACATTTACAATCTACAACAACACTCAACCTGGACCTAACGTAACTCTCAAAATCCACACTTGTAATAATAGACTTAGCATAAACTATTCTTGTAAAAGTATTGAAAAAGTGACTCATATAAAATACCTAGGTATAATCGTTGATCAGCGGTTATCATGGCATACTCATACAGATATGGTCATGGCCCTTACGAGAAAACTTATTTGGTCCCTTACGAGAAAACTTATTAGGTTCTTAAATATCTTTAAGAACCTAAGACATGTAAAAACTAAAAAAATGTTAAATGAATTCTATGTCTCTCTAGTTCAGTCAATACTTACCTACTGCATACCCGTGTGGGGTGGTGCGACAAAAACGAAGTTTCTTGAGCAAGAGCGAGCACAGAGATCTCTGATCAAGGTCATGTGTACCAAACCGTACAGATTCCCAACTAATGAGTTGTACTCCCTTAGCGGTATTCTCACAGTCAGAAAATTATACATTCTACATGCAGTCTTAAAATTACACAAAGTCTTGCCCTATGACCCTCACCATCTGGAAAGAAGACGAAAATGCAGTGTTGCACCAGTAAAATTTGTTAAAACTGCGTATGCCAGAAGACAATTCAGTAGAAATTCCGCTGCCCTATATAATAAAATTAATAAAATAAATAACATCTATCCCATGACCACTAAAGACTGTAAAAAGGCAATAGTTCAATGGCTAAAACTTAAGACCTACGATGACATTGAATTACTACTGCAAGCATCGTCAATATGAGTTGAAAAGATATACACACTGACACACATACACACGCACATGCGCGCGCCCACACACACAAACACACACACACACACATACACGCACACACACACACACACTCTATTTCTAGGATATATCTCTGAGTTTATATTTTATTTTTATTTGATATTAATTTTAATTTAATTTGATTTTAATTAAAAAAAAATTATTTTACTTTTTTGTTTTCTTACATTTAGATATATTTCAAGTCCTGCCTTGTTTTGTTTTAGATTTTATTTGTAATTTCCTTTGTTCAAATAATAATATCATTTTGTACACCACTTTTACCATTACATTTTTGTCATTGGAGAGCGGGACCTCCTAGCACAGGTATATTCTTTACTTAAAAGGAGGCCCCTATGTAAGATTTACTCTAAAAGTTGTACAAGTTTCTGAAATAAACCTTTTTATTATTTTATTTTATTTATTACGCAGACGACACGCTTATCACATTCCACGCACACCTGGCAACCGGTCTACTGCCTTGCGAAGAAGATTATTAATAGTGCAAACACTCGACCATAACTCATTTTCAATATAATGAAAACCAAACTCATTACATCTTTGAAATTTCTGTCTCACCATACACCATCCAACATGATCCATTTGAAAACAATACGCAGAGAATGCTCATGCGATTATATTAATCGGACATAATCTATTCGTTATTTAGGTCTACTAATAGACGAAAACTTATAATGGAAATCCCACATTCAATGTCCTTTACGTATGATAAACTAAGAGATCGCGCTCCAAAAGACATCCTGCGATTGGTTTATTTTGCAATAGGCTAGTCCATTATACAATTTGGCATACCTGTTTGGGGTAGAGGTGAAAAAAAAAAAAAAATATAAATTTATAAATACTCCTTGTATAGAGTTTCAAGTTCTACGTGTCAACAACGAATCACATCTCCCAACAAGACGCTGCCCCAGTTTTTGAAACACTTTTTATGTATCTCCTTGAGTTTTTAGTTTGCCTTGTGACCCAAAACAACTCTCTCTCTCTCCTTATGCAGAAATGTTGTCAAACAATCTTTTATTACGTCTTCTAAACGATTAATCGGAAGACATTGTCTCATCATTCAACTTACACTCGGAATTCTTCCCCACCACAGATAACTCCTGCACACCACATGCGCATACCTTATTTTTGATGTTCCAGCACTATTTTTTTTTTCTTTTGGTCGGCGTTGTATGAATATTATTGGTTTCACATTTACTTTTGTTTCAAATGTTTAGTTTGGTGATTCATTCAGTGCAAATTACTTAAGCTTTGTGTTTATTATAATTTACAGCTTAAGTCTTCACACTCAGTATCAATTTAGATTTATAATATCGTTTCCAGTTACCTACTTACCTTTTTTACCTCACATAAACTCTAGTTGTAAATACCAAAAGCATTATGTATCACAACTCTGATCCCAAAGTTACAGGCACCGCTTAGTTTGAAGTCCGCCGTTTGCGAAAAGACATGGCGAGACTTGCGCCACCATTCTCTCGCCCATGGAGATGGCGCCTAAGGATATGGTTGCCGATTTAAGTGCAGGCCCAAGACATATTTCAGCTTACATCTGTAGGTTGGTAATGCAGAAGTGCATTATTGTCCATGGGCGACCGAGGTCTATACTTAGGTGTGTACCTACCAGCAAGTTGTTTGCCAACCAATGAAGTAAGGAATTACACAGCAACCAACATTTTATTAGTAATAATAAAGGGTATGAATAATTAATATTTTTTTATTACTGAATAAATGAGTAAGCATACCTAAAAACTAATGCTATGCATGTCAATCCCTAGGATATAGTGTAGTTCAGTAAAACCATCCTAGAAAAACAAAGAAAGCTAACCAAACCATTGTGAGCGGAAAGGACACAATTCAAGAGGTAAAAAATAATTGCATGTTGGTTTAGGTAGCTTCTAATCATCTGATTCTTCTTCTTCTGGTTTCTGTCCAGGTTTTTTGAGAATAGAGACATCAGAAGACACTGCTGGCCGTGATTGGATTTCTCTATCATGTATCAGAATGCTTGTACGAATACGACTTACAAACGATTGCCGTTCCCCTGCTGTTAAGATACTTTGCTTGGGCATCATGTCATAGTCAAAAGAGGTTTCCGAAGACATTTGCAGTCCTTCTGGAGCTATGGAGACATGGGTCGACGTGACTTTCGTGTCAGAAGTGGCTCGTGAACTAGAGGTGTGTAAGCTCATTAAGGACCTGAACTCTACTCTGGAAGATTCTCTTAAGTACGTCTCAGCAGGACGGCTTGATCTTTTGGCCAGGGCTGGTTTCAAGACGTTCGTCCTCGATATCTAAATCGTAGTACAAGGATTAGTAACTTATACATATATTGTAATTTTTATTTAAATACTTAAATATTTTTATTTATTCATTTTATTTAGCACTTAAATATGTCTGTAGCACGCCGTCATAACTTGCAAGATTCATGCCTAAACAATTTGTAATACATACTTGGATTAGTTAGACGTCTAGTGGCAGCATGTAAAAATAAATAAATATTTAAAGAACATAATTTGTCAAGTCTAGACACATTTTCATCCACAGCCACTACATACAGGTAGATTGCTGTTTCGATTTAAAGGGTGATGGGTATGGGTGCCAGTGTAACATAGGGACATAATATGACACTTAAGCTTTGTTTCTCGGTGAGAAACGACTTGTGCGCTTGGTATTGCAAATTTTGGCCGTCGTAATATTTGCCCTCCAATATCATACATATTCAGCCTATAATGTTCCCACTGCTGGTAAACAAGCCTCGTCTCTATGAGAGGGAGTGGGTCGTAATCCACCGCGTGGGCCCAGTGCCGGTTGGCGGATGCATTGCAGGGTCACCTCTGCTCTCTAATATCAAGGTACATAAAAAGTATGAATTGTTTGTAACTGCCAGTTTACAGCAAAAGAACTAACCGCTTCGAAGTCCCTAGCATCCAGGGCCCTTTGAGCTTCCTCCTCAATTCGTTTAGCTTCATCTCGTTCAAGTATTTGTGCTTTTAGGGCATCTATCGTCGCTCCAACCATCAGCTCTATTTCCTCCAATGGTAGAACGATACCGCAGTCTAGCGAAAAATTAAATGAATGTATGGTTCAGAACGTTACTTACAGATGGAGCACATTATCGAAACACGTTACTGCAAACGATAAAACTTTTATTTGAAATTTTAGATTTCGAACTGTGTGCTGTTAGGTACGTGTATCTCATACACGAACCTAGAAGCAATCAGTTTGCCTTTACATAAAATAATGTATTTAGGTGGAGCACCTCTGATATCTTCCACAACTTCATAGGAACGTATTCGTTGAATACTCTCCATGGTGACTGGCTGGTCGTCAATGAGAGATCTAATTAGGGAAGCCATTGTCTCCGGATCATCTGAAAAGATGCGAGGGTTAGCAAAGAAATTAAACAAAAAACAAATAAAAAAATCACTCATGATTGTTTCTGACCATTGATCGGTAATGTACATGTTAGGAATCCACAAACTTTTTATCATGTAAATCAAAGTACCAGTACTTAAAATTCAAATTTGATAAAAAGTTCGGCTTATAAGAGCGTCGTCACCGTCATGGTGGTCACAGTATCTTTGTAACCACTCTATGTCACGTCCAAATTGGGGAGGATACTGTGGAGACTTCTAGAAACAGTGATATTCACCAATATCTTTAATGCGTGCGGAGTGCAATAGTGCTGCGATGGCGGGCCCGATGCGGTCTGCAATTTTTTCATGTGCATCCGACATATCCTTCAGAGCGTCCTCCAAATCGTCTATCACTTCACCCGAATCTTCTGGAGATTCCATTGTTTCTAACTACAACACATACAAATTAAAACACCAACATATATCAAACTACAACGTATTCTTGATGTAACTAAGGCCTTTCATCCAGAAGCTCAGTTTTTTTTTTTTAAATAATTTTCGTATCGGAATAATGATAAGGAATAACAACTTACTTGTTGTTTGACCAAATACTCGGTCAAAGCAGCCAGAGTATCGAATGCTCGAATTTGCTTCTTATACTGATTCGGATCACCACCAAATCTCAGAAGCCACTTTTTAACGATACTGTCTACCAATTCATATCGGGACACTTTCCTAAAACATAAAACGTAGTTTTATTTGTAACGACAGCAGACAAGACAAAGCAGACCTGAGCTATCACGAGTTGAAAAAGCATTCCTCCGACAGTCTAAGATAATAAAGGAAATAGTTTCTTCTTTGTTCCAGGCCAGCCAGGCACAACTGTATAGTGTCTCAAATCGGCGATAGACGTGCTGTGCCGAGTCCAAATTAATTGGAATATTACGTTACAGGAGGATGGTCCAGTCTCCCACAATATTGCAATGTGTTTTATAGATTAAGACTAAATAATATGAACCTGTAAATTTTAATATTGTGGTGAGAAAATAAATAAATTGATTGATTGATGGTATGGTGGCTGATGGTGAGTGGTGAGTTAAATCGAACAAACCCAGTCATGACGTCAGGAAGCTTGTCCATGACGTCACGCAGAAGGATTTCCGCGTCGTCCCGCGTCACTCGCATCGCGTCGAGGCAGTCGAACAGCAGCGTCGTAACGTTCGTTATGCCTCCTAACTGTGTTTCCGAGTATATGGGTTCTCTGTAATCGGAGCACATAAGTATCAGTACAGTGTCGTATCAGCTGCATTCCCGAAGGGTTTGGCGCAGATGTATCCACGAACAAACTGTTGTGAATGACTGTTGATAAATCGTTCAACCTATCACAGAAGTATACGCACGGTTGACAATTTATAACATTCATATTGCGATTTTTTTCGTACGAGAAACTGCACCTTAGTGACCCACATATCTCACGTTTTTTTTAATCCCATGTAATGGTCTAGACCAGCCTTTCCCAAAGTGGGCGATAACGCGCCCTTGTGGGCGCTGCAGGCCAGGGGGGTGGTAAGAGACCCAAAAAAAAATTAGGCGTTGTGTAGAGTCTAAACAACGCCCCTTGGGAAAGGCTGGTCTAGACTTTGGGCTGCTGCTGAGAAATATCTGATGGAAATTACACTTTGCCGTACTTCGGAATCGAAATTGCAAAATAAATCAATACTTCAGAAAAAAATATAGTACAATATAAAAAACTTGTATTAGATTACGAAGGAGCTAGATTTTTTACAAATGTCGAGGATCCCGCACAAGCTTCCATGTGTCGTGGGGTCCAGTCTATACAAATATTTAATTTAAGGACATTAAGGACGCTATAACATTTTTGAATCCCTCAAGTTTAGGTATCTGAGTCGCCACACAACAACATTCCGCGCACGCACACATTGAAACCATTGTTTGCTCGATTTTAAACATTACGTAACTAATCTTGATACTCGAAGGTATTATTTATTTTATTTTATTAATACTGTTGAGCAAAGACTAACTTTATGCATTTGGTGACAGTAAATAAGTTTTATTACCATGATCATCATTATTTTTGGAATAACGTATGTAATTTGCCAATTCAAAAAAAAAAAAAAACCGGCCAAGTGCGAGTCGGACTCGCTCACCGTGGGTTCCGTACAAACCTGTAGGTATTCTCGGTTTAAAAATAAATGTTTTTTTTTTAATTTTATATTTCAGTTGATTGAATGTAAGGTAAATTGCGTTATACGATTTATGACGTTTTAAAAAAAAAACTACTCGCTCGATCTCGTTCAAACCAATTTTCGGTGGTAGTTTACATGATAATGTACATCATATATTTTTTTTAGTTTTATTATTCTCTTATTTTAGAAGTTACGGGGGGGGGGACCTACATTTTACCACTTTGGAAGCGTCTCTCGCGCAAACTATTCAGTTTAGAAAAAAATGATACTAGAAACCTCAATAGCATTTTTGAAGACCTATTCATAGATACCCCACACGTATGGGTTTGATGAAAAAAAAAAAATTGCGTTTCAGTTTTAAGTATGGGGAACCCAAAATTTTTTTTTTTCTATTTTAGTGTAAAAATCTTGATGTGGTTCACAGAATACATCTACTTACCAAGTTTCAACAGCGTAGCTCTTATAGTTTCGGAGAAAAGTGGCTGTGACATACGGACGGACAGACAGACAGACAGACAGACAGACAGACAGACGGACAGACAGACAGACAGACATGACGAATCTATAAGGGTTCCGTTTTTTGCCATTTGGCAACGGAACCCTAAAAAGAGGTGTAACAATAATAAACTTTAATAATATTTTTGGATAATAAACAAATATAACGGATGGTGATCGTAGACTATCAGTGAAAATATACAGGATATTCTCTAAAGAAAACTAAGCAAAAATTGTGTGACGCCCGAACCTCGCCTTTGATATTGGAGCGCGTATTCAGAATTTTTAATACACAATAGGAACCCTTTATAGGAGGCCTTCATTTTTGTATGAATTATGTTTTTGTACTCTACTATGTATTTAAAATTCGAAATGACTTAAACATTTTTGAGAGATGATGATTACATAGGCCTACAAATTTTTAACCCAGAGACTAGACCTATTGTACCCGAAGGATTTTGATGCGCTGAATCCAAATCTATGTTCAGAATGGTTCCTATACGTTTGGTTTTCGAGATATCCTAACCTAAAAGTGCAAAAATGCGGTTTTTTGCAGTTTTTGAGGTTAGGTGACAGAAGGAAATAAATGATTATCAAAAAACGTTGTAGGGCAATTGAAAGTACCACCCTTCCCCTTTTAAACCTATTTGGATTTTTTCAAATATCTTTTTTTTCACCAAAATATCGCTATTTGAAATTTTACACTTTAGCGTATTAACGCAACCACAAAAAAAATCGAGAAAATTCTGCCCGAGACCAGACCATGTTGATCTTGTGTTTTTGAGGTCACTGATTCCAAATCCGAGTTTGTTTTGAATTATTTTGTTTAAAGAAAAATAAGTGATTAAACTTGCTGTTTCGAGGGTCAGGTGGGTTAGCGTGCTTATGGTTACTTACGAAAAATTCTGACCTTATAGGGTGAATTGGACCTCGGATTCCGAATCAGCGACCCCAAAAGCACAAAATCAACATGGTGTGGTCTCGGGCAGAATTTTTTCGATTTTTTTTTTGTGGTCGAGTTAATACGCTAGTTAAATTTCAAATAGCGATATTTTGGTCAAAGAAAAAAGATTTTTATTAAAATCTAAATAGGTTTAAAAGGGACACGGTGGTACTTTTAATTGACATACAACGTTTTTGATAATAATTTTTTTTTCTGTCACGTAAACTCAAAAAGTGCAAAAAAAAACGCGTTTTGTGCTCTTTTAGGTTAGGATATTTCGAAAAGCAGACATATAGGAGAAATTCTGAGTACGGATTCGGATTCAGCGCATCAAAATCCTTCGGGTATGTTAGGTCTGGTCTCTGTGTCTGGACTTTTGTTAAATTTTGTCAGCCTGTGTAACTACATGATTTTCAATTTATGTAAATATTGAAAGTTACGTTAAATATTTTGACTATATACTAGCAAAACTCCCAAAATTTATACCCATGTCGACATTTCATCATAACAGTACATCAGCCATTTTAAATAAAAAATCGATGATTTCATAATGCCTACCCCCAATATGGATAGTAATATTTTTATAAAATATTTGGATCAAATTTGGATGAAACATTCATAATCACTATCCTAAAACTACCCAAAGTTGATAGCCATGCCCACTTTTCATTAAAAAAATTAAAATATTCGTCGTTTTTAATGAAAAACTTGTGGGGTCGGTGGACATCCCGTCAGGAAGTATGTTCTTTTGACTCTGAATGTAATTTATATGGAGTTTCGGCTTCAGCACCTTCGAAAATATTGAAAACAACACCCATGATGAAAACTTTGAAAATTTTCGCAACCGCCATTTTTTATTTTGATTTTTACCTCACAGTCAGCTTCAGCACCCTTGTTTACCCTACCGCAAGCTACATTAAAGAATTTCATTCCAAAAATGGATGAAATTTGCATAATTTAATTACCACATTAAAAATAGATGTTCATATAACTTTTTATTGAATAATCATTCGCCATCTTGAATTCTTGTAAATGAATACATATTCATAATCATCACTACTCCATAATTCCTAATAGAATTTAAGTTATTTATTTTTAAACCAAGTTCTGATAATAAGTTTGGTACTCATACTTTTGGTCCGAAAAGTATCAAGATTTTTCAACCGCAGTATACAGCACGGCACTCACTTTATTATTAGTTTGATCGTATTTATTTCGTACAAAAATGCGATACGCCCGTGCTTCCTAGGGCGCGGATGAGCGCGGAATGACAAGCCGCGAGTAGAAAATGTATGAAGAAATTTGAGGGCGTTCTTTATTTTTCTCATAAATAAAAAAGTTATGTAATTAATTAATATTCAGGCGAAACGTAGAAGATTATACTAACCATAATTTCCTGTCATTTTGAAGTTAAAATATACAGTTGATCTCACTATACAGGTACCGATACAGACCCCATTATTTTTCATTTTCTTCGATTCTTGCGGTGGGGAAAACGTATGTTTGTGAAAATATTGTATGGGACTACTTATACAATTTTTATGGTTCCATCATGGAGATGAGTAAATCGTCTTTAATTTAAGTCATAATTGACTTCGCAGTTGTGATTCCTCTTGATTTAATTGGTACCGGAAAACCACCGATATTTGTAGAAAAATGTTATAGCGCCCTTAAAGAATTATTCTAAATTACTGTTCCATAAATTTTGACCGCGTAGGTATTGAACTTTTCTATGAAACAGCAGATTTATTATAATTTCTACGCTAGGGGTTCTAGAATCATGTGAATTCATGGTTACAGTTTGCGCGTCGATGTCCTAGCTTCCCTATTATTGAATCTAGACATATTAAACTAGTTGCTAATTATTATGTTTATGACATTATTCTAACTACAATATCAATAACTACTATCTTGCTACAATATCAAATCTAATTTAACAAACATTTCATCCTTGCATGTTTGAAAGAACAAGGAGCAACTTATTAGGGGCGGTACTTATGGGTTCTATAAGCCTGTTGAAAAACAGATATTACTAAGTGACCCAGAGAAAACGGATACAGATGCACTATTTTAAACATTGCAAGCGTAGACGACTTTTATTATTGATTTATATTAGTTTTCGTTCAATTTGTAATCGACACAAAAGTGAACAGTGGTGATTTGTATATGTTGAACCTAGAACATGCTAGGAATGCCAAGCTTTCAGTATTCAGCCCATCAATTACTAGTTGTTAGTCATTCGTTCAGTCTTTCCGTAGCGACGAAGTTACTCCAACCCACTATTAGTAATTTTTACCTATAGTAATTTTACTTTAGGTCCATCGTTTTTACGGATAATAAGAAAAAGCATTATCTTTCTCGTTACGTGACGATTTCTACCAGTCAACTCATATCGCAAGCCGCATTAAAGAACTTCGTTTCAAACTTATTAGTATTACTAGCTTTTTCCCGCGGCTTCGCCCGCGTGGATGTCGAAAATTATCGCAAGAGGACGTACTACCACGGTTAATGTATTAAGAATGCATTAATCCAGGTTATATAGGTAATAGCTGTTACCCGCGACTTCGTCTGCGTGGAATTTAACAAAAAAAAAAATCATTCGTTTTTTTTTTTTCGTGAGATCCTATTTTTTTTCTAAAATAAAAGTAGGCAAGTTACTCCGTGTAACATCAGCTATCAGCCAGTGAAAGTCCCGTCAAAATCGGTCCAGCCATTTCAGAGATTAGTCAGAACAAACAGACAGACAGACAAAATTGTAAAAAAAAAATTGTTTTGGTTTATGTACCGTGTATACATCCATATACACTTAGTAAAAAGTGGTTATCTTAATATTATAAACAGACACTCCAATTTTATTTATTTGAATGTATAGATTATGGGTTACTCACATAGGGAAGTATTTCTGACGGCGAATGAAGGACCTCGGGATCATGCGCAGGTTAATGTCTGATTCCTCCTCCGTAGGGGGAGGCCTAGCGCTATCAGGTACCGTAGCCATCTCTGACAACGGCTTCAAACGAAGATTATTGATCTCATCTTGTAGTTGCTGTTAACAATGTTTTAAACAAGTGCGTCAATGATAAGGCAAAAAAATAAAAACAGTAGAATGTGACGTTATTTTATTGAAATTACGATGTCTATACTTTTACTGTGAAATTAAATCACGTTTTCACGGCTAGAATCGTCAAACAAATTTTGATGAATTTTGATATAATGATAATTAGAACCATGAGGAATGACAAGGGCACGCTCTTCTAAATCAATCACTGTGGACTGTAATGGGTTGAAAACCCAAAATCCACCTGGACGAGGGTAGCAGATGAAGCACTGGCTATAAATGGAATCTTCCCAATTCCTAAAACTAATAAACGTAGTGCTACAAAGATTTTTAGCACTTAATTGTTTTTGCAAGGGAGTGTTGCTGGTAAACATTCTGTGAACTGTCACAGAAATTGTATTGAAAAATGAGGATTAGCGGCGTTAGTATTAATATTTTCCACGTGCTAAAAGATCCTTCTACCAAACTCATAGCATTTATTTAAAAAAAAAATTATAACTTTTGAATTATCAAGTGGCGGTGAGTCAGAAAAATTAAGCTAGTTGCCCATTCGATTCCACAGTAGGTACCTATGGAGATATCGCTGTAGATACCTTTATCTGTTGTCTCTGTCGTGCCCGCACTATTAGCAGACGACTTACGTCCCGCTGGTATTGGTTCGCGTTGTAACCACCGGGCATGTCACCGGGGGTCTTTAAGGCCTGTGAAAGTAAAACATAGGTTCGTAAATATTCCTATACTGCTACAGTCATCTAATGGCGCACAAATTTCGTTGACAGAGGACCCTGTTGGGCGGGAAACATTTGCGCAATGGGGATAATGGACTGAGTGTTAGCCTCTCACAAATGTGAACTCAAGATTAGAAAATCACTGTGCAGACAATGCCCGTCTCGATTCTGAAAGCTTGTAAAAGAAAATGCAATTTTGCAAAATTGTCTATTCAAAATCAGAATTTTAGAAAGAGACAATCACCGACCGCATTTGCACTTAGTCTCTCTCGTACTTTTTGGTCTCTCTATACTGCACATGTAACTAGGGAACGTTCAGTCCATTATAAATGTCCACGATCAAAGCTAGTTGATGGATAACGTGCCATAGCTCAGTCCCTAGGCCCTACAATACATTGGACATTTCATTTCATTGTGTTCATATAATCAGTTCGGTATTATTTCGTGATTTTATTATTTTCGGTGATTTCAGTATTAGAAATCAATTATGAATTAGATACAGAAAATGTCACTATTTAAAACCTTCAATTTTATTTAAATATTCGTGAGAATTTTCAGTAAAAATAAATCCCTTTTCTGAATATCGCCCAATATTCACCTTACTATTTCTATAAGTCCTTGAATGGTTAATCCGCTTCTGAATATTACGAATAATATAAGGTTAACTATGGAAAACGGTAATCTAACGGTCTTAGCATTGGAGTTTTTTGCCGGCTCTTCTCTATAGGAATCAAGAATTTGGAATCTACAAATTGTTGATTCCTGTAGGTTTATGTGACATAAAAATATTTTGATTTGATTTACTACATTTCAGTATTGGTTTTAAAACTACTGATTTCAATGTTTTAATGGTATTCTATGTCTCTTAGTATCTAAATCTCCATAGGTAATTGATTGGTTTTGTATCTAGGAGAGACCTTGTCTTCCTGGAGTACTACTTGTACTTCTGAATATGTTCCACAACGTTCGATCCTCTTTACATTTTTGCAATTATTAATAACTTAATCTCCTACGGACTAATTTCTTCCTATCATCTTTATGTAGTTGATTTACGATTAAACTTGCGAGCTCCTCATGGAAATCTGTCAGAGGCTATCTACATAATGAATCGCGATCTGGCTCGTGTAAATGTGACTGGAGCAACAGGTATGGATTTATGGTCAACTCTATGAGGACACAGATCTAGTCGTAGGAGCAGTAGTACGAGTGAGTTTGGCAGTTCTATGTCGGTCTGAAGGACTGACTGGACGACTCTTTCCGAAGTTTCTTTTGAAAACTCTGTTATTCATTTCAGCGAGAAAAATCAATCCAAAACAGGGTCGATAATTACAGTACAAAATAATATGAAAATTTCATTTGGGATAAGGTAATTGTATTTTAGAGGGCATTTAACGGCAAAATTTTTGAGTTTAATATATTTTTTCTAATTATTATATAATGCCAACAAACGCATTTTTCTTTCTTTCTTTGTATAAAGCTAGAAAAAAAAATTGGTTCACAATATTTATTTCACATGAGCCATCTTGTCCAGAACTCTCTTGACACATTTCGTCTTCAATATTATTTCTTTACACGATAGACGAATACAAATAGATTGGATATACATACCCACTTCGACTCAAAAAAAAAATATCGCTTAATTATACTACAGTTTTAATTCATAATATTTCGATCACCAAACGGGTGATCAAAATATTATGAATTAAAACTAAGCGTGGTGATTTTAGCAAACCTCCCAAATTTTGGGAGGCCTTTGTCCAGCCATGGACGTCTTTCGGCTGAATGGATGATGATGATGATTTAAAAGAAAACTGGGTTTATTACCTTTTGTGGTAAAACATCTGCTTGTAGCGCCGCAGCCAAACGGAGACGATCAGAGTACTGATTCAAGGCGGCCAGATATTTCTTTTCGAGAGTACTGTGGCGTTCCTGAAAGATTTGTTGTTGTCATTTTATTTAGGCCAGTCACCATACACTAATCTTAAAAGGTTTACACCGGTGAGTAAACTTTTTTAATTCCAATAAGAACTCGCGATTTAAAGTGGACTATTTAGTAAATAACTAAGTACACACGGTTCCATATCAAGCTATAGATTTCCAGTTTTAGCTGACCTCGTTTTATATTTGTTTTTCGTACAATGAGAAGTCAGCTTACATTGGAAATGTATAGCCTGATTTGTCGCCGTGCGTACCTAGTTTTCAAATGGAGAAGTTGAGAAATCACACAATACTTTTGTTTAAAGATAACATAACATAACCCTAATAACATTACATTACTTTAAAGATGAGAGCCCGTGAAAGTCTTATTTATTTGCTAAAACATGTAAGTTTAAGTGAACGCCTAAAGTGATGCTAAAGTAGAGTTTGTTAAATTCTAAGTGAAAATTCTCAATTCAGGAGCCGGGTAGAAGGGTACTTATACACAGAGGATTTCTATTTCAGTAGCTTTTACTTTTATTGGAAGGTCCGTGCCGACATATCCAGTCTATTGCTTAAAAACCTCACCGTGAATAGTTATATGAAGTAAGATTGAAGTGACACTCGATTTTATATTGACAGCTCAATTCTTGTGATAATCTTATCTCACGATGAGAATTTTGCAGACTAGATCGGCAGGCCTATTTAGAAAAAGAAGCAGTTGTCCTAGAAAGTTTATAGTCTTTTATTATCTTTTGCTGCGACAGCTGTTCCGTCTCGATATGTTCAGGCCTCTTTTAAAATAATAGTTATAAAAACTGAATAAACACGCTTCCATAGTACACCTAAAAAGTAGAAAATAATTGAAAAAAAAATAAGCATTGGGGTCTTTTTGAGGTATTTTAATTGGTATGGTATGGTATGTATTTTCTATGGAAGCGTCTTTTTTTTGGATTTTAAACTATTACTTATTTTCTGTTTTTTAGTTCGGCTAGCTACAAAACTGTTTTTATTTATGCTATCCTGGTGAACGTGGCAAGGACAAATAAAATTTGTAAAATTCTTTCAATATCATCGGTCCTGGATAAGTCTAGAAAGTTCAAATGAAATCTGACCGTTTGACTTGGGTCAAAATCAAGTCCAAAGGAGTCGGATACTTGCCAGGGTCGCGAGATTGTTCGAAATAGATACCGTGACCCTGGCACATGGGCAACTGAAGGAACACGGGTGGGTTTTAGTCAGTAAAAGTCCCGCTCCGCCCAGAGCGGGAGAAGTCATTTGATGATTTGCCATCCAAAAAAAAAAAAACGTGTCGGTTACCAATATAGTTGCATACAAACACACAGGTGAAGCTAATAAAAGCGTGTTAAAAAGAAGCAATATTAGTATTAAGTATAGAGTACTGACTCGCCAGCTCCGGAGCTGCGTGACGATGTGAGGCAGCGTGCCATACCTCACGGAGTACTTGTGGCGGCGCGCCAGCTGACGCAGAAGGTCGTCCAGCGTGCGGTCCACCTTGAAAATACATAATAAATTATTTATTTATATAAAACAAATTCTGGAGTTTTCTGATTACTTTGCTATTTAACTATAATTTTGTTTAGGAGCCATGTGTCCGCGCGTAATAAAAAGATGCAATTTTACTGCTCTATAATAACACAATCAAAATAATAATAAAAAACAAAATAAACTTTCTACTTTAAAAATTATATGTAGGTATCATTTTAGCCGTAAGACGTCCACTGCTGAACATAGATTTCCCCAAATTGGGGGAGGCCTATGTTCAGCACAGCCCCCCGGCTTTGCCATTATCTCCACCCTTGGCAGATGGGTTGGCGATCGCAGTATGGTGGTAAACTGCAAAGAGAACGCCCATTCTCTAGTAAGTACTAACTGCCCATTCTCTAGTAAGTCC
The DNA here is from genome assembly GCA_932294355.1 of Aporophyla lueneburgensis. Classification (NCBI taxonomy): domain Eukaryota; kingdom Metazoa; phylum Arthropoda; class Insecta; order Lepidoptera; family Noctuidae; genus Aporophyla; species Aporophyla lueneburgensis. Next base: position 15,678,107 of record OW028746.1, on the reverse strand, counting down.
CTTCCTCGCCTCTTACGACACCCACGCCACGGGAAGAAACGGGATGATGCTAATCTTGTACATCCGGCACCACACGGACGCATCACGCAATATGTAAGTTCTAGCTTCTGCTCGCGACTTCGTCAGCGACAAATTTTTGCTCCCCGGCGTCCCGACCTCGTGTCAAGTTCCTTCTGTGTGACCCACGCTTTAGAGGAAGTACCTTGCGTGGCTTGCCGAGCTTGCGTGTCAGTACATCACGCATCTGTGCGCGCAACTCCTGCGCTTGCGCCTCCATCGCTTTTAAGTCCACGTTCATCCGGAATAAGTGCGTGCGGTTTATCCTGTAGAGCAACACCATCATAATAACACCATCACTAACGTAATTAACGTAGTTCAAATAATAAAAAAAAAACAAATGTCATATTATTCAAATTAGACTGAGCATCAGCACTTTTTGAACGTCGAAATTACATAAGACCAAATGCTCGCCTTTCACCACTTCCTAGCGCTTTAGCTGGAAAGAAGAAGTGGCGCAACAAACTCTCCAGCAGCACAGCTGTCTGTCCAGCACCCCTAGCCAAGTTTATAATCTGCGATCGTTAACGCTAGTCGCTCAACGTTAAGTCACGTCGTTAGAACAAACGAACAGAAAATTCGTAGCCAAATTCACATCGTTCAAAGTGATAGAATGATTTTTTATCATTTCTATAATGTTCAACGCTAAATCCTTTGTTATAATGTGTCGTTTTTCTAAAGACATTGTAGAACGAGCGGCCGACTCAGGCGCTTCAACATGGCTACCAACTTATCGTTTTCTACAATTGCTGACACTGAGGCGTTACCGATTGTAGAACGGTAAACGTTTGTGACTTGGCTAGGGGGGCATTTAGAAGAACTTGATTTAAAAAAATAGTAAGTAGTGAACATTAAGAGACACAAAAGATTGTATCCGTCAGAATCGCGGGTGTATGACTTCCAAAAAAATCAATAATAAACTATATAAATGTACGTAAAATGTACGTTTTTGTACTAAAATAACTATAAATGTACGTGTTTGTATGCGTAGCAAACATAATTTTAAAGTACGCCGCCATCCTGATGTCAGATTGGCGGGTGCATTTTAATTCAATAAACTTTTTTCAAATTTGACATTAGTAATTAAATGTACGTCAATTGTACATATAGGAACACTATTTAAAAACTTCTTAAATGTTATACAAGCTCTGATATTGTAAAACGCACGTGAGCCGCCACCCTGACGCCAGAATGGCGGGTTGATTCTAAACCGATCAAACTATTTTGATCAACCAAATAACAAATAAATGTACGTCTTATGTTCTTGTCAGATAGTAAAACCGAAATCGATTAAATAATTCGTAGCATGATTTAATCAATTTTATAACATTTGACCATAAAGTATACTACGTGCAATCACCATTTCTGGACTTCTATTTATTCCTGGCTTCTGATCATCATAGCACATCCATATCCCATCACCCCTATGTCATCATCATCATCATTTCAGCCGATAGACTTGCACTGCTGGACATAGTCCTCCCCAAGCTCGGCCACTTCGACCGGTTTTTATGCTTCCCGCATGCAGCGGATTCCTGCGGCCTTCACAAGGTCATCGGTCCACCTTGTGGGAGGCCTTCCGACTCTACGTCTTCCGGTGCGCGGTCGCCACTCCGGAACCTATCGGCCCCATCGGCCATCTGTTCTGCGAACGATATGCCCTGCCCCTGCAAGAAGCCGACAGGAGGATCCAGTTGGGTTGGGAAGCGTTTGGAAAATTTCGTCAAATCTTCTCGTCACCGATACCGCAATGTTTGAAGACCAAGGTTTTCAACCAGTGCGTCCTATCCGTTATGACATGCGGTGCCGAAACGTGGACACTGATAGTGGGGCTAGTCCACAAATTTAAGGTCGCTCAGCGGGCTATGCTCGGAGTTTCTTTGAAGGATAAAATCAGGAATGAAGTTATCTGAAAAAGAACTGGAGTTACCGACATAGCTTGCAGAGTAAGCAGGCTAAAGTGGCAGTGGGCTGGCCATGTCTGTCGATGGACCGATGGCCAATGGAGCAGACGAGTCCTGAAGTGGAGACCGCGTGTCGGCAAACGTAGTGTGGGACGCCACCCAGCTAGATGGACCGACGACCTCAAAAAGGTGGCTGGGACAGACTGGATGCGGAAGGCGGAGGACAGGATGTTGTGGCGCAGTTTGAGAGAGGCCAGCAGTCCACTACTGGACATACCAGCAGTGGACTGCTATAGGCTGAGTTGATTGATTGACTGCCACTTCAGTTTAGCAATTCTTCGGGCTATGTCGGTTAACTTGGTTCTCCTACGGAAGTCTTCATTTCTGATTCGATCGCGTTAAGAAACTCCGAGCACTGCCCTTTCCATCTTTCTTTGGGTGATTTTCAGCCTTCTGATCCATTGTGAGCAACCACGTTTCAGTTCCATAGGTCATCCGTTTTTTTTTGTCCCAAATAAGTAAAATAAGGTCAATATTTTGGTGTTTTATTTTTCTTTGTTTTTAATATTTATTTCGACTTGAGTTCGGTTTTCAATGTTTTGTTGGTATATTGGCATGAGCTTGTTGAGATATGGTTACCTACTATTGTAAAGAATCGAGTTCTTAAAACTTAACAGGCAGCTGTGCTACTGGGGAGTTTGGTGCGTCACTTCTTCTTCCCAGCGAAAGCACAAAGAAGTGGTGAAAGACGGACATTTGGGGGACTGTCTTATGTAGTTTTGACGTTCAAAAAGTGGTATCTTTCAGAATCACGGGTGTATAACATATCACCCTTTGGGTGACTTTCAGCCTTCTGATAGGGCCCATTGTGGGAGACCACGTTCCAGTTGCATTAACATCAAATAGCTTGTAACAGTACGGCTGAAAATATGTAACTACTGACTGAACTATATCATCAGAAATCCTCATCCATACATTAACAGCCGTATTTTTTTATATTACCCCCTGATAGGATGACCTATGAAACTGAAAAGTGGTCGCTCACAATGGGCCTTATCAGTAGGCTGAAAGTCACCCAAAGGGCGATGGAAAGGGCTATGCTTGGAGTTTCCTAATGCGATCGTATCGTATCTTTCGAAATGAAGAGATCCGTAGGAGAACCAAGGTAACCGACATAGCCCGAAGAATTGCTAAACTGAAGTGGCAGTGGGTAGGGCACATTGCTCGCAGAACAGATGGCCGATGGGGCCGATAGGTTCCGGAGTAGCGACCGCGTACCGGAAGACGTAGAGTCGGAAGGCTTCCCACAAAGTAGACCGATACCCTTGTGAAGGCCGCAGGAATCCGCTGGATGCGGGAAGCACAAAACCGGTCGAAGTGGACGAGCTTGGGGAGGACTATGTCCAGCAGTGCAAGTCTATCGGCTGAAATGATGATGATGATGACATAGGGGTGATGGGATATGGATGTGCTATGATGATCAGAAGCCAGGAATAAATAGAAGTCCAGAAATGGTGATTGCTCATTGTATTCTTTATACTCAAATGTTATAAAATTGATTAAATGAATGATTTAATCGAGTTCTGTTTTACTATCTGACAAGAACATAAGACGTACATTTATTTGTTATTTGGTTGATCAAATTAGTTTGATCGGTTTAGAATCAACCCGCCATTCTGGCGTCAGGGTGGCGGCTCACGTGCGTTGTACAATATCAGAGCTTTTATAACATTTAAGAAGTTTTTAAATAGTGTTCCTATATGTACAATTGACGTACATTTAATTACTAATGTCAAATTTGAAAAAAAGTTAATTGAATTAAAATGCACCCGCCAACCTGACATCAGGATGGCGGCGTACTTTAAAATTATGTTTGCTACGCATACAAACATGTACATTTATAGTTGTTTTAGTACAAAAACGTACATTTTACGTACATTTATATAGTTTATTTTTGATTTTTTTGGAAGTCACACACCCGCGATTCTGACGGATACAAAAGATTAAATCTTTTGCCATATGTCAATTAGCCAACTCAATATACCAACAAATAAAATGTCTTTACTAGTGTTAACAGTGTGAATATAACTGTTTTTAGTGTATATTGAAAATGAATTGTGATGACACCGCGCACCGTTAGAATACCAATATCTTGAAAAGGTTCTAAGTTAATAGTGTAAATTAGTATAATTTTGTCACTATATTTAAGATTTCTGACATTAAATATTGTTAAAAATCTGTTGAACTTCTAGGAAAAGAACCTGTCATCTGTGATAGTAGAATAATATCCTAATTCAGGTATCTAGTATTACCTACATTATTAAGCGTACATTACCAATTTTGATTCTGAATAAAACAGATGACAGACAAAATGTTCCCACTGCTGGGAAACAGTCCTTCTCTCTGTGAGAGGAAGTGGACCATAATCCACCACGTGGACTCTGTGTGGGTTAGTAGATGGAACACGCCTGCAAATTTTTGGTTCTAGGACAGTTCAGTTTCCTCACGATGCTTTCCTTCTCTGCTGTGAGAGCAGTGGTGATGAAATACTTTACAAAAAGTAAACCACCTGTCAGGGTTTCCACGTACAACCTACCAGTAAGTGTGGCTAATTCCACTGGTCCGCTTCAAGTAAGTTAACAGGAGCGAAATCATAAACAGTGAGGCAGGCCTACATTATTTGTTTATTCTCGAAAGTAATTTTGCTTCTATGTTCACTTACTTCTGCCTCTCCCGCTGTAGCCTGATCTCCTCCTGTATCTCCAGCACTCGTTTCCTCAGTCGTGCCAGCAATGCTTCAGGGAACACCACAGTCTCCGACAGGCCCTTGACTCCTGTACAGCCGTTGATAGCTGATGCTCTAATCTGATCGTACCGTAGAACCACCACTGATTCTACCTCGTTCATGCAGGATTGTTTTTCCAGCTGTTGAACCAATAAAAGAAAACTTCTGTCTTATTGATCGGTTCTTGGAAAAAGCTTTTCGTGTTCTGAAGGTAAAAATACAAAAAAGGCAATATAATTTAGATCGAATGTTAGGTGAGTCTAGATTGACCAAGGCGAAGTTTGCGGGAGCTTGACTCTCACCGGAATGGCTCACGTTAGCATAAAACAGAGTAGAGGAAGTTCTTTGCTCTGCAATTGGAAAATACAAGCTTATTAGATTCCGTGTGATGTCGGATGTAAAGAATTGCAGCATCCCATTTCATCCCGTGGGTGTTTTAAAAGGCGACTAAGGGAGTTACTGGAGAATAGGCAGCAGTGTGTCCATGCACCTAACCACCATACTGCGATCGCCAACCCGCCTGTTAAGCGTGGAGATCATGGCAAAGCCCCCATGATTGGGGGGCCCCCAGCCCCCCTGGTTGGGGAGGCCTACGTCCAACCGTGGAAGTCTTACGGCTGAAATGATGATGATGATGAAGCTAGTTAGACTATATAATTTTGATTTAGCGTCCTTTACTAACGAGACAATATGGGCAGCTTGTGGCTAGTAATAGCAGCCACACGGGTCGATCGATCAGGTTAAGCTACGCTTGCCGCGGTTGGTCGATCGATCGATCGTGACCATCTTAACATGTCGGGACCCATCCGTGCTTCGTAAAGGCCGATAAGCGGTGGATCTTTGACTTTTGTTATTGGTCGTCCGAAGCCCGAAAGTCTAACAATCAGTCTAACCAAGGTGTATCGTATTACCCAGTCACTGGGTTATGGAGGTCAGCACCCCTAGCCAAGTTGATAATCTGCAATCGTTAACGCTAGTCGCTCAACGCTAAGTCACGTGGTTAGAACAAACGAATAGAAAATTCGTAGCCAAGTTCACATCGCTCAAAATGAGAGAATAACTTTTATCGGTTCTACAATCTTCAACGCTACATCCTTTGTTATAATGTGTCGTTTTTCTAAAGATATTGTAGAACGAGCGGCCGACTCAGGCGCGTCAACATGGCTACCAACTTATCGTTTTCTACAATTGCTGACACCGAGGCGTTTATCGATTGGAGAACGGAATTCGACACGAAATGATTGTAACTTGGCTAGGGGCAGGTTAACTGCATCCGGTTAGACTGGAAGCCCACCCAACATAGGTGGGAAAAGGCTAGGCAGATGGTGAGTTACGAAACAATATCATGTAAGGACCCTAAATAGGCGCACGCTTCAAGGCCATGTATTGCACATGTAATATTTTCTAAATAATTATATTACCATATCTTACCATAAATTCCCTGAGGTCGTTCTTCCTCGTCTCCAGCTGTGCCGACAGCTTACGCTTGATCTTGTTATGTGCTTCAATGTCTCGCTTCAGAAGCTCCACCATTCGGTCTTGCTCCAACATGTTTTGTTCATGCTCATGTCTGTATACATAGTAAGCCTGTTACTGATGAAGATCATGTAATTAATTGTAGCCACTGTCAATTAATTAATTGAGAAACGCTTAGATCGCTTAAACTATGCAATGGATTTTAATTCGGGTTTCATCAGTAGACCGAGTGATTCAAAATGAAGGTTTATACATAATGTATAATACGAGGATGAAGTCGCTGGCAAAAGCTGGTTTACAAACCTTAAAATTTTCAGTCGGCGCTTTGAGTAATCTTTATTCATTGATTTTTCAGCGCCGACTCAAAATTTTAAGGTTTATTATTCTTTGTTTTTCACTTTTTTCGGCGGTTTAATTTTTTTGTTAAAAAATTTTTTTTGTGGCTTTAATGTACTAATAATACTTGGCAAGGTATACCCTACTCAATAAAAAAGGAATAATCAAAATCGGACTACTCCATATAAAGTTATGTTACAATCAGTGAGTGAACAATCAATCATCCCCTGTTTTCCGATCCTTAGGGTTCGAATTAGTTCGAATTTATATGGAAGCATTTTTGGGGTAAACCCCTTTCCAATAAAAAAAAGAATTATCACAACCGGACTACTATGTAAAAAGTTATGCGTGGTCATACATAAAAAAAATTATATATACGCGTCGTATTGAGAACCTCTTCCGGTTTTTTTTTTCGTCGGTTAACAATATACATTTGAGCGTTATTAACCTGGCATTCCTCATTTCGTATGTTAGGTCATAGATTTCTCTTTCGCAACCCTCAGGACAAATGTTAGGGTCAAGACGTATTGGGCCGATGTCTCGACTGTCCAAGCTTCCCTCGTCCTCCTCTTCCTCACTAGATGATTCAGAAGAATCGGACTCCGATGATTCTTTAAAATGATAAAACACAATATTATTTCAAGCAAAACGTTATTTCGATTTTATGTAGGGTATCTATTGGGTGCTGAATTTTGCCAAACTGATAATAAGTGATAACTACAGGCTAAACCCTCGCATCGAGAGTAAGCGTGTGTCTCAGCAATGGGAACATAATAGGTACTGATGATGATGCTGATGATAGGCTAAAAGAGAACTTTTGTATCAATGAGATCACTTCAGGAGTGCTTTGCCATCACGGAGTTTGATCTACTCCGTGGTTGCCATCTCAAAGAAAAAGCTGGAATCTATATATATAAAAATGAATCCCTATTTCCCTTGGTTACGCGATCACGCGTGAACGGCTGGACTGATTTCACTTTTTTTTGTTTTTGTTATTGTCAGGAGATGGTTCTTATGAAAGAAAAAATTAAAAGTGAAAAAAAGAATGAAATCGGTCCAGCCTTTCACGCGTGATGGCATGACCAAGGGAAATAGGTATTCATTTTTATATATATAAATACCAATTCGAATTAAATAGATATCGTTAAGACAGGACAACGTCTGTCGGGTCAGCTAGTACCTATCATATACCTATGCTTGGTTTACAACGGCACCCATTCGCACCTACACACAGTTGATTTCTTTTAATGTACCTATGACATCTCAAAGGTCAACCTATGACGTTGTCTGCTGCGGAACCTTATAAATATGGCCTCCATCCGATAGCCGGCGCACAAAACTTTTAAACTAAGTGACTACGTGCTAAGACGTCTCATGGTGTGGTACTTGGTACGAACGTCGGCTTTAGGCTTCGTATGAGGGCAGCAAGGGAAGGCTTGACTGGATTTATAGATATGAAGACCTTTTTTATTTTTGGTGGGTGGGACATCATCAAACGACGTCTCACGGTCTGGGCGTAGCGGAAGGGCGTGTCAGACTTTTACTGACTAAATCCCACCCGTGTTCCTTCAGTTGCCCATGCCAGGGCCACGGTAACTCTTTCGAATAAATCCGCGACCCCCTCCTTCAAAACTGCTGACATCTCTTTGAGGCGCGCGTGGAACACTACGCGCCGTCCATCCGAGCCTGGTCCTTACCGGGCGGCGAGCCACCCATTGCTCGCCACCTGCAAGACCGCGCCTGTGGTGGCCGGGAGTCAGATACAGTTGACCTGGTCAATGGTCGGCAGCGAGGAGTCCTGGGACGCGGTGGTATCCTTCTGCGAAACAGTCATGTCGCAGAAGGAGGCTGCGGAAAGGGAGCGGGAGATCTCTTCCGCTCACCCGGCCCGCAGCAGGCGCACCGGGCGTCGGCGGAGGGCGGACAACGCCCTCTTCCAGCCCCCCTAAATGGGTCCAGGGGCGACGGATCTGGGGACATCCGTCGCCCCCTATTTCTTAGGATCCGAAATGGTGGCGCGTAGTGTTCCACGCGCGCCTCTCTGTGATGTACGGGGGGGGAGTTTAACACCTCACTTTCCCCCTAACATGAGGAGGCCCGTAAAGGCGGGCCGGCTCATGTTAGGGGGGGGGAGAGCGGACCAATCGGGGATCGCGGAAGACATATTAGTTCCCGTGGTCCCCGACGTAGGTGTGAGACGGAACAACGGGGTGGTTTTAGTCAGTAAGAGTCTGACAGACCCCTCCGCCCACCCCAGGGCGGAGGACATCCATGACGATTTCCACCACGAGATAAAAAAAAAGACTTGAGTATTTTAACTGGAAACCATAATTTCCACTTACCGTCATCATCACGAACACGTGGCGGTCGATACTTCTTCTTGAAAATACGACGCAGGAAGTCAGCAAACTTGTTGTCTTGTACCAGCCTCTTGAACTTTCTTTGTACCTCCTCACACATTAGCTCCAGGTCTTCTTTCTCTGTTATGTGCTCTTCAATGCGATGCTCGCAGTCGCTGATCTGATCTTGTACTCCACGGACCTGAGAGTACCATGAGTTAAAAATTATATTTTTGTATGGTTCTGATGGCTTTATGTACAGTCAACTTCATAACAGTGATAACAATTTGCCATTGACAGTGGTTTATGCTGTAGCAGTAAAAGTGGTTGGTGGAGAGCAGTGGTGGCCCAGGGCACCGACTTTCGAGTTGTAAGTCGGTAATTTCAACATCACTGCTTTCAAAACAGTGAAGGAAAACATCGTGAGGAAACCGGCATGTCCGACAACCAAATAAAAATCGAAGAAAAACCAAATAAGAATCGACATCTACCAACCCGCACTGGGCCCGCGTGGTAGATTACGGCCACTCCTCATCGAGAGGAGGCCTGTGCTGTGTCCCAGTGGAAACGTTATAGCCTGATTATGTGTAAAGATGGTTTTTGGACTGTCTCACTCACAGTTCAGTTTAAATCGGCATCTTCTCACACAGTGATACCTACCGTCTCTCTATAACCTCGACGTGCTATAATTGAACGCTGCTACCAGCCAAGAAATTACCACTTTCACATAATAATAATTATTTGATGTGCGCTGAGAAAACTATGGATTATAAATAACAATTTATACTTCATGATTAAAGAACTTATTTATTATTACCTACAAAAAACTCCACGAGGGTATATATCTCATCATCATATATTATAACAATCAACAATCATAGTTTAGTTAAAAATCCCATCTTTTGTGTGCTAAATTTTAATTAGATCGTCGAAATTTGGTTACATTCGTATTGTACTACTATTAATTCTTGTTCAAATAAATAGTTTCATCATCAAGGGTATTTATGTATAGACGCCAACACATCAAGCTACCCAAAACTGTCAAATTTTCCCAATCAATCTTGAACTAAATCCATCAGCGATAAAGTGTTTTCAACTTATTAGAGAAATTTGACAGATTGTACTTATTAGCTTTGTGAGCTGGCGTCTGAACCAGTAAAATACTTTAATTCATTCGAATCTGAGATAATTTCGAAGTTATCACGACTATAAAAATGCAATACGCGAACTGTTTGACACCTCCAGCTGTTACCTATACCTGTTACTTTTATCCCAATATTCCCACGGAATCGAAATTTACGCGGGAGAAACCACGGTGCGCAGATAGTGCTTACATGTACTCATATATATTTGAATATGCAATTTCGAACAGGGCACATCTCTGAAAATTTAAAATGTTCAGGAATTGAAAAAAAAAACTGATTATTTTTCAAACTCGTGCATAATTTCTAAAAGTGAGTATTGAGTTATATTTTGATGTTAATAAGCTTTCGAAAAATTCAAAACTGATTCATTTTAAAATTAATATCAATGTGTTTTTAGATACTTTATATTTGTGAGATGTGCCTGTCCTATCCGACATGTGCCCTTTTCGAAATTGCATATTCATTTATGCTCGCAGTATATTTTATTGTGATTAAATAAATATTGCATCGTTGTCACCTGCATTAATTTAGTGTACACCCTTTCGGCCAACCGGTCTTCGTGCATCTCGAATCTATTCAAAACATTCATTTCTCTGTGCAGCTGATATAAGTGTAGCTCCAACAATTGGTCCTTTTCCTGAAAACAAGAACAGTTTAATTCTCTACAAAAAGGGCCTCGTGGGTCTAGAGGTCCCAAGCGCTCCTGCTGAGCAAGAGGTCAAGTGTTATTGAGTTTTTCTAAGAGGAATTTCTTAGTAGCAGCCCGTAGCTGGGATTTGTACCCAGTCGATGGCATTGGGTTCGCCCTCATGGGACTTGAACATAACTGTCGCAATGAGGGTGGACTATATGGAACCAAACCTCTGCCTAATTTTTGGGGGGTTTACAAGCGTGATTTTATGTTATTAAATTCCCCGCAAGTTAATTGTTCATATTGACAGCTTTTTAAAATCTTGAAAAAAAAGTCTAGACCTGCACTCTTATGCGCTCCCGTTGCAATTCACTGAGGCGGGAATCGAACTTCTTGACTGCCATATCCGCTTTCTGCAGCAGCATCTCTTGCTCGAAGAGATGTCTGTAAAACAATGTGACTGGTGCTAAAAATATACCTAATGTCAATGTAGTAGTATACACTTCATATTAGCATGCTGTTTAGAAAGTTTGGTTATTTTGCCATCTTCTTTAGTCGATGACAAATATTGGTCACAAAGAAGTTACATTTTGTATAATAAAGCCTCGTTCCCACTAGGAACATTTGTCGAGCGACATGTGTCCCCGGAGACATCGGGTGATTTTTTTTTTCATCTTTTATTGTTTATAACTTTTGCAATTTTTTATGTGCTAATACACGCTTTTGGCACATTTTTCTAGGCGTCATTCCGGATCCAATGAGCTATCGCACATAATTTTAAGAGCAGTATCTCTATTTTGTACCATTTTCAACTTGTCGACTAGACTAATTACAGTTTACGCGTCTATGTCCCTGCCTCCCTATATATAAAGAGTTATTTGAGATAGTGAAAATGATATACATACATATAACTACCATCTAACCGTGCACACTATGAATATCTTTTATCTTTTTGTATGAAATGAACACACCTCTCAATGCGTCTTTCACGTACTTCAACCTCTAAGGGCGACGATTCTTGATCTTGCCTTATTTTCAAAAGTTCCCAAGAGGCAACTAGTGGCCGTGTTTCTGCAATTATTTGTAAGAAGAAGAAATAGCTTTTATTCTCTCTTAGTTTGTTAATAGTCGAAATAGGTCTTAAAAGTTAGGTGTTCCATGCAAAGTTGACGGTCGCGCTTAAACCGATATAAGAGTCGTTCACTCGAGTGAAGGTTCATTGTGTTTGAAATTACGTAGGAATGAACATTCATCCGCTCTTTTCATTTCATTTTTCGATCGTTTCCGATTCGGCACTAGGCATCTTTCAATAGCCAACGTACCTACCAATGAGTTCATTTTTCATTTCTGATTCATTTTGTGTTCAGATGAAACATTTCTGGTTCAGATTTCGATATAAAAACAAAAAGTGAAGCGTCTAATAGATATCGGACGCTTCATGTTCAGTGAATGCACATCACAACATAGGTAAAGCAGATGCATCATCTTAATCAGCCTATATTGTTCCCACTGCTGGGTCACAGGCCTCATCTCAGTGAGAGTGGGCCGCTATCTATCATGCGGGCCCAGTGCGAGTTGGTAGATGTCAGATGTCTCCGAATTTTTGGTTCTAGGACATGTCGGTTTCCTCACGATGTTTTCCTTCATCGTTTTAAGAGCAGTGGTGATGAAATTATTTATACAAATTAAAGCTCCTGCCGGGGATCGAACGCTCGTAAGTCGGGGCCGATACCGCTGCTCTCTGCAGTGAGGGAAGTAGATGCATTATCTAGATATATTCTGATTTGCACTCATTCATTTATGAGGATATTTCGGTTCCCTCGAACAAGGAATTTTAATGAAAAAATATTTACCAGTAATGGGCAAAAATCTCGGAACCTTTGGTTGCCGCACTCTGGCCATTGGAAGTATCCCAGACACTTTCCTGCGCTCCTGCAATTGTAGCGATTTCTTCGAGTGCTGCGGCTTGCCACTTTTAGGTGGGATCTCTGGTTTCACCTAAGATTTAATAGTGCTGTGATCTTCGACATACATAAAATATCGTCTTTAGCTAATTTTGCCTGTTCATTGCTCGATTACTGACTCAACAATATATTGCATCGTAATGTCTAAACATCGTTCAGCTCTTTTACAAAACCTCTAACTGTTTTATAAAATACTAGCTGACCTAGCGAACTTCGTATCGCCTTAGATTCAATAAATGTTGTCATAAACCTACCATATTTGACAACCTGGTGGTGGTGGTCTGGTAACCGTTTTCTAGCTGACACTCATGTTTGGTTAGCTCCTACCAAGTTATGATAACCTGGTACCTCGAAATTGAATTCATAAGGAACTTTTTTGGATGATGTTTTACACCTTGGGTTCGAAAACCCAAATATCTTACGGACCCCTATTTTTTCTAAAATAAAATATAGCCTATGTTACTCGCAGATAATGTAGCTTTCTAATGGTGTAAGAATTTTAAAATTGGGCCAGTAGTATTTGAGTTTATCCATTACAAACAAACAAACAAAAATACACATTTTTCCTCTTTATAATATTAGTATAGATGTCCGTTTTGTAAAACAGCTGAATGATGTTTAGACATTTTCCATAATTTAATTTAATGCGCAGAATTCGATAAATGTTTTGAATTTATCAATTTGATTTATTTATTTATTTATTTTATGCAAAAATATTTTTGACCGAAATAGAAGTAAATATAACGAGTAATATCAGTGTAACCGCGGATTCGATGACCCATCTGTGTCATCAGTAGTGCAGGATAATATTCAGCCATCATTGCGTGGCAATTCCATTACGTTAGATAGATAGATAAAACGTTTATTTGATGCACACAAAAGACGTAACACAACATACAAAGCACGATGAAATAATAATTGATTATGATAACAAATTAACGAAGTAGGTACAAAATACCAATATACAAGGAGAAAAAAAATGAGACGTTGTTGAGCAGACACATTTTTCGGCACACATTGTGATTTGTCACGCGATAGTTTAAATTATTTCAGATAAAACTGTGATTTTTTTCATAGTTTAAATTTTTGTAAAAACTGTGATTTGTGATGACTGAATTAAAGTAAATACAAACCATGCAAGCACTTTTCTTACCATCAGTACTTTTGCACTTTCTAGCTAATACATGTACGTAGATATATATGGACCAGGCGAGTTGTGACTAAGGATCAGTATAGTATATACAAAGTGTATAAAAAGCCAATTTTTCGAACATAATGAGCAATGGATTGGCGATAACCCTCAAAATTATTCTGACTCTGATTAATATTTTGTTACGCAATAAGGGTGTGGCTGTACGTATACAGCAGCATGCTCTTACCCATATCAAGCAGAGCCACGTGTCAAAAATGATTTCATGACTTCAAAAGACTCGACTGTACTGACCTCAAGGTGTCTCTCCGGAAATTCAAGGTCTTCATCAAACTGCGGCAGTGCGGGCGGTGCTTTAACAAGCTTCGGCGGTATCTCTACGCGGATCTCCGCCAGTCGCTCTCCAATTTCCTTCATAAACTGCACCATTTGAACTTTTCGTTCGCGCAAGTCCAAAACTTTTTCGTTAAATTCACGCTTTAAGTCGAAGATCTAAGAAAAGAGCTCTATAATAACTTTTGCAAGCATTATTTGATGGTAAGCTTATCGATGATGACTAAAGCCTCGTCCCCACTAGAAACATTTGTCGAGCGACATGTGTCCCCGGTGACATCGGGCGATGTCGGGCGACGTCGGACGACATCGCTGCGACATTGTTGAAACTGTTCCTTGTCGCATAGTCGATGAAGAGTAGTGATAGAGTGTGGACGTGCGTGCAACCTGCGACAATGTGGTCGATCGACGTAGTGCTGCGACTTATTGAACTATATCGCTCCTATGAGTATTTGAAAATTTATAAAAGTGTATGATAAGGACGTGTAAGAATCACCACTTGCTAGGTACCTTAACGTAACAGCAAGTCTTAATTTAACATTCACAGGATCACGGAATCTTTGTTAGTTTGAGTTGTTTTGGTTGTCTGTTGATGACATCTGAGTAAAATTATGAAATGAGCCGTCTAGAACACAGATAATTAAATACACTTGTTTTGTTTCGCAACTACTGTTTAATCCACAATCTTCTCTTCTTTTTTGTTCTTGATGCATTCATCATTATATAAGCCGCACTATACAACACTACCTCTTCCGGAGACATGATAGGTTCGACTGAACTGATGTGGACGGAGACAAGACATCGGGCGACGTGGGGCGATGTAGGGCGACATCGCCCGATGTCTCCGGGGACACATGTCGCTCGACAAATGTTCCTAGTGGGGACGAGCCTTAATAGACAAATGTGGAAAAGACATGTTGCGCCGACCCCAAATAAATTGGGATAAGGGTAGTAGAATGATGATGACGATGATGTGAAGCTTATCGTTTTACTTGATTTTCTTCTCTCACTTTTGATATCGAAAACTTGCTAGCTAAGTTCATAATATATACTTCTATACTAATGTAATATTATCAATCCGAAAGTAACTCTGCCTGTCTGATACGCTTTCACGATTATAAAATAAAATAAAAAAATAAAAAATATTGTTCCAAAAACAGTGTTACTTAACATATTTCTACCAGTTGCAGATAAACAAAAAACTTTTCAATACAATACAGTACTTAACGGTAGTGGAAAAGATCACCTGTATCCTGTACTAGTTAAAAAAACTGTATTACAGGAGACAGGGACTTCCGTATAAAATGAGTCAGCGTATTGACAATGTATGTAAGCCGATGGGTGTTGAAAAAAGGTATTAAAAGTATACATGAAAAGTAGGAACAAGTTGGAAATTAAAAGAAACTGACTCTACTGTGTGTGTGTGTGTGTGTGTGTGTGTGTGTGTGTGTGTGTGTGTGTGTGTGTGTGTGTGTGTGTGTGTGTGTGTGTGTGTGATTGCGTTTGCAATTTGCACTTTGATAGAGAATGTTCGTAAATATTAAGCTGTTTGTTGGCTTTATTGTAAAGGCGAGGACCAAGGACATACAAATGTCGACTGGCAAGAGTGGTCCTATGGCGTACGGTAGGACATACATGGCTTTTGCGCCGTTTCTCACTCATTAGCCCTGGGACGTAGGTGAGAGAGGAGTGCTGGCGCAGAATTGATTGGAGGACATAGAGCTGTCTTACAGTCAGCAGTTTACACTCGCTATATAACAGAAATGTAGGGTACATGCGTGGTTTCTTTTGCATAACTTACAGCTCTTTGTGCTCTTTCAACTTTTAGTAACGCCGTGGCATATGTACCACCCCACGCTGAGATGCAGTATGAAAGAAGGGACTGCGCCAAAGCATAGTAGACAGCTGTAAGTGTACCACTCTTTAGGGTCGATCTTAGTCTTTTGAAGGTAAATATCAGTCTGCGCACACGGCCTGTCAGTACTTTTAGATGTGTGTGCCAATTTAGGGTGGAGTCAAGGAAGACACCAAGGTACTTGACGTTATATGCTCTCTCTATGCGTTGGCAGCTGCAGGTCTGTGTATTTGTGCCAGGACAATTATGAGCCTTAAGGGAGAGCAAATTACTTAAGGGCTGGGATTGAGTGGATGGTGAGAAAGCGATATAATTAGTTTTGGAGACATTTAGAGTAAGCAAATTATTATTCAACCACGCCATGATGGTTCTGAGAGCATTTTCAGCATCACTTTGAGCTTCTTCCCAGGTTTTGCATACGAGTACAGCGGTGTCGTCTGCATAGGCGAATATTTTACAATTTTTTAAATTTAATTGACAAAGTTCGTTTGCGTAGATAAGAAAGAGTGTAGGACCAAGCACACTACCCTGAGGAACCCCGAAACCACTGAGAGCAATGTCATCACTTTGTGAGGTTTGTATTTTTACACACTGACTTCGTCCTGTAAGGTAGTCTTTGAAAATTTTCAATGCCACTCCCCTTATTCCCATGTGTTCCATTTTTTTCAGAAGGATTGTGACAGAGACAGTGTCAAATGCTTTTGACAGATCTAGAAATATGCCTAGTGCTTTGGTTTTGTTATCTAGGGCGCTAATTATGCTACTGGTTAGATCTAGAACTGCATCTTCAGTACACTTATGTTTTCTGAACCCATACTGGTTTTGCGCAAGTATATTATTCTTTTCTAAGTAATTTGTAAGACGTGAATTTAAGGCTTTTTCAAAGATTTTAGATAGTGAGGTAAGAACCGATATGGGTCTGTAGTTAGTAACACTGCGTCTGTCACCTCCCTTATGAATGGGATGTACTAGTGCTCTTTTAAACTCAGCGGGAAATGCACCTTTATGCAGACAAAGATTGATTATGTGCTTCAGTGGGGCAATAAGAAACATTTTGGCTGCTTTAATTAACGCGGTGGGTATTTTATCAATACCGGTAACGCTATCATTCCGTAGGCTCATAATGATAGAGTTTAATTCAGATTCATCAACTGGCAATAGGGCCATCGAGTTGATAGGGGAATGGCAGTTGTATGTCTCACAGGGTGGGTTAAATGGGTTTAGCGTTGGGGTAATTTTCGCTGCTAGCTCGTTGCCAATATGTGCAAAATAACTGTTGACCTTATTAATAGATGTAGTGGGGTCACTTGTAATATTTAGGAGATCTAGTGCAGGTTGGGAGGTTTTCTTCATATTAGCTAATTCTTTAATTATATTCCAAGTGGCTTTAGGATTTTTGCGGTGCTGTTCGAGTTCGGACTGATTATAACTACGTTTTAACTTTCTTAAAAGGTTGTTGCAAAAATTACGATAGCGGATGTAAATCGTTTTCGAGGTGTCGTCATTTGGTGTTTTCTTTGATAAGTATTTTATGCAGTTTATCACGATGTCTAATGCATTTTAAGAGACCGGGTGTGATCCATGGTTTGATAATTCTGTTTTTGCTGGGTAGCTTTATTACTTTCGTGTTTTTATTTATAACAGCCGTCAGGGTGGCTACGAAGAGTTTTGATGCTTCATTAGGATCACAACTATAGAAGACTTCAGTAAATGGCATGGTTTCAATGTCCTTAACTGCGTCTGGAATGTTTGTACGTTCCTTCTTGAGTTTTGTTTTAATATTTCTATGGGTAAGTTCAATATTGAAAAGTAGTGGAATATGATCTGTAAATGGTGAGTCAAAGACTATTGTTTTTGATTTTTTTGTGCTCTTTAACATCACATGATCTAGGCAGTTTTTAAGCGAGTTGGAAGGAGATGCGCAGGTAGTAGTCCATGGGATGCTAAAGTGTTTAAATAGTCTTCACAATTCGGGTCAGTGCTGTTTGGGGAGATATTAATGTTGATATCCCCGACTATGGCCACTGTGTTAAGTGCTGACAGTGATGTGAGGAGATTATCAAGACTTGCCACAAACGGTGTCGTATTGTGTACGGATGGGGAGCGATAAATTGCGACTAGTGCAAATTCTGTGCCAAACTTTGCAATGGGGCAGTTTGCATCACATAGATCCACTTCTGTGATAGCCCAATCAAGGTTATGTCGAGCATATTTTATAGCACCGTCATTTTGATTTTTGTGACTGCTTTTAAAGGGAGTGTAGTTCTCTAGATGTGGACATTCATTAGTGACCTTGCTTAGCCAACACTCAGTCAAAACTATTAGATCACATTGAACTTCGATTCTTTGCAGTAGGACAGTAAGAGCATTGAAATTACGATTAATGCTACGTACATTGACGTGTAATATGCTAATAGATTTAGGGCCTTTGTAAATAAGTTTTGAGCACTGTTCAGGAGAGCATACTAGATAGTCCGAGACTTCAAAGGTTTCTAGATCTCGAACTATTTCAGCTGTATCAACCATTGTCTCTAAATTTTAGATAGTGACTCATATTGCTAATGTATTTTGCAAACGTCATAAAATAGTAGCAATCTATACGTGTAGTAGTTGCTGAGATTATAGGAGTGTGGTAAGTTCTGTTTTTATGTGTATGATGTGAGTATGGTGTGTAAGGGTGTGACAACTGGCGTAACATGATAATTGGAGTTATTGAGTAATTATAAGTATGGTGAGATAGGCTTTTTGCAGTATTTTTAGGGTGTTTGTTTTGAGTGTGTATAATAATAATAATATAGCATAAGGCATGCATTAACTATAACACTAGATGTACATAAAACTAAGTTTAACAACCAGATGAAGTAGAATGGTAAATAGTAACTTAAGATTAACATTTTAAAATTGTGGGAGAGTAATAAGTAAGTTAGTCAAATATTTACACCACTGAACCAATTTTGATGTTTGATACAGAGTAAGTTTGAACCCCAAGAAAGGACATACTACTTGTTATTCCGCGACTTCGTCTGGGTGCACGATAACAAACATAGTGATAGAAACGGTACTCTACAAAGCTGACCCTTTTCTGAAAATCGATGCGAGTACTCATTCAAGGTAATCTATATAGAGGATAGAAATATAGTACGGGTAGGTACAGTATTAATCTCTTTAGAGGTTAGTAGGTACTTACACACGGCTACATATCAAGCTATATATTTTCAGTATAAACTGATCTCACATTGTATGGCATTTCCGTATAATGAGAGGTCAGCTTGAACTGGAAATGTATAGCTTGATATGTAACCGTGTGGACCTAATACATATAGTACAGGTACTAACCTCTTTCCTGGTGAGACAGATACGTATTTGTGTGTTGTGTCCGGGTGGTGCGACGTAGTCCGGCTGAGTCTTTAGTATGCGGTTGCCAATGGTGGCCTCGGCTTCCTTCAGAGCCTCAGCCGCTCCAGGAGGCATGGCGTTTGGATCCGGTTTACGACTCAGATGCTCTTGCCACTGTAAAACGTTACGTACTGTGTAAATAAGATCCTTGTTCACGCCAATATCTCACAGTGTGGAGGTAAGTCATAATGACATGCCTACGCTCATTTGTTTAGAGCATTATACGTTTTCTCCGGAGATGTTTCCGGCCAATCAGTGCCGATAACTTACAAGACGTCAAAAGTGCAAACCGCCCTAATAGTCATATTAGTGTCCTACTCAAACTTCTTGCGACCGATCGCCGTAGCTCTGGGCTAAACCAGACTAATAAATAATCTCGTGTCGCTCATGTTTCAAAATAACAATCCACACTATCTTATACCTTTAAACGAGCAATTCTTGTATATATTGTATATATATAATCTGAATCTCGGAAACGGCTCCAACGATTTTCATGAAATTTAGTATATATACACGGGGTTTCGGGGGCGATAAATCGATCTAGCTAGGATTCATTTGTATAAAATGTCGTTTTATTCGTGTTTTCAATGACCAACTTTATCGATAATCAACTTGAACAGAAACTTATTATTTTAAACACAATTTACCAAGAAATACCGAGCAAAGCTCGGTCAACCAGATATTATATATATATAATATATTATTAATATTATAAATGCGAAAGTAACTCTGTCTGTCTGTCTGTCTCGCTTTCCTGCTAAAACTACAGAACCGATTTAAATGAAATATGGTACACAGATAGTTTAGAGCCTGAGAAAGGACAGAGGCTACTTTTTATCCCGGTAGTATGTTCCCGCGGGATATTTTCTGACCTCCACGCGGGCGAAGCCGCTGCCAAAAGCTAGTTAGTTATAAAAAGTGACTTAGAGTTCTTAGTTTGGTTCAACTACGAACTCATGAATAAATTTTTGTGTGCGGATGGTAGATTCGTCTGAGTGAGTGTGAGTGCATTCAGCCGCATGGAAAAAATCCTCGTGGTGCTCTGATTCAGGTGAGTGAAGTAATATTTATGACTTGCATTCCTAATTTGGTGTGAAATAGGCGTGTTCATCATTATCCTCCTCGCTCAATATTATAATTTACTGCTGCAAATATATTATTATACTAGCTTTTGCCCGCGGCTTCGCCCGCGTGGATGTCGGAAATTAACGCAGGTATTTTTCTAAAATAAAAGTAGCCTAGTTACTCCTTGTAACATTAGCTATCTGCCAGTGAAAGCCTCGCCAAAATCGGTTCAGCCATTTCAGAGATTAGCCGGAACAAACAGACAGACAGACAGATCGACAGACAGACAGACAAAAATTGTAAAAAATGTTGTTTTGATACACGGTACATATACATGTACCGTGTATACATCCATAAACACTTAGTAAAAAGTGGTATCTTAATATTACAAACAGACACTCCAATTTTATTTCTTTGTATGTATATGTATAGATAATAATATATACGTTCACCATCACCAGTTAGCTGGGACGTGGGCAAAGGGGCTGTGGAGACATGTACTGAGATAATTATAAATCCATGTTTATTTATCTATTTTTCACAAATCACTATTATCTCGAATCTCGACCTTCATTTAACGTATTAATCATTTAAACAACAAAGAAGTGAATTCTAAGATGACGGTAACTAAAGATGTCTGTTGAAGTGACGTGCTACGTGGCCCCCGACTAGGTTTATACACTGTGATAGCAGCAAAAGGAAGCTGAAAAAAACTTACAAATGTAGGTATATATATACAAACCTGAATAAATTGAACATGATGTCGGTTCAGGCGCAAGCGGTAGTTCCTGAGAGCTTTCTTCAGAGGATAGGGTGGCATTGGCGGCAAACCTAATAGGAAGGAAGCGACTCGTGGAGGTCCGAACGACGGTTTCCGTGCTCCTACGCGACGAATAGTTGACTCTGTATGTCTGTTTGTAAAAATCAGGTAAAATAAGTAAGTGATCGATTATTAACCCCAATTATGGCCATAACAGAAATGAAATGAAATTTAAGCATTTGGGTTCAATGAAAAGTATGTCTTCGGGAGTACGATGCAGCAACTGTGCGTTACACCTCCGCAAGCGCTGCAATATCGAAACAATAAAAATTGGAACGTAGATAGTCACTGAAGCGCGATGTTCCATCTATGAGGTCGCAAAATGTTGAAGGTCGCAAAATGATTGATGTTTAAGAGTACCTTCAAGTAGAATGTTTGCTAAAGCTCATAGCAACATGCGTGTTGTGTGAGGTTTACCTTATCATCAGCTGCCTAGCCGGTTCTCAACTCTGTTGGAGTTGGCTTCCAGTCTAACCAGATGCAACTGAGTACCAATATTTTACAGGGAGCGACTGCCTATCTGCCGCCACAACCGAGTTACTGGTTACGATACCCTTTGCTAAGACTGGTTGTCAGACTTTCGGGCTTCCAACAACCCGTAACGACTGTTAAAGATTAATAAATGACAGCCGAAACCAACGGCTGTACTTTCCGAGGCACGGAGGGATCATGGTACCCACCCATCCACGGAATTACCGAGGCAAGCGTAACCTGATCAATCGATTTGCACGGCTATTATTACTACAAGCCTCTCCGTAGGTAACCATGGCGTAGGTTTAGCTAATAGGTAGGGCCTAAAATTATTTTGATTTACTTACTGCAATTCCTTATCAGCTAACTCCAATAAATTCATATTCCTAGCAGCATGAACATTTAGAAAATACAGGTAAGACACAATAGCAGTTGTCAAAACCCTTGAATGGATTTGTGATTCTTTATAGAAAAAAATAAACTTTAGATATACATGTATACCTTCCTCTTAGAGCTGCTTCAGCCATCTTCTGGTATACTTCCTCCAGTTGAGCGTAAAAGTCTTTCGAGAGATTTTTTTGACGGAGAGGTCTTAACTTTACGGCAGGATCCCTGTATGATAAAATTGAATAAAAATACATATGTCCTACGCAAAAATAGTGATATTAAAAGGCAAATGCTGGTCAAATTTTCGGAAGAAGAGCAAAATGAAGGGATGTTCCCTCCACTTTGCTCTCTTCTGATAGCTGTTTGTCTAGACGAAGTCTAATCCTTTTTATGACAGTCTAATTCGTTTCTACGTTTTTGACGTATTCCACGACGACCTCCAATTTCTTTATTTGGCACTCAAAATGTATACTGTGTCAAACATTTTTTCCCAAAGTAAATTAATAGGGTTTTTTGTGATTAAAATGGTGGTATTACAAATTTAACCGTGTAATTAGTCCGTGTGACGCCGGACTAAAAGAATAGTACCTACTATTCTTTTGTTACTGAACTTGGCGGTGGCGGTGAATGGAAGCAAGAATTTGAAATTTCAAGACATTTCTGCACCACTTTAAACGGTGTTCTCTTATTTGGAGCTGATTTTCAATATAACGCCTTTGTTACACTTGCGGGGGTGGTTGGGAAGTTACGTTACACCCCAAATAATAATTAAACAAGATAAATTCATAATCTATAATGTATTATTGTAAACAGAACTAACCTGATCGCTCTCAAGGTGAAAGGGAACACATCGAGCATTACAATGTTCCTCGAATACATTTTATGTAAGGCTAAATCAGAAGCTTCGAGTTGATGTGCCAGTTTTCTTTTAGTCAGTTCTTTAGCATCGTCCAACTCTCTTTCTTGCACAACTAGAGGTCGAGGATCTAGAGTCTCGTCTATTTGTTGGGAGAACGGAAGCGCTCGATTCCTGAAGAAGTTTAGTACATTTTACATCATGTTAAATATTACCCACCTTAGTCAATATCGTGTTCCTATCAGCACTATGTCAAATAATCTATACTTAACATTGTAATGCTGAAGATTTTGTTTGTTTGTTTGGTTGAACGTGCTTATCTCAAGAACTTCTGGTGCGAATTGAAAAATTATTTTTGTGTTGGGTAGCCTATTTATTGAGGAAGGCTATAAGCTATATAACACGCTATAATTAAAAGGAGCGGAGCAGCAACGAAAAATGGTCGAAAATTGGCAGACAATTCGATACGACGGGAAGGGTCAGGTGAGCAAAAATTTGACGCGAGCAGAAGCTAGTGTTAAAATAAATTGATGTCTAGAGCATCACGCGTCGTCTCTCAATACATATGTGACAGTGTTTCTCGAAATGTCTGTGTTTGATATAATAACACTCGGGTAATATATAATAGACTTTGACATCCATATAGGTATACTTAGCTAATCATTTAGGCAGTATTCAGAATTTTCTTTAGAATGGTAAATATTAAAGAAAGGTAGAACACCATTTCTTTGGATATAGTTCGTGAACACAAAATACAAATAAAAATACAACTGAATTCACTGTGATCTACTTCAATATCTAGGATTATTGGTCGTTCGTCAACGTAGAAACGGACGTAATAAAATAGCGGTGGGATTTTTATGAGCACATCTTCAACGTACTGCTTTTTAGGGTTCCGTTGCCAAATGGCAAAAAACGGAACCCTTATAGATTCGTCATGTCTGTCTGTCCGTCTGTCTGTCTGTCTGTCTGTCCGTCCGTATGTCACAGCCACTTTTCTCCGAAACTATAAGAGCTACGCTGTTGAAACTTGGTAAGTAGATGTATTGGGCCATATTAGTAAAACAATTGAAAACCTTACCGCAGAAAATGTAAATATTAAATCTAAACTCAACGAAATAACTACCGTTTCTGAAAACACGGTTCAAAAAGTTATGCTTTTAGAAGCCGAAGTAAATAACCTCAAATGTATTTCTCCATCGACTTCAGACCAAGCGCATACGACTTATGAAGACTTTGTACAAGAAATCAAGGAACGAAATATGAGAGCTAAAAATGTTATAGTTTCTGGTATCGCTGAACCTATTAACAAATCAACAACCGAACGCCAAGAATACGAAAAGGCTGAAATTACCAGAATAATGAAACTTGCCTACAATGACTGCCCTCAACATGAGAAAATAATGCGTCTTGGTAAATATAAGCCCGACCATTCCCGATCCATTAAAGTATTTTTTTCATCGGAGGACACAGCGAAAGCTATATTGCGGAACAAACATAACCTGAACATCGAGAACATAAAAATGTATTCCGACCAAACACCATATCAGCGTAAATATATGCAAAATCTGAAAGACGAGCTGCAAAAACGCACTGCTGTTGGGGAAAATAACCTAATCATTAAGTACATTAAAGGAGTACCTAAAATCATCTCGACAACCGAACAAGTACCGTCCACTGTGTCAACAACTTCAAAAAACTAACTTCCTGCTCAGAGAGAATAACATATCAAATAACGAATAATTACACTGATGTCGTCTCAACAAAAAAATCTCTAAAATTTTTCTACGCCAATGCTCGTAGTATAGTTAAACCAGGTAAATTCGATGAGCTAAAATGTATTATCGCATCTTTACAAGCAATCACACACATTATTGTACTTTCTGAGACATGGATCAAAAGTGATGACGAGGTGAGAAGACTTCAAATTCCATGCTACACCCATTATTATAACTTCAGACAGAATAAAAGAGGAGGCGGGGTCTCAATATTTGTCCACAACAACCTAAAACACCATCTTATAGAAGAACATTGTATAGATGACACTCATTACCTCTGGATTTTTGTAAAAAAGTTCTCTTTAAGCATTGGTGCCATATACAAACCAGACAAAAGCAATGTGGAAAACTTCCTTCAAATTTATTCGCAACAATTACAGACGAAGAAGAGAGCGATAGGATTTGGCGATTTTAACCTAGACTTGCTGAACCCAGACCGAGCTATTCGTAACTACAAGAACACACTGAAAGAAAGTAACTTCAAAATTCTAAACAAAATTGATTGCAAATATACCCGTGAAACTGTCTCGACCAAAACCATACTAGATCATGTCTCGTCCAACCTACAGGAAAATAACTTTCATTTGGTCATGATTGAATCTGCGATGTCCGACCATAAGCAAATATTTTTAGAAATTAAACCGTATACCCCTCCCCCCCTCATGAAAATGGAATATACGGCATTGGATTACCCAAAACTATATAAGAGCTTTGAAGACATTATAAACCATACAAACGATGATGAACCCATTTATGAGAGATTGGCTAACAAACTGCAGTCTTGTTTATCAAAGAGCAAAATATCTAAAATAAAAGTTTTGAACCCTCCACGGCAAGATTGGATAAAAAAAGAAATCATACATGATATTAACAAGCGGAACATATTATGGCAAAAATGCAAATCAAACACACCAGACACGGCATTACGAACGGAATTTGAGAATACAAAAGCTAGAGTAGCGCACAACATACAAAAGATAAAAAATTCATATTACTATAAATGTTTTAAGGACTGCATGACAAAACCACGGAAAATGTGGAAACTGATAAATGATTTATCCAAAAATAAAATCAGACAAAGGTCGGGACCAGATAAACTCGAGACTGACAATGGTACTATTACAGATCAAAAGGAAATATGTGAAAGGTTCAACTCTTACTTTTCGACTATCGGGTCATCACTAGCAAACCTTATCAGTGACAAGTTAACTGGAAACCAAGCTCAAGAACCTGTAACACGTGACTCAACAGAACTAAATTGTTTAATACCAGCAACCACGGATGAAGTCATTAAAATTATTGACAATTTAGATCCAAATACTAGTTCTGGCATTGATGGCATTAGTACAAAGTCTTTAATATGTGTTAAAAAGTTAATCGCAAATGAACTTACAGCCTGTATAAATCTTTGTTTGGATCGAGGTATTTTTCCTGATGGCTTAAAAATTGCGAAAGTTATCCCTATTCACAAGTCTGGAAGTAAGTCTGATCCTTGTAACTATCGCCCTATATCTGTCCTTCCTGTTATCTCAAAAATCTTCGAGAAAATCTTGTATAACCGTTTGGAAACTTTTCTTAAATCAAAAAAATTTTTATATCAAAAACAATACGGTTTTCGACCTCTCTCAAATACTCTTTCGGCCACTATTGATCTTATAACTAAAATAAAAAACAAAATTGATTAAAAGCAAGTAGGTTTAGGTATTTTCATTGACCTCAAAAAAGCTTTTGATACTATAAGTCCCGACCTGTTATTACAAAAGCTGTCTGACATTGGTATCACAGGCCAGGCACTCCAGATTTTTAAGTCATACCTGCAAAATCGTATGCAAATTGTCAAAATAGGTAAATATCAGAGTAGTTCACTTCCTGTCACTTTTGGTGTACCTCAAGGTTCAATTCTGGGGCCATTGTTATTCCTAATTTATATTAATAACATATCCAAGATTGGCCTCAAAGGCGACATCTCGCTTTACGCTGATGATACAAGTCTTTTCTACTTTGGGAATTCAATCGAAGCTATGGTACCTTGTATCCAAAATGATTTAAATTCACTTAATGACTGGCTCCAGTCAAACCTTCTAACCATCAATACCACAAAAACCAACTATGTCGTGATTGCCCCCAAAAACAAAAAAATAAGCCATGATATACAACTCAAAATAAATGATCAATTCATCCAAAGAAAAACTAAAGAGAAATATTTAGGTTTAATCTTAGATAACTATCTGAGTTGGAAGCCTCATATTGAGAAAATTAGATGTAAACTTTTGTCACTGACAGGAGCTCTTCATAATATAAATAAATGCCTTCCTCGGAAAGTTCGATATATAATTTATAATTCTTTAGTTAAACCACATATAGACTACCTAATAGAAATCTGGGGAACCGCAGCCAAATCTAATCTAGAAACATTACAAACAACACAAAACAGATTAATCAAAATATTATTTAATTTCAAGTTTCGAACGTCAACACAGAAAATATACGAAGATACAAAAATAATGAACATTTCCCAAACATATATGTATTATACATGTATACTAATACGCAAAATATTACACAAAGATATCCATACAACACTAAATTTCACAAAAAAATATCAAGTACACAAAATTAAACTACGAAACTCCAATTACTTAGTAACACGTCCTCCTAGAACTGTTAATTACGGGAAAAGAAACATAGAATTTGAAGGTGTCAACATGTATAACAAAATACCGATGGAAATAAAAGAAGCGAAAAGTATGTCTTGTTTTAAAAATAAACTTAAATCCTATATATTGAGACAGTGAAAAAAAAAAAAAAAAAAAGTAGTTTTAGCAAGGGTTCATGCGACCAAATAATACACAATAATAATAAAAAATTATAAAAAACAAAACTTTATAGATAGTACGCTGCCATGTATGCCACATCTAGTAGAATATTAACTTTTACTATATATCCGTGTTTACTCGGTTGGTGATTGGTTGTTTACTTGAATTTTATATCACTACCTTCATATTTTAATTTTGCGTCGTTTTTGTACGCTCAAAAACATTTTATGTTAATTTAATTTCTCAGTAAGTGAATTATTGTGAATTCTTAATGAGGAATAATAAAGTTCTTAAACCATATTCTGTAATCCGCATCAAGATTTTTACACTAAAATAGAAAAAAAACAATAAATTTTGGGGTTCCCCATACATAGAACTGAAACTCAAAATGTTTTTTTTTCATCAAACCCATACGTGTGGGGTATCTATGAATAGGTCTTCAAAAATGGTATTGAGGTTTCTAATATCATTTTTTTCTAAACTAAATAGTTAGCGCGAGAGACGCTCGGTAAAATGTGTCCCCCCCCCCCCCCCCCCCGTAACTTCTAAAATAAGAGAATGATAAAACTTAAAAAAATATATGATGTAAATTACCATATAAACTACCACCGAAAATTGGTTTGAACGAGATCGAGCAAGTAGTTTTTTTTTAAAACGTCATAAATCGTAAACCGCAATTTAACGTTCATTCAATCAGCTGACATATAAAAATAAAAAAAAACATTTATTTTCATAACCATAAACCTTATGCATAAACCGAAAATACCTACAGGTGTGTACGGAACCCTCGGTGCGCGAGTCCGACTCGCACTTGTTTTTTTGGATGGGAAATCATCAAATGACTTCTCCCGCTCTTGGGTGGAGCGTCTTCCTTCAAACAAAACTTCAAACCCACCCGTGTTCCTTCAGTTGCCCTTTGTGCCAGGGTCACGGTTTCTCTTTCGAACAAATCTCGCGACCCTGGCAGGCATCGGTCCTAGCTGACCCCTTCAGTTCTGCTGAAATCTCTTTGAGGCGCTCGTGGAACACTACACGCCGTCGACACGGGCCTAGTCCTTACCGGGCGACGACCTACCCATTGCTCGCCGCCCGCAAGCCCGCGCCTACGGTGGTCGGGAGTCCGCAATCGACTCCCGACGCCCGGGACTTCTCCTCCTGCGGTCAACGTACTGCTTAGCGCCGAGAGTTGAAAATCGAACAATGTGTCTTATAGACGCGCTGAGATGCAGTCATTGTTAAAGGGTGGGCGATAAATAACGAACTACAAAATAAATTAATAAAATTCCACTTACGCTTTTATTAGCTTGTTATATTCAACTGTAAGTTTACTCAGCTGGTCGCGAACTCTTTTCTTATGTGCGTTGGCGATCGCCATCATTTTGTCGAATTCTTCCTTTTGCTTCAGTTGTTCGTGTGACATCAACTCTCCTTCTACAGTGCTATGCTCTTTAACTCTTGCTATTTTCTGCAAAAGTGATGTATTATTAGTTAACTGAGGTTGAAACATTTATCTTACTTTTATCTTACTTTTTACTATGAGTTACAAAAAAAAAGAAAAAATTGTAATAAATGCAGGTACTTGTATTTTTGAAGGCAGCTCTACACGGCTACATATCAAGCTATACATTTTCAGTTTCAGTTGACCTCGCATTGTATAGGGGTTTCGTACAATGAGAAGTCAGTTTGTACTGATAATGTAAAGCTTGATTTGTCGTAGTGCGTACAGGGCCTAGGAGAAGTTACGCCAATTAATTAGAAATTGTGCCGTATAAAGTACCTTTTCTGTTACTTATAAAATAGTAGAAAACTAAGTTAAAACTGTACAATAAATATAAAAAAAAATAAGTAGGTAATCGCTACGAGATGTAAGAATCTGATGCAGAAAGTATAGTTTTCAGAGATTTTGCCTGTTTGTTTAGATGAATGTGCCAGTAAGGCACAAAAACAGCTGAACAGATTTGAATAAAATTAATTTTCCTGGAATAACACGTATGGTAATTTTAATACCAGATGAAATATTCATTCCCGTGGGATATTTCCGAGATTCACGCAGGCGCAGACTCGGGCAAAAGCTAGTAAAATATATTTTTAATACTAACAAGCGATTCTGGAGGTGCCCGTATCCTCTTTTTTGGGAGCAATCGTTCTGGAAAGTTGACTATATAAGAGAATATATTTCCATCGGCACCAGAAGAGTATAGACGCCTGAAACAATGTTAGGATGAGAACAATTGAGAGAACAGAGAACAATTAATAATGTAAAATTTAGTTCGGTACACCTTTGCCTAATGCTTCTGGAAAAATGGACAAACAGACGATGAAATATTACGTTAAGTACGTAATACGTACGTACGTTACGTTACGTATCTTTGTTAAGTATTATTAGCTTATAGAAAAGTCTATGTGTTTCTGCCACCAAGCATTTTTGCTGTTTCGATTTAACCTTTCGTGTGTTTAAGACTTGGATTCATGTTCGAAAAATCTTTACCCTTGTGGGCCTAAACGTGGATCCACGTCCAAACCTAACAATTTTTTTAAATGAGATTTTGTTCATTATACTTTGGCTGTTTGGGTCTATTTTGCTTTGCATAGAAAAGGACCGAATTAATCCGTATCGAGAGTTTTTTCAGCAATAAAAAATAAACATCCTGTATCACCGCTCTATGTTCTCTTTCAGTGCGCCCGGGCACACAACGGTTATTATTACGAGCGTGGATCAAGCACACGAAAGGTTAAGGTGCCTTTTGGGCGCCTTTTCAAATGTAATGTTTTAGTAATTCCAGCCATTGAAGCGGGCTTACTCTCTAAGTCGACATTGACACGGACGTAATAAAATCACGGCGGGACCGCGGGAATTGTTTCGTGCACAGGAACTTCAACTCTCTACTTAGCACCCAGAGTTCATAATCGAACAATAAAACACATTGTTTGTTTTTCGACGCGCTGAGGTTCACTCTTTTGAATTCTCAAAGCTTTTTTTTTGTGGGTGGGAAATCATCAAATGACATTTCTCGGTCTGGGTGGAGTGGGAGGGCGTCTCAGACTTTTACTGCCTAAAACCCACCCGTGTTCCTTCGGTTGCCCATATGCCAG
Source organism: Aporophyla lueneburgensis (assembly GCA_932294355.1). Taxonomy (NCBI): domain Eukaryota; kingdom Metazoa; phylum Arthropoda; class Insecta; order Lepidoptera; family Noctuidae; genus Aporophyla; species Aporophyla lueneburgensis. Next base: position 15,647,450 of record OW028746.1, on the reverse strand, counting down.
GGCCACAGTAACTCTTTCGAACAAATTTCGCGACCTCATATCTCAGTTTAACATCGAGAAATAAAATGGGCAAAAAAATCCGCCGCGATTTTATTACTTACATCCGAATGTCGACTAATACTGACAACAAGGATACGGGCCCGTCTGAGAAGGAAATCCGGAATGAACTTTACTTCCGGTTGATTAAGCTTTTCAGTCGGGAGTAAATATAACTGTCAGATCGTGTTAAATCATTTATTCTTATTTAGGGTCCCGAACAAATTTTATGTCCAGGGCTTGTGCAGAGTAGGAAAAACTCGTCATTTCTGCCGAAACTACTTAAATAGTAGAGTGCAAGTTGCAAGCATCGGTGATCATTTATATACTTACCATCATTAGAGATTCTACCCGTTTTACAAGTATTAAAATAAAATGTTAAGTATACCGTAATCGCTCGTACCTGGAATTGTGGCTAAGTTCTAGGCAGGTGAGAGACCCTGTGTAACGATCATGCATTGGTAAATAGTAGACATCAACGAAGTCTATGCGAGGAATTGGTTGTTTCTGAAAATTGAAGGATATGATATTATTCTTACATTTTGTTAGCCTATATTGTAACCCATTGCTGGGCAAACAACCCCAATATTCTTCCAAACTTGTTTTGGGCGATGTCATGATAATGCCACCCAAACATATACCTAATCAGTCACATACATACATAAGCATACGCCTTTTTCCCATGGGGGTAGTCAAAAACTACAGAACGCCACCAATCAGTCACCAAAACTTACAAACTAAAATGTTTGTTTCCATATCTTGCAATAGTCGTACATTACACCAATCGGGAGTTGTCCTTGGGTGCATTTGAATAGTTTGAACAAGAATAGTCGTTCGTTGGTGGTCATATTAATAAAAACAGCTAATAGGCCTTTGAGTTGGCTTCGGCCCTTCGTACATTTTCCAAAGATCCTGAATACCAGGGTCCCAAAAATTTCATGAGACGGAAATAAAAAAAACCGGCCAGGTGCGAATCGGATTCGCGCACGATTGGTACCAAACCATTATCGGCAAAAAATCACATTTGTTGTATGGGAGCTCCCCTTAAATATTTATTTTATTCTGTATTTTAGTATTTGTTGTTATAGCGGCAACAGAAATATATCATCTGTGAAAATGTCAACTCTCTATCACGGTTCATGAGATACAGCCTAGTGACAGACGGATGGACGGACGGACGGATAGCGGAGTTTTAGTAATAGGGTTTCCATTTTACCCTTTGGGTACGGAACCCTAAACAGAATGCAGCAGCAGCTTATTACTGGGTTGAGGCAATAACCTAATATTAGGTCTTTACCTATGAAATTGCCGTGTTGCAGTACTGGCCATTTCAAATCAAAATAATTTTTGTTTGTCTAAGAATTCTAATTTCAAATTAATTTTATTTTAAAAACATGGAATTCTTTTTCCAAAAGTAGTCATTTGTTTATTGATTAGTGTTACATTTTCATCGCATTTCAATCTTTTTCGTCATCATGGATACGTTAAAAATTCGAGTAATTATGGAATATGAGTACCGTCGTGGCAGCAACGCGGCACAAGCGGCACGCAACATCAACGACGCTTACGGAGCTAACACTACAAACCAACGCACCACCTGTTATTGGTTTGCTCGCTTCCGTTCTGGAAATTTCGACCTGAAAAATGAACCTCGCGGTCGTCCGAAGACTTTGGTCGACAATGACGAATTAAAGGCGATTTTGGAAGCTGATGATACACAATCTACGGCTGAATTAGCAGCAGCTTTCGACGTTAGCGTCAAAACAATATTGGTCCATTTGCGTCAAATTGGCAAGGTAAAAAAGCTTGACAAATGGGTGCCCCACGAACTCAATGATCGCCAGCGCGAAGTACGCGTCGAGACGTGCCTTGCACTGCTCAACAGACACACAAATGAAGGAATTTTGAACCGCGTTGTTACCTGCGATAAAAAATGGATTCTGTTTGATAACCGCAAGCGCTCAGCAAGTTGGTTGGATCCTGGTTCAGCACCTAAACAATGCCCTAAACGTAAACTTACCCCTAGAAAAGTGATGGTCACTGTTTGGTGGTCTAGCGCCGGTATGATTCATCACAGCTTCTTACGAAACGGGGTGAGCATTACTGCAGATGTGTACTGTGAAAAATTGAACTCAATGATGGAGAAGGTGGCACATCTCCAACCAGCATTGGTCAATCGCTCGTCTCCGCTGCTCCTGCACGACAACGCGCGACCTCATACTGCACAGCAGGCGGTCTCCAAGTTGCAAGAACTGGGGTTAGAAGCTCTCCGTCATCCGCCCTACTCACCAGACCTTGCGCCTACAAACTACTACTTTTTCCAGAATTTGGATAACTTCTTGGCGGAAAAAAAATTCAATACCCGAGAGGCAGTACAAAATGCCTTTGAAGAATTTGTTGCCTCCCGTCCAGCTGATTTTTTTAAGAAGGGCATCAATAATCTGCCACTGCGTTGGCAAAGATGCATTGATTGCATGGGTGATTATTTCGATTAATACAAATAAAAAATACATGAAAAAAAAATCGTTTAATTTTTTTCATACAAAACGGCATTTTGATAGGTAAAGACCTATTATTTTAAAACATTTTTATGGTTAGTTTAGATAGAATGGGAAAATCCCCGCACAGGCGCGACCCTTCTCTAGCCGCAATTCAAAACACTAGTCCGAGTTACGATCCGTCTGTGTGTGATATTCAACAATATGGTACTATTTTCAATGAAGCCAGCGAACTCTCGAGTATTTTTCTTCATCGGGCGTTCTGTCTGAACTGACCCTTACGTAGAGTGAGGGTATCACTACCTAAGAGTCAGTTGCAATGAAGATTAAATAAAAAAGAATAATACTTAGCTGACCTCTTCTTTAGCTAGCCGTCTGCCTTTAAGTTTTTTCAGTAGCTTGTGCATCGAGGTCATCCACACCTTGTGATGACGAGCAGGGTTGTCTTCCTCTTCAGTGGGCATACGTACCACTCGGATAATTCCCGTGTTTGTTCCAACAACGAGGTAGCGGTCTTCGCATCTGATTCAACATCTCATAAAGCATTAAGACAATTGGCTTGATAAGTAGCACTGGAACTAGTGCAATTGTGAGAGGATGGTTGAGAGCAAGTACAGAAGAATTGAAAATGTGTACACAATCATTAAAACTCTTTTTCATCCCACCATCTCGGAAAGAGTATTTTTAATCTTCAATATCTGAGTGGAAAAGCCGTTTTTATAACTCTAGAGCAGCGGTCGGCAACCTTTTGGCAGGCAAGGGCCACCAGGTAGCAAAATAAACTAAAGGCGGGCCGCACTCGTGATAGTAACCCTAGAAGCTCAATATACCTACAATCCTACATATATCCCAAAGATGGTCATATCCCATATAAAAAAATGAAAATGCTATTGTATTAAAATTGTTAACACATTCGGAATTTAATTCATACACGTAATACGTGTATGAATTAAATTCCATTTACATTTTGTTCCAGTTACATTATGTTTACATGTCTGGGCTTTATAGCTAAAAAAATAATCACCGAAAAATTGAAATGAAAACTACAAAGTAACTACTAACAAGCAACTGATTTTATAAAAATTTCAGTGTGATGTCTGAGGTTGCATTTGGGAGGCTATCTCTTGTAGGTATGTTAGCTGTCATGTCGTTGCAATTAGAATACGTAGAATGGCTCTCAAATGCTCGTATATGTGGCGAGAAGCATATTTATTTTTTCTACAATCGACAGTTGAAAAAGTTTGTTCGCATAAATAAGTGCTACGTACTAAAAATTGCAAGCTGCCATAAAATTTAACAAGATCATTGATTTTATAGAAGGAGCTTTTGAGAGCATCATTAGATTGGAGATCAATCACGTTCATTTGTAAATGACTCGGTACTCCAATTTCACACAAGAAAAAGCTTGCTAAAATCTTCAGTTAGCTTGAAACTTTTTCAAAATCAAATCTGTCGCTGAATTGAGTTTGCAGTTGTATTAAAATATTTTTTATTTTATCACTTTTCCAATGAAAATTAATTCTAAGTTCCTCGACAGCCTTTTTACAATAAGGAAAATGATCCAACTCTTCTTTATCAATATGTTTTATAAAGAGTTTGAGTTTCATTTGGAATGCCTTTTTTTTGTGGGTGGGAAACCATCAAATGACGTCTCCCGCTCTTAAGTGGAGCGGGAAGACGTGTCAGACTTTTACTGACTAAAGCTCACCCCTGTCTCTTCAGTTGCCCATGTGCCAGGGCCACGATATCTCTGTCGGTCCTAGCAGACCCCTTCAGTACTGCTGACATCTCTTTGAGGCACGCGTAGAATACTACGCGTCGTTGACACGGGCCTGGTCCTTACCGGGCGGCGAGCTACCCATTACTCGCCGCCCGCAAGCCCGCGCCTACGGTGGCCGGGAGTCCGCGATCGACTCTCCACGCAAAGGAGGGCGCGAAGGAGGAGACGCCCCGGGGACGTGAGGGCGCAGAGACTGCCACTCCCTCACGCGCCCGGCCTCCTCCTTCGCGAGCATTACTGATTCGCAGAAGGAGGTGACGGCTTCCCATGCCCTCTCGCTCCATATCATGTCTCTTACCAGGGCCGGACGCGAGGGACCGCCGCCGCCGATAGCCTCCACGAGGACACGGCGGTGCTCCGCCCAAGCAGGGCACACCTCCACCGTATTCTCCAGACGATCCTCGCAATGGAAACACCCAGGCGTTTCCTCCCAATTTATCCTGAACAGAAACCCTGCAATCCCATGCCCGGTGAGGACCAGCGTTAGGCGGAAGGTGAGGACGCCGTGGTACCTCTCTATCCACTTCTCAAAAAGGGGACTTACCGCCGCAATTGTGGCGTACCCATCGCTGGGTTTCGACAATCGTACCCGCCATGTCGCCATGAGATCACACCGGAGCTCTGTCCGCCGTGCCACGATCTGTCGCGGCAGCGGAGTTTCCCCCCTAGCGTTTCGCCTCCTCGCGCTACTCCCACATATGCGCGAGGACGAGGACGTTTGCCACTAGATCCCATGGTGGCACTCCGGAAAGGAGGCTCACCGCCTCGCAGGAGACCGTACGGCATCCCCGGACTAGCCAGATTGCCATGACCCTTTGGGACGCACTCAAACACCGGTGCTCCGTAAACGGCCATGGACCGCATGACCCCCGTGTAGAGCTTCTAGTAGGAGGCGTTTGATTCCGGCCCCTCTCGCACCAGCCACCCGACGAGACGGTCTGCAATGACTCTTAGAGCTTACTCACCTCATCGAGCAGCTCGATGGGCCGGCAAGCGGACGGAGAGTCCACTGGGCGCATTTGGAATGCCTTTACGTCTGTGTGCATATCAGAGATTATTATTTTTCACCTAGCGTTTTTAATTCATGAGTTATGTACATCTGTCAAAAATCCAAGGTCTCTTAACCATTCAGTATCTGTCAGCTCTGGAATAGATTTGCCTTCTTCATTCATATTCTTTTCTTTCTGAGATCAAAATATTTTCAATACTGCACCTCTACTTAACCATCTTACTTCAGAATAATAAACAACATTTGTTCGTTCGCGGGCAGAGCGAAGCGCGTTCTTAAGGCTGGATCCACACTATACGATCGCGATTCGTTCATGCATTTATTTTGATATTTCTTTCTTATTCACAAAACATTCACGGGCCGCAAGTAAGACGTCCGCGGGCCGCGGGTTGCCGCCCCTGCTCTAGAGGATAAAGTAAATTGAATTTAGAACATCGTGTGCACTAAGTTTGTAAATTCAAAACATCGTTAAACCTATTTACTTCTACCTCCATGGTGCCGAATTTATCATACAACCTTTTTCTAATTTGTTAAAAAACTCAGAGTCGGAACCTTATTGGTGTACTTTTTTTTTAATTTACTTTGCGCGCCCCATTTTCTTTTCACGTCACTAACAAAAATATTACACTCTACTTAGGCAGCTGTAGCAACTTTACTTTAAATTTTTCTTAATTATACCTAAGTATTATTTGAAATAATTTATAGATAATTCTGTAATACTTACCTATCATAATGTAGTACATAATAAATATTAATACCTAAACTGAAATAAAAGTATCTTGTGATTGTAAATGCTTTTTTTGCATTTAGTCATTTCCTCGCTGAGGTGGGATGAAAAGTTACGTGTTGCACTCGAGTGCAAAGATTTTTCACCTCGTGCTCTTTTGATTCCCTCGCTAATGCTCAGGATTCTAATTTTTGAATCACTCGCTGCGCTCGTGATTCAATTTTAGAATCCTTCGCTTGCTCGGTCATCAAAATTGAGCACGCGGTTAAAAAGCAACTTTGCACTCTTGTATAACAAATAACTATTGTTTAAGAAACGCTGATGGGTACATTTATGACTTGCCAATGCACGGCACGTTACGTCGTATATTATAAAAGCGACCAATTTCATGTCATAAATCATCTTTCGCAATATCTATGCCTTTTCAAAGAAGTCAATGGATTAAGGATGTCAGATTTGAACAAAGATAAATAGGTAGTCATGAGCCTCGGCCAGAAACACGTATAAGTTTTTTAGTGGATTAAGGTATATTAAGCTGACCTCTCATTATATAGGATTTCAGTACAACGAGCAGTCACATTATACTTGAAAATGCTAAAATGGAAATGTACCGAATTACTTAATATTTAGTGCGTATTATCTAGCTAGATCATATCTTACACAAATTTCAAAGTCGTCAAATCTTCACACCAAGCCCCAGGGAACGGGGCGTACTTGAGGATTTTATTGATTCCCGGCTGGATCAGGAGTAAGGCACCAGTGCCGCGCTGAGTGACCCATACGCCTTCGTCGCAATAATGGGCCCAAGTGACCGTTGTGCCCAGCATACTCTCGCTTTCCACTAAAATGGTAATGGTGATATTAATATCATAAAGCATTATCAGCTTTAAGCCTGATTTACACGGTACCTACGATTTAATTGCTTGTGGTGTTTATAAGCTGAAGTAACTAAGTCTTTTGTTGCTGTAATTTTATTGTATGCCACCGGCAAGAAATTTGCATTCAAGAAATAGTACGTACTTAGTTCTATTTCGCCAATCCATTCCCCTTCTTCTTCGTCATCATCTCTTTGTGCAGCCTCCTCTTTAGCTTTTAAAGCCTCTTCGTCTATGCTGGCAAGATCTTCTTCTTCTGGGAAGGGTCTGTGGCGCATGCTACGAATGTCGAATCGGATTTTAGCTCAGTTTGTTTCACTTGGTTAAATTATTTTTATTATCCCTGTATTATTTCATTGTGTCCCTTTGCTGGGCAAAGGCTGTATACTGCTAAATCTCCCAGTCTTGTGCGATCTGTGGCCATGATGACATACAAATATTATCAGGTCGGACCACCACCTTGCCGTGGCTTACCGAGACGGCGATATCCTCTCCCGGGCATCAAGCGAATGACGAACTTTGCCCATCTCTCTGGGTGCATTTGTGCGACATGTCCGGCCTTCTCCCACTTTAGCTTGGCTGTTTTTTTTTCCCAACATATGCTACTTCGCATAAGGAGGATAGTTTTGCTATGTTTCTTTAAAATAAATTAGTTTAAGACCCGAATTTCTTTTCAATGGCTTACGAAGGTGAGTAAAAGACGAGGGCAATTGGTAAGTTCAAGACTGAACCTTAAGACCAATTCACTTGGTAATACTGTTATGAAGTTGGTACATTATCACCAAAACAAAACTTTTCTGTACTAAATGCTGAATAAATGCAGTACTTACAAATGATTCTTTACCAACGTCTCTTTATAGGACACAAAATCCAACTTGAATGTTGTTATATCAGTGTATTTGCGAACTTTTGGCTCCGGCAGCACTGCTTCCATTATAAGGCCTACTTGACCACAAAGCAAGAGCACATGTTCCTGAAAACATGGAATGCGAGATAAAAGGTAAGGTAGGGCAAACAAAGGGTACATTGAGAGCCCATTCACACGTAAAACAACCACACCACGTCACAGCGATAAAATGTGGGCAAGCAATGGTTACGTGTTAATAGTTTCGCTACAACTTATTGCATTTGCGTTATCGCTGGTCGTTGGCAGGTGGTTACGTTGTGGCTATCTTTAATAGAATTTGCAGACAGATCGACTCCAGCTTTGACAGTGAAGGCGCTTCGACGCAACTTTGTGGTTGTGACGGCGCCTCTATATGCTTGGTATAGCCCACATGGTTGATTTTGACGACCATATGTGGTCCGTGAAAATGGACTATTCGTTCTCATACAAATTAGCGACAGTACACGTGGTGTCGTAATGTGGTTGTGTAATCGGCCCCTTAAAGGAAACGAGTTTCGAGGAAAAAACGATTCATAATTTTTTGCAAATCTAAAGAATTACTATATAGAAGATCCTACATAATTATTTTTAATCCGATGATAGCCAGCATCGTTGAAGAAACAAACTAGTGTTTTTTGCTCACTCGAATTGCTTTGCGACTATCCAAGACATAATTATTTGCATAAACATATTGATGAATCCTTTTGGCGTGAGATGCTGTGACAACACAATTTTATCGTTCTGCGTATGATAGCTTGGCTGGACAAAAGTGCATAATTACACCACTTACCGCTTCAGGTTTCCAGGTCATATATGCGATGTTATTTGGCGTTTCTATGAAGCCGATTCTATTAAGTGTGAACGGAGTGTTTAACACCAACTGGTACATGAATATGGTGCTATCCTCCCCACAAGTTACCAGCATTGTGCGTTGCGGGTTTATTGTAATTTGAGTTATTGCTTTCGAGTGTGGTTTCAGCAGCTGAAAACACAATGAACGTTGCTGATTCTTTATTAGCCATTCTTAATCCTACCGTTACAACAATAGTCAACGTGGACAGTAAGTGGGTACAAAAATAGTTACTTAATTAAAACCTGATCTTTATATGCAAGCAAAGTTTTCGTTTCTGATAAAAAACAGTTTTTTGGCAATAATTCCTTCTAGTCACCATACTTTTGTGTGATCACTTGCGAATTTTTTAAGATTTTGTGGAAATTATGAACATGTTTTTCTCACCGAAATCATGTCTAGAACATCAGCGTTATCCGAGTCCGCGCTATGTATAGTTAGAGTCGAATGCACTCGTATGTCGATCATGACCCTCTGAGTCTCAAGTATGTCTGGGTGTAGCATTAGTGTGCGCATTATACCGTCATCAAAACCCACTAATAATATGCATGACGTCTCATCCACCTGGAGATTTAAACAAATACCAATTGCAATATTTTTGGGTTTTCAATAATGCGACCACTCTATATTTTTTTAATATTGTATGAGACAATGATAGGTCTTACATGATAGAAGTTCACTTACGTCCAAAGGCGGGTATAACAAACACGAAATCGGTTTCGGAAAAAGATACCGAGCAAGCAGTTTATGTGTATCAGTATTATACGCTTGCAATGATCCGTCTTCACCTGCCGTTATCAATATGTGATGTGTCCTTAAAGCTGCCATAGCAACAACTGCTCCAGCATGACAGGTTATAACCTTCCGATGATCACATTCTAATTTATCAATTTCTAAGTCTACAATCCAAATACCACCGTTGCCATCCTTGGGAAAAATAATAACATTAGAAGCTTATTTAGCTATCCGTTATAAATTTCTGTTATAGATTTTTATACTTACTTGTGCATACCAATACATGTCTCTTCTATGCTTAAGACACATTATCTGGCAATCAGGAACCTACAAATAAAACTTTAGCTTCAAAGAGAAATCCAAAGGCTAATCAATCTAGGTTAAACAACTGATTATTAAAGTTAGTTCTTATTTCAGCGATAAAAATTAGGATACGTATATAGTCCTCAAGACCGATGACCATGGTGGCCAATCTCAACGGAGACTAGCCGTCGATACGTACACATGTTTCGGCAACTGGATTGAGTTCAACGTAGGGGTCTTCCTCGGGGGGATCAGCTTGGTCCACCGTGTCCCAATACCACGCACGGACACACCCGTCACGAGCGATTGTCGTCACTTCGTCATAAGTTGGGCTCAGCATGAATTGAATCTGAAAAAGCAGTTTTAGGATAAAGTTAGTGTTCGGGCAAAATAATAGACAGCTTCAATAGCACATTAACGCGTGGAGTTATAAAATAAATCGTTAGATCCTTGCTCAGGGCCGTAGCTAGGGGAGGGGGGGCATTTTGGGGCAATGCCCTACCTTGAAATCACAATGCCCTACCTTAAAAATACCAAAAACGAAGATAACCTATTAGAATTGGATTGTATGTTTATAGTTTTAGATAAAAAATTGTAGCAATAGGTATCCAAACTTTTCCGAACATACCACAGTTTGAGACATTCATTTCATATTATAATAATTATTTTCTCTGTGTATAAATGGCATATGCCGATGCAGAGAAAAATTTCAACCATCTTGTTCGCTTGTTCTTCATCATTGAGGATTTAATAGCTGTCCTTAGATCCATGCTCATGTTCTGTCATAGAAATTATTTGTCTATGAATAGCTATTGAATGTACATCACTGACCAAGCAGGCGCGGTCTGAGGGAGCGGGGTCCTAGGGGTCATGACCCCCCCCCCCCAAAGAGTCAAGAGCCTGTATGATACATTCCAGTTTTAAGTAAGTTTGTGGTCTTGCATTCTACATTCTCTTGATACTTGAGCTTTTCTTCATAAACCGACCAACCAAATAATTCCCGGTTCTTTTGGAAAAATCTAACCTATCCGAGGTGGCACAAAAATTTTCGAGCTCGCTGCGCTCGCTCTTACATTCATAATACTCCTAGTTGCCTGAATTTTCCTGGCATAAGTCGACGATGTAACTTTTGAATATAAAAAACAAAACTGAACCTAAACGAGATGAGTTATTACAATTTTCGAGCTCACTTCGCTCGCCTTCGTTTTCAACAATCTCATAGTTGGTAGGGCTGTTCTGGCATTAGTCGACAATGTAACTCCTATTTCTGTTGGAAAACATAAAAAAAACCTATCCTTAACGGGTTGTTAAAATTTTCGAACTGGCTTCACTCACTCTAGCATTTATCATTCTCATGGTTGACTGGGATATCCTGTATAAGTCGATAAACTAACTCCTATTTCTATTTGAAAACGTCAAAAAAGTACCTAACCTGAACGAAGCGGGCTGTTAAAATTTTCGAGCTCGCTTCCCTCGCTCTAGCATTAATCATTCTCATGGTTGGCAGGGGATATCCTAGCAAAAAGGCGACATTGTAACTGCTATTTTTTATGTTTAAAAACATATAACAAAACCTAACCAGAACGAAGCGGTTGTTAAAATTTTCGAGCTCGCTAAGTAGTCTGCTGTCCTAATGCCAATTATTTATTTATCAAAAAGTGCTGCTACCAATTTGACAGCATTCTTTAATACCCCCCATGTAAAACCGGTGTTCCTGAATACCTTAACCCTTAATAAAAGTCAAAGTCAAAGTCAAAGTCAAAGTATCTTTATTGTAGGCACATGTAAGTTACAGGTCTTAACAATATATTAAAGTATCAATATGTCCTGCCTTATAGGCATACAATAATTATGTAGGTAGATATGGCATAAAAAATTTGGAATTATTATAGATGGTAAGTTATTATAAATGTAAAAGTACAGTGCAACTATCACATGGTCAATACTAATGCATGTCGAATACGGTGAATCTAATACATGGTCAATATTTATATATGTCAAAATACAGTGGAACTAATAAATGGTCAACAATTCAGGAAATCTTGGATCGTGTAGAATGCTTTATCAATTAAAAATGTTCGTAATTTATTTTTAAATATTGAAAGTTCCTTAGTGTCTAGAATGCTAATAGGTATTTTGTTGTATATTTTTGATGCAATGCCAAAGAAGCTTTTGTTAAATAGAGCCGTTCTATGTGGCACATTAGAAATTTTTAACATATGCCTTTTCGATTTAAGTTTATCAAATAGATTTTCATTTGTTTTTATAAATACAGCTACTTCATAAATGTAAATTGCAGGGAAGGTCAATATTTTTAATTCTTTGAAATATGGTTTACATGAATCTGGAACACGGATACCAACCATCGCACGTACACATCTTTTTTGCGCTTTGAACAATAAATCCCTGTTAGTTGCATTGCCCCAATAAATGACTGCATATCTCAGTGTCGCCGAAATATAAGCGTGGTATGTGGTCAAAAGAACTGATCGATCAACTATTTTTGATAATTTATATAAAGCATATGAGTACTGATTAACTTTATTGCATACTGTGTCTATGTGTGTTTGCCAAGACAAATCCTTATCAATCCAAAGCCCTAGAAATTTAACGCAGTTGACATGTTCAATTTTCGTCCCATTATGATTAATATTAAAGTTGTTGTTTATAGTTTTACGCCCAAAATTCACAAGTTTAGTTTTTTCTAAATTGATAATTAAATTATTATTCGTCAGCCAGTTAATTATATTGCAAAGAGTGGAATTTATCTCACTTTCAAAAGTATTAATATTTTGACCAGTAAATATAGCTGTGCTATCATCAGCGAAAAGGATCATTGGATGCTGTGAAACTTTAGGCAGATCATTTATGTAGGTCAAAAATAACGGAGGCACTCCATATATTACTTTTTTGGGCATGGATTTATGTTTTTGTTCGGTATTATTTGAGATATTAATATTATTTATTTCAACTACCTGATATCTGTCATTTAGATAAGATTCCAGAAGTTTATGGACGTTACCCCTTATACCATAACTGTATAATTTATTTAAAAGTGTTCCATGGTGTACATAATCGAACGCTTTTGTCATATCCATAAACATTGCAGAGACAGGCAAACGCTTATCAATATTGGTATAAACTGTTCTTAAAAGGTCATAAATTGCTAAATTAATTGTCTTATTCTTTCTAAAGCCTTTTTGTTCTTTCGCAAATAGGTTGTACTTCTCAAAGTGAGTATTAATTGCAATATATATGACTTTTTCAAATATTTTAGAAAAAATTGGTATAAGTGCTATGGGTCTGTAACATGCCATGTCTTCCTTGTTATTTTTCTTAAAAAGTGGCTTCACTACGGATTTTTTAAGTTTAGTTGGAAACACACCATGCTCAATACATAAGTTAAATATATGACTGAGTACTGGGCTGATGATGGGCGCAACTTCCTTTATTGAGGATGTTGTAATGTCATCATATCCAGCACTTCTAGTGTTTTTAAGTGTTTTAATTATAATATTAATGTCATAAGGTGTTACAGGGTTTAGAAACAAAGATTTATATGTACTATTAGTCAATGTCAAATTATTATTGAAAGATGTCAAATTCATATTAGGATTATTATTATTAAAATTGTCCGCAACTGATGAATTATTATTATTATTGAGTGAATTAATGGGTTTTATCAAATTAATATAAGTCCGTGGGAGTATGGTTGTAAAAATTTTCTAGCTCGTTTCGCTCCCTCTAGCATTCATCATTCTCCTGGTTGGCAGCGATATCCTGTATAAGTCGACAATGTCACTCCTACTTCCGTTTGAAAACATAAAAAAAACCTATCCTTAACGGGTTGTTAAAATTTTCGAACTGGCTTCACTCACTCTAGCATTTAACATTCTCATGGTTGACTGGGATATCCTGTATAAGTCGATAAACTAACTCCTATTTCTATTTGAAAACGTCAAAAAGTACCTAACCTGAACGAAGCGGGCTGTTAAAATTTTCGAGCTCGCTTCCCTCGCTCTAGCATTAATCATTCTCATGGTTGGCAGGGATATCCTAGCAAAAAGGCGACATTGTAACTGCTATTTTTTATGTTTAAAAACATATAACAAAACCTAACCAGAACGAAGCGGTTGTTAAAATTTTCGAGCTCGCTAAGTAGTCTGCTGTCCTAATGCCAATTATTTATTTATCAAAAAGTGCTGCTACCAATTTGACAGCATTCTTTAATACCCCCCATGTAAAACAGGTGTTCCTGAATACCTTAACCCTTAATAAAACCGTGGGAGTATGGTTGTTAAAATTTGTATGAGTATGGCTCCCACATACATTTTCATTTTTTAAGCAGGCCGTGACTGCAATAATCCCATATCTTGTCATAGACTATCGGTCATGGAGTATTTCTCAACTAATTAAAAAAATAAACCGGTGACAGAAGACAATGTCTAGTTGACAGTTGAAGACAGTTTGTTTGCAACGGTGTTTTTTTTTTGCCAGTGTGGTGTAAATTGTTTTAAAATAATATCTTCTCCGTCGTAAACAAAAGGTATGTCGTGCAATTTTTATATACATATAGTTTTTGAGTGTAATTATGCAGTTGTGTATAAAATTCAATTTAGAATCGTAAGTTCAAATGACACTGGCTCTATAAACAATGTGGGAGATATCCGCCCACGGTCCGATTATGTGTCGCTATTTTGTTACTAGCCGTATAAAAATTTTGTCTCATTTGTAATATTTTTCCTTTTCAGATTGTAAAATGTCTAAAAAATTGGTTGATGACGAAATTGCAAAGGCACTGCAAACATTTGAGTCTTCAGAAGATGAAGAGGAAATTGAAAATTTCAGTTTTAATGACACTGATCTGAACTTGTATATTGATTCTGCCTTTTTTTTTGGATGGGAAATCATCAAATGACTTCTCCCGCTCTGGGTGGAGCGGGAGGGCATGTCAGATTTTTACTGACTAAAACCCACCCGTGTTCCTTCAGTTGCCCATGTGCCAGGGTCACGGTATCTTTTTCGAACAATCACGCGACCCCGGCAGGCATCGGTCCTAGCAGACCCCTTCAGTTTTGCTGAGATCTCTTTGAGGCGCGCGTGGAACACTACGCGCCGTCGACACGAGCTTGGTCCTTACCGGGCGGCGAGCTACCCATTGCTCGCCGCCCGCAAGCTCGCGCCTACGGTGGCCGGGAGTCCGCTATGGACTCCTGACGCCCGGGGCGTCTCCTCCTGCGGCGGCTAGGTACGTGACGGCGCAGAGACTACCACTCCCTCAGCGCCCCGCCTCCTCCTTCGCGAGCATTACTGCTTCGCAGAGGTCACCGCCGCCGATCGCCTCCACGAGGCCACGGCGGTGCTCCGCCCAGGCAGGGCAAACTTCCACCGTATGCTCCACCGTGTCCTCTAGACGATCCTCACAATGGAAACACCCGGGCGTATCCTCCCGCTTTATCCTGAACAGGAACCCACCGAAGCACCCATGCCCGGTGAGAACCTGCGTCAGGTGGAAGGTGAGGACGCCGTGGCGCCTCTCTATCCACTCCTAAAAGAGGGGACTTACCGCCGCAATTGTGGCGTGCCCATATTGATTCTGACTTAGATAGAATTCAAGGTACCTCAAATGAAGAGCTTTTAAAGACCTTGGAATCTTCTGTCGAAGGTGCAAACCAACCAGAATTTGAAGAAGTTTTGAATGCTCTTCTATCCCCTCAATCTCATCAAAAAAAGGGAGTTATAGAAGGTGTAAATATTGTACCACAAGAGCAAAAGAAGTCAGGACCTATTTTGAGTGCAAAATATGTGAGGTGCCTATATGTTTTGTCCCCTGTTGGGAGCAATTTCATAAAATTAATGAGCACTAAAAATTTTAAACATACTGTTATTTATTTTACCTTGATTATACTAGCCTATTTATGAAAAATAAGAGATTTGCTCTATTTTGTGAATTTTAGTTTATCAAATTAGTGTTGTTCTAATTGGGCAATGGTAGAATAGCTCCCACATAAATAAAATAAAAAAAACCAAGGGTTAAGGGTTAACTAATGACGAACTTAAGATGTACAGACGCCAACACATCAAGCTACTACAATCTGTCAGATTTCTTTGATAGATTTTCGACTTTATTTCTAGAGCATTAGGTTCAAGGTTCATTGGGAAAAATTGACAGTTTCGGGTAGCTTGACCTGGTGGCGTCTGTACATAACATCACTTTTTTATTCCCGGAGGGTTATTCAGCTACCTATATATGGTAAACCAAAATTTCACCAGTTATCTATGTGTCCCATGTCACAATGGGCGAGCTCACTGCCATGAACCGGGTACAAATTCAGACTCCGGGTTGCTTCTGAGAAATTTCTTATGGAAAAACCCAATAAAACTAACCGACCTGGAAATCGAACCTGGAACTTCAAGGTCAGTAGTAGCGCTTGTGACCACTAGACCAAGGTTTACCTTCCTCAAAATATTCCTCGTCACTTATCCCCCCACATACATATACCCCCGCCCCAGAATCTTGGGCTGCGACCGCGCCTGTGACCTAGAGGTGATGTTGATTGATTTAGGAGCCCGTGCTTCAGAGCAGATCAATTATGATATATTTTTTATTTCCGCCCTACCTGTAGCCGATGCTGCCCTACCTCAAATTCGAGACTAGCTCCAGCCCTGTCCTTGCTGTAAGCCTAATGACAGTAAAACGTATGGTTTTTCTATATTACGGGAGAAGCGCCAGGGTAGCCGGCGGAATTCAAATCTTATGGAAACGAATAAAATTTGAATTCCGCCGTTCCGATTTGTTTATGTTTAACAAAATATGATTGACGACCGTAACACGGATGTATTTTTTAGCCTATTCTGTCCCAATGCTGGGCAAAGGCCTCCCCCAATACGATTGTCGCAACCCAGTGCTGGGCACGCCACAATTGCGGCGGTAAGTCCCCTCTTTGAGGAGTGGATAGAGAGGCGTCACGGCGTCCTCACCTTCCGCCTGACGCAGGTTCTCACCGGGCATGGGTGCTTCGGTGGGTTCCTGTTCAGGATAAAGCGGGAGGATACGTCCGGGTGTTCCCATTGCGAGGATCGTCTGGAGGACACGGTGGAGCATACGGTGGAGGTGTGCCCTGCCTGGGCGGGGCACCGCCGTGTCCTCGTGGAGGTGATCGGCGGCGGCGACCTCTCGCGTCCAGCCCTGGTGCGAGCCATGGTACGGCGCGAGAGGGAATGGGAAGCCGTCACCTCCTTCTGCGAAGCAGTAATGCTCGCGAAGGAGGAGGCGGGGTGCGTGAGGGAGTGGCAGTCTCTGCGCCCTCACGTCCCTAGCCGCCGCAGGAGGAGACGCCCCGGGCGTCGGGAGTCAATAGCGGACTCCCGGCCACCGTAGGCGCGAGCTTGCGGGTGGCGAGCAATGGGTAGCTCGCCGCCCGGTAAGGACCAAGCTCGGGTCGACGGCGCGCAGTGTTCCACGCGCGCCTCAAAGAGATGTCAGCAGCAGTGTAGGGGTCTACTAGGACCGATGCCTGCCGGGGTCGCGTGATTGTTCGAAAGAGATACCGTGACCCTGGCACATGGGCAACTGATGGAACACGGGTGGGTTTTAGTCAGTAAAAGTCTGACACGCCCTCCCGCTCCACCTAGAGCGGGAGAAGTCATTTGATGATTTCCCATCCTGAAAAAAAAAAAAGGCCTCCCCCAATTTCTTCCAGGAACTCTTGTCCCGCGCCATCACAAACCAGTCGTCGCGGTAAGTATCTAGGTCGTCTCGCCTCTGCTTTCTGGGCTGACCGCGGTGGCGTCGAAACAGATGTATTTACAATTTTATAAACATTATAAAATCATCAATACAACGCTTTAAATTCTTATAATTCCTTAAATTACCACTTCATGAAAAAGTCAAAACAAATTTGAATTTCGCGATGCATCCTCCTTATCTGTTAATATTTTACCAGAATAAAATCGAACACCCTAGATCTGATAAAATCAATCCGCCTTGCTTTTTCCCGCATATGTTTGGGTCGGCTTCTGACTGGACTGGACGGTGCTGAGTGACAGAATTTTACTAGGAGCGATTGCCTATCTCAATATCCCAATTACTGGGTAACGCGATACCCCTTGGGAAGATTGGTTGTCACACGATTAGGCTTCTAGACTACCCGTAACAAGTGTAAAAGATCTACGATTGACAGCCGGGACCAACGTCTTAGTCTTAACGTCCTTTCCAAGGCACGGAGGGGTCTTATTGTGAGATCTGGAATCTGGTGTGTTAACCCTAGCATTTCGTTTTTATGGATTGTTTTCTCAAGAACCAAGGTCCCAAGAACATAATTTATTACTGTAATTACTTACAATTGGTGCTTTATGACAGAATTTTCTTCCTTTCTGTGTGACTTCTAGTTTGACGAGGCCAGCTTCCCACACTAATATGTTGCCCCATTCACATCCAGATAATACCTAAAAATATTGAAAATTAATCTCCTATTTTTAACATACATTTTTAACTATTTTATATTCAAATAGCTCTCGTCTCATAATTTATTCTAACATATGCAGGTCTCTCTCAATAAAAAATTCCTATCTAATCCTAACCTAATATTATGAATACGAAAGTGAGTTGTTTTGTTACGCTTCACGCAAAATGGCTAAACCGATTTGTTTAAGATTTTGGTACTATCTGACTACCAAATTTTGTTACCATGACTTAGGTAATGCCTTAGGCTACTTTTTATCCTGTATAGGCCCACAAAGTCGCGACTAATAAATCGGTATTTATCTAAAACCTTATCAGAACCAATCGTTGTTACTCTAGGAGAAAACTCTACATTTACGTAGCCTTGTTTTTAAAGTAAACGGTTGCTCCCATTATTATAAGTGAAAATGTTAACCTTTTCATCGGGCATTGGATAAACGCCGAGGACATCGCAGATTTCTGTTTTCCCAAATCTGCCTAGTTCGCCTTTTAGTTTGAGTCCAGTGAACGTCTGAGCCATTTTCCAGAATTTTATATGAGCAGCACCTAAAATGATTGTTAGATAAAATCCCTTCAGAAACAGCTTTCACATATTTATTTCTTGTTATTGTCAGAAACACGTTATCATATGGAGAAGGAAGAAGCAATAACCAATCTTAGGTGAGATACCCGCGAGAGAGTATGCGATTCCAGACACCAGACCATTCATCCTTTCAGACGTAAGACCTTCACCGCTGGACATACGCCTCCCTCAATTACGGGGGCTTTGCCATAATCGCCACGATTGGTAGGCATGTTAGCGATCGCAGTATGGTGGTAAAATGTATAGAGACCGCTGCTATCCATTCTCGAATAAGACCTGATCAGACCTTTACGAATTACGATTCCGGATATCAGCCCCCCTAGCCAAGTCACAACCGTTTCGTGTCGAATTCCGTTCTCCAATCGGTAACGCCTCGGTGTCAGCAATTGTAGAAAACGATAAGTTGGTAGCCATGTTGACGCGCCTGAGTCGGCCGCTCGTTCTACAATGTCTTTAGAATAAACGACACATTATAACAAAGGATTTAGCGTTGAACATTGTAGAAACGATAAAAAATCATTCTATCATTTTGAACGATGTGAATTTGGCAACGAATTTTCTATTCGTTTGTTTTAACCACGTGACTTAACGTTAAGCGACTAGCGTTAACGATGCAGATTATCAACTTGGCTAGGGGTGCTGGGTTGACAAAGCAAATAACGCCAAAATAGAATTGTCAGTAAGTAACCTGCTGTAGTTAGTTGTCCATCACAATAAGGCGAAAACATGACTGCGTTAACACCGTAAGTAAAAGCGCTTGTGCGCAGAAGAATATCGTGTTCCTTCCAGTTCCAAATGGTGAGATTGAAATCTGGCTCCCTGCCCACTGACGCTAGCAGTTCACCGTCGGGACTGCAAATAAAAATGGAGAATTGTATAGGTAATTTTATATTTATTTTATGTGCTAATCATGTTTGTGGAGGGGGTTAGACATTTAAAGCAGCACTGAACTGGTGTCCAGAGACAGTGAGGCGGGGACGCGGCAGACCACGTAGGAGATGGCGGTACGAGCTGAATAGGTTCCGTCAAAACTGGCAATAGGTCGCGCGGCTTCGCGATATTTGGAAGAAGTGGAGGGAGGCCTTTGCCCAGGAGTGAGACAGTGCAGGGTAGCAAAAAAAAAATGTGCTTATAAAGCTTAGAATGGATGGACGGCATCGGCACACTAATTGCGTAACACGCTAGTGAATTACAATCTGAATCATTCAGTTCAGAAGGATGTTGCTAGTCAACTGCTTTCTGTTTGAATAAATGCTCTGCTCAATAACGTACCTACATAACGCAACGAATATTGTTGGAGTGTCAAAAGGAAAGCGATTTCAACGGCTAGTGTGTCGAGCAATTACCGTGTAGATTGATGGGTCATCAAATTTGTAAAGGCTTATGAAATAAAAGGCGCTTCTTGGCCTCTTTCGCTTTGAGTGTCGTGCTTCCATCGGATAGCAGCAACATACATTGGTTAACATTCTGAGAGTGGCAAGGGTAAAAATCTACGTAACAAAAACATTGAATTCATTAATTCATTAACAGACAACGGACAGCTTAAACATCTGGGTCCAAGCATAAAATATTGCACACGAAATCAATATGTAGCGAAAGTTAGCACTAAACAAGGATTTTTGATATATCATCCCCAAAAGGGATTTTATAGTGGAATGTAAGGCTTTATCAGCACCGTTATTTACGCCGATGGGAAATACCATCAGTCACGACTTGTAAAGACTTGGAAATAATATAAATCTTTTCTGTCTTCGATAAGTCAACTACACAGAATTTAAGTGCCAGGTAAACAGCTAGATTTCCTGTAAAATTATTTGATCTCTAGCAACCTGGTCTTCTAGCTGAGAGCGTTATAATTACCTGAAGTCTAGAATGGCATATGCATTGGTAGTGCCATCGCGAAGAACTGCGTCTATTTCCATTTGAGGCCATGTGTACAATATAATCAGCGGCTCTCGTTCGTTCTCCCGGTCCTCTGCTATCGCTAAGCGGTAGTTGGGGTCTTTCCTGTAGGACTGTTGTTAAGAAGAATGCAATTATTATGATTTTTTATGTGAAAACGGT
Organism: Aporophyla lueneburgensis; assembly: GCA_932294355.1. Classification (NCBI taxonomy): domain Eukaryota; kingdom Metazoa; phylum Arthropoda; class Insecta; order Lepidoptera; family Noctuidae; genus Aporophyla; species Aporophyla lueneburgensis. Next base: position 15,626,640 of record OW028746.1, on the reverse strand, counting down.
ATTATGATATTATTCGAAGAAGATCAATAATTATTTAGCTCCTTCAGGTTTCACGAAGGTTAATAAAGACATCTCGTTCAGTCAATCGCATCCTCAGTAATAACACCTCATTGCCAGGGTCGCGGATTTGTTTAGGATCGAAAGAGTTACTGAGACCTTCGCACAGGCAACTGTAGGAATACGGGTAGGTTTTAGTTAGTAAAAGTCTGACACGCCCTTCCGCTCCATTCAGAGCGGGAGTCATCATAATGATGATTTCCCACGCAAAAACAAAAAACAAAAATTAATACCTCCTCAGTTGAACTACGAAAATTGGTCTTCTGCTTGGACATAATGGCGCTGTAATTGGTTGAGTTTACCTTAGAAAAGGCGGTAAGCAAATGCCGACGTCTATTGACATCGGCTATTGTACCTATATTTATCTACAAGAATAATGACGTACTTACAACTAAATAGCAAAATAGTCTAGTCTATATTTACTGTAATACTCCCAACTGTTCCTCCAGTAGAGCTCCGTCGAAACCACGTCTGCTTCGTATTGACGTCGAGAAAAGTAACGATGCTGCCAGACGAATAGCACACGACCATATCGTCGCACGCGCATAGGTTGAAAAACTTATGACAGTTATAACCGTACGAATGCCTTTGTTCGGTTAAGGAAATGGTAAATCAAAAATTTTATATAGTTTAATGTTTTAATAATAACTTATTTATGATAATATGTATTATCTAATAAACAATCAGCCTATATTGTTCCCACTGCCGGAACACAGGCCTCCTCTCGGTGTAAGGGAGTGGGCCGTAATCTACACGTGGGCTCAGTACGGGTTGACTAACATACAAATATAGATTATGACCTATTACAGATGTACTGACTAACATACAAAAATATGAAAAGGATACTCAAAATCGAACAAATCGACCGGTATCGAAGAGTTTGGGCTAGTAACAGCCCCGGAAATGAAATCGTCAGGGTCATATACTGAGAGGACGGATTCTTCTTCCACGGATTCACCTTCTAATTCTTCTAGTGCCGTGGGCTCTTGTTCTTCTTCCCCTTCTGTGACGTAAAAATGATCATGTTAATTTTATTTTCCGCTTACGAAGTCGTCTATACGTAGGTTTTGAGAGCGCACGTGAGTCAGCAATCTAATTGCTTAACGAATTTTTATTCAGAATCGGAATAGTTTGAAGGTAATTGTTCTCCAATTGATGCCGTCTCAAGCAAAGCTGCTGGCTATAAAAAAGCAACTCACCTGTAGGAGAACTCTAAAAAACAGAAGACCCAAAAGCTCCCTGAGAGAGAGAGAGAGAATACCGACGAGGATACCATGTGCCTGTACTGCCTAATCATGAACCACACTTATTTAAAGTTTTCGGAAGGTTGGGTGTCTCGCCAGCTATGTGGACGGTGGGCTCATACAGCTTGTGTTGGTGTAGACGACGACAATACAGAAGAAATTCACACCTGCTTGTACTGTGACGCAAAATAAATACGTACCCCATACTGCCCCTACCCTGGGGCACGATGGGGTTTTCATTATAGTTTAAAAAAATTGAAATTATAACGTCTTAGGATTATTTACAAATTCCATTTCCAAATTCTATGCCAAATGATAGGTTAATAAGTAACCAAAGTGTTGTGATTAGTTATAATTAATAAATACATTGCGTTGATTATTTTACTGTGTATTTTCCTTAACGTCCCCATTATGCCCCCCTCTCCCCTACATTAATCACAGTTTAATGTCTAGGCGATACGCATTGTATGCACTAGGCTAAACCGATAACATTTTCGTGCTCGTTTCGATCGCCCGTACATTCATTGTCTTTGGAGCTTTTCTATTATATCATCCGCCTATCGTTTTCCCAACTATGTCGGGTTCGGCTTCCAGTCTAATCGAATGTAGCTGAATTCCAGTATTTTCTAAGGAGCAATTGCCTATCTGACCTTCGCTACCCAACAGGGTACAAAGTCTGACAATCAGTCTTACCAAGGGGTATCGTATAGGTACCCATTAAATACTGTGTAATACGATACGCTTCTGACGACCCGTTACGACTGTCAGAGTCACAAACGGTCGCTAGGACCAACGGCTTAGCGTGCTTTCCGAGGCACGGAGGGGTCTTGGTATGTGAAGATTATCTCACCCCATCAAACCCATCCATGGACCAACCGCGGCAAGCGTAGCTTAACTTGATCTATTGACTAAAATCCGTCACCGAGACACGCTTCACGCTCAAACAAACCAGCAACCCAATAATGAAGCACTAAAAATTGTCTACTTGAGATACAGAAATTACTGCAACGACATTCTGCGACGACGAAAAACTGAACATGACAAACAAGAATTGGAAAAAAACAGCAAAGAACCAAAAAAGCTCTGGCGGACAATTAAAGAAATATGTCAAGTCCCCAAGCGAACCAGCGACAACCAAGACTTGCTGAAAAATAATGGAAAGAACAACATCTCCATTGACAAGTGCAACGAGTTCTTGGTCTCAGTTGGTCAAAACCTGGCAACCAACATCATAAATAGGCAACCGACAGCGAGGGTTGAACCATTCGTTGGTGTTGAAGGCAAAATCCCACCCAAAGACTCACTCTTCTTGCTTCCTACTGACAATCAAGAAATCAGTAATATCATAGATGATCTCAAAGACGACAGTTCTCCAGGTCTCGATGAATTTCGGCCTCTGCTCCTTAAACACGTAAAGAAATACATACTAGAACCCCTAAAATACATATACAATCTGAGTATGGAAACTGGAGTCGTGCCTACTTGCTGGAAGACATCTGTTATCACACCTATTCACAAAAATGGTCCCAAAAATGTCCTTGATAACTACAGGCCAGTTTCGTTGCTCTGTATAACCTCTAAAATCCTAGAAAAACTTATAAACAAGCGCCTCGTCAGCTTTCTAGATAAAAGCTCTCTACTCTCTGAGCGACAATTTGGCTTTCGGCGAGGAAAGTCTACTGAGCAGGCTGTGAGTCTACTGACTGACATTATCTCGTCAAATATCGACAAAGGCCAACGTACAGCTGGTGTCTTCCTAGATCTGGCCAAGGCCTTTGATACAGTCTCAATTCCCACACTGCTAAAAAAACTCGAATCCTTTGGTGTCCGAGGCCTGTCCTTAGAATGGTTCAGGAGCTACTTGTCTGGTCGACATCAGCTTGTTAAAATTGGAGATAGTGTCAGCGGGAGTCTTCCGGTCTCCTTCGGGGTGCCACAGGGAAGTATTTTGGGTCCCACCCTCTTCATTATGTACATGAACGACATTCTGAGTCTTAATATTGATCACTCGGAAGTAATTTGCTACGCTGATGATACAGCTGTCATTTTTCATGGATCTACTTGGAAAGAAACTCTTGAAACAGCTGAAAAAGGGATGAGTATCATTTCAACTTGGCTGGAACATAATCTATTAACATTAAACTTAAAAAAACTAACTTCTTGACATTTCACGTCACTCGATCTAGCAGACCAAATATAAAATCCTTAAAAATACATAACAACAAATGCCATGTCCTAACAACAGAACCCGTTTGCGCTACTGACTGCAACTGTAATGCCAATGACAGAGTAGAAAATACAAAATATCTAGGTGTTGATCAGAACCTGTCCTTCAAAGCACAAATTCATGCCCTCTCAAAAAAGACTCGGAAATTCATTTACGTTGCGAAACTCCTAAGAGCCAGTGCGCCCAAAAAGATACGTATTCAGGCCTACATCTGCCTATGCCAATCTGCTCTGCAATACTGTGTTAGTGTCTGGGGCAGCGCTGCCAAGACTTACATGCTTGAACTAGAACGGGCCCAGCGGGCCGTTCTCAAGGTACTTCTGGGAAGGCCTCGGCGTTTTTCTACGGACGAACTGTATAAGGAATCTGGAGTTTTACGCGTACGTCAACTGTTCATCCTAGGGGCACTTATCAACCTTTTAAAACTCAACATTAATCGATCCAGCTGCAGTAAGAAGGGTAGGAAAATAGCTGAAAGAATCCCACTTCCAAAAACAAAAACCCTCTTCGCGGCCCGGCTTTCGTCATCTTTACCCATTCGGGTGTTCAATGCTATAAGCAAAAATTTTACCATTCCGAAAAACTACACTGAGGCCAAAACTAAACTTAAACCTTGGTTGCTGAGCCGGACATATGACGAAACTGAGAATCTACTCTGTATCTTACTCTAATTCTCACCACGCTCTCAACACTCACAAATACACACACATCACACACATTTCACTCACCTAACTGTTTTTCTTGTAGTGCCTATTATGTGTAATCTCTTTTTACTCAGGCTTTTATTTAATTTAATTTAATTAATTCTTTTTTTTATGATTATGAGTTGATTTCAATTTTTATTTCATTTAATTTTATTATGAATGTTACTATGAAATTATCAATTATCATCTTGCGCTAGCAGAACTTCTATTTATTTATTTACTTAAAGGTTCACCCACAGCACATACATATACATACAAACATTAAATCATAAGGCAATATTCTAATATATATGCCAATTACAGGTAAACACAGCATTGACTACAAAGACGCCAGATTACCGCTTAATTGCTAACTTAAGTCTAGGTGTACAGTTAAATAAGAGAAATGAAATAGCAATTTACAAAGATAAAATAAAAAAACAAAAATAAAATAAAAACAGAGTAAATATGATAAGATTATTTTGAACTATTAGTTTGACATTTCAACTAAGTTGTATTGGTTTGTAGGGAGGCCAAGATTCTTGATTTAAACTTCACCTTAGAGTCGTTATATATATCTGCTTCGGGTATGGACTTACTAAATGAATTAAGGTTCTCACACATCTTAATTAGTGGTGAGTTGAGACCTATATTTGTAGAGGTAGTAGGGCGCTGTAATATCGTCGTTATGGGATAGCGTGGAATTCTAGGCGGAACTTTTACTGAAATGCGCGATAACAATTCGCAACAATCCATGCAACCGTTTACTAGTTTGTAAAGGAACATAAGGCTGTGCATAATTCTCCGTTGCCGTAGTGAGGTCATTTTAAAAAAACTCAGACGCTGTTGATACGGACACCTATGGGATATGCCAGGGGATATAAATGCAAGGTGTTTGGTGAAAGACCGTTGTATGCTCTCCAGACGCTGAGAATGTATTGCGTAAAAGGGGTCCCAGGCAACACTGGCATATTCCAGCCTGCTGCGCACTAAGGCATTGTACAGGACCATTTTAGTTCTAGCAGATCTAAATTCTTGCGTATTACGTTTAAGAAAACCTAACAATTGGGCAGCTTTTTTAACACAACTGTCTACGTGTTGCTTAAATGTCAATTTTTTATCCATGATCACTCCGAGATCCCGAATTTCATCAACCTTAGCGAGTGTTACACTATTGATTTTATATGATGTAACACTAGCTTGTTTCTTTTTTGTGAATGTAATGTGGAAACATTTTTTGACGTTTAGAGCCATACCATTTTCATTGCACCAATCTTGTATTCGGTCTAAGTCACTTTGAATCGCGTTCAAGTCGTTCGGTGTCTTTATTGTCTTATAGATCTTTAAATCGTCCGCGAACATTAAAAACTTGCAGTTTTTAATTTGATGTGCTATATCATTAATGAACAGCGAGAACAAAATTGGTGCTAGATGCGATCCTTGCGGTACCCCAGAGATAGAAACATATGGTTGTGATGTGTAACCATTCAAAACCACAGTCTGTGACCGTTGTTTTAGGTAAGATGAAAACCACCTCAGTAGTGATCCGTGCACGCCGTGGGCTGCTAGTTTTGACAAAAGTAGTGAGTGACTCACTTTATCAAAAGCGCTACTGAAGTCTGTGTATACTGCATCTACCTCTAGTCGTTTGTCTAAAGCTTCAGATATATCTGACACAAACTGAATCAGATTACTTTCAACTGAACGTCCTGCTTTGAAACCATGTTGGCAAGGTGAAATGGTTGAGTCGAAGTGATGTGTGATTATGGGACAGATAAGCGATTCAAATATCTTAGGAAAGCATGACAGTATTGAAATTGGACGATAGTTCTTTACGTCTGCAGGATCATCTTTTTTATAGATAGGAACAATTTTTGCCTGTTTCCATACCTCAGGAAATACGCCATCAGCCAATGAGCGATTAAAGATAATGCATAAAGGAAATGCCAATGTATTACAACATCGCTTTATAAAAATGGGAGGGATGCAATCAGGGCCGGGACCTTTCGAGGAGTCTAACTTCTTTAGCTTTGTAAGAACTTCTCTTTCTGTGAACTGTATTTTACTGATTACTTGTTGTACGGTAGAGGATAGCTCAGTTTTACCTACATGGTTGGAGCTATAGACTGAGGAAAACTGCTGGGCAAACAAATTGGTGATTTCTGGCCCAGTTTCCGCAATTGATCCATCCAAACGCATACTGGAGGGAAACTTTGATTGTTCCTTACGTTTGTCCTTTATAAAACCCCAAAAAGCCTTCGGGTTTTCAAGTATGTCAGACTCAATTTTTTGTTTGTATGAATGGTAACATGATCTTATAAGTTTATGACATTGACCACGCAACAACTCAAAATCTATTATATCGCGAGGGTTTTGATATTTGCGACATCTTTGCCTAATCTTTTCTTTCTGGTGAAGCAATCTGATTAACCTAAATGAAAACCAAGCTGGATATTTTTGCTTTCGACGATTATATTTCGGTACAGTCGTATCAATGATATTTAATAAAAGTTCATAAAAGTGAGATACCATTTCATTCACGTCATGGCATTTAGAGAATATGCTTATCCAGTCTAATTCTTTCAGTTTTGGTATAATTTTAGTATAATCGGCCTTAAAGAAGTTATAACCTAGCTTATAGTTGGTTTTCAGTGTCTGGGGGATTGTATCAGATATACTTATAAGTAGACAAGGGTGTAGAGGGTCAAGCTTACTTATTTGATCAAGAGGACCGGTAACCGTTATGTTCTTCAAGTTACTTATTACCAAATCTAAAATACGATTGTCAATGTTTGTTATATAGTTGAACTGAAAGAGATCGTTAAGCGAAATAAAGTCGGTTAGTGAGTAGCCCAGGGAGTTGCTGTAGTTATCTGGAAGTGTGTGTTGGAAACCTTCATTCACTTGAGTCCAATTCATAAAACCCAAATTAAAATCACCAAGAATTATGACGTCGTCCACCTTAGCAATTATGTTATTTGCATTGTCCAAAAATGAAGCCAGATTTTCCTTCTTGATAGGAGGCGGAAGGTATACTATACATATAGCGATTTTTTTAATTGTGTTTTGGGCTATAGTTTCTATAGTTATCGACAAGTCTTCAGAACCGGTCTCCCAGTTCAGCATTCTTGTCGATTTAATATCTTTTGAGACAGCAAGCAACACTCCGCCTCCATCTTTCTTGGAAGACATAGTGCAGAGTCGATCTCTACGGTAAGTGATATATCTGTTATCGACTACTTCGCTATTCGATATACTTGAATTCAACCATGTTTCCGTGAAGGCTATTAGGTCGTAGTTATTTAACAATATATTCTGGTATATGCAATTAGTTTTAGTTCTCGTACCCCTTACATTTTGATAATATATGTTAAGCATTATTGATCCTTAAGCACCAAAAATATGTCAAATAATATTGTAAAGGAGAGATTTACTCATTTTTCATTCTTTTCAATGTATCCACGTTACGAATATAAATAGAGTCATGGTTAACATCCTTTCGAACAAAGATTCTACCGTTGCGGATCCAGACAAATTTATATGAAGTTTCTTTGGCTAACTTCCTCGCCGCTGCATGAAGCTGTTTATTGGCTGGGCTTAAATGTTCGCTTACGAACACGGGGACGCGATTGCCGGCGATACCCAAGTGATGAGAACTCAGTTTATCTTCAGGATGCTTTTTATTATAGTTGGTGACCGCTGCTAAAATGGTGTCACGTTGTCTAGGAGACTGCAGTTTTGCTATGACAGAACGTGGCCGATCGCTGTCCTTGTTTAGCTTGGCGATTCGAGTGATCTGCAGAATATCTGTGTCGTTCAATGGACTTCCGATGGTTGTAGATAGATTAATTAGTGTATTTGCTAAGTTCTCGTTTTTGTTCTCAGGTATACCGTTAATTTCGACGTTACTTTCTCGCAAATGTTGCTCAACCACACCCAGCCGTGCTGTTAACTCGTTCACATTCGATTTCAAACGTTCATTGTCGGCTTGCAGATTTGTAATGGTGGAATCTCTTTCTTCAAGTCGATTCTTAAATTCCTCGAACTTCTGGTTGAAGAACTGGATTGAGTCATGGAAGCCGTTTAAACGCTCATTAATGCTAGAAAGCTGATCCGCCACCAACTCTTTAATTGAACATTTTACAGTCGTTCCCAATTCCTGCTTTATAATATTCTTTAATGACTCTTCCGTGACAAGCTGTTCTTGCTCGATTTTCCACTTTGCCAACATTTCTAATAGCTCACTTTTGAAGGCACTGAATTCAGAGTGGGGTCTAGAATCGGGGTTGTTTATAGGAGAGTCATCCAAGCGAATACGTTTGCCCCGCACAGTAACGTTAAATTCATTCGATTTTGAATCAGTTTTTTCATTTGTTGCTGGCGTTATGTCTGGTTCGGAAACTGATTGCTCATGAGTTAAAGTTGGTTTGGGTGGGGTTCTTTGCATTTTGATAAAAAACAGTTATTAATATTAAGAATAATTTAGAAACTGATTATAAACCCGGTAGGATGTCAAAAAGAAATCCACAAAAACAATTAATAAAAAGCAAAAATCCAAAAAAAAAAAAAAAAGTCGCTTTAATGAGGATTCGAACTCGAACTCACAAGTGCTGAGATTTGAGCCGAGCGCCTCGCCGCTACGCCACGGCTTCGATGAGTAATAGATTGAAATAAGCCAACGCTAGGCAGGTTATCATACAAGTTGCTCGTAGATCACGCTGATTTCTTTGTCTCGGTAATGAGGTCGAAGTCCAAAAACGTGCACTTTTTACGATTTTTATGTTCGTTGTGTTGTTAAAACTGATCACATTGAGGGTTAATGTAGTTATTTCAGAATTATTTTGCGCACAAATTGTAACTGCTTTAGTGTAGATTTTAACTGTACTGTTTTTTCACCATTTTATGCACTTTAAACACAGTTTTTAGAATTTTAACACGGAGCTAAACAAAAGTACGTGTGTGCGCGGTGGCGTCACAGAGACAACTTCTAAAATTATTAACTCGGTGTATTGTTTGGGTCACCAAGATACAGGCTGTGCCTAGTTCAAATTAAGTCTTCTGCTGGTAATCTTATATCGCATGCTACTTTTACGTCTGTAAACTATGTGAAAGTTTAATAAATGAATTTGAATTTGAATTTAAAATGGCTGTTATTACTTAGCTACAAGCTACTCCAAAATCGGACATTAGACAAGGTCATCGATTTTTGCACAACAAAACGCACGTATCTACTGTTTAATTGTAATTATATTATGCTATAATTTCATTATACCTGTTTTTTAAATTATTTTTCGTTTTTCCTCCTACTTAGTTCTAGCCCTTAGATAAATAGAACTACTGTATTCTGAGACCTATTTATGCTGTACAGCTGTAGTAAGGAACTAAAACTAAAAAGAATTTTCACGGCAGGCACAGTTACGGTTAAATGATAAGAATAATTGCTAGGTCTGCTAGCCCTACTAAAGCAGTAGCCTTATTATGCACTTGATGTGAACAAGATAAGCAATAGCACAAGTTTAACAAGTATCCTAATAATCATATTATTAAAAAATAACACAATACCCTTAGTTTCTCCTTCTTCGCCTTCTCCAGGATTCTCGGACATTTTTTATGACTTTGAGTTTCTCGTTTAACTGTAAACCGCATACAAGAAAATGTGTTATTCCATTAACTTCAGTGTGCTTTATCAATAATTGACAAACAAATTGCTGTTGCCAGGATACGGATTTAAAGTTGTATTGGCGCCTGGCACCCATTTCTTTTTTTATACGTTGCTGTTACGTTTTTTTGGATTTTCGGATACAATTTGTTTCAAACAAAAAGGTTAGAACACAAGTAAAAACCTTTTTGGACTTGTTTGCCTTTTCCTACCATAGGTAGGTATATACGAACAAAGACGTTATTTCCTAAATTTATTACAAAAAAATGTTATCTATTTCTTTTCATAACCTCAGTGCAGATTATGGCATTTACTACTTTCTTGGCCTACCTTTTTAAGGCCTCCTTTCTTACTTGAAGTCACAGGTTAGTGGATTGGATACCTATTTTGTTTTATTTTTTCTCATCCATTGTTAAATTCTGGCTTATTTGGTTTTTTATCTTTTTGGTGATGGTCGACATTCAGATACTTTTGATAGTGCTGCTATTTTTTACATTGTATTTCGAACTCAATTCCCTAATGAGAAAACAGTTATTGGGCAATTTATGAAAATATACTAGACGCACTGTAGGTTTGCTCGACAACAGCGTGTGTTGTAAGGTTGGTAGCACTTCATAAATGTCAACAGTGTGCTGTCCATAACTTGTCATGCAGATTTGTCAAATTATTAGACATCAAAACATTTATTTTTTGGACTATGAACTTTGTTTAAGGTTAGAAGAAATTACGTATAAAAATTATCCTGAAAATTATTGTTAAAAATGTCACAACCGCATCGTAGAGCAGTTTTGAATCTCTACAAAACGGTATGTTTGAATCTCCATCTGAAGTTCAAGATAAAATAAAATACCTACTTGCTTTATTTTCTTTTTGCGTTTGATGTTTACGTGACCTTGCGAATGATAACGCATGCAAAATAATACTTAACGTATTTAAATACTACATTGCCTGTTTTATACAAATCTTTGTTGTTTTTTTAGTTATTACATCTGGGTAAAGACTGGCCTCAAGGTTACGAGCTCTTCCGAACAAGACTCCACAAAGTTTTTTTAAAGAACAGTGGAGAACAGAACCCTGAAAAGGTCGAAATGATGCTGAAACATGGAGATTTCGTTGTCAAAGAAATTGAAGCACTTTACATGTTGAAGAAGTATAGGGCAATGAAAAGACGGTATTATGATGAAAATTAAGGAGGTAAGCCGTGATTATTATGGATCTAAAGTTATTAGAAATGTACAATAATTATGATGTAGGTACTACTTGTACAGCCTTGTCATACAGAATATCATTTTCGGTGGTTTAAATACTAACTTTAGTGTTTATTGTATTAAATGCAAGTAAAGATAAAAATGTTGAGATGTAAACTTAGATACTGACCATTCACTGATTTGAATTTTATTGCAAGTAGCAGATGCAGCTTATGTCATTAGATTTAATTTTTTAATCATTGTTTTTAATTAATTGCGTTTATGCATAATGTAGATATTTTTATAAGGGCAGTTCAAAATAAAACAAATTGTCTATGTAATTATGTATTATAGACATTTTTATAGTTTACATAATTCATTACTATTATAAACTCTAGTAAAAATTATATTGTGTAATAATAAAATAAAATATCTAATATATCTAAACAAAATCTTAATAAATCTAACACAATAATGAGACAATGATTTTTTATTTAAGTGGCAAGTGATATGATAATTTATTTTATCAATCCATTTCAGAGATAGGTATATACATTATATCTATGATAACAATTTTGTGTCAACAAAATTACAAGTATATGCTATATAGTTGGTGCAAGAGATGGTCGATGAAGAGATACAGATAAACCCTGCATATTTGTGAATATCTGAACTACAAAAGAAACTTTCATTTAACATTGGTTACATTTTTACGATTCTAAAGTTAGCAAAGGAGTTTGTAACAAACAGCAATGATTACAACAGCCCAACACATTAACACCACTTTGTATACAAGCTAACTATCCGATGATATAACATTTTACACTTGAAGTGTGATTAAAATTTATATTTCACTCATAGAAATTGCTATACAGTTTTCCGTTGATAATATGAACAGCCTGTGATTGTGTTTGGTTGCTTCCATTAGACACTTCTAGTGTATGTTATCAAAGTTAAATGGCATAAATAAAAACTCACCATTATATTTGCTGTTGATGTTCTTTTATAAATATAATATTTATGTGTTATTATTGCATGGATATGTTTTTTTACTTATGTCATTATAACTTTGGTCCAGCCTCTAGTCATCCACAGTTCTTATTTAACAATTCATTTAACATATTTTAAATTTAAATGGTTAAATAGATTATTGTAGGTACAGCTTTTTAAAGGTGTTAGGTTTGACTGGTATGTCCATATGATTTATTGGAATTGTGGTGACTACAGTGAGAGAATTCGGTAACTACAGCATGATGGAGTATGAATCATGTTCATAGTTTTCGATTTTTCTTAATATATTCTAGCGATTATTCACATATTTCCTGGCGTTTGTTCTTAATATTACAAAATGTTAATAATAAATAGCGTTTGAAATATCTATATTGTCAATTCTACCGAGGCTCGACCGCTCGATCATCACGGTCAGGGATTATATTATAAAGTAGTTGAGTGGAGCTACAACAGATTCACACAGCCGCCCGAATATTTTACTAGATGCAACTTTATTCTGAAATATTTTAAGTAGATAGATAGGTAAATATGATTTGCTGAAATACAAATGTTAATTTTTTTATTTTTCATATTTTTAACGCTGGCGACATCCTGAACTGTACCTACCGACTGTCAATGAATCTGTCGCATTGTTGCTATAAATAAGTTCTATATTATATTAACATAGTAATTATATTTATTGTTAAATACAGTACTTGAACCACAAGTCTATTCCTACTTGTTTCGTGTTGGTGCACTTCTAAATTTACTTGAAGCCCGACTCCGTTACCCCTATAGGTACATAGATATAAGTACATAAGTATAATGTGATTGTGGAATTTAACATGTGATTACATTATATACACAATAACACATATGTTTGAGATCAACAACAGTCAAGCTTTAGCTAAGTACGTAGGTATAAATATGTACTCGAACCGCGAAGTTAAGAGATGTTACGATTATTAAATACCTACCTAACAGTAAAATGTTGGTACCTCGAACTGATAGTAATGTTAGATAACTTGTGACGAGGTTTATGAACCATTCTAGACGAACCACTTACCGACGCGACGAGACGAACAGCAGTCTAATCACGATTTAATATAGTATATCGTAAAGAACCATTTAAACGATTTGGAACTATTTAACAATATAATTTTAAAGTATAAGTATTTTTTATTTATTTGTAGGTAGTCTTATACGTTTGACTAGTTTCGATGATACCACGTATATTGAGTGTCCATTTCGTATCCATTAAATTAACATAAATTATTCTACTTAACCTAAATTATATAAGTATTTCTATATACTTAATGCGAAATAAGATGTTCAACTAACAAATCATACCAATTAATCGATGGACACTGGACATCAGAAGATTTTAATTAATTAATAAAAATGTCATGCCTTAAAATAATAATGTTTAGGTACCTATACAATAGGCCTATTGTTCCTCAAAAGAAGAGAATAATAGTTTCCCAACAAAATATATTTTGTTTTTTAATAATAAACTAAATAATCTAAATATAAACTAAACTTAGTCGCTTCATTCTCTTCCTTGAGGAATATAATGTTATTATTATAATAAAAGGGTATCAATACTATAACACTTATATGATAGTAAAATAGAATGTAATAAATTTAACAGGATACAACTTATTTACACAGCTTCATGTTATAGGTTGTTAAATGAAATATATTTTGGATTACATGAACGTCAAGTAACGGCTTTTGATAACAAAGCACACGTATTATACTAAGCTGATTATTTCTTAGCGAGAATTTTAAAATAAAATTTTTATAAGATAGACGCTAAGAACGTAGAAGTAGCAAAGGAATTCTAACAGTTATCCCTACACTCTTCACAACAACTTACATATTGCTAAACCAACATTCTTACAATTTAGCAAGATTCGAGTATTAGTTAGTCGAGACGAGATGAGAACAAGACTCGATATACTTTGCGCCGACGCAGTCGCTTCTGCAATCAAGTCATCTAATGAAATCAACGGTTGTGTTATCTAATTTAACCGTGCGACGATCCAGAAACAATCGCGTCTAAACTGCGCAGACGCAAACTTATCGGATGCTAATAAGCTACATTCAAATTAGCAAATCAGTTAGATCTTGGGGTTGAAGAACATTATTAAATTTCTTTACAATTAGAATTTTTACCGTAATATTCATTAGATATTATACTGGAAACGATTAAAGACAACATCCAAATCACGACGAAGTGCTAACGATAAAACTTCAGGAGTAGGGGACACATAGTTTATCCAACATCGAATTGGTTTGAAAAGAACATAACAGCAAATATGCATAACTAACGTAAGAATAAATAAATATAAATCGCTTATTCTTCACACTCGTACTTCCATGTTTGTAATTTCTGCTTTTCATACTGAAACCATAATAAATAAAATACATTTTAGTAGATATACCAAGATAAAACAAAATTATTTTAGGAACCTACATTTTATGATGTGATGGTGAGGTAAAAAAGGAATCATACCTGCCTATTTTAGAGAATGGTTCCTGTTGTCTTTATATACCTATAGTCATGGAAAAAACAAGCAAAAGCTACGTACAAATGAATACCGAAGAGACACACCTCAGTTCAACGTTTAATCCTTCTTCTCTCCATCATCGGGGTCTTTGAGTGTGTGCCACTGCGCAATTGGGCGCCTCGGGCTAGCCAGCATATCGGACCAATGACGAAGCTCGGTGCCTGACGCGTTGTATCCCAGCACGACCTTGCCGATAGGCTCCGACGTTCCGATGCGATCGTAGTCCACCACGGTGATCACTAGGTTTACTTTCTGCAGTGTGATTCAGATTAATGACATAACAATGAAAGCATTTCATGAAAACTACGAGAGCTGAGAAAAATTACCAATGTTTGGCAGATCAAAGGTTTGTTTGTACCCAGTTCCTAAAGTACCTATTACAAAATGTTAATCGTTATAGTAGCAGTCTAAAACATCGCCCATATTAAAGCTTATGTGTTATAATTATGTAACTTAGTAGGTATGTAGTGTGCATTTCATCCTTTTGAATTCCTATTAATTACGGTTAGATATTAAAACGATTTATTAATTTATATCAGTTTAGGAACCGGGTACAATAACGTGAATTCTAATAAGATTTAGGCACGACTCAAATTATACGAATTAGTTTTAAAAATTATTTTATTATTTAATTTACTTCATACATTCCCCGATGATTTAATGTTGTCTATGTCTATGATACATTACGTGGTTATAAGTGATTAAAATACCGAGCAAAGTACAAAGTTGATCAAACCACAAAATAATCCTTAAAACCAGAGTATCATTTAAAATCGATAGGTATTAGAATAAGGTTTTTCATAAGATCTTGTAAAGTAAAACTATCTACTTAGGTATGTGATGAAGTTATGTCGGAAATTTTCTATTGAATGGACCAATTGAGCTACGCTATAGAATTTAAATCTTTCCCAATATTCGGCTTTCGTAGAGTTCTGGGAGCCATATTCTCAAAAACTAAATTCCTTTAAATACCAAAATGATATCGTCTTGGGTATACCCAAAGGTAATCAAAACATTCCCAATTAAAATTAATTTATAGAGAAACACGACTACTGACAAAGATGATTCGACTAAGATAAACTACTGCTGACTATGACTAATGATATTAGATACCCTTAGTAGACATTATCCTGCGTAGATCAATAATATATCATATTACAGATGTGTAAGTTAATGTACGTATGAGACAGTGATAGCATGGAGATGCTATCACTCTCTTATAAGCATAAGATAGATGTCGAAAGCACAGTGAACACATAAATAGTACTACTTAAGCAAACCTTAAACAACAGCAAAAATATAAGGTAACAGCAACAGGTCGATACATACCTCACAATAAATAAATTAACGCAACGAGGGACAAAGCATTCATACGGATAAAATATGCGAAAATATGGAAAAATATTAAGAATGCAGAAGAAGAACGAGGAACTGGATTCCTTAAACCATAAGTAATTACAGTTTGAAGTAACCAAATTGCAATGCAGTCACGAGGGGAGATTGCTAACACCACTCAGATTTGGAGGGGGATAAAATATTAATTAAAGTCAATCAAAGTATATTCTAACTAAAAATGAAAACCTTCAATTGAAACACGCATAGAAACCTAGTTACAAATGAAGGTCAACATTTTATTGTTGCCGAAATATAAGATATTGACTTTGAACAATATAAAAAAGGAAAAGACAGGGACAGGACACAAATGGGAGCAGAGACAGATGACAGAATGACAAATGAAACAGCGTAACTCTATACTAAGGGATACTACACATGATCTAACTAGACAACATCTATAAAAACACAAAAAACATACCAAACAATAAATAACTTGGGACATACTACAAACAGTTAACTGTATACCAACAACAAATATTTACGTATTAGGTATATCTTGTTTTCAGGAACTAATTCCATGAAGATTTGTGGTATGCCAGTGATTGCAGAAGGCATAGCTTCTTAAATTAAGACAAACACAAAAACAGATAAATGATACAACACAAATAATTATGTTATGTATAGGAAAGGAACGGGTATGGATGCAAGTGGTGTACATAATTCATATATTCACAACAATTAGTCCACAACATCAAATCGTGCACAGTTAAGACAATTTGAATGAAAAATACATATCGAGACAATATATGTAAGAATAATAAAGATATATTGTGCTAAGGAAACGATTTTTCCATATGTATTTTTCATTGATTGGTTTGTCCAGACTATGCGCTGCGACATCGAATTTTGCATGAATCTCGGCTCGCACCTGTATCTGTTCGAATGGTACTTCAAAAGTAAATGACTCGTTGTAATAGGGATTCAGTGTGCATTTCTTGATGCTCGTTTTCTTCTTCTTGAGACGTTTGCCATTTTGCATGAGTGCTATCTTTACGTACGGATCTGTATGCAGGCGCCGCATCAGGAGTTGAATATGAAACAGATAATTTTGCATCGATTAGTTCACATTTTCTAGTGGAATTATTATTTATTTGTTTTTTGCTATTTGATAAATCATTACCCGTAGATAAAAACAACATGTGGAATATTCTAGCATTTCTGGATTAAGAAATTTCATTCTTATGTGTATTTTGATTATGTAGGTGCATGTAAATTGTAAAAACGTATTGTGTGGATCACATAAATGTAATGATTTTTTTAAATAAACGATACTAAAGTGATAGTTCAACAAGTGGAAGAGATTAGACGCTATTAGGTTATGTTATCGTGAATTGATATTGTAGCTACATAGTACATGAGATGGTTTTAGTGAATAGTAGGAGTGTTAAAGACATGCAATGTTATATCGGTTATATTGTTTTCAGTGATACTACCCTAGAGTTTATATACAAATCTCTAAGCAGTTATAAAAAATAATAAAAAAGGTACAAATCAAATGTTTACCCTAAAATCCCTGTGAAATTAGACATGGGTGTTATCAGTGTACTTGGTATAACTTTTATAAGGTAAACAATATAGAAATGAATGATGCATATAATATTACCTGATAGACCGCCGACGTCCATTTTCTTCAAATTCTTTGCTTCCAAAATAACAACTGTCAGTTTTCCGGCCGTCGGTACATAACGCAATGAGAAACAAATGTCTCCCAACTTGTTGTCCTGCAATGTTCAACAATTAGCATGATTCTTTGTCCTAACTACAGCAGAGATCGAGACCTATCCCCATTATTCGTCACTTTAATCTTTTCTTTGTACAAAGAATATTCTTTTATCACTGACGTAAAAGGTGTTACGGTGATGGTTCTCGTTGTAAATGTGTTTTTAAAATTACCATTGTCAATAAACAGAGTTGAACAAATAGTTTATTTGGATGTGAGTTGTTTGGAAGATAATAGAGGAAAAGTTGTGTAAGGAATATATAGCGTTCAGAGAACGGGTTTGAAAAGCTATTAAAAAACATAGAAATAATATGGGCCATAAATAACGCGGCTTAGGGCGGACCAGGGCACTCAAAATTTCGTTACACGAAATAAAAAAGAAATAAACATAACAATAGCTCCGTGTAGTCACCTAGAAGCGTATTTATGGTTGTTGGTTTATCGGCACAGGGCTTCAGTTCAGAACGGATTTAAATATTTAGCTTTAATGAATATTCATATGCATATTTATTATACAGAACAACTGAAACACTGCGCCGAGCCACGTGCTTAGGATAGCCCGTAAACAATTGAGATTAATAGCCTCGAACAAAAATGGATTTTGCAGCTAATCATACGCACATTTGACGAACACTTTCATTGCGTTACATATAACGTTTTAGCACATAAAGGTCACTTTATCTAATAATATAAATTAAACACGATACATATAACTTTTTGGGACATGTCTAGACGAAAAAAATAAATATACACATCAACGTTCATATCAAACCTAGTATGAAGCAGTTTTCCGCTGAAATATATAAATTTATATTGGTAGGTAGGAGGATAGAAAATGAGGAGTGTGTATTACGATCTGTTGCCGAAATGAAGCCAATTTATAATTTTTGTGACACCCAGCTCAGATCATCAAAATGCGAAAATTATGTAGTTAATCTAGCTCACCTTTCCTAAAACGAATCGAGCCCTACCACATTGAGTTTGCCTAACAATTATTATTTACATGTTACCTTGAACGATGTGCCTAGTCTGCAACAGAGACCAACCATTTAAGGAACAGATCGCAATTAGCTAATAATACACATATAGGTACAATACACACATACAACGAACAATAATGAACCATTGAAGAATTATATAGTATTTCAGGACAAAATGCATTATACGTACTTACCTGGTAGATATTAAAAATAGAAGTGAAATCTTAGTGCAATCTTACCATGGTCGATTGTAATGTAACATTTCTTCAATGGATCTCTTAACTATAGCACTATAAATACATACATACATTGATAGGTGTTCTCAATACAGTACTTTAAACAGTAAACATATATTTCAATAACGTTCTAGTGTAATGACGGTGTTAGTTATAAGCTGCGCTTTGTGAGTATTGATAGAGGTGTAGCTAAAATATGTTCTCAAAGGAGATGTATGTTAGACTAGTAGAGAGTTAGAGAATACTAAAGAAGAAATAGATAGTTCCGGGCGTATACAGCTTCTAAAGAACATAGTTACGGGCGAAACACATTGTGGAAAGTTTGTTAAAAGCTTAACGTATTTCAAGAAGTTTAGTTATACTATTATTTTCATTACTATCAATTACTCATACGATAGTTACAATGTGCTTCCCCTTGGTTACACCAATACCACAAACATGCAATAAGTACATATTGGTTCGGTAGGACATTACTAGGATAGTTCTTCGTTCGTCGGTCAGAAGGTGACCTGCAACATACTTGAATAAATACTCCATTAATCATTAATAAAATTAAAATTGTTTTTATGAATATGTTATGAGGATCATACACTAGATGTGGTCACATGGGAAACATCAAATTACACACGTAGGGAAATATTTGTGCGACTGCTTGTAAGAATTTTTGTAATTTCATTAATTTTGACATGTCTGAGTAGTGAAGGAACCAATGTACTTTTAGTGGATTACGAGTGAAAAACACCAATACATAGCCAATTAAACGTGTATCACAAATAGTTCTGATTTGTCATTTCGTTCGTATTCATGTCGATACGGCATAAAGGTATAAACAGTGATGGGGACACAAAATGGCAAGTCAGACAATATACGAGCACAATAAGATGACAAACATGCAACATTCCCCAGCCGCAATATAAAATAAAATCAAAGTGTCGGATGGATATAAATAATAAGACGTAATAACAAAATAAAAAATAAAGAAAATTAATGTGGTATGACGGGTTGATCACAGGTTAGGTGAATAATTTTCAGAATTTGAATTGTGGATCTAATATTATGTTCCAACAATGCTGCCTAATATCCTAGAACAAACAACGTAATGGTTTGAATCTTGGCCCATTTCTCTGTACAAACCATTCTATAAATTGAACCTTGCTTATGATTTGGTTAAAAAACCTTTAACCACTTGTCGGTCTCGTATTCCAGCACGCCATTCTGAGTAAAGTTCATGTATAATTTAACTTTAAATAATCTTGATGTGTCTCAAAATAATACTTACGTGAATGATCATTTCGTTTTTGAAGCGGCATGCAAGATTGTTCAGGACACAATCAAACACAGCCAAGCAGAGCAGAGAAAATATGGAGAAAAAGAGAAAAACCAAGTAAATACATTTTTGCTGTCGAAATTAATTTTATCAGAAAAATAAATGACGACTCATCCATGTTGAGGTGCCTTGACTGCCGAGATTTATTCCTTAACACTTTATGAAATTTATTAATTATTTGTTACAATCGTCAAGGTTCCTCGCATTTAAAAAGTGCAGTAAAATTGTAAAAATGTAGACCATTCTTCCAATGAATACTTAAATTAAAAAAATAATAATCTAGAAAGATAAAAATCTAAGAAATGCTCATGACAAAATTTGATTGAATATATATAAATGAATGGGAGTAAATGACAAGTTTGATTCAATGCATTGATTGAAAGAATGGCGAAATGTTAATTAAAATAATGCTGTTCTGCCAAAACACAAATCCAGTAAGTAAAGGATTTTGTAGTTTCATGTGCGTACGAGTATACTTATGTTTGTCTTATGTGTTTTGCCAGTCTAGCCTAAGCTAAGAAAAAAGATAAAATAGTCTCCTTGTTTGATATGTTTCAGATACGTATTCCGTTGGTGTTGTCGACTTATGTCTATATGTGCATTCATTGTTCGTAGGTATATAATGTTCCTAGTTGGTATTTATTTGTGAATTAAATGATGTTGATGTGACCTGGGTGTGATTGTAAATTTACCAATTGTGATTTGTTGCAACATCTGCCTAGTGTAATAAGAAAATGTTCCCTATCTAGTCGTAATATAGCAGCGAATAAATCTAGTGACTTATTTTTATGACCCAACGTGCAAAGCTTTATTATTGTAGAAAATAAATTCACCTTTGATGTAAAGACATGTTTTATGGAATATTCGACTACGAGTGCCAATCAATTTACATGATAATTTAATGTTATATTGCTAGATAAAATATCATTCCAATTTTAAATGAGAATTTGCTGAAAAGTAAAGCCATATAGAAATGATGTTACATTACAATGCATAGAAACTTGTTTTCAGGCACTTTGATTTTCATTTTATAAAGATGAAGATTGTAGCTATGAAATTTGGCTATTTGAGGTAAAGCAAGTGTAGTCCATAACTTATATGCCTTCTGACCGACACGTCGTAATTTAAAGACTCATTTACATTTGTACAAGATACTTGGATGTTTCAAGGTGGACGAAAATACTTGAGATATTTTTTGTGAGTGTGTATCCGCACCTGCCCCCCTTCTCCTTCGACACTCTGCAGCTCGCGCCACTCCTCGATGGTTTGTGCCAAGTCTACCTGGCACAGCGGCACCTTCACCTCACCGATCTGGTCATGTTTTGAGAATCGATCGAAGTCGAAGATCGCAAATACAAGAGTTTTGTTCATAGCGTCAGCGTAGGGCACGTTCTGTATAAACAAGTTCAACATCAGCAACATAATGTCTTAAAAATGTATGTTGATCAGCTGTGTATCACCTTGACTTACCTTGAAAACAAATGCTTCGTTGAAAACGGGGTTCAGAGTCTTCCGATGAACTTTTGTTTCAAACTTCTTCTTCTTGTCAGGGAGTAAGTAAACTTTAACGTACGGGTCAGATGTGCCGCCCATGTCCAGGGCAGGGAGCTCCTCAGCTTGAATGACAGTCACAGATAGACTGTTGCTGTTAAAGTCATACTCCAGCTGCAAACAAAAACTTAGATGATATTAGTGGATAAGATTGTAAGACCAATGACAGTGAAAGTGCAACTATTGACAGTCCTGATGATAAAGAGTTTAATGATTTAATTAATTCTTGTTAATTGGTCATAAGCGGTAAACGAAGAGACTCCGCAGCGGTGTGGCTATGAGGTCATAAAACGAATTAACGAGTTGAATGAATGGGTTATTTACGAAACAAATAAAAACTGACAGTCTAAAGAAATGTTAAGATTTGTAACTGGTGCTTGAAAATCTACTGAAATCTACGAGACACTATTTGGAATCATAAAATTGACTATTGTTTCGTTGTTTACAAACCAGTTTATTGTCATATCTTCAGGGGTCATTCATTGCCATGTAGCATACTGGTTTGATTCATACCTTGTATTGGAGTTTTCCTAGCTTCTGTTCCTCTTTCTTGGAGTCGCCGTCGTCTGGTTCCTCTGCGTTCTCCGTGAGCTCCTCCATGTCAGGCTGAACCTACATGCACGTCCCGCGGCAAATTTCATATGAATATCGTATTTCTTAAAAATAGTTGTTATCATTTTTTCTCTGTGAACCTGCCTTTATTTATGAAGGCCCGCAGACTTTTTTAATTTTTACTAACTTTCACTTCTCATTTGCTTAAAAATTATTACATAATTTGATTCTTTTTTATTATTGATTCTACATACATTGAAAATTGAGAGAGTCTGATAGAGGCACCCTTAGGCATTATCATTGGCAATTATCCTTGGAATTAGTTGAGACACACTTGTCGGTAGAGTATTTACTAACCAAGATCTCACCAAGTAAGATCAATTAAGCATGTTAAATTGGAGGAGCATGTAAGGTGTAAAAGTACCAAAACATTACCTTCTCCTTGTAAGCGGAACCGAGTAGCTGGACGGATTTTAGGTCTACACCTTTCATGCCCTTCTTGCCATCCTTGGAGCGACGCTTGCGGAAACACCGCCTGATGCAGCAGAAGCATATGCCGAGGACTACCACTCCCACACCTTTACAAAAGAACAAAAGGAACATCAATATTCTCAGAGAATTTGAATGAAAAGTTCGCATAAAGGAAAATTATTATGGTGTTGTTACTGGCGGTACTTAAAGGATAATCCAGAACCAAAATCCTATTGTTTATAAGCTTGTGGTGCAAATGGCGTGTTTAATTAAGTCATGTTTAAAAATATATCTACATATATGTAACGAGATGCATATAATGCGATAAAAATACTATTTGAGTTACGAGGAAGTACGTCGTATGTTAATTTACGAAGAACGTCGGTAAATATAACGCGGTGTTATTAATTATTCAGTAAGCCTCCATAATATTACAAAATTACTGTTTTACCAGACATAACGACTAACTTATACGTAGATTGTGGTCGGGTACTTCTTATGAATTGTCGTTGATTTCGTCATTGATGTTGTCGTTAGCAAAATCATTAGCCTAATTAGTTTGAGACTAAAGATGTTCGCTAAAGTATGTAGTTACAGTATAAGTTGAAACTTTAACATCGTTCTTGAACTTAAGAGACAAGAGACCTAATGAAGCGTGATCGTTAAAGTCTTTCGCAGTTGGCAGAGCCCCATATTCACAGCATACATTACGGGGTTCTATATTACTATGGGAATTTTGAACCATGATTATGTAACACAGCGCCATTTTCTCTAGGACTAGAGAAATAATCTTGATGTGTCTAAAACGTGATCCAGATATCAATGACTCGATTGCCATTTAGAAGGTTTTAAAGATGTTTTTTAAACGCCATCCAAAAGAAGATAATGAAAAGTATTGTAAGCCCTAAGCTGAGCTCAAAGAAGTAAACCACTAATTATAATCATGAAGGACTGAGGTCATACGTTTATCCAAATCAAAGGGAGGACCCTTCAACTGTAAGAGTGTCATCACCTGGATGAACGCGGCTTAGAGGATGTTAGTTATCTGCTAAGCTTTTGGGTGCAAAATTTGTAATAAATAGCTGTATTTCTATGGGTATTATGTCTACTATAGAACATTCTTCCCATCATGCGTAATCACTTGCATCGTCCAGGATTTTAAACGTATTCAATGACTTGAACAGCTCTGTCATTATAATGATAATAAAATCAGCCATATTTTCCCCCTGCAGAGCATAGGCCTCTCTGACTTCGATAGCAATCTGGAAGTTGCAAGAAGTTACAATCTGGTCGGAAAAAAAAAATGTATCAAATCGACCTTTAAGGAAGATGACGGGATATAAGGCACTTACCGACAAGTATAGCCACTAGCTGCCATGGTTCTATGTTCATCTTGCGGGCTATTTCCGCCGTCTTCTCTCCTATGGACTCCTGGGTCGGTGGCACCGTTGAGGATAACATCGGCATAGAGGTTCCTCCTTCTGTGGCTGCTGCTGTAGGAATATAATTTTATGAGATTGCTATTTTCTTCATTCGTTCATAGATCACGGTTACATACCTAAGGGTTTTATCCATAGACATATATTCGTCTATGGTTCCTACCTACTATCTAATAGGAGAACTTGTTAATATCTGTGTTTGCTCCCTCGGTTATAGGTCGATAGATTGAACAAACCAGTAATATTGGCTTACTTCCAGGAAATATTTCCGTTACAAGTCTTAAGAAAATCAGTATACCTACATCTCAATCATCCCAATCTTCTTCATCGTTATAATATGTTCTCAATAAATTGTTTGGTTGTAAATCTGCCTAATGGGAAGTTCCTATTTACATCCAAATTTCGTTATATGTACCGTATTTTAACTTTCAAATATTTGCATGTTACATCTCGTCTCCTAAAATAACTTCAACACAAAACACTATTCCATTTAAATGTTACTTTGTGTAAGAGCTATACAAATTGTAATTTGCGAGAGATAAATCAATATTGTTCAGATGGATTTTAAGTAAAAGAAGGCTATATTTGCATCGACTTACTGAGGTTCTTCGGTGTAGGCGTAGATAGCTCATCGACTGTCTCCGAGACCGCCTCCCGCCGCCACCGCAGCAGCGTCTCCAGCAGTGGCGACATGATTGCCTGTCACAAAAATATAAAAGAACACATTTAGTAACATAACGTAAAGTATTTATTATTAAGATCACATGTAAAATGTACCAAAAATCACACTAATAAACGAATTTGAATTTGAACATCTCTGTAAACTTCATAGTTGCCTAAAGGATAGGGTAAAACTTTTACTTAATTGTGCTAAATAGGGCAAAATACTCATGGTGATCATGTTGCCCTATCTTTGTTAAGTCATTAGTATTGTGAAAATAATATCTTTATCGAACCGCTTTTTTTCGCGGTGTCTTTCTTCATGTAAAATGTTGATTTTGTTAAAGTCAGTAAAAAAATATCGAGGAATTTAAGTATATACTTAGTCCTTTATAGTCGCCCTATAGGTGGAATATAATTTTTTCTTAGGTAGGTACTGGCTATTTAACTTAAATGAAGGTGAAATAAACTCTTAACAGCTTCGAAAAGACTTTTCAAGTAGTTAACCCATAACCTTGATTCGTTTTGTAACCAAGGATGTACCAATGGAACACAATTGTAGTTTGGTTATTGCTAATATCAAAGCTATAATGCTGAAAGTTGTCTATAGCTACGAACTAGACCTACTGGAACCAGAAATACTGGCCTACATATCTTAACTGTTATTGATCTTATATGTCGGCCCAACTATGATGAATTTGACAAGTACGTATCTGTTATATCTCAGATAATTTTAAATGGAATTTGGGAGCTATGTCTTTGTGATAACGTTAATATTTTATCAGGAACAACGTTAATTTTGAAAAAATATAAACACTTTTATTGATTGATGTTGCCATATCTAAAATTGTACTTTTTCATTCTTATTTTTACACTATTTGTTGGTTTGTTTAGTGCTATTATCATTTTAGTTTATGATAACCCCATTAGTTTGACGCTCTCTGCGGTAACATTTCATAAAGTTATTAAAATCGTTTCTGTTGTTAGTCATTGTCCCTGAAAAACTTCCTTGACTTAGGTATAAATGGAGTGGGTAGCGTGGTTGGTACCACTACCCACTAACTGCTTACGATTAAACCGTCTCTAGGATTAATAATTCTAAAGCCCGTATGATCTGCTAAACTAATAATTTCTTTAAAAACGAGTTCGTCTTACGCATGGCATTCGAGGAGGGCCGACGCTGAACAAACTGTCAAACTCAGATAAGACTAACTCTATATGTACACCTATACATATTTATGGCCATGTATGAACGCCTTGAGTTTTACGCTTGATTGTAACACTGTTCTGTAAATCAGATCGAACATTTGTCAAAAAGGGTGTGTAAAATTAGATTCCGACACAAAATTCGGAGAGAAATGACCAGAAACAACCTATTACTGAAATAATAGTTGCAGTACTCGACGTACAGATTCGATCGCGCCCTTCAGTAAAAAGAGCCGTACACCACTGACCTTATATTTGATCCCCTATTCAGTTAGTTGTCACTTTATCTGACAATTACTATTTCTGTAGTCACTTAGCACAGGTTTGGTACATTTCTGTCGAATATTGTATTCGACTGGAACCACGACTGGCTACTGAAGCCAGGATGGCGGAGCTGCGCGCGCAGGCGATCGATTGCCGCTGCGCGATGCGATGCCTCTACGTTCAGTTCCTGGCAAAGTCCCGATGTTTACGTCACTAGTTGCGTACATTGACGGCCAAGCTTAAAATGTTAATGGTTCAATGTACGTCGAAGCCGTATCGGTGGTAAAAATTATCGAAAGTCACGCTAAACTTAGCTATTCCTCATAGAATATATTGCTACCGAGGAGTTTGCGCTATTTTACCTTAGTTGATATTAAAATATTCGTATGTATTAACTGGCAAAGTAATAAATCAATAAACGCAAATAGTAATTTAAACAATTTCAAAGCATTTGGTTTCCTATTATTGGTTTTGGTAATTATGTTCATATTCCATACTGGTTAGTTCAAAGCCATAAGTAAACCTGGAGATTAAATATATTTCGACCAGGTTACCGCAGATTGGTGGAAAACATTTATTTTGGACGTCCAAAACTATTGATTGTTTATGTAAAGAAATCGGTCGAAAAGGTCATAAATATACAAATCAGTCCCTTAACGAAACATTATTTAGCACTGAAAGCTTCCTGAAGGGTTGTGCTTTTAACTTATTCAAATAATATAATACTTAATTGGAGGTTCCTCCGAGGATTCATCATCCGATTATTTAAGCCTCTGATTAATTTTGACTTTATTGGGACATTTTGAGCAAACAAAGACTTTTGCAAGCAAACCTTTCTACACCAAGGTATTTTGTTGAAAGTTTAGATTTAGATGCGTTTTATCCTGAAAAGGATCAAGCAAAAAGGTGTTCTAAAAGTAAATTGCTTTTTTAATCTTACATGATCGTAGGGCCAATTACGGCAGGTTTTCTCTGTCTCTGTAAGGTCGTGTGAGACGTCAACCATTATAATGTATACGAGGTTTAATATAGAGTTTTAAAATTAGACGTGTTGCTGTGTTATTATCCTTTGAGACTCGTCGAGACGCCGCCACACCTACGCATACGCCTGTAACCTTAGGACAGTGATGGTTCATTTCACAATTATTTTGTTGTTAGAGTTTCTGATATCTTGACACTAAGAAACTGTTGGAAGTTGTGAAAATATTTTTTTTTAAATGCCTTGTTTTTTACTGGGTAGTGAGCGGCCATTTTGTCCATCTTTTTTTTTACCATGCCAAATTACCTACTGCGTTTTGTAGTAAGGGTCTCCGAGTTAACGTCACAAGTAAGACTACCTTTTTTTTGTGGGTGGTAAATCATCAAATGACGTCTCTCGCTCTGGGTGGAGCGGAAGGGTGTGTCTGACTTTTACTGACTAAAACCCACCCGTGTTCCTTCAGTCGCCTATGCCAGTAACTTTTTCGGACAAAGCCGTGACTGGATTAAGATTTTGTTTTTCGACTAACAATTTGGAAGTGAATCTCTATAAAATGGTTACCGACCTTATTGTTGTCATGTCAAGTGCATACGAAAGCTCGTCGACGACGCATCCTTGTCCTAGTTTACAGAAGTGTGGACCTAAAGCATTGTCGGATATTTTTTTTCATTGAAGTTACGCTCATAGTTTTTAAATCCGTTAAAACAAGCAAACTGAACAGCCAGTCGCTGCTAGCAGCAGTACTTACCAAATTGATTTTATAAAATCCTTCATAGTCAACATAAATCCAATAATATAGAAAACTGGCGTAAGTTTTAATCAAAAGTTTTAAAAGTCGATAGGTGGCTGATGCGCGTTTAGCGAATCTCACAGTTTATTCCATACATATATTATTATATCTATAGTTCCGCAGTTATGAATGGGTTTCCACAAACGTGACGTCAGGAGATAAGCGAACAGAACCACCCACGTATTTTAATTAAGGAGAAAGAATTCTATATAAAAAATGTCCAACGAATGTATGAATAACATGGTATTATCATGCGGGTTTATTTACAGTAATTCTAAAAACAGCTCGAGTCAAACATCGCAAACGGCAGGACCCACCGACGTCATTAATGATATAATAGAATATTGTGAACATAATTTTGTATAAACATATTTTTATTATAGGTACCTATATACGTAAGTACCTACTTACGTAAAACTTGTAAGTACAGCTAGGTACCAACCTACATAATGACATTTAAACCGATTAAAGTGAGGTGGTACGGGGCGAGAATACGACGTTTAATCGGGAATTTACTACCATCCCAAGTGTACCGAAGAATCTATAGTAGGTATAGGGACTCCACAAGGGTACCTAGAAAGATACGTGCATCAAAAGATTTGTAGATATTTTATGAAGAAACAACTCATGTAGGTAACTTCTGAGATGACGGCTAATTGAGATATATAGGGTAGGATTGCGTAAGTTGTAACCCCTAAGGGAGAACTGCTGTAGTTAGGTAAATTAAACAAAATCTTTTGCGTCTACTGATTCTTAATTCGTACCACATAAAGGCTCGTTTAGACTAGTGTGACGCGACGGTCGCGCACGCGCCCGCGACACTTTCATAGAAATTGTTCTACGGATATAAATCGCTGAATCGCGTGCGACCATCGCGTCGCGCTATTCTGCACGAGCCTTAAACCATAAGTCGTAGGTTCTAAGTACCTATGACTTAGGCTTTATGTATAAGGTGTCAAATCCGATATACCTAGGTATGGTTTTTATTTGTATGTATGGTTGTCTGTAAGGTATTTATGATTAGAATTGTTGCCCGAAATGAATTATTTGATTTGATAATCATCATCATCATCATCATTACAGCCGTAAGACACCACTACTGGACATAAGCCTCCCCCAATTCGGGAGGCTTTGCCATAATCGCCACGCTTCGCAGGCGGGTTGGCGATCGCAGTATAGTGGTAAAATGCATAGAGAACGCTGCTGCCCATTCTCTAGTAAGTCCCTTAGTCGCCTGGATATCTATGGTCGCCTTTTACGACACCCACAGAAAGAAATGGGATGATGCTATTCTTTACGTCCGGCACCACACGGGACGGATAAACGGATTTGATAAATGTAAAGAATTAAAACACGAAGCCAATACCTATCATCAAATAAAAATAAAAACAGTAGGTAAAAATAATTTCACAGAGGATCAAGTGAAATTCTTCTCTTTTTGGAGTCATCATAATTGTACATTAGAGGTGTTGCTAACACACTATCAGAAGGAATCGCTTTCATTTTGACAGTTCAACAACATTCATTGCGGTATTTACGTTGTTGGGCAGACAAATTTTTCGAAAGTATAAACCAATGGATTATAAATAATCTTCAAAATGATTTACATTGATAGTGCCTTACGCAATTAGGGTGCCGGCCGGTAATTAAAAGTTTTCTTCAAAATGCCTTAGTTATATAAAGTTAGACTCACAATGAACTAATTGCTGTTTTCCATAATATAGGTTATCGTCCATTTCTGCTGTTTTCTTTTTTGTCATATTTTGAGGTATTCAAAATGTTGTTGTATTCTTATGGTACGATTTAGGAATTGTCTACAGGTACGAATTAAGCAACTGGGCCTTCAAAGTTTAAAACCATAGACATGACTTTAAGAACAAATACGGATGTGCAATAGCAAAATACGTTTGGTTATGCTTAACCAGTCAATTACCGTAATTACAGACACAATTAAAAAACGATTGTGTCTATACCAAATGTGGTATCTCAGGGACTTAGAGGTTAAAATAATAAATGTTGGAATACCACGAAAACAGCCATGACCAAAAGTAATATCTTAATCGACATATAATTTGCAATAATAGAAAATGAAATGTGATAAAAAGTAACATTAGAAAAATCTTATTTTTTTATTATTTGTCTGCTGCGAAATCTAGTGGGCTAACCACTTATGTACATAAAGAAGCTCATTTCTACACCAGTACATGTCATTTTGACGCTGCGCTGGTACGTTTAATGCAACCTTATTCTATAATTAGAGTTTTATGGAAGAAGAAGTTATGCTGCGGCGACCCCAAATAAATATGGATAAGAGCCGGTGGATGATCATAAATTCAACTAGGTATACCTCGAAATTACCTTACACCATAACTCTTTGACATGTTAATATCAGAATCGGTTTTCGTACCCACAATAGTGGGTAGGTGTGTTCCCGAAGGTTACTAGAGAATTAATTATACTTACCTTCTAATAGGTATACGAACTCATCTGGTATACTTACCTATATAGCTCATAAATATCTACGCATAGTAAAATGTCTGGTCGGTATTTGCCTCTCCACATTGAAATTTAAGATGGCTGACAGCCGTCTGGGATCTTTGATAATGGGTCATATACCTACAGACTCTGTAAGCGACTTGCGTCATGAATCATATACTGAAATGAATAAGTTTATTTTTATATAGGTATATCCTAAAGCTATTTAATTATCAATTTACTGTACTACCAGTAAATGTGTATACGAAAACGTTATTGCAGAGTTTCTTCATACATTTTGACCGAAAACCAGGTCTTAATACCAGTAGCAGCTACCCACAACGATCAATACGAGTAAAGATGAAAAAAATAGGGTATTTATTTAGGTCTACATGTAGGAATGAAGCCAGAGAGCTCGTAAACAACAGCGATGTTCCAAGATACTCATACCTACGTAGAAGTAGAGCAGCTATAAATCTCACTAGCAGCATAATCCCATTGCACTGAGGCACTGAATATAAATGTGAAGTCGAATGAAGTCCTGCTCGAACATTTGTTAAGGAGATCAGTTAGCCAAAATTCGGCCCAAGTTTTTGTTAGTCTGGGTCGTTGAACTGACAAGGATAATTATGTGTTTTGGCCTCTCTAACTAAATTGTCTTTTTTCAATAAGCTAGAAAGATAAAACGACTTTTTCCCTATGTTACTTCTTAAATATTTTACCCTGGCAAAACCGTAATAAACTGGCCGCCGTCATCACGAAAAGTTCGCAAAAACGTAGATAGATTAAATTTTATGCTTGCTCGCAACTGTGTGAAAAACTAGTTAAGTATTGGAAAAAGCTTGGAATAATTCCAAATGATGTGGATACGAGTGGCGACGAGCGACCTTGTGGAGGGACGGAGTCGCACTTTGGGTGTGAGTGGTCTCGTTCTTAAGTTAGCTTAGAATGCCCATTATATGTGGGTATCTACGTGCTCACAATTTTAACACTTTGCCTTTATTTTTATAAGGTAGGTATTAACTATTTCTCATGAAAAACAAGCAGGCAATCAATGGTACCGGGCACAAATTCAGACTCCGGGCTGCTACTGACAATGAGATATTCCAGATCGAACAACCTGTATGGTCAACCGGCTTCACAAAAAACTTTTCTCTGACTCGTAATCTTATTTCCTTACGTAAGTCTGTCCCACTATTTATGAGGATGAGTCGACTTTTTCCTACTATATTGTATCATTTGCATCCACACGTGTAAGCAACGCGTGTAAGTCTTTGGCACGCGTTAAGGAAACGTATGAAATATTGAAACTTTGTCGTGCGAGACGGAGCGTCGTCTGAGGCCATGCAAATAATTCTCCAGAGAAAATAAATGAAAAACGTACACTGGCTTAACACGTTAGCTGCCAAAGAGAATTTTAAAAATTAAAAAAAAAAAGCCACGCTACCGATGACGCAACGAATCACAAACTGATGAAATAGTGCCTGTGAGCGTAAGTCAAAGTAAGGTATGCTGTCGGTTACCAATGTCCGACGCGGCCTGAATGAAACATTTACTGTCGGTCACCATTTTCCGACACGGCGACCACCGTGTCAAAGACGCCACTCTATAGAAGCCCACAGCTAAGCTACGCACGTGTAAGCTCGCTTTGTATAAAAATGTAGGCAAGGTCGTCCATTGTGAACCACGGTGAGATTTTCAATGCTCTGCTTAGCGCTGAGAGTTGAAATTCTAACGGTGGGTTTTGTCGACGTGCTTGAATGCACTCTGTTGGATTCTGAATGTTTGGTTCGACACCGAGAGTTTAAAATCCAGTGCAAGAAAAAATCCCGCGACGTTATTACGTCATTGAAACAAAAGAACAGCTCAACTAACGTGGCAAACCTCTTCACACATCCGACGTAGCAGTGGACGGTCCACTTAATACTTCGAAGTGAGTAGGAGGAGACCTTTGTATTTGGATACCAATAATCTCGTTAAATCACAAAGAAGCAATCATTTTTTCTCTGAAATAAAATATTCTAGAGGGAATATTTTATATTTAGATTATCATGTAGCTCAATTGAGCTGGGAATCGTAGAACCAGAGTAATAAATGTACAGTGAACTAATATAAAGTTATAAAATGTGATTTCATATAACGTAGGTGTAGGTAGGTATTACTTTATATGAAATCAGACTCTGTAAATTTATACCTATTAGTTTACACAGAAATCTTATTACCCTCTCGTAGGTAGTCTTACCGTTTATGTGTGGTGCTGAGAATGTAAAGAATAACAGCATCTCGTTTCTTTTCGTGGAAGTCGTAAAAGGCGACTAAGGGACCTACCAGATAATGGATAGCAGCGTTCTCTATGCATCTTACCCCCATACTGCGATCGATAACCCAAGCCTACCAAGCGTGGCGATTATGGTAACTCTTCCTCATTTTGAGGGAGGCCTATGTCCAGCAGTGGGCATTTTACGTCTGAAGTGATCATGATGATGATGTCTTACGAGCAGGTTCTATGATTTTTTAGGGGTCCCAAGTATAACAAGGAACCTTTATTTTGCCAAGTCCGTCCATCTGTGGTTTAACTAAGAGACCTTTTGTGCTAAAACACTGTAATTCTGAATGGTTCAAAATAGTAACTATGATATTGTTTTGTCCGTCTATCCCAATGTGTACCTAGGGTGTCGTGGGATAGGTCTTTGAAATTTTTTTGGAGTATTTACTGAAAATTTTCCGATTCGGGGATCGGTTTGCAAAATAATTGAGTTTATAGAGCGATTTTTGATATGTGCGTATGTAAAATATTCGCGATATGTAGTAGTGTGCATATTATGACGAACTTAAAAGGAAAACTATCACAGCTAAGTAGGTTAAACAAGATAACGAGTATTAGTCGACCAACTTATCAAATGTAGTTGTATTCGAAAAGTCTATTATATATAAATAAATAAATAGAAATTCTATGCACTTATAACTTTACGCTTTTCTGTGAGGGACTGAGCAGCCCCTAAGCGTGTTGGATATTGTCGGATCCCATGATTAAAAACCTTATGACTTTTTTGTTTTAGCTTTGCTATTTAAGTCGATAGTTTGTAGATGGATATTTCGGTTAAAAACTGAAAACTAACTTGCATAGTTTTTTCGAAAAATACTATAACATGCAAAGGACCTTTTTTTCGCGATCAATAAAAACAATACTGTCCTAGAGTAAATATTCATACCAACTAACTACGGAACAGTCTGTGCTTGGTCCGATAACCACATAGCGGTTTTTTTATAATATAAAATAGGAGTACAAACAAATATTGTTCGCCATTTCATTTTCAGTATTTAATTTGATAATGCAAATCAAACAGCACTGATAACCATACTCGTGCCTTCAACAAATTAACGGAGCATCCCACGGGTGGTCTATATAAACACAATGTGCAGAAGGTTGATATTACAATGTTATATTTGTTTTTGTGCGTGATAGTATTATTTGCGTAAAGCGATAAAAGCCCCGGACAGCTGAGATAGTGAGCAGGCACGTTTTACCTAAATGCTGAATGAAATATCAATGTTTTATACCATAACATTAGTACATAAACATCACGGCTATAATCTTTGAAGGGTTAGACAGAGGTGTATCTATAGTACACTCACATTTCACCAGTTTCATTTATGTCTCGTGTAATAGGGGGTGATCCTGTCACCATTAACTGAGCACTTATCCAGGCTCCAGGCTGCTCTAAGACCTACCAGGGTCACGGATTTATTCAAAAGAGTTACTGTGGCCCTGGCACAAGCAACTGAAAGAACACGGGTGGGTTTTAGTCAGTAAAAGTCGGCTCCGTCCAGAGCGGGAGAAGTCATTTCATGATTTTCCACCCGATAAAAAAGGCTGCTATTAAGAAATCACTGACGGAACGACCCAACAACATTTTGCCCGACCTGGAAATCAATCCGAGGCTCAGGCTCAGCAGTAGTGCTTTCGGCCAATAGAATTACGAGGCACTCATGTTATAACTAGCTATTGCCCGCGGCTACGCTCGCGTTAAATTCGGGGTAACACGGTTCCCCTTTCCTGATTTAGAACACAGAAGAAAACTCGGAACAGAATTTTATTTTAATACGCTACTGTAGACGATATTATATGTCTTTTGATTTGGGGATAAAATGTAAAGATTCTGGGCATTGGACTCACGCGAACATGCTACATACAATTATTCATGTGCATGGCTTTTCTTAGTTCACCCAAGCCACCTAAAAAAGAAATGAAAAAAGAAAAAGTAGCCTATGTCACTTTCCATCCCTTCTTTTCTTATCTCCACTTAAAAAATCATGTCAATTCGTCGCTCCGTTTTGCCGTGAAAGACGGACAAACAGACATACACACTTCCCCATTTATAATATTAGTTTGGATTTTAGTTTTAACGTTAATACTTTTAACGATGTACCAATTGCAAATTGCTCCTTGCGCGCCGCCTTTTATATGGGAATTAAACATAACTAGCAAATTGTGGGTGTACTCTACCTAACCTTTTGGGGAATAAAGGCATGGTATTATGTTTAGGTAATACATTATCAGCCTGTATATAATTGCTTTTTCTGCAAAAGACAGGCAATTATTAATTCACACTTGCTTACTGTGTGCCGGTTAAAGAGGAAAACAAAAGTAAACCTTCAGGGCACCGAACTATGGTAGGTATTTGCTGGTAACAATTAGTTATACGTAGTACTTATTTTTAGCTGTTTGTCCTAATGCAAAAGTCAGTCTTTTCAAGAAAGACAAAATATATTTTGGTGACTGCGTTGCGTCCAATAGCGTTGGAATAATTTAGTTCTTCTGTTCACTTATTCTTGTTTTTCCGTGCTACAAATTTGTCGCAGCAAGAACTTCGTGCCATTAGCTATTATATAATCCCTCAGACCGTAGTTCGTCCATGGCGGCCAATCTCAACGGAGACTGGCCATAGGCACGGGAGGTATTATAGCGCACAAGTGTGTGTGCAGACACAGGGGCACACGCTATTCCTCACTCTTATATTCCGATGGGATGGCAATCTGACACGACGGGAGAGAGATCAAGCGCAGGACCAACGGTTTTACGTGTTTTCCGAGGCACGGGGTAACACACTGCCAACTTCCAAACTCCTGGCTCATCATCATTCTCATTTCAGCCGAAAGACGTCCACTGCTGGACTTAGGCCTCCATCAAACTCCGCCACTTCAATCGGTTTTGTGCTTCTCGCATCCAGCGGATTCCTGCAGCTTTCACAAGGGCATCGGTCCATCTTGTGGGAGGCCTTCCAACGCTACATCTTCCAGTACGCGGTCGCCACTCCAGAACCTTCCGACCCCATCGGCCATCTGTTCTGCGAGCAATGTGCCCTGCCCACTGCCACTTAAGTTTGGCAATTCTTCGGCCTATGTCGGTAACCTTGGTTTTCCTACGGATCTCATCATTTCTGATCCGATCGGAATACTCCAAGCATAGCCCTCTCCATCGCCCTTTGGATGACTTTCAGCCTTCTAATAAGATCCATTGTGAGCGACCAGGTTTCAGTTCCATAAGTCATCACTGGCAACACACACTAGTCTAAAACTTACATCTTGAGACACTGCGGGATGTAGGACAAAAAATATTGCGTAGCTTCCCGAACACTACCCAGCCGAGTCGGATTCGACGATTGACCTCTTTCTCGAACTCCGGGCTGTTCTAAAAAATTCTAATGGAAAAACCCAATATCATTTAAAACACACATAAAAGTACACACAATCCATATTATATTTAGTAATAACGACTTCAAAAATTATATTAGTTAACCTTAGAAACTAACCTAGCAACAACTAATAATTACGTAACTTATCTTGGCACGTGCCTCCGCACCCAGTGGCTTAATAAAAGGGATGTCCACCATTTCT
Organism: Aporophyla lueneburgensis; assembly: GCA_932294355.1. Taxonomy (NCBI): domain Eukaryota; kingdom Metazoa; phylum Arthropoda; class Insecta; order Lepidoptera; family Noctuidae; genus Aporophyla; species Aporophyla lueneburgensis. The sequence goes on along the minus strand of OW028746.1, from coordinate 15,590,077 downwards.
TTTTGCAATGTTTTGAGGATGCTTTTGGAGCATCCGCTCAACGCGGCAATGTTCTCTACATTTAGCTTCTGCAGAGTTCTGCCTTAGAACTAAATGACGGATAGAAAAGTCTTTTACCCACAGTTTGGAACTAGAACATACTGCCGGGGTTAAAATTACCCTATGTAGGTAATCCAGGTTATTAATGTCATCCAAATCCATTTAGCCGTTTTGCACCAATCCGGAACATATAGAAAAACAGACGGAGATTTTTTTGGAAATGTTATCGGCTTCATACTCGTTCCCCACACCTCGTAGCAATTACTTTGTTCAAAAATATTCAATATACAGTTATTATTTCCTTTTAGGAAGTCTCTTTTCGTTTAGTTGGTTTGACCTTGTTGTTATTCTAAGCTACAAAATGGATTTGGACGCGGTTTTAACCATCATACACATAGAGAATTTATTCCGATAGGTTCCCCTATGTGTTTTCACCATTAGTCCATACTAATAAATTCATATCCATACTTCCATACTATCTATACTTCTATACTAATATTATAAATGCAAAAGTAACTCTGTCTGTCTGTCTCGCTTTACTGCTAAAACTACTGAACCGATTTAAAAGAAATTTGGTACACAGATAGTTTAGTGCCTGAGAAAGGACATAGGCTACTTTTTATCCCGGTAGTATGTTCCCGCGGGATAATTTCCGACCTCCACGCGGGCGAAGCCGCTGGCAAAAGCTAGTAAATCATAAATATTAAAATGATAAAAACTGTCCTTTAGAGGGCCGCCCCTCTAAAGGACAGTTTTATAGTTAAATTATAACTAGGTAGGTATACCTACGTTGTCATTGACAAGATATCAATCCAGATACTTGATATTTAAATGTGAGCGAGTTTCTCAAATCATTTGAACACGATCTCACTTCAACAAATTAATTACCACGGATCGAAAAATGTATTTGAATATAGTAATATCCGCAATCTTATAAAAATATCTTAAAAGCTTCTGCCCGCGACTTCGTCCACGTCAAATTTTTGCTCCCCTGACCCTTCCCGTCGCATCGAATTGCCTGCCAGTTTTCGTCCATTTTTCGTTGCTGCTCCGCTTCTTTTGATCATAGCGTGATGTTATATAGTCTATAGCCTTCCTCAATAAACAAGCTACCCTACACAAAAATATTTTTTTATTCGGACCAGTTCCTTAGATTACTACGTTCAACCAAACAAACAAACTCTTCAGCTATGTAGTATTAGTATAGATACTAAGATGAATGCTATCGGTAATCTAATGGTTAGCGTATCACGGGTCCAGCTGTTTGCCAGCTTAGCATTTTTGTATTATATATTAATAATTGTTGGAGTTACGTAACGATTTTTTATGAAATACCAAGTCATTTCATCACCTATGTGTAGCTCGCTGAAACTGCTTTAAAATGCATTGGCTGTGCGCCTAGCTTCTTGCCTAGGTACAAAAGTAGTGATAGCGGCCTAACCCGCGTCTAAGCGCTGGCTGTAACCTATTTCCGTGAATAGCCCCTTAGAACTGGCGCGTTGTGAGTCTTAAGTAACGCTGGTGTACCTTCACGTAACTTATGTTAGGGTGCAGTATATCCAATGGTTTCAATTATAACCAACGTAGATACTAAACTCTTTTCAACAGGTTACAAAGAAAATTCGAACACGTATTTTAACTTTAAACAAGCTAAACGTGACCAGGGGGCTGGGTCATTTTTTGGCCAAAGAATTAGCATTGCCATTCAACGTGGCAATGCTGCCAGTCTTCTGGGCACGTTTCCGGATGACAGTGATGCGGACGAGTACTTCGACGCTTAAGTGTCCTTTGTTTTTGTATTTATTTGTATTGTTAGTGATTTTGCCTGTGGGCAAGGAAGGGCTTGTGGGTAAGTAATAACAGCCACACGGGTTCATCGTCGTTATTATTATTATTATTATTACATACCAAGACCCTTCTATGCCTCGGAAAGCACATTATGCCGTTGGTCCCGGCTGTCTTTCGTCTACGAAAGACACCCATAACGACTGTCTAAGATCTAACTTAGACAGTCGTTACGGATTGTCAGATGCCCGAAAGTCTGACAACCAAGAAACTGGGTTGTGGAGGTCAGATAGGCAGTAGCTCCATGTAAAATACTGGTACTCAGCTGCATCCGGTTAGACTGGAAGCCGACCCCAAAATAGTTGAGACAAAGCTAGGCAGATGATGATCTTGCCTGTAAAACAAGTTAAAACGATTGAACAGATTTGGATGAAATTTGGCATAAGGTAGACCATGACCTGTATACATAGACATAAGGTACATAGTGTCTCGATACTCCCACGGAATCGAGACTTATGCGGGTAACCGTGGGCGTGGGTGGCTATGATTTATAAATGGATGCTTAGGTCAGGTAAGTTTTATTTGGTTTGGGTTTTTCGACCAGGAGTTTGTCAGTAGCAGTAAAGAGTCTGGATGTGTGCCTGATTGAAGTTTAAGTTCAGTGGAATAGACTCAAACTTAATTGATAAAATAAAATATTCTAATTCAAGCTTTAATAACTTAATATCAACAAAGCACTTACTTACCATAGCTCTAAAGCTGAAGTAGAATATCAATAGATCTTTGCTACTTGTTCAAAATAGGTAAAAACGACTTGCGCCTATTTCAATTTCTTCAGATCAAAGAAAATAACCTGTCACAGAAAGATTCCGGAGTGATTTGAATATATTTTCCAAGGACCACTAAAATTATACCTATTTTCGTTGCGGGATGGTCCTTAATTATTGATTGTTACCCCCAACGAGATTAGATCATAAACAATTCACGTTGAAAGAGTCTTAAATAAATAGGTATCAAGCAAAAACTCCAGTCCAAGGCCCTGAGAAAATCCGAAGGATTCGAAGAAAAGAAAAGAAAAATTAAAACTGATAAATACTCCGTAATTCCAGAAAGTTAAGCTGAGCCGAAATTAATTTGGATAATCTTTTAATAAGGAGCAATATTTTCACCATAGAGAAACGCGAGTATTCCAATCACGCTTTGCAGGATTTTCTCTTTTTTATTACGAAGAAAACGTAACGTTGTTTAAATACTTGAACAGTATTGTATTTAAACAATATTTATTATGAAACTGTTCTTGCAGGAGTATGTCTACCAGGGGCAAGTCATCCAGGTTGGTAGACATAACTTCGAGAAAGAAGCCGATAGGAGGTTCCAGTTAGGTTGAGTAGCGTTTGAAAAACTTCGTTAGAAGACGTTTGTCGAAGGACCGATGGTCGATGGAGCAGACGAGTCCTGGGCCGCGTATCGGCAAGCGTAGATCTCATCTGGACTGATGAGCTCAAAAAGATGGCTGAGACAAACTGGATGCGAGAGGACAGGCCGTTGTGGCGCAGCTTGGGAGAGGCCTATGTTCAGTAGTGGACTGGAATAGGCTGAGTTGATTGATTGACTGTTCCTGCAAATATCTAGATATGTGGATAATTATTATGTCTAAATGTGCCATGTTTTATTCGCAAATAGTCAATTGTAATAGCAAATAGTATTGTAATTATCATTAGGTATCAAATAAAAAAGGTTTAGTAAGCATGGAAACAGTAGTAGAAACAGTTTCGAAGAGGAGTTTTCAGGTACTGTTCTGGAAGCTGACTAAAACATTCGATGATTACAATAAAAACATTACGTAAGTACTTCAGATTATTTTTTAACAACGTCTCGTCTTGCGCAAAGTTTCTTCTTTCACTCCCGAACTCAGTTTACAAAGTACGTGTTACAATAAAGGTTGTTGTACATGATACAATCACGAGAGTCGATAAAATCGATGTTTCACACGAACGTACGCTCACACGACCCGATAGCAGGTAGCGGGGCACAACGTACCTACGTTAGGGTAAGGTTGCATTAATCGTAGGGAGTCCTTACTTCAACTACTGCAGTTTTATGGGTAATTAAAATTAATCAAAGTGTAATGCGTCCACTGAATCTTTATGTATTAAGCTATAAACCAGCATTCATAAAAGCACTCAAATCGTTTATGAGAACGGCGGTTTTAGCGTTTTACAAAAAAGTTACTTTGGTACCATTAAAGGGTGTGGTGGGGCCTATAAGCCTGAGTCGCACTTACACTAAAGTGTCAAACACGATACACAAGTCTAAAGAATAATAATAAATAATGTCATTTTTACTAACCAATGATCAATCAAATCAAACCAATTAAAAACTACAAACAAGTAATATTCAGGGGATCAAGTAGAATTCTTTATTTTTTAAGGTCATCGTTACGTAATTGGTAATTTTCCTCAAATTTCTTTAGTTTTTTAGGGTTTCGTACCCGAAGGGTAAAACGGGACCCTATTACTAAGACTCCGCTGTCCGTCCGTCCGTCTGTCACCACGCTATATCTCATGAAGCGTGACAGTTAAGCAGTTGAAATTTTCACAGATGATGTATTTCTGTTGCCGCTATAACAACAAATACTAAAAAACTGATTAAAGTAAATACTTAAGGGGCTCCCATACAACAATGGTGATTTTATGCCGTTTTTATACTTAAGGCGGTTCACCCACTGAAGATGTTAGACATTTAGAGTCTACTTTCTTCCTAATTTATAAAAAACCGGCCAAGTGCAAGTCGGACTCGCGCACGAAGGGTTTCGTATCACGAGGCCATCGTAATCTGCATCACCGCGCGGGGGAGCAAATTACACCGCTAAGTAAGGCAGATCTGCGCCTCCGTCGCCGCGCGCGTTATCCGTCGCTCCGCGCACCGCGGCGGCGGCGGCGGGACGGGAGATGCGTCCCGCCGCCGCCGCCGCGGTGCGCGGAGCGACGATTACGATGGCCTCGTGGTACGAACCCCTTCGTGCGAGTCCGACTTGCACTTGGCCGGTTTTTTATAAATTAGGAAGAAAGTAGACTCTAAATGAACTAAATATTGTTTTAGTATCAGTTGCGGTCCATTTCTGCTGTAATCCTTTATCATATTATTAGGTCTCTAAAATTTTGATCTGTTCGCATGGTACCAAATATGAATTATGCAATTGACCGTTCAGACAAACCCACCGACATATTTTTAAGAAAAATACGGTTTCGATATGCTTAAATGAATGTTGAGAGTAATTAACACAAATAATATCTTTCAAAGTACATACAATTTGAAAGGAGACAGTAGAATCATCTTAATATTTTATTAATTTTGTTCCGAAATCTTGCAGGCTAACCACTTGTATTAATTAAATCAAGGGTCTAAATAGCTCATTTTCACATCATTACCTAAATGTCCGTTTTTCTATTTAGGAGAGCAGATCTATATTCTTGTAGTACCACTTAGGCGTTGGTACGCCTAACGCAACCTTACCCAACTTTGTTTAAAGTTTATACCTGTATGTCAGAAGTTGAGATCTAATTGTTTGTACGCACTTCAACAACTCAGCCTATCGCAGTCCACTGCTGGACATAGGCCTCTCCCATGTTGCGCCACAACACCCTGAGTCCGAGTTCTGGAGTGGAGACCGCGTATCGGCAAGCGTAGTGTAGGACGCCCCCCAGCTAGATGGACCGACGACCTTAGGAAAGTGGCTGGGGTAGACTGGATGCGGAAGGCGGAGGACGCACTTAGCTGTGTTGTAATTGAGCCACTAAATGTTTCAACTTCCGTTAAATTGAATATTCTTTACAATTCAATGAGGTCCAATCGTGGAACTTATCTTCATAGTCAAAGCATTAATTTCAAAAAGGCACAAAAAAGGCACTTTTGAACGTCAACATTTAAATTATAAAATAGAATTGATTCTAGTTGCCCCTTCCAAAAGGTAGATTCGTATGGGAAAGAATGGGCAAGAAACTCAACCGTTACTCTTCAATGTTTTCAATATTATACAATGTTTATATAATTATATGTAAAGACGATGTACCTAGTAAACAACTACCATACAATAGGTAAAATAATTGAAACTGAAGTAATGAGCGATACCTAAATTAATAATAAATATCTGGTTGACCGAGCTTTGCTCGGTATTTTTTTGGTAAATTATGTTTAAAATAATAAGTTTATGTTCAAGTTGATTATCGATAAATTTGGTCATTGAAAACACGAATAAAACAACATTTTATAAAAATGAATCCTAGCTAGATCGATTTATCGCCCCCGAAACCCCCTGTATACTAAATTTCATGAAAATCGTTGGAGCCGTTTCCGAGATTCAGATTATATATATATATATATATATATATATATATATATATATATATACAAGAATTGCTCGTTTAAAGGTATAAGATATGATAGATTCATGGTGCTCACATCCTGCCAAGGTCGCAATTCATTCGAAAGAGTTACCGTGGCCCTGGCGTATGCGCAACTGAACGGGTGGGTTTTAGTCAGTAAAAGTCTGACACGCCCTCTCGCTCCGCCCATCTCATCCAAAAAAAAAAAAATGTGCTCACATTAGCAGCAGCACTAAAGTAAGGCAATGTGTGCACTTAGGCATTAAATACTGAATACCTCACAGAAAGAAATCATAATATGCCTATTCATTTATCAGTTAAATTATTTTGGTTTTCAACGACCTTACAAGGTAACGCTGGGTGTGCCTAGGCATGATGAGGGGATTAGGGTGCATAACAGAATTTTTATCGCTCAAGTTCAATAAACGTCTGACTTTGGCTTCAACCTCTATATTCATATAAACAAAGGCTAATAAATACAATGTTGATGATAGCTGTTATTATTTTAACGGACGATCTCAGCGTTCTTTATTAAAGAAAAAAAGAACTATCCCAATTAAATTTTTTTGTTAATATTCAACAAACTATGAGAAAATTAAAAAGAACGGAGTTTTTGAAAAAGTTGTATTATTTCGAATTATATATCTATTTCATCCAAAATTATACCAAATTAAAATTAAAAAATATAGTTCTAATTAAGCCAATCCAAAAGTAGAGATGGTGACTTCTTGATATATAACACGTAAGTACCACCCTACACTCTGTGTCCCGAAATATGCAGTCAAAGTGACCTGTGCGCTGCCGCCGACGGTTTCGAGTGTACCTATTTGCCAACCAAGTTTGTGGCCAACAAGATCTAAAATACTGTCATGACAGCGACTCGAAGAATAAGAATACCAGAACATGCACAAACTACCTCCTCACCATCATCATCATAATTTTAGTCAAACCATGTCCACTGCTGGACATAGGCCTCCTCCGAGAACTGCCACTTTGACCGGTTCTGTACTTCTCGCATCCAGCGGATTCTTGCGGCTTTCAACAGGTCAATGGTCTACTTTGTGGGAGGCCTTCCAACGCTAGGACTTCCAGTATGAAGTCGCCACTCCAGATACATTCGACCCTATCGACCATCTGATCTATGAGCAATGTGCCCTGCTCACTGCCACTTAAGTTTGGCAATTCTTCGCGATATGTCGGTTACCTTGGTTCTTCTACGGATCTCTACACATACTACCTAAACTATGTATTTATTCAAAAATAAATATATTTATGAGTTGTATGATAAGTATTTGAGTACCTAATGATGACGAACAATTACTTGAAATGCTAAAGCTTCAAAGAGAAAATAGCTTATCTGAATTGCAAATACTTTTTCAAGTATTAAGAAAAAAAGCTCCATCTGATAGCGACAACTTTTCAACTTGACAACGTAATTTTGTACAAAAAGGTGTTGTAAAGTAACTTCAGAATTGAGTTGTCGAGTCGAAAACCTGTGTGAAGTAGGATAAAGAAACCAAAAAGTGAGATACCTACCCAACTTTAACAATTTCAAACGACTTTCTACCAGTGTTGCTGACGTAACTATAGGTAAATTCGAAATTTCTCTATGGCAACCCGAACTCGAAATTTGTGCCCGCTCGAAGGCGACACCAATTTATATTTGATTTAAACGTAACAAAGTAGAAAAACGTGACCTTTTGATATTAACTATAAAGCCAAGTTATTTTAAATTGGTTACATAACAACGTAGTGAAGCAAGTGAAAGATCAAAGGTGCCTTAATGGAGTCTATAAGTGCTTTAATAAAGCTAGCAAATGCCGTAAACGGTAGCTCGTCTACGCGTTAATGACGTTAAGATTTACGTCATAGTAACACAGATGACGATAAACCTATTACGTTACCGACTAAACAGTAGAAAATACACGTGTCTTTTGTAGAGTTCTCTTTGGCAAAGGGATGTTATATTCATTTAGAATTATTTATTTATTTATTCTTGTTACACAAAAAGGTTGCGTCTACATAGGACTTAAAATGCCTTATTCATGAAATCTCTTTCCTTTCTATCGCTTTACGAACCCCCGTCCAAAAAATAAAAATCAGCTTCAAAAGTAATAAAATAATAGATAGGTACCTATAATATAATGCGAAGCAGTTTCGATAGTTGGTGCCTTTGATTTGGCAGCTATTCTGCAGCAGGACCCTCAGACTGTTTTAACTATTTTAAATGTCGAAATATCTACATTAACATACAACATCTTTTAAACTTAGGCTACAATTCTACATCGTGTCATACCTACCCCCCCTACCTGTCGTTGTTACCTACTACTACACAATTATACTGAACCCGTCGTTTCTTCTCAGGAAACGTCACATTAAGTACTGTATATTTTCAGTGAGTAGAAAAACATATCGATTTGTGACTACCGCGTAGGTTTGCTCTCTTTAATAACCAGTGATAATATGTTTTTTTGTAAGGCCGCATATAACGCACTATGTATGTCTACTGTAGCTATATATCATGTATGAGTAGCAGTATATAAGTATATATTTATGTATAGGTATGTCATGTAAGTTCTGTCGACTGACCCCTTTCAGTAAGCAATAGTATGAATAGCCAGAAATCATGTTTACAAGGGAGGGCTCCTGAAAGTTAGGGTTGTTGAAAAGGGTAGAGGTAGGGTGTCTTTTGTACCTGTATGATATTACTCGACGGTAGCTGTGTCACTTGTCGCCAACATCCACTCATTTTACGTCTCTTCATAACGATTTCTGTGTAAATATTATGAGCACAGGAAACCCGATAAGTCGTAATGCGAGACAAATCTAAAATGGACGATTTCGGACGTTGATATTTTAATTTACGCTGATAATGATTTTGTCTCACCCTTTATTTAACTTAGTTGATAAAATATCAGCTTCATTTCGTTTTTAATCATTATAATTGACAAATAAATGTATAATATAATCATGCAATGACACATGTAATTTTCGTTTTCAATTTCTAAAGAGGCGTCGTATGTCTTATTACTTTGATTAGATTATACTGAAATAAAAACATGGAAAACTTACCGAGTGTGTATGGATCACTAAGTATGAAAAACAACAGCACTGTCTATTTCCATTACGCGGTTTGGTCGGTACACAATGTGCCTTTCAGCGCAGTTTCACAGGAGCGTCGCGGTTTGCGCCTGAAACTGGACTGGGTTCGGAGGCGCTGTTGTCGCATTCGCGCCCCTGCAGCGGATTTACGGCGGCTTCAGCGGACTATGTTCAGCGGTTTACGATGATTTTTATGTACTCTATAATAATTTTACATTAGGAACAGTATTTTTTTTGTTTTTATATTTATGTGTTTATAAGTTTTCTGGATTTCTCAACAATGCAATATTTTATGTGTTTATTTGGAATGTTCTGGTAAATTTGTTTGAAGTTAGATTTAACACAGGTATATTAGTGGATATTTTGAAGGATTTTCCTTTTATGCATAATACTTTTATGAAGCAGTATTTTACAGTAATTCCGAGTATTTTTAGAACAATAGTTCTAAAAAAACTCGGAATTACTGTCTCTTTCTTTTGCTGTAAATAACAGTTTAACATAATTCAGTGATGTCTTGTACGATTTGTAGATATATATATTTACAGAATATATTAATTTAGTTAATTTAATTAAGTATCGTATATTATCTTACTCCTAATTTCAGCAAATTAATTATAGCACAAGGTAGCAAAGCGCTGCAGCGGCTGCGTGGAGAACACTCGACAACGTATTGCTAAACCTCATTGATTTTCAAACAGCTTTTATCATCAGATCTCATTCGAAACCTTAACCAAATATCATTGCAGCTGGTGGAGGTCTTTCTCTGGAGGTCATTAACTAATGACCTTTAACTAAAGGTCAAAATAATGTTTACTAAACGAATGTGGGAAGAGATTCGGTCAATATGGCGAACCCTGTGTCCATCAGTGCACACGTCTCTTAGTTGATGATCGTGCAGGACAAAACATCCTCTTAAGAGGAATTACTCAATACTCTAAATATTTATTCTATTCCATAATGTGAATTTAGGTGGTAGGATATCAATATCATGACCATTGTAGACCTTGTTGCCGTACAGTAAATTAGAAGAAAGAAAGAGGATTTTAATTTGAAAACTTAGTTGTGCCTTTTAAAATTTAGATATTCATTATTAGGATTCATAATTTCAGCCGAAACACGTCCACTGCTGGACATAGGCCTCCCCAAGTTTGGGGGGGGGTGGGGGGTTTGCCATAATCGCCACGCTTAGAAGGCGGGGTGGCGATCGCAGTACGGTGGTAAAATGCATAGAGAATGCTGCTCCCCATTCTCTAGTAAGTTCCTTCGTCGCCTCTTACGACACCCACGGGAAGAAATGGGTTGGTGCTATTCTTTACGTCCGGCACCACACGCAACTTATATATTAGCATTAAATAATAGAAACTGATTTGATTTATTTATGCTTTAAGATAACTATCATGCAGGTTATTGAAATCTTCTTATGAAACCATTTGATATTCAGTGTTATTGGAACTGCATTGTGTTTTCCTATAGCTTTGAGTTTATTCAAATATGTGCAGAACCTTGTCCTACTGAAATATAAGGATTCTGGTGCGAAACGCACGTATTTTCAGTGTCATAAATATAGCATGTCAAGGTTCTTTTCAGCTGAGGGTCATGGCCATCTGGCTACTCCGGGGATACCGCACAGTCTCCTGCGAGGCGGCGAGCCCCCTTGCCGGAGTGCCGCCATGGGATCTGGAGGCAAAGGTCCTCGCGCATATGTGGGAGTGACGTGAGGAGGGAAAACGCCGGGGCTAAACTCCGCTGCCGCGACAAATCGCGGCACGGCGGACAGAGCTCCGCTGTGATCTCATGGCGACATGGCGGGTACAATTGTCGCAACCCAGTGCTGGGCACGCCACAATTGCGGCGGTAAGTCCCCTCTTTGAGGAATGGATAGAGAGACGCCACGGCGTCCCCACCTTCCACCTTACGCAGGTCCTAACTGGGCATGGGTGCTTTGGAAGGAACTGAAGGGGTCCGCTAGGATCGATGCCTGCCACGGTCGCGAGATTTATTCGAAAGAGATACCGTGGCCCTGGCATATGGGGAACTAAGGGAACACGGGTAGGTTTTAGACAGTAAAAGTCTGACACGCCCTTCCGCTCCACCCTAGAGCGGGAGATGCTTTTGATGATTTCCCACCCACAAAAAAAAAAGTTTCTTTTGAGGAGGTGTAGGTACTTAGGTATAATGCATTTCATTGTTCCGTGTGGGACTGGAAATAAAGGATAGCACCATCCCATTTATTCCCGTGGGTGTCATAAAAGGCGACTATGGGACATACCAGAGAATGGGCAGCAGCGTTCTCTATGCATTTTACCACCGTACTGCAATCTCCAACTTGTCTGCAAAGCGTGGCGGTTATGGCACTCCAAGAGAGACTTTTGTCCAGCTGTGGACGTCTTTAGGATGAAATGATGTTGATGATGATGAAGCATATATATATATATATATATATATATATATATATATATATATAGGTAGCGGAAAGTTTATTAGAAAGTAAGTACCTATCTCCCTGAATGTTACTAATCCTCTTAAGCGCTTGAAACGTGCTCTGAGCCCGTTTTTTTAGGTTAACAGAGATTTTCTAGAAAAAAAAAAAAGATTTTTCGTAAAAGCCAACAAAGATAAAATAAATTGATTTTCAATCCGAAGTGTCGACGTAGAGTAAATTCGGTCATATTATTTAGTATAAAAATCCAGTTTTTGTTAAAAGTACCTAGGTACAGACGAGACGCCAGCACTTGAAGCTATTACAATCTGTCAAAATTCTTTACTAGGTTTTCAACTTTAACGCTATTAGGTTCAAGATTGATTGGGAAAATTTGACAGTTTCGGGTAGCTTGATGTACTGGTTTCTGTGTACTATCTTACTGCTAGTGGAATGTCTCCACCCTAAAGACTGCCACATCTCTCTCTCACTGCGTTCTTTGGCCAATCCGTAGTCCAAATCCATGTCGTGACGCTAGAGTTTCTAGGCATGCCTAACCCGAGGACCATAGGCCACCTCACCTCACCTCGGTACTGCGTCACGAGCCTGGTTTATTTGTTTATATGTTTTATGAGCTTGTTGTTTATATTATTTGGGGGCTGCAGCTGCATAAATGCTGTGGAAGTGCGTTCCTTGTGAAACATGTGTGGTGTAACTGTGAATGATAGGCTTAGAAATGATGTGATAAGACAACGGTGCGGTTTAAAAGGAGATGTAGTGACTAAAATTGAAAAGAGTATGCTTAGGTGGTTTGGTCGTGTTAAGAGGATCAATGAAGGGCGGCTAACACACGCCAGAAGGGGACGCTCTAGGTGAACATATAGTGACCTTATTGATGATGATTTTCAAAAAGGTCAGGTACGCAGTACTGGGAACCAGCGTAGATGGGTTCGGTTTCACAGACTGACGCGCTGGATGCCCTTCTGGCCAGTTCGTCAGCACCGTCGTTGCCTAGTGATTCGCTGTGTCTTTATATCCATTGCAGTGTCACCTGGTTCATCATTGGTTGTCGTTTGATCGCATCTTCCTCGTGTGTGCTTGACTCTCGAGTCTTTGTTTAGGGTACCTACTATGTTTAGTCTTAGGGCAGCCAGGGCAGCCTCCTCCCACACGGTCAGGTGTAGAGGCGGTAGCCCGAGCATTGCCTTTAAGGCGGCGGCGGTGGTGGGCGTAGTCCTCATGCAGCTAGTGATTGCTACACAAGCGAACCGCTGCTACTTTTCGAGGTATTTTTGGGCTGTGCTCAAGTCTGTTCTGGGCCACCAGACTATTGAGCCGTATGTGATAATTGGTCGAATAACTGTAGTGTATAGCCAGTGGGTGACCTTGGGGTCGATCCCCCAATTCCTGCCGAGCATTCACTTGCACTGCTACAAGGATATGCTTACTTTTGTAGTGATATAGTTGGTGTGTTTTGCTCAATTCACCTATTTGTCCAAAAATATGCCCAGGTATTTGGTTTCAGTTGACAGGCTTAGGGTAGTGTCAAACAATCGTGGCAGTTCTAGTGTCGCGAGTTTCCCCTTTTTTGTGAAGAGGATCACCTCAGTTTTTGTGGGATTTACTGATAGTTGGTGTTTTGCACCAGTCCTCTAATATTTTCAAGGTTTGGCGCATGAGGTGGCATAGGGTGTTTTCATGGGTACCATTTATTGTTACGGCTATATCATCATTTTTTATTTCAATTAACGATTTTTCATTCTTTGAGCGCAGGAGCATTCGACAGATCTTTAGGTACCAGTGAACAGATCACAGTAACCATTGATACGAATGGATAATCCAACGACTCCATCTATAGCTACATGTAGTATTGAATAATACAGCTCAGCATCAATCTGATATCCGACACATATTTTGTAAACATATGAAAACTGTGTCCGTTTGACCGTGTGAAGACCATACATTGTTTAGTTTAACTTTGTGGCGGAGTTCAACAGCATTTTCTTTAGTGCTAATAAATGAAATGGGAATTTACCCCGCTTAGACACAAATGCAAATCGAAGTTTGAAACAATGGTGATTAAATAATAGGAAAAGAACTTTACAACGCCTTAACTGCGTAAGACATGATCAATCACAATTTGAATAATGTAGAAGGAAATCACTAATGCATTGCTTCACATGTTCGAAAAAAAAAAAACTACTCGCCAACGCAAGAAATGCAATGAATGTGGTTGAACTGCCTAAATTAAAGCCATTTCTATTGATAATGTGTTACGAAATTACCCCGCATGGTGGCAGAGACACGAACGTGCAAACTGTAATCATGACATGAACGAATGATGACTTCCTAGTGTAGATATTTTTCGTCAGAAGACAGCTGTTTCATAGACAAGTGTTTTTTAATAACCAACGGTTCAGTATCATAAAATGAGTCCCGATGGGAATGAGTTGCGCTTGGATGTGCCTGCCAACCTTTATTTTGAGAAAAAATGGTGTGTTTAAGAAACTAAAAACTCCATTTCCTTATACCATTTCGTAAGAAAATATACAAAAATAATCAATTTTGTAACACTTACGAAAATCGGTGCTTAGGGGGTTAAAAAGTCAAACCGATTGACATTTTACTCTGATTCGATGAATGGCTCTCTAGGGACATTAGTCTGGAATGTTATTCCATTTTGTTACCCAGTCACGTCAATGGTTCCATAACAATTTGCAATATTTTATGAATACCAGTAGTCAAGGGAATTTCTTTCGATCAAACCATGGGTTTTGATCAATGTATCCTTCAATAGAACTACTCATGTCATTTTTAAAACGTGCCTTCGAATCATGAATTATAGGGAAAGTATTAAATCTCTGTTATATCTACAGCAACAAAATAAAATAATGAGCTTCAACACTGTTTTTCCAGGAATAAATGATTATTGGTTTTAAGTATCTACGACATCGGTGCACTGTATCATACAAGTAGCGCCACCCCAAACGGAGTTTTTGTAAGCTGAGCTTGACGCTGGGCTGACGACAAGGACAACAGATCGATAGCATTTTTACAGCGGCGTGATTCTTCACTCCTTAGCTTAGTTTCACTGGAGTTATAACTCACTCGTATGATTAATCCTTTAAAATAGCTTTTAAAATATTATTAAGAAAAAAGTAGACGAGGTGTATTAATCTATTCACAATTTTCCAAGTAGTGAGGATCAAAAATGGAAAATGATATTTGTATGATGATTTGTGAAAAAACCAATAAGTAATGATTTAAAATTACAGTCTCATATTCATTTTAGAATAATATCCAAATACTGTAGTTGGTATCTTTAACAAAATGTTGTTTGGTACTCTAGCGGCATTCGTGTACACTAAAACATAAACTGCTCTACTGGTTGTAAAACTCGTTGTGGAACATTTTCAGTTTCAGTAAGCCAGACGAGCAATGTTATATTTTACCATACAGTTAATAGATGGCGTTGATATACCTCCAAGGGCAAAATGAAGATGGCGATGCTAGCGTACTCGGGGCGTAATACGAATACGCGGGGGAAAATAATTCTTGTGTACTTATTTGCACAGCTTTTTGGGGTTGATATTTAATGAAGTAGCATTCATCACGATATGCAAAGAACATATATAAAAGTACTGTTTTCATTACGTGTGCTGGATTTTAACTTATTTCAAAGGCATTGTTTGTTTAATTAACCGTTCACATATTTTGTTAAGTATGAAATTATAATAAATAACGAACAGATCTCTTGTTGGGTATTCTGTATTCTTCTCGAACTACACAGATACACTGGTATGGTACATAAAAGATAGTGGTAGTAGTAGTTAAGCTGCTTAGTGGTTGTAGGTATGTATAATTTATGGATTTAAATATAATTTTCGTAGGTTCCTAATCCTTTTCTAGAAACTTAACATTATAATAAACTTAAGTTGAATTTAATAAAGTCCGGTAAAATGTCTCAGCTAACTTGATTAGGTACTTACTCCATCGAAATTTTCCTTAAGCTGTGGATTTTCTGGATATTTATTAGTTTTTCACGTTTCTGCATTTACCTACATTATTAACTTATAATACCTGTTAGTCAAGGAATTCTTTGAGTAATCAACATCACACCTAAAAACGCCTTCTGATTTATTTATTTACTCTTTCCTGAATTTTGCGATAATCCAACCTTTGGCAACTTAAGTGGTGGTGAATTACCTACTGCTAATTTCTGTGTGTAGTTTCGGATCTAAACTAGGATTATTCAAAGTAATTCAAAGACACTAATCTATATACTTCAAGTATACAAATGTGCGGAGGCGGACTTCGAAGTCAAAGGCATTTTTTACCAGTCAACATTTGGGCGATGCCTAGACAAAAAGTAATACAGTTTGACAGCAATTTCATATAAATAAATGTCAAACTAAAACCAGTGCGAATCGTTTCAAACTTCGCCTCGTCTGAAGAGTAACGATGGAATGTTTGACCATGGTCGGACCATGGTCAAAGGTATATTACGGCATTAAGGCTATACCTGCTAGATCTCAAACATAGATCAACGTTACATTATAGTAATTAAATCATTGTATTTCATGCATAGGTATTGGGCGCACCGAGAAATCCTAATATTAATTCTCCTCAGCTGAGACGTGACACCGAATGATTTAATAGGTATTAGTGGATAAAGTTGCCGCCTAGAAGACGAGGAATATACCTGTAACAATATTTTAGTATTTTACTTAACCTTTTGAATGTCTTAAGTTACAAAGTTCGACATAAGCAATTGTCTTTCTATTGTGTCTCTAATTACGGCATTCGATGAGTTAAATTATAAATGACTAGCTTCTGACCGCGACTTCGTCTGCGTAAATGTCGGTTATCGCGGACGCAGACAAAGTCACGGAATAAAAAGTAGCCTATGTCCTTTCTCAGGCTCTAAACTATCTGTGTACCAAATTTCATTTAAATCAGTTCAGTAGTTTTAGCAGGAAAGCGAGACAGACAGATAGACAGAGTTACTTTTCATTTATAATATTAGTGTGGATCATTTTCTGAAATGTTATATAAATCATACTTAGTTGTCCATAATCAATCTTACCGACCGCTCTTCGTTCAAGTTCTGTAACATTTCGTTTTCATGTTACCTCGTGTGTGTATTTGGGATATTGAGAGCAAATTTACGATAAATCGTTACTATTATTCCTGATGATGGAATTCCTCAGTTATCTTATAGGCAGTGTGTTTCCTTAAACAAACAAATCTTCCGTAGTTAATGTTTATGATCAATAACTTGAGAACTTAGTCATATTGGTACTCAACTGACTGTAGGAGAACCTAAATGGTTTTCGTTTAAGTACAGCAACGTGCAAGCCATGCCCGATGTTAATTTATTTGAAGGGTCTTTCTAAATTAGCTTGACAGCTCCAATGCTATTCAAAATATTTTATAACCAGCCTGTACAATAAGTCGTCATTTGCAGACAACCTATAAAGTACTTAGAAAGAGACTTCAAAAAACGTCAATAATAAATGTCAGTATAAACCAAAATAAACCTAACGATCTTCATTTATTATTTAACATTACATTTGAAGTTCTTGAGTAGCTTGGTATGTGTATGTGTACGATACTTAATATCACGCTATGACATTATAGCGTTGAACAATAAAGAAAAATGCCGTTATTCTGAATGTCAGACCAAACATAAGATTGGAACATAGCTTACCCTCATTTGTTAACAAAATGGTTCCGATTTATTTTCCCTTTGTGATCTTGTTTATAGATAGTTTCATCTATTGAGAATATGAAGCACGAGTACAATACGAATGTTGTGTGTTATGAAGTATTGGACCAGCTGGACCGTATCAGGAGGACGGCTGAGGGAAGATTGTGTTCTCAACGAAACTGTATTATAGACGGATTTAACGGGTCAAACCGCATCGTTTTTTCTTATCTTTTTGTAAGCCAGGGAACAACCATAATACTCTTCTTGTGTATGTTACAATGTATTGGTAAAATATATTGTTTTTTATAAAAATGTATCTTTATTCTTTTCTCAAGATACCGACCACAGTTATAAGAAAGAACTTTCTCATATAAATGGTACCGGCTATCTTCAACTTTTATATCGTACTAACTTACATTTGGTTTTGAATGCCCTCCAACCATTAAATGTTCATAGAAGCTCGTAAATAAAAAGTAACTCGTGTTGTAACCTAAATCATGTAACTCCGCCTCTTCTTCGTCCGTGTCTCAAGAGACGACTTGACTTATGGATTAAGATTTAACTGGCAAAGCAGTAGCATAGTTACATAAGTATAACTAGAGTACTCTGGGCGGTTATCCCCAATGCTTGTTTTTTTTTTGTCAGTGGGAAATTATCATATGACGCCTCCCGCGCTTGGGTAGAGCGGAAGGGCGTGTCAGACTTTTACTGACTAGAACCCACGCGCGTTCCTTCAGTTACCAATGTGCCAGGGTCACGGTATCTCTTTCGAACAAATCTCGCGACCCTAGCAGGTAACCCCAATGCTGACTGGGTTATTTTGCTACCACAGTATGCACTGCTGTCTCATTTATACACCTTTTTTGTTTTTTATGATTCCAGCTAAAAGTAAACCATGTAGGTGTTATTTAACCAAATTTTGTCAGCAGTAGTCGGAGAACTTGGTTTCGTTTCTTTACACGTTACTTTTTATTGGAACCACAAACAAATGAAAAAAAAAACACTTCAAAGTGAAAAAATAACTATTAATTCGGCATTCGGTGTTTTTAGTTTTGTGACTTCGTTTTTAGCCACCGACCTCGGAAATTAAAGTATTTTTTCAAATTTCAAGTTGGTTGTTTCTTTTTTTGTAAATATTTTTACAGTGATTTTAATTACAGGAAGTTACTATTACAGCATCAACATAAACTAAGTGGAAAATATACGTATTCTTGAGGCTCGTATCCAAAACCACTGACAAGAACATTCAAAATCGGTCCAGAATTCTTGAAAATATAAATGATCATACATAAAAAAGACTTACCTACAGTAGATCATACTTACGCTCACCTATAATAAAGTCGGTTAAAAATACCACAAAACCTGAACCAGAACCACCTGAACCAGAACCACCTGAACCTGATGTATTTCACTGCCCACAGTTCACCGGTGGTTGAAGTTTAAAATTCTGTAAGACGATTGACACTAGACTACCTATATCCCTTCCTTCAGAATCAAGGTAGCATTCTATAGGTACTAAATATAAAAAAAAATTGTTAACAGAAAAACGCAGTGGTTCGAGAGAATCACTCTCTTAATTATTAGTGTTGATGAAATGAGGGAGCCAAAGCTCTACTGTTGGGCACTACTCTACGTAACGACTTTACGCAAAGCGGATGTACAGGAATAGGCTTTGAAATAGTTGGGATGACGAATGAACCTACATAGACATAGAAGCTATAGGTCCCTACCAACATAGACATACCAGTATTGTGTATAACGTTTAGTAGGTAGGTCTACATTGCGAAATTCTACGCATGCTTACCTACTATCTCGTATTTGCTGTTTACAAATTTTAGCTTTACAACCCTCGTATATAAAACGTTCTTCCCAGATAAAAGCGAAAAGATTAATTGTGATCCTTATTCCCTTGTACGGGACCGAAACTTTATTTTGTTTCTTAAACTTGCCTACAACAGAGCGCTGGATTAAATCCTTTTGAACTTTCAGAGCTGGTTGCACCAAAACTTAATATAGCTAAAACCAGCCGTTTAACTACACCCAAAAAGTGCTTGTTTCGCAATCAAAACACTCGAACTGCATTCGCAGACGTGAATAATAAAAAATACTTCGGTATTTTTTGTAATCATTAAGTTAATTGCTCCTAAAGTATTGTTTAATTATGTGCTATCCACCCTCCGGATTTATCAAGGAAGGATAAAATAAACTCTTCACTTATTACTTAAGTACTTAATCTAATTAAAAACTAAATGTTATTCTCTCCAGAATTTTAATTTAACCCGGCTTTCGTGATTTTACGACACGAGTTTCATTAGAGATTTTACAAAATATTTTATGACCGCAATAAAAAAAACTCAACAGTGTTGGTTTTATTTAAGGGCTCCTTGAGACTGAACTGTTAAAAAAATACAATCGCGGGTCTTGGAAACTTACTCCTGATTACTTCGATCCCTGAGGAGTTTCGCAAAATCCCGACTTATCCCTTGCCTAAGACCTGAAAGCCACCATGCAAAATCGATAGCCGGAACCCCTATTCTGTAACTTTTATTCAGCAAGTTAACACGAAACTCCTCCGAACTTGAAAATTAATGGTAAATTCGACATTCAGCTTGATGTAGTATGAAAGAAGTTAACGAATCAGAATTAATTTTGCTTGTGTAAGGACAAAATTTCATGTCGGAAAACATCTACGTCTTCTTTATATTCTTTTTGGAAATATATTTATTCTTAAATTATGTCAGGTACATTTTAAATCCCCTAATTGCATTTTGGAAGTAAATCAGGCAGGTTTACATGGGCTTTGAAATCTTAGTTTCAGTTCTTCTGTAGGGCATAAATAAAAAACGTGACGTGGCATTGTTTGGAACAAAGTGCCTTTCGTTGTATAAAATATAATGTATTAAATAACAGCACAATGAAGTTAAAAAAAAATTACAATGTTTGAAAGTAACTAATAGCAGCGCACATACTCTTCTGCATGCGTAGCATGACCACCGTAGAAAGGGGTTTTGTCGACGGAAGAATAGACAAAATTACAGATTGTAGAAAGATTAAAGACAGAATTAAGGATTGTAGAAAGATTTGTATCTACGGTTTTATGCTGGCGCAGCATGACAGTTCTATCATGCTGCGTCAACATAAATTCTCTATTCTACCAAGAATAGACAAAGTTCTTTCTATGGTGGTCATGCTACGCGTGCAGCTCACATCTCGATACTCACACGCACACACATACAGTCGTTTATAACAGAAAGAGACAAGAGACAGAGAAAGATACACATGGAGCGTGGCATATCGCTTTTTTCTTACGTGACTGATAGAAATCTCGGCAAGCCGTCATAATAGCTGTCATATTGTGCAACTAAGTAACATTAACATAGTTTTATTTACTAACAAAAGTAGTGGTGGTGGTGGTACTTACGAGTAGTAGTAGTGCTCGGGAGTTTGAACCCAAGCAAGCAGTTTACTTTGTGTAAATTATTTCATCACCACTGCTCTCAAAACGGTGAAGGAAAACATCGTGAGGAAACCGGCATGTCTTAGAACCAAAAATTCGAAGACATGTGACATCTACCAACCCGCACTGGGCCCGAGTGGCGGATTATGGCCCACTCTCTCTCACCGAGAGAAGGCCTGTGTCCCAGCAGTGGGAACATTATAGGCTGATGATGATGACGATGATGATAATTTAGTAACACAGTTGTTATTATATGTGTACTAAGGTTAAGGTCTATGGGTCTTTGTAACCCAAAAATAAATTGATTATCATAAAAAAAAAATTGTAAAAAAAAACTAAAACACGCTTCCATAGACATAGACATAAACTATTATTTATTTTCTATTTTTAGGGTGTTTCGAATTTTGAGACGTATGTTAGCGTAGTTTGTGACGTATGTCAGCGTAGTTTTCGAAGACAGTTTTTTGCTGTCCTGGTAACCCTGGCAAGGATAATGGCACAAATTTATGAAATTATTACATTGTCATCGGTCTTTGACAGGTGTGCAAAATTTGAATGAAATCTGGTCGTTTAAAGTGGGTCAAAATCGCGCTATAAGGAGTGGGTTACAAACAAACATACAAGTGAAGCTAATATAAAGCGTGTAAAAACATTAACTATACTTATTATAACGTCAGGAAGGTAGATAGAAAAGTCGATAATGAAATTGAATCTGATAAATACTCGGGAATAAGCTCTATTTAGATATTAGATTTCCTTGTGGCAATTACCTACTGCTCAAGGAAACGGAGACAGCTCTGCATCTGATGCCTTCCTAAACCGTCGAGCTTCGTGATTGCTGTGATAATGTTGATTGATGAAACGGTATCAACTGCAAAATAGACTAAATAATAAATAATTATTTGATATTTAGTCTATTATGTATAGTCAAACTGATTTTATGTTTTTGACTTTTTGTTGTTGACGCTTTTATTTTTAACTACCTTCAATTTACCGGAAGACATAGAGTTGGAAGGCCTCCAAGAAGGTGGACCGATGACCTTGTGAAGGCCGCAGGAATCCGCTTGATGCGGGAAGCACAAAACCGGTCGAAGTGGCGGAGCTTGGGGGAGGCCTATGTCCAGCAGTGGACGCTGTTTTACTGAAATGATGAGTAGTATACGATTTGGTGTAGGGTAGGAATCATAACTAAAAAGTGAAAAATAATAACCTATTAAAAACTAAAATACAGATCGAAAGACACCGACGTCTGAAATTAAAGTTATATTTCCCACTGCATTGATTCTTTGGAAACAACCCATGTTTTTGAAGCAAAAAAGTTTTTCTTTAATCTCAACTCAACTTGGTGAGCCTAGCTACGCCAAGAAACTATCTGGTACAGATAATATAAACAAAGAGTACCAAGTAAACTAAAAGATTGAACGCCTTGTATATTACATTTTCCAGTTCTATACACACACAAAATGGAATAGAGACCACGAGAGCCGCAGAATATAATGGAATCTAATCTCGAGTAATGAAATTCTAATCTCCATGTGGCACAAAGCAATACCTACCTGTTGGCCTTATTTTTGTATTGCATTGTGGAGTAATAAAACAAAGGTACGGGATAGATTTTGTTTTAGTAATCTTCAATAATAAAGGGTATTCTATATGAGGACGGAAAAGGGACTAAAACAAATCCACTTATTCAAAATGGCTTCTCGTAAAGTCAGTGTCGTAAGCACCTTTGAATACTGTATATTTCTATCGTCAGAAACATGGCCGTAGTAAATTGGTATAAAGTGAGACCAGCGAAAAATTGTATTTTTGTTAAAAGCTTCGGATTTCACCTTCTCGGTCATTTTATTTTATAGGCTGGACGCTAGGAACCTCGAGACTATTAAAGATGGAGCGACACGCAATTATTGTAACGTTAAACACAAGAAACTTTATATATAATACTAGTGGATAAAACCGACGACAACGTCTGCTTGATCACCGCCATCTATCGGGTCCAATTGTGAATCTAAACCATGTGAGGACCCACTCAAACACACATACAATAAATGTCATCAAACGCAGCTCAGCCGTTTAGGAGGAGTTCAGTACACGTACAGAAGTATTATATAAATTAATTATTGATTTATTTCGGATTTTCAAATACATCGATCAATATAGCAAAAGAGGTACAGTCCAAGCTAACATCTGGTACATCCTCGTTGCCTGTATTTGTGGCTATTTTTCACTGAATTGTATTTGTGGCTATGTGCATATGATGACAGATATATAAAAGCTATCTCAATGCACAGACCGACGGGCACAGCAGCACCATATCAACAACGTACTCGTAGTTTATATTAATATAAATACCATCTATATGACAACCGATCCTAGTGCTAATTGCTGCAGACCTCCTTGATCAGCTCTTTAATATAAAATTTAATACAATACAGTCCTTTTCAGGCAACTAAGGCCCATAAAAACAATACAAAAACAATATAACAACAAAAACTATAAACTAATACATCCATACTTCCATACTTATATCATAATGCGAAAGTAACTCTGTCTGTCTCGCTTTCCTGCTAAAACTGAACCGATTTAAATGAAATTTGGTACACAGATAGTTTAGAGCCTGAGAAAGGACATAGGCTTTTTATCGCGGTAGTATGTTCCCACGGGATAATTTCCGACCTCCACGCGGGCGAAGCCGCTGGCAAATACTAGTATTCTATAAAACAAAACTTAAACTAAAAGAAAAACTAAAACTACAGGAGATAAGCGGAGAAAATTCTGAGCCCGCAATATTGCTTGAACTCATCCAAGAGTGTACCTGCCAATCTTACATTATTCTTCTGCTTACCATCCAATGCATTGAGTACAGACACAGTTTCTCTGGATACACTACTATCCTATAAGGTTTATGTTTCATACTTTTAATTTACAAAAACACGTCGAGTCATATTTTTCTATTTATCTATACCTGTATCCATTTAATTGTTCCTTACCTAAACGTTATTTTTTTATCACGCGTCAACACACCAGGTAAATTGAATTTCAACAATGGTTAATATTATGCATCTGGAATACGTGACGTGTTGATTACGTTGTTTGCCGATTCTTGATTTATGCATTAGGTATTAAATACGACTGAATTAAGCATATCGCTTACCAAAACATAACGATTTACTAATAATCAACAGCCTAGCTTGACCAGTCCACACGGTTTAGTTTACATATTAAAATGCATGCATTCAGTCGAAATTGTTACAATTTGCGATCTAGTAGTGTATAATACGCAATCAGTATCGCTTTAACCGGACCCGTTTGAATGGGGAGGCAACGAGCGTGATTTTGTGCCACTATGACTACTAGTTAGGGATAAAATTGTGCTAAAATTTGTAAAGTTAACCGCTGAGGAGAATATTATATGAAGCACCACTAAACATTAGAATGAAATCCCAAATTCGATCGAGGGCATCGCTTTATGTTTCCGCGAAAATAAAACTATGCCGGAAATGGAAAACTAGTGGTCATCTGTAATGGAATTTCTAAGTTATTGACTTTCGCATCACGTTATCAATACACTCCGTGTGGGCTTTACTTCTTGAGGAAAATGACATCAAGTCAGTTACATTCGTACCTATCAAAATCGTGCAGTGTTCCGTATAGTATGTTCACCATAACATTCAAACAACAAAAAAGGTTATTTATACCTTTGTATTACAACAAAAGAGAAATGTTCTAAATTAACCCGGCGCCAAAACGTCATAATCGGGAACTAAAAATTCATACAACAGCGATCCCGTAATGATGTCACTTTAGGTCACGTGGCACCGCTTGATATGTACGAGAGCAAGCCGCTGTACAGCGGGTTATGACAGAGACAGGTATAGAAAAATGCGTCAGCGAGAACGAGATAGAGGAATATTGCATATTTTATTCGTTTTCATCTGTTCAATTTAATTGTATTTATTTCATTACATTCCTATATTAATTTTAGAATGATAGTAAGTATTCTTTATTGATGAGTCAGTAAGTTAAGGACGACTTCGCTTCGGCTTCTCTTTTAGAAAAATTTACGCCTCGCCACTGATACAGTCCTTTATTTCAGGCAACTAAGGCCCATAAAAACAATACAAAAATAATATACCAACAAAAACTATAAACTAATACATCCATACTTCCATACTTAATATCATAAATGCAAAAGTAACTCTGTCTGTCTCGCTTTCCTGCTAAAACTACTGAACCGATTTAAATGAAATTTGGTACACAGATAGTTTAGAGCCTGAGAAAGGACATAGGCTTTTTATCGCGGTAGTATGTTCCCACGGGATAATTTCCGACCTCCACGCGGGCGAAGCCGCTGGCAAATACTAGTATTCTATAAAACAAAACTTAAACTAAAAGAAAAACTAAAACTACAGGAGATAAGCGGAGAAAATTCTGAGCCCGCAATATTGCTTGAACTCATCCAAGAGTGTACCTGCCAATCTTACATTATTCTTCTGCTTACCATCCAATGCATTGAGTACAGACACAGTTTCTCTGGATACACTACTATCCTATAAGGTTTATGTTTCATACTTTTAATTTACAAAAACACGTCGAGTCATACTTTTCTATTTATCTATACCTGTATCCATTTAATTGTTCCTTACCTAAACGTTTTTTTTTATATCGCGCGCCAAAACACCCCGGAAACTGCAATTCAATAATGGTTAATATTATGCATCTGGAATACGTGACGTGTTGATTACGTTGTTTGCCGATTCTTGATTTATGCATTAGGTATTAAATACGACTGAATTAAGCATATCGCTTACCAAAACACAACGATTTACTAATAATCAACAGCCTAGCTTGACCAGTCCACACGGTTTAGTTTACATATTAAAATGCATGCATTCAGTTGAAATTGTTACAATTTGCGATCTAGTAGTGTATAATACGCAATCAGTATCGCTTTAACCGGACCCGTTTGAATGGGGAGGCAACGAGCGTGATTTTGTGCCACTATGACTACTAGTTAGGGATAAAATTGTGTTAAAATTTGTAAAGTTAACCGCTGAGGAGAATATTATATGAAGCACCACTAAACATTAGAATGAAATCCCAAATTCGATCGAGGGCATCGCTTTATGTTTCCGCGAAAATAAAACTATGCCGGAAATGGAAAACGAGTGGTCATCTGTAATGGAATTTCTAAGTTATTGACTTTCGCATCACGTTATCAATACACTCCGTGTGGGGTTTACTTCTTGAGGAAAATGACATCAAGTCAGTTACATTCGTACCTATCAAAATCGTGCAGTGATCCGTATAGTATGCTCGGTGTTGTAGCTTTGTGAAATTTTGCCATAGGCTCCACGGTTTCCGTTCAAATGCATCCTCGATAGCGCGACTGTTGGCTCTCACGGCAACCGCTACGTCGTCGAGTGCCCCTTTGCCCTCCCATGGGCTCTCTCACCACAACTAGGTCACCCCATACATTCCTTATGCAGTCCTTTAGTTTGTTCTCGACACACCTACTTGTCTTCACGCTCCTTTCTCTTTGGAAGAGTTGATTTTACACCTTGATAATCTTTGTACGGACATCTACACGTGTCGGAGTGATAGAAGAGAGCGTTTAGAATTAAAATCATACAGTTAAATTCTATGTTTTTGGTACATTAATTTGGCTGTCAGCTTTCCCAATTTCATTAGCATTACAAAAAGTAGGTACCTAAACCTATGTTAACCTAAAATATTTTGATAAATTATCCCTCAGCCAACATTGTGTATACTGGATGATTGCTTCTACTTAAATTACCTCCATTGTTGTTCGTTGTAGTTAGGGACTTTGTTCCGCGGGTCGATCCCAATTAAATTACCGTGCCTATCTCGGTAAAACCTATTTCCGACATGTTTACAATCTTCTTTACGTCAGTTACGAAACTCAACTGTGTGACTAACTGAGTTGCGAACTTGCCGGAAGCGAGCGTCATGAACAAAATCTAAGTGAATTTGTCAAACCCGACTATATAATAAGCTTTCAACAAAGTTGCTTAGCAATCTACGTAAGTACCTACACGTTGATGTTCCTTTATATTTTCTAACTATAATGTCAACGTAATATTGTTTCGTTCCCTGCTTGAGATGATTTTCCTCGCGAAATCTTCTTTTCATAAAGTAATATATACTTAGAAAGGGAAGGTATGGTTCAGTGGAAACAACGATTGAAGACAATGATTGTAGATGAAAATAAATTCTTAAGCTCCACATTCAAAATAACTGAGAATTAAGTACCTATTGCGTAAGAAGTTTAATACAAAAACATTACTAATGTTTATTTCAATGAAATTTTCGAATTTCCAGAATTCGTGTCTACTAGACAAGATCTAGACTATCAAATATAAGGGGGTGGTATGATTTAGGCGTACTATTCCTATAGCGCAAGGCAAGTCGGCAAGTCAAATCTCGCCACCCACCAGACGAGTCACAAACTCGACATCAATTTATAAATAGAGAGCAAAATTTCCGCGGAAAGCCGCTATCCGATTACCTTGGGGATGTATTCTAAACGCGTCGATTTCTGGCATTTTTAAGTTATAAGCTACAAGCGAAATATGTAAGGGTGCGATTAATAAGCATTATAATATTAATATGGTTTTATTAACTATTCAAAGATTATGATTTCAGGTAAGAGTAAGATTAAGCACCCGAGTGTCATTGGCACAGTACACTCTGATAATATTTTATAATTTTTTTTAGCTACTGTTGTATTTTAATGGGCCTTGCGTAAACTTTGTATATGTCATTATCAATATTTATACTTATTTATCTGCCTTTGGAATGTTAAGAGCCCTTTTACAAAATTTGAACGCTCGGGTTTAGGTAAAAGACGGCAATCTTATGTATGTGTGCGTAGCTATCCACACATGCACAATACAAACAGTGTAACGCGAGTGTCGAGCCGGTCTAAACAATCTTGAGCCTTTAGAATTATAATGCGGTATTTAGATATTTATGAAAATATTTATTTTTATTTATCCAGTCTAATAAAGATTAATAGACTAATAAAAAAAAATACAACTATATGTTATGTAAAGTATACAATAAAAATAAAAATTTAAAACAATTACATATTGGTGCCGATTCTGTTGTACACCGAACTAAACTAACAAGACTATCTCTAAAATTGCTTACTTTTAGCTATGAGAATTGTTACGCTATTCTGCAAGAAATAATCTTTTAAAAATTATTTTGACACGACTAAAATCAAATTTGACAATCGCGACTCAACGTGGTATTTTTAGGGTTCCGTTGCCAAATGGCAAAAACGGAACCCTTATAGATTCGTCATGTCTGTCTGTCCGTACGTCACAGCCACTTTTCTCCGAAACTATAAGAGCATGCTGTTAAAACTTGGTAAGAAGATGTATTCTGTGAACTGCATTAAGATTTTTAAACTAAAATAGAAAAAAAAAACAATAAATTTTGGGGTTCCCCATACTTAGAACTGAAACTCAAAAAAAACGTGGGGTATCTCTAAATAGGTCTTCAAAAATGGTATTGAGGTTTCTAATATCATTTTTTTCTAACCTGAATAGTTTGCGCGAGAGACACTTCCAAAGTGGTAAAATGTGTGTCCCCCCCCGTAACTTCTAAAATAAGACAATGATAAAACTAAAAAAATATATGATGTACATTACCATATAAACTACTACCGAAAATTGGTTTGAACGAGATCCAGTAAGTAGTTTTTTTTAATACGTCATAAATCGTAAACCACAATTTACCTTTCATTCAATCAACTCTAATATAAAAATTAAAAAATAACATTTAATTTCATAAACGTAAACCTTATGTATAAATCGAGGATACCTACAGGTTTGTACGGAACCCTCGGTGCGCGAGTCCGACTCGCACTTGGCCGGCTTTTTCTTTTGGCTTTGCAACTTAGTACTTGTGCGCTACGCAATGAACTTGCTGAGATACGAAGGCGCGCAAGGGGGCATCCTGGACGTGTTTTATATGGAATTTTTCATTTTTGTTTGAAAAAGAAAAAAAAATATTACCCACGTGTTGAGATTTATATGTGTGAAGTTTTATTAAGGGGGTTGAAAATGTCATTATTTTTGCGATAGGACACGCCATTTTCGAGATATAAGCAAAAGAAAAAAAAAATACAGAACTATTTTTGCACGTGAGGCGAGGCGTTGCTGTTGGTGTGAATTTTTGTTCATGACCACTAGTTTTACTCCACACCTTTTTAATCGCGATTAAAAATAGTCAGATTTAGTTAAAATAAATTATTTTAGTCAAAATTTTTCTACAATCTATTAAAATAATGCTTTACTTGATAATAAACGAAACTCTTATACAAAAAAAAAAAAAATAAAATGCGAAGAGTAGCAAAATGTTGTAGTCGTAGTATATTTTTGCGTTCACGATACGAGTACCCGTAAACTGAGACGCGGGAAAAAATGGCACAGATCCTTCCCCGTTGGGCGCTTGCGCCGTACTAAACGTTGCCCGCTTGTGCATCGTAATTTATTCTAATTTAGAGTGATTTCAAAAACGATATTATGTCTAATTAAATAAACAGATTTAAATAAAACTTGAGAATTCGATTTGTTATAGAGCATACTTTTTATTGACATGATTTTTTTAATATAATTATGCTTTATTCAAACCAAAAAAACGCGATAAACCTTCGAATAAATCGTAAAAATTGCCTTAAGACTTAATTTTTTTACTAATTAATGTTATTAAAAATCAATATTCTTGTACTAAATGTAACAATAGATTATATGTCTGTTGTTTTGTGTATTTTTTAAATCAAATTTCTACATATTAATGATGGAAATAGGAGTCTGAAATGGAGTCTGCGCTGATTTTTAAGAAAACTAGTTGTGGGAGATTAATTACTTCAAAGTATACAAATATGTTTTTGTAAATGTGCTACTAAAAGTGACAAAACAAAAGATTGATCTATTTTTTACATGTATTCGTCAATGCCAGAGTATTTATAATGATGAGATGAGAGGTAAATAAGGCGACTAAAATCTTAGATATTCGCGCAAAAATGTAAAATGCCTCTTAACCTATTGCTACACTTATCTTTGTACCCCTGTCTTAAATTATAAGTACATCTACTATCATCTACTATCATCATTTCAGCCGAAAGAAGTCCACTGCTGGACATAGGTCTGGTCGTCGTCCATTGTGGTCGCTCACAATGGGCCTTATTAGAAGGCTGAAAGTCACCCAAAGGGCGATAGAGAGGGCTATGCTTGGAGTTTCCCTACGCGATCGAATCAGAAATGAAGAGATCCGTAGGCAAACCAAGGTAATCGCAATAGCCCGAAGAATTGCTAAACTGAAGTGACAGTGGGCAGGGCACATTGCTCGCAGAACAGATGGCCGATGGGGCCGAAAAGGGGTTCCCTTTATCTGGCAGAAACTTGATGCTCCGAATTTTATTTGGCATAACACACTTGGCATAATCTTATTTAAACGAATATTTGTAAGGCATAAA
Organism: Aporophyla lueneburgensis; assembly: GCA_932294355.1. Taxonomy (NCBI): domain Eukaryota; kingdom Metazoa; phylum Arthropoda; class Insecta; order Lepidoptera; family Noctuidae; genus Aporophyla; species Aporophyla lueneburgensis. The sequence continues at coordinate 15,559,672 of OW028746.1, read as the reverse complement.
AAATGTTTAGCATAATCATTGTTTGGCCGAATGTTTATATGCTTGACTTTACGCTGGCATACTTTTAAGATGGCAGAATTTTATTTTGCATAATTACCTTTGGCAGACTTAAAATTCCGCTTAATTTCGTTTAGCATAACAATTATTTAGAGCAATGATTATTTGGCATAATTTCACTTGGCATACTATGAAGATGGCAGAATTTCATTTACAATAATTTTGTTATGCATATTTTCATTTCTATTATATTGCATTTTAACCTTAAATAAAATGAAATAGTGTCTCAAAAAGTCAGGATATGTTGTGCTACAAAAATTATTGACAGAAACGAATCGCTGCAGAACCGACTCCACGTAGTCTTGTCTGCCCTACCCCTAGAGTGTAATTTAAGACCGCGTAGGCGCGGAGTGGCGAGGCGGCCCGCGAGCTGAGGAGCAGGTGGTTTTGACGGTCGCCGCCGCGGCTGAGGCTGGCCGGCGAAGCCGGCCAGCAAGTCGAAGCCGCGGTGGTGAGCGTAAAACCATCTGCGACGATGAGCTGGCGTGGGACCGCCGGAGCCCCGCAGCGCCGAAGCCGTGACAGAAACCATGCATGCTGCATGTTGCATGCTCGCCTGCATGCTGTAAGCTTGCTTGCATGCTGCATGCTTGCTTGCATGCTTGCTTGCTGCATGCTTGCTTGCATGCTTGCTTGCTGCATGCTTGCTTGGATGCTGCATGCTTGGTTGCTTGCATGCTGTATGCTTACTTGCATGCTGCATGCTTGTTTGCATGCTGCATGCTTCTTCGATATGAAATCTATGCCAAAAGATGATTCTAAGTTTAAAGTTTCTGAGATATGATAGTTCTGCCTTTTAATAACTATCGATATGAAATTATGCCAAGAGACGATTCTGACTGCGAACTATCTGCGATATGATGGTTCTACTTTTTAATTATTATGGAATAAAATTTATGCCTAAAGATGATTCCGACTTATAAAATTATGCGTTGTGAATGTATGATAAATGAGTGTATGCCAAACGATTTTCTGCGAAACGAAGTTTATGCCATCCGCTGTTATGCAAAATAATATTATGACGAAAAAAATTCTGCCATAAAGGGTGGACCCGCCGAAAAGTTCTCTAGTGGCGACATCTACTATGTATTTGATTAATACGACATTGAATAAAATACCTATACACCCAACATTTTGTAACTTGCTCTTAACAATAATTTAATACTCCCTTCGCGAGTAGATATACAATTTTACAGCAACGTAACAATTTTTTCCCGATATCAGTGCAGTCGTTCAATTTTCTCTCGATCGCTATCTTTCGCAATTTGCGAACGGCGTGGAGCGAAATCGCTTCCCGCGCGATAATCGACAGGCGACAGCGATCCGACATGGAGAGACTCTGATTTATGGAGCAATATTTAAGAAGGGAGACGATGCTCGACGCCGCAGGGTTCAAAACAAACGCTTTGTAATAACCTTTTTAAACGCCAGAGTTATAGGGTAAATCAGCATGTCAAGAAAATTCGGGGAAATATTTTTTCTTTATTTGTATTCCGCATAATACTGATGTCTATCTGCCGTTTTAAGAGCAAAGGCAGATTTGTGTTTATCAATTTTCCGTCTTGTTTTCATTTTTATCGATGTTGGTGTATTGGAGTTCCTATTGCCTTAACTTTTTCTTTACTTTTAACATTTTTCACTGACCGAAAGTTAGGACACATTGCCCAGCTATTATTTATTAGGTAAGTATCGCTAACTGTATAATAAAAATTTGCACTAATTAGTGGATTACATTGGCAACACATTACAATTAAATTTAACACAATTACAATTAGTATTTATGTTAGCAGGGTACTGAACATGCAAAATAACTTATTATTACAAATAAAAATTATAATAGGAACTCTGATAGTTTGTAATCGATAAACAATGTTTTACCGTTCTGCGAAACCCAGAATACAAAATCAACACATTTCGACCCTGATCAAAAATAACTTTCAATTTCGAACTCCATTTCTTTAGGCTATGCCCTTAGCCTGAGGTCCTTAGCCCTGAAATACACCCAATAGTCAGAAGCACCATTTCAAAACTTTTCTTATATATTACGTACCTTTTCATTCCTAATCCTGTCTATTCGTGTGACCCTCATTTCGGCTGAGTGGAGATATTTCTCATCGACGTATATCATCGGCCAACATTGTGAGATGGACAATGCGATAGCTCTTTATAATAGTCCTGGATGAAAGTCTCGCCATTATACTCGGGTTTTGGACATGACTCAGACATATTGTGACTTTTTGTTACAAGAGTGGATTTTCATCGTAGAGAGATAAACTGTTTTGACGAAAATAAACAGACATAACTTTCGAAGATTTATTTTCAGACTTATATTATTTTTGCTTGAAGCGGGCATTTTCTATGATATATAGAGACCACTCGAGGTTATTTGTATTTTGGGATTTTTTTAGGCTAACATAAATTTTCAAATTAGGTACACGAAATTATTCATTCATACAGTAAGAATTAATTTATGTATGCCCCACAGTTCGCTCATACCGGCAATTATAAGTTACTTTCGGTAAGCCTCGGTTGATGTATCAAATGAATTTCGCTCCCGACTATGAGTGCCGCTGAAACTGCTTGAAACGTCGGAAAATATAAAAAGTTGAATAAAGCGCAATATCATGGATCCGCACAGGGTTCAAACCTTTCCATATGACAAAAGAATATCATCACAATCATACACATAACACACACATTCTAGATAGATATTTTTTGGTCAATTCTATTTTTAAATTGGTGATCGTAGATGTTAAGACAAATGGTGTAGGTAGTCTCTTGCTGAACCTTCCCATATAACAAAAGAATATCATACAAATCACACACACACAATCTAGATAGATTTTTTGGTCAATTCTATTTTTAACCAACTTCAAAAAAGGAGGAGGAGGAGGAGGTGGCAAGAAACTTAAATAGGTAGGTACAGATCCAAAGACACCGACTTCCGAAATTAAAGGTATTTTTCACTTTGTAGTGTTTTTAAGGAAGTCAGTTGTTTTTTTTTTTTTGTTAAAAAGTTTTTATTAAGTTAGTGATCGTAGATGTTAACACAAATGATATAGGTAGTCTCTTGCTGATAATAGATATTAAGCCCTTTATACTGTCCATGGCCCTCTACGGGGCACCGGTGAGTGCGGCCCCCTCTGGGCCGGTCATGGCCATCCGGTTAATCCGGGGATACCGCACGGTCTCCTGCGAGGCGGCGAGCCTCCTTGCTGGAGTGCCGCCATGGGATCTAGAGGCAAAGGTCCTCGCCCACATGTGGGAGTGGCGCGAGGAGGCGAAACGCAGGGGCGAAACTCCACTGCCGCGACAAATCGCGGCACGGCGGTCAGAGCCCCGGTGTGATCTCATGGCGACATGGCGGGTACGATTGTCGCAACCCAGCGCTGGGCAACTCCCCTCTTTGAGGAGTGGATAGAGAGGCGTCACGGCGTCCTCACCTTCCGCCTGACGCAGGTTCTCACCGGGCATGGGTGCTTCGGTGGGTTCCTGTTCAGGATAAAGCGGGAGGATACGCCCGGGTGTTTCCATTGCGAAGATCGTCTAGAGGACACGGTGGAGCATACCGTGGAAGTTTGCCCTGCCTGGGCGGAGCACCACCGTGTCCTCGTGGAGGCGATCAGCGGCGGCGACCCCTCGCGTCCGGCCCTGGTGCGAGCCATGGTACGAAGCGAGAGGGAATGGGAAGCCGTCACCTCCTTCGCGAGCATTAGCTCGCGAAGGAGGAGGCGGGGCGCGTGAGGGAGTGGCAGTCTCTGCGCCCTCACGTACCTAGCCGCCGCAGGAGGAGACGCCCCGGGCGTCGGGAGTCCATAGCGGACTCCCGGCCACCGTAGGCGCGAGCTTGCGGGTGGCGAGCAATGGTTAGCTCGCCGCCCGGTAAGGACCAAGCTCGGGTCAACGACGCGTAGTGTTCCACGCGCGCCTCAAAGAGATGTCAGCAAAACTGAAGGGGTCTGCTAGGACCGATCCTGCCGGGGTCGCGTGATTGTTCGAAAGAGATACCGTGACATGGGCAACTGGAGGAACACGGGTTGGTTTTAGTCAGTAAAAGTCTGACATGCCCTCCCGCTCCGCCCAGAGCGGGAGAAGTCATTTGATGATTTTCCCAAAAAAAAAAAAACAAAAAAAAGCCCTTTATACTAGTGTTAAATATCAATTAGGACCACGGCTGATCAGATTCATACAATTTCAACCTTAAAACGACACTCACGGACAAAGTGGCCTAATTACATTTATTAATGACTAGCTTCTGCCCGCGACTTCGTCCGCGTCAAAGTTTTGCTCCCCTGACCCTTCCCGTCGCATCGATTTGCCTGCTAGTTTTCGTCCATTTTTCATTGCTGCTCGCTCCTTTTGAGTTATAGTGAGTCAACCTTAAAAGATAGACATATGCTCTCGCGGACTTTTTTTTAGAACTTTTTAAGAGGAACAATTCCGTCATACATTATTTTTGCGTTACTTTAACCGTTTACGCAGCGCACGCAACGGAAACTCTTAAAAGGAATAAATTTCCCCCGTTTTTGCAACATTTTTCATTACTGCTCCGCTCCTCTTAGTTGTAGCGTGATGTTATATAGCCTATAGCCTCCCACAATAAATAGGCTACCCAACACAAAAAGAATTTTTCAATTCGGACCCGTAGTTCCTGAGATTAGCGCGTTCAATCAAACAAACAAACAAACAAACAAACAAACAAACTCTTCAGCTTTATAATATTATATATAATATATATATAGTATATATAATATAATATATAGTATAGACTAGCTCCCCAATAACTTCACTGTTAACGATTCATCAAATATTCATTAATCAAGTTACCGTAACATGTTAAGTTTAATATTATAGCGAACCGGAATTAGTGTGCATGTCGCGCATAAATTGGGAATTGTTCCGAAAAGGTAAACATGTTTCATCTCGTAAAGTAGCCGTATACCCTCACATTGTAATGTTAAATACTTTTTAGTTAATTACGACAGCCCTAACGGTTGAGTGGGCAATTTTGTGGGCGCAGTAGTGACGTCAGACCTGTATATCCCAGTTTAATCTATGTTACGAAATGCTTTCTCTACGATAAGGTAACTTATCGACGACTAATACTATCGAGAGTTTGACAATAGAAATATCCATCTAATAATAGCGTTCCGCTCCGACGCGCCGCCTTTGATTTCAGTATATTAATGACCTATAAATGTGGGGTTGACTTCGACATGGGAGAAGTTATTTTAATGCTTTAGTGTCTGCCGAGTTACCTTTGTTGAAACAAAATGGTTTTGAAGTAGGTTCGTTATTATTTGTTGTACAATACGGGGAATATGTAGTGAGAAGCTAAAAGAAACAAATCCAGCCTCATGAATATGACTTGACATTTAGGATACCACTCCAACACGAGCGCACCTGAGATTTTCACAAACCCAGGACCAACGAAAAATTCTTGGTCCGATTTTAATGCTGTCATTTGGACAGGCGGAAAGGTCCACTTTTTGCATTGGGGTTTTTTGTGCTAAATAATGTGACATTAATAAGTCGCACCTCCCTTTAAAGGGAGATGTCACGTACGTATTTGGGTCAGCTCTTACATTCATGTCGCTTTGATAAATAATTAGGGTCCTGTGACAAAAAATACTGAACAATGAAACCTTTATGCAACTCAGTGATGTCCGTCTGTTCGTTACGCACAGTTAAACATAATGTCCCTAAGGTTTTGTGACAATATATCATGGAACTGAATAAATTCCTCATCGTAAAGTTAGGAGCAGAGCGTTAAGTTTTTGCTAAATTCAGCCGTGTTATCGGTACCCCAAAAAAGTGTGTGCTTAGAATTCGTGGTGTGTGATTATATCTCGCTCTTGACCGCTTTTTATTTAAATTGGGACTACGTACTGGTTACCCGTACGAAACGTGACCCATTTATAATTCATGTAGATTTAAGACTAACCAACTTACGGTACAAGCGAGTAAAAAATAATTCCGACTGGCTGTGTTTTGTAAAATATTTCTGAAAATATATTTTTCACCATCATTTGGTGTACAGAACTTTACTTTTGAGATAACAGAAAACATAGCCATAACCAAGTAAAGTATTCCGTAAACCAGCGCGTAAACTCCATGAAATAAAACTGAATGTTACGGCAGCTTTGATACAGTCCCACCGCACATTTGAATAATAGACTATAGCACACAAATGTACGTATGTATATCTACAAGGTACACAATTCAAACGTTGCGCGTAAGTACAGTGTATAAAGCAGAATCGAAATGTTCGCGGGAAAATTTTCCTCAACACACAGCCTTTATTTGCATTGGAGCGAAAATATTTAATCAGGCATATAATCTTAGAGTACCGTACGCTTTTGTGGTAAAAACGCGCACCCATCAAGGCTAAATGCTGTTTTGTGTACGGAACTCTAAATTTTTTTCACGATTTTTATTTTACATTTTTCGAGGGCTTATTAAAACATTGTTTAATTGTGTATGTACAGCAATTTTTTTTTTTAATTTTCCTAAGCAAATCTTTGCCTATAGAGAGTTTCATTGCGAGTCTATTTGTTGAATTAATTACAGATTATTATCTTCAATTGTTGAAGAGCAATGATTTGCTCATAGTGCAGCAGTGACTAATATAATATTATCTAAACTATAACATATGCAGCATTTTTAATTCCAATCTATAATTGCTAAGTCTACGCTCTTTCATAAGCTAAAATAACTTGGAATTTGCTTTGATCACCTCCATTAAATCAATCTATTGCATTTTTTTTAATTCTATGCAACGAATACCGTAGCCACTGACGTGTTACATAATATCACGCCTTGTCCCAGTAGGGATGGGCATCACCATCGCTCTATGCTAAATACTAGCACTCATCTGCATCTGGTCAGCCTAGAAGCCAACCCCAAATAGTTGTGAAAACGCTAGGCTGGTTTTTGTCTGCTACTTCTGCCCACGTAAATTTCAGGAATAATCTCACACACGAGTCAGTTATGTTTTTTTTGAAGTCCTACGTAATAGAGGGCGAGCTTATTGCGATCAACCCGTCACAAATCCTGGCTGCTACTGAGAAATGCTAGATAGAAAAACCCAATAACATTTTGTCCGATCCGTGAATCAAACCCAAGACCTCATGCTCAGCAGTAACACTTGCAACCACTAGACCAAAGTGTAACAATCAAACGTATAACACCCCTATATATACGTCGAGGGTTAATAATAAAACGCAGTTATAAATTCAAAGGGTTTAGACCCCACAGTGCGAACACAGAATGTAAAACTCAATCAAATCAGCTAACCAGCGAACGTATAAAGAGTACCGTTCACAAATTAATCCCACTCTCAACTATTGCAGGCCGTAAAACCAACAGAGATAACACGTTATAAAGCCTTTGGGTTCGGATTGAACGTTAACAGTTATAGCTCCGATCTGGTTTGTAACATTCCATGTAATCATGTTGATTGCGGGTACTTACGCTCTCGTAAATCTGGTTAGACTGCGCCGGTTTAACAATGTACGTATATAGACGTTTGGGGAAATGAGCCAGCTTCTGTCCGTCATTTGTTGGCGGCGCTTGTCTTGTGTCAGGTAACGTAAGAAGCCTCGTTTCCGTGAGAAGGGCATTTGTCTCAGAGCAATATATTTGACGTTGCCCCGTTCTATTTAAAGCTGAGTTAAACATCATCATTATGTCGACTAGCTTTTGCCAGCGGCTTCGCCCGCGTGGAGGTCGGATAATATCCCGCGGGAACGTACTACGAGGATAAAAAGAAACCTTTGTGTTAATTTAGATTATGAACTAACTGTGTTCCAAATTTCATCCAAATCCGTTCAGTAGTTTTTGCGTGAAAGAGTGACAAACATCCATACATCCATACACACAAACTTTCGCATTTATAATATTATAGTAGGAGAGTAGGTGTGGTTTAAAAGAAGATGTTGTGATAAAAATTGAAAAAAGTATGCTTACATGGTTTGGTCATGTTGAGAGGATGAATGAAGGACGACTCACAAAAGGTATTTATTTACAATGCAGATGTGAGTGGAAACACCGGGACGCCCTAGGAAGACATATAGTGACCTTATTGGTGATGTTCTTCAGAACGGTCAGGTGCGTAGTACTCGCAACCGGCGTGTGTGTATGACCAATTGTTTGAACCTTAAAGAGGCAAAAGGAGTGTGTAGAGATCGTAGCAGGTGGCGTTCCGTGGTTTCTGCCTACCCCCATGGGAAAAAGGCGTGATTGTAGGTATGTATGTATATAGTAGGAAGTAGGATGGAGCGACTGTTTATCTTACTTTCACAACCGGTTTACTGGGAAAAGCTAAGCTAAAAACAAACTCAGCTAAACAATTCATCTTTAAAACCAGGCCTTAATAATAGCAAATTGGCACAATTCTAACCACGAAAAAGTCATAAAAAAAATTAACTTTTGTAAGTTTCCCCGAATTTTAGAGCTTAGAGTTTTTTTCAGCTAACTAAGGCCCTGAAGATTTATACGGCGCCTCTCCTATCCTAGAAACCATTGATCTATTTTAGATATAACCTATAATCATTATCCCTATCCCTTTGTGGGATAATGCGTGGAGGTATCATCATTATCATGGCAACCTTCCTTCGTACCTACATAAGCTCACAGTTGGGCCGTACTCTATTCCGTTCCATTACGGTCTCGATCCCCCCATCTAGTATTTAGATAAATGTAGTAAGGTAAGTAGCACCTAATGTACGGAGACGGGTAGGGTCCCTGTAAACTCGAGTGTGCCTAATATATTATGCGTTATTCTGTTTCAATCTATCGATTTTATTTTAGCGTTGTTAGAAAGCGGGACTTTCGCGATTTTCCGCACCATTAGCGATGTGACAAACGGCGGTTTGTACTCACGATGTCGTTTTCGTCCATTACGAGATTTCAAAGATCGAACATTCGTATTCGCTCTTTTAACTTCGATCAGATATCGCACTTATTTTCACAGTCTGGAAGCTTCTCGGATATTATCCTTGATAAATACTGTGATGATGATAACTGATGCCTATCACAGGAAATCTTTTAGAGGAATATTTCGCGGTCCCGCGAAATTGAAAAAAGCTTCCATTTTTTTCTCCCTAGTGAATTTCTACGTATATTTTACGAGCCCTTGTACATAGCGCAGTTAATTTCTCGTAATGAATGTGTAACATTCCATATTCTCTTTCATTAGATGTGTACTTGCTTCCCAACGAGCGTATTTACATTTACTCTAACTGTTATTTACATGAGGTGGGAACGACAGCATTAGAATAATGTTAAATCTTACGTAATTACTGAATATACCTTTAATGGAAACTGTGGGGTAACTTTAGGTATTTTTACGTACATATATAGCTCCTTGTCCCTTGAACATATCATATAAGCGTAGCTCGTCATGTCAGTTGCAATATTACAAGTCGATTCAGGTAGAACATCAAAGAGAGAACTCGTTTTGCGCGGTACCGTTATATTGCGCGCGCTACACTGATTTACAAACGTTTTTAGGGTAGCCATTTGTAGAAATAGTTTAACCGATTGGCTCTACATAATATTTGTTTCAGATCAAAGTAGTGACTATATTATTGTTTGGAATCTGAAAAAAGTTATATTTCGTTTAATGTTTTCCGACTCCAATAAGTTTATCGACACTTTACCTATAAATGTACAATAAATACAAAGGTGCAATTACCGAAGAGAAGAGCAGAAATTAGAGCATTAATTTCTAGGTACAGTCACCAACAAGTCTAATAACACTGACGTTTTTTTAACATTTCATCTGATTAGATACAAAATTATTGGATACATTTTGCTTTCAGCATTTTACGTTATAGCTAAGAGTTTATTAGTACTCCTTCAATTTTATATTTAGATTTTGTATAAAATGTTTTGTTCAATAATTAAGAATAAAAAATCCGAAGTCCGGCTTTTGTTGCTGACCGTACCTTTCTTGCAATTTTTTTCTGAAACAATTGATTCCACATGGCATATATTTTAGTAGGTAGGTACCTATATTTTAATAGATATAAATTTCGTAATTTGTCACTTAAAAAATACCCATTATACTTTTCTCTTAACCCAAGAGAGCAGTGATGAACCATTACCACTGGTCCATTACTGCTCTGCCGCGCTGGTTGCAACTTACGAGTTTAGATCGTAGGTTCGAACCCGACAGGTAATTTACTTTTCGTAAAGGATTTCATCACCACTGCTTAGAAAACTGGAAGGAAAACATCGCGAGGAAGAATGTTCTAGAACCAAAAATTCTAAGACATGACATTCACCAACCAGTACTGGGCTCGCGTGATGGATTACGACCTACTCCCGCTCATCGAAACTTTCCCCTTTATTTATGGTATCCCAATTTGTTTGGTGTCGGCACATGCACTTTCTCTTGCATACTTTTGTATAAGTAATAGTCCTCATAAGAATTTGTAAATGTAATTCAAAGATGGCATGATTTTTATTCCATTCAAGAGATCCTACTTACTCGTAGCATTTTGATGTGGATCCGAGCATCGTTCTGAAAAGCGGTATCGTGATGGTGCAGATTCTATTCGCGGGCACATCGAGTTATTCACCACAATGATCGATTCCCCGACTGATCCCTCCGAACTCGTGAGCGCAAGTAGGAAGCCATACCCCATTTTTCAGTATTATTTATCAAAATATCGCAATGATCAAAACGATATTTAAAGCTCCATTAAATGATAAATGATTTTATGTATCTAGGTAGGTTCAAACACTTTTACACGTCAATCATATTTTTCAAAAACTAGATGCGGTCGGCGTTTTCTCACTGACTGCTCTAAGAAAGGCCGAAAAAAACTCAGAGGTCACAGTCTCTTTTAAAGTCCAGACATAATTTGGTCACATCATGTGAAGACCATGTGGATAGGTGAGTAAAATGATCTTTTGAGGAAAGTACCACACAGATTGAGGGGATCTGTCCAGGCGGTGCACGCATTTGTCACTAATCGTGTAGCTCAACTCAGAACTTAAGAAGCTCAACGATTCGACGAACAATACCAAACAAAGGATATCTTATTTGGGTAGGCCGCATAAATTACTTGACTTGCCAGATCATAATTACAACATACTTGATGAATAAAGAAAGATAGAAGAGAAAAAAAAATCGTACATACACAATCACAATTATTAAAACAATAGAATACTTTATAAAGAAATATTCATGTCATTGTATAAATAAAATATATCATTCTTAATGTGTATATAAAAAATCTGGAAATGATCTTGGCCTGATCATTTGATGACCGTGTTAGTCGATGTTTGAAATGGTCAATGGTATATTTAGAGAGTATGAGTACATTTTTCATAAATAAATATTATCATTGAAAACAGCTAAATTAGTTTCTGTTTTGATTGAGAAAGAAAATTTCAGACAGAGTCCTACAATAATATTTGTGTTGGAGATGTCAGAAAACTATGTCTGCCTGGGTTCGATCAGGAATTTAGTTTTGAACACAAAGTTTTAGCTCGCCAGAAATACTACACTCGAGTCTGTGGCCAAACCACAAGCACGCGGCGGTGGCGGCGAGAGCTTTAGAAAAAATAAAATAAAGCAATGTTGGTCGGAACAAATTGATCAAGACTTTTTGTTATGTGAAATAATTAGATACTTAGGTGTATTATTTGTAGAAAAAGACAAATGAAATGTACCTACTTTAGGAATCAGGAATTTCTCAGCAGCAGTTCTACGCGGATTCTGGGTCTGGGCTCGGAGGTTGACTATAGGCTAGACACGTAGGAAATGTGAAAAGCTTATATACATACCTCTGTCTAACCTAACGAGGTAAATAAGCGTGAGTGTAATGTTCTGTAAAATGCACCGGAATATTGAATTATCCTGGATAAACTAAACAACGAAATACACTGTTACCACTAAACTGCTCTTCCTAGTTACCTCTTACATGAAGTACCAGCCATCCCTATTAAACACGACGATCAGCTTATTCAATTCTAGTACTAGTGGTATAAAGATGCCATCGTCACAGTGCTCTAAATGTGTTCGTATAATTTTCTCGTAGTATGTAGCATGAAAGCCACCTAAGGGGCTCAAGGGAGCCGCACCGACCGGCGCCGGAAGGACGTGCCGTTGCGCGCCCGCTACCGGTGCCGGCCGCCGTCGTCACATCCGCCGCACTGAGGGGAATTATTTTAACGCCAGTAAGAGCTTATTCGAGCTCCCACTCAGCAATTACATTAAGGGCCTTTGATGCAAAGCTTTTTATTGCTACATGTGCGAAAAGCAAGTTCAATAGAGCTCCACTATTATCAATAGACCTGCCGAGCTAAAATAACGAATGGCATATTCGAACGCGTATCGGTTGTACGTTACAGGTGCTCTTCACATCAAATTGTGTAGCGGAACCTATTTTTTTTTTCATTCTGTCTGATTTTTAGATGCGAGAGAAAAATGTTTTCTGGCAGTTTTTTATATTTTTCATTTCGATTTTATTAAAATACACTCTTGCTTGCAAATGAGGCTTCATGCTTTGAGAAAGATACATTATGTATATTGAAGTTATCTTGGTGTGGTATTATTATGTTTTGACAACTTGTAGTATGGGCATAATCAACCTATAATGTTCCCACAGCTGGGGCAGGCCTTCTCACGCGTGCCCAGTGTGGTTTGGTAGATGTCATATGTCTTCAAGTTGTCTTATCTCGTATATGGTTCTAGGACATACCGGTTTCCTCATGATGTTTTCTTTAGCCGTCTAGACAGTAGTAGTGATGAAATAATTTGCACAAAGTAAATAGTCTACGACTTTATACTCGTAAGTGGGCGCCGTTACTACGGGGCAGCCATTGCTCTCACTACTTGTGATATACATTTATTTATTCATCCCCCCACTGGAATGCCATACAGAAATTACAGAGCAAATAATAACTACATGTGCTGCTTTCCATCCATCCTATGCGCAGCGGGGTTCGAACGGGTGGCGATGTATCACGCTCACGCAGCGTCAAGACACTTCTCCATAGTTCCATAGCTCCATTTCATCCATATTGCGCACATTCTTTACAATGTTTTGAGACTCAATGAATTTTTAAATAAACACCGTAACTACTGTCAACGCTCCACGCGTGCTAGTCGGCACCAATTTTTTTTTTTGGATGGGAAATCATCAAATGACTTCTCCCGCTCTAGGCGGAGCGGGAGGGCGGGCATATCAGACTTTTACTGACTAAAACCCACCCGTGTTCCTTCAGTTGCCCATGTGCCGGGCCCACGGTATCTCGCTTGAACAATCTCGCGACCCCGGCAGGAGCCGGTACCAATGACTTAACGTGCATTCCGAGGTACGGCAGGGTCTCGGTATATAAACCACGACGGTCACCCATCCACGGTCCAGTCTTGGCAAGTGTAACTTAACCTAATTAATCAACCCCTACGACTAGTATATTACTTAACCACGAGACCGTCGAAAGCCGCTGTTATCAGAAGAAAATTCAACAATTTTTTTAAGTGCGGTTACCTTCAAATATATCAAATGTGAAACTTGTTTCCATTCGCACTATAGAAATGTTTTACTAAGGTTGTACCAAAGAAACAGATGGCTACCCATACCGCGGGCAACCGTGCAGAGTCTACACAGTAACCCATGATATGTCTAACAGATTTATTGTCTACACCGTGCACAATAAATCTATTGTACCTACTTACACATAGTACATTTTCTAACCAACTTGGCTGAATTGTAGTTCAGTCAGGTTTGCTAGTTTCATTTTCACACGACTCAAATGAAAGTTAGCTTTGTATCTGGAGAAAAACATAGGTAACTTTACACTTCGAACAACAAAAAATTAAACTTTACACACGAACTTAGCCGCGGGGCACAGCTAGTTTATTATTTCTGTTTGTACGCCCACGTATTCTGATCATTAAATTCTCGCAATTATCACTTCGTTCCGTCGTTCGCAAATCGCGACGGAAAAAAAGTAACATTGGTATCGGCAAAGTTTGAACAGTTTTACGTGTAAAAATCGTACCTCTGTTTGCCTGAGGTATACCCCATTACCACAACAAATAGAAAAGTCGGTTAAATAAACGAAATGGCTAACAGGAAGAAGACCGATTGTGTACATGACTTGAATACTGTATGTAATAAGGATTTTACTCGAATGGATTTATTTTATTTATTTAGGTTAGATTTAGGAAATTAGTTTTGTCGTTAAAATACATTATGGGATGTAATTCCGGGATAAAGGTAATGTAACGTAACTGAGTTTTGGTTTTACTTATCTTTGAGGGTTGGTATCGTAAAAGCTGACGGGGAATGTTTGTACATATGAAATTTCTGATAGTAGGCAGGTACTTACTTACCTACGTGACCTACCACTTGTTGACTATTAGACCTACCTACATAAAATCTGTTTTTTGAAAATTCAACAAATCAACCACAGAAAGATCCAAAAGAAAGTTCAAGTACGTGTATTTAGGCTCCATGCTCACAAGCTGATGTACAGCATCATATGGTTGCAGGGGTGATTAACTGGAGTACTGTGTGATCCACGTATTCTTATTAAAACAAAGGATGTACAAAACAGTACTTCGTCCTGCGTTATTGCAAGAATCTGAATGTTGGACAACAAAGAAGACGCATGAACAAAAGGTCCATCCATACAAATGAAATGACGATGCTTAAGTGGGCGGGAAGTGTGACCAGACTTCACAAAGTTCGCAAAGTTCGTATGTATTATACGATGCAGCTTTCAAGGCGCACTAATCAGGGATATAATGACCGAAACTGCCTAAGATGGTATGGACACATTCTGATGAAGATCATGTGGTAAAAATTGCCTTAAATCTGCCAAAACAATAGATAGGCCACACCCGTTGAACTTGTGGTTAAATATAAAACCGGCCAAGTGCGAGTCGGACTCGCACACCGAGGGTTCCGAACAAACCTGTAGGTATTCTCGGTTTATGCAAAAGGTTTATGTTTATGAAAATAAATGTTTTTTTTTTTTAATTTTTATATTTTAGTTGATTGAATAAAAGGTAAATTGCGGTTTACGATTTATGACGTTTTAAAAAAAAAAAACTACTTACTCGATCTCGTTCTAACCAATTTTCGGTGGTAGTTTACATAGGTAATGTACATCATATATTTTTTTTAGTTTTATCATTCTCTTAATTTAGAAGTTACGGGGGGGGGGGGGGTGGGGCACACATTTTACCACTTTGGAAGTGTCTCTCGCACAAACTATTCAGTTTAGAAAAAAATGATGTAATAAACCTCAATACCATTTCTGAAGACCTATTCATAGATACCCCACACGTATGGGTTCGATGAAAAAAAAATTTTTGAGTTTCAGTTCTATGTATGGGGAACCCCAAAATTTATTGTTTTTTTTTTTCTATTTTAGTGTGAAAATCTTAATGCGGTTCACAGAATACATCTACTTACCAAGTTTCAACAGCCTAGCTCTTATAGTTTCGGAAAAAAGTGGCTGTGACATACGGACGGACGGACAGACAGACTGACAGACAGACATGACGAATCTATAAGGGTTCCGTTTTTTGCCATTTGGCAACGGAACCCTAAAAAGACACCTCAAGAAAACCGCATTGCCAGAACTGACAACCCAAGACAGAATAACTTGGCACACAAAAGTGAGGAAACCCGACCCCAAATAACGGGACCAGAAACGGAAGAAGAAGAAACCATAGAAAGATCCTGTCAAACCAGTGATAAATTCTATTGTCGTAAAATTGTCCTCAGAGATAAATTAAAGAGAATTACTGTGACTGCACTTAGGAAAACCTTCAAACAACTTAATTTTAACAAAGCTGTGTTAGCACGACGCAATTAAGTAATTTAATTTCATAACAACCTTAAGAAAACAAACATTACCAGCGACATTGCGAAACGTGAAATTACCATTTAAAACGAAATAACACATGTATGAAATAATCATGTCTCACCGCATGAAACGAAGCTAATCCCGCCGCCACACTAATGTTTTGAGGAGAAGAAAATGCGGATTTCCTTCCATGACATATTAGGTTAGTTGCACACGTGAAATAAAGACGTACCCACACACGTATTTCATCCGGCTAGGAAAAAGTATCACGTAGGAGTAACACAACGTCACTCCCTAAACGGCTGCCTACTGTAGTAGCCGAGCAATAAATAAAAAAGGCGATTTAGGAAATCCCGACATGACTCCCCGGATTTATACAGAGTGTTCTGACGCAAACTTTTCCTTGAGGTCATCAAAATTCTCCCTCCGTGCGGACGATTGAATGTTATGGGCCGCGAGACGCTCTCCACTTCTGAGTTATAGCTTGTTGCCCCCTGACATGCTTACGCTACTGATTTAATTCAATGATTATGTTGCGCCGCCACACGAAGCCCTAGCTTTCAGGCCAGCTTTAATAAAAAAGTTACGTCGTTATGAATAAAATACACAGTCAATGTACGTATTATGTAAACGTGGGTAAACCAAAATGTTGATCTGATTTTTTTGTGTAGCGAGGTAAAACACGGGAGCTTTTAGTTGCGATGGCTTACTATACCCCCAGTATTTTAGCCAGTGAAATAAAAATTACGATCCTCGCTTTAGGGCGTTCCTCTAATATACGTAATAATGTACAAACGCTATCCGGAGCCAAACACGACTTATTTTTTCAGGGCAAACAATTTTGCGGTGTTCAATATCTGATACTGCTAACTTACCCGCGTCACGTAAGCAATACATACAAATAATATCGACAAAAGTTTGTCTGTAAATACGATATAAACTTTATTTATGAGATATTTATTATGCTTTTTGTTGTTTGTCTGTTTGCCATGGAATTCAATGACAATGCCGTATTTTTTGTAGTGAGTTCATTCATGAATGCAGTCTGTTATCAAACTTTGTTTTCACTCAATAGTCATTCCCATTTTTTAGAATAAAAATATGAATCAGAAAAAGCACATTTAGGCGTTGCCGCGTTGTACTTTAATTTATTTTGGAGAAGGAGGTTTTAATAAACTTTATATTTGAGACTCTTCATTTAAAAAGTGAAATAACTTTTCTAAGACCAGTCTTTGGTCAAGAGCTGTCTATTTTAATTTGACGATAAGATGGTAAGTTTGTATTAATAACGCATTTTCCATCATTTCGGGTATTATTTAGAGTTATACATATGTACGTGTTTCATAAATAAGTAAAAAACATATTAAATAAGTTTTCATTGAGTATTGTAAAATAATAATATTATTATTTAGTTAGTTAGTTCTTAGGATTGAAACGAGCGGCTTGCCATCACATAGATAAACCCTGAGAGGTATTCGTAGTGTGGTTGAAAATAGTTGAAACATGTGTTCTGGAAATAGTAATAATAATTTTGGACTGATTTACCTAATTTAAGTCTAGGTATTGAAATTTTCGTGTACCACTCTCGTTCTTACCTACTTATCTCGCTAATTAGTAAATATGTAATAATTTCCCATGAGATTTTTCGCTAGGAATACGAATAACTCTGTTCTCATATATGTCGTAGCCGATTATGTCAATTGAATGGGCAATAGCGTCCTCCAGTGTGTTAGTAACTACACACTGCTATCACCAATCTGTTTGCCAAGTGGCTATTCATTGTAACGATCTATTAAATATCCTTGTTCATTATTATGACGATAATCAGTAGGTAACGTCAGGCCTAGTAACTGCTAAGCAATTTTACTACCGACTTAAACTGACCGTATATTAAAGTTCAATCTTTATTCTTGGTCAGTTGTGTGAAATGGCTTTGACTCGACAAATTGACATAGTGTATCAGTTTGATTAAAATTCTATGTCCCTGATTGTACTAGTACCTAGTACTGTGACAAAGCCCGATTGATTCATTGAATCAATTATATAGTCCCGACTTGTCAATTCGAATGAAAATTTGTTGTTTACTGCAACATAGAGCCCTAGTTTTGGGTTGATACTGATCACAAACATGGAAAAACCTTTCGTTGTTAACGGAAGTTCAAAGAGTTAATTACAGAAATTTGCTTATAAATTTCAATAATCTGGGTATATAACATTCAAAATGGCTTTTTAATCACTAGTTTTGAATAAGAAATTGATAAAATGAATATAAAGTTCCCCCGTTAATAATACTGCCAGCGAAACGTACGTACATCGATTGCATAGAAAGTATAGTATCATAGTATGCACGTTTACCTTGCCGAGCGCGGGTCATTTATAAGCGCGGTTCATATCGCGTGATTTGGTTTGCTAACCAGAGTGAGACATGAGCGAGTGTCAGCCCGCGCTAAATGTATGGTACTCTCCTTAGGCTGCCTTTCCACCGAAGATGTGCGATATAAGGAGCCAAGCTTCGAAACATTATGTTTAAATCCTCCAGAGTTAATTCAGCGGGTGAGATGTGCTATAATAATGCACTTTGAGTGTAAAAACTTTTTTACAAAAAAAAAAAAAACAACCGACTTCCTTAAAAACACTACAAAGTGAAAAATAACTTTAATTTCGGAAGTCGGTGGCAAAAACCTTAAATAAAAATCCTAAGACACCGACGTCCGAAATTAAAGTTATTTTTCACTTTGTAGTGTTTTTAAGGAAGTCGGTTGTTGTTTTTTGTAAAAAAGTTTTTATTTTGAAATTTTTAGTTTTGGTATCTACCCTGCACTAATTCCAAACAAACAATGCATATCTATGCGATAGCAGAATTCGCGGTTGATTTGCCGTCATTTTTTAAAGAGTTCCGTTGTCTGTCTCCGGAACTCATCATCAGATCTATATGAAATTTATATGGGACCATTTCAAAATAAAACCCTTTCGAACAAAAAAATAATTTTGCAAATCCGTTTATATATGACGGAGTTATGGCCGAACATACATAAAAATACATCCGAATTGATAACCTCCTCCTTTTTGAAGTCTGTTAAAAAAAATATAAACATCCGAATTGATAACCTCCTCCTTTTTGAAGTCGGTTAAAAAAGTTTAGCTTTTTCACTTCTTAAGGCAAAGACTGATTTGCAACGTTTGTTTGTATGGTATTTAGTTTTTGTAACGTGTAACAGTAACGCATTACAGTCGTGCGATGCGGGCGCATGTTTACAAACAGGTCAGTATAGGTTGAAGAGCCGTCGGAAGCATAAAGTGTCTCGTTTTACTCTCTCTCCCTAAATAAATATATACTTTTCCAAAGTAAATCTACACACAACATCTTTCACCATTCTTAATAAAAATGGAGTCAAGTGCAGTTTTGTAACAAGAATGGAACGCGCTTGAGCCATGTGCTCGATGACAGCGTTTTCCGCGTCTTGTGTGTCGCCGTTTTGTAACCAAGCTTGCCTCGAATGATACATTACTATCAAACACCAGAGTTAGTATCGTACACAACCACCGCTCTGCAGCTTGGTACGTCTCTGGTGGAAAAGGATGGCTTATCAACGTCAAGCTATGTTCCGTAAGGTGTGCTTTCCAAGTCAGTATCAGACAAGATATAACTTGCGTGAGCGAGATAGAGAACGAAAGCCAGAGCGTAAAAGAGCGAGAAATACGGTTCACGAAAACCTTACCATGTGTTAAACAAAGCGTTACCATGGTAAGACAACTCATTTGGATTATTTTCATGATGGCGCTTTATAGCATAGCGTAGTATAGCTTGATGTTGATTAGTTAGCCTTAAACTTGGCAGCGATAAGGCCAATTTATATGAGTAAGAGTACGTAGACTACATTAAAACCGATAGTGAACCCCAAGTCCCACACTCACACCGTTTATTTCTGATTGTAGTATTAGTTCTTGTGGTAAATTAGGATATCGATTTCATGACCTCATTTACATATTTTATTGAAGTCTAAGATTATTTGAAGGGCTTTACTTCTATTTTTGATACCGACATTCCAAACCTTTCAGCGGTTTTCTGGAATTTATATTTTGTTTGTAAGTTTTCTTGCCTTATTAAGGTAATTTATTTGAGTACTACCTACTGGGATTACTGTACCTACGTAAAAACTTGAATGGGTAAAAATTTATTTTAGTAAGAAACCGAAAGAGGTTGTCGAATAAAATTATTTTTATTTAATAAAAATAACTGTTTATTTTGTATTAATTATATTGAATTTTATTCGAAAACATTCATCGGTTTCTTACTAAAATTCAACTCCGACGACCGAACTCATCTCTTTTGGTGACCGTACTTTTGTAGGTACCGCACCACAAAAAAATCAGGGAATAATTGTTACTGTGGACTAACTTGGTAATACTAAAATATTCCTATGTATGCTGGCATATCGTAACGTCTAACTAGTTGAAAGAATCTGATAACTTTGGCTACGGAACTCTCTTCCATTGAAATGCCGGTCGGAGCTGCATGCTTATTAACAAGTCCCATTCAGATATAAGTTCGACCGCCATAGTTGTAGTTCAAAACTTCCTACGTGATCAGTATTCTATCAGATCGTACTGAATTCGCCAAAATGGACAACTGTGGGGGCAATTATCATAAATAATGTGTCAGTTCTAAATTAATAAACGTTTGGTCAATAACTCAGACTAAATTTAACGCAATGCGGCGG
Organism: Aporophyla lueneburgensis; assembly: GCA_932294355.1. Lineage (NCBI taxonomy): Eukaryota > Metazoa > Arthropoda > Insecta > Lepidoptera > Noctuidae > Aporophyla > Aporophyla lueneburgensis. Next base: position 15,539,054 of record OW028746.1, on the reverse strand, counting down.
AAATAACACGAGCAATTACACTGTAATCAACTTGTATCGTTTGCAGCCTATTCTCATTTGTACGAATCATTTTAAATGTTAATTAAAATATGATTCGTTTGGCCATATATCATATTTTTTAATTAATAACGCCTGTATTCCCCGAAGGTGCACTTATTTCTAGTACACGCACATTTTGCCAGTTATGTGTAAGTCCCATATAATAAATAGGGGGCGAGCTTATTGCCATCAGTCGGACACAAATCCAAACTCCGGGCTGTTTCTAAGAAATTTCTGATGGAAAAACTCGAAAACACTCTGCCCAACCTAGGAACTGAGCCCAGGATCATGCTCAGCAGTAGCGTTTACGACCACTAGATTAACGATGCAACTCTTTAAAATGTTTTATTACGACGGAAATATCTAGTAAAACTTCTGTTATTTTAATTGCTGGGGTTGAGCCGTTAGTCAAATACCCACCACGCGAGTCCAGTGCGATTTTGTGGGTATCACCAGGAGGATACGGATATCAATCCAAGGTTTTTGCAATTGGTATACTTGGTATGATGCTTCTCGTCAGTGTGCCTATCTGGAATCGAAGCCACAACTTATTAGGCTATTGCCGCGTCCTAACCACCCCGATCGTCGCGATCATTTCGTTCGGCGAACCCGAAGTTGCGTCGACCGAGGGCGCGCTCTGATTTTTCGGACGAACAAGCGGTATATGAACACAACGATCGCGCATTTACGTGAACGATATTTTTGGTTATATCATGGGCTTTGTGTACCTACCAACTACAAAAAAAAAACACTTATGCGAGTAAATTCAAAATAGATTTTCTGATGGTAACAAACAATTAACTAAAAACGATATAAAGCTGTACTGTGTTGTTTTAGCCGATCAACTAAAAGCAATTTGGAATGTCTAAATTGACTATTTGAAGTAAATTGGAAACTGACACGGACTGATGGAAAAGGTTTCGTAAATGAAAGTGATTTCAACTTTATGTTCATTCATATTCTATATAACATACGTTCTATTATCGATCGCTACCTGAAATACACAGAGAGAAGCGATTGTCCCAGCGGTGGGAACACTATAGGCTGATTGTGCTTATGCTTTGGTACCTAAGACAATTGGCGATTTGTAGCAAGAAGATTTCACACACCAGAAATAATAAAAACTTTTAAAAGGTGCCGAGAGAATAACCTGATTATTGGCTGGTCTCCTCTTCTCGTACTATTTTACACAGGACTGTATGGCAGTCGATTATGGCATTACCTCCTATCGAAATAGAAGCCATTCATATCCAGGGCTACTCTATTCTAGAGGGTCAAATTAAATAACCTGACAATGCTTTAACCACGCGTTTGGTAGCGATATCGAAATACGAATGAAACCAAATAAAAACAACAAATAAAAAAGATCTTTATTCGATGGACGAAAGCCCGTAACGGATCAGCGAACTACGCGCAGCTGTTTTTAAATTTTTCGTAGAGCAACTAAGATATTTTTTTAAGAATATCAAAAACCATAACATAACAGCCGTTTGGTTGCCTCGCCGACTGTCATTTAAACTTTTTGAGCGTTGAGCTACGTTGAGCTCCTTAAGTTCTGAGTTGAGCTGCAAGATTACTGATAAATGCGTGCAACTGGACAGGTTCACTCAATCTGTGTGATTCCTTAACACCATTTCAGACACCTATCCACAGGGTCTTTACATGATCTGACCAAGATTATGTCTGGACTTCAAAAGAGACTGCGATCTCTGAGTTTGTTTCGGACTTTCTTCACAAAGTAGTCGGATAGGAAACGTTAACCTCATCTAGTTTTAAAAATTATAATTGACGTGTAAAAGTGTCTGTACAAACCTACTTACAGAAATAGAATCATTTATAATTTGAACAAATTTGCATAAAGATATTTTTTATTTAATTATTTTTCGATATTCATATCTAAGACGTGGACAAATAATTGCCAGATGATTTAATTTAACCTTGAATACAAACACGATCACTTAGAAAATTTATTTTGGTAGGTTTATTTTATTTTATTTTATTTATTATGGGACACTAAACAGCTACAATATAAAATGTTTACATATTACAATAATACAGGCTCATAATTAGTATTAACAATATTGTAGCCCACTACATTATCCGCATGTTTACTTAATTCAAATATGGTAAAAAAATGCTACTAGAGTAGCATAACTACGGTATATAAAATAAAAAAAAGATTGATTATTAAAATACAATACAGTTGAAATATGACAAAAAAATTAAAAAAAACCGTAAATTACAAATATATGAATTTTTGATAACATTAAAAATATATGGGATTGGATTCTTATTATCACAAATAAAGATTTAGATTATTACAAAAAAAGGAAATAATAGTATAAAAACTACAATTAATTATTAAAAATAATTGAAACAGTTAAAATTGTTAAAAATTGTGGACTCTTACTATTTCTTATTATCATTAGATAAGATTTTAAAAACATTGGACTTAAATTTATGTGTAGGTATATAATTATTTATGTTAGCACAGAAATCTCAATGGTTTTGACAGGTAACCATATCAGTACATTGCACCTGTGCAAATCATGGGCGAGTCGGTAGTAGGTTCTACCTACTATATAAACCAGTAACTATAAACTGCTCCACCCTCAGGTAAGTTATTCTCCTTAAATCACAGCTTGTCTGCCATGACAGTCCCACAGCGCTTCGGATAAGCATTGCGATGCTAAGTCGCTCGTATACCAAACTACTTTGTCAACTCACAGTACCACTTAATGGCACATACAGTGCGGGACAACGTTGGAGTGCGGGGAGAAAATTGGTCAACAGTCTCTCTATAGTTGTACCTTCACAATGGTAATATATTAGATCTAAATACTTATAAGTAAAGTGAACGCATTTCGGTATTCTAGATTTATCTGTAGACTTCTTTTAAAAATAACTAAATTAAGGATTTCTGAAGGTATCGCTAGGGAAGGAAAACCCAAATAAAAACATTATCATTTTTTTTTGTATATCATGACTGAACTGTCAAAAAAAGAGTAGGTGTACTGCGTATGGATTAGAGGGAAGTCTAAGAGACCTATTATATCGTAATATACGTTATGCTGGCTATCGCCAGCAGTAGCTAAAAACTTTTCGATTTTATAGAAAAACGCGTCTACGAGCCTACGCCGTAGTAATAGAGCTACGCCGGCGTAGCGCCATTACTACGAGTGTAAATTGGTAAGTGAAGAGTTTATTAATCTAAGCGTCGATAAAGATTAATGTTATGATCCCTCAAGATTGCCATAATTGCAAATATAAGGCCCGTTATTAAATAAGCCAAATACTTATTCTCTACAATTAATTCACTGAAGCATCATTATAAAGGGATTGAATACGGTTCTCGCATCCAACGTGTTCCTGGATGGATGCGAGAAGCACAGAACAGGTCGAAGTGGCGGTGCTTGGGAGAGGCCTATGTCCAGCTGTGGACGTCTTTCGGCTGAAATGATGATGATGATGATGAATACGGTTTATCGTTTATCTAAACTAATATTACAAAAATAAGAGATTTGACTTTTTCTAAGTTTGTTACACTTTCACGCTAAAACGGCTGAAAGGATTTGGGTGAAATTTGGCACATAAGTAGACCATTACTTGGATTAGGACACTAAATACTTTTTATTTCGAAATTGCCACGGAATCGAGAGTTCTGCGAGTGAAATAGCGGGGCGTAGCTAGTTTAGTATAAAGCAGTTTCCTCTGAAAATCTAATCCCGGTATCGGAGTGAGTGGTTTGTTCAAGTATCTACTACACGTACATTGGTATTTCAATTCTAACGTAAACAATCGAAGTACCTACATTTTGCTCCAGTAATATACTCCTATTGGATGTATAAAATACTTGTTGAATAAAAAACATGAAGTCTTTATTTTATTTATCGTGCAATACTTGTTGTGTTTTTAGTACTCGTAAAAGTCCTCGTTCAACTTTTATATAAAATATTTTTTAGATATATTTTTATAACAAACAGTTTATCATGCATGCGATCGCAGAATACATAGGATTGTTATTATTATTATATTATATTGTTATTACATGTTGATATAATAAGTATTACTTCGAAGCATTTGGAAATTGAATGTATTTTATGAACTGACTAAAAATATAGTTACAGGAACCAGGGAAATACTTGTGGTAATAAGTAATAACAGCCGCATAGGTCGATCGGTCATCATTATCGTCAGAACCCCGAAAGGCTGACAATGAATAACTGGGTTGTGGAGCTCAGATATCAAGCCACTCCATGTAAAATACTGGTATGTATCCAGTTTGGCTGGAAGCCGACACCAACACATTTGGAAAAAGGCAGGCAGCTGATTGGTTTTACGTAGCACTACTACTTAACGGTTGAGACGAGATCATTCGCCGATCAACACCTGGTACCTGTAGCGTGCACTGCAGTCTAAGTCATAGTGAGCTGAGCCAGGAGAGAACAGTGCCTCTCTCCCGGAAAGAAAGAAGAATATTGTACCATAGACTTACCTACTTGAACCAAAAGTACCAAAAGGTATGGTATTACCCAGTAATTGGTTAGTGGAGGTTAGATAGGCAGTCGCTGCATGTAAAATACTGGTACTCACCTGCATCAGGTTAGACTGCAAGCCGAGCCCAACATAGTTGGGAAAAAGCTAAACAGATGATGAGAATTACCAACTTCACTCCTGTATTCTTCTTTTACTAATGCACTCTCTCTTTTCTCTCTTCTTCTTTTCTTTTAATACTGGAAATTTATGCGCTAAATTATGTTGAGGGGGCTGCCGAGGCAGGCCTAGGAAGAGGTAGCGAGACGACTTAGACGCGTACCGCAAGGGTTTGATCGAGGTGCCTAAAAAAGGATGCCTGAAAGAATTTGTCGGAGGTTTTGTGCAGCAATGAGACAGTGTACCTAAAAAAATTGAAATAAATTTTGTATCTATGTCCGAAATTCTGACAACCGGTATTCCAAGGAGTATCGTATTACCCGGTAAATAGGTTGTGGATGTCGCTCCTCGTTAAAAACTGTTATTCAGTTTTAGACTGCAAGTTGACCCCAATGTAGTGGGGAAAAGGCTCCCGCCGGTGGTGATGATTTTGTATTTATTGCATAAACAGTAAACGGCACATCGGCATTTTACCATTATTTATTCACCCTTTTTATATCTATATTTATAACACTATCACTTGCACTTCCCATTCGTGTCATATCCATTTTCTAAAGTATAATTCCGTAATAAGCGCAGTTAGTACTTAGCCATTTTAAGTGAGCCGTGAATAAGCAAGTTGTGAGGGAGAGAACTCTTCGCACCCTCTTACGTTTCACTTAGACGATATGGTTATTAAATGTAAGCCAATTGAAAATTAAAATTAGATTTTACTTGAGAATCGTGTTGACTAAATGAGCGTTTTAACAGTACTTATAATTTCTTCTTTTAATTCCCATTTATCGGTTCCTGATTTATTCTGATGGTCGTTAATATAATCTTGACTTTAAGTAAGTACCGACAGTCAATATAAAAATCATAGCGTTGGAAAATGAGAGGTATGAATGACGAGACCTCGATAGTTAGTTTAAAATATTTATTCAAAGACTGGTTGTTGTGTTGCTATAGTATTTTTTTTTTTTTCAGGATGGGAAATCATCCAATGTCTTCTCCCGCTCTGGGCGGAGCGGGAGGGCGTGTCAGACTTTTACTGACTAAAACCCACCCGTGTTTCATCAGTTGCTTACTTAACGTTCATTTTGAAGAAAAATAAATGTACTGTGTCAACTGGATTTGTGCCCAGTTGATAGCAATACGCCTTGCCTTTGCATAACATGGGGAATAAACAACAATGAACTCAGCCGATCGCAGTCCACTGCTAAACATAGACCTCTCCCAGGCCGCGCTACAACGCCCTGTCCTCCGCTTTCCATATCTAGCCTGTCCTCGCCACTTTCTCAAGGTCGTCGGTTCATTTAGCTGGGGGTCGTCCCACGGTAAGATTGCACTATCGGTCCTTCGACGAACAATGCCAGCCAATTGCCACTTCAGCTTACTTACTCTGCAAGTTATGTGGGCACTTCCAGTTCATTTTCGGATATTTTAATTTCTTATTTTATCTTTTGAAGAAACGCCGAGCATAGCTCACCGCAATGCACGCTGAGCGATCTTGAATTTTTGGACCAACACAACTTTCAGTGCCAACGTTTCGGCACCATATGTCTTAACTATCGAGTTAAACAGAGCATGACTTTGGTAGTACATCGTCTGCTTAACCTTCAGAAAAATACAGGTGTGATGTTTGGATTTATGTATAAGTTGTACAAAAGCATGTTTGCCCAAAACTATTTACAATAACACGTAAAATATATTTTCAAAGGTACTTTCCAAAATAATATTTCTTTTATTTATGACATAAATGACAATGTTCTCAGCTTAGAAAAATATATCGTCCCACTAAACGTTGTCTACGATAACCGCCTGGCAAAAATATTAAGGCAGTGTGATAAATAACGAAATTTTCAGGTCTAATAAACTGTCAGAAGAAAGTTAGCCGACGAAGCAATATGGCTCGATGTTGGTAGACCGAGGCCTACAAAGTAAAATAATTTCGGTTTCAGATATTTCGATATACCTATAAATAAGTACTGCGCGGTACTTGGGTCTCATAGGTTTTTCAGAAACAATTTTGTGAGTTCTTTTGCTATGTGACTCTAATTCTCATAGTGTCAGATGTGGATCAAAACTCAATTTAAACACCAACGTCTTATAGTATTTGTGGGAATACAGTTATGGCATTATAGCATGGTTCATTCATGACTTTCTGCTTGATTGATTCCAAATTAAATCGTATAAACACATAATTTACTTCACACAGTCCAATCATCGTTTCTATGGTCTCCACCTACTCTTATAGCCACCGATATTCAAACTCTTAACATTTTCCTCACTCCTCCGTTTCACATGACCATATCATGACAACCGATCTCCACACAACTTTGGTTGAACCGTAATATGGACATAAAGCACAATGAATTTGTTCATTCTTAAAAGAACAAGCTATGGTGCAGAAATGCATCCTTGTTTTTTGTACCGCAACTTAAGCTCGCTCTAGAGGTCAGACGGGAATCGCATCGGCTATCAGGATATAACCAGAAACTCATTATATCATGGCTTAAAGGACTAGTTGTACGATTGTAAATGCTCATTAGCCCGACGGTCCCATGCTAAGAGAACCTGGCCTCGAGCCAGTATGCCAACACAATAAGAACTTACTTATGTACATAATGGAATATAATAAGACCGTAAATTGGCCTCGGCCATCTAAACATAAAATATAATCCTGTATGCAAGTTCACCTTAAATAGACGCCGAAGAGAAAGTTCACGAAGTAGGCAACAAAGTCAGAAGTTACGAGTACTTAATGCACTTTTGAATATAAACACGGAGAAGTAACATTGTACTAAAGTTAGTACAATGCAACCGTCCAACAATTGAAGTTGTGCTGCTATTTAACACTGGCACGTTTCGCATATCAAGAACTTATATTTATAGAACAAATTAAGTGGATGGCAAGTTTCGATGAAATCAGGTATACAGTGTTAAACATCGGTATATTATGGAAACAAAATCTAGAAAGTCAAGGATTTCGGGATAGGTTAAAGAAATATTATTGTACAATTGAATTAGTTTTATATGATTTCATATGGTAGATACTATGTTTCATTTTATTGTATTCTTTGTAAATAAGACTGTGACATTGTGAAAACCGAAGGCCTCTAGTTTAGTCCCTTCATTTACTTAACTCTCATTGATAAGAATTGCCCAAATAAATTCAATTACTGACCTTGTCTTCAGAATTACACTCGTGGTTCCACTACTATACTAAAAAAATATTGTACTTAGTTTATGTCGGTCGATCAAGTTAAGCTATACTTGCCTCGGTTGGTCCGTGGAATGGTGAGCATCTTTACATACCAATACTCTTCCGTGCCTCGTTCCCGGCTGACATTCGTATAGGATCTTTGACAGTCGTGACATTGTCAGAAACCCGAAAGTTTGACAACAAGTTTTACTAAGGAGTTTCGAATTACCCAGCAACTGGGTTTTGGAGGTCAGATAAGCAGTCGCTCCATATTAAATACTAGCTTCTGCCCGCGACTTCATTCGCGTTAAATTTCTTGTTTCCCCGACCCTTCCCGTCGCGTCGAATCGCCTACCTGTGCGATTTTCCCCGTTTTTTGCAACATATTTCATTACTGCTCCGCTCCTCTTAGTTGTAGCGTGATGTTATATAGCCTGTAGCCTTCCTCGATAAATAGGCTACCCAACACAAAAAGATTTTTTCAACTCGGACCAGAAGTTCCTGAGATTAGCGCGTTCAATCAAACAAACAAACAAACTCTTCAGCTTTATAATATTAAGTATAGATTGGTACTCAACTACATGTGGTTAGACTGCTAGAAGCCGACCCCAAAATAGTTGGGAAAAGGCTGTGTAGATGATCCAAAGAAACCAAAAAAGTTGACAGAAAATTCTTACAAAACTAGAATATGTCACTTTACGTAGAACATAAATCGTACGTGATAGAAATTATTATTTAGGTACATGTAGGTAATAGACACTTAATTAGTACTAGCTTATTAAATTAAATTTTACCCACATTAATTGCAGCAGCACCATTTATTGGACAGTGTCAAATTGGATGTAGGTATAGCGGAATTGGAGAACAACCTTTATTAAAGTTAGTCTCTCCAATCGGATAGTATTAAAATTATGTTTAATTATGTGGAAATTACTTATTAAATAAATCCGATTTACTCGCCGCTTATTGTAAATGTTTGTTCATGAAAAATTTTGTTATTGTTTATCGAAAACCGGAAAAACTGGTAACGTTTTAAACAGGTCATCATCATCATCATTACAGCCGTAAGACGTCCACTACTGGACATAGGCCTCCCCCAATTTGGGAGGCTTTGCCATAATCGCCACGCCTAGCAGGTGGGTTGGCGATCGCAGTTTGGTGGTAAAATGAATAGAGAACGCTGCTGCCCATTCTCTAGTAAGTCTCTTGGTCGCCTTTTACGACACCCACGGGAAGAAATGGGGTAATGCTATTCTTTACGTCCGGCACCACACGGGACTAAAAACTTTAAACTTTAAACAGGTATTGTTAATAAATTGTATCTACATACGTTCTGCATTTTTTAACGGAGCACCTTCCTACGTATATGGTTATAAAATTTCAACAAATATTATCATTTAAATTATCTATACAAATTGGTTTGCAGTTACAGGTTAAGTCTATCCCTCTACTCAATTTCCATTATAGACACATAGAATTAAACGCTGATGAAATGCCCTGAGTGATCACTACTTATTGTGCTTATTAATTCCGGACATTACACAAGCTGGCCATTTGCCAGTGTCGTAGGAATGGGTCATACGCTCTTAAACATGCGACCATTTTCGTATGAGATTTAACTTGAGAGGTACCTATTCAACTATTCGGTACGGTTTTCACTGTTCGTGACTGTTTAATTTTTAACCGACGAAAAAAATGGAGGAGGTTCTCAATTCGACGCGTATATATATATATATTTTTTTTATGTATACGCATAACTTTTTACAGAGTGGACTGATTTTGATAATTCTTTTTTTATTGGAAAGGGTATATCCCGAAGGTGGTCCAATGTAAATTTGGAAAGAAAATTCCAACCCTGAGGGTAGGAAAACAGGGGATGATTGACTGTTCACTCATTGATTGTAATGCATAACTTCTTACAGCATAGTCCGATTTTGCAAGCATGTAGTAATTAGTAGATTATAGCCACAAAAAATTATAAAATTCAAACTTTTTAACAAAAAAAAAATATATAAACTAGCGTTGCGTAGCATTATAATGCTACATTCAAATCCAAAGCCACAGTCACCACACAGCCACAGGACCTTACCATGACCTTGTGGAGGCCGCAGAAATTCGCTGGACTGGTGGATGTTGCGACGTTTAGTGGAGGTCTTGGCCAGCAATGAACGTCGTTTAGGCTGAAATTATGAGAATCATAAGTGGGTGGTTAACCATTTTTCTTGTTATTTTATTTATGCTTACGGCTCAAAAGAAAAAGCTACCTGCATGCTAGTAGAAACCGCCGACGTCAAACGATAAAAAATCTTCAAGATACGTGCAATAGTACCGATTAACTACACAGGCAACGACAGAGCTACATAGTTCAAGACTTCTTTACCTTAAAAGAATATCTACATTTACATCTACACTAATTATAAACAGGTAAAGTTTGTAAGTTTGTCTGTAGGAAGTAATCTCTACAACTAACAGTCGGATATATATATAAAAAAATTGCATATGTGCATTAATAGCTCAATTCTTGAGGAAGGCTACCTCAAGAGCCGAAAAAATGAAAAGTGTAAACGAATTAATACGCGGGCGGGCGATGTGATACAATGCGATGAAGGCCAAAAGTTTACGCGTACGAATTCGCGGACACAAGCTAGTCAGTAGTAAACAGGAATATGTTAAATGATTCATTTTATAAAGCTTCATCATGTGAGACACGTGTATGTCTTATAATACATTATTTTCATTCAACATAGGTTTTCCCCACAGACTGCCTACGATCTGGAGTTATGATGCTATCAGAAATATGTTTGCTCTTGAAATTATTATTGAAATACATAGGTATGTTCTATGGATTCCAAATTTTCGTGCCAATTTCAGTTTTTATGTAAAAATGTTTATACTTTTCCATACTAATGCGAAAGCAAGTATATTTTCTTAGTTTTCCAATACTCACTATATTTTATAACTAGCTTCTGTTTTTTTTTTGTGGGTGGGAAATCGTCCAATGACGTCTCCCGCTCTGGGTGGAGCGGAAAGGCGTGTCTGAATTTTACTGACTAAAACCCACCCGTGTTCCTTCAGTTGCCTATGCCAGGGCCACTGTAACTCTTTCGAACATTCCGCGACACTAGCAGGCATCGGTCTCAGCTTCTGCTTGCAACTTCTTTCGCATGAAATCGTACACTACAATTAAATCAATTACCAGTCATATTTTATAAAACTCTCCTGTATACTACGTTTGCAGTTTTATTTTGAGCAGCCAAAATGTGAAGACAGTCAGAATTGGTGACGCAAGAGCAACATGCATGTGTCCGTGTGAGAAGCAGCTCGCTCTGGGACGACACTTGCAGCATTCAGTAGTAATTTACCATTGCTTGCGAAGTTTATCGTTTTTAGTGAATTAATGAACGGCAGCGTTCCTGTTCCGTACCGTTTATTACTTTATGCGCCTACGTTTCTAAACGTGTAACAGAGTGAGAACTGTCAGTTGTCAGTTTTGACTTTGACACCTCTCTTGGGTTTTGCACTTGAAAAGGTCCGTCGCCGTTTTGGGACCTCGCGACGCGTTTGTTGAAATTAATCCCTTTAAATCGATCCGTTTGTGACAATTAGTCGTGATCCAATTGCTTTGATTGTAAATAACCCCCCTTTGACGTAATAATACGGGTTAAGTTTGTTGAAACTGAAGTACTTTGAAGTGAAAGTGACCTTATTGGAAACCGCATGCTGTGATTGCCTCCAGCCTCATTGTTGCGGCCTGTATCCTGGAAAACCCATTTACAACGTCACTACATGATACATATACACTCACTTACATACATAAATCCAGGTAGGCACCAGAGCAGGTGTTCTTCTACATGAGGTGAGTCTTTTGCATATTGTAGTTTGGCTCCGCGCACGGCGGACAACTTCGCTCGCCACTCTTGTCTCCTGGACCCCACCATCATAACTTCCACTGCGCTATTGAAATCCTATGGTAGGGGTCTAGCCTGGCAGCGAACAGTTCCTATACTACTTACATTATGGCACAACACTGATGCACTGACTAAAATAATATAACAATAGACTGTAAGCACACGGGATTTATCATTGTCAGCTACCTAGCCATAGATATTATTTTTATTATATATTATTATTATATTATATATTATTTTTATTGAAGACTAGCTGACCCGTAGTTGTCCTGTCTTAACGATAACTATTTAATTCGAATTGGTATCTATATAAGGTGTATCTATTCATACACGAAATATTTTAAGGGGTACACCTGTAGGTGGTAAAGAAGCTATAGAAGCAAAAAGGAAATTTTTATCTAAGCGTTTTTGAATTTTCGTAATTATTATAATTTTAAAACTACTTGAGACGTTTTGCATAAAACCTTTACTCAAAATTCTATGAATGGCCCGCCCGCGAGGGCGATGACCGGACGGCACGAGCATGGCCGTGGTGTCTCGGTCCGTAAAAAATAAGAAAGAGCCAGTATTTCTTATGTGCGTCAAATAATTCATAAATATTAAATTAAAAAAAAAACCTTAGAAAATTTTTTTTTCTTAAAATATCTCGTGTATGAATAGATACACCTTATATATATAAAAATGAATCCCTATTTCCCTTGGTCACGCCATCACGCGTGAAAGGCTGGAGCGATTTCACTTTATTTTTCACTTTTAATTTTTTTTTTCTTTCATAAGAACCTTCTCCTGAAAATAACAAACAAAAGAAAAAAGTGAAATCGCTCCAGCCGTTCACGCGTGATGGCGTGACCAAGGGAAATAGGGATTCATTTTTATATATATAGATGACAGAAGACGTCTCAACTATAAGTTTTCTGTGTATGTTTGCCGAAGTTTTATTTTACAATTGTATAACAAAATATAAAAACAGAAGCACAGAACTTTTAATTATTGGGAATCATAGGTTTGCAAAACAATCGTAAAAGCGCTATGCTATTTGTTTTGTTGAAAATTGATTTAAATAGCTGTTTTTATAGTATGTTACTGTTAACTGCATAGCTCCTTAAAGGTATATCGGGATGGTAATCATTCAAAATGTAATAATCTACAACATTAATGTCGTATTTTTTAATTTTGAGGAAAACTAAAACGAATCTGACAAATTGCAATATTGCTCATCCCCCATATAAAATAGCGTGATAATTTAAAGCCTACAGACATATAGGTACAGTCGCCTCGGAAATTATGTTAACAATAGAGCTTTGCATAGTATTTCTTTTATTAAAGCATATTATCGAAATAAATCACAACTCCTGTATATTTAAATATATGTACTATGATTGCTAATTATATACACATAGTAATTACGTAGCATCTCTGAAAACATTGCAGTATTACAAAACAATATCTTAGATTCTCAAACGGAAAGTAAGTTAACAAGACAGAAATTTACACAAACCAGTCTTTTTTAATCAAGTAACATCGATTTCAATATTTTATTTGGTATCCACGACTCTTTATAACTTCATTCAAGCGGTCTGGTATACTATTCATAAGTTTAGAAATAATTTTAGAATCTATATTATTCCACTCATTAATAAGTGATGTTTTAAATGTTTTGATATTGTCACGGGAACTTTGGGGAATTTTTCTCTTAAGATGGTCCCACAAATGTTCAATTGGGTTTAATTCCGGGTTCTGAGGAGGGAGGTTAAGTAATTGGATTCCCTTTTGTTCGAAAATTTTTAAGGCCACACGAGACTTATGTTTAGGGTCATTGTCTTGCATAAAGACAAATGATTTTTGTAACGGAATTTTTTTACTGACGATAGTAAGTTATTCTTGAGTATTTCAACATATTTGACGCCTGTTAGTTTGCCATCAATTATATGAAGATTACCGACTCCTTTAGCGTTAAAACAATCCCAGACCATATCTGGTTTTGCATCACCATGCTTCACAGTAGTTGTTACCAAAGTTTTCTTAAACATTTCTCCAAGTTTTCTCCACACATATCTACGACGTGTACATGATTACAATTCAAATTTTGATTCATCACTCCATATGACACTGTTCCAACAGTCTAAAGGCTTGCTTTTCTGATCCCACGCAACTTTCAATCTTATTTTCGCTTTTTTATCAGAAATGTATAGTCACTTTCGAAAAACTCTGCCTACTAATCCATGTTCATGAATTCTCTGTCTTATCTGAGTGAGCTGTATGGGTAAGTTTAATTGTTCTTTTAATTGTTGCACAGTTATATTTGGTTTTAGAGATTTCTCTTAAGATTTGTCTATCTTGTCGATCAGTCGTTTTTCGTGTCCTCCCCGATCTGGGGAAATTCTCCGCTGTGCCTCTTAAATGAAGTCGATTCACAATTTTTTTTACACCTGCCTTACTTATCTGTAGTCTTTTGCGATGGATTCCAACGTTTCACCTAGTTTTCTTCGGTTATATACAGCTATGCGCTAATTGGGTGTAAGTTCTTTTTGTTTTGGAATTTTTAATCATTAATGAATATAAAAATACCTTTAATATCAAACAAACAAACTCTCGGTTTACTTTACACTAGGATAACACTTATTAATTCACTTAAATCAATGAAATTATTTCTTTTCACAAAACAAAATAATTGTTTGAAACGCCGTTAACTTATTTTCCGATACGAGTGAATATGTTATACAATGACTTTCAACTGTTTATATATGAATGCAGGGACTGATCGCGTTTTAATTTAAAGGTGAGACTTCCCCCTATCAAAGATTATAGAAACAAAATTTATATTATTTGAAAAAGGATAGAAACCACACAGCATAGTATTACATCGATTTTGTTAACTTAATTTCCGAGGCGACTGTATATCTAGGCAACATTTTTACATAATCTCTCTGGTATTTATTGCGTGATGCTGAAACATACATTAAGATACACATACAAACATACAAAAATCAATAACTTACATTTTCAACATTAGAATCCTACCCAGAATTCACAAAAAAAGAATAGGTACATTTTTGACTTATCTACGACGATTTTATTATTTGTATAGAAGATATAGAAATATAGAACACCATAAATGTACTGTCCTTATCCCAATAAACTAAGTCATTTGATGATTTCCCATCCAAAAAAAAAAGGTCCGTGCCATTCGTCATCGATACTAAATTCTATTTATACGATAGTTAGATACACATTCGATACCGGAAATTTCAATTGTCGTAAAGGACATTTTGCCGAAAATGAGTTATATATATATATTTGGAATCAGCGCCGCAAGCTCTATCGATTGGTATATTTAAAAAAATTCTATCTTTAAAAAAAAGCCCCTTACGACCTGGCTTTCCAACAGCTCTAGCGCGATTTTTTATACTATTTGGGATGTATCGTAAAAATAATTTTCAATAGGGGAGCGTAAAGTCATGTTTTAATTATTTAAGAGGTCGTAATCCTCATTTTTGCATTAAACTTTTTATACGACATTCTTAACCACACAATAAAGATATAGTCTTAACCCTTACGACCAAATGTATGCTTTGTTTTAACTTACGTAATTAGGGCATAAAGGACGTTTGCAATGTGTCTGGTATACATACCTTTATGTAATATTAACGTATGGAACCTCCACGCGTGAGAACAAAAAGTTTTAAGTTTTTTTTTTTGTATGGGTGAAAACACTTAAAGTTAATTTATTTGAAACTGAATGGAACTGAAGGGCTGATGCTCACAAGAGGTATTGTACCATACACGGCGATCAAGGTGACATCAAATTCATATACCTTTCAGTGCCGCTTCGCGCGTACCAAATTTTTTGAATTTTCGATACGTGATTTTTCAAATCTTTGACATGGTCAAACGAAGTTGAGCATCGATTTACTTGTACTGTCGTTAGTTAATAGCCTATTAATGACTTTTTAATGAGAAAAATTAAATACGATATTGATCAAATACTTTTTTTTTTTACAAAATTGCATAATCAGTCATAATCACGCTGATTAACAAGTGACTAAAAACTGATGTTACTAAGTCCCTCATTTGTTAATCACCGTGACTATGGCTGAGTTATAATGACACGCCCTTCCGCTCCGCCCATATTCATTAATGATTAAAAATTCCAAAACAAAAAGAACTTACACCCAAAGTTCTTTTTGTTTTGGAATTTTTAATCATTAATGAATATAAAAATACCTTTAATATCAAACAAACAAACTCTCGGTTTACTATACACTAGGATAACACTTATTAATTCACTTAAATCAATGAAATTATTTCTTTTCACAAAACAAAATAATTGTTTGAAACGCCGTTAACTTATTTTCCGATACGAGTGAATATGTTATACAATGACTTTCAACTGTTTATATATGAATGCAGGGACTGATCGCGTTTTAATTTAAAGGTGAGACTTCCCCCTATCAAAGATTATAGAAACAAAATTTATATTATTTGAAAAAGGATAGAAACCACACAGCATAGTATTACATCGATTTTGTTAACTTAATTTCCGAGGCGACTGTATATCTAGGCAACATTTTTACATAATCTCTCTGGTATTTATTGCGTGATGCTGAAACATACATTAAGATACACATACACACATACAAAAATCAATAACTTACATTTTCAACATTAGAATCCTACCCAGAATTCACAAAAAAAGAATAGGTACATTTTTGACTTATCTACGACGATTTTATTATTTGTATAGAAGATATAGAAATATAGAACACCATAAATGTACTGTCCTTATCCCAATAAACTAAGTCATTTGATGATTTCCCATCCAAAAAAAAAAGGTCCGTGCCATTCGTCATCGATACTAAATTCTATTTATACGATAGTTAGATACACATTCGATACCGGAAATTTCAATTGTCGTAAAGGACATTTTGCCGAAAATGAGTTATATATATATATTTGGAATCAGCGCCGCAAGCTCTATCGATTGGTATATTTAAAAAAATTCTATCTTTAAAAAAAAGCCCCTTACGACCTGGCTTTCCAACAGCTCTAGCGCGATTTTTTATACTATTTGGGATGTATCGTAAAAATAATTTTCAATAGGGGAGCGTAAAGTCATGTTTTAATTATTTAAGAGGTCGTAATCCTCATTTTTGCATTAAACTTTTTATACGACATTCTTAACCACACAATAAAGATATAGTCTTAACCCTTACGACCAAATGTATGCTTTGTTTTAACTTACGTAATTAGGGCGTAAAGGACGTTTGCAATGTGTCTGGTATACATACCTTTATGTAATATTAACGTATGGAACCTCCACGCGTGAGAACAAAAAGTTTTAAGTTTTTTTTTTTTGTATGGGTGAAAACACTTAAAGTTAATTTATTTGAAACTGAATGGAACTGAAGGGCTGATGCTCACAAGAGGTATTGTACCATACACGGCGATCAAGGTGACATCAAATTCATATACCTTTCAGTGCCGCTTCGCGCGTACCAAATTTTTTGAATTTTCGATACGTGATTTTTCAAATCTTTGACATGGTCAAACGAAGTTGAGCATCGATTTACTTGTACTGTCGTTAGTTAATAGCCTATTAATGACTTTTTAATGAGAAAAATTAAATACGATATTGATCAAATACTTTTTTTTTTACAAAATTGCATAATCAGTCATAATCACGCTGATTAACAAGTGACTAAAAACTGATGTTACTAAGTCCCTCATTTGTTAATCACCGTGACTATGGCTGAGTTATAATGACACGCCCTTCCGCTCCGCCCATATTCATTAATGATTAAAAATTCCAAAACAAAAAGAACTTACACCCAAAGTTCTTTTTGTTTTGGAATTTTTAATCATTAATGAATATAAAAATACCTTTAATATCAAACAAACAAACTCTCGGTTTACTATACACTAGGATAACACTTATTAATTCACTTAAATCAATGAAATTATTTCTTTTCACAAAACAAAATAATTGTTTGAAACGCCGTTAACTTATTTTCCGATACGAGTGAATATGTTATACAATGACTTTCAACTGTTTATATATGAATGCAGGGACTGATCGCGTTTTAATTTAAAGGTGAGACTTCCCCCTATCAAAGATTATAGAAACAAAATTTATATTATTTGAAAAAGGATAGAAACCACACAGCATAGTATTACATCGATTTTGTTAACTTAATTTCCGAGGCGACTGTATATCTAGGCAACATTTTTACATAATCTCTCTGGTATTTATTGCGTGATGCTGAAACATACATTAAGATACACATACAAACATACAAAAATCAATAACTTACATTTTCAACATTAGAATCCTACCCAGAATTCACAAAAAAAGAATAGGTACATTTTTGACTTATCTACGACGATTTTATTATTTGTATAGAAGATATAGAAGATATAGAAATATAGAACACCATAAATGTACTGTCCTTATCCCAATAAACTAAGTCATTTGATGATTTCCCATCCAAAAAAAAAAGGTCCGTGCCATTCGTCATCGATACTAAATTCTATTTATACGATAGTTAGATACACATTCGATACCGGAAATTTCAATTGTCGTAAAGGACATTTTGCCGAAAATGAGTTATATATATATATTTGGAATCAGCGCCGCAAGCTCTATCGATTGGTATATTTTAAAAAATTCTATCTTAAAAAAAAAGCCCCTTACGACCTGGCTTTCCAACAGCTCTAGCGCGATTTTTTATACTATTTGGGATGTATCGTAAAAATAATTTTCAATAGGGGAGCGTAAAGTCATGTTTTAATTATTTAAGAGGTCGTAATCCTCATTTTTGCATTAAACTTTTTATACGACATTCTTAACCACACAATAAAGATATAGTCTTAACCCTTACGACCAAATGTATGCTTTGTTTTAACTTACGTAATTAGGGCGTAAAGGACGTTTGCAATGTGTCTGGTATACATACCTTTATGTAATATTAACGTATGGAACCTCCACGCGTGAGAACAAAAAGTTTTAAGTTTTTTTTTTTTGTATGGGTGAAAACACTTAAAGTTAATTTATTTGAAACTGAATGGAACTGAAGGGCTGATGCTCACAAGAGGTATTGTACCATACACGGCGATCAAGGTGACATCAAATTCATATACCTTTCAGTGCCGCTTCGCGCGTACCAAATTTTTTGAATTTTCGATACGTGATTTTTCAAATCTTTGACATGGTCAAACGAAGTTGAGCATCGATTTACTTGTACTGTCGTTAGTTAATAGCCTATTAATGACTTTTTAATGAGAAAAATTAAATACGATATTGATCAAATACTTTTTTTTTTACAAAATTGCATAATCAGTCATAATCACGCTGATTAACAAGTGACTAAAAACTGATGTTACTAAGTCCCTCATTTGTTAATCACCGTGACTATGGCTGAGTTATAATGACACGCCCTTCCGCTCCGCCCATATTCATTAATGATTAAAAATTCCAAAACAAAAAGAACTTACACCCAAAGTTCTTTTTGTTTTGGAATTTTTAATCATTAATGAATATAAAAATACCTTTAATATCAAACAAACAAACTCTCGGTTTACTATACACTAGGATAACACTTATTAATTCACTTAAATCAATGAAATTATTTCTTTTCACAAAACAAAATAATTGTTTGAAACGCCGTTAACTTATTTTCCGATACGAGTGAATATGTTATACAATGACTTTCAACTGTTTATATATGAATGCAGGGACTGATCGCGTTTTAATTTAAAGGTGAGACTTCCCCCTATCAAAGATTATAGAAACAAAATTTATATTATTTGAAAAAGGATAGAAACCACACAGCATAGTATTACATCGATTTTGTTAACTTAATTTCCGAGGCGACTGTATATCTAGGCAACATTTTTACATAATCTCTCTGGTATTTATTGCGTGATGCTGAAACATACATTAAGATACACATACAAACATACAAAAATCAATAACTTACATTTTCAACATTAGAATCCTACCCAGAATTCACAAAAAAAGAATAGGTACATTTTTGACTTATCTACGACGATTTTATTATTTGTATAGAAGATATAGAAATATAGAACACCATAAATGTACTGTCCTTATCCCAATAAACTAAGTCATTTGATGATTTCCCATCCAAAAAAAAAAGGTCCGTGCCATTCGTCATCGATACTAAATTCTATTTATACGATAGTTAGATACACATTCGATACCGGAAATTTCAATTGTCGTAAAGGACATTTTGCCGAAAATGAGTTATATATATATATTTGGAATCAGCGCCGCAAGCTCTATCGATTGGTATATTTTAAAAAATTCTATCTTTAAAAAAAAGCCCCTTACGACCTGGCTTTCCAACAGCTCTAGCGCGATTTTTTATACTATTTGGGATGTATCGTAAAAATAATTTTCAATAGGGGAGCGTAAAGTCATGTTTTAATTATTTAAGAGGTCGTAATCCTCATTTTTGCATTAAACTTTTTATACGACATTCTTAACCACACAATAAAGATATGGTCTTAACCCTTACGACCAAATGTATGCTTTGTTTTAACTTACGTAATTAGGGCGTAAAGGACGTTTGCAATGTGTCTGGTATACATACCTTTATGTAATATCAACGTATGGAACCTCCACGCGTGAGAACAAAAAGTTTTAAGTTTTTTTTTTTTGTATGGGTGAAAACACTTAAAGTTAATTTATTTGAAACTGAATGGAACTGAAGGGCTGATGCTCACAAGAGGTATTGTACCATACACGGCGATCAAGGTGACATCAAATTCATATACCTTTCAGTGCCGCTTCGCGCGTACCAAATTTTTTGAATTTTCGATACGTGATTTTTCAAATCTTTGACATGGTCAAACGAAGTTGAGCATCGATTTACTTGTACTGTCGTTAGTTAATAGCCTATTAATGACTTTTTAATGAGAAAAATTAAATACGATATTGATCAAATACTTTTTTTTTTACAAAATTGCATAATCAGTCATAATCACGCTGATTAACAAGTGACTAAAAACTGATGTTACTAAGTCCCTCATTTGTTAATCACCGTGACTATGGCTGAGTTATAATGACACGCCCTTCCGCTCCGCCCATATTCATTAATGATTAAAAATTCCAAAACAAAAAGAACTTACACCCAAAGTTCTTTTTGTTTTGGAATTTTTAATCATTAATGAATATAAAAATACCTTTAATATCAAACAAACAAACTCTCGGTTTACTATACACTAGGATAACACTTATTAATTCACTTAAATCAATGAAATTATTTCTTTTCACAAAACAAAATAATTGTTTGAAACGCCGTTAACTTATTTTCCGATACGAGTGAATATGTTATACAATGACTTTCAACTGTTTATATATGAATGCAGGGACTGATCGCGTTTTAATTTAAAGGTGAGACTTCCCCCTATCAAAGATTATAGAAACAAAATTTATATTATTTGAAAAAGGATAGAAACCACACAGCATAGTATTACATCGATTTTGTTAACTTAATTTCCGAGGCGACTGTATATCTAGGCAACATTTTTACATAATCTCTCTGGTATTTATTGCGTGATGCTGAAACATACATTAAGATACACATACACACATACAAAAATCAATAACTTACATTTTCAACATTAGAATCCTACCCAGAATTCACAAAAAAAGAATAGGTACATTTTTGACTTATCTACGACGATTTTATTATTTGTATAGAAGATATAGAAATATAGAACACCATAAATGTACTGTCCTTATCCCAATAAACTAAGTCATTTGATGATTTCCCATCCAAAAAAAAAAGGTCCGTGCCATTCGTCATCGATACTAAATTCTATTTATACGATAGTTAGATACACATTCGATACCGGAAATTTCAATTGTCGTAAAGGACATTTTGCCGAAAATGAGTTATATATATATATTTGGAATCAGCGCCGCAAGCTCTATCGATTGGTATATTTAAAAAAATTCTATCTTTAAAAAAAAGCCCCTTACGACCTGGCTTTCCAACAGCTCTAGCGCGATTTTTTATACTATTTGGGATGTATCGTAAAAATAATTTTCAATAGGGGAGCGTAAAGTCATGTTTTAATTATTTAAGAGGTCGTAATCCTCATTTTTGCATTAAACTTTTTATACGACATTCTTAACCACACAATAAAGATATAGTCTTAACCCTTACGACCAAATGTATGCTTTGTTTTAACTTACGTAATTAGGGCGTAAAGGACGTTTGCAATGTGTCTGGTATACATACCTTTATGTAATATTAACGTATGGAACCTCCACGCGTGAGAACAAAAAGTTTTAAGTTTTTTTTTTTTGTATGGGTGAAAACACTTAAAGTTAATTTATTTGAAACTGAATGGAACTGAAGGGCTGATGCTCACAAGAGGTATTGTACCATACACGGCGATCAAGGTGACATCAAATTCATATACCTTTCAGTGCCGCTTCGCGCGTACCAAATTTTTTGAATTTTCGATACGTGATTTTTCAAATCTTTGACATGGTCAAACGAAGTTGAGCATCGATTTACTTGTACTGTCGTTAGTTAATAGCCTATTAATGACTTTTTAATGAGAAAAATTAAATACGATATTGATCAAATACTTTTTTTTTTACAAAATTGCATAATCAGTCATAATCACGCTGATTAACAAGTGACTAAAAACTGATGTTACTAAGTCCCTCATTTGTTAATCACCGTGACTATGGCTGAGTTATAATGACACGCCCTTCCGCTCCGCCCATATTCATTAATGATTAAAAATTCCAAAACAAAAAGAACTTACACCCAAAGTTCTTTTTGTTTTGGAATTTTTAATCATTAATGAATATAAAAATACCTTTAATATCAAACAAACAAACTCTCGGTTTACTATACACTAGGATAACACTTATTAATTCACTTAAATCAATGAAATTATTTCTTTTCACAAAACAAAATAATTGTTTGAAACGCCGTTAACTTATTTTCCGATACGAGTGAATATGTTATACAATGACTTTCAACTGTTTATATATGAATGCAGGGACTGATCGCGTTTTAATTTAAAGGTGAGACTTCCCCCTATCAAAGATTATAGAAACAAAATTTATATTATTTGAAAAAGGATAGAAACCACACAGCATAGTATTACATCGATTTTGTTAACTTAATTTCCGAGGCGACTGTATATCTAGGCAACATTTTTACATAATCTCTCTGGTATTTATTGCGTGATGCTGAAACATACATTAAGATACACATACAAACATACAAAAATCAATAACTTACATTTTCAACATTAGAATCCTACCCAGAATTCACAAAAAAAGAATAGGTACATTTTTGACTTATCTACGACGATTTTATTATTTGTATAGAAGATATAGAAATATAGAACACCATAAATGTACTGTCCTTATCCCAATAAACTAAGTCATTTGATGATTTCCCATCCAAAAAAAAAAGGTCCGTGCCATTCGTCATCGATACTAAATTCTATTTATACGATAGTTAGATACACATTCGATACCGGAAATTTCAATTGTCGTAAAGGACATTTTGCCGAAAATGAGTTATATATATATATTTGGAATCAGCGCCGCAAGCTCTATCGATTGGTATATTTTAAAAAATTCTATCTTTAAAAAAAAGCCCCTTACGACCTGGCTTTCCAACAGCTCTAGCGCGATTTTTTATACTATTTGGGATGTATCGTAAAAATAATTTTCAATAGGGGAGCGTAAAGTCATGTTTTAATTATTTAAGAGGTCGTAATCCTCATTTTTGCATTAAACTTTTTATACGACATTCTTAACCACACAATAAAGATATGGTCTTAACCCTTACGACCAAATGTATGCTTTGTTTTAACTTACGTAATTAGGGCGTAAAGGACGTTTGCAATGTGTCTGGTATACATACCTTTATGTAATATCAACGTATGGAACCTCCACGCGTGAGAACAAAAAGTTTTAAGTTTTTTTTTTTTGTATGGGTGAAAACACTTAAAGTTAATTTATTTGAAACTGAATGGAACTGAAGGGCTGATGCTCACAAGAGGTATTGTACCATACACGGCGATCAAGGTGACATCAAATTCATATACCTTTCAGTGCCGCTTCGCGCGTACCAAATTTTTTGAATTTTCGATACGTGATTTTTCAAATCTTTGACATGGTCAAACGAAGTTGAGCATCGATTTACTTGTACTGTCGTTAGTTAATAGCCTATTAATGACTTTTTAATGAGAAAAATTAAATACGATATTGATCAAATACTTTTTTTTTTACAAAATTGCATAATCAGTCATAATCACGCTGATTAACAAGTGACTAAAAACTGATGTTACTAAGTCCCTCATTTGTTAATCACCGTGACTATGGCTGAGTTATAATGACACGCCCTTCCGCTCCGCCCATATTCATTAATGATTAAAAATTCCAAAACAAAAAGAACTTACACCCAAAGTTCTTTTTGTTTTGGAATTTTTAATCATTAATGAATATAAAAATACCTTTAATATCAAACAAACAAACTCTCGGTTTACTATACACTAGGATAACACTTATTAATTCACTTAAATCAATGAAATTATTTCTTTTCACAAAACAAAATAATTGTTTGAAACGCCGTTAACTTATTTTCCGATACGAGTGAATATGTTATACAATGACTTTCAACTGTTTATATATGAATGCAGGGACTGATCGCGTTTTAATTTAAAGGTG
Organism: Aporophyla lueneburgensis; assembly: GCA_932294355.1. Lineage (NCBI taxonomy): Eukaryota > Metazoa > Arthropoda > Insecta > Lepidoptera > Noctuidae > Aporophyla > Aporophyla lueneburgensis. The sequence goes on along the minus strand of OW028746.1, from coordinate 15,514,543 downwards.
AGACTTCCCCCTATCAAAGATTATAGAAACAAAATTTATATTATTTGAAAAAGGATAGAAACCACACAGCATAGTATTACATCGATTTTGTTAACTTAATTTCCGAGGCGACTGTATATCTAGGCAACATTTTTACATAATCTCTCTGGTATTTATTGCGTGATGCTGAAACATACATTAAGATACACATACACACATACAAAAATCAATAACTTACATTTTCAACATTAGAATCCTACCCAGAATTCACAAAAAAAGAATAGGTACATTTTTGACTTATCTACGACGATTTTATTATTTGTATAGAAGATATAGAAATATAGAACACCATAAATGTACTGTCCTTATCCCAATAAACTAAGTCATTTGATGATTTCCCATCCAAAAAAAAAAGGTCCGTGCCATTCGTCATCGATACTAAATTCTATTTATACGATAGTTAGATACACATTCGATACCGGAAATTTCAATTGTCGTAAAGGACATTTTGCCGAAAATGAGTTATATATATATATTTGGAATCAGCGCCGCAAGCTCTATCGATTGGTATATTTAAAAAAATTCTATCTTTAAAAAAAAGCCCCTTACGACCTGGCTTTCCAACAGCTCTAGCGCGATTTTTTATACTATTTGGGATGTATCGTAAAAATAATTTTCAATAGGGGAGCGTAAAGTCATGTTTTAATTATTTAAGAGGTCGTAATCCTCATTTTTGCATTAAACTTTTTATACGACATTCTTAACCACACAATAAAGATATAGTCTTAACCCTTACGACCAAATGTATGCTTTGTTTTAACTTACGTAATTAGGGCGTAAAGGACGTTTGCAATGTGTCTGGTATACATACCTTTATGTAATATTAACGTATGGAACCTCCACGCGTGAGAACAAAAAGTTTTAAGTTTTTTTTTTTTTGTATGGGTGAAAACACTTAAAGTTAATTTATTTGAAACTGAATGGAACTGAAGGGCTGATGCTCACAAGAGGTATTGTACCATACACGGCAATCAAGGTGACATCAAATTCATATACCTTTCAGTGCCGCTTCGCGCGTACCAAATTTTTTGAATTTTCGATACGTGATTTTTCAAATCTTTGACATGGTCAAACGAAGTTGAGCATCGATTTACTTGTACTGTCGTTAGTTAATAGCCTATTAATGACTTTTTAATGAGAAAAATTAAATACGATATTGATCAAATACTTTTTTTTTTACAAAATTGCATAATCAGTCATAATCACGCTGATTAACAAGTGACTAAAAACTGATGTTACTAAGTCCCTCATTTGTTAATCACCGTGACTATGGCTGAGTTATAATGACACGCCCTTCCGTTCCGCCCAGAGCGGGAGACGTCATTTGATGATTTCCCAAACACAAAAAAGACCTCTAACTTATTCATTTCCGTAGGAGTTGCTTTACATATATCACAAGTCGGAGATGAGTTATTTGATAGATGGGAAGTGATTTTGCCATCAGTCATGATCGTAGGCATCGAGTGCTTAACAGAATGGCCTCCCATAATAGAAGGCTGCAGGTCTTCAATCTCGTTTCCAATCGTAGCCTGTTCTTCAACTATGTTCAACCTGTTTTCGTTTGAAAACTTGGTCTGCAGAACATTGTGAAAGATGGCTCTGGATTCTCCCATATCACTTCTTTGCCACAAACTAGGCGCAGGGGCTCAAAAGAACATATAAAAATGCTAGAATCGTCATCCTCTGCCAAAGTTTGCTTATACAAACTTTGCCCTGAAGCACCATCAAAACCCCACTTGAATATAAGTATACATTCATTGCCATGCAGTGAAGATTCTACACGAAAATATATTCCAAGTCTAGCCACAGTTTTGTTCAAAATAGTTTGAAGTTTTACTTTAACCCCTCTTTCCGTGACTTCTCTAGCATCTTTTGGCGGATAGCAGTTCTTCTTCGCTTCAAGGATAGCTGTATAAGAAGGATACAATGGTATTGCTTCTTGTTTTGCACAATATATTAATGTTATATACTGCCACTTCGAAAGCTTCAATGAGGTCAAAATACCTAAAGCTTTATCAGCAGAATATATGGGCATAGTTTTCTATGCCTTTAACAATTCCTTTATCTTTGTAGCTTCTTCGGGATGCTCCAAGACTAGTTTAATGATATCTGCTACATTCTTATTTTGTGCTTTTAAACCAGTTGCATGAGCATGACTTTCAGTTCTGTACGTTAGGAGCTCTTCCACTCTTCTGTAGCGGGCTTACAAATGGTTTTCTTGGACTCACAACTGATGTTGATGTTCCAACACTGCACGTTTCCGGTCCACAGGATGTTGATGCACCCTCATTTATAGCGAAGTCAGAACTGGAACATGGTTGCTGTTCTACTAACACCATAGAAGGGGTTATCTTTTCCCTCACGACCTCAGGCCATTTTATGTCCTTTTGCAGCTATGTCTCATACTTTTTGATGAATGTACGTCTCGTGCGATTACGCGAGATCCATTTGTTCCTCAACGAGCACACATAAGTCTGACAGAATTGTTTCAATTCGTTCTTTTCATTTTTGACAAATCAACTTTATTCGCAAAAACTTCAAATAACATTTGAGGTTGTTAAAAAAAACTGGTGTTTGCCACAAACAGAAAAATGTCCAAATTGGTAACAAAACCTTCCATTACAACACAATAAAATTATAAATATAACGTAATAGCGCAAAACAATTTGTTTAAATTTTGAATTCCTATTAGAACAATACTTTTACTACTTTTTTACTAAATATTTGAATAATAAATAAAAAATATTTTAATTTCACTTGTTTTTACTACATATTGTAGGTATTTCTATTCAAAACTTTAGGTTTTTGTTCCTTTTACCCCCTTAGTCTCTGGTTTAATTGACATGTACTATCCAATGATAATCAAGATTAGTCCTTTACGACACATCTGACTTTATCATAACCAATTTTTCGTGGCTGTAAAGTACTTCAGTTATTTTTTTTTGGGCTGTAAAGGACTCTCATTTTCGTCAATAATTATGTTTGGTTTATTTTATTAATTTTTATGGATAGAACACGAAAAAATTGTTAGGGTTTCTTTTGACATCATGAATATAGTACTTTGTTTAAAAAAGATATAAGTCAAAAACAATATTGTTTTTTTTTTTGGCTCTACTGAAAACTCGTGTTTTGTCCTTTACGACAATTGAAATTTCCGGTATCGATATACGTAGTTGTAGCTCTATGAGTCGCCTAACAACCCGCATATCATGTTCGGTACCTTTCTTCTTTTAAATTTAACTTTTTAATACAACTTATTAATTTTACGCTACTACAGAGCTTTTTTGGATTCGTACCTTTTTTTTTTATTTGTTAACATTAGATTATGTAACTACAAATCACACTAGATTAAGTTGTATCGATTTTGTCTTTTAACAACTAGCTATTTAGTAAAATAATCTGTGGATGACGTTGTATATGCTACTCCTATAGACTAAGTGTTTTGATCGTGTATACTGCTGTTTGTTGTCCCTAATAAAATAAAATAAGTAGATGGCAGAGACAAGGCAAATAAACTTAGAGATGCAAGTTCCATATTAATTCATACTCTGCAATGTGTACAGAATTCAGAGAAACCTGAGAGCTCAAATATAAAGTGTACCTATAAAGTTCTTCGAATAAAAGCCCAAGACGTTTTAATATTTAGTTAAAATCGGTAGTTTCTAAGCAAGAAACGCCTTTGTTGCAAACTTTGTTTTCTTAAAGTTAAGATGAGAGATGGAGCCAGTGAGTTAAGAGGAAGTTTATATTAAACCTACTTATATATACATATACATGTGAAGATTACGGCCAAAGTATACATAAACGCTGTATATTTGTGTATAGGTACTTGAATGTAACATTGTACGTGTGAATTGTTCTGGAAGACTTTCTTTGAGTATTCTGGAATACTTAGTAAAAGTAGACAATGTAGAGAGTTCTCTGTGTTAGTATGAAGCATTTATTTTATTTCTACATCAGTAGGCAGAACATCGCACACTTATGAACATAAATGTTACGTACATTTATGTATTTCTGTGGGAACCAAATATGTGGGTTTTGGAATACAGACATACATAGTTATTTTCGTTTTACGTTCTTAAAACACCTATATCTTCTACATTATGATAAAATAGTAACCAATTAAAAACTGCACATTGAATATCTATATACTTTATTACTTTATAATATTATAAAGCTGAAGAGTTTGTTTGTTTGTTTGATTAACGCGCTAATCTCAAGAAATACTGGTCAAAGATGAAAAATTCTTTTTTGTTTGGTAGTCTATTTATCGAGGAAGGCTATAGGCTATGTAACATCACGCTATAACTAAGAGGAGCGGAGCAGTAATGAAAAATTTTGCAAAAACGGGGAAAATCGCACGGGTAGGCGATTCGACACGACGGGAAGGGTCGAGGGAACAAGAAATTTAACGCGGACGAAGTCGCGGGCAGAAGCTAGTTTTTGATAAAGGTGATTGTTATGAAGTATGGGAATGAGTTTGATGCCGAAAATATAATTTTAAGAATGTTTGTCCATTTGTCTGTTGGCTTGGATGTGTGTTCCGGATTTGCGCAAAAATAGCTGAACGGATTTAGGTAAAATTCGGTACACAGATAGTTTAAAACTTGGATTAACACAAATACACACGAACTCGTAAGATATTTTCCGATATCCACAAGCGTAAAGCCGTTGTGAAGTTAGTCAATATAAAAGCGTTCATTGTAACCGGTAATATAAAAAGCAGTATCTACATTTTCCTTATAATCCGATAAATGTTATTGCATTAAAGTATCCGCTGTATTCTTTTCCTCGTTTAATCCACAACAAACAGTAAGGAAATTGAAAAGCTCGCAAAGGTTCTGAGCGTAAGCTGGCTAGCCTGGCGACCTAATGGGTTTACTATCTACAGAGTCCGGGAACTGAGCGTATTTGTGTTACCAGACTTTGTTTATTTTCACAGACATGTCTTAAAGTTGATCCTACGGCGATACTCGGGATAAACGAGGAACTTTTGCCAATCTACTTCTTGTCATTGCGTAAATATTTGAAGAGTACCTACCTACTTAAAAATGAAGTGGTAATAATAATAATATAATAATATTCCACAACTATCACACAACGCCATCTAGTCCCAAGCTAAGCAGAGCTTGTGTTATGGGTACTAGACGACTGATAAACATACTTATATATTTCTAAATACATACATATTATAGATAAATTACACCCACCACACCAGTGGTATGTGACAGAGATTCGTTTGTAGACTTTGATATGTTTGTATGTTATTATGGGTTGTAATCTTTTATTATAGAACTATCGATTCACCTCTGCTTTGCAAGATTTATACGGCTTGACAAAATATAGAGATTTCTTTTACTAAAATAATCAGCCTATATTATTCCCACCGTTGGGACACAGGGCTCCTCTCGGTGAGAGAGAGTGGGCCATATCACACGTAGGTGTCACACGCTTGATATTGAATTTTTGGTTCTAGGGCAATGCCAGTTTCCGCATAATGGTTTCCTTCACCGTTTTGAGGGTAGTGGATGATGGTGAGTACCGCAAAAAAAAAACCCTTGCGCAAATTAGAACAACAATAGAGAGACACGAAAAACGACTTTAAATATAACAAATATATGTTCATTTTATAATAGATAGTAGGATATGTGGGAGGGGCTTTGTGGCTAAGTAATACAAGCCACACGAGTCAGTCGATCAGGTTAAGCTACGCTCGGCGCGGTTTGTCCGTGGATCGGTGACTATTTTACATACGAAGACTCCTCTGTATTTTTTATGCCTCAGAAAGCACAGCAACGTTACGTAGATCTTTAATAATCGTTACGGGTAATCAGAAGCCCAAAAATTTGACAACCAGTCTTACCAAGGGGTTTCGTAATCCATATCCATACTATCCATACTAATCCATACTAATATTATAAATGTAAAAGTAACTCTGTCTGTCTGTCGGTCTGTCTGTATGTCTGTCTCGCTTTCCTGCTAAAACTACTGAACCGATTTAAATGAAATTTAGTACACAGATAGTTTAGAGCCTGAGAAAGGACATAGGCTGGCAAAAGCTAGTACTCAATAACTTGGTTGCACAGCCCGGATAGGCAGTTGCTTCATGTAAAACATTGATATTCGGTTTGACTGCAGAACCCGCAACGAAGTCGGGTTAAGGCTAGGCATGTGACTTGAGGGCCTAAGTTGCCTGAAATCTATATATATAAAATTCGAAGTCCTGCGTGACTGACTGACTGATATATCAAAGCACAGCCTAAACCGCTGGTCCTTGAGGCATGAAATTTGGAGAGTGTGTTTTTGGTGAGGAGTAAGTACCTACCTATCCGCTAAGAAAGGGTTTTTTGAAATTCCATTCCTAAGAGGGTAAAACGGGGGGTTGAAAAGGTGAAATTTTCGACATCCACGCGGGTGAAGCCGCGGGCAGAAGCTAGTAAAGGATAAATTAATATGTTTTGATGATACCTCATCAAAACAGGTAGCAAAATGTGATAAATGTTTATCAATTGATTGTAAAATTAGGATGTTTTAAAAAAAAAACTACAATTTGTAATTGTTTGTTCATTCAAATTATTCAAGTTGCATGAAATGGCTATGCAACACAGCAAATTGAAGAAGTTAGTCTATTTGGTAAACAATTAATATCCCATTAGCATTGCCATTCAACGTGGCAATGCCGCCAGTCTTCTGGGCAAGTTTCCGGGTGACAGCGAAGCGGACGAGTACTTTGACTACTAAGTGTCCTTTTGTTTTTGTTTTTATTTATATAGTTTGTTGTTCATTTATTTAATCATAGTGCAAATAGTTGTGTTAAATATTGTAAAAGTAAATAATCCACACTATCCACATCCACACTAATATTATAAATGCGAAAGTAACTCTGTCTGTCTGTCTGTCTCGCTTTCCTGCTAAAATTACTGAACCGATTTAAATGAAATTTGGTACACAAATAGTTTAGAGCCTGAGAAAGGACATAGGCTACTTTTTATCCCGGTAGTATGTTCCCGCGGGATAATTTCCGACCTCCGCGCGGGCGAAGCCGCTGGCAAAAGCCGTATTAGTTTATAAACACGTTTTCATGGTAAACCAAACTAAACATTACAAAATACTGGATAAAAGTGGAGTGCTTTTTGAAGTATTTTTTAATTGATATCAAGCATACCACGCTTTCTTTCCCATTTTTTTAGTTTGGCTAGCTACAAAAGCGTGTTTTTTTATGCTTTCCTGGTGATCCTGAGCAGGATAATGGCTAAAATAAAATAATATAGGCCGGAATAAATTATGGAATTATTGCATTGTCGTCGGGCCTTGATAAGTGTGCAAAGTGTCAAATTAATCTGACGTTGTAAAGGGGGTGCAAAAAAAAGGGGGTACAAACATACATACCAAGCTAATAAAGGCGTGTTACAAAAGACTTATGAATTTTCCTGACTTTGTTTAAAAAACCACACTAGTTGTTACTGATCACAACAATACTTGTCTGTTAAGTTGGACCAACAACGTTGAAGCGAAATGAATGTATCGACCACCAAAACCTTTGCTTCATTGACTTACAATGGACACAAGTTTGGCTTTCAAATAAGAGAAGAATGATTTTCAGATCGTAAATAATACTAAATTTATTGCCTCTGCATCCGACGTATCTTTGACTATACGTAGCAGGGTAACCAAGTAGGTACCTACCTACTTGGTTACCCATTGAAGGGTATATCTATAAGGAAAATCTGTCAAACTCAAACTATTTATTTGAAATGAAAAAATAGATGCTATTTCATTTGTACAGGGGTCGGTCACTTTAAAAGATAAAGCAATTTTTTTTTTTATTAATTAGTATAAGTAGTTATTTTCTAGTGTTAGTTTGAAGCTAATTGCCCACCTGCCAGGGTCGCGAGATTCGTTTGAAAGAGTTATCGTGGCCCTGCCATATGGGTAACTGAAGGAACACGGGTGGGTTTTAGTCAGTAAAAGTCTGGCACGCCCTTCCGCTCCACCCTAGAGCGGGAGATATCATTTGATGATTTTCCACCCAAAAAAAAAAAGTTAATTGCCCATCCCAAAACGTTGTAGGTACTTAAGGACGAGAACGGGGAATAAGAAACAAACCATCAGCCAAAGCTATGAAAGTGCGGAGTCTTCTAACACAAGCGTCATCGTGCTTAAAAGGAGGCCCCAATCATAAATGAATGTAAACTAGTTGGTACTAAAAAAGACATTTATATTTATGTTTATTTTTAACACGCTTTTGTTAGCTTCACCTATATGTATGTGACTATGTTTGTAACCGATGATTATGACCCACTCTAAACAGTCAGATTTCATTTCAACTTTGTAGACTTGTCGACGACCGATGACAATACATTTATTTCATAAATTTGTGCCCTTATCCTTGCCAGGGTTACCAGGAAAGCAAAAAAAAAACACTCTTTTGTAGCTTGCCGAACTAAAAATGGAAAATAAATAATACTTTAAAAAACTAAAAAAACACACTTCCATAGAAAACCAAACTAAAAACTATAAAATAATTGAAAAAAAAAACCTTAGGGTGCTTGACACCAATTTAAATACCTCAGAAAGCATCCCACGGTTTTTTGTAAGGAAGCGTAATTTTCAAGCTATTATTTATGTATAAGGAACTCCTAGCTTATTCAACATAGTTCGTCAACAAACCTTTTTGGTACCACTTCCTGTAAAGCAATTAAAGAAACACAAACATAAGTTTAATGTATTTCACTTAAGTTTCTGTTGCTAAATTGCCGGATACTAAAGTTGCGAAATTGTCGCCCGGTGTACTCAAGCGGCAGAAACCGCTAGACTTATTAAGTACGTACCTACAATTAGGTACTAGGTCTCCAGAGATTCTCGTGAGCCCTTTTTACAGTTGCCAAAAGTCACTCAATATATTTAGGTCGGTTTCAGCCGGAGTAATTTGTGAAATTCGAGCTCAGGGACTGTTTGCCTGACCACGCCGTCAAATGTGAAGGGAGAATTCTGTATAATAATACTTTGTGGGTGTCCGAAGAATGTCTTATTAGTGAGAATTGACTTGAAAATTTACTTTATGTTTGTTTTAGGAAGTTGGAGTTCATTACACGTTTACGGCTTTAGAGCTATTAATAGTAACAGTATTGACGTAGGAACAGGAAGGCTGTGGAATTAAACCACAAACAGGAGAACGGAGTGTTGGTCGCCCCTTAATAGATACACACACGTTTCGGTACGTAAAGGTTACGGATAGCTATTGGGTCCGACTCACCTAGAATAATTTGTTGTATCCACTACACAGATAGATAAAAAGAAATTGTTTTATTAGAATATTTAGGTGCTTATAATTTGCTAAAGATCAGGCCACCATTTTATAACTTTTAGCAATGTGGCGATTAGGTTATAACATAAAAATCTGTTGAATCTTCACCCTTCTGTGCGGTTCCGATTCCTGCAAATATTTATATGGCCCTAGTTTATCGAGCCTCGGTGTTTGTGTATGTCGTTCATTGAGTGACGGCATCCATTATGGTGTGGCCTTATACTTACAAGACGCTTCACACAGTGTGTATAAATTATAAGTACCTCAGAAAAAGTAGATACGGTTAGTTACCGTAAAATTGTAAATACCGTTAGATTATAATCTATCTCGTGAGATTTTAAATGCCGAATCATTGTGGACCGTAACATCATCATCATTTCAGCCGAAAGACGTCCACTGCTGGACAAACCTCCCCCAAGCTCCGCCACTTCGACCGGTTTTGTGCTTCCCGCATCCAGCAGATTCCTGCGGCCTTCACAATGTCAACCGGAACATACTGCTTACAATTATACGCATTATTTTTCGGTACATTATAATTTATCGAAATTAAATCATCAAATTTTGAAATGGCATGTGACGGGAACATACCGTTGTATTATTATAATCTCCCAAGATAGATTGTAATCTTCCGTTAAATATTTACAATTTTACGGTGACATATCTATACATCGACAAGAATTCATTTGGTCGAGGTTCTTTGTATAACTCTTTGTGTTTATTTGCTTACAAAGAAAAGGCGGCAGGCACTATGGGGTAGCTTAATTGACGGAGCCATCTGGCAAACAAAATCCGATTTCGATCTCCGAATGAAATATTTCCATCGTCTATTTGCAATTCGTTCGTTATTTGATCGAACACTGTTCCTACCTGATATATTTTTGTGCACAGTGGATAAAATTATGTCGAGTTGAGTCCATTACAGGCAGGAAGAGTCGAAAACTTCCTCCAAAAACGGAAATGAAAGAAACTGGCGGCGCCGCCCAGCACGTACCTACGTACCTACTGCTACCCTACCGGCCCTCCATGAGCTATAGGAACAAACCTTTTTTAAATCAGCCATTTAAACATTGTTTCACAGTCGACGACTCGTGAACGATATAATTATGTAATTAGATAATTTAATTATCTTAACAACGTATGGGTTGAGTGCTGTAAAAACGAACCCGCGTCGGAATAAAAATGTTATTTAATTACCAGGACAACCGCTTCCTTTCGCTTTATTCCTGATTAACAAGGAGGTTTGAATAAACATTTTATGTAATCTTTGTACCAAAATTACCTAGCTATACCTACCTAACTATGTAGAGTTATTTAAAGAAACTGCGTGAACTAACACCGGCAAAGGACTTCTTTGAATCACAATTTACGTAATGTTTATGCAATTGAACGCTCTAGAGACGATTTCCTTTTACATTGTTGCCAATTTAAAACAAGTAAAGCGTTTCGAATACTGTTTGTTATTTCAATATTTTTACTTTGACATCATAACAGTGGCAGCTTTATACGTATCCTTTGTCATATTCGCGTCCCTAGAATATTCACAAAAGAAACAAGTAATTTTTGTAAGTACCTCGCATAAAAATGTTACGTAATTTTGTCTCAACGGATTTTTGTCACCTTTGGAAACACGAAAATGCGAAGCCAGTCATTTAACACAAAAGGTGTTACAGGTAGAATGTGTTAAGAGTCCCGGCTCTTAAATAAAAAGGTACGAACAATAATGAGGGGCGCTCTTAAAAGTCAAAGCCAAACCGAGGTGGTGCGTACAAATGTCGAAGATAGAGAGAAAAAACAAGTTTAAAAATCCACATCGAAAGCTTTTCAGAGCGTGACTAATAGGTGAACGTCATGGAACAGAAGACTTGAAAGTAGAAAAAACGTAGCAGCTGTTCCAATGAAAAATAACGTGTCATTAATCATAACGATGAAAGGAAGGAGCGACAAGGCTGCACGACAAATACCTTCCGGTAGACGCGTCGTGTTTGCACTTACGCGTCTCGCCGGCTACGCTGTAATGATATCTCACAGCAATGGAAACAACGTTTACTACTATTGTCTACGTGAACAATAGCAGGAAAAAACAATATGCGTTTGGATATCGCCGACGATTGAATCAAGATCTTACTCGTTTAGCTGAAGTGGTGTATTCTGTCGCATCTGAACCTAAAATACGTAACATAACAGATCGAGACGTGTTACTGGGATATTTGTAGCATCGTTTTATTTGTGGTGGAAAAAAGAGTGTTTTATCGTTTTTAAGTTTCCGAATTTTAATAAATTTTGAGAAAAAACAGATTGCTGCAGTTAAGCGATTGATTATGATTTCATTATCTTTTATTTGTTAGTGTTTATAGGAGCTGTGTTGCTTTAAAAAGGTGGGCTTTTACGGATTCATGTTATGTACCTAGTAGGTATCAAGTCAGTGTGTTAGGACATTGTTGAATACTTGAATCTGTTACCCACTTTCTTGTAGGCCCACTGTGACTCCCAATTTTAGATGCTAAATGGATTTTAAACGCTTTAAACCATTCGGTTTTAAACCGTCTTTTTGGATTATAAAATGAATGAAAACAACAGTTAGCGGCTTAATATTAGGTTTTTTTATAGAATGTATAGAGGATTCAGACGAAGTGATCTGGACCACATCTACTCCCAGATTTAGGATATCAAGGACAATAAGAATTATATGCATTCTAAAAATATGCAGTGGCTGAGTAAAAACCTAATGTGACTGTTTTTTTTTATCATTAGTTACAACATTTTCAAAAAGTATTTTATCATACAGGCAATATTATTGTTGGTCTGTCTAATGCGAAAAAAAATTGAACAAATTTAAAACGGGTTTTATTTAAACCCCAGAATTTGGTTTAAAACAGTATATTTACAACTATACTTCTAACTCATAGTATTATAATATCACATATTTGTATTAGTCTAAATGTTGCAAATATTAGTCGTATTCCCGGCTCAAGCAGACCGTGGTCGGTAATAGAGTTGTCAGGCTGGGCGGGAGTACGTATGCGTGTAATTTTATTTCTGGGGCTGCGATAATTTTACATACGGGACATGTTTAATATTTGCACATTTACCCTAGTCTCTAAAGGGAAATTTTACTTCAACTACTTTATAACATAATGTAAATTATTTTTTGGATGTCGCAATTTTTAGCAAATCTTTTTCGTGTTTCCTAAGAACCAGGTAATGTTTTTGGATGTTTACATTACTTAGCTAAATGGAAAAATCAATCAATCCACAACTCTGGTTTTAAAGAAAACTTCATAGATCACACCCTTAACATTACTGAGTGAAGTAGGCTTTTCATCATTTCAGCCGAAAAACGTCCACTGCTGGATATAGGACTCCCTCGAAGGGAGGGGGTTTGCCGTAAGCAACACGCTTGGTAGCCGGGTTGGCGATCCCAGTGTGGTAGTAAAATGCATAAAGAACGCTGCTGCTTGGCTAGTGAGTCCCTTAGTCGCTTTTACCATGGGTTGAAATGGGACGGTGCTATTATTTACGTCCGGGACCACACGGAACTGTTTGGCAGGCTTTCCATACGAAATTTATTTAAAATAAGGTTTTTATTATTGTAGTATGAGACTCTTAATCACATGTCGGACCAGCGAGTACATCTCACACCTTCGTTTTGCGGACGACATCGTCATAATGGCAGAGACGCTGGGACAGTCAGACCAGATGCTGCATAACCTAAATGGACCCTCTCGGTGGGTAGGCCTCGGCATGAACTTGGACAAGACGAAAGTCATGTACAATTCGCATGTCTTGCCGAGGCCTATCCACATCGAAGGGTCGCTTCTCGAGGTTGTGAAGGAGTATGTCTACCTAGGGCAAGTCATCCAGCTTGGTAGACACAACTTCGAGAAAGAAGCAACGTTTGAAAAGCTCCTTCAAGTCTTCTCGTCGCCGATACCGCAATGTTTGAAGACCAAGGTCTTCAACCAGTGCAGCCTGCCCGTTATGACATACGGTGCCGAAACGTGGACACTGACAGTTGGGCTGGTCCAGAAATTTAAGGTTTTAAGTTTCTTTGATGGATAAGATCAGAAACGAAGTTATCCGGAAAAGAACTGAAGTTACCGACATAGCTTGCAGAGTAAGCAAGTTGAAGTGGCAGTGGGCTGGCCATGTTTATCGAAGGACCGATGGCCGATGGAGCAGACGAGTCCTGGAGTGGAGACACTGGATGCGGAAGGCGGAGGACAGGGTGCTGTGGCGCAGCATGGGAGAGACCTATGTCCAGCAGTGGACTGCGATAGGCTGAATTGATGAATCACATTTGCTCATTGGAATATAGACATTATTTACAACAACATATTGTTCATATAAAACTCTACTTTTACTTACTAAAGTAAATGTTATTTAGCCTGTGAGTTTAACCCTAAATCTATGGTCATTACTAATTTACGATTTCGATAACTTCTGAAAGCGATAAGTAAAAATATTTTATTCGTCCGCTGCCCCATTTGCCTTCATAAAATTAGATACCAGAATTAAAATTCCGGTCTTTAAGCTTCATTTCTAAAATTTTCTTGTAGATTATTCACCGAGGGGTTTAGCAGTGTATTATCTCACGGGTGCTAAATTGAATCCCGAACGTCACGAATGTGTCTAGATATCCCGAGTGCAGAGACTGAGGACAGCGCTCTAAAAGGTTACAATCCTAATTGCAGAAAGGGATTCAAGCTCGCCAAAGACGCAGACACCTTTATCCTCGAGAAGAATATTCACTTTTCAAACCTTCTGTAAGATAATAAAAAGCAATTCGAATATTTCGAATGTCTTTTATGCAAGTTTTCTTACGTATTTTTGGTTGTAGTTCCAAATTCATATGCAATTCTCGTAATTTCAAGAACGTTTACAGTCAAATCCTTAAATACCGCTAAGGAGGTGGGTAAAGTTTAGAACATTTTTCGCCCATCATAGTCATGAAAATTCAAAGTATTTATTGACGTCATATTATTGTGTTTATGTGAAGTTTAGGTATCGACTTTTACATCTATTCTAAAATAGTAAGAAAAAAAAGAGCAAGTCATATAAAAAGAACATCAAACTTGTCACTAAAATAACAACTTCTTTGCAGTTTTGTTATTTTAAGCTCTTTTTTTAACTTTCATTACAAAATAAACTGTTAAGCGCTTTATGCACCAAAATATATTTTAGTCTCTTAAATACTACAGTAAATAGGCTTTTTAACTAGCATTAATTTGTTTTGGCGCATAAAGCGCTTAATAGTTTATTTTTGAACTAGCTTTTGCCCGCGGCTTCGCCCGCGTGGTTGTCGGAAATTATCGCAAGAGGACGTACTACCGCGGTAAGAATGTATTAATCCATGTTATACATACATAAAATTACGCCTGTTTCCCATGGGAAACAGGCGTAATTTACCCCATGGGGGTAGGCAGAAACTACGGAACGCCACCTGTTACGATCCTTTCATATCATGTGTGTTTGATGTACTTAAAATAAAACTAATAGTATTCAGAGCAAGAAGACTGCGACATAGGGTTGGATTGAATTGAATATAAGTCTTCCTGGTTTTTCTTAATGCTCCTATTCTACCTATACAAACACTCAATTATTTACCAGACACCAAATTAAACATAGTTATAAGAATAGTACTTTGGCCAGTGGCTTCGCCCGTATAGCTGTCGGAAAATATCTCCCGGGAACGTATATGGTACGTATCCAGGATAACAAAAAAACCAAATCCATCCAAAAATCTAAACATCTAAGCCATATTTCGCGGTCTCTTACTTGGAATAATACAATTGGGTTTATTTTGAGTACTTCGAACACACATGATATTCGCATTTACTATGAAGCCCAAGTAATATGAATTACAATCCTACTAATCCTGCAATACCCGACCGCTACCAAGCGAGATGGCCGGACGTGGAACGGCCCGCTAGCCGCTCTGCGGCTATTTTATTATAATCTCTGATATCTTCTATAATATTAACTTTAATGATATGCTGTAAAGGGCAATTTTGATCTACATGAAATGCACAATTTATTTAATGTACTTAATTGGATAAGGATTAATGCTGTATTGCTTAAAATTGCATTCATAAATAAGCCAATATTTCTCGTAAAAAGTAAAGGATAAAAATGGTTATTATGGGTTATCCCTAAGAGTTAGACATATACCATCGCGGACTTTTTTGTAGAACTTTTTAAGGTGTACAATACTGTAGTACATTATTTTGAGCTATTTCGAAGGGTTCAGCCAGCGTTCGCAATGTAAGCGCAAAAAAATGTGTTTATTTATGACATCACATTAGAAACCTCTAAAATTATCAGTGTTTCTTTACTATATTATAGATGTTATATACATATAAACCTTCCTGTTGAATCACTCTATCTATTAAAAAAACCCGCATCAAAATTCGTTGCGTAGTTTTAAAGATACAAGCATACATAGGGACAGACAGACAGCGAAGTGACTTTATTTTATAATATGTAAAGATGAAAGTTGTGAAGTGGCGCACGCGGCGTGCCCGCGGCGCTCGAGTCGCGTTCTTACCCCTTCGCCCGCTATCCCCGCCACCCTACCACCCTACCCGCTACGCTACTGTTTCGGTCAGTCACATGGTGGGCAGTGTTGTGTTGACACGTGTTAAAAATGGAGTCACCGAGTGAAATTAATGGGTCATACTCAGAAAAAGTGTACATTTTAATTTTGTAACTAAACTATAGGTAACAATACTGAAAGTCTCCGTCACGAAACTGATGTAATAAGGTATAGTACACATGGATTGAAAGAAATAAAACAAGTGATTATATTTGGCTTCTCAGACTTATTTAGAATGATTAAAACAAACTTTGTAACAAATAATTTTTTTTTTTATAACTGCTTTTTCCTTATGTGTCGAATCTCCGGTAGCTGATATCCTACTCGGAAAGAATTTCAAATTCAGAAGGTGTCAATGGCTGTTATCTTCTTTGTCTCTCGGCATTTGACACAGGAGCCATGGTATTTTACGGAAGCGCATTTAAGTTTTTTGACTTGTGTTACTAACTATTTATTATTGTATTTGTTATTTTGTTTTTAAAGTAAAGGTAAAGACAGAAAACTTAAGTATTTGTGATCACTACACTTATATACCTATGAATAAGTATGCTGGTACATATGTAGGTATATTTCCACCCTCACTACAAAATCATTCGCCAACTTACGTACCCGTGACTATAATTACGTACTTTTGATGATGTGTACTAAGCTTGACAATTTCTCAGTTTCGTAGCGTAACGCAATATAACGAAAGTGAGAAAGAAATATGAGAAATTATAAACTCTAAAAATATTTTTAAGTAAACCACGTATTTAAAACGCAAGCATTGAGCGAATTCGTGGATTAAAACAACACAAAAAATAAAAAAATAAAACAGTAAGTAAACAAAAAATATATTAACTTACCACAATACTATTCGTTTATCACCCTGAGGTTTTTTTTTGTAAATATTCACTTGATACATGTCTTGACTTCACGACTACGGCGAAAACATAGTGGCTTTCGCGACAGTGATTTTAACGTAAGTAATATTGATGCCAAAATAGGAAAAAATAGTTTGTACCACTTTAAATAATTGCGTTTATAATTTTATTGCGTAACCTTGAGTAACGAAACTTCATAATTTTGGGACAAAATTTGTTTAATTAAATAAAGAAATCTGTGAATGATTTACGAATAAAATTGGTCCTAGTTAGTTAATTGATTCATCAAGAATAATATAACCATAGTCAATGATTAATAACGCGATGTATGTATATTCGTAACAATTTATCTCTGAAAATGTAAAATGGTCATTGGGACACTAAAAAAATGTATGGGGAGATTTTTAACACTGCTTTGACATTAAAAAAAATAAACTCTTTTAATGAAAACTAAAGCTCAAATACTAGAAAACTCTTCGACGAATGTAGCACAAAAGCGGGAAAAAAGAGAAAATATCACAATATAAGATATATTATTTACATAATTATGAAGTAGCGGGACAAGAAAGATACCAAATGTACAGTTTTTCTGAGTATGACCCTAATATCGAAAGCTTTATTCTAAAACTACAGAATCGTCCTGCGATATGGGACATGACTACACGGGAGTATAGTGATCGAATTGCAAAAAAAAGGCGTGGGAAGAAATCAGCACTTTATTTATAAAAGATTTTAAAACGAAAATTGTAAAAATTGTGACTGACTTGACTGAAGGGGGTTAATCGCCAATGCGAGCGCCGCGTGCGCGCCGCGCGTACGCTGCACACACGTCACACGGCGGCAACACGCGACGCTTACGCAGAGCGCTCGCGTCGCGCACGCGGCGGCCGCGTCGCTCATACGCCCGAGGAACGCGCGCGCCTAATGTGGGGGAGGCTTTACGCAATTCAGTATAATATTATTTCGCAGCTAGACTTGCTACACTAAGTTACTCTAACACGTAACCCTACCCAACTTCCACCCACCGATCAAAATGAAACTGCACCTCGATATAACACTAAAAAATATTGAACCCGTGTTTGTTTATTTTTCCCTAATCCACTTTTTAGGAGAAGAAACCACCCCCTAGGTTTATAAGGGTTGTACCGGTTTGTGGGGATAAGTTATATTAGAGTTAAGGTAGGTTAGCCTATCTGTGGTCAAGATCGTAATGTTCTGATTGAAAAGCAGTCGAATAAACTCACTCTACCCAGAGTTACGTGGGTTAGCCTACTTAGGGGTTATTAGGGATGGTTTCTACCCCTAAATAGTGGATTCTGGAAAAATAAAAAAAACACGGGTTCAATATTTTTTAGTGTTATATCGACGTGCAAAGTTTCATTCTGATTGGTGGGTGACAGTTGAGTAGGGTTACTTGTAAGTGACGTTTGCATGACACAATAAAAGACATATTTGACCTTATTGAACAGGTGCTGTGAAAAACCAATCCCATCAAAAACATAAATGTGAAATGAGAGCTAAGTTCAATATTATCATTATATGCCTTGGTTGTTGACTTCAACGACAAAAGAAGTGAGATCTAAATGGGTGCCAAGTTCAATGGTCAGTCCTGACTTGGCTAGTTCTCATATACGAATTATTATGTTCGATGGCTAGTTTCTACCAGCAAGCCAAATTTTCGGAATAATAAAATAAGACCGGACAAGTAACAGGTTTAAAACTTGCAAAGGCTATAATATAATTCGTATATGAAAACTAGCCAAGTCAGGACTGACCATTGAACTTGGCACCCATTTAGATCTCACTTCTTTTGTCGTTGAAGTCAACAACCAAGGCATATAATGATAATATTGAACTTGGCTCTCATTTCACATTTATGTTTTTGATGGGGTATCATTACTTTTTGTACATAAATTATTAGTAGGTACTTATTTATAACAAATTTATCACAAAATTAATACCAAATGGTTTTTGTTATAAGTGTTCCTAATAGAATCAATTAAGTGAAAAATTATAATAAAATGATAAAAATTTACCATTTTCTGATTTATTCCTTTGTATTCACCTAATTACCTATCTGCATGCCAAATTTGAACTTTCTAGGTCATCTGGAACTGGGTTATAGTTTTGATCTATAGGTCAGTTAGTGATAAAAATGACGATTTTTGGACGTTAATATCTAAATAACCGTTTGAGATATGTTTATGAAATTTAGAGCACATGTGTATCTTGCAAGTTTCACTATATGGGCCAAATTTGACACGTTTATGTGAAATAGTTTTTGAGTTATGAGGGGGTCAAAAGTGGCTCCAAATGGTTCGTGTAATATTACACACGGTGCTGCTCGCCAGTTCTGTTACTTGAACTTGGCTTGACACGCTGCCGCGTGTCTAGATTAAATGAATTTAATAATCATGTAGGTACTAATACTTACTGGTCTTCATAATTTCATGGTTTGCACACCTGAATCATATTTACCGACTTGTATAAAAATTCTGCGAATTCAATCAAACGAATTCCTTGTTTATTTCATGAAACTTTTTATTTCATAAATAATGAATGATTAAAACTGGATACTTATTTATTTCGTATCATCTATGCGTTTTGTTGTGATTCAGAGTCTCAGAGGCTCTTTCATTGAATTTCAGGCGAGGTCCACATACATCAGGTGTTTTTGTTCCTACACATAAGGTAATGAAAGATTCATGTTAATCGCATTAGCCGTTTTTTCCTGAAAACATAAAAAAGCTTTCGGGTACCTTCTCTTGGTTTTGAAAACATGCTTGTTTCTAAAGCAAATTGTTTTGCATACCTTACAATGGCTTTTAATGTTGTGTATGTCCACAGAAAGTAAAGGTCTCCAGTAACCGGTAGGCACATACAATAAAATCTCGCCAGTTATTTTAAAATCCTAAGTGTATATCTACACTAATATAATAAAGAGGTTTGATTTGATTGATCGAAACAGATTTGATTTGATTGATCGAAACAGAGAACTCAAAAAAGACTCGACAAAGTGAAAATGGTGAGTGGTATAATTAGTGAATTATACCACTACTGGTCAGGTCAACAGCAGTGACAGAAGTATTAGAATATCATCACGATAAACGAAGTGAATTAAATACATAATGTATTATCGAAGCTAACGCAAAAACGACCAAAGCAATAAATTTTTATGGGACCACCGCTGAAGCATAACCTATCAATGTAATTTTTTGGAACGAAGTTCCTTATCGCGCGTTGCGAAAGGAGGCTAGACGGAAAAAATTAAGACCAAAAGTTGTAACGACACTTTTTGGTATAGTTGTAAGGCGGCCCCTAGACCTACAATAACATTGTACAATACATTTTATTGTACAATAAGATTGAGAGGCGCTTTGAATCCAAACGATCAATTATATTGCACAATAATACGAACTGCGCAATATTTTTGTGTTCAGTCGAAGAATAGTATTAATACAGTTTACGACACAAAACTAAAGCACTTTCTGTAAAATTCATCACAATTCAGTTTTTGGAAAAAAGTCAAGCTACGCGTCTGATTTCCCGCCAGAAATTCCCGTGTACTCCTCATTCAAGACAAAACACATACAAAAAAATATTGCGCAATACTGACCCTACACGATGCAATGGAATAATATGGTGCAATAAAAATTAAACATGCTCAAACTTTCATTCAATCATTGCGCAATCTTCAATATTAACCCTATACGGTCAATAATATTGCACAATTCGTAATATTGCACAATTTTATTGATCGTTTAGGGGCCGCCTAAGCCGTGCGGCGTGCGCGTGTTTCTCTGTCTGTCTGTCTCTCTCTCTCTCTCTCATAGAAAGCAAGCCAGTTATTTTCGTTTCGTCTTTCTATTTCGCATTGAACAGTGTGGTGTCGCGACGATTTTTTTTGTTGAGTGTATACAAGTTTTTTGTACATAATAAATAATAAAAATTAATCGAAAGGAACTTCGTTGCATCAGGGTGTCCCTTGACACCTCTCAAAATTTCTATTTATTGAAATCGGTCCACAGTAGGCGGATAAATCGGTCAACATACATAAAAAAAATATAAACATCGTGACATTTTAGTCGTCTTACAAAGGTTGTCCACACAATGTATCCGACATAATATAATTCTAGGCGTGATTAAAACCAGTTACCATGAATTCAAATAATAAGTACTAAGAAAAATAAATAATGCATTAGAAGTATCAAACATCCTGTTAATAATGTTTACGTATCAGACGGTACAGAACGGGTTCCCTCTATCTGGCAGAAACTTGATGCTCCGAATTTTATTTGGCATAACACACTTGGCATAATCTTATTTAAACGACTATTTGTAAGGCATAAAAAATGTTTAGCATAATCATTGTTTGGCCGACTGTTTATATATCCGACTTTACGCTGGCATACTTTTAAGATGGCAGAATTTTATTTCGCATAATTACCTTTGGCAGACTTTAAATTCCGCATAATTTCGATTAGCATAACATTTATTTAGAGCTTTGATTATTTGGCATAATTTCACTTGGCATACTATGAAGATGGCAGAATTTCATTTAGAATAATTTTGTTTGGCATATTTTCATTTCTATTAAATTGCATTTTAACCTTAAATAAAATGAAATAGTGTCTCAAAAAGTCAGTATATGATGTGCTACAAAAATTATTGACAGAAACGAATCGCTGCAGAACCGACTCCACGTAGTCTTGTCTGCCCTACCCCTAGAGTGTAATTTAAGCCCGCGTAGGCGCGGAGTGGCGAGGCGGCCAGCGAGCTGAGGAGCAGGTGGTTTTGACGGTCGCCGCCGTGGCTTCGGCTTGCTGGCCGGCTTCGCCGTAAAACCATCTGCGACGATGAGCTCGCGTGGGACCGCCGGAGCCCCGCAGCGCCGAAGCCGTGACAGAAACCATGCATGCTGCATGTTGCATGCTCGCCTGCATGCTGTAAGCTTGCTTGCATGCTGCATGCTTGCTTGCATGCTTGCTTGCTGCATGCTTGCTTGCATGCTGCATGCTTGGTTGCTTGCATGCTTTATGCTTGCTTGCATGCTGCATGCTTGTTTGCATGCTGCATGCTTCTTAGATACGAAATGTATGCCAAAAGATGATTCTAAGTTTAAAGTTTCTGAGATATGATAGTTCTGCCTTTTAATAACTATCGATATGAAATTATGCCAAGAGACGATTCTGACTGCGAACTTTCTGCGATATGATGGTTCTACTTTTTAATTATTATGGAATAAAATTTATGCCTAAAGATGATTCTGACTTATAAAATTATGCGTTGTGAATGTATGATAAATGAGTGTATGCCAAACGATTTTCTGCGAAATGAAGTTTATGCCATCCGCTGTTATGCAAAATAATATTATGACGAAAAAAATTCTGCCATAAAGGGTGGACCCGGTACAGAACATATCTACCCAGTGCACGAGTCGACTAGATCATTCCATCTCCATTTTTAACCGACTTCAAAAAAAGGAGGAGGTTTCTCAATTCGACCGTATATATTTTTTTTTTTTTTTTTTTATGTGTGTTCACCGATAACTTCGTCGTATATGGACCGATTTTGATGATTCTTTTTTTGTTGGAAAGGAGATATCCCAAGGGTGGTCCCATGATAAGGAAACCAGGATCTGATGATGGCATCCCAGAGAAGTCGAAGGGAACCTTCGAAAATCGTAGTGGCGACTAGTGCGTTTTTTATTTCTTTCATTAATTATCTTAAAGCACTACTATTTAATGAAGGTCTGAAGTTGATCTGATGATGAAGCCGAAAGACAGTCGAGGGAACTCTTCAACGACTTACAGCAATTATGCGGTGTTTGGACTTAATTCATTTCTATTGATGAGAACTTTGCACCCATATGGGCTATAAGTGCCATTACAGGTCTGATGATGGAGACCATAGACAGTTGAGGGAATTCCTCAACGATTTACAGCAGTTCCCTATTGTTGGGGTTACTTTATACGGTTCAAAGTGCCAATTTTATCACTACTATTTAATTAAGGTCCGGAGTTGATCTGATGATGGAGCCAAAAGACAATCGAGGGAATTCCTCAACGATTTACAGCAGTAGTAAAGTATTAAATTTCACCTGGCGATTAGTGGTATAGGAATTAGTGCGGGTAGATACCATAACTAAAAAGTAAAAAATAAAAACTTTTTGACAAAAAAAAAAAACCGACTTCCTCAAAAACACTAGAAAGTGAAAAATAACTTTAATTTCGGAAGTCGGTGGCAAAAAACTCAAATACAGATCCTAAGACACCGACTTCCGAAATTAAAGTTATTTTTCACTTTCTAGTGTTTTTGAGGAAGTCGGTTTTTTTTTTGTCAAAAAGTTTTTTTCATGAGACAAAATATCAATTTTAAACTACGTCATGCGTTATCATAATGAACAATATTTTTATTTTTTAGTTATTCAAATGTTCTTTTTTTCTTATGGATGTGTAGTAGTCATTTGGGTACATGAAGTGGGCTGCCGTTGTAAGATGATTAAAATGTCACGGTGTATATACAGTGGAATATAGAACCTCTTCCTTTTTTGAAGTCGGTTAAAGACGGAGAGATTTAATCAACCCATGTTATTGACTCTATGTGATCTTTAATGTTTGCGAAAAACATGCAAGATGCTGAGTTGCAGCAGAAGATGCTTATGTATCTACATTTAAATGATGCATAGTCACCGAAGCTAAGTTATAGTGGAACTTCAACCATAATTCTCTCCTAGTGACACGGTCTTCGGTAAATGTACTGACATTACTGGTTCCTGGTAAACTTTACCGTGCAACCGCGTTCGTAGGGTTAGCCGACTTCGTAGTTTGACTGCTACTGCGTCAAACAATAGAACAGTGCAGTTATAAATTGATTGCTAGCGATTGATTAGCAATCACTATTGTAACTGACAACTTGATTAGGAAATTATAGTTATTATTTTAGTATTGTACCGGAGCTTTGTTGCGACGATTCAACGCGACGGGAAGGGTCGGGGGAACAAGAAATTTAACGCGGACGAAGCCGCGGGCAGAAGCTATTATACATATAAGCCTTTCTCTTAAATCATTCTGCCTATTGATGAAAACCGCATTAAAATCCGTTGCGAAGTTTAAAAGATCTAACAATTTTTTTTTTATTAATTAGTATAAGTAGTTATTTTCTAGTGTTAGTTTGAAGCTAATTGCCCACCTGCCAGGGTCGCGAGATTCGTTTGAAAGAGTTATCGTGGCCCTGCCATATGGGTAACTGAAGGAACACGGGTGGGTTTTAGTCAGTAAAAGTCTGGCACGCCCTTCCGCTCCACCCTAGAGCGGGAGATATCATTTGATGATTTTCCACCCAAAAAAAAAAGTTAATTGCCCATCCCAAAACGTTGTAGGTACTTAAGGACGAGAACGGGGAATAAGAAACAAACCATCAGCCAAAGCTATGAAAGTGCGGAGTCTTCTAACACAAGCGTCATCGTGCTTAAAAGGAGGCCCCAATCATAAATGAATGTAAACTAGTTGGTACTAAAAAAGACATTTATATTTATGTTTATTTTTAACACGCTTTTGTTAGCTTCACCTATATGTATGTGACTATGTTTGTAACCGATGATTATGACCCACTCTAAACAGTCAGATTTCATTTCAACTTTGTAGACTTGTCGACGACCGATGACAATACATTTATTTCATAAATTTGTGCCCTTATCCTTGCCAGGGTTACCAGGAAAGCAAAAAAAAAACACTCTTTTGTAGCTTGCCGAACTAAAAATGGAAAATAAATAATACTTTAAAAAACTAAAAAACACACTTCCATAGAAAACCAAACTAAAAACTATAAAATAATTGAAAAAAAAAAACCTTAGGGTGCTTGACACCAATTTAAATACCTCAGAAAGCATCCCACGGTTTTTTGTAAGGAAGCGTAATTTTCAAGCTATTATTTATGTATAAGGAACTCCTAGCTTATTCAACATAGTTCGTCAACAAACCTTTTTGGTACCACTTCCTGTAAAGCAATTAAAGAAACACAAACATAAGTTTAATGTATTTCACTTAAGTTTCTGTTGCTAAATTGCCGGATACTAAAGTTGCGAAATTGTCGCCCGGTGTACTCAAGCGGCAGAAACCGCTAGACTTATTAAGTACGTACCTACAATTAGGTACTAGGTCTCCAGAGATTCTCGTGAGCCCTTTTTACAGTTGCCAAAAGTCACTCAATATATTTAGGTCGGTTTCAGCCGGAGTAATTTGTGAAATTCGAGCTCAGGGACTGTTTGCCTGACCACGCCGTCAAATGTGAAGGGAGAATTCTGTATAATAATACTTTGTGGGTGTCCGAAGAATGTCTTATTAGTGAGAATTGACTTCAAAATTTACTTTATGTTTGTTTTAGGAAGTTGGAGTTCATTACACGTTTACGGCTTTAGAGCTATTAATAGTAACAGTATTGACGTAGGAACAGGAAGGCTGTGGAATTAAACCACAAACAGGAGAACGGAGTGTTGGTCGCCCCTTAATAGATACACACACGTTTCGGTACGTAAAGGTTACGGATAGCTATTGGGTCCGACTCACCTAGAATAATTTGTTGTATCCACTACACAGATAGATAAAAAGAAATTGTTTTATTAGAATATTTAGGTGCTTATAATTTGCTAAAGATCAGGCCACCATTTTATAACTTTTAGCAATGTGGCGATTAGGTTATAACATCAAAATCTGGTGAATCTTCACCCTTCTGTGCGGTTCCGATTCCTGCAAATATTTATATGGCCCTAGTTTATCGAGCCTCGGTGTTTGTGTATGTCGTTCATTGAGTGACGGCATCCATTATGGTGTGGCCTTATACTTACAAGACGCTTCACACAGTGTGTATAAATTATAAGTACCTCAGAAAAAGTAGATACGGTTAGTTACCGTAAAATTGTAAATACCGTTAGATTATAATCTATCTCGTGAGATTTTAAATGCCGAATCATTGTGAACCGTAACATCATCATCATTTCAGCCGAAAGACGTCCACTGCTGGACAAACCTCCCCCAAGCTCCGCCACTTCGACCGGTTTTGTGCTTCCCGCATCCAGCAGATTCCTGCGGCCTTCACAATGTCAACCGGAACATACTGCTTACAATTATACGCATTATTTTTCGGTACATTATAATTTATCGAAATTAAATCATCAAATTTTGAAATGGCATGTGACGGGAACATACCGTTGTATTATTATAATCTCCCAAGATAGATTGTAATCTTCCGTTAAATATTTACAATTTTACGGTGACATATCTATACATCGACAAGAATTCATTTGGTCGAGGTTCTTTGTATAACTCTTTGTGTTTATTTGCTTACAAAGAAAAGGCGGCAGGCACTATGGGGTAGCTTAATTGACGGAGCCATCTGGCAAACAAAATCCGATTTCGATCTCCGAATGAAATATTTCCATCGTCTATTTGCAATTCGTTCGTTATTTGATCGAACACTGTTCCTACCTGATATATTTTTGTGCACAGTGGATAAAATTATGTCGAGTTGAGTCCATTACAGGCAGGAAGAGTCGAAAACTTCCTCCAAAAACGGAAATGAAAGAAACTGGCGGCGCCGCCCAGCACGTACCTACGTACCTACTGCTACCCTACCGGCCCTCCATGAGCTATAGGAACAAACCTTTTTTAAATCAGCCATTTAAACATTGTTTCACAGTCGACGACTCGTGAACGATATAATTATGTAATTAGATAATTTAATTATCTTAACAACGTATGGGTTGAGTGCTGTAAAAACGAACCCGCGTCGGAATAAAAATGTTATTTAATTACCAGGACAACCGCTTCCTTTCGCTTTATTCCTGATTAACAAGGAGGTTTGAATAAACATTTTATGTAATCTTTGTACCAAAATTACCTAGCTATACCTACCTAACTATGTAGAGTTATTTAAAGAAACTGCGTGAACTAACACCGGCAAAGGACTTCTTTGAATCACAATTTACGTAATGTTTATGCAATTGAACGCTCTAGAGACGATTTCCTTTTACATTGTTGCCAATTTAAAACAAGTAAACCGTTTCGAATACTGTTTGTTATTTCAATATTTTTACTTTGACATCATAACAGTGGCAGCTTTATACGTATCCTTTGTCATATTCGCGTCCCTAGAATATTCACAAAAGAAACAAGTAATTTTTGTAAGTACCTCGCATAAAAATGTTACGTAATTTTGTCTCAACGGATTTTTGTCACCTTTGGAAACACGAAAATGCGAAGCCAGTCATTTAACACAAAAGGTGTTACAGGTAGAATGTGTTAAGAGTCCCGGCTCTTAAATAAAAGGTACGAACAATAATGAGGGGCGCTCTTAAAAGTCAAAGCCAAACCGAGGTGGTGCGTACAAATGTCGAAGATAGAGAGAAAAAACAAGTTTAAAAATCCACATCGAAAGCTTTTCAGAGCGTGACTAATAGGTGAACGTCATGGAACAGAAGACTTGAAAGTAGAAAAAATACGTAGCAGCTGTTCCAATGAAAAATAACGTGTCATTAATCATAACGATGAAAGGAAGGAGCGACAAGGCTGCACGACAAATACCTTCCGGTAGACGCGTCGTGTTTGCACTTACGCGTCTCGCCGGCTACGCTGTAATGATATCTCACAGCAATGGAAACAACGTTTACTACTATTGTCTACGTGAACAATAGCAGGAAAAAACAATATGCGTTTGGATATCGCCGACGATTGAATCAAGATCTTACTCGTTTAGCTGAAGTGGTGTATTCTGTCGCATCTGAACCTAAAATACGTAACATAACAGATCGAGACGTGTTACTGGGATATTTGTAGCATCGTTTTATTTGTGGTGGAAAAAAGAGTGTTTTATCGTTTTTAAGTTTCCGAATTTTAATAAATTTTGAGAAAAAACAGATTGCTGCAGTTAAGCGATTGATTATGATTTCATTATCTTTTATTTGTTAGTGTTTATAGGAGCTGTGTTGCTTTAAAAAGGTGGGCTTTTACGGATTCATGTTATGTACCTAGTAGGTATCAAGTCAGTGTGTTAGGACATTGTTGAATACTTGAATCTGTTACCCACTTTCTTGTAGGCCCACTGTGACTCCCAATTTTAGATGCTAAATGGGTTTTTCAACGCTTTAAACCATTCGGTTTTAAACCGTCTTTTTGGATTATAAAATGAATGAAAACAACAGTTAGCGGCTTAATATTAGGTTTTTTTATAGAATGTATAGAGGATTCAGACGAAGTGATCTGGACCACATCTACTCCCAGATTTAGGATATCAAGGACAATAAGAATTATATGCATTCTAAAAATATGCAGTGGCTGAGTAAAAACCTAATGTGACTGTTTTTTTTTATCATTAGTTACAACATTTTCAAAAAGTATTTTATCATACAGGCAATATTATTGTTGGTCTGTCTAATGCGAAAAAAAATTGAACAAATTTAAAACGGGTTTTATTTAAACCCCAGAATTTGGTTTAAAACAGTATATTTACAACTATACTTCTAACTCATAGTATTATAATATCACATATTTGTATTAGTCTAAATGTTGCAAATATTAGTCGTATTCCCGGCTCAAGCAGACCGTGGTCGGTAATAGAGTTGTCAGGCTGGGCGGGAGTACGTATGCGTGTAATTTTATTTCTGGGGCTGCGATAATTTTACATACGGGACATGTTTAATATTTGCACATTTACCCTAGTCTCTAAAGGGAAATTTTACTTCAACTACTTTATAACATAATGTAAATTATTTTTTGGATGTCGCAATTTTTAGCAAATCTTTTTCGTGTTTCCTAAGAACCAGGTAATGTTTTTGGATGTTTACATTACTTAGCTAAATGGAAAAATCAATCAATCCACAACTCTGGTTTTAAAGAAAACTTCATAGATCACACCCTTAACATTACTGAGTGAAGTAGGCTTTTCATCATTTCAGCCGAAAAACGTCCACTGCTGGATATAGGACTCCCTCGAAGGGAGGGGGTTTGCCGTAAGCAACACGCTTGGTAGCCGGGTTGGCGATCCCAGTGTGGTAGTAAAATGCATAAAGAACGCTGCTGCTTGGCTAGTGAGTCCCTTAGTCGCTTTTACCATGGGTTGAAATGGGACGGTGCTATTATTTACGTCCGGGACCACACGGAACTGTTTGGCAGGCTTTCCATACGAAATTTATTTAAAATAAGGTTTTTATTATTGTAGTATGAGACTCTTAATCACATGTCGGACCAGCGAGTACATCTCACACCTTCGTTTTGCGGACGACATCGTCATAATGGCAGAGACGCTGGGACAGTCAGACCAGATGCTGCATAACCTAAATGGACCCTCTCGGTGGGTAGGCCTCGGCATGAACTTGGACAAGACGAAAGTCATGTACAATTCGCATGTCTTGCCGAGGCCTATCCACATCGAAGGGTCGCTTCTCGAGGTTGTGAAGGAGTATGTCTACCTAGGGCAAGTCATCCAGCTTGGTAGACACAACTTCGAGAAAGAAGCAACGTTTGAAAAGCTCCTTCAAGTCTTCTCGTCGCCGATACCGCAATGTTTGAAGACCAAGGTCTTCAACCAGTGCAGCCTGCCCGTTATGACATACGGTGCCGAAACGTGGACACTGACAGTTGGGCTGGTCCAGAAATTTAAGGTTTTAAGTTTCTTTGATGGATAAGATCAGAAACGAAGTTATCCGGAAAAGAACTGAAGTTACCGACATAGCTTGCAGAGTAAGCAAGTTGAAGTGGCAGTGGGCTGGCCATGTTTATCGAAGGACCGATGGCCGATGGAGCAGACGAGTCCTGGAGTGGAGACACTGGATGCGGAAGGCGGAGGACAGGGTGCTGTGGCGCAGCATGGGAGAGACCTATGTCCAGCAGTGGACTGCGATAGGCTGAATTGATGAATCACATTTGCTCATTGGAATATAGACATTATTTACAACAACATATTGTTCATATAAAACTCTACTTTTACTTACTAAAGTAAATGTTATTTAGCCTGTGAGTTTAACCCTAAATCTATGGTCATTACTAATTTACGATTTCGATAACTTCTGAAAGCGATAAGTAAAAATATTTTATTCGTCCGCTGCCCCATTTGCCTTCATAAAATTAGATACCAGAATTAAAATTCCGGTCTTTAAGCTTCATTTCTAAAATTTTCTTGTAGATTATTCACCGAGGGGTTTAGCAGTGTATTATCTCACGGGTGCTAAATTGAATCCCGAACGTCACGAATGTGTCTAGATATCCCGAGTGCAGAGACTGAGGACAGCGCTCTAAAAGGTTACAATCCTAATTGCAGAAAGGGATTCAAGCTCGCCAAAGACGCAGACACCTTTATCCTCGAGAAGAATATTCACTTTTCAAACCTTCTGTAAGATAATAAAAAGCAATTCGAATATTTCGAATGTCTTTTATGCAAGTTTTCTTACGTATTTTTGGTTGTAGTTCCAAATTCATATGCAATTCTCGTAATTTCAAGAACGTTTACAGTCAAATCCTTAAATACCGCTAAGGAGGTGGGTAAAGTTTAGAACATTTTTCGCCCATCATAGTCATGAAAATTCAAAGTATTTATTGACGTCATATTATTGTGTTTATGTGAAGTTTAGGTATCGACTTTTACATCTATTCTAAAATAGTAAGAAAAAAAAGAGCAAGTCATATAAAAAGAACATCAAACTTGTCACTAAAATAACAACTTCTTTGCAGTTTTGTTATTTTAAGCTCTTTTTTTAACTTTCATTACAAAATAAACTGTTAAGCGCTTTATGCACCAAAATATATTTTAGTCTCTTAAATACTACAGTAAATAGGCTTTTTAACTAGCATTAATTTGTTTTGGCGCATAAAGCGCTTAATAGTTTATTTTTGAACTAGCTTTTGCCCGCGGCTTCGCCCGCGTGGTTGTCGGAAATTATCGCAAGAGGACGTACTACCGCGGTAAGAATGTATTAATCCATGTTATACATACATAAAATTACGCCTGTTTCCCATGGGAAACAGGCGTAATTTACCCCATGGGGGTAGGCAGAAACTACGGAACGCCACCTGTTACGATCCTTTCATATCATGTGTGTTTGATGTACTTAAAATAAAACTAATAGTATTCAGAGCAAGAAGACTGCGACATAGGGTTGGATTGAATTGAATATAAGTCTTCCTGGTTTTTCTTAATGCTCCTATTCTACCTATACAAACACTCAATTATTTACCAGACACCAAATTAAACATAGTTATAAGAATAGTACTTTGGCCAGTGGCTTCGCCCGTATAGCTGTCGGAAAATATCTCCCGGGAACGTATATGGTACGTATCCAGGATAACAAAAAAACCAAATCCATCCAAAAATCTAAACATCTAAGCCATATTTCGCGGTCTCTTACTTGGAATAATACAATTGGGTTTATTTTGAGTACTTCGAACACACATGATATTCGCATTTACTATGAAGCCCAAGTAATATGAATTACAATCCTACTAATCCTGCAATACCCGACCGCTACCAAGCGAGATGGCCGGACGTGGAACGGCCCGCTAGCCGCTCTGCGGCTATTTTATTATAATCTCTGATATCTTCTATAATATTAACTTTAATGATATGCTGTAAAGGGCAATTTTGATCTACATGAAATGCACAATTTATTTAATGTACTTAATTGGATAAGGATTAATGCTGTATTGCTTAAAATTGCATTCATAAATAAGCCAATATTTCTCGTAAAAAGTAAAGGATAAAAATGGTTATTATGGGTTATCCCTAAGAGTTAGACATATACCATCGCGGACTTTTTTGTAGAACTTTTTAAGGTGTACAATACTGTAGTACATTATTTTGAGCTATTTCGAAGGGTTCAGCCAGCGTTCGCAATGTAAGCGCAAAAAAATGTGTTTATTTATGACATCACATTAGAAACCTCTAAAATTATCAGTGTTTCTTTACTATATTATAGATGTTATATACATATAAACCTTCCTGTTGAATCACTCTATCTATTAAAAAAACCCGCATCAAAATTCGTTGCGTAGTTTTAAAGATACAAGCATACATAGGGACAGACAGACAGCGAAGTGACTTTATTTTATAATATGTAAAGATGAAAGTTGTGAAGTGGCGCACGCGGCGTGCCCGCGGCGCTCGAGTCGCGTTCTTACCCCTTCGCCCGCTATCCCCGCCACCCTACCACCCTACCCGCTACGCTACTGTTTCGGTCAGTCACATGGTGGGCAGTGTTGTGTTGACACGTGTTAAAAATGGAGTCACCGAGTGAAATTAATGGGTCATACTCAGAAAAAGTGTACATTTTAATTTTGTAACTAAACTATAGGTAACAATACTGAAAGTCTCCGTCACGAAACTGATGTAATAAGGTATAGTACACATGGATTGAAAGAAATAAAACAAGTGATTATATTTGGCTTCTCAGACTTATTTAGAATGATTAAAACAAACTTTGTAACAAATAATTTTTTTTTTATAACTGCTTTTTCCTTATGTGTCGAATCTCCGGTAGCTGATATCCTACTCGGAAAGAATTTCAAATTCAGAAGGTGTCAATGGCTGTTATCTTCTTTGTCTCTCGGCATTTGACACAGGAGCCATGGTATTTTACGGAAGCGCATTTAAGTTTTTTGACTTGTGTTACTAACTATTTATTATTGTATTTGTTATTTTGTTTTTAAAGTAAAGGTAAAGACAGAAAACTTAAGTATTTGTGATCACTACACTTATATACCTATGAATAAGTATGCTGGTACATATGTAGGTATATTTCCACCCTCACTACAAAATCATTCGCCAACTTACGTACCCGTGACTATAATTACGTACTTTTGATGATGTGTACTAAGCTTGACAATTTCTCAGTTTCGTAGCGTAACGCAATATAACGAAAGTGAGAAAGAAATATGAGAAATTATAAACTCTAAAAATATTTTTAAGTAAACCACGTATTTAAAACGCAAGCATTGAGCGAATTCGTGGATTAAAACAACACAAAAAATAAAAAAATAAAACAGTAAGTAAACAAAAAATATATTAACTTACCACAATACTATTCGTTTATCACCCTGAGGTTTTTTTTTGTAAATATTCACTTGATACATGTCTTGACTTCACGACTACGGCGAAAACATAGTGGCTTTCGCGACAGTGATTTTAACGTAAGTAATATTGATGCCAAAATAGGAAAAAATAGTTTGTACCACTTTAAATAATTGCGTTTATAATTTTATTGCGTAACCTTGAGTAACGAAACTTCATAATTTTGGGACAAAATTTGTTTAATTAAATAAAGAAATCTGTGAATGATTTACGAATAAAATTGGTCCTAGTTAGTTAATTGATTCATCAAGAATAATATAACCATAGTCAATGATTAATAACGCGATGTATGTATATTCGTAACAATTTATCTCTGAAAATGTAAAATGGTCATTGGGACACTAAAAAAATGTATGGGGAGATTTTTAACACTGCTTTGACATTAAAAAAAATAAACTCTTTTAATGAAAACTAAAGCTCAAATACTAGAAAACTCTTCGACGAATGTAGCACAAAAGCGGGAAAAAAGAGAAAATATCACAATATAAGATATATTATTTACATAATTATGAAGTAGCGGGACAAGAAAGATACCAAATGTACAGTTTTTCTGAGTATGACCCTAATATCGAAAGCTTTATTCTAAAACTACAGAATCGTCCTGCGATATGGGACATGACTACACGGGAGTATAGTGATCGAATTGCAAAAAAAAGGCGTGGGAAGAAATCAGCACTTTATTTATAAAAGATTTTAAAACGAAAATTGTAAAAATTGTGACTGACTTGACTGAAGGGGGTTAATCGCCAATGCGAGCGCCGCGTGCGCGCCGCGCGTACGCTGCACACACGTCACACGGCGGCAACACGCGACGCTTACGCAGAGCGCTCGCGTCGCGCACGCGGCGGCCGCGTCGCTCATACGCCCGAGGAACGCGCGCGCCTAATGTGGGGGAGGCTTTACGCAATTCAGTATAATATTATTTCGCGGCTAGACTTGCTACACTAAGTTACTCTAACACGTAACCCTACCCAACTTCCACCCACCGATCAAAATGAAACTGCACCTCGATATAACACTAAAAAATATTGAACCCGTGTTTGTTTATTTTTCCCTAATCCACTTTTTAGGGGAAGAAACCACCCCCTAGGTTTATAAGGGTTGTACCGGTTTGTGGGGATAAGTTATATTAGAGTTAAGGTAGGTTAGCCTATCTGTGGTCAAGATCGTAATGTTCTGATTGAAAAGCAGTCGAATAAACTCACTCTACCCAGAGTTACGTGGGTTAGCCTACTTAGGGGTTATTAGGGATGGTTTCTACCCCTAAATAGTGGATTCTGGAAAAATAAAAAAAACACGGGTTCAATATTTTTTAGTGTTATATCGACGTGCAAAGTTTCATTCTGATTGGTGGGTGACAGTTGAGTAGGGTTACTTGTAAGTGACGTTTGCATGACACAATAAAAGACATATTTGACCTTATTGAACAGGTGCTGTGAAAAACCAATCCCATCAAAAACATAAATGTGAAATGAGAGCTAAGTTCAATATTATCATTATATGCCTTGGTTGTTGACTTCAACGACAAAAGAAGTGAGATCTAAATGGGTGCCAAGTTCAATGGTCAGTCCTGACTTGGCTAGTTCTCATATACGAATTATTATGTTCGATGGCTAGTTTCTACCAGCAAGCCAAATTTTCGGAATAATAAAATAAGACCGGACAAGTAACAGGTTTAAAACTTGCAAAGGCTATAATATAATTCGTATATGAAAACTAGCCAAGTCAGGACTGACCATTGAACTTGGCACCCATTTAGATCTCACTTCTTTTGTCGTTGAAGTCAACAACCAAGGCATATAATGATAATATTGAACTTGGCTCTCATTTCACATTTATGTTTTTGATGGGATATCATTACTTTTTGTACATAAATTATTAGTAGGTACTTATTTATAACAAATTTATCACAAAATTAATACCAAATGGTTTTTGTTATAAGTGTTCCTAATAGAATCAATTAAGTGAAAAATTATAATAAAATGATAAAAATTTACCATTTTCTGATTTATTCCTTTGTATTCACCTAATTACCTATCTGCATGCCAAATTTGAACTTTCTAGGTCATCTGGAACTGGGTTATAGTTTTGATCTATAGGTCAGTTAGTGATAAAAATGACGATTTTTGGACGTTAATATCTAAATAACCGTTTGAGATATGTTTATGAAATTTAGAGCACATGTGTATCTTGCAAGTTTCACTATATGGGCCAAATTTGACACGTTTATGTGAAATAGTTTTTGAGTTATGAGGGGGTCAAAAGTGGCTCCAAATGGTTCGTGTAATATTACACACGGTGCTGCTCGCCAGTTCTGTTACTTGAACTTGGCTTGACACGCTGCCGCGTGTCTAGATTAAATGAATTTAATAATCATGTAGGTACTAATACTTACTGGTCTTCATAATTTCATGGTTTGCACACCTGAATCATATTTACCGACTTGTATAAAAATTCTGCGAATTCAATCAAACGAATTCCTTGTTTATTTCATGAAACTTTTTATTTCATAAATAATGAATGATTAAAACTGGATACTTATTTATTTCGTATCATCTATGCGTTTTGTTGTGATTCAGAGTCTCAGAGGCTCTTTCATTGAATTTCAGGCGAGGTCCACATACATCAGGTGTTTTTGTTCCTACACATAAGGTAATGAAAGATTCATGTTAATCGCATTAGCCGTTTTTTCCTGAAAACATAAAAAAGCTTTCGGGTACCTTCTCTTGGTTTTGAAAACATGCTTGTTTCTAAAGCAAATTGTTTTGCATACCTTACAATGGCTTTTAATGTTGTGTATGTCCACAGAAAGTAAAGGTCTCCAGTAACCGGTAGGCACATACAATAAAATCTCGCCAGTTATTTTAAAATCCTAAGTGTATATCTACACTA
The DNA here is from genome assembly GCA_932294355.1 of Aporophyla lueneburgensis. Taxonomy (NCBI): domain Eukaryota; kingdom Metazoa; phylum Arthropoda; class Insecta; order Lepidoptera; family Noctuidae; genus Aporophyla; species Aporophyla lueneburgensis. The sequence continues at coordinate 15,478,737 of OW028746.1, read as the reverse complement.
ATATAATAAAGAGGTTTGATTTGATTGATCGAAACAGATTTGATTTGATTGATCGAAACAGAGAACTCAAAAAAGACTCGACAAAGTGAAAATGGTGAGTGGTATAATTAGTGAATTATACCACTACTGGTCAGGTCAACAGCAGTGACAGAAGTATTAGAATATCATCACGATAAACGAAGTGAATTAAATACATAATGTATTATCGAAGCTAACGCAAAAACGACCAAAGCAATAAATTTTTATGGGACCACCGCTGAAGCATAACCTATCAATGTAATTTTTTGGAACGAAGTTCCTTATCGCGCGTTGCGAAAGGAGGCTAGACGGAAAAAATTAAGACCAAAAGTTGTAACGACACTTTTTGGTATAGTTGTAAGGCGGCCCCTAGACCTACAATAACATTGTACAATACATTTTATTGTACAATAAGATTGAGAGGCGCTTTGAATCCAAACGATCAATTATATTGCACAATAATACGAACTGCGCAATATTTTTGTGTTCAGTCGAAGAATAGTATTAATACAGTTTACGACACAAAACTAAAGCACTTTCTGTAAAATTCATCACAATTCAGTTTTTGGAAAAAAGTCAAGCTACGCGTCTGATTTCCCGCCAGAAATTCCCGTGTACTCCTCATTCAAGACAAAACACATACAAAAAAATATTGCGCAATACTGACCCTACACGATGCAATGGAATAATATGGTGCAATAAAAATTAAACATGCTCAAACTTTCATTCAATCATTGCGCAATCTTCAATATTAACCCTATACGGTCAATAATATTGCACAATTCGTAATATTGCACAATTTTATTGATCGTTTAGGGGCCGCCTAAGCCGTGCGGCGTGCGCGTGTTTCTCTGTCTGTCTGTCTCTCTCTCTCTCTCTCATAGAAAGCAAGCCAGTTATTTTCGTTTCGTCTTTCTATTTCGCATTGAACAGTGTGGTGTCGCGACGATTTTTTTTGTTGAGTGTATACAAGTTTTTTGTACATAATAAATAATAAAAATTAATCGAAAGGAACTTCGTTGCATCAGGGTGTCCCTTGACACCTCTCAAAATTTCTATTTATTGAAATCGGTCCACAGTAGGCGGATAAATCGGTCAACATACATAAAAAAAATATAAACATCGTGACATTTTAGTCGTCTTACAAAGGTTGTCCACACAATGTATCCGACATAATATAATTCTAGGCGTGATTAAAACCAGTTACCATGAATTCAAATAATAAGTACTAAGAAAAATAAATAATGCATTAGAAGTATCAAACATCCTGTTAATAATGTTTACGTATCAGACGGTACAGAACGGGTTCCCTCTATCTGGCAGAAACTTGATGCTCCGAATTTTATTTGGCATAACACACTTGGCATAATCTTATTTAAACGACTATTTGTAAGGCATAAAAAATGTTTAGCATAATCATTGTTTGGCCGACTGTTTATATATCCGACTTTACGCTGGCATACTTTTAAGATGGCAGAATTTTATTTCGCATAATTACCTTTGGCAGACTTTAAATTCCGCATAATTTCGATTAGCATAACATTTATTTAGAGCTTTGATTATTTGGCATAATTTCACTTGGCATACTATGAAGATGGCAGAATTTCATTTAGAATAATTTTGTTTGGCATATTTTCATTTCTATTAAATTGCATTTTAACCTTAAATAAAATGAAATAGTGTCTCAAAAAGTCAGTATATGATGTGCTACAAAAATTATTGACAGAAACGAATCGCTGCAGAACCGACTCCACGTAGTCTTGTCTGCCCTACCCCTAGAGTGTAATTTAAGCCCGCGTAGGCGCGGAGTGGCGAGGCGGCCAGCGAGCTGAGGAGCAGGTGGTTTTGACGGTCGCCGCCGTGGCTTCGGCTTGCTGGCCGGCTTCGCCGTAAAACCATCTGCGACGATGAGCTCGCGTGGGACCGCCGGAGCCCCGCAGCGCCGAAGCCGTGACAGAAACCATGCATGCTGCATGTTGCATGCTCGCCTGCATGCTGTAAGCTTGCTTGCATGCTGCATGCTTGCTTGCATGCTTGCTTGCTGCATGCTTGCTTGCATGCTGCATGCTTGGTTGCTTGCATGCTTTATGCTTGCTTGCATGCTGCATGCTTGTTTGCATGCTGCATGCTTCTTAGATACGAAATGTATGCCAAAAGATGATTCTAAGTTTAAAGTTTCTGAGATATGATAGTTCTGCCTTTTAATAACTATCGATATGAAATTATGCCAAGAGACGATTCTGACTGCGAACTTTCTGCGATATGATGGTTCTACTTTTTAATTATTATGGAATAAAATTTATGCCTAAAGATGATTCTGACTTATAAAATTATGCGTTGTGAATGTATGATAAATGAGTGTATGCCAAACGATTTTCTGCGAAATGAAGTTTATGCCATCCGCTGTTATGCAAAATAATATTATGACGAAAAAAATTCTGCCATAAAGGGTGGACCCGGTACAGAACATATCTACCCAGTGCACGAGTCGACTAGATCATTCCATCTCCATTTTTAACCGACTTCAAAAAAAGGAGGAGGTTTCTCAATTCGACCGTATATTTTTTTTTTTTTTTTTTTTATGTGTGTTCACCGATAACTTCGTCGTATATGGACCGATTTTGATGATTCTTTTTTTGTTGGAAAGGAGATATCCCAAGGGTGGTCCCATGATAAGGAAACCAGGATCTGATGATGGCATCCCAGAGAAGTCGAAGGGAACCTTCGAAAATCGTAGTGGCGACTAGTGCGTTTTTTATTTCTTTCATTAATTATCTTAAAGCACTACTATTTAATGAAGGTCTGAAGTTGATCTGATGATGAAGCCGAAAGACAGTCGAGGGAACTCTTCAACGACTTACAGCAATTATGCGGTGTTTGGACTTAATTCATTTCTATTGATGAGAACTTTGCACCCATATGGGCTATAAGTGCCATTACAGGTCTGATGATGGAGACCATAGACAGTTGAGGGAATTCCTCAACGATTTACAGCAGTTCCCTATTGTTGGGGTTACTTTATACGGTTCAAAGTGCCAATTTTATCACTACTATTTAATTAAGGTCCGGAGTTGATCTGATGATGGAGCCAAAAGACAATCGAGGGAATTCCTCAACGATTTACAGCAGTAGTAAAGTATTAAATTTCACCTGGCGATTAGTGGTATAGGAATTAGTGCGGGTAGATACCATAACTAAAAAGTAAAAAATAAAAACTTTTTGACAAAAAAAAAAAACCGACTTCCTCAAAAACACTAGAAAGTGAAAAATAACTTTAATTTCGGAAGTCGGTGGCAAAAAACTCAAATACAGATCCTAAGACACCGACTTCCGAAATTAAAGTTATTTTTCACTTTCTAGTGTTTTTGAGGAAGTCGGTTTTTTTTTTGTCAAAAAGTTTTTTTCATGAGACAAAATATCAATTTTAAACTACGTCATGCGTTATCATAATGAACAATATTTTTATTTTTTAGTTATTCAAATGTTCTTTTTTTCTTATGGATGTGTAGTAGTCATTTGGGTACATGAAGTGGGCTGCCGTTGTAAGATGATTAAAATGTCACGGTGTATATACAGTGGAATATAGAACCTCTTCCTTTTTTGAAGTCGGTTAAAGACGGAGAGATTTAATCAACCCATGTTATTGACTCTATGTGATCTTTAATGTTTGCGAAAAACATGCAAGATGCTGAGTTGCAGCAGAAGATGCTTATGTATCTACATTTAAATGATGCATAGTCACCGAAGCTAAGTTATAGTGGAACTTCAACCATAATTCTCTCCTAGTGACACGGTCTTCGGTAAATGTACTGACATTACTGGTTCCTGGTAAACTTTACCGTGCAACCGCGTTCGTAGGGTTAGCCGACTTCGTAGTTTGACTGCTACTGCGTCAAACAATAGAACAGTGCAGTTATAAATTGATTGCTAGCGATTGATTAGCAATCACTATTGTAACTGACAACTTGATTAGGAAATTATAGTTATTATTTTAGTATTGTACCGGAGCTTTGTTGCGACGATTCAACGCGACGGGAAGGGTCGGGGGAACAAGAAATTTAACGCGGACGAAGCCGCGGGCAGAAGCTATTATACATATAAGCCTTTCTCTTAAATCATTCTGCCTATTGATGAAAACCGCATTAAAATCCGTTGCGAAGTTTAAAAGATCTAACAATTTTTTTTTTATTAATTAGTATAAGTAGTTATTTTCTAGTGTTAGTTTGAAGCTAATTGCCCACCTGCCAGGGTCGCGAGATTCGTTTGAAAGAGTTATCGTGGCCCTGCCATATGGGTAACTGAAGGAACACGGGTGGGTTTTAGTCAGTAAAAGTCTGGCACGCCCTTCCGCTCCACCCTAGAGCGGGAGATATCATTTGATGATTTTCCACCCAAAAAAAAAAGTTAATTGCCCATCCCAAAACGTTGTAGGTACTTAAGGACGAGAACGGGGAATAAGAAACAAACCATCAGCCAAAGCTATGAAAGTGCGGAGTCTTCTAACACAAGCGTCATCGTGCTTAAAAGGAGGCCCCAATCATAAATGAATGTAAACTAGTTGGTACTAAAAAAGACATTTATATTTATGTTTATTTTTAACACGCTTTTGTTAGCTTCACCTATATGTATGTGACTATGTTTGTAACCGATGATTATGACCCACTCTAAACAGTCAGATTTCATTTCAACTTTGTAGACTTGTCGACGACCGATGACAATACATTTATTTCATAAATTTGTGCCCTTATCCTTGCCAGGGTTACCAGGAAAGCAAAAAAAAAACACTCTTTTGTAGCTTGCCGAACTAAAAATGGAAAATAAATAATACTTTAAAAAACTAAAAAACACACTTCCATAGAAAACCAAACTAAAAACTATAAAATAATTGAAAAAAAAAAACCTTAGGGTGCTTGACACCAATTTAAATACCTCAGAAAGCATCCCACGGTTTTTTGTAAGGAAGCGTAATTTTCAAGCTATTATTTATGTATAAGGAACTCCTAGCTTATTCAACATAGTTCGTCAACAAACCTTTTTGGTACCACTTCCTGTAAAGCAATTAAAGAAACACAAACATAAGTTTAATGTATTTCACTTAAGTTTCTGTTGCTAAATTGCCGGATACTAAAGTTGCGAAATTGTCGCCCGGTGTACTCAAGCGGCAGAAACCGCTAGACTTATTAAGTACGTACCTACAATTAGGTACTAGGTCTCCAGAGATTCTCGTGAGCCCTTTTTACAGTTGCCAAAAGTCACTCAATATATTTAGGTCGGTTTCAGCCGGAGTAATTTGTGAAATTCGAGCTCAGGGACTGTTTGCCTGACCACGCCGTCAAATGTGAAGGGAGAATTCTGTATAATAATACTTTGTGGGTGTCCGAAGAATGTCTTATTAGTGAGAATTGACTTCAAAATTTACTTTATGTTTGTTTTAGGAAGTTGGAGTTCATTACACGTTTACGGCTTTAGAGCTATTAATAGTAACAGTATTGACGTAGGAACAGGAAGGCTGTGGAATTAAACCACAAACAGGAGAACGGAGTGTTGGTCGCCCCTTAATAGATACACACACGTTTCGGTACGTAAAGGTTACGGATAGCTATTGGGTCCGACTCACCTAGAATAATTTGTTGTATCCACTACACAGATAGATAAAAAGAAATTGTTTTATTAGAATATTTAGGTGCTTATAATTTGCTAAAGATCAGGCCACCATTTTATAACTTTTAGCAATGTGGCGATTAGGTTATAACATCAAAATCTGGTGAATCTTCACCCTTCTGTGCGGTTCCGATTCCTGCAAATATTTATATGGCCCTAGTTTATCGAGCCTCGGTGTTTGTGTATGTCGTTCATTGAGTGACGGCATCCATTATGGTGTGGCCTTATACTTACAAGACGCTTCACACAGTGTGTATAAATTATAAGTACCTCAGAAAAAGTAGATACGGTTAGTTACCGTAAAATTGTAAATACCGTTAGATTATAATCTATCTCGTGAGATTTTAAATGCCGAATCATTGTGAACCGTAACATCATCATCATTTCAGCCGAAAGACGTCCACTGCTGGACAAACCTCCCCCAAGCTCCGCCACTTCGACCGGTTTTGTGCTTCCCGCATCCAGCAGATTCCTGCGGCCTTCACAATGTCAACCGGAACATACTGCTTACAATTATACGCATTATTTTTCGGTACATTATAATTTATCGAAATTAAATCATCAAATTTTGAAATGGCATGTGACGGGAACATACCGTTGTATTATTATAATCTCCCAAGATAGATTGTAATCTTCCGTTAAATATTTACAATTTTACGGTGACATATCTATACATCGACAAGAATTCATTTGGTCGAGGTTCTTTGTATAACTCTTTGTGTTTATTTGCTTACAAAGAAAAGGCGGCAGGCACTATGGGGTAGCTTAATTGACGGAGCCATCTGGCAAACAAAATCCGATTTCGATCTCCGAATGAAATATTTCCATCGTCTATTTGCAATTCGTTCGTTATTTGATCGAACACTGTTCCTACCTGATATATTTTTGTGCACAGTGGATAAAATTATGTCGAGTTGAGTCCATTACAGGCAGGAAGAGTCGAAAACTTCCTCCAAAAACGGAAATGAAAGAAACTGGCGGCGCCGCCCAGCACGTACCTACGTACCTACTGCTACCCTACCGGCCCTCCATGAGCTATAGGAACAAACCTTTTTTAAATCAGCCATTTAAACATTGTTTCACAGTCGACGACTCGTGAACGATATAATTATGTAATTAGATAATTTAATTATCTTAACAACGTATGGGTTGAGTGCTGTAAAAACGAACCCGCGTCGGAATAAAAATGTTATTTAATTACCAGGACAACCGCTTCCTTTCGCTTTATTCCTGATTAACAAGGAGGTTTGAATAAACATTTTATGTAATCTTTGTACCAAAATTACCTAGCTATACCTACCTAACTATGTAGAGTTATTTAAAGAAACTGCGTGAACTAACACCGGCAAAGGACTTCTTTGAATCACAATTTACGTAATGTTTATGCAATTGAACGCTCTAGAGACGATTTCCTTTTACATTGTTGCCAATTTAAAACAAGTAAACCGTTTCGAATACTGTTTGTTATTTCAATATTTTTACTTTGACATCATAACAGTGGCAGCTTTATACGTATCCTTTGTCATATTCGCGTCCCTAGAATATTCACAAAAGAAACAAGTAATTTTTGTAAGTACCTCGCATAAAAATGTTACGTAATTTTGTCTCAACGGATTTTTGTCACCTTTGGAAACACGAAAATGCGAAGCCAGTCATTTAACACAAAAGGTGTTACAGGTAGAATGTGTTAAGAGTCCCGGCTCTTAAATAAAAGGTACGAACAATAATGAGGGGCGCTCTTAAAAGTCAAAGCCAAACCGAGGTGGTGCGTACAAATGTCGAAGATAGAGAGAAAAAACAAGTTTAAAAATCCACATCGAAAGCTTTTCAGAGCGTGACTAATAGGTGAACGTCATGGAACAGAAGACTTGAAAGTAGAAAAAATACGTAGCAGCTGTTCCAATGAAAAATAACGTGTCATTAATCATAACGATGAAAGGAAGGAGCGACAAGGCTGCACGACAAATACCTTCCGGTAGACGCGTCGTGTTTGCACTTACGCGTCTCGCCGGCTACGCTGTAATGATATCTCACAGCAATGGAAACAACGTTTACTACTATTGTCTACGTGAACAATAGCAGGAAAAAACAATATGCGTTTGGATATCGCCGACGATTGAATCAAGATCTTACTCGTTTAGCTGAAGTGGTGTATTCTGTCGCATCTGAACCTAAAATACGTAACATAACAGATCGAGACGTGTTACTGGGATATTTGTAGCATCGTTTTATTTGTGGTGGAAAAAAGAGTGTTTTATCGTTTTTAAGTTTCCGAATTTTAATAAATTTTGAGAAAAAACAGATTGCTGCAGTTAAGCGATTGATTATGATTTCATTATCTTTTATTTGTTAGTGTTTATAGGAGCTGTGTTGCTTTAAAAAGGTGGGCTTTTACGGATTCATGTTATGTACCTAGTAGGTATCAAGTCAGTGTGTTAGGACATTGTTGAATACTTGAATCTGTTACCCACTTTCTTGTAGGCCCACTGTGACTCCCAATTTTAGATGCTAAATGGGTTTTTCAACGCTTTAAACCATTCGGTTTTAAACCGTCTTTTTGGATTATAAAATGAATGAAAACAACAGTTAGCGGCTTAATATTAGGTTTTTTTATAGAATGTATGGAGGATTCAGACGAAGTGATCTGGACCACATCTACTCCCAGATTTAGGATATCAAGGACAATAAGAATTATATGCATTCTAAAAATATGCAGTGGCTGAGTAAAAACCTAATGTGACTGTTTTTTTTTATCATTAGTTACAACATTTTCAAAAAGTATTTTATCATACAGGCAATATTATTGTTGGTCTGTCTAATGCGAAAAAAAATTGAACAAATTTAAAACGGGTTTTATTTAAACCCCAGAATTTGGTTTAAAACAGTATATTTACAACTATACTTCTAACTCATAGTATTATAATATCACATATTTGTATTAGTCTAAATGTTGCAAATATTAGTCGTATTCCCGGCTCAAGCAGACCGTGGTCGGTAATAGAGTTGTCAGGCTGGGCGGGAGTACGTATGCGTGTAATTTTATTTCTGGGGCTGCGATAATTTTACATACGGGACATGTTTAATATTTGCACATTTACCCTAGTCTCTAAAGGGAAATTTTACTTCAACTACTTTATAACATAATGTAAATTATTTTTTGGATGTCGCAATTTTTAGCAAATCTTTTTCGTGTTTCCTAAGAACCAGGTAATGTTTTTGGATGTTTACATTACTTAGCTAAATGGAAAAATCAATCAATCCACAACTCTGGTTTTAAAGAAAACTTCATAGATCACACCCTTAACATTACTGAGTGAAGTAGGCTTTTCATCATTTCAGCCGAAAAACGTCCACTGCTGGATATAGGACTCCCTCGAAGGGAGGGGGTTTGCCGTAAGCAACACGCTTGGTAGCCGGGTTGGCGATCCCAGTGTGGTAGTAAAATGCATAAAGAACGCTGCTGCTTGGCTAGTGAGTCCCTTAGTCGCTTTTACCATGGGTTGAAATGGGACGGTGCTATTATTTACGTCCGGGACCACACGGAACTGTTTGGCAGGCTTTCCATACGAAATTTATTTAAAATAAGGTTTTTATTATTGTAGTATGAGACTCTTAATCACATGTCGGACCAGCGAGTACATCTCACACCTTCGTTTTGCGGACGACATCGTCATAATGGCAGAGACGCTGGGACAGTCAGACCAGATGCTGCATAACCTAAATGGACCCTCTCGGTGGGTAGGCCTCGGCATGAACTTGGACAAGACGAAAGTCATGTACAATTCGCATGTCTTGCCGAGGCCTATCCACATCGAAGGGTCGCTTCTCGAGGTTGTGAAGGAGTATGTCTACCTAGGGCAAGTCATCCAGCTTGGTAGACACAACTTCGAGAAAGAAGCAACGTTTGAAAAGCTCCTTCAAGTCTTCTCGTCGCCGATACCGCAATGTTTGAAGACCAAGGTCTTCAACCAGTGCAGCCTGCCCGTTATGACATACGGTGCCGAAACGTGGACACTGACAGTTGGGCTGGTCCAGAAATTTAAGGTTTTAAGTTTCTTTGATGGATAAGATCAGAAACGAAGTTATCCGGAAAAGAACTGAAGTTACCGACATAGCTTGCAGAGTAAGCAAGTTGAAGTGGCAGTGGGCTGGCCATGTTTATCGAAGGACCGATGGCCGATGGAGCAGACGAGTCCTGGAGTGGAGACACTGGATGCGGAAGGCGGAGGACAGGGTGCTGTGGCGCAGCATGGGAGAGACCTATGTCCAGCAGTGGACTGCGATAGGCTGAATTGATGAATCACATTTGCTCATTGGAATATAGACATTATTTACAACAACATATTGTTCATATAAAACTCTACTTTTACTTACTAAAGTAAATGTTATTTAGCCTGTGAGTTTAACCCTAAATCTATGGTCATTACTAATTTACAATTTCGATAACTTCTGAAAGCGATAAGTAAAAATATTTTATTCGTCCGCTGCCCCATTTGCCTTCATAAAATTAGATACCAGAATTAAAATTCCGGTCTTTAAGCTTCATTTCTAAAATTTTCTTGTAGATTATTCACCGAGGGGTTTAGCAGTGTATTATCTCACGGGTGCTAAATTGAATCCCGAACGTCACGAATGTGTCTAGATATCCCGAGTGCAGAGACTGAGGACAGCGCTCTAAAAGGTTACAATCCTAATTGCAGAAAGGGATTCAAGCTCGCCAAAGACGCAGACACCTTTATCCTCGAGAAGAATATTCACTTTTCAAACCTTCTGTAAGATAATAAAAAGCAATTCGAATATTTCGAATGTCTTTTATGCAAGTTTTCTTACGTATTTTTGGTTGTAGTTCCAAATTCATATGCAATTCTCGTAATTTCAAGAACGTTTACAGTCAAATCCTTAAATACCGCTAAGGAGGTGGGTAAAGTTTAGAACATTTTTCGCCCATCATAGTCATGAAAATTCAAAGTATTTATTGACGTCATATTATTGTGTTTATGTGAAGTTTAGGTATCGACTTTTACATCTATTCTAAAATAGTAAGAAAAAAAAGAGCAAGTCATATAAAAAGAACATCAAACTTGTCACTAAAATAACAACTTCTTTGCAGTTTTGTTATTTTAAGCTCTTTTTTTAACTTTCATTACAAAATAAACTGTTAAGCGCTTTATGCACCAAAATATATTTTAGTCTCTTAAATACTACAGTAAATAGGCTTTTTAACTAGCATTAATTTGTTTTGGCGCATAAAGCGCTTAATAGTTTATTTTTGAACTAGCTTTTGCCCGCGGCTTCGCCCGCGTGGTTGTCGGAAATTATCGCAAGAGGACGTACTACCGCGGTAAGAATGTATTAATCCATGTTATACATACATAAAATTACGCCTGTTTCCCATGGGAAACAGGCGTAATTTACCCCATGGGGGTAGGCAGAAACTACGGAACGCCACCTGTTACGATCCTTTCATATCATGTGTGTTTGATGTACTTAAAATAAAACTAATAGTATTCAGAGCAAGAAGACTGCGACATAGGGTTGGATTGAATTGAATATAAGTCTTCCTGGTTTTTCTTAATGCTCCTATTCTACCTATACAAACACTCAATTATTTACCAGACACCAAATTAAACATAGTTATAAGAATAGTACTTTGGCCAGTGGCTTCGCCCGTATAGCTGTCGGAAAATATCTCCCGGGAACGTATATGGTACGTATCCAGGATAACAAAAAAACCAAATCCATCCAAAAATCTAAACATCTAAGCCATATTTCGCGGTCTCTTACTTGGAATAATACAATTGGGTTTATTTTGAGTACTTCGAACACACATGATATTCGCATTTACTATGAAGCCCAAGTAATATGAATTACAATCCTACTAATCCTGCAATACCCGACCGCTACCAAGCGAGATGGCCGGACGTGGAACGGCCCGCTAGCCGCTCTGCGGCTATTTTATTATAATCTCTGATATCTTCTATAATATTAACTTTAATGATATGCTGTAAAGGGCAATTTTGATCTACATGAAATGCACAATTTATTTAATGTACTTAATTGGATAAGGATTAATGCTGTATTGCTTAAAATTGCATTCATAAATAAGCCAATATTTCTCGTAAAAAGTAAAGGATAAAAATGGTTATTATGGGTTATCCCTAAGAGTTAGACATATACCATCGCGGACTTTTTTGTAGAACTTTTTAAGGTGTACAATACTGTAGTACATTATTTTGAGCTATTTCGAAGGGTTCAGCCAGCGTTCGCAATGTAAGCGCAAAAAAATGTGTTTATTTATGACATCACATTAGAAACCTCTAAAATTATCAGTGTTTCTTTACTATATTATAGATGTTATATACATATAAACCTTCCTGTTGAATCACTCTATCTATTAAAAAAACCCGCATCAAAATTCGTTGCGTAGTTTTAAAGATACAAGCATACATAGGGACAGACAGACAGCGAAGTGACTTTATTTTATAATATGTAAAGATGAAAGTTGTGAAGTGGCGCACGCGGCGTGCCCGCGGCGCTCGAGTCGCGTTCTTACCCCTTCGCCCGCTATCCCCGCCACCCTACCACCCTACCCGCTACGCTACTGTTTCGGTCAGTCACATGGTGGGCAGTGTTGTGTTGACACGTGTTAAAAATGGAGTCACCGAGTGAAATTAATGGGTCATACTCAGAAAAAGTGTACATTTTAATTTTGTAACTAAACTATAGGTAACAATACTGAAAGTCTCCGTCACGAAACTGATGTAATAAGGTATAGTACACATGGATTGAAAGAAATAAAACAAGTGATTATATTTGGCTTCTCAGACTTATTTAGAATGATTAAAACAAACTTTGTAACAAATAATTTTTTTTTTTATAACTTCTTTTTCCTTATGTGTCGAATCTCCGGTAGCTGATATCCTACTCGGAAAGAATTTCAAATTCAGAAGGTGTCAATGGCTGTTATCTTCTTTGTCTCTCGGCATTTGACACAGGAGCCATGGTATTTTACGGAAGCGCATTTAAGTTTTTTGACTTGTGTTACTAACTATTTATTATTGTATTTGTTATTTTGTTTTTAAAGTAAAGGTAAAGACAGAAAACTTAAGTATTTGTGATCACTACACTTATATACCTATGAATAAGTATGCTGGTACATATGTAGGTATATTTCCACCCTCACTACAAAATCATTCGCCAACTTACGTACCCGTGACTATAATTACGTACTTTTGATGATGTGTACTAAGCTTGACAATTTCTCAGTTTCGTAGCGTAACGCAATATAACGAAAGTGAGAAAGAAATATGAGAAATTATAAACTCTAAAAATATTTTTAAGTAAACCACGTATTTAAAACGCAAGCATTGAGCGAATTCGTGGATTAAAACAACACAAAAAATAAAAAAATAAAACAGTAAGTAAACAAAAAATATATTAACTTACCACAATACTATTCGTTTATCACCCTGAGGTTTTTTTTTGTAAATATTCACTTGATACATGTCTTGACTTCACGACTACGGCGAAAACATAGTGGCTTTCGCGACAGTGATTTTAACGTAAGTAATATTGATGCCAAAATAGGAAAAAATAGTTTGTACCACTTTAAATAATTGCGTTTATAATTTTATTGCGTAACCTTGAGTAACGAAACTTCATAATTTTGGGACAAAATTTGTTTAATTAAATAAAGAAATCTGTGAATGATTTACGAATAAAATTGGTCCTAGTTAGTTAATTGATTCATCAAGAATAATATAACCATAGTCAATGATTAATAACGCGATGTATGTATATTCGTAACAATTTATCTCTGAAAATGTAAAATGGTCATTGGGACACTAAAAAAATGTATGGGGAGATTTTTAACACTGCTTTGACATTAAAAAAAATAAACTCTTTTAATGAAAACTAAAGCTCAAATACTAGAAAACTCTTCGACGAATGTAGCACAAAAGCGGGAAAAAAGAGAAAATATCACAATATAAGATATATTATTTACATAATTATGAAGTAGCGGGACAAGAAAGATACCAAATGTACAGTTTTTCTGAGTATGACCCTAATATCGAAAGCTTTATTCTAAAACTACAGAATCGTCCTGCGATATGGGACATGACTACACGGGAGTATAGTGATCGAATTGCAAAAAAAAGGCGTGGGAAGAAATCAGCACTTTATTTATAAAAGATTTTAAAACGAAAATTGTAAAAATTGTGACTGACTTGACTGAAGGGGGTTAATCGCCAATGCGAGCGCCGCGTGCGCGCCGCGCGTACGCTGCACACACGTCACACGGCGGCAACACGCGACGCTTACGCAGAGCGCTCGCGTCGCGCACGCGGCGGCCGCGTCGCTCATACGCCCGAGGAACGCGCGCGCCTAATGTGGGGGAGGCTTTACGCAATTCAGTATAATATTATTTCGCAGCTAGACTTGCTACACTAAGTTACTCTAACACGTAACCCTACCCAACTTCCACCCACCGATCAAAATGAAACTGCACCTCGATATAACACTAAAAAATATTGAACCCGTGTTTGTTTATTTTTCCCTAATCCACTTTTTAGGAGAAGAAACCACCCCCTAGGTTTATAAGGGTTGTACCGGTTTGTGGGGATAAGTTATATTAGAGTTAAGGTAGGTTAGCCTATCTGTGGTCAAGATCGTAATGTTCTGATTGAAAAGCAGTCGAATAAACTCACTCTACCCAGAGTTACGTGGGTTAGCCTACTTAGGGGTTATTAGGGATGGTTTCTACCCCTAAATAGTGGATTCTGGAAAAATAAAAAAAACACGGGTTCAATATTTTTTAGTGTTATATCGACGTGCAAAGTTTCATTCTGATTGGTGGGTGACAGTTGAGTAGGGTTACTTGTAAGTGACGTTTGCATGACACAATAAAAGACATATTTGACCTTATTGAACAGGTGCTGTGAAAAACCAATCCCATCAAAAACATAAATGTGAAATGAGAGCTAAGTTCAATATTATCATTATATGCCTTGGTTGTTGACTTCAACGACAAAAGAAGTGAGATCTAAATGGGTGCCAAGTTCAATGGTCAGTCCTGACTTGGCTAGTTCTCATATACGAATTATTATGTTCGATGGCTAGTTTCTACCAGCAAGCCAAATTTTCGGAATAATAAAATAAGACCGGACAAGTAACAGGTTTAAAACTTGCAAAGGCTATAATATAATTCGTATATGAAAACTAGCCAAGTCAGGACTGACCATTGAACTTGGCACCCATTTAGATCTCACTTCTTTTGTCGTTGAAGTCAACAACCAAGGCATATAATGATAATATTGAACTTGGCTCTCATTTCACATTTATGTTTTTGATGGGATATCATTACTTTTTGTACATAAATTATTAGTAGGTACTTATTTATAACAAATTTATCACAAAATTAATACCAAATGGTTTTTGTTATAAGTGTTCCTAATAGAATCAATTAAGTGAAAAATTATAATAAAATGATAAAAATTTACCATTTTCTGATTTATTCCTTTGTATTCACCTAATTACCTATCTGCATGCCAAATTTGAACTTTCTAGGTCATCTGGAACTGGGTTATAGTTTTGATCTATAGGTCAGTTAGTGATAAAAATGACGATTTTTGGACGTTAATATCTAAATAACCGTTTGAGATATGTTTATGAAATTTAGAGCACATGTGTATCTTGCAAGTTTCACTATATGGGCCAAATTTGACACGTTTATGTGAAATAGTTTTTGAGTTATGAGGGGGTCAAAAGTGGCTCCAAATGGTTCGTGTAATATTACACACGGTGCTGCTCGCCAGTTCTGTTACTTGAACTTGGCTTGACACGCTGCCGCGTGTCTAGATTAAATGAATTTAATAATCATGTAGGTACTAATACTTACTGGTCTTCATAATTTCATGGTTTGCACACCTGAATCATATTTACCGACTTGTATAAAAATTCTGCGAATTCAATCAAACGAATTCCTTGTTTATTTCATGAAACTTTTTATTTCATAAATAATGAATGATTAAAACTGGATACTTATTTATTTCGTATCATCTATGCGTTTTGTTGTGATTCAGAGTCTCAGAGGCTCTTTCATTGAATTTCAGGCGAGGTCCACATACATCAGGTGTTTTTGTTCCTACACATAAGGTAATGAAAGATTCATGTTAATCGCATTAGCCGTTTTTTCCTGAAAACATAAAAAAGCTTTCGGGTACCTTCTCTTGGTTTTGAAAACATGCTTGTTTCTAAAGCAAATTGTTTTGCATACCTTACAATGGCTTTTAATGTTGTGTATGTCCACAGAAAGTAAAGGTCTCCAGTAACCGGTAGGCACATACAATAAAATCTCGCCAGTTATTTTAAAATCCTAAGTATATATCTACACTAATATAATAAAGAGGTTTGATTTGATTGATCGAAACAGATTTGATTTGATTGATCGAAACAGAGAACTCAAAAAAGACTCGACAAAGTGAAAATGGTGAGTGGTATAATTAGTGAATTATACCACTACTGGTCAGGTCAACAGCAGTGACAGAAGTATTAGAATATCATCACGATAAACGAAGTGAATTAAATACATAATGTATTATCGAAGCTAACGCAAAAACGACCAAAGCAATAAATTTTTATGGGACCACCGCTGAAGCATAACCTATCAATGTAATTTTTTGGAACGAAGTTCCTTATCGCGCGTTGCGAAAGGAGGCTAGACGGAAAAAATTAAGACCAAAAGTTGTAACGACACTTTTTGGTATAGTTGTAAGGCGGCCCCTAGACCTACAATAACATTGTACAATACATTTTATTGTACAATAAGATTGAGAGGCGCTTTGAATCCAAACGATCAATTATATTGCACAATAATACGAACTGCGCAATATTTTTGTGTTCAGTCGAAGAATAGTATTAATACAGTTTACGACACAAAACTAAAGCACTTTCTGTAAAATTCATCACAATTCAGTTTTTGGAAAAAAGTCAAGCTACGCGTCTGATTTCCCGCCAGAAATTCCCGTGTACTCCTCATTCAAGACAAAACACATACAAAAAAATATTGCGCAATACTGACCCTACACGATGCAATGGAATAATATGGTGCAATAAAAATTAAACATGCTCAAACTTTCATTCAATCATTGCGCAATCTTCAATATTAACCCTATACGGTCAATAATATTGCACAATTCGTAATATTGCACAATTTTATTGATCGTTTAGGGGCCGCCTAAGCCGTGCGGCGTGCGCGTGTTTCTCTGTCTGTCTGTCTCTCTCTCTCTCTCTCATAGAAAGCAAGCCAGTTATTTTCGTTTCGTCTTTCTATTTCGCATTGAACAGTGTGGTGTCGCGACGATTTTTTTTGTTGAGTGTATACAAGTTTTTTGTACATAATAAATAATAAAAATTAATCGAAAGGAACTTCGTTGCATCAGGGTGTCCCTTGACACCTCTCAAAATTTCTATTTATTGAAATCGGTCCACAGTAGGCGGATAAATCGGTCAACATACATAAAAAAAATATAAACATCGTGACATTTTAGTCGTCTTACAAAGGTTGTCCACACAATGTATCCGACATAATATAATTCTAGGCGTGATTAAAACCAGTTACCATGAATTCAAATAATAAGTACTAAGAAAAATAAATAATGCATTAGAAGTATCAAACATCCTGTTAATAATGTTTACGTATCAGACGGTACAGAACGGGTTCCCTCTATCTGGCAGAAACTTGATGCTCCGAATTTTATTTGGCATAACACACTTGGCATAATCTTATTTAAACGACTATTTGTAAGGCATAAAAAATGTTTAGCATAATCATTGTTTGGCCGACTGTTTATATATCCGACTTTACGCTGGCATACTTTTAAGATGGCAGAATTTTATTTCGCATAATTACCTTTGGCAGACTTTAAATTCCGCATAATTTCGATTAGCATAACATTTATTTAGAGCTTTGATTATTTGGCATACTTTCACTTGGCATACTATGAAGATGGCAGAATTTCATTTAGAATAATTTTGTTTGGCATATTTTCATTTCTATTAAATTGCATTTTAACCTTAAATAAAATGAAATAGTGTCTCAAAAAGTCAGTATATGATGTGCTACAAAAATTATTGACAGAAACGAATCGCTGCAGAACCGACTCCACGTAGTCTTGTCTGCCCTACCCCTAGAGTGTAATTTAAGCCCGCGTAGGCGCGGAGTGGCGAGGCGGCCAGCGAGCTGAGGAGCAGGTGGTTTTGACGGTCGCCGCCGTGGCTTCGGCTTGCTGGCCGGCTTCGCCGTAAAACCATCTGCGACGATGAGCTCGCGTGGGACCGCCGGAGCCCCGCAGCGCCGAAGCCGTGACAGAAACCATGCATGCTGCATGTTGCATGCTCGCCTGCATGCTGTAAGCTTGCTTGCATGCTGCATGCTTGCTTGCATGCTTGCTTGCTGCATGCTTGCTTGCATGCTGCATGCTTGGTTGCTTGCATGCTTTATGCTTGCTTGCATGCTGCATGCTTGTTTGCATGCTGCATGCTTCTTAGATACGAAATGTATGCCAAAAGATGATTCTAAGTTTAAAGTTTCTGAGATATGATAGTTCTGCCTTTTAATAACTATCGATATGAAATTATGCCAAGAGACGATTCTGACTGCGAACTTTCTGCGATATGATGGTTCTACTTTTTAATTATTATGGAATAAAATTTATGCCTAAAGATGATTCTGACTTATAAAATTATGCGTTGTGAATGTATGATAAATGAGTGTATGCCAAACGATTTTCTGCGAAATGAAGTTTATGCCATCCGCTGTTATGCAAAATAATATTATGACGAAAAAAATTCTGCCATAAAGGGTGGACCCGGTACAGAACATATCTACCCAGTGCACGAGTCGACTAGATCATTCCATCTCCATTTTTAACCGACTTCAAAAAAAGGAGGAGGTTTCTCAATTCGACCGTATATTTTTTTTTTTTTTTTTTTTATGTGTGTTCACCGATAACTTCGTCGTATATGGACCGATTTTGATGATTCTTTTTTTGTTGGAAAGGAGATATCCCAAGGGTGGTCCCATGATAAGGAAACCAGGATCTGATGATGGCATCCCAGAGAAGTCGAAGGGAACCTTCGAAAATCGTAGTGGCGACTAGTGCGTTTTTTATTTCTTTCATTAATTATCTTAAAGCACTACTATTTAATGAAGGTCTGAAGTTGATCTGATGATGAAGCCGAAAGACAGTCGAGGGAACTCTTCAACGACTTACAGCAATTATGCGGTGTTTGGACTTAATTCATTTCTATTGATGAGAACTTTGCACCCATATGGGCTATAAGTGCCATTACAGGTCTGATGATGGAGACCATAGACAGTTGAGGGAATTCCTCAACGATTTACAGCAGTTCCCTATTGTTGGGGTTACTTTATACGGTTCAAAGTGCCAATTTTATCACTACTATTTAATTAAGGTCCGGAGTTGATCTGATGATGGAGCCAAAAGACAATCGAGGGAATTCCTCAACGATTTACAGCAGTAGTAAAGTATTAAATTTCACCTGGCGATTAGTGGTATAGGAATTAGTGCGGGTAGATACCATAACTAAAAAGTAAAAAATAAAAACTTTTTGACAAAAAAAAAAAACCGACTTCCTCAAAAACACTAGAAAGTGAAAAATAACTTTAATTTCGGAAGTCGGTGGCAAAAAACTCAAATACAGATCCTAAGACACCGACTTCCGAAATTAAAGTTATTTTTCACTTTCTAGTGTTTTTGAGGAAGTCGGTTTTTTTTTTGTCAAAAAGTTTTTTTCATGAGACAAAATATCAATTTTAAACTACGTCATGCGTTATCATAATGAACAATATTTTTATTTTTTAGTTATTCAAATGTTCTTTTTTTCTTATGGATGTGTAGTAGTCATTTGGGTACATGAAGTGGGCTGCCGTTGTAAGATGATTAAAATGTCACGGTGTATATACAGTGGAATATAGAACCTCTTCCTTTTTTGAAGTCGGTTAAAGACGGAGAGATTTAATCAACCCATGTTATTGACTCTATGTGATCTTTAATGTTTGCGAAAAACATGCAAGATGCTGAGTTGCAGCAGAAGATGCTTATGTATCTACATTTAAATGATGCATAGTCACCGAAGCTAAGTTATAGTGGAACTTCAACCATAATTCTCTCCTAGTGACACGGTCTTCGGTAAATGTACTGACATTACTGGTTCCTGGTAAACTTTACCGTGCAACCGCGTTCGTAGGGTTAGCCGACTTCGTAGTTTGACTGCTACTGCGTCAAACAATAGAACAGTGCAGTTATAAATTGATTGCTAGCGATTGATTAGCAATCACTATTGTAACTGACAACTTGATTAGGAAATTATAGTTATTATTTTAGTATTGTACCGGAGCTTTGTTGCGACGATTCGACGCGACGGGAAGGGTCGGGGGAACAAGAAATTTAACGCGGACGAAGCCGCGGGCAGAAGCTATTATACATATAAGCCTTTCTCTTAAATCATTCTGCCTATTGATGAAAACCGCATTAAAATCCGTTGCGAAGTTTAAAAGATCTAAGCTTACACGTAGAAAGCGACTTTATTTTATAGTATGTCAAGATTATTAGGTTTTCTTCCGGTAAAATAAATACCATTTTGTTAGCATTTATACACGATAAGCACTACATTTATACACTATCTATATATATAAAAGAAAGTCGTGTTAGTTACACTATTTATAACTCAAGAATGGCTGAACCGATTTGGCTGAAAATTGGACTCATTCGTCAACTCGCGCGCAATTAACTCGCTCGCTCGAGCGAGTTGGCCATTCCGATTTTATCTTTTTTTGTTGTCGTCAACTCGCGACTGAGCGAAAATTTACAGTCGTCTACAAAAGTGTTTTTATAAATTTAACATTTAATTTAATTCAACCTACTTCACATGTTTAAGACATTAAACGTATAGAGTAGGTTGAACGTGGGTCAGTAGGTCGTCGTAGAGGTGAAATTCTGCTCTCGGTTCGAATCTTTCTTTCCAAAGAAAAGCTTTTGTTAAGTTAGGTACTATTTGGCGAAATTACGAGAACGGTTGGTTGTACATTATATCTCAATGTCCGCGAGATGAAAATATTTTCAAATTTAATTATTTTTTTGTAGAGACTTGGTTTAATGACACTTTATTTTTTGCCGACAAATGGTCTTGCTATAACAGGCATCATCGTACTACAAACAAGGTCGAGAGCTGGCATTCTACTATAAATAAAAAAGTCAACAATAAACCCTCAAGCATTGCACATTTTTTGACCATCTTGAAAAAAGAAGATGATTATTATCAAACTTTATACTTGAAAGGGTCTAATATAACAGTAAAGTCAAAAGAAACGTGCGCTATTGATGAACACATTACATTTACCATTAATGAATTTATGCACGGCGCTATAAGTATCGATTTATGTATCGAACTTCTGATCTTGTGATTATTACATATACACAGTAGTTATAAAAATCATTTTCAACACTGTGATTCTATTAATCAGTAATATATTAACGTTTGTTATAAAAATCATTTACAACAAACCCTGATCTGTGATTTTATAGTTCCTAAGACTGTGATTGTTGTCATTAGTAAGTAATATGTTAAAGTTTGTTATAAAAATCATTTACAAGAAACCCTGATCTGTGATTTTATAGTTCCTAAGACTATGATTGTTTATATTAGTATTAAGTAATAATTAGCCAAATGGTATACTCGTATTTTTTGATATTGTTGATTTTACTTTGTTATATTTGTTTAGTTTTAGTCATGTTACATACTAGGTTATTAACCAAAATCTTGAGGAAAAAAAATCTTTAACCGGTCAATTACCGTAATTACAGACACAATTAAAAAACGATTGTTTACATACCAAATGTCAGGGACTTAGAGGTTAAAAAATGTGATATTGTTGATAATTTTCAAAATGTAGGTAACATATGATATGAGCAGTTTTTTATGTTTGGCATGTGTTGTAAATTATAAATAGGTACATAATATAGATATATTATGTACTAGCTTCCGCCCGCGACTCCGTCCGCGCTGATGTCGGTCTTCGCGTGGATGGTTTATTTCTCCATTTTGAGTAACTCTGACAATGACATCTTATAAATATCTATTGGACCCAAATACGGCTCAGCCTATAATAATTAAGGAGATCCCTCTATTGAGCTACTGCTGTTGAGCTCGCATTCTGTAGTAAGTATTTTTTTCATAGTAATTCCGACCTTGATAAGTAGCATGTAGCAGTAAATTACTGACAGTGACGAAAAGTTTGCAATAATAAAAAAGTGATCGTGACAATGCGACAGAAAGTTAACAATTCGCGATCGGCACTGCTTTCACGTGCTCTTGCTTCAGCCGTTCCGTCTCGCATGCGGTTTAACCGGGATTCTCGCTCTTCAGTTGATTCTTGTGATCTAGAGACTAGCTAAGTCTCATTCGCCTAGCATTTTTCGATGTTTTAGTAAGAGAAGATCGCTTTCTGGCAGGCATCGTGTTTCAATAAAACTGTATTAAAAATATACAGAAATACAATGAAATGAGATGAGAGAGAGAAATATGAGATTAATAACTAACCTACTTTACCTTATAACCTAATTACTATACCTATGTTGCCAAAGATAAACAAAAAAAAAAAAAAATACCAACCTAAATGAACCAATTTACGATGAAAACTTAAAATACGTACGTACTATAATATTTACAAAAGTATTTACAAATAAATTATTAAGGGACTAATTTAAAGCTAACGGCACAGCATCGCGGGCTGGCTCTTGCAAGGGTCGGGAGGGACTGTTAAGTCGGGGTCGCGACGACGGACCTCGGCGGCGAGGTCGGTACGGTTTGTGTTTGTGTGTTTTGTTCACTGTACTGGTCTCTTTTCGACTCTCCTGGAGGAGAGTAGTGGGATCGTCAGGATCGGATAGAGCATCGCGCGGCGTTTTTTTTTTTTTTTTGTAGGACATCTCGTAGTTAATCTGAAAAGATTCTTACTACTTAAACGGATTGTGGCCCGGCGAGTTCTAAAAAGTTAACTTTTTAGGCCTCCAGCCGGGGATCGCGTGGCGTGGAACGCGGTTCCTTATATAGGAGTCGGGGAGGCGTGGCCCGCGTGTGCCGCAAACGGTTCAAGCCAAATCCGACTTTCGGCGCTACAGGTTACGGCGCTGAATCCACTGCGGGTAATGCAACGTGTGTTCGCGGTTCTACAGAACAACGTCTATGAATAAAACTGAAAAATAAGATATATACGTATTTTTTCAGGATAAAAAGTATCCCATTTTATGCCCAGGATAATAAGGTATAATTATACCAAGTTTCATCGAAATCGAACCGTTAGTTTTAACGTGATGCCTGCATAGACAGACAGACAGACAAAAATTTTTTTAATCACATATTTGGGTTTGGTATCGATCCAGCAACACCCCCCGCTATTTATTTTTTCAATATTTTCAATGTACAGAATTGACCCTTCTACAGATTTATTATATGTATAGATTAAAAAACTACATTTCTTTTATTTCAAATTCAAGTCGTACAACGCCTTATACTTATAAAGTAGGTTTCTATATTGAATTTATTATAACACTTTTATAGATGACTGTACCATTTTTCGCTCTAGTCGCGAGTTGACGACAACAAAAATTATTAAAATCGGAATGTGCCAACTCGCTCGATCGCTCTAGTCGCGAGTTGACGACAACAAAAATTATTAAAATCGGAATGTGCCAACTCGCTCGATCGAGCGAGTTAATTGCGCGCGAGTTGACGAATGAGTCGAAAATTGGTGGGGAGCTAGCTTAGAACCAGGAGACGGACATA
Organism: Aporophyla lueneburgensis; assembly: GCA_932294355.1. Lineage (NCBI taxonomy): Eukaryota > Metazoa > Arthropoda > Insecta > Lepidoptera > Noctuidae > Aporophyla > Aporophyla lueneburgensis. Next base: position 15,455,190 of record OW028746.1, on the reverse strand, counting down.
GGATACTTTTTAACCCGTTTGATTGCGTTCCCGTGTGACGTGACATAAAACGTCAAAGAGAATACAAGTCACTATAAAACGTGGTATGACAAAAACGTTGCCTTCGAAGTACCAGGTGGTCATAACTTGGTACGAGCTCATCAAATAGCAGTGTCAGCCAGAAAACGTTTTATGCCTTCGAAGTACCAGGTGGTCATAACTTGGTACGAGCTCATCAAATAGCAGTGTCAGCCAGAAAACGTTTTATGCCTTCGAAGTACCAGGTGGTCATAACTTGGTACGAGCTCATCAAATAGCAGTGTCAGCCAGAAAACGTTTTATGCCTTCGAAGTACCAGGTGGTCATAACTTTCTGCTAGGGTCGCGAGATTTGTTCGAAAGAGTTACCGTGGCCCTGGCATAGCCAACTGAAGGAACATGGGTGGATTTTCTATACTATAATATTATAAAGAGGAAAGATTTGATTGTTAGGGTTCCGTTGCCAAATGGCAAAAAACGGAACCCTTATAGATTCGTCATGTCTGTCTGTCTGTCTGTCTGTCTGTCTATCTGTCTGTCTGTCTGTCTGTCCGTCCGTATGTCACAGCCACTTTTTTCCGAAACTATAAGAGCTATGCTGTTGAAACTTGGTAAGTAGATGTATTCTGTGAACCGCATTAAGATTTTCACACTAAAATAGAAAAAAAAACAATAAATTTTGGGGTTCCCCATACATAGAACTGAAACTCAAAAATGTTTTTTTTCATCAAACCCATACGTGTGGGGTATCTATGAATAGGTCTTCAAAAATGGTAATGAGGTTTTTACTATCATTTTTTTCTAAACTGAATAGTTTAGAAAAAGCGCGAGAGACACTTTCAAAGTGGTAAAATGTGTGTCCCCCCCCCCCCCCCGTAACTTCTAAAATAAGAGAATGATAAAACTAAAAAAAATATATGATGTACATTACCATGTAAACTACCAACGAAAATTGGTTTGAACGAGATCGAGTGATTAGTTTTTTTTTTAAAACGTCATAAATCGTAAAACGCAATTTACCTTACATTCAATCAACTGAAATATAAAAATTAAAAAAAATATATATTTTTAAACCGAGAATACCTACAGATTTGTACGGAACCCTCGGTGCGCGAGTCCGACTCGCACTTGGCCGGTTTTTTTTTGTATTGAATAGGTTCCGAAACTACTGGTCGAAATTGAAAAAAACTTTTTTTGTTGTGTAGCCTATTTATTGAGGAAGGCTATAGGCTATATAACATCACGCTACAATCAAAAAGAGCGGAGCAGCAATGAAAATTTGACGCGGACGAAGTCGCGGGCAGAAGCTAGTATAGAAATATAAATAGCATTCGTAGGAACTTATATTACCACAACGAATCTTACAAAACATACACACTATTAAATCGTGTATACAGTACAGCCCATCAAATAAATAGGCACATATGATTAATTGAGTAGTAACCTTCAGGCTTCGGTTTTTCTGGTCAAGGTTAAGTAGCATTTGAGGGTTGAGTTTGTAGGGGCGCGTGACAGACGAGACGCATAATACGGCCGCTTTATATTGACTGACATACCAGATAAATCTGCCAGACAAGGTAAAAGGGTCTACTGGGGCGTTATTTTGTGTGGGCTTACCTATATTGCTTGGAAAAATGAAACGAATATGTGCTTTTGTTTCGGAAAAGATTGTACCGAAATCTGCGGGTATTTCTACTGCTGTGGTGATAATTAGGTACGTGTTTAGGTAGTCCGTTTGTCAAATCTAACGTCTATTATAGTTTTCATTTAGTGAAAAATCCCTGATAATTTACAAAGTCAGGAAAAACTGAACATCTTTTTTTCATGGAATTTTTGTTTGAACTCAACTCACGATTTTGGAAAAGACAACGTCTGTTAGGACAGCTAGTCTATACCGACATCTATGTAAATAAATGCAATTGAAGTGTCTGTTTGTAATGTCAAAATAACGGCTGTTTACGTAATACATATAAAAGCGTAATCGGTATTTGTAACTATTTTTTTAATAATTTTGTGTCTATACTATGTGTTAATTCCGGCTTATTTCCATGACAGCTGGACTAATTTTGACGAGATTTTCACTGGCAGAAAGCTGATGTTTTATTGAAAAACATAGGCTTCCGTCTGTGTCTCGGTAGCTCGAAACCGTGGGATAATTGCCGACATTTCCGCGGGCGAAGCCGCGGGCAGAAGCTAGTATTAAATAAATCCCTCTCATTGGCAAAAGGTAACTGGAAGCACACTAGGTTTGTCGATAATCCAGGTACAACCTAACCCTTTATTTTTAAATGTAAGGAAAGCCGGTTTTGTCGCACACTTTTCATGTCTATAGCAAGGATGCTCTTCGGGCTACTATAATATTAAAATGTAACATGAGGTATGTTTATCGATACCGTCTTTTTCTCATGGGGATAGACAGAAATTACAGAACGCCACCTGCATTCCTACATACTGTTTTCGCCTGGTTTCGTTCATACATCTGATCATACACGCACGCCAGTTACCAGTACTACGCACCTGACCTTTCTGAAAAACATCAACGATAAGGTCTTCACTATGTCCTTCTAGAATATCTCCTCCTGATCGAATTATACAAAGTTCCAAAAGCAAATTGTCCAGTTTGTCTACGTTTTTCATTCGCTTTTCCGCAATTATGTTGTATTTAACAAGAAATTAAAATTCTCTCTAAAGGAGATTAACATCGATAACTTGAACAACTTTCCAGTTCGTGGAAAGAGTAAAGACCGTTTTAATTCTCTCAAGGAAACTTTAAATCGATTTGTTTGACTTCACGAATATTTCGCAGTTTGGTGATTTTCTTTTAAACACCACTCAATTGTGAGATTAGTTGTTACTAGCTTTTGCCAGCGGCTTTGCCCGCGTGGAGGTCGGAAAATATCCCGCGGGAACGTACTACCGGGATAAAAGTAGCCTATGTGTTAATCCAGGTTATAAACTGTGTTCCAAATTTCATCTAAATCCGTTCAGTAGTTTTTGCGTGAAAGAGTAACAAACATCCACACATCCATACATACAAACTTTCGTATTTATAATATTAGTAGGAAGTAGGATTTGACTTTCAGACATAAGTACTAGTTGAAGACTACGGCTTGTCGAGGTCTATCCATGGATGGGTGACAATGGATAACGTATCGAGACACTTCCGTGTCCTGGAAATCTTGTAACTTGTGGTGTCGGCTGATATTAGTAGATATTTGACAGTCATTACGGGTAGTCAAAACCCTAACAACCAGTCTTACCAAGGGGTACCTACCTATCGTAGTAACTTGGTTGTGGAGGACAGACAGTGTCTCCACTCTGAAATTCGTATCCCGAGCCCCAAGATACAGACTAACTGTCTAGTTTGGGGTTCACTGACAAATGTAATATACCGTTACTAGCTGTTGGTAATATTTAAGCTACTCGTGTCGTCTCAACTTGATTTTAACCTAAGTATGTTTGCTTACTGAATAACCTGGAAACTAATTTTTTTCTATTTCTATTTTCTATGTTAAATACTGGTTTTCAGCTGCATCCATTTAGAATAGCAGCCGACCCTAGCACAGCTGGAAAAAGGCTCGGCAGATTGAAAAAAACTATATTGGACCTGTGTTTTACTAGAAGATTTCAGATAGCTTTCTTACCAAAGAAATACAGAGTGGCAACTTAGAGACGTCGATGCACATCCATGGTTTGAGTATATAATTCAATTCCCGTCGGCGTTTTTTGTTTTTATCTGCTGTTTTCTTACATATACACACATGCCTCCTGTCTGTGAGAGGGCGTGGGCCATAATCCACTACGCGGGGCCATTGCACGTTGGTAGACGTCAAATGTCTTTTGGTTTCAGGACATGCCGCATTCCTCGCGATGTTTTCCATCACCGATAAACATACTTACTTAAAACCTACGCGGTTAAAGTGTATGGATCAGCTTATTATTATTTATTTTATATTAACGCAAGGCGGTTCTGACTCATGTACTGAATCCATGGTAAAAGGTTTCGTATCCTTGCCGTATTAGTTTATAGATTTACATGAAAATCTATGTGTGCTTTTATGTGGAACAAAATCTACTTATTCCAACTCCCGTTACTAAAACACCCATTCACTGTAAATATATTAGTACGGGTGTCAATTTTGTAGCTTAATAAACGTTTATTTACATGTAAAATAGAATGAAAAATCCTACATTTAATTTGCAATTCAAAAACTCACACACCTTAGCGAGCTTCACAATGAACGTTATAAATGACAAGAGAGTCTATGATAGACACGACTATAGTGTGTTTTCTTGCCATAAACACACGTCGCATGCAAGACATCACTTTAATAAAACGTGTTTTTCCGGACAATTAACCTTGAAGAAGTTTATTTTTTAGTGTCACCACACTGCAACTGCTACAATGTAACTTGTGGCAGCCACAAACTGCGGTCTTCCTGGGAATTTGAGGTCACGTCAAACAAGGCGACTCAACTGCATTAGCCCGTGAGTTGCCACACGTCAGTTAAGGTAGTGGTAAAGTAGCAAAGGTGTGTCGGCCACTTTTTGTCTAAAGTCTATTTAAATGGTGTACCCATTAACAAATATGTTATGCACGACTAAATATCAACGAATAAATATGATAAGCACGACATAGTGAATTTTTTCTTGTACCTTCATTTAAGTTCAACTATGTAATTAACAACATTTTGTATGAGAGTTGTAACTTTCGCCATTCATCATTGCCCAATTCACAATTTCACCATTTCGAAGTGTCATTCGAAATGGTGAAATTCGTCCGCTATGTGTGTAGGGAATCATTTTGAAAATTACAATATATAATATTATCCTTCCTTGACCAAACATTCGCTATTTGTGATGCTGAGATTTCTCGTTATTTTATGGGCCAATACTTTCGGAATTCCACCGTTCGCAGTCAATATTTCATACGTAAATTATGTGTGCTTCCAAAATAAAATCTTTTGTAAGTCGTTATAGAAAATAACGAAATAAATAAATGATACATATACAAATGTTTTAAATATAATATAAGGTGTAATATCTATTCATACATGAAATATTTTAAGAGGTACACCGGTGGTAAAGAAGCTACAGCAATGAAAAAAAAAATCTAAATGTATTTTTTTCAAAATTTAATATTTATAAATTATTTGCCGCACATGAGAAATACTGGCTCCTTCTTATTTTTTATGGCCTGAGACACCGCGGCCATGCTCGTGCCGTCCGGTCACCACCCTCACAACGTCAGGCAGGCCATTCATAGAATTTGGAGTAAAGGTTTTATGCAAAACGTCTCAAGCAGTTTTAAAATTATAATAATTACGAAAATTCAAAAACGCTTAGATAAAAAATTTCTTTTTGCTTCTATAGCTTCTTTACCGCCTACAGGTGTACCTCTTAAAATATTTCATGTATGAATAGATACACCGTATTTACGATAATCCTGTGAATGGCACAAGATTATCGTCTTATTAGTAAGACCGTTATTTACTGTTAAAGAAAAGGCGAAAAGTAAATAAATCCAATTGGGTCCATTGTAAGTGAAGGCTAAAAATGTCGCACAGCCTTTTTATTTTTCTTAGCTTATTACCCATTCTACTTATATTAGCAAAATCATTGAACTTCCTTTTTAGGGTTCCGTTGCCAAATGGCAAAAAACGGAACCCTTATAGATTCGTCATGTCTGTCTGTCCGTCTGTCTGTCTGTCCGTCCGTATGTCACAGCCACTTTTTTCCGAAACTATAAGAGCTATGCTGTTGAAACTTGGTAAGTAGATGTATTCTGTGAACCGCATTAAGATTTTCACACTAAAATAGAAAAATAACAATAAATTTTGGGGTTCCCCATACATAGAACTGAAACTCAAAAATGTTTTTTTTTCATCAAACCCATACGTGTGGGGTATCTATGAATAGGTCTTCAAAAATGGTAATGAGGTTTCTATTATCATTTTTTTCTAAACTGAATAGTTTACGCGAGAGACACTTCCAAAGTGGTAAAATGTGTGTCCCCCCCCCCGTAACTTCTAAAATAAGAGAATGATAAAACTAAAAAAAATATACGATGTACATTACCATGTAAACTACCAACGAAAATTAGTTTGAACGAGATCGAGTGAGTAGTTTTTTTTTTAAACGTCATAAATCGTAAACCGCAATTTACCTTACATTCAATCAACTGAAATATAAAAATTAAAAAAATTATATATTTTTAAACCGAGAATACCTACAGATTTGTACGGAACCCTCGGTGCGCGAGTCCGACTCGCACTTGGCCGGTTTTTTTGCCAGCGGCAGTGGTCTACGTTCACAGGTACGTAATTTCCAGGGGGGATTTTATTGCGCACTAGATTTTTAATTTTCGATGATAACCCGAGCATTGATAAACCAAAAAAGTGCAACCCAGGGCGTCAAAAATACAATGATATAATAATCTTAGGACAACCAACACACCGTTATCTGATCCCAAACTAGGCAAAGCCTGTAGGTACTATGGTAACCAGGCAACTGATAAATGTAGTTATATACAGGGTAATTGGAAGATGGGTGCAAAGCTTTAAGGCGAAGATAGTACAGACAATTTAGAACCATTTAAGCCATGGTTGTCTTAGACGAAGTTTTACCAAATATTTTTAACCAAATTTTTTAGTTTTTTTTTCGGAAATTCTCAAAATTTAATGTAAACTGCATAATGATGGCCAAATTGAATGATAAATGAATTCATTTTTTATTTATTTAATTAAAGTAATGTGTAAGCAATCAAGCAAAACATGTTTTAGGCTTCTGTGTCATTAGACATTTTTTTTACAGACATTTAAAGCTCAGAAAAAATAAAAAATTTGTACAATACGTCTTTTAAACCTTATTAAAAAAAAAAACGGAGGGTGCTTTTTTTGTTCAAACCTTTTTGCAGACATGCTTGATAATCGCTCTTTCTTTTGAGGTGTCATTTATGCAGATATCTTACAAATTATTGAAATTAGGGCCTACAAACCAATTTGAGGGAGATTTTTTTTATTTTAGGCAGACTAATTAAAACAACATTTGAATTAAAATTATTTATTTTTCATGTTCAAAATGACGGCTGTGATTCCTAATACAAGCACGGCCCCGTCTTCTAACTTCTGTAGTCGTTATTTTCAACATCATCTCCTGCTTCATTGTCTCAAACGCTGAATTTATTCTTTGTATCAATTCTTCTCTAGTGTTTATTTCTATGTTGTTATACACCAGTTCCTTGGCCCGGCACCACACGAAAAAGTCCAACGGGGTCAGATCTGGGGAGCGAGCGGGCCAAGGGATGGGTCCATCCCTGCCGATCCAGCTATCAGGAAAGCAATTGTTGAGGTGTTCCCTTACATTTAAAGTCCAATGCGCTGGACAGCCGTCTTGCTGAAAGATGACTGTTCGGTCTCTTTCGAAGATCGGGACACCTGATTCCTCTACCAGCAGTGGTAAATCAATTTGCAGAAATTGCAAATAATTTTCGCCATTCAATGGATCAGGCAAAAAGTGGGGCCCAATCAATGTTCTGCCAATTATTCCAGCCCATACATTCACAGAGAATTTCATCTGAAATGACACCTGCTTCTTAAAATGTGGATTGTTGTCTGCGTCGGCCCATTCATGGATGTTGTGAAAGTTTGTAATACCTTCCCTTGAAAATTTACTTTCATCCTGCCACAAGATTGATTTCAGAAACCACGCATCTTCGATGTCTCTGTTGAGGAGGAAACGGCAGAACTGAATTCTTCTTTGAAGATCTTGCTCTACTAGACCTTGCACACTCCTGCCATGGAACGGATACTTATCATTTTGGTGCATTGTATGCCACACCTTCCATTGAGAAATGTTTAAATTTCGAGCTACTGCTCTAGTACTGGTAGTAGGATCCGCTTGAAATGCTTCTAAAATGTCTTCGTCGACGGCAGTTTCGTGTCTGCCCGGGTTGACTCCAGGTTCCACGCGGTGAAACCCAGCTTGGGCAAGACGACGAAACGTGTTGTAAAACACTCGGACATTCGGTATCCTGCGATTCGGATAGCGCTCTTGATACATCCGTCGCGCCAAAGATCCACTGCCGTCTGTTCTACCGTACATAAATACGATATCCGCATATTCTTGATTGGAAAAAGTAGCCATAGTCACTTAACAATTAAGAAAAACGGCGTAGGAGCGCACTAAATGTCAACCCAACACAATTAAGTCAAAAATCAACACGTGCAAGAGCGCGAGGCTACGACTGGACACGGTGAAACAAAAAAGTTCAAAACTAACGCAAACAACACGTGCAGGAACGCAAAAGGCTACAACTGAACACGGTAAATTGTGAATCAACACGACAACGTCCACTCACAAGGGCAGTAGTTTGACTAATAAGTAAAAGATGTAACGGCTTCATCACAGACCGACTGACCCTGACTAAAGAAAAACGACTTTGTTGCCTCAGTAACTAAGACCATTTTGCTGTAAAAACCAACTCTTATCGCTTTTTGCTATTCATTGGGCGTTCTACCTGGAAATGCCGTCGCACCGCGCTCGGTGGCCATTGTTTAGAGAATCCCCTCAATGGGTTCCCCTCAATTGGTTCCTGCATGTGCCAAAAATTCTTAGAATTGAACAATGTTATCATTTCGAGCACATAAAGTATTCTTTTAAGCCAAAATTTTGTGTTTTGTTAGACTGCCTAAAATTTAAAATTTCTCCCTCTTATTGGTTTGTAGGTCCTAATTTCAATAATTTGTAAGATATCCGCATAAATGATACCTCAAAAGAAAGAACGATTATCAAGCATGCCTTCAAAAAGGTTTGAACAAAAAAGCACCCTCCGTTTTTTTTTTAAATAAGGTTGAAAAGACGTATTGTACAAATTTTTTATTTTTTCTGAGCTTTAAATATCTGTAAAAAAATGTCTAATGACACAAAAGCCTAAAACATGTTTTTTCTTGGTTGCTTACACATTATTTTAATTAAATAAATAAAAAATTAATTCATTTATCATTCAATTTGGCCATAATTATGCAGTTTACATTAAATTTTGAGAATTTCCGAAAAAAAACTAAAAAATTTGGTTAAAAAAATTTGGTAAGACTTCGTCTAAGACAACCATGGCTTAAATGGTTCTAAATTGTCTATACTATCTTCACCTTAAAGCTTTGCACCCATCTTCCAATCACCCTGTATTTCTAAATGTATACTTATTATAGATAAATTACACCCAGAAACAGTACAAATGACTGTGCTTATCACACAGATTTATCCTGGGTGGGAATCGAACCCACGACCTCAGTCTCAGCAGTCAGGGTCATTAACTACTAGACTAATAGGCCAGTCAAAATGATGATTTTTGACAATTATTTTCAACTCTCGTGTTTCAGTCGTGATATTTTACGTCCGTGCCTATTCTGGCCTGCTCTTTCTCTTAGAGAGGAAGTCTGTTCCATGAGTAGGAATACTTTAGGCTGATTATGCTATACTATATCTACCTAAGTACAGTCACATCTAAAATATGCTCGTCACCTGAAGAGCTATTACGGTTTGCTCATTGGACGACTGAATCTGTTTTACCAACGCAGCCATATTGTGTGTCAATACCACAGAATGACATTCAGCCATCTTCTTGTCATGTCAGACCAAGTTCAAAATGTGAGACTGTCTTACTCATAAAACAAAAAATAAAAATGTATTTTATATTTCATAAAATGCTCAGAACATTAGAAAGGTTTCAGCTTGATGTCAACTCGACATTGGTCAAAGGTGTATGCTATTTTGATCTTTGTTGTCATGTATTTAAATAAGGTTTTATCATAAGCAAAATTCAGCTCAGTGCCGTAGCTTCAAAATCTGTAACTTAATATAGAAAAGAATTTGGAAACTTACGAAGATATAAAAGACTTGGCTGTACATACATACATCAACTAAGTGCTGTGCTTTTACCGTCATAAGTAGACAGTTGAAATTTTAACAGACTGTTTATTTCTGTTGCGGCAGCAAATAATGTAGATAAAATAAAGTTAATAATTAAAGTGGAACATACAAGAAATGTTTTATGTTTAATAATGCCTCATGGAATTCAGGATGAGTCGAATTAAGTTGTGACTGATTGGTCAAAGTCAAAGTCAAAGTATCTTTATTGTGGGCATATGTAAGTTACAGGTCTTAACAATATATTAAAGTATCAATATGTCCTGCCTTATAGGCATACAATAATTATGTAGGTAGATATTGGTATAAAAATTTGGAATTATTATAGATGGTAAGTAACTTTGAGATAGCAAATGGAACAGGGGAAGACAACATAAAAGATAGGAAGATGAATTAACGGGCCAAATTGGAGAAGAGTTTAGAGATAGGATTCTGTGGAAGTTGTAAAAGAAGGCTTGTGCCAAAAAGGCACACTGATCTAAGAGACTTTTATAAAATAATAATGATAAATCTGCAACACAAAGATTTTCAGAATTAACAGGGCTTATTATTATGTTAAATATTGTACGGTGGTACGAAACCCTTTGTGAACGAGCCCAAAAATCTGACAACCAGTCTTACCATTGGTTATTGGTTACTGGGTTATAGAGATCAGATAGGCAGTCTCTCCAAGTTAAATAGCTGCATCCGGCTAGACTAGAAGCTAACCCCAATAAAGTTGGAAAAAGGCAGATTGAAATAATATTTCGGAAATAACATATTCTATATAACGTTCAAAATCAAATGGAGGAACATAGACTATGTATTCCAAAATAGAATACAATTACTCACTTTTAATAAGAAACACTGGTTACATACATATAAACGCTTTTTGGAACGAGTAACGGAACATTATTTAAAGTTAAAAATATATATACAATATTTTTAGCTGTTAACTTATCGAGTATCGGTCTGCCTACAATATTTGCAGTCCATAATGTAAGTTCAGTCTCCACTTAGTAACTAAATGGGAGTTCCTAGTTATATTGGAAATTATCATGAAAGCTGTCCATTGAGCCGTGCTTTGATAGTACAGATAGTTTCTAGTTTGCCGCTGGTTTATCAGTACCCTGCCCGCTCCCGCGCCCGCGCACGCGCCGTAATCACAGTCGAACAAAATATTTGGTACACGGGCAACAATATTCATCTTTATTTATTACCTACACTATATGCATTCTATTTTGGTCAATACGTTTGCTATAAATCACTTTTAGTCTAGGCTGGCTAGGATGTAATGGCATCTATGTTATATGTTATAGGGTTCGATCTCCGCACGTAGTCTTTCAGGTGGATCATTGTTCGAGGGCCTTGGCGGCCGTCGGTGGTTATTCCAACATACCCATTTTCCTCCAGTAGTTGATTATATCCGTTGGTCTGTTAAGAACAGCCATGTAAGATCTGGGTGCCCCGAGGGTATTTGTCCTTGTCTGAGCGATGCCTGTGCATTCAAAGAGTATATGCGCCTTTCCATGCTATTCCATAGCCTCCATAGAAGTCCTGCATAGAGGACTGTTCGTAATACCTATTGCGAAAAAATGGTTGTTTAGCGGGCAGTATCCCGTGATGGTTGCTATCATCAGACCCAGGTTGTTCGTGTCCAGACGTAGTAAACGCCTGTTCAGCCTGCTATCCAACGATGGCATAGTTTCCCCGGACTGTCAAGGTCCACCAGTCCTCCGCATTTTTTTGGCTGAAATTTTGTAACGGACCTACGTAACTGGTTGAAGGGAATGGCCACGATGAGTTCGGACCCACAAACTGAAGCGGTGGATGCCCTCCTAGCCAGCTCGCCAGCTGCATCGTTGCCTAATGATCGCTGTGTGTCTGTGTGTATACGATCCATGGCATTACATTATATTGTGGATAGATACCGTTACTCGTTCTAATGTATTATGACATACTAGTGTTGGACTCGAGGAGCGAAATTTTTGCCTACCCTGAGGCACTGTCAGAAAGTATACGTGGGTGTCCCCAGGGCCCCGAAAATAACAGAAAGGAAAATATAATAATAATCCACCGCCGTATTTCTACGTTGAGATCATGGCGGGGCTCCAAACGCTAGGTTTGTGCTGGTTGAGTTTACTTTGTCTGAACAGGTCTGGGGTAAGGAGACCAAACCATAAGACCAAGAGAGATACAGAAACCCGCATGTGGTGTGACAAGCTGTCATCCAGCAGGCAAAAGCGACACCACGCTCGCTAATGCCCGCTAGAGCCAGATGTAAGAAACAAGACTTTTCCCGGGTGGGAAGCCTTGTTCCTCACATCTGGCTTGGCTGACAAGCCTGACAGAGTTCAAGTAACATTAAAATTAATATTGAATTTATTACGTCCTTTTCTAATACGGTAGTCTCAAAGTTCTCAGTTGCGAGAAATGTTTCCGATATTCAGCGGTATTGAGGAGCCGAAAGCTGATCTTAGGGTTTGAATCACATAACAATGGATCAGTAATTGCGACGGTTAATGGTAGCTATGCCCGGGCAATAATATTAATAGGTAATTTATTTCCGAAATATTAATTCAATTTTAGCCTTTGCCCAACTACATGTATTGGAGTTGGGTGCCGGACGTAAAGAATAGCCATCCTTTACTAGAAAATGGGCAGCAGCGTTCTCTATGAATTATACCACCATACTGCAATCACCAACCCGCCTGCCAAGCATGGCGATTATGGCAAACCTCCCCAAATTGGGAGAGGCCTATGTCCAGCAGTGGACGCTGTTTTGCTGAAATGATGATGATGATGATTGGGGTTGGCTTGTAGTCTGCCGGATAGAGCTATCATTAATTTACTTGGAGAGATTGCTTATATAACCTCTACCAGCCAGTTACTGGATAACCCGATACGTGACCGTGACCTTATGAGGAGTATACAGTTACTCGTTCTTCTATCTCTTGTAGTCATTTAGCGACAGATGCGAGCTAAGTTTAAATACTACTTATATTGTTTATGAGCAGTCAAAAGTTTACTTGCATCAGTTTTAGGTACCTACCGCTGAACATTTTTACAAGCGCTCATTTTTGAGGATCATATAATTATTTTATAAAATGAACCGTCACATTATTATCGCGATATTTTATATAATATGTGAATGTAACTATGTTTATATGTGAATGTAACTATGTTTGTGACCGACTCCTTTTTTTTTTCAGGATGGGAAATCACCAAATGACTTCTCCCGCTCTGGGCGGAGCGGGAGGGCGTGTCAGACTTTTACTGACTAAAACCCACCCGTGTTCCATCAGTTGCCCATGTGCCATGGACACGGTATCTCTTTCGAACAATCACGCGACCCCAGCAGGCATCGGTCCTAGTAGACCCCTACGCTGCTGCTGACATCTCTTTGAGGCGCGCGTGGAACACTGCGCGCCGTCGACCCGAGCTTGGTCCTTACCGGGCGGCGAGCTACCCATTGCTCGCCACCCGCAAGCTCGCGCCTACGGTGGCCGGGAGTCCGCAATCGACTCCCGACGCCCGGGGCGTCTCCTCCTGCGGCGGCTAGGGACGTGAGGTCGCAGAGACTGCCACTCCCTCATGCGCCCCGCCTCCTCCTTCGCGAGCATTACTGCTTCGCAGAAGGAGGTGACGGCTTCCCATTACCTCTCGCTCCGTACCATGGCTCGCACCAGGGCCGGACGCGAGAGGTCGCCGCCGCCGATCGCCTCCACGAGGACACGGCGGTGCTCCGCCCAGGCAGGGCACACCTCCACCGTATGCTCCACCGTTGACCGACTCCTTCGGGCTTAATTTTGACCTACTTCAAACGGTCAGATTTCATTTAAACTTATCGAGGACCAATGACAATACAATAATTTCATAAATTTGTGCCATTATCCTTTACCAGGGTTACCAGGATAGCTAATAAAAAAAAAACTATAAAACACTCTTTTGTAGCTAGCCGAAATAAAAAATAGAAAATAAATAATAGTTAAAAAAACTAAAAAAACTCGCTTCCATAGAAAACCAAACTAAAAAGTAGAAAATATTTTTTTAAAAGAGTTGGTTACGCTTTAAAAAAAAAAAAACTTTTTAGTTTGGTTTTCTATGGAAGCGTGATTTTAGGTTTTTTTTTTTTAAACTATGGATTATAGTGGTCAATCGTCATGAATACACGAGTAATTTACCAGAAGAGGCCATAAATAAATAGCATATTATTCGATTCGCGCGAATTTACTCGCCCAAATAGTGCGAATCGACCTTTTTCAATAATGTATAATATTTTATAGGTGACTCGCTCGAAGTTAATTTAATGTGGATAAATCAATATTTCCACAAATATGTATTAGACAACTAGCACGTTTTGAATTTTATGCAATTAAGTTCGAGTTTCTTCTATTACTTAGTTTTTTTTTTTACTATATTGCAATAAATTCAGCTACCGATTCACCCACAATTAAATTAACTCCGTGCAAATTGCCTAAAAAAAATACCTATTATTGAAAAGTGCCGATTAGCCCGTTCTAAGCGTACTTGACACATGTGCCGAAAAATACCTGTCTATTTCAATAGAACATAGTGGCTGTGCTCCATACTGAGACAAGTAGCCATATGAAAATGAAGACGTAACTTTGGTTATGCGACGTTATCATATGAGATCGGATAGGGAACGAACACATCTGAGGCAGCTCTGGAGTACGTGACGTAATTGACAAGCTGCAGGAACGTCTTGCGAGACGGTTTGGCAGGTGCAAAGAAATTTCGTATACAGTGCAAAAATGGCCGAACCGTAATTGTCACCAGTGCACCAGTAGCATAAACCCAGACGCTGGATAAATACTTGACAAACTACAACTTGAAACAATATAAAAAAAATCGAACCACGCACAATGTAGAAAAACTGAACTTTGCTGTTGAAAAAAAATCTTCCATAATCGGGACATTCGATATATTTTTCTATGATTAATATATAAAGATTTTTGGAATGTCTCCTTCACTTACTACTGTGAGTATTTGCTTCTGCTAATTTTCATGACTCTTAAGTTAACGGGAAGTACCCATTGGTTTTGATCTATTTGCGGATATCAAAATATGCCACATTTATGGCCTTATTTTTTTTAATTGCGTTAATTTAGAAGCTTGATTTTTAAGAGCTCTACGGGACCGCAGCCTTATTTCATATTGATTTCAACTTGATACATTTAAGTATTTTAGAGAAAGGCCCTTGACAGACTGATACATAGACAACGAAGTGATCCTACAAAGGTTCTGTTTTCTGCTTTTGAGGTACAGAACTCAAAAATAGAACCATATAAAGTTGTAGGAAGATATGAAAAGTATCTCCCGACCCTTGCAAGAGCCAGCCCGCGATGCTGCGCCTTAGTTTTAAATTAGTCCCTAAATAATTTTAACCCAGATCCAGCCTGTCCCTTGCTGCCCCCCTACCAGTGATTGCCTAAGCCGAGATTCATACCCCCTTTGGGGTTGCCCTTAGGTCTTTCGCTTTATTTATAAATACAATACGCCCCGGCTGGAGGCCTAAAAAGTTAACTTTTTAGGAATCGCCGGGCAAAGATTCAGTTTAAGTAGTCAGAACTTTTTACAGGTTAACCACGAGATGTCCCACCAAAAAAAAAGTATGAAATTTAGTGATGATTGCCTTGAAAAATTGGTAAGTTTTGTAAGTCCGAAATTGCATCTCTGTGCAAGTGAAGACACAACTAGGAACAAAGTCAACAAATTGTTAGTTAACTTGAGCTCTAGTCACAGAATGAGCTTATAATTAAGTGTACAATTAACACAAAAGTTCCATTAGTTTGTTGCCATCTACGTCTAAAAAATAATATTTGTTTTGGTGAAACTTAAATAAAAGCGACGCTCTAGCTTCGTTTATTTTTCGATTCATTCCGTAAAAGCGAGCTTTTTTTGAATATATACGACATTCATCATAAGCCAGAGAAAGCCAATTTTGAATAACGCTCATCTTTAAGTACATATATCATGCACGGAACGTACAAGATGCGAAATATCTCATTCAAGCCGATGTTTAACATATAAATTGCTATCAATTTTTTTTAGATCTATATTTTCGTGGCTGCTCGACGGAGATAAGGCGAGGGCGCGCCACCGTGGTTTTATTGCCTAAATGCAGAATGATATCCTACTGGATGATAAAAAAGCGATTATGGAAGTCTTTTTAATACGTATGTACTGCAGAATTGGATAAAGATTGGGAATTTGATTTTATATCCCGGAGAAGCTATGGAGCTGCTTCGGTCTGATCGCATTCTGGTGATTTCTTTTTAATTTTATGGCTTTTAAATAGAAACTGCATCGTTTACCTGTGAGCAAATAACTTATGGTGATTGGGGTTGTGTACTTATCACTTTTCTTTATGGTTTATGCTCAATGACCTACGAGGATTTTATGTTAAGTAAATCGCCATACCTACATATTATAACCTAACGTTATAAATATAGCCTCAGCACGAGTAGTTATTTATCTGTATCTATACAAGTAACAAGTGAAAAATGTATTTGAAATTCAAATAATTGCTTTGTTACTAAATTAATAAGAAAGTATAAACGATACTTATAGGACGGGTGTACCAGTTTTGACGGGATTTTCACTGTTTTTCCCTTTTGATATTAAGGAGTATCTGAGGTTACTTTATGTTTATGTATGAATTCGTGGGCACAGCTTGTGACTAATTAAGACACAACCGCAATAATAACATTTAAAAAACCTGAAAATATCAAATTATAATTATCTCACTTTAAAGATCTCGGTCTATCTATGCCAAACCCTACCCTACAAATGCCACCAACATTAGAATAATAAAAAAACAAGATCACTGACACTATTTCTTTATCTACCCTGTAAGTAAACCAACTATTAAAAAATAATTTAATTACCACCAACGACACCAACACATTCGTTCGATTACGTTTGATATCGGATAAAAGTATCAAATTAAAAAAGCTTGCCAGTCGCAGCAACGTCGGCGAGTTGATGCCAGCTCGACGGGATTTCGTTAAGATAACGCTGTGATCGCCGCCCGAACAAATTCACCTAATATTATTTTTACGCCTTTCAATATTACCAAATTGAATTAACAAAATGGAAGCTACAATTTAAAAATCCTCGAATTTGTCCTTAGATATCTTCTCTCTGGGGATTTTTCTAATTGTTATTTGTCGAAATATAGTTTTGAATTAATTAAAGCGAAATTGAGAAGACGAATTAATTTGTCAAGACAGACGGTGTTGCGTAACAGTCCAGGGCTGGAGACTACTTACCATTGTCATGAAAATTATTTACTTCAATTTATTTACGACTTTTAAGTTGACCTTTTTGAATGAATGGCACGATGTTTTGCATTGCCAGCTTGTAAAGATCTCTTTCCAATTAAATATTCAATTAAAAACACCGTTTAGTCTTATTCAATTCCGTCTTATTTCATCACCACTGCTTTTAAAACGATGAAGGAATACATCGTGAGGAAACCGGTATGTCCTAGAAACAAAAATTTGAAGACATGTGACATCTACCAACCCGCATTGGTTCCGCGTAGTTGTTTACAGCCCAGTCCTTCTCGAAGAGAGAAGGTCTCTGCCCCAGTAGTGGGAACAATATATTCTTTACGTTTTTTTTTATTTCTGCTTGTATTTCGTTTTCAATGTTTTGTAGTATAATTTAGCTTACATATGACAATTAATTTAATGTCTAGTGTTTCGTAATGTTAATTATGTACTTGCTGTTGTATATAATCAATGTCTTCTAACTTAACAGACAACTGTGCTGAGGAGTTTATTATTGCGCCACTTTTCTTCCCAGCTAAAGCACTGGAAAGTGGTGTAGAGCGCGTGTTTAGGGAGACTGTCTTATGTAATTTTGACGTTCAAACAATGCTGACTTTCAGCCTCGTATATACGACTTCTGATTCTGATAGGCTATGGGTTTTTATTATTTAAGTTTTAGTATTTGTACTTCTTTTTACTCATGATTTGCTGCACCGTTCGACGTCACACGTCAGCGCCGGCTGTCACTGAAAACCAGCGCTTGGGCTCTGTCTCGCATAGAGTCGCAGTATTATGCTGAGCGATGGCCATTTTGCGTGGATGTGACGCATATTTTACCCACCTTTTTTATATTTTTGTTGTGTTCATTTTTTTTTGCGTCATGTTTACTGCTAATAAACGTATTTTCTTTCTTCTGATTATGTATGTCTTTTAGTATTATTCACGTCATTACTTTGATTTCCCGAAAATAATATATTTGGCCTAATGCTTAGAACAAATCCAGCCCAGGTATGTTCATAAATTTAATAAGTAATTGAACCATATCCCAAACATATAAAATACTAAACGATACTCACTTTGACATCCACACAATAATTTGACTACAACATACACTCGAATAGCCTGAATGAAGCCCACTGATAACGAATTTATTATTAACAAATGACTGGTCAATAAGATAGCTCATGCAATTATCGGCCTTGGGGTTGAATGAAATGAAACACTATGTTAACTGAGTACATAGTCCGGCAGTGGTTATATAATACTAGTTGTGGTTCAATTTAAGCGGTCAGTTAACAATGGCACGGTCAACTGTTTGATTGTACTGGTGAGTTAAACGTCATCAACGTCAAACGGCACTTCGTTTATCATAATATTAATGGATATAGAATTGAAGGTCTTATTTAGACCGTGGCCCTGGCATATGGGCAACTAAAGGAATACGGGTGGGTTTTAGTCAGTAAAAGTCTGACACGCCCTTCCGCTCCACCCAAGAGTGGGAGACGTAATTTGATGATTTCCCATCCACAAAAAAAAAAAACAAGGTCTTATTTAATTAGTTTTCTTATAAATCAAAAGTTTTATCCCCTGAATCCCATTGTCCGTGTGATGCCGGACGTTAAGAATAACCTAACCCCTTTTCTACCCGTGGGTGTCGTATAACGCTACTAAGGGACTTAGGTACTAGAGAATGGGCAGCAGCGTTCTCTATGCATTTTACCACCGTACTGCGATAGTCAACCTGCCAAGCGTGGCAATTATGGCAAAGACCCCCAAATTGGGAGAGGCTTTTGTCCAGTAGTGCATGACTTAAGATGATGAGAAATGATGATGATGATATCAGAATTTGGTATTCAGTTTAGTTTGTGATCTTCCTGTGGGAGTCAGTAAAGACAATAAACCGCCGGGTTAAAGGCAAAACCGACTATCTGCGATTTTTTGAGTTTTTCACTGCAATATACCATTCGATTCGCCATTTGATTCTTTACCTAATGGTATATTAAAGTGAAAAACTCAAAAAAAAGCAGATAGTCGGTTTTGCCTTTAACCCGGCGAAATACTTTTTCTTTCTTTCTTTCCAATTCGCAGAACGGTGATAATTCTGGAAACCTTTCAAATCAAACAAAAACTAACTTAAATTATAATAAAATACAGTTCCTAGTAAACTTTTTCTAATACCATTTCAATTACAAATCCATTCCATAAATACTTGGTTTCCGAGAAAAGCGTCTGGGATCAACAAACTGGTGTGATGTGATTTTTGCCAATTGTTGCTAGTTGTACATTTTAACTTGAGTTTGGCTGAAGTATGCCTAGGTGCCAACCGACTGTAGGTCGACAATTTCTCACACTTTTTGAGAGTTAGCAATGAGACAAGTACCAGCTTACATCAAACAAACAAGTTTGAAATGAGTTAAGTAATTGAATTTCAAGTCGAGAAGAGACCTCTAAATAATTATAGGCACTTATTCTTCTTTCTGTTTTATACAAAACAGTTTAACTGGATTTTTGAAGCTACTGAATTATACGTATGTCTATGTATCTGTATACACCCTGTGGTTGCAGGGGCACACAACTTTACCATGAATACCGGATATGATTCTGAACGCCCCTGTTTTAAAATTTTTCGTCGGTTACAAAAAAAGAAATGATCTGTTCCATACATTTTGAACGCGTAGGTTTTGTACTTTTCCATGAAAATGTAACTGTAGAATTTTTTTAACACAAGGTGGTTCAGAATCTATGATAGTAGTTTGGTCTGCCACTCTGTATTAGTCACATATGTACGAGTACTTGAAAGTAAATGGCAGTTTCGCAGTATAACTGCACGTTAAAGCTTTCTATTCTGTTTACAGTTAACCTTGTGTTTGCACTTCAATTCACTGAAGTGCAAGGAGCTCGCAATAAAGGCGGAACCACGCATTCGAAACTGCACTGAAGCTGTATTGACGTTCCTTACACCTATATCAGCAGCCTATATCGTTCCCACTGCTAGAACACAGGCCTCTTCTCGGTGAAAGGTAGGGGCCATAATCTACCACGCGGGACCAGTGCGGTTTGGTAGATGTCACATGTCTTCGAACTGACTGGCCTGTTAGTCTAGTGGTTACTGACCCTGACTGCTTTTTTTTTTCAGGATGGGAAATCTTCAAATGACTTCTCCCGCTCTGGGCGGAGCGGGAGGGCGTGTCAGACTTTTACTGACTAAAACCTACCCGTGTTCCATCAGTTGCCCATGTGCCAGGGTCACGGTATCTCTTTCGAACAATCACGCGACCCCGGCAGGCATCGGTCCTAGTGTAGGGGCACTGCTGCTGACATCTCTTTGAGGCGCGCGTGGAACACTGCGCGCCGTCGACCCGAGCTTGGTCCTTACCGGGCGGCGAGCTACCCATTGCTCGCCACCCACAAGCTCGCGCCTACGGTGGCCGGGAGTCCGCAATCGACTCCCGACGCCCGGGGCGTCTCCTCCTGCGGCGGCTAGGGACGTGAGGGCGCAGAGACTGCCACTCCCTCACGCGCCCCGCCTCCTCCTTCGCGAGCATTACTGCTTCGCAGAAGGAGTTGATGGCTTCCCATTCCCTCTCGCTCCGTACCATGGCTCGCACCAGGGCCGGACGCGAGAGGTCGCCGCCGCCGATCGCCTCCGCGAGGACACGGCGGTGCTCCTCCCAGGCAGGGCACACCTCCTCCGTATGCTCCACCGTGTCCTCCAGACGATCCTCGCAATGGAGACCCTGACTGCTAAGACTGAGTTCGTGGGTTCGATTCCCACCCAGGACAAATCTTTGTGTGATGAGCACAATCATTTGTTCCGTGTCTGGGTGTAATTTATCTATAATATGTAGATATGTATTTAGAAATATATAAGTATGTTTATCAGTTGTCTGGTTGCCATAGTACAGGCTCTGCTGTTGTGTTGGTTGTCCTAAGATATTTATTTATAATTTTTGGTTCTAAGACATGCCGGTTTTCTCACGATGTTTTCCTTTACCGTTTTGAGGGCTGTGGTGATGAAATAATTTACACAAAGTAAAGCGTCTGCTTGTGTTCGAGCGCACGACCTACTACGTGTAAGTCGCGGTCGTAAGTCGCGGTCGCGGTCCTTGCACCTGTTGGGCACGAATTCAAAAGTTAATTTGAAAATTTTGGAACTTGCAAAGTAAAAGCAAGAATGCCCATAGAATTAAAGCGCGTTAAGGTTATCGGGCATGGATTTAAATTTGCATGCAAATGCAGGCTTAATGTAGGTGTGGGATTAATTACATGCGCGAATACCATCAAGCGCTTTAAGCGCTCATTGTATGTCGCCGTGCGCGGCGCGGCTACAAATCAACCTCGCCGATGAAATATCCTGTTTCGCTGGATTCTCTCTGTTTTGTTCGATCCCACTAAATTGAAGAAGCGTTGGATCTTGTACCTATTATTGTATTGTACCACAGAACAGATTTAAACAAATAGCTGCGATTTGTTTGTCTATTTTAAAATCGCTACGGGCTTCTATTGTTGAAACAGTATTATAAATTATAATAGTTAGGAGGGAACTGCGTTTTCAATGGCTTTATTCGATAGAACCTATCTTCAAAACAATTTTTTTTTTCTCTCTTTTGGTTGTGGTACCTAACAAAAATTCGTGTGTAGCTTCACTTATTAAGTAAAATATCTGGTTGACCGAGCTTTGCTCGGTATTTTTTGGTAAATTGTGTTTAAAATAATAAGTTTATGTTCAAGCTGATTATCGATAAAGTTGGTCATTGAAAACACGAATAAAACGACATTTTATGAAAATGAAGCCTAGCTAGATCGATTTATCGCCCCCGAAACCGCCTGTATATTAAATTTCATGAAAATCGTTGGAGCCGTTTCCGAGATTCAGATTATATATATATATATACAAGAATTGCTCGTTTAAAGATATAAGATTAAAGATATAAGATATCAGTTAAAGGAAGTTATTATAACATCATCAATATAAACTAAGTGGAAAAATACGAATTACTGAAGCTCACCAAATTTATTTCTGACCACTCAAAAATATACCCTTTAAAAAAAAGTTTCTTTTTTCAAGTCCGTTCATAAATAACGTAGGTATGTAGTAAAAAAAAAAACCAACAGAATTGAGAACTTCCTACATTTTATAAGTTGGTAAGAAAATCTGGAATGAATTGAGAATCTCCTCTTTTTTTAAGTCGATTAAAAGGGGTTTACTGTTTGTTTGTGAGAGGTAACGTCAGCACCGATCCGATTAAAACAAAATAGTTAACAAATAGAGGGCTGCATCATTCCATATTTTAAACTAAAATATTACCACGGACTTATATTCCCGAAAATAATAATTCACCAGTCAAGACAAAAAACGTAAAGAATATTTCCACCGATATTCATTTCATCCTACGATTGAATTGGAGGGCGCGGCATTGTACCGAGCAACAAGCGCACACTCTATCAAATGACGGTAGATCCCACCTGACTAAGGACGAATTTCACCAACTAAACTAAACGCGATCAACACATCTTAACCGCGTTCAAGAGCCGTCAACGTCAACATTTTTGTGAAAATATTGATACTGACAGCTCTTAAACGTGGTTTAGACGTCAAAAATTCAGATTCATTGGTGAAATGTTCCCTGAAACACTTCCTTTAAATATTTACCGAGAAGATTAAATGCAGTACTTTATAAACTACTAATATGGTGCATATGTGCATTCCAACCCGTGCCGAGGTATTTTTGCAATAAACTTGACACGGCATACACGGCTGAATTTCAATAGATCCCGCCTGGACAGGTAGTCGAAGTAATATCAAGTCTCATATTAAAATTGAAAAGTATTATATACCTGGCGAAATTGAGGAAATTTGAAAATGATTAATGCGATTGTTGTAAGTTTTATGACATTTCAGGAGGAAAATGATTTAGTCAAATTAAAATGATTTGAGAAAATCTAATTTTCCGTTGTCGAATTTTATGTCCGGTGTTTTTTTTACAGAAATTCGATGTTTTCTTTACAATAACTGTGTTTCTACGGAAAGTAGAATCTCTTCACAGGCTACGTACGTTTGGGCACGCCACAATTGCGGCGGTAAGTCCCCTCTTTGAGGAGTGGATAGAGAGGCGTCACGGCGTCCTCACCTTCCGCCTGACGCAGGTTCTCACCGGGCTTGGGTGCTTCGGTGGGTTCCTGTTCAGGATAAAGCGGGAGGATACGTCCGGGTGTTTCCATTGCGAGGATCGTCTGGAGGACACGGTGGAGCATACGGTGGAGGTGTGCCCTGCCTGGGCGGAGCACCGCCGTGTCCTCGTGGGAGCGATCGGCGGCGGCGACCTCTCGCGTCCGGCCCTGGTACGAGCCATGGTACGGAGCGAGAGGGAATGGGAAGCCGTCACCTCCTTCTGCGAAGCAGTAATGCTCGCGAAGGAGGAGGCGGGGTGCGTGAGGGAGTGGCAGTCTCTGCGCCCTCACGTCCCTAGCCGCCGCAGGAGGAGACGCCCCGGGAGTCGGGAGTCGATAGCGGACTCCCGGCCACCGTAGGCGCGAGCTTGCGGGTGGCGAGCAATGGGTAGCTCGCCGCCCGGTAAGGACCAAGCTCGGGTCGACGGCGCGCAGTGTTCCACGCGCGCCTCAAAGAGATGTCAGCAGCAGTGTAGGGGTCTACTAGGACCGATGCCTGCCGGGGTCGCGTGATTGTTCGAAAGAGATACCGTGACCCTGGCACATGGGCAACTGATGGAACACGGGTGGGTTTTAGTCAGTAAAAGTCTGACACGCCCTCCCGCTCCGCCCAGAGCGGGAGAAGTCATTTGATGATTTCCCATCCTGAAAAAAAAAAAAAAAAAAAAAAAAAGGCTACGTACGTTATAGGGCTATAATCTATATCCATTGTTTGTCCGTGTGACCGAGTTGTTTTAATAAACTTTGCAATGGATTCAGATGCGGTTTCCATCATTATTCCAATATGTATTTTGGACATTAATATCCTATATTCGTTTATTGTGGATTACACATACAACTGGGTACAATAAATTCATATTGTAATGTAACAAGGACTTTCTATGTTACTAAAACTTACAAATTAACCAAATAACAACCTTCGTGGCTCAACAATGGCTCTAATTATTGTTTTATTTATCTTATACCTTTAAACGAGCAATTCTTGTATATATATATAATTTGAATCTCGGAAACGGCTCCAACGATTTTCATGAAATTTAGTATACAAGGGTTTTCGGGGGCGATAAATCGATCTAGCTAGGATTCATTTTTATACAATGTCGTTTTATTCATGTTTTCACTGACCAACTTTATCGATAATCAACTTGAACATAAAATTATTATTTTAAACACAATTTTCCAAAAAATACCGAGCAAAGCTCGGTCAACCAGATATTATTTACATTAAATTCATTAACTAAATAATATTAAACTATTAACAAAAATAAAGAAACCTCGGTTTTATCGGCAAATCGTAAAGACCGTGTAATGTAGGGGCTGGCCGATAGTACCTATTTCATAAACTACAAAGTACGTCAGTCAAGTTTATCTTATTCGACATCATACCTAACTTTAATCGCAGGTCGCAGATGAACCCGTTTGCACTTAAACTTTTAACTTATAATCGCTAGTATTACACCCAGATACAGAGAGTTAAAACTTACAATTGAATCGGTGGAGTTCAACAAAGACTTATAGTAAAGGCGTCGCCCTCGCCGTTCGACTTTCTAATTACTGTTTTGTTGCTAAGCTTCTATTGAAACAAGATATTAATCACGAAAGGTGCTTTGATATCGGGAAAGTAAGACTTTGGATAGGATAGACTTCTAAATCATAAATTTTGAAGCGATTTGTGCTTGCCTTGATTCAAAATGATTATCGGTTAACATTCATGTAAATAATTTTGGAGTTGACTTCAAGTAGAAGAACGAACTGAATTGCAGAATATTGTTATTGCTTTAACTAACAAAATTTAGGTGAATACTTAGCTTTGTATTTATTCCAGCTTAATTAATGTGAAAACAGGAAATACTGAAAAATACCTAACTACTTAGCAGTGGCGAAAGCACCATATAACACGATTCCTACCGGCTTGCCTTCGGGGATTCGCATTGGTAACTCTATCACTATTAAACATACAATAGTATGTAAATAGTGGCTACTATTGTCAATAAATATAGTTACACTACGGGTATTTAATTCACCATAACATTCAAACAACAAAAAAGGTTATTTATAGCTTTTTATTATAACAAAAGAGAAATGTTCTAAATTAACCCGGCGCCAAAACGTCATAATCGGGAACTAAAAATTCATACAACAGCGATCCCGTAATGATGTCACTTTAGGTCACGTGGCACCGCTTGATATGTACGTGAGCAAGCCGCTGTACAACGGGTTATGACAGAGACAGGTATAGAAAAATGCGTCAGCGAGAACGAGATAGAGGAATATTGCATATTTTATTCGGTTTTCAGCTGTTCAATTTAATTGCATTTAATTCATTACATTCCTATATTAATTTTAGAATGATAGTAAGTATTCTTTATTGATGAGTCAGTAAGTTAAAGCCGACTTCGCTTCGGCTTCTCTTTTAGAAAAATTTACACCTCGCCACTGCTACTTAGGTCATCATTGTCATAATTCCGGCTGCAAGACGCTCACTGCTAGACATAAGCCTCTCGTAATTCTGAGGACTTTGCCATAATCGCCACGCGTGCCAGGCAGGTTGGCGATTAGACTATAGTAGTAAAATCAATAGAGAAAGCTGCTGCTCATTCTCTAGTAAGTCCCTTAGTCGCCTTTAATGACGCCTACGGAAAGAAATCGACGGTGCTATTCTTAACGTCCGGCACCACAGAAACGGTACATGTAATATACCTAGGACAAAGTAAACAGACTACGTAATACCGGTAGGCAACTGGAGGAACCTACTTTATATGTATACCCAAAAGCATAATTAAGAAGGTAATTTCACGGAGGTTTTTCCGTGAGCTCATCACCGCATCCTACAGATACGTACGTAAATTTCTTTGACGAAAACGTGCGCACGTGAGTTCCTGCCTCAACTCGTAGTTAGGGCAAAACGTGCGCCCGTTTACCTCTCCACATATGTAGCAAAACCATCTATTACTAATACTTTTTTAGTTACACACGTAAGCCCATTTATCTGTAGATAGAATATCATAATACTCGCGCAGAGTATAAGGAAGGTAGTTATTATAATTTCAGTTGTTCGGCTCAGTATCGACATCAGTACGATTACCACGTACAATACATTAATATTGCAAACCGGTTTTGGGTAAAGTTTTGGATATACTGCTCCCAAGTCGTCTGGATCACAAAATACATACCAACAAGAAATATATACGTACGTACACACCATATAGGAGTGAGTTATATGCAAGATAAAGTAAATTATGATGTGGATGTTTTAGATTACGATGAATTTATTATAAAGCCGCCGCGGAATGTTTCAGAATAAAATATGTAAATCATTAAAACACGACGCAGGTGAATATAAAGAAACTTAAATGAGAAATGTACGGTTTAGTATTCATTAATGATGAATTCCCTTTTTCATACCCATGGGTGCCGTAAGAAGCGACTAGGGGACATACTAAATAAAGGGCAGCAGCGTTCTCTATGCGATTTTACCTGCCAAGCGTGGGGATTACGGCGAACTCTCCCAAATTGAGGGAGGCCTATATCCAACAGTGGAAGGCTAAAATTTTGATGAAGATTAATGATTAATAATTTTATTTATTTAAGTAGGTTTGCTAATTCTTTGGCCAAAGAATGACCCAGCCCTCTGGTCACGTGAAGTGTCGACCAGCTGATGAGAAATTTCCTTAAAAAGGAGGTGCGCAATCGGGCCCCATGACCCGAGCGTTTCAACCCCAAACGGCTCAAAACTGTAGTTACCTATAAGGTTACAGTATTTGCGCCGCTTGAGGGTCTCAGCAGTCGCAGCAGCGGCGCCAGCACTTCTGGGCACGTTTCCAGATGACAGTGATGCGGACGAGTACTTCGATGCCTAGGTGTCCTTTGTTTTTGTATTTATTTGTATAGCTAGTTATTTATTTTACAATAGTATATCTGTAACCGAAAAAATATTTATTAAAATTACTAATTATAAAAAAAAAGTAGGTTTGCATAAACACGTTAATCATATTTTTTTAAATTGGTCGAGGTTAGTATTTCCTATCTACTTGACTACTCTGAGAAAAAAAACTGGAACAAACTCAAAGATCACCGTCTCTTTTATAGTCCAGATTTAATCTTGCCACCAACCACTTAGATTGAATGACAGGTCTGTCCAATCAGTGCATTTGTCAGTAATCATGCAGCTGAACTCAGAACTTAAGGACTTATTAATGAGAACGCGATACCAAAGATATTTCAAATGTCTATTAGCTTTGAGGCACTAATTCTATTACTTGACTACTGAAGATCCGATCTTTGATTAGAATTGAACTAGGATTAAATTAAGAACTTTTTAAGTACGGCATTCGAATCCTAAAATTTAATTGCGAAGTCTTTTGTCGTCTAGCCACTTACTATGTTCGTAACACGCCTCTAACCTATCGAACAGCCTTTCATTCGGTTTTCACTTTTAATTGAAAACTCCAATTCAATTGCGGGGCAGTCGTTCCCGGCTTTTAAAAGAATGACAGCGATTGAACTCATTCGAAATTATAATTTCAACGATTGATCGAGTTCTCTTTGTGTTGAACTTTTAATTATAACAAATCTATGTAAAAGTTTAACTTTTGTAAACTGCGCCGTGGATTTCTCTTCCGTCTTCGAGGATAATTCAAAGATGGTTCTGAATGGATTAAAGCGTACCCGAGGAATTAAAACTACGTTGCGCAGGACGGCTAGCGTTTCTTTACAGTTTTTGTTGCGCGTTTATTGTACAATTATGAAAAGAAATAGGTATCAACCATTTAATTATACTCCATTAAATATTAAATATCAATTATTATCTATGCTTCAATGTTGGAATTTAGTTTCAATCCAACGTTTAAAATCAAACAACACACGATATTTGCAAATTGATACAACCCTGCAAGGTATTCGTATTATGTTCTGAGAGAACATCTTTTCTCTTATATTACTAGTTTTTACTGTTCTAGAAATTATTTTTGGGAACATAACGTAACATTACGACTTGTTTCCCTCAAAGGTTAAGCTGATATGTACCTATAGTACATCCACATATCGCCACTTACCGATGTTTAAGTCCCATGTAATAGGGGGCGAACCTATTGCCAACCGGCGACAAATCCAGACTCCGGGCTGATACTGAAAAAATCCGGAAATAAAAAATAAAAAAAACTTTGCCCGACCTGGGAATTGAACCCAAGACCTCACGCTCAGCAGTAACGCTTATGACCAAAAGAACCAACGAGGCAGTCGTCAAAAAGAAGTTCTGAAAATTAAATTAAACCAATTACTTGTATACAGAGCATGTTTATCCGATCGGCAATCGAATGCTTATTCAGCTTTCGTTTTGAAAATTAGGCCCATGTTACTAGGCGTACCCTCAAGAGTTTAGCAAATAAATACCACGGTCCTTGAGTAAACACAACCCGTGATTGCAGAGCGGTATTATTATACCGCTGAGATACACAGACTATCTACTGAGGCAGTACTACAACCTAGGGTAGGAACTAGACTGCTTTGGACTCTGCATTCGGATGTTTTATTTCCTGAGTCTGTCTACGTTGTCACTGAAGTCCGTTAATATTATTTCGTGTTGATTTATATTTTTAGCGTTCCGTCATCGAAATTGAAAAATGGAAGCGTTATGGATACATTTTGTTGTTAGTCTGTTTGTCTATTAAGTCAAGACTCTGGCTTGACTGATAAAAGGATTTTAAATGCATGGAATTCGTAATGACCTTCAATTTTCTGGCTCTACTGAAATGTCTTTTTAATGTATAACTAAATAGGCACTTGCAGATGACCCTCTCACTGAGAGGATGCCTGTGTCCCAGCAGTGGGAATATTATAGGCTGGTGATGATGATGACGAGGCAGATGGTTTAATTGAAATAAATGAATCGACTTTAAGGCCGGTAGTGTCCTAACCAATGTAAACTTAATTTACTGAAGGACTAACGTGGTCTCCTTCCATTGGAACTTTTACTTTCGTTACTTTTATTTTTGATCCCATTCAGACTTACTGTAAAACCTTCAACAAACGTGACCAACTCACACTTGGCCAGTTGTTTTTTAATCCTCTTAGTAGCACAGTCTTGTGTTATTTTTGGTTTTAGTTCTTTTCCGTACTCCCAATGTTTGTTATGTAGGTACTTACACCCTTTCCCGCGTGGGGACCGCTCCGATTTGCCGCGTGTTTTGGAATTCTCCGCTACCTCCTCTCCTCTGGGTTTTGATGGCAAGAAGGGAATATTAGTCTACGTTGGGATGTCGGCATAATGGAACATATCGCTCAGATTCCACAACATACATTTTCCTTCCGCTTTGTGGTATTGAGTTTGAGTACAGTAACCGAAAGAAAATCAAGTTTCGTATCGGAAATAATTTCACCCCCCAATTTGGTATACCAACGTTTATTTTAATTTCCCTCAGTCCCATTATTTCGTGCAATTTTGTGACGCACTAAAGATCCCATTGAATTTCACGATTAATGGTGTCGTTACTTGAATGCAGCAATCCGTGAGACAAAACCAGAGGGTCGAAGGCGAGGAAATAATTAGAGAAACTAGTTTGTTCTCTACGGACGATTAATGTTAGTTTACGATCTAGATTTACAACGGAGCTCCTTCGAACTTTGCTCTTGTGCACTAAGCGTTTTGATTTGTCGAGCACCTCTATTTATTTCATTACAAATTTTGTAGTTACTTGTTTCTTTTATTCTAAAATAAAAATAAAATAAAATAAAATTCATTTATTTCAGGCATAAGAACCCATATTACAAAAATTTAGTTAAAATGTGACAATGCTGTAGCAGAAAATAATGAAATATCATCAACAAAATAGAAATATAAGTCACAGAGTTGATATAAAATACAATGTCAAAACAGGTAACAGAGATGGAATTTAAATAAAATAAAATGTCAAATTTACGGGTCACAGGATTAGAATTTAAACAAAATGTCAAATTTCTTGATAGAGCTTGATATTTCTAAGCTAAAGTTGGAATTTGTGAAATTACTTACAGATTTTATTAAACGAAACTGAGGATAAATGAAAAGAACTAATCTAGGTAAGAAAATCTAAAAGTTGTCGTGTGTTCAGGTCCCGGTCAAAGAAAACAAAAGCTGTTTTCTTTGCAAGTAGCGACGTCACTTGCAACCCCTTTGATGATGTGGCAAAGGCAACCACACCGACGAGTTGTAGTAATTAGAACGGTTCCTCTGAATATACTAAGCGATAGAAAGGATTATTCCGATTTATTTTCCGTTCGTTTTATCTTTTGAAGTGGTTTTCTTGCATGGCAGCAGATTATTTTATCGTTGGCAGGTAAGAAGCACTCTGTTAACTTTGTTGTAACTCTGACTGTTTTGTGGTTATATTCGATTTCATTGCTCTTTCATTTACCTTCTTTGAGTTAACTTAAAAGGTAATATAAGCCGTATAATCTATTGTTGGCTAAATTACCTACTAATTAGAAGATAATTTCGGTACGTTTACCTCTAATTATTTCAGTCTTGTTAACTCACACAAAGAGTTCACATCACTTGACAGGAAAGCCGTATTCGAGAATAAATAAGTGATGCCGTATTGCCTCAGAATAGGGCTCCGGTGAATGTTGACTCACGCGAGGATGTGCGGACATGTGTCGATTCAGACGCACTCTTAAAGGTGCGTTTATTTACGTTCCTTTAGAAATAGGTGATGCGTTGCGTTCACGCCTTTCGACGGGAAAAAAGGCTTATTTTTTCACACGTTTCCTGTTTTCCCTTTTTCAAACGGTCCCCAGTGATGATCTGTTCTGTATATATAAGTGTGTGTTATTCCAGAGCGGGAATGTATATTGCTAACTCTACGGGGGATAAGAATAGAGAACGGATTCTTGCACAAAAGGCTTTTCTACAGTGAGCACCTAATTCATTATGAATGGAACTGTATAAATATGAATGTAGTAAAGTCGCGGTAATTTATTTCACCAGCAGTGTACATCTAAGTAATATCAAGCTTCTAAGCGTATGTTGTAGTTAGTGAAATCCTTACTTATAATGAATATATCCACGTCGTGAAAAGGTTTCGTCAAGTGCATGTACCATCAAAATAGCACGTTGATTACGTAGCGGCCCTCAAAAATTCCCCCTCGCATGCACGAAAGCGATTCATGAAGCTTGCTTCGTTTGCCTCAACTCGTCTGCAATCTTGTATCTCCGGAGTTTAAGTGTTTGACCTCCCTTTGCCCAAATGAAGCTCACGAACATGCCTACCAAGATGTTATTTGTTGCCATTTGACTTTTATTTCTTAAACGCTAAGGTCGATATTACATTGTTACGTGGCCCCAGGTAATTTTGCTGGCGGACGCCTTTTGTATTTCTTTTTCCGTTTTTTACTCTACCAGGAGAATTTACCAGCTCCAATCCGAGTCTATGCTTGCCCAAGAGGAAAACGGATAGTGAAACTGAATACTTACATGGTATGTTCATTTTCTGTTAGATGTGGGACCAAGTTATGTTTCATTTCAACTTAAATATGTATTTTGTATATTGTATATCAAAGAAGTGTTGACTTTTAAATTGGATTTAAAACTTGTTCGGTTATTCAAAGAGGTATCTTTGTGAAACTATTAAAAGTTTGATATAGACTACTTACTTTGTTGCTTTGTAGATAGTCATTAGATTAAGTTGTATTCTTGAAGATAGCTGTCTCTAGTACTTTTTGAGAGATTGTTACTAATAGTTGTTTTCCAAAGAAACTTGTTTTTGATTTTGAAGTTTGTGAATTGTTTTAGTTAAGTTAGAACATCCTTTTTTTATTGATTGATTAATTAAGTGATTATTTATGTGTATTTTATATTAAACAAATATAATAACATCAAGCCTTGTTTCCACGAAGGGTTGGGTAGAGGTGTAGGTAAATGTAGTACATAATATTTATATATTACTTAGATATTTTAAGTAAAATTTCAAACTGCTTCATCATCTAGAAAACCAGTTACACCAGTAGGTAAATATGTAAAATTCCTAATAGGTGCCTAATACTCAATTATACATAAAAACCACCTATTTATTCTTTCTCACGGTTCATTAACGTGTGAGTATTACGTTTCTCTCTAATATATAATATGGAACGAAGGATTTTCCGTCGGCTTCGGCTCGTAAGCCTTTGATTATGACCCAATCCGATATTTTACCCTAGAAGCTTATGACCAGCGTCAATTACCGATTTTGCTTACAAAGTCGGGCCGGTCAAAGCTGAATAAGCGGCTTGTTTTGCTTTTGACTTTTCATAACAAATCGCTGAGCCGGGCATACCTACCTACCTAAAAAAAATATACGGAGGTAGGGCATTTTGAAGGCATAAGTATTATAACGTTTGCTGACTAGGGGCTTATGGTAATAACAGTGGCACAGGGCGATCGTTCAGGTTAAGCTACTCATGCCGCGGTTGTTCCGTGGATGGGTGACCATCTTTACATACCAAGGTCTTCCATGCCTCAGAAAGCACGCTAAACCGTTGGTCCCAGTTGTAATTCATGGATCTTTCACAATCGTTATGGGTTATCAGAAGCTCGAAACTCTGCTAACCAGCTTTACCAAGGGGTATCATGTTACCCACCAGTAACTGGATTGTACCGTGTGCTGCCGGACGTAAAGAATAACACCACCCCATTTCTTCCCGTGGGTGTCGTAAAAGGCGACTAAGGGACTTACTAGAGAATGGGCAGCAGCGTTCTCTATGCATTTTACCACCATACTGCGATCGCCAACCCGCCTGCCAAGCGTGGCGATTATGGCAAAGCCCCCAAACTGGGGGAGGGCCTAAGTCCAGCAGTGACGTCTTACGGCTGAAATGATGATGATGATGAACTGGATTGCACAGGTCGGATAAGCAGTTGCTCCATGTAAAATACTAGTTTTAAGCTACATCCGGTTAGACTGGAAGCCAAACCCCAACATACTCGTAGTTGGGAAAGCGTTAGGCAGGATGATGACGGACGAACGATGGTATTTTAGAAAAGTGTTGTGTTTATGGATTTGTCACTATTATTACACAGTTTTAAAATAAATATGATAACTATTTTCTATTAAGTTTTCTGAATCGACAATATTATCGGCGCCATCCTAAGTTTCCTGCAATTAACGATGATGAATCTACCTATCCAAATCTGGTACGATTGTAACGTCTATTTGTTATTAAAGCCCAAATCTACTCAAAATGACCTAATAAGCAAGCAACCTACCTATGGACAGAAAAAATGTGAAATCGTATTGTAAGAAGATTTTGCCCCCTAATGTTCGGATTAAAGAATAAGTACCCGCTATTGTGCAGACAGTTAAAAGAATAACCGGAGTGAGATATTCGCTCGTCAACAACTGTCGACGCCCGTCAGTTCTTTTGTTACCAAGGAGGGAGGATGCAGTACCTCCTCACTTTATGCGATTCGAACTAAAAAGTCTTAAGTCTAACGTCTAGTTGAATTAATATTGAATGGTGAATGCTTAGACATATTAAGCTACCCGAAACTGTCAAATTTTCCCAATCAATCTTGAACTTAACACTTTAGCGATAAAGTTGAAAATCTATTATAGAAATTTGACAGATTGTAGTAGTTTTATGTGCTGGCGTCTGTACAGTAGAAAAACGTATTAAGTACCTAACCACAATCGCGGATACTAGTGGTGAATCAATTTTCACCCTTATGCTTGATGCAAAAGGTAAGGTTGAAAAGTGGTCGACCACCAGTGTCCGTGGTACCTACATATTTGAAGTGATCCGTGACCTAATTGGCGCTCGGTCGAATTAAATGATCATGAGTGTGTATTGAGTAAAAAAACGTATGGGCACGTAAATTATTCTTATAGGTACTTCGACGAATTCCCTAGCCAATTTTCCTAATAATCAGCTAAATGCACAGCTGAAAAATATTATTCTGTTAAAGCGAATAAACTCTCTTATGATTCCAAGCGTTTACATAAACTCATAAAATATGCGTAACATATGGAAAGTATTTTTTCAAAAGCTTGCAAGACATTTGTCGCGCTTTGTGCCCCTTAAGAATATCATAAAAATAACTTGTTCGTATAAATAACGTTGATGAAAATATATATCGGTGCTTACGGTGGCCACAAATCAGAGTAAAGTGGGACTTATCAGGCCCGTCTACATAAGTAAGCTTCAGCGATGCCACCGTGAGAGAGCGCTTGTGGTTTCCTCGACTTGCGCCCGTAAATCATTTCTTATTTTTGTCAACAACAACCTCAAAGTATTAAGGTTTTATTCGTACACAAGTATTTCGGTTTCATGTTAATAGGATTTTCGTTAATTAAAATTTGTTATTCAACAATATCTTGAGTTGGTAATTGTTGAATATTCGCGTTTCCTTTTCCTTTTGTTCTTGTAAGTACATTTCTATTTGATGTGATGGAATATTTTACGGTTCGCCTTATTTAGTTTACTTTTAATTTTACAGTTTTAACAATTCAGTGTGAAGTCAGATTCCTAGTAACTGGGTTGTGATAGGCGACTTCTTTACGGTATAGTAAAAGTACGGTACAGTACGGTTTATAGTATACATATAGCTGTATTCGGTTAGAATAGAAGCATACATAGGTTTGGAAAAGGCTAGGCAGATGATGCTATAAGTAAAAAAAAAAAATGAAAACACTTTCACACTGCTACTGGAGGGAAGTACATTTAACGAAGGCTTTTTCAATTTCGTTTTGGCTTTTCCTCACACCGTCCGCGCAGTGTCACTGCTTTTTCTGCTCGTATTCTTAATTCGTGCACTGTCAGAAGCATTTTTTATTAACACTCTAGTTTTCTACAGGATCTATATCATGTTCGTGTTTATAATTAAAAAAAACCTTGATAATATGAACCTTACTGGCTCAATAGTCGATTCCTAAAATTTACTTGCAAACTTTATGCAATAAAGTAATTACATTAATTAGATTTGCTCTTATTTTCGTGTAAGAAAAAAACTTTTATTTTCTTAAATTGTACGTATAAAATTCAAAACGTCACAATTGCCTTAAACGTATTTCTAGAGTTATCAATTCACCCAAAAATAAATTATCTAAGTGCGAATCGGCTACAGACAATTATCTATTATTTAAAAGTGTGGATTCGCCCGTTTCGGGCTAATAAGCCACAGTAGATAGCTTATTTCTTACTCATCTTAAAAACCTATAAATACCAGGTTTCCAATATCTCCATCCAGATTTCCACAACAGTTAAAAAAAGAAAATTCCATCAAAAGAATCCAACACACACGTCCAACACACTACCAATTTTAAAAACTTTATAGAACTCAATAAACTCTTTTAAAAGTAACGCTTTGGAACATAAACTGTAGTAGGTACCTATTACGTAGTACATGGTATTTAATACGATATTTTCCTGAAACGTAGCCGACCCGCCACTAACGAGCCGGCTATGAATATTCTTGATTTCTTGCATATTCAACAGGGTATGAATCACAATACTTTTGTATTTTAGAACTTAATAAAAAAAAAGTTGCTGCAGATTACAATTTTTGGCTGCAAAGTGGAATACGTTAGGTTTTATTGGCGTTATGTTTTGATAACGTTATTAAATAGATACCGATTTATTATGGTCTGTTTTAATATGTATATGGTCTTACGATAGCATCACAATTCATCTTCGCCAACATCTTATATATTAGGCAAAATATACACTTACATGCTAAAAACAGTGATTTTCACACTGTTAACACTAGAAATAAGGACAAACTACGTGTTCCCTTTCACCGGTTTCATAAGGTGCATAACTCATTTGTTGGGCTTGGTATAACATTTTACAACAAGCTACCACCTTCTTTACTAGAATTACCTTTTAATGCGTTTAAAGCTCAAGTAAAATCCAACCTTTGTCTAAAGGCATGCTATTCCATCAACGACTATTTAAATGACAAAACTAGTTGGTCGCTGTGATTAACTCAAGACAATGTTTGTGTTCTTTCTCCAGTACTACCGTACCGAGTGATAGGTTATATAGCTGTAATATAAATGTTATTATATTATTATTATTTTTTGCTGTGTTAGTCATTTTTTTTGTGTATTTATTGGTTTTGACATGTTCTATGCTTTGACATATTATAATGATTAGTATTGCATAAAATGATTAGCTAGCGACCTAGACAAGTTGTCATTCAATTCTTGCCTGAGCAACCGGCAGCAAGTTCGTCATGCTCCCTTAGATGTCAATGCTCTGCCGGGGTCGCGTGATTGTTCGAAAGAGATACCGTGACCCTGGCACATGGGCAACTGATGGAACACGGGTGGGTTTTAGTCAGTAAAAGTCTGACACGCCCTCCCGCTCCGCCCAGAGCGGGAGAAGTCATTTGATGATTTCCCATCCTGAAAAAAAAAAAAAAAAAAAAAAAAGATGTCAATGCTTGCGGTAGCGTCAGGGTTCGGGTTACCCCCTTCCCTCAAATAAGGCGAGGGGGGTAATGGCTGATCTTTGCGTTATGCTCGTGAACGGGTGCTGCTTGTGGTGACTGGTCATCTTGCTGACCTTGATGTTGGTATTGTTGTTAATTACCTACCTGTTTATTTGTTTTTACGCCGATGGTCCTAGTTTATCATTTTGTGGCCTCGAGTTGTAACTCGGGTCGTAACAGCTATGTGAACGTGATTCAGCATTGCATATGTAAGCTGTCACGCCCTTTATGCCAGGAGGCTTTTATTTTGGTACTTTTATTAACATTATAAAAATATTTTTTGCTTTTGCTTGAGTATAGATTTCATTTTATTTCTTGGAATATTGGGTTGGCTAGCTGACATATGGCAAATCATTTAATTTAATGTTTTGTGTCTCTTAATGTTACCTCCTTACAATTGTTTAGATTCAAGTTCTTCTAACTTAATAGACAGCTGTGCTGCTGGGGAGTTTGTTCCGCCACTTCTTCTTCCCAGCTAAAGCACTAGGAAGTGTCGAAGGACGGGCGTTTTGGGGGGACTGTCTTTCGTAACTTTGACGTTCAAAAAGTGCTGACTCTCAGCCTAGTTTGAATAAATGACTTTTGATTTTGATTTTGATTATGAACACAATCTTTACAAACATATAAAAGTGTTATCTTCATCCAAATAACAACTTTTTATTGAATAATTAATATGAAAATGTATAAGGTAAATAAAACCATCCTTTTTTTCTGTTTGTTCCGGCTAATCTCCGAAACAGTTAGACTGATTTTAACGAGACTGTTGCGTCCTGAAATAGTTTCTCTATGCGCACGCAACGCGTAACGGAATGACATCTGACTTGTCAAGTTTGATTTTGACGTTTGACACTTTCTCTTGATTTTCGGTGGGAAACGAGGAAGCATGTCGCCGTTTTGAGTCTCGCGATCTTTTTGTAAAGTTATCCCTTACCCGGTCGTTTTGGTGACGATAGGTCATGACCCATTGTTTGGAGTGTTAATAACCCCTAATTTGACATATCACGGGTTTATTTGTTGGAAATACCACGTATAAATAGTTGAAAGTCAAAGTGACGCTATTGTGAATGAGTGATTTGAAGACCGCATGTCTGGAAGGCAGATCTCTTGGAGCGGAGCGGATTGTTACCAGGAGAATACTCATAACGTCACGACACGATACACATACACTCACTTACATACATATCTCCAGGTTGGCACCAGAGCAGTGTCCTTCAACCAACAGGTAAGTGCTTTTGTTGTATTTGTAATTGTTCACTTGTATTGTCTGCTCCGCGTACGGCGGACAGTACGCTAGCCACTCTTGTCTCCAGAGCCCCACGATTATAACTCTTCCACTGCGCATTTGAAATCGTATTGTACGGGGTCTAGTCTGGCAGCGTACAGAGACTCACTGGCAAATAGCTGAGTATGAGGAGGAATAGAAGCAATTTGTCTCGTGCATAATTTCTGACATCCATGTGGGTGAAGCCGCGGGCAACAGCTAGTTATGAATACTATAAAATAACAATTTAACTAACTAAAAAAAATATTTTTTTTCTTACTAAACTTCCATTATATCCGACGAACCTGTTTATTTTTCTCTTTTGGTGATCGTACGTTGGGGAAACAAAGGAGAGGGGGTAAGTGGTAGCTTAAAATCCAGAAAAGACACAGAGTGTTTTTTATCCCGGAAAATTAAAAAGTTACCAAGTGGGTGTCTGTGGGCCCGGTTAGTTACCTACCTGTCTACTTACCTACCCATATTCAAAGTTTAGCGTTAAATTATAGCACCATTGCTTCATCAGAATTAACACCATTTGTTTTTTTTTTGTCGGTGGGTAATCATCAAATGACGTCTCTCGCTCTGGGTGGAGTGGAAGGGCGTGTCAAACTTTTACTGACGAAATCCCACCCGTGTTCCTTCAGTTGCCCATATGCCCGAGCCACGGTACCTATTTAACTCCTTTACAATATATTTGCTTATTATAATAAACATAACATGTAGTAATAGTAGACTGCCTCATGAATTTACTGGTCTCGCTACTGCTGAACATGAGTTCCTGGATCCGATCCCCAGGTCGGGCAAAGTGTTATTGGGTTTTTTTCTCTGAAAGCCAGCAGCCTGGAATCAGGATTTGTACCCGGTTGACACATAACTGGCGTAATATGAGTGTACTATGTATATACAACGTGTAACTTAAGTAACGGAAGACCTCATACATCCAAATTAGAGTATCAAGTTTAAAACATAATGCAATGATCAAAACTTATTTTTACAGCTAACTGTTATTTTTTTAAAAAATCATGTCACTTTTAGGACTTGGGTCTATTCTGTTACACTTTGTATAAGATACATCTCTGCCCCACAACTTCGGAGAAATAAGGTGCGATATTTTAGATAGTTATACAGTGTCACTCGTATTCTAGGAAATCTCATTCAACAACAAGGATTCTAAGGTTTATATGTCATTGGCCTGGGCGTGTGAAGTGCTCTGAGTGAAATTCCTAGGAAACCATTTCAATAAAGAGGCGTCAAGTTGGTGCAAACAAACAAATAGAACAGATATCTGTTCTATTTTTTTGGATTGAACGAGTCTTACTCGTGTTCTGACACTATAATTTAAGTAAAGAAATACCTTCATCCCTTTCTAGATTGTATTAGGGATGATTGACGAGCATTTCGATTTTTGGGTTCCAACTTAAATAACTTGGGAGAACTTAATATAGCTGGGGTCTTTCTGTTGGCTTAGTAGGCGACTAGACAATCCAACCAGTATTTTTTTTTTGTATTATTCTTTCAATATCTGGATGACCGAGCTTTGCTCGGTATTTTTTGGGAAATTGTGTTTAAAATAATGAGTTTATGTTCCAGTTGATTATCGATAAAGTTGGTCATTGAAAACATGAATAAAACGACATTTTATAAAAATGAATCCTAGCTAGATCGATTTATCGCTCTCGAAACCCCCTGTATATTAAATTTCATGTAAATCGTTGGAGCCGTTTCCGAGATTCAGATTATATATATATATATACAAGAATTGCTCGTTTAAAGATATAAGATAAGATAGTTCTTTTGGTGTAATTTTATCTGGTTATGGATTTTAAAAAAAGCGACGAAAAGTGACCAATTTCAAGAAACTCTTCAAACTTTTGTGGTAAAGGTATCATCATCTTCATAATCGTTTCACCCGAAAGACGTCCACTGCTGAACATAGGGCTTTCCCAAGCACTTTGACCGGCTCCGTGCTTCCCGCACCTAGCGGATTCTTGCGGCCTGTGGCCACCTTATGGGAGGCCTTGCAACTCTACGTCTTCTGGCCTTACCTTTCGGCCCCATCAGCTTTCTGTTCTGTGAGGTAGGTATGTACGTAGGTATCTACGTTATATTCTTATATCTAACCATACAATGAAGCTGTAAAAGCGGTTATCAAAATGGCAGAAATAAATCGATTACTTGTTTTTGAAGATTTATTTAATACTGAAACCTGCTGAATTTTAATCAAATAATCTATTACTATATATTTATTATTCATATTATAAAGCTGAAGAGTTTGTTTGTTTGATTGAACGCGCTAATCTCAGGAACTACTAGTCCGAATTGAAAAAATCTTTTTGTGTCGGGTAGCTTATTTATCGAGAAAGGCTATAAGCTATATAACATCACGCTACAACTAAGAGGAGCGGAGCGGTAATGAAAAATGTTGCAAAAACGGGGAAAATCGCACGGGTAGGCGATTCGACGCGACGGGAAGGGTCGGTGGCACAAGAAATTTAACGCGGACGAAGTCGCGGGCAGAAGCTAGTAAATATATAAGATGGTTTATTCTTAAATTGGGTAAAGTATCTAACCGCGATAATACAAATTGTTTCTTATCTGTCTCAGCAGCAGATTCCTGCTGGTCATCGGTCCATCTTGTGCGAAGCCTTTCAACGTCTTCCAGTACGCGGTCGCCACTCTAGAACATTCCGACCCGATCGAGCATCTGTAAAATGATGTACATTGG
The DNA here is from genome assembly GCA_932294355.1 of Aporophyla lueneburgensis. NCBI lineage: Eukaryota > Metazoa > Arthropoda > Insecta > Lepidoptera > Noctuidae > Aporophyla > Aporophyla lueneburgensis. Next base: position 15,414,368 of record OW028746.1, on the reverse strand, counting down.
TAATCTGTATGTTTAAACTGAGTTGAACCTACAAATTTGATTAAGTAAAATCTACGAAACAATTGTAATTCTTCCATAATCTTCAACTCAGTATGTATATACACGCCGCAGGAGGAGACGCCCCGGGCGTCGGGAGTCGATTGCGGACTCCCGGCCACCGTAGGCGCGAGCTTGCGGGTGGCAAGCCATGGGTAGCTCGCCGCCCGGTAAGGACCAAGCTCGGGTCGACGGCGCGCAGTGTTTCACGCGCGCCTCAAAGAGATGTCAGCAGCAGTGTAGGGGTCTACTAGGACCGATGCCTGCCGGGGTCGCGTGATTGTTCGAAAGAGATACCGTGACCCTGGCACATGGGCAACTGATGAACACGGGTGGGTTTCAGTCAGTAAAAGTCTGACACGCCCTCCCGCTCCGCCCAGAGCGGGAGAAGTCATTTGATGATTTCCCATCCTGAAAAAAAAAAAAAAACCCTTCCCGTCGCATCGAATTGGCTACCAGTTTTCGTCCATTTTTCGTTGCTGCTCCGCTCCTTTTGATCGTAGCGTGATGATATATAACCTATAGCCTTCCTCAATAAATGGGCTATCCAACATTTAACATAGTTCCTGAGATTTTTACGTTCAACCAAACAACCTTTTCAGCTTAATAATATTAGTTTAGAGATAGTGTGGTATTTAGATTTGATTACAATTAAAAGAGTTATAGTGAGTCAACCTTAAAAGATAGACATTATGCTCTTGCAGACTTTTTTTTAGAACTTTTTAAGAGGAACAATTCCGTTATACATGATTGTTGCCTTACTTTTTAACCGTTTACGCAGCGCACGCAACGGAAACTCTCAAAAGGAATAAATTTTCCCCGTTTTTGCAACATTTTTCATTGATGCTCCGCTCCTTTTTAACCAACTTCAAAAAGGAGGAGGTTATCAATTCGAATGTTAATATTTTTTTTTTATGTGTGTTCGGCCATAACTCCGTCATATGTAAACGGATTTGCAAAATTCTTTTTTTGTTCGAAAGGGATTTATTCCGAAATGGTCCCATATAAATTTCATATAGATTTGATGATGAGATCCTGAGACAGACACCGGAACTCTTTAAAAATCACAGCAAATCAACCGCGATTTCTGCTATCGCATAAATATGCATTGTTTGTTTGGAATTAGTACGGGGTAAATACCATATCTAAAAATTTAAAAATAAAAACATTTTTACAAAAAAAAAAAACAACCGAATTCCTTAAAAACACTAGAAAGTGAAAAATAACTTTCATTTCGGAAGTCGGTGGCAAAAACCTTAAATACAAATCCTAAGACACCGACTGCCGAAATTAAAGTTATTTTTCACTTTGAAGTGTTTTTAAGGAAGTCAGTTATTTTTTTTTTTTTGTAAAAAAGTTTTTATTATTGTAGCGTGATGATATATAGCCTATAGCCATCCTCAATAAATGGGCTATTCAAGACAAAAATAATTTTTCAATTCGAATCAGTGGTTCCTGAGATTAGTGCGTTCAATCAAACAAACAAACAAACTCTTCAGCTTTATAATATTACTAGCTTCTGCCCGTAACTTCGTCCACGTCAAAGTGTTGCTTCCCTGAACCTTCCCGTCGTCGCATCGAATTGCCTGCCAATTTTCGTCCACTTTTCATTGCTGCTCCGCTCCTTTTATTCATAGCGTGATGTTATATACCGTATAGCCTTCCTTAATAAATTGGCTACCCAACACAAAAAGGTTTTTTCAATTCGGGCCAGAAGTTCCTGAGATTATCGCGTTCAACCAAACAAACAAACTCTTCAGCTTTATTTTCTTACGAGATATAAAGTATCTTATGTCCGTTTCCTGGTTCTAAGCTACCTCCCCACCAATTTTCAGCCAAATCGGTTCAGCCGTTCTTGAGTTATAAATAGTGTAACTAACACAACTTTCTTTTATATATATAGAAAATACATAGTATAGAAGTATAGATAGATAGTATAGATAAAATGCTGTAACCCACGAATTAAAAAGATACTTAAATGCACATAATGTTTGGTCTACTGCTCGCAAGCACTACTTCTAAGCATGGGCCCCACCTGGGTATCGATTTCCAGTTCGGGCAGTGTTATGGAGTTTTTCTTTCTGGAATTCCTCAGTAGCAGCCCGGAGTGGATTTCTGCCTAGTTGATAGCAATAGGCTTGCCCCTATTACATGAGACTTAAACATACACAATGGTGAAACGTGGGTATTCTATGGGTACACATCTGCCCAACCTTTTGGGGAACCATGACGTGATGTTATTTTTTATATAAGCTTTTGCTGTGCTGAGAAAAGGCCTCCCCCAAATCCCTCTAGGCACCCTTTTCCAGGGCTAATGATATCACATTTTTTCTATCATAATCTGGAAAAAGATATGTTATATTAAGTAATAAAAATGTATAGTTCAAAAAACACTAGAAAAACACGCTTTTATAAATGCACGTAAAAACCAAAAACATAATCGTGGTCAAAGTTCATTATAAGACCTTTCTAACAAGTCCAAACACTGCTATGATACGATATTCCATCATGGAATGCCAGTGCCTATCTTCCGGCTTCATCATCAGACCTTGAAACCTAATTGCGGTCAAAGTTCATTACAAAACTTTTCTAACACGTCCAAACACAGCTATGATACGATGTTCCATCATGAATTTCCAGTTCATATCTTCCGGCTCCATCATCAGATCAGTTCGACAGTACCACATTATTGTATTGTCATCAGAACTACATATAGCTGCCAATTTTCATGACGCTACGATCCTTGGAAGATAGTTAAAATAGTTACCTTAGATTACATTACATAGTTACATACAGGTGGACCTAATAAAAGCGTGTTAAAAATATATAATAATTAAGTGTTTTAAAACCTCGCTAAACATCAATATTAATATCCACTAAAATTCTCTTTCGCAGCATAATCATTGTTATGATTTACATAGCAATTAATTAATTTTATATCGATACTAAATTAATGAGAAATTCGATGCTTATTGGCTGGTTTACATAATTAAATTGGGATTTGAAGCTATTATGTTTAATATTATTTTGCCTAATTCTAGACCAAATTAATGTATAAGCAAGGGCTATCCCGAAATGAGATATTAATAGTTTTAATATTACGCGAATATATCCATTAGTAAGTGGTCTACTTAGTTTAATGACTCGCTGAGGGAGGTCGGCAATTAAGGTGTAAATAATGTTGGTACTGTCTAGTGTATATTCTCGGTGGACCAACTTGTTTTGCCGGTAATCCCTGAACGGGTCAGCTGTAAGACTAGCTTTTTAGGATAAGCGACGAAAGATGCAAGTATTATGTGATCTTAGGTTTTGTCAAAAATATCCGATACTTGGGTTTACGTTACAAGAGCGAGGTTGTTCGAAATGATCTTACCGAGATATAAGTAAAAAAATGGATCTATTTAATACCAATGTATTAATGTAGGAGGAGATCAGTGAGATACCCACGTACTGTAGAACTACATATATAAAGATATGTAATAAGGATAAATTACAATCTCAATAGATTGTAATTTATCCTTATTATTGTACATATCTTTATACATAGATATATGTAGTTCTGCTGTACGTGGGTATGTCACTGATCTCCTCCTAAACGGTTGGACCGATTTGAATGAATTTTTTTGTATGCATTTGGGTGGCACCCTGGATGGTTTAGATTCACTATTGGACCCGGTAGGTGGCGCTGCTATCGAGTTCTAGGAAACAGGACAACGTCTGTACGGTCAGCTAGTAATATTATAAAGTTGAATACTTAGTTTGTTTGGTTGAACGCCAGTTTTTTTTGGAAATTCCATTTATCGACAATGGCTATAGGCTATATAACATCACGCTACGAGCTACAGGAGTGGAAGAAAAATGTTTTTTTTTGTAAAAACGAGGAAATTTATTCCTTTTGAGAGCTTCCGTTGCGTGCGCTGCGCTAACGGTTAAAGTTACGCAACAATCACGTACGAAGGAATTGTTCCTTTTAAAAAGTTCTATGAAACAATCTGCTATGTCTATCTTTTAAGGTTGGCTCACTATACATTTTTAATTGTAATCAAATGTAACCTATACTAATATTATAAAGGTGACGATTTAGTTAAACGCGCTCATCTCGGGAACTAATATTTTGTGTTGGATAGCCGTTTATCGAGGAAAGCTATATAGTTTTCCTGCACACACCACATTATAACATCACCCTGTAGTTGAGTAAAATTGAAAAAATCACGAATACGGAGACCTCGCACGGGCATGCGATTCGATGCGACGGGGTGAGTCAGGTGAGCAAGGAACTTGAAGCAGACGAAGTCGCGAGGAGAAGCTAGTGATTAAATACTATTAGTCTACCAGATAGATACCTTATTAAGGGAACTCGGCTTACTGTACCTTGAAGACATGCACTTATGATTTTTTAAACCAAATGGTTTTCAAATTTGTGGTAGTTGTTTGTACCTATTTAGATGAAAACTTAGGAATCCTAGACTCTTTTGTTTTAAAAAAAAATCCATGGTTGTACCGCTGGTAAGGATTGTAAGGACGGAGAGGTGGACTAGCCTGGCAATTCCAACTCGGTGTTAACTTAATTACTAATACATTTTACATATTAATGTATCTTATTAATGTAGCGCGATAGAAACAGGCTGAGTCTCGAGTGAAAAGTTAAGATTAAGTTAACTTTCGCAAGAAAGATGCTGTTATAGGATATTAAAAGTAAAATGTTAAAGTTATTATTAACGGCTTGCCAAACAGGCTTTTTTTTAAGTTAAGGCAGTAAATTAAAGATAAAAAAGTGTAGTGGGCACATTTTTTTGAAGTCTTGTTTTTCCCATAACGTAAGACGAGAGAGTCAACTAAAACCTCATCTTATTTTTAACCTCCCATGAAAAAATTAGGGGTGTTAAAAGTTTGAGCGCTATGTGTCAGTATGTGGCACCGTAGCTCTTAAACAGGTGTATCGATTCGGGTGCGGTTTGTCTTGCCTAAAAGTAGGCTTTATAGCGTTGGCTGTTCGACATGTTTTTGTTAAAATCAATTGAGCCGTTTCAGCACGACAATCTCTTGATCAATATACTACCTATAACTTTTTATTATACTAGGCTTAAAGGGCCATATGCTTGTTTTTACCTCTTAGAGGTTTTTATTTAGGTCGGGGTTTTAAATTTATCTGTTTTACATTTTTATTGCTTAAGTATATGTGGGACTGTTTTATTCTTCTAGAGATCATAAAGTAAAATCTGATATTTATGTTCTTTCTCATACGATACATAAAATATTCATTCGCGAAAAATATTTTAAAAGAATTTTCCTTTAGCTCTTTTGATTTAAAATGTCTTATCCCGTTACTGTCCCAATTCAATAGAACATACTGTTAGAAATGAAAATATTTCATAAAAATCCTTTGTTTCAAACACAGACAACCTTTGAAAACTCTGAATAATACCGATACTCTACGTAGAGTTCTGAGAAACTATGACACGGTACAGTCAATTATTGTCAAAGGAATATGTGAATGTAGCTTCACTACATTTTGAATTATTTAGTAACACAAAATAAAACTGTGTCAAAATACACTCGCGGCCATCTGCAGTCACTAATCCAATCCCAACATGCACTAAATACCTAAAAAGCTGTAAAAACGCCGTTTCAAAAAGTTACGCTGCGCTCAAAAGCTAAAATAAAATGTTTGACGTTGTTACAAACCCTCTCAATACTTGAGCGAGCTGAGTTGGAAAATGTTGTCGCATACACTCCAACATTTTTAATGTCCATAGAATAATATTACTTTATCCATTAAAACGGGAATCCGCTGGATGCGGGAAGTGCAAAACCGAAGGTTATGTCAAGCAGTGGTTTGTTTATGGCTGAGTGAAGAATACGAACATGAACCATTAAATTATTCGATTTACATAACATAACATCACGCCTTGTTTCCCTGTTAGGATGGGCAGATGTGTACCTCATACATTTTGCCAGTCATGTTGAAGTCCAATTTAAAAGGTTGGCGCCTATTGCCATCGGGCACTAATCCAGACTCCGGCTGTTACTGGGAAATTTCAGATCGAAAATCAACAAAAACTATACCCGACTTGGAAATCAAATTCAGGATCTCGTGTTCAGCAGTAGCTTTAGCGACGACTAGACCAACGAAGTAGTTCAATTAGATTTCTCTGAATTCTTAAAATTGACATTTTTCGTCGGTGTTTAAAAGTAAAGTTTGCTGTTCCATACATTTTAACCACGAATTGCACTTTTATTATGAAGCAGCTGATTTATTTTAAGATATGCCAGAATACTGTAAAAATGTTCTTGATTTCACGGTTTCAGTTACCCCGTTGAAGTCCCTGCCCACCTTTATCAAATCAAATCGAATCAGTTCGAATATCATGCACACTTACCTTGTTTGTTAAAACAAGGTTTGGTAACATTTCCGTTCAGCTGCTTACTTAGATGTTTAGTGAGAAGAAAAGTTCTGGGCCTGATAAAGATTCCGTCTAGAAATATATGTACGTATCGACAAGGTGATCTTAGAATATCTCAGTTTAAAAACATGGGACAACTTTTATTTTACTATATTTGCGCCGTCTAACTATTATAATCAAAGGAATTGGTTAAATATTGCTAAGCCAATAATAATATTATAAAAACACAAAAGTAGGTCAAACAAAATTTTACTAAAGGATGAACTTAGAATTCGAAGACAGGACGTCCACCGCACCCGCATCTAGAAGGAGAGGAAACCCGAACCCTAGCAGTGAATGGTTGATAATATCCAAATACAAATTATGACATAATTAATCTTAATGGGGCTTGTGGCCTGCCGGGGTCGCGTGATTGTTCGAAAGAGATACCGTGACCCTGGCACATGGGCAACTGATGGAACACGGGTGGGTTTTAGTCAGTAAAAGTCTGACATGCCCTCCCGCTCCGCCCAGAGCGGGAGAAGTCATTTGATGATTCCCCATCAAAAAAAAAAAAAAAAAAAAATGGGGCTTGTGGCTAAGTATAGTCAGTCCTCTTCACCGAGTACGGCGGCCGCGACCCAGACTACTTCTCTCTTCATCTGTTTTCGTAAGCTCGATTTGGTATCGATAACCCAGTCACACCTTGTACATCTGAGATCGCCAACATCGTTACACGTATTCCTTTGGCTAAGTAATAACAGCCGCACAAGTCGATCGATCTGGTTAAGCTACGCTTGCCTAGGTTGGTCTGTGGATGGGTTACCATATTTATATAACTCTTCGTGCTTCGAAAAGCATGTTTTAAGCCGTTGGTCCCGCTGTCATTCGTGGACATTTGATAGAGTCGTTGTTACGGGTCTTCAGAAGCCGGAAAGCCTGACAGTCTTACCAAGCGGTATCGTATTTCCTAGTAAGCCAGTTCTGTAGGTCAGACAGGCATTCGCTCCATGTCAAATACTAGTACTCAGCTGCATCTGGTTAGACTGGAAGTCGACCCCAACGTAGTTGAGAAAAGGCAAGGCAGATGATTATGGATGGCAGAATGTTAGTCTTTGCACTGCAAAGCGCTTGCCTTATTCATTCTATAGTCTATGCCAGATAAGAAAAAAATAAAAGTCGTTGACACCCGTCTTTCAATGTATTCAAATATTTCAAAACGATACGAAAAAAACCGGCCAAGTGCGAGTCGGACTCGCGCATCGAGTATTCCGTACAAACCTGTAGGTATCCTCGGTTTATGCATAAGGTTTACGTTTAAGAAATTAAATGTTTTTTTTTTTAATTTTTATATTTGAGTTGATTGAATTAAAGATAAATTGCGGTTTACGATTTATGACGTATTAAAAAAAAACTACTTACTGGATCTCGTTCAAACCAATTTTTGGTGGAAGTTTATATGGTTATGTACATCATATATTTTTTTTAGATTTATCATTCTTTTATTTTAGAAGTTACGAGGGGGGGGGGGGGACACACATTTTACCACTTTGGAAGTGTCTCTCGCGCAAACTGTTCAGTTTAGGAAAAATGATATTAGAAATCTCAATACCATTTTTGAAGACCTATTCATAGATATCCACACGTATGGGTTTGATGAAATTTTTTTTTTTTTGAGTGTCAGTTCTATGTATGGGGAACCCCAAAATTTATTGTTTTTTTTCTGTTTTAGTGTAAAAATCTTAATGCGGTTCACAGAATACATCTACTTACCAAGTTTCAACAGCATAGCTCTTATAGTTTCGGAGAAAAGTGGCTGTGACATACGGACGGACAGACAGACAGACAGACAGACGGACAGACAGACAGACATGACGAATCTATAAGGGTTCCGTTTTTTGCCATTTGGCAACGGAACCCTAAAAATGTAAAGAAAGTGTCGCTAGCACGGTCAAAACGGTAATTTGAATACATTGGTAGGTAGGTGTCAACGACTTTTATTTTTTTCACGTCTGGCACAGACTATAATAGAGAACGTAACTCTTTTTGCATTTGCTCTTAGGTATTACTCGATAAATCTACACTATTTCAGAGTGTCTAAAATATATCAGCATAACGCTAAAATAAATAGATATATTAACCAAAAATAGCACCATTGTCTCTTTAAATTATTTAATCAACCACAGACTGGGTAACGTATCGTTTTTCTAATTTGGCTTAATATGCAAATGTGAGCGCAAATTTATTCATGGGTACTTGTTAGCTCCGGTTTTGATTAGTTCCACCCTAAATAAGCCTGTGTGTGAATTATCTCCAGTCTCCTATTTACTTAGGTTGGTTAAGCTGTTCTTGAACCGTACGATAAATAAAGAATGGAAAACAATTGCTACGTTTTTCGCCATTGTTCCCGGGAATTATGTTATTTATAATTAAACGAGCGCATGCTATAATTTCTAATCCCATTTTTTTTAATGTAAATTTTTAAGGTTCGAATTTTGAAATCAGGTCTTTCTATTTGGGAAGCTTCAACCTTTGGTGAAAGAAAACATCGTGAGGAAACCGTCATGTCCTAGAAACCAGAAATCGATGACTTGTGAAATTCACCTATCTGTACTGGGCCCGCACAGAGAATCAGCCTGTATCCCAGCAGTGGGAACATTAGAGAATGATTATGCTATGTTATGCTTCTTAAACCATTTGCTTTCAAAATTTTTACATTTTCATGCTCAATTAAGTAATTAATTCTACCTAAAAACCGAACAAATTCAATTACAAAAGAAGAAAAGCAATTATCTAAACACAAACAATATCAACAAAACCGTATACACATAGCATATTTTTATATTGGGCATATTAAGGAACAAATTCGTTATATTCCCGTCTGAAATGTAATCTAAAGTAACCTACTTTGGAGGGAAAAGTGTCACAAATCTGTAAGTACACGACGTCTTCGTAGTGACAGGCGCAATCTGTTTTCAAATAATTACTTCTGAAAGCCGAGACGGGGAAATTAATTTCTTTGTTAATTTAACGACATCGATGTGGGTACCTACTATCTACTTTTGTGAACTTTAAATGGCGCAAAATTAGGATATATTTTATTGAGAGAAAGAGTTATAATCTTTCTCCTTTGTTCATTCAAAGTTACATTGACAATCAAAATGAATCTAGTTTCAGGTAGAGGTAAAGATGTCCACTGTTGGACATAGGTCTCCCCCGAGCTCCATCACAGTGACCGGTTCTGTGCTTCTCTCATCCAGCGAAATACTGCGGCCTTCACAAGGTCTTCCGAGTCTACGTCTTCCAATACACGGTAGCCACTTCAGGACCTTACAGCCCCATCGGCCATCGGTTCTGCGAGCAATGTGTCCTACCCATGGCCGATTAAATTTGGTGGATGACCTTGGTCCGCCTGCGGATCTCTTCATTCTTGATAAGTCCAAGCACAGTCCTCTCCATTGCCCTTTGAGTGACTTTTAGTAAGGCTCTTACCTACTTACCTAAACCCTTTTGTTTCTGTCAAATTGTACTATAATATGATTTCCTAAAATAGAAATATAATATAATTTGAAAGAACAAAAAGCTTTCTGTTCCTCGGGTTGTAATTTCTGTCAGTTTCCCGCAAAACAGAGATTATTACAGCACTCGGCACAATTACGACACGAAGAGGGTAGCACCTCCATGTTTAATTAGAAAATTTAAATGGCCATAACTTTGATAAAAGAAATAAGGCGCGGAGACTCTTCTATGAATCTATGCTTCTTTGGTACGAGCCGCCAGACCGTCAGCGTCGGATACAATATTTTTTTTATATACAGTACAGAATGGAGATTGGTTATACATAGTACCTACGAAAAAATCAATACATTTTGTAGGTTATATTTTCTTTTTCTTTAGCAAAAGAAACAAGTTAAATGCAGCAAAGTGAGATCTCACAACATACACATACATAACACACATAATTAGCCTATACCATTCCCACTGCTGGGTGAGGAGCAGTGGGTCGTTAACTACCATGCGGGCCCAGTGCGGATTGGTAGATGTCACATGTCTTCAAATTTTTGGTTCTAGGATATGCCAGTTTCCTAACGATGTTTACCTTCACCGTTTTGAGAGCAGTGGTGATAAAATTATTTGCACAAAGTAAAACACCTGCTTGGGTTAGAACTCACGACCTATTATAACTCGTAAGTCGGGGCCAATACCACGGGGCTTCCACTGCTCTCCTCATCATCATCATCATTACAGCCGTAAGACGTCCACTACTGGACATTGGCCTCCCCCAATTTGGGAGGCTTTGCCATAATCGCCACGCTTGGCAGGCGGGTTGGCGATCGCAGTTTGGTGGGAAAAAGGAATAGAGAACGCTGCTGCCCATTCTCTAGTAAGTCCTTTGGTCGCCTTTTACTACACCCACGGGAAGAAATGCTCTCCTCACCTCACAACAATACATGTTAATTAGGTATAAGCACTATAAACCTAGTACCTAATTATTAAAATGTGTGTCAGACGGCTACGATGAATAGGTAAATAGTTCAGAAGGTTTTCGCCAGACAAGTCCGTAAAGAAAAATTGGTGGAGATAAAAAGAATTTTAATTGAATAAAAACTTTTTAACAAAAAATTAAACCGCCGAAAAACTGAAAAGCATAAAATAATAAACCTTAAATTATGACTCGGCGCTATGAGTGATCCTTGTTCATTGATTTTTCAGCGCCGACTCAAAATTTTAAGGTTTATTATTTTATGCTTTTCAGTTTTTCGGCGGTTTAATTTTTTGTTAAAAAGTTTTTATTTTATATTTTTTGTGGCTTTGATGTACTAATAATACTTGGCAAGGTATACCCTATCCAACACAAAAAGAATTATCAAAATCGGACTACTCTGTATAAAGTTATGCGTGTTTATACATTACAATCAGTGAGTGAACAATCAATCATCCCCTGTTTTCCGACCCTTAGGGTTCGATTTTGTTTTCCAAATTTATATGGGACCCCCTTGGAAGTATACCCTTTCCAATAGAAGAAGAATTGTCACAATCGGACCACTATGTAAAAAGTTAAGCGTGGTCATACATAAAAAAAAAAAATATATACGCGTCGAATTGATAACCTCCTCCGTTTTTTTTCGTCGGTTGAAAAGCAGACGATTTGCAAAACTAACTATTTTATCGTATACGACTTGTCCCTGCAATTGAGAAGGGGCATATTGTCTTTAAGATATCTGACCCTTGAGATAAAAGAACACCTTAGGGGGCGTCCATTAATCACGTGATGTTTTTTTGGCATTTTTTAACCCCCCCTCCCCCTTGGTGATACATGGTGAGGTGTAAGACTACTCCCACCCCCTCCCCCACCCATATCACGTGTATTTTTAGTACCTACAAATAATGTTTTTTTTTTAATATTTACTCTACTGGAAAAAATTAAGGGATCAAAAATAAAATTAGAAATTTTTGGGCAATTTTCAACAGGCCGAAATGGTCGTAAAAGAAATTAAAAGATAAGAAAATTGTAGCTCCAAGTGTCTAGTTTTTGGATTAGAACTTTAAAATTTTGTTGAGTCAGCGGATTTGGATTATTCTTAGAAAAAACAGCAACAAAAAAAAAAACACTTTTTTTGAGTTTTTTGTTTTGGTCTACGGGCGTGGAAATTTTTTTTTGCTTAACCACTATATGAATCCGATACATCGTTCATTTAACTTTAATTTCTTTTTTTAGGAACCACAATACCGAGATCTTCAAATGGAAAAGGATCGTTTTTTCTTTGATTATTATCGATATGTCAGCAACCAATGATCGCACAGAAAGTTAAAGGTTGGTTTCAAGAACTTCAATGAATTCCCTTTAACGTCATCGATTTTTCGAAAAAAAAAAATTCTTACTTTTGTCGCATGAATTTGAAAATGCAACAAAAAAGGGTTTTTAGTGGTGTTTTGGAAAATCAAGCGCTGTATCGAAAATATTGAGGAAACCAATAATAAAGTTAAGTGTGCCTTTTACAGTTCAATATGTCCACAAAAACCCTACAAATGGCCAAATTAATCCAGCCAGCCGTTTTTTGTGTCACTCAATCGAATTTTTGAAAAAATTAAAGGTTCACGTTTTCTGCTCTGGAAAGCTCATAATCTTTAAAAAATGAGAATTAAACAAATCTGAGCTTTTTCCACATTTTTATTGCAGACTAGCTTTTGCCCGCGGCTTCGCCCGCGTGGATGTCGGAAATTAACGCAGGAGGACGTACTACCGCGGTAAGAATGTGTTAATCCAGGTTATATAGGTAATATATACTCTGTGTGCCATTTTCGATCCAGATGCATTCAGCCATTTTTGCGTGATTGAGAAATAAACACCCAATACATTCGAAGACATGTGACATCTACCAACCCACACTGGGCCCGCGTGGTGGATTATGACCCACTCCCTCTCACCGAGAGGAGGCCTGTGTCCCAGCAGTGGGAACATTTATACGCTGCTGATGATGATGATGATGGTTCATACATATTTTCACATTTATAATACATATTAGTAGTAAGTAGGATTATAATTCATATTACTTCGGATACACAGTTACACAGTTTATGAGAATATCACGTGTGTTGGTGTTTCTAAAATAAAACGAATAGTATTCAGAGTAAGAAGACTGCGTCATAGGGCTTGATTTAGTTGAATATAAGTCTTCCTGGTTTTTCTTAACGCTCCTATTTTACCTATACAGACACTCAATCATTTACCGGACACCTAACATAGTTATAGAAATAGTACTTTTGCCAGTGGCTTGACTCGTATAGCTGTCGGAAAATATCACCCGGGAGCCTACTACCGGGATAAAGTAGGTATCCTATCTGTTACGTATTTATGATATAAAACATCTCTGTGCCAAATTCGATCTAAATCCGTTTGGCCGTCTTTGCATCATTGAGAAACAAACATTAAAAAATCTAAACGTCTAAGCCATTTCGAGGTCTCTTACTTGGAATAATACTATAGTATAACGAACACACATGATATTCGCATTTACTATGAAGCCAAAGTAATATGAAATACAATCCTACTAATCCTGCACTACCCGACCGCTGCCAACCGGGACGGCCGGACGTGGGACGGCCCGCTAGCCGCTCCGCGGCTATTTTATTGTAATCTCTGATATCTTCCAAAATATTCATTTTAATGATATGCTGTTAAGGACAATTTTGATCTACATGAAATGCACAACGTATTTAATGTATTTAATTGGATAAGGATTAATACTGTATTGCTTAAATTCGCTTCGTAAATAAGCCATTATTTCTCGTAAAAAGTAAAGGATATAAAATGGTTAATGTGGGTTATCCCTAAGAGATAGGCATGTACCATTGGGGACTTTTTTGTAGAACTTTTTAAGGTGTACAATACTGTAGTACATTATTCTGATCTATTTCGTAGGGTTCAGCCAGCGTACGCAATGTAACCGCAAAAAAATGAGTTTATTTATGACATCACATTAGAAACCTCTAAAATTATCAGCGCTTCTTTACTATATTATGTATGTTATATACATATAAACCTTCTTCTTAAATCATTCTATCTATTAAAAAAACCTGCATCAAAATCCGTTGCGTAGTTTTAAAGATATAAGCATACATAGGGACAGACAGACAGCGAAGTGACTTTATTTTATAATATGTAATAATAATAATGATAATGATAGTGCTTAAATTAAAAAAATAAACCATTGTATTGGTTCGTCTGTCGGTATCTGGCATAAGCTCGAGATACGACGGATTGACTTACACCCATCTGGATGGCAACTGCATGTTGACGGTAACCTTCATCAATAAGAGTCACTAACCGAGCAACTTCCACGTCCGATAAATGTCGTCTAACCATGATTAAAAATCAAAAAAATTAGAAATTTTTAATTTAGACAAAAAATTAAAAAAAATTGCAAATGGATTAGTTTTGAAAAAAAAATGTTTAATTAAGCGATTTGCTAAAGAATCACGAAAAGTATAGAAAAACAATCTCCGAAATTCAATTAGGGGTATTAACTTTATTTTTAACTAGCTTTTGCCAGCGGCTTCGCCCGCGTGGGTCGGAAATTATCCCGCGGGAACATACTACCGGGATAAAAAATAGCCTATGTCCTTTCTCAGGCTCTAAACTATCTGTGTACCAAATTTCATTTAAATCGGTTCACTAGTTTTAGCAGGAAAGCAAGACAGACAGACAGACAGACAGAGTTTCTTTTGCATTCATAATATTAGTGTGGATTTAATTAACGGGAGATCAGTAGAATCACGGAGTGCAGCGGCGGAAACGGGTTAAAAATGATTGGACTTTGGTCTCTTAAATTTCCTAAAGATGTTCCAAAATGTTTTTTTTCTCATTTTTTGAAGATTATGAGCGTTTCAGAGCAGAAAACGTGGTCTTTTAATTTTTTCAAAAATTCGGTCGAGTGAAACAAAAAACGGTTCAAATTCATGCCACAAAAGAAAGATTATTTTTTTTTCGAAAAATCAATTGCTAGTTGTTAAAGGGAATTCATTGAAGTACTTGAAACCCACCTTTAACTTTATGTGCGATCATTGGTTGCTGACATATAGATAATGTGTGTGTGTGTGTGTGCGTTTTCCATTTGAAGACAGATATCTCGGCGAAAAATGAACGTATCAAGGTTCCTAAAAAAAGAAATTAAAGCTAAATGAACTAAATATTAAGCAAAAAACTCAAAAAAAAGTTTTTTTTTGTTGCTGTTTTTTCTAAGATTTCTCAAAAACCGCTGACTCAACAAAATTTTAAAGTTCTAATCCAAAAACTAGACACTTAGCTACAATTTCCTTTTTTTTAATTTGTTTTACGACCATTTCTCTCGATGTTATGGCCTGTTGAAAATTGCCCAAAAATTTCGAATTTTATTTTTGATCCCTTAATTTTTTCCAGTTGTGTATAAAGTTCATTACAAGCCGCTTTCTATTTTGTACGCGTTTGACGAAAAAATAAATACACGTAACGCCGCTTTTCGGCTCAGTATCGCGCGTTTGCCAAAAAAATAAATACACGTGATATATCACTACACCCCCCTCCCCCCTTGTGATATTTCGTGATTTTTTATGGACCTCTCCCCCCCCCCCCTTCGAGCCTCACGTGATTAATGGACAGCCCCTTATGATGAAATAATCTTTAAGAAAAATGCGCTTGTCGTCAGTGTTCATTTTAACAACTATGCAACAAAATCATAAATTAAGACCGTTTTAGAAGGAAAGCTCACTTAGTAACGTTACTTTAAAATATCTGAATTAAGATACAAAACTTTACTTCAGAGTGGCATTATTATGAAAACTTCGCCATTGTTAACGAATAAACCTGTCCCTTCGCTACTATTCATTCATAGTTTTACCTCTTAGTTGGAAAGTAAATTAACAAAACGAGAAGAGGCGGATATCCTGATTACATTTTTCACAGTGGCACAAAGCCCCTCTCTCACTTTGCGTCACCTTAAACCACTTTAAGCGGTACCCTGTCTAAAACCATAATGTGGTTATTATTTCACCCGGGCTCCTGGCAGAGGCACTGCTGTCGACAAGGCGGCCATTTTGGCAAAATTATCGCTACTCGGCCGCGCTACGACAGAATCGAGGACGTACCCGCGAACTTGCAGAACGCATTAACGAAAAATATTATTTCGACCAAGAAAATACCCTTTCCGGCCTTAATATAAATAAACGACCCAATAGAGTATAATTCTAGAGTATAATATCTATCCCACGCTCAATTATTACACAGTTATAACAATAGAAACTAATTAACCCACGTCAGATCCCATTGGGTTAAAAAGAAATTTATTATGTACTCGTATTTGTATAAATAATAAACGCATGCGTTTTGGTATTCAGTGAATACAAATAACGCTTTTATGCACGGATAAAGTAAAAAATTCAACGTTTTATATAACATTTTATCGTGGTCGTCTTTATTTGTGCTTCAATTTCAATATTCACTTTGTGACAAATCGAATTGTGTATAAACAATGTTACACAATTTTTTTCGTTTCGTTCACAAATTCATTCTAACCATTATTTCATTATATCTATAAAATCTATTCCAATACCTTTATTTATTTACCCATATCTACGCAATTCGCGTTATCTAGTAGTTCTATAACTTGATTCTGAGCTCATCAATTTACTTCTAAACTGAGTTGTCTTGAAAACAATTTCACAGCAAAATCCTCTTTAGCCAAGGGAATATTTGATGAAGAAAGCAACTAAATTTAAGAGAAGCTACTAAGATTTACTGGTATATGATGACAAAAGCACCGGCAGCTATGCGGAGAGGGCGGGTCGCGGTAAGAAATATCTCCTGCACTTGCCAACACTACGCGACGGACGGAATAAAATTTGACAAAATAATTTCACATGCTAAAGGAGAGAGGTATTGCATTTAATGTTTGACGGTAAATTAAAATAATCCCGGGGTTATGGTAGAAATATAATATTAACTTTTTATTTTATCTAGTGAAAAAACTTTTTAACAAAAAATTAAACCGCCGAAAAAACTGAAAAGCAAAAAAACTGAAAAGCATAAAATAATATACCTTAAAATTATGAGTCGGCGCTTTGAGTGATCTTTGTTCATTGATTTTTCAGCACCGACTCAAAATTTTAAGGTTTATTATTTTATGCTTTTCAGTTTTTTCGGCGGTTTAATTTTTTGTTAAAAAGTTTTTTTTATAATTTTTTGTGACTTTAATGTACTCATAATACTTGGCAAGGTATACCCTATCCAACAAAAAAAGAATTATCAAAATCGGACTACTCTGTATAAAGTTATGCGTGGTTATACATTACAATCAGTGAGTGAATAATCAATCATCCCCTGTTTTTCGACCCTTAGGGTTCGATTTTGTTTTCCAAATTTATATGGGACCACCTTGGGAGTATACCCTTTCCAATAAAAGAAGAATTGTCACAATCGGACCACTATGTAAAAAGTTATGCGTGATCATACATAAAAAAAAAAAAAAAAATATACGCGTCGAATTGATAACCTCCTCCGTTTTTTTTCGTCGGTTGAAAAAGCAGTTTCATGCCTGATAAAATCATTATTTTTATTATTTGAATTAACACATCTGATCTTACCGTATTTCAGTATATATTAAAATCAATTAATTATTAATGTTTTACACAATATTTTATCATTTAATATTTTATTCTTTGCAAGTGATACACCTAAGTACCCGTATATCTAGCTTAATTAATGTGTAGGTAAGTATTTTGTTTCCTATATCCTGTAACAAATCCATGAGTTTATTTGGTGGGTACTTTTATTCATGAAACTAGAACAAAACATAATCGTGAGTTATTTAAAACTTTAAGTGAAAAAAAAAACACTTTGATATTACAACAAAATATACGTATTGACTGAAGTAAAAATTGTTCACCTTTGTTCCACATAATGTTGAGGTAACATTGAATATTTTGCGTCAACTCGCACACAAGTTGGTTTTATTGTGAAGATGTGAGAGCAAAAGAATATTTGTTGAAAATCTGTGCGAATTCTGATCGAGGATTTCAAAAACCAGGATATTGCATAGAAGACTCTTTGAATATTTTAGAATACAGTAAAGTATCAAAATGTTCATTCTATAATAAACTTTGCGGTTTTAAGATATTTTTAGAAAGTCCTCTCTCCGCATTACGTCTATTGGCGTCAACAAATGAGACTATAAAAGTTCTCGGTAAGGATATTTTTAAGTTATTCCTTATTTAGCATAAACCTTATTTGCTATATAAATCTTGAAGCTTCATTTTCAGAACCGAGGATCAAGTGATGAAAACAAATTGGTATTTTATTCGTAAGTGATGACGTCTGGAGTCTGGGCACCACTTATGCACGAATAATATATTTCTCAATTTCTTTACACACTCAGTTTTTATGAACTCACTTTGAAGGAAAACAATTTCATATATTTTTCTTGGATAACTTTGTCTGAACGACTTCCTAACTTCCGCAACAATTAAACAAATCAGGTTTACTGTCTCCTACAAGTGCCGGGTCCTTAGCCAAAGATCTCTCTTGCTCTATAAAGCTTACACACTTTATTGCCGTACTTTGGCTTCATGCGCTCGTGACGTAACATACGTCTTGGCACCATACAGACTTCCGAGCAAATCGTAGGGGAAATCAGCGATACCCAGAACATGCTGCATACACAATGAATAAAAATCAGCCAGAAAGTAAGAGTAATCCTCGCACAAATTGAATACATGATTGTGTTGGCTATGTTTGCTTACATCTCCACGTATTCTCCTAAACCGTGTCGTTTTCATTGAAATGGTGTACCATGATTGGAATAAAATTCAAATTCTCTGACTGTATCGGGAGAGAGTGGGTCGTAGCTGGCTTGTAAAGAAAGATTCAATCAAATAAGGATTCGTTTCTGCTATATACTGTCTCATTTAAATGAATGAACAAGCTATAAAAAACATGAGATCCAAATGACATTTGAGAGTCAACCAACGCTTGGTACGTTTCGATCTCTGGATCCAATGTTTGTGTGGCAATACAAAAGTATAGAATTTTAAAAAGACTGGCAGTACTTAATATAAAATATAAAAATAGAATTAAAAGGGTTTCTTCAATAAATAGAAAACAAGTTTGATAAAAACTCTCCGTACCTCCTTTTTCATGTAAAAACGATTTAGTAACGATAATTTTTAAGGTTTCGGAAAAAGTTTATTAATTGCGAAGGTTACATTGTTATTAATTTCTGAATAATTCGGATATTTTTGACGAGATTAAGTGTAAAAGGGATATCAATTACACGCGTCCTCACGAACTATGTGAAACATTTTTACCCAGCAGTGTATTTTCAGAATATTAAGTATCGATTTTAGATACATATAGGTATAAGCTTTTGTCTGCGGTTTTGTCCACGTGGAGGTTGGAAATTATCTGATTATAACTTTACTACCGACATAAAAAGTATCCCAGATGTAAATCATGGTTAATAAATATCAGTGTGCCAATCATTCAAATCCGTTGAGTAGTTTTTTTTTGTGATTGAGTACCAAACATGTAATCTTTCACATTTTTGATATAACTAGCTTTTGCCAGCGGCTTCTCCCGGGTGTAAGTCGGAAAATATCCCGCGGGAACTTACTACCGGGATAAAAAGTACCTTATGTGTTAATCCAGATTATAAACTGTGTTTTAAATTTCATTCAAATCCTTTCAGTCGTTTTTGCGTGAAAGAGTAACAAACATCCACACAACCATACTCACAAACTTTCGCATTTATAATATTAGTAAGAAGTAAGATTTATAGTAGGAAGCAGGATTAGCTGTTATTTTATACCAATGGTATTAATCTGACCACTGTTTTTTCTCATGAATGGATTTAAAAAAATAATACTTATATTATAATAAGTACCTGTATGGAGAATTCGAGCCCAAAAGCTGCCTCGAACCACCTGTTATCGGATTTCAACAATAGTGTTCCACTAGGACCAAGAAATACCGCCCAGAGCATAGAAGGTAATTGTATTAACTCCACATTGAGGAAGTGATTTCCGAGTGTTGCCCGACGTAAAGAATAGCGCCAACCTATTTCTTCCCGTGAGTGTCTTATGAGGCGACTAAGGAACTTACTAGTGAATGGGCAGCAGCGGTCTCTATGCATTTTACCACCATACTGCGAACGCCAACCCGTCTGCCAAGCGTGGCGATTATGGCAAACCCTACCAAGGGTAGGGTTTGCTACTACTGGTAGTGTGTTAGGTCTTAATCCAGCAATGGACATTTTTCAACTGAAATGATAATGATAAGGAAATAATCGTGCTAAAGATGTTTGAACTTCCTGCCGTCGCTACGTTAAATTATCTCAATAAATAGGTATAACCACTACGAAAAAATAATAAGTTCAAGAACTTAAACCCGACTACTGAAAAATCATTCTCTAAAAAATATGGAAAAATCATTCTCTAAAAAACATGACTCTGCTGTGAGTGAAGCGGCGCGCATGGGTGTGCGTGTTATAGCATTTGTAAAATTTGCAGAATTAAATTGTAAAATTAATATAATTTGCGCTTAAATATTTAAAAACGTGTTTAAAAACAATAGATATAATGATAAATAATAAGATTAATGTTTGTGAGTTAATTCGTTGCAAAATCAATGAAATATCAAGTACCAGCTGTCATCCAACGGACGGATTTGAAATCACCACCTAACCCGGGGAGTATTTCTTTTAATTTAAGCTTATCCAACTAAAATCTTATTAGATCCCATTGCACCTTTTGCCCTTTAACGTTCATACTACTTGTAACAGTGATCTAAGTCGTAAATAACCTTTTATTTCTCCATAATGTGTTTGACATTAAGTTCATGCACTATTAGGATAAAATCACCTAAACAACGTTAAAGACCCCATAAAAATCACTGTTCAATATTACTAGACATACTTTTTATGTTCAATTGCTGAATTAGAACCACCATAAGAAATTAATGTTAGAAACTGAATTGAACAATATAATAGTAATAGCTACCCCCAACCATTTTTTTATTTTTGCACATATAACAAAAAAATATTTTTAGTCCTCTCACTTTTCGCTGTTGTTAATTATTATCTCTTTTCATTAATAATTGAGATTGCACCCTTTTAATAGTATTATTCTTTTATTTTATCTCTTTAAAATTTGAACTCCCGTCATTTACTATCCACTTCTCACCCCTCTCTCTTGTTCCTTTCACACACTTAGCTTTCTCTTCTCTCATTCCAGGGTGCCTCTAGGGTTGGTCTGTCAATAATATGTTGACCCGTAGAGCTGCATCCTTAGAGGAAAAACTGAGGGCTACGTTAAAGGAATTGGAATCTAGTAAAAAGCAGTGCAATCAGCTGATACAGGAAAGGGAAGACAGTGAGGTCGAAATTGAGTTCATTAATAACAAGAACACTGAGCTTAAGAATCAGTTGGCTGAACTACATGTGCAGCATTTGGACATACTTGACCAGCATCAACACCTTCGTCAGCTAGTGTCAAATTTTCAGCATTGTAGTGACACCCACGAACTGGCTTTGAGAAGGATTTCTGAACTGGAACTGGAATTAAGCAGAGCCCACAACTCAATAACCCATTTAGAAACTCTCAAAGCCGGTGAAGAGTCTGCGATCACCTGCAGTCTCTATGATGAGTTGGTTGGTAGCGGGTCCAAACCCATATGTGTTGAGCCAATTGTAACGATAGACTTAACTGATGATACATTTACTAAAAACAAATTGTTTACTAGTCACAATAAGTTAAAAAAATACATTAGAATTAATAGAATAATCAGAAAATATCAAAAATCATTGAAACGCCAAAAAGTAACTCAATTAAACACAAAACTTAGGAAAATAAATCTAAATTTAAAACAAGAATTAAAAAATTGTTATAGTGATTTACAGTTATGCAATACTTTGTATGATACGGACACTCAGCACCTTCGGGATGAACTGTTTGTTAGGGAATATGCTCTAAAGGATATCTTTAGTAAATATGAGGCTACTCAACAATACCTGAGTAAGCGCATGCACGAAGCCTGTGAGTTGGCAGACCTGGTCAAGTACAATGCGGAGAGGTATGAGTCTCTGACAAATAACTTCTCCAGCTGTGCTTGCTCACAGACTCAACTTGATACACCCACACCCTCAGCAGCTCACCCTGTGGATTGCTGTATTGTTGATAATAATAGCATGATAAACACAACTTATATTTTTTCTGACAAATTTGGTCAAGGTTATGGTAGCATATTTAATCAGTGTTCACAACAGTATGTTATTAATAATTGTTCACCCGGTGCCAGTATTAGCCAATTATTAAGTAAAATTAAATTGTCAAAAAGAAACCCTGGTTCTACAGTAATATTATTATATGGGGTAGTTTAAATGTTAGAAAAAAAGAAATAATTCAATGTGTCCATTTGATGTTACATCTCAATGAGACCAATCACTGTAAATTTATTTTCTGTGCCTTGCCTTATTCTCAATACTTGTCTGAGGAGCAAAACAGGCACATTTATAATTTAAATATGTTAATTTATAATAGAACTAGTTGTCACAGTGACGCTATTTTATATTTTGATTGTAATCAATTTATTACTGATTACAAATTAACAAATTATACTATGTATTTGCCACCTAGTTGTAGGAGACAAATTGCTAATCTTTTAGCATACAATTTACACCGTGACACTGGTACTTGTAGGGTACCAGCGATTACTGTTAGTAGTGGTTCTAGCACCACTTCTGATACACCTAGTAGTTTAAACTATTAGGTGCGACAACAGGTAAGCTGCATATGTTGAATGTTGTTCATCAAAATATGCAGGGTTTGTCCGGCAAAGAACTAGAGTTAAGTTTATTTATAGAAAACCATGATGTTCAGGTATTATGTTTGACTGAACACTGGTTGAAAGAACATGAAATAGTGTTTATGAATGATGATTTTTTTACTGTGCAAAGTGCATTTGTGAGAAAAAGTGCTATACGCGGTGGATCATTAGTTCTTGTTTCAAACAAGTTGAAATGTAAACAACGTTTAGATTTAGTTAATCTTTCAATCGAGCGCACTATTGAGTTGTCTTGTGTTGAACTAGAGCGTTACGTCATAATATGCGTCTATCGTCCACCCTCTGGGGATTTTATTCATTTTGAGTCGGTCATGGAGGACTCACTCAACAAATTAAAATCAATTAATAAATGTATAATTTTATGTGGAGATTTTAATATTAATATTTTAGATGTTACTCCTTTAAGTATTAGACTACTCAATCTGTTTAAGTCATTTAATTTAATAAACTTGTTTTTCGAACCTACTAGGATCACAGCATCGTCTTCGACTTGTCTTGATAATATATTTAGTGATTGTGATGCCAATAATAAGTTAGTGTTAAGTGACTTAACGTCTGACCACTGTGGATTATTAGCCAGCTTCCCTTTGCCATTACAAAAAAAGCCGCATAAAATAGAATGCAGGCCCTATACAGTTAGTCGTTGCAACAAATTTAAAAATAATATTGTTCATAGGATTACACCATCTATAGTAGAACACGATAATCCTAATGAAATCTATGGAGCCCTTTTTGATATTGTGCAAAAAGAATACCAATCTACTTTCAAGACCAAAACTATTGACATTAATAGAACCTCTGTTAGCTTCAACCAATGGGCTACTCCAGGTATTTATAAAAGTAGAGCGAGACTATACGAGTTATATGGTTTAAAAAAATATATATTTGATACTCCTTTTCTAGAGTATGTCAGAAATTATTCAAAGTTATTTAAAAAAATCTGTGCTTTCGCTAAATCTAAATTTTTAAGCGATACCATAAAAACATCCAGTAATAAAATAAAAACCACTTGGAAAATTATTAACAACGAAACGGGTAAATCGGTTAAACAGGAAAAACAACTAGAGATTATGATTAACAACAAATTGGTAAATAAGGCTGCCGACGTAGCTGAGGCATTTAATGAGTTTTTTGCCAACATACCTATAACTACGACTTGCTCCTTAAATTCGTCCCCGTCTAAAGCTGAAAACCTTTTGCATAGTAGTGTGCCCAGATGTAGTCGCTTATTTAGTTTTGAACATGTAACGCCTCGTGACGTGGTTAATATTTTTAAGACACTTAAGTCAAAAAACACAGGAGATTACTGGGGCATCTCCATTAAACTGTTAAGTAATATAATAGACATTGTAGCCCCCTATCTAGCTGTAACTTTTAATAAATGTGTTGATTCAGGATCTTTTCCTGACCTCATGAAGAGTAGTAAAGTCATACCATTATTTAAAACAGGTAATAAAAATAACGTTGGCAATTTTAGGCCCATTTCTATCTTACCTGCATTTAGTAAAATATTTGAAAAGTTAATACTCAAGCAGTTACTAAGACATTTTAATTTAAATAGCCTCCTTCATAATGAGCAATATGGCTTTACAAAAGGTCGTTCGACAACAGATGCGGGTGTTGCTCTGCTAAAACACATTTTCAACGCATGGGAGAACTCGCAAAATGCTATCGGAGTTTTCTGTGATCTCTCCAAAGCTTTTGATTGCGTTCACCATGACACACTTTTGCGTAAACTGCGTCATTACGGTGTTCAAAACGAAGCTCTCAATGTCATAAGTTCTTATTTGCAAAATAGGCACCAATGTGTAGATATCAATGGTGTAAAATCTTCCGGGCTACTAGTTCAGTTAGGTGTACCTTAGACTCAATACTGGGTCCTTTCTTATTCTTAGTGTATATAAATGACTTACCATTCTATTTAAAGAATATCTGTGACATTGTACTATTTGCTGATGATACCTCACTTATCTTTAAAGTAGACAGGAATAGAAAAGATTTTGATGACGTGAATAATGCGCTCTCAATGGCCACGGATTGGTTTACTACAAATAACCTAGTTCTTAATGCTAAGAAAACGAAATGTATAAAGTTTGCCTTACCGAATGTTAGGAACCTGGGACCCAATGTCGTTTTAAATAATGAGGTGCTTGAAACTGTTAACTCGGCAGTTTTTCTGGGCATAACAGTAGACGCCAAACTTCAGTGGGGATCACATATATCGAGCCTAGCGGGAAGGCTCAGTTCGGCCGCCTACGCCGTAAGGAAAGTTAGACAGTACACGGACGTTGATACAGCTCGACTAGTCTATTTTAGTTATTTTCATAGCATAATGTCCTACGGCATTCTGCTGTGGGGCAAAGCCGCGGACATTCAAAATATTTTTGTTCTTCAAAAACGAGCTGTTCGAGCGATTTACCAACTAGGTGCTAGAGTTTCTCTGAGAGATTTGTTTAAAGATATTGGTATTCTTACGGTGGCATCACAATTCATCTTCGCCAACATCTTATATATTAGGCAAAATATACACTTGTACACTAAAAACAGTGATTTTCATAATATTAATACTAGAAATAAGGACAAACTACGAGCCCCCTTTCACCGGCTTCATAAGGTTCATAATTCTTTTGTTGGTCTTGGTATTACCTTTTATAACAAGCTTCCCTCTGCTTTGCTAGATTTGCAGTTTAATGAGTTTAAAGCTAAAGTAAAATCCAACCTTTGTTCAAA
Organism: Aporophyla lueneburgensis; assembly: GCA_932294355.1. Taxonomy (NCBI): domain Eukaryota; kingdom Metazoa; phylum Arthropoda; class Insecta; order Lepidoptera; family Noctuidae; genus Aporophyla; species Aporophyla lueneburgensis. Next base: position 15,388,850 of record OW028746.1, on the reverse strand, counting down.
GGCATACTATTCTATCAACGACTACTTAAACGATAAGAATAGCTGGTCGCTGTGATTAACTCTAGACAATGTTTATGTTCTTTCAATCCAGAATTAGCTTTCCTACCGACAGTTTATATGGGTAGTTCATATAATTTTATTTTTTATTTAACTGATTTTTTAAATTTATTTTTATTTTATTTTAATTTCATTTACTGTGGACATAATCTACTCATTACAATGATTTTAAATGAGTTGTATTGCAACATGTAGTTAGCTAGCGACCTCGTCAGCTGTTAATAATATTCTTGCCTGCCCAACCGGCAGCAAGTTCGTCATGCTCCCTTAGATGTCACTGCTTGCGGTAGCGTCGGGGGTCGGGTTACCACCTTCCCTCAAATATGGCGAGGGGGGTAATGGCTGACCTTTGCGTTATGCTCGTGAACGGGTGCTGCTTGTGGTGACTGGTCGTCTTGCTGACCATGGTTTTTGTTATTGTTACTTGTATTAACTGTTATTTTATTTTGGTCCGGAGGTCCTTAGTTTAACTATTGTAACTTCAACTTAGCTGTATGTATCAATTTGCATCGTTGAATATGTAAGCGGGCACGCCCTTTATGCCTGGAGGCTTTATTTACGTTTTAAGTTCTGTTTACGCTTTTGTTTTATTTTGTTTTATTATTTATTTCAGCTTGAATTTAGTTTTCAGTGTTTTGTTTGTGGTATATTGGCGTGTGCTAGCTGACATATGTGAATAATGTATGTTTTGTTTTATAATATTAATTACTTACACAGTATTGTATAGAATCAAGTTCTTCTAACTTAACAGACAGCTGTGCTGCTGGGGAGTTTGTTCCGCCACTTCTTCTTCCCAGCTAAAGCACTAGGAAGTGTCGAAGGGCGGGCGTTTTGGGGGGACTGTCTTGTGTAACTTTGACGTTCAAAAAGTGCTGACTCTCATCCTAGTTTGAATAAATGACTTTTGATTTTGATTTTGATTTTATGGATCAAGAAAATATTCTCATCTGAAAGTCGTATACCACCTGGCCTATAACAAAATAATACATTCTAACTTTTTAGTTTCTGACTTAACGTCCCCTAGACTAGAATGCGCAATATTCACAATATACACATAATGTATCGTCACATAGCATTTAACCAGCGGACGATAAAGTCGCTTCTAACGATACCCCATTTGTCAAATTATGATAGTTAGTTTAGAAATTGGATGGAACAGATAAACATGCATAAATATCGGTCAAAATCATACTCCTCCTTTATGCTTAGCCTAGTAAGGTAAATAAATATCGTTTCATTTCGTGGTTGAGTTTAGTTGAAGTCTACTCGTTGTTTTAAGATATCCTAGAACCAATCATTTCTCCATGATTCGATCAATTCTGGTGATCTAGCTCATCCACCGGTTCACTTCGTAGAACCTATTTCAGTTGATCACAAGACCACAATAGTTCGACGATGACGTGGAACTTGCCAGCCAATGCCTTTACCACAATACCTCAAGTTATTTATTCTATAAACATGGAAGACAGTTTTTGTATGCAAACGAAGTAAAAGGAGTATTATATACTTTACCTACGGTTCGTCGCAGATGACATTGTATAGTTTCTTCTATCACTATACGACGAAGGCGTGAGTTTATGTATTTACATGTGTATTATGTATCTAAAAAATCACTGTCATTGCAGATTGAAGAGTACGTTTACCAAATAAAAGCTAATTTGAAAAAAACAAAATTATATGAAATTCAGATAGCCTATGCAGATAACTAATTTAATAAAAATACTTTACATAAACTTGCAGGGTCCAATTCGTAGTTTTCTATGGAGAAGAGCCGGCAAAAAACGCCTCGGATGATCTTTAAAAAAAGACTTTTACAATGTTTTCAAATTCCAGTGTTTTAGGACACTGCAGAGGGGTAACACTGCACTGCACTATCAGTAGGAATCGGTTTCATTTCGACAGTTCCGCTACATACATGGCGTTGTTTACGTTGCTAAGCAAATAAAGTTTTCGAAAATATGAAAGAATGGATGACAAATAAGCTTCAAAATTATTCAAATTCTGATTAATAGTGTGTTACGCAATTAGGGTGGAGAATGAGAGAACAGTCAAAAAGCATGCAATAAGTAAATTAAAATAAAAATGTTATTTAGACATTACAAACAGACATTTCAATTTTATTCATTTCTTTGTATATAAAACGTGTATCGAGTAGATAAATCTCTCACACTCAATGAGTCGAAACAACGATCCCCTGTAATAATGCGAACTACGTTTAGTAAAACAAAGCACAGATTCCTCTGAACCAATACAAATCTGTTAAGAGACTTACAGGAAAAAGTAGTTAATTAAACAAGATCAATAAAACAGAACAGTAATAAGTGTTAATTTACCAACAGCTCCCGACGGAACCAAGTAAATTAAGCTCTTCGTAAATTGCCAACATATTATCCGAGCACGTTACAAAGATTTTTCAATTAATTGTTTAAATCCAGTAAGATTGCTTAACTACTTTGGTTCTTATTTGCGGAGAAACTGGGTTACTTTTTAATTACAGGCCAGTTTGATTAATGAATTGAAATAAGGTTTGATAGATTACTGTCAGTGTTGTTGGGATTTTGAAAAATTACTGTTTATAAACCTAAGCTTACGGTTTTTACGGAAGGGTGGCTTTTGTCCTGCAGTGGAGTAACTTACGTCTTTTAAAAATAATAATAAAACAGAATTACGATTTTGTATTACGATTGAATCGTACCTACAAGATTTAAATGTAAAAGTATGCTTACTTTTATAGATGAATGCTTATTTTGATGTATGGATACTTTTTATCCTGATTGTATGTTCCTGAAGGGCAGGTCTTGAAGATTAATGGGTTTTAAAATAATAAGTTTTTCAATTTAATTAATATGTATATTATTTGTTTTGTTTCAAAAAACAAAAAGTTACCTTGCATTGCCCATTCAGCTAATTACAGTCAAATACTGTTGCTCAAGAACCTCTACGTTTTTCTTGCAAAAAAAAAAACTAATAATTTCTAAATTAATGGTAGCTAGTTATCATTTGACTAAAGACATATAAATCATTGTTCATGCTCTGCGATACGGCTGCTACGATGTTGGCCAAACGTTACTAGGTACAGTAGATACCAATACTCATTTGTTGCACCAGCATTGAATATTTAATGATTGGTAAAATGATTCGATAAAGTATGTATATCATGTTGTTAATGTGACCCATTAATAGAACTAGTTGACGACTCATTTTTCTGGTGAGTTGCAAAAGAAAAGGTTTAAACCTCCTATAAGAGTAAAGCCATATTGTCATTTTGGTACCCGTCAAACGTCCTTATGAGCCCCCGGGGGATCATAAGAAAAAAAAAACCGGCCAAGTGCGAGTCGGACTCGCGCACCGAGGGTTCCGTACAAACCTGTAGGTATTCTCGGTTTATGCATAAGGTTTATTGTTATATAAATAAATGTTTTTTTTTTATTTTTATATTTCAGCTGATTGAATGAACGGTAAATTGCGGTTTACGATTTATGACGTTTTAAAAAAAAAACTACTTGCTCGATCTCGTTCAAACCAATTTTCAGTGGTAGTTTATATGGTAATTTACATCATATATTTTTTTAAGTTTTATCATTCTCTTATTTTAGAAGTTACGGGGGGGGACACACATTTTACCACTTTGGAAGCGTCTCTCGTGCAAACTATTCAGTTCAGAAAAAAATTATATTAGAAACCTCAATACCATTTTTGAAGACCTATTCATAGATACCCCACACGTATGGGTTGGATGAAAAAAAAATTTTGAGTTTCAGTTCTATGTATGGGGAACCCCAAAATTTATTGTTTTTTTTTCTATTTTAGTGTACAAATCTTGATGCGGTTCACAGAATACATCTACTTACCAAGTTTCAACAGCGTAACTCTTGTAGTTTCGGAGAAAAGTGGCTGTGACATACGGACGGACGGACAGACAGACAGACAGACAGACGGAGAGACAGACATGACGAATCTATAAGGGTTCCATTTTTTGCCATTTGGCAACGGAACCCTAAAAATGCCCATTTTTTTTTAAATTTTTTGATTAATTAAATCGTTAATTTTAATCAACCAAAGTTAATTTTAGGCAAAAAGAATTCTTATGATCCAACGGGTGCACACGCGACCGTTGGAGCATTTTTTTTTTTTCTCATCAGGGACGTTTGACGGGTGAGATCCGTTGGAAAACTAAGGTAACCGACATAACCCGAAGAATTGCCAAATTTAAATGGCAGTAGGCAGGGTAATTGCTCGTAGAACAGACGGCCGATGGAGCCGAAAGGTTCTGGAGTGGCAACCGCGTACGATGACCTTGTGAAAGACGCAGGAATCGGCTGGATGCGAGAAGCGCAGAAAAGCGGGGTTAGGGGAGACCGATGTCAAGCAGTGGACGCCTTTTAGCTGAAATTATGATAATGAATTATCGTACTACAAAAAAAAAACAAATTTAAATCGCAAACTCATCTCAGATTACACCAGTGTAAAAACTTAACCAAGTAAAGTTAGTAGTTTCTTTAACATATTAAGACTAAGATTAGAATACGAATGTTCTTCAATATGAAAATTGCCACTGTTCACCTTGTTTGTGTAACACACTATCACTCAAATTTGAAGCATATTGCTAATCCATTTCTTCATATATTCGAGAAATTTGTCAGCAAAACAACGTGAATAACGCAATGAATGTTGTTGAACTGTCAAAAAGAAAGGCATTACAAAAGGTAGTGTATTACTTAATTATCCCCTCTGGTCAGTAGAATACTATCACAACAAATGCTAGAATAGACACAAGAAAAGTGCTCAATTGCAAGCTAGCTAAAAGCGTGTATGCTACTTCCAATTATCTAATACTGCACAATTATCTGCGTCGATCTAATCGGAATGCACTTTCCAATTACTACGATAGGATTCGTTAGCAGTAAGATTATTTAAATTATAAGGTAATTAAGGTATTTATTATTATTTATCATAATAGATACAATACATTTTTAAATACTTTACGGAAAACACACAAAAACATTTAGAGATATAAAATAGTGATCCATCCTAATAAGGAGGGTCCAAGCTACCAATAGTCAGGGTCCTAGAAAAGGAATCTCTTGACGGGCGGGCCGTGTCCAGAAGTACTGCTTTCTGAATAAAGACCACTGGGTCCTCCTTTTTTTGAGTGGGAAATCATTAAATGACGTCTCTCGCTTTGGGTGGAGCGAAAGGGCGTGGCAGACTGTTACAGACTAAAACCCACCTGTGTTCCTTCAGTTGCCTATGCCAGCGCAACAGTAACTCTTACCAACAAATCCCCCACCCTGGCAGGCATCGGTCCTAGCGGGACTCTTTAGTTTCGCTGAAATCTCTTTGAGGCGCGCGTAGAACACAACGTACCGTCGACCCGAGCCTAGTCTTTACCGGGCGGCGAACTATCCATTGCATGCCGCCCGCAAGCCGGCGAATGAGAGCCTCTTGAGGTGCTGGTCGAAGCTCTCCGCTATTAGGCCAAATAGTATTACGATAATATCGGTACAATAATTGCAGAATCCACGTCCAACATGTCGACTACCTCGCGTGCGAAGTCTCTCATCTTCCATAAGATTCTCGTTATGAGGGACAGCGAAATCAACAATCATTGCACGACGCTCTGAAAATTATTATTATTAAATTACTATAATGCAATAATGCTGGGAATTTACGATCTCTTCACCAAAAAACTCTTTCCTTATTTATTTCCGTCGACGATACACCAACGTCATTGAATGTTAGTTGACAAACTAATCAAAATGGCCAGCTACAGCGGGCAAACGTGTGCTTTATTTTTGAAACATATAACAGACTAACGTGTATTGTCCCGATTTTACCCCCATACTCGGTTTTGGACTAATCACCCTTACCTACCTACCCGCCTCCTACTGTTAGGTACTATTCAATTTATAAACTTTGTATTACTTTCCTATACTACTATGTTTAAACCTGTTCTGCGGGTTCTACTTGAGGTCAAACTGGATGCAGCTAAATACCAGTAGTAGTATTTTACATGGAGCGTCTGTCTATCTGACCTCCACTGCCCAGTTACTGGGTATTACTATATCCCTTAGTAAGATAGGTTTTAGAATTTTGCAGCCATCTACAAAAAAAAAACACGGCAAGTATAGCGCAACCGGATCGATCAACCCGTGCGGCTGTTATTAGTTAGCCACACTCAAATGGAGTACATATTTATTCTATTTTATTGAACAACTTTGTTCATTCGTCCTTTCTTATTCAGTCCATTTTTCTTTGGAATGCGCTTTCTCTCGATGTCAGGACGGCCACCAGTCGGTATGCATTTAAGTAGAAATTGCAGAGGTATTTTCAAAACAATTCTTAATCTGAGTATATATGTTATAGTGACTATGTATGTGTTTTTGTGTATTATAAGTTATTAATCTATTATGTACTACTGTACCTATCTTATTAATAATAATATAATAATATCTTAGGACAACCAACACACCATTATCTGATCCCAAACTAGGCAGAGCCTGTACTATGGTGACCAGACAACTGATAAATATAATTATATATTTCTAAATACATACATATCTATTACTAATATTATAAAGCTGAAGAGTTTGTTTGTTTGAACGCGGTAATCTCAGAAACTACTGGTCCGAATTGAAAATATATTTTTGTGTTGGGTAGCCTATATATTGAGAAAGGCTATAGGTTATATAACATCACGCTACAATCAAAAGGAGTGGAGCAGCAACGAAAAACGGACGAAAACTGGCAGGCAATTTGATGCAACGGGAAGGGTCAAAGGGGCAAAAATTTGACGCGGACGAAGTCGTGGACAGAAGCTAGTTATAGATTAATTACACCCAGACACAGAACAAATGATTGTGCTCATCACACAAAGATTTGTCCTGGGTGGGAATCGAACCCACGATCTCAGTCTTAGCAGTCAGGGTCACTAACCACTAGACTAACAGGCCAGTCATATAATTCACTACAGCATTTTTTTTTCATTGTTGCACTCAACCAAAGCACCTGCTAGCTCATCTCTTCACCACCCTTGATTGACTGATAGAGGATGCCTAAGGTATTAAGTCAGCCTTTGTACGATTTTTGTGTGCGAGAAGTTTAAATAAATGATGGCTGTGATCACATAGGCTTGTAAACATCGCTACTGAACATTGTTTTTCCAAAAACCACTACAAAACAACTGCCTTCAGGGTTTTTCAACAAACCGACGCGAATATTTAATCGCATCGTATTGTAAATAGCCGATATCCGAACGCCCCCGGCACCTATTAAATACGCATAACAAAAACAACACAAACAAACATTACTATCAAGTATGTAGCTACCAAAACCACTTACTTTACAAATTAAACATCAAAACAGAACCGCATAACCGCCACTAAAGCCTCAATTACACTGGATAACGAAATAATTGAACGGAAATTATTCTATTGCATACATTTACAGACCGAGGCTCAGGGCGTCTGTCGGGCCTTTATGTGCACAACAAGAAACAATGGTGGCTCCGCGAAATTCTCCAGTTTCCTTAACAAGGTCTTGGATGACGGCCAAAACAACGAGCCTTATTTAAGGCCGGGTACAGACCAGCGGGCAGGCAACTCCACTTTGATTTACTTTAATATGAACTCCGACAGGATATTGAAGTTCGCAGACGGATTCATACTCATTGGTGCTGTTTGTTCGCAGTTTTGTTGCTTTATGAACTCTGTTTTTGCTTCGTTTATGAAATTGTTGGTGTTGATTATAAGTTTCACGTTTTAGTGATTACCATGGGCGTACCCAGGGGGGGGGGCAGAGGGGGGCAGCTGCCCCCCCCTGGAGTTTGCTAATGTCCCTACTAACTATCTACTTTTGTCGATAAAAATTACTTTTTGCTATTTGTAATACAACATAAAACTTTAAAAAATCGCGTGACGCGTCCGTTCTACCCACTCGCTAGCAGAGCTGCAAGCAAAAATAACGTTAATTTCGGAAGTCGGTATCTTTGGATCTGTATTTTTAGTTTTTGACAGTGACTACCGAAATTAAAGTTATTTTTCATATTGTACTGTTTTTTTGGAAGTCGGTTGTTTTTTATTTTTAATTTGCAAGAACGTTTTTATCTACCCTGCACTCATTCGTATACCACTACTGACCAAGTCAATAGCAGTCACAGGAAGTATTAGAATATCATCACGCTACACAAAGTGAATTAAATACGCATTATAGAAGCTAACTCAAATCTATCAAAGCAAAGTCAAAAAAAAATATATCGGACCACCCCTGACGACCTGACCTGACCTATCCATTAAATAATCACTGAATATCAATTTCAAGCTCAAGTGAAGTCGTTTGATGAAGTCTAGGCTCCGTCCAAATACGCTCCAAACTATGATAGGATCTGAAGCGTTCCAGCTGGACCTGGAGAACAGATTTGTTACCGTGGAAACCACAAATAACGTCGACTAGGCCCTCCAACAACCGGTGAGAATCCTCAGGGAAGAAAGCTTGAGATTTTGCAAAATGCGGCGTACGTGCAAGAAGTCCAAACTTTCGGAAGAGACTCTGATTACGGAACGACCTGAAAACCCACGTGTCACTTCGTTAGAACAACGGGCACTCAATAATAATATTAGAACATTGATACGACACGACTCCCGATGCTCCAATACACGCTTTATAGAGAAATCGATTGAGCAAAATCGGGGGTCGAAAGTGTTCCTCCAATCATTTGGGAGAAGCCATCTCACGAAGTTGACTAAATATAGTGAGCATATCGTCGTTGCGAAGCCGGAGATCCTTTCGGAAGTCGAAAACGTCTACGGCCAATTGTACGCATCACATGCAGATGCATAAATGCAGTTGTGCAGTGCAGTGCAGTTTGAGATAAACTGATCCCGAAAATGAGGATTCCAGAGCCAACTTAACTCGCCACTTCACAGAAGACCTGCCAGAAGTGAGCCAAGACGAAATCGAGGCGGCACTAAAACAGCTTAAAAATGGAAAAGCTTCTGGTGAGGACGGGATTACAATTGAGCTCCTGAAAGCGGGAGGAAATGTTGTCCTTAAAGAGCTTCAGGAGCTCTTTAATTCTGACCTGTTCTCTGGGAGAACTCCAGAAGCGTGGCGAAGGAGCGTGGTCTTACTCTTCTTTAAAAAGGAGGATAAAATATTTTTTTTAAAGAACTACAGACCCATTTCGCTCCTGAGCCACGTATACATAAAAGTTGTTTTAAGAGCTGTCACGAATCGACTAAAGCGGAGACTCGACGAGTTTCAGCCGGGTTTCGAGGAGGATACAGTACCATATACCGCATCCACACAGTGCAGCAAATTATACAGAAGTCCGAAGAGTATAATCGGGCGCTGTGTCTTCCGTTTGTGAATTATGAAAAGGTTTTTGACTCTATCTGGACCTGGTCTGTTTCGGAGTCTTTGCAGCGATACCAAGTCGACTAAATGAATCCTAGTGCTGAGATGTCTTTATGAAAACGCGGCAATGACCGTCCAAACTTAGGACCAGCGAACTGAACACGAGGAGGCGACAAGTGGACGTAATTTTCCCAAAATTGTTCTTTAACGCATTGGAGGATGTTTTCAAGGTGCTAAACTGGACAGGACGCGGTATTAACGTCAACGGCGAGTAGATTTCACACTTGAGTTTTGCAGAAGAATTTGTCATACGAATTAGTGATTCGAATTAGTTTATTCTTCTATACGCATTGTTCTCCAGATGAACTTGGACAAACCCAGGTTATGTTCAATGAACACGTAACTCCGAGACCGATTGCTGTGAATGGTGGTGCCCTCAAGGTTTTTCGAGAATACGTTTACCTCAGGCAAACTCTGCAGTTTGAGAAGAACAATCCTGAGAACGAGGCTAACAGAAGAATTCAGCTGGGCTGGGCAGCATTTGGGAAGCTTCGTCGAGTCTTCTCGTCGTGTATTCCGCAGAGCCTAAAGACGAAAGTTTTTAATTAGTGCGTCCTGCCTGTTATGACTTACGGAGCCGAAACGTGGACACTCACGGTACGGCTGGTCCATAAATTCAAAGTCGCTCAGCGAGCTACGGAACGAGCTATGCTTTGTGTATCTCTGAGGGACAGAATCCGGAATGAAGTGATCCGGCAGAGAACCAAAGTCGTCGACATAGCTCATAGAATTAGCAAGCTGAAGTGGCAATGGACCGGTCACATTAGCCGTAGAAACCGTAGAAGATGTATGCTTAGTGTATGTAGAAAATATGCTAACGCTATGGGCGATTCTTTCACGAAAGACGTCACAAGCCGTTTTGCTGAAGACCCTTGTAAGTTACTTTTGAAATAGCTATTGTATATTTAAAGAATTAAAAAAAGTACCTACTTTAATGTATGCTTATTTATTTGACTGAGTACTTATAAAAAATCTGCTTTGCCCCCCCCTGGCCCAGAACCTGGGTACGCCCATGGTGATTACTTTAAGGTTCCAGCACGTCGTGTTAAATATTATTCTTTTGTGGCCAAATATTCAAAAACGACTGCGCAAACTATCAATACCCAGCTAGTATTGATAGTTTGCGCAGTCGTTTTTGACTGACCACGTAAATCTCCATATAAATAAATATACTGCAAATAGTATAATTTAACCATGCTAAAACAAAAACAAAATAGTTACACTCAGTGAGACCGCCTGAGTCCTTTTGCCGACCGCATTTTAAACCCATTGCAAAGACAACGCCATAATTAACTAAATAAAAAAGAGGGACAATAGCATTAGTTGTCCCAAGGCCCATAAGTTCCATTAAACTGTAAAACGAAAACTAAAAATGGCGAGCACAGTCCTTGTATAATTAGAAACCATGTAATAGCGCCATTCGGAATCCTACAAAAAGTTTTTAATGTGGCGTAAATAAACGCACATGCACTCTGCGCTTTATTCGAGAGAATTGCAGTTGCGCTGTTGTGAGCCACTCGCTTTAAGAGAGTATGACCATTTAATTTTCTCTAAAAATCTTCCAACAAAGCAAATTTCTTGCGTTTATAAATCTATTTGATTTTGTTGAAGTTTGAGATATGTTGTGAATGGACATTCTCTTTTACTAAGTTAGAGTGATAAATGATAATTTCATGACGAGTATTATAAATAGCGTAGTCCTCAAGAGTTTAAAGTTATGTTTATCAGTTTTATATTTTATTTTAAAGAGCAATAATGGCCCAGTTGTATTGGTCCTGACTTACAAGTTGTAGGTGGCGACTTCGATGCCAGGCGAGTACTTTATTTTGTGTATTTAATTTGGTTCCCACTGCTCTTAAATACGGTGGAGGACAACATGGTGAAGAAACCGGCGGATAGTTCTAGAACCAAAATACAGGCCCTCGTGGTTGATCTCAGCCTGCTCTAACTCTCAGAGAGGATACTTGTGTCCCAGCATTGGGAACATTATAGGCTGATTGTGACATTTAGTTATAATTGAACCAGCAATTAGGAAACCGTGCCAAAAACATTATACTCGTGTTAAAAATTACCTACTTCTTATGTTACCAACTCAAATATAATCTTATATCTTATACCTTTAAACGAGCAATTATAAATTATAAATATATATATAATCTGAATCTCGGAAACGGCTCCAACGATTTTCATGAAATTTTGTATACAAGGGGTTTCGGGGGCGATAAATCGATCTAGCCAGGATTCATTTTTATAAAATATCGTTTTATTCGTGTTTTCAATGACCAACTTTATTGATAATCAACTTGAACATAAACTTATTATTTTAAACACATTTTACCAAAAAATACCGAACAAAGCTCGGTCATCCAGATATTTCTCTTTTATTCGGAGTAAGATGAACTAGTTATAATATCTAAAGGTGCGATCCAGAACAACGAATGCCCATTATAAGGAGGAGGTTTTATTTCAGCTTGATGTTATAAAATGACGATAATACCTTTATGTGTGGGTGTTTGCAGCCAAGTCAAGTGTAGATGTAATCTACTACCCGCCGAACGTGAATGATTTTAATATTTTTCCACTAAAAGAAAACATTTTCTGCCAAATTGGACCCTTAGGTGTAGTTTATAAAATTGCAAGCTTATTTTGACTGAAAATATATCCACGTGCTACATATGCACTTGGTTAATGGCAATATCGCAGAGAAATACTATAATTCAGATACTGAGTAACCTGAAACATTTGATTTCGGTAATAGATTCACTCAGGGTTTGGGCCTCACCGGGTTTCCATATGAAATCTGCACTGGCGTCTTTTTTGACATTGGTGCATTAATTATGTTGCTAGTTGTTGAAAAAAATTTTGGGCCAATCATCAAACCCCTAGCTTCTTTAGTTTTTGAAAAATAAGGGTTGCCACCTCAAACTTGAATGTTTTTGTTCTACGAAACTACAATAGATTTTAAAATGAAACCAACACGACATGAAAGCTACTTAATAGATTTACATTTCACATTTTTCTCATAATTTTTCAACCACCTATAGAGCAGAAACAAATGTGTTTTAAAAATTAAGGGTGGATTTTCGTGGCCATTTTTCGAGGTACACCGACCAAATAAATTACATAAATTACGTATGTCTCAAACTATAATACATAACAATTACATAGATGTGTCATGGGTGGAACATATTCAAAACAATAAAAGTTTTCAATAAGGTACACACGGCTACAGGTCAAGCTGTAAATTTCCAGTTTTAGCTGACCTCGCATTGCATAGGGGTTTCGTACAATGAGATGTCAGCTTATACTGGAAATGTGTGGCCGTGCGCACTGTAATCATAGGAATTATAATCATATACTAAACTCATAATATACTGCGCTATCGAGCAAAAATACTTTTTGTATGGTACCTTCAGAATGGCAGACAACACTGACAAACTTAGAAGATGCAAAACTGTAATCGAAGGGGAAAAAATATCTGTGGAAAATATAAACGAATTCGAACAGACGAAGAAGTTCTCTCACATATCAAGCTGTTGGCGAAAATACTGTTCAAATAGGCTCTTTATTTTGCAATAAGTGTAGATTATCTATACTTACTAATATTATAAAGCTGAAGAGTTTGTTTGTTTGTTTGATTGAACGCTCTAATCTCAGGAACGACTGGTCCGAATTGAAAAATTATTTTTGTGTTGGGTAGCCTATTTATCGAGGGAGGCTATAGGCTATATAACATCACGCTACAACTAAGAGGAGCGGAGCAGTAATGAATAATGTTGCAAAAACGGGGAAAATTTATTCCTTTTGAGAGTTTCCGTTGCGTGCGCTGCGTAAACGGTTAAAGTAACGCAAAAATTATGTATGACGGAATTGTTCTTTTTAAAAAGTTCTAAAAAAAAGTCCGCGAGAGCATATGTCTATCTTTTAAGGTTGACTCACTATAACTCAAAAGGAGCGAGCAACGAAAAGTGGACGAAAACTAGCAGGCAAATCGATGCGACGGGAAGGGTCAGGGGAGCAAAAATTTGACGCGGACGAAGTCGCGGGCAGAAGCTAGTTAGTGTATAAATAGAAACAAGAAGATGATGAAACGATGTGATTATAATAAAGGTGACCCTAGATTTTACGTACAGAAAAAAAAAATCTGCCTAAAAAAAACTTACGGCCTGTGAATTTTAAAAGTTTTTCTTCACATAAAGAGTATTAATTAAATAATCCATAGATTTTTTTTTTCACTTCGATTACAGTTAATGTATCTTCTAAGTTTGTCAGTGTTGTCTGCCATTCTGAAGGTTTCAACCATATAAAAATGTTTGAATCATACACAAACAAATAAAAACGATTTTCTGCTAGACACAACACGATATTTGAAAGTGAATTAACGCACAATACTATTTTTTTTTTTCAAAGAAAACGAAACGATTGCGACTTGACATAATAACGTTTGGAAGAAGTGTAATACGATACTTCAACTGATACAAATAACGCAATTGTGTAAACTTGTCGATAGCGCAGTATATTATGAGTCTAGTATATGATTATAATTCTTATGATTACAGTGCGTACGGCCACACATTTCCAGTATAAGCTGACATCTCATTGTACGAAACCCTTAAGCAATACGAGGTCAGCTAAAACTGGAAATTTACAGCTTGACCTGTAGCCGTGTGTATCTTATTGAAAACTTTCATTGTTTTGAATATGTTCCACCCATGACACATCTATGTAATTGTTATGTATTATAGTTGGATACATACGTAATTTATGTAATTTATTTGGTCGGTGTACCTCGAAAACTGGCCACGAAAATCCACCCTTAATTTTTAAAACACATTTGTTTCTGCCCTATAGGTGGTTGAAAAATTATGAGAAAAATGTGAAATGTAAATCTATTAAGTAGCTTTCATGTCGTGTTGGTTTCATTTTAAAATCTATTGTAGTTTCGTAGAACAAAAACATTCAAGTTTGAGGTTGCAACCCTTATTTTTCAAAAACTAAAGAAGCTAGGGGTTTGATAATTGGCCCAAAATTTTTTTCAACAACTAGCAACATAATTAAGGCACCAATGTCAAAAAAGACGCCAGTGCAGATTTCATATGGAAACCCGGTGAGGCCCTTTATTATTAACCAAATTGACACACTACGTCAATTATCCGTGCAGTATCACATAAACTTATACATTATAAAATCCTGGGCTGATAGATTTGGTGTAGCTGTAAACCCTACGAAGTGTCAGGCGATCATCATTGGCAGTCCTCGTAGCATTAGCAAGATGGTTGGTACAATCTTGCCACCAATACTTTTCGACGGTACGATCGTTCCATTCAGCACTGACGTTAAGGACCTAGGCTTGCATATCGATAACTCTCTGAACTGGCATACTCTAGTCGCTAAAGTAAGCCAAAAGGTTACTGGAACGCTGCGGGCTCTGTACCGATTAAAAAACTTATTACCATCGACCACGAAGACAATGCTTGTGCAGTCCTTAATTTTCCCTATCATCGATTATGGTGATGTGTGCTACTATGACCTGAATGCAGATCTCTTCAGCAAACTTGACCGTCTTCTCAATAACTGCATTCGATTCGTTTTAAATTTGCGTAAATATGATCATGTCTCTGCGCATCGGTCCCTTCTTAAGTGGTTGCCCATACGCCAGCGCAGAGAGCAAAGGGCGCTAACCACATTGTTTTCATTCCTTGATTCTCCCTCTTCCCCTGTTTATCTGCCCCACACTTTCAGTACATTTGCGCCAACCACAATAAAAATCTACGCTCATCGCACAATCGTCTTCTTCAGTGTCCCACTCATCGCACAGACTTCATTCACTCTCCTTTCTTTGTCCAGTCTGTCTCTCTGTGCAATGCGCTCCCCTTGCGCTTACCTTCAAAGTTAAAGTTCGCGAGCACATTCGCAAGAAGTTGGCAGTTTCATCACAACGGTAATGTTTCGTCATTGTTTGTGTCATTTGTTTTTAGTCAATTCGATTATTTATGTATATGTATGTTGTTTTTATATTTATATAAAGTTAGGTATATGTATTATGTTTATGATTTAAATAGGTTATGCGTTTATTTTTTAATATCTTCAATTTCATTGCACCTACCACTGTTTGTCTCTGCATCACCCAAAGGTTGACTGGTAGAAAATGCCTATGGCATTAAGTCCGCCTCTGTACATAATATATGTGCTTAAAGTATTAAATAAATAAATAAACATCACGCCTTGTTTCCTCGAAGGGTTAGCCAGAGGTGTACCGGTGGTGTGGATCCGTGCAGTAGTTCTAATTTATTGGAATTTGGGGGTCCATGGGTGCAATTCAGAGAAAGTGCAGCGTAGAATTATAAAGTTATTGTAGAGTGTACGTACGACTACGAAGGTAGCATCAATTCAATCGGATAAAAAGATGCGCTATTCTTGTCAAGAGCATAATGAAACAAAAGTTATTTAAATTCTTCGAACTGCGCTCATCGTTTTGATTGGCTAATAGCGCTGTGCTATAAGCCAATAAGAACACTGAAAGTTGTTAGAAAGAATTTTAAACTCGACCGAGATGCATAAAGCTATTAGACACCAGTTGGTTTTTATTTCATTTCACGTTCTGCTCAATTCATTTAATTTTCTGACCATTCACTAGGCGAGCAAAATATGCCGAATCTATCATCGTTGGAGGTTCACTAACGAAATCAGTTCTTCCTTTTGATTCGTTTTATGTTCACACATTTCACATGAAATGAAACAAAGCGAATGAACAAAAAGTGATACGTGTGATAATAGATTTCAGTTAAGTGGTATGAGGAACAGGGTGTAAAGTCATCTTCTATACAGTATAAGTTTTTAACCAGTGCGCAAATTTTAACAAGCTAAACTTAAACGAGTTATAATAACCATGCAATTTTTATTTTGATATATCTTAGTAAAAAAAAATAATTAAGTTATCGTTAACGAACGATGTTTATTTTGAAATTGGTTTTATGGTAACTTGCGGCGAAGGTGAATGACCGAGCGTAGCTACAAGTACCAACCAGCTGTTCGATTGGTCGCAATTTTTTTTGGTACTGTAACATCATAGAAACGTGCGCACTGGTTAAAAAAAAATCTTAAATAAAAAGGGAGGATTCACCGACCACCCAGATTCTGTGTGATGGTCAACTGCCCGACAGTTGGTGTAGGGACGTTCCACATATGCTAGTTGCGCCATGAACTTCACTTGCGCGATGCAGGATTTTGTATGACGTCAATGTAATAGTTCGTATACGGCGATGGACTAACATGAGAATGGGAACGTATTTTCCCTCACAACCATATTTATGAGCAACATTTAAACATAAATAGGATCCATCTAAGTTGTTTACACCCTCGTCTTGTTTTCATCAATAGCGACCTAACTAAGTTGAGGGGTTTTGGGACCAGGCAGAACGGTATGAATATTGATTTTATCGGCTTCCTTTAACTATGCGACAGTAATTATTTAAATGAGGAAGTTTGTATCAAACTGCCTTTTGAGTTGACTGCATTATTACTGAACGTCAAACTGTGTTCCAATAAATTCTTAATCGTGGATCTTGGAGAAGTCATCATAGCATTTAATAAACATACGTAGTCGCCTTTAATTTATCTATGCTTTGGTAAACGAAGCTAACTTTATGAAAGACTGAAGAAATAATTAAAATGATCAATGTTTCCCAAAAAACCACAGAAAGCTCGTGAACAAAAAAAAAATTGAAGGAATCCTGACTAAGCTCGAATATTTTATCAGCTTAGGGCAATTTCGAAACGGTCACATGTGGTGTAACTGTTCCTAAATTACTACTACTGTTCCTAAATTACGATTATTGTTCCTAGTAAAAAAAAACGTTTTTCAGTATGAGTGTTTTGCCGTTCATCCACAGTAATATTTTTTTCTACCGTGTGGGCTACTTTAGTTACATAATCTCTAGCACCTATAGAGACAACTAAGGTATAGTGCTCAAAATCAGAAACCTTCCTACTTGTTTGGCTTACTTATAAGTCATCATCATCTGTCTAGCCTTTTCCTAATCATGTTGGGGTCGGCTGTAAGTCTAACCAGTGCAGCTGCACGTTACGCTCCCTGTAATACACTGGTATTCAGCTGAAAACCAATATTTTACATTCTCCAATATTCTCATTTTTTTTAATTCTTATTTTCTCTCTCTTCCAATGTTCATTTTTTTTCTTTTCATCGGTAAATAGTCGAGTCATATTTAATCATTTACAATTAGTAACTTACTAAGCACCTCATTACAATCATGGAACAACACAAGTTTTCTAAGAACACTCGGGTATTTCAACATACGCAGGATAACCTAGCCCTGATTCTCAAGCTTCTGTATGCTCAAATCTTAGAGTGAATTTAATAATTTACTTATAATACCAGACCCTCAGTGCTGACACATATCTCGCGACCCTGGCAGGCATCGATCCTAGCGGACCCTTCAGTTATGCTGACATCTCTTTGAGGCTCGCGTGGAAGAAACGCGCCGTCGACACGGGCCTGGTCCTTACCGGGGGCGAGATACGCATTGGTCGCCGCCCGCAAGCCCGCGCCTACGGTGGCCGAGACTCCGCGATTGACTCCCGACGCCCGGGGCATCTCCTCCTGCGGCGGCTAGGGGCGTGTGGGTGCAGAGAGTGCCTCTCCCTCACGCGCTCCGCCTGCTCCATCGCAAGCATTACTGCTTTGCGGAAGGAGGTGACGGCTTCCCATGCCCTCTCGCTCCGTACCATGGCGTGCAACAGGACGCGGACGCGGGAGGTCGCCGCCACCGATCGCCTCCACGAGGACATGGTGGTGCTCCACCCAGGCAGGGCACACCTCCACCGTATGCTCCACCGTGTCCTTCAGACGGTCCACGCAATGGAAACACCCGGGCGTTTCCTCCCGCCTTATCCTGAACATGAATCTCCCGAAGCAGCAAATAAGTACCTACCAACGTAATAATACATTTTCTACCTAATATCCACTTACATAGGTATTATATAATAATATATCAAGACCGCAATAAAATAAGTTTCTGCACACGTGTGTGATCGTCTACAGGTTGGCAGAGCGCGATCATCCCGCGGGAGGTGCGTCTAAGTTTGACCGCGGTAAATCTCGCTCAGCATTGGGCCCCGACGACTTGTTCGACATTCAGGCAGGCTATACTCTGAGGGGGAATCGTCATTTATGGCAGCTACTTGTTGAAACATTTCGTAGTTGGAGATGAGAGGATATTCTTCTATAAAATAAAATAAAGCTGAAGAGTTTGTTTGTTTGGTTGAACGCGCTAATCTCAGGAATTACTAGTCCGAATTGAATAATTATTTTTGTTGTGGTTAGCCTATTTATCGAGAAAGGCTATAAATTATATAACATTACGCTGCAATCAAAAGGAGCGGAGCAGCAAACGAAAAATGAACGAAAACTGGGTAGCAATTCGATGCGACGGGAAGGGGAGCGAAAATCTGACGCGGACGAAGTCGCGGGCAGAAGCTAGTATTTTATAGTTGCACGAAGGATTTTTTTGTTACTAGTCCTTAAGGACGCTTGTACACACGGCTACACATGAAGCTATGCATTTCCAGTTTTAGCTGACCTCGTATTGCTTATACTGGAAATGTATAGCTTACCTGTGGCCGTGCGTACCTAATTCATGATAAACTAAGTGTGATTTTTTTGTTTTGTTATGGTTTTAGTAAGTACCACATAAACGGAGCCAAGGGCACAGCTAAGTAGGTCGATAATGTAGATAACAAAACATCATAAAGAGCCGATTTTTTTCCAAAACTCACGATTATTATTTTCAGTGCTCTTAAAGTAAGTAAGAGCAGACATTACAAAGAACGTGTATAATAAGTTTACTGCTTGTAAAGAAAAAACACAAGCCAAGTGTGTGTCACACCACGCACAATTTAAGGTTCCGTAGATGTGATGAATTTATTCCAAGAACAAACTTTAGTTAATAGTTGAAAACATTGTCCCCCATGTATTTACGCACTGTCAATTCTCTAACTGCAAATAAATGATAGTTTGTAATCGCAAAATAATCTATTTATATGTGATTTAGGTAACTACAAATTATGACTTTAGGACTCCTTTACTTTGTTGCTTCTTCTTAATGATTCTAGTTCTATGGATGTGCGGTTTTGATGTATTTGCGAGTATCTGTCGAAATACGTCGGCTTAGTTCCCGTATTTTTATTGCGTTGACTTAAAAGCTCAACTCAAAGCTCCAAGGGACATATTATACATATTTGATATTAATTTCGGCTTTATACTCCAAGCGTTTCTGAGAAAAAAGGTCTTGGCGACTGACAGAGAGATGAGAACGAAGGGACAAAGTGATCCTACAACGGTTCCTTTTTTTCTTTATATACGTTGCGGAACCCTAAAAACAATATAATGAAAAAGGAATATAAAAAATATGCGTGTGTAGGTGAAGAAAGAAAAAGTAAAATAATATCTCGGCAAAGCCTTACAAAAACTTCTACACAAGTCATTGCTGCGGCTATAAAGAAAATAAAGAAACTGGGGAGTGGGTAATAAGAGATTGTTTTCATTAACTTGGGTAAAACAGTTCTTTTATGGTCGTGGTTACACTAACCTATTATGTTTTATATTTGTCTTAGAATCATTAAGAGCAATCGGGGCTTGAAATACCGTTATTTTTGTGAACCGTTACGGCCTTGTGTAGCCAATTAAATAGTACAGGTACTACTCTGGTGCCTACACCAGAGTAAAACCTCTACTATTTTTTATTACCTACTAGCTTTTGCCAGCGGCTTTGCCCGCGTGGAGGTCGGAAATTATCCTGCGGGAACATACTTCCGGGATAAAAAGTAGCCTATGTCCTTTCTCAGGCTCTAAACTATTTATGTACCAAATTTCATTTAAATCAGTTCAGTAGTTTTAGCAGGAAAACGAGACAGACAGACAGAGTTACTTTTGCATTTATAATATTAGTGTGGATACGGCACGTAGTACCTGTAGTATTGGTATTTCTGTTGAATACAAATAAAGATAGTTAGTTCCGTATGTTGCCGGACGTAAAGAATAGCACCATTCCAATTCTTCCCGTGGGTGTCGTAGAAGGTGACTAAGGGAGTTACTAGAGAATGGGCAGCAGTGTTCCCAATGCATCTTACCAGCTTACTGCGATCGCCAAACAATTCGCGAGCTGCAGAGAGACTCTATAATCTGATTTTTAATTTTCTAGACCAAAATGGTAGCCGTCACTATCGCTCATCATTAGCAGCTATGTTAAAACAATGGTAATAGTTAAAAAATGCTTTTTGGTTTTCTAAACCAAAATTAAAAGTAGAAATTAATTTACAGTAAATTTAAATTAAGAATAGTCTGAAAAGTTTTTATTTTATATGTTTTTGTGGCTATAATCTACTAATTACTACATGCTTGCAAAATCAGACTATTATGTTAGAAGTTATGCATTACAATCAATGAGTGAACAATCAATCATCTCCTGTTTTCCTACCCTAAAGTTTGGAATTTTCTTTCTAAATTTACATGGGACCACCTTAAGAATATACCCTTTCCAATAAGAATGATCAAAATCGGTCCACTCTGTAAAAAGTTATGCGTGGTCATATATAAAAAAAACGCGTTGAATTGAGAACCACCTCCGTTTTTTTCGTCGGTTAAAAACAAAAACATTGAATGATAAAAGCGTAGGATGGTTTTTAAGATATTTTCTTAATGGTTTTTACCGACATCTGTCAATAAAATATTATATCTGGCCTGAGACTCGTGAGAGGGCAGAACTGGCTCTTAGAACGGTTATGAAGTGGTTCACCTCGAATCTCCTCACGCTCAATATCTCTTAGACCAAGTTCATCTCTTTTACTCCGAGTATCAAAAGTCAACCACCACTGTCGTTTGAGATCAGGGCTCATGTGTGTACAATGGCCAACCACTGTAAATGTGCCCAAATAGAAAGGTCTGACAGCATTAAATACCTCGGGGTTATATTGGATAGTCTCTTGTCATGGAAAAAACAGGTTAACTCTGTTCTGGTTCGAGTCAGGAGATTAATTTATTTATTTAAAAAACTCCGAGCGGCTGCTGATTTCCAGTCCCTGAAAATGGTTTACTTCGCCCTCGCTCAATCAATTCTCAGTTACTGTATAACTACATGGGGGGGAACTCACAAGACAACCATGCTGCGGCTAGAGAGGGCTCAGAGAGCAGTGTTGAAGGTACTGGCAAAGAAACCCATTAGATTTCCGACCTCTGAACTGTACTCACTTTGTGAGGTCCTCACGGTGAGACAGTTGTTCATCCTACAAACAGTCTGTAAGAAACACCTGCTTTTGCCTTACGTCCCTCAGCCCCTAACAAAGAAACGGCGTCCCGACAGAGTTTGTAAGAGTGAGCCTTGCAGATTAGCCTTAGTTAGTCGCCACTTCAATCATATCAGCTCTAAACTTTACAACGACATAAATATAAGATTTAGTATTTACCCTATGACTAAAAGTCTGCTAAAGAGAAAACTGTCTGACTGGCTTAAATCCCTGTCTTATCAAGAAACTGAGCAACTTATGGTATCATATTTACGGTAAACACACACATACACACCCACACACATACCTACACATACACAACCAAACACACACACACATACACACTCACACATCACCCCACCTCCACTCTACACTTATACTACATAGTAACCTCCACATATAGTATTTTCTGTTTTATATTATCTTTAAAAAAAAATGTTATTCCGAAATTAATTATTATTAACTTCGTATTTTTTGTCTTTTCTGGAACAATGTAATTGTGTATATTTTTTTTTTGGTTCGATTTCTACGTCGGACAAAGTGTTAATGGGTTTTTCTATTTGTCATTTCTCAGTAGCAGCTCGGAGTCTGGATTTGTGCTCGGTTGAGAGCAATAGGGCTGCCCCCCATTACATGGAACTTAAACATAAGTGGCGAAAAGTTCTCAACCCTTCAGGAAAAGCAAGTATTTTGGATCCGAGAAAACGATTTTTCTATAAATGTCGATATTTAACACTGTACTTTTCGTAATCTATTCTTAATTCTAGTTCCTACCACGGAACTCGGGCCGATCAGCCCTGTTATCGCCCACTTCCCAACCGGGTCGAATCAGCTTTAATTTTAACTAAATGCATATAAATGATGCTGGAGACGAGACAATTTAGTAATAACATCGTGATCCGGTCGCTAATTTTGGGTATTGTCAATTCAAATTAATTTTATGCCAAACACTCCGACAGTTGGCGGCTACCTCTAGTTATTAACTCGTTATTTCGAAAGAGACATGGCAATATTAGAAGTACCTACCAAGACCAGTTGATAGTAGAATATTATTATTAACTGTAATCGAATGTTTACTGATAAATATGATTTTGGAAAAACCGTATGCGGTTGGGGAACCCTCGGTCCGTAAAGAACTTCTGATCGCACTGACACACGCGTATATAATAGAAAGAGATACACAGAGAGAGAAAGGTGCATGGCAAAGGCATAAAGCTTATTCCTTACGTGACGATTTTTACCAGTCAACTCCTGCCACAAGCAGTGTTAAGTAACTTCGTTTCAATAAAACAAAACCAATCGTTTCGTGGTGCCGGACGAAAAAAATAGTATCACCCGTTTCTTCTCGTGGGTGTCGTAAAAGGCGGCTAAGGGACTTACTAGAGAATGGGCAGCAGCGATCTCTATGCATTTTACAATCATACTGCGATCGCCAACCCGCCTGCCAAATGTCGCGATTATGGCAAAGCCCTCCAAATAGGGGGAGGCCTATGTTCAGCAGTGGACGTCTTACGGCTCAAATGATGCTGATGATGGATGTTTGTTGATAAATATGTTTTTTATAAACGGGTGCGTGTCGGGATCCCTGTCAGGGAAGAACTGCCGCATGCACGGACACACTCGTATATAATAGAAAGAGAGAGGGATAAAATCACATGGAGAGAGCATACGTGACGATTTCTATCAGTCAACTCCTGCCACAAGCCACGTTAAGCAACTTCATTCCAATACGAACAAAACCATACCTAATGCGACAAAGTTTAAAGTCTGTAATTTATTTTACAGTTTGCGCTGTTATACAATTAAACTGAGTTTAAATTCCATTACCTACCTACATAGGTAATTTTGCGAATTTAGACTCGCTGAAGTTCAAAAGCATAACGAAATTATTACAACATCTACGATTCATTTTCGAAGTTTCACCCTAATACTTTTTAAATCTGTTGAGAAATTTCTGTACCCGCAGAAAAAAAAAACATTTGATTCTACTTTTGAAACTCAAACGGAAAAACTTTTAGTAAGCGCGACATCAAAATAAAACTGAAAAAGGTACGAAACAGTCCACAACTTTTCATCTACTTTGATGAAGACAAAATAATATTCATTACCTGCCTAGTTTTTTTCTAAGTATGTTGGTGTTGGCTTTCAGTCTAACCGGATGCAGATGAATAGCAGTATTTAACATGGAGCGACTGCCTATCTGACCACAACACAGTAACTGGTTAATAAAATACCCCTTGGTAAGACTGGTTGTCAGACGTTTGGGTTTCTGACGACCTGTAAAGACTGAATCTATACTTATATACTTATAATATTATAAAGCTGAAGAGTTTGTTTGTTTGATTGAACGCGCTAATCTCAGGAACTACTGGTCCGAATTGAAAAATTCTTTTTGGGTTGGGTAGCCTATTTATCGAGGGAGGCTATAGGCTATATAACATCACGCTACAATAAAGAGGAGCGGAGCAGTAATGAAAAATGTTGCAAAAACGGGGAAAATTTATTCCTTTTGAGAGTTTCCGTTGCGTGCGCTGCGTAAACGGTTAAAGTAACGCAAAAATCATGTATGACGGAATTGTTCCTTTTAAAAAGTTAAAAAAAAGAGTCCGCGAGAGCATATGTCTATCTTTTAAGGTTGACTCACTATAACTCAAAAGGAGCGAGCAGCAACGAAAAATGGACGAAAACTAGCAGGCAAATCAATGCGACGGGAAGGGTCTGGGGAGCAAAAATATGACGCGGACGAAGTCGCGGGCAGAAGCTAGTATAAAATAAAATGTAAGCGAATATTATGAGCAAACTTTCATGTAAGGTAACTAGGACACGCTCGCAAATTTTCCAAACGGGGAAAAAAGTCAAGCCCTTAAACGTACCTATGCAAATACACAGTGGTGTTTCGTAGAAAGTAATCTCTTAGTTCGTCCTCACGTGTTTTATCCAGCAAGCGTGGCTAATTTGCAAGCTGCAGCAGTAGCCCGGCTTTTAGCTTGCCTTCCTTCCGCTGCTGTTTACGCGCCACGGACTTAAACGAGGGCACTCCGACTTAATGACAACCACCGCCATTTTGGTAACGACGAGTGACATAATCATTCTCACGTCAAAATAACGTGTCACCTTTATAAATATACGTTAAGTTAAATTTAAAATTTACCGACTCCCCTCTAAAACGTAATAAATATATACGTATTGGCCCTTTAAGTATAATCAGAAGTTGTAATTAATATTTTGATCAATGGATTGTAGCGTCGAAAGGGCTGAACCGATTTTGATAAAACTTATCTAAGAACCACTGCTACAAGGCCTACTTTTAATTTAATACAACCGCACTTGAATCGGTTTTAGAGCTACGGTGCCATAGACAGGCATAGCGGTCAAACTTAGAACACCCCTCTTTTTGAGTTGGGTTTAAAAAGGTGTCACGCTCATCGAGAATGCTACAGATTGCTGTTGTTCTCACGAATATACGGGATTATTCCATTTTGTAGACTTTGTTCGAATTCAGTCTACATTTTTGTGTCTACGACGAAATAAATAATGCCTGTATCTGAATTTATTTATGCTCATATTGACTTAGTGTTCTACATATTTTGATGATATGATGTATTCATAAAATAGCTTTGAAGAGCGTATACCTTTCTTGATCCAGGATTTGCTGAAGGAAATTGAGTTGTAAGCTGCAAGAAACTTGGATAGGATACGGGAACGATTCCGAAATAAGCCGAGCTAGGCATAATATGATACTTGCGCATTTCAGTTTACACAGAATATTTATGATTTTTTTTAGTTTTAATTGAAGAATAAACAAAAGCATTATCCTTCTAATAATAATCCTACTAATTCGTACTTTCCTGCTACAATAAAAAATATTTGACAGTAGATTTGGACGTTGAGATGTTTGGCAAAAATTGCTGAAGGGATTTGATTGAATTTGACACAACACATAGGATACTTTTTATTCCGATAGTAGGTACGTTCCCATGAGATAAAATTCGACATACACACGGACTAACTCACTGGCAAAAGCTAGTACTTAATATTTACATAAACTAACTGTTGTAAACTGCTCAGTTGTAAACAACGTGGAAAAGAACTGGTCAAAAACAAGGCATAAGTAGGTAACCCACTATGAAACCACTTTGATCGAACCACATCATTATTCACGTAATAGTTGGGAAGCAATATAAGGAACTAGGACAAGTACTCTCTAAACAAAAGGCGAAAGTTTTACGATAAAAAGAGTATATTCCGGAGGCACAAGTGTACTTATCCCCGACATAAACGCGCATAGATTCGGGAGCGGGTTGCGTGACGAATCAACGACGTCGAATTTCATGACGCCATTTTACGACTGCTGAAATAACAGATCAGTAACAAATAATCGAAATGACACGTGCCGCTTTAGCATACTGCGACAAAACCTTATGAAGCATAAAAATAATGTTCAACCAAGTAACACTTTGTCGATTTAAATTAATTTAATTCTCGGTAAATATTCCATAACTGCAACTGACGGGAATGATTAAAAAGGATTGTGTGCAATTGTTATTCACGTGAGTTACTTGTATAACTTTAAAAGAGACTGTGACCTCTGAGTTTGTTTCGGCGTTTCTTCTCAGAGTAGTCAGATAGGAAATGCCGAACTCATCAAGTTTAAAAAAAAAATGATTGACGTGTAAAAGTGTTTGTACAAACCTACTTGCAAAAATAAAGTCATTTATCATTTAACATTAATTTAACATTTCAGATTTAAATGTTAATACGAAATAACGTATATTATTTGGCTCTAACAAATCTATACTAATATTATAAAGCTGAAGAGTTTGTTTGTTAGATTGAACGCGCTAATCTCAAGAACTCCTGATTGGAATTGAAAAATTATTTTTGTGTTGAGGAGACCATTTAGTGAGAAAGGTTATAGGTTATAAAACATTACGCTACGGTTAAAAGAAGCGGAGCAGCAAACGAAAAATGGTCGAAAACTGGCAGGCAATTTGATGCGACAGGAAGGGGAACGAAAATTTGACGCGGACGAAGTCGCGGCCAGAAGCTAGTACCAGATATAATCAATCGAAAAGCTCTACCCGATACATGGAAAGCCTAATTGGGATTTTGAATTTAAAATTTACATTTACCGGGGCATCGTTTCTACAGCTAAAATATGCACTATCAGAATCAGAATCATTAAAATAATAATTGTGAATTTCTATTTGCATACAACTGTTCGGAATAAAGTTACGAGTTAGTAAATACATGAAATAATAGCTATGGCGCTAGTACATTGCGCTACTGCATTGAAATAAAATAGTGCATATTGCTGTCGCACGAGCGCACTACACATATCAATTCTTATTGTATCCGCTACACAGTCGGAAGCACGCACGATGGGCATCACAATGGCCCCTACAATAAATTCTAGGCTTCTCACTTTACGTAGTGAATGTACTCAGAAAGATCGTATGGTCTACGAGGATACTAAAAGCGTTTCTAAAATGTATGTGCGCGCTTCGTCATCTGTTTTTTAAATTAGAGAAAATAAGTAAATTTAACTTGCAACATTGATACTAAGTGGCAACACTGTCTATGGCTGATACATATTAATTCGTAACTGAGTGTTCTTGTGTGTGCCTTTCTATATGATAATAAATAACTTCAAGTCGATAATACAAGTCGTTTTCAATAAGAAACCCATAGTCCATCAGGTTATGGGCCCAGGAAACTCGGAGCATATAAGAAATCAGCAAAGAAAGTTACAATTATTGTGAAGAGAAATTTGACAAAATAACCTCAAAATGGATTCCACGCGGTCAATGAATCTAGAAAAGTTTGACGGAAATAACTTTCGTCAGTGGAAATTTCAGATAAAATGTGCCTTAAAAGCTAAAGGAATAGATATATCGAAACCTAAACCACAATCAGACTGTACAGATTGGTTGAAAAGTGACGGCATGGCAATGTTCATCATAACTTCTTCAATGGACTTCAAACAAATTACACTGATAGAAAATTGCGAAACAGCCTTAGAAATTATGTCTAAGCTAGAATCAATCTATGAACAAAAAAGTGAACTGTGCAAAATGATAATCCACGAAAAATTTTATCAATACAAGATGTCGCCAGCTGACAGTGTAGCTCAGCATATCTCAAAAGTGGAAACATTAGCTAAACAACTGAAAGAAAGTGGTGAAGCCATCAGTGACATGGCAATCATAACCAAAATATTGGGAACTTTGCCTTCCAAGTACAGAGCGCTGCGACAAGCATGGATGTCATTGGACTCAAAACAACAAACTATTGTTAACCTAACTGCACGTTTATTAGATCAAGAGGCGAGCTTAGCAGGTGAAGAAGAACAAGAGACAGCTCTCCTTGTCGCCAATAAAGTACGGAAAACAAAACAAAATAAACAAGTAGCGAGTGAGAGCAATACCAATCAGAATAATCCAGTAAATAAACATAGATTTGAGTGCTATAATTGTGGCAAGCGGGGGCATTTCGCTAGAGAATGTCGTGCTCCAAAGAAATCCAAGACCAGAAAACCTCAGAGAGAAGGTGCAGATATGTTAGCATTTAATGTGGCAATTAATTCATGTAATGCTGAAGAGAATACTTGGATCCTAGATAGTGGTGCATCTGCTCATATGACATTTAGAAAGGATTTCTTTGTGGAACTATTTGAATGTAACCAGAAATCATTGACTTTAGGAAATAAACAATGTGTGGAAGTATCTGGCATTGGAAAAGTGTTGATACAGAGATATGTCAATGAACAGTGGGAGACCAGTGAACTGAACGATGTGTTGTATGTTCCAAGTTTGAGAAGAAATTTGTTTTCTGAAGGGGTGATAATAAGAAAATTCTATTCTATTGTAAAGAAAGACACTACTGCACTGATTTATAAAAACAATAAAGTGGTGATGAGTGCTAATATTAAAGAAAACAATTTATATGAGTTGAACATTAAAACAGTGGTTCCAGATACATGTAACTTAGTTCAAAATAGCCAAAGTGACATGAAAATGTGGCATGAAAGGTTGGGACATATTAATTTAAAACAAATTAAAAACATGAGTGCAAATAGTGTTGTGAACGGGCTGAAACTGATAGACAATGATCACAGCAATTTTGTATGTGAAGCATGTGCATATGGGAAGCAGTGCAAGTTCCCATTTCACAAATCTGAGCGAGGAGAACTACAGCCAGGAGACTTAGTGTATAGCGATGTTTGTGGACCTATGAGTATCTCATCTGTTCAAGGTATGAAATATTTCTTACTTTTCAAAGACGCTGCTACTAGTTACAGGCATGTATATTTTATTAGACATAAAAGTGACGTCATGGAAGCCTTCAAAAAATACAATGCTATGGTTAAAAATAAATTCATGCACAATGTCAGAATATTACATACCGACAATGGAACAGAGTATGTAAATAAAGTTTTTAAAGAGTATTTGGAGAGAGAGGGGATAGTTCATGAGCGTACTGCACCATATACGCCAGAACAAAATGGCCGAGCAGAAAGGGAAAATCGTACCATAGTGGAGAG
Source organism: Aporophyla lueneburgensis (assembly GCA_932294355.1). Lineage (NCBI taxonomy): Eukaryota > Metazoa > Arthropoda > Insecta > Lepidoptera > Noctuidae > Aporophyla > Aporophyla lueneburgensis. The sequence continues at coordinate 15,359,536 of OW028746.1, read as the reverse complement.
TGCACGTTCAATGCTGTATGCGCGAGATGTCCCATTGGAGCTATGGGCAGAAGTCATACAATGTGCTACATACATATTGAATAGAACGTCGTCCACCCAGACTCCAAATACGACAGCTTTTGAATTGTGGAACGGGATCAAACCCCAATTAGGTCATATTAAGGTGTTTGGTAGTATTGGCTATGTTCATGTTCCACATGAATTAAGAACAAAATTGGAGAAGAAAAGCAAGAAAATGATACTTGTTGGCTATGACAACATCAACTACAGAATGTATGATATAAATTCAAAGAAAATAACCATCTCAAGAAATGTAACGTTTGATGAACATCACGTTCCGAGCATAAGAAAAAATATTGCACAAATAAGTATTGTTGATGAAGTTGCAAATATTAATGGAAATGAAGCACAAGAATCTAATGTTGATGACACTCTAGTTGACAGTCCATCAGCAGAGAGTGAAGATAGCATGCTGAGTTGTGCCGGTGGTAACAGTGATGACCCAGACTATGAACCGTCTCAAGAATTGGAAGACACAACAATACGCTCAATAAATTTGAGACCACGAATCAATAGAAATTATGAAGCGAATCTTGTAGAGCTATCATTGCCTCAAACATATGCAGAAGCACTGAATAGTCAACAAAAGGATGAATGGTCTAAAGCTATTAAAGAAGAATTATATGCACATAAAGAAAACAATACGTGGACTGCGGTTAAAAGATCTGGTCAACGAACCCTTACTACAAAGTGGGTCTTTACAGTTAAAAGAAATGAAAATAATCAAATTGTACGTTATAAAGCTCGTTTATGTGCACGAGGTTTTAATCAGATTAAGGATGTTGATTATCAAGAAATATTTTCTCCAACAACCCGTTATGATTCTATAAGAATTATACTTTCTTTTGCTGCAAAATATAACTTAGAAATTCAACAGTTTGATGTAAAAACTGCTTTTTTAAATGGGTATCTTAAAGAAGATATTTTTGTTGATATACCTGAGGGTTTGTCAATTGAAGGTGATTTTGTGTTAAAGTTAAATAAATCACTGTATGGTTTAAAACAGGCATCTAGATGCTGGAATAAAACATTTACAGAGTTTTTGCTTAAATATGGTTTTGTTCAATCTCAGGCTGATAAATGTATTTACATAGGATTTTTTGATAGGATTAAAGTATTCTTAATACTTTATGTTGATGATGCTCTTGTAATATCTTCAAATAAACAAGTTATAAAAGAGATATTGGAGTATTTAAAACAGGTGTTTAAAATAAAAGAGTTAAATTTCAAGTATTTTGTGGGCATGCAAATAGAGCGAATGAATAACAGTATATATATTCATCAGGAAAATTACATTAATCAGATTATTAAAAAGTTTTTCATGAGTGATGCAAATCCTGCGAACACTCCAGCAGATGTCAATGTTATTATTTCAAAGAATATTGATGAAATTGTTATTGATTTTCCTTATAGGGAAGCTATAGGTTGCTTACTGTTTTTGAGTTCTGTCTCAAGGCCAGACATTTCATTTGCTGTCAATGTATTAAGCAGATATGTAAATAATCCAAGTCCACAACATGTAAATGCTGTTAAACGTATAATTAGGTATTTAATAAAGAGTAAAAATTTGTGTATAAAGTACAGTGGAGAAAGCAAAGATCTTGTTGGATATTCAGATTCAGATTTTGCAAATGATATTGATACACGTAAATCCACTACTGGATATTTGTTTATGATGAATGGAGGCCCAATTACATGGTCCAGTGAGAAACAGAAGACCATTGCTCTCTCCGCCACTGAGGCTGAATTTGTAGCTGCAAGTGAATGTTCTAAGGAGATATTGTGGTTGCAACAGCTATTGTCTGATTTAGGTGAAAGTTATGATTGTATCACATTAAATGTAGATAATCAAAGTGCCATCAGACTAATTAACAATCCTGTTTATCATAAACGGACAAAACATATAGATGTTAAATATAATTTTGTAAGGGAAAAGGTTGAATTGGGTTTGGTTAAAATTAATTATGTTCCAAGCAATTGTCAATTAGCAGACATTTTAACTAAAGCATTACCCACTAAAACTTTTGCATATCTGAGAGATCAGATATTATATGATGTTGATTAATCATATCAGATATTATATGATTTTGTTTGTTTTTTTTATAGTTTATAGATAGAGTTAAATTTTAGTGGGAGTATTAGAGAAAATAAGTAAATTTAACTTGCAACATTGATACTAAGTGGCAACACTGTCTATGGCTGATACATATTAATTCGTAACTGAGTGTTCTTGTGTGTGCCTTTCTATATGATAATAAATAACTTCAAGTCGATAATACAAGTCGTTTTCAATAAGAAACCCATAGTCCATCAGGGTCCTAAGGATTTTAATGTGAAATATTGAAAAAAAATTGCTTTTTCTTTTTTAACGTATCTTTTTAAACATGACATGGGGACTTAATATTTAATTTTATGTTTTTTCACTACACGAACTAGTATGCTGAATAATGAATACACGATACAATTAAATTTTCTCGATGCACAAAAGTCGCAAAGTTCTATGTATGTTTATGATTTTTTGAGTCGAAAAGCGCAACGCTTATGATTCATTCAATGTAATTTACCGTAAAACATAGATAGTAATCATATCTAAATTTTTATAAAACAGTTTTCGTTTTAATAAATTTTTCATTCAAATAAGACAGCAATTAGTTTTTGCACATTGCCATCCGTTGTTTTGCCTGTCATAAGTAGTGTCATCACTCTCGTTCGTTCATAAAGCAGTCGCCTGGTAGGGCTTGACCTGTGAATTAAAAAAAAACGGAAGGAAATTTTAATTTAGTGGGCTACCTTCACGTATCCACCAAATAGCAGCAGCCAAATATAGTTGTAGTTACATATCCGCACATGGTCGTGGCGAGTTAACCCACTACCAAATAATTTTGTGTTAAACATGTTCAATTTGGGCGTTTTACAACAACAAAATTATAGTTACACGACATTAGGGTAGGACTAATGGGTTAATATAAAGTAATTATGTAGATAGGTGAAGATTATGTAGATAGGTAAACAAACGTCTTCAACATTGTACTCTGAATTCTACTAACCGTTAGATAGACTCGTGATTTGTATGAAACATGAATTCCAAATATTACAAATTCGATAGCTAACTTCGATTTGTGTAATTGGGTTTGACGCATTTGGTGCACATCTCAACTTGTACACCATGCTCAAATGGTGAACTTAGCAACTGGTGCACTTCTCATATGGTACACTTCGCAACTGGTGCACTTCTCAATTGGTGCACTTGAGCATGGTGTACAAGTCCAGATGTGCACCAAATATAATAATAATATAATAATATTTATTTGTTCAAAACCTTAAACCTATTTACAATTCTTAGAACCTTAAATTAGACCTTATAAGTAATTGGCAAGATACAAAGCAAGTGCAACTGGGCTTAAACTAGGAGGACTCCTGTGCTATAAGCACCAGTTACTTCCGTCACCAATGCGTCAAATGCGTCAAACCCGTGTAATTGTATAGGAATAATTTTTGATAAAATCTCTTATTACCACGAAGAATATAAAAACTATATAGGCAGTCCCCTTAAACCACCGTAGGTTTCTGCTCTCCGTGAGCAAATAGTTTAGTTCCTCTATCAAAACCTTTTGCAAAAGCCTTGGATATAAATGTAAGGCCTTTGGATTTTTTATATGACAATTTTCCCCCAGGGTTGCTCTATCCCATATATTTGAAGTAACTTTCCATAATTATGTGGGTCCCCATAATTTTCTATGCGGGTCCAATGCTGTGAAGAGTTAGTTCGTCATGTCCCACTTCATTACGAATACCTTTGAGAAACGTTCGCACCCTTAATACATTATTTAGTTATGGAGTAGTTGAGTGCTTCTTTTACTTATTCATTGAGAGTGGTCAAGAACGACTTCGTATGTTTGTGGGTAAGTCATTCGTTTTGATTGATATATATGTAGTAAGCCATGTGATTGCTGGTATATCTTATTCCTATACTAGCTCCTGCCCGCGGCGTTGCCCACATGGGTGTCGGAAATAATCCCACGAAAACGTGATACCGGGACAAAAGCATCTATGTTACTCTTTATAACATTAGCTATCTGCCAGTGAAAATAAGCTTTAGCCGTTCCGGACATTAGCCGAAACAAACGGACAAACAGACTGAAAAAATAAAATTGTTTTTTTTTTTTTTGTTATAAATACAGTGTATATGAATACTTTCAAAAGCATTTAACAAAAACCTGTTGTTTTGACATTACGAGGAGATACGTCAATTTTATTTATTTAAATGGACTTATAGATTGGTAGTGCCCTGATCTACAGACCTAAGCACATGATGAATAACTTAGCGATTTCTCTAAATTATTCAAAAATAAGCCCATTTTTTCTCGTGGGTGTCGTAAAAGGCGTGCTCTATGTATTTTGCCACCATAATACGATCGCCAACCCACCTGCCAACCGTGGCGACTATGGTAAACCGCGCTTGGGAAGCTTATGTGCAGCGGTGGACATCTTTCGGCTGAAATGACGATGATTATGAAGTAGTGAATAATCACTCCAAACAGTTGTAGTATTAAAATTATTCAATCCCAAAACTGTACCTACTAACCAATACAAAACAGAGTACGGCTCCCAAGTTATCTCGAAGACCCCACACGCCTAAATGACGAACACCACTCAGACATATGAAGCGTAACCGACGGCTTAATGTGCCTTCCGTGCCTCGGCACGTAGATATCAAGTGTCATAAATTGGTATCGCCGCTCACTTGTAGCTTAACTGTGCTTAATCGAACTACGTATACACAAACTGTAAGCCAGTTGACTTAGAAACAACAGGTTCTATGTAAAAAAATTGTTTAAGTAGATGAGAAATGGTGGCCCAATATGAGCATTCGTGTCCCTGTGGTAAACACCGCGACTTACGAGTTGTTAGTCGTAAGCTCGGAAACCAGACAGGTGCTTGACTATGTGTAAATTAGTTTATCACCACCATCATGTTGTCTAAAAGGCGAAGGCAAACATCGTGAGCAATGGCAACGGCATGTCCTAGAACCAAAAAATCGAAATCATATGACATCAATAGCCCACTCACCGAGAAGAGGCCTGTGTCCTAAAAGTGGGACTATTATAGGCTGATTATGTGCATACATAATAATCATAACATAATCATAATGTAAATAGAGGAGTGGATTACTGACTCGCTATGCAGTGACTATCATCTCGACTTTAATAATGCTTTACACACTTATGCTCAAACAAAACAATGACTGTTTTCCTCTTCTTTACTCAATCTATGGCTCCAATGGTGGAATAATTAGACAAATTACCAAGGTTTGAAGCAAGCTGACTGCTCGAAATACACCCGACATCTTTAAATAGGCTCTAGTAGAAAGAGGGTCTTTCTTTTAACATGCTTTTATTAGCTTGGTGTGTATGCATGCAACGAAATCTTTTAACGTGATTTTCGCCGCCTTCGAAACTTCGAATTAGTTTGAAACTTTATCCACATTAGCCATTATCCAGGTCAGGATCGCCAGGATAGTAAAAAAAAAAATGGTTTTCTAGCTAGCTGAACGAAAAATTGAAAATAAGTAGTCAATCAAACAAAAAAAAATACTGGTTTTGTAGCTAGCCGAACGTTATATTTAATATAAGTATTAGATATAAAAAAAAACGGTTTCATAGAAACCCAAAAGTAAAAAATTATAATTGAAAAAAGCGTGAGGTGTTTGATATCAATTAAAATAGCTCTAAAAACATCCCACTCATTTTTCACGCGTAGAAATATGGTCTCTCTTTTCATGTCTTATTTCGTAACCCGATATAAATAAAAAAGTACTTTTCTCTCCACAAAATCTATACTTAACTTGTAAGAAGTAGACGTTAGATTTAATTCTGAATACAAAATGGCCGGAGCCAATTCAGCGCCCATTTACTTAGTTGGGTAGAAAAGTTCCATGTTGAATAATGGAACATTTAAAAGTAGGCAACGTCTATTAACACAGACATTTGAAATTCATAGAGGGAGCACTAGAAATTGGAAGCGTCCGAGATTTGATGCTAAAGAGCTTTAACAGTGTTCTACTGTGAATGTTCTGTCGGCTACAACACTATGCATTCGTAAGCCTTGCTAGTAGTTATTATTAATACGGGAATGCCCATCTCTACGGGACCTATATTTTGGTTAGCTAAACTCATGAACTGCTTATGATGATACTTAGTATATATATCATTTAAATAACATAACATCACGGCTTGTTTCCCCGAAGGATCGGGCAGAGTTATACTTATAGTACACCCACAATTCGCCTGTTAGGTATGTTTCAGTCCCATGTAATAGGGGACGAGCATATGGGCATCAACCGGGCACAAATTCAGACTACGAGCTGCTACTGAGAAATTCCAAATAGAACGCTAATAATCGACGCCAAGCCAAGGCCCTGGCCATAGGATTTTAATAAGCGCAGTGGAAACATAATCGTGGGCCTTGGGACAAAAGTGGCGAGCGAAACTGTCCGCCGTGCGCGGAGCAGAACAATATAATAATATAATTCAATAAGTACAATTACAATACGACAAACAAAGGACTCACCTGGTTGAAGAACACTGCTTCTGGGGTTACCTGGATTTATGTATGTAAGTGAGTGTGTATTGTATTGTGTTGTGACGTTATGAGTAGGTATCTCCAGGTTACAATCACGGCCGCTGCAACCCGCCAGAGATTTTCTCCATTCAGACATGCGGTCTTCAAATCACGCGTTTTCCAATAGCGTCACTTAACCTCCAAAATACTTCAATTTCAACAAACTTTACCCGTATTATTTCACCAAATGGGGTTTTTAAACACAAAACAATTGGGTCATGACTTATTGTCCACCAAAACGACCGATTCTCAAGGATTAATTTACAAAAGGTCGCGAAAACCAAGCGGCGACGATCCTCCCTTGTTCAAGCACAAAATCAAAGAGCAGTGTCAAAGTCAAACTTGACAAGTCAGATGTCACTCCGTTCGGGCGCGTTACGAAGGCGCATAGAGTAACCAATTTAAACGGGACTGAACAAACACTATGCCTGACCTGGGAATCAAACCCAGAACCTCATACTTAGCAATAGCACTTGCAAACGTAGTAACTAACGAGGCTGTCAAATATACGTTTCCTCATCATCATGATCATTTCAGCCGAAAGACGTCTGCTAGACATAGGCATCCCCCAAGCACCGTTTAGTTTCTAGAAAACAAAAACAAACATACCTGAATATTAAAATCATAGACTTTATTTTGATCTGTTACAAAAAAGGTAGGTTGTTAAGGCTACCTTAATAATAAACAAACTATCGAGCGTGGCCCAAAAGGTACCGAAAAAATATGAAATAAAAATTCAGAGAATTTTTAATACTCAGTTTTTATCTTCGGTTAGCTGCACAGAACAAAAAGGTACCATTTTGTTGAAAAACATGGATACTATTTACGGCATTCATTAGTGCAAGAGAGTTTCAGTTAAGAGGATAAAAAACTCCAATTAAATATATTGTCTAAAATGCTTAATTAGCATAAATCGTGGGCCCTGATACTGTAATAAACTGTCTAGGGTATTTACAGCAATTACTGAACAAAAGTCGTACACTGTAGTGGAATTGTGGTTACTTTAAACTCACCATCTAAAATGTTTTGGCATAAAATTCGCACGAATTCAGCAACTGGCAATGGCCCTTTTTTATGACTTTTCTTTTTAATCGAAGTTAAATGACGCAGTCGTTAACATTTATGATCCTCGACTTTTATTACAATCTAAAAGCCGTGTTAGGAATTCATGTCGTGTGACAATTAATACTTAACAGTTAAATAATCTCTTGGGGCATTTTAGTTGGGATTTTATTGCTAGTGGCCTTGCCCATTGTAACAACGATATGTGAGAGGAAATGTGAAAATTGTTCATTCCCACCTAGTCTATTAAAATGTCTGAATGCTACGTTGGTCTAGTAGTCGTAAGCACTACTGCTGAACATAAAGCCCTGGGTTTCATTCCCAGATCGGGCAAAGTGTTATTAGGTTTACGGATACGGAATATCTCAGTAACAGCCCGGAGTCTGGATTTGTGCACGCGTGATCGCAATAGGCTGGCCCTCTATTACATAGGTCTTAAACACAACTGTCCCTATTTCTGCCCGTGGGAGTCGCAAAAGGCGACTAAGGGACTTACTAGAGTATAGGCAGGAGTGTTCTCGAAGCATTTTACCACCATACTGCGATCGCCAACCCGCCTGCCAAGCGTGGTGATTATGGCAAATCCTCCCTATTTGGAGGAGTCTTATGTCCTGCAGTGGACGTATTACGGCTGAAATGATAATAATGAAACATAACTGGCGAAATGTTGGTGTATTATACGTACATCTCATTTTTTTCAGGGAAACAAGGTGGGATGTTTAGTACCTATATATATTTAAAATGTCAGCATATAAGAAGTAAAAGACGTTGAAAGAATAGTTGAAATTGTTGTCTGTAGGTAGATAGGTATTTGATTAAAAACGTCTTCTGAAGTTCAAGTTCGCAAACGCCCCAGTTAATGATAGTTTCCCGACGGTACCCTGCGTGCGGCAATAATCACATATCTAGTCAAATACTTCTAGCGGAGTGGCGACGGGGAACTATTCACTCCGGTGTAACATCGACCGCTGAGCTCAGTTGAAATCATTGTTCTAACGTTTATTAGCAAAGTTGGTCGATCAAATAGGTACATTAGAATGAGGATTAGGGCTGTAACACACCAGGACTAGACGATTCAATAACTCAAATGTGTAAACGGGAGTAAATGGTTGCGTCAAGGACTTAGCTTTACGTCCGCGTATAAAATTCTGTATTAACCAGTAGCGCCAGTTTGGTGAACGATTTTTTATTAAATTCCATGGTTTTCTGACGAGTGAGTGAAATCAACTGTGCTTGAGGCCTATTTTTTGCTTAAATCTATACAAATGAATAAAATTTCAGTGTCTGTTTGTAATGTCAAAACGCTTTTTATTAAATGAATGAAAGTAGGTATATATGGTACTTATTACAAAAAAGAATAGTTGAAATTGTTGTCTATCTATCTATTTGTTTGCTTCGGCTCATCTCCGTAAAGGCTGGACCGATTATGGTGTAAATTTCACTAGCAGATAGTTAATGTTATAAGGAGTAATATAAGTTTTTGTCTCAGTAAAATATTCCATTGGAATAATTTCCGCCATCCAAAATATATTATAAAGAGACTTTTGCGAGACAGGAGCACTTAAAAACTTTTCTTACTATCGACGAACCAGACCGTGTGTGGAGGCCTTAAAGGTACATTATACCTATTGAACACTTTATGGACTGCACCTACATTAAAGTAGGCACTTATTTTTATTAAGGCTAATGTTATATGACGTGTAAATAAAAAGGAATCGGCACTAATGCCCACGTGACTGGCGTAACAATGTATTTGCTAACATTCTACCTGTCGCCCAGGATAAATAAAATGACACTGTTTGAGGAAAACTAAGAAAATGTCAGTTTGTTGCATGCCTTCACGATATATTTGTTCCAGAGATTGTTTCTGAATATGTTTGTGCTCCGAAAATAAATCGAAGATAGTTTCAGTATAGCGTTTATGAAAATGTTTGTCTGCTGATATTTATTCCACTATTTTTAAAGCTTCGCGCTTTTTAATAGATGTTTTATTAGTTTTTAGAATTAAGGTTAAATGATAAATGATAAATGATTTTATTTCTGTAAGTAGGTTTGTACAAACACTTTTACACGTCAATAATATTTTTTTGAGCTAGATGAGGTCGGCGTTTCCTATCTGACTACTCTGAGAAGAAAGGCCGAAACAAACTCAGAGGTCACAGTCTCTTTTAAAGTCCAGACATAATATTGGTAACATTATGTGAAGACTATGTAGATAGCTGGTTGTGCTTAAAATAGTAACAGTCTTGTTGGTCTAGTGGATGTAAGTGCAACGCTGAGCATGAGGTCTTGGGTTCGATTCCCAGGTCGGGCAATGTGTTTGGGTTTTTCTATCTAGAATTTCTCAGTCGCAGCCGTAGTCTGGATTTGTGCCCCGTTGATGGCGATAGACTCGTCTCGACTTAATTATTACTGACGTAATGAGGGGTACGAACATCTATGCCCAACGCTTCGGAGAAATAAAGCGTAAAGTTATGATGATAAAATAGTAGTAGGTATTGTTTCGGACCGTTCGATTAGTTACTCTATGCGCCTTCGGAACGCGCCATCGAACGGAATGACATCTGACTTGTCAGTTTGACTTTGAGACTTTGACACTTCTCTTGATTTGCGCTTACCAAGGGAGGATGGTCGCCGCTTGGTTTTCGCGATCCTTTGTAAAGTAATCCCTGAGAATCGGTCGTTTTGTGGACAATCTGTCATGACCCAATTGTATTGATTGTAACTAACCCCAATTTGAAGACATAACACGGGTTTAGTTTAGTTTCTTGACATTGAAGAACTTTGAAGGTTAAGTAGAAGTGACGCTATTGGGAACGCGTGATTTGAAGACCGCATGCTGTGATTGCCTCCAGCCTTATTGCAGTGGATTGTAACCTGGAGAATACTCATAACGTCACAACACAATACATATACACTCACTTACATACATAACTCCAGGTAACCCCAAGGAGCAGGTGTCCGTCTACCCACAGGTAAGTTCTTTTGTTGTATTGTAGGTGAGTTATTTGAATTATATTGTCTGCTCCGCGTACGGCGGACTAGTTTCGCTAGCCACTCTTGTCTCTAGAGCCCCACGATTATCACACTTCCACTGCGCTATTGAAATCGTATTGTGAGGTCTAGTCTGGCAGCGAACATTCTTGGTAGCAGAGCGTGGTTATAAGACATATAACCAACAAATTGGTAATTTACAGTAGGCTAATTACTTGGCAGTCTCTATAAGGGAAGTAGTAATACGCTGTAAATATTTGATAACTATGATTGCTAGTTTATTTGAAATAATTAGTAAATTTGTTGAGACGAGTAACTCATGTCGGCCCGGGTTGCATATGCTAGTAGAGTTGAATGAATTGGGCTATGTTACAACCCCTTGTTTGTGTCTGACCTCTGTTGAATGTCAGGAAGACATTAAAATATTGAGTTTGTACCATTGATATGGTTGTTTGAGAAAATTAATATTTGAAATTGGCATTTTTGAGTATTACCATTGTTTTGAGTTGGAATAAAGGTTCATTATTGTTGTACCACACAGTGGTTTGTGAACTTAACATTTGGAATTGGATTAGAATTTGAATATTTGAATTGAATTGTGAAGTTGAATGTTGAACGTTGATATTAGTTTAGAATTAAAATAAAAGTTTATTGTTGAATTGAATTGAAACCAGTATTTTGTTATTTCTTGAGTTGTGGTCTAACAGTTAGGTAGTTTGATTGTTTGCTTGTAGTTATTTTGTAATTGATTGTTTGAACTTTGTTACTTAATTATCTTTTTGCTTGGTTTATTTGAATTGTATTGTTTGTGCAATGGCACACAAAGCGGTGAGAGAACAATCAGTGGATTGGCCACACAGCTGCGGTGGTTCACTTCAGCTGCAGCGACCGCTGAGCGCCCGGATCTTGAAGCGGTCACTCTGGCTCGGTTCGAGCAGTTGAACGTGAGACTCGGCAACGCTGATGCTCTGCTTACCCGCTACAACGAGTACATTTGTGATGTGGCTCTGGAAGTGCTGGATCAGGCAGCACGTGATAAGGTCCTTGCTGACTATGACCAGATCTTGGACCTGGGGGATGTCATTGGTCAACGTGCTCGGGAAATATTGGAGAGCCGGACACCTGTCCAGGTCAAACCGGAGACCTCGGTTGTTTCAGGTCCCGGACTATTGAGTAGACTGCCTACTTTGGAACTGCCACACTTTGACGGTCGTCTGGACCACTGGTTAGGTTTCCAAAACCTGTTTGAAAGTTTGGTTGATGCACGCTCGGACCTCAGACCCGCCCAAAAGTTGGCCTATTTGTTGTCTGTCCTAGAAGGTGAGGCCCGAGCCTTGGTACAGCATCTGTCGTTGACTGACTCAGCCTACCCTACCGCTGTGGAGCTACTCACCCGGCGGTACCAAAATAAACGTTGTTTGGCTGACGTTCATATTGAATTGATTTTGGGGTTACCGGTCATTACTGGATTGTCAGCATTGCGTACTGACCTGTTGAACCCGTTGGTGGCAGCGACCAACGCTTTAAAGCAATTGGAGTTGCCGGTGGACCATTGGTCTTACCTTTTGGTACATGTTGTGCTGCAATGGCTTCCTGCCGATTTGAGGGCTCGTTTCGAGCAAAAGTATGGTGGGGATAGTGTCACACATCTCCCCCCATTTGATGACATCGTCCAATTTTTGGAGGATGAGTGTCGGTTTGTGGACAACTCTGGCGTTGCCACCGAGTCACGCCAACCGTCTCCCCGGCCACGAGACCAGGGACGGACTAGGGCTCGCGGGCCTGTTGATGGTCGCCCCGCCGCTCGTTTTGCTGGCACCCAGAGTCGTCCTGGTTGTGAGTTTTGTAGGGACACGGGGCATGGCATGGCAACTTTTGCGGCCTTTTTGAAATTGCACGTGAGTGCCCGCCGCCGAATTGCCAATGCACGCCGCATGTGCTTCTCTTGTTTGGGGGCTCACTTCCATCGGGACTGGCCCAACCCCCGCCCTTGTAGAATTTGTAGGGGGTCCCATTTGGACATATTGTGCGCTAACGCGAACCACGCTGGCAGACCAGCCTCTGATGAAGGTTCGCGTACGGGGGGGTACCATGGAGTTGGTCACCGGGCTTCTGCCTCGCCGGTTCAGAACCGGGGAGAGGCCCGCAATTTTGAGCGCCGCACTCCACCCCCCGCGCAAGATGATCGGGAGCCGCGCGACCGCCATTTGGTCTCCCCGCGTAAAGGCGATTACGCAGCTGTTGCTAGGCAGCGCTGGCCAGACCAGCACCGCCTTCCCTCCCCTCCATTGGCGGAACGTCCCCGTTTGGAGTCACGCCCCCCGCCATTCAGGCATCCGGTGGGATGTGCCCTTCCAGCGATGGCGCGTGGCTCGGGACACCGCGCGTACGAGGAATTTGAATTCCATCCTCGTCGGGAAAGACTTGGGCCTGGGTGCGGCGACCGGTCGCCGCCCAGGCATTGTTAGGACATTGGCGCCTGCCCCGCTAAGGTACCCCTCAGATGGACACGGTTTTGTTGCCAACGGCATCGGTCAGGTCTGGGGGCCCACGGGGGACTCTGTTGCGGTCCGTGTCATTATGGACATGGGAGCCCAGGGTTGCCTTTTGTCTATTGTTTTGTTGTTTGTTTGTATTGATTTGGGCAAAATTGTTTTCTTGAGCGCGGACTGCAGGACTTGGTTGGGACGAGCCAATTCGGGAAACCCTGTTGGAAGATTGGCTCCAATTTGTATCCGCACTCCCTGCAGTCAACGAGGTCGTGTTACCCCGCGCTATCCTCCCCCCTGGGAGCTACACTGCTACCCATGTTTGTGATGCGTCTTCGCACGGTTATGCAGCTGTTGTTTGTCTGCGCACCGTCTGCGCAACAGGCCAGGTGAATTTGTCACTGGTCTTGGCCAAGAGCAAGGTGGCCCCCCTCCGGACGGCACTGACCACCCCTAAGTTAGCATTGTCAGGGGCGGCGCTTCTTGTGCGTCTATTGAACCACGTTGCTCACACTTTGGGTGGAACTGTGGACATTCGGGCTTCTTACGCCTGGACGGACAGTCAAATTGTTTTGTGTTGGTTGAAGACATCCGTCCACTCTTTGGAGGTCTTTGTTGCGTACCGAGTGTCCCAGATTCAAAATTTTGATACGCCTTTGATTTGGAGGCACTTGCCTGGAGATTTGAACCCAGGCGCCGTGGCCTCACGTGGGTGCATGGCACCCCGCTTGTTAGCTTACCCCCTATGGTGGGGACCAGACTGGCTGACTCATCCCGAGGATGATTGGCCTCGATCGCCAGTCTTGATGTCGGGTCCTTTGCCTGGGCTCAAGGTGCTCGCTGTTGGAACGAAGGACCCTGATTTTTTGTTGAGTCGATTTGGCTCCCTCGACAAATTGTTGAATTGTTGTTTGTTGTTGTTGAATTGTTGGTGACTGATCGTCACATTAAGAACTCGCTTGCCGGTTGCAATGCGCTGTTGGCCATTCTGCAGCGAGAGTTTTGGATATTGTCGGGAGCCGTTAGTAAGTTGAACCCCTTTTTGGACGATATGGGTCCTTTGTTGTTTGGTTGTTGACGGTTGAGGCACTCTAGCCTTCCTTATGGGGCCCGTCACCCCCTTTTGTTGCCTAAGGAGGGCCATTTGGTTAAATTGTTGTTGTGGTTGTTTGGTTGTTGTTGTTGTTTGGTTGTTTTGTTGTTTGTTATTGTTTTGATCCGCCAGCCTGCCCCCATTGGGGGGGTATTTTGAGGCCGCGGTGAAATCGGCACAGGGACTCTGGCGCAGATTGTTGGGAGACACTGTTCTCACCTTTAAGGAGTTAGCTACGGTATTTTGCCGCATTGAAGCTGTATTTAACTCGCGTCCATTGTGCCCGCTGTCTTCGGACCCGAACGTCTTGGAGGCCCTGACCCCGGGCCATTTTTTGATTTGACAGCCACTTGCCGCCCTGCCGGAGCACCCCTTTGTCGATGTGTGCCAAAATTGGTTATCGCGGTTTCAGTTGGTGCAGCAGCTCGCTCAGAGTTTTGGAAGCGTTGGAGCTTGCAGTATTTGCACATCCTCCAGCAGCGCGTCAAGTGGACTTATAAAACGCAACCTTGTCAAGATTGCCAAGTGATTAGCGGACGGGAAGGCCCGTCCGGGGAGGGTAGATGTTTCGGACCGTTCGATTAGTTACTCTATGCGCCTTCGGAACGCGCCATCGAACGGAATGACATCTGACTTGTCAGTTTGACTTTGACACTTTGACACTTCTCTTGATTTGCGCTTACCAAGGGAGGATGGTCGCCGCTTGGTTTTCGCGACCCTTTGTAAAGTAATCCCTGAGAATCGGTCGTTTTGTGGACAATCTGTCATGACCCAATTGTATTGATTGTAACTAACCCCAATTTGAAGACATAACACGGGTTTAGTTTAGTTTCTTGACATTGAAGAACTTTGAAGGTTAAGTGGAAGTGACGCTATTGGGAACGCGTGATTTGAAGACCGCATGCTGTGATTGCCTCCAGCCTTATTGCAGCGGATTGTAACCCGGAGAATACTCATAACGTCACAACACAATACATATACACTCACTTACATACATAACTCCAGGTAACCCCAAGGAGCAGGTGTTCGTCTACCCACAGGTAAGTTCTTTTGTTGTATTGTAGGTGAGTTATTTGAATTATATTGTCTGCTCCGCGTACGGCGGACTAGTTTCGCTAGCCACTCTTGTCTCTAGAGCCCCACGATTATCACACTTCCACTGCGCTATTGAAATCGTATTGTGAGGTCTAGTCTGGCAGCGAACAGGTATATTGGCACGTTTAAAATATAACATTAAGCTTAGGGTAGGTACGTCATTTCTCAGCTACCAAGCTGAACTTTTAACTCAAATACCTATTCCAACTACGACTCAATCCTTTGCGTCTATGACATTTTCACTTACAAATATGAAAGTCAGCGCATTTCTTTAGATATTCCTTTTCGATCGCACAAAAGGTTAAACGAGGACTGTGGCCAAAGCCACACAAATCTGGCTAGACTGAAATAAAACTAAAAAAGTAAAGTTTACACAACGAGTTTTATCCCACAATGGAATATTAAATAGCAAAGGTTTATTATACAAATGTTGTGTTGTATAAAACTTTGTTCCTCTGTTTGTTGATGTCAATAAAAAATAAATAGGTACCTGTTCGGTGCGGTCGTTGTTAGGCATTAAATTGAATGACGGTGCCGCAGTAAAACCTAATTGAGTGTATGTCCATTAGGGTGGGGAATCATCGCGAGCATCAGACGATTGACAACAACATTTTTACGCCAAAATAGCCCAAATGTTTATTCATGACTCATTTTGCGAAATGGTAACAAAATATGCTTCTGTTCGCGGCGCTTCCCTATTAATTAATTTACGTTACGTAAACTGTTATTAAAAATACTGTTCGGTTTCTGGGTCCATTTTTGTTTGATTTTATTTTATCGGTACTCTTGTTTTGAGGAGAATATATTCCAGTTATTCGAATATAATTAATACGAAGTGCCCAAATATACAGTGCCAAGATACGATATTAAAATACGAGCTCACATAAATATTGGGGTATCTTACTGTTGAAACCATGTTTTGCATATAAACACAAGTAAAGACTGCAATTCTGCATCCTTGTTTTCCTTGTATCATCACGCTTAATTTCCACAAAAGAGCGCTCCGTAACAGATTTTCGTATCCTTCATCATCATCGTCATCTTTTCAGCCGAAAGACGACCACTTCTGGACATAGGCCTCCCCCAATTAGAGGAATTGCCATAATCGCCACGCTTGGCAGACGGGTTGGCGATCGCAGTATGGTGATACAATTAGTAAGTCCCTTAGTCGCCTCTTACGACAGCCACAGGAAAAAATGAGATAGTGCTATTCTTTACGTCGGGCAACACACGGAAATTCTCCTTATCAAGAAATAGTATTAATGATAGATACATTTATTCATTGGTGTGTATTTATTTGTAATTAAATCCTGGTTTCCCCAACATAATATTAAAATAAAGAACCGATTTCCCATTAAAATATCTGGACTGTGTAACCCATCCGAGGATTAAGGGCTATAAACAGGTCGTAGTTCAGAATGGGCGAGATAATGTGGTTATATACAGTTAAGTATAGTAAAAGAAGGTTCACCATACGTCTGGATGGTCTCATAAACACTAAACAAAATTGATTAGTACCGATCGATCGACTTTAGTTAACAAATTTCGACGAACGGTTTTATTAAGCTATATTATTGCAACAACATTTCTGGTTAATTCCTGACAAGCCTAATTGAAATAAATGTCTAGTCTTGTCTTTCTGCACTTTAATTCATGAAATCCATTCTCTACAAACCATATTCATTAGAACCTTTATACACAGTGAATAAGCAGTAACCATTCTTATGTTCAAAGCTTGATATTCGGTTTATATATGTAGAATAAGTATAGGGTTTTACTACTTGTACTGAATATTTATTTTTTCTTCGAATGGTTGTTTTTATTGATTAATCAGAGTTGGTCTAAGTAAGTAACAGACTAACTGAAATGTGATGTCATTAAACACAGAGAGAGGTCTTTAATTTTTTGACTCAATTTACCAACAGAACTAAGTTAAAATTAAAATTAATTAAAATTAAAAATTGTTAATTTGTAACCATATTCAAATAAACATGTTAGTGATTGGAGCCTTTTAAGCAAACAATGCCTGTATTACGAGACTCCGCTCTTCAATATCAAGGTAAGTACAAAATATACAAATTAAAAGTTGATGAAAAACAATAATTATACAAGTGCTCGTGTGTGTGTTTATGAGAGTGGGTTTGTATGTGATTCATGTGTGTGTGAGTAGGTGAGGATGTGTGTTGAGAGAAACGAGTGAGTTAACTTATTGTTTGCAATAGTGCCTCAGTATCTTCATAGGGAAGTGGTTTTATCCAATTTGTTAAGATTTTTTTACATACATGTGCTGGTTTAGTGTTATGTATATCTCCTTGTTCACCCTATTATATAATTGAGTAGAACGTATGTTGTATTGTATGGCAGCAAACTTTGCTCTAGTTTGTGGGATATGAGCAATCATGTCCTTTCGTCTTTTAGATATTATGTTTGCATCGTAAGGAAGTGTCTTGTGCTTTTTTAAGACCGTATGTGTAATGTACAGTTTTCTAACAGAAAGTTGGCCACTAATCTGGTAAAGACTCTCAGTAGGATATCTTAGTTTTTTAAAGTCCATAATTTTTATTAGTGCTCGTTGTCCTCTTTCAACGTCTATAAATCTCGACTTAGCCGCACCGCCCCATATGGAGATACAGTAAACTATAACTGATTGCACAAGTGCTACATAAACTTCGTTAAGGAGGTTTCTATGAGGCCCTACTTTTTTATTTATATTTGTAGGGATGACATGTCGTAATGTTTTAAATATCCATCCCAGTTTCCTAACTCTTCCCGTTACATGCTCAATATGAGCGTACCATGATAATTTTTGGTCAATCCTGACGCCTAAATATTTGGTCTGTGAAACTTTACTAATTGTAGGGCACCCACAGTTAATTTTTGGGACTTTATCACATGAGTCATAAGTATTGACTAACTAGAAAGTAGGTGAACAGTGAATTATCTTTTCTTTTGAAAGTGAGCCTTCTGTTATTTGTTTATTTTTTTTTCCAAATATGAAACTGGTATCCGTAAAAAAAACTATTAAGATCAATTTTCTGATATTTTAAAATTTATTAGTACGATTCATCCGATAACACAAGTTTTTAGATCAATTTAATTATGGTTTAACATTTACAATACGATTCTTATAAAGTGATAATTTTTTAGTATTTTGCTTGGTTATCCTATTGGTTATGTTATTGTACCTTAAAAAAAAAATAAGATTTAATCAAATAAGTTAAATCAGTTTACAGAGAAATCAGTGTCTGCATTATTATCTTCAAATATGGTGTCTGCATGTATTGAGGAGCCATATCACATATTTAAACGCGGGTACTCCAGATTAGGAATTTTAAAATTTAAAAAAAAAACAATACTGAATATATATTCAGTATTTGGCTGTTGGATTATGCCAATATTTAGTAGATTCCACTAAATATTGGTGCTATCAATAGCCGATTTGATCAGCTCCTTTTGTAGCTACGAACATGTTTAAAAAAACTGTCAGGATTAAGGAGCCACATAAAATGTGTTGTATTATCGTAATTATTTAAATTCAACATATTTTTTATACTGCAAATTAAAACATACTTACTACTAAATGATAATAAAAATCTGCTTTAATTGATTCATTCGTTTCTTAAAAACAGCGCGGGGAAATTCATAGATTTTTATGATAAAACAGCAGTGTAGCTATATTAAATTCAGTCACAAAATCCATTTTTTGTACAGATTACGCTTAAATACACCTTATTCCTACCAAATTTTAAGAAATATCCATTCGCTAGTTTTCGAGTTCTATGGTGGCTTCAATCCAGACACGTGTGAATTGAGGAGCCACCTAAAACGTTCTGTAACTATTTATGGGTTTTGCTACAAATTCCAGAACTAGGTATCCAAAGTCAACTAATTTACTACTAAATGTTTGTAGAACTCACGTTTACATATGAGACATGGCTCCTCAAGTATGTACCTACAAGATAAGTTCATATTTTAAAGACAGAAAAAAATAAAAGTAAAATATTGCGTCATAGGAAACCATTATAGATATTTACAACTGGAGCGAGATAATGAAAGTCTGCTATTACTTAGATGCATTTCT
The DNA here is from genome assembly GCA_932294355.1 of Aporophyla lueneburgensis. Lineage (NCBI taxonomy): Eukaryota > Metazoa > Arthropoda > Insecta > Lepidoptera > Noctuidae > Aporophyla > Aporophyla lueneburgensis. The sequence continues at coordinate 15,340,041 of OW028746.1, read as the reverse complement.
TTCATTCCTCATAGAATGTAGTAAGTATAAACTTTTTCTAAGCAATTCCATTTTGTGTCTTATTTATAGTCGCTTTCAGGTATAATCAGGGTATTTGCTTACCTACTACTTATAGAATAGTGGGGTTCCCTCTATCTGGCAGAAACGTGATACTCCGAAATTTATTTGGCATGACACACTTGGCATAATCTTCTTTAAACGAATATTTGTAAGGCATAAAAAATGTTTAGCATAATCATTGTTTGGCAGAATGTTTATATGTCCGACTTTACGCTGGCATACTTTTAAGATGGCAGAATTTTATTAAGCATAATTGCCTTTGGCAGACTTAAAATTCCGCATAATTTTGTCTAGCATAATATTTATTTAGAGCGACGATTATTTGGTATAATTTCACTTGGCATACTATGAAGGTGGCAGAATTTCATTTAGACTAATTTTGTTAGGCATATTGTCATTTCTATAAAATTGCATTTTAACCTTAAATTAAAATTAAAATAGTGTCTCAAGAAGTCAATATTATATGTTGTGCTACAAAAGTTATTGACAGAAACGAATCGCTGCAGAACCGACTCCACGTAGTCTTGTCTGCCCTATCCCTAGAGTGTAATTTAAGTCCGCGTAGGCGTGGAGGGGCGAGGCGGCCCGCGAGCCGAGGAGCAGGTGATTTGCGCGCTGCCGCGGCTGAGGCTGGTCGGCTAAGCCGGCCAGCAAGCCGAAGCTGCGGTGGTGAGCGTAAAACCATCAGCGACGATAAGCTCGCGTGGGACCGCCGGAGCCACGCAATGCCGGAGCCGTGACAGAAAGCATGCATTTTTTTTAATTTTTTTTTTCTGTTGTGAAATCATCAAATGACTTCGCCCGCTCTGGGCAGAGAGGGCGGGAGGGCGTGTCAGACTTTTACTGAATAAAACCCACCCGTGTTCCATCAGTTGCCCATGTGCCAGGGTCACGGTATCTCTTTCGAACAATCACGCGAGACAAAAAGCGTGCATGTTGCATGCTTGCTTGCATGCCGCATACTTGCTTGAATGCTGCATGCTTGCTTGCATGCTGCATGCTTGCTTGCATGGTGTATGCTTGTTTGCATGTCTGCATGCAGCGTGCTAACTACGATTTTTCTATAATGTGATAGATGAGTGTTTCAATTATTATGGATATGAAATGTATGCCAAAAGATGATTCTAACTGTAAAGTTTCTGAGATATGATAGTTCTGCCTTTTAAGAACTATCGATATGAAATTATGTCAAGAGACGATTCTGACTGCGAACTTTCTGCGATATGATTTTCTCCTTTTTCATTATTATGGATATAAAATTTATGCCTAAAGATGATTCTGACTTATAAAATTATGCGTTGTGAATGTATGATAAATGAGTGTATGCCAAACGATTTTCTGCGAAATGAAGTTTATGCTATCCGCTGTTATGCCAAATAATATTATAACGAAAAAAATTCTGCCATAAAGGGTGGACCCATTTTTAAATTGACATCAAGCGGCCCACGCTTTTTTCCATTATTTTCTTCTTTTTACTTTGGTTTTCTATGATAGCGTGTTTTTAAGTTTTATTTATTTATTTATTATTAAATAGTTTTTTTTTTCAATTTTTTAGTTCAGCTACCTACAAAAGCGGGTTTTTCGGTTTTTTTTTGCAGATCTGGTGATTTTGGTCAGGAGCCATCCTGACCAAGATCCATCCCCATAAGGTTATGAAGTTATTGTTTTGCCGAAATTGAAATTGGCTAACGCAAAGAAATGTGATAATACTATTCCTTTATTTGTACCCTACGTTAATTTGCCGCGATATATCCATTTCATACTACTGTGTAAGAAAGACAGTTGTGATTCAGATATACTTACAATTTAAATTGGTAGTTTTCTTAAGCAAATTAATTTTCCTGACTTACTTACGTAGTCAAGACAAGCAGCACTCTATCGCAGTTCCTAGGTAAAGTAGTCTCAAACTTAATTTATAAAGCCTTGAAAAATAACGAAGCGTTTCCCTTCACACAAAGAGAAAAATAAAAGCTTAGTATCTTGAGTACCGGTTAAACATACGCTCTTAAGAATAATGTTCTTACCGACTGAATTTACATACAGCTTAAGTAAATAAGCAAAAAGCCAGTAAGGTTTCGTATCTTGAGCTTTTAATAGCGCTTAAAGATACCTACTTCCATCCGTATAAGTTGTGAAATTCAAGCAGTTTCAAAACTAAGCAAATTAAAATCAGTTCTAAGAGCAATATCGAGAAGAAGCCTGTATTTAAAGGTCTCTGAGAAAATAGAAAATATGCAGCAACATATACGTTGTATATTCTACTATTAGGACATGTTATATAAAGATCTGTATCGCTTCTGGGAGGGAATCTCGTTGCCTGAGTTTTCAAGTGTCGAGTGAATAGGAAGGTTACTTGTGAGCAAGTGTACTCTATTATCCACCACCGTATGATCGCTTAATACCAGGTGAATGGTCAAACGCTAGTGTTAAAAAATATTACCATGGCTTTTGTTTGTCTATATATTAAAACGTGAAGCACCACCTTGGTATCCTTTATGTATCCCTTTTTACGAATATTACACGAACGAAGGAGTATTAACGGTGCAGTTAAAATTTATATGGAGAATGAGAGCAGGAAGCTAATATTTTGAAATATAATGCATTAGAAATAAATTCGGTTTTAAATAAAATATGGTCGGATTATGACCACACCACCACTACTATAATGCAAACCACGAAGTTTCTAGGAAAAAAAAACAACCGATTTCCTTTGGTGTGAAGGAATTCTGTTTTTTTTTTTCACTACTAATATTTACCCTTAAATGCATGATTTTTTATTTATTATTACAAAAATATGTATGAGATGTCTTATGGTATGAGAATTCATGGAAAAAAAAATATTTGAGAATTTTCAGTCCGTCAAATTCTTCATTTTGCCTCTGTAGGATGCAGCCTACACTATGCGACATATGGCTTACATGAAAGAATTTCGAAGATTTAGTGGTTCTACTCAATTTTTATCATTTATGAAAACGATAAACAAATAAATCAGCATAACTTACCATGAAAAGTCCAATAAAAATGTGTTCACAACAATATTTCGCCAGCATCTTTTTCAAATCGCAGTCCGCCAAAAAGTTGCAGCAGTCAAATTCAAATTTGCAAAAGAAATCCAGTGCTGCCAACATTAGAATTTAGAAATAAGTGTGTTCTCGATCGACAAGTGACAATATTTTTTTTAAGGTTAAGATGCATGACATTCTGCCACCAGAATATTGTGCAGTCTGTTATGAATTTGAGGGTTAAAATGTTTATAGCGTTAACATGACTACAAAGCAAAAACTGAAAGACCCTTCCCGATAACGTTGCCTAGCCAATTTAATGAAGTGACGGTAACAACAAACTTTGCTTAGCCATAGTGCAAAATAGAATACAATTGTCTTTCCGTAATTTTATTTAAATTAACTTTAAAAGTAATCTAGTGTCCTCTATTATAATTGCGCGGGACTCTATGGCAGCAGCCAGGGAAGCTGCGGCACATTCAAGACCGCGCGCCGACGTGGTTAGGAACGTACCTACATATTTGTGGGATTTGTGGACAAATGTAATAATAAACATGTTCTACGCATAGCAATGTAAATTGTTGTGGTATAGTGAATAGGAACTGAATTTAAACGGCCTGAAAGTTGGTATTTGAATGTAATTTATTTATCGAAAAACTGAATAAATGAGCTATATTTCAACAATGAAATGATTCGGAAATTATTTGGTTTCTTTAAATTTAGTTTTATTTGTACTCACTTGTTTCTGTATTATCATTTGATGCTCTGGAATAAATTGATAAAACTATGTCCATTTTTTGTAGAACATTGAATAAAAAAGCTTTTATTATTTTAGAACTATTCCGGCATGGTTTCGGTTCAATGGCATCTAGTTCCTGGAAAAGTACAAAAAATATATCCGGTATACCGCTACCGGTGAAAAATTGCACGTTGAATTTATTTGTGTCATATTATCAAAGGCTACCTTTTAGCTTTAGGAAACACGTTTATTTTTGCTCTCGATGTTCATCATTTCAATTCCCTTCATGGCTTCGGTTCTAACATGAACTATAAACTTTATACTCTACATACGGGTATTAAACATAATTAAACTTGAACAAAGACTTTACCTCGAAACCTTGATAAAGTACAAGTTATCCCCATACACATACCTGCTTTATCCTCAAAGATGGGCAAAACTTTGATAAAAAATATGAAATTCTTTTAAAAAATTCTCGTCTCGATACAACGGGGGCTCAGACACCTTTTAAGGCTGTTGAAGAGGCAGGACTAACTGCGTAGTTTGATTAAGGGTAGGGCTTGTGTCAGTGGGGGCCGTGAAGGGTGCTCAAAGCTCTCTCAGGAGCTTCGCCCCCGGCAGCGATAGCGCACGCGTCGCTGTCTCACCTGAAGTACTAATGTGATTACGTCCTACGATTGTTACAATAGCACGCACTTCACAAAATGCAGTGCGTTTCTTTTTTTTGTATTGTTACACGTTCACGTCTAGACGTCAAGCCGGGCCATCATTACACTTAGGTATCTATATTTTTGAACTGATGTTTGCATATACCTTAGTATAGCTTTGGATTTTTTTTTATTGCAAAGCTAAATAGTTTGTTTGTTTGATTGAACGCGGTAATCTCAAAAACTATTGTTCCGAATTGAAAAATTAATTTTGTGTTGGGTATAGCCTATTTATTGAAGAAGGCTAGGGGCTATGTAATATAACGCTACGATTAAAAGAAACGGAGCAGTAACTAAAAATGGACAAACACTGGCAGGCAATTCGATGCGACGGGAAGGATCAGGGGAGCAAAAATTTGACGCCGACGAAGTCGCAGGCAAAAGCTAGTATACAATGTACTTCCATTATGTGCGTAGTTGACATATGGCGTAGAACATAGTGCCAGCGCCTACGCGTAGCGTAATTGTAGCACAAATGAGCGCGTAGCGTATCGCGTAGCTCGTAGCATTCTCGTAGCGGAAAAGCGTATTGTTTCAGTTAAAGTCAAACAGTAGATAAAAAATATCAGTTATTGAAAGCTTTTAAGTAAACATAACTTTACTGATATCTTAACTAATAATTAAAAACTAATTCGTGGCACAATATAAAACGCAGTTTTTATATTTAATACATACATAATCTAAATTCTAACGCCAAAATTATTTCACCCAACACTGGCGTCCTCAAGGTTGTCTCGACTCGCAGAGACAAGAAAATGTAGATCTTTGTTGTAATTATATCAAGCCAATCTATCACTAATCTTAATCTGTGTACAACTTCGGAATTTCATAAGAGAAGCTAGCAGTACACTTGTTCAGAAATTCTTCGACAAATTAATTCCTTGGTATTAGGGAGACGGGCATAATAAATGATGTCGGAGAACGTATAGTTTATTGGATTTGATCCTTCAAAATGTAATTACGTTGCCTATAGACATTGACAATTTATAATATAAAGCTTGTATTGTTTATAAAGTATCAGTTCTGTGAACAAAAATATAAACAACTTTCCTTGAGTGGCCGCCATCGATCGTAACTTCAATTATTACTCCGTAGAACCTCTTCTGTTCCATTACTCGTTCTAACTACTGTCTATACCAGAGGAAAGTGTTCCCAAAGAATTTATGGCCGTCCCTATAATGGAATTATTAACGTCATCATTTACAGAGGCTCTATTATAGTCTACAGTCTACACAGATGGCTACACCAAGTGTATTTTCAAAGTTTTTTGCTTTAAATACCCAAAATTCGAGTTAATTTGAAATTCCATTCTGTGCGGGTGGAAGTAACTATTGGTCAGGAGTATCTTTTAATTTAAACAGAGGAAATTTAGTCGCACAGTTTATTCTGGTGCGGTGAAAGCAGGTGCGGACTGCCCCGAGCTCAGTAATTAACAAAACAAAGGCTTTTCACTACGTTAACAGTACTTGATGTTACTGCCTACATTATTTTAAGAACTCGGATTCTTGTGGTTAACGCCTGACTCGTGAATTTAGCTCGTTTTTATGTTATAACACTACAATTTTGCCTTAATTGTTTCGTGGTTTTAATTTAGAAATGATAGAAGGGAAAATCAATTAGCAAATGATTGAAATAATATTCAAAACAGGTTCAATAATGATTGTGAGGTAGTGGTTGCGTGGCATTATTCCATTAATCTTGTCAAATGAGAATGAAGCGGTCAGACGTAACCCTCATTTCTCAAAGCAACGGGGACTATTAATTAACGTGAAATTTCCTATCTATGCTAATGAAATTCTACTTGAAAAATGTCATTTGGATGATGTTTCGGTTAAATGCCTGAGTAATTAACTGGACACTACACATACGCATTTATTTAAACAATAGTTTTGGTTCAATTAGAAAGATTTGGTTCGTCTGTGTTTTACTTTTTTTAATGGAAACTGTGCCTTCATTTAATGTATTTCATAAAAGCCCCGGAGATATTATTGTGGTGTTATGTGTCGTGTGCCATTAAATCCATACATTTGACGTGACGCTCAGGATAGAACACTCGAAAATTGAGTTCATCTTTCAATGTTTGGATTTGATATTTAACTGATGCCGCTAAAATACACCACACTACAAAAATGTGAACTTAGTTTAAGACTTTAAATAATACTACTTCGTCCGCGTCAAATTTATGGGTCAAAGTACTCCGGAATAATTTATAATATGTAATTATTACTTTTCATAGGTAAAAGAATTATTTAAATCAGTTTAGGAGTATTATCCATGACAAACAATAAAATCTTCCTCTTTTTATTATTAGTGTACAAAACAAAGTTTTAATATTAAAATATGTATCTATGAAGTAGGTAATTCAAATTTCTCGTAAATATATTTTCATTTAATTTAATCTGACGTTTGTGCGTTAGGTAAAATGACCGTATCTCTAGAGTCTTGTGGCCCTGGGTCCCTTATCGATGGAGGAAACGTCCCCTTACCCTGAAACTGGGTCTTGCCATTGAGTTTATAATATTTAACGTTGGCTCAAAATACTTCCGTTCCATAAGTACTTCTGAGGAATATTATCATAGATCATATCGCTTAATTTTAATTTTAAACAAGACGGAAAAAGAATGTGATCATATTTCGTAATTGCATTTATGTTAAATAGTTCAAATCACCATCTTGTATATCTTGATAGCTCTTGCGTATCCTTTTCACCATTGACGATATAATATATGTAGTTTCGTTTTATTTTTATTTCAGATTTGGAACTTTTGTGACCATAATAAGTTCATCAAGAAACCACAATCTAAGCAGTTCGGTAAATCGAGCACAGAATTTACAAGGCTGCTAAGTTCAACTTTAGGTTTCGTATAAAAATCCTGAAACTTCTCTTGTAACCGAGTATTGAAGAGCCTTTTAAAGTAGTTTAAGGTTTCATATTTTGTAGAAGAAAAAAAACATGTTTTTGTCGAAGTCTAATTTACTTTACCCTTAATATGATTTAACTTGTGTTATGTTTAATAATAATATTATCCATCCAAGCTACACGTCATCTCCATGACAAAATGAGACATCATTTAAAACGCCCCGGTTTTATGCAAAAAAAAGGTCGTAAGTCAGGAATAAAAAATGTTGAAGCGAGTGTCCCACACTCTCAAATTATTTTAATGAAGAGACTTGTCTGCTTTTCCCTGGATTCGATTTAATTCCACGTAGCCTTTGTGCGACGAATGAGCAATTTATATTACTGGAGTGGGATGCATTCCTATTTAGATAAGTTATTGTAATTTAGATGGTATGATAATTAAATATATAATACGTACGAGTTAGTAAAACAACTAGGTTAAAAAAACTAAAAACACTACTGAAAAATTACGGTATAGAAGTACGAACCAAGAAAATATGCTCATGTGAAAGTCGTGATCCGTGGCCGTATGCCAGTTTGCCCTAAATCTTTTATGATAGATAGATAGATAGATAATATTTATTTGCTTAAACATGTGTATGTATACAGAAAGACATGCATGCAAGATGATTAGAACATTTGGAAGTGCTGACATGTTTGCCACATGATGTGACGTGCAAATATGAAGACATTATTAATTAAAACATTCTCTTAAAACAACAAAAAACTAAGCATTTAAATTATAATCATAATATTGTGGTAAATTTAAAATAACAATAAATCAGTCGGAACATTTAAATTAAAATAAGTTAGTATGAGATTGATACAATAATCATGTCAAAATAATAATAAAAATCTAAAAATAAATCAACAATGTCATTGAAAATCATAAACACGAATAAAATAATAATAATCAAATAAAATAAGCTACAATTTCAATACAATTTTTTCACCTACGTACTCGTTAATGTTATAATATGCCTTATTTACTAAATATGACTTAAGTTTTCGTTTCAAGTGGACGTTATTGAGCTCCTTCCAACTTTTAGGTAACTTATTGTATATGATTGAAGCCATATGAACACTTTTGCGCATAAGTGCAGTCCTACAGGGAAGTACACATAGTTGCGTTTGGTCCCGCCTGTTCCTGGGAAATTGATCTGGTCTGCGCGGAAATAATTTTGGATTTTTCCTGACAAACATAATCGTTTCAAGAATGTATATAGACGGTTATGTTAAAATTTTGTGTCTTATAAAATTAGGTTTGCAGCTGTACGTGGTTTTCAAATGAAACTTCGCCCTAAGGCATCTTTTTTGTGCTTTAAATGCTACTTCTCTATTAGTAGAATTACCCCAGAAGATAACACCATATGATCGCTTACTATTGTCAGAATGTGTTATATACGACCACAGCATGCGTAACCCTCCTTTTTGCGTCACCGTAGTGGGGTAAAAATAACCATAAAACTAACCGCTTTTCAATTATTTAGATAAAGCTAGACTACGTAGGTATTGCGATACCTGTGCAGGTAAAAATAAGAACAAAACATGGTATCGAAAAAAATGTCAATCAATCATCTTCTATTACCTAAAAAAAGTCTAAAAAGAAAAGAAAAATAAGTATGTTATCTATGTGACACATATTACGTAGGTTCTGTACTCCTCGCTCATCATAAAAGCCGAACACATCAAATCATGTTTATGGATCCGCGTGGTGTAATCCAGTGGGCCAGAAAAAATATACGGCTGCGACAGGCCAGCATCGTGTGACGAAGGACAGCTTCGGCAAGAACTGACAACTGTAATATTATCTATATATATGTATATGGCATCTTTACTAATCTGTGGCTCGAAAAATATCTTTTGAATTCCAATGGACAAATTGTAAGTATGGCAGCTTTGTTTTGGACACAATCCAGAGTTCTGGATTTGATGAAGTTGAGTTCACAGAAGGCTCGATATCTACAGTCCATTAAAATGTTACTCTTTATAGCAATGCTTGAATTTAGAAATTCATTTTCATAATCCACGAACACATCATCTGCGTCCGGAAAAATATTGATTGAAACTTACTGTGCAAAACGACGTTTATACGGTGGTACGGACAGGTGTGCACAACCTTTTACCATGAATTCAATACCTGATTGTGAAAACCATTGCGAGCACACACCCCATAAAAAATGACATACATTTTGTACTTCACTTTTCTATGAAGCGTTTGATTTTTTTTATTTGATAACCGACCAACAATTTGCTTCAGTTTCCGCATCGCAGTGCCTCCCACTCTATGTAACTACTAAGTAACACAGAGTGGCATGTGGCTTATTGGACCACCACACCAGATCATCAAGTAATCCGTAATTACTCCCCAAGTGAGACAGTAGCTAGCACTGATTTACATATAAATTCACGTTTCACGTATTTAAATATTATGACTGATATGAATCAGAGAATATGTTGCAAAATCGTTTGTTGATGCAGATAACGGCTCGTAATTAGTTTGACGCAGTTACGGAATAAAATCGCATCGCCAATATTCAATTTTAATTGCGACGCCGACTTCATCGGGCTTATTAAATAAATTGGCAAAATTTACAAGCACAAACATTCAAGTAAATATTCGGATGTACATTTCAAGTTTGCCTCGTTGATCTTGAGGTCGCAAACGGTACTGCTGAGCATAAAGTCTTGGGTTCGATACCCAGGTCGAGCAAAGTGTTATAGAGTTCATCTATCTGGAATTTCTTCGGTAGTAGCCCCGAGTTAGGATTTATTTTCAGTTGATGATAACAGACTCGCTCCCTATTACGTAGGCGCTAGTCTATTGCACAACGGACGAAATGTAGGTGTACTATAGATATACCTCTGCTCAACCCTGCGAAGAGACAAGCCGCGATGTTATGCTATTACAGGTTTGGATGTCTATTAGAACTATGCAGTTTATAAAAGCTTTTCTCACAACTTAATTAAGTTTCTCAGTAAATAGGTATTATTTAAGTTCATTCAAAATTTAATTCATTGTGTAAAATTCTATTACGAGAAAACTACAGCCAGTAGTGAAGTTCTTAATTGTTCTTTTAATAAGTTTTGAAGCTGCTAATGTGAAAATTCGTCAGAAGCATTTGACGGCGACAGGTGCGGTAGGAAAGTAACAATGTAATTACGCGAACAAAGGCAAACACGGCACTCCGTATGGTCTTTTGTAAACAAGAAAACAAACTCTCCCCTATAATATTCCGCTGGGGAGGGAAAGAAGGGAAAATGAGATAAATAAATTTAAAAAACGCAACCTCTTAGACATCTAAGAAATAATGGTCATTGCGTGTGGTATTAAATATATTTTTTATGTAGTTTGTAATAAATGGATACCTATTGTTCTTTTTAAAAAAACCTTGTTTTTTTATTAATCAGTACATTGAAACATCAATTTTATTTGTTACTAGCTTTTGCCCGCGACTTCGTCCGCGTAAATGTCGGTTATCGTGGACGAAGACAAAATCTCGGAATAAAAATAGGCATATGTCCATTCTTGGGGTTCAAACTTACCCCGTACCGAATTTTTTCTTTCGCAATTTTTTTTTCTTAAAAATTATCTTATGTCACTTCTTATTACCTCCACGAATATATGTACAAAGTTTCATGATGATCGGTTAAGTAGTTTTCGCGTAAAAGCAAGACAAACAAACTTAATATGTATTAGTAGGGATATTTGCAAATTATAACAGCCGCACGGGTCGATCGTTCAGGTTAAGCTACGCTTGCCGCGGTTGGTACGTGGATCTTTACATAATAAGACCCTTCTGTGCCTCGGAAAGCACTTTAAGCCGTTGGTCCCGGCTGTCTTTCGTAGATCTTAGACCATCGTTACGGGTCGCCGAAAGCCCGAAACAACCAGTCTTACCAAGGGGTATCGTATTACCCAGTAACCGGGTTGTGGAGGTCAGATAGGCAGTCGGTCCATGTAAAATACTGGTACTCAGCTACATCCGGTAAGACTGGAAACCGAACCCTAACATAGTTGGGAAAAGGACAGGCAGATGATGATGAAGTACATGTAAAAAACGCGTTTGTTTCTGTATTAGATAAAATTGAATAACTACACTTACTATTCTTTAATACATACCTATGCAAATTTATAAGTAAAACCTAATTGGGCACATACCTACTATCATACTTTACGCACTAACATATAAATCTGTACGTTCAGTGAGCAATAGTGCGATTTGGTTTATGCATTAAAGTAAAACATAACGACCAAGCCACAATCATCTATTAAATTATTTTGAGATCGTGCGAAGGAGTTGAAAAATAATCAGTGGACTCGAGTGATAAACAATGATGACGCCATACATTACCCGGTTTAGTTTCATAACACAGTGAAGCCTCTCGGTCTCTCAACTCACATATGTAGGTACTCGTATAAAAATGTAGAGTTGGCGCCCAGTTATGTTGCTGCGTAATTTAAACCTGCCAAAATTATGCAATGACACCAGGTTGTGAGTGAAAATATTGCAACGAAATGTTATCGAGGCAACTATACTGACACGTTGTTCCTGAGAGGAGTCTGTGTTTATTCCGAGGATACATCTAACGTCATCGAACTACCCCTTTGAGTTCAAAAGAGTGCAGTTTCCCCTGAAAGTTTGCTTTGACAAGACCATAAATAAATCTCAAGTCAAAACACTTAATTTAACAAGGGTAGACTTAAGGGAGAACTGCTTTTCACACCGTCAGTTATACGTGGCCTGCTCAAGAGTAAGCTCACTGAGCAGCCTGGTGATTCTAGAACCTGAAGTAAAATCAAAAAATATTGTTTACAAAGAAATTCTGCGGTAGGCACAGTATTTCGTAGTAAACAATATTAATTGTTCATTATCCACTTCTGATTGTCTCTTATATAAATCTTTTTACATACGTTTTGAGTTTTATTAAAACTATACTACTCTCATCCCAGAGATTAGTTTTAGTTAGGGAGGTGGCGAGCATTTCGGTATATGATTTGCACACGTTTGACGTCGAGGTGGATTGCAGTTTAAATCATTACGAATCGATTTGGTCTAATCAATTAAGGTTCTATGTGGCTGCGTTTTCGCGTTACAGCGCATTGAAGTTGCTTAAAAAAATCGGGGTATTAAATCATTTGCACATGTATGCCTCTGGAGTACAAGGTCACAATCATCTTGGAAACGAAGAAAATCGAAGAGGCAGACATTCAGGACTCTGCATTATCATGCGACGGAGTTGTAAAAATTTCAAAAAAAAAAAGGTCAACAAGTCATTTGCACGCGGTTCTCATTGCGCCCATTCGATTCACTATGACTCTGTGGATTCGAAAAAACATGTGGCAGACACTTTGCTCATTGATTTTTACAGCTGTATAACTATTTGAAATTCACGGAATCAAGGGACAGCGAGTATTGCATGGGATTATTGTTATTGTTTATAGTTTTATTCTTATACTTTTATTTAATATTATCCTCTAAACTCACGGTAACGATTAAACTTCCGGAGCTGAAATCTATGCAATCATATTTTTTCTCAATGCCAAGCAGAAACGAAATGCGCTTGGAACTCTAATTAGAAAGTATTTTTTTTTAAATTGCATGCTTGAATGTAATCTGAATAGATTAGGATCTGGATAGGAACAGTCTTTAACTTTTTAAATCACGTTTTATTTGTGTAAAATACGTATATAGATATAAGCTGTATATAGATACACGCTCTATATAGATATACGCTCTATACATTTAGTTTCACAATACGGAAAAGGTCGAAACTGAGTTATACCGTTCTCACTCATATTCCCAAAGAAAAGAGAGACACCACGAAAGGATCTATGGGGATATTTTATACCTGCTTGGTTTGGCGCGAGCGTCGGGTTGAAAAAAGTACATCAAATGGTCTGCCTTTGGAATATCAGAAGCCTGAACGTCTGCCTCATCGGTTTTCTTGGTTTTCATAAGTAATTCAAACATATGTCCAAGAGGCAGACGTGTGCGCATAATATAGCATACCTTCTTTTTTTACATTTTTGGAGCACTGTCAATAGACAAAGCAGAGGCAATATATTGGCAGACTATTTTTCCGTGGTTCTTCTCATTGTTTTTAATCGAACAATTCAAATCTGCCAAGTGTGCACTTTATATACAGTTTTTTAAATCATAAAAATAAATTAAAAAATTGAATACTACAAAATTCAGAGCCCTGGATGTCTGCCTTTTCGATTCTTTGTGCTTCGAGGATGACTGTGATCATCAGCCCCAGCGGCAGACGTGTGCGCATAATATAGCACACCTTTTTTTTAAACATATTTGAAACGCTATAAATTTACAACGCAGCGTCACTATGGTGGCAGACGAGGTCCTTGATGTTTCTTAGGGTATAATTATCACTATTAATAACGTCTGCCTTGTGTGCTGATCATATCGAAATTTTGCTCGCCACCTCCCTAACTATTTAGTTTTACGGAGATTTGATGATTTCCCATCCTAAACAAAAAAGAGGAGAACCTCTAAAGTAGTATTTAAAGATACCCCTCTGACCCCTGTGAACAGCAAGTTAAATAAAATCTCCATTTGAATAATTTATGTCACAATTTTTTTCGAAATTCCCAGGGAATAAAGAGAATTTATATTTTCGCTTTAAATTTGCCTTCAAAGTCATGCAAGTAGGTAATTTGCCGTTCCGTTATATATTCTGTCACTATTGTTAGGTTTTAGGATATTAATCCTACAACAATCATTTATCAATCCGAGCGCTACTCCTTGTATAACACAAAGCAAGCAATGCAGTAACACATTGTGTGTTGGATTAACACATAGGATACTTTCAATCCCAGTAATACGTTCCTGTGGGATATTTTACGACATCCACGCGGGCGAAGCCGCGGGCAGAAGCTAGTATTAAATAAAATTATAAGAATAAAACTATAAACAATAACAATAATCCCATGCAATACTCGCTGTCCCTTGATTCCGTGAATTTCAAATAGTTATACAGCTGTAAAAATCAATGAGCAAAGTGTCTGCCACATGTTTTTTCGAATCCACAGAGTCATAGTGAATCGAATGGGCGCAATGAGAACCGCGTGCAAATGACTTAGTTGACCTTTTTTTTTTTGAAATTTTTACAACTCCGTCGCATGATAATGCAGAGTCCTGAATGTCTGCCTCTTCGATTTTCTTCGTTTCCAAGATGATTGTGACCATGTACTCCAGAGGCATACATGTGCAAATGATTTAATACCCCGATTTTTTTAAGCAACTTCAATGCGCTGTAACGCGAAAACGCAGCCACATAGAACCTTAATTGATTAGACCAAATCGATTTGTAATGATTTAAACTGCAATCCACCTCGACGTCAAACGTGTGCAAATCATATACCGAAATGCTCGCCACCTCCCTAACTAAAACTAATCTCTGGGATGAGAGTAGTATAGTTTTAATAAAACTCAAAACGTATGTAAAAAGATTTATTTATGAGACAATCAGAAGTGGATAATGAACAATTAATATTGTTTACTACGAAATACTGTGCCTACCGCAGAATTTCTTTGTAAACAATATTTTTTGATTTTACTTCAGGTTCTAGAATCACCAGGCTGCTCAGTGAGCTTACTCTTGAGCAGGCCACGTATAACTGACGGTGTGAAAAGCAGTTCTCCCTTAAGTCTACCCTTGTTAAATTAAGTGTTTTGACTTGAGATTTATTTATGGTCTTGTCAAAGCAAACTTTCAGGGGAAACTGCACTCTTTTGATCTCAAAGGGGTAGTTCGATGGCGTTAGATGTATCCTCGGAATAAACACAGACTCCTCTCAGGAACAACGTGTCAGTATAGTTGCCTCGATAACATTTCGTTGCAATATTTTCACTCACAACCTGGTGTCATTGCATAATTTTGGCAGGTTTAAATTACGCAGCAACATAACTGGGCGCCAACTCTACATTTTTATACGAGTACCTACATATGTGAGTTGAGAGACCGAGAGGCTTCACTGTGTTATGAAACTAAACCGGGTAATGTATGGCGTCATCATTGTTTATCACTCGAGTCCACTGATTATTTTTCAACTCCTTCGCACGATCTCAAAATAATTTAATAGATGATTGTGGCTTGGTCGTTATGTTTTACTTTAATGCATAAACCAAATCGCACTATTGCTCACTGAACGTACAGATTTATATGTTAGTGCGTAAAGTATGATAGTAGGTATGTGCCCAATTAGGTTTTACTTATAAATTTGCATAGGTATGTATTAAAGAATAGTAAGTGTAGTTATTCAATTTTATCTAATACAGAAACAAACGCGTTTTTTACATGTACTTCATCATCATCTGCCTGTCCTTTTCCCAACTATGTTAGGGTTCGGTTTCCAGTCTTACCGGATGTAGCTGAGTACCAGTATTTTACATGGACCGACTGCCTATCTGACCTCCACAACCCGGTTACTGGGTAATACGATACCCCTTGGTAAGACTGGTTGTTTCGGGCTTTCGGCGACCCGTAACGATGGTCTAAGATCTACGAAAGACAGCCGGGACCAACGGCTTAAAGTGCTTTCCGAGGCACAGAAGGGTCTTATTATGTAAAGATCCACGTACCAACCGCGGCAAGCGTAGCTTAACCTGAACGATCGACCCGTGCGGCTGTTATAATTTGCAAATATCCCTACTAATACATATTAAGTTTGTTTGTCTTGCTTTTACGCGAAAACTACTTAACCGATCATCATGAAACTTTGTACATATATTCGTGGAGGTAATAAGAAGTGACATAAGATAATTTTTAAGAAAAAAAAATTGCGAAAGAAAAAATTCGGTACGGGGTAAGTTTGAACCCCAAGAATGGACATATGCCTATTTTTATTCCGAGATTTTGTCTCCGTCCACGATAACCGACATTTACGCGGACGAAGTCGCGGGCAAAAGCTAGTTAGTTCATATTAATATCAGTTACATATTTGATACTTCTTGATACCTTGGTTGAGACTGGACACCGGTGACGACAATGCGCTTCCCGGGCGCGTATTTACAAAGGCTATACTATTTTAGTCACGAGTCAGACTCTAATCAGTGAGCTTTTGTTTATGCATATTACTCAACAATACCTAGTCTATCTCAGTAAAAAAATTGACTCAAATAGACTAGCTTTTTGTTTTAATATTTTCAAAGAAAATGCACGGACAAAATCTAGTTCTATATAATACATATCACTCGAATAGCTAAGCTTTTGGCGAGATATTTTTAAATTTATACACGCAACAAGTGGGTAGTGTTCTTTACCTAATAAAAGTACTTCTCGTTTGTTCATTCGTTTTATTTTTGTTTATCAAATACATAATAGAAACGAGCAATTAAAATGATAACAGTTGCCATGCAACTATCAACTAATAATTGAAGCTTATCTATTTGATTAATATGTATTCAAAATTAATATGTATGTAACTGATTGCCGCCTGCGTTAAGATAGGTTGACAGAGCCCCGCTTCGCGGGGCTCCAATTTCTGGGTGGTTTAAAAAAAAATAACCACGAAGGCTAAGGCGGGAGCTCCGCTCCGCTTCGCTCCCGCCTTAGCCTTCTAACCTAACCTATCCGAGTCGGGGTTGTAAGGATGGGACAGAGGAACGAAATAAAAGATGTTTCTTGAATGAGACTCCGATATATTCTGACCATTCCATGCTTAACGTTTTACATTATATATGATATGTATTCCTATACTACACCTCCTTACCTTTCAGAAAAAAAAAAAAAAACTTTTTTATTTATATATTTTTTTTTTTTTTGTTTTGTACATACATAATGCAATTTATAATGGGATTACAAGTTTTTTTTTTTTTTTTTTTTTACAATGCTTTACATGGTACTTTAGTGATTACAGTTTAAGATTATTTAGTAATATAAGTAGATAATAATTATTCTAGATACTACAGTCTAAGATAATATAGCGTAATATTAGACAATCCAAATTAATTCTTAAATAACTTCGTTCTGTTCTTATGCACTGTTTCTATTTTATTATCTTTTATTATACGCACATTCGGCGACTTATCTTCTATGACTTTATATGGACCTTTGTATACATTTTCAAATCGACTACTATTTTCATTTTTTAACAATATTAAATCATTAGGTTGATACACAATTGAATTAGTTTGTTTATCATAGCTAAGCTTTCTATTTTCCTTCGATTTCAATAAATTTTCCCGGGCCTGTTCGTGAGATTTTTGCAACCTGTACTTTAGCGCCAATGGATAGTCATCACTATTATAAAGAGGTTCTATTTCCTGTGTTAAGTTGCTTGGCAAATTGCATGATTTACCAAAAACCAGTTCGTACGGTGTAAATTTTGTGGATGTATGGACAGTTGTATTGTAAGCAAAGCACCAATATGCAATCCAGGTGCTCCACTCCCTGGGGTTATTATTTGTTTGTATTCGGAGGTATGCGTTTAAGTTTTTGTGTGTGTTTTCCAGGGAACCGATAGATTCGTGGTGGTAAGATGTTGAAAATAATTGTTTAATATTGAGCAGCTTGCATACTTCACTCATTGTTGATGCTATGAACTCGGACCCTCGATCTGTGGCAATTTCCCGCGGCACGCCGTACCTTAGTATAAAGTTCTCTACAAATGATTTTGCTACCGACACTGCGTCTTTTTGTTGTAGCGGGTACGCTTCCACGAACTTAGTTAGTTCACATTGTATACTTAATATATAAACATTACCGTAGTAATCCTTATCCAGTGGTCCTACTATATCTAAATATATTTTATCAAATGCACCCTGTGCTGTTGTAGTTATTGTCATTGGTTCTCTGACAGGTAGAGAGTGTTTTTGCATTTGGCATTTTTTACATTTACTAACGAATTCAGTTACGTCACTTTCCATGCCCGGCCAAAAAAATAATTTCCTAATGTTATTCAACATTCTTCTTATACCGGCATGTCCGCTAGTTGGTAAGATATGGTAGTCATTAAGAATTACTTTTTTGTCATCTTTCGATAATACTCTGTGGAACCCTTTTAATATATTAATTTTTGGCCCGTACCATGACGGCCTTATATTTATTTCTTTTGTTAGCCACTTTATAAATTCACCATTACTTGCTGTTTTCATTATATAAATTTCTGTAATATTTAATTCACTACAGTATTTTTCTAGCCGACTCACGTATTCGTCTCGCGCCATACATGATTGTAAGCCTGTGCAAGTATATATAACTAACTCTTTTTCATTAAATACAAATGATTCTGAGTTGTTTGTTAAGTTGTCCTTAATTCTAGAATAGTTTTCCCGCGAAATGTCTAACAATTCTATCGAATTACCCGGCTTCCGAAGCATTTCTACGACCCTTGGTTGACTACGCTGGTCTCTCACAGATATATTGGTAGTCGGCAAACTTGAGTCACTTTCCTGTCTCTTTTCCAATGTCTTTCGTTGCTTCCTAGTCATTACATTTATTACCCGTTGATTCATATCTTTCAATTCTTCTGATGTGACTACTACCCTAGACAACGCATCTGCACCTACATTATCAGTTCCCTTAATATATATTATTTCAAAATCATATTCTTCCAAAATTAGGCGAAATTTTGTTAATCTACTGGATGGATTATTCATATTGAACAAATAAACTAACGGTCTATGATCTGAAAATATTTTAAATTTTTTCCCAAATAAATACGGTCGAAAATATTTAACGGCCCAGACTATTGCAAGCATTTCTTTCTCGATTGTTGGGTAATTTAGTTCGGCTTTGTTTAATGGGCGACTCGCGAATGCTACTGGACGATTGTCATTATTACACAAGATCGACCCCAACGCGAAACCTGATGCGTCTGTATATAAATGAAATTCGTTACTATCAGAAAAATTGGGATATTGCAATACAGGTGGTGCAGTTATGCATTCTTTTAATAATTGAAATGATTTTTCACATTCTTCTGTCCATATAAATTCGCAGTTTTTCTTTAATAACTTATTTAATGGTATGACCATTTGGGCAAATGGATTTATAAACCGGCGGTAATAATTCGCGAATGCTACGAATCTTTTTACGTCATCGCTATTCTTTGGTCTGGGATACTCTTTTATTATTCGTATTTTATCAGGATCGGGCATAACCCCGTCACCGCTCACTACGTGGCCTAAATACAATAATTCCTTTTTTAGGAACACGCATTTCTTTGGATTTAGTTTTAGATTCACCTGTCGTAACCTAAGAAAAATTTCAATAAGATTTTTGTTATGGTTTTCCAGTGTTCGTCCCCAACAGACGAGGTCATCCATGTAGATTAAGCATTTTTCGTAGTTCAATCCTGACAATGCGACCGTCATTGCCCTTGAAAATGCGCTTGGACTGCTCTTAAGGCCCATTGGCATGCGTTTCATCTGATACTGTTTATCAAAAGTAAATGCAGTGCATTTTTTACTATTTTCGTCCAATTTTATTTGGTAGTAGCCATTTTGAAGGTCAAGGTGACTAAAATAAATAGCTCCTGCAAGCGAATCTAATATGTCAATAATGTTTGGAAGGGGAAATCTGTCATCAGCAATAGTTTCGTTTAATTTCCTATAGTCAATCACTAACCTATACCTTTTTTCTCCGGTTTCTGATTTTTTGGGTACCAACAGGATTGGACTGGACCATTCACTCATGGTTTCCTCAATAATGTCGTCCTGTAACATTTTTTTTATTTGTTTTTCTATTTCTCCCTTTTGTGATTTTGGTAATCGATATTGTTTTTTATAGATAGGTACGGCATTTGGTTTTAAAACGATAGATTGTTCATATATATTGCTGGTGGTTAATTTATCTCCTTCTAAACAAAATATATCAGAAAACTTTGCACATATTTTTTCTATTTCCAACTGTTCTTCCTTGTTCAAATAATTTAATTTTAATTCTTTAAATAATCTTTTCACTCTATCCGAGTTAACTGCGGGTTTATTGAAATTAAGTGTACTGTAGTCTTTTAATTTTTCTACTTGTTGATTAAAGAAACTCAAGTTAATAACCTCGTCTCGTGTGTTTAATATTTGGATAGGCATTTTACCATTTACTGGTCTCGTAATACATCCTGCTAAAAACACTCCCTCACATAATTCTGTTGGTAAAACCACACATTCCTCTTTTAAATGAGTGGGCACAAAATGCAACGATTCACATCTACGAGCCAATTGAATGTATTTATTTTGAGGTGCCCCTAATTGTAAAGGTAAACTTATTTCTACGTTATTATTTATTAGGGTTATAGTGTTTATTTCTAAATCTACTTTACTTTTATATTTCTTTAAAAAATCTATTCCTAAAATTCCATCGCTTGCGCAACATAAATCTTTAAATACATGAAATCTGTTGACAAATTCTTGATCCTTATTTGTCAATCTTAAATCAACATAGCCCACAGAGCAAAGTTCACCACACACACCAGTTATTCGTACTTGCCCTATTTGGTAAGGAATGTTGTGTCGGAGTAAGGTATCATACTTCACCGCACTGAGCGATGCTCCCGTATCCACTAACCAATTACGTAAGCTGTTATCGAGCGATAATTGAATTGAGTTATAATTATTATAATGACATATGGTATCGTGACTATTATTATTGCTCACGAAAAAAATCATCGTCGTTTTGGCCCGAAACTACCGTATTATTGTTCTCGTTATTTTCTGGTAGTAGTGACGTAACTGAATTCATATGGTTAACTCGGGAATTTTGGTAAATATTCCGGCCCCGCTGATTATTATAGTTATTAGTGTTACCTCGATTCTCCTGACTACCTCGAGCGGCGGGGTGGCCCCGCAGACCGCCGCGGAAAGATTGCCACCGGCCGCGTTGGTTGGTTTGCCCACGATGGTTGGCCTGGCCTCGCTGGAAGTTGTTATGCTGGTTGTAGCCGCCGCGATTCTGAAACCATCGTCCGCGGTTTGAGTAAGAGTATCTTCGGGACGGTTGGTTCTCCATGTTCATGATGCTGCTCTCGGGAGGCATAGAAGTCTCTTCATCCTTAGCGCCACGGATTACACCTTTCAAATTGTCGTAATTCCTTGCTGAAATTATAGTACTAAGACTAGTATTACGAAGTCCTGTGGCAAATCGTTTAATTGCTACTTTCTCATTTAATGGCTTCAAAATTTCGTATTTTGTCATGTCGCCGTCGGCCTGCGAAATAGTTAACTCTACAAATAAGTTTTCAATTTCCTTACCGTAGTCCTCCAGACTCCTGTTGCCTTGTGTACTGCTCATCAATTGTTGTTGTAATGCTATAAAAGATTTTTTCGTTAGTAGATGTTTTTTCATATCATCAACAAGGTGCTGTACTGACTCATATTTATTCGATAATCTGAGTTTTGCGCTCTCCGACAATCTGGTTTTTAATATAAAGTTAATAAGAGTTGGCTTTGATTTGTCATCAAGTAAGGACACATACATTTCTAACGAAGAAATCAACTGCTTTGTTGTATTTTCGTCATCATTCATAACTGGCAGTAGTGAAACAGCTGTCTTTAAACTGAACGACTCCATTTTTCCTTCACTTATTTTGTCTTTCGAAGGTACGGCGCAAAGAACCTTTATTTCGTCAAACAATTTCCCTATTTGTTCCCTACGGTTATTTATCGCAGACAGCTCCCTGGCGCTGAACAAATGTGTTTGACTACGAAATTCTAATAATTCTGCTTCAAACTTATGAAATATTACATTCGCTTCTTCAAATTTTTTCGAAGAAACAGTACCCGTTTGACGTCGCTCCGGTCCTATCTTAATCAAATACCTTCTTACTTCTAACAATTTACCATGATATTCTTCTAATCTATCTGCCATATAGTTTTAAAACACAAAATAAATGCGATTACATATACTTATGGCCTAACATACATATTATTTGGCTACTTGCCAGCTCTGAGAAACTATATAATGTCCTCTAGATGAGTCCATCTTATTCTTGCCATTCAACGTACCCGGATATCTTCTACGTACCGCACTTTAACCCTTACTTTATTTCCACGATACACTCACTGCACACTCACACGCCACTAAATTATATTAACACCTGCACGCTCGCTTTGATCTCCTCCTTTTAGCTCCCTGCGCTGAAACCAACTGCTCGACCTTCGTAGATGGTTGTCCAGTATCTCTCTTTGTATCCACTGCCGGTGACACTTTGTATATTGACGGTATCCGAGATAAAGAAGAACCAGTGCCAAAATCACACAAATGGCTCCTAGTAGACACGTACTAAAACTCGCATGATACTTTAGCTGATCCAGTGCTGACTGATTATTTCCTCCGCTAGCCGTTTGCGCTATAATTACTTGCTCCTCTTTTGACTGTTGTTTCCCCATTTTGTCGTAAATTTTCCGTCGGGTGTAAACTCTTTAAGGAGCTCTCGTAAGATGCACTTAGGAAATGTAACAAAATGTTTAAAATACATTGTGCCTAACTGAAGTTACCAATCCACCACTGTTTATATTACGCGTCTTTATTTGGTGATCGGAATGCGCGAACCCGATCACTTACTGGCAGGGTCGCCATGTAAGGATGGGACAGAGGAACGAAATAAAAGATGTTTCTTGAATGAGACTCCGATATATTCTGACCATTCCATGCTTAACGTTTTACATTATATATGATATGTATTCCTATACTCCCTCCCTTTCTCTTCCTTTTTGTTTTTTCTGAGTCGAGGTATTAACCATGGATGGGATTTCGTCCACGCGTGACTGAAATGGTACTAGATTTTGTCCGTGCATTATCTTTGAAAATATCAAAACAAAAAGCTAGTCTATTTGAGTCATTTTTTTTACTGAGATAGACTAGGTATTGTCGAGTAATATTCAGAAACAAAAGCTCACTGATCAGAGTCTGACTCGTGACTAAAATAGTATAGCCTTTGTAAATTCGCTTCCCGGGCTGCCCCGCACGCCATGCGCACGTCTACCATTCCACGTAAGATTTTCGAAGCCGTTTTTGACACAGTAAAGGGATGATTTTGGAAAAATTGTGATACACGTGTCTCATAATTATACTTGAAGAGTATGTATACCAATTTTTGTGTCAATCGACCCAGAGAATAAAAAGTTTCATAGAAACTTCAACCCCCCATTTCACCCTCTTAGGGGTGGAATTTCAAAAAATCCTTTCTTAGTGGATACTTACTCTTTACAAAGAATACACCCTCCAAATTTCATGGCTCTAGGTCCAGCGGTTTAGGCTGTGCGTTGATATATCAGTCAGTCAGTCAGTCAGTCAGTCAGTCAGTCACTCAGGACTTTGAATTTTATATATATAGATTGGTGTGTTAACACATCTATAATAAATAAAATTGATGTTTCTATTTGTCACATTAAAACAACCACGAATTACTTTAATACATACGAATGTATATCACTAGCTTCTTATAACAAAATTATTTTCTTGGTCTGTCTGTTTGTTCCGACTTATATCCAAAACTGCGGGACCGATTTTAACGGGACTTTAACTGGAAGATAGCTGATATTATACAGAGTAATAGAAGCTTTTGTCCCAGTAGCACGTTTCCGTGGGAAAATTTCCGACATACACGTGGGCGAAGCCGCAGGCAGCAGCTAGTTAATGACAAAAAAAAACAATAAATATGCTAGCCATATTATTGATATGCTCCGCATAATTACAACACAAATACACTATCCCCATATTAGTAGTGAAATATACTTTTCGAACCTTTTCACATATTCGTGAAAATATTTTTAATCGTTGCGATATAATGTAATTACAAAGCTTTGTTTGACCATAGTTAATAAACGACGAGTTCCAATGATAACTGCAAAGCGATAAATAACTGTGAAAATGATACTGATCTACTAATCCCGACATTGTATACCTATATCAAGGGGGGACTGATGTGTTTGTCTGTTTGACAAATTTTGATTTGGACACGGCTTTGATGTTTTGATGAGGAAAATAAGCGACGAAATTTTATCCCGAAAATGTAGGAAATAAATGTCTAACTTATTTCTAGGAAATATGCCACGAGACGGGTCTCTAACTACGAACACAATTGCTCACTTCTCGTCTAATCGAATAATGAAAACGTCGGCGTCACCGCCTTCCTTTTATTACTTTCGACGGAACAATCAAAGCGTGATAATTTATTTTTGGGTTTTTTATAAGCGTAAATGTCGAAAACAAGCAAGTTGAAACTCAGAAAGGGGGGACGAAGGCGGCCACCCCCCACTTCTGTACTGTAAAAAGCTTTGGAATTGATTGTCCAGTGTCAGGAAATTGTTGGGTGTCGGCATTGTTTCTGAGGCTCACGAAGGCTATCCAACTTTTCTCATTAGGGCGATCTGTTGCGGTGCGCCATCGTAACGCTTACGATATTACAGGGAACCGTTATGAACAATAAGTAATTTTATGAAACGGCGGCTTTCAATTAAATTGCTACGATTGACTCTGTGACATTAATCGGAAAATAATTAAATATTATGATTAAACTGTAACAATAAATGGATTTCGTAGATAAATTGGATTGTTTTATATGAATCAATGTGGCATTTATATTTGCATATTTTAATGTTGAGCGGATCATCGGCTTTAATGTTGCAATAATTATGACTTATTAGTTAGGTAAGAAGGTACCTATATATTGTGATCTAATTAGGTTTTGTTAAGAAGTTTAATGCCATCGGAAGCACCTGGGCGATCCATTTTTCTTAGTCAAGATGGAAGCGGAAAAACGACAAAGGACATTTTGTTCCTTTCGTTTAAAGTAAAGTGAATATCGTAGGTTTCTCGCTATTTATTTTTTTACTTCTCGCAATAAGTAGAGTAGAGTTTAGTTTAAAGACTTTAGCAGTCAAATATTTTAAATTATTTTGTCCATTCTTGGTGTAGTAGCTAAGTCATCGTCATCTTTTTAGCCAAAAGATGTCCACTGCTGGACAAATCCTCCCCCAATTTGGGAGATAGGCCATAATTGTTATGCTTGCAATCGCAGTATGATTTTAAAATTTATAGAGAACGCTGCTGTCCATTCTCCAGTACATCCCTTAGTCGCCTTTTACGACACCTACGGGAAGAAATAGGATGATGGTATTCTGTACCTCCGGCATCACACGAAAACTATAGATGTATTATTGTTAAGTAAAGCATTATAACAGTATTTTCTCCAGTTATCTTTTGAAAGGTACTTGGTAAAAGCCTTTTGGTATGGTCCACTGAAAAGCGCAATCTTTCTCGTGACTAACTTTTTTGTTTTGCGTTATTTTTATTGACAGACGAACTTACTAACACCTATATACGTAGCTATGTACGAAATATTGGATACTGTGATTTGCGATTCGTCTGATTCACAATTGCAATTACCAATTCTTCCATTTTAAAATTACCTTCCTAAGTACTTGTAGATCCTAGAGATCTCCACAACGATGCGGGAAGCACAGGACCAGTCGAATTGGCGGAGCTTGGTAGAAGCTTTTGTCCAGCAGTGGACGTCTTTCGGCTGAATAATGATGTTGATGATGATGATGATGATAATGTACGTACCAAGACTTGTTCTACTGGTAACAAGAATACAGACACACCGTGCTTCTTTTTTTCAGTTTTCAGTGAAACGAACCTGCTCAAAAAATATACTTAAACTATAAAAAAGATCGTAACAAAAATATAGTAACTCTAATTGTGTCACGTCTCTACTGGGTCGGTCACGTGGTTTTCACTCGACGTTCAAAAGACGATAATAATAATATAAGCCTTTATTCAGACACAGAAATATTATATAGTTTGAACTTTAATCTAACGACTCTGGCGAGTCAGTGCCACCGACAACCCGGTCTGTTTGCCCAACTTTAGCAAAGGTCTCCTCCATCTTTTTCCTATTTGATCTATTTTGCGCTCTCCTAGTCCATGTTTTCCTGCTATGATCTTTATTTCGTTTAAGTATAATAATATACTTAAACTACAAAAATAAAAAAACAAAAAATATAGTAACTCTAACTGGGTCACCTCGCACGACGTTCAGAAGACGCCAAAGCTTATTCTAATCCGGGAAAACACTCAGCTCCAAGTAATGGATTTAATCAAAAACCTATCACAACCGAAAACAGTTTCCACAACCTCATTAACTTAAGCTGAACACATTACCATATCTAAACACACCTATACATGTATACACTTATACATCTATCCATGTATACATCTGTACATTTATACATCTAAACATATTATACGCTAAATTTACAGTTTAACAGCATTACGTCGCGACGCACATAATTGCAAATTCACGCGGTAATAGATACCTACTTAATCGAATCTCGACCCATAACGAAAATTTATTCATAACAATCTAGACGCCGACATCTGCCGCTCTAAAGAAATCTTCCCTCGGAAATTATTACCGTAAATAAACCATGCCAAACAAGTTTTTCATTTAACGCTTATTTATGCAACATCAGCTTCTATTAAATATGTCTGTCTCATCATGCATATTTTAAAAGAAGTTGTTCGCGTTCGTGGAGATCTTTTTAAGAAATAGGAGCAAAGATTTTAGCTTTGTGATTTTCTTTTATGAACATTGGCTGCAGTATCTAGCTGCTATCTAGTAAGTATATATAGAAATATGAAGTTAATAAAGGATTGTTCGTAGCTATTGTTATAAAATGGGCGACGGGAAAATCTAAACAAAATTAATTTATCTTAATTTTTTTGAAAATTGTGAACAGCTAGCTTTTGCCCGCGGTTTTACCCGCTGTAATTATCCCATAGGAACGTGCTACTGCAATAAAAAGTATCCCGTATCCGAACCTAGGTCCCTACCAAATCTAGTCGTGGTGTAAAATCTCTTCCAAATCTGTGCAGTCATTAACGCGTGAAAAGGTAGCAGACATACAGATAGAGTTACTTTCGCATGAATGATAAAATAAGTGGCTAATAAAAAAATAATTTTACTAATATAAAATGTGGTTAAGCCCGCCACAGAGCCGAGAGAAAAACCTATTCTCCAAAATAATAATATAACAAAAAGGATTACACAAGGCGAGCCAGGTTTTACATATTCATAATTATAATAAACCGAGATAAGCTAATCAACTCATCGTACCATTAACGTAAAATAAAACTCCAACATAACCCCATTAGCATAAAATAAAACCCGACGTTCCTCCATTACTCAATATATCAATAAAGCAATTGACGATCGGCAAATGTTTTCAGGACAATCTTCCTTATTGCTTAAAAACAGAGTACGTCACAGGTAGAGTTACTTCGAGTTAACTCACTGCCGAGCCGACGAGGAAGGAGAATTCTAAAACATACTCACGTACCTCATTTCCTTAGTAATGGGGTTATATTCCGCGGCACAATTTTCAATTTCCTAACCTTTTTCTATATTACGTACCTTTTTACAATGAATTGTATTTTGAGATGTAAAAGATCTCGCTTAAAAAACGTTTAAGCTAACTGAATTCATGTCTTACTTTTTTAATATTATTCCCTGATGTTATTACAGCATTTTTAGGCTGCCATATTACTGTTTACTCAGGAACGTGGAATTTGGAATGAACAAAACATCCAATATTCGACCTATGATATTAAGTACGTGGTGGGAAACTTTTCATTATCGCTGGACAAGCGAAAAACATAAATAAAAATTTACGCGTGTACGAATAAATACAGTTATTTATCATCACGGTTACGTAAACAATAACAGCTACAATAATAGGGCAGGAGGATATTAATGAAATTAAATGTTTATTTATGTAAGTAGATCTTTTAAGACACTTTTAAACGTCAATATTTTGTTTGTGGCGCCGGCATTTCCTACCTGAATTTTATTAAAATTAACCACGCTTCGGAGACGATTTGCAAATCACGGTACTTAATATTTTGAGAAACGAAAACATCGTTACCATCATTAATACAGATGAAGAAAAAAAAATTGCGGTAAACGTAACGCAGAGAAAAAACACAAATACAAAAAGAACAAAAATACAAAAAAGAAAAAACATTCGCCACATCCATGCAACAGGGCCATCACTCAGCATAATGCTACGACCCTATACGAGACAGAGCCCCAACGCTGGTTTTCAGTGACAGCCGGCATTGACGTGATGACGACAACCACAATCAGTGCAGCATACGCTAAGGTGTCAACGGCGCGTTGTGTTCCACGCGCGCCTTAAAGAGATGGCAGCATAACTGAAGGGGGCCCTAGGAGTGGCGAGCAATGGGTAGCTCGCCGCCCGGTAAGGACCAGGCTCGGGTCGACGGCGCGTAGTGTTCCACGTGCGCCTCAAAGAGATGTCAGCAGCGCTGAAGGGGTCTTCTAGGACCGATGCCTGCCGGGGTCGCGTGATTGTTCGAAAGAGATACCGTGACCCTGGCACATGGGCAACTGAAGGAACACGGGTGGGTTTTAGTCAGTAAAAGTCTGACACGCCCTCCCGCTCCGCCCAGAGCGGGAGAAGTCAATTGATGATTTCCCATCCTGAAAAAAAAAAAAAAAAAAATGGGGCCCTAGGACCGATACCTGCCAGGGTCACGAGATTTGTTCGAAAGAGTTACTGTGGTCCTGGCATATAGGCAACTGAAGGAACACGGGTAGGTTTTTATTCAGTAAAAGTCTGACACGCCTTCCCGCTGCGCCCAGAGCGGGAGACGTCATTTGATGATTTCCAATGCACAAAAAAATAATTGAATAATGGCAATGAAAATTCCAAACACTTTTCCTATCTGGAAACAAGGTAAAAATATGACTAGGTACTTTTACCTAATGTATCTACCATATATAACAGCTGTCGAGAACTTTTATCAGAAGCTCAACCTATTGGCAAATTACGGTAGGTAGGTGAACAAACCCTGGATACCCATCCCCATCCCATTATGTACGAAAAAGGTCAGGCTCGATGCTAAACGGAACTTTTTATCTGTCTTTAGATTTGAAGGTCATTTGTATCATATTTTACTTAGTTGACGGGTACCGGAACTCTTTTTCAACTTCAGACAAAGAGATTAAAATTAGATTTAAGTAAAGCTGCTACAAAAGGTACTGAGATAATAATATATTTTATGATCTTACCTTTCCGCGTTTTAAGGATAATTTAGGCAAAGCCTTAATAATCTAAACACTTTCATGCTTAGCACAAATTGTGCTGTGATTAGGTTTATATTTATAATAATTACTAGCTTATGCCCGTGACTTCGTCCGCGTTAAATTTGTTGTTCCCCCGACCCTTCCCGTCGCGTCGAATCGCCTACCTGTGCGATTTTCCCCGTTTTCGCAACATTTTTCATTACTGCTCCGCTCTTCTTTGTTTTATAGTGATGTTATATAGCCTATAGCATTCCTCGATAAATAGGCTACCCAACACAAAAATAATTTTTCATCCCACCATCTCGGAAAGAGTATTTTTAATCTTCAATATCTGAGTGGAAAAGCCGTTTTTATTCTCTAGAGGATAAAGTAAATTGAATTTAGAACATCGTGTGCACTAAGTTTGTGATAGTGCACACGATGTTCTAAATTCAATTTACTTTATCCTCTAGAGAATAAAAAACCGGCCAAGTGCGAGTCGGACTCGCGCACCGAGGGTTCCGTACAAACCTGTAGGTATTTTCGGTTTAAAAATATATATATTTTTTAATTTTTATATTTCAGTTGATTGAATGTAAGGTAAATTGCGGTTTACGATTTATGACGTTTTAAAAAAAACTACTCACTCGATCTCGTTCAAACCAATTTTCGTTGGTAGTTTACATGGTAATGTACATCATATATCTTTTTTAGTTTTGTCATTCTCTTATTTTAGAAGTTACGGGGGGGGGGGGGGGGACACACATTTTACCACTTTGGAAGTGTCTCTCGCGCAAACTATTCAGTTTAGAAAAAAATGATAATAGAAACCTCATTACCATTTTTGAAGACCTATTCATAGATACCCCACACGTATGGGTTTGATGAAAAAAAACATTTTTGAGTTTCAGTTCTATGTATGGGGAACCCCAAAATTTATTGTTTTTTTTCTATTTTAGTGTGAAAATCTTAATGCGGTTCACAGAATACACCTACTTACCAAGTTTCAACAGCATAGCTCTTATAGTTTCGGAATAAAATGGCTGTGACATACGGACGGACAGACAGACAGACAGACATGACGAATCTATAAGGGTTCCGTTTTTTGCCATTTGGCAACGGAACCCTAAAAACGGCTTTTCCACTCAGATATTGAAGATTAAAAATACTCTTTCCTCGCTGAGGTGGAATGAAAAGTTACGTGTTGCACTCGAATGCAAAGATTTTTCACCTCGTGCTCTTTTGATTCCCTCGCTAACGCTCAGGATTCTAATTTTGAATCACTCGCTGCGCTCGTGATTCAATTTTAGAATCCTTCGCTTGCTCGGTCATCAAAATTGAACACGCGGTTAAAAAGCAACTTTGCACTCTTGTATAACAAATAACTATTTCAATTCGGACCAGCAGTTCCTGAGATTAGCGCGTTCAATCAAACAAACAAACAAACTCTTCAGCTTTATAATATTAGTATAGATATATAGTATACTAGCTTCTGCCCGCGACTTCGTCCGCGTCAAATTTTTGCTCCCCTGACCCTTCCCGCCGCATCGATTTGCCTGCTAGTTTTCGTCCATTTTTCGTTGCTGCTCGCTCCTTTTGAGTTACAGTGAGTCAACCTTAAAAGATAGACATATGCTCTCGCGGACTTTTTTTTAAGAGGAATAATTCTGTCATACATTATATTTGCGTTACTTTAACCGTTTACGCAGCGCACGCAACGGAAACTCTTAAAAGGAATAAATTTTCCCCGTTTTTGCAACATTTTTCATTACTGCTCCGTTCCTCTTAGTTGTAGCGTGATGTTATATAGCCTATAGCCTCCCTCGATAAATAGGCTACCCAACACACAAAGAATTTTTCAATTCGAATCCGTAGTTCCTGAGATTAGCGCGTTCAATCAAACAAACAAACAAACAAACTCTTCAGCTTTATAATATTATATATAGTATAGATAATAGATATAGTATAGATTTAACTATGTTGGGGTCGACTTCCAGTCTAACCGGATGCAGCTGAATACCAGTATTTAACATGGAACGCCTGCCTATCTGACCTCCGTAACCCAATTACTGAGTAATATGATACCCCTTGGTAAGACTGGTTGTCCGACATTCGGGCATTTGTCGACCCGAAACGACTGTCAAAAATCCACAAATGACGGCCGGGGCCAACAGCAAAACGTGCTTTCCGAGGCACGGAGGGGTTTTTAAAATCATTGTTAATCAACCTATATTGTTCCCACTACTGGGACAGAGGCCTTTTTCCTTTATGTAGGAGGGAATGGGCCGTAATCCACCACGCGGGCCACGCCGCGCGGGGGTAGGTGTCACATGTCTTCGAATTTTTTATTCGAAGACTTGCCGCAAATTTAAATTAACAATCATAAAATCCTGCCACAACATAGATACTATTTCTAAATAATTAATTTTGATGACTGTAGACTGTAAGGGATAATATTTTTATATCAAACATAGACCAGGAAACATGAAACCCTGTTAGCTATTACTGTTTATTCCACCAGAAATATAACCTCATTTTTAAAGCTGAAACGATTTGTTAATTAGGATGCTGCGATGTAATTACGTCTTCCATAACTAACCTCGACGTTATGCATTCGCTACCAACATTCAGACGAAACTTATGCGCGTACAATTATTTCACTATAATTGGCGGACCGCAGCCGCATTTTAAATGAACATGAATGTATGTTTTCTGATAAAACTACTCCCACACGGTAGAACCGATTAGACGCTATGAATGTGTAGAGTAAACTTTACAATTCTGTTGCATTTCCAAGCTAAGCCTTTTAATATTTTTATTTATTGAGTTATACTAACTATCTCGTTGGCTTAGTGGTCGCAATCGCTACTGCATAAGAGTCCGATTCCCAGGTCGGGAAAAGTGTTATTGGGTGTTTCTATCTGAAATTTTGTCAGTAGCACCTTGGAGTTTGTATTGCTGCCTACTTGATGTCAATACGCTCGCCCCTATGATATGAGACTTGCATAATCAGACTATAACGCTCTGACTACTGGGAAACAGGCCCTCTCTCTGTGAGAGGGAATGGGTCGTTATCCATCACGGAGTCCCAGTGCAGGTTAGCAGATGTCACTCAACTTCGCATTTTTGGTTTTAGGACATGCCGGTTTCCTAACAACGTTTTCCTTCACCGTTTTGACAGCAGTGGTGATGAAATGATGAGGTTGGGACATGGGACTTTAAACAACATGACTGGTGAAATGTGGGTTTACTATTGGTACACCTTTGCCTAATTCTTCGAGGAAACAAGGTATGGTAAAAAATTGTGTTTTTTAGTCATTTATTGTAACAACAAAACGAATATATTTACACGTTTTCTGAAAGAATATGTAATAATTCTTAATTTCGTCGCGATCGTAAAGATACAACGAGATACCGTACACAAGTCTTATATTCCCTCGCGTATTTCTCGAAGGAGCTGGTGAGTTCTTCATATAAATGGAGAACGTTACGTCGTCGAATAGCAGAGTCAATCAATCGCGCCACCCGCCTGCGTAGCGGCAAATCGAAAAATCTCCAAAATGTCTTTGATTTAGTCAACTCGAATGAATAAGTCGTCGTAAACACATACGGTACTTCGATACGGACGTGGCCTTATTACAGAACTAATGTTTAACACGTGTAAATGGATATGGACGCAGGTAGGTAAGTTACGAAATGGTTTTAGTTGGTGGTACAGAAATAAAGATATAAAATAGCCACTCTTTCGGAAAATTTATTTCTTTTTATATAGTCTCTTTGTGATCGAGCGAAAACCATGAATGTGACATTTACGAGCGAAAACGCGAGAATTGCCTTCCAGGATTTCCTAATACAAGTGCCTAATCAAGTGAGCCTGGTGGACCCCAAAAACTCCACGGGAGACTCGACGGGGGTCTACGTGGAAGTAAAAAAACAATGCAAGAAATGAATAAACTATCAAAAGCCGAAAACTGCAAAATTTGGGTACTTCTGGGCTACACCGATTTTTGTGCTTTTTTTTTCGTAGGTTTGGTAATCTTTAAATGACGTCTCACGCGAACACGTGGCGTAATACACGCGCTAGTAATATTATAAAATTTTGAAACTGGTAAAACCATTCCTTTCATAAAAGAACATTTCCAACTTTCTACCTTGAATAGCTTTATTACAAAAAGCATCTCAAATTGTTTGTTATCGAGAAGTAACACACTTGGGAGTCGCGGGAAACTGAAAGCCGATGGTCATTAATTTGGGCTACGGTACAAATGTGCTGTCAGACTTATGTGCATAATTAAAATTTATTACCGGTTTAGCGCTGAAGAAAAATATCATGAGGGTGACACAAATACAGGATAATATTTCTTAAACAAGTTGGATTTATTTTTGCGTAATTAAGTGGGTATAATTTTCCAATGGTCGATTGATTAGGTTAAGCTACGCTTGCCGTAGTTTGCCCGTGGATGGGTTTTTCTATATCTATGACTTTATATCTGTGCCTCGAAAAACTCATTAAGCTGTTCGTACCGGCTGTCTTTCACGGATATTTAGCATTTTATTTTTATACTACAAATGAAAACGTATCGACTACTAAATGATACTAAAAATCTGTTTTAATTAGTTCATAAGTTTCCAAGAAACAGCGCGGGGAATTTATGGATTTTTACGATAAATCAAAGCATACAGTGCTATCTGAAATTCAGCCGTACAAAACCCGTTTCTTTTGTACAGATTACATTATATGTGTGAGCACTACTAAATCCTACCAAATTTCCAGAAATATCCATTGCCTAGTTTTCTGGATCTTAGGTGGCTCCTCAATAAAGACGCGTCTGAATTGAGGAGCCACCTAAAACGTTCTGTAACTTTTAGTGGATTTTGCTACAAATTCCAGGATCTGGCCTACAAAATCGACTAATTTACAACTAAATATTTGTAGTACCCGCGTTTAAATATGAGACATGGCTCTTCAATCCATACGGACACCATCAGTCCCCACCCATACACCCATACACACACTCCTGGACAATACTTTATAATTACATCCGTTAATATTGTAACCCATGTATTGTTCAAACGGAAATCATTGGAACAATGAACATGTCATGTCACTTACAACCACATCATAATGCTGCCTACAATCAACTCATAATTAATGCGAAAGGATAAACTCATACACCCTTGTTTTTCGGACCCTCGCTTACTTTAGGAAAAGGGAAAATGAACTGACATTAACATGGAATAGTACTTACTCTATAACTTCGCTGGTCTATTTCATTTTATTGAATGAAGGTGATAATTACAAAAATACTTATATGTATTATGTTGAATACCCAAAGCCGTGCTCGGTATGGTGCCGGACGTAAAGAATAGCATCATCCCATTTCTACCCGTGTCGTAAAAGGTGACTATGGGACTTACTAGAAAATGGGCAGCAGCGTTCTCTATGAGTTTTACCACCATGCTGCGATCGCCAACCCGCCTGCCAAGCGTGGCGATTACGGTAAACCCCTCCAAAAATGAACCAATCAAAGAAGCGGTTCATGGAGGAGGCTTATATCCAACAGTGGACGTTTTTCGGCTGAGATGATGATGATGATGATGATGATGATGACGATGATGACCCAAAGCCGAATGACCACGCACCGCAGTGTTAAATGCCCTAAATTTTCGGCCATCCTAATGATCGCCAATCAAGGATAGATAAATCGTGCCGCATTGAAACTTAATTATATTGGGCAATGCACACTTGATTTCCAGAATCTGATTATAATTAACACCTTTTCATAACATCATGCCTTGTTTCCCCGAAGGGTTTGGCAAATTTTGCCAGTTGTTTTTAAGTCCCATGTAATAGGGGGCGAGCCTATTGCCATCAACCGGGCACAAATCCTGATACCAGGCTAGTGATAAATTCCAGAGAGAAAACCTTGTAACACTTTGCCTAACCTGGGAATCGAACCCAGGACCTCATTTTTTGCAGTAGCACTTGCGAATACTGGGCCAGCGAGTCAGAAAAGAGTAACAATCAAAACTACGTGAGTTTTCAAGTATCCATTTAGCGTGAAAACGAATTGATACCTTTGTTATAACTAGTGATCGCCCAGTCGTCGAAATTCGACCTTAATGCAATTGAACCCTGCCAGGGTCGCGAGATCAGTTCGAAAGAGGTACCGTGGCCCTGGCATATGGGCAACTTAAGGAACACGGGTGAGTTTTAGTCAGTAAAAGTCTGCACGCCCTTCTGCTCCACCCAAGAGCGGGAGACGTCATTTGATTATTTCCTACCCACGAAAAAAAAGAGGATGAAACGAGGATACTTGATCACCATTCTCCCCATAATAACAGATACTGCAATCTACAATCAGAAATCCAATAAGTTTTCTTGCGTACTGTTTATAACACTATTTCCTCACGTCTCGTGACTGGTCATTCGTTCAGACAGATATGAAAGTCAGATTCTTTTTGACGAATATCCATTTTTCCAATAGGTACCTCGGTCAAGCCTACGGAATAAAGAGACTTATATAACAGCATACATATATAAATATTCTTCGAAGAGCAAACATCACGACATAAGGTCTAAATTCACATACACATAAATATTGTGAATACGGATTTTTTAAATTAAACATTCGCAACAAAAAACAAACAGGCAAAGTGCAAGAGCAGTTGCTTTTCGACGCCAGACTCATTAGTGTTCAGACGATTCAAAACAAAGTAGGTAATTAATCTACATCAGTAAATAATGAAGATGGACAAAATAGCAACTTGTTATTTATTTTGCAACCAGTTTATTTGGCGCTAGTGTTATTGAAGTATAATATCAAGTGTAAATCGTCCTATTTCACTTGCCCACTGAAATCTGGGTGTTTTGAACGGAGTTAAAATTATTTTGTTGCTTCTATGACGCTGATGACATACACAATTTTAACTGTTTATAGTTCCTTGCTTCAAAAGAGAAAAACGGAACCCTTATAGAATTACTTTGTTTCTCTCCGTCCGTTAGTCTGTTAGACCTAAAACCAAACTGCTAAGTTAACGTGAAAAAAAGATACGGCCGTTTATGCCACAAAAAACGTATATTTTTTTCTCAGGTACGCCTAAAGGTATCAAAATGAAATTGATAACAAATACGTTGATCTACGGTCCCTTGATAGACACGGTCCCTTAATTTTTTAAACTGGCCTGTTAGTCTAGTAGGTAGTACCCTGACTGCTAAGACTGAGGTCGTGGGTTCGATTCCCACCCAGGACAAATCTTTGTGTGATGAGCACAATCATTTGTTCTGTGTCTGGGTGTAATGTATCTATAATATGTATGTATTTAGAAATATATAAGTATGTTTATCAGTTGTCTGGTTGCCATAGTACAGGATCTGTCTAGTTTGGGATCAGATAACGTTGTGTTGTTTGTCCTTAGATATTATTATTGTAATCAATGCACTTTTTTATACTCTTAAAAATCCAAATTTATAAGTCAATGCAATGAAAAAATATGGCCATATATGCTACAAAAAGAAGCAAGGTCTTACAGCACAAATAAAGAAAATAGCCTGTAAAGCATTGATTAGTTGTATTATCATTTAAAATAAAACGGATAAGTACGAGTCGGAGTCGCCCACCGAGGGTTCCGACCCTGTTTTTTTAAGATTCTATTCCAAATGTAAAGTTTTCAGATTTTTCTCTACACTTGTAGTATAAGACGGTATTACTTGTCAAATTTCAGGTTCTAGGTCAACGGGAAATACCCTATACATTTTGATTCCCTTGAGAGAGTCGAAATATACGTTTTTTGTGGCATAAACGGCCGTATCTTTTTTTCACGTTAACTTAGCAGTTTGGTTTTTTCACGGCTTCAAGAGAGTTTAGACTTGAGTATATCATTTTAATTTCAACTCGATACCTCCACGCATTTCCGAGATAAAGGGTCGTGACAGACAGACAGACGGACGGACAACAAAGTGATCCTATAAGGGTTCCGTTTTTCCTTTTGTGGTACGAACCCTAAAAACCTATGATTACATACCTACTTTTTTTTGTATGGGAAATCATCAAATGACTTCCCCCGCGCTGGGACGAGCGGGAGGGTGTGTCAGACTTTAACTGACTAAAACCCACCTTCCTTCAGTTACCTATATGCCAGGGCCACGGTATCTCGTTTGAACAATCTCGCGACCTTGGCAGGATTACATACCTACTTATATTTGCAGTTAGAGAATTGACTGTGACGTATCTACTTACATTGATGTATAGGAGAACCTTATGTAAAGTACAGAGTTAAGTTTGTTCTCAGAAAAATTCATCCCAACTACGGAAACCTTTATTGTGGGTGGACCGACATGCATGCATTTGGCCGATAATTTTTACTTGTGAATTTATTTTACATTTTGTAGTTAATTTTGACAAGGCTTGATTTTACATTAGTCGGGTTTAGTGTTGTTTTTTTAAGTGTATCATTTATGTCCTTTTTAGGGCTCCATATTCAACTTAATGTGACGTTATTTAGCTTATAACAAGCACACGACCAAGTTGCTTCCAAGGATACATTTGTCGAATTATGATACGTAATTTAGAAGTTATGTGGGCTCAAATGAACATCCATCCAAAATCATAACTCTCGTCGTAATCGGGTAAAAACATGACATTTTTATTATTTACGTATGTAGCACTTACCTTACGATCTGTGCATAACTTCATTACTTGAAACACGTGCAAAAACAAAGGAAAATAACTTCGAAGCAAGAAACACTACGTGCACGTGTACAAAATCCTCTTAGATTTATTTTAGCGAAACGACATGTCACTTCAACAGAAACAATGAGAGAACGTTAAGAACAGAGTTTGCAAACACAGCCCTAATAAATATTTCAAATGGAATTTCTTCAGGTATTAAGGACAGGAAGGAAGTACAAAACAATTTGTACTTTACTAGCTTTTATGGTGGAGGCAATTTCATTCGGACAATTATGGCATTGCTTATGATAATTTTATTGCCTCATCTACGTAGAGCTATCAAAGCAGTTTTGTGTGATACTTAAGTTATTATTCCGTTTGTACTTAAATTAAATCGAAATATAAGACTGACATCTTAAAGGTCAGCCTCTGTAGGACGCGGAGGAAAATATATTGAAATATTTTTTTCAAATTTTATTTTGGTGACGATATACGATACGCTTATTTAGGTATAGTCGACTCACTTTTGACTACAATATACAGTAAATTGGAACTTCAATAAGGTTTAAAATATCAAACTGTCACAGGCAAATAGAACTTGTCGTTTTATGACTTGCAAATGACATTCAACCTTAGGGATGTAAAACAAGAGATATCAGCAAAATTTTCGGTCGATGCCTGTTGGGGTCGCGGATTCGTTCAAAAGAGTTACCGTGGCCCTGGCACAGACAACTGAAGGAACACTAGTGGGTTTTAGTCAGTAAAAGTCTGACACGAAGAGCTAGTCACTTGATGATTTCATCACCCGCCGCGTCTGTCTGTCTACTAAACGCAAAAATCTCAAAACTATCTAACAGATTTTCATATGGGTTTGACCAATGGATGGAGTGATTAA
Source organism: Aporophyla lueneburgensis (assembly GCA_932294355.1). Lineage (NCBI taxonomy): Eukaryota > Metazoa > Arthropoda > Insecta > Lepidoptera > Noctuidae > Aporophyla > Aporophyla lueneburgensis. The sequence goes on along the minus strand of OW028746.1, from coordinate 15,301,016 downwards.
TGCGGACGGTTTAAGTGTATTTCATTAAGGCTTTGTGAAATTTTCTGGAGGGTGTCGATGATTGTGGAGATGTCGGAAAAAATGAAATAGAATGGGAGCTTTACTGGCGTGCGCCCCAAAATATTGGCTAAAATAGGATATTTTCCGACATACCTACTCGCGGGCGAAGCGCTGGACAAAAGCTAGTACAAGATCAATTATCACGATTCATCGTCCATATATCAAAACTTAGATAGATTAGTTGATAGTCATACATCGCAGTGTAAGAGTCAGATGAACGTATCTATAGTTTCTCAATTTTACAGGTAAAATTCTGTGAAAATTCACCTTTACCTTTAAGCTTCAAGCTTTACCAGCTTTTTATAAGAGAAAATTTCTATAGTTGAAAAAAATCAAAGTCAAAAAAAAAATCTAAAAGTAATCAAAGTCTAATTGTCAATCTCTTATAAAAAGCTGATAAAACTTGAGGAGGTGAATTTTCACAGAATTTTAGCTCTTCTGTAAAATTGAGAAAATGTAGATACTTTCATCTGAGTCTTACACCGCGACATATAAAATAAACTATCATTTCATCAAATCAGAATGAAAACTAGCTGCTTTCAAACTCAACTTGCTGATTTTTCTCAAAGGGATTCAGTGCCTGAAGCGATTTGCTACTGCCGCTTAAAGATAAAACAAACATGTCGGGTACTCGAATAAGATTGTTACGCGGTTAAACGATACGAAACCCGCTATCGATGTCGCTTCCAGCTATTTTAGCGATAAAGCAGCATTCTTTTCTTATGCCTTTTCAACCGACGAAAAAAAACGGAGGAGGTTCTCAATTCGACGCGTATATTTTTTTTTTTTTTTGTATGTATGACCACGCATAACTTTTTACGTAGTGGTCCGATTGTGATAATTCTTCTTCTATTGGAAAGGGTATACTTCCAAAGTGGTCCCATATAAATTTGGAAAACAAAATCGAACCCTAAGGGTCGGAAAACAGGGGATGATTGATTGTTAACTCGCTGATTGTAATGTATAACCACGCATAACTTTATACAGAGTTGTCCGATTTTGATAATTCTTTTTTTGTTGGATAGGGTATACCTTGCCAAGTATTATTGGTACATTAAAGTCACAAAAAATTATAAAATAAAAACTTTTTAACAAAAAATTATTTTAATAAAGTTTTTTCGGCGGTTAAATTTTTTGTTAAAAAGTTTTAACATACATTTTCCTTAGTTGCACATTTTTTATTAGAAAAGTGCTGGAGTCCGTGGCTAAGTAAAAACAGTCGCACAATCGGAGGTGAAGTTACGCTTGCCGAGGCCAGTCCATTTTATGGATGACCAGACCATTACATACTGAAACACCTCCGTGCCTCAGAAAGCATGATATACCTTTGGTCCCGGCTGTCACTCATACACTTAGCTTCTGACTACAAGTAACATTAGTTACGGGTAGTTAAAACCCCGAAAGTCAGAAACCAGTCTTACCGTGGGGTATCGTGTTTCCTATTAACTGGTTTGTGGAAGTCAGTAAGGGGTATCGTGTTACCCAGTTAATGGTTTTTGGAGGTTAGGCCAGATATGCAGTAGCTCCATGTAAAATACTAGACAGAAAAGAAATATAAATAATATTGTATTTCTTTGCAAGAGTTAGACTGAAACCAACCCCAGTATAGTTTAGAAAATGCTAAGATGATGATGATGAATTTACTAGAAAAGTAACATGTGTCACGATGCGGTTTGTAGAATTATTCTAAGGTCATTTAGTTGCCCTGGTCGCGAGATTTGTACGAAAGAGTTACCGCGGCCCTGACATATAAGCAACTGAAGGAACACTGGTGAGTTTTAGTCAGTAAAAGTCTGACACGCCCTTCCGCTCCACCCAGAGCAGGAGACATCATTTTCATGATTTCCCACCCACAAAAAAAAGGTCATTCAGTTGCAGGATGTAATTTGGTGATCCTATAAATTAATGCTTTTAACAATTACGGAACATTCCAGCTGTTAATATAATGAGACATCAATCTCTGATTGCTAACATATCCCTATTGTTTATCATCTTGATATACCTACCTATGTGCATTAAATAATAGTCTAGTCATTTCAGTCACAATTAAACTGATTGGTGGTCGCTATTGCTACTGCTGAACACAAGGTCCTGGGTTCCCAGATAGGGCTAAATGGTATTGGGTTTTTGAAATTCCTTTCGTGAGGAATTTCTCAGTAGCAGCCCAGAGTGAGTATTTGTGCCCGGTTGAAGGCGCAACATAGGCTCGCCCCTATTATATGGGGCTTAAACATAACTGGCAAAATTTTGGTGTGCTAAAGATAGGTAGTTAGTTATCTACCCAACTCTTCGAGGAACAAAGGCATGTTATGTTATGTAATTTTACCAAAGCAAATAAACCTGACCTTTTACTCTGTAAATTACAAAAATCAATATTTAAGTATAGGTACTAAATTCTTACACACGAATAACAAGAAGTAACAAAAACATCGGAAAAAATAGTTTACATGTTTTATGCAAGACTGGAGAGAGGGCAAGTGGTCCTATACATTGTAATAATAAAATACAGTATTCCCCGATACCGGGCCCCTAACTAATTTTGAGACAAAGGGATCCCTGATAACTTTCCATACTTTATTTCCTTTTTGTTGATGAGAACTTCCCGTTCGGTCGAATTGGCCTGTGCTTTATCGTCGTAAGTAAATAAAATTTAGTGCACATCAGCCCGATTCATATTTTATCGATTCTATGATTTTATTTGTCCATATAATACGGGCTTGGGTGATGGTATCAGTGACGTTCGATTCTCCTTACCTAATTACATAGAGACCGACTACAGATGTCTTCATTTGTTAAAAGAAAATATAGCTTATAAGATATCTGTATTTTTTTTATTGAAATAAAAATATTTTCATCCCACCATCTCGGAAAGAGTATTTTTAATCTTCAATATCTGAGTGGAAAAGCCGTTTTTATTCTCTAGAGGATAAAGTAAATTGAATTTAGAACATCGTGTGCACTAAGTTTGTGAATTAAAAAAAACATTAAACCTATTTACTGCTACCTCTATGGTGCCGAATATACCATACAACTTTTTTTTAATTTGTTAAAAACTCAGACTCGGAACCTTCTTGGTGTTCTTTTTTCAATTTGCTTTGTACGCGGTTCTTTACGCGGCATTTTTTCACGTCATTGTTAAACCTTATATTAAAAACAAGAAACTTGAAAACAAGTGAAAAAACTAAAGTGAGTGATTCTAGCGACGAGGAAGTTTGCTTGACGCCAACAGAATTGACTGAAACTGTTAATAATGCGCAAATGAGCTTTCTCCCTCAACAATCACGCGAGAAGTATTTAAAACAGTACGATATGTTCAACACGTGGCGACTAGCAAAAGGAGCCAAAACTTTCTCAGAAAACGTTTTGATGGCATATTTTATAGAATTATCCGAGAACAAGAAAGCAAGCACTCTATGGAGTACGTATTCGATGCTAAAAGCAACAATAAAGATGAAAAAAGACAAACATATCGATACCTATCCTAAATTAGTGGCATTTTTTTTTAAAAGAGCCTCGTCTGGTCACCAACCAAAAAAATCGAAGGTTTTCAGAATATCTGATATTGAAAAGTTTCTTAACGAAGCACCCGATTCCGTATATTTGGCGGCAAAAGTAAGTCAGTTGCACATTCAGTATCTACTTAAGTATATTAATCTCAATTAAATAGTATACTTAGTAGATGTTGATAGGCATAATTATGCGTTCATATCAATTTTATTCATTTATCTACTACAATACTCTTTACGTTACAGGTTGTTCTTATTATTGGAATAAACGGAGCATGTCGAACTAATGAACTAACACAACTTAATGTCAAAAACATTGAGAAACATTCAGATGACTTACTATTAATTAATTTACCTAATACAAAGACAAACAGAGACCGCAACTTCGTCATTCGCAAGGAATACGTAACGATTGTTGAGAAATATCAAGCCTTACGCCCGCCTAACACTCCAATCAATCGATTTTTTCTACAGTATCGCAATGGAAAGTGTGTTAGACAGCCTATGGATACTTATAAAATTGGCAGTATCCCACGAGAAATAGCAACATTTCTTGAACTTCCAGAACCCCTGTTGTACACGGGTCATTGTTTCCGACGAACTTCAGCCACACTTTTGGCTGATTCCGGAGCTGATCTCTTGTCCCTTAAGCGCCACGGAGGCTGGAAGTCCAATGCAGTTGTAGAGGGATACATAGAGGATTCGATCCAAAATAAGTCTAAAATATGTGAAGGCATCGTAGGAGCCATTACACTGAAAGAGCCTCAATCGGATCCTTGGACTGGCCCTTCTACATCAAAAATAAGCCGTTATGAAACACCTAACCATCTCCCTCTCTCTCCAACATTCACGCCAAGGGAATCCGATGAATCGGTACAACTATTAAGTATGACAGATAGTTTACCGAAAAACAGTACACAAATGACTAACACCAATATTACAGTACCAAACAAAAATATTACACTCAATTTAAATAACTGTAGCAACGTTACTTTAAAATTTTATTAATAATTCTTAATTATACCTTAGTATTATTTTGTTATAATTTAAAGATTATTCTGTAATACTTACCTGTCATAATGTAGTAATTAATACCTAAACTGAAATAAAAGTGTACCTATCTTGTGATTATAAAGGTTTTTTTTTTGCATTTAGTCATTTCCTCGCTGAGGTGGAATGAAAAGTTACGTCATGCACTCGAGTGCAAAGATTTTTCACCTCGTGCTCTTTTGATTCCCTCGCTAACGCTCAGGATTCTAATTTTGAATCACTCGCTGCGCTCGTGATTCAATTTTAGAATCCTTCGCTTGCTCGGTCATCAAAATTGAACACGCGGTTAAAAAGCAACTTTGCACTCTTGTATAACAAATAACTATTTTAATCTTCAATATCTGAGTGGAAAAGCCGTTTTTATTCTCTAGAGGATAAAGTAAATTGAATTTAGAACATCGTGTGCACTAAGTTTGTGAATTAAAAAAAACATCAAACCTATTTACTGCTACCTCTATGGTGCCGAATATATCATACAACTTTTTTTTAATTTGTTAAAACCTCAGACTCGGAACCTTCTTGGTGTTCTTTTTTCAATTTGCTTTGTACGCGGTTCTTTACGCGGCATTTTTTCACGTCATTGTTAAACCTTATATTAAAAACAAGAAACTTGAAAACAAGTGAAAAAACTAAAATGAGTGATTCTAGCAACGAGGAAGTTTGCTTGACGCCAACAGAATTGACTGAAACTGTTAATAATGCGCAAATGAGCTTTCTCCCTCAACAATCACGCGAGAAGTATTTAAAACAGTACGATATGTTCAACACGTGGCGACTAGCAAAAGGAGCCAAAACTTTCTCAGAAAACGTTTTGCTGGCATATTTTATAGAATTATCCGAGATCAAGAAAGCCAACACTCTATGGAGTACGTATTCGATGCTAAAAGCAACAATAAAGATGAAAAAAGACAAACATATCGATACCTATCCTAAACTAGTGGCATTTTTAAAAAGAGCCTCATCTGGTCATCAACCAAAAAAATCGAAGGTTTTCACAATATCTGATATTGAAAAGTTTCTTAACGAAGCACCCGATTCCGTATATTTGGCGGCAAAAGTAAGTCAGTTGCACATTCAGTATCTACTTAAGTATATTAATCTCAATTAAATAGTATACTTAGTAGATGTTGATAGGCATAATTATGCGTTCATATCAATTTTATTCATTTATCTACTACAATACTCTTTACGTTACAGGTTGTTCTTATTATTGGAATAAACGGAGCATGTCGAACTAATGAACTAACACAACTTAATGTCAAAAACATTGAGAAACATTCAGATGACTTAATATTAATTAATTTACCTAACACAAAGACAAAAAGAGACCGCAACTTCGTCATTCGCAAGGAATACGTAACGATTGTTGAGAAATATCAAGCCTTACGCCCGCCTAACACTCCAATCAATCGATTTTTTCTACAGTATCGCAATGGAAAGTGTGTTAGACAGCCTATGGGTACTAATAAAATTGGCAGTATCCCACGAGAAATAGCAACATTTCTTTAACTTCCAGAACCCCTGTTGTATACGGGTCATTGTTTCCGACGAACTTCAGTCACACTTTTGGCTGATTCCGGAGCTGATCTCCTGTCCCTTAAGCGCCACGGAGGCTGGAAGTCCAATGCAGTTGTAGAGGGATACATAGAGGATTCCATCCAAAATAAGTCTAAAATATGTGAAGGCATCGTAGGAGCCATTACAATGAAAGAGCCTCAATCGGATCCTTGGACTGGCCCTTCTACATCAAAAATAAGCCGTTATGAAACACCTAACCATCTCCCTCTCTCTCCAACATTCACGCCAAGGGAATCCGATGAATCGGTACAACTATTAAGTATGACAGATAGTTTACCGAAAAACAGTACACAAGTGACTAACACCAAAATTACAGTACCAAACAAAAATATTACACTCAATTTAAATAACTGTAGCAACGTTACTTTAAAATTTTATTAATAATTCTTAATTATACCTTAGTATTATTTTGTTATAATTTAAAGATTATTCTGTAATACTTACCTGTCATAATGTAGTAATTAATACCTAAACTGAAATAAAAGTGTACCTATCTTGTGATTGTAAAGGTTTTTTTTTTTGCATTTAGTCATTTCCTCGCTGAGGTGGAATGAAAAGTTACGTGTTGCACTCGAGTGCAAAGATTTTTCACCTCGTGCTCTTTTGATTCCCTCGCTAACGCTCAGGATTCTAATTTTGAATCACTCGCTGCGCTCGTGATTCAATTTTAGAATCCTTCGCTTGCTCGGTCATCAAAATTGAACACGCGGTTAAGAAGCAACTTTGCACTCTTGTATAACAAATAACTATTTTACTTCTGATAGAATATTTTAGATGAATTGACTGCGTATCTGACCTCCACAACACTGTTACTGGGTAACACAATACCCGGAAACTCTGATAACCAGTCTTGTTGTCAGACTTTCGGGTTTTTGACTACCCGTATCGTCTGTCAAATATTGTGAATGATGGTTGGGACCAATGGCTTATCGTGATTACCGAAACTCAGATGAGTGTCGGAACGTAAAGGAAGCTCCATTTTTTTTAAAAATATTGATTGACCTTTTATGATGTCCTACTTCCTGTGTTATCATTTACGTATCGAAAGTATTACACATATGTAATTAAGTGTTGAAGGTGCCGACGTCCCCATGCCTTGAATTAATAACGATGTTTGGAAGTGCTGCGTCTACCAATCCCTTACCGAAACTCCAAATAGTTTACCTACTCATTTATTATGCAATATTTTGTGTTTTTGTCTAACAATTATATTCCTCGTTTATTATCTACTAACTTTCGTAACTAAGCAATTGCGCGTGTGGTGGGTCTGTGGCAGAAATTTTACGCGGACAAGTCGTAGGCAAAAGTTAGTTGTTCATTTTTAACTTTTAAAAAGAAGCACGATTTTTGTTTGTATTTTTTCTTTTTCCAAAAATCACTACAAAGTGCAAAAATAGTTTCGTTTCAGAACTCAGTGGCAGAAACGGTACTTTTGGGAATAGGTTGTTTATTAAAGAAATTTTTACATGAAAGTGCTGTCTGGTAGTCCAGTGTTTTCAGATATCTTGCGTGTTTTACATATCTTTCATGCGTGACGTTTCAAAATGCACCCTCCAAGATACAAGACAAAAGAATAATTTAAAAAAAATTGTAGGTAGCCTAGGTATTTTTCAAATGAAAAAATATTGATATACCTACTCCTAACCATGTGTTCTTGAAGTTTTATTTTTACCCTATAAAGCGCGCGGTATTTCCACACAGTGCACTAAGCGAGGCCGTCCAAATAGCAATTGCTAAATAGGCGATTGCCAATGAGCCAATAGGAACCAATTCCGCTGAGTTGACTTTTACAAATTACAGGAAAACACAGACAGCTGATACGCAGGCTGCGCTTCTTTCCTCGATCAGTGAGATAATAAATTATTTAAGTTATATGAGTGTTGCAGGGAAAGGGGAAACTGGGCCGAAACGTCAACCCACGTCAAACAATATAAACGGTGAGCTAACAAGTTTAATAACATTAATAAATGCGCCGAGAATATACAAATATTGGTCGATTTTTCAATTGTCAGTTATCTTTTAACAAAGGATAATTTTGACAATTTATATACTGTCAACTTGTCAACATTATTCCTCATTCACAAGTGGCCCTTTATGATAGCAATAACCGTGCTTAATTAAATCGAATACGTGACAGATTTAGAGGAAGTCGTACTGAGCGAATTTCCTCATACTTTCTTCAACGAAGAGTTTTGCCATCTTTAAAGTCAAAAGTATGAGTCTACATGATTTTTGAAAACTAGATATTCTTTGAATAGAACACAGCGTGAAGTCAGGCTTTTTTATAGTAATCATTAATTCGGAGGTAAATTTTAACTTTGTATTGCCAGTTTTCAGGAAATATTTAAAATCAACAGTCATTTATTCAAATTAGGCTGTTAATCAGCCCTTTCGAATGCCAAAGTTACATAAGACAGTCCCCCAAAATCACCTGCCCTTCACCACTTCCTAGTGCTTTATTGAAGAAGGGGCGTAACAAACTCCCAAGCAGCACAGCTGTCTGTTTAGTTAGATATACTTGATTCTTTACAATGGTAGGTACTCGTAAGTAACGTAACTAATATTAAATTAAATCAATTTTCATATGTCAGCTAGCCATGCTAATATACCAACAAATAAAATGAAAACTATAAGTACTCAAGTCAAATAAATGTAAATTAAAAATATAATCTTTATAAATATAATCAAATAAATGTAAATTAAAAATATAATCTATGTATATAATCTTTACCTAAGTAGTATAAAACAAAGTCCCTTCCCGAGTATGTACGCTTAGATCTTTTAAACTACGCAACGAATTTTAATAGACAGAGTGATTCAAGAGGAAGATTTAAATGTTTGATACGCGGGCGGCTTCTCTGGCAAAAGCTAGTACCAAAATAAAAGCCTCCTGGCATAAAGTGCGTGACAGCTTACATATGCAATACTGGATTAAGTTCACATAGCTATTACGACCCGAGTTACAACTCGAGGCCACAAATGATAAACTAGGACCATCAATAAAAATAAATAAAGTTATAAATCTGTCAAGTAAAAATAAAAATGTGCTTCACTCTAAGTTTCTATTTTAAAACTTCATAAATAGGTACTAAACAAGCAGAACAAGACAGAGGTGCGATCAGTAAACCAAATAAGGCAACAAAACACCGAAACATCCCATCAATATTAAAATAAGCCTTTATTTAAACAACAAGCACTTAGAATGTTAATCACGGAATAGAAATACGCGCAAATTTGCTTGGTAATAATACAAATGCTGTGCAAATACGAACATTTACCTATTACTCAACGATGATTCCGCTGGATGGCTGCCAAGTCGTGTCTATTCTCACATTTAAGTTTTGGCTGAACAGCGCCGTATTACAATATCTCAAATGCAGTCCAGATTAGATTGCTTTCGCTAGTCTACAACGGTTGCTAGTCAGTCGACGAATTAGTAGACGCGATGATCAGAATCAAATACTAAATCCATGGTTAAAGTTTGTAGCAACTGATTTAGTATTTGATTCTAAACTCCAGGGGGATTGATATTTTTAGGTCGGTTATAAAAAACCGACGACCACCTAAAGGAAGTGTGTGTGGATAAACTGGATCCGGAAGGCGGAAGACAAGTTGTTTTGGCGCAACATGGGAGAGGCCTATGTCCAGCAGTGGACTTCGATAGGCTGAGTTGGTTGATTTGATAATGAAAAGCTGTTCAAAAATTTTGACCGCGTTGCTAAAAATTGAACAGCAGATTTTTTGCTTTGATAATTGCTGAATCATTTCTACGAAACGTCTGGAAACATGTGCTGAATTCACGTTTACAGTTTGCACGTTGATGTTGCTACTACCCTGTAGGTATTATTACTTGATTTTGAAACACTACACTAAGTTAAATCTGAACATACAATGCCAAATGTAGTAGGAGAATGTGTTTTGATTTTGATTAGTGTTAAACTTATTATTTAAAATCAGAACACACGCTTCATTTATTATTTTTTGGTAATGACATCTTGCAGGTCAGCCTATGAGGTTGTCGGCTGCTTAACCGGACTTGCTTGTGGCCACCTTAATAAATTAAGGCACCCAGCCATGGAAAAAGCGACCACACGCTAAGGGCACTCCCTGTGGGGTCGGACCTCAGCTGAGGGTATCGCTGGAAGAAAGCAGCAAGGGACGGGTTAGATTGAAATGAACAATAAGTTGGTAGTGTTGAGTTTCTTATATTTGCTGGATGAGACTGAAGAACATTGATATATATGTTACACTAGATTAGCAATTACCGCGTCAAAGCGTTGCCACTGGACATAAGGCCACAGCCTTATGCGTAGCTGACGTCAGTTCAGTGCTCTATGTGACGCCAACCGAGTGACGCGTGACAGAAAATATCCCCAAAATGGGTAAATGCGTTGTGAAAGAGTGTGATTCAAGATCTCAAAAACATAATAAATTAACCGGTATTACTTTCCACACGTAAGTTTATTGTTTCAGTGTTTATATCAAAGTAAAAACGTAATAAAATATAAAATTTTGTTAATTATGCTCAGTGTTACCACTAAAAACTTAGTTTTAGTTTCCCACATTTGTGGGAGTTTTTAATTTATGGAATAAAGGATTTTAAATATATTTTTTAAATAATAAAATTTTTGCAGGGTGCCTAAAGATGCAGTACGCCGTGACAAATGGGTGGAAATAATCCGACTGCTGAGACGAGAAACTGGCTACCTACTAAAAAAATATATATATATATGCATATACATAATTATATACATATCCATAAATAAATGTCTTAATTATTTTCATTAGAGATAAACTACTGACGCACATTCAATAAGAAATACATATTTCGAATATTTTAAAAATAATTTTACGAATAACGTTTCATTAAACGTTTTTATGGCTTAAAAGTTGGGTAAAATTTCGCATGGGTAGGCAACCCCATCCCGCCATTGCATGTTTATATTGCGATCTTTTTCTAATCTAAGCGCCAGTATTATTCTTGCGACTTGTGTGAGTGAGACAGATATATGTTTACTTTGAAATGTTTAGTAGTGTCAAAGCTACGTCGTTGCGTTTAAATAGTGGTAACAGTTTTTTAACACATTTTATTGAGGTTTGCATCTCTAGTTATTTAACTCAATGCTGAAGAAGCAGTATTTCTTCACTAGAAACTATTATATGCAACAATATCCGTCTGTGCTAAAAACTAACAAAGTCTTCTTACGACAATTTTTCATGAATTTTATTTCAGAAATAAACTATAAGAGTGAGTGAGTAGAGCTTCACCTCAAAGTCCCACATTTAGACTAAGTTGTAAGCATCTCACAAAAAGGGTAGTGATATAGAATTTTGGCAATACAACTCACCACATGAATTCTATCTCACGATAAACTTTCCCTATTCACACAAAAGCGCTAATTTCCTTCGACCTCACGGCAGCATAAGCACGTATTACACAGAAAAGTAATCACGACGTGACCATAAGTCTTTACAATTTTTCTGCCCACATCGTTCAATAAATAGTAGGTAATGCATCGAAAATCGATAACTATTCCCACCACCGTATGTTGTATATAATGTATCAATATGTCATTGCCGGTCTTTCACGGAACCAATTTCTTCACACTCCCAAGTGTAAGTAGCGCCGCACTTTGTTCGGATTCTTCCACGGTAACAGCTGTTCATCTTTGTAACAACGAGGAGGCTACTATGATCATAAAACTCATTCCAGGTTCACAAAATTTCTTTCCTATTTATTTTTACTTTAGCTACTTCGAGTTTGAGAATAACAGACCCGTGGTACCACCGCCTGAATAAAGAATTCATATTTTAAATTCTCCGGAGAAGTGTTGAGAACTCCACAACTAGAGTTTATCATTACAATGGAACTGCAGTGCAACAAGACTTTGGCTGTTTTGTGCTTTTACTTAGTAAACAAACGCTTACATTAGGTATTTACTATGTTACACCATAGTATTTTTGTATTTCTTACTTGTCTGTACCAAAACCACCTTGGCAACTGTTTAAGAAAAACAAAAATAATTCATACCATATAAGATATGGTTTTTTGCGTTTATTCCACTTGCATTTGGCGTAGATACCTACGGCAAAATTAATATTATGTTGGACGTGAATCAGCATAAAAAATGAGGAAAGGGCAGGGCCCATTGATTCGGACAGTTTGAGTGAACGCTACATGAAAAAATAAACAAATGGATAAACTGCCCGAGGTTGAACTTTAGGCGGGAAACGAGACCTTTATGTTATTCCCCGATAAAGTAAACTCCTACCAAAAAAATGAGTAGTTTAATAAATGTCAGATTCGTATTTGTGTGCTACCTACTCGAAACCAAATCACAGTATGTACTTAGCGGCCACTGACCTGTTTATAATAGTTTAATCGGATAGTTCTCGGGAACTCAATCTATTTGATTTAGTGCCGCATACTCAAACGTCCAACGTTTAAGCGGCTAGTTACGCAGGGCTTAGTAACCAACTAGCTTGTCACCTAACTACCTACATTGACATGATATGCATCAACGAATCAAAACTCTGCAGAATAGTCCCCCTTATTATAAGGAGAATTATTCTGCTGAGTTGTCAGATACAGAAATTGCATGTTTATATGTTTTTTACTCAATCACGCCAAAATGACAACACGGATTTGGATGAAATTGAACACACACATTGTTATTTAGGTGTATTAACACAAAGGATACTTTTTATCCCGGTAGTATGATCCGATGGGAGAAGCCTCAGGCAAAAGAAAAATAAATGCGAATATGGAAGTGTGAAAATGCACGCTCTCTGATTTGACTAATGCCATGCTATTTTCAACCATGTACGAAAACATTAAATTGATGAAACAGTTTAAAATTTGCTTAGTAAAATGCTGGTTTCCAAATGCACTCGCTTTTAGCTGCTCACGGCTCGTGCATGACTGAATCTGTGAAAGAACGAAGTGAATTTTGTAGTTAAGATAATTTTCACTATAGAATTAAAAAAAATTTCAACTCGCTTTGTGCCTTGGCTCTCGCTGTTGAAATTTTACTGTCTAGGATAAAAGTATTTATAAAATACAAATAAAAAGTCCTGTAAAATACAAATAAAAGTATTTATTTGTATTTTACAGGACGCAGCTACCACTTTGCCAAATTAATCTGAATTTTTGTTTTAACACAAAGTTCAAAATGTTTCCTTAATTATACAGCTCTCATGAAATTTATGAAACTGACGTTTTAAAATAGACTGCTTTTATTCTTACTTTCTTTATTTATTTTCAAATCAAATTAGTAGTAAAACAAAGTACAATTTAAACTATTTTTAAGAAAATCCTCATCAACACCTGCCTATAGCCTATTCTCGACTATGTTGGGGTCAGCTTCCAGTCTAACCGGATGTAACTGAAAACCAGGAGTTTACATGAAGCAACTGCCTATGCCTCCATCATTTAATTGTTGGGTAATACCATACCCTTTGGAAAGACTGGTTGTGTTTCGGGTTTACTTTTAAAAACAAAAAGGTGTTAAATGTAAAACTGTAATTTATCTACGTGTTATTATAGTATTCATTCTCTTCAACGTTTCTCAGCGTTGTGGTTATACCCTACAATGTTCCGTGTCGGGTGACTGTAGCTGTCTCGAACTCTACTCAAACTTTTGAGATGCAATTTAGTCTTCACCGTACACGCAAAACTTGCCTTTTGTGTACTAACAAACAAGTTTCAGGTAAATATGGGGAAATTACAAGCGTGGTTATCTCGATATGAAGCGCTTTCTAGATACGCTGGATGGGATTAAAAGTTTTGTGACGTCAAAGGACATTTTCAGGCAGTTCTCCGAGTAGTTACGCTGTGCTAAGTATTTCATGCCAAATATAAAGTTTGATAGTTTGACCCAGTCTGCCTAAGGAATGCTATTCTCTGAAAACTGTATTTAATGTTTGTTTTTGAATCCACAGTGAAGGCAAACTCTTGATTACCGCATTTACTGACAATATTGGCGAAATCGTTATTTGAAGCACAGGCGCGCTATTTCTCCAATTCATTTTTTTATATTAGGCTAGCTTTGGCAAGCGGCTTCGCCTAGAGTTCGGAAATCATGCTATGCAGAAACGTATTACCGGGATAAAAAGGATCCAATGTGTTTATCCAGGTTATAAACTATATATCTGTTTGCCAGATTTCATCCAAATCCGTTCAGTCATTTTTTATGATTAAGTACAAACATCCAGACATTCAAACATACATCCTTTCATCATCATCATCATCATCATCATCATCATCATCATCATTTCTGCCGAAACACGGCTATTGCTAGACATAGGTGTCCTCTAATTTGGGGGGTTTGCCATAATCACCAGGTGGGTTGGCGATCGCAGTTTTGGTGATAAAATGCATAGAGAACGCTGCTGTCAATTCTCGAAAGTCCCTTAGTGGCCTCTTACGACACCTACGGAAAAAAACCAATGGTGCTATTCTTTAGGTCCAACACCACACGAAACATCCTCTCACATAGATAATACTAGTACAATATTGAAGGAAAGAGAAATAGTTACTGCTGACAATTATAACATTTACTATTACCAAAATACGAAGCCCCCAATACTAAACAAAACATAATTTAACCATCACAGATTCTCCAAAAATAACGTACCTAACAACCACAAATTATGAACAATCTGTAGCTCACCGTGTATAAATTTGGGGACCACACCAATTACCCATTTTTATTAGGGTTCCGTTGCCAAATGGCAAAAAACGGAACCCTTATAGATTCGTCATGTCTGTCTGTCTGTCTGTCGGTCTGTCTGTCTGTCTGTCTGTCTGTCTGTCTGTGTGTCCGTGTATGTCACAGCCACTTTTCTCCGAAACTATAAGAGCTACGCTGTTGAAACTTGGTAATTAGATGTATTCTGTATACCGCATTAAGATTTTTACACAACAATAGAAAAAAAAACAATAAATTTTGGGGTTCCCCATACATAGAACTGAAACTCAAAAAAATTTTTTTCATCAAACCCATACGTGTAGGGTATCTATGAATAGGTCTTCAAAAATGGTATTGAGGTTTCTAACATCATTTCTTTCTAAACTGAATAGTTTGCGCGAGAGACACTTACAAAGTGGTAAAATGTGTGTCCCCCCCCCCGTAACTTCTAAAGTAAGAGAATGATAAAACTAAAAAAATATATGATGTACATAACCATGTAAACTTCCAACAAAAATTGGTTTGAACGAAATCCAGTAAGTAGTTTTTTTTTAATACGTCATAAATCGTAAATCGCAATTTACCTTCCATTCAATCAACTCAAATATAAAAAAAAAACATTTAATTTCATAAACATAAACCTTACGCATAAACCGAGGATACCTACAGGTTTGTACGGAACCCTCGGTGCGCGAGTCCGACTCGCACTTGGCCGGTTTTTAGTGACATAGCACGCCGAGTGAATTACCGTTTAATTGAAAAGCCGGGAAACAATGAGTGGAAGCGCGAATATTTGACAACAAAAGCGAAGGATAGGCTTCATCTACCACCTATCTATCTTAACTAATATTATAAAGAGAAGAGATTTAATGTTTTTATATATGGAATGAAAAAATGATAATTTGTCCCAAATCAGTTACATGGATTATTAAATAAGACATCCCCAGTGAGTAATTGAAAATATATGTGTTGGGGCTATTTGGCCATTTCTCTTAATTATGCGATTTTGTTTTATACTACCTATGTAACAATAATGATATTGAGACCATGGTAAAGGTTACTACAAATTATAAATTAAATTTAGGAAGAAAAGATAACAGCAAATGACTTATAAACTAATTTGCAGCTCTTTGTATGAATTTAATAGTATGCCTATGAGAACCTGTTGTATGTTTGTTTGTTTGTTACGCTTTCACGCTAAAATGGTTGAACAGATTCGGATGACGTTGGGTACACGAGTAGACTCACAGTCAGCCTTTAATATTCCCATTATTGGGACACAGGCCTCCTCTATGTGAGAAGAAGTAGACAATAATCAATCACGCGGGTCAGATATTTTCGAATTGTTGGTTCTAGGACATACCGGTTTCCTCGCGATGTTTTTATTCACCGTTTTGAGAGCAATGGTGATGAAATTAAATACATGAAGTGTGTCCCTGCATTCGAAGTCACGACCTTAAACTCAGAAGTCAGGCAGGTTTGTGGAAGTCAGTAAGGGGTATCGTATTACCTAGTTAATGGTTTTTGGAGGTCAGGACAGATTTGCAGTCGCTCCATGTAAAATACTAGACAGAAAATAAATAGAAATAATATTTATTTGCAAGAGTTAGACTGAAACCAACCCCAGTATAGTTTAGAAAATGCTAGGATGATGATGATGAATTTACTAGAAAAGTAACATGTGTCACGATGCGGTTTGTAGAATTATTCTGAGGTCATTCAGTTGCCC
Source organism: Aporophyla lueneburgensis (assembly GCA_932294355.1). NCBI lineage: Eukaryota > Metazoa > Arthropoda > Insecta > Lepidoptera > Noctuidae > Aporophyla > Aporophyla lueneburgensis. The sequence goes on along the minus strand of OW028746.1, from coordinate 15,284,403 downwards.
TAGTCGCGAGATTTGTACGAAAGAGTTACCGCGGCCCTGACATATAGGCAACTGAAGGAACACTGGTGAGTTTTAGTCAGTAAAAGTCTGACACGCCCTTCCGCTCCACCCAGAGCGGGAGACATCATTTTCATGATTTCCCACCCACAAAAAAAAGGTGATTCAGTTGCAGGTTGCATGTAATTTGGTGATCCTATAAATTAATGCTATTAACATTTACGGAACATTCCAGCTGTTAATATAATGCGACATCAATCTCTGATTGCTATCATATCCCTATTGTTTATCATCTTGATATACCTACCTATGTGCATTAAATTATATTGCATCGCTTCATTCTTCAGATATAACATTCACAACGTAGTTCCTCTAACCTACAAGGCAACTTCGCACATTTTTTAAATTACACTTTTTTTTTTTTTTTTTGTCTGGTATCTGCCATCTGTCTATTATTTTAAACTCATTCTTTTTCCGTGCTAGGCAACGACAACACGAGTTCTGCCGTCACAGTCCCCGATTTGATAAATTAACGTTTTTAATATTTAGTTGTTTATTAGTAATATTCATTTGAAAGAATGCCCAAGCGCAGTGCTAAAGATAAAATTGAACATTATAATAAAAAAATTCGTAAACTCGAAGAAAAGGAACGACAAAATCGTCGTCGCGTGGTGCGAGTGTTAGAATCTTCGGATTCAGATGTGAGCTTCGATAACAACACGAATAATGGTAAGCTCTTATTTAATATCAAGTACTTAATGTTGGTGAATAAGTGATTCAATGTGGTATTTTAACCTCAAAACATTATTTACTGCCTTGATTCGAAATCGAACGTGGCAAGCCTGGGGGTTGGCCGTGAGTCAACACGAGGGCATAAAAGCAAAAAATAAGCATATCTTACATGAGGTAGCTTAAAACTTTTGCGAAATCAGACATAACCTGGGGTCTATCCGAGAGATAGAACGAAGGTATTTTTTTTTTGTCAAAGTACCCACTTATATAAAATAAATATTTTTTATTATTAGATGCCGATAAAGTGGACATAAACGGACCTGTGAATCCACCAGCCTTAGAGGTTACCGATACTATCGAGATCCCGGTCCCCAATCCAGCGATACCAGAAACCGAAACACCTCCGATTGCACATGATCTTGACCCAGAAATTTTGTCAGCATTAGGCGAGCAATCTGACGACACTCCTGAGTTTGGGGAAAGCATACACGAAACTCTGGCACAAAGATGGCACCCCATTTTGAAAAAAGGACTTCCCAAGGAGGCCAAGGACAAACTATTAAAAGAATATCTTGTCCCCTCCAACTGTGCTCTTTTACAAGCACCAAAACTCAATGCTGAAATTTCAGCTGCTATTACAGATATGGCAAGAAATCGCGATAAGAAGATGGAGTTATCGCAACAACTCCTTGGCACTGGGATCACAGCCGTGAATAGGGCGATGACTCTCCTCATTACAGGCGAGGAAAAAATACAGGCTATAAAAATGCTAAGTGACAGCTGTCCCATCTTAACCCATCTGCACCATATGGATACTGAAGCACGTATCAAATTGGTGACTCCCGGCTTGGAAAGATCATTCCTAAATGTTATCAAGGATAACGAAAGGGACAGCACCTTGTTCGGATTAAAACTATCCGAAAAAATCAAAGCTTCAAAAGCTATTGAAAAGCAGGGCCTGCAAATAAAGAAGGCCTCGGTGCCTCAAAAACCTCCACAGACACACTGAGAAAACTGACAATCATAAAAGAGGTGAATTCAGCTTAAAGTATGATGAATTCACTCAAAGGACGGAGCATAGTGATTCACCAAAAAGAACGATGATAATACTGATGTTGATGATAACAGTATTTAAGATGATGTGTCACCATGGATTTAGTTTTAGTTACCTACTATTTTTCGATGCCTTCCTCATATATCCAGTTATATCCTATTAGTTTTCCTACAATTTTTCGGTGACTTCCTCACATATTGTTATGTCATACAATTTTTCCAACTATTTTTCGGTGCCTTCCTTATATATCCAGTTATATCCTATTATTTTTCCTACTATTTTTCGGTGACTTCCTCACATATTCAGTTATATCATACAATTTTTCCTACTATTTTTCGGTGCCTTCCTCATATATCCAGTTATATCCTATTATTTTTCCTACTATTTTTCGGTGACTTCCTCACATATTCAGTTATGTCATACAATTTTTCCTACTATTTTTCGGTGCCTTCCTCATATATCCAGTTATATCCTATTATTTTTCCTACTATTTTTCGGTAACCTCCTCGTATTTTAGGTTAGGTCCTCTTACTTTTCCTACTATTTCCTCATATCTCTGGTTATAGCCTATTATCTTACGGAGGTCGCCCTCAATAGGAGGATTGTGTTTTTTAATAAACCAATTAATATCTCTATAATACACCAGTGATTAGTTGTAGTTCTACTCATTCTCCATCAGTAGGACTACAACTAAATACTGGTGGATTACACAGAAATTGTTTGGATTATTAGAAATCACAATCCTCCTATAATTGAGGGCGCCACTGGACTTACATGATCCCCTTATTTTTAAGTATCCAATATTGGTTCTTTCCTTTTAAATATTATTAGGTGTGAGCTCAACATTAAAAAAAACTGAAGAACCCTAAACTTGAACCTTAAAAAAATGGAGAGTAAGTAAAAAAAATAGAAAAAAGTACCTTGGCAAGAATGGTAAGAAGGTGAAAAGGGATGTATGTATAAATTAAACAGAAAATTGAATGGTATTTTTATTTCCATAGTATGAATGAATAATTATTATATACTCTAAACATTTATATTCAGTATAAAAGAAGACTGTTTTGTTTAGAAACATCCTCGCCTTAATGATTACAGTATCTATTTGTCGGTCATTATAAAGAATCATTATATACATTATGTTCAATAATTCTAGTTTTTACAAATTAAAATAAAGTTTGAGACGAGTAGAAATTTAATTTACAAAAAATAACAAACTTTACATTAATGTACCTATAACTAAAACATTTTTGCCCTTAAGGTGATTGCTTCAGGATAGCCGTTTTTTGCAATTTGCAGGCCAGTGCTAGGTTGTATGTTAATTAAATGTTGCACGCGGGTGTAAGTACATAAGTTGTACTACATACATCTTACACCCGCGTCTAACATTTCAATCAAAACCTAGCACTGGCCTGCAAATTGCAAAAAACGTAAGAAAATTTGAATTTCGGGGGCTACCCTGACGCTTTCACCTTAAAGCTGCATACAATAAATTGGTTATATTATTATAGTAAATATCTATTTTCAAGTAAAGTGCTACTATAAACACTCCGATGAGACTAATCTATCCCTCATACAAATACTTTACTTTAAAATCTATTACTAAAGGTGAACGCACACTTTTCAGAGCCGAAGGAGGCGAAAGAATCGAATTTTAGAATTACTTGTATGAAATCCTATGGAACCTCGCACACTTACCGAATCGGACGAATAAGGTCGTACGATTCGGTGCGGATAATTGTGCGAAGTTACATTGGACTTCATTTAAGTAATTCTAAAATTTGATTCCTTCGCCTCCTTCGGCTCTGATAAGTGTGCGTTCACCTTAAACCAGCTATTGGTGCTGGCTCATACCATTACTTTATGCGGACACCGTTATCGGGCCGTCTTTATAGGATATCCTAAAGGGATATCCGATAAATACCGTAACTAAGGGTAGATTACTAGTTGAGCGCACTCTGCTATAAAAAAATAACTGCCCTTGGACTCTGCAGTGCCTCAAACTAGCAACGCCGCGTACGGTATAAGTACATAATTAATAATTATGTAAACGTTTCCAAAAAAAATTGATATTACTGGATTCAAAATAAAAACACCTTAAAAATGAGCAAACGAGTTAACTCGTTTGCGCATTTTCAAGGTATTATAGCAGCGACCGTAAGCCGTTAGAATACCTACAGAATTTTGAAATTTTTACTCTAGGTACCATCTACTTGTAATATATGACGTGTTACCTCGCATTAGAGTGAGCGTGTTAGGACACGGAGAAACGGCATTTTGGCAAGGAAAGCACAGATAATCATTACCACGTTTAACTTCATAAGAATTGTAATGAGAATTAAATTCAATAGTTTCAAACATACAGCAACGGAAAAAAACCTCTTCAGTATCTGTCACCAAAATTGCATCAATTTGGCCAAAAGTGGGTAAGAATTGTTCATCATCTTTATCTACAGTAACAATAGAGTTCCGCTGCCATATAACACCAGCTATTGTAGCGGAAGTAACCGAATATTTGAGGACAACGCCAGTGCCGAGAGAAAACTTGACAGTGTCTCCTGAATTTAATGCAGATTTTTTTCCTAGTATTTTTGTTGTAGGTATTGTATTTTTCACAAACAAGTCATTGAGCATAAGTTGACATTTTATTGCTAGAGTCTTGCAAACATTGACTCGATTAAAAGATGATCTAGCCACTAACTTAGATACCCTGTGCTTGGCTTCAAAACGCATAGCCCACATGTTACGTACGGGGCCGAACTTCATTAGCATGGTAGGATAATGAGTCAGAAAATGAAACTTTGGCTGCAGGGGTGATTTTGTTAGCTCCGTGTACAATTGATTAAATTCTGCTATTATAACCCGGAGTTGAATATTGGTGTCACTGAAGACCCTATGACTTAATAACCTGTCGGTGATTTGCCGCAACATAATGTATAATTTCCATACTTTATTTTCTAAAGGAATGTAAAACCCGGCTATTAGGCTGAAGTATCTAATAAGGGTAAGCATTTCTGATGCTGAAGTTTTCAATTTTGCTTTCGAACCTTGGACAACTAAACAATTACTTGGTTTTGAATTCCTATCTGGTCCATAATCAAATGAAATTATTCTTTGTTGCAATACTGAGATCTTTAAAAGACCTTCGGCAAGGAAGTGGTTTATGACAAAGGTCATTACATAACGAGCTACACCTTCTAATATATCATGCATTGGGTCTACTGCTACATTTTGAAATAAATCAAATCCTGTCACCTTAAGCCAACAGCATGATTCTTTAATGCCCGTGTTAGGTGTATCGTTTTCTTTCAATTGAGCGTGGTATGAAGTCATATTTCTAAGCAAGTTACTGTTTTCATATAGAGCAGTTTGCAAACCTTTCTTGTCAATGTTACAGATTCTGCAACACTTGTTAGCTGAAAAACTTTCAGTAAACCCGAGAATTGAATTCAGGCCTAAATTATCGCCAGTTATAGCAACAACCTTCAATTTTACGGTTCCTTTAAAAAACTTATTTTCTATAAAAATTCCTTTGTTTTGCAAGTAATTCAATTCCTCAATAACAGGGTCAAAAATAGCTTTGTTTCCATATTTAGTTTTGTCAGCAGAATGGCAAATAGCTAACAGCAAAATGTTATTCAACAATGAAAATAAATGTGGTGGGAGTGCTGGCAAGGAAACGTATACACCACCAAGCTTATGCACCCCAGCGTGGCTCCCCAAAGGATTTCCAATTTCAAAATCATCATAGTATACTACTAAAGGAAGAATAATGTCCGACGCCTGCGGTGTACACATTGCCAGCCATACAGATCCCTGCATTACATTTTCTAGACACATTGGCCTCATCGGATTTTCTTCACGGATTATTAAATTACCCCTTAGGTGGTTCAAATAATCCGTTACATCTTTCCAAATAGTGTCAATGGAAAAAAAATTCTTCAAAACCTGGCGAAGTTGAATTACTTGCATTGTACGTGGCTTGGTGTGTAATGTTAAAGTGTTACTCCTTTGTGAAATGTCAGGACAATAACCAACGATTACTTCATGTGGTGGTATAAAAGAACCTAATAAATTCAATTCTCGGAATCTCAAATATTCTGAACGAAACGGAAAAAAGATGCCCTTCAAAGCTGTGTTGAACTTATGAAGTCGTTTATTAATTTCGCTTCCAGACATGCTTTCCTCATCAGCTAGCACAGGGCCGAATACGGACATTAAAGACGGTGCGATATTGTCAAGAAGGGTTTGCAAATGACTAACCATAGCTTGTACAGACGATCGAGATACAGAGGGATTTACATAGAGCGTTGAAATAAATTTCAAAACTTCTTTATGAATAATACTATCAGCATTATCAAGGACTTCCGGTTCACTATCAGCTTCAATGTATATGTGCTCAGTTGCTACTTTGGTAGTCTCTGTTTCACACATAGGAACTACGCAAGCCTCGTTTGAGGTGGATGGCAAATAACGAGTGTTTACTTTATTCAAATGTTTTAAGTTAACATGTTTTCTAAATTGTCTAACGTCCGTGAAATACCGGTAGCATGCGTCTTCACCACATTTATAAACTCCAGTAATATCAATTTTTTCACATTCTTTCCTTATGTGGGTAATAAGTGAAGAAAACGTGGGAAAAGTCCTTTTACAACTGTGACACTTCATCTTAATTTAAATTGTGACTCCGAGAGTAACTAATATCTCCTTCACAGATTGTGACATACGATCGTACGATGTTTTGACTTTGTAAAAACCAATTTGGATAATAAGCCAAATGTTATAGCTTTCAGTAGGATATTTAGCCGCAGTAGCATGAAATATTTTAAAAGTCACATCAACAGCCTCAGTTAGTGTTGTGAACTTGTAAAACGTATTGTCACATACTGTGAAGGAGACACCTGACTGGCGGCACCAAATTATAAATGGTTGGAGGCTAATACCTAGGTTTTGAAGCTTTTGGCGACGCTCCTCAATTACCACTTGCACGTCTGCGTCATCATCCACGATGGTCACAAATCCATCCAATATCTCCGCTCGTGAAGCTTGCCAGTCTTTTCTAGATCGACGGGCAGGAGGAATATTAAAGAGACAGCCGAGTAGCAATATCGCTGCTATTAATTTTGTCTCCGGTTGTTCATCTGGAAAGAAAATAATAATAGTATATTTGACACAACACATCATCATTAACTGAGCAAATAGGGAAAAGTATCAGAACAAAATAAAATCTATCTATATAAGTAAAAATGAATTGCCGAAATGTGTGTCCGCCCGCCCGTTACTTCTGAACGACTGCACCATGTTAGATAATTTTTAAATTCTTTTTTGTCTATATATTTTATAACGGGTTCACCGACCCAGGGAGGTCGAGCACCTAGAACTATATAACAGAATCATTTCCTTACCGTCACAAATTGCCAATGTATCAGCTATTTTTCGACGAAGAAACGAGTCCTTTGTGGTGTTAAGCTTCTGCTGAGCAGCTTTTAGTATGTTTTCCGATGAAGCATCCAAGGCGTCGAGGCCCCCGGATTTATCAGGGAACAGTGCTTCGTAGTCATGAGTCAGGAGTCGCCATCCATCACTTGACTTCAGGATAGGATACTTATTGAAGTACTCCTGTAATGTCCCTTCCTCGTAGTACAAGTACCGGAGGCGAGCTCGCACCGTCTCCCGCCACAGGGCACTGACCTCCTGCCACGGACCAGCTGAAGGACTTGACAGCTGCTCTAATGCTGACGCTACGTCCTCCACTTCACCTGCACACAAAAATTAAAACGATTAATAATTAGTACAATGACAATAACGGTTCTTAGATTCAGATATTTTGTAATTTGTAACGAAAATTTATACTAATTCAGATATTTTTCTCAATAATTTTGTTCTTGATAATTTAATTCAATCTGAAAACATAAAATTTCTTGAAAAGGAGTTACCTTCTTTAAGTCCGGTCAGGTCGATTCCAGCGAGTGGAGGGGTGTCTAGCCTAGGACTGGACTTGGAGCGAGAACGTGACTTGGGCTTTTCAATAAGGCCCAACGAAACTAAATGCTGCCGTCGAGCCCTTCTGGCGGTGACTATCCAGCCAGAGATATTGCGCTTAGCCTGGTAAGCATCAGCCGGCAGGTACGGCGCGTAGTATAGGGGTGGTGACTCCTCTTTAAATAATCTGCCAATGTCGTAGGATAGAGCAAGCAGCTGCGAATCTGTCAGAAGTACCGGGTTTTCGGCCGTAATGAGCTTCTCCATAAGCAGCTTGCATAAACGCCCACGCACGTTTGAGGGTAAGGTGCCCGTTTTCTGCCCAATTGCTATTATTTGTTTTCCCTCGACTGATGAATTCAGTATGGTATTCACCTGAAACACAAATAGTATAAGTATGGCATTACAAACTAAATATGCAAGGTAAAAGTAAAAAAAAAATGTCACTAAAATGTTGAAAATACAGGTTCAATACCTACCTTCCATTCAGTATAATGATCAGTTGGAGTCGGTGCCAGTCTAGGCATCATGCATTTAGTTGTTAGTTATAGCTGTCACCAACTCCAAATATATTACTGATCTTTGTGACATATAGTATAGCTCCTAAACGGCCGTCCGTACACACATACAGGACAGGACAGGTACAGACGTTAAACTTATCTGTTTACGCCGGGGGTTAACAATATTGAATGTCAATTTAAATTCCTTATCAAAAGTACAGGATAATAGGCAATAACTTACTAAATTGCTCCCGGTGGACTCTTGTCTAACTGCTTCACCCACTGACGACGACGAGTCCAGTGGTATCACCAGTATGTCACCATCCTAAAATAATATTTACTTTGAGACAATGTTATAATAGTACATGTAACAAAAAGGTGTGATAATATGAGTATGTACGGTCAATTAACCTCAATAATCGTTGAAATAATCACTAAATGTGTCCGAGTGCGACCGTTAACTAACAGGCTATAGCTAGCCCTAGCCGGAGATAACTCAAGGGAAGTGTTATATTTTTTTACTAGTAATCGGTTCAGCATTGCAGGTGTGAACGGTCCTGCCCTCGTCCCTTGATCCGGCCCTGATAAAAACTAATCGATCAAGATCAGGACTGATCCTGGTCTCAAAAAATGTCTATACCAAATTTTGCATCGGTTCAGTGTCTTAGGTATGAAAATGTGAAAAGGTCCTGCCCCAGCCGACAGATAGACAGACAAACTTACTTTCGCATTTATAATATTAGTATGGATGTAATTACAAATTAATACATATTGCTCTTGAACCAAAAAACAGTAAGTACGAGTACTTTTCTACAATTTTGCAGAACTTACCAAATTTTCCTGGTTAAGTCCTGCTTCGCAGTCTTGGTTGAGGATTGAGCTTTGCAGTCCTTCACACGGTGGCAGAGGCTCTAAGTTACAAGGTAGACTAGTTAACAATTCATTCCTCAGGACCTCTTCAAAGAGTGATGAATTGTAGGAGTTATCCTGAAATTTAACAAGAAATTTAAAAAGGTAATAATAATGTACTTAGTTGGTAAAGTAACAAGACTGATGAAAAGTTATGATTTTATTCCACTTTTTAAATAAATACTGCACCGGTTAAATTGTTAGGTATCTTAAGAAGACTTTAAAATAATAAAAGTTAATAAGTACCTAGGTACCTACCTACCTACATGCAAGTAGGAGAATGTGCATTTAAGCGACGCAGGGCATGTGTAAGCAAAAAGTTTAAAACAAAATTTACTTTTTTGAAATACAATTTAACATGAAAACAAACCATATCTTTTGGTTGGTAGCTTTTTAACATGGCCAGAGCTGCTTCAAACCGGAGTCTGTCCCCTATTTGAGGGAACATACTATGTATGTCTTGTTTACTAAGCATCTGCATTGTTGCGATATCAATTCTTTCAGCTGAAAAAAAAGGTAAATTTAACAGCGCCCTGATTGCAGCTGTGAAATGCACTACGTCGCATCGACTTTATAAAATGTAGGTTGGTAGAGCTCGTCTAAGCTGAAATGACGCGCCCCACTACTTAAATTTGTATACGTACACTACGGTAAATGCGGTAGTGGGGCGCGTCATTTTAGTTTAGACGCACTCTACCTATTTGTTTTTTTTTGGGTTGCAGTTGCACATCGAATCTAGTGTATAATATAAATATGAACGTATATCTAGGTAGGTGGGTAGGTACCATACGACAAGACTATTCTTGGTTGGAGTGTATAGCGGCCAAAAAAGTGTTATTTTCGCAAATCGTTTATTTTCTCGATTCTATAGTATGTAACACCTAGAAAGGCTAAAAGTGTCTGGGTGTTTTTTGTCTCCGACCAACCGTTTGTCGTAAAAACGATGTCGAAGGGATCCATAGGTAAGGTTATGTTAGAACTGTGACCTTGAAATTGGTCGCGAAATTTTTTTAAGTATATTTTCATAGTGCCTCTAAGACGACACTCTGACCCTATTCTTGCTAGAAATTAGAATGTGTGAATGTAATGTGTGAGCTCATGCTAGCAACTTACTAGGTAGGTTTGTCAACTTACTTTCAAAACGATCGATGTAGCGTTCCAAATTCCACTTCTTCAAAAGATCACGCGTAGCCATATCCATTTTTGCACTGATCAAACACGTTCACTGGCACTAATGGAATTGTTATTGCTATTAATTAAACGAGTCGTGAGTCGTGACTTGCCGGCTGTAGCGGTGAAATACAAATGGCCGACCGAAATGGCGCGGCGGCGGAATGAAGTGAGAGAGGGAGACCTCATTATATAATGCCGTCACCTTAAATTTGTAGGACATCATTCAAATGCTACTCATAAATGGGTCTCTGTAATAATAATTTAGTAGGATACACATAAAATAATATGACTATATTATTGAACTTTGATGCTTACTCTAAAAATATGAGATTATTTAATCGTATTATCATAGGATTCACATAAAATAATATGACTGTAATATTAAAAAATGATGCTTACTTTAAAAATATAAGTTTAAAGCATTATAATTTAATATAGTACATTAGGGGGAGGTCATCGTATTTTTAGAGATACTTCTTCATATTAAACTATGAAATCTATTTATATTACGGTGACTGTCATTGTGTTTTTTAATTAGAATCTTATTTATAATTATCATACTAATTTATGGGACAGTGGACCATTTTCTATTACATTGTGTTATTATTTGAAGAAGACAATGTTATTTCATAATTACAAATTTTTACGATGACAAGTATCATAATATTGCATTATTTACCCAAAAAATTCGATTCCATCTTAACACATTTCAGTTCTAGCGTAATATTTACTTATTATCAACATATTATAAGACAACGCATCTATTTTAAACCAACGTCACGATATTTTAAGATTATGCCAAAATGACATTTTTCTCAGTGCAGTTCAATCGTCTGTCACACGACCCCGTTACCAGGAAAACTGGCCAGGTCCTTCGCGTTACCTGTCGAACAGGGGGAGGCGCGGAGGCCAGAGGAGACAAGCCCCTGTAGCACGCAAGCCACAGACAGCGGCGCAACCGAGGTACTCGAACACGAACAAAACGCGTGCTCAACCTCAACAATAGAACAGGTACATTCTGGACGAATACGTCATTTTTATTCCCACTGGCTGGACATAACTTCGAATGACATCGTTCTCGAATGGATTCGTAAGGGTTTTTCCATACCATTTTCTGAAACTCCGGTGCAAACTTTTTCACCCCGTAATTGCTCTTCAACGGTAGACAAAGAGGATATGAATGTGGCTATCAAAAAATTACTTGATTTAGGCGCGATATCAACATGTTCACTGACCGAGAATCAATTCATATCAAAGATATTCCTTACTTCTAAACCAGACGGCGGCAAGCGGTTTATTTTGAATTTAAAACCACTAAACAAGTTTATATCTAAGTTCCATTTTAAAATGGAAGATTATAGGACCGTTACTAAATTAATACCTCAAAATGGTTACATGGCTAACATAGATTTGAAAGAAGCATATCTTTTAATCCCTATTGCTAAACATCACCGGAAATACTTGCGGTTTCATTTCGAGGATGATAAAGCACAAAATATTTTGTATGAGTTTAATAGTATGCCTTATGGCTTATCCATAGCACCTAGAACCTTAACCAAGATTATGAAAGAGGTAATGTCCCATCTCAGAAACCAGGGTTATAAATCAGTTCAATACCTAGACGACATACTATGTATTGGTGATACCTATTCTGAATGTCGTGATAACTTATCAGAAACTTTGAAATTATTAGAATCTCTTGGTTTCGTTATTAATTTCAATAAGAGTTCATTGGAACCAAAACAGACTTGTAAATATTTAGGTTTTATGTATGATTCAAAAAAATTAATTATGTCTTTACCGGACTAAAAACGCACTCACATAGCTAGTGCAATAAATACATTTTTACGCTTACCAAGCTGCACAATAAGAGAATTTGCACAATTAATTGGAATTCTTACTGCTGCTTGTCCTGCAGCAAGATATGGATGGATTTACACTAAAATCTTAGAACGACAAAAATACTTGGCCTTAAAAATATACAACAATTTTGATACTAAGATTAAATTATCTAATATAATTTTAAATGATCTGAATTGGTGGTCAAAAAATATTTCCACAACTTCCAATTCCATAAGGGCTCAAACATTCACTTTAGAAATATTCACTGACGCGTCCAGGACCGGCTGGGGCGCTTGTTGCAATAACGAACGCATTAATGGCGCTTGGAAAAGTTCAGAATTAAAGTTTCACATTAATTATCTCGAACTCTTAGCGGTATTTTTAGCATTAAAATGGTTCATCAGAAATTATTCTGACTGTGTTATTTTATTACGTATTGATAATACAACAGCCATTAGTTATATTAATCGTATGGGCGGAATACAATTCCCACATTTGAATGATTTATCTCGATCTATTTGGCAGTGGTGCGAGAGTAAAAACATTTGGTTAGTAGCTTCTTACATAAACACACGTGATAATGTTATAGCCGACGAACAATCTAGAAAAATTAACTTGGACACAGAATGGGAATTATCAAATTCAGCATTCCAATTAATAAAACAAGAATTAGGCCAACCAGAAATAGACTTATTCGCCTCTCGCACTAATGCAAAATGTCAGAACTATGTGTCTTGGCGACCAGACCCCGATGCCATCACAATTGACGCCTTTACTATAAGCTGGCGTGATAAACACTTTTATGCCTTCCCGCCTTTTTCGGTGATATTAAAATGCTTACAAAAAATTATTTTAGACAAAGCCGAAGGTATTCTCGTTTTTCCTATATGGCCTTCACAAGCCTGGTACCCTCAGTTAATGAGTATGCTTGTCACCGAAATTGTTATTTTGAAAGCAAATAAAGGTCTTTTATCGTCCCGTTTCAGAACACACCATCCACTTTACAAGTCGCTTACCCTGGGTGCCGCAGTGCTCTCCGGCTTGCGTTCACGCAGCGGGGGACGCCGTCAACCGCTCTTGACTTAATGTTAGCTTCTTTGTCCCTAAACACTGCAACAATATAATGTCACCTTTAAGCTGTGGTGGGAATTCTGTATATATAAGAATATTAGCGCGTTTGAGGTGTCAATGCCACAGGTCATGACCTTTTTATCCGATCAATTTAATAAGGGAGCGTCGTACGGTTCCCTTAATAGTCATCGTTCTGCCCTATCGCTACTTCTAGGAAATAGTGTAGGAACAGACGACTGCATAAAAAGGTTACTAAAAGGAGCATACAAGTTGAGACCGTGTGTACCCAAGTACACGAGTACTTGGGATCCCCAGGTGGTACTCAACTTTATCACTAATTGGTTCCCGAATGAAGATCTTTCAATAGAAAATATCACTAAGAAATTAGCAATTTTGTTAGCTATTTGCACAGCTCACAGAGTTCAAACGTTTTCTCTTATTAAGACCTCAAACATAAAAATAAATTCCAGAGGCATCGAAATAATCATAACCGACATTATTAAAACATCGGCACCTGGCCGAGATCATCCAATTTTATTCCTACCATACTTTTTGGATAAACCAAGTATTTGCCCGGCTACGACATTAAAAGATTACCTTCAAGTGACTAATGAAATTAGACCTGAGAGCATAAATAATTTATTTCTAACATTTAAACGGCCCTATAGAGGTGCCACGGCACAGTCAATCAGTCGCTGGATAAAACAAGTGTTGTGTGCGAGCGACGTGGACGTGACGACATTCAGCGCGCACAGCACGCGCCATGCCGCCACGTCCACGGCGCACCGCGCTGGCCTGTCAATAGACGCCATCAGGAAAGCGGCTGGCTGGACAGCCACTTCTCAAACGTTCGCCAAATATTATTGTCGGGCCATACGCGAAGAAAGTTCTTTCGCAAGTTCAGTTTGTTTTCCACCAAACCCAAATTAAATTAAGACTGATTAGCGCCTATATTATTGTAGGTATGTAGTAGGTTATCAACCTAAATAATATTATTATGATTGAAGTTGATTCTAGATTAAGATTGTAATATTTGTTAATGTATACACAAAGTTACTGATTAATCATTATTAAAGGAACAAAAGTTTATGTTAAATTAACGAATTAAATAAACAACTTATGTATTGTCATTAGCAAAACTTCACCTCTAAACATCTACGTTGTGAATGTTATATCTGAAGAATGAAGGGATGCAATATAATATATGATCAAACGAACTTCGACAAGTGAAGTTCGATCGATATTATATTAATCGCTTGTATCTATTTGTGTCCGTTTGAAGGCGCAATATAGGCTCGCCCCTATTATATGGGGCTTAAACATAACTGGCAAAATTTTGGTGTGCTAAAGATAGGTAGGTAGTTATCTACCCAACTCTTCGAGGAACAAAGGCATGTTATGTTATGTAATTTTATCAAAGCAAATAAACCTGACCTTTTACTCTGTAAATTACAAAAATCAATATTTAAGTATAGGTACTAAATTCTTACACACGAATAACAAGAAGTAACAAAAACACCGGAAAAAATAGTTTACATATTTAATGCAAGACTGGAGAAAGGGCAAGTGGTCCTATATATTTGTAATAATAAAATACAGTTGTCCCCGATACCGGTCCCCTAACTAATTTTGAGACAAAGGGATGCCTGATAACTATCCATACTTTATTCCCTTTTTGTTGATGAGAACTTCCCGTTCGGTCGAATTGGCAAGTGCTTTATCGTCGTAGGTAAATAAAATTTAGTGCACATGGGCCCGATTTATATTTTATCGATTCTATGATTTTATTTGTCCATATAATACGGGCTTGGGTGATGGTATCGGCGACGTTCTCCTTACCTACTTACATAGAGATCGACTACAGATGTCTAATTCTTTTGTTAAAAGAAAATATAGCTTAGGTATGTCTGAAATTTTTTTTTTTTTTATCGAAATAAAAATATTTTTACTATTGATAGAATATTTTAGATGGATTGACTGCGTATCTGACAACACAGTCACTGGGTAACAGAATACCCGGAACTTCTGATAACCAGTCTTTTTGTCAGACTTTCGGGTTTCTGACTACCCGTATCGGCTGTCAAATATTGTGAATGATGGTTGGGACCAACGGCTTATCGTGATTACCGAAACTCAGATGAGTGTCGGAACGTAAGGGAAGCTCCATTTTTTTTTAAATATTGATTGACCTTTTATGATGTCTTACTTCCTGTGTTATTATTTACATATCGAAAGTGTTACACATATGTAATTAAGTGTTGAAGGTGCCGACGTCCCCATGCCTTGAATTAATAACGATGTTTGGAAGTGCTGCGTCTACCAATCCCTTACCGAAACTCCAAATAGTTTACCTACTCATTTATTATGCAATATTTTCTGTTTTTATCTAACAACTACATTCCTCGTTTATTATCGACTGGCTTTTGTAGCTAAGCTAATTTCTGCCGCAGACCCACCGCCGGGTTTATTCAAATTTTACGCGGACAAAGTCGTGGGCAAAAGTTAGTTGTTCATTTTGTAACTTTCAAAAAGGAGGAGGATTTTTTGTTTGTACTTATTCTTTTTTTTTCAATAATCACTACAAAGTGCAAAAATACTTTAGTTTCTGAACTCGGTAGCAAAAATGGTACTTTTGGAAATCGGTTGTTTATTAAAGATACTTTTACATGAGAGTACAGTCAGGTGGTCCAGTGTTTTCAGATATCTTGCGCGTTTTTAGATATATTACATACGTGAAGTTTCAAAATGCACCCACTACGATAAAAGCCAAAAGAATAGTTTATAAAAAAATGGTATAAAGGCAAGTTATTTAAAAAAAAAAAAATGATATACTCCTACCATGTGTTCTTAAAGTTTCTTGTTTACCCTTTAAAGCGCGCGGCACACAGTGCACTGAGCGAAGCCGTCCAAATAGCAATTGCTAAATAGGCGATTGCCAATGAGCCAATAGGAACCAATTCTGCTGAGTTGACTTTTACAAATTACAGGGAAACACAAACAGCTGATACACAGGCTGCGCTTCTTTCCTCGATCAGTGAGAAAATAAATTATTTAAGTTATATGAGTGTTGCAGGGAAAGGGGAAACTGGGCCGAAACGTCAACCCACGTCAAACAATATAAACGGTGAGCTAACAAGTTTAATAACATTAATAAATGCGCCGAGAATATACAAATATTGGTCAATTTTTCAATTGTCAGTTATGTTTTAACAATGGATAATTTTGACAATTTATATACTGTCAACTTGTCAAAATTATTCCTAATTCACAAGCGGCCCTTTATGATAGCAATAACCGTGCTTAATTAATTCGAATACGTGACTGATTTAGAGGAAGTCGTACTGAGCGAATTTCCTCATACTTTCTTCTACGACGAGTTTTGCCATCTTTAAAGTCAAGAGTTTGAGTCTACATGATTTTTTAAAACTAGATATTCTCTGAATAGAACACAGCGTGAAGTCAGGCTTTTTTATAGTAATCATTAATTCGGAGGTAAATTTTAACTTTGTATTGCCAGTTTTCAGGAAATATTTAAAATCAACAGTCATTTATTCAAATTAGGCTGTTAATCAGCCCTTTCGAATGCCAAAGTTACATAAGACAGTCCCCCAAAATCACCTGCCCTTCACCACTTCCTAGTGCTTTACCGAAGAAGGGGCGTAACAAACTCCCAAGCAGCACAGCTGTCTGTTTAGTTAGATAAACTGGATTCTATACAATGGTAGGTACTCGTAAATAACTTAACTAATATTAAATTAAATCAATTTTCATATGTCAGCTAGCCATGCTAATATACCAACAAATAAAATGAAAACTATAAGTACTCAAGTCAAATAAATGTAAATTAAAAATATAATCTTTATAAATATAATCAAATAAATGTAAATTAAAAATATAATCTATGTATATAATCTTTACCTAAGTAGTATAAAACAAAGTCCCTTCCCGAGTATGTACGCTTAGATCTTTTAAACTACGCAACGAATTTTAACAGACACAGTGATTCAAGAGGAAGATTTAAATGTTTGATACGCGGGCGGCTTCTCTGGCAAAAGCTAGTACCAAAATAAAAGCCTCCTGGCATAAAGTGCGTGACAGCTTACATATGCAATACTGGATTAAGTTCACATAGCTATTACGACCCGAGTTACAACTCGAGGCCACAAATGATAAACTAGGACCATCAATAAAAATAAATAAAGTTATAAATCTGTCAAGTAAAAATAAAAATGTGCTTCACTCTAAGTTTCTATTTTAAAACTTCATAAATAGGTACTAAACAAGCAGAAAAAGACAGAGGTGCGATCAGTAAACAAAATAAGGCAACAAAACACCGAAACATCTCATCAATATTAAAATAAGCCTTTATTTAAACAACAAGCACTTAGAATGTTAATCACGGAATATAAATACGCGCAAATTTGCTTGGTAATAATACAAATGCTGTGCAAATACGAACATTTACCTATTACTCAACGATGATTCCGCTGGATGGCTGCCAAGTCGTGTCTATTCTCACATTTAAGTTTTGGCTGAACAGCGCCGTATTACAATATCTCAAATGCAGTCCAGATTAGATTGCTTTCGCTAGTCTACAACGGTTGCTAGTCAGTCGACGAATTAGTAGACGCGATGATCAGAATCAAATACTAAATCCATGGTTAAAGTTTGTAGCAATTGATTTAGTATTTGATTCTAAACTCCAGGGGGATTGATATTTTTAGGTCGGTTATAAAAAACCGACGACCACCTAAAGGAAGTGTGTGTGGATAAACTGGATCCGGAAGGCGGAGGACAAGTTGTTTTGGCGCAACATGGGAAAGGCCTATGTCCAGCAGTGGACTTCGATAGGCTGAGTTGGTTGATTTGATAATGAAAAGCTGTTCAAAAATTTTGACCGCGTTGCTAAAAATTGAACAGCAGATTTTTTGCTTTGATAATTGCTGAATCATTTCTACGAAACGTCTGGAAACATGTGCTGAATTCACGTTTACAGTGTGCACGTTGACGTTGCTACTACCCTGTATTATTACTTGATTTTGAAACACTACACCAAGTTAAATCTGAACATACAATGCCAAATGTAGTAGGAGAATGTGTTTTGATTTTGATTAGTGTTAAACTTATTATTTAAAATCAGAACACACGCTTCAATTCTTATTTTTGGGTAATGACATCTTGCAGGTCAGCCTATGAGGTTGTCGGCTGCTTAAGTGGACTTGCCTGTGCCTACCTTAATAAATTAAGGCTTCCAGCTATGGAAAGAGCTACACGCTAAGGGCACTCCCTGTGGGGTCAGACCTTGGCTGAGGGCATCGCTGGAAGAGAGCAGTAAGGGACGGGTTAAATTGAAATGAACAATAAGTTGGTAGTATTGAGTTTCTTATATTTGCTTGATGAGACTGAAGAAGCAGTATTTCTTCGCTTGAAACTATTATATGCAAAAATATCCGTCTGTGCTAACTAACAAAGTCTTCTTATGACAATTTTGCATGAATTTTATTTCAGAAATAAACTATAAGAGTGAGTGAGTAGCGCTTAACCTCAAAGTCCCACATTTAGACTAAGTTGCAAGCATCTCACAAAAAGGGTAGTGGTATAGAATTTTGGCAATACAACTCACCACATGAATTCTATCTCACGATAAACATTCCCTATTCACACAAAAGCGCTAATTTCCTTCGACCTCACGGCAGAATAAGCACGTATTACACAGAAAAGTAATCACGACGTGACCATAAGTCTTTACAATTTTTCTGCCCACATCGTTCAATAAATAGTAGGTAATGCATCGAAAATCGATAACTATTCCCACCACCGTATGTTGTATATAATGTATCAATATATCATTGCCGGTCTTTCACGGAACCAAGCTCTTCACAGTCCCAAGTGTAAGTAGCGCCGCACTTTATTCGGATTCTTCCACGGTAACAGCTGTTCATCTTTGTAACAACGAGGAGGCTACTATGATCATAAAACTCATTCCAGGTTCACAAAATTTCTTTCCTATTTATTTTTACTTTAGCTGCTTCGAGTTTGAGAATAACAGACCCGTGGTACCACCGCCTGAATAAAGAATTCATATTTTAAATTCTCCGGAGAAGTGTTGAGAACTCCACAACTAGAGTTTATCATTACAATGGAACTGCAGTGCAACAAGACTTTGGCTGTTTTGTGCTTTTACTTAGTAAACAAACGCTTACATTAGGTATTTACTATGTTACACCATAGTATTTTTGTATTTCTTACTTGTCTGTATCAAAACCACCTTGGCAACTGTTTAAGAAAAACAAAAATAATTCATACCATATAAGATATGGTTTCTTGCGTTTATTCCACTTGCATTAGGCGTAGATACCTACGGCAAAAATAATATTATGTTGGACGTGAATCAGCATAAAAATGAGGAAAGGGCAGGCCCCATTGATTCGGACAGTTTGAACGCTACATGAAAAAAATAAACAAATGGATATACTGCCCGAGGTTGAACTTCAGGCGGGAAACGAGACCTTTATGTTATTCCCCGATAAAGTAAACTCCTACCAAAAAAATGAGTAGTTTAATAAATGTCAGATGCGTATTTGTGTGTTACCTACTCGAAACCTAATCACAGTATGTACTTAGCGGCCACTGACCTGTTTATAATAGTTTAATCAGATAGTTCCCGGGAACTCAATCTATTTGATTTAGTGCCGCAAACTCAAACGTCCACCGTTTAAGCGGCTAGTTACGGAGGGCTTAGTAACCAACTAACTTGTCACCTAACTACCTACATTGACATGATATGCATCAACGAATCAAAACTCTGCAGAATAGTCCCCCTTATTATAAGGAAGATTATTCTACTGAGTTCTCAGATACAGAAATTGCATGTTTATATGTTTTTTACTCAATCACGCCAAAATGACTACACGGATTTGGATGATATTGAACACACACATTGTTATTAACCTGTATTAACACAAAGGATACTTTTTATCCCGGTTGTACGATACCATGTGATAATATTTGACCACTACGCGGGAGGAGCCTCAGGCAAAAGCAAAATAAATGCGAATATGGAAGTGAGAAAATGCACGCTCTCTGATTTGACTAATCCCATGCTATTTTCAGCGGTATACGAAAACATTAAAGTGATGAAACAGTTTAAAATTTGCTTAGTAAAATGATGGTTTCCAACTGCACTCGCTTTTAGCTGCTCACGGCTCGTGCATGACTGAGCCTGTGAAAGGACGAACTGAATTTTGTAATAAAGATAATTTTCAACAATAGAATTAAGAATATTTTCAACTCACTCTGTACCTTGTCTCTCACTTTTGAAATTTTATTTTCTATGATAAAAGTATTTTTCTGTTTTACAGTACGCAACTAACATCTTGCCTTATTAATGTGAATGTTTGTTTTAACGCAAAGTTCAATATTTTTCATTCATCATCCACAAAACCCAGAAGCCCCGATAAAAATTCTAAAATTAAAATTTGAAAATGCACTGCACATTCTTTCTTTCTTTATTTATTTTCAAATCAAATTAGTAGTAAAACATAGTTAAATTTAAACTATTTTTAAGAACATCATCATCAGCATCTGCCTAGCCTATTCTCGATTATGTTGGGGTCAGCTTCCAGTCTAACCGGATGTAACTGAATACCAGGAGTTTACATGGAGCAACTACCTATGCCTCCATCCTCCAATTATTGGGTAATACCATACCCTTTGGAAAGACTGGTTGTGTTTCGGGTTTACTTTTAAAAACAAAAAGGTGTTAAATGTAAAACTGTAATTTATCTACGTGTTATAGTATTCATTCTCTTCAACGTTTCTCAGCGGTGTGGTCATAACTTTATACCCTACAATGTTCCGTGTCGGGTGACTGTAGCTGTCTCGAACTCTACTCAAACCTTTGAGATGCAATTTAGTTTTCACCGTACACGCAAAACTTGCCTTTTGTGTACTAACAAACAAGTTTCAGGTAAATATGGAGAAATTACAAGCGTGGTTATCTCGATATGAAGCGCTTTCTAGATACGCTGGATGGGATTAAAAGTTTTGTGACGTCAAAGGATATTTTCAGGCAGTTCTCCGAGTAGTTACGCTGTGCTAAGTATTTTATGCTAAATATAAAGTTTGATATGTTGACCCAGTCTACCTGAGCTATGCTATTCTCTGAAAACTGTATTTTATGTTTGTTTTTGAATCCGCAGTGAAGGCCAAGTCTTGAAAACCCCATTAACTGACAACATTTCGGGGTTGTTATTTTAAGCACAATCTTCATATTTTCCATTTTTTTGTTGTTTTAATATTGTGTTAGCTTTTGCCAGCAGCTTCGCCTGGAGTTCGGAAATTATGCTATGCAGAAACGTATTACCGGGACAAAAGGGATCCAATGTAGGATCAGGTTATAAACTATCTGTTTGCCAAGTTTCATCTAAATCGGTTCCGCCGCTTGTCGGATTGATTACAAACATCTAAACATCCTTTCATCACAATCATCATTTCATTCACCACGCTTGGCAGTCGGGTTGGCGATCGCAGTATAGTGGTAAAATGCATAGAGAAAGGCGCTGCCCATTCTCGAAAGTCCCTTAGTGGCCTTTTACGACACCTACGGAAAAAAACGAATGGTGCTATTCTTTACGTCCAACAACACCACGCGGAACATCCTTTCACATTACACATAGATAATATTAGTAGGATACTGAAGGAAAGAGAAATTGTTACTGCTGACAATTATAACATTTACTATAACCAAAATAAGAAGCCCCCTTACTAAACAAAAAAATATTTAACCATCACAGATTCCCCTAAAGATAACACACCTAACAACCACAAATTATGAACAATCTGTAGCTCACCGTGTATAAATTTGGGGACCACACCAATTACCCATTTTTATTAGTGACGTAGCACGCCGAGTGAATTACCGTTTAATTGAAAAGCCGGGAAACAATGGGTGGAAGCGCGAATATTTGACAACAAAAGCGAAGGATAGGCTTCATCTACCAGCTATCTATCTTAACTAATATTATAAAGAGAAGATATTTAATGTTTTATATGTATATGGAATGAAATAGTAGATTATTAACCAAGGGGATAAAGCAGTGTCTTCTGTCGCGGGTGACGATTTAAATCGCGAGCGTAACGAAGGACTCGAGGTTTACTCCCGAGCGTAGCGAGGGTGTTAAAAACTTAAATCACGAGCGAAGCGAGGGATTTAAGATGAGTCCTGAGTGTAGCGAGGCATTTAAGTTCACCCAAGACTAAGACAGCTTTATCACCGAGGAAAATACTCTACTTTTCGTACCTTTTGCGAAAAAATTAACACAATAATAATATGAGATAAGCATTTATTAAAATAAACTTAACGTTTATGTATTTGAAGAAAACAAAAACGCGGCAAATTCCTAGACTAATATTTTTTTGTCGGAAAAGCAAAGGCATTAAGCTCATACGGCCTCGTCGATTTTCGTAATTTTATTTAATAATCATAACTGCATAATAAATGCGTATTCCTTTTTCAAAAACATGTATAA
Source organism: Aporophyla lueneburgensis (assembly GCA_932294355.1). NCBI lineage: Eukaryota > Metazoa > Arthropoda > Insecta > Lepidoptera > Noctuidae > Aporophyla > Aporophyla lueneburgensis. The sequence continues at coordinate 15,261,616 of OW028746.1, read as the reverse complement.
TGCTTTATATACAAACTCAATGGTGTAAAAACAGATGTAGTTCGGTATCGGTAAGTATTCCTTTAAATCACATTCTCCCCCTAGAGGATGAATAAAATTCAGTACAATTTTCTTTCCCTGTTTTTAACAGATTAAAAATGACTATTGTTATGTTAGCTTTTTGTGGCATATAATGTCACTTTTTTGAGCAAGTGGTACGAAAAAATGATTATTTGCCCCAAAACAGTTACATGGATTTAAATAAGACATCTCCAGTGAGTAATTGAAAATACTTGTGTTGGGGCCTATTTGGCTCTTTCCCTTAATTATGCGACTTTGTTTTATACTATGTAACAATAATGATATTGAGAAGATGGTAACAGTGACTGCAAATTATAAAGTAAATTAAGAATGAAAAGATAACAGTAAATTTCTTATAAACTAATTTGCAGCTCTTTGTACGACTTTAAAATAGTATGCCTATGAGAACCTGTTGTATGTTTGTTTGTTTGTTACGCTTTCACGCTAAAATGGTTGAACAGATTTGGATGACATTGGGCACACGAGTAGACTCACAGTCAGCCTATAATATTCCCACTACTGAGACACAGGCCTCCTTTATGTGAGAAGTAGACCATAATCAATCACGCGGGTCAGATATTTTCTAATTGTTGGTTCTAGAACATACCGGTTTCCTCGCGATGTTTTTGTTCACCGTTTTGAGAGCAATGGTGATGAAATTAAATACATGAAGTGTGTCCCTGCGTTCGAAGTCACGACCTAAAACTCAGAAATCAGGCAGGTTTGTGGAAGTCAGTAAGGGGTATCGTATTACCCAGTTAATGGTTTTTGGAGGTTAGGTCAGATTTGCAGTCGCTCCATGTAAAATACTAGACAGAAAATAAATAGAAATAATATTTATTTGCAAGAGTTAGACTGAAACCAACCCCAGTATAGTTTAGAAAATGCTAGGATGATGATGATGAATTTACCTGTAAAGTAACATGTGTCACGATGCGGTTTGTAGAATTATTCTGAGGTCATTCAGTTGCCCTAGTCGCGAGATTTGTACGAAAGAGTTACCGCGGCCCTGACATATAGGCAACTGAAGGAACACTGGTGAGTTTTAGTCAGTAAAAGTCTGACACGCCCTTCCGCTCCACCCAGAGCGGGAGACATCATTTTCATGATTTCCCACCCACAAAAAAAAGGTCATTCAGTTGCAGGTTGCATGTAATTTGGTGATCCTATAAATTAATGCTATTAACATTTACGGAACATTCCAGCTGTTAATATAATGCGACATCAATCTGTGATTGCTATCATATCCCTATTGTTTATCATCTTGATATACCTACCTATGTGCATTAAATAATAGTCTAGTCATTTCAGTCACAATTAAACTGATTGGTGGTCGCTATTGCTACTGCTGAACACGAGGTCCTGGGTTCCCAGATAGGGCTAAATGGTATTGGGTTTTTGAAATTCCTTTCGTGAGGAATTTCTCAGTAGCAGCCCGGAGTGAGTATTTGTGTCCGGTTGAAGGCGCAATATAGGCTCGCCCCTATTATATGGGGCTTAAACATAACTGGCAAAATTTTGGTGAGATAGGTAGGTAGTTATCTACCCAACTCTTCGAGGAACAAAGGCATGTTATGTTATGTAATTTTACCAAAGCAAATAAACCTGACCTTTTACTCTGTAAATTACAAAAATCAATATTTAAGTATAGGTACTAAATTCTTACACACGAATAACAAGAAGTAACAAAAACATCGGAAAAAATAGTTTACATATTTAATGCAAGACTGGAGAAAGGGCAAGTGGTCCTATATATTTGTAATAATAAAATACAGTTGTCCCCGATACCGGTCCCCTAACTAATTTTGAGACAAAGGGATGCCTGATAACTATCCATACTTTATTCCCTTTTTGTTGATGAGAACTTCCCGTTCGGTCGAATTGGCAAGTGCTTTATCGTCGTAGGTAAATAAAATTTAGTGCACATGGGCCCGATTCACATTTTATCGATTCTATGATTTTATTTGTCCATATAATACGGGCTTGGGTGATGGTATCGGCGACGTTCTCCTTACCTACTTACATAGAGATCGACTACAGATGTCTAATTCTTTTGTTAAAAGAAAATATAGCTTAGGTATGTCTGAAAAATTTAATTTTTTTATCGAAATAAAAATATTTTTACTATTGATAGAATATTTTATATGGATTGACTGCGTATCTGACAACACAGTCACTGGGTAACAGAATACCCGGAACTTCTGATAACCAGTCTTTTTGTCAGACTTTCGGGTTTCTGACTACCCGTATCGGCTGTCAAATATTGTGAATGATGGTTGGGACCAACGGCTTATCGTGATTACCGAAACTCAGATGAGTGTCGGAACGTAACGGAAGCTCCATTTTTTTTTAAATATTGATTGACCTTTTATGATGTCTTACTTCCTGTGTTATTATTTACATATCGAAAGTGTTACACATATGTAATTAAGTGTTGAGGGTGCCGACGTCCCCATGCCTTGAATTAATAACGATGTTTGGAAGTGCTGCGTCTACCAATCCCTTACCGAAACTCCAAATAGTTTACCTACTCATTTATTATGCAATATTTTGTGTTTTTGTCTAACAATTATATTCCTCGTTTATTATCTACTAACTTTCGTAGCTAAGTAATAGCGCGTGTGGTGGGTCTGCGGCAGAAATTTTACGCAGACAAGTCGTAGGCAAAAGTTAGTTGTTCATTTTTAACTTTAAAAAAGAAGCACGATTTTTGTTTTTTTTTTTCTTTTTCCAAAAATCACTATAAAGTGCCAAAATACCTTAGTTTCAGAACTCGGTGGCAAAAACGGTACTTTTGGAAATAGGTTGTTTATTAGATAAATTTTTACATGAAAGTGCTGTCTGGCAGTCCAGTGTTTTCAGATATCTTGCGTGTTTTACATATCTTTCATGCGTGACGTTTCAAAATGCACCCGCCACGATACAAGCCAAAAGAATAGTTTATAAAAAAATGGTATAAACGCAAGGTATTTAAAAAAAATGATATACTCCTACTGTGTTCTTAAAGTGTCTTGTTTACCCTATAAAGCGCGCGTTACATCCACACAGTGCACTGAGCGAAGCCGTCCAAATAGCAATTGCTAAATAGGCGATTGCCAATGAGCCAATAGGAACCAATTCCGCTGAGTTGACTTTTATAAATTACAGGGAAACACAAACAGCTGTTACACAGGCTGCGCTTCTTTCCTCGATCAGTGAGAAAATAAATTATTTAAGTTATATGAGTGTTGCAGGGAAAGGGGAAACTGGGCCGAAACGTCAACCCACGTCAAACAATATAAACGGTGAGCTAACAAGTTTAATAACATTAATAAATGCGCCGAGAATATACAAATATTGGTCGATTTTTCAATTGTCAGTTATCTTTTAACAAAGGATAATTTTGACAATTTAAATACTGTCAACTTGTCAAAATTATTCCTCATTCACAAGTGGCCCTTTATGATTGCAATAACCCTGCTTAATTAATTCGAATACGTGACTGATTTAGAGGAAGTCGTACTGAGCGAAATTCCTCATACTTTCTTCTACGACGAGTTTTGTCATCTTTAAAGTCAAGAGTTTGAGTCTACATGATTTTTGAAAACTAGATATTCTTTGAATAGAACACAGCGTGAAGTCAGGCTTTTTTATAGTAATCATTAATTCGGAGGTAAATTTTAACTTTGTATTGCCAGTTTTCAGGAAATATTTAAAATCAACAGTCATTTATTCAAATTAGGCTGTTAATCAGCCCTTTCGAATGCCAAAGTTACATAAGACAGTCCCCCAAAATCACCTGCCCTTCACCACTTCCTAGTGCTTTATCGAAGAAGGGGCGTAACAAACTCCCAAGCAGCACAGCTGTCTGTTTAGTTAGATATACTTGATTCTATACAATGGTAGGTACTCGTAAGTAACGTAACTAATATTAAATTAAATCAATTGTCATATGTCAGTTAGCCATGCTAATATACCAACAAATAAAATGAAAACTATAAGTACTCAAGTCAAATAAATGTAAATTAAAAATATAATCTTTATAAATATAATCAAATAAATGTAAATTAAAAATATAATCTACATAATCTTTACCTAAGTAGTATACAACAAAGTCCCTTCCCGAGTATGTACACTTAGATCTTTTAAACTACGCAACGAATTTTAATAGACAGAGTGATTCAAGAGGAAGATTTAAATGTTTGATACGCGGGCGGCTTCTCTGGCAAAAGCTAGTACCAAAATAAAAGCCTCCTGGCATTAAGTGCGTGACAGCTTACATATGCAAAGCTGGATTATTTTCACATAGCTATTACGACCCGAGTTATAACTCGAGGCCACAAATGATAAACTAGGATCATCAATAAAAATAAATAAAGTTATAAATCTGTCAAGTAAAAATAAAAATGTGCTTCACTCTAAGTTTCTATTTTAAAACTTCATAAATAGGTACTAAACAAGCAGAAAAAGACAGAGGTGCGATCAGTAAACAAAATAAGGCAACAAAACACCGAAACATCTCATCAATATTAAAATAAGCCTTTATTTAAACAACAAGCACTTAGAATGTTAATCACGGAATATAAATACGCGCAAATTTGCTTGGTAATAATACAAATGCTGTGCAAATACGAACATTTACCTATTACTCAACGATGATTCCGCTGGATGGCTGCCAAGTCGTGTCTATTCTCACATTTAAGTTTTGGCTGAACAGCGCCGTATTACAATATCTCAAATGCAGTCCAGATTAGATTGCTTTCGCTAGTCTAAAACGGTTGCTAGTCAGTCGACGAATTAGTAGACACGATGGTAGAGACATCGACACGATGATCAGAATCAAATACTAAATCCTTGGTTAAAGTTTGTAGCCATAGATTTAGTATTTCATTCTGAACCCCAGGTTGGTTGATATTTTTCGGTCAGTTATAACAAACCGACGACCACCTAAAGGAAATGTGTGTGTGGACAAACTGGAGGCGGAAGACAAGTTGTTGTGGCGTAACATGGGAGAGGCCTATGTCCAGCAGTGGACTTCGATAGGCTGAGTTGGTTGATTTGATAATGAAAAGCTGTTCAAAAATTTTGACCGCGTTGCTAAAAATTGAACAGCAGATTTTTTGTTTTGATAATCGCGGAATCATTTCCACGAAACGTCTGGAAACATGTGCTGAATTCACGTTTACCTTTTGCACGTTGATGTTGCTACTACCCTGTATTATTACTTGATTTTGAAACACTACACTAAGTTAAATCTGAACATACAATGCCAAATGTAGTAGGAGAATGTGTTTTGATTTTGATTAGTGTTAAACTTATTATTTAAAATCAGAACACACGCTTCATTTATTATTTTTTGGTAATGACATCTTGCAGGTCAGCCTATGAGGTTGTCGGCTGCTTAACCGAACTTGCCTGTGGCCACCTTAATAAATTAAGGCACCCAGCCATGGAAAAAGCGACCACACGCTAAGGGCACTCCCTGTGGGGTCAGACCTTGGCTGAGGGCATCGCTGGAAGAGAGCAGTAAGGGACGGGTTAAATTGAAATGAACAATAAGTTGGTAGTGTTGAGTTTCTTATATTTGCTTGATGAGACTGAAGAAGCAGTATTTCTTCACTAGAAACTATTATATGCAACAATATCCGTCTGTGCTAAAAACTAACAAAGTCTTCTTACGACAATTTTTCATGAATTTTATTTCAGAAATAAACTATAAGAGTGAGTGAGTAGAGCTTCACCTCAAAGTCCCACATTTAGACTAAGTTGTAAGCATCTCACAAAAAGGGTAGTGATATAGAATTTTGGCAATACAACTCACCACATGAATTCTATCTCACGATAAACTTTCCCTATTCACACAAAAGCGCTAATTTCCCTCGACCTCACGGCAGAATAAGCACGTATTACACAGAAAAGTAATCACGACGTGACCATAAGTCTTTACAATTTTTCTGCCCACATCGTTCAATAAATAGTGGGTAATGCATCGAAAATCGATAACTATTCCCACCACCGTATGTTGTATATAATGTATCAATATGTCGTTGCCGGTCTTTCACGGAACCAATTTCTTCACACTCCCAAGTGTAAGTAGCGCCGCACTTTGTTCGGATTCTTCCACGGTAACAGCTGTTCATCTTTGTAACAACGAGGAGGCTACTATGATCATAAAACTCATTCCAGGTTCACTAAACTTCTTTCCTATTTATCTTTACTATGTTTAGTTGCTTCGAGTTTGAGAATAACAGACCCGTGGTACCACCGCCTGAATAAAGAATTCGTATTTTAAATTTTCCGGAGAAGTGTTGAGAACTCCACAACTAGAGTTTATCATTACAATGGAACTGCAGTGCAACAAGACTTTGGCTGTTTTGTGCTTTTACTTAGTAAACAAACATTTATATTAGGTATTTACTATGTTACACCACAGTATTTGTGTATTTCTTATTTGTATGTTTTTTTTACTTGTCTGTACCAAAACCACCTTTTTTTTTTTTTTTTTTTTTTTTTCAGGATGGGAAATCATCAAATGACTTCTCCCGCTCTGGGCGGAGCGGGAGGGCATGTCAGACTTTTACTGACTAAAACCCACCCGTGTTCCATCAGTTGCCCATGTGCCAGGGTCACGGTATCTCTTTCGAACAATCACGCGACCCCGGCAGGCATCGGTCCTAGTAGACCCCTACACTGCTGCTGACATCTCTTTGAGGCGCGCGTGGAACACTGCGCGCCGTCGACCCGAGCTTGGTCCTTACCGGGCGGCGAGCTACCCATTGCTCGCCACCCGCAAGCTCGCGCCTACGGTGGCCGGGAGTCCGCTATTGACTCCCGACGCCCGGGGCGTCTCCTCCTGCGGCGGCTAGGGACGTGAGGGCGCAGAGACTGCCACTCCCTCACGCGCCCCGCCTCCTCCTTCGCGAGCATTACTGCTTCGCAGAAGGAGGTGACGGCTTCCCATTCCCTCTCGCTCCGTACCATGGCTCGCACCAGGGCCGGACGCGAGAGGTCGCCGCCGCCGATCGCCTCCACGAGGACACGGCGGTGCTCCGCCCAGGCAGGGCACACCTCCACCGTATGCTCCACCGTGTCCTCCAGACGATCCTCGCAATGGAAACACCCGGACGTATCCTCCCGCTTTATCCTGAACAGGAACCCACCGAAGCACCCATGCCCGGTGAAAACCTGCGTCAGGCGGAAGGTGAGGACGCCGTGGCGCCTCTCTATCCACTCCTCAAAGAGGGGACTTACCGCCGCAATTGTGGCGTGCCCAACCAAAACCACCTTGGCAACTGTTTAAGAAAAACAAAAATAATTCATACCATATAAGATATGGTTTTTTGCGTTTATTCCACTTGCATTTGGCGTAGATACCTACGGCAAAATTAATATTATGTTGGACGTGAATCAGCATAAAAAATGAGGAAAGGGCAGGGCCCATTGATTCGGACAGTTTGAGTGAACGCTACATGAAAAAATAAACAAATGGATAAACTGCCCGAGGTTGAACTTTAGGCGGGAAACGAGACCTTTATGTTATTCCCCGATAAAGTAAACTCCTACCAAAAAAATGAGTAGTTTAATAAATGTCAGATTCGTATTTGTGTGCGACCTACTCGAAACCAAATCACAGTATGTACTTAGCGGCCACTGACCTGTTTATAATAGTTTAATCGGATAGTTCTCGGGAACTCAATCTATTTGATTTAGTGCCGCATACTCATACGTCCAACGTTTAAGCGGCTAGTTACGGAGGGCTTAGTAACCAACTAGCTTGTCACCTAACTACCTACATTTACATGATATGCATCAACGAATCAAAACTCTGCAGAATAGTCCCCCTTATTATAAGGAGGATTATTTTGCTGAGTTGTCAGATACAGAAATTGCATGTTTATATGTTTTTTACTCAATCACGCCAAAATGACAACACGGATTTGGATGAAATTGAACACACACATTGTTATTAAGGTGTATTAACACAAAGGATACTTTTTATCCCGGTAGTATGATCCGATGGGAGAAGCCTCAGGCAAAAGAAAAATAAATGCGAATATGGAAGTGTGAAAATGCACGCTCTCTAATTTGACTAATGCCATGCTATTTTCAACCGTGTACGAAAACATTAAATTGATGAAACAGTTTAAAATTTGCTTAGTAAAATGCTCGTTTCCAACTGCACTCGCTTTTAGCTGCTCACGGCTCGTGCATGACTGAATCTGTGAAAGAACGAAGTGAATTTTGTAGTTAAGATAATTTTCACTATAGAATTAAGAATTTTTTCAACTCGCTTTGTGCCTTGGCTCTCGCTGTTGAAATTTGACTGTCTAGAATAAAAGTATTTATAAAATACAAATAAAAGTATTTATTTGTATTTTACAGGACGCAGCTACCACTTTGCCAAATTAATCTGAATTTTTGTTTTAACACAAAGTTCAAAATGTTTCCTTAATTATACAGCTCTCATGAAATTTATGAAACTGACGTTTTAAAATGGACTGCTTTTATTCTTACTTTCTTTATTTATTTTCAAATCAAATTAGTAGTAAAACAAAGTACAATTTAAACTATTTTTAAGAAAATCCTCATCAACACCTGCCTATAGCCTATTCTCGACTATGTTGGGGTCAGCTTCCAGTCTAACCGGATGTAACTGAAAACCAGGAGTTTACATGAAGCAACTGCCTATGCCACGGTGACCCTGGCACATGGGCAACTGATGGAACACGGGTGGGTTTTAGTCAGTAAAAGTCTGACACACCCTCCCGCTCCGCCCAGAGCGGGAGAAGTCATTTGATGATTTCCCATCCTGAAAAAAAAAAAAAAAAAAAAAAAAAACTGCCTATGCCTCCATCATTTAATTGTTGGGTAATACCATACCCTTTGGAAAGACTGGTTGTGTTTCGGGTTTACTTTTAAAAACAAAAAGGTGTTAAATGTAAAACTGTAATTTATCTACGTGTTATTATAGTATTCATTCTCTTCAACGTTTCTCAGCGTTGTGGTTATACCCTACAATGTTCCGTGTCGGGTGACTGTAGCTGTCTCGAACTCTACTCAAACTTTTGAGATGCAATTTAGTCTTCACCGTACACGCAAAACTTGCCTTTTGTGTACTAACAAACAAGTTGCAGGTAAATATGGGGAAATTACAAGCGTGGTTATCTCGATATGAAGCGCTTTCTAGATACGCTGGATGGGATTAAAAGTTTTGTGACGTCAAAGGATATTTTCAGGTAGTTCTCCGAGTAGTTACGCTGTGCTAAGTATTTCATGCTAAATATACAGTTTGATAGGTTGACCCAGTCTGCCTAAGGAATGCTATTCTCTGAAAACTGTATTTAATGCTTGTTTTTGAATCCGCAGTGAAGGCAAACTCTTGATTACCGCATTTACTGACAATATTGGCGAAATCGTTATTTGAAGCACAGGCGCGCTATTTATCCAATTCATTTTTTTATATTAGGCTAGCTTTGGCCAGCGGCTTCGCCTGGAGTTCGGAAATTATGCTGTGCAGAAACGTATTACCGGGATAAAAAGGATCCAATGTGTTTGTCCAGGTTATAAATTATCTGTTTGCCAAATTTCATCCAAATCCGTTCAGTCATTTTTTATGATTGAGTACAAACATCCAAACATTCAAACATACATCCTTTCATCATCATCATCATCATCATCATCATCATCATCATTCGATTCTGCCGAAACACGGCTATTGCTGGACATAGGTGTCCTCTAATTTGGGGGGTTTGCCATAATCACCAGGTGGGTTGGCGATCGCAGTTTTGGTGATAAAATGCATAGAGAACGCTGCTGTCAATTCTCGAAAGTCCCTTAGTGGCCTCTTACGACACCTACGGAAAAAAACCAATGGTGCTATTCTTTAGGTCCAACACCACACGAAACATCCTCTCACATAGATAATACTAGTACAATATTGAAGGAAAGAGAAATAGTTACTGCTGACAATTATAACATTTACTATTACCAAAATACGAAGCCCCCATACTAAACAAAACATAATTTAACCATCACAGATTCTCCAAAAATAACGTACCTAACAAGCACAAATTATGAACAATCTGTAACTCACCGTGTATAAATTTGGGGACCACACCAATTACCCATTTTTATTAGTGACGTAGCACGCCGAGTGAATTACCGTTTAATTGAAAAGCCGGGAAACAATGGGTGGAAGCGCGAATATTTGACAACAAAAGCGAAGGATAGGCTTCATCTACCAGCTATCTATCTTAACTAATATTATAAAGAGAAGAGATTTAATGCTTTTATATATGGAATGAAAAAATGATAATTTGTCCTAAATCAGTTACGATGATTAAATAAGACATCCCCAGTGAGTAATTGAAAATATATGTGTTGGGGCTATTTGGCCCTTTCTCTTAATTATGCGACTTTGTTTTATACTATGTAACAATAATGATATTGAGACCATGGTAAAGGTTACTACAAATTATAAATTAAATTTAGGAAGAAAAGATAACAGCAAATGACTTATAAACTAATTTGCAGCTCTTTGTATGAATTTAATAGTATGCCTATGAGAACTTATTGTATGTTTGTTTGTTACGCTTTCACGCTAAAATGGTTGAACAGATTTGGATGACATTGGGCACACGAGTAGACTCACAGTTAGCCTATGATATTCCCACTATTGGGACACAGCCCTTCTCTATGTGAGAAGGAGTAGACCATAATCAATCACGCGGGTCACATGTTTTCGAATTGTTGGTTCTGGGACATGCCGGTTTCCTCGCGATGTTTTTATTCACCGTTTTGAGAGCAATGGTGATGAAATTAAATACATGAAGTGTGTCCCTGGGTTCAAAGTCACGACCTAAAACTCAGAAGTCGGGCCCAACACCAGTTGTCCTAATCCAGAACGAAAAATATTTTATTGTATTTGAGACACGCACAGGAAATACAAACAATAAAGATGAACATTAAGATCCTATGTTAAAAATAACAAAATAGTTAAAACAATAAAAAGAGGAAGACCTTTTATAGTTATCCCGATATTTCCACATGATCGAAACGTACGCAAACGAAGCCGTGAAGCGCAGCCAATAGTACCTACTTATTATCAATAAAGAAACAAAAAAAAACTTTAAAAAAATAACAACCGACTTCCTTAAAAACACTACAAAGTGAAAAATAATTTTAATTTTGGAAGTCGATGTCTTAGGATCTGTATTTAAGATTTATGCCACCGACTTCCGAAATTAAAGTTATTTTACTCTTTGTAGTGTTTTTAAGGGAGTCGGTTGTTATATTTTTGAATAACTTTTTTATTTTTAACGTTTTAGTTATGGTATGTACTACCCGCACTAATCTAATCGCGTTATTCGTCCATTTTTCGCGCACATACTTAATGCAAATTTAAGAATTACATGGTTGTTTCATGGATGGTATTGTCAGAACTGAAGCAAATGAAATGGGACCACACGAGAAGCACCAGCTTTCAAATAAAAAAAGAATCATCAAAATCGGTTAACCCAGCTAAAAGTTATGAGGTAACAAACAAAAAATAAAAAAAATAGTCGAATTCATAACTTCCTCCTTTTTTTGTGTAAACATTCTCGAAATGATCGTTCTAATTATACCAAATTATGGAAGACTTGATGAAGAAACATCCACTTTCAAGTTCATAAGTACACGCAAGATCGTGTTCATCTTGAATATTTTGTGATGTAAAGTGTTATTATCTCATCTGCCAGGATTAGAACCCATTAAATGAGACGTTTTAACATCTTCAATCTATCTAGAGTTCATTTAGACACCTATATCTGGAATGTAGGTGTCTAAATGAACTTTAGATGTGATATACCGTCACCAAAAGAGTTGAGTAACCATGGTTGTTTGATAATGTAGTTGAATAAAATAAACCGATGAATGTTTTCGAATGAAATTTGATTTGGAAAATTAACTATTTATTTGTTTTCTATTATTTTTCTTTTTTCGTTGATTAGGACTTTTTTTTACTTCTGTACTGTTAGGTTTTTTTTTTCAAGGATATTTAAGATACCACAAATTTATATTGATTTTGTAACAGCTACTAAACCTCCTATTTCGAGTTGGCGTGAATTTTCAATTTCATTCTGTATAGATTTCAAATATAAATTCCGAATTTGGCAAAGATATCATAATTTCATAAGTCTTCTCCTAATACAAGCAATCGTCGCTTTTATATTTGTTCTACAAACCCGTTTGCGTCATCGAGATGAAATGTTTACAACGATCGCGTATTAGCGCAACGATCGCTTCTATTCTAGACACGGCTTAGCACCCAGTTTCTGAAAGGCTAACAAAAATTAGCTACAATACTTTCTAACTGGGGCTGTAAATGAATTGCGTCCACTGCATTTCGCAAAAAAGACATCTGAATGTGTTAAAATACTCACTTTTTTAAACGACTTCAAAAATGATGACATTCTCAATTCGGTGGTATTATTTTCTGTTGATTACCTCAGAACCCCGTCATATTTGAAAGTAGATAGACCTTTCCCCACTAGAAGCACAATTACAGGATATCAAACCTTATTACATAGCACGACCAAGTTCAACACAAAAGCTACTGACACAATACATTGAAGGATCAATTTACGTCTACACACAAAAAGCCCCATCAAAGTAGTTAGTAAACTAAACAGTGAATAGACGCTGAAGTGTTGCCACCATTCATTATGCATAGGAGCCATAATAACATTAGCTCAAAGTTGTAGGTGGGTTGAAAGTTATAACTACAAAGCGATACTTTGATATTGATTATAAAATCGATACGGGATGGAGTCATCAGCCGTGTGAGAGGAAATATGTAGGCAACGTCTTTTTTATGGATCCGTACCCAAGCGTGCCAACGGGACCCTATGCCAACATTCATATTTTGGTTATTTCATATTTTGACTGGCCTGTTAGTCTAGTGGGTAGTGACCCTGACTGCTGAGACGGAGGTCGTGGGTTCGATTCCCACCCAGGACAAATCTTTGTTTGATGAGCACAATTATTTGTTCTGTGTCTGGGTGTAATTTATCTATAATATGTATGTATTTAGAAAAATATAAGTATACTAGCTGACCCAGCAAACGTTGTTTTGCCGGGTGAAAAAGAGTGAAAATTTATAGATGTATGTATTTTTCAATGCCAAATCAGAATATAATAAAAGTAAAAAAAATTGTCAAAAAAATAAAAAAAAATATTTAGCGGTGGGTCACCCTTATTATTTAGGGGTATGAAAAATAGATGTTGGCTGATTCTGAGACCTACCCGATATCCACACAAAATTGCATAAAAATCGGTCCAGCCGTTTAGGAGGAGCTTGGTAACAAACACTGCGACACGAGAATTTTATATATTAGAATTTATCAGTTTTCTGGTTGCCATAGTACAGACTCTGCCTATACGCTGTGTTGGTCCTAAGATATTTATTTATTATTCACATGGACGTAATAAAATCGCGTTGGGACTTTATCGTGCACCATATTTTCAACTCTCGGTTTTTAACCGAACATTGAGATTTGAACAGTAGTTCTATTCTGTCAGAATCTTACCGTGATCAAACTTGGGTGAAGTGAGTTTATAGTGAGCAGTCATTAGTGTTAATCTATGGAATAAAAGCTCTGTAGAGTGCAGCACGACTGAGTCTATGCGCGTAGAAAAAACACAGTTCTCTATTTCCAATTCATGGCGCTCAGTATGTTGAAGATCCACTGCACGAGAAAATCCCGCTGCGATTTTATAACGTCCGTTGGAACGTGGGCTATTACTAAAGTTCCGCTGTCTATACATTCGTCAGATATAGGGCTGTATATTGTGAATCGTAGTGGGTGGATAGTTGAAATCTTCAGTCTGTGAGAGTGTACTATTATGGCTAATATGACAACAAAGAATATAAAAATATGAGGTCTCATCTTGGGAGAAATATGGAAAAAATAAACACAGTGTTAAATATTATACGGTGGTGCGCAAGCCTTCGTGTGTTTTCTGCTTTTCATTACAAAAGGTGACAAGTAAAGACCATTATCATAGGAATTGAAAAGGACCTTGCCGTTAACCAACGAACAACACAATAGTCTCGTCAACCAGTATGGAAAATATGGTGTTTGTGACCGCTTTAACCCTATAACAATAATTAAGAATTTGTATGACCACCGCCTGTAATGATTAATCGCAGAATACAAAAAATATTTTATATCCACTTCTACCGTTAAAACATGCTCCTATGTAGGAATATAATGCTCGACTGTACATGAGCATATATTCCTAGTCCTTACAACTGTTTGTTTAAAGTAGGAATGTGTGCATAATAACGTTAATTACCACCAGTCCTTCATTAACGGTCTCAGTTGAAATCTAGAAAAATCCTCGCGAGAGAAGTGTTACAACGCGAACTCTCACTGACCTGCAAATGTTTTATATTACAGTACATGGATGCCCGAACTTTGCTCGGTTTTTTTTTTTTTTTAATTGTGTTACATTTCATTATTTTTCTTCCAATAACAAAAAAACATAAGTCTATGTTTAAGTTGATTATTGAAAACACAAATAAAACGACATTTTCTAAAAATGAATTCTAGCTAGATCGATTTATCGCCCCCGAAACCCCCTGTATACTAAATTTCATGAAAATCGTTGGAGCCGTTTCCGAGATTCCGATTACATATGTATATACAAGAATTGCTCGTTTAAAGATATAAGATAAACAAAATTACTTCAACTTTAGTTTCATTTGTTGGTTTTATAACGTAACACATCACGCCTTTTTTCCCCGGACGGTTGGGCAGAGGTATACCTATAGTAATAGTTCCGTATAGTGCCGTACATAAAGAACAGCATCTTCCTATTTCTTCCCGTGGGTGTGGTAAAAGGTGACCAAGAGACTGTGCTGGACCAGAGCACCGTCCCTTAATTCTTAATTTGGCAGCAGCGTTCTCTATGCATTTTACCAAAATACTGCGAACGCCAAGCCGCCTGCCAAACGTGGCGATTTTGCCACGTCCGACCGTGTGGGGGAGGTTTTAGTCCAGCAGTGGTAGTTTTTCGGCAGAAATGATGATGATGAATATACCTATAGTACTCCCACATTTCGCCAATTATGTTGAAGCCTCATGCAAATAGGGAGCAAGCCTATTGCCATCAACCCGGCTCAAATTCAAACTCCGGGCTGCTATTGAGAAAATACAGACAGAAAAACCCAATTATACTTGTCCGACCTGGGAATCGACCCCAGGCCCACATGCTCAGCAGTAGCGCTTGCAGGCGCTAAACCAACGAGGTAGTCAATAGTTTGAAGTATTATCATGCGAATATGCCTATGGAATGTGAGTATGAAACCATTACTAATCTTCGCAAAGCTTTTGTAGACCCATAACGTAATTCTAACGAAAATGTAATCGTATGAATACACTGGAATCTCTTCATGTATTATGGATAAGTAAAATTCTACGTAGGATTGACCTTTGTGAAACAAGTGTTCACAAAGGTCAATCCATGAATTGAAGATAAAACTTTAGCCTCGAGGTTTAATTTCTTTAGCCTTAAACGAGATAGACAATCGAAAGCCTATTTTGGACCAGAAACTGCTTTCACACACACAATCCCAGATTAAATGCCAAATTAATACCTATTCAATTACGTAACATAATAAAGTGAAATAACTACAATAGCTAAGGTGATAACTGAAAATAGAAAAGGCGTATGCTTAAATCCCAGTCTGTTGAACCATAAGGGTGTATCCCCTTCGTAGAAAAAAAACGGACTAATTAGCATTATTATGAAATGATTATTTTCTGTAGTATTACTAAAGGAACTTTATGTGTTTTTTTACAAACCTTAATTTTGGAAGCTGTGGTATACATCTTCCTTATTTTCAAAATTCAAAACTTACACAGCTGTTAATGTTAGATATATAAGAACTAGTGAGATATAAAAATAATAATCATGTCAATATAATAAAATTCAATCATTTCGGGCAAAACCCATGTTATAATAAATTTTATACATTAAAATATCTTTAACAGAATAAAAATAAAAAGTAACAGAATTGGAATAAATCAATTGTAATCCAATCGATTTCCTATTCTATTTTACCAAACAAAGTTTTACTTTATAGTATCGTTCTATTCACTGTATGTTTTGATCAAAATGTTCAACAATTCCTAACAATTTACGATATTATGGCCGACAAAAAAGATTCTTCCAGGTCAGCAATCAAATGTATAGCCATAAACGTTTGCCATTTCAACATTCATACAGTGTACATTTATATTATTATTAATAAATCTGAAAGTTAAAAGTAATATATTTCTGAACACGGAACATACCTCCCTAAAGGCCTGAAAACGTTTCTGAAATAAAATAAGTTATAAAAGCCGATGACCGTTAGGTGTGACTTATTATTTATTATTATTATTTAACTAACAGCGGCGACTTACGAGTAGGTCGCAGATTCGAACCCAGACAGATGCTTTACTTTGTTTAAATTATTTCATCACCCAGTGGTGATGGTGATGTTAAAACGGTGAAGGAAAACATCGTGAGGAAACCGGTATATTCTAGAACTAAACATTCTACGATATGTGACATCTACCAACCCGCACTGAGCCCGCGTGGTTAATTACGACTCATTCCCTCTTAGTGCGAGGAGACCTGTATCCGAGCAGTTGGTACATAATAGACTAATTATTATGATAAACATCAAATAAAATAATAAATAATCAGTGAAAAAGTAATTTTGTAGACATATAGGTACATTTTGTAAAATAAGTAAGTAAATATGCAATATCTTATGTTGTTGTCCTTTGTTGATCCCTAAATAACACAATATATAGTTAATACACAATTCATAGTTTAAATATCATCGGATACGAGGCACTCGTATAGGTAAACAGGACGTTCTCCCGAAATTGGGGACTTAAGGCAACCCTATTTACGAGCGTCCCATTAGGAAGTGACCTAAATCCGTTGCTGTCAACATTTCTCATGTTTCACCATCCACTTTCATATATGTAAATTAACTTAGCGTCATATTATGTTGATTTACTCGTCAGTGGGGAGTTTTTTATGTATGGGTTCGTTTATCGACGTTTAATTAAGACATGAAGCACTCGTTTTGTTTGAAATTTAAGCGGAATGTAGAGCTGACCACGTAATTGTTTTAGTACCCTTAGGTCGAATGTTAGTAGCTCGTCATACAATGACCAGCACCCTAATTGCGAAACACACAATTTATCAGAATCTGAATGGGATTGAAGATTATTTCTAAACCATTGCGTCATTTGTTCGAATAAATTGTGGCTCAGCAACGTAAATAACGCAATGAATGTTGTTTAACTATGAATATTAAACCAATTCCTACCAATAAAAAGTTCCGCAATTACCCCTCTGGTCCCCAATTACAACGTCACAAAATTTCTTCCACATTCATGCATTGCTGCATATGTTTGAATTATTCGTTTGTTCGACAGCGTAAATAATGCAATGAACTTCAACACTGTCAAAATAAAAGGCTTTACAATTTTTTGTGTGTTACGCATTACCCTTATCGTATTATATGTCTACTAGCTTTTGCCAGCGGCTTCGCCCGCGTGGAGGTCGGAAATTATCCCGCGGGAACATACTACCGGGATAAAAGTAGCCTATGTCCTTTCTCAGGCTCTAAGCTATCTGTGTACCAAATTTCATTTAAATCGGTTCAGTAGTTTAAGCAGGAAAGCGAGACAGACAGACAGAAAGAGTTACTTTTGCATTTATAATTTCCTTTATTCATTTGTACAAACTTATAAATTATATTTTTAAATATTAGAATATAAAATAAAAACATTTAAAAATATAAAAAATAGTAGCCCACCGGTATCGGGAACAGGGTCCAAGCTACCGGCGGTCGGGGCTCCAGAGAGAGGAACCTCCTGACAATGCGAGCCGTGTCCAGAAGTACCGCTTTCTGAATCAAGCCCTTGACCCAACTGCTTAACGAGAGCCTCTTCAGGTGTTGGTCGAGGCTCTTGGCTATCAACCCATTGGCTGTGACGGCTGTCGGCACAATGATCGCTGAGTCCACATCCCACATGTCGACAACCTCGCGAGCCAAGTCAAGATACTTGATTTGTTTATCTTTCTCGGCTTTCACGAGGTTCTCGTCATGCGGAACCGTTATGTCAACAATCATTGTGCGCCTTTCTAGTCGATCCACCACCACTATATCAGGCTTGTTTGCAACAACAGTCCTGTCAGTGACGATGGATCGATCCCAGTACAGTGTGATATGGCCATTTTCAAGAACTGGGTCGGGCACATACCTGTAGTACGGCACTTCTGATTCCACAAGGTGGTATTTCAGAGCAAGTTGCTGGTGGATAATCCTGGCTACAAGATTGTGTCTGTGCAAGTACTCTTCGTTAGCTAGACGAGAACACCCAGAGATAATGTGTCTAATTGATTCCCCGGGACGGTGGCATGCCCGTCAGATGTCCACCGTGCCATCTTTCACAATAAATCTCCGGTAATTGTTCGTCATCATAACTTCGTCCATAATTGCACAAACAAAACCTTCGGTTTCCCCAAAGAGATCACCGAATCGCAGCCAGGATACGGACGCTAGAAAATCTACGTCGGGTCCGTGTAGGGCCCGGAAAAAGCGTCCGTGGAGCTCCTTACTTTGCCATACCTCCATGCGGTCATTAGTGTCAAGTACTACAGGCTTGCACCAGTTGTCGTTAGCCAAGGAGAGCGGGGTGAGGCCCTTGTCCACCGCGACCACATCTCGATGCATCCCCACGTTGGCTTCCAGGAAATATTCCCTGAGACTGTATATCTCGCGATTGTGGAGAGTCTTAGCGTTTAAAAAGCCTCGACCTCCACACTTTCGCGGGATATACAGCCTCATTACCGATGACCGTGGGTGATGCATTCGATATGCAGTCAGTAGCGTACGGACCTTCCTATCCAGGGCGTCGAGTTCGGTTTGAGTCCATTTGAGTATGCCGAAAGAGTACATCAAAACCGGCATGACCCAACCGTTGAAGGCGCGCACCTTGTTTCCGCCTGATAAAAGACTATTAAATACTTTCTTCAGGCGGCCAAAGAAGCGTTCCCTCAACGATTGCTTCATGTCAGTAACATTGATTCCCAAAGCTTCCGACATACCCAAATACTTATAGGTTTCGGATGTGGAGAGGGCTCGAAAGTTTATGGAATCCGAGAGTTGGGTTCCCACGGATTCCACAATCTCCCCTCGCTTTACATGCATGACTGCACATTTGTCCACACCAAATTCCATCCTGATGGCGCTACTGAAGGTTTCAGTTACCTTCAGTAGTTCCATCAGTTGCAAATTGTTGTGGGCAAAGAGTTTAAGGTCATCCATGTAAAGGAGGTGAGATATAACCTGACCACCTCTCCTCAACCGATAGCCTATACCTGAATCCTCAAGCAGTGTGCTCAGAGGATTCAGGGCTAAGCAGAACCAAAGCGGACTCAAACTATCGCCCTGAAATATGCCTCGCTCAATCCTTATCGGCTCGCTATTCCTCTGGATATTTCGACATCCTGGATAGCGAAGGATCGTTCTCCATTGCCCCATACATGACATCAGGAAGGCGCGCAGAGTTGCATCTACTTTATACAACTCCAGCACCCTCATGAGCCATGTATGTGGCACCGAGTCCTAGGCCTTTTTGTAATCTATCCAACATATCGACAGATCCTTACGGGAACGACGAACCTGTTGGCTAATGGCCATATCAATGAGGAGCAGCTCCTTAGCACCGCGGGACCCGTTCCTACATCCATTTTGAGAGACAGACATGATGGAGTTAGTGTCTATATGATTGTAAATTTTAGCTCTCAAAATGGATGTTAGAACTTTATAGACCGTCGGTAAACACGTGATCGGTCTATAATTTTTGGGTTCCGCAGTGCTACCTGATTTATGGAGCAGGTGGGTAACTCGTGTTGTAAGAAACTGGGGTAGCGAACTAGACTCCAAAGCAGTCTGGTACTGAGCCGCCAAGCGAGCGTGCGATCCTACAAACCATTTTATCCAGAAGTTGTGCAGCCCGTCCGGCCCTGGAGACTTCCAGTTGGGCAATGGACGGACTGCACGTGCTACATCTTGGGGGCAGATAGTACATTTCCCCCATTTCTGGTATAGGATCGCAGGCCCGCTCGACTTCTCTAGCCCAATCCCCTTCGGTGTGACTGACAGGCACCGACCAGATACTGCGCCAAAAAGAACACATGGCGTCATTATCCGGCAGATGCGTATCAGCCACATCTTGGATCGGTCGCTCCCAAGCCCTATAAACCCACCTTTCATCACTCTGGAAGGCGCGATTCTGAGTGTATCGGTCCACTCGCCGCTTATACCTACGAATACGGCTTGCCCATGCATAAACTTTCTGCTTCAGGAAGTCTATGCGCTCTGTGACACGGGACATAAAATCCTGAGGGCTGGTATCAGTCCCTGAGAACGCCCGTCTCACAAAGCGCATCACTCTAGGGCGAGTGTTGCCCTCCCTGAAACAGATTAGTTTGCCGATGAGCGCTCTGGCCCCACTAATACGACGCTTTTTTTTTTTTTTTTTTTTTCAGGGTGGGAAATCATCAAATGACTTCTCCCGCTCTGGGCGGAGCGGGAGGGCGTGTCAGACTTTTACTGACTAAAACCCACCCGTGTTCCATCAGTTGCCCATGTGCCAGGGTCACGGTATCTCCTTCGAACAATCACGCGACCCCGGCAGGCATCGGTCCTAGTAGACCCCTACACTGCTGCTGACATCTCTTTGAGGCGCGCGTGGAACACTGCGCGCCGTCGACCCGAGCTTGGTCCTTACCGGGCGGCGAGCTACCCATTGCTCGCCACCCGCAAGCTCGCGCCTACGGTGGCCGGGAGTCCGCTATTGACTCCCGACGCCCGGGGCGTCTCCTCCTGCGGCGGCTAGGGACGTGAGGGCGCAGAGACTGCTACTCCCTCACGCGCCCCGCCTCCTCCTTCGCGAGCATTACTGCTTCGCAGAAGGAGGTGACGGCTTCCCATTCCCTCTCGCTCCGTACCATGGCTCGCACCAGGGCCGGACGCGAGAGGTCGCCGCCGCCGATCGCCTCCACGAGGACACGGCGGTGCTCCGCCCAGGCAGGGCACACCTCCACCGTATGCTCCACCGTGTCCTCCAGACGATCCTCGGAATGGAAACACCCGGACGTATCCTCCCGCTTTATCCTGAACAGGAACCCACCGAAGACCCATGCCCAGTGAGAACCTGCGTCAGGTGGAAGGTGAGGACGCCGTGACGCCTCTCTATCCACTCCTCAAAGAGGGGACTTACCGCCGCAATTGTGGCGTGCCCAACTAATACGACGCTCAATTCTGCACTGCCAAGCTGGTACGGCTGGTTTTGGTCGTGTAGCTCTAGAGTCACTAGCAAATTTGACGTGAGCTACACGACATGCCGCTACAGCCGCGCAGTACAGAATTGCATGAGTATCAGTGAGGTCTTCGCAGTCATCAAAATAGTTTGACAACTGCGAATCCAGAGCCACCACCAGCGCCCTATTTTTGTTATGCATGGGCAAACGAGGTAAACGTGGTCAAAGTTCTGGTGGCATGGATCGATATTCTCGAATCGCACTCTCCAAAGCAATCCTCAATTCCTCATTGCACTGGGTACTTACGTTTGTAGCCCTGTCATCGCTCCCCTCGTCGGCGTGACTTGTGACGTACTGTGGTGGGACCACAACAGTCTGCAATGGAGGTGCGATGACAAGGCTAGTCAGCCTTTCATTTCGAAGGCGATCAAGTACAGTGTCATCCAACATATGATTACGCTGGATGACCCGCACCTGATCCGATAGTCGTTGGGTTGAAACGTTGACAGTTGGCTCAAGCACCTGAAAAAGAGAGAGCATCCGAACACGGTACGCGGTCAGATTGTTTCCCCCTTCTGTAGCCCCATAGTATGAGCGCATGACATTCTCATTGATGGATCTTGTCCATCTCATGCGCTGCACACTTCCGCCGGGAGCTGGGACCCTATCAGAGGCCGGTGGGCCTCGAAGTCCTAAGCCAGCCGGAGGCCAGCGTCCTCTCCGTCGACGAGCAGGTGGTGGCGTCGTGGGCGGAGAGAAGTACTCGTCGCTCGAGCTCGACGCAACTGCCGCGGCCGGTGTCGTCACAGCACCCGCAGTGGGGCTGGGTACCGGCGGCGGCGAGGCGGAGCTGAGCGAGGAGTCCAGTGGTGGTAGGCGTGCATTCCGTGCTGCGGCTCTGGTCAACATTTCGTCATGGATTTTTCATTTTGTAGTTATTGTTTTTCGGAGATGACATCTGTCATGTCACCTCCTCTTCTGTAATTTTTGATAGAATTTTTGCATTTTGCTGTTATGTAGTCTCTTTTTGATGATTTTCTGATATTTTGTAGGTTTAAGTTCACTGTGAAACTGTAAACTTATAATAAAATGGGTTCAAAATTATTTTTACTATTTAAACTGTACTGATTGAAATGTGTGACGTCCTGTTGACACGGTGTTGCCATATATTATTAGTGTGGAAGTGTGGATGTAACAGGTTTTTATTAACCTTAAGTTTCAATTCACTTGAAAATGTTGTCAAAACTTGTACAACAAATTCGAAGCATATTTTAATACCTGTTAAAATTTGTAAATGAAAAGAAAAATATGTTATATTCATTATATTCTTTTTAATGTTTTCAGCGTGGAAACTTAAAGTTCAATTTTATAAGTTGGTCATGCCAAACCAATAACATAGTTTCATATTTGATTTCGTTTTTTATATACTAGAATTACCTGAAAATAGTAAATGTATGTTCGTTTTATATAGCTATGAAAAGAGCTACGACATGGATGGAAATTTTGATTGAATTATAAAGACTTCTGCAACTTGGAATTTTCTTGGCTTCTTTTAAACAAGCGCAAACAAGCGCCGTTCGAGGCGGGCGGAATTACTTTTTTTGTTTTGACATTTGTTCATACTGAACTATTTTTTCTAGGTAAGGAGAAGTTAGGAAATATAGTTTAATATTAAACTAATATGATACGTCTCACTTTAGCCGCTGATAACTCACGCTTTTTCCCACGGGTTCTTTTGTATGATATGGACAGAAACGACAGAACGTTGCCTGCTCCTTTAGCTTTATCCATATGGATTGAGAGCCATGTCTCATATTTAAACACGGGTACTACCAATTTTAGTTGTAAATTAGCCGATTTTATAAGCACGATCCTAGAACTGTAACCCTATAAAAGTTACAAGACGTTTAATGTGACTCATCAGTCAACCGTCTGAACTAAGAAAGTAGTTTATAAAATCAGATAATAGTATAAGCATAGACAGTTTAGAAAATTCTACTAACTTGACTAAATCGGATAACGGTATGAAAGTATATGGTTATGCGTACCTAACGCATAACCGCGTATGAAGACAGTAAACAATTATCCCGCAGATTTATGAAAATCTGCGGGATAATTGCTTACCACCCTAACAGCAGGATCATCATTGCTGTCATTTTGACAGTTCAACAACATTCATTGCGTTATTCACGTTGTAGAGCACACAAATTTTTCAAACATATGAAGCAATGGAAGAGATACCGTGACCCTGGCACATGGGCAACTGATGGAACACGGGTTAGTTTTAGTCAGTAAAAGTCTGACACGGAGAGTGGGAGAAGTCACTTGATGATTTCCCATCAAACAAAAAAAAAGCAATGGATTAGCAATTCGCTTAAAAATCTTTTGTATTGTGTATGAAAGTGATATACGCAATTAGGGTGCTGCTTCATACCGCAATAAATTGTGAAGTCATCGAAGCCAGGACTTGCTCGCTATCCGGGAGTTATTAGGGAATTCTGAATAGTGAACAGTGTGGAACTGTTGCAGATTCCCTGATAAATGTATGGCAATAAACTCACCCACTGACCCTTGTGTACTAATTACTTAAAAGTAGTGCTTGTGATTCGCAATATTTGGAAGAGCTTACAAATTATTGTTATAGCTTAGCAATATCTGGTACTGGTCATACATGATGTTTCCTCCATTCATCATTATCATCATCATTTCAGCCGAAAAATGTCCACTGCTGGACATAGGCCTCCCCCAAGCACCTCCACTTCGACCGGTTCTGTGCTTCTCGCATCCAGCGGATTCCTGCGGCCTTCACGAGATTGGCACTTAAAAAACATGCTTTCCGTCAAAATGCTTTCTGTCTGAAATGCACAACGTTTTTTTTTTATTATTATGAAAAATAAAATTTAAATCAAAAACCTAAAATATATTAAAGTTATTTTTACCAAAAGTTTGATAAGTGATCTACTTAAAATTCTTTTGGAGCTAAAAATATCACTTAGAACTCTAAAAGATTACTTCTCAAATAAAACAGGTAAAACATTGCCGCATTTTATTTTATAACAAACTATTATAGCTTTTGCCATTTGATCACCACTGCTCTCAAAACGGTGAAGAAAAACGTCGTGAGGAAACCGGCATGTCCTAGAACCAAAAATTTGAAGACATGTGACATCTACCAACCCGCATTAGGCCCGCGTGGCAGATTACGGCCTATTCTCTGTCACTGAAAGGAGGGCTGTATCCCAACTGTGGGGACAATATAGGCTCATTATGATAGCTCATGCCAGCGGCTTCCCCGCGTGGAGTTTGGAAATAATCCCACAGGAACGTATTAACTGGATAAAAGTACCCTATGTGTTAATCCAAGTTATAAACTATCTGTGTGCCAAATTTCATCTAAATCCGATTAGTAGTTTTTGCGTGAAAGAATAACAAACCTACATCCATACTCACAAACTTTCACGTTTATAACATTACTAGCTTTTGCCAGCGGCTTCGCCCGCGTGTAGCTCAGAAAATATCCCGCGGGAACGTTCTACCGGGATAAAAAGTAGCCTATGTGTTAATCCAGGTTATAAACTAACTTTGTTCCAAATGTCATCCAAATCCTTTCAGTAGTTTTTGCATGAAAGAGTTACAAACATCCATACTCACAAACTTTCACGTTTATAACATTAGTAAGAACGATGGAACGCGTCATCAACAAATTAACGGTATTCTGAGCCCAATTTAGCATTCCAATACTAGGAAGTACACTTAATGAAGACGACATTAGCAGCAACTGATTGATCCTATATAATTCAGATCTGGGATAGCAATTACCAATGGCTGGATTCTAATTTAACAATCTGCTTGCGCCTAGCACTCACGCATTGTCACTGGCTATAATATACCTACGTGTCTCCAGGCGCGGTCGCAGCCTATGATTTTGGGGGGGGTTACCATTAGTACTGAAGAATATTTTTAGGAAGGTACATCTACTCGTTGGTCTAGTAGTCGAAAGCGCTACTGATGAGCATGAGGTCCCGGGTTCGATTCTCAGGTCGGGAGTATTATTGGGTTTTTCAGGCAAATCGTTCAGAGTCTCGACAGCATGGCTGACTTTGGGGGGGGTCATGACCTCTAAGACCCCCCCTCTCGGACCGCGCCTGCGTGTATCTGTGTTTACTACGTTGTATATATATATATTTTTTTTCAAATCAATAAATCAACATATTTTTATTTCACTGTAACTACATGGGCCCTAAGGAAACGTCAGAAGCTAGGTGCACGGTTCCAATTTCGACTGCCGCAACAAACACTATCGAAACTACAAAAATTCGATTTTGCTTTTTTACATAATTGAAAAGAGAATTTAAAACTCTATCAGATACATCAAAAATAATAATTAAAAAGTCATTATTAAAGAAGTTTTTAATTCAACAAAATCGAAACAGAATATGTTACGCAACGAACATCTTTGGAAGTGGTACGTACAATGATGTTCTATGCAAGCGTGTTGCGCGAGCGTCCCGAATCTACCAGAATCGTTTGTGTTCGCCGCAATGTGGCGGAGTGAGGTCGCGTTAGTTTTATTTCGTTAGGTTAGTAACGTTTCGTGTTAAGCCTCCTACAAACCGGGCGGCGCGACGCGGCAGCGCGACGCGACACTCGTAGAACAATTTTTATGTGAACTTCATGGAAATTGTTCTACAAGAATCGCGTCGCGCTGTCGCGTCGCGCCGGTCTGATTAAGCCTTTAAGTTTGAGATTTTGTTAAAATGGTTAGTCGATATTGTCGAAAGTGGTAGTTTCGATAATGTTGATGTTATTTTTGGTTACTAAAAATATTGAACCTACCATATTCAATAATCATCAATCAATCAACATGTGTGAGAACACTATCGTATTTGGTAGTTTCGATGAAATTCTGGCTATTATAAACTTAAAACATTATCGAAAGTGAAATATTTAGAAAAGTATATGAAATATGAAATTTGTTGTCAAGGAAAGAAAAACTGTATAAAATTTAGAATTTATTCCAAACATAATTTTACCTAAGTTTATAATACTGATTCTTTAACATCAAATTACAACTTTGAATTGCTCTCCTGTAAAGTACGCGATTTGAAGTTTCGATAGTGTTTGTTGCCACAGTCGATTTGTTGATTCCTGTGGAGAAAAGCCGGTAAGAAACTCCATGGTTACTCTTTTAAAAATAATTAGTTTTTACAATGGTTTCCAATAACAGTGCTAATTAGGTATGGGAGGACAGTGTAGGACTGTCGACAAGTACCAGCTCCCCTAGCCAAGTCACAACCGTTTCGTGTCGAATTCCGTTCTCCAATCGGTAACGCCTCGGTGTCAGCAATTGTAGAAAACAATAAGTTGGTAGCCATGTTGACGCGCCTGAGTCGGCCGCTCGTTCTACAATGTCTTTAGAAAAACGACACATTATAACAAAGGATTTAGTGTTGAACATTGTAGAAACGATAAAAAATCATTCTATCATTTTGAACGATGTGAATTTGGCTACGAATTTTCTATTCGTTTGTTTTAACTACGTGACTTAACGTTAAGCGACTAGCGTTAACGATTGCAGATTATAAACTTGGCTAGGGGTAGGTACTTAATAAAATTGAAAATTGTCTACAGTTTACAATGCCAACAACGTTCTCACAGCCACAAAGTATAAAATCTACATAAATGATAGTATTTCATAAATAAGATATAATAACATATTTAAATTAAATATTCAGATATTTTGTTATTATCACCCTATAAAATTTTCACTGCTGGAACACCGGCCTCCTCTCTGTGATAGAGAGAACGGCCCATAAACTACCACGTGGGCCCAATGTCGGTTGGTCGATGTCACATATCATCGACTTTTTTGGTTCTAGGACATGCCGATTTTCTCACGATGTTTTCTTTCACGGTTTTGAGAGCAGTGGTGATTAAATATGTACACAGCATAAAGTGCCTGCCTAGGTTTAAACTCACGACCAACCAATCGTAAGATGGGGCCAATACTATTAGGCCACCACTAAAAGTATATTTATTTGGCAATCACTAAAATACATGCAATGAATTTTACTGAAATAATAAAACATAACCTGTGTAAACATAAACTGCTCAGTTCGTTTGTGACGTGGACAAATCACACATTTACAGGAATTTTTTTTTTTGCTTTATAAAATATCACATTTGATGATACTTTATTCACATTACAATCTAGCCTATTAGCTAATAAGTAATTTAAATATAACTTAAACTGTTAAGTACATAACTATAAAACTAAGAAATCGTCCAATAACGTCTTTCTTATTCACTATAACTTAGAGGGAAGACACTTGATTCACGTGTTCTTTATAAAAGTTAGCACTTTCACTACTGTTTCAGTTCACTTACACTGCACTAACTAACTCAAAGGGTTTAACCCTTTTTAGTCTTCGCACTAATTCAGTGTTGTCAAGGATTTGGATCGCCTCGACATTCACGTGGTGATGAAGTCTGTGTTCATGAGCTTCTGCATATTTTTGTATTACTATGTTTACGACATCCATTTTAAGGTCCCGGTGAAGGTCGCTGTTTCTTATGTACCAGGGCGCGCTGACTATATCCCTAAGTACTTTATTTTGAAATCGTTGTAAAATTTGACGATTACTTTGACTGGTGCAGCCCCACAGCTGTATACCGTAGGTCCATATAGGCTTTAAGACTTGTTTATATATCAACAATTTATTACATATTGACAATGGCGACTGTCTACCAAGTAGCCAATAATTTTTTTTGTAACGAATATCTAATTCGGCTCTTTTCTTTTTGACATGCTCTTTCCAGCGTAGTTTTGCATCCAGGGTCATGCCAAGATACTTAGCAGTATTCGCGTATGGAATTTGTTGATTATTCATGAATACCGGGATGTATTGTGGCTTTTTATTCGTGAAGTTAATGTGGATAGATTTGCTTTCATTAAGTTTGATACGCCATGTTGCAGTCCACTCATAAACACGATTTACGGATTCTTGAACCTTTTCTATGGCTTCCTCATGACTATTTCCAACAGCCATGATAGCAGTGTTGTCAGCAAAGGTTGCAATTACCCCATTTTCTAGCTCAGGAATATCACAAGTGTATAGTAGGTACAAGACTGGTCCTAGTACACTTCCTTGTGGTACGCCAGCTTTTATCTGCCTAAGGTTCGAATAGGCATTTCGTTGTCTTATTCTAAACAATCTGTTTGATATATAGGACTCTATGATATCTGAAAACTGTTGAGGCAACATTGTTCTTAACTTATAAATGAGGCCTTCATGCCACACTTTATCGAACGCCTGGGCAACATCAAGGAAAACCGTGGTGCACACCTTCTTCTCCTCTAGTGTCCTTTCAATTATATTAGTTATTCTGTGTACTTGGTCTAGCGTAGAGTGTTGTTCTCTAAATCCGAACTGGTAATCGGGGATTAGATTTCCAGCTTCAATTAGAGGCTTCAATCTCTTTAGCAAAAGTTTCTCAAATAATTTTGACAATACAGGTAATAGTGAGATTGGTCTGTAAGATGTTGTTTCATGAGGTGGCTTCCCAGGCTTGGCTATCATGATGACTTCAGCTACTTTCCACATGTCAGGAACATGTTTCAACCGAAATACAGCATTAATGAGCGTGGTAAGCTTAACTATAGCTTTACGTGGGAGATTCTGTAAGACTTCTCCTGTAATTAGGTCATAACCAGGGGATTTTCTTCGATTAAAATTGCACTTAATTTCTCTAGATACTTCTTTTGGGGTAACTAACTTAATGTCTGAACTAATTTGTACTCCCCGTATTATCATCTCATCAGTTTGGGCTTCATTTGGTTGAAATATTTGTTCTAAATGCTCAGCGAACCTTAAAGCTTTTTGTTCGTCAGTCACTGCCCATTTTCCATTTACTTCCTTGATAGGAGGAATTTGTACGACTGGTCGTTTTATGTGCTTCGTAGCTTTCCAAAGCGAGTAGCTGGTTTTAGTGTCACTCGTGAATTGGCTAAGGTAGCTGTTTGTTGAATTGTTGTAGTGTGAATTGTTGTTGAGTCGTTGTAGTGTTGAATTTCTATCGTAAGGCGCTTAGTGAGGTTGTTCAACAGTCTTTTATCTTGTGGACATCTAGTCTGATGCCATCTGTTTCTTTGTTTGCGCTTTTCGGTTATAAGACACCTAATTCTTGCAGGGTAGGTGGTTGCTTTGACCCGGTGTGTTTTTTCCGGTGTATTTCTCCAGGCGGCTTTCTGTATACTAGTTGTAAAATTACTCAGTTCCAATTCCAGCTGTTCCGGAGTTTTCAATGGAACCCTTAATTCTATTGAATTATCCAAATCTATTCTGAAACTCTCCCAGTCTGTGTTAGTATTTACAAGCGTTGGATTGTTCTCTGAGTGTAGGATCCGACACCATACCGATAAAATTATTGATGAGTGGTCCGAATTCATGTCAAAACATTCATCGATGCTTAAATAATTACTGGAAATATTTTTAGTTATAAAAAAGTCTATTAAATCTGGAATTTTGCGCGGATCGCTTGGCCAATAAGTTGGTTTTCCGGTAGAAATAGCTTCACACTCTTTTATAGCAGTCATTAGTTCCTTTCCTTTGGTCGTGGTTAGTTTTGACCCCCACTGCGGATTTTTTTAGCGTTGAAGTCACCACCTAAAATGAATCTTTGTCCGAGTTGCTGTAAGAATCTCACATAATGATCTTTTTTTATATTGTATCTCGGAGGCGAGTAGATGGCCGCTACAGTGATTGGATACAGTTGAGATTGAATACAAATCGCTACAGCTTGAATTTCATGACTTTCGGACTTAACTTCTTCATGATGACGGAGATTCTCTTTGACTATAACCGCGGTCCCACCACGGGCAGTATTGTCAGGGTGCAGTGCATGGTACACTTTATAACCTCGGAACTTTATGTATGATTGCTTAGTAAAGTGAGTTTCAGATATAAGACATACATCGATATTTTCTGTGATCAGGATTACTTCCAATTCATGTTGATGTTTAAGTAGTCCGTTTGAGTTCCATGCCATTATTTTTAATGGATCCATTTTTTACGTGTGGGAATAGCAGTCATAGCGCTATTTTCTAGTCTATTCAAACGAGCATTAAATGAAGTCATCAATTTAATAATTTCGTCCAACTTTCCTTCCATACCTTTATCGGAATTAATATTGTCACGAATATTCGCAAGTTCAACAGTTTTAGCTACAACATGCGCGTATGTTTTCTTGTGAGTGTTTTGTGTCACGTAATGATTTTGCATTTGTGAGCTACTTTGCACTTTTTCGATGATTTTGCGCTGGCTTTTTGCCGCCGGTTTCTTCAACATTTTGTTCTTTATAACTTGCATTTCCCGGGCTACTATACATCCTCTATAATTAGCAGGATGTGGTTCTCCACAGTGGACGCATTTTGGCTTTTCATCTGCCGGCTTTTTGCAGTCAGCAGTCAAATGTTTGCCAGTACATTTGACACATCTAGGTTCTTTAGAACAGTATTTGTGTGTATGTCCGTATGCCTGGCATCTCTTGCATTGAGGTACTAGCCTCGAGGTATGGAGCGGTTGTACTTCTACTTTACATCCTAATATTGACTTAATACCATAGATTTTATTTATGTCTTCCTCATTTCTAAAAGTCAGCATAAACATGTTCAGAGGCTCCTTATTTTTCCACCTCAATTTGTTGGCTGCATATTCAATCTGGAAACCTTTATTTTGTAAGTCCTCAATTATCCTGTCAGGCTTACATGTGAAATGAAGGTTTTTCACTATGACTCTTATTGGCCTTTCCTGCTTGTTTTCGTAGGAGTGCCAGAGAAAGTTACTTTCAGTTAATAACTTTGTTATAGACTTATATGTGTCTTCGGTCGCTGCATTTATTTTAACGCTCTTCCCATTCAACATTTTAGCAGTAAATTTATCACCAGATTCAGAATTTGACAATAAGTCAAACAAGGACTGGTAGTTTTCGACGCCATCTACTACTACAGGCGGAGGTGGTGGAATCTTTTTGATGTTTACTTTCTCAGTTTGAACAGTCTCTAAGTGTTCAATGCTAGTAGTTTTAGTGGGCGATGTGTTTAGTTTTCGTTTTTTCCTGCTCTTTTGCCTGATCCACTGAGTTTCCCTAGCTAATTCCTCCTCATCCGTACAATATTCAGGACACGGTGTTGGACTTTTAACTGGTTCAGCTGGCTTACTGGTTGCAGCTGTACTTTCCTGCGTTTTATGCTGTAAATACCTCACTTGTTCTTGGAGGCTGTTTATTTGTTTTTCCATATCAGAAATAACATTACGCAGTTGTTCGTTTTCTGCTCTTTCTTCGCTGTAGTATTTATACAGCAGTTGTTCATTTTCGGTTTTTATTTTAATTTTGGTGGTCTCAGCCATGTTAGTGGTGAGTTAATAAATTACACTTAATAATTATAATTGGAATGTAGGTCAATTCTTACATGATTGTGTGTGTCATCGCGGCGAGCGCGGCCGAGCTGGCGCGGTTGGTTTGCTGCGTCTGCACTTTGCACTTAAGTAGAGCACGCGAGCGACGCGACTAATCTCAACGAATACCAAAACACACTGAATTTACAGGAAATGAAGTAATTGTTTTGTACCCGTTATTGATTGACCGCTTTATTAACAAAGATCATTAAAATATATTTTTATAGTAAATGAAGTAAAGTTAAAATTATCCTGCAATTGCCTCTTTGTTCTGCGGCCGCGGACGCTTCTGCTGAGCATGACTTCCTAGGTTCGGTTCCTGTGTTGGATAAAGTAGTATTAATATTGAGGTTTTCCTTCTAAAAAAATTCTGTAGCGGCTCGGAGTCTGGATTTGTGCCCAGATGATGGCAATAGCGTCGCCCCCTATTACATGGAACTTAACCATAACTGGCGAAATGTGGGTGTACTATATAGGTGCACCACTGCTCAAACCTTCGGGAAACAAGGCGTGATGTTATGTAGGTGTACGTAAAAAAAAAACAATACATTTCATGTGCTCATGTTTTCGTACATCCTGTCTCTGTAGCTGTCGCGCAACCGGCATTCATTCTTTATTTAACCTCATTAGGGGATATATTAGGGACTTCTTTAGGGGGTTGTGCGGTCCATAGCCCTTTACGAGGCACCGGTATGGACGCGCTCCTTTAGGCTGCTACCAACCCGCCGCCGCGGTTGAGCGTAATAGAAAAATCTGTATCTGTATATAACTATAAGTATTATGTATATATACCTAATATCAAACTTTGTGTATCAGAATGGTTACGGCTTATTTACTGTGTGTGAAGGTTCTTATGAATATGGTTTGTTGGGAAAGGGTTTCACTAAATAAAGCACAGAAAGACAAGACTAGACATTTATTTCAATTAGGCTTGTCAGTAATTAATCAGAAAGCTAGTTGTCCGTTCCAAAACTAGGTCTTCATGGAGAAGAAGGACAAGAAACTCCATGGAAACAGTATTAAAGTATTATATCAACTCACTTCTTATATTGCCATAAACTATTATTATCTTAAATATATTTCATTCTATCTCTTGGACCATTGTCCAAGAGATCTCAGAATAGTATCAACATAATCACAAAAATAACAATAGCTAGGCAAAGAAAGAGTATGAATATTCCATTTTATATGATTTAAAACATTATTAATATTGGCAACAATATAAAAGGTACAACAACATTTTCATAATAAGCAATAAGTGTTACATAATATCAAATTACTTAACTTACGTGACCTCTGCTCGATATTTCCACACAACAACAGCACTAGAACTAACCAACTACACATCTTCCGAGGAACTGTCCCGATAAAGTAATTACAATCCGTTTAGGGTTCCGTTGCCAAATGGCAAAAAACGGAACCCTTATAGATTCGTCATGTCTGTCTGTCTGTCTGTCTGTCTGTCTGTCTGTCTGTCTGTCCGTCCGTCCGTATGTCACAGCCATTTTATTCCGAAACTATAAGAGCTATGCTGTTGAAACTTGGTAAGTAGATGTATTCTGTGAACCGCATTAAAATTTTCACACTAAAGTAGAAAAAAAACAATAAATTTTGGGGTTCCCCATACATAGAACTGAAACTCAAAAATGTTTTTTTTTCATCAAACCCATACGTGTGGGGTATCTATGAATAGGTCTTTAAAAATGGTAATGAGGTTTCTAATATCATTTTTTTCTAAACTGAATA
Organism: Aporophyla lueneburgensis; assembly: GCA_932294355.1. Taxonomy (NCBI): domain Eukaryota; kingdom Metazoa; phylum Arthropoda; class Insecta; order Lepidoptera; family Noctuidae; genus Aporophyla; species Aporophyla lueneburgensis. The sequence goes on along the minus strand of OW028746.1, from coordinate 15,227,993 downwards.
GTTTGCGCGAGAGACACTTCCAAAGTGGTAAAATGTGTGTCCCCCCCCCCCCCCCCCCCCGTAACTTCTAAAATAAGAGAATGATAAAACTAAAAAAAATATATGATGTACATTACCATGTAAACTACCACCGAAAATTGGTTTGAACGAGATCGAGTGAGTAGTTTTTTTTTAAAACGTCATAAATCGTAAACCGCAATTTACCTTACATTCAATCAACTAAAATATAAAAAAAAAATATTTTTAAACCGAGAATACCTACAGGTTTGTACGGAACCCTCGGTGCGCGAGTCCGACTCGCACTTGGCCGGTTTTATATCCTACAAACGTCAATCTAACAAAATCGTCAGACATCTCCCGCCATTTTGAACAAATTACAGATCATTACACATTTTGGCTTAATAACTTCTAACACAGATAATAATAAACCATTGTTATGTAGTGAAACAGTTTAAAAACATTTTATGGTAATTTAGCAATTTAACAAGACTGATTCGTAACTTCTTCGTAGTTACGAATCATTAAAAGAATATCAATATGAACTGACAGCATTGTACCAGTCGTTTGGATCAGCTTAATAAAGTAAAATGGTAATATAAAACCTACGATATACTACAACTATAATTAAATAATTATTAATTATTTCTAGTACTAAAATCATAATTATTTTTACTATTTAAGACGAGTCAGTTTTTGTAAACACTTTATCTAGTCAAATTAGATACTTATAGAAGTATTGGTTCAATGCTTCGTTAATGTGATAGATGTCATTATCTACCCAACAATTATAAAATATCAAAATGAAATATCTAACAAGCGCGACCCAAAGGGTCATGGCCATCCAGCTAGTCCGGGGATACCGTACGGTCTCCTGTGTGGTGGCGAGCCTCCTTGTCGTACGGCCACCATGGGATCTGAAGGCAAAAGTTCTCGCGCATTATATGTGGGAGCGGCGCGAGGAGGCAAAACGCCGGGGCGAAACTCCGCTACCGCGAGAAATCACGACACGGTGGACATAGATCCGGCGACATCTCATGGTAACATGACGGGTACGACTGTCGCAACCCAGTGCTGGGCACGCCACAATTGCGGCGGTAAGTCCCATGTTTGTGGAGTGGCTGAAGAGGCACCACAGCGTCCTCACCTTCAGTCTTACGCGAAGCTACAGGCTGACTTACGACATACTATACACAACTACGTCTCAGTGCTCCAGAGGCTGATGAATCAAAAAGTTTTCAGGGTTGCGTGGGTCCAGCTAGACCACCCAATAATAATGCCACCACATCAAGAATTTATCGATGGCAGGAGCTTGTATATACTCCCTGACCATGTTATCGAACGATGTGGTGACGTGTGATTATCATCAATACGGTAAAAAGGAGATAACTAATTTATAATGACTGACCAACATTATAATTTAAACCAAGGTCAGTCAAAATCACCAATAAAACGTAATCTTGCCTTTATTTGGTAAGACGCTACTAAACGCTTTCTTTGTATTAAAGGTAGATAAAAGAACGAAAATTGCAGGTTACCTGCAAACTAAAATCTTCTTGCTGGTATATTTTTTCCGTTCACTTTTAAGCTCCATAGTAAGAGTTGCCAAGAACTTGTATAGAAAACGCAAGAAAGTAGACAAGATCTCGCACAGGTGCAACGTTGAACTCCAAGATGTAGCAATTAGGAACATTACGTAATTGGCGTACACGTCGTTTATAAATCTCCAAGACTGCTTGTAAATTATGGCTTAACTTGTACTTATGTATCTTTTTCTATACACATAGCGAGTTAAAGATTATGGAAGAATTGCAATTGTTTCGTAGATTTTTCAAATTTGTAGGTTCAACTCTCTTTAAAAACATAGATTACATATGTACATCATTTTACAGATGCCCGATTGGGTCTGAATGTTCTGGAGTGGTGACCGCGTAATGAAAGACGTTGGAAGGCCTCCCACAAGATGGACCGATGACTTGGTGAAGGCCACAGGAATCCGCTGCATGCGAGAAGCATAGAACCGGTCGAAGTGGCGATGCTTGGGGGTGGCCTATGTCCAGCCGTGGACGTCTTTTGGCTGAAACGATGATGTTGAAACCAGTTTCACCAATATGACCAAAACCAACATGTCGCGCATATTTGCATCTTTGTTGGGGGTATCAGGACTTCACTAATATGAAAGAATTTACTGTGTGGTCACCAACCTGCACATATAAATCATCATCAGCCTGTATTGTTCCCACTGCTGGGACACAAGCCTCCTCTCGGTGAGAGGGACCGGGCCGTAATCTACCACGCGGCCCAGTGCGGGTTGGTAGATGTCACATATATTCGAATGATTGGTTCTAGGACATGCCGGTTTCCTCACGATGTTTTCCTTTAGCGTTTTGAGAGCAGTGGTGATGAATTTATTTACAAAAAGTAAAGCACCTGCCTGGGTTCGAACCCACGACCTACATCTCGTAAGTCGGGGCTGATACCACTGGGCCACCACTGCTCTATACTCTGCACATATAAATAAAAAAATGCAAAAACGTTGCGTCACAAATCAAAACAGAGAACCACGATCCATCAGAAGCTATTAACGTCACCGTTATTTCATAAAGTGGTTACCGCAATGTAAATAAACAAGGAGCTTAAAGCGACGTCGGCTAGTGGTAAAAAAGAAGTTAAAGTTTCCACATTATTCCTGTGAGGCGGCAAGAAGTGTGGAAGTTTGCGGAGGATGTTTAAATTGTCGCTCGGCTACACGAAACTGTTGGCAGACTGTAGCGCCATCTGTGGCCCGCAACCAGAGTAATGCTCCATTGAAAGGTTCACTGATTTGTTTTGTAAAAGCTAGCCACCCATGGCACGACACTAAGCTAAGTAAGATAGTGCAACACTCGCTTACGTAATTTGGTCTGTAATGTACTGAGTGCCACTTTGACGTCAAAGGTACCAGGGTACCAGGAACAGAAATGTTTTATATACCCTCCTACGGGTTAAGTACTATTGGGCTAATTCCTCAGTGCGGTCAACGTGGATTAATATGTGGTCACGTCATTATGTACTAGCTTGATACTGTTGCTTGTCATCAAACAAGAAATCCGTTTACTTTCAACTAGAGACGGTTTTCTTGGAAAAACTGTACATAGTGCCAGGGACGCACTGCTTGTTAGCATGGATTCAGTATAAGATTCTGAAAAATTTCTATTCGGGCTGTTGAACGTTCCGAAAAATTTGAACGTCGTGAACTTTAAAAAAAAAATGTTAACCTTACATTTTGACCGCGTAGATAGTGCACTCTTCTATGAAACAAAAGTTTATTTTTTTAAAACAACAAAAAAGAAAGTTTAGAAAAAAATGATAGTAGAAACCTCAATACCATTTTTGAAGACCTATCCATAGATACCCCATACATTTTTTTGATGAAAAAAATTTTAGAGTTTCAATTCTGAGTATGGGTAACCCCAAATTTATTGTTTTTTTATTTTTTTATTTTTGTGTGAAAATCTTAATGCGGTTCACAGAATACATCTACTTACCAAGTTTCAACAGCCTAGCTCTTATAGTTTCGAAAAAAAGTGGCTGTGACATACGGACGGACAGATAGACAGACAGACATGACGAATCTATCAGGGTTCCGTTTCCTGCCATTTGGCAACGGAACCCTAAAAACGTTCAAAATCTCAAAAATTTATGGAAACTCGAGTTATTTTTGACAGATTGGGACTGAGATCACACTGTGAACGTGCTTAAAAATACGAGGATTGCCTCTCTGCCGTATATTGCCGAGCTATACGAAGTAGGCCGAATGACGCGCGCCAATTCAGGAATTTGTTTCTTTCAACTTCCACTTTCAGCCACTTCAAGCTTCTACTGGTCTATGGTCGAAACCGAAAATATGACCGGCACATGTTTTGTTTTGTCCAAATATGGCCGAATATGAAGTTTCCGTCAGACACTAATGTTTTGTTACTAAATGATGTAAATGTTTGTCAGCACCCATTTGTGTCCAGATAACAATACGTTCTTGCCATGACAAACCTTCCTGCAGGTGTGGTGATTATGACATTATCACGCTTAGTTGGTTCATTGTAGTCCACATTGTCTGCATTGTATTCTAGTGGTCTACAATAGTGTCCAACGATCTTGATGGACGTGTATATACAAGGATTATGAACGCACAAATGAACAGACAGTTCTCAAACAAATTCGTACCTAATAAAAGCCTCGAAAACTGTTTCCTAAAACATTTACCTCCGAAATGTTAGAACCGAATTGGAACGTAATAAAAATAAAACCAAAAATGTTTTCAATGTAAAAGTAACTTATTGGAAATACTCAATGGCCACAGTTGGAGCGGTTCGGAGTCAAGTAACGGACGGAGTCTAAAATTTAAACAAAGTTTGTTCCGGTCTCTGGACATGGATGGCCACTCAAAGGCCAAGGCTACATTGAGCGCGACGCGACCTGCCATATACATTGTACAGTATATCACCATAAATAAGAAACAAAAAAAAAATAAAAATCTTTTATATTCAGATTTCATAGAAATTAGTACAATACAGTAAAACTTATGGAAATAGTGTTAGTACTTAGTTACAAAAAAAAAAAAAAAAACAACTTATTTACTAAAACAATACACAGGGTTTTTTAATTAACTGACGAAACCTTGCAGACGTAATGGCAGGTCTGTATGAGCGATAAAAATAAATACATTTATATTAAAGTGTGTAGCTACTAGTACGAGTACATATGTTGAACGTATGTACATAGTAGCCATACAATTCTCAACAAGACAACCGAATAGAGGGTGACTACTCTGAAGACCAGAGAGCAAAGCGCGCCAATCTTTGTGTGTTCGCAGTAAGTAAGTGGTGCTCACAGGTTTCAAAAGTAAATGATAAATGATTTTATTTATATCAATAAGTTTTCACAAATACTTTTAAACGTTACACATAATTTAACAACTAGACGAAGTCAGCGAGTGTGCTCGCTTCGTTTGCTAGTAGGTAAAATAGACTCCCATCGCTTCGCTCGCTTTTTGCATTAGAAAATGTGCTCCGCCCAGTCGTATGGTACTTGAGCTTGTTCCGCTCGCTCATTTTGGCTTGCTCCACGTGCTGGTCTTATGGAGGGCTCGCTTCACACGTTTATGACGAGAAATCTTAAATTTTTCAAGTGAATTAAATCAAAATATTAATGACGTCAGACGGTATTGTCTTCACACCATTTTTGTCGCCCTCTCAATATTTAATATTTATTTTATTAATGTATTTGTGGGCGAATCGACAACGCCTAAATGTTAAAAAGTCCCAATTCTCTAATACGTATTACTGGAGTTGTCGTTTTCACACCCATAAATAAATTACCTTCGTTCGAATCCCCTACAGAAAATATTATATTATTTAAAAGTGTCAATTCGCAGTGAAATTCGCGTCGCAAACCTCTAACCAACGTAGCCTCAGCCTTACGGTAAGCTGCAGTTGCACCAGCTTGCAAATTACACCAACAAATTGATCGGCGAACTCTTCTAACGGTGAAATAATCTACGAGTTTTTATTCACTGCGATGGAAACATCGTTTTTATATTCTCGCAGTTTTATTGATTGATTGGCAGATTTAATAAACTGTTGTATACAGACTGTTGTTTTTCCAACTATTTACGGTTAACAACTTTTCATTCAGCACACCAATGCATACATGGTTTAGATTTGAGGGAAAAAACACCTTTGCGTCACCCGATCAGTTGATTACTTTTGTATGGAACGTCGGTATCTTTTTTTGGAATCTCATATAGGTTCTTTGGGGAAAATTGTTTAGTATCGTGAGTAGAATCAGCCTTTAAACAGATGCAGTTGATTATATCAACAGGGCTGTTGATATGATTATACAACAGCCAGGAATACAATCTATAGGGCAAATCTGTATTCGTGTGATTTTTAACACGCTTTTATTTGCTTGGTATGTATGTTTGTATCTATATAATGGAATTATTGAACATGATTTTCACCCCCTTGAAAACGTCAGATTAATTTGAAACTTCGCACACTTATCAAGGACCGATGATAATACAATAATTTGATAAATATATACCATTATCTTGGCCAGGGTCTCCATAACAGCAAAATAAAAACGAAAAATTAGCTTTTGTAGGTAGACGAACTAAAACTTAGAAAAAAAAACTAAGAAAATTACGAAAAAAAAGCGTTGAGTGCTTGATATCAATGAAAAAATACCTCAAAAAAGCACTCCACGCTTTTTTCCATGTATTTTCCATTTTTCCGTGTTTTTTAGATTTATAAACTATTCTTTTTTTTTTCTTCTGTCACGGTAAATCAGCCATTGCAGCAGTATTACAAACTGCACAAAGCAAATTAATCGACAGGCATCTAACTGTTCGATAGCGGACTCCTAGCCACCGTAGGAGCGAGCTTGCAGGCGGAGAGCTACACATTGCGCGGTAAGGACCAGGCCCGAGTTGACGGCGCGTAGTGTTCCACGCGCGCCTCAACGAGATGTCAGCAGCACTGAAGGGGTCTGCTAGGACCGATGCCTGCCAGGGTCGCGAGATTGTTCGAAAGAGACACCGTGACCCTGGCACATGGGCAACTGAAGGAACACGGGTAGGTTTTAGTCAGTAAAAGTCTGACACGCCCTCCTGCTCCGCCCAGAGCGGAGGAAGTCATTTGATGATTTCACATCCAAAAAAAAGGCATCTAACTGTTAATTTATATGTCAGTTTTATTTAGTGCTCCACTGAACACCGTTTCAAATTCTCATTGTGAGTGTTAATTGATTGGCAGTTCTAATTAACGCCCGCGAATCCAAGCGCGTGGATGTCGAATAGAACTCTGATAGGATGTTCTGATGGAACTTTCATTCCCGTTGGAACGACAGAGTTACATACAATGTGAATGATTAAAGTCCACCTACTTAGTATAACGAAGTTGTTTAATTGAATAATAAGGTCAAAAAAACATAAACCTACATGGGCATTTGTGAAACTAGGTGTACGTTTCCAATTGAAGGTTTAAATTTCGTTTTTTATTTTTATTTTGTAATTTGGAGTGTGTTCAGTTTATTTTGTGTTATTCCTGTGCATAATTTCAGCCGAAAGACGTCCACTGCTGGACTAAGGCCTTCCCCAATTTTGGAGGTTTGCCATAATCGCCACGGTTGGCAGGCGGGTTGGCGATCGCTGTATAGTGGTAAAATGCATAGAAAACGCTGCTGCCCAATCACTAGTAAGTTCTCTAGGCCTCATACGACACCCATGCAGAAATGGCATGTTGTAACTACGCTTTACGTCCGGCACCACACGGAAAATTCCTATGCGAGTCCCATTAACCTCTAAGTCCCTGAGATACCACATTTGGTATCAGACACAATTGTTTTTAAATGTGTCTGTAATTACGGTAATGGACTGGTTAAATAGTTTTTCTTTCTTTGATCGTTTCCGATAAAGAAGAGACTCCACAATTTCCTACTCTTTTAAAAATAATTGCTTTTACAATGTTTCCAAATTACTCTGTTAATAGGGTGGATAGTGTGGGCCTATCAACAGTACCAATTTGTCACTTACCCAAGAAACAGTTTATCTAGATATATAAATCACATCGCCATGATTTCGTTCCAGTCAATTGCAGAGGCTTGCAAATTACACTCGGTTAACAAATTGATCACCGAACCACAGATTACTTACCTCTGTATAATTTTAGTTCACGTCTAACGGATAGTTTATTTTTATTATATCTAGCGCTTTGGTACATATATATTTATGGTAGGTTGACGGAATAATTATAGTATCACTATCATGATTACTGCGTCTGTTAGACTAATTACATAATATCACGCCTTGTTTCCCCGAAGGGTTGGGCGGAGTTGTACCTATAATAGGTACCCCCACATTTCGCCAGATATGCTTTATTCCGATATTTAATAGCCTATTTCCGGGGTGTGTATATTGCCATCAGCTACAAATCCAGACTCCGGGCTCCTGCTACTGAGAAATTTCAAATAGAAAAAAATGCACTGACAATCAAACCTAGGACCTCATGATCAGCAGCAGCGCTTGCGACGACTAGAACAACGAGTCAGATAAAAAGAACAATAAAATCCATGTCGGTTTTTGAGCATCATCTATCTGGCTTACTACACTGCCCCAGCGACTAATTACTGACCAAATTATTTAGGGCCAATGAAATGGAATCGTATGATATAACTATAGACCAAGATTTTCGACCCTCATTTATCTTTAGATTCGCCAAGACACCGAAACCTCTAAAATTGATTATATTTTAACCAATACCAATTGTCAATTCATCATAATTTTACTTACATGAAATCGAAATTGATTTCATACAATACAGATTACAAATTATTCCCAGGGTAATGATGTGCAATTAATTTGTTCCATTTAGAAAAAGAAAAGCTCTGAAGCGAGTCGCCATTTTGTATTGACAATGACATCATGTACTTATCGGATCGTTCGTTCAGATAGCGTTGACTCGCCTCATTGGCTGACCTAGTGGGTAATTACGTATCACACATAATTGCTTTTAAAATGAAAATGTCAGTTCAATAAAATTCATTGCGTTATTTACGTTGAAGCAGACGAATTTTTCGAACATATGAATCAATGTGTTAGCAATTTACTTCAGAATGTTTAGAACTGTGCATAAAAGTGCTTTACGTAATTAGGGTGCTGCTTCATACCGCAACAAACTGTGGAGTCATCACATCATCATTACTTTAGTACTTATTTTGATTAATACTTAGTCTTAAGTTATGGTATACAATGTTACTTTTACTTTGGATAAATAAATAAATCTAAATCTAAAAATCGAAGCCAGGAGTCACTCGCCGACCTTCTCAGTCGCGGCCGGTATGAACTGCTCCGAATTGCTCGATGTATTACGGCAAAAAACTGACCCACTGGTCCTTGCTAACTAATTAGGTTATAATAGCGATGGTTTAAAATATTTAGAATAGCTTATAAAAAAGACCTCTTTCCGAAATCTATGTGAAAAGCGCTGTAAAACATTTCTTTAGCCTGTTCCAAAATTATTTGATAAGTAAACTTGTTTAGGTTAAAATCTTCCGTAATCACGCACTCAATGGAAATAGTATTAAGAAGATATCAGATTTTTATTTCACTAGCTTTTGCCAGCAAAGCCGCTGGCGTAAGCTTTCAAAGCGCGTTCGATGCTCCACGCGGTCAGTAAGTATCCCCGGGAATGCACTACTAGGATAAAAAGTATTTTGTGTACGAGTACAGGTTATAAACTATTTGTGTACCAAATGTCATCCAAATCCGTTTAGCCGTTTTTGCGTGACTGAGTAACAAACATCTAAGCATCTAAACATCGAAACATACAAACTTTTTAACAAACAAACAATTAGTAGAATAGTAGAATCACTTTTCCAAATATAGCGATTGAATAAAATTATTAAATTGTAATTGAAAAATCATTGAAGAAAATTAAGGTTTGTAAAATTTACCTTAATTCTCAAATGACAAACATTTTTAAGGTGATACAAACTTGGAATTACATGTTTAACTATAAAATTATTAAGTGGCACTGAAAAAGTTTTTGACCGACAACTTAAGTCTGCTGCAAACTTAAAGTATAATTTGGTTTTAAATAAATAAATTGGCATCCACTGGCACATTTTTTATCTTTACTTTAGATTTTCATCAAATAATTTGGAATACACCTCATGTCACCATATGTGATTTCCAACAAAGTAATCTGAATTATCCCACAAAAACATTTCGTGATAATCTGTCAGCACTTACATAAAGCTTTAACTCTTAAAACTTTATCCGATCGCCTCCAAAAGGCTAACTCTACAATTCTTACATTTTGATCAAAATATATGGCTTGGCCATTCCTATGTTGACTGGTCTTTTTTTTTTTTGTGGGTGGGAAATCATAATATGACGTCTCCCGCTCTGGGTGTAGCGAGAGGGTGTGTCAGACTTTTACTGACCAAAACCCACCCGTGTTCCTTCAGTTTACTCCTTAGAAAACAACCAATTGGAACCCCGCACCTAGCTTCTGATGTTTCATAAATGCCCATGTAGGTTTATGTGTAACAAAATATTTTGATTAAATTTGATTTACATGACACAAACGCCCCTGCGGCGCCGTACCACTCATATAGCCGCAAACGCAGTGAAATCTTTTCTGTGCGGCGCCGCAACGCATCATATAGACAAGCTTTAACTCATTTTCTCAGCGTAAAAATAAAAAAATTCTAAAGAATAAAATTCGTAAATAGATTTCGAAAAGTTTTCACCTTATAACTTAGTTCAAAGTCGAAGACGAGTTTGCACAAGGTGTTGTTGAAATGGAACAAAGTTTTTGCCTTGACGGGGCAACGTCATTATCGCATTAGTTCATTAAGAAGGGCTCCAGTCGACTCTAATAGTCTATGAAGCATTCTCTCCACGTCAACTTGAATGTATTAAGTACCTTTCTGAAAGATCTAGAACATCAAAGTGACTCACGACTTTATTATATTCCCACATGTACGGTCGTACCTGCATACGACTACTTTTAAAAAGTGCTTCCACACTTATTGCAATTTCACTTGTCAAGCGAGATATGTCTCTAGCAGAAATCCTTTAAAAAGAATATTGAATTTATTTTATTCTTTATGCATTTTCTCTTGTTCTCGTATGCATTAAATATATCAGAGACTACTTTATCAATCTGGTTTCTATTGATTTTGTTTTGTACATGTGAACGCTTTCAGTTTGTTTAAAGATAGTCGTGGAAGACTATCCTAAAGGCAAAAATTTTGTAAAATAATTTATGTTGCAAAGCAGGTAATACGAAAAAAAAAATTTTGTATGGTCTACCTGTCCGCTTTTTTTATTTATTACGAAGTCATATAATATATTATAAACTTATGAATGTACAATAATTACAAAGTCGTTGTTAAATATTAAAGTGAAAACTAGCCAGGTGTAAGTCGAACTCGCGCAAGAAGAGTTCCGTACCACAAAGCTCAAATTGCCCTTACCTAAATGTTATGATTTGTTTTATATTATTATCTGCGGCAATAAAAAATGCATACTCTGTGAAAATTCCAACTGTCTACCTATGGTTCATGAGATACAACCCGCTGACAGACAGATGTACAGACGAACAGCGCAGGCTGATTAATAGGGTCCAGTTGTTGGCACCCTTGGGATAAAAATGGTGTGTAGAGTGTTGGAAGACCATCATGTAAAATACGTGGTTTCATTTAATGATGATAACCTAATCGTTACCCAGTACTTACCTATTGCCTTATTCAGCAAGTATTTACATTTAAAACACGATATCCTTCTTTTAATAATTTCAGTATTGTACATTTACAGGTCTGAAACAGTGACCTGGGAAACATTCAAACGGTTTATTACAATCATTGGAAAAATACCGCTACCATCATAAAAATATATTATAAATAACGCTTTCAATAAACATGAAACGAAAAATTCAGTAAATATTCATATGTAAAATCATGAACACACTTTCACTTCATACAAAATGTGAAACCATTTATGAGTGCCTATCATATCTCGTTCAATTTTGTTAAATTGGTATTGAACATACATAATATTATAGGTACAATGTTTCAGTAGTTAATCCACACCTCTTAGTATTAAATTAATTTGGTTTATTTACTTTCGAAATGTAAATTTTGTTCGCTGTAAAATAATGAGGTTGACTGTACTCAGGAGAGCTTGTGTGCCATAATTGACAACGTGGCAAAAACTCGATATTATACCATAATGCCGACGGTCACAAACGGGACAAATAAAATTGGCGTCGTTAGCGCCAACCAAATTAGAGTGACCCTGCACTCGGATAACATCAAAGAATTTTTAATCATACTAAAGAATTGTAACTGTACTGTCGACTCGGCTCGAATACTGAATGAGCACTAATGCCCTGTCAAAGGTGAGAAAACGATTATTAATGGTGTCTTCCTGTCTAGGACTGGGATAACTTTGTTAATTCTCCGAAGACATTTATAAGTTATACAATTCACTATGAATATTAATATTTTGTCCATAATAGCGGTACGAACCACAAAGATGCTTCACAATTAACTGCTACTCAAAACACGAATTTTATACATCGGTCATATGTTAAAATGCATGACGGAACAAAAAAATCGATGATACTGTTTGTTTTTGACACACATACCATGCTACTTTTTTTAGGGTTCCGTGTGAAAAGTATCCGAAGTGCAATATTATCTCATCATCACCATTTCAGCCGAAAGAGGTCCACTGCTGGACACAGGCCTCCCCTAAGAAACGGCACTTTGACCGGTTCGATTTTTGAGTGGTTTTGCCAATATTATCTCGATATGTACGCATTTCTATCGACAGAAGCAAGAGATAATATAAATCTTGACGTTTTAATAGATACAGAATATTTTCAATTATTGTGATACTAATAACAGTAAACTAGATATGGCTATACCTACCTAGTTTACAACAAACACTGAACAAAATGTGGCACGCGAACGAATTAAAATCTAGCGTGCTATAGATTAGGTAGTAGGTACCGTGTAGTGCCGGACGTAAAGAATAGCACCACCACATTTCTTCCCGTGGGTGTTGTAAGAAGCGACTAAGGGACTTACTAGAGAATGGGCAGCAGCGGTCTTTATGCATTTTACCACCATACTGCGCTCTTCAACCCGCCTGCCAAGCGTGGCGATTATGGCAAATCTCCCCAAAATCGGGGGAGGCTTATGTCCAGTAGTGGACATGTTTCGGCTGAAATAATAATAATATAGATTAGGTATACTCGTCATCATCATCATCATCATCATCAGCCTATAACGTTCCCACTGCCTGGGGCACACTCCTCCTCTCGGTAAGGCGGCGTTTACTCCTGTTTTATGTTTATTTTAAGCTACAATATTGAACACTAGCTTCTGGCCACGACTTCGTCCGCGTGACATTTCTTGACCCACCTCGTCGCATCGCGTCGCCTACCCGCGCTATTACGAAGTTTTCGCTTAAAGCTTTTTCTGACTCTTTCTCTTTTTATTCAGCTCCTAAGGATTCTAGCGTAAGTTTAAATAGCCTATGGCCTTTATTTATTTTTAATATTTTAAGCACATAAATGCACAGAGGCAGACTTAATGCCATAGGCATTTTCTACCAGTCCACTTTTGGGTGATGCAGAGACAAACAGTGATAGGTGCAAGGAATTGGAGGATATTTAAATATAAAACATAATATATACCTTACCACATATAAAACATATACATAAATATACCTTACCTACTATGACCTTTCTCAAGAATTGTAGTATCAATTGCAATTGATTTTTTCAAATCCGGGTGCTAGTTTCAGAGATCAGCACGTTCAAACAAACTCTTCAGCTTTACTGACAGTCAGTAAAGCTGAAGAGTTTGTTTGAGCGTGCTGATCTCTTATAGAAGCAAATATAGCAATATCCATGTAAGGTGATTTTGGGAAATTTAAATAAAACTAATTTTGATAATCATACCTATGTTTTTTTAACAAAATTTTATTGTATTGCAACGGGAATGTTAAAATACACATGTGCAAGCGATTATATTATTATAATAAAATAACTAAACGATAACGTTAAATATTGAAAAAATACTGGATATTGCTGTTATTGTTCTTGACAGTAGGATATTGCTGTATTTGAATCTCTTACTTTGGGATTTTGCTGGAATTGCACCGATGGACGCCATATATAAAAATGTGTATACTAGGACGTATGAATTAGATACTTTAATGAGGTATGTCTAATATTATGAAATTTTATTGACCGAGTTAAAAAAAAACGCACACAAATAAAAGTTCACAAAAAATATTTATTTATGAAATTTTCAATAGAACAGACGCAATCAATGCTGACAAATCAAAACAAAGATGTTTTGTAAAGTATGTTATTTATTTTTATTTATTTATACATTATAGTCTTTACAGGTTCGTTTTACTTTTATATCATTAAACCAGAAATGGTTTGTATTGATACTCACATTCGCATTAAATGAACAGCACTGCTTAAGCACTAAAAACTATGTGGGTATATCAATAATATTTTATACGTAACTATGACAGTCGTAAACATCTATTAGCAAGTAGGTAAGTACAGACGCCAACACATCAAGCTACTACAATCTGTCAGATTTCTTTGATAGATTTTCGACTTTATTTCTAGAGCATTAGGTTCAAGGTTCATTGGGAAAAATTGACAGTTTTGGGTAGCTTGACCTGGTGGCGTCTGTACCTAACCTACGTGAGGCGGCTCATTACCACTCATTAAATGACCGGTCCCAGTCAACGTAAATATTTTTATACAAGTTGCTTCACTTGTTATTTATTTTTATAAGGTAATTTTTTTATTTGATTAACTAGTATTTAATATACAATTGTAATAGTATTTTTTGTATTTTTTTTTATAGTTTTTCACGTTTATTTCCTTTTTTATGCAGTTTGGTTGTTTAGTCCCGTTTTAAGTAGTTTCGGAACGCGCCATCGAACGGAATGACATCTGACTTGACAGTTTGATTTTGACACTTGACAAGTCTTCTTGTTGGTTTGCCGCTAAAAGAGGTCCGTCGCGTTTTGGAACCCCCGCGACGCTTTTGTTGAAATTAATCCTTTTAAATCGATCCGCTTGTGACAATTAGTCGTGGTCCAATTGCTTTGAGTGTTAATAACCCCAGTTTGACGTAATAATACGGGTTACATTTGGTAAAACTGAAGTTCGTGAAAGTGACCTTGAAGCCGCGTGCCATGAAGACATCTGGCGGATTGTTGCGGATTGTTCCTGAGAATACTTACTCATAACGTCACAACACAATACATATACACTCACTTACATACATAACTCCAGGTAGGCACCAGAGCAGTGTCCTTCAACCAACAGGTAAGTTCTTTTGTTGTATTGTAAGTGTTTGATTTGATTGTCTGCTCCGCGTACGGCGGACTAGTATCGCTCGCCGCTCTTGTCTCTAGAGCCCCACGATTATCACACTTCCACTGCGCATTTGAAATCGTATTGTGAGGTCTAGTCTGGCAGCGTACATTGGTATTTCATTAATTATGGTGGGAATTAAAAATTTTACCTTTCGTCTGCCATAATAATTTCTAGCCTGAGGTACTATTAATTTATTTTGGCTGATACTTCTTGTGATTATTTTATGCGATATAGGTATTTGAATGGTTTTATTTTCAAATTGCTCGACCACGAGGGGCATTTTGAGTCTAGTCTGCACTGGCAAAATTTTACAATATTTAAATAATTCGATGACGTTGTCTTTATGTTTGTCTTTTATTTTTCTTGGTACGATGAGTTTTAATAGTCTTACTTGCTGGTTGGAATTTTTTTCAGTATATGTTTTAAATGTTCGCCCGTAGCTCGTAAGTCCGTATGCTATAATTGATTCTGCTAGAGCAATGTACATGCTGAGCAGCATTTTGAACGGGACTTTAGGTTTTAGGATGTAGAATTTCGCCAGTATAGCTCGCAACTTATCACAAACTGAGTCCACGTGGTAACTCCAGCTAAAGCGATTATCCACGACTAATCCAAGGTAGGTGTGGTGCGTTACCTGATCAATTGCCTCACATCGACACGTACCCGACAGAGTGGAGTGAAGACAACTGTGACTGTGTGCGATTATCTTAAAATATGTAATCTGCTTTATATGACTAGAGTGGACATGTACGATTTTGGTCTTACTTGCGTTGAGAACCAGTCCAGCATCGTGTGCCCATTTGGAGACTCGAGTAAAATCGTCCTGCAACCATTGAGCTGCCACTTTTACGTCTTTGTGGGTTGCTACAAGACATGTGTCATCTGCATATTGGTAAACAGAACAGTGATTGACCACATGCTCCATGTCGTTAACATATGTCAGATAGTGTAAGGGTCCAAGTACTGAACCTTGAGCTGTCCCTTAAGTGACTTCAATGGCGTCACTGATTTCATTACATATTTTGACATTGTATCTGCGATTATTAAGGTAGTCTTCACACCATTTGAGTATTGGTCCACAAACTCCAGAATTATTTAATTTTGTCAGCAGGGCGTCGTGTCTGAGCGTATCGAACGCCTTACTGAAGTCGATAAATACTAAAATAACATTATTTTTATCATTAAGAGATTCGTTGACTTCATCCGTGAATTTAGATAATAGCTGTGAGGTGGACTTATTAGGTTGAAAACCGTATTGTGTGCTGGACAGAACGTCATTATTTGCGAAGAAATCTTGCATCTGGTTACAAATGTACTTTTCTACTATTTTGTCGATAACAGGTAGGACAGTGATCGATTTTCGTAATCGGCGAGACTGCCTTTTTTATATATTGGGCGCACCACACCGGTTTTTAGTACTTTCGGGTATTTTCCTTGTTTGACACTAGTATTTATCAACTTAGCAATAACGCCTGACATTTTGTCACAAAGAGATTTTATGTCAATACACCTAATGTTATCTACACCTGGAGCTTTATTTGTATGGAGGTTTCTAATTAGCTTAATCACGCTGTTATTTGTTGCTTTCTTAAAGTACATTGATGTGTTAAGGGGAAATGTATATTCTGATTCATTCAGTAGGCGACAATTACACTTGGGCAAGATCTTCCTAACACAATTTCTAAATTCCGTGGCAAACTTGTCAGCTATCGATTTTATTTCTATATTATTGTTTTTGAAGGCTCTCAGAATAACTTCGTCTACCGACTTTTTGTTGCGACCAGACAACTTATTTAATATTTGCCACAGCTTTCTGGGGTATATTTTATTATTATTTATTTCTTCCAAAAAATGATTATTTCTAGATTTTTCCATGAGTTTATGAGTTCTGTTTCTTAAATTATTATATTATAGTCGCAGTATTTTATTCGTTGAATCATTTTTCTACTTTAAAAATAATTGGTCCTTTTTTTTACACATATTATTAATTCTATTATTTATCCAAGGTTTTTTGTTTCTTTTACTATTTACGTTTATTTTTCTGACATATTTTGATTCATCGTAGCATTTGTGAAATTGATTTTGTATGAAATGTACTTTTACAAAACAAAGATAATAATTATAGTGTGGCTAATTGAAAATTAAATTAGCATGCTCGCATTTTCTTTTTGGGGCTCACAATTAACTTCTTCTATAGTTTCAGTATTATGAGTATTCATCATCTGCATTTCATTAGTGGGACCAGAGGGGTAATTGCGGAACTTTTTATCAGTAGGAATTGGTTTAATATTCATAGATAAACAACATTCATTGCGTTATTTACGTTGCTGAGCTACAATTTATTCGAACAAATGACGCAATGGTTTTGAAATAATCTTCAATCCCATTCAGATTCTGATAAATTGTGCGTTTCGCAATTAGGGTGCAGAAATCAAAGGAACGAAAAACTTTAGGCGCTTAATAGTTTACACATATTATTAATTCTATTATTTATCCAAGGTTTTTTGTTTCTTTTACTATTTACGTTTATTTTTCTGACATATTTTGATTCATCGTAGCATTTGTGAAATTGATTTTGTATGAAATGTACTTTTACAAAACAAAGATAATAATTATAGTGTGGCTAATTGAAAATTAAATTAGCATGCTCGCACTTTCTTTTTGGGGCTCACAATTAATTTCTTCTATAGTTTCAGTATTATGAGTATTCATCATCTGCATTTCATTAGTGGGACCAGAGGGGTAATTGCGGAACTTTTTATCAGTAGGAATTGGTTTAATATTCATAGATAAACAACATTCATTGCGTTATTTACGTTGCTGAGCTACAATTTATTCGAACAAATGACGCAATGGTTTTGAAATAATCTTCAATCCCATTCAGATTCTGATAAATTGTGCGTTTCGCAATTAGGGTGCAGAAATCAAAGGAACGAAAAACTTTAGGCGCTTAATAGTTTGCCAGTTTTCAATAGCTCACCGTCCAGCGGTTTGACTATGAAATAGACAAACATACTGACAGATTTTCGTTTTTATAATATTAGGTAGTATGGATATACATATTTATAATAATCAATAATAATCATGAAATTTTATGTCGAGTATTTTGATCCCTGGTGTCCTCCGCAGGTTAATAACTCGACGCAAAATCATTAAAATTGGTTCAGTTCAGCAATTCAGGCATATAAAACAACAGACACACAAATAGTTTAAGATAATTATGAAGACACAAGAATGAAATTGAAATAAAAAGAATCGGTTACCAAAAAAGTATCAATGCATAGGGAGTACTGTATAAAATTTGAGTACTAACCTCTGAACTTTGGCGAGATTGCGTTTCCAATTTTCGGGTTTTCATTGACGTTTTCTTGAAGAGTATTTACAGGGACCGGAGAACAATCCATCTCAACTAGATCACTTCAAAACTCGTCTTTACGCCATTCAACCGTTTTCGCCATACTGAATAACGCTCCGTGATTGGCTAGTTGGGACTTTGCTGCAATTGGATTTTGCTATTTTTGCACCGAACATTAAAAGTTCAACTACTTTTTATACGGGATATTGCTGTTTTAGGAGCGCTATTACATAAAAAAAAAACGTTTGAAATTATACGTAGATGGTGGCGCTATCATCAGGGTCATTTGAGAAAAAAGTGGATATTGCTGTATTTCCTTCTATACGATTCTGTTAGTATAGAGTATCAAATGCAAAAATATTTTATCGAATCTACCAGTCGGTTTTGGAAAATTCTTTTTTCATTCAGAGATTATCGCGTGTTCAAATAAACAAACTCTTCAACTTTGTTATTATAAGTACAGATAGATAAAGTTTTTTTTACAGATGCGTGTTTAAAATTAATGTTGTTGTAAGTAATTGAGGAGCAGTGGTGGCCCAGTGGTAACAGCCGCGACTTACGAGTAGTAGGTCGTGAGTTCAAACCCAAGCAGGCGCATTACTTTGTGTAAATTATTTCATCACCACTGCTCTCAAAACGGTGAAGGAAACCGGCATGTCTTAGAACCAAAAATTCGAAGACATGTAACATCTACCAACCCGCACTGGGCCCGCGTGGTATATTATGGCCCACTCCTTCTCACCGAGAGGAGGCCTGTGTCCCAGCAGTGGGAACATTATAGGCTGATGATGATGTAAGTAATGGATCCAGTTCTGGATTGAATGTTTAAAGGAGCAGTTCCTGTACTTTACAGAACGTTCACATTATAATCTTGGTCTCAATTTATGTAGTTTTCATACAATTGCCAAATATGTTGACATTAGCCATACCATAACCAGCCTATAATGTTGGAGTTGCTGGGACATAGGTCTCCTATCTTCGAGAGAGAGTGGGCTGGAATCTACCACGCAGGTCCAATGCGAGTTGGTAGATGTCACGTCATAGATTTTTTGGTTCCAAGACATGTCGGTTTCCGGCCGTCGGAATTTTTTACATTGATTAACTATGAGAGATTTATGAGATTGGATCTATTTTATTTTTTATTTACAGGAATTGGCTTTCTTTTTTGCAATGTTCAAAAATATTAAGGTGAAAGCTGCAGGGTAGGCCGTGAAATTAAAATTTTCTTACGTTTTTGTTTTTGGCTGTTTACATGTTACTGCAAGGTTATAATTATGTTCATTAAAATAATAATTATGACTCACGACCTTACCATATATGGTTTTATATGATTATGTTAATCATCAAAACAATAACTAGGTTGAAGTCATTCAAAAAAAGTATGAAAATATTAATTTCGCAGTGTTCGTGCACCTTCCACCTTATTATGTAAACTTCCACCACATTCTGGTACCTATACCTATTGTTATAGACCCACTCATATACAAGATATAACAGAATAAACGTAAGACCTGGAAGTAGTTTGTAATGAATAGTAGTTTATAATAGTTGTTTATAATTGACAACTGAATCGAGTTCAAACAACTTTTAAAAAGGTTTTTTTTTCAAAGCGCATGCATTTTGGTATACTTACCGCCGATGGAACTAACGAAAATTCAGTCTTATTCAAAGACCCAATTTTAAAAGCATGAAGTAATGCTAGGCTCCACACGTCTCTCTTAATAAAAACATTTAGCTTTAAAAAAGAAACGGGTTTTTGTATATCAATCAATACTCACTCTAAAAGAGGTGTATGAGGTATTGCAATAGTTATGTTACATGTTGTTTATGTATTGTATTTTAGTAACTGTGGGTTCAGCTTCGTTTATTTTCTCCTGAACAAAAGTTCACTGGATCAATAGTATTAAGAGCTAGAAAGAGAAGCTAGCGCATCTTATATATATTTAATACATTGCAACAACAAGTAATGGCTGGATCCTAGCTGAGAGCCACACTGACCTATTTCTTTAAATTGACATTTATAAGGTAAACCTCAGACGATAAACAATGGTTTCGATCTCACTTTAGTCGCTCATAGTTTTGCTTTTTTTTAGCTATTAATTTAAGTTTAGCAACACAAAGAGCAAAGTCCTCACAGTCATCAAATTATAATTAAAAATAAATGGTCGAAAAACAGCCAAGTAACAAGTTTTGACTAACAACCGAATTGAGCTTACAAAAGAAAAATATGATCATTAACAGAATCACTGAACAATAATCGTACGTGCACGAAGTCTGTCGTCTGCAGACCCCCTTAGTTAGACAAAGGCAAACAACACAAGCATCCAGTTTGGATTTATTCGAAGATCTTCTAAGGAATCAAAATTTCAAAGTTGTGAGAAATACAATGTATCTTGTATTCTTTTTCTGGGAAAAGTTTTTGTAACAAAATGGACATAAAACATTCAGCATCTCTATGGATAGAAATTGTTTATTTTTCATATTTACTGACTGCATGATTGTAAGATGCTCAATTTGTTGGTCGTGGGTTCGAACTCCAACAGGCACTTTTCTTTGTGTAAATTATTTCATCACCATTGCTCTCAAAACGGTGAAGGAAAACATCATTAGGAAACCGGTATGAGAGAACCAAAAATTCGAATGATTCATGAATGATGAATCAGTTTAAAAAAATATACTGGCTATTGCTCTTTCTGACCACAACTGTGGCTTAATCTTATGCTGAAAAATGGCACCAAGCTTTGCTCAATAACTCAAACTTTTCTTGTATTTTCAAAATAGTATAATTTCTTCGTTCGATACCAACTTCAGATTTTACTGAGCCAATATTTTCTGTGATGTTGAAAATAGCGGGATGAGCGCAATAGGGCCTTAATCTCGTAAAAGGTGAAAATAAAGGTAGTTTACAACCGTCATTTATTTTTATACATATATAATAAATAAAGGCCCAAAGTAGCAAAGAACATGCATTAAAATATTATTTTTTGAGCATACGTGCTTTTAAGCATCATAGGTATATAAGTAACTAAATACTTTTTGGTAATTAAGACTAAAGTTTCTTAATTATTATTTTTCACGCCATCTAGAAAAGGTAGAGTCAAGATTACATGGTCAAATGCAATATTAAATTTTAGTTTTTCAATAAAATATTACAAAAACTTTATTAGAAGGAGAATCGACATAGATGTAATAAATAACTTTAAATGTCGTTTATTTTATTTCAGGTATGTTCAGATGTACATATATCTAGTGTATAAAATATTATTCGTTTATATTTTAGTAAAACTTAGATGTAAATAAATGTCCTCAATTTCAGAAGCAACACATTTGGGTTATTACACTTAATAACTTATGAAATATCATTTATATTTTGGGCCTATATTTTTATCTTCTATTGTTTTACAGGCAATGGATTTGATTTATTATATATTTAGTGTAAGAAATTTGGCCACCCTAGTGCTATCACTTTTTTAACCAGTTCAGTCATGGTTGAAAAACGGGTTTGTGGTAATTTAACATAGCCCCTGTTCCTAATTTAATTTGATTTTCCTGCCACTTGAGATTTATAAAACTTTCCTCAGTTTGGTGAAGAAAAGTGTTGCTTCGCGTTTTTGTGCTTTTCAAAGGACTTTATATAAAATCTTTCACCAAATTATATACTCGTCTGTTGCCAATGTTTCACGTTTAATCTGAAGCATAAAGCTTTAAAGCGATTTCAGCGCATCAAGCATAGTTTAAAAGGATGTATTTAAATCCACTGTTACTGAGTAGTATATTTTTATCGAAATACGTTTTATATTCACCTTATGTTAGCTTAATCTCCCTCGCTTAAAAAGTACAACGACTATTCATCTTGCATAATGTATTTTCGATTACGTTAAATAATAATAAGCCATTTACTAATGACAGTATCAGTATCAAATTTTTAAAATATCTGTAGGAGGACTCCGTTCATTTAAATCCAGCCCGTCCCTTGCTGGGGTGCGTCTAATAACGTATAAACTCATTTGGTCTAATTTTATTTTGTTATCGTTCATAAGATATAATCAACATGAGATATACCAACTGTTGATATAATTTCTTTACATGTAACATTTATTTATTCTAAAACGTAATTAGTATAACGTTGTTTGATATAACCTTTATGTAATCGAAAATCATTTGGTCTAACGTTTAATATATATAAAAAACGTCATTATGGTTAACACCCCGACTCAGAGTATCCCGACTCGGATAGGTTAGGTTATTTTTTTTAAACCACCCAGCAATAGGTCGACCTATCTTAGCGCAGGTGGTAATCAGTTACTAGTTATTATTAGACCAAATAAGTTTTATATCTTTTGAGTGATATGTCAAACAATTTTATACTTAATGTATGTTATGCTTATAAAAATTAGTTATTTTAAAATTATATCAATCGTTCATTATATTAACTAATCGCTATATTAAATAAAATTATAGGTTCCGTTGTTATATGTTGTTATTATTAGAGATTTTGTTGTTATATCATCTATTACTTACCCCCCTTGCTGCCCTCTTCCAGCGACGCCCTAAGCATACCCCACACTGCCGGGTTCGCGTGATTGTTCGAAAGAGATACCGTGACCCTGGCACATGGGCAACTGATGGAACACGGGTGGGTTTTATTCAGTAAAAGTCTGACATGCCCTCCCGCTCCGCCCAGAGCGGGAGAAGTCATTTGATGATTTCCCATCCAGGAAAAAAAAAGCATCCCCACAGGGGGTACCCCTTATCGTGTAGTCGCTTCAGTTTTAAGTTTTTAAGCTAGTCTTACCGAACCAATACTTTAACTTAGATCAAAATATAAATGACTAGCTTTTGTCAGCGGCTTTTGTAAGTGATTCGAGAGGAAGGTTTATACGTATAAACGTATAAACCTTCCTCTCGAATCTATTAAACCGCATCAAAATCCGTTGCGTACTTTTAAAGATCTAAGCATACATAGGACCAGACAAAGGGAAGCGACTTTGTCTTATACTATGTAGTGATTTATAAATGCGTTTTAAGGTCCTATCCCATTTATTAGATTTTCTTGGGCAATAGTCGTGGTTACTATCCATAGGTTTAGCCTATATCGCGTCCCGACTTGTTATTGGCTCAATTTGGGTACGAAAGTACACTTAACCAAGTACTCACCCTCCAGGGATTACAAACCTAGCGGTTATGTAAATAGTCTTTTGGCTTGGAAGATAAATTCTAATTCCATCAACTGGATTATGGGCTAACAGATTTGTTGGTTATATGGGAGAATGGCGCACACCATGGTCGGGCACCGTTCATATAAAGATTAATAGGGCTCGCAAACGTGACACATGGTGTACGGGAAGTTGCAGTTTATCTAACACATAAAACCGTTTGTCTTGTCTAACTCATCAACGCACAACATAAATTTCGAGGGAAACGGAAAAGTTGCGCACAGTAATTATACACTCGGGTTTACAATCTCTGTGTACGGTTTAAAAGTACGAAAGGAAAGAGAAGGAATATTTTTTAAACTTCGGTAGAAGAACAATGTCGTCCCGAAACCCCAACTATACATTTTTTTAACACGCTTTTATTAGGTCGACCTGTATGTAACTATGTAATGGAATCTAAGGTAACTAATTTAACCATCTTCCAAGGCTCGTAGCGTCATGAAAATTGGCAGCTGTATGTAGTTCTGATGACAATACAATAATATGGTACTGTCGAACTGATCTGATGATGGAGTCGGAAGATATGAACAGGAATTCCATGATGGAACATCGTATCATAGCTGTGTTTGAACTTGTTAGAAAAGTTTTGTAATGAACTTTGACCACGATTAGGTTTCAAGGTCTCATGATGAAGCCGGAAGATAGGCACTGGCATTCCATGCTGGAATATCGTATCATAGCCGTGTTTGGACTTGTTAGAAAGGTCTTGTAATGAACTTAGACCACGATAAGGTTTTTGGGTTTTTACGTGCATTTATAAAAGCGTGTTTTTCTAGTGATTTTTAAACTATAAATTTATTTTGTAATTGTACTTTCGTTTGCGCCAACAGCGCGGCACGTTCGGCTAGTTTAAAAATACATTTCAGTGATGGACACGCCATTTTTCCTCCTCCGAGAAAATTAAAAGTGCTTCGTAAAATCTCACTCCAGTTCATTGCGGGACATAATGTAAGTCGGAGTGAATAAACAAGAAATATGCGGTCGCCCGTGTTTTGTTTTACCGTTTATAAAGCGAAGAGCTTTTATGGTTTATAGCTCAATAATATAGGCCGTAAAAGCCCCCGGACCCTCGTCGGATCTCACTCTGTTCCACAATTGAGTCATCCTAGTGAGTCCCTTCGACTCCTTTAGGACTTCTTGAATAATTCCGCTTTGTAGGAACCTAACAAGACGGAAATGTATTTTGTAGTCGCTTCTTTGTTAACTTCGTGGTACAGGTCAGCTAACTTACGACGCTCACTTCACTATACTACATCGCCCGAGAGCGTAGCTAACTGAATTTAAAAGAGAAATCCATATTGTAGAGATTATGTGGAGACGGCACGAAGGATTCCAGATATAAAATATTTTTCTTGTCGGTAGTTAACTAGGAGAAGAGAACTACGATCCAGCTTACTTTATATGACTTTAAATTTAAAATAAGAATAGTTTTTAAGTTGATTTTCATTTGTACTTGCACAAATTATTTTCAACACGGGAGTACTTGAGAAGGACAGTTCAAGCGTTGCAACGTTGCCCTATATTGCAGGAAATTCACGATAAATTTCTAGACTTCACGACAGACCTTGACCGTTGAGTTTGTAACAGTATTTTGCAGCGGTTGTTAGATAGAAATGCCGACGAAAGTAAGATTGGAAACCGTGCCTTTTAAAACTGGTTTTAAAAATACAGCTTTCTTACACAGTTCTTTTAATTAAGATTTAAAATATAACACGAACTCCTTCGTGTAGCCTTTTCTCAACTAATATGGGCTCAACTTACGGAGCAGGAGCTTAAATAACTAAAGATTTTGAATAGAAATAGAGGGATAATCTGTTAACTTTTGTATGAAATAAAGGGAGATATGATCATTCAAACATTACAGATGTTCCACATTTCATACCCTTTTGAAAAATATATTTTTCGATGCCCTTAAAGTAATGATCGATACAGACTGGTGAAATGCTACATAAAATAAAATGACATGCGTTGAGAGAAATTCGCCTAGTTGTTGGCTTCATTGCACTGCATTTATTCTGACGGCCCATTTGTGTTACATCTTACGTTTTCCAATAAATTATACAATTAATGTATACAAATTATTGTATGTAAAATTAAAGGAGTAACGGTGTGAAGATCCTTGTCCATTCTTCTCCATATCAAATTAACTTTTGGAAGGGTCACCTAGAATATTTTTGTTTTTTTGCAATTGCCTTTTACGACACCCACGGGAAGAAATGGCTTCCCGTGGGTGTCGCTAAAGGCGACTAAGGGACTTACTAGAGAATGGGCAGCAGCGTTCTCTAAGCATTTTGCCACCATACGTCCGTACTACGATCGCCAACCTGCCAAGCTTGGCGGTTATGGCAAAGCCCTCCAAATTGAGGGAGGCTCATGTCCAGCAGTGGACGTCTTACGGCTGAAACGACGATTTGACTTTGACCAATCGATGCCGGGCATAACTTAGTTATAACTTTCAAAATGGATGTATCCGTCTTCAGTTTTCTATCAGACAATCGGTGTACTATTTGAAATGTCAACGAGCGAGATAGAAATAAATAGCTATAGAAGATGAATAAAGATAGAAGAAAATCTAATAACTTGTGTCTGTATAGAAGTTAAAAGTTGACAGCGTATCGCAGTATCATATTACAGCAACCCTTTTACTAAGTCAACTTTAGAAACTTGTGCGGGATCAAAAGCATTTACTGTCTCTGTTTATCATTTACTTCCAGTTTTAAACTTAAACATTAACAGACTGAAGGTTCCTGTGAAACTGGATAGATGTACCTAGACATATAGGACGGATAATATGAAAATAAGAAAAAAATGTTGGATGATGTCATGGATAAATCGTTCATTCGCAAAGCAAGCAATAGTTGTGGCTCAGAATAAAAATAGTACCTAGTATACTTAGGGGTGCTTTTTAAGGTATTTTTTTTATTGATATCAGGCACCCCACGCTTTTTTTCCAATATTTTCTACTTTTTAGTTTGATTTTCTATGGAAGCGTGTTCTTTAGTTTTTTTTAAACTATTATTTATTTTCAATATTTTAGGGTGTTTCGAATTTTAAGACGTATGTCAGCGTAGTTTGTGACGTATGTCATCGTAGTTTTCAAAGACAGTTTTTTTGTTGTCCTGGTAACCCTGGCAAGGATAATGTCACAAATTTATGAAATTATTGCATTGTCTTTGACAGGTGTGCAAAGTTTGAATGAAATCTGGTCATTTAAAGTGGGTCAAAATCGCGCTATAAGGAGTCGGTTACAAACAAACATACAAGTGAAGCTAATATAAAGCGTGTAAAAATAGTACCTAGTATACTTAGCTATCATCTGACTAGCCTTTTCCCAACTATTTTGGGGTCGGCTTCCAGTCTAACCGGAAGCAACTGAATACCAGTATTTCATATGGCGGGACTATCTATCTGACCTCCACAACCCAGTTACTGGGTGAGTTACCCTTTGGTAAAACTGGTTGTCGGACTTTCGGGCTTCTGACGACCCATAACGATTGTCATAGATCTACAAATGACAGCCGGGACCAACAGCTTAGCGTGCTTTCCGAGGCACGGAAGGGTCTTGGTATGTAAACATAGTCACCCATGTACGAACCAACAGCAGCAGGCGTAGCTTAAATCGATCATTCGATTCGTGCGGCTTTTGTTACTAGCTATATGATGATGAAATAAAATATTTTCACCAATTAAGATAGCTACCCTTTGTTATATAACATAAATGTAGATAACATCAGGTATATTTTTATAAAACGCCTAATGGTCTGAACGTTTGACCATTTTGTGGTTATTTACAAAATCTTATCGTACATCTATCTATACTAATATTATAAAGCTGAAGAGTTTGTTTTTTTGTTTGGTTGAACGCGCTAATCTCAGGACATACTGGTCCGAATTGAAAAATTATTTATTTTTATGTTGGGTAGCCTATTTATTAAGGAAGGCTATAGGCTATATAACATCACGCTATAATAAAAAGGAGCGGAGCAACAACGAAAAATGGTCGAAAACTGGCAGGCAATTCCATGCGTCGGGAAGGGTGAGGGGAGTAAAAATTTGACGCGAACGAAGTCGCGGGCAGAAGCTAGTACATACATAAACTCACGCCTTTTTCCCATGAGGGTAGGCAGAAACTACGGAACGCCACCTGTTACGATCCTTACATACCTATTCCTTTTGCCTCGTTTACTTTCATACATGATTGACCGTTTATGTCTTTTGTTTAAAAACAATCTCGAAATAGCCCGAAACAAAGAACCAGCCTATGTATACAAAGGTGTGGCGTTTTAATTTATAGGGCGTAAAAATACTTAAGTACACCCGATGCCGAGTTAAGCCCCTCCTCTCCTCGGGATTATTATCTTTGCAGCGACGCGATTCAATCGACGATAAACTTCTACTTGGACTCGAAACTGCCATTAAATAATATTTTATTAACCGTTTACTGGTCTTTGTAATATTATAATGCTGTGTTTAATTGTTGTTGCAGGCGAGTGACCGTTTAATACGATAGATCTGAGAAATGGCCTCGTTGATCAAGTAGTGGAAAGTGCTACTGTTGAGCATAAGGTTCGGGTTCGACCCGGGGGTAAAATGTTTTTAACAATAATGACATTTGGTTTAAATAGGTTATCTTATGTTTTATTTATGAAATACTATCAATTATGTAGATTCTTTTATATTTTGTGAAAGCGAGAACGTTGCAGGCCTTTTTTTTTTCAGGATGGGAAATCATCAAATGACTTCTCCCGCTCTGGGCGGAGCGGGAGGGCGTGTCAGACTTTTACTGACTAAAACCCACCCGTGTTCCATCAGTTGCCCATGTGCCAGGGTCACGGTATCTCATTCGAACAATCACGCGACCCCGGCAGGCATCGGTCCTAGTAGACCCCTTGTAGCCTGTATACAATTTACTATTCTATCAAGTACCTGGTACTTATTGACAGTCCTATACTGTTCTTCCATACCTATTGACACTGTAATTTGAAACCATTGTAAAAGCCAATTATTTTTAAAAGCAAACCATGGAATTTTTTGCCTGCTCTTAGGAATCAACCATTTGAAATCGTGTACCTAGCTACTGTTGTGTTTTATAAGTGCCGATATTGGTTTATGTGGAATAAGAGTATTTCGATTTGATTTGATTTGAATGTAATACTACTGAATGTACTACTGTGACTGAGATATTCTAGATAGAAAAAGCCTATTTATTGGCTTTTTCCATCTAGAATATCTCAGTAGCAGCCTGGAGTCTGGAGTTGTGCCCGGTTGATAGCAATAGACTCGCCCCTATTACATGGGCCTTAAACATAATTGGCGACATGTGAGCTAAGAAATTAAGTACTATGGTATTATATCTTCATTGAAAAGGCATTTTAATCAGCATTCTGAATTACAACATACCGTGATGTGATGAACAATCCATCAACCAAGCATGATGATTGTGACAACAACCCCCATGACCATTCAAACAAAGTCAAAGTCTTATCACATATTTCAAGTAGGCACATATAAAGTACTTCTGAACCCTAAAATTTACAAAAAAATAGAATTAATTCTAGTCGCCCATTCAACTAGGTAGTTTCTTTTTTTTTTTATTTATTTATATATTTAAGCCAACAAGGACCAATTACAAATCATAACATAAAATAATACATAAATCAAACACAGTTTCGTATAGAAAAGAATGGCCAAGAAATACCATTTGTTACCTACTCTTTTAAAATGTTTGACATTATTTTCTATAATTTTATTCTAGGTGCAAAGGTAAAATGAATAAAAAAAAATATCAATAAGAGATAAAATAATCTATACTATATAATATTATAAAGCTGAAGAGTTTGTTTGATTGTTTGTTTGTATGTATGTTTGTTTGATTGAACACGCTAATCTCAGGAACTACTGGTCCGAATTAAAAAAATATTTTTGTGTTGGGTAGCCTATTTATCGAGGAAGGCTATAGGTTATATAACATTACGCCAGAATTAAGAAGAGCGGAGTAGTAATGAAAAATGTTGCAAAACGGGTAAAATCGCACGGGTAGGCGATTCGACGCGACGGGAGGGGTCGGGGAACAAGAAAATTAACGCGGACGAAGTCGCGGGCAGAAGCTAGTAATTATTATAAATATAAACCTGATCACAGCACAATTTGTGCTAAGCATGAAAGTGTTTTGATTATTAAGTACCTAATATTTTCATAAATGAATTGGTATGGTACCGTCATAATATTATAACGATAATGAACACAAGTAACCCATAAAAGATGTAAATGAAGTACTCTTCAACAGCAATAGACGAATTATATATAATCTTAACACTAGACGTAAGACCCAATAGTCTTAGATTTGCCTCGTTACTATGCTCACAGGAATAGTAATGTCTGTATTAAACCGTAGTGCGAGCGAATCTAGAATATAGATATGAACAAATACAAGATCAAATTAAATTAGCTTGCAATAAATAAATAAATAAAAATAACTCATATTACAAATTTTTTAATAAAATGTGTAAAATCTGCAGCAGAAAATAATAAAATGTCATCAACAAAAAAAAATTCACAGAGTTGATATAAAATAAAATGTCAAATTTACGGGTCACAGGATTTGAATTGCTATTAAATGTCAAATTTAAAGGTCACAGGATTGGAATTCAAATAAAATGTCAAATTTACACCGAATTTAAATTAAGTTAACAATAAATAACAATTGCACATATAAACAAAACAATACAAACAAGTCATTACAAATAAAGGTCAATGTATTTGGTGTCATCTATATATTAATACGTGAAGCGAAAACTTTGGATTCCTTTTTACGAAAATTGGGCGGACGGAGGACTATGAAATTTCGCTCACTTATAGTTTATACAGAGAAGAAGTGACGAATACTAATATTTTTTTAAATTATGTGTAAAAATACATTATTTTACACACACTACTATTCATTACTGTGTATTTAATACACACATGCATAAATATTCTTTTGTTTATGATCCAAATCTGTGGTCCAATCGAGAATATCTGTCTTTAATATTTTGTGTCTATAGTCTTACTGAATGTCAAGTATAACCAAAGGTAATAAATTAATTTTATAGATATATAACCTATTTCATTTTTAAAATCTATGATCATATCGAGAATATTTGTCTTTAATATTATTTGTCTATAGTGTTACTTAATGTCAAATATTACCATACTAACTTTTGCCATCGGCTTCGCCCGCGTGGAGGTCGGAAAATATCCCGCGGGAACGTACTATCGGGATAAAAAGTAACCTATGTGTTAATCCAGGTTATAAACTGTGTTCCAAATTTCATCTAAATCCGTTTGTAGTTATTGTGTGAAAGAGGAACAAACATCCACACATCCACACATACATACAAACTTTCGCATTTATAATATTAGTAGGATAGTAGGAAGTAGGATGTCCCTGTGGCCTGAGTCCTGACACAGTAATGATTAGGTACGTGCTGTCTTTTCTTTTTGTACCTGCGCCCTTTAAAGATTGTCTGGAAAAAGCACGATGAACCCTTCGTATGAGAGCCCAACAGAATATCCACATTTATTCATTTTGAAATGTAGAGTTAATCTACATTTTTTAAACACCTTTCTTGTGTAGGGGTGAATAAAGGAAGGGGCCCTTTATTTCTTCATGTTATTTATAAATAAATAAATTTAATAAATTATAAGTATTTGTTGTTATAGCGGCAATAAGGATATAACTCTGTGAAAATTTCAACTGCACCTATTACGGTTCAAAAGATACAGCCGCTACCAAACGGACGGACACACAGCGGAAGCTTAGAAACAGGAACCGTAAAAATGTTTCAAGTTTTTTTTTCTTCTAGTTTGGTTTCCTCATCGTCAATTTTTTCAACATATTCATGTTCAGCAACGTGTCACAATTACTGGCATTTTAAAGAGCAGAACAGTTATGTAACACATATTCTGATTTCCTTCTTCCCACTACACATTTTGTGTAAAAACACGTATGCTCAAGTCTCCCCCACACTAAATTAAATTACTTTATTTTGTTCAGTTGAGCGAGTGAAATTATAATCCCACACTAATTAGGTATTCACCCGTCGTTTGTTGGTACTGCATGAGACAAGGCGGATTTTGTTTTACTAAAACACTGCATACGTGGTTCCACGAAATTATATTACATAAGTAGTTTGCAATATTTTGAGGTACAATCGGATTAAACATTTTTTTTGCTTCTGTCATATTATTTTCACATAGACGAAGTTTTGGGCAGTATTGTGAATTTCTTGTTCCACGACTCACCCTGTCGCATCGCATCGCCTTCCCGCGCCCATATAACGTTTTCACTTAGGCGTTCTCTTCAGCTTTTTCCTTTTTACTCGGCATTTAGGGTTCCAGTGTGATGCTAAATAGTCTATAGCCTTCTTGAATAATTGGGCTCTCAGATGCAAATACGACTGGTAGTTACGAAGCTTCGCGCGTTCAATCAAACTGTTCAGCCTTATTATTAGAAAGTATAGCAAGCATGCTCAAGTAAAAATTAATCCAAGAAGACGGACCGAATGCATAGGTATTTTCCTGTCAACCTCTTAGGAGAAGCAGAATCATAATACGGCAGGTGCAACATAAGAGATATCGAGGCATCGTCCGCAATTTGCCAGCGAATGACGTCACTGAAACGTTTTTTATGAAAACGTAAGTTGGTGTGTTTTTAGAGAGTTTCTGACACTGACAACTGACAAAAATTCTACATCGAGGAAGCAGAGTTTACCGCGCAACTAGCATATATACAACCGCCAGCAAGCTGGTTGGTTCATTCCGATCCAGCCCGTGCCTTGCCCTCTACCAGCGATGTTAACCTAAGCCGAGGTTCGTACTCCACAGAGGGTGCCCTTATCCCTGGCTGGAGGCCTTATTTAGGTAGCCACAGGGAAGTCCGGTAAAGCACCCGACAACCTCAAAGGTTGACCTGCGAGATGTCATTAAAAAAAAGCAAGCTGGTTGGGCAGTTGCCCATCTGGTTATAGAACTACGCCTTTTCTATTGAGGATTAGTGAACTTTACACCTTATTGCGCCTATTAAGTCAAGTTTTGATTTAAAAGAGTTTTCTGTCTGAGCGAGCCCTTTTTTTTTCAGGATGGGAAATCATCAAATGTCTTCTCCCGCTCTGGGCGGAGCGGGAGGGCGTGTCAGACTTTTACTGACTAAAACCCACCCGTGTTCTATCAGTTGCCCATGTGCCACGGTCACGGTATCTCTTTCGAACAATCACGCGACCCCGGCAGGCATCGGTCCTAGTAGACCCCTACACTGCTGCTGACATCTCTTTGAGGCGCGCGTGGAACGCTACGCGCCATCGACCCGAGCCTGGTCCTTACCGGGCAGCGAGCTACCCATTGCTCGCCGCCCGCAAGCTCCTGAGCGAGCCCTTGACAATTCAAAAGTGCCTGTAATTGGTTTATTTGAAATAAATGTTTTGAGACTGAGTTTGGAACCCCACTGAGATCATTTTCCTGACAGCCGTCATTGCGACCGTTGTATGGTGGTATTCTACTATGCGGAAACGATGCACAACCCTGATGTGCAGGGTTCGGGCTAGCTCCAGTGGTATCCTGAGGGTATTTGCGCCTGCCGGGGTCGCGTGATTGTTCGAAAGAAATACCGTGACCCTGGCACATGGGCAACTGATGGAACACGGGTGGGTTTTAGTCAGTAAAAGTCTGACACGCCCTCCCGCTCCCCCCAGAGCGGGAGAAGTCATTTAATGATTTCCCATCCCGAAAAAAAAAAAAGGGTATTTGCGCAGAGGTTCGATTGTCAATACCTGAACCATTGCTGTATGATTCGCATATTGTGCAATCGAACTCAGTACTTATTACGTTTTATGTGGTCTATTTAATTGTATTTGTTTTATTTTTATTTTTGTGATTGTGTGCGCCTATGATCCCTTGATGGTCGAAATAAACGTGTTTTATTATTATTATTTGGTAGGATCATAAAATACTATCCTCCTTAAAATTTCCTTAATGCTTTCGCCGGTTTGCAGAACCTTTCTAGAAAAGCTAGCAACATCTTCCGCTGAAATATACACGATACTTGCATATGAAATACTTAATAATGTATTCCCTGAAACTACACGAGTCTTCTACGCCGCAGCCTCTAATTTTGCTCTTAATATTTGGTAATAGTAAGAAACACCGGCCGCGACTTACGAGTCTAGTTACTTTGTGTCAATAAATTACATAATTGTCCGTATTTATGCAAAATGGAACCAGACGACAAATTTAGTTTTTTACTTTTTTTGAAGAAAACTAAATTTAAAAGTGGTCTAAGTATATTTTTGTAAATCCTTTGATATCTTAGAAGTGCGTGTTTGCTGGGTGGTTCCTTTTTGTATAAATACGGACACTTTTATTTATTTATTTATTTACTTAAAGGTTCACCCACAGCACATACATATACATACAAACATTAAATCATAAGGCAATATTCTAATATATATGCCAATTACAGGTAAACACAGCATTGACTACAAAGACGCCAGATTACCGCTTAATTGCTAACTTAAGTCTAGGTGTACAGTTAAATAAGAGAAATGAAATAGCAATTTACAAAGATAAAATAAAAAACAAAAATAAAATAAAAACAGAGTAAATATGATAAGATTATTTTGAACTATTAGTTTGACATTTCAACTAAGTTGTATTGGTTTGTAGGGAGGCCAAGATTCTTGATTTAAACTTCACCTTAGAGTCGTTATATATATCTGCTTCGGGTATGGACTTACTAAATGAATTAAGGTTCTCACACATCTTAATTAGTGGTGAGTTGAGACCTATATTTGTAGAGGTAGTAGGGCGCTGTAATATCGTCGTTATGGGATAGCGTGGAATTCTAGGCGGAACTTTTACTGAAATGCGCGATAACAATTCGCAACAATCCATGCAACCGTTTACTAGTTTGTAAAGGAACATAAGGCTGTGCATAATTCTCCGTTGCCGTAGTGAGGTCATTTTAAAAAAACTCAGACGCTGTTGATACGGACACCTATGGGATATGCCAGGGGATATAAATGCAAGGTGTTTGGTGAAAGACCGTTGTATGCTCTCCAGACGCTTTTAAATAAGTATTCTTCAAAAAAGTAAGTCGTGTGGTTCCATTTTGCATAAATACGGACAATTTTCACTACTCTTATAAAGGTGAAGGGAAACATCGGCAACCGGCATGTACTTGAACGAAGCATTCGAAGACGTGTGACATCTACCAACCCGCTCTGGGCCCACGTGGTGGCCTACCGCCCGCTCCCTCTCACAGAGAGGAGGCCCGAGTCCCAGCTGTGGGAATATTATGGACTTATTATTTACTCGTGTGATTTCTTTACTATAATACGTGAAGAAAAAACTTTGTACCCCTTTTTACAAATTTACCTTTTTTAGGGTTCCGTTGCCAAATGGCAAAAAACGGAACCCTTATAGATTCGTCATGTCTGTCTGTCTGTCTGTCTGTCTGTCTGTCTGTCTGTCTGTCTGTCTGTCTGTCTGTCCGTCCGTCCGTATGTCACAGCCATTTTATTCCGAAACTATAAGAGCTATGCTGTTGAAACTTGGTAAGTAGATGTATTCTGTGAACCGCATTAAGATTTTCACACTAAAATAGAAAAAAAACAATAAATTTTGGGGTTCCCCATACATAGAACTGAAACTCAAAAATGTTTTTTTTTCATCAAACCCATACGTGTGGGGTATCTATGAATAGGTCTTCAAAAATGGTAATGAGGTTTCTATTATCATTTTTTTCTAAACTGAATAGTTTGCGCGAGAGACACTTCCAAAGTGGTAAAATGTGTCCCCCCCCCCCCCCCGTAACTTCTAAAATAAGAGAATGACAAAACTAAAAAAAATATATGATGTACATTACCATGTAAACTACTACCGAAAATTGGTTTGAACGAGATCGAGTGAGTAGTTTTTTTTTTAAAACGTCATAAATCGTAAACCATAATTTACCTTACATTCAATCAACTTAAATACAAAAATTAAAAAAAAAAATATTTTTAAACCGAAAATACGTACAGGTTTGTACGGAACCCTCGGTGCGGAGTCCGACTCGCACTTGGCCGGTTTTTTTAAATACCATCTTACAAAAATTACGCGGACAGCTGAACATGAAATTTTGCACAATTCAAGTTTATATAGAGAAAGAGTGCAGAAAGCTAATATTTTTATATAATATTTCATTAGAAATACATTAAGTTTTAAACGTATTGTGGTTGAATTTCGACGACTGGACTATGCATCACTAAGTATGTATAGCGACTTACCAAAAACAAATGCAAAGCGACAATATTATCAAATGAAAATCACGACACGATAATTGCGGTATAATTTAATAAACCACTACGTCTGCATAAATCACTATAGCGTAATGGTTAACAGACCAAAAACGTGAACATCGACCACAATTCGCAGAGGCCCGTCACAAATTACAAACTAATCATAGTCCACCAATTGGGTCGCTCGGAAGAGGTTAATTTTCCCAATCCCGACGCCCGCTAACGCTGTGCCCGTTACGACCGCCCCACCAATTAGCTTTTACTGCCCTTGTGGTCCGATAACTACTCTACGAGACTTATCTATCGAGCGATCCGGGTATTATGTCCTAGTAAACACTAGTAGAAATTGTATCTAAGCGCACTTTACGTGCCGATGGACGTTTCACGGCCTTATTATGAAGTGTTGCGTGATAATGATGATGGATTGACCTGCTAGTGTTCGACATGGGAATATGTTTATGTATTATGTTGATGGCGTTTTAAG
This sequence comes from Aporophyla lueneburgensis, assembly GCA_932294355.1. Taxonomy (NCBI): domain Eukaryota; kingdom Metazoa; phylum Arthropoda; class Insecta; order Lepidoptera; family Noctuidae; genus Aporophyla; species Aporophyla lueneburgensis. Next base: position 15,191,664 of record OW028746.1, on the reverse strand, counting down.
TACCCGCCTTGTACTTATAAGGAGCTTACAGTTCCCGTCACGTTGAAAGAACGCTGGCCTATAACAGCGCACTGAGTGATGTATACATCAAATTGGTATTCCAAAGTATAAGTAGGCACGCAGTGGTGGCCAGATCTGTGATGGGCCAGTGCTAACGGAGCTTATAGGTCGTGGGATCCAACCCTGACAGCGCTATACTTTGTGTAAATTATTTCATCACCACTGCTCTCAAAGCGTTGATGAAAAACATCGTGAAACCGGCATGTTCTAGAACAAAACATTCGAAGATGTGACATCTACCAACCCACACTGGACTCGCGTGTTGGATCCCACTCACAGAGAGGAGGTATGTTGCCCAGTAGTGAGAACTTTATTGACTGATTATCCTAAGTAGGTAGTTAAGGATAATATACAAAAAATCGCCTAGTACTTTAGGAAGCGTTTATACCCCCTCCCTACACTATCGCTTAGCTTAACATGACGTGGTAGTGTATGGTAAAAATATATAAACAGCAATAAAAATGTCAAATTTATAAACACATCTAACTGTATTCAAAACAGCAGTGCATTGTTACAACTGCAATATCAATTCTGTAAAATCTAGAGAAAATATTCTTTTGCAATTGAATCATAGCGTTCACATTCACGGCGAGCAAACGGGACCTACTCGGCAGTCGGAGCGCTATTTCTCCCAACGACACTCTATAAGTAACTCTGCCAATTCCTTCCCCTTCACATAAACATCTACCGTGTATTGTTTAACTTTTCTCTCTCAGGACGACACATAAACTCGTCGCAAATCCTACACAGGGTTTGAAAACGTCGTCTCAGAAATTTTCCAAGTCAACGAAAGCAAGAAGCGACAATCTCGCCGACCTACGTCTTATTTTTCAGGAGAGCCGACCCGTTACAACGACAGAGATTTACATTTGAAATAGGCTGAGACAGTCTTTTATTTCGCTCCTTTTATTTTTTCTCTCCGTTCCTATTGCTGCAAGTCGCCTTACATCTGGCGTATCTTTCGACGCGGCTAAATAAAACTTGCTCTCCTTACCTGCATAATTTTATTAGAGAAAATAGAATTATTTATCGTAATTGAATTTTCAAATTAGACACGCTCGGATAGCTACTAGTTTGCTCGGGTTTCGACTCGGCAAATTACAAGTATGCAATTATGAAAGTTAATTTACTACTTAGTGATCTCAAAGTGAAGCTCGCCGGCCGCTTATCTGATTAAAGTGCTAATTTTTAATTATTCGTTCACGTCTTGGAATTAACAACGGTGATGTACTGAAACAAGGTTGAATAAGCTTTTAAAAATGGAATTATTTATCGGACAATATTCTAGAAGCAAATTGTGTCGAATGGTGTTATCCATCAAAGATTTTCTTTTACGAGCTAAGCAAGAGGTGGGTGCGTACACGATCCTACGTTATACAGCGTTATTGATGGACCCTCGCAAGCTATTACCCTTGCTAAAAATTATTAACCCGTTTCCCTCTTTTTATGACTTGCAGTTTATTTTAAAGCATTTTAATGACTAACGCAACGCCGCGTAATATGCTAATCACAGAACAAAAGTTCTACCCAAAAAATGGATTTAATGAATTCACGTTCATTACTTTGGAACATAAATAAAAAAGTAAATTAAATTCTGATTTTATTAAAAAAAGCCATACGTTAAAGGAGTTATTTATGTGAAGTTAATTTTGTTTTACAATAGCTATCTTGTTAGTCAATACATCATTTTGAGTTAAGGTCTGGCAAGAAAACCTTTGGGACGCATTGTATCTAGATTAATGACGACAGAATATTCTATATTCTTATACCTACATATGTATAGTACAGTTAATACTCTTTAGTCTCCTTATCTATGGAATATACAAGGTGACATATCGACGCGCAAATTGTAACCATGTTGTGGACAGGTCCACTCAATATGTGTGTTTCTCAAAAGACCATTTCAGACACCAATCCACATGGTCTTCGCATAATCTGACCAAGAAGATGTCTGGGTTTTAATAAAGACTGTGACCTCTAAGTTTGTTTCGGCTATTCTTCTCAGAGTAGTCAGATAGGAAACACTGACCTCATCTAATATTAAAAATATAATAAAAGTGTTTATACAAAACTACTTACAGAAATAAAATCATTTATCACGAATCGAGCATATCATTCTAGACACTAGGGAAGAATAAAAAATGTTCGAAAATTATCTAAAATTTGCCTACACAGCCAAAATGGATGTAGCAGATAATTAAAAAACTAAAACACAAGTGACAAATTACAGCGAGGGGTTCAGAACCTATGGCGACAGGTTAATGTTCCTGCCACGCTGTATAATCTTGTCTATTGCAGTACTATTAAGATGTGTTTTAGTGCCATCTGTAGCCTGTTACACTAAATAATAATCTTAGCGTTGAACAATGCTATAAATAATACACCTACCATACAGCATTGAGAGATATTGTGGAACTAGCCTCGGAGTACAACATCCTTGATAAATTGCTTGATCCATAAATATTATTCATAACAATCTTGAGCTAAGATAACTTATTTTACAAGTCATGAAAGAAACATTTAAATTGTTTTGAAACATTAACAAACAAACTGACAGCCATAAATAAAAGCTAAACAGACAATATGTAAATCTGGTACATTTCGCGAAGCCGTCCGAATTGGGGGCCCACCAATTTATGCATTTGTTAATTAAATTATATAACGGAACACTTTCCCATGAGGATCTTTTAATGTCCAACTCATAAGATCGGAATACATAAATGAATGGAGCGATTCGTTATGCCAAGCCACGCGCCTTTATTATTAAGGCGACGTATATTTCTCCACGGAACTTGGGCGTAGGGCTCCAGCTGTTAACACAATTGTGTCAAACCTATAATAAAGTCAAAACTTAAACAAGGCTAACTACGCTGTTATAGCATATAGCATCAATATCAACAAGTTATTGTCCTGATAACTACGCAATATCAAAGGAGCTAGGAACTACTTCATTACGCGGCATTAGATCTCAAATCTGGACATGGCATCCAGACGCAAAACAAAGCCGTCGACGAAAAAAAATCTTCTACTTAAGGATGCATTCATCCTTAGAGAGAGTCAAGACGAGGCCTACGGGGACACTGCAACCGCACACAAAAGAAAACTTTTTACGTACTTACTTAGTACGTCTAAAGCGCGCAGTAGAAGTCACTTTCATATTACCTCTAAAGAAATTATTCTTTTTATTTTACTTTGTAATTAATCATGTTGGCTACTCTTCCCTCACTTAGCTCTGAGCGTTTTCTCGGCAGCAGCTGAGCAATTTCATTTATTCAACAGTACCTACCCATTCTTTCTTACACTTGTTCAAAGTTACTTGAACTAGATAAATTAGCAGGACTGCTGAGTTGTTTATCTTTGAAATTTGAGTTTTTGGTGTTTAATTGGCAATGTTTCATAAGGTATCTTCGGCGGAATTAAACTTTGTGCAGCCAAGATTTGTGTAGCTCGATTTTTTGCTGCACCGTCTCTGTAATATTTGGCTACCTCTTGAGCTCTTGTTAACTTGTACATCACATATCTGTCATTCTCACTGATACTTACTTTTTTCTATTCACTCTGCTAGACGCTGCTATTAAGCTTTAAATACGCATACGGCGAATTTTCCACCCTTTGAAAGTACACAGCGTACTTTAATACAGTGCAGTGCAGAAAAAATTAAACATTTTCTTTTTACTCAAAGTTCCAATTTTAAACAACTTAATAATAGTATATTTATAATTGTTTCGGAATATTTAACAAAACTATTACTAAGGAAAAGTTTGTTTTTGTAATTTTAAAAGTTTCAGTCTTTTTATTAAATATTAAATCTAAAATCATGATCTTGTTTATTAAAATACTCGTGAAAAATACATTTACATGTAAGTAAAGCAGCCTAAAAATGAAAATTTAAAGCCGCGACTACAGAATGGGATATTGACACGCTTTGACTCAAACGAATTTAAAAGTTTATGAATAATGTAAAATATGGCAGGCACTTGTAGCCCGGCGCATTTTTACATTATTATGTATCACGAAGCTAAAAAATGTATTTCATAACGAAATGTTTCCCGACTAATATCATTGTGTAGAAGACTGAAATACATTTCATACTCATGCGGCGTCTGCTGCTCCGGTTGAATTACTGTCAAACATGCATTGAGCTAGCAATATTACACACCCCGAGTACAAATATAAGGGACTATGGAAAATCTTCCGTGTTTTTCCTTATATTGCAAGCAAGTGTACGGCACTTTATTGTGGCGTCATCAGAGCCTCCCTCGTGACAGCTTACACATGAATTCGGGGATAGACAAAGAGTGTGCGCGATGAAAGAGCTTTTCATTCATCCTAGCTTCCAGGCGGAGTTGCGCGACTGCTGTGCACGTTTTGATAACAGTTAACGAGCCCTTGGAAGTAAATAAATTGTTATTACGTGAACTTATCTGTGTAATAAATATTATTGTACAGTTTACAGCGCGACGTTTCCCACAAGTTTTAATTCTATGATATAGTGACAGCAGCCGATTTATCACTTATCGAACGTCAAGCCGCATGCGGCGGCTGTCCTCTTGAGAAATATGCGCATCCATTGCATATTTTTAGTTTTGGGAGCAGTTTTATGGCAGCGATTTAGAATAAGAAAAAGAGATGCTGCAGTAAATGGTGAGTATTACTGATGGCATACATCATTATGGAAAAAATGAGGTCAGTAAGCCTTCAGGCTTTTTGAGATTTACGGTCAAAGAGTTCATTAGAGTCGCTCCAATACGTTTGAAGATTAACGTCAACGTGATCCAATTTGGGTAGCTTTATACCATTGCGTTTTTCTTTTCCTGTTTTTCACTTTATTTCTGTTCCCGACACACTTTCGACTGATTCAAGAAATTAGCTTAGAACCGATTTTTAGTATCTAAGTTTTAAGTGAACAGAGAATAAGTAACTGTTGTGTTTATCATCTGCATAATTGTCTACCGGGGAAACGATTACCATAACTCTCGAACCGATAAGGGAGTCTACCTGTACCCCATTATAATTATTATCTTCAAACGTAGTACATCTTTGGCTAATTTACCTCTGACACTTGTGAGATATACTGAAAACCGGACCATTATACGGAATACGGCAACGAAATATTTCGGTGCACTGCAGAATCATTTAAAATAACACAGCGTGGAAACGAGAAGCGAGTTAAAAAAGAAACAATCACTTTACTAACATGGAGTGAATGACACATTCGCTCAATATTGACACTGCGCCGAAAAAGCTGTGAAATTTAAGAGGGGCTCACCGGTTTACTCTACAATATGTATCGGTTACTGAAACTGTGTTTTTAACACAGGTTTGTTGATAAATAAAGTAGGTACTGTAATTCTTTGATTCATCACAATCAGCCAATAATTTTCCTACTGCTGAGACCCAGGCTTCTTCTTTTTCGAGAGAGAGTGGGCCATAATCCACCACGCGGGCCCAGTGCGGGTTGGCAGATTTCCCATGTCTTCGAATTTTTGTTTCTAGGACATTTCGGTTTCCACAAGATGTTTTCCTTCACCATTTTGAGAGCAGTGGCGATGAAATTATTTACACGAAGTAAAGCGAGCGTACAACTGTACGTCAGGATTGTTACCTCTGGGCCAATACACTGCTCTAAAATTCATTGATTGAAATCGCATAATTTTTTAAGTTGATGTCAACATTATGGCCAACAGTCCCCTCGTTTTCGTCCATCACCATCTAAATAATGTTTTTTTATCTAAATATGACAATTTTATAACACGTAGTTTTCTTCGCCCGACGTTTATGGGATTTATTCATCAAGGCTACCTAAGATTCGAAGGCCTGCCTGCACCAAAAATCAATAAACGCATTTTCCGCAAACCTTATCCTTAACATCGTTCTGTTTCAGTTAATCATTAGAAGATAATAGAGACGGAATGATGTTTTAAATACGTTTAGCGCTACACGCATTTATTGAGCAGTAGTGCAACTGTGCCTTAATATTTTTGGCGCATTCGGGTCTCAGCCATGTAAATCAACCTGGTTGACCGTGAATACATATGTATTTTTTACTATGACACCCAACAACTACTTTCGTATACCTAGTGGAAGTACATATGTAGCTTATTATGATGAAAATAAAATAAACAGCAGCGGCGAGGCGTACATTTTTCTAAAAGAGAAGCCGAAGCGAAGTCGGCCTTAACTTACTGACTCATCCTGCCGGGGTCGCGTGATTGTTCGAAAGAGATAACTGATGGAACACGGGTGGGTTTTAGTCAGTAAAAGTCTGACAAGCCCTCCCGCTCTGATTACTGATGATGACGCGATGATTTCCCATCCTGAAAAAAAAAAAAAAAAAAACTTACTGACTCATCAATAAAGAATACTTACTATCATTCTAAAATTAATATAGGAATGTAATGAATTAAATACAATTAAATTGAACAGATGAAAACGAATAAAATATGCAATATTCCTCTATCTCGTTCTCGCTGACGCATTTTTCTATACCTGTCTCTGTCATAACCCGTTGTACAGCGGCTTGCTCTCGTACATATCAAGCGGTGCCACGTGACCTAAAGTGACATTATTACGGGATCGCTGTTGTATGAATTTTCAACCGACGAAAAAAAACGGAGGAGGTTATCAATTCGACGCCTATATTTTTTTTTTTATGTATGTCCACGCATAACTTTTTACATAGTGGTCCGATTGTGACAATTCTTCTTCTTTTGGAAACGGTATACTCCCAAGGTGGTCCCATATTAATTTGGAAAACAAAATCGAACCCTAAGGGTTGGAAAACAGGGGATGATTGATTGTTCACTCACTGATTGTAACGTATGAACACGCATAACTTTGTACAAAGTAGTCCGATTTTGATAATTCTTTTATTGTTGGATAGGGTATACCTTGCCAAGTATTATTAGTACATCAAAGCCACAAAAAATCATAAAATAAAAACTTTTTAACAAAAAATTTTTTGTTAAAAAGTTTTTTTAGTTCCCGATTATGGTGTTTTGGCGCCGGGTTAATTTAGAACATTTCTCTTTTGTTGTAATACAAAGGTATAAATAACCTTTTTTGTTGTTTGAATGTTATGGTGAATTAAATACCCGTAGTGTAACTATATTTATTGACAATAGTAGCCACTATTTACATACTATTGTATTTTTAATAGTGATAGAGTTACCAATGCAAATCCCCGAAGGCAAGCCGGTAGGAATCGTGTTATATGGTGCCTTCGCCACTGATAAACAGTACAAAAAAAATGATTTAACTTTAAACTGAGTCTAACAATCGATACAATTTCTGTATTTTAAACTTTATGCCGACATCAATAAAGTTTAAAACGTTATTATTTGTGTCATCATTATCATTTCAGCCGAAAGACGTCCACTGCTGGACTTAGGCCTTCCCAAGCACCCACACTTCGGCCGATTCTGTGATTCTCGCATCCATCGGATTCCTGCAGCCTTCATCATTTGTGTACACACAGTAAGATACAAAGGGATATGACATCATTATGATCTAAGTACAAAGGTTCTGCTTATTTCTTAATTTCCTTCAGCAATCCTGCGAAACGAGAAGTGAAAAAAAAGTCCTGGAATATATAAGTAACTATACAGGATCAGTTTTTATCCAGTGCGCAAACTGTAACCATGAATTCAGCATATCATTCTAGACCCCCCAGCGTAGAAAATTTTCGTCGGTTATACAAAAAAAAATCTGCTGTTCCATACATTTTGACCCCCTAGGTATTGCATTTTTCTATGAAACAGCAGATTTTTTTGTAAAACTGACGAAAAATTTCGTCGCAAGGGGTTCTAGAATGATATGCTGAATTCATAGTTACAATTTACGCACTGGATAAAAACTTATCCTGTATATAAATAGTTACAGTAAAACGAAATAGTAATGTTCGTTTACTCTTAAGTACTCGAATTTTAAAATAGTAAATAATATAATAATATATAGTTCAAATCACGAATGCTAGGTGGATGCAAAATTGATAACCTAAGATCGGACTAAGTTGTTCAATTTTTAAAAGGAACTGTATGCTGATTTCTCTTAGGTTCTTATTTCAAAAACAGGACAACCGTGTCTTAAAAAAAATTGGTTGTATTAAGACCGTTGAAGTTTACCGACTTTAAAATTAGTGATGGCATGACGAAGCCAATGATTTTGTCTCGTATTATTTTTACACGCTTTATATTAGCTTCACTTGTATGTTTGTTTGTAACCGACTCCTTATAGCGCGATTTTGACCCACTTTAAACGACCAGATTTCATTCAATCTTTGCACACCTGTCAAAGACCGATGACAATGCAATAATTTCATAAATTTGTGCCATTATACTTGCCAGGGTTACCAGGACAGCAAAAAAACTGTCTTCTAAAACTACGCTGACATACGTCACAAACTACGCTGACATACGTCTCAAAATTCGAAATACCCTAAAAAATTGAAAATAAATAATAGTTTAAAAAAACTAAAATCACGCTTCCATAGAAAATCAAACTAAAAAGTAAACAATAATGGAAAAAAAGCGTGGGGTTTTTCTATTATTGTTTACTTTTTAGTTTGATTTTCTATGGAAGCGTGTTTTCAAGTTTTTTTAAACTATTATTTTTATCGATGTGCTTTTATGTAATTAGGAAGTAGGTAGTAGCAGGTCCAGCCAGGGTCACGGATTTGTTCGAAAGAGTTACCGCGTCCCTGGCATAGGCAACTGATGGAACACGGGTGGGTTTTAGTCAGTAAAAGTCTGACACGCCCCTCCCGCTCCGCCCAGCGCGGGAGACGTCATTTGATGATTTCCCACCCAAAAAACAAGTAGTATTAGGTACAGTCACGAGTAATAATATGTATACACATAGCCAAATTCAAAAGCTATTTTGTCTTTAAATAACGATTGCAACTTTGAGATAAGGCAAATTTCGTAATAGTGTGGGTTCCAAAATACTATATTCGTAATAAAATAAAATTACAATCAGTACAATAGGAGAAAATCCCTTTTAAAAGTTGGTAAGTGTACACATATTCGTGCTCGTGACTGTACATACCTACTATGAAGCAAAATGTACAACCTGACGTAATAAATAAAATTAATTCGGTAAGTTCGTTGTAAGTAACATTTTAAAAGTGTTAACCGACACAGTACGGTCAGCTTTTTTTAGATATTAATTATTAACTAAAATGTGAAAAAAGGTGTGACAATAGGTATAAAAATATTAAAGCAAACTTTTAGCTTTTACACGATTAACGAACGAACAGTTATCGAATAATTTTGTGCCCATTTTGTTAATAAGTAGAAGTGATAGTTTTAGTTTTTTCGACTTTCGTTGCAAACCATACCTTAATGACAAAACACTTTATATAAACCCATGCATACCTGTATTTTCAGAAGGTATATTTTTAGGCAGAGGAGTACCTAGTACACCCACAAAAAATCTTAATTGAATAATGTTTAATTAACCTATAATGTTCCCACTGCTGGACACGGGCGTCCCCTCGGTGACAGGGAGTGGGCCGTATCCACTACGAAGATGGCCCAGTGTAGATATCACATGTCTTCGAATTTTTGGTTCTAGCATTGAAAACCAGTACCTAGTGCACGTTGTAACCAAAACAGAAATACATCTAGTAGTCTAATTAATTGAATGTGTATACAACTCAGTGTACAGTATCGAAGTAAATTCAGTGTTATTTGCACTGGCTCGGACTGCGCGTCGTTTAGCAAAATGACGGGCCCTTTTTATCTTAGTCGAGCTGCAATTTGTTTCTGGCTCTATTTTCTCGAGACCACAAACCGACGGTTGCTATTTTGAATATCCCTTTTCTTTAAAATTAAACTGTGTACGTTACTTTTGTGGTGGAGCTCATCATTTAGAACTCTTGAGAATTGTTTCATTACAATTTGTTACATTTTTGGGTGTTTCCGTTAGTTTTATCTAGATATTTTATCTGTTGTGTGCTCTAAATGCATGACATGAAATATTATTTTTTTAACCGACGAAAAAAATGGAGGAAATTCTCAAGTCGACGCGTATATTTTTTTTATGTATGACCACGCATAACTTTTTACAGAGTGGTCCGATTTTGATAATTCTTTTTATTGAAAAGGGTTATATCCCGAAATTGGGCCCATGTAAATTTGAAAACAAAACCGACTTTGAGGGTAGGAAAACATGATTGATTGTTCACTCATTGATTGTAATGTGGTCATACATTACAATCAATTTAACGCATAACTTAAACGCATAACTTCTTACAGAATAGTCCGATTTTGCAAGCATTTAGTAATTAGTAGATTATAGCCACAAAAAAGTATAAAATAAAAAATGTAACAAAAAATTAAACCACCGAAAAAACTGAAAAGCAAAAAAATAAGAAGCCTAAGTAATCTTAGGTCGGCGGCAAACAATGATTAATTATCACTAAATTGCCTTAAATTAATAGAAATAACCAAACAACATTAGTTAATTAATTTGCTTGTTTGGCGCCGACTCAAAATTACTAAGGCTTCCTATTTTTTGCTTTTCAGTTTTATCGGCGGTTTAAATTTTTGTTAAAAAGTTTTTTAATTCCCTTAACAACACAGCACATCATCATCATTCTTCTGCCCTTATACCAATTTATTTGGGGTCGGCATATCGTATTATAAGAACACAATGCACATAATTGATAATTAGCCTATTTTTAACCAACTCTAAAATAAAGAGGAGATTCTCAATTCGGTTGTTTTTGGTTTTGGTTCCTAAGAACCAGAGAACTCCTTCATTTAGGAACCAATTTGGACAATTCTTCTATTATTTGAAAGGGATATACGTAACGAGTGGTCCCATGTATTAGTAGTTTTTGAGGTAGCTTCAATACGTATTTTCGTCACTTAGTAAATGTTGATGATGTTATAATATACAATACATTACAATATCTTCCTGTCACTGTTATTTACTTAGCAACGTAACAACTGAAGGTATACGAATTCCTGCCAGGGTCGCGAGATTTGTTCGAAAGAGATACCGTGGCCCTGGCATATAGGCAACTGTAGGAACACAGGTGGGTCTTAGTCAGTAAAAATCTGACACGCCTTCCTGCTCCGCCCAGAACGGTAGACGTCATTTGATGATATCCTAACCACAATAAAAGGTATACGAATTTGTTGTAGGGTGTGGATAATAATTTGGAGTGGTTTGCCATAATCGCCTCGCTTGGCACACGAGTTGGCGATTGCAGTATCTATATATTAATACGTGAAGCGAAAACTTTGGATCCCTTTTTACGAAAATTGGGCGGACGGAGAAGTATGAAATTTCGCACACTTATAGGTAATACAGAGAAGAAGTGACGAATGCAAATATTTTTTTTAATTATGCGTAAAAATACATTATTTTCAATAAATAACACGTTACACACACTACTATTCATTACCGTGTATTTAATACACACATGCACAAATCGAGTATACATTTGTTTTTGGTATTATTTGTCTATAGCCTTACTGAATGTCAAATATAATTATGGATTACGAAAGTTTATTGTCGAAATCTGTGGTCCAATCGAGAATATCTGTCTTTAATATTTTGTGTCTATAGTCTTGCTGAATATGTCAAGTATAACCATAAGTAATAAATATGACAACATGAAGTAAATGGTGTTCTGTCACCTATCAAAACTGTAATCAGTAATACTTTGAAGTAATCTAATCTAATGTCTAAAGTCTAAAGTTTTTGCTTCACGTATTAAAGAATACGTGAAGCAAAAACTTTGCACATCGTTGTACGAACATTGTGCGAACGGCGGTGTATGAAATTTGGAATTTTTTTTTAAAGTATTTTTGGAGAAATATTGCTGAAAACTAATATTTGTATTATATTAACGAATAATGGTCGAGTTTCGACCTCTGGGCGACCACTAGTAGTGGTAAAATGCTTAGACAACACTGCTACCCATTCTCTAGTAAGTCCCTTAGTCGCCTTATACGCCCATACCCACGGGGAGAAATGGGATGGTGCTATTCTTAACTTCCAGCACAATTTGGAATGATTATAGTTCCTAAATATAAACTATTTCTAGATATAAGTAAGTGGTGAGGTTTCGGAATTAGACTGTTAGGTAGCGACACGCCCGATCTAGGTTTATTCAAACCTGTGTTTCGGGCCATCACTTTACATTTAAATTAATTGGCACGTTTTTAAGTGGACGAATTGGCCTGCAGGACTCTACCCCAATAAAGAAGTTTGTCGTGGAGGTGGTGCGACAGCGGCTGCCTTGACATACTCTTCTGTCTTCAAAAAACAGCCGCCATGCAACCATAGATGCGACGCTCTTCTAGAGTGACTGTCACCGGCCAGTATCGCTTTTTTCGACCTCTTTAGTGATTTAAATTTCGTAACAAAACTGGGTGGTTACTTACTGCGCCGTAAGGTTTTTCTCTATGGCCAAGAAAACAATATTTCCTTTAAGTAGATTAAAAGATTTTCTAGGCACAATAGCATTTGAAGTAATTCACACATACAACTATATAAGCCGATTGTAACTAAGTCTACTTGTTACTACATCATTCTCTTCTGTACCAACCTATTATTTCTATTCGTGTCACCTCTTATGTAGGCTTTATCTCCCACCTGATTTGTCGGTCCCAATTAATAGAAAAACAGTCTCGCCAAAATACTTATAATAAATCTTTGGGACAAAGAAATAACAACCTTGTAAGTCCGTGGAGATATATTCTTAATATCAACAATGTCATCACTGAAATCTATCGCAGATTTGTGTTATATTATATCATTTATGGACGAATTTCACTACTGAAGTTGAACGCGACCAGCACATTTAAACCGCGTTTATGAATTGTGAATGTCATAATTGTTATAAAATATTGATAATTATAGGGAATATGCATGTATTTTTTTTCTTTTAATCAATGAAGCACGTTAATATAAACCCAAAAAAGTATTAACTAAAAGTCAAAATTTACTACGGTTTGTTTGTCTATATATTTTTTTAAATTAAACATTTTTCTACAACAGTTCACACGTGCGTTATTGTCGCGGCCATATTGTGACGTCACTTACGCGATACTGCTTTGCTTACATCTCTTTTTAGCCCCTAATCATGTAAATTAATTTATTTGTTATGCTTTATTCGACCAAAAACCGCATTTACTAACTTACCTTGGCCAAGTCATGTTAATTAAATTATTTTTTATGCTTTATTCGACCAAAAACCGCATTTACTAACTTACCTTGGTGAGAATTTAAGCTGTTTTCGAAGACGATGAGATTCTAGTTTGCTTTCCGTTCTATTAAATAAATATAACATAAAATAAAAAAATTGAGAATAAGTCATACATTAAAACATGTAAAAAATATAGCAATTTGTTTCTTGACTCCTATGCAATGTATATTAAATAATGAAAGTTTTAAATAATATCTCAGGATAAATAAATATCTCAGGACAACCAACACACTGTTATCTGATCCCAGACTAGGCAGAGCCTGTACTATGGTAACCAGACAACTGATAAATATACTTATATATTTCTAAATACTTACATATGTACTATAGATAAATTACACCCAGACACAGAACAAATGATCGTGCTCATCACACAAACATTTGTCCTGGGTGGGAATCGAACCCACGACCTCCGGCATAGCAGTCAGGGTCACTAACCACTAGACTAACAGACCAGTCGTCAAAATAACCACCCACACGCCTACAATAAAACACATGCATATTCCCTATTGCTCTTGAACGCGGTTTAGAAGTTTTTATCGCGTTCAAGTTCATTGGTGAAATTCGCCGTACAGCTATCTTACCAAGCCATCTTTAAGTACTATCTATTTAAAGATTTCATATATGCTATGATACCTAATTCTTATTTGTTAACAGCACGTATCTTCAACAATTCCCTGAACGAAAATAAGATCTTACTAAACTTTAGAATCAAGACTGAAAGTCTCTCGACTCAGGCACAAACTAGTTTCAATTATGTAAACGGATATTTCTAACTCTCTCCTCACATGCTTATTCTTTATATAGCTAGTACTATGTAAAGAATGGGCATGTCTAGCTGCGCCTCGTGGTTTCACCAGTATAAGTCTCGATCTCCTGAGAATATCGGGATGAAAACTATCCTATAACCTAAACAACGTCATGGTCTATGTCAAATTTCATCCACTTCCTTTTAGCCGTTTTAGCCTGATAGCGTAACAAACAAACAAACATACGAAATTCAAATCGTTTCTCTTTACAATTTTAGTTTAAATGAAATAAAGCCTCCTTTCGTGTCTGTCAGTGTTACTGTTTAGTTTTTTCCTTCTAAACCACACCATAGATGGCATGTGAATGGTCTTTTTATGTTAGATTTTGCTCAAATTTTGATGTATTTCCTCTAATTTTAATTTTTAGTTTGTCGTTTACCTAGTTATATGTGCATGCTGTGGTCTCCTGTAGTTGAAGGAGCACACCTAAAAGAAACCTTTATAACTGTGATTTGTAATGTGTATGTGTATCCTTTGTTGGAGATCCTAAATAAATAAATAAATAGATTTTGATTTTGAACTACCATTTTGATTAGAGATCGCGTGATGAATTGCAGCCCAGTCCTTCTCAAAGAGAAGTGGCCTGTGTCCCAGCAGTGGGAACATTATAGTCTGATTATAATATCATCATATTTTAGAGATTGCTTTCCATAAGATTTACGTGAAATTTGTCATATTAAATGATATTTTGGAAAGTCGTAAAAACCGTGTGTAGCAGGGAGGGTGGGTGGGGTTTGCTGTTTGGTCCATATAATTGATCGTTTGTGTGCCGGAGGCGATTTACAAACAAGTTAAGTGTATAATTAAAAATATACGTGAAGGTTACTTCTGCTCTATGTGTGGGAGCACTCCTTAAAATGAATCAAGTAATGCCCATGCCATTTAATCATGCCCACACGAAGTACCGAAATAGATTTCACGTAATCTTTACTTTTGGATTCTCGGCGGCACCTACAACAACATTGTTCAATACTTTTATTCTGTTTGTAAATCGCCTCCGGCACACAAACGATCAATTATATGGACCCAATATCGAAGACGGCTCATAAGCGTCAATGTTTTCGCGTATACAAGACTTGGTGAATGTTTCGTGACCATGTCAGATTTCCAACGAAGATTAAAATATTGCGCAATACTGATACTACCCAGTGCAATGAAAAAATATCTATACTATAATAATATTATAAAGCTGAAGAGTTTGTTTGTTTGTTTGGTTGAACGCGGTAATCTCAGGAACTACTGATCCGAATTGAAAAATGTTCTTTGTGTTAGGTAGCCTATTTATTGAGAAAGGATATAAGCTATATAACAATACGCTACAATTAAAATAAGTGGAGCAGCAAAGAAAAATGGACAAAAATTGGCAGGCAATTCGATGCTACGGGAAGGGCCAGGGGAGCAAAAATTTGACGCGGACGAAGCTAAGTCGCGGGCATAAAATAGTAGTGTAATAAAATTTAAACTCGTTCAAATTGTTGTTCAATCGTTGCGCAATCTCAATTTGAACTATAGACATTGCGTTATGTGTGATATATTGTGAAATATTGACTAGGGCCTAGGTTTGCCTAACACTCACACATGACAAAATCGAACCATTTTAAAATTGTCTAAATCGTTTCGCACAAATTATTAACCAGAACCAGATTTCTGATTTAAAAATTGTAGTTCAAATCTTGTCAAACTCTGCATTACTGGTGACTCCTTCATTGTAGACCGATGAAACTTACTATTTCTTAGGGTATTTTTGCCATGAAATTTTGAGTTTCGCAGGATTTCACTTCTTATAACTAAGGTTTAAGGCTTAGTTTTATATCTGTTCCTCTTGTGACTATATTAAAACCTTTACCAGGGTCAAATAAACATATGTTCTTTCTTCTAAACCAATAAATGTGTAGGCAAATCTTCCGCTCATCTCATCGCCTCAATGTCACAGTGACCGAAGCAAAACCCATAGCATGCTCTTAATAAAACGAACATTTGTATATGTCGGTCAGCACTTCTTGTTACTCCACTTCCGCTGTTAATTCACTTGTTGATCCATTCTGCAGTCTATCCCCGACTTATATGCTTAAAGGATTATTGCTTTTAAAAAAAAGCGCCTGCCATTGTGACCTTTTGGCCTTTAACCATATTCTAGTGATGAGATAATATAAGGTTACCGGAATAGAAGAAAAACACCCAACGAAAAGATAACTAGATTCGAACCCAGTAATTTTCAGCAACCCAATGTACCGTAACATCAACAGAAACTTGTTACACGTGTATTACCCGGTCTGCCACACACACACGTGTAGCTATTCCTAACTCACATAGAAATAACACCGGTTTAATTACCAAAATGCCACAGACAATTCTGTTAACACAAAGTTTGTAAACTTGTAAGAACAACACATTTGGTTTCCGTGTCATAATCCTCATCTATGGAAATATGCAGCACTTTATGTCGTAGGAGATCGTAGCCGTCGTAGAAGGACGTACCGGCTCGTAGAAAGTCGTAGCAAGCGCTACGAACTGCAGCTCATAGCACTTGCTACGATTCCGATTGATTTCCAGAAAGAAAAGAAGTGAAAAAGAATGAATAATGTATTAATAATTTCCACTTTACACAGCCTTTTCTTAGCCAGCTGCTTGTTGACGATTTCAGAATAAAATTTTCAAATTAGCACCATGTCTTTCGAACACTTAATGAATAGCAAAATCAGAAAAAATACCAACCACATTAAGATCACATTGCAATATATATCGAGATATTGCAATGTCAACTTGGGGTGGTAGGTATTTACTGGCAAAAATATTTTTTTTTTAAATATTCAGCATATTTTACATACAGTAGAAGTAGGAGAAGCTGCTTTTAAAAGTTAAAAAAAAAAACATTATTAACTGACTGAAATCTTCCACTTCAATAGAGTCCTCGAACACTTGCGAATATATTCAAGATATCCGACGGTGGCCGATAAATCTTGTAGTTAACAAGCGGTCTGAGGCTCGTTGGGTAGTGAGTTCACTTGAGTTGGCCCGGCCGACAGATCCCGAGCTCCCGAGCGCACTTCGTTTGTCGCGATATCGCTCATAAGCGCGCGCTATCTCGGCGCGCCGCCGCGCCGTCGTCCTTTCACCATTCAGCCGAAATAGTACCTCAAGGAGTTTGGTAATGAGTTCCCTTGAAAACTGTTACTAGCTCCCCCACTATTTTTTAACGATGTCATTTTTGAAAATTGACTCTTTGCGGTGTACGTTCCTTCGAGGGACGTTGGGCTCAGTCTAGCTCTATTTAGGTGACGCTAGAGTTTTTACGGTAAAACGGTTTACCGTCTAGAGACATTATATAGTATTTATGCGTCTGTATCCGTTCTCAGTTCTTTGTGTAGTTTCTATTCCTTTGGTGGTAGACGAACTTTTCTGTCATGTCTTTTTAACATAAGATTATTTACATAGAAATTTCGCCGAATCATTGTCAGACATGTACCAGTGTACCATGTTACCAGACAGAAAATGTGGGTGTGCTGTACACCCACAAATTTGCCAGTTATATTTAATTCCACGTAATAGAGGGTGGGCCTATTGACATCAACCGGCTACAAATCCAGACTCCAGGTAGCTACTGAGAAATTCTTCATGGAATAACCCAATAACAATTTGCCCGACCTGGTAATCGAATCCAGGACCTCATGTTCAGCAGTAACGCTTGCGACCACTAGACCAACGAGTCAGTCAGTTCTTTTGTTACTAAGTCTTGTTTATACCTTACTAGCTGTTGCCAGCAGCTTCGCCCGCGTGGAGGTCGGAAAATATCCCGCGGGAACGTACTACCGGGATAAAAGTAGCCTATATGTTAATCCAAGTTATAAATTAACTGTGTTAAAATCCAAGTTATAAACTAACTGTGTTCCAAATTTTATCCAAATCCGTTCAGTAGTTTTTGCGTTAAAGAGTAACAAACATCCACACATCCATACATACAAACTTTCGCATTTATAATATTAGTACTCGTAGGATTCGTTGAGTCTTTTGACGTAGTTGGTTTTAGTTTTTTTACTTATCTTTGTATTTCAACTATTTTGGGGTAAGGGATCATTAAGGGTAGGCAGCTAATGGGATTTGATACCAATAATTTGTTTAGCAGCCTTCATATTATTTCAGAAGGACATGTACTTGTCTTTCTTTTCTATTCCTATTAAGCACGATATTGGTTCCGTCTGGTGCCGGATGTAAAGAAAAGCCCCATCCTAAAAGACGACTAAGGGAATTACAAAAGAATGAGCAGCAGTGTTTTCTATACATTTTACCACCATACTGCGATCGCCAACCCGCCAGCCAAGCGTGGTGGTTATGGCAAACCCCTCCCAAATTGAGGGAGGCTTATGCCCAGCAGTGGGCGTCTTTAACTGAAATGATGATGACGATGATATTGGATACCTGGATAAACCAGATTATATCTTCTAATATATAAAATTCTCGTGTCGCAGTGTTCGTTACCAAACTCCTCCAAAACGGCTGGACCGATTTTTATGAAATTTTGAGTGCATATCAGGTAGGTCTGAGAATCGGCCAACATCCATTTCTCATACCCCTAAATGATAAGGGTGACCCACCTCTATATATTTTTTAATTTTTTTTCACATTTTTTCTATTTTTATTTTATTATGATTTGGCATTGAAAAATACATACAACTCTAAATTTTCACTCTTTTACACCCGGCAAAACAACGTTTGTCGCGTCAGCTAGTAATTATATAACTTTTCACTACAGCATCGTATGCAATCTGCATCGTTATTACGCTCAAATTGTTGTGTTCCATAAAATCGTTTTGTAACCAGCTTACAAAATCTCGATACTTTAATTAAAAGTTAATAACACGGCAACACAGTACACGCCGACCGTCAGCTCCGGGTGGCCATTTACTTCACTTTGCCCGTCCGTACGCTACCGACTAACTAAGGAAAGGTAAATTTACATTACAAACGAGCGAAATACAAAATCTACGTTCGTATATCATTACAAATGTATTTGTCCTGAGGAACTTGGATATTTAATACGTTTGCTTTTAGTTCAGAATTAAGTTACGGTTTCATTCTGAAGGTATTCAAGTACATTGTTCATAAGTTTGTTATTTATATTTTATCTTACGGCGTTGGTCAGATTATGGGAGGATATTGAAATGAAATATGAAATGGTTAAGTCTGTAAATACGACAGCACAAACGTTAAAAAATTCCCATTTCCCAATTCCTATCTGACTACCTACCCTTAAGAAGAATTGGCGAAAGAAACACAGAAGTCAACGTTCAGACATAATGCTGTTCAGATCATGTCACGACCATGTCGATTACATAATCAGACTATACCATTCCCTCTGCTCAGACACAAGCCTCCCTTCGGTGAGAGGGAGTGGGCCGTAATCTACCAACCCGGTAGATGTCACATGTCTTCGAATTTTTGGTTCTGGAACATGCCAGTTTCCTTGTTCACCGTTTTGTGATGAAATTATTTACACAAAGTCGCCTGCCTGCGTTCGAACCCACGACCTACAACTGGTAAGTCAGGACCGTTACCACTGAGCCACCACTGATCTCACCGTGTATATTAGTTGTTGAGATATGGCTTACAGTAATATGACTTTGATATAGAAGTATAACGCGTAATAGATCGCATATATTAATTTAAAAAAAAACTCATAAAAAGGTCGAAACATTATTGAGGCTAGGCAGTACACAAAACATAGATTAATAGGCTTTTAAATCCGTTCCAATTTACTGAAGCACAAACATTTTCCAACCGCAAATGGAAAAAGTTTTGAAAAAATCAAAAACATTCGACGTGACCGCCGACGGAGGTTGAATGCCTACTTACATACCTGCCTCTGTTTTGCTGCTTTATAAATTGATTCCTTAACCCGGTTCGATGGAATTTATTTACATACATATTATTATTTACCCATAGAACCGTATCAACGTATCTGCCTACGTCCGCTTTATACCTTGCTCAATTTTATTTAACAAGATCCCAAGGCATATCATTGGGATTGAGAGGGGAAGTTTGGATCCCATTGAAGGCTACATTTAAGGGTGTTTTGTAATGAAGACAAATCTGGTGGAGTTTATTTTGTGTTTTAGCGTTTTCTCGAACACAGATCGCAAAGAATACAAAAAGCCAGACAGAGATATGAAACCTAGAATTAACAATTTTATGTTCGATCATAAAAATGCCCAACAACGAATAAAGAAAATGCTTTTAACGACTTAAAAATTCACCGGCACGTCATTATGAAGTCAAAGTAATAAAAAAAATTTATTTAACAACAAGCTGTTCACATGGGCACTAAGGCAATAATCTTAGCCCCTGATCTACCTAAACAATTACTCTGAAAAATAAATAAACCAAATTGGTTTTCAACGAAGAAAAATCACCAAGAAAGTAATTAATTACTTCACTGAAATATCAAACTAGAGCTGTACAAAACAAACCCTACTTCAGGCTTATCACTTGCTCCAAAAAAACAACGAAAAAGTACTCAATTATCCAACACAATGAAAGCTCCGAAAGCCAGCGATTTGAATGCTTACCTTCCCTCGGTTTTAACTTCTTTAGCAACGCGCGAACATCGACCAAACAGTGCGGCGGCTAACATTGTATTAAATACCTCCTTTCCACGAAGAAATGGCATGATAACAGCTTACATTGCTTTAACACTTACCTGGCTATGTAGTTTCCGAAATCCAAACTCCTTTCTCAAGCTGCACTTGGTAACATTCTGTAAAAGTCGTCTGCATTCCGGTCTGTCTGTGCCTTGTACAATCAAACTCAAATAAAGCCACCAAAAGTTTTATCTTAAAAACATTTTTGGGCGAACTCTTGTTTTGTATAAACCTACCCGTATTGTGTTGGTTCCTTCGTTTCCTTCCTTATAAATTCTCAGACTCCACTTTTTTTTTTACTTTGCTATTCACTAGAGTACCTCTCAATTAAATAAGTATTTGCCAATTTCAGAGTAAGAGGGGATCGAATTCCTCGCCGGGTGGCATGGGAACAATACAAAGTTCAAGCCTATTAGGCAATTTCTAACTTTTCAGATAACATTTGATATTATAGTGGGCGCAAAATATTAGAACGAGTTATACAAGTGCATGCTATTAACCCAAAAACTTGACATTTCAGAATAGACTATTATCTCCCCCTTTCTAACCAGACTGTAGGAACACACAAACACAGTGTAAGTACTTATATCAAATAAGCTTCAATGAGGCGAAAATTATTTTGATAAAACTATCACTAGTTTTGATTCGCTGAGACTCAATAAGCTATGTACGGTAACCAAAAGAGATAAGTGATCAGGGTCATCAAATATAACTGAAGTTTTGTAAGAAACCAATTAACGTTTTCGAATAAAATTAAATTAAATTAACAGAAAACAAACATTTAATTTATCAAATTAAATTTAATTCGGATACGTCTCATACATCCATCCGTTTCTCACTAAACTTCAAATATAACAAAAGACCCTAGTTACTTTTCTCTTTTGGTGACTATACCTACCTATTATATCGCTGAAAATAACAACAACAACATCAGCTGAGTCAGCTTTTATGGAGCAACAGAAGATATAAATATCAAAGTTCTTGTAGGTGCGTCAAATGTACCAGGAAATTAATAAAAAGTAAACACAACCTTATTGCTTTCCAAACAAGTAACAAAACCCCTAACAGAAAGCAAGGAAATCAGTTTTGTTCTCACACGGCACTAAATAACGTGGAAACATCGTAACAAAGTTACAATAAGGGTAATTTCATAAGTTATAAAGCTTATGACTTGCAAAAAATAAGTAGGTATACAGTGCGTAAACTTTTATTTTATTGAAGCAGCGCGCTCACTCGATACCGTGACGGGTAAGTTTACGCGTTCAGCAATTTCTTTGTTAAGTCAAAAGATCGGCTTTCTTTTGCACAAAATAATATGAAACATGACATGAATTGAAAAAGTTCACCGAGGAGAAACTCGTGACAACACAGCGAGATCTATTGTTGAAAACGACGGTTACTTTTTTAAAAAGGAAGTCGTCCAGTACCCTTTTCACAAAACTACCCGCTCAAGTCTTGTAATTACAAGATGTATTTGTTTTTTTCTTTTTATTGACTCGTTTAACTATTAGCTCGTAAAAGCTTCATTTTACTGAATCACCCCCTACTTTAAATTTTATGATAGTGTTGTACATTTTATCCATCAATTCTGATACATTCGTGTAGTTTGTAGAGAAAGCTTTCGCATAAACACGTGATGAATTTTGCATCCACAACACAGAGTTGCGCACGTAGATAGAGCTCTTCACTTTTACGTTTTATCTCTTTTGTTGAATTTCAAAGTGTACTTGCATCAAGCAACGGAGATAAATCTACTTTATTGCTTTTTAATGTGTAGTACACGGTGTTAATAATATTCCTTCCTTTGATGTTGTTCTATTCAACGCTATTACTGCAATGCTGTTAAGTAAATGAAGACGGTAGAGGCGAGCGCCGGGCGGTCGGATCTCGTCATTAACAGGCCGATGGAGCTTTGTCGAACTTGAAATGGAAAAGCATCGACATCAACATTGAAATACCTAAATATTTATAGGATAGGAATTTTAAATGTATTCGGGTACGTAACGGGTCCGTGTATCGCAAGCAGAGATCGCCGGCAACAAATTGCGGTTGGGCGAGATAAAAAAGGTCCGTCCGTCATTTTGCTAAACGACCGGCCGGAGTGCGGCGTGGTCGGGTTGCGGCCAAAAAAACGACGCCGGCGACCCTTGCCGGGAGTTCCACTTCTGTCTTGAAAAAAATGATACCACTGTCAATTCTATTTACGATAGTTTCAAGTACTCCGTTGTCCGGAGCACGCCTATTTGCAAATCAAGGACGATCGCCTGTTTTTTTGGGACACAATCATTAATAATTGAACTATGTCCGTCAGTCTGTTTACCTATCTTTTAAATAAAATAATATAAACTCCAATAGAATAACGGAACTTCACAATACAATAATGTTCTCGAGCTATTGAAGAAATATATTGGTTTTCTTGAACTCTTTTGATGTTTGCATTCTATTCTCTGACCAGTCCATTGCATATGGCTCCAACATGGAATAGCTTTTTAATGCAGTTGGAATTCAAATTATGTAAAATACTCAAACTTGTTATTTCATTTGATATTCGAGTTATCTATTCATATTCTGGTTTGATACACTATCTATGGTATCTCACACAATAATACTAATGTGGTTTGGCTACACAAATAAATACATACACAATTGTCACAGCAAAATGGAAACGATTCCAAGAAACTACAAGATTCCATCAATCGGCAGCAAGTATTCTGACTGTAGATAAAAAGGAAAACCGCCATTCTTAGAAATGGGATCCGAGATGGGTTGCGTCTATAGCCTGCTCTATATACACAAGTAAGTATAGCACATACCCTCCATTGTCTACACTATATAAACTCCTTGCGGTTTCTTTGTGTAAAAGGTACACGTTACATACTCGACACTGCCAGCTAATTTGTGTACCGCCAATATACATAATACTGAGTGCGGACACAATTATCTATGCAGGCATTAGACTCGTATTACAACCTCGTACCAAAACCTTATTTTGGCAAAACAATGTGACCATTCCAAATACGCAATATCCTTCCTACACAGAAATACTTTGCACTAAAATTAAAATGAAGTGAAATAGCGGACACAGTTAACATGTAAATATGGTGCAACGATACAACTCTCTGGGAATTGAACACATTTTGTTTTCAAAGGTGTAGGGGTGTTCGTTCCGGCCATAATGAGACAATTCCAGAGCAAACAAGCGCCGACCGCGCTGAATAGAGGTGCACAGTTATAAATGACGCTAATTTTATCGTGTATTGCGAACTACCTATATTTGCGGAGTGAATCCAACCATAAGCAGAAATACCTAACTAATCACTAATTAGTAACACAATGCATTCCCGACTGCGGTATGAATCGAGGCAAAATTACTCACGGGATAATATTATAGATAGAATAGGTACATACACCTTTTGCTACGTATATATCTAAAACACTCTATTATGGCGAACACTCTATTTAAGACCAAGATTGGAATATAAGGAAAATTCTTCAAATATTACCTTTCTCAAAAAATATATCATTAGTTGATCATTAGAATTGGTGGATATATCCAGTAACCTTCGATTCCAACGGCGGATATACGTGAAATACGGAGCGGCCGCATTTGACCCGTGACACCTGGCCAAGCTGAAATGAGTCGTGGACTTTTTAACAAGGTTTGGTTACGACCCGAATTTGGGACGAATCCCAATGTTGACACGTACTGTGGCAATGCTATTTTGTACTGAGAAATATAATTACGTGGCCTGACTTTGTGCGTTTAACCACAGCAATCATCATATTGATTAATAAGACATTTAGCCCATGGCGTGTTAGGTGACGGGCGAAGATTGAAACACTCCACTCTCAAAAGGGTCGTAAAAGGCAAATAACGGATTACTGCTATTAAGAAGATGGGTAGTAGCCATCTCCTAGTAGCTAATAACACACTGCGATCGCAATAACACAATCCATCTACGAAGAGTGTTGATTTATTTTCCGTATTGTGCACTCACTTTAATACTGCGGTAGCTATTAGAAGACCTATGTTCACAATAGATAATAATTTTAATATTATGAATTAGTTAACTAATGCGCATTTCTATTGTGTGAATTTAACAATCATTATGTTGCAAAAATGAGTAAATTGGGAGCGTTATGCGAGCTTTACACATGTGACTATAGCCACAATGTCTAAATGGCAATTCGGCTAGGCCGCAAGTGACCAAAATCGCAAGTAAGTACATATCAAATTAGAGCATTTCAACTTTAGTCGTGCGGCGCGAGGTTGAATGCGATGAGATGTCGAGGCGATGTGACTAAAATCGCCCGTGAAAATGCTCAGGCGCAGGCGATCCCCCGCCGCATCAAGGTCGATATTTTGATCGGAAATGAACTAGTAACCGCTATTTTTTTTTTTATCTGCGTAAATGGGTTGGCGGTTTGACTTGTGATGCGATATGGTAAGAGACCAACCGCTTGGCGAATCGATCTGGACTCTGTCATTACTTCAACGAAAAAAGGATGAAAATATTCTACATAATTTGGCTTTAAAATTCCTCAATCTTTTCCATTCATGCCTCATCATTCAGCCTATGATATTCCCACTGCTGGGACACAGGCGTCCTCTCTGCGAGAGTGGGCTTGTGTGTCATGTCTTCGAATTTTGGTTCTAGGACAAGCCGGTTTCCTTAGTCTTTTGACAGCAGTGCTGATGCTTTTTTTTACAAAAATCTTAAGTGCCTGTCTGATTTCGAACCCAAAATATACAACTCGTATGTCGAAGCCGCTACCACTAAGCCACCACTGGTCCTTTTCCATTACTCATATGATAAATTATGTATTAACTTACACCGTGTATAATCCATAATCTCACTGAAAGCTTCGAATGGCTTTTCAGGCAGTAATATAAAGAAGCCATTAACAGTTATTATCCTATAATATTACAGCTGTAGTACGTCAAGTGTTCCATTCAATTGTAAATTGCTTTTACTGATTCCATCCACATATACCGAATAATCCCTTCATGTTTTACGTGTGAACATGAGAATTTAAATCCACTGCAAAATGCCATGGAAGCCTGATAGAATTACGAATTAATTAAATTTCATAGTAAAATTCACAGATCGTTTCAAATCAAAGTTAAACCACATTTCTATGACTGGAAATACTCTGTCTTTAAAGATATGCAGGTAAGTCATTATGATCATCATTTCAGTCGAAAGACGTCCACTGCTGGACATAGGCGTCCTCAAATTTGGGGGGGTTTGTCATAATCGCCATGCTTAGCAGGAGGGTTTGGCGATCGCAGTATGATGGTAAAATGCATAGAGAATGCAGCTGCCCATTCTCTAGACAAGTACTTACGTAAGTCCATCCAAATTCATAGAATCCAAGTTGAGTGTATGAAGGAACAAAGGAGAGTTGCGACAACGTCACCCACCTTGCTCGTAATCTGAATAATAATAGAAGTGCATGGTATTAGAGTTGTCCGGACCGTGTCTACCGTCAGCCGGATTCACTGGACAATAACATTAAATCAACATGAACTTATTGCTAGAATACGCAACGGGAACGCGACGACATCGTCCCGACAACGGAAAGGCAATTTACAGCAACAATAAAAGTATCGCTTTTATTGGCGAACACACAATTCGTTCGGACAGCTGTAATTGCGAACTCTCGTACTGTCTATTGGTTCCGTAATTTAGATCCCACAGTTTTAGCATCATGTTCGTGCACTGAGCCGATTCTTTTTTTTTGCCTGTTTTTTTATGAACTAACTGACCGGCCATATAAATAACAGGATGTACAACTATAAATTTAGCAATTAATTGGACTTTTAACGGCTAAAAAAAATGGTAATAGGATATTGGGCTTTTATTCTTTTTGAGTTTTTCAACGGTGAAATGGTCGATGATAATAAATCCATTAGCGTTACATACGTAACGTTTACTGTTGGTTTGAGGTTTTAAAAAAAGGTTTCAGTAATGACCGCTTATTACTAAGTACATGCCCGTCAATACAGACTAATTGATAAAGTTACAAGTTCATCAATCGTAACAAAGTGTCGTCGTGAGCGCGTGTGAAACTCCACCGGCCGCTGGCACTAAGCCAGTATTATCCTGAATATTTTTGGTTCGTTAGTTTTACAAAATTATTGAGCTCCGCTAAAAGCACCTGAGAGTATTATACTCTCGTAAAATTGTAAAAGACAAAGACTGGAAATATTTTCACGAGAAATTTACTGTTTGATTCACTTAGTGGTTTCATAAACCCTGACTTCGATACTAAAAACATAAATTTCACAT
Source organism: Aporophyla lueneburgensis (assembly GCA_932294355.1). Classification (NCBI taxonomy): domain Eukaryota; kingdom Metazoa; phylum Arthropoda; class Insecta; order Lepidoptera; family Noctuidae; genus Aporophyla; species Aporophyla lueneburgensis. Next base: position 15,164,645 of record OW028746.1, on the reverse strand, counting down.
CGTATTAATATTCTCTATCTGTTTCATTGTCTACTTTAAAATATGAAACTGGTATTTTGGGTTCAAAGAGATTTAAAATTTAAACGTAAAAGACTGTAGTAACTCAATATCTTAAGTATATTTTCACCATGCTCAGTCAAGCAGAATTTAAGATACAAATATTTTTTATTATTTCCAACTAGCTAATGCCTTTTTCATTTTTTATTTATATATTCTTTTCCAGTGCGCACCCACCATCTCACCAAACTATCACAATCGATATAGCCAGTTTTGAATTTTTGCGAGACTAGCGCACGCCAATTGATTTTTATATTAATATATTCCAAATCAATAGATACGTGGTCTAAAGCTAGTACTTGATTTAATGCACAAAGTGAAAACTATAATATTAAAACAGCAACGCAAAAAATTAATTGAATATACCTACCAACCAACCAATAATAAATAAGTCTTTAATCAAGAAAATCTATCCATCCAATTAGTTAATTCTCTTAGTATCGAACACTACTTATAATACAGAAGCCAATTATTAATATTCCACTAAATATTAATTGTAGTTGATAATAGTATTCTGAGTAGCATCCACCGTAGTTCCATTAGCGTTAATTATAACAAGAATCTGCGGTAATCCTTTAACTATCATGAAAACAATCCTTATTGGCTACTTCACAAAATAGCTATGAGGTTTAGTACCTGATTTGCCAAAACTTTTCGTTTCCATCTTCGGTCTATCGTTCACGACGCTAATCAAGACTTTCCCAACACTTGATAGTATTTCAATGGTGGTAATTGGTTTGTAGTAGTAGGTTGGAGGTGTGGTGGTTGGTTGGGTGGTTGGTTGGTTGGTTGGTTAGTTTGTTGGTTGGTTGGTTGGTTGATGGGTGTTTGGTTGGTTGGTCGGTCGGTCGGTTGATTGGTTGGTTGGTCGGTGGTTGGTTGGTGGTTGGTTGGTTGTTGGTTGGTTCGTTGGTAGGGGGTTGGGGAAATGAGGTGGACCAGTACTTGGAAACATGCTGCGGGGTTATTGCTTAAGACACTATCAGTAGGAAAGGCTTTCATTTTGACAGTTCAACAATATTCATTGAATTATTTATGCTGTTGAGCAGACAAATTATTCGAATTTATTATTATAATATATTTATTATAAGTAATGGATTAACAATAACTTACAAAATCATTCAGATTCTAATATTGCTAGGGTAGGTTTTGCTCCATATGACATTCTAGAGTCTACAGAAAATTAAACTGGTTGCTAATTTAATTTTATTATTTGTATGCCATTAATTTTCCATTCCGTGATTACTTTAAATCAGGGGTCGGCAAACCGCGGCCCGCGGGCCATGTGCGGCCCGCGGACGTCTTACTTGCGGCCCGTGAATGTTTTGTAAATAAGTAAGAAATATCAAAATAAATGCATGAACGAACCGCGATCGTATATTGTGAATCCAGCCTTAAGAATGCGTCTCGCTCTGCCCGCGAACAAACAAATGTTGTTTATTATTCTGAAGTGAGATGGTTAAGTAGAGGTGCAGTATTGAAAAGATTTTGATCTCAGAAAAGAAATCAACACTTTTATGAATGAAAAAGTCAAATCTATTCCAGAGCTGACAGGTACTCAATGGTTAATAGATCTTGGATTTTTGACAGATGTAACTCATGAATTAAATACGCTGAATGTAAGGCTTCAGGTAAAAAAAAAACTCTGCTAAGCACACAGACGTAAAGGCATTCCAAATGAAATTCAAACTCTTTATAAAACATATTGATGAAGAAGAGTTGGATAACTTCAGAATTATAAAAAGACTGTCAAGGAAGTTGGAATTAATTTTTGTTGGAAAAGTGATCAAATAAAAGATATTTTAATACAACTGCAAACTTAATTCAGTGACAGATTTGGTGAATTTGAAAAAGTTTCAAGCTAACTGAAGATTTTAGAAAGCCTTTTCTTGTGTGATATTGGAGTACCGAGCCATATACAAATGAACGCGATTGGTCTCCAATCTATTGATGATCTCAAAAGCTCTTTATATAAAATCAATTATCTTGTTAAATGTTATGGCAGCTTGCATTTTTTAATAGGTAGCACTTATTTATGCGACGAAACTTTCTCAACTGTCAATTATAGAAAAAATAAATATGCTTCTCCATGACAGCTAACATACAAGAAATAGCCTCCCAAATGCAACCTCAGACATCACACTGAAATTTGTATAAAATCTGTTACTTTGTAGTTTTCATTTCTATTTTTTGGTGATTATTTTTCTAGCTATAAATCCCAAACATATGAACATAATGTAAATATTACGTGTACGAATTAAATTCCGTTTGTTTTATCAATTTTAATAGCATTCTCATTTTTTCTGTGGGATGTGACCATATATAAGGTGTATCTATTCATACACGAAATATTTTAAGAGGTACACCTATAGGTGGTAAAAAAGCTACAGCAACGAAAAAAAAATTTTTTTTAATGTATTTGTTTCAAAATTTTATTTATAAATTATTTGACGCACATAAGAAATACTGGCTTCTTTTTATTTTTAACGGCCCGAGACACTGCTGCCATGCTCGTGCCGTCCGGTTACCGCCCTCGCAGCCTCAGGCGGGCCATTCATAGAATTTGGAGTAAAGGTTTTATGCAAAACGTCTCAAGCAGTTTTTGAAAATATTTTATATGCCCATAAGAATATTAAATTGTTTAAAAAATTCAGTGATATCCATAATATAAATACTAGGAATAAACACAAATTTATTGTACCTTCAACAAGGCTCAAGAAAATAGGTGGCTCATTCAGATGTCAATGTATACGCTTTTATAATAAACTTCCAAGCCATGTTCAAGATCTAAGTCTCAATAAATTTAAATCATTCATTAAACGTAAGTTGTGCCAGAAAGCCTTTTACACTGTTAAAGATTATATTGAGGACAAAAAAGCTTGGGATTAAGCTGCTCCAATTTTTAATTTTAATTTTTAAATTATTATTGTACTGAATGATATTTTTTATTTTTATTATTAATTACTTTCCTTTTTTTTATTAATTTTTTATTGGGAATATACACTTAGACATTTTGATTATTGCTTATACACTTTGACATTTTGATTATTGCTTATACACTTTGACATTTTGATTATTGCTTAAACACTTTGACATTTGATTATTGTTTACACTATGACATGAATATATACTTTCAGAAGTATAATATTATTATTATTATTTAAGTGATTTTGAATGTGAGGACTATGTAGGTGATGTTTGTTTTTTTTTTATATCTCTCTTACTCATTCCATTTTAATGATAATCTGGCAGTTTGAGTACTTAATGCGGCCTACCAAAATGTCCATTCTTTGGTATTGTTCGTCGAATCTTTGTGCTCCTTATTTTCTGAGTTGAGCTGCAAGATTACTGACAAATGCGTGCATTGACTGGACAGGTCCACTCAATCTGTATGGTTCTTTCCTCAAAAGACCATTTCAGACACCCCCATGTACATGGTCCTCAAATGATCAGACCGGGACTATTTCCTGATTTTATATACACATTGACATTGATGAATTTTACTTATACAATGACATGAATATTTACTTTTAAGTATTATATTGTTTTAATTACCTATTGTAAATGTGAAGACGAAGTGGGTGTTCTTTTTTTTTTTGGTTTCCTTTTCTTCTAATTTAATTTTTTACATTGTCTGGCAGTTTGAGTAATTTGTGCGACCTTCACAAATGTCCTTTCTTTGGTATTGTTCGTCGAATCATTGACCTCCTTAAGTTCTGAGTGGGGCTGCATGATTACTGACAAATGTGTGCACTGATTGGACAGGTCCACTCAAGCTGTGTGTTCTTTCCTTAAAAGACCACTTCAGACACCAATCCACATGGTCTTCACATGATCTGATCAAGATTATGTCTGGACTTTAAAAGAGACTGTGACCTCTGAGTTTGTTTCGGCGTTTCTTCTCAGAGTAGTCAGATAGGAAATGCCGAACTCATCTAGTTTAAAAAAAAAATGATTGACGTGTAAAAGTGTTTGTACAAACCTACTTGCAAAAATAAAGTCATTTATAATTTATAAAATTATAATAATTACGAAAATTCAAAAACGCTTAGATAAAAAATTTCTTTTTGCTTCTATAGCTTCTTTACCACCTACAGGTGTACCTCTTAAAATATTTCGTGTATGAAGAGATACACCTTATATATGGGATATATGTAAGATTGTAGGTATATTTCCCAATATACGTAGTATATTTCCCAATATACCTACAATCTAGGGTTCATGTCACAAGTGCGGCCCGCCTTTAGTTTATTTTGCCACCTTGTGGCCCTGGCCTGCCAAAAGGTTGCCGACCGCTGCTTTAAATCATTAAAAAATCGATCGATCTGTGATCACTCTAAAATTTTAGGAAATCGTCGACTTTTACAATGTTTGTAAATATATGAGTATCTAGCAAATAATTCATTTATTTGCCATTGGTTTAATTTTTATAATTTGACCTATTGTAACGAAACTACCTTTTGGAAGAGACAACTAGAATCAATTCTATTTTAACACGCTTTTTTATTGTTCATTTTGACGGTCAAAAATGCCTTTTACATACCTATTTGAGTTTAACTTGACGATAAGCCTTTTGGGATTCGAAAACCCAGGTCGATTAAGACGAACCAGCGAGCGTTGCCTAAAAATATTGAATACCCAAGAAATAGTTCGGTTCTGAGCCTTTTTTAAGATTCGCTCGGGTAGCAATCTAAAATACAGAGAGCAGATTTAAGCCCTGTAACGCTACCGAACGAGGTTAGGATAATTCTGACCCAAAACAATAAAAAAGAATAACTTCATCCAGTATTTTATCCTAGACCGATATTTTATTCTAGAACGTGTACGGAACGGCTGAGTACCTTTCTTGGGAATTGCACTTTAGCCGAGAGAAGGGGACGTGAAGATTGTTAGTAGAGTAAGCGTTTGTGCTGAGAAAGCCTAATCTTGGTCAATAGTTGAACAGAGTTATCGTCAAAGGCGATTGCAGACCACTTCTGAACATTGACTGGTAAATGATCAACGGGCTGCATTAACAGCCTGTTATGTTCCCACTGTTGGGACATAGCTCTTCTCACGATGTCAGGGAGTAAGGTCTTAATCCATTACGAGGGCCGAGTGCAGGTTGGTAGATGTCACATGTCTTCGAATTGTTTTAGTTCTAGGACATGCCGGTTTCCTCACGATGTTTTCCTTCATCGTTTTAAGAGCAGTGGTGATGAAATTATTTACACGACACCTTTCTGTGTTCGGACCTACGATCTCCAACTTGTAAAAGACGTCCGTTACCACGTACGCACCACTGCCACGCACCGCTGTTCAGTGCACTGCTATCATAAAAATCAGGTTGAAGCAGAACAGATGAGAAAATGTTATCACGTCGTAATACAATTATGCTATAATTCGTATAGCATATTACATTGTAATCAAAAAATGGTAATCCATTTATGCACATTCTTTTTTTTAGATTCTTAATAATAGTTTGACACGCAATTAGGGTGCAGGTTTGCACAATCTTAATGTAGAATCAATTGATACTTAACTACGAAAATAACTGGGATAAAAGGCATGTTCTGAGAAGCTAGAGATCAAATACTACTTCTTGCTTTATTTAAACTTTAAATATAAATATTTAGAAAACCGTTTCCTTGAAAAACATTTTCCTCGAGTGAATAAGACAAATGTGTACTTATTTGAAAGGCTCACTTGTCTTCATACATCCGGACCTATCTACACACTTTGAGTTTATTTAAAAGTTAGTTCGATTTATACCTACAGTGAATTCAGTTAATTTTATTAATCACAATAAATTGTGCCTTTTTTAGTGAAACGTTATTACCTTCGAGCTACGACTATTTATTAAAATGTTGAGAATGAAAAAAAATGCTCAATTGGTTAATTTTCTTATCTTGCTTTTTGAAAAAAATAATTCATTAGTAAATGTAATTTATAAATTTTTGAACATTAAATATCAGCATGAGTTGATGTATACATGCATTTAAATTGAATAATTTTTAATATATACAAAAATGGCAGATTCAGCGTATTATGACGTACGAATTCTTTCGTTGAATAAAATTATATACCGTTGTATACATATAATACATAATTTGATATCATTATTTTGGCGTTACAATTACTCACTAATTTTCATCGATACGCAAAACTGTCCCCGTGGATTCAGTACAGTCACGAGTAATAATATGTATACACATAGCCAAATTCAAAAGCGATTTTCCCTTTAAATAACGATTGCAACTTTGAGATAAGACCTATTTCGTTATAGTGTGGGTTCCAAAATACTATGTTTGTAATAAAATAAAATTACTATCAGTACAATAGGAGAAAATCCCTTTTAAAAGTTAGTAAGTGTATACATATTCGTGCTCGTACATGATTCAGATCACCTGAGTTAAAATTTCACGTCAATTTTTTTTTTTAAATCACAAATGCCATACATTTTGCCTGGGCAGGTACTTTTCTACCCCCTAGGGTAGAAATTTTTCGTCGGTTATAAAATTGGTCTAGAAATATGTGCAGAATTCATGATTACAGTTTGCGCGTCGATGTCCTCGCCACCATGTACAATTATTTTATACGTATAAACTATATTTATAAATGGTAAGAATTAATAACTTTTCCATATGTTGACCCGTAGAGCTGCATCCTTAGAGGAAAAACTGAGGGCTACGTTAAAGGAATTGGATTCTAGTAAAAAGCAATGCAATCAGCTGATACAGGAAAGGGAAGACAGCGAGGTCGAAATAGAGTTAATTAATAAAAAGAACACTGACCTTAAGAATCAGTTGGCTGAACTACATGTACAGCATATGGACATACTTGACCAGCATCAACACCTTCGTGAACTAGTGTCAAATTACCAGCATTGTAGTGACACCTACGAACTGGCTTTGAGACGGATATCAGAACTGGAACTGGAACTAAGCAGGGCCCACAACACAGTAACCCATTTGGAAACTCTCAAAGCCGGTGAAGAGTCTGCGATCACCAGCAGTCTCTATGATGAGTTGGTTGGTAGCAGGTCCAAACCTACATGTGTTGAGCCAATTGTAACAATAGATTTAACTGATGATACCATTTCTAAAAACGAATTGTTTACTAGCCACAATAAGTTAAAAAAATATATTAAAATTAATAGATTAATTAGAAAGTATCAGAAAACATTGAAATGCCAAAAAGTAAATAAATTAAACACAAAACTTAGGCAAAAAAATCTAAATTTAATACAAGAATTGAAGAAGTGTTATAGTGATTTGAAATTATGTACTACTTTGTATGATACGGACACTCAGCACCTTCGGGATGAATTGTTTGTTAGGGAATTTGCACTAAAGGATATCTTTAGTAAATATGAGGCTACTCAACAAGACCTGAGTAAGCGCATGCAGGAAGCCTGTGAGTTGGCAGACCTGGTCAAGTGCAATGCAGAGAGGTATGAGTCTCTTACAAATAACCTCTCTTTTAGCTGCACTTGCTCCGCGGCACCTCAGCCTCAACTTGATACACCCACACCCTCAGCAACTCAGCCAGTAAATAACCGTATTATTGATGATAATAGCCATATTAACACAACCTATATTTTTTCTGACAAATTTGGTCAAGGTTATGGTAGCATATTTAATCAGTGTTCACAACAGTATGTAATTAATAATTGTTCACCTGGTGCCAGTATTAGCCAATTATTAAGTAAAATTAAATTGTCAAAAATAAACCCTGGTTCTACAGTAATATTATTATATGGGGATAGTTTAAATGTTAGAAAAAAAGAAATAATTCAATGTGTCCATTTGATGTTACATCTCAATGAGACCAATCACTGTAAATTTATTTTCGGTGCCTTGCCTTATTCTCAATACTTGTCTGAGGAGCAAAACAGGCACATTTATAATTTAAATATGTTAATTTATAATAGGACTAGTTGTCACAGTGACGCTATTTTATATTTTGATTGTAATCAATTTATTACTGATTACAAATTAACAAATTATACTATGTATTTGCCACCTAGTTGTAGGAGACAAATTGCTAATCTTTTAGCATACAATTTACACCGTGACACTGGTACTTGTAGGGTACCAGTGATTACTGTTAGTAGTGGTTCTAGCACCACTTTTGATACACCTAGTAGTTTAAACTATTAGGTGCGACAACAGGTAAGCCGCATATGTTGAATGTTGTTCATCAAAATATGCAGGGTTTGTCCGGCAAAGAACTAGAGTTAAGTTTATTTATGGAGGACCATGATGTTCAGGTATTATGTTTGACTGAACACTGGTTGAAAGAACATGAAATAGTGTTTATGAATGATGATTTTTTTACTGTGCAAAGTGCATTTGTGAGAAAAAGTGCTATACGCGGTGGATCATTAGTTCTTGTTTCAAACAAGTTGAAATGTAAACAACGTTTAGATTTAGTTAATCTTTCCATCGAGCGCACTATTGAGTTGTCTTGTGTTGAACTAGAGCGTTACGTCATAATATGCGTTTATCGTCCACCCTCTGGGGATTTTATTCGTTTCGAGTCGGTCATGGAGGACTCACTCAACAAATTAAAATCAATTAATAAATGTATAATTTTATGAGGAGATTTTAATATTAATATTTTAGATGTTACTCCATTAAGTATTAGACTGCTCAATCTGTTTAAGTCATTTAATTTAATAAACTTGTTTTTCGAACCTACTAGGATCACGGCATCGTCTTCGACTTGTCTTGATAATATATTTAGTGATTGTGATGCCAATAATAAGTTAGTGTTAAGTGACTTAACGTCTGACCACTGTGGATTATTAGCCAGCTTCCCTTTGCCATTACTAAAAAAGCTGCATAAAATAGAATGCAGGCCCTATACAGTTAGTCGTTGCAACAAATTTAAAAATAATATTGCTCATAGGATTACACCATCTATAGTAGAACACGAGAATCCTAATGAAATCTATGGAGCCCTTTTTGATATTGTGCAAAAAGAATACCAATCTACTTTCAAGACCAAAACTATTGACATTAATAGCACCTCTGTTAGCTTCAACCAAAGGGCTACTCCAGGTATTTATAAAAGTAGAGCGAGACTATACGAGTTATATGGTTTAAAAAAATATATATTTGATACTCCTTTTCTAGAGTATATCAGAAATTATTCAAAGTTATTTAAAAAAATCTGTGCTTTCGCTAAATCTAAATTTTTAAGCGATCAAATTAAAAATTCAAACAATAAAATAAAAACCACTTGGAAAATCATTAACAATGAAACGGGTAAATCGGTTAAACAGGAAAAACAACTGGAGATTATGATTAACAACAAATTGGTTAATAAAGCTGCCGATGTAGCTGAAGCATTTAATGAGTTTTTTGCCAACATACCTATAACTACGACTTGCTCCTTAAATTCGTCCCCGTCTAAAGCTGAAAACCTTTTGCATAATAGTGTGCCCAGATGTAGTCGCTTATTTAGTTTCGAACATGTAACGCCTCGTGACGTGGTTAATATTTTTAATACACTTAAGTCAAAAAACACTGGAGATTACTGGGGCATCTCCATTAAACTGTTAAGTAATATAATAGACATCGTAGCCCGCTATCTAGCTGTAACTTTTAATAAATGTGTTGATTCGGGATCTTTTCCTGACCTCATGAAGAGTAGTAAAGTCATACCATTATTTAAAACAGGTAATAAAAATAACGTTGGCAATTTTAGGCCCATTTCTATCTTACCTGCATTTAGTAAAATATTTGAAAAGTTAATACTCAAGCAGTTGCTAAGACATTTTAATTTAAATAGCCTCCTTCATAATGAGCAATATGGCTTTACAAAAGGTCGTTCGACAACGGATGCGGGTGTTGCTCTGCTGAAACACATTTTCAACGCATGGGAGAACTCGCAAAATGCTATCGGAGTTTTCTGTGATCTCTCCAAAGCTTTTGATTGCGTTCACCATGACACACTTTTGCGTAAACTACGTCATTACGGTGTTCAAAACGAAGCTCTCAATGTCATAAGTTCTTATTTACAAAATAGGCACCAATGTGTAGATGTCAATGGTGTAAAATCTTCCGGGCTACTAGTTCAGTTAGGTGTACCTCAAGGCTCAATACTGGGTCCATTCTTATTCTTAGTGTACATTAATGACTTACCATTCTATTTAAAGAATATCTGTGACATTGTACTATTTGCTGATGACACCTCACTTATTTTTAAAGTAGACAGGAATAGAAAAGATTTTGACGACGTGAACAGTGCGCTCTCAATGGCTACGGATTGGTTTACCACAAATAACCTAGTTCTTAATGCTAAGAAAACGAAATGTATAAAGTTCGCCTTACCGAATGTTAGGAATCTGGGACCCAATGTCGTTTTAAATAATCAGGTGCTTGATACTGTACACTCGGCAGTTTTTCTGGGCATAACAGTAGACGCCAAACTTCAGTGGGGATCACATATATCAAGCCTAGCGGGAAGGCTCAGTTCGGCCGCCTACGCCGTAAGGAAAGTTAGACAGTACACGGACGTTGATACAGCTCGATTAGTCTATTTTAGTTATTTTCATAGCATAATGTCCTACGGCATTCTGCTGTGGGGCAAAGCCGCGGACATTCAAAATATTTTTGTTCTTCAAAAACGAGCTGTTCGAGCGATTTACCAACTAGGTGCTAGAGTTTCTCTGAGAGATTTATTTAAAGATATTGGTATTCTTACGGTGGCATCACAATTCATCTTCGCCAACATCTTATATATTAGGCAAAACATACACTTGTACACTAAAAACAGTGATATTCATAACATTAATACTAGAAATAAGGACAAACTACGTGCTCCTTTTCACCGGCTTCATAAGGTTCATAATTATTTTGTTGGTCTTGGTATTACCTTTTATAACAAGCTGCCCTCTGCTTTGCTAGATTTGCAGTTTAATGTGTTTAAAGCTAAAATAAAATCCAACCTTTGTTCAAAGGCATACTATTCTATCAACGACTACTTAAACGATAAGAATAGTTGGTCGCTGTGATTAACTCAAGACAATGTTTATGTTCTTTCAATCCAGAATTAGCTTTCCTACTGACAGTTTATATGGGTAGTTCATATAATTGTTTTATTTTATTTTATTTTTATTTAACTGATTTTGTTAATTATTTTTTATTTTCTTTTAATTTCACTTATTGTGGACATAATCTACTCATTACAATGATTTTAAATGACTTGTATTGCAACATGTAGTTAGCTAGCGACCTCGTCAGCTGTTCATAATATTCTAGCCTGACCAACCGGCAGCAAGTTCGTCATGCTCCCTTAGATGTCACTGCTTGCGGTAGCGTCGGGGGTCGGGTTACCACCTTCCCTCAAATATGGCGAGGGGGGTAATGGCTGACCTTTGCGTTATGCTCGTGAACGGGTGCTGCTTGTGGTGACTGGTCGACTTGCTGACCATGGTTTTTGTTATTGTTATTTGTATTAACTGTTATTTTATTTTTAGTCCGGAGGTCCTAGTTTAACTATTGTAACTTCAACTTAGCTATATGCATCAATGTATGTATATGTATCATTTTGCGTCGTTGAATATGTAGGCGGGCACGCCCTTTATGCCTGGAGGCTTTATTTCAGCTTGAGTTTACTTTTCAATGTTTTGTTCGTATATTGGCGTGTGCTAGCTGACATATGGCGAATAATGTATGTTTTGTTTTGTTTTATAATATTAATTACTTACACGATATTGTATAGAATCAAGTTCTTCTAACTTAACAGACAGCTGTGCTGCTGGGGAGTTTGTTCCGCCACTTCTTCTTCCCAGCTAAAGCACTAGGAAGTGTCGAAGGGCGGGCGTTTTGGGGGGACTGTCTTTTGTAACTTTGACGTTCAAAAAGTGCTGACTCTCAGCCTAGTTTGAATAAATGACTTTTGATTTTGATTTTTTGATTAAACGCCATTTCGTGCAATCAATTATTCTCACAATGGATTTTATAGTGAACTTCATTATGAATATCGTAATGAATCTCATATTTTAAAACAGTAATAAATGCTTCATGAAAAATAAGATTTTAAGTGAAAACCTTAATAATTTGTATATTAAATGAAGTGAAAGATATGAGATTTTAAGTCAATATTTTATTTATTATTCAAATCATAATGACTTTCGCGAATTTTACAATAATGATACTGATATTTTACATTTTTAAAATATCTTCTAAATAAATAACGAAAATTAAAATTCATCACAGAGGTTGGAATGTGACCGTGTTTTAAAAATTATGTTTTAAGTTTGTTATTTACCGTGCATAATTTTATCGGAAGTTATTTTGATTCTGTATTTGATTCTGCATCAAGAGGGGTTAGACAGGGTTGTGTAGCGTCACCGTTACTGTTCAATTTGTACATGGATAGTTGTCTGACAGACTTGAAAGAGGGTGAGTGTGGATTGACAATAAGTGAGTTGCCTGTCAAATGCCTTCTATGATGATCAAGTTGTAGTTGCATCGTCAGCAGAACAGTTGCAAGACATGGTGACTGTAATGGATGAAACATTTAAGAGGAAGGGGATGCATATAAAATAAATAAATAATAAATATCTTAGGACAACCAACACAACGTTATCTAATCCCAAACTAGGCTACCAGACCAGAACCAACTGATAAATATACTTATATATTTATAAATACATACATACTATAGATACATTACACCCAGACACAGAACAAAAAAAAAACATCAGTCATATAAATGTGAATAAGATGAAGGTCATGGTGTTTGAAAGAGAAAAGAACGTATCGGTGTGTGATGTGAAAATAAATTATAAGAGTGTGGAGCAAGTAAGTGAGTTCGTATATTTGGGGAGTTTGTTTACAAGGGATGGTAAGATTAATAAAGATATGGAAATAAGAGTAAATGCGGGAAATAAAGTAAATGGTGCACTACATGCGATTGTGACCAATCAGTTGATGTCCGATAAAGCTCGACTGGCTGTTCACAATGGTGTGCTGGTGCCTACGCTTATGTATGGAAGAAATGTTGGGTATGGCAAAAGATGCATGAAAATAGAATAAATCTTGTGATGCGTTCGTTGCGAAGCATGTGTGGTGTGACTGTGAATGATAGGCTGAGGAATGATGTGATAATACAACTTTGCCGTTTGAAAGAAGATGTAGTGACAAACATTGAAAAGAGTATAGTTAGATGGTTTGGTTATGTTGAGAGGATGAATGAAGAGCGGCTTTCAAAAGATGCACAAAGCAGGTGTGACTGGAGTTGCCGAAAGGGGACGCACTAAGAGAACATATAGTGACCTTATAGGTTATGTTCTTCAGAAGGGTGAGATGCGTAGTACTGGTACCCGGCGTGCGTGTATGACCAGATGTAAGAATTTAAACGATGAAAGAGGGGTATATAAGAATCGTAGCAGGTGGCGTTCTTTAGTTTCTGCCTACCCCCATGGGAAAAAGGCGTGAATTTATGTATGTATGTTTTATTATTGTTCCACAAATTATTTATAATCTGTCAACCAATTTTTCAACTAAATGACTATTATTATGTCCGCAAGTGCAATACCGATACCAATTCATTTCATGTTCTTTGTTGACAGCTGAAGTGTAATGTCAAACAGCAACATTATTTCCTTGTTCATGAATTTTGTACAATTCATAAGCTAGATCTGCATTGTTTCTGCCCAAGCTTGCTTACTTACCATACCTATTAATTTATAGCGATTTCGACTGCTCACTTCCGAGGGCGGCACGGCGCAGCGAGACCCGCAATTTGATTTTGAATTTATCTCTTCCTCTAAAAATGTTTGTTTAATTCAGAAGCTAGTTCTTTGTGAATTCACATGTGTGAAAACAGCATTATTTAAGACGACTGTTTTTGATAACCCTGTTGGGTTTTCTGGAGATTGATTATCCTGTTCTGTTTAAATCATCCCTTACAATTAACCGCTTTTCAATTTTCTAAATTAATATTATATAACATGTCCCGGAATTAACGCACGCCAACAGACACCACAATAGAATATGATGTTATAATCACAAGACATACACTAAACTTTTACTGGTAGTATGTGTAAAACATTTTTTATTTATTAAATTAGGTAAACTGACTGTGGGAGGAAATTGTGGTCACATTACAACTCTACGCACCTAATAGGCGGACACGTACAAGGATGAAACGTAGTAGTGGAAGTGTGACTGTAATTTATGTAGTTTTAATTATTTTTGGGATGAAAAAGTCAATAGTAAAATGATAGAAATCGATTCAGTGAACTATTCGGAACAAACTACTTTTATAATGTGCTTCAATTTAGTTAAACACTGTAAAGAAGTAAAATTGTTTGTTTTGTAATGAGTAATCTGTGAAAACAAAAATTGTATTAATAATTGCAAGCTAGGTATAATATTGCAATTGCCATTGCATTATTGTATAGTTGCCTACCACACGAACTTAGTGGAGGGTACAAGCTATTATAAAATCTAAATAGTCAACAAGCGTCTAAACATTATTCACTTTGACAAATCATAAGTTATTAAAGTGCACATTTAGCTCAGAATAATAAAAGGCTAGATTTATGAATAGAATTGACCCAGAAATATTCCTGGTCCAAAGGAATGCCGTTCCTAATTGAAGTGCTTTCAAAGGCCATTGAATATAGATTGCAACAAGACGTTTGCATTTCCAAACAAAAGAGAATGTTGAGTAGCGTTCATTCAAATATCAAAGCAGATCGTTACTCCAGCTAAAGCACTGAGTTTATTGTGTAATGGAATATTTACTTTGTCAGGTTTCAATGTTAATGACGATTGAGATACTATTGAAATAATCTTACTATATTATTTTAGCTTCCCCTGGGTTCGTTACGAGTTTTTCGGAGTCGGTACCAGTTCTCTACAGAACAGCTTTTAGTAGATATTCTACAGAGAGTTTGATTAGACCGAAGTGACCTGGCTAGGGGAATAGTTGCTAATATTTTATGGCCAGACTGTTCGTCCCTGTCGGCTGCAGCTACCAGCTAGCAGCCGACAGGGACGAAACATAGCAGATAGGGTCCGAGCCCTAAATATAAAAAAAAAAAATAGAATTTTTCATTGTAAAATTACAAATAATATTAAAAATTAACATGACATCTGGTTATTAACAATAATTGGAATTTCAGGTGAAAAATAAATCCCTTTTACTTTTTAAGAGGTTAAGTTTGGGTACCTTTATCTCTTCAGATAAAATATTTTTTACAGCAAAACGATTAGAGTATCTTGGATGAAATTACTCCCATTATTTTTTCACACTAAAAAGAAGTCCTGAGACAATTTTCAGCAAGTTCGTATGTGTAGAAGGAAAGATATAGCTTTTTAAACAATAAACAATCATTCGCCTGAGGTAAAATATTTTTTTTTTACAACCAAACTATTAGAGTATCTTGGCTGAAATTACTTCCACTATTTTTGCACACTAAAAAAAGTCCTGGGACAAATTTCATCAAGTTCGTATGTGTAGAAGGAAAGATATAGCTTTTTAAACAATAAAAAATCATTCTCCTGAGCTAAAATATTTTTTTACAACCAAACTATCAGAGTATCTTGTATCGGAGTATCGTTTTCACACTAAAAAAAGCTTTGGGAAAAATTCCAGCAAGTTCGTATGTGTAGAAGGAAAGATATAGCTTTTTAAACAATAAATCGTCTTGTGGCTGCTAGTTTCAGTTTCATGTCACCAAACAGTCTTTTGTCTTCGTCGTTTTATTTTTTGTGATATCTATACATCTATGTATAAATGTATACAAATAAATAAAATTGAAGTGTCTGTTTATAACGACGAATTAACAGTTTATTTCTAAACTAGCTTCTGCCCGCGACTTCGTCCGCGTCAAATTTTTGCTCCCCTAACCTTTCCCGTCGCATCGAATTGTCTGCCAGTTTTCATAAATTTTTCGTTACTGCTCCACTCCTTTTAATCGTAGCGTGATGTTATATAGCTTATAGCCTTTCTCAATAAATAGGCTACTCAAGACAAAAAGATTTTTTTCAATTCGAACCAGTAGTTCCTGAGATGTATGTGAACACATAGACTAAATCAAAATATCTATTATGAAAAAAAATGTCAGTCTATTTGTTCCGGCTAATCTCCGAAGCGTCTGGACGGATTTTAAGGTATAGGATAAGGAGAGTAGAACATAAATGCTACATTTTGCCTTGTTAGCATTATGGTTAGATAGATATACAGGATCAAATTAAATACGCTGGCATTGCTTTACCCTTGTGTTTCAGTATCGATATCGAAAACGAATGCCATAATCATTTCATTTTTGTTAAAAATTTGAAATGGCACTTACATGTACGTTAAAGCAACCAAACGACTGTTATGTTATAGTTTTTAATCAACGAAAAAAAAAACGGAGGAGGTTCTCAATTCGACGCGTGTATATTTCTTTTTAATGTATGACCACGCATAACTTTTTACATAGTAGTCCGATTGTGATAAATATTTTTTTATTGGAAAAGGTATACCCCGAAAGTGGTCCCATATAAATTTTGAAAACAAAATCGATCCCTAAGGTTCGGAAAACAGGGGATGATTGATTGTTCACTCACTGATTATAATGTATAACCACGCATAACTTTATACAGAGTAGTCCGATTTTGATAATTCTTTTTTATTGGATAGGGTATACCTTCCCAAGTATTATTAGTACCTACATTAAAGTCACAAAAAAATTTAAAATAAAAACTTTTTAACAAAAAATTAAACCGCCGAAAAAACTGAAAAGCAAAAAAAAATAAACCTTAAAATTTTGAGTCGGCGCTGAAAAATCAATGAACAAAATCACTCAAAGCGCCGACTCATAATTTTAAGGTTTATTATTTTTTGCTTTTCAGTTTTTTCGGCGGTTTAATTTTTTGTTAAAAAGTTTTTATTAATCGAGGAAAAAAAAACGGAGGAGGTTCTCAATTCGACGCGTGTATATTTCTTTTTTAATGTATGACCACGCATAACTTTTTACATAGTAGTCCGATTGTGATAATTCTTTTTTTATTGGAACAGGTATACCCCGAAAGTGGTCCCATATAAATTTTGAAAACAAAATCGATCCCTAAGGGTTGGAAAACAGGGGATGATTGATTGTTCACTCACTGATTATAATGTATAACCACGCATAACTTTATACAGAGTAGTCCGATTTTGATAATTCTTTTTTATTGGATAGGGTATACCTTCCCAAGTATTATTAGTACATTAAAGTCACAAAAAACTTTTAACAATAAAATTAAACCGTAAATAAGGTTTATTATCTTTTGCTTTTCAGTTTTTTTGGCGGTTTAATTTGTTTGTTAAAAAGTTTTTAGAGTTCATAAAAAATATCCATGTCCCACAAAAAAATATAAAACCAACTGATCGCCTTCGCCACTAAATGTTTTATTTTTTTTGTTGCATTACTTTTCGTTATCGGTAGCCAGCTAATGTAATTATAATTATTGAACAGATACTTACCTGCGTTTGATGAATCAGGATTATCTTGTAACAACCCCTTTCACTATACACGACGCAATTTGTATTGAATCTCTTGTTGCATGTTCGAACATTAGTCGATGACTTAATCGAAACTGTGTGCATACGGGAACCAACACATGTGAGTAAGCGACGCTCACTGCACATACACGTGTTCTGTATGATAGGATCGACCACTGACGCTGATTTGATTGGATGTTCCAAATGCATATCTACAGGTTTAGGATATTTCAGATCTGTAATAACGTTAGCTAGGTGTTGTCCGTTTGGTACCGGATGTAAAGAATAGCGCCATCCCATTTCTTCACGTGGGTGTCATAAAAGGCGACTAAGGGACTGACTAGAGAATTGGCAGCAACATTCTCTATGCATTTTACCACCATACTGCGATCACCAACCCGCCTGCCAAGCGTGGCGATTATGGCAACGCTACCTAAATTGGGAGAGGCCTATGTCCAGCAGTGGACATGTTACGGCTGAAATGTATGAATGATGAGTTAGGTGTTCCATTGATCCAGTTATGCATAAAGGTTATGCATTATACTGGTACTGGCTTGGTTTTGTTATGCTGAGAGTATGAATGAAGGGCGACTAAGAAAAAATATTAACAAGGCAGGAGGATATATAGTGACCTTATTGGTGGTATTCTCCGGAAAAGGTCTGCGTAGTACTGGCGACCGATGTGATTTTAAGACGAGACGTATTCCTGCCGGAGGCTCTACACGGGGGTCGTGCGGTCCATGGCCATTTACGGGGCACCGGTGTGGGCGCCCTCATTGAGGCTGCGCCCAGCACGCCGGTTGAGTACGGCCCAAAGGGTCATGGCCATCTGGTTAATCCGGGGATATCGCACGATCTCCTGCGAGGCGGCGAGCCTCCTTGCCAGAGTGCCGCCATGGGATCTGGAGGCAAAGGTCCTCGCCCACATGTGGGAGTGACGCGAGGAGGCGAAACGCCGGGGCGAAACTCCGCTGACAAACGGCGGACAGAGCTCCGGTGTGATCTCATGGCGACATGGCGGGTACGATTGTCGCAACCCAGCGCAGGGCACGCCACAATTGCGGCGGTAAGTCCCCTCTTTAAGGAGTGGATAGAGAGGCGCCACGGCATCCTCACCTTCCGCCTGACGCAGGTTCTCACTGGGCATGGGTGCTTCGGTGGGTTCCTGTTCAGGATAAAGCGGGAGGATACGCCCGGGTGTTTCCATTGTGAGGATCGTCTAGAGGACACGGTGGAGCATACGGTGGAAGTGTGCCCCGCCTGGGCGGAGCACCGCCGTGTCCTCGTGGAGGCGATCGGTAGCGGCGACCTCTCGCGTCCGGCTCTGGTGCAAGCCATAGTACGGAGCGAGAGGGCATGGGAAGCCGTCATCTCCTTCTGCGAAGCAGTAATGCTCGCGAAGGAGGAGGCGGGGCGCGTGAGGGAGTGGCAGTCACTGCGCCCTCGCGTCCCTAGCCGACGCAGGAGAAGACGCCCCGGGCGTCAGGAGTCGATAGCGGACTCCCGGCCACCGTAGGTGCGAGCTTGCGGGCGGCGAGCAATGGGTAGCTCGCCGCCCGTTAAGGACCAAGCTCGGGTCGACGGCGCGTAGTGTTCCACGCGCGCCTCAAAGAGATGTCAGCAGCACTGAAGGGGTCTGCTAGGACCGATGCCTGCCGGGGTTGCGTGATTGTTCGAAAGAGATACCGTGACCCTGGCACATGGGCAACTGAAGGAACACGGGTGGGTTTTAGTCAGTAAAAGTCTGACACGCCCTCCCGCTCCGCCCAAAGCGGGAGAAGTCATTTGATGATTTCCCATCCAGAAAAAAAAGACCATATTTGTGAACGTTGACGAGACAAAAGGAATATGTAAGAATCGTAGCAGATGGCGTTCTGTAGTTTTGCCTACCCCCATAGGAAAACGGTGTGAGTTTATGTACATGTGTTATTTATTACAATTTTAATTGATTGTAACATAATGTCTAATTATAAGTTCTATCCAGATTATTATCAGATACCTACCTATCTAAACATAATGTGGCCAGATACATCAATATTTAAGCCTTCCTTATCCAAAAAGTTTTCCATTATTACACTTCCGAGTTCTGTAGTCAAATACGGCCTTGCGACAATGATTCGGAGCATGTCACACACATCCAACATGTTCCGACCAAACACAAACTAACGAGTCCTGTGGCCACAACTTTTATATCAACTTTGTGTAGCTTACCAAAGTCGTTTCCCCGATTTCAACCACGTGAATGCCGTGTAATAGTTGCCTGTTACTTTTTTATTAACATTGATAAAATCGTACGACACACTAGGACCTTTTATTAAATAATCAAACTCAACATAAACGACTTTGAAAGGGTTCTAAATTTTCTTTTAAAACGTTTTTATGTTGATGTTGAATTGGAATAGGAGATAATGTATTATCCGCTTTGTGCCACGGTATTTGGAAAAGGCAATTTTAAAATGTTTGTAGGTGGTCGTGTCCATGTCTATGTTTTTGTTGATATTGTTTACTTTATAATATTAAGTATTCCAGTATAGATTCTGAGTGTTTCCAACTTTTCAACAGACAACTCGCTCGCCTAAAATTGGGTAACTAAAACAATTAAGACAATTGAAAATGATTTATTTCAACTTTAAATTATGCTTTCATGTTTTCACTTTCTTACAAACAATTATTTTTAATTACTTATCAACATCAGTTCAAATATGAACGCATTTATTTACAAGTTCTTATCGTTCTAACAATTCAGTATTGGGTTACTTTAATCACAAGTCGACCCATCTCTAGTAGAGTATTATAAATGTCCAATCACATATTCGTCTATTAAATCAGACGTACCTACTAATATTTACAAAACATCTACTTAATTACGATATAGTAATGACGTCAACCATTCCGGTCTCGGTTGTGAAGGCTTGTACTCCGAGGGGCTTAGAGCCAGCGGAGACGCAGCATCTGCTAAAGCCACCGAGGACGATGTCTCAGTTACAGCTATGCTCGGTTTCGGTTTTAGTATAGAACGCAACTCATCGTTGTCTGAAGCCCGATTTCGTTGCAGATTCTCTCGGGTCTCTTTCATCCTTGAAAGTTGTTCTCTCAAACTTCTATATTCTTCGAGGAATTTTTCTAGTTGGGAAGCACGGAAATCAAAGTCCTCGATAGGTTGACCGGTACGCGAATAATCTCGCAATCCGGAGAGATCAAGAAGTGGTGTGGCGGAGGGCACTGTGGGTTGCTCCCTCGAAGGCGACGCGGGGAGACTTGGATTCCGTCGTATTCTATTTCCACCTGTAGAAAGATCTAAAAAACTATTCGACCTCCGGCCTGACCTCTGCCGGCTCTTATCGTAGGTTCTGTCAAAAAAACTGGCAGAGTCTGCACCGGAACTATTTCTTCTGCTATTAAGAAGAGGACTACGACTATCGCCATCCTTTTTCCGTGGTATTGTGTAAAAGTAGTATGGATCATGTTTCATTTCACTTCGTAAGTACGAGGAGGTTCCTAGAGCACTCATTTCAATGAGGTCGGGGTAATTCTTCTCGCTGTCACTACCAGACAAGTCGTTGTCGAGTCGCTCGCGAGGTCGCGTACGTGGACATGTGCGCGCATTGTTGTTAAACCGACTGTTTTCAGATAATATCTCCACGTGGGCACTCATCATTCCCGTGGAATTGGAGCTTTGCACTGACTCTGACGTGGCATCAGATCTGAAACAACGAACAGATTTTATTAAAATATGGAAATGGAATAGAAGAGTACAGTGGGAAATGTTGATTGGGTGTCTGTATGTTGCATTGTGCTACGTGAATCAATATCTTGCAAGCGGCCAGAGGGCTTGTTACAATCAGCAATCAGTCGGCTGCCTCACTAATCGAACCTATCCACGCATGGAAAGATGATGGGCGCAATCACTATACCCGTCTCGCCGGCGACATGAACACAGACAACTAAACCGTTCACAATTTACAAAATAAACTTTATTCCTACCAACGATTGAAGCCAAGACCTCTTCGTCTGAGACATTAAGCTACTAAACCAAGGGGATTAGACAATAATTACTGAACTAATTTTCTCTCGTGCTCTCTAGGTTTGGGGAGATTTTCATCACAAGCTCGCCCCACGACCCACGTTAATTTGTAGTAGGTTCGCAAACAGTTGCGATTTAGGCACTTGGCTTAGCATAAGCCCTTACAGACGTAAAAACCCAACATATAAACGTTTAATGACCAAATGGGATCATCAGGAACATTTACGTAATGTTGAGTAGCCTTGTGTTTGTCATTTTATTTGTCATACTGTAAAACCATCTGTAGAACTAATTTAACTTTACAGCGTCCACTATTGTATCAAAAGCAATATAATCCTTCAAATAATAAGAATTATCACATTTGTAAATATCTTATATTGATAAAATTCGCAAGCCCGACGGTAAAACTTTGTCTCGCTTCACTTTGTCTCGCTTCGTGTCATATTGTTTCACATCTGTTATTGTTTCCTGTGACCTTGAACGCGATATAAATAACACGTATTCTATTTCAGTTACCTTCACAAAAACTTTGACATAAGAGACTGAACAATGACTCAATCATTATAAGAATAATAGGTCAGATAAAAATAAATAAAATAATCAAGTCATTAAACTTAACATCTGTAATAAATAATCTTCCCGCGTCTGTACGGTTCGGTCTTTTAAACTAGGTAACGAATTTTAATCTATCGGATCTCATCAATAGACATAGTGATTCAAAAGAAAGGATTATATGTGTAGTAAGCAGGTGAAGCCGCAGTCAAAAGCTAGTAATTAATATCGCCTTCCTTGAAAATGATAAACTTTCAGGAGCGCGCTGAGATTACATATCAATTACAGGCCAAATCGAATTTCTAATTAATTATCTTGAGAAGTATTGAATTACCGTAAATTGTAGTCGCTGAACCTTGGTATGTGTAGATCTCGTTCAGGTATGTTCCCCCTTGAGTTTGGCGGCTCAAAGTCAGCCCTGCGCCACCCTGCCTCCATGGGCGGCGTCTCAGAGCACTCCCTCTCCTCCCGCATCTCGCCCCTTAAATACCCCTCGAACTCGTCCTCTGGATCATGTGATGGCACATTCCTATAATCACCCCTTTTACGAGCACTATCAGAAGCTATCACTCTCGGTACTTCGGCATTAGTCTTAAAATTCGCTTCTAATTTATCATAACTATCATCACGATGATTTGTCGTTACTATCTGTTCATTCCATCTATCTAATTGTCTTTTCTTACGAGTCTCGTATACACACAGTCCTATTAAACACGAACTTAACACTATCACTGCTGATACCGCCATCCCCGCCATCAGCGCACGCCCACCAAAACTTTTGTTTTCTGGTTTCTTTTCTATTGCTAAACTTAAAATCACTTCTGCTTTACCAGCACGATTTTCAGCATTACACGTGTAAGACCCTGCGTCTTGCAAGTCTGCCGATTTAATGGTTAGGTTACTAGTTTGTCCTTCACTACGTAACATAAAAGCTCTACCGGAATTGACATTATTTGTAGTTGTGTTGGCGAGCAGCCGACCCGCTCGCACCCACCGCACTCTCGGCGCAGGCACTCCGCTCACTCGGCACACTAGTGTCACTTCATCTCCCTCCAACCCTTTGAATTGACTAGCTGCGCTTACTTCTGGATGACACGCAAAGTCTTCTAGATCTAATCTATCCCATGATTGGGACATTAATCGTGGTGGTAGTGCGCAGTCTGGAACCACTGTTGCTGGAACATTTTTTCTTATCATCCAATCTCTCATTGGTCTCAACGCGCATGTACATTCCCAAGGATTACTCGCCAGCTCTAAACCTTTAAGGGATCGTAGTGGCGCTAAGACCGCGACGTGAAGTACCTGCAGTCTATTTTTACTAAGCTCCAAATATTCCAAGGAAGACTCGAGCCCTGCAAATCCGCGTGGCTCTATTTCGGCTATTTTGCAAGCACTGAGCGTAAGTCGCACTAGATGGGGGAGTGCTATAAAGGATTCGTCTCCAACTTTCGTAATGGGATTACCACCGAGTCGCAGTTCTCTAAGCTCGGGGATTGAATCAAACGAATGTGAAGGTATTGTTTCCAGACGGTTGCGCGAGAGATCCAATTCAACTAGGTTTACAAGCGCTCGGAAAGCGTATTGTCTGATGGTGCGTACGTTGCAGGAGGGGAGATAAAGGCGTTGGAGGTTCAGGAGGCCGGCGGCTGCGAAAGCGTCGTCGCGGACAGTGGGCAGGCGGTTTTCGGCGAGGTCGAGCAACTGCGTGGTGGGGTCGAGGCGAGGTGGCACGGAGGTGAGGCCGGCGCGGGCGCAGAGCGCGGACTCCTTGCCGCTGCGCCACTTGCACTCGCAGTGGCGCGGGCAGTCGGCGGAGGCGGCCGCCGCCAGTGCCAGCACCAGCAGCACCCACATCCCCGGCGCCTGCTCACCCAGCGCCGCGCCGTTCGTCTTCACCGCCCAGCGTCATCCCCCGGACCAAGTGCACCCTGTTGACAAACATTTGTTTTTGTTTACTCTTAAAGCTCGAGGATTCAACTATTTACTGTGGACATGTTTATTAACAAGATAGTGGCTTTATGCTCTTAATAAACATGTCCACAATAAATGATTTTGATGATTGTACAAGTTTTGGTGAGAGACGTTCTGATTTAATCCACGTGTAAAAGTATTCGCTCGTGTGGATCTGGGTTAAACTTTGGCTCGACCTTGACCTTTTATGTAAGGATGAATATTCAGGTATCTAATTCAATTTTTGTTTCAGTTTTTACGCCCACCCAATGTAACTCAGTAGGTTCGGTCCGTAATAGTATTTAATTTATTATGTAATATCGTACCCGTCAACAAAAATATATTTTATTACATACCTACTTAGGTACATTTTGCGGTTGGCTATAAACTTTATGTCGTTACAGCTTGACCGAAAAAGGAAAAAATGGGTTCGCTGCCCTGTGTTTTATAGAGGTTACTGTAGAATTGCAATATAAAGTAAAGACTATAGTTTCCTCTTCGACATTTCTATTTGTTATAAACTACATAGTGGGTTCTAAAAGTGCTTCACAGTGCCATTAACGTTGGAGTATGGAGGTTGTAAATGAAAATGAAACCCAGGTGTGAGGTTATTAGACGATATGATAGCTATAGGGAAGAAATCAGATCGAATGGAGCTCACCACAACTTTGTAGAGCTGAGCTCTCGTGCCAAATATTACTTCACAGCTTTGCGGTTGTTATACAAATACTGATATCAGTTCGGGCACCTAAATACCAACATTGTTGTTCTACCGCGCCGTTATGGTTAAATACAACTACCAAGTTGGCGAGCGATGTTCCCGAACAAATGCTTTCAGGTAGAAATATATCATATTCAATATTATATTCCGCACTTATTGGTTTATTCCCGGGAACATGATTGTTTTTATTTGTTTTCAATAAACGTTTGCTTTTTATACATAAGCTTTGTTTCGAGAATGAATTTAGGAAGGTACTTATGAAGCCAGCAAGGCCTATTTTAGTCCATTCAAATTATAATTTAATATTTCGTGTATAATGGTCGTGAAAACCCTTGTTAAATATGCGGAGAGAAATGGACCTAAATTGCTTTCTCGCATTCAGCCATAACTAAAGGCGTTCATTATGTACGTCCCTTATATATCCAAATAATGTGATGTCAATTAATAAAGTAGGTACAGGACCTACTCATTGAAGCTGATATTCTAAAATCAAATTCATTTTTTTTTTTTTGTAATCCTGTCACAGGTACAAAAAAATGAAGCTAGTTGCGCATTCTTTAGCTTTGTAGGTAGTACCTATGGAGAAGAACAGCCAACAAACTTCACGGACTAACTTTTGAGTTAAAATCTGTACTTATTATTAATTATTAATACATATAATAAAGCTGAAGAGTTTGTTTAGTTGAACGCGCTAATCTAAGAAAGTACTGATTCGAATGAAAAAAATATTTTAGTGTTGGATAGCCCATTTATTGAGCAAGACAACATCACGCTAGGACCCTTAAGACCTAAACAAAAAGAAAAAAAAGGCACGAAATACTCGCACGGGTAGGCGATTCGATGCGACGAGATAGGTCGGGGAGGTATTGTAATAAACAGAATAGTAACATCATTTAAGTTAAAATTATACATGTGAGAATGATGTAAAAAGACGTGCACATTAATAGCCTGTCTATTAAAAAAGTAAAAGCAAAACCTATATTGAAATCATACCTATTACTGAAATAAGGTGTGCGAACTGCTTTCAAATATTTTATCTATGTAGGTATGTTCACACGGATATGTTCACTCAGTAGTTTTCCGCATGGAATCTTATCTCTACAGTCGGTAGCACAAGAAGGAAACTTTCGGATGGAGTAAATGCTACAATCACAGGCAATCACAGAGCTCTTTACCAAAATGTCAAGACGATGGCAATCGTAGCAAAGTCAGTCTTACAGGAGTTCCAATTACTAAAATACACCTTTATCTTGATTTAGAAAAGAACCTTTGTAGTTTCTTGCCCATAATATGTTCGGTGTCGTCGTAGTTGAATCTGGACTTTGTAACCAGATTGAACTACGACGACACCGAACATCTGCTCTCCTCTCAATCATAGTGACTTCTCAAAAACCCCCGTATTTAAACTCAAACGCCGTCATTACTTTACACACACACCACACCTACATCACCAAACACTTACATACACAGCTACATCACAAAACACACACACACACACACACAAACACACTATACTAACCCTTAGTTATAATTTAAATTCGTTTGCTCCTTATAGTACTATAGCAGTCTACTAAAATTGTTTGTACTCGTATGGGAACCTGGGCTGGCGAACCTTAATACAGGTTACTATGTAACCTAGCAAGGA
The DNA here is from genome assembly GCA_932294355.1 of Aporophyla lueneburgensis. Lineage (NCBI taxonomy): Eukaryota > Metazoa > Arthropoda > Insecta > Lepidoptera > Noctuidae > Aporophyla > Aporophyla lueneburgensis. The sequence goes on along the minus strand of OW028746.1, from coordinate 15,138,221 downwards.
CGCCAGATTCAATTTATGTTACTTTTTGTCTTTTCAATATTACCCTACACTGTGACTTATATTTATTGTAACACAGACACTCACTCACTTTTTTAAAATAAAAAATTGTATTTGTATAATTCTGAGCCAGCCCGTCCCTTGCTGCCCTCTACTAGCGATGCGCTAAGACGAGATCCGTACCCCATGGGGTGCCCTTAGCAATTAGTCGCTCTAGTTTCAAATTTTCAAGCCCTGCCTGGAGGCTCTAATTTATTAAGGTAGCCACGGACAAGTCCGGTTAAACAGCCGGCAACCTCATAGGTTGACCTGCGAGATATCATGTGTTTCTTTCTGAAACTTTTCCATAGAAAATAAAGAGATCTACATTTTAGAATTGGTAACTAGCGTCAACTTTCTTCTTATTTGACTAACTCCTCAACAAACCAGAAGTGCCTCCAGGTAAATGGTTTAGTTGAAATAATTGCTTTGAGTTGTTACGTGATAATTATTTATTATCTACCTACCTAAAAGATATTTTTTAGAACTTTCGTGTCTTTCCTTGATTTTAAATAAAAGTAGAAACTCTCTTACCAATCATTAAATCAAGAGTGCTTTATGAGTGCTCAAAAAACGGACCCCACCATTAGCGCAAGGTTCACCTTTCTATCGCAAATGTCCTTCACCTTTTCTTCGACATCGAATGAAAAAAAAATGTACGAGTAAAAGGAACAAGTGTCGGCATGATGTTCGTATTTCATACAAAGTTCATAAGTCGGTAGTAACAAATCTATCTCTAAAATAGCTAGCAGTTTTCTGCAACTGAAGGAAATCAAAGTAACTTTTACGCTTCAAACGCTATAAAGTTAGTAGTTATAAGTAGTAAGTTTACAATTTTTATTGCTTAGCCCCCTGCTGCTTTAGGCCCCTTCCAAATATCACCCATTGTTCTCAGTCTTTAGGTATAAATCAGCATTTTGATCCAGTCACTTATTTGATGCAATTCAAATCATCGCAACAAAAAGGGACCCGACAACTCACTGCCACTACGAAATATGTACGTAACAGTACCCACACATATTGCAGTTTAGACAATGCATAAAATCAACTGTCCTTCGCAAATCACTCCCCATTTGCATATGCCTTACTTGAACCCGTGCCACTGCCGACTGTACGGCACGCCTAATTGCACCGCAACAAATCTGTGGCGCACTGTTCTGTAACTCTATGGCACCGACGTGTAGACCTAATGGCTGCCACTTCGATCACGCAACACTCGCGTGTTTCGTTTCACTCACGTACCTCATATGCAATGTATGATTATTCGATTCCACGTGTTATAAGCCCTGCATGCCGGTAATGTAGGACACGAGGTCGGATCCCACTCATACATACACACACACAGACGCGCAGCAAAAGGGTTCAGTCTGTATATTGTACTCATTTAAATAGCTATCTAGGGACTATTAATAACCTGACGCCCACAAAAAATAATGTTTGTTTTGGCATGTTTATCATGTTACAGCACTTTTACTAACTAAGCTACGTACATAAAATAAATAATCTGTCGCCTGTTAGTTTCCTATAAAACTAAAGAGTACTCGGATAAATGTCCTGACGATTTATGTCCAATAATGAAATTGCAGGCCAAAGCTAGTCCACATTTTAATCCTTTGATAGTCGTTTACGCCGAACTGAATCTGCCCTCTGACGCAGTACTAGATTTATGGGTAAAATGCGCTAAATGGAAATCTATAGTCCGATAAACCTAGTGTAGCCAACTGATGTAGATTAATAAACGAAAATGTTGAACCATTTGATGATTATTCAAACAAAAAGTTCGACCTTTCAGATAAAAGGGCGCGTTTAATACACATCACCCCTTACCGGTTCATCCCTAAGTCTACAAAACTCTGTGAATAATTTAAAATCAATTGGATTGCTCCAATAACCCGGAACTTTCTCATGAAAAACGTTGTAGTACGCGGACTTGAACAAAAGGGAACCTCGGTAACTAATTCAATAATTTCACACGTAATAACATCGGACACTTTCAATTCATGAGGTAACTTTTCGCTGAGCGTACCTTGAGGTAAAATGTCGCAATTATTTACGACTAGTCGTGTCGGCCCTTTAGGCCTCTAAGGAAAAGGTAAACGCCTTTTATTGTGCCTCTTTTAGTGAAACGTTAAAATTAATTTGCGTTTGTGTAACTAAATGAGATCGCCTACGCCTGTGGGAGGCCCCGGGTTAGTTCTATTTATTAAAATGTTAGATAGTTCCGTTTCTATTTAGTTCTATACTATATGAACTCTCTTTGGGAATATTTTATTGACTTCTTCAACTTGCTTTATCAACATGAATAATTATAGATATTAAATAAAAATTCACAAGGCCAAACGCCATTAAAAGTAGTAAAGGAGAGGACTTATCTTTACGACTTGTTGTAATAAATGTTTGTTACTTTATAGCGTAAGGTCTTTCCAAATTGAAACAATAAATCTTTGTTATAAGCTATAATAAATATTCCCACAAAATGATATTGGCCTGATTTTATTTATTTTTGGCAACCATGCAGCGATCCTGCGTAATAGACCTAATATTCTTATAGGTGTATCTAAGATTTTCACATGTTTGTTTATTTATATAAATGTATTTTGCTGGCACGGTTCGCTCCGATCCCCGATCAGTGCTGGCAAGGCATAACGTAAGAGAAAGACGTTTCATACAAGTTCGTGACCTTATTTTGTGCAATATATGTGCGTACGAACATTTTAGGAGAAAACTCTTTGTAGGCATTACTGATACATACCGACAGGCGGATGACGACGGACAAATTTATCTGTTAGGGTACGAAGAAAGAATACTAATACTTGGGCTTTCCCACTTTAAAAACTTATCAAGAGGACTGTGAGAAGTGAGGAACTGAAACAAATATTTTGCATCTTTGAGCAGTCCACTGTACAAATAAAGTTTCAGTAACAACATTGTACTAAAATTCCAACAACGTTTCTCGAATACTGCAAATATTGTATTGTTCCGCGTTTGTTGTTGTTGCGTTTTTTACCAACAGAGTCGAACTGTGTAAACTATACCTGCGAACCGTGAGATAAAAAGTCGACAAAACATTTCGAAATAATATCTACGATACAGAGTAAAACAAAGCTAGAACTGCAACCTCTTATTTTGATCATAATAATACTTTGGTAGTGGAAAAATCTCATTTTCTTTTTGTTTTATACATCATCAAAAATGTGTTGGTGTTTATAAGACTCAAACAAGATCTCTTATTCTCCATATTCCGTTGCAAGTCTCGCAAGCTTAAACATCTAGTTCATAGAAAATTAATCACGTTAAAACAACAGCGAAACAATGAAACTAGGACGTTGGTAACAAGACCCAATATTTCCATTATCTCTTACTTATGAAAATATATTTTCATTAAAAAGTTTCTCTATTAATATTGTAGAACGAAAGGTGCGAAATATGTACTGAGCTTAAATTTTTTATAAAACACGAAACGCTATCTATGGTAGTTCATCGATGACGTAAAATAATAGAGACTCTGCCAGTCGTAAATAAAATCAGATCACAAACAGAGTTTCTACAAAATCCTAGAATCACATTAGAATCCAATCAATCATTTGTGCGTACAAATCTACCTAATGCCTATACCTAATTTGTTTTTAAACATCGAATACAGGAACAATATTTACCCCCCATTCGTGTAGTTATTATTTCCGAACCGAATATTCTCATGTTCCCCATTATAAGTTTAAGGCACTTCCCAACTTGTCTTTGTTGGCGCGTAACATTGTAATTTTCATCCTTGTAATTTTCAATTAGTGTTCGTAGTGGAACAAATATGTACATAGTTTACAATCTTGCGTGACAAGCAAAATCGTTATTTTCATAATTACAAAGTCATTAATGTCTTGGCGACACTCCACTCAAGCACAAAACGAGAGGAGCAATCTAGCGAGGAAGCTATCCGCCTCCTTTAGTATGTTGACACTTATTGCTCAATTGTATATACGTAGGGATATACACATGTACATAAACATATCTACAACTTTAGTCCATCTGTTTATGTCAGAAATGTATGCAGGCTTTCGTGCGGAAAATAACTTATGAAATTCACGAAAGCGTAGTAATTTATCATTGTAATTATTTATTATAGTTACCTCAGAGGGTAATAGCTCAGCTTGGACGTAGATCGTTCGATTACGACCCTAACACGTTCGCAGTTCTATGTATATATTATGTAAACATGTTCCTTAAGTAATGTGCAGACCCCATCGACACTACAAACTATGTATGGTACATTAACTATGGGTTTTTTCTCACTTTTTCCTTCCATTTTTTCTTCTAGTTAATTTCGTTGCGGGTTCGAACAGTTTAACTAATGTAGGTAAGGACGTTCCAAAAATAAATAGCGATGAGAGTATATTGGGCGTAGTTTTATATAAAAGCTTTGCTATTTTATTGTAATGGATGACTCATACCTAGGCGATGTTAAGCAAAATTGAATGTTTATTTTGATATGAATAACTGTTACCACATGGAAAAGTGCGCCTTTTTTTTGCTGGGAAATCATCGAATGACTTCTCCCGCTCTGGGCGGAGCGGGAGGGCATGTCAGACTTTTACTGACTAAAACCCACCCGTGTTCCTTCAGTTGCCCATGTGCCACGGTCACGGTATCTCTTTCGAACAATCACGCGACCCCGGCAGGAAAGTGCGCCTTAAAGGAGTATTCTAACGACTAAAATAGTAAAAATACTTGAGTACGACGACATAACAATAAAAGCAACGTCTTACTTAGCACAGCTGTTAGTACGACCACTAAAACACAACGAGTAAAAAGCATAGAAACGCATCTCCAGCCGTTAACTCTTATGGTATTGCGCGGCTTTGAACGTTGTTTCCCGACACTTTCAGCACCGAATGGGAAATTTCCCAGATCACATATTGGTTCTACCTAATCTTCACTTTGAGCGGTACAACATAGAATTTATCGAATCGGATATTCGGAACGGGTAATCTTCAATAGGGGACCCAGCGGTCAGCACCACATTCCCGTGGCTTTTGTTGAGCGTGCGTGTCGAGTTTTATCCGCAAATGGCAACATTTGTTTTATAGGATACTATCATGCTGTGACGGCCCTTACATTCGAACCATAAAACCATGTGGAACTCACGGATTTTATATTTCACTCGGCCCCGTTGTGTCTTCGCATACCCTGTCTATTTTCAGACATTCGTCGTTTTGCTTGAGTACACCACGTTTGAGAGAAAGGTCAAACGGCACATCAGAGGCAGCCTTTGTCAGCTTCACACTTCTCATTATAATGAAACTTAAGAATAATGACTTGGGTTGGGACTAAGCAAAAACGAACATTACGATTTAAGCAATCGGTTTGGCTCAATTTCGGTGGCTACTCTTATGAATATATGAGCTAAGCCAACACGCGGCTGATACACTCATAAAAAAGGCCATGTGTCACTAGATCCGATCGAAATGCTCCCTGGATTATGTTAATCCTGGCCATCAGCTGGTATTGTATGCAAAATTTCCATCCCCTCTTTCTAGTATATTCTGGGTAGGTATATGTAGTAGCTATTCAATACGGGCAATACAGTCATTATACTAAGTAGGCGTACAGGGTGGCATACATTAAAGCACAACCTATTAGCCTATAACCATTGATTCAGTACATAACTCTGACTCGTCAGTTGTCAAAAAAAAATTACTACGTAGGTCTTGATAACCGAAGAAAAATTTTCACACTGGGGTCCCAGGATCATGTGCTGTATATAGTTTCAGTTTGCGCGCCAAACAAAGAAGTTATTACCCTATTTCAGAATGACGGAAATGCTATAAAACTGATTAAATTTATCCAAACATGTCTATTAATACACAGCAGTAGACGATGCCTATGTTTAAAAAAAATTACTTGGTAACACTGTCTTTGGAAAAAGCACAATCGGATTCTCGCCAACCCGAACATTTAGCGTCTCACAGAGCAATTACGATATCAACGACGCGGAAGAAATGGCAAAGGGTTGCGAATGTTTAAGTACAAAGTAAGTGTCTCGAACACGTACTTAAACAAGATGTAAGTACACGTCAAACAAGCATTATTCTACGGCAGAAATTTCAACGAAGGACCTCTTAAGAAAGCAGCCCGTAACTCCGCTAAATGTAGCACTTAATATGATTAGTTACAATTTCCTCCTTCAACTTGAAAGTTGCAGCGGAGCTTAAGATTTAGGGGTCTACAAGCTGCATGTGCACGAAGCCCCAAAATGAAATACGGTTATACATGATACATTGTATAACAAACTAGGTAAGTTGGTAACTGCTGTGCTGTTAATTGGTTTGGAATAAGAGTAATACATACAGTAAAATCAGAATAAATGAATATTGTAAAACTTAAAAGTAAAGTTTTGTGCTGAATTTCATTAAAAAAAATATAATATTTTCTCTACATAAGTTACGTCTTAACGCTAATCTTTTAGAGTACTTAGTGCACAAACATGAAGCAAATTTTTTGAGAGACTGGTGCCTGATTTAGCCTATATCAATCACCTCTGTGGTCTAGTAGTTAGACCACCTATCTCAAACCCAAAGGTCTCTGAATTGATTCACAGCAGCGGTGACAAATTTTTCTGCTCGGTTTGGTTGGGTTTAAGGCTTGATCTAAGTCCTTCTGGCTAGCTACCATAATCTTATCAAACTCTGTTGCCATAACAACAACAGTATTAACAGAATGCTGTTAATACTGTTGTCATGGCAACAGAGTTCTGTTGTTCTGTGGTTTCAACAGTTAAAGGTAAGATAGCCAATTCCTTTGTGGCTGAGGATTCCGCTTGAAGCATACTTCTACAATTTGTATTACATTTACAGCCCACCATACTAATCCTACTATCATTATTGTGCCACTAATAATAAATACTTTTACCCAGTCAGAAGCAATTACACATATGGAAAGAATTTTATTGATTAAAAAATATACTTCTTCACTGTCGGAGTCTACTTGCCTATTGATAGATTAAGGTTGTAAGTGGGTAAGATACAGGAATTAATTAGAAAAAAGTAAAATTCACTAAGTGCGTTTAAAATCTGGGAATGGAGAATTCATTGGCGAGATGGTAATTAGATTAGTATAATGTCAGTTCTTTTTTAAACGACGAGAAATAAACTCGTCGACTTGAGAACCTCCTCAGTTGGAGGTTCTCAAGTCGACGAGTTTATTTCATGTATGATCGCGTATAACTTTTTACAGAGTGGTCCGATTTTGATAATTCTTTTTTTATTGGAAAGGGTATATCTCGACAGTGGTCCCACATAAATTTGGGAAAATCCAACCCTAAGGGGAACAGGGGATGATTGATTGTTCACTTTTGCAAGAATGTAGTAATTAGTAGATTATAGCCTCAAAAACTTATAAAATAAAAACTTTTAACATAAAATTAAACCTTTCCGTCATTTTGAGTCGGCGCTTTGAGTGATCTTTATTCATTGATTGTTTGGCACCGACTCAAAATGACCGAAATGTTTATTATTTTATGTTTTTAAAATTTTTTATGTTTTGTTATACGACTAGAAATATGTGCGAACGAAAAATAAAGAATGTGGCTATTTGTTGCATTGTACTGCATGATATTTCTACAATGAATCTGTAGGGATTCATCTAGGTTAAATATTGTATGCCAACAAATATATTTTCTTAGTAGGACACAACATTGTACAACTGTTGGAAACTATTTTGTTAGGCTGTCGAAATTCAGTGAAGGCAGATTAAGTAAATATTTTGATAAACTCGATTAACAATCGGGTAGCTGGTGTACACAGAGTGGGAACCGCCACGTGATTTGTGATGACATAATCCTGAAAGATAACTACGTAAAACTTAATTGAACTCCGAAACAAACAAAAATAAAAGATTTTATTTCATGAAGTTTCAAAATTGACTAACATTGAAACAATGTAAATGAAATGAATTGCATTTTAATCACTTGTACTGGTACTAAAATCTGGACGTTTTATGAAAATTTATCGATATGATGAAGTTGACGAAAAATGAACAAGGTGATTATCTTTTGTTATCTATGTTGGTTTTTGAGCCGATAAAATGACAACATCTGCATAAACTATAAACGTTACGAAACGCTGCACATTTGTGGAAAATAAGATGGATGATATCTTCTTAGTAACCCACACAAAACAGGAGCAACATTCCCCTCTATTCTGAAAACTGCAGAATTCAATTTATGTTGTTGTTACGTATACACAATAGCAACATGAATAGAATTCTACGAATCTGAATATTCATCTTTCTCTCCATAAATAAACTATCTCATATTTCAGAGTAACATTCTTCATTCACTAAAACCATGTCTGTACGGTTTGTGAAAAAATATCACATTAAATGTCGATTAAGTTGGTTGGAGCCGCTACCAGCGCGGTGGCGTCATGTCGCCGCGGAATGAGCCAGATGATCGATTACGCTAATTTACCGACTCACCTCAAATACTCACGATGGTTCGCTTGAGGAAGGATCGCGTCATCTGAAACCAAACAGTTTTTCTTACTTTTTACTCAGAAATATATTTATTTACTTAATTACTCTAACCTTGTTCACGCAAGAGTGCAAATAATATTGCTTCATTATTCAGGGCTCGTACCGTGCATTCTCTGGGTTAGCATAGCTGCGGAGAATGTGCCAGTAAATCCCTCGCTCTCAACTCATGGTCACAAGAGGAACTCCATGGGATTTTATTCGGTAGGATTTCGATAAAACCTACATTCTTTTCTGACGTCATCATCATTTCAGCCGGAAGAGGTTCACTGCTGGACATAGGCCTCCCCTAAGCACTGCCACTTCGACCGATTCTGACGTCATATCATGTCCCTATTCATGAGGATATATACGAGATCACGAGAAATCGAAGGCTCTAGTTTAAATGAATTTTCCTTAGCTTCCTTGCAAATCACTGGAGAATGGTCTGGTCTTGTGATAAGACTGAAGCTGACGCAGCAAAAGATAAGATTCTTTCTCCCCTCATGTCATTTAATGTGGCCTAAGGATAATAGAGAGACATGGAATGTACAGAAACTGTCTGGAGTTATGTTTTGTCGTTTGTCGAGCGCAGAGATTATAGTCTCACATAACCGCTTCATGTCACAGTAGTAGCCAGAAATCAATAATTGATAGACAGAAACTATGCCACCTGAATTGAATTTTAGTGAAATTAAAATGTATCAGTGATTTTAGAAGCTCAAAAATCTCCACTAAACCCCGGGGTCTGAAAAGCCAATACTAGTAACATCAGTATTAATTATCATTATTATGTTTAACACTCTAATTGAAAACAGAGTACAGCAACAATCTCAATCAACAAGTTCAACCACCACAACTAAGCACAAGTAAAATAACCACAGACCTATTAGGATTTCAATATCACAACACTAGTGACATAAGTTTTAGATTAATTCCGTCCCACGTGCGACCTTCGAGCTTAACGTCAACTCAAAACTTCTGAATTTCTTTCTGTTAGTATTAAAACCTTTGTGGCAAATCTAAAGAGCGAAAAGTAAATCCCTGCTCCGAAAAAAACGTTAGGCTTTCGTAAAATGTTAGCTAATGACGTCACAGATTTCGAAGGCTTAATGTTATCGAACGACATCTGAAATAGACAGCTTAAGTGCAAATTAAAGGGAACATAAGGGTGGGCTGTCATTCATATTGATTAGTGCAATGCCTCCACTTCGGAAATTAATTGTCGTTATTGGGAAATGATAATAACAGAAACTGGAGTTCAATTAGCTATTGTAATTCTTGGTATTAATTGATTGGACGTATCAGGAGACTTGTTATCTGTAATTTAATAGCTGTTGATAATTATTACAAGGAGACTTTTACATACAATTAGTAGGAGAATACTTAGAAACAATGGTTTTCCAAGAAGTTGATTACAATAAGGATCAGCCTTTTAAGATCCGCTGTCTTTTCCAAATACAGTCGATTTATAAAAGGTCCCATAAGAGCAGTATTCGAATATTTACGGCAGTCGAAAGGTTGAAAGACCGACCTCTAATATATCCACAGTACATATATAACATTAAACGTATATTGGCGTCCTGTTCTGTGAATATCGAAAAAGGTCTTAGACAGTCGAGAAAGACTAAAATAAACATACTTAGTTAACTTCGTCGATATAAAATGATCTTGATTTAATTGTCCACTTTGGTATAAATCGCACTGGCCCTGGGGGCCTATAAGCAATAAAAATAACTAGGAAAATAGGACCAAAAAGCTAATCTCTTTTTTAATCACATAATTTGTTAGGAGTGGGGCGCTGTGCCGTAGGGCGCATTTTGCGGCATAGCAATATCCAGCGAGCGAGCGGCGCGGGCGTATGTTTTGCCAGCGTAGCAACATAGCGCTGCTACGCCGCGTAGCAGTGTTGTATGACACACTTACATAGCTGTATCTTCGTCTGACAAACTTAAAAGAGATGTGCAGGTACAATAATGACTATCAACTAGGTAATGACTATAAATAACTAACTACTTAACTGAGGAATTTGTTGAACCAGAGGCTTTTTGTTAGAAATTGAGGAGTATTAAGTTACAGCATTTAACTATATTTCATACTAGCTTTTGCCCGCGGCTTTGCCCGCGTGGATGTCGAAAATTAACGCAGGTATCTTTCTAAAATAAAAGTTTTTTTCTAAAATAAAAGTAGCCTAAGTTACTCCTTGTTACATCAGCTATCTGCCAGTGAAAGTCCCGTCAAAATCGGTCCAGCCATTTCAGAGATTAGCCGGAACAAACAGACAGACAGACATACAAAAATTGTAAAAAATGTTGTTTTGGTATATGTACCGTATATACATCCATATACACTTAGTGAAAAGTGGTTATCTTAATATTACAAACAGACACTCCAATTTTATTTATTTGTATAGATGTATAGATATTTTTATGAAAACGAAAAAGATCATTACACCGATGTGAATTTATTAATAATAATACGAGAAAATACGTAAGATAATATGCTTCTTGATTTTCTGTAAATGGTTTTCTATGGCACACTAATTACTTACTAATCGCTCGAGGGTAACTCATCAATCTCGTCACGCTACGCAGTTATTTCTATATCTGTGTTATTTTCCGTTATTTTTTCAAATAGAGTAGTATTACTTCGAATATAGGATACAGTGCTCTTTGTTTATTGGGTAAAATATATTAAAACCGTTTTATTATTTTATTATAGTCTGACTGACCTAATAGACGTTGTCATGTCCAATTTTCAATATGATCTAGAGTTCATACAAATATCGTATTGAAAAAAGACATTCAGTTTTTCTCGAACTGGAATATTTTCGGGAAACCTTTTCTGTTTTGTTTTTCCATGAAAACCGATTTTGGACTATTATGAACATTTTAAAACAAAACAAATGCCTTATCGGTCCAGCCGTTCTCAAAGTGATGTGCTTAACAACGAACAGCATTTCATTTTCATCATCATCTCTCATTGATAAACTTTGGAGGAATGGCACAGAAGGCTTGAAGGTCGGCGGTCATTTTATTTTACAAATTTGTGATATTCGCGGGATGGATAGAAACCTGTCAATAATGACAATTATGGCGGTTCTTCTATAGAACGGTAGAGGTAAAATGCTCATGATCTTGTGATCATGGTCATTGCTTGACAGAAGTTTCGACAAGTTTCAGCCATTTATAAAGTAAAGACCGAAAGACAAGGAAATACATGAAACGTCTGCCTCTTACAGCAGTCAACCCAAAAGTCCCCCCTAGTCTCTGACCAGGCCAGGTTTCTAGGTGGATATAGCACCATAGACCATATCCACGCATTGTGGCAAATTAAGTCAGAAAAGTATAATCGGCCCCTATGTCTTGCGTTTGTAGACTATGAGAAAGCTTTCGAGACCATCGAGACCTGATCAGTTTTGGAGTCTCTGCAACGATGCCAAGTCGATTGGCGATACATCAAAATGCTGAGATTTCTTAATGAAAACAAGATATTGACCATCCAAACTCAGAACCAGCGAACTGAACATCCCACTGCGTCAAGGGGTGAGACAAGGGCACGCCCCGAAATTGTTCCGCTAACGCGTTGGAAGATGTGTCTTAGTAAAATCGCGGCATTTACATCAACGGAAAATACATCTCATAGTTGAGATTTACAAATGACATCGTCATACTGGCTGAATCGCTGTATGACTTGCAATGCTCTACAGCAGCCTTTCCCAAAGTGGGCGGCAACGCCCCTTTGTGGGCGCTATTTGTGTGCTCTACAGTATAGTTGTTTTTTCATACTCATTGGCCTCCGGATGAATTTTGACAAATCCCAAAATCAAAATCAAATCATTTATTTTTTGCAAACATGGGTAATTAATACATAGGTGTTGTTTTTACATAGTATAGTCCTCCATATTTTACCGTCACAAGGGCATGCAAATAATATTCATTTGTGAAATTATACTAAAATTAAAAAATACAATACGAGTTCAGATAAAATTAAAAACGTAAAAAAATGACAAACGTAGTTAAATAATATCATGTTTAACAAAATTAAAATGTTGGATTGGCTCCACTAAAAATTATCCAGGTTGTGTACAACGAACACGTCACTGCAGTGCCGATTGCTGTCAGTAGCTTTGCTCTCAATTGGTAGAAACAACTTGGAGCGGAAGACTAACAGAAAAAACTTAGCTGGGCTTCATCGAGTCTTCTCGTTACGCATTCTACAGAATCTAAAGACTAAGGCCTTCCTTCAGTGTGTCCTGTCTGTTATGACTTACGGGACCGAAACGTGAATCTCACAGTACGGCTGGTCCATAAATTCAATGTCACTCAGTGTGCTATGGAACGGGCTATGCTAGGAGTCACTCTGAGGGATTGAATTAGGAACGAAATGATCCGGCAGAGCACCAAAACTGTTGACACAGCTCACAGAATAAGCAAGCTGATGTGGCAATGGGTCGGCCGAATTAGCCGAAGACCCGACGACTGTCGGGATAGACGTGTTCCGAATCGTAAAATAAAAGGTATGACTAGACTCAGCCCATGTGGGTGGTAATAGCTGGATGAAAGTTCCCGAGAACCTAGTTAAACAGCGTGCAGTTGGAGAGGCCTACCAGTGGACTACTGAAGGCTGATGATGCTGCTTGACAGTAGAGTGACGATCGCATTCCGAACTTTTCTTCTTTAAAATTGGCATTAACTATATTTGGGGATATCAAAGCCGTAGTTTCAATATAAGCCAGCCAGCCAGTCAGTCTACATTTTGGTATCGCCACTCATGAAGAGTATTTAACTCCTATTCACAACGATTTTTTCATATTCCCATTTTCGTTTCATCCCTTTCAGAGTTATTAAATAATATTGGGCTTACAATTACCGAGTTTCCACGAAAATTCTGATTTATAGGCATTATTATTACTATGAAGTGTGTTGTCACATTGTTGAAATAATTATACCATTTTTTAGTTACCACAATGATTGCTCGATTCGAATTACATGTAATTTCGAATCGAGCAATCATTGTGGTAACTCATAATGATACGTATTTCCTAGAATCCGAGTTGTAATTAATAAAACATCAGTTTGGCGAAATATTGTATATATATCAAATCAGTACCAATGTTTTGTTTTAAAATGTTGCTAACAATACAATAATATTCTATATGGTTCATGATGGTATATTTATCGCAGGTCGATTGTCGAATGCGTTGTTTTACATAACCGCTAGCCGTTTTACAAAACAACTTCGTAATACAGATTGCGTTATGTTTAACAAAACGGCTACCCTTGTTCAGACTTTATGTAGAATGGCTTATCTGCAGTCACAATAAGCATTTGGTGTGGCTTCTAATCGGCTGGAGTAACTAAGCAAGGGTACATTGACCACCTGGATAGGTTAGAACTGCGAAATACCGCGCGCAAGCCGAGCGAGCCAAGCGAGCGGCCCGTGAGCGCTACTTTCAAGTAGGTTTCAGTCTCTTGGCTATTTAGACATGCTGCATTGAAAACTGCAAAATATGTATACAGTGCTACGAGTTTAAGTTCAGTAATTTTGAAAAAACCGTTAAATGCCGTTCAAGTTCCGTTGTATTACATAACGGAGCTGTTATGTACAACAACTAGCGGTTTTATAAACCAACGGATTAAACAATCCGCGACACATTCATTCGTTCCGGGCAAGATTACTATATCAGTCAAAGACCAAAGTTTTATTGGGTTTTTCCATCAGATTTTTTTTTCAGTGCCCGTCTAGATTCGGGAAGTATGTGCCATAAATAACAACAGGATCGCTGCCTATTAAATAGGAATTAACTTAACTGGCGAAATGTGGAACAAATGTATGCGAATACTACGTGACATTATGTTTTTTGTTTGAAAATGCTGCTATTAATAAAATATATTATATCGAACAGATATCTATGTTATTTCCTTTATTTTATATCCCCGATTTACGAGCAAAGCCGTTTAGGGATTTCCAGTCTTTGCTTACCCATTCCGCGAACAACCCGCGTTATTTATTTTGGACCGGAGTCTTGGACTTGTATCTCATTTTACTTTACCCGTTATATCTCTTATTACAGCTACTTAAATGTTTCGAAGAAAACATAAAAATTCTTTCAAAATAGAAATGTCGTTGTCTTGTTTCTCGAAAAATCTGTCTAACTAAATATTTTAATTAACTAGCGACCCGCCCCTGTTTCTAGTGGTTTTTATGACTTGGCAAAACATCGATATTTCTTTATAATCTATTTAATCCTACCTAAATATCCTACTTCCTACTAATATTATAAATGCGAAAGTTTGTATGTATGGATGTATGGATATGTGGATGTTTGTTACTCTTTCACGCAAAAACTACTGAACGGATTTGGATGAAATTTGGAACACAGTCAGTTTATAACCTGGATTAATACTAGTGTCCGACCGAAACAAGATTTTCAGCAGAAACCGAAACCGAACCTTCGGTCTTAGTCCCAGTTTCGGCCGAAACCGAAACCGAAACTTATTTGAATTTTTAAAGCATGTTAAATCTATTGTATTCTTACGCATATAAGACAGTTAACACGTTTAAAAAAATAAAATGCAAGAATTAAAGTACCTATGTAACAAAAATTGTTCTTTATTTACGGAATGCTTCGCCTTCCACTAAAGCATATGGCACTATGTGTACAATTATTAGGTCAATTATTGCTTTGTCAATCCTTTTTGTAATTTCATGATCATCAGGCCATTGTGCAATTTTAAATTTAGAGGTCAAACCTGGGATCGTTGACTGAACAAGATTCGGTCGATCAGTGTTCAATAATTCCAATGAGATGTTCGAGCCTGATCACATTATTTTGGCTACGTTTTTCAACTCATCTACCTCTGATTGTCGTTTTAAGACCCGTCTGTGTTCCGCGTTATGAAAATTTGATAAATGTTGTTTAACTCCGTGTAACGTTTGTTTTTTCGGTTCGTAACTTCCAAATTATAATACTTTATTGCAAATTTTACAAAGAGCCTTAGATGTATCGACATAGGTTTTTTAAAAACAATTGCCAAATCGGATTCTTTTCTTTTTATGACATTTTTAACCTGAAAGAAATCAGTCTATGATAAATAAAATATATCTTACAGTTTAAAATACAATAAAAGCTACTAAGGTAAACATACCTATGGCAGTCATTATTAATAGGAAAGTTAATTCAAGTAAATAATGAAGTTTAACTAGAAAACTTTCACGTACTACGACGCGTAGTACGTCCGAATTGACTAAGCACATCGCGTACTAAAGGTAAAAATGCGACATGAGTAATAGTACTGAAGGTCATTCACGGTAATATTTAAATGACCGGAGGTAGTTGTATATGGGATGTACTACGAGTAGTACGAGTACGGGGCGGTTTGAATACGGGTACAAAATGTAATCCAACAACAAACACACAAATATAGTAAATGTTTGAATCAAACATCACAGGTATCTTCACACATATTTAAAGTGTTACATTAATTTCTACATAAATTCATATTGTATAAGTTCTAGGAAATAACTCCACAGAACCAAGTAAAATATCTAATGAATTCTATTCTATTACAACTTACAACCTATTTATTTTCCACTGTAGGACAAGACTCTAATAAATGCCATAAAAATACATCATCATTAATCATAAGTAAAAACAAATACTTACCTAATAATGTTTGCGCGAGAAAAACCACATAACCTCAAATCATCACGATCGTGCCGGCTAGCGAACTCAACTGGCAATCACATTCACTCACTCGAAGGTAGTTGAATGATGCGCGACAATTGATGAACACCTAGTTTCGGCGGGGCCGAAGGTTCGGCCAATTATTGGCCGAAACCGAAACCGTGGCCGAAACTAGATTTTTTGGCCGAAACTAGCCGAAACCGAAACCGAAACCGAACCTTCGGTCGGTCCTTAATTAATACATAGGCTACTTTTTATCCCGGTAGTACGTTCCCGCGGGATATTTTCCGACCTCCACGCGGGCGAAGCCGCTGGCAAAAGCTAGTAATCTATATAATCGTAGTCAGCTGCATCAGGTTAGACTGGCAGCTGATCCCAAGATTTTTTGTAAAAAGGGTAGGTAGATGATGATGATTGGTCTTTAGAACTTAAGGTCGAAAATCGACTATCACTGGAACGTTACTCATTTTCTAATACTGTTAGTATTTTATAACATAAATAAAATTTAATGTTTAAGACAAAATGATACCTAAACTCTTTCTATATATGTACGTAGAAGAAGCTTAAATGTTTCCCTTTGGATCAGCCCAATTTATTTACCTGCCTGTTATTATTATTATCTTATATTCAAACGATTGGTTACTCTTTTTGAATCGTACTTCCTACTATAATATAATAAACTAGTTTCCGCCCGCGACTTCGTCCGCGTTAAATTTCTTGTTCCGGGAAGGGTCGGGCCTTCCTGTCGCGTCGAGTCGCCTACCCGTGCGATTTTACCCGTTTTTACAACATTTTTCATTACTGCTCCGCTCCTCTTGGTTGTAGCGTGATGTTATATAGCCTATAGCCTTTCTCAATAAATAGGCTACCCAACACAAAAAGATTTTTTTAATTAGACCAGTAATTCCTGAAATTACCGCGTTCAATCAAACAAACATACAAACTCTTAAGCTTTATAATATTATTACTAGCTTTTGCCCGCGGCTTCGCCCGCGTATATGTCGGAAATTATCGCAAAAGGACGTAGTACCGCGGTAAGAATGTATTAATCCATGTTATACATACATAAAATTACGCCTTTTTCCCATGGGGGTAGGCAAAAACTACGGAACGCCACCTGCTACGATCCTTAAATATATTGTGTGTTTGATGTACTTAAAATAAAACTAATAGTATTCAGAGTAAGAAGACTGCGACATAGGGCTGGATTGAATTGAATATAAGTCTTCCTGGTTTTTCTTAACGCTCCTATTCTACCTATATAAACACTCAGTTATTTACCAGACACCAAATTAAACATAGTTATAAGAATAGTACTTTTGCCAGTGGCTTCGCCCGTTTAGCTTTCGGAAAATATCACTCGGAAACCTACTACCGGGATAAAGTATCCTAACACAGACATAACCGCAGAAACGGTCGCGAATGCATTTTACGAAGGTTGGATCGCGAGATTCGGTTGCCCAGTAACCATAACTACCGACCAAGGGAGACCATTTGCCTATCTGACGGATAGGGCCGTTATCTACCCCGGTCACCAGGGAGAATGGAACCGGAGAGAGTGTATATTGTAAGTATCCAGGATAACCAAAAATCCAAATCCATCCAAAAATCTAAACATCTAACCAATATTTCGCGGTCTCTTACTTGGAATAATACAATTAGGTTTATTTTGAGTACTTCGAACACACATGATATTCGCATTTACTATGAAGCCAAAGTAATATGAATTACAATATTACAATCCTATTAATCCTGCACTACCCACCGCTACCAACCGGGACGGCCGGTCGCGGGAAGGCCCGCTAGCCGCTCTGCGGCGATTTTATTATAATCTCTGATATCTTCTAAAATATTAATTTTAATGATATGCTGTAAAGGGCAATTTTGATTTACATGAAATGCACAATTTATTTAAGGTACTTAATTGCATAAGGATTAATGCTGTATTGCTTAAAATCGCATTCATAAATAAGCCATTATTTCTCGTAAAAAGTAAAGGATAAAAATGGTTATTATGGGTTATCCCTAAGAGTTAGACATCTACCATTGTAGACTTTTTTGTAGAACTTTTTAAGGTGTACAATACTGTAGTACATTATTTTGAGCTATTTCGTAGGGTTCAGCCAGCGTTCACAATGTAAGCGCAAAAAAATGTGTTTATTTATGACATCATATTAGAAACCTCTAAAATTATCAGCGTTTCTTTACTATATTATGCATGTTATATACATATAAACCTTTCTCTTGAATCACTCTATCTATTAAAAAAGCCTGCATCAAAATCCGTAGCGTAGTTTTAAAGATATAAGCATATATAGGGACAGACAGACAGCGAAGTGACTTTATTTTATAATATGTAAAGTAAAGATATATTAGTATAGATGAAAAATGAGTTTTTACGTTTATTACTCAATCACGCAAAAACAACTGAATTTGGATGAAATTTGACACACAGATAGTTTGTAATCTAAATTAACATATAGTAGGTATATTTTGTTCCGGTAAACCGACACCTACACGGGTGAATAATTTCAAATGTTTTCATTTTCTGAACTAGTATATCTGCTGAACCCATCTTAAGAGATAGCCACATAACATCCTGGTTGCAATTAATATTCTTTTATTCTTCATTACAAAAGACTGTTTCACGAAATAATTCAGAAACGTACTTAGTTTAGTAAATATTTCTACTTTGACCTTATTAATTAAAAGTTGAAAATATTAATTCATAGAGCCTACTTTATAACCAAACACTAAATGAAAGCAGATTTATACCAATTACGTAGGCACATGGCCCTATTAAGTAGACGTATGTATTGTTTTTCTGTGAACCTAATTATATTAATTATAATATTTGAGGAAATGTAAAGCTATTACCATAACTAGGTCAAACCAATTACGGCTATGTAAAGTACACAAGTACACTAGCGAAGAACAAAATTATACTTTAAAACACTACTACTACTATTGTGCTTTATTTTTTATTTATTTTTTAACTTTATATATTACTACCTTTTGTCAGCAGCTACGTCCACGTGTTACACATCCAAACCTTCCTCTTTAATTTTTCTATCTATTAAAAAAAACCGCTTCAAAATCCGTTGCGTAGTTTTAAAGATCTAAGCATACAAAGGGACAGCAGAGGGAAGGGACTTTGTTTTATACTATGTAGGGATAGTGATACTTTTTTTTTAAAGAATCAGTAGAGTATAATCGTCTCATTAAAGACACCGTAGGGCCTAGACAAGTGACAATCGCATTCATAGCGTATCGAATTTTTTCAAACAACGATTTTGAACAGAATTGACATAAGCTTTATGTAGCTTGTAAGGTTTTGAAATAATATAATACATAGTAACATTGTCTTAGTCGATCATTGGGTAATTTTAAATGATACACATATGTATACAGTTATTTTCCTTATCCCGTTATATCTTTTTTTTCTTGGGTGAAATCATCAAATGACGTCTCGCGCTCTGAGTGGAGCGGAAGCGCCTGTCAGAATTTAACGGACTAAAACCAGCGAGTGTTTCTTCAGTTGCCTATGCCAGGGCCACGGTAAATGTGCAACTGGATTGAGGGCCCATTTTTTAAACCCTTGCCAAACGTAATAAGACTTATAGGGATATTAGTTAAAAATAGTAAAAACTTAAAGCAAAGGGCCATAAATTTCTTAAACGTGAATTAAAACTGTTATGATTAAATAACTTGGGCCCTCAGTCCAGACGCTTGCATAAAGTGGCATAGCTTAAATCTCAGTAAGTACTATCTCTGGGTTAATAATTTTTATTTAACAATTTAGAATTTCTTAAATATTTTAAGAAATTTCCAAATCTGTAGAATATGACATTTTACAGATTTATGGCGGTATATCTAGGGCCCTCACTTCATTATTGTTTGTACTGAGGAATCTGCAAGACATGGATTTATCTGAAGAAATACATAAATGCGACTTTAACATGTTTTACTTAGATACCTATGTGAATTAGTTAAAAAGAAATTATGACACGAAAGTTAATTGTTATGTAGTAAATGAAAGTCGAATTTGACTAAAACATCTGAACTGAGAGCCCAACATTTTCGGCTTTATTGACTAGGCTCAACCTCATAGATTAACGCAAATTAGAATAAGATTTTTAACTATTTCTTAACTAAATTTGAACATATCGACTGTTCTTCTAAATATCATACTTTAAGAGAAAATCGATTTTGAACTTATTATAAGAGAAAAATTTGTAGGGTGACCATAATATTCATAGTAATTACATGTACATTTTGATAAGCGCAGTCAAAAAGTCATAATTTTTGCAATTAAAAGTATTATAATTAGTCAAGTTTTAGTTTTTCAACAAACTTTTTTATGTTTTGTCATGTTTAGGTATCCGATACCCATGACGCCTACCCATGAGGTACACATCCCGTTTGCGGAGCTAACCCATTTAATTTAACCCTTTAATATTTCGGATATTACTCTGCTGTTACCATGAACAATGTTTACTTTCTTAATTTATTTATTCTAACTTATTTACAGCACAATTTGTACTTTCCCAGAGAGGTAGGCGATTGATCCAATTAAATGGTTTCACGTACTCATCGCTGCCTTCAAAGTCAAACAAAAAAAAGATGGCGCTGCTCAACTCATTCACCAATGCTAAAATAACTTCGCTCATTTACAATTTCATATTTTTAGGATGTAAGACTATTTTAAGGTTACATTTATGTGAAATAAAAGTTTTTTTTTAATAATTATGCTGATCATGTTTTATTTATCGAAATGTATCCCTATGGATCACTCTCATATAAGTAGTTCATCGTATATAGTTTGCCTTTCATTTTATGCAAACACAGTTAAAGCTGTAAAAATATGCTAAATAAAAATGACATTAAAGATAAAGGAAACAAAATTGTAAACAGTAGGTACATATATAATACTTTTAGCTGCAAAAATTATGACTTTGACTGCGCTTAACAAAATGTACATGTAATTACTATGAACATTATGGTCACCCTACAAATTTTTCTCTTATAATAAGTTCAAAATCGATTTTCTCTTACAGTATGATATTTAGAAGAACGGTCGATATGTTCAAATTCAGTTAAGAAATAGTTAAAAATCTTATTCTAATTTGCATTAATCTATGAGGTTGAGCCTAGTCAATAAAGCCGAAAATGTTGGGCTCTCAGTTCAGATGTTTTAGTCAAATTCGACTTTCATTTACTACATAACAATTAACTTTCGTGTCATAATTTCTTTTTAACTAATTCACATAGGTATCTAAGTAAAACATGTTAAAGTCGCATTTATGTATTTCTTCAGATAAATCCATGTCTTGCAGATTCCTCAGTACAAACAATAATGAAGTGAGGGCCCTAGATATACCGCCATAAATCTGTAATGTCATATTCTACAGATTTGGAAATTTCTTAATATATTTAAGAAATTCTTAACTAAATTGTTAAATAAAAATTATTAACCCAGAGACAGTACTTACTGAGATTTAAGCTATGCCACTTTATGCAAGCGTCTGGACTGAGGGCCCAAGTTATTTAATCATAACAGTTTTAATTCACGTTTAAGAAATTTATGGCCCATTGCTTTAAGTTTTTACTATTTTTAACTAATTTCCCTATAAGTCTTATTACGTTTGGCAAAGGTTTAAAAAATGGGCCCTCAATCCAGATGCACATCCACGGTAACTCTTTCGAATAATTCCGCGACACTGGCAGGCATCGGTCCCAGCAGACCCCTTCAGTTTTGGCTGACATCTTTTTGAGGCGCGCGTGGAACACATCACACATCGTGGATCACATCGGACCTGGTCCTTACCGGGCGGCGAACTACCCATTGCTCGTCGACCGCAAGCCCGTGCCTACAATTGCCAGAAATCCGCAATGGTCTCCCCACGCTCGGGGCACCTCCTCCTGCAGTGGCTAGTGGCAAAGATTGCCTATTCTGTTATACCTATAAATCAGTCAGTACAGTTGCTGACTTTCAAGTAATGACGGACTTGGGGATCCATCCATTAGTTTCTATTTTGAGGTTAAATATCGCTGTCCCCGGGCAATATAGCGGTAAACCGCGCCGGTTACGCCCTTTTTAATGTTATTTGATTTTTGGCTTCTCTGACTATCAGTCTATCACACTCATTTTTTTCAATTTTTTAAAATTGATATTTCTTTAGAATAAATGACAATAACTGCAAAAATGCTTTATTGCATGAAAAATTCTCTTTAAACTAAAACAAAAAAATTATCAAATTATAAAGTCGGTCTGTTATAATGGTTACATAAAAATATGATTCATTGATAGGATTCTAAAATGGCGATTAGTGGATAATACAGCTAAGCTTTGGCTATAAACTTTCCCTGAAGAAGGTGGTAATCGGCTGGTACCTATGCTCGAGATCTAAAGCGGAAAATACGTCGTATTACATTCTTACAGACCTGAATCTCAGTGGTCGGTGTGTTTATAAAGTCATTAATGATGTTGCAATTGAAACAATATCGTCTATAATTTGTATTATAATTTTTTTCAATTATTTCATTAAATATTTATACTATTACGATTATTTGTAAAAGGTTAAACTGGTAATAAAATTAGCTTTCATTTGACATTTTGAACGCCTATTACTGTACGCTGCACTATAAACAAATTAGCTTCTGTTTTTCTCCTGTAAAAATCGATTTTTGATATTACCGCTTTATTGCCCGGGGCCAGCGATATATTCGGCATTCAATAACTTGTTTTAGAGCAAAAATAGCTCTTTTACAATAGCTTATGTCCCATGCTTTTCATATAAAATTCACTTGTCTAAGCACTCTTGTTAGATGTTTAAAACAATCAAAACAGTTCGTGTTTAATTTAAAACAAAACAACTTAACACACAGCGTGATAAGAAAATCAATCTTTCGGCAAAACACCCGCGAGACCTTGCCGGCTTTTATTTTACATGCCAATTTCGGGTTCTTCTTTTTAATAGCGACATTCGCGTGCTGAATGAGCATGGGTCATTTTGCTGTAATTGTAGTGTGCCCTTTGGTTATCACGCGATCGCGTGCCGGCCGCGGCAACTTGCCTGTGGGCGGCATCACCCGGCGCCTTGCCGACACGACCAGGTCAAGTTTTCATAGCTCCTGCAGCACAACTTTTAAAGACAATATAAAGCTATTTTTCTTTCGACAGATTTGTTCGCGTTCCCCTTTGTATTTTAGTTTTCAGTTTAACGGTTATTCGTTTAGTTTCTGCATTGGTTTGTAAAACTATAAGAGCACTTGTAAACTGAAGTAATAAATTGAAATTACAAGTTGCAAGAAATAATTCTCTTGCTTAGTCTCCCATTCCAGGTTAGGAGAAACGAACTGACGAAGATTCTATTTGTCTGAGCCACTTATTCAGCATGCACAACCCACTTTAGATACACTCACAGAATGACCTCGAGCCCGTACAAGCGCCCACCTGAACCCATTTCCCCCATTGCGAATTCGATTGAGTTTATCCAGGTCAAACCATCTAAAAGAGCCCTAAGAACAATTTAATTTAATGTTGACAAGCAAACCAAATCCAATCAACGATTACTAAATAAGGTAACGAGAAAAATGGAACTCAAACTTTCAATAAAGTTTTTCAGATTCAGCAATCCAAAAATGATTCGACTACTTTGAATGGTCGTTGAGTTCGCGAAACGTTTCTAGGCTATTCGCAACCAGTGGAGGGGTTTCGCAAAAACACAAAAACTCCAACTTGCCAAATCCTTATTGCAAACTTTTTAATTTAAGAAAAAACAGAAATAATTTCTCCTTCTACTTTCGCTTGCGACCTGTAAAGGCCCTTGATAAAACTTTTTAAAAAGAAATCGTTTAATAAGTAGCGTTCACCTTGCAATATTTAAATCGTTTAAGGTTTTTTATATTTCCAGTTTTTTTTTTAAAGTTGAGTCGTTCGAGGCTAGAGTTTCAAACAAAAAAGTTGAAATTTGCATGTAACATGCAAGCAAAATGAAAGTAACATATTTCCCAGATGGAATTTGCACTTATTTTACCACATTACTGGAATTCACACGCAACCGTTACGTCGGCACTGCGAACATTTTTTGGAAAAATAACGAATTGCAATGATAGTTGTAAAAGTAACGAAGTGCAATGATACTTGTCTAGCTTACGGTTACAAAATATAACACATAACATGCCAAATGTTGGCTAAAAGTGCCCAAAGTTTTGCCACAAAGGTTTGTACAATAGGGGAATTGTTGAAGCACACAACATTATATTTGCTGATATCTAAACTCCCCTTTATGCCACGCCAGCATTTATAGCATTGTTGCAATCAAAATGGCATTAGGAGCAGATAATTTACATAAATACCTACTTATGCTACGTCCATAATACCTATTTATCTATGGTGGAACTCTACCACAGCATGTTACAACGAATGTATGATTTATGGTGAATGGTTTCTGTGCTTGCTTTATATTATGAACTAACTTTGCCCGCGACTTCGTTCACTACAAGATTATTTTTAGTATATGCGAAACCTGAATATAGTTTGTTCAGAATCAGTAACTGAATCGATTCCAATAATTTTTACACCATGTTATATTTTGTACCAAAAATATTTAATTACGCTTCCAAGTCGCGGGCCTTAGTGTTTTGTTTCGATTTTAAAATTATCATGTCTTTCTCGTACTCAAACGTCCATTACACGGAGATGGTACGTACACTAGCTGTTTGTGGTGATCTGCATATGTTTTTGCGTGGGCAACCAGGTAACTTATCAAGCTTATAACTTTGTAATTATTAATGATACAGTTTTGAATTTTTTTTCATAGATTCTTTACATAAAAATACTAGACCCGTGTTTCGGGTTTCGCATAAACAAAAATTAATGTTGTATATTGGAAAACAATAAAGTATCTCCTTACTAATTCTTTTCCTAAAATAAACGTAAAATAATATAAGCCATGTGTCAGTGAAAGCCTCATCTAAATTGGTCCTGCAGTTTCGGAGATTAGCCGAAACAAACAGACAGAATTTTTACTGAAAATAGGTTTGTGGTTATAAGGATCGTATACACTTTCAAACTTTACAAAACAAGACCTAACTTTTATTTATTTATGTATGCATAATCATTAATCAGCCTATAATGTTCTCACTGCTCCTGTCGTTGAGAGGGACTGGGCCGAAATCCATCACGAGGGCACAGCGCGCACTGGTCGATGTCACCTGTCTTCGAATTTTCGGTTCTAGAACATGCTATTTCCTCAAGATGTATTCCGTCACCTACATATATGATACTAGCTTTTGCCAGCGGCTTCGCCCGCATGGAGGTCGGAAATTATCCCGCGGGAACATACTACCCGGATAAAAAGTAGCCTATGTCCTTTCTCAGGCTCTAAACTATCTGTGTACCAAATTTAATTTAAATCGGTTTAGTAATTTTAGCAGGAAAGCGAGACAGACAGACAGACAGAGTTACTTTTGCATTTATAATATTAGTTTAGATGTATGTATGTATAGACATGTATAGATTTATTTGTATAGCTGTAGCCACATGTTTCGACATTCGGTACATACAACGACAAGGAACATTGTTGGATGACATCCGAAACTGCCTGTAGGTAGCTACCTACATATGTGTTTATTCGAGAGATCTTTTGACAAACCGTCATAAAGTACCCAAGATTATCAAATTTTCATGCGTTTTTTATCTGCGTCACAGGACGAGCTCGTAACTATGATTTATTTATACTTATGGGCTTTAAAGTCGATACTTTGCTATGTATAATCAACCAAATTTGTTCCCACTGCTGGGACTCAGGCCTCCTCTTGTGAGAGGAAACGGGCCATAATCCACCACGCGTGTTCGGGACATGTTAGCAAATGCCACATGTCTTCGTATTTTGGTTCTAGGCCATGTCGGTTTCCTTAAAATGTTATCCTCCCGTTTTGAGAGCAGTAGTGAAACAAATTACATAAACTAAAGCAGCTGTCTAACTTCGAACCTACGACAGCTCGTTAGTTTCGGCAATTGCCTGACCTATCACTGCTATTTACAATGACCACATGAAGAAATAGTTTTTGTTTTTACATGCTTTATATTAGCTTCACTTGTATGGTTTTTTTTTTTTTTTTCGGGATGGGAAATCATCAAATGACTTCTCCCGCTCTGGGCGGAGCGGGAGGGCGTGTCAGACTTTTACTGACTAAAACCCACCCGTGTTCCATCAGTTGCCCATGTGCCAGGGTCACGGTATCTCTTTCGAACAATCACGCGACCCCGGCAGGCATCGGTCCTAGTAGACCCCTTCACTGGTGCTGACATCTCTTTGAGGCGCGCGTGGAACACTGCGCGCCGTCGACCCGAGCCTGGTCCTTACCGGGCGGCGAGCTACCCATTGCTCGCCACCCGCAAGCTCGCGCCTACGGTGGCCGGGAGTCTGCAATCGACTCCCGACGCCCGGGGCGTCTCCTCCTGCGGCGGCTAGGGACGTGAGGGCGCAGAGACTGCCACTCCCTCACGCGCCCCGCCTCCTCCTTCGCGAGCATTACTGCTTCGCAGAAGGAGGTGACGGCTTCCCATTCCCTCTCGCTCCGTACCATGGCTCGCACCAGGGCCGGACGCGAGAGGTCGCCGCCGCCGATCGCCTCCACGAGGACACGGCGGTGCTCCGCCCAGGCAGGGCACACCTCCACCGTATGCTCCACCGTGTCCTCCAGACGATCCTCGCAATGGAAACACCCGGACGTATCCTCCCGCTTTATCCTGAACAGGAACCCACCGAAGCACCCATGCCCGGTGAGAACCTGCGTCAGGCGGAAGGTGAGGACGCCGTGGCGCCTCTCTATCCACTCCTCAAAGAGGGGACTTACCGCCGCAATTGTGGCGTGCCCAACTTGTATGGTTGTTTGTATATTTGTTTTGTTTGTAACCGACTCCTTATAGCGCGATTTTGACCCACTTTAAACGACCAGATTTCATTCAAACTTTGCTCTCCTGTCAAAGACCGATGACAATGTAATAATTTCATAAATTTGTGCCATTATCCTTGCCAGGGTTACCAGGACAGCAAAAAAAACTGTCTTCGAAAACTACACTGACAAACGTCACAAGCTACCCTGACATACGTCTCAAAATTCGAAACACCCTAAAAAATAGAAAATAAATAATGGTTAATAAATAATAATAGAAAAATACCTTAAAAAGCACCCCACGCTTTTTTTCCATTATTTTCTACTTTTTAGTTTGGTTTTCTATGGAAGCGTGTTTTTTAGTTTTTTTAAACTATTATTTTTAACATTTTATTTATGGTATCTATTAAACTATCCATGAAATAAAGAATTTTTGAAATCGGTCCATAGTTGCCAGAGAAATCGGTGAACATCATCACACATACATCACTGTTAATGACACAATTGTCTCTATTGTATATTTTTGTTTTCTTTCTGTGTTAATTAATTTAATTGGTTTTGTACCGTGTTAATTAACCATAAATAAATCACTTCAGTCTTAAGACGCGCACTCGACATAGGCCTCCCCCAATTTGGGGGGGGTTTGCCATAATCGCCACGCTTGGCAGGCGGGTTGGCGATCGCAGTACCAACTGGTAAAATGCGTAGACAACGCTGCTGTCCATTCTCTAAGAAGTCCCTAATAGTAACATACATAAAAATAAAATACACAGTGGAACATACTACCTCCTCGTTTTTTGATGTCGATTTAAAACATTTTGCACACGTGCTTGCTTCACGAACATAACTGATATCAAAGCTTGTCTAGACTTCTTCCAATTACGAGTCGTTGGTCGCACACGTTTCAATAAACACATAACAGAATGGCAACTGTAACTATACGCCACTACCAATAGAAATATCCGATTCTATCAATTGAGTTTGTGCCGCGATGCAGGGAAAAACGAAACATGCAACTGTTACTAAAATCTAAAAAAATGCCGTTAGGCACAAAGGTCGTAATGAAAATTAAGACGTGTGTAATTAGTTACCTTTACCTTTTGTTCTAAGTACCTATTGTGTTAATTGTTATTAGTAATTACTCTGAATGTTATGTAGTTTTGCCGCCAGTTCTGTAGCTACTTTCAAAAGTAGCTGCAAAACAGAAACATCATGATACCAACGCAAACCAGACATTAATAAACACGCATAAAAACCTTTTTGTCGTCATTGTGTTGCAGCTCGCGATATTATGAGACATTTGGAGGTTTCTTTTGTAACATGCTGGCTGCATGGGGGAAACATCCATTTGTCAGGCTATTGACTTTTAGCACGAGTTCTTTTACACAATTTGACTCGTTTCCCCGTCAATTCTTTACACAATGTCGTTTTAAACTCGAGGTTGCACTCGCGGTAAAGAAAGAAATTCTACAATCATTATTCTGATCACATCCTTAGAATAAATTGCTCTTTTTATTTCGTAATTTGAAACGTAAAGCGTTCCATTCTTAATAAAACGTCTAAGTTACGTTCAAATTCTTTTTTCTTTGATTTATAATTTACTAAGAAGGAAATGGGGATAAATGAAACAACATTGTTTTAGCAAATTAAACGATTTGAGAACTTGACTTCAGTGTCATTGTTAAAAAGAAATTGTTTTCGTGACATAATTGCAAAAGTGTACCCTCTTTATTTGGACATAGATTTCATAAAAAAAACAAAAAACGGGACTGCAATTATGACTTTTCTGGATGTAGGGATTAAAAATAGAGGTCAGATAACGGTGAAAGATTTGTTAGTTCCAAAACCTTCCATATTATACAGACTGTACGTATTCTTAGAATTTAATCGTCGTCGGCTAGTTTATATGTAGGTAATTGCAGCCTAGAGGAACAAATGGAGTGACCCTCGTCAGTCCGGTAATCCGGCGACAACATTACCGTCTTGTGACATTGTTTATAATTAATCTCGAATATCATCTTTACATTCATACTATGAAACTTCAACGTAGTGTTAATTCCTCGTGTTCTGTGGTAACGGGGCTTACTGCGGTCAGTTAGATTAATTGTGTAGCTGAGGTATCATTTCACGGGGTATTAAATTTACCTGTTCATTGTTCTTGTGGTTTCACGGTAAGACTTGGCAAGCATGATTGTGTAAGTTGGTTAAGGCGATGAAGATGGCGACCAGGACAACTCTTCTGTTGTTCATTATTAATCTTGTTGATGACATAATAAAAATTTATAGGCAGACAGCAAGGTAATCGTATTGCTAACTAAACTATGCGATTCCCTTATCTGTATGCCAACCATAGTCGTTCTTATTAAACGAATAAGGAGCCAGACTTTGGGGGCGGCCTATACCCAGCGCTGGACGTATTTTGACAGTAATGATGAAGGAGTCAAAGTACAGAACCTTTTTTTTTTTTTTTCAGGATTGGAAATCATCAAATGACTTCTCCCGCTCTGGGCGGAGCGGGAGGGCGTGTCAGACTTTTACTGACTAAAACCCACCCGTGTTCCATCAGTTGCCCATGTGCCAGGGTCACGGTATCTCTTTCGAAAAATCACGCGACCCCGGCCGGCATCGGTCCTAGTAGACCCCTACACTGCTGCTGACATCTCTTTGAGGCGCGCGTGGAACACTGCGCGCCGTCGACCCGAGCTTGGTCCTTACCGGGCGGCGAGCTACCCATTGCTCGCCACCCGCAAGCTCGCGCCTACGGTGGCCGGGAGTCCGCAATCGACTCCCGACGCCCGGGGCGTCTCCTCCTGCGGCGGCTAGGGACGTGAGGGCGCAGAGACTGCCACTCCCTCACGCGCCCCGCCTCCTCCTTCGCGAGCATTACTGCTTCGCAGAAGGAGGTGACGGCTTCCCATTCCCTCTCGCTCCGTACCATAGCTCGCACCAGGGCCGGACGCGAGAGGTCGCCGCCGCCGATCGCCTCCACGAGGACACGGCGGTGCTCCGCCCAGGCAGGGCACACCTCCACCGTATGCTCCACCGTGTTCTCCAGACGATCCTCGCAATGGAAACACCCGGACGTATCCTCCCGCTTTATCCTGAACAGGAACCCACCGAAGCACCCATGCCCGGTGAGAACCTGCGTCAGGCGGAAGGTGAGGACGCCGTGGTGCCTCTCTATCCACTCCTCAAAGAGGGGACTTACCGCCGCAATTGTGGCGTGCCCAAAGTACAGAACCTTCCACCTTATTCCATCGAAAATCAATTCTTCAATCCTATGCGTTGTGACTTTCACCTGCTCGATTCTTTTTTTTTGTAGCTATAATTTCGTAATGATTGTAATGATCTACCAAAAGTTATATTCAGCAGGTCGAAAATAGATATGGCAAAACATTAAATAATTGGACACGCATAACGCATATCGTTCACGCAACAATTTAAATTATATTTCAATTGGGCCATCCTGACTACCTATAGATAAAACGCTATGTAAATATAGTTATAAAGAAGAAGCAAATAGTCACGCAACGCAATCAGTCGCGTGTTTGCACAGCTCTCCATTACTGCTTTGTGAAAAGTGAAATTAGTGGAATAAGGTCCCATCACATACAGCTGTTGTTAATCGGAAAACACGCACGAACAATGTTCGCTCGTGTGGAAAGAGCCGAACAACAGAAAAATAAAACAAAACAACATTTCCAAAAATATTTCAGTGGTTTGGTGTCCCCCTTTTTTAAGGATTTAAACTTACAAGGGAAAATCATTAAAATTTTACTGAATTTCATGCTTAAACAACTACAAAAGTACGGTGAGAATGTTCAGTGATTTTTGCAAGTAAATTAATATTTTACGTATCTCTGCACTTTCCAATAACCAGCTGAATCTATACATACAATAAATTAAAGCCACTTTGAGTCTGTCTGTGAGCCGCAAGGTTTTTAATCATTAAATTGGTTTATTTAACTTCGCTTATAATATATGTCCTGGAATTTTGCAATCAACATTTCACTCACTTCGACTGTAGCTATCGGGCTGAAATTTGGCACACACGTTTTGTTCCCCAATGCACGATAAAAGCTTATTTTTTAGAATCTAAAAAAATATTTTAACTATTTTCAACCACTCAAAGATTTTGATGCGGTTTTCAGTACCATGCAGATAATTTATGCTGGAAGGTTTGTATTTAAGTTCAATACATATTAAACTATTTAATAAAGAAATCCTGATGCTTGGTCAAGTCGTGAAAACGTGCTAAGCAGGGGACAGTCGCTAGTAAATATAACTTTAAATATAACTGTAATAGACAACTCAACAAACTGAACTCAACTTTTGTCAACTGAAAAGAGAAGGAAATTTCAAAGCTTCCTCAGTTTCACCCTCGAGATGAGATTGGAATTGATACTTATAAGCCAGGATGCTCGGTCAACGGAGCAGCATTTAGTTTGCAGTGTCAACGGAAAGATTTTAACATAAAATACCATTAAGATTTACCTCCTAGCTCATTTTCCGTCCGTCCGGCGCTTGAGATAACTATCGATACCTCGATTAATTGGACCGATTTAAGCAAAAATGTTCCAACCCACAACCTTGACCATTTTGAGTTTTTGTGACCTATGTACTCCAAATAAGGTATATTTTAACATATCAAAAACTCATAAGGTTCGTGCGGTTTGGAATATTTTTGCTTAAATCGGTTTCGGTATCAATTTATCTACGTAAGTCGCGTGAAATGTATCCTCAGTGAAATAATTGCATTTATCCATAGTGAAATAATTAATATTTCACTACAGTATTTCGCGTCTGTAAATCCGCATATCTGTAGGTATGCAGAATATCTCAATTATAATCAAATGTTTCCACTCTTCCTGACTACGTTTTCATTAAAAAATAAAATGATTCCAGGTTCCATTCCAAACTTATTCAAATTAAAATGTCGGTAAACGAAGTGCAATATGATGTGAAAAATATAAAATATTAGTTAAGCATATGAAAAAAATTTGCGCCGTGTGGTGCTGGACGTAAAGAATAGCACAATTCTATTTTTTCCCGTGGGTGTCGTAAAAAGCGACTAAGAGTCTTCCTAGAGAATGGGCAGTAGCATTCTTTTTGCATTTTACCACCAAACTGTGATTGCCAACACAGTTTGGCGGTAAAACACACATATTTTTCCCATTCTTCTCCATATGAAAAAACCTTTTAGAATGGGCGACTAGAATCAATTCTATTTTAATGTAAATTTTGACGTTCAAAGTGCCTTGTATGTGCCTATTTGAAATAAAGTGATGATGCCCGAGATCACGCAAGCCCTCCACGTCATGAACTCCCAACGCCCCTATTATGGATAGTCGAGGAATTGTAACTAAACTAAAACCCCGTTCCCTAAAATTAGGTTTCTTCAATGCCAACGGCATTCTCCACCAACGTGATGAGATCGCCACGTTCCTCCGCGACCATCACGTAGACATTTTACTCATTCAAGAGTCGTTCCTTAAATCTCACCAACGCGACCCGGAAATTTCAAACTATCGTCTAGTTCGCAACGACAGGTCGCGTTGTCACAGAGGCGGCACCCTCATATACTATAGGAAGTCCCTGTATTGCATACCTATGGATCCTCCCGAACTCTCCTGATAAGAAGTTTCGACCTGTCGGTTAGGACTGACAGGTCACCAGCCGATTACTATTGTGTCGGCTTACATTCCCCCCCAAACCCATTCCGAGGATCTTCAACTCCTCACTTACGACCTCTCTAAACTTTTCGGCATGAGTGACTCCGTTATCATAGCGGGCGACCTCAACGCCAAACATCCAGCCTGGAATGTCCACTATGTCCTGCTAGTAAAGCGTACAAATATTAGGTTTAAGTATAGTGTACATAAAAACATTAATCTTAAATTATAATTATTAAACTCTGTTCTACTTTATCAACTAAATTATCTAATGTTATCATCTAGATATTCTGACATAGTATAGTAAGCCTTATCTAATAAAAATACTTGCAATTTTTTCTTAAAATCTTGTAAATCTCCTGTCTTCAAAATTTTTATTGGTAGTTTATTATATATTCTTGTTGACATACTAAAAAAACTCTTGTCAAAAAGGGCAGTTCTGTGAGGTAGCGAAGAAATCTTTAAAGCATTCCTAACAGATTGCGGTTTTGCAAACAGATGTTTGTTCGTTTTAACAAAAATCGCTACCTCATAAATATATATAGATGTAAAAGTCATAATTTTTAACTTTTGAAAGAAAGGCTTACATGAGTCTGGTACATACATGAATATTGGCTATAGCACGCACACATTTCTTTTGTGCTTTAAATACGTACTCTGTATTAGTAGCGTTTCCCCAGAATATTAAACCATATTTAATGGTTGATGCCACATATGCATGGTATGCTGTCAGTACAGCTGATTGGTCTACTACTTTAGCTAATTTATACAAGGCATACGAATATTGGTTTAATTTTTTACATATTGTATCAATGTGTGTTTGCCATTTCATATCATTATCAATCCAGATACCCATAAATTTAGTACTATTAACTTCTTCAATATGTGTCCCATCATATTCCATATTCAAAGCGTGTTGTATTTCTTGTGGGTCAAATTTGGGACGCCCGCACTACTAGTGTTAACGAGTTTGGAGACTTTTTTTTAAGATTTAGCAACAATAAAAACTAGCGACTTTTTAAAATAACGAAAATATTCAAGCAATATCTTAAAAATAAAAAATTTGCGACATCTAGCTAGATTTTTCATATACCTGGCGACATTTTTTGCTTAAATGACAACACTGCAACTCTGAGTAGTTCCCGACACCCGAGTGCAACTCACTTCAGTTCAGTGTTGCCAGATGTACGATTTAAATCGTATTCATACGATTTTTTACATTTATTTTGCATGTACGATCCAAGGTCAGAAATCGTACGTAAACATACGACTTTTTTAGATTTCATACAACCAAAGTACTAATACCAATATAGCACGTCACTATTTATTCTTTTACTTACTAAATACCAACCCTTCACATCACTAGTTAGTTAGATTTGTCTATGGTTAGGAGATTTCCCTTAGATCCCAATGATACACGTTACGTTACTCGGAAGTATTTCATTCATTCAATATTTAGTTATTTAAAGTTAAAGTGTGAAAGTTTTTAATCATGGAGGATGAAGATTCAACATCTAATCCAGGCCCAAGTCGCCCTTGTCCTGGAACTCCAAAAAAGACTCTGGCGAGACGGAATGAGTTATCCAAGGATCAAAAAGAAAAACACAGAGCTCAGAAATACCGCTCCGATTGGGAAAATCTTGAAGTTTTCAAGCATTGGCTGAAACCCGGCAAAAGTGAATACAAAGCAAAATGTATTGTATGTGATTGTGAATTATTAGCCGAGTATAGTGTCTTAAAAATCCATTCCACTAGGCAGAAACACCTTAAATCTCTGTCTAATGCTAAAATTGCAAACAAGCAACGTAATTTGATGACAAATTTTGTCACAGAAAATCCTGTTGGGAAAAATAAATTGGAATCTAAAATAGAACTAAAGCTATCAGCTTATATCGCCGAACACAATATTTCTTACAATTCTATCGATCATCTGACTGATATTATCAATGATATATTGCATGACTGATGTCAAACATAAAATTTCTCTGAAGAGAACGAAGGCAACTGCAGTGACAACGGAAGTCATCGGCAAAGCCGAAAAGTCAATGTTGACTAGTATTTTGACTACACAAAAGTTTAGTGCCATATCCGATGAATCAACGGATATTAGCACGCAGAAAGCTTCGTGTATAGTTGTGCGATATTTTGATAAGGACAAGAAGCAAATCGTTAGTAAAATGTGGGAACTGTGCAAGGTATTTGACTCAGAAAACCCTGATATGGTCAACCAAGGTGCTACAAGTGAAAATTTGTACAGAGTTATGACTCAGTCTTTTTTGGATAAGAACATCCCGCTAGATAATATGATTGGATTTGCCGCCGATGGCTGTAATGTGATGATGGGTGAAAATAACAGTGTTGCCAGCAGGCTGAAGGAAAATTTACCGGGTATCTTCATATTAAAATGTGTATGTCATTCGGCTCACCTGTGCGCATCTGAAGCATGCAAAGAACTTCCTCGAAGGTGCGAAGACTTGGCACGAGAAATTTATAATCATTTCAAGCTTGGTGCAAAAAGACAATGCCAATATAAAGAATTTCAGAAGTTTCTAGATGTAGAACCACACAAAATTCTACATCCATCTCAAACAAGATGGTTGTCCCTTATTGCCGTTGTTGAACGCATCTTGGAACAGTGGGAACCACTGAAATTATTTTTTACAAGCACGTGGTTACAAGAAAAATTAATTTCAACGGAGATAATCTTTCAGAACTTGAATGACAATTTCATGAAATTATATTACAAGTTTCTGGCGTGGATTTTGCCCAAGTTCACTGCATTTAATAAATTATTCCAGTCAGATAGTGCTGTAATAATCAATCTTAATGAGAAAGTTCGGGACATGTACCGCGACATTTTGTTATGTTTTATGGAGAGAGAATATATTAACAGAACTGAACTTTCTTCTGTTAATATAGATTACCAAGAAAAATATCTTGCCGACCGCCAAATGTATTTGGGTATAAAAGTAATGAACGATGTAACAAGTGAGGAGTTCACTAGCCACCCACAAAAGTGCACAGAGTTTTTCCACCGTTGCCGCAAGTTTTTAATAACAAGTGCTCGTGAAATAAAAAAACGGTACAACTTGAATGATCCTGTATTATCAAAATTGGAGGCTATCCATCCTACCAACGCTATGTCAGAATCGTACAGAAACAAAGTAAGTACTTTGTTACCTCTAATGAACATTGTGCCTCGGATTGTAAGCGGTGAAATAATGCAAAATGTGGATGACGAATGGAGAAGATTGCCCACGCTTATAAACCAAGTTGATATGACTCTTCCACCAGACGAATTTTGGGCAGGAATTTGCGCTTTTGAAGATTTTAAAAATATAGCAAAATTTGCTCTGGACTTATTATGCCTTCCGCACTCTAACGCAGATTGTGAACGCTGCTTCAGTTCAGTCAATCTTATAAAAACAAAGATCCGAAACAGGCTGAGCAACGAAACATTAAATGGCACACTTTTAGCCAAACAGCATATTAAGCGTTATGGGTGTTGTGTGGGTTTTTCTCCAACACGAGAAATGTTAAATAACATGAATAGTAAAACCCTTTACGGGGATAAATGAAGATTTGAAAGGAGTATTTTAATTGATTATTTGCTATAAAACAAAGGTAATAAAACAAAGGTTTTTAAAACGTACTATTTTTTTTTTGTAGCCTTCTTAGGGAATACGACTTTTTATTCACCCATCGTACGATCGCCCATTCAAAACGTCTGGCAACACTGCTTCAGTTTGATTTGCTTGAGTGGGAAAAGTTTTGTTATTAAAGTTTTTTGTGTGTTTTCTTAGATTTTCTCAGTGATACAATTGTTTTGGTGACTTACCTACAACAATGGAGGTAATTGTACCTTGTGAGGATTTTAAATGCGTTCAAGTTATGATTGGCGAAGATAAGGTAAAATCTTTAAACTTTGCTCAGAAAAAACAGTTAATTTCTTTATTAAAACCGACGCCTAATCTGTGTATTTCTCAGACTAGTAAATCGCATAAACGAAAATTTAATAGATCAATGTATAAAACTAGTTGGATTGTTGGCTGTTCGCACACTAATAAGTTGTATTGCTTGTGCTGCATATTTTTTTCGAGTGAAGATTCCGTTTAGAATAGATCTGGTTATAATGATTTAAATAACATATCTGGCGCCATTAAAATGCACGCAAATTCCCATAAACACCTGTGTGCAATGGTTTCTTTAGGTCATTTTGGTAAACAACGAATTGAGACATCTATATCACGCCAGTTATCTGAGGAAATTTCAAAATATAACACGCGCGTTGATAACAACCGTAGTGTATAAGATAAGTTGATATTGTTTGTCATTTAGCACAACAGGAACTTCCTTTAAGAGGACATGATGAGTCCGAAACTTCATTAAATAAAGGCAATTTTTTAAAACTGGTCTCGTTAGTTTCAAAATACGATGTCGATTTAGAAAAGCATATGCAGTATCAGGGAAGTGACAAACCGGCGCCGAGTTATTTATCTATATCAAACAAGTTTATGAGAAAATTGCGATGATACATACGTAGGTACCTACATACTCAGTCATAAACTGAACTTTCTTGTTTTGAAATCGGTTAAAATTTTATTGGGCTTGCCTTATTTTGAAACCCTAGGCACGCCACTGCATTCGAGGATACATTTGTAGCTTTAAATTAGCCCCTAAATAATTTTAACCCAGATCCAGCCAGTCCCTTTTGGGCACGCCACAATTGCGGCGGTAAGTCCCCTCTTTGAGGAGTGGACAGAGAGGCGCCACGGCGTCCTCACCTTCCGCCTGACGCAGGTTCTCACCGGGCATGGGTGCTTCGGTGGGTTCCTGTTCAAGATAAAGCGGGAGGATACGTCCGGGTGTTTCCATTGCGAGGATCGTCTGGAGGACACGGTGGAGCATACGGTGGAGTTGTGCCCTGCCTGGGCGGAGCACCGCCGTGTCCTCGTGGAGGCGATCGGCGGCGGCGATCTCTCGCGTCCGGCCCTGGTGCGAGCCATGGTACGGAGCGAGAGGGAATGGGAAGCCGTCACCTCCTTCTGCGAAGCAGTAATGCTCGCGAAGGAGGAGGCGGGGCGCCTGAGGGAGTGGCAGTCTCTGCGCCCTCACGTCCCCAGCCGCCGCAGGAGGAGACGCCCCGGGCGTCGGGAGTCCATAGCGGACTCCCGGCCACCGTAGGCGCGAGCTTGCGGGTGGCGAGCAATGGGTAGCTCGCCGCCCGGTAAGGACCAAGCTCGGGTCGACGGCGCGCAGTGTTCCACGCGCGCCTCAAAGAGATGTCAGCAGCAGTGTAGGGGTCTACTAGGACCGATGCCTGCCGGGGTCGCGTGATTGTTCGAAAGAGATACCGTGACCCTGGCACATGGGCAACTGATGGAACACGGGTGGGTTTTAGTCAGTAAAAGTCTGACACGCCGTCCCGCTCCGCCCAGAGCGGGAGAAGTCATTTGATGATTTCCCATCCCGAAAAAAAAAAAAAGCCAGTCCCTTTCTGTCCCCCCACCAGTGATTGCCTAATCCGAAGTTCGTACCCCCCTCGGGGTAACCGTTAGAGCATTCGCTTTAGTTTTAAGTATAATAAGCCCCGGCTGGAGGCCTAAAAAGGTAACTTCTTAGAACTCGCCGGGCCACCATCCGTTTAAGTAGTAAGAACTTTCACAGGTTAACTAAGAGATGTCCTACAAAAAAAAAAAAAAAAAATTGATGGTGATATGCAAAAAGTAACGTAGTGTAATATTAAATCGTTGTTATTTTTAAATGGAGCACAAACAAGTGCACGATAAAATTCAATTGTTGTTCCGTCAACGTGGCAATCTGTAACAAATAAAACCTTTGGACTTATGACTCGGAAAATACGTAATAAAACCAAACTTACGTGTCATTTAACATTTGTAGTTTAAATTTTTGGCGCTTTTCAGCCATTAAAAGCATTCGTGGTTACGGTTTGTCTGACCGTATGAGACATTTCACCATTTCAGTAACCACCAGCGCTATAAACGTACGTAAACATACAGAAAACTCTAGTACAGCTATAACCGTTAAGCAATTCGTATAGTTTCATTTCATTGGTACGTAGACCGTTTAGGAGGTAACGACAGTAACCGTTTCCCTTTCCGTAGTCCCAGTGGAGTTTCACGGTCCATGTGTGGGATTAGAAATATACTTATATACCTACCTTTTTATTTTCGAGCAATCACTGCTGAAGATAATTTTCCTAACAGACCGTCATCACCTGCCTAGCTTCGGGCGCCCTCCAGTCTAATCTAGCTTTTTATTTTGAATGGGAAATCGTCAAAACGTCTCCCGCTCTAGGGTGGAGCGGAAGGGCGTGTCAGACTTTTACTGACTAAAACCCACCCGTGTTCCTTTAGTTGCCCATATGCCAGCGCCACGGTAACTCTTTCGAACGAATCTCGCGACCCTGGCAGGCATTGGTCCTAGCGCCCTTCAGTATTGCTGACATCCCTGTGAGGCGCGCGTGGAACACTACGCGCCGTCAACCCGAGCCTGATCCTTTTTGGCGGTGAGCTACTCATTGCTCGCCTCCCGCAAGCTCGCGCCTACGGTGGCCGGGAGTCCGCTTGTGACTCCCGACGCCCGGGGCGTCTCCTCCTACGGCGGCTAGGGACGTGAGGGTGCAGAGACGGCCACTCCCTCACGCGCCCCGCCTCCTCCTTCGCGAGCATTATTGCTTTGCAGAAGGAGGTGACAGCTTCCCACGCCCTCTCGCTCCGTACCATGGCTCGCACCAGGGCCGGAAGCGAGAGGTCTCCGCCACCGAACGCCTCCACAAAGACACGGCGGTGCTCCGCCCAGGCAGGGCACGCGTCCACCGTATGCTCCACCGTGTCCTCCAGATGATCCTCGCAATGGAAAGACCCGGGCGCCTTCCAGTCTAATCGCATAGCTGAATACTAGTATTTTACTAAGAGCGGCTGCCTATCTGACTTCCATAACCAGTTACTGGGTAACACGATACCTCTTGATAAGACCGATTGTTAGACTTTCGGGCATCTGATGACCCGTAACGACTGCCAAGGATCCACGGATGATAGTCGCGACCAACAGCTTAATGTATTTTCCGAAGTACGAAGGGGTCTTGGTATATAGAGATTGTCACCCATCCATAGACCAATCGCGGCAAGCGTAGCTTAACGTCATCGATGGACTTGTGCGTCTGAACAGACCAAAAATAAGTAGGTATTCAACATTTTGTTACAATCTTGAGTAGTTTTTCAATTAAGTATTTTAATCCTCACCTTTATGGATTGGTCCATTGATGGTAGTAAATAATGGGCACGCCACAATTGCGGCGGTAAGTCCCGTCTTTGAGGAGTGGATAGAGAGGCGCCACAGCGTCTTCACCTTCCGTTTGACGCAGGTTCTCACCGGGCATGGGTGCTTCGGGGGGTTCCTGTTCAAGATAAAGCGGGAGGAAACGCCCGGGTGTTTCCATTGCGAGGATCGTCTGGAGGACACGGTGGAGCATACGGTAGAGATGTGCCCTGCCTAGGCGGAGCACCACCGTGTCTTCGTGGAGGCGATCGGCGACATCTCGCGTCCAGCCCTGGTGCGAGCCATGGTACAGAGCGAGAGGGCATGGGAAGCCGTCACCTCCTTCTGCGAAGCAGTAATGCTCGCGAAGGAGGAGGCGGGGCGCGTGAGGGAGTGGCAGTCACTGCGCCCTCACGTCCCTAGCTGCCACAAGAGGAGACGCCCCGGGCGTCGGGAGTCGATCGCAGACTCCCGGCCACCATAGACGCGGGCTTGCGGGCGGCGAGCAATGGGTAGCTCGCAGCCCGGTAAGGACCGAGCCCGTGTCGACGGCGTGTTGTGTTCCACGCGCGCCTCAAAGAGATGTCAACAGTACTAAAGGGGTCTACTAGGACCGATGACTGCCAGGGTCGCCAGATTGTTCAAACGAGATACCGTGGCCCTGGCATATGGGTAACTGAAGGAACACGGGTGAGTTTCAGTCAGTAAAAGTTTGAAACGCCCTCCCGCTCCGCCCAGAGCGGGAGAAGTCATTTGATCAAATCTCATCCAAAGAAAAAAAAAACAAGGTCGTAAATAATATTAAAATGCTACGAAATGTTACTATTTAGATTGAAGTGAGCTTTCATTTTTATAATTACAGTATATAGAGGAGGTTCAGATTGCGTAAAACATAACCAAAACAAACACAACGCCATTAAAAATATTAAAACGTCGATTTACATTTGTTTCATCCAAAAAATACGGATAAAATAACAGACAACAAAACATTTTTGCTCAATTTTTTAAATTGCGCATTGCTTAAATGAGAATTTGTTCAATCAAACGTATTATTTTCGCCTCTATATATAAATAACTTTAAAAAATGCGAATTATTTGACGTTGTGTTGTGTTGTTGGCTCATAATATCATTTTGACGTGCCTTACTTAAAGATTTCCTAAAATATAAATTTCTCTCATCTCATTACTCATCATCTGCCTAGCCTTTTCCCAACTATGTTGAGGTCGGTTTCCAGTCTTACCGGATGCAGCTGAGTACCAGTATTTTACTTTGTATTTTATTTTTAACGTCCGCATTAAATTTCTTGTTCGCCCGACCCTTCCCGTCGCGTCGTATCGCCTACTCCTGCGATTTTCCCCGTTTTTGCAACATTTTTCGTTACTGATCCGCTCTTCTTGGTTGTAGCGTGAAATTATATAACTTATAGCCTTTCT
This sequence comes from Aporophyla lueneburgensis, assembly GCA_932294355.1. NCBI lineage: Eukaryota > Metazoa > Arthropoda > Insecta > Lepidoptera > Noctuidae > Aporophyla > Aporophyla lueneburgensis. The sequence goes on along the minus strand of OW028746.1, from coordinate 15,096,701 downwards.
CGATAAATAAGCTACCGAACACAAAAATAATTTTTCAATTCGGACCAATAGTTTCTGAGATTAGCGCGTTCAATCAAACAAACAAACTTTTCAGCTTTATAATATTAGTATAGATGAAGCGACAGCCTTAGATCTCATTACTATTACATTTAATTAAAGCAGACAATTTGCGAACATGTCAATACGCATTACCAATTAGTGGGTAGCTACAGTTCCATGTGGTGCCGGATGTAAATTAGCACCATCCCTTTTCTGCTGATCGGGGTCGTAAGAGGCGACTAAAGGACATACTAGCGAATGGGCAGCATTCTCTATGCATTTTACCACTAGACTGCGATCGCCAACCCGCCTGCCAAGCGTGGCGATTATGACAAACCCCCGCCAAAATTGGGGGAAGCCTATGTCCAGCAGTGGACGTCTTTCCACTGAAATGGTGGTGGTGTTGGCAGTCAAGGCCTGAAATTCGAACGCAAATTCCTCATGAACTTTCTTTACTTTATTAAAGACTGATATGTTCAAATTGAAATGGATACTGATTTAAGAGATTAGATGTTTATTTAAAGTAACGCCTTTGTATTCCCTTAACTACGTATTTTGTAATAATAAAACCACGATAACGACAACAAACAACAATCTTGAACACACCGAACAACAACGTAATAGCTATAATACCTTAAATAAACAAATAAAAACAAGGAAAAAAAAACAGCAAGAGAAAAGGAATTGGTACTTGCACACTTCGTGACTTAAACAAAAGCGTCGTTAACAATTCGTGGTTATTAAAGGACCCGAGCATAATCATTCCTTGCAGAATAAAATTACCGTTCTGACAATCCTCATTACCATACTTAATAACATTTCAAACGGTTTTCACACTGAAAAATGCGAAAAAGTCGAAATAAATAATTCAATATTTTTTTAAATGTTTCTTTTAAATTATTCCGTGAACTGTGATTTTTTACGGACCCAATGTGAGGTGTCGGTGATAACAGAGAATTTGCATCGGCATTTGCAGAGCTCGGTATGTATGCAGTGCTTACGTACGTTATTATTTATGAATCCTGCATCATAATCTCTGCCAAGTATTCACATAAGTTTGTTTTATGTATGACTGAATACATTTTTTCATTTTATTTCTATGCATCATTCATTCCTGACACTTTAAATACTGGCAATAAGGAATATGATTGTATTGTATAGGAGTCCAGAAACAAATTTCTATATTTTTTTACATGTAATGTATTTATTATTTTACAATTTCTTATTTTATGACCTTTTTCTGGTGGAACGGAACGTAAGGTCGCGTCTTCTTTGAAAATGCCGGAAGTGGCCTCAAAAGGCAAGTGAATAAATATATCTTCTTAGCAAACTGCTTGAACTATTACCAAGGTACGTCAGTGCGTACGATTTCTACTTGGATAATGTGCAAAAAATTATTTAATTTAAATTATTTGGGGCTAAAACAGAGATGTAAGCAAAGCAGTATCAGTCATCAATAACATGGCCGCAAATATAACGCACGGTTAAACTGTACGTAGTAGTTTTTTTTAATTATTTTTAATCATATTTTTGAGCAAACAAACCGTAGTAAAATTTGACTTATAAAACTTTTCTTGGGTTTATAGAGATTTTGTTTACATGTATTTTCCCTATTGTCTTGCTGCCTTTAATATCTGCATGGGTAGTGTGCTTATTCTATAAACACATCTGGTCCTTAAAACAGTGACACAACATAATCAAGTTCCAGTCATAGTGTTGGACAGTTCTCAATCTATCATGACACACCTGTAGTTTATGGTCTGCGCGTCGATGGTCACTGTTGTTTACAAAAGCCGATGTCAGACATACTTCAACATCCATCGCTTCGTATGGAAGATATCCATCAAAGTGTAGCCACGTGGTATCCACATTTGAATTGTGCATATCAGGTAAAGAAAGCACCAGATTTTTCTCGTCAACCTTAATGAAAAAACCGGCGCAGTGCGTGTCGGAACATGCACAATGAAAGGTTCCGTAGTTGGGATGAAGTTATCCCAAGAACAAACGAAACTTCGTAATTGAAAAAATGTTCTCCCTTTACTTGCGCTGTGAGACCTTGCTTCGTGCCAAATGTCATGATTCTTGGTCAACGGGAATTACCATAGGTTTTGATTTATCTGAGAGTATCAAAATATGTCGCATCAATGGACGTATTGTTTTTCGATGACTTAGAACCTTGATTTTTTAGAACTCTTAGAAAACGGAGACCTACGTATTTTATGTTAATTTCAACTTGATACTTCTATGGATTTCTTGGGAAAATAGGTATTGACAGACAGACAACAAACTGATCCTATAAGGGTTACGTTTTTTCCTTTTGAGGTATGTTTTTACGTGTTTTCCTAAGAATATCTGAAAATTACGCATAATACTCGACGAAATGTTAGGTATTAAATGAGTAGCTACAATTCTACAATATTAAAATCTTACCAAATAGAACTCCGCGGTGCATATTTGAAGACTCATTAAGCAAGCATAATAAGACTAAAAGTGTACGGCGCGCCCCGCAACTAACAAACTACAAAGAGATTTGCTGAAACCCCAAAGGTTGCTTGTTACTTAATCCAATTTCCACGCAATCTTTCGCTGAAATTCTTTTTAAATTGGTGTCACGCGCTTAGTATTATACACTTTGTACAATTTAGTAACAGCTCCCAGTAGTTTTCATTCTGTGGTTTTGCTACCTTACTGTATTTTCATAAGTTGTATTTCACACTCTGTGGCCGCGCCAGAATATTTCTATTTTCACGGAATTTTCAGCTTAGCTTAAGATGAAAATGTATGAAGGGTAAATCAGAGTGTTAAGATGGAATTTAGAAGATATACAAATTTCGTGTTTAAGTAATTCGTAAATTTTACATCAACATTTTTGGAATTGTTTGAAATATCATAATAAATAATTTAATGATCTAAAATATTTAATCAAGTTCTCATCTCTATTTTAAATAAACAAATGTTTAGAAATATTAGGCTAACTCATAACAACGTTCAATTTAAATAAATTAGATATTTGAACTAAACATTATTATTTTGTAGGTGCTAGGAATGAGATCCGCTCGAGTACATGATTAATTTATTCCCAGCCTCCTTAATAATTTCATCACGAACAGTACCCCGTTTAATTTAAAATAAATAAGGGTTTTTAAAGCGAAAACCTTCACACTCTTGTATTTAATTCAATGAGTATTTGTACGAAAAGGGTCCCTCGAAAGTGACTTTTAAGAATTTAGTGGAATCATAGAAACGAGAGGAAGGTGTGACAAGATCTCCAAAATATTCAAATCACCGAGGAATATTTTTCGCAACAGCAGTGCTGAGTACAAAGTATTTACATAACAATCTTTAAAAAAAACATGAACCAATTTTAACGAGAAAATTGTTTAGCAGTCGACCCGGATTCTTTGAAAATATTTGATCTAAACTATGTATAAAATAACAAAAAAAGTATTGTTAATTTTGCTCGAAAACTTGGATGTTCGAAAACAAAAAAGTTTTCTTGCTTTGTATACATTGGTTGGAAAAATTGTTTGATTAAAAGGTTATATGGAAAAAAAAACCACTGAACATGTATGTCGCAGACGTCTGGAATAAGTCTGTGACCTTTGAGCTAAAAGACTAGTCATTTGGGGTAACGAGGCAAAATACGCCTTAGGTAATGAATTAAAAAAATAAACATTCACCGAAAAAATACTGTCCACTAGGTAAAGCATTTGGAGCACTGTATTTATCTACACGAACTCCAAAAATAGTATTTTATTAAGACGAATAATTCTTTTCAGGGTCTTAGCTTACTCATATGTCAGACTAATTGCTAACGCCTTAGACAAACACACTCAAACTATCAGACACAACAACAGCTTTCTTATAAAAAACGATAGGCGAATCAATACTACAGTAAGTACGTAACGTATACATACGTATTCGTTTTGTAACAAAAATATTGAAAACGCTAGATTACCATTCGACACACGCCGAAGTAAGGACGTGATTCGTTTTCCAATATTTGAAACAAAGCGGCCCTTGACAAGAAAGCACAAATCAAACTATGGCATATCCGTTCAACTATTTTAACTGTCGTAAATATAAATTTATTGTACTACCGTTGTGTTTGCTATTTTATTGTTGCTTTCAAGTTGTTGTTCAAGTTTAATTGTTGGTGACCACGAACTATGTACTTTTATTGCTGTTCCGGGTACGATTATTTTTGTCGGTTTACGATAACTATACAAGGCTACGATTTGAATCCCTAGTTTTTTCCTCATCGTCCTTATGTCACGCAAAAAGTGTCAATACTAAGACGCTCACACATCCCATATATGACGTTTCCCTGGCAGTCAAGTAAATTGTATGTCAAAAGTGTCAAAACGAAACAGAAATGCGACCGTCTTTTAACGGGATTAAGTGAATTGGGCAATTCTTACGATATATTATAAATCTTAGATACAAGATGGATTATTATACCTATTATTGACGTAACCTAGTTCGTGTGAATCTTACTCTCTATATGGGGCCATATCTGACAGACTTCTGTTCCGTATCGTCAAGTTAACACCGATGTGATCGACCTCGATGCCGATATCTTTCCCCAGGCGACCAATTAAAGTCAATGCCTCGGGTGCATTCGCCCGACATGTCCAGTCTTCTTGCCGCCTGGTTATTTTGTATACAACTATAACTCTGCTTGAATATTGCAGCATGTTGTGCTATTTCTTACCCTAGATTGTTTTGTTGTTTTACCGCCCAATATGCTGCACTCTATTGCTGAGGGTTTATCTTCTTTTGATTGATAAATAGCCAATGTTTTAAAATATATGCACGATAATAATTAAATTATTTCTGAAGCACCAACTATATTTTTACATGAAATTACGTTGTAACGATGAATCTGTGTCTGTTTGTCTGGATGTATGTTCTAGATAGGTGAAAAATGTGTTAACGGATTTGAATGAATTTTGGCAGACAGATAGGTACTTTTAGTGCATTTGTACGCTCTTGTAGGGTTATTTTTCGATATCCAGGCGGGCGAAGTCGGGCAGAAGCTAGTTACTTATTAAACTTTGACAGAATTATTATAAATACTACTTTATCATTTCTTTCATACAATTTGGATACATTCAAGTACTTATGGAAATATAATTAAAAATGACAAGAATAATTTAAAAGAGAAAAAACAACTGGAATAGATATTTGTTTGTACAGTATATGCACTTATATAAAATTATTTCCAGCTTGGTATACATAAGGATATAGAAGGTAATAATACTTCTAGCTAGAGCAGCTATTAAAACATTGAAGCGTAAAATATACTTCTCCAACGAAATCATAAACTGCTGGAAACTCATCAAGTTTCCCTTGATATAACGCGCTTATTGCACTTGATCCAATAATTTATTCTACGAAAATTTCTTGAACAATCATTCAGTACTCTGTTGTTGGTAATGCTATTTTTACTATAATTATCAAAATGACAGGCTGAGGAACGATATGATAAGACAACGGTGCGGTTTAAAAGAAAATGTAATAGCAAAAATTAAAAAGATAAATTGATGAATGAAGGCGGCTAACAAAGGACTGTACAATGTGACTAGAGACGCCGGAAAGGGTGCGCCCTAGAGAAAATATAGTGCCCTTTTATCACACAGAGTGGCAGGATATTGAAGAACAACCTTATACCAATGATTCAGTAGGAACATGATTCTGGATGTTGTCCTGTATTGAAATAGTTTGTGACAGTTATTAAAAAAAAAAATATTCGCTGTTCCATACATGAACGCGTAGTAGACATTGCACTTTTGTGTCATCTTACCACAAGGCAAATAACGCCAAATAAACACGTTTCTTGTATGAAGACTTACTTTTGTTTTAATCTTTATTATACATTTGTTGTAGCGGCAATAGAAATACACCCTCTGTGAAAATTTCAACTGTCTATCTATTACAGTTCTTGAGATACAGCTTGTTGACAGAGAGACAGACAGACAGACGTACGAACTGCGGATGCTCAGTATTAGGGTCTTTTTGGCACCCTTTCGGTAAGGAACCCTGAAAAAGGCTGGGAAATATTTTTTAAGTTCTTTTACTATTACCGTTAAGCTAAAATAAATTTAGATTGACATAGGATACGTTTTATAATAAATAAATCCGAACAAAGCCGAGGCGAATCCTATTAAATTTGCCTGGAAACTCTTCCTACCTTGCGGAAAGGTTTTAGCTAATATAAAACTTTACGTAAACAATTATCACGGTGAACAGTGTCTTGTCCCCATTTTTCTGCTGAATATAAAAAGTAAAACTGAAAATAGTATAGTCCTCCAGAACGTATTTCAGCCATGGCGGGCAATCTCAACGGAGACTAGCCATGGACGCGCGAGGTATTATAATGCACAAGTGTGTTCGCAGACACAGGGGCACTCACTCTTCTCTACATCGCATAGTCCGATGAGACGGCTATCCGACACAAGCAGAGAGAGATCAGGCGCAGGACCAACGGTTAGGACCGCCAACATCCAAACTCTTGGTGTCGGCGCTTTGAATGATCTTTCTTCATTGATTGTTTGGCGCCGATTCAAAAAGACTGAAAGATTTATAATTTTTTGCTTTTCAGATTTTTCGGCGGTTTAATTTTTTGTTGAAATGTTTTTATTTTATATTTTTTTGTGGCTATAATCTACTAATTACTACATGCTTGCAAAATCGGACTATTCTGTAAGAAGTTATGCATTACAATCAATGAGTGAATAATCAATCATCCCCTGTTTTCCGACCCTTAGGGTTGGAATTTTCTTTCCAAATTTACATAGGATCACTTCCGGGATATACCCTTTCCATTAAAAAAAAGAATTTTCAAAATCGGCCTTCTCTGTAAAAACTTGTGCGTGGTCATACATAAAATATTTTTTTATGTATGACCACGCATAAGTTTAGTATACGCGTCGAATTGAGAACCTCCTTCGTTTTTTTTTTCGTCGGTTAAAAATCCAATAACACTTTGCACGACCTGGGAATGGAACCCAGAACCGCACGCTCAACAGTCACGCTTACGACCACGAGACCCACAGGGCAGTTACGAAATAGAACAAAATGAAAATAGTACGGTGGTGTTGTTTTTAATTAGCCACATTTTTCGCAATAAACAGCCACTCATGTGCATTTTTAATTAGAATAACTTGGCTTCGCGTGACCAGTGACCAATGGATGCTTAGATTCCTGTCGCCTCAGTCACGCACGCCCAACAACCTAATTCCAACTGAAATTACTACAGCAGTCGTTTTTACTGGGAATTAACCCGTGTTTCTGTTAATATCTTTATTACACGTGTACATAAAATGAATTTAATGCCGCATCGAGAACAGGCTTAACAATTAAAATGGTTTTCCCCTTGCTGGGGTAATTTCCTGGTTTATGCTAACTTTTTTATATATTGACTAGCTTAAACATTCAAACATCCTCACAAACTTTCACATTTATAATATGCCAGCGGCTTCGCCTGAGTGCAGGTCGGAAATAATCCCGCAGGAACGTACTACCGGGATAAAAAAGGACCCCAGTGTGTTAATCTAGGTTATAAACTATTTGTATGCCAAAGGACATCTGACAAAATGGACCAAAATGTGCAGTTGCCGGCCAAAGAAAATTATGCATATACACTCGAGAGCAATGAATCCGGGTCACTTAAAAAATGTTAAAAATCTCGGAAACTAAAAATGATAGGTTAATGCAATAAATTGTATTTAATAGACAATGTAATACTCCTTAAATGAAAGTAAAAAAAATATGAGTCACCATACATTTTATTAACACAAAATTACATAAAGAAAAAAACTGCTGATCTCTCCTTAAAACAAAAATAGGAAACATGAAATTTTTGAACTTTATTACGATTTTCTTGAATTTTAATACTTCGTATTGCCTCCTCGTGCTTCCATTACTGCGTTTACGCGGTTTGGCATGCTGTACACCAAGTTCCTTATACGATTTTGGGGAATATTCTCCCATTCCTCTGTGAGAGCAATTTTGAGCTCACGAAGCGTGATTGGGGGAGGGTTTCGTTGTTTTACGCATCTGCCTAGCTCGTCCCAAGCATGCTCGATCGGGTTGATATCCGGGCTGCGCGCTGGCCACTCCATACGAGTAATGTTCATCTCTTGAAGGTAGTCATTCACAATCCTACCTGTATGAGGTCGGGCATTGTCATGCATAAATATAGCATCCTCACCTAAATTGACCATAAATGGACCAACGTGATCATTGAGGATTTCTTCCACATATCTTACGCTAGTTAAAGAGCCGTTTTCTATGATCACCAGCTCTGTGCGACTTTCAGAAGAAATTCCGGCCCACACAAGTACAGACCCACCACCGTAGGCTACTTTTTCTTCGATGCATGCTTGCTTGAATCTTTCCCCTGGTCTTCGATACACTCTGTGTCTTCCATCGTGCTTGTAGAGCATAAATTTTGATTCGTCGGAGAACATAACTTTTGACCAATCTTCAATACTCCAATTTACGTGGCTCTGGGCATATCTTAGTCTTGAAATACGATGCCCACGCTCCAGTTTAGGGCCGTTTGCAGGTCTAAGGGGTTTTAAGTTAGATTCAGCAAGCCGACGTCTTACTGTCCATGCACTTGGGTTACTTCCTCCGAGGCGTCGAAACTGATTTGTGAGTTCAGTTCCTGTGAGAAAGCGATTTCGAAGCATGGTGTTCACCAAGTATCGGTCTTCTCGTGCTGTGGTACACCTGGTTCTGCCCGTTCCTGGTCTGCGTAGGTTAGAACCAGTTTCTTCGTAACGTCGGAGAACTCTTTGTACTGTTGACAGCGACACACCGACAGTCCAGGCTGTATCGCGCTGACTCCGGCCGGTTTCCAGCATTGTAAGTATTCTGGTGCATTCTTCAGGCGTAAGCGACATAATTTCAGCTTGAATAATGAATATAGAGCACTATCAACATGGTTTATGTACCCACATAAATGACAGATTACAAACAAAAGCAAAACCAAATGCTGTAATTTCGTAGTTCCATCTTCGAAAGTGGCCCTTTTTCAAATTTGATTTTTTTATGATATAACTTTACAATAACTAAGAAGTTTTAATACCTTCATTTAAGGAGTATTACATTGTCTATTAAATACAATTTATTGCATTAACCTAGCATTTTTAGTTTCCGAGATTTTTAGGATTCTTTAAGTGACCCGGATTCATTGCTCTCGAGTGTATTATGATAGTACATGAATATCTAAACATTTTTTAATATGACGTCATTCCTCTAAGTCTGATAACTGAGTCACTACATAAGGTTAAAAAATTCAATTTCAGTCAAACTAAAAAAGAATTTGTACGTGAAAAACATGTGCCAAACGTTATTTGTTATTGTTTTAGAGGCAGGTAGCCCGTACTTGTGACTTTACGGATTATATCATAATTGTTTTATCTGTGTAATGAATAAATTCAATAAAAAATATTGTAAGTACTTACATATACCATTTTTTCATTGCAGCACCCTATAATTTTTCTTACAACGACAATTAGGTTATTTACATTCAACAACAAGTTATTTACATTCTAAATAAAATATTAATAAAATATTAACTAAATGAACAATTCAAGTTCATTTGGTTAATATTTATGAAAATGCATTATGTATCTTAGTACGCTATATATATAGCGTATTAGTGTATACATAGCATATCCATACTATATTACTATATCCACACTATATCTACACTATCCATATACTAATATATACTAATATAATATTATAAATGCAAAAGTAACTCTGTCTGTCTGTCTCGCTTTCCTGCTAAAACTCCTGAACCGATTTAAATGAAATTTGGTACACGGATAGTTTAGAGCCTGAGAAAGGACATAGGCTACTTTTTATCCCGGTAGTATGTTCCCGCGGGATAATTTCCGACCTCCACGCGGGCGAAGCCGCTGGAAAAAACTAGTAGTATATATTTATTTACTTAAAAACATTAAGATACTATGTGCTGTTAGATATATTAACGCTTTTTTTGTCACTAAGATCGAACATTTTATCCTTATGTAGTGACTCAGATATTAGGCCTAGAGAAATCACGTAATAATAAAAAATGTTTAGGTACTTAGTCATGTACTATCATAATATGTATATACTTTTCTTTGGCCGGTTACTTTGTATTTTGGTCCAAAACTGTATGAAGCTTGTCAGGTCTCCTTTCATCCAAATACATTCAGTAGTTTTTGCGTGAGAGTAGCAAACATTCATACATCCATACTCCACAGTCATATTAATCATATTAAATTCAGGATAGAAGCCTTTTAAAGAAGTAATGTCAAGTGAATAGTTCATAAAATTCTAATTCCCAACAGTTTTTTGAAATGGCTATAACACGGTGAATTAACGTAGGTAGTGTCAATTTGATACACAGTTAATTTTTCTGGCTGTAAAACAATTTATGTTTATTTCACATCATAAACTGCCTAGCCTTTTCACTTTTAATTTTGGTTGGCTACCACTGTAACCAGATGCAGCTAAATACCAGTATTTTACACGGAGCGGCTGCCTACCTGATCTTCACAACCCAGTTACTGGGTTACACGATTACCAATGGAGACTGGACGTCAGACTTTCGGGCTTTTGACGACCCGAATGACGGCCGGGATCAACAGCTTAAAGTTCTTTCCGAACTACGGAGAGGTCTTGGTATGTAAAGATAGTCACTTACCGACGGACACAGTAGCACACAAAAAAAAAATATGCTAAAAAGAAGTTCTTGAGGCGATATCATCAAGTAGTTAAGAACAATCAAGCTTATTCAGATAAAATAAGTTAGGACTAAATAAACAAGTCAATATGTTGGTGCTAGCAGTTCTGATTAGTGATATTGCCTGTTACACCCTGCAACTATTCTTTAGGAAGCGTCCGTTCATTAACTTAGTACCAAGTGATCAGTACTCGGATAAACGAACACCAACAGTCTAGAAAACTGCAAGTTTGTTTAAGTTACCGACCAGTACCTACATTACTTAGTGTTAGCTCAGTCGACTGAGTTCGCAAGGATTCGATGCACTAGATAAATTCTTCTCAAAACATCAGCTTTGCAAGCAAAATGAATACAAAAGATGAATAAGGTGATAATGCTGCAAGCAATCCCTTATCATTTATCAAATATTTCCAGTTGCTGTAAAATACGAAAGATAAGTTGGTCAAATAAGTAAAAATGAACTTTTAAAAAGACAGATATAAGAAAATTTCATATAGGCTGACTACCTAATCTCATCAGTCTTCTTCAATCAATCAATCAATCAACTCAGCCTATCGCAGTCCACTGCTGGACATAGGCCTCTCCCATGTTGCGCCACAACACCCTGTCCTCCGCCTTCCGCATCCAGTCTACCCCAGCCACTTTCCTAAGGTCGTCGGTCCATCTAGCTGGGGGGCGTCCTACACTACGCTTGCCGATACGCGGTCTCCACTCCAGGACTCGTCTGCTCCACCGGCCATCGGTCCTTCGACAGATATGGCCAGCCCACTGCCACTTCAGCTTGCTTACTCTGCGAGCTATGTCGGTAACTCCAGTTCTTTTCCGGATAACTTCGTTTCTGATTTTATCCTTCAAAGAGACTCCGAGCATAGCCCGCTCCATAGCGCGCTGAGCGACCTTGAATTTGTGGACCAGCCCAACTGTCAGTGTCCACGTTTCGGCACCGTATGTCATTACGGGCAGGACGCACTGGTTGAAGACCTTAGTCTTGAGACATTGCGGGATAGGTGACGAGAAGACTTGACGAAGCTTTCCAAATGCTGCCCAACCTAGCTGAATCCTCCTGTCGGCTTCCTTCTCGAAATTGTGTCTACCAACCTGGATGACTTGGCCAGTCAGTCACAGTCTTCTTCATCTATTCTTAATTAATTTAGTCATAAAATGTCCACTGCTGGACATAAGCCTCTCCCAAAGGGGGGTTTGCCATAATCCTCACGCTTGGCAGGCGGGCTGGTGATCGCAGTATGGTGGTAAAATACATATAGACCGCTGCTGCCCATGCTCTAGTAAATCTCTAAGTCGACACCACACGGAGCCTCAAGATCTATTTTTACAATATGGCGACTGGTTGTCGCCATATTTGGATTACTGTCATGGCTTTACTCATTCGCAAGATTAAGACAAATCTTTTGGCGAAAGAATCATCAAAATCAACCCACGCGTTTGGAATCTAAAGTGCCTACTATACCGAGTACCTACTACTTATTTTTCAACAACATACTTATTGTAACATACTTAGATTTATTATATTTATGTTACTAATGAGTATCTATGTATATGAACTAAAGTCATTTAGATGATAGAGTCTAGTCTGAAGCCGCTAGAACATAAGAACGTATACTCTATTGCTTCTCATAATAGTTCAGATACATGCAAACGAACCGTATAGCATCCTTATTTCAAGGAAAAATAATACATATAACGCAACGGTTGACGTAATATTATGTTCTGCATCTTCAATACCTGTTCCACAGTACCTGTTGTACCCGTAATATCGGAACAGCCGCGATTTCAGTAAATAACATTAAGTTTTATGATTCACCCATATGGTTGCAGGTGAAGTTTCCAATCTTCTTCCGGTCACGCCAACGTCAACTTGGATAAAAGTAACAATATTTTTGGGAAGAGAACATTATCTGGATAGTATTCGTGTATGTGTTTGTGATTCTTCTGTTTTAGGTTTTTTAACTGACTTCAAAAAGGTTTTCAATTTCGTCTGTATTTTTTTTTTGTATGTATGTTCCGCGATCTCTTCGGTATGTTTTTCTTTGTTTTTAATTATTTTTTAAATAAAAAAAGTGAAAAACAATTTTTAAAGTTCAACCACGCTAATTGAGCCGCAAAGTTAATTTTATCAGCGCTTGCTGTGACCAATCGGCGAGTTAGTATCAGAAAGTACGTAAAACTATGATGATAGTAAATAACTGCCCTGATCTCCTGTATATCAATATGGAATCGATGTCAGACGTCTTTAGGTCCATGTGAAACTTTCACAATACATTTAGACAGCAATGTGAGGGCAATTCAAACTTTAAACAATTACAGAAAGAGAACCCGTATAGGTATCTTCACTAAAAGATAAGGTACCTATACACACCGAATCTTCCTGTAAATCCCACGCTGTTTCAAACAAAAAGCGAATCTTATTAAGTGGTTAACACGTATAAATGAACAACTCTAGTTCTCTGTCAAAAACACGTATTTCCTAAACTTTAAAACTATCAAACATGTTCTATACAATGCTTCTTTGATTTTTCACCCGAGCGCGCTTGAAGTGCGCTCTTTAGGTGAACAGGGCGAAACTGACAAGTCTGAGATACGGACCGTAAGTAGAACGACGCGTCGTAAGTGGCCCAGTTAGAGCTTTTGTCCTATCTAAACAGTTGTTTCTGTCATAGGCAGCTGGGGACGGTTGTTTCATGATAATACGCCGCGTACAAGAACGATGCAAGTGATTCTTTCAAATTGTTGCAGTGAGGTTTGGGTTGAAATATCTGTTCCAAATACAAAGTTTTAGACTTTTTCGTTATATTTTTTAACATGCTCAAACTTGGAACATTTAAAAGTTTTCACTAAAAATGTGCGTATGTGCTGAATTAAGACTTGTCTCCCGTGAAATGTATTGTTTTTTTTTTTTTGATAACAGTTTAGCTTTATCTTACTTTCCTGCTATAATATGAAAGTTTGCATAATTGGATGTTTGTTACTCAATCACGCATAAACGACCAAATGGACTTGGGTTAAATTTGGCAAACAGATAGGTTACAACCTGGATTAACATATAGGATTCTTTTTATTCCGGTATCATGTTCCTGTGGGATAATTTCTTACCTCTTCGCGAGCGAAATCGATGGCAAAAGCTAGTGAGATCTCTAGAATCGATAGAATTACTCGCTTATTCCAATATGCGTACACATGTCAGGAACTACGTATAAAACCTACGCTTATAAAATCATCAATTTAACAGCGTGAAAACTGTGTGAAAATCCACGAGCATTTAATAAGGCCTAAACAATAGGTTTTGCCTGTCACGTTCAGTCTGAATTACGGCGCGTCACGGATACACCAGTGACAAGCATTCATTTCGATGATAGACACTCGATTAAGTACTGCGTGCTCGACAAAACCCACAAAGCGATCATTAATTTTTCAAATCGGGAATATACACGAAACAAAAACTGAAAGTATCCTACTAATATTGTAAATATGAAACTTTGTGAGGATTTATGGTTGTTTGTTACTCTGTCAAGCCAAAACTCACTCACTCACTCTTTCTCATTTTTTTGTATGCACGTGTTTATATGACCAATAAATATGTTTATCTTTCTTTTTTTACTGACTCAACAGATTTGGATGAAATTTGGCACACAGATAGTTTATAACCTGGATTAACACATAGGATACTTTTTAATGGTAGTACATTCCCGCGGTATAAAATCCGACCTCCACTCAGGCGAAGCCGCTGCCAAAAAACCTAGTGTTAAAATAATAACCAAGATAGAGATTTTGCGATGTCGTTCAGGAAAAATCATAAATTCACGGACAGACAACACAGTCTGGGCCACTGAGTCTAGAAACATGAAATTTTGCACCAAGGAATATTTTTTGATAATTCATCCCTTAAAGAGGTTAAGTAAGGGATGAAGGTTTGTATGGGAGTTCGCATCTTTACCGGTGGGAATTTTCATCGAGGTTGAAATAACATAAATAGATCCATAAAAATCAATCTGCCTACACTTTTCCCGACTATCTTGGGGTCAACTTACAGTCTATCTGGATGCAACTGCCTATCTGACCACCACAATCAAATCAAATCAAAATCAAATCAAAATCAAATCAAATCAAAATCAAATCAAAATCAAAATATTTTTATTTCACATAAACCTACATGGGCACTTTTGAAACGTCAGAAGCTAGGTGCACACTAGGCGCAGAAACCAGTAACTGGATAATACGACAACCCTCGGTACGACTGGCTGTCAGACTTTCAGGCTTCTGACTTCTCGTAACGACTGTCAAAAATGTAGAAATAACAATTGGACCCAACGGTTTAATATGCTTCACGGCACTGAAAAGTCTCTATTAGTTATTGTCACCCATTGTAGCGTAAATCCGCTACGGACGAAACTTTTTGGTTTCTATACCAACCTTTTTTAGAAACACCGGCCTCTATATTTTTTCGTTCAATTTTAAATTTCGATCCTAGAAAAAATCTAATGCCCATTTTTTTCTTGACTACTCCCAGACTGCAGATTGAAGCCACGCATGGTGTTTTTATTTTTATTATTTCGGAACCACTACGCCTAAATTCATAATATAAATATGTACTAAGCCTTTTTCTACCGTGTGCTAGTTTTAAAAGTAATTTCCGCTCTAAAGCGAAAAATTCAGAGATATAAGTCTTACGTGCAACTGGTACGTATTACGTCAGTCGTTTTCTTTTTAGCTAGCGAGAATCACCAGTAGAACGAAAGATTAGTCTTTCGTTCTACTGGCGATTCTCGCTAGGTATATCAAAGATTCTGCTTGTAACCTTGGTCTGATTGTTCTGTTTATTTGTCTTTAGACGACGACCATCCATACAAGCCGAATTTCGGCTTTCACCCAACGGGCTACCAGCCACCGGATTAACGTGAGGTCTACGACGTGTTGAGTCGTCAACGTCGTCGTGATCATCGTTGCGGATAGATGCGGTTGTAGAAGACCTGTCACAGAACCTGACGTCCTCATACACGGCAAGTGGCAACCTGCCGAATCAGAAACTGCCATCAATATACACGGCACCAATGGTACCCTTCTGGAACGCTACACCCGGCTAGTTCAAAGGACTATTCCTTTTACATTACGTATTTTTCTATTTTACTGTAGTAGATTAACTATTAGTTCTTTTCTATTTAATTACCTAATAACGCGTGCTAATATAACGTGTATTTCACGATTTAACATAGTGTTCATTACTAAAAAAAGGAACATATTTATCAGCGTGCATAGGCCTATATTTAATCGATTGCAATCGTTTTGGGGATAGAACGTGTACCAAGATAATTTTTGTTATACCTGATTAACCACTAAGTTTGACGCGTCATTTTTATATCAACCAGCAGTTATCAATACTTTTTATGTTTGTTTTTAATATCATTGTTGTTTTTTTTATCAAGTGACTAAATTATACGTATATTTTTAAAGTTGTGTAAAGTGAGTTTTCTTTCATCCGTTACCACCCACGAACTGACTGCGGCAAGTATAGTTTTACCCTCATGGACCCGACCATGACATAAATTTCACAATTTTCACTTTCATCCACGTTCATACGTAAAAAATGTATGTATTTATTTATATTTCACGATTATATTATAGTGGTTATATTATTTTTCATATTTTCTGCGACTTTTGTACAGAAAGACGATCCAATATTCTGTTTTGTGCTAGCAACTTGATGTTTTCAACTTTCCGAACCTATGAAAATCATCTATAAAATAGACACAACATATAAATTATGAATAAACTGACTGCTACCGAAACTCAGCGCATATTGTACCCTATAGCTGTCTTAAAAATAACCTTTCTGCCCACCCAGTCCGACAAACACAAAAGTGTGACGACTACCCTCAAAATATTCCAAAAAGAAATGTTATACCAAACCCGTTTTATAAAGCAATTAGGCTAATGTTTCTAAGGAGCGATCCGTTGATATAATTTTACTTTTTATACAAAGCCTAAGAAGAAAGTTCTTGATCGGTATTGTTGTTACTTGTTCAAGTACTAAGTGGGTATGATGTCCTGCGTAACTTGTACTTTGAAGCACCAGATGGGGAAAAGCTGGAAAGACTTGTTTGAATAAATAAAGTGTCATTAATAAAGGAAGAGATAGGCATGGAGTAGTTCAAAACAGGGATGTTAGGGAGCTCCGTAACTGTAACCGAAACTATCGGATATCCGATATAAAAAAATATCCGTAACCGAATCCGAAATAAAAGTTTCGGATAATATCGGATTAAATAACACTTATGTTATTACATTTTTGGTGACATTAAATGGTGACATATAAATAAAACCATTTTATTAGCTATTTATATTTTACTTTTGAAATTCCTTAAAAGTTTAATATCCGTAACCGAAATTATCCGAAACTAACGGATAATCTGAAATAATTTCATATCCGTATCCGGTATAATAATCATTCCTACGTCCGTAACCAATCCGTATCCGAAATTTCATATCCATAACATGCCTAGTTCAGAGCATAGATTGGGGCCGCAGGAAATCGCGATAAGCACAGAATTGTCGAAGTGGTGGTGCTTGGGGGAGGCCTATGTCCAGCAGTGGACGTCTTTCGGCTGAAAGGATGATGATTATGATGTGATGAATGATTGGGGTTGTGACTAAGCATTTGGCTTTTTATCTCACATACCTACATACATAAACTACAGAACTCAACCTGCTACTATCCTCACATACTCTTTTTGCTTCGTTTACATTCAAAGACGCATACCGGTTGCAAGTACTACGGTCGAGCTTTATATTTAGAATTATTTTCCCTAATGTGCAATGTAATTTTGGGTAGTAAAATATTGAGTAAAGTAATTTATATTTCTGTATATGTACTTACACATATTATTAAAGGCAGTATCACCCATAAAAGAAAAAGATCGCGTCCTTCTGATCCAAAATATCATATTGAATTAACCTTGACAGGTCACTGTTCCAGAACATCGACTCTATCTAGAAGATGTTTTTTTGTAAATAAAATGTAAGTATTCATAAAACAGTTAGATATTTTGAAAGAAATACCATAAAATGAGATAAAATATATTCGATTGCTTAAACATAGTTTGCGAGAGGCTAGCTAGTTTATATCTCATCATAAAATCGAACAGCATATCCATTTACCGAGTGACTACATGAATTTTAAAAGCAACGGAAGGAACTCATATTTATTTCCTCTTGAAAACCTTCATGAATCATTTTACTATTACTTTTAAACTGTTTCTAATAAAATGTTTGATACAATTTCATACTTATACTGAAGAGAATAAAGCATAAAACTATTTGCAGTTTACATAAGTTTTTACTCCATAGAACGAAATAATTTTCCGGTGATGGTTTAAAGAGGAGCTTGTTTCATAAATGAATATGATTTTACAAGACACTGAACTTCTACGTCCAAGTCTACGTATTTATTAAAAATCACCATTCTACAGGACTACACCACTGCTACGTCGCTGCTACGTAACTGCTACGCTACTGCTACGTCGCTGCTACGCAACTGCTACGCAACTGCTACGAAACTACTTCGTTACTGCTACGCATATAAAGTATATTAATTTTCTTTACTAGTCTTACTGCGATTACTTATGAGAAATTCAATGTGAATTATATTAATACGAAACATTTCTATGTACCAAATTATTAATACTGTATTTAAGTATCTTTCAAAAATGAACACTTCAAAATCTCTACGGTATCTGTTTACCAAATCCTACTCATATTGTAAATATGAAAGTTTGTAGTTCCGATGTTTGGATGAATGTTTGTTACTCAATTCCGCAAAACAGCGGAACGGATTTAGATGAAATTTGGCACATAGGAAACTATTATTCCGGTATAGTACGTTCCCGTGACTTTTCCCACAACATCCACGCGGGCGAAGCCGCTGGCCAAACTTAGTAAGGTATAAAAATTATTCGATAGTAAATGTGACTTGGCATTACGGTAGCTAGAGACACAAGCCACGTTAGTAAAAGCTCCCGTAGACAGGCGCGGCAAGACAGCGTGATGCGACTATATAGAAGACCAATATCCATGAAGTTTTCAAGGACATTGTTCTAGTAGAGTAGCACCGCGGCTATCTGAGAGAGCCTTTACTAACTTGACCTTTATAAAGGTAGAGAATATACCTCGATATCTTTTATGTTTGGCCTTGAACTCAGTTGACCGGTGTCAACTTATCCGGAACAAAAACACTTTTCCTGTTATATAAACGAGAACATTTCTTTCATATTTAAATAATCAAATATCCATATAACAAAATCAAATATCAAACATAATTGTCAAAAGAGATAATTTTATATTCATCAGAACATTTTTACACAATTGTAAGCAACATAATTGGACGAAGTTAAGTAAAAAGGACCTAATCCACAACTATTAATTGCCCACAAATATATTATTTCAATAATATAAACCATACTTCAAATATTCTACCTTTTCAAGCCTTACTAATATTAATACAATTTATACCGGTAGTACGTTTCCGTAACGTATTTTCCGACCTACACACGGGCAAACGTTTTCCTTTAATAAGTAATAAAAATTGTTCAACCAGATGTATAAATTAAATAAGGTAAAAAATCAATTGTAACATAATATTACAGCGCCTACTTAACAGACTTCTTACGGCACCTGACTACGATATTGAATCACTAGAAGTTCACTTTCCTACTTCGTAACAAACGGTCAGCGAGATATTAAGTATCTATTTATATTATGTTTTTTTTTTAATTTTTGGTAGTAAGAATGTCGCTTACATAAAAGTTACCCGACTTTGGAGACACGGGGTTTAATCGGGACAAACAGACAGAAGAACAGAGGAAAAATTTATGAAAAATAGTTTTCATGTTATAAGTACCGTAAACAAAAAGCAAAATGCTGTTTTTCTACATTACAAACAGACACTACAACTTTATTATTTGTAGAGTAGATGTATAGTATTCGTTAGTACAACAAATAAGTTCTTAAGCATCGTAAATGCGTTTACAAACACAAATATCTATACCGGGGCCGACTATCAGGCGGTGCAAATCACAATTCTTCGTTCCGTGTGAGAATCAAACTTACATTACGCAGCACAGCAGCCTCCTCACCTTGCTACTCGCCATCCGGTCAAAAGCAGGTAAATACATCTGTTACAGTGCTAGATCCTAAGTAATGCTTGTAGTCTACATAGAATCAATTCTAAAGTTCTAACACGCTGGGCGTTCGATCGTCATTCGGCGCCAAAACATTTCTGCTATTGTCCCTAATGATTTTTTTACTGAGTCAGAATCCAATTTCACAAAATATTCCTGTTGAACACGGTTTATTAAATATCCTTTAGTGAGGCACTTGAAGATTGCTGTTAATAATTTACTGAAAGGTTTCCAACTCAGTGCCTATCTACTGAAGTAACTAACTCTTCAGGGAAATGGCTACAAGTTATTACTGTGACTTGTAAACAGGGTCAGAGTCTTATCTTAATTAGCGGGGTTTTACTGAGTAATCATCTAGTCTTTTTATACCTTCAACCTGTCCTAGTTTTTTTACAGTGTCGTGTTTAGCGCTAGATATACTCAGAATGATTAAAATTGCGACAGGTGATAGAGACAAATACCCCTCAAGTTGAAGGCAAAGATTTACATGTCCATGTTAAGTTAAAAAATCAATCGATCGCTGATGCGCGAATTTTGGTGAGACTGACTGAAAAATCACATTTGTTTGTTAATTTATGTAAAAAGTCATACAATAGGTTTGTCCTGTTAGGCTTTCAAACAAACAAAAAAAAAATACCATAAGTAATCATCTGCCGAACCTTTTCCCATGTTGGGAAAATTTATGTTGGGGTCGGCTTCCAATCAAACCGCATGCAGATTTTACAAGGAGGACCTGCCTATCTGACTGCCAGAACCCCGTTACTGGGTAGTACGTTAAGACCTGGTAAGACTGGTTGTCAGAGAAATTACATAAGTACATAGGTAATATAAAAAAAGAAAAATTGAAGAGTATACATACCCTTAGAATTCTCAAGAAGTATACACAAGAGATGAGACCCCTCTTGTCGTACTCAAAACGTTAATTTTCTGTAGATCCATTAATTTCAAGATGGTGACAATATTAAAATTATAGGAAGTATACGTAATTAGATTACAGAGGCGGTCGTGAGTGGAGTGACTATTTAATTAAGCAGACAAATCAATTATCTAGTAGATCGATAATGCTGAGAACTGAAACTAGGTTATTAGATGGAATTGCTCAGTAGGTTCACGGCGATGAAAGGCTTTCATTAATCGTGTATACAAAGAAAAAAGAATAGAAAGAAAAAATAGAAAGAAAGAAAGAAGAAGAGAGGAGGGAAAGAGAAAGAGAAAGAAAGAAAGTAGAGAGAAAGAAAGTGAAAGGAGGAAAGAAAGGGAGGAGGAGGGAGGGGGGATGGAGGGGTGAGGGGGATAGAAAGTAGGTGCATTTCGAGTTCATGCTACCTGGGATCAAATGCCTGTTTATTCCTTGAATGTCAGTTATACTATATCGCTAATATATTATGTACCTACCTATTAGTTTTAACCGCAACCGGTCGGTTAATTATCCGCGGTAACATTAAAAACTTGCTAAATGCTGCAATATACAAGATTACAACCTTATCTCTTGTCACAACATTAAATAGGACCATTTTTGTATATTTATTTGTGATCATATTGCAGTTACGAGTACAAAATTATTTAAGTCATTGTTACTAGTATACTAATATTATATAATATGGATTGTGTGTACATACATGTGTGATCCGCAACAAATGAAATATATATATATGTATATTTTTACTACAACATTATTCCAGTTTTACAACAGCCCATGCGTTTCACGTACATAACGTTAGAACCGGCCATAACTCACAGGAGAGATCTAAAAGCAAAGAAAGGGTGCGATTGTAATCGGTCATCTATTCTTGTATAGGAAGGCCACCTATTCAAACCGAGTGGCCCAAGCTTACCATGTGATCGAGCGGTCTACCCTACAATTGTGGTACAGGCTTTAAATAACTACACTTTCAATAGCGAATAGTTTCATTTGGGGTAAAGTTTTAGCCGAAACAATTCAATATGAACCTTAAGTCTTAAGTATAGGGATTTATTTCTTCTCAATGTTTTATTTAGTGTTTATACCGATGTTTTTCGACGATATTTTGCAGACTACTAGTTAGGTGCAAGCTTTGCTGTTAACTGCTTCATCTAAGCAGCAGATTCTGTACTTCTGGTTTGCGAATCATATACTTGTACACTCATGGGTTTTGTTATTTAGTTTTTAGCATTGTTGATTTTTGCTTCCTTTGCGTTGAGTAAGTGTATTAGAAAAAAAGCGGGCAATTACGAATCGTACTACCAACGAAGAGTTCCGTACTACTTTAAAATATTTGACATAAACAGTTTTTCCTTGTAACTTAGTAACTGTTTAGTATGTATGGAAACCCCTTTAAATGTTTAAGTTTGTTTTAGTTTTATTGTTTATTGTCATAGAGGTCATAGACGTACATAGTCTGTGAAAAATTCAGGTATCTATATATTATGGTTCAAAATATACAGCCCTGTGATAGACTAACGGACCATAACAGCGGAGACTAAGAGTCCCATTGGACACGGCACACATCATTTTCATCATCATTTCAGCCGAAAGACGCCCACTGCTGGATATAGATAAGCCTCCTCAAATGGGGGGTATGCCATAATCGCCACGCTTGGCAGGCGAGTAGGCGATCGCAGTGATAAGATGCATAGAAAACGCTGCTGCCCCTTCTCTAGTAAGTCCCTTAGTCTCACGCGAAGAAATGGAATGGTGCTGTTCAAAATCAAAATTAAAAGTCATCTATTCAAACTAGGCTGAGAGTCAGCACTTTAAACCGTCCAAATTCATTACCTCCAGCAAAACACGGAGCACAAAAAAACAGGAACTAGGATATCATAAAGAAGGTTTTGTAATTCTGTAAGGAAAATCAATAAAATATAATTGTTTCTGTGGAAGACCTTACCATCGTAAGCTATCGTGCAATGTAACGTGGTTGTTAACCTTTACAGCTCTGTTACACAAGATCTTTGATCGTCTGTTTACAGGGTGAGTCGTAAATAGAGGATATCCCTTAATCGACCTTTACATAAGGACTAATGTTGTACCGGATATCCGTATCCGCGGATATCCGCTGGAGAAAAAATATCCGTATCCGTATCTGTTCGTTTTTTGGCGGATATTATTTTTATCAATTTTCAATCCATAGATGCAATTCTGATTAGGTAGCAATGAAAAACTATTAAATTCCACTCCGATTATTTAATATTTCGTACAATTAAATAAATTGTGTCTAAACTATAAACAAAACAAAAGAAAAACCTGCGCAATGCAAGTCGAAACATGTCCTGTCATCGTCGTATCATTCCAAGGTCAGGCGTATCGTCACCGATTCAGTAAGATAGCTAAGATCCGTATCCATATCCGCGGATCTTGACACCAAATATCCGAATCCGTATCCGCGGATATACATTGTCAAAGATCCGGAACATCACTAATAAGAACTATACAAGATGCTATGTTGAACGAGAGACATTCTTTAAGACAGTGTAGTACTCATGAAAATAAACATGACTGGACCAACAGTAAAATATGAAAAAGAATCTAGACTCCCGCAGAGAGACGTGACGGGACTCTATAGCAATTTCTTGTAAACTTCTTGGAAATTGTGTTATCAGCGTAGCGTCGCATCGTCGCATCGCATCATTAACAGCATGTCAATCGACAGAGTGGGAACAGGGAATTTTTAGGATTCCGTACCTCAAAAAGAAAAAGGGAACCCCTATAGGGTCACTTTATTGTCGCAAGAACGCGTGGAGATATGGAATTGAAATCATACACTCGGATCCCGATCCCCTGAAACTGTAAAAAAATCAAACTTCTAAGTTGGCGTAAAGAAAATATGCGACCATTTATGCTCAGTTTATGGCACATATTTAACCCTGATAAGGGGATCATAACCTATAGGGGACTTCCTATTGACCTAGAATCTTTAAATTTGACAAGAAAGAAAAAAAAACAAAAACCTAAATCTCTAGTTCCGTCGCAAAATAATTATGTAGGTACTTTTTGCTATTATAAACTTATTTGCAGTTGATAACCGACCTATTTCAATGTATGGAGACAACAGTTTTCCAGCGATAAAGTTAAGTTTATCCCTCAGCACAGTTCACCTTTTCGTTAGACCTCTCTAAATAGTTTGTTCAGAACCCTCGGTGCGCGAGTCCGACTCTCATGTGACCGGTTTTTTTTTCTTATTTTCATTTTCACGACTTCCAAATAAAAGTAAAGTATGAGCATTATTAAAATAATCTTCTTTATTGTTATCAGGACGAGATATGATATAGATAAATAAGTTCATCCGATTCTTAAGAATAACTTACGCAGACCACACGCACAATTTTATCGAATTTTAATTTTAATAGACCTGAGAATTTTTATAATTATAATTGATTGTATTTCTATTTCAATTTCCCAAAATAATTACGTCTTTTCATGCAAGTTCCTACCCATTTCATACCTACTCCATCTGGAAACAGCGGCCTCATAAATCTGTAGTCATTCAGTCACTTCTTTCAACACCCACGCTAAGGTTGTGCGTGGGTGTAGTTGAAATGGTGGCAAGCAACTTGATACTTGAGCCTATCTTCACATGAACCTGTTCTTTGTACAGTAAATGGACCTAAATATAACACTTCGAGAAAGACCTTTAGAAAAAGACTGGTATGAGGGACGGAGATAACGGACTACAAGTCAATTGTTCTTTTTTCAAAACTCGATGTGCCATTTTAGTAATAATGTCAAAGTTTTTATGAGCTCACTAGCTTTTGCCAGCGGCTTCGCCCGCGTGGAGGTCAGAAAATATCCCGCGGGAACGTACTACCGGGATAAAAAGTAGCTATATATATGTATGTGTTAATCCAGGCTATAAACTAACTGTATTCCAAGTTTCATCCAAATCCGTTCAGTAGTTTTTGCGTGAAAGGGTAACAAACATACACATACACATACATCCATCCTCACAAACTTTCACATTTATATATATTCGTTGTTTAGAACTGTGGAATCCTAACATGTTGAAGTAGGTATGATGAAAGTAGTAGGTAATGTACTTGTACATGCTGTGCAAGTATGATTAATATACTTGCACAGCACAATTCTGTTGCAATCTCAAACCGAAGCATTTATTTTTAATTAAACCATTTACAGGCTAGGTCAGTTAGAAAAGTGAAGCTAGTTGCCCATTCCAAAGAAGAAGAACTGGTTAAAAGACTCTCTGGACACTCTTTTGTACACTAATGTTTTAGAGAGGAAATATTTGATTGTTTGTAATGGATAAACTCAAAAACTACTAAACCGATTTTAAAAATGCTTTCACGTATGAAAATCTACATTTTACAGGAGTAACATAAGCTATAAATTACATGCGAACAAAGTCGCGGGTGAAGTGCTAGTAAATAATATTGTAACAATAATAACATTAACTTGTTATTAAGAAATAGTAGAAAGTAGCCATTAGCCGTAAGCACCACGAGGCTAAATACCGTACGATTTCCATTCAAATAAAAGTGAAGCTTTGTAGCTGAATCATATATTAGTAAAGGATAAAAATTCTCACCACCTCGCACATAATATCCTACTAAAAATGTAAAAGTTTGTATGTTTAGATGTTTGTACAGACGCCACCAGGTCAAGCTACCCGAAACTGTCAATTTTTCCCAATGAACCTTGAACCTAATGCTCTAGAAATAAAGTCGAAAATCTATCAAAGAAATCTGACAGATTGTAGTAGCTTGATGTGTTGGCGTCTGTACATTTCACTCGCTCATGCAAAAATAAGCTGAAAGGATTTGAATGAAATTTGGCAGAGAAATCGTTTATAACCTGGATACTTATCATCCCGATAGTAAGTTCCCGTGGGATAGTTTTCGACCTGCACGCGGGCTGAACCCACTGGAAAAACATAGTGTGAAATATAAATATGAACGATACAGTTATTATTATAGATGGACCCCTTCAACTGAACAGCAAAATCACTACCAGCCAAACACAAAAACAACGTTATTAAATCAAACATATTTTCAGAAATAATAAAACAATCAAAAGAATTTTCCGTATATACCTGCGTACATAAAACCAAACAGCAATCCAATTTTAAAATTGCCGCTCACATAACCATCTAAACAAACGGGACTCGATATAGTTTTCCAATGTTTGTTAAATATTAAGCGCTCACTACCACTGTTCGAATTGTTTTTTCCACAATAGTTGTAGCGAGAGCTCGACTACATAAATGTATGTGCTAACTTGCCACGCGTGTGCGCCCCGAGTACGCGGCGCCGATAATCCCCTTAGTGGGTAACGAACTGGCCAAGTGCCGGACGGATAACTAGCTATTCCACTTTAGGCTATCTTCGAACTGGTTACATCGAAATTCCCCTTTGCATTTTATAGAAAACCATTTTTAACTCAAACCGCGTTGACTTTCACAAACGATGTACTTCTTGGCAACAAGACGGAATTCTTGAGAAAGCGTTAAGATTTTAGAGTAGTTTAAAACTGAAAAGTATGAAAAGCGTTAAAATAGAATTCCAAACGGTTTTGCACTTGAAGAGGTACATTTATATCGCGCAAAGAGCTTGCGACGAAAAAGTGAAAGAAATATTTTACGATTCTATAAAAATAGGAGAAATTTTTAACGACTGTAATAGTTTTCACCGAAACAAGACACAGTCAACTTTTATATCGTCTGCAGCCTAGAACATAATTATTATATTTCGTAGAACATTGTTTTATTTTATCATAATTTTTCAGACGTAAACAAGAGCCTAAATATCACTTGGCTTCACTTTAAGCTAAAGCCTCTACTATGATTGTTATCTCCCTGCACGACGCAGTAAGTCGAGCAAAAATACTTTCAGAGCTCCGTAAAAGGCTATTTTGGTTTGTGATCCCAAGAGACTTCGGTGTTGAAGCGAAAACTATCCAAAACGTAGCCATATCGGTTTTCTAGTGTGAATTGAACGGGTTCAAGATCAACACTGATACTGGAAGGGCTAGCGCATACTGCGAGCAAATTGGCTAACGTAGTAACCAGATGGACCAACGAATATAGCAGACACCTATGCAGTAAACTGGAATAGCCAAGAATGATTAATCGTTCTGCACCGGGAGTGTGATAAATGGATGACGCATTCATTGGCATCGAAACTAGAAAAAACAGCAAACAGAATTCTGAAAAGCAATCAAGGAAACCATACCTTAGCAACAACAGAGGCTACGAAAAAGCGACGGTACATTCAAAATTCCCTAAATTAACGTGAAAATCAAACATAAACCCTTAAAATTACGAAAACCCAAAGAATGTAAAACGCCCAGCAATAAGGCCAGAGTTTCACATAGTCAAACACTCCAACAGCGAGGAGCAGCTAGTTAACAAACTTTATCTCGTCCCGATTCCGGTTTGTAAATATTAATTCAAGCAATTTGCTAAATTTGTCCCGCGTTAATTAAATAGTAGTCGCTTCGTAATCCAATAAATAAATCGTGCCGATAAATACCGGCCGATATAATTGTAGGGACACGACTCTCCGTACGTAAGTAACGGTGGACTATTGTGTCTCTGACGGCAATAATTCACGAATGACGAATTCGTCGTAATTCAGTAAAAGTCTGACACGCCCTCCCGCTCCGCCCAGAGCGGGAGAAGTCATTTGATGATTTCCCATCCTGAAAAAAAAAAAAAAAAAAAAAAAAAAAAAAAAAAAAAAAAAAAATACCTACCATTGTGTTATTGTCCCACGGAAGATGTATTAATCGGGTTTTATTTCTTTTGTTAACTGTTACGAGTTTTATCTTTTTGGTTTTCAGTTAATATTTTACAGCAGACGGTCAGTGTCCTTGCTAGAGGATTTAGCCTTCGGGCTTAAGCCTATTTGCATACAACTTTTTACTACTGCACACTAAATGGTGCCTACTATTATAAATTTATGTTTGCAGTACAACTAATTCAGAGTTTAAATGATGTTATTAGCCGTGCAGGGTTGGTACCTGGCTATAATCACTTAATATAAGCTCTTACTTTACCTAAGCGCTGTCCATAAAATTAAATGTACAGGGTCCTCCATCTCTGCCCAAACTACAAAAGTAACTTAAGATTAAAGCGCAATAATACTACATACATTACAAATTATTCTACTGTTTCAACCAAACGTAAACACTGTACTCATAAATTAGTTCAGAAATGTACTAAAACGAGCCATAAATTCGTACACATATCTGGTATGCACGTACGCGTATTTGTAACAATCGAATTAAATTCCAACTAATTTGATTGAGCGAAATTATATCTGGCCGTAACGCGTGCACACTGTATCATGTTTTATTTAATTTAAGGTCAGTCATAAAACCGTGGGAGCTTATATAACTTGAATGCCAGTAAAAATGCATAGTATGCAAAGCCACAGCAGTTTTCCAGGGTCATAAAATGCCCAGTTTTATGATACCAGCGAACCCAAGCATTCAAACGTATTGAGTAGAAGACGCTAGCTTGTAATTGAAGTCGTTTGAAAAAGGACTTTGTATATTATTCACGGTTGTCCCTAAAACATGGGACGTGACTCGTTAGTCACATTTGAAATACAAACTAGGCAACTTTTTACTGGCCTTTTTAACAGTAATTATCCAAACCACAAAACAATTACTAAATGAATGCTACGTAATTTTATATTTTACATTTAATAATTAATTTAATTTTCTACATTTAATATTTTACATCCTCATTTCGGCAGTTATTACGGATGTTGACGCTATTGTTCATTTTTAGATACGAGTTTAATGTCAACAATAGCATCCATTTGGACTTCGACTATTTATTATTCATACGCTGTATTTTGGACTCGTCAAATTGAGTATAAACATGAAACTGTAGTGCGTGACTATGCATTGCATAGTGATACTTAGCGATGTCAATTATTTTCAACCATACATAATAATATGGCTACGAACCATTTCTACAATTAAGAAGCTCGAAAGGAAAAGTTGTTAAGAATGAAAATAATGTTTAAAGAGTAATACATATTTTTTTCAACATAATTTAAAAGCTAAAAGTATAAAAACTTTTTAACAAAAAATTAAACCGCCGAAAAGCTGAAAAGCATAAAATAATACTTAAACCTTAAAATTATGAGTCGGCGCTTTGAGTGATCCTTGTTCATTGATTTTTCAGCGCCGACTCAAAATTTTAATGTTTAAGTATTATTTTATGCTTTTCAGTTTTTCGGCGGTTTAATTTTTTGTTAAAAAGTTTTTATTTTAAATTTTTTGTGGCTTTAATGTACTAATAACACTTGGCAAGATATACCCTATCCAACACAAAAAGAATTATCAAAATCGGACTACTCTGTATAAAGTTATGCGTGTTTATACATTACAATCAGTGAGTGAACAATCAATCATCCCCTGTTTTCCGACCCTTAGGGTTCGATTTTGTTTTCCAAATTGATATGGGACCACCTTGGGAGTATACCCTTTCCAATAGAAGAAGAATTGTCACAATCGGACCACTATGTAAAAAGTTATGCGTGGTCATACATAAAAAAAAAATTAAAAAAAAAATATACGCGTCGAATTGATAACCTCCTCCGTTTTTTTCGTCGGTTGAAAATAGGTAACATATAATTTGTGTAACGACTAAATAACAATTCGGTTTTAATAGTAGTAGCTCAAATAACTTAAGTCAATAGGGGTTTTATTAGCTTTTAAAAATATATATATTGTTTCCAAAATTAGCAAGGGCAAGGTAGATACGTTCCCTGCATTTAAAAGAAATATGATAGAAAGAATGAGACTGCCACTCACAAATTCCAATATTCTTAATTAATCTGCTTAGCCTACTCACCCACCTTTGTTAGGGGCGACTT
This sequence comes from Aporophyla lueneburgensis, assembly GCA_932294355.1. NCBI lineage: Eukaryota > Metazoa > Arthropoda > Insecta > Lepidoptera > Noctuidae > Aporophyla > Aporophyla lueneburgensis. Next base: position 15,066,905 of record OW028746.1, on the reverse strand, counting down.
CCAGTCTAACCGGTGCCATGAAATACCTTCACAACCCAGTTATTGGGACACCCCTTGGCAAGACTGGTCGTCAGACTTTTGCTCTCCTGATTAACCGTAACAACTGACATAGATTTACGAATGACCGTTGGGACCAACGGTTTAACGTGCATTGGGTTAAAGTACGGTGTATAAAGGTCACCCGTCCACGGACTAACCCCGGCGAATGTAGCTAGGTGTACTACGTGAGCTCTACAAATGGATGTGCGAATAACAATATTGTGCGACAAAACTGTGCTGCGACTCACCATAGTTCGAATGCACGCTTGTGCGACACTTGGCTAAAACTGTTACCTCCTACGCATGAGCCGAGCGAGCGACAAATGGATGTGCGAATAACACTTGTGCGACAAAACTATGGTGAGTCACAGTCCAGTTTTGTCGCACAAGTGTTATTTGCAATTCCATTTGTCGAGCTCACGTAGTACACTCAATGGAGCTTACTTAACCTGATTGATCGACCCTTGCAGCTGTTATTACTTCACGAGCTCCTCCCGCAAATCCCAATATTCTAATGAATCAAATAATACTTTGAAGCCCAAAAGACAAAACTTTAATTCTCAACCGTCTGATAATATTGTTATTAATTAACCCAAGTCAGTCTGATTAAATTCAAACCGAAGGAAATGGCCGAAATGTTATAGCGGTAATTTAGCCACTGACACTAATTGCCACAGAAGATCGAAATTCGGAATTATTTCGTGACTGTCCATTATAAATGGAGACCAGAATATTAAGACGTTGAATAAAATACGCGACACGCCGGGGTAAGTGATGAAGCTACACCCATATTTTGTTGAACACAATATTCAGTCCCATATTGGTAACCTAATATAGGACTGAATATTGTTGTTTTGTATTGTATTAGGGGGCAGCCTATGTCCAGCCATGGATGTCTTACGGATGAAATAATGATGATGATGATTAAGTTAGGCCAGCCTATTGATTATTATCATAGGTCATACAAAACTATAATATTACTCCATAGGATTTAAAAAAAACTTTGCTAAGAATCGAACCAAGAATCACTCACGGTAAGCGCTAATTAATAGGCAGTTAAGTGATAATTAAGGAATAACGTAGATAGAAATTATTTCTTTCAAGCGAAATAATTTCTAAGGGCAACTGGATAACAGTTTCCTTTGAGAGTTGAATATCCTAAACGAGGCGTATAATATCACAAAAGCTAATACTTTGTATTCATCTTCTATACTTCATTGCCATAATTATTTCATCACAAACATCATTATAAGCTAGTCAAACCTCCTCTAATTAGGTCCTCCTCTACATGGTGCCGGACGTCAAGAATACCACCATCCCATTTCTCTCTGTGGGTGTCGTAAAAGGCGACTAAGTGACTTACTAGAGAATGGGCAGCAGCGTTCTCCACGCATTTTACCACCATACTGCGATCGCCAACCCGAATGTTGGCGTGGCGATTATGGCAAATCCCCCAAATTGGGAGAAGCCTATGTCCAGCAGTGGACGTTATTCGGCTGAAATGATGATGATGGTGATGAATCTTCTACATCAACGATCGTTCAAATATTACCCTAACCAACTCTTATCTCACAGATAATTTGTTCCAGAATACAAGTCTATATTTCACAATACCTTTAGGAGGTGAACTGTTCCTTTCAGGAAGCCGTACAACTATTTTCCGGCAGCTTAACTTATATAATCAAGGTAAGGTAATTGTTTTGTTTCAGGTCGTTAACCCAATAAATTTATTTCAAAAAGGCATAAACAGATGTTCAGGGCTTGTGGCTCAGTGATAACAGCCGCACGTGTCAATCGATCAGGTTAAGCTACGTTTGCTGCGGTTGGTGCTTGATGGGTGACCATCTTTACATACCAAGGCCCGCCGTGCTCCGGAAAGTATAGTAAGCTGAGGTCCCGACTGTAATTCGTAGATTTTCGACAGTGATCGTTACGGGTCATCAAAAACTCGAAAGTCTGACAACCAGTCTTACCAACCAGTAACTGGTCAGATAGGAAGACACTCCATGTAAAATACTGGTACTCAGTTGTATCCAGTTAGACTAGAAGGTGACCTCAATGTAGTTGGGAAAACGGTTAGACAGATGAAGATATGACAAAGAACACATCAAAATATATATCATCATCAGGATAATACATCACTATGAGAAAAATGCACACACATCTAGTCAGACTCCGAGCAGCCACAATGAATGTCTTTTTTCAACAAAACGCCGACTTTTAAAGAACAATATGCCTAGGCAAATTAAGGTCACCGGGCCTAATAAAACGTTGCTCAAAGCCCTGCCCTTTACACTAGACGAGTAGCTAATTAAACATCCCATTCTACTTTCCTTTCCAGAACATAATACATATATACGATGAAAAAATGCTAAAAAGATACCTGCAAGTATAATTTAGTAACTTTGCCGGACAAAAATAGTCTACCCTTCTCTCTTCGTTCTCGGAGGTAAAGCAAACCTGATTTCCTGAGGGTCTCTGAAGGGGCTGTATAGGGATTGTATAATACATTTATGTATAAGTAAAAGACTACTGTAGACTGTTGACATGTAGCTGTATTATCAAATTGTGGTGATTATCACATTACTATACCATTCCAAAATCATTTCACAAAAATATGTACCTTGTTCAGCAACCTACAAAAATGCTTCATGATCTCATTGTACAGAAACGATTACTTATCAGTCATCTTGATATTCAATCCTTTTAGCAAACCTTAAACTATAATCACCAGTTGTCATGATAATGATATAACACTCATATCCCGAAATCATTTGTTGAATCATTTCTCACAAATATGAACCATATTCAGCAATTAACTAGAATACTACGTGATCTACTCGCAAATATTGGTATCTAATCAGCAAATCTCGATTTCTAATCCTTTAAATAAACCTGAGAATACGAAACAAAACTAATAGCGTTTAAAATTACGGCAGGAGAGGTAAGAGATTAGGACAACAACGCCGTATTTCGTATTCAAACGGTATCTACGAGGAAATTAAATGTAAAGAAATTAAACGTCTTCACACCTTCCACAGATCTAAATATAGCTTCCTTCATATCATGAGGAAAACTTGGCAGTAATTACACTCAATTTTATTGTGTCATTCAGAAATAATCGGCTAGAAACGTGTCTAAATCTAATTAAGTTTTCGTTCCAATACCAAGGGATAAATTGCCTTTTGAAATTGTTATTAGAGCTGCTCTTTGAATACTCATAAAAAAAATCAATGTGATTAAATACTTTCATAGTTTTCACATTAGTTTTACGTGCTTTCAATAACATTTTCGTACGACTGACCGAACTCTGAACATCCGTTCTAACAATTCAAAGCTAACTCAAAAAGGTCACAACATTTCTATAATCTAATTTGGAAACCTTATTCTCACCTTATTAAATGCCATACTTTTAGTAGGCCGCCTTAGCATCATTCCCAACGTACTTAAGTCAATTTTGTTCGCAATCCAATGCACTTGTTAAAAAACTTTCAACACTATCCACACGGTACTTAAACTGATATTTAATTACTTAAACTATTCAAAATATTTTTTTCACGCTTTTATGATTTTTTTATTAACAACAATAATTGTTTATTTAACGATGTTAACTAAAATTGCTAAGCGACAGACACACGACAATCTTCGGCCGCTGTGTTCGAGGACTGAATTTCCGCCCGCCCAAAAGGGCCGAGGCGACGCGAAGTGCGCCGAGCCTTCCCGACTCGAACCCGATTCATGAAACCCACTCGATGAAGTGGTAAGTTTTTACGACTACCCGTTGGCGAGCGCGGTCGGGACCAATATAAAAGGATGGTTTGACACGTGTTTCTGATTATCTTCCTGTATTCGCTTTCTATTCTATTCCTTTGTTATTACATATTAATATAATCTCAATAATCAGAGTAAAAGCCTCGTCAGTATTCCAAACCGAACCACAAAAGTATACCAAATTATAATTTAGTGTTATTATTGTTTTTAGTTCAAAACAACGCTTGGATTACTTTGTCACATGTTTGCCGTGTTCATTAAATAATACTACCATAATCAGTGATTTTGATGTAATAATATTGGATTGCCAAATTATCTTTTGCAGGGATACAGCAAGGCATAGACTATACAACAAAAAATATTACTACAATTTACCAATCGTGGAGTATTTCCTCTAAATGAAATAACCTAACACTAAACTCAAACATACTTAAAAACTAATTAACCGTTGAACTCTGTGAAGAACCGGCTTTACAGAGGCTGGGTATTCAGTAAGCATCTAATATCCGTCAGATTTACAGCTACCTGTGAGCTAAAGGTAGAATATTGCATTGAGAAGTGCAATAAAATCGGGATCAACTGTTATGACTCCTCCTGCACGGTGTAACAATGGCATTAAAATGGCCCACGTTTTATATAGAGCTGGGGCAAGCACACTGCCACTGAATAGAGTAAGCATTCAGTTATTTTGTCTGCTCAGGAATATTCTTTAGGGAATCGCAAACTGTATTTTTCTATGCCTATTTGATGTTCTCTCTTCCATACAGAAAATCTCGTAAGAATGTTCAGAACATCTTGTAGTTTTATCAGCCTTTATAGACCACATAAGTATTTGTAAGCTATTTAACTTAAGCATTACTTAATGTCATTTATATGTTCTTTTATTAAATGTATTAATTATTTTCAAACTTAACTATTAGCTTTAAGTAACAATGTTGAACTTTGTTAACTTAGACCACAGTATGCATGCTGTATAATGTCTTTTATTGGAGATCCTAAATAAATAAATATTTGTTTCTCACGAAACAAATCGCCATTGATTAATAATTTCTTTCGGCATCCTATGTAAATGTGGGGTATTACTATCATATAACTAATTAAAACGGTCGGGTTTTGCATTAGCTATATTTTTAACTATAGCTAGCGATTTTGCCAGCGGCTTCGCCCGTTTACAGGTCAGAAATTACCCCACGGGAACGTACTACTGGTATAAAAAGTATCTAAGTGCCAAATTTCATCCAAATCCGTTCAGCCGTTTTTGCGTGATTGAGTAACAAGCATCTAAATTAAAACTCACACATTTAATCCCACTAATCCTACTAATATTATAAATGTGAAAGTTTGTGAGTATGGATGTATGGATGTTTGTTACTCTTACACGCAAAAACTACTGAACGGATTTGTATGAAATTTGGAACACAGTTTATAACCTGGATTAACACACAGGGTTTTTATCCCGGTAGTACGCTCTCGCGGGATATTTTCCGATCTCCACGCGGGCGAAGCCGCTGGCAAAAGCTAGTAATATTATATTAAGTAGGATTAATAGCATTCAATAACAAAAATTTCTTCGTGGACTTGCACGAATGGAATTACGAAATTCCTGACTAAAATCAAATATTTTAAATTTATTCCGACACAAAAGTCAAAGAAGAAAGGAAACTTGACCTCGAATGAGTGTCTCTGGTTTTGGTAAGAGGTTGCTCAGCCTCATAAGAATCACTACAAACCGCTTCAATCAATATCAAGAATGCTCATAAAAATAAAGCTTTTAAGAAAGAGCCTATACCTACCCAAACGGATAAGTAATATATAGAAAATTAACTTGTGACTGGGTTCTCTCGCATAGAATTTACCTCAAGGCCTTTATTGAAACCTAGCCTTTCTGCACCTAAAACCAAAATCAGTTCAGTCGTGAAGACTTAAAACAGACAAACAAACTCTCTTTTACATTTTATTATTAAGGTATAAAAAAGGGATACGCATTTCCTCGTAATTTCTCGGCGTCAGGTTTTTACCGCAAATTATCATCCCACCTAAAGTTCAAATTTCTTTTCAGAACATTTCTTGCGAACTTCTGAGGTCGTTCAATCAACGTCTTCTAGATAACTGACTTTTTGTACTTTGTTAGTCAATCATCTTTTAGTCCATCGATCAAGCGAGCCCTATTGCTAAATCTATTATTGCCTTCAGTAAGTGAATCCATCTGAAAAACGTTAAAATTAATTGTACCTAAACGAATGAAATAAAAGTTTCTCGAGTAAACAGATAAGGGGTATTGTTACTGAGTCTATCTCGGGTTTTGTTAGTTTCGAGTAATTTGGTAAATTTGAAAATACGTGATTCGCCCTTTTGATACGATAGACCTCAAATCTCTTTGCAGAAAGTTTAGAAGCCCGGCTTAAATCTTTTACGGGGATTCTAAGTTAGTTAAATATCAGATATTCCACGAGCCGCCGTTGACGGTGTAACCGCATTGAAATTTTAGGAAGGTATTATTCATTACAACACGAAATTAAGGGAACAATAATAAATTGGCAGTGATTTATATTATTGTTTAATTTTATTGCGTACAATTCTCTAATATTTCAGACCCTTTATAATTCTCATTGCCATATCTTGACGACTTAGACCAGTTCTTGACTGATTGGCTAATTCCAAGCAGCTGACAAAGAAGGATTAGAAACAAGGTAGGGGGAAACCTATACCCAGTATTGGAATTGCGTAGGTTAAACAAACTACACTATTATTTCGGGTATCTTGCGAGTGTTCCATACCAGACAATAGATGTGAAAAAACTTTTTACACAAAAAAACAACCGACTTCCTTAAAAAAAAACACTACAAAGTCAAAAATAACTTTAATTTCGGAAGTCGGTGTCTTAGGCTCTGTATTTAAGGTTTTTGCCACCGACTTCCGAAATTAAAGTTATTTTTGACTTTGTAGTGTTTTTTTTTAAGGAAGTCGGTTGTTTTTTTTTGTGTAAAAAGTTTTTATTTTTCAACTTTTTAGTTGTGGTAGATACTCCGCACTAATCTAATCGCGTTATTCGTTCATTTGTCGCGCAAATACATAATGCAAATTTAAGACTTATATGGTTTTCACATGGACCCCATTGTCCAAATGGAACCAAATTAAAATGGGACCATTCGGAAAGCAGCAGCTTTCAAATAAAAAAAGAATCATCAAAATCGGTTCACCCAGTCAAAAGTTATGAGGTAACAAACATAAAAAAAAAACAAAAAAAATACAGTCGAATTGATAACCTCCTCCTTTTTTTGAAGTCGGTTAAAAAGGGCCACTACTAACGCCGTTGAAGTGACCAAATTCTTAAATTTATTGACAAAACTAAGAATATACATATAATAGAGCTAACCTTGCGAAGCTCGTAGGGACATACGTAAGTCACGAAGCTGATGCCAGGCCAATACTTTATAAACAAAACTGAATAGGTAACTAAAGTGGAACAATCTTTTGTAAATGTCTTGTGTTGTTTCTTAAGCCGTTTTTTTCTTAAGTGGGAAATCATCAAATGACGTCTCCCGCTCTGGACGGAGTGGAAGGGCGTGTCAGACTTTTACTGACTAAAACCCACCCGTGTTCCTTCAGTTGCCCATATGCCAGGGCCACGGTAACTTTTTCGAACAGATCTCGTGACCCTGGCAGGCAGGGTCCTAGCGGGCCCCTTCAGTCTTGCTATTGGGGTATTTAATATCAATTAAAGAGCACCCCACGTTTTTTCACTCGTAGAAAGATGGTCCGTCTTTTCATGTATTTTTTGTTGTCCTAAGCCTTCGTACTTAAATATTTAAGACTAGCTTTTGCCAGCGGTTTCGCCCGCGTTATCGTCACTGCTCGGCTCCTATGTGTCTTAGCGTTATGTTATATAGCCTATAACCTGCCCAAGAGTATGGTCTACAATCGTACCAAGTTTGGTTAAAATCCCTTCAGTAGTTTTTGACCCATGCGTGCCCATACAGACAGACAGACAGACAGACAAAAAAATTACTGATTGCATTTTTGGCATCAGTATCGATCACCGTTCATCCTCCAATATTAATTTTGAATATATATTCAATGTACAGAATTGACCTCTCTGCAGTTTTATTATAAGTATAGATAGATGTTAGCTGTGACTGTAGTATTTTAGGGGTAATAAATCAAATAAAAACTTGTGTACAAACACACATGTATAATTGACGTTATTACAGCCATTTGTATTGTTAACAAAAAGGTGAAGAACATACCTTTTTGATACGATATGATCTATAAGTTAGTTTATACAACTAGTCCGGACGACTTGTTTTATGTGTAAACTACTAACAAAAGTAGTAGACAAGACATTTAGCATATTATATTATGTTTGACACCTAAGTGTAAAAGCGTTGTTAGTTATCAAAACTTTTTGTGTACCTGCTTAATAAAAATTGTTAACAGCATGGTGTTTCAGAATTCATAAAGTTATTCAAACTTTACCATCGGTATACGTTGAGCTCTTCCCCTACAAATGAACCGCAACAAATAAAATAAACAATTATAAACATAGGTAGTATTCTAGTTTTCTATGGGAAAGACATTTCCTGTGTTGAATTTTTAAATGTATTTGATATAATTTGTATATGAAGTGTGGCAAATTATGCATTGCTTGGTAGCATAAAAAGAAAAAAAATCTAATTTCACATACACAATACATGAAAAATAACTAATACAAATTTTGTCGGTTGTATTTTAGTCGGGGAGTAAGAAAGTACTTGCTAGTTGGTTATCAAAACATTTGCAATGTTTTAAAATACGGGCAAGAAACTTCAATTCCTTAATAGTAACATTGTTACTCGGAACTATTACTGTATATATTAGCTCAATAATGACAACACAACAACAGTGAATGATTCAGAAAATCGTTAGGAATTCCACAATCAGACTGACTACATCGTAAGCGATTTGTGTTTGAGCGAACGTAAATTTTCGATTTCCTTGAATTTCTCACAAGAAACTCCATTTTCCAGAAACGAGTGGTGCTGACTGAGTATCAATTTATATTTCGCGACTATTTTACACATTTCCGCTGCATTCTGGGGCGGATTATTATTTTAGCGAAAGTGGTCCATAATTAAAATCAAATTCTACTCGTCTTATTTAATATACAAATACATACATGGCGTACAAAGATTTTAATTTTTAGAAACATTTACTGTTGGTGGGTAGTGGTTGATTATAAAAATTATTGGAGAAATTCATACCAAATGTGTTACGTAAAACGACCATCCACTTTATAACACGAAAACTTGTCAGGCACGTCGTGTTTCAGATAGAGACTACCGCGTGTGTTGTATCGTATTTGTCGCAACGAAATCAAAAGTACACATTGAATATTTTTGAAAAATAATAATTGCTACTAGGTATAGGAACGAGTCTGATGTAGAAAATAAAGATTTTAGAATATAAGTCCGTTTGTCTGGATGTCTTTTTTTTCTGGGTGGGAAATCACCAAATGACGTGAGGCAGTGTCAGATTTTTACTGACTAAAACCCACCCGTGTTCCTTCAGTTGCCTAAATGCCAGGGCAACTGAAACACTTTCGAACAGATCTCGCGACCCTGGCTGGCATAGGTCCTTGCGGACCCTTCAGTTTTACTGCCATCTCTTTGAGGCACGCGTGGAACACTGCGCGCCGCCAACACGGGCCTGGTCCTTACCGGGCGGCTAGCTACCCATTACTCGCCACCCGCAAGCCTGCGCCTACGGTGGCCGGGAGTCCGCAATTGACTCCCGACGCCCAGGGTGTCTCCTCCTGCGGTGGCTAGGGGCGTGAGGGCGCATAGATTGCCTCTCCCCCACGTGCTCCTCCTTCTCCTTCGTGATCATTACTGCCTCCCAGAAGGAGGTGACGGCTTCCTATGCCCTCTTGCTCCGTACCACGGCCTGCACCAGGGCCAGACGCGTGCGGTCATCGCCGCTGATCGCCTCCACGAGGACACGGTGGTGCTCCACCTGCCTCCAGGCAGGGCACACCTCCACCGTATGCTCCACCGGAACCTCCAGATGATCCACGCATTGTCTGGATGTCTCGATGTATGCTCCGGATTGGCGCAAAAATGGATTAACGGATTAGGGTGTTATTTGACACACAGATACTTTATACCTAACGTAGAATAACACATACGGTTTTAATTTTATCCCGGTATTGCTTTCCCGTGGGATATTTTTCGACATTCACGTAGGCGAAGCCGTCGTAAAGAGCTAGTTAAAAAAATAGTAAAAGGTAAAACACACTATACAAATGTTAAGAGGTCTGTGGTTTTTGCAGGTGTTGCGTTATTTGAGGTTGCGAGATGTACGGATTAAGCCGAACAATGTTTGGCTTTTATACTTTAATCCGGATAAAAATAGCACATGTGGCCGGTCCAGATTCTGTTGCAGGTGCCTTTTTTTCGAGTATCAAATTGACACGTGGTTTTAAAAGTGTTAAATTATGTATTTAGTTGATCCTATCTTTGTTTATTTTCCTTAATTATGTATTATACAATGGCACGCCTATCATCATTCTTGTCTTTATAAAATACTCATATTTTCCTCGCGACTTTTTCTGCTTGATATTTTGGCCACGGACCCGCCGCGTCGCATCCCATCACCCGCCCACGGTAGGACGTCATTTTCACTTGGAATATTTTCTGCCTTTAAAGTTTCCCGAGAATCGGCCCATTAAATGCTAAAATATATTTTTTTAAGAGTAGTGGTGGCTCAGTGGTATCAGCCCCGACTTACGAATTGTAGGTCGTGGGTTCGAACCCAGGCAGGCGCTTTACTTTGTGTAAATATTTTCATCAACACTGCACTCAAAACGGTGAAGGATAACATCGTGAGGAAGCCGGCATGTCCTAGAACCAAAAATTGAAAACATGTGACCTCTACCAACCCGCATTGGGCCCGCGTGGTAGATTACGGCCCAATCCCTCTCTCTGGGAGGAGGCCTGTGTCCCAGCAGTGGGAACAATAAAGGCTGATTATGATGGTTCTGGTATAGCGACTGCTAAACATGGGGGTATATTGCCATATTCAAGTTCACACTTCGTTTCTAGATTGGTGATGTATTTGGGGGTGCTTTTTGGATGCAATGTCTCTATGACAAACTTGTTTATTTTTATTTTCCTTTTTTATGCCTTATTATTCTTTATGTCAGGCAACTAAGGCCCATAAGATCATAATACATATATGAGTATAAAAACCAACCACTAGTTTGATTTATAAAATATGTACTAACACATTTTATAAATCAAACTTAAAAACGAATGCACACGAAGTGACAGCGTCGTGTTACGCTGCGAAGTGTCCGGTGGCTGGCCGTAATCGCCATGCCGTGGTTGGCATGGCCTAATGAATGGTTTATAAATTATTTTGAATAACCTACTACAAGACACCTTTTGTGACACCCACTGGTATTGAGTGGTTCGATTTTTCTCAGCCGATAATTCCGCAAAACCAAAAGGTTAACAAACTTGCCAGGCATTTAAGCCTAATATCAAACGCTGTTCCAAAAAGTCTTCATGTTTGAATCTCTGCCTAACTCATTATGGACAACAATCACGATTTTATATTTATATTTTAATATTCGAAATTTAATATTAATTAATGAGCACTTCTTCCGTTACTTTCTAATTTGTTCTTACCTTTATAAAAATACATTTTCCTGGTGCGTGTCCGAGGGTGGAGGAGCTCTAAATCATTTTTCCTCGTAAGTAGGTGGCTGTATAGCTACCTATTACGATACTGTAGCCATGACAGCGCCCGTCTGCTCAAGTAATGGGTTAGTCCGGTTCGTTAGCCCGATTCTGTCGAGTAGGGGACTCTGATTTAGTCAGTACCGGCCAACCGAATGTCTAACCCCATTCTCCCTCCGATAAAACAAAAAAATAAACTTGTTAATTGGAACATTACGATTCGGAGTATACCAACTGCCGGTTCGTGGTCGAATACAATAAAATTCAATTAACTCCAACCCCATCCATACATTCCAGTGTGAAATCATTCGGTTTTTCATTAATAATTTTATTCTTCATGTCTCTGTTTGATGAATGCGGAGTGCAGACCCTCAGCACTGAATACAGTTATGTGTGCAGTAAATATTAGCAGTTAAACTTTCAATCCAAATAAAATACTATATCCAAACATGAAATATACGAAATGTGAATTCAGATGCGAATCGGAAAATACAAATCATGTAATCGGGTACACTATCGTAGACATTCGTAGCTCACGTTCGTAGCGTAGCGTCTATTAGCGTAGAGTTGCTACGCCGTAGCATGTAGCCGTTCGTAACTCTCGATCTATTGGAGAAAACGAGCTACCCAACTAGTGTATTTTAACAGTAAGGTATACAAACACGTTACGTAGGTATCATACATTATTAGTAGTTAATTATTAAGAAACAAATTTTCAAACAATTAAAAAATGCCTCTGGATAACAATGTCACCGTCAGATTGTAAATACCGTTAGATTACAATCTATCTAGCGAGATTATAATCTGTCGAAAGATTGTGTGCTACAAAAAAAAATTACAATCTAGCGCATAATTTTTCAATAGATTATAATCTCGCGATATAAAACCGTCAAATTGTAAAATGGCATGCGATGAAATGCACCTCGCACGCTGATTGGTGCACTTCATGTGCACCGCGCCAGTATATGTGTTTGTTAATTCGTTTCTTCTAATGAATATATAAATGAATATCGTTAGATTATAGGTTAGGTTGGGTTAGTGAGCAACCGCCTTCAATAATTGGTAATTAATAATCCCACTGTAGTCGTTCATCCTGATTATCAATAACTTGTATTTCTGCGTTTTGTTGATGGACAGGCTCAATGTTTGACATTGTAAATATTATCAAATAAATTCACATAGGTTCACACGCATAAACAATATTAAAACACAGAAAATGTACATATGTAACTTAAGCGACGTTCGGTGACTAACACTAACTTATTTATTATTCAAACTGCACTTCTTTGGTTAATCACAGATTAATTTTACTTCCACAACTATGTCATACAACTAATTCTAAATTTTGAGTTATTTTCCAAACCACTGTTTGTTCACATTCGACAACAAACCAATTGACAAATGACGTTCAAACAATCAGCGCGCGAGGTGCGTTTCGTCGCATGCCATTTCACAATTTGACGGTTTCACTTCGAGAGATTGTAATATAACGAAAAATAATACGTTACATTGTAAGCGGTATGTTAGGTTTCATAAACTTTCGACAGATTATAATCTCGCTAGATAGATTGTAATCTAACGTTTTTTACATTTTGACGGTCACAACAACAAAATCAATGAACAAATCGTTTTGTTAACATGGAAGTAGTTCAATATATTGATTAACATTTCGATAACGACGATAACTTTTTCTTGTATAAGGAAACAAAGTTTGAAAAAAAAACTTGTATGAATGTGGTATAAACACAATGAAAACCTACATATATTGTGTACAATCTTATCAACGGCTACAGTTATCATCATCTAACAGTACGCCCGTGCTCATGACCCGTTGTATTATGCACTTTGAAATGCACTGTATTCTCAGATTAATTTTCCTACGCCCGTAATTTGAACATCGCAACAAAGACTTCCAAAAATAAACGTCAGCTGCGTAACAGAAATACACAACACAAATTAAAAAGGAAACAAAAAGAGAAAAGCTACTGTATAATATCTTAAATGAAGACACTTTCCCCTTAGGAAATCGACATCGTGGGTACAACACAAGCGACCAGTTAAAAATACACCGTATGACGACCATTTTAGTAGGAAAGAAGACAAGTCGAAATAGACAATTTGCTATCGTTAAAATTCCCTTTACGGCGGACGGGGGAATTTGAAAGGGCTCCTTAAAGCCCGGATTTACTTCGGAAAATTATATCTAAGTCTGTCGGAATCCGTCCACACGCGAGATGCCGATTTAATTGTGTTTACTGAGACTTAGTTAGCAAACACTGAGCTACTTAATTCAGGGATATAGGAGAAAAGGAAGTCTTTTATTGCTTCGCGCTAACAAATTGACAATGTACGTATTAGATAATGGTTATTAGCAGCTTTGGGTATGACTCTGTTATCGTTTTTAAAGAAGTTTCTACCACTTAAGACTAAGATTTACCTAACAGGGTATTTATTTTCAATAAATATTGGTTAAAAAAATGCTACCGACTATTTTTCACGTTTACACAGCGTTCTAAAAAAATCTTCAACTTTTTATCAATGGCGAAACGACACTATGCATTTTTTTCCTAACCTATACTGTCCCACTGCTGGGCATGTATTATTAGCCTATAAATGTTGGGACACAGGCGTCTCTTTGAAAGTGAGTGGGCTGTAATCTACCACGCGGGTTGATAGATGTCATGACATCATGACGTCATGACATCATTATTATTGATCGCTATTTTTAATATTATTTTAAATGAATACAATCGTTTTCAAGTTAAGAATTTCATTGTAATCTAAATTTAATTTCAGTATAATTATTAGTATTTTATGTTATTACCTACTAATTACGAAATGCTATAAGATTTTAAATCTAAACATTTGCACAGCTGATATGCCGAATATAGTGAAACCCATGTTTAGATTTTAAGAACTTATGCTACCTATATTCTTGCAGATAAATATATCATTCATTCATTCATTCATTCAGTCACACGTTATCGAATTTTTGCTTTCAGATCATGCCAGCTTCCTTACGATGTTTTTTATACCGTTTTGACAGCAGTGGTAATGAAATTATTTATAAAAAACTTAAATCAGCACCATTAGGTACCACTAGGTCACCACCGTTCTTTAAACCTTTACCATTAATTTTTTTTTACAAAAACATACTACCGACTTCCTTAAAAACACACACTACAAAGTCAAAAATAACTTTAATTTCGAAAGTCAGTGTCTTAAGATCTGTAATTAAGGTTTTTTGCCACCGATTTCCGAAATTAAAGTTATTTTTGACTTTATAGTGTGTTTTTAAGGAAGTCGGTTTTTTTTTTGTAAAAAGTTTTTATTTTTAACTTTTTAGTTATGGTAGATACTCCGCACTAATCTAATCGCGTTATTCGTTCATTTGTCGTGCAAATACTTAATGCAAATTTAAGACTTATATAGTTTTCACATGGACCCCATTGTCCGAATGGAACCAAATTAAAATGGTGGTTCCATTTTCGAGAAGCAACAGCTTTCAAATAAAAAAAGAATCATCAAAATCGGTTCACCCAGTCAAAAGTTATGAGGTAAAAACATTTTTTTTAAATACAGTCGAATTGATAACCTCCTCCTTTTTTTGAAGTCGGTTAAAAATATGTAGTTTTGTACTATTAAGAAATAGTGTTTACATCGGTTCACATATTTCAGTGGTACCCACACATATACCATGCAGCTATTAACCTAGCCTCTATAATAACAGACAAAATAATGCTTTAATGGCGATCATCCGACTGATCTCCGACTAATAATAGGCACATGCAAAACGATGGCCCAAGGGGGCTACTAAAACGTTACAGATTAGTAACACCCTCGGGACTTTGCCCAAGATATTTATACCCCATGACAAACTAAGAACTATTTGCATACATAACATGTGCCGGAACTTACCATGGTGGTATTGTTATATCTTAGGTTGTTGACTTTTGCTTTACAAGAACTGTGAGTACCTTTTCTTTTTTTGTGCCGTACTTACAAGTTCAATCAAGTTTCTTTCTTTTCATGTATCGTAAATTAAGACTATGCGTAAAAACCTTATTCTCAATCATTTTTAATTATTAAGAAACATTAAAATATGTATCTTATACCTTTAAACGAGCAATTCTTGTATATATGTATATAATCTGAATCTCGGAAACGGCTCCAACGATTTTCATGAAATTTAGTATACAGGGGATTTTGGGGGTGATAAATCGATCTAGCTAGGATTAATTTTTATAAAATGTCGTTTTATTCGTGTTTTCAATGACCAACTCTTGAAGATAAACTTATTATTTTAAACACAATTTACCAAAAAATACCGAGCATAGCTCGGTCATCCAGATATTTAACTTTGTAACTCATTCAGCCATACTCATTCACTCGTGTGTGAATACTCATAAGCACAGTACGCGCCACTCAAAGAAATAGATCGCCAACCTTTTTACGCTTTTACTACAAATCTACTTATCGAATTTTGAAAATGAAATCGTGCGCAGTCTGCAATGTGCAGTTTAACGATGGCGTCCAGTGTGGCAGTTGTAAGAAACACCTGGATTTTGGATGTGCGAACATCTCAGAAACTGGATGGAGAAAGCTGGGTGCCAATAGGATGGCACAATGGAAATGCCCCACCTGCAGAACGTCGTCACCAGTTGTGCCTACCCCGGAACCTGCATCGCTGGATACCATACTTAGTGAGATACGTGACATGAAGCGGCAGCTACTCAACTTGCCGACCTTGGTTGATGACATTCGCGTGATCAAGGATGAGTTGACCGAGCTTAAGTTGACGTGTGAGGGCACTGCTGGGAGACTCGACGACTTCAACACAAGACTCGTGGTAATTGAAGCAAAAGTGTCTGAATTTGATAAGCTTCAGGAGTCAGTGAAATGTTTACAGACTGACTTGGCGAGCACGAAGTACCAACTTTCGACGTTTGAACAGAGATCCAGGCTAAACAACGTCGAAATTAAGGGGGTTCCTATTAAAAAGGATGAAAATTTGTACTCCATTGTTGACGCTATCGGCCGTACAGTCAACTACAGCTGTCCCAAAACCCAAGTGAACTACATTTCAAGGGTCCCTATCTTTGGCTCCAATGAAAAGCTAATAATAGTGAGTTTTTTAAACCGGTATATAAAGGAAGATTTCATTGCGGCGGCACGCGCCAAGAAGGACCTATCCGCTTGTGACATCGGGTTTCAAGGCTCATCTCAGCGTGTGTATATTAATGATCACCTAAGCGTGGAGTACAAGAAGCTTTTAACCAAAGTTAAAATCATTGCCAAGGATAAACATTATGAGTACGTATGGGTTAAACATGGTAAAATTCATATACTTAAAAATAATCATTCAAAAGTTTTTATCATAAGGAAGGAGTCAGATTTAAACAAGATTGTCTAATATGCTTTATATTTGTTACACTTACTTTCCTATTTTGCTATAATATTTTACTTCAATGGCTCAAAATGCTTAACACCATTTGGGTCACATTAACTTTTTGCAAAATGTTTAATACCTCTGCCGTACTAATGACCTCGACACCTCTCTTTTGTTTAGAAACTTGTTTGCTCTGTGTTCGTTATCGCGCTGTTTGCTTTAAAGCTTTACCGCACTACAATATGCTTTACTCTCTCGCACTTGCACATACCACGCACTATTGCTTGCTTTTTCGCACCGTTGTTAACTACTTAACATCGTATGATTTTTGTACTCGCGCAATTCTTTTTGACTTTTACCTTCATTATACTTATTTAATTATATTATACCTTATTCTACAATATTATTTAATGAAATACTTTATTTTAATGGCTTGTACAGATTTATACACAATTATTAGTTTCGGCTTTCAATGGCTCCTAAGTTAAATATATTTTATCAAAACGTTCGCGGGCTTAGAACTAAAAGTGATACTTTCTATCGTCAAATGTTGCTAAACTCGTACGATATTATTGTTCTTACAGAGACTTGGCTATTAGATGGAGTTTTAAATTCCGAATTCTTTGATGAACGGTACATAGTGTGGCGTCGTGATCGAGATTATGTTTTGACCGGACAATCGCGAGGTGGGGGTGTGCTTATTGCTTCGCGCAGGGAACTTTCAGTTATATGCCAGCCTACCTTCTATTCTACTGCAGAGGATTTATGGCTCAGCATACGACTGAAAAATCTTAATACACGTAAATATATTACCTTACATATTTGCGTTGTTTATTTATGTCAGCAAAACTTAGGCCTTTCTTTTTCTTTACAACTTCGCAACTACCTCACTAAATTAAACCAAATAGTTATGAGTAATTCTTCCGATACCTTTCTCATAATAGGTGATTTTAACATGAGCGGTATTAACTGGGTCCCATCTGATAATCTATCGCTCGTCCCAATGAACCCAAATGGTCCGGACGAAGTTTTACTTTGTGACGAATTATGTACCCTAGATTTGGGTCAATTCAATGGTGTTCTCAATAGGTACGGAAAAATTTTAGATTTGGTACTTTGTAACCAATTAGTTAGCGTGGTTGAATGTTCAAGTCCGCTGGTTCCCATCGACGCCTATCATCCAGCACTACTAATTAATATGGATTTCGTCGAAGCACCTCTATTAGAGTGCGCGTCACGGACGCAATATCTGTTTGACAAGGGAGACTACGAATCTATCAACAATGATATTTCCAGGACTGACTGGGAATCCGCCTTTGCGACACGATCAATGGATGAATCATTAAACTTTTTCAATGAAGTTATTCTCAATTTACATAAGAAACACATTCCACAAAAATTACATCGTAACAAATCATATCCAACTTGGTACAGTTTCGCATTAATAAAAACAATTAAAGAAAAATACAAATATTTCAAAAAGTTTAAGACGTACGGCAATATGGCGGATGAGTCATCATTTAAGCTTCTGCGTGAAAGGGTAAAGTTATTGGAATCGCAATGTTATGAAAAATACTTGGATTTAACTGAGAAGTCTATAAAAGAAAATCCTAAATATTTTTGGACCTTCGTTAAAAAACGACACAACTCAAATGCAGTTCCGAGCACTTTAAACTATAAAAGCGACGCGTTGCGTACCGGAGAAACAATATGCGAAGCGTTTTCTACATACTTTCACTCTACATTTCTAGATACTAGCCCTAGTCATGGAATTTCTTCACCCCGTCTTTTTACTGAATCTTCCAGCCTCTCAGATATAAGTAGCATTGTGGTGAACGTTGAGGAGGTGTCTGACTTGCTTCGCAATTTGGATACTTCTAAAGCGGCTGGCCCAGATAATATTTCATCCAAATTTCTTGTGCGATGTTCGACTTCGATTGCCAAGCCTGTCTCGATTCTCTTCAGGAAGTCCTTGGATACTTGCGTTGTACCTCAACTTTGGAAATCGGCTTTCATAACGCCTATTCACAAAAAAGGAGACAAAACTGAAGTTGTTAACTACAGACCGATATCTAAGCTCTGTGTTGTGGCAAAGATCTTCGAAAGGATCATCTATAACCAGGTGTACAGTGCTCTAAAAAATTCGTTCAGTTTCTTTCAACATGGTTTTTTGAAGGGAAGGTCTACCGTTACCAACTTAATTCTGCTCAATGATTTTATTACTGACGCCATGGATAACGGGAAGCAGGTTGATGTTGTTTATACTGATTACAGTAAAGCTTTTGATCGGATTGACCATGCGATCTTAATATCAAAGTTATATGGCATGGGAATTCGAGGAGATTTACTCAGATGGTTTGCTTCGTACTTGGAAAACAGGTCCCAAGCAGTAGTTTTAAGCAATTATATGTCTAGTTGGGTGCCTGTCCCCAGTGGAGTCCCCCAGGGTTCGTTGCTCGGCCCATTACTCTTCATTATCTATATAAACGACATCAACTCTTGCTTAATTTCTTCCAAACTCCTGTGTTTTGCCGACGATATGAAGATCTATGCCACAATATCATCTCAGGTGGACGTGATTGCACTTCAGAATGACTTACGTCGTCTGGAGGCTTATTGTCGTGAGAGTAAGCTTGATCTTAACCCTGCTAAATGTTCGGTCCTAACGTATTCTCGAAAACGTGTTATTATACCTTCATCGTATATTTTAGGCGATCAAGTACTACCTAGAACGAATTGCATCCGAGATCTGGGAGTGCATCATGATTCTAAGCTTACATTTGAGTTTCATGTTGATGCCATAGTCGCTAAAGCATCTAGGGCACTAGGTTTCATAATGCGTCTGTCCAGGTGCTTCACTCGTGCCAAAACAGTAAAAATTCTTTACTGTACTTTTGTTAGAAGTCACTTGGAATACGCGTCTGAAATCTGGAATCCGTGTTATCACAAGTACATAGATCGTATAGAGAGCATCCAGAAAAGGTTCATCAAGTACTTGTGTTATCATCAGAAAGTGCCCTACCGGTCTGAAGATTACCTCAACCTCTGTAAGAGGTATCATATATTGCCCCTAATTAATCGGCGTGCAATCTCTGACTGTATCACTTTATTTAAAATTTTCAATAATTCTATTAATAACTCTGATATTCTATCCAAATTTTATTTTAAGGTTCCCAGTAAGTTAAAACGATGGAACGCACCGTTGCGTGTTCCATTTACCTCTACAAACTACAGGCAAAATTCATTTATAGTGCGTGCAAGTAATAACTTCAATAGCATGTGTAAACAGCATGATTTTGATCCCTTTGTAACAAGTGTGTCCTCGGCCAGAAAGAGCCTGAGCCTTGGTTTTTTTAAGTAAGATTTTGTGTGTCCCGGCTTTGATTCTCGCTTTGAATATAAAATGTGAATTTAGTTTAAGCATGAATGTTATACTGTTTTTTTCCTTCTATTCTTTTTTTTTGGTAACTGTGTTGTGATGTCCACACTCTTTCTTTCTTTCTAATTTGTTCCTATAAGTGATGACTTTTAATTGGCTGTCAGTCTCACACACAATTTTTTATTCTGTTGGTTTTAGCTGTAAGTCATCCATAGTTATTAAATAAATAAATAAATAAAATAAAATAATTTATTATGATGACTTTTATCAACTCTGATCATGAACACGAAAACAGTGTTTACTATTTTCTTCTTCATAACATAAGTGGGTATGAGAGGTACACAGACCTAATCGTATAACAACTTAAGTGTAACATCAAGGCAAAGATGCCACGATTAATAATTCAAAGACGCCGAAGTAAACCGTGTACATGCCCCTTTAAATCTTGCTTGAAGAGGTGCCGCCGCAGTAAAAGCCTCCAGTAGTGCCACTTCAATCTTCATGTAGGCTGGAAGTATCATATTCTAGGCACGAATCTCATGCAACAGTCAGAGTGCACCATATATCCCGGTAACCTAATAAACGGCCAGTGCCCATATTCGCCGCATGACAATATAAACGCACTCTGACGGCGAGATTCACTCAAGAGTGCTTTTACACAATTTCCTTGGCATACCCTTTTCGCTCGACACTCCACCTTTTTGCCTCCTTAGCCTTAGCACCTCTCTTCACCTTTTTATAATCAAAGGGAAACAAGTGTCTCCATTTATTGAACTTGTCCTTACCTGAGTTGTATTAGGATTTTATTGTAACGTTATCAGATGTCTCAAGAAGGTGACACAGTAACATTCTGAAGGTCCTCTTTCTGGGTTTTTATATTTAGAAAATTGTTTATATTCTATATCTGTAACGTTTCAATAAATATTCTAAAAACACTAAATATAATATAACCTCAGTTGACGTTAGGTATCTACCTACTTTCCGTCCCATAATTTTAATACCAAGTTATATTTAGGATGTCTTTGTTGCCTGCCAGGGTCGCGAGAATTGTTTGAAAGAGTTAACGTGGCCCTGGCATATAGGCAATTGAAGGAACACGGGTGGGTTTTAGTCAATAAAAGTCTGACACGCTCTTCCGCTCCATCCTGAGCGGGAGAGGTTATTTGATGATTTCCCACTCACAAAAAACCGGCCAAGTGCGAGTCGGACTCGCGCACCGAGGGTTCCGTACAAACCAGTTGTTATCCTCGGTTTTTGCATAAGGTTTATGTTTATGAAATTAAATGTTTTTTTTTTTTAATTTTTATATTTGAGTTGACTGAATGAAAGGTAAATTGCGGCTTACGATTTATGACGTATTAAAAAAAACTACTTACTGGATCTCGTTCAAACCAATTTTCGGTGGAAGTTTACATGGTAATATACATCATATATTTTTTTTAGTTTTATCATTCTCTTATTTTAGAAGTTACGGGGGGGGACTCACATTTTACCACTTTGGAAGTGTCTCTCGCGGAAACTATTCAGTTTAGAAAAAAATGATGTTAGAAACCTTAATACCATTTTTGAAGACCTATTCATAGATACCCCACACGCAAGGGTTTGATGAAATTTTTTTTTTTGCGTTTCAGTTCTACGTATGGGGAACCCCAAAATTTATTGGTTTTTTTTTCTATTTTAGTGTGAAAATCTTAATGCGGTTCACAGAATACATCTACTTACCAAGTTTCAACAGCATAGCTCTTATAGTTTCGGAGAAAAGTGGCTGTGACATACGGACGGACGGACAGACAGACGAATGACGAATCTATAAGGGTTCCGTTTTTTGCCATTTGGCAACGGAACCCTAAAAAGTACTCATAATTATTCGTTTCGTATGGTTATACCAATGGACGATGGTAATTCTTTTGTTTATTAACAATACCCCATAACATACCTGTCCGGGGAGCTTTGTCCCTCGTAATATTCTATTCAGCGTAATATGCCATACATAAATAAAGCCATGAAATGCTTGGAGAATGTAGATAATCATCGCGTGACGAAAACTGACGGTAGGCGGAAATAAAACGGTTTTCATATGAAAACAAAATGAGGGTACCTTCGTAACATAATTTGAATTAAATAGTCAACATATATTATTATCTGTTATCGTGGAAGTTGGCTCGTTACATGCTCGTGACGTCATTGAAGTAAACGAGTCACATGTAACCGATAAGCTTAACGACAGTTCCGATTTACTACAAGTGAGCGGATATCCGACAATGGTTTCGGAACGTGCCCTCGACTGACGGCTAGGTATTGAAGCTTTGTGGTTTCGGAGCCGGCTTGTTTTACTTTCCCAAAGGCATTTATTCGGAACACCGAAAATCCCACCAAATTGAACGATAAACTGTATCAATACTTGGCTGCTAAAACACGACGCATATAAAATAACTATATAATGTTTGCATCTCTGTATTGTATTTTGATAATGTAAAAAATTCTTTGCTTTTATTTACCTACACGAAAATCTCTTACCATTTTATATAATAATAATAAATAAATATAGGCAGAATTCGTACTTATTGTGCAAGAATTTCAGAAATTTAAACAAGCTTTGTAAACAGTAGATGAGACGGATAGATCAATTCCTAACTTGAGTCTCGTCAACCAGGATGTGCTTTAGCCGTAATTTTTTCATGTAGTTCATTTTATTAGGATAGTTGTAATTCAGTGCGAGCAACATAGTAATTATACTGTAGTATGTAGTAACTTGGTCTAAATGTCCTTAGATTTTACTTTTTTTTCCTCTGTATTTTATAAGTGGAGACCTTCAATTGACTTTCAGTTTAGTGTATTGTCCATGATCTTGTTTTAGCTGTAGGTCTTTTTTTTTTTTTGATTCAAATCATCAAATGACTTCTCCCGCTCTGGGCGGAGCGGGAGGGCATGTTAGACTTTTACTGACTAAAACCCACCCGTGTTCCTTCAATTGCCCATGTGCCAGGGTCACGGTATCTCTTTCGAACAATCACGCGACCCCGGCAGGCATCGGTCCTAGCAGACCCCTTCAGTTTTGCTGACATCTCTTTGAGGCGCGCGTGGAACACTACGCGCCGTCGACCCGAGCTTGGTCCTCATCGGGCGGCGAGCTACCCATTGCTCGCCACCCGCAAGCTCGCGCCTACGGTGGCCAGGAGTCCGCAATCGATAGCTGTACGTCTCCAATGTTATTTAAGTAAATAACGAAACTATTTTCATTGAATCGTTATAGATCAAATACGTCATTGGACGTAATTGTTATAAACCCAGGCAATATTTAATCACCCCGATTAACAAATAGCGATAATGTATTTTTTTGATATAAAATGGAAAATATTTTACTTTAAAACAATGAACATGTCACGTTGCCTATGTTTAACAAAGGCATATCCGATTTCAAAGAAAATGGCCGTCGAAATTCAGAGAAGCAGACGGATTTCATTACGGTAAAACCGATAACTCCGCTTTGCAATCATAGAATCGTGATATGAACGACGTCTGTATAAACCATACTCAGCCCAATCTATTCCACAAGGGTACTGTTTCAATAGAAATATGAAAGGCTTTTGTAAGATTTTTTTCATAATAAAATCGTTTAGACGTTTGTCGATGTAGTTTTCGATTCAGTTTCGAGGATACACCTAAGCCGATGAGAACATATACATATATAGAATAACTGTTACGTTTAACACAAGATATCCTGACAGACTAATTATTCCTCAAATAAAAAGCCACTTATATCACAGAAGTTGTTTTCCAATGGTCATAAGGATATATAATAAATTACCCAAATTATATAGGGAACTGCCAGTCAATCGCTTTAAAACAGTTTTATTCAAATGGCTTATAGAAAAATCATTCTATTCTGTGAATGAGTAGGTACCTAAACTATAAGGATTAACATTGACACATATTGCTGTTATAATTTGACAAATTATTGACTTGATTATTCTTAATTTAAAAACTATGATTAAAGTTCGAATTTAATATCTTCATTTATTTAATTAATATTATCAATTACTTTGCATGCTAGGTTTAGCTAATCGTATTAAATACTGTAAAATTAAGCGACCATCTGTAATCTTATATCTTTAAACGAGCAATTCTTGTATATATATATAATCTGAATCTCGAAAACGATGTGCATCTGGATTGAGGGCCCATTTTTTGAACCCTTGCATACCGAAATAAGATTTATAGGGAATTTAGTTAAAAATAGTAAAAACTTAAAGCAAAGGGTCATAAATTTCTTAAACGTGAATTAAAACTGTTATGATGAAATAACTTGGGCCCTCAATCCAGACGCGTGCATAAAGTGGCATAGCCTAAATCTCAGTAAGTACTATACATTATGGTCACCCTACAAATAATTCTCTTACAAAAAATTGAAAATCAATTTTCTCTTAAAGTATGACATTTAGAAGAATGAACGATATGTTACAATTTAATTAAGACATAGTTAAAACTTTTATTCTAATTTGCGTTAATCTATGAGGTTGAGCCTAGTCAATAAACACAATTTACCAAAAAAATACCGAGCAAAGCTCGATCATCCAGATATTGTACTATAATTCATGCAAAAAATTAATTTCATTTCGTTTCAACGACAATACTAATGACTTATCAAGGATTAGTCTTAAAGTTCTACCTTCAAAGCTACTAGGAACAATTAAACGAACTAAAATGTTTGTTTTACTTGTTTTTGGCAACGCGTGCTACACTGTGTTGCTGCAGGTTTATACAGATGTCTGAAACAATGTTTGTACCAAACTGATGATATAGCTACTGCAAAGTCTCTGATAGTACGAAAAACCAAAATGTATAAGGAACAAGAATGTTTCAGCTATGTGTAGACAAGTGTTGAAAAATGTAAAGTGCCGTGCGAACAAAGTACACAATTATTGTATCTTCAAACACTACATGCTTTACTTAAACCTCTTTATTGCACACTGTACCTAATAGACTTTATTTATTCAACCGCTGAAAAAAACGGTTCTAAAGTCACCACGAATTTGTCAACATCTGAGCAACCACTCGTCACCTATTAGACGATGCTTGGTTGAGTTCTTTTGCGATATTACAAAAAAACGTTGCAATAACTCAAAATCCACCTCAGTGCGACCCTTTCAGTGTCCTCAGAGCAAATCCCTATTATAAATGGACTCGAGAGGCGAATTGTGGGCATTCAATGTGTTGAAGTATAATAAAGTAGTAAACCGGCTTATGTAGCTAGTGCTTCACAACTTACAAAATATTTGTTTTCTGTCAATACTAGTGAGACAAACTGAAAAATTAATCTGAAACATAAGGTGTCCATTTATAAACGTTCCTTAAAGTTAAGATGCGTTTAAACGTCAAAAATTAAGGTCAAATATTCGCTAATCACTACTAAACTTTAAGGAAAGATTATAAATATAGAGGACTAGCTTGCTAGCGGCTTCGCCCGCATATTATACTAATAAAACTTCCTCTTGAATTACTCAATCTATTAAAACAAAACCACATCAAAATCCATTGCGTAGTTTTAAAGATCTAAGCATACATAGGGACAGACAGCGGGAAGCGTCTTTGTTTTTTACTATGTAGTGATTTGTCCACTCCTTTTACTTCAATTACAAAAAAAAAAAATATTCATCTTTGTTTCAGGCACATTACCTCTAATTCACTTTAAATAAAGGCTTTGTTTATTTACTTTACTTATCCATAATTTAGTCCCTCAAATAGTAAATATTATTATGTCCATCTATCTAAAGTAGTATGGAACACAAATCAATAACAAGTACCTTAATCTTATTGGCTTCGTCAACTCGAATCTCGAAAGTCGTCGTCGAATTCACATTAATTATTACATTATATAATGTTAGTAACGCTGTTTGCAGGAAAAACCTCGCTAAAGTAAAAATGGAACAAGTGGAAAACTATTTATTACGCGACCGAGATCTGAATACAGCTCTAACAAACTTTGATGATCCAGTTTTTTTTTATCTCTGCATTTGAAAGTGATGCCGTCGCATATCATTATTTTTATGATGAGCAATTCTGTTCTGTTCATCCCTTTTCTTTTATGATTGTTCCAAAGTATTCCGCACAATATCTCCAGGACATCTGCCTCTCTGTTGGAGGTGTACCGCTGGAAAAGAAGTAAATTAGTTAAAAGTGCCAACAGCTTTTCTTGATTTTTAGCGATTGTTATATATGCTGTGTTTTGGCCATCAATAAAATCTGTCAACTACAGATTTGGTTGATGTTATCTTTAAAGGTTTAAATCAAGCATCACTTGTGGATTTCTCAATCAACAATCCACATTAGCGATCGACAAAAATATGACTTCGATCTTCTGATGCTAACATATTTACTCGATTTTGTTGGACCACACGTGTCGTTCAAAGAGCGAGCAAATCTGTAGGCGCCTTACATGAAAAACCATGTCAAGAGAATCATTTTTCATTGCAAAAATTGCCAACTTCTATCTAGAATAAGGGACCAATCTACACTATAAATAACATTTATGTAGGTTTACCAGTAATGAATATTAGGTACTATCATAATTTAAAAGATATTATAATTTTTGTAAGCATCCTTACCTATGCCACAGTTTTGGGCACAAGTAAATTTTCCTGCATTTATGTATGTCACGTTATCCGTACCACACACCGGATCATATTCCGATGTGGTCGAGCAGTCTTGCACACATTTATTTTGAGTGGCTGCCGCCGCAGTACTGCAACAAAATAAACACTCTTATAGTCGAGTCATTTTAATAGGTAATATTTGACGTCTGTCAGTTCATATGAAAGCAAATCGTAAAATTACTTGTATCGGTCATTATTACAATAAATATCTTATACCTCTGAATCTCGGAAACGGCTCCAACGATTTTCATGAAATTTAGTATACAAGGGGTTACGGGGGCGATAAATCGACGTAGCTAGGATTCATTTTCAGAAAATGTCGTTTTATTCATGTTTTTAATGACCAACTTTATCGATAATCAACTTGAACATAAACTTATTATTTTAAACACAATTTACCAAAAATACCCAGCAAAGCTCGGTCAACCAGATATTGTAATCGTAATTGAAAAAAGTTAAGTAATTGTGCAGTTCTAACAAAACGAAAAAATATATTATTTTATGCCCACCGTTACAAGGTTACGTTGTTGAATTTTGATAAATTGTCAAATGTTACCCATTAAAATGACTCCACTTTAGATTAATTTGTTTAACCTATTAATATTGATAGGCAACTTAATGCAGTTATTAATTACGAATTAATTATGATATCAATTTACCTGTTATCAAGCATAGCTTGGCCGGGCAATGTGGCTGTCGGTGGCACAATCACCGGTTTTCCCAAAATGGCTGCTGTGTCATTATCATTAAAGTTTGGAATGTTTCCTTGATTGTTAGGTAATTGAGGCTGATTTTGAATTACATTATTAAAACCTGGATTGACTGATGGACCTGGAGGAACGTTTACAGGATTTGGTATACCTTGATTGGGATACTGAATTTCTGATGGATTTGTATTCACACCACCCGGATAATTCATTGGAAACTGTATGTTGGTATCAGGATTGTTATTTGATGGATAATTTGGAAAATTGCCAAGTTGTCCTTGAACTGGTCTAAAATTTTGAGAATTCGTTTGTGGGTAATATTGGTTGGGCTGATATAGATTCGCTCCATCAGGAAAATGTATATTTGAATTAGGTAAATTTCCTAAATCATCAGGCCGAAAGTTGGGTTTCATTTCATTTTGATTTCCATTGCCTTGAAAGTTTCCCTGAGAAGGATACTGGTTATTTTGTGGAGGATACTGGAATGACTGCCCAGGACCGCCCTGATTTGTTGGAATTTCTACATTTTGATATGGTCTACCTATGTCATCTGGATACATTATAGACCCATCATCTGGTCTATTAGGATAGGATGGTCGTTGATAATTCTGGTACCGGGTATTGCTGTCTCCCTGGTAAGGGTAAGCGTCTTGGTTTGGGTATCCTCCCTGAACCGGTCTGTTCTGAATGTTTTGAGTAGGATATTGCGGCCTTTGGTAGTTCGGGCTCGGATTCATGCTGTCGCCCTGGTACGGATAGCCTTGTTGATTCGGATAGCCTTGTTGATTCGGATAGCCTTGTTGATTCGGATAGCCTTGTTGATTTGGATAGCCTTGTTGATTCGGATAGCCTTGTTGATTCGGATAGCCTTCTTGATTTGGATAGCCTTCTTGATTTGGATAGCCTTCTTGATTTGGATAGCCTTGTTGATTTGGATAGTCTTGTTGATTTGGATAACCTTGCTGGTTAGGATAACCTTGAGGTCTATTTTGAAAATTGCCTTGAATTGGGGAACTCAAACCAGACCCCTGTTGAGGCCGTTGCACGTTGTTATTCTGAAAAGAAGATATATTTCATTTTTTTACGATATTAGTAATAAAGCATAGGTTTATTAATTTAAACCTGTTAAAATTTTATTAAGCTTCTATTAGTTACAGCTGTATCTATTTATCGGCGTCAGGGCAGGGCCCGACGGCGGCGACCTCTCGCGTCCGGCCCTGGTGCGAGCCATGGTACAGAACGAGAGGGCATGGGAAGCCGTCACCTCCTTCTGCGAAGCAGTAATGCTCGCGAAGGAGGAGGTGGGGCGCGTGAGGGAGTGGCAGTCTCTGCGCCCTCACGTCCCTAGCCGCCGCAGGAGGAGACGCCCCGGGCGTCGGGAGTCAATAGGGGACTCCCGGCCACCACAGGCGCGAGCTTGCGGGCGGCGAGCAATGGGTAGCTCGCCGCCCGGTAAGGACCAGGCTCGGGTCGACGGCGCGTAGTGTTCCACGCGCACCTCAAAGAGATGTCAGCAGCATTGAAGAGTCGAGCATTGAAGGGTCGATGCCTGCCAGGGTTGTGAGATTGTTCGAAAGAGATACCGTGACCCTGGCACATGGGCAACTGAAGGAACACGGGTGGGTTTTAATCAGTAAAAGCCTGACACGCCGTGCCGCTCCGCCCAGAGCGGGAGAAGTCATTTGATGATTTCCCATTCAAAAAAAAAAGGGCAGGGCCCGAACCACATAGCCTGAACAACGCCTGCAGTACACTTTTTTAACAAAGATTATTACTCACATGCTATCTACTTCGTAAAATTCGTCAATATTAATTAAAATGTTTAAACTATTATCCTTTCCCGCAGCACTTCATAACCTAGTCATAATAAAATCTTTATTACCTCTCTGTTGTGTTTTTAAAACTTTTAGTTTTTGGAAATAGTTAGGGGAACGTGCAGAGGCAGCCCTGCTTTTTTTTACAAATCATACGAAAATATTCAATACAACAGTTAAAAAAGCACTTCTCTTTAAATTATAACTTATTGTAACATTACACTAGTACGCTATAATAAAAAACTAGAGCTAAGGTAAGTAGTAGGATATTATTGGGCATCCTACTCCACCTTCGTTCCTTCGGCTCACTCCGTTCGCCTCGTCACTCTCGGTGGATAGAATGCCCAATAATATTAATATTTCTGATATCGATGGCTGACCTCGTGAGTCGATGGAACTGAAGGTGGAGTAGAATGTTCAATAATATTTCTGATAAAGATGTCTTACCTCAAATTCAACTGTCGGTTCATTTCAATATACTCACCAGCTTAAAAACACCTACCCACCTGCTTTAAAACTTTACACGTTAACATAATCAGGTCTATATCTGAACGAACCAGTTATCTAAAATTCAGGACAGATTGTCTCATGTCTCTCCACATACTTGGGGATGGTGCATTGTGGTTTAGTGACACACATACCCGGTATCGTGACCAGATTGACTCGAGAACATCTGAACTTTAGGATACCGCATACATTAAACTAAATTAAGGACCGATTGTCTCATGTCTCTCCACAAAAGTAAAATAGCGCGCACCCTTAGGTTCACACACATTTATTCTGTGACCAGATTGGGTCGAGGACATCTAAATTTAGTTTAACACATTACAGACGATACATACTTTTATATCAATACACCCATCTGCTTTAAAACTTTACACGTTAACATAATCAGGTCTATATCTGAACGAACCAGTTATCTAAAATTCAGGACAGATTGTATCATGTCTCTCCACATACTTGGGGATGGTGCATTGTCGTTTAGTAACACACATACCCGTTTTCGTGACCAGATTGGCTCGAGGACATCTGAACTTTAGATACCGCATACATTAAACTAAATTTAGGACAGATTGTCTCATGTCTCTCCACAAAAGTAAAATAGCGCGCACCCTTAGGTTTGTACACATTTATTCTGTGACCAGATTGGCTCGAGGACATCTAAATTTAGTTTAACACATAACAGACGATACATCCTGTTACATCAACACGTAAAAATCAAGTGGCAAGCGCGGTCCCACGGATAGTCGATCCTTGTCCAGTATGCATAAAGCTAAGGCGCTGATACACTTGACAACGGCAGCCGGATCAGAAACGCATCGACGGTGAACAATCATTAGTGCTTATATCAGTTTTTACGTAACACTATTGATTCATAACCGTCGGTATCTCACATTATTCAATCTGGTGTACAAACTGTATGTGGATCCGCTGTTGTAGTCTGTTCCGTAGACGGTAACCGTACCCGGTGGTTGTCAGTTTTATGTATATAATCAGCTTTATGTATAAGTCAGCTTTATTAGTTCGAATCGGCAAATTTCAATGACAATGGAATGCACGCTTCCCACGTTCACATAAATTGCATTCCATGCATTTATATTGTTAAGTAATATGACCATCATGTTGTAAACACTAAATTAGTCTTTTATAGAACTTCCTACATATTATTTTCGTAAATTTATAAAGTTTGTAATCGCTTCTAGTTTTAACGTGTTTCATTCTTCTACGTACTAAGATTATATATTTTTATTTATATGAATGATATATTTTGTATCAAGTACGACACGAATTATTGGTCGAACCATCTACCACTTGTTATCGAGTGTGATTTAAAATTAATTAAGAGACCTTGAAAAAGAGAACACTGAGGTTATTAGGGATAATAAGAGTAAAGAATAAATGAATAAATACATTGGAGAAGCATTGAAATCCTAGAGTTAATGTTATTATTGAGAAATTGGATAACTATAAAACTATAACTCAGTCACGTACTTCCGATTCCTACACGATACCTACAGTTTCTTGGTTTCTTTCATTCCAAGTGTAAGTGATTATTTAATAATACGAATGAAAATGTTATTAGTGAGTAAACTAACTTACTCTGCACTAGTTTTTATATGATGATAACAACTTCCGAGTTTAACTGCAACTTAAAATTACTTGGGATCGGGTTCACTTTGTCGGCTTTATTTTTCAATTCTCAATACTTATGACACAGTAAAAATAAAAGAAGCAGAAGTATGTCTCGGCAGTGACATTGAAAGAAATTCATTCAGGTGCCATTTAAGCGAATGCCTAATGTGGAATACGTCGAAATGCCGACTGAGTTGATAATGTAAAAAATGATATTTCTGGTTTCAATATTGATGAATTCGAACACACAACACTGAATAATACAATTGATAATTTCGTGTCAAATTTCAAGTAACTAAATGTTGCACCCTCCGCGTATGTGCGTAACTACCACCCTCCGAGGCTGTTGAGTATTGTGCACACTGAAATTTCGAAGCGCGTCATCTCGACCGTTTTCTATGAAGTTAAACTACTGTAATTTTTTATTCTGTGTCAATTAACAAATTACAATTTAGCAAAATTGATATGCAATCAATACGGTTAAATATGACGTAAACGTCATTTTTTTTTATACAACTGTAAGACTTGTACTTAGAGTTTAAAATTGAAATTATCTATTTTTGTGCTGAAATTGTATTTTTTGTGTATATAAACGAATTAATTTCAATCAATAAATTACATTCGCTCCGGAATCTTCAAAGTGACAAGTAGTACTAGTGGTACTTTAATATCGACTTTCTAACATGTAAGTGAGTACCTACTTATTAATTTTTTAATTTGAAGTTATAATGCTCAGCTACGGACCTGGTTTTGCCTGCCGGCTGTTGTAATTATCATGCCCTATTTATCCATCGTGACTGCTACTCAGCTACGTACCTGGCTTCTGCCTGCCGGCTGATGTAACTGTTATCGATCTGTCATAAATTGATAGATTTCTTATTTATTGTATTTCAAAAAAGACCTTGTAGGTTTTTGTTTTGTTATATTAAACATGACTTTTTTTGTTGTACATTAGGTCTGACTCCGACGTTTCCCGTATGTCTGACTACATAAAGAGCCCGGCAACTGATACAAAGGTCGTGTCGAGAAGGACCCTGCCAACGAAAAAAACTACAAAGCGCAAAGCTTCGTCGGTCGTAGAATCAGGATCAAGGTAGTTTATCAATACTCTTTATCTGACTTATCCCTTTTCATTAGTCTCACTTATTATATTATAACATAGATCTCAATAGAGAACTTTTATTTGTAACAATAATTTTAAGTAAATATATACTTACTTATTTTATCATGCAACATAGTTTGTATCTAGAAAAGTGTTTCTTCTAGATTATTAAAATAAAAATTTTAATTGTTTACAGTGACCAGAAACCGGGGAGCACCGACCTTTTCGGTTTGGAAGACTTTGGTGGCCTTCCTCCGAAGTCGAAGTTAGGATCATCCTTGCTGTCCCGCGTAGCCAACGGGAAGGTACGACGGACAGCAGATCTAAGCGGTGCCTTTTTTGTGGAACTGAAGGTATTCCATAAAGAAAATATCATCTCCATTGCTCCTGAGGAGCGTTGGAAGAAGGCAGAAGTTGCTTTGAAACTTCAACTGGAGAAAGGTAGTTCACAGTGGAACTCACTACAAAAATTCATGCATAAGGCTCATGAGTTGTTCAATGACTCAGAGCCTGTATATTATAGTGATAAGATAAATTTTAAATCTAGTTAGGTAATCACTTAAAATTTAAATTGGGACACCTAAAATTAATGTTTATTTTTAAACTTAGTAGGTAGAATGTCTTAAATTCTTGTTCAAGGCTTAGGAGTTGATCAAAGACTCAGAGGCTGTATATTATAGTGCTAAGATACATTTTAAATGCACTTAGGTAATTAATTTAAAATTAATATTTAGGACATCCTAAATAAATCTTTATTTTTAACTTAGCCGGTAATTAATTACGTTAGAATGCCTTTCTGCACTGTTTGTAACACATCTGTTGAGCGCAGTCACTGGACAGGTCATCTACGCAGTACCAATCATAAAAATAAAAATGTTTCATACGTTTGCGAAGGTGTTGAATTAATTAATTCTGCATTCCGAAATCGTATAGCTTCTTATAGAATTATTGACACTAGTGAAAATTATTCTTTAGATTCGTTTTTGAGTAATAATCAAGAAAAAATCAAAACATTAATCAACAAATCTCTGAAAGATCATGTATGTCTAAAAATTAATTTTGAATATTTTGCTTTGTTTTTGATGGTTAAAAATGATAGTCAGGAGATGAAATCATTTGCTACAAAGAATTATGTGGTACATCAGAATTATGAATATGATTTATTGACATCTCAGGTTAGAAACACGTTGAAAAAAAAATTAGAAGAATTTCAAGATCGTGACAGTGGCTGGACATTTTTAAACAGTTCGCATTTGGAAGTTAATGTTAACAAATATCAACCTTTACGCGGCTCAAGCTTTATCGAGTTGCCGACCGTAGTTAAATCAAAAAAAGCATGTATTAATATTCGCAATAAAGATAATTATTGCTTTTTATGGTCAGTTGTTGCTGCTTTATATCCAGCAAAAACTCATCCTGAAAGAGTATCGTCTTACCCCAATTTTCAAAGTGTGTTAAACATAAAAGACATTCAATTTCCATTGAGTTTCTCAGATATTGCTCGATTCGAATTAAATAATCCCGATATTTGTATATATATTTATGGCTTAAAAAATAATACCGTGACTGGACCGCTTTATAAACCAAAATTTTTGAAGGAAAAAGTGATTCATTTACTTTACTTAGAAAAAGATGATTTATCACATTATTGTCTCATTACGGATTTACCGCGTCTTGTTAAAAATCAAATAACAAAGCACCACAGTAAATTATACTTTTGTGATGTTTGTTTAATGTTCTTTGATAGTTGTGATAATCTTACTTCACACAGTTGTGGAGGAGTTGCTACTGAACTACCACCAAAAGGCTCTTTCATTCAGTTTGAAAATTATGGTAGAAAGCAATTTGTACCATTTGTTATATACGCCGATTTTGAAACAATGCTAGAGCGGTACGACTCCTGCGACCCTGACCCAACTCAGGCGAGCACCGTTACGAGACAGCGACATGTGCCCATCGCTTTCGCTTATCATATTACGTGCACTCTAGATGAAACCTATAATCGTTATGTCTCGTATCGTGGTTCGGATTGTGTTTCAAAATTTGTGAAGTCTATCTATAAAGATACCAAAAAAGTTTATAGAATTTTAAATAATACCGTTCCCATGATTTACACGAATGAGAATGCTCTCGACTTTGAAAACTCTGATACATGTCATATTTGTGAGAATTTCTTGCTAGGTGATAGGGTACGCGATCATTGTCATTTGACTGGTAAATATCGTGGCGCAGCTCACAGTTACTGTAACCTGCAATATAAAATGCCTAAGTTTCTACCTGTATTTTTTCATAACTTATCGGGTTATGATTGCCATCTTTTCATAAAAGCATTAGGTAACGCTCCGGGATCTATTAAAGTCATACCTAAAACAAAAGAAAACTATATTTCTTTCACGAAGTATATTCCGATTTCCGATAATGAAAGCATACAGGTACGATTTGTAGATTCATTCAAGTTTTTAGGAACTAGCTTAGAAAAGTTAGCAAGAACAATGAAAAAACAAGACTTCAAGCAATTAAAATCTTATTTTCCTGAAAAAACACAATTTGATCTACTTACCCGTAAAGGAGTGTACCCATACGATTACATGTCTCAATGGAAACATTACGAAGATATATGTTTACCATCTAAAAATCATTTTCATAACTCCTTGACTAATGAATCAATTAGTGATGAAGACTATAAACACGCTCAGACCATTTGGTCAGTATTTAATATTCAAAATATGGGTATGTATACAGATTTATATCTTAAAACCGACGTTCTTTTGCTAACAGACGTGTTTGAAAGTTTTCGAAAAACTTGTAAACAATACTATAATCTCGATCCCGCGTTTTATCTTACAGCACCAAGTCTTTCATTCGATGCAATGCTTTTGAAAACTAGAATTAAATTAGAATTGATAAGTGATGTTCAAATTTTTAGAATGATACAAGAAGGCATTCGTGGAGGTGTTTGTATGTGTTCCAAAAGACATGTCAAAGCCAATCATAAATACTTGGATTCTTACGACTCGTCTCTGCCGAATTCATTTATTATTTATTTAGATTGCAACAATTTATATGGTTATAGCATGTGTCAATATTTGCCTTATTCGGATTTTAGATTCATGAGTAGACAGGAAATAGATGATTTGCAATTGAGCTTAACAGATATAAGCGATACCGCGGAAAACGGCTATATTCTTGAAGTTGATTTATTGTATCCTAAAACATTGCACGATGAACATAACGACTTTCCATTTTGTCCAGAAAAATTTGTTGCACCGGGTGGTAAGAATAAAAAATTAATACCGAATTTGTATGACAAATACCACTACGTTATTCATTACGTTCATTTAAAAAAATGTTTACAACATGGATTGGTGTTACGAAGGATTCATCGTGCAATTGTTTTTAAGCAAAGCTGTTTTTTAAAACAGTACATCGATCTTAACACTCAACTACGACAAAAAGCAGAATCAACGTTTGAGCAAGATTTTTTTAAATTATTAAATAATAGTATTTTTGGGAAGACTCTGGAAAATGTTGAACAAAGAGTAGATGTAAAATTAGTTAACAAATGGTGCGATTCAAACAATAAAACGAAAAAGACTATTTGTGCTGAGAAATTGATAGCCAGTCCATATTTTCATAGCGCTTCTGTGTTTTCTGATGATCTAGTAGCAATACAAATGAAGCCTTCGCGTGTTATACTTAATAAACCAATATATATAGGGTTCACAGTGTTAGAATTATCTAAGACCCATATGTACGATTTTCACTACTCTGTCATGAAACCTTTTTATGGTAAGCGAATTGAATTGTGCTATACTGACACAGATAGCTTAATTTATGATGTCCAGAGTAATAACGTTTATAAAGATTTCAAGCTCAATTTTTTAAAATATTTTGATACCTCTAATTATGACATAAACAATGAATTTCACTTGCCCATTAATAATAAGAAGATCCCAGGACTGTTTAAGGACGAAATGGGTGGTAAAGTTATTAAAGAATTCGTAGGACTGCGCTCAAAACTTTATTGTATTAAAACCTTAAAAAAAACAATTAAAAAAGCCAAAGGTATAAAAAAATGTGTAACGAAACATTTAAATATGATTGATTATAAAAATGTTTTGTACAATTGCAATGTCATTCGTAAAAAAAATGTAATGTTTAGGTCAATAAAACATGAAATATTCACTCAGAACGTAAATAAAATAGCACTTTCAAGCAATGATGATAAACGGTTGCTATCATTTGATAAAGTATCTACTTTAGCTTGGGGTAATGCAAATATATTTATGTAATGTATTACCATACTTAAAAATGTAATTAGGAACTTACAATAGTGACATTTCTATCAAGTATTTTATTGATTGTAAAACATCCTAAATGGAAAGTCAGATAATTTTATAACGTAGCTACTATCTTACTTACTAATTTAAAAAGTTTGTTAATCTTTAAATATGAAATATAATATTGTCCTGTAATTTAATTCAAATAGTATCGTCTGAAGTTACTTTTGAACCCAGCTATAATATTATAGCTGGTATTATATCTATGTAATTCTAAAATGTGTGTATTCTTGGTGTCCCTTGTAATTGTAGTTTTTATCTGTATGTACCTACTAAATATATACTTAAATAAATAATATTTTGTGATTTTATCTCTGTTTCATTTCCATTCCTGATTGATGACAAAGCATACAGGGCTTACACCATGTTGTGCACGAGGATACAGGTTCCAACTGGATAAAACATGCAATGTTCATTTTTGATGACATAGCACTCATGGCTCGAAGTTCACACGCGCGGTGTAGAATATGACACCGATCAGGTGCTCGTGCACGAGCTCGAACGTGTTGAAACTTGAAATTGAATCACAGCGCTTTAAGGCTTTATGGAGTCTCATTACACATTAACCACGTTCCACAGTCGTATTATTGTGTAGAACATTCATTATTAGACAGTTAGCCGGAGCGGTCATATCACGTCGAATAAGAACGAAACGAATTGTAAGTATTGTAGAACTACCCATATATTTATAACGTTAATTCATCATGTTTTTATGTAATTATATTTAATTATTATTTCGGTTGTTTCAGATCATTGATAATGTGTGATTCACCAGATATTATCGACTTCTCGCAATACGCGCAAGGTTTTCCGACCCCGAGTTTAAGCTGGCATATCCCAGAACAACAAAGACCTGTTCACAAGGAGCCTAGAGCAAGACAAGACTGCGGACCTGTCAACAAGAAGCCTAGAACAAGACGGGAGTGTGTAAAACAGAAGTCAGCTCTGCCTACCTGTCAATCATTCGTCATAAACAATGAGAAGAAAAAAGGATTACGACTGATCCAGGTACAAGTGTTGGACATCAGTGAACAACTAGAATCTGCAAGTGACAATGATGATGTGGTAATTTTAAGTGCGCAGTATATAGTGACTGAATCGGTGGACCATGTTATGGAGGAGACGCAATCGTTAATTAATAAAATATCAAAAAAACTTTGTGGGGACAGTTGTTATTACTGATGAACTATTAACTGGTGTCATTATTTTGTAAGTATCTACTATATTGTTTAAGTTTTATAGTGATAAGCAATAATAAATTATGTAAGTAATATTATAGTTATCAGACTATATTATTATTAGGTATATATAACATTTATTTGCTTTCTTATTGTTTAGTGTTTAAACATTTGTGGTTTTTATGGTGTGTAAGTTTTGAATGTATACATTTTTAAAATAACAAATATGTAAGTTTTATTTTAATTAACTTTTGTATTTTATCCTGTACATACCTAGTCTAAAAAAATATAATAAAGTTAAATACATATAAAAAGAAAAAATATGTAATGTAGATTTCTTTGATTAATCTAGTTGGGCTACTGTTCAATCATCACAAGTTTTTTAAGTATGTAGGTAACATTAAATAAACTATGTGGGAACAGCTATTATTATTATTATTGGGTAGGTAGTTATAATTAGTTTGTAATAATTGTAAATAATGTAAAAAGTAAATAAATATAAAATGAAAAAATATGTACTTAATGTAGATTTCTTTGATTAATCTAGTTGGGCTACTGTTCAGTCATCACAAGTTTTTTAAGTTAAGTATGTAAGGTAACATTAAATAAACTATGTGAGAACAGCTATTATTATTATTATTGTGTAGGTAGTTATAATTAATTTGTAATAATTGTAAATAATGTAAAAAGTAAATAAAAATATTTTGTAGTTTAAATTATGTTTTATTTTGTATTACTTATAAATACTCGAACTTTAAATTAGCTCTAGTGTAATGATATACATATAGGTTATTTGCTTTCAGAATGTTTTATTAGAATAATTCGTTTAGAATACCGTATGTACCTATATTTGAAATAAAATTTATTAGGATTATCATTTTGCTGCAGCTAATTTAAAGTTTGTTATATGGGTCTGATTATATTAAATAAAACACTCTTGAGTACATAGACATTTTTAATTAACTGTTCAACACAATAATTATTAAATAAATAAATTAAATACAGACATATTATTATCAAAATACCATTTTCTAATACACACAGCATTATTCAATGCACAATTCAATTTATGGTTCACACAATTAAAATCAGTTTTATTTTTACAGAACTTTTTTTTTAATGTCGCAAAATTAGGACATCCCTTCTCACCTATGTCAATCACTTCACAGTTTGCACATAACTCTTTAATCCACGTAATCTTTTCCAAACCCTTTGTCATAATTTTTTTATTTTCTAAATATGGTAAAATAACACGTTTAAACTCTTTGTAGTCTATGTAGCCTTCACTCCAGTAAATTCCTCGATTTCTTTCTAACCATCTCACCTGCTTTTTTTCTTCTAGTGTTAGGTAATGGAATGAATATGGTGGTTTCACCAAGAACGTCTGTGTATGATCATGACTCGCAATGGCCAATTCTTTAACAATAAAATGATTTAAAGAATCTTTAAATCCTTGGAGTTCCACTATAAGGGTGTCCGACTTCATGATATCTTCTTAACAATGTTACTTAATGGTTTGTATTCAACAATGCAATCGTTCAGAATGAGACAATATGCTGAAGTTTGATCTGGTATCTCCGAATCACTTTCAATTTCTACTCTCACGTCCACAACTGGCCCTGTCTTTAGATTATCCGCTTGTCTAGAGCAATCAATGACAAACAGCGGTGCTAAATCTCTAAACTGTTTTTCGCTTAATATGGGTTCCGGTCGACGTCCGTAATACGACTGTTGAAATCTGGTGTATTGCTCGTATAATAAAGCGATTTTGTTATTAGCAAAACTCGTATTTAGGTTTTCATACGGAAAATAAGTTGAATTGAGATACACTCTAACGTCTCGAACATGACAGTGATCGAATTGAGACATGTCCGAACTTGCATTGCTTTTCCTATTTGTTTGTAACCCGATAATAATGTACCTTGGTTTTTCTATTTGAGATGAAGTTTTGATTGACCAGGTATGTTTTGTAGTTTTAGGTAAAGCTGGATATTCGTACAGATCCCAATTTCTGTATACCATTTGAAGTGATCTATCTTTTTCTAATAGTTTTAACAAAGTTATTTTTTCTTTGTCTGATACTTTAACATGCGGTACGCGCCATATAATTTTGTTGATCTGAACGTCGTCCACTATTTCGCCGGTGTTAAGTTTTACAGCGTTCAAATTAGTATTACTTCGTAACAATATCAGTTCATGTCTGCTATTTATCACAACTTTTTTATAATCTTCAGCAAACCCGAGGATGTTACGTAATGGAATAGAAACAGAAAATTTTCCACCATTAATATTTTTTATACCATCGATATTCCAGCCCCAAGCATTAGACATTTTTGATTCACTTTCATTCATTGATATTAATGATTTCATGGTTGTAGTTATACCTGCATTTTTTATTTTATCAATCTCCACTCCATTTAACTCATACCTAATATCTTGAAACAAGTACAGTAGACCATTGTTTGTGAAATTGATACTAGTAGCTTTGTCTTTCGTATCTTTTTTGTTTACGATAACAGTGCCTTCTAAATAGAGTGTGCTAGCTGAAGGAAGTATGTACAAATCCTGTTGGTTGATGGGAATGCGGATTTCATCGTTCCTGTTGAAACTCGTTACGTACGGCTTGTAGGAATGAAATTCGATTCCTTCTATAGTATTATCGTAAGTTGGAGCGGATAAAACGTCTAAGATATTCATTTTAACAATCCGATCGCTCTAAGGAACGCTTTATTGCCTTTAGTTAATTTTATTATCTTCTTAGAGAAAGGTCTTCTTCGATAGGTAGCTCGGGCAGAACTGATATTCTTTACTTGGTGAAACACATTTTTATTGTAGTCAATCATCTTTTTCTTCTAAGATGCAGATATACCTGCACTTCTTCACCACGTAAATTGATTAATCGTTTGTTTATATCTAACAGTCTGATATGTATGCAGCTTATGTTGTTTTGATTGATTGGAAAGTATATTGCGTTCTTCGGGATTTCTATGATCCTGTATCCTGGCGGCACATTAAGTGCAAATTCGTGAATAATATGACTTGGTTCACCGTTCACAAATGAACCGCTTACAATATCACATTCAATCCTGACTACGGTCGTAGGTAGAATGTTGACTGGAGACTGTGACACATGCCATTTATTTGCTGTTAAAATTTGTTTGTTAAACCCTAATAGTCTTCTAAAAGAGTCTCCTTTGATAAAATTAATGTCTTTTGTACAGAATATTGTAGTTTTTAAAGTATTATTATTGCACCGTAGTTTGATCGCTGCATCTTTTATTTCAGATTTTAAATAATCGCTAATATCTTGTAATTCATAAGTACCTTCCGGTACTTCAATAACTTCATTAATGCCATAATAGAACTTATTATTACTTTTGTCAATGTTTGGAATAGAATTAAATGTTGAAAAGTGCAATAAAGCACACTCATACTCTCCGTCTAGTTGTAAAGTATTAGGATAGTATGTAGTTAACACTGACGAGTCTCCAGTTATCGACAAAGTGAGTGACATCTTGCAAATGATTGATATAAAAGAAAAGCATTTATTTTATAATACATTTTTATTCCAAAAAGTCAACAAATAATTTAAACATAAATGACCACAATTGACTGCGTTTAATTTTTGATATCCTGTGTAGTTATATAACACATCACAATTTTTGAAATATTGCATCAATTCCATTGGAGGTTTTAAATTTCCATAGCTATCAAAGTATTCACAGTGATTGTATACTTTAGCATAAGCTACCCAATGCGTTCCTTCGTTCTTAGAATCGTCTAAGTTAACGATACCACATTCAATGTCTTTCGGCTTTGAAGGTAGTCGATCCTTCATGTAGACCCCCCGAAAATATGGAATGTGTCTTGAATACTTTCGGATGTCTACATCAGTTAGAGGGCGATTGGGTAGCATATTTTTCAGTTTTTTGAAGATGTTATAAACAATCCTTTACCACTTTTATACGGTCTAATGTATAAACCCTTACCCAACACTAAAGCCTCCATAGCTTTATTATGTCGCTCTGTTTCTTGCAAATTTTGTTTGCTTGCTTTGTAATCATTAACGGTTTTTGCAATGCCAGCTGCACCACCAGCTAAAGTTCCTAAAGCCGATAAACCAGCGAAAATTGGAATTAAAGGTAGAACTCCTCCAGTCTTTGGTATGGGTATTACTCGGGGTACTCGAATTCGATGGTGAATGTTTGGAAATAACTTTTTTGCGGTTAAGTAAGCTGCTTTTATTAAAGTCTTATTATCTTTGTGTTTGAGTTTCTTAATTTTTGATTTTATTTTCGAAACTAAGCTTTTAAATGTTTTAATGCCTGATCCAGACTTTAGTTTCGCTTTCATAACTTTGCTTACCAACCAGGAGCTTAATTTTTCACCTTTCCCCGCATCTTTTGATTTAAGTCTTTGTTTAGCCATATCAAGTAGTTGTAAATCAGCTTTGTGACGATTTGATACGTCTGTATGGTTTGTATATGCAATGTCGTGTTGCAAGCAAGCTTCGTCTAGCTTATTTACACCTCGATCACCTCGCGCTAAGCGTTTATGAAGTTTGGTTCCTGGTCCACAATAATTGTATCCTGGCAAATGCACTTCGAATGGTAGATTATTAATTATGTTGTTAACTAGTCCACCCCCTTGCATTACTCAAATTAGAATGATATGATTTCGAATGAAAATGGTTTTATAATAGTTAGTTCATTAATGCAGCTTTTTCAATCCAACTGTTTTCTGCACTGCTTAGACCTAACCATTTAACATACAATTTATTTCCTTTCTTTTTCAAAACCTTTTCTATCAAATACACATCAGGATAATTAGATCTTTGCAGTTCTTGTTCGTAAAAAGCTCCTAATATGTTTTGGTTTCGTTGATCTTCTATGTGATATGTCACTGGTAAGGTTTTATTTATCTTTTTTATAATAAATAATTCAGTTGACCAATTAGGAGTGTAACCTTTCTCAAAATTATGTTTGTATTTACTTATACGAACACAATCACCAACTTTGAATTTAGGCTTCCACTGAACCAAATCATGTTTGTTTATTTTTTCTATATTTTCTTTGATAACTTGTTCATTACATTTATTCACATCAACCGGTTTAAATTGAATAGTACGATGTTTGGTGTTGTTATATCTCTTCAATGTGTCTTCCAATGGTAGACCTAGCCACCTATAGTTTCCATTGAGACTAAAATATTTATATAATTTATTTTTTAAAG
The DNA here is from genome assembly GCA_932294355.1 of Aporophyla lueneburgensis. NCBI lineage: Eukaryota > Metazoa > Arthropoda > Insecta > Lepidoptera > Noctuidae > Aporophyla > Aporophyla lueneburgensis. The sequence continues at coordinate 15,023,450 of OW028746.1, read as the reverse complement.
TTCTTATCAGTCTCTCTACAATTGATGCTTTTTTAGTAGAAAACGATGAGTAATGGTTAATGTTGTGCTTTTTCATAAGCGTTTGAAAAGTGATGTTATAAAATTCGGTTCCCATATCAGTCTGTAAATTAACAGGATCATTACAACTACTAAGCAGTATATGTTCGAATGCACGAGTAACATCAAATTTATTTTTCGATTTTAACGGTTCAGCCCAGGCATACTTTGAGAAACAGTCAATCACCACAAGGATGAAATTATAACCTTTGTTATATTTCCTCAGGTTTTGCATGTCCATCAAGTCTGCTTGCCATAAGTCATGGATTCCTTTCAGAATAACAGAACGACGAGGAAAATTTCTTCGTGTTGCTTTGTGTATTTCATTTACAATTTGCTGTTTTACCATTATGGAGTTTTCTGAAGTAATTTATCTACCTCTGCTTTAGTATAAAACTTATCTTGCAAATGAGTTGAAACCTCAGGTAACCTTGCTTTTAAAGTAGCTTGAACTGTACCCTTTGCATCTTTTATGATTTGAGTACGCAATGTAGCAATCAGATTATTAAATTCTTTAAACATATTAGCATTCAACCCATCTACATAATCTTTATTCACAGCCAGATTATTTAATTCTTTTAACGTGTTAGCATTCATTCGATCTACATAATCCTTGTTAACAGCATCGTTTGCTTCTATTGGAGATGTAATTCCTGTCAGTCTTGATGTTTTTAAATCAAAATCTCCGTTTTCTGATTTTAACAATGCATTTTCATTAAAATCAAATAACTCTGATAAACGCATTCTTTTGTGAATGTAGTGTCCGAATTTATCTACGTTCATGTTTAAGGTGTATTTTATCGAGAGGCTGATGACAAAATAAACATATTTTCAAACATTTATTTATTTATAATCTTACATTCACGCAATTCTTCAATGATAGATATAATTTCATTATCTAATCCTGTGTTGCCAGCATCTCTAGATGCAATTAATAATTTCAACCTTTCCACTAGTTCATTAGGATTATCCCAGTACACTAAATCTACGTCTTTTCTCCACTTTTTTAGTAACGGTAGACCCTTTCCCTGAACTGTATTCTTCAGTTTAAAAAGAGGTTTAATAACTTGTAAATATTTTTGTCCTTTATTACTTTTTATTGGCTTACTGGGCTCAAAGTCTCGACGATGTGCATTTGTATCAAGTAGCATCAACTTATAATTTTGCATATCACTATCTGTAACCAAGCTTAAGTCTACATCTTTCTTAAGCAACAACTGTTTTAATCCAGGTGTATTTCGGTATTTACGTCCAGCCACGGTGATGTATTGATCGTTGAGCGTTATGCAAGCAGAACCTAAAAGCAGTTTCCCGCGGTCTGCTCTAACTCCAAATGGAATATCTACCAATGCTTCTGAAGACACTGACCAGGATGACGTATCATAATCTTGGTTACTTTCAACTACTGATTCATAAGAAGAGTCACTGTTGATATCGGATTCATATTTGTCTTCACCGTCATTATTATCATTACTTCCTGCGCTATCAGTTCTTTGTTTCTGCAATTTTTCGTTAACAAACGGAACATCAGCAAAATCATCACTAACACGCAGGAGAGGACTTTGCTTACTAGCATTAGCAATTATGTTGAGAGGTTCTGTTACAGGTTTGAAAACAGATTCCAGTGCTTGTTTATTGTTAATCTCAGTATCTCTCATTTTTCGTACTTTTATCTTTACTGCTTCTGCTGCATCAACAATTTGACGTTTCAATGTTTTTTCCATATTGGTAAAACAGGTTGTAATTGATTAAGCGTCGTACGGAGAATAATAATGTCAGACAGGTTATAGCCTTATATAGGTATAAAGTCATGTTCTTAATCAAAGACTACAAACGTGTCAAATTTACTTCTATAACATCCTTTGTTTTTGGAACAATCTTTATTAATTACAACATAATTGAAAGGTATACTCCATATTTTTGAACACATTTCCCGAAATTCAATCCATGTCATGTCAGTGTTGACGTGTTCTTCATACACATGTCTCATATTTCTTTCATCTTGTTTAAAAAGTACGATTAGATTTGCGTTGTCTCTTACTAACTGCTTAGGGATTTTACTATACGTCTGATTTAGATAAAAACAATCGATGAACTTGTGTCTCCCCATAGCAAAATAATCACGCATACTATTTTGATTTTCACAAGCAACATCATCAAATACGATTACAGAATTTGGTTTTGCGGTCTGAACACTCAGCACTTGTTCATTTTCGTGATATTTCTGAAATGAAATGCCTGGTACGCGTTGCAAGACTTTTTCTAAAAACACGTACTTAGGTTGTTGCAAGGTTTTAGAATAAACATAAACATTTTGAAATCTTAAACCATTCTCATGTATAAGAAGACCAATTAATAAATTAGTTTTTCCGCAATTTGATGGCCCACAAATAATACATCGTACCGATTTAGGTAATAATTCTCCATGACGAAAACCAGTCTCCTGAGAATTAACATAAAGTTTGTTTACATGTAACGATTGTGGTTGTTTTACAAATTTCATGATGACTGCTTGAAACGGTTAAATTAATAATGAGTCAATTGTTGTTTTACATTAACCTTTATAACTCATAATCGCTAACTGGAATGAATGTACGAGCAACCTGACCATGGACGTCTTTCAATATAAAATAGTGAGTGTTATGGTAAAATAAGGAAAAAGTAATATTGAGTTTTAGAACTAAAATAGTGGAAAAGACGTTGAACCATAACATTTCATTTATATTATTGGGCATTCTACTTCGCCGAGAGTGACGAGGCGAACGGAGTGAGCCGAAGGAACGAAGGTGGAGTAGGATGCCCAATAATATCCTACTAAGGTAATTAATTAAATACTTTGATAATAAACTTTACCTGATTTCCGTAAGGGGAAAAGGAATTCGTTGGATAATTACTTGTCGGATTTCCGAATCTTCCCGACCTAAAGTTTGGGAATCCCATGGTACCGAGATCGGAAAATCTCGGCTGTAGCGAACTTGGGGAGCTGCCTTGATTACTACTTGTGTTGGGAACTTCTTGTGCTCCAAGTAATTTGATAAATACTAGAAGAAATAAGTCAATATTAATTTCAGTATCAGAAAAATAATAAATTATTTATAAAACATTGACATCACCAATAAAATAACACGTTTTTAGTAACGTAGGGACTTACTTAGGACTAAGCAACATTGTAAATTCGTTCTTTTATCAATCATTTTTAATTATTTATTTTATCAAACTTCTTATTAAATAAATAAAATCGCCACTAATTCAATTATTTACGGAAACAACTTGTAGGTATCTAATTTACACTGTGTCTATTATAATGTGTGGCACCAAACTAACTTATCACTCACTTCAAATAATCGTTATCAGCCATTAACTGTTATTATATAACCGGCACAGAATCTTTGCTTAATCTTTGGTCATTTATTACTTTAGGTAGTACCTATAAGTTAATAGACGAGGAACGGAAATTCCATACATTAAGAAAATATTTCCCGGGGGTAATTACCATCATTTTACCTACATCAAGAACTAGTGGTGGTCCAGTGGTAACGGCCGCGACTTACAAGTAGTAGGTCGTGAGTTCGCACCCAAGCAGGCGCATTACTTTGTGTAAATTATTTCATCGCCACTGCTCTCAAAACGGTGAAGGAAATCATCGTAAGGAAACCGGCATGTCTTAGAACCAAACATTCGAAGACATGTGACATCTACCAACCCGCACTGGGCCCGCGTGGTGATTATGGCCCACTCCCTCTCACCGAGAGGAGGCCTGTGTCCCAGCAGTGGGAACATTATAGGCTGATGATGATGATGATGAAGAACTAGATACGATTTGCTAATGGGGAATTTGTAAGACAAATATTTTACTAAATACATCAGGTGAATATGTTACAATTTATCGCTGGCTCTGCCAGAGCCGCGAGATTTGTTCGAAAGAGATACCATGGCCCTGGCACACAGGCAACTGAAGGAACACGGGTGAGTTTTTAGACAGTAAAAGTCTGACACACCCTTCCGCTCCACCCAGAGCGGGAGAAGTCATTTGATGATTTACCACCCACAAAAAAAAAATACTACGCTGCCTCAAGAGGCTGCTATTCGTAGGTAGCATAAGGTTATAGGTATTCCTACTCGATGTTTTATTCACCTTTGGGGGGTGCATTATTTTTGCGTCCACGAGTGCCAATAAGCACCTACTATGTCTGGCGAAAGAAATGGAGTTACCGACATAGCTTGCAGAGTAAGCAGGTTGAAGTGGCAGTAGAGTGGACATGTATGTCAAAGGACCGATGGCCGATGGAACAAACGACTCCTGGAGTGGAAACCGCGTATCGGCAAGAGTAGTGTGGGACGGCTACCAGCTAGATGGACCGACTACCTCAAAAAGGTGGCTGTGACAACGCCACAATCCACCTAGGTAGGCCCTGTCTTCTGCCTATCCAATAGATCTTTTTTTTCTGGATGGGAAATCATCAAATGACTTCTCCCACTCTGGGCGGAGCGGGAGGGCGTGTCAGACTTTTACTGACTAAAACCCACCCGTGTTCCTTCAGTTGCCCATGTGCCAGGGTCACGGTATCTCTTTCGAACAATCACGCGACACCGGCAGCCTATCCAATAGGATGCAGAAGGCAGAGGACGGGGTGTTGTGGCGCTACATAGGAGGGGCCTATAACCAGAAGTGGACTGCGATAAGGTGCACCCTGATCGTCAGAACCGCGGTCACTTTGCTGAGAGGGGATGAATTATTGGCTTATAAGGTTAGAACTTTTTTATTTAGTGCCGCTATGGGAGAAGAAGATTCACCTTTGGATACTCTGAGATATCCCAATTGCTTAGCGACAAATAATTCTGTTGATTGAAGTGAGACCTAGGTACTTTCCTATCCGGCAATCATTTACCGAAATTGTATAAAGTATGCAATCCAATTCAGAGTATTCAACCAACAAATAAATCTGGCGATGTTAATTATAGCAGTGCCCAACAACCGGTAAATGGTACCCTAATAATACCATTCATTAAAAAGCTATGTGGCATAAAGGACGAGTGCTCCCCGACTCGACCCCCGAACGTGTCGAAAAATAAAAGAGGTCGGACTAACACAGGAGGCAATTACCATTCTAACGTTCTCTTATGATGTTTTTCTATTTTCACTCTAGCATAGTAAAAGCGAGGTGCTTGACACTTTTCATGCTGTTACTTTACCGGTTTATATTTAATTTATGTTTAGGTAAAGACACAAGCAGCTAAGTAGCTGCTAGTGGACAAGACAACATCCTAAAGGGGCAGGCAGCAATTGCCGACTGGATATGTAAGACGGAGGACCCTGTATTTTTGTTGGTGTGTCATGAAAGGAACCGATGCCCAGTAAGTAGTAGTAGCATATTTAGTGGTCGCACTACTCAGTTCTACTTTACTTCCCCCTTAAAAAAAAATGAAAGTGTAGGTAGAGCCTTACCAGGATCATTTTCCAGTAGCTACAGCCAATAATTGGCTAACATTTTTTTCTTCTTTCTGTCGCTCTTTTTCTTCTTGTTTATACATTTTACTGTTTTTTTTTTTTAATAAGGTCGTACGTGTTGTATTTCCCACTATAGTACGTACCTAGATACTATCCCAAAGAGACAGACTGCGCCATCTATGAAGGCGATGCTACACGAACTGCAGCCCTGTTGCGAGTGCGGGTTACTGGATAACCTCAGAATATTCATTTACTTCGGTAAATGGGAGATGTCTCTGTAACTTTCACATGCCAAGTATATCTACAGTTTTTTGAATCGCGGGTTTCTGATAAAAAACTTACACCTAACGACAAATACCATGGATTGCAATATAATTCTGTGGCCTGGTGCTAAAAGGGCCAAAGTACGTTTTTGTATGAAACGAGATCTTCATGGAAATTGCCAGTTATTGTAATGCCAGTTTATTGAAAAACTATGATATTTTTTGTGCTAAAAGGGCGTTAGTTAGGCGTTAGTTACTATGTAAAAAAGGGCAATGTAGTGTGCTCTTTCATACAGATAAGTAAAAAAAAAAATTATAAAAAGGCTGCAGTTTGGCCCTTTTAGCACCAGGCCACAGAATTATATTGACGAAATTCTAATTTTTTGTATGTACTATGTAATTAATATTAAGTACAAGTTCCATACTTAGGGGCGGATATTATCAATGAAACTGAACGCAATCAACACATCTGAACTGCGTTCAAGAGCTGCAAGACTCATCATTGTTGTGGAATATTGACCGATAGACACACTACACCAAGTTTACCTAGCGCTCTGCCAATCAATAATTCAGTATTGTATCAGCGTGTGGGGTAGTGCTGGAAAGGCCTACTTGATTGAAGCTGAAAGAGAACAAAGCGTGCTTCTAAAAGTAACTTTTAAGAAGCCCTACAGGTTTTCTACCGATTTACTCTATCGCGAAACGTGAGTTTGAGTCCGCCAGCTTTTCATTCTTTCTACCTGCATTACAACGCACAAAAATATTAAAAGCAAGCCCGACTACAGATCAGTCTTAAGTAAAACCAAAGACTACTATAGTAGTAAAACACATTAAAGAATCCCAACACCTGACACCACCTCATTGCTAGTTAAACGCTATAAATATAACGACCCCGACCTACACTATCACACACAAACACTTAAACACTACATACATACACACACACCACACGAACTTTACACATACGCTCATACCATACCCGAAATCACCTCTCTAGTTCTTCTCTCCACACTGGAATTCGTATCCTGAGCCACACAGCTGAGCCCCAAGATACAGACTAGTTTGGGGTTCATTGGTAAATATATACTGGAACTAGCTGAAGATAATATTTAAGCTACTCATGTCGTCTCAACTTGATGTTAACCTATGTTTGCTTTGCTTAATGTACCTATTACCTGGACAATAAATATTTTCTATTGACATTGAAATCTCTTGAACACAGACGTGTTCATCGTGTTCAGTTTCATTGATAAAATTGTGTAATGTAGGTACGCACAGGTACAAATCAAGCTGCACATTTTCAGTATACCTGAGCTGACTTTTCATTGTGCAAAAAAATTATAAAATGCGACCTGACCTAAAACTGGAAATGGGTACCTAGGCAAAGTCGTACGTCTGAGTTCTTTGGCAAAGTGTAGGACTAGTGTAGACCTGTTCAAAGTACCTGTATCTAGTTTTCAAGTCAATAAATGGACCAATGCGTGAAGTATTTGTACACGCATTGGTCGATTTACTGATCTTACTTATGAACAAAACATGAACTCGTCCAGCCCGCTTTGTCTACTCCTCCGCCTCGCTCAGTCGTCCCCACGCTGTTGTTGAGACCCACCCACCCGATAATTTTAAAGCACGCTATAACTTTGAACGCTGAAATAAAAGAAACCGTACCGACCATTGTTTTCTAATCTTTACTTTTACCTCTTGAGCCTTCCTATTTTAATATTTTGGTACATCTCGTCAGAAAAGATAATTTTAAAAAATCTTAAGTAGACTTAAATAAAAATAAACAAATCAATGAATCGGCAAAAATTTTAACTAAACGTACTTTGTTATGTGCCGATTGTGTGCATATTTTTATCTGTGGTTGTAGAAGCGAGAAAATTCCATAGCCGACCGCGAGCCGGGCCTACGACTTAGGTGTCAATTTATTTGTTAGCGGTGTTAGCAGTGCGGTATTCTTCATTTTATTATAAAAGTGAGGAAATAATTGTTAATACAAGTCGCAACGTTATTTTCTACTTCTATTCTACGCAGTTCAGATTTTAATCGATATTTGTCTAATCGTGACGTTACATTTCAGTTAATTATTCATTTTGCCGGCAGCTCAAGCAGTGATAATCAAGAAAAATGAATTGCCCATTCAACGAGGAGCAACTGAATCAGTTGAAAGCATTCGTCGAGTTTTGCAAAGCAGAACCGCAGATAATACATCACCCAAACTTAGCTTTCTTCAAAGAATACCTGTCTGCTCTGGGGGTTACAATTCCAGGGCCAAAACCGAGTCCTAAGAACTTTACACCATCAGGCGATACGTAAGTGATTCTAACTTTAGTCTAATCAGTAGACTCCGTTTCTATTACACATTTACATACCTACTGCACCAAAAAAGTTTGAAAGCTTCCTAAATAACCAGGATATATTATGATGTCAAAATCACCATGCCTTGAGAAATACAAAACAGATTGTTGTCCCTCTGTTGTACAAGTACATAGCTGTTCTAATAAATAATTGAAGTTTCAGCAGTACAGCAAACAAAAATGCAGACACGACTACTCCAACATCATCAGGAGAGGAGAGTTCTGAAGAGTCAGATGTAGAGCTGAATATGGAAGGTAATTTTTGTGACATTTAAAACTTAAAATTTTTGGAAGATTCTAGAACTAATTCAATTTGCATCTTTCTACCACATATTTTTAGTATTACAATTTGTATGTCCCTGAATTCCTCCTTAATGGAATCATTTTGATGATTCTTTTTGTGTGTGTTTCTATGGTACCTTGGATGGTTTAGTTTGACGATTGCACCTGGTAGGTGGCGCTGTTCGGGCAGCATAACATCTGTCAGGTTGGCTAGTAATACTGGGGGTAAAATGAATAGTACTAGTAATACTTACTCATAAATATGTAGTAGGGGATATAAGCCAATACTACTAGAAATAATCCCTCATATTCCTAGTTAGCACTGACCACAACACTTAGCTTGTATGTCATATTTCATGTTAATGACCATTGTTGAACGAAATTATTATGTTTAGACAATCAAAATAGTGGATAACTGAAAAGCAGTTAGCATATCATTTAAAAAAAATCAAATGATAAATAAAAAGTTTCTAATTTTTATTTCTGAGTATATCAGATCACTGGAAGAAAACGATTATTATCGATATTACTGAATATTATTATCATTTTATCACTACTTTCAATGCTTAAAAATGCATAATTTTAATTTTTAATGCGTAGGTATAAAAAGTTGTAACACATCATCAGAATGCTATATTAATGTATGTGAAACAAGATAAATGAGTTATTTATAAAAACAGAGAACAATAACAATTATTATGAAGATCATAACACATATTAAGTACACATTTATTTATATTTGAGGAGTAATATTTGATAAGTTGTATGTTTGTTTGGAAACATTATAAAATATGGATAATAAATGCTTTGAAGTTTACAACATACATTGAGAAATCAACAAAGGTTTAATTATAAAGAAGAATTATAACTGAAAGTCACTATAAGCTACGAGACTCCTACAGATAACTACAAATCTAAAGCTAGGTTAATACCTCCGTACTCCCAAATAATAGTCAATAACCTGAAGTAATATGCCCGTTTCCTGGATTTAATATGATTGACAGTCAAAACCTTTTCCATATTGCATACAGGTGTCATAGAAGCCGACAAAGTGGATGATTCTCAGATCATGGGTGATGAGACAAAAGAAGTGACAGATGAGGACCGAGACCGGTCTGATGAGAAGAGGTCGGAGGCTATGAAGGCTTTTTCGGAGCAACAGTACGATGAAGCCATCAAACTGTATAATGAAGCTATACAACTTAATCCTCAGAGTGCCTTACTTTTTGCCAAACGGGGACAGGTATGTATCATTCACTCGTTTTTTTAAACATTTCTCTTGAATATGTTAATTCCCTCATTATATGTGTACATGAGATTATTCGTAGTCTACAAGTTCACAATTTTTTTTCCAAATGTGTCTTTTCGGTGTTTTTATTATTTTTATATCTATACTTATAATAAAACTGTAGAGAGGTTAATTCCGTACATTGAAAATATATTCAAAATTTATATTGGAGGATGAATGGTGATCGATACTGATGCCAAAAATGCAATCAGTGAATTTTTTGTCTGTCTGTATGTGCATGCATGGGTCAAAAACTACTGAAGGGATTTTAACCAAACTTGGTACGATTGTAGTCCATACTCCTGGGCAGGTTATAGGCTATATAACATAACGTTCAGACACATAGGAGCCGAGCAGTGACGATACTTTTTATCCCGGTAGTACGTTCACGCGGGATATTTCCGACCTCCACGCGGGCGAAGCCGCTGGCAAAAGCTAGTATCTACTAATATTATAAAGCTGAAGAGTTTGTTTGTTTGGTGACATGCTAATCTTAGGAAATACTGGTTGGAATTGAAAAAATCCATGTCGCGTCATGACCCAGTTGTAGGTCAGGAGTTTGTTGCCTACAGAGTGCCTGTAATTGGTTTATTTGAAATAAATGCATTGAGTAGAGTTGAGAGCATGGACTTTCTTCCCTTTTGCCAATACAGTTTGTGGAAGTTGTGGTTTGTCATTCCTTTTTATTTTTGATGTGCTGCTTCCATGTTAGGCGCCTATGTAAGGGGAAGCCAAGATACTTCACACAATCGGCGAATGGTACGGTATCAGGACCAAGTCCAACAGGAGGGGTGTTTCCATGCCTGAGCGGGAAAGTGGTATGATAAAACTTGGATGCACAGGCACAAATCAACCAGTGACAGTTTCGTTGCTATTGGAATGCTGGCCATTTCTGCATTGTGGTCCACTCCTAAACATAGGCCCCTCCCATGTTGCACCACAACACCCTGTCCTCCGCCTTCCGCATCCAGTCTGTCCCAGCCACCTTTTTGGGGTCGTCGGTCCATCTAGCTGGGATACGCTGCACACTACGCTTGCCGATACGCGGTCTCCGCTCCAGGACTCGTCTGCTCGATAGGCCACGGTCTTTCGACAAACAACTGCCACTTCAACTTGCTTACTCTCTTCTGTGTTGTCGTCAATGGATAAATAGGCTATCTATATGTCATCCATAATCAATGTTCCCACTGCTGGGACACAGACAGACACATATCTCGATGCGAGGGAGCGGCACACCGGTTTCTTCACGATGTTTACCTCACCACTGCAAATTATTTCATCACCACTGCCCTCAAAACGGTGCTCCGTATTGAGAGTAAAGGTGACGAAATAATTTACACAAAGTAAAGCGCCTGTCTAGGGTCAAACGTACGTCCTGCAACACACATTGCGAATACTACAGCTTTTTCCAAGTGAGTTCTGTATATGTATTTATGTAAGACTTTTGTATTTGTTTTTCACAGATCTACTTGAAGCAAAATAAACCAAATGCTTGCATCAAGGATTGCACGCGTGCTCTAGAACTCAACTGCGACAGTGCCGCCGCGTATAAATTCCGTGGAAGAGCTTACAGGTGGGTTTTGACACAAAATATTCATATAGATGAATATTTTCATATATTTTTTAATTTTATAGATAGCTATACAAAAAAAATAAAACTGAAGTGTCTGTTTAAATTAAAAGCTTTCACTAAATGCATATGAAAGTAAATACGGTACTTACATCAAAAAAACATTTTTTTTTAACTCTTGTCTGTCGTCTGTCTGTCTGTTTCGGCTAATCTCTGAAATGGCTGGACCGATTTTGACGGGACTTTTATTGGCAGGTACCTGATGTAATAAGGAGTAACTTAGCCTACTTTTATTTTAGAAAAATACCTGCGTTAATTTCCGACATCCATGCGGCCGAAGCCGCGGGCGAAAGCTAGTGTTCAATATAACAAAGAAGCTGTTTTAAAAAGCAAAACATTTTTTTGTTTAATTTGTTTCGTATCATGACGCTGTTTCCAGATTTACTATAGCATACATATGTTAATTGAGTAAAGTTACTCATTCCTTTGTGTAAAAAACAACATGACAATGCTACAAGTTTGACTGGCCTGTTAGTCTAGTGGTTAGTGACCCTGACTGCAAAGACTGAGGTCGTGGGTTCGATTCCCACCCAGGACAAATCTTTGTGTGATGAGCACAATCATTTGTTCTGTGTCTGGGTGTAATTTATCTTTAATATGTTTGTATTTAGAAATATATAAGTATATTTATCAGTTGCCTGGTTACCTTAGTACAGGCTCTGCCTAGTTTGGGATCAGATAACAGTGTGTTGGTTGTCCTGAGATATTTATTTATTTTTATTTATATTTACTAGTATTTCAGCAGACCAAAATATTTGTGTAGTGTCTGGCTATATTTCCAAAGTAATTAAAATAATGGGAACTGTTCACACTTTAATTGGGTAGTTTTTCTGATTTTCTAATAAACATTCTATTCATTACTGTGTTGCGTCTTAACCAAAACCATGTCATGGATTACTGATTTTCTGCGCATCACCCTGCTCTTATCCTACTTAAAAACAATAAAATTGTGACAGTAGTACCTATTATCTGCGGGCACGGTAGTACCCCCACCGAAACCAGCCAACAAGAAGTAGGGTCACTACATAGGGGCTGTCCATTAATCACGTGAGGCTCGAAAGGGGCGCACAGTGGAACGAATGTATGGGAGCGGTTGGACGTAGACATGTCCGAAAAAAAAGAGTAAAATTATGCCAAACTAATGATGCCATCTTATTCGATTACTTAATGCCTTCATAACTTGTGGTGATGAATTTCTTCATAACTCCCATATTTCGGGAGTAATTTGAGAAAATGTGAAATTTTACTATGAAAATGAGTGTATCGAGCTCTCTCCCTCCTGATTCCGGGCTTGTTTCAAGTAGCGGTCTCTAATATCATAATGCTAATACTAAGAGCTATATTTAATACTAAGACACATAGTGCGCCAAATGTGCACTTTCTGGGATAAAGAGTGATGTTTATTTTATAACACAATTTTTTTATTTTTTGTTTATTTTGTTGATTAAAACCGTTTTTCTAAAGGTTTACCTTATTACAATAACATTTCTGAGCAGCCAATTAGAGAAGATATAAGCTAATTAGGATATATAATTAGGGACTTAAGGTTTACATATAAAACTGATGCACTAATGATTACTGATAAGAACATTGCTATTATTTAATTACTAAATGGCTCTTAATACACTAATTTAGCATGCATCATTTACTAATTATCACAATAACTAATTACCTTGCAATATTTAACAAAGGATACCTGGGATACCTGGATTTTATATAAATAGGTCACTATTAGTAACTTTAAAATCAGTGTTGATTTACACCTCGTTGTATCCAAGCTAATCTCGCAATGTATTTTCCAAATTTTAATACAAATCTTGATATTCACGTTGCTTTATGCGCACGCGCACATAAAGATTTACGCGACTTTAACTATTTGTTCAGTGTTTTAAAAGATAACAGTTGTGTTCAGTTATGTGAAAGTGCTGAAACAAGTTTAAAAGACTGGTGTCGTCGATTTTGCTACCGCATTTATGCAAAATGGACACAGTCTGGAAGAAGCACAGATAAGTTTCGGAAGAAACATGAGATTTGGCTACAGGCTGCAATTCAATGGCCGGAATTACAGAATGAAAATATGGAACCTTCTACAGAAAATATAAGTGACGTCATCGAGCCCATAATTTCTCCTGCTAAATCTGATGCTTCAACTTGTACACATCCTAGTCCTCGTAAATCTTTTGAGGACCTTAGTAACCGGCAAAAAAGAAGACGCACTGAAGATAGTCTTTCATGCAGCAGTAGCAGCGCTGAAATTATGTTTTCGGCCGAAAGGGCGCTTCAAAAGGCAGGACAAAGCGATACAGCTTATGTTATGAAATACTTGACGGAGAATCCAGTAGAGGCCTCAAAAATCAAAGCCTTCATTGAAGGTAAATCAATTCAGGTACGGGAAATATCCCCTTTGAAGGCATTGGCTCTTTATGTATCGATGAACTTATCGAAATGGCGCTATAACACTCTTCGGGATTTCAACACTCAAGAAGGAGCTCTTCAATACCCGAGTTACTACATGTTGGTTAAAGAAAAAATTAAGTGCTATCCGGCCAAAGAAGATCTCACAGTTACAGAGAGCTCTGCAAAAATCAAATTACAAGCCTTGATGGATTTAACCTCAAGAAGACTTATTAGGTCGTTAGAAACCCCTGTTGATCCCAATCAACAGCTCGTATTGACCAGCAAATGGGGTTTTGACGGATCATCTAGCCAAAGCATTTATCATCAAAGGACGAGTGAAGATGAGCAAATCGATCTTGCTAGTAATTTTATGATTAGTCTTGTACCACTGCGGCTCGTCTCAAAAGGTGTAACAATTTGGGAAAACGAGCGACCATCTTCCACTTCATTTTGCCGGCCAATATTGTTTAAGTTTATAAAGGAAACCAAAGAAAATGTGCAGAGAGAGATGGCTGAAATCGAAGCAGAGATTGAAGCCTTAACTCCATCCACCATCACTGATGGAATTAGTGTCAAACACCAACTGCTGTTGACAATGATTGATGGTAAAATTCATTCCATTATATCCAATACAGCAGCTTCAGTGTGTGACATATGCAAGGCTTGTCCTAAAGAAATGAATAATTTAGAGTTAATCAAAGATAAACACGCAAACGAGGACATGTATAAATATAGCTTAAGCACCCTTCACGCTTGGATTCGCTCAATGGAATGCTTATTACACATTTCCTACAAATTAGACATACAATCATGGCAAGTAAGGGGTGATATAGCAAAAAGACAAGTTGATGACAGGAAGAAAAGAGTTCAAGAGGCTGTAAGAAGAGAAACGGGCTTACTTCTCGATGTTGTGAAACAAGGCAGTGGATCCACCAACAATGGCAACTCGGCAAGGAGATTTTTTGAAAACTACACTAAATCTGCTGAACTGACCGGAATAGATGCTATGCTTTTAAGAAAAATCTGTGTGATCTTGCAGTGTATTTCATCAGGAGAGAAGATCAACGTAACTAAATTCCGAGAGTTCTGCTTTGATACTGCTAAGCTTTACGTGGAGTTATACCCATGGTATTATATGCCTTCTTCACTTCATAAAATTTTAATGCATGGGCCAGACATAGTTCAGAACATGTCAATTGTGCCCATTGGTTTTCTATCCGAAGAGGCATCTGAGGCTAGAAATAAAGATTTTAGAAAATATAGAGAGGGGCATTCTCGAAAGCATAGCAGTATCTCATGCAATGAAGATATTATGCACAATCTTTTACTGTCTTCTGATCCACTTGTTACAAGTATCCGTCCAAAAGGAAATAAGTTTGTAAAAAAATCTTCTTTTAAGGAATTTTATGAGCTTACGGATTCTGAGAAAAGTGATATCGAATTTGTTAACATAAATGATTTAGCGGACATCGATTCTGAATTTGAATTAATTGATGATGATGATGATGACGAAGATAATTAAATGATGTTATTGTTTTAAAATGTGTAACTTAGTAAATTAGAGCTTACATCTTAATTATTTATTGTACTTTTAATGAAACTAGGTAATTTATTATCAACTTACTTAAAAGTCATACTCTCATCAGTTCTTGTGAATATTTTTGTTAATATATATTTCTGTATATATATAATATATTTATAGACCTCTTAATAAGTCTGTCTGCGGTTTAAAGTAAATACAAATGGGGAAAAAACGTTTTTTTTTTTAAATTTTCATTTCCTTTTATCCCAGAAAGTCCACATTTGGCGCACTATGTGTCTTGGTATTAAATATAGCTCTTAGTAATAGCATTACGATATTAGAGACCGCTACTTGAAACAAGCCCGGAATCAGGAGGGAGAGAGCTCGATACACTCATTTTCATAGTAAAATTTCACATTTTCTCAAATTACTCCCGAAATATGGGAGTTATGAAGAAATTCATCACCACAATTTATGAAGGCATTAAGTAATCGAATAAGATGGCATCATTAGTTTGTCATAATTTTACTCTTATTTTTCGGACATGTCTACGTCCAACCGCTCCCATACATTCGTTCCACTGTGGGGCGGAGGGGTCCATAAAAAATCACGAAATATCACTAAGGGGGACGGGGTGCAGTAATATATCACGAGTTATTTTGTATAATAAATTATATGATACTTATACCTGTATTTTATAAATATTAAAAAAAAAATTGTAGGTACTAAAAAATACAGGTGATATGGCGGGGGTAGTCTTATACCTCACTACCTCACCATGTATCACCAGGGGGATTCAAAAATACCAAAAAAAAACATCACTTGATTAATGGACGGCCCCATACCTTTTCTGGAAGCGTTTCGTCGTATTTTCAAACACTCATAACTTCGGCCTGTATCCAATCCCCTAACCTTATCCGGATCCTTCCATTAAACTCTTGCACAGGCTGCGACCGCGCCTATGATTTTAGGGGGGGTCACCATGAGTAGTGAAGAATATTTTCAGGAAGGTACATCTACTCGTTGGTCTAGTAGTCGAAAGCGCTACTGATGAGCATGAGGTCCCGGGTTCGATTCTCAGGTCGGGAATATTATTAGGTTTTTCAGGCAAATCGTTCAGAGTTTCGACAGCATGGCTGACTTTGGGGGGGGGGGGGGCATGACCCCTAGGACCCCCCCTCTCGGACCGCGCCTGCTCTTGCATGATACAAGATAAAAGACCAGGGATTTAATTTCTTACCATAAGCCCATAGGAGTATCTGTGCGACGGCCGCCCAATGGCCAAGCCGTACATTTTAACCAATGTAAGGTTTGTAGTGCTAAAGCCTTGTAATGTAAAGGCTCGGCTTTACATTAAATCTGATAAGTTTTAACAATGAAAGCGAAATATAATGTAATGCTTTTGATGGCACGTCTTAATTCTAGATCTGTCTTATATAGTCATCCTTGCATTTATTGTGTGCATTATGCTGAGTGATGGCCACACCTTATTTTTTATTTCTGTATGTTTGGTCTTTCTGTGCGTCATGTTTGCCGCAAATTAACGTATTTTCTTTCTTTCTTTTTCTTTTCTTAATCATGAGGTAATTTTGTTATCATTGTTTTGATAAAAAAAAAATATTTGTCCAATAGGTTACTGGGAAAGTTTGAAGAGGCATCTCACGATCTCTGTGAATCTCTCAAAATTGACTATGATGATCAAACCAATGAATGGCTGACCGAGGTCAAACCCAATGCTGAGAAATTGCGTCAACACAAGCTCAGTACTCAACGCAAGAAGGAAGAAAAAGAGGTACTATAGTGAAATAATGCTTTTAATGAGTCAATTATACCAAGGGTTTAAAGTGGGTAGTGGGTAGACTTGCTTAGCAACTACTCCTGCTTTATAAACATGTACAGGGTAATTATACATTACAATGAACTTACCATAAAATATTATAAAAATATTATGTAAACAACCTTTACATCGACGGTTAAAAGGTAATAGGATATAAGCGACAAAAACCAAATTGTTCAAGAGAGCAGTATCGTGAAAATTTTAAAGACCTACAGTGTCTAAAAGCCATGGGAGTAAGCGCATTCGAAGAAGCAGAAAATTTTAAGTAGGATGGAATTCATGTCATTTTCGACCAAAATGGCGCTTATTACTTTTTAACCGCCGACATTATTTTTTTATCTAAAATGTATTCTTCCAATAATATTTCAGCATCGCGCCAAGTTGCGCAGAGCTCGCAAGGCTCAAGAGGCTCGGGCCCGCGCGGCCCGTGAGCAGGCCGAGGCCAACGCCCGCGCGCCGCCCACCGAGCCGCCCAGCTTCCAGGCCGGAGGCGGCCCCTTCGGTGGCCCTGGAGGCTTCGCCGCCGGACTCAACCCGCAGGACTTCGGTAACCTGCTATTTGACCAAGAAATCATGGGGGCATTCCAGGTAATTCCATATTTTAACAAAAAAAAAAAAACTATGGTACAGCTATATATATTTTTTTAAATAACGTGCAAAATTTACTGCGCATGGATTCATAATCATGTAGATACTGATTCCATGGTGACCGCTGGTGTCTCCGTTCGCTTCTCCTGCTTGAATTTTAGTTGTGGGACTAAAATTGTCACTAACATGTATTTCAAATTTTAGGACCCAGAGGTCGCTGCGGCGTTCCAGGATGTGTCGGCCAACCCAGCAAACTTCGTGAAGTATCAGAATAACCCCAAAATTGCGGCGGTCATAGAAAAACTGCAAAGCAAACTCGGAAAGGGTGGATCTGGCGGCTTTCCAGGTATTTAATTGGAGTTTTTAGATGTAATAGAACAGATAACGTAAAGGTGCGTCCAGACCTAGCGAATGTGCCGCTTGCGAGCCGCTTACAAACTGTGTGCGTGTCGCTCGCGTACGGTTTCAGCGTACGCTTGGTGCGCCGCTCTAGTGCAACTCCGGCAAGGCTCGAGTAACTCGTGCGCACATAGCTTCTATCGCGTTTAAACTATGAGCCTCATTTGTGAATCTTCTTCCGAAGATGTCGGCCCTTAAAGTGTTTCCAGCCCTAGTGATTGAGCCGCTCGCGAGCTGCTTGCGAACTGCGCATAGCTGGCACGCGAGCGGCGCAGGGGCAGCGTACGAACATAAAATGCATGCGCGCAGTTCGCAATCGCACCTTAAAAGAAAGTGTTTTCGGCAATCTCAGTCCGATGTTCTCTCCTTTCAAGTATATTAGGTAACCCAAGACTTAAAAATCAACTGTTGTACGCAACAACTTTAAAAAAAAAATAGACTGATAAGGGAAAAATAATTTTTGTTTCGCAAGTCACACTGGATTTGACGTTCGAAACTAACAGTATTTTTATATTGTAATCGTTTTTAGCTTTTTTTTTTATTAAGTTGGTTGTTTTTTTTTTTTTCACTAGTCGTTTCTTATACTATTTAATATGTAAACATAGCAACAATATTATCGATGACTTGGATTAAAAACATTATAGAAGCTTACTCATAAAATACTCAATGATGGAAAAACAGTTTCTTTTTTTTTGTGAAAGTGATAAAAATGACTGAAATCGATTCAGTAGTCAATTATGGACAAACTCCTTTCAGGACAGAACCTCCTCCTTTTTATAAAAATAACCTTCTATACATATCAGCAGCCTATAATGTTCCCACTGCTGGGACACAGGCCTCCTCTCGGTGAGAGGGAGTGGACCATATTCCACCACGGGGCCCACTGTGGATTGGTAGATGTTACATGTCTTCGAATTTATGCATGGCCGGTTTTCTTACGATGTTTTGTTTCACCTTTTTGAAAGCAGTGGTAATGAAATAATTTACACAAAGTGCCTGCTTGGGTTGGAACCTGCGACCTACAAGTTACAACTCGTAAGTTGAGGCAACCACTGCTCTACATAAACATAACATCACAACTATGTACCCCGAAAGGTTAGGCAGAGGTGTATGTATAGTTCAACCACATTTCGCCAGTTAAAGCCCCATGTAATTAGGGGCGAACCTATTGTCTACAATCAGGCACAAATCCTAACTCCCAGCTGGTACTACGAAATTCCAGATGGAAAAGTCCAATAACACTCTCCCCGACATAGGAATCGAACATAAGACCTCATGCTTAGCAGTACCGTTTGCGACTCCTAGACCAACGAGAGCCAGTACTCCTTCCTCCTTCCTTTGTGTATAGTTTTGGTTAAGTTTATATATTATTTTGATGTTTTTATTAATCAATAAATTTATAATGTCACAATGTTTACAGGTTTCGGCGGCGCTGCACCCGGAGCACCCCCTGCTCCTAAGGTTCCCATGGATGACGACGTTGGTCTCGACTAGATCGCACCGTTTCTTATGCAATATTTGGTATCAAATTAGTAATCAGAGTTGCAAATTCACTAGTTATATAAAATATAATATAGCACATGTATAATATGGAGTGGGTATTATAATAATAAACCCATATGTGTATATTACAAGCATTATTATAATAAAATTGTACTTCATACAAATGTCCACTTTTGCAATGTTTATTTACAAGTACATATTTTTGTAAGACATGGTAACACCATTGTAGTGCAAAGATAATAATACTTACCATTGTTACATTGATGGTAAATATTAGATTCTGATATCACCATTAAATAACACATGTTGTCTCGATTGTTATCTGGGGGAAAGTTCACCAATTATTGAAACTATTTCATTAGCAATATAAATAAACTCATTGCTGATTTTGAGAATCATCCAATAACGAATGGTTATTATTCCATGGTTAACTTTTGCTTTTACTGCATTTATTGTAACTAGGTATTCTGATAATTTACTTATTTAGTTTTCGTTTTGCCATATTAATTGTGTAATTTCGGAGTCAAAATTGTAAAATGTTTATAATTATCTTGTTAAGCTTAAAAGGCAAAGAATTGCAGTCTAAAGTTGTAATTGATCAAAGACACGAATGTGTTTTATTTTTTATATTTTAAATACGATTATATAATGTTTTCTAATTTCGAGGTAATGGTTTCTTCTGCTCAATTTCACTCTCAAAATTGTAAAGCAAACATGATATAGACTGCGTTGGGTTTTCTAGGTGTAGAATTTCGATAAAAAGTACAGAGAGAAACCAAATTCGTTGCACTATGTATAAAATGTGTCTGATTTAAGAATGTTTATTTTATTTTTTAATGTTTAATAAACCTACATAACGGAACCTGTGTTTTATCTCAATCAGTTTTCCTAACATAGAACGACTTATTGGCTCATTTGTTCGAGATATATTTGTTTTAAAACGGGTGTAAAACATTATTTTCTCACATTTATTGCAATTTGCAGACAACTGCCAAGCTCAGTGTTGAACAAAATATGATTTGCGGATTTAACAAATAGACTTTATATAAGGTGTATCTATTCATACACGAAATATTTTAAGAGGTACACCTGTAGGTGGTAAAGAAGCTACAGAAACGAAAAAAATTTTTTTTTCTAAATGTATTTTTTCCAAAATGTAATATTTATAAATTATTTGACGCACATAAGAAATACTGGCTCCTTCTTATTTTTTACGGCACGAGACACCGCGGCCATGCTCGTGCTGGTAGAGTTGCAAAGGACTCGAGTCTTCGAGTCCTAATTTTAAAGGCTCGACTCAATTATGCAAGACTCAGTGTGCTCAAAAGGCTCGGAGTCTACAGATAAGCACTCGTGTCTTAAAAAGGACTCAAGTCTTAAAGAGGACTCGAGTCTTAAAAGGGCTCGAGTCTTAAAAAGGACTCTAGTCTTAAAAAGACTCAAGTCTTAAAGAGGACTCGAGTCTTAAAAGGGCTCGAGTCTTAAAAAGGACTCTAGTCTTAAAATGATCCCGAGTCTTAAAGAAAAACTCTGAGCTTGAAGATGAAACTTGCACCTCATCATTCGAAAAGACTCACAAGAAGGCAATAAATTCAAATTAGTGGTTATGATGTAACTTTGCGTACAAAAAAAATCTTACGAGTTTTTCGAATTTTTTTCGAATGATGAGCTACATGACTCGAGTTCATTTTAAGACTCGAGTCGTTTTAAAGACTCGAGTCCTTTTTAAGACTCGAGTCCCTTTTTTAGACTCGAGAATGACTCTGGCTCGGCTTGACTCTAGAGTCTAGACTTCGAGCCTTTTGAGCACACTGAGTCTTGCATAATCGAGTCGAGTCTTTAAAATTACGACTCGAGGACTCGAGTCCTTTGCAACACTACGTGCCGGCCGGTCGCTGCCCTCGCTGCGTCAGGCGGGCCATTCATAGAATTTGGAGTAAAGATTTTATGCAAAACGTCTCAAGCAGTTTTAAAATTATAATAATTACGAAAATTAAAAAACGCTTAGATAAAAAAATTCTTTTTGCTTCTATAGCTTCTTTACCACCTTCAGGTGTAACTCTTAAAATATTTCGTGTATGAATAGATACACCTTATATAATCATAATAATTTAAATCATAAATACAACCCCCCAAATTAATTTAATTCGACTAAATGACTCGAAGAATTCACTTGTTCTCGCCGTATTTTTTTGTTACGTATTTTTTAGTTACGTATGACCCTCTGGTACTTCAGAGGGTCATGGCTATCCGGCGAGTCCGGGAATACCGTACGGTCTCCTGTGAGGCGTCGAGCCTCCTTGCTGAATTGGCGCCATGGGATCTGGAGGCAAAAGTCCTCGCGCATATGTGGGAGTGGCGTGAGGAGGCAAACGCCGTGGCTCCATTGTCGCGAGAAATCACGGCACAGCGGCCAGTGCTCCGGCGGGATCTCATGGCGACATGGCGGGTACGATTGTCGCAACCCAGTGCTGGGCACGTCACTGATGCGGCGGCAAGCCCCTCTTTGAGGAGTGGCTAGAGAAGCGCCACGGCGTCCTCACCTTCCGCCATACGCAGGTCCTCACCGGGCATGGCTCCTTCCTCAGCCCGATGCCTGACAGGGTCGCGGCATTGTTCGAAAAAGTTACCGTGGCCCTGGCATAAGGAACTGAAGGAACACGGGTGGGTTTTAGTCAGTAAAAGTATGACACGCCCTTCCGCTCCACCCAGAGCGGGTGACGTCATTTAATGATTTTCCACCCACAATAAAAAAGGGTGAATGCGAATTTTTCAATAACATTACCTGTTATTGAAAAAAATCCCATTACTTACTTTCTCTTTTCAGAGGCGGCCTTAGGGGGTGGCGAGCAGGGCAATCGCCCGGGGCCTCGCTCTTGCAGGGGCCTCGCGCAACAACCCAAGGGAATTTAAAACATAGATTTTTTAACAATTTTTTTTATTTAAGCCTTTTGATTTTGATCCTTAATTAAATATTATAATGATTATAACATAATGGTCAATTAAAATAAAGCTAGTTAACTAATTCATTCAAACATAATTGAAAAATTCATTTGAATATCGCGCCTCGAAACACTTGAAGATCGGTTTTTAAATCGAATAGCACTCGGGTCAGTCGGAACGGGACATAATATTCTGCTCCTCTATCTCTCAGGGAATCCCCGTGTTTCATTTCGTTCGTCAGCTCTTGTCATCTTGGAATTATTTTGCTTGCAGATAGAAAATCGTTACTGTACCGTACATATCGTTAAATTTTATTGAATATTACGTTCTTATAGTATTTAAAGTACTGAGTGAAATGAGTGATATATGAAATAATTACCTACGAATTTGTAGTTTCACTTGTCATATAGTATGACATTCTTCCAAAGGTAAATGTCATAAGTAAAATGTGGCAAAGCGAAAACATGCACTTAGATGTGCCTAGACGCCATGGGTGTACCCAGGGGGGGGGGGGGGGCAGAGGGGGGCAGCTGTCCCCCCCTGGAGTTTGCTAATGTCCCTACTAACTATCTACTTTTGTCGATAAAAATTAAGAAAAATAACTTTTTGCTATTTGTAATACAAGATAAAACTTTAGAAAATCGCGCGACGCGTCCGTTCTATCTACTCGCTAGCAAAGCTGCAAGCAAAAATAACGTTAATTTCGGAAGTTGGTATCTTTGGATCTGTATGTATTTTAGTTTTTGATACTGACTACCGAAATTAAAGTTATTTTGCACTTTGTACTGTTTTTTTTGGAAGTCGGTTGTTTTTATTTTTATTTTGCAAGAACGTTTTTATCTACCCTGCACTCATTCGTATTCCACTACTGACCAAGTCAATAGCAGTGACAGGAAGTATTAGAATATCATCACGCTACACAAAGTGGATTAAATACGCATTATAGAAGCTAACTCAAATCTATCAAAGCAACAAAGGACCACCATGATCCATTAAAAAATCACTGAATATCAATTTCAAGCTCAAGTGAAGTCGTTTGATGAAGTCTAGGCTCCGTCCTAATACGCTCCAAACTATGATAGGATCTGAAGCGTTCCAGCTAGACCTGGACTACAGATTTTTTACCGTGGAAAACACAAATAACGTCGACTAGACCCTCCAACAACCGGTGAGAACACTCAGGGAAGAAGGCTTGAGATTTTGCAAAATGCGGCGTACGTGCAAGCAGTCCAAACTTTCGGAAGAAACTCTGATCATGGAACGACGTGAAAACCCACCTGTCACTTCGTTAGAACAACGGGCACTCAATAATAATATTAGAAAATTGATACGACACGACTTCCGATGCTCCAATACACGCTTTATAGAGAAATCGATTGAGCAAAATCGGGGGTCGAAAGTGTTCCTCCAATCATTTGGGAGAAGCCATCTGACGAAGTTGACTAAATCTAGTGAGCATATCGTCGTTTCGAAGCCGGAGATTCTTTCGGAAGTCCAAAACTTCTACGGCCAATTGTATGCATCGCATGCATCTCGAACTGATCCCGAAAATGACGATTCCAGAGCCACCTTAACCCGCCACTTCACAAAAGTGAGCCAAGATGAAATCAAGGCGGTTCTAAAACAGCTTAAAAGTGGAAAAGCTTCTGGTGAGGACGGGATTACGACTAAGCTCCTGAAAGCGGCAGGAAATGTCGTCCTTAAAGAGCTTCAGGAGCTCTTTAACTCTGACCTGTTCTCTGGGAGAACTCCAGAAGCGTGGCGAAGGAGCGTGGTCGTACTCTTCTTTAAAAAGGAGGATAAAAGATTTTTTTTAAAGAACTACAGATCCATTTCGCTCCTGAGCCACGTATACATATAAGTTGTTTTAAGAGCCGTCACGAATCGTCTAAAGCGGAGACTCGACGAGTTTCAGCTGAGTTTCGAGGAGGATACAACACCATATACCCATATACCACACAGTGCGGCAAATTATACAGAAGTCCGAAGTGTATAATCGGGCGCTGTCTTGCATTTGTGAACTATGAAAAGGCTTTTGACTCTATTGAGACCTGGTTTATTTCGGAGTCTTTGCAGCGATGCCAAGTCGACTGGCGATACATCCAAGTGCTGAGATGTCTTTATGAAAACGCGGCAATGACCGTCCAAACTTAGGACCAGCGAACTGAACACGAGGAGGCGAAAATTATTCTTTAACGTATTGGAGGATGTTTTCAAGATGCTAAACTGGACAGGACGCGGTAATAACGTCAACGGCGAGTAGATTTCACACTTGAGTTTTGCAAAAGACTTTGTCATACTGGTTGATTCGAATTTGTTTATTCTTCTGTACGCATTGTTCTCCAGATGACCTTGGACAAAACCCAGGTTATGTGCAATGAACACGTAACTCCGAGACCGATTGCTGTGAATGGCGGTGCCCTCAAGGTTGTTCGAGAATACGTTTACCTCAGGCAAACTCTGCAGTTTGGGAAGAACAACCCTGAGAACGAGGCTAACAGAAGAATTCAGCTGGGCTGGGCAGCGTTTGGGAAGCTTCGTCGAGTCTTCTCGTCGTGTATTCCGCAGAGCCTAAAGACGAAAGTCTTCAATCAGTGCGTCCTGCCTGTTATGACATACGGAGCCGAAACGTAGACACTCACGGTACGGCTGGTCCATAAATTCAAAGTCGCTCAGCGAGCTACGGAACGAGCTATGTTTTGTGTATCTCTGAGGGACAGAATCCGGAATGAAGTGATCCGGCAGAGAACCAAAGTCGTCGACATAGCTCATAGAATTAGCAAGCTGAAGTGGCCATGGACCGGTCACATTAGCCGTAGAAACCGTAGAAGATGTATGCTTAATGTATGTAGAAAATATGATAACGCTATGGGCGATTCTTTCACGAAAGACGTCTTATGCCGTTTTGCTGAAGACCCTTTTTTTTTTTTCAGGATTGGAAATCATCAAATTACTTCTCCCGCTCTGGGCGGAGCGGGAGGGCGTGTCAGACTTTTACTGACTAAAACCCACCCGTGTTCCATGTGCCAGGGTCACGGTATCTCTTTCGAATAATCACGCGACCCCGGCAGGCATCGGTCCTAGAAGACCCCTTCAGCGCTGCTGACATCTCTTTGAGGCGCGCGTGGAACACTACGCGCCGTCGACCCGAGCCTGGTCCTTACCGGGCGGTGAGCTACCCATTGCTCGCCACCCGCAAGCTCGCGCCTACGGTGGCCGCTATGGACTCCCGACGCCCGGGGCGTCTCCTCCTGCGGCGGCTAGGGACGTGAGGGCGCAGAAACTGCCACTCACTCACGCGCCCCGCCTCCTCCTTCGCGAGCATTACTGCTTCGCAGAAGGAGGTGACGGCTTCCCATTCCCTCTCGCTCCGTACCATGGCTCGCACCAGGGCCGGACGCGAGAGGTCGCCGCCACCGATCGCCTCCACGAGGACACGGCGGTGCTCCACCCAGGCAGGGCACACCTCCACCGTATGCCCCACCGAGTCCTCCAGACGATCCTCGCAATGGAAACACCCGGACGTATCCTCCCGCTTTATCCTGAACAGGAACCCACCGAAGCACCCATGCCCGGTGAGAACCTGCGTCAGGCGGAAGGTGAGGACGCCGTGACGCCTCTCTATCCACTCCTCAAAGAGGGGACTTACCGCCGCAATTGTGGCGTGCCCATGCTGAAGACCCTTGAAAGTTACTTTTGAAATAGCTATTGTATATTTAAAGAATTAAAAAAGTACCTACTTTAGTATAAGTATATTTATTTATTTGACTGAGTGCTTCTAAAAAATCTGCTTTGCCCCCCCCTGGCCCAGAACCTGGGTACGCCCATGCTAGACGCATTCACAAATTGGCTCGATAATTTTCGAGAAAATGGTTTTCAGTCATTCCTTGTAACAGCGCGAGAAATAGCGGAGGAAAATGATATTGATAGACAGTTCAAAGAAGTCAGAAGACGACGTAAAAAAGGTATTTTGATCATGAAGGGGAAGATGAAGCTCATAACTTAAATGCGGAAGAGATTTTCAAAATAAACTATTTTTGTGTCATTGTCGACAATGTGCGCGCAAGCTGCCATCCTAGGTTTGGGGTACTAAAACATCATGAGAGCATATTTGTTTTCTTGATAATATAAAAAGATTACAGGAAATAAGTGATAGTGAACTTTTGAAGCAATGCAGTGACTTGCAAATATCTATGAAAGTAGGAAAATCATGTGATATTGATGGACATGAATTGTACGAAGAACTGAATATGTTCATCCGTGTGTATGTAACGGCTTCCGTAAAGGCTTTAGCACCGTAGACCATATACATACGCTGCGGCAAGTTAAACAGAAGACCGAAGAGTATAACCTGCCTCTCTGTTTAGCGTTTTTGGACTACGAAAAAGCCTTCGATTCGATCGAAACCTAGGCCGTACTGCAGTCTCTTCCACGGTGCCAGATTGACTATCGGTACATCGAAGTGCTGAAGTGTTTGTATGAAAACGCCATTATGTCAGTCCGACTCCAGGACAGAGCCTCGAAACCTATCCTTTTGCAGCAAGGGGTAAGACAGGAAGACATAATCTCTCCGAAACTGTTCACCGCTGCACTGGAGGATGTCTTCAAGGTTCTTGACTGGAAAGGGGCTGGCATCAACATCAATGGCCAGTACATCACTCACCTTCGATTTGCTGACGATATAGTAGTCATGGCTGAGACTATGGAGGACGACCTCAGTACAATGCTAGATGACCTCAGTAGAGCTTTCGAAAGAGTGGGTCTTAGGATGAACATGGACAAGACAAAGGTCATGTCCAATGTTCATGTGATACCCACTCCAATGAAGATCGGAGGCGCTACACTCGAAGTTGTGGAAGAATATGTGTACCTAGGACAGACTGTCCAGTTAAGTAGGTCCAACTTCGAGAAAGAGGTCAATCGTCGAATCCGACTCGGCTGGGCAGCGTTCGGGAAGCTACGCAGTATCTTCTCGTCCCACTTACCGCAGTGTCTCAAGACAAAAGTCTTTGACCAGTGATAGCATATGGCACTGAGACGTGGTCGCTCACAATGGGCCTCCTAAGAAGGCTAAAAGTCACGCAAAGAGCAATGGAGAGGGCTATGCTTGGGGTTTGCCTACGCGATCGAATCAGAAGTGATGAGATCCGTAGGAAAACTAAGGTAACTGACATAGCCCGAAGGATTGCCAAACTTAAGTGGCAGTAGGCAGGGCACATTGCTCGCAGAACAGATGGCCGATGGGGTTGGAAGGTTCTGAAGTGACGACTGCGTACTGGAAGACATAGCGTTGGAACGCCTCCCACAAGATGGACCGATGACCTGGTGAAGGCCGCAGGAATACGAGGGATGCGAGAAGCACAGAACAGGTCGAAGTGGTGGTGCTTGGGGGAGGCCTATGTCCAGCAGTGGACATCTTACGGCTGGAACGAGGATGTGTGCATGAAGGAAACGACGACATTGCGACATTAATTTTGTAAACCTCTCAATGTAAAATATATTAAAATTCAAATTTTATTTATTTAACTTTTAACTTTAGCATTTCTCGTCAAACAAGACAAATACCTAAACCAAACAACCAGACCTACTTTCGCATCGCATACTTTTCACGAAGGACAAAGGGCCTCGCAAAGACCTGCCGCCCAGAGCCTCGCAATATGTAAGGCCGCCGCTGTCTCTTTTACAATAGTCTAGAACTCTAGATTCTTGCCGGGATAATGACAATAGAATGTCTCCTTATAAAAAGTAAAAACTATCAGCCAAGTCGGGTTTTTTGCATATAGCCTTTTCCCAATTATCGCAACTATCTTGGGGTCGGCTTCCCCTCTAACAGGATGCAGCTGAATAGGTACTAGTATTTTACATGGAGCGACTGCCTATATAACTGCCACAACCTTGTTACTGGTTATCAGACTTTGTGACTCGTAACGACTGACACAGATCCAAGAATGTTGTTTTTGAATGTTTATCAGTTGTCTGGTTGCCATGGTACAGGCTCTGCCTAGTTTGGGATCAGATAACGTTGTATTGGTTGTCCTAAGATATTATTATAATGACAGGCAGAACTAACAACGAAACGGACGGAGGGACTTGGTATTTAACTATGGTCACCCATCCTCATTGGTGTAATTTGCTTTTGCCAGGCCCTTTGGGAAACAACAATTTTATTTCAGAACATAACCTGTGTTCTAAAACAAAATAGTTGTTTCCCTAATATCACTTATCTTCTAATAAAACCACATTCGAAAAGTCTGACCGTCAACCCCCTCATCGCAGGTGTTTCTTACACCTGCGATGAAGGGGGTTGGCGGTCAACGCCACAGTGTACAGCGATTTGAAGCAGGGGCAATAACTTCCAAGTCGCCACCTGGGGCCAACTGGGAATTTTACTCCCGATTGCTACCTGGTGGCAATCCGTGTGTGGGGGCGACTGGGAATATTCGGCGGTTTACACTCAACATGTACTTATGCGTGCGTAATAAAATGCCTGGTATCTCTCGCCTTTCCCTTATTTATTAGTGATGGAGGAAAGGAGTTTGATTGAATAAATAATCTATACTATAATATTATAAATGGGAAAGTGTGTATGTCTGTTTGTCCGTCTTTCACGGCAAAACGGAGCGATGAATTGACGTGATTTTTTAAGTGGAGATAGTTGAAGGGATGGAGAGTAGGCTACTTACATAGGCTACTTTTTGTCTCTTTCTAACCCCCACTTCCCTAAAATAGGGGGGTGGAACGCGCTAATCTCAGGAACTACTGATTATATAACATCACGCTACGATTAAAAGGAACGGAGCAGCAACAAAAAAATGGAAGAAAACTGGCAGGTTGCGATGCGACGGGAAGGGTCAGGGGAGCAAATATTTGACGCGGGCGAAGTCGCGGGCAGAAGCTAGTAATATTATAAAGCTGTAGAGTTTATTTGTTTGTTTGATTGATTGATTGAACGCGCTAATCTCAGGAACTACTGGTCGGAATTGAAAAAATATTTTTGTGTTGGGTGATTTATTGAGGAAGGCTATAGGCTATATAACATCACGCTACGGTCAAAAGGAGCGGAGCAAAAAACGAAAACTGGCTGGCAATTCGATACGACGGGAAGGGGAGCGAAAATTTGACGCGAAGTCGCGGGCAGAAGCTATTCTTATAAATGAATACCAGAACAGGTCGAAGTGGCGGTGCTTAGGGAAGGCCTATGTCCAGCAGTGGACGTCTTTCGGCTGAAATGATGATGATGAAATAAATACCACAATACCGGAACTACTTAAGCCTTTATTATATCTAAACATCATTTATTCTGCCCCAACCCATCCTAATCTTCTGCTCATGAAGTTTCAACCATGATGGCATGTTCTTAGGGAACGGTTGGGCATTGGGGAACTTAAGTGGTGGTGGGGGTGCCTTGAAAGGGTCCTCGTTCTTCAACTTGCGCAATAAATACTCTTTGTTGATCTGCTTTGGATCCCTATACTTATCCATGTATAGGTTGAATGGTTTAGTTCGGGGGAACCATTCTTGAGGCCTCAAGTAGGGCTTTGGGAAGTCATACTCATAAACTGAAAAAGAAAAGATAATTCATCAATTCAATATAGACCTTTATAAGATGGCATGGGACAAGAACTTTATTGTGCTGCTGGTTACCTGGCTCCTTGCTTTGCAGCACTTGATGGAAGAAATCTCTAACTGTATGGTCCCAGTTGGTTTGGTAAAATGCTAGTCCTGCAGGAGTGATGTTGTCTTGGTACTTTTGGTACCATTCTCGTGTCACAAATGTTCTATCTTCCAGAGGTGATGATGAAGTTACTGGAAATGATTACATTTATTAGAAATTCTACAAATAATTTATCAGATTATAGTTTTCTTGTAAAAAATACTACCTTTTGTCACATCATAAGATACTTTTCCGTCTTGCTTATATAGAACAAAGGCATATCTGTGATATCCAGTACCCTTTAACGGGATAGGTTGCAGATATTCAACAATGGTATCTCCTTTCTCAATTGAGTTTCCAGGAATATTGGCCACAAACCAGTGTACATACTCCTTATCACTCTCTGTTAAGTGGCCATCCAAACTTGTAAGAGCTAGTGTCCATAATGTGTCTACATCAGATTCATAATTAACAATGGGATATTCAAGTGCTTCTGCTGGCTTTATGTCATTTCCAGTGTAAATTGGAAGGTAGGAATCATTTTTTAAATCATATAACACTTCCAAATTTAAATATGGTACAAAGTACCCTTCCCCATACAAGTGTTCAAATATGCCATAGTGATCTGCAATTTGTTTTTTGTGCTCGGGACCTAAAGTTTCAAGCCATTCCTTTTTTACTTCTTTCAAGTCAATTTCTAGCTTATGATTGCGTGCAAGCTGCTCTATGTTCTTATCCGCTTTTATGCTTTTAAGATGTTCCAGTCTTGAGACACGACTTAAATCTGATGATTTTCTGAAACAGTTTAAGGTTGTTTACTTCTGCCGGGGTCGCGTGATTTTTTCGAAAGAGATACCGTGACCCTGGCACAAGGGCAACTGATGGAACACGGGTGGGTTTTAGTCAGTAAAAGTCTAACACGCCCTCCCGCTCCGCCCAGAGCGGGAGAAGGCATGTGATGATTTCTCATCCAAAAAAAAAAAAGGTTGTTTACTTTAATTGTTAAGTGGCCTGAAAGGAGCTTGTACAGGAGTATGGAGATTGGTACAAGTGAGGCCTATTGAATCAATGAATTGTTCGAAGTAATGCGACATAGTAAAAAATAAAATGATCAGTTATTTTGAGATATACTCACTTCGTGCGGGGCAGACCGATATCTATTCTGGTTGTATACAATTCATCTTTATAATTTAGTTCATCCAGACGTTCCTTTATCGTGCGACAAAAAATAGGAGCTTTGCCTCTAATCCTATGTGCGTATCTTATCTGTTGTAACTGCACATTGGCTGTCCAGACTCCACGAAATGTATTTAACATAGTTTAATTATAATTCACAAATTGCAAGATAAAATAAAATTACAACCACAAAACATTGATTGAGGTTATGTTTCAATTTTGACAATGACAGATGGCTTGACAGACATGATGATTGACCCTGCGTTCCGAATTGCGACAAAAGCGATAATATCGCGAATCCGACCAACGCCACAATTATTACTCAATAGCCCTTAAATTTTGCGACTATTAAATTCACTTTTATTTAGAGGCTGCGTTCCGTATGACACTAACATCGATTTGCGCAAGCTAGCACCAGTTCTACAATTAGCGTGAGCGCGATTACGATGTCCCGTGAATTCATAACATGCGCAATCGTGCGATAACAGCGACCATGCCTTAGACTCTAAGGTATTGTCGCCCTGCCAAGGTCGCGAGATTTGTTCGAAATAAATACCGTGGCCCTGGAATATAGGCAACTGAAGGAACGTGGGTGGGTTTTAGTCAGTAAAAGTCTGACACGCCCTTCCGCTCCACCAAGAGCGGGAGATGTCATTTGATGATTCCCCACTCACAAACACAAGGCATGGTCGTTTGTGCTTCTGGCTACAGTCGCCACCTAGCCAAATAAGAGGAAAAAATATATGGTGTAAACAAGTTTTATACAGTGTCTAGGGTTTTGACGCTGAGCGAGCACTGTTAGCGCGTTCACGTGCGTTCCGTATTGTTGACACAAATTAAGGCTCGTGCAGACTAGCGCGACGCGACGGTCGCGCCCGCAATTTTTCTACGGATATAAATCGCCGATTCGCGCGCGACCGTCGCATCGCGCTAGTCTGAACGAGCCTTTACAGCTCTCAACCGTCATAATCGTGATATCCAAATCGGAACGCTAATTTACTGATGTGAGCGCTTTGATGAGCAATCCTACTAATATTATAAATGCGAAAGTTTGTATGGATGTGTGGATGTTTGTTATGTTTGTTACTCTTTCACGCAAAAACTACTGAACGGATTTGGATGAAATTTAGAATGCAGATAGTTTATAACCTGGAACACATAGGCTACTTTTTATCCCGGTAGTACGTTCCCGCGGATTACTTCCCAACCTCCATGCGGGCGAAGCCGCTGGCAAAAGCTAGTATATTCTAATTCGGAAAGCAGCCTTAGTGATGTATAATTTATTGTTAGTGGTAAACAACAATAAACAGCTGATTACAAAAAAAGTTCAAATTTTATAATGCAACTGTTGCAAAAAAGCGGCTGGGTTAGACCTGAGCTCCATTGTTGTTTTGCGCTTTTATGAGAAGACCATTGTGATACTTACCCCTAACTTGAGGTAAGTCGTTTAAACTAGTACGGGTATATATTATATACCAAGTATGTGCTTCCCAGTACGCAGCCCGGGTACAGACCGAAACACTGGGTACCTTGAAGGTATGACGTCATACGTATAGGCTAGTGTACAATACGTACCGCTACCACAAGTTACTGGCTACTTCGTGCAGCATCGACTCGCCAACGCCACCCGAAACTACCCGAAAGCTTACGGCGGGACCCGAACCCGAAGCGTTATTCGTGCTTTAGGAACATTCGGACGATTTAATTCAGTTAAAAAAATATGATACATTATCCTAATAACATTTATGTACCCTGATCCACAATGCGTTGTTTCGGTATGATACCATTTTTAATACACCACTTTTTAATAAAAAGAGGTTATGCGCTCCATCCTCAAGAATTAAAATGTTAAGCGATAGCCCATATTATATGGCAATATAAATATATAATAAATTGCCCAACACGTTTAAAAATGAAAAATCAGAAATAATATTCCAAAAAAGGCTAAAACTATACCTAATTCAAAAATGCTTCTACTCAGTAAAAGAATATTAGAGTCTAGCTTAAAATAATAATTATCTGATGTACAAAATTGGCGATCTGTCCTATACATTCAATTAGAATAAAAATAATTATTATAATTTGTACTACCTACCTGGAAAGAATGACATAAAGATTTTACTTTGACATTGCTGAATAATTGTATTATATTCATAATTATTGACATTTAATTTTACCACAACTATTATTTTTTAATTTAATAACAATTTTTTATTATTTAATGTAAAATAAAATTATCAAGTAATAATAATGTTTAATGCATGCTAATTTATGATGATAAGGGCAGGCGAAATATAATTGCAATGCTTGTAAAAGACTGCTAAGTCATAAGTACTAACATAGTGTAATACCAACACCACTTAGTTCGCAATAAACGTTTTTGACTTTGACTTTGATCTACACAAAATATTCAATACCTCGCACTTATGTAAATTGATTATTGATTTTTTTTTTACCGTTGTGCAAAGTTTTGGTGGTTCAGTATCAGTAATAGAACACATTTCAACAATTTTTTTAAATACTTTTTTATCCGACCTTAAATCAGTAAACTGTGGACACCCTACATATTTCGTAATACGATATCGACGTTAGGAATAGGTCAGTAACCGCGCGCCGGCGTAGGTACTTTGAACTTCTTAGAATTTTGACCGATCGAATAGCTGGTAGTACGTGTAGCTACGCTCGATCGTTCATCTTCGTCGCGCCGCGCCGCGCGCAAGTTACCTTAAAAACCAGTTTCAAAATAAATATATTTCGTTAACGATAACTTAATTTTTTTGTACTAAGATATGTCAAAATAAAAATTGCATGGTTATTATAATTCGTTTAAGTAGAATTTGTTAAAATTTGCGCACTGGTTATAAACTTATCTTGTATACATAATACATACCCACCTAATTCGGTTATGAACTTATGAGTCAGAAAGACTACAACCTAAATTGCATAGCTTGTTACAAAATATCGTTCCTTCTCTTAGCAAAATACAGATTTAGTTTATGAATTACGTAAATATTCAGTATTGTGCACAAAATTAATGGCGAAGAAAATTATGGAGATGATCAATGATCCTTCATGCTTATTTAACAGTTTAGGCATTCCTTATTTCTTTAGAAGTAAAATACGCGTGCAATATTTATCTGGAAGACAAAACAAACAATGAACCTGTTAAATCCGATAATGGTGTTATTTACATTGTATGGTATCTGAAAAATCTAACTTTATATTAGGTAGGTCAAGGGTCATCAAAGGTCATCGACCAGCGTCATCATGTCTTAATAAAATATACCTACCTAGATAGTTATAGGTATTTATGAGGCTTTTGGCTGTCAATAGAACGTGTGTCATTTAGTCCTTCAGCCGAATAATTTAATAAAGCACATGGCCCAACCCACATTAATTGCGTCACAATCACAACAGTCCGTTCCATCCGCCATCTTTTTTTTGGAACGGAATGTATTCTTCTTTCGAAGTGAACACAACGTACTCAAATAGGTTACATCAATCACGACCGACACACCGGCCCATTACAACATACCTACCTACCAAGCTACAACGCCATCACTGACTGTTCTGCTGTATTCTGCTTCTATTCTATTTTTACAGTACGAAGTAAATCGTGGTTTATTTTCTTGTTCCTACGTTTCTTTGCACATCATATTTTCAATCCATTGAAAATCGCTAAAACTTCAATAAAATAAATTACCCACAAAAACATGATGTTTGTGCGCAGGGCTTTGAACGCCATTTTATTTCTTGGTCTAAACTAATTAATAGAAAAAGGATACCAACTTCAACTTAAAAAAAATATATTACGTACATTAGAACGCCTCCCTCTCCATCCGACCGAGGCAACCATCCCAACATAATGACCAATGGGATTGAGGAAGAGCCGAAGAGCAAGCAGGCGATATTATTTTAACGTGCATGGCTAGGCTGCGTAATATTTTTGACGAGCAAGCTGCGTTTGAACGAGGCATCAATGAACGAATCGTGGTCGAGTGAGTTATCAAGTAACTGGCTGGTTGTGAGATTGTGACTAGCCAGCTATTGTAAACGAAATCGTATAATCAATACTAATTTTGTTTCATTATTGATTTAGATTACTTTCGGCTTGTGTTCAAGGCAATCAGTGTTGATATTTTATTGCATTTAATATCGTATCGCATGGTCATAATGCGGAATACAGTAATGGCAGTGTTATAGTGTATTTTACTATCTCTACATTTAAGGAGCCATTTACACATGGCGAGAAGTCACGTAGACTTTTACTGTGCGTGAAATGTTTCATGTACGTGAGATATTGTGAGATAAAATATTTCGATAATTAGTGTGGGCTTTATTTCGTTAGCGGAAATGGATAGCAAAAACATTCAGAAAAATGCCATGCATAAAAGTGCAGAATTCACTTTCACACCACCACCTGAAGCACCTGTGTTTGAACCTACGGCCGAAGAATTCTTGGATCCACTTGGATACATCGCTAAAATCCGCCCAGTTGCAGAGAAAACGGGTATCTGCAAAATAAAGCCTCCTTCGCGCTGGCAGCCACCGTTTTCATTAGACGTGGACAAATTAAAATTTGTCCCGAGGATCCAAAAAGTGAACGAGTTGGAAGCCATTACGCGTCTAAAACTTTTATTCCTTGACAAAATTTCTAAATTTTGGGATCTTCAAGGATCGCCATTAAAAATTCCAATGATTGAAAACAAAACACTGGATTTGTACTGTCTCAAATTTTGGGTAGATGAAGAGGGCGGCTTTGAAGGCTGTAACACTCCTAAAAAATGGCGTAAGATTGCAAGCGCGATGGGTTATAGCCAGCACATGACTACAATGAATTTTCTTAGAAGTAATTATGAAAAAATTTTGCTTCCTTATGAAATCTTTGAAAAAAGTAAAGCAGATATTATATTAAAAAATGCTAAAAAGACTGAATCCAAACCTGAAATAAAAGATGAAGTTGTAAAACGTACCATTATAGAAGTACCTATAGAAAGCATAACAAAGATGAAAGTAGAATACAAAGAAGAGCAACCTCACACAAGTATTAAGAAAACTAAGACAGGATCAGACATCAAACTGAATATTGATAGCACCAAGATCAGAGTTGAGAGTGAAGACACAAAAGGAAACAGAGAACTAAGAAGGTTAGCTTGCTATGGACCTGGACCAAAAATGCCAGGACTAAATGGTGAAGAATTTGATATTACAAAATCAAGGAAGAGGCCCCGCTATGATATTGATCCATTAACACTTCAACAGTGTGCTATTTGCCAAAATGACCATAAGGTTCATTTGCTGTTAGTTTGCAACAGATGTTCTGATGCCTATCATTCATTTTGTTTAAAACCTTCACTAAATTTGGTACCAGATGGAGAATGGCGTTGCCCTTGTTGTATTGCTGAGGAGGTTCATAAACCTGCTGAAGCATTTGGATTTGCACAGGCAGAAAGAGAATACACGCTGCAGCAATTTGGTGAAATGGCTGATAAATTCAAATCTGACTATTTCGCCATGTCTGGGCATTTAGTTCCGACAAATGTGGCTGAAAAAGAGTTTTGGAGAATTATTTCTTCAGTAGAGGAAGATGTTACTGTAGAATATGGTGCTGATCTGCACTCAATGGATCATGGATCAGGTTTTCCAACTAAATCTTCATTAAATCTTTATCCTGGCGATCAAGAGTATGTAGACTCAGGATGGAATTTAAATAACCTACCTGTTCTGGATGGGTCTGTCTTAAGATTTATAAATGCTGACATATCTGGCATGACCGTACCTTGGATGTATGTTGGTATGTGCTTTTCGGCATTTTGTTGGCACAATGAGGATCATTGGAGTTATTCAATTAATTATTTACATTGGGGCGAGTCCAAAACTTGGTATGGGGTGCCTGGCAGTGGTGCAGAATTATTGGAAAATGCCATGAAGGCAGCAGCACCTGATCTATTTAAATCACAACCAGATTTATTACACCAACTTGTAACAATAATGAATCCAAATATTTTGATGGCAGCTGGGGTACCAATTTATAGGACTGATCAGCATGCTGGGGAGTTTGTGGTTACATTTCCCAGAGCATACCATGCTGGTTTTAACCAAGGGTATAACTTTGCCGAAGCTGTTAATTTTGCCCCACCTGACTGGCTCAAAATTGGACGTGATTGTATAACCCATTACAAAAAGCTCAAGAGGTTCTGTGTCTTCTCACATGATGAATTGATTTGTAAAATGGCATTGGAAGGGGATCGATTAGATTTGGATACTGCACTAGAAACACAAAAAGAATTAGTCAAAGCCGCACATGAAGAAGAAAATTTGCGAAATAAAGTAGCTGCACAAGGTCTTAAGAGTGTGCGCAGGACTGCATTTGAGCTACTTGGTGATGACGAACGGCTATGTGATGTGTGTAAAACAACATGTTTCCTATCTTCAGTATCATGTAGTAATTGTAAACACATGGCTTGTTTGCAGCATACAAATGACTTATGTCAATGCCCACTGGAGAAAAAGACAATGAATTATCGTTATGATATGGATGAGCTGAACATTATGCTTCAAACTATACAATTTAGAGTCAATAGTTTCGACAAGTGGATCACTGAAACTAAGAACATATTACTTCCCACTGCTCCTGACATTGGGAGACTTCAAAAGTTAAAAGTTTTGATAGATGAAGCAGAGGAACTGAAAATACCAAAATGTGGAATATTAGCACAAGTAAAGGAAGAGTATACAAAAGGCACAGAAAATGTTGAAACAATAGTTATAGACTTAGATGATGATTGAATGGGGGTCACACTGGTTTAGTACAAACACAAGATCCCTTTTATTATGTAACTACCTAATTGTTAGTAATATATAAGTATGTATTGGATAGATATAAGTAACTTGCCTACATTCTTATCAACATTTGTATTCTCATCA
Source organism: Aporophyla lueneburgensis (assembly GCA_932294355.1). Taxonomy (NCBI): domain Eukaryota; kingdom Metazoa; phylum Arthropoda; class Insecta; order Lepidoptera; family Noctuidae; genus Aporophyla; species Aporophyla lueneburgensis. The sequence goes on along the minus strand of OW028746.1, from coordinate 14,985,178 downwards.
CAATATAAGGCAGCTTTAAGTATGGTGTACTCTAGCTAGATTGTTTTTCATTCAAATATCCCTGTTTGTTTTTATTTGTAAGTTAAAAACGTAAGCAGGTACCTGTAATTTCATTTTTGTATGATGGACAAGTTATTTCAATGCTTTGAAAATAAATACTTGATATTTATGAACACTCTTATCAATAAAAAATACTTTTTGAATATAATGTATATTTGAGATGTGATTTAGGTATTTTGTTATGTAAGGGAGTACTTATGTAATTAAAACAGCTTTTCAATTTCTTGTCATGTTGAAGTAGGTATGTTGTATCATATTATTGTAGCGATTTCCCACCGTACCATAATGATAAGATATTTTAGTTGTCTTTTAATAGTTACTATTTTCTTTTTATCAATATGTAAGATTAATAGTAAATTCATTTATAGCTTGCAAGGCAAACATTTGGGACCTAGCTCAGTAATGATTTTGTTCAAGTATTGTTGCACTTAAATATTCATTTTATGTAATTAAAATATATGTGTACCTAATGTAACAAAATATTTTAGAACCTTCAATTTCAATAGGAGATGGAGATAAATATTCTGAGTATACCTAGGCATAGTTGTAATTTTAACCGAAACTAAATACAGACCTATAATTTTTTTAATAAGTATACCTACCTTAAAGTTTTTGTTGATATCTCAACTGAGTAAATGAAGAATAGGTAGGTAGGTAATACTTAACATTTAATGTGTATGTTTATAATTTAAATTTATAAATTGCAAGTCTCCAGCAAAGTATACTTAGCTGTGTTGATCTCAATAAACAATCAGCATTATAAAAATATGTAATGAAAATTCACAATTTAGCCTGTGCTTGCAATAAGGTTTAAATCATTATATATATATATATTTATGATGTTGAGAGTAGTGTACTGAAAAATGTTATGTTAGCACTATACACATTTGACTACTATTGAATAGGGTATGTAATTTATAGGTTTGTGTTTATCAGGTAAAGACAAAAAAGATATTTCATTAAAAAAATATGATGCAGTGATTACGTATACACTATGTGTATCAGTTGAGATATATCAACTCAATCAATCAATATATGTGTCTACCATATTTATCAAATTCTAAAGTACTCTGCACATTTTGTGTAGGGTCGCAGATATTATGTCTCTTCCATAGATATTGATTACATTTGTTAAAGTGAGGGCTATTCGATTAAACCCTCTTAGTATTAGTGTTTGAGTATGTATGAAGATTGGCTCATCACATTAGTACTAGGTGTAAATTTTTTAGTTATTTAGCTCTTGATTAAAACTAGATTAGAAGATAATTGTGGAAATGGTTTGTGAGAGTAAATGCGATTATTAAAATATAGTTAGTATTAAGTTGTATTGCAGGCTATGAAATAATTATATAGCATGTTAACTTCTGAAAAAAATATAGTCAAATTCATATTTATTTATAGTTAATTACGATTCACTATGAATTATAGTATGACAGCTATAAACGTGACCCTATGCTCTTAGTGATGGATTAGTATAAACGTAAAGAAGAACCTATCTATAATGTTGTGTGTTATGCTACAGTTCTGTGCTTAGTGTAATTTTATGATAATTTGCTGGAGCTGCATGGTCAGGTTTATTTTTGTTTTGCTTTAAGTTCATTTATAACGGATTATTATTATTTGTGATTAAGATCCACGGCATTACAAGGGCTGATTAATTATAAATGACATTAATAAACAGCAGCTTAATACCTCCTGTAACTAATCATTAATAATGTTCTCATGATTTTAATGTCATTTATAGGCTAACACAATAAAGATGTACGCCATTTTTTGACTGATTGCTTGTATTCGTAGGTAGTTAAGTTCTTTATGTTTATAATATTAGTGAACAACTAGTAAATTATTTTTGAGTTGTGTGATTTATACTGTGATTACAAAATTTTATTTGCTTCTGACATGAAAAATAATTAAGAGTGTGAGTATTAATGTCGATATAGTTACAATTAATTAAATTCTTATATTATTATACAGTTATTTCATTTAACCTTTTAAAACTCCCTCTTCAAGTAAAAAGCGACTTGTGCATAAGTATTATTTATTAAAACCGTGTAAAACTTAACACAACACGAAAAAATAAGCATAAATATATTTGGTGTTATAGCTGTGATTACATCACTGTAAAACATCTACATTCGTTAGTTTATTTCTTAAAAATCTTATTGTTATGTCCAAGTTATAAATATAACAATTTAAGGAATACATAAGTTGCATTTATTTTACACAATAAATTATTAAATAGTTTACAATAAATGTTACATTCTCTATTTGTACACAGTAAACCCTGATTGTTAACGGGATAGGCAGATCATGAGTCTATTCGCCACATTTTTAAATATTGCAAGAAATTGTAAACTAATTGGCAGAATTAAAAATATATACTTAGAGGCGAATTGAGAAGTTCCTCCTTTTTTGAAGTCGGTTAAAACATTAAATAAACATAACTTATGGATGATTTCATCATTAAGTAAACTTTGAGGTAACTGCCTCTTGTATTATTGGAACTGATGTTTGTCATTAAATTGATAAAATATTGTAACATCTTAATATGTTAAGTTTTTTTTATAAGTACATCATCATTTAAACTCCTTTCTGAAAGACTTCAGGTTTAAATTTGGCTATAAATAGGTATATCAAGAAATATACAGCATGTATCAGAAAGGTGTGGCCGACAACCAAAGGGTCAACAAACATTTCCAAATAAGTAAACAACCACGAAGTCAAAACCAAATTACAAAACTGGCTTTACAATCAGTACTATTCCCGTACAGAAGACCTTATTACTAAAATAATGTAGGCGCGTAATAATCTATACTAATATTATAAAGCTGAAGAGTTTGTTTGTTTGATCGCACTAATCTCAGGAACCACTGTTCCGAATTAAAAAATCTTTTTGTGTTGGGTAGCCTATTTATCGAGGAAGGCTATAGGCTATATAACATCACGCCACAACCAAGAGGAGCGGAGTAATGGAAATGTTGCAAAAACGGGTAAAATCGCACGGGTAGGCTATTCGACGCGACGGGAAGGGTCGGGGAACAAGAAATTTAACGCGGACGAAGTCGCGGGCAGAAGCTAGTAATTTATAATCATTATTATTATACAGAAACACACGCAACATCACACGAACACACCTTACACAACTACACACACCCCTCACCCCTCTCATACATCTTATCACACCACCCCCATCTTACTCACCAGCGACCCCCCCTCGCCTATTTTACACACATACTCACACTTCATATCCATAGTTAAATCAGGTCACACACATAAATAAAGGTTTCTTTTGTATACGAAGCCACTGTAGAATACTGACTCCTAGGTCACAGGATTCCCCTGTGACCTAGGAGTCAGTGTCCTGCCCAGTTTAGGAGACAGGGTTTTGCACCTAGCAGCCTTTTCTCAAAATCTAATGTACCCTATGTGAAATATATTGGTATTGTATATAAAGGTATTTTGTGTGAATAAACTTATTTTTATTTGATTAAAATTTATTTAACCAAACTGAACAACTTTCTCCACGGGACAAACATCGTAATCGCGAACAAATTGTTCCATACACCAAATGTGTAGGCATAATGGGCCTTCCCACTGCTGGGCCTACTCTCTGTGAGGGGGAGTAGGCCATTACCCACCACGCGGGCCCAGTGCAGGTGGGTAGATGTCACTTGCTTTTGAACTCTAAGTTCTAGGACATACCGGTGTCCTCACGATGTTTACCTTCACCGTTTACAGAGCAGTGTCGTTGAAAGCATTTGCATGAAGCACTTGTCGGGTTCGAACCTACGACCTACAACTCGTAAGCTGCGGCCGCTACCACCGAGCCACCGCTGCTCTGTCGTATCATGAAATTTATAAGAGAACTGATTATTTGCTCGTGATTACGATGTCGGTCCCGTGTAGAAAGTTGGTATACTTGATGGTCTGTGCCTCGCCCTTAAATATGAACACACCTATCTGATACGTGATTAATGTGCTGTATAATTAAATTTAAAATTACGTAGTCTTCTTTATCTAGGTAATATAATAATACTAAGTTTGGAAAACTGTGAGATTGTAAAGGTTATAAATCCTAGCTCACATAATAATATGTATAATTATTCCATTCAAAAGAACCGCCATAGCACCTAGTTTAAGTACTGTATTATATCACAACCAACTAGATTAATTAATTATAAAATGTAACGAGATTGTTCTCAGGCATACAATTGATTTAATTAACTAAATTATTTTCAGAATAAGGATGTGAAAGCTTTCGATCTTCAGGTTCCTAATACTACACATGTAAGCTTGTAAATAGAAAGAAGTGTAAAATCGACAAAATGCCAGATAGTCAGTTGATTTCAACGATGGAGGGCTTGCGTTCCGTTGCCTATGGCATAAAAATTGAAGTGAGAATACAGTAGGTATTTAAAATAGTTAAGATGACGATGTCATAGATAGTGTGGGAACGCTTAATGTGATTAAAATACTTATCGGATATCAGCTGAATTGCAACGTATTTATAAAATAAAATTAGTATAGAATGCCATTGTTTGTTTTTTGCTTGCGACACCCCACATCTCAGATTCCATTGCTAAAGATTAGCTACAATATTGGATTGAAAATTGGCATAACTATGCAAGTTGTAACAGAATAGACGCAAGTCTTGAAAGCAGTTTGTTCACTACTGAATCGGTTTCAGTAATCTATACTAATATTATAAAGCTGAAAAGTTTGTTTGTTTGTTTGATTGAACGCGCTAATCTCAGGAACTACTGGTCGGAATTGAAAATTCTTTTTGTGTTGGGTAGCCCATTTATTGAGGAAGGCTATAGGCTACATCACGCTACGGTCAAAAGGAGCGGAGTAGCAAAAAAAAAAATGGACGAATACTAGCAGGCAATTCGATGCGAAGGGAAGGGGAGCGTAAATTTGACGCGGACGAAGTCGCGGGCAGAAGCTAGTTTCTAATAAAGGTATTTTTTTTAAATTGTCTTTGCGATACCTACCTACCACTGGTACCTGCACCGATCGCTTGGGGGAGGCCTATGTTCACCAGTGGACGGCTGAAATGATGTATATATACCTTCCTCTGACTGAGTAAGAAAATTCTATCTTATTTCAAGTAATCTAAATCAAGTTCTTCTAAGTTAACAGACAGTTGTGCTGCTAGGGAGTTTGTAGCGCCACTTCTTGTTCCCAGCTAAAGCACTAGCAAGTGGTGAAGAGCGGGCTTATTGGGGGACGGTTTTTTTGTAAATTTTGACGTTCAAGAAGTGCTTATTTTTAGATGCATTAAGTAATGTATGTAATGTGTATTTTGTAAGGGCCGACCCTTTTTTCTTAATAGTTATAGTTTGCTTCGAATAAATTAAGTTTTGATCATTGTGTTATGATTATAACTCAATACTCTAACACCCCAAGTGTCTCATACACCGTCTTGCGTTAATTATGTTACACGTTGTATAATATAATTGTCTTAAAATCGATTGTATGTCTGAGTTTTAAATAATACAATATAATGTTACATAATATGAATACTGACGTTTCAGTGGAAGACAATAATCGTCAATAGGACGGATACATTTCTGAGTATTTATTAGTATTGAGTATTTAAGTACATTTTGCATTTTAATTATTAAGTTGCATTACAAAATATTAAAATTAGATTCGTAGCTACTCAAAAGCAGTCTTTAAAGAAGTTTTGACTTAAGATCTAAGAACACAACTCCTCTACTTGAAAATGGAAATAAATGGCGACACCACCCAATATTCGCGATAGTGTTGCCAGTATCCATAATCACAGTATTTTAGTTAAAGAGTTCAGTACACAAACATTTAAACAATCACTTCAGTTCACTCAATGTGATCTAAAGAGTATTTAGAAAAAAAACTTCTTAGTAGAAAAAATCCTTATTAGTAAATAACTTACATTTATAATGTTTGACTTAAATATTTAAAATAAAATATATCGACATGATAACAAGTAATTGTTCCCTCAAATATTTTATAAGGAGTTAGTTGCCACAGGCATTTTATTCTAACAATAAATGATAAATATCCGTCTTCCAAATTATACAATATTTTTGAAGCATTTGTTTGTTTCTATTCGACGTAACGTAGCCAAAGGCTGAGATTAAACTACCTCCAATTTTAAAAATAACGGCTGCGTGTTGTCACACCGAAATTATTGCCACACTTACATGTCTCAAGGGCCTATAACATTTAATTGGTCGTCATACCCAGTACTGCTGCTAACCAGCTAAAGAATAACTTTCACAAGTCAGATTTTGAGTTTGACGACGCCATTGAGATTACCAATAACAATTATGGTTAAAAAAAAGTCTATCTGTGACGATGACCCACTTGTATCCACAAATCAATAAATAGCCTAAACTCTTCAGTTTGTTTCGACCTTTTTCTCAGGGATCAGTCGGCTAAGAAATACCAACGCCATTCAGTCTTTAAAGTATTGACAGAGAAAATTCATTTCACAAACAATATTATCTACTCTCTATATAGTAAAATTCGGATTTTAAACTTCAAAACGAGTATCTATAAATTGACATACATTATAAACAAAATACCGAAATTGAAAAATAGAATCATACTAAAACACTTTTCTGCAATATCAGAGTAGATAACAGGTACATAACTAGGTATTAAAACGTTAACTGCCATGTCGGACTATGTGTCCGACACTTTGTTCCATTCAGGCCTTGTCGGACTATATGACCGACAACACATACTAAATCTGAACATGTTGCTGCCTGGCAGCCATGGTTTTGGAATAATTAATGTATTTATGGAATAAATAATCTATTAACACTAAGTACATTTTTCGACTTTTTCTGATTGCCTATGGCTCGGATTTTAAACCACACACTCGTGTTTTAATACCCCTCGTAATGCAACAACTTCTTAATCTACTACTAAATACATCGTGCCGTTTTCTGTCACTTAGTTGAAAATTACAGAGACAGCATGTTGAATCGCGCTAAACGCCATAAGTGTTTTGTGTTACAAGTGGGCCTTAATATAAATAAAAATAAAAAAGTATAGTACAGACGCCAGCACACAAGGCTACTAGGTTTTCAACTTTATCCCTACAGTATTAGGCTCAAGATTGATTGGGAAATTTTGACAGCCTGATGTGCTGGCGTCTGTACATTTCAACGACTTTACGGAAGATCGCGGTGTGGTCTAGTTTGTAATAGTGACGGTATCCCGCATCTCTCGCCCTTTGGTCTCAATCGGCAGCGCCAGGCACGCCCCGGCTGCTAGCACGGCCACTAGAGAGTATACGCTTGTTGCTATCACTATAGAGTTCTTTAACAGCACCTGAAATGTGATATGGACTGATTAATAACAATATACATACACTAGCCTCTGCCCGCGACTTCGTCCGCATTACATTTCTTGTTTCTCCGACCCTTCCCGTCGCGTCGAATCATCTACCCGTGCGATTTTCCCCATTTTTGCAACATATTTCATTACTGCTCCGCTCCTATTAGTTGTAGCGTGATGTTATATAGCCTATAGCCTTCCACGATAAATAGGCTACCCAACAAAAAAATAATTTCCAATTCGGACCAGTAGTTCTTGAGATTAGCGCGTTCAATCAAACAAACAAACAAACTCTTCAGCTTTATAATATTATAAGTAGAGATTTTCCGTGTAGTACCGGATGTTAAGAATAGCACCATCTCATTTCTTCCCGTGGGTATCGTAAAAGGCGACTAAGGGACTTACTAGAGAATGGGCGGCCGCGTTTTCTATGCATTTTACCACCATACTGCGATCGTCAACTCGCCTGCCTGCCAAGCGCGGCGAATATGGCAAACCCTCCCCACTTTTGGGGGTGGCGTATGTCGAGCAGTGGATATCTATCGGCTGAATAATGATAAATAAAAATATACCTTATTACCAAAATTGACAGCTTTTAGTATTGAAAGGACGAATTTAAAAAAAAGGAAGACAAAAATGATCATCATCTGCCAAGACTTTTCCCATCAATATCGGGGTCGGCTTTTTTTTTTTTCTTCAGGATTTGAAATCATCAAATGACTTCTCCCGCTCTGGGCGGAGCGGGAGGGCGTGTCAGACTTTTACTGACTAAAACCCACCCGTGTTCCTTCAGTTGCCCATGTGCCAGGGCCACGGTATCTCTTTCGAACAATCACGCGACCCCGGCAGGAGGGGTCGGCTTCCAGTCTAACCGGATGCAGCGGCATACAAATATTTTTTTATATATTTTTTACTTGGAGCGACTGCCTATTTCACCTCCACAACTCAGTAACTGGATAATACGATTCTCCTTGGGGAGACTAAATTCTGACGACCCATAACGAATGTCAAAGATCCACAAATGACAATCCGGTTGTCTTGGTATGTAACAATAGTTACCCATCTACAGACCAACCGTGGCAAGCTTTGCTTAACCTGATCGATCGACTCGTGCGGCTGTTATCACTTAGACACAAGTCTCGTTTTCCGTTCTTGCTGTGTCTCACACAGTAGCCACATTTTCTCGCGCATAATTTACGTACAGCCCATTCATAGTTATTTTACTTCTGATTTTACATTACAGAGATCTCTGTTCTTAGCCGACTTCACAAAAAGGAGGAGGTTATCAATGTTTCGTTCGAAAGAGATACCGTGACCCTGGCACATGGGCAACTGAAGGAACACGGGTGGGTTTTAGTCAGTAAAAGTCTGACACGCCCTCCCGCTCCACCCAGAGCGGGAGACGTCATTTGATGATTTCCCATCCAAAAAAAGGAGGTTATCAATTCGACTGTATTATCTTTTATTTTTTTTACCTCAGAACTTTTGACTAGGTGTTTCGATTTTGATGATTTTTATTTGAAAGCTGGTGCTTCCCGTGTGATCCCATTTCAATTTGGTCTAATTCTGACACTGGAATCCATGAGAAAATTAAGTCGGTGTCAAAAAACTTAAATACTGATCCAAAGACACCGACTTCCGAAATTAAAGTTATATTTCACTTTGTAGTGTTTTTAAGGAAGTCGGTTGTTATTTTATGAAAAAGTTTTCGCTATCAGCGGTGAAATTTGTGAATCATCTTCATCAACATTTCAGCCCAAAGACGTCCACTGCAAGACAAAGGCATCCGGCAACTAGTGAAATTTATGAATAGACAGTTATTGGCACGTGAAAAGATGGTGTAGCTCGTTATGGTCAATGGTGCCGATTCCCTTATTCACAAACTAAACTAAATTTTAGTTCAGTGCATCTTTTTCTTTCTATTTCATTAAGGAAAGGACAGAAGATAAATTTTAGTTTAGTCCTGTCAAATTAATCAGCACTTGACATAAATTGACGTAATTATAGTAGGCAAGTTTTTAATCACGTCTAAACTTGTATGGAGTAGTGACAGGCGCTGATTAATTTGACAGGACTAAACTAAAAAAATTCTTTTGTCCTCTTCTTAATGAAATACAAAGAAAAAGATGCACTGAACTTAAATTTAGTTTAGTTTGTGAACAAGGGAATCGGTACCATTATCTGGTTTGTGCCATTTTATAACGCCATCGTAAGGAAGAATATTGTCTTTATCAAAAACGAGAAAGTTCATCATCATAATCATCAGCTTACAGCAGTCCACCGCTGGACATAAACCTCTCGAATTGCACTCCATACAGTTGAATTTTCTCGACAACTCATATCCAGCAGCTACCAGCCACCTTGTGAAGATTATCACTCCATCTAGCCTTTTTTTTTTTGGATGGGATATCATCAAATGACTTCTCCCGCTCTGGGTGGAGCGGGAGGGCGTGTCAGACTTTTACTGACTAAAACCCACCCGTGTTCCTTCAGTTGCCCATGTGCCAGGGTCACGGTATCTCTTTCGAACAATCTCGCGACCCTGGCAGACTCCACCTAGCCTGAGGGCACGAACCGGCAAATGTAAGGTAGGTACCTTACGTTTGCCGGTTCGTGGTCTCCACTCAATAACGCGTCGATAACGACGGTTGTCGGTTCTGCAAGTTGAAATGGTAATGAACTTCAGCTTGCTTGCTAGCTACACGGTTGTTGGCCATGAATTTTGATGTCTTTCGGGATAACCTAGGTAAACAAGTAGTAAAAATATACCTGTGCGACGTATGGTGTGATCATGGCACCCAGTCTCGCCACAGCGCTGCACGCACCCACCGCAGTTGCTCTTAGAGCTGTTGGGTACACCTGATAACCACAGCAAATAATTATTATCAGAAGTTATAATAAACAGTTACTCAAGTTTAGTTTGTTTCATAACTCGATATAGATTGGGGAATAGGTTATCACTAGAGATCGGATATTCAGATGCATATTCACCTAAAGTTGAAATGTTGACTAATATGGAATGCGCGTTTTTAGCGTGTTTTGTATCTTATCTTATATATTTAAACGAGCAATTTTTGTATATATGTATATATATAATCTGAATCTCGGAAACGGCTCCAACGACTTTCATGAAATTTAGTATACAGGGGGTTTGGGGGGCGATAAATCGATCTAGCTAGGATTCATTTTTATAAAATGTCGTTTTATTCGTGTTTTCAATGACTAACTTTATCGATAATAAACTTGAACATAAACTTATTATTTTAAACACAATTTACCAAAAAATACCCAGCAAAGCTCGGTCATCCAGATATTGTTGTTTTAACTAACACATACCACCCTACACATATGTATTTGCATTTGGGGTTAAACATTAATCCACACTATAATATTATAAATGCAAAAGTAACTCTGTCTGTCTCGCTTTCCTGCTAAAACTACTGAACCGATTTAAATGAAATTTGGTACACAGATAGTTTAGAGCCTGAGAAAGGACATAGGCTACTTTTTATTCCGTGACTTTGTCTGCGTCCGCGATAGCCGACATTTATGCAGACGAAGTCGCGGGCAGAAGCTAGTTTTAAATAAATATGATTCAAGAAACCTGGCTTTAATAAAAAATACGAAGCCGCTTCCGTGCTTTCACAGCTAAATACTAACATTAGGTAAATATGCATCCGAATATGCGATTACTGGTTATCACATTAAATAGTAAAGCGGTTGTTACACGTTTTTATAAGTCTTTTAATAAAATTAACATACATACATAAACTCATGCCTTTTCCCATTGGAGTAGGCAGAAACTACGGAACGCCTCCTGCTACGATCCTGACTAAACGAGGCAAATGGAGTATCCATTTGCCTCGTTTAGGTTCATACATCTGGTCATACACACACGCCGGTTGAAAGTTTACAAAATATAAGAAACCGAATTCTTCAAACAAAATAAATAGGCAATATAATATAATTCTCGTGCAATATAATATAGTCTCGTGTGGTGTCGGACGTAAAGAATAGCATCACCCCATTTCCTCCCGTGGGTGTCGTAAGAGGCGACTAAGGGATTAACTAGAGAATGGGCAGCAGCTTTCTCTATGCATTCTATCAAAACCATACTGCGATCGCCAACCCGCCTGCCAAGCGTGGCGATTATGGCAACCCCCCCCCAAATAATGACAAGCACAAATAAAAAACGGCCCCTAGTGCCCGGCGGCCCACCTACCCTTGACTGTGGTAGCGGTCAAGGCCACGGTGAGGCAAGGGGTGCTAACAATCCCCGGAAGAGATCCGGCTACCACAATCACCGAAAACTGGACCTGGCAACCTACAACACGCGCACACTCCGGACCGACGAGAAGATCGCTGAACTCGAGGAAGAATTGAGCAGGTTACGATGGGGCATAGTAGGGCTATCTGAAGTCCGAAGACAGGGGGAGGACTCGATAATCCTGAATTCCGGAAACCTGCTCTATTTCCGGGAGGGCGACCAGCAGTCCCAAGGTGGTGTCGGGTTTATCGTCCATAAGTCCCTTGTGAGCAACGTTGTGAAGATCGAGAGTGTGTCGACCAGGGTGGCGTTCCTTATACTCAGAATATCCGCAAGGTATTTGCTGAAGGTCATACAGGTGTACGCCCCGACCTCGACACACCCCGACGATGAGGTGGAGACCATGTATGAGGATATTTCCAGAGCCATGCATGGTACCAAATCTCACTTCACCGTTGTCATGGGGGACTTCAACGCGAAACTGGGCAAGCGAAGCGATGATGAGCTGCGAGTGGGGCAATTTGGAGTTGGACGTCGGAATCACAGGGGTCACCTACTGGCTAGTTTTATGGAGAAGGAAGGCCTCTTTATGATGAATTCCTTCTTCAGAAAACGCGAGCACAGGAAGTGGACCTGGCAGAGTCCTGACGGTGCAACTAAAAATGAGATTGACTTCATTATATCGACGAAGAAGCACATATTCAATGATGTCTCTGTGATCAACGCGGTGAAAACCGGGAGTGATCACCGCATGGTAAGAGGCACATTGAATATCAATATCAAGCCGGAAAGATCTCGGCTGATGAAGTCAACGCTCCGTCCAGCACCGATCCAACTTCAGAACCCCGAGAGCTTTCAGCTCGAACTCCAGAATCGTTTTGAGTGCCTAGGGAGCTCCGTGGACGATTATAACGATGGGTTTGTGGAAACTGTCCATACGGTCGGGTCTCAGTTCTTCAAGACCCGCCGTACTAATAGCAAAAAGAAACTCTCAGATCCAACATTACAGCTCATGGAACAGAGGCGCGAAATGATCCTGCAGTCTTCAGAAGCTGCACTCGAGTACCGGCAGCTAAATAGACGGATCTCTAAGTCCTTGAAACGCGACCTTCGCCTCTTTAATACGGAACGTATTAGAGACGCGATAGAGCGGAACAAGGGCTCCAAAGTATTTGCAAGAGATCTGTCTATTGGGCAGAGTCAGCTTGCCAAACTGAAGACCGATGACGGCAGAGTCGTGTCCGCCAAACCTGAGCTGTTAAGAGAGATCGAGAAGTTTTATGGACAGTTATACACGTCCACCAGAAACCCCGTTATGAATCTGGCTAACGACCCGAGAGCTAGATTGACTCGACACTACACTGAAGATATCCCGGACGTCAGCTTGTACGAGATTAGGATGGCTCTGAACAGTGGCGGTACCTTCATATAAGCCCAAAAGCCCGGCATGCCTTACTAAAATGCTCGATAGAGAATCAATATCAAAACCGAACTATTTAAAAGTTCGCGCGCTTAATTCTTATCAAAATAACACAAAGTATCTACCTATGCCACACTACTACACATCGCGATTGTTCGCGCGCAGAGTTTCGCATTAGCAGCATCTAAATATAGCTATCTCGCTTACACGTACCGGCTTTTGCCTGGCTTTCAAATACTATCTCTGTCACTTTCGCACTTATAGCGATGTGCCGTATAACGAGTTAGAACCTTGTGCGTCTAAAAAAGGATCAGTATGGAAGATTTAAGCCGTGCATGCGTATGAAGTTGCACGCGTATGATGCGTGACCTTGTCATCTTGCCAACTCTGCAGTGTTGCCGTTTTAGCGATGTTGTGAGATCTTGGAGATTTTTAACACTAGAAGCGCGGAACATACCGACTGAGGTAAATTTGGATTTAAAAAATGTATATTGCAATTACGTGGTTGAAGTCTCGTTTATATAATAAATATAATAATCATCATGTTTCATGAAAAGTCATAAAAAGTTACGATTATATGCATAATAAAATATTAATTAGAGCAGGAAGAAAATCGAAATGGGTCAAATTTGGGATGCCCGCACTACTAGTGTTAACGAGTTTGGAGACTTTTTTTAAGATTTAGCAACAATAAAAACTAGCGACTTTTTAAAATAACGAAAATATTCAAGCAATATCTTAAAAATAAAAAATTTGCGACAACTAGCTAGATTTTTCATATACCTGGCGACTTTTTTTGCTTAAATGACAACACTGCAACTCTGAGTAGTTCCCGACACCCGAGTGCAACTCACTTCAGTTTGATTTGCTTGAGTGGGAAAAGTTTTGTTATTAAAGTTTTCTGTGTGTTTTCTTAGATTTTCTCAGTGATACAAATTGTTTTGGTGACTTACTTACAACAATGGAGGTAATTGTACCTTGTGAGGATTTAAAATGCGTTCAAGTTTTGATTGGCGAAGATAAGGTAAAATCTTTAAACTTTGCTCAGAAAAAACAGTTAATTTCTTTATTAAAACCGACGCCTAATCTGTGTATTTCTCAGACTAGTAAATCGCATAAACGAAAATTTAATAGATCAATGTATAAAACTAGTTGGATTGTTGGCTGTTCGCACACTCATATTTTTTTCGAGAGAAGATTCCGTTTTGAATAGATCTGGTTAAGATGATTTAAATAACATATCTGGTGCCAGTTTTAAATTGTTTTTTATTTGTATGTATGTTAGTCTGTAAGGTATTTATGTTATGGGTCTTTGTAGCCCGAAATAAATTGATTTGATTTGATTTGATTTGATTAAAATGCACGCAAATTCCCATAAACACCTGTGTGCAATGGTTTCTTTCGGTAATTTTGGTAAACAACGAATTGAGACATCTATATCACGCCAGTTATCTGAGGAAATTTCAAAATATAACACGCGCGTTGATAACAACCGTAGTGTATAAGATAAGTTGATATTGTTTGTCATTTAGCACAACAGGAACTTCCTTTAAGAGGACATGATGAGTCCGAAACTTCATTAAATAAAGGCAATTTTTTGAAACTGGTCTCGTTAATTTCAAAATACGATGTCGTTTTAGAAAAGCATATGCAGTATCAGGGAAGTGACAAACCGGCGCCGAGTTATTTATCTATATCAAACAAGTTTATGAGAAAATTGCGATGATACATACGTAGGTACCTACATACTCAGTCATAAACTGAACTTTCTTGTTTTGAAATCGGTTAAAATTTTATTGGGCTTGCCTTATTTTGAAACCCTAGGCACGCCACTGGCTCTGAAGCACCTTAAAAATAACAAGGCGCCGGGTGATGACGGAATTACGGCCGAGCTCCTGAAGGCCGGCGGAAAACCCGTTCTAAAGGCCCTTCAGAAGCTATTTGATTCCGTCATACTCGAGGGCAAAACGCCACAGGCATGGAACAGAGGTGTGGTGGTACTTTTCTTTAAGAAGGGTGACAATACCCTACTTAAGAATTATAGGCCCATCTCACTTCTGAGCCATGTCTACAAGCTGTTTTCAAGGGTCATCACGAACCGTCTCGCGCGCAGGTTTGACGACTTCCAGCCTTCCGAACAAGCCGGATTCCGTAAAGGCTTTAGCACCGTGGACCACATACATACGCTGCGGCAGGTTATACAGAAGACCGAAGAGTATAACCTGCCTCTCTGCTTAGCGTTTGTGGACCACGAAAAAGCCTTCGATTCGATCGAAACCTGGGCTGTACTGCAGTCTCTCCAACGGTGCCAGATTGACTATCGGTACATCGAGGTGCTGAAGTGTTTGTATGAAAACGCCACTATGTCAGTCCGGCTCCAGGACAGAGCCTCGAAACCTATCCTCCTGCAGCGAGGGGTGAGACAGGGAGACGTCATCTCTCCGAAACTGTTCACCGCTGCACTGGAGGATGTCTTCAAGGTTCTGGACTGGAAAGGGGCTCCCATCAACATCAATGGCGAGTACATCACTCACCTTCGATTTGCCGACGATATAGTAGTCATGGCTGAGACTATGGAGGACCTCAGTACAATGCTCGATGACCTCAGTAGAGCTTCCGAAAGAGTGGGTCTTAGGATGAACATGGACAAGACAAAGGTCATGTCCAATGCTCGTGTGATACCCACTCCAGTGAAGATCGGAAGCGCTACACTCGAAGTTGTGGACGAATATGTGTACCTAGGACAGACTGTCCAGTTAGGTAGGTCCAACTTCGAGAAAGAGGTCAATCATCGAATCCGACTCTGCTGGGCAGCGTTCGGGAAGCTACGCGGTATATTCTCGTCCCAATTACCGCAGTATCTCAAGACAAAAGTCTTTGACCAGTGTGTGTTGCCAGTGATGACATATGGTACTGAGACGTGGTCGCTCACAATGGGCCTCATAAGAAGGCTCAAAGTCACGCAAAGAGCAATGGAGAGGGCTATGCTTGGAGTTTCCTTACGTGATCGAATCAGAAATGATGAGATCCGTAGGAAAACCAAGGTTACCGACATAGCCCGAAGAATTGCCAAACTTAAGTGGCAGTGGGCAGGGCACATTGCTCGCAGAACAGATGGCCGATGGGGTCGGAAGGTTCTGGAGTGGCGACCGCGTACTGGAAGACGTAGCGTTGGAAGGCCTCCCACAAGATGGACCGATGACCTGGTGAAGGCCGCAGGAATGCGTTGGATGCGGGAGGCACAGAACAGGTCGAGGTGGCGGTGCTTGGGGGAGGCCTATGTCCAGCAGTGGACGTCTTTCGGCTGAAATGATGATGATGATGATAATATAATTCCATCTAATCTCTTCACCACCTTTGGTTGACTGGTAGAGAATGCCTAAGGCAAAAGCCCGCCTTTTGTACTTACCTTTTTCTGTGCGAGAAGTTCAAATAAATAAAAATAAACAATAAGAATTGGCATGATATAAACCACCCTTGATAAAGGCATTAAACATACGCCGGGCGGGGGAAGATATGATACTGTTACCAAATAATCACAAAATTAAGTTGAATTTTGTTGAACAAAAAAGACGATCCCACGGTCAGAATATTAATTGTTATTAATTATATTAACTGTGTATATTTAAAATAAGTAATGTAAAATACTTGGTTTCAATTAATGTGTTCACCTAATCGTCACCCTGTGAATTCACCTCTGCATTAACCTTCGCGGATTACAAGCGTTATAACATGTTTTATTTAGTTTAATCTTTCAACGGAAACCTGCGGATAAGCAGTGGTGGCCCAGTGGTAGCGGCCGCGACTTCACGAGTTGTAGATCGTAGGTTCAACCCCAGACAGACGCATTACTTTGTGTAAATTGTTTCATCACCACTGCAAAATGTCGTAGAAGTAAAATTCGAGACATGTGACATTTAAGAACTTGCAATGGTCCTGCATTCTCCTAGTTTATCATTTGTGGCCTCGAGTTGTAACTCAGGTCGTAACAGCTATGTGAACATAATTTAGCATTGCATATGTAAGCTGTCACGCCCTTTATGCCAGAATGCTTTTATTTTTACAACAATGTTTACATTATACATATTTTTTCTATTTTTTGCTTCGCTTGAGTATAGTTTTCATTTTATTTGTTGGTATATTGGGTTAGCTAGCTGGCATGTAGCAAATCATTTAATTTGTTTTGTGTCTCTTAATGTTTTACTATATGCCATTGTATAGAATCAAGTTCTTCTAACTTAACAGACAGCTGTGCTGGGGAGTTTGTTCGCCACTTTTACTTCCCAGCTAAAGCACTTGGAAGTGGTGACGGGTGGGCGTTTTGGGAGACTGTCTTTTGTAATTTTGACGCCTAATTCTCCTGATCCTCAGCCTAATTTGAATAAATGACTTTTGATTTTGATTTTGCATGGTTGATTATAGCCCACTCCCTCTCACAGAGAGGAGGTCAACAGGCCTCGGAGGGTTTAATGGGAATATTTAAGGCTGACTACGAGACCTATAATACAATGAAGGAAATAACAGTACATAAGCCTATTTATGAGAGCTTTCGCACAAGCCCGTATTATCCTACTGCGGGGAAAAACCCTTTCCTTTCATCATTTGAGAGTTGTAGAAGAGTATATAGAATGGTTGAGAGAAAAATGTATTATGAAATTAAATAATAAATGTATGACCAATTGTGTGAACCTAAACGAGTCAAAAGAAGTATGTTTGGTTTGTAGCAAGTGGCGTTCCGTAGTTGGCATTCCGTAGTCATGGGAAAAGGAGAGAGTGTATGTATTAGTGTTGCCCAAATGCAAGAACAAGACGAGACTTAGCCAGTCTTGGTCTTGGTCTTGCGCCAATACACCTGGTCTTGGTCTTGGTCTTGGTCTTGCGCTCCCAGTCTTGGTCTTGGTCTTGGTCTTGCAGCAAGAGTCTTGCAAGTCTTGCAATTACCTATTAGTCTATTACTATTTATTAAAGTTTACTTTAAATCTTAGAAAAACGTATTAGAATTGGAACATTGTGAGCTTGAATTAACATAGCCATAGTAAAGATCAAGCAGATTAATAAATAACTGAAGATTTGATAAGAAATTCGAAAAATCAACTGACCTATATGTCGTTTTCCATGGAAGTAACTGTTTCTTAATAAACATTTATGATTTATAAGCTTACATTTGCTAAAACATGTAAAAAAACAAATTAATTACAATAACTTGACTGTATTTTAAAGAACAATACTTATCTGTCTAGAAAGAGATTGAACCCTCAACTTATAAGAAATTTAATAAAAGAGTTTTACGATTTATCATTTATTTGAATAAAAAATAAAATACAACACAAATCAACAGCTTTATCATTAGGTTATGATACTTTATATCAATTTTTTTGACCAAGAATTAATACAAAGTAACCATCTGGCTGACTCATCACTTAACCTATTTCTATGTTTTCTAATTACTAATGATGCTTTAGAAAATAACCTCTCAGCAGGTACTGAAGTTGCAGGTATTGAGAGAAAATCACGGGCCATTTTCGATAAAATCGGATACTCTGTCTCATGCGTCCTCCACCAATCTAAAATGTCTTCCGAGCTGGCAGTTCTTGGTTTTCTCAGGTACTCCTCCAACTCGTCTATCACTAAGCCTTGAAGACAAGATCCAGATGACGTCGAGGGACATTCATAGAGTTTATCAAAGTCTATTACGTCTTCATCTTCATCACTTACTTTATTTTCTTTTTCTGGTAATTCCAGAGATTTGTTCAGTGAGTGTAGACTTTTATATTCTTCATAAAGTTCATTGAACTTGCGCAGACTTTCTGTTTTAAGTTGCTTCCCCCACATTGTCAGGTCAAAAGTCTGAGCCTTATGCCTTGGGTCTAAAATTAAAGAAGTACAATAAATCCAGTTGCTCTTCTTGTAATGTTTAAGCATTTTGTCTCGAGCTGCTTGGAAAGCTAGAATGAGCCTTTCATCCACTTCAGATCGATTAGGTTTCTCATCTAACTGTTTTACCATGGATTCAATTTTATCTAGCAAGAGATTGAATGATACAATGACTAGCGGTAATGTAACATATTTGTCTCCACCAAGTTTTGTACTTAAAAGTTTAAAGTTTATTAGAAATTTATGTAATTTTTCGAGTACCTGCCATTCATTAGCTGTGATTTGAAAATCATTTAATTCGGTGACAGAACTGCACAATATGTCAATGCCCGCTCTCACTTTTAAACCAAATCCAATCATATCATGTGTGGAATTCCATCTCGTTGGACAGTCAAGAATGGCATTTAGATTTGATGGCACGCCAGCTGCTTCATAAGCAGACTGAAACTTCTTCTTCACTATCTCACTTCTTTTTATTTTACTGGAAATACTGCGTAACTTTGTTACAGATGTACGCGAGTCAGCAATATTTGGTGCAGATTCTTCATCTTCCTCATCCTCAGTTTCGTCTGCATAGTCTTCGTACTGCTGATCTTGCGCGTTAGTGTCAGACTCACAGTGTAATGCTAAGGTCTTTAATAAATCTTGTACACCAAGGTTTAAAATGTGAGCAAAGCACCGGAAATGTTGATTGTCTGAATCAAAGTGTGGCGGCAGCTGTTTGCCCAGTTCATACATAAATTTGGTATTTGCAGTTGCGTTGTCGACCGTGATACCTTGTATTTTATCAATTATGCCATATTCCAATAAACATTCATGGAAAATCGTTGCAATATCTTCCCCAGTATGTCGACCGCGTGATGGTATAAAATCAAGAACTACAGATTGATACTTCCATTCGTTGTCTATATAATGAATAGTAACCCCGTAGTAACTCCTACCAGCAATTGACGTCCACCCATCAATGGTAAAAGACATTTTAGATGATAATTGTTGAAGTCGTTCCTTGAGATTCAATTGGAGCTCTTCAAATCGCTCTTTGACTTTCCTTCTAAGTGTAGACCTTTTAGGAAACACCATATTAGGGCAAATACGTCGAAAATATACTTGTGTAGCTTCGTCATCGAAAAATGAGAAGGGAAGATATTTTTTCACCACCCAATCAACTGTAGCTGTCGTGATGTTGTCACTGCTGTTTTCCGACTGAAACAAAACAATAAATCTTGTGTTATTATTTAAAACATACTAGGTTTGAGCGTATAAGAGGAGGAGGTTTGTTGTTGTTAAATCGAGAAAATCGTTAAATTGATATTTGTTATATTAAGGTTGCACTGTACTGTAATTTACCAAAATAAAGTACTTAGTTGTTACTGGCCGATTAAATGAAAATATGGGTGTTTATAAAAAATATTTAAGACGATAATTACATACTTAATATGTCGCACCCCTAGATGAAAACACCACTAACTCAAAAATACTTACGTAAGTTAATGGCGTTTTTGAAAGTATCGCATGAATAGCTACGCGGAGTTAAAATTCTTTTAACTGTTAAAAAAATATTCTTACCTGTCCACTTCTTCCAGCGGTTACTAAAAAGCTTGTGATATCTCCACTTAATTTTGGTTTAACAGGAAGAAATATTTCTGATTCCTTTTTGTGGAAAGATATTAGATGTTTCCTTAAGCCTGAAGTGTTTCTGTTTTTCATTTTTATTTCAATCTTTTTATGTTGGCACAATTTACAGAAGGCAGTTTGGGATGCATGAATTATTTCGAAAAACTCCTCAAATTTGCTTTTGGGTCTTTTAAATCTGTGACTCAAACTCTCGTTACTCGGACTAGAATAATTTGAATCTTCGTCACTCATATTAAATTGTACACGTGATACGTTTTTAGAAAACAACGAGAATTAGTAAAAACAATTATTAAGTTAAGCCTCCTACAAACCGGCGCGACGCGGCAACGCGACGCGACACTCGTAGAACAATTTTTATGTGAACTTCATGGAAATTGTTCTACAAGAATCGCGTCGCGCTGTCGCGTCGCGCCGGTCTGAATAAGCCTTTAGACTCGAAGCACAGCTCAATTGGAAATGACTGGAATTAAAATAATTCCTTTATTTATAGTACGTTTCCTTGCTTTCTACCGCGCCGCCTCGCCACGTGCCGGCTCTATGAAAAGGATGCCGCCGCAAATCAAACAATGCCGCGTGCGGCGTACAAACACACACTAAATATTACCTACTTGTACAGACGCGACGCGTGAATAAAATAGAATTAGTGCCAATCACTATTCTTTACATATAAGTGAATGTTTTGGCGTACATCTATACTAATATTATAACGCTGAAGAGTTCGTTTGTATGTTTGATGACAGAAGTTTTAAAATAAATAAATAAGTCCTGAACGTCACTATACCTCCAAAGTTACTATTCCTCGTGGACGAAGTCGCGGGCACAGCTATTAAATACTTACTCTTGTTTTGGCGTACATCTATACTAATATTATAAAGCTGAAGAGTTCGTTTGTATGTTTGATGACAGAAGTTTTAAAATAAATAAATAAGTCCTGAACGTCACTATACCTCCAAAGTTACTATTCCTCGTGGACGAAGTCGCGGGCACAGCTAGTAAATACTTACTCTCATCATCTCTCTCAGAGATATTCGGGCTGGTAAGTAATACAAAACTCTTATCGCAGGCTTTTTATTTTATTAGTAGGTAAGTACCTACGCTTTTTATATTATTTTATTAGTTTTGTAGAATTTTTTTACACGTTTCAAGTATATTTAAAAGTGGCTACAATATTTATTAAACGGGTGATATTTGAACACTTTTTTGCTATTTTTTCTTGTAAAAACTTAAGAAATATAATGACTAAATGTACAATAATAGTACCTAAGTAATTAGTTTAAAACCATATAAGTAATCAATATTATAATATATACTTACTAGAATGAATTAATATGACATCTACTACCTATCCTTACCATTTTATCCTAATCATAATACTACTTGCGTGATCAGTATAATGTATTCATTTTCATTCTAAGCACTCTGAAACTTATTTATTCTTTGGAACACCTGTAGGTACTCTTAAAAAATTCGAAATTATTTTGCATGAGTATACCTACGCCCTATGGCGGCAATCAAATAGTGTCACAAATGTTATGATTTCGACGTGGCGGCAACGATTGTTTTAGATTTCAAAAGAAGCCGCCGGCGCGTGAATCATAACCATGTACTTCCGAAAAGCGGCAAATTTCTTTGAGAAGTAAGTACAAAACCTTTGATGCCGCATTATCAAAGTGCCGATGGTTAAAACATAACTATGCATGCACTCAGTTTGATTTTAATAGATATTTTTTTATTCGTTATGTTTATGGTATTAGTCGTAATGCGCATAGGTCCAGTTTTTCATATTCTTTGATACAGTTTTTTGCGTCTCATAGAATTCCTAAGCGTACCTACCTATACACCGAACTGTTACACCTAACTACTCAGTGAAATAGCGCTAAGTCCTAGCTGCAAGACGCAAGAGTCTTGCAGGCTATGTCTTGTTCTTGCTCAAGTCTTGCACGGTCAGTCTTGGTCTTGGTCTTGCTAAAAATACGCGGTCTTGTTCTTGGTCTTGGTCTTGCAAAAACGCAAGATCAAGACCAAGACTGCAAGACCAAGACTGAATTTGGGCAACACTAGTATGTATGTGGGTCGTTCTTCTTTTCTACCGACAGAGAAACGAAGTTGTGTTTTTTTTTGGTTTTTCAACTATCCATAATTGTGGTTTCTGTGTGGGATTAAAAAAACTGTATCTGTGTTTTATTAGGACTAATTAAAATTTTCTTTTCGGCTAATATTTTTCATTTATAGTTTAAAAAAAAAAAATGTGACAAAGTGGTGTTTTTCTGTGGAGACCACATTTCGGCTTACCACTCTGTCACGGCATTCTACGGGAAAAAGACGTATTAAATATGCCGGTTAGAGAAAATGAAAAATGACATAATATTCATACATAAGAAAAATACGGACGTTTATTTGAACCAAATTAAAAAAAAAAAACCGTAAATACCAATACTCCAACGAGATACCATAACAAGACGAAGGACAGGTCGGTAGAACAACCCATGTATGTGTATAATAAATAAAGGAATACCTCTGGTGTATAAACGTAGGCAGCTTGAAACAGGCCAGCTATGATTCCTCTTGCAAGGAACAGAACACAGGTCAGGAATGTACGGCTAAAATTAAACAAAATATATTACAATAACAATAACCACATTACTGACTTTATAGAAGAATGTTTTCATTTGCAATACAATAGAACTTACTTTCCATTGTATATTAAAACGCAGACACACATCGCAAATATAATAAACTGCGTGGCCATTGTCTTCTTGCGACCATACTTCTCAATAATGAATATCGTGGCGAATATACCTGCAGAAAAAATATAAACAGTTTATTTTCAACTCAAACAAGTCGTATACTAACTTCTCTTCTTTAGGAGACTGAGCGTTGAGTACAAAGCAAAAAAAGCTGAAAAATAAACACGTTTCTTGTATGGAGCCCCTTTTTTAATTTAATTTTTTATTATTTATTGTTATCTCTTCTGTTCTAAGACGCGTACTTCATTACCGAAGGCCCTGGCAGGCCTTCGTGGCTTTATGTACGATGTTCATTCACTTCGTTTGGTTCTCGGCTTTATCATAGCAGACGTAACGGAGAGACCAATGAGGGCGGTCACTTGGTCAGACCAGCACTTAGGTGACCGGCTGAGAGGTTTTTCCCCAACTTCCTTGCCCATCACTACCAACTTTTCCGGGTTATCTGGTTTCCGGCGGGCGATGTGACCAAAGAAGGTAGCCGAGAATCCTTTGGTAACAGATCGTTGGTAGTCTATCTCTTATGCGTAGTTGTTCGAGGATAGATTTGTTGATATAGTGCAATAGAAATACACATTCTGTGAAAATTTCGACTGTCTACTTAATACGGTTCATGTGATATGGACCACTGACAGACAGACGGACGGATGGCTGACGCTTAGTAACCGTTGGGTACGGAACCCTAAAACTGATAATAGAACTTACTTTTACTTTTAAAGCGGAGCGGAGACATTTTTTTATAAATTTGTTTTTTTTTATGTAGGTATTTTTTTTTAAATAGCCTACACTGTCCCACTGCTGAGCAAAGGCCAAATGCCAAGTTCCTCCAGTTATCTTTTTCCAGAGCCACCCCGATACATCCTGATGTTGTTTAAATTATGAATTGGAAATATTTAACCCCGGTTAGGGGATGAGTTACCAAAAGTCCTTAGCGCTAACTTTCGCTATATATGAAACTAGCTTCTGCCCGCGGCTTCGCCCGCGTGGATGTCGAAAAATATCCCACAGGAACGTATTTCCGGGATTGAAAGTATCCTATGTGTTAATCCAGGTAAACAATGTGTTATTGCATTGCTTGCTTTGTGTTATACAAAGAGCAGCGCTCGGATTGCTAAATGATTGTTGTAGGATAATTAATCCTAAAACCTAACAATAGTGACGGAATATATAATGGAACGGCAAATTACCTACTTGCATGACAAAACTGAAGGCAACTTTAAAGCGAAAATATAAATTTTCTTTATTCCCTGGGAATTTCGAAAAAAAATTGCTACCTAAATTATTCAAATGAAGATTTTACTTAACTTGCTGTTCACAGGGGCTTAAAACTATTTATCTTTTAGTCTATACTTAAAGTATCTCTACTTTATTGCTTTTGCCCTCAGGTGCTAATATAACCAGGTTGCTAGATGAGCTCATTCTCGAGCAGGCCACGTAAAACTGGCCGCGCGAGAAGCAGTTCCCTCTAAGATCATATCCCGCTGTTTACAGTGACTATCCCCGAGACTTATTAATCGTCATTGCTAAACATACCATAAGGGGACTGCGGTTTTTTAACCTCGAATGGGTACTCCGACGGTATTAGTGGTATCTGCGGTATATAGTACACCGATTCACCTTGGATGCGGAAGGCGGAGGACAGAATGTTGTGGCGCAGCATGGGAGAGGCCTATGTCCAGCAGTGGACTGCTATAGGCTGAGTTGATTGATTGATTCACCTTGAGCACAGCCAGTAAATACAATGGCGTGGTCTCTACCACGTTTTGATGTGAGGTTTTCACACACAACCTGGTCCCATTGCACAATTTGGCCGGATTAAGATTAGTAGCATTACTGGAACACCCACTTTGAGGATAAGTGTGTGAGACGAAGACCAGATGGGTTGAATTTAAGAGCTCCTTAGGATATATATATAGCATCATCCTTATGAATTCGACACGTATGCATGTAATATAATTAGGATAGATGTTTTTTTGCCTGTGTTTATTTCATTGGTGTATTTTGAATCGCTTCTGCCCGCGGCATTACCCGCGTGGCCTACAAGAAACAAATTACTTTTTTTTTCAGAAACAAACATACGCGCTCTCACTACCTCTCAATTTAATAAACGAACTGACAATATCCCAAACAAAGCAAATAGGACGAAGTTCTCCGTAAAACTAGACTAAGCTCTGGGATGAGAGTAGTATAGTTTTAATAAAACTCAAAGCGTATGTGAAAAGATTTATTTAAGAGACAATCAGAAGTGGATAATGAACCATTAATATTGTTTACAACGAAATACTGTGCCTACAGCAGAATTTCTTAGTAAACAATATTTTTTGTTTTTAATTCAGATTCTAGAATCACTAGGTTGCTCCATGAGCTTACTCTTGAGCAGGCCACGTATAACTGACCGTGTGAAAAGCAGTTCTCATTTAAGTCCTTAAGACCCCTGTTAAATTATGTGTTTGACTTGAGATTTATTTTGAACTCAAAGGGGTAGTTCGATGGCCTTAGAGGAATCCTTGGAATAAACACAGACTCCTCTCAGGAACAACGTGTCAGTATAGTTGCCTCGATAACATTTCGTTGCAATATTTTCACCCACAACCTGGTGTCATTGCATAATTTTGGTGGGTTTAAATTACGCAGCAACATAACTGGGCGCCAACTCTAAATTTTTATATATATATATATGTGAATTGAGAGACCGAGAGGCTTCAATGTGTTAAGAAACTAAACCGTGTAATGTATGGCGTCATCATTGTTTATCACTCGAGTCCACTGATTTATAATTATTTTCAACTCCTTCGAACGATCTCAAAAGAATTTCATTGATGATTGTGGCTTGGTCGTTATGTTTTACTTTAATGCATAAACCAAATCGCACTATTGCTCACTGAACGTACAGATTTATATGTTAGTGCTTAAAGTATTATAGTAGGTATGTGCCCAATTAGTTTTTACTTATAAAGTTGCATAGGTATCTATTAAAGAATAGTTAGTGTAGTTATTCAATTTTATCTAATACAGAAACAATCGCGTTTTTAGGGTTCCGTTGCCAAATGGCAAAAAACGGAACCCTTATAGATTCGTCATGTCTGTCTGTCTGTCTGTCTGTCAGTCTGTCTGTCTGTCTGTCCGTCCGTATGTCACAGCCACTTTTCTCCGAAACTATAAGAGCTATGCTGTTGAAACTTGGTAAGTAGATGTATTCTGTAAACCGCATTAAGATTTATACACTAAAATAGAAAAAAAAAAACAATAAATTTTAGGGTTCCCCATACTTAGAACTGAAACTCAACATTTTTTTTTCATCGTACTCATACGTGTGGGATATCTATGAATAGGTCTTCAAAAATGGTATTGAGGTTTCTAATATAATTTTTTTCTAAACTGAATAGTTTGCGCAAGAGACACTTCCAAAGTGGTAAAATGTGTCCCCCCCCCCGTAACTTCTAAAATAAGAGACTGATAAAACTAAAAAAATATATGATATACAAAACCATGTAAACTTCCACCGAAAGTTGGTTTGAACGAGATCTAGTAAGTAGTTTTTTTTAATACGTCATAAATCGTAAACAGCAATTTACCTTTCATTCAATCAACTTAAATATAAAAATTAAAAAAAAAAAAACATTTAATTTCATAAACATAAACCTTATGCATAAACCGAGAATACCTACAGGCTTGTACGGAACCCTCGGTGCGCGAGTCCGAGTCGCACTTGGCCGGTTTTTTTTACATGTACGTACTTACTTATCACCTGCCTAGCCTTTTCCCAACTATGTTGGGGTTCGGTTTCCAGTCTTACCGAATGTAGCTGAGTACCAGTATTTTACATGGAGCGACTGTCTACCTGACCTCCACAACCCAGTTACTGGGTAATACGATACCCCTTGGCAAGACTGGTTGTCAGACTTTCGGGCATCCGACGACCCGTAATGACTATCTAAGATCTACGAAAGACAGCCGGGACCAACAGCTTAACGTGCTTTCCGAGGCACAGAAGGGTCTTGGTATGTAAAGATGGACATCCATCCACGGACTAACCGCGGCAAGCGTAGCTTAACCTGAAAGATCGACCCGTGGGGCTGTTATAATTTCCGAATATCCCTACTTATACATATTAAGTTTGTTTGTTACGCTTTACCTACTTAACCAATCATCATGAAACTTTGCACACATATTTTTGGAGGTATTAGAAGTAACATAAGATAGCTATTTTTTATGAAAAAAAAAACCCCAAGGAAGAACATAGGCCTATTTTTATTCCAAGATTTCGTCTCCGTCCACGATAACCGACATTTACGCGGACGAAGTCGCAGGCAAAAGCTAATTACTTCATATTAATATCAGTTACATATTTGATACTTCTTGATACTTTGGTTGAGATTGGACACCGGTGACGACAATGCGGTCCCCGGGCTGCCCCGCACGCCATGCGCACGTCTACCATTCCACGTATTTTTGAAGCCCTATTTGAATCAGTAAGTAAACTTTTTATTCTCTGGGAATAAAAAGTTTCATAGAAAATTCAACCCCTCATTTCACCCTCTTAGGGGTGGAATTTCAAAAAATCCTTTCTTAGTGGATACCTACTCTTTACAAAGAACACACCCTCCAAATTTCA
This sequence comes from Aporophyla lueneburgensis, assembly GCA_932294355.1. Lineage (NCBI taxonomy): Eukaryota > Metazoa > Arthropoda > Insecta > Lepidoptera > Noctuidae > Aporophyla > Aporophyla lueneburgensis. The sequence continues at coordinate 14,957,231 of OW028746.1, read as the reverse complement.
TGTTTCTAGGTCCAGCGGTTTAGGCTGTGCGTTGATATATCAGTCAGTCAGTCAGTCACTGACTTTTATATATATAGATATTTGAATTTTATATATATAGATTTGTGCAAAATTTCATGCTGTTAGACCCAAGGATTTAGGCTGTATGTTGTCTGTCAGTAAATGAAGAATGAATTTAACGTTTTTAATAAGCAGATGACACAATTAATACCGCTGATCCTACAAGGGCCACAAAACGATACGCGGACGAAAAGGGCACGCCGTGACAAGGACAGACGCTTCTACCACAGCAATGTCATAAGCAGAAATAGACCTTGAACGAGTGTCGCGAAGTGCGCAAATATTTTCGTATTTCTATTTGTTTTGCTTCTGTTGCAAAGTATAGAACAAGCAGTAAAGTATTGTACACACATTGTTTCAAATCAAATCAAAATATTTGTATTTCACATAAACCAACATGGGCACTTATGAAACATTAAGCTAGGTGCGGGGGTTCCAAGTTGTTGATTCCTATGGAGAAGAGCCGGAAAGAAACTCCACGGTAACTCTTTAAAAAATAATTGGCTTTTAGTATGGTTTCAAATTACAGTGTTACCATATCGCTGCTTAAAAAGTTGTTATCTCTCTTATAGTGAGTTACTAAAAAATATAATCTAATTTCTCTGAGTTCAATGCGTACTTTTCTTGAAACTACATTTTTGTATGACTTATGCAATAACTCGTATGATTGTTTAGACATAACAAGTTGTGTTATATAGTTCCTAGGAAATGCCAGGGACGCGAGGTACGCTCACGACCTGTTTTTGCCACTACTTCCAGTCGTCGTCGTATTTTCTTTCTTTCTTTCTTTTGTACAAATACTGACTTGCGTGCGCCTCTTAGTCGCCTTACGAGCAATTTTAATTAGAATTTCTGTAGTTTGGATCTGTTTGCTTTACCGCAGGAAAGTTGGACACATGGTACTCAACATATTGAAAAAATTATGTGACACTGTTGTTCCACTTATTGGCAATTCATGGCTTTATGTTTTGTTGATTCTTTACTATTTTTATTCCTCTTTTTGTATTGTTTACAAAGCTAGTCTTAAAATTTGCTAGATTGTCTCATTGTGTATCTGGGGAGAACGTGGTTGTCTCACGTGGTTGTATAATGTCTGTATCCTATTTTTTTGTCATTCTTAATGTGAAATTGTTTGTTTTCCCGAATAAATAGATTTAAAAATTACAGTGTTAATAGGTATGGGAGGACAATGTAGGCCTGTCAACATCATCACAAATCTTACCAGGGAACTCAGCGAGTGTAGTCCACAGCAGGTCCATGTAGTCGGTAGTCTGCAGAGGCCTACAATCAGCGGCGCACGGCTCCTCCAGCCCGCTGGGGTCCGTCTCGAACAGCTCCGTCGTCATCAGCACCAGGCCGTAGTAACAGAATGCACAAGACATCCTGGAAATGAAGACATCATGTAACCGATTCAGAAATACTAATGATAGTCGTATATTGAAAGAAAACAAACATCAGCTAATTGTATAATTACAGAGATTTTATTACTTAATTATTCATTATTTTGAAGACTAGCCTAGACTACCCTAGACTTTACCATACTTTCTATTTTAGTGCATCTACGTTTACCTATTCCTACCTTACATAGAATGGGAGACGTCGACGCAAAAAAATTTGTTCCATTCATATTGTACTCTTGTAGGAAACAGCAGATTGTTTTAACCGACGAAACACTACAATGCTTCCCTTAGGGGGAATTGGTATTGTAATTTATCGTTTCAGAATCACGTACTAAATCCATGGTAAACGGTTGTGCGTCGACGCCTCAGCCACCCTGCATTTCTACCCTTCCCTGTATTTCTTAGAATAATTCTAGTACATAGTTTAATTTTCCTGTTAATCCCATCCATGTTGGAACATTCTTTTTATTATTATACACTGTAGACGTATCTTGTGGAAATACTTTGATAATTTTGATCAACAATATTCTATTCTATCCTGTTTTACATTTCCAGAGATAGACACTTGTAATAATAGAATATTAAGCCGGATTAGAAAACTTAACCAGACGTGGTGTAATCTCCAATAAGCAGTAAAAAATAAAATAAGTTCATTGTACAAGAAGAAACAAATACTTAAAGTTTGTAATGCACTACATATAAATGTACAAGTGGTCAAAAGCAGCTGGCTTCTGAACTAAATGTACTTTTAACTCAGGAGCCAAGGTTAAATGCTTCCTAAGAAATCAACGGGATCATTTAATCAATGCTTATGAGGACATAAGCATTGATTAAGTGATTCCGTTGATGATTTCTTAGCTAGCATTTCTTCAAGAGTCTCTCTCTTTTAAAGTTCATTGGTCGTCATAGACATGGGCAACTTCTAGTGTTATAAACTGATCTAAACCTTCTCTACGCAATCAGCCTATAATGTGCCCACTGCTGGGACACAGGTCTCTTGTCGATGAGAGGAACTGGGCTTTAAATCCACCACGCGGGCCCAGTTCGGGTTGAGATGTCACATGTTTTCGAATTTTTGCTTCTAAGACATATCAGTTGTCACGATCTTTTCTTTGACCGTATTGACAGCACTTTTGATAGGACTGTCCATCGGCTTCCATCTAACCGGGAGTAGCTGAATACCAGTATCTGACCTCATCCAAGTTACTTTGTAACACGATACGTCTTGGTAAGGATGGTCCTGCGGCTAGTCTCTCACCGATCGTGTCGGATAGCGTCCCGTCCCATCGGATTATGAGAGTGAGGGAAGAGTGAGTGCCTCTGTGCGCACAAACTTGTGCATTATAATATCTCCTCCGCCGAAGGCTAGTCTATGTTGATGATTGATTTTTTTTTTTGACCTTTTGGTACCCGTAACAACTGCCTAATAATAGCCGGGACCAAGGGCGTTACGTTTTTTCCAAAGCACGAAGGGGTCTATGTTAAAAAGGTTTGGTTTCCGCACTTAGTCCTTCAAGTGAATCATTGAGCGTGGGCAATGGCGGCCGTCGGTCGTTATTCCAAGGAGCCCACCTCCCTCCACAAGTTATATCTCATCGTCTGTTGAGAACGTTCGTGTAAGATCTGGGTGCCCCGAGGTTTTTGTCCTAATCTGGGCGCCTGTGCATTCGAAAAGTACAACGCAATGGTGTCTTTAGCCTCCATGCAAGCCTTGCATAAGGTGTCCGTTATGCCTACTGTGTAAAAGTGTTTATTTAGCGGGCAGTGTCTCGTGATGGTCCCTGTCACGGAGGGGTCCCATATGTAATGGGCGGTCACCCATCTACATTCTGACCGCGGCGAGCTTGGCTTAATCTTCATTCGACCCGTGCGAATGTTATTTTCTAGCCACAAAGCCTTCTAAAACATCATAAGCTATTATACTAACCATATAAACCAAAGCAGTAGGCTGGTGTTCCTGAGATGTGGAATGAGGAGGTGTTTCAGTCTTCCTCGCTGACCGATACCCACGGAGTCGTCGCACACCAAGCGACCAAGTAGCATTGGTCTACCGTTGTCTTTTGCTATCTGAAATGTATGGGCACATCGCCATAAACAACAAAAACCAAACAAACCAAACAACCAACCAAATTTCATTTAAATCGGTTCAGTAGTTTTAGCAGGAAAGCGAGACAGACAGACAGACAGAGTTACTTTCGCATTTATAATATTAGTGTGGATATAGTGTGGATTCGTAATCGCCTTACTAATGGGTTTTTCAAAGGAAGAGGGGCTCGACCTCTTATTAATGGTATGTCTTCGGTATGAGAGTGATAGCAGTCCTGCCAGATTCACTACCGCCCGACATAAGGAGCTGCTCAACTGTTACAGTATTTGAAAGAAGAGTAAAAGAGCACTATATCACTACTTTGTCATAACTGCTTATGTATTTGTTATTTATATATATATTTTACTGATACTTATTTTAGTAGTATGTATGGATATTTTCATACTTTTTTTTTTTTTCAGGATCGGAAATCATCAAATGACTTCTCCCGCTCTGGGCGGAGCCGGAGGGCGTGTCAGACTTTTACTGACTAAAACCCACCAGTGTTCCATCAGTTGCCCATGTGCCAGGGTCACGGTATCTCTTTCGAACAATCACGTGACCCCGGCAGATATTTTCATACTGTATTTAAATTAGAGTATAATTCTTTATTTTATGTTTTCCCTCCTACTATTACAGACGCTGTCTATACATCTCTTTTTATCTTCTCGCCTATCGCAGGTATGCTGGAAGAGATTTCCGTATTTCTCTGTTCCTTTCTTCTTGTCTATTTATATGTGTGCTTAAATGGTTGAAAAAATAAATATCTGATTCATCACCATCATTTCAGCGGAAAGACGTCAACTGCTGGGCATTGGCCTCCCCCAAAAAATGGGAGATTTGCCATAAATAATCTCCACGCCTGGCAGGCGGATTGGCGATCGCAGTATGTTAGTAAAATGCAAAGAGAACGCTGCTGCCCATTCTCTAGTAAGTCCCTTAGTTGCCTTTTGCGACACCCACGTGAAGAATTGGCATGGTGCTATTCTTTACATCTGGCACCGCACGGAATACTTATAGCTTGATAGTTGATTACACATAGGTAATAGCACCAACTCTTTTTAAATCCGAGCAGTTTTGCCTTCGAAAATTCGTGATTACTTACCACATGGCTTTTATGATCACTCTATAATGTAGTTTGATTGCATTCCGAAGAAAAGATAACAGATATTTTTAGTCATACCTGCTCTAATGTAGCCAGGGCTTTATCAGGTTCACCACTCGCAACATGGTATCTTGCGGATTCAGGAAGCCACTGGAATAAACGTTCTCATTTTGATACTGTGATATATTTGTAATTGTGGGTATTTAGAATTAAGTTATTGCACGTAACGAGCCGCGCGCCAGTCTCGGAATATACGTCTATAAGTGAAGTCCATGTTTTATTCTGCTATCGATAGATCCCATAGTTCCCATATTCCTCAGATAAAGAAAAAGGACAGAACAAAAGATAAAAAGAAAAAAAAAGAGAAGAAAAGAAGAGAAAAAATAAAGAAAAAGGTAAAGATTGACTATGTTTAATATACAGATTTAAATTATATTACATTACAATACTTTACCCACGTGATGGATATCGAAAACTAATTGAACCAAAAAACAAAAACAACAAAAAAACCTAAGGTAATCTAAGGTAATCTATCAGCTGGTTTGGTAATTTTTCATGAAACATAGATATTTTTTAAGAAATTCCAAAAACCATTACAGTCGTTTGGTTGCCTCATTTTCACGTCAGTGTCTAAAAAGTTTTGAACAAAGTTGGAATGATGAAACAAGAAATGTTTTTTGTTTTAATTTTATTTTATATATGTTCAATATCGATTGCCAACACGTGGGTAAAACCTCATTTAATTTGATTCTGTCTATTAGTAGGTTTAATTCGAGACTAAAAATTGATGGTAAAATAATTAGTTTCACTATTCTTGTTTTGTACGCAAGGATGGGTTATTAATTGACAAGCCGAAAACGAGTTAAAGTGCGGCCAATAAATAGGTATTAGATTAGATACTTTGTAGTTACTGTACTTACAGGGCATATAAGAGCGAACAGCAGTAGTGGTATAGTCGACAATGCTAAGAGCCAATGAACGCCTAACGTTGGCATCACCACCAGCGCCAGCGCGACTTCCAAACAAGCCCCCAGCGCCCAGAAACACTGGAAAATATATAAAATGGAACATTGTCGTGATATACACAATAGCATACAGATCTTCGTTATCCTCCGGCTTTTTCTCGTTTTATTTGGGGTCAGCGCAACGTGTCTTTTTCTTCCATAATTCTCTATTAGTCGTTATCTCGGTAGGAACTCACTTTCTAACCGTATCTCTGTATCACATGCCTGTACCATGACAACTGATTTCCACCTCACCATCATCAACAGACTGAGCATGAGGTCCTGGGTTCGATTCCCAGGTCAAGCAAAGTATCATTGGGTTATTCTTTCTAGAATTTCTGTGGCAGCCCAGTCTGGATTTGTGGTGTATTATAGTTACACCTTTGCCTGACTCTTCTGGGAAACAAGGCGTGATATTAGGTACGTTAAGTTAATGATTTCATTTAAAATACTTACATCAAGAAGCACGACACATTTTGCCCTCTGTTTCGTCGGCAAAAACTCTGCATACAATGTGACACTGAAATTAAAGAAAGGACAAAATTGTTGTGTTAGTTTGTCAGTTGGTTATTATGATCAATTCATAAAGAAAAGAGAGCAATGTTGGCTCAGTGGGAATTGCGACAACTTACGAGTTGTAAGTTGCAAGTTCGAACCCAGGCAGACATTCTTTATTTTGTGTAAATAATTTCATCACAATTGCTCTCAAAACAGTGAACGAAAACATCGCGAGGAAACTGGCATGTCCTAGAACCAAAAATTCTAAAACGTGACGCCTACCAACAGTACCAACCCACACTGGGCACGGGAGGTGGATTGCGGTCCCTTCCCTCTTACAGAGAGGAGGCCGTTGTCCCAGCAGTGGGAAAATTATGGCTGATACACAATAAAGAAATATCTTTAGGGTAGGTCAGAGGCGGTGTACTTGCAAAGTCACAACGTTCGTGCGTGTATGACCAAAGGTATGCACGTAAATGAAGCAAAAAGAGTATACATGTAACTATGTAAGGATCATAGCATTCTGTAGTTTCTGTCTATACCAATAGGAAGTTGTGAGTTTATATATGTATATCTTTAGATTTTAATAAAATAACTTACGATTGTGGTACACATCCTATAGCAAATCCGACGAGACCTCTTAGGAATAATAACCAGAGGAAGTTTGGTGCTATTGAACTCAGCAGACCGTAGTAGAACAGTAATACTCCACACATGCTAAGAGCCTGTAAACAAATGAAAGAGGAATGTAAGAAATGTGGTATATTTCTCATTGCAACACACATGTTTGTACATCCAAGGTTCTTGTTGGCACATTGCTCACTTGAGTGTAAAACTATCGTATTATATTTTTATAGAAAAAATAATAGTTAAAAAAAACTAAAAAACACGCTTTACTCACTAAAAAGTAGAAAATAATCGAAAAAAGCGTGGAGTGCCTTATATCAATAAAAAAAATACCTTAAAAGCAGGCTTTTTTCCATTATTTTCTACTTTTTAGTTTGGTTTTCTATGGAAGCGTGTTTTTTAGTTTTTTAAACTATTATTTATTTTCTATTTTTAGGGTGTTTCGAATTTTGAGACGTATGTCAGCGTAGTTTGTGACGTATGTTAGCGTAGTTTTCGAAGAGTTTTTTTTTTGCTGTCCTGGTAAGGATAATGGCACAAATATATGAAATTATAGTATTGTCATCGGTCCTCGATAAGTCTAGAGAGTTTAAATGAAATCTGGTTGTTTGAAGTGGGTCAAAATCGCGTTATAAGGAGTCGGTTACAAACAAACATTCAAACATAGAAGTGAAGCTAATATAAAGCGTGTAAAAAAGGAGTCAGCAGTTAAAGTAATATCTTCTACGCATCGCGACAAATCAAGCTGTACATTTCCAGTATAAGCTGGCTTTTCATCATACAGAAAGCCAATGCGAGGCCTGTTATAACTGGAAATGTATAGCTTGATATGTAGCCGTGCGTACATGCATGATGTTGTCTTGTTCATTCATAAAGTTTATAGATTATCAAAAATCAGGGACGATTTGGAATGAGGCTTTATTGCAAATATTATAATTGTGTGCCAATTAATGAAGTGTTTGCAATAGGTTTAATTATGTTATATAACTAGTTTTTGCCAGCGGCTTCGCCCGCGTTTTGGTCGACAATCATCCCACCAGAACGTACTACCGGGATAAATAGTATCCCATGTGTTAATTCAGGTTGTAAACTATATGTGCGCTAAATCTCATTTAAATGCGTTCAGGCGTATTTGCGTGATGTAGTAACAAAAATCCAAAAATCCACATTTATAATATTAATAGTTGGATGACTATATTTTTCTTTCACACTTGTTCCCTGTCTTCTAATACTAATATTGATCTTTATATGTAATAATATTAACTAGTTTTTTTTTTATTCATACAAAAACTTCTATTTGGATGATGTGTAAGGATCAGTAGCGGTTAAAGTCTCTAGCGACAATACTTGATGAATACAACTCAAGAAACAAGAAGAACTGCATTTTTTTTAAAAGTTAACCTCTTAAGTCCCTGAGATACCACATTTGGTATAGACACAATCGTTTTTTAATTGTGTCTGTAATTACGGTAGTTGACTGGTTATTAACCAGTCAACTGTTTGTTTATGTTTTTTGAATGAAATACTTACAGTTTTCCTACCATAACGGTCACTTATATTACCCCAGAATGTAGAACTCAACATCATTCCCATAAAAACTATTGTGGTGGTCAATGCTTGCTGATACCTGTAATTAAAGAATTGCTTAAGTTATATTTGTCCCGTGGTTTTGAGGTCTTGCTTTGTCTTTGTTCAAATATATGTTGTCACCATGAATCATTGTACTGGTTAGGACTGAGAGTGAGTAATCAACATTTTCTACCTATCTTACCTACCGTACCAATATTAGTAGGCCATTCATGCAACTAAATAGAACAGCTACAGTATTCATGTCTTACTAAGGAACTGATGCTTTATTTCTGGTAATTAGAAAAGCATCCCCTAGTGCACACAAACTTTTGACTTTGCCATTGTCTTGGAAGGTAACGAGAGCTCCTTGGACACTTGGTAACCAATAAGTAGACCTCTTCATGAGATAATAAAAACCGGCCAAGTGCGAGTCCGACTCGCGCACCGAGGGTTCCGTACAAACCTGCAGGTATTCTCGGTTTAAAAATAAATGTTTTTTTTTTTAATTTTTATATTTCAGTTGATTGAATGTAAGGTAAATTGCGGTTTACGATTTATGACGTTTTAAAAAAAAACTACTCACTCGATCTCGTTCAAACCAATTTTCGGTGGTAGTTTACATAGTAATGTACATCATATATTTTTTTTAGTTTTATCATTCTCTTATTTTAGAAGTTACGGGGGGGGGGGGGGACACATTTTACCACTTTGGAAGTGTCTCTCGCGCAAACTATTCAGTTTAGAAAAAAATGATATTAGAAACCTCATTACCATTTTTGAAGACCTATTCATAGATACCCCACACGTACGGGTTTGATGAAAAAAACCATTTTTGAGTTTCAGTTCTATGTATGGGGAACCCCAAAATTTATTGTTTTTTTTCTATTTTAGTGTGAAAATCTTAATGCGGTTCACAGAATACATCTACTTACCAAGTTTCAACAGCATAGCTCTTATAGTTTCTGAAAAAAGTGGCTGTGACATACGGACGGACGGACAGACAGACAGACAGACAGACAGACAGACAGACATGACGAATCTATAAGGGTTCCGTTTTTTGCCATTTGGCAACGGAACCCTAAAAAGGGAAACATTGTTACTTTTCCTAGATTAAGTGATCAGGGACTTGATTATTTAGATACTGGCTTAGAAACTGGATGTATGATGCGTTTGCATATTATTAGTACTACTGTCACAACTCATCTTAATAGATGCCGATGTTGATGGTCTTGTTGTTGATTTTGTTTTGTTGTTAGTTGTTTGCTTGTTCTTGATGATGTTCTTTGTTGTTGATTTCAAGAAATTCAAAACTAAATTTTATATTTACAGGTCTAAATTTAACAATTAATGTAATAAGTTATGAATTCTTTTTAGATTGTTTCATTGGTCTAGTGATTGTAAACTTTACTGCTGAACATGAGGTCCTGGGTTTGATTCCCAGGGCAAAGTGTTTTTAGGTTTTTCAGTCTAGAATTTCTCACCAGCAGCTTGGACCATACACTTAGGGCCAGTCACTTGGAACTTAAAAATAACTGGCAAAATGTGGGTGTTCTAAAGATACACCCAACCTGTCAGGGAAACAATGTGTGATGATGTTCTTTTTAGAGTTGAGCTGACTAACAATACTTACTTGCTGATATTCCATTCACAATGCAATGCTGGAGACAAAATGCTCAAAATAGTCATCTCCATGGAATCTGCCATCCAGCACAGGCCAGTGAAGAGTGACAGTTTGACTTGAAACCAGCCGAAACCAAGAGCATTCACCGCTTGAGTGACAGTGAAAGTATCTGAAATGTTCACATGTTTATGAGCTGATTCAATCTCAGAGTTAATTACTGCTTAACATACATCATGAGATGTGTTGATAAAACGTTTTTTTCGTGACACATAATTGATACATGGCAGATTTCTAAACAGTAAACATGAATGCCTGGGTATTGTTATTAGAAATCGTCTTCAGAGCAGTATTTTTTTTGTGGTCGATATATACGTATTATGAATACTAATATTTAGGAGGCTATAAAAATCTCTAAAGGAAGTGTTCGCTAAAGAAAATGAAAGTTAACGTACCGTCAGGCACTACCGACACCGATGCCATTTCTATCTCTTGGGGTGGAGGCATCGGTGGCCCTGGAGACCGGGGCCTGATATGGCTGTCATCCAAGTCCTGGTACCCCTTAGACCGACCCATCTCGACAGCTCCTAAAAACAAGAATACACTTCTGACGTGGATATGAACTTGCGAACGCCGTGTAACGGGAATATTAGCGGTTTTTACATTCAAACACTTAACTGTTAAGATTCTGCCCAATAAAAATACTCCAGACTCACTGGAAAGTTGGAAACAATGCACAAAATGGTTACTTTCACATACATTCAGTCTCTAAAATATTAAAAAGTAAACAAAAGTAAGCAGTCGATTTGTTTTGATTTCATCTATGGAGTTTTTATACAATGACATTGACATTGAATTGAATGACGTCAGTGTATTGACATTTCTTTTTAGTGTTGCAATTAGCGATATTTACAGTTATTTCCAGCTATTAGAAACTTAGATGTTTAGTTTCGTTCTAAAATTGCGACTTACAACTTATTTTTAGAAGATTTTATGCCATTTCGGCGTATTTTTGTGGAGAGTTTTATGCATTAGCTATTCTAAATATTGCTACTACAAAATAATGTTTTATCCAATTTGATAATAGAGTCCGTGCAACGAAAGAAGTCCCATAATTCCGGCGCCACATGCATGCGACGGTGACGGAACTTTATTGATATATTTATCTCAATATCATATTACAGGCACTGGTTAATAAAATGCACAACCTGAAATAGAGTAAGGTGTGTGAAGTAGCAGTGTTGTTGTAGGGATGTTGCTAACTTGATGTATAAAAAATTAGTTCCATTTATTGCCGCGGGACTTCTTTCGTCGGGCGGACTCTAATACAGTAGTGACCAAACATGGTGTATGCTAGTTTAAGCCCTTCATGCAGATGATTTTATTATTATCATTTGAAAATTATTCCAGTTAATTTCGTGAATTCTGCCCGGTTAATCAGAACATTCGTTGAGTATTTCTATGGGTAAGAGTTAATGAAAGAAGATCAAGTTAACCATGTGTTTGGATTTCCTTTACCATTATAGTGAGGCCCGCAGACGTTGCCAGTGCCTTGCGTAGACCCACTACTATGACGACCATTTCACCGACTGCCACATGGGCAATCATGTCACTACGCAATACCGGCTACTACAAGGTATCAGCGTCTCGGTGAGCGTGTGTCAGTTTTCTTTTATAGAAACAAAACTGCGCTGTGCTACGGTTCCGTACCAATATTCAATGTCACACCGTAACATCCTTCCCCGCTTTTTTTTTTTTTTTTTTGGATGGGAAATCATCAAATGACTTCTCCCGCTCTGGGCGGAGCGGGAGGGCATGTCAGGCTTTTACTGACTAAAACCCACCCGTGTTCCTTCAATTGCCCATGTGCCAGGGTCACGGTATCTCTTTCGAACAATCACGCGACCCCGGCAGGCATCGGTCCTAGCAGACCCCTTCAGTTTTGCTGACATCTCTTTGAGGCGCGCGTGGAACACTACGCGCCGTCGACCCGAGCTTGGTCCTTACCGGGCGGCGAGCTACCCATTGCTCGCCACCCGCAAGCTCGCGCCTACGGTGGCCGGGAGTCCGCAATCGACTCCCGACGCCCGGGGCGTCTCCTTCTGCGGCGGCTAGGGACGTGAGGGCGCAGAGACTGCCACTCCCTCACGCGCCCCGCCTCCTCCTTCGCGAGCATTACTGCTTCGCAGAAGGAGGTGACGGCTTCCCATTCCCTCTCGCTCCGTACCATGGCTCGCACCAGGGCTGGACGCGAGAGGTCGCCGCCGCCGATCGCCTCCACGAGGACACGGCGGTGCTCCGCCCAGGCAGGGCGCACCTCCACCGTATGTTCCACCGTGTCCTCCAGACGATCCTCGCAATGGAAACACCCGGACGTATTCTCCCGCTTTATCCTGAACAGGAACCCACCGAAGCACCCATGCCCGGTGAGAACCTGCGTCAGGCGGAAGGTGAGGACGCCGTGGCGCCTCTCTATCCACTCCTCAAAGAGGGGACTTACCGCCGCAATTGTGGCGTGCCCAGCACTGGGTTGCGACAATCGTACCCGCCATGTCGCCATGAGATCACACCGGAGCTCTGTCCGCCGTGCCGCGATTTGTCGCGGCAGCGGAGTTTCGCCCCGGCGTTTCGCCTCCTCGCGCCACTCCCACATGTGGGCGAGGACCTTTGCCTCCAGATCCCATGGCGGCACTCCGGCAAGGAGGCTCGCCGCCTCGCAGGAGACCGTGCGGTATCCCCGGATTAACCGGATGGCCATGACCCTCTGGGCCGCACTCAACCGGCGCGCTGGGCGCAGCCTGGAATCCTTCCCCGCTTCATTTTTCTAGTCTTCTTGTCTGTTGATCGTGTGGCATGTCACTGTGATTAAAATCTAGGATAACGCAGCGTCACCGCTCACGCACCGCAAAGTACCGGCAACGCATCATGTGGCATCGCTTTTACAAGGATTTTTTTTAAAGAGGTTCTGACTAGAAAAAGGATAATAGATTTATTATTTATTATTATTATTATTATTTTTTGTTTTTTTATTTTATTTTTATTTTACAGTAATGATAAAGCAAACCAAGAAACGCTGCACTAACCCCAAATAGGGAAGGAGGACGCTGATGATAATAATTAGTTATTTTTATTATTTGAATATTACTCCGAAAAATAGGTATGAACTTTCCTCAGGCACCTACATAAATAAAAATAGCCTTTATTTCCTATTACAAGTTTTGTATAAATACATATTGGTTTTATAGTATAGATATATTTTAATGTTTGCATGCATTCCTAAATTAAATTTTTAATAGTAAATTAAACTCTCCGCGGCGTAGGCCTCTCCTAAACCTTTCCATACACCTCTTTCACGCACCAATCCCATCCAATACGGGCCACATCTCTGTTTAAAGATGCCTCTCCATCTTTTAATTGGTCTCCCTTTTTACTTTTTTCAGGTCTCTTGGTAACCATTCTGTTAATTTTTTTGTCCATCTATTGTTACACATTCTGCAATCAGGCACCTACATAGTGTATGCTATAATATGTAAGTAGTTTAGTGAACGCTGCGCCGCCGCGCGCCGGGGCAATAAGTCTTTGTAAGAAGCACGGAATAAAGAAAACTAGAGGAAGTGCCCCTCACATATCGCGCGCGTGTCAACATTAAGCGCAGATGCGCAACATTTAGCTTATTCGCCGTCAGATACTTGTCGCGATTGTATGTCTCAAAAATACGCGAAATATTACAAATTATGCCTTGTTGTGCGGTTTTGACCTGCAAAAACGAAAGCAGAAAAAAAAAATGTATCTTGTAGAAGTGTATCGTATCATTGGTAAGTGCTAAACTTTGTTAATTTTTAATATAATTGATTTTAACTACAATACCACATGTTATGACTTCAATGCAAACTATAAACAACCTTATAGTCATTGAAACAAAGTCTAAATGCACTTGGTCGCCATCTGGAAAATCACAAACTAAATTCTAGTAACTTCGACGCTACTCGATTAAGGATGGGACACATCCGTAATGTAGGTCGGTATCGATAGTTTTGTCTGATTTTAGTACGGAATCAATAGCTCACATAGCTGGTTATATAAAACAAGACAGTTGATACCATAAGTGTGATATTTGCGTTAGTGCTTTAGTAACAGAAAAACAAATCAATAATTACATAGATTTATTATAGGTAAGGCTAGAGGGGGTTATTATGCCTATCAGAATCTGTGATTAAGTTATGTCAGACATCCGAAATATTTTTATAAGACGGTCATATATTTAATAAAGATTATAACATGGCTGAAATAATGCACCAGTTTATTGGGTCATCAATATTCCAAAACATAAATAACCAATTAGGGGATTTTCCTACGTCTAATCATATTACTGTCTTAATGAAAGCTATCACGGCTAAATATATTAATATTCGACTATCAAAATGGCAAATATTAAATAAATATGTATTATTTCAAGGTCAGTAAAGGTTAGTATTTTAGCACCATCTGTTATCGTTTCATTTATCGTTAGCTTCTGTCAGCAGCTTCACCCGCGTACTTGATTTTATGAAAATAATATTACCATGTAGGGGTACATACAAACATACAAATACCTCTGTAACATTGATATTTTAACGAACCTTTACCTTAACCCTCCGCCAACCGTACCAGACGATATCGTCCGTGCCAAGTTTGGAGCTGATGCATATCTTTGGAAGGAGAAAAGGAAGGGGCCTCGAACCCCTCTGTAAAAAAACTTACACTCGCCCACACCTAACAGGCGCAAGTGCGTCAATAGCTATTGTAACGTCAGTGAGTGCGAGCGTGTTCACGTTTTTGGACGGACGATATCGTCCTATACGGTTGGCTTTACGAATTTTTAGGTATGTAAAATATTATTACGAGCTGGGGTTTCGGGATAAATTAATTCAAATCAATATTACCGAAACACACAAAACAGTTTAATTAAATAATCACAAATACCACAACAACAAGAAACGTCAAAAGGAATCACTTGTCTCGCTTGTACTGTATCACTTGAATCGCATTCGACCGCATTCGTAAACGAACTTCTCGTCGGTTTTTTTTTGTAGGACATCTCGTAGTTAACCTGATACAGTTCTTACAAGTTAAACGGATGGTGGCCCGGCGAGTTCTAAAAAGTAACCTTTTTGGCCTCCAGCCGGGGCTTATTATACTTAAAAACTAAAGCGAAAGCTCTAAGGGTTACCCCTAGGGGGGTACGAACCTCGGCTTAGGCAATCACTGGTGGGGGGGACAGCAAGGGACTGGCTGGATCTGGGTTAAAATTATTTAGGGACTAATTTAAAGCTACAAGCGCAGCATCGCGGGCTGGCTCATGCAAGGGTCGGGAGGGAACTGCTCGTCGGTTTTTTTTTTTTTTTTTTGGGGCGTCTCGTAGTTAATCCTGAAAAGATTGTGACTACTTAAACGGATTGTGGCCCGGCGAGTTCTAAAAAGTTACCTTTTTAGGCCTCCAGCCGGGACTGCTCGTCGGCCCGACAATTCGCTATTTATATCCCGAGCAGAACATTCGACACTGTGCCACAGTTCACTTGTAGCGTAGAAGCTTCTAGGAACTATTTTTATTGAAAAATGTTCCCTTTAAAAATTTACCATTTTCGAGTGTTCAAATAAATATACTTTTTTGAGCTATGTAAGATCCAACTAATATTTTTTGAAAGCCCCTTATATGAAGAATAAATCCCCAAAACATTACTCCTTATAACCAATGTATATCCAAGATATCGATTTTTTAGTGAAACCTTCGAAATTACGGTTTTTGCAGCGATTACGAAATTTTATTCCATCAGGGGGGCAAAGTATTCAATTCAAAAACTATGGGAACAGGAAAAAGAAACCTAGAACATTTTCCCTGATTTTTTTTGGATTTTTTCCCTACGTTTAAATGGGTTAAATTATCGGTTTAGACGATATCGTCCGCGACGGTTGGCGGTGTGCAAAAAAAAAACACACGGTTGGCGGAGGGTTAATCAACCTTTTCCGTTACTAAGCATTTTTAAGATGTTAACAAATTACTACATTGCTCACCCGAATAAATTACGTAACATCAATATTAACCCATTCACTGCCACTTAAATTTTAAAAACATCACCTGGGTGCCACTTAATATTTTTCCTTTGGCAAGACCTTCACAACACCAACCGTTTTTTTCTTACCAAAACAAGAATGACAGTTCGAAACAAAAACTAACAGTTTTTCCACATTTAACAATTGTTTCTAGCCGTGTATGTTGGCAAATGTTTAAATAAATTCTATCATTTTAAAGTAATTCCAAAAAACGTCCTAAAGTACACTCAACGCATATGGTGCGTTGGTGGCATGACGTAGTTATCTCGATCAACGCAAATGGTGCGTTGGTGGCATCGAATGGGTTAATATATCGATATATGTCTACATCTCTAACTTTTTTTTTGTACTCACCACAAGAGATTACAAGTGCATATGAATATGACATCTATTTCAAAGGTGCTAGCGTTCTGAATAGAATGAATTGGTTACAGCGCCAACTAGCGTTGAGTTGCTGAACTCGTTGTAAACTTGTCTATTTAAAGTTTTTAGACGAAAAATAATAACAACTTTCACTCGTTGCAATAAGACATAATTTTTGAAAGCAATAAGAAGATGATTTGTAAAAGTTGCGTTTGTAATTTGTAGCCAATCATATTACTGTTTTTTATGTGTGTAATGGACGATTTGATATGCAAATGTGTGAGTTTGGCGACACTGGTTCCCGTGCTTAGCCAGTGTAGGGGCACTTCTCCTTTATTCTTTGTTCTGTGGTAAGAAGTGTGTTGTAGGTAATATTGTAAGTCTATGTTTGCATTCATTCATTCTTTGTTAATAATCATAATTTCAGGCGAAAAAGCAATGCATGGACATCGGCATCCCCCAAAAACCACCGCTTCGACTGGTTGTGAGCTTCTCGCATCCAACGGATTCTCGGTGCCTTCACCAGGTCTTCAAACCACCTTGTTGAAGGCCTTCCAACGCTGTCTTCCATGACACGGTCGCCATTCTAGAATATTCGGCCTCATCAGCCATCTGATCTGCGAGCAATGTGCCGCGCTGCCTACTGTCTTGGTTCTTCTACGGATCACTTATTCCTGGGGTTCATTTTTGGGTAACTTTCAGCTTTCTTGTGGGCTTTCGTTTCCCTATATTTACGCAACGTTATCTTCGCTTAAAATGTTCTAATAAGTTCACTACGAAACTCTGCATATTAATTACAATAACACAAAATACGTGGGACACTCAGAAAGTTTTTCGAAAATAAAAAGAAGTGTTCTATAGGTAAATATTTTTTTATTAAATCTTTTCAAAATACTCTCCACTAGCCTCTATGCAAAGTTTCATGCGTCTCGTCTGAACCAGTTTTCGAAACACTTTTTCCAGTCCGCCGCAGACACATCGTTTACAGCCTGCTTGAATGCTGACAGCGCATCTTCCAGCGACGAAAATTGTATCCCTTTGAGCTGGTTTTTAATTTTTGGGAATAAAAAGAAGTCACACGGTGCTCGGTCAGGGCTGTAAGGAGGGTGACCCAGAAGTTTAACCGGCGTGCTGTCCAAGAAGTCCCTCGTTTTGAGCGCGGTGTGCGTAGGCGCGTTGTCGTGGTGAAACAGTAGCCCGCGGAGCCCTGTGTTTGGTCGCTTGTTGCTCACAACAGAGAAAACTTCTGCCAAGCATTTGGTAGTATACCATTTGGCGCTGATGCTTCTTTGGTTCCGTAAAGGGATTGACACCAAGTAGCCAGTCAAATTGAAAAAGCTCGCGATCAAAATCTTCCCCCCGCTTCTAGATCGCTTCACTTTGGTAGGCGTTGATTCGTTTTGAAACACCCAAACCGTCGACTGGCGCTTCGTTTCTGCATGGTATTGATAAATCCAGGACTCATCACCTGTAATAATGTCGTAAACGCGCCGAGACGAGCCTGTTTCAAATTTCTTTATCATATCACGGCACCTTTTCACCCGGGCCTACTTCTGAGCATCGGTGAGGTTGTGCGGCACCCAGCGTGAAACTATCCTCCTCACGCGAAGATGCACGTGTAGAATCTCGTGAAGGCTTCCCGATCCAATCTGCAGTATGTGTTGAATCTCCTGATACGTAATTCGCCTATTGTCTTGGATTGAATTTTTCACTGCTAGCACGTTTTCCTCCGTAACGGCCGTCAAAGGGCGACCACTTCTTTCTTCATCCCCCAAAGATAGTCAACCACGTTTGAATTCGTTATACCAACGATACACAGTTACCTTGGAAGGGCTTTCTTCCATGAATGCAGTTTGAAGTCGTATCGTATGATTCGTCTGATTTCAGGCGACACTTGAAATCGTAAAAAATCATGGCGCGAAAATGTTCCCGGCGCAAATCCATTTTCCAATGAGACACGATAATTTAATTAGCTCGCAAAAAATGTGGAGGGAAATTTTGAAATTGGAACGTACCTATTTTTACTTATAAAAATCATTATTTTTATAATAGTTTATAACTGGCCAGTCTCTCATACAAAAAACTTTTTTTTCACAATACTTTCTGAGTGACCAGGGTGCTTACTCTCGAATATAATTCCAATAGATCGACATTGGTCAAATGTCAGTTGGTTGAGTTAAACATCAGGGATTGGCTAGACTTAGTGAGTGCAGCCAATCACTGACGTTTGACTGACAATTCCAATGTCGATCTATTGGAATTATATTCGAGAGTAAGCACCCTGGTATAATACAAAAATTAGAATTCTAGATATTGAACAAACGGATAGCTGTAAACCCCACTTTCAGGAATTGAAAATTTTGACCCTACCGTGTTTTGAACTCTGTCAACAAATTTGTTAATAAATTGAAACTATTTCTATTAAACAAGAGTTATTATAATATACAGTATAGTCCGTTTAGTACGACTTCGCATGTAACGACCAACCGTTTTTAGCGACGTAAGTATAGGCACGTGTTTGGTTTTAATATGAGCCACTATGAAAGTAGGTACATCCGTTTATTACGACTCCGCTTACAGCGACCGACCGCTTTTAACGACAGAATTTCACACAAAATTTTCCGGTTACAACGACGACGAGCGTTGACGTGTTTAGAAATAAATCGTAGGTAAGAAACTATCTCCGCCCTGCGGTTCTCCCTTGCCTGCACGTCACTGATTCGAATGCGACTGTTTAGTTTACGGCGGCGTTAATTTGCGGGTGATGCGTGATTTCGCGTACAAGAATGGCTTCTACAAAACGAAAAAGTTTCTGTGTTGAAGAAAAAAGTGTCATTATTATTATTATATTATGTGAAGTAAATAAATATTTTGATTCAAATGTTTTTTTTTCTCTTGGTCACGTAAATATTATTAAATACATTATGTTTGTATGTATATAAATGAATGTGATTTGAATAAAAATCAAAAATTGTCATTTCCTTTAGTACGACTTCCGGTTAGTACGACGTAATATCACCGGTCCCTTCACCGTCATTATAACCGGATTCTACTCTAACTGAATATTTCGATGATAAACCACAATTGCAATAAATACATTCTAAAATAAATATATTATGTGTTTTTCTGTTGTACTTATAAGTCATATATTTTGGTTGTTTAGTTGTATTTTCAAGAAGATAATTTAATTAAGCATTACATGGACTAGTAAATATACAATAAGTAAATTATAAATTGTTATCTACGTAATCTGTAATTTGTCTCAAATTGTGATACACAATGAAACCAGATCTCTGTACAATAAATTAATTTGTAATCTTTAAATGGAATATCTATCTCTTATTAAATAAGTTGTTTGTAGTAATTACTCAAATATAATTTTATCGAAATGTAGAAATAGTACCTAGGTAGTTTTATGGAAATATCTGACCAAATATGTTATTATTTATGTTATTGCAATTAATTTTTATCCAAATCTAATTACTCAGTTTGAAGAGAATTAAATGGCCCTAAATGAGTGACTGCCTCGTTGGGTAATAGGTTCTGGGTTCGATTCCAGAGTATTATTGGCTTTTTCTATCTGAAATTTCTCAGTAACAGTCTGAATTCTGGACTTATGCCCGGTTGATGGCAATAGGCTCACTGCCTATTACATAGGACTTAAACATAACTGGCGAAATGCGGGTGTACTCTAGGTACAACTCTGCCCAACCCTTCGGGGAAATAAGGCATGATCTTATGTTTTCTGTATGTCTAAATGATCCAAACACACGCGCCACCACCAGCGAGACATTTCAGCCGTCAAGACACATTCAAGTCAGACAACTATATCGTACCTATATTATATTTTCGGCATTGGAATAATTCGCAGGTTTTTTTTTTTCAAAAATATTTAATGTATAGGTTTGACTAGGAAGAATAACAGTCAAGAAACTCCATAACACTTAAATCAAAAATTTTAATACAAAATATTGGTTACGACATTCAAGTTGAAATCATCGTTAGTTAATCGAGTTGAAAATCGTCGTTACACATCATAATACGGTAAAAGAGTCCAAGTAAATAAATAAATTTAAAAAACCCGACATCTAAAACACGCTAGGGAAAGAATTGTGGGGTGATTAATTGATTAATCAGAACCAAATTAAATTAAGAAAAGCAAAGAAAGAAAGAAAGATTCTGATATATGTGGTGTATGTGACATTCTTTGAGACCTTCGAAGTATCCTAGCTGCTGGATGAATTTTGATACATGATGTGTCTATTGGCTTATTTAGGTCGCGCGATAGGCGTAGGTTTGTGTTTATGGAATCAAAACGTCCAATCATGTAATTAGAATTTTTTAAAGTTGCTACGCATTAAAGTAAGCTTGTTGCGAACTTCCTAGTTGCAAACGGTTTTTTTTTTAAATTATCGTCATATTTTTTGTAATACTGGCTGTTAACGTTGTCTCAAACGGATTTAACCGGTCAATTACCGTAATTACAGACACAATTAAAAAACGATTGTTTGAAATTGATTTCAACATTATTTTAATGATCTACTCCCTACGCCGTAGAGGGTCGTTTAGAGTTTAGAGTCTACGGTATTGCTACGAGTGCTACGACGTAGCAGACTTTCATGTGACGGCTACGGAGTGTGCTACGCTTTAACAGCAGATGGTAGCGGAATAAGCATTTGCACAGCAATAGATTTTAGTAATGAGAAGTGTGCAATAATTAATAATCCCTTGTTATATTTAATTTGCAGACCGTGAAAGCTTTGAACGATTTATAAAAAAAATAAATAATGCTTTCAAAGGGTAGGCTTAATTAAGGGTGTGGTAAATAATAATCTGAAGCACCGCGCACCGATTGGCGATAACATGTAGTATATTTTGCCTAAAATAATATCTCCTAATTACTTATAAGGTACGTTCGACCTTCACTTGAATACAGGGTTAGGGCTCTCCTTTGTTGAATTACACGTGCGCATTTCGTCTTTTCCTGTTTAATTTTGTCGGTAATTGTAAAAGCTATGAAGGATTGTTGGTTTTAATTATAACAACGATCCAAACCTTGAGCATCTCGTGGGTGTTTCATAAAATATTCAGACATGAAATGAGAATTAGGTACCGAATAAATATATATATGAAAAGTTGGCTATTTTGTAGCTTTTTGAGACTCACCAGATTATTTTTTGTAAGAACTTCATCACTTCATCATCTTGAGCAAGTGCGGTGATCAATTATCGTCTCTTCTTTGTATGAGAAGACGCCTTTTCCTGCGGTGGAACATTATTGTCCTGCCGCATACCCCACAGGTTATCCCACATGTTATCAGGCTGGTATTATCATCAAGCACTTCTTCGAGAATACGTGAAGAAATAACTTATTACGCTGACGGAGAAGTATACAATTTGGCACAGTTACAGTTCATCCGGAGGAGTGCTGAAAGCTAAATTTTTATATAATGCAACTTAAAATTTAAATGAATTTTGGTCAACTCGAATTTCGACTACCGGCGATCACTACGTTTTTTTTTTAACAGTGTGTGCTATAGTTTTCATGAAGCACACGCCCTCGTTTCCCACCTTGTGCTTTTGTGTGACAATAAAAAGCTTTTCCGGCTCCTAATTGTAAAAAAAACTCTTTCCTAGTACAAGAGAGAGAAGCCCTAGGCCTGATTCACGTTCCTTGATTATTCAATTTAGCCGAGAAATTCCGCAGTATGAAAATAAAGGACGCTTGTGGGCGTACTGGGAAAAGGGCAAAGGTAAAATGCGTAGGTTTGCTGTATTAGCCTATTTTATCCCATTTTCTGTATTTATCTTAGAAGCAAAATTGTATGATTTTATTAACAAAACTGGGCTTATTTTATTAAGATTTTTTATTACTGTTTGAACCTTCTATAATTCCTTATAAGGTTCTTATGTAATTTTTAGCATACAGGTACTTGAATCGATACTGGTACACGCTGAAAATAATCATACTCACTAGAAGTTTCTATGAACTTTACGTGGTCGGGGTTGCTTTACTGGTGTATCAGATTTCACCTTTGTCAGTTCAACAGTGTTGTGAACTTTCCTTATTTCATCCAGCCAGTGTTTAGTTTTCCTATTTCCCTACCATACGAATCTTAGAACTATTTTGCATTTAAAAGCAAAATTTTATACGAGTGTTTAGGTCAGAGCCAATCGGCCTTTCACCGAAAGATTGATATAGTATTACTTAACCTTAAAAATCTGAGCTTAGCTACCTGGTTGGGAGATGAGAATATGCTCAAATTGGACCCCCCGTCAGACTTCAACAGCAAACAGATTAGACGGTAGATTCTGCGTTTCCTAAACTATTAATTTAATTCAAATTTTCCTTGAATATGTTAGTGTAATGGCAAAACATCCTTTTTGTGCATGCTTAATTGCTTATATGATATCGGTTGATTTTCTGCTTTTAGGCTTTTTGGCGGTAGTCTCAATTTCGTAAATAGCGTCTAAAAAGCATGGCATCCACGTCCTTATTACGAAAAACATACCTACTGCAAGTAATAACTTTATCAGCCAGGTTGAGGAGCTCCTCATCCAAGAGTCTCTTTTCTCTTAGAGCGGCTCTCTTGCTATAATTATTTTTCAATGGCAGTATACTTCGTTAAAGGTCGAGCCGTCGAGCAGTCGAGGACCATTCGTAGGTATATTTTCTATACTATATTAATTAACCTCGAGACGAGAGCTCTCTCGAGGTGCTAATTGGTTTAAGTGGAGGAATGTACACTTTACAGATGTTAATTTGATGATTTGAAATGGGACTGACAGAACAGTTTCTTGATAAGTTCATCAATAAGAAACGTCTTTTGCTATTTACTCTTGTTACGTAACTTCTTTTGTATATTATGGTTTTGTCTTACTATTAAGGGAAGATAGAGAGGTAACTAGGGCGAACTTTTACTAAGCAGGATTACCAAAGGTGTTTTTGATATTCCTGCTTAATAAGAAGAGAGAGTGGTACGTATAAATAAAATAAAATGCAGTAAAAATGCTCGTACAATTTACGTATTGATTTTAATTTATTTTTTTCTCGTTTATATTGATACAATTTCATAGCTCGCTAAAGTCAGGATTTGTATCCATAGGTTCTTCTCAGTTACAAGTAGGCCATAATTAAAAAAATACCTATCTATTAAAATACAGTAATGCCTATACAAAATACAAATACACAGATAGCAATTTATGTATCCACAGATAGATAATATTCTGAGCAATACTTTGCAAAACGGCATCTAAACACCTGCTTGGACAAGTCACCATACAAAATAATGGTATCTACATATTAACTCTTAGGCTTCAACTATTTTAGGAGTTTGCAACCTGTAAAAGTTAAAGCTGAGATTAAACAAAAATGTGTACAGAATTCTAACTGTAATTTACAATTTATTTTAATTTTAATGTTAAACATCAACTAGTAATACTTTACAGGTCATATTATATAATATTACAACTAATTTCAAGGATCGTGTAGTTCAACATAGGAAAGTAATTTGACATTACATTAAACAGATATGTACTTTTGAAAGATACAATTAGATACTTATCAAATCTTATTTATGGTGATTCCTTAATTAGAACAAAGTAGGAATGTTAGAAAATGTGGGTACAAAAATGATTTTTTAAATGGTAGGCCAATTTTCATGTTGAAATAGCAAATACAAAAAGGGGTTAATAAAGATTGTCGCTTTTTTTGTGTTTTTTCGGTCTCATAGACCAGATGCATTTAAATAACTTTAGATAAGAAGCAGTAAAGCTAAAATATCACGTAATCCTCTGCTTCCCGAGAGAATCTTAACCCTTACAGATAAATAGATATATTCATATACTATGTGTACGTTTTTGCTTTGCAAAAAGTTAATTTTTCTGGTATTGTCTGCATAGACCGTTGGTAAGTTTTAACTTAAAATAATGAGTTAGCACCCGAGACAAAATACAATGTTTACCAGATAGGCCATAACGCATGTTATGAACAAAACTGACAAAGTATAAATACATTAAAAATGACCGGAGTTAGTTTTACGAAAAAAACAGTAAATACTTAGTCATGTGAAAATTCGTTTTGAAAAATTCCTTCGACGTGTTCTTGCAATCGAAGAAGCAGTAAGATTATAACTTGCAGCTGTTTTATACAAAACTGAAAATACTTGTGAAAACAGTTTCTTAATTTTAAGATTTTTTGATGTATTGACTTCTATCTAAATAATTATAAGTCTTAGACGATCAGTACCTACCCATATTTACAAATTGCACTCATCGTGCGACATAGTAGCTGCCATTTGAAGGAGCAAATTTTATTATTAATCTATCATGCATTTTTCAGTCAACGACTCATTTGTTCTAAATGGAGATTATAGTCACATTTTGTACCATCATTTACACCCGTACTCATGCTTAACATAACTACCACTAGTTCTGTACCGGAAGAAGTGTTCATAGAGATAGAAAAGGATCTTCTAAACTTTTTTTTTTGTATTATAATCATTGACACAAGATTACTTATTATTCGAAGTGGACGACAAAACTTTATGAAACGGATACATTATACGCGTGACAAATGTTAATATTTTTTTTGTGTTATTTTGTTTGCCTCTAACGCGAACGTTCCATGATGTCGCCGCTGCGTAACTATTTAGTCTACTTATTACTCAGTCTCATATTTGTTGGCGATGATTCAGAAGTGTTTGTTTAAGTGGCAATGCGGTGTTTTAGGCCTCGAAGTTCCCCAACAAGATCAGCGTCGTCAGCAATAAAACGTTTTTCGATTCTTCGTCCTTTTGATGGATCCTGTTGACAAGGTTAAATAATGTTAATTTAGAAGTTCATGTTCATTAATA
Source organism: Aporophyla lueneburgensis (assembly GCA_932294355.1). Classification (NCBI taxonomy): domain Eukaryota; kingdom Metazoa; phylum Arthropoda; class Insecta; order Lepidoptera; family Noctuidae; genus Aporophyla; species Aporophyla lueneburgensis. The sequence goes on along the minus strand of OW028746.1, from coordinate 14,931,957 downwards.
ATTTGAAACAATTTTCAGCTGAGTCGCTTATAGCGAGGTACGAGGTGGAGTTAGTACTTGTGCTGGTACCCCCCGGCGCCGATTGACCCGGCCTCGGCCCACTGTGTCACCCGCCGGGCCGCTACCCCGCCACTCCGCCTCCCGGCCCGGCCATGCTATTTTTAGACTTCAGAGCTTCCACAGTCTTAGTGCGTTCCCAAACAATGAAACCTTTATATTTATTGACTTCGAGTACATTTTTAATTAAGTCAAAGGTTTAGCAAGGGCATTGTTTATATTGAATCTTCGGAATCTAAGTATTTGAGAAAGACAGTACAAGTGTTGAGTTTATTAAGATTGCTTACTTGTAAGTTGTTGTTCGTCTTCTTGTCTGCAAAATATTGGACGATAGTGTCATAGAAGGCATTGCTCCTTTTGTTCTGCGTTGTCTGGTGTCTGTGGAATGGATTGTTTGCAGGTCGTGGCATCACAACTTCCTTGTCGCCGGTTTTAGGTGCTTCAGTAGATATTTCTGTGGCAGCAGTAGTCATGCTTCTCTTGTTTCCGTTCCAGTTGATGAACCCATCGTCTGATGCGTAATCGTCTTCGTCTATCTTGGGCACGGTCTTGGGAACATGGTAAAGAGGCTGGCCTGCTAACGCCTTCAATTCTCTGACATCTTCATCCTCAGCGTCATGCTCCTCGTAATCAACAGGCGGGAAGGCTGCACGGGCATTTTCGCGGCGCCTCTGTGCGTCTTGTGCCATTTGCGTAAGGATCAAATTGTCGAGGAAGGCTGCACTGACGTCATCGACATCGTTGGTCTGCCAGCGGGGCGTGGTGTCGCTCTCGAACCAAGTTTCTTGTCCGATAGGCAGCGCGGCTAGTCTTTCTTCTTGTCTCTTCGGTGCTTCATTTGCAATGAAGTGGCCATATGGGTCGTAGAAATAAGGATATGGCACTTGAGCGTGCATTTCGGGCACACTGATTGCTGGAGCGTCATAAAAGTATTGTACCTTCGGAGCATAGTAATATTCGTCATCTGGGTACTCTCTGGAGGTTTGCGGGTACATAGGCCATCCCTGGATAGGGTAAGCCTTTGCTTGAGCTACTAAGTAGCCAAGTAAGACTGATAATAACCTAAAACAAAATAAAAATACCGTTAATTTCGCACATAAAAAAAATTGAGTTTACTTTGGAATAAAACCAAAATATGACCACCAATTTTTTCTATTTACCAGAATAAAAAAATATATCTAAAAAGCACCAAAAGTACAAAATATTTGTTACAATAATTCTAAATTTATTCACGACTTATGAATTAATATTATAAAGAAAGCTCACCTCAAGCTCGAAAGCCGCATATTGCACATAATTCACTGATAGATGTTAGTCTAGGCACGATCAGAACACGACTACAAGCAGGAGGGGAGGGCCGGCAAGCTTTATAAGCAGGTCGCCCACGCGCGTCGCCCACACATTCTCAATGAAACAGCGCTCTGCCCCTGCACCCCTTGCACACCCCTCGGGCGCCCTGGCTCACCCCAGACCCCACGCCAGCCTCGCGACCCGGCTCCCTCCATCTACCCTCAACCCGCGGCATTCTGCTATCGATCGCGCCCACAGATTATTCATCTTGCTGTGACACTGTTTTTACACATAGAAACTACTGACGACAATTAACGAGCGGTTACTTCATAACGTCTAATTACCATTCAGAAATATCCATGGATGTGTCAAGGGGTTTAGTATCCCAGAAGGGTGACATTTGTCTACCGCAAGGTGGGACCAACGACATTTACATATACGTAGGTAATGCCGGACGCCCGTAGATGCAGACATAGTATAATTTGGCTACGGGTTAAATTTAGAATAGGATACATAAGGACGAGTTTAGAATGTTAAAGGAAACATTAACTACTTCAGTCTCTCTTGAAATTCTTAGTTTTACAATGTAGTACTTTGAAACAGAATTCATAACTGGTTTTTAGGAATATTACTGAGTAAGGATCTTGAAAGTTTGGGCTCTACATAACAGAGTTTTCAGTTTTGACATCATTTGAAAGTTAACCATTTATGAGGCGAAAGTTTTGTTCAAAGGTTGTAAGCATCAAAAAACAAGTTTTTTTTTTATAAAATCCTTATCATCATGTCAAAATAAGAGAGTAGTGAGTTTTCGAAGACGAAAACTTCAAGCCAAAAAAATTCATTTTATTATTAAATTACTCTTCATTCATACAGAAACCTTCATTCATTTCTTCGGTGCTTCATAGCATTCATATGTATGACGCAGGCAAGGCAATTAACCCCAAGAGCCTTCAGTGATAGCCGTACTCCCGGTATTCCGACATATGTGTAGTTCAGTATAAAACTCGTGTAGGACGTAATGACTGTTCTGCGTCATTGGGAAGATGCTCCACGAGCGTACGTGAGGGGTTGCGTCAACTATGTCTGCGTGTGGAGACAGATTTGGTACCACTACTATTTGGCGTATAAGTCGATTCGCTCAAAAGGGCGAATCGACACTTAAATATTATATTATTTTCTGCAGGCGATTCGCAAGATGTTCGTATATTTGTGGGTGAATCGAAAATACCAAAAATACGTATAAGGTAATCAGCATCTTAGGAATAAAATGTTAAAGAACAGCGTCAAAGTTTGTATAAGTGTCGATTCGCCCGCATCTTGCGAGTAAATCCGTGCGAATCGACAAAAGCCTAGATACTTTTATGCCCACGCCTCCGTTTGCGTTGACTTAGGATGAAATTATCACTTGTTATTTTCCGGCACTTAATTCAATACTGAATCATTTTTCGAAAATAACCATCTTAGTGCACTTTAGCCTGAACAAAATATTTCAGCCATTTCTTTTCAGTGGCTTCTGTTCTTTCACATTATGCCAAGATATGTGTCTAAAAATAGATAGCCATATTCAGTTAGAAAGTGTCGCTGTTTTGTTTTTTTTTATAACATTTTTCATATGAAATACTAATAAGCTAAGTTTTTTTTTCTCCAGATGACATGATTAGAAACAAGAGAATAGAGTAGTGCAAAAGAAAATAAGTAGAACTTACCAAAAGATTAAAAAAATTCTAAAAAAATTAGCCTAGTTGAAAGATTACGAAATATGAAATATCCACATAGCTGAGTGTTGTGTGATTTTAAACACATTCGGTCTTATGCCAGTTTCATTTTCACATTTTTGTTAGAAAACACGAACGAAAACGGTACCCACTGACTATTGATTTTGTAACAGGGTATTCTGGGTTTCTGGGTATCCTGTTGAATGACGTAGGTACGGATTGAACAAAATAGTCTCTCGTTCAGAAGCACATTTGACTCTTGTATTCGAATTGAAATTGCAGAAAAATACTTAATACCAAAGTAAGTATAACTTATTTTTCTTTGGCGATGTTTACTTTTGTTTGAAATATCCATAGCTGTTTGTAAATTGAATCAACTTTTCGAAGATATGTCAGTCCCTCTTTTAGTGCCAATTAATATTAATAGTTTTCAGACGTTTACTTAAGCTTATTCAAATGAAACACCTGTTAAGAACAGAAGGTAAATGTATTTTTAATGCATCTGCGGTTAAGTCTGTCTATCTGCATAAATAAAACATGAATTTAAAAGTATTTGCATTATTTTATACCTGAATTCAGTTGCATTTAAATTCATTCAGCAGTTTTATAATTGAATAATACAGTTTGAAGTAGTAAGGGAGTCTGAGCAGCGTTCGTTAAAAACTTTTTTTATGGAACATATTAAATATTCAAGACTTGCTGTGCCTGCGACTTCGTTTGCGTGGGTGGCGGAAAACAATAATGATATGTAGCTTAGAGAAGGTGAAGTCCTGCATAGAAAAGGAAAAATCTTCCGATTTTGTCTGTTAGGAAGCACTACTTGGGGTTCCCTACCACAACCCTTACAAATGTTGACTATGTCTTCATTAAGGTTTGACTACACTTTGAATTTTGAGAATTAATAAAATCAAGGCAGATCGAAGCTCATTACCTGTGCCACACATGCCGTGCTCACTAAATCGACTGCCCATCTGGCGGAGTGTGCTATGAAATTAACATGAACATAATCTTAAAAAGTTTTTGTAACTAAGAAAATACTTTTCTGTAAACGTTCTTACAGAGGTTGCTTGAAACCTTGAAAGAGCTCCTACGTAAGTTGTCCGTCTGAAAAGCAAATCATTTGCTGTGGTTATGGCCACCATTTTGGATTTTGATTTCCTGATTTTCGGCACCCACCATCCTCGAAAACTACGAAGATGACACCCATAGTGCAAACTTTTTAAACTAGCGCAATCCATAAAAAATGATCCCCCAGTTTAGAAACTAAACGGGAAGTACTTATGTGGCCATGGTTAAAAAAAACACTATGACCTACAAAAACTAAAACTAATTTCCAAACACCAAGAAGCGCAAAATAACTTTAATTTCGGAATTCATTGGCAAGAAATTACCGACTTCTGAAGTCAAACCAACCAACCCACTGTTGTACTTTCAAGTGTTTTGCTTTAGATTTTTTATAAAAAGTACAACGGACTTGAATACTTTGAATTCATATGTGTTTTGATATAATGAAGCAATTGCAATAAAACAAAAACGTAATTTGTAGACCATATTTGAGTATAAAAGGTAACCATTTTGCATGTCGATTCTGTAAAAATCTCACCGTGAAAAGGTGCGTGGAGTGAGCTGTCAGTGTCATCCCAGTGCTGCTAGGGATTGACCAAACATAACATTTACAATCATAATCGAGATTGAAGAATCAAGAAGTTGAAGCTCGAGAAACAGCAAGCTCAGTAGAAAAAATGTATTAGCAAATTTTTTTGTGTTTGTGTTACAAATCTTATTTATTTATGAACAAACTTTACACTTAATAAAATAAAATACACAAAGATAGGAAAGCACAAAGGATCTGCTTAAAACATAAGAAATTTCTTGCAGCACATCTGCAATTGGGATGAGAATCCGGTTAATCCGGGGATACCGCACGGTCTCGTGCGAGGCGGCGAGCCTCCTTGCCGGAGTGCCGCCATGGGATCTGGAGGCAAAGGTCCTTGCGCACATGTGGGAGTGGCGCGAGGAGGCGAAACGCCGGGGCGAAACTCCGCTGCCGCGACAAATCGCGGCACAGCGGACAGAGCTCCGGTGTGATCTCATGGCGACATGGCGGGTACGATTGTCGCAACCCAGTGCTGGGCACGCCACTATTGCGGCGGTAAGTCCCCTCTTTGAGGAGTGGATAGAGAGGCGTCACGGCGTCCTCACCTTCCGCCTGACGCAGGTTCTCACCGGGCATGGGTGCTTCGGTGGGTTCCTGTTCAGGATAAAGCGGGAGGATACGTCCGGGTGTTTCCATTGCGAGGATCGTCTGGAGGACACGGTGGAGCATACGGTGGAGGTGTGCCCTGCCTGGGCGGAGCACCGCCGTGTCCTCGTGGAGGCGATCGGCGGCGGCGACCTCTCGCGTCCGGCCCTGGTGCGAGCCATGGTACGGAGCGAGAGGGAATGGGAAGCCGTCACCTCCTTCTGCGAAGCAGTAATGCTCGCGAAGGAGGAGGCGGGGCGCGTGAGGGAGTGGCAGTCTCTGCGCCCTCACGCCCCTAGCCGCCGCAGGAGGAGACGCCCCGGGCGTCGGGAGTCGATAGCGGACTCCCGGCCACCGTAGGCGCGAGCTTGCGGGTGGAGAGCAATGGGTAGCTCGCCGCCCGGTAAGGACCAAGCTCGGGTCGACGGCGCGCAGTGTTCCACGCGCGCCTCAAAGAGATGTCAGCAGCAGTGTAGGGGTCTACTAGGACCGATGCCTGCCGGGGTCGCGTGATTGTTCGAAAGAGATACCGTGACCCTGGCACATGGGCAACTGATGGAACACGGGTGGGTTTTAGTCAGTAAAAGTCTGACACGCCCTCCCGCTCCGCCCAGAGCGGGAGAAGTCATTTGATGATTTCCCATTCTGAAAAAAAAAAAAAAAAAAAATTGGGATGAGAAACATAGACGCATTGTGTAAAACGGTATATGTATATGAAAACAGATTAAATTAGGCTATAGCAACCAAAACATACATAGTTCTATCGGCTTAAAATAATAATTGTACTTACATACAATGTTTATTTACACATTTATGAAATAAAATAAAAAACAAACATAAAATCACGCCTTGTTTTCTCGAAGGGTTGGGCAGAGGTGTACCTTATAGTACAAAAATAAACGAAAATCAATACATGAATAATGTTGAAATGTTGTTAGCAAGGGAGATAAGCAATTTGTGTCTCAACAGCATCCATAACTAGATTATTGATATGCCTAAATATTTTGTGTATTGTTGTTATAAGGTTTGTATCTTGAACTGTGTATCCAGAATCTAGATGATAGCTGTTTAAAAAAACATTTAGGTATGCTATTTACATATATTATGTTAATAATGTTAACGAACACATCACCAATCACTGAATACTTGCTTTGCACAATTTAATGAAGTTGCTCGATCTCACCTCATCATCTGCCTGCCCTTGTCCAACTGTGTTGGGGTCGGCTTCCAGTCTTAACCGGTTGCAGCTGAATGCACGGGTATTTACATGCAATGACTGCCAATCCGACCAATCCGACTCCGACAACCCAGTTATTTGGTAATATGTTACCCCCTTGGTAACGCCATGGGATCTGGAGGCAAAGGTCCTCGCGCACATGTGGGAGTGGCGCGAGGAGGCGAAACGCCGGGGCGAAACTCCGCTGCCGCGACAAATCGCGGCACGGCGGACAGAGCTCCGGTGTGATCTCATGGCGACATGGCGGGTACGATTGTCGCAACCCAGTGCTGGGCACGCCACAATTGCGGCGGTAAGTCCCCTCTTTGAGGAGTGGATAGAGAGGCGTCACGGCATCCTCACCTTCCGCCTGACGCAGGTTCTCACCGGGCATGGGTGCTTCGGTGGGTTCCTGTTCAGGATAAAGCGGGAGAATACGTCCGGGTGTTTCCATTGCGAGGATCGTCTGGAGGACACGGTGGAGCATACGGTGGAGGTGTGCCCTGCCTGGGCGGAGCACCGCCGTGTCCTCGTGGAGGCGATCGGCGGCGGCAACCTCTCGCGTCCGGCCCTGGTGCGAGCCATGGTACGGAGCGAGAGGGAATGGGAAGCCGTCACCTCCTTCTGCGAAGCAGTAATGCTCGCGAAGGAGGAGGCGGGGCGCGTGAGGGAGTGGCAGTCTCTGCGCCCTCACGCCCCTAGCCGCCGCAGGAGGAGACGCCCCGGGCGTCGGGAGTCGATTGCGGACTCCCGGCCACCGTAGGCGCGAGCTTGCGGGTGGCGAGCAATGGGTAGCTCGCCGCCCGGTAAGGACCAGGCTAGGGTCAACGGCGCGCAGTGTTCCACGCGCGCCTCAAAGAGATGTCAGCAGCAGTGTAGGGGTCTACTAGGACCGATGCCTGCCAGGGTCGCGTGATTGTTCGAAAGAGATACCGTGACCCTGGCACATGGGCAACTGATGGAACACGGGTGGGTTTTAGTCAGTAAAAGTCTGACACGCCCTCCCGCTCCGCCCAGAGCGGGAGAAGTCATTTGATGATTTCCCATCCTGAAAAAAAAAAAAAAAAGCCTCTCGATTCACCGAATGCTCGCTCTCACACCTCTCAAGTAAGTACCTAATATTAATTTGTTGAAAACATCTACACTTCTACACTAATCCATACTAATATTATAAATGCAAAAGTAACTGTCTGTCTGTCTGTCTCGCTTTCCTACTAAAACTACTGAAACGATTTAAATGAAATTTGGTACACAGATAGTTTAGAACCTGAGAATGGACATAGGCTACTTTTTATCCTGGTAGTATATTCCCGCGGGATAATTTCCGACCTCCACGCGGGCGCAGCCGCTGGCAAAAGCTAGTAATTTATCATTTTGTAATGTTCAACAATGGCTGGAATTGACATTAAAATATACTTCATTGGCTAACTGCGAATACGTCATTGCCTGTAGCAATGACTTGAAAGGCTGAAATTTAAAAAAAGCTATCTTGACAATGACAGTGTCGGTCACCTCACTTCACCCGAAACCGTTACTCACACGGTGTTGTTGCCATAGCAACCACACCGAATGAGTAACTGCTTGCTCGACGTGAACACTCCACGCGATTCTCGTCACATTTAGTCAAGGTGGAGTGAACTCACGCAGGCGCGCTACGCGAGTTTCATTTGAAACGTTGATTTTTGACACACCTAGTAGGTAGGTAACAAGATGATGTTGATTTGATGTATATTCTTTTATTAATAATACGATTATTAAGTAGGTACATGCATCTATATGAATGTTTCGAATACTTGCGTACTAATTATTCTCAATCCGATTACGAAATGGCTTCTACACAAGGTGATAAAAAAAAATTGATACCTATTGATGACAGCGTCTAGCGCGCATGCGCGGCTTGATCACGCGATGCTCGCAATTTCGTTGTCATGGTAACATCACTTCACCTCACGAGCACGCGGGTGACCGTTTTGAACTATTGAATTTTGACATTATTATCAAGATGATGACGATTCGATGAATATTCTTTTTTATTGTTTGCAACCAAATAGGTTACCTACAAACATTGAAATAAATGAGTAAGTACCTAATAATTTTGTCAGAACTCTAAATACCTATGTACAGGCACATGGTCATCAAAACAAAAATAAAAGATAAAAAAAAATGTATGACATTGATGAACGCGATGGTCGTCGCATCATCGCATGTATTCTCGGTGAAGTGAACACGCGCAGAGTAGGCGCGCTATGTACGCGATAGTCATTTGAAGCGTTGAATTTTGACATGCCTACCTAGTAGGTATCAAGATGATGATTTGATGAATATATTCTATTATTATAGACAATGAGTTTGATGAGAATTATGGCTGATGATGATGAGTGTTTAAATACACATGCACATCATATTTTATCTCTCATCATTGTTATCTTACCAATCAATGCTCAGACTACGAGAAGATTCTTTGTAGTGGGTAGCTGTACGGTACTTCATGGTATTGCATTTTCTTAGCGTGCAGGTGTCACCACGCGATAAAGGTTAAATGAGCAGTAAGTAGGTACACATAGTTTAAAAAAAGCGGATTAATTGTTGACATCAAAGTGTAGGTACTAAACTGTTGTATTTAGATAGGTACATACACGGAATTCTTTGTTCTGTGGGTACATATCTACAAGAATTGAAATAAATCCTTGCGTACCTACTAATTATTCTCTAAACCGAATACGAAATGGCGTCTGCACAAGGCAAACAAAAAAAAAAGTTGATACCTATTGATGACAGCGTCTAGCGCGCATGCGCGGCTTGATCACGCGATCCTTGCAATGCCGTGGTCATGGTAACATCACTTCACCTCGCGAGCACGCGGGTGACCGTTTTGAACTGTTGAATTTTAACATAATATTTTCAAGATGGTGACCATTTGATGAATATTCTTTTTATTGATAATAACGACATAAGTAAGTAGGTATATGTTTATCTATACTATTAATATTATAAAGCTGAAGAGTTTGTTTGTATGTTTGTTTGTTTGATTGAACGCGCTGATCTCAGGAACTGCGGGTCCGAAATGAAAAAATATTTTTGTGTTGTGTAGCCTATTTATCGAGGAAGGCTATAAGCTATATAACATCACGCTACAACCAAGAGGAGCGGAGCAGAAATGAAAAATGTTGCAAAAACGGGGCAAATCGCACGGGTAGGCTATTCGACGCGACGGGAAGGGTCGGGGGAACAAGAAATTTAACGCGGACAAAGTCGCGGGCAGAAGCTAGTCTACAATAAAATGTTAGTCGGCACATTTTGGACGTTGGTATTGCATTTTCCTAATGTTCTTAGTGCGCATACGTGACGATACCTACTTAATAAAAAAAAACAAATGTCAATGTGAATATGACAGTGCCTAGATGTTGGTTCCCACATAGTATGTGTGAGATTGAATTCTATGGTCCGTCAGTCAGGCACGGCCAGTTACTTTCATCTTTTTTTAATAGATTTGGGTTAGTAACAACGCTGAAGAACGTTGCACAATATTTACTCGAGTCGATCTACAATCGCTTCTCCAAGACACATCGTGATTAGCCCATGTGATTGAAGACACATCGTGATTAGGCCATGTGATTCCATTTACGTATTTAATTTTAATCAGTTTACACATTGTCAGTTATTATGAACCCACTGTTCATAATAACTGACAATGTCGATTCATATTTTCTGTTGTAGCTATTTTATACATGTACATATGTCTTACTATATTCATTAATAGTTCGTGCGTGTCGCACTTGTGCGTCAGGCAATAAAGGGCTAGTCGAGGAATAATAGAAAAAAAACAAAAATGCGATTGTCTGAATTTCTGTTTCGGTATTTCATTTTAAAAACTTCCCGAAAGAGTAGTATTGTTTAGACACTATGCTAGCTTTGAAATCATTATAAAAATAATCAATAGAATTAGCATAATAATATTAGGTATCTAAATCTCGATCATGATTGTAAATATGATAGTTGGTCATCCCTAGCATCAGGTGGAATGACATTGATAACTCACTCCACGCTCACTTCACCCGGTGAGATGGTTGAGAATAGCACTGTTGGTTTCGTACTTTTGACGTGATACCATCTTCTAAACAAACATCAAACATACTGACAAATAGACAAACACTTAAAAAATAATACAAATGACAATTGTTGGTTGTCCTTTAACACCCCAATTATATATTTTTTTGGTAATATTTTTAATCTCCAGAAACGTTTCATATTTGTATAGATATATATATCGAATAGATTGTAGAAAATGATATACAATATATAAGGTGTATCTATTCATACACGAAATATTTTAAGAGGTACACCTGTAGGTGGTAAAGAAGCTATAGAAGCAAAAAGATTTCTTTTATCTAAGTGTTTTTTAATTTTTTGTAATTATTATAATTTTAAAACTGCTTGAGACGTTTTGCATAAAACCTTTACTCCAAATTCTATGAATGGCCCACTGACGCTGCGAGGGCGGTGACCGGACGGCACGAGCATAGCCGCGGTGTCTCGGGCCGTAAAAAATAAGAAGAAGCCAGTATTTCTTATGTGCGTCAAATAATTTATAAACATTAATTTTGAAAAAAATACATTTAGAAAAAAATTTTTTTCGTTGCTGTAGCTTCTTTACCACCTACAGATGTACTGAATAGATACACCTTATATAAAGATAGAAGAATAGATATAGAAGGGGAAAATAATGTCAAATTTTAATAATTTGTATTTTACATGCTGAACTATTGAGCTTTCATAAATTTGACATGGCTTCAGAGGTGAAAGTTTTGAAAAATATGATCTGCTCTAAAAATAAAATGTAAAAATGTTTTAGGTAACATTTTTGACGTGAGTTGGCTAATTAATATGAAAAGCTTTGATGGCACGAGTGACAGAAAAATTATAACTGACAGTTATATTAAACTAGCTTCTGCCCGCGACTTCGTCCGCGTCAAATATTTGCTCCCCTGACCCTTCCCGTCGCATCGCAGCCTGCCAGTTTTCTTCCATTTTTTTGTTGCAGTTCCGCTCCTTTTGATCGTAGCGTGATGCTATATAGCCTATAGCCTTCCTCAATAAATAGGCTACCCGACTCAAAAATATTTTTTCAATTCGAACAAGTAGTTCCTGAGATTAGCGCGTTCCTCCCCCCATTTTAGGGAAGTGGGGGGTTAGAAAGAGACAAAAAGTAGTCTATGTCACTTTCCATCCACTTAAAAAGTCACGTCAATTCGTCACTCCGTTTTGCCGTGAAAGACGGACAAACAGACACACACACTTTTCCATTTATAATATTAGTATGGACTAGCTTTTGCCCGCGGCTTCGCCCGCGTGGATGTCGGGTATTTTTCTAGAATAAAATATTCTAAAATAAAAGTAGCCTAAGTTACTCCTTGTTACATCAGCCATTTCAGAGATTAGCCGGAACAAACAGACAGAGAGACAAAAATAGTAAAAGATGTTGTTTTGGTATATGTACCGTGTGGGTTCCCTCTATCTGGCAGAAACTTGATGCTCCGAATTTTATTTGGCATAACACACTTGGCATAATCTTATTTAAACGAGTATTTGTAAGGCATAAAAAATGTTGAGCATAATCATTGTTTGGCCGAATGTTTATATGCTCGACTTAACGCTGGCATACTTTTAAGATGGCAGAATTTTTGCCTTTGGCAGACTTAAAATTCCGCATAATTTCGTTTAGCATAACATTTATTTAGAGCAATGATTATTTGGCATAATTTCACTTGGCATACTATGAAGATGGCAGAATTTCATTTAGAATAGTTTTGTTAGGCATATTTTCATTTCTATTAAATAGCATTTTAACCTTAAATAAAATGAAATAGTGTCTCAAAACGTCAGTATATGTTGTGCTACAAAAATTATTGACAGAAACGAATCGCTGCAGAACCGACTCCACGTAGTCTTGTCTGCCCTACCCCTAGAGTGTAATTTAAGCCCGCGTAGGCGCGGAGTGGCGAGGCGGCCCGCGAGCTGAGGAGCAGGTGGTTTTGACGGTCGCCGCCGCGGCTGAGGCTGGCCGGCAAAGCCGGCCAGCAAGCCGAAGCCGCGGTGGTGAGCGTAAAACCATCTGTGACGATGAGGTCACGTGGGTCCGCCGGAGCCCCGCAGCGCCGAAGCCGTGACAGATACCATGCATGCTGCATGTTGCATGCTCGCCTGCATGCTGTAAGCTTGCTTGCTTGCTGCATGCTTGCTTGCATGCTTGCTTGCTGCATGCTTGCTTGCAAGCTGCATGCTTGGTTGCTTGCATGCTGTATGCTTGGTTGCTTGCATGCTGGATGCTTGCTTGCATGCTGCATGCTTGTTTGCATGCTGCATGCTTCTTCGATATGAAATGTATGCCAAAAGATGATTCTAAGTTTAAAGTTTCTGGGATATGATAGTTCTGCCTTTTAATAACTATCGATATGAAATTATGCCAAGAGACGATTCTGACTGCGAACTTTCTGCGATATGATGGTTCTACTTTTTAATTATTATGGAATAAAATTTATGCCTAAAGATGATTCTGACTTATAAAATTATGCGTTGTGAATGTATGATAAATGAGTGTATGCCAAACGATTTTCTGCGAAATGAAGTTTATGCCATCCGCTGTTATGCAAAATAATATTATGACGAAAAAAATTCTGCCATAAAGGGTGGACCCGTACCGTGTATACATCCATATACACTTAGTAAAAAATGGTTATCTTAATATTACAAACAGACACTCCAATTTTATTTATTTGTATAGATGTTCGTACAACCTACGTATTTTTACAACACAATTGGGTTTTTGTAGAAGTAACATGATTAGTGTTACCGGTAGAAAAGCCAGCACCCCTAGCCAAGTTGATAATCTGCAATCGTTAACGCTAGTCGCTCAACGTTAAGTCACGTGGTTAGAACAAATGAACAAAAAATTCGTAGCCAAATTCACATCGTTCAAAATGATAGAATGTTTTTTTATCGTTTCTACAATGTTCAACGCTAAATCCTTTGTTATAAGGTGTCGTTTTGCTAAAGACATTGTAGAACGAGCGGCCGACTCAGGCGCTTCAACATGGCTACCAACTTATCGTTTTCTACAATTGCTGACACTGAGGCGTTACCGATTGTAGAACGGTAAACGTTTGTGACTTGGCTAGGGGGGCAGAAAGGTTAATGAATCACGTTCACAAAAACTTTGTTAAAATTGTACAATCACCTTTAGGATTTTTCTGCCACGCTGCTTTCGTGAAAATTCGAGACAAAGGTTAATTTTAAAAGACACTGCGCGTAGGAGGTAGTTAACGGTCTTGAACCTACGTCATGGAAGATATTTCAACTAAAGTTAAGAGAACGTTGCCTCCTATTGAATATCCAATACAATCTTTCCGTTTAGTGTATTTCAGTTTATGAACGAGGGTGGTAATTTCTTCAGTAAACATCGAGAAACTACTTGTAGTCCTCAGTTCTCATAAGACTTAAGAATAACTAAGGAGTTAATGTTTAATCACAGAGTGGAAAATACATGTTTTATGAGTGTAAGCCGTCTCTCGCATGTAGTTGTCAGGCATTTTCATTTGTGGCAAATACTTACTATTTGTAAGTCTGATTTTTATTGCTTTTCTGTTATAACGGTTAGGGCTAGGAATACCTATCTAATAAGATAGATGTGGTGCTGCTGCATCTAGCAACACCGACGACGCAGCTCTATGTGTCCCGTCTACATTACACCACGAAGGTTGAGGAGATCGTGGAGTATGTACGTGTGAAGAAGTTGAGAGTTGAAGTGGTCGAGAAGTTGGAACCGCGCCACAACACGAACTTCAAGTCTTTCGTGGTGCGAGTTCTAACTCATGAAATCGAGACCCTCCTCAAGGAAGAGTTTTGGCCGAAGGGTGTCGTGTATCGGCGATTCCGCGGACGGCTAAGCGACGCCACGCAGCGCAACACGACGCCGTTACTTCGTGTACAATAGTTTTTATGTTTACATTGTTTTTATTTATATGTATGTTAGTTTGTAAGGTATTTATGATATGGGTCTTTGTAGCCCGAAATAAATTGATTTGATTTGATTCACAAAGCGGTTTTTACACGCGCGATCCATTAAACGCGCGTTGTTTACCTTGAAAAGACTCTTGTCACCGGCGTGTAGAAAAACGCTATAAGGCTCTAAAAAAGCGCAGCGTAGTCTTAATACTTACTAGTAAATGCTATTAAACTATTTCCCACATTTTCGTCATTAGGAAATAGTAATTGATTAAATTGTAAAGCACAAGTACGGAAACTGGCAATAGCCCATAAAACATGTAGTAAAATATTGACGGCAAAATTGTTACTTTTTAGTCGATTTAATATAATTTCTACACGTGGATACATAATTCTTTTATAACATTCGTACTTTGTTCACCATATTACTGCTGTGGTAGAGATAAATTAAGTTTTACTGGCTGGCAGGAACACCTATACGCTAATTGTAACCAAGAATTGAGCTCATGAGTCTAGACTTCCTAGCGTAAAAGGTAGGGGTAGGTAGGGCTTATCATACCTATTACTTATTTCGCAGTTATATTCAAGTATTGATTAGAATAGGGGATGAATCTATTGACGTAGATTGGGCACACATTAGACAGGATGCCACTGGAGAAATCCATCATATCATTTATGTAAGTTCAGCGATATCTTCAACCATTGTTAATTAATTTGGATCTTTATTTTTCTGAACTACTAGAATGAAATAAAAATCCGACAGTTGGTTTTACTAAGCAGATAGGTAGTTTGTCTACATGCTAGATTTTTTAGGCAGATAGGTAAATTATCTGTATGTTAGATGCAATTTCAATATCTGCAAGAGTAAAAATAGATTTATAAAGTGAAAGCGAGTACTATGCAGCTTAATTTTAACAAATTTTCCCGTTATTTTTAGTGCTGTCAATATTATTAATACTCCGGCTATTATCTAGAGTAATCAGAGGTTTATAGCACTTGGGGCATTACCCGCTTACATTCTCAACAGTCCTAGCTTGTGTATATTTTTTTGTGACATATCGAAAGTTCAAAGATCGGCGCTTAAGTTTACATCAATATCGGTAAATGTGCACCAATCTGTGAAATGGATTCACATCTACTGATTTCGTAACTATAGATCGCTGAATGTTTCCGCGGGCGGTGCTCCTCTGCCCCATGGGGTAGGTCGGGAGAGGGGGTCGTATCGGGTGAAATTCGGTGCATTCAAAGTGCATCGTCAGGTTTGGGAGCGGAAGTCGTCACAAACAAGGGGTCGATGGCCGCCTGGCGCCTTGCAGTCGAGGTACTAGTCGATAATAATATGTTGCGAAAATCGACCATAACCGCACTTGTTCTTATTGGAAACCTGTCAGAAACTTCCACTTCGAAATACGAGTTACTACGTGGTTGCGAAAAAGTCTTTGAAAATTTTGAACTTTACATAAACCGTTTATCTGGCTTCGTTTGGAAATGGTCACGTTTTAAGTAAGAAGTTACTTTTTAATTAAATTATGCTTGTGCGGTGGTTTTGGTCACGTTTATGTGACGAAATACCAACTACCAACGTTTTGGTTCATTGTAGGTAAGTTTTCCTGTAAGCATAAAGAAAAATTACGAAGTAGGGAAGGGTAGGCATTACGGGAAATTTCTTCTTATGTAATATTGACATACGAAAAGTTCTGACTCTCAGCCTAATTTGAATGAATTACTTTTGATTTGATTTGTAGATGGTAGACATGAGATCAAATTTAGGGAGGCAATAGACCTATAATCAAAATACCTCATCGTCATCAGCATATCCTGGTGGATTGACGTTAGCTATCTTACCATCTGACTAGCGTGATTGCAGTCACCTAACTCACTAATATCTATATATTAATACGTGAAGCGAAAACTTTGGATCCCTTTTTACGAAAATTGGGCGGACGGAGGAGTATGAAATTTCGCACACTTATAGTTTATACAGAGAAGAAGTGACGAATGCTAATATTTTTTTTAAATTATGAGTTAAAATACATTATTTTCAATAAATAACACGTTACACACACTACTCTTCATTACCGTGTATCCAATACACACATGCATAGAAATTCTTTTGTTTATGGTCCAAATCTGTCTTTATTATTATGTGCAGTGTTACCAACACCCAGAAATATTTACCCCTAAAGCTTAAGTTAAAAACCCCTAAACATGCCGCCACAATTACTGAAAAAATCCGCTAAAAAATTATAATGAAAATAACCAACGAATGTTCAGTAATCATAGACCCGGCACACAGTAGTAATATTTGTCTATATTTATTACGCGACATTTTTTAATCATTCACTCTGCATTCTTAGTATCGAGGAACCGTACTAGAAGTCGCTAATACTTTTATTGTAATCAAAAACACAATGAGAAATGTAAGATGGCAAAAAATCCCTAAGAATACCCCTAAAAATGGAACGCCCCTAAAAATCTCAATCCTCTGATTTACCCCCTAAATTTGGAAAAAACCCTAAGTTGGTAAGCCTGATTTTGTGTCTTAATGAATGTCAAGTATAACCATAGGTAATAAATTAATTTTATGGCTAAATAACCTATTTCATTTTTACAATCTATGATCATATCGAGAATATTTTCTTTAATATTATTTATTTGTATTAGCGACGATAGGAATTTAGTTTAGATTTATAAGAAATATTTTTTGTGGTTTTATGGAGAGTGTCAAGTATGGCATTAGTAAGTTTCCCATACAAAACTTAGTGTCGTGTGCAAACTGTAGAGGTTGTATGCCTCACGATTGTACAGGCTGGTCATAGATTGTACAGGCTGGTTATAATTATGACATTTGGAACCGTCATAATTAATCTATACTAATATTATAAAGCTGAAGAGTTTGTTTATTTGTTTGTATGTTTGTTTGATTGAACGCGCTAATCTCAGGAACTGCTGATTGGAATTGAAAAATTCTTTTTGTGTTGGGTAGCCCATTTATTGAGGAAGGCTATAGGCTATATAACATCACGCTACGGTCAAAAAAAGTTGAGCAGCAAACGAAAAATGGACGAAAACTGGCAGGCAATTCGACGCGACGGGAAGGGGAGCGAAAATTTGACGCGGACAAAGTCGCGGGCAGAAGCTATTAAAAATAATAGGGAAAATTCTATAAAAACAGACCTTTCTGTGATAATTCATTCCGTATTGTTCCATATCCAGCAGTTAAGAAGTATTAAGAAGATAAAAAAGAGAGTCCTGAAGAAGTATTCTTTACTCATTACACCTACGTCCTGGTCCTGGCCATCACCATCCCGCCAGCGAACCCTCTCCACAGTAGTACAGCGTCAACAATTTGTCTATAGTGTTACTGAATGTATAACCACATTTTTTTTTTATTATCTATATTTTTTCATTTAATAATGTATTTCTATTCAAATGAAGTACGGTCGAATTTCGACCAATGGGCGATCACTAGTATACATTATATTATGTAGAGATTTCGAACATACGTTTTATACAATTGTTCCATATGACTGAATAATCTAAGAGTATAGTAAATTAAAAATAAAAATAAAGGGGGGCCTGGAAACTTCATTTAAAATGTGGGCCTGTAAACCTTGCTACCGGCCAAACCCGATTTTAGGATGAACTAGTTTCACCTAGGCTAAACTAGTTCTCCCTACACGCGATAAGACAAACCATTTTAGACCTATACAGAAAAATAAAACAAACAGCATCTACAGCCTACTACAGTAAAAAAAGTAGCGATGTGTTGTCACGGTACCATTCCAATATGGAACTTTAACCGTTGTAAACTGTTACACATAAACATGTAGAGTCATTATTTTGATGAAAAGGGATGAACCCTAAAATCGGGTTTAGCCGGTAACATCTATAAATTCATACGTAAAGCAAAAACTTTGTACACCTTTATACGAAAATTACACAAACGGAGGAATTATGAAATTTGGCAGAGTTGAACTTCATAGGTATGGAGAAAAAGTGTAAAAGCTAATAAGCTTTGTATGTTAATGCATTAGAAAAACATTAAGTTTTAAATGAATAATGGACAAATTTCGACTCGCGATCACTAGTACCTAAAAATCTTTGAAAAAATAAAAGCGCCGTGGTTGTTCTGAGAACTAAGATCATTGTTTTGTGCAAAAAAGAAACAAACGTATTTATTATTTCCCCGAAGGGTTAGGCAGATATGCCACACCCACATTTCGCCTGATATGTTTAAGACCCATGAAATAGGGGACGAGCTTATTGCCATCAACCGGGCACTAATCCAGACTCCGAGCTGCTACTGAGAAATTCCAGATGAAAAACCAATAATATAATATAACAATAATAATATTTATACTATTAAATCTAACAATATTGTTTCATGCCAGGAAGGTTTTAAGGAAATTAAGAAGAAGAACTTTATAGACACATACATTTGCACAGGACTTATTTTATATACATTCTCCTGTATTTAAATACTTCAGTTTTCAGATACCTC
Source organism: Aporophyla lueneburgensis (assembly GCA_932294355.1). Lineage (NCBI taxonomy): Eukaryota > Metazoa > Arthropoda > Insecta > Lepidoptera > Noctuidae > Aporophyla > Aporophyla lueneburgensis. The sequence continues at coordinate 14,912,932 of OW028746.1, read as the reverse complement.
ACCTCTGTAGTATCTCTTAACATCACATAATTGCAAGTATTTGCGTCATTCAAATGTTAATATTCTATTTTTATCTATACCCGGTTTATAGGTTTGTCGAGAGTACTTACTACTTTCGCATGTAATAACGGTAAGCCTTCCTATATTTTGTAATGGAAATAATATACACAAAACATCACACCTCTAATTCCCGACGGGTTAGACAGAGGTGTACTAAAGGTTTTTCTAAGGAAACCTTTAGTACACCCACATTAAGCCAGTTATGTACAGACGCCAGCACTTAAAGCTACTACAATCTGTCAAATTTCTTTGATTGGTTTCAACTTTAACGTTAAAGTATTAGGTTCAAGACTGATTGGGAAAATTTGACGGTTTCAGGTACCTTGATTTGCTGGCGTCTGTACATTAGGTGGCCCTATTTCCATCCAGACTGCTATTGAGAAATTGTTCATGAAAAAACACTTTGCTCGATGTACGCTGCCAGGCTAGACTAGACCCCTACCATAGGATTTCAAGTGCGCAGTGGAAGTGTGATAATCGTGGGGCTCTAGAGACAAGAATTGGCGAGCGAAACTAGTCCGCCGTACGCGGAGCAGACAATCAAATCAAACACTTACAATACAACAAAAGAACTTACCTGGTGGTTGAAGGACACTGCTTCTGGGTTACCTGGAGTTATGTATGTAAGTGAGTGTATGTGTATCGTGTCGTGACGTTATGAGTATTCTCCTGGTAACAATCCGCTTGCAATAAGGCTGGAGGCAATCACAGCATGCGGTCTTCAAATCACTCATTCACAATAGCGTCACTTTGACTTGACCTTCAAACTATTTCAACAAGATATGTCCAAACCCGTGTTATTACGTCAAATTAGGGGTTAGCTACAATCACCACAACTGGGTCATGACAGATTGTCCACAAAACGACCGGGGTAAGGGATAACTTTCCAAAAGATCGCGAAATACAACCGGCGACGCGTTCCCCTTTTTCCCACCGAAAATCCAAGAGAGGTGTGTCAAGTGTCAAAACTGACAACTGTCAAGTGACAGATGTCACTCCGTTCGGTACGCTCCGTTAGGCGCACAGAGTAAACAAATCGATCGGGACTAAACATCTACCCCCCCCGGACGGGCCTTCCCGTCCGCTAATCACTTGGCAATCCCGACAAGGTTGCGCTTTATCAGTCCACCTGACGCGCTGCTGGAGGATGTGCAAATACTCCAAGCTCCAACGCTTCCAAAAACTCTGAGCGAGCTGCTGCACCAACTGAAACCGCGATAGCCAATTTTGGCTCACATCGACAAAAGGGTGCTCCGGCAGGGCGACAAGTGGCTGTCAAATCAAAAAATGGCCCGGGGTTAGGGCCTCCAAGACGTTCAGGTCCGAAGACAGCGGGCACAATGGACGCGAGTTCAATACAGCTTCAAAACGGCAAAATACCGTAGCTTAATCCTTAAAGGTGAGAACGGTGTCCCCCAACAATCTGCGCCAGAGTCCCTGTGCCGCTTTCACCGCGGCCTCAAAAATACCCCCCCCAATGGGGGCAGGCTGGCGGGTCAAACAACAACAAACAACAAAAACAACCAAACAACAATAACAACCAAACAACAACAACAACCAAATGGCCCTCCTTAGGCAACAAAAGGGGGTGACGGACCCCATAAGGAAGGCTAGAGTGACTCAACCGTCAATAACCAAACAACAAAAGACCCGTATCGTCCAAAAGGGGTTCAACTTAATAACGGCTCCCGACAATATCGAAAACTCTCGCTGCAGAATGGCCAACAGCGCATTGCAACCGGCATGCGAGTTCTTAATGTGACGATCACTCAGCAACAATTCAACAACAACAAACAACAATTCAACAATTTGTCGAGGGAGCTAAATCGACTCAACAAAAAATCAGGGTCCTTCGTTCCAACAGCGAGCACCTTGAGCCCGGGCAAAGGACCCGACATCAAGACTGGCGATCGAGGCCAATCATCCTCGGGATGAGTCAGCCAGTCTGGTCCCCACCATAGGGGGTAAGCAAACAAGCGGGGTGCCATGCACCCACGTGAGGCCACGGCGCCTGGGTTCAAATCTCCAGGCACGTGCCTCCAAATCAAAGGCGTTTCAAAATTTTGAATCTGGGACACTCGGTACGCAACAAAGACCTCCAAAGAGTGGGCGGACGTCTTCAACCAACACAAAACAATTTGACTGTCCGTCCAGGCGTAAGAAACCCGAATGTCCACAGTTCCACCCAAAGTGTGAGCAACGTGGTTCAACAAGACGCGCCGCCCCTGACAATTCAACTTAGGGATAGTCAGTGCCGTCCGGAGGGGGGCCACCTTGCTCTTGGCCAAGATCAGTGACAAATTCACCTGGCCTGTTGCGCAGACGGTGCGCAGACAAACAACAGCTGCATATCCGTGCGAAGACGCATCACAAACAAGGGTAGCAGTGTAGCTCCCAGGGGGGAGGATAGCGCGGGGTAACACGACCTCGTTGACTGCAGGGAGTGCGGATACAAATTGGAGCCAATCTTCCAACAGGGTTTCCCGAATTGGCTCGTCCCAGCCAAGTCCCGCAGTCCAAAGGCGCTCAAGAAAACAATTTTGCCCAAAACAATACAAACAAACAACAAAACAATAGACAAAAGGCAACCCTGGGCTCCCGTGTCCAAACTGGCACGGACCACAACAGAGTCCCCCGTGGGCCCCCAGACCCGACCGATGCCGTTGGCAACAAAACCGTGTCGATCTGAGGGGTACCTTAGCGGGGCAGGCGCCAATGTCCTAACAATGCCTGGGCGGCGACCGATCGCCGCACCCAGACCCAAGTCTTTCCCGACGAGGATGCAATTCAAATTCCTCGTACGCGCGGTGTCCCGAGCCACGCGCCATCGCTGGAAGGGCATATCCCACCGGATGCCTGAATGGCGGGGGGCGTGACTCCAACCGGGGACGTTCCGCCAAAGGAGGGGAGGGAAGGCGGTGCTGGTCTGGCCAGCGCTGCCTAGCAACAACTGCGTAATCGCATTTACGCGGGGAGACCAAATGGCGGTCGCGCGGCTCCCGATCAACTTGCGCGGGGGGTGGAGTGCGGCGCTCAAAATTGCGGGCCTCTCCCCGGTTCTGAACCGGTGAGGCAGAAGCCCGGTGACCAACTCCATGGTACCCCCCCCGTGCGCGAACCTTCATCAGAGGCTAGTCTGCCAGCGTGGTTCGCGTTAGCGCACAATATGTCCAAATGGGACCCCCCACAAATTCTACAAGGGCGGGGGTTGGGGCAGTCTCGATGGAAGTGAGCCCCCAAACAAGAGAAGCACATGCGGCGTGCATTGGCAATTCGGCGGCGGGCACTCACGTGCAACTTCAAAAAGGCCGCGCAAGTTGCCATGCCATGCCCCGTGTCCCTACAAAACTCACAACCAGGACGACTCTGGGTGCCAGCAAAACGAGCGGCGGGGCGACCATCAACAGGCCCGCGAGCCCTAATCCGTCCCTGGTCTCGTGGCCGGGAAGACGGCTGGCATGACTCAGTGGCAACGCCAGAGTTGTCCACAAACCGACACTCATCCTCCAAAAATTGGACGAGGTCATCAAATGGGGGGAGATGTGTGACACTATCCCCACCATACTTTTGCTCGAAACGAGCCCTCAAATCGGCAGGAAGCCGTTGCAGCACAACATGCACCAAAGGGTAAGACCATTGGTCCACCGGCAAGTCCAATCGCTTTAAAGCGTTGGTCGCTACCACCAACGGGTTCAACAGGTCAGTACGCAATGCTGACAAACTAGTAATGACCGGTAACCCCAAAATCAATTCAATATTAACGTCAGCCAAACAACGTTTATTTTGGTACCGCTGGGTGAGTAGTCCCAAAGCGGTAGGGTAGGCTGAGTCAGTCAACGACAGATGCTGTACCAAGGCTCGGGTCTCACCTTCCAGGACAGACAACAAATAGGCCAACTTTTGGGCGGGTCTGAGGTCCGAACGTGCATCAACCAAACTTGCAAACAGGTTTTGGAAACCGTACCAGTGGTCCCAGCGACCGTCAAGTGTGGCAGTTCCAAAGCAGGCAATCTACTCAATAGTCCGGGACCTGAAACAACCGAGGTCTCCGGCTTGACCTGGACAGGTGTCCGGCACTGCAATATTTCCATTTGTATGCCATTGCACAAACAAAACCATTCAAATAAACAAAACAATTAAATTATCAAATAACAAAGTTCAATCAATTAATAACAAGGAAATCCAACGCAAACAATCAAATAAAATAAACCAAGCAAAGGTAATTAAGTAACAAAGTTCAAACAATCAATTACAAAATAACTACAAGCAAACAATCAAACTACCAAACTGACTAATCAGCAACTCAAGAAATAACAATATATTGGTTTCAATTCAATTCAACAATAAACTTTTATTTTAATTCAAACCCAATATCAACGTTCAAAATTCTATTTCATATTCAATTCAAATATTCAAATTCTATCCAATTCCAAATGTTAAGTTCACAAACCACTGTGTCAAAGGTACAACAATAATAAACCTTTATTCCAATTCAAAACAATGGTAATACTCAAAAATGCCAATTTCAACAAAACTACCATATTGATGGTACAAAACTCAATATTTTAATGTCTTCCTGACATTCAATACAACACAGAGGTCAATTAACAACAACAAGAGGTTATAACATAGCTCAATCTAACCTGTTAGAATATGCAAACCTGGTTGACCCCGTCAATATGAGTTACTCGACTCAATAAATTCCAACAAATTTCAAACAAACAAGCAATCATAGTTAACAAATATTTACAGCGTATTACTACTTCCCTTATAGAGACTGCCAAGTAATTAGCCTACTGTAAATTACCAATTTGGTGGTTTTATAGGTTAGAACCACGCTCTGCTACCAAAATGTACGCTGCCAGGCTAGACTAGACCCCTACCATAGGATTTCAAGTGCGCAGTGGAAGTGTGATAATCGTGGGGCTCTAGAGACAAGAAGTGGCGAGCGAAACTAGTCCGCCGTACGCGGAGCAGACAATCAAATCAAACACTTACAATACAACAAAAGAACTTACCTGGTGGTTGAAGGACACTGCTTCTGGGTTACCTGGAGTTATGTATGTAAGTGAGTGTATGTGTATCGTGTTGTGACGTTATGAGTATTCTCCTGGTAACAATCCGCTTGCAATAAGGCTGGAGGCAATCACAGCATGCGGTCTTCAAATCACTCATTCACAATAGCGTCACTTTGACTTGACCTTCAAACTATTTCAACAAGATATGTCCAAACCCGTGTTATTACGTCAAATTAGGGGTTAGCTACAATCACCACAACTGGGTCATGACAGATTGTCCACAAAACGACCGGGGTAAGGGATAACTTTCCAAAAGATCGCGAAATACAACCGGCGACGCGTTCCCCTTTTTCCCACCGAAAATCCAAGAGAGGTGTGTCAAGTGTCAAAACTGACAACTGTCAAGTGACAGATGTCACTCCGTTCGGTACGCTCCATTAGGCGCACAGAGTAAACAAATCGATCGGGACTAAACACTCGACTTTGGAATGGAACCCACGACCACATGTTTTCCTTGTTGTTGTACGTTCTCACGTTCCTATTATTCCTTTTTTACTATAACCTGGCGAGAGAAACTACAAATTAATCAAAAAATCATGTAACAATAACAACATGAAAATGAGAAGTTTTCAGTCCATCACCGGTTTATTTTGTTTTGTAAATCTATATCAATTTAAGTAAAGATGAAGTGTTTGATTTTTTGTTTGAACGATGATGGCTGGTTTTCAAACTGAGTTCAAATTGAAAAGTTCACATGGTAGTTTATACTGACTACAAACAATATCAATAGGTAAACCATACAGTCTTCTCATTTGGCTTCACTGCGAGTCTCGAGGCGTCAAACTTAAAAAAGCTCGGCAGTACAAAAAGTTAAACCAAGTCATCCACTATGTGAAAGAGAGGTTCTGCTCGCGATTTGATACCCAACCTTTGATACCCAACGTGATAGTCAACTATATCATAAAACATACTCTATGGCAATCGAACATAATGTAGCTTTGTACCAGTAAAACATTCTTTAAAGGATCTGTACTTTTAAATTTTACTTCCTTTCCATGTTGCAGGTCAACTATGAGGTTGTCGGCTGCTTATCCGGACTTGCCTGTTGCTACTCTAATAAATTGAACCCACCAGCCAGGGCTTAAAACTTAAAACTAGAACGACTACGCGCTAAAGGCCCTGTGGGGTACGGATCTCGGCCTAGTGGAAACAGGAGCAGTATACTTTTTGCTAAACTATGCATGCATAAACCGGACCGATTTAAGCAAAAATGTTCCAAACCACACGTCCTTGATATGTTAAAATATACCTTATTTGGAGTACATAGGTCACAAAAACTCGAATTTGTCTAGGATGTGGGTGGAACAGTTTTGCTTATATTGGTCCAACTTTTTCCCATGGGGGTAGGCCGAAACTGCGGAACGCCACATGCTACGATCCTAACATACTCCTTATGGCTCGTTTAGGTTCGTACCTCTTGGCATACACGTACCCTAAACTATAATCTTATATCTTTAAACGAGCAATTCTTGTATATGTATATATAATCTGAATCTCTGAAACGGCTCCAACGAATTTCATGAAATTTAGTATACAGGAGGTTTTGGGGGCGATAAAACGACATTTTATAAAAATGAATCCTAGCTAGATGCTAGGATTCATTTTTATAAAATGTCGTTTTATTCGTGTTTTCAATGATCAACTTTATCGATAATCAACTTGAACATAAACTTTTTATTTTAAACACAATTTACCAAAAAATACCGAGCAAAGCTCGGTCATCCAGATATTATAATATAATATTACTATCATACTAACCGGGACAATATAATTAGGTCATCCAAACTCGATCACGTGAACATTGAACCAAACCGGGCGAACGATTTGCCTGATAAGTAAAGTAGGTGAAATTAATTGTTAAGCCAATTTACTCATCTGCCCAGCATATTCCCAACCATCTTGGGGTCAGCTTTCTGTCTAACTGAATGCAACTGAATACCAGTATTTTACATGCAGTGACTGTCTATCTGACCTCCACGACCCAGTTACTGAGTAATACGATACCCTTTGGTAAGACTGGGTGTCAGAGTTTCAGGCTTCTGAAGATCCGTAACGATCGACGAAAGATCTATAAATGACAGTCAAGATTAACGGCGTAACGTGATTTCCAAGGCACGGTGAGGTATGTAAAGATAGTCATCCATCTACATAACAACCACGGCAAGCGTAGCTTAACCTGATCTATCGAACTGTGCGGCTGTTATTACTTAACCATAAGCCTATACAAGTTAAGCCAATTGACTACCAACTTAAATTATTCGTATATTCAAAACGCAACTTGTCATTTTTTGACAGTTGTTTGAACTGGCTATGGTACGGAAAAATGACGTAGGATGATGTGTAATTACAATTCACTAGCTTTTGCCAGCGGCTTCGCCCGAGTGGAGGTCGGAAATTATCCCGCTGGAACATACTACCGGGATAAAAAGTAGCCTATGTCCTTTCTCAGGCTCTAAACTATCTGTGTACCAAATTTCATTTAAATCGGTTCAGTAGTTTTAGCAGGAAAGTGAGACAGACAGACAGACAGGGTTACTTTTGCATTTATAATATTATAGTGTGAATGTGGATTTATGACAACAGACACGAGTGCCTACCAAGGCACGTATACATATATGTATATCTTATGAACCTTCTTGAGTTTCAGCTCATTTTGATTTGTGAAGAGTCCATAATAGGTTTAAACCGTGTCAAGTCTCAGGTCTAGGCAGCACGTTGTTAAAAGTTGTAATAAAAAAGAATAGAGGAAAAGGTGGTAATGTGGCCCCTGCATTTTTATAGAAAATAGCTATCTAGTTTGTTTTTGGTGGCACGCGGAGATGGTGTGACATTAATGATTTTAATCCAAGAAATCCCTGAGGGTGCGTTAAGTTTATTTTTTTATGCGAACCAGTCGAAACTCGCAAGTGGCAAACTTTAAAACCCCTCTGCACTTTATTCAATTTTCCTTGAAATACGTGAGTTTTTTAGCCTTGGTGATTTGTACATTTTGGTCAATTGACGTTGTTCTACAGGAGTTTGAAGATAAGTATTAAAAACATTTGATAAAAGAATTGTATTATGGCTTTTTCTTTATTCTTTCATTCTTGCTCAGCCTCAGATTGTTTGTATTATGGTCCTCGGGACCATATAACATGTATGACCGATTGATCACTTCCTAATTATAAAAAATTTACGCTTTTTGATGCCTCGACAAAGAGTTACTTGTGCAGGAATGAGTCCAACTGACACGAGTGTTTTTGATGACCAAGGTGTTCCAGAAGTGGGTGCAACGGAACAAGAGCTACATACCGGTTTGATTATACCAGAAGATTAACACCCTACTCCCAGGGCCAAGACTAGGTCTTTTTCAGTTCTTCTTTTCGTGGAAGACAAGCTACCAGCGGCGAGGCGTAAATTTTTCTAAAAGAGAAGCCGAAGCGAAGTCGGCCTTAACTTACTGACTCATCAATAAAGAATACTTACTATCATTCTAAAATTAATATAGGAATGTAATGAATTAAATACAATTAAATTGAACAGATGAAAACGAATAAAATATGCAATATTCCTCTATCTCGTTCTCGCTGACGCATTTTTCTATACCTGTCTCTGTCATAACCCGTTGTACAGCGGCTTGCTCTCGTACATATCAAGCGGTGCCACGTGACCTAAAGTGACATCATTACGGGATCGCTGTTGTATGAATTTTTAGTTCCCGATTATGACGTTTTGGCGCCGTGTTAATTTAGAACATTTCTCTTTTGTTGTAATAAGAAGGTATAAATAACCTTTTTTGTTGTTTGAATGTTATGGTGAATTAAATACCCGTAGTGTAACTATATTTATTGACAATAGTAGCCACTATTTACATACTATTGTATTTTTAATAGTGATAGAGTTACCAATGCGAATCCCCAAAGGCAAGCCGGTAGGAATCGTGTTATATGGTGCCTTCGCCACTGCAAGCTACAACAGCCATAGTGATCAAATTATAATTTTATAAAAACCAGTTAATTGAATTTTTGAGTTTATCGTGGATGAGGATGAGGGCATGGACGTGGACGTGGAGGTGAACGTGACCGAGGACGACGAAGTGGACGCAGTCTCGCACGTGGTCAAGATGAAGAGGGCAACGGTCTCAATACCTACTAATTGACGCCAGAGTCACTACATCCAGCAGTAGATCTGAGAGCAACGCAGTCGTAGAATCCGACTCTGAATATGAAAACAATAACTATCTAAATAGCATACCCGAAAGCTTTGATGCGACCTGCATATTCTGTGACGCCAGTTACTGTAACGACAGACGTGTCGACGAGTGGATTTAATGCCACAGTGGTCATTTATTGGTTCATACAGCCTGTGCAGGTCCTGAAGGCGATTATTATATCTAAAATTTTTGCTGTTAGGTTGAAATGAAATCAATATATTTAATATGGCCCTAAGGTGCCATAAAACCCTCACTTGATCTCATGTTGCCAAATTTGTTCTTTTTAAAATACATATGTTTTTCATTATCCTGTGGCCAGGCAAATGAATAAGGAATGATATTACGTATTTATTACATTTCTGACTCGTGTATTTTTTACATAAGACCTCAAAAATAAAATAGCGGGCAACATTACCACCTTTTCCTCTATTAGCCGTCTTTTCTTTATTCCAGTCATGTTTTGTCATCATGTACTAGCTTTTGCCAGCGGCTTCCCGTAAAATACATATTAACCTTCTTCTTGAATCATTATGTCTGCTAATGAAAACCGCATACTAACCCGTTGCGTAGTTTAAAAGATCTAAGCGTACAGACGCGTAGGAGGAGATGCCCCGGGCGTCGGGAGTCGATAGCGGACTCTCGGCCACCGTAGGCGCGAGCTTGCGGGCGGCGAGCAATGGGTAGCTCGCCGCCCGGTAAGGACCAGGCTCGGGTCGACGGCGCGTAGTGTTCCACGCGCGCCTCAAAGAGATGTCAGCAGCAGTGAAGGGGTCTACTAGGACCGATGCCCGTTGGGGTCGCGAGATTGTTCAAGCGAGATACCGTGACCCCGGCACACGGGCAACTGATGGAACACGGGTGAGTTTTAGTCAGTAAAAGTCTGACACGCCCTCCCGCTCCGCCCAGAGCGGGAGAAGTCATTTGATGATTTCCCATCCAGAAAAAAAAAAGCGTACCGACGCGGGAAGCGACTTTGTTTTATACTATGTAAGGAAAGAAGATATAAAGTAGTAACATTATAGCATGACAATGCATACGATACCAAGAAAAGTAGGTGAATGAGTCAGTATTAGAACTTAGTTCAACACAGGTATTCATGCAAACTCGCCGAACCAATGAATCATTCGAGGCCAGTGGAAAAGTTCAGCGGAAAAACAACCACTAGTGGCATCGCGGAGTAGAAAACATTGTTTGTTTGCTTTCGCCAGTGACATGAAATACACAGCGTTGGAACCTAAATAACCGAAATGTTGTGACAAGCCGCCAGCCAGTCCAGTAGCTATTTTTACGATGATAACTTTTTGGTTCGTAGCTAGTATCAATAAAAATTGGATGTTTATCTTTTGTGAATCATCATCTTCTACCCTTATCCTAATGTATTTGGGGTGAGGCAAGAAATGTCTTCTTCTTTTGACAGCTCCTGTGTCAATTAAGTCGAACAATGCATGCATTAAGAATATGTAGGTGTGTTCAACTGTATCTTATACCTTTAAACGAGCAATTCTTGATATATATATATAATCTGAATCTCGGTAACGGCTCCAACGATTTTCATGAAATTTAGTATACAGGGGGTTTCGGGGGCGATAAATCGATCTAGCTAGGATTCATTTTTATCAAATGTCGTTTTATTCGTGTTTTCAATGACCAACTTTATCGATAATCAACTTGAACATAAACTTATTATTTTAAACACAATTTACCAAAAAATACCGAGCAAAGCTCGGTCAACCATATATTGATAATTATCTGATTAGTTTACATGTTCATTCGATAAACCTATTTTCTTTGCTGCCTTTTGTGATCGAATAATAACAGTTTTTTATTCTCTAAAGTTGTGCCTTAAGTTACCTATTCAATTAACAAAATTCGTAGCAAAACTAGCGATTGTCGGAGCCCTTTAGGCGTGGAAAGTTTAAACAGTTTCAGGGCAAACTCCCCGACCTCTGTACTTAATTTAACCTAAGTTAGTTCAGACATTACGGTCTGTCTTGAGCAAAAAATGTATTCATATTTGAATTATTAATTCACGTAACGATTTCAGTCTTTTAATCAATTTAAAAGTCCGAATTTACTTCTCTCAAGGGACAATAAGAAGTCAATTCAATTACTGCGTTGGTACTCCTGTACTTAAATAAATAATGCAATAAAAACTAATCTTCTCTCTACAACATGTTTACTTAGCTCGAGTGGTAAGTGGGTACTGACCTGGAAGTGCCTGGGTAGGGTTCCAGGTGGTCTATGGGTCAGCAAACTGTGTCAGGTCGGTAAACTGGGTCACAGTCCCACAGATCCAGCTGAGCTCGAACGTCGGATGGTTAGTATGCATTAGATATGCAATCTGATAATGTAGGCTTTTGTTGTTGAAAAGTGTTTAATAAAATGTAGATTCCTTTATTTAACTTTGTGCATATTAAAGGTACATACAAAGGCGAACAGTTAACTGTGATTAATTAATCAACTGAATTGCATTTAAAAAAAAAAATGTTTTCTTGTTATCAAAGAGTAGGTTACAAATTATAAGGAAAATCTCTAAAAGTAAACGCATATAATTATAATTTTCTGATGTCCTTGTACAATGTAACATTAAGAGAAAATGGTTTTAACATTGAAAGAAGGCACGAGTATTGATTACGACGAATTGAACACTACAATGTGGTCCGACCTTTCAGAACATAAGCTCTTGAGATTCTTAAATTTTTGCAGATTTAATGTGTGTATGTCAGAAGAGATGGCCAAGTTATTTTTAAAATTGTACTTTAAAGAAGTCAGATAATGTTCTCTACATGGCAGGCTTTAAAGAAGAAACTTTCAACATATTGTTCACCTACGCATATCTTTTCGTAGAATCTGCTGAATACAGTAATTCTAATATACCCATGTAGTAAACTTGGCTTGGCTGTAGTCCTAGGAAAGCCAAACACCCGAGACATGATTCATTGAACGTGGGAGTCTTTACAGCAACGCCCTCGCACTCGCATTTTGCAGGCTATTTACTTGGAAATATTACTTTATTGCATAGTGATGGTTTGTGCTCATAGATTAAGGTTGATTTTCTAATTGCGCGCTCAGAAGGTATGATCATGTTCTATTTTGCGACGGATTTTTAGAAAATTTGAACATATTTTAATAATCTTTGATTTCTAATAGTTTTTTTTTTCTGGATGGGAAATAATCAAATGACTTTTCCCGCTCTGGGCGGAGCGGGAGGGCGTGTCAGACTTTTACTGACTAAAACCCATCGTGTTCCATCAGTTGCCCATGCGCCAGGGTCACGGTATCTCTTTCGAACAATCACGCGACCCCGGCAGGCATCGGTCCTAGCAGACCCCTTCATTGTTGCTGACATATCTTTGAGGCGCGCGTGGAACACTACGCGCCGTCGACCCGAGCTTGGTCCTTACCGGGCGGCGAGCTACCCATTGCTCGCCGCCTGCAAGCTCGCGCCTACGGTGGCCGGGAGTCCGCAATCGACTCCCGACGCCCGGGGCGTCTCCTCCGGCGACGGCTAGGGACGTGAGGGCGCAGAGACTGCCACTCCCTCACGCGCCCCGCCTCCTCCTTTGCGAGCATTACTGCTTCGCAGAAGGAGGTGACGGCTTCCCATGCCCTCTCGCTCCGTACCATGGTTCGCACCAGGGCCGGACGCGAGAGGTCACCGCTGCCGATCGCCTCCATGAGGACACGGCGGTGCTCCGCCCAGGTAGGGCACACTTCCACCGTATGCTCCACCGAGTCCTCTAGACGATCCTCACAATGGAAATACCCGGGCGTATCCTCCCGCTTTATCCTGAATACGAACCCACCGAAGCACCCGTGCCCAGTGAGAACCTGCGTCGGGCGGAAGGTGAGGACGCCGAGGCGCCGCTCTGTCCACTCCTCAAAGAGGGGACTTATCGCCGCCATTGTGGCGTGCCCAATTTTTAATAGTTAAATCGGTTTCTGAAAGTATTTTTTAATCGATTTAATCGATCTCAATACCATAGAACGTTTTCTATGGTATTGAGATAGTCGCAGTTTGTAGATCAGTGGTGATTAAAATATTTGTATTACATTTGTATGGTGGTCATAATCTTAGAAATAGAAGAGAATGAATCGGTGTGTGATGTGAAAATAAATGATAAGAGTGTGGAGCAAATGAGTTCGTATATTTGGGGAGTTTGTTTACAAGGGATGGAAAGATTGATAAAGATGTAGAAAGGAGAGTGGATGCTGGAAACAAAGTAAACGGTGCGATACATGCAATTGTGACAAACCAGTTGATTTCGAAAAAGCTCGACTGGCGATTCACATTGGTGTGCTGGTACCTGCGCTCATGTATGGAAATGAATGTTGGGTGTGGCATAAGAAGCATGACAGCAGAATAAATGCTGTGGAAATGCGTTCCTTGTGGTGCATGTGTGGTTTGACTATGAAAGATAGGCTGAGAAAGAAAGAAAGAAAGAAAGAAAATACATTTATTTAGCACAAACTCAAAAGGCACCCAAATTAACAAAAAACATAAATTAAAAAGAAAATCAATTAAAAGTGCGATGTTAAAAACAAACAATCTGATAAGACAACGGCATTTAACAACGGGTGGTTTAAAAGATGTAGTAACAAAACATAATAAAAGTTGAGACAATTAATGAAGGACGCCCTACAAAAGATATTTACAAGGCAGATGTGAGTGGAAACGCTGGGAGGGTACGCCCTAGAAGGACATATAGTGACCTTATTGGTGATGTTCTTCAGAAAGGTCAGGTGCGTGGAACTCACAACCGGCGTGCGTGTATGAACCTAAACGACGCAAAAGGAGTACCTATGTAAGGATCATAGCAAGTGCAGTTCCGTAGTGTCTACTTACCCCCATGGGAAAAAGGCGTGAGTTTATGTACAGTACCCTCCAAAACTTAGTTGAAATTATCAATAATGTAATAAATGTGGGGAAATTATAATAAAACCAAATAAAATCATGGCTTCAAGAACTATATTATTAAAATATAATCAATTTAGAATATTTCTATCAATAAGAGAACCATAACAACTTTGATAATTATGATTTATGTCATGTTTATGTAAATAAACAGTGAAATTACGGTGCCAAAAGTTAGTTGAAATTATTGAAAAATTATTTTAAGGATTGTAGACCGCCATTATTCTGTAGAACTGCTTAAAGTCGTCTACGCATTGATTCTACAAGATTTTTTAATGTTTTGACCGGTATAGTCGACCATGTTTGAAGAATTTTATTTCTAAACAAATTCCTGATGCGTCTTATGGATACAGGGATCCAGCGGTCTAATTTATCCCACAAATATTCAATGGGGTTAACGTTGGGTGACATTGAAGGCCATTCCAGTAAGTCACTTCGTTATCTTCAAAATATTTTTAGTTATCCTTGCTGTATGCTTCGTATCGTTGTGTTGTTGGAATTTGAAAATTCGACCTAACCCCATTGTTTCAGCAGATTGATTTAAATTGTCACGGAGAATATTACAATATATATTTACTGTAATCCTGCCTTTAATTATTTGCAGTCGGCCCACATCATACCAAGAAAAACAGCCCCAAACCACAACAGTCCCACCACCGTTTTTCATAGTGGGCTACAAGTATTTGTCGTTGTAAGAGTTATCGTTGCTTCTGCTCCATACGGTTTGCTGACGTTGATTTCCAAATAGTTCGAACTTTGATTCATCGCTAAAGACTACTCTCTTCCAAAGGTCTATTGGCTTATCCGAATACTTGCGGGCAAACTCCAACCTTCGTTTTTTAAGGATCGATTATAAGAGGTTTCTTTCTGGCAACGTGACCTCGTAAATTAGCATCATGCAGGCGTTGTCTGATAGTAGTTTCAGAAACTGAGGTTCCTGCTTCCTGTAACTGATCTTTGATCTCTCGTATCACAATCTTGAGATTGATTTTACACTACCGCACTATTTGTCGATAATCAACAGAAGTAGTAGCCCTAGGACGCCCCGACCGTGGCCTATTTGCAAGACTAGGACATGCTAAACTCTTTTTTATTATTTTTCACACACCTTCTGACTAACTTTAAATAATTTGCCATTTTTTGGATTCCCAGACAATCTTAGTTCTTTCTTCTACAGTTAATTTTCGTCTAGGACCCATTATTTATTCAAAAACAGGCAAATTACCTCACAATATCTTTTTATTAAATTTAAACTACTCACACTGCCCTAACAATATTAATAAATGAGTTTAAAACCGCAAGAGTATCAGAAATCGTTAAAAGTTTCATACTTCAACTGACTTTTGACGCACTCAATTCAAGTAGTGAGCACATAAACATGGATTAACTAAGAAAACAAAATTAATTTCGGGGAATTTCCTACTGTACGTATTAGAATAGTGTATCCGAACATAAATCGTAAACAGTTAATTCATAGAAACTGCGTATTTTGGAAATTATGTGACATCATTGATAAGGTGAATTAATTTCAATTAACTTTTGGAGGGTATAGTATGTATGTAAAATATTTATGTTTAAATATTTTCTTATTTCTACAGAATTCCAAATGTTTAGTATTTCCACTGAATCCTTATATATACGAAAGGAGTTTTCCTGGATTGGGAGTAGGGTTGCCACCTTTTTTTCTTGCATATAAAGTACATTGGTTATTATAAGTAAGAAAAAAGAAGTACATAGTATAAAAATAAAGTAAGATTTATTTGTCTTTATTATTATAATTAAAAACATATTTTTATTGCTTTTTGCAGTTTGTATCACATAAATTTCGTTTAGCGAAAAAGTACTTACGACGAAACTTTTCAAAATCCCAAAGAAATCAAATCTTGCAAAATAAAGTATATTCGTGTACTTTATTTTTTTCATAAAGTATAGAGTACTTTTATGTGAAATAACGTACAATACTTTATTATAAAGTACAAAATCAAAATCAAAAATTATTTATTCAAACTAGGCTGAGAGTCAGTACTTTTTGAACGTCAAAGTTACACAAGACAGTCCCCCCAAAACGCCCGCCCTTCGACACTTCCTAGTGCTTTAGCTGGGAAGAAGAAGTGGCGGAACAAACTCCCCAGCAGCACAGCTGTCTGTTAAGTTAGAAGAACTTGATTCTATACAATATTGTGTAAGTAATTAATATTATAAAACAAAACATACATTACTCACCATATGTCAGCTAGCACACGCCAATATACCACCAACAAAACATTGAAAACTAAACTCAAGCTGAAATAAATAATAAAACAAAATCGTAAACAGAACTTAAAACGTAAATAAAGTTTCCAGGCATAAAGGGCGTGCCCGCTTACATATTCAACGATGCAAAATGATACATATACATACATTGATACATACAGCTAAGTTGAAGTTACAATAGTTAAACTAGGACCTCCGGAGTAAAATAAAATAACAGTTAATACAAGTAACAATAACAAAACCCATCGTCAGCAAGACGACCAGCCACCACAAGCAGCACCCGTTCACGAGCATAACGCAAAGGTCAGCCATTACCCCCTCGCCATATTTGAGGGAAGGTGGTAACCCGACCCCCGACGCTACCGCAAGCAGTGACATCTAAGGGAGCATGACGAACTTGCTGCCGGTTGGTCAGGCAAGAATATTATGAAAAGCTGACGAGGTCGCTAGCTAACTACATGTTGCAATGCAACTCATTTAAAATCATTGTAATGAGTAGATTATGTCCACAGTAAATGAAATTAAAATAAAATAAAAATAAATTAACAAAATCAGTTAAATAAAAAATAAAAAAAAAACAGTTATATGAACTAACCATATACATTGTCGGTAGGAAAGCTAATTCTGGATTGAGAGAACATAAACATTGTCTTGAGTTAATCACAGCGACCAACTATTCTTATCGTTTAAGTAGTCGTTGACAGAATAGTATGCCTTTGAACAAAGGTTGGATTTTACTTTAGCTTTAAACTCATTAAACTGCAAATCTAGCGAAGCAGAGGGAAGCTTGTTATTAAAGGTAATACCAAGACCAACAAAATAATTATGAACCTTATGAAGCGGGTGAAAGGGAGCTCGTAGTTTGTCCTTATTTCTAGTATTAATATTATGAAAATCACTGTTTTTAGTGTACAAGTGTATATTTTGGGTAATATATAAGATGTTGGCGAAGATGAATTGTGATGCCACCGTAAGAATACTAATATAATATCTTTAAACGGTTTGTTCGGGTAGCAACCCTAATTGGGAGTGTAGTTAGACCCATTTGCTATACGTTGTTTCAGTCGAAATCCTCAGTATAGATACAAATTTCAAGTATTAGTCTCAAGACCCAAACCTAAACCACTTACACCCACTGCTTCGACATATGATTAGGTAACATTACATGAATTCTCAAAGGGTGGTTGTGTTTGTATATGATCCCAATGTAATATTAGTATGTGGGCGTCCTAAAACAGACACTCAGTTATATGAAATACTTAATTAACTTTAATGTTAACTTGTTTAATAAAGCCCGCCTTTGTATTTAATATAAATTTTCTTTTTAGTTAAATCAGCCCTATGCGACGCCTACGTGCGTCTGTCTTCAGCTATTGTAAGTCGGTTTGCCCGGGGCTTCGACCCTCTAACTAAAAAGTATTTTTTTTACAAAAATCTCTGTGATCAAGTTATGTTACCTATCTGTGTTTGTAATTTAGTGTGATGCTTATTGGAGCAGAAATGTATGTGCCCGAACCACCACCCGTCCTGAAAATGCGAAGAAAAAAAGATATTGAATATATAAGAATATATATATTTTATCCAACTCCAGATAATTAGGATACTCTGAATTTCAGTGCAATTTATTTTAATACTAGCTTTTGCCAGCGGCTTCGCCCGCGTGTAGGTCGGAAAATATTCCGCGGGAACTTACTACCGGGATAAAAAGTAGCCTATGTGTTAATCCAGGTTATAAACTGTGTTCCAAATTCCATCCAAATCCGTTCAGTAGTTTTTACGTGAAAGAGGAACAAACATCCACACATCTATACATACAAACTTTCGCATTTATAATATTAGTAGGATAGGGTTTTACTTCATTTCACCCATACACTTTACCTTATATTGCTTATTATTTTACTTCATTTCACCCATACACTTTACCTTATATTGCTTATTATTTTTGTTAATACAAAGGTCTTTATTTAGTTCCATATTCAAAACAAGACACCTCAGGGAGAAAAATTTTCAACAATGTTCGGACTTTTTGCGACCCCAAACTACTACAAATACGTTTTTCTCTATAATTCTCGTAGTTTGTATTGTATCAGTGTTTGAGGTAGCATCAAACACCACAATGATAACAATGTGTTTCAGGAGTTCTTTGCTTATAGTAAGACAAACATTATCAAAGGTGCAAAATTGCTTCAACTCTATTCCTAAATGTAAAACATAACATCACGTTTTTAATCTTGATGGGTTAGGCAGAAGTGATCTCATAGTATACCCATTAACTTTTTGAAATCTTAGCTCATATATATTTACACATTCCATTATCAAAGAACCTTATCAGCAGCCTATAATGTTCCCACTGCTGAGATGCAGGCCTCCTCTCTGTGAGAGGGAGTGGGCCATAATCCACCACGCGCGCCCAGTGCAGGTTGGCAGATGTCACTTGCTTCGAATTGTTGGTTCTAAGACATGCCGGTTTCCTCACGATGTTTTCCTTCACTAAGCAGGAACCTCCCTAAACAGCAATGTCCGCTGAGGACATGCGTAAGCCACTTCTCAAAGCGGGAACTTACCGCCAAAACTGTGGCGTGCCCAGCTCTTGGTTGTGACAATCGTACGCGCTATATCCCACGAGATCCTTGTGTAATAATTTCCGAACACCACGGGGGCGAAACTGCGGGCACAGCTAGTAAAAGATAATAATTAAAAAGTAAAATGTGATTTGTTGGTAAATTTTGTGTTTTTCTTGTATTTAAAGTATTCAATATATTTATATTTCGTTATAATGAATATGCAATGCGTTGACCGCTCGATCAAACAAACATTCGATATTTTGAACACTCGATGTATTGAGTGTGCGATATATTGAATGTTCGATTTAATAACCAATATCTGGATGACCAAGCTTTGCTCGGTATTTTTTGGTAAATTGTGTTTAAAATAAAAAGTTTATGTTCAAGTTGATTATCGATAAAGTTGATCATTGAAAACACGAATAAAACGACATTTTATAAAAATGAATCCTAGCTAGATCGATTTATCGCCCCCGAAAACTCC
Organism: Aporophyla lueneburgensis; assembly: GCA_932294355.1. Taxonomy (NCBI): domain Eukaryota; kingdom Metazoa; phylum Arthropoda; class Insecta; order Lepidoptera; family Noctuidae; genus Aporophyla; species Aporophyla lueneburgensis. The sequence goes on along the minus strand of OW028746.1, from coordinate 14,893,386 downwards.
TGTATACTAAATTTCATGAAAAACATTGGAGCCGTTTCCGAGATTCAGATTACATATATATATATACATAATATATACAAGAATTGCTCGTTTAAAGGTATAAGATATCTGGATGACCGAGCTTTGCTCGGTATTTTTTGGTAAATTGTGTTTAAAATAAAAAGTTTATGTTCAAGTTGATTATCGATAAAGTTGATCATTGAAAACACGAATAAAACGACATTTTATAAAAATTAATCCTAGCTAGATCGATTTATCGCCCCTCAAAACTCCTGTATACTAAATTTCATGAAAATCGTTGGAGCCGTTTCCGAGATTCAGATTATATATATATATATATATACATATATACAAGAATTGCTCGTTTAAAGGTATAATATTCGATATTATGAACATTCGAGTATTTAGACGTTCTATTTAGAGTGTTCGATCAATTGAAATTCGATTATTTGGCATTCGATTTAGCGTAGTACACCCGTTTTGATGAAATAATTCTCAAAATGTAAAGTGCTTGCTTGGGTTCGAACACTCGTAAGTCGCAGCCATTACCACTGGAACACCACGTCTCACGCACAACTAATCCCGAGTACACACTAATTCCACGAGTAAACCACCACTGAACCTATTAATAATTCTATGTTCGTTATCTTCTAAAAATAAACCGTGACATTTTAGACGTCTTACAAAGGTTGTCCACTCAATGTATCCGACATAATATACCTCTAGCCGTGATTAAAAAATTGTTACCATTAATTAAGATACAAAAAAAATAGGTACTAATAAAAATAAATAATGCATTAGAATTATGAAACATCACGTTTATACGTATCAGACGGTAGAGAACATCTACCCAGCGCACGAGTCGACTAGATCATTCCATCTCCATTTTCCATGAGACAAAATATCAATTTAAAAGGTCCTGCGTCATCATAATGAACAATATTTTTATTTTTTAGTTATTCAAATGTTATTTTTTTTCTTATGAATGTGTAGTAGTCATTGGAATCATGAAGTGAGCTGAAAAATATCACTGTGTATATGGCGAAGCAAAAAAAAGAAATGATTGTAACCTAACCAGTCAATTACCGTAATTACAGACACAATTAAAAACAATTGTGTCTTTACCAAATGTGGTATCTCAGGGACTTAGAGGTTAAATATAATATTAAAACTCTCTAGTTATGATTTCGAAGGCAAAGAAACATAGTCTGATATAAACCGCCCGCCTTTATATGACTTTTTTTCTTTGAATTTGAAGGTCAAGTTGGCAAGTTCAAGTAAAATCTCTCTACATTTTTAATTGCAATATAAATAAATCAAAATGTAGAAATACCTTCCAACTCTTCTTACTTACATGGTTTAACAGTTAAATGTTATTGGCACGTCGATTAATCAATTTTTTACTCATGCAGTTAGTATTTCTCGTAACTTCAACGTCGATTTATATGTAAGGTTTGTAAGAGATGTCAGCAACAATGAAGGGGTCTGCTAGGACCGATGCCTGCGAGATACCGTGACCCTGGCACATGGGCAACTGATGGAACACGATGGGTTTTAGTCAGTAAAAGTCTGACACGCCCTCCCGCTCCGCCCAGAGCGGGAGAAGTCATTTGATGATTTCCCATCCTGAAAAAAAAAAAGGTTTTTTTTTTTTTGTATTACCAATTAAAATTAATGTTATATTATGGAACTGAGCGTGATTTTTTAAGGATTACGGAGATGTAAATAGAACAATGAGTTCTCTCTTAGCTCGTTTCGCGAACTCCGTTTTAGCCCCGAAGCTATTGAGAGAACCTGGAAGGCCAACGCTGTTAGTTTGATGCTGTTTTATTTATTACTAGCTTTTGCCAGTGGCTTCGCCCGCGTGGAGGTCGGAAATTATCCCGCGGGAACATACTACCGGGATAAAAAGTAGCCTATGTCCTTTCTCAGGCTCTAAACTATCTGTGTACCAAATTTCATTTAAATCGGTTCAGTAGTTTTAGCAGGAAAGCGAGACAGACAGACCGACAGACAGGCAGAGTTACTTTTGCATTTATAATGTTAAAGTATTATTAAATTATTAATTATTATAATTACTATATTATTATAGTATATATTATAGTATAATAGTATATAGTATATATAGTATAATATTATATAAGTATATAGTATGGATATGGAAGTATGGATTATGGTAGCGTATTTAGTGTATTTGTTACCATTCGTGTGTTGTATGTTGTACACGGTATTAAACCTAAGTTCTGACTGACATTTGATTTTATTGTACCTGAAGAAGACCCGGAAATCGACAGCCACAGAAATGTCCTTGATAAGTTATTTATATTTCAATTGCTTTTCATATTTTTAGCTGCCTATTGGAAAACCCTCCCACACATTTCTTCGATGATAGCATTGTGTTATATTTTATTATAGATATTACGTATTTGGAACTCGTCAATTGTTATCCAAGAGCATTTACTGTGTATATTTTCAGTTGAGAGGATGAATGACGGGCGGCTAACAAAAGGTAAAAGTGACTGGCCATTCTGGAAGAGGACGCCCTAGGAGAACATATTGGTGATGTTCTTCAGAACAGTTAGGTGTGCAGTACTGGTAACCGGCGTGCGTGTATGACCAGACGAAAGAACTTAAAAGAGGCAAAAGGATGGTGTAAAGATCGCAGCAGGTGGCGTTCTCTAGTTTCTGCCTACCCCCATGGGAGAAAGAGGTGAGTTTATGTGTGTGGATTGTCTTATTTATATCTGAGTTACTTTGTACCAAGTTGTTACTACCCCAGTAAAATTTCTAAGAGGTCTCGCTGAATATTGATATTAATAGTACTAGCTTTCGCTAAACCCACATGATCTGGACTATACTAATAGTTTTTTGGAACTTGACGGGCCCTCCGAGGACAAATTTTCAGGGTGACTACAAAAAAATAAATTCCTGGTCCTTTATGTCGTGAGAAATTTAAAAATTAATTTGCACAATCAGATAGAAGAGTTTCTTTACGAGGTTGCGACTGACGCGATAGGAAAAGGCTGATAAGTAGAAAATATTGTATATTTTGAGGATTTAAATTATGTCTAATATAATCCATACTAATATCCATACTCCATACTATATTACTTATTTATACTTATATACTTATTATACTTATAAATGCGAAAGTAACTCTGTCTGTCTGTCTGTCTGTCGGTCTGTCTGTCTGTCTGTCTGTCTCGCTTTCCTGCTAAAACTACTGAACCGATTTAAATGAAATTTGGTACACAGATAGTTTAGAGCCTGAGAAAGGACATAGGCTACTTTTTATCCCGGTAGCATGTTCCCGCGGGATAATTTCCGACCTCCACGCGGGCGAAGCCGCTGGCAAAAGCTAGTAGGTAATAGGTAGAACTGGCTGGTTTTCGCAACTCCACGTCTGAGCGCGTATTTTGCGTACGGGTGGGAAATCGGTTATTCGATCCACCCCAGCTCCTCGAGAAAGGCCAGCAACGCCTTGATGTTGCTGACTATCTCACGTAGGGTACCTGGGTTACCGAAGTACTTGGCCCTGTATGTGGCGATCGCCGGGCAGTTTAGAAGCACGTGCGCTGCTGTCTCGTCGTCCTCAATGCAGGCCCTGCACAGCGGACTGACTGTAGCTCCCATGACAAATAGATGTTTATTAAACGACCCATGGCCAGTTATTGCTGCTGTAACCATACGCAGCTGTCTAATATAATACATAGGGTAAAAGCCGGATAGTTGCCCACTTTTCAAAAAAGGTGTATTGTAGAAAAATATGTTCTTAATTAGAGTCATATCACATGTTTATCAAAACATAGGTATCTGATCTAATAGATTAGCCTAATTTTGTGACCGTAATTAATATTGGTTTTGAGTAAATAATGTTGTAGTAGACTTCTCAAAAATATCCCTAGTTGCCTACTCTAGCGGATAGTAGCCCAACGGTGAAAATGCTTCGAAGCATAGTTGCCTCGTACGGGGATACCTATACTCAAGTGCACTTTATTTATATTACAGGCGATCGCACGTGGATGGGTATATAACAAATTGATGAATAGCTTTCCGCTGAAATACATAACAATTTGCTTCATTTGACGCTAAAGCAGTTTCTGTGTAAAAGTGGCTTCTAATGTATGTTCAAACGTAAATCATTGAACCATAAAATTAACCTATGGTATTTCAAATTGTATAGGTAATAACGTTTTGTGTATATGAATTTTCATAACCGCGCCTTCAAAGGTTGCAATAACAATTTGTTTGTGGAAATACTCTGTTTACTCATGAAAATGATTTTTGTATTTAATGTTCCAAAATAATTCATTTTTAGATTTGAGAAAACCTTTCTCCCATCTATACTAATATTACAAAGGTGAAGAGTTATATAAATCACGCTACGAATAAAAGGAGCGGAGCAGCAACGAAAAATGGACGAAAACTGGCAGGCAATTCGATGCGACGACGGGAAGGGTCAGGGGAGCAAAAAATTGAAGCGGAGGAAGCCGCGGGCAGAAACTAGTTCAAAATATTGGTAAAAAGCCTTTATGAACAGCCTGAATAATATATATGTCATGAATTTTAACGAAAAGCTGGACAAATTTCTTACAACTTTCTTCCGTTGAAGAATCCTATGTTCCTGAAATTTATCATGTATCTATAAAAAACAGGCATCACAGATACAACAGGAATGAAAATGATAGAGGAATAAAGTACTACCGCGAACGTTTTACTAAATAAAAATGATTTTTGAAACAAGCGTTTAATTAACTAAAAACTTGTTTTTACAAAAATATCGTTTTGTTTTACCTTTTTGTATTCATGTTGTTATATAACTAGTTTAGTCATTTCTAATTATTTTTTTTATTTCAAGTATCAAGGACCAGAATACTTGTCATGAGGAATCAAACGAGCCCAAACTCAATGAGGTCGCATCGGGTTATTACAGAGTTCCTATGGCCTCGTTCCGACTTCGTCATCAGATCTGCTCCATGTCAAAATAATGTGGTTTTGTCATCCAATTTTCATATCAATCAATGAATCAATTCACCCTATGGCAGTCCACTGCTGGACATAAGCCTCTCCTATGCTGCACCACAACACCCAGTCTTCTGTATCCATTTTGTCCCAGCCACCTTTTTGAGGTTGTCGGTCCATCTAACTGGGCTGGCTGTTTTTCATATGTTTGCAAAATATCAGCTCTATTGGAAACCGGGAAGTAAGTCAAAAACTTGCTAAAATTAATTACGGACGCTATTTATTTTTCATTATAGAGATACAGTAGGAAGGACGATGAAAAGAAGGAGATAAGGACCGCTAAAGGCCACACGTGTTATATTTGTATCTATTAATAAAAGGCACGTGGAATAATGTTACATTCTGAAAACTAGTAGTAGTTTAATCTAAGCACGTATTCTAATTAGTTGCAAAAAAACTAAATTCTCTCCGCGACATTGTTTGCTTTAAGTTTTAACATAAAAATAATATATTTAGCGATAATGTAGCTTTCCATTAGTGAAAGTATTTTCCGAATCGGATCAATAGTTCTACAGATTACTCCCTATAAACAAACTCACAAATACCTTCGTGTAATAGTCCTCCAGACAGAATTATAGTAATGGTAGTCAATCTCAGCACAGACTAGTCTAGTGTGTGCGCAGACACAGGTCCTCAGGTGCAAGTTAAATATATCTTTTGGACCAAGTGTGAAGGGTGGTTATTTATAAAAAAACGTGTGGCACTCGGGGACTGCCGCGGTAAAGCTATTGCATAGCATTTTTTATCATCTTATACAATATTTTTTTTTTTTTTTTTTAATACTGTATCGATTACTATGAAGCCAAAGTAATATGAATTACAATCCTACTTATCCTGTACTACCCGGCCGCAGCCAACGGATGGACGAGACGGACGTGCGACCCGCCAGCTGCTCTGCCCCCGCTTTTTAAATCTCTCATATCTTCTAAGATCTTCATTTAAATTACATGTTATAAGAGCCATATTAATCTATATTAAATGCAAAATGTATTTAAGGTACTTAATTGGATAATAATTAATGCTGTATTGCTTAAAATCGCTTCGTAAATAAGCCCTTATTTCTCGAAAAAGTAAAGGATAAAAAATGGTTATTGTGGGTTATCCCTAAGAGATAGACATATACCATTGACTTTTTTGGACTTTTTTGTAGGCCTTTTTAAGGTGTACAATACTGTAGTACATTATTTTGATCTATTTCATAGGGTTTTTTTTTTCAGGATGGGAAATCATCAAATGACTTCTCCCGCTCTGGGCGGAGCGGGAGGGCGTGTCAGACTTTTACTGACTAAAACCCACCCGTGTTCCATCAGTCGCCCATGTGCCAGGGTCACGGTATCTTTTTCGAACAATCACGCGACCCCGGCAGGCATCGGTCCTAGTAGACCCCTTCAATTTCGTAGGGTTCAGCCAGCGTTCGCAATATAAGCCCAAAAAATGTGTTTATTTATGACATCACATTAGAAACCCCTAAAATTATCAGCGTTTCTTTACTATATTATGCATGTTATATACATATAAACCTTCCTCTTGAATCACTTTATCCCCACTTAAACCCGCATCAAAATCCGTTGCGTAGTTTTAAAGATCTAAGCATACATAGGGACAGACAGACCAGGAAGTGACTTGTGTTAGGTTTTATTTTCGTAACAGAATTTCTTGATTCGCTCGCCGCGCTCAAAGCCCGCGATAAAAGCTATGCAATAGCTTAAAAGATCTATGTAGCATTTAGGTTTTTTATTTTTTTTTACTAAGTATCTTAAAATATTTTAATAAATTAAAAGCCTTAAAATATCAATATACACCGTGACATTTTACTCGTCTTACAAAGATTGTCCACTCAATGTTTCCGACGTAATATACCTCTAGGCGTGATTATTTATTTATTTATTTAAGGACAACCAACAAAGCTTACACTAAAATACGTGTTATAAAGCACTTATATTCGACATAATATAGCGTAACCTTAATTAAAGGCTCGGCATGCATTAAACATAGAAGCAGTTATTTACAGATGAAACTTATTAAGATACATTGTTACAAAAATATGTTCGATTGATCTAATCAATTTTGTTTGATTTTGTGCCAACCATTCAAATAAAGTTAAAATATTTAAAATACGAGTGCAAAAAAAAGAACGCAAGAATCTAAATCCTGGTGTAAGTGAAAAGGCCAAAAGAAAAATAAACACTATTTTTGTCAGTTTTAAGATAAAACCCTATGCAAGACAGACTTGACTTTATGTAAAGAGTAAGACTAAAAAATTGGTACCATTAATAAAATTAACATAATAGATCTAAGAAAAATAAATAATGCAATATAATTATGAAACATCCTGTTAATAATATTTACTTATCAGAATGTAGAGAACATAACTACCCAGCGCACGAGTCGACAAGATCATGCCATTTTCCATGAAACAAAATATCAATTACAAACTACGTCACGCGTATAATGAATACTATTTTTATTTTTTAGTTATTCAAATGATCATTTTTTGTCTTATGGATGTGTTAGACATTGGATACATAAAGTGGGCTGCCGTTGTAAGACGACTAATATGTCACGGTGTTTATAATAAGTATATAGAAAAAGAATCATAGGACATCCTAAAGTTCGTTCGCATCGTTGTCAACAGGAAAGGTGCCCAAAAGGCTGGCAGCATTGTCACATTGTATGACAATGCTAATTTTTTGGCCAAAAAAGGCTTTGCAGGCTTTTATATATTACTATTTCATACATAACTTACGCCTATTTCTCGTGAAGGTAAGCACAAATGACAGAGGGGCAATTCTCGTAATTTTAAGAACGTTCATAGTCCGATCATAGGATTTATGCGTCAAAAATACATCGATTTTCCAAACATTTTTGCCAAAAAAAAAAATTGACCTTTCGTTGTCGCTGAGATGAGACTGTGACTAGATTTTGAAAGTTTTTAATTCGGAGAATTAGTCATCAGAAATGATGTGATAAAACCAAGGTGCCTTTTAAAAGAAGATGTAGTGAAAAAATTGAAACGAGTATACTTAGATGGTTTGGTCATGTTGAGAGGATGAATGAAGGACGGCTTACAAAAAGTATTTAGACGTCACATGTGAGGGAAACGCCGGGACGGAACGCCCTAGAAAAACATATAATTACCTTATTGGTGATGTTCTTCAGAAAGGTCAGGTACGTAGTACTCGGAACCGGTGTGCGTGTATGACCAGATTTACTTAAGAACCTAAACGAGCCAAAAAGAGTATGTAAGAATCGTAGTAGGTGGCGTTCCGTAGTTTCTGCCTACCCCCATGGGAAAAAGGCGTGATTTATGTATGTGTGGCCGCAGACTTCAGATCATATACGTGGAAAACTAATAGGAGTATAAATAACTAATTATGACTTAATTATTTGTTACCATTTGTAAAAAAAACCTTTTTTTCGCAATACTAGAAAGTATTGCGAAAAAAAGGTTTTTTTTTGTATGAGAGACTGGCCAGTTATAAACTATTATAAAAATAATGATTATTTATAAGTAAAAATAGGGTACGTCCCAATTTCAAAATTTCCCTCCACATTTTTGCGAGCTAATTAAATTATCGTGTCTCATTGGAAAATGGATTTGCGCCGGGAACATTTTCGCGCTATGATTTTTTACGATTTCAAGTGTCACCTGAAACCGGACGAATCATACGATAGACTTCAAATTGCATTCATGGATGAAGGCCCTTCCAAGGCAACTGTGTATCGTTGGTATAACGAATTCAAACGCGGTCGACTAACTTTGGGGGATGAAGAAAGAAGTGGTCGCCTTTTGACGGCTGTTCCGGAGGAAAACGTGCTAGCAGTGAAAAATGTAATCAAAGATAATAGGCGATTTACGTATCAGGAGATCCATCACATACTGCAGGTTGGGTCAGCCTTCACGAGATTCTACACGTGCATCTTCGCGTGAGGAGGATAATTTCACGCTGGGTGCCGCACAACCTCACCGATGCTCAGAAGCAGGCCCGGGTGGAATGGTGCCGTGATATGATAAACAAATTTGAAGCAGGCTCGTCTCGGCATGTGTACGACATTATTACAGGTGATGAGTACTGGATTTATCAATACGATCCAGAAACGAAGCGCCAGTCGACGGTTTGGGTGTTTCAAAACGAATCAACGCCTACCAAAGTGAAGCGATCTAGAAGCGGGGAGAAGCTTTTGATCGCGAGCTTTTTCAATTTGACTGGCTACTTGGTGTCAATCCCTTTACGGAACCAAAGAAGCATCAATGCCGAATGGTACACTGCCAAATGCTTGGCAGAAGTTTTATTTGTTGTGAGCAACAAGCGATCAAACACAGGGCTCCGCGGGTTACTGCTCCACCACGACAACGCGCCCACGCACACCGCGCTCAAAACGAGGGACTTCTTTGATAGCACGCCGGTCAAACTTCTGGGTTACCCTCCTTACAGCCCTGACCTAGCACCGTGTGACTTCTTTTTGTTCCCAAAAATTATTATAATAATCAGCTCAAAGGGATACAATTTTCGTCACCGGAAGATGCGCTGTCAGCGTTCGAGCAGGCTGTAAACGATGTGTCCGGCGGACTGGAAAAAGTGTTTCGAAAACTGGTTCAGACGCATGAAACTTTGCATAGAGGCTAGTGAAGAGTATTTTGAAAAGATTTAATAAAAAATATTTACCTATAGAACACTTCTTTTTATTTTCGCAAAACTTTCTGAGTGTCCCACGTATTTGTGTGTTTTATTTTTTTTGTATTCCATATAGCTACAAAATGCTTTAAGACAATGAAAACTGAAAATGATAAAACAGCAACGATAATTGCAAATATCATAATAACTGTTTTATTGTGATAATAACTGTATTCGCTCCCTATTAAAATGTGGGTGTACTATAGGTACATCTCTGCCCAACCCTTCGGGGAAACAAGGCGTGATGTTATGTTATGTTAATAACTGTATTTCAGTATACAAGTATATACTTGTATACTGAAATACAGTTATTTGCGCGACTTCCATAGGTATCGGAAGTAATTTCCAGAAAAAATAAATTCTACGAAAGACATGAAATAAAGTTGCGCAGGTAGGTGAATCTATCTCTTTTCTACATAAGCTTAATAAATAGCTCCGCCTCTTTCTTCATAGGGGGGTAGCTGGTGCTATTTTTAGAACTGGCTGGTACTTACCACTTAAATATTATTGGACTTCAACTTTATTCATTATTCTAGCTCAGTGAGGTCTAAAATAGAAATTGGTTGAACACACTAAAAATACCTTAAACTCAATAAAGGTTCGTGGATGTTTTGTATTATTTCTATCTAACCATAGCGTCGTTTCTTGGAAGTAATATCGTGTTGACACGTAAAGTTTCTTTCATTCGTCAGACGAACTTTTCCAAACGTGTCAGAGTAATTTTAGAACTACAATTGTATTGTATATTGTATAATTACAAATCCAATTAAAAGGAGATAAAGACTAGACAGAGCTTGTATTTCCCTTATATTGGCTTTATTCCCGGTAGTCTTTTCTAGGGTATAAGTAAACGTTAGATAAGTATAGTAATAAAGCTGTTTATAGTTCCAATAACTACCTTAGTGCTAATAAGATTAATTTAACAAACAAACCGAATTATCGTAAGTTCAAAGGACACGAGCTTCACAACTTAACGCACGAGTTTCAAATACTCTTTGGTTTTTTAAAACGCTTTTATTAGCTTAGCATGTACGGAATATTTGAACGGGATTTTCACCCCGTTTAAAACGACGGATTAATTTGAAACTTGCACACTTATCAAGGACCAATGACGATTCAATAACTTCATTTTATGCCATTATTCTGGTGATCCTGGCCTCCTGGCCATAGCAAAAATGAAAAACCCGCATTTGTAGCGGGCCGAACTAAAGAATAGAAAATAAATAATTGTTTAAAAAACTAAAAAACACGCTTTCATAGAAGACCAAACTAAAACGTAGAAAATAATAGAATAAATCGTGGGGGTGCTTGATATCAATTAAAAATACCTCAATAAGCCTGTTTTTTAGTTTTTTAAGCTATTATTTATTTAAGCAACTTATGAAGATTAAAATTTCCTTAATTAGCCTTTTATTTGATAACATAAATTTAATGTTTTAAACCGATGGTTACGTATCATATAAGTACGTATTTACAATACAGGTAGTAAATGGATTGTTATATGAATGGTTAACGTGTACAAGCATAGTAGCGGCGCATGGCCCACAAAAGAAAATTACCGGCGGGAACTCTTGGCTAGCTGCCTGAAAACTATATGAAATGACAGATTCTGTTAGCGCAGACGGAGAATGTTGTACAATAAATAGTATCAATACTGAATTATTATTGTCTGTGTTTTAATGTGTCGCCTCGTGAAGACATGTACATATTCTTGAACATATTTTTCTTGTGTATTTTAAAGGGTAACCTTTTGGAATGAATCAATAAGGTAAAAAAATACAAATCAATGCAAATTACATCATTGCTTTCATAATCAACAGCAAAGATAATTCCACCTCGCTTCATCCAATCGACTCGATGCATATAGGAGTTAGAAAAGTGAACGTTTATCATCAGTTCATCACACATAAATACCAATTCTCTTTATTTCATTTCAAACAGCGCGGTTTCAGGTGTCTATTCTACTGAATGAGCACTGTTGCGCTGCGTCGCAATTCTTTGCAGTTATGACCTTTGGTAATTGCATTGCAAGGGGGGATGCTACTGCCCACGCACTGCCACTGCGGAGCGTGCCGCCCACGGCCGCGCCGTGTCAATAATAAAAGGTCAAAATGCCTATCTATTTTTAGGCATTTCCCAGGGCTTAACAGCATCCGAAAATTTTATTGAATTTTTTGGATAGTTTTAATATAACTAGCCCCGTGGTCGCAATTCGACCATTTTTAATTTTAAGTTTGAACTACATATATTGTTACGAAAAACACAAAAAATGCTTCCTGCATTCTTTCTTGATACACCTTAAAAAACTTTAAACTTTAAATTTTCGTGAAAGGCGTATACATATTTTGCTTACTAAAGCCATATTGTTACCTACTAATATTTCCGAATATACTTAATAATCTATACATAAATACGTGTAATATACAGATTATTAGGTATATTCCGCAATATGAGTAGGTTATAATGAGATTTTAGTAAGTCAAGGTCTAGAGCCGCTCTCCCTAAAATAATATCTATCAGGTTATTGAGTCAAGCAATTGTTCTCAGATTACTAGCCTACATTCTATTATTAGACGCTTATCAAAGGCGTATTCGATCAATTTACGGACAAAACACGAGACCCATGAGCAGGGTAAAAGCCAAATTCTCGACGTTATTACATTCTATTTTCATATCACATGAAAATTATTACATATCTTTTTTAACAGCCTACTTATCAATTCAAATAAAACAGGGCCGTTGCTATGTTAACCAGACTATATTTGTGAGGTAACCAAAGCAGGCTGCCGAAGTAGGTCATAAATCGATAAAGCTGCACTACATTGTACAGTGATAGGTAGGTTAGCCTATGCTTATCTATCTACATTTCTACAGTGCAACCGGGCCGTTTCCTTGATCCACTTTCAAACTAGCACGGGATGGTAGCAACTACGTATAGCCTATGTGTTTGCCTGTGTCCTAGTTTATCTTGCATAGAGTACTCTGGAATAAAATACTCCCTACTAGGGACAAACCCAACTGCCATTACAAATTAATCTTTAAAGACGGATAGTTATAGCAGTTTCGTCTTTGAAAGTTCCCAATAGGTTTTTACAGATGTCTATGTTCAAAAGAAATTGGAAGATAGGTTTATACTGTTACCCTAGCTTATAAGATTTCTTATAAGTTCTGTTTGATCTTACCGCAGTAGGCGGAACGTGGGTATAGTTTCTAATTAGTTTTGGTTTGGACTTGGAAACAGTGGGATGTCTTAGGAAAATTCTCATTCGTGAATTGTAAATGTGTTTTAATATATAGAGTCGGACTGTAGATGTATTTATAAATGAGTGATAGTTACATTTTCTGTTGCTTGTGATATTTATAGAAATTATCATACAAATGACTTTCTTTATGAAAATCCACTATCTGTAATATACATGAGCAATTTATGACCTATATAAAAATATACATTATTAACAGTCTCGTCATAAATAAACCACTCGAAAGCTCACTTTGTTATAAACCTATACTATAATCAATACAACTCACGTATGGGTAGGTACTAATAAAGCCATAGCGGGCTTGGGCTTCAATCCATTCATGAATGTAAGAGCTTACGTCAGCAGCTCCCCCCTAGGAGGCGCGGTCCCCCCTCGGCACTAGCGCACAAAAGGGAGGGGGTCGTGACGTCAAACCTTCATGCAACAAGTGCTGATAGCAAAGTACCTAGGTATAGGACACAGTTTATTTTTAGAATGCCGAAAAAGGCTCTACCTTTGTGCTGTAAGAAGGTTTAGATTATATAGTGCTGTTGAATGATATATATTACATGTGGCTTTTGATATTTCAATGAATGGTAAATAGTCTCTTTGGGAATTTGTTTCAGTGTAGCAGTTGATGTAGATTTCCTTATCCCTCAGTTAATTGGGTTCCGGAGGTCAGACGAATGACTACTAACATTCAGTCATTCTTATCTGACTAGTCTGGAAACCGTGCCAAATAGCTAGGCGAAGCTCGCTGTTAGACAGACAGACGATCATAAAATCAATGGGATTGTAAATTCTTCTACTACCTAACCACTTTAACATGAAAATCGATTTGACAAAGAATATATCACAACACTAATTTTGAAAAAAGAAACAATCAAGGGATTCATGATGGGCCATTAAATTGTCTTCAATAATCATACTTGGCACAAAGACGATAAGAAAAAAATTTCAAGCATTTTCTTATTTCAAGCTTTCAACACGTACTGCCACCCAATTAGAGACTAACTGGAAAGTAACTAAGTATATTTTATTTAATTCAAGAACACACTGAAATAAAATCGTATTCTGACATTTAACCGGTCAAACATGAGGTTGACCTGAGTTTATTTAAAAAAAAAATATAGTTTGAAAAATCTCTAGAAAAACACGCTTTTATAAATGCGCGTAAAAACCAAAAAACCTTATCGTGGTCAAAGTTCATTACAAGACCTTTCTAACAAGTCCAAACACGGCTATGATACGATATTCCATCATAAAATGCCAGTGCCTATATTCCGGCTTCATCATCAGACCTTGAAACCTAATCGTGGTCAAAGATCATTACAAAACTTTTCTAACAATTTCAAACACAGCTATAATACGATGTTCCATCATGAAGTTCTAGTTCATATCTTCCGGCTCCATCATCAGATCAGTTCGACAGTACCATATTATAGTATTGTCATCAGAGCTACATACAGCTGCCAATTTTCATGACGCTACGATACCTAAGATTCCATTACATAGTTACATACAGGTCGACCTAATAAAAGCGTGTTAATGAGGCTAGATTTATTATTAGAACAACACAAAATACAGACGTTAAGTTATAAATATCCATACGACCCTAAAATGTCCCCAAAATAACACCGAAAACCTTCGAACTATTTCAATCATAAAGGGAACCTAAAATAAAAGTACCTCCTATAAAATGCAATTTAAAAATAGAATCCAGTCGATCGTTAGACGTAGACGCAATTATTGTCATTCCGAGGAGACATGAAACCTCCTTCCCTCCTTGTTGCCACCTTCCGCCCCTCGCTGTATCGAACTGGCTCGAGGAACTTCCTTATAATATGTCATAGGTAACGAACAAAAAAAAAAGACACACCTTTGCACAATGTCTATAATATTTTCATGATAATTTCGGCGTTTACATACTCTTTGCATATATTATACTGAAATGGGAATAATACATAAAATATTGTTTGCATGAATTTGTCACACTGTATAGTGTCGCCATCTATGATAAAACTTAGAAAACTGACACTTTTGACGACTTGTAGCTGATATGGCGTAGCATCGAAAACATTTCCTAGCATAGCTTTCTTATTTACGATATTATTATACCATTTGGTACTTTTATATTTGGCAAAACTGGAGCAACTAGTATTCAGTTAATTTTAAAACAGCCTTAAATAGGCCATTTTCATTAAAATAAGTTTAATTGAGTTCGACGAAAAAGCTCGCAATCCTTGAGTTGAACCTTGCCTACTGTGAGAAAGCTCTGAACTTTCGTGCCATTACCTAAGTAAATAATTTCAATATTAACTTAACTCGTCCTACAAATATCCATGAATAAAATGAATACGTTATATTCTACGCAACGGTTAAGCAACAACAAGTTCCTTTAGTCATCGGTATAGCGCCATCTATAATATTAGCGCGTATCCTATACGACCTTACTGTAAAAGCTCGCTCTCTCCAAAGTTGAGTTGACGGCAACGGCCACAGCGGTTGGTGGAAGCTTTTCGTACCAACCGGTAGATGGGTTTTATATGAATGTTCTGAGAACTTTTTGCGAGCTTTCCTATTGAAATATTGTATGAAGCATGTTTTAGGATTTGTATTTCATAATATTTAGACGTATTGATTTTAAATTAAATAATAACGAGTATATTTTTCTTTATGCACACATGATTATTTATGTCTTAATATATTTTTAAAAGCAGAATGTTTTACTGTTTAACAGAAATTGATGACATTATGGAATATTTAAGCCATTCAGCCAATTTGTTGACAATAAAAGTAAAATGGTATTGTTTAGAAGTAGCTACAGGTTTTCGTATCGCATTGATATATAGAAAGAAGAAAGAAAAGAATGAAAGAAAGCAAAAACGTTCGTTCGTTTCTCGATCGTGGCACCTAGTTTCTTTCATGATTTAATTGAAGGACTCTTTAGATAATCTTTAAAAATTTGATTCATGTCATGTAGCATCTATTTCGGCTATACTTTGCGATTATACGTCACTTTTAATAAAAAGCTCAAATATTATAAATGATGAACTAGAACCACGAAAACTCTTCCAATTTTTAGTTTTTCATTGGTAACTTTTTCTGCGTAGCACACAGATTCTATCTACAAGTCAAACGTTTAAGATACTGCGAAGTGTGGAACTAATAGTAAACACGGCAATTAAATAAACAGTGTAGCAATTAAGCAAGCATTGTGTCAACTGGACACGGAACTAACTGTTACAAGCACAGCTGTTGGATGCGCTAGCACGCGCCTCGTAGCCGCGTATAATAGACATCAACGCACGCTAAACGATGTACTATCCCTGGAAAACACTTTAATCACCCTTTTTTTGTTATTGATTTAAGATTTATTTTGACATAAAACGAAATATTTGACAACAATAATAACATTGACGGGGACCTTAATAACCATTAGCTGATTTTGTGTTCCCATAAATTCTTAGGTATTTTAATATATGTAGGTTTTCGTCTGATCCATTAAGATAATTTAAAGTATTTGTGCAACAGACTTGGACCTAATGCAGTCGTATAAATAAATAAGTTCGCTTTTAGAAGATTGAAAACAAGTTTCCATTCTAAATATTCGCTGCCTACCTATGCATCCGTAAGCTTTCTTGGAATGGTAAAGTGACTCGTATCGAACAATAAATAGTAGAATCCTTCGACGTCCATTATCTCGGCATCATCATCACGCAGCTACAGTCGAGAGCTTTCAAAGCTGCGGGGGAGGTTCGATGCGACGGGGGAGGGGCGCGGGCCGGCATGGAAGCCTCCGCCTGCCAGTGCCGCGCCGACTGCGACGCCGCCCGCATGCCGCATACAACGCGTTCCTTACTTGTCAAACATAACAAAAACATAACTGAAAAGTGCCTTCAAATTGTGTTGCGTGTTATCGGGTGACTATCGTAATAAGAGTCTTGTTCAGTGCACATCGGGACATACGTGTGAAACGGCCGTAGATAGTGTTTTGTCACGTGTTTACGAATGAATGTGACGGCGTAGGCGCAGCCGCGGCGGGTCGCACTCTCCGTGAGATATTCGTGCGCGCGCAGGTCGTCGCGGCCATGCTGCATACCTGACGAGAGCGAGCGCGCGAGTCTGCGCGAACGGGACACAGCGAGCGCTCCCGGCGCGCGTCTACTTTCCCTGACGAAGAACAACCCTGCGATGTTTTTGTCGGTGTCATGACGAGGATGGGGCGATGGCACGTGGCGCTGGTCGCGCTGGCGGCGCTCCTAGGCGCGGGCGTCAGCGCCGCCGCAGAGCAGATGCAGTCCCGCGCCGTCGACACTGGCGTCGACCTTCGTGTGCCCGAAGACCAGCCCGTAGGCACCATCGTTGGCAGGATTCCCACAAAACCTGGTTTCACTTACCGTTTCAATGAACCACCCAAGGAATTTGTGCTCGACCCGGTGTCTGGTGAGATCAAGACCAATTTGATCCTGGATAGGGAAGCCGTAGACCGTTACGCGTTCGTTGTGTTATCCAGTCAACCAACTTATCCGATAGAAGTGCGATTACGGGTGACTGATGTGAATGACAATTATCCGGAATTCCCCGAACCGAGTATAGCGGTTGCATTTTCCGAGAGTGCCGCGGCCGGGACAAAGTTATTGCTCGATGCCGCCACTGATATGGATTTAGGAGAAAACGGTATCACGAATGATTACAGGATAGTTGATGGTGACACTGAGGGGAAGTTTAGGTTGAACGTCACCGTAAATCCAAGCGGTCAAACGTCTTATTTACACCTAGAAACAACGGGAAAGTTAGATAGAGAAACCACCGACTTTTATATCTTGAACATATCAGCACGTGATGGTGGTAATCCACCTTTATACGGGTATTTACAAGTGAATGTTTCTATTTTAGACGTTAACGATAATCCACCAATATTCGATCAAAGTGACTTTTCAGTGTCTCTAAATGAGAGTGTACCTCCGGGCACTACAGTTCTAAAGGTAACAGCCACGGATAGTGATTTGGGTGATAATAGTAAAATAACTTATGAAGTGACCGATACAGAGAGACAATTTGCAGTGGATCCTGAGTCTGGAGTAATTACAACCACGAAGAAGCTGAATTGCCCTAAGTATTGTAGCAACACTACTTGCAATATGACTTGCGTTCTTACTGTTATCGCGAAAGATCATGGCGTACCGCGACAAGATGCACGGACTTACGTCACTGTCAATCTCATAGATGCCAATGATCATGATCCTGTAATAACGTTTACGTATGTTCCTCCAACAGCTAACTTCGCCACTGTTGATGAGAATGCAAAAAATGGTTCTCTTGTGGCTGCTATTACAGTGACTGATTTAGATGCAGGTTTAAATGGCATAACGAGCATTAGTATAGTTGCCGGTAATGAGCTCAACCATTTTCGCTTGGAAAATTCATCCAGTGTCTATATTGTGCATGTAAATGGTGTGTTAGATAGAGAAGAAATAAGCAAGTATAATTTGACTGTTGTTGCTACTGACAGAGGATCTCCTCCGCGTACAGCTACCTCATTTTTAGTTATTCATGTGAATGATGTAAATGATCATGAACCTGTGTTTGAAAAGTCGGAATATTCAACAGTTCTGACAGAACTTGCTCCTTCCGGATCTTATGTGGCCAGCATAACTGCTACTGATGAAGATACTGGAGTTAATGCTGAAATATTTTATGATTTTTATGACGGCAATCAACAGCAATGGTTTACCATTGACCACTTGACAGGTTTGGTCACAACAAAGTCAATGTTAGACCGAGAGATTCAAGGAACAGTTGAATTGAACGTTTCAGCTAGAGACGGAGGTCCTAATCCTAAATGGGCATACACAAGACTAAAAGTAACCATTTTAGATGAGAACGATGAAGCACCTTGCTTTTCACAGCCTCAAATCAATGCAACTTTGCACGAGAATATAAAACCTATCAAGGAAATACTAATTCTAACTGCATCCGATTACGATCAGGGTACAAATGGTTCAGTATCATATTATCTACCATCAAGTATAGAGAGAAAATACCCTAATACTTTCATATTAGATCCCATTACAGGACAGCTCAGTACAGTAATCGAGTTAGACAGGGAACGAATACCTTTATACGAAATACAAGTCCTTGCAAAGGATCAAGGGTTTCCACCACAATCTTCCACTGCTACAATATTACTGAAAGTTCTTGACGTAAACGATAATGATCCAATGTTTTATCCTCAAAGATACATTGAAAGTATCAACGAAGAGTTGCCAGTTGGAAGTACCGTGTTACAAGTTCGCGCTTTGGATTTGGATGAAGGCGAAAATGCTAGAATAATGTACAGACTTGAGAGTGGTGGTGACGGTTATTTTGATATAGAGCCATGGACAGGAAATATAGTGCTACAGAAGGATTTTAGGAAAGCTCCGGAAACAGTTTACACACTTAAAATATCCTGTAAAGACAAGGGAAATAGACGAGCGTTTGAGGATGCTATAGTTGAAATAGTAAAGACATCTCAACGCAAAAATCTGCAATTTGACGGTTATAATGGGTATACTTTCAAAATCCTAGAAGATGAAGGCACATCAAAAGCAGACATTGGACGCTTTGTAGGAAAAGTGAATGCCAGAATATCGAGTGACACAATATCTTACTACATCTTAGAAGGTGACCCAAAGCATATCTTCAAAATGGATGAAAAAACAGGTGTGATAACAACAGATGCCAATGTAGATCGTGAAGATAAGATGACCTATCACCTGAAAGTTATGGCAAAGACCGGGGTCGCTTTCGGTTTTACCACCGTCAATATTTCAGTTTTAGATGTCAATGATAATTACCCCATATTTATTGAAGACAAGGATGAAATTCATATACCTGAAAATATGGCAGTAGGACAAGAAGTTTATTTTGCCAGAGCCACTGACCGTGATTCAGGTTCTAATAGAACAATCTTTTATACGCTAAGCTACAACCCTGAAAGTAACTTTCGAATATCGGAAACGACGGGAGTTATTTATTTAAACAAGCCAATATCCAGTGAGCCAGGCTCTGTTATGTTTGTTGAGGTAACAGCCGCTGATAATGGAAGTCCAGCGCTAGCAGCAAAGCATTCCATATCAGTTATTGTTGATGACGTCAACGATCATACTCCAGTTTTCGATCATACGTCATACGAAACATCTCTGCTTGAATCTACATTGGTGAACACAAGATTTTTTGCCATCTCTGCATCGGACGCTGATCTAGGTCCCAGTGGCAGAATTTCCTACAATATTGTAGAAGGAAACACTGATGGCAAGTTTGGAGTATTTCCAGATGGCTATCTGTATGTGAAAAGTCTATTAGACAGAGAAGAACGCGATTATTACTCGTTAACGATAATCGCAACAGACCACGGTAAACCAGCGAGATCATCTCAAGTGCCTGTCGTAATCCACGTTCTAGATGAAAATGATAATAGCCCTCAATTTACTAACACCACGTTTATATTCAAAATCAAGGAAAATGAGCCACCTGATACTTTTGTTGGAAAATTAACAGCTACAGACCGAGATATTGGACGTAATGCTGAGTTAACGTTTTCATTGCCAATAGCGCAAAATGACTTCAGAATAGATTCCAGAAACGGCTTTATAAAAACGTTAAAGTCCTTTGACAGGGAAACCTTGGCACAACATTCAGGTCAAAACTACATTACGTTAACTGTGACTGTTAGTGATAACGGTAAAGTTAAATTGTCTGATTCTGTGAGAGTTACGATTTACATAACAGATGTCAATGACAATCCGCCCGTCTTTACGCGAACTCCCTATAAGGTTGAGGTATCCGAAGGTGCCGCTGTGGGAGCTTCCATTATGCGAGTGTACTCGACAGATGCTGACGAAGGTCTGAATGGCGACATCTACTATAAACTGATTGGAGGTGATGAGTTAGGAAAATTCGCTTTAGATGAAGCTACCGGACAGCTACTCATAAACAAACCCTTAGATCGTGAAACAACGGATCACTACAAACTTACCATACTGGCCCATGATTCGGGTCAGATAATTCGTCTGTCCGCCACAACAACCATCACAGTTGACGTGCTTGATGAAAATGATAACGCACCAGTATTTACTCAGACACAAATGAAAGTGTCAGTGCTAGAAACGGAACCAGTAAATACAAAGATTATTCAATTCCACGCAACTGATGCTGACTTGGGCATGAATCGGGAGCTGCAGTTCTCAATTACGTCTGGTAATAGAAAAGAAGCATTTTTTATTGATAGCTTTTTAGGTGAATTGTTTTTGCATAAAAAATTAGATTATGAAGATTTAACTTCGTACGTTTTGAACATCACTGCAACAGATAACGGCAACCCAAGCTTATCATCAAGCATATTATTTACTGTTAATGTAATCGACGCTAATGACAATGCACCCATCTTTACGAATACAGCTATTGTGCGTCAAATAAGAGAGGGTATTCCGAAGCTCACGCCTATAGTGACAGTTACCGCAGAGGACCCAGATTCTGGATTAAACGGCAAAGTTTATTATTCGATCACGCACCAAGACCCTAATGACAGCAAGCGGCACTTTGCCATAAATAACATCACCGGGGTCATACATACTTTATTACCTATTGATAGAGAAAGTATTGACACGTTCAGAATAACTGTTGTCGCTTATGATAGAGCCGAGCCACCATCGGCGCGGCTATCTGCTGAGAAATTAGTTACTGTAATCGTCGAAGATATTAACGACAACGCTCCAGTTTTCGTATCTATGAACGCAGCCGTGATCAACACGGAGAGACTAGGAAGAAGTGCTGGCCGTGGAATATTTATTATGAACGTATTAGCCCGTGACTTAGATTCAGGAACAAATGGATTGGTCACTTACAAGCTTATCCACGGTGGCAACGATCTATTCGATCTGCACAGAAGTAACGGCGCATTGACTTTACGTTATCCTCCGGCGACACCCGAGGCGCGCTGGAATCTGGTCATAAAAGCAACGGATGAGGCAGTGTTGAGTGAACAGAAAAGTACTGAGGCTTACCTCACGGTCATCATGGGGGGAGCAGAGTTACAGGGTGTCACTTGGACTAACGTAGGGTCGGTATCCGTGGCTGAGAACGAATCTGCGGGTACGGCAGTGTTAAACTTGACTAATAACTATAAATCGGGTTTAGAATATTACATAGTGAATGTGACTGGTGATGGTAGACAGGTGGACAGGTTGTTCGACATAGATTCGTCGTTGGGAATACTTTCGACGGCTGTTTCTCTGGACCGAGACGCTGGTGTGGACCGGTACGAAGTGGAGATCTGTGCAGTTTCATCAGGAACGCCGCTTAAAATGACAACGACTAAGGTAAGATGAAAATAAATAATATAATTAATTGGACAGATTGTAGAGTGATTTTCAGCGTTGTTGTACAGTTAACAATTCAAAGCGAACAATCCAATTAACTTGGCACAATCGCCGGTAGAGACAAAACATCGGCACCGTACTGTTGTTAAAACAAAAATAAATAAAAAATGTTGCTCGTTAGCGTATGTCGGCCGCCGCAGTCTAATCGGGGGCTCTAAATTACGATAAGTCGCGTCTCGCAAACGATATCAGAACACTCGTTCTGAAACCTTCCAAAGATTAACTGTACGTGAAACATGAGTTTTATTTGTTGCATGTTTCATTTCATTAATATTATCCCCAATGGTATTTCTATTGTATAGATATAATCCACACAAAAAATATTTTTATTTTTACCAATATAAGTTTATACTTACTTCAATACATGGGCCAAAATATTTAGTAGTTCATTGAACATAATATACCTCAATAATAATTTCACCTTCGATCCGAAAAAGCCATTTTGACTCGCACAGTTTTAAGCGCAATTTTGTTATTTGCGAGAGAAATAAAAAGTACCTAAAACTGGTCGTATGCTCGTAAAAGATCTCGTCACATTACGATTACGATATTGTACCTCACCTTTTGACGAATAAAATGTTGATCCTGTGACATGCGGGTGTGGCCGTATGGCCACTTTACACCGGCCGTTTACAATTCACTCATTTTATTCAAAAAGCTTTTCTTCGAAAAAGTTTAATTAAGAGTTCATAAGTCAAATACTCACTAATACGCAATTAGACTATAAACTGAGAACCTTATAAAATCATTATTTTTACTATAAAGAGTAAAACAGAAACTGTTAATTGCCAAGATCATAAAATAAAACAATAAAGCTTCGTTACAGATAAAAGTTGGCATTAAAATAAATTCAGTCTGTTATATAAAATACACAAGTGTCGTTTTTAGTACAAAAGTTGCTTATAAAAAAATAAAGTGTGACTAGATTGAAGACTGAATAATATGGTTAGGAGATACTTCAGTAGATATTATCAGGCGGCGAACGTAATGGCTTTGTCATAAAGTTGTTTCTTACGACATCAATAAAACAGTGACTTCAGGGTGATTCAATGTTAAAATCCTGTCGTGGCGTCATAAATGTCATAGCATGCGAATTATTCTATTTAGGAAATTTAAAAAAAGTCACGTCATTTTTGTCTTCAGCCACGATATAAAATTGGCAGAGTTATTTTGCGTCGGCAAAGCCGTTATCTTTAACGGGTGTCCCAAACGTACCCGTACTTACAGTAAAAACCTTAAGAATCGGAGAAATAATAAAAGCGTATTAAAACTCGAGTCTTGCTTATTTGAATATACGAATCGAATATCTTACTTAATCGACGCCAAACGATTGGTCGTCGAGTGAGAAGTGTCACATTTACTACTCAATATATTGTCATAAAACAGTACTTTTTAACAACATTTTATTTTATAATGCGGAATCTCGTTATTTCAGATTGCTGATTTACATACAATTAGGAGCTGGTGCCTTTATTAGGCAATATTTCTTTTTATATATGGATAAAGGAACGTCGTCGAGTGGAAAATTATTGAAATCTGATATTCTGCACTGGATTCTTCTGTCGATTACTGATTGCTGTGTCATTATTGACATCAGTTGCTAAAATCTTATTTTAGATAAGATTCTACCACAATAACGATACAATAACAATCAATATTTTTTTTTGAAGCAATTGACAGTGTTTAAATATTTTAATTGGTAACTGAATTCATAATTATTTTGTTGTCATAATCACAAAATGCCAAAAATGGACCAATTGAAGGCCACAAAACATTTACCTTTTTTGATGTCACTGTGATGTAATTCAGACCAGATTATATCTTAAAATCCCTATTTTCTTTAAGACTGCAAAAACTTAATCTTACCTATATGAGTGAGCTTAAAGCTGGTAGTCCCCGTCAATGCACGAGCATCAAGTTAGAAGTGTCAAGTTTAAGAAAACGACCCTAATTATTTTTATGATCGTAATCTGAAAAGTGGTCAGGTGCGGTCAGGAGTGGTCGGACTCACTCGCAACCATGTCTTCACAACCGTTACGGGTCAGTTGACGACAAATTTGAATTAATTAAGCTATATCGCGTAACGATGTGAACCAACGATTACTGGCAAATAGAACCTTTTGTTTAAGACAAGTTTCGTAGAGTGTTTTGTAGAATAAGATACCATCAGATGAATTACTCATGCGTTTCCGATCTCAAATGATAGGCCCGTGTTTCGAGCCTAAAACGTGCCGTATATGCAACACTAAATGTTCAAGCTATTGATGTGAATCATCATTTTGGTATCCGTTGCGTTATTATCTACTCCGTGCATCAACTTACCTAGAATATAAAACATTTCATGCGCCACATTTTGCGTAGCCTTAAATTTCGCAGAATGCACGGTTTTTTATAACTGTCCGTGCGCAGTTAAGTAGTCTCAATTATCATTGCATTTTTAATCGTGGAGGCCATAAAATCATTGGGGGGTATGATTGTGTGAAAAGGAGCGATTTCAGGTAAGAGGAGGGGGGTGACTATCAACCAACACCGAAAGCGCATTAGGGCGCCGGGCTGCATTCTCGGGACTGATTTATGCAACTTGCACCCGGCGGCGCGGCCATCGACACCCGCCTTAATGAACGTACAACGTTACGTTATACTGTGAAATGGCTTTCATTATTTCACGCCAATACTAATAGTCCTGTGTCTACGCGGCGCGTTTAACCCCCATTCGCGTAATGGTTTCTTTATTCTTCTTTTAACCGGCTGAAGTTAATAAATATTGGAGATATGAATGCTAAATGCGAAACAGATAGGAAAGTTAAACATTCGCGCAGTAAATTGTGTTCGCGAATAAGAATTTATGTAAATAAATGCTAGTTTTGTATCTGTAGGGATAAAGTAGTGTTCAGAAATTAGTATAATTAGACTTACAAGGAAAAGCTGATGACTTGTAACGGTCGTGTACACTGATGTACTTAGTCAATCGTCTACGTTCTACGAACTCCGTAGCAAAGAGTTTTTACCTCATCGAACAGAAAGCAGCGCACGCTCAACGTGTCTGACGTCACGAGGTTTTTCGCTAATTCCCACATCAGAGCGAAAATGACATTCTTCGGAAAAGACACAAAAATCGATGACTCCGATCGACAAGCGCGTCGCTCGGAACTGCCGGATTTACCGTCCGGCCGTTTTTAATTTATTAGCGTTTCGGTTTTTATCAATGAATTTATTGGTGGCCAGCCAAATGTGCCAATTGGAAGAAAACTTTAAATGTTAAATCAACGTTTATTTTAACCTGTTACCCCGCCTAAATGCGTTCCGAAGCGCAATTGATAACGAGTTTGGGTGGCACGTCCTCTAAAAGCGTTATCATTGGAAAAAAATCACTCACCATGCAAAATACAAAGAAAACAAATCATTTTGTTATATCTTTAAAAAGCATTAAGTGATTTCGTTTCTTTAGTTTTGATTTACATACCAACGAGATGACCCTTAGCAAACTACAAAAGGCAATCTGTCCTAAGACATTATTCTCCAGTCCTTATTTAATTTTCTTTGGGGTTTAGAACATTACGTTTTATTCCATATTTTTCTAATAATCGTCATCTCGGTAGTCACCTCCTTTCTAACCATATCATCATTTACACAGTCCATTAATCGTTTTTTTTGGTCTTCCACTACTCTTATAACCAGCGACATTTATACCCAAACTTTCCTCACGACATTTTCTACATTCCTCCGTATCACATTATCATGACAAATGATTTCCACACAACTTTTCAGTTACCGGCGCAACTTTCAGACTTCCTCTTATGTACAACAACCTCTTCTAATTCAATGACTAAATATCGTGAACATACATTGCCCTATCTATCCAATTTGTACTTGCTTGTTGTATGATCTCACTTTTAACTAACCTCGCCCCCAGATTTACGGTCACTAATGAGTTAACAGTGACAATAATCAACCAATTATAAAGCTCGTGTCACACGACTGCATTTGCCATTATATTGGTATATTCGGATAGATAACCGGTGACTGACAAGTTGCCGAAAGACGTCAGTCGTGACTGGAATCGCAGTATCCTAAGTGAAATCCTACGCTGTACCATTTGAGTAAGTTGCGTAAATCAGCGAAATCGTGCGAGGTTTAAGTTTAGTTCGGTATCAAATTACTTACACAGCCCTAGTTGCTTAATTCTGCAATCTTAGCGCAAAAGGATATTTTCATGTATCGTGCTTTGGAGGGCAATGTTAGAAACGTGTATTATTAAGTTTTCCTTTATTTTGATTCTTAAAATAAAGGAAAACTTAATGTTGTAATTCGAATGTTCCTATTTCGAATTTAAAATAGTTCTGAATAAAAGCAGAATAACACTCCTCTAAGTTTGTATAGGGAAAATTTTAAGCTTCGGTGCCTGTGTTCTTGTTCATGTTTATTCTTAACATTTTCGACGTAGGCCCATCAACAAGCAAATAAAATTAATCATTCAGTCAATCTCGAAAAGTAGTATTTTATCATCAAACTTAGTAACTATTAAGAGGTTCGACAGGTTTTGTGAAACAATAAAATACAAGAGTTATATGCTTATGCTGACACAAATGATTACTTTATCGTAACGGTTTCCTGTTAACGCTGACACCTCGTCAGTGCCAATTTTTTGTTTATACTAATTGAAATCTTATATTTTAGTTTATGTAAAGAAACAGAATCTCTTCCATAAATCTGATGGTAAAACAACCACTATAAGAAGAAATGTAAAATATATTTCTCGAGATGAGATAAAAGGTTGTGAACCGACAAATTGAATCATCATTTTATATTTACAAGCCTTGTAGTTACTATTGATTGCTTTCGATATCTTGGTTATTAGTGACTTGAAATATTTTTAAATTGCAGAAAAACTCTAAGCCCGAATCTGCGTCTAGACATTCTTAGACCACAGATTTATTGTTTACCACATAAAATACAGTCATTGATACCTTCAAGGCTAACTGGGTTTCAAAGAGATTAATGTATGTTTTTTAGCATTTCTGTTGTATCAAATTATTGATTTATCATGAACATTTCAATGAGATAAACTAGCACTAAGACTAGAACATGTCTTGCGCTAAGTAGATAATATATCACATGTATAGAATAGAAACTTGACATTAGTTACCCTGGTCCATGTTTCAATAAAGAATTTGGAATATTTCTCAGTGCTAAAAGCCGAGACGTTTATTTATAAAACATAGCGCAGTAAATTATAAAGCTATCAGGTGTGGTTCACATGTAAGGTAAGTTTTTCTTGGCGATAGAAATAGAAAATTGGTTTGTGTCACCGACGCAGGCGCAGACATCGCGGGAAGAGAGATCGAACTACCTCTTTATACTCGCCTGGCGAGAACTACCTAGTATATCCATAGGATACCTACAAGAGCTAGGTAACTAGCGTATTTATCAAAAACCCCATTTCCATAAAAGGAATAAGTAAATTACGGTTTGTGTAATAACTCGGAACGAACATATAATTAATTACCATTAATTATAGTAATAGTAAAATGTTATAAACTTATGATTTGTTTGTATTAGATATTGGGTCGATCATTTAATTTCCTTTCGTATTTATTTATTTAATTAGAACAGCTATTAATGATGTTGCTACTGGAACACTGACCAAATGACAAATTGATCATCTTGGGAATTATGTATGTCAGGTCCCGGGTTTCTTTTTTCAAAAAAACTTTTTTCGATTCAGTTTTCCGATTTTTAGGAGAAGTCATAGTTAATAGCCAAACAAACAAATTTTCCATAAGTATCTTCAATTTCATAGCAGCGACTATTTCTTTCATAGTAACAAAGCATTGACTGCCTCGTTCGTTGGTCTCATGGTCTCAAGCGCTACTGCATGAGTTCCTGTGGTCGATTCCCAGGTCACGCAGGTGTGTTGTTGGGTTTTTTCTTCAAGATTTTCTTAGTGGTAGTGAGTCTGATTTGTGCCCGGTTCATGGCAACAGGCTCGTTCCTTATTACATTGGACTTAAACATAACTGACGAAATATGAGTTTACTAAAGGTACACCTCTGCCCAAGCTTTCGTGGAAACAAGGCGTGATGTCATGTTATATTTATGTGTTTCTACTGTAATCAGTCAATATTAGCGATTTCATTCTTTGAATAATAATTTGCTTCTAAGTATTTGATATAAAAATATCTCGCATATTTTAGTCGCAGATCCTGATACTAAAATATCCTTTATTAAAAATCGATATAACACTTAACATTGATAAATAGTTGGAGACGTGAAATAATTAAATATCCCATTTCTCATTTAGGTGTTTAATTTGTCAAATTTTATAGTCTGATACTCGTTTTGAAATGAATCTCTAATGAGTTTTAGATTGAAGACAAAGTCATAATTTCGACGATTACCAAATAATGTGGATACTTTATTCAGTTGATTAATGTTTCATTTTAGGTGGTGGTTTTGTCTGTGACGTCGGCAAAAAAACAATTTCTTGGAAATTTTCCACCAGAACTGTACGTGAAAGCGGTGCGGTGACCGAAGAATAGCTTCAATTCAAAAAGAAGCAGTTTTTAATATGAATTTTGTGACGCAGCTTCATTGAAACGTCAGCCTTTCAGTCATTCTTGTGCTGAGGAATTGTAGACACAAACTTTAAACATAGAGTTCCACAGAACACACAACTAAATTTAATGAATCAGCAACTAACTATCCTATACATTAATGGAATTTGTATTATTGGAATGTATGGACTATCTCTATTGGCATCTATTTTCGCAACAATTTTTCAATATCTGTCTGTAATCACAATATAGATTGTTTCTTGACAGTCCCTCGGCCGAGTCCGCTTTCTTATCGTTGTTGACTATAACGACCATTGAAGCATGACCTGTCCTGCCCGCCCCTACATTCTTGCGCCGAGACTTGCACGGGGACACTGATCGCGTTGTCATAGGCCTTGCTTAATTGGACAGTTTATGTGTGTGCATTCATGTGAAGTTGGACCGGCGGGCTGATTACGTATGAAATAGCAATCAGCAAAAATTGCGCAACTATCGCGCAGTCATCGCGCGATCAATCGCTAATTGCTAAAAAAATCCGTACCATGTAAAAACTGATTGCTAATTGTTCGTCGTTTGCTAGCATGCATTTATCGCAACGATACTAGCGCCAAAACCATTTAGTAGCAATCAGTGGTACTAATAAAATGTCAAACAGATGTGACCAAAGTTTTGTTTAGACGATGAAAAAACTTAAAATCCACTTGAAATTTACCCAAAATAGCGTGGCTTCGGTTTTAAGATGGTTTCAAGTGCACGAAATCAGTTTATATTTGGATTCCAAGCGATATTCCGCTGTTCTCTTCTCATCAACTAGTAAGTTTATTTGTGATTATTTAGTGGTTTTATGTGAAAGTTTTGCAGTGTAAATACATAATAAAACATAATTTCAGTATACAATGGCAAATAGAGTATCAAGCGACCAGTTGGAGGCATTACTCGAGTTCCTGGCCCAGCATTCGGCGTTAGCCAAAGGCATTGGGCTTGGAGCAAGATCCAGAGAAACTGTGGACAGGCAGTGGAATGACCTTGCCTTGAGGCTCAATGCTTTTGGCTCTGGGTCAACGAAGACAGGTGAACGGTGGAAAAGGGTACGTAGAATTTTAATTTGTATGGTTTGAAACAGTTTCCAATAAGTGATACATGTTTTTTTTTTTAGTACTGGGCTGATTTAAAATTTAAGACTAAATCTAGGTTAACTAGACGACGACAAGATGCCCTAGCTACGGGCGGTGGCCCCAGCACGCAGGAGGATTTATCTGACACAGATATGAAGATATTAAATATTTTAGGGGAACGAGCAGTGTATGGTGACACTGAACACAGAGTTCCTGTATTTGTAAGTTACCTATTAAAATGTAAAAACATAATATATAGTCTGAAGGAATATGCATCTAATAATATTTAATATTTTTTAGAACATTCAACCTGATGTAGATGTCAGTCCTCCTGTGCAACCCGAGCACATTGTGGCAGAAGTTGTTATATCAGGTAAACATAATTTCATTTGAGATACTAGTTATAATGCACAAATGACACACATAGATTAGTTTAATATGTTTTATCATACCATACCAAACACTTTCTTTTACTTACAGACACTTCGGAACCTATACCCGTTGCCAGTCCAGAAGAGGCACAAATAGATGCACAAGTTCCTGAGAGGCATCAAGCAGGTAATAAATAATATCTAGAATACGTCAACGATTAAGTGTACATTCTATTAAACTTAAGACGTACGTAAGCAAGACTTTTATTAACCAACTAATTATAATTTTCAGGAGTAGAGGCCCCTGCGGATCAGCCTGCCAGACGCCTGCCAGATCGACCTCGCCGACAAAATAGACCCAGTGGCAGTATAGCAAATAGTATGTATATTATGTATTTCTATATTAGATTCTACTTGATTTGACCCAGTGGCAGTATAACAAATAGTATGAATATTAAATCTATCTTAGATTCTATTTGATTTCTCTAAATCAATGTCTAGAAATCAATTAATTTTCAATGAAATAATGAATTATTACATTATTGCCTTATTGGTCTTTATATCAAACAATCTCCAGAGGTCCTAGGTTTGACTGAATGTTTTTGGGATATTTAGACAGGGAATTTAAGATGCAGCTGTAAAGTTATGGCCAGTAAATGTTTATAAACTCGACCTGTATTATATGGAATCTTTGAACATTTAAGTGTAAAAGAGTACAACTTTGCTATTTTGACATTGAAAATTATGTTAGAGTATTTATTAATAATTTAAATTATTACAGGATCACAATCCAGAGTTGATCCAGAATGGGTCATGGATTTGGAGAGAAAAAGAGTGGAAAATGAAGGCAAGCTGGCAGATGCTGTCCATATTATAGCGCAAGCTTCTAATAAGATAGCCGAGGCGTCTCTTCAAAATGCTGAGACGTCTCGAATGCAAATACAGGTGCTCAGCACTTTGGTAGACGTTGTGCGTCAGTTGAGCGGTGGTCAGCCAGCTAGGCCACATGAAAACTAGATTATTTACTATAATTTAATTTTCATCTGGCCTAGCTATAGCTATAATTATAACTTTATCTATAGTTATTGTAAACATAAATAAAGACACAAAAAAATAAAAGCTCTTTTTATTCAAAATATTTATATTATTATTACTGTCAGTTTTTATAGATGAAGTCAAAGGACAAGGGTTTGCTGTTGAGTTTATAAAAATTAAATTAACACAACATTGAGTAAAACTAATCAACCACAATACAATAAATTTCAGAAAAATCAACATTACAATAATACACACAAAATCATATTGTATCAGGTAGCAGAAAGTAGAATAAAACTAAAAAAGAATAGGTTATAATAATTATAAGCATGTCATGTCACAGTAACAATATTTAAGTTTATTTTTTACCTAATAGATAAAACACTGAAATCAGAACATTAGACTACTCATTACTTATTTGCTAACATAATGTCTATTACTTTATTTACACTCACACAGAGACAGAGTCAAGCAAATAATCTATACTATATAATTATATTATTATAAAGCTGAAGAGTTTGTTTAGTTTGATTTGAAAAATTATTTTTGTGTTGGCTATTGCATTTATCGAGGAAGGCTATAGGCTATATAACATCGACCAATAAGAGCCGAGCAGTGGGATTGAAATTCCAGGGTACAGCTAGTATATCCAATATGTAATTATTTATTCTGTTTATGTCATCCAACACATTGCACGATTAATATTAAAGCCTGATGCCAGCTGACCACAATCTTTGGACAATACGATCCCTTTGTTGTCGGCCTCGAGCTAGGAGCTGCTGTTCATCACCAGCACCTACATCCCGCTGTGGCTGTGGTGGGACTTGGTTGCTGAGATCTCCTTCAGTTTCTGCATTTGTCAACTGTGGTACTGGCATCCGGTGTTTATTGCAGATGTTATGCAAAACAGCACAGGCATTTATGATCATAGCCACCATATGATGATCATAATGCAAAACTCTATGTGCAAGTAAACATCGCCAACGTGCTTTCAAAACCCCTATGCAGCGTTCTACTGTATTTCTGGTGAGACAGTGAACATTTGTGTAATGCTCATTTGCACTACCAGGCTCAGCATTAACAATTGGAGTTAAAAGCCACGGTCTCAGCGGATATCCAGAATCACCTGAAATATTAAAATACACTGTCCGATCATAATTGAATGCATCTGATTTACTGTATGGATAAAAATTAACTTAATGTCAGATACCTAGCAGCCAAATACTTTCTCCTCTATTTTGTAGCTGTTGTAGATGCTCCTGTATCTCGCAGTTTCTCCAAATGTAAGCATCATGTGTAGCTCCACCAAATGATGCATCAATATTTATTATATTTAAATCACTATCACATATCTAAAAATATAAACATTATGTTATTTAATATAGTAGATACTGGTTATTACTTTTCAAATAATATTTGTTAACTTAATGAAATTTTTAGACTTACTATTTGGACATTCCTGGAATGGTAATGTTTTCTATTAAAAAACCTTTCTGCATGTTCTGTGGGCTGAATTAAAGCTACATGAGTGCAGTCAATGCAGCCTAAGCAACCAGGAAATCCAAATTTGTTTGAAAACCTAAAAAAAATATTTTCACAATTACTGCGCAATCACTTAATATCCTTGATTACTTCTATGTACATGTTTAAATATTTAAGATTCATCTCTTACCCATTTATAATAGTGGATCTTTCTTGTTGTGTTTGAGGAAATCTTATGTACTTAGTTAGAATACTATGTGTATTCAAAGCAGTGGTCACCTCTTTTACAGCTACGGATACACTGGCTTGGCTGAGCCCATGCATATAGCTCATGCCTACGGGTTTTTGGTATGACCCCGTAGCATAAAATGAGAGTGCTGTTAGAACCTGTAATATAAAAATATGTTTAATATCTATAAGTACGCTACTAAGATACTGTGACAATGTTTAATTACTTACTTTACATTCTACACTAATTTTTGTTCTCCTCCTTGTTTGTGCCATGAATGGTCTAAGCTCATTGCACAAACTTTGAAAAAGTTCTTTCGTGAGTCGGTAGTGAGCTTTGAATTCACTGTCACTTAAGTTTAAAGCATTGGCTTCATCTCGAATGTTTCGTCGCAATCGTGCTGTGTTACAGTTTTCAAGTCTTCTGGCTTCAACCTCAAGTGCTTCAAGCAAAAGAACAGCACGAGCCATCCTTAATCAATCGTCACAATCACAACAAAAACACAGTGTTCTAATGTTAATTAACTCACGACACACTACGGAGATAGGTAGAATACTTTTAGTAGGTAAATATTTGGTAAAATACGAAATTATTGGACTAATGTCTAAAAAGAAATGTATGAAGCAATCAGAGAGCAGTAAGCAATCGATCAGCATCTAGCTCTAAGGTCGTCGCAATCTGACAGTCGAATTTGCCCGCCGATCGCTATTGCTTTGCTGTCAAAAACCATACGTAATACAAAATGTTCGCTAGTCAATAGAGATCCATGCAGTTTTAGTTTACCTATTGCTCCATAGAGGCAGCACTATCGCTAGTTTGCGATCGTGTTGCTATCGCTAGTACTTAATACGGATTTGCAACTATATAGCAATTATTGCACAATTTTTGCTATCGCTACGCTTTTGCAAGATACGTAATAAGCCCGCGGTTCCTAGTGGTTCTGTTGCTTTCTACGTCATACATCGGTGTTTCTGTAGGGATACTTATGAGACCGCTGTGTGTATGTAGTTCACAAGTTTGAAGTTGTGTGAAGTTTATTATGATTTGTGTATCATTGGCGGAGGCGTGATGGGAGTTTAGCTGAAGCGAGCTTGTCGCTGTCGTCTTTATTATGTTCATATCTTCTCCGCAAGAGATGTACGCCAATGCAATATTATACAGCGACGTCGTAGCCTTCACATCCCGGAACACATCTGCTCGTTTCTGTGGAAGACAAGTCATATTTATCTAGCATCTAATTATATGAAAATGTTTTATCAAACTTGTCAAATAACTTACTCTGAGATATCGTTGAACAAATTTCCGAATGTAAAGCCGTCCAAAGAAATAAAACCACTAAAATAACCCTTACAGAGTAATTTATGTGTATTGATTATTCAAATTAGCTAAACCGAATGCATGGAATTTTAATCTGAATGTTCAAAAAAATTATAGTGTGTTTATGTACGTGAGTGGTACATTGCACACGCGGCGATATAATGTATAACGAGATTTAAGATTCGAAAGATTTATTGTAGAATTATAGTTGCCTTCCTGCCTGCAGGTGTATTGTGTGCTACGCAACTTAATTTTTCGATCATGAGAGCTGTCTTATAGTGTCTATAAAAGTTAACTGCAGCCAGTTAAGTTTAAAGCTCCAGCTTGTATAAGAGATATGAAAAGACGAATTATATGGTTTTCAACATTTTATTTCGATTTTCTTGCACCAATCCTTTCGGGTTAAGGTTTCGTCTCCAACTTCATACAATTTGGAAGCTCAATAGCTTTTAAATCGACATAATACCGCCACCTGTACCTAAACGACCACAAACCTTACGCCTCCACGACGTTTCATTGCAAAATTGATTTCCTGATGGTATCTAATGTCCCGAGGGAACGTTGGATAAATAAATACTTTACGATAATCTTCAGAGATCTGAGACAGGCCAGTATTACAGCAAGGCCGGGATATTACTGCGTTTTAATTCCGTTCCCGACACACCTCCGTCGCATTACGATTTGATATGATTTAATGCGTTATTGTACGTGCCATGCTCAGCCCTCGCACCGCATAAGTCAAATAAATTTTGGAAAGGTTGCAATGAGCGAAGCTGGCTGATCTCGATATCTCCTGCATGTATTACCTACTAAATCACAATTAGGATCGCACTTTTGACATATCGCGTTATATTTAAGCATGCTCTGTGCTTATTATTTTATTTTAGCGGACGTGTTTTGGCATATTTTATGCTTATGTTGTTTTTTAGTAGAACTGATTATGAATCTTTATTGATTGTTGTCGCTTTATTGTTAGCAAAGAACTTTGTATGCAATATCTTTTGAATGCTGTTGTACGCTTGACAGGAATGTAATTAAGATTACAGTATATACTTCACAGGCAACATTGAGATTAAAATTAGCAACTTAATAAAAAACCACGGTTGAGAAACGCAAATATATCGCCTAATTAAAACCTCGGGTATGAATATAGACACTAATCCTTTTAAAAGTCTTGGGACGTGAGATAAAATGTAAGCAATATGGAAGACGCACTGATTCTCGCCATCCGCGGCAGAATCTCGTTTAGTACATCGATAAAAGTTGTAAAATGCAAATGGGGCTAGTGAAATGTTAAGAATCTTACGCCCACGCCTTTAGCACCGTTACTTTATTCACATACATATATATTTTCACACATTACGTTAACTTTTCGTATTCACCAATAAATATATATAATGGTACTTTTTATGTAAAGAGTTTACATATATTTCACACTTCTCGTGGTATCGTATCAATTTATCAGACAAACCGTTTAGTTCGACGGTAAATGTTATCTAAGATGTTGCATTTGGTTTAAATATCAGCTATTTATAGTCTGTCTCTGTTGACATACAAGTTACCAACAGAGTGTGGGGTTCACCACTTTAATTTTTAACAAAAAATAACGAAGTTCCTAGGAAACGCAATATCTCGGCTTTTGTTCTAGACTAAGAGTTGGAAATTGCAATATGTCAACCTGCCTGAACCATTATATTTAAAAGGATTTACTATTATTTATAATGAGTCTTGTCTATATATCAATCTCTTGAGTCTCGACGGCTTGGTTTCTAAAGACATTCCAGCTTTTAACGACTTTCGTCTAACAGCTTTTAAAGCATCCTTATCGCTCACCTAGTGACATTTTAGTGTACTACTGGACCCCTAGGCTGCGTGAGGATACAACCAGTATGTGTTAATCAAATTCTGGAAATTTCCATTTAAAAAAGGATATAAAATGCATTTTTGTAAGAATGACTATGATCAAGGAACTGTATATGAGATATCTTGGCTATTTTATTCCTTATTTAAAGGAGAACGAAAACAACAATTTAAATCAGCCATTTGAATTATTTCGTCTGTTTCATCAAAGCTTCTGAAAGTTTAGGTAGATTTTCCTGTTATTTTCAGGAAAGTAATTTTTATATTGTTAGGAGTTTATATCCAGTTTTGAACTTCAGTATGTACGAACAAATGCTCTTCCATAAACATTGAACAACGTTCCACAAAATAAATTATCTTGAATCTATAAAAATATATCTAAATAATAATTCTACGTAGCAATTTGAATGTGATAGGAGAGCCGAGTGTGGAGTCCATATATCTAGAAGGGCAAGACAATAGACTATAGCAGTGACTACATTTCATCCGATAATTGTAGAGGGCGCGTGAGTCGATCGTCGATGCGCAAGCGCCCCGAACGGCAGCTAAACGCCATTTTGTTATTAGGGATGCGATTCATCGATAATGTTCAGTGTTATTTATTATATCGATACTTTATTGATAGTTTAAGACCTATTAAATATATATTATCAACATCCATTTTACTAATAAGGCACACACGAAAATCTAAACGATTACATTTATCTCTTAATTGTCAAATGAGGTAGATTTATCTGTTGTACCATGGATAATAATTTATGCAATCTAGACAAGTAGGTATGTCTTTTGTCAGAGCCGAGTTATTTATGAATGCCTACTCAAATTCCTAACCTAGAATCATGCGACAAATAGTGGCGTCTGGTAATATTCAGACATGACAGCTAATTGTAAAATACATAAATATTAGCTGGTGCAAATTCAAATAACGTTAACGACTGTGGAATAAATTATTTAAGAAAGAAAAATATGGTAAAAACTGCTGTGAAAATAATAGAGATCAATTACATGTTTAGATAACAATAAAGAAAAAAACACCGCGTGCACTGACACAACACTATTCTGAGGAAACGGGCCGTTAAAAATATTTAATTTGGTTGGCGCGTAACCCGTAATTACCTGTTACATAGTTATTCACGATCCACAGCCTGTGAGTAAATCCACTGCTCAAGTGGTTTGGAAATGTTTACAGAGATGTACCCGACCGCTTGTTGGTTTGTTTGTGAATTACGGCCAGTTGGTCATTTAAATTAATTACCAGCGACCTGTAATACTGAAACGAATTGTTTTTACATACGTGCGTCATATCCTTACCTACTCTGTGGCACGAGGAAATATCCATAAAGTGTTTCAAGAGTTTATTTGCAACTAATACTAATTCAATCATAGCTGCAAGTTTTTATCGTTTTATCATAAACCGATTGAATCAATTCTAATTGATACAATATCTCTGATAGGTTCGATTTTTTGAAAAAAGTTTCGCTTGTACTCTGTTTTTCATTAGTATTGATGGCTTACTAAAACCAATTAGAAATTCTGAAACCTGTTTGCAGGTTCTAGAACAAGTGTGAGAACTTGAATTATTCTACACCATAAAACATATGCCCTCCTCTTTCCTTTAGTAATAAGCCTATTCAATCAAATAATTCAGTTAAGCGAAGGGGTTCGAGTTTTTGTTCCATTTGAGTGCTTTAATTCTGGCGAAGATGAAAAGAATTTAATTATTAAAGAATGACCTTGTGGAGCGGTAGAGGTCAATGACCGTTTATAGTCAAATGTTTAGTGCAATAATTGTGAAGATTGTGATCACTGTCACTATGAGCATTTCCTAAATAGATAAAATCATTCAATAGGAATCGTGTATTTACGGTTTTGTACGATTTTTGTAGTACGGTACAAAACTTACACCGGTTTCTTTGACTAGTGAAGCTTCATGACTAAGGCACAAGAATTCTCACTTATGAATTTAAGAATAGGTTGCTAGAAAAAACTAAAGAGATAAGATTAATATATCTATGCAGAAGTGTCGGAAATTTTGGACATTTCAAATGTTGAAAGCATTTTTTTTGCTGTTAGCTCCTGCTTTTGTACACCGTTACGTGAGTCAGGTAGTTTCTCGGAAATATTGCCCGCATGGTTTTGAATGCTGTATTTCGCAGGTTCTTTGCATTAACACCAAACTTTGTGAACACAAAAAACGTGCCAATTAAAATACCAGACAAAATTTTATGAGACATTAAATACTAACAATTTAATAAGGTATCACTTTTATTTATTTCATAACATGCTGTCTTAGATAATGATCACAAAAACATAAAAATCTGTTATATTATTCTCTTATCTCTAGGATATCTGTTATCTTTATCTTATAGTGGCAGTGAAACAAGCCCTGAATCTAATAAATATCAATGATGTTTGTACATAAACCAAGCAAACAGGTTTGATACTTCGGCCGCGAGGATATCAATTTTAAAACGCTCGTAAATATATAAATATTCAGCAAAAAAATCATTATAATCTATCTACATATACGAGAAAAGTAGATTGTACGATTTCAGGCTGCTATAATGAGTTTAGGTCGGAAATAAATCACTGAGGACGTTTACGATATAGCTTCATTTAAACTATAAATAATTACGAGTTCAAGTGCCCCAGCAGACGTTAAATCAAAACAATTTATGTATTAGAATGTCACTAAATTACAACGCTATTAAACAATAACATTAGGAATTGTCCGGGATCGTGTTTGTAATTACATTTACAAGATTGCGTTTCGATCAGATTTGAATGTCCTTAAAAGAGAAAAATATGTATATCTAACATACAAGTAACAATAATACCTACACTCAGTTTATTTCTAGTACCTGCAAGACAGTATGTTTTTTCTTTATTATTTGACGATGCTCTGTTGGAACCTCACCTCATCAGTTCATTGAAGAATCGCACCATGTCAAAAGTATCGAACAAATGAAATACAGTAGAATTATATTATGTGTGCGTCTTACTCAGCCGTAAGAAATGCAGGTACATATAGTTTGTAGAGGTGAACAAAGTTTGGTCCAACAGTGGGGCCAACTCGTCGTGGCATCCGCCGCTCATCCTTACGTAGCTCGCGGCTATAAAGGTGCGCCATAAAACGGGTCTCATTTTATGACCATTTGACGAAGTTATATACGTTTTTGAAGCCATTTCTTAGTCGGGCCGACCATTGTGGCTGCGTGACCACTCCGTAGCGTCTCCGTGCCATTCTTATTATTCTAAAGTCTTATGCTATTGCGAGGCAATGGATTTTTAGCTCAAATTTCTTCGAGATTTACGGATATTATTTACAGATCTAATACCATTGTCAGATAATCAGTTTAGGTTAATTCGTTTACGAATCGTGCTGGCAAAGAGTAAGGGCCCGGGCTATCGCGGAGGAAATCTGCAATCTCGACAATGCTGTATCAATATTCATGCTTACGGTCGCGACCCCTACTATTTGCATAACTGCGCAATGCATTCTCTTGGTTGCAACTGTTCTATTGTTTTATGATCTAAATGACCACGCGATATAGGGCCAGTCACGATAATCATGTATGTTAATATGTATAGATGCATGTTTATGGTTTGCACTATATTGTATTAGTCTAATTTTGCTCTAGGATGTAAATGTACCTATACTAAGTAAGATCTTTCATAAGTTTTTACTCTACAAAAATACAACAGTAAAAAGTTCACTGTTTACGTCTTCTACATACATATAGCAGCCGATGCCGATTCAATCTGTAACAGTCGATTAAAAGAACAAAATATTGATTGTCTTGGTATTGACAATTACAACAATTAGTAATTGTGTACGCTCCATTCGATTTGTGCATGGTAGGAATCTGATGATGGAAGCCGTATGAAACGATTTTAATAGAAGAACCGGTTGAACGCTAACTTGAACTCAAACCACTAGGTTTCTGCAGCAGAACTTTCTTGAATTACTTACTCTGGAAATAGATAAATTTTAATATAAGCACTCAGTTTAGAACACGTCGTCATTAATGTTTAATTAGGGCTGATATCTGTTCTGATTCTTATGTTTTCTCTACCTACCGTAAATTAGTAACAGGAAGAGAAAAACTGGTTAACAAGTAGATCTCTTTATTAAGCAGAACCTCGTTCGATGTGAGCTGAATAAATAGGATACGTTGGTGGAATTTGCTAGGAGCAAACAGGCACTAGTGTTGCACTAATTAGCTGGCTCATTACCGGTTGTTCATCAGTTTTATAATAGGTATAAAGAGACTGCTTGAAGGTAGAGCACCTTTTTTGTCATGCGTGTTTGATTTGTGGGTAATTGCGTATCATTCACAAACTGACAATTGATCGCAATTCTTTTCATTTTGACGGTACAGCCACGTTTATTGCGTTATTTGCTTGCTTGAGCATATTAATCGAACATTTTGACGGTACAGCCACGTTTATTGCGTTATTTGCTTGCTTGAGCATATTAATCTTTCAGATCAGTGCAGCAATGGATTAGGAATATCTTTAAAAACTCTTGAATTGTGATCGAAAGAAGGTTGCGCAATTAGGGTACTGATCTTCAGAGAACAACACCTAAAGGCCAATTCTCGTAAATAAAAACGATTAAAATCTAGTCGCAGTGTCACTTAGGCGACTATCATATGACAAAAACTTGTGAAAAATGTATGGAAATTCGAGGTATTTTTGACGTATTGAGACTGAGATGAGGATTGTCGACGTTCTAAAGGTAATGAGAATCGCCCCTCTGATTTTGTTCCAGTGTGTCTTAGTGTTAATCTCTGTTAGAACTCCAGTGCTGGAGGAAGCTGCTTGCAATATTAAAAGAAGGTAATAAGCAGTTGAGACAAACTATTCGTACATATTCAAACTTCTGATAATGTCTAAGTTGAAGCGTAAAATCTCTACAAATCAATAACTGTTACGTTACATTTCCTTTGTTAAATTCCTATGGAATCCTAAAACTGATGTCCCCTTCCTTGCCTTTGTTCTTCAAGCTATTGTCAATGCCCAAATGTTTAGAGGAAGACGTTCGTGTAAGTATTTTATGCAACGGATTTAACTTTATGATCATGATTTTACCTTTTGGAATAACTAACACTTCCTTTCTTCGTTTCAGGTAAACATGGCAATACAAATAAGTGCGCTTTGTTCCCACTCTATGTAAGTACTCAAGTACATAACTTAGCTCATTCCTTGAGCATGTATGTTATTGTTTCATATAATACTAGTATTCCTGTGCATGTGAAAACCCATTTTTATTACCATTCAGGCCAGCACGTAAGTGTGTTTAGATCAATAAAAATGACAAGTGGAAGCGAAACTACAGATAACTTCCACTAAGCCTTTTAATAGCGGCCTCTTGGTAATAAATTATGTTTAATGACCACTAAAATAAAATAAATTGGAAAATACGACGCTCCAGAGTACAAATAAAAGAACGCTTCCCTTTACAAATCCTAAACGCATATATTAAACTTGATAGAGATATTAAAGTTATAAACAAATCTCATAAGTGCGCGTGAGAGTATAACGGAACGTCACGCCGTTGAAAAGGCTAATTCTAAATTAATTTTTATTTATTGAATTAATTAGTTACTGGAAACTTAATCATGTATAATAAAAGTTGCATTTTCTAATAAATTTCACAGTAAATAACTCAGCTGTGGGCTAATTGGGTCTATCTAGAACCATTAAGATGTTGATAGTCTAACATAGTCT
Organism: Aporophyla lueneburgensis; assembly: GCA_932294355.1. Taxonomy (NCBI): domain Eukaryota; kingdom Metazoa; phylum Arthropoda; class Insecta; order Lepidoptera; family Noctuidae; genus Aporophyla; species Aporophyla lueneburgensis. The sequence continues at coordinate 14,851,328 of OW028746.1, read as the reverse complement.
TTGATCACCAGTTGATTTGGCTGAACACGCAATATTTAGGTAGTTGGGAGGCTGTATATTGTGTGCTGAAGCCTAAGAATAGACTGTAGCGTTATATTGTTACCTGACTTGGGTTTCTAATATGGAGATGAATAAATTCATGTAAGCACCTTTAGTTGCATGGTTAGTGGTCACTCTCTTTGTGTTTTAGTCATGTATGAAAAACACTGAATAATGATTTGTTTAGCTTGTCACAGTCGCAATGTTGTAGTTTTATATAGGTAGGGTATGACTAAAGTATTACAGTTTGTTGAGCAAGGGTTGAAAATAGGTTTTGTGCAATTTATTTTCCAATGCCACGTTTATAATATCATAAAATAATAAAGTAAACTTAATAAAGTTAGCTAAATATTGAGTATTATGCGACGAAAATTATTTATTTGAGCTCAGTGTTACGATTTTTATGTGTAAGCATTATTGGTATATAACTAAAAATAGCGGGAGGAGTGGTGGCCCAGTGGCACTTACGAGTTGTATGTAAGTCATGGGTTCGACCCAGGCAGGCGCTATACTTTGTGTAAATAATTTCATAACCACTGTTTTAAAACGATGAAAGAAAAAATTGTGAGGAAACCGGCATGTCCTAGAGCCAAACTCAAAGATATGTGACATTTACTAACCCACACTGGACCCGCGTGGTAGATTACAACCCTCTCCCTCTCACAGAGAGGAGATCTGTGTTCCGGCAGTGGGCACCATAGATATAGGCAGATTTTGTAAAATATATAATTGTTAATTTTTTTGATGTCTCGTTAGACGAGTGGCCGCAAGCGCTATTGGAGAGCTTGACATGCTGTGTTCTATTCCCGCTTCGGAAAAAGTGTTGTTGGGATTTGTCCATCTAGAATTTCTCAGTAGCAGTCTGGATTTGTGCCCGGTTGATGGCAATAAGTTCGCTTTGTATTATAAAGGGACTTAAAACACAACTGGCGAGTTGTAGGGTTACTTAAATGCTCCTCTGTCTAACCTTGTGGATAAAACAGGCGTGATGGTATTCAAAAACATAAACACTAGGAACAGATTTCACTTACATTCTTACACAGATAAGTCACGAGAATTTCCGCAGTGACTTCAAAAACGTTGCTCAATGCACCTCGAGCAGCAGGAACGATCTAATGCTGACCGTTTTAGACAAGAAGTACTTATGAGGACGGCGACAACGATCGCAGGCGCAACTGAACGATAACCTTACAACCCGACTCAACAGCTTGTAATGAAAATGTAAGCTTTATTAAATGGGCATAGGTATTTAGAGACCGCTGAAATAGTACTATTGAATAATTATGCTATCTTAGTTATCTAACTTATGAGGCTTTTGACTAAATAATAACAGACGCACAGGTTGATCGATCAGGTTTAGCAACGCTTGCCGCGGTTGGTCCGTAGATGGGTGGGCCATCTTTACATACCAAGACCCCTTCGTGCCTCGGAAAGTATGTTAAGCTGTTGCTCACAGCTGTCATACGTGGACTTTGAGAGTCGTAACGGGCCGTCAGAAGCCTGAAAGTCTGACAGCTAGTCTTACCTAGGGATATCGTATTACCCAGCTACTGGGTTGCAGCGGTCAGATAGGCAGCCGCTATATGTTTAATACTGATATTCAGCTGCATCCAATTTGATTGGATCCGATCTTTTACACCATTCTCCTGTCCTTATACCAATTTATTGGGGTCGGCGCAACATGTCTTTTTCTTCCACACTTCTATATTATTCGTCAACTCGGTAGACACCTCTATTTTATCCATATCATCATTCAAATATTCCATTCATCGTTTTTTGATCTCCCTCTACTCTTATAGCCATCCACATTCATACTCAAAACTTTCCTCCCTATCACGCGCCCATGCCATGACAACTGATTTCCACATGCCACTTTCAGACTTCCTCTTATGCACTAATTTCTTATTCTATCCATTCGTGTAACACCACACATCCTTCTTAACATTCTCAGCTGCATGCCTTTCTTTCATCCCTTTTGTGGTCCAACATTCTGACCCATACAAGACATCACGTTTATATATCTTCCCCTCTGCATCGGATCTGACCTCTACATAGTTGGGAAAAGGTTAGGCAGATGATAATGAGTTATCTAACTCGCTTAAACACAATTCTAAGACAGTGATGGACCGCTGGGAAATTAATTTTGGAACAATATGTTGCGGGTAAACAGTTCCGTTCGGAATTTGTATGCTTGGAAAAAAGTGTTTTTATTTTTTGGGGAAATAGAGATTTGAGTAGGACGTTCTATTCATTCTACAAAGACTGGCTTTGCTCATTCATCCATGCATCTATTTGGATGTCGATACATGGACAATAATGTATATTTTGAGAGGACTGGCGCTGTATTTCGAGATACAGGACTCGTCCTAGTTCGGCTAAAGATATTAATATGTTATTAGAATCCCAAGTACTAGCCCGTAAATATGTCTAATTTATTGTATTATTTTCGGTGCAATAAATAAATAAAAAATGTGAAAATACAGGATTTAATTTCGTCTCGTCGTTTTTGTACAGCTGTTTTAGTACATGTCTGGCTACTATGATGAAATGCAAAGTGGAGTGTATGAATTATTTATATTGGAGTAAATTGTATAAAATAACGACCCACTTTATGTTTAGGCATCATGATAAAATAAAAATATAGACTAAAGGTACCAGGCGTTCGCAATAAGGTTCAAATTCGCTTCAAGCTACGACTGTTATTTGTGCCTACATAAACAATTATTTGTATATTCGATTCGCGGCATTCACTCGTGCGCTGGGATTATTATGAAAGTTCGCATAATACAATATTCCTGCAACATATATACTTTTTTTACTTTGATTAAGCAATTTATATTCAGTGTGTAACGCCATTTTGCCTAAAATGTAAATAGACATCCATTTTTGGGAAAAAACTAAGTTAGTGTGAATCTTGTGATTGCAAGCGATTACGACTTCCAGATACACGAAATATATTCTCATTTTATGGACACTGAGCCGTTATATCTAACCAGAAAAAAGGTTGACACTAGAAAAAGGTCAGAATGCTTTAATGAAGTACGAGCTGGTGCTGATTCAGGTAGATTCCTCCAATTCCACGGATAGTTTATGTCCGCAGGGGTCAACGCTACCTTTGCCCATCAAGGAATTAAAAAAAAAACTTGACTAGAAACACTAGTACGATCGGTTTCCAGAACATACCAGCCATTTTTAATTAGCGGCTGTACACGCACAGATCGCGGGGTAGTATTAAAACGATACAATAAATTAATTCTTGACGGATCCATCAACTGGTGCGTTTACCAGCCATTGTGAAGTTGTTACTATGCAGTCATGCGGTAGGTACATATTGGTACATACTGAATGTGGAAATTGATGAAGTCCATCAATATTTACGACCAGAAGATCATAGCTGTTGGTATTTGGCCGTATCTTAAAGCTTATTCCGAGAAGAAAATACACACACATCATAGAACGACTTCTATTTTAAAATTTAAATACTACGGACGTCTCTCGACTTCGTTCATAATGGCACTGCGACTATAACAGTTTTAGAATCTCTAAACCTACTAAAACACAGGTATAGAAATCTTATCTGGACAAATTTTTAACACATTACTCCTGAAAAAAGTATACTTTTCGTTTCTATATTTTTTTTTGTTGTGAGAAATAATTATGTTTTGAATTTAATGAGAGGGGAATAAGAGAACATAGTTACACTTCTCAGTTATCAAACATCTTGTATTTAATCATGCATATTAATTTGTCTTATGCTCATTATGGCCGCATTACTAACAAGAATAAGAGGCACTATCTAACCACTACCAAGAAATGAGTACCAACAGGGTGTTCACAAAAAGATTCCTACTTAAGTCTTTTAAAAATAGCTCACAGTTACTAGTATCGTATCTCATAATAAGACAAAGGATGGTCATGCATAAGTATTGAGAGGACGTAATAGCATTGTCGTTATAAATCACGTGGAGATATTGATCGTAAATAAAGTTGCGATTTATGACAAAACAGAGATATCTCGCGGCGTTAGTGGCTCGTGTAAGGTAGTTCGTATACATGCAGATAGCCTTTGCTCCTCCGTCTGATGGAAATGTCAGCTTTCAAGTAAATAAACGCATAATAATGTAGTATTGCCATTTCACTTACATACAGACGTAACTGTACATGTCATTATTTTCATATTAATGTGAAATGTAGATACTAATAGAGATAAAGACTACAGCGTTTAAGGCACTTACTTATTAGGAATAACAAGGTGTTTATGAAAACAATAACAATGTGCAAACCGCTTTACTGTCTGTAATTAAACATTGATATTACAGCGTTTGAAGTTACGGCTAACAGTAACTTATACTTGACACAATTGCACCGTCGCGGCAAGTAACAAGTCAATAAATAAAATAGTATGAAGTATTCGCATTTATATCACACTCTGTGTATGGAGATGTGGATGTTTAATACACCCTTTAATTGATATGTTGCGTGTTGACTTATAGTATCTGATCTAAAGCCAGGCGTGTTCCTCCGGCAATTCTATTGAGCAATTTATTTATATTGATTCCTATACCAATTCCTATCTGTCTAGATAGCTCATGAGTTTATATATTGCCTGTAAAAGTTGGACTGATATATTAAATTATATACTTGGTTAATTATCTAGCGTAATCATAATCATAATCATTTATTTGTCAGAATATGGTACATTATAAGGTCTTAAGATAATTAGATGGCAGCGGCGAGGCGTAAATTTTTCTAAAAGAGAAGCCGAAGCGAAGTCGGCCTTAACTTACTGACTCATCAATAAAGAATACTTACTATCATTCTAAAATTAATATAAGAATGTAATGAATTAAATACAATTAAATTGAACAGATGAAAACGAATAAAATATGCAATATTCCTCTATCTCGTTCTCGCTGACGCATTTTTCTATACCTGTCTCTGTCATAACCCGTTGTACAGCGGCTTGCTCTCGTACATATCAAGCGGTGCCACGTGACCTAAAGTGACATCATTACGGGATCGCTGTTGTATGAATTTTTAGTTCCCGATTATGACGTTTTGGCGCCGGGTTAATTTAGAACATTTCTCTTTTGTTGTAATACAAAGGTATAAATAACCTTTTTTGTTGTTTGAATGTTATGGTGAATTAAATACCCGTAGTGTAACTATATTTATTGACAATAGTAGCCACTATTTACATACTATTGTATTTTTAATAGTGATAGAGTTACCAATGCGAAACCCCGAAGGCAAGCCGGTAGGAATCGTGTTATATGGTGCCTTCGCCACTGTTAGATGGCATCTTCACATTCTGCCAAGTGTGGCGTGCAAATATTAATTACATACATTATTACACATAAAATATTATTGGATTAATAGTTAATTAACAATTATTGGTTGTATAATTATGGATTAAAATTACAATTTCAGGTATATCAGCTAATAATAATATAGTAAACACACAATTTATTTAGGATGTCAAAGTATAATTAAAATGTCAGATTAAATCAAAAAGTCAAAGATGTCAAGGAATAGACATAACAGTTAGGAAGTCAAAGTGTCATTCAAAAACTCATTTAAATTATAGTAACATTTATTACAAAGAAAATCTTTGAGTCCCTTTTTGAATACATTTAAATTTAACTCTTTAAGTGATTTCGGAATTTTGTTATAGACTTGCGGGGCTATGCAGAATATGCTTTTCCACATTAGAGCTGTTTTGGCTCTCCGTCCGCGTAACATATCATTACGCCTATTACGTTTAACAGTATCGGATAGGTGGGGAAACAAATGTGCGTTTAGTTTCACAAATAAGGCAGTTTCATAAATATACAAGGACGGTAGTGTTAGAATTCTGTGTTTTTTAAAATATGGTTTACAACTGTCCGTTACTTGCAGTCCAAACATGGCTCTGACTGATCGCTTTTGCGCTTTAAAAGCGGCTTCTTTGTTCGTAGAGTTACCCCAAAATATTACACCGTATCTTAATACCGATGCTACAAGACCATGATACGCTGTGAGAAGAGCATCTGTGTTAACAGTAGGAGCAAGTTTATACAGGGCATAGGATGAACTACTAACCTTTGAACATAGCGCTTCGATATGATCCTTCCAATTGAGTTGTCTGTCAATAATTAAGCCTAGGAATTTAATACTGTCTACGTCATGGATTTTGTTATTTTCGTATTGAACTTCCATTTTTGAACTCGGTTTTTTATGGCCAAAGTGCATTATTTGGGTTTTGCTAAGATTAATTTTTAAATTATTATTATTTAGCCAGGAGATTAATGAATTAAGCGCGTTATTAACATCAGATTCATAACATTCTGGTTCATTACAAGGTATTATTACCGTACTATCGTCAGCAAAGAGTGTTATGGGGAAGTCTATGGCTTTGGGCAAGTCATTAATATAGATTAAGAACAGCAAAGGACCTAGTACACTACCCTGTGGTACTCTAAAATATATCGTACGTTCTTTTGACAGGTATGTAATCTCTTCTTTATTCTTCAAATTTAGGTCTGTTATAGCAGTAATTTGTTTTCTTTTTGAGAGGTAGGTGCATAATAAGTCCAGAATGTTACCTCTAATACCATAGGAGTCAAGTTTGGTTCTTAATATGTTGTGGTCAACACAGTCAAAAGCTTGCGCCATATCACAATACACAGCACAAACAGGTGTCTTATTATCAATTTTAGTCATAATTTTATTTAAAAAGTCATAGATAGCCATATTAATTGTCATATTCTTCCGGAAACCTTTTTGCTCGTTACAGAGAATCATTTGTTTGTTTAAGTACGCGTATAGCTCATTATAAATATATTTCTCATAAATTTTGGAAAAAATTGGCAAAAGCGCAATAGGTCTATAGTTCTGCATTATCTGCTTATTACCCTTTTTAAATATAGGTTTAACTATGGCTATCTTCAGACGCTCTGGATAAATACCCTTGCTAATACACAGGTTAAGAATAGGCGTGTAGAAGGAACGTGTGTTGATTTGCTCGTGCTGCAGGTATACATAAGGGGTGGCAGGGATATCGACGCGCTAAGTAAAAGCATGAATTTAGCATATGGTTGTACACTCTCCAGCGTAAAAATATTTCGATGGTTGTTACAAATAAAATAATCATTTAAAATTTTAAAAACACACCTGCCTTGACAAAAACTTTTAACAAAAAAAAAACAGCCGACTTCCTTAAAAAAATACACTACAAAGTCAAAAATAACTTTAATTTCGGAAGTCGGTGTCTTAGGCTCTGTATTTAAGGTTTTTGCCACCGACTTCCGACATTAAAGTTATTTTTGACTTGTAGTGTTTTTTTTAAGGAAGTCGGTTGTTTTTTTTGTAAAAAGTTTTTATTTTTTAACTTTTTAGTTGTGGTAGATACTCCGCACTAATCTAATCGCGTTATTCGTTCATTTGTTGCGCAAATACGTAATGCAAATTTAAGACTTATATGGTTTTCACATGGACTCCATTATCCTAATGGAACCAAATTAAAATGGAACCATTTGGAAAGCACCAGCTTTCAAATACAAAAAGAATCATCAAAATCAGTTCACCCAGTCAAAAGTTATGAGGTAACAAACATAGGTATTCGTTCATTTGTCGCGCAAATACTTAATGCAAATTTAAGACTTATATGGTTTTCACATGGACCCCATTGTCCGAACTGAACCAAATTAAAATGGAACCATTCGGAAAGCACCAGCTTTCAAATAAAATAATAATCATCAAAATCGGTTCACCCAGTCAAAAGTTATGAGGTAACAAACATAAAAAAAAAAATACAGTCGAATTGATAACCTCCTCCTTTTTTTGAAGTCAGTTAAAAAGTGAATTATTAATTTACCTAAAAATTAAAAACAGGCTTAACCAATCTTTTCATTGCAGTCAAGGATCTGTAACGAAATGTTTCAAGAAACCGTCCTCCGACTGCATTGTTTAGTAAAATTTGTAATTCACTTTTTACGGGATAACGTAACGCTTCTAACGATATCACATACATTGATATCGGTTAAGCCGTTTAGAAGTTATGGTGGAATAAAGAAACTTACAAACACATCAACGATGAAAGCATAACACTCCGTTTTTGGGCAGTCGTGTGAAAATCTGCTGTTTAGAAAAGTATAATAACTATGCGGTCAAAATATATGGCAGGACTATTTTTTTTTACAACTGACGAAATATTTGAATTGAGAATCATGTTCGGTATCTATGGCAACAGATTGTGCGTCGAAGGCCTTGTTATCCTGTATACTGGTAAACGGTTAGTGGAACATATAATGTGTAAAAATATCAAAGAAATGTAATCATATTATGGAAATGAAGTGCTCACAAAATAAATATAAAACTATGTGGAATATTATTAAAAATAACCTTCAACCAGATTCCAAGCGCCACATTAAAAATGTTACCTTGAGTTATGATGACAATAAAACCACAAGTGCACCAAAAACGGTTACTAATATATTTAATGACTATTTCGCTTCGGTCGGCGAACCGCTACCCAACAATACGTCGGATACTTGCCCAGTTCATACACCATCAATAAATTCCTTATTCGTCCAATCCGCTACGGAGCGCGAAGTTTATAATATAATACGCAAAATGAAAAGCAAGCACAGTGCCAGAGTTGATGACATACCACCTTTCCTAATTAAAGAATGTATTAATGAATTGACGCCACCTATAACCAAACTAATAAATAAATCGTTTGACGAAGGTATCTCTCCGGATAAATTAAAAGAAGCTAAACTACGACCAATATTTAAAAAAGGCGGCAATCCACAGCATCCTTGCTCTTACCGACCAATAGCTCTTCTACCATCTATTTCAAAAATTTTCGAAAAAACAATGTCCACTAGAATTAGTAAGTTTTTGGAAAAATTCAATCTCTTGGACATAAATCAGTTTGGCTTTCGGCAAGAAAAGTCCACCACACTCGCGGTATATAATTACGTACAAGAAATATATAACTACATCAATGACAAACAATATGCCATAGGCTTGTTCTTAGACATGACTAAAGCGTATGATAAAGTTTCCCATGACATTTTATTACAGAAATTATATGGTATAGGAATTAAGGGTACCGGCTACAAATGGCTAAAATCTTACCTTAAAAATAGAAAGCAATATGTTGAAATAGAATACTACAACAAAGAAGCAAATGAACTGCAAACTGTAAAATCACGGACAAAAATTATTAACCACTCCATTCCACAGGGCACTGTTTTGGGGTGTATATTATTTATATAAACGCCCTACGGAAAAAAAATAATTCCAAGTGCGTTCTATTCGCTGACGATATATCGCTAGTGTTTAGATGCACTGAAAACACCGAAACTGACTGAGAGAAACACAATCCACAAATAAATGCAAACAAAGTAATCTATTACAATTTAAGACATACCAACGAAAGTCGTTAAGCTTAAGCAATCTTAGTAATAAATTAAATATCCCAGAAAAAGACGATCTAACGCTTCTTGGTTTAACATTGGACAGTAACTTAACGTGGAAAAAGCATATCGAAAACCTGAAGACTAAACTATCTAAATTTATATACGCATTAAGTAAATTAAAAAGCAACACAAATTATGAGACCGCGCTCTCAACATACTATGGCTATGCTTATGCATGGTTTAACTATGGCGTAATATTGTGGGGTGAAAGTACTGACTTCAACGATATTTTCATCATGCAAAAGAAATGTATACGCATCCTTATGAACATTAAGCTATGGGAAAGTTGCAAACCGCATTTTATAAAAAATAAAATAATGACGTTACCCTCCCTTTACATACTGCAAATAGTTTCATTCGTGCAAAAACACAGATATTACTTTCGATCAAACATAGAAGTGAACCAAAATTATAACCGAAGAAACAAAAACACGCTGATTACACCGACACCAAAATTAAAAATAATGAAAAATAGCCCCAAATATAGAATCGCAACAATTTATAATAAACTACCAAACTACATAAAACAAGACGAGATTACTTTTAATAGGGATATGTTATTACACAGCAGACGAATTCATGACGGATAAGACTTTATAGATATAGGTACGTAATTACTAACTTCTTTTGACACAAATATTGTTGATATGCGATTGACACTAAACCAAATCTATCTTCTTTTGTATTGTAGAATGACTTACCATAACTCAATTTAATTATTAACTTGACATGATTGTAATTAATTTCCTTATTTTATCCTAATTTTATTTAAATTTTTTATATTTTATTTTTGTAGTTTTGTTGTGCCCTTACAGGGTCCATATTTTGTACTTAGCTAAAAGGCTTACCTTTTGTAACACCTTTTCACAATATGGAATGCAATAAATAAATAACATATTTTCAACCGACGAAAAAAAACGGAGGAGGTTCTCAATTCGACGAGTATATATATATTTTTTTTATGTATGACCACGCACAACTTTTTACATAGTGATCCGATTGTGACAATTCTTCTTCTATTGGAAAGGGTATACTCCCAAGGTGGTCCCGTATAAATTTGGAAAACAAAATCGAACCCTAAGGGTCGGAAAACAGGGGATGATTGATTGTTCACTCACTGATTGTAATGTATAACCACGCATAACTTTATACAGAGTTGTCCGATTTTGATAATTCTTTTTTTGTTGGATAAGGTATATCTTGCCAAGTATTATTAGTATATTAAACTCACAAAAAAATATAAAATAAAAACATTAAAAAAAATTAAACCGCCGAAAAAACTGAAAAGCATAAAATAATAAAACTTAAAATTTTGAGTCGGCGCTGAAAAATCAAAGCGTTTATTTTAAGGTTTATTATTTTATGCTTTTCAGTTTTTTCGGCGGTTGAATTTTTTGTTAAAAAGTTTTTTCAGTTGTTCAAAGAAAGTTATTAATAGGGCTTTTACCCAATTAACGTTCACACGTAACTTTCTTTTACCATTCAACAGATTCAAAATCATTTTATAACTGCTAGAAACACCTGCTTACGTTAACTGACAAAAAAGGTCGTGACAGTGAGAGAGATAGACGGTCAAAACGCGTACGCATCGCGAACGTAAACCGTATTTCTAATTTTCTGAGGAATTCTTTAAAACGAGAAAATAATTTAGGAAGTTAATTAATCTCCACTGATGAAGTCTATTAGTTAAAGTCAGGGATTATGTTTGAATAGATTAAAAACAAAAGTTGAATGTCAACGAAATAAAAATCTTATAAAAAAACTAGCAGAGAAAACAAGAATGTCATTTATTTTCTCTGCTAGATGTTTTAATATTTTTGTTTGGTTGAATAAAACTAGTCTAGACTATGAGCAAACAAAATGATGATAAATGACTTTATTTTTGCAAGTAGGTTTGTACAAACACTTTTACACGTCAATCATATTTTTTTTTTAACTAGATGAGGTCGGCATTTCCTATCTGACTACTCTGAGAAGAAACGCCGAAACAAACTCAAAGGTCACAGTCTCTTTTAAAGTCCAGACATAATCTTAATCAGATCATGTGAAGACCATGTGAATTGGTGTCTGAAGTGGTCTTTTAAGGAAAGAACACACAGCTTGAGTGGACCTGTCCAATCAGTGCACGCATTTGTCAGTAATCATGCAGCTCCACTAAGAACTTAAGGATGTCAATGATTCGACGAACAATACCAAAGAAAGGACATTTGTGTAGGTCGCACAAATTACTCAAACTGCCAGACAATGTAAAAAATTAAATTAGAAGAAAAGGAAACCAAAAAAAAAGAACACCCACTTCGTCTTCACATAAGATGTTAAGATGTTTAAACATGATTAGGATTGAAATTAGGTATAGAAGCAGTGGTGGCCCTGTAATATCGACCACGACTTACAACTTGTTGGACGTGAGTTCAATTGCCGGTCGGTTTTTTTTTTTGTAATTAATTTCTTCACCACATCTCTCAAAACTGAAAACATCGTGAGGAAATCAGCATGACCTAGAACCAAATATTCGAATACATGTGACATCTACTAACCCGCACTGGGGCCGCTGGGGTGGCGTGGGCCTCTTACCGAGTGGAGGCCTGTATCCCAGCAGTGGAAATGTGAACGCTGATAATGTAAGTATTATGTAGGTTTGGGTTTAGTTTTGTGCCATATCTTTTGTTCGTTTTAGTGTTTAAATAAATATCAGTTTCGTCTTTAATGGGATTTTATTTGTTTCGGGGTTTGCCATAATCGCCACGTTTGGCAGACGGGTTAGAGATTATAATATGGTTGTAAAATGCATAGAGAATGCTGCTGCCCGTTCTCTAGTAAGTCTTTTAGTCGTCTCTTATGGCACCCACGGGATGAAATGATACTGACCTTATTTTAAGATGATTTCACAAAAAAATATTTTGTGTGGGAAACTCTACCCCGATGAGCTTTCGACCTGGACTCCTGTTCATCAGGGTAGATTTTGAACGTGAGACGTTACGACCACGCAGCTGCTAATCAAGGCCAACCATTAGGCTATTGTTGCCTTATTAATATCTATCATTAGAACACAATTTGAATAAATATCAATATCGAATCGGATTTGCATAAACAATTTTTCCAAAATCTATTTTTTAGGTGTAATGAAGCCGGTTAATTTATTAGATTATTATGTGAATAAATATTAATTTTATGCATCGTATCGATACAAGAACACGAGACGTTAGATCATTGTAGTCACAGCAAACAGGACTTTTTTCTAAGCTTGTAAATAATTTATTCAGAACATCGTCCGTCGGTTAAGCGTCCAATTTGTCATGGACAAATTCTGTATGTTAGTTTAACACACCGTGGGTACGTACCCGCTGTGTTTGTGTGTTCTTGAATAATTGTTACATTTACTTACATTAGATAAACATTTGCCTCAGCACGCAATACTCAATCATTTTGATATTTAGACGTAATTGCTTTCATGAATGATCGATGTATCAAAACTTGCACCTATAAGTTGGGGTCACACTGATATTTCACGTGAAACTAGCTATATTATCACCTTTATTAACTCTCTGTATAATTTTATAATACCTTCTATATATTATACGTGAAGCTAAGCGGAAACGAAACTTACGCGAAACTTACAAAAATTACGCGGACGGACTAGTATGAAACTTGGCACAATTACAATAAAATGTAGGAGTGCAGAATGCTAATATTTTAAAATAATAATGCATTAGAAACACATTAAGTTTTAAATGAATATGGTCGAATTTCAACCAATGAACGTCCCCTAGTCAGGAATAATAACTTGATTAGAGAGTGAAAATATGAAGGTGAAAATGATTCAGCAGGTTCAAGTAATCGGATCGCCTAAAAACAGATAACAATTTAATCATAATCCAAACGATTCTCTTTTCGGATGATGTTATTATACTAATACCAGTTCTTTTGTAGCGACTATTAACTAATAGACGTAACGAAACTGTCCGAAGGTCAGGGCTGGCAGTGGAGTTTGAAGGTGTATCTCAATCTCGACTCGATGTAGATTACCGAAAGGAATTAAAGAGAAATATATGGCGACATTATGCATGGACCCAGGCATATGAATAGCTTATCTACCGCGTAAGAATGCCAATAGCGTGAGAACTGTCCGTGTCCACTTCCAAATTATTCTGAATACGTTCGATCCACGTCCTTGATGCGTGACTGGTTACTAAATCAGCGAGGAGCGAACAATACAGTACAACGTGTGTATTATTTTACTTTGCACGTACATACACGCAGACTACCTTTTATCTATAAAAATGTCGTATCGCGATCATACCTGAACGATGATAGTGCATCGCACTATTGTTAAGTTCATCGCGTTTTTTCTTTTGCTTGAATAATAGGTTTCAAAAACAACAGGTTTACCTGCTACAACTTTTCAATATAGTGTCTGGTATACCTACTCGGTTTTTGTCAGTCAGTTAGTGAGCTTTTGATACTCAATCAATTACGAGTTCACTGACCTTTGCTACTTAGCTTACACAAAGAAGTTTTAATCCAATCTATCAATTATATTCTAACGATGTTTTATGTATAACATTTTGAGGAAAGAATATAAATAACAGTAGTAGCATCGAAGGAACAAACGGATATAGCACGTGAATCGAAGTTAAACGATTAAGACGAATAAGCCGTATCGAATTCGATTATGGCGAGGCGCGCTCGATTCGGGCTCCCGATGACAGAATCGAGAATGCGATTTAAGATTTTGAGAGGGCTATGTGTACGTATAATTAGCGGTACGGAAGCCGGGTAGTTAGTGCGAGGGGCGGGTTGTCCTCGTAACGATAAATCATAAAAGCGCAGGAGTCGCTGGGCGGACGATGGGCGGGGCGAGTGATTTTTAAACGGTTTTTTGAGTTTCGCGACGGCCAATGCACGAGTAATTCGGGCATCCTTTTCTGGCGCCTCGATATGGCGACACTTTTTCGTTAATTAGGAGAACCATGATTACGACTAATTTTCCGGACAACGAACTCGCCGGCAAAAAGTGGTATTCAATTAAAACAATACCTATCCAAAACGTAAGTTGTGAAAGCTTCATAAAAACGTTACTTGGGTTCCGCCAAAAAGTATTTTTCGAATGAGAAATTCTTGCACAGTGGTCGTAAAGCGTTCGCTTCCCGATTTTTTGGGTGGCGTTGTCACCCTATGGCTACTAATTAATACCCCGCGGTCGGTGCGCAGGCGCAGGTACGCTTCGCTCTGTTTGTGCTCGCTTGCTGCTTTTTGTCGAGCACTGTCTCTATTGTTCTCTGTCGGATCACATGATGTCGCTCTTAATTCCTTCTCACTGCCTCATGAGCTCTGAATACTGATTGAACAGTGACATATACAGCACGTATTTATAACTGCAATAATCTCCCAGACGGTCGCTTTTCAATGGAAAAAAGACTTGTCCTTGTTTTGATCGTATTAACTGAGCTTGTAAGAAATTAAATTGATGTTATTACGCACAAACTTGGCATCATTATCTGTAGGTTAGTAAGCCTGGCTTTATATGTACTGCAGATGTTAGGACGGCATGTAATAACTTTATTGATGTTGTCTAGGGATCATAACGTGTGTTAATTGTAACAATATTGACCGCAGAGGGTTGGTTGAATTATAATATTCTTGTCTCGTTTTATATTATTACCAGTCCCTTTATGTTATTACATTAGATAAAAAATGATATTTTGAAAACATAATGTATGTAATTATCTATACTATAGGTACATAGTAGGCCGGGCCTATTTGTAACAAGTAGTTATAACCTGATATGTTATCGGCCCACCATCTTGTTGGAGTGTTCGTTTGAGCAATGTACGAGTCGTTCGATCGTTTCGTTAACTTGATACGCAATAAATTAAAAGAGCAAATCAAAATAAACATTCCCAACCCTGATAGAGATACAAAATATCATATTATTTGAAATGCGAGGCAATATTTAAAATGCTTCGTAACAACTAGTGATCACCTCGGGGGCGTTACTATCTACATATTTATACCAGATACAATTCAAAACCAGTTTCTTCTCGCCACTCGATTCTAACAAGAATTTGGACTCATACAAAAATAAATACTGTCCACGAAACATGAGAAAGGTAATATCGTCATATTAAAACATTTGCTAACTCAATTTTGGTCTAAAATAAAAGTTGGTAAGACTTGTTTTCGGTTAACCAGCGGAACGGTAGTTAGATCGAAATAATTCTGGAAATGAAAAGCTATATAGCAGTATTTATTATGACATCCGACAGTAAAGTACAAAATTGATTTTATCGAGGCTTACCAACATGCATAGTTTAAATTTCTCCACAGGTCTGTTAAACTGCGCTGTAGTAGGGTAATTATTTCCATGCTATTAATTAAATTTTAATTTAGGTAACCGTATTTGAGTAACGATATTGTAGGCAGTAATATATGGAAGGTCTGCAACATGCCACTACATTGAACACGGCTGGGAACAGCTCCTCGCGCTCATGTTGTGACAGGCTCATTGCGCGCTACATCCATACCCATCACATACAAATATTCCGATTATTTATTTACATTCTCATGCAAAAAACGCCTATTTGTATTGATTAAAGTTAAAGATAAATTAAACCTTATTGAGTTTTTGCCGACAGTTTTTATTCTCGTACGTTTTAAAGAGCTTTAATGAGGCGATCCTTTAATAAACGAATGATTATTTGTTAATTGAACTCGTTTATTTTATGCAATTATTAGTATTTTGCTAACCATTTTAATATACACATCATCTTGCTTAATAATCAAACTATGTTAGAAGGGAAACGATGTAGTTATTTATTAACATTACACAACAGGTAACCATAAACTTTCAGATAAAAAAAAAAAACAAATAAATAAAGTCTGTTGCCTCGTTCACTTGTTACCCTACTTTATACATATCAATAACTTGCGACTTTATAATGATTAGAATTTTAAGTTCATTCAACTGTTACTTTCATTCGAACTTGTTTTGCTGTCCAGCGTATTCAAATGCAGCTAATATTATTAAATTGTAAATTAGCCTTCGGGATAGCGTGACATAAAGTACACTATGGCCAGGTTTACGACAACGGCTAAACACGAGATAGGGTGCGCTTTATTCGTACCATGTCCCCTTGAGTAATCGTTCAGATAGTTGCTATCTCTGCCGTGAAGCCTTCGTGATTTTTACAGTCTGCTCGGGGCATTAGCGTGCCGTTTTATAGCAGACAATGCCTGGAAACGCGACATGTGTATTTATTATATTGATTGTAATATGAATTGTAAGCCATTTAGTACAGTACATATGTTTCCCCGACAACTTACGATATGTCTTTATTGTACATTATTTTGATGCGATTTATAAGAAAGCTTGCATTGCATGGACTTTATACGTTTTGTCTTCTAATAAACTTGAATAAGTTTAAAAATAACCTCTTATTAAAATACCAAAAAATCAGCAATCAACAGAGAATAAATTAATATAAAAATAGTTTTTGTTGGTAATTAAAGGTGATTAACGTGATAGATTTGCAGTCACAACCGCTTTGCACCAGTTAGTTAGGCATAATGCACATTTTATGGACTTGAAACGAAAAGTAATTATACGAGCCTTTGGTATTGGCAAACTCAATTATTGTTAAGTACGCAATAGAATCCTAATAAATCATTTAAGTTTACTAACACAAATTCCATAACTCATGCCTTATGTATTTCCAACATTTTGCTGTGGTACTAAAATGCGGGCTATTTTAGTGTATGGTGGACAATACGGCATAGCAGCGGCGAGGCGCGGGTGCAGAGCGGGGCCACGACGCGCGTACGCAGAAAAAAGAGAAAATCCTCAATAGTTCTCCACAGCCCACACGCCAACCTATGGCCACTCAATCGTTCGTATTCCTCTAGCGGAATAGAAAAAGTCGCGGAGACGAATTTAACGCTATAAATTTTTTTATACTCTGAAACGACAGTCACGATATATTTCCTAATCTTTAATCTGTGTAAAATAAAAATAATTTTAAATATCATATTTTTATAGCTTACGGACGAATACATACTCAGAACTTAACAGGTGATATGATAATTAAAAAAACGTCAGATTTTTAGCAGTAATTAATGATAAAATGATCGTAAAGTTTAATTACTATAAGATATGGAAATAAAATATCATGTAACGTCTACCTTATAGCATTTGTGTTCGGTTGAGCTCAAGCAATGACACAGCGCTTACTCTCAAGAGATACTTGGTTTCTTTAGGAGTTAACTTTGAGCCAGCCTAGCTAACGAGTAACGATTGACGTGAGTATTTTCAAGTACATACCCGACGCCTTAATGATTTATAATGATTTTGATGTAGAAACAATAAACAATGTATCGCTCTGGAATATTTTTTATGGCTCATGACTTCATGAGTCGACAAACGTTCGTAAGAAAACACTACACGTAAAACCCAGACAGGCATTTTATTTTATATGCAATATTTCATCATCACTGCTCCTAAAGCGGTGAAGGAAAATATTGTGAGGAAATAGGCATTCCTAGAAACTAAGAGTTCGAAGATATGTGATATCTATTAACCCTTACTTGGCCCGCCTGGTGGATTATGGCCCACTCCCCCTTTCACGGAGAGGAGGGTTTAATCCTACCTGTAGGAACATAAAAGGCTGATGATGTAAGCTATTCAAAAGTCTTGTTGTAGAATCTGGGGAATGTGTACAATTCCTAATATCTTCATTCACCTTTAATTATTCGAATAACTTTGACAAGACAGGTAGGAACTCATTTAAATAAGTTGAATTGTTTCCAATCACGGTTTGAAAGTCATGCTCGTCCTGCGTCTAATTATTCGAAGTCAATGTTCATCAAATACAAACATTCAAATTTGGACCAGAGGAGGGACACACCCACGCCACACGCTACATGTACGCAATGTTTTTCCACATTCAATTCAAATAAGGTACAACCATCGCTTTGTGCCTTCGACAAAAAAAAAAAAGAAATAGTATCGGTATGTGTACAGGTTACAAGTTTCATGAGGGATTCATGAGCCAAGTCAACATGCTCATAATACATATTAATTGTGTAGATTAATGTACTAATGAAAGCAGTTTTACTTGAAACATATTGCACCAATATACACTTAAATTAAATGTTTATATTACGGTTTATTAATAGTAATGTAGTTATTAAAACGAATCATTCTGTCCAGCTTCGTTCAGGAGAGCGAGAGACAGATGTGCAATCATTGCATTTAATAACTGACGGAAAATGGAAAACGTATGCTGTACATAAACATGAATATATTATTAATTACTTCTTTATCTATCTATTAAGAAGGTAATTAACATATTTACGCTATTTTATCTTAGTTGTGTTACTATTTGAACGGTACATTAATAATTCAGCGTAAAGTGTGTTGTAATAGAGATTATGTACCTTATCAAGAATGCAAATTAAATTCTAAGAGTACCATGTCACAATTATATTTGATAGAAATAATTATATTTTAGGATGTCGGTCTTCTGCTCTAAGAAATAAGTATCTACGGATGTCTGTAATCTCCAATTACTTCACACGATTAAGACACTGAGAAAGTAAACCTCTACAATGACGTGCTCTGTTTGAATGGAATTTAAGCCGGGATAACATTGAAGAGGATTAACCACAGCTTAATAGACTCAATGTAAAAATGCCTATGACTGTAAAAGGATATAGGGACACGATTATACGCACATACGCCTAAAGTATTGTCTGAACAATGCCTCGGCTGCACGACGCGCGACTCAATGCCTTTCAAGTCAGATTAAGTTAGGAAAGGCGCATTATTAATAACGGCCAATAACTTAACTGCCGCTTGAAATATCGAAGTTACTTTTGCTTAAGCGACACTCATATATTATCTGAACTAAGAGTATGTTTCCGGATCGAGAGAGGTTTTGTCATTGGTTCCCAAGCGGGATTATTTTATTTTGTAAGCGTCAATTGTAATGTATACAATTATTTATTTATGGCTTCGTTATTTACCTACGTTGAAGATAGATTTTGTGTTACTATATTGTATTAAAGATTACATATCGTATAACATATGACTTAGTGTTGTCAAACCCAAATTGATAAACGAGTTCTTATAAAAACCAACCAAATTCACAATAATCATTCAAATAAGCAAATGTGGTCAAAGCGTTGCTTAAGTAGCAAAAAGTATATGTAAAGTATTCTCTGTCGTCATTGTGAAGTCCTGGAAGTTGAGCAGTGCGAATGTTAATAAATTGAATGCAGCCTACAAAAAATATGGTGATTTTATATAATGGCGCTTGTTAAGTTGCATTTGGACAAATGTGTAGGAACACGCCTGACATGGGTCGTGAATACTTTTAAATGTTTTGTGAAACAACATTAAAACATGCACCCAAATTATGTTATAATAAAGAAAAAACTTTTAAAGATAACTTTTTTGTACAAAAAATTGTAAGCGACTTCAAAGCGAGACAAATAATAACTTACGATGTTTGGACATGCAGTGTTCAGTGTTTAATGTTTACACCATGATGTGTATCTAAGTATGTATGTGACTCTCTGTTAAGTAACAAATTAAAGAAATAAGCACCATTTTCTAATTACAACCGCGTTTCAATTACTTTAGACATTTACTGAGGTAATGAACTTAGCACTTTACGTTCAGTATTTAACAAATAGCAAGAAAGCGTAAATAAGTGACCTAGAACCTGAACATCGCCTGTAGAATGCGCAGACAAAGTGGTAACACTTTGTATATTTCAATCTGGAAACGATGCACTAGTCAAACGAGCCGATTTATCTTGGCAACAAAAGCAAAGTAGATAAATATATTTATGGTGCTGGCAACATATCGTCCGGAGGTTGTTACGAGGTTTATCTTCACTGGGGCTTAATGCCCTGTACGGCCTCGGAAAGCTTTTAAAAGGTTCGCTCATCCCTCGAGCGACGAAAGCTCATATTGTGATACAAGTCTTCACGTGTTACAGTTTTTTTATTTTAAACTTTACCTCGCTGTGAATGCTTGCATTCCTATAAGTGAATGGTTAGCAGCTCGCATCATGATACCGTACCGAAGTATCGCACCGCTGTTCTATAAGTAGCCGTATTTAAATGTAGATGAGGAGGGAATAATTCCTGCATTAAGGATGATTGAGGAGATTTAAAATACACTACAATGTAATTTGAATATTCTGAATAAAATATAGGTAGGATTTTGAAGTTTTTTTTTGGAACGAAGTTTCTTATTGCGCGTTGCGAAAGGTGGCTAAACGGAAAAAAATAAGACCAAAAGTTGTAACGACACTTTTTGCTATAGTTGTAAGCCGTGCGGCGTGCGCGTGTTTCTCTGTCTGTCTGTCTCTTTCTCTCTCTCTCATAGAAAGCAAGCCAGTTATTTTCGTTTCGTCTTTCTATTGCGCATTGAACAGTGTGGTGTCGCGACGATTATTTTTGTTGAGTGTATACAGATTTTTTATACATAATAAATAATAAAAAATTATAACAAAATGAATCCTGACAGTGTTTCTGCACAAGTTCCGGATATTGCTGATGGAGTTAGGTAAGTAGAGATAAATTGAGCCTACTGATTAAGTTTATATTACATTATATTTGTTAATAATAATAAAAAAAATATTATAACTTAAAAAAAAAATACAGTTCCCTCACTAATTAATCGAAAGAAACTTCGTTCCGTCCGGGTATCCCTTGACACCTCTCAAGTTTTTCAAAGAGCTTTTGGCTTCGTTTTTACGATTTTCATCATCTCAGTCTTTCGCAGTCCAGTGCTGGAAATAGGCCTCTTCTAGGCTGCCCCACAACACCCTATCCTCCGCCTCCCACAGCCAGTCTGTCCCAGGTACCTTCTTCTAGTATCGGCCCATCTAACTAGGGGGCAACCCACACTACGCTTGGCGATATAAGGTCTCCAATCAAGGACCTTTCATAACTGATTGATATTTTGAAATGACAAATTAGTATGACAATTAGCTGTCCCGATAACACCTAATCAAGGAAACGTAGAAAAAGATCCTTGAGAAAATGATAGAGCCATCTTAATATTTAACCATAAAACCCTTTACAAACTGGTTTATTACTCAAATATTTTACTTCACACGAGCACCGTCGCTCACATAAAACTTAATCTCTCACTTAACACTGTTACTGAGCGCGGCTTAATCTGCTCCTGGCTTAATCTTTCTTGTCAACGACTAGGATAATCTGACCTACGAGAGAGCGAGAGCAAAGCTTTATGCTAAATTATCAATAAACTTTATAGCATACTTATTTTAAACCGTATCGATAATTATACACTATGAATAATGCAAAAAATGCTATAAAAGTTTTATTTAAAAACTTTTCGGGTGTTTGCCATTTTTTTTCTGTGGTCATTGAGACATCAACTTCGAGGATTTTATTTCAAACGTCACGGAAATGTTCGTTGGGCGGGCCGTTCTGTAACAAATCAAGTAATGCTTTGTTTTGTTTCTATTTGAATGACCATGGTTAGATTTATAAATCGTTTTCCTAATTTTTTACTAGGTTCTGCACGCTAAGGCACGGCTGTTCATCCTCCTAGTCTCTTACGAACAAAACCAAGACGATGAGAAAAAGAGTGCTTTTTGAAAGATTTTTAAATAAAGCTCTATATTATCCACTTAGCTTACAGAAAATAGTTTTACTTTACCTTTTTACTTTACCCATTTAGTGTGTATTTTAGAGCCTGTTTAATATGGGGCTAGTAGGTGTCCCGCTTGCGCATTTTACGAGGGGTTTAAACCGTCGTCGGTCAAGATGTAACAATTCGCTTTGGGTCGCTTTGTCGGCCGTCGAAGGGAGACGCTTCTCCTGTTCCTAACGATACCGTGTACCGAACTTTAATTTTTTTACTCGCTCAGATTTATTGAGCCAAATATTAAACCGGAAATAACCGCTTAGATAAAGATGGTGGTTGTTCTCATGTCAGATTTATAGTGTGATAAGACAGGATGATCAACGAATAATGTGTCTTGATGTGTTGAATTTTAATGTGTGGAACACAAGTTATGTCTTAATATGTATTATATAGGCTTATTAGAACGAAATATAACGTTTTATTATAGACATAAACATGCTTAGAATACCATTACTTAGGTGTACTCTTATCTTAAATTTTAAACATGGACAACTTAAATTACTCCGAGACATTTTATAAAATTAATTCAAATAACAAAAAAAAAACACCTTTTACGCAACACGTAAGATACTATCAAACGGTATAAAAGGAGTTATCATAATTTGTAACCGTTTCATCGCGTAATTATATGATTTTTGAACAAATTCAATTTTATATGATTATTACGATTATTAGATTTAATATTAAGGCTCGGTCTAATCCGTTGATTACGTTTTTTGCATAATTTATAGAACCGGTTTATTATTTTGAGCGTAATCATGTCTTGAAACAGAGACAGTTAGATTTTCAAATTGAGATAGGCGCCATGCAAGGTTACTGTTTATTCAGTATGCGATTTTAATGCTCAGGGCTGCCACGGAAGAAGAAAATAGTGGAAGCACCATGGAGCACGACAGACAGAGTACGGCGAAAGGGAGAATTTTGTAATAAAAAAAATTGGTTGCCTGTAAAGTCGGTATACGGGCGAAAGTTTTACGTGACAACGACTTTGAGTGGTAAAATAATTTTAATGTGAATATTCATTCGTATAGTAGGAAGAAGGATGAAATAATAGTAACAATTTAAAACATTTATTTGCATTTATTTGCATGCCTTTCACTTTTTATGTCTGTCTCTCTCGCTCTTAGGCGGGCTAACCATGCCCGAGTGGAAGGGACGCGTGCCTCTCACTCGCTCTCATTGTGAGCGCATAACGTGAGCGGAGCGTAACGCAGTTTCTTGAAGTGTCACCCGGCAAACCAATTTATAAGACGTTGTCACGTCAAAAACAATATAAACATGAATATAAATACTTTGTTTTACGTAAATTACCAACTAAAATCTACCTAAGAATTAAGTAAGAAAAATCATATTTGGAAAGACTGTTCCATGAAGTTCTTTGTTCCAAAAAGCTCAACTAAGTACCTCTAAATGTTATGGAGTTTCTTGCCGGCTCTTCTCCATAGGAATCAACGAATTGGAACTGTGCACCTAACTTATGAATTTCATAAGTGCCCATGTATATAGTTTTATGTGAAATAAAAATATTTTGATTTGATTTGTCACCTTTTGAAGTTTTGATGCAAGTGACAAAAATGCCGTAAGAACAAGTTTATCATAAAGAGCACTATTACAATGATTTACATCCCTGCAAGACTTATGATAAACAGAATTAATAGGAACCTGGTACATACATTAGCACAAAGGGTATTTGCTAATATTATTTAATAGCTCAGTTACCTATAATTTGCGTTATGTATCTCTGCAGATTTATAGACACTAGGATCGGCGCCGGCGATTTGAATGGCGGCGTGTGATTGGCGGACGCCGGGTGCAACTCAGGCGCATGTATTTAGGTCACCGCGCCGCGTGGGTCTAGACTAGCAACAGCTTTTATAACAGGGCTAGCATAAAACGATAACTAACCTTATGTCAGTAATTATCTGAATGGGTACAATTACATAAATGACGTAATTATGCATGTATGAAATGATTGATTAATAATTTATATGCAGGTTAAGGTTTGTTAAGTCTAGAACTCTATCATATAGTAGTACTAGAACGTATATGAAGTTAACAAAAATCGCTTTAGTGGTCTTATTCACTAAGTAAAAAAATCCAGTTTCCAACATCATCAAATGTTTCCTAAAAACGAAAAGAGTAACACATGCATGTAAGCTCTAATAAAATATCAGCAGTTACTGAAGTATTAACATTTAAACAAAAACAATCCCATGAGTGTTTCTACCAAGTAAAGAGCCAGCTTTAAAAATGACTTACGACCGGCTACAGCTTAAAATTCATATTCAATGAATGTTTCGGTAAAGCGTAAATTAGATTTACGCGGCGGACGCCTGATTCATTCCATCTAAAGGCTATAAAATCTAAACTTAAAAAGGGGATTTCTGGAAAAGTGCAAGGGACTGAAATAATCATAGGAGGTCTGAGCACAATAGGGCTAGCTCGTCTCAGCTCGGAGGGCACGTATGCTCGTAAATACGACGTCCCTTATTATTAGTAGCCATTGTTCGGGATTGCTCGGGTACAGTCGGCAGCGGCGCGGACGACGCAGCCAGTTTGTCACACGAGCCCTGTTGCTTTTGGACATTTAAAAACATGCATGTAATTTATTTTCGTAATTCATGTCCGTTTAGTTGACAACAAAAACCTATACGAGTTAACTAAGTGATAGCTATGAATCGTTACAAATAAATCATTCGGTAATATCCCTGAGCAATTGTAGCCATTGTCGAACAAAGGCGTAACTTTCGCTTCGCGTTCAATTCTTAATTGATTTAGATAAAATGGTGGATTGAGTTTTATTGGTCGCGACTGTACTTCTAGCTCGACGTCGGATATCCGACACTCGTAGCTTTAATATGCAGCCCTGGTTCGGCCGACCATTGCACAATTCAATCCTAAATAAACGCAATCCCGCCATAATTAGCTATGGAACTGATGAATTCACGAACCGCCATTAAAAATTCTGAACACAGCTTAATTAAAAATTGTGTTTATTAAAGCGCATTCCGACTTCGATAGATGTTAAAAATCGTTGGTAGTGTGTATGAAGGTGGGAGAAGGGAATAAAGGCTTTATCTCAGGTAGAGTCGGTGCATGCGATTGTGGGACGCCAAAATTGGAATCATTCATCTTTTAATCTGACGTGTTCTATTGTGGTCGGCACTGGCATGGGTTTAGTGGGAGGCCCGGCTGTGTTACTACGAATATTTATTGTTGTTCAACATATGGCTGCTATATCTGTATAAAACTGATCATTTACCTGAATGCTTTTAAATACGGAACATCAGATTCGATTAAATCAGTGGATACACATGGCCGGTTACGGGAATTTATATATTTGGGTTCAAGTAGGTACAAACTGTATTATTATATGCCTGGTTTGTCCCACTGCATGGTAAACTAGGTCTACTGCAATTGTGGGCAACTCTTTTAAAAATCGCAAACTGTAGTGTTTGTTTATTGTATATTTTTTTTTTTTAATATAGCGAACTTACCTATAGTTAACTACTTTAGGTACGTTAGCTAAGTATAACAATTACGAAATAATTACAGTCTTTATAAAGGTGTAGAAAACCTGTTGAAAAAACAAAATCCGAATCAAAAAGATAAATACAGAAGATTAAACACGGTTATCTGCGTGATAACATATTTATTTAATTATTTACTCAACCATTTTATTACTTCGAAGCTAGAAAACGGTGTACAAACAGGTGCTGAGATAACGAGAACAGAACTGTTGTACAAACATTTAAATAAAAATTCTAAAAAAGCTTTGCGGCGGCCATTAAAGGGCAGTCGATTAGAGGCTCGGCAGTAAGAGAGGCTTTTTAACATCGATCCATCAGAGCCTGGCCACAGATAAGTGCATATACCTGTCACAGTAATAAGTATTAAAGATTGAATCATACAAAGAAGAAAAAAAATCTTTGTAATGGTTCGGGTTCCGCGGCCGAATCTCTCGATTGATTAATACATACAGTTACAAAACAATGTTTAGTTGTATGTATAAATTCGTGCATGTTAACAAAAGTTATATTCAGTAATTATGTTTAGAAAAACTTTTGGCATTTTTCATTCACATTTTGACAAATTAAGTTATATCAGAGGCTTTTTACACAAGTTTTAATCATAATAATTATATAAACCTAGATGGTACTTCAGGTTTATGTGAGATCAAAAAAAAAATCCGCGTGCTACGAAAACTTGTAGCAATTGCTACGAACTTGACAAACTAATACATTATTATATTGAGTAACAAAGATCCGTTTATCTAACTCATCTATTCAAACATATCCTAATACTTGTTCCGAAAGCTACATAAGCCTACCTTTATATTATTGTGTTTCTAAAAATAAAACGGTATTCGTATTAACTGTCATAAGAGACCGGTTCTTGGCACCTTTTCAATGCACCTGAGTAGATTCCCGCGGTATGTTCGTTACATTTCTTCGTAAATTCTTTACTTATCGTCGAGTTCAAGTTGTTTTTCCTCAAAATGGTAAGTAGATCGTAGACTGGTGTTAATGTCTTGATCTTCTACATGTTTTTTTTTAAGTTATTTGTATTTTTATTTGATGTTTATCGATGTAAACATAGTGTAACTAAAACAGGTAGATACAGATGAAGTACTTAGTTAATTTTTTTTAACTCTGCTGGCAATCTTACTTCCTACTATAATATTATAAATGTGGAAGTTTGTATGTTTCGATGTTTGGATGTTTGTTACTCTTGATCACACAAAACCGGCCAAGTGCGAGTCGGACTCGCGCACCGAGGGTTCCGTACAAACCTGTAGGTATTCTCGGTTTTAAAATATTTTTTATTTTTTATTTTTATATTTTAGTTGATTGAATGTAAGGTAAATTGCTGTTTACGATTTATGACGTTTTAAAAAAAAAACTACTCACTCGATCTCGTTCAAACCAATTTTCGGTGGTAGTTTACATGGTAATGTACATCATATATTTTTTTTAGTTTTATCATTCTCTTATTTTAGAAGTTACGGGGGGGGGGGGGGGACACACATTTTACCACTTTGGAAGTGTCTCTCGCGCAAACTATTCAGTTTAGAAAAAAATGATATTAGAAACCTCATTACCATTTTTGAAGACCTATTCATAGATACCCCACACGTATGGGTTTGATGAAAAAAAACATTTTTGAGTTTCAGTTCTATGTATGGGGAACCCCAAAATTTATTGTTTTTTTTCTACTTTAGTGTGAAAATCTTAATGCGGTTCACAGAATACATCTACTTACCAAGTTTCAACAGCATAGCTCTTATAGTTTCGGAATAAAATGGCTGTGACATACGGACGGACGGACAGACAGACAGACAGACAGACAGACATGACGAATCTATAAGGGTTCCGTTTTTTGCCATTTGGCAACGGAACCCTAAAAACGGCTAAACGGATTTGGACGAAATTTAGTTCACATATAGCTTATAACCTGAATTAATTTGCACGTTGCGTTTAATCCCGGTAGTTCATTTTCGTAGCAGTATTTCCGACCTCCAAGGGGGCCAAAAACCGCTGCCAAGAACTAATAAGAAATATAACTGTGGGAAAAACTAAATTGCTATATGTATATGAGCACATTACTCACTTTGTCATTTCCTTGAACGCTTAATTTTAAAGTTTACACAAGTAATGTTAGGTTACCACGCGAAGCTCGTTCACTAACCACCAGATAGCGACAAATTGCTGACTACTGATTCACTAAACCCAAACATTTTTTGTCGACATTTGAAAGTAACTGTCTCAAAATCCGTATGTGGCTAGATACGCATCTTAAGTAAAAAGCTGTAGCGGCAACTAATGTATGTTCTTGATACTCGTTGCTTGATAAATGTTGTAACTGACAGCTGGGGCCACTACCTGAATGAAGCGCTCCAATTACTCTTGTTAATATATTGGTCTGACATCTTAAGTTAAATATTGTGTACTCACTCCTGGGCTAGTTTTGCTTTGGTACATGTCTTGCCTTTTCATTAACGAGAGATCAATGAATCAAGATTAGAAAATAGTCACACGCAAGCCCATCTAGAATATAAAGGTAGAAGCAAAAACTCTTCTGAATTTATATGGAGGAAGCATGTCAAATTCCTTTGGTAAAAAAAAGGTTTTCTAAAGTCTTGCTTAGTTAAGTTACTTTCATTTCTTTTTAACTTTTCAAACCTTTATTTTATCTCTTACTAGCTTCTGCCCGCGACTACGTCCGCGTTAAATTTCTTGTTCCCCCGACCCTTCCCGTCGCATCGAATTGCTGTCTAGAGATAAAGCAGTTCATTTCACGTCAATAATGTGAATATGACCACCTGGTACTTCGAAGGCAAATTTTTTGTCATACCACGTTTTATAGTGACTTGTATTCGTTTTATGTCGCGTCACACGGGAACGCGGTCGAACGGGATAAAAGGTATCCTATGTCCGTTTCCTGATTTTAAGCTACCTCCCACCAATTTTCAGCCAAATCGGTTCAGCCGTTCTTGAGTTATAAATAGTGTAACTAACACAACTCTCTTTTATATATAGGCTAGCTGACCCAGCGAACTTCGTATCGCCTCAGATTCAATAAATGTTGTAATAAACCTACCAAGTTTGACAACCTGATACGCGGTGGTGATCTGGTAAGCGTTTTCTAGCTGACACTCATATGTTTGTTTAGCTCCTACCCAGTTATGATAAGCAGGTACTTTGAAGGCATAAAGCGTTTTCTAGCTGACACTCCTTTGTTTGGTAAGCTCCTGCCAAGTTATGATAACCTGGTACTTCGAAGGCATAAAACATTTTCTGGCTGACACTGCTGTTTGATAAGCTCATACCAAGTTATGACCACCTGGTACTTCAAAGGCAACGTTTTTGTCATACCACGTTTTATAGTGACTTGTATTCTCTTTGACGTTTTATGTCACTTCTCACGGGATCGCGGTCAAACGGGATAAAAAGTATTCTACGTCCGTTTCCTGGTTCTAAGCTACCTCTCCACCAATTTTCAGCCAAATCGGTTCAGCCGTTCTTGAGTTATAAATAGTGTAACTAACACAACTTTCTTTTATATATATAGATTATATACATGTATATAGAAACAGAGAAAAAATAATCAGAGGGCATCAAAAACTCGTCTGTATCGCTGTCAATAGGAAAAGTGCCCAAAAGGCTGGCAGCATTGCCACGTTGTATGAAAATACTGATTCTTTGGTCAATAATAGGCCAGCCCTCTGGTCACGTGAAGAGTCGACCTACCGCTTGGCTATGTCTCGAAAAACGAAGTGGGCACTCGGACCCCATGGCCCTAATATTTCAACCCCAAACGGCTCAAATATGTAACTTCCATTGAGGTTGGAATATGTTAAGTTACTGATGTAAATCTAAGTTTTACCGTTCCTAAAATTCATAAAACAGTAGATAATGGGAAATCTCCATCCACGATGTAATCGCTCATTAGTGAGTACCATTTTCACGATTGCTTCTGTCATGCGATACTTGTAAGGAAGTGAAAAGTGCTTGTGTATCATTTGAATGAATATACAATAAGTACTCATTATACCAAGAAGCGTTTATAAATGAGAAAAATTTGTTACATGTAATCAAATTACATTACAGATAACAAACACTATCTGTAAAGGTTTCGATAGTTTCTAATATTAATTCGAGAAGCAAAACCAAATATTATACCGCTTTTTACGAAAATTACGCGGATGGAGAACTATGGAATTTGGCAAAGTTAAAAGTATGTATGGTGAAAGAGTGCAGAAAGCTAATATTTTTTTTTTTATAAAAATTTAAACGAATTTTTCGATTCCTGGGCGACAAAGAGTATATGTATATTAATACGTAAAGCAAAATGTTGTACCCCTTTGTACGAAAATTACACGAATGGAGGATTATTAAATTTGGCGTAGTAATAGTTTATAAGCAGAAGAAGTGCAGAAATCGAATATTTTTATATAATATTGTATTTCTATTTAAATGAATTAGTGACTAGAATACCCCATATATATCACATTTATTCGCTAAGAAAAGTTTAATGCGAAATATCATTTCACATAATTAAAATGAAATCATATGGCGTATGACGTGTATTACCATAAGGAGACTAAAATTTATTATTGCCATCAAAATAATACGAGTAATAATAGTTTTACAATCCGAGTTTTCCTATGAGTGGGGACTGTTCGGTATCTATGCTCGTAAACTTGGAATTGCCTAATGAATAACACGGGATTAAGTTTAATGGCAAAGTTACAGGTCTTGTCATTTGTGAGATTTTTATAATTATAAATTATTATGAAACTAGTGATCACCCGCGGCTCTTTCCCAATGGACGTCACTTTTATTACGGTGAGCTCAGGGCATTGTTGGCTTTTAATGCCTAACTTATGGAAAGCCAGGAGTTTTATGATTATCTATTGGTTCCAAAACAAAACGACGCTTAAGAAATCCCTTTTCATTCAAACATTAAAAGAATGTCACCCTCGTTATTTTAAAACGTTTAATGAATATCCTAACTAATCACAGCGCACAATCAGAAGTTAACGTTTAGCATCTACATGAGAACATAACGTTCATATGTTTTTATATTACCTTTTTCGCCAGTAATTACGAACGATCAACATTAAAGTTTTGCTGGGCCACGGCAGCGAATATAAATCGGGTGTTTCATGAAATATCGAGTCGCAGCCGTGGGCTACGCGGCACGAACGCGTCGCCGCCCTTATCTCTGCCGATACGATTTTATACGATATTCGATTTTTCTTTTTCTGACTTTTATGGATCGGTTGTTCGCGATGTATCGATAATTCGCGATCGGTCTTTCATGTTATAATTTCTATACAGGTAGCGACGCTCGCTCTGCATCGCTCCCGGTGGCTTCTAAACTACAACATTGTAACATTGATTTGTGGGTTACTAATAAGCGAGCAGCTTTGGCACTATTTCAATGTTCTCAAGTGTATCAGAAATCGCTCGGGTTACGATGGATCCTTTTTCCTATAAAAAGCGTTAAGCCATATAAACCCGTTGCAAACCGCGTTCTCACAACGTACGGCCGCTTCATAACTGGCTACTTTATGCTATTGTAATGATCTAGGAGCTGCTACTGCCCACAAAAACACTCGCATTGTCTCTAGACTTGTTACCGTATACAGCCATGTATTTTATCACTTCGCGCGTTGACGCAGACACTTCCGAGAAAAAAGTTTCAAGTCGCTGCGTTTTTCTCTCTTTCATTTTTTTTTTCTCATACCCCGAGCCGAGCTTATGCTAGGTAAATACGGACAGAACTGTGACAGTTTTCATACCTTTATATTATTTGTTTAGGTAACCCGAGCCAGTAGGGCATGTGTGCCGAACAAGTTGTAAAGATAATCTACATGTGCATACATAATCGTTAAAACTAATACTAAGCACCAACTATTTCACGGTGCGGTCGGTTAATGAGCATAAAAAATGGAGATGCTGCTTATGAATTCCTGTTGTGTACACAGTTTTCGAAAAAGTTTCGCAGACGAATTATTCATAATGACTATCAGAGAACGGTATTATTTCAGCGAATTTTATGACTTATTGCCATATTATTACGACACTTTTCTGGTTGACGATTGTCGCGCCCATGTTCGGAATTTATATAACGGCTCGCTTTTAAATTTTTTAAAATACCGTGTTTGTTGCTCGAGGGTTGAAGGTACAATCGATTGAGTTTATGATGGGTATTTTTTATTATATTATGTTAATTCACTAAATATGTAGTTACACGGTTATGATTGCATGTATGAAAGTTTTATCAGGAACCTGTGTGAGCGCATCTGGAACTTTTTTTAATTTGCAACGTCTAAAATTGCAAATATTTTCCTTGCCTTCATTGAAGTGCGTTGACAGACATTTTATTATTAAATGAAATATAGTATTGAAGCCAATGTTCAAAATAATTGCCAACATCTTCTGAAGAAGTTAAAGTAAACGTAAATACATTTATTTAATTTTGTTGTTTCAATTCAATAGACCCAATATACCAAATTAAAAAAAAAACTTTTAATAGGTACAAATAATTACAGTGTTCATAATATTTTGTCGCCTAAAAACGTTCATATTTTGATCACAGTCCGTCAAAATACCTCGAGTTTTCATAAATTTTTAACATTTGATTGTCGCCGAAATGAGACTGCAACAAAATTTTAAACGTTTTTAATAATGAGAAATTGCAAGCAGAAACCTTCTTATTTTTCCCACATCAAGTGCTACACTAACACGTCAACTTAGAAACACGGAATCAAGACCGAAGTATTGGCAAAAAACGTTATAACAGGAGTCGGTATCAAAAATAAATAAAAAACTTTTATCACGGGTAGTGTCGGCGTTTGCTGTCGTGTCATAACTTGTCGCGGCCAGCTTCGTTACACGCCGGTAACGTTACACGACAAGCAACCGGACACCTCGTTGCGTGTTGCATGCGTGTGGTGGGCGGTGTCCCTCCGGCTCCCTACAAAATACAACAATAACAAACCAATAATGCTACCTTATATACAATACAGCTGCAGTATTAGCACCGATCTGTTCCACGCAGCGGGAACGGCGGAATAATCTGTGTAAATAACATAGGTCACGAGGCTGTGGCCCGTTGTACGTATCACTTACTAACTACATTCCGGATTCTACAGACGTCAATGTGTTGGGCATGTAGGAGTCTTATTCAAACCTAAAATAGCCTTTATAGATTTATCTGATTCCAAATTTCGAGAGAATTTTTGAATTGCGAGAGTTTTACTATTTGCTGCTCAATCAGAATATTTGGTAACCAAACAGGATGTTAACCCGCATAGAAACAGCTTATTTTGTTTATATTAGTAGACCTAAACTATCATAATCTGTTACTGTATTTGCATATTATGGCAATATTTTGGGATTAATTGAGATATATGTATAAGTTTTAATACTGTCAAACATCCATAAATATTGTTTTACTGTTTTACACTATAACTTCTTTTTGGGAAAAAAAAACGAGATTAATATAGTTGTTTACACGCACATTTGGAGTTGCTAAATCGGGTAGATATCAAAAAAATATTTCTACGTATATATCTAGTATTTCTCGATTTATGTATGTACATTATATCACGCCGTCTTTCCACGGGGGTAGGCAAGTACTTAATAATCGTAAATAATTTGTTATGTATCCCATGATAGACTACTCAAAAACTTTTATCTCTCCTTACTAAGACTGATAATAGGCATTATATTAAAAATGTACCTCGTACGTAGATAAAACGTATTTATATAACGTAAAGTTGCGAATTAGACAGAGGCAGCACTCCACAGAAATGGCGTAACAATGAAAGCTCATTAAAGCTCTTTCATACTACCTGTTATTTAATAAACCTTTGTTTATGCATTTGGATTTGTTTCATCATGGTTTCAATAAATTGTTAGGAATACATATATATATATATTCTTCAATATACACCTTGACACACGATAAAAAGTCCAAAAATAAGTATAATTTGCAACTTTTCAAGTCATGGTTAAAATTCATATAATTAAATAAATCCAACATATAAAGAATAATGGTGACTATTTTAGAAAAAAAAATTACTTAATATTGATTTGTAAGCTCAATAGGAAGACGCCGCGTACGCATGATCCAATCACGTGAGATCAACGACCAGTCATTGTATCAATTTAGTTGTCAACGTAACAAATCGATTGTATCCTGACCCGGCAGAACTGTGAGCATTTGCGAACCGCTCCCTCGCCTCGTAAATAAATTTTAATAATAGCCCGTGAACTTGTTCAAAGCTTAGGGCTATAATTTTTCATTTATTTATTGATATCTAATTATTTAAACTATCCTTAAAAATAATACAACATAACCTTCTAATCGTATCGTTCTGCCCCCGTTCCTAAATCTACCATGCGGCGGAATGCCGGAGAACGAGTTTTGTATCCGTCCTGCTCGTTTCTACGTTATGGCTATTTCCGTCCTTGTCGGGCGCTTGTCATTTTCTATAAGTTTTTCTAACATTCTCCGCTTGCACCGCCCCCTCTATTTCGGCCAAACGCCTGTCTTATGAGCGATAACTTTTGTTTGTTCAACAGTTATGACTATTGTTTGACACACCGATGCTTGTTACGCCCGCTTTGAGTGTTTGCTCACTTAATGAAGCTCTGTTACCTCATCCTTCTAATGAGTCTTTATTTATTTCAAATACACATTAGTGTTAGTCATCACCTTCATTGTTAGGTTACGAAATTGCAAAGTGGCGACTGCTAGCGCCGAGCTTTTGTGTCTATTCTTGGCACAAGTTCGTCTGGTGTTGCTATATGAGATATTATGATCGACAATTAGCAGCTGATTGTGGCCCTGATCAACATAAATTAAAAGTCTCCCGATAACATTGGAACCAATAATAAAATACAACAATAATCAAAATGTTCTTTGACCGCGGCTAAAATCTTAATCTAAGCATGCGGGCTCAGCGGCCGCGGCTGCTTAATGCTAACGAGTTACAAATTAAAAGAGACCGAGACGTGTGCCAAAGGTAACTTTATGGGCTTCGCATGTCTTATATCAATAAATTATTAACTACGCTCCTTGTTTGATTTTACATTCATACTTATTATTATTTACCTTAAAGTAGACTTTAGGCCCTTTGTTTATAGTCCAAAATTGTGTACGAAACATTTGAGCGGAGACTTTGGAACTTAACCCTTACGACACGGCATTAATGTTCAGTTTGTAGTGACATGGGTGGGGATGAGCATGTACAAATAGTAGCAAGTAAGTAGGTATTTGAGCGTAAGCGAGGAGAGGCGAGAATCTTTAGTTTTAATTAATACGCTGAATCTAGGCGCGTATTCGCTATTTTCAATTAGTCGTCGGCGCCAGTAGCATGTTTTGAGCTATGTGATTTAATGGGATCCCGTATTTCCCATACAATTTATTATTAACCTATAAGTTTGGTCGGGAGTGGGGTCAATAGCTGGCTCAGACGTGAACTGCCGCACTAACAATCACAGAGTGGTCATGCGATAGCTTATAATGAATATTTCATTGTAGACGGTGCCTTTACAAGCTGGGTACCGCTAACGTCTGAGAGCGTATATGAGTCATAGGTCATTAAAATTAATAGTTTTCAACAAACCCTCAAGTAAGCTTCGGCTTTAGTACGGTACATTGCTAAATACGTGAACCGTTACCCATTAACTCGGCTTATCCTAAACGGCTATGATATTTATCTAGATAGTCGAAACTGTATACCTACTTATCACAACACTTGTAAGAAAATAAGAAAATGAGCATGTGTAAGTTGGTCGTAAAAGATAAAGTTGTCAATTTACGATGAGGTTTCCGAGTAGTTATAAAGTTGAACAGAAAGTGAGTGTCCGGCGCGCGGCGTCGTTCGCGTCCGACTGTCTGAGTGTCCGGGCGTCCGGGTGTCCGAGTGTCCGAGTGTCCATACAGTCACGAGCCTACGTTCACTTGATGTTATTCTCACGACTTTTCTCACTATTTGACACCAAATAATAATTATCACGTCGCTTTTCAAATATCTTGTGTCAAACAGATCGCCTACACGTACTAAATAAACTGAGAAAGCAAGTGTGAAATTAGTTCACGTACCGAGAGTTCCGTATAACAGCATAATCATGTGAATACGGTGGTAATTGAGATCAGGATTTCCTAGTTCCTCTTTGTGACTAAAAATGTATTCTAATCGGTAATTAATGCGACGTTTAGATTGTGTATTGAAAGACAAAGCTCACTGTTCCGT
Organism: Aporophyla lueneburgensis; assembly: GCA_932294355.1. Classification (NCBI taxonomy): domain Eukaryota; kingdom Metazoa; phylum Arthropoda; class Insecta; order Lepidoptera; family Noctuidae; genus Aporophyla; species Aporophyla lueneburgensis. The sequence continues at coordinate 14,815,363 of OW028746.1, read as the reverse complement.
TTGTGATTGCAATTTTTATTAATCCTGAAACCCAAAACGTTGTCGTTAATTAAGTTATTTTAAGCGGAACAGCTGATCTGAATATGTCAACATATTCACTACGGCGTACTTCCGTAGTAGTTTACTTGTCAGACCGTCATCGTCAGACCGAAAGAAAGAGAGAGAGAGAGAGTGAATTTTTAGTCACGTAACACGGAAAATTCTTCGTAGGCATCGCAGCGCGTCTGAACAAACAGGGTCACACATATTTCCATGCTTCTGTCCAATACATTGATTAATTGACAGTAATCATATGTACATATTTAGCTGTATTGTAAATTCAATCTTTAATATATAATGTCAATGAACTCTTTCTCAAGTGGGAAGAAAAGCAATAAACATTTTTATAGTCTAAGCAGCCTATTCCTTTGGATTTGGTTTACGATTTTCTTCTGAACATTGCGTAACTAATGTCAAGCGGTTGACTGTTGATTATGGCATTTATAAAGTTGTTTGTTTATGTCCCTCTATTTCGGCGATCGGCTAATGCCCCGTAGCGATTGCAATCAAATAAAACGTGCCGCCCGGGCCAGCCACGCAGCTACTTTTCAGTATTAATATAATAAAACTGCCTACTCTCTGGCAGAGTCTCGATAGTACGGCAACACGACAAAGTCATACGCTGTCGGCTTACGTTAGAAACTTTCCGCCTTCTCAGCCTCCACGACGTTTAGCCTCAATACAAGCCGACGCCTTTACCTACCAATCAACAACATAATGACCGTCTAATCAAAAGTAAGGCATTAATTTATTTAACTCCACTGAACCAGTAGTTAAAGTCGGTTTAGCGCAGTAAGTCGCAGATTCACAGCGGCATGTAGGAGAGAGGCTTCCGGAGCGCGCGTGCGCTTTCACGACAACAGACCTCAGAGCCATTCGCCTTTTATGTGGGATCGTAAATTTCACGACACGTTATTTTATTATTAAATTATTCAACTGAAATATAAGCTCTATTGCTGTTTATTGATTAGAGACAATACAATAGTTACTACTGGGAATGTTTTTGATTATTATGTATTTATTCAATGAAAGCCTCCGATTAAAATATTGCGGAAATGGTATAATACTTGCATATATCTGTCACGAATCAATTTTACGAACCTCCGTACGGAAAGTAAAAGCGACTCAAGTCAAAGAAGCAGGATGTTTAGATACGGTACCAGTCGAGGTACGTAATTAGAAAAACGACAATCATCAAGTTTAAAGAACATTTAGTTAAATTAAATAAACACGGAATGTCTTGTTAAAAAAACGTGGAGGTACAAACAAGCTCTAAGCTTCGGCACCGAAATTAGTTTCTTAATCAGAATGCCACGGTCATTTTAGTAATTTATAGCGTCGTCTATACGTTAGTGTTTGTTTCCTCCATCGTCGGGCAGGTAACATATTTCTTGAGACAGCGGGGGGTGTCTGGGGCAAAGTTAAAGGATGCGCAGGAGTGCCCCTACGCGGAGGCGGCATTACTTATATATACCATATCGAATTTATTGGTCCAAGGGCTATAAAACAATAGTAACGTAGAGAAATGATGTAAGATACACAGCTAGAAACTAGGAGCTTTGATTTTTTAGTAAGAATGGATAACCTGTTTCCTGTGCTTTTAGATAGAAAAAAAAACAAATTGTATATAGTGTGTAGTTTTGAGGATAGTGGTGGCCCAGTGGTAACGGTCGTGACTTACTAGTAGTAGGTCGTGAGTTCGAACCTAAGCAGGCGCTTTACTTTGTGTAAATTAGTTCATCACCTCTGCTCTCAAAACGGTGAAAACATCGTGAGGAAACCGGCATGTCCTAGAACTAAAAATTCGAAGACATGTGACATCTACCAACCCGCACTGGGCCCGCGTGGTGGATTATGGCCCACTCCTTCTCACCGAGAGGAGGCCTGTGTCCCAGCAGTGGGAACGTTATAGGCTGCTGATAATGGTGTAGTTTATGGAACTCCTTCTAGCAGCAATGTTAAGAAAGTTTATTTTAAGCTCACAAAGGTTATTTTTAATAATAATTGCGTAAGATAGAAAATAAATTAAAAATGCAAAAACGAGCCTACCGTCAATCTCGATTAATATTCTCTGGCTGTAGTCAGGATGTCTCGCACACCTGTGACACCTTAATGACTCCGTGATAAGTTAACAATTAAGATGGAGCTATGTACAAGACCGTATTTCTCTCTAATTGCTACGCAAATAGAATATTTTGTACCACACAGCATAAAGGAACTTACTAACACATGCTGCGCTTAGAAAACACAACTCGCACGATGAAACGAATGACGCTAACAGAATAGGCCTTAATAATTCAGATTTAATAAAAGCACTTCAACATATTTAATCTCTTAACAAACAATAACTCATCTTTAAGTAACAAGGATCATTACAATAGGTATTTATTTACACAGCTATGTAGTAAATACACTTGCTGATAGTCGCATAAATAAATGAACTTTATTGTTGTTAATAAAATTCTATATGCAGCTCCTGACGCCCCATCTTTTTATAGGGCACCTTTGTAAATTACGTTAGGGCAGAGCTTACCTGGGGCCTCGGCGTGGAATCGATTAGGTGCGTTTCGAACATATTTTCGTCGGAGTTCCATTCGATGACTCGCTTCAACTTTTGTCGCTTGATTGCTTTTTGATGTGGCGATAAATGTGACTTATGTGGTTTTGGGTTAACAGCGAATACATTTGTGTAATGATGGGTTTGTGCACAACGGGCGGGGAGCGTTTAAGCTTTAATGTGAGAACGTTGTTATTAAGGTTTCGGTAACGTTTCACAGCTGAGTGGACACGGGAACACAGCGATGCGTTTCATTCATTTTCTAGTTCATAAATAAACAGCTCATTCGGTAATAAATATATAAGTATTAATTATCAAAGCACGTAAATGAACGTTACTAATTGTATTTTATGCTGCATACTCTCCAAATAGCCCATTAATTATACCTAATATGCCATTCGTATGTTATATATAAATGTATTCTGCAATACTACATAAAATAAATTTACTTTTATATGTGTTCTTGTGGTGGATGGTTTTATCACATATGTAATATTTATTATGCACATGAGGTTTAATATATGAAACTTTTATGTTCCAGGTATGTACAGCCAAGTGCTTAGAAGTTCTCGCCTATTGAGCGGTGAGTTTAATAAACAATTCGCGTTTTAATGACATGTCTCGCACGGCTGCATTATATCCAACACACGAGATAATCACAAAACACTTATCAAACAAAAAGTATTTTAATTTACCGAGGGGCAAGAGCTTCATTCCTGCATGCCAGCATGCCCTCAGATAGATCGACTCAACCTAGATCGCCGTTGGCAAAGAAGCATTCAGCTACTAGTCAATCTTGGGCAGGCATGCGGCGGCCATCTTGAATCCGCGGACAGACGGACGGACGAGAAGACGCTCCGACTGTAATTGCAACGCTATTCGCCCCCAGCCGTTTTTATAGAATAGTAATCCTGCAAACTGTGTTTGATACGGTCGTGTGTGCTGTCCCTAAGACGCGACACTGCCGATACAAAGTTAAATCACATTCTTACTTAATTCAATTGACTCGTAACTACTTGAAATCTCACGATGTCTTTTTGTAAAATCACTAAACATTCATGTTTTATAAAATTACTGGTAATTAGTTGTTACTTATCTCGTTGGCAAAGTGTCTGTAAGTGTAATTATCATAAGCAGTCCCCGGTGACACTCGTATTAACAACGATGAACTTGCTCCGAGCTATTTCAGGACAAGTGTTGAAAACGGCGTCAATACATTAACGTCCCTATTTGTAGACTAACAGCCGATAGAAACTTAAGATAGTATTTCTTTATAGAAAACACTAAGATTTTAACTATTATGTAAGGCACGTAGTCGGCCTTAAATGGTCTGTAATTGTAGGTAGTTGTGGAGAAGTTTTTGCACCTGTGATTACTGTCGCAACGATCCGACACCAAGTTTTTGCTACTTCCGAATGATATATTGTAGGTTTAGACGTGAACGGTGCGCCCGCACCGGATACCGGCCTACATGGACAAAATAAAATGAGCCTTTGCTGTCAAAGTAAATTATGTTCTGAATTCAATAAAATCAACTTTTCTACGATTGTAAAAATATCTATACAAATGTCATCTCAAACATTGTTTCTTATCAATAACAGCAATTTAATTTCTCCTCAGCTACAAGTTTCAGCGTTCATGAAACTTGTAGCAGAGTACGCAAAACAGAAGCAGTAGGGAGCTTTCATTATAATATATTAGGTAGACTTAACGCTGCATACCGCATACCACACACCAAGCAATTGCAGTTAAGGATTGGCAATTCTAAAAAGTAGTCGCTCGTAATCTAACAATTGCAGAAATGTTGCCGTTATTTCTCCAGCATGATAAACATAGATCAATTAACGCGCCTAATTCCAATCTGGGCTCAAGCCCGGCTGACCAAACTCGGCGGCGGTGTAACGTAACTTTCGAGATTTCCCGAATGGACCGGTACAGTCGACTTTTACCAATAGCATAACTTAAATTAAGAACACAAATACATTTATCATTCGCCTTTCGGAACAATGAGAATAATTTATGTCTGCTTTTCTAGCCCACACGAGTGCCGTGTTCGTTATATGCACGACATAGATTTTGAATCTTTGACATTTGTAGATTGTGCTTACATACGTCTGTCCTCTACGTCTTTATTTTGCACACATTGTTATTTATTTATTGCTTTGTCTATCCTGACTCATATTGCTTTGTGATGACATTATTTGTTTATCAATATGGAAATATATTTCGCCTACGATAAACCTTAAAATAAACTTAATAAACTAAGATGGTGCAAGCTGTAGTGATCAATGCAGAGTATGTTAGTTGGTTTGTCACCAATAAAAAAATCACAGAATTCAATTTCAAAATCTATGCAAAACTTTAATTACTCGTTAATTAGAGCTAACCGTACCTCTATGTAGATTTAAGACATTAACTCTTTTTTTTTAACTACGTTTACTCATTCACAGACCTATATACATATATTTATCTAAATTAAAAGCGTTTTACATGTGACTTAATTAGTCACTAGTGACATGCGACATTTTGACTGATACTGAAGGAAGTAAGTCGTTTTATTTGGATCACAGAAACTGGAGTGAGTTTGTCATTCATGTCTGCATGTTTGTCGATTTTGTTTATATAAATGTCTCAATTTCTATTTGAGTTGGTCCGCTGCGGAAGTAGTGCGCCAGTTTCAACCGTGGCGTGTGTCCGAGGACTGTGAGAATATGTATTCATTACACTTTGCATGCGAGTATGGGAGGTCTATTCTTAGATTAATGACACTGTTAAATTTAATCATCTTTATCTGTAATGTAATGAATCAATCAATGATTCTATAATGTAGCGAAACATTCGTTTAACGCTATTAATTATTCCATAACTTGCAGATTGTTAATCGACATACTTGTTTTTGTATGACGGATTTCTAAATATAAACGCATTATTATCATAAAACCAGTTTTATAGATTTACTTGTGTGTTCAATATACAACGGATCGCTTTAGTAAAGATCTTAGAAAGATAAAATTGTGTGCTAATGAGTCAGCGCATTTTATTTTAGTTGTCCGAAAGAAATATTTGACGCAGTAACCTGAAACTGTTTTGTATATTTTACGCGGGCTGGCGGGCGATAATTTCGATACTCGGCCGGCCGTCTGGCAGGGCTAACGTGGCATTTATGATTTATAATCCGGCCCCCGTCGGGTCCCCTCTTCTCAGAGACAGCAGACTTAAAAATAATTTTGATTTTAAATTGGAAGCAACTTATTAAACTGGGGTTTTATGTGATGGGACATTGTAAATGATTGGCGGTCCCAATGTATCGGTGTTCGACTCACATAAACTAGAATATGTTCGACGGACGTATTTTTGTTTATGTTATTATACGGGGAAGTGGAAAACCTTAGATGGGAAATCTCGTAACAGTTGTCGTAAAAGTTAACGGGGAGCTACCCAAGAAATGAATACTTCTGGTATGGCATGTTAGCTCTACGCGACCAATTATAGCTAAGAATAATATATTACAAAAACTTCGATGTTGATATCGATCAATATTTATTACATAAATTAATAAATCACATGTCTGCATAGTTACAGTTCTCCTGACTTCAGAGAAAAAAGTTCGATTCGCACACACATATTTACAGTGACTTTATATGAAAGATGTTTCGCAGACAACGTAGCATACAAAAAGTCATAAAGTATGTTAGTTAATTGCGCATAGTACGAGCAGCTATTTAATAACGGAGATAATCTCGCGTGATGCATATTGCGAGTGACACTCACATGCGAGCATAATGCTGTGACAAACTGCTGATGATTCCTGTATTATGTATCGGCCAACGTTTAACACGACCGCTGCTCTCGCCACCTAATTACGGCAGTCACGCTTCAACTAAGAAAATCTTTTGTGCTCTTTTTCCGAGCGTTGAGAAATGTAACAAAACGGGTTGAAGAATTTTTTTAGTCGGAATTACTTTTAGTGTCACGGCTTCGACCGGTGACGGTTTAATGAGAAAGCTTTGTGATCGCTGAGCAAGTCGACTCTGTGTCGAATTGTCGTTGTGATGTTCTTAAAGTTTTATTTTACCAGGATCGCGTCGGATGCCCATGTAATCCTTATAGTTGCTCTTTATAATGTCGACCTTAGATCTTTCAATGTGCTAGGCGAATTCTTTTGCCTTTTTGTAAAAACAACTATGGCGAAAGATTTGCAAGTTAATTCGATATAATTATGTAAACTGTCCAAATTATTCTTTTATAACGGTACCGTGATTGATGTAAAATATTCTTTGAGGCCGATAATTTACGAAGAATATTCGTCGATACAAAAAAAGGAAATGTGTTGCACTGAATATTGAAATTCATTAAGTTCGTAGCGGGGTAGGTGAGGTGGTGAGGTGGGGGGAGGTGCGCTCGTGACGGTGCGCCGGCGCAGCGCCGCGTGTCGATGTCGTGTCGCGCCCATGACGAATCCTCCTCGATGACCATACCCCTGACCAACGCTCGTTATGGATTTCGAATTTTGAGTTGCGACACTTAGATTTAGTAAATAAGCAAAATCAAGAGTTAAGGACAATCCCTAAAACTAGTTTCTACATAGTTCTGGATGCAAGTCATACATGCAAATTCTTGGAGTAGTAACAAAATTTGTCTGCTACCAACTTTCAGACATTATAAATTATATCGCTTGAGGTCTTATTATCCCCAGGCACATTTAAAACAATACCCAATCGTATCTAACAAAAATTGGGCCAATTCTCACCCAATATCTTTGGTTCCCGCAACTAATCTAACTGCCTCCAGACCAGTACGATTTACGTCGCAATTGCACAATTATTTTATTGCAAAACATAGAGAAACCAGTCCCAATGATGCGTGTAGCTACCGAAGCACCTGGTTATAGTAATGCGTACAATTTTGTTCAGTCTGTAAAAGATAAGACTTAAGGTATGATAGTTAATATTTATTTGTATGTAGTGTATTTGCGTGTGTGTGATCGTACATCAAGATATCTGTCGACGTAGGCCGTAAAAGTCCACACAGTTTTAATAAATGGAAATGAGTGAATCATTGTCACATTCAACCACCATGTTTTCATTATTTAATAAAGAAGAATACAGAAGAAATTCTTCGTCCTTAGACTCCCCAGGACGTTAAAAAAGCGTCCAAATTTAAACTCCTGTTTATGATCAAAACAAGAGATAAGTATCTTAACCTCTCGGACAAATACTATAGTGAAATGTAAGGTAGTGGTGTAGGGTTTTAAATGTGTGTTTAATTTAAAATGATTGCGAAACACCGTTAACTGCTCCAGGTTAACTGGTATCCATCAAAGGAAATTCTATGAAATTGGCCATTGTGTCGGCTGAGCCCATAACTCGAACCAGCTTAGAAGGATCGCTCTTTAACCCTCGGCTCGCTTCGTGATGTCGCCTCGACCCCGGGCGAATCTATTTTGCCCATCATAATCGCTGCTTTCAATTTACGGTGGCTATTCTATCGCTTGATATATAGCACCGTTCGATTTCCAATGTTGGTTATTGTTCGATATCGTTTTAACCCTTAAGGTGTAATGTTAATAACATATTTTATTAAAAGAACAATGCAATGCAGTAATGAGGATCATATTTTAAACGAATGCTAACGTCCTAAACGGCTACGTACGTATTAAATACTGTATATGAATGCCGTATAGATAGGAATTACATTAAATAAACTCAGAAGCATTCCAATACACACGGGAAGTATGGAAACCTTATCAATAAGGCGACGGGGAGTCCGATCATATCGCTCGTTGAGCACAGGAATATCTACACAGAGAGTTACGAATAAGCTCGCACATTACCTTATTTCGAAATCGTGACTGGAAAAATATTATATTATCCATTCATACACATTATGTTAATGTCTATCAGTTATATTATTACCCGAGTATCGAACTTGGGCATAGTTTCAATTTATGATTGAATCATTTTGATTTCTCCAGAAATTTTTGTTTGTTTATCTCGGGGTTACTAATGAACTATAAAACGTTGATGGTATGAAGTAAAGCGGGGATATTTTCATAACATTTTGTTTAATGTTCTTTCAGTATCGTTTGAAAGTAATTAGGGAAACATTATATTTTCGTGTGACAAATTCGAGTTTGTGAGAACGTGAAGCTTTATGATTCTGTGGCTTACTGAATCGTGAACAAAGATGGCGTCCGGGAAATTGTTATTGGTAATGGTTGGACCGAGTGGAGGCGACTGCATCCGAGTGCAGTCGAGTGGCGGCGAGTGGCGAGCGCACCGGTTCGATGTGATTCATCAATTTTTGTTGGTCCGCCACCATTTTGAGATTTTTCTTTGAGATAGTGTTCTTATGACTTGCAACACTGGTTACTCATGTTTTCGTTATCTATTTGCATGTCACTCATATTTTGAGATACGCGATACATTCTGAATCTTTGTCAGCTAATCTTTTATATTTTTTTAATTTGGAGTACTTAATCAAACGAAAATAATCTAGTAAAAATCTGCAAGAGAGTGCGTAATGTGTTATACAATATAATCATTTTGTTGCAACACTTATCATTTTATTTCACTTCCTTATCCTACTATAATATAAATTTGACAAACTTGGGTTCGGTATTTAAAACTATGCAACTCACAACCTAAGCGCTTACAAATTATTTTTAACGGTAAACGCCAGGTATAATGTACCATTACCTAGAACTGTGGTATGTTTAGGCTTCACTTAGCAAGAGCTAGCACGCACGACTGTGACAATACAAGACACATGTCGAATTCTGCATGGTATTTGGACACACACTTACAGACTTCTAATGTCTGTTCCAAAAGTATGTGTTAAAAGTGTAAACAAGCCGTGTTCAGGTTTAATTCTTACACAATAACTTACTTAAGGAAATTATTAACACATTCATCTGTATTTAGAACATTTCAACTTTACATCTCACATTTTCTAACAATTATTGTGTCAATCATCGTCGTTTCAACTGAAATATAATTAAATTGAAATTAATTACCGTAAAATTGGCAAATGAAAAATATCCGTAACGTGATAGCACACAACCAAATCATTGACACTCAATAGTGAAGTACAAAGTGGAATATCAAATTTCCGAAGATACTTTTTCCGATTCATTTGTTAACATTTTCATCGCGTACTTCCAGTTGGTGTTTAGTGTTAGTGAATAGTCTAAATTTCTGTAATAGGTCCAAAGTATTAAGTTCAATATTGATTGGGAAAATTTGACAGTTTCGGGTAACTTGATGTGCTGGCATTTGTTCAAAAGTGCCAACCAAATACTAATGTATTCGGCTAGATAGAGACAATAAGAAAAGTGATATTTACTGGTCACACTTTTTTGTAAACACACACTAATCGTTTAGGTTAAAATTAAATTACTTATAAGTCTATTCATAGGTCTAGAGTGTAATAAGAATACGGTCCATCCTATTGATGAACCATTTTTTTTGGGTGGAAAATCATCTAATGACTTCTCCCGCTCAGGGTGGAGCGGAAGGGCGTGTCAGACTTTTACTGACGACCGTAGCACACCAAGCTGACGCCGCTAAGGAGGTCGGCACGCAGCACACAGTCGTACCCGATATCCCACAGACCCAGGTTCGATCCCTGTGGGACATCGCACGACATCTCTCGCCGATTCTATTTTCCCTGGTGACCGGGGTAGATGGCGACCCTATCCGTCAGATAGGCCTCGACCTATTGATGAACTGGTAAAGAAAAAAAAAACAAATTTCTAGAACAGACCGTACCTACGTACAATATATGACACATGTCATGGTACTGTTGGAATCTTCACAAAACGAGTGCATTAGTGTACGATGCGTCTATGACGTCATGAAGAACAAGTGTCAAGACATTCGATAACACTTTGTATCACAAGTGCTAACTGAATTAACACCTGCGAGCGCTTACGTTGAAAAATAGTTCCCAACATGTACCAGGTGTTTTATTTATGAGTACAATTTCTTTGTTTTGCATTCCTCGAGCTCTTACACTATCTGAAAGTAAAAGAAAAATGTTGAATGCTATACGTAGGTAACTGTTTATTTTTTGAGCTATTCATAGAAATCATACAATACAGAATCCTTCTGAATGCGATTGAGGTAAAAGGTAAATGGAGCCCAACTTGCGAAGAATTCGGGATCTAGGAAGTGCAAGGTTCGACTCTGAGTCCTCTACCTCAATTGCTTTACTTCTTGTAGACGAAGGTGGCATTTTTCCTATAAAATGTGAACAAACATCATGGAAATCACACGTGCTCCGTGCGCCACGCTGCGTAGTCGCCCCGACTACTCTCCGCTATTTTGCAATTTAAATTTATTTAAATCGCAAAATTCGGAATTTCCTGTTTCTTCAGATTCAGTCTAAAACCGTACTGTCTTGTTCGCAAGACAGTGGTATTTCTGATTCGTCAGAAAATCGTCAAAAACGTGTGTTGTGTTGTGGCCCCTTCAGGGCAAATCCACAGTTTCGTGGTCACTCGGTGGATACCTTAACGGTGCCAACGAAGCCGAGTGGGTGCAGACCCAACGCACCCGTCTATCCCCTTCAGGGCTAGACGAAAGTTGGACGGGTCCCGGATCGCTGGCCTTGGGGGCTTCCCTCGTCAGCCCCGGTGACAGTCTTCCCTCCACAGCCGCGTACTAGTGCCGCGGGTATATCTATACCCCCCGCACTAGACTGGTCGGGTACCTTCAGTACCCATCGCATGACCGGTTAGGAACCCGTTCGCACAATAAGATTGGCGACGGGAGTCACTCTTAGGGCTCACCAGGATCACCTCCCTGTCTATACCCGACAGGGAGTGTAACACTCACCCCCGGCATCCCACCGGGGATTAGGCTACGTAGGAGTAGGGTTTTTGATCAGGATCACTCTCATGAGTGATTAGGTCCCCCCCACCCCTTAGTTTTTCTCCCCGGGAAACATGGTTAAACCCATATCTCCCGAGGAGAGGGAAGCCCTCTCGGAGGCTTTCTTCGAGCTTGTGGATGATGACCGAGAGTTCGTCATCTCCTTTAAGAAACGCTGGAAGGCGAACAGGGAGAGGAAGGCCAGAGCCAACAAGCTAGTCACTGTTTTCAGTGACGCACTTGAGACTCCGGCTATCCCCTCCCCCATCGCCCCAGTAGACGATCTTCCGGTGTCCATGGACACGGAAGATCATCCCGATACCGCCTCAACCGCTCCCCAGGCTGACTCAAACCCCTCCTCGTCCTCGGACACGGAGGCGTATGAGTTAGTCTCCCATACAAAGGGCAAAGGGAGCAAGAGGAAGAAGAGCAAGGACAGCAGCTCAGCCCCAGCCGCTAAAATCATAGCGGCTGAGGACTCCGCTCCTCCGTCCCGCGCCCCCACCCCGCTGGCGACCTCCGCCAACGCGTCCGACCCCCTCCCCGATACGCAGGCGACCCCCGCCACCGCGACCGCGTCCATCCCCCCCACGCCGCCGGCGACCGCCGCCACCGCGTCCCCCTCCCGTCCCTCGCCTTCAACCTCCGCGAAGGTTGCCGCGCCCCGCGCTAACGGTAGCGCCCCGACCGCTAACTCTGGCTCAACCACCGCCAGGAAACTCCCTCCACCGCCCCCTGTATTTATACAGGACAAGGCCAAGTGGACGGAGGTGTCCAAATGGTGCGTTGACCAGAGGGTCAACTATACCAGTGCCCGTGCCACCCAGCAGGGCATAAAGGTATCGGTACCGACCTCGACCGATTACCGCGAGCTGACCAGGCTCCTTTCTGCCAGGAACGTGTCCTTCCACACGTATTCCTTGCCCGAGGAGCGTCTGACCAGGGTGGTGATACGCAGGATCCCCTGCGAGATCCCCACTAGCGAAATCAAAGCTGACCTCGAGAGACAGAACGTGCCTGTCACAGAGGTCCATAGGATGCACAGATCCAGACAAGGCATTGCCTTTGACATGGTTCTTGTGGTGTGCCCTCCCACGGAGGGTCACCACCCCATTTTCAAAGTCAAGGCAGTCTGTAATCTGTCTGGTCTGATCATAGAAAAGCCCCGTAAGTCGAACATCATTGGCCAGTGCCATAGATGTCAACTTTACGGGCACTCAGCGTACAACTGCTACGCCACTCCCAGGTGCGTCAAGTGCCTGGGAGAACATGGTACAGCAGATTGTACCCGGCCCAAAGACCGCACTCTCTGCACCGAGCCACCTAGTTGTGTGCTCTGCAAAGAGTCCGGTCATCCAGCAAACTACCGGGGCTGCCCGAAAGCCCCCAAGTCCTCGTCCCCTAAATTGGCGCAACGTTTCGACGCTCGCCAGAAAAGGGAATCCCCCTCGGCCAAACTCCCCGCGAGATTGGCCCCTCAACGTCCCTCCCAATGGCCTCTTTTGAGTTCCCAGAAGGAGTTCCCCGCACTGGCCTCCTCCAGGCCAAAGCCCGCCCCCATCCCTCCCTTAGTGGACCCGCGTATCCGCGCCCCCGCGCCCCTTACGCCCCCCGGTTTTCCCGCGACCGCTCCCCCCGCCCGCGCCGCGGCCCCTCCCACTGCCCCTATGGCAGGACCCACCCCAGTTCAGAGGAAAGGTCAGGCTCCCCTCAATGCGTTTAACGTCATTGCCGGGACCTTTAACACCTATAGCACGTTCCTCTCCCCGCGTGCCCAACAGATGGCCCAGGAACTAGTTGCCGCCGGCGGCAACCTGTTCCGTATCCAATCTATATATGCTGCGTATCCAGAGATCACGCAAGCACTCCACGTTATGAACTCCCAACGCCCCTATTATGGATAGTCGAGGAGTATTAACTAGACTTAAACCCCGTTCCCTAAAGCTAGGCTTCTTTAATGCCAACGGCATTCACGGCCAACGTGATGAGATCGCCACGTTCCTCCGCGACCATCACGTAGACATTTTACTCATACAAGAGTCGTTCTTAAAGCCTCATCATCGTGACCCGAAAATTGCAAACTATCGTTTAGTTCGCAACGACAGGTCACGTTGTCACAGAGGCGGCACCCTCATATACTATAGGAAGTCCCTGTACTGCATACCTATGGATCCCCCCCAACTCTCCCGATTAGAAGTTTCGGCCTGTCGGTTAGCACTGACAGGTCACCAGCCGATCACTATTGTGTCGGCTTACCTTCCTCCCACACATGAGTCAGAGGACCCTCAACTCCTCGCTAACGACCTAACCGATCTCTTCGGCATGAGTGACTCCGTTATCATAGCGGGCGATCTCAACGCCAAACATCCCGCCTGGAATAGCACCAGGACCTCGACTAGAGGTAGGCAACTTTTCAACCTCTGTTCTACCATGATCTTCGATGTCATCGCCCCGATGACTCCCACTCACTTCCCCTTCGATGTCGATCAGCTACCCGACGTTCTTGACATAGCGCTCCTTAAGAATATCAACTTAAGGTTGGATTCTATAGAGACTATTCACGAACTCGATTCTGACCATCGACCAGTAGTCATGAACCTGGCCCCCCGATTAGGTATTCGCGACCCCTCCCAACCCCCCGCCACTAAAGTGATCACTGACTGGAAGAAAGTAAGCGAACGCTTACAATCTAACACGTCACATCACTTAGACTCTATCCCAGATCAGTTTGACTCTGTCGCCGCCACAACGGCCGCGATCGACTCTCTCACGGAACACGTACAATCGATCGTGAGCGAAAGCTCACGGGAGGTTCCAGATACGGGTGACCGTAAATGGAAACTCCCCGACGATGTACGTGATCTGCTGACAGAGAAGAACGCGGCCGTTCGTGCTTACAGCATCTTTCCCTGTGATGCTAACAAAGCTCACATGCGTTACTTACAGCGTGCTGTAAGGACACGCGTGACTGAGCTGCGTGACGCTAACTGGGACAAGATGGTGAGCGAACTAGAGCCGACTCATCTCGCCTTCTGGGAACTTCAGAGGAAACTGAAATCCTCTGAGTTCTCCACTATGCCCCCCCTGACCCGCCCCGATGCGACCATTGCATTCGAGGATATCGACAGGGCTGAATGCCTAGCCGATAGCCTCGAAGCCCAATGCACACCCAGTTCGCAGCCAGTAGACCAAGCGTTTGTCGATAAGGTAAACGCGGAAGTCGAACGCAAAGCCTCACTCCCGCCCGTTGAAGACCCTGATGATCCCCTGCCCCCTGTCACACCTGATGAGGTGCACGAGATCATCAAGGGTCTGAAATCTCGTAAAGCCCCCGGATCAGACGGCATCACCAACAGAGTGATCAAGCTGTTCCCCGCGCACCTGATTATGCTCATGTGTACCATCTTCAATGGTGCCTTGAGTAATAACATTTTCCCCCAAGCGTGGAAGGAAGCCACCGTTATTGGCATCCCTAAGCCCGGTAAGCCCAAAACCGAGCCCACGAGCTATCGCCCCATCAGTTTGCTCAAAGTTCTCGGCAAAATCTATGAGAGACTTATTTATAAGCGACTCAGGGATTATGCCGAAACCAAGGGCCTCATCCCCAACGAGCAGTTCGGTTTTCGAACCCAACACTCGTGTGTCCATCAGGTACACCGCATCGTCGAACATATCAATGCTGGTTTTCAGCGTGGTATGTTCACGGGCGCTGTATACTTCGATATAGCGAAAGCGTTCGACAAAGTCTGGCACAACGGCTTATTATATAAGCTGTACCAACTCGGAGTGCCAGACCGTCTCGTGCTCATCTTACGAGACTTTCTTGCGAACCGTACCTTTCGCTATCGCATCGAAGGGGCACTTTCCTCCCCTCACCCGATCCGTGCAGGAGTCCCTCAAGGCTCTGTACTAGCCCCCCTCATTTTCACGCTGTTCACTAGCGATATCCCCAGAAGCAAGAAGGCAAGGTTAGCTCTGTTCGCAGACGACACTGCCATCTTCTTCTCGGGATTTAGTGACACAGCGCTGGTTCGCTACCTCCAAACCGCAGTCGACGAGCTCGGCGATTGGTTCAGGAAGTGGCGAATCGAGGTCAACCCCGATAAAAGTCAGGCGGTCTTTTACACCCGACCGCGACGTAATCACCCCCCTCCCCGACCCATCTCAATGTTCGGCAAGCAGATCCCTTGGGCGAAGCAAGCCAAATATCTAGGTGTCATCCTCGACGAACACCTCACCTTTTCTGAGCACATAAAGCAGGCTCGCTCGCGGGCCGCTTTCGCTCTGGGTAGGCTCCATTGCGTCCTGAACAAGCGGAGTAAATTGTCTCTTCTGTGTAAGAAGCGGCTTTACACCGCTTGTATCAGGCCGATTATGACATACGCAAGCCCAGTCTGGGCACATGCTAAGCCCCGATTCATCCATAGGATGCAGACACTCCAGAACCGTTTTCTCCGTCAAGCCACAGGCTCGCCTTGGTTTGTTCGGAATATCAATCTTCATTTAGATATGAAACTCCCGACTATCCATCAATACATAAAACGCGCTTCGAAGCGCTTCTTCGATAGGGCCGTAGCCCACCGCAACCCTCTGGTTGTGGCGGCAGCTACTTACACCCCCTCCCGTATTAGCAAAGTCCGCCGCTCGCGGCACATACTTACCGATCCTGATGATCCCACTACTCTCCTCCAGGAGAGTCGAAAAGAGACCAGTACAGCTAGACCAGCACACAGACACAAACCGTACCGACCTCGCCGCCGAGGTCCGTCGTCGCGACCCCGACTTAACAGTCCCTCCCGACCCTTGCAAGAGCCAGCCCGCGATGCTGCGCCGTTAGCTTTAAATTAGTCCCTAAATAATTTAACTCAGATCCAGCCAGTCCCTTGCTGCCCTCCCTATCAGCGATTGCCTAAGCCGAGGTTCGTACCCCCCTCGGGGTAACCCTTAGAGCTTTCGCTTTAGTTTTTAAGTATAATAAGCCCCGGCTGGAGGCCTAAAAAGGTAACTTTTTAGAACTCGCCGGGCCCCAATCCGTTTAAGTAGTAACAATCTTTTCAGGATTAACTACGAGATGCCCCACAAAAAAAAAAAAAAAAAAAAAAAAAAAAAAAAAAAAAAAAAAAAAAATGGAAATCACACCTGAAATCCACGAAGGCATAGGGTCACACATTTCTCTAGTTATGGTTAAGTCTCACGTAGGTAAAGCATAAATTATTTTGCTACTTTCAAGTAATTGTTTTCCTTACAAATAATAATACTGCATATTTTCTTTACGTGAAATAGTTAATACAATAACATGTAAAAACTCTCAATAGTAGTAATAAATCTTCTGTCTGAAGATTTGTACAGACACACTATTGTTAAATCGAATCAACGATGGTATATAGAAAATTTCTGAAAGCTTTGAGAGGAACAATAGTGTTCTGCAATAAAACCCATGGAACACGGGAGTATTCCTGTCTATTCCATATCCCGTCAAAGGAGCAATTATATATTACCAGCTTATTGTTGCCCACTACAGGGCAATGCTCTCTTCTGATACAGAGAAGGCACGAACTTTGATTACCACGCTTACTATATAAATCTGAGTTTCCCCACGATGATTTTCCATAATATAATATCACGCCTTGTTTCCCCAAAGGATTAGGCAAAAGTGTAATTATGTATACTACACCTGTGAGTTCCATGTTATAGGGGGCGAGCCTATTGCCATCAACCGGGCACAAGTCCTGACTCCGGGCTGCCACTGAAAAATACCTGATAGAAAAACCCACGTTTGTCACGCTCCCCTGGACAGATCTTGGCCCACATGAATTCATGCGGGCTCCGTTACCCTCGGCGACCGCAAACGGCCGCAGTTCCTCTAAAGACGCGCGCGTGAAACACGGTGCGCCGCCGTTTCGGGCCTTTCAATGTTCAGGCAACAAGCTCCCCAAGTCTGTCGACGCACCCTAAGGCGGCCGGAGATCGTTCCGCTCCCTCCGGTGCCCAATCACTATTCTACGGATTGGAAGGGAGGTTGTATCTCTTTCTTTCTGCCGCCTCCTTCGCAACCATCCCTTCCTTGCAGAATGAGGCGACGGCGTCCCACGCACTCTCACTTCCGACCATGGACTGGACCATTTCCGGAAGAGTATCCGCAGCATCAACCACCAAGATGAGGTCACGGCGCGACACTGCCCAAGCAGGACATTCATCAAGGGTATCCCACGCCGTATCGTCAGGGCAGTCGCAATGGTGGAAACCGGGTGTTGGTTCTCGGCCTATGCGGCACAGGTATTTACCGAAGCACCCATGTCTGTACAATACCTGTGTCAGCCGAAAAGTAAGGGCGCCATGCTGTCCCTCCAGCCACTCCCTCAGAACGAGTCTGACCGCCTCTATAGTGCCATGCCCTGCGCTGGGTCACGCAAGCCACTCCAACACTAGGGCCTGGCGGAGCTCAGCCCTGTACACCTCGACATGACGAGACATCGGGAGCGGGAGAAGTCATTTGATGATTTCCCATCCAAAAAAAAAGGGTGGTGATCCAGCCAAGAGCCTTGCCGCCTCGAAGGAGACCGTACGGTATCCCCAAAGAGATTACCCCCTACATACAAACTTACAAACAAACAAATTTTACCTTTTTATAGTAACCCATAACTTAATTAATAAAGCTGCTGCTTTTTAAAATTTAATTTAATAACTTTAGAATATTAATGAGACCATGTCGAAAAATCAACTTACATATGATTTTGGGATGGGATACCAATAGGAACACGTTGTATATAAAACTATAAATATATTATTCTTTATAACAGTGGTTAAGTCTAAACGTACGGAATCTATACTATATTTAATACTAGCTTTTGCCAGCGGCTTCGCTCGCGTGGAGGTCGTAAATTGTCCCGCGGGAACATACTACCGGGATAAAAAGTACTCTATGTCCTTTCTCAAGCTCTAAAGTATCTGTGTACCAAATTCCATTTAAATCGGTTCAGTAGTTTTAGCAGGAAAGCGAGACAGACAGACAGACTGACAGACAGAGTTACTTTTGCATTTATAATATTAATTAATGTGGATAATGTGGATAGTGTGGATGTGGATTAGTGTGGATTATAAATCTGAAGAGTTTATTTGTTTGATTGAACGCGCTAATCTCAGGAACTACTGGTCCGAATTGATTTTTTTTTTGTATTGGGGAGCCTATTTATCGACGAAGGCTATAGGCTAAATAACATCACGCTATAACCAAGAGGAGCGGAGCAGTAATGGAAAATTTTCAAAAACGGGGAAAATCGCACGGGTAGGCGATTCGACGCGACTGGAAGGGTCGGGGAACAAGAAATTTAACGCGGACGAAGTCGCGGGCAGAAGCTAGTACAACATAATATTTAACACTGATGTCGATGACTTGTTTTGACCAGTTTTTTAGAATTGAAACTTAGCATGTGTTGTAGAATATGAGATTAGCCTTTGTGTTACCGTAGTTGACCGTTTCTACCTACATATTTTGGCCAGATGGAAAATGAATTTAGTTTGTCATATAGGTGTCGTTTCAAACTTGTATTTATTATGCTCTAAATAATCCAACTTATATATTATTACTAGCTTCCTACTAAAATTACCAACCCCGTTGATTCTGATCACCTGCGCGCGCTATAAATTAATTTTAGGTTAACGTCTTTTTTAACTTTTTAGGGTTCCGTTGCCAAATGGCAAAAAACGGAACCCTTATAGATTCGTCATGTCTGTCTGTCTGTCTGTCTGTCTGTCTGTCTGTCTGTCTGTCTGTCTGTCCGTCCGTATGTCACAGCCACTTTTTTCCGAAACTTTAAGAGCTATGCTGTTGAAACTTGAAGTAGATGTATTCTGTGAACCGCATTAAGATTTTCACACTAAAATAGAAAAAAAACAATAAATTTTGGGGTTCCCCATACATAGAACTGAAACTCAAAAATGTTTTTTTTCATCAAACCCATACGTGTGGGGTATCTATGAATAGGTCTTCAAAAATGGTAATGAGGTTTCTATTATCATTTTTTTCTAAACTGAATAGTTTGCGCGAGAGACACTTCCAAAGTGGTAAAATGTGTGTCCCCCCCCCCCCCGTAACTTCTAAAATAAGAGAATGATAAAACTAAAAAAAATATATGATGTACATTACCATGTAAACTACCAACGAAAATTGGTTTGAACGAGATCGAGTGAGTAGTTTTTTTTTAAAACGTCATAAATCGTAAACCGCAATTTACCTTACATTCAATCAACTGAAATATAAAAATTAAAAAAAATATATATTTTGAAACCGAGAATACCTACAGATTTGTACGGAACCCTCGGTGCGCGAGTCCGACTCGCACTTGGCCGGTTTTTTTTTGTTTTGCTGGGCTCCTTCGGGAAATAGCGTGATTTAAAGAAGCCTTCCTAAGGATTTGCGCTATCAAATGCAAATTCATTTTTGCGCTTGATAGCCTCAATTAGTTCCAGAGATTAGCTCTTTAAAACAAACACATAAAGCTCTTCAGCTTTATTATTTGTGCAGTATATCGATAGAAGATAGATAAATTAAAATTTTGCAATTTTGTATGCTTATATGTACTTGTGGCTAAGTGAGTATCGTTCAGGTTAAGCTACGTTTGTGGCAGATGGTCCGTTGAAGGGTGATCTTTACATACCAAGACACTTCCGTGCCTCGGAAACACGTTAAGCCGTTGGTCCCGCAGGAGGAGACGCCCCGGGCGTCGGGAGTCCACAGCGGACTCCCGGCCACCGTAGGCGCGAGCTTGCGGGTGGCGAGCAATGGGTAGCTCGCCGCCCGGTAAGGACCAAGCTCGGGTCGACGGCGCGTAGTGTTCCACCCGCGCCTCAAAGAGATGTCAGCAGCACTGAAGGGGTCTGCTAGGACCGATGCCTGCCGGGGTCGCGTGATTGTTCGAAAGAGATACCGTGACCCTGGCACATGGGCAACTGAAGGAACACGGGTGGGTTTTAGTCAGTAAAAGCTGACACGCCCTCCCGCTCCGCCCAGAGCGGGAGAAGTCATTTGATGATTTCCCATCCAGAAAAAAAAAATCCGTTGATCCCGGCTGTCTTTCGTAGATCTTAGACAGTCGTTACGGGTCGTCAGAAGCTGAATGTCTGACAACCAGTATTACCAAGGAGTATCGTATTACCCAGTAACTGAGTTGGGAGGTCAGATAGGCAGTTGGTCTATCTAAAATGCTGGTACTCAGTTACATCCAAAAGGCTAGGCAGATTATGAGTTTAAAACCTGGATTAACTCACAGAATACTTTTTTTTTTTTTTTTTTTTTCAGGATGGGAAATCATCAAATGACTTCTCCCGCTCTGGGCGGAGCGGGAGGGCGTGTCAGACTTTTACTGACTAAAACCCACCCGTGTTCCATCAGTTGCCCATGTGCCAGGGTCACGGTATCTCTTTCGAACAATCACGCGACCCCGGCAGGCATCGGTCCTAGTAGACCCCTACACTGCTGCTGACATCTCTTTGAGGCGCGCGTGGAACACTGCGCGCCGTCGACCCGAGCCTGGTCCTTACCGGGCGGCGAGCTACCCATTGCTCGCCACCCGCAAGCTCGCGCCTACGGTGGCCGGGAGTCCGCAATCGACTCCCGACGCCCGGGGCGTCTCCTCCTGCGGCGGCTAGGGGCGTGAGGGCGCAGAGACTGCCACTCCCTCACGCGCCCCGCCTCCTCCTTCGCGAGCATTACTGCTTCGCAGAAGGAGGTGACGGCTTCCCATTCCCTCTCGCTCCGTACCATGGCTCGCACCAGGGCCGGACGCGAGAGGTCGCCGCCGCCAATCGCCTCTACGAGGACACGGCGGTGCTCCGCCCAGGCAGGGCACACCTCCACCGTATGCTCCACCGTGTCCTCCAGACGATCCTCGCAATGGAAACACCCGGACGTATCCTCCCGCTTTATCCTGAACAGGAACCCACCGAAGCACCCATGCCCGGTGAGAACCTGCGTCAGGCGGAAGGTGAGGACGCCGTGACGCCTCTCTATCCACTCCTCAAAGAGGGGACTTACCGCCGCAATTGTGGCGTGCCCAAACTCACAGAATACTTTAAATCGCGGTAGAACGTTTCGTGACATAACTTCCGACCTCGCGGTCAAAAGTTAATTCCAAATAAAACTGGACCCATACATCTGTTTAAATTTAGATTAACCTATTAATTGCTGATGTACGCTATTTTTTGTAAGAATACGCCTGGGCCGCTGTAACAGAACAAAACAAGGCAACTTATTCCTTATTTTAAACTCATAAAGTAAGTTAAAAGTAGGTTTATACTCTCAGACACATAGTTCATTTACAAAAGCATTAGTTTCCTATATGATAAGAAGCGAATATATCACATTTATCGGCGACAGTCACTATCTCGATCTTAAACTGAGAATTGCCGTAATGAGCCTTATCTAACAGAAAGTTATGTTCCCTGTAACTAATGTAAAATTGTACATTATATTTTATTTTACTTTTCATCATAAAGAAGGATGTGTATAAATAAAATATGAGTGACAGACAGCTACAATTTTCCGTATGTTTATTAGGTACAAACGCGAGGACATCAAGCTACTACAATATATCAATTTTTTAAATAGATTTTCAACTTTACCGCTAAAAGCATTAGGTTCAAGTTTGTTTGAGAGAATTTGACAGTATCGGGTACCTTGATGTGCCGGTATCTGTACCATATAAAGGTGACCTTATTGCGATTTTACACAAACTGCCAATGAACATTTCTAGACAGCCAAACCCAAATCAAAAGTGTTGTTAATATAGGGTCGAGCTACACGATGACTGACGGCATGTATGTATGCCATCTGTTGGGATAGGTCAGGTCAAAGCTGCAATGGCTCTTTGTTCAAGGGCTCTTCCAGACATTGCTCTGCACTGTTAGACTCACATAAAACTCACTTTAAAAGAGACCATGACCTCTTAGTTTATTTCGGCGTTTCTTCTCAGAGAACAGTCAGTTAGAAACTGCCGACGCTATCCAGTTTTTAAAATACTGACTAAAAAATTTTGACGTGTAGAAGTGTCTTTATAAGATCTACTTACAGAAATAAACATGTCATTTTATTTGGGTAAGAGTCTTTCCATTTTTATTTGATTTATTACAGTTATTTTCCACTACAATTAACTTTTTCAATGATTAATTAACTAAAACACAATGATATCTTCATGAGGCGATAGTTTTTAAATCACAATCGCTCTTAGGAACAATACTTTAGAAGTCGTGTCAGGGTTCACACGCGCTCTGCTATCACGAAAAGCTATTTACTACCGACACAGTTCTGTCCATCTATTTAGATAATAAACTGTTCTGTTAGTGAGCTGTATGAATTATTATGCCATCTCTAGGAGAACATCACGCCAGCTGGAAGTACCTTTGTTTAATACCTTGTTACAATGGTGGGCGACCTCATTGTGTCCTGTTCGTTCTAGATTTTGATTCTGTCTGTGTATTTAGTAAGGGCTTTGTGATTGGGCGCGAAAATGCTATAAGTGGCTTAAGGTTTTGTTTTTTAAGAAAGCGATGAACGCTCACATAATATCGGCTGTTGAAATACAAAGCGTTTTTTGATATCTTCATCATTCATCATCATCATTTCAGCCTATGACGTTCCAACTGCTGCGATACAGGCCTCTTATTTGTGATAAGGAGTAGACTGCAAAACACTACGAGGGCCCAGTGCAGGTTGCTTTCTGATATTTGGTTCTAAGACAATAATTTTACTGCTTGCCTCACGATGCTTTTCTTCATCATTTTTGGAGCAGCAAATACCAATGGACCACAACTACTCCGGAAACCGTACCTTAAGTCCCAGATGAAATATGTTACGAGAATTAATGGTCATTACTTTAAATGAACTCATGCTTTAATTCCATAATCAGATAGCAAAATGTTGCAACAACAACGTAGGATCCTAAGAAATGCAAAAGAACGTATATTTTTATTTTCTCATACATTTCCCGTTCACTGTTCCACGATTAAATTATTATTCATGTGACTAAATTCGAAATAAACTATTCCATTTATAAAATTGTTATCTATGGTTACGCTAAGCCACGCTGGCCCGCGGCAGCACCTAACGCGCGCTGTCCGTACCGTGCCTGTAGGCTAAACACGGAAATTAATCACGCTTTATTAGCAAAGCTTCCTTATATGTGAATCATATTAAGATATATCTTATGAATAATGTGGATGCTGCATAAAAATTTATTGATTTCAATTCTGAGATGGCATCTCCTCTGATTTTAATTGACATTGTGAAGTAGGCTGTGTCGTTTGGCGACTGTGTTCATTTGACGATTTAATTTTTTACAGTTCCATCGATCAATATTCAAGTGCGCGTATTCATATACATATTTCATGTTTTTATAAAAGACCTTTCTCATTCTCAGCATACTTTAGCAAATTCGACAAAAACTCGCAATGAAAGCTCCTGATAGCGCCCATTTATTCCGCAACAATTTTATTCATCGTACATGTAAATAAGCGATATTTGCATGTTTAGTTTTTACTATTTTACGGCCGACGATGATTATAAATATAAAATCGCTAACCGCAGGCCTTGTTGCGTGGTGTCTTTTGATTCTTTTTGCGACGTGACAGCGCCATTGCGTGTGCGCACTTATTGGGAACATTGAAAGACGCCATAAATTGTACTGCGTCGTGTCAAAATACCATTTAATACAATAATTCCGAGTCACAGATAAGCAATCGTGTATGTAATTGATATATGCGGGAAGTTCGGTAAAAGTGTTGAGTAAAAGTTGTTCCGTTCTGAACATTTTATGCGTGAAAACTGGGGCGAAATGGTATTGGTTGTATCTCAATACGTTGACAACTTTATTAGCGGCGAACGCTCGTAGAATTTTAAATAAGGAATTCGGATGTGAATACCACAAATCACACGGAAAGTGTCTTTTTATCTTAAACTTTCTACGATAAGCCTTTTATCAATCTACTCTTTGTTGGTTTCACATTTTTATTAATATTTTAATTGAACTTATCTGCTTACAAAGCAGTTAACAACCCAATTAAAAAGATATAAGAAAATCGAAATATACGATTTAATTTGAGAGATATAGAGATTTTTACTTAAACAATTGGACAACATTTGTCACTACACTTAACAAGATACATCCGTTGCTTAACTAGTTTGTAAACATAAACGTTACTTGACCCGATTAGAAAGTCGCTTATCTCTGATCGAGATGAAGATACCGTGCGACTTTTAACTTCTTATATACTCAATTATAATCGTCATGAGAACAGAGGAGATCTCATTAAAAGAACTTTGGAAATGTTATGCTAAACTTGGGATAAAATATGTCCCATGAAGTTATTTTGTAAGGCGTTGAAAATGATCCAAAGCAAGACATACCTACATTTGGATGCTAATCGTTATCTCATTACTAAATATTTAAATGTTGCTGTATTCAAATTGTGAATGTAAATGGACAATTTGTATTTAGAATTATAGCTTTATATTCCTTTGATAAATTAAGTTAGTAATTTTGAAACCAAATCTTTTCGTGGATATATCTCAATTATGTTGTAGTGGCTCAGTGGTAACGGCTGCCACTTACGACTTGTAGGTCACGACTTTGAACCTAAGCAGGCACTTTAATTTGTGTAAATAACTTCATCACCACCACTATCAAAACGGTGAAGGAAAACATCATGAGGAAATCGGTATGTCTAAGAACCAAATATTCGTAGACATGTGACATCCGCAAATTGGGCCCGCGTTGTGAATAATGGCATAACCCCTCTCGCTGAGAGGAGGTCTGTTTCCCAGCAGTGGGAACATTATACGCCGATTATGCTATATGTTGTAGTTGGAATGTCGCACGTTACTTTAATGGCAAACCACTTGTGAAAACGCTCTAGTTTCCAAATAAAATTACTACCGAACACGTTTACTTGGAAGACCTCGAAAATATATTTTGACACGAAGGAGGTTTCACACGCCTTCAAGCGGTGAGTGCAACGTCATAGTAGTCGTAACAAAGGTAATTATTCTTTATCTGATGCCAAAGAAGTGCGAACGTCATTCCGGAGTCATGGGATGTTGAGATTCTGCTTCTCAATTAGTTACAGACCAGAAACTAACAAATTCTGCCAATCAACCTTGAACCTAATGCTTTAGTGAAGTTGGAAATCTATTAAAGAAATTTGACAGATTGTAGTACCTTGATTTGCTGGCATCTGTACTTGCTTAGATATATACAAGTTAATTGTTCCACTATAACTTGGTTGTGTACGAATGAACCTCATATCTCTATGTATATAGTGTGGTAGGGATGGAAAATAGTTCGTGCTCATTTATATTTCGCTATTTGTGTTGGAAATGTACTAATATCTAGACATTAACGACTAGTTAATGTGTGTAAAGTTCTCAAGTAAAATTGTCAATGAGTTTTACGAAGTAGTTAACTCACTGGCACTGCTAAAACTATCAAATCATTTCGATGTTTTTTGTCGTGAGTCGAGTGAGTCGTGAAAATGTAAGAAAAGGTAGAGAAAAGGAAAATTCAGTTGTTGGTGTGTAGCTAATTAATATTTCAACATGAGACATGATAATAATCAACCTAAGTAACGATTTGCTAAGAACCTATTTCGTAAATATTACTTAATTAAGTTAGAAGCGGAATCAGAATCAATTTATTTTATATTTTTTTTATAATTTTAAATAATAATTGTAATACTGTCTTATTACAATTTCATTAAATTATTTCATTACATTTTCATTGAGTCAACCTCCAATTACGACATAAAGTTATTATTAATATTGCATTTTAAAGTTACAATTTGCTTAACCCGTAAATGCATGATTTTTACTTTTAAACCAAATTAAATTTATTTGGATGTAAGATTAGCTAAATAGTAAGGAAAAAATATGAAAAAATATTATTCATTAAAATATTTTTTTTTTAGATGGTTGAAATTTACATCGTTATGTTATCAGAACTAGCCTACTAAGAACAAAATGTGCAGTGAGATAATAAACCACTATTTTCCAAATAGAAAAACAAAAAATGAAGAACAGAAACTAAAAAAATACATTTATTTGGTTGATGGAAGTCGGGACTGTCGTAAGTGAGTGAAATACTCGATAGTCGATTGTGTCCCATCCCTAACGCAGACGTCTGAACGAGGTCTAGTAATTAACGTGCCCCTTGATTTGTGGCGTTATCATGATGTCTCGCGAAACACCAATTTATAGATGCATTTAAACCGTTCTATCTATTACTATACTTATTGTTAGACTTATTACGGTATTATAAACAAATCTCTCACATAAAGGGTCGCTGTCCTATTCGAATTTAGCGTAGGATTAGATTCGATTGTGGTTTTTATTAATGATATCCGCTGGACTCTAATTTTATGAGTGTTAAATGTATGAGCTATAAAATTATTCGGTTATGCTCTTTGTTACTTCTTCCTCTTTTGATGGGAAGCTTTGTGTAAAGACGGTAACCATAGCCAGTGACGTCATTGTAGTAATACTATAGTTATTATAACATCAATCAATGTTTTCGTGCGTACCAAAAAATTATCCCAAAGAAAAGACATCAACGCGCACATGAGTGCGGCTTCAATTCGCCTATACCAATAGTTAAGATTAAATACTCTAGGCCATTTCATCACTTCCGGATTAGTTCCAGTTAAATTATCTTGCTGACATGCTTCGTAAATATTCAATTCCAAATTTAATTAATCTAATGGATAGTGTCGGTTAGGTCCAGAGGGAGAGAAATAGGCTCTTTCAATTTATGTTACAACTCGTTTATTTTAAATTCATAAATATATAAAAGATAAAAGTAAAGTACGTTTTTTACACTTCCGTAACCTTCAGATAAATCAGGTCAGCGCTATAACATGTTAGTCTCAGTACAGTACCTACTACTTACACTCTTTGAAAACGTATTTTTATTCTACGTCAATAATATCTTTGATAACGTTTTTATTACTTTTCTGATCAATAAAAATAAGTATAATCACCAAGTAATTCGTACACATTTTTATTGGCATTTACTCGTCTTATAAACCTTATTCGCTCCGTATAAAGACATTAAATAATAATAAAGTGTAATCGCAACGGCTAACGTGAACTACAACATAATAATATGTTTACGATCAACTTCCGTAACAAACGGATGCCAGAATACTTTCCATTCTTCTCCTTAAGATATCAACTTAGAAACTCTACGTGCTTCGTTTCCTGTGAATTTAATAAACAACATCTTTAACTTAACGTAATATAATAAGCAAATTTTTAGGAATTTTTCAAAAGCGCATCGCCAAATAAGGTTCAAAATACCAATGCATTTGACTTTGTTATTTGGATCGAATTACCGCTGTTTGAATAAAGTTAATATCTGAATGTTCGGCTCAGTGGCATAATTTTCAGGTATTTCTTTAGCTGATTGAATTCCTTTTCATTACATAAAATATTATCAATTTTATGCGACGACGAATATTTTTTTTCTTTCATTTTCAAGAAATATTCATAAATATGTCTTTTCTTTGTCACACATTTCACAATACATTCAAATTTCTGGCTAGTATTAATTAAAAAAATGTCGTACAGTTAGGTGTATTGATACATATATCAATACGCCTAACAGAGTGACATTTTGTTGTGTTTTCAGATGTCCTACGTTGCGACAGCGTCTTTACGAAAAAATAAATTACATGTCATGACACAGAATTCATTAGTGTACAAGCATTGCATTTTATTTAAGTCCGTGAAGATAAGAAACGAATTCCTTCACTTTACAACCGTTCACTGTTAGGTTTCAGTTAAATTATCTAAAACCTGTTTACAGTTAAACATTAGAAACTTTATTACCTCTCAGTTAATAGTGTAACTTCTAGGAACCACGTTATGTGGGTAACAGTTCAACCTCTATTTTTCACAGGTACATACACTCGCGCTAACAAATTTCTGTTGTTGAACAGTTTGCCCCATCTATTCTCAAGTCAACAAATAACGAACGGCGAGCAGATGATATCTAGTCAGATTCCGGGTACGTTGTGTGAGTCTGAATGCCTAACGGACGCGTCTGCGTCTAGACTTGGTAGTGCGCTGTGACGGCTGGGCCCGGGTCTGTCCTGTCACTCAATCTTTCAGGCGATTATAAGCCAAGTTAACAAATAACTGTACTGATACCAAGACATTTAACAAATACGCTCCCATGGTGTGATGTTTATGGTTACCTATAACAACATCTCCATTGAAAAAATATTATATAATTAGTATCTTGAATCGCTTTCCGAGAATAACAATCAAACTGGAAAATAATAAAACAAAGCAACTCGTAGTAAATGAAAATAAATGATAAACAACTTTAACATCTTACTAGTGAGCGCTGGCCTGTAAACGACTCGACATATCTGGATGTAATTAAAAAACGAAGAAGCGAAATTACTCGTAAAACTCTGTGGATCTTACTCATTTCGTTATCTGATCAACAATCTATAATATTACCACGAACAAATGTTTGTAAATGGCAAGAATTATCGTGAAATTATAAATTAGAACGATGCTTTAAAGAACCCAGTATAAATTGCTCTTTGCATTAAAAATTATACCCCGAGATGTACTTAGTGAATTTATGTGAATCGCTTTAGCCAATAAAGTAGGAGATGTCTCGTAAATCGTTGGTACATCGGGACGGATGGTCGGCGCAACCAGGCGACACCTACAGAGTGGGCGCATCCACCGTTAGACGCTAGGCCCGGGGCATACGAACCTCAGGGATCACAAGCCTTCACTTACCTACACCCTCCTATTTATTCTCAGCTCGGACACTGCCTTTGTTTCACGCCAGATTTTGTTTTCGCTCGATAAACATCAAAAGCATTTCAAACAAGATATCCAATTTGGGATAAGTGCAGATCGAATCGGTTCTCAGAATTACTTGTAACCTTCCAGTTTTATAACTTATCTGTGCCCTAAATACCGTTCTTATTGCACGAACATTAATGGCAATATGTTATTTATCATACAGACAGAGCACAATGCTAATTTTGTTGACGGTGTTCTAAAAAATCTTACATAATTCGCGAGAGCCGACCTTACACGTATTTTGATTTAATCTCCTATTTTTCATTCTCAAATGTCAATGTGTTAAAATAACAGCTGGAATAATAGCAGTATAAAATGTTACGTCAAGCGATACTATGCGATAAGTGTTCGGCATACCGCATCATTTGTTTCTCCTAGAGGCGAAATGTCGTCGTCCTACATAGCAGAGTATCATTTATCTGGTATTGGATTAGCACGCGTGTAACCCTAACTGTGGGCTTGAACGGTACAAATAGTTCGAACCGAGAGCCAAGCATCTATGTCGACCTAGTAACAGCCGGGTGTCGGGTAGCGCAGTCGGTTCGCCGAGGTCGGCCAACTAACTAATGAACAAAATTGATACGTCAAACGTCGCTGATGAGAAAAAAAAAAATAGTGCCCCAAATGTCGCGTGTGCACCCGTTGGATCATAAGAATTCTTTTTGCCTAAAATTAACTTTGGTTGATTAAAATTAACGATATAATGAATCAAAAAATTTCAAAAAAAACGCGCATTTTTCCTTATGATCCCCCGGGGGCTCATAAGGACGTTTGACGGAATGGTGCCGATTCTGTTGTCACAAAATTCTCTAAACTAAACTAAAAATCACTAAAATTTGGTTTAATCTATTATATATATTATATTATATATTCTGAAATAGACTAAAGTGACACAACTATATTTTAGTTTGACAGCACTGAGTTATTAGTTTAGTGAAAATGTCAATTTTGCTATTCTGAGTTTGCCGGTTTTCACCAAAAATTTTGACTATAATCATTTATTTTAACTAAATCTGACTATTTTTAATCGCGATTAAAAAGGTGTGGAATAAAACTAGTGGTCATGAACTAAAATTCTCAACAACGCCTCGCCTTCACGTGCAAAAACAGTTCTGTATTTTTTATTTTCTTTTTGCTTATATCTTGAAAATGGCGTGTCCTATCGCAAAAATAATGAAATTTTCGGCCCCTTAGCACACCCCGGCACATTTAAATCTCAACACGTGGGTAATATTTTTTTTATATTTTTCAAACAAAAGTGAAAAATTCCATATAAAACACGTTGAGGCTGCCCCCCCAGCACGCGCCTTCGTCTCTCAAAAAATTCATTCTACGCAATGCACACACAAGTACAACGTTGCGAAACCAAAAGAAAAAAAAATACCACGCTGAGAGTTAACTCAGCCTAACAACCGTTTACGCTGAGTACGCAGCCGCCAACCTACGTAATAAAGTGCAACCTAGTAATAAGATCAAATTCATGTTATTCCATTTTATTGTTTGTAAAATCAGTCTTGACATCAGCCTTCAACGTAATACACTGTTTTTCTATAATTAAAGTAATTGTAATAAATAAAGTTTTTTTTTAACTTAATTCCCGATCGCCGAAACATAACTGGCGCAGTCGGTAGGATCGCGACGCTCTTCGTTCGAATACAACTCTTCGGTATAAGAGTGACGGTTCTCAAATCGTTCCTTCGCGATCCGCAAAGAACCTATCTTGCGGTCGGGCACCTGTATAGAAGCAAGAACGTGTTTCTCCGGAGAATTGGAGGAAGCTGTTGGCAGATACAAGACTCGACAGGAGATGCAGTGGCTGCTTTGGTAAGTGCTCTCGTACCACCAAGTGTCCTTGCTCTATTTCCTGCCTTAATGTAATTTTTGTATTTTATTTGTAGTAAATGTGTGTCTGTCTATAAGCTAAAATCGCGGTAGGCACCCATTTGTTATAGCGTTAAGATATTCCGTGAAATTCCACGTGAAATATTACACTTCTATTGTTCTGTTTGAGTGCCATTAGACAGGTAACTTACAGTAAAACAATGTCGCTCAGAGATTATGATGCTAACTATAAACCATACAAGCTAATTGCAGATTTGATGCCAAGATATGATGGCAATCCCAAATTACTTAGATATTATATTAGAGAGGTAGAAAGCCTATTAACGCTAACTAGTGAAGCAGATCGGTCGCATCCGGCATTTATCTGTCTGATTAAAAGTAGGCTAAGTGGCCCAGCTATCGATGCCATAGCATTTGAGGAATATCTTACTTCCTGGGAGTCAATTAAAATCGCTTTAACTAGACGCCTTGGAGAGCCACGGAATGAGATCCAAGTAATGCAGGAGCTCACACGGGTACGTAAGTCAAAGAATGAAGACGCGGAAACCTTTGGCAAGCGGCTCCGCGAACTATTAGATACGTTATACTCTGTAGGGGAACATCTTACTAAATCGTACTATGAAAAGATGGTAATTGAACAGTACATAAATCAGTTAGATTTTCATGTGTCATTAGGTGTGAGAATTGCGAAACCGGAAACATTTGAAGAAGCTATTATTGCAGCTAGGCAAGAAGAGGCTAGGCTTGCATATAATAGGTCTAATAATTTTAATAGCCCTTCAACATCTCAAGCGAAACCAAAGGAGTTGCCTAAGCAGCAGCTTATCAATAGTCCTTTTCATCCTAATCTAGTAAATCCAACAATTTTGCCATATAAGCCCCAGCAGAATAACATGACCCCAGAACAACGACAACAATGGATTCAGTCTATGTTGCCCTGGAAAAACCGACCAGCATCAGGTAACTTCAGACCAGGTGGCTCAGGTAATGTTAGAAGCGGAAACTTTAGGAACCAACCGAACGTCCCTAAACAGCAGATTAATCCACCTGAGGTGTCATCGGACGTCACTATGCGTACGGCAGGTAAGCCAGAAAAACCACAGTTTGCGTCGGGACAGCTATTCTATATCCCGAGCCAAATGGAAGGTCAGGTGCAACCAATACCTATTGATAGTGAGTTTTTCAGTCAGTTGTTAGACATAAATAGCGATGTCTCTGAACCCAAAGTAGATATAAACGAGCAACAGGTAAGTCAAGAACAGGATTTTACTTTGGACCCCAATCAAGACAACCGGACATAGTTTCCATTAACTTACAAACTAAACAATTTCTACCATATATTGAGTTGCCAGAATTTAACGGTAAGTTTTTAATAGATACAGGAGCGAGTCATTCTGTTATTGCATCTGAGGAAATTTTTGGTACTATTTTTGAATACTGTGTAGAAACAGAGCCATATCAAATAGTTACGGCTCATAGTTCATCAGTGCACGACAAAGTTGTGTACCTGCCCTTACCCCCTGCGTTCAATAGCGATATAATCCATAAATTCCTAATATTTGATTTTGATCCAAAGTACAAGGGTCTAATAGGATTCGATCTTTTAAAGAAGCTGAAAAGCAATATTGATTTGAACAATAACGTGTTACGAACATCAACGGCACAAGTACCTATTCACTTCAGCTCTCCACCGCACAAGATAAAAATCGATCCTAAGTGTGAAAAGCTAGTCACTGTTAAAACTAACTACGTGGATGGGCAATACTTACACGATGATTTTTTTTGGTCAGATAACTTAAAATCTCCGGCAGCTATAGTTAACGTTAGTAATGGTTGTTTTAAAACTTCAGTAATTAATTATAGTGATGATAAAAAATATATTCTAGATAAGAGTTCAATGGAATTAGAGTCTTATAACGAGGATAATAATATTCAAAGTCATAACATTAATGCCGTACAAGTGCAATCAGACATTGATAGTATATTAAACGAGAACTTGAAGAAAATTCGTACAGGGCATATGAATGAGGAAGAAAAGCGTGAAGTTACTAGGCTATGCTATCAGTATAGGGACCTATTCTATTCAGAAGATATTCCGTTGACGTTTACACACGCAGTCAAACATGAACTTAGAATAAGCGATGATACGCCAATTTTTGTACGTAGTTACAGGCAAGCCCCGCAACAACGCGATGAGATCCGTAAGCAGGTAGACAAACTTTTAAAGCAAGGCATTGTCAGAGAGAGCATATCTCCTTGGTCATGTCCCGTGCATATTGTCCCAAAGAAACCTGATGCATCAGGGGAAGTAAAATGGAGACTTGTAATCGACTACAGACGACTAAATGACCGTATAGTCGAAGACAAGTATCCTTTACCTAACATTCACGACATCTTAGATAGATTAGGGCGTGCCCAGTATTTTACAACCCTGGATCTCGCCAGCGGCTACCACCAAGTGGAAATGCACCCTAATGATGTCGAAAAGACAGCATTCACAACTGAACGAGGGCATTATGAGTTCCTAAGAATGCCCTTTGGTCTCAAAAATGCACCAAGCACTTTTCAACGCTTAATGGACCATATTCTGAGAGGAATAGATAACGTTTATACTTATTTAGACGACGTAATTATTATATCAACATCCTTACAACAACACATGGAAAAATTAAAACAAGTATTTGACCGGTTTAAAATTCACAATTTGAAAATTCAGTTGGATAAATCAGACTTCTTACAAAAGCAGGTTAGCTTTTTAGGACACGAACTTACAAATGAGGGCTTGAAACCTAATAAGGATAAAATTAAGGCAGTATTAAATTTCCCGTTGCCTAAGACTCAGAAAGACATAAAGGCTTTTCTAGGCCTCGTG
The DNA here is from genome assembly GCA_932294355.1 of Aporophyla lueneburgensis. Lineage (NCBI taxonomy): Eukaryota > Metazoa > Arthropoda > Insecta > Lepidoptera > Noctuidae > Aporophyla > Aporophyla lueneburgensis. The sequence goes on along the minus strand of OW028746.1, from coordinate 14,781,308 downwards.
GGGTACTACAGGAAATTTATTAAAGATTTCGCGAAGTTAACTAAACCAATGACCTTGTGTCTTAAGAAAAATAGTAAAGTTTTTCATTCCCCAGACTTTTTAGAAGCTTTTAATAAATGTAAACAAATCTTAACAAATGCCCCAATACTACAATATCCTAATTTTGATGAACCTTTCGTGCTCACCACCGATGCATCGGATGTAGCATTAGGTGCTGTATTGTCACAGGGCATTGTAGGTTCCGATAAGCCAATAGCTTATGCATCTCGGACACTGTCAGACACCGAATCTCGGTACTCTACGATAGAGAAAGAGTTACTAGCAATAGTGTGGGCAATCAAGTATTTTCGTCCCTATCTTTATGGCAGGAAGTTCGTTATTTACACAGACCACAGGCCCCTTACTTGGTTAATGTCACTGAAAGATCCTAACTCCAAATTAACTAGATGGCGTTTAAAGCTCGCAGAATACGACTATAAAGTAGTATACAAAAAGGGTCGTCAGAATACTAACGCCGATGCCTTATCTCGCGTTAAAATATTTCACGGTAGTATGGATTCATTAGCAGTCAACTTAGATGATAATGAGGATGATGAAATAATCAACAGAATATTTGAGAACGCTCGTAGAGAAGCCGAAAATGAAACAGAGGCACCCCTGCCCCAATATAATGACAATATTCCATCATTAAACCCTAGCGTTCCCCCATCTCACATAGAGACAGAATCAGATAGCATGAGCATAGTGTCAGCCGAACCTGAATTAGTCTCTACACGACACACACAACCGGATAATGAAAACAAGGGCATACCTATAATATCGGACGCTATAGATCGCCAACTGAAACAATTTCACATTAGATCAACACCAGGCTCAACTTATAGAGTAGATAACAGATCCACTAACGCAAAAGTAGTCATTAAAGATGTTTTTATTCCAATTAATAATACAGAATCAGAGATAGTCAGATTTTTAAAGGAACACACAATTGCCGACCGAGTTTTTCATTGTTATTTCCATAGTGAAGAACTATATCATGCCTTCTCTAGAGTCTATACTACTATATTTAACGAGCGTGGCCCAAAATTACTTAAATGCACTACGCGGGTGACCCTAGTAGAGAACAAGACGGAACAGCAAGAGTTAATAAAGAAATATCACGAAGGAAAGACAGTCCATCGCGGTATTCAAGAGACCTATAAACAGTTGCACAGAAATTATCACTGGCCTAACATGTTACTTACCATTCAGAGATTTGTTAATCAGTGCGAGATTTGCTTGCAGTCAAAATACGAGCGCAATCCTCTAAGACCACCTCTGGCCATTACCAATACACCGCGGAAGCCATTGGAACACATATTTATGGACCTTTATTCAACAGGAGGAGTAACTTTCCTCACAATTATTGATAATTTCTCCAAATACGCTCAAGCAGTCCCTTTAAATGCGTGTAGTAGTGTGCATGTAGCAGAAGCATTGCTAGACGTTTTCTCGGTTCTAGGTTTACCAAACAAAATAACCACGGACTCAGATACTAAGTTTGATAATGATGTCATAAAAGATATCTGTGCCTTACATAATATTCATATACATTTCACGACACCGTATAACCCGAACTCGAATTCACCCATCGAACGTTTACATTCCACATTAGCTGAAATAATTAGAATTCAAAGAATGACCAATAAAGACGACCCCATGCAGCTCATCATGAAGTATTCAATTATTGCATATAATAACTCTATCCATTCAGCAACAGATTATACACCTCATGAGCTATTATTTGGACACACAGCATCTAGAAATCCGCTAGAACTATACTATCCCAAAGAATTTTATCAGGATTACGTTATTAAACACCGCGCTAATGCCGAAGCAGTTCAAGAATGTATCGCAGCACTTATGTCTAAAAATAAGGAGCACGTGATTTCTAAACGAAACCAAGCAGCAGAAGAAATCATGTTCAAGGTAGGTGAGACCGTTTATAAGCAGATTGCAAAGTCAGCACGCAGCGATAAAACTAAGCCTGTCTTCAAAGGACCCTACAAGATCATCCACCTTCATCCAAATAATGTGGCTGAAATCATAGGTAACCACCCAAATTCTAAGTCCATCAGGGTACACTTCAAGTTACTACGGAGGCCTCATCTTGTTGCAGGACCCTCATCTCAGGAGCCGTCGTGCTCAACGCAACAGGAATCATAACCTTTGACCCCGTTAATAATGAAAATGGTATCCTGCTCCTAAAACAAGGACAGCTCCTTAAACAAGATAACTACTTTAGTCTCGCTTGCATTTACAATACTACTAATCTTCATTTAACTTCCATCCAATTAATGTCGTTATATGCAAGCACTAAAGCAGCGGAAAGTGTAAAATCAGGAGAGTTACATCAAACATATAGAAATCAAATAGAGTATAGCTTAGATCAAATAGGTAAAAAGATGAAGTTTTTAAGCCCGCAAGTTAGAAAAAGGCGCGGCTTGATTAATGGGTTAGGTACTGTTGTTAAATCCATAACTGGAAATCTCGATCATGATGACGCAGCAAAATTCGAAGAAGAAATATTAAACATAAGGAATAATATTAATAATGTTCAAAATATGCAAAGGAAGTCCTTAGTTCTAGCACAAAATACAATAAATGAGTTTGGAAATCAATTAAGTAAATTGGATAGGAATCAGAAAAATTTGGCTAATATACTGCAAAACATTACACGTAATCGTAACGACGTAACTAATCATATACATTTTCTAGATTTATACGTACAGATAGATTTTAGTTTGCAGATTATCTTAGATAAGTTAATGTTGTTAGAAGATGCCATGACGTTTGCACAACTGGGCACCATGCATCCTAGTATAATAAGTCCCCAAAATCTAATAAGGGAATTAATTAACTTAGGTAACATTTATTCGTTTAAACCAGTAGCTGTAATTAATCTTAGTAATATTCATAGGATAGAAAAATCAATTAAAGTTAAGGCTTATAGTACAGTACACTCTATAAACTTTATCCTAGAAATCCCATCAGTAGCCCCACAAACCTATGACCTTATCCATCTCTACTCCATTCCCAATAAAAATAACCTAACTATTATCCCTAAATCCAAATACCTTGCACTTGGAAACGATGAGTACGCATACCTAGAAGAAGACTGTCAACCCCTCACCGATGACATCCACCTTTGCAAGACCCTGGACACTAGAAGAATTGAAGACACCGAAGATTGCATCCCATCCCTCATTCAGCATCGTCAAGCAAACTGTACACATGCCAAAATGAGCCTAAAAAGAGGAAAAATTCAAAAGATCGCGGATAACACTTGGCTACTTGTCCTGAAGGACGATGAAATTGTCAAAACACAGTGCAATACTAAGACAGAATACAAAAGGCTCACTGGGATTTATCTCGTCACACTAACAGAAGATTGTCAAATTAACGTCATGAACAGAACATTACGAGCACACACAGACACACTCGTCATCAATGAAATCATACCGCTACCAGAGCAACATCAAGTCGTAGAAGAAACAGTTCAATATGAATTACAATTAGAAGACATCTCACTAGACAGCATCCATGAACTAATCAACAAAGCAAGCGACCTCTCCGTACCAGATGACATCAATTGGCCAATGATGATGGCCACGCCAAGCTGGACTACAGTACTCCTCTACATCTTATTAGTAGCAGCAGCATTCTGGAAGCTGTACAAATGGAAGACAGCTAAGACTTCAGAGGACATCAAAGGCAGCGAGAAAACCAAAGGCAGCGTGGACGCCGCCAGAAGCAAGAGTTGCTTCTATCTTATGGAGGGAGGAGTTAACTCAGCCTAACAACCGTTTACGCTGAGTACGCAGCCGCCAACCTACGTAATAAAGTGCAACCTAGTAATAAGATCAAATTCATGTTATTCCATTTTATTGTTTGTAAAATCAGTCTTGACATCAGCCTTCAACGTAATACACTGTTTTTCTATAATTAAAGTAATTGTAATAAATAAAGTTTTTTTTTAACTTAATTCCCGATCGCCGAAACATAACTTGAGTCGCGATTGTCAAATTCGATTTTAGTCGTGTCAAAATAATTTTTAAATTTAGAGATTTTTCCTTGCAGAATAGCGTTACAATTCTCATAGCCAAAAGTAAGGAATTTTAGAGATAGTTTAGTTAGTTTAGTTCGTGTACAACAGAATCGGCACCATTATATACCAACAACGTACTCCCTTATACGAAGTTACAACTTATAAATTGGCTTTAAATTAATTAAAATTGTTGGCGTAACAATAATTTTACTTTAAGTGTCATTTACGATTTAAGGGTATCTCAACACCATAAAATTGTTTGATCAACTCAGGCACATCGGATTCGCTTTAGAGGTAAACGTGTACTCCCATCTGTCTGGGCTGTCGCTGAGCAAAATTAATAATCTGTATAAATTAGAGTCTGAAAGCATACGAATAAATAAATGCCTACTTACATACAAATATATATATATATTTCTCGCAGTGTTTGTGATTTAATAGTTATAGCTGTTAGCTCAATAAACTTGATTTAAATGCCTGACACTGTCTTGCTTGGCTCAAAAGGATTTTAAGCCTTGGCAGAAGCGAATTTGAAGGCTTTGTCTGAGTTTGTTATAAGATTAGCAGTAGTTCGCAATGACCCCAAAACGTAGACTATTAATCAATAAAACCTGCTTCATTTGACGTTATTAATAACTCCATTTACATACACACATAGATAAACTCACGCCTTCGTCCCATGGGAGTACCTAGGTAGCTTCATTTATAAAGCTTATTTAGTTTTTTTTTTGCTAGCCTGGACTCTCCCACTCCTGGGCAAAGGCCTTCCTCCACTTTTTCAAATTACCGCGAAACCGCGCGACCTCTTGCCAGTTTTGACGAAACCTATCCAGCTCGTCCCGCCATCTCCTACGTGGTCTGCCGCGACCCCGCCTCACTGTCTCAGGACACCATTTCTGTGCTACTTGCGCGCACATTTTGGCCGGCTTGCGGCAAACATGTCCTGTCTAGTCCCATTTAAGTTGGGCTTTTTGAGCCACATTTGTATTATAGTAGAAAAAAAACATCAGTAAAATAAATATAAACACGTGCAAAGAACAACTTCGTTTTGTCTTTGCTATAATTGGTTAAAAATATTGCCTAGTCCCGACCCGTTTCCTCAAGTTCTCCTTGTAACTCGATTTAAAAACCACGGAATACGTTATCAAAGATCTAGACTCATTCGAATGCATTTTCTGCAAATTATAGCCATGTACAATTCATTCGTTGCAGCAGTTATATTGAAATGTATTGAAAATTAGGCCGTTTGTGAAAGATATTCTTTCACGATCGTTATGGACGTGAAAGTTTTATATGATAGGCTCATGTTAATTTGATTTAGATACCAATCGCGTGAGGAATACAGCTTAAAGAAACGCCAAAAATATTTCGCCGTAGCGTGTTGGAATAATAAAGTTGACAGTTGCGAGAACTCTATTCGACAAGGATCACACTGACTCATTTTCGTTGTCATTCTTTTTTAATTCTTAGGGCGGTGTGAGAACATCTTAATTCCAAGTATTAATACATAAAAAGCCATAAAAGTGTGTAAGCCGATAACTGCGCCGCGTTCTTCATAGTATCAGAGTATCAAGCATTCTCTCCCAATCCTAGAACCAGTCCACCGTTTATACGTTTACGGCGAGGGCTGTACCGATAGTGACACCCGGCGTCGATCGTCATGACCCGATAATGTTGTAACATTGTACCGCACTCGATACCGCCATCTATGTTATGTATTATGTATTTTATTTAACTCGCCAGATCTCCGACCCTATTTATATACTCGTAATTATCTACAAACTTTGTACTGAATTTACTTACCGTTATACGGAATGGTCTTTAGTTATGTGGTGTAGTGTTCTATGGGACAAGGTTAATTTGAAATGTAAGTTAGGGGAAATAATCAGTATTGATCATTTGCAGCTGATGGTAATTCAATTCAATCGGTCCATCAAATTGCACATCAATGTTCAGTATCCGATTGTCTTCAGACACTTTATTCAGCAAGATATCAGCTAAACTATTATTGCTATAAACGCGTTAGTGTCTGCGTGTAACTCACCAAAGTAAGTCCATCCCACACAAAATCTATCCAATAAATATCCAAAAAGCTTGTTCTGCAAGCATTCCGCGTCCATTGTGTTCCTTGCAGATATATCTTGCGTAAGGAGCATGCGATCCCTGCGAGCTTTGCTTTCTCCGCAGCCCACGCTCGGTGCTCGTCACTGTTGATTGACAAAGTATCCATTACCGCATCGAACCCACTTTTATCAGAATCGATGTAATGTAAGAAGAGACTGAGGAACGGAAACTATTTGCGACGCTTTGAGGATTTCGAGTCGCCCGCGGTGACCGGTTACCTCATGCAATAGTTGACAAATCGCTCAATTGTCCCAACTTGGTGGTTTGTCGAGCCAACTAGTTGGGTGGCGGGTTGCGCAACCAGTGGCCACTACAGTCCGCATGATGGATGCCGGAAGACGTCCAACTTTATTGTGCTTTATTGCGATTGGACCGTGGTAAATAGTTGCAAATCGCATCTGTGAGAACATTTTGATTATCGGGAACGATTCTATTGAAATTTATTCAGAGATTCAAATAAAATGTGTCATAAAGAAAATTGTTTCGATCTAAAATATTAGCAACGACTAAGTAAATGCCTACAGATGTCCAGACCAGGTTAATAAATGCATTATCAAATTATTAAAGTAAATATTATAACGTTTTGGTATAAATCAAACATTAATAATGTTGTATATTTTAATTTTTTATGCAGTAAAGGGAAAATATTAGCAGCGCCATAAATATGTCTCGTATAATCACAGCAGGGTGTGTATTTGCAATTTTCGTGGCTTCTCATACATTTGCATAAAATCTAAAATCGCTTTTTGATCCATAATTTACATGTGACATTCAAAATAAAAGATTACGTTATAAATGTATCATAATATGCAAAAACAATACTTATACAACTGCTTTATTTGAGCACTTTGCGAAAAACAAATGTCGAAAAGCACATAAATATTGTTTCAACGAAGCCATCGATAGATTTTTTTATATTCCTGGGTCTATAAGTTTTAATTTTAACGATCGCTCCAAAGAAGTCATGATAGTTTAGGCACCACCTAATTTGTATAAGCAGGCAGTTCTATTGAATAAATATCAGCGTCGACAATGTAAAAAATGTGTACATTTACGTTATATTTGCATATATTTCTTGCTTATATCACACAAAACGCTAACTAAGCAGAAAGCGAAATGCTAATGAAGAGTGGTTATCTGAGTCGAGGCTTTTTATTTGTCGGATAACCCGTAATGTGTTTTAAAGATATGTTCACCTTCAAGTTTTGATGTTGTCTCGGGTTGTTTTTTACCTCCTGCTCTTAAATGCCCGTAATGCGCAACGTTTCTGTATTGCAACACTTTAACGCTATCTCACTTTGACTTATATGGGATGACTTGTAGCTTTTGGGAAGAAATACCTTCTTAAAACATTCTTATAGGCTTGTGTAGGCTTCTGCTATAGAGATTTGGCTAAATTAAATAAACAAGAAGCAAAAAAACATATTTCTAAGAAGGATTAGATGATATACTTGGATAGATACATAATAACATTATCAGAGGAAATTCACTTAGTGATTAAAGCCTCGAGGCACATCATGATAATGCTGCATACGTCACAAATAACGGTTGCTAGGCAACATCCCACTTCCTCCACCCGAGTCTCAGCACCCGCGTATGATGCGATATACACTGTTTTTCTGCCATTCCCATACTTGATTGCAAATTCTTAATTAGACTTCATTAATAATACATGTAAATTGTCTCATTTAGAGACACAGTTACCTCTCAATGCAATGAAATAGAGTTTTTATTCGATCTCACCGTAATATACATCCACTTGTTACAAGAACGGTATTAACCGAAAGAGATCCGGGAACAGATTGTACTTATTACGTTTGTGGGTCTTTGAATTGAATTGTATCTAGGTATACAGCAATAGATACTATTGTTGTTCATGAAGGGAAAAGGTCAAACATTGTCGCTGCTTTCAAACAGAACGCAACTACCACTTTTAATGTAATGAGTCCAATATTTCCATACAATAATACATTGTTACGTCTCAAGCTAATTGAAATAATATCCAATTTAAAGGTCCTGTCACATGATGTAGGTACATTAATTAAGTACACAGTTAAATCTTTATGAAAGTCGTATTTTAACTCTTACGATCTGGTACCGTGGCATAAATCTCCCAGAAATGGAATCCAAGATTTCAGTAAGTCTTAGTGATTTAGCCGGCTCAAATATAATTCGACGTTATGGTATATCCACACAGTAATTCCGGTAAAGCAGATAAATCATATAATACTGGTAGCAACGAGAAAATGTATTTGAAAATGTATTTCTGTAGCAAGAACAGAATGAATCGTGTGAAACATAAAGAAATCTACTAATGTTTGTCCGAATGGCCGGCGGGGAGGCTATACACCGCGAAATATTTCCCAAGATACATCGGCACGAGTGCGATGTGGCGATATCTTAGGTGCGCGCCAGTTCGAATCGTCTATCGAGTCTATGATCGGCTCCGTCGAGGGGTCACGCGCGTTAAACGTAAATCAACATATCTCGCGACGGGAGATCTAGCCGAGCATGCGCCCCACCAACAAAAACTGAATTTTATAGCCGTAACACTACACCTGGGAAAAAAGTAAATAAATTGGACGAGATCGAGTGAACGACCCGCGCCCGACCCTCCGACCACTACTCCCTGAAACTGGCGTCACGGGAATTTTTATCTACCGTCAAATACGTTTCATTTGCTATACCTAACAGCAGGCCTTGTAGAGAAAGTTTTGTGATTTAAAATAACAAAGTCACACATAAAAGTAATTAAATAAAACTCGTTTGAAACAGTGAGCATCCAGCTTGTACTGAATAAATATACTTTGCGTTAGTATAGAGCTGGAAAGGTTTCCTTGTTACGTGTAAATTAATCAAGATTCATTTAGCAGGTAATAGAATGGCAGTCTCTCTCATTACTGGCTCGATGCGCTGCGTCCAACCTATAAGATGAAGTGCAATTAATTGATCGTAAATGGAAATTGATTGCACTCATAAAACAATTCCGTATTATTACAAATCGAGACATTCATTCACGAAATGTTGAGTTTAAATAACAATCTACCAGCACTTCATGTTAATGAGAATATTTGGATCTCCCAATAATAAATGATAGCAGCTTTGTTAACTTTACTCAATTTTATCAAAACCTGCATATAGATCATCCACATCATTTCAGCTGAAATACGTCCACTGCTGGACATAGGCCTCCCCCAATTTGTGCCGTAATAGCCATACTTGGGCGCAGTATGATGGTAAAATTTATAGAGAACGTTGCTACACATTATTTAGTAAGAAGAAATGGGATAAAGGTTCATGTAGATGTCACTTTAAAAATGAAGTGAACCAATCGACTGTCTATACTTATGGCAAACAAAAGAATAGCAAAACCTTAAAATTATTAATTTAATTACTATTTTGTAAACATCATTGCAAATATAACCTAACTTTATTAAATGAGTTTATTATGATATAATCCACATTATAGAAGGCAATGTCCATTAAAGTCATATTATAACATTTAATCAAGCTTTTTCTGTTGGTACTTAGTTCATACATCGATGTCGATTAGCAGGTATCATATTGTACAGATAAAGCTCTTAGTTCTATGTTTTTTCATCTGCAGGACTAATGACCAAGATCTTATCGACATTACAGTCTGACACATTTAGCTTTATTATTTAGTTGCTTCACATTTCCACTAGATAAATAGGTACAGTCGCGCTGGGCTAAACCAATAAGCAATTATATTAATTAATACACAACTTCTGATTACGTTTCCAATAATGTTATTACTACCGCAACATCACTTTAATTATTCTGTTCTAAATGAACTGTATCGAGGCCGTGTTCAATAAGTATCCGCTCTATGTCACGCCTATTAAGGTTGATGTTCCGGGGCTGGACGGGGTGCTTTCTCTGGAATGTCGGGCAACTGTCGTACGAATCGCAGACCGAGTTCCGATCGAGAGAGTCGATCCGTATCTTCGCGATCGATTCTTATCGTGACAGTTTTACGCGCCGCGTCGCGATCTCACTTCCAATACAAGCAACGCACAACACTACTCTCGGCCCTCGTCATCTCTACTTAATAACCAATAACACACGACATTTTACAAAACTACCTACTTTTTGTTCCGTTCGAAATGTCAACCGAAGATTGATGGAGGTAGGTAAGCTGCAATGTCCTAGCTCTTATATTTTGTCCAGCCAGGCAGCAGATAAGTATGTATGTATATTAGGTAGTTACATCTTTTGTCGGTGCTCGTATCTTGTCAACGACTTGTCAAAGCTGCTCATGTTTTGGCTCGTTGGAACTTACATTTGAATAACAAATTGTTTGCCCGAAGTCATCTGGCGATTGCCACCACCGACATGCGATATTATGTTGTTTGAATGACAATATTAAGTTGCAATTGATTTAATTGCTTCTTTTATCTGTAAACTATTAATAAACTATTCACGATTATGTAAATGATTTAATCCGTGTTAGTTAATTAATTAACAAGATAATATTGTGTTACTTAAGGCGACATAATCCGTTCGTAACGTATGAATCGCGCGCAAATGCGTAGGTTGGCGCATGTAGTCAATTATGTTGATTCTACGACAGAAAAAGGATAAGAAAATCTAGGCATTCGAAAACTATAGTAGCGACGAGTTTAAAAAGAATCTGAAACAGTAATCAGTACGCTAAAAGCATTGAAAGATAACACGCGCTCACATCCTCACAATCTCGGGCCGGGCGAGTGATAGCGCTAATGAACCCATGTTGCCGTCACAGAAGTGGCACGGTTTGAACGATGGCACGGCCATTAGTGGGAAACTCAAGGCCAGCCGAGGGCGGACAGCTAGCCGTAATTATCTAAAACAAACTAAACCGAAAGGCGGATATATCGGCCGCAACACTTCGCTGAAGACATGCCTCTCTGCATTCAGCCGATAAATGGGCTTATTTATACTATGCTGACTGTACAGTAACAAAAGTTAATGTAAATAGGGACTGATTCTGTGGTCTCTTTGGCAATTCTTACGTATCAGCATTTTCTTCTTCTTTGTAAGTTTAGTCGTGAATCGACAAAATCAAAATTAGTGTTTAATAAACAAAGTTTGACTATAAAAGCGGTTCAAGTACTGTAAAATAACAGTGAAATGTTTGACACACTATAGTTTTACACACACATCCTCGTTTATATATACATATATGCTGAAAACAAACAGTTTTACTGAATACAGGGCAAAGTTTCCGAATTATTAACTCAATATTAGGACTAGAAAGGTAAGATGCATTGACAATAAGGGTTTACTACATTTGTTTGTATATTTTGACACTAACGGTTGATACTGATGAAATTGTAATTTACTGAGTTATTATGAGAAATCAAGCCAGTAGCTCAAAATAAAGTCAAAAGCTGTAAGAAAACTCAGTATTTATATTTGGAGAAAACAATTGCCTGATGAGTAGGAAAGGTCTACAAATTACAAACTGATCTTGTTTAAAATACACGCCGATGTACCTTCCCAATGTCATAATGCTTGCTGTATGATTATTTATTTTTATATAATATACACATACATATTATTTTTTAATAGTTCAATTTTAAATTATGTATACAACATTAATTTTTGTTTATGCGAAACCCGAAACACGGGTCTAGTATTTTTATGTAAAGAATCTATGAAAAATATTTCAAAACTGTATCATTAATAATCACAAAGTTATAAGCTTGATAAGTTACCTGGTTGTCCACGCAAAAACATATGCAGATCACAAAATATAACATGGTGTAAAAATTATTGGAATCGATTCAGTTACTGATTCTGAACAAACTATATTCAGGTTTCGCATATACTAAAAATAATCTTGTATATCGTAAGATATTATAGCAAATAATAATAAAAATGATCTTATAATTGTATTTTATAGCTATTCGAATAATATAGCGCCATTCTTAGCCCATTTTTACTTTTATGGATACGTTACATATAATAAATCCAGTAAATATGAACGTAAATACTTCAAGCGCCGCTACACAACAAACCGATAAAAGCTCGTAACACATTTACGACGATCTTGATGCATGACGATAACTTTGATTGAGTCCTGTTCCATAGCTGGACAGACCGCTACATTGATAGATCTAGAGAAAGGGCTTGACTTACTGTTGCTGTGTTAGACTGTGGTTAATTTACACAATAAAAGGATGTTTATTAAATAGTTTGCAATATTACGTTGGCGTGTACTCACCCTGACCGATAATATATTTCAACGCAATTGAACAAATTAACATTTCGCAAACAAATAAAATTTATGTCAATTGTTTATGCATTCTCGTTCGTTCATTCATTTCGTTCTCTATGCATTTTACCACCATACTGCGATTGCCAACCCGCCTGCCGAGCGTGGCGATAATGGCAAACCCCCCCCCCCAAATTGGGGAAGGCGTATGTTCAGCAGTGGACGTCTTACAGTTGAAATGATGATGATCCTGGAAATAACATCGATAATTTAAAATCCTGTGTGTGTTCATTTTAATACGACGAGTATATATGTTGATATTGGTGTTAAAATATTGATTTGAATCAAACAAGTTAGATGAAATCATAATGTGTCAGAGCTGGAAAATTTAACAGCTAGTATTCGATTAGGTACAATCGTTTTAAAATCATTGGCCAATGAAAATCTAATACCATTTTCGTGGGTGCAGGATATATTACAGTGGGCGAGTCTTTGGTCTAGCAGTCGGTAGTATTGGTCCACAGGCTGTATCAATATCTCAAATGCCACTCAATACTGTGACAGTTTCCAATTGATAATATTTGGCGCACCAAATTAAGTAGACGTTTGATGGATTGACACGTATTTATAGTCCTATTAACTTATGTTTCTAAAAGATTTTTTTATTTATTAGTACCTAGGTACGTGTTACGTTATGAATTGAAATTGTTGGCGTGGCTGGAACATGATCTCCATTAATTTATTAACTTGATTTCTCTGGGCATACCCAATTACTCATATCACTTTTAAAGGGTCTATTAAATGTAATGGTTTTATCCATCTCAGTTTGACTATGTCATAATAACTAAGTACTTGCTCTTATGCTTTTGTATTTACGTTTTTGGCAAGAACCAATTGAACAAAATTCACGACGATCATTTTGTGAAGTTTCTGCCGCTTCGACTATAATTTTCCTATTTTGATATCAAAACTAACCATGACGCTAGCAAACCGGGTTTTAATATCGTGATGGAACTATCTTCGCAGAATTTGCTGTCACCTGGGTGGCCAATTGTTGCAGCATCAACCTACAGTATTGGTTTAGATAATGTATGGTATATTCTAAAACTATCTGATGTAAGTTTAAATAAATCTTTGGTCAGGTTTAATTCTTCCGCAATGACTCACTGAAGTGAATCAGTATCTAATTTATCTCTAAGTAAGACGGGTTCAACTTTATATTTCACCACTATTTCCAACAATTATTGTTTATATATATATATTCGATGGAAATGGAGTTTGTAAAATGAAACCCAACTATCAAATAAATAAAAACAGTGATTAAAAGTAAGAATTTAGACTAAAAATTATATTTCTGATTTAAGGATACAAATAACTAAACCAAAACTTTCAATTTGTAAGTTGCACTACAAATTGGCATCCATATATGCGTTTTCTGATCCATTTGTTTAGGTATATTTTGATCAGACACTTTTGTAACAGACTGTAGATTCATATCAATCAATGAACTCAGCCAATTACAGTAAACTGAACTGGACATAGGCCCCTCCCATGTTGCGACACAACACCCTGATAGATACACAAGGCTACTAATAATTCTCCTTAACCCAATTAAACAGTTTGACCCCAACGAAATTTCTCTACGAAACATGTCATTTATCAGTCGATGCCTATCTCATTAATTTGCAGTGATTAGCCGATGGTATCTCGGCGCAAGTGGGGCGCACGCGTCACAGTTCATTATGAGTGCGCCCGCGCCGCGCCGTCGCTTGCTCCACTTCGCTTTACGTGACGAGCGTGAGAAACAACGCTCTTGAAAGTTTTTAATAAGCGTGCTAAATATTATATTATGATTTACGGATCACTATCGTTCATGTATCGGTATTCGGTGTTCTCTGAAACAGAAAGAAAGATAGAATTTCAAAGCTTCAAGTCCTGTAGATAAACCTCGGACACAGATTCAAACAAAGTAGTGTGTATTCAAGTGCAGTAGTGAGACGTCTCGCTTTATTTAGTCCATATTGACACGGATTTTTTTTGTTCGTGGTTAAGATATCATCAAATGACGTCTCCCACACTGGGTGGAGCGGAAGGGCGTGTGAGATTTGTACTCACTAAATCCCACCCGTGTTCCTTCACTTGCCTATATTTCAGGGCCACGGTAACTCTTTCAAATAAATCTCGCATCCCTGGCAGGATTTGATACTGCAGTACCTTAATTATTTCTCATTAGAAAGATGGATTGAAGACCAACAAAGCCTTATAAGTTTTATCTTCCTTACTCCTCTTACGTTAAACTTACTGTACTCTCTTCAGGTTTTCAGCTAGTTGTAGTTAGATTATATGCGACTTGCACATATAGTCATACCAATATTAAGGTATCAGCCAGTAAGAGCAACTTAAATGATCCATGTCCATGTTCTACCAGGATAATAAATATATTGTATGTAGGTACATCAAGAGATGCCAGAACTCGTTTCCCTGAGTTGACTTTTACTATTGACACGGAACGATAAGCTGCTTATACTTATGTTTTTCTTATTTAGTAGTTAAGGTCAGAAGGTGTCTGTTTCAAAATAAGTATTTGATTCCATCAATTTTATTATACTTAGATCATAATTTTAAAATATTCAAGTGTTTTTAATTGACTTACTTCAAAACCTACTGAAAGTTTCATTCTGCGTCAGTAAAGTACATGTAAAATCAAAGTTGAAAAGAATTTCAACTTAATTTCATTATCCTTGTGAGTTACTTCGCCAAGAATTAATGAAAAAATTGGTTCAAGTTCACTACCTCCCCTTAAAGAATGATTGAACGATCCGTAATGAACTGGCTAAGCCCTTAGGTAATATAATACGGGGAGTTAGGAACCTTGCAGGCTATACCGAATTTGTTTTTCGGTCATAAAATAATGAACTTTTAGTAGAACGTATTATGACACCCATTCAGGGGTTCATACAATTGTTTGTTGTGGTTATTTTTAGTGGAATTGTTGCTACTTGATAATTTTTAACTTAATTAGAATGTAAAAAATCTCTAAGCTAGTACAAACAAAAGTTATTGCTCTCACAAAAGGAACTTATATTTTTAGGAAGGGAAAACTTCACCATTCATCTGCCCTTATCCCAATTTATTTGTGGTCGGCGCAACATGTCTTTTTCTTCCACATTTCTCTATTAGTCGTCATCTCAGTAGTCACCCCCTTTCTATCCATATCATATTTCACACAGTCCATCCATCGTTGCTTTGGTCTCCCTCTACTCTTATAGCCATCGACATTCATACTCAATACTTTCCTCACGACATTTTCCTCATTCCTCCGTATCACATGACCATACCATGACAACCGATTCCCACACATAGGAAGGGAAAACAAAGAACTTATATTTTTCAGTTCCCGAGTGTGCAGCCATCTTTACTTTCGGCGGGTTGAAATGAGTGTGAATTATTTCCACGGTGACGTCTCATCAATTTTTAGCTTTTCGATTAAGTTTAGGGCACGATAATGAAGCTTGGATATACACGGCGAATTTATTAGGCAGCCCTTATCACATTTTTTATACTCATTAAATTATTCGGAGCACTGAATAACGATTTGAATTTTTAAATGTTCGTTACGTTAAAACATACGGTCTTATACCTTAAATTAAAACAACATTTTGCAAGAAGCTTCCATTAAAATGATCTCAAGTATTAAATCACTATCTAAGTATTACTAGTTACCTATTTGTACCACCTAGGTTTTGTTTACTAGTCTCGCGGTGTCTCTCGAATTTAAAAATATACTGCATTGGGTCACCGTAAATTTCCTCAGTGCTAGAATCCATCATAAAACATTAGCAAGTTAAGGTAAGTAGTCATCCATGTGATGCCAAACGTAAAGAATAGCACCCATTTTTTTTTTTGGATGGGAGTTCATCAAAAGACTTCTCCCGCTCTGGGCGGAGCGGGAGACTTTTACTTTACAGACTTTTACTGACTAAAACCCACCCGTGTTCCTTCAGTTGCCCATGTGAAAGGGTCACGGTATCTCTTTCGAACAATAAATAAATAATATTCCACAACTATCACACAACGCCATCTAGTCCCAAGCTAAGCAGAGCTTGTGTTATGGGTACTAGACAACTGATAAACATACTTATATATTTCTAAATACATACATATTATAGATAAATTACACCCAGACACAGAACAAATGATCGTGCTCATCACACAAACATTTTTCCTGGGTGGGAATCGAACCCACGACCTCCGGCATAGCAGTCAGGGTCACTAACCACTAGACCAACAGGCCTATCAAACAATCTCGCGACCCTGGCAGGAGCACCCATTTCTTCTCGTAGTTGACATATGAGGCACACTGAGGGACTTACTTGAGAATAGGCAGCAACGTTCTCTATGTATTTTACCACCATACTGCAATCGCCAACCCACCTGCCAAGCGTGGCGATTATGGCAAATCCTCTCAAATTGGGGGAGACCTGTGTCCAGCAGTGGACGACTTTCAGCTGAAATGACAATAATGAGGATATAAGTAGTAGATGTTTTCAAATAAAATTTTCTTACTAACCTACCTATTTTCTGGAAAACAAAAAAAACTTGGCAGAAATCAATAAAATATCTTTAATTTTCATCACATCTACACGTAAAACTTTACATTACAAAGAACTACTAATGTCGTGACTATCTTATGCATTTCTGAACAGGTAACAATCATTAGTTTAAGCATCTTAGTATAATAACGTTAGGTGGTCTACCGGTCAATGTCAATATAATTGATTTAAGCCGATTGCTTACTCTCCGAGCTTAGTGTATAAACAATGTAACAAGTCATTAGAAAACAATACGATTTGAGTCCATACCTACTATTAATAAAAGGCTACTAAAATTCGTTCTGTAAATTTTAACAAAAACTAAACAACGATTTATAACGGTTTCTTATTAGCAGTTCATCGTTTATGTTAAAAAGAGTGCAAAAAAACGGTATTTAGGTAACAACACTATCGGAGGGCCGTTCGTTAGCCTGAATTTCGTCGAACGGGAATCGAACTCGGGCCCGGGGCCGTCGTGGCCAGCCGTAGACAACGATCTCGCTCCCATTGTGTACTTTGGAACTTGATAACATTCTACTTTACTGTTAAAAAGGAGAATTTTAATGAAACTGTGAAAAAAAAAGTCTCTCAAGTGTTGCTTATCTCGCTAGCTATTATGTTCTATTTTCGAACATGTTTATGAGATTAAAAAGGATCCAATTATATACAAACTTATTGGTGTTGAAAACTTTTTACGTTACTATTTGCCTGTTAATAAAATACTAAAAAGAATTACGTTACGCAATTTGTGTGTTATCTTTTTAAATTGAAAATCCTGCAAATATATCTACGTTAAGATACGATTGTTCTGCTAAGTAACAATCCATCAAATAACGACAAATACTGATAGCCAATTGATTCCGCATGCGGACAGAATAGGTACCTATTCATTACACTAATGGTATGCCTTTGTCGAAAGATAAGTTTTTTTATTCTTTGCAATAATGCTTTGACTGTCCATTAGCAAGTGTCCAAACAAAAGTCAATGCCTTTAGGTGTGTCCGTTAATAAAATATCACACGTCGCTATTATAAGAAAATGTGAAAAAAGTGTATAAAAAAACATCGACATTATAATGTCTCTTGACACCTTCATAGATTTATACAATCATGCGGACTTTATAGATTTATAACTTTTATTTGGCTGGCAGTGTTAAAAAACTATGACCATATAAACCATTCAGAAAAAGTGTTGTTCACAAACAATAAGTTTCGAACTGTTAACTGTTGAACTTTTCTAAATTCAAACAATTATATTCAATAATAATAAAATATAAGTTTTAATTTGACCATATTCATATTAATTAAGAAGACGCGTACATAATTAAATTCAGTAATTGTTAAAAATCGAACACAAAGAAGCCCACAGTTATTCACTTCTCAACTTGTACAAATATTTTGCCTATAGATTGATGTGGCTCGTTAGAAAGTTTGGCCTCTAAGTGATTGAAGCTCGAGTCATTATTATTAATTACTAAGTTATTGTTAAGTATAAGTACATACCTACATGGGTTTCTATTTACTGATATTTTGCGGTTAACAACTGAACATCATATACTAGCTTTTGCGCATGACTTTGTTTGGGTAGATTTGGAAAAAGTAGGAAATCGCATTTAGCTATACAATTTTAAAGCCCGTAGCGGAAATAAAATTCTCCTTAGGTTTTCCGTAATCGCCACGGTTGGCAGGCGGGTTGGCGATCGCAGTATGGTGGTAAAATGCATAGAGAACACTGCTGCCCATGGGTGTCACCCACGAGAAGAAATGGGATGTATTTTCTCTGCACCATTATAATTTTTTCATGTTTCTTTCAGCGTTTGTCTGTTAGTCACAGCAATGTTGTATAGTTATAGGTTTCAGCCGTCACTTATCTATAATATATAGGTACAGCCGTCTAGGATGTTAGTCATCTCTAGTGTTGAGTAAAAAACTACACTTCTGTCATTGTAATTAATGTTTATTTTAGTCTTAATTGTATTCTCGCTAGCGAACGGGACTGTCAGTCAGGGCGTCGACTAATCATAGGCACATGCATAGAATATGGGTTTATTTTATATATAGTTGTTGGCATTTGTTAATAGTAACTTAATATCGTCCCCTTAAACTATAGAGTAACAGAAATAGCCTTACACAAATGTGTCATACAAATTTAGATACAAGAGTTTCCAAAACAATCAAACAAATCTCCCATCTATTTATACATTCTGAAGGAAACCTTTAATTCAATTTTATCTTACATTAACCGATTTTTGTTGAGTTTTGTGTTCCTAGGAGCACAAAACCTCAAGTCAAGCTTCAGTCTAGAGTCTGGCGTAAAAACATTCTGTATTGCACGTTACATTGCGTTCGTTTTTACGCGACATAAGCCCTTATTGATCATACAACAGTCGATCAACGTCTGGCATTAAATTAACTTAAGCTAAGCTTGGCTCATTCTGGATTACAAATGATTCTTACAATATTCTCTACAAGACCAATTTAGGAAGAGATCTTGACAATAACCTTTTAACTTTAACCTCTAAGTCCCTGAGATACCACATTTGGTATAGACACAATGGTTTTTAATTGTGTCTGTAATTACGGTAATTGACTGGTTAAGAAGAAGATGGTACAATATACGTAAGAGAACGTAATAATCATAACGGGGCATTTAATAGTCGTATTATTCGGAACACAATAAAGGACGCATGACAATCATCCATGTTTTATTTCGCGAGCAGTTAATGAGTTAACAACACACACTATTTATTAGTTTCTCAATTAAACTTTGGTCTTAATATATGAGCATCATAAATGCTTTAAAATTTACAACCAATTACATTTACCAAATGAAGTTATCATAGTAAAGTCACTAGTTATTCGAGCAATAAATCGTAAAGGATAAAACCCTATCTATTATTATTTACCTTCAAAGTTGACTTGAGCGAGATCTGTAGTAATAATGTCGGGCTATTAAAACTCACCTTTATTATAAACTTTAGGAGATAATAAAATGAAAATAAATTATATCTGTGATACAGTTCTCTCTCGGTGTGTGACAGAACGTGTTTTTGTTCATTTGATACATTTAACATGGACATGGTTCCATTTGATTCACTACTAGCGTCTGCCACCGGCTTCACCCGCGACAAAAGGTAGCCTATGTTCTTTCCAACTCTATGCCAAATCTCACCAAAATCGGTTCAGTGGTTTAGGTGTGAAACCGTAACACACAGACAGAGTTACTTTCGCATTTGTAATATTAATATAAAAAGTAGGGATTAATAGGCAGTTTTGATACGTCATTTATCCGAAAGATTAAACTATATTATATTTGACTGGCCTGTTAGTCTAGTGGTTAGTGACCCTGACTACAAAGACTAAGGTCGTGGGTTCGATTCCCACCCAGGACAAATCTTTGTGTGATGAGCACAATCATTTGTTCTGTGTCTGGGTGTAATTTATCTATAATATGTATGTATTTAGAAATATATAAGTATATTTATCAGTTGTCTGGTTACCATAGTACAGGCTCTGCCTAGTTTGGGATCAGATAACAGTGTGTTGGTTGTCCTGAGATATTTATTTTCATTTATTTATATAATTTTTAATTTCTAATGAAACATCGTATCGTGTGATAAAAAGATGATAAATAATTAACTTACAGACACACTAGAAGGGTTATAATATAACAAAACGATCGGAATGTAATTTATTTATGTAGGTACATTCAACATTATTTTATGGTTCTATCTGATAGGCAGCTTTTGCGCTGAGATCCAGTTTTTAAGCAGAGAACCCTAGCAATAAGATCCGACTACCAAGGGTGAAGAAAACGATTTCAATGGCGGTCGCTCCTTCAGAAATGTTTTAATTAAAAACAACTACATACCGATGCTTAATTTAGCACCCATAACTGTGTTTTTAACACGTTACCTGTTAGCTGGCCTATAAACATAGCAAAAAGGGAACATGTGTAGTTATTTATTTATTTAAACATGTAGGTATATCATTTATAACCGATAATCAAATAGTTCTCATATTCAAAAAGAAATAGATCTAAATTAATTATAGGTTGGCGCTTTGAAAGACTGTTTACTGAAATATGTGAGTACAGTCACCAAATACATTCGGTGTGCAGATCATAGTAGTCATCATTATTAGAGTTTTATGACGTTTAGCTTTTAAATATTGAGGTGAACTGTGTCAAAGAGTTCATCGCTCAGTTTACGCAAAACATAGCTATAAGTTCGCTGCCTACCTATGTCAGTACACGAATAATTAGTTACTAACAATAGTGACTATTAACTGGAAATCTTATTAAGGGGGAAGTACCAGAGTATTCCGCAAAATGCATTTGTTTTAACGTTTTTTATGCAATTTGCAGTACCCTAATTGCGTAACACACTATTCATCAGAATCTGAATCATTTTGAAACTTATAGTTAATCCATTCTTTTGTTCGAAAAAAACTCTGCATCGCAATGTAAACAGCGCCATGAATGTTGTGCTACTGTCATAATAAAAACGATTTCTACTGATAGTGTATTACGCAATTACCCTTTTGGTTAGTCTAAGTTAATTTAATCCCATTCAATGAATTTTTCATTCAATGGTTTTTTTTTGTGGGTGGGAATTCATCAAATGACGTCTCCCACTCTTGGGTGGAGCGGAAGGGCGTGTCAGACTTTTACTGACTAAAACCCACCCGTGTTCCTTCAGTTGCCCATGTGCCAGGGTTACGGTATCTCTTTCGAACAAATCTCGCGACCCTGGCAGAATATAGAGGGTTGCACTGATGATTTGATTATGTAAAGCTATATTTATCGAATAGCGGTTTCAAATCATATTTTGTTCAATATACAACCTGACACCGACCTGCAAATTTCAAAAAACGTTCTTATGAACATTTTAATTTCGTGGGCTTACTTAGCATATTCTCCTTAAAAGTAAAACGTTACGTGTAAATTAAAAGTGCGCGGTGAGCAATGCGTTTAGTGTCGCTCGTACTGCGCAGCAGGCGGTCTGCAGTCCCCACACTGCAGCACTGGCACCAAGGACTCCCTTCATAGATTACCACAGCTCGTATTACAAGACACTTTCAATATTTACTGGTATTATCTTAAAAGATACACAAACATTATTAGCGACGCTCCGTTCATATTCATTTTAATTGAATATGTGCTTTGCTTCGCTTATTATTTTATGCTGAATAGGGATAAACTTAAGGTCAGTTTTGTGAGGCTTTTTTATTTTGGCTTTTAATTTCCTTTTGCAATTGATTTTATTTTAGTGCGCTATTCGTTTAATACGAGTGCCTCGGAGCATGTTAAGCCGTCCCGGCTATCATTTGTGGGTCTTTGATAGTCGTTAGAAGCCCGAAAGTCTGACAACCAGTCTTACCTAGAGCTATAGTATTACCCAATAACCGGGAAATGGAGGTCTGTTTGGTCGCTCCATATAAAATATTGGTATTTAGCTGCATTTGGTGGGACTAGAAGCCGACCCCCAACATAGTTGGGAAAAAGCTAGTTAGATGATACCATGAGTTTAGTGTAAAGCCATTGATTGAATTACGAGTTGTAAAGCCATATATGGTCTTATATTTTCCCGTATATCCCGTCATAAACGGTTTGAACATCAAAATAATTCTCAAACCTAGGTGCTTAAATACTACCGTAACAAACATAAGTAGAAACTGTAAATATAAAATGAAATATTATTAGTTAATAGCAAACGTCAAGGGGCGAGATGAGTTGTATCTGCGCGTAGATCACGGCACTAACTTGAAAGCGAGCTTATCATAAAGCAGTACAGCGTGCAGTGTCGCGGCAGATGCTTGATAAACGTACTAACAATGCCACATTAGTATGAACTCAGAAACAATGTAAATTATGGAGATACCACCAAGTAGGTAATTCTTAGCCAAATACTTGTTTGTATTGGCTATCAGCACCGCAAATGCCAACATTCCTCACCAACATTGGCTAAACTAAGAGTTAGCCAACGAGTAGCATCAAGCAGAGACTATAATAGAGATAAGTTTATCTCGACCCAAGAGTCATAAACTTCATCGAGTACACGGCTGAGTCGCCGCTCGATAGCTAAACTCGCGACGTACAAATCGGCGTGCAACCAGCAGATCTAGCTAAACTAAACACGAGTAAAAGCAACAATAGTCTCGCCCGACATGGAAAAAGTCGTGACCGACTCGAGCTCGGGTCAGGCAGGATGCTGCGGGCGTAAATAATGCCGACGTCCGATCTTAATTATCGCTCCATCGTTAGAGATGACCGACGGGCAGACCGAAATCGGCGAGGTGGTTGCGACATCGCTCCTCTGTCGGGCGAAGTGCCCCGTCATTATCGAACGGTGTATCGCCCACCGATAAATCGCTAGAACCACCTGCGAGACGATCTGACGACCGCTGTTATTGTACGGTTTTGGCAGCAGACATTATAATTCTTTTGTTGCTATTGCTATTATTTTCAACGCGATGACTCGTCAATTTAATACATTCGAAGATTGGAGATAATATCGGATGATTTTAAAAGGATTTGATTTGAAACAAAAGATTATTTTGAAACAAATGGCTAGAGCAAATCAACATTATGGCGCAAAATATCTAGGATAGCCTCGTACCTTATTTATTATTTAATAGTAGGTAGAACGTTGTATCATTGGAATTTATACCTATTTAAGCGCGGAAAAAAGTAAAAATCATATCTTCCGAAAATATAAATGATATGCTCTCATTTGGTTTCAGTTCGTTAATCGTTTAGTGCTTTGTGTTCGCCGCTGCGCTTGCGCCGATCTCGATCCGCGAGCGACGTTGAAAAATTCAGAGCTCGTGATTTTCGTTCGTGTACTTCATTTATTTGCACGGAGACGGCGAATATTGTTTACTGCACCACTCACAGAGCTTTCCGGCTTTCACTTTGACTGCATTATAGAAAATAACGTTCTATAATTATGTACTCTACGCTTTAATGGGATACTTCTAAACTTCATTTCTCGACTTAAACTGTTAAGCTCATTTACAAAAATTACCTACTAAAGGAATGCCCATTGAATAAGTACCGTTCTGAGCCTCCACAACCTACTTACTTATTTGTAAAATCTTATCTGCAAACCATTAAAATCAGACGGAATTCGCAGTCGTGTTCCATGCGATATGGAGCTAAAATGCAGCAATATGAACTTCACTGTAAGTATAATATGAACCATTTTGTTATTCAAGTTTTTCCAAAAATATTTGAGACGCGCGTAGTTATTACGAAATTATACTATCGATCAGGCGATAGTGCCCTCGGGTGGCGAATTTAGGAGAAATTGAGGGTGCCTGCGTGCCTTCCCGCGAGCTGTATAATCCTTTCATGCATGCATAAATGTTATTCACCAAGATCATATAGCACGGGGGAAACGATTTAAACAATCAAAATACTTTCAGAACTACGGGCACAAGTTGATTCGTCATGATTACTTGTCTCAAACATGATATCTGAGCTGTAACACAACGGTACCATTGAAACAGATCAAGAACTTAAGATATTTACAGATATATATTTACCCAACTATCAATACATAACGGTGTTTTATATTTGAAAATCTTTATTACATTGCAAATATTTCTACAGCCTTTTATTTATATCTACTGCCCACTGTTTTGATGAGTCACTCTAATTAACATTTATTGTCTCGATAATAAATCAAGCCTGATTGTAGGTATTAAGTATATAGGTAGATAAGTACTGCTTATTATTAGATATATAGGCATATCGAGCAATCTGTTACATAGTGGACATTATTTTCGGTAAACATAGGTCCGAAACGGTTTCGATCGATGTGCTCAGGGCGATGCAAATTGCGTCGCCTGTTATCGGTGCACTTTATCCGGGGTACTTTTGTGCATATTTTACATATATTTGTGGGGATGCGGCGATAGCTGGTGTAGGCGGACCCAGCGGCCGCATGCTAATGCACGCGGTAAACGGCGAGCGCGCAGACTCGGACTTAGGTAAATTAAACATTAACATGATCATACTGTACTGAGTTTTAGCTTATCTCTGTACATTAACATATCGCTTATAACGGTGCTACATATAGGTTTCAGTTATTTAGAACGAAAAAAAAAAGCGCTTGTTAGAAAGATTACGCGTGCTGCTAACTCGTTTTCATATCTGAATATCGTTCAAAAAGACATAGATCAAACTCGTAATACATAGGCACAAAATAAATAGAGGCAATAAAGATCAGTATCGCTTCTCTCGGCCACTAATCTCTGACACCATAACATAATTGTGCAGAGTCCCGGGGGGATAGCGGCCTCGCTGCGGTCACGAAGTGCTCTAAACATAGAGTCTAGCCCTAAACGATGCCACCATATCCGTCGGACAACATCCACTCATAAGTTCGTGTAGCCTCAGCCTCACGGGCTCACGGCTAGCACTACATACCTACCTACCTACCTGTGTACCTACACAGGGCTGTACACACTGTATTTTCCAACGGTATTGAAGATTTGTCCAATGTTTTACAGCGCTATGTACGGTTTACAATGTCTTACAATGTTTCGATTCTTGTGCAACAAAAGGCAATTGAAGTACATGTTTATTATTTTGTTATGTGGAAAATTAATTTCATTTACGATGAATTTATGTAACTCTAGAGACTGCTTGCACAAGCAAGAACTATCTAAATACCGATTTACAAAAATGACATAAGTTACTTTCAAACGAAAAGTTGAATGTCGTTTTAGTTCGCATTCCCTGTGCATATATTAAATTTGCTTACCTATAGATAGAAATATTATAATATTTCTTCATAATCGAACTGTAGATAAAATATTTATTGATTTAAAACCCGAACAAAACTTTTAACACCATTTATTTTGAACGTTTCTTTTAGCTTATATTCCGAACAATATAAACTTGTAGGGTGAAATTAATATAATCCATATGTATGTATGTGGCAGAAAGTCAATAAAAGTATGTCGGGCAGTAATGAATAGTAAGTGTACTGGTCGATGGGCGCCTGACATTTCAGCTGGCGACGATATTAAGATCCAATAGCTTTTTTACCGCAAGATAAGTCCGCAGAATATGATAATATTTTCATCGCATATTTATACTTGTAGGTACAACATTATGATCTAGTTACATACATTTTTAAGCAGAGCAGTATCTCTGATCATGCATTCAGAATCTCTTGTCGTCATTTTTACGTATCATCATCAATAAAAACACATTCTTTGTAGTTTAAACAGTTTTATTGCACACAAGACGAGATTGCATTAAAAAATGGAATGAGGTAATAAAGAGAGTGACGTAAAATTTGGAGGTAAACGACTTGAATGATTGATGTTCGTAAAATTACACTGTTTTAAAAACGACAGAGTTGTGTGGCCATTTTTCAGACCTTTAGGTTCACGCTCGGCTGAATCCGGATTGTAATTACATGAAAAATGTTAATCTTGTATTAATATTGGAAATGAGATAACATTAATCATGTGTAAGACAGAATACATTATAATTCGTTAGCCACGTACACAAGTTATGTTCTTAAATCGTTGAATACTACCTCTGAGTTTGTTTTGGCGTTTCTTCTCTGGGAATAAGTCAGCTAGAAAATAATAATATAATAATAATATCTTAGGACAACCAACACACTGTTATCTGATCCCAAACTAGGCAAAGCCTGTACTATGGCAACCAAACAACTGATAAACATACTTATTTATTTCTAAATATGTACATACATATTATAGATAAATTACACCCAGACACACAAACAAATGATTGTGCTCATCAAACAAAGATTTGTCCTGGATGGGAATCAAACCCACGACCTCAGTCTTAGCAGTCAGGGTCACTAACCACTAGACTAACAGGCCAGTCAAATACCGGCGCCATCTCGTTTTTAAAATATTAACCAAAAATATTGACGTGTAAGAGTGTATTGTGAGATCTAGGTACTTCCCTAAATAAACATTTTATTAATAAAAGAGTCTTTAGTCCACAGCTCGCAAGTTCACTTGCAAGTTTCAAACTTAATAGGGAAATCGTTGGAATGTAAACTGGCTGTAGTTTTTCTCCGTACTCACGTACAAGGCTTGAATTAGACAAATAGCAGTCATTTATCGTTTTCTACACGTAATTTCCATTTCAATAATAATCTGTGTAAGTTATAGCGCGGATAAATCAAGTTCATAAGTGCCATTGGGCGACCAACTATGCATCGTGCGCTGTACCAAAAACTGCATGAAACCTATAATAAAAATAATTTACTTACTATTTGACACGAATACCTTGGAGTATTATTGAGAGAATTGAATAAAGAAATGATATTTATAACGTAATGGTTTTTTTAGAAAGAAATCAAGCAATAATTTTCATAAAAGTACTTAGAATCAACTTATAGAATCGTCCGTCTGTGATTTCACTAGTAGTCGGTGAGTCGGCATCCTGTCGCTACTTATGCGGTATTGGTATGGTAAGTTCAACCTGTTCTTACTGTACCTGTCTGATACCGTCTACTAATACTCCTCATGAGGCCTGCCCTCTGCCCGCCTCCTAATGCGAACATACCGTATTTTTATCAACAACGGAAACAATCCGCTCTTAACACTTACATCCAATAGCCGCATTCGTTTTCCTAAATTATGATAATTGCATAGGTTCTTGTTCAATCCAGTGATTACAGAACTCGTAGGTGTCACTACACAAGAACATTAATGGTTTTTCAACTAAGTATTATGTAAATGATATTACAATTTATATTCCTAATAGATTCCAACGATAAGATGTTCAAGTTTTGATATTGTCAATTTTTTACGTCTATTAAGTACGGGTCATTATTCAACACGCACGCTACAAGGAAACATTCAATATTTCTTATTAATCTAGTAGCGGACCGCAATCAATTATCGAAACTTGACTAATCGACGATCCCAATAAACCGACGTACTGTCATTTCTCTTCCCTTAATCGATTACTTCAAACATGAACTCTAGGGGGTCCACTAGCGCTCACAGTGCCTCGACTGCTCCGAGTGCCCAGACTACGCCGTACGCGTACCCATCGCGTACCTAACCTTTTTGTCCATAATAAATCTTTTTAGTCTTTTTGTTGTGAAGTATGTAGCGCTTGCCTGTTCAACTGTTCGTTGTTTATGCTCGCTACACGCCACTACCGACAGCGGTCAACAGTCATATTTTGCTATCTCATACAATTTAATATACTGTTTGATTTTATAACACTTTACACAGTTTATGTGCGAGTCGCCGCTGTCAAGTGTGTCGGACCGCTGAGGGAGCTGCACCCATCAATAAGACAATTAAATGTACAAACGTTGTCATTTCCGTATTATATTGCCTCCATTCAAAAATGTATAAAGCAGCTGAGAATTTGTTCGGTAACAACTATAAAGTCAATGTTTACAATCGATCCCTACGGTTCTCATGCATTCTTATTTCGTGAACAATAAATTTTATTAACACGTTTCAATTTATTTCCCCGAGAGCTAAGATCACACAATCAGCGTTAATTGCTGCTTCTTTTACGTGCGGTATCGTGGGCGTGAGGATAGGTTCTATGGAGGCTTCTTAAGACGGCACCCTCGTCCAGATACAAAGAAAAGATTGAGTCATCATAACAAATGCGCAGGCTGTCCTCACCGGCGCGGCTGCGCATGCGCCGCTTGGGCTCCGAGGGCAGGGAACTCGCTACAATCGGCCTCTTCTTATCTGTGACGGCCCCGATCATTGTGTCCCGAATACTTCGTGCTTCACAGTACGAATGACGAAATACTGCTACGTTTTAGTCTTTTACTTTTCACTGTCTTTGTTGACTTGTCGAGTTCTTTTCGAATGATTTTTTGTAAATGTTCAACCGCCACGCTTGTAAAGCTTGCTCTGACTTCATAAATCTTATCTAATTCATCGCATCAAGCGAGAATTAAACACCTTGTACCTTCGTCTTAAGATCACTAAGTAAAAAATAGTTACAGTCAAATCACTCGCCCATTGGTGTCCAGCATCAATAAAAAATATGTCTATCAGTTATTCATTAATGTTGATCAATAAATACGTAATTATACTCTGATGTAATCAATCTTTGCGAAATATTCAAACAAAAACTCATCAAAATACTCCTTAAAAATGAAGAATGAAAAAATGGGACCCACCGAAAAAGTAAAAAAAGTTTAAATTACAAAAAAGGAAAAAAACTGCTCCATTAATCATATTGATGAATGCACTTAGTTTCACAGATACTAACATCGAATGCGATGCATCCTACTTGGAACGTTATTTTTGATTTTCTTTCAATTCAACCCTTTTAAGTTGTCCGAAATATTTTAATAATCCTTCAAGTTCTCTCGCGTAAAATTTTGGAAAATGAACCATCACGTAATGATGTTCCGAATCGCAGGTTTGATTGAGGTGACTGTTTAATTAACACATGACGATCATTCATTTCTTGTTGTGTAATTATTATGGTTGAAAAGGTTATTGCTAATGATAGAGAAACATTTTTGTCTGCATTGTAATTTGTACATGTCTGACATAAACGATTCTGTGTCACAATTTTCGCATCGCTCTTGGCTCTGGAACATGTTACAGTTTGGTTTGAAAATAAAATAAATTCGTCGATTATCGATGTTGGAGCGTATCAAATAAAAGGGCCACAGGCGTATTTTGTCATCCCGTCGGTCGTCCGGCCCATCGCCCGGACAGCCGGACGGCCGGCCGGACGGACGGCGGTCAGCCCAGTCACACATTTGTCCAGCCACTCGCTCCCTGGCTGCATTTTTAGAATTATTAATTTGGTTCGTGTTCTTATACTGTGTTAAAGTGGCCGATTTTGTGCCAAGCTCATAAATAAAACATCACCAGACTCTCCTGCGACTGTTTTATAGGAGTCGACGGTTGCTTAAATACGTTATTATTAAGTTGCATTGTTTTACTTTAAAAGGAATTGTTTTTATAACATGGCAAATTAAGAACGTCATGATTTCATGGCTTTACATTAAAAAAAATATTCCCGAAAATGTATACTTGATTGACTACCTACTCTGTACCTTTTAGATAATCCCAAAAGCTGATCTTAAAGTATAAACGAACTAACATTATCTTAATTTTCAGGTGGAAGTCGTAATCCTGGACAAGAACGACAGCCCTCCAGAGTTCAAGAACATCCCGCCAGCTTACCTCGCATCCGAAGACATGGCTCCAGGGCAGCGCATAGCGACCATCGCAGCCGAAGACCCCGACACCATCGGCAGCATCACCTACAGTATCCAGAATGATGAGACGACGCCATTTTCTCTGGATCCTCAAACTGGGATGCTGACTCTCAAAGACCCCTTGGACAGAGAAACGACTTCTGAGTATCAGGTGATCGTGAGAGCTGACGATGGGGTCCAGTTCACGGATGTCACAGTTGTAGTTCAGGTTTGTTATATTTTTTTTTTTATATGAGAAACTCGAATAACGTACAGTCGTAGACGTAATAAAGATACTTAGATCTCGTAACATCAGGTGTACACTCGTTAACAGAAGCACTTTCATAGTTTATGTTAGAGATTATGGTGTGGTGTTGTACAGACTCTTAAGAATGTTGTAAAACGTATGAAGTTGTTAGAATATGTACCTAATCACTGTCATCTTCTTTGATGTTTTATAGTTAGTATTGGTCAATATTGTTAAAGCTAACCGTTGAAATGTTTTTAAAATTCGATTCATTGTATTCTTTCACTGTCACAAATACCATCTCAATTTATTTTGTAACTTTGCCATAATATTGAAAAAAAAAAAAGCTTTTATTACAATAGCCGGTTCCCAGTGATTACATAATACTGAAGAACATTTCAGCTTTAGCTCTAAGCAAAACATCTTTCGTCGTGTAAAGTCATAGCTCACAAAATCCAAACTCAAAGTCACGCTACTAAACATTTCATAAACAGTTTTGTTACCACGTATACATGAATCCGAACATCTGCATGTCGGTCCGTTGCCGCGTCGGCTCAAATCAGTAGAGTTCTTATCACGCCGTCTACATCCACTTGTCCGCCCGACGTATGACCGCCGATTAACTAATCACTAAGCCTCTTACCTACGTACCTACCTAATGTTTACGATATCTAAGCACTTTTCTGCTATTTATTTACGATTAGGTAAATAAACTTTCAAATATTCAGCTATGTTAATTTTTTTATCATTATCGGTATCTTATGTCCGTTAAAAGCTATGAAGGCTCTTTCCGTATTCCCATGTGTAAATGTATTTTTCAGGTGACTGACACGAACGACAACCCACCAGTTTTCAAGGAAAGTGCTTACTCTTTCGACATTCCCGAAAACGCAGCGAGAGGTGCCATGGTTGGCACCGTTTCGGCCATTGACCTCGACTCAGGACCCAATGCCCAGCTCACGTACACCGTCATCTCGGACTGGGCCAATGACGTGTTCTCGCTCAACCCTCAGACAGGGGTGTTCACTCTGACAGCAAAGCTGGATTATGAAGAGGTAAGCTTTAACTAAAAATGTCTAGAATTTTCTATGTGCTTAGAATTATTATTAAAATTGAATCTTTAATGTACAGACGATTAGGCTCAAAAAGTCTTTAATGGCTATTCATTAGCAGAATAATGGTTGCTTTCTTAGAAAACACCACGCAACAGCTCTACCAAAGAATCGCCAAAAAAACTTAAAAGATAAGACAGAGATTAAGGTCACTTATAAAGTACGCATGCGTATTGCTCAAGCCTCGACGAACCGAAACGAAAATAAAATGACAGCAAATGTTAATTGGAGTTTGAAACGATTGAGTAGTAAATGTACATTGACAATAACCTCACTCACAGCGGGCATGCCGCTGCACCGAAGACTGGAGGCAAGAGTTTAAAAACACTCGTTAATTGTCGCGACATCATCGTAAAAACGGACGAAATGTGCAATTAAAAACACTTAAAATAGATTAAGTGATTACCGTGGAAAACATTTGCGAAGGATTAAAAAACAAACCTGATGGAACTCGGTCCTAGACCTTGGCATATCGGGTTCGAAATACAAAAAAGTATTTTAAATAGTACATTTGCAATTTTCGCGAATAATGAGTACTGGAATGCCTTTTGAAATTTGAGCTGTAATAAGTAGAATTAAAGTTCGTATTCATCCGATCGGTATCCGAGCGTCCAGCTACATGGATATAGCTGCCCTTCCATGTACTAAAATAGTCTGATTGATTCCAATCCAATCGTTGATTGCTACTTGGCAATAAATAACAATTGTATCAGGTTGATGTTTGCATTTCAAGATTTTTATTTTGAAACTTTTGCTTGTGTAAATACGGAATTAATTAAAGCTTAATTAATTGTGTCGGTAAATTGTATATGTTCTGTTACGATGACATGTGACCTACACTCTTGAAGGTATAATCAACTTAATCTGCATTCGTTTAAGTTTTTACATACAGGACGATGCTTACTAGTAATAATAAATTAGAGCCAATTTATTTAAATTAAATAACACTTATAATATTTTCTTTAATAAACGTTATGATTCTTCAAATCATTGAAGTTAATACAAAGTATAGTCTCGTAAATTACGAGAACTGCACAAATCTCAATTTCGGGCTGCTCCAGAGAAAATCCTGATGGAATAATCCAATAATACTTTACCTGACCTAGGAATCGAACCCAGGATCTCATACGATACCAGGGTCTCAGCGATATCGCTTTTGCCCACTAGACTAATGAGGCAATCAGTAAGTCAGTCATATATAAAATACATTAGAATTTAAAGCGGACACAATTCCGGTGATAGGCAATTTATTACTTAAAACATGGCTTCAACAAAACTTGTAATTTGAGACCTGCAACTAAGTCAAAGTTTACAACTTGGCTAAGGTTTAAGTAAAGCTTCCATGTGCATGAAAATGTTCGATCGAATTTGTAAATTACGAAACGATGTGTAAGTACTTACGCAACTGTGTACATACATAGTCTCCTAGTTTTAACTTTATGAATCACTAAAACTTTGTATTTTTATAGTACCCACGAAAGATTTTCATGCATAGAGGTATTTGCGGAACCCCCCCACTAGCACAAACTCGCAATTAAAATTTTGTATTGCTTAGATAAATATCAGTATTTTACGTTTCATGTCAGCGTTATTTTTTATCAAATTATGGCGACTAATAAAGATCGCAATCTTAGTTCGTCTACTTTAGGATTATTTACGACTACGCACCGTAACACGGACTTTAAATTCATAAACATAAACGTTGTCTGCCCCTAACATTGTTGAATCCTTTGTATGGGTGCAAATGAGTTGCACCTTAGCTCTAGCGTAATAAAATATTAATACGTTCATCTGCATATTCCATACAACAATATTGAAAATTGGCGCCTCGTTGATGAGGTTTTAGTGGAGTTGTATGCTTTGTGATGGAACCACTACTTTGTGGACTATGCTGATGGAAATATATCGATATAAAACCTCTATCCGCGTTGATTACTATTTCCAAGAAAATTTCTAAATAAAAGTAGAAGCTTGAACAGGAATATTTGTCTAGTAGTTGCTTACTTATTCAAAGCCAGAAATAATGATTTTGCAACCTGCGTGTTTGGTTAAATGTAAGCTAGTATCTATTAAATCTAGAAGCATGAAGTTAAAGGATTTTTTAAGGTTAAATTGATCTACCATGTTTTTTTTTCAAGTTATTATAGAATAAACTTTTTATCGTCAATAGAGATATAGATCCTTTCAACAAAATATCTCCGGCATGCACCACTCACTACCACGCCTGCAACATTTCATAATAATTTCATGTATCTTGCAATTTTTTAAGTGGATAAACTATTTATAGTGTTTTGTACCGATTCATATGTGCCAGCCCCTTTCAGCTCGCGGCCATACATTGCGGTTGAAAGAATTATCGTAACATAGATCTTGATGAGGGCACTGACCGCTCGGCCTCTACGCGACGTCACTTTTTTAAGTACTTCTAAATAAGATTATTAGTTTAGTTATTGTTATTACAAGGTACGTTAATCCAAAGTTTACATCTGACATAAAAATGCGATTAAACTTTTGGTTAGATCGTAAAACTGCGCAGCAGTTTATAGTCGGCTTATTGACTTGAAATATGCAATTAACCATAGCTCCGAAAGATTGGGTCTTAAAATGAACATGGACGACACGAAGGTCATGTCTAATGCCCGGTCTATCTTATGTTACACCCGATCAGAGACTCGGAAGTAGTGGACTATTATATTTACTTTGGACAAACTGTCCAGTTAGATAGGTCTAACTTTGAGAAAAGAGTCAGTCGTCGAATCCGACTCGATTTGGTAACGTTCAAGAAGCTACGCAATATCTTCCCATCCCACATATCGCAGTGGTTCGTGAAGAAATTCTTAGACAAGTGCGTGACGCCAGTGGTGACCTGTCGCACTGAAGTGGTGGTGCTTGGGGGAGACCTATGCCCAGCAGTCCACGTCTTACGGCTGAAATGATGATGATGATGACCTGTAAAATGTCTCAGACCTAGTCTGCAGTTGACATTCTGAACAGTCAGCTTAATGATAAAAGAAAATTTACTGATAAGAAAGGTACTATAAAAAGTTAATTATATATATTCAAATGGGGTATTCTAGAAAGCTTTTTTTTAATACAGGTAAGCACAGTTAAAAAAATGCTAGGAAAACAATCCTACCGATCGACGCGGATATGCCTTATCTCAAAGTACAGATGTGTAATAACACAACTTACAGATGACTCTAGGTATCATGTTTTCAGAACACCTTTCGTGAGTTTTTCGTATTTAAAGTTTAAACATAAAACTACAGGGGCTAATTACAAATAAATACCCCTTTTTTTGTTTAAAATTTTATGTTAATTTATGATAAGCTATTCCACATTAATCAGTTTATCTGCAAGATAATCTTCATACCAGTAGTGTACAGACATGATATACACCAGACATTAATGTCTTTTCGCAAAAATAAGACAGGACTGAGTAAAATTTATTATGGACCATGAAAAATATTGCAGGTTGTAGATAATATACGCAATTTAAGAACGAAGGACAATATTGCCTTCGGGCTAGGTAGGTAGGTAGGTATTTAATATGAAGCCAGTCCAGTCTGACGTGCCCGATAATAATGTTGGCATACTTTGTAAGTCTGCACCACAAAATTATTGTACGTATATAATTTGGGCATTCTAAAATTGTAATTACACTTACTAACATCCTTCCCTGATATTGATTGAGAATTTTACGTAAACACATGTTTTTGACTCTGCATGAGTGAAAGATATATTACCATTTACCGATATGAATATCCCTCAACATAGTTGGAAAAAGGCTAGGCAGATGATGACCGATATGAATATTCCTGAAGATTCACAACTTTGGAACTAAATGGTTGCACAATAAGGCATAATATCTTTTCTAATACGACAACAAGAAATTATCTGGACTTTGAAGAGTCGTTTTCGTTTCCTCAATAGCCATGTTTCATTATGAAAACTAAATAATATTCTACCAATTCAATCCTGACACAAAGGTGCCTTTTTACAAAAGTGCAAATTATCGAAGCTTTTGCTAGCCATGCAATGATA
Organism: Aporophyla lueneburgensis; assembly: GCA_932294355.1. NCBI lineage: Eukaryota > Metazoa > Arthropoda > Insecta > Lepidoptera > Noctuidae > Aporophyla > Aporophyla lueneburgensis. The sequence continues at coordinate 14,745,684 of OW028746.1, read as the reverse complement.
CTAAGTAAGTATATTTTGTTCGCAACGAACAGTTCGAACGAATGGACACAGAAAATTAATGCTGCGATCAATGCGTCTGTATGTTAGGTTAAGGATATCGGAAAATCTAAAATCGATAAAACAGTTATCTCCTTTTCATGAAATATTTCGCTTTCACAAGCAATTATCTGTTATTGTTTAGAAGCCTTTTAATGACATACCGCGAAATGGAAATAACGCAAACATCATCAAATAAAATATTATTTATAAGATGTCCGTTTCACTGTTGTGAAATAAACTCAGAAAGCCGTTTCTAAAGTTGAAGTTCTCTAGAGACGGCAGCTATCGCATTCTTTAACATTTGCATGTTAACTGAACAATCATAAAAAACCCGTGATTGAACAAAGCGAGGTACGCCTTAAACTTACGAGTATGCTATATGCACCAAGCTTTTTTTATTTTCACAGGCCCAGCATAAAGCCTATTTAACATGTTTTTGCGGCAACTCGTCGCAACCGCCTTATTGTACTCATCAATGCTGTAGTAAAATGACAAACAAGTCGTTAAATTTTCTATGGACATAAATCAGAGGTCGTTTTGTTATTTTTCGGTATTAGGTAGGAGGGGATTTTATATTTATGTGCAATATTTCTAAAGCGTTTCAAACAAATATTTACTACTAGATCGATGAATGTAATAGCTGTAGGCACAGGTGTAATTTAAAAACTTGTTCATCGATCTTAGGAAAGCTATTAAGATACAGGTAGACATTATGCATCAGATCTTCGTCCCGCTCTTAGTCGATTTTTTTTGTACCGTTTACTTCGAACGGTACACTTGGTCTGTGGGTAAAGTTTCAGGCAAATTCGTTAGTCACAATTTTTCTAAACTTAAAATATCCAAGTAGTAAAATTAAAACAATTGCCCAATACAATACAGAATACAAATAAGTTATCTGTGAGCAGGTTCGCGATGTCAGTCACTAGGTAGCCTACTTAGCTCTCGCGGAGACCCCGTAGCATGAACAATGTACCAGACACTTTTTCAGTCTGGAGTTAAAAGAAACTCGTCCCATTGTTTTTAAAAATTATCTTCTCGTTACGTGCGTCGTGTGTATGTGCTCGCAGACGTATCTCCGGCGCGGTACATAAGGGCGGTGTTCGCGAGCCATCCGCGCGCACCGGACTCATCAAGTCGGCCGGCCCCACTAATTAGTAAAAACAATTCGCTGGGTACATTCGTTCTCTCGACCGCCCGCCAATTCCGCGTACCCCGCTAGAGAGCTGCTAATTTCATCCCGGTACAGTTTTTTCGCGTCGCGCATCATATTCGGCATTTGCCCGCTCGATCCGCCATCGAAATTAAGGCTCGAACAATGTCTGACAAAGCGGCCGTCCGCAAAACATCCCCGAGCCGGATTCCGCGACCACTACTTGTTTTTTAAATCGCCATCTCGCTCCACGATCCGCGAATGAGGGAGCTTGTCATAGCTGGCAAGCTTCGGTGTCCTATTATAAGGAAAATCTGAATGCCTCCGTCATTCGTAAAATGTTACCGTCGTACTTCATGTAATGCTTTGTTTTAGAGTCCAGATTTTCTTGATGGTTACTTATGATGTTATTTCTTACAAACTTTTACATTGTAAACCTTTATTTATCATAACGATTATGGCTGGTTCTCATTACTGGCACACTGAAAATAGATTTCTACCGATAAGTTTATAATATCTAGTAACTTGGTTGCAAGAATATTTCTCACGTAGGTATATATTAACCGGTCAATTACCGTAATCACAGACACAATTAAAAAATGATTGTTTACATTCCAAATGTGGTATCTCAGGGACTTAAAGGTTAAACAATATATCACTTGTTCCAGACTCAACACTACATACTGGTTGCGCAAGCGCAGGACAATGGCCACCCCTCTCTTTCTGGCACTGTTACAGTCTACGTCAACGTGATTGATCTGAACGACAATGCACCGATATTTGACCCCATGAGCTTTTCCAACGAAATCCTAGAAGATGTCCCTATTGGTTCTTCAGTGGTCACTATAAGCGCGACTGATTTGGATTCAGGTAAATAAATAAAATAATGTGCTAAATTACACTGATTTATCTGCTTCACCATGTATCAATTATTATTTCATTATTTTTATACTATAATGCAACCAGAGGACCGACACAGGTGCAGTATGAAACTTTTTTGTATTATCCGAAGTAAGTGCCTTATAATAAATTCATTTTTTAAACTTTACAGGTCTAAATGGCAAAGTGACTTACAGTATTAGCTCGGGCGATGACGGTCAAGACTTCAATATAGCTGAGAACGGTACAATTTATACTGCGCGGCTGTTGGATAGAGAAACTCTTCCGATCTATAACCTCGTCGTTACGGCTAAAGATATGGCCAAGCCTCCTGAGCCTCAACTGTCTTCGACTGTACAGGTAAGAACACAATGAAATGTATTAGTCTGTTAGGGAATATCATAAGTTTATTTACTTTGAATTACTGCCTTGAAAGAAACATTCATGCCATCAATGTAGATAAAGCTGCCTTTAACCATTTTATTATATTCTTCTAGAGCCTTCTGCTTCTAGACGTTTGCTTTCTTAGGTTTTCTTGCTGCCGCTGCAAGGGAAACACAATATCCTAAATATGTAATACTAAGTTTAAAATTATGTTCATTTTTGTACCTTGCATACGGTAATGTACCAGATAATGAATTTTCTATCTTTTTTCTTTAGTAGAACTACTTATTTGCCACTTAATTCATAAACTGAATGCTGGTACTCAAACTTGTTCGTTTAAATGCATGGAAGTGTTCTTGTGAAATGTTTACCAGAAACCGTCCCATCGATCAAGTGGATACGAGCAATTTATAAACGCGTTGTCTCGCACATTCTTATTACCATATTTTTTAAGTTATGTTCTAACGTTTACTTTCGAACAGCTTACATCGTGTTTACATGGGAGTGGGACGCCATATTTACCTTAACAGGGTCGTGTCACTTTTAGAAAGCTCTTACTAGATACGTCTACCTATATTTAATTGTGATATACTGGATATTACGATACTAAACCATTTGTTAGAAAATATTAAAAAAGGTATAAGTTTTTTTCTCGCAACAGGTTAGATTAGTTCGATGTTTATAATTTATTTTATCGTGTCTGTTATTATTTTCGCCACCCATTTATTAAGTCACATAGATACGAAACTATTATCAATTTACATAACTTAAATGTTATATTCAAAACCCTTAAAAATGACGTTCATTACGAGGCATTGTTACGTGCGTCTATTGTTGAGTTTCACAATATGCCCCTGATGAGGGTAGACGGAAGCTTAGGACGCGTTTTGCTTTATTATTTTACTTGTAATATCTTTCTAAGAAATGTAAGATGCTGTTTTCGAAAAATACAATAAAATTCAATTGACGTTACATCCGGTCACATATATTCCATTGATCCGAAAAAGCCTCTCAACTGAGAAGATTTTAGTTTCATTTATCTGATTGTTATTATGTTTGAATGTTTCGTTTTATGGCACTGTTTTATTGTTACAGGTTACTGTACAACTAAAGGATGTCAATGACATGGCACCTGAGTTTGTTACACCCAATATAACAACAGTGTCGGAAAATATTCCACTGAATACAGTCGTAATGACAATAAAAGCTGTCGACAAAGACGAAGGAAGAAATGGATATGTCGAATATTTTATGAGTCCAGATCCAGAAATTAATGGATACTTTTCTTTAGGAAATGTTGATGGTATATTACGAGCGACAGGAAAACTTGACAGAGAACTAAAAGCAAGTTATACAATTACCGTCACAGCAAAGGACAGAGGTGATCCACCCAATGTGACCAAGTCCAAAATAAAAATAAATATTTTGGATGAGAATGACAACAGCCCAGTCTTTGATCCGAAGCAATATAGTGCGTCCGTTCCAGAAAATGCAAGCATTGGAGCTAGCGTCCTACAAGTTAGTATGATATTGAATAGCTACAAATTAAATAACTTACAAATGTACTCTTTTCTACTCAGATAAAAAATAATATTTACTTCTTATAATGAAACAAAACCAAATTACTTTACAGGTTTCCGCTACCGATATAGACGAAGGTGCAAATGGAAGAGTGAGATATGCAATCGCTTCAGGCGACGAAAATAGAGATTTCAGTATCAGTGAAGACACTGGTATTGTCAGAGTTGCAAAAAATCTCAATTTTGAAAGAAAATCCCGTTACCTGCTAACAATAAGAGCCGAGGATTGTGCTAAAGACGATGTCAGATTCGATACGGCAGAATTATCTATTTCAATTCAAGACATAAACGATAACCCACCCACGTTCCTTGATTCACCGTACTTAGCGTACGTAATGGAAAATGTAATTCCTCCCAACGGCGGGTACATAATAACAATTCATGCTTATGACGCTGATTCACCTCCATTTAATAATCAAGTCCGCTATTTCATAAAGGAAGGCGATGCTGATCTTTTCAAAATAAATGCTTCGTCTGGGCAAATTTCCTTGTTAAGAACATTAGATCGTGAAGCACAAGATGAATATACTCTCGCACTTGTGGCAATGGATACCGGTAAGTTACGCAGCTATAAAATTTTCTTAGTTAACAGTTCGCAGTACTTTGGATGTTTACACTCAAGTATTTTCTCACTTTTATTAGTTTGTTCAAATACATTTAAAATTATCAGTATGCTTTTACGTTTCATGCACAAGATTAACAAATTCTCTGCACGAAAACGAAGTTTTTGTTCTAATAACTCAGTTAAAAATATTCAAATGAAATTAATATTCTAGTATAAGTAGTAATGTTTTCACTATAAGATGAGTATTGATTTTGGTTTATGGTTTTAATTGAATTATTTCATTTACAGGGTCACCGCCACTTACCGGATCAGGAACTGTGAAAATTGTGGTACAAGATGTAAATGACAATAGTCCAGACTTTGAAAGGCAAAGTTATAGAACTAATGTGAATGAAAATTTACCATCTGGCACTGTGATTCTTAGTCCAAAAGCAACAGACAAGGATGTTGGCAACAATGCAAAGATAAGATACAGTCTTCTTGGTGACAAATCAGAAAGATTTCAGATAGATTCTGCTACAGGCGTTATTTCAACCAATGCAACATTGGATAGAGAAGATTGGGATGTTTACTATCTGATCATCATGGCGCAAGATTCATCAACCACTGACCCACGCACCGCTACTGCCAACCTTACAATAATAGTTGAAGATGAAAATGATAATACACCGACATTTGCTCATCCGGTCTATGAAGCACACATATCTGATCGGACCGTTAAAGGAGATTTTGTTTTTGGAGTAAAAGCCAGTGATAATGACATTGGACTTAACAAAAAGATAGTCTATGATCTAAAAGGCGAACATGAAAATTTATTTGTTATAAACAAAGAAACAGGAGTAATTAAAGCCAATGAAAATCTAATGAAGTACAAGGATAAAAATGGATCCACTTTCAATCTACTTATAATAGCAACAGATAGTGGTGAAATCCCAAAACAGAGCACAGCAGAATTGATTCTAATTCCAAAGTCGGTAAAGAATTTTCCGAAGTTTACAGTTACAAATAAACTGACTTTTACTTTTTCGGAGGATACACCAGAAGGTGTTTTAGTAACAAGATTGTCAGCCACATCCCCGAAAAAGGGCCCTACTGGCCTACTACAATATGGCATTGCAGGAGGAAATGTAGGAGATGCTTTGAGAGTAGAACCTATGAGCGGTGAAGTATTCATCACTGGAAAAGGGCTTGATTATGAGACGATGCCTCTATACGAAGTGTGGTTTGAAGTGAGAGATTCTGACAATCCTCCACTAAAATCCTTTATTGAAATTGAGATCAAAGTAACGGACGCAAATGATAATCCTCCTGTGATTGAAAGCGCTCTGTACAATGCGACTGTGCTAGAAGAAGAATATCCACCTCAGTTAGTAATTAAAATCGATGCACATGACGATGATTCAAATGAAAATGGCAGAATAACTTTTAAACTGGTCAATGACTATGATGAAACGTTTAGAATCGATCCAGAAATCGGAGAAATTTATACAAACATAGCTTTGGATAGAGAATCCATTCCATTTTATGAATTAATTGTAGAAGCTGTTGATCATGGGGTTCCTCAACTAATAGGGACTTCAACAGTTATTGTGACCGTTTTAGATAAAAATGATAACCCACCAAGGTTTACTCGGCTTTTCAGTGTAAATGTAACAGAAAATGCTGAAATCGGGTCATTTGTGATAAGAGTCACCAGTTCCGATCTAGACTCTGGTCCAAACGCAAATGCTACGTATAATTTTGTTGAAAATCCAGGACAAAAATTTATAATAGATCCAATAAGTGGAAACGTTACAGTTGCCCGGCCACTTGATAGAGAGCTACAGGATGAGTACGTTCTCAAAGTAGCAGCAACTGACGGAGCTTGGCGTTCTGAAACGCCACTGACTATAACAATACAAGATCAAAATGACAATGCACCAGAATTTGAATATTCATACTACAGTTTCAATTTCCCAGAACTACAACAGAAAAACAGTTTCGTTGGTCAGGTTATTGCTACTGATAGAGACAAACAAGGTCCCAACTCAATAATATCATATTCATTACAACAACCATCCGATTTGTTCTCAATAGATCCCGCAACAGGGGAGATACTTAGTAAATTTAAGATGAATTACAAAAGAACATCAATCAATTCATCACCTGAAAATACGTATTCTGTTATTGTTGTTGCTACGGATAATGGTAAACCTCCTATGTCTTCTGAATGTTTAGTAACAATCAATGTGGTCGACGCCAACAATAATGCACCGAAATTCAATGATCACGAAAAGTTTGTACCTGTACCGAAAGACGCCACTTCAGGAGAAAGAATCATAAAATTGACAGCCGAAGACAACCTAGATTTTGGAATAAATGCTGAAGTGGAATACTATGTATCAGGTGGAAATGGCACTGCATATCTAAATATTGACAAAAAGAGTGGCTGGATAATTGTGAGTAAACAGTTTTACTACCTAGGCCAATACTATGAACTTAAAATAAAAGCAGTGGATCGTGGAGTTCCTCCACAGTCTGATGAGACGACAGTAATATTTGTTGTAACTGGTGAAAACATTTATAGCCCCAAATTTACAGCTTTAAGCTACCAAGTAATTGTACCCGAAAACGAACCAGTAGGTGCACCAATTTTAACTGTAAAAGCAAGCGATGAAGATGAAGGGCCTAATGGAATCGTGCGATATTCCATTTCATCTGGGAACGCAGGAGAAGAGTTTGAAATTCATTCGATATCTGGAGCTATAAGTATTTTGCGTCCACTTGATTTCGATACAATCCAAGAATATAGACTGAATATTACTGCAAAAGATCTTGGCTTTAAGTCGAAAGAAGCCATTGCTACGCTGACGATCATTTTGACCGACATTAATGACAACGCTCCACAATTCAACCAAACAAAATATATTGCATATTTACCAGAAAACTCACCAGTAAATAGCTTTATATACAAAGTCACAGCAGTTGATATAGATTCACCAAAGAACGCCATTATTAAATATTTCATTAATAATGATATGGCTTCATTGTTCCACATAGACGTTAATACTGGAGAAATATTCTCTAAAGAAGTATTCGATTATGAAGAACAGAGGCTCTATATTTTGGAAATCAGAGCTGAAAATCCTGATTCAGTCATGCGAAATACGACTAAAGTTATGGTTTACATAACAGGTGTGAATGAATACTATCCTAAATTCAAGCAGCCCGTATTTCATTTCGATGTATCTGAATCTGCCGAAGTTGGAGCAAATGTTGGTGTTATTCAAGCTACTGATCAAGATAGCGGAGATGACGGGATTATTTACTATTTATTTGTTGGCTCAAGTAACGATAAGGGCTTTAGTATCAATTCACAAACTGGTGTGATTCGAGTGGCCCGCTATTTAGACAGAGAAACACAGAACAGAGTGGTGTTAACAGTCCTAGCGAAAAATTCTGGTGGTATACGTGGAAATGATACCGATGAAGCCCAAGTTATTATTTCCATTCAAGATGGAAATGATCCACCTGAATTCTTGCGCCATTATTACGAAGCTACTGTGTCAGAAGCTGCTAGTATTGGACAAGAAGTAATTCAAGTAAAAGCAGTGGATAAAGACGTACGACCACAGAATAATCAGTTTAGTTTCTCCATACTGGGTGGAAATACCAACCAGGATTTCAAAATAGATCCTCAAACCGGGGAAATTGAAGTTGTTCGCCATTTGGACAGAGAAACCTTGCCAATGTATTCATTAATTGTAGGTGCTATTGATACAGGCGTTCCACCGCAAACTGGCACAGCCACAGTTAAGATAACTTTGTCGGACATCAATGACAATGGACCCATATTCGATGCTGCTGGGTTTGAAGGTTCTGTTTACGAAAATGAACCCCCCAACACTAGCATTGCAACGCTTTCTGCTAAAGACCCAGATTTACCACCAAATGGAGCACCATTCTCATATACTATTATTGGAGGCAAACATGAAAGTTACGTAAAGGTAAATAAGCACACAGGCGTGCTTCTGACAACAAAGAAAATAGATAGAGAAGTAACACCCACTCTTGAAGTAATGATACAAATCGAAGACAGTGGCAATCCAGTTATGAAGTCAAATTACACCATATACATAAAAGTTTTGGACAGAAACGACAATCCACCGACACCAAGATCAGCCCACGTTATTGTTTATGCTTTCAATAATAAAGTTCCACGTGGAAAAATCGCCGATGTGAAACCAAACGATCCAGATATAGTAGGAGATTACAGATGCAAAATTATCAAAGAGTCCACATCTGAAAATACAATGTCACTTCTCAATATTCGATCTGGATGCAACTTGTATACTAACGCTGTGAAACCTGGACAAGGATATTCGTTTTCGGTTTCAGGAAATGACGGCGTTCATAGAGACGTTTTATCTTCAATAAGTGTAGAATATTTTTCCTTCGACAATAATACCGTTGAGCAGTCTATCACTTTAAGAATTTTGAACATGACTGCATCTGATTTTTTAACTCATTACTACCGGAGTTTGCTAGAAATACTAAAAGAAAGTCTGAAAAGCAATGAAAGTATTTACTTGTATAGCATCAATGAAGTTGAAGGTCATTTAGATTTGACTATAGCAACCAAAAATAATCATTCTATATGGAAAAGAGATCTGACTGAAAAATACCTGAAAGCTAAAGAGTTCCAAATGACAAAGTTATTGAAGACCCAAATAATAGTAGCCTACTTCCCATGTGCTTTTCAACAATGCAAAAATGATGGCCTTTGTACAGATTCAATAAGAGTATTGGATGATGCAAAAATAATAGAAAGCCCTTCCCTGATTTTATCTTCACCACTGGTGAGGCACGATTATATTTGCCACTGCACGGATGGGTTTATCGGAGGTAATTGTGAAAAGCGTCAGGATCCCTGCTCACCTAATCCTTGTCGCTTTGGAGGTATATGTCGTAAACAGGGTCATGATTTTACATGCACATGCCCAGCTCGCAGAGATGGTAAAACTTGTGAGATGGAAAGAGATGACGTATGCAGTAGTAATCCATGCAAAAATGGAGGTTCCTGCAAAGAAAGCGCTGATAGAAACTCATTCTTCTGTTTGTGTCGCCCTGGATATCGTGGTAATCACTGTGAAGCTTTAGTCGACTCATGCCGACCTAATCCGTGCATGCATGGAGGGATTTGCATAAGTCTAAAACCAGGTTACAAATGCAGCTGCACCAATGGTCGCTACGGAACACACTGTGAGAGTACTACTTTTGGATTTGGAGAACTTTCTTACATGCAATTCCCATCGCTTGATGCATCTACCAACGATATAACAATAATATTCGCCACAACAAAGCCGGACGCTTTGTTGCTGTATAACTATGGTGGCCAGACAGGTGGTAGATCAGATTTTATAGCAATTGAGTTATTGGGAGGAAAGCCAGTGTTTTCGTTTGGCGGTGCTAGAACATCCATTACTTCAGTTGCCATAATGAATTCTAAGAAGAACCTAGCGGATGGAAACTGGTACAAACTAACAGCTACAAGAAATGGACGAGTGATATCATTGAGTGTGGCGACTTGTACTGATCATGGAGATGCCTGCACAGAATGTGACCCTGGTGATGATTCATGTTACGACGACGATACTGGACAAGCAGGGTATGTACTCATTTTTATTATACAACATGAATAATTTGTCATGTAGGTCGCAAGTATTATTGGCGAATGTGAGGTCTAGGGTTCGATTCTCATACCCTCTATTCACTGTCTTAGTAATAATTTTTCATCAGATTCGAAACTGTGTACCCCATGTGTGTCTCAAGTTAAGCTGGACGACGATTCAAAGGCTAGCGAAGCTATAGGATAGACAGAAAAAAGTGGTCGAAGATGAAGTTCATTGTTATCGAAATTAAAGACCATATCCAGCAATGAGCTGCTGTAGTCTTTTAATGATATAACGGACCTGTGTGTTATCCACAGATCCCTTTTAAAATCTTTATGTCTGCTTACCGTGCCCGTATTTTGGTCGCATAACTCCGTTTTTTTTTCTAATAAAACTCAACTGAATTACATAATGGTCATCATAATGGTCGTCAATCATATATGGTCAAGTTAATGATTGAATGGACATCTTAACGAACTTATTTTTATCTCCTTTTCAGAACTTTGAATTTCAACAACGAGCCCCTCCTCATCGGTGGTCTTCACAAAGCGGATCCAGTCCTAGAACGTCCCGGACAAATTCATTCTGATGACTTCGTTGGATGTATGCACAGTATTACCATAAATGGGCGAATGCTTAACCTTACTAACCCTATAAAGGCTCGAAGTGTGGAACCAAAGTGTGAACGCTCAGAAGGAGGCGCCTGTTTCAAGAAAGATGTTTGCGGCACAGGAAAATGTTTGGACAGATGGAAAGCTAATTTGTGCAAGTGCAAAGGTGACTTAATCTCTCCTGACTGTGGTCTTTCACTACAATCAATTTCGGTTGCTGAAAATGGGTTTGTTACTTACACAATATCCGAAAAGCACAGAAGAATGCAATTGTTAGAAACATTTTACGGAGGCAATACTCGTTGGATGAAGAAGAACAGCAAGTCTTCTGGCAAAGTAATTCCTAAAGTAAACAGTCCAGCAAAAAGTTTATCGTTCTTCTTTAAGACTCACAGAAAAGACGGTGTCTTATTTTATTCAGCAACTGACAAATATTACACTGTGATTGAACTTCTAGAAGGAAAAGTTTGCTACACCTCCAAGCAGAACACTGTTGTTAATATGAGTCAATCAGAACAGAGTGATGTTTCTGATGGTATTTGGCACAATATTTCTTTAGTATCAGTCGGTAGAAGTATACGCCTGCTTGTAGATAACAAAAATGTTGGCGAAGAACTAGATTCTGCTGGTGTTCACGACTTTTTGGATCCCTATTTAACTGTCGTATCAATTGGAGGTGTTAAAACTGAATGGATAACAACATCGAGCCAAAACAAGTTTGAAGGATGCTTAGCAAATTTTTCGATAAACAACGAACTTCAACCATTTAGTGGAAACGGTAGCATATTCAAAGAAACAATTCATAGAGGCAAAATATTAAACGGCTGTCATAGTGCCTTTGGTGTTGGTGCAGCACAAAATCATCCATTGCGTATTGGCATAACACTAGTAATAGTGTTCTTCGTTATTCTATTAGTCGCAATTTCAGTGTCAATAATCTTTTATCGACTTCGTAAGCAGAAAAAAGAAAAAGGCAACGGATCTGCTAGTAAAGGCAATATTGTACACTCAAAGCAAAACGGAGGCCCTGCAATGTTAAATGCACCAAATCTAATAGCGGGTACAAATGACAGCATAATGAATAGAAATCTTCACAATAATGACACAAGTCTCAATAGTTACATGTCAGACAATGCCGATATAACGCGTAATGTCGGCCATATTGTTGGTCCCGAACTGTTATCAAAGAAGTACAAAGATAGAGAAATAATGAACATTGATCCACCGAGACCACAACGACCAGATATAATAGAGCGAGAAGTTGTTGGAAAAAGTCCAGCCCTTCGTGAAGATCACCACCCACCACCGCCACCATCTACAAATACATCACACCACACTCATGACCACCCTAGCGGTATGGATTTAAATTCAGAAGTTCCAGAACACTATGATCTTGAAAATGCAAGCTCAATCGCACCTTCTGACATAGACATTGTTTATCATTACAAAGGATTCCGAGAAGCAGCAGGTGTCCGCAAATATAAAGCTACTCCACCACCCATTGCAGGCTACCACCATAAACATCAGACCCCTCAACATCGCCACTCACCACATCATCCGAGCGGGTACCCCTCTCGAGTTCCGCAGGCAGCGCAACCTCCACCACAACCGAGACAACATCAAACAACCCCATTAGCACGATTATCTCCGAGCAGTGAACTCAGTCAGCAACCTAGAATATTAACTCTTCATGATATATCTGGCAAACCGTTGCAGAGTGCTTTGTTAGCCACTACGTCTAGTTCGGGTGGCGTTGGTAAAGATGCTTTGCATAGTAATAGTGAACGAAGCCTGAACAGCCCCGTTATGTCACAACTGAGTGGGCAAAGTTCTTCAGCAGGGAGGAAAACACCCAGTGCTCCACCACAAGTTCCACAAGTGGTGTCTGTTGGTTCAGGCGCAGTGGGACTAACAGCAGAAGAAATAGAAAGAATGAATGCAAGACAACGGACATCCAGTTTAGTGTCTACATTAGATGCAGTGTCGAGTTCAAGCGAAGCACCCCGAGGAGGAGGAGTCGGGCACCACATGTCGCATAGACATCACTCACCTCCAGACGACAACAGAAGTTCTACCGGGTCAGACGATGAAAGTGGAAATGATAGTTTTACTTGTTCCGAAATAGAATATGACAACAATAGTATAAACGCAGATAAGTTAGAGGATGTTCGAAGACAGAATGTTAGCAGTGGAAGTAATCCTAAAAAACCCATTTTGCCACCACCTTATGAAAGCTTTGATTCCTCGTTCCGTGGCTCGCTGAGCACTCTAGTCGCATCTGATGATGATTTAGCCCCCCATGTAAGTTCAGCCCTGTACCGGCAAGCGAATGGTTCCCCTGCCTCAGCTGCTCTAGGCTGGGGACCGGCGGCTCTCGATCTGTTCAACTGGGGACCGAATTTTGAAAGCATGATCGATGTATTCAAGGATATAGCTGAATTACCTGATTCTGTGAATGGGAGAATGTCTTCCTCGCTAAGACTGCAAAATGGCACTCCGAAACCATCAGAAGAATACGTTTAGTGTTTAAGTATAGGTTTAAACTGTAAATAGAACTAAATATTTACTTGTTTTAAGATTGTGTAAAATAATTGTTGTGATCTTGTATCAAGGTCTCTATATTTTCTTGCCATATATTGTTTATATGATTTCATAATTAGATGAGTATGTGTTGGATATACCTTGTGGAAAATTTAATTGCAGCATAAATATTTTTACGTCCTTGCACCTTTCATCGTCAATAGAAGTACGATCAATTTTTGTGTCATATAATTGAAGTGAATGTTTGACACTAGATGTATCCAAGGCAAATGTGTAGTTCGTATGATAGACGGTGTTGTTTATCGTCGTTTGAAGCTGGTAATAAAAAAGATGGTTAAATCTTAAACCAATAAATGTGTAGTAAAAACATTCTGTTCATACATTTTGTCCAATTCCTTATTGGTTTATTATAGCTTCAACATGTAAAACCTCATTGTACATAAAGTTTGTAAATATAATTATATCCGAATACAAATTGTGTGTAAATATGTAACAGTGAATTATTTTAGGTTTGTAACACAAAATTGTTGGAGCTCTGACTGAATGGGTATAATAATGTATAACCGTCTCTTGTAAATAATATAAATACGCTTATTCAATGGAATCAAATAAATCCATGTGATAATGTTTGTATCCTCACATATCCATATTTAAATGATTGTTGTCAGTTTCACATTTAGACGGAATGGTAAACAGTCAGAGCTTTCTTTCCCGTTATTATCGCCATATTATTTAGTAAAGTGCCAAATGACATTAAATAATTTTAAATAACTGACTGATTTCATAAATAAAACATAATTTAAAATTACATATATTTTATTTATTCAACCCCAAATAACAGCCTATACTCAAACAATTGCTGAACACTATACAATTTGTGCAATGGGTCACACATTGCGCTGTATTGGAGGGTAGAAATTCTACACGACAGTAGTCACTGTCACGGGAATCTTCTGCGACTCCTGCATTCCCCTTAAACTTCAGGAGTAGATATACTAAAACAATGGTTAGACCTGTCGTCAAGTATGGATCAGAACGTTGTCCAATAAAAGGGATGAATGAAAACCAATTGCATACAGCTGATATGGGAATGTTACGAGGGATTTTTAGTGTTACACGCAACTGAAAAGTTATGCCAATATCGATTGTCATGGTATTGGCATATAATGCGGAGGATTGAGAACAATATCGTGCGGGAAGATTTGAGTATGAATGTCGATGGCTATAAGAGTAGGAGAAGACCAATAAGTTATTATAGATGGACTGTGTTAGAGACGATATGGCTAGAAAAAGGTCAAACACTTTCTACCAAAAGGACGGCTAATAGAGAATTATGAAACAGAAAGACATGTTGCGCCAATCGCAAATATATTGAGATACCTAATGGCAAAAGAATCATGATGACTGTGAAGATGGAGCCATGGTCGAAGTCCTTAAGTCAAAATACTGTATCCAACTGTCAAAGGTAGCGGGTACTGAAGCCTATTCAGCCTACTGTCTTGAAGCAGTTCTGAATTATACTGCAATACAGAATAGTAGATAGCTGTTTGTATACCTATCTATCATTCGGTGTGCTAAGTGGCTGATTACTTACACATGCAATTTGCCATAGGTGCCAACTGAAATTTTTTACTATACTCAATTGACAGAAAAGTTTTTCATAGGGTACGTTGGTTGCACAATAGATAGCATAGAATTATTCTGTTTAAAACAGAACTATGATTGACTAGCTTTTGCCAGCGGCTTTGCCCGCGTGGAGGTCGGAAAATATCCCGCGGGAACATACTACCGGGATAAAAGTACCCTATGTGTTAATCCAGGTTATAAACTGTGTTCCGAATTTAGTAGGATAGATAAATACTATTGAGGACATTTTTGTAGATCTTTTAAAGACCATCATCTTTGTAATATATACTTTTGGTGTATGATCAACGTATGCGAGGATAAGAGCTCGAAAGCGCATTTTCATCTGAATTGCTTCAAATTTATCGTCACTACGCAGCTCCTATGTATTTTAGCGTTATGTTATATAGCTTATAACCTGCCCAAGAGTATGGACTACAACCGTACCAAGTTTGGTTAAAATCCCTTCAGTAGTTTTTGATCCATGCGTGCACATACAGACAGACAGACAAAAAAATTACTGATTGCATTTTTGGCATCAGTATCGATCACCATTCATCCTCCAATATTAATTTTGAATGTATATTCAATGTACAGAATTGACCTCTCTACAGTTTTATTATAAGTATAGATATAGATATTCTTTTGCTCACAAATGCTCTGTAAACCATTGGCATGCTAGATTTGAGATTCCATAAGATTCCGAATATGATAACAACAAACTGATTCATATACCTTCTAGGTACAGACGCCAGCACTTAAAGTTACTACAATCTGTCAAATTTCTTTAATAGGTTTTTAACTTTAAGGCTAAAGTATTAGGTTAAAAAATTGATTGGGAAAATTTGACAGTTTCTGGTACCTTGATATGCTGGCGTCTGTACTTATATTTTAGCTGCAGGCACAATCTCAATCAGAGCTATATAAAAACCCAGACACCCAACCTTAGCTCAGGTTGAGATTCTAACTCATCTTTATTTTAACATATTACAAAATTTCACTTTCCGCGTTTGTACGCTTAAATCTTTTAAACTACGCACCGGATTTTAAAGTGGTTTTCATCGAAAGAAGGATGGAAGGAAGAAGGAAGGGAAAGATTTATATTTGTATAATACGCGGGCGAACACTCCGGCAAAATGTAGTGTTATAAACAACGCATCAAATGATTGTGTGATTAGAGATGGATGCCAAATTAGAGCAAATCGAAATGAAAAATAATGCATAGGTTCTGCTTATAAGTAAGTTCTGTCAAATTAATTATTCATGCACAGAAAATAAATTACATTTACCTATTAACATAAAGAATGTTAGTGGTATTGCTCCGATGCCTTCAAACAAAAGATAAATAAATGTTTAAAATAACAAGGCTGTTTATGGTTAATCCTGCAAAAGCAAACAATATGTAAACCAAATAAAAGAATGCCCTTAGTTCACTATCAACTCACTTTTCAACAGTAATTAGGTACCTATAAAGAAAACACAGGAAAATACACCAAACGCAGATAAGATGATAATGCATGCTTGTTCCCTTACAACAATTTCAATGTCATTTACATAATAATTTGGAACAATAGTGCGGAGGAGTTGTTCACATTATTTCTTTTTTCAGAATCTGAAAGTAGCTAAAATTATAGCAAATAACAGAATTGGCAATTTGAACTCTTTTTTTATTCATCATATTCAGTCTATATTGTTCCCACTGCTGGGACACAGGCCTCCTCTCAGTGATAGGGAGTGGGCTGAAATCTACCACGCGGGCCCGGTGCAGGTTGATAGATGTCACATGTCTTTGAATTTTTGGTTCTAGGACATGTCGGTTTCCTCACGATGTTTTCTTTCACCGTTTTGAAAGTAGTGGTGATGAAATTGTTTACACAAAGTATAGCCACCTGCCCGGGTACGAACCCACGACCTAGAACTCGTAAGTCGGGCCCGATACCATTGAGCCACCACTGCTCATTTTTTATTGGTTATACCAAATCATGCGTCAGTGATGCTGTCACATAATCATTCAAGCGAAGGCCTGAATGTTTATTAACTTTTAATTAATCAGCCGTGACAAATGTCAAGGCTGATTTACGTGATTTAACTGAGCTAAAGCAGTGCAAGTACGCAATAGCTTTGCAGCTATGGGCATAACATGACGAGTTTTTCATTAAGATCATTGATTATTAGAACATACAATTCTATTGACTTATGTGAGTTTAACGACCTTTGTAAAAAAAGAGATGACAAGGTAGGAAATATTATAATAAATTTGTTTTGTAACAATGGACAAATAAATTATTCATATTTTCAATATCGTGATATATTTTCTAGATAAAAATCGTTTATGAATTTGTCAATCAAATATATTTTATTATATCCATAAATTTATTCATTTTGTTCCAATATTCGTTATTAACGTACATTTTACTAAACAGTTTTTTGTCACGTTAAGTGAATAATATGTGTATTTATTGTGAGAAATAAATATTTAAAACCAAAACCATATGTTTCAATTTTAAAAGAAGGTTAATGAAACGGATGATTTGAATATCATGATGTCAAATTCATGCTAATTTTGATGATCATTAACATTCTTTTAAGACAATATAAATGTACGAACAAGTGCCCACATCCGAATGTTTTAAGTTTTATATTTCTTCGTTTTTTGGTTGTCCTGATACCTGACTTAGTGATATTATCAAAAATTATACGTTAGTTGCAGCTGGGTAAATTTAACCGGTAGTACTTAGTTCAGTGATAAGCCCGTGCAATATTTTCAACAGCATAGTCTAGTTTCGACTTTGCATCGAGTTAGCGAAAAGTCCGATAGGAGCATCTACAGTTTTTATTGTTTTAATCAGCTGTTTAGTCGGCAACGCGTGAAGTTTGGCAGCTCAGAAGGCACAGTGCGCAAGGTCTATATAAATGTGTCCGTGTACCCTTAGCAATACCTAGTTGAAAACTATATATGAAATCGTCATTATGGTTTACATAGTTTTGTTAATTAACTTCATTTACTTATGTGAGTATTGTGATAAAATCAATTCTTTCAAAAATGTTATCATTTTTTTTTAAATCTTCATTATGGGATTTGCCGATCGTTTTCCGAACAATCCCTCTGCTTTGATGTACCAAATAAACTTTTATTTTAATTATGATATCTTACAATATTTACAAAATTTAAAATCTAATTCTAAATTCAAAGAAAAAAAAACCGAATTGAAATTACAGTTTAATTATCAAATTACTTTTATTCGTGAATTCAAATTAATTAATACCTATACCTATTTCTAAAATGTGAGTGTACTATAGGTACACCTCTGCTTAACCCATTCGGGGAATGCCTAGATCCACCTTGTTGTGTTATATTATTATTTAAAATATTAGTAATATTCCTATTTAAAATTATCAGAAGCAAAATATTCTTGCGTAAATACTAATTCTAACATTTAAATTATTATTATCTCTTTTCTTTACAGTTTTATTTTCTAATTATTTTTTACGCTGACACAATTTCTTAATTACACTTTTCTTCAATAATATGTTATCTCTAAAATACTTACGTACCTTGAAGTGCCGACATGTATGTGTCTATTTCAATATATATGTAAATTAACGATGATAGTGAAAACAATTAAGTATTTAAAACTAAATGGTTAATCGTTATTTTCCAAACTGCCAATTATAACGATATCCAGGGCATTTTTAAATAGATCAGGTATTTCTTTAATTGTCAATTATGGTCTTATACAAATGCAGAATACAAACTGGTGCTGAAAAATTTCAAATGGAAAAACGCAATTAAGCAATAGGTTCTTTCCCTGTTGCCTATACTTCAGATTAGAGATAACTGGCGGCTAGCGTATATAGGATCAAATTAAATGAATTAGCGTAACTCTCTCAGCCGTGACGGATATATGATAAAACCTAAAATAATTAATGAAATGAGTTTTTGTTTTGGGGTCATGAATCGCTGATAGTTCAGTCACTTGAAATATCAGTTTAAAACCATCTCATATTTTGTAGAAAAAAAAAACAATTTTCTCATACTTCACAGTAGATAACGTCGTAACAGAAAAAGTCGTTGGCCGAAAAATATAATCTATAATTTTTTTTGTCGTGTTAATGAATATATTTCGATATTTAAACATGCTGTATGTACTATACGATTAGTGTTTTTGAAGGTATTAGTTCAACTAAAGCAGAGTTTGGTTGCGTTGCCCCGCCGATGGAGTGTCCCAATGAAAACATTACATTCTGGCTTTATACTAGGTAAGTCGGTGATTAATGCCTTTTCATATTATTCTACAAGTAGTAGCAGTGGTGGTGCAGTGGTAACGGCCAGGAGTTACCAGTTTTCAGTCGTAGACAGGCGCTTTGCTATTTGTAAACAATTGCATCTCTACTGCTCTCAAAACGGTGAAGGAATACATACGTAAGGAAACTGGAAAGTCCTAGAAGCCATGTGACATCTCTCAATCTGCATTGGGCTTGCTTGGAAGATTACGGCTCACGCCCTGTTCTCAACGAGGAGGTCTGTGTCAGAACATTGGAAACATTAAAGGCTCATCATCATCAGCCAATAATGTTCCCACTGCTGGAATACAGGCCCCCTTTCGGTGAGAGGGAGTGGGCCACAATCCACCACGCGGGCCCAGTGCGGGTTGGTAGATGTCACATGTCTTTGAATTTGTGGTTCTAAGACATACCGGTTTCCTCACGATGTTTTCCTTCACCTTTTTTGAGAGCAGTGGTGGTGAAATAATTTACACATAGTAAAGCGCCTGCTTGGGTTCGAACCTGCGACCAAGTCGGCTGCTCGTAAGTCGCAGCCGTTACCGCTGTGCCACCACTGCTCTCTTGCGCTACATTAAAGGCTGATTATGATTATTCTTTTTGGTAATTTTGGATTAGTTTCCCGTTTGAGTAGATGACGTATGAGTAGACTATTTTTGACAACCCAATTGAAAACTGTATTCGATGATAAAACAATTTTCAACATTGCTTCATTATCATCATTTCAGCCGAAAAATGTCCACTGCTGGACATACGCCTCCTTCAATTTGGGGGGTTTGCCATAATCGCCACGCTTAGGCGGGTTGGTGATCGCAGGATGGTGGTAAATTACATACTGTACGCTGCTGCCCATTCTCTAGCAAGTCCCTTGGTCGCCTCTTACGACGAAGTAATGGGTTGGTGCTATTCTTTAAGTACAACACCACACTGAACAGCAATATTGTGTAGGACTTCTAAATCAATCAATCCATCAACTCTGCCTATCGCAGTCCCCTGCTGAACATAGGTCTCTCCCAGGCTGTGTCGCAACACTCTGTCCTCCGCCATCTACATTCAGTCTGTCTCAGCCACCTATCGTCATAGATCGTCGGTCAGTCTAGCTGGGTTCCGTTCCACACTACGCTTGCAAATACACGGGACCATGATTATCTGAAATTAAAAGGTGAATGTGGCTATATCTACTTTCCATATAATTATGATATTAAGCAGTTGACGTATAGCTATCCATACTAATATTATAAATAGGAAAGTGTGTGTGTCTGTTTGTTCATCTTTCACGGCAAAACGGAGCGACGAATTGACGTGATTTTTTAAGTGGAGATAGTTAAAGGGATGGAGAGTGAAATAGGCTACTTTTTGTCTCTTTCTAACCCCCCACTTCTCTAAAATGGAATTTAACGCGAGCGAAGCCACGGGCAAAAGCTAGTACAAGAATAAAAGCCTGTTACAACTGCCACACTAATTTACAATCAAAAGTGAGACCTCCAAAGAAATCGATAGGCATTTCCTAATAATCCAAAACACAAAAACATTTGCATGTTTCATTCACCCTTCGTGTAATTACTTAGCCTGGTAAACCTAGGAATAATAATGTATTATCAGCACTTAAGAATAGAGCAATGCGTAGCCAAATTATTGCTATTTTATAACGCCTATTACTCGTTCTAATGCCTCTAGGTCACACAACTTTATAGTATCGTTTTAATTTAATTGTTTCAATGAGTTAAAGACATCCCTTGGAAACGCCTTAACGATGATTTCGATTCCTATTTGCATTGTTTCCTTTTTGCAGTTATGAAAGTAGGTTTCGATTGTATTGTTTGCATATAATATGTATAATATCTGGTTGACCGAGCTTAGCTCGGTATTTTTTGGGAAATTGTGTTTAAAATAATAAGTTTATGTTCAAGTTGATTATTGATAAAGTTGGTAATTGAAAACACGAATAAAACGACATTTTATAAAAATGAATCCTAGCTAGATCGATTTATCGCCCCCGAAACCCCCTGTATACTAAACTTCATGAAAATCGTTGGAGCCGTTTCCGAGATTCAGATTACATATATATAGCCGGGAGCCGGGGTTATTTAGTCGGATCGTCAGGAGAAGGAGGAGTGCCGAGCGGTATATATCGTCAGGATTTGGCGTTCCCATTTTATTGGGATAAACAATATTATTAACAACTACAAACAATATTATGAACAACTACCAAGTTGTATTACTATATATATTAATTAAATGATAAAAAAGAAACACAATCAAAAGTCATTTATTCAAACTAGGCTGAGAGTCAGCACTTTTGAACGTCAAAGTTACATAAGACAGTCCCCCAAAACGCCCGCCCTTGAACACTTCCTAGTGCTATAGCTGGGAAGAAGAAGTGGCGGAACAAACTCCCCAGCAGCACAGCTGCCTGTTAAGTTAGAAGAATTTGAATAAAACGGTTACAAGATAAAGTAGGTAATAACAATACAGTTCAACGAACAAACCCTTATGGTTACAGTTCGTATAGAGGCCTAAGCCACCCAAATACAAAGTGTATCTTTCGCTATCAGCTAGTCAATACAGCTATGTAAATATACAGCAGCGCTGTACCAGGTAAACCGACAGTGTCGGGAGCAGGAGCTCTGTTATGAGTCTAATCCGAAGATAGACTGACTTGCTAATTTTTTTTTTTTTGTGGGGCATCTCGTAGTTAGTCCTGAAAAGATTGTTACTACTTAAACGGATTGTGGCCTGGCGAGTTCTAAAAAGTTACCTTTTTAGGCCTCCAGCCGGGTGACTTGCTCACTGAGTGCAAGCTCTTTTATAGGACAATGTCCCGCCATAATATCCACGACAAATCTGTCCAATGGCGCGCGGAAGTACGCCACGTGTTTACTTAATACAAAACACTAAAGTATTCTAAACAAAATAAGACTTACATTATAAAGTAATCAAATAATATTAGAATAATTGTCGTAAATAAACAAATGGAGAATTCACAACGTAAATCATTTTAAAATTTAAAGTGACAAGTCATTTATTGTTTTGAACAATCCTACCGGTTCCAGTTATCAAAATAAGTTGCAAAAATGAATAAGTGAGTACACCAAGTACTCAATAAATTATGTTCCGATTTATTAGACACTATCTGATAGAAAAATCACGTAAATTAATGATAATAAAAACAAAGAATAGCAAATTATGCTGACTACCCACAATTTGTATTTGACAACCAACTCCGACACGGCCAGAACTGACGTTCTACACGACCTCGTGTTATTCTGACAAGAAAATTCTCTTTGTGATCATCGTTCGGCCTTTCTGACAAACAAAAGCCTTGACAAAAGGTATGTCGGAAAGAAAAATACTGAATTAGTCCAACAAAATTATTACCAATAGCAGTTGCATCGTAACCATTCAAAATGACCATACTGAAACTGATAATCCATAGCTTATAAAGTAGAGACATAGTCTCCCAGCCAAAATCACACCATGGGATTTGACAAGTAATTTTGAGTTGAATAGAAAACCCGCATAGGCCTTAACATAGACAACCCGCATAAGCGTCAAGATCAACCTCCAAATCCAGGAGTTAACATATCCATCCAAACAAGAGTCAAAATAAACATCTTTTCAATTTAGCTATAGTATGTCAGAATCAGATGAATCATTATCAGTGTCAACATTGACATCACACTAACATTATCTGGACATTCAGGCATTTTCTGTCCACGATCATGAGCACATTTGTAAATCCAGTTGGTACTCAATACAACTGGGAAAAAATCACCATTAGGATCTAATTTAACTAACTTTCCAACTTGGAACGTTTTCGAAATAACTTTAGTCTAATCGTATCCAGCTTTATCACATCCGGCACCTTCAGCTATAACCAGGGCTACATGCTCAGCTAAAAGCCAACTATAAGAGTACTGTATATTCAACACGTTTCTGATCTGCTTTGTTGATTGATACATAATTTCAAAATCATAAGCTTGCAGAAAACCCCATCATCAATTTCTACGTTACTCCGAAATTGTTTGGTACATGTGTTAGAATGTCCTATTCCCATTATATTGACTTCACAAGAATTACGTTTGCAAAACAAACTTCCGTAAATATTACAGCAATAAGAACGTTCAGCCCCAGAGTCATAACAAAATGAAAGCGACTCACCAGATAGGCTAATAATAACCCATCACCAGCCTCAATTCGATTCAAGAATCGTAAGACCGACTTCCGGTTCTTCAAGATGTTCACTTGAACCTCCCGACCGCTTTCCGGTCGCCTTTGGGCAGCGAGAGTGACGTGTCCCACCTCAACACATCGGCAACAGACGATCCCCACCGGCGCCGCCCCACGCGGTGAGCTGGCCGGTCTAAGATGCAAAAGTGACAGACTATTGCATCCGGCTCAAACCTCCCAGGCCGAAAAGAATCGTGCTGGTCAGAGGAAACCCGAAACCCCTCCCAAGATGGGACAAGACACACAGTTCTTGCCGAAGCCTATCCAGTATGTATACTTCGGCGGCAAATGCCAGTCGATGAGCACGGGCATCAAACCTGGAAACACGGGCCAATAGATACAGCAGAAACAACAAGGTGCTTGACACCTAGGCCACTCCACTCGGACGCCAGTGAAGTGACCCGTCGAGTGGCACATACAGCCAAAAACTCCGCCTCCTTTGGCTGACTATTATGAAGGTCAACTAGGGCAGCGGCAACAGCCTCCGAAACGTCACAACGAGACAGCAAGAGACTCCCAAAGTCAGCCCAGGCCACGCCTGCACACGACACCAGGGTGAGCCATGCGCCAGCACCGCTCCCCAAGGCCCCAGTGAGGGCAACAACAAGATTGCCAAGGCTGTAACCCCAAGACTGAGCACCGGAACCGGGCAGGTCCGGATCAAAATCAAACAAGCGAATTTCAGCAGATTGAGCGGAACGCGACCCAATCGCCTCAACCAACTAAGCCATATTATAGCTCCGAAGCTCCAACACCACCCGCCATGGATCACCAACACCCTGAGATTTCTGGGCTTAACCTAATCCCGCTTCTGAAGTCGGATCGTGAAGGAGGAGGAAAGTATGTTCAAGTTGATTATCGATATAGTTGGTCATTGAAAACACGAATAAAACGACATGTTATAAAAATGAATCCTAGCTAGATCGATTTATCGCCCCCGAAACCCCCTGTATACTAAATTTCATGAAAATCGTTGGAGCCGTTTCCGAGATTCAGATTACATATATATATCTTATATCTTTAAACGAGCAATTCTTGTATATATATATATATATATAATCTGAATCTCGGAAACGGCTCCAACGATTTTCATGAAATTTAGTATACAGGGAGTTTCGGGGGCGATAAATCGATCTAGCTAGGATTAATTTTTATAAAATGTCGTTTTATTCGTGTTTTCGATGACCAACTTTATCGATAATCAACTTGAACATAAACTTATTATTTTAAACACAATTTATTAAAAAATACCGAGCAAAGCTCGGTCAACCAGATATTATATATATATATGTACAAGAATTGCTCGTTTAAAGGTATAAGATATACAGGATCAGTTTTATCCAGTGCGCAAACTGTAACCATCAATTCAGCATATCATTCTAGACCCCCAGGGCAGAAAATTTTCGTGGGTTATACAAAAAAAAAATCTGCTGTTCCATTCATTTTGACCCCGCAGGTATTGCATTTTTTCTATGAAATAGCAGATTTTTTTTTTTGTAAAACTGACGAAAAATTTCTGGGCAAGGGGTTCTAGAATTATATGCTGAATTCATGGTTACAATTTACGCACTGGATAAAAACTTATCCTGTATATATATATTGATATTTAAGATACCTCAACTTTGGCTTAAGTATGGTACTGATGGCTAAAGTTGTTCATGGAAAGTAAAGGTCACAGTTGACTGTACCTTTCCTTTTCTACACAATCAGAAAAAAATGTTTTTGTGTCTGTTAAACTGATTATAATCTAAATTCGGACCTAGCTGACTTTTGTCCCGGTATTCCTATGGGAGCGAGACTTATGCAGGTGAAACCATGGGGCACAGCTAGTTCTAGGCTCTATGCTTATTGTATGGGACGTAGACATAACTGGTGAAATGTGGGGGACTATAGGCAGGTTCACCTCAGCTTATCCCTCCAGGAAATAAAAGCGTGATGTTGAAATTCACACTCGTTCGTTCTCCAAGCAAATGAGTATAAAGACATTATAAGTATTCAACAATTTCATGGTATTTTTGTTTAGAGAAAATGAAGATAAACCACACCAAGTGTTTGCTCTGGATCAGCAGTCCATTGAGTGTGCACCATGGGTGCAAGACGCCCCTATTAAGATTCTAATTCATGGATATACAGGATATAAAGATTTCTCACCGAACACTGAAATAAGACCAGGTAAAATTTCAAAATAATACTAACTAAGTTAAGGTTATTAGTTTAGTCTAGTTAATATTTAAGATAATATCCAAGTAAAAAGTCGGTTTAAAAGAAACGATTTTAACTAAGTTTACTTGAAGACAAACAAATTTTATTACGAATCATGCATCGTTAAAGTAGAGCCGTTCATTTTCTTTTCAATGTCGTAAAAGAAGGTCTAACTAATTAGCATATATTTTAATTACTTTTGAAGTAAATACTTTTCTATAAGTATGTAAGTAAAAACCATCAGTGATAAAAAGTAGGTAGCAATTTCAAACATGTGTATTTACTGTACATTCTACCTACTGGCAAAACAACATAACAAATACGAACGCTATTTCGCACGAAAAAATTATAAATATTTTTTATAATTTTTTCGTGTGCAGTGACAGTAGTGGTAGCCCAGTGGTATCGGCCCTTACGAGTCGTAGGTCATGGGTTCGAACCTAGGCAGGCGCTTTACGTTGCGTAAATAATTTCATCACCACTGCTCTCAAAACGGTGAAGGAAAACATCGTGAGGAAACCGGCATGTCGTAGAATCAAAAAATCAAAGACATGTGACATCTACCAACCCGCACTGGGCCCGCGTGGTGGATTACGGCCCACTCCCTCTCACCGAGAGGAGGCCTGTGTCCCAGCTGTGGGAATAATATAAGCTGATTATGATTTTTTCGTGTATAGCGTTTGGTAGCTTTAAAGGCGTCAACATATTTTGACGTGGAAACGCCAGCTTGTGTCAATTTTTTTTTATTGATGATATTGAATTA
This sequence comes from Aporophyla lueneburgensis, assembly GCA_932294355.1. Taxonomy (NCBI): domain Eukaryota; kingdom Metazoa; phylum Arthropoda; class Insecta; order Lepidoptera; family Noctuidae; genus Aporophyla; species Aporophyla lueneburgensis. Next base: position 14,719,182 of record OW028746.1, on the reverse strand, counting down.
AAAAGCCTATAATATTGTATAATAAGCTAAAAGTCTAAGCCAAAGCATTTATTTAAAACTGGCTCCCAAGTGTTTTTTGGGAGCCTATTTTGAACGTCAACATTTTCACTAAAACAAAATTCGCCCCTTTGAAAACGTAATTTTGTATGGAAAAGGATTGGCTAGAAACTTCTGCGTTATTCTTTTAAAATGTTTTACAATGTTTGTATATATCAATTGTATGTGAAAATGATGCACCTAGAATGGAATAACCATACCACAATAGGTAAAAAGAATTAAAAATTAAAACTATAACACATGCATGATGCTCACACATTTACCAAAATTGTATTTAGATAAATATTGTAAGTATACGATTTGCCTCAAATATTTACAAGCAATAAGTCAGAATAGGGTTAAAGTAATAACATAATGTATTAAGTATCAAACCAATTTCTTATAGTCTCGTCGACAAGTTGAAAATGGTACAAAATAGAGATACTGCTCTTAAAATTATGTGCGATAGCTCATTGGATCCGAAATGACGTCTAGAAAAATGTGCCAAAAGCGTGTATTAGCACATAAAAAATTGCAAAGTTATAAACAATTAAAGATGAAAAAAGTGGCATTTTGTTTTTTGCCAATATTTCATAGACTGTTAATATTTAAGAAATTTCAAAAAAAGATTCTGAAAGAGGAGGAAATTTTCAATAAAAAACTCTGAACTTCCAGAACTCTATCTCCATTATTTATAACTAGCTTCTGCCCGCGACTTCGTACGCGGATCCTGTTGCTTATGCCAGCGACAACGGGGTCGTCAAAATCGAAGATCTGAAACGTCTGATGTAGAATTCTAAGGCCCGGGGACGGGAAAACAACGGGATGAGCGAGACGATTGGAGTCGTTCCAGATCTTTCATTTTTGTATGTCAATAGGAAATGCCCATCAGACTAAACAACTTTTGCTAAGAAGTCATTCCTTAATATGTTATTAAGAGTTTTACTTAAGAGTTCCACAACAGGTGTTCCAGATCTTCAAATTTATTCTCACAGCAGAAAATGCTCTTCACGTGGAATATTTTTTGCTATGGCACCATTTTTATGTCTCTTATACTTACTTTAGCTGGTCTGTTGCGGTCTGCATCAGGTGTTCATTTTCCAAAATAAATTATGCCTATATAGCCTATATGTTGCCACGTTCACGATCAGCGGACAGTCGCGCATCATGTTCCGCACTTGTCTCTAGAGACCTAGCAGCAGATGCGTAGATATGCTGAGAACTCAAGCGCAATTCTCTATCAGTGAACGTCTCCGACTCGCGAGACAATGCGTGACGTTCACGATCAGCGGACAGTCGCGCATCATGTTCCGCACTTGTCTCTACAGACCTAGTAGCAGATGCGTAGATACGCTGAGAACTCAAGCGCAATTCTCTATCAGTGAACGTCTCCGACTCGAGAGACAATGCGTGACGTTCACGATCAGCGGACAGTCGCGCATCATGTTCCGCACTTGTCTCTAGAGACCTAGCAGCAGATGTGTAGATACGCTGAGAACTCAAGCGCAATTCTTTATCAGTGAACGTCTCCGACTCGCGATGCATGACGTTCACGATCAGTGGACAGTCGCGCATCATATTCTTCACTGGTCTCTAGAGACCTGGATGTAGATGCATAAATACGCTGAGAACGCAAGCGAGCTTCGCGATCCCTGTCAGGGTCGCGTGATTGTTCGAAAGAGATACCGTGACCCCGGCACACAGGCAACTGATGGAACACGGGTGCGTTTTAGTCAGTAATTACCCATCCAAAAAAATAATAAGAAAGAAGCTTTGCAATCCGAAGATGTTTCTACGGAGCGAGTTGCAGCCTGATGTTCTCGAACATCAAGTCTATCTTGACGCTCTTCGGTAGATTCTTGGGATCTTATGATCCTCAATCTTTTAGCTCCTTTGGAATGTTGGGAAAGATTTGACCTCTTTCTAGGCATGGTTATAGTTTTATTCTGAAGATACCTGATCAATTAAACTCTAAGTGACTGCTCCCCTGCGTTGCCGGGTAGGCTACCGTGTCACGAAGATAAATGAAAAAGGAAATTAAACACTCAAATAACATATAGCCCGAAGGCATATATCTTCGATAAAATAAAATAATAAATGAGAGTTTTAGCCAGTAGAGTCAAATTTTCAATGATTCATAGAATTTTCATCGAAAATCAGTCCTAAACTGTTACCGCCTTCACCGCGTGGAGGTACTCCCAGCTTATGTTATTTTATAATTATACAGTGAAATTAGTGATAGCTTTGATTTCTACACACACACCTGAGTGTTCCAGATCTACAATCTTTATACGTTAACAGAGAGTGGTCATCAGGCTGAACAACTTTTGCTAAGACGTCATTCCTATATATGTTATAGTGTAGCTGGGCTCTTGGAGTTCCACATCAGCTGTTCCAAATCTTCAAATTTTATACGACACCCGAGAATGCTCATCAAGCTGAACAACTCTTGCTAAGACGTCATTCCTATATATGTTATAGTGTAACTGGGCTGTTGGAGTTCCACATCAGCTGTTCCAGATCTTCAAATTTTATACGACAACAGAGAGTGCTCATCAGGCTGAACAACTCTTGCTAAGACGTCATTCCTATATATGTTATAGTGTAGCTGGGCTCTTGGAATTCCACATCAGGTGTTCCAGATCTTCAAATTTATTCTCTTAGCAGAAAATGCTTATCACGTGAAACAATTTTTGTTATCAGACTATTTTTGTATCTCTTATAGTTTAGCTGGTCTGTTGCGGTTCTGCATCAGGTGTTCAAGTTTCCAAGATAAATTATAGCCTATATGTTGCCCAGACTTAATACCTATACAACAAAAAAAAATCATTCAAATCCGTGCAGTAGTTCCGAAGATTAGCGTGTACAAACAAACAGACAAACAGACAGAGTTTTTTTTTGGTTTCGTGCTCTATTACTGTTTCTAAACCCCTCTCAATGATTATTTTTTTAATGTATTCAATGCACAGACACAGTTTTTTTACTGTTTTATTATATGTATAGATTTTAATTTAACGCTGAAAATAGGTCTGCGCGCGACGGTTACCTATCATAAGTTCGAAAAATATTTGACCGAATTTCATTTCCCCTAAAACTTTTCAACTATTATCGTTTCGTTTTTTTTACTTCATCGAAGTCACGTCTGCCACTGTATCAGTTGACCTATTATCAATTCTACTTTTTTCGTTACTCCGACGTTTCATTTGGTCGATAAACTCTTTACCGAAGTTACACTTAGCCGAAATAACATTCGTTCGAAGTATTATGTTTCCAGACATTCATTATACCTATGTTAAGATTAACCTACTCTTTGGTTTAATTAATTATTTATTTAAATGTAATGGCACTTAATAAAACAGTTTATTATGAACAAAAGTGTTTTTAAAGGGTCCCAGTAAGAAGCATGCAAACAATGCTGCTTGCTACAAGCATGCAACAATCATGCATGCAGCGTGCAAGCAGGCATGCAGCAGGCAAGCAGCAAGCAAGCATGCAGCGTGCAAACAAGCATGCAACATGCAAGCAGGCATGCAACATGCAAGCAGGCATGCAACATGCAGCAAGCATTGTTTCTGTCACGGCTCCGGCGCTGCGGGGTTTGGGCGGCCCCACGCGAGCTTATCGTCGCAGATGGTTTTAATGCTCACCACCGCAGCTTCGGCTTGCTGGCCGGCTTTGCCGGCCAGCCTCAGCTACGGCGGCGGGCCTTCAGACCACCTGCTCCTCAGCTCGCGGGCCGCCCTACCCCTCCGCGCCTGCGCGGGCTTAAATTACACTCTAGGGGTAGGGCAGACAAGACTACGTAAAGTCGGTTTTACAGCGATTCGTTTCTCACTAAATTTTGTAGCATAATATATTGACTTTTTATGACACTACATATATTTAATTTAATATTGAAAACGCTACCAAGTAACGGGCTATATATTTGTGACCAAATAATATTCCCTAAAATTTTGTTTCACTGTGGTGAAAATATGGCAAACAAATCATTTGGCAAATGAAAAAAGTTCAAAAGAGGCTTCGGCCAATAGCAAAAAGTTATTTCGTAAATCGGCGAAACATAATTCGGTAAAATAATACCTATGACACATGATACTTCGATGATTTAAAAATATTTCAAATGATGCATATTGCAAAAAAGACGTCGGCCAATAGTTTTCGATAAAATGAAATTCGAACAAAAAAAATTCGGTAAAGTAATCGGTTCCCGCGCGCGACATTTTTAGGTTGAGCGCGCGGCGTCAAAAGCGAGTTCGGCACATTAATTAATTTATTTAAGGCATTGATTTTTTTTTTTAAATTTGAAAAAATTGTGGTGTGTTTTGAATACTATAAATAATTTATTCCCGTTAGAAATTTTACTTAAAAATAATTTTTCAACAAGTTAAACAATTATTAACTAAAAAAAATTTTTCGAACTTCCGTCTTAATTGTAAGTGAAAAAAAAAATGTTTAAATAACTGTCGTAAGAAAATTTCGCTTCGTAGATCCTTTCTTACAAACATACTTAATACGATCGTGCCATAAAAGTTAAAAAAATATTTATACTTTATTAATAATACACGCTTTTGGCACATTTTTCTAGACGTCATTCCGGATCCAATGAGCTATCGCACATAATTTTAAGAGCAGTATCTCTATTTTGTACCATTTTCAACTTGTCGACTAGACTATTAATAAAAATATATAAATTAAGTAAACACCAGTTTCATTTTGTCTAAACTCACTACATTGTCATATGAAGCAGGCGTTACTTTACATTTAACTCAAACGAAATGTACCTAATTGTTATGCTTTTCACTATATTTAATCTTACCAATACAAACTGCATTGGGCCCAAACAAACACGGTTTAAATAAAAATTAGGGTGTTACCTTCATCAGAATCAGATATTTAACAAATATTTAATATTTACTGCCTCATTGGTCTCGTGGTTGCAAGCGCTACTGCTGAGCATGAGGTTCTGGGTTCGATTCCCAGGTCGGGCAAACTGTTATCAGATTTCCTTATCAGGAATTCCCCAGTAGCAGCCCGGAGTCTGGATTTTGGCTTGGTTGAAAAAATTAACATGACTGCCGAAATGTCTACCGAACCCTTCGGGGAAACAAGTCGTAATGTTATGTATGTATTTAATGTTTCCTTTCAGCTTACATGGAATGCTGCAACTATAACATAATATCAGTGGACTATAACCCGATAGCCCGGGAGCCGTGCTACGTAGAGGCTGCCCGGAATACGGAGCTCGTGGGCATGTGCACCGCCCAGCTAATCGACCAGCTAGTCCAGAAATATGGCTTCAACCTCACACAGTTCCATATTATAGGCTTCAGTCTTGGAGGACAGGTGGCCGGGTTTATCGGCGATTATGTCACCTCTGGCAGGTTGGATCGGATTACTGGTAAATATTAAAGATCCTACATACATTCAAACATAACCTCACGCCTTTTTCCAATGGGAGTAGGCAGAAACTACGGAACGCCACCTGCTTCGATCCTTACATACCAATTTTGCCTCGTTTACGTTTATTAATCTGGTCATACACACACGCCAGTTGCAAGTACTATGCACCTGACCATTTTGAAGAACACGTTTTGTTAGCCGTATTTCATTTAACTAAGCATACTCTTTTCAATTAAATATACTATTTAACAAAAAAGATTTTCAGACTTTACTTAAGATACAGAAGTATGCTTTTTATATGGCTTTGTTAGCAATGATCCAATTCAGTAAACAACACTACATATCCACAAATAAGGCGATACTTCAGGATACACCCTTGTTTATTATGTGAGCACAATGCACATTGCGTATGTAGCGGGCACGTAATTTAAGCCCCGAAACTTATATTTAGGGTCTGTTCCCGTTTTTTTTTTTTTGTATATTTTCAATATTTTGTTTTTGTATTAGGCGTGTGCTCGCTGATGTAAGGTAAAAAAAAATGAATATTTTGTGTTTCTCGTAATCTTAATTGTATAGACTCAAGTTCTTACTGAACAGACAACTGTGCTTCTGGGCAGTTTGTAGAGGAATTTGTTTGGGACAATTTGGGGGACTGTTCTATGTAATTTTGACGTCCGTAAATTGCTGAATCTCTGTCTAGTTCAACATGTTTGACAACTTTGCCCCTGGAAGGAAGTAAACATTTTACGATAACATGTCACCCGCACTACTGTTTGCCATTAACATCTTATAGGCACCGCAAGCTAAAAATATAGGCTACACCCATCACCACACACACACACACACAACATCTTAAAACACAACATTACATTTATAAAAAAAAATATTGATTTGTTTAATTTGATTAAAAAAAAACACTTTTCAAAATTAAATAATGTTTTTAAAACTGATTCTGACTACTCAGAGCAGAAAGATCGAAACAAATTCAATGATTGGAGTAAGTAAATAGAGTGCTACAATAACAATATTTCACAGCGCTGGACCCTGCCTTGCCTCTGTTCGTGACCACCGACACAAAGAAGAAAATCGACAAAGGAGATGCGAAATTCGTTGACGTTCTTCATACGAACGCTCTGGAGAAGGGGAAGTTGGAAGCCAGTGGTCATGTCGACTTCTACGCTAACGGTGGCATTACACAACCTGGATGCAAAGCTACTGCAGAACAAAGTAAGTGGGTTATAATACGGCTACAGGTAACGTTTTGATAAAAATTTGGATCAGTTCTTAATTTTCAATATCTATGTGATTTTCTCCCATTTTACTTTAGGATGCAGTTCTTCTGTGTTTCTCATTTTGTAACTATATAATTTAACTAGCTTCTGCCCGCGACTTCGTCCGCGTTAAATTTCATATTCCCCCGACCCTTCCCGTCAGCGTCGCATCGAATCGCCTGCCCGTGCGATTTTCCCCGTTTTTGCAACATTTTTCATTGCTGCTCCGCTTCTCTTGATTGTACCGTGATGTTATATATAACATAGGCAGGCTATAGCCTTTCTCGATAAATAGGCTACCCAACACAATAATATTTTTTCAATTCGGACCAGTAGTTCCTGAGATTACTGCGTTCAATCACACAAACAAACAAACTCTTCAGCTTTATGATATTAGTATAGATAATAGCAAGATATATAATAATAGATATTTCATTCATATAGGTAGTATCTAACTACGTTTTTAGTATCGCGGGTAAAATCTGGATTAAGGAGGTGCAGGACCGTGGGAATTGCGACAAGAAAATGGAGGCCTATGCCCAGCCGTGGGCAAAATCGGACTTTGGATGATAATGACAGATATTTCATTACAATTTAGGTCGTTTATTTATAAACTTATTTTCTTTTCTTTACGTTCCATACTTAATTTAATGCAAAATAATATTCTCCAGCTAAATCTGGCTGTAACCACGCCAGAGCGCCAATATACTACGCAGAATCAATAAACACAGACGTTGGTTTCTACGCAACCAAGTGCTACTCCTGGATCATCTACATGATTGGCTGGTGCGAGATGTTCAACTCGACTGATGAAGTTCTCTTCGGGGAATATGTTCCGAAGAAGTAAGTATTTTGCAAACGTAGCGAATTGAGTGCAAGTTACAACACTACGGTAGATAAAGCGGACTGGCATTTAGGAAATCCCACTTAGTTGCAATAGTCTGCCGAAGGAGTAACGTATCTTAAACTATCTAAAAGTAAAGTTGGTTAGTGTTTATTAAATTGTTGACATTCCTTTACACGAAATGTGAAAATATTGTGCAAATTATTCCTAGGTCGCAGTAAAGACCTCGCAAAAATTAAATAAATAAATAAATGAAATTCATTTATTTCAGGCATAACCCATATATTATAAAAATTAAGTTGAAATGACAATGCTGTAGCAGAAAATAATAAAATGTCATCAACAAAATGGAAATAAGTCACAGAGATGAATAATTACAATGTCAAATTTACTGGTCACAGAGTTGGAATTTAAATAAAATTAAATGTCAAATTTACAAGTCACAGGATGGAATTAAAGCAAAATGTCAAAATTAACTGTTACTGTGTATTGGGATTCAAATAAAATGTAATTTGCACCTTGATGAAAATAGGTCAAGTGCGTGTCGCACAACCCACAGGGATTTGGGTTACGTAGTGGATATGATCATTTACACAAGCAAAGTACTGATTTTAAGGGTTAGAAGAAATTATAAGGGTTCCGTTTTGAATCCCTTATAATTTCGTCTGGCCTGAAAAATATAAATGAAATCTGATATGTTAATGAAAATGAAAAATGACTATGAGTCCATTTATGGACACTTTTGGAAGTTTATAAGCTAGGTGTTGAGACAGTTCTAAAAATATCACTTACTTTAAAACTCCTTTTTCTCAACAATAGTGAATCACATCGTGAGCAATTTGCCAGTTCTATGATTAGTGGAGGCACCGAAACACTTCCATACTTTCACTATAAACAGTTTCGTTTTCCTTAAGCCTAGCTTCCTTCTGTTGACTGTCATAATTACAAGCTTTTTATTTATATTATTAAAGTACTTTTGTATTATCACATTGAGTAGGTGAGCTATGTGCAGGTTCACTAGGTCAATGACCTTTTGTTTTTCCATTACTATGGGTTCTGTATACCAGCGCTATATGTGGATTATAAGGCAATAAATTATAGGTATAGTATAGAATAAAATGAGATCACCGTTTAATAAAACTTTTCCTTGATCTTGTCTTTAAAATGTAGGTAGTTGTAATAGGTTTGACTTTCCTTCATAATATAAATAACCAGTTACTTCTAGTATTACATCATGGTTTTGCAAAATAAGGGTTTTTCCGCGGATCTCTACCGTCTGGCCGAAGTATGATCACAGTTTTTAGATATATGAAATTTTATTCGGAAATATGAGCAACGTATAAATGTGTAGCGACTAAAGACATAAATACATATGTGTACAAATATTGCTGTCCCTATATCATAAGTTAATCATTAGTGGCTTCACAGCAACCACAACAGCCACGGGTCAATCGATCAGGTTGAGCAAAACTTGCTGCGGTTGTTCTGTGGATGGATTACCATCTTCATATACCGAGACCCCTCCGTGCCTCAGAAAGCACGTTAAACCCTTGAGCCCGGCTGTTATTAATGGATCTTTGCCAGTCGTCACGGGTCGTTAGATGCCCGAAAGTTTAACAACCAACCTTATCAAGGCGTATCGTTTTACCATGTAAGTGGGATCTGGAGGTCAGATAGGCAGTCACTCAATGTTAAATTACTGGTATTCAGCTGCATCCGGTCAGACTGTTAGTTACCGTCAACGGCCTAAAATGGTGGCCAAGATTACGCAAAAGAAACCAAGGCCGTCCAAAAGCGCGTTACGTTGACGATATCGTCGAGGTCGCTGAAAACGCATAGATGAGAGACGCATCAAACCGACATTTACGGCGGAAAAGGGGGAGGTCTATACCCAACAGTGGGAGATTCCAGGCTGAGATGATGATGATGATAGGCAGATGTGTTTAGAAGATTTTTTTTAAATATATTTACATACGTTTTCAAATTGTTTCAGTGCTCGTGGGTTATACTTCTTCAGTACAAATTCGGAGTCGCCGTACGCACGCGGCTCCAATCAGAAGAGCAGAAGAAGAAGCTCTAATTACTTTACACGAGCAATTAGACGGCTATAGAAATAACTTTTTTGTTTTTTACTTAACTAGTTACCCGCTTCTGTTTCCCGCAAAGTGCATGAATATCACATAAACCTTCCGAAGTTAATTGTCTAAATGAACGTGAAACTGCATCTCAATCTGTTACGGAGTTTAAAAGAACAATGCCGCCACAGACAGACACAAAAGCTAATTTAATTTACAAAACGTATACATAGACAAGTCGTGTGTCCAATGGGATTGGCAAAAATTACGAACTTCCATATAAACTGTCATCCCTTTCAACTCCAAGTAGGTACTCTACTCCTTTCTTAGTGCTCAATAATTATCTTTGATACACACAATAGATTCCATTGGTGCACACAATAGAACCACAGTTGAGATGTGTTCGGTTGGCCAGAGATTTATTTATGAAGAAGACTTGTTTGTAACGTTACAATATATCTCTGCCGAACCCTTCGGACAATACTGGCGAGGTATTATTTCTGAATTTGCCATGTACAACTTTGTCCATCGTCATTAGCCTATAGCAATCCATCGCTGATTTAAGACCTCGAGCCCGATCATAGGCCACATTTATTTAGATACCAGCCTGAGTAGATTGTTACTCCACCAAGCCTGAGTACGTCTTACCCTAGGTCCGCCGAATACGTTTCATCTTGTAGATCACCCAATAAGAACATTTTGGTAACAGGGTTGACTGCCCGCTGTATGCTGTGGAAGAAATAATAAACGAAAGATAGAAAGTAATAAACAATAAATTACCCTTTATTTACTTATTATATATTGTATTATCATCGGCCTTCCTCAGGGTTTTCCATAGCTCACGGTCGTGAGTTTTTCTCCTCCGTTTCCCTCCCGCAGTAGTATTGAAGTCGTCTTCCCATCTTTGAAATGGATCTGGATCTTAAAACTACACACTTTAAATAATATAAATGTTAGTAGTCTTAGTAGGTAGATATGTGGTCTAGTGTTGAAATTATTAGTTTTAAACGTCATAATTTGAGTTTGAGATATGAATCCCGCCATGGGCCGTCATTCCACTAGCATTTTTAATTTAGTTCGGTCTTTTCCTACTTTCATCCATCTTTTGCCTGTTCCTTGGATGATATCGTCGCTCCATGGAATTATTAGGTCTACCATATTTCCTCGTCCCTTCTAGTCCTTTTCAATTTTGTGGTTCCCATGGTCCAGGTACTATCTGTTAGTCAATGGTTTATCGCGCACTGGATATTGAGCTCTCGGTGTTGAACCGAACATTGAGAATCCAAGAGAGTGCAAGTCAGCGTGTCGAAAAAATACACTCTTCTCAAACGATTTTCAACTCTAGACGCTAAGCAGAGTGTTGAACATACAGTGCGCGATATTATTACGTCCGAATGAGCATCGACTTAGACAGGCAATATGATCAACCCTTAGCTATTTCATTTTTATTTTTATTAATTTATCGTTAAGTATATATATTATGGGACTTACTAGAGAATGGGCAGTAACGTTTTCTATGCATTTTACCACCATACTGCGCTCGCCAACCCCCTTGCCAAACGTGGCGATTATGGCAAAATATTGGGAGAGGCCTATCTCCAGCAGTGGACGTCTTATTGCTGAAATGATGGTGATGATAAACAAGAGACGCAGCTACTTTACAAATGCACTAAAAAAACTATAGAAATAATCAAGTATCAAATATTAAGTATGATGGTTTGTAACCGTTACCAAACAAGAAAGCAAGTTATTTCATTTGATGTGCAATGTAATGTTATTGCAGCTTCTGTGACTTTATGGACCGGTTTACCTACATTGATGTAATTCAGCCTCCAAAGCGATTTTATTATCTGTTCCACTTTATATTCATAAAATTATTCTCGACACAAAAACAGTGGTACATACCTGCAGAAGCAGGTATCTATCCTGCCTGTTATGCATACAATGAATGAATGAATTGGACCTATCCCAGCATGGTTTAACCAGACTCGATTAATCGAATGAACCCCAAGATTTGTACTAGCCCCTGATCCTACATGTTTCATGGTGGTACTTAGGCCATAGCATTTCAGAGAGTAGACCAGGGGTCGCTGTAATGGTAGGTAAGACAATACTATTAGATAGGAAAGGATTGCGAGCCGTATCGGATATGTATCCTAGACTTGTGGAGAGACGGGTGGTAATAATCTATAGGAGCTCATCTTTTCACAACGACACGTCATGTTGATTCAGGTCGACCTTCATCGATGCATCTTTTGGTGGGGTTCAACTGTTTTCTCGGCTCTTTTCTATGTCGTTACTTCGTCATGTTCCGTATAGTTGTTATAATCCACACTTCCACACTATCCACACTAGTCCACACTATCCACACTATCCACACTTCCACACTAATATTATAAATGCAAAAGTAACTCTGTCTGTCTGTCTCGCTTTCCTGCTAAAACTACTGAACTGATTTAAATGAAATTTGGTACACAGATAGTTTAGAGCCTGAGAAAGGACATAATTTTTGTGTCGGGGGTTTTTAAATTTTAAATTTAATTTTCTATTTTATACTTTTTATAGGTACATACTTATTATAATGTAGAATCAAACGAAGCTAAGAACACTCTCAATTAATTCATCAATATTCTCTTTCAGTGCGCTTTCATTTGAGACCCTAGTCGAGTATATTTGCTGACATTCGGTTACTCTTCCCCACTTTCTCCCCCAGAACTTTTAAACGGCTCAACCGATTTTCATCAAACATGTCTAAGAACACTCGCACATAAGTCACCTTTAATACATTTTTTTTTATTGAAATCGGTTCATCCGTTCTCGAGCTATGATACCACAGACAGACAGACACACTAACAGACAGACAGACAGACACGTCAAACTTATAACACCCCTCTTTTTGCGTCGGGGGTTAATAAACTTAAACATTCAAGAGGGTTCAAGAGGGTCTACAAGTAACGTGTTTTTGCGTCGTTTTCTGCTTTGTGTGTTCTCATAAACCGTAATAGGTAGTTGACATTTTTGCGAAGAGAGTATTTTTATAGTAAAAATAAATTTGAGTTTAATATTAAATGGAGTTTAATGTTAAACACGAAACGTATTTTTTATGCCTGGGTGTACGGAACCCTTCCTGGGCAAGCCCAACTCATCCATCGCCGATTATTATGCGGAGCATACACTAACAGATAGCGAACAGATAGATACCGGTTCAGAACTCAGATTACGCAATACATAGACCGGCCTGTAATTACAGTTCAAATGAATTTTAATGTAAACTTAAATAAACACAGGATTGAGTAAGTAAGGTTATCAAGATTCGCGATATACGGAAGCAGGAACTGGACATATTGGTAAGCTGTTATCTCGCTCTAAGTACCCACCTCCCTGGCTTGCATTAAACTTTCAAGTGCACGCTCTTGAAATGCCAAATTTGATTGAATAAACATTAGTATGCATAACAGGCCAGGTCAGGGAAGGACTATTCATATCGCCTTAAAGGTATGTTATATAACATACCTAACATATATAATACTAGTTTTTGCCAGCGGCTTCGCCCGCGTGGAGGTCGGAAATTATCCCGCGGGAACATACTACCGAGATAAAGCGTAGCCTATGTATTAATTCAGGTTATAAACTAACTGTGTTCCAAATTTCATCCAAATCCGTTCAGTAGTTTTTGCGTGAAAGAGTAATAAACATCCACACATCCATACATACAAACTTTCGCATTTATAATATTATAGTAGGATTATATATTTTTTTCCTTTTTATAATGTATTTCTTTCCAAATGAAGTACGGTCGAATTTCGACCAATGGGCGATCACTAGTAGTAATAAATTCGTAGAATGTTAATCATGACATTTTTAGGTTTTTTTTTTTTTTCAAATTGCGTATTCGATGGGATATTTACGGAAATGTACCTATAATACCTATATGACATGTGATCAAAAAAATAAATAAATATAAAATCGTTTTCAACAATACAGTTGAATAAAACAATTAATTTTATTGGTGGCATGTATACCTACTGCCTCTAGCTTAGAGGTTCGTACCCCCCTCGGGGTAGCCTTTTGGACTTTCGCTTTAGTTTTTAAGTATAATAAGCCCCGGCTGGAGGCCTAAAAAGTTAACTTTTTAGGAATCGCCGGGCTACTATCCATTTAAGTAGTAAAAATCTTATTTAGGTTAACTACAACATGTCCCACCAAAGAAAAAAAAAGCCTCTTCCTTATAAAGGGTTAAATCTACAATATTTTAAATCTTTCTCCGCACAATATTTTATCATCGAATGAAAAACACATTCCGAATTGGTTTATCGTGGTACAAAACGAGTGCATCCACCATATTGTGACTAATGATTGACATACAAAAGAGTCTATTTACCAGATAATTTTACGGTGCAGAATCGATTTTTTTTACGAAGCAATGGGAACAGCATACTTATTAAATTCCATATAAGCCGACATACACTAAACACCAGGATGTATTTAAATATTTCCAAACCGTGCTGCCGGACAGCCACTGATAATGACGGAGCAGACAAGCGGACATTCGTGTGGGCTTTCCCCACATCCTTGCCGCTATCCTCGATTGTTGGTTGCAACACCGCGCAGCATTCATGTTGCATCCATGGCCTTATTTAGCCGCCATCCGCGAATTGGGCAACGCCCGTGTGGGTTACGTACTAGGTAGTGTGCTCCGGGCCTTATCGTTTATTGCCGTAAGTAGTAACTTGATATTGATGACGAAAGCTGTCGACAGATCTGGAGTATTCGATCATTTTGGAACAACTTTTTACAATCCATAGTAGAATAGAGGAGGTATAAATAAACAGACACAACAGAAAAGAGGCTGTTCAAAATGTCAAAAGCCTTGGGTCAGGATTCAGAGCAAGCAATCAAGCAAGCAATCATAGTATACATTTTATGAAAAACAGTTAAGTATTGAATAGTAAGCGAAGTATTTCGATATACTTTGGACTTAATATTATTTTCATCAGGTAATTTTTCCCGTTAAATTGACAATCAAGAATTAAATCAAGTTGCATCTGTTCCTAAGAAATGCTTTTTAACCTATAACCACACACACACACACATTGATTATGACCCACTCCCTTGCACAGAGAGGAGGGCTGTATTTCAGCAATAGTAACGTTAGGCTAATTATGTTCTGCCAGGGTCGCGGATTTTTTTGAAAGAGTTACCGTGGCTCTGGCATAGGCAACTGAAGGAACACCGGTGGGTTTTAGTCAGTAAAAGTCTGACACGCCCTCCTGCTCCACCCAGAGCGGGAGACGTCAAATGATGATTTCCCACCCAAAAAAAAGGCTGATTATGTTTTTGCCATATCTATACTAATATTATAAAGCTGAAGAGTTTGTTTGTTTGATTGAACGCGCTAATCTCAGGAACTACTGGTCCGAATTGAAAAAATATTTTTGTGTTGGGTAGCCTATTTATCGAGGGAGGCTATAGGCTATATAACATCACGCTACAACTAAGAGGAGCGGAACAGTAATGAAAAATGTTGCAAAAACGGGTAAAATTTATTCCTTTTGAGAGTTTCAGTTGCGTGCGCTGCGTAAACAGTTCAAGTAACGCAAAAATCATGTAAGACGGAATTGTTCCTTTTAAAAAGTTCTAAAAAAAAGTCCGCGAGAGCATATGTCTATATTTTAAAGTTGACTCACTATAACTCAAAAGGAGCGAGCAGTAACGAAAAATGGACGAAAACTAGCAGGCAAATCGATGCGACGGGAAGGGTCAGGGGAGCAAAAATTTGACGCGGACGAAGTCGCGGGCAGAAGCTAGTATAAAATAATTTAGACGAAATAGACGATTGCAAACATTTCTCAATTTCCAACTTGTCTAGTTGTCTCATATTGCCAACGATATCTGACACTCGATCGGTGACGTCGTTAACTCACGATTATTCTTGCGGTTGGGCAATGCCTACCACAATAGGTGCACAGGTTACCGTGTCAGTGCATGCCTATGATAATGCCTATTGTAGCCTACACGGAGGTTAAGATGGCTCATCTTTATATGCATTAGTCTTACCAAATCATGCAATGAAATATTGAATGTTGCTATCAACTAAACTACTTGCCAATATATTCTGTAAAAATATTAGTGTGAAGGCCCACTGCCTCATAAAAGGCTGAAAGTTACTCAAAAGGCAATGGAGAGGATTATTCGTGGAGTTCTACGCGAACTAATAAAAAATTATAAGATCCGTAGGAGAGCCAAGGTAACCGTCATAGCCCTAAGAATTGCCAAACTTAAATGGCAGTGGGCAGGGCATACTGCGCGCAGAACAGTCGGCCTATAGAGCCGAAACGATCTGGAATGGCGAACGCGTACTGGAAGACATAGCGTTAGAAGGCCTACTACAAGGTGGACCAATGACTTCGTGAAGGCTGCAGGAATCTGCTGGATGCGTGAAGCACAGAACCGGTCGAAGTGGTGGTTCTTGGGACAGGCCCGGGTACAATGATGGTGACGAAAATGATGTTAGCGTGACAGTTTAGGTGAAATGAAATTATAGATAGTGTTAATCTCTAGCATGTGGCACAATGACAACTCATTTCTAGATCACTTCACTTGTTAACAGAATAGACCGGTTGCTTTAATTAGTTGAGTTGATAGCAGTATTCAATATGTCATTGAATGATTTAAAATAATTTAAAAACAGTAAATTACGTCACGGATCAGGATATATTCTTCAATTTCATAGCTTCACACCTGAAACATCTGAAAATTACCTATACATAAAAAACCAGGAACGCAAAACAGATCAATACTTAGGAACACAACATAAAATAATCTCAGAATCAGGAAAAACATCATCATCGAGATCATCTCATATCAGAATCTCTAAATCTAAATATGTTTCGCCGCTTACGTCTTCCTAAACATCGCAACGTATTTTGTTGCGATTTTCAACATCTTTCGCGAGGTCGTGTGTCCTCCTTCCAGTACGCACGGAATCTATCCAGCTCGCCCGCAACCTCCTACGTGGTCTGCCACGACCTCACCTCACAGTCTCAGGACACCAGTTCGGTGTTACTTGGGCTCACAGTTTGTCCGGCATGCAGCAAACGTGTCCTGCCCAGTCCCATTTAAGTTGAGCAGACTTTTGAGCCTCGTCAGCTATCTTTGTTTTGGAGCGCAATATTGTGTTTCGGATACGATCCGTTAATTTAACGCCTAGTATACTGCGCTCCATTGCTCTTTCAACATCATTTAGAGAATTGGTTCCCGAAGGTTTATGTGTAATAATACAGTGCCATTAAACTTATATGTAAAAAGAAATATCAATATTCTTTGAAGTCGTCAGAATCGTGCCAGGCAGGGCCGTTTCGATAGTTACATTATAAACCTGCATAAAATTACGTATAAATAAAAAATTATAAAACCCAAATCTGTAGCATTAGTTGTATAATGCAAGAAGTTATAAATTAGAAATAAACTAGATTAGTAGTCTAAATACCTAATTAATTTCAAACTTCAATTACTTTACTAAAATACATAACACCCCTTTTTTGCGCAGTTGTGTAAAAAGTATAAGTTCAAAGAGAGTTATCATGTCATGTTCTAAAGTGGAGTCCATTCACTTATTATAAAGTTCAATATGGAAGGTAACTTATGCAATAAAATTGTGTTTTTGTTGAATTCTCCAAAGTCGTTCCGGTTTATGTAACTGATCTAAATTTTACATAGAGACCAATAAAGTATTCATGTTTGGACCAAGCCCTTTATGTGGATAACGTATTTGCAGAAATTATATGATGAACCTTTTTATTTGTTTTAGTCCAAATAATTATCAAAAGGGCGATTTTTTTTTGCTGTTAGAATGCATGAGCCCAGTTGTTTTTGTTTTTTGAGTAGTACAAAGTTACTATGCAATGCACTACACATTTATTTTATCCCCCCCCCCCCCCCCAAGAGTTGTAAAAACATTAAAAAAATTGTGTTAGAAATTATATACTAAACGAGTGACCGAATTCTTACCCAATTCGCAGTCTTCTTATGCAAAAGGGGGGAAGTCAGGTACGAGCGAGGGTCAACATCATGCAGTCACTTTCGCTCGTTCAGTACCCGTACGGAATACGCACGTGGCACTCGCATTTATACCACAAAGGAAAAAAAAAATATAATTATCGTAAACAGTGCGGACATTTTATAAAACAAATTATGTTTATTATTTATTGTGATACATTTTCTGTGATTTAATTTAAAACCTAAAATTTAATATTTTTCCAAGCAACAAAAAAACATAGTGGTTCTATTTGTAAACAAATAGTGGTTTTCGTAAAAGTTATTAGTTTTTTAATGAAAAAAAATAATATAATACAAAAATGATAACAGGTGCGCAGTGGTTATTTTTAGTGGGAATAACTGCGTTGTTAATATCCGGTAAGTTTTAATTGCTATTATTTATTTTTCTTCCATAGTATTAAGTTGTATGAAAATATTGTAATACTTTCTTGTATATTATTCTACAGTATCGCGCCATTGAAACCTTTCGTTCTGTCTTTTATTTAGTGGTAGGATTTTTGGGCACCTTTTGTCTACACTTCCCATTATTTTTTGTATGACTATTCATAATCATCAATACTAAATGGATAATCAGTTATACATCGTAACAAACTACACCAATAATTGAGTAGCCCAACGAGTTTAACGTTCATATATTTCACACTCAGCTTAAAATATATAATATCTGTGTATCTATATAATATGTAAACATTGTCTCATTCACACAAGAGGAGGCAGCTGCTATCACTAATGACATCTGTCATTCACGATCAATGGCGGGGAACAGAAAAAGTGAGGCAGGTCTGCAAGGTAGCGTTTGGTGAGAGCCAGTGCAGTAGAGTCATATAATCAGCTTAAATACGGAATCAACAATATTCTTATAAGGGCGTACGTTCGTCAAAAGGCATAAACTATTTTTTGTTTACTTTTAATTGGATGTCATAACTCGAGACGAAGATTCACGAACTGCAGTACGGCGGCAATGCACCGGCGGCATACATAACCTACAAATGATAATGTACTCATTGCGTAAGAGCGTTAAGTTTGTTTTGCTATAACCGGCTGATCAGCTTCCTCATCCGCGTAGAGATGCTGCGCGGTACGCGAATTGATGGAACTAATAAAATATATTTTTTTTGTAACTTTGCATCACACGTGTAAAAGTACGTTCCGTAAAGTTAATTGGAAGGTCATTTCAGAATTTATATAATCTTTTTATATTACTTAACATATGACCTTGCTATTTATGCTTGAACAATGTATGCTTTAAACCATTTATTTTTTAATGGTTTGGGATCGGATAGTTATAAAACATCGTTGCAGTGATGTGTCTACCTGAATAAAGGTTCAAGCCTGGGTTTTTAATTTATTAGAAATAAATTTTATTTCACAAAACCAACTCCAAACTTTATGATTTAACGTAAGAATTATACTAGTAGTGAAAGCAAACACAAAAAACAAACTCCAAACTTATTAATTAAACCAATTACGGGCTTAGTTTTTGAATAAATAATAATACTTAATAATTATAATAATACTTAGGACCACCAACACAACGTTTTCTGATCCCAAACTAGGAAGAGCCTGTACTATACCAACCAGACAACTAATAAACATACTTAAACATTTCTAAGGAGTCGCTCAGTCTGAAAGATGAACCTAATAGGTACGGATAAGCATCATTTAACAGGTCTTTGACGATATCGTGGCTAAAATCCGAAATTGAAAGAGTATGCTTAGATGGTTTGTGGTCATGTTGAGATGATGACTGAAAGATGGCTTATTAAAGGTATTTACAAGGCAAGTGTGAGTGAAAACGCCTGGAGGGAACGCCCTAGAATTACATATACTGACATTATTGGTGATATTCTTCAGAAAGGTCAGGTGGGTAGTACTCGCAACCGGCGTGCATGTATGACCAGATGTATGAACATAAACGAGGCAAAAGAAGTATGTAAGGATCCTAGTTGGCGTTCCGTAATTTCACCTACCCCTATGGGAATAAGGCGTGAGGTTATGTATATATGGAAATCCAAAAAAAAATTTGTATATACATGAAAACAAGCATGTGAAACAATGTTGGTGTACAATATTGTATATTCAGTTAGTTTATTAACAAGCTCATCTTACAAAAGAAATCCCCAACTCGTGAACCGCGTGGCTCGTGAAGCATGAATCGCAGGTGGGTTCTCGTACAATAGCTACTTCCGAAATGTTACTCGACCGACATTCTCATTGCATAACCCTACTCACCCACTCTCGCGCTGCTCGCGTCGTGCAAGCTTGCCCAATCCGGTTCGTTTGTCACATTAGGCTGATAAACAGTGCCACTTTACTTTTTATATCCGATTGTCTCAAAAAAATGGCACGAATTATTGTTTTGGGTTGTTTGTTATACATAGTGTTTTATTATGTGTTATTATTTGTGTAAATGTACGGTGGCAGTGGATAATATAAATAATAAGCCATAATCACCACGCTTGGTAGGAGGATTGGCGATCTTTAGTAAGTCCCTTAGTCGTCTCTTACGACACCCACGGGAAGAAATTAATAGTATGGTGCTATTCTTTACGTCCGGCACCACACGGTACGGAACGGATTAGTTAAGTAATAAGTTTTATTATTAATTTTTACAATTATTAATTTTAATAAGTATAAAAATGTTCTTATTCTAAATTTTCAATATTTGCCTTTAGTTTAATTACAATAATCTCTATTATAATATCCTCAAGTGGACCGATTTGATTTATTATATTTATTTCTTGTCATAAAACATTATTATATTCTCATTGTTTTATTTTATTCTTTTGCATCATACTCTTTGACATATGACCTAGATGCGCTCCATTGGCCTGAAAACTTTTGATCCATATAAGTAAACAGACATGAATGCCGTGAACCGATGACCGTTGGAGAAGACGTGTTTTTGAGTGGAGACCGCGAATTAGCAAACGTGAGATATAGGAAGCCCTCAGGTTAGGTGGAGCAACGATCTTCGCAAGGTCAATAGTAGCTGCTGGATGAGAGCTGCCGAGAATCGAGCGGTATGGCGTGTAATTGGAGAGGTTTATGCCCAGCTGTGGGCCGCTGTAGGTTGATTATGATGATATCATGTAGGTAATAAATTTTAGGTTACAAGACTTACAACTACACACAAGTCTTTTTCTGCAAGTATAGGGTCACAGATGTCTTCGGGTCAAGGCTGGCTGTCGTAAATGATGCATGATTACAATGGTTGAAATTATGTCTGAAGATTGCCATGTTTGGACAAGCCTACTTGAGACGACTTTGAAGATAATTATCGTAATCGTGATTACTCAGAACTTACCTCTAAACCTTTAGGCAACGTAGGTACCTAATATAAGTATTTTTTTTCGGAACCATAGGTGATATTGTCATTGCCATAATTTTGTAATTATTTAAAGATTTCGAATGTTATATATTGTTAAGAATTTACTGTTCTACCAGCTCGTGCGTCCTGTGGTACATGCTTTTGTAAATTATTACTAATGCTTTAAGTTGATATTTTACTCATTTAATAATATTTAGTTTTCTTTATTTTTTTATTTAAGTTTGACAATTCTTCGGGCTATGTCGGTTACCTTGGTTCTCCTTTTTAGGGCGTGTCAGACTTTTACTGACTAAAACCCACCCGTGTTTCTTCAGTTGCCTGTGCCAGGGCCACAGTTACTCTTTCGACCAAATCCGCGACCCTGGTAGGCATCAGTCCTAGCGAACCCGTTCAATTTTAGCTGACATCTCTTTAAGGAGCGCGTGGAAAGCAACGCGCTCTTCTCCTACGTATCTCTTCATTTCTGATTCTGTCGCGTAGGGAAATTCCAAGCAGCAACTCATAAGTGGCAGTGGGCAGGGCATATTGCTCACAGTACAGATAGCCGATGGAGATGAAAGGTTCTGGAATAACGAACGGGTACCGCAAAATGTAGCGTTGGAAGGCCGCCCAGAAGGCGGACCAATGACCTGGTGTACGCTGCAGGAATCCGCTGTAAACGAGAAGCACTGAACTGGTCGAAGTGCTTGTGGGTGGTGCCTATGTCCAGCAGTGGATATTATCGGCTAAAAAATGATGATGATGATGATCTCTAACTGTAGTGTAGGCTACAATATCTAATAGACCGTATGACTAAGCTCAAAAATAATTAAATACCTAACTATTTCCCATATTGAAACTGGTCCACTATGTACATAAAGTAAAAAGTAGACAACCTGTAAATACCAGAAAATAGTTCATTGATGAACTTTTAATACACAAAACGATATCGTTTCTAATTAACATACGTTTTTCAAACATAGTTGCTGACCTCAAATTGGATCATTGGCTGTGACCGTGAAAACCGTTATTTCGCAACATTTCTTGATTATGTTATAATTGTTA
This sequence comes from Aporophyla lueneburgensis, assembly GCA_932294355.1. Classification (NCBI taxonomy): domain Eukaryota; kingdom Metazoa; phylum Arthropoda; class Insecta; order Lepidoptera; family Noctuidae; genus Aporophyla; species Aporophyla lueneburgensis. The sequence goes on along the minus strand of OW028746.1, from coordinate 14,697,123 downwards.
AATAATTTCAATGTTTATTAAATTAATGACCTTCTAGTTTATTTCTTGCAACATTATTTGGTTTATTGAAACCGGTTCTGGGCGCCTATTGAGTAATGTGTGAACTTACATCAAAATTTTATTGATTTATTAGCTTATTTATTTGCTTAGTAAATTATGTGTCCATCAGAAGTTTTATCAGTATTGATTAGTTATGGCAGCATATCGGCGAAAGATTTCCAATGAATTAAAATTTTTGCAATCAGTTGGAATATTTTTTTAAGCTATTAGGCTGTATTTACTGTTACATTTCAGCTCCTTTGAATGTTTTTGATATGTACAACGTATTTTTATTGCTATCATAGACGCTGTAACTCTAGGGTATTAATGAGACTATGTCTAAGAATCAACTGGCATATGGTTTTTTTTTTTGTACATAACGTCAAGTGTTTCTTTTTTCTCGAATACGAGTGTAAGTGTCATTAATAAGTACGAGTAAATGATTTTCATTCACACCAATAATTCTAATTTAAAGCTAAGAAAATGAGACCTTATCATATTTCACGTATTTCAGAAATAATAGTGACGTTGAATTATACTGAATTCACTGACTAGTGGTAGATGGCGCTACTGCTGAGCTTGAGGTCCTGGGTTCGATTCCCAGGTCGGGCAAAGTGTTATTGGGTTTTTCCATCTGGAATTTCTCAGTAGCAGCCTGGAGTCTGGATTTGTGCCCGGTTGATGGCAATAGGCTCGCCCCTATTACATGGGACTTAAACATAACAGGCAAAATGTGGGTGTACTACAAGTAGACCTTTGCCCAACCTTTCGGGGAAACAAGGCTTAATGTTTATGTGTGAAAAAAATAAAACCAGTTGATTCTTTGACATGGTCTCAATAATACTCTAGACTTATCAAAAGGAACACCTTGTATTCTTTATGTATTATTGTGAGAACTGCAGCAAATAATGCAAAGATTTGAATGAATTGATAATTTCAACAAAATAATAGCATCGTTTGAGAACTAGTACACGATTATTATCTAAAAATGTAGGTAGGTATTAAGGCCTTTTTAGTTGGTTTCGCTGATAGTTCTAAAGTAATCAGCGTAATATTCGGTTAACATTATGTATTTAGTATTATGAATCATCAAGTTAATAAAAGATGAGTTAAGTCATTTATATTATTTGAAAGAATCTCTGTCGTTGATAGCTCTACTATATCGTATGAAAACACATGGCATCTTACTCCGAACTATTGAAGTCTTTTTACTAGAATCTTCACTAACACCTTAAGGAACTTTAGAATCTAAAGAAATGACATGAACACGAAAAATGTAAAGTTTACATAACGTGGTGTGCTATGTTCTTGAAAGAGCCACCTTAGTTACTAGCTTTAAACGACGGAATTGTGATGAAAATGACTGTAAGACATTGCACATAGTCAACGTATCAATGTCCACCTCGGAGTACCAATGTAGAAGGCTCAATGACACGCCATCAGCATACAAAGTCGCACCTTTCAAAACGACTTCATTAATTCCAGATACCTTTAGAATATCTAAACTACTCGCCCAAAATATCATCTATGGGACCTTTTATGACTCCAATCTAAGGCCAAATGTCAAAATTATATTTATAAGCAGCTAATTACAATATTGGAGGTCAAGCAATGATGAGGCAAGATAGTGATGACCTTAGGGATGTGATTCCGCAACATCCGATATGCGACAAGTGCTTGTTGTGATGGAGGTTGCAAAAGAAATCTTGGATGTTATGACCAGGCTTATTACATTACCACAGGTCGACCATGCGTGCATTCCATTTACGCAATGATTCATTAACTACAGAATGTGTGATGTCTTAGGACTCTTATACTCTGCAGTTTCTTGAACTATACCTGTGTAGTACATTGATAGAATATTGATTAAACCAAACGACATTGCTTGCTTATAGCTTAGCTCAACATTTTGTGGCATTCTAAGTTAACCAAGTCTAACCATAGTGCACTTAGGTTATAACCAGAAAGAGAGAGAGAGAGAGAGAGATTTGACAGTTCTATAGCATTCATTGTTTTTTTTTCCTTGTTGAGCAGACAAATTTTTCTATCAAATGAAGCAATGTATTAGAAATAATTTTTAAAATGGTTCTGATTCTGATTTAAGCAATTAAGGTGCAGAAGTCTTAAATCATTCATCATTTCAGCCGTAAGACGTCCACTGCTGGACTTGGCCTCCCCCAATTTGGGGTGCTTTGCCATAATCGCCACGCTTGGCGGGCGGGTTGGCGATCGCAGTATGATTGTAAAATGCATAGAGAACGCTGCTGCCCATTCTCTAGTAAGTCCCTTAGTCGCCTTTTACGACACCCACGGGAAGAATGGGGTGGTGTTATTCTTTACGTCCGGCACCACACGGTACAATCATTACTTAGAACTAAATGTTCTCCTCAACATTTTAAAATAAATCTGCGATAAGTGACATTCCTTGGATTCACACAAAACGCATCATCATCAGCCTATAATGTTCCCACTGCTGGGACAAAGGCCTCCTATCGGTGAGAGGGAGTGGACCATAATCCACCACGCGGGCCCACTGCGTGTTGGTAACAAAACGCATATAATTGAACAAAATCATAAGGCGTCGTGCCTTATGATTTTGTTCAATAACACAACAATATGTTACGTATATAAAGTAACCGTGTTTCATGCGAAGATATAAATGAGCTATATGTTCCCATCCACTAAACCGAGATATACATCACGATGCATAACTTAATGCGTACTCACACGTAATGGGAACAAGAAATAACAACATTGTTGGCTATTGCTTACAAAACACTGCATAACTTGACCAATTTAAAGAAGTCTCTTACTACGTGCTAATTGCTAGAAGCTAGAGGTGTTCTTTAATTGGTTGGATATGAGTCACAGTGCGATAGGTTAGAGGCATGGCGACGCTTTCACTGCTCATTCGATTCACTTGTAGTACATACTTTCCACCGAGCCATCGATGTGAACTCGTAATCTGGTTCATTATGATTATACAATCGGTGCACTTACCTTTCCACGATTGTCGCATTTCCTACTGTTCAGGTTTTGTTGAAAACTGATAGCGAATATCAGTTGGTTATTAATATTGCCGCGGAGAAATGCGGAAAACGAGCTTCTTATAATCATATGGTGATATGGGAAAACAATAATCTGGCACTAAGTATTTTGACCTTGAATTGCTAATGCAACGACTCCAATGTACGGGACATTGGAGTCGTTGCATTAGCAATTCAAGGGCAAGAACAGGGGTAACATGACTAATATGAAGTCGAAGACCTATCCATGCACCTGTATCATTTTCACGATTGACGACTCAACCTAAATGATGGCTTATATGAAAAAGATATTCGATTAATAATGTACATTCACAAGATTATGAACTGGTTGAAGTTAAGTGTAATCAATCAGTTCAGCCTATCACAGTCCACTGCTGGACATAGGCCTCTCCCAGGTTTCGCGACAACACCCTGTCCTCCGCCTTCCGCATCCAGTCTGTCACCCTCTTAAGTTCGTCGGTCCTTCTACTAACTGGTGGGCTTGCCACACAACGCTTGCCGAAACGCGGTCTCCATTCAAATAATCAAAAATTTGTAGTTTTAAAAATTGTACGGTATTGCTTTTCTTGGAACCCTCCGTGTGTGAGTCTGAATCGCACTTGCCCCTCGATTTTTTTGCAAGAATTCGAGTAGATATTGTCCACCTTGAAAATTGCCAGTTCCATTTAAGTTTGTAACGACTTCGAGTTCGTTGTGTACTGTAATACTGGTATTACGTTCGGTGTCCATTATTTCCAAATTTGGCATTTGGATACGAATATTTTCAAAAAGTCGTAGTTTTTACGCAAAACCAATAAGTGCAGTTTTCTTTACGTCTTGGGACTTGACCAGAAAGTCTCAGGACCCGAGACTAGAGAGAGAATAAATTTACAAAGTCCCGGGATTTCGTGACACCAGACTTCCCGAGACCTATAATAGTGTATTCACTACGCCTTGCTCACCATTTTCCTTCAACTAATAGATAATACTCAATATTTTACTACATTCCACAATGTATATATGTATAAACTTAGATGGTAAACATTTGATTTAGACACAATCATGGACCTTGTCGGGCACAGCAAAGGGAATACAGTAGGTAGAGAGGTAATAATCATAATCATGGATTTCAGCTGTTTTCCAGCTTTTTATAAGCTCAATCAATTCTTAAATGAGATTCTAGAAACCTTGTGTCATACAACTAAACGTTTTCCAATTAATGATAGAAAGTCAAAATTAGAATTCAACACTATTACGACATTCGATTTTCCATGTGATTATGGCTGATATTTTATAGGACATCGAGGTCAACCACTTAACCAATTACCATAGAGAGGGAATCAATTACATTCGGCGATATTTTAAATGCCAATTGAAAACAGTGTGGTGAAATACTGATTAAATTCAAGGAAAAGCTTCGTTATTTTTTAAATGATAACCTCTTTTAAAGAGTATAAGTTATTGATGTATCTAATATATAAAATTCTCGTGTCGCAGTGTTTGTTACCAAACTCTTCCGAAACGGGTGAACCGATTTTTATGAAATTTTGCGTATATATCGGGTAGGTCTGAGAATCGGCCCACATTTATTTTTCATACCCCTAAATGATAGGGGTGACCCACACCTAGATATTTTTTTTTTAATTATTTGACATTTTTTATTTTATTATGATTTGGCATTTAAAATACATACAACTCTAAATTTTCTCTCTTCTACATCCAACCCGTATTTTTAACAGCAATTTTAATTTAAATACCATATGGCAAAACAACGTTTGCCGGGTCAGCTAGTAATATTATACAAATACTATAAATTCGTATATTTATGAAAATACATACAATTTTCGTACAAGGCCGCGACACTTTCCATCAAAAATATATGTATTTACGTTCCGTTTTCCTTCAAGTGCTTAAACCACTTTTCGTGACTTCTAAATGTTTTTAAAGTAATTTGAGTCGCATTCCTTTGGTATCGTTCGTCGGTTAGAACGTAATTAGCTTGAAATCGCAACACTTGTTGAGTTCGGTACACAATTTTGTAATTGCACTACACAATATATTATTGCGTTGATTAGGAAAAGCGGTAAGGAATTCTCATGAAATAATATTGCATGATTCCTCTTTTGTTATAATTTATATGTTAATATTTATGTGAGAAATTTTAATAATATTTGTAGTTTTGTCTGTCTATAAGTAAGGTTTACAAGTTCATTTTATTGTTCTGGCTGGGATTTGCTCGTGTTTTCTTTGAGTTATTATATTTTTTTCAACAAAATAAATATATTTAATACTCAACTTAACTTACGCTATTATTAACCTTCCTATATCGGCGCATTGGTCTGTAAGACCGACAAAACACTCTTTCATAACTTTTCTTTTTCCTTCACTGCTGGTATCTTGTGTTTCCTGCTATCTGCCTGATTCGTTGCTACGTTTATACTATTTTCTTCAAGTGGGTGTCATAAGAGGCGACTAAGGGACTTACTAGAGAATGGGCAATCTCTTTGCATCTTACCACCATACTGCGATCGCCAACCCGCCTGCCAAGCGTGGCAAAACCCCAAATTGGAGGAGACCTATGTCCAGCAGTGGACGTCCTTAGGCTGTAATGATGATGATGATGATGATATATATTTGCATTTCCTGGAATTTCTGTTCCGAACTTTCGGTTTGTAAGGCTATGCGCATAAAGATGTTACAGAATTTTGGTATAGGAAGGTTAAAGGCAGTTGTTCGTAACAACATTTTACTTAATGAACAATATTGGTCCTTCCGGCGGATGTTCCTAATCAAGGCCGCTTCCTGTAAAAGGCTATCGAATTAAATTACTATCCAAAGTCTATATGAAGGCTTTAACTACAATGTAAACCTATAACTAACAATATGTATTAAGTAAGAATTAACGGCCGAAGGATATCGTAGTAGGTGTACTCATGATTATTTATTAGGTTATTTTATTAATAGACAAAATAATTCTACGAGTATTTAAATAAGGCTGTCTTCACAATTTATATTAAGAGCAGGATACATTCCACTTAATAAGTTTGTCATTCTAAGAAATAAGTAAGTAGCAGAAAGGAAGGTCTTCGTAACAGTAGAGAAAGAGACGCTTTGATAGCCGGACTAAACACCAATACAGGCTAGATCTAGCTTAGAGAGGCTTATGGCTTAGTCATTACAGGCATACGGGTCGATCGGTTAAGCTACGCTTGACTTGGTCGGTCCGCGGATACTTGACCATGTTACGTATCAACGCCACCCGCGGTTAAACAGGGACCCGGCCCCAACATAGTTGGAAAAAGGCTAGTCACATAATAACGAGACTAAATATGGGTTCTCATAGCGAATCCACGTAATCAAGCTCGAGAATCGGAATCAAGCTATAATAAATTACAAGTTTATTTACCACTCTGTTAGCTAACATATCCGTAGAAGTCGTTTTATAGTAGTTCAGTGTCTTTTATCCTGTGTTTGTTTCGTAATGGGGCGGACATGGTTGTGAATGTATGACCAAAAGCTTTATTTTTTTATAGTTCTCCCAATCTTAGATATAATTAGGGGAATATTTCTCATTCTGTGTAATGCCGGACGTAAAGAATAGCACCATCCGATTTCTTCCCGTGGGTGTCGTAAATAGCGACTAAGAGACTTACTGGAGAATGGGTACCAGCGTTCTCTATGCATTTTATCACCTTACTGCGATCGCCAAGTCGCCTGCCAAGCGTGGCGATCATGGCAAACGCACCAAAAATATAACCTGCCAAATTGGTTTTTGGGGGAGGCCTATGTCCAGCAGTGGACGTCTATTAGCTGAAATGATGATAATTATGATGAGCTCATGATTTCATAATTTGACATTAGGCCGATTTCATGCAAAAAGATCAAACATTAGACCCATATATCCGACATCTTAAAGTTTAAAATGCATATATAAATTAAATAATATGCGTTGAAATGGAGGTCACGACAATTCTAAAATTCTTTAAACGTTTACGATTATTACGACAGAGCCGATAGCTATTGGTAGAGCTATATAAAATAACATTGACGACCAGTCATGCCTTTGTTTTCTATAAAATGTTATGCAAATTATACCACACGAATATAATTTGCAGAATATAGATATTTATTGGGTAATAGATTTATTGAATTATCACGTGTTTGGTTATTTAATTATTTATGTTATGTATTAATTTATCCTTGGTAATCTTTGGAATTTAGATAATTTAACTTCATCACAAAATTACCAAGGGAAATTTTTAACCAACTTCAAAAAATTAGAAGGTTATATGTTCCACTGTCTATATTTTTTTTAATGTATGTTCACCGATTTCGCTGTCCTTTCTTTAATGAAAATGTTATGCTTAGGGGGTGATCTCATATAAATTTTATTGAATTAGCTTTGATAGTTTTTGCGTTGGCTTCGATAAAATACGTATTTAACCCAGTTTGTTTATGAAATGATATTCTAATTATGCTTGTAACTGCTATTAACTTGGCCAGTAATGGTTTATTTACCTTTGTCCTCTCCTGACAGTAACCCAGACAAGATATTTTTCCTTTCACATTCTTGCATAACTAGGAAATGGTGTACGAAATACTGAAGCTCTAACTCAATATAAAATTATGACAGCTAGCGCTATTTTAGACAGACATCAAACAAAAGCGTCGACAAGTGTCGTATTGTTCTTCTCAAAACAACATAAAACAGCATTCACGTATTACATAAATCTTTTGTTCTTGTCGAAGAATGTCCTAATTCTAAATGGTCTCGAATCTCAATGTAAAGGCGAAAATTCATACAAAATGCTTGACATAATGGCAGCATGTGCCATGCAAGAGATGTAAGCAACCGTTTGCGAATTAGAATTGTAATTAGCAATCAGAGCATGACTAATGCCGCGTCTTTGCTTGCAAACACTAACATACTCCATAACGACCTTCACATATATGTGTCATTTTCCGAAACAGAGAATGAAATGAATGAGTGGAAAACCATGAATGAATGATGAATGGTTTATGGAAAACCATTTTCTTACTAACGACGAATAATAGAAGAAAGTGAATATGTTTTTGATACTTATCTTTGAATTGAGAGTTAACTATGAGGAACGGTTCAAACAGAAATTGAAATATAAAAGCTTTGCGATACAATAATGATGATAAAATGAAACGAATATAGTTTTCACTAGGCCGTCACACACTGTTACTCACCATACTACCTTTATAGCTAAAGGTAGTATGGTGAGTAACAGTGTGTAAAATAATGATAGCTCATTATTTTAATCTTTAAACAATCTGCAGAGCAGTGGTGGCAGATTGGTAGCCGTAGGTTCGAATTCAGACGCTTTACTTTGTGTAAATTATTGCATCACCACTGCTCTAGAAACAGTGAAACAAAACATCGTGAGGAAACCGGCATATACTTGAACAAACAATTCGAAGACATGTGACATCTATCTACCCGCACTGGGTCTGCGTGATGCATTACGACCAAGTCCCTCTCACCGAGAGGAGGCCTATGCCTCAGCAGTGGGTACTTTAAAGGCTAATTAATTAATTATGTATGTAAATGATAGTCTGCTATAAAAATTATAATCATGATCATCATCCTTTCAGCTGGTTGACGTCCACTGCTGGACACAAGCCTCCCCCAATTTTCCCCATCTTTCATGGTTAACCATAATCGCCACGGGTGGCAAGCGGCTTGGCGAACGCAGTATGGTGGTAAAATGCATAGATAACGCTGCTGCCCGTTCTCTAGTAACTCCCTTTAGCTAGGGAGGTGGCGAGCATTTCGGTATATGATTTGCACACGTTTCACGTCGAGGTGGATTGCAGTTTAAATCATTACGAATTGATTTGGTCTAATCAATTAAGGTCCTATATCGCTGCGTTTTCGCGTTACAGCGGATTGAAGTTGCTTAAAAAAATCGGGGTATTAAATCATTTGCACATGTATGCCTCTGGAGTTCATGGTCACAATCATCTTGGAAACGAAGAAAATCGAAGAGGCAGACATTCAGGACTCTGCATTATCATGGGACGGAGTTGTAAAAATGTTTTTAAAAAAAAGCTCTACTAAGTCATTTGCACGCGGTTCTTATTGCGCCCATTCGATTCACTATGACTTTGTGAATTCGAAAAAACATGTGGCAGACACTTTGCTCACTGATTTTCAGCTGTATAACTGTTTGAAATTCACGGAATCAATGGACAGCGGGTATTGCATGGGATTATTGTTATTCTTTATAGTTTTATTCTTATAAGTTTGTTTAATATTATCCTCTAAACTCACGGTAACGATTAAACTTCTGGAGCTGAAATCTATGCAATCATATTTTTTCTCAATGCCAACCAGAAACGAAATGCGCTTGGAACTCTAATTAGAAAGTATTTTTTTTTTAAATTGCATGCTTGAATGTAATCTGAATAGGATTAGGATCTGGATAGGAACAGTCTTTAACTTTTTAAATCACGTTTTATTTGTGTAAAATACGTATATAGATATAGGCTGTATATAGATATACGCTCTATACATTTAGTTTCACAATACGGAAAAGCTCGGAACTGAGTTATACCGTTCCCACTCATATTCCCAAAGAAAAGAGAGACACCACGAAAGGATCTATGGGGATATTTTATACCTGCTTGGTTTGGAGCGAGCGTCAAGTTGAAAAAAGTAAATCAAATGTCTGCCTTTGGAATATCAGAGGCCTGAACGTCTGCCTCATCGATTTTCTCGGTTTTCATAAGTAATTCAAACATCCGTCCAAGAGGCAGACGTGTGCGCATAATATAGCATACCTTCTTTTTTTTACATTTTTGGAGCACTGTCAATAGACAACGCAGAGGCAACATATTGGCAGACTATTTTTCCGTGGTTGTTTTCATTGTTTTTAATCGAACAATTCAAATCTGCCAAGTGTGCACTTCATATACAGTTATTTAAATCATAAAAATAAATAAAAAAATTGAATACTACAAAAGTCAGAGCCCTGGATGTCTGCCTTTTCGATTCTTTGTGTTTCCAGGATGACTGTGATCATCAGCCCCAGCGGGAGACGTGTGCGCATAATATAGCACACCTTTTTTTTAAACATTTTTGAAACGCTGCAAATTTACAACGCAGCGTCATCATGGTGGCAGACGAGGTCCTTGATGTTTCTTAGGGTATAATTATCACTATTAATAACGTCTGCCTTGTGTGCTGATCATATCGACATTTTGCTCGCCAGCTCCCTAACTACTTAATTGCCTCTTACGAGACCCACGGAAAGAAAAGGGATGGTGCTATTCTTAACGTCCGGCAAAACATGAAACTTGTATGAGATTACCTAAATTCAAATTAAATTTATCCCTCTTCGTTTCAGTATCAAAAAGTCAAGAAGAGCCTCCTCGAGAGAAGAAGCCGCAGTCAGTAAGAGATCTTCTGAACACAACGTCATGTATACCACCGCCGTATCGCTGTCCACATCCCAAAATGCAATTCTATCTATATACAAGGTAAGTGGATTTTTCAATTTTCTTTAACTTTGAAAAGGGCAATATATTAAATGCTTAAGTATTTTTGATTGCTATAGAATGCTGTTATTTCCGTACACCATCTTATTAGACCACCAAATCAAAGATATGTAATCATCATCTGCCTAGCTTTTTCCCTACTACATTGTGGTCGGCTTCCCGTCTAACCGGATGCAGATCTCAATATTTTACTTGGAGCGACTCAGCATTTTGCCTGTCTGACCTTGTAACTTTGAACCCCTGTTAACTAACCTAACCTAACCAAACCAAACCAAATGACTTCTCCCGCTCTGGGCGGAGCGGGAGGGTGTGTCAGAATTTTACTGACTATAACCCACCCGTGTTCCATCAGTTGCCCATGTGCCAGGGTCACGGTATCTTTTTCGAACAATCACGCGACCCCGGCAGGCATCGGTCCTAGCAAACCCCTTCAGTTTTGCTGACATCTCTTTGAGGCGCGTGTGGAACACTACGCGCCGTCGACCCGAGCTTGGTCCTTACCGGGCGGCGAGCTACCCATTGCTCGCCACCATAAAATACCCCTTGGTAAGATTGCTTGTCCGAATTTCGTGGTTTTGATGGCTCGTAGGGGCTGTCAAATATCCACAAATGACAGTCGGAACCAACGGCTGAGCGGGTTTTCCGAAACTCTGAAAGGTCTTGGAATGTAAAGACGGTCCTATCCACTGACCAACCGCAGCAAGCCTAGCACTTGATCAATCCATCCGTGCCTCTGCTATAACTCAGCAAAAAACCCCAACGGTATTTAAATATTAACCCGTAATTACATGTTGGTAGTTATGTAACCTAAAATAGTGTAAAAAGCAATTAATTTCCTAATGATAGGAAATTAACAATAACCTTTTTCACATCGGTATTCACACGGGTGAAATCACAATAATGACACTATTTATCTTAAAACCATGAATAATAATTAATAGGAAAAAAAATATAATGGCATCGAAAACAATAGTCGATGTTGGTCACACTTACATGACCAATGCATTAGCCCCGCAAAAAAAGTACCGAACTTCGTTTGAGAATCTGTGTGTTCGAATCCCAATCAGTCTAGTTTACAAAAACACTAAAGTCCTCTTTTATTTCAAAGAATTAAAAAGAACCATGTCCCAAACTGGGCCCCTGGTGTACACGAATGGTTTTTATTGCAGTGTGTAGTACTAGCCGAGTAAAACAAGAATATAAATATTTTAACGTATGAACGTGTGTGCGAAGTAAGATGTAGTTGATTAAAACTCGTCAGAAACTGACTCTTCATCGGAGCTGTCAAACATTACAAAATTGTTTTCTATCTCTTCGCTTGGTCGCTTGGGACATTTTTCTTGGTGTTTTGCATAACCTAGGTACCAAATGACTTTTAGAATGTGTACACGGCATCCAACTGTTCGGGCACCAATTCACTTTTTTAATTATCAGATTCTGCTTCCTGATATCGTAGAAACCTAACTTAGCATTTGTGGCAAACACGATCATCATTCGATTTATGACGTTTTCTTTGTAATGTTACTTCATTTTGGAAATATGAAAAGGCTTTTTCACTGTCTGGGCTCCCTGGTAATGGATGGTGTCGCAATAGTTTTTTCCACCGTGTGAGAGCGGCGTCACAAGAACAACATTGAATGTTTTCATTCAAGCCAGTAATCCTTTCGAGGTGACCCCGTACACGAGGCTGGCTAGCTCCCTCAGGTACATCCGCCGGCCGCATATCTTTCACTCCTGGACGGACTCTAGAGGCATTTAAATCGCAACCTTGAATTCTTTTCATAACGGCATAACACGCACCTAGACTCTTAGCCAAACAAAAAACATATTGTCTGTTACCACCGTCAACCACCAGGAGGTGCTTTGGACGCAAGAAGACACATTCAAATATAAATTTCAAAATTAAACTCATAATAGTCATAATGTAACTTGTATTAGAGTATAATTTTAAATTTCATGTTAAGGTCCCTTGCACGTATAATAAGAGATAGAAACCTTCATATTATTAATGTACACATCATACTCTACCAACTAGCATGCATGACCATATTGTACAAGTGGGGCCCAAATACCTTAGAATTTGGGACAAGGTTCTTTATCGTAATCCTAATTTATTGTTTGCGAAAAGGTTTTATTAGAATTTTAGTTACAAGCTGGTTTTCCTAATAAAAACTGATAAACACCATATGCCGAAAAAAAAAAGTTTTTTTATGGCGTCTCTTGCAATATTTTTTACATGTGTGGCCAGTAACAGTAATTGATTAAACATTAAAATAAGAAGACCACATTGGATGAAAAAAAAAACAAGATTTCATATTAGAAATTACCAATAAAAAATTACTCTTATTTATCCAAGTAAGCTATATCTAAAATACTTTCCAGGTCAACTCAGGAAAAGGGTGAACTGATAAACACCCTCGACAATGACTCCCTGACATACTCGAAGTTCAACACTAAACATCCGACGAAGGTGGTGGTCCACGGATTCGGAGGAGGTCGGAACCTTTCGCCGAGCACCGACATGAGGAAGGCATACTTCACGAAAGGAAACTATAATATTATAATTGTTGACTACGGATCACTTGTGAAGGAGCCTTGTCTGAGTCAGGTATGTTTGCTTTACGAACATAATTGGCGGTTTACTTCTGTTGAGTGTTTATTTTTGTATACATGCGGCAAATGAGTTAAGTGACTACACTTAACATATTTGCGTGCACACAATATTTTAATTTATATTGCCTACTTACCCTAGTAATTAGGCAAACAATAGGGTATTTGACAATGAATTCAAAGAGAGTGCTTAGAGAGATGTCTATAGAAATAAGCATCACCTTTGTATGTACTTTTCTGTATCTTTCTTCTTGTCTTTGTGTGTGAATAAATGGTTATTAAAAAACGATCCTTGTCCGGGGTAGCGCAGTAATTTTTCATAGATTATAAAAAAGTGGTGTTTCTGAGAAAACCCACGCGGTCAATTAAAAAGAAAAATTGACCTATTTGTACACTGGGATGTTTAAATTCAAATGCTGAATTCAAGGTTATAGTTTGCGTACTGGTTATAATGTTATCCTGTATATATAAAACGCTGTTATTAGTTTCTTATCAACAATATAATTTGGCCAATCATGCATACGTCCCGTTTAAAAGTTGCAACATATTACTTTTAGCCGGAGGGCCTTGATAAAAATGAACTCCCACGAAACATCAAAAATACGTAAAAGTAGGTATGTAAAGCTAATTATGTCGTGCACTTACAATAATAATCATCGAGATTATAATACGAGTACTTACTCATACATATAACATACATACATACATACAATCACGCCTTTTTCCCATGGGGGTAGGCAGAAACCACGGAACGCCACCTGCTACGATCTCTACACACCCGATCTCGATCTCTATACATATAAGTAGGTACATAAGTACTGCTTACATGATAACAGTCACCAATTTTGTTAAAACCCTCAAGAGAACCTTTTGACCATATTCAGACGGACGTAAAAATTTCACGGCCGGATTTTATTGTACGCTGGATTTCCTCTCTGGGTGTTGAACCGAACATTGAGAATCCAACAAAGTGCATCTCAGTGAGTCGAAATAATACTCTGATATAGGTACAGGATAAGTTTTTAATCAGTGTGCAAATTTTTACATATTAAACTTAAACGAGTTATAATAACCCTGCAATTTTTATTTTGATATAGGTAAGTATCTTAGTACAAAAAAAATAAGTTATCGTTAACGAAAGATGTTTATTTTGAAACTAGTTTTTATGGTAACTTGCGCGCGGCGGCAAAGGTGAACGACCGAGAGTAGCTACAAGTATCTACCAGCTGTTCGATTGGTCAAAATTCTAAGTTCGAAGTACCTACGGCGCGCAGTTACTGACCTATTCTTACTGTCAATATCATATTACGAAATATGTAGGGTGTCCACAGTTTACTGATTTAAGGTCGGATATTTTTTTTTAAAGTATTGAAGAAATAGTTGAAATCTGTTCTGAACTCATACTGAACCACCAAAAAAAATTTGCGCTCTGGTTAATTTTTTTTTTACTGTTTTTTAAATTCTCAGCGCTAAGCAATGCGCCAAAGACCCAGCGCGCGCAAGAAAATTCCGCCGCAATATTTTACTTCCAAGCAACGTGGAGTTAATGTTATTATTTTACAAATTATTCACCTGAGATTCATATTCATATTGCTTCGTCCTACTTGCAAAATAATTGAAAGTAGGCAAACAGCACGCTGATAAATGACAAGCATATTTTTTCATTACCACTTCACCGGTAACTTGTAAAAACAGTTACATAACTTAAGCGTTCTAAGATGAACTGCATTGACTCTCAACACGCACTGTCATCTTCTTACGTTCAGTGAAAGAGATACACATAATATCGCTTAATGGTTACATAACAAGCTAATTACTTGTGTGCCCAATTTATTAGCAATTGAGGTCTGTGCATCGTCACGCATTTTTGCAAATAGTTTACTGTTTTGTTTTTGTTTTTTACAAGAATTTGCATAGATGTGTTCTAAATTCTAATGAAGTTGAGATAACGACATAATTGGCAAACAAGCAATGAGAATGGAAACGATAAATTCTTCTGTTCTTTTCACAAAAAGTACCTACCTATTTTTAATATTGTTGCATCCGTAAAGTTGTCTATAACCAGTTTATAATGTTCCATTGCTTGGACCTAGGCCTCAACTCTGTGAGAGGATAATCATAACTTGTCTTTAATAGAATAAAAACATTGATAGCGACATTACCCTACGATTAATATTATAAATGTTTAACGTAGATCTATCAACAACAACATATCTTAATAAAAAAAAAAATCATAATAAAAATCTTAAGCTCATTCACTGACAGACCACGTGCAGTCTACGCCATGTGTCTAGTCTAGACTCTAGAAGCATACAATGTTGCACAAGGATACCTTCCATATCAAGGGTTAATATGGGATATGAGTGCTAAATATGGGATGAACGCTTGTATGGAAGTTTGAATTTTTTTTTTCCAAGAGAAACCTTACGCGCACACGGCTTATACATAGTTTACATTTTAATAGAGTCTAGCATTGTGGCATTCATCTTGTTAAAACTAATTGCTGCAACTTGGTTCTTAACCTTCACATCGTTACACGTTCAAAAAGTCTGCAATTACTATACTATATCAAAGATAATATGTATGAGCAAACAAATAATATCACACATGCAAGATATGAGAATAAAGCGATTTTCTTTGACTCTCTTCTTTAACATTTCAGATAGACTGGGCGCCTCGGTTCGCCGGCCTCTGCATCGCTCAGCTGGTGGAGTACCTCCAGTACCATCCTGTGAAATCTGTGATACCAGACAAGCTGCACACCATAGGGTACAGTGTTGGGGCCCATATACTTGGCCTTGTCGCCAACTACCTTGGAAATGGGAAACTTGGAAGAATTACTGGTAAGTTTGAATATCACTAGTTTTAGTATAATTAGGAAAAACGAATACTAACCTCGGCTTATATATCATAGAAACAGTCACTTGTGGTACCGAACATGCAACTTACAACGACAAAGTAAAAATTTATTTAGTTGGTAGGCTCCGTTGGAATTTCCGTCGGAACAGCAATAAAGAAGGTTTTATGACCATGTAATAAAATTGTTGTCACTACAACTTCTGCAAGTGCACTATGAACTAAAGTCTTGGACAAGTACAGAGGTTTATTTATAAATTCCAGAAATTGTTGACTCCGCTCTCCTTATTTGGTCATTAACTTTTTGAAAGCAAGTGTGATCACCAAAACCTGTTTTGAATAACTTCCTGTACCATAAGATAAACAAGATTTTATGCAAACATGAATTTTGCGTAAACACAAAAGGGATTGGATGACATTGAAACTTCTATTTGAGTAATTAATTTACCGTGGTTAATAGTTATAGATATCGTTTCTGATTCGCTCACTAATAATTATCCATCGTTAAAATGTCAATAATATTCAATGCAAGCCGGTAGAAACAAAGTTAGTATTTAAATACACCATAAATTCTTTATATATGAATTATATAAATTTTAAATAATACTTCCGCGCTTTTCTCTCGCGTTCTTTGCCCTCTGTTCATTCATCATTCATAATTTCATTTAGAAGATCGACGAGGCATTGTCATAGGTAGGTATAGGTACTAATATTTTAACTGCAGTTGTATAACTCTGGCTGTTACCTGTTCAAGTTGCATACAGTTGGAATAAATTTGGCATACATGTAGACCATGACCTGATTATTATTATCCCCGTAGTACTTCCATTTTCGTGGGATAACTTCGGACCTCCGCCTGAGTAAAGCCACGGGCAAAATTTGGTCATTTATATTGTAATATTAATTAGACCTTAAAAGGCACTTTTAAATGTAAAAAATCCGATACATACTTGTTTCTAGTTCCCTATTTTAGAAGGAATCTACGCAATTTCATATAGAAAAGAGTGTGCAGGCAATCCAAAGTTACTCTTGTATAATAATGCTATACGAAGTGTTATGTACAATAATTAGATAATTATATGATAAATGATGTAATAATAAAAATGTGTTGTTTCTTTCTGCAGGTCTCGACCCAACAATACTGTTCTACATGGGCACTAATCGCTCCCGGGACCTGGACTACACGGACGCTCACTTCGTAGACATCCTTCATACGGGGGCTGGTATCTTGGGCCAGTGGGGACCCAATGGACACGCTGACTTCTACGTAAACGGCGGGTCCAGCCAGCCTGGATGTGCACATGACACTATTTTCCGTAAGATACATTTTCGAGACATTTTCTATCCTAAGTGATACGATGTTATTTTTTAAGTTTTAATTTTACGTATCGGTATTTTTTGTGTACTGATAGAAGTTCAATTTACATAACATTTGGTCATCTGCATACTGCCCTGGTAATCGAGAGGGCAGTAAGTCGAAGTTGGCCACCTTCGACTTACTGCTCTCTCGATTACCAGGGCAGCATAGGTGTCCTTGCCTATCTCTCACTTTCACAAATAAAGCAACGTTATTCAGTTACAGCACCCTCCGTTATTAACTTGTGGAACTGTCCAGCTTCCTACTAAGTAACCCTCCCTCATATGAACATTGATACTTACTAACTTATGTATTACAGTTCCAATTTAGTCCATCGAAGCAAGATGTCGCTTTACAAACGACAACAGCGCCATCTCTGAACATAGTTTAATAAGTTCTAAGTTTCATCAACGTTACACAGAGGGCGCTTTGAACCACATCGATACCTATTCCCGCTGTAATTAACTCAGCTTTAATATTTGCTAATTTCTTTGCAGAAACCCTTTCTTGCGATCATACTAAGGTGACTCCATACTTTATTGAGTCGATCAACAGTCGCGCCGGGTTCTGGGCGGGTCCGTGTAACACTTTGTTTTCGTACCTCATCGGATGGTGCGAGCCCAAGGACTCGGAGTACGTGCTCATGGGTGAACACGTCAGTCACAAGTAAGTGCTCACAATTGGGGTAAATCGTTGCGGCAATTACGTCACAATGCGGTTTTGTTCAGAAGTTCAAGTTCTGGCCAACTTTTTCTCTCTACTATAAATGTAAAATTATGAAATAACTTTAAAGAAACACCAATTCGTTCACGATTGTAATTACGATCGAAAACAATTTTCGCAAAGGAAATGGCATTATCTGCAAATACAGCGCACTGATTTATTTGCCAGTTATTGAAAATTGCTCTTAAGACTCGGACCAATTTGCTGTTATCCTACAGTTTCAGATTTCTGGTAAAGTAACATTTATTTCAACAAAAGTTGTACTGTTGAACTGAGTGGACTGTTCAAAACAATCTCAACAACTAAGAAAATTAAATTTTATCACGATTGGATAAAGTTCTTGTCAGTATGACAAATTATTGATGCTGATTGTACCTAATTTAGGTTCTGCGTTCAGACTAGATTTTCCTGAATATTAAAAAAAATCAAACAATTTTTTTTCTCTTGCAGCGCTAGGGGTGTCTACTACGTGACCACGAACGCAAAGCCGCCGTACGCGAGAGGGTTTCCAGGCAAATCTAGAAGACTCCGATCTATCACACCTTACAGCTGATGAATTGAGCAAAATACTAGACAAATAAACTTTACCAAAATAATTTACTAAATTAAGTAGCTAGCCATTGTTGTCGGGGTTTTTATAAATAAGAATAGTACTTAGGTAGTGATCAAATAATAATTTACCAATAGAAGATAGTAGAATTTTGTACTAATTATATGAGAACTATCAAGGAAAGTTTACAACATCTGTTTGTAAATATAATTATATTTTATCAATAATTATATATCAGTGGAAGTAGTCACCGCCGTTATTGTATCCGTGGATATGATTGTGTAGTTGCTCAAAATGAGTGTTAATTTATTTCGATATTTAAGAAATTTGTGATAATACTGTTATTTAGGATTAAACATGGATTTCAAAGGGAATTCTGTCTTTTACTATCCCCAGGTCCCCCAAGTTTTTTACTGTCAAGGTGGACCGATGACCTTGTGAAGACAGCAGGAACCCGCCGGGTTCGCGTGATTGTTCGAAAGAGATACCGTGACCCTGGCACATGGGCAACTGATGGAACACGGGTGGGTTTTAGTCAGTAATCAGTAAAAGTCTGACACGCCCTCCCGCTCCGCCCAGAGCGGGAGAAGTCATTTGATGATTTCTCATCAGGAAAAAAAAGGCCGCAGGAATCCGCCGGTTGCGGGAAGCACAAAACCGGTTGAAGTGGCAGAGCTTGGCCTATGTCCAGCAGTGGACGTCTTTCGGCTGAAATGATGACTATCCCCAGAATTGTTTATACCGTTAAGTTTACGTTTTTTTTAAAAAATAGTGTGAATATTCATACTGGCTTTGTATATTAGTTAATGTGAACGGCAGTCCACTCAAGATGGTTGGACTGTCTGAGCCGTATCTACTTTTAACGAAAGGTTATATTTATTATAAAAGCATGATACCTGAGCAGATCACTTAGAAATTCAAAAACAGACAAACTAGAAGGACAAGTGCCAGCCACCAAGTTAAATGTAATATTTCATCAAATTTTAATGAAATCAAGTACTTGGGGTGATACTTGACAGCAAACTGCTCTGGAATAATTCATCATCATCATCATTTCAGCCGCAAGACGTCCACTGCTGGACTTAGACCTCCCCCAATTTGGCCCAATTTGGGGGGCTTTGCCATAATCGCCACGCTTGGCAGGCGGGTTGGCGATCGCAGTATGATGGTAAAATTCATAGAGAACGCTACTGCCCATTCTCTAGTAAGTCCCTTATTCGCCTTTTACGACACCCACGGGAAGAAATGGGGTGGTGTTATTCTTTACGTCCGGCTCCACACGGTACACGGTGCTGGAATAATTATCTTGACTATAAACTCAACAAAAGCAAAACTGCACTATACCAATGCAAAAAAATGTTGGGAAAACATGGGGGCTGCCTCCAAAGATTACTCTACAGCTTTACAATGCGGTCATCTGGCCTGTTTAGCTATCACTAGCTGCATGAGACCCATCCCAATAGCAGCAATGGAGATAGCCTTACAAATACTCCCCTTGACCTGTACATATAGCAGGAAGGCGCTATCTGCCATCAGGCTAATGCATTTAAGTATATGGGGAAAGAATCTTACCAGTCCACACGCTAATAATCTGGACCGGGCGATTGAGTACCAGTTGCTTATCGCTGCCCCGTGAAATATAACACCAAACCAACCTATTTTCAATAAAACAATATCATACAAACAGTAGAGGAAGAAAGGGATCAGTCAGGAGCCAATGAAGTACATATCTACACAAAACGGTTCAGGTGCTGGCGTATACTCCCTGGACCTCTACTTTAACTATCACATACCACTAGGCATACAGAGTTCGAAGGTTCTGTGCTTTTAGGTGGAGCGTGTAAATGTGGTTCTGTCCAACAAACCATTGGGCACTTAATATCGTGTCCAGTGTGCCCTATTGTCTGGACGCTGCGGGAGTTATTAGGCGCTGCTGAAAACATCAAGCTCCCAGCCTAATTTTGGGCTGACTGTATATAGATTGATATGGACACGCTAAGAAGAAGAAGAATGTTGTTGAAATGTCAAAATGAAAACCACAGCTACTGTCAGTGTGTCATGCAATTATCCAAAAGGATCCTTATAACAATTAAGAAATTATACAAAAACGGCATTACAGAAATATATACCACAAGAGTGTTGGAGCATGACTGAGCATGGTAAATTGAGCCCAGGTTCGCACCAACTGCCGCGCCACGTCTGTAAGAATCTCTAAGGCCATTTTTGACCACGGCGATTGTTCTCGCGCAGTGGATTACCAAAGCATTATATAACACCGAAAGTTGAAAATCAAACAATGTATTTTTTTTGACTCTCCGTGATGCACGTTATTGGATTTTCAATTTTGGGCTCAACACAGAGTGTTCAAAATAGATATTTTTAGGCCGAGCCAAACCATTTTTCTCCATTACAGGAAACGGTGGTCATAGTCAAGGTTAATTCAGGAACAGACGCAAATTGAAACAACAGTAAATAAATTTAAACATATATTAGGGAAGATAATGTTACCATTTCGAAACGACAAATGGGTACAATTTTAACAGCAAGCACATTTAATAGAAATACACGCGTTTTGCTCTACGGAACAAAGATATAACAGATATATTATGTTATGTTACAGATTTATCAAATAAGATATGGACATGAAAAACAGCATCAGTTTAGTGAATGAGATCATATCAGGATCATAGTTAAGATACACTTATTACTATAGTATATTATATTTAACAAAATCTAGAATAAATTAATATCATAATAACACCTAAATTATAACTTTAATAATATAGGGAGCATACCTACTATCTGGAAGCGAAACATCGAAAATATAAACTTTTTCATCATACAAATGATATTCAAACATGTTTTTTATACGCCATACCATTCCGACTTATTCGCATAATTATTGTTGAAAAAACTCTCTGAACAATATTCCCCTTATACATTTTCAAACAAAATTATATAGACATCGACAGAATAATAAGACACAGGGAAGTAGACATAAATAAGTATTTACATTTTTATCTACCTATAATATATTTTGATCTTACATCACTAGCTATTAAAAATTAACTAGAAATATAAAAAAAAAGATATTCAAAAAGAACAAGCACATAAAAAAAACTTCCGTTCTTTTAGATCAACATTTCTCGTTCTGAATGTAGAGCTAGGCGTGCGCCTAGCCTACTTAAAATGATCTACGTGCAATGACGTACTCGTACATAGAGCATTTTAAATGAAACATGTAAAGGTAACCTACCCAGAAAAGAGTGAACATGATTGGTTGTTATAGATACCTAAGTATCTCCTGTATGCCTGTACACATACAAAAGCCCATATTTAAGAGATACATAAGTAAATATCGATATACATAAGGAAATTAGAACCAAAGCTGATTTATTATATTATAGAATCTGTTAGTTTTAAAACAAGCTTTATACTTGAGCATCGTTCTAACGCAAACTTAAGAGAGGTGTTAAGTTCTTAAAATTAAATTAAATTCAGTTTAACTGATCTGTCATAAGACTATCATAGAGAAAACTATACAATAAATACTTAATCTTATTATTTCTATATCTAATTACATCAGATAAGTGTTGTAAGAATCGTTGTATCATAGGAGTTGTCCAAACACACATAGCCCTTCCTTGAATGATTATATACACAGAGTCCCTGATATTTTCATTTTTATGGGTAATTCGTATAGTATAAAAGAAAATATTACTGTATTTGTTATTTGGTTTGTAACGCCACACTACGCAAGAAATAAACACGTTCCATGCCTTTTAAGATAACCGTCTGTCATCGCCTTTTCTTTTTTCCACTAAAACTTTTTGTATATTGTTCACTTATTTACGTATTGAGATCATCATCATCATTCTCGTGTTTTGATTCCAATTTATTTGGAGTCAGCGCAGCATGTTTTTGTCTTCCATACTTTTCTATTAGCCGTCATCTCAGTAGTCATCCCCTTTCAGCCATAACTACCATCTTTCGCCCAGTCCCTCCATCGTTTTTTTCGTCTTCCCCTACCTGTATGTATCCCGACAGTTTCTTCATTCCTCCGTATCACCCGTCCATCCCATGACAACCGATTTCCATGCAACTTTTCAGTTACTGATGCCACTTTCAGACTTCCTCTCATGTACTCATTTCTTATTCTATCCATTCGCGTAACACACATCCCACTTAGCATTCTCATCTCATCTGCGTGCCGTTCTATTATCCATACAATACAGCAGGTATATATTGAGATACCAACGCTAATATTGATATTGAGAATGATGTAATGTTTGATCAAAGAAACTTTCAGAATCGAATAGAGTACATGATATGCCTATTACATTATCGTGAAAATGTATGGAGTATGCTCGAATGGCGTCACAGAATTTGAAAGAGGTTAGTAAGTATATATGCTATCGAAATAAGCGCCAGTTTGCCCAGAGACATTGTTTCGAGTTGTCAGGTTTTAGTAAAGGTAGGTTTTACTTAGGATATAAAATAATATTATATAATTATACTATAATTATATAATATTATTTTATATCCTAAGTTGTCAAAGGATCTCACTCTATCTCACGTAAAACTACTTATACTATCGGCATTTTGTACAAAGCAATAATTGCTACTTATAATTATTTCCTCCTTATCTGAGCCCAAATAAACTTTAATAGTGAGTATCTCGTTTTTAGTTTTAACAGTATTAGCTATACTAAATGGCTAGATTTTAACGTTATTCCCTTGGCTGGTACAGGGTCGAAATTTTCTCAAAATCTCGACTCTCTTGGCACTAGTTATTCTCTTAGGACAGTGCTTCGAGACATACCGTTGGTTAAAAACTTGCTTTAATTAATTACAATAGCTTTTACTCTACGACATTATTTACACACTAAATCGATAATAGGCCAGATTGAAACAAACTTCTGCTGAACTTACCATTTTACAATTAATAACCAAAAATTTTAAATCTACTACGCAGTGCCGGAAAAGCAAAAAAAAACTTGGAGCTTGTTAGGCGAAAAGCGCCCAGCCTAAAAACATATTATTGTGGATTGTTTTTACTATTCTAAATTAATATTCACATTGTTGTGGATTGTTTTTATTATTCTAAATTAATATTCATATTATTGTGGATTGTTTTTTTTTTGTTATTCTAAATTAATATTCATATTATTGTGGATTATTTTTTTTAGTATTCTAAATTAATATTCATAATCTTACATTTTCTAAAATTGTTTTGAATGGTATCCATATTGTTGAATGCCATTAATACTGAGCGATAGATTTCTAACGTAGCAGAGTTGGCTACCCACTATAAATAATTACTTCTGTATACGAGATTACTTTTCCGGCACCACTTCTATACACTTATTCAATGCCATAGTAATTCAACCTAACATAGACCGAAATAATTTGTATTAAATCAATAAACATCCATTAAATAATGCGATACTAAACAGCAAACCTATTAGAACGATGTGAATTAATTCTGCAACTATGGCAAAACAAAATGCTATCAGCTCAAAATATAGCTCTTCTAGAAAGGTTTAAAAAGCGAAGCAAACTTATTTACAAAATTATTTAGCTTCGGTACTATTAGGACTTTGAAAGCAAATCCTTAAACATGAGCCTAATCAGTAATTGACTTGTGACAGTGCGTCCGTGCAAGTAATACCTTAACTTAGTTACCTTAATTTTAATATCTACACCGTCCTCATCTATTATTACTAGTATCATTATATAATATATAAAAATAATATGTAACTCGCGAGACAAGGAAAACTTTAACGACGGAAAAATGAAAGCATATGGTTTACTTAAAAAAAACACCCTGTAAATGGGAAAAAAACTTTATATTAACACAATAAATTGAAATAGTTTGTTTTTTTATCAAAGTATGAAACGACCATGAAAAAAAAACTGCGGTATTCAAAATTAAAAAAATACTTAAAGTATTTTCATAAATATAAATTATTAATATTATATTATTTCTTAGATTAATATATGTGTATATAGTATTGTCTTATGTATTGTTATATTTACAGCTAGGTTCGCTTTATCAAGCTTTATTGTCACCACAGCCTTATAGAGTGAGATCACCCCGTCTAATATTATTGTCCTATTATAAGCCTATCGTACACCTTTCGTTAATAATATTGTATTTTTCACTTTTCATATTTTAATTAACATAAAATATATACTTAAATATTTACCTTACACAAAATGTAAAACCATAGCCACAACGAGCTTTTATCAAATAATGGAAATAAAAATAAATACGTATATTTAATTAACTTTTAATTTTCCTATGGCGAGAGTAAAATAATAGCCGTACTATTGATCCTAAATATAATTAATCTGGAACTACAACCAGTTGTATATATCCCGCAATTTGATTTAGTAAGTTGGTTCTACTCTCTCTTTGTAAAGACATCAACACAAACTTCTACGAGTGACACCTGCATTTTCGCCATTGGATTAAGAACTTATCATAAATAAATACTTTATTTTTTATACGTAATAGTTTTAACCAATCACAAAGTGTAAAAGTGCGCGCTTCAACAAGTGCGTGGGGGATCCGTACCCTTTCCACCATAGCTTTGGACATTGTGAAAATTATCATTACAAATAATAGGAAGTAGATCTATAAAAGTTTGTATGTACAATTTGCAGATTAAATAGTCCTTATAATATTCAATGCACTTACCCCAGCCGACGAACCTCAAATTAATACAGAGAAGTAGACAGCTCTGCCTGTTAGGTATTTAAATAGGTACTAATGTATTCAAGAGATTAAGATCATGCCTCTAGTTATGTGGTAAGATTTTATAAATAAGTTTCGGTGATATGCGGTTACACTTTTTATTCCCAATCAGTATCTAGCTTTGACACTTAGAAACAAAACAGTTTTAAGTTTCGACCTCGTCTGTAATCTAGCCCAGAACTTTTCCTTCGACTATTAACCTTTTCAACTGATTATATCGCTAAAATAACAATAGAAGATTATTTATAAATAGATACAAATCACTACACACTCAAGTAATATCCTTTCAAAGTTAGTCAAAGTATTTTTACATCACAGAATTGACGGCGTAGAGATTATTTAAAACAACGACTTTGCTTTATACTATATAATTAAGTCTATAATTTTAATGTTTTAAGAAATATTTTAAATTAAAGTAATCTGATATGAAAAAATATATAAAATGTGTGTTTTACGTCGTTCGATTTTTTGTTTAAACGGTGTATTTTTTTATGGTGTAGAATTGTATGAAACATTTGTAGCATTGTGAATGCATCAAAACAATTGAGCTGTTTAAATGATCTTTTAGTTTAATGGATGAAATTGGCTTTATACTCTACGATGCATAATATGAATTTGCAATATAAAGCACAGAGTATAGAAATTGGAAGAGTTAAATTGAAAGTATTTTTGATATTTTACAATAAATTATGAGACAAAGCTGAGATGTCGTTCAATTTATTTTTATTGAACTTTCACTCAATTAAGCTTTTTGAAGAATGTTTTAGTATGATATAACTGAAAGTATAGATCGGATCCGAGATGATAATTCTCACCCATGTCCAAGAAACTAACTCTTACTACTACGCGAATGTATCTACAATAGCTTGAATACGTTAGTCGTCACTGTCGCTGTTCTTATGCTTCTAGTTAATTATATTATATTTATAAGACTTACTAGTAGTATCGGATTTCATGCTAAAATGTATCATTATAGAAGAAGAAATTATAACCTAGGAGAAGTAAAGTATTGCTTTTGTTTAGTTAAAATTATTAGGGATATATTTCCGTACCTACGTTGTAAATCTGCTAAAATTCTTTGCCTGCCGCCATTAGCAACCTAAAAGTCATCCGATGTTCTTAATTATGTTTAATATTTTATACTTATGTCATGTTTTTTTTTTCAGCAACTTATTTGCCCCTCGTATAGGTAATGTCAGTTTCGGATTCTGTATTTCATGGACCGACGACGGTCGTTCACTGTGTTAAATAATTTCCTATTTTGCTCATTTCCTTTTCTTGAATTATTTTACTGGAATTACTGTTCACATATTTTAGTAAACTTGAATGAGTGGGTTATATTATCAGGCATAGGTACAAATTGCATGAGTAACAACTGTTTCTGTTTTTGTTATTTAACGAAAACGGAAAGTAGGTTGTATTTTTTTAACCTTCATTTATTGATGTTCTAATAAATTTTGAATTTAACACATAATATGTAACCTTTCTTCACGCGTATTTCAAAAGTTAAACTTCCCTGATTCCTTATGTCATAAGTGCGCATTTTAACAAGTGATCGTTGGTCTCAGACACCACCAGTCAGATATTATTGTCATTACGTCAATCTTTACTTTCGAGCTAACATTTCAGAATTTATAATACATAATACACACAACATACAATAATAATGTTTACAATAACAGGGTAAATTATTGTCTTGCGATCACTTAAAATTATAACTAAAAGGGATTGTGCAGTGAGCAGCATGAGTGATTAATGCTAGAAAGACTTATCTAAAGTCTGTCTGTCAGTCGGTCGAATTATTGTCAAACTATTTATTATACTACATTTTCGCTTTTATACTTGCACGCGGATTTATATACTAGATACTTATACAATACTTATTTGTCATACGCTTTTCACATGCTTTTATTTATATACCTATTCTACGGAGTATTGTTTTCGTTTCCATTTGAAGCTGTTTTATTCTAAAAAATCACGATAGTATAGGGTGTTTGAGATTAGTCCCTAAGAGGACTGTTAACAAAATTATAGAGTACACAGAAGGAGAAATACTTTAATATTTTTTTCATATTTGTTTGAAAATCTAGTGAGATTTGAAAATAGCAAATTAAATGTCACTAGATTATTAAACAAATATGAAAAAATAATATCCAGTCTACAGAAAAACAACTCTAGAAATTGGTGCAGAATAAGAAAAACAAACGTGCATTTTGTGTATAACTAAAAAAATGGGTTAACTGAGCTTACTAGAATACTCGAATATTTTACTCAATAAGAATAGCCGGATGCTCTGCTATTAAAATAGTAATAAATATCCGATCTAATTATTATCACATTTTTATTATGTGGGTACCCGCTTACGACTTACGGTACCTACCTACTATTTACAAAGATTTCGAAAAATCTTTTTTAAGAATTATAAGGTAGAATATTTTTTTTTTTGGATTTTTAAACATTTTTTTCTTTAGTAAATATTATGACAGCCAAATTATTGGATACACTAACAGGGATTTTTTTTTTCTAATATTATAATTATTCAAAGCTTCCCCCATCATTTTCACGAATTATTTAGCAGGTTATTAAATTAGTTCTTGGTATTATCTATATTTTCAAGCGTAGAGCTTACTCAAGGAAGGGAAATGTGTTTTAAACAACCACCCTAACTCTCTTCAATCACTATTTTAATCCAACATAATGATTTAATAAATTAAACCTCCCATTTTATTACCCCTTTTAAATATTTACATGTGACGAATAAAAATAAATGAATGATATAAAATTTTAATTAATTTCAACGTCCAATTTGCAAATAACAACGTAAATAACGCAAAAAAATAATATTATAAAAAAAAATATCAACAAGAATGATTACATTACTTCCCTTTATAGTGTTAACATTTTATTTCAATGTCTACTCCTATGATACATATACATTTACGCATCCAATTAAATACAATTCTAAATTTTGAACAATTATATTATTTCGTAAATATTTATAAACATTTTACAACAGTTTTATGAAACTTAGTAACAAGGACTAGAAATGTTATAGTAACCATTAATTTTATTAAGTACGATATCATGGCGCAAAACTAACTATAAATTGATTACTAAGCTAAATCATCCAGTGACAAATTTAAATATTTCTACTGTGATATGCCAATATAATTTATATACACCTGTACACGTACAAATGTAAATTAAACAGGTACGTATGTTAATACTGATACATGTAACTCAAGCGTGACATGTAAGTATAAAGCTCAGATTTGTAATTTTAACAATTAAATTAACAGAAACATCGAGATCTTTGATTTTGATAAAAACAACCCAATTTACTCCTAAACGCTAAACGATTTAACATACAAGCTAACGATGAGAACAATATATTTTTCCTATAAAAATATGAGCCACACGGCGAGTCGTTCCGGGAAATGATGTCAGAGTGATTTGTAGAAGTATTATATTTACCTATTACTATTAAAATGAGAGGTAACATCGAAAACGGACCAAGCACGCGTACGATTCACCTGACATTTACATTACGACATTGAGACATCCAGCAAGAATTCATTTTGTACCCTAAATGCTTATGAAAAATCCGGGAAAATCACTGAGTGTCTATTGCCGCTTGTCTTGTCAGTTAGTCGATTCAACTTACTTTTGTGGAGCTGTAAATCTCAAACCTATCACAATGTCGTACTGTAAATCCAGAAGAGTTCTTAAACACGTGTCGTCCAGTCAACGTTGGCCTCTACTCAGGGTAGTGTTGTTCATTGGCGGCGGGTCCGTCGTAGTAGTCATGTGCCGGGGGCTGGATGGGCTCGGCCTGGTATAACGCGCCCGACACGAAGGGGTTGTTGGGCACATGAGCGCCGGGTGCTGGTGGACGTGGGGGCGCGATGGCGCCGTATCCAGCCTGCTCTGAACCCTTCAGAGGCGCTGACGTTCTCTCCGTCTTAGGTGGAAGAAAATGTGTCGGTTTTAATTATTTATTTGAGAATTTTCTTGAGAATATCAATAATGTATAGAATGAACTATTTACGTTACAAGGAAAAAAAAATACAAATAATACTTTAGTGATTGAGAAAAATAACGGAAAATTGGTTTTACTCTACCAACTGACATTACGTTCTCAAAATACTCTGAAGTTGTGGATAAAAATTAAGTGCGATTTGTGTATATGTACTTACAAATGTAGTTTCTTGGTCTAAAGACTTCATAACTTGGTGCTCTTCCACGGCGGTTTCAGCCCAAGGCTGCAACTCTCCTGACGCGAAGATGGCGTATATAGTTATGCCCACGAAGTGAACTGTAGCGCCCATCAGAAACACTGCGCGCCACTCCGTTATGGCTTTCTCCAGTTGATTCTTTTAACAATCGAGAACCAAACGTCAGGTGACTTTCATTGGCTATTATCAGTATTACCTAGATATTAGGACAATGGTCAGGCTACCTACCACTATTAGTTATCATCATCACCATCATCATTTCAATCCTAAG
This sequence comes from Aporophyla lueneburgensis, assembly GCA_932294355.1. NCBI lineage: Eukaryota > Metazoa > Arthropoda > Insecta > Lepidoptera > Noctuidae > Aporophyla > Aporophyla lueneburgensis. The sequence goes on along the minus strand of OW028746.1, from coordinate 14,667,172 downwards.
GCGTCCACTGCTGGACATAGGCCTCGTCCAGTTTGGTGGGGTTTGCCCTAATCACTATACTGTGATCAGTATGGTAATAAAATGCATAGAGAGCGCTGCTGCCCATTGTCTAGTAAGCCCCTTAGTCGCCTCTTTTGACACCCATGGGAAGAAATGGTCGGCGATAATTGTTTACGTCCGGCACCACAAGGAAAAATTACTAATTAACAATTACTTATAGAACTTCTGAAACCGCATAATTATCTGGAGCCCTGTTTGAAAATATATTACAATCCAAAAAATGAACAAGTTAATTCTACAGCTAATAGACAAACATACGAAAGTTTGCTTTAACCCTGTTACAACTTCTGAAAAGCGCAACATAATAACGACGTTAGCAACACCCGGAAAGCTGACGAGATATCCAAAGTTTCAGATAAGCATATCTGTAACAAATATCTAGTAAGTTGCCGACACAATGCATTCAGTCGTGCGCGACGTTGCGCGGCGGCGGGCGATAATAAAGTGCTCAGCGGCGGCGTGCCGCATCGTCGCGCACCCACAATCCTGCTCATTGTATATTCCGCGCGCGACTCCGTGGAGCTCGATTTCCTTTTTTAAATTAGCCACGGACGAATGTCGTTTTTGTTTCGCTAGTTCGCGCCTGAAAGCGATACCGTTCTATTGCATTGGGGGAGTATCTAATAAAAATTCAAGAACTTATTTATTGAAAAACATTTTCTCTTTGAAAACTGATTCTGTTAGTTAAGCCGGCTCTTGAGTAATCTGGGTGCCTTTGAGCAAAAATGTATTCTGAATTTCCAATGTAAAAATAAACAGTAAGATTTTACAAGCAATTCAGAAATAGCATCTCGAAAGCCAATGTTTCCAGACTTTAAGAAAGAATCCATGAAACATTTTAATATTCTTACCTTCTCTTGCGTCATATAATCGATAACGATGGGCACGACGAAGCCAGCGATGGTGCCGATGCCATTGGAGAGCCCCATTAGGATGGACGCGTATCGTGGTGCAATATCCAGGTGGTTCACGTTGTAGCCAGATATGGCGAAGCCACTGCACGCCACGCCTAGGGTGAGCTCTATTGTCGCCACGTACTAAGAGGAACAAATAATTTTAGATCTTCCAAAATTAACTTTAGAAAATACAAAGGAAAAAATATAGGTCTTGCAAACAAATTTTTGAGGCCAAACAAAATTAAGTTTGGATACGCTCCTAAACATACCTAAGTCTCCCAGCGCAGGAGAGAGAGAGAGAGGAATTGATTGTATAAAGCAGAAATGATTTCTGTTTCAAACTTTTGGAGTTAAAAAATAACATAAGAAAATTTTTCATAAAATTTTACTACGTTTACCTTGTTATTAGCATAAGCGACGAGGACAAAAAAGAACGCCTCCAGACCAAATCCTCCACAGTTGAAGAGTTTCCTCACAGTGGTAGTCGTCATGATGTTGTTCTTTCGCAAGTAATCGGCCATCATGCCGCCAATAGGCACCAGTGACGTCATTATTAAATGTGGAATGGCGCCAACAAACCCAGACTGAAACGACGAAATACAATAAATAATGACGAAGACGGAAGAGCCACTCAAACTTAGTCTAGTTTGGGACAACGAACTTACTAATGCATACATATAGATATACGCAATAGAAGGTTACCTCTGTGATCTGCATGTTAAATCTTGAGTTAAAGTAGGACGACTGGAATATGACTAGAAGACAGAAGTTCCACGTTCTGCAGAAGTTCGCTACGATGATGGCGAACACCTAGAAAACAACGACTTCTTAAAAAGACATTTCAGAAAAACCACAACTTTTGATTTCCGAACACTATTATTTTATACATTCTTCGGAGCTACTCAACAGTCTTTAAATGACTTTACGGAGAAACAATTGATGATTAATTTTAACTTACTGGTGGTGAAGTAGCGAATGCCTTCCAGGGCGTCGCCCAGAATCCAGGCATGGCAGCCTGTGTGGCGGTACCGAGGGACTGTTCGATGTAAGTCAACTCTTTGGATGAAATAGTGGGGTGCTTGCTGGGCCTTTCGAATACCAGCCACAACCATAGTACGTACCTTGAATGAATACTTGAGTTAGCAACAATATGAATAACAACGTACGTTAGATAGCTTCCCTATCAAGCACTTTATTGCACGTGGCAAAGGATGTTTAGCTATTGAACAGAAACGTATATGCTAGATAAATATTAGTTATTATAACTTCTGCCCGCGACTTCGTCCGCGTTAAATTTCTTGTTCCCCCGACCCTTCCCGTCGCGTCGAATCGCCTACCCGTGTGATTTTCCCCGTTTTTGCAACATTTTTCATTACTGCTCCGCTCCTCTTGATTATAGCGTGATGTTACATAGCCTACCCTAATAGGCTACCCAACACAAAAATATTTTTTCAATTCGGACCAGTAGTTCCTGAGATTAGCGCGTTCAATCAAACAAACAAACAAACAAACTCATCAGCTTTATAATATTAGTATAGATTAAACAACAGTTGTTTACCAGATGACGCCAGACACTCCGTAGAAGTAGAATGGCGCCTGCCAACTGATGTAATCCGTGAGTATTCCGGACAGTGGCATGCCAACGACGATGCCAGCGTACGTGCCACAGAAGGCAAGAGTTGCCAGCCGGGAGCGCTCCATGGGGGGCGCCCACATCCGCCAGATACCGTGGCAAGATGGGTAGGTCACACCCTACAAACAAACGGAAATATTCAAAAAAGAAAATCTTTGAAATAAATATTTCACAGAATTTTGCTGTCCTTTGAAGAACCGTTACATTATTATTGAATCAAATAGAAAAAGGTGGATTAAAGAGTTCTATATTATATTATGTCAATGGTCCCAATCTTCAAGATTTAATAGGGTAGCAATGGCATTGAAGAATCAACTAAGCCGGGATGTGCGTAGACGAGCAAATACGTCGCCATGGCAACGGAGGGCCCGGTAATCCTGAAGAGGCTTTGTGCTTCGATAAGCGATGACGACTATACTCAAGTGCGATTCACGATAGATACCGATCGTTCTGTAGGCAATCATTGAAAATCGCTCCTTTGATACTGAAATAGGAGGTGTCAGAATCAAAGAAATTTTAAATTCGTTTCAAGTTGAAGAATTTTAAATTAAATTATTTTTCCCGGTTTATTTCCTCTGAGCCTGCTATATTTAACTACCTATTGCTCAATTTAAGCATCTCTTCTTTGTCGTCAAGTTTTTTCTGTGCCTAATCTATCTCCGGTCACTAACCTTTTAATTTGGCTTCTCATGAATCGTTATTACAAAATAAAAGTTCACCAAACGGACCATGTCTTGTATGAATGTAGGTATGTAGAAACTATTTGTCCAAACTACAAAACATATTCAACATCACATGACACGTGACATCTTCAGAAAATGAGAATAGGAAGTCGTCCTTTATAACAAAAAGGGTAATATCATAGCAATATGCATTCAAAGTGCCAAAAGTACAAAGTGGGGGAGTGTTAAAACACAAACGTGACAAGTGGGACGAAACGATCCCGGGCTTGAAAATTTGAGCATTGGTAATAAGCTTGATCATGCACCGTCACGTCCCGAATGTCAAATGTCCTAAATTTTAAACGTGTAACATTTCACTCGTTACTACATGTTTCCCTATTGCTTCGTTCCGAGTGCTCCGTGTTTGTGAAAGTATTTTTGGATTTAGTGTTTTCGCATGCATTTGTACTTTGTTTAATTTTGAAATAGCCATTTGTTTTAGCTACTATACACTGTTATTACGGACTGTTAGTACGGATATCATGTTTTTCTTGTCTGCTTGTTGAGTCTTTTTGATACAATCATGACGTGCGGCTACAGACTATTTCTGTTTAGTGCTCGTGATTACAAGTAGATCTATTTTGTTTTATTTTTCTGTTCACCTACTCGCGATTATTGTGTTTTAATATGCAGGTGTTTCCTTTCGTCCTTCCATATGGAACTCAAATATTTGTTGAATATAAAGTCACATAATTAGGTTAACTGAGCTATACTAGGAACAAACACAAATTTGTTGTACCTTCAACAAGGCTCAAGAAAATAGGTGGCTCATTCAGATGTCAATGTATACGCTTTTATAATAAAATTCCAAGCCATGTTCAAGATCTAAGTCTCAATAAATTTAAATCATTCATTAAACGTAAGTTGTGCCAGAAAGCATTTTACACTGTTAAAGATTATATTGAGGACAAAAAAGCTTGGGATTAAGCTGCTCCAATTTTTATTTTTAAAATATTTTTGTACTAAATTATATTTTTTATTATTATTAATTACTTTCCTTTTTTTATTAATTATTTATTGGGAATATACACTTTGACATTTTGATTATTGCTTATACACTTTGACATTTTGATTATTGCTTAACTATGACATGAATATATACTCTGAGGAGTATACTATTATTATTTTAATAATTTTGAATGTGAGGACTATGTAGATGTTTGTTTTTTTTTTATATTTACTCATTTCATTTTAATGATAATCTGGCAGTTTGAGTATTTAATGCGGCCTACCAAAATGTCCTTTCTTTGGTATTGTTCGTCGAATCGTTGTGCTCCTTATGTTCTGAGTTGAGCTGAAAGATTACTGACAAATGCGTGCATTGACTGGACAGGTCCACTCAATCTGTATGGTTCTTTCCTCAAAAGACCATTTCAGACACCTCCATGTACATGATCCTCAAATTATCAGACAGCGACTATCTCCTGATTTTATATACACATTGACATTGATGAATTTTACCTATACAATGACATTAATATTTACTTTTAAAGTATTATATTGTTTTAATTATTGTAAATGTGAAGATTAAGTGGGTGTAATTTTTTTTTCTAGGTTCCTTTTCTTCTCATTTATTTTTTATCACAGTCTGGCAGTTTGAGTAATTTATGCGACCTACACAAATGTCCCTTCTTTGGTATTGTTCGTCGAATCATTGACCTCCTTAAGTTCTGAGTTGAGCTGCATGATTACTGACTGACAAATGCGTGCACTGATTGGACAGGTCCACTCAATCTGTGTGGTTCTTTCCTTAAAAGACCACTTCAGACACCAATCCACATGGTCTTCACATGATCTAACCAAATTATGTCTGGACTTTAAAAGAGACTGTGACCTCTGAGTTTGTTTCGGCCTTTCTTCTCAGAGTAGTCAGATAGGAAACGCCGACCTCATCTAGTTTTAAAAAATATGATTGACTTGTAAAAGTGTTTGTACAAACCTACTTGCAAAAATAAAGTCATTTATCATTTATAAATTATTTAGAGGGGCTAATACAGAAACCCTGACAAGATGCTAAATCCCATACTTAATTAATTAAATATTAAAAAGGTTATGCGAGAAGGTGATGCAAAGATCCCAGAACCATAAATTCGTAGACATGTGATATCCACCAAGCCGCACTGGGCCCGCGCCGCGTGGTGGATTAGGGCCCACTTCCTTTCACACAGAGACCCTGCGTCCCAGTTACAGGAACATTACAGACTGATAATACTATACTTTACTACGAGAAGCTGCACCAAAGGTCTATCTCCACTCACCTCAACAAATCCCTGTGCAACTTTCAAGATGACAACAGCAGCAGGGCCCACGGACATCGCTCCGGGAATCGCCATGTTGAATATAGCTGACGTCACGATCGCCACGCCGAAGATCTTGTTCGCAGGGTACATAGAGGCCAGGAAACCGCCGGGTACTTGAGTGATGAGGTACCCAGCGAAGTATGACGAGTCTATGGAAGACTCGACGCTCACAGTCCATTCGAATGGTGCCTTGTCTGTTGAGTTTTGCTGGGTGACAAAAAAATACTTTGAGCATCAATCCAGGTTAAAATTTTACATGCGATAATGTTTCTAGACACATAGGAACATTAGCGGATATCGTGTAACATATAACGTACTATATACATTCATTTTAAGTATCTCCAAAAAGTTGTAACCATGCGGAATAATTGAAATATCTTTCTTTGTCTTTATATACTTTCATTGTCGAATTTCTGGGCCATCGACCTCTATCACCAACGGATCCACAAATTGAAAATTATACTCCTCCTTTTAACCCTATACTTTCCAGCTATTGTGAGTGAACATATACAGAAGCTTATGTAGAACTTACGGATTGTTTCTCAGTCATCTTGAGCTTAGCCATGCTCATGTTGCAGCGCATGCCGAACATAATGCTGAAGCCGAAGCACGCAAGCAACGCCACCGTGTAGCGCGCGGTCAAGCACGGACATTCTGCGCGCACGTACTTGTCTAGTGGAAGTAAAATGTTAAAGAAAGAAAATTAAATCCTGGTCTGTCATAATTTTCCTAGTGGCAATGAACAGCTTATTGGCATTATATGGACATACATGTGAACCACATGTATTGAACAACCGGTATCTACTGCTTGACTTATACCTATCTGCAGTAGGACAAATAAGATAATCAGTTATGTAGGGTTTCCAGGGAATTTTTGGATCAAGAAACATCATGGAAATGACATATTTCCGTGATGTTTTTTGACCTATAAATTTCACACGTTACCAGATGCAGAAATGTGTTTAAAAAATGGAAGGGAATAGTGTAAGCAGTACCTATAGCTCGTGGTGGAGGTCGGTCAGGCGACGGTGGTGTTTCCAAGTCTTCGCCATCGTACATCTGGTCGTAACCCTTCTGATCAACGTGGAAGTTCTCATATTGAGTATTTCTGAAACAAAATTAAAACAATGTGAATAGGATGAGCTGGACTCTTTTAATTAAGATTGGTCTGCAGTTGCCAAGGACCAATCACGTCTCTACGTGGTAATAGAGTAGGACCAGCAGTGGGACATCAAAGGAAAATAAAAATAAACTTTTTCTATTGCCCTTTGATGTCCCATGATTCTTCCAACTCATCAACGGTCTATTTTCATGGCTGCCAGAAACATCGACTTACGAAAGTGAAAAGATATATGAACTTATCATCCCATCGAGGAACCTTATACTATATCAAAAACTGCGATGACAATTATTATTCGCTGGATAATACTACAAAATAATTCTCCTCCAGAGTTATCCCACAATATCAAGTCTCAATTAAAAATAAAATCTCCGTACGAGCTCTTCCGCACAATATCTCCACCATCAAACACAGACTTATAGACTTTCAATTAGTTTATTCCGCGTTATTTTGCGCTATTTTCCCTGTAATTGAAGCGGATGGGAAGCGACACACCTCGCCGGAGAAAATAAAATTAAAAACGTCTGCCTGCTAATAGGGATGCCAACACGCGCCATCGCACCTGCGCTTCGAATGAACTGACAATGGAAACTAATAATAAAACACTTAAAATACGACGGCAAAGTAAATTGTTAGTAGATTTATTTTATTTAGAATATAAAACTGAGTTAAGAGCGCCTGAAACTCAGACCAGGACATTTTAATTAAGCATAAAAAGAATATCAAAGACCAGAAGATTTTATTGAAATCTTTCACAATAGGAAAGTCTGCAACTTCTGCGAAAGTTATCCAACTTCGCTTCATGTCAGAGATTCTTCAGTTGCCCATTGAATAGTGCACTACAAGTAAGTAGGGTACGCAGCGGAGCGGAAGACCGCTCAACTTTTATACCTCTATTGAAATTGTTTTAAATACTTGGCAGCCACGGTTCAAAAGAAAGCTGGAAGTCTCAACTTTTGAAAGTTTAATTTCAAAGAATTAAGAGATGGAAATGGAAGCCAAAAACTTAAGTCTCGGAAACACACATATTTTATCACATACGTGCCTTTTCCGGATAAACCTCCCTGTTTATCCGAAAAAGATTTTAATTACTATAATATTTAGTACCTAGTGTAAATAGTTAGTTGTATGAGTATATTGTTATGCAAAATAAACGTTATGTTGCTATGATAATAATACCTACATTTATAAAGTAGTAAATGATAAATTACGACCAAAACGTCACATAGTGTACTTATTTGTTATAATTTTATTTAAAACCTGGTTTTATTTCATTTTTTAACACATGCTATATTTCCAACGATACCGTGAGTGCAGATTTGTGCGTCTGTGTGCCCTCGAGCCAGCTCGGCTTGCCCATTAGTGGGCAAATTGAATTATTCGCCATTGACGTGGCGTCGCGACTCATTGTTTGCAAACTGATAGGCTTCAATTTTGACGGTTGAGCTACGGGGTTTTATCGGAAAGCCTGTAACTTCGTTAACGACCAGCTTATCGTTTGCAAAAAACTTTAAAGAGATGTTGAAAACAAGCATGGATTTACACTTAATAAAATACAAAACCTTTTTTATGATTACACAGCATATATTTCTCACAATCATCGAAATTGATCAATTGTTTTCAGGCAATCGCACTTCCGATTAAAATGACTCCTTTCAAAATGTACGGAAATCAAAAAGAGCGTACACAAAACAACAAAATTCAAAAGCCATTAAATGTAGCGATGAATATAACGACTTGTGGGCGACAACGGCAGTGCGTAAGTCATCGGCGTGTAAATTCATTTTTCCGCTGACAAAAGTAATAAATGTGGCTATCTGTCCCCGTCCCCCGTTTAACGTTGTTGGTAATGAATCGTCGCATAAAAGGCATAACCAAGTGGAAACGAGGCGCGAACGTTACCCGAGCCGACTGATGCGACGCCCGGCGTGGCGCTTGGATGCCCACGCCACAGCAGCGCCACGCCAAACGCCATCACGCTGTCACGCCAAGCGCCATCGCGCTGGGTCCCCACGCTAATGCGTTTAGCTGTGACTGGACGAGATACCGACGTCAACAGTTACGTTAGTCTAACACATCTGCAGGGATGTTGTGCTAATTACACAATTATGCGATTAAACGAAGGGTGAATAAATGGTTTTAGTGCAAGTTTTAACAGCTTTTTGAGCAATTGGATTTTTGTAATAGGATTTTTGGGTCTGTTTTGAGACCATATTATTTTGAGTTACTATGGCTTAAAGTTGAATAGCAAAATTTACTCATAAATGTACGACTAATTTTTGTAATCGTAATCACTTTAAGTAATACTCCAAAAAATTCATTTTAAACCCTGTCTTCAAAATAACAGGTCTTTAATGGATCAATCTATCATCATAATAACTAACTTCACATTCGAGCAGTGATATGTATACTCATAAAAAACATGTGATTATCATTTTGTTGCGTAGCCCCCTCTAGATCAGCCCCTCAGGAGCGTCGTGCGTCGGCAGCGCGTCATTGTACCACTAATGCACCCCATACACTGTGCCTATAATTATGTGACGCAACTCTAAATGCTGTAATTACTGTTTTGTCCCCGTTTGTCTACGTAGAGTTAATGGATACAGTCATTTTCGAATTTAAATGATTATTATTATTTAGATTAATAACACAGATAGAGTTCAACTTTTAAATACGGGTTACTATCGGGCACGGATTAAATCGACCAACATAAATTGACTTCTTGCAATTTCGCCTAAAGAAAATAATAATATATTTTAAAGAGTGGATTCGCCCGTTATTCGTTCGAATCAATTTATAACCCACAATATTAGATGAAATAGTGAAGTTCATACGTAATATATGAACTGAACTATTTGCTCAATTTATTATTTGCTCTTATTCGAGTTAAAACAAAGATCTAGGTTTACTATAGGGTTCCAGCAGTTGAGTATTCTCGACACATATATGCTTAGAATTTTGGAGCACAAATTGAATTAGTGACCGAGTATGAAATTCGGTCAGCGATTCACTTCACAGTTAAACTTCTAAGCCAACTTTATCATTTGGCACTTCGTCGACGTTCTTGCTGTTAGCTGGGAATCCTGAATTATGACTAGAAAGGGTTAACCTTTTCTGTCCTCTTCATTGAAAAGCTTTTGGTGCGGGGTAAAATTTATCGATCTTTATTTCAGTCGACAAAAATCTTCGTATTGAATGTTCGTGTTTTTCAGGATTTACGAGTAGGCGACAATAAGCCGCGCTCTTTACATTGGCCATGCGTATAGGTTTCTCGGCTTCTCGAAGACAGAACTCCTGGATCAGACGTGAAGAGCAGGGGGCACAAGACTGGGGGGGTGGAAAAAGGGGGTTGTTGCGTAGATCACAATATGCACTTCAACATTCCCCACTATGAATACCTACAGAGGGCAGGGCGGGACGCGAAGACTTCTTAATTAATTTACACTCGAGCTATAAGTGCTTGTGAAATTAACGCAAAATATCGTTAACTATTTGAAGGCCTTGTTAATTGTTTTCAGTAATTTATGTTGACCTCTAGACAACTGAATAGACTACTCTAAGTACTCTTAATTTGGAATTTCCAAATCATTAAAACACTATAGAAGTAAAAAAATATTTATATTGCTAACTATGTACATTTTGTTTTACTTAAAGGTGCAAATAAACTATTTTTATTTTTTTATTTATTTATAAAACATGCTCAGTACAAAATCCAAGCAATGTGGTCCTACGTTACTAAATGTTACAGAATAAGTATAACGAGTTCGATTCCGGCCCTGGCGCCGCTCGGGAGGGGGTAGCTATTACACCCCGTAAAGCCACCCTCTCTAATTGATTTACAATTGTCGGTTAAATTTGTTTCCCGACCACCCTCTGCGATCACCGATCGCAAATGCATTTTGGAATACTATTGATGAACCGAAAAAAATAGAACATTCTTCCATCAGACTTTCGTAAATAGCTATATTTTGAATAGAAAAGAAGTTCAACTAATCTGTAAAGTTTTATTTAGCGATATCACATTAAATAAAATGTCAGAGTAACTTCCAGTGGAAGTCCCGTCAAAACCGGTCAAGCCGTTTCTGAGATTAACTGGAACCAACAGACACAGAAGAAAAATAAAATTAACTGATATTATTTACTACGGTATACGGCACTTAAAATAAAAGTATCGGTCACTTCTGTTTTATTTATTTGTATGATAACATGATTGTATTTTCACTACTACTTTCATTGTAATATTATGAACAACAAATAAATTCACACTCAGGCACTTCTTTTACTACAGGTATTCAATAACTAACATACTAAATAAAAAAATATTTCTTTTCCACAAAGGCGCCTTAAGCATATGAAGATCATAGCATCTGTATAAATTCTTTGTGAGAGACTGGTACTTTGTGGTGATCTGCACAAAGAAAAACCCGGCACACAGATTACCAGTCAACTCACATTGAAACAAATAGTTTAAAATACACAAAAACCCGTGCTACGCTTTCTCGTAGCCCCGTAGCACTGCTACGAAACTCAAACGAACATACTAATGTCGTATTGTAAGCAAAACTAAGGTGATATTTGACTAAATAATTGGGGCACTAGTTTGTAAGCCAGTCTGTCAACGATCCGAAGCCGGCGGGTGGTGAATAAAACATGTAATAAATAAATGTAACGTAACGACCTATTACAGCTACGCGCACTTCAGTACCGCTACGCATTTTATTGTGTGGGAATTGGTAGGCAGTGTCTTAGTAAGTACATATGTGTACCACTGTGTGTTAAACACTTTGATTCAGAGTAACATTAATTATTGTAGTAATATTTGCATGCTATTGTGATGACTTGTTTTAAATTTACTTTTTAACATCTTTTTTATGCTGACAATTTGTGTTGTAAGTCTGGTACTCATGTTTGGCCAAATACATTATTATCTTATCTTACTGTACTTGTAATTTTTTTGTGGGTTTAATTTTAACAGGAAAAATATAAAATCTATATTACTAGTAGAGTGGATACAGTAAATCTAGTTAAAAAAATGAGTAGGTCTATTGTAATGTACACTTAAGTGTCAAAGGAGTGCTTTGGCACTCGTACTAAGATTACCCTGTATTACGAATGCCAAGCCTTTCCTTCTCTCCGTTAGTACAGTCTGTTTTTTTCAGGAACGCGTAGAGGTATCAAGTTTAAATTAATAACAAATATGTAAGTATACGGTTCCTTGGAGCTGTATAAAATCTAAGTTTTGTATGTCAACGCAATAAAAAATTACGGTAATTTATGTTTATACCAGACATTTCAATAGTCGCCAATAAATTAAAACCTATAGGGTACTTCCCGTTGATCTAGGATCATGAAACTTAGCAAGAATTTGATTAATTTGTAGTTCTATCACATTTTTTTTCGAATACAAACTTACATTTTCAGTTGGTAAATTCACCGTGACCTGTAACGATGTATAGGAGAAATTATTTTCAACTACAAGGCTAAGTTTGTTCTTGGGATAAATTCATCATAACTAAGGAGCCCTTCGTTGTACGAGGTCTGAGACATACACATTGCATTTTATAACTTCTTGTAAAATGTCGAATTATTTTTCTCGCTTTGTGAAGTCCTAGCTCCAGCTGACCTGTTCTAACTCACCGATGCACCCACACGTCGTACATTGTGCAAACATGCTTTTGTGAGCACTTGTTCACAACAAACCAACGTATTCAACATAGCATGCTTCTTGCGAACAACTCCACAAATAAATCAAGTGAACGATCTCGCATTTCGACACTCGCGAACATAATAGAGTTATGACAAAAATGGCGACGCGAGCTAAGAAATATCACTTGGTGAACCCGAGACGCTTGTTAGCGTCTCCTTGCTTTTATTTATGGCCAGATTTATTTTATGGCCGTTCATGAATGTCAAGGAAATCGAATGAAAAGAGATAGCAGCAAATAAAACAATAATTCCATCGATTTGCGATGCCGAGCACAATGTTAAGGAAAGTAACTTACTTGAGAAGTTCAACCAGTGACTTTTCTTTGATGAAGTTTCCACTTGGGAGTTGTTATTGCCCGTCAGTATCTTTATTCTTGTGAATTAATGTAGTACGTCATCATAAGAGGTTTGATGAAAAAACTGTGTGCAGTAATAGACTTCTTTTATTTCATTTCGGAATACTCACATCTAGCTGCTATTCGAGTAATAAAATCTCTCCAATATAAGCCAGTCTGATGAACGTGCTCTCGATGATATTTTCTATTTCAAACACAAATTTTATTTTCTCGCAACTCGCAGCGTACAACAAATATCATAAAAATGGAAGGCAAACAAAATGGCTCGTTGTATTTGCTATGATATTCGTTTTGGCTGGTAGATTCTTACTCTCTTTGCTGGGGTCTAATCTGTCGGGCGGCGCGTACCTCACGTCCGGGATACGCCTCTGTTGTTTCTTGAATTTCCCGTCCATTTGTAGTTTTTTTCTTCGTTTTGCTAATAGAGACGCCTCGTTTTGAATTTGTTTAAAAACAAACAAACTTTGTTCCGTAAAATCAACTTAATTTTGTTTTTGAATGCCCCAACATGCTACTCTTACAATCAAAGCCAATAGTAAAAAGAACCGTCTCAAATAAAATATGCAAAACAAGAAAAGGTCTAGCTATAACGCTCAACGGCTTCAGTAAACGTTATTCGCGCTCACGACGAGGTACAAGGCTGTAAATAAATTGAAGTGAATCCGCGAAGAAGAAGGAAAATCCAAACAAATCCCATCTAATCCTGGGAAAAGCGTTCTCAAATCCAGGTTAGTTGTAAATATCAATTACGCAAATACACGGATTAGGAAGTATAATGGCTGGCCGGGTATCACGTGCATTTGCGAAGGGGAATTTGCACTTCAAGCGTTTTTCTAAGTTTCGTTTTAACACACTCAAAGTTGATAGAAGAGTTAATGTAAATTTATTTTTATTTATTTTTTCTTTTCCGCGTTCTGAATGTCCTGTTTACCCCCATAGGCCAAAGGCGTGTGTTTATGTATGTTACTTTTCCGAATACATTTAAAGAAAATAAACAAGATGTTTACTTTATGAGTAGGTAATATGAATGCATGATAAACTGATTATCTTACTTCCTAATGGCATATTTATCTGTAGAAGATAATTAATTAATAAGGTAATAATGATCGACATAACGCAGTAACGTAACAAACTAATAAAATGTACAGTGGAAGGCAATTGAATAAAAGTCCCGAGGGCGATTTTTTCCCTCAAATCTAATAGAGCTGGGAGCCGGGGACAGTCGTTGAAGACTTGTAGATAATTTTAATATTCGTGTCGCAGGCCCCGGGAGTCTTGTATCGATCACGTCAATCTGGTAGAACTGTTATTACGTCACAATCGGATTTTATTGTCCTACATTGTTAAAGCTCACGAGTTAAATTAGAATGTAAGTGGAAATGACCTATAAAAAAAAGTTATGTAGGTACTAAGTTTGCAAAAAAACTTTTTTTTTTCTCTATGATATAAAAAAGATCCAATAAACTTTATTTATAATCGAACTTTCTCATTAATTTTCCTTGTTTTCCCAAAACACCAGATTAAAATGACACAGAAAGCATGTCGTGTCATTGTTAGAGTTCCGTAGTCAACAAGAAACCTTAATGTCGTCATGTCTGTCCGTCTGTGCGCAGCTTAGCTCAGAAACTCTTACTACTGGAAAGCTGTAATTTGGCATGGATATTAATTACGCACTACTGGACAAAGTGCCTGTACACGTAAAGTGGGGATGTTCTTTTTCTCGTCTACCCCATGGTGTGGGGTGTCATTGGATAGGTTTGTCAAAATAATGCGGATCTATGAAAACATTTTTTTTATGACGGGGTTCTACTGTGAAATATTAAGCTATCAAGTGCTAATTTTTGTTAAAGTTAAGTGTCGCCATGGCCACCCCACCTTCCCTCCTGCTTGCTATATGATTGTTTTTGATATGTAAGAAATTCACGGTTGTAGTATATATATGTGTATAGCGAAATTAAAAGGAAAACTATCTTAGCTAAGTAGGCTATACAAATGAATGAGTAATATTCGACCAATTTAGATTTCCGGTTAGAATGTATAGTAGAACATCCTATTCAACCACAATGTTAGGTTTGTTCTTAGAAAGAAAGAAAATATGTTTATTTGCGGCAAACATGACGCACAGAAAGACCAGAACAATAAAAAAAAGAAAGACTAAGGTAAAACATGCGTCACATCCACGCAGAACGACCATCGCTCAGCATGATGCTGTGACCCTGTTATTCTTGGGATAAAATTCAGCCTCACTACGGAACCCTTCATTGTGCGTGGTCCGACTCACACTTAGCCGCTTTTTTTGTATCGATCTTTCATTTCATACAGTTCAATCATAAAAATAAATTGGTCTACCTGTGACGTCATAATGCTGTCTCCTGAGACCATTCCAGAGGGGAACATTGACGTATGGAGACATAAATATAACAGTGGCTTATTGTGCCGTGACAAGGGACCAGCGATTCCGAAGAAATGCCTCTTCGGATTTGAGTTATCACATAAAAATGTACTAACGAAGGTAACATGAATGTCGATCTTTAGTATACTTTTTGTCGAAAAAATGGATTTTTAAGCTGAAATAAAGTAGTACACTGTATGGATTTTACACTGTTTAGATTTAAATATACAGTATTTACTCATTTATCTTCGTACTAGAACGTATAAGTAATTTACTGTAACACAACGTAACCACCTAGCACAGGTATCAGAGAATTCATACAATTTGTATCCACTTTCTTCTGTAGATTATTATTTTATTATGATTCCGGTGGTTAAATCACTTAAAAAAATCATATCAGTAATTCAGAATAAAATTTACGGTTTATCTTCACACAACGTTCAAGATTTTGCATAAGATTTTTCTTCGGTTTCATAAATAAAAAGTTTAATCCAAAAATACCCAACTTTTTCATCATTGAAACAAAAAACTTAGTATGTCGAGGCAACACAATTAGTCTTAAATCTTTAGCCATAATTTTTCAACGTATAGATTATGGCAGTACCTATTTTTAGTAAATACAAAGAGCTAGTAAAACCACATCCTAGAAGGGTGTAAATTGACAGTAAAGCCGCACGATTTTCTTCGTCTTAAGAGAATACTTACAGGATCCTCCAAAACATGTTCCCTGAGGATTTTCTCAGTGAAATCAACAGGTGATCTCAGAATTCACACCCCAAAGTCTCTTGAGCAACTTACTACCTTATACTTGTGTTATAAAGTCCGAATTTCAACTACGTTTTCGTAGGATATGAAACACTATGAAACAACAACCTGTGGATTTCTTTAAACACATAAATAAACTTAAGAGAACGTGAGCAGAATTTTTCCAAACACTTTCTGGAGACACTGAAAGATTCACAGTTTTTATTTGGAACTAAGCTGACGAACACTTTATATTTCACAATACAACACGGTCATTGTGTTCAAACTTCGGTCAAGTATAAGAGAACGATTGATCAAGAGTAATTTATCGTATATTTTAACGAAGGAACGAAGAAACGGTAGTGATGTGCCGGGAGCTGATATCAAACTAGCCAGAAATGCGTGCCACGCTCCCTCTGTCCTCACTCACAGTGATATTCTGCAAAGACGTTTGACCTGTTGCTCATTTATTTTATTAATTATAATTTGCGGAGTCATAAATTATTTCTCTTATACTTTTCTATTACTGAAAGATTACATTTGTGTATTAAATAAAACACCATATTTCTCTTGTGTCCGACTTGTTCTGCTATTATCTGAAGGTTTCATAAAAATATTATTGTGAGCTGTCTGATTATTAAATAACCTAGTAAATAAAAATCAAGATTCTGGCCTTGTTGCAGGAAGTATGCAACATTGTGTCCCGATAATGATAAGTGTAGTTGTTAAGGGCAAAACACATTAGGTTATCAATTGGTCTTAACGTTAATTGAATATTGCTCTATTTATCATCTCTAATCTGTAGTCAACCACGCGCCTTTATCTAAAAATAACATTTCCATTAAACGGGAAGCGGGGGTGTATACTCAATAAAAATTAAATACTAGATCAACATAAAGACATCTTGCCCACCTATTTCTATTAAATTTACAAAATTTTCCATCACAAATATTAATAAATATTTATTGTAAAAAAGTACCGAATCACACTGCGGATTGATCCTGTATTCTGGTGACAGGAGTGTATATAGTGCTAAGTCCTGTGCGCCAGAGCGAAACGAAACAGCATCAGAGCGAGAAAACAAAAGGGAATTCATTCAAGATCAGCTATCTTATTCTGCAAATATTCTATACCGATAATAATAATCAATCCTTATCTCTCCTTGTCTGTCCTTAAGGAAATTCTATGGACGAGAAGGAGAGACGTACAATATTGGACTTTAGTATTTTTCTTTGCGTTGCAGAATGAGCCTAAAAGTCTTGCGAATGCTCCAGATTCACAGACAATGCCCCAATTTATATCCAACTCACTTACTGGAGTCAGTGGAGATGGGGTGGTTAAAATAGGAAGTATGCTGTAGTAATATGCATGACACACTAGTATAGTGTGATAAAGCCGAGCTAATGCTGTTCATTCGTTTTACTTTAGCACGTTATTAAGATATTCTGGAAATTTAGTTTGGAAGTTTCTTATTGTGATTAAGTAATGAACCA
This sequence comes from Aporophyla lueneburgensis, assembly GCA_932294355.1. Taxonomy (NCBI): domain Eukaryota; kingdom Metazoa; phylum Arthropoda; class Insecta; order Lepidoptera; family Noctuidae; genus Aporophyla; species Aporophyla lueneburgensis. Next base: position 14,649,750 of record OW028746.1, on the reverse strand, counting down.
ATTAGTAAATGCTAGCTCATTAATATCATTATAGAAGAACAATTTTCAATACAGTCAGTTCAAAATACAATGAATAATTCTCTGACCTTGTTTTGTACTTCATGCCTAAAACTAACCAAATAGTTATAAATAGCGTTCAATAAGGAAGTACCACAAATAATTAAGACTAAGTTACAATACGTCCAATCGAGTGAATATAACTGAAACTTTTCGTGTGTTACGCACACATGCCGAGGAAAGTGGGGTAAAAAAATGGTCTCACAAAGCCAATTACATTAAAACATTCGGCGCGGGACAAAGGGCGAGAGAACAATGGAGCTTGGAAGGAACCCGCGATATGTCTTTCAATGCTTTTAACTTTCCACTGATGGCGGCGCAGCGAGGGAAAAATGGTGACGTCCCGCGACAAATGCCCGTGAAATAGTGACGTGACGCTGTCTGTTATTTATCGTTTTTATTTTAATATGGGATTTTATTATTTGATTCTTTTGTTTTAGTGGATTTGTTTAACAGATACTGAGTTTTACTTGTAAGTAGTATCCTTATACATCTTATTTTAATGTTTCCTTCATTAATGTTAACTCGGCGCCAATTTGAAATCACACCTTTCTAACGGCCATATTTTGTATTTTACGTGCTTTGTAGTTTTGAACGTTCTAGTAGCTGGAGATACTGTACCTCTCCACCCGCACCGCTAGTGAACTCAGTGCGACGCCGCCGCCTGCGCAGGGAGATACACGCATCGAGCAAAAACGGGTAAATATGACCTAACGTCATCAATGGCGTACTGTTTTCGTGACTTATTTTTATTAGTATTTTTTGTGTTAATTGATAATTTTTCTCGTTTGTATTTTAGGAATATGGCAAATATGTCTTTCACAAAACGCTCTGAAAGAATATTAGAGATCTTAGAGAAATCTATGTGAGGCGTAAGAAAAACATAATTTCGTCTACTTTCGGATATCAAAGAGACACTAACTAATAAGGTGGTCCTGTTGATGTCGAGTTTGCGTCACGATGGAAACATTGATGAATCTACAGGTGACAGCCGGAAACCAGAAATTATAACTAACTATAATTTTACCACCTGTATGTAAGAAGCACCTTTTTCGTCGATTTCAAAACGCAGACGGTTCGAATTCAGCTGTTTAACCGTAGCTACACTAGCGGTAGTACATAAATTATACACTAATGATTTAGGTATATGATTTAATTTGTTTTTTTTTTGCCTATACTGTCCCACTGTTAGGCAAAGGCCTTTCCAAAAGTCCTTCCAGGAACTCTTTTTGGCACCGGCTCGCGGTATGCATCCAAGTCATCTTAAGCTTTTGACATAAAATAATAAAACTTTAGGTTATAGCATCTATAAAATTAGTCATTATCATAGAAACAAGAAAAAATACAAAAAAAATTAACAACTGTACATGACTAAGTGCGAAATTGACCAACTTTGACCCGACTGCGGTACTCGGAGGGTTATGATTTTGACCGTTATGTATGTATGTGGCTAAGTATGTAGGCGGCATGTTCTTCTGTTTCGTCATAACTTTTTCATCAAATGCGTATCGTTGGAAGTGTCATGGCGACATGACAACATCACTGAGAATATGTATTAAATACAAATATTGAATAGTTTGTACAGTCACCAAAACGGGTAAGTAACCAGGGCTGTCGGATATAGTTGAAGTTAAGTAAGAATTAATTTGATAAATGACTGTTGTCTATTAATTAAATTATTAGTAAAAACCGATGAATGTTTTCGAATAAAAGTACTCGAAAAAGTCCATCGGTTTATCTCGTTTGGTGACCGTACATAATAATTTCAGATAGAAATATTTTCTTGTTTCATGCTTTTCAGGGCGTGATTTTGCCTTAGTTACTGAGGTAAACTATACCTTACTTTTACTCTGAGTAAGATCTTTTTACAATTTTTCTTTATAAAATCTGTCAATAGTCATTCATTTGGTGAAATCCAAAAACGATAAAACAGATCTGCGCTCTGTAGATCGCTTATTTGGAAAATCTGCTATGGAGAGTGGCTACAGTATCTATAGAAAACATTTAATCCATAACTTTATAAAACTACACAAACAACTGTGGATTACCAGTATCATTACGGTATCTCTATATGAAAAGATAACAAATATATTATTAAACTTTTTATCGATATTACGCAACTTCGCAGTCGGAGCGTCACTATAATAAAGAAGTGAGACGTAACCAATGGGGTATCACGGCTTGGTTGCACCGCAAACTCATTTTATAAATCGTCCGTCCGCTCGCCCGGAACCACGCGTTAACCCTCCCTTCTAATGCACCTCCTTTGTAAACCAACTCTATAAAAAAACTACCTCCGAAATAGACATTTTATTTGAAAATAAAAACATCGAAGTCGAATTTTGTACGTTTGGTTACTGAAAACCGATACTTACAGAAGTTATACATCCTTTAACATAATACTGATAAAAGTATTTTTTCAGTAGTACATACTCAGTAATATTCAATATAAAATATTGCTAGATATCATATAAAATGAGTCCTGCGGCAACGACAACAATACTCGCCCAATCTCGAGTTGCTCAATAAATTCTATTATTAGACCTTATACCTTATAGATATCACCGTACAGATAGATATAGGATATTTTCGGTCAACATCACATTATACTTTTATAAAAACGACCGTCCTCTTTCGCGAAGCACTCGCTTAATAGACAGTATCAGGCCAAAGATCTTAAGTAAATCAAATCGCCCCATGAATGGCGAATGAGTCCGGGGCTTTCACGGACTTTTCTACAGATGACTATCACAATGGCCCGGGATCAAGAGAAACTTATCTCGGAGGAGGTCGCAAAAATGTTTCTTAATGCCTATTTAAGTTGCATCCATTTGATCGTATCTCGTTGCTGAGATGGTAAGCTGAATTGGAGACCCTTTTTTTCCAGAAATAAACTTGGAGACATCCATATTAAACCATCCAAGAGACATTACAAACGTTTTAGTAAAAAAATACACGACGTTAGAATATTTCCAAGGAGATTTTAACTTAGAACTTTTAAATTCTGCAGTCTAGACTCTAGGTTCATTTAATCCAATTTAGTATGAAATACTTTCTAAAAAGAAAGATGACTAAAATTATAGCAACTTCAAGCTGTCTTAACTTAATGTTCATGATAATGTGATGCCATAAATCTTTAATCACAATCGTCAAAATACAAATTCAGAATTGTGATACACCAAAGACCCATAAAATGATTTAATGAATTCACATAACGTTTTTATGAATCCTAAACACTCAATAAATCCGACCGCGGGATATAAAAGCACCCACCGTGTATTAAATGTGCAATGCGTAGCTACAAATCTGTTAGAGGCGAAGTGAAACCGCGGTAAAACCCCTTTCAGATGGGCGAAACGTTACCAGCTTTGAAAAAACAACAATAACCCTCACCATACGTATGTATGAGGATACGCAATATACTTTAAAAGTACGCCCACGATAGACCAGCGAAGCTGTAGAGACGACACTCGTGTGCGATGGATAAAGTTCTTTTGTAGTAACAGGCCGAGGCATTATTATAAAATGTGGACAGTGAATAGAGTGGCAATGAAATAATTTTCTTTTCATAGAATATTATTAAAGTTTTCAATATAATTAAATATGTCTTTACTATAAAGCAAAAAATAAATTCATGACCAAAGGGACATGTTTTCAACGATAACTATAGCCGTATTGTCTACCATAGTATTGCTCTCCAGTACTACGTACAAGTCTGTCGTCTCATTTGCATACATCCTCGTCAGCGGACGCTTCACGCATTTTATTAAGTCTGCGCAACCCCTCTCAGTTTGAGAGCCACGCTATTTTCATGTTTCGGGACTACAAATGGGAACCCATTTAAATACTAAGCCTACATTTCAATACGATGCGATGTAAGTGTTTATTGTAAGATTGATGAATATTGCCGAGACAACGTTATTCATTTGTCTTTGTTGTTGATGTTTCCTGACTTATTAAGGAACTATAAAACTTTAATTTAGTAACTTTTTGTGTTTATGTTTTATGCGAACGTTATACTAATGCGATTTTATAACGTTCCTGGAATATGTAAAGGTTGTGAAAATTGAGTTCCGTTACGCGAACTTCGAAAAAGATTACAAAAATCATTATAAATTGAATTTTATAATTGCTTCATTAAATCGAGTTTGTAATACCTACACGTAGTACGCTCAGCCTTTGTAACGTTTGTGAGCGCGGTTCAAAGGAGCGCCGCACGCCGGCGGATAGCTCAGGCTTCTCTTTGAGCGTCACTTGAGGGGCTTGCATGAAATAGACTCGATTGTACCAATACGCTTATTTGTTTGCCGTTGATCGACTGCCGAGGGTGCCCCGCATGTAGAAATGCAATTTTGTGGTTTCTACCGCTCGTATATTTTGTTAGGTACAATATAAATATCATATATTTATACTTTAATATAATATATAAGTATATAAGGTAGCAGGTAGTAGCCCAGTGGTAACGGCTGCGATTTAAGAGTAGACTACTACGAGTCGTCGTACGGTCAAACCCAGACAGTCGTTTAATTTTATGTAAATTATTTCATCACCATTGTTCTCAAAACGGTGAAGGCAAATATCGTGAGTGTGGGCTGGGCACTGGGCCCACGTGGTAGATGACGGCCCACTCCCTCTCACCAAGAAGAAGCCTGTGTCCTAGCAGTGGGAATATTATAGGCCGGTTATATTTCTGTGGCCTGGTGCTAAAAGGGCCAAACTGCAGCCCTTTTATCATTTTTTTTTTTACTTATCTGTATGAAAGAGCACACTACATTGCCCTTTTTTTTGTAAACGAACACCCTTTTAGCACAAAAAATATCATAGTTTTTCAATGAACTGGCATTACAATAATTGGCAATTTCCATGAAGATCTCGTTTCATACAAAAACGTACTTTCGTCCTTTTAGCACCAGGCCACAGATTTATACTTTAACAAAATAAATATCATTCTTTTTGGCCGCATTCTAACCGAAAATAATCAAACGACGTCATTGTAGCGCTCGTTTATAATTATGAAAATAACATACTCACACGATCCATCTAGTCGCCTTTGTACATCACAATTTAAGTAAACAATCGCTTTAGGACACAGGATGTTGTTTATTTTCAAGGAAAATTAAATATTATTCAGCACCAAAAAAGCTTGGTATAACTTTGATCTAATAAAGACAACGGCAGCACGTCACCGTCAATTACATCAACAACTTTACTTTCTCCAAGTTGTCGCCCCCGAGATTGTATTTTAGATAATGGCTCGGTAATCACGTCGGTGATTTATCACGTCGCTATCTCAGCCTTCACTGTCCATTAAGCAATAGTGAGTGCAACCCTTTGTTGTGTACACACGGGGAAGCTGTCTGCTCACCCCGTCGTCACTGCGTGAATGCGCGGTGACTTGTGTGGCGTGCATCACTTATTTTGACTTACAATCTGCGTGAGTGTAGTCTGGGCTGATTTTGGTCTTCAAATGTTTGGCAGGGTGGATACCTTATGATAAATATACGGATTTGGTATGATAAATGGTGTACTGTAAAACATTCTGCTTTTCTGGCTTAATGGGATTCAACTGAATTCTTTTAAATTATTGGTTGTCCGGTTCTAGCGAATGTAAAATCAAACGTATCATTCATCATTGTATTTATATGCTCAAGTTACATTACTTTAACCAACTGACACTGATATTTGTGTGGTGACTGAAACCTCTTTGCCACACAGAAAGAAAACAATTGAATAGTGAAGACACGAGGCAAATTATCATAACATTGACAAACAAACCGTTTGTATCATACTTAAATCTTCCTAAAACGTTTGGCACAATATTTTAAAATGAGGAGCAGTACTGTCGCCTGGAGAGTGGGTGTTCAACAAAGTTAGGGGTACAACAATTGACATGCATTAACGGTATTTCCGGTGGCGTTGGGCCGCAACGTCGTTACCGCCCGGAAATTCAATCGAGTGCTGAAACGTTCAGCTTATATTAACTTGCTACAAACATTATGGATTTAGAAATATACGTTCAAAATTTGGTTTAATAGGTTTTATTAACAATTGCGGAATGGTAGGACAAACATAAGTTACAAAGTTTTTTTTTTTTTTCAAACAACAGAAAGGCAATTCTCGTAATTAAAAACGCTCAAAATATGGTTGCAGTCTTTTCTCGGCGACAATCATATGTCAAAAACTTGTCAAAAATGTAAACTCGAGTCATGTTCGACATATTGAGATCAGACTATGAACGTGGTTATAATTACGACAATTGCCCCTCATGCGTTTGAAAAACTTTAATGAAATGCCAAACCCAATTTTTAACCATGTAGGGGCAGATTTCACCGTGAAATATAGTTTATCGAGAAAAATATTTCAGAATCCCAAGAACGTGCTTAGTACCAAGTTCCTAGAGGATTGCGAAACACAAACACTTTATCCAGAGCTTTCAGCAAAACAAGTGCATCGATTCGTGTCAAACATTGTTTTCCTCAGAGCTCTGTGTGAGAGTCGGGGAGAGTGCAAAATTGCACGCACACCAGCTTACAAGCACTCCAAACGTGACGGAAGCGAAGAGTGCGAGCCGTCATGATCTCTCTCCTGATCAATAAGTCTTGGCGAACTCAAATATTTGCACACCACGTACATTAGTGGAGGTGGAGGCACAGACAAAACGACGAATGTCGATCGGCGTCATAGAGTAGCTGACGGACAGAGAAGACAATGGTTTTGTAATTCCGTGTTTTAGAATAGTGTTTTTTTTTTTGTTTTGTGAAAGAATGTAGTATTTACTATTTATATTTACATGGATGCTTCTTGTTTAAATTAGAAAAAATATGAAATATTATAACGCGTCATTGTAGTAATTTATGTAGACTTTCCACAGTCCCTCTCCATATACTTTTACTTTATTTAAACTTAGGTTAGGTTAGACATATTTTACGTAATATTTTATGACAAAACTATTTCCTGGTACAGTCACCAAAAGCGATAAGTAACGATGATCGTCGGATATAATGTTGAAGTTTAGAATGAAATTGTACGAAAATTGTATGAAGTTGAACTTGATAAATTAACTGTTTGTTTTCTATTAAATAAACTAAATCTCATTCGAAAACATGCATCTGTTTCTTATTTAAACTTCAACTTTATCCGACGAACCCGATTACTAACATCCATAAGTGACTGTACATAATGAACCCAACACTAGATTTATCCGAACCAATCTTTTGTGAGACCAACAATACCAATTGAAAGAACAACCATCAAACTTGACAGTTACGAGTACTCTGTGCGATTTGGTAACATTGTAGTTTATGTAGGCGCACGAGAGTGGAATGAGCGGCGGCGCCTCGACGTCTACCCTCGGTTGGCGCCAGACATCCGGCTTTGTTTTAAATACGCAGGATTTTTACGCTCAATCTCGATGTTAGTCAGGAAATGGTTTGTGAGGATCAAAGATGAGCAAACCCAAAAATCTTAGCCACATAGATCGGTAATTTATTTTATTTTGGTGTATTTGCTACGGAAACACCCGACCAATGTACCCTATCCTAAAAAGTATGTGAAAATATTATCTAAATAACATATCTGAACAGTAGCATCCTATTTCTTCCCGTGGGCGTCGCCAAAGGCGACTTACTAGAGTACAACTAGCACCTAGTTTCTGACGTTTCATAAGTGCCAATCTATACTTATAATAAAACTGTAGAGAAGTCAATTCTGTACATTGAAAATATATTCAAAATTAATATTGGAGGATGAATGGTGATCGATACTGATGCCAAAAATGCAATCAGTAAATTTTTTGTCTGCCTGTCTGTCTGTATGTGCACACATGGGTCAAAAACTACTGAAGGGATTTTAACCAAACTTGATACGATTGTAGTCCATACTCCTGGGCAGGTTACAGGCTATATAACATAACGCTAAGACACACAGGAGCCGAGCAGTGACGATAAATTTGAAGCAAGTCGGATGAAAATGCGCTTACGAGCTAAAAAAAATTAACCTGGATTAACACATAGGCTACTTTTTATCCCAGAAGTACGTTCACGCGGGATATTTTCCGACCTCCACGCGGGCGAAGCCGCTGGCAAAAGCTAGTGTAGAAATAAAAATATTTTTATTGGTTTTAAGTATGGGCACCAGCATTCTCTCTGCATTTTACCACCATACTACGATCGCCCACCAGCCTGCTAAGTGAGCGACTATGGCAAACCATCCCTTGTGTAAGAGGCCTCTGTCCAGTCTTTTGGCTGTCATGATGATGAACATATCTAATGTTAAAATAACATCACGCCCTATCTTCAGCTACACTGGCACCTACATTCTGCAGTTACGTTTTAGTCCCATTCAAAATAACAATAGCTACCAAATGACAAAAAGTATCGCAGTATAATAGTTCTATCTACTGCAAAAGAAAAACCATATTCCATTCAGAATAAAACAAACTAATAACCAGACACATATTCTCATCATCGTCGTATCAGTTCAGAGCCAGAAATAATTAACTCGAGCACGTCAAACTACGTTCATTTGAATATAATACCGCTATATACAGGAGTCTGTAATTCCAGTGTGTCCTTTGAAGTGGGATTAATACCAGCGGAGGTACCGCCCCACAGCCCTATGTGGTCGCGACCACGCAGCAAATTAAATCTGTGTCCTTTCACAGAGGATTCTCATTACGACATTTTAGTGCCCGTAATGAGTATAAGTCAGAGGGATGATGAATATACTTTTTTAATCCGGCTGTCGCTGTGGGCGTTGGTTGATTGGAGTTTTTAATTTATTTGGTAGGCAGATTTTTGATTGGAATTGATACTGTTGATACAGATTCATCTGTGAACTAGCTACGCTTACGGCTTCGCTCACGTAACTGTGTAAATATAAGATAACCATTATACGTTAATGGGAACGTGAAATCATTAAGTATATTGTAATGTGCTCTTCATTGCTTAATTTTGTTTGTGTTAACACAAAAAATATCGTTGGTTGGTTTATTTTTGGAGTAAGTTTATGAAGGAGAGAAATGATTTTTACTCCCACTTAATTCACGAATTACTCCTTTGTCCCGACGTTTAAATCAATGAAATGAAAAAAAAACCATTATCATCATTTCAGCCGAAAGACGTCCACTGCTGGACATAGGCCTCCTCCAAGCTCCGCCACTTCGACCGCTTTTGTGCTTCTCGCATCCAGCGAATTGCTGCGGCCTTCACAAGGTCATCGGTCCACCTTGTTGGAGGCCATCCAACTCTACGTCTTCCGGTACGCGGTACCGTACTTCAGTACCGTAAATAAAACCTTATTCGTTCCTTAATTTTCTTGGGAACTTGATCAGCCGATTAAAGAAAAAAGTGAGTACTCATACAATAAAAAACAATCGTCAGTAAATGATCTACCAACTTAAGTTTCAAAGTGTATTATTAATTTATTTAGATTCCGGAAAAGTTATTTTCATTATGACACAAAAAAAACCTGCAATAAAACTTTACTTCTATTAAGCTACATCTAAGTGAGTGATGTCACAACCTTCAAGTTACCTCTACTAATTAAGAAGATGTGTACCTGATACCCCAAATAACCGGCTAATCGATTCAGAGAGAGAGAAATCATAACAAATATAAATAATTTATAGCAGTAGCGGTTTATAAGATTTATTTGCGGATTTCTCGTCCCCTTGGCGCCGCGCCGTGCCGCCGGCCAGGGCGCCGCGCCGTCCCGACGGACAGACATCGCGGCGGCACCCGGCTATCGATCTCGTGAGATGACGACACGATTAGCTGGCATAGTTAACTTTAGCACTGGGATCACACTCGTTTCGATTGCTGTTGTTGTTCTTGTGGGAGAAAAATAACCGAAGAAAGGCGAGCCTTTCCAAAATAAAACGTAGGGATCTATTCAAAAGGTAGATTTGTCAGAAATCTAAGGAAAAGAATTTGTGCTACTCATAGAAAAAGGGCCTACTTTCTTCTTTGACAAGTTTGCTGTATAACGCACAAAAAGTGAACATTATGAATTTTTATTAATCGTTTATTAACCCGTTTTTTTATTTTTATTAACCTCAACTTTATACTTAATGTTCTCTTTTCTCTTAAATAAATAAATAATAAATTTATTACTGTACATAGAAAAACACTCAATGTTAAATATACCTACACTAAACATGATTGTACAAGCAGTGTTCAAAAAGGTGGTTGAACAGTTGGCTCCTGAACGAAGTAAAACCGCATTAGAGAGGATTGGCACTGTTACTCCTTAATACAGGCTATTTCATAGCCTAGCTAGGAGAACAGCACTCCACCCACCTGATTGTATAGATATTTTATACTACCTACTTTGTAAAACTGACATGTACTACAATCTGTTTTAGATAAATAAAGAATTATATTATATTATATTAACGAAGTAAAAGGACACTTGTATCTCAAGAGCCTAAAATCTTTATGTCTTTATCTTTGTGTATTTCATTATTGTAATTGTTTTTATACTCTTTTTAATTCAAGTAAATAAATGATACATAAACATTTGTCACTGTATGCACTTTTATCGAATACCGTCCACCTTCTTACACTCATCAAAACTTCACAACTCTATTCAGGTACTCGTTGGACAAAATATTTATCGTTAATTGGCCATGTCCACCCGCATCAGCCCCAGAAAGCAATCCTCATTAAAATTTCATCCGCAAACCCTGAGGCGAAAGCTTTGACAACCAATTAGTTAAGTAACATAACACTTTGACGTCAAACTCTATGGTGAATCTCTAGTGTCTATGGATTAATATTATTTGAATCATATTACACAGCATTGAGTCTGAATAGAGGCCTGTCTTGTTAGTAATACTATCAGGTATTGAATATTTTTCCAATTAGTAAGTACCTGTAAATCAGACAATACCTGTGATACCCCATTGTTGTTTTGAATTTTTGTAGAGTGAATGCTGATTCGGATAAGAATAGTAGTAGTACTCCACAAAGTTTAATTAATAATGATGCATGATCATATTTCATTACCTAATATTTTTACAACTTACTCGAAGTATCTACATTTTCCGCGATTCTTTTAATAGGAGGAGAACACTTTATTGTCTTTCTCTTTTGTACGTTTTAACAGTAAAACCGTTAAAGTTTCCCATGTCACTTCTGATATTTAACCTTGACCTTATCGAGCCCCAACTTAAGGTCCAGATGGTGTGATGTATTCGCACAATCAAAACTGGCTTCGTAACGGTCAAACTTTATTAAAATAAGAACACGTGTTCGAATCTACTTACAATTCTGAAGTTCTTAATACAATTCAAAATATTTTTTTAAACTGATTTTTAAACGGTTCTAGACAGTACTTTTGTATGCGAATTCTCCAGACATTTTAATTCATTGAAAACCGTACAGGTTTACTTTGAGAAAAAAAAACTTGCAACTGTAGTTATTCAAAAACCGTTTCTGCTAAGTTCAATCTTTGTCAGTTTTGTTTTTCCTGTATCGGATTTTTGATGTCAAGTAAGTATAATTTTGTGTCGCCAACGGCATATCTACCTAAAAACCTTTTATGTCAAAATCCCGGACGGCGGTGGCTCAAAATCATTTGTAATCTGCACTCTTGCTCAACTACACTAACAGGAAAGCTGCGAAGCTACTATATCGAAGTATCTACACTGAGAAAAAAAAAATGCTGAATAACGATATTGATAACAAACCTTATTTAAAGTCCTAAGATAATAACTACAAATAGATATGTGTTAATGTTATTAACTTAGTACGTTTTGTAACACTTAGTAATTTTAAAAGCTTAGTTTTGTAAAGGTCAGGCTTAGTACGGTAATTGTCGATAATAAACATTCAACTTTGAAATCGTTTACTAAATTGAAAGCTTGAAAATGCCTATTAGTTGTCTTAAAAATCTAAGTATTTAATGCAGAATTTGCAATACTTGAACAATATTTAAGTACTGTGATTTGCAATAAATATTAAATTGTGTAATATTTTGTATTTACTTAATTGATTTTTAGGAATAACATTTAAGAATACAAGGTAAAAAATAAAATAAAAAACCAACCGCCGAAAATAAATATAGCAAATACAGCAAAGCGTTGTTTACTCACGCTATTTTATTATTTATTAATGGTTTTCTCCTTTCATGTACTAGAGAAATAAAAATATTTTAGTAAGTATCTATTTTTTTTAACTGAACTGCTTATCACTGCCCGTTTTTTGAGGATTTATTTAAAAATTAAAAATATATCCTCACTAACACTGTATGATAAGATCTAATCAACTATCAATCAATTAATTTAGCTAAAAATCGTAGACATAAGTAGTAAAATCGTAATCCACCGACCGACAATATTTTCGTAGTTAGTAGCAACAGAATGGTAGTCCTATATCCTATATAATAATATGTCTTCCTTGATATTAATGTACAGGAAGTAAGGAGTGCGCTTTTCCCGGATAACAAAATCATCCACGAAAAGGTGCAAGTTGAGAAAATGTAGTTTACCTGTTATTTGTTCCTCACTCAAGTAACGGTTGACCGAATTGATTTTCCGGGGTTTTCTTATAAGTTACTTGTCCTTCAACACTTTGTTATAAAACATAGATACAAGGCACAATCTATTCTTATTTGGCTTTATAACACAACTATACGAAAAATATATTAAAATGAATCAAGGACAGGTACGTACATAAAACTAGATTGTGCATGTACTGATAATTAATCTTTAAAAACCATATGAAGTATCAATTAATCGACCTCACTAATTTTGACCAAAGTTACACTAACTGGAATTACTACTTACTTAATTGAAATTGATTTTATTTTTCAAATAGTTCTATTAACTTTTTGTTTCTTTTTTTGCGTCCCCTCTCATATTTTGTGCTATTACAACAGTCAGTTTTGTCATGATCAAAATAAAACAAAGTGAGCAGAGAGCAATTAATTTAGGGTCCGTTGTGCAGCAGCGTCCTCTGGCGGGTGGACCAATCGAGTAATTGTCGCCGGCAATATTCAAATGGCGGAAACAATTAGCGTAAGTGCTGTACACGCATTTAGTTGTCTAGACCTTTTAATGCCTCGGGCTGATGGCAAAACAATTAAGAGATTTGTGCAAATGTATTATTTGGGTAATGCAAACGTGCTATGAGTTATCGAAATTTGTTAACTAGTAGATGTTAAGATATTATAAAATATCTAAACTAAGACAATCCCATATGTATCCTGTCACTGTAATGCTTGCTAAAAACATTGGAAATTGATTTTCCCCATAAAATGAAACAGATTTCGTAATAGCAACATCTCTCCATCAAGCCAAAAGCAATTGCTAATGGGCAACTATAAGCTTCTCTAAAATCTGAAGCACCCAATTAATATATTAATCCTACCATTAAAAGATCCCTGTACAATCAGGCAATACACGGTACTATAGATAAATATTATTGAATAAAAACTGACGGGTTCCTCCCCTTGTCAGCTCACTCTAAATCTCTTTTGTGTTCTGCGATAACGCTACAAAGCCTGCTAATGTCTTTTAAGGACTTAGTGATTTAAACGGACTAAATAATGAAGCGACTACCCTTCTATGCTCGGAGCTCGCTACGCAATTTATGGGCTTAAAACCTTGGGGATACCTCGCGGGACGCAGATGTAGATATGATTGTAACTAAAGCGAGTGGTCATTTTTTTTTATCCGCTGACTTTGTAATTTATTATGACGGACCAAAATTTTCTCCTATATTATTAAACGTTGCTTAAAGTTAATTGATTAAAGTTAAGCAATGGCTAGCGTCTGATTAACCATACATTTTTGGCATTAAACGTCTCTTGTCTTTATAAAACCTTTATAAATAAGGGTGTTAATGTTTAAGCAGGCTGTAGTTTCGTATATACCAAACTATTTTGGTGACGATAGGTTTTATTTCTTCAGCTTTTTTATGTCATTGCTATACAAGAAATAGGCTTCTCTAGCTAGAGATCCTTCCCCTATTACATGTTTTATCTGTCGTTTTTTCCTAATCGAAATTGACACAATATTTTCACGAAATTATAAGTAAATCTTACAGGTACCTACTAAAAACTCAACTAATTGCGATAAAACATTTAAGATTTCGTAACTTTCTCATATCTTCGCAAAACATGTTCCGACTTATAATAATTCTACTTCATATCTTGAAACACTCTCAGATTTGTGAACAAATCACCGTTACAATGTACTTATGTGCTCGTAGGTACTCGGCTCCATGCATCGGGAGCGTTCGCATGACGACACAAATCCGGATGATGTCTGTTTGTTATCAGCGCTGAGCACTCGACTGTACCACTGTGCCGCGAGGGCTGCCACCAGTTCACGCAGTAATCGCATTATTTATCGAATCTGGACCATTTGGTATTATGATCTGTACAGAGGGAACTTTGTTCTTATTCCTATTTAGACAACGGAAATATTGATTTGTTATTTTCGTTTCTATATCTGTTATAAAAAATCATGTATGTGTTTAGATAACAGCTTTTCTTTTAGGTCTTTTTATTTTCGTTCATTTAAACAAATTCAGTCGTCTAAAAGAGCAGTCACCAGGCAATGAAGACTTAGGAGGAAAATGGCTGTTTATAAATCAGCATTAAGCAAGGATGGAAGGACAGAATTCGTCTCTACCCTAAGATAAAAATTGATGACGATGCAGACATTGTAAATATCCGAGTCAGAATTTCCAAGATGGCCGTCTGCATCACTGCGGAACGTTACCGGTTGAATTATGGCCGATTCTAAAACTGATTCATTATTTTTTTTAGGTCAATAGTTGTAACTCGTACAAAATGATCAGACAGTATAGACCCTCTGGCTGTGGTATTACAAGCTTTTTTCTATGGAAAACCTATTCTAAAAACCAGTATCCAGGAATTATGCTGACCTCATTATCTTTTTGGCAGAGTTCCTACCTAAGATACTAAAGTAGTTACTCTTGTTTTTTCTTTATTAATGCAGCAAGTACTTGTTCTATATCCAACCGTCTTTCTGTTGAAATGAACATCATCTTCATCATTTCAGTCGAAAGACGTCCACTGCTGGGCATAGGCCTCCCCGAAGCACCGCCACTTCGACCGGTTCTGTACTTCTCCCATCCAGCGGATTTCTGCGGCTTTCACCAGGTCATAAAATAAATAAACGCTTCTTTCTTTCTGTTTTCAAAATTGTTGTTCTCCAAAAGTCCGTCCCCTACGTACAAAATGCTTGTTAGAGAATCGTCCAAGATTTCTCCGCTCTTATATTTTATTTCTATTGCAACAAGTATTATCCGCCTGTCAATATTATCGGCGATCGTCTCGCGGCTTCCATCGAAATTGCTTCGATTCCCCACGCGTTACCCACCCGTCTATTGTTTCTTTTTGTTTATACTCCGTTTTCATAGACTTTTTGTAGCGCTCCATCTTCGAGAAATGCGAAATATAAACGCCATTTGGTCATTTGTTTTTAATTTTGTTTTGGTTTTCTCGTTTGGTTAGCCCGTACAAGGCAGGTTTCAATACTAAGTACCAACTCTTAAAATTTACTAAAAATCTGTGAGTGCTAGATCTCATTTGGATAATTTTGAAGGGAAACATAGTTACAACTTGCACACCGATAACAAATAGTAAATACTGCTTCCGTATATGCTACATTACCCTTTTAAAAGTTTTACAACATGTTAAACATACGCTTAGTTACACGATGGCTCTCTGGTCAATTTTGCCGCCTTTGCTTAGCACTGGTGCAACTGCGACATGATAAAACAGGGAGATATGTGTGCTATCCTGTGCTCCTTTCAATGTGACGGAACGGGCCGTAAATCACCACACCGGGCCCAGTGGTGGTTAGTAGATGTCACATGTCTAGTGATGAAATAATTTACACAAAGTAAAGCGCCCGGGTCCCACTGGGCCACCACTACTCTCTGCTTCTAAGTTAAATGATTATGTTTGACACCTCCCGGTTTTTTTGTGATCGTGTAGTTTGGAATATTTTTTGATCTTCTTCGCTTGCTCTGATCTTTGTAGTAGAATAACGATTTGTTGAACTGAATTTGATAATCTTGTTTTAATATTATTACCTCAAAAGGTGTACCTAAAAAAGAAATGCTGTTCGTTAATAAGCATCACTTGTTTTGAAATGTTTGTAAATGTTCGGAATTGGGTTCTTACGAAAAAAAATAAACGTAACCGGTATAATTGTTAAATTAGGGATAACTGAAGGTGCCTTTTTTACAGGACGTCTGTCGAGTCAACTGGTGTTTTATAAAAGTGAAGCGAGTGTCACTTTTATGGAATACTTAAATATTCTTCTTCTTTTTAATTTTTATATCGAAAGAAAACGTAACGTTTTTATATCGAATGAAATTAAAATGAATTTTGAGAAAGTACTACAACTTCCACGTACAGCTACCAGATATACAGTTTAACATAATAAGCAGCTCTCTGTGTCATCTATATTACCGCGTTGCTACATGACCATGTTTTATTATTATGCGGAGGGTGCCGAGCCTGCCAAGACTTCTATCAAATTATAACCAATATGTTACGTAAGATTATTGTGGTGTTATGAAATTAGCCTTTGACCCAGTTGATGTGGCTACAGCCACTTGCGTGAATAATAATTACACTTAGAAACACACACACACACATTTACACTTAGAATGTTTTATGTACTCGCTCTTAGAATCTTTATGAATATTATTTACCTAGATATAATTGAATTTTAAGATGCGGTGTATGTGCACAATCACTAGTTTCTTTAATTTAACTGTGTGAGAAATACACTATATTCAGCGATATACAAAAACGTGAAACGTGAATACGCCAGTTATTCGAACTCATTGTTTCATGAAAACACAGTTGATTTTGAATGTCTATCTATTTATGATTTAATTAACTGTAACAACAACAGTTTGTGACTAAATTCTATAGTCAAAATACTTGTCACATCCCACAGGGTGAACTCAAGAGGCCGTATGCGAAATTTTTCGATTTTGCTGATTTATTTGATTTTACAGACGTGCTTTTACAGTTAAAATACTGCATTCTCATAAGTTTAAATACACAACATGAAAGATCGTTTTAGTTAGTGTCTAATCAACGAGCTCTTTTTTATTCTTGTCGAGAATTAAACTGCGAGATTTAGGTTATTTTAAAAGGTTAGTTACTGCCAATTCGTTTTTTTTCAGCGTTTGAGATCGGAAAATGGATTCATATTGAACTGAAGTTTATTTGTTTTGATTTAACTTTGTAAGCGAGAGTTCTGAGTAGCCCAGATCAATGAAAACATTCTCCGTTTTTTAATATCAAAGTGGTAAAAAGTGATTCATACATTGCATAGATGACTTTCTCAAAAATACATTGTAATTTTGACATACCGTGTAAACGTTAAAATTCTTAACTCCTTACCACAAAATTCACAAAATATTCGCCGGTTTGAGGTTGATTAATAAAAATCAATGAAGATAAAAAAGTAGCTCGTCATTTGATTAAAATTGAAATGAGCTTTAAATGATAAATGACTTCATTTTTACAAGTAGGTTTGTACAAGCACTTTTACACGTCAATCATATTTTTTTTTAAACTAGAAACTTTCATTTTTTTTGTAGGACATCTCGTAGTTAACCTAAAACAGTTCTTACTACGTAAACGGATGGTGGCCCGGCGAGTTCTAAAACGTTACCTTTGTAGGCCTCCAGCCGGGGCTTATTATACTTAAATACTAAATCGAAAGCGCTAAGGGTTACCTCGAGGGGGGTACGAACCTCGGCTTAGGCAATCACTGGTGGGGGGCAGCAAGGGACTGGCTGCATCTGGGTTAAAATGATTTAGGGACTAATTTAAAGCTACAGGCGCAGCATCGCGGGCTGGCTCTTGCAAGGGTCGGAAGTGACTATTTAGTCCGGGTCGCGACGACGGACCTCGGCGGCGAGGTCGGTACGGTTTGTGTCTGTGTGTTTTTCGAGCTGTACTGGTCTCTTTTCGACTCTCCTGGAGGAGAGTAGTGGGCTCGTCAGGATCGAAGAGAACGTGCCGCGGACGGCAGACTTTACTAATACGGGAGGGGGTATAACTAGCTGCCGCGACAACCAGAGGGTTGCGGTGGGATGCAGCCCTATCGAAAAAACGCTTCGAAGCGCGTTTCATAAACTGATGGACAGTTGGGAGCTTGAGATCTAAGTGGAGATTGATATTCCGAACAAACCAAGGCACGCCTGTGGCTGGACGGAGAAAACGGTTCTGGAGGTTCTGCAACCTATGGATGAATCGGGGTTTAGCATGTGCAAAAACTGCGCTTGCATATGTCATGATGGGCCTGATACAAGCGGTGTAAATGCGCTTCTTACATTGAAGTGACATTTACTCCGCTTGTTCAGGACGCAATGGAGAAACTTTCATATGGTACATTAGAACTTATAGAAATACAGTATTTAGACTGTAAACTTAAGTCTTTATAGACCTGTTTCACGAAATGTTGTGTCCATGTTGGGCACAGCAAAATAGGGAGGACAGGAAAAGGGCTTATACTGGCCCATTACATTTGTATCAGCAGTTTTTTTTTTTTTCTAAATCACGGATTGTCATCATAATGATTTTATATAGGAATATTAATGGAATTTGTGGCTAACTAATAACAGCCGTACGGGCTGATCGATCAGGTTAAGCTACTCCTGCTCCGGTTGGTCCGAGGGTGGTTGACCATCTTTACATACCAAGACCCTTCCGTGCCACGGAAAGCACGAAAATCGTAACCTACGGGTCGTCAGAAGCCCAAAAATCCAGACAACCAGTCTTACGAAGGGGTATCGTATTACCCAGTAACTGGGTTCTGGTGGATAGATAGGCAGACGCTCTATATAATAATACTGGTATTTAGCTACATCCGATTTGACTGATAGCCGACCTCAACAACTTATTTAGGAAAGGGCTAGGCAGATAATGGATAGTCATCATCATTTTGCGAATAATGAAGATAATTAAGATCAACTAAGTCGTGATGGTGTATCATAAAATTCACCAGGGAATTACGTGGCCATAAAAAGACTTTATAACGGTAATTGTTAACGGTGGTAGTTAACAGACAGACACTAGAGTATCTCAATCTTAAGATACTCTGGTGTATGTATCCCCACACTCCAGAAATTCACAGTAACTAATCCACTGCTAGGAGTCGTTCTCCTTGGCAGAAGAAGTGGACCGCTATCACCACGCGAGCTTAACGTGGTTTGGTGGAATTGACATGTTTAGAAATTTTTGGTTCTAAGTTTTTCACCATTTTGTTACTTTACATTTTACGATTATATTGTTGGTTTTTCACATACAGCCCAGTAGCGAATATAGTTTATTACTGTGGCAGCACTTACCCTGAATAACTCTAGATATAGACAGAGAGTATATTTGGTCCTGTTACTGCACTAATACGTCCTCTAATACCTAATAACCCTGTATGCACCGCACCGCATAGTTTACCGGAATCTGGTTTCCAAACGATAACCTTTCAAATTCCTTGACTATTCTTTTCTCAATTGACCTTACTTTTCTAGCAAAAGTCTCGATTTAACGTTATCTGAACCTATAATGTACAATGTTGACCCTTAAAACCCTTAATTTTTTTTTAGCAAATCGTTACTCCTTTTCGACATTAACGTATCATGGGTTTCGTGCTTTTTATGCATATTCTAGTAAGTAATAAATACTATATGCAGCAATAATTCAGTTTCAATAATTTGGTTTGAAAAAAGATTGAAGTGAGGAGAAGACACTAATAGCTCACAAAGTAGATTAGATTTTCTGTTTGATATGACTCATTTATGAAGATTTATTTCAGACTAGCGTTTGTCAGTGGCTTCACCCACGTGGAGGCTGAAAATTACTCCTCAAGAACGTACCGGGCTAAAAAGTATCAACTGTGTTAATCCAAATTAAAAACTATCTGTGTACCATATTTCATTCAAATCGGTTTAGCTGCTTTTGCTTGATTGAGTACCTAACAAGCTTTCAAATTTACAATATTCGAAGGATTCTTTTGTTTTTTGGCTTGAATTATGACAAATCTGGCCTAAAATATGTAAATAAGAATAAATGATTTAAAAAATTCTGCTGATTCCTAGGACCCTGTTTGAAAAACTAACATCCATGCCACTTACTTGAACAGAAGGGGTTTGTTGGCAAAGAGCCCCGAGGCCTTCTCCTTCGCGGCACTGAGCCCCTGCATGCTGCCGGTCGCACGTCCCTCATCAAATGACACTCTTCACTAGCACCTGCAAACAACATCACTGTTACTAACTATCGGTATGCCAAATTTCATCCAAATCTGTGAAGCTGATTTTGCGTGACTGATTAAAAATCATTGAAACATACCAACTTTCACATTTATAATATTAGTATGATTTCAAAATCCCGAATCCAAATTCGCGTGGCCCGTTAAGTTAAACTTCTTCTTAACAACCTTGTGCTAATACCTATGGAATCTACATAGCGTATGCATGCTTGGAATCTACAAACTGGCGACGTAGACAGGCCATGTCTATATTTGATCCAAAATAGACCATAGATAAGTGGCTTTGCTGACTACATAGCTCCTTTCTGTGTGAAAGACTAAGCTATAACAATTTACCACGCGAGCCCAGTGTGGGTTCATCATCAGCCTATAATGTTCCCACTGCTGGGACACAGGCCTCCTCTCGGTGAGAGGGAGTGGGCCATAATCTACCACGCGGGCCCAGTGCGGGTTGGTATATGTCACATGTCTTCGAATTTTTGGTTTTAAGACATGCCGGTTTCCTCACGATGTTTTTCTTCACCGTTTTGAGAGCAGTGGCAATGAAATAATTTACACAAAGTAATGCGCCTGCTTAGGTTTGAACTGACGACCTACTCGTAAGTCGCGGCCGCTACGACTGGGCCACCATTGCTCTCAGTGTGGGTTGGTAACTGGCATATATTTTTACATCAGAAGTAACTATTATTTATGACGATTCGAGAAAAGAAGACGACCACTATGAAATGGAATTCTGCTTGTATCAGAAGTAGATATTGCCAAATTTACATTTCAATGTTTTAGACGGGCCGGTATTTCTGCCCGCGACTTCGTCCGCGTGTGAATCTACCCAGAGAATAACAAGTTTCACAGATAATTCAACCCCCATTTCACCCTCTTAGGGATAGCATTTCAAAAAACCCTTTCTTAGTGGATACCTACTCTTCACAAAGAACACACCCTCCAAATTTCATGTCTCTAGGATCAGCGGTTTAGGTTGTGCGTTGATATGTCAGTCCCTCAGGACTTTGAATTTTATATATACAGACAGATATTGTCCATCTTCGTGAACATCCCGTAAGTAATAAGTATGTAAATTGTCTTATGTGTAAAATATTGATTAAGAATCATGAGCTACTCTACCAAAATAAATGGTTTTCCTGCTCTGGACCGGGATTTTGCACTTTCCTTTGTTCAAATTTTTTCCGTTCATCAGAAATTGAGTCACTATTTATGCGAGGGTTTTATAAAAATATTTGAATTTTGGACAATTAAGAACGAATGAGAAAAATGATTATACAAATAAAATACTTGTTCTTTTCTTGAATTACCAACGAAAATATATATTGGATTTGCACTAGAGATCCTAAAACAATTTGAAATAGAAATCTGTTCCGCCTTATCTTCCAACCTCATGTTACATAATCACCTAGTATGTACTAGGTACCTACCTATACATGACAATGTACCTATATACCACTACCAGTAGTTATATACATGAGCAAAATTACACAGAATTAAAATAAGACTACACGTAGAGACACTTTACAGCGAAAAGAAAGAGATTCTTTGCAAATATAATAATTAGTACTTACATTTTTCAGTTCCCTGGCGTAGCAAGCTCCGCTGTAGCGTCTGTCGATCGTGTAGCTCCCCGCGCGCCTCTACGCCGTAGCGCTACGGCTGCGCGTAGCCCCACCCGTCATTGGCCGCTACGAGTGCGGACGTAGACGAACTCCGACGAATCACAGCCGTTGCTGTAAATAGGGCGGGGTTTGTCAGATTTCTGAAAATTTTCAGCAGGTCCCAAAATATATAGTATTGACGTCAACCCTAGAAAGTTATACAGAGCAGACAGCCGGGCTTGCCATATAGCCAGGCACCCACAGACATGAGGAATTCAACTGAACTAGCTGCAACAGTACATAACTTTGTACCATGGTAATATCCTCGGGTAATCGATACTCTTTGTGTCAGTAACTGTACAGTAGTAGGTATAATCTACAGCTTCATTTTTCATATTTTGTACTTTATAACTTCCATTTTGTAACTAACGATGTTCCAGCATAGTTTTAATTGTTCGTGTAAGTTTCAAACGTCGCTTCTCCTGAGGCATACTTGCTTCTTTTATTTGAGCAATACTTTTACCAGTAGCCACAAAAACCATCGACGATTTTCTGTCGTAATAAATCATTGTATTAATTTACACAAAATAAATAAAATGTAACCTAAATGAATTTATTATCTATTTATCAACAGAAATCCCCTTTATTTAAATGTATTTGTACAATACCAACATATTATTACAGTGCATTCTTAGACGACAAGTTTTGAAATCACCTTTTGTATTTCTAATTTCAGCGAATCTCTTCAACTCATTGTAAAATCCGAAGAACCTCTCAATTTGCCTTGGTACACAACATAGTCATAATACACATACAATGTTACTAAACAAGGCACATTCACTTCCCGTTAAAGGCTTTCCTACACACCCTTAAGAACAAAAACAAAGAAACTCTGATATTACTGTGTTACTTAAATGATAAATTATTTTATTTCTGTAAGTAGGTTTGTACAGACACTTTTACATGTCAATGATATTTTTTTAAACTAGATGAAGTCGACGTTTCCTAACTGACTACTCTGAGAAGAAAGGCCGAAACAAACTCAGAGGTCACAGTCTCTTTTAAAGTCCAGACATAATCTTGGTCACATCATGTGAAGACCATGAAGATTGGTGACTGAAATGGTATTTTGAGGAAAGAACGAGCAGAGAGCATTTGTCACTAATCGTTTAGCTCAACTCGGAACATAAGGAGCCCAACGCTTTGACAAACAATACCAAAGAAAGGACATTTGGGTAGGCCACATAAATTACTCAAACTGCCAGATCATGATTACTGTGAAAGAAAGAAAACAAAATTAAAAAAGACCACATAGTCTTTTTTTTTTTTTTTTCATGATGAAAAATCATCAAATGACTTCTCCCGCTCTGGGCGGAGCGGGAGGGCGTGTCAGACTTTTACTGACTAAAACCCACCCGTGTTCCATCAGTTGCCCATGTGCCAGGGTCACGGTATCTCTTTCGAACAATCACGCGACCCCGGCAGGCATCGGTCCTAGTAGACCCCTTCACTGCTGCTGACATCTCTTTGAGGCGCGCGTGGAACACTACGCGCCGTCGACCCGAGCCTGGTCCTTACCGGGCAGCGAGCTACCCATTGCTCGCCGCCCGCAAGTTCGCGCCTACGGTGGCCGGGAGTCCGCTATCGACTCCCGACGCCTGGGGCGACTCCTCCTGCGGCGGCTAGGGACGTGAGGGCGCAGTGACTGCCACTCCCTCACGCGCCCCGCCTCCTCCTTCGCGAGCATTACCGCTTCGCAAAAGGAGGTGACGGCTTCCCATTCCCTCTCGCTCCGTACCATGGCTCGCACCAGGGCCGGACGCGAGAGGTCGCCGCCGCCGATCGCCTCCACGAGGACACGGCGGTGCTCCGCCCAGGCAGGGCACACCTCCACCGTATGCTCCACCGTGTCCTCCAGACGATCCTCACAATGGACCACATAGTCTTCACATTCACAATAATTAAAACAATATGATACTTTACACAGTAAATATTCATGTAACCTTTATCTGATGACTGAGAAGTTTAAACAGATCATATATTGAGATAATGATCAAACACGACACTGCCCATCGTAAATCCACTTGCTCTAAACGACGCAAATGACGGGACCCGTAACATCACGTTCTGCATGTCCTAATACCTGCACATTATAGCAACACGAACTTCAAGTCATTCGTGGTGCGAGTTCCAACTCATCAAATCGAGACCTTCCTCAAGGAAGAGTTCTGGCCGAAGGGTGTCGTGTATCGGCGATTCCGCGGAAGGCTACGCGACACTACGCAGCGCAACGCGACACCGTCTCTTCGTGTGCAATAGTTTTATGTTTACATTGTTTTATATTGTATGTATGCTAGTCAGTAAGGTATTTATGAAATGGGTCTTTGTAGCCCGAAATAAATTGATTTGATTATAGGAATGACTGGACTCTAGGTACTAATAAGGCTAGTCTCGTAACTAAGCAGCCTAACACAATGAAGATTGCTGTCAACTCGCGAAGAACGCAATAGAAACTTCTAGACCTAACCTTGTCTTAACTATGTTGAAGTCAGTGTAGTCTAACTAAACGTAGCTGAACACCAGTGCTTTATATGCAATGACTGTCTATCTGGCATGGCATAAACATCATCATCATCATCTGAATGACTTTCACTGCTGGACATAGGCGTCCCCCAATTTGGGTGGGTTTGCCATAAGCACCACGCCACGCACCACGCCACCACGCACCACGGGTTGGCAATCGCAATATGGTGATAAAATGCATAGAGAATGCTGCGGCCCATTCTCTAGTATGCATGCAATGGGGCATACACATAATGTGTCTCTAATGTTGCTACTGCTGAGAGACAGGCCTTCTTTCTGTGAGGGGGAGTGGGTCATAATCCACCATCCGGGCCCAGTGCGTGTTGGTAGATGTCACATATCTTTGAATTTTTGGTTCTAGGACATGCCGGTTTCGTCACGATGTTTTTTTCACTGTTTTGAGAGCAGTCGTGATAAAATAATTAACACATGGTAAATCGCCTGTCTGGATTCGAATCTATGACTCGTAAGTCGTAGCCGTTGCCACTGGGCCAGCACTGCTCAGCGGCGCTTGTTCACTAATATCTATTCAAAAATCATCATTCATCATTCTCTTGTCATTCAAGCAAGTATTTTCCTTCAAAACTTCTCTACCGGTAGTCATCTCGGTAGTCAATCCCTTTATCATCTGTTATACACTCCATCCCTTTCCTCTTTTGCAGAGCTGTTTGAATAATTTTTTTAATTATTATTTTATATTATTTTATTTGTAAGTTATTATGTTAGTTTGTTCTTTATTTTCTAATCTTGCATGTTTACGTTGTCTACATTTTCAATTGCATAAAAATGACACGTGGAAATGCGGAGTCTCCTAATACAAGCAATTCCTTGCTTAAAAGGTGATCTCCAATAATATGTTTCAAAATGCCTATTGTAATTTAAATAAACATTATTTTTATTTTATCCCTAGTTTTTTGGTATTTCCCTTCTTTCGTCCAACAGCAAATATCACCGTTGAAACTGATCACGTCCATCACATCCGAACCGTGTTCAAGAGCTCAAAACTACTATGAAATATTGATACTGACAGCTCTTGAAAGTATTTCAGAATCGCTGATAACGTTCAGTTTCATTGGTGCAATCCGTATTACTACCGCAATCCACATTATCTACCAACCTGCACTGGGTCCACCTTGTTTGGTAGATGTCACATCTTTCGAATTTTTGGTTCTAAGAAATGCCGGTTTCCTCACGATGTTTTTCTTCACCGGTTTGATAACAGTGGTGATGAAATAATTTACACAAAGTAAAGCATCTGTCTGGTTTCGGACCTATGTACATAACCTACAATTCTTAACTCAAATATTTAGAAACTTTCTACAACCTAATGAAACCAATAACTTGGTAATAATCGTTTCAGTAATATGCGTGGCCGCACCCGATGCCGATATAACATGATCGCTATATCGAGCCGACTTCATTTCACGGACAGAAGAGCTCGCAAATGAAGTTTCCGCGGTCCAGCGAACGCAAAGCCATGGGTCTCAGCCACAATAACTCATCTGGGGTTGGATGCGGTAAAATATTGCTCCGATATTCCATGTCTTTATTAAATATCTCTTATGAAGTTTTGTGTTTAAAAGATGTATTCTTTTTAAAAAAATGTGGAAGACTTATCTAGAGTTAAGCTCAGTAAGAACTTATGTTATTTAAAATACCTCAATTTCTATATTACTACTAGCTGACCGTTCAGACGTTGTCCTGTTTCCTAGAACTCGATAGCAGCGCCACCTACCGGGTCCAATAGTGAATCTAAACCATCCAGGGTGCCACCCAAACGCATACAAAACAATTCATTCAAATCGGTCCAGCCGTTTAGGAGGAGTTCAGTGACATACAAATGTACAGTAGAATTATATATATAAAGATATATTTGCTTTCCCATATAGATAACCAACGATTGTGACTAAAAAAAATAACCTTAAAGTCAAAGTGTTAAAGAATACCTTGATAATTTTTGGATAAGTTTAGCTATATAAAATTTGCCTTCATGTGTAGGTGACACATGAAGGCAAATTTTATATAGCTTTGATCCATATTGCTTTTGTGAAAAAGCAATTAGAAATACCTGATGCACATATCTGATGACAAGCAGTGATCGTTACAGCCTGTTAAGACCACTTAAAATTAAATACTATGTTTCAAAGCTATAAAACTTGTCGACAATATTTCCACAAAATTGACTAGCACTATAATAACGAAGCACGACTCGGCTATTACTCACTAAAGATATTCATACTGTTATAAATTCTGTCAGAGCAAAGCTAGCCATCCATAAAACAGTTCGTAGCACGTCGTAGCGCTTCGTAGCTCCGGCCCATGATTCATATTGCTACGCCGGCTGAATAACGCGTTTGAATCAAAATCTGCCCATCAGACCGTTTTAACTTTTTTATGATAGGAGCTCCTTTAAGCCTTTGAAATGAGAAATATATTTCAGAAAATCCATCGACTTTTACATTTCATAGTAACCTAACCAAACTATTTGTGCAAGAAAAGTAAGACACGTTAACAGAATACAGAAGGCATTAATTATTTCAATTTTATGCAAAGGATCCTCTTTCGCAAAGAACGACAAAATTTAAAAATCTGTGTACTTAGTTTAGCTTTGTTATAAATTTTGCTTACGAAGCGAGACCACCCTCTTAGCGGGCGATTAATGTATATTTTTATACCGTGAAATGTCAGATTAGGGGTGGATCGCAATCCATTTAAATAGTTATAAAACCGCTGAACTTGCAACTTGATTATTACGAGTTTAGCTGACGTCAGTTCAAACTGATGGGATGCCATAAATTAAATGATTGGAGTGAACTTTATGTCTTACACTAAAGTGGAGATTCAATATTGACACACACGACGTAATTTAACTGGCTTTTATATTGGGAGCACTAAAGGATATCGTCAAGTAAATGAAAAAGTAGGGAAAAACGTTCTGCTTTTTTCGGAACCATATAAAGGCTGATTTTCGAAATTGAAACCGGTCAAAATCTAGCTGCAGTTTCATCTCGGCGACAACCAAATGTCAAAAACTTGTCAAAAATGTATGGAAATTAGAGGTATTTTTGATAGATTGAGACTGAGATCAGACTTGCCGCTCTCTGTTCTGAATTTTTATCACTTGATTGCTTGCTTTATCCCTTGCCCTTTATAAATATTTTAGCGCGGTAAATATTGTATTGTAATGTATTGCATGTGGACACAAGCTACCTGTCTCTGACCATAAAGCAATTCTGAAATCGATTGTGGGACACTTACTTTTTGACCAGTGCTGAAAAGTAGTTTCATCCCAAGAGTTATTCGAAAAGACAAGTTTACACTATTAGGGAATCCCCTATTTCTGAAGAAATATTTCAATAGAACACTCCAACGTTATTTAGAAGCAATGTATTCAAATACTATTATAATACATATAAAAAATTATATAATAAAATGTAATATAATATTATAAAATAAAATAACACGCCTATTATCCGCGCAGGTTCAGGCCGAGTTGTACATTCGATTCTTTCAGTCAATCTGAATCATCGTCATCTGATCAAATTCTCTCACTCAGAAAATCTCGAAAAGTCGCTAAAAATCCGTTCACTATCGATATTTCTTCAGAAACTAAGGCTTCCTTAATAGCGCACGGCTTATCCTTAAAAATGTCGTACGTGATTTTATCGGCAAGTATTATGAGTGGCAAGTGGCAGGCACTTGCCAGTGATCGACCACTCGTCGATACAGCGCACTCAGCGCTTATCGACTCCGTCGCTTACCGCTTTACAGCGCGGTGCATTTGGATGACCCTCCACAGAAACAATGAGACTTTCAACCTGTCCTAGATATGGAGGGGTAGAAAACCGCTTTAAATAGAGAAGAGTGACCTTACTTACATGGACTGGCAGTGTAACCTTCGTTCGTCAATGTAAAAGTTAATAAAACTGTATAAATCTAAAAATCTTAATGTTGATGACTTTGAAAGGTTGTGGTGCATAAATCAGTAGTCATCATAATCAGCTTTTAGAACATTCCCACTGCTGGGAACCTCTCTATATGAGGGAGTGGGCCATAATCCATCACAAAAGCCCAGTGCGAGATTGTGGATGTCACATGTCTTCAAATATTTTGGTTCTAGTACATGGTTTCCTCACGATGTTTTCCTTCACCATTTTGAGAGCAGTGGTGATTAAAATAAACAAACAAAGTAAAGTGCCTGGTTTGTTTGAACTCAGGACCTACAACTTGTAAGTCAGGGTCAATACCACTGGTCCACCACTACTCCAAATCAATAGTTTTGTGCCTATTTGAAACGATAATCTTTATCGAAGTTTAGTTTATAGATTCCGGATCTTCATCTCATTTTCTGAGTTAGTACCAAGCAGCGACTTTGATGAAAGATGTAAGATCACCAGCAACAAAACTTGATAGAAAATGTCTGCATTATTTAAAGACGAATAGGTACTGCAGTACTAAAAGAACATGTGATTGCTCAGTCACCTTTCATGTTACTCCGCTTAGAATTACATTAAGGACAATAATGTAACACTCATTCGATAACGGACAACTATATTGTCGAAAATCGCAACTTTGTGACACCTCATAGCTCCTCCAAACGCACCTTTTTCCAGACGATTGCCTATCGCCACCACTACCTGGGGTGACACACCCCTCTCTCTCTCACCCATACATATTCCATTGCTCTGTCCCCCTCTAGCCCGCTATTTATGACTTATTAACTCCTCTAAGGTATCATGGCAACCGCTCCCATGCCGCTCCACGATTTAATATAGAAAATTGTGAAGTCAACCGAGAATAACTCAGGACACAGTTTATTAAATTCTTGATACACGTGCCGATTCAAGCAGGAGTTCATCAGGCAAGCTAATTCATTTAGTTTTAATATCAAGTATACACGTAATTAAATCACTTCATTTTAGATCACTGTTCCAAAATATTATAAATGATTACGCGCGTCCCTGCGCTTGAAGATTATATTCTGGTATTATAAAACCCTAAAAACTTTCAAGGATATTTCTGTAGCTCAATGAATTTCTAGAATTTTTTACTCACTAATTAAAATGTAATAATAAGGCTTAAAGAATAATTTAATCATAAAGAATCACATGTCTAATTTTCCACCATCACAAAACCAACAAACTGCAAGCATTCTTACCAAGTCAACTCAACAAAGCCAAAGGTAAAAAGAAAACGTTTATGTTAATTTTATTTTGGTATTGAATTTCAACAGTGGAAAGCGATATGGGACCACAATCCGTATTCTCCAGCGCCAGATTGCGATGTTTGCCAACCGATCGCTCCTTGGGGACGCGACTCAACCAGTTTTCGCTCACGAAGCAATAAAATACCCCTAAACCCTCCGATATTTATTGAGAACTCACTGATAGAAAATACCAAGTTGCTGAATTATTAAATTTTAGTCGGTGGAAATGTGAGAACTGTTTTATAGACGTATGTAGAGTAGGTTTTGTAATAGTTATTAATGCGGTACGTTATTTGCGATGTAAATTTAAAATGTTGGTGAAAATAAAAACAAAAAAGCTGAGACATGTAAAGAGAACTCCATTCTCTTAACGTGTTTCGCATTTTTCTGTTTAAGAATGTAAGTATAGAAAAACATTGCAAATTAAATGAACATGCCTTAATGTGTTTGATTTTTATGCTAAATTTCCGCCGCGTATCGTTTACAGACTTGTTTGTAAACTTACTGAACCAAACAATCAGTATATTTCTAATAACAACCGGATACAGCTACTTAAGTCAGTCAAGTATTTTCTAGTATCACTGCCTAACGCCTAAGTACTTTCGAATTCCATTGTTATTCTTACTTTGAGATTTGATTCTAATGGCTCAGGCCTGTTGCCAAAAATAACAATATCTAGAAGGGTTTTTCATTGAGAAGTGTAATAGTTATGGATAGTCTAGTCATGTATCAGAAAGATTCAGTAATCAAGGAGTCTAATCAGTCTCAAAGAAGTAAATTGTCACACGGTTTAAAATAGAATTTCACTAAAAAAAAGAAAACACATTCATTTCGATGAAGTAAACATAAACGTGCTGATTAGCGTCTGTTTAACCACAGTGTTTGGTTTTTGTTTTAACGTCTCTTAACTTTTAGCTGCGTTTATAAATAAAAAGGATTAAGGTTTGTTCATAATATAATTATAAGAAAAGCGACGATTGGACCAGAAGATAAAACTATAATGAAACTAAAAACTATTCGTTTTTGTAACTTTTCTTTCTAGTTGCATTTTCAAGACATGGCGATGACGCTTTAATAAATATGAACTACTAGCTTTTGCCAGCGGCTTTGCCAGCGCGGAGGTCGGAAATTATCCCGCGGGAACATACTACCGAGATAAAAAGTAACCTATGTCCCTTTCTCAGGCTCTAAACTAAATGTGTACCAAATTTAATTTAAATCGGTTCAGTAGTTTTAGCAGGAAAGCGAGACAGACAGACAGAGTTACTTTTGCATTTATAATATTAGTGTGGATGTGGATATAGCGTTATAAGGTTGGAAATCATTTTGAACTAAATCACTTTAGGTAATTTACTATAGAGCTGTGCTCTCTCATACATATACGTCGGTAATAACCTGTGAGGTTTTTCATTGAAAAGTTATCTCTAGGTAGACTGACCATTTTATGCAACTACCTTAAATTTTCTGAAAGAAAAAAAAAGAAAGAAAAATTGTTTATTCTGCACAAACAAAACGCACAAAATAAAATAGTAACAAAAAATATAAAAATAAAAATACACACGTACAAAGTAGCCAAAAGCCCCGTATTCAAGATTAAAATTCTGACTAACTGACCGACTCCTTTACAGGTCATAATCTCCTGTAAATGGTTCAATTGAAATAAATGCTTTGAATTTATGATTATTATAAAACTTGGATGATAAGGGAATTAACACATAATATCACGCCTTTTTCTACCAAAGGATTGGGCAGAGATGTAGCTATAGAACCACATTTCACCAGTTATTTTAAGTTAATCCCATGTAATAGGGGACGAGTCTATTGCCATCAACCGGGCACAAATTCAAAGTCCCGGCTGCTACTGGAAAATTTCATATAAAAAAACCCAATAACACTTTGATTAACCTGGAAATCAAACCCAGGACCTCGTGCTTAACAGTAACGCTTGCGACGACAAAACCAACAAAGCAGTCACTTGGAAACAATATAAAGTTGAATGGTTAAACTAAACTAAATGTTTTGAGTCGGAATAAGAGGTTACTCTAGTAATTTATCAGGTTTATTCAGTAAATTAAACAGTCTAACTCGTCTCGTGAATCATCGTTACCAGCATTATTTCAGCCGTAAGAAGTCCATAGCTGAACACAGGCCTCCGCCAACTTGAAAGGCTTTGCCCTAATCACGGGTTGGCGATCGTAGTATGGTGGTTAAATGCATAGAGAACGCTGCTGTCCATGCTCTTGTTCGTCTTGTATATATTTGTATGTATCAGTAACCAACAGGGTCCGATGATAAACGTATTTTCTAAAGCCCAGATTACTTCGTACCAAAGAAACTGTAAGTTCAGGTAGAATTACATTATCACATACCTCTAGTTTGAGTCCCTGTTATCTTGAAATAGTATAAAGTCACTGTTTTCGTCTATCTGTTTCTCCAATTACTTACACACAACAGATTTTGATACAGTTTTCATTATGATTTAGAGTATTTTTTCCTGAAGGTTTATAAGTATAATACAGGTATATTAAACTGACACATTATACCTAAAGAAATCTCCGTGTTTTGTCAAGCTACGGGTTTGTACGGGTCGCTAGTTGTAGATATTAATGGAAAAACAATCATTTAAATAAATATTTTAAATGCTAACTCAAACAAAACTGTTATGGTAGCAACGACAGTGGGGTTCCCAAACTGCATCACATTTATACCGTGTAATGAGGATGACTAATACATAGATAAACTGGTACACAATGATTATTTTACGTAGCGTTTAAAAATAACAAAAAATTGTCTGTTAGCTAATTGATTACAGGATGACTATTTTTAACCGACTTCTAAATAAGTAGGAGGTTCTCAATTCGGTTGTATTTTTGTTTTTGCAAGTGAAGGTGTACTAATTTCTGTGGGGTAGTTATCACAACTAAATAGTTAAAAAACCTATCAACTTCCAAAAAGAGCACTGAACAGAATATTACAAAGTGAAAAATGACTTTAATTTCGGTAGTCGATGTCCCTGGCTTCGTTCTTTTTTTTTGTCACCGACTTCTGAAATTAATTTTTAACTTTTTACAGTGATAGGAAGCTGTTATAGCTTCATATTTTATCATATAAATGCAATGATAGGTTAACAAGAAAGCCGATGGCTTACTCTGAAAAAAAAGGTTAACACCGGTAACACCAAATAGAGATATTTCAAAGATGCGATGACAACGTTTGAAACAAAGGTCTCATAATCGTGGGGTACAGAGTAAAAGTTTTTACATAAAAAATCCTTTATTAATTAACAGTAATCTACGTATTCCTATCTTGGTATCGGAAAGTACAAAACTGAAAACCTAACTATAAAAGCTTTGAGTCGGCGACAGGTGAAAATCGATACTCAAAAAAAAGTAACAACCTGAAAGTGACCATTGTCCTACGCACAGCAAGGAGACAGAACAGTTTTGCATCTCAATTCCTCGTTTCCAATACGAATAATATCGACCGATGATACACAGCAACCTTTATAATAAATGGCTATATGTTAATGAGATTTCAGGTGAGGAGAGGCGGTGCCGGCCGAAGCCCCGCCCCTGCCAGCCATTGTCTTCCTCAAACCCGGTTGAAATTGAATAAATTAACGCTAAATTTAATAACTCTATTAACGTTTTGTCGACGCAAACAACTCCTGACGTATAATAGTTGAAACGTTTTCAGGGGCGGGTTCGTTATTAGATTAGATACGTTGACTGTGTAGGGGGACGAGAAAGCTTTCCATACTGATTAATATCATGATCCAAATAAAATGGTACACAAAACAACATTATTTTTATCTGATGTAAGAGCTTGTCAGCTTTTGTTAGAGTCACTTTGCAATATTTTTTACTGCTATTTTGTGTGACGGTCGGTTACACCGGGTAACTTAAAAATTAAGTTAAATATCGGATTTGAAAACTTATGGACAGCTAATTGGTACATTGTATTATTTATTTTTTGAAAACCGACAAAAATTAAAGTTCAAATTGTATCATTATAACTGAAATAAAATTTGTATGGAAATTATAGCAAAACTAATAAATTTATACAATAGTTTAAAAAATACTAGAAACACACGCTTTTATAAATGCACGTAAAACCAAAAACTTAATCGTGGTTAAAGTTCATTACAAGACTTTTCTAACTAGTCCAAACACAGCTATGATACGATGTTCCATCATGAAGTTCCCGTTCATATCTTCCGACTCCATCATCAGATCAGTTTGACAGTACTATAGGTATTATTGTATTGTCATCAGAACTACATACAGCTGCCAATTTTCATGACGCTGCGATCCTTGGAAGATGGTTAAATTAGTCACCTTAGATTCCATTACATAGTTAGTTACATACAGGTCGACCTAATAAAAGCGTGTTAAAAACAAAGTTATATTCCATATGTTCGAATTTGGAACAGCTAACTGAAACTTTTTGTAAACTGATAAATGCTTAAGTTCATATGTTCAGGTTAACAGCGAAATAAAAGTTGTATAATTGTCAAACAAATTTCAACGTTGGTAATAATTGTAACTCCCTAAAGCTAGGAATAAAATCGTTTCCTGTCGTTGAAAAGATACTACTCTTTTAAAAAATAGCATCTACTTCACATCGTAGTTTTTTTGTTTCAGATTAGTCATATAGATAAGGTTTTATAGACCAAAAACAACATATCTGTGCTCTTTGTAGAGCTGCGCTGCACGATTAGTGCAGTTCAGCTCACCTCAAAGTACAAATGACAAAAACACTCAATCTGTTCTTTCGTCAAAATACCATTTCAGATAGCTATCTACATGGTCTTCACATGATGTGACCAAGATTAAATCTGGACTTTAAAAGAGATTGTGACCTCTGAGTTCGTTTCGGCCTTTTTTCTCAGAGTAGTGAAATGGGAAAGGCCGACCTCATTTTATTTAAAAAATATCATTGACTTGTAAAAGCTACTTATAAAACAGAAGTTGCTTTCCAATAGTTAGAAAGATTTATATTAAACTATCAAACTCGTAATGGAACTCGTTAATCAATCATTTTGAAAAAGCTTCAAACAAATATCATGTAGACAATTTTTAATTTTTCTGCTGTGAATGTGTATCTAAACTTCAAAGATATTTTCCTATTAGGCCTATGCCCATTACAATAGGAGCAATATTTATGAGCTTATTATGCATCATTTATGATATACCAATTCTATTAGAATGCAGCAATTGACCAATAGACCAATTTTATAAGATTGTATTAAATAGTTTTGCATGCTAGTTTTAACTAATTGTTTTAGAAACTATACAATTCTGTAATCTGTAATGTACAGTCAGTGCCCTGTATTAACTGACCCCTCATGCAGAAGAAATGAGGAAGAGGGGTCAGGTAATGCAGGGAACTGACTGTAGTACAAATCTAGCGGATAAATTGTATTTAGTTTAACTTAACCAGTCAATTACCGTAATTACAGACACAATTAAAAACCATTGTGTCTGATACCAAATGTGGTATCTCAGGGACTTAGAGGTTAAGAAACACTCATCATCTGTATAGCCTTTTTTTCAACAATGTTGGGTTCAGCTTCCACTATCACCGGATGCAGCTAAGTACCAGTGTTTTACATGAACGTAGATTATTATCATATTTACGTAGACTGTTATTATATATGTATATACTGTTATTATACACCGTGACATTTTAGTCGTCTTACAAAGGTTGTCTACTCAATTTATCCGACATAATATAGAGGTATATTATGTCGGATACATTGAGGCGTGATTAAAAATTGTTACAATTTATTAAGATAGGTACTAAAAAAATATATAATGCATTAGAATTATGAAATATTCTGTTAATAATGTTTACGTATCATACGGTGGAGAAAATACCTACCCAGTGCGCGAGTCGGCTAGATCATTCCATCTCCATTTTCAATGAGACAAAGTACGTCATGCGTCATCATAATGAATATTATTTTTATTTTTTAGTTATTAAAATGTTATTGTTTTTCTTATCAAATCAAATCAATTTATTTCGGGCTACAAATACCCATAACATAAATACCTCACAGACTAACATACATATGTGTAGTAGTCATTGGTTACATGAAGCGGGCTACCATTGTAAGACGATTAAAATGTCATGGTGTATAAAGTAAAAAAAAAAATTAAAATTCAACTCCGCTATAAAGTTTAATTAAAACGAACGGATCACATTTAAAAAAAAATAATCAGTGACGTGTATATTTTTTGTGAATAAACCTACTTTACAGAAAAAAATATCTTGTAATATTTACTGAAATGAAGTTTCATGTTTTTCTGAATACAAATAACTGAAATAATAAAAAGCGATCAGTGTGCCTGGATTCAAACTCACGACTTTTAAGTCGTTCGTCTTAAAATGTTGGCTAAAATCATATTAAAAACAAATTACGAAATTAATGAGTGCATTAATCGTACATAGATTAGTACAGCGTGATAAATAATCTTTTTGTATCTAATATCGGAAAGCTAACTCTACCCGATCTACACTACACTATATATTTTAAAAAGTAGGGTATGTAAAAGTAGGTACTTGGGCTTTTTTAGTTAAGATAGCAAATTCAGTGAAGTTTTCTTATATTTTATTATTGTGTTATGATTCTTATTTTACTTGAAAAGGCACAACAAATTTAAACGTAGTTAACTGTACCAAAAGACAACCTACTCCAAAAGATAAAAACGGACTTGAAAAAGTTATATTTCTTTAAAACAATACATTTTGACAGCAGGAAGTAAGATACCTAGTGAGTTACAGTTGTATTTTACCCAATCTACACTGTGATGAATATTTTATAATTAGGCTGCGTAAAAGTAAATAATTGTTTTTTTTTTAGTTAAGATACCAAAACCAATGAAGTCTGACAACGTAATATTTTTATTTCATTATTCGTCTTATTACCTATAATGTTATCAACTTAAAATTCTTGTTTTACTTTAAAAGTCGTTACAAATTTAATAGTAGTTAACTGTACCTAGTCAAAAACATACTTGAAAAAGTTATATTTCTTTTAAACAATACGATTTGACAGCAGTAATAATAAAATAGTTTGTTTAGTGCGAATAACACGTTAAAAAATACAAAGAAAATTAAACAAAAACAAATAAACTTAGGTAGAGAAGTTTGTTGTTCTTACCTGAGATAAAGATTTTCCAATACACCATAGTTAACACCTACTATTATATTTAGCTACACATTAATAAATCTAATTCAACTAGTCTATTCTTATTAATTTAGGATTATTCATGATATTTTATTAAAGATATGTTAAAATTAGTTTGATATGTTGTCTGTATTGATATTCTTTAGAGTGGTTGTTGTATTATATACAATTTACTCTAATTCAATACGTAAACATTGATTTGAAATGTTATTTTCGATATGATTTATACGCTATTTATTAGTTTCAAGAAAACAGTCACGCCGGGGGGCATCACTCTTATGGAGGAAACGACTGGAAAATTGTGGAAAAAAAACACAAAAAATAAAGTTTCGATGGTGATAGTGGAAGTGTTTTCGGAATGTTGTTGTGGTAAGAAGGTGTTGTTACCGATTCCACCCTTAAGAGTGATGCGCCCCCGGCGGGCGCGCCACGTGACTGCCGGCGTCGCTGAAGCTTTGTGTTTACATCCCCGAGCTCCCCACCCCACCCCCGCCGCCGACCCATCCCCACTCGTCATATTGTTCGCAATTTTACTGTTAAACAGGAAATCTGTTAAGGAAAATTTTCCATGGAAAAATACTAGTTATTTATTTCGCTACCCTGCCGGATGCCAGTGGAACAGATTCGATTCAATCACTAAAAGATATTTTTCCATGGAATTCATAATAGCTCTCAGCATTTTTATATCCCCTGTCTTTACCTATACAAATGTAGGTATATGAAGGTTTACTTCATTCGCATGAGGTAGGTATACAAACTATGTTTAGTATGGACTAAACTATAAAACTGTTAAAGTGAAAATAAGTTAAAAATGACTGAGAAAAAAACTCTATCAGAATTCAAGAATTAGAGGCAGGTAAAAAAAAATCTTGTTTGATTTGTTTTTTTATGCACACGTTTAAACAGACAAGAAAAAGGAACATAAAAAAACGTACAAAGGTGCCGAAACAGCACAAAACATTGTTAGACCTTTGACAAAACCTAACCGTTAATGGACCATCACATAGTCAAAGGTCGGAAATCATTATGAAAATCTAGCAAAGATATACATAGGTAGGTACAGTAAATCACTGAAAAGAAAACTCTTTCAGAAATCAATAATTAGAGATAGGTGAAAATTGACTTAATGTTGTACCTTCAAAAGCAAAAGCACAACAAAGTGTTAACAAAATATAACAACTGACGGACAATCACATTTTAGTAAGTCGAAGAAACGACCCAACAGGACCTTCGCTCGACTGGAAACAGAGATAAGGGGATTGCCGCCATAAAAACAGAATTACCTTCACGCCGAGTAAATTGGGAGCGGGAAATTATTAAAGCTCTTATATTGGGTGCTAACGTGTCAATTATAGTTAGGGGTGGGAAGATTTAAACTTACCTTATTTTCTTGGAATAGCTAGACGTTGATATTTTTTGTGTGTGCTGATTGAGCCAGACTATAGCGTAAATACCTCTTACTGCTATAGGTAAATACATGCTTTAAAAAATTAATTACAAGTGCAGGTATCGGTTTACATGATGTTAAACCGGCTAAGTGAGTGTCAGACCACACACAATGAATTTATCCTAAAATCCAAATTAACATCGTAGTTAAAAAAAATTGGAAATAGTTTTTCGTATCTTACAAACAAATTCATGACATTATTTTTTTAAAGTTTATTTACATTTGATCATGTGATTTGACTGCCAGGGTCGCGAGATTCGTTCGAAAGAGTTAGCGTGGCCCTGGCATATGGGCAACTGAAGGAAAAAAATAAAAGTCGTCGACACCCGCCGTTCAAAGTATTCAAATATTTCAAAACGATATAAGTTCCTTGAAACGATACGAAAAAAATGTGAAGAAAGTGTCACTAGCACGGTCAAAACGGTAATTTGAATAGGCAGGTCAAGGACTTTTATTTTTTTCATATCCGGCACAGACTATAGTAACATAATTCCTTTGCTGTAGACATCTTGGGAGTTCTGCGGGGCGAACACGTGATAAGCTTAAGTCACATATTTTTATCTCAGTTTGGGAACAAAAGCTATGATAAAATGCGTGATTCAAGCCAGAGGCCGTGCATGGTCCGCTAATAAAAAACTGCGTTAAGTGGTTTTGATAGTCCTGTCTTAATGTTAACCTCTACCTAAAGAAATCTGAAGATACCTTGCTCTTTTCGCACGTTCTTGTCGTGATTTTAAAGGTCCAAGCGACCGCAAGCCTACGTATTTGATTTTGATTTCAAGTGCTACAATACCTTCACGCGTTCCTGAGATGAAGAGTCTTGACTGACAGATAGACGGATGGACGGAGCAACGGAGCGAAATGATTGTATAAGGCTTCCGTTTTTTCCGTTTGAGAACGGAACCCTTAAAATCATTCATAGTTAAGTTATACCAAAACCCGAAATTACGTGTACCTCATTTTTTCTCACTGCTGGTAGAAAGTTTCTTCAAAGTATATCCATAGATTTTTCTCTCTTATCGCATGCTTTTCCTCAAGTTTAAATAGTTTTTCCCGGGCTTGATTAATGTGCATTTGTGGTAAATGCACCAACGACTCTATAGGGTAGCAGGAACATGGACGAACAACTTGTTACCATGGATTCAGCGCATTAATCTCGAACCCCTGAACCTGTGTTGAAGTTTTTCGTCGATAATTTTTTTTAAATGCTGTTCCATACATTTTCATCTGGTATTTCACTTTTATATGAAACAGCAGATATGTTTTTTTCATAAACTACGCAAGGGCTTCTAGAATCATGTATTAACTTCGTAGTGGTGATCAGACCAAAAAAATAAAATCGTGGGGCGCGCGAAATTTCTACCAAAAATCAACCGCTCATACCATAAATACTATTAACATATTTACTCAGGTTACGCTATGCCCGCTACGTTAAAAGCTGAGATCAGTAATAACCGATAGCTGCATAATTATATGACTAATGGCTTCCCTCCATTAGCGCCGCACGGCGACACCGTCGGCCTGTCTGTCACGCCATCCACATAATTATTATTGTCCTGTGCTTACTGTTTATAGCTGTTTAAACGACAGTCGTAACGGGAACACTATTTTTACATAATTTAGAAGCTTCCTCACAAACCTACCTAATATTCTTATCAGTTTTCGTTGACCGAAGTCTCTTATGCTGCTACGTATACCGGTGAAATTTTCGAATTCAGAACAAATGTTTTACTGCTCCAATACTGAATATGCTATGCTTCACTTTATAGGGTACGGGTCCGGTAAAGGGATTTAGGTGCTGGTAAGATAAATATAACATAACAACCTGGCTGCATTCCCCCAAGGGATTAGTACAGAGGTGTATATTGCAGCCACATTTCACCTGTTATATTTATGTTCCACAAATAATTCAGGCAGAAATCCAGAAAACAGGCAATTATTAGATGATATTA
Organism: Aporophyla lueneburgensis; assembly: GCA_932294355.1. Classification (NCBI taxonomy): domain Eukaryota; kingdom Metazoa; phylum Arthropoda; class Insecta; order Lepidoptera; family Noctuidae; genus Aporophyla; species Aporophyla lueneburgensis. The sequence goes on along the minus strand of OW028746.1, from coordinate 14,609,437 downwards.
AGGCCAATTCTCATAATTAATACCGTTCAAAATGTAGTCGCAGTCTCATCTTGGCGATAATTAAATGTCAAAAATTTGTCAAAAATGTACGGATTTAGAGGTACAATATTTTAGACAGATTGAGACTGAGATCAGACTGTGAACGTTCTTAAAATTACGAGGACCGAGCCAGTTTTTAACCGACTTCAAAAAAAGGAGGAGGTTATCAATTCGACTGTATTTTTTTTTTTTTTTTTTTTTATGTTTGTTACCGCATAACTTTTGACTGGGTGAACCGATTTTGATGATTTTTTTTTTATTTGAAAGCTGGTGCTTCCCGAATGGTCCCATTTTAATTTGGTTCCATTTGGACAATGGGGTCCATGTGAAAACCATATAAGTCTTAAATTTGCATTATGTATTTGCGCGACAAATGAACGAATAACGCGATTAGATTAGTGCGGAGTATCTACCACAACTAAAAAGTTAAGAAATAAAAACTTTTTACACAAAAAACAACCGACTTCCTTAAAAAAAACACTACAAAGTCAAAAATAACTTTAATTTCGGAAGTCGGTGGCAAAAACCTTAAATACAGAGCCTAAGACACCGACTTTCGAAATTAAAGTTATTTTTGACTTTGTAGTGTTTTTTTTAAGGAAGTCGGTTGTTTTTTTGTGTAAAAAGTTTTTGAATTACGAATCCTAACTGTTTTAGAAATGCAGTTCTTAATACGAAATTGACAGCTCAGTTCGATGCCAAGTCCTCATTTTAACAACTTTATTTCGATTAAAGCAAAGCTCTTTATAGTAATAAATAACTATGGTTCAATCGAAGTAAAGTTCGAAATACAAATACTGGCTCAAAGGATCAGGCTAGAAATAAAGTTATATTTCATTTTATTACATGACGAAAAGCGTTTATTTGATTAAAGGCAAATTCTGAAAGAGTCGGTCTGTCAACCCATTCCAAGCGTAGTAGGTACGTATGGAGAAGAACGGGCAAGAAAGTCCATGGGTACTCATTAAAATAAAATATTTTTTACAAAATATACTGAGTACTAATTGACTGTATCATTAATATAATAAAAAAATATATAATAAAAAAATATACGATAATATATAATAAAAAAATATACGAGTAACGTGAGAATCGTGTAAAACGAAAGTAAAGAAAAAAAATAAGCCATGACGGCTTAGAAATTATAAAGAAAGAAAAGAAAGAAAGAAAATACATTTATTTAGCACAAACTCAAAGGCACACAAAATAATACAGCAAAAAAAAAACAAAATTAACAAAAAATTCAATCAATAAAAAGTGTAAAGTGCGATGTTAGAAACTAGCATTTAAGTGTGCCCCACGGCTGCGCTAAAAAGGTTCAGTTCAGCAAAAATGCCAGTCAACTAGTGCCTGACGCTGATTTTCAACTGGACCTGAAGTGTGAGCGGACGAATGTAAATCAGTTTTATACAAATATTGCAACGTAGCGAATGTATGCATACTTAAATAAAATAGATGAGTAGTTAAATGTTGATATACATATATACTACGTGTAGTAAGTATCTAGTGTAAGTACATACTATATTAAAACATAACATAATAATATTAATATTAAATATTAAACTAAAATAATTTAACTAATAATTTATAAGCCCTAACTTAGGGCGCCTGTCCACAAACTTGAAGCATGGATCAAAACCATTCAGCTCAACCATATCGAAGGGTCTGTCGGTATGGTTCCGGACGTAAAAAATAGCACCATCCCATTTCTTCCCATGAGTGACGTAAAAGGCGACTTGAGGACCTACTAGAGAATGGGCAGCAGCGTTCTCTACGCATTTTACCACCATACTGCGATCGCCAACCCACCTGCCAAGCGTTGCGATTCTGCCAAACCACCCCTCAAATTGAGGGCGGCCTATGTCCAGCAGTGGCCGACTTACGGCTGAAATGATGCTGATGATATCGAAGGGAACCAAATGACCCAACACATGCGCCATTATCAGCAAGATATTTGAATAAACATACTCGCAACTACCAGAGAACCGAGTGACACTGGCTGAAATGGATTTTACCTTAAGTAAATCCCTAAAACGCTTTTCCCTAAACAAACTGCACAGTGGGCATTTCTATCCGTTTGATTAAATTCAGAACTCCGCCCACAACCCTTTTTTGCATCACGCTGTGCCCTAAAATATTGTAATCTGTTCTCTCGGAATGAATTTGTTTGTAAATTTTTATGGAATGTTCTTGATTGTGTTACTGTGTATGCATTGCCCTCGAAACGATTATTTTCTCATGATTATCGACCACTAAACAAATTCACAACAATTATAGTGTACGCTGTTTAATGGGACTGTGTTTCAAAAATCTATTTATCATAACACCAGTAGTGCTATTCTGTAAAAATCTCACCGTGATAACTTGGGTGAAGTGAGCTAAAAATGACGTGTCATTAGTGTTAATCCCCAACATTAGATTAACTGACAGCTCACTTTTAGGTCACTTCACCTAAGATCTCACGGTGAGATTTTAACAGAATAGATCGACAGGTATTATCTATATAAAATCATCTTTTTTGGAAGTCCTATAGTTAATACATTGAATGTACCTATATATTTCTCGTTTTTTTTATTTGTCTCGAATACACAGCTTTTGGTTACATGTAGGTATATTTTATGTTCATTTCATTCGTGCAGAGTAAACTATTTTACTTTATTAACATAAATTTTATCAAAATATAGACGAAACAAAAAGAAAAAAATACATCAAACGAGAAATGATTACAATCCTGAGTAACTCCGACATTTGTTTTGTAAATATCCCAAAGAGAATATAACCACAAATATTTCTTTCAATGAGTTCTACGAAGCTCTATCAAAAGCAAATACAGAAAAATGATTTCTCTCTAATGGTACCTAAGTCTGCCAGGGTCGCGAGATTTGTTTGAAAGAGATACCGTGGCCCTGGCACATGGGCAACTGAAGGAACACGGGTGGGGTTTAGTTAGTAAAAGTCTGAAAGGCCTCCCGCTCCACCCAAGAACGGAAGAGGTCATTTGATGATTTCCCAAAAAAAAAATGGTACCTAAGTCCCTGTACCTCTGGTATCTACAGTCCATTCCCAGACTATCAGCTCACTAGAGGTATAACGACTAGTACGTAATGGTGCCACCTTCACATTACTATTTGTGTTTGCGTATTCGTCTTGCCCAATCACAACGATTTGAAGGATTTTACTCTTATTCGCTTAAATAGAAGCGAATAAACCCGTAATTAATAATTATAGTACATAGAATAGATTTATTAATTTTAGTAAATTAACTTTGGATTAGATGGCAGTAATGTATAGATAATGAGGATAAATATTTTGTTACACAAAAAAAAAAAGTTACATCTTGGAAAAAAAAACGAGAATACATTTCAAATCGGCAATTTCATAGTTTGGCCCCTAATATTTGTTAAACAGAATCTATCTAATCTTTCAGTATATGCAGGTATATTTAATGACCAGTGACTGCCCCTATAAATAAAGCCAAATAAAAAACAGTAAAAAAACACAAATACCGAATATCGATGTGAAATGCCACCATACGACCGACCCACGCTGGTTACCAACCGTTTTACCGACAGTTTCTATGCGGCAAAGCCTCTTACAACGTAAGCTGGTCTAATTGGTATGCTCTCAGTGATATTATGAGTAGCGTTGCCTCGTTAGCAGATATTTATGTACATCAAGAATTACAATGGAAAATTACTGTTTATTTCGTGCTTTTCAATTTCCATTGATTTTAAATACAAAGGAGCGTTGTTTTCCCGAGTTTACGTGGAAAAGTAGAGTTTTGTGGTTAATCTATCCTGGTGAACGGAAAATCTTTAAATAATTTCAAGCCAGTTCCGAAAACAATTATTCTCAGTATCCATACATACTAATATCAAAATTCGATAACTGTCTGTCTGTCTTGTCGCCTTTTCACACCATAACCACTGAACAGATTTCGAAGAAAGGCTTGTCAATGTTCTGGGTGAGACATAGAATAAGTAATTTTCATCGCGGTTTACTAGTAAGTACCCGTGGGATAATTTCCGACCTCCAAACTAGCGAAACTGTGGGGAAAAGCTAGTTCTTAATATTTTAAGCAATCACCAGCCCTGAAGCTACCAAGTCCCAGGCTACTTCAATCATTTTACAATACTTAACAAAACACATTTACATTCACGAAAAGAAAATCAGATTCTAACTACCCAAAGCCACGTTGTACTGTCAGTAAACACAATCAGGAGTAGATTGAAATAATGATAAGTGAAACCGAGCTTATTAAGAGCTATTACATTCATAACGGGCGGTGAATGCCTGCTTGTTGAGCCCGAAAGACAGCCCGCGGACAAATCATTAATATGAACCGGTATTCATCACCATAGCGGCATTGAGATCCAGTGAATGCTATCCCGAAATAATCTCAGTGGGGTTCGGAAAAATACTTGCAGGGTTCCGAGGGGTGCGCGGGCGCGGGGTGCGGAACAACGGCCTCGTTACGTCAGTTCCGCCGGATGTCGCCTCGCGATGCATTGTCGACGCCTTGGAGGGTGGACATCGATGTTTTTATTTTCATCACAAACATTAATATGTTCATTCGGCCATACTTTATTTATTACGATTTTACGATTGGATGAGCGAAACAAATTGCTGGATAGGAAATGGTTTGTTTGTTTTCTGGGTAACGATGATAGTGTAGCAGGACACTTTATACTTAATATACATTATTACAGTATTACTAAACCATCTTAATCTTTACGCATAGCATATATTAAGGATAGGTGATTTATTATGAGTGTTTAATTTATTTTGTTTTGAATGCTAAAACAAATGCATGTTTTAAAAAATACTTATTTTATTTTGTCAAAATTACGATTTACAGGCTTAAATAATTTCAATTTTAGGTATAGGTAATAATTGTTTATTTAAATTGGCACCTTACTTAGATTTCAAGGGGGATGCGCCTTAGCAGCGCGCGAAATTTCAGTTTTCTTACTTTTTGTTGCAGTTTGCAGAAACAATTGAATTTTGGCATATTTTCTTTCTATAGAATATTTATTTAAGTACTAACACCACCCGTAATATCGCATTCAAAGCAAATAATATAAAAAACGACTAGAGCTCTACTAATCCTTCGCGATCCATCGAGAAGAACGCATTTCCAGAATCGTCACCCCTATTACTATGCTAGTAAGACGTCCAAAACAATTAGATAGACATGCCTAAAAATATTCATAAGTACCCAACCTTAGTCCCTCAGCAGCCAGCAATTAAGGCCAACGTCTCGACATTTATCCCGAAGCACCAATAATGATTACATCACGAAATAATTACGAGTGCTCAACACATCAGCAGCTGTCCACAGTATGGGAAAGTAATAATGTGGATGCAACGGAGGTGTCTTTTCGGTCCGTCCCCTCGGGAAATCACGGTAATCCGCGATGTCGACGGCGCGCCGGCTAAATCTCTGTCGAACGTAGTGCTGCGACAGTGTGGATACAACCTTATAATTGATATCTATGGGAATATTTTAGAAACTATTTGGTAGTTTTAGTCATATTCATATACAGTATGGGGGCAAAAAAACTACTTTAATTAGCGAAGTTTATAGTAGCTAATCGAACCTGCACCTAGCTTCTGACGTTTCACAAGTGGCCATGTAGGTTTATCTGAAATAAAAATATTTTGATTTGTGTTGAATTGATTTGAAACATCGGCAAAATCTATAGGTAAAAACTTCTTGATAGTTTCCAATTTCCAAATACTCCAATTTATTCTAGTATCTCCAGTATTTTCTTGTATTGTAGGCTCCACATTGTACACGGTTTGACATTTGTAGTTATGAATTGATAAGCAAAATGTTGTATGATAAACTTTTCCGAACAATTTATGAAATCAGACTATACAACTTAACCGTTTTTACGAACGAAAGTACTTAGCGGTTATACTTTTGCTTATGCATTTCGTGCATCGATTCTACAAACAATTAAACCAAGACTACAGTTACTATAAGCAAGTACAAGAAGAAAACCTCAAACCGTATTGAAGAATTTACCTTTGAACTTATAAAAAGTGTCCTAAAATAATTTTCATTTAAAAGTCTATTCCTGAAAAATCGTTCCCATCCTCATCCCTATCTAAACCGCAGCTGAATCCAGAGATCGCAGTGAATGGGCTGTGATGAATCACGCCCGTTCACACGGAACGATGTACCACGCATTAGAGCTGCGATACACAAACCACCATAGAGGGGACTTAAACCTGCAAAGAGGTTGGCTTGCTCCCTCCGATGTAGAGAACACGTGAACAAAAATATAAGAAACATTTTTTTAAGCCTTGTCGATTTTATGAAATACTAGCTTTTGTTAGTAGTTTTGCCCGCGTGAAGGTCGTACTAGCAAGATAAAAAGCATCAAGTGTTAATCCAGGTTATAAACTATCTGTGTGCCAAGTTTTGTCCAAATCCGTTCAGCAGTAATTGAGTTACAAACATCTAAAAATCTGAATTTTACATCGTATCTTTCGAATTAGTTTAGGTAGATCTCAATAAGGGATAGAGTAACTCGAAAAATTTCAAATCACCAATCTACAAAATGTTTTTTTTTTCTTCATAATTACCCAATTATAACGCCAGCATCCAAATGTGTCAACGTCAGTGATCACAGCATCATTTGATAACGAGCTCTTCCACGTAATATCCGAGATGACAATTATCGAGTTGGAGAAGTGACGGGGCCGTCCAGACTCATAAGTCTTCATTACTCTGTGCCGGGACCAAGTTGCTGGCGCGGCGAAACTTTGACGCGTCGATACTGAGCTTAAAGATGATCCGCTAACAATGTCCACCCTCCCCCTCGACGGTACATCTTTATCCTCCTGCTGCATTAAAAACTGCAATTCATTGTTTAGAGTATTTTATGGTTTTATTTCTCCATTAAAGTAAAACATTTCTGAAAGATTTGAACAGGTTTAATTGTTTCCTACTTGCTTGATGCAAATCCTTACATTGTACTTTAGTCTTATTTAAGTTTTGTTCCACGAAGGTACGAATACATACCTTATGCTTATTGAAAGTTCGATGCTGTGTCCCGCTGGACGTACTTACGTAACACACTGATAGGTAGGTATGACTTTCATTTTGATAGTCCAACAACATTCATTGCGCTATTTGCGTTGTTGAGCAGACAAATGTTTCAAACATATGAATGAATGGATTAGCAATATCTCGAAATGATCCAGATTGTTATTGATAGTGTGTTCCGCAATTAGGGTGCAGTTTGATAGTTTAACTATTGTGTCTTTTTGTGAATAGTGAAAATGTTTAGAAAGATGCGTTAAGGAGGCCCGTGAAATTGAATGTAAAATGAAATGGAATAAAATGAACTTAGAGGATTGTATTACCGATTTTAATGATAATAACTCTGTAAATACTTACGTCTTACGGTCGCTAATTATATTTTGTTCAAGATATAGTCAGAGAAACGCCTGTGAATTGCAAAAAATGTAAGAAAAATTCAATTTCGCGCGCTACCTTGGCGCTTCCTCTTTTAATTTCAAGTTCATTTAAATTCATTGAATTATTATTTGATGAAAAAGTCATTAAATGAAATGAACTTAGAGAATTGTGTTCAAGATTTTAATGATATATATAAAGCAAAATACTTAGTACTTGAATTAAATTTTGCTCAAGATACAGTCTACACACACTGCACACTGACCCGTTATTTGCAAAAAACATAAGATTTTTTTTTTCAGGCTACCCTGGTTTTCCCCCTTAATGTCTTTATCATTATGAGACTTGTTTGTTCTAAAAGCAAAGTTAAAACTTAATACATTACAACTTGAGCCTCTCATTAAAAGTGACGAATCATTAGGGAGCCCGTGACAATAAGATAATGTTACCCATTATAATTACTGCTTCGATATTTATAAACAGCGTTTCGTAGATAGATAAGAGAACACTTAACTAATTAATTAACTTTGAGTTATTTCTAGATTTTACCTCAAACGTCACTTGGTGTTGGTAGATATATGGTCAACCCACTAACTGAAACAAGCCAAATAATCCTGTGTACACTTTTAATTTGTTTACGTGATGCCACTGGGGGTACCGTGTGGTGCCGGACGTAAAGAATAACACCACCCTTTCTTCCCGTGGGTGTCGTAAAAGGCGACTAAGGGACTTACTAGAGAATGGGCAGCAGCGTTCTCTATGAATTTTACCACCATACTGCGATCGCCAACCCGCCTGCCAAGCGTGGCGATTATGGCAAAGCCCCCCAAATTCGGGGAGGCCTAAGTCCAGCAGTGGACGTCTTACGGCTGAAATGATGATGATGATTCGCTGGGGAGTTTGTTACACCACACTTCTCAGATAAAGCACTAGGAATTGGTGAAGGGCAGTCGTTTCTGGGGAACTGTCTTATGTACTTTTGACGTTCAAAAAATGCCTCAATCTAGTTCGAATAAATTACTTTAAATTTTTAAGATACTATGGGAATGATAAAAAATGAATCTCACGGTGAAATAATATTAGCATCTGATGGCATACATATATAGTTAGGTCTATCATGTTATGTACAAGCTTAAACAATACACATGTATTGCCTAAGGTTGCTGCGCAGTAAAGCTGCAATATTTTTATTGGAATTTATACATCCATTTGATGTAGAAACCCAGATCGAGAGATTTGTTCGCAACAGATACTGGCCCTGGCATATGGGCAACTGAACGAACACGGGTGGTTTTAGTCAGAAAAAGTCTGACACGCCCTTCCGCTCCACCCAGAGCGGGAGAGGTCATTTGATGATTTCCCACCCACAAAAAAGGGGGTTGAAATAATATCTTTGCATCAATTAGATCATAAAAAAATTAGCTCTTCCAATACATTTTGACTGCGTTGCACTTTTCTATGAAACACCAGATATTTTTTTTATGATAACTGACAATAAATTCTACGCTAGGGGTCAATGTTCCTAGTGCTCTTTATAGTAGACATGATTGTGTTGGTACAGTTCGCGTATTTTTTTCACTGTAGACAGACATTGCCACTTAGCAATAACAATTAGTAGGTACTAAACCAGTTAATCTGCAATTTGAATAAAATCCCCCGCTAAGCCGAACCTCACACACATCAGCATTCGCAGAACGTATCCGTCATTATCATATTGAGCGCACATTGGAAATGAGGAAGCGAGTGAGCCGGGAACAGCCGGGAGGCGCAACGATATTGCTGTTTGCCATCCACAAATATTTGCACGGCCGGCCTCCCGCCCCGCTACTTACTGGAGTTAAATCAATATTTAAATAATTTCAAACTTTGATTAATTTGCAGATATATTGTTTGCAATGATGTCGTCGGCCCGGATTAGCGGCTTGGTAATGTTATTGCTTTATTCAATGTTTTTTACTCTGAATATTTTTCTACCCTGTGCTTTTTGCATACCTAAGTAATTATAGTAGAGTAGTACTGCAGTAATGGTATTTACTAAATCAATTGTCTTTAGTTATAATAAATAAGTTTATTTATTAAATTTATCAACTTTAAACTTTATAAACAAACATTAGGTAATAACTTCGTTATCGCAAGCAATTAAAATGTGGTTACCTATCGCTAACTATTACAACATATTCCGCTTGACATTTCTTTCCCGTTGACCATGTTTTATCGCTTAAATAATAACAAATAAAAATGTCAAAACCTTACAGGAAACACCATTAAGTACCAGTTTATCCTGAGTTTATTATTTCCCAGGCAATTATACCAATTTCAATTTTCCTTAAAACTTTATTGATATATTAACGAACATTTAAACATTAACATTATCCAACTCGGGTCCGTCCGTTCTCAAATGAAACGCTTAGCAACGAACATAAAGTTTATTTACTAACAGATAAATAAATAAATAAAAAATAAATACCGTAATACCAACTACGCATATCAAATGAATAGCCACATAAACGTAACAGGGTGCGAGCATCGCTAGTACATCGTTCTAAACTGTGGCTATTAACCGGTTTTAGGGTATGAATGTTTTATGCGGCTCGGTGTCACCCGGCTCCCGGGGGAAGGGTACGGACAAAACTCTACTAGCACTTAATTAAGGGGTAGCTTCGGAGGGAATAGATTTTAATTAATATTACGCGGTGATTCGCTCTACGGTCTTATTGTTTAGTCCAGATTGAAAAATTCTTTTGAAATAAGGTTGCAGTTTCTAATTGGCATTTTCACTTTGTGTATTTTTGTAATCAGGCTATATTGTTCCCACTGCTGGGACACAGGCCTCCTTTCAGTGAGAGGGAGTAGGCCGTAATCTACCACGCGAGCCCGGTGCAGGTTGGTAGATGTCACATGTCTTCGAATTTTTGGTTCTGGGACATACCGGACACAAAGTAAAACGCCTGCCTGGGTTTGAACCCAGAACCTAGAACCGGAAAGTCAGGGCCAATACCACTGGACCACCACTACTCTCAATCTACTTCATGTAGCTGTTATAGAAAGCATGTTATAATATTTCAGATTAATATTTATTGGATTTGTACCTAACTGATTTAAAAATCAATCGATTGTTGGAACCAGTCGTCTTCCAACTTGATAAATATTTGTTTAAAGAAACTTGAATCAGAGCTAAGCAATTTACGTCCAATGATTTTAATCAAAAGAGAAATTAACTGTTTCACTCACAAACAAACTAACAAACTCGTTCAAGACTTCCGAAACTCAAGGACCTGAGCGTAAGAAGACAAAGAAAATAGAATATTCTTTTAAGAATTTAAATAAATTTCCAGTAAAGAGGGAGAGTCCGCTCCCGTTACAAAAAGGAAAACGAGTGCTAATAAAAATGCCGAAGATAAAACGTGCCATTTTAAAGCAGTGTTTAGTAAAAATGTATGAGATCCGTTTTATAAATTCAGGTTCATGTAAGTGATATCAAAAGCATTGCGGTTAATACCGAGTTAAGCAGCAAAATAAGTAATACCTAGTAGCAGCACAGAATCAAACTTTGTTTTCCGAAAATACTTTTAGTATTTTAGTACGCAAAATACGCGCTCAGACGTGGAGTTGCGGACACCACCCCGCTCTACCTAATATTCTAGTAGCAGTGGAAGTCCGATGGTATCAACCCAGATTTACAAGTTCTGGATCGTGAGTACGAACCCTTTATCTATATATTAATACGTGAAGCGAAAACTTTGGATCCCTTTTTACGAAAATTGGGCGGACGGAGGAGTATGAAATTTCGCACACTTATAGTTTATATAGAGAAGAAGTGACGAATGATAATATTTTTTTTTAATTATGCGTAAAAATATATTATTTTCAATAAATAACACGTTACACACACTAATATTCTCTACCGTGTATTTAATACACACATGCATAGATATTCTTTTGTTTATGATCCAACCGAGAATATCTGTCTTTATTTTGTGTCTATAGTCTTATAGTTAGGGAGCTGGCGAGCATTTCGATATATGATTTGCACACGTTTCACGTCGACGTGGATTGCAGTTTAAATCATTACGAATCGATTTGGTCCAATCAATTAAGGTCCTATGTCGCTGCGTTTTCGCGTTACAGTGGATTGAAGTTGCTTAAAAAAATCGGGGTATTAAATCATTTGCACATGTATGCCTCTAGAGTTCATGGTCACAATTATCTTGGAAAGGAAGAAAATCGAAGAGGTAGACAGTCAGGACTCTGCATTATCATGGGACGTAGTTGCAAAAATGTTAAAAAAAAGCCCTACTAATTACACGCGGTTCTCATTGCACCCATTCGATTCACTATGACTCTGTGGATTCGAAAAAACATGTGGCAGATTCTTTGCTCACTGATTTTCAGCTGTATAACTGTTTGAAATTCACGGAATCAAGGGATTATTGTTATTCTTTATAGTTTTATTCTTATAATTTTGTTTAATATTATCCTCTAAACTCACGGTAACGATTAAACTTCAGGAGCTGAAATATATGTAATCACATTTTTTCTCAATGCCAACCAGAAACGAAATGCGCTTGGAACTTTAATTAGAAAGTATTTTTTTTTATTGCATGCTTGATTGTAATCTGAATAGGATTAGGATCTGGATAGGAACAGTCTTTAACTTTTTTTAATCACGTTTTATTTGTGTAAAATACGTAGATTTTGAACCAAGACGTGTGAAAGTGCCTGAGAGCGAGAGAGAGGAAAAGCATGCAAAATAAAAGGGGAGGCTGTATATAGATATATGCTCTATACATTTAGTTTCACAATACGGAAAAGTTCGGAACTGAGTTATACCGTTCTCATACATATTCCCAAATAAAAGAGAGACACCACGAAAGGAACTATTGGGATTTTTATACCTGCTTGGTTTGGCGCGAGCGACGGGTTGAAAAAAAAAATCTAATGGTCTGCCTTTGGAATATCAGAGGCCTGAACGTCTGCCTCATCGATTTTCTTGGTTTTCATAAGGAATTCAAACATCAGTCCAAGAGGTAAACGTGTGCGCATAAAATAGCACACCTTTTTTTTACATTTTTGGAGCACTGTCAATAGACAACGCAGAGGCAACATGTTGGCAGACTATTTTCCGTGGTTCTTCTCATTGTTTTTAATCGAACAATTCAAATCCGCCAAGTGTGCACTTTATTTAGAGTTTTTTTAATCATAAAAATAAATGTAAAAAATGAGTACTACAAAAGTCAGAGCCCTAGATGTCTGCCTTTTCGATTCTTTTTGTTTCCAGGATGACTGTGATCATCAGCCCCAGAGGCAGACGTGTGCGCATAATATAGCACACCTTTTTTTTAAACATTGTTGAAAAACTGTAAATTTACAACGCAGCGCCACCATGGTGGCAGACGAGGACGATGTTTCCTAAGGTTATATTTATCACTATTAATAACGTCTGCCTTGTGATCATATCGAAATTTTGCTCGCCAGGTCCCTAACTATTAGGTACTGAATGTCAAGTAGATATATTAAATAACCTATTTCATTTTTAAAATCTATGATCATATATCGAGAATATTTGTTTTTACTTATATCCAAATTTAAGTTCCTTGGTCTATAGTGTTACTGAATGTCATATATAACCATATTTTTTTATATAATATTTATTATTATATATGTTTTTTTCATTTAATAATGTATTTCTTTTCAAATGATGTACGGTCGAATTTCGACCAATGGGCGATCACTTGTATAAATAATTTCATCACCACTGCTCTCAAAACGGTGAAGGAAAACATTGTGAGGAAACCGTCATGTCTTAGAAGTAAGACATCGAAGACATGTCACATCTACCGACCCGCACTGGGCCCGCGTACTGGATTACATCTCCTTCTCGAAGAGATGATCCCTGTATCCCAGCAGTGGGAACATTATAGGCTGATTATGCATTTTACAACGTAACTGATCAATGCAAAAACAATACAAAAATACTTTGAACCAAAAAGTCCGCGATCACACTGCGGTGCGTTTCTGGTTCCATAGTACCTACCTACCTATCTTCTACCTAGGCATCATGAATGTTCAACAGTTTGTGTCCATGAAAACTAAAGAAACAAATAGAATCCTTCAACATCACAAATTGAGTCGTGAATTTCTGTTTGTATTCTAGAATTCACAGGGCCGGATTTAGGGGAGGGCAGCCGGGGCTACAGCCCCGGGGCCTCCACAAGTGAGGGGCCCCCACAATGAGAATTAAAAAAAAAAACGAACTACGATGAAACAAAATCGCCTATTAAAGCTATCCTTACTAAGCATTGAAAGTGATCTACTTCGGGACCTGGATTTCAGCGAAATCATCGACGATTTCTCGTAGAAAAAGGCTCGTAAGGTTTCATTCCTTAACGCGATAGTTTAGTTTCATATAATTCTTGTACTTTACTATACCCACAAATGTTTCTTAATAAAATTTAACCTGTCTTGTAATAAATTATTGAAACACTACAATTCAAAAAATTGATTCATCAATTTGGAAAATTATTAGGGGCCTCAACTCCTTTGGTGCCCCAGGGCCTCCAGACCTCTAAATCCGGCCCTGAGAATTCAATTGCCCACGGATTCGCCCGCGTGGATGTCGGAAATTATCGCAGGTATTTTTCTAAAATAAAATATTTTTTCTAAAATAAAAGTTGCCTAAGTTACTCCTTGTTACATCAGCTATCTGCCCGTGAAAGTCCCGTCAAAATCGGTCCAGCCACTTTAGAGATTAGTCGGAACAAACAGACAGACATACAGACAAAAAATTTAAAAAAAACCGGCCAAGTGCGAGTCGGACTCGCGCACCGAGGGTTCCGTACAAACTTGTAGGTATTCTTGGTTTAAAAATATTTTTTTTTTAATTTTTATATTTTAGTTGATTGAATGTAAGGTAAATTACGGTTTACGATTTATGACGTTTTAAAAAAAAACTACTCACTTGATCTCGTTCAAACCAATTTTCGGTGGTAGTTTACATGGTAATGTACATCATATATTTTTTTTAGTTTTATCATTCTCTTATTTTAGAAGTTACGGGGGGGGGACACACATTTTACCACTTTGGAAGTGTCTCTCGCGCAAACTATTCAGTTTAGAAAAAAATGATATTAGAAACCTCATTACCATTTTTGAAGACCTATTCATAGATACCCCACACGTATGGGTTTGATGAAAAAAAACATTTTTGAGTTTCAGTTCTATGTATGGGGAACCCCAAAATTTATTGTTTTTTTTCTACTTTAGTGTGAAAATCTTAATGCGGTTCACAGAATACATCTACTTACCAAGTTTCAACAGCATAGCTCTTATAGTTTCGGAATAAAATGGCTGTGACATACGGACGGACGGACAGACAGACAGACAGACAGACAGACATGACGAATCTATAAGGGTTCCGTTTTTTGCCATTTGGCAACGGAACCCTAAAAATGTTGTTTTGGTATATGTACCGTATATACATCCATATACACTTAGTAAAAAGTGGTTATTTTAATATTACAAACAGACACTCCAATTTTATTTATTTGTCTAGATGTCTAGATAACACACTCCCTCTCTCGAAGAACAGGCCTGTATTCCAGCAGTTCCCAGTGCTGCACGGTATAGATTGATGATGATGATTATGCTATGCGTCTGCTTACCAATGACTAACGCATGAAAATCGAATGAAACGGTTAAAGAGATTACTACTTATTTTTTCTTGATAAACTGCTCAATAGCCCGCCCCTTTAATATCGCCTTTATTTAGCGCCATCAGTGCAATATCGGCGCCCTCCCATTAGACGTAAGCAAACAACACTTGAGCGCTCTCTTATCATGGCAATATCGATCCTGTTGTGCCTACTTAAGGCGAAAACGCCAGGGCAGCCCGCGAAATTTAAAATTTCTGCAAAATGCAGGTATATGAGGTGTAGTATAAATGTCAATATGTTATGGTCAATAAAAGCAGTGTTACAACGCTCAGGCTCAAATAACCCAAATGAACGACTTTTTTTATGAACAACTAGCACTCCATCCGCGTGAAATTTATAGCTCATGTTACTCCGGTATAATGTAGTTTCTCATAGGTCAAAGAATTTTTGAAACTCGGTGAAGTAGTTTTTGAATTTATCTATTACAAACAATTTTACAAGCAATCTTATTAATCTTTAGTTATAATAACATTGGTAAAGACATCAATACAACCAGGGACTGAATTACCCAAAAATTAAGATACCTTTAAATTTCGGTATGACGTCTGTTGGAGGTGGTGGATATTAATTAATTAATTAGGCCAGTGGTATGAAGTAAGTTTATGACCATAATAAGTTTTTACATCTTCAAACATGTAACAGAGGAAAAGCAAGCGACGCCAAGACAGGCAATTCTTTAGTAAGTAAAAAGGGCGGGAATGTTGCCATATTATAAATCAAGATTATAACATTTACCACAGATTACAACAACGTCATACCGTTAAATTTGGGTTACTGAAATATTTCGATACCGTAGCGTAGGTATATCAGCGGAATTATAGGGTTGGAAATACATACCGGTATACATATTTCGGTAGAAGTACTATAACCTTTATAATGATTTCGGTACCAATACCTAAACCTAAATAAATAAGGGTTTTCTTTGATGCACCGCCTCGTACAAATACTAGTTCTAACGTGTTCGACACCCCCGTGCACCCGCGCCACGCCATTTTTTTTAAATCTTTATTTAAAGAGCTTTTTCGCTAAATGCGAATATGTCACTATATAAAACGAAAAAAACGGAGGAGATTCACAGTTCGACGCGTTTATTTTTTTTTATGTATGACCACGCACAACTTTTTACATAGTACTCCGATTGTGATAATTCTTTTTTGATTGGAAAGGGTATACTCCGAAGGTGGTCCCATATAAATTTGGAAAACAAAATCGAACGAAAAATAGAGGATGTTTGATTGTTCACTCACTGATTGTAATGTTTAACTACGCATAACTTTATACAGAGTAGTCCTATTTTGATCATTCTTTTTTTATTGGATAGGGTATACCTTGCCAAGTATTATTAGTACATTAAAGCCACAAAAAATTATAAAATAAAAACTTTTTAACAATAAATTAAGCCGCCGAAAAAACTGAAAAGCAAAAAATAATAAACCTTAAAATTTTGAGTCGGCGCTGAAAAATCAATGAACAAAGATCACTCAAAGCGCCGACTCATAATTTAAAGGTTTATTATTTTTTGCTTTTCAGTTTTTTCGGCGGTTAAATTTTTTCGCTACCGAAATCGTTTAAAGGTTAAATAACTATTAAGTCCAACCTTTATTTGTAAAGGTATCAGTATAGCTCAACCTTTATTTTAAACCGGTACCTGTATATTTTTGCGGTATCTTAACCTTTAACCGTAACCGCTTTCAGTCCCTGAATACAACATTACAACCTGACAGTGATCCTCAATTTCGTGGGTTCTTACACATTCTTGCATAAAACCTAAGCCGTCAGATGTCACAAGTCAAAGTGAAATCATTTGTTATTTAAACGCTACGCTCAAACACATAAAAAAATTGTTACTGTCAGGACGCGCGACGTGTTTCTGAAAACAAAATGTTAGTAACATTTTGTTTTCAGAAACACGTCGTGACCGAAAGACATACATACCTACCTACATACGTTGTTATACAGAAACCCAGTTATATCTAAACCAATGGCCAATGTTTTAAGAGATCGTTACTTTTTGAAATGTCACATAGTCGATCAGTTAGTCGAAAAGTTGAAGCTCGTTGCCCATTCCAAAACGTAAACAATAACACCAAAAAGTTACCGTACAAAGATGTATATCTATCTACCTATCTATTCGATACCTATAGCTTGCTATAGCGACCACCGGCCCCCCTTAGGACGAAAAAGTCAACCGTACCGATTCGTCACGCGGTCAAACCACCATTAATTTCTATAGAAAAATACACCGATGCTTTTACCAGCTCCTTCGATAACATCAAAACTACATTAGACTCGTTTTTCATGTTAGGTACCTACCTAAAGTCTTTCCCGGTCCTTTGAAATATGTCACATACTTACTATTTAGGTACTTACCTACCTAATTACAAACACGTCCGTTTTAAACCGCCAATCTTCAAGAATTTAAAGGTTTATTTAATTACCTATATGCAACACAGAGGTCCCGTGTGGCGCCGAACGTAAAGAATAGCATCACCCCATTTCTTTTCGTGGGTGTCGTAAATGGCGACTAAGGGACTTACTAGAGAATGGGCAGCAGCGTTCTCTATGCATTTTACCACCATACTGCGATCGCGAACCCGCCTGCCAAGCGTGGCGATTATGGCAAAGCCTCCCAAATTGGGGAAGGCCTATACCCAGTAGTGGACGGTTTACGGCTGTAATGATGATGCAACACAAATGCGAGAGAGGCTTACCAAGGCAATCCATCTGGGGTCTCTTGGCGACAAGCCTCGCTAAAAACCTTAGTATGAGTATTTGATTGCTCACTGCGGTACAAGTTGTCTATGCATAAGTCACACTATTGACATCATTAAATATTGTCTCTTGTCTGATGGAAGGCCTCTCACAGACTCAGTTGAAATGAAATGAAATGAAATGAAATGAAATGAAATGAATGAAATGAAATGAATTGCACCGATCCCAGCGTGGTTTGACCAGACTCGATTAATCGAATGAACCCCAAGATTTGCACTAGCCTTTGAAGCCTCATATTTCATGGTGCTACATGGGCCATTGCATATCAAGAAGTAGACCGGGGGGCGCTGTAATGGTAGGGAAGACTAGGGTTGTAACGGAGGCCTTCTTAGCGGAGGCGGAGGCGGATGCGGAGGCGACGAGTTTCACCTCCGCGGATGCGGAGGTTAACGGAGGCGAAGGCGGAGGTGAAAGTGGATGTAGAAAAAAAATGTAATTTGTGGTTCATTATAACCAGGGTTCTTTCTTTTCCACTCCACACAGTTCTTCGTATTTTTCTTTATGCATTGACTTGGAATGCCCTTTAAGGGGGGAAACCATGGGCACGCCACAATTGCGGCGGTAAGTCCCCTCTTTGAGGAGTGGATAGAGAGGCGCCACGGCGTCCTCACCTTCCGCCTGACGCAGGTTCCCACCGGGCATGGGTGCTTCGGTGGGTTCCTGTTCAGGATAAAGCGGGAGGATACGCCTGGGTGTTTCCATTGTGAGGACCGTCTGGAGGACACGGTGGAGCATACGGTGGAGGTTTGCCCTGCCTGGGCGGAGCACCGCCGTGTCCTCGTGGAGGCGATCGGCGGCGGCGACCTCTCGCGTCCGGCCCTGGTGCGAGCCATGGTACGGAGCGAGAGGGAATGGGAAGCCGTCACCTCCTTCTGCGAAGCAATAATGCTTGCGAAGGAGGAGGCGGGTCGCGTGAGGGAGTGGCAGTCTCAGCGCCCTCACGTTCCTAGCCACCGCAGGAGGAGACGCCCCGAGCGTCGGGAGTCGATTGCGGACTCCCGGACACCGTAGGCGCGAGCTTGCGGGTGGCGAGCAATGGGTAGCTCGCCGCCCGGTAAGGACCAAGCTCGGGTCGATGGCGCGTAGTGTTCCACGCGCGCCTCAAAGAGATGTCAGCAAAACTGAAGGGGTCTGCTAGGCTAGGACCGATGCCTGCCGGGGTCACGTGATTGTTCGAAAGAGATACCGTGACCCTGGCACATGGGCAATTGAAGGAACACGGGTGGGTTTTAGTCGTAGAGCGGGAGAAGTCATTTGATGATTTACCATCCAAAAAAAAAAAAAAAAGGTGGGGAACCAGTTTAGACTAGACAGTGACCAAAACGGCGATATCTCCAAAGTTATGTATGGAAGCTATTTAGAAATTACACCTTAGGAATCGTTATGAAATTAACGGGGAATGTACGGATTTCGCAATATTTTATTTCATATACGTTTTTCTCCAAACGACTTTTTTTCAACTGGTGGGCGGGCATTCTAGCTCAAAAAGTAAATGACCAATCGTTCTGAAGTTATGTGTATTTTTTATTCAATTCCAATCCATATGAACCTAATTCTGGGATTATATTATTACTAAAAATATATGTTTTTATGCAAAAATGTGAAAGAATATGGTATAAAAACATGACATTGTGTTGAAACACCTCAAAAATATGAAAATTTATTTTTTTATTAAAATTAGGTTCATATTCTTAGAAAATATGTTGTTAACAAAAAATCTCATTTGTTAATGGCTTCATCGTGTGACGTAAATAAATATAACAATGATTTTGCACTAAATCACGTAAACCAATCAAGGTTCAATTAGAATTACATCGGTAAAACTTCGTACGTTACGTCCAACTCGTCCAAGCATTTCGATAGGTTGATTCTTGTCGTGTATCACAGATACAGTCGTGTATCTTAATTTGACAAATGACATGCGTCCGCCCCCACCCCAACCACGTTCCCGCCGCGCACTCGTTGCTTCTTGAGTTCTTGACTTGACCATTTCGTGCGCGATACGCGGCCTGACGGCTGAATCGTCGTCGAGCGTCGTTACACGCGCTTTATTGTTCTCTGATTCGTAAATAAACCTCCGTTACAACTCCGCAAAAGTTTAACGGAGGCGGAGGCGGAAGCGAAGATACGATTTCTTGCGGAACTTCCGCAGTAACGGAGGCGGAGGCGAAGCTCTGTTACAACCCTAGGGAAGACGTGCCCATAGGATAGGAAAGGATTACGAGCCTACCGACTATGCAGCCTTAAGTAAGCATTGGACTAGTGGAGAGAAGGGTGATATTTGTCTATAGGCGGGCATCTTTTCACGTCGTCGCCGGCATGTTGGTCCAGGTCGAGCTTCACCGATGCATCTTTTGGTGGGGTTAACCGTTTGCTTGGCTCTTTTCTATGTCAAGGCTTTGCTATGATCCATGTTGTTGTTTTCTTGGTCGTCTTCTGAGTTCTCACTGCTATCAGTTTCTGGTTTTTTGTAGATATCACTAGCCGCTTTCTTGATCTTATTTCTGTCTCCAGCCGTGTCCCTCCAAAACTGGATTTCCTTGTCGAAGTATTTCATGTCCTGTTTTAGGTTGTCATTCCATGTGTAAATAGGTCGTCCGACCTTTTTAGATTTGGCCCTGTACTGCATTGCTGCATGTAACAGGTGTGGTTCAGAGCGTCTGAAAATGTGTGCCAGGTAGCACATCCTATGGTTCTTGATGCGTTTTGTTATAGTTTTACCGTCTAAGATTTGATGCATTTTCTTAAGTCTCGGTTTGTTCCTAGCATGGTTGATCAAGTCTCTCATGATAACTCTTTCATATCTTCTCAGTCTTGAACGGTTCGCCTTTGTGAGTGCTGATACTTTTAAGCCATATATCATACAAGGTACGATAATCATTCGATACATAAGTGTAGCTAGTTTCCAGTCCATTTTTGAGTTCAATATGAATGGTAGTAATGATTTAGCGTTTCTCGTGGCCTGCTGGCATCGTTTTCTAATTGAGTTTTTTCTGCTTAATGCGGACGTTATGTAAGTGCCTAGGTATTTGATTTCGTCTGCTGTTGGTATATTTATTCCGTTGAGAGTCACGTGGGTCGTTTTCTGTGTTTTTATGGGGTCCCTAATTTTAATTTTTGTTTTTGTTTCGTTTATTTGAAGGCCTACACTATTAAGTAAGGGTTTTATGTGGTATAAGATGCGTTCTAGTCCTTATAGCTCATATGTAATTAGAATAAGGTCGTCCGCAAATGATAAGACTAGGGGGAGGGAGATTTCGCGGTCCTGATCTAGTTTGATTATTCTCAGAACTTCATCGATGACCTATGTAAAAAGGCGGGGAACAGGGGGCAACCTTGTTTAACTCCCTTCCCTTTGATAATCCAGCTGCTTTGCTGGCCGCACCATTTGATGCATGTTCTTTCATTCAAGCATGCCGTGATTATCCTGTTGGTCATCGATTTGTTGGTTCGTTGTAATAATATGTCTCTTAATGCCTTCAGGTCAATGTTGTCAAATGCTTCTATGTCGAGGTCGAGAACGTACGTTCGTTTACCTGCACGCCATTCCTCGTCTAGAACCCTTTTGAGCGTAAAAATGTGGTCATCTGTTGATCTATTGTTTAAGAAAGCCGCTTGGTAACTGCCTAGTTCCGTTATTATGTCGTCAAGTTTTTTAAGTAAGTATGTAGCGTAAATTCTATAGCCCGTGTTGCAAATCATTATGCGGCGATACTCGTTCATATCTTTAGGATTGTTTCTTTTTGGAATTGGTACCTGTACGGTCTCGAGCCACGTGTCCGGTACTGTGTTCTCTGACCAGGCTTTAATTATGTGTTTAGTTACGGCTTCCTGTAATGGTTGGGGCATCGCTTTGTAAATCTCGATTACTACTTGATCCGTTCCGGGGGCCGTCCCGTTTCGCATTTTGTTGATGATTCCTATTATTTCGGCCACCGTCGGTTCTTTGTCTTTTGCTTCTGTTATCGGTTTTGTTATGTTTACCGTTGGTATGCGAAGGCCCTCAGAGTTTTTTAGTATTTTCTCCCATTTGGACATCGGTATGAACGCGGTTCTTTTTTGGCGCTTCGTTTGCTGTTTGTTTTTCCTATAGAATGAATAGAGCATTTGCATGCGCTTTGCGGGGTGCGTTTTACCCAGTCCGGAGAAGCAGGCTCTGCATGTTTTTTGTTCCTCCAGATATGTATGTAACCCTTTGAAGTATTGTCTGACATTCTTTGACGCGATTATGCCTATTGGGGTTATCCGGTTGCCTGCTTTGTAGGAGTTTGGCCTTTTGTACGTTAGCGAGGGCTATTCGATGGTCCCTAGAGTACATTGGCTGAAGCCTCAAAGTTTCCTGAGCAGAGGTTTTTAGTACACCCGTTATGGTATTCCAGGGTATTTCGGTGTTTTCAATTGTTGGGATTCCCATATTTGCTAGTTTTTTTGTGATGCAATCTTGATATTTTGTTTTGATGACTGCTCTGTTGAGAGCGGCATGGTTGCATTGTTTGTAGTTGAAGTAATTGGGCTCCTTTGTTGTTTCCTTGGTGCCTTTGTCTTGCTTTAGTGTTTTATTTTTGTTTTTATTTACAATTAAGTTTGATTTTAGTAGTCCCCAGATTATTTTATGGTCGGAGGTGCGACTGGTGACCCATTCACCTTTAATAGAGTAAAAAAGTTTTCCTGCTACCTGTGGCGTGATGCTGTGATCCAATTGCGATTTTTGAGTACCCTTCGACCATGTTATTCTACATGATAGAAATAAATACTATATAGAAAAATAGAAACAACAAAAGCTAGAACCTTTTGTTGTTTCTATTTGAAAAATTTCCCTGTTGGCTATATCCATTAATAGTTCGCCGTTGTAGCTGGAAAATTCATGGTGAAGGTTTTGTTGTATCAACCCTTTGCGTTGGAAGGTTAATGTGTCTTGTCGACCGAGTACATTTCCTTGGTTTTTGTCTAATCAAGTTTAATAAGCCTGTGAATGATCTGGTTGCTTTCGCGGAACAGCTGTTGATGTGTAAGTTGATTATGTACAGAGGAGTTGGTTTGTCATTTCCCATGCCAACCTCAAGAGTAGCTGACATCACGTCGGTGTCCTTTTTACTGTTGACTAATTCTATTTAGGCATAAAATTGCAAGGCCCCGGTGTGCGTTACCCGCAGTTCCTGAGAGGTACCAGTCGTAGTGTGCGGAGCTAAGTGTTCCTGCGTTCATCCCTGTTTCCTGTAGGTTAGCTATGTGAGTGCCCCTGCGTGACAGTTCGGCGTCAATTTGATTTCTTTTTCCTGGTTTCGAGGCGCCGCGAACGTTCCTATGCGTTGCTATGCGCAGGTCTGTGCAAGGGTACTTAATTGTGGTAGAGGTGGGTTTCTCAGTATTCTGTATCCCGTGTCGTCCGCGATTATATCTGATAGCGGTGTAAGTGGTGTTGATTCTTGTTGTTCGCATGGTGTTAATGAGTTACCTACTTGGCTTTTTACGAGCAACCCCGTTTGTAGCTGGGGTTTCGTGGGTTTTTCTTGCTCTTCTCGGGTGTTGTACCTGTTACTAAACGGTTTGGTGTTTCGTTGTGCTTTGACGCTGGTTAGACCTTGCGTTATGATTATCCGGTTGTTATTGCATTGTTTGTCGTTTGTCAGGACCCAGCTATCATAGTGCCGGTTCATGAAGAGGATGTGTATGTTAGCGGGAGCTGGTTCGCCGGTCGGTGAATATACCTGTGTGTTTCTATTGTTTATGTGCACATGCACGTTCACGAGGTAGAATTCGGACGCGGCGATAATTACATCTTCGCCACCCCAGAATGTTTCGTTAAATTGCGCAGTTATGTATTTTGTAATCCTTTGTTCCTGGGAAAGAATGCTGTTGGGGAGAAATTCCTGTATATTATTTAGAAGTGCTATGTGAATTCTATCATCATGGCGATGTTCCAAGACGTATGCGGCGAAGTCTTGACGAACATTCCTATGATCAAATGTTAGGCCGATTAGGTAATTAATTTGGTGAGCAATCGCTCCAAACAGACAATTCCCGTCTTTTGAAATGGGTATAATTATGACCATTGTAAATGCTTTTGTTTGTGGGGCAAGTCAAAGACACGTGCAAGTCGGACGCTCAAGCTGGCTGCACTTGTAGTGAGTCAATTTATAGGTTTGACCTTTTTTTTTAATTCTTTTTTTTTATCTGAGTAACAAGATGTGCATTCAACTTAAAAATTGAGGGTCTGGCTCGGGTACCCTTTTTTTATTATTTTTTGAACTTTTCGCCTCACGTGTAACCGATTCAAATCGGAGTGGTTGCTTTTAGCAATTTAAAAATTCGTTACTTTGTTACAATTATAGCATCTTTAGTTGTGGCGTCTTAGTAGGTATCGTATTCTGTTCTAAAATGATAGCGAGAAAAGGTCTGTTAAGTAGTTAGTGTGAACGCAATCCTTCACACAGCGCTTGCTCGTGTGATGACGATTTTGGGTTCCCACGCGCGGCAAAACCAAGCCGGTCTTACGACAAAAATCCCTGAAATATTAGGAACGGGCTCACCGGGTTCATCAGGGGTCAGTCTTCTTCTGGCAGACAGATTCTAATGCAGTCAGGAGCGCACAGTGACACTTTTGCTTGCTTATTTTATACAAGGTGTAACGTAACTGAATGGACGCAAGTCTGCCGATTGAGCCAGAGAGAATTCAATCCTATCTCAAGGCAGTAGGGCTCAGATTCAAATGCATAAAACGATGCTAGTGTACGCACACGATTTTTTTCCTCAATACTCTAATACACTCAAAACTCTAATTAGGGTGTATGAGGCCCTTGCTTTAATTATGTTACACGTTGTATAGGCACCCGATTACAACTTCTGACACAGAAGCACACACACAATAACTCGGTTCGATTTCGAAGTCAGGCGGGTAAAATACCACATCTGTTGCGCGCGCGCAAACACGTCCGGCTGTGTCGAAGACTCAGATTGAACCTCAAGGCCTCTCACAGACTCAGTTGAATAAAAATCAAAGGTTCAAAAAACTAAAAAGGTGACCGGCAGACCGGTGCGATGCGACGATTTTACATGAAATTTTCATAGAAATTGTTCTATTAATCTCGCGTTGTGCTATCGTTTCGCACCTGTCTGCAAGAGCCTCTAGTAAAAATTAAACTAAAAGTACAAAAATATCTTCAATAAGTTTTTTTTTTTTTAAACCTAGGGTGTGTTACGGTATTTTCGTATTATTATCATAATACTAGGTACTTTTATAATTACTATCAACCTAAAATATTTAATAACAACTAGCTGAACTAGCCACGCGTTGCTGTGGTTCAGTGGTTGAACACATTTTTACTCATTATTTTGATACTATCATATTAATATTTACTAATAAAGCTGAAAATAGTTTAACCGATTTTAAATAATTTACTGAGAAAAAGAAACATTCTGCCAAATCCCGCCAGGTTGGCAATCGCAGTATGGTGATAAGATGCATAGTTTGAATTTAAAGCTATTGAAGATAATTATAAATTTTCTAGTTTGGTTTTCTATGAAAGCGTGTTTTTTATTTTTAAGGTCTGTACTAAAATGATAAAAAAGAACCACTTTTGTGCGACTCAGTCTGTCTGTCCGTCACAGCTGGATAACTCAAGAGCTACTAATGCTATCAACTTGTTTAGAATAGTTTAACCTCTAAGTCCCTGAGATACCACATTTGGTACAGACACATTCGTTTTTTAATTGTGTCTGTAATTACGGTAATTGACTGGTTAAGATGATGTGGCCCAACAATTTTGCAAATAAGAAAGGTATGACTGGCTTGTCAGTCTAGTGGTCAGTGACCCTGACTGCTAAGACGGAGGTTATGGGTTAGATTCCCATCCAGGACAAATCTTTGTGGGATGAGCACAATTATTTGTTCTGTCTGGGAGTAATCTATCTATAATATGTATGTATGTACAAATATATATGTATATTTATCAGTTGTCTGGTTGCCATAGTACAGGCTCTGCCTAGTTTGGGATCAGATAACGGTGTGTTGGTTGTCCTAAGATATTATTATAGATATAGATATTAAATAAAAACATATATCTTTTTTGCAACAGGGAATGAATGGGGGTCTTAAAAATTCGAAGTGGGGCAACTAGAGCATGTAGGGTACTTATCATAAGAATGAGCATTATTTTACATTCTCAAAATTACATTACTTCAACTAAGGACCAAGAGATAGCGCTGATCTAAAACTGCAATATAGCATAGCAGTGTTAAAATTCTCTGACGACTATAGCCCCGGCCAATGAAACTGTAAAATATTTCATTGTTCACAACCAAATGGTATTGATAGATTTCGTTCATTCGCTTTTATGGGCGATAGTCTGGTTTATTACAGGATTAATGAACTATCTAGAATTCAACCAGGTGTATAATTTTTCCAAAAACTACTAAAGTTTTTGAAAAAATTATAATATAAAGACATCCTACAGTTATTGCCTCTGTTGGTTGGCAATAATGTATGAGAGAATGTTATAGTTTACTTTTACCAGTAAGTTATCATAAGCAGTTCTCGCTAAGCTTTGTAAATGATCATAAAAATAAAGACATAATAGTAAAGTACTGTTCGCCTATTCGCCCATCCACCTGTCCGCCTGTCCATCTATCCTACTTTTGAAGAACTGTAGTAACTGTACGTAAAGTAACATATCCAAAATATTTATACATGTTGGTAGGTATGGAATCCTCGGTGCGCGAGTCCGACTCCGCGATATTCTTTGTCATAATAAAGTGTTTCATTACGATGCGATTAAGTAGGCAAATACTTAAATAGGGCAGCAGTTTTCTCGTTCTCCTAAACTTGGACCATATTATTATTAATATCTGGATGATGATGAATACGAGATTTGCTCGGTTGTTTTTAAAATAATAAGTTTATGTTCAAGTTGACTATCGATAAAGTTGGTCATTGAAAACAAGAATAAAATGACATTTTATAAAAATTCATCCTAGCTAGATCGATTTATCGCCCCCGAAACCCCCTGTATACTAAATTTCATGAAAATCGTTGGAGCCGTTTCAGAGATTCAGATTATATATATATATACATACATACAAGAACTGCTCGTTTAAAGGTAATGATATGGCGTCCCACATAGGCCGAAATGCATTTAAACTGGCGTCCACCTGCTTTAGACGTCCGCATACCGGACGCCACTTTTTTAGTCAGTGTTACTTTGGCCCTTTTGGCTCTAGCGACCTGTACAACAAAAATTGCCGGAAGGCAAAAAATCACTGAAGCGCTTGCATTTGTATAACTAAAACTTCCGCAAAATCCCGCATCAACGGTGCGTCGCTCGTGTAGCGCGTATATCGACAGTGCGTATACTCATCTAACACACTTTCGATAAAGCCGATTATTTGGCGTCCAATTGCGACGTTGCCAAACCGACTGTATTTGAACGGTGTGAAATATTAAATGAAAACAACAAATCAGTTGTACACAGTTTGCCGAAGTTGCCACATACGTATCGCTGCTTATTTGATGCTCGGTTGCAAAATAAGTATTGTGCCCTTTTTTTTTTTTTTTCAGGATCGGAAATCATCAAATGACTTCTCCCGCTCTGGGCGGAGCGGGAGGGCGTGTCAGACTTTTACTGACTAAAACCCACCCGTGTTCCATCAGTTGCCCATGTGCCAGGGTCACGGTATCTCTTTCGAACAATCACGCGACCCCGGCAGGCATCGGTCCTAGTAGACCCCTACACTGCTGCTGACATCTCTTTGAGGCGCGCGTGGAACACTGCGCGCCGTCGACCCGAGCCTGGTCCTTACCGGGCGGCGAGCTACCCATTGCTCGCCACCCGCAAGCTCGCGCCTACGGTAGCCGGGAGTCCGCAATCGACTCCCAACGCCCGGGGCGTCTCCTCCTGCGGCGGCTAGGGGCGTGAGGGCGCAGAGACTGCCACTCCCTCACGCGCCCCGCCTCCTCCTTCGCGAGCATTACTGCTTCGCAGAAGGAGGTGACGGCTTCCCATTCCCTCTCGCTCCGTACCATGGCTCGCACCAGGGCCGGACGCGAGAGGTCGCCGCCGCCGATCGCCTCCACGAGGACACGGCGGTGCTCCGCCCAGGCTGGGCACACCTCCACCGTATGCTCCACCGTGTCCTCCAGACGATCCTCGCAATGGAAACACCCGGACGTATCCTCCCGCTTTATCCTGAACAGGAACCCACCGAAGCACCCATGCCCGGTGAGAACCTGCGTCAGGCGGAAGGTGAGGACGCCGTGACGCCTCTCTATCCACTCCTCAAAGAGGGGACTTACCGCCGCAATAGTGGCGTGCCCAGCACTGGGTTGCGACAATCGTACCCGCCATGTCGCCATGAGATCACACCGGAGCTCTGTCCGCCGTGCCGCGATTTGTCGCGGCAGCGGAGTTTCGCCCCGGCGTTTCGCCTCCTCGCGCCACTCCCACATGTGCGCGAGGACCTTTGCCTCCAGATCCCATGGCGGCACTCCGGCAAGGAGGCTCGCCGCCTCGCACGAGACCGTGCGGTATCCCCGGATTAATCGGATGGCCATGACCCTCTGGGCCGCAAACAACCGGCGCGCTGGGCGCAGCCTCAATGAGGGCGCCCACACCGGTGCCCCGTAGAGGGCCATGGACCGCACGATCCCCGCGTAGAGCCTCCGGCAGGAGGCGTTTGGACCCCCCAGATTGGGCAGGAGCCGCTTTAATGCAGCCCCAGCCCGCTCCAGTCTGGGAGCCAAACGTCGGAAATGCTCAACGAAGTTCCACCGGCTGTCGAGGACAAGTCCCAGGTACTTCATCGTCGTCTCGACGCCGATGTGAACCCCTCCTACCGTAAGTTGGGAACCCGCAGGTGGCGCGTTCCGAGGACCATGAAAACCCATGGCCTCGGACTTGTGCAATGCCACCTCGAGTCCCAATTGCCGGATCCTATCGACGATTGTCGCAACCCCGCGTGTCATTAATTCGGCCGCTGCCTCGTACGACCTCCCCTGCGCAAGGACCAGCGTGTCGACAGCGTAGCAAACTACGCTGACGCCGCTAGGGAGGTCGGCGCGCAGCACCCAGTCGTAACCGATGTCCCACAGATGCGGCCCCAGGACCGATCCCTGTGGGACACCGCACGACATCTCTCGCCGGTTCCATTCCCCTTCGTGACCGGGGTAGACGACGGCCCTATCCGTCAGATAGGCCTCGACCACGCGACAGAGGTAGGTCGGCATCCGGTGATACCGGAGTGCCTCCCTAATGCAACTCCAGGGTAGGGTGTTGAAGGCATTGGCGATGTCAAGAGACACCGCCAAGACGACCCCACCCCGGGCCACTGCATCCCCCGTCGTGAGGGCTCGCACGCGCATGATGGCGTCCACCGTTGAGCGCCCCTTGCGGAAGCCGTACTGGCCGTCCGACAAGTCCGGCCCCTCCCGAAGTATTGTGCCCTCACTTGTGAAAATCAGGTGTTGGCCATCCGTAAATTATACAGCTATTTGAAGTCGACTATATGATTTTGATTATATTATACGTTCGGAATATGCTTAATAGCATACCTAATAACAATACAACAATTTAATATCTAATATTTTCTTAAAATTAATTATGTTAGATCTGAAAGTCACAAAAGTAAATTGTCATTAATACGTTGAATAATACTAATTATTTTACGTAATTTTTAGGGATTGTTTTTTAAAGTTTTATAAATACAGAAAACTATTTCAATTGTTTTCACCTGTCATACCTATAGGGTAACCCATCTGTCTATAATAAATTATTAATCTTAAATCTATGTGTGTTTATTTCATTATTTTTCCTTGCGACTGTAGAAAAATACACGGATGTCGAATATGGGGCGGCATGAATAGTATGTACCGTCAACTGAAGTTCGTTTATGGCTTCAAAGCTGCGCGACACATATACGGATGTCAGTTTGACGCATACTTTTCATACTGTACGATATTTGATGTCCGTATACATAAATCTAATAGCACTTCTTCCTTTTCCTATAAATGCATAAGCTCCCATTATGAATTTGTGACCCATCACAGTCTCAGATAAATAAATCATAAATGATTTTATTTGCAACCAAGTACTTAAGCCCATTATGGCACTACGTTAGAAAAATAATCGGACGTAGAATATGGTGCGGCATGAATAGTATATACTGTCAACTGACGTCCGTATATAGCTTCAAAGCTGCGCGACACATATACGGATGTCAGTTTGACGCATACTTTTCATACTGTACGATATTTGACGTCCGTATACATGAATCTATGGCACTACGTTAGAAAAATAATCGGACGTCGAATATGGTGCGGCATGAATAGTATATACGGTCAACTGACGTCCGTATATAGCTTCAAAGCTACGCGACACTTATATGGATATCGGTTTGACGCATACTTTTCATACTGTTCGATATTTGACATCCGTATACATGAATCTATGGCACTACGTTAGAAAAATAATCAGACGTCGAATATGGAGCGGCATGAATAGTATATACTGTCAACTGACGTCCGTATATAGCTTCAAACCTACGCGACACTTATACGGATGTCGGTTTGACGCATACTTTTCATACTGTACAATATTTGACGTCCGTATACATGAATCTATGGCACTACGTTAGAAAAATAATTGGAAGTTGAATCTGGTGCGGCATGAATAGTATATACTGTCAACGGACGTCCGTATATAGCTTCAAAGTTAGGCGACACTTATACGGATGTCGGTTTGACGCATACTTTTCATACTGTACGATATTTGACGCCTGTATATATGAATCTAATAGCACTTCTTCCTTTTCCTATAAATGCATAATCTCCCATTATGAATTTATGACCCATCACCGTCTCAGATAAATAAATCATAAATTATTTTATTTGCAACCAAGTACTTAAGCCTAACATACAAGGACACTTTTTTCTTTTTTTTTTGGGTGGGAAATTATCAAATAACTTTTCCCGCTCGGGGCGAAGCAGGAGGGCGTGTCAGACTCTTACTGACTAAAACCCACCCGTGTTCCTTCTGTTACCATGTTGCCGGGGGCCACGATCTCCCTTTCGGACAACCCTGGCAGGCATCAGCCCCAGTGAACCCGGTCAATTCCGCTGACATCTCTTTGAGGTGCGCGTGGAACACAACGCACCGTCAACCCGGGTCTGGTCCCTATCGGATGTCGAGCTACCCATTGCTCACCGACCGCAAGCCCGCGCCTACGATGGCCGGAAATCGGCCTGTGATTCCCGATGCCCAGGGCGTCTTCTCCTGCTTCGATTAGGGGCGTGAGGGCGCGAAATTTGCCTCTCTTTCACGCGTTCTGCCTCCTCCTTCGCGAGCATTACTGCCGCCCAAGCCGGGCAGACCTCTGCCATATGCTCCACTCTGTCCTCCGGGCGATCCACACAATAGTGACACCCGGGCGTTTCCTCCCGCCTTATCCTGAACAGGAACCTCCCGAAACAACCGCGACCCTGCGTCAGGTGGAAGGTGAGGACGCCGCGCCGTGGCGCCTCTCTAGCCACTCCTCAAAGAGGGGACTTATCGCCGTAATTGTGGCGTGCCCAGCGCTGGGTTGCGACAATCGTACTCTCCATGACGCCATGAGATCCCACCGGAGCTCTGTCCGCTGTACCGTGGTTTCTCGCGGCAGTGGAGTTAAGCCCCGGCGTAAGATATAAGGACCCTGGAAAGGTTTCGCAACGATCAGATAACTTATAATTAGGTACACTAGTGGCTCTGTGAGTTGTAGACCTCGCGAGACTGTCTTTTTTGCATAACTCAGACGACGGTGAACTTGAGCGACCTTCTTCAAGGTATACAGCAAAAGAAGTAAAGAATGTATTGGTACATATGAAGCGCGGAAAATCCCCGGGACACGACGGGCTCAGTGTGGAACACTTAAAGAACGCTGGTATCCATTTGCCCAGGGTACTAGCTTTGTTTTATAATTGTTGTGTGTCGCACGCTTATCTGCCAAAAGATATGATGAAAACTATTGAAGTTCCTAATGTACAAAATAAAACTAGTGATATATCAGATAAAGCGAACTGCAGACCAATCTCTCTCTCTTTTAAAGAATGATGTCAAACTTCATGATGCTCAACATGGGTTCAGAGAGGGCTTATCTACGGAAACTGCAATTTTATGTATAAAAAGACTGTAAAATATTATACAGGAAATCAGACTCCTGTTTTTGCCTGTTTCTTGGATACCTATGTCACAGGCATTTGACATGGTGTTTTGTGATAAGTTATGGTCTAAATTGTGTGTGCCCAGTGAATTGATGAGTGTTTTTAAAAACTGGTACACACATCAAATTAAATGTGTAAAATGGGCAAATGGACGGTCGGATGAGTACTACGTGATGGAATGTGGAGTTAGACAGGGTGGATTAAGCTGTTTAATTTATATATAAATGTGCTTATTCTCGAGCTCAGCAGTTTGCATGCTGGCTGCTACATAGATGGGCTAGCATTTAATAACAATAGCTACGCTAATGACATGGCGCTGCTGAGCCCGTCTATGGCAGGTCTCAGAAAATTTAATAAGGTTTGTGAGCGTTACGCTGAGGAGCATGGTTTTAGATATAACACGGACAAAAGTCAATTTCTTATCGTTAAGGTGGCCAATAAAGGCGCAGAGAGATACCCTACTGTCACTTTAAATGGTGGTGTCATATGCATATTGTAGCGGAGGATTTGAGGAACAATCTAGATCGGATCAATGAATACCGGGAGCGAAGAGCATTATCAGTGAGATGTACCTAATAGTTTTTTACTCGTGTAGCGTTTGGACTAGTTTCACTCAAAAAGCTGTTAATGCTCTTCGTGTTCAGTGCAACAATGCATTCAGGATGCTGTTGGGGCTGCCACGCTTTTGTAGTACCACGAAGATACGCTCAGCAGTGGGCGATTACAGGCTGCGAATAATATTATATCTAGTTAATAGTACTCTTTGAATCTAGTCAAATTAAACTTAGAAAAACCCGTAGTAAACTCATGCTAATATTAGGGTTCCTTCGTACGATGAGGAAGAACGATTGATTCCACAGTAGTAGTAACATCTTGTATAGACATACAAAAATGAACGAATAACGCGATTAGATTAGTGCGAAGTATCTACCATAACTAAAAAGTTTTTATTTGTAATGTAACCTTTTAGTTATGGTAGATATCCCGCACTAACCTAATCGCGTTATTCGTTCATTTGTCGCACAAATACTTATTGCAATGGACCCCATTGTCCGAGTCTCCAAATTAAATGTAACCATTCGGGAAACACCAGCTATCAAATAAAAAAAGAATCATCAAAATTGGTTCACCCAGCCAAAAGTTACGATTATGAGGTAACAAACATAAAAAAAAATACGGTCGAATTGATAACCTCCTCCTTTTTTTGAAGGCGGTTAAAAACACGATGAATAATTTTCAATACTGTGTCTCTGTATTTAGGCTTTTATGCCTTGACTATTAAAATCAAAACTCTTAAGGTGGATGTGTGTTTTTATTTTTAACTCTTTAGTTATGGTAGATACTCTGCACTTATCTAATCGCGTTATTCGTTCATTTGTCGTTCAAAAAATAATCATCAAAATCGGTTCACCCAGTCAAAAGTTATGAGGAAACAAACTTAAAAAAAAAATACAGTCGAATTGATAACCTCCTCCTTTTTTTTTGAAGTCGGTTAAAAATGAGAATAGCCCAAATAAGTCAGCGGTCAACCGTGAAACTAAAAAAAATATTTACTTAGAGTTAGAATAAACAATGCGTTTTGCGAGACTCCGTGAAAGAAAGAATTAAGTATAAATAAACGAATCATAATGCTGGCAACGTCGCACTTTCAAATCCCAACCGTCTGATTTGGACGTAAAAATATCCACGCAATAGATTATTAATATAGATATACATAGGAGATCAATAAAGCTTCACTATTGTACGGGGTCCAAAAATGTTTGGGCCTAACTACAAGAAGAATATTGCCGCAAATAAATGAGCAAGAAAATTAAGTATAGTATGGAGTAGGAAATCAAAAAACTAAGCAATATTCGTCAACAGATGATAAAAAATGTTAGCAGAACTGGTGGACGTCGTAATCATAATGATGCGCAACATGCTTGACGCCAAATGAGTTACTGGATGTAAATATGTATATATACATATATACAATAATTGCTCGTTTAAAGGTATAAGTTATATACATTGAAATAAACTCTTTGACTTGGACTTTTCTTATTCTGTAACTTGACAGTTTAAGGGCGAGCGCGCACTGCCTTGCGGTGCGTTTATTCTACCGCACGGTAGAATAAACGCAGTCACGCGTCCGCGCACTGCGGTGGAAAAAACGCACGTTTTGTCATTCAAGTTACAACTGTGCAGCCCACAACACATGTCGTTATGAACTAATACAAGAGTCGCTATCTGTATATTATATCTATATACTAATATTATAATGCTGAAGAGTTTGTTTATTTGAACGCATTAATCTCAAGAACTACTGAAAAAATAATTAATGTTTGGTAGTAACCCATTTATCGAGGAAGGCTTTAAACTATGTAACATCACGCTACGGCCAATAGGAGCAGAGCATCAATGAAAAATGTTGCAAAAAACGGAGGAAATTTATTCCTTTTGAGAGCTGTGCTGCGTAAACAGTTACAATAACGTAACAATTATTTATGACGAAATTGTTCCTATGGAAAAATTCTACAAAAAATTTCATGATGGCATATGTCTATCTTTTAAGGTTGGCTCACTATAGCGTTTTTAACTGTATTCAAATCATAAAACTGACGAGGGGAGTCGGGGCTGCAAGAAATTTAACGCGGACAAAGTCGCGGGCAGAAGCTGGTCTTATAATAGTTTGTTAAGAATTGCTGGTCCTGAAATTCTGCGATTGACTCTCGTACCGCCGCCATCGCCGGACAAACGCCAAGTAACGACATATCTGTGTCGCAACCCAACAGCAACTGAGCGTGTCTCAATGCGTTTATTTCACCGCAGTGCGCGGTACTTCTTAGAACACTATGCGATACAAAAAAAATTGCGGTAGAATCACCGCAAATTTGCAGCGATGATTCTACCGCATGCGTTTATTTCACCGCAGTGCGCGCACTTCTATGACATTTCATACTTCACAAATTATGCGGTAACAAAACGCATGGCAGTGCGCGCTCGCCCTAAAGAAGAATAATGATACCATACTAAATTACTAGTGTTGAGGTAGTGATAAAAATGATTTAATTTAAATAAAACTTTAAAAAATCGTTTTTAGGATCCGGAATATAAGAATAATTCATAATTTTTAATAACAGTTACGTCATTTTTTTATTTTCTTTTAATGGAAATAAAACTAAATATAAAAATCATGTCATTTTACTTTCTCTACTTTAGTAATTTTACTGCTTCTGGCAACCGTAGACGATGTAAATATCGATATAGTATTATACAGGATGATTGGAAGATGGGTGCAAAGCTTTAAGGTGAAGATAGTATAGACAATTTAGAACCATTTAAGCCCCAGTTGTCTTAGACGAAGTCTTACCAAATTTTTTTAACCAAATTTTTAAGTTTTTTTTTCGGAAATTCTAAAAATTTAATGTAAACTGCATAATTATGGCCAAATTGAATGATAAATGAATTAATTTTTTATTTATTTAATTAAAGTAATGTGTAAGCAGCCAAGCAAACCATGTTTTAGGCTTCTGTGTCATTAGACATTTTTTTTACAGATATTTAAAGCTCAGAAAAAATAAAAAAATTGTACAATACGTCTTTTAAACCTTATTTAAAAAAAAAACGGAGGGTGCTTTTTTTGTTTAAACCTTTTTGAAGACATGCTTGATAATCGCTCTTTCTTTTGAGGTATCATTTATGCGGATATCTTACAAATTATTGAAATTAGGACCTACAAACCAATTCGAGGGAGAAATTTTAAATTTTAGGCAGTCTAACAAAACACAAAATTTTTGCTTAAAAGAATACTTTATGTGCTCGAAATGATAACATTGTTCAATTCTAAGAATTTTTGGCACAAGAAGGAACCAATTGAGGGGAACCCATTGAGGGGATTCTCTAAACAATGGCCACCGAGCGCGGTGCGACGGCATTTCCAGGTAGAACGCCCAATGAATAGCAAAAAGCGATAAGAGTTGGTTTTTACAGCAAAATGGTCTTAGTTACTGAGGCAACAAAGTCGTTTTTCTTTAGTCAGTCGGTCTGTGATGAAGCCGTTACATCTTTAACTTATTAGTCAAACTACTGTCCTTGTGAGTGGACGTTGTCGTGTTGATTCACAATTTACCGTGTTCAGTTGTAGCCCTTTGCGTTCCTGCACGTGGTGTTTGCGTTAGTTTTGAACTTTTTTGTTTCACCGTGTCCAGTCGTAGCCTCGCGCTCCTGCACGTGTTGATTTTTGACTTAATTATGTTGAGTTGACATTTAGTGCGCTCCTACGCCGTTTTTCTTAATTGTTAAGTGACTATGGCTACTTTTTCCAATCAAGAATATGCGGATATCGTATTTATGTACGGTAGAGCAGACGGCAATGGATCTTTGGCGCGACGGATGTATCAAGAGCGCTATCCAAATCGCAGGATACCGAATGTCCGAGTGTTTTACAACACGTTTCGTCGTCTTGCCCAAGATGGGTTTCACCACGTGGAACCTGGAGTCAACCCGGGCAGACACGAAACTGCCGTCGACGAAGACATTTTAGCAGCATTTCAAGCGGATCCTACTACCAGTACTAGAGCAGTAGCTCGAAATTTAAACATTTCTCAATGGAAGGTGTGGCATACAATGCACCAAAATGATAAGTATCCGTTCCATGGCAGGAGTGTGCAAGGTCTAGTAGAGCAACATCCTCAAAGAAGAATTCAGTTCTGCCGTTTCCTCCTCAACAGAGACATCGAAGATGCGTGGTTTCTGAAATCAATCTTGTGGACGGATGAAAGTAAATTTTCAAGGGAAGGTATTACAAACTTTCACAACATCCATGAATGGGCCGACGCAGACAACAATCCACATTTTAAGAAGCAGGTGTCATTTCAGATGAAATTCTCTGTGAATGTATGGGCTGGAATAATTGGCAGAACATTGATTGGGCCCCATTTTTTGCCTGATCCATTGAATGGCGAAAATTATTTGCAATTTCTGCAAATTGATTTACCACTGCTGGTAGAGGAATCAGGTGACCCGATCTTCGAAAGAGACCGAACAGTCATCTTTCAGCAAGACGGCTGTCCAGCGCATTGGACTTTAAATGAAAGGGAACACCTCAACAATTGCTTTCCTGATAGCTAGATCGGCAGGGATGGACCCATCCCTTGGCCCGCTCGCTCCCCAGATCTGACCCCGTTGGACTTTTTCATGTGGGGCCGGGCCAAGGAACTGGTGTATAACAACATAGAAATAAACACTAGAGAAGAATTGATACAAAGAATAAATTCAGCGTTTGAGACAATGAAGCAGGAGATGATGTTGAAAATAACGACTACAGAAGTTAGAAGACGGGGCCGTGCTTGTATTAGGAATCACGGCCGTCATTTTGAACATGAAAAATAAATAATTTTAATTCAAATGTTGTTTTAATTAGTCTGCCTAAAATAAAAAAATTCTCCCTCAAATTGGTTTGTAGGCCCTAATTTCAATAATTTGTAAGATATCCGCATAAATGATACCTCAAAAGAAAGAGCGATTATCAAGCATGTCTTCAAAAAGGTTTGAACAAAAAAAGCACCCTCCGTTTTTTTTAATAAGGTTTAAAAGACGTATTGTACAATTTTTTTATTTTTTCTGAGCTTTAAATGTCTGTAAAAAAAATGTCTAATGACACAGAAGCCTAAAACATGTTTTGCTTGATTGCTTACACATTACTTTAATTAAATAAATAAAAAATGAATTCATTTATCATTCAATTTGGCCATAATTATGCAGTTTACATTAAATTTTGAGAATTTCCGAAAAAACTTAAAAATTTGGTTAAAAATATTTGGTAAGACTTCGTCTAAGACAACCATGGCTTAAATGGTTCTAAATTGTCTGTACTATCTTCGCCTTAAAGCTTTGCACCCATCTTCCAATCACCCTGTATATTGTGTTTTAGGACAAGCTATTTTTAAAATAAAAAAATTTGCATGTAAGTACATTGTTTCAATTTCATTCATTCATACTACCTCACTATAATTTTTTTATCAAAATCTGGTGTCTCTCCAACTGTCAAGTTACTGAATAGGATTAAAAAAACAGGTATAGGACCATTACCTACATACTAACATACTACACGTTAGTATGTAGGTAATTGTCCTAACCTCTTTCAATAAACAGTCATACTAATGTCAGTTTTTATAGATAATGGTATGGAACCCTCCGTGCGCGAGTCCGACTCGCAAATTGGCCGGTTATTTTTATTTTTTTTACTTAAGTTGGTAGTTACTTCCCCTCCCTACGCATAATTTACATTTTTTTTTTGGTGGTTAATATATCATCAAATGACATCTCCCGGTCTGGGTAAAGCGGGAGGGCGTGTCAGACTTTTAATGCCTAAAACCCATCCGTGTTCCTTCATTTACCTGTGCCAGGACCACGGTAACTCTTTCGAATAAATCCGCAACTCTGGCAGGCATCGGTCCTTGCGGACCCCTTCAATTTATACTGTTATCTCTATGAGGTACTCGTGGAACACAACGGGCCTAGTCCTTACCGGG
Organism: Aporophyla lueneburgensis; assembly: GCA_932294355.1. Lineage (NCBI taxonomy): Eukaryota > Metazoa > Arthropoda > Insecta > Lepidoptera > Noctuidae > Aporophyla > Aporophyla lueneburgensis. Next base: position 14,570,785 of record OW028746.1, on the reverse strand, counting down.
TGGCGAGCTACCCATTGTTCGCCATCCGCAAGCCCGTGCTTACGGTGGCCGGGAGTCCGCAATGTAAGTAAAATTTTATTTGCATAGATTGAAGCACTCCCGACACCCAGTGCGTCTCGTCCTGCGGTGGCCAGGGGCGTGAGGGCGCAGCAGTGACTGCTTCTTCCTCACGCGTTCCACCTCCTTCTTTGCGAACATTATTGCTTCGTAGTAGGTGACGGGTTCCCAAGCCCTCTCGCTCCGTAACTTGGTTTTTACTAGGGCCGAGATATCGCCACCGCCGATCGACTCCACGAGGATACGGTGGTGCTCCACCCAGGCAGGGCATACCTCCACCGTATGCTCCACAATGTCCTCCAGGCAATCCACACTGTGGTAACACCCTGGCGTTTCCTCCCGCCTTATTCCAAACAGGAACCTCCCGAAGCAGACTCGATCGACTTGACTGAACCTAATCGTCGTCGTGTACAGGTTCATCATTTTTACAAGTAAGATTTCAGAAAATCTTGGTTGTAAAAATAATGGACCTGGAAGCATTAAGAATGGCTTAACCGAAAGCCCAAAGCAGCAAATATATAATATTTAAAATATTAAAGCATTAAATTAAGGGCAACACTAGCGTGTTTGTTTATTTTTCAGACTTTTTGGCGGGAAGTCAAACGAGGCGGTAATTTTGATTTCGCAAAAAACTCAATAACTAGTTAATTATACGGAAATACCACTAAAATAACTTCCTCGACCTCGAACAACCATGAGTGTCACCAGTGGCGGTGAGGAGCCGCCAGAGAAGGGAGAAAAAAAGAAAAAAAGAAAGTACAACAGCACTCCAAATAATAAGTATCACATATTTACTAAACAAAATTATAAAAGACTGTTCATAGAAAACACCAATTCTGAGTATGTAGTATACGTCGAATCAACAGAGCAGGAGAAGATAGGGAATAAAAACCCTATCACGCTCACCAACTTATTATCGGATAATGTTAAAGGAGTATCAGGAGTACATAGAATAAATGCGCACAAAATAGGCATAACATTCAAAAAGGCGGCTGCGGCCAACAATTTTCTGAAGATGGAAGACTTCCTTTGGAGAAATAAATTTAAAGCGTTTATACCATCATATTTGACAGAAAGGATTGGTGTATTGAGGTTTGTGCCCAAAGAACTTTCCAATGAAGAAATATATAAAAATATAGTATGCGACTCTGAAGTTATTTCAATTAGAAGATTCATGCGTAAAGTAGAGGGAAAATTAGTGCCTCTCAATACAGTTGCTGTTACCTTTTCTTCAACATCTTTACCGCAATACGCCTATATACAACTATTTAGATACGAGGTGAAAACATACATACCACCATTATTACAATGTTATAAGTGTCTTAAATTCAATCATTCTGCTAAGACTTGCAGAGGTGAGCAAAACTGCTCTTCTTGTGCTGGTCGTCACTCCTACAAAGAATGCGATGTCGAAGAGATCACATGCATCAACTGCTCAGGTAATCATCTTGCCATTTCAAGAGACTGTCCCATTAAAAAACAAAAAATTGAGGAGAAAAAGGCCAAATTCCTTATGCAGCAATCATATGCCACTGTTGTGAAACCACCCCCTACATTAAATGAGAAATCTTTCCCTGTTTTACCCAAGGTTACTGATAAGACTAAATCCAATGAGACTTTAGATATTAAACAAGTAGCAAATAATGATATTATAATTAACGCAATTGTTAAATCGTTGGTTGCATTAGGAAACAAGAGTGACTCTGATGGACCACTCACACATAAGAAAATAAAAGAAATATTTTTATCAAATTTAATTTAAACATGGATAATTATCTAAATATTTTACAGTATAATATACAGAGTTTACAGAGTAAAAAGAGCCTACTACAAAATTTATTAATTGATAAAAATATAGATGTCTGTCTTCTTAATGAGACTTGGTTCAAAACTAATTCTATAATTCCACATTTTCCAACATATAATTTAATCCACAAAAATTCCATAAATTCTCATAACGGAGTAGCTATTTTGGTGAGCCAACGTTTAAAATACAAAGTAGTTAATACACACTTCTCAGAATCTATTCAAAATTTATGTATCACTATAGAAACACAATTTGGAGCAATGGCTATACTTTGTGTGTACAGCCCTCCAAGTATCAGGTTTGACTCAGTAAAGTTAAAGGATTTAATAAATAAAATACCCAAACCTTGTATAGTTATGGGTGATTTTAACGCTCATAACATAGCCTTTGGATGTCATAGTGATAATAATAGAGGTAGATGCTTATATAATATAATTGATGAATTTGACCTATGTGTTCTGAATGATGGATCACCAACAACTGTTCCTTATCCTAATAGACAAGCTTCAGCGATAGATCTTGCCCTTGTTAGCTCTTCAATAGCTCATTTATGTAACTGGTATGTTCATGACGATCCCATGGGTAGCTATCATCTTCCAACCTTACTTGAGATCAATATTCAACCGTCTATGTATGACACATCACCTCCTGTGGATCAAGAGAAATATATTTATAGCAAGGCAGATTGGGACGAATATTACAGCCTATCAGAAACTTGTTTTTCTCACTTGGACTCAATAAATGATTCCCCTATCAATGCATACAATCATTTTATAGAAACATTAAATGATCTAAGGTATAAAACAATTCCAAAACGTAAATTAGGTGCAAACACAGCTATTAAAAAACCAGTACCATGGTGGAATACAAAATGTAGTGATGCTGTCGAAAAATCAAAAGATGCATTAAAGTATTATTTTTCTCAACCCAATATTGAAAACTGGATAAGGTATAAAAAACTAGATGCAAAAAAGAAAAGAATTCTGAAGGAAGAAAGTTCCTCTTCTTGGCAAAATTTATGTAGTAGCTTTAATAGGTTAACTCCAGTTTCTAGGATATGGGAATACATTAAAAAATTTAAAAAAGTTGGAACAAATCGAAACAAAAACATCAATGATGAGTGGGTTCCAAGTTTTTTAGATAACTTAGCTGATTCTACTGAAATAGACGGCAATAGGCTTGAGTATTTGTTCGAAAATGCTACAGAAAATGATGTAAATGTGTTTCTTAAGAACAATTTCACTGTAGAAGAGTTGAAAATATCTTTAAAGAGCAGGAAAGATACTACACCGGGATTGGATGACATACCTTATATATTAATCAAAAAGTTAAATTTAAATGCACAAAAAACATTACTTAATATTTATAATAAACTATGGGATGAATTCGTAATACCTGAGTCTTGGAAAACACAGTGTGTAATTCCAATATTAAAACCTAATAAACCTGCAAATAGTGCTTCTTCATATAGACCTATTTCTCTATCATCTTGTTTAGGTAAACTCTTTGAAAATATGTTGAAGTTAAGATTAGATTATTTTATTGAATCGCAAAGTTTAATTCCTTCTATACAGTTTGGCTTCAGAAAAGGTAAAAGTTGCTCTGAAAGCCTTGTATCTTTATTATCAGATTTAAGACAGGTTAAATTAAGTCACTCTAATGCAATCTGTGTGTTTTTAGATGTAAAGGGTGCTTTTGACAATGTAAATATAGAAGAACTTATTCAAGTATCTCATGATATTGGTATACCTGGTCATATTCTGAAATGGCTTTATTCTTTTTTAAACAATAGAACTGTATTTGTTAAATATAATAATAAATTGCATGGACCTAGGACTGTCAACAAAGGCACAATGCAAGGGGCAACTTTGTCTCCTTTGCTTTATAACTTGTATACTTCTGAAATATTAAAATATGTAGATGTATCAGGTGTAAATATCCTGCAATTTGCCGATGACTTGCTTTTGTACAGCATAAATCAAAACATAGATATAGCAATGGCTAATATTAATAAGGCTTTGTCTCAATTATACAGCTATTACCATAGTAAACTTAAATTAGAAATAAGTCCAGAAAAAAGTTCAGTTTTAATTATCAGTAAAAATGTAAATATTCATAGCAATGTTAAAATTTCATACAATAATGTAGAAATTCCTGCTGTTAAGCAACATAAATTTCTAGGCGTAATTATTGATGACAAATTAAAATTTGATGAACATATTAAACATATAAGTAACAAAGCACTGAATGGTATTAATCTATTGAGGCATTTAGCAGGATGTTTTTGGGGATCTGACCCCAAAGTTATGAGTATGCTGTACAAAAGTATAGTGAGAAGCCATTTTGATTACAGCAGTCTAGCTTACATGAATGCCAATAGCACCTTGTTACGAAAATTAGATGTAATTCAAAATATGGGACTGAGACTTATTTGTGGTGCTATGCGCTCCACACCTATCAATTCATTAGAAGTTGAAACATGTATACCTCCCTTGTCATTACGAAGGTTGTTGTTAACTGAGAGATTTTTATTAAAAGTCATGGCATCAAATGATAATCCTTTACTTATGAAGCTAACAATACATCCTAAAATCTCACAGTCAATTGCTTCCAATGCCATCTCTGCTTCTTCTTTGGTTGGTGGAACTCTACCTGAAATGCCAATAATATTTGAACATGTGAATAATAATTCAAAAGATATTGTTAAAAATGATATTTGGCCTATATACAAAATTCCTTATAATGGTATTATTAACAGCTTTGCAATCCATTTAGACACAGTGCACAATCATTTTGAATTTTTACAGTTTAAAGACAATAGACCAGAACATTATGTTATATACACAGATGGATCTAAAACAGATCATAATGTAAAAGCCGCTTTTTATGATCCACAGTTGGACTTCACTAAATGCATTAAATTAAACAGAGTGTGTAGCATTTTCACTGCAGAATGCTATGCAATTGATTGTGCACTGCAGCATGTAAATAGTCTTGTAAATAATGTACATAATATTTTGATAGTTACAGACTCTAAAAGTGTTTTATCTGCTCTACATAATGTAAATATTTCTTTTAAGTTAAACTATATTATTTATAATATTAGACTTTTAATCCAAAAACTACTTGACAAGTGTATTAGAGTAGAATTAGTATGGGTACCTTCACACAGTGGCATTCGTGGAAATGAAGTTGCTGACACTGCGGCTCGTTCAGTCCATGATGAGGATCGATCTAAGTTGCTCAAGGTTCCATTCACTGATTATTACAGCCTTTTTAACGAACATAATAGACAGTTATGGAAGGAGTATTGGGACATCACCCTGGAAACGAAAGGCAGATGGTATGCTGGAATACAAAATGAATTACCGATAAAACCTTGGTACCAAAACTTCAAATATATCACAAGAAGAATTATAACTATTATATCACGCATGAGATTGGGACATTGCCTAACACCAGCTCACCTGAATAGGATTCGCATAATTAATAATAGCCAATGTCGTCATTGTGGAGCAGAGGATGCTGATCTGGATCACATTATCTTACAGTGTTCAAGTTTTAACCCTTACCTGCATAATGATGTAATATTACATCAGTTTACTTTTCGTCGAATATATTTTTATCTAGCAACCCCACCTACTTGCTTTTTTTTTTAATTATTGTCAAAGGTCTAATTGACACGTGTAAACGCACCTTATCGCCATAGACATTTTTTTTCTTACATGACATTGACGTGAAAAGTTTTTTGGCGCCAAATTGCAAATCTCGGTCTTCGACACAGTTGCAGTGGATGTTTTTTTTTGCAAAAAATCTGAATTATAATAAACAAAAATAGTTTCCAGCATCACACAGGTATGTAGAAGTGGTATTGTATTAGCATTTTGTAAATAGCATTGTAACTTGCTGAAAATAATCATTTTTGTTTATGATGTAGTACTACATCATCATGGAAATTGGCATAAAATATTATTAGTATGGAATAAGTATGATTTTTTTTCCTGACCTTTTTTTCGTCTGTTTTGCTATAATATAACTATAATGAATGTATTATGTACGTTTTATTGTTAGTTATGGGTATTTTTTCACTATATAATCACGATTTCAATGGTTTGAAGCTGTTGCAAAACGTTTCACACTTGGTGGTGGTTCTTTTTTTCATGCATGTATATTCTTTTAGCGCAATGTCACGAAGCCAGGTGAGAGATGATGACATTGAAAGGATATTGAAGGAGTTGGAAGACGGCAACGTCTCAGAAGACGGCCTAGAAGATGACGATGACGATGAAGAGAATTTTTATGCCAATGCTCAGCAACTCGTACAGGACTTGATCTCAGATGATATGGAAGATTTGGTTCCCGAATGTGAGGATCCTATTCCACATGACGAAGATGACCCTCCCTTAGTTCAAGATGCTGATCCAGGGCCAAGTTCAGGTGCATGTATCTTCAATAGCTTCGATAAGCGTCAGATTATATGGAAAACTGGTAGCATGACGTTCGATGAGCGCAAAATTGTACATGAGCCCACATCTACACTAGATACTGAAATAGCCAACTTAGATACACCCTACAAATGTTTTCTGCACTATTTTACACCAGATTTCCTACAAAAGATAGTAGATGAGTCTAACTTATATTCAGTGCAAGAAAATGTTGCCAATCCCATTACTATCACTGTTGCAGACCTCAAAAAGTATATTGGATCTTTGTTATTCATGTCTGTGCAGCATTTTCAAAGCGTGCGGTCATACTGGCACGACAAGTTTGGATACCCGCCGATAAAAGCCACGATGTCGATAAACAGATTTGAGGCAATCAGGTCAGTCTTGCATTTCAATAATAATGAGCATCATTTACCGAAGGAACACCCAGATCACGACCGCCTCCATAAGATACGTCCGGTAATAGACCACCTGAACAAGACTTTTTCATCGATACCTGTAGACCAGCGCCTCTCCATAGACGAGCAAATGTGTGCAACAAAAATATCTCATTTCCTCAAACAATACCTTCCCAATAAACCTCACAAGTGGGGTTACAAACTATTTGTACTATGCAGCCTGATGGGTTATGCCTACCGGTTTGAAGTCTATTCTGGACAAGACAATACCAAAGACAAGCCAGCTGACGAACCTGATTTAGGGATCACAAACAATGTGGTCTTGCGTCTGGTCAGAGTAGTACCGCGGAAGCCAAATCACATCATATATTTTGACAACTTCTACACCTCTTTGCCTTTGGTCTACTACTTGTCCAAGCAGGGTATCCACTGTGTCGGTACTGTCCAGCAAAACCGTTTACCTAACTGTCGACTTCCGGATAAAAAGACGCTCATGAAAACTTCTGTCCCCCGAGGAACCTACGAAGAAAAAGTGGCTCATCACGATGGCGTGGACTTCTCAGCTACTGTTTGGAAGGATAATAAGGTAGTAACTTTATTATCTACGTATGTTGGTGCCGAACCAGCAGGTAAAGTGCAACGGTTCGATAAAAAACTGAAACAGAAAATTGACGTCCCATGCCCTAAAGTGGTACAAGAATATAATATGCACATGGGGGGAGTTGACCTCATGGACAGTTACTTGGGACGGTATCGTATAAGAGTCAAAAGTAAAAAATGGTATATGCGACTATTTTACCATTTGCTAGACCTCGCCGTCATCAACTCGTGGGTTCTCTTCAAGAAAAACATGACTGCAAAAGGTACCCCCAAAAAGCAACTGCCAAATCTAGGAGAGTTCCGAAATGAATTGGCAGATGCCCTGTGCAATGTGGGAACAAGCAACGGTAGCAAAAGAGGTCGGCCAAGCAACAGCTGCTTAGAAGAACAAGCTAAGAAACGAAGAGGACCAGCTCATCCGCTTCCTTGTAAGGACGTGCGTTCAGATGGTGTTGCGCACTGGCCCATTTTTTCAAAGCGTTTACGCTGTAAACTGCCACAATGTAAAGGCACAACCCAATGGGCATGCTCAAAATGCAATATCCCTCTATGTTTGAACGGAACTAACAATTGTTTCACAGATTTTCATACTACTCCTTAGTATGATAATTTAAGAGGATTTTGCATGATGATGTAATATTACATCAATAAATAAAAATAAAAAATTCACAAAAAACTGTAGTTTGATTTTTTTCATTATTTTTCCTTTAATGTACACCTCATTTAGGACCCCTGAGATTTTTCTCGGCCCAAAATAAAAAATCATGCAGTTAAGGGTTAACATTCAACGTGATCTTGGTCAGTGAATTGAGTGAATTTAATGACAATGACATTGAAAGTGAACGACAAAGTGTTCCCCGCAGTGTTCAGGAATTATTAAAAAATAAGAAATATTTTAGTGTGTTGTCTAAATATATTTGTAATACGGTAGAAAAAATTTAATTTAATTTGTAATTAGAAGTGTATTTGTAATTTAAATTTGTATGAAAACCATCAAGGTTTAACCATGATATCACTGAGATGTACCCACCCAACCCGAAAGGGGGGCAAGTTGGTAGTATAAAGAAAGTAATGAAAAATATTGATGTAATTTGTAAAAACAGATTGGAAAAAATATTATTGTTAAAAAAGTGCCTTATTAACATTATTATAAGTAGGTATCTAATAACCATTGTAATGTTACATTCATAGTGTTAAAACCCATCTATGTATACGACTGAAAGACTTGTATCTATGGTCATGAATAAAATATTAAAAAAAAAAAAAAAAAAAAATGTTTATTTTTCAAATATTTCATTCGTTCTGCTCCATCTATGGATCAGAACGAATGACACACAAATACGGTTATAATTCGCCATGATGGAAAAGGGTTGTCAGCCGTGTTATTTGTAAAAGTTCTGGGCAAAATTAACATTTCAATAAACTGATTACTAGAAAATATTTATGATTTTTAATACTGACTCTTTCTGATATTTTATATCAAAATTTGCTATTGAAATCACCGAAAATAAATAATAAATAACGTAACTTAACGTAACACAGAGTATGCAATTAAAAAAGAAAACTGAATAATAAAATAAAATACAAAAAAATCAGAAAGGAAGGAAAATTACGAAATCTATACTAGTATTATAAAGCTGAAGAGTTTGTATGTTTGTTTGTTTGGTTGAACGCGGTAATCTCAGGAACTACTGGTGCATGAACCTTACTTAAGCATGAATATCAAATGAAAAAAAAAATTGCAAGCTAGCTTTTTTTATTCTTTGGTGGGTAATCATCAAATGACGTCTTCTGCTCTGGGTGGAGTACGAGAACACGTCAGACTTTTACTGCCCACGCCAGCGGCGGCCGGTAGTCCGCAGTGGACTCCCGACGCCCGGGGCGTCTCCTGCGGTGGCTAAGGGCGTGAGGATGCTGAGATTGCCTCAGCCTCACGCACTCCGCCTCCTTCTTTGTGAGTATTACTGCTTATCAGGGCCGAAAGATCGCCGCCTCCGACCACCTCCACGCGGCCACGGTGGTACTCCACCCAGGCAGTACATAACATACCTACCCAGTGCACGAGTCGACTAGATCATTCCATCTCCATTATCCATGAGACATAATATCTATTTCAAACTATGTCATGCATGATCATAATGAATAATATTTTTATTTTTTAGTTATTCAAATGTTCATTTTTTTTCTTATGAATGTGTAGTAGTCATTGGATATATGAAGTGGGCTGCCGTTGTGGGACGATTGGAGTTTCACGGTGTATATATTTTTTTTGCTTTCGCTTGAGTTTTCATTTTATTTGTTGGTATATTGGGTTGGTTAGCTGGCATTTAGCAAATCATTTAATTTAATGTCTTATGTCTCCTAATGTTTACGACATACCATTGCATAGAATCAAGTTCTTCACAACCATTCGATATAGCCTGTATTAAATTTGACACGAATACCACTATCACTATCTACATGGCAATGAATATGAAAAAAAAAAACGCGCTAAAATTTAGATTTTATTTAAAAAGAAAAGCGTGAAATAACATCATTCGTGAATTCCTTTTTGCTGCTATAGCAGATATTTCCATTAACACTGATCTGTCAGTTTTACATTCTTATTTAAGAAACTAGAGTGTGAAATCTTTCTTAGACGTTCACGACTCCCACTATAAACCAAGTCTTCTCAAACTATAGGTAATAAATTACGTAGAGTCGGCACCTGAAAAAAATTGGTTGCCTGTAAAGTCGGTATACGGGCGAAAGTTTTACGTGACAACGACTTTGAGTGGTAAAATAATTTTAATGTGAATATTCATTCGTATAGTAGGAAGAAGGATGAAATAATAGTAACAATTTAAAACATTTATTTATACAAAGAACTGTGCTCGAGTGGAAGGGACGCGTGCCTTTCACTTTTTATGTCTGTCTCTCTCGCTCTTAGGCGGGCTAACCATGCCCGAGTGGAAGGGACGCGTGCCTCTCACTCGCTCTCATTGTGAGCGCATAACGTGAGCGGAGCGTAACGCAGTTTCTTGAAGTGTCACCCGGCAAACCAATTTATAAGACGTTGTCACGTCAAAAATAAAAAGTGTTAATTATACTTTCTTCACTGTAGTATTAGCAAAAAAATACTTGCCTATTTCTTTACAGTGTAGAAAAAGTGAACGTTCCACCTCATTGCACACAAATTATTCAAGGCTTCCTTCGGGCGACCATTTCGGTGTTTTCCAGGTGTAGAAAAAAAATCCATTATTTTTTCACCGTCTAATTGTATTGACAGCTTTACCTTAAAGAAATTATAAAAACAATCATATTAATTCAATGTACATTTTACAATTTCAAGTATCAACAATGAAGAGTCAACGTACACGCGATTTGTCAAACTAGAGAACATAACCTTAATAATCTATTATTAAATAAATAATAAAATGGCTTGAAACTTAATAGTACCGATAAAACTAAGTATTAGAAAGGAAAAACAATGACTGCTATTGCCTAAAAGATATTTTTTTTGTTTAGCGTGGCAACCCGAGAGCGTGTTTTGTATGCCATCCACTAGAGCACTTAAGTAAATTACGTACGGTTGTGACTCGTTCGAGCGGTAACTGCTCGCGCTTAATATAAAATCCAGCTAATAAGTGAGTTTGTCAAGACTGCTCTTTATGTTAAAGGTTAAAGCTGTTTTCTTGAACAACAAACTGTTATCGTAAAAAGTGAGTCCTAATTTGCTCCCCACCTATGCTATACTTGAATAAATACCTGTCATGCCAGCAGTTCCTTTGAAAACATTGTCAATCGGAGCCATCGGAGGCAAAATTTCTTCCGCTTCTGATTCCGCTAAATATCTGACGAAAACTTTATACCACTACTCCTTATTATTTTATTCATTTTGATATGTACAAAAGCAATAATAATTTATAGTTAATTAGAAATAAGTGAAATACAACTGGGAACATTACACAATGACAGAGAAGCTACCTGTAGTTGATAAACAAAGCAGCGTTGCCACAAAAAATATATAATATTTCCAACTGTCACCGCGTCAGACTCTTTTTTGCCAAGCTGTACTTGGCTAAGGCTAGCCACCCACCCTAGCACTTTCGCTTTAGTAACAGCTTGTAAGTCTCAGCAGCTGCATCAGCAGCACCAGCACAAATATGAACCAATTCCTCCTATAAGTTTCAGTCTCTCCGGCCATCTATGCTTCGATCTTACGCAATGCCGTTGTACGTTATCAGGAACCCACGTTGTAGTGGTCTTACCTTACCCCAAAAACCACCCGACATGCTGCAAACGTGTCCAACACTGTCCCATTATGGATTGATTGGCTGACTTAAATACATATATAAGGTGTACCTATTCATACACGAAACATTTTAAGAGGTACACCTGTAGGTGGTAAAGAAGCTATAGCAACGAAAAAAACTTTTTATAAGGGTTTTTTTTTTAGTTTTAATATTTATAAATTATTTGACGCACATAAGAAATACTGGCTCCTTCTTATTTTTTACGGCCCGAGACACCGCGGTCATGCTTGTGCCGTCCGGTCGTCGCCCTCGCAGCGTCAGGTGGACCATTCATAGAATTTGGAGTAAAGGTTTTATGCAAAACGTCTCAAGTAGTTTTAAAATTACAATAATTACGAAAATTCAAAAACGCTTAGATAAAACTGTTCTTTTTGCTTCTATAGCTTCTTTACCACCTACAGGTGTACTCCTTAAAATATTTCGTGTATGAATAGATACACCTTATATATTATACAGAAACAAAATATACCAATTTAGGCGTGTTATGACGCCCTGTTTGCTTAAATGAAACTAAGTTCAGTACTAGTAGACGTATATTTATTCAACACACAGTATCCGTACGACAGCGCAGGAAATAATAGAATATACGATTGCCAAGTACAGGAAACGAACATAATAGTCAATTTAACAGTGTATCGTAATGATTATGTTTACATCCCGATTCAAAATCCAAGTCATCGTTTTACCGTGAACGATGGACATCTATCACCACACGAGTGCTGCTACTGTTATCTAAGAGTGGGAACCATAGATAGATATTTTGTTTGATTATACAATATGCGATAATAGGGACATTTTAGTCCTATCTGGCAACCCTGAGTGATCTGTCGCGATAAAGACGTTCTTCGGTTAGCGTCATTCGTTCTCGTTCCGTTCGCTCTCCCCGCCAACCCCTCGCCGCTCCGCCCAGTCCCGCATACAACTCAGACAGACGTACCTTGTGCGCACGTCGCCATTTTTCTTCCCTTTACTTCGCGCAGGACTGGTAGCAGCTCTTGATTCTCATAACATTTTATTTGATAGCTTGTTTGTTTGACTACATCAGCGTCACAGCTAGTGTTCTTCGTGGTAAGTTCACTTATATTTGGTATCTTTAATAAAATATACACGGACGAACCAAATAGTCCCTAGAAACGTGTGTTGGTGGTGTAATATTTGGTTCGCCATCTTTATTTTCATTATTATTATCCGGGACCTAAATATAATTGTATGTATCCAATACCAATTTCTGTTATTATGTTTATTTACTACGATGCCGTATATAAAAAGAAGTCTCAAACGTTAACAATTATTTACATTTTCATAAGTAGGTATATCTTTTGTGCTCGAAAACTTTTTTTTCGTACTACCGTCAGTAGGTTTAAAATACCATTTCATTTTGTTTTTTTAAACATTTAAACATAATTACGACAAGTAAAAATAACTCGTGGCAATCGCCGTTTATATTTTAGCAACCTCGGCATTCTCGGAACAGCAATATGATATCTATAAAGAAGATGCGACTTTATTTCAACGTAATAAGCACTTGGTCTGCTTATACCTACGTGCTCCGGCAAATGGCCGCCTAAACTAGTGGGCATTTTATTTGCGTTTATCCAGACTAATGTATTAATTCAGTAATACATTATTCCTACTTATACACTGACTGATAACTCTGGTTTATGCGGCCAATAAAGGCTTCTTCGGACTGGCGCAAAGCGACAGCGCGATGCGATTATTGTAGAATAATTTCCATTAAGTTTACATCGAAATTGTTCTACGACAGTCGCATGGCGCCTGTTTGTGGGAGCCCTAAAGCCCAGTCCCAGACGGTATAATTTTTTCCGTGATATTCAGCCGGTTTACACAAAACCATAATGAATTATCCACGTAAACCCTCCGCATGAATCACTGTGACCATAGGTGAAAATCCTATTTCTACACATTGGATTTGGGTTTTATCGCGTTCGCTTTGTCGAATATCAAAATACTAAGTTCTAGTTGAGCCACTAGCCCTAAACAGGTCTTCTAAAGTCCTATCTTTAATTGTGCTCAAATAACTGATATTCAGTTTCACCTGGCTCGTGCAATCATAAGACGTGCAATCAGAGGATATTGATCGATTTTTGCTCTGATTTATCTTTAGAGTAATTCTAAAGATTATGAAAGGTCATAAATTGGTAAAAGAATGTGTGAACAAAACCAATAAACAAAATTACCATGATATATCTGGAAATCATCAGCAGTCTTGATTTGTGTTCAGTTGATGGCATTAGGCTCATATAATTATGAAATCAGTGAATAAATTTATTCACTTTTATACTTAGATTTCATTGATAACAGAAATTAACTAGATTTGAATCAACTTCCCACAGGATTAATTTATATAGTTGGTGGTCTTAGGTTTATGGTCTTTTAATTTAATAAGAATTTCTACAAGTAGCGGCTGCCATGCTAGCGCAACACAGCTAGTTTCAGGGATTAGTTTTAGATTTCTTCAGTACTCACTAGAAATTAAATTTGTTGCACTTAATTTGTTGCAATAAATCCAAAACAAACAATCACAATTGTTAATTTTTATGTGATCAATACACATTAATGTGCAAATTGATCATCTACCAGATTGAAGCGATTAACAATATTACTACAGTTACAATTACTTTTCTAGTCTCAAACTTTATATAAACTTGTGCTTCTCATCTATACTAATATTATAAAGCTGAAGAGTTTGTTTGTTTGTTTGTTTGATTGAACGCGCTAATCTCAGGAACTACTGGTCCGAATTGAAAAATTATTTTTGTGTTGGGTAGCCTATTTATCGAGGGAGGCTATAGGCTATATAACATCACGCTACAACTAAGAGGAGCGGAGCAGTAATGAAAAATGTTGCAAAAACGGGGAAAATTTATTCCTTTTGAGAGTTTCCGTTGCGTGCGCTGCGTAAACGGTTAAAGTAACACAAAAATCATGTATGACGGAATTGTTTCTTTTAAGAAGTTCTAAAAAAAAGTCCGCGAGAGCATATCTCTATCTTTTAAGGTTGACTCACTATAACTCAAAAGGAGCGAGCAGCAACGAGCAGGCAAATCGATGCGACGGGAAGGGTCAGGGGAGCAAAAATTTGACGCGGACGAAGTCGCGGGCAGAAGCTAGTCTATACTAATATTATAAAGCTGAAGAGTTTGTTTGTTTGATTGAACGCGCTGATCTCAGGAACTACTGTTCCGAATTGAAAAATTATTTTTGTGTTGAGTAGCCTATTTATTGAGAGAGGCTATAGGCTATATAACATCACGCTACAACTAAGAGGAGCAAAGCAGTAATGAAAAATGTTGCAAAAACGGGGAAAATTTATTCCTTTTTAGAGTTTCCGTTGCGTGCGCTGCGTAAACGGTTAAAGTAACGCAAAAATCATGTATGACGGAATTGTTCCTTTTAAAAAGTTCTAGAAAAACGAGAGCCGCGAGAGCATATGTCTATCTTTTAAGGTTGACTCACTATAACTCAAAAGGAGCGAGCAGCAACGAAAAATGGACGAAAACTAGTAGGCAAATCGATGCGACGGGAAGGGTCAGGGGAGCAAAAATTTGACGCGGACGAAGTCGCGGGCAGAAGCTAGTTTGCTATAAACCTATTTTCTACTCCGGCAAACAAACTCATTTTATTTTAGAGAGCTCAATGTCATGCAACGCAGATATCTATTCAAACACAATTATATTGGAACATCTATCGCATTATCTACTTTCACCAGAAAATTAATTCAGGTAATTATCATTCATAACCCAAAATTTAGATCACTGGTGTTCACACATTACTTTTATTTTGACGTGTCATGTTAAATGATAAGGTTTCAATTATGGCGCAACTACCTGCTTTCCTGAAAAGATAAATCTTGTGAAAAATCTTGAAAATAAAGATTATAGAGTCTTAGTGAAAGCCAATTATTTTTATTTATTTAACTACCCCCATATTTATTTTTTAATTTATTGGTAACTATCTATTCCACCTTCTCTTGTAAAAAATACATATCTGCTTATCCAGGATATAGTCTTGTTAGGTACGAGGTTCTTTTTTTTATACCTGTCAGTCAGAATTCATTCCTCTCAAAAGCTCAGTAGCTCAAAATAAAAAGTTATTTATTCAAACTAGGCTGAGAGTGAAAAAGTGGCGCAACAAATTCCCCAGCAGCACAGCTGTCAGTTAAGTTAGTTCTTTTAACCCTAAGTTAAGTTAGTTGATTCCATATAATAATATTTAAGTAATAAATATTACGAAAACAAAACTTAAATTATTTGCCATGTAAACCAACAAAACATTGAAAAACTCAAGTTGTAATCTATATCTGTACTAATACTATAAATGCAAAAGTAACTGTCTGTTACGATTTCACGACTAAACCACAACGGATTTTGATGAAATTTGGTAAGGGTTAAGTTTGAACCCCAAGAAAGGACAAAGGCAATTTTTTATTCCGCGACTTCGTCTGCATCCGCGACATTTACCCGGACAGCGTCGCGAACAAAGCCAGTAAGAGCGCCTTCACACTAGCGTTTGTCCAGCGTAGGCGTTCGATAAACGAATCGAATAAGACAAATCTCAGAGAAACTAGCACCCAATTGGTAAATCGCTCGTTTTTGAAGAACAAACATATTTTGAACCAGCTTTTGCCCGCGACATCGTCCGCGTTAAATTTCTTGCCTCCCCGTCGCACCAAATGGCCTGCCCGTGCGAGGTCTTCCTATTCGTGACTTTTTTTTCTTTTTGATCGGCTTCTATGTATCCATGAGTGATGTTAGAGACATCCAGAGACGCGGTATTACAGAGACCGCTCAAACTAAACTCGTGATAACTTCTAAACTAAACATCGGAATTGAATGAATTAAAATGGAATTTGCTTAGAAATAAATTTTCCTGGTGATGAAATAATTTATTTGGATAAGGGTTCAACCGTGACGCGAATGGAACCAACCTTTGTTCCTACCTGCATTGTAATTAAATTTTAGAACACAGAAGCTGTTGTTGTGACTTAACTATAACAGATGGATATGTTGTCTCGCGGACTTATTTTATAGACGTTAGTAAGACCTATAAACCTGTAGTACCTACATCTTGTTCTATCATTAATATGTTTCGCAGCACACGCCAAAAACAATTTTGTGTTTTCTACTTTGGGTTAAAATATAGCAATTTTCTTACTGATCCCTAATTTTTTTAAATATATATACAGCTAACTAACATTTTAAATTATGAATTGTGCTTAACTTAAAATAAACCAAATAAAATGGTAGGTATAATCGATTTGAGCAATCGTTAGAATTAATGAGTTGGTAACAATCTGCAAGCGCAGGATTTTGACCTGACAGCCGTACTGTGCGGACGTGTGTAAATGTGATTTTGTGGTGTAACATTGGTTGTGCAATAATAAAACAGTTATAAAACATAGTGACCTGAGTTTTACTTCACAATCATCCCTAAGATGATCTAACCCATAGCAGATATTAGATAAGGTACTCAGGTGCTATAAAAGGCCAGTGGCCTAAATAAGTAATTGGCTGCTATAATAAACCTTCATCTTTGACATGGACAGATGCTTCCAGTCATTTTGTTATGTATATGTATTTAACTTCATTAGAAGATGTCAAAAATCTGATTTCTTGTTTTGTAGATGTCTGAACCTGGGAGAGGACGGTCCCGTGGGCGGGCCGGTAGAGGAGGCGATAATGCAGGGCCGCCACCGCGAAGGCCTGGCGAGAAACCTCCCCAGCAACAACCAGGGCCCCGCCCTCAGCCACAACAACCAGCAGGCTCCTCAGGGCCCCGCCCTCAGCCACCATCAGCCTGGGGCCCTCCTTTAGTAGCCCCACCTGTTAGGGCTGGTGTGCCTGCGCCAACTGTGCAGGGAGGCAGGGCCTCTCACAGATCTTCATCATCCACCCATCAAGAACATCCTGGGGATGTGGATGTACAACAACGTATGCTGAGCATGCAAATTGGTAAGACACTAATCAACTCTTTCTATTGCAGTCTGCTTTTACACACCTGGTCTTCTGCATCCAATTTGTCCTAGTGCTAGGTGGAGTGACGACGTTAAAAAATTAACGATAATAATAAATATTCATTATTATGCAGAATAGTCCAAATAGAGATATAAAATATCAAGAATCAGAATATAAATGTGTTTATGATCTGATTCTTGATATTTTTTTTGTTATGATTATTTGTTTTAAGTTCTTGAAAATTTCATGTGCAGAAATATTGTATCTTTCATAGGTTTTGCACATTCTTTTGTGAATCAGTTTTTGATCTCATACATTAGCATCACGAGTAAAAAAAAAAATATATGTATAATACGATTTTTTTTTTCATAAAAAAATAATGAATCGGATGACTTGTTAACAGACTTCGCCTATCTTATTTTAAAGCTGATTTCAGTGAAGTGGTTGATCATGTACTAACTTTTTGTGAAATTATGGTTTCCATGAAATTTTCCATGTCATTTACAAAAACTCTGTATATCAAGAAGGGCTGAACATATTTCCATGGGGTATTTTCGGATTTCTTTTTCGAAGTCACTATGTGTACCAACCTGTATATTAGGGTGCTTCTTAATTTTCGACTGTTAAAAAATACTGCATCAATCCACCATTCGCTTCTATCACCTAAAAACCGAACATAAAATTTTTATTTATTTTTTTGATTTGTATTTAGGGGTCGTTACCTCATGTTAAAGTTTGAAAAAGTAGTGTTATGATAACTTGCAGCTCAGTGTACATAAAACAGTTATATTCATCATTCAAACATGATAAAACATACTAATGCAACTTGTGGTCACATTATTCAATCCAAAGACGGTCATACCCCACCATTTTTCTCCTCCGAATGCACCTGTCACGGGTTGGCAAACTGGTAACAAACGCACTGCGATATCCATATCCAGTAATATCCCATTTTAGTGTCAGGACGGTGTGGATCAGCTTTTGGCAGTTCCCAAAGTCAGTTGTGGAACTGGGGAGGCGTATGCTTCAGTTGTTTATGACACTATTCTTTCCTGGAACTTGTGCAACAAAATAAATTGTTTTTGCTTCAACATCACTATGGTCAACACTGGTTTAAGAGGAGGTGTTTGCATTCTATTAGAGCAGAAGATGGAAAGGATGCTCTTAGGTTGGCCTGTTGTCACCATATAATGGAAATAGTGCTAGAAGCAGTCATAGTTCAAGCTCTAGGTCCATCAAGTGGACCATTAATATTGATCTTCAAACGATTTAGAACTGCATGGCCTAGAATTGACCAGAATAAGTTCAGTATAGTTTCTTGAGACCTTGACCTTGACACTTTGAGATGCATAGAAAATTTAAAAAATAGAAAATTTCATTAGCTGTGATACAGCTTAATGATTAATTATCAGCCACGGGATGATTACAAGGAACTGTTAAAACTTACATTAATATTTTTGGAACGTGTGCCTACGAAAGGGATATCATTCAGAGGTCCAGCAGGTCTTCATCGCTCACGATGGGTGGCAAAAGCAATTTATTGTCTTAAGATTTTTGTTTAGATACCTGTTTAAACTGACAAAAACAGAACTTAAAGCGATCACTGTGCATTTTCGTTGTTACGATTTAAGTAAGATGCTGGTTTCTAGCTCCCGTGGGAACTTCAGCACCAAAGAATGACCTGTGGCTAAAAAGTCTTAAGGAATTTGAAAATATAAAGAAAACTATGGCCAAAAAAGCTCTAACGAAGTTCATGGGCATTTGTGGTATCTGTCCAGAGAACTTGTTGCGCTTGCTTTTTTGATGAGGAATTTTCTCTTGAAAGCAAACAACAAATGGTGACTGCACTGAATGAAGAAGGTCCGCACTATAGCCCCAAGCGAATTACCTTGGATCTACGTCACATAGAAGAAAAAAAAAATTGAGGATTTCATGTCCAGCAACACTAAAGGTTTTTTAGAATCTTGGGAATTTCGTTTGCATTTTTGCGAAAAGAACCTCTTCTTTGGGAAGAAGATGCAGATTACTAAGCTTCTAGAGCGAACGAACGTTTCGTTTGGTCTATGTATGAGCTTTCACACGGCTCCAACGATTCTCATGAAATTTAGTATACAGGGGGTTTCGGGGGCGATAAATCGATCTAGCTAGGATTCATTTTTATAAAATGTCGTTTTGTTCGCGTTTTCAATGACCAACTTTATCGATAATCAACTTGAACATAAACTTATTATTTTAAACACAATTGACCAAAAAATACCGAGCAAAGCTCGGTCAACCAGATATTGATATATTATGTATTTAACATCGGTAAAAATTTAAAATAATACTAAACCAAATTAAATAATTTATTTTAATACTTATTAAGAATTACTAAAAGCTGTGAAAGCTCCATATATCGACCAACCGAAACGTTCGTTCGCTGAAGTACTAAAAGTTTTGTACCAATTTTCACCTAAAATACAAACTTCTTGAATTAAACCTAAGGTTATTTGAAAAGTACTAATAAAATCCTTGTAAGAAATATGACTGTATAGGCTGAAAGCCTCAAAACAAAATAGGGTCCTGGCTTGATAAAAGTTTTGCAGGTGCATTCCTCATTAAAAAAATCTTTATTTTAAAATTAAACTAAGGTATTTTTAAGGAACTATTACACCGCTAAACGGGACCATATAAGATTTTCTATAGACCTTCAAACAGCGGAGGGTCCTGCTGGAATGTAATTTAAGATTTCGCTGTAACAATTAAGGTACTATATTTTTACTTATACGATTCGGAAGCTATTAAATACTACGCACGTTAACATTTAACTTTTAATCGGATTAAACATAGGGTCCTGCTAAGTATACGGACATCAGCGCACGAATGGACTAGATCATTCCATCTCCATTTTCCATGAGACAAAATATCAAACAAACTACTACATGCGTCATCAAATAACTCGGAAACTAACTGCCGACTTCTGGTACCCTTAAGCGTGTAACGCCACATTTAAAAAAAAAAAACTTTTTATTTTTCATGTGCTGGTAAACGACTCCTAAATATTACTTTAAACATCGAAAAAAAAATTAAGTATAATTTTTTTGTGCCTTAGAACAGAATAAAAGGGTAACGTACAAAAATTAAAAAAAAAATGGTTTATACAAAAGCACCCTACTTATATGGTGCATTTCATACACTAAACAGTGACAACACCAATAACTATAAAATTAAGATGATTATACCATTTTAATAAAAAGGTGTTTAATCTTTGTCTTGAAATTATTTTTAGGTGGACCGGCACAGCCAACTGCTGGCGGTGATCCAGGGGCCTCAGTGATTGGGCGTGGCTCACGTCGTGGCGGTGGTAGGGTCTTGCCAGAACAGATGACCATTTTGAGAACTCGCCCGACAACAATCCAGTCTAAGAAAGGTTTGCTTATTTTTTTTGCAGAATTTACATGAAAACTTGCACTTCCTAGTTTTTGCTTAGATAAACATGGGAAAAATTATTATGATAAAGTACAGAAAAAAAATGCAATTGTAACTCAAAATTATTTACAGGGACCACTGGAGGTGTGATCGATCTTAAAGCAAATTACTTCACTGTTAACACCACACCCCAGTGGCGTCTATACCAATATCATGTGGATATCTCCCCAGAGGAGGATAATACAGCGATCCGCAAAGGTCTCTTAAAGGTCCATGAAACCGTCCTTGGGGGGTAAGTGCTCACTTAGAATGGCGGATAATTAGTCACTAGTCGTCAGACAGCCCATAATAGTGTCTCCACATGACTGTTTTAACTGAAATGAGTTACAAAATATATTTTTTTTTTTCCATAAATATTTCTTATGTTTTCAGGCACTTGTTTGATGGAACCGTTTTATATACTGTGAAAAGATTAAATCCTGATCCATTAGAACTGTACTCTGATAGAAAACATGACGGCGCTAAAATGCGGATCATGATTAAGGTAATGTGAAGTAGGTTAAATACTAAAATATTTTCTTAATTTAGTTTTACTACTATCAATATTGCTTACATTATAATTTAAAATGATTTAGACCTAAATAATTGTATTGTGATAATTGGTTTGTTTACAGTTAGTTTGTGATGTAAGCCCAGGGGACTATCATTACATACAAGTGTTCAATATCTTAATCAGGAGATGCTTCCATAAATTGAACTTGCAACTGATGGGCAGGGACTTTTTTGATCCTATAGCTAAGGTATGTATTTGAGTCCCATGAAGACTGATCAAATTATTATTTCTATTTCTGATAATCAAATTATTATTACTGTATTATGAAATTTATTAAACATTTCAAAAATTTTAGATTGACATCCCTGAGTTCCGTTTACAAATTTGGCCAGGGTATAAAACAACCATTAATCAGTATGAAGACCGTCTATTGATGGTAACTGAAATAACGCACAAGGTAAAGTATCTGCTTGTTTTTCTTTATCAATAAATCTTTTTAACACAACAATCAACAACTTATGTTTTGAGAGTATTGGTCAGATCATTTTGTCTTTTTTGTAAGAAGAATAAAGAAATAGTTTATTCTTCTTTTCACATCTTGAAACTCTTTTTTGCTTAAATGAAATATATATTTTTGTTTTGAATAGGTGCTACGTTTAGACACTGTGCTACAAATGCTCAATGAGTATGCTGGATCAAAAGGCAGCAACTACAGAAAGTTCTTTTTGGAGGATATTGTCGGTAAGTTAGATTTAGATGTTAACAGACAAGGAAGAGTGTATACAGATTTCTCCATGTGGCTGATTTACGTGAGTATTTTAATTTTGTAGGAAAGGCTCCGCACGTTCTACATAAATTAACAATATCTGGATGACCGAGCTTTGCTCGGTATTTTTTGGTAAATTGTGTTTAAAGTAATAGGTTTATGTTCAAGTTAATTATCGATAAAGTTGGTCATTGAAAACACGAATAAAACGACATTTTATAAAAAATGAATCCTAGCTAGATCGATTTAGCGCCCCCGAAACCTCCTGTATACTAAATTTCATGAAAATCGTTGGAGCCGTTTCCGAGATTCAGATTATATTATATATACAAGAATTGCTCGTTTAAAGATATAAGATTCGATATTAAGATATCTATACAAATAAATAAAACTGAAGTGTCTGTTTGTAATTTCAAATTAACAGCTTTTCACTAAATACAAGAAAGTAAATACGGTACTTACACCAAAAAATCATTTTTTTAAACTTTTGTCTGTCTGTCAGTCTGTTTGCTCCGGCTAATCTTTGAAATGGCTGGACCGATTATGACGGGACGTTTATTGACAGGTATCTGATGTAATAAGGAGTAACTTAGGCTACTTTTATTTTATAAAAAGTCTTTTATTTTAGAAAAATACCTGCGTTAATTCCCGACATCCACGCGGCACAGTGGAACGAATGTATGGGAGCGGTTGGACGTAGACATGTCCGAAAAAAAAGAGTAAAATTATGCCAAACTAATGATGCCATCTTATTCGATTACTTAATGCCTTCATAACTTGTGGTGATGAATTTCTTCATAACTCCCATATTTCGGGAGTAATTTGAGAAAATGTGAAATTTTACTATGAAAATGAGTGTATCGAGCTCTCTCCCTCCTGATTCCGGGCTTGTTTCAAGTAGCGGTCTCTAATATCATAATGCTAATACTAAGAGCTATATTTAATACTAAGACACATAGTGCGCCAAATGTGCACTTTCTGGGATAAAGAGTGATGTTTATTTTATAACACAATTTTTTTATTTTTTGTTTATTTTGTTGATTAAAACCGTTTTTCTAAAGGTTTACCTTATTACAATAACATTTCTGAGCAGCCAATTAGAGAAGATATAAGCTAATTAGGATATATAATTAGGGACTTAAGGTTTACATATAAAACTGATGCACTAATGATTACTGATAAGAACATTGCTATTATTTAATTACTAAATGGCTCTTAATACACTAATTTAGCATGCATCATTTACTAATTATCACAATAACTAATTACCTTGCAATATTTAACAAAAGATACCTGGGATACCTGGATTTTATATAAATAGGTCACTATTAGTAACTTTAAAATCAGTGTTGATTTACACCTCGTTGTATCCAAGCTAATCTCGCAATGTATTTTCCAAATTTTAATACAAATCTTGATATTCACGATGCTTTATGCGCACGCGCACATAAAGATTTACGCGACTTTAACTATTTGTTCAGTGTTTTAAAAGATAACAGTTGTGTTCAGTTATGTGAAAGTGCTGAAACAAGTTTAAAAGACTGGTGTCGTCGATTTTGCTACCGCATTTATGCAAAATGGACACAGTCTGGAAGAAGCACAGATAAGTTTCGGAAGAAACATGAGATTTGGCTACAGGCTGCAATTCAATGGCCGGAATTACAGAATGAAAATATGGAACCTTCTACAGAAAATATAAGTGACGTCATCGAGCCCATAATTTCTCCTGCTAAATCTGATGCTTCAACTTGTACACATCCTAGTCCTCGTAAATCTTTTGAGGACCTTAGTAACCGGCAAAAAAGAAGACGCACTGAAGATAGTCTTTCATGCAGCAGTAGCAGCGCTGAAATTATGTTTTCGGCCGAAAGGGCGCTTCAAAAGGCAGGACAAAGCGATACAGCTTATGTTATGAAATACTTGACGGAGAATCCAGAAGAGGCCTCAAAAATCAAAGCCTTCATTGAAGGTAAATCAATTCAGGTACGGGAAATATCCCCTTTGAAGGCATTGGCTCTTTATGTATCGATGAACTTATCGAAATGGCGCTATAACACTCTTCGGGATTTCAACACTCAAGAAGGAGCTCTTCAATACCCGAGTTACTACATGTTGGTTAAAGAAAAAATTAAGTGCTATCCGGCCAAAGAAGATCTCACAGTTACAGAGAGCTCTGCAAAAATCAAATTACAAGCCTTGATGGATTTAACCTCAAGAAGACTTATTAGGTCGTTAGAAACCCCTGTTGATCCCAATCAACAGCTCGTATTGACCAGCAAATGGGGTTTTGACGGATCATCTAGCCAAAGCATTTATCATCAAAGGACGAGTGAAGATGAGCAAATCGATCTTGCTAGTAATTTTATGATTAGTCTTGTACCACTGCGGCTCGTCTCAAAAGGTGTAACAATTTGGGAAAACGAGCGACCATCTTCCACTTCATTTTGCCGGCCAATATTGTTTAAGTTTATAAAGGAAACCAAAGAAAATGTGCAGAGAGAGATGGCTGAAATCGAAGCAGAGATTGAAGCCTTAACTCCATCCACCATCACTGATGGAATTAGTGTCAAACACCAACTGCTGTTGACAATGATTGATGGTAAAATTCATTCCATTATATCCAATACAGCAGCTTCAGTGTGTGACATATGCAAGGCTTGTCCTAAAGAAATGAATAATTTAGAGTTAATCAAAGATAAACACGCAAACGAGGACATGTATAAATATAGCTTAAGCACCCTTCACGCTTGGATTCGCTCAATGGAATGCTTATTACACATTTCCTACAAATTAGACATAAAATCATGGCAAGTAAGGGGTGATATAGCAAAAAGGCAAGTTGATGACAGGAAGAAAAGAGTTCAAGAGGCTGTAAGAAGAGAAACGGGCTTACTTCTCGATGTTGTGAAACAAGGCAGTGGATCCACCAACAATGGCAACTCGGCAAGGAGATTTTTTGAAAACTACACTAAATCTGCTGAACTGACCGGAATAGATGCTATGCTTTTAAGAAAAATCTGTGTGATCTTGCAGTGTATTTCATCAGGAGAGAAGATCAACGTAACTAAATTCCGAGAGTTCTGCTTTGATACTGCTAAGCTTTACGTGGAGTTATACCCATGGTATTATATGCCTTCTTCACTTCATAAAATTTTAATGCATGGGCCAGACATAGTTCAGAACATGTCAATTGTGCCCATTGGTTTTCTATCCGAAGAGGCATCTGAGGCTAGAAATAAAGATTTTAGAAAATATAGAGAGGGGCATTCTCGAAAGCATAGCAGTATCTCGTGCAATGAAGATATTATGCACAATCTTTTACTGTCTTCTGATCCACTTGTTACAAGTATCCGTCCAAAAGGAAATAAGTTTGTAAAAAAATCTTCTTTTAAGGAATTTTATGAGCTTACGGATTCTGAGAAAAGTGATATCGAATTTGTTAACATAAATGATTTAGCGGACATCGATTCTGAATTTGAATTAATTGATGATGATGATGATGACGAAGATAATTAAATGATGTTATTGTTTTAAAATGTGTAACTTAGTAAATTAGAGCTTACATCTTAATTATTTATTGTACTTTTAATGAAACTAGGTAATTTATTATCAACTTACTTAAAAGTCATACTCTCATCAGTTCTTGTGAATATTTTTGTGAATATATATTAACATCGTTAATGTAACATCGTTATCGACGAGATGTTATCGTATATCCAAAACAAAGTGTCGGTTATAGATGAAGAAACTTTGGTGCGAATTTGTGTCTCATCGTTTACTAGCGAAGAAATTAAAAAATCGAAATCTCTTCTTTTTGATTCCGTTCCATCCAATTTGCGTAAGATAATACGGAAAAACAAAGGGAAGGAAGAGCGAGATCTAGCGGATATCATAAACCTATTCAAATCTGCCGATCCAGATGACATTCCAGTGTTTGTGGCCCGACAGTTAGAAAAATTGCCACCTATTACTTTTGATCACTTGGATTGTACAAAACTTCTGAAGGATCTCTTACGAATGCAAGCTACAATTGATGAGGTAAAGTCAACTTACGCTACATTAGATCATTTGAAAGAAATACGAACTGAATTCTTGCAGATCAGAAATGATTCTTTGGCACCTACATCGGCATTTAAAGTGAACATGAAAAGAGGTGCTTGGTTACAAGATAGTGGTCCTATGGGAATTTCACATATGCATAATTCTTCACGGGACGAGGTTTTCAACAATAGCGAAAATGATCTATGTAACAAATCCCCACAATACAGAGAAATTGTGCGGGTAGAAGAGAAACAAAATGAAAACGAACTATGTACGGAGCAACGGCTATCGACAGCGAGTAGCTCAGGTGCCGCGGTGAGTCACGTTCACGCGTCAAGTGTATGTAAAACCGGTATGATGAGTGCGGCGCGAACGATGACGACGCCGACCGTGCGCTCGAGACAGACAGAGAGGGGAGCGCGTCAGCTGATTGCAAGTGATGCGGTGGCCTGCGACAATAATTATGTCTTGGAACAGCGAGACTCTCAGTTCGAGAACGAAGCGTGTCCTAATGTAAATAATAACAATGAAGGGTGGCAGAGGGTATCGTATCGTAAGAAGCGACCGAAATACCGGTATGTAGGCAGGTCAGGAAAAGCGCGAGATATGGAGTGCCAATTCAAAGCGGCTGATAGGAAAGTTCCCATATTGATTACGAATATTCACAGCGACACGACAGCAGATGACATAATTACTTACATTCGCAGCAAGACAGAGGAAACAGTTTATCTTGAGAAAATAATTATGAAGAAAGAAAGGAACCATAATGCCTACAAAATTTTAGTATCCGAGTCCAAATTACCATTGTACCTAGACGAAAATTTGTGGCCACAAGGTATTATATTTCGACGTTTCGTGAATTTTAAACGTCGAAAGTCGAACAGATTTTTATCTGATAACGGCTTGAATAACAGTAATTATGGATAAATGCCCTTTTCGTTTTGCCAGCTTCAACTGCAAGAGCGTAAAACGTTCTGTAGACGGTGTTAGGGATATATGTCGCACCTGTGATTTAGTGGCGCTGCAGGAAACATGGCTACTTCCGGAGGAAATACCATACTTAAGCACGATCGACTGTGGCTTTGGCTACACTGGAACCTCAGCAGTGGACACGTCTGCCGGCATACTACGCGGTAGACCTTATGGTGGGGTCGCTCTGTTGTGGAGAAACAGTGTGTTTCAGCAAGTTTCAGTTGTGGAGTGTGATAATCCTCGTATTTGTGCCATTAAAATAATGAGTAATCGCCCAGTGATAGTGATGAGTATATACATGCCAACGAATTCTGTGGAAAACCTGCCTGACTTTACGGATTGTTTAAGTACGGTGAGTGCTATTGTAGACGAGTACGGGATTGAATCTGTTTTTATGTTAGGTGATTTTAATGCCAATATTTATGAATTGTTTTTTAACGAGCTTGTAAGTTTTTGCAATGAACAGTGTTGGTCATGTATCGATGTTGACTTTCTGGGCTCAGACTCGGGTACTTATACTTTTATTAGTGATGTGCACGGGTCTTGTAGCTGGTTAGATCACTGCATAGTGAGTCAAGCGGCAAAACAAGCGGTTGTAAACCTTTATGTGAAACATGACACTCTGTGGTCTGACCATTTTCCCCTTATCGTTGAATGTAACTTAGATCTTTTAACACCAAAGTTGCCTCAAAAGCTGAACTGTAACAACAAGGATGTAGTGTGGGGAGTAAGAAAACAGCAACAAGTAGTTAAATATACCAGCGAGTGTCATAAGCGATTGGGGAGAATTGATTTTCCTACAGAGTGTACAAACTGTGCTGACTTCTATTGTAATAACCCTGCCCACACGCGTACGCTTGATAGACTGTATTCTGACATTGTGGCCGCCCTGCGCGGCGCGCTTATGGCGGGTCGAGGGTGCTCGAGGGCTGGTGGGAGTGGGCCACGCTTAGTAGGTTGGAATATGCACGTCAAAGAGGCTCACCGGGCGGCCAGGAAGAAGTTTATCGAATGGGTATCATGTGGTAGGCCTAGGTTCGGTTTCATGTTTAGTGAAATGTGTGAGAGCCGGAGACTGTTTAAGTCTAGACTCAAAGGGTGCCAAGATCATCAAGGCCAATTGAAAATGGACGCACTAGCTCGTTTGCATTCGAAGGGTGATTTTCGCGGATTCTGGAAGAATACAAATAAAGTTAACGTAAAACCTGGTCTTCCGGTGAGCGTCGACGGGGTGAGTGACCATAGGGACATTGCAAATACCTTCAGAAATCATTTTTCTGTACAGTCGCCACTGGGTCCGGCGTGTGGGGCTTTCGGTGCTGAGATACCAAATAAGACAATGGGAGTCCGTTTCACTGCAAAGGAGGTCTCAAAAATTATTAAACACATGACTAAAGGCAAATCTCCAGGCCATGATGGTCTCAGCATCGAGCACCTGCAGCACGCTGGGCCTCATATATCTAGGGTACTGGCAATGTTCTACTCGTTATGCGTGAGCCACTCTTACCTGCCATCCGATTTAATGAGGACTGTGGTAGTGCCTATAGTGAAAAATAAAACAGGCGACCTTGCAGATAAAAGTAACTATAGGCCTATTTCGCTAGCCACAATTGTAGCTAAGGTGTTTGACGGTCTGCTGAATACACAGTTAAATAAGTTCGTGGCGCTGCATGACAATCAGTTTGGATTTAGACCACAGCTGTCTACAGAGAGTGCGATACTGTGTCTTAAGCATACCGTCAGATACTACGTGGATCGTAAAACGCCCGTATACGCGTGTTTCCTCGACCTGTCCAGGGCGTTCGACCTGGTAGCGTACGATGTTCTATGGAAGAAACTCGAGGACATTAACTTACCGCATGAGCTTGTTGGGATCGTCAAGTATTGGTATACGCACCAGGTCAACAGCGTAAGATGGGCGGGGGCTATGTCGGAGCCATATAAGTTAGAGTGTGGCGTGAGGCAGGGCGGATTGACTTCCCCAACCTTGTTCAACCTCTATATGGATGCACTGATCGTCGCGCTCAGCAGTGCCCGTGTCGGCTGCCATGTTGATGATGTTTGCGTCAATAACCTTAGTTATGCTGACGACATGGTGCTGCTGAGCGCTTCGGTCTGTGGCTTGAGGAAGCTAATGCAAGTCTGTGAGGAGTACGCGAGTGGACACGGCCTCAAGTATAATGTGACCAAAAGTCAATGCATGGTCTTTGAGACGAGTAGTGCGAAATGCCCACAAAGTATACCACCAGTTTATCTAGATGGTGTTCCCCTAGACTGGGTGAAACAATTTAAATACTTGGGGCATTTAGTCACGGCTGACCTCAGAGATCATGCTGACATCGAACGGGAGCGGAGGGCATTGTCAAAGAGGGCGAATATGTTGGCACGCAGGTTTGCACGCTGTTCTGATCAAGTTAAGATCACACTTTTTAAAGCATACTGCACATCTTTGTACACGTGCAGCCTGTGGGCTAACTATACACAGGCCAGTTACAGTGCCCTCCGCGTACAGTACAACAACGCGTTCAGGGCGGTATTGGGGCTGCCCCGCTTCTGCAGCGCCTCGGGCATGTTTGCGGAAGCGCGCACCGACTGTTTTCACACCACAATGCGCAAGCGGTGCGCGTCCTTGGTGCGCAGGGTGCGGGCCAGCTCTAATGCTGTCCTGGTGATGATCGCTGGACGTTTGGACTGCCCTTATATTAGGAAGTGCTGCAGTAGGCATATAGCCAGGGCATGTTAGCGATGAACGATTTGCATTATTGCTGAGCCTTTATTAATTATATAGTTATTATATTTTGAAGATTAAATTTAAATTTGCCACTCTCATAATTATATTTGTATTGTATATTAATTAATTCCAGACTCTTTCTTTTTTATGTGACATTGACTCTGATTGTGTTTAATTCTGATTTGTTGACATTTAATTTATTATTTTGTTTTAATTATTATTTTTAAATTCTATGTTATATTGTGATATTTTGTATTATCTCGTGTTTCGTGTAGTGGTCATATGGGAGAACCTGAAATAAATGGATTTTATTTTTTTATTTTTTTTATATATAATATATTTATAGACCTCTTAATTAATAAGTCTGTCTGCGGTTTAAAGTAAATACAAATGGGGAAAAAACGTTTTTTTTTTTAAATTTTCATTTCCTTTTATCCCAGAAAGTGCACATTTGGCGCACTATGTGTCTTAGTATTAAATATAGCTCTTAGTAATAGCATTACGATATTAGAGACCGCTACTTGAAACAAGCCCGGAATCAGGAGGGAGAGAGCTCGATACACTCATTTTCATAGTAAAATTTCACATTTTCTCAAATTACTCCCGAAATATGGGAGTTATGAAGAAATTCATCACCACAATTTATGAAGGCATTAAGTAATCGAATAAGATGGCATCATTAGTTTGTCATAATTTTACTCTTATTTTTCGGACATGTCTACGTCCAACCGCTCCCATACATTCGTTCCACTGTGCGCGGGCGAACCCACAGGCAAAAGCTAGTGTATTCATATAATTATATCTCTGTCTAACCCTTTGGGGAATATAGGTGCGTTATGTTCGAATTATTAGTTTTGCTTGAGAGTTAGCTTCAACAATGTTTTTAATTCACATCATGTTTATAATATTAACATTTATTATTCTTGTTGGTTAAATTAACCTGTGGTTATTTTAATTTTAAGTGATCTAGTGGTTGAATGAGTTGAATCAAATGAAAGTCATTTATTCAAATTAGGCTGAGAGTCACCATTTTTTAACGTCAAAGTTACATAAGACAGTCCCCGAAAGCGCCCACTCTTCACCACTTTCTAGTGCTTTCGCTGGGAAGAAGTGGCGCAACAAACTCCCCAGCAGCACAGTTGTCTGTAAAGTTAGAAGAACTTAATTCTATACAATAAATAATAATGTAAGTTATTATGAACACAAAATATAAATGAAATTAATTGTCATAATTATATCAGCTAACACACGCCAATATACCAATAAAAAAAACATTGAAAACTAAACTAATAACCTGAAATAAATATAAAAAATAATAGTTTAAAAAAACTAAAAAACACGTTTCCATAGAAAACCAAATTAAAAAGTAGAAAATAATGGGAAAAAAGCGTGGGGTGTTTTTTTTTATTGATCAGGCACCCCACGCTTTTTTTCCATTATTTTCTACTTTTTAGTTTTCGTTTTAAATGGAAGCGTGTTTTTTTTAAATCTTATTTATTTTCTATTTTTTAGGGTCTTTCGAATTTTGAGACGCATGTCAGCGCAGCAGCGTAGTTTGTGACGTATGTCAGCGTAGTTTTCGAAGACAGTTTTTTTGCTGTCCTGGTAACCCTGGCAAGGAAAATGGCATAAATTTATGAAATTATTGCATTGTCACGGTCTTTGACAGGTGTGCAAAGTTTAAATGAAATCTGGTCGTTTAAAGTGGGTCAAAATCGCGCTATAAGGAGTCGGTTACAAACAAACATACAAGTCAAGCTAATATAAAGCGTGTAAAAACAAAAACGTAAACAGAACTTAAAACCTAAATAAAAGCCTCCGGCATAAAGGGCGTGCATTTACAACGGTACAAAATGTCAAATAATACATTGATGCATATAGCTAAGTTGAAGTAACAATTGTTAAACTATGACCTCTGGAGTAAAATAAAATAACAGTTTTAATAACAATAACAAAAACCATTGTCAGCAAGACGACCAGTCACCACCAGCAGCACCCGTTCACAAGCATAACACAAAGGTTTTAGAATTATGAAACTGGTGAATAATAATAAATAGTAATACTAGAGATAAGGGCAAACTACGTGCTCCCTGCACGTAGTTTACCCTTATCTCTAGTATTAACTGAACCATTATTTGAGATTTAACACATCCACTTTCAAAAAAATAATAGGTAAAAAAATATATTCTTTCCTTTCGGAGTTTCCAAATAATTAAAAACAAAAATACTACCATAGTAATCATCTTGCACTGATTATCATCAAATATTTACAAATCTCACGCTAACTGCTTACAATAAAACCATCAGTCACACCACCCGCCGTCCGTTTGTCAAAGCGGTGCGTACGCGATTCGAATCTCAGACCAAATAAAAAAGGTAGACGGCGCGTACGCCAACAATAGCGTTCGAAAAGTGAAGCACCATTTAGAGAATTGTGTGCGTAACCTCAGTATCGCAACACTAGTATTGCGTCTGTGTGCGAAGGAAAAAATGTTGCCACCAAAAACTTTTTTCCCCATTTCTGATTAAATAGTTGTGATTTTTTTATGACATAGAAATACTTTTAAATAAAACACTTTTTTACGATTGGGTACTTTTAATAAAAATAAAAGAGACAAATTTTAAAAACCTTTGTGTTGCGTTAATTTCCGGTAATACTGCCTTTTTGTATCCGTCGGGATTCTGGATATAGTATAAAGTTTTGAAATATGGTGAAATCTTATATTTATATACATTTCAACAACAGTACGTATTAAATTTACTTTGTGATCCATGCCGGCGAAATTGTGTTCCTTTTCCAAATCATAAAAAATATTTTTTGCCCCTATATAGGTTTTTAAAATTTGAGAAACGTCATATAAATGTTGTCTTTCTGACTTTATTATTATGTCATCTTTGATGATTCTTTTTAGTACGATTTCACAAGCGGAACAAATTGCAAAATATCTTTGGACGGAAAATGTAAACCACCTTTGTCCCTGACCGTAATTAACTTATGAAAAAACTTAAAAAAAAAATCTTATAAAGTATTTTATAATTTTTTGTGACTTTAATGTACTAATGGCAAGGTATACCCTATCCAACAAAAAAAGAATGATCAAAATCAGACTACTCTGTATAAAGTTATGCGTGGTTATACATTACAATCAGTGAGTGAACAATCAATCATCCCCTGTTTTCCGACCCTTAGGGTTCGATTTTGTTTTCTAAATTTATATGGGACCACCTTGGGAGTATGCCCTTTCCAATAGAAGAAGAATTGTCACAATCGGACCACTATGTAAAAAGTTTTGCGTGGTCATACATTAAAAAAAAATACGCGTCGAATTGAGAACCTCCTCCGTTTTTTTCGTCGGTTGAAAATGATGTCTCTGAGTGGATAAAAGTCTCGAGATACAAGATTCACATTTAAACTTTTTTGATAAGTAATGTACGACAGCACCAGCAATATAACCAATTATATACTGCCTTAAGTTGTTGAAGTCGGGCGTCTAAACGTCTGACCATTTCTTCTATATCACCTTGTAATTTATTAATGCTTACTCTGTTTATTTGACGTCGAAAATAGATAATAATAATTTTCGTAGCAATTAAAAAGATTTAACCAATGCACAAACTAATTTTAAAATTAATAATAATTAAACTACCCGCATTTCGGGGAGTTTTCTATACGGATATACTGGTCACACCGAAGATATTATGCAAGGTTTCGTGTTCCAAAAACGCATTATGAAATATTTTAGTATTTTGATTTCAAATTAAACAAAATGAAACACTTACTTGTGAAAAGTTATCCCACATGGCTTTTTTTGTATTACAGAATTGTTTTTACAAGTTTTTACAACACAGGAAGGCATTTTACAATAATTACCAATTTTAGGGTTATGACGTGTAGCGCATTCGGTGTCACGCGACGCACTGGAACACGATCGGCTTCCTTTTTCTAATTTGGCTTCCTTTACCCTGCTTCACTGCGAGAGCGCGGCGCTCCGTCTACCTTTTTTATTTGGTCTGAGATTCGAATGTACTCGGAGTGTACCAGACTCGAGGCGCGCAGGTATGACTTGCGTTTCGAGTGTTTGTATGAAGATAGAATACTGGTAGATATTATTACCGTGACAGACGCATAGTCGACGACCCCCAAGTACACGCGGCGACTATTCATTCTGTACCATTTCTTATTTCTTTGAGCGAGATCAAACCGCCGCCAGTGTATTATGTTTTTAATAAGTTCCTTAATTTAATTGATCATAATGATTTATTGTCTGCATGTTAGGGTCCTAAAAGCTCATAAAAGTATTAAGGAAAAATTGGATTACTCTTCAACAACTTCAGGTCACGGCTTAAAAAGCGTAGTTCAAACTTGATAAAAGTAGCGAACAGTAACCACGAATCTTTATCTACGGCGGCGAACCGAGCGAGCAAACAGCTGTGTAGGTATATGGTACTCGTAGCTACGCACTTTCATTCATCTACGCTGCCGCGCGCGAGTTTTCATAGAACCAGTTTTAAAGTAAACATTTTTCATTAACGATAATTAAATTTTTTGTACTAAGATATATCAAAATAAAAATTTCATGGTTATACTCGTTTAATTTGTGCACTGGTAAAAACTTTCTGTATATATTTTCTGCTTTTACTTGTGTATACTTTTAATTTTATTTGTTGGTTTATTGGGTTGGCTAGCTGGCATATAGCAAATCATTTAATTTAATGTTTCGTGTCTCTTAATGTTTACTACTTACCATTGTATAAAATAAAGTTCCGACCTCCACGTGGGCGAAGCCGCTGGCAAAACCTAGTGTGTTATAAATAGCTAAACAAAGAATAATCATTACAGGAAATATTATCATGACCGACTATAACAAGAAGACATATCGCATCGACGACGTGTCTTGGGAATCAAATCCGAAATCAACATTCATGAAGAAGAGCGGGGAAGCAGTTTCGTATATTGACTACTATAAACAGGTATAATAAATAGCTCCTACAAATTATTTCCCTAGGAATTTATAAAATGTTCTGGTTAAGCCATCTCGTTAATATGTACTGTATATGCCGTACTTTCAGAAATATAACATCAATATCCATGACCATGGCCAGCCTTTGCTTATTTCACGCTCGAAGCCGCGCGACATCCGCGCAGGAATGCCGGAACTGGTATACTTAGTGCCTGAGCTATGCAGACAGACGGGTTTGACCGATGAAATGCGTGCTAACTTCAAGCTCATGAGGGCCCTTGATAATCATACCAAAATCGGACCCGATATACGTATTCAAAAATTATTGGCCTTCAACCAACGGTTAACAAAATCTTCTGAAGTGGTTAAGGTGTGTATATATTATGGCTTTTTCTAATTATTTTTTTTATATTCTTCAAAAATTTGGTACATGGCACCTTTAGGGAATAAAATAATTGTTTTATAACCATATATATTTTTTTAGGAAATGGGCGACTGGTCTTTAAGTCTGTCACAGGAGTTAGTGAAATTCAAGGGGCGCCAACTGCCTCCTGAAAACATCACTCAGGGTAACAATCACAAGTACCCAGCTGGGGATACAACTGAAGGGTGGACCAGGGACATGCGGTAAGAAAAAATTGGAAATCTGAATTCCGTTTTATAATTACTACAAACATACATATAATTAATTTTCAAATATTTTAGTAAGGGAAAATATAATTTATAAGTATTTATTTATCTATACTAATATTATAAAGCAAGAGTTTGTTTGTGTTTGGTTGAACGCGCTAATCTCAGGAACTACTGGTCCAAATTAAAAAAATCTTTTTGTGTTGGGTAACCTATTTATTGAGGAAGGCTATATAACATCACGCTATGATAAAAAGGAGCGGAGCAGCAATGAAAAATGTTGCTAAAACGGGAAAAGTGTATTCCTTTGAGAGCTTCCGTTGCAAGCGCACGGGCGATTCGATGCAACGGGGAGGGTCGCGGTAGCAAAAAACTTAACGCGAAGTCGCGGGCAGAAGCTAGTAGTGAAACAAAGGAGATAAAAATATTATAATTATGATGTTCATTTTACAGCTCAAAACCTTTACTTCAAATCGCGCAACTGCCATCTTGGGTTGTTATAACACCAGAGAGACAGCGTCGCGACGCTGAAGGTTTTGTTGACTTGATTATGAAGACAGGTGCAGGTGTGGGTCTCAGAATGCCAAGGCCCGAAATAAGTAAGTAACAATAGTGACATACTATTATGACATAGACGTACACAATAGACTTGTGTAAGTAATGCGAGTGATGCATTGCGCGTCATATATCTCGGCCGCGTACTGTAGCATTACACATGACTCGACTCAATCAACCATGGCACATGACACTAAAACATGACGCGCGGGCTGCGGCGCGCTGTTCGGTGTTCGTAATATCTCAGTAATCTTTGCTGTGTGTGCAAGCGAGAAGGAACATGCTCCAGTCGGTTGGCTGCGAGATAAGTGAACTATGATCTAGAACCGTATTGTTATTGAAAAAAGGTTTACGTTTTATTGAAACCGCGGACCGCCTACGTGATGTTTCAAATCATGACTCGAACTGTATGACACTATAACAGTTCCAGTCATGGTCAATAATCACTATTGCAATTCATGTCTATCGTTTTAATTCAATAATTCCTTATATTGGGGGCTAAATATGAAAGAAAATTGACTATATGAAGAATATAAACAAAATCAAATGTACGTTCCGGCGAAGCGAGGGCGCATTGCGTTTGACCCATCTCACATCACATCACAATATAGGTAATGCGATATCTCATGTAATGATGTATATCTTTTACAACGCGGCATTTCATTACAAAAACCATCACGCGTGGTGCTTCATCTCGCGTCATGTTTGGAGTCATGGTGTAATGAAACATTACTCGGGACGAAATGTCATGCCATATGACATTACTTTAAAAGGCACTGTTTTGCGCATGTCTAGTACACAATTTATCATTGATTAAAAAACTTTTCATTTTGTGCATCACTAATTACAAATCTATTATCGCGACAATCTAAGAAATCTGATTTGACGTTTCAAATTTGACATGCCGCGATAACTGCGTACGAACGTCTACGTAAGAAATAAAAAAAATTGAATGCATACCCCTAAATAGTGACTACGTTAGCTATACACTATAACAGCGAGTAAACCTCAAATTTAACTTTATATTGAAAAAATGCGCTCAAAAACATGAATTAATCGTTGGTTAATATTTAGTTAAATCGTTACTTGTACAAACATTACATTTAAACAAAATTTACAATTAAAAATACAAGTTACTGTAATATTAAATATTTAAATATGAAAACAAAATCTGATCGTGATCACATATATTTTTAGCCTTATTTTGATATTTAATATGAATATTTTGATATTATAACGCCACTGGTGCCATAATACACAATGTATCATATATACATAAATCTTCCGGAAGAAATTAGTATGTCGGGTTTTAGTTTATGTATTGGTTTGGTTTTGAATCTCGCCCTAATTTAAATTTAATTGGAATTTATGTAATAACGGTTAAATATTATAAACTCGTCGTGTAATAAAGCGATATTCCTCAAAAATCAGTCATTTAAACACAATAGTCGATTGCAAACTCTCGATAAGTCTCAAGAATCTGATTTTAAAGCAACCGATATTTTTTTCCCTAACTACACAAATTGTTTTGATAACTGTCATATCTGACTTCTTAGATTGTCGCGACAGTAACTTACCATTAACAAATGATTGATCAACGGATTTTGTTAAAAACTTAGTTTCTTTACATAGTATAAAACAAAGTCGCATTTCGTGTTTGTGCGCTTAGATCTTTTAAACGACGCAACGGATTTTAACCAGTCAATTACCGTAATTACAGACACAATTAAAAAACCATTATGTCTGTACCAAATGTGGTATCTCAGGGACTTAGAGGTTAATCCCGTTTTCATCAATAGGCAGAGTGATTCAAGAGTAAGGTTTACATGTATAATACGCGGGCGAAGCCGCTGGCAAAAGCTAGTATTCAAATGAAATTGTCCTGTAGGCATAGACTATAAATGTTCCGCTATGGTAGGTAATGGTATACCTCACGTCAGAGGAAACACGTGTGGTATAAGCTGGCCTAAGGCGGGTTGCAGACCAAAAGCTAAGCTAAGTTAGTTTAGCTTAGCTCGCATAGTTGACGCAGTTTTCCATACTTGTGTGCAGACCGGAAACTATGCGATATGCTTAGGCCAACTCAAGGTTCTAGCTGCACTCAAGTCTAGCATGCAGTAAAAACCAAACTTGTCACGTCTGTAAGCCGAGCCTTGGTTGCAAACTATGTTAACAAGATCTAATGGCACTTAATTATATGTATTTACCGAAATACGTCATTTGTGACTGACTTTTATGTATGGTTTATAGCTCAAATTACGCGTGATGGAGTTAAGGAATATTCCAGCGCTTGCGAAGACGCCATAGCTCGGAAGAACCCTGCTTTGATACTGTGCGTGTTGGCACGTCAACAGGCCGACCGGTGAGTTTAAAAACACTTTAAGATTATTTTATTTCAGTTTTTAGTTGTTGTCACAAAATTCTCTAAACTAAAAATCACTAAAATTTGGTTTATTCCTGTCAAACGACAATTTCCTATTCTGAATAGACTAAAATGACACAACTATATGTTAGTTTGACAGTAGGGTTGTAACAGAGCTTCGCCTCCGCCTCCGTTACTGCGGAAGTTCCGCAAGAAATCGTATCTTCGCTTCCGCCTCCGCCTCCGTTAAACGGGTGTTTCCGTTTTCATCCCACGAATATTTTATTCCGTTTTCTACCCAAATCTTAGTCCGTGTTCTACCCACAATCATAATAATAGTTGTTTTTTCCGTATTCTACCTAAAATATATTCCGGTTTCTACCCACTGCAGTTTATAATTGTTTTTTTGTACAGACAGAAAAATAATCTTAAACTATTTAAACTTTGTATACTTATAATTTGATGAATAGGTACTTATTTACGACGTCACTTCCTTGGCACAGACGCGCATACACACACACAGGCACAGACACTATGTCTATTTCATTCAGCCGGAGAGGGAGTGAAAGAGAAAGCAATATTTCTAAAGAATATTGCTAATCTGTTATACCCTTTGTTTCTCTTATCTGTTAGTTAGTCGTAAGTGATCGACAGGAGCATAGTTGCTGTGAAAGTGATATTAAAGCAGTTAAAATGCAAAATCCAGGTCCAAGTACCAGTAAAAACATTGATTCCGAAGTTTATTTTACCCTGTCAAAAAGAAACAAGCCAGTGTTAGTGTGTGGTGGTAGAGAATTCCATAAAAAAAGAGTGAATAAGGACAATTCCATAATATGGCGATGTGCGAAAGCGCCTTCTTGCTTTGGCATTATAAAAACAATGGACAGTGAAATTATTAATAGAAGTGGACACAATAGTAATTGCCATGCTAATTATAACAAACTTTTAATTAAAAACTCTATGAAGAAAATAAAAGAACAAGTCAAATCTGCCGATGGTCGCCCTATTCAACAGATCTACGAAGATGAAGTTTTATTAATAAAAGAACAAGGGTTAGATTTAGTAGAAGAAATCCCCAAGTTCTCAAGTGTGAAAACAGCATTTTTCGATGCCCGAAACAGAAGTCAAAATGTTTCTAAATTAGTATTTAAG
The DNA here is from genome assembly GCA_932294355.1 of Aporophyla lueneburgensis. Lineage (NCBI taxonomy): Eukaryota > Metazoa > Arthropoda > Insecta > Lepidoptera > Noctuidae > Aporophyla > Aporophyla lueneburgensis. The sequence goes on along the minus strand of OW028746.1, from coordinate 14,531,077 downwards.
AACAAAAGTGAAGTAGAAATACCGAACACCTTCAAAGATTTTTTACTGTTTGATTACGAAGATAGCAATAATAGAATAATTGCGTTCGCTACACATGAAGCTAGAGATCGAATGAGTAAACTTGCAATGTTTTTTGGAGACGGAACATTTAAATGTTGCATACGACCATTTATGCAGCTATATGTCATTCATGGTGACATGGGCAGCACAGACACTACAACAGGTATCACACCACTTGTTTACTGTCTTCTTTTAAACAAAAAGAAATCAACATATGTAACACTCTTCCAACTTATCAAATCGCAAATACCAACCTGGAAACCTTTAGAGTTTCTGACAGATTTTGAGCCGGCAGCCATAAACGCTTTAAAAATTGTTTCGCCAGAAACGAAGACAAGAGCTTGTTATTTTCACTTTTGTCAATCAATACACAAAAAAGCCAAAAAGCTTGATCTAACAAAAAAAAACTATTTGAAATAACATGTGGGTTTAATACTTACGTTACCTTTAATACCTCAGGAAATGATTGATGATGCCTTCCTATATATTATGGAAGACTGTCCCACCTTAAACAATATTGTTAAATTTAATGACTATGTTGTCCAAACATATATGAATGGTGGTAAATATCCCCCAACATTGTGGTCCGCAAATAATAGAAGACACCGAACTACAAATGCACTAGAAAGCTGGCATGCAACCCTAAACCGCTATGTGGCAAAAAAGAAGACTCTCAATATGCTCCAATTCCTCACAATTATAAATAAAGATGCCAAGTTACAAAACACGCGTTTTACTGGACAAGTTTCATCATCAAGGCCACGTAACAATGATGTTTTGGAGAGAGAGAAAATAATTAATTCAGCATTAAGTGATCTTTCTTGTGGTAAAATTAGCATCGGACACTGTCTGGAGAAATTAGTACCATTTACTTTTTAATTTATTGTAAATTATTTGATAATTTTCATATGTAAATCATAAAGCTATAATTTAAATCTGTGATTTTATATGCACAATTTGGTAATAGTTACGATCTGTGATTTTTAGATGTATAATTTGTAATAGTTACGATCTGTGAATTTTAGATGTATAATTTGTAATAGTTACGGTCTGTGATTTTTAAATACATAAGTAATTGGTAATAGTTACTATCTGTTATTTTTTTAGAAGTAGAATTTATTGATAATAGTTTGTGATTTTTTAGATGTAGGGTTAATAATACTTACGATCTGTGATTTTTTTAGACGTAGAATTGATAATAATTACCATTTGTGATTTTTTAGATGTAGGGTTAATAATACTTACGATCTGTGATTTTTTTAGACGTAGAATTGATAATAATTACCATTTGTGATTTTTTAGATGTAGGATGAATAATACTTACAATCTGTGATTTTTTTAGACGTAGAATTGATAATAATTACCATTTGTGATTTTTTAGATGTAGGGTTAATAATACTTACGATCTGTGATTTTTTTAGACGTAGAATTGATAATAATTACTATTTGTGATTTTTTAGATGTAGGATGAATAATACTTACAATCTGTGATTTTTTTAGACGTAGAATTGATAATAATTACCATTTGTGATTTTTTAGATGTAGGATGAATAATACTTACAATCTGTGATTTTTTTAGACGTAGAATTGATAATAATTACCATTTGTGATTTTTTAGATGTAGGATGAATAATACTTACAATCTGTGATTTTTTTAAAATGTAGAATTGATAATAGTACGAATCTGTGATTTTCTAGATATCAATATTCTAAAGACTTAGTTGTGTTAATTATGAATAAAGATTTTTCTAACAAAGTTTGTTTGTCTGCTAACGTTACTTACATAAGTTACTAAACAGTTATGTACTATGCCGTGGGTTGAAAACGGAGTCCATTTTTGTTGCGGGTTGAAAGCGGAATAATTATTATTATTTTTAACTCCTGGGATGAAAACGTGGGATGAAAACGGAAACACCCCGTTAAACTTTTGCGGAGTTGTAACGGAGGTTTATTTACGAATCAGAGAACAATAAAGCGAGTGTAACGACGCTCGACGACGATTCAGCCGTCAGGCCGCGTATCGCGCATCAAATGGTCAAGTCAAGAACTCAAGAAGCAACGAGTGCGCGGCGGGAACGTGGTTGGGGTGGGGGCGGACGCATGTCATTTGTCAAATTAAGATACACGACTGTATCTGTGATACACGACAAGAATCAACCTATCGAAATGCTTGGACGAGTTGGACGTAACGTACGAAGTTTTACCGATGTAATTCTAATTGAACCTTGATTGGTTTACGTGATTTAGTGCAAAATCATTGTTATATTTATTTACGTCACACGATGAAGCCATTAACAAATGAGATTTTTTGTTAACAACATATTTTCTAAGAATATGAACCTAATTTTAATAAAAAAATAAATTTTCATATTTTTGAGGTGTTTCAACACAATGTCATGTTTTTATACCATATTCTTTCACATTTTTGCATAAAAACATATATTTTTAGTAATAATATAATCCCAGAATTAGGTTCATATGGATTGGAATTGAATAAAAAATACACATAACTTCAGAACGATTGGTCATTTACTTTTTGAGCTAGAATGCCCACCAGTTGAAAAAAAGTCGTTTGGAGAAAAACGTATATGAAATAAAATATTGCGAAATCCGTACATTCCCCGTTAATTTCATAACGATTCCTAAGGTGTAATTTCTAAATAGCTTCCATACATAACTTTGGAGATATCGCCGTTTTGGTCACTGTCTAGTCTAAACTGGTTTCCCACCTTTTTTTTTTTTTTGGATGGTAAATCATCAAATGACTTCTCCCGCTCTACGACTAAAACCCACCCGTGTTCCTTCAATTGCCCATGTGCCAGGGTCACGGTATCTCTTTCGAACAATCACGTGACCCCGGCAGGCATCGGTCCTAGCCTAGCAGACCCCTTCAGTTTTGCTGACATCTCTTTGAGGCGCGCGTGGAACACTACGCGCCATCGACCCGAGCTTGGTCCTTACCGGGCGGCGAGCTACCCATTGCTCGCCACCCGCCAGCTCGCGCCTACGGTGGCCGGGAGTCCGCAATCGACTCCCGACGCTCGGGGCGTCTCCTCCTGCGGCGGCTAGGAACGTCAGGGCGCTGAGACTGCCACTCCCTCACGCGACCCGCCTCCTCCTTCGCAAGCATTATTGCTTCGCAGAAGGAGGTGACGGCTTCCCATTCCCTCTCGCTCCGTACCATGGCTCGCACCAGGGCCGGACGCGAGAGGTCGCCGCCGCCGATCGCCTCCACGAGGACACGGCGGTGCTCCGCCCAGGCAGGGCAAACCTCCACCGTATGCTCCACCGTGTCCTCCAGACGGTCCTCACAATGGAAACACCCAGGCGTATCCTCCCGCTTTATCCTGAACAGGAACCCACCGAAGCACCCATGCCCGGTGGGAACCTGCGTCAGGCGGAAGGTGAGGACGCCGTGGCGCCTCTCTATCCACTCCTCAAAGAGGGGACTTACCGCCGCAATTGTGGCGTGCCCATGGTTTCCCCCCTTAAAGGGCATTCCAAGTCAATGCATAAAGAAAAATACGAAGAACTGTGTGGAGTGGAAAAGAAAGAACCCTGGTTATAATGAACCACAAATTACATTTTTTTTCTACATCCACTTTCACCTCCGCCTTCGCCTCCGTTAACCTCCGCATCCGCGGAGGTGAAACTCGTCGCCTCCGCATCCGCCTCCGCCTCCGCTAAGAAGGCCTCCGTTACAACCCTATTTGACAGCACTAAGATTGCACTGAGTTATTAGTTTAGTGAAAATGTCAATTTTTCTATTCTGAGTTTGCCGGTTTTCACCAAAAATTTTGACTATAATAATTTATTTTAAGTAAATTTGACTATTTTAATCGCGATTAAAAAGGTGTGGAATAAAATTAGTGGTCATGAACTAAAATTCACAGCAATGCGACGCCTCGCCTTCACGTGCAATAACAGTACTGTATTTTTTGTTTTCTTTTGCTTATATCTCGAAAATGGCGTGTCCTATCGCAAAAATATTGAAATTTTCGACCGTCTTTATTAAATCCTTTTTTTTATTTTTCAACCAAAAAGTAAAATATTCCATGTATAAAACACGTCCAGGCTCTGCACCCTTGCGCGCGCCTTCGTCTCTCAGAAAATTCATTGCATAGCGCACACAAGTATCACGTTGCGAAGCCAAAAGAAAAAAATACCACAGTCGTGATTGTCATATTCGATTTTATTCGTGACAAAATAATTTTTAAATTTAGAGATTTTTCTTGCAGAATAGAGTTACAATTCTCATAGCCGAAAGTAAAGAATTTTAGAGATAGTTTAGTTAGTTTAGTGGTGTACAACAGAATGGGCACCATTAACCGATTTCGAAAAGAAAGAAAAATATAACAGGAAGTTCTGTGATAACTTCAGGGCCAATGTTTAGCTGTTCTGGAAACAGTTAAGACTGGCTCGCTGAGGAACACTGACAGGAACATCGAATATGAATGTATTATAGCAGAAGATGGATGTTTTTTAAGCGAAGCATGTAAGGTCTTGGAGCTCGGGAAAGGATACTTTGAAAGTTTATTTAGCAGCCAGGATAGTGCGTAAGGAGTGGGCAACTGGGCAGAACTGGGCGAGCGCTGAAAGGAATGAAAGTTGGGGAAGCTGCAGGGTACGACAGAGTGTCTGCTGAAATGCTGAAGAGCGGTGACGGAGTGGTAGCCAGCCTCTTGTGCTGGATCTTTATATGTGTTAGGCTGTAATCGTACCACTATTTATGGGAAAAGGCTCACAGCAGGAGTGTAAAAACTAATGCGGTATTAGTCTTTTGAGTGTTGTCGGCAAACTGGATGCAATGGTTTTAATAAATAGAGTGATAGGAGCGACAAGTGAGAAAATATGGGAAGTGCAGGCAGGATTTAGAGAGGGGATGAGCTGTATGGATCAGATCTTTTCCTTAAGGTGCATAGCCAAAAAACATCTGGCAAAGCACAAGAAAGTTTTCTGTGCTTTCGTTGACTTGCAGAAGGCCTATGATAGTGTGTGCAGAGAAGAACTGTCGTCAACACTATCCAGGTACGGTGTTGACTGGCGCTTGGTACGGGCACTGAAATGTTTATATAAGGATTCCAGTGCTCGTGTTAGGATAAATGAGGTATACACGAACTGGTTCTGCATCTCGAGGGGTGTTAGACAGGGCTGTGTAGCGTCACCGTGGCTGTTCAACATGTACATGGATAGTCGTCTGACATATTTGAAAGAGGGTAAGTGTGGATTGACAATGAGTGAGTTGCCTGTCAAAAGCCTTCTGTAGCAGATATCAATTCTACTTGCATCGTCAGCAGAACAGTTGCAAGACATGGTGACTGTTATGGATGAAGCATTTAAGATGAAGGAGTTGAATATAAATGTGAATAAGACGAAGGTCATGGTGATTGAAAGAGAAGAGAATGTATCAGTGTGTGACGGGAAAATAAACGAGAGTGTGGGGCAAATAAGTGAATTGGTATATTTGGGGAGTTTGTTTACAAGGTATGGAAATATTGATAAGGATGTGGAAAGAAGAATAAATGCGGGAAATAAAGTAAATGGTGTGCACTACATGCGATTGTGAACAACCAGTTGTTGTCCGATGAAGCTCAACTGGCTATTTATTCACAATGGTGTGCTAGTGCCTACGCTTTTATTATGGAATTGAATGTTGGGTATGGCAAAAGAAGCATGAAAGTAGAATAAATGCTGTGGAAATGCGTTCGTTAGGCGCGGGACAAATACAAGTGGCGTCGGGCGGAGGTGAGGCGCGAGCGTGGCGCGGGTGAGGTGCGGGCGCGGCGCCGGTGCAGCGCAGAACAGGCGCGCTAACGGTGTCGGAAAGGCGAGGCGCGGTGTTTCTCGTTATTTTATGTTAAATTCTATATCGTCACGCATTTTCCGGGTGCGCCGAAGGCGAGGAAGCGGCGCCCGCGCCGCGCCCGCACCACGCCCACGCCGCGCCCGCACCCCGCCGTCTCAGTATGTCTCGCGCCCCACCTCTTCTATACATTTTGTATGAAATATCAAAGAAGTGGCGCCACGCCCGCGCCTCACCTCCGCCCGACGCCTATTGTATTTGTCCCGCGCCTTAAGAAGTATGTGTGGTGTGACTGTGAATGACGTGAAAAGATAACGGTGCCGTTTAAAGGAAGATGTAAACTACACTATTTTCAAAAGACTACAACTTCATACTCACAGAAGAACAACGATCACTTGGGCCCGGAAGAGCTAAGAGTCTACACCAATGGCTCAAAGACTGCCTCTGGAACCGGAGTCGAAGTTTACTCATACGACCTTAACATAAAAATATCCAGTCCGCTGGGAATGCTCAACACTGTCTTATCAGGCGGAATGCGTGGGCATTATACAAGCGGCGTACGCCGTAGAAGCTAGAAGCATTATGGACGCTTCAGTCCTCGAGCCTAACATTAGAATGTCACATCACATTAGAACGGGTAACAGTTTCTTATCGCAACAAGCTGACACCGCAATGGACAAAAAGAACAGCGGATCACTAAGCAACGACGCTGCTGACGAACTGGCTAGAAGGGCATCCAGCACGTCAGTCTGTGGACCCGTATCTATAGTGCCCATCCCCTTCACCCAGCTACGCTTTACCTACTCACAAGCGGAGAGCTGGTGGACTTCGGCACCAGGCTGCAGGCAGTCCAGGGAAGCTGTGCCATCCCTGGATGGCAGGCTGACCAGACGTCTGTTACGCCTAGACAGGGATGATAGGCGTCTGATGACGGGGACCATCACAGGACACTGCCCGCTAAACAAACACACTTTTACACAATAGGCATAACGGACAGCCCTCTGCAGGGTCTGCATGGAGGCTGAGGAAACCATTTCACTTGTACTTTTCCGATGTACAGGCGTCACCCAGATTAGGACAGATACTCTCGGGACATCCAAATCTTACACGGACGTTCTCAATAGACCAGGAGACATAATCATCTTCTGGAAGGAGGTTGGGCTGGTTGGAATAAACACCGACGGCCGCCATAGCCCACGCACAATGGTCCACTCAAAGGACTAAGTGCGGAAACCAAACCCTTATAACATAGAAGATGTAGTGGCAAAAATTGAGAAGAGTATGCTTAGATGGTTTGGTCATGTTGAGAGGATGAATGAAGGGCGGCTAACAAAAGGTATTTACAAGGCAGATGTGACTGGTCACGCCGCACAGTATTTTATTTTATCTCAAAATGACCACCTCCCTGATTATTAGTGAATCAGATAGAACTTTTTATTCTAATTGCGAGAGTAAAACTCCCACGAATCTATCTTAACTAGTTTAGGAGATATCCGGGGTAAAACTTTTTACCCATATTTTGAAAAAAATCTTTAAAAAATATTTAAAAAAATGTTTCATCTAAACTTTTACAGTTGGTTTATTTTTTTATCTACATTTTAAAAGTTCTTGTTTTTATCTATGTTACGAGTCCTTTATGGCTGCTCTAGACCTCGTAGGAACCGAGAAATCAGCGATTTTGTGATTTTCGTTTTTTTTTTTTTTTTTGCCATGTTCTTCAGTATTAGAATCTGCAATTTGCTTTAAAAAAGAGGTAATAAGGTAGACTACCAACACAAAAAAAACAACAATTAATTCCGTGGAATCTCGGAAATATTAAGATTTACCCGAACTTACCCAAACCCGGGGCAATTACCCGCAAATTTTTTAGTGTGGTATTTATTTTTAATTGACATAGGTTGTTGGGTACATTTACTAGAACTGCCTTTATTTGTGTTTTTAGTTAGTTAACTAACTAATTTTGTCCAGTGATAGGTAATATGGTGCTGGTAGGAATCTACTCGAAAAGCAATCGCTGAAACCCCGTACATACATATTACTCTGGAGGACACGGGGGTGAGGCACAATGGAGCCGTCAAAGACTCATAGTGCCACTTTGCCTCAGCACGGCTTGACCCACCGTGCTGAGGGATGTCACTCCGAGCTCCGATCGGATGACTTAATGCAAGGAGTGCATGAGGGCGCCAACCCCCATGTTGATCGGCGAGTGGCAAGTGAAGCTACGGATTGCGCCGTAGCCGAGCCTTCACATGCTCCGCAAAAGACCGAAAATACACGAGGAGTACACCAAGATCCAGATCCTACATTAACCAGATACTAAAACAATAATAATGCTTAATAATGCTTTTAATATTTTTATTGAAGAGAGTAAAAAAATAAATGGACGATTGAGTAGGCCAACGGATCTAAGTAAGCCCGAGAGTGTTTTGCAAGAGTTAATGATATCAACCATACCCTCTTTAAAAATTAAAAGCCTGTAATCTGGTTAATGGAGGATCTGGGTCTTGGTGTACTCCTCGTGTATTTGCGGTCTCTTGCGGAGCATGTGAAGGACCGGCTACGGCGCAATCCGTAGCTTCACTTGCCACTCACCGACCAACATGAGGGTTGGCGCCCTCATGGGCTCCTTGCATTATTGAGTCATCCGATCGGAGCTCGGAGTGACATCCCTCAGCACGGTGAGTCAAGCCGTGCTGAGGCAAAGTAGCACTATGAGTATTTGACGACTCCATAGTGCGTCACCCCCGTGTCCTCCAGAGTAATATGTATGTACGGGGTTTCAGCGATTGCCTTTCGAGGGTGGACTCCTTCCAGCACCATATTACCTATCACTGGACAAAATTAGTTAGTTAACTAACTAAAAACACAAATAAAGGCAGTTCTAGTAAATGTACCCAACAACCTATGTCAATTAAAAAAAAATACCACACCTAAAAAATTTGCGGGTAATTGCCCCGGGTTCGGGTAAGTTCGGGTAAATCTTAATATTTCCGAGATTCCACGGAGTTAAGTGTTGTTTTTTTTTTGTGTTGGTAGTCTACCTTATTACCTCTTTTTTAAAGCAAATTGCAGATTCTAATACTGAAGAACATGGGCAAAAAAAATAAAAACGAAAATCACAAAATCGCTGATTTCTCGGTTCCTTCGAGGTCTAGAGCAGCCATAAAGGACTCGTAACATAGATAAAAACAAGCACTTTGAAAATGTAGATAAAAAAATAAACCAACTGTAAAAGTTAAGATGAAATATTTTTTTTAAATAGTAGTCTACCTTATTACCTCTTTTTTAAAGCAAATTGCAGATTCTAATACTGAAGAACATGGGCAAAAAAAATAAAAACGAAAATCACAAAATCGCTGATTTCTCGGTTCCTTCGAGGTCTAGAGCAGCCATAAAGGACTCGTAACATAGATAAAAACAAGCACTTTGAAAATGTAGATAAAAAAATAAACCAACTGTAAAAGTTAAGATGAAATATTTTTTTAAAATATTTTTTAAATTATTTTATCAAAATATGGGTAAAAAGTTTTACCCCGGATATCTCCTAAACTAGTTAAGATAGATTCGTGGGAGTTTTACTCTCGCAATTACAATAAAAAGCTCTATCTGATTCACTAATAATCACGGAGGTGGTCATTTTGAGGTAAAATAAAACACTGTGCGCCGGAAGGAGACGCCCTAGGAGAACATATAGTGACCTTATTGGTGATGTTCTTCAGAAGGACCAGATGTATGAACCTAAACGAGGCTAAAGGAGTATAAGGATCGTAAGAGGTCGCCTTCTGTAGTTTCTGCCTACTCCCATGAGAAAAAGGCACGATTTTATGTATTCTGCACTAACCGATTTTTTGGCAACGCATTATACATCTTATTGCTACTAGTTACTGACCCTTTTATCCACTGTTTTTTATTTTATTCTTTAAGTTGAAAGAAATATACAATTTCAGATACGAGGCAATTAAAAAGAAATGCACGGTAGAGCGTGCTGTGCCTACGCAAGTTGTTTGCGGTCGCAACATGACTTCGAAATCAGCTATGTCAATTGCTACAAAAATTGCTATTCAGATAAACTGCAAGGTAAGCATTATTTGTCTAATCCATATTTGTATTAACAATTGTACCTAAATCTGGTGTAATGTAACTTGTTTTCGCTGACTTTAAGATAATTTACAATTGAGACGAGACAGAGAGGTAGCTTAGCCCATACATTAATGTTTTGGTGATGTACAGCTGGGTGGGGCCCCCTGGAGGGTGGACGTGCCATTACAAAGTATCATGGTTATCGGCTACGACGTGTGCCACGACACCCGCTCGAAGGAGAACAGCTATGGCGGGTTTGTGGCGACACTGGACCGCTATTTGACACGCTACTACTCAGCGGTGAACTCCCACACGTCGGGCGAAGAACTCAGTGCGCACATGGGCTTCAATATAGCTGCAGCCCTTCGCAGATATCGTGAAGTTAATGGTAACGTTTCATATTTGTCTTAATTATTTCATCTGGGAGCTAATTATTCCTTCGTCAGTTTTTAATGGAAAATATGTCCAAAAATATTATTTCTCGAAATCACACAAAAAAATCTATATTCAAAATAACAAACCTTCCACTTGCTTTGAATGATTTTAATTTTTATGTTTTGATCCATGCAAAAATTATCTTGTTTGATATGTGTTAAATCTTGCAGATGGTAGTTTGCCGCAGCGTATATTCATTTATCGGGATGGTGTAGGTGATGGACAGATTCCCTATGTCCACAGTCACGAGGTAGGTCAATGATCATGTGTCTTTTGAACTATTCCTTGATTAATGCTTGCGCAGTGACCGGAGGCGTTAAATTGCCAATAGGAAAAAAACACGATGCTATTGTAGTAGCCCACTAAGGCCTATATTAATAAACGTTCTTCAACGACGTACTCAAGTGCGTAATTATGTGATAGGCCATTATTATAATAAACACTCGAAAAACAGTATCACAATTTCGAACGTAAGGTTAATTCGTACAAAAAAGGATGTTTTTTTTTTTTGATAACGCATTTAAAATCTTTTTATTAAAACTAATAGTACATTAAAGTATGGCAATCGAAGAATATTGTGTAAAATTTTTCACGAAGAAATATAAAAATAAATACATTGCCGTATTTATTTTTATATTTCTTCGTGAAAAATTTTTCGGAAGCAATTATTCGGACGTGTCTCAGAAAAAAGTAGAATTGCGGTGCTCCTCATAACTTGGTGCTGGATCATCTTAAAAAAAAAAAATAGTTCATTTGTTAGATAATAGTCTTCCTTAGGTAACGCTGGGAGGGTTTTTTGAAATTTCAATTTTTCAGTTTTTTGGAACACTTGAAGGATAAAACGCGATTTTTGCGAAAAAAAATCGGCTTATTTGTTATTGTAAAATAAAAATGAACAAATTTGAAGAAAAAAAACTCCAGCGTTACCTCGTAAATTATGTATAGAAAGAGTGTTCAAAATTTCAAAAAGATCGGTGCCGTAGTTTTGAAGTTATGAGGGGCTCCGATGAAAACGTGAGTTATGGGGAAAACGCTTTAAAGTTTTGAACACTAAAAAATCTGGTATAAAACGTTCATACGCGAATTTTATCGGCTTACCTCACACTGAATCATCAATTCCAGGATTTCCAGGTCCTTATAGGATGCTGCTATTATCCATGATGTCTAAAGCACCTTTATGCTCCTGTCTACGACGAATCCTACCTGACGCGCTACTTGTTGAAATGCTTTCGCTCTTACGTTTTTGCGGAGGTACAATTTTTCTAAGTCGATATAATCTCGGACCAGCTGATTGCCTATCAGATCGTTTAATTTTATCAGGCATTTTAGTAATAATTTAACACAAAACTTAATGACAATGGAGATAAAATGATGCGAACGCGAAAATAGGAACATGCGTGTACGTCTGTTCGGTAGAATATTTACTGCTACACTAAATTTTATACTCAACGCTGAAAAAATATACAGTACAGGTTAAGCACGTTTGTAGCTCCAATCGACTTGAAATTTTTACGCAAAAAAATTAAATACCTTTCTCTCCCCCCCCCCCTTAAAACGTATATAACTACGGGCCTAAGAATTCACTATCCACATTTCTGCTGTCCACCATCACACCCTGGTTGCCAGCTGCAATAAATAATACTTATCAGAACGGTTCTAAGCACTTTAACAGGTATTATAGTAAGCGTAAATGAAAAAAAAAAAACCTACACAACAAATCAACACAACTTTTCATCAACTAACTTTTAAACTGTGCTAAATAAATGTATTTTCTTTCTTTCAAAAGCAACCTTCGCCCAGAAAAAAACAACAAGGCAATCAAACTCAGAGCATTTATTTCAAATAAACCGATTACAATCACTTTTGAATTGAAGACATGAGTGGATGAATGGGATATGTCGCATTTTCAGATGTTCGCTGTTCTATGCATGAATGATGGTGTTATGTGCATACAAACAATTTTAAACCTTAAAAATATTAAACGGTTGGCGCCGCTAGACACCCTTGGATAAATGTAAGGCGTTTTGAAATATCCTAAAATGTTTATGTGAAACTTTGAACTCAATTTTCTCGAAATTAGAATTTTGCGACATATCCCCTTCATCCACTCATGTCTTCAATTGTCAAGTGGCTGTGAGGCAGAAAAATGAAGTTAGTTGCCAAATACCAAAGCGTAGGTACCTATGGAGAAGAACGGGCAAAAAACTGCATGAGCACTCTTTTTAATCAATCATTTTGTTACAAAAAGTTGGTAATCTCATTTGTTGAAATTATCAATGTGAGAACAACGATGTAAAAATACGTGCAATATTATTGAAAAATAAAACATTCTTCACAGATGACAAAATAGTAATAATAACTGGAATAGGTCTCATTCCTTGGTTCGGGTAAACTTTGGTTTAAAACCCGTGGCTCTTCGCTATCAATGTATTATAACTATTACTAAAAAATCATCAATGTATTCTTTCAAGGTGGGTGAAATTAAAAAGAAGCTAAATGAGATTTACGCGGAGACCGAATATAAAATGGCTTTTACCATCGTGTCCAAGCGCATCAACACCCGCATATTCTTGGACCGCGGGCGCTACGGCGAGAACCCGCGACCCGGCACCATCATCGACGACGTTATCACTTCACCGGAGCGGTAAGTTCTCTCATTTAACCCTCAATATTATGTGTTTTTGACATAACGCTCATAATGTTGTACTGTGGATAGATTTTTGAGTCTCAGAAAACATATCAAAACAAACGAGGTTTTTTTCTTGAGACTCAAAAGTCTTTCCAGTTTTTATTTGTAAAATATGACCCCGTATTTACGCATTTTAACATCCTTTAGAAACCTAGGATTACTACGCTAAACAATATTTATTTTACATTGCAGTTACGATTACTTCTTGGTGTCACAGAACGTACGCGAAGGCACAATCGCTCCTACTTCATACAATGTTATCGAGGACACCACAGGACTTCACCCTGATCGGGTAATTTATACTTAAAATTAATATTTCATACTAGAATCGTCCGCGTGGATTTTTGTACTCTGCCCTTCGAACTACCACACCCCCTCCACCCTCGTCAAAGATTTTTTATTTTTTGAAAATTAATTATTAAAAACCATTTGTGTCTAGTTTTCCAAGTTTCTAAATTGAGGGAATGAATTTTTTGTAATTGTTTTCCCCTGTTCATTGAATGGGGATGATTTTTGAAAAATCATTTGGTTTCTTTTTTCACTATTATAACTTGGTAATTTACGAAAAATACAAAACCTCGTAATTCCTTACTTTCTTATCAAGATTATTAACCAGTCAATTACCGTAATTACAGACACAATTAAAAAACCATTGTGTCGATACCAAATGTGGTATCTCAGGGACTTAGAGGTTAATGCAAAATAGTAAGGGTAACATGACTAACATTCCCGCAGTCAGGTTTAAGGTCGTGAAGGTGGCCAACGTAAGTGTAGCATTATAAAAACTGGTTAACTAGTAGAGAATGATTTTTTTTGTGGATGGGTATTCATCAAATTACGTCTCCCGCTCTGGGTGGAGCGGAAGGGCGTGTCAGACTTTTACTGACTAAAACTCACCCGTGTTCCTTCAGTTGCCTATATGCCATCATCATCATCATCATTTCAGCCGAAAGACGTCCACTGCTGGACATAGGCCTCCCCCAAGCCTGGCCTATATGCCATGGCCACGGTAATTCATTCGAACAAATCCCACGACCCTGACAGGCATCGGTCCTAGCGGACCCCTTCAATTATGCTGACATTTCTTTGAGGCGCGCGTGGAACACTACGCGCCGTCGATACGGGCCTGTTCCTTAACGGCGAACTACCCAATGCACGCCGCCCACAAGCCCGCGCCTACGGTGGCCGGGAGTTCGCGATTGACTCCCGACTCCCGGGGGCGCCTCCTTCTCCGGCGGCTAGGGGCGTGAGGGCGCAGACTGCCTCTCCCTCACGGACTCCGCCTCCTCCTTCGCGAGCATTACTGCTTCGCAGGAGGTGACGGCTTCCCATGCCCTCTCGCTCCGTATCATGGCCTGCACCAGGACCGGACGCGAGTGGTCGCCGCCGCCGATCGCCTACGCCTACCGAGGACACGGCGGTGCTCCGCCCAGGCAGGGCACACCTCCACCGTATGCTCCACCGTGTCCTCCAGGCGATCCACACAGTGGTAACACCCGGGCGTTTCCTCCTGCCTTATTCGGAACAGAAACCATCCGAAACAGCCGTGTTCGGTGGGGACCTGCGTAAGGTGAGGACGCCGTGCCGCAATTGTGGCGTGCCCAGCACTGGGTTGCGACAATCGTACCCACTATGTCGCCATGAGATCTCGCCGGAGTTCTGTCCGCCGTGCCGCGATTTGTCGCGACAGCGGAGTATCGCCCCGGCGTTTTGCCTCCTCGCACCACTCCCACATATGCGCGAGGACTTTTGCCTCCAGAACCCATGGCGTCAATCCAGAAAGGAGGCTCACCGCCTCACAGGAGACCGTGCGGTATCTTCAGACTAGCTGGATGGCCATGATCCTCTGGGTAGCGAATGCCCGAGGCATTAAGTCAGCCTTTGTGCACTTTTGTGTGCGAAAAGTTTAAATAAATAAATAAATAAAAATGTTGTGCCACGTTTCAAAATCGTTGGCTAAGTTCTTAAGATTCTTCCATAAGAAAGAAAAAATAATTTAAATTACCCGGTTTTTCGCTAGCACCCCTTACAACCCCTTAAAGGGGTATTCGAATTTTAGTTAAAAAACGAGGTAAATGTCTAACACTACGTCTCAGGACTAAATTACAAACATCATAAACCCACAACTTAAGTTCCATGATTAATTTATAAGATTTTAATCAGCTAGCTTTTAGTAACCTCTGCTTACTTCAACTATGTTATGTTTATTGGCGTTCTGCTGTGGGCAGCAGACGTAGATTCAATTTTTAATTTTACAAACGAAGGGCAATTCGCGCTGTCTTTAAAATGGGGCCTCAGTGTCTTAGAAAGAAATTGATATACTAAGGCCCTATCTCACTAGGACACCTATACTGGCGCAAACATGGTCGCATTTCTAAAAATGTAAGGTTTGTTTCACAACCGGTCGGATGCCTGGTGAGATACCCACCAATAAAGCTATGTATGTTTGCTTGCTATGTATGTTTTGCTGGCAGCGCGACCATGGTTGCGACACTATGGTGTCCTAGTAGGATATATGCCTAATTCTGCCTTCTCTATATCTACATCTTAGTATTTTTTTGTTCACGAAAACTTACGTCTTTTCAAAATAAGAAGCGATTTCTTAAATATAAATATACGTAGTAATAAAGACGTTCAACTGAAATGATGCCACATGAATTTATATTAATTCATCTTTTATTATAAGAAAATGTATCACATTTATATTGATTTCAGATGCAATGGTTGACATACAAGCTGACCCATCTGTACTTCAACTGCTCGTCGCAGGTCCGTGTCCCTTCTGTGTGCCAGTATGCGCACAAACTGGCTTTCTTGGCTGCCAACAGCCTACACGCTCAGCCGCATTACACCTTAAATGATACTTTATACTTCCTGTAGATTTATAAATCTACAGGAAGTATAAAGTATCACCACACATAATCTCAGCATTTTTTTATATTAGGAAAGACCAAGACGAATGAACATCTTAAACAGTCAATGTTCCTTTTAGTCAATTCACATCGTAATGCGCGCTTTTTGTACGATATCTATACAAAAATATTTTTTGAAAGTATTATTTAGTAGCATTTCTACGCGTGGCTTTTTGCAACCATCTATCAGCGTGCAGCATCGATGTGAACTGACCTTTGTACTCGATACCAAAACTTAACCACACTGTTCAAAACATATCTCGTGGTCTGAGGCTGTGTCTTTCTTTACCATGTGATTATTATTAAATGGATAACTTGAATAAAATCGGAACTGCCTAGTTTTTGTGGTCACTATATGACCAATATCTAGCAAAGGGTTTTGAGGAGTTAAGACTTGCGTAAGGAGTATTGAAGGCGATACGCCTGATAGTTGAAGGAATACTCACAATTTGAATCTTTGTTTGCTCGATTTCGAAGACAGTGATTGACATAAATCTGAGCATAAATTGTTTTAAAGTACTTGATTCAAGCAAAATATGACTTTTTCTTTCTTTTTTAGGTTAGTTACTCGTAAGGTTTCGCAGTACCACTGTATTAATTACCTCATTTCAATTTATTTGATTTTCCTTGTTTGCTAGTTTTTTATGTTTTTTATTTACTTGCTAACAACGTGCTATATAGTCACATGATATACCACCGAACTAAACTCGTACGTAGTGTGCGAGCTTGTTTTACATGTACGCTAGACGTGTGAAGTCATAAAAGTATCCTCTAGCACAGTTTTGAAAATAAGTACCTAGTCTCGGAATGTGTTTCGAGTATTTAGAAATTGCCAAAAGCAAAAGTTTATTTACTTTACTAAATTGCCATAAAAATATGCCACAGGCATTACTACTCTAAGTGCTATTATTTTAAGTGTTTTAGATGTAAGCATTAATTTTGAATAAAAGAAAGTACATTCATAATTCTTAACATTCCATATGATTGTTTTGCTTTTAGCCCAACCGCTGATTTAAACTATTTTTCGACGAGTAATCATTACATTATTCGTGATGCAATTTGCGTCAAGTTAGGTTAAAGTTTAGAAGGCTTGTTGTATTCCTAGTTTTTACTAAATATAATAAATACAGAAGCTTCAACGAATAGGTTATATTTTCTTAAGATTTCTTTTAAGACTTTCAACATTAGATCTACACGCTAATTACGTAACATGCTATCAGTCTGAATCACTTTGAAGGTTATTTCTAATCCATTACGTCATGCAACAACGTAAATAACGCAATTAATGTTGTTAAATTGTCAAAAAAATTAAACCGATTCCCACTTATAGCAAGTGGGTAACTTGCTGACCTTGCTAACCCTCTGATTATTGTATATATAGGTACTAACTGGTAAGCATGTTTATTTATTGTTTATCGTTTTGCCGAACTGTGTGATGGACTTAACCGCCTCGCCGCGTGACAAGCTCATGTCAGAACTACGTTCCAGTTCAAAACGTGTTTTGTAAAACACGGTAAAACGGTATAACTATAAAAATATGCCTCTTCAAAACACTGAAACTAGTTATTTGTAGTGAAAGACGCCGTTTACAAATGGTAGCTTCAAAAAAAATTAAAATTTTGTAACATTTACTGTACTTAATAAAGTAATCTCTTTATCTATGTAAAGGTATGTTTTATTTAAAAAACACCGTCGAGATGATTAATGGGGCTAAGTTTCCAGAGGATATTACGACCTACGACCACGAAAAGAGATAAGTAACCAGGGTCCTCGGATACAGTTGGAGTCTTCAATCCGTAGCACTCTCCAGGCGCTGAACGATCTCCAGCCGCCTTAGTAGGGAGCCCCAGGCAACGACTTGGGGAGTTTGTTGTCTAAAGAGTGAAAGGTCCGAGACGGTGGCGCGCCATGCTCCCCACGTGCCTTTATCGAGAAGAATTGCGGTCGTATGTGGTCGTAAGATCCGCGTGAATTCATGCGGGCCTTTAACTGCGAATATTCCCAGTCGCCCCCGCAGGGGATTGCCACCCGAGGCAAATGGAACCAGTCGCCACCGGCGGTGACTGGGAAGTCATTGCCTCCACTTCAGTTTCGCTGTACATTGCATTCTTCATTATCGTAGAAAACAACGTGTACGTTACCCTAGCAAGAAAGTGTCTCCTAGAGTTATATGAGTAGAACGTACAATGTGTGCCTTATCTGCTGTAAATGTGCCCCCTGTCGTTTTGGAAAAAAAATCCGTTTCGACCGCGCGGCCACGGCGAAATTAAAAAAAAAAAAACAATGCCAAGATTTTGTAAAAAATTGTAGAAGTTTATTCCCAAAACCATAAATTTGTCAAAGTTATGGTTAAAAAGTTATAAGGGTTTGAACGTGGCCGCGCCATTGAAACGTGGCGAACCGCGCGGCCACGGAGATCTTTAAAACTAAGCGTTGCAGAGATCTGAAATTCAGGTAAATAACAGATTGAATTTGTAAAAATATAGAAAAAATCCTAGGTTTATATTTTGGGAGCTATAAGACTAAAACTCCATGGCCGCGCCATCGATACGATGAAAAATACGTTGTCGCCGATATCTCGCTGAAAAAGCACCGTAGGGGTCTGAAGTTTTTTGCAAAACCTAGATTTGAATTTGTCGAAACTTGTAAAAATACTACAAAAAATCCTAGGCTAATATTTCAGGAGCTGTAGTACGGTATCGCGTAGAAATAAGTCGTGATTATTTATCGAAGAAAGTAATGGTAAAGCGAGTTTTTTTTTTTTTTGTAAACAACACCTATTAATATGTAAAACTACCGATACTAGGCAAAAAACATGTATTTTTCGGTATTTATAACTTTCAATACGTTTTGAATATTTCGATAGGGTGACCATGGCTTTTTGTTTACAGAAAACTTTCCACCTATCGTTTTAGAAATTGTATCTCAAGGATTCTAAATTCAATTAAAATGAAACGGATAAAATACAAAATCATATGTTTATTTCTTTTAAATTCACTTAAATCATTGCTTGATTTGACAATACTGTGGTTTTGAGTACACGTGCCAGAACCATAACAAATAACTTTGCACAACATTCGTAATTCCTGTAAGATAGCATTATTTGATGAATAATTGTGGAATCAAACACATAACTTATGTCTAAGACTAAATTCTGCCAGAAATAACCCCCTGTAATTAACAGTATTATGTCATAAGTAACGTGTAATTAACTCATGCATTCCAACATTGAATTGCACTAAAGGAATTAACCATAAGGCCACACACACTACAGTACACAGGAGCGAACAGAACGCGGGTGCAGCGCGGGAGACGAAGGCTGTATAACCAATCACAGCAGTCCAATATGTGAGAGATATCCCGGCCGCTGCACCCCGTCTTCCCGCCAAAGGCTTTTTTGTTGATCAGTCGTCGTTTTACTTTCAGTTAATTCGCACGGATTGCTCGTTGGTGTTTTAAATTTTGACATTCCTACGGACTTTAATTTGTGCACTGTTTCGGACATTTGTTATCTTTGGAAAACTACGTTCTGCTGTTACAACTTCGAAAGCGTAAGGCGTAACCCTTAGGATTTGATTTCAAATTAATACTTCTTATCAAGGTAAGTAATTCATACTAATTACTCTCTTCTCTTACCACTTAATACTTTTCCTATTTTTTCAACCTAGTTGACCTAGTCTTGTAATGATCGTGTACCTACTTAGGTACCTATTTTAATACTGGTTGCTCTATCGTGATGATATTTTTAAGCGGAAAGGTGTCCAAATTGTGTATTTGCTAGGTATTTATTTTTAGAACTCTGGAAAAAGTGCTACATAAACTACTATACTTATTTTTAAAAAGACATAAGACTCTGGCACCAAAAATTCTCTCTAAGAAACTGCTTGAACAAATTTTTAAATTGCTTGAACAAAGATATTGCTAACTGAGGGTTAGTTTTGTAGGAATACATGGTTAAAATATTTAAAAAAAAGTATTTTTTGTTTTTTTACCGAGCGGGGCGTAGGTAGATAGTCTATGCGAGCTATGTTTACCTAGGCGTTCTTTTGTTTAGTTCAACGAATTCTGCTATGCTATTCTCTAAAAGACTCTACGACGAGCTCGTCGCCGATACTAGTTTGGTCCCCAATAGATTTTTAACTATGTGCTCTAGAGCATAAAGTTGAAAATCCATTAAAGACAAACTTTCTCGACGACGAGTACCGAAACAGTTTGTCTTTAATACATTTTTAACTTTATGCTCTAGGGCATAAAGTTGTAAATGTGTTGTTCGTGTTCTAAAAAAAAGTCCGCGAGAGCATATGTCTATCTTTTAAGGTTGACTCACTATAACTCAAAAGGAGCGAGTAGCAACGAAAAATGGACGAAAACTAAAAGGCAAATCGACGCGACGGGAAGGGTCAGGGGAGCAAAAATTTGACGCGGACGAAGTCGCGGGCAGAAGCTAGTAATATTATAAAGCTGAAGAGTTTGTTTGTTTCATTGAACGCGCTAATCTCAGGAACTACGGGTCCGAATTGAAAAATTCTTTTTGTGTTGAGTAGTCTATTTATCGAGGAAGGCTATAGGCTATATAACATCACGCTACAACCAAAAGGAGCGGAGCAGTAATGAAAAATGTTGCAAAAACGAGAAAAACGCACGGGTAGGCGATTCGACGCGACTGGAAGGGTCGGGGGAACAAGAAATTTAACGCGGACCAAGTCGTGGGTAGAAGCTAGTTATTTAATATAAGAATTAGCCCAGTTTACAGCAACGGAACACGAGAAGTTTGGGGAATATGCAATTCTTTATAGGTCAATAAGAGAAAGTGGTTATTATGCTTTTCATGGCTATACACGGATGTCTTCTACAACTTTTGTATAGTAAACAATATCGAAATACATAGTTGGTTTTATTGAGTACCGCGGCGGGCACCGCCACTCTGCCCGCCTCGCGTCTCTATGAACAACATCGTATATTGCCATGTGTTTGTGTTTACGCGTGCAATGACGCGTGCCGCTGCACGCGCAGCCTCTCCGTAAACAGCAAAAACGTCCGACGCACCGCGCGACGCCACGCCGCACGCGCCGCGCGACGCCCCGCTTCTCCGTAAATGAGGCTTAAGGTATACAGTCAAGCTCTCTATGTACGACGAATGTGACATGAATAGGAAACGCAGAGCGTTGACGGTCAAGGCGAATATGCTGGCACGCAGGTTTGCCCGCTGTACAAGAGAGGTAAAGATTTTGTTATTCAAATCCTATTGTCAATTTGTCAGACGTTTTACTCCAGCAGTCTATGGACAGTATATACGAATTTTTGTCAATGCTCTGTGAGTCCAATATAATAACGCAGAGTTCAGAATGCTTCTCAGACTCCCTCCGTTTTGCAGCGCGTTCGTCGTGTTCATGGAGGCACGCACAGATGGTTTCTATGCAAAAAAGCGGCGTCGCTGATGCAAAGTGCGTAAGAGTAGCAACGCAACTCAACTGAGTGTGAATGCGGGTAGGTATGACTGTCCGTTGTTTAACATTTGTGTGTGAACTAACATAGTTTTAAGCACTATCTACCTACTAAAAAACTGGATCACGTATGAATAAATAAATAAAACTATTATAACATCCTCTACTTAGCTCGGTAGACCAAAAACCCTGTTTTAATAATAAAATCAGTTAATAATGTAAATAAAACCACAAGATACAAACATAGGTACCTACTGTACAAAAAAACACTAAGTATCCTTATTTCATCAAGCAATAGTAAATAGGGTGTTATTGTATAAATAGGGGATTATGTGTCGCCATCTTTAAAAAAGTAAAGATGGTTCCACAGATACCTAGGTTTTCGTAATTAATCCCCATAATCGTTGTCAGCGCCCTCGGAAACCTTGAAAATTACAGCCATGACGAAAGTGTAGCAAATTTCGTCATCATTAATTTTGATTTTAACCCCAGTTTTGACTTGATTTTCTTTTTCACACAGCTGTCCTTCGCGCAAGTGGAGTTTCACAAGTGTCTTTCGCGCAAAACTACATTCGTAGGTACCTCCCATGGGGACCTATTGACCTATCTACATCATCACAGAATTGCTAACTTATTTTATTGCAAATGAATTAATCGACATTTTAATGCCGATACATTTTATGAGAGCACGAACTATTAATTCCTCTTTTCCAAAAATACGTATGTACCTAACACCTATTCATGGTTCAGAAAGATTGGGGAGAATATTTGAAGGATTCATCAAAACTACACCAAGATAAAGTCGTCTGTAGGTAACCACATCCCAACCGCAACATGGATGTGAAACTCGACATGAACATTATTTATAATCGATACCTTATTGTTTACGTTTTTAAAGTCCATAGCAACGCTGCATTCATTGTGTAGAACTGTAGACTGTCACAGCTTAAACTTACAAAGTGTGTGGTGATGTACGTATGTGTAGGTAACTGACTGTTTTGTGAGCTAATAAAAATGGAAGAAGACAAAGCAAATGAAGAAGCTGAAAATTGGAAAGTTTACGAAGCACTGTGCAGCAAATCTCCAACCGAGGTACTGACCTGCATTGTTTTGTTTAAATAAACACTGGCGCTGTTGTAACGTTGCCAACCGATACCAGTCTCTATGTTCATATCTCACTCAGCGTTTTAAGCCATGTCAGGAAACAGGACGCACTAGTCAACTGGTTGAACACTTGATAGATATTTACTTCGAAGCTAGACCTCGAGATTCTAGTCTCTCTGCAAAAGAAAAATTTATTCCGTGTTTGAGATATTACATTAAACAGACTGGATCTCTGTGCTACTGAGCAGAGCTGTGTGACCTGTTAAGGTAAAAAATCTGTCCTTACACTATACCTAACCGTTTTTTTTTGTGGGTGGGAAATCATCAAATGATGTCTCCCGCTCTGGGCGGAGCGGGAGGGTGTGTCAGACTTTACTGACTAAAACCCACCCGTGTTTCTTCAATTGCCTATGCCACGGCAAAGGTAACTCAACTGTTTCGAATAAATCCGCGACCCTGGCTGATAATATTTATTCCTAGAATACTAATTACGTAGTTTAAAAAACAAAAAAAACCATACAACCCACCCAATTTTTTTGGGTGGGTTGTATGGGTTGTGCGTTTGTGCCAACTCAGGCTAGAGCTACACCGTAACCGAGATATTGACTATGCGTGCCTGGGGGGTGATCGTACCTACCTTTAAGATACAGTTTTCTCGCATTTGCTATGTATAAAATACCTACTGACTAGCAAGCATGAGGCAGCGGCATGGCAAAGATGAAGGCAAAATATTTGCACTGCGGTATATACCTACATCTTCGCCCCTTCGATGGTCGCGGTCCCGACTAGATAGGTTATAGGTCGCGCTGGTTTGATTCCCGCATGGAAAATGCAGTAGGCACCTAACCTATACGGTACATTTCCGTTTCTCGGTGTTTGCGTAGTTACCCATCATCTTGTCCCGTGGTTTTGCCATTAAGGTATACTTACGTGAAAATTTATAACTGTCCCACCATAAAGGAGGGGAGGAGCCTGTTGTAGTTATTATAACTTATTTAGTAAATGGGTACAAATCCAGACGTCGCTTTGTCTCCTGAGACGTACCCAAAATAACACAACAACCCAAACCCCGTAAGACGGCTCGACCCGAGTGTCGAACCTGGGACTACACAGCAGTCGTGCTGTTTAGTAATTATTTTATGAATATAAGTATTATTTGTATGGCATGAACCACGCAAATTAATATCCCAATAACGTAAATTAAACACGTTCTTAATAACCTAAAGACGCTAAACCATGAGTCGATAAGTTTAACGAGAATTTGAAAAATGTTCGCTGAAGGGGGTGATAGCGTGCATCGTCCCGTACCTCGCACGGATTTCTCGTGGAATATAAACAAGTACCCATACTATTATACGTTCCTATACCTAACGAAGCAACCGAGTCGTAGATTACAAGCTTCCCTTTCAGAAACATTTCCGTGTTTTCCTCGTCTACCTGCCACAATACAGACAGAGTTCGATTAGATGGCCTGATGACATCGCAACTATATCACAATCTAACCAATTATCATGTCCATAAAAATCATGATTTGGGGTACGCTCCCCATCGTAAATTATAAAGCTATGCATGTAACAACCTGCCTATATAGGTCGGTGAAAAAGATATCGTGACTCTCGGTCGGTAAGTCGGAAACCTCGAGCCGGATCACGCTACATTTCAAGCAAGGAGAGGTACTTTACTGCACTAGTCGTCTTTTGTTCGTCACGAAAAACTGACTTCTTTTCACTGTAGTGTATAACAAGATCTAGTCCACCATGGAGTTTTGTGAGTCTTTCATTTTGAACTTATCAGTTTGAGTAATCCTAATTTGGGATAAAAATAGTTTTACAATAACAACTGCACATTTAAAAAAAGAATTAACATTTCTTCAGATGGAGGCCGACGTTGGTAACGACATAGTAACCAGTCTTCGAAGTGATCTCGCTGGTCTCCAGTACAAACGGGATAAGCTATTATCTGAAGTGAGTCACAATATTAAACTTCTTGTCATATTTATATTTGTTAGAATGAAAAAAAAGAGAGCCTATTAAATCGATTCCTTTACATACTTATTGCAGAACAGTGATTTAAAAAATCAAATGTTATCTCGAGATCAGAGAATACTTGAGCAGCAAGTAGAGATCGATCACCTACGAGAGCAGAATGCTCGCCAAAATGCTATTATATCATCTCTTCGAAAGAAAATCCAAGATCTCGAAGAGATACAACGAAGTCTTCAGACATCGCATGGTCGAAGTGAAATCACGGTGCAAACCCTACAAAGAGACAACCGTTATTGTGAAGAAAAGATTAAAGACTTAGAGAAAAAACTACGTTCTCTTGAAATAGAATGTCACAGTGAAGAACAACAAAAAGAAAATGCTCGTTGTCAGTTTCACGATCTCATTCGACGTATGTCTGCGGCCTTGGAATCAGATTTTTGTGATACCGCACACACTCACTCCCCGGAAAGCTTAATTATAAAGGCCGCTGAACTTGTCCAAGAAATCACCAGACTGAAGAATAGATGCATGAATACAACAGAAAACTTGTCAACCGTCGAACAAGAACTGAGGAGTTGCAGAGATGCTCTAGAGAGATCCAATACTGACAAGGATATTTTACAAAGGCAAGTATCAGGACAACTTCTAGATCTTGAGAGGCTTAAACAAGAAAAAGAATCTCTATGTGTTCAAAACAGAGTAATCGAACGGGAACTGCATGAAGCAAGAGAGAAACTAGCACACTGTTCCAAAAATTTAAATGTGGTTACTGATAATGTAAACCAGAATGAATCTATAATAATTCAGCTGAAAGGTATTTAATAAATTAATTACAAATTAATAAACAATAATTTTATGTTTTCTAATGTCTTTATGAGGAAATGTAACTTTCAGAGGATTTGAGGCACCGAGATGAAAAATATCAAAGGCTGCACGCGGAATTTCGTAACACCATGGAGTCAATAGCCATTTTATTGAGTTTGCCGACAAGGTTTGTGGAGGCACACGAAAGTACTATCAAAGATAGAATTCGAGAAATTTTAAGTGAAAATAAAGACAAATCTGTAGTGAGTACAAAATTAAGTAATAACCCAAGTAACACATTTGGTGACAAATAGCTTGCATATAGTATTTTTTTGGAAACTTTAGTAATAAAATCCACCGTGATTAAGTTCTATAAAGGTGGTTAGAACCTATAAGCAACCTGTATGTTACCAAAGGGAGAAAAATTGCAACTTATTTATAGATGCAAAAGCGATGCAGAATAGTTCAAATTGTTATCCTGAGTGGCAGTTGGAACTCACGGTGCAAATTGTGCGCCGTGAATGAATGATTGAACGAAAAAGCGATACAGCTCATTCGTTGAGTGACAAATGAGATCTTAACAAGTTCTTATTTTCGGTGGAGATAAACCTTATAAACAAAAAGACGGTTGTTTGTGCTTTGTGTTGTGACAGCAAATTTATTGGATTATTCATCTGTTTGCTGAGTATTAAAAAAATATGTGTGTAACATGGGATAACCATCATGGAGCCCATGCAAATGCTTTTTTATCGTGAAACCATGGTATATTTACTGAGTAAATTTTGATGCGCCTTAGATCTAATCAAGAATTATCAAAAAATATGCACTGATCAAATAAATAAGATAATACTTTATAAAAATATGGTTGTTAAAAACCTAACATTATGGTTTCACAAAAAGTATTATGTCAAACTACATCAAAAACAGTTATCAAAACTCATTTTATTGTATGTTATTTTAATAAAATACCATTCAACAAGATACTTTTCAAGAACTCCATTTTTAAACATGGCGATTTAAAATAGACCTTGTAGTTCATATTTCCACTCATTTGTTGGCTTATTGGAGCTCCTAGGTCCTAAATTCACTCATTAGTACCTAGTAGTGATTATTTTCACTTTTCAGGTCTCGTTGTCTTTGCGTTGAATTGGGGATCCTCACGACGGGTACAAAACCCATTTATGAAGATAAATAAAGTAAAATTTATTTAAATTATAAATGTTGGCTGGAATATAATCCTAGACTTCTTAATTCGATGCCCGATTTCCTACTGATAGTTTCCAATTTGTAATTTTTCATTAGCAGTTCTTCTTTACAATAAAATGGGTGTACTACGCCAAATCGAATGCCAAATAACCGAATCTCAATTGATCAAACACTATAAAACGAATGTCTAAATACTCGAACGTTCATAATATCGAATGGTTACTACATCGAACATTCAATATATCGCACACTCAATACATCGAGTGTTCAAAATATCGAATGTTTGTTTGATCGAGCGGTCAACGCATCGCATATTCATTGTATCCAAATATCAATTTACTGAATACTTTAAGTACAAAAAAAAAAACATAAAATTTACCAATAAATCACATTATACTTTTTAATTTTTATCGTTTATAGGTACATTAAAAAATTTGTGTGAATTGTGATTGCACGGAGAAACTGTTAAATCATTAAATTCATGTTGTTTCTATTATTTATAATTTTTTCAGACCATCAGATTTTCATCCATCTTGCCATTTTTTTGTGGAGTTGGTCTTCCCAATACCGCGATACTCTTTTCAATTGTCCTATTTGTAATAGCTAAAATATCTATGGTAGCATAAAGACCCCGTTTGTACTTAACAAGCAACGTGTTCCATCTTCACCGCCGACCGCCTCCATCTATGTTGAAGTAAAGTGAAATATTGGCAGGTAATTCTCTGTCATTTTTCTTCAAAATAGTTTCAAGTGGTATTATAAGTCCATTATGCCAATATTGACCAGGATCAATTTATATTGTATCAATCTGTCTCGGAGTGCTCATGAGCGTTCTTGGGTCTGCTGGAAGCAAATTCGGATTTATAGTGTTTATAAGTGTCGCTAAAGATTTCAAAGCTGAATGGCTTATGTTATTTTCTATAGCACATGCTCTAGTTGCGTCTCAAAATTGATGAATCTGTTTGTATTGAAACATTTTTTCACTTGGCTCACTGCCATAATTTTCTTAGAGGTCAGTTTCCTCAATTATTTCATTATTCCCATTATCATTATCAGCCAAATTTTCATCACTTATTTCAGTCGAATTTCCATCAGTAATTTCAGTAGAACTATCACTAGGATCATGACTGCAAAAAAATAATTATTATAGTATAAATCTGACAAATAGGTACCTACCTACAACTTGAAAATCGAAATACAAGAGACGTCTAGAAGGGTAACTCATGAATGTAAACTGATCTTGCCTTGCCTACTAATCTGTAATTTACACCCAGTATAACGTATGTAGACTAAAAAAAATACAAAGTGAACTAAGTGATTTGATAACTGTTAGGTATACTCGTATAAACTAGTCCAAATACCTAAAATGTAGGTTTACAAATCATACTCTATTTAAATTTATTAATATGTACGGAACCTGCGTTATTGATAGTAAAATTCTCTTGACACAATTGCTCAAAACAGAAAATTATTATTATTACAATCTGCTTACTGTACCTTTTATTATGCTTTAAATTGGTAATTACTTACCTTTCAAAAATTGGAGTATCCTCTTTTGATTGTATAATAACATTTTCAAGGTCTGAACTAGTACCACTTGTTCCACGTCCATTATATTCTTAAAAGTACGTGCAACTTGGCGATGATAATTACCACATCGTTCAACTTTTTTCCACTTTACAGTATTCATTTTGAGAAGTTCTTTTAGCTATTATGACCTTTTTTTAACAGAAACTTTGTGTGTAATAAAATAAATTTATAACGCACATTCTACGTTTAATGCCTTATAAAATTGCCTTTATAAGTTCTACATTTCTATCTTTTAGAACTGTTAGATCTTAAGTGGTTCTAAATGAGAGAAAATTGTTGCTTAAGGTTTTCAAGAACCTTCTTTTGGAATCGATTTATGCGTTACAGTGGCATATTAGAGTATATTAGACCTTACAAAGGCAATTACACTAGGTTCCAAATGACCCGCAATAATAACTCTTGAGCCACTACAGGTGATAAATAACTTATATACACTACTTATTTAGTAGTAAAGCTGCCAAATAAAGAAAAATTACCACCTATTAGGGTACGGTTCTTTAGGGGAGATTTTAAGATGTCATATGCTTCTTTGAGTTCTAAAATAGTAAAAATTTAAACCTGTATGCGTCTATAAGTAATAAATTCGGCTTAATGCCACCATAAGTTATAAAGCAGGAACAAAAATCACTCAAAAGCAAGTGTTAGTGATAAGAGCTACTCATATGCAAATTCGAGTGCTGTTTGCATCTATAAGTAATACCGTACACTCTTACATCACTTATATGCTACCTACAGTTGCAAAATAAGTTCCAAAATTCACTAACGTGCTACTTGGGAAGTAGGTAATTGAAAGCTGTCTTATCGGCAGCAACGACCAAAGGTTTTAGAATGCTCTTTAACTTATAAATGTCCCAGTTCATCCTCTACAATAATTGGAATCAATTATTTAATTTATCGTTTAATTTGCTTAGCATGGATTTAATGTGATAATATTTTGATTGTAGCAAATAGACGCATTGCGTGACAAGTTGGGTATGGAGGCACAGCAATTGGGCAGAACGGCACACTTGCATGACCAGGCGACCACACGAGTGCGCATTTTAGAGGATGAGAGAAACATGCTTGAAGCAAAAGTACATAAGTTGGAGTCTGAACTCAACGCCATAGAACTCTCCAGGGAGAACCTTCGCAAGGATAAGGCTAATGTGAGTATAATTTCCGCACTTACAAAAACTTTTGTTCTGATCGAGCTTTTGGGTACTAGCGTCATGGATTTCAATAATAGTCTGGTGCACTCTAGGGGATAGAATAGTGATCTTCTTTGTCGTGTTGATGATTCGAATCGTTAAATATTTTATCTGATTAATTGTTTTGACTAAAACTCAGCCATATCGAAAGTGTCAGCTGTGGCCTCGCTCATGGCACGTCTGTGATAGAGCAGGTTACGGATACGGCTCCACAGTTAGGCACATTGTGACTTATCAGAGTATCCCCATAAGTTAGACTTGCAGAGCCAGCCGTTAGTGCGCTGCTGGGAGACTTTCTGTAGGCTCCACGTAGTGAGCTGGTGCCTCTACCAGCTGACCACATGTAGCTAAGCTAAGAGTTGTCTTTGAAATCACAGTTATACCTATTCGTGTTTTAAAAGGGCTTACATCTAAACGAATCATTTTGTCGAACTCAGGTAACTTTTGCGACCAAACAAATATACGGAAACTATATTAGTATTTAGAGTACAAGTATTTAGAGTCTAATAAATCAAATCGAGTCGTGCGAGGTAAAGCCGCCTACGAACCTGGTGAAAGATTCAAGCCAGCTATTTCGAATAAGACATACCTATTCTTATCAAACGTTCACAAGGATACTTCGGAGAATGATATAGCGGAGTATATAATGGGCAAAACGAGTGATAAAGTGCATCTACAAAAAATTAAAATGAAAAAAGAAAAGGAATATAATGCTTACAAGCTATCGGTTTGTTCTGATAGGCTGGACATGTTTATGACTGAAGAACTATGGCCGGCCGGTGTAACTTGTAGGCGGTTTAGACCTTATAAAAGCCCGCAACTGGGTAATGAAGAAGAGAACGATAAATCTGCATAATGAACTTGTGTAGTGCAACCCTTGTAACTTACAACTGCAAGAGTGTCAAGCGTTCCTTACACGCTGTAAAAGAGCTGTGTTGTTTTGCGGATATTATCGCTTTACAAGAAACGTGGTTGCTGCCGGGTGAGTTGCCTTTCCTGGAGAATGTTCACGATGACTTCGCGAGCACGGGTACGTCTGCTGTGGATACGTCTGCTGGCATGCTCCGGGGCCGGCCGTTTGGTGGTGTGGCGCTGCTATGGCGTAAATCAGTGTTTAAGTGCGTGGCAGTAATACCGTGCGATAATCCGCGTATTGCAGCAATACGTATCACTACGGAAGATCGTTCAGTGCTTGTGATTTGCGTATACATGCCAATTGATTTAGTGGAAAATGTGCCTGTATTCACGGATTGTCTCAGTTCAATTAGTGCTATCATTGACGAGAGTGGTATCGAGTCTGTGTTCATACTAGGCGATTTCAATGCCCATCCAGGTGAGCGCTTTTATAACGAACTTGTGGTGTTTGCAAAGGAACAGGACTGGACTTGTGTGGACACTCTTAAGTTACAATTAACCTCAGATACGTTCACGTTTATAAGTGAGGCCCATGGGTGCAAGCGTTGGCTTGACCACTGTCTCACGACTGAAGCAGCCCTGTCCAGTGTTTCGAACGTATACGTAAAATACGATGTTTTCTGGTCTGACCATTTTCCATTGGTTCTTACCTGTGACTTTAATGTTATAAGACAAAAGATGAATGTAAAAAGCTCATTACGTAGTAAAATACAGTGGGGAGAGAGAAGCGTAGAACAATGTCGTTCCTATGAAAATATGTGTAACCAACAACTAAAACATATTGACTTGCCTGTCGAGCTACAACAATGTTGTGGTAGGTATTGTAGGGAGTCTAGTCATAGAAACTTTATAAATGACATGTATAGGGACATTGTTAACATTTTATGTAATAATGCGAGCTATACGTATGTGTGTAAGGCAATTAGGCGTAAGAAACCATTGGCTGGGTGGAACAAATTTGTAAGCGATGCTCACCGGAACGCTAAGTTGGAATTTAATACGTGGCTCTGGTATGGTAGACCTACCTGCGGCGCCATATTTGACTCAATGACAGAATCTCGTAGGATATTCAAAGGGAAGCTCAAATGGTGCCAAAACAACCAGGATCAGATCCGAATGGATTTGTTAGCTAAACGCCATTCGACCTCAGATTTTGGGGGTTTTTGGAAGAGCACTAAACAGCAAAGTTCTAGACCTGGCGTTTCTATGAGTATTGATGGCGTCTCTAACTCAAAAGATGTTGCTGATTTATTTAGTGTGCATTTTGATGTGAAGTCGCGGTTGGGTCCACCGTGCCAGGAGATTGATACTGAGGACAGTGCTCCAGAAATAACTACAGTTTTCCTGGCAAAAGATGTCAAGGCAAAAATTAAAATCATGAAGAGGGGCAAATCCCCTGGGCACGATGGGCTCAGCATCAAGCACCTGCAGCATGGTGGGTACCATTTGCCTCGTGTGTTGGCACTTCTGTTTAATCTGTGCCTCGGTCATTCATATCTTCCTCCCGATATGTTGCGGGCTCTGGTGGTACCAGTGGTCAAGAGTAGGACCGGAGACGTCTCGGACAGGTCAAACTATAGGCCGATTTCCTTGGCTACTGTCGTGGCTAAAATACTTGACAGTGTGCTTAATTCACACTTGAAAACTCACATCCAACTGCATGACGCCCAGTTTGGGTTTCGGCCAGGGCTGTCCACAGAAACCGCAATATTTAGTTTAAAACATGCTGTCAAGTATTACACAGACAGGAAAACACCTGTCTATGCATGTTTCCTAGACCTGTCCAGGGCATTTGATCTTGTTTCGTTTAATGTTCTCTGGCAGAAGTTGTCTAATACCATGGTGCCGCCGGAGCTCGTCTCGGTTCTGCGATACTGGTACATGAATCAGGAGAGTCGGGTTCGCTGGGCAGGAGAGCTATCAGAGCCAAGTAGGCCAGAGTGTGGCGTGAGGCAAGGTGGCCTGACATCACCTTTGTTATTTAGTCTGTACATGAATGCACTGATCGAGCGGCTCAGCAGCACACGAGTTGGTTGCTTTATTGATGGAGTCTGTTTCAATAATTTAAGCTATGCAGATGACATGGTGCTGCTGGCCCCCTCGGTCGGTGCGCTCCGTAAGCTTCTCGATATCTGCGAGTCGTATGCTGCGTCTCATGGCCTTGTATACAACGAAGGCAAGTCTAAATACATGGTTTTCAAGTCCGATACCAAGGGACCCTCCACCGTCCCGCCTTTGTTACTAAACGGTCTGGAGTTGCATAGAGTGTACTCTTTTAAATACCTGGGTCACTTGGTCACGGACGATTTGAAGGACGACGCAGATATGGAGAGGGAGCGCAGAGCATTGTCGGTTCGAGCTAATATGCTGGCCCGCCGGTTCTTCCGATGTACGGCTGCGGTCAAAATAACATTGTTTAAAGCATATTGCACGTCGCTGTACTCGGGTAGCCTGTGGTTCAGCTACACTCAGAAGGCCTACAATGCTCTGCGGATCCAATACAACAACGCATTTAGAGTGCTTTTGCGGCTACCTCGGTTCTGTAGCGCATCTTCTATGTTCGCTGAGGCACGTACCGACTGCTTCAATGCTGTACGTCGTAAGAGGGCGGCGTCTCTGCTAAACAGACTCCGTGGCAGTCCCAACAGCATTCTACGTGCTATAGCCGGAAGATATGACAGCCCGTTGGTGACGTCGCTTGTCACCTGTACACTGTCTGTATTATTAGTTAAGTACTAACATAGGTTAAGATTATTGTTACTAACCCAATGGATTTTTGTTATCCGATCAATAAATAAAATAATAAATAATAATATATTGTTCACAGAGAAATCTGTTTTGTTACAGTTTGTTGCATTCTTAGAACGTCTAAGCAGAACACTTAATATGGATGAGCTAACCCAAGATATCGGAATAGAATTGCACACTGAATCTATTATACACCGCGCCGAGCAGTTGGCGCGGCTTGAGAGTGATAAGATTGTCGACAAGGTTAGTGTTGGTAGGTGGTACCGACAGCTGAGTTGATGCTCAAGGGCTATAGGTATTTTGTTTTAAAACGGTAAAAATTCAGTTCCAAAATTAGACTCATTAGAGTCTTAGACTCTTAGAGAGTCTTAAACTCGGAGGAAGTATTAGAATCTTGGAGAGTCTCAGAGTCTTACAGAATATTTGGGGACAATTTTTCTTGTTGCTTTTTTTTGTTTCATGTCATAGAACACTTTGATATTCTAGGGTTTTCCCTATATTCTGTTTTATTATAGAATAATTCACGGCGTAAGAGTCAGATGAACGTAACTACTTTTTCTCAATTTTAAGGGAGTGCTAAATTTCTATGAACATTTATCTCTTCAAGTTTTACCAGCTTTTCATGAGAGATAATCTTATTTTGTACGTTCATCTGACTCTGAAACCGCGAATTATTCAGAGACTAATCTCGTCAATGTTGTTTAACCTCTAAGTCCCTGAGATACCACATTTGGTATGTAAACAATCGTTTTTTAATTATGTCTGTAATTACGGTAATTGACCGGTTAATATTAGTAGGGTATCAATTTATCGAGGTATTTACTTCCTTTGTACATACCAACATATTCATACCTATCTAACTTTTCCACCAGGTAACTATGAAACCGTTTTTGTATTTAGTTATCATGTTAATTCCACTATTATTATTATACAGCTATGGTAAGCCACCTTAGCAGTGTAATAACATGTACAATAGCGTTACCTTCACCTTTAGGTACTGTGTTGGTACACTTGTTCACGTGTACACTTGTACAGGCAACGTTGCTACTTGTACAAAGCGTTTGTCATATGTTTCGTGTCTGTGTTAACCAGTATGTGTTCTGTGTAGATGCTATATTACGGATACTATGGCACCCTCCCCAGACTGCGCAGAGAAAGATCTTTCCATGATTTGCCATATCTTAAAGAAGTAAGATTTGCATTTGAATATAATTGGAATGACTTCGCTTACTATAGAGATTAAGCAGTCAGCCAGTAATTTGGAGAAACCATACACAAATATTCTCTGTTAGATTTTAATGACTTGTGCATCCATCATCCTGCACAATTAATGAGCACTAATAAACAATACCTGTCTAATAATTTCACGCAATTTAATTGTAATTAGAATCACTAGGTGCAGTTAACCTGCATATTATTACTGTCTATAAAGTAGGTAGATACAATTCATTAACGAATAGGTAGAATAGTTTCCATTTCAATTTATTTATACGTACGTTCATTAGTTAGATTATGTAGTTACCCATAACTGCATTACTTAGGTGACTCACCATCATCACTGGGCTGAAACAGAGTCTTTGGAATAAAGTCCTAACATAATGTAAGTTTCATAGAAATGCACGTACCTTACTCATTAAAAAAGCATCACTGAATGATTTTTTTTTGCGATTAATGAGTTTGAAATACCTACTTAATCAACACACTAACTGACACTGACCTGCAAATCGCAATAAACGTAAGAAATTGATGATGCTTATTTTCGTTTTAAACCGAAAAGACGTTACTACCTATATTGCACCTAATTCCAAATCCTTGTTCGATCAGTGATATACTGTGCTAAACATGTCAACTTTAACAACAGATAAATAAAGTTGTTTTTAGATATTTCACAAATCACTGCTCTTTTGAGCATTATTAGGAAAGCGTAGACGTCACACGTTACCTAATAGTAACTGATCATTGGAACACTCCTATAGATAGTTCAATCCATGAAGACGCGCCAACTCTTTGACAATTGTACTGAGAGCGGTTAAAAACAAAGGAAAGGGGCGCAGAGGGGCGCGTCATCGTGGATTGAACTATCTGGTCACTGATATGAATTCACTTAGGTAGGTTGGAAGTCCACTTTCGTTCGGAATCGTTGGGAAAAGGCTAGGCAGGTGATAAATAAGCTACAGCGGTTAAGGCAGCTGGGCTGGGCTAGGTAGGTATAGGTAAACTCCTACCCATTGAATATTACATGCACTAATACATTTAGTCACCTACTTAAATAAAGAATGGGGAAGAAATTGTATGTCCTAACATCATGCTAATAAGTATTACATTCAGAATAAACGAAGTTTTGTTAAAATAATGCACGTTATAGAACTTTTTAAGTCTGAAGCAACCTTAACCGATTTATTTTGGAATGTACAGTCGGCAGCACACGCGATGTCGTCTGGAACAAACACAGTACAGTCACGCACACATTTTGCATGACAGAGCTGATTTATAGAGGAACTTTTGTCATTTAATACCTTGTTGATTTCCATAACATGGTTCCTGTTTTCAGACGGCAGTAGTTTACCAGTTACAAAGACGAATTAGGATTCTAAGAGAGCAGCTGCAGAGAAAGGACCTGCACCTGGACTTATTGCGACGAAAGCTTAGTGTGCAAGTAAGTGGTACTTACTTGAGAGCTTGAGCTTGTTAAATGTGGTCCGGTGTTTTATATGGTGTAAATACGAGTAAATACCACACTTTTTTAAAATGTTGTTCAACATACATACTTAGGATTATTTAGGTATAAATTTCGAGTCGTTGTTTGTTGGTGATTGACTCCAACATTTCACTTTTTGATTGAGTTTTTCGTGGGCACACGACAGGATGAGAGCTGCCGCGTCCGCGCCGTGCTTCAAGCGGAGCGCGACGAGGCCGTGTCGCGTAACAAGAAGCTGGCACGTCAATGTGACAAGCTGCAAGTGCAGCTCAGCGATGCGCGTGCGCAGATCCGCGACCTCAACGCGCAACTTGTCGACGCTGCTGAGTATAAGGTACCTACTTTTTACCCGAATGCGCGACGCCAAATACAGTTTTATGTTTTTCACGCGTAACTTTGTTTGTTATCTATACTATATTACTATATCTATACTTTAATATTATAAAGCTGAAGAGTTTATTTGTTTGTTTGTTTGATTGAACGCGCTAATCTCAGGAACTACTGGTCCGAATTGAAAAATTCTTTTTGTGTTAGGTAGCCTATTTATCGAGGGAGGCTATAGGCTATATAACATCACGCTACAACTAAGACGAGCGGAGCAGTAATGAAACATGTTGCAAAAACGGGGAAAATTTATTCCTTTTGAGAGTTTCCGTTGCGTGCGCTGCGTAAACGGTTAAAGTAACGCAAAAATCACGTATGACGGAATTGTTCCTTTTAAAAAGTTCAAAAAAAAAATCCGCGAGAGCATATGTCTATCTTTTAAGGTTGACTCACTATAACTCAAAAGGTGCGAGCAGCAACGAAAAATGGACGAAAACTAGCAGGCAAATCGATGCGACGGGAAGGGTCAGGGGAGCAAAAATTTGACGCGGACGAAGTTCCGGGCAGAAGCTAGTATTATAATATTATAATAATATTATAAAGCTGAAGAGTTTGTTTGTTTGTATGTTTGTTTGATTGAACGCGCTAATCTCAGGAACTACTGGTTCGAATTGAAAAATTATTTTTGTGTTGGATAGCCTATTTATCGAGGAAGGCTATAGGCTATATAACATCACGCTACAACCAAGAGAAGCGGAGCAGAAATGATAAATGTTGCAAAAACGGGGAAAATTGCACGGGTAGGTGATTCGACGCGACGGGAAGGGTCGCGGAACAAGAAATTTAACGCGGACGAAGTCGCGGGCAGAAGCTAGTTCATAAATAATTCCGAAGCATGACAGCAGACTGGGAGGATTTTAATACATGAGGTGTCTACCGAATGGTCGCGCCATTTGTAATGGCATCATTTTGTTTTTATAAAATGGCGTTTCCATATGGGACACTTCATTATTAACCGACGAGACTCTGACCTGTGAGAGAACTTTGTTTTAAAGTTACTTTGAAGGACAATGGAATTTCGAAATTTAGTTCAAATCCATGATGTAACAATTGTATGTAGGTGAAGTAAATCTAGACAGCGATTTACTGGAATACCTAATTTGCATACAAGGTTGAAGTGATTTGTTTAACAGAACCATGATCTCATTTATTGTAGTTGAACTTTGTAAAATGTATTCAGTTATTTGAATCATCACGCTTTACCTATCCCTTCCCACACTGCACATTAGAGATTATGGTAATGTCATATAGACCATTTACAATCTAGTTTATTAAAGATCCAGGTTATTCTTTTATTGGCGAGGTAGCAACAAAACTGCACTTGCGTCAAAGTTAACATGTGCTAAGGGGCTTCCCTGCTGAGGAAAACAAATTGGTAGGTAATGCGAATAATAAATACTTACCATGCTACATTAGGCACCAATTTTATGAAGAACAAGTATTTATACATTGTTTCGCACTCCGGTTAAAATGTAAACTCACACTAGCTGAATTAGAATAATAATCATAATTATTGTAACAGTTTACAACGAATCTCGATATTATCTCTTAAACAACACAGATAACATCACTGGAGAGGGCCCGGAAGGTGGAAGAGCTCCAAAAGAAGTTAGAGGAGGCGGAGCTACTGCGCGCTCGCTATAACCGCAAGGTGAACGTTCTGAAGGAACAGGTGCGCTCCACTGGGGAGACCTTCGAGCAGGAGCGCTCTTCCATCGACCACCAGGTCACTATCCTCCGGGAGGACCTGGCGCGAACCAAAGAAGCGCTCGCTGAGTGCCAGCGCAGGGAGGCACAGCTTACCAGTTTCAGGTAGGTTCCTTTGAAGCTTACATAACGAACGTAGCCTGTAATGTTACGACTGCTGGGAATGGGACACAGGCCCCCTCTCTGTGAGAGGGAGTGGGCCCAGTGCGGGTTAATAGCTGTCATATGTCTTCCAATTCTTGGTTCTAGGATATGCCGGTTTCTTCACGATGTTTTCCTTTACCGATATGAGAATAGTGATGAAATAATTTATACAAGGTATAGCACCTGTCAGTGTTCGAACCTACGACTTACAACTCGTTAGACGCGACCGATTCCACTTGGCCACCACTGCTCTCAAGCTCCTTTGAAGCTTAAAGTAACTGATGTACAAGTAGTAGATATATTGGAATAGCGAAGCGATAATGTTCGTGTTTGCGATTCTGTGAAAAGACAAAGACAGAGTGATAAAATTAAATTGTTTTATCATTAATGGCTAATATTATGAAAAAACTAAATATCGCTGGCCCCGGGCAAGAAAGCGGTAATATCAAAAATCGATTTTTACAGGAAAAATAAAAGAAGCTAATTTGTTTATAGTGCAGCGTACAGTGATCCAAAACAGGCGTTCAAAATGTCAAATGAAAGCAAATTTTATTCCCAGTTTAAACTTTAAAAAATAATTGTAATGGTATAAATATTTAATGAAATAATTGAAAAAATGTATAATACAAATTATAAACGATATTGTTTCAATTGCAATATCATTAATGACTTTATAAACACACCGTCCATTGAGATTCAGGACTGTAAGAATATAATACGACGTATTTTCCGCTTTAGATCTCAAGCGTACCAGCCGATTACCACCTTCTTCAGGGAAATTTTATAGCCAAAGCTTAGCTGTGTCATCCACTAATCGCTATTATAGAATTCTATCAATAATATTTCTGTTACTCTTTGTTCAGAAATGTAGTGTAAAAATGTTCACCGGTTTTTTGTGTTATGTTTCATAGAGTAATGCAGTAATAAATTTTAAGTCGTAAGAAAATTTTCCATGCAATAAAGCTGTTATTGTCATTTATTCTAAAGAAATATTAATAAAAAAAAAAATAAAAAAAATAAGAGTGATAGACTGATACTCAGAGAAGCCAAAAATCAAATAACATTAAAAAAACTACCGACTTCCTTAAACAACACTACAAAGTCAAAAATAACTTTAATTTCGAAAGTCGTTGTCTTAGGATCTGTATTTAAGGTTTTTTGCCACTGACTTCCGAAATTAAAGTTATTTTTGACTTTGAAGTGTTTTTTTAAGAAAGTCGGTTGTTTTTTTTTTGTAAAAGTTTTTATTTTCTACTTTTTAGTTATGGAAGAAACTCCGCACTAATCTAATCGCGTTATTCATTCATTTGTCACACAAATACTTAATGCAAATTTAAAACTTATATGGTTTTCACATGGACCCCATTATCCGACTGGAACCAAATTAAAATGGGACCATTCGGCAAGCACCAGCTTTCAAATAAAAAAAGAATCATCAAAATCGGTTCACCCAGTCAAAAGTTATGAATGAGGTAATAAACATTAAAAAAAATACAGTCGAATTGATAACCTCCTCCTTTTTTTGAAGTCGGTTTAAAAGGGCGTAACGGGCGGCGTTTACCGCTATATTGCCCGGGGCCAGCGATATTATGCCTAATAATAGGATAATAATAGCAGATTGGGGGCCGTTCAAGTATTACGTAAGCACTATAGGGGGGCGGGGGGGTCTTTGATTTGCTTATTTCTGATGACATGGGGGGTGGGGGAGTCTAGATGGTGATTACGTAAGCAGTAGCTATTCACTTTTTTACACTTATGGCAACCGACACATTGTCTTTGTGTGAAAATGAAACGCATTTTCGTGGATTCCCACAAATAATGTAGACATTTAGGCTTAGAACCCAGTAGGGAAATTACCTACCGCGCTCTATTCATCATTTTCCCGCCCTTATACCAATTTATTTGCGGTCGGCGCAACATGTCTTTTTCTTCCACACTTCTTCTCTATTAGTCGTCATCTCAGTGGTCACTCCCTTTCTATCCATATCATAATTCACACAGTTCATCCAGTGTTTCTTTGGTCTCCCTCTATATTAAAGCCATTGACATACATACTCAATATTTTCCTCATGTCATTTTTCTCATTCCTCCGTATCACGTGACCATACCATAACAATTGATTCCCACACAAATTTTCAATTATTGGTGTCACTTTCAGACTTCATCTTATGTCCTCATTTCTTATTGTATCCATTCGTGTAACACCACACATCCCTCTTAACATTCTCATCTCAGATGCATGCAATTCGTTGCATGCCTTTCATTCACCCCTTTTAAGGCCCAACATTCTGACCCTTACAAGAGAGCAGGTCTGACCATGGTTTTATTTATCATCCCCTTAAGTTTAAGGGCGATGTGGGAGTCGCAGATTGTTCCTGTGACCTGCCGCCATTTCATCCATCCAGTGTTTATTCTGTGCTTAACCGTCCGATCTACTTCGCCATCGCTTTGCACGAGTGAACCGAGATACCGAAAGGCGGAGCAGACCGAGAGAAGCACACCATCAAGCGCTATGGTTTCAGAGCTGGAGAGACCGCCGAAATCGCAGAACATATATTCGGTTTTGGTTCTGTTGATTTTCAAGCCAACATTCTCCAGCTTCTGTTGCCACTTCTCCAATCTGCTCTAGATCTCGGACATACCTTCACCGACAAGAACAATGTTATCGGCAAACAGCATGCACCAGGGTATCCAGGGTACCGCTTTCTGTATGTCCGACGTCAGAGCGTCCATGATTAACAGGAAGAGGTAAGGACTTAGAGCCAATCCCTGATGCAAGCCTACAGCCACCAGGCGCGGTCGCAGCCTTCGATTTTGGGGGGGGGTCACCATGAGTATTGAAGAATATTTTAACAATTTTGTTGCAGCAGCAACAAATTGTAG
The DNA here is from genome assembly GCA_932294355.1 of Aporophyla lueneburgensis. Taxonomy (NCBI): domain Eukaryota; kingdom Metazoa; phylum Arthropoda; class Insecta; order Lepidoptera; family Noctuidae; genus Aporophyla; species Aporophyla lueneburgensis. Next base: position 14,490,299 of record OW028746.1, on the reverse strand, counting down.
TATCAAAAACTTTACCCCCAAAGTCAGTATCACTGTCTTTGGGGGGGGTCATGACCCCTAGAACCCCCCCGCTCGGACCGCGCCTGACAGCCACATTGAACTCGTCGGTATTGCCAGCAGCCGACCGGACGTAGGTACGAGTTGACTGTACATAGCACGAATTAACTCTACATACTTCCCAGGCAACCCTTTCTCTTTCAGAGCGAACCACATCACATCCCGAGGTACTCTATCATACGCTTTCTCCAGATCAATGAACATCATGTGCAAGTCGTTGTGTGGACGTCTGTACTTCTCGCACAATTGCCGGAGTGCAAAAGTGCCGTCCATTGTTCCTCGCCCTGGCATAAACTCAGACTGATTCGGGGTAATCTCACTCTCCTCTCGCAGTCTTTTCTCTATTACTTTCTCCCATATCTTCATACTATGTGACATGAGCTTTATCCCTCGATAGTTGTTGCAGTCCTGTACATCACCTTTATTCTTAAAGATGGGCACTAGCGAACTATTGCACCATTCTTGTGGGATCCCTCCTTCATCATCATCATCATCCTCATTTCAGCCGTAAGACGTCCACTGCTGGACACAGGCCTGCTTCGTGCAACAACTTATTGAAGAATTATGTCAGCCACGTACATCCATCTTCTTTTAAACACTTCCATACTTCTACGGGTACTACGGGTATATTTTTTATTACCGCGCTCTATTCACTTGACTAAACTTCCGTCAACCTATTGTTTCGTTTCGTTACTATTGACGATTTGATGTATTTTAAATGAATATTATATGTGTTAAAGTCCCGTATCCTAAATCTATTTTTTTATTTCTAGAATTATAACTGCTGCTCATAAATCAATAAAAAAAACAGAGTACATTAAAAGAAAAATGCATATAACAATGTTTACGTAAGCATGGGGAGGAGGGGTAAGAGCTTTGCTTACTATTGATGACAAGGGGGATGGGGGAGTAAAAAATTGTAATAAATGTGCTTACGTAATACTTGAACGGCCCCTTGGTAAACGGCGCATGGTTGTGATACGTATTGAAATTGTCGTACCGTATAATATGGAAGGATCAATGAGATATAGTTGTGCTTGTTTTATTGGAAACAAAGAAACGATGTCATATCCTACTAAAATCTCTGGCTACCTACGTACATACATAACTGCCCTCTTATTTCGTGGACCGCTGGGCCCACGGAGCCTGGGTTTAATTACCAGGTCGGGCAACGTGTTGTTGAGTTTTTTCCATTAGACATTTCTGACTAACAACCCGAAGTTTCGAACTTGGCGGCGTGATACCCCCGTGCTTCAGAAAGCAAGTTAAGACATTGGTCCTGTGCTGATCTCTGTCTGGTCGTGTCGTATTGGGTGTCACGTCCCATTGAACTATGAGAGTGAGGAAAGTCAGAATGCACCAGTGTCTGCGTACAAAATGCACTATAATATCTCCTACGCAGAAAGCTAGACTCGGTTGAGTTTGGCCAACATGGTCAACATTTGGTTTGAAGTACTATTATAACGTACAAAAACAAAAATGCTTTTTCAGGAACTCGATAGCAAAGCTGCTAGGCATCTTAGTACCGGCGTCTGTGTCGGACTTCGAGATGGTGTCCCGGCTGCAGAAGCTGATCGATGCGCACCACGACTTCACGGTGGTGTCGCGGCGGTACGACGACCCCACGCTGCTGCGCGCCTCCTCCCGCTCTCCGCCACCCTCGCGCTGCCGGACCAGGACACCTGACAGGTAAGCCTCAGAAATAAGGTACCTTTATGGACAGTTAAAAGTGAATCCTGACCACAAGCTAGTGTTTTATGTTTTCTTTTAGAAGACAGCCATCACCAGTCTTTTGCCGTTTCATAAGTCCCTTGGCTTCTCTAGGTTGTCGGTTAATTTATCTATCTACACGCTGATGGCAACATAAAAACATTTATTTTTATGAATAAAACTGGTTTTGACCGTGGTGGTTTATTTACAGGTCGCTGCGTTACGACGACTCCGGGTACGCGGACCCTGCGTTCGAGCTGGACGACGAGATATACAAAGCGCGTGCGGGCTTGTGACACGAGGCGAGGCGCCGCGCTCGCTTCTAGACCTGAACCACTCCTTATTGTGCGTGGCCACTCACAATAGACACTACTGAACAGAAATACGACTTCATACAAATGTGACGAGAATCTACTTACATTAGTGTCATACCTATAGATCGAGAAACAAAAGGAATTTTAAAGACTTCAAGATCATCTACCAAAGCATCGCATTTTTGTATTTATCGAATCATCTCCGTCCCAAAACTGGCCAAAACATCACTTCCACCATATGTCGATAACACTTAGGTACTCTCACTAATAATCTCATAATGAAGACATGTGCGAATGTGCATTACGTATGATATGCAACCTGCAACAATAACAAAGTAAATAGCACTACGACCACGAATGTGGGTTTGTCATTGCGTGTTGTATGAAGTGGCCTTTCTGAGGTCGCAAAAGGTGTTGTGAAAACAAACATTGTCTGCTGACCCCTTAACGCTCAGAGTTTTTAGAACGCGAAATTGATAGCATCTTTCAACATTCTTCTGAAACATTACATTTTAGGCTATTGAGACTAATCGCAACACACAAGTTGTGAAATGTATTGTTTGCCTAACTGCCCGTTTTGGTTATAAAGCTGAACGTTACGAGGTAAGATGTGACGAATGGGATGATATGTTTAACCATTTGAACATAAGTAAACCTCGACAAGTAGTGACGATTTAAAAAACTCGTAATTTCTGCTGCAATTGATGATTGTTATTTCAAAGAACTTCTGAAGTTACACAATAAGTGCAGCTCAATAATAGCGAGCTGACGATGGCCATACCATTATGTCATTGAATTTATTATCAAATTGTCTTCAAAACTCGCCGAGATATAAACGATATTTAACTCGAATCTGAAGTATTTTTAATTTATATTTAGGAATTTAAGACTTCGTCTGTATAGCCCTAACTCGTCTAGTACCTGTAACATTTGACTTAGCTAAGTTCATCTGTATTATCTAGATTTTAGTCGGAAAAAGTACTTCCAACCGACATGGATATTAAAAGACATGAGCAAAATCCAATCGAGCAACATTTTACAGATTCTTAAGTAAGGAAATAATATTTTTGATAAGGAAGTATCGCACCCAAATTATTGTCTACACACGTTTTAAGTATAGTATAGCCACAGATTATACCTACTAAACAATTATGCATTATCGAAAAAAAATCAATCGACTCAAAAATATTCGACTGATGTATTCACTGCCTACTCATTAATTGATATTTTTAGATAAATGTTACAAATTAAGTAGCTACTATGTAATTGTATGTATGACAAGGAAGTAGTTATTATGTAAGAATGTTATAATGACTTATGTTATCCGTCGAAAATACTCAATGTTAATTATATATTTGGTCGAAAATGTAAATGTTCCTATCTTGAGTTGAAGTCTTCCATTACTTTGTCAAGCAAAGATATTTTTTACTTATTAAGTTTTTTATTTATTTTATTATGGACCTACCTATATTGGTAAAATTTAAAGCTGTGCTAGATAGATGTCCTATAGTTTGAAATCATTAGGTACCTAAGTAACCATTAAGTGTACTTATATTTACTTATGTTCAAAACAAATACAGTAAGTATTTATTTCGTTAATTATCTCTTTGTGAAATGTATTAAAAACGGTGAAGGAAAACATCGTGAGGAAACCGGCATGTCTTAGAACCAAAAATTCGAAGACATGTGACATCTACCAACCCGCACTGGGCCCGCGTGGTGGATTATTGCCCACTCCCTCTCACTGAGAGGAGGCCTGTCCCAGCAGTGGGAACAGTATAGGCTGATGATGATGAAATGTATTATCTCATAATTATATCGTACAATTAGAAGTAAGAACTTATTTATAGAACCTATTTTATAAATTGAAAGTGAGATTTCCATTGCAAATAAAATATCAATTTATTTAATATCAAATTTAATGTTCTGCTGTAAACCGATTAGACTTCACAAGGTTTGATTTAAAATAAATTTTCCTTGCTAATCCAGATAATCGACAAAACTAAATCTAAATTGAAATAAATCAATTTCATATTTTACAAATGCCTTATTTTTTATTTAGGTAAGAAGTACGTTTAGACGACCAAATACCTACTTAGAAACTTGCAGTTGTATCAAATACAAAAAAAAAAATGTTCTGAATCTGATGTTCAGATTATGTTAAGACTGCTTTAGGTAAGTACTTATTGTCTGTAACAACAATCTAGATTAGTCTTCAAGTACCTAAGTAAGAAAATAAAGTCATCAGTACCACCACGGTCAAGTGCATGAAAACATTTTAAAATTAATTTTGTATTCTACCCAAAGTCGTGGGCGGTTCCTTCTTTGCGTGGTAGTTATACAAAATTGATTTACATTCAAAATTATGTCCAGACAAACATATTGCGTCGTTCCTCTATGTACTTAATGTCATATATTATTATTTATAATTATTAGAAACCTGTAATTACTACTTAGAAACAACATATTCATACCTATGTTGGCACCCACCGACGTTCATAGTAAACCACATACAGTAAATAAATATGTACATAATTCAAATAATTGCTTTATTTATTCGTTTTTTTGACACACCCGATAGATATGGCCAGTATGTTATAATTACCATAACCACATAAAGTTAGCTGACCGCCACTTGTTGGTTTTTGTATGATTTATCTAGATAATATACGCGTAACTAATTAAGTTCAATGATAATGTGACTTACAGTAAGAATAATGCTTCGTACAATAACCAATAATTGCGCTATCAATCATTAGTTCGACCTCGACCAATATGTAGATAGAATATTATTTTTACATCGAGAGAAATAGCAAAAAACTTCGATACCTGTAGGTAATGCGAATATTGATAATAAATGACAATACCTAATGTTATACTTAATTCCATTATAAAAAGCAAAAAATAGTCATGCATTTTAGATGGTGTGTATCGTGTGTTACCACCTTTAGTTACCCGATTTTTTTATCGTTGAGGGTAGTCCTTGGTTTTTAAAAAGGTGAATGACTATCTACCTCATACAAAAGGAACAAGGAAGCCAGCACACTTGAAGAAACGTGTTAACACTAGATCCGCCTCTAATTAAACAAAATGTGCATCAAAATCGTTTATTTCATACTTTTCATCAGTTCCGGTAAGTAACTATTACGTGCATTTCGTGCAAAATTCAAAACCTGTCGTAATTAAAAGTGATGCATCAATCTGAATGCGTTAGCACCATGCGGTGTTAATGAGCATCATAAGTGAATAACGGAACATAATTGATAAGTCGCTAAACATTATGAGAACAACTTAAACAACAAATCATCAGTATGCCCACGACGTGTGCAATTAATCATCTCATCACTCGACACTCGTCTAAACGATTCTAGAAATGATTAATGGTTATCTATGCCAACTGATTTCTATGCATAGAAAAGGTAAATATTTTAAGACCGATGTTAATTTTTCATCCTACAGTGTGTTCGCGACACATGCCACGTTACGCCGATCTCGATGATGAAGACCAGCACCTCATGCGGGCGGCGTACGACACGCCTGCTTACGACCACGACGAGTACCAGGAAGATGATGACATGCCTTTGGGCAAGCTGGACTTGCTCAAGGATGGACTCTGGGCAGTCAAGGCGAAGATAAAGGAACTGAAAGCTTTTAACAAAGCTTTGGCGGCAAACTTCCTGTCAACCAAACTGAAGGTGAAGGAGTTAATTGCGGCGAGCTTGGTGCTGAAGAAACATCAACACGGGGAGAAGAAACCTGCTTACAATTATCAGGTATGCACCTACTTCATACCACGAGTGTTAACAGTAATATAATAGGGTTTTTAATTGTTTCATTTACACGATCTACTTTCATAAGATAGCTTCCGTACTGAATTGAACATCAATCAGTGTTGTTGTAGGAAGTCCAAATCCCGAAAATTTTGTCACTTTAAATACACGACCGCTATTCTTCCGACAGCTGTTTGCTGTCAGGGGCAAAGCAAATCAGGTTACCGAAATGTGCATTTTCGGTACAATATCCTGTCGAATGGTTGTAATGCAGATGCTGAGAATTCGCCTCCAGGAAAGTAGCTAGAAATATTGACCAAGTAAATTGGCCCATGAAGTGTATATGTCTTCCGGTAGGTAGATTGACAACCTACTGCAGGTACTGCCAGAACAGGACAGGACCTGTCGTTGTAGCCTAAGCCTAGCCATATCTTGGGGTTTAGCCTACCTCGTACCTACGGCTCTTCTGGCTGAGATGAAAACGATCTCTATATATATGTGCGTTGCATAACTCTTACCATGTCATTATAGACCAAATTAGACACAAAAATATTTTAGAGCAACTACAAGTTCTATAATAAATAGAACTGTATTGTTTTTAACGCCGACATTGAACCAGGCTTCGTGCGTTCAGTATATTCGGCGAGACCGCAACACGAAATCATTAGTAGTGGCTACATACCATAAAATCAGTAATAAGTAAGCAATTAAATCACGTCAAAATCGTGGTGGGCGACTTGCAGACGCAAAATACAATGTAATACAAGTTTCCCTTCCGTGCTTTTGATACATAACTTAGTATATAGGTACCTATTATAAGAGTAGACGCATAATGGAGGTCTCCTAAGGGTATACTAGCTCTGCCAGGGTCGCGAGATTTGTTCAAAAGAGATACCGTGGCCCTAGCATATGGGCAACACGGAAGGAAAACGGGTGAGTTTTAGTCAGTAAAAGGCTGACACGCCCCCATTCTGCCCAGAGCGGAAGACGTCATTTGATGATTTCCCACCTACAAAAAAAGGTATACTAGCTACCAGGTATACTTACGTAATCAATCAAACTGGTTAAACCGAATTCAAAGGACACAGGGATTAAGTTTGTTTGTTTGGAAGTGACCAAGAAAACATGTTTAGCTGTATTTTTCCTCACTGAGGCAAAAAGTCAATTAATTTCATGTGGGTAAATTGTCAATGCAATTAAGAAATTCTTCAAGTTTTTATGCAAACCGCAAAATATATGGTTTTAATTAAAAAAAAGTCGTTTTAATTGATTTTGATATTTATATTAGGTAAGTATTGCTAAAATAATTATCTTCATAAAAAATGTGCATGCTATTCTAGAATTCAGTCAAATTAGTAGAAGCTAGGTATACCTGTAAAAGGTTCTATGTCAGACAAAGTCACATGTTTTATCACTTCATAGGCTTATGGCATTGATGCTCCTAAAACTACATAATTTTTCTATTTCACGACTTTGAAAAAGGGCATAGCCGGATTAATATGGGAATTCTGCCCCCATGGCTTTTTGACTCTTACTTAGGGGTTGATTTGGTGTCGAATGAAAATAATTCACATGAATTTTTAGCTCTTTAATTCAAACAGTATTCGAGAATTTCAAAATACCTGTTTTTTAGAAATTATTTTTAGTTTTATAGTAAAATTCGGAATTATTCAATGATGATTTTTTCCTAATTCTTACGATTCCAAAACTGGTATACCGGTGAACTCATATAGAACTACTTTATAGACAATGGCACTACAGTGGTTCATCAAAAGTCTTCTCTCTGGCCTCTGGCTTAATAATTGTACACGTGAATATTTCGATGGCTCCTAAGTATACTGAGTCAAGTAACAAAATTTAACAATTGCACTTTTTAGTATATTAATAACAATGAAATAATTTCCTAAGCCCCAACCCGGGTTGTGTTGGGGTTTGGGAATTTGTTAGTTGACTCAGTATACTTAGGAGCTATCGATTTATACTGCTGGCGACATTAAGTAGCCTTTTTTAACGCTCACCGGGCTGCTATAGGCCGACACCATTTTGTAAATATTTTATAACCAAAAAATAATATTTTTTGTTTATAAAATATAAAAGCTTCGAACCTATTTATAAAAGTAATAGACCTATATAATAATGATATAACTTAATTGAATACTGCCCAACCAATGCTATTATGTTAATTATGCAAAATTAGTTCTATACTAGGAATACACAATTGTTTTGGTTATTTCACACAATAACATTTTATATCAAAACCACAAAATATCGAAGGCGCGTGAAAAATTTCAATGAAACTTATATAGACATTTACAGTTAACTAGATTGCGCAGTAATATTTGAAGGTATGAAATAAAAAAGAGGCAAAACCCAGTATTTAAAATTTTGTTTTGATGCAAACAAATAGGTTCTCTATTGTGTGACCTAACTTTTTTATCCATAATCTAAAGAGCCATAATATTTTTGCCCTAATCATCATTTGTCCGAATGATAACTTGCCCGAACTAAATGTCACATAATATCACATGCCATAAAATTGAAATCCCTAAATACAATATGCCCTAACTCCGTTTGTCATAAATATTACTATCAATAATATACAAAAGACTTAAAACTGTTTTCCATAAAAGTTATAAGTTCTAAATTCAAATTATTTTATGTTTATTTATCCTAATTATATTTTTAAAACAAATGTGTATTACGGAGTTCATTAAGAATTTCATTATTTTATCAAATCCAACTGATAGATACAAAAGATGCAAAAGCATTATGGCATTTATCAAGGCCTGGCATGGCGCTGCATGTATTATCACTCAATAAATATATCACTCAATAAAACAGGTGATTGTGAACATGTGATTTTATTTCCCTCTAAGAAACATGCAAACAACCATACACCATGCATGCAGCATGTATGCAAGCAAGCAACATGCAATCGAGCATGCAAGCAACATGCAATCGAGCATGCAAGCAAGCATGCATCATGTAGCATGCAAGCAAGCATGCATCATGTAGCATGCAAGCAAGCATGCAGCATGCAAGCGAGCATGCATGCAAGGAGGCAAGCAGCATGCAGTAAACAAAGCGAGCATGCATCATGCAGCAGGCATGGTTTCTGTCACGGCTCCGGCACTGCGGGGCTTAGGCGGTCCCACGCGTGCTTATCGTCGCAGACGGTTTAACGATCACCACCGCAGCTTCGTCTTGCTGCCTCAGCAGCGGCGGCGAGCGTTACAACCACCTGCTCCTCAGCTCGCGGGCCGCCTCGCCCCTCCGCGCCTATGCGATTTTAAATTACACTCTAGGGGTAGGGCAGACAAGACTACGTGGAGTCGGATTTACAGCGATTCGTTTCTGTCACTAAAACCTAACTTGTAGCAATTTTTTACTACTAACGATTTTATTATGAATGAACATTTGGCATAATACACTTTATATAATACAATACTTAGGACATATGACTTTATAACATGCAAAATAGGGATGTTATGGATATGAAATTTCGGATACGGATTGGTTACGGATGTAGGAATGATTGTTATACCGGATACGGATACGGATTCGGATATGAAATTATTTCGGATTATCCGTTAGTTTCGGATAATTTCGGTTAGGGATACTTATTAAACTTTTAAGGAATTTCAAAAGTAAAATACAAATAGCTAATTAAATGGTTTTATTTATATGTCACCGTTTGGTAGGAATTAGAATCAGTGTGTGAGTAATTATTACAGCTATTTAAAATAAAAATGATTATAAATATATATCGAGTGTTATCTAAATTACCTGAAATAAAAATGTAATAACAAATCCGATATTATCCGAAACTTATATTTCAGTTTCGGTTACGGTTATGGATAAATTTTTATATCGGATATCCGATAGTTTCGGTTACGGTTACGGAACTCCCTAACATCCCTGAAGCAAAATTAGGAGATTTAATGATTATAGTATTTGATATTATGACAGAATAGTTTTAGAAGCAAAGATAATTATGTAAAACAAAATTTCGACTTTTTGATTATTATGGTTACTGCCGTTTATAGCTAACGTGTTATGGAAAATGATTTTCGGACAAACAATTTTAGGAGAAGAAAGGGAGTACCAAACAAATATGGTGTCACTCACTCAGTTTTGACCGTCTTCGTTCATATTATATTGCGAGACAATGTAGTTAAATTGCAACGACGTTCAGTGTATTATAACATTAGTACTATGGCATATGTTTTTACAATGATGTAGGGTTTATTTAAGTTCTAACTGTGAACACTTAAATAGCTCCAATCATTCTTTTACCACATTAGAAAATGCTTGTCTAAAGCTTTTGTAATGCAATTAACATCTTCATTATCAATGTTATTGCTAGTGTAATGCTTCTGTAATGCAATTGGCATCTTCATTGACCAAAATAATGCTTCTTTAATGCGACTGATACTTTCTTTGACCACAATAATGCTAAAATAATGCGCCTGAAATGCGATTAAATAACTATTGTGAACCTATTGGGGATCTAAAGTCGTATAATTTGTGCCCAAATAAGCATTACAGTAGCCGTATAAACGTTTGTAATGCTACTATGGAACTAACTCAAAATGCAAAACGATACAGAAATGCTGTAAATTGGCCGTTATAATGCTTTGATGCGTTACTTGGGTTTGTACTAAAAAAAAATATAAGTTTATTGAAACGCAAGATTTTAAGGAAAAAAAAAGTTTTTTTTATTTGATCTACCACTTCAAAAAATTCAAAAAAAATCCTGAATATAGAGGAGTATAACAGACATTTTCTGACGAATTTTGGTGAGTGACATATTTCAAAGAGGCTAAAAAAATAAAGATTTTAATTTTCTTTTCTCCGTTAAAAATCGGCTTTCCTTTGAGAATCATGATCTGTGATTTTTTCATGTTTTGACTCGTAAGAATTAGGAAAAAAAATTTTCATTGAATAGATCCGAATTTTACCATAAAACTAAAAATAATTTCTAATAAACAGGTTTTTTTGAAATTCTCGAATACCGTTTGAGTTAAAGAGCTAAAAATTGATGTGAATTATTTTCATTCGACACCAAATCAACCCCCTAAGTATGAGTGAAAAAAGCCATGGGGGCCGAATTCACATATTAATCCGGCTATGCCCTTTTAGAAAAAAAAACGCTCGACACAAACAAAATCATCTAAAAAAAAAATTTAAAAAAAAATGGGGCTTTAAGTCTAATATAAGTGATATTCTGACCAAAGCGTCGCGTCGTCATGGCGTGGGACGGGTTATGAAAATAGGAAGTTAGCAATAGCCTCATTATTGCTGGGCCTCGTCTGATTAGTATTTTCATCAGCCAAAATTTCGACTCGATCAGACCTGTGAAAGATGCTCACATCCCTTCAACAACAAGAAAAGTGCTGTAATCTTCAAACGGAAGAACAGATTTTCTTGAATGATAGCTAAGAACACTCTCGATTAAGCCCCCTTCCAAACAAACAACGCAAAATCGGTTCAGCCGTTTTGGGAGCTACGATGCCAAAAACAGACACACAGATATATACGTTATACTTATAACATCCCGGTGTTTCCGTGGTTTAAAAGAAGCTAGGGCTATAAATAAGTGAAACTAGAAGAAAAATAATAATTGTATTGTTAATTTTGCAGAGTCCATCGTACCAGCCACAGCATGGGCCCCAGTACGCCGAGACACAATACGCGCCCCAGTACGCCGAGCCCCAATACGCGCCACAGTATGTCGAGCCCCATTACGCGCCCCCACAGCCGCAGCATCAGCACGACCCTTACTATGGACACTAATGCAATCAGTCCCTTACAATACATACCCCAGTAGTCAGCCTTATGTCAAAAATTTTACATTTGAAGAGCTATCATTTAAAAATTTGTCAATATTGAAACAAAGTTGTGCAATCAACAAAACGATCAGAATGCTAATGAATATTTTTATTATACTTAATCTAAGGTTGTACTTACCTAAAGAAACCTAAAGCTTAAAATGCTGACTACTGGGTGTTTTACCCTATTTAACTTATTTATTACTAATATATTTTTTTTCTCTCTCTACATTCTTTACCAAAGAAAAAGAGTTGATTACTGTTTATTATGTAAATTATTCAGCTCACAATATTTTTTTATTATTAATTGAATGCTAACACGAATAAATCATTACGTACAAAACGTTCTTTGTCTCATCACATAGAAGTCGATTCATATTCTCGAGCCGTCGGCGTAATACGTCATAAGAAAGTGCATTAATAAAATAAATTCTTAATTGTTAAGGTCACGAGTACTGTTGAGCGGAGTAGTTGATCACGGCGCGCGCGCAGGCCACTCGTGTAGTAGAAGCGAATCGCTTTTTCGTGTCGAATAACGAATCAGAGGAAATCGCTTAGTGTTGCATAGAGTCCTGGAGCCGCCCTGTACCCCCCATTCCCGATGTGCCCCACATAACACCTCATCTTTGGTTCCCTCTATAAAATGTGTTTGTCAGTAATTCCTGTCAGAGTGGACATGTCATTATCGATACAGTAGACCTAACTAGTGTGTTAGCTAAGGTGCGGCGTTGTCCTGCTACGAAATGAGTTACAACCTATTATGGATTTTTCTTCTGGTATGATATCATTTATATTTTATCTTACATCACTTGCATTCTAACAATGTGACATTTGAATATTTTAAATGTAAACAAACAAATGTGCATACAAGTTTAGGTTTCGTCACAAAACCTAAAGTTTTGTACGCATTAAATAACTAAGTTTCTGTTTCAGTAACAGTGCATGCTTGTTCAGTTAGTCTAAAATATCTAACTTATAACTTTATACATAGATCAAACTTTTAGATTCCATCTTCCGATCTAGTTCTCCAGTCTACTTGAACTACGATCTGATCAAAATGCGCATGATTCAAAGAAATGGCCTTTATTTGTTACTGACTTTTATGATAGTTAGGTAGACAATAATAGATAACACACTAGGTAACCATTACCCCTGAAAGAAAGGTCGTCTACCTACTTAATAATTCTGCATTTATTCGCAGAAGTAATATAATAGTTGTTATATGTACCTACCTACCTAAATAAAAGGCGCTGGAAGGACTTAAATAACTGTGCATTAGTAGTTCATTCTTCATTGAATTTCTTTCTGTATCTCGGGTAGGTAAATGGGCAGGTTGATTCCGATCCAGCCAGTCCCTTGATGCCCTCTACCAGCAATACCCAAGTTCAGGCCCTTACCCCACAGGCCCTTAATGAGTAGTTGCTCTAGTTTTGAGTTTTTAAGACCCAGCTGGAAGCCTTAATTTATTCCAAATCAAAAGTCATTTATTCAAACTAGGCAGAGGCGCTTTTTGAACGCCAAAGTTACTTTTGACAGTCCCCTAAAACGCCCGTCATTCATCATTAAGGTATCCAGACAGGTAGGTTGACCTAAGATAAGTAATTCCAAAAAAAAATAGGCAGGTAATTTACAGCCGTTTGAGCTATATCAGCGCCATGCCCCAATCGGATTCAGCTCCAATAAAAGGCTTAGGTACTTTATTTAGTCTTTTTTCCTTCAGCGCTCTAATTGCGTAACATGCTGTCAATCAGAAACTAAATCATTTTGTAGGATATTTGCCAATACATTGCTCCATAGGTTCTAAAAGTATGTCTGCTGAAAAAGGTAAATAACGCAATGAATGTTCTTGAACTGTTAATATGAAAGCCTTTCCTTCCTACTGTTGGGAAGGAATTGCTAACATTTTGACAGTATGTTACAAAATTACCCCGCTAATCTAGTAAATCTCTTTGAAAATCTTACTTGTATTTGTAGTTGAACAACAACCTACTACATGTCCTTGCCATACGTCTATTAGACGTATATTAAACTAGCTTTTGCACGCGGCTTCACCCGCATGGAGTTTGGAGGTGAAATTATCCCACGGGAACGTATTACCTGGAATGTCTTAACCTAAATCATGGTGTACCTGTGTAGAAAATTTTATCCAAATACGTTCAGCCGTTAAGCGTGGAAAGGTAACAGACAGACATACAGTTAGTTTTGTATTTACAATATTCGTATTGATGGATTATATTAGGTAAATTTTAATGAGTTTAATTTAAATTTTAAATCTAATTTCTAGCAATAAATGAAAAAAGTCCCAACACGATCCGATTAAGCTAATGAATCGTAAACATACTTAGCGGCCATTTTTATTACATTTTTAATTGCATGTCACTGCAGCAAGGTTGATGAATAACATTTAAATACATTCACATAGCTACCTCCACTAAATATTATATTCAGACTTCTATTTTTACGTTTAGGTACACCTACCTACCTACCCATTTCGGGTATGTTATAGTTCTGTTTTAAAACATGATCCATAAATAATGTCATCAATTCAAATAAATAAAATAAAAGTGTCTGTACATAACTTCAAAAGAATAGCTCTTTACTAAATGCATATGAAAGTATATAGGTACCTATAAGAAAAAAAACATTGTTATTGTATTTTTTGTCTGTCTGTCTGTTTGTTCCGGCTAATCTAACGAAACGGGTGAACCGATTTTGACGGGAGGTTCACTGGCAGATAGCTGATGTTATAAGGAGTGACATAGGCTTCTGTGGGATAATTTCCGACTATACGCGGGCGAGGTCGCGGGCATAGCTAGTAATAACGCAATAAGGAGCGTGATCATGCTTGCCAGCCATTCCTAATTAATAATAATAATAATAATATTCCACAACTATCACACAACGCCATCTAGTCCCAAGCTAAGCAGAGCTTGTGTTATGGGTACTAGACAACTGATAAACATACTTATATATTTCTAAATACATACATATTATCGATAAATTACACCCAGACACAGAACAAATGATCGTGCTCATCACACAAACATTTGTCCTGGGTGGGAATCGAACCCACGACCTCCGGCATAGCAGTCAGGGTCACTAACCACTAGACCAACAGGCCTGTCGAAATTTAATGCCAGGGACGCAAAGAATAAACTCTTGAACTTGTATAAATCGAAGGTATCCATACTTGCAGGCTCAACTACCTACATAAACCGATAGTCAGACTAGTTCAGCGTATAAACCCAAGGAATAAAAATTGATTAGTCCCTTAGCAACAGCTGGGTAGCTGCAGTGCCCTTTGCAAGTTCAAAGTAAACATATTTGTATGACAAATGTCACAGTGATATTTAAACAAACTGGATCGGCTTCGCACACTAATTTCATTTCAGCTGAGGGCGAAACGGGTCTAGAGCACTTCCTGATCTTTTATAAAATGGCATCGGGTAGGCGTGTTCGTATATTTATGGACGTAATAATATTGTTTTACAGTCTCCACTTTATTTTCGATAATATCAGTTTAACTTTAAACCATCAGATGGCAAGCGCACTTCCTGTGATTCACTAAAGATAGTAATTTACGCTGCCTTTATTTAGTGTTCTTGTCAATAAATTAACGAGTGTATGAATTTTTCTTAAACACACATTGAAACATTATTTCATGCGCAAAAAAAAAAATTGTTTGAACTGACTAGAAGGTACCCACCTACTTCATGGTATGTTAGCTGAACGTAAAACATTTAGAATCCAATATTTATTTGCTCCTCCTTAGGTGATCTCCGATAAGATTCATATTCTAATAGAGGGTGGCTAAGTAATAATAGCCGCACGGGTTGATCGTTCAGGTTAAGCTGCGCTTACCGCGGTTGGTTCGTGAATGGATGACCATCTTTACATACCAAGCCCTTCCGTGCCTCGAAAAGCACGTTAACCCGTTGGTCCCGGCTGTCTTTCGTAGATCTTAGATAGACAGTCGTTACGGATCGTCACAAGCCTGAAAGTCTGACAACCAGTCTTACTAAGGGGTATCGTATTATCCAGTAACTGGGTTGAGGAGGTCAGATATGCAATCGCTCCATGTAAAATACTGGTATTCAGCTACATCTGGTTAGACTGGAAGCCGACCCCAAAATATTTGAGAAAAGGCTAGACAGATTCTAATAGAGGATGGAGAGGCTTGTGGCTAACAAATAACTCAACCTCATGCGTCGATCGATCAGGTTAAACTATACTGAACCCTCCGTGGATGGGTAACCATCCGTCCATACATACACGTTACATAGACAGTCGTTACGGGTTGTCAGAAGCTCGAAAGTTTACCAATCAGTCTTACCAAGTGGTATCATATTACCCAGTAACTAGGTTATGGAGATCTGATAGTCGCTCCTTGTTAAATACAGGTACTCAGCTACATCCAGTTAGACCCCATACATACTTGAAGCATAATTGGGCAAGGGCCATAAGGCAGATGATGATTCTAATCTATACTAATATTATAAAGCTGAAGAGTTTGTTTGTTTGTTGAATTGAACGCGCTTATCTCAAGAACTACTGGTCCGAATTGAAAAAATATTTATTGTTGAGTAGCCCATTTATTGAGGAAGGCTATAGGCTATATAACATCACGCTGCAACCAAGAGGAGCGCAGCAGTAATGAAAAATGTTGCAAAAACGGGTAAAATCGCACGGGTAGGCGATTCGACGCGACGGGAAGGGTCGGGGAACAAGAAATTTAACGCGGACGAAGTCGCGGGCAGAAGCTAGTAGAAGATTTATACGTAGATATAATATATACATGATAGATATATAAGTACGATAAAGACAAAGAATATGTATTTTCAGGCGGACTAATCTTCACTGGTATTTAATTGCTACACGAGGGTAATTTAACACACGATCGACTCACAGCTGTAATTAGGAGAATTAAAGTTTCACTTCGTTTCCGCTATAGTTTAAAAGACCACAACAATCAAACCATATTCTGTGAAATTACATTAAGCAACGATATTTAAGTTCAATTAAGTAAGGGTCCTTACAAAAATAATAGCCGCACATCTAGCTATCAACTTTGTATTAAACTCAATAAAACGCATTACTTATTGCAGTAACTGCAATCGTAAAATAACGTTGAAGCTAAATAAGATCTGTGCAGTTAAATCCAATGCCGTGTCTGAATAGTGAAGTACAATACTCACAGATCGGTATGCAGCATCTTTTCTTTGTGCTCTCAAGTTCTTTATCATGGGTCAATTTATTTGCATTCGAGTTTAAAATACCGCACGATCTGGTAAATCAGAACTGGTTTGCTCGCTCCCCGTGCACTGTCCGCAGACCTTATATGGATAATAAAGACAAAGAATTACTAAATAAATCCCTTCTCAGACAAATGCCCTATGAGCTCATTTCTTAACATTGGGCAACAAAATATTTCAAGTGCTAATTATGTAGATTATCTAGTCAAAAACTTCCAAGTTAGCTGACTATATAGGATCTGGATAAGTTACTAGTTAGCAGCACAGAAACAGATCTGTGATACTCATACAAATGAGCTGATCAAATAAAATGTAGCGAAGTAGAAAGAACCGATACATGAAGTATATTAAGCGTTTAAGCGTATTAAAAACAAAAAGCAAGTAAGGTATTCGGTTTCGGGATAAAGACGTTTAACAAGGAGATGCGAAATTGGCTGATCGGCTGCCTGCTGACCAATCCATCTATTATTATCATCACAAATAACTTCGATTGCAATTTGCAATTACATTACCTCGGCTACCTACTATAATTTGTGCAGTTTTAACCTACTGTATTCAAAAAACTCTAGTCGTGAGGTCAAAGGGGTCATCATAGTCTTCGAAGTGCAGCGCCTAGCTGCTATAACTTGGTACGGAACTAAGGACCTAGTTTGAAAGTTGCTATTGAGAAAAACAGTATGTCGGGTTCATCCAGATTTTCCAAATTCGATTAGTAACAGTCAATCTTTAATCTACTTACATCAACAACTGCTTCACTGCTCTTTTTATGTCATAATGTTCTACATTGTGATCATAGCGAAGCAAAAGCAAGTCATTGCTTTCCGACAATACTTCAATGACATGATAAATAGATTCCTTACGTATTATAAATATAATATGTATTGTGAGGTAACACGACGTGACGCAGGTGCGACAGTTGCCTCAATCGTTCAATTAGCTGGCAATATTCGCGCATTGTCCGGCGCAGCAGGCGACCTTCGAGGAGCACTTTTATCTAAAGAAACGCCCTTAATCGTTCGCGGAGGTCTAAACTAGCGACTGGCTCTGGTTTTTATTGAGCGTTCATTTAGAATTTGTAAGGAATATAGCCCTACACATTTATCTTAAGGATTGAGTTAAATTTATTCGTTCTCATCCCGCCTTGGAGTTCTGGCCAGTGGAACTTTGTATCAGAGATAAGAAACTTGGGTTTAATTTTAGGCATCGAAACTAAAATTTCTTAAAACTGTTATGCCCTAGCAACGCAGGTAGTACCGGACATAGAGGAACCAGCGATATTAGATAACTAGGCATGGCAAACACTTTAACGCTGAGTCACAAGTTAGGACAACATAAACAAATCATTTCAAGAAATGGTTAAGAGACTAAGTATAAATCATGATTATACACCTTGTTAGCACTAGGAGAGTAATAAAAGTTACCGGAACGCATAATCCTACCTACACATTATGTCATACCTTTTGTTAGCTGTAAGTCCAAGGCCCTTAGCAAATTGTAGCTTAATCAAATTACATACGGGTTGCAGCACCTGGTATCAATTAATATTATTCCGAATTCTCAGAAATACAGAGTTTACATTGGATAATGCTGACGTGATTGTGATAGTTGCCTTTACTTACGTTTATGTTGTTTTCCATATTATACAGAATAATAAAAATAAGAACCTACTCACTTACTCAGCATTGCGAAACCTACGAATGTATGCAGGGTTTAGGGTACACCCCAAACCCTAAATATAGTAAGTGTTTTAAGGTACCTTTCCATGTTTCGCTCTAAATAGTTTAATTAAACGGAATCAGTTTTGTTTTTCCTAAATTAACCAAACAATTACGTTCAGTGCTTTTGTTCTCAATTCAAGTATAAGCTAGTGAGGTAGTGTTATTTTACCAGTGGAAAAGGTTGACCTATGATTGAACCCTGTGGAACTCTCATCTCTGTACAGCTTCTAGAGATCTTCTGTAGCGCCTACTCAATTGATAATTATACTAAAATACGAAACGTTGGTATGCTAATTCATAATCATTACAGTTCAACTCAGCCTATCACAGTCCACCGCTGGACTTAGGCCTCTCCCATGTTGCGCCACAACACCCTGTCCTCCGCCTTCCGCATCCAGTCATAACAGTATCTATTACCAAATCCTAATCGTCCAATTTCAAGAATAAAGTTTCTCTACAGTGAAAGGCCCACAAGAGTCTATATTTCTAACTAAAACATTGTTTTATTCTCCAAATGTAGACCGTACGTTCCTATAAGAAAATGTCAATGGCAACAGCTTCGATCTGACCTAAAGATAAGACATTGTTTTGTCCTTCGATTAGGATCACTTAAGTCATATAAATGGCGTTGATACAAGACAGAACAATTATATCACGGTGTAGTAAAATGTTATTAAAACTTTTGTTAACGTACTTGTAAAAAAATGGACCAGCACTGCCTGTAATTCCATGAAAAATAAAATGCCACACATGCCTTTTTTGTTGTATGGTTCCATACCGAAAAAAGGAAAGTAACGGAACTCTCATAGTATGACTTCGTTGTCCGTTTGCCTTCATATCGCTGGTTTGCGAGAATAAAAACATAATTCAAAATTCTGTCAAATTGAATACTGTATGCCAAACGATCATAAATCTTTGATATTCATTGTGAGCAGAGATGCAACAAATGATTTCGATATGGCAAACTAACAAACCTTGATACGAAATTGGCGTTACATCTCTGTTCTTGATATTATCAAAGATTTATGGTTGTTTGGCATACAGTATTCAATTTGATAGAATTTTGAATTACGTCGTTATTCTCGCAAACCAGCGATATGCACTCTATGCAGGCGCAGTCGCAGCCTATGATTTGGGGGGGGGTCACCATGAGTACTGAAGAATATTTTTAGGAAGGTATCCGGTGACCAAAAAAGTTCGTGCGGTTTTTATGATAAATATCAAAGTCTTGTAGATTTATTTACAAAACAATTTATTCATTTATATAAGCACCCTCGCATTCTACAATTCTTTCCCAACGAGATACTAGTTTATATATCCCGTCCTCGTAAAAGCTTTTACTTTTCGAAGCAAAAAACTTGGCAACCTCCTCTTCGATATCAACTTGATTTTGAAATTTTTTATTTGTCATATGATTATTTAAAGCCAAGAAAAGGTGATAATCCGTTGGAGACATGTCAGGAGAATACGGAGGATGAGGTAGTAACTCCCATTTTAAAACCTTGATTTTTTCCAGAGTGAGCTTGGCAACGTGTGGCCTAGCGTTGTCTTGTAAGAATATTACTTTCTTCCGGTTAATTAGTCCAGGCTGTTTCTGAAGTAAAGATTTGTGTACACGATCGAGCTGCATCGAGTAGACTTCGGCAGTGATTGATTGACCCTCGGGAATAAACTCGTAGTGTATTATACCAGCAGCGGTCCACCATACACAAAGCATGATCTTCTGGCAATGAATTGGAGTCTTCGATGTATGTGGTACTGGTTGGTTTGGGGACAACCAGTGATGAGTTCGTTTTGTGTTATAGTACACAATCCATTTTTCATCAGCTGTAAGTAAACAGTCCAAAAACGGCTCGGTTTTATAGCGCGAAAGCATTGCTGAACAAACTGATACTCGATGAAACCTGTGTTCGTCTGATAATTCATGAGGAGCCCATCTACTTAGCTTCCATGACTTACCTAACTGATGTAAGTGCAAACGAATTGTTTCGTCATTAACACCAAACATTTGCGAAAGTTCCTGACACGTTAATTTTGAGTCATTTTCTATGACAGCCTGTAATTGTTTATTGTCAATAACAGAGGGTCTTCCCGAACGAGGTAAATCTTCAAGCGACTCGTCACCAGACAGGAACCTTTGAAACCACTTTTGTGCAGTGCGTTCTGATACTGCATCTTCACCGAATGCCGTACATATTTTACGAGACGCTTCTGCAGCTTTGGTGCCGAGTTTAAATTCGTAAAGCAAGCAAGCCCGAATCACACAAGCACTGACAGACATTTTGGTCAAAAATAATTTGGTTACGAAAAGCGTATTAACAAGAGGGAGTGCCTCAATAAACTGACGAGTCTGTGCACGTTATGTTGATACTAAATGCTGGGAGCTAGAAATCGTAACAGGTCAAAACATGTCTTTGTAGCGAGCGACGACTAAAACCGCACGAACTTTTTTGGTCACCGGATACATCTACTCGTTGGTCTAGTGGTCGAAAGCGCTACAGATGAGCATGAGGTCCCGGGTTCGATTCTCAGGTCGGGAGTATTATTGGGTTTTTCAGGGAAATCGTTCAGGGTCTCGAGTGCAAGGCTGACTTTGGGGGGGGTCATGACCCCTAGGACCCCCCCTCTTGGACTGCGCCTGACTCTATGATACAACGTTCCCACTGCTTAGACAGAGACTTCCTCTCTGAGAGAGGGACCGGGTGGAAATCTACCAGCGGGCCCAGTGCGGGATCGTTGGCGGTTGTCCGTTTACCTATCTAAACCTTTTTTCTCAGGAACACGTTGACATATCAAGTTGAAATTAATAATATCAAATACGTAGGTGTACGGTCTCTTGGAGCTCAATGAAAATCAAACTTCCAAAAAAGCACGGCTATTTATGCAAGGTATTTTGATACTCGCAAATAAATCAAAACCTATAAGGTAGGTACATCCCGTTGACCTAGAATCATGAAAATTGGCAAGAAGCAAGATCTCGCAGCTCAAGTAAAGAGAAATAAAAATCGTTAATTTTTCATGTCATTAAAAAGGAAATTGAGATTACTAACTTACATTTTCAGTTGGAGAACTGACCGTGACGTATAAGTCGATGTATACATCACATACATCGACATATACGTCGATATATATGTTTTTCAACGTGGTGTAGGTTAAGATTTAGATTCCTCATCATCATTTCAGCTGAAAGACGTCCACTACTGGACATAGGCCTCCCTCAATTTGAGAGAGTTTGCCATAATCCCCACGCTTGGCAAGCGGGTTGGCGATCGCAGTATGGTGAGACAGTGTATAGAGAACGCTGCTGTCCATTCTCCAGCAAGTCCCTTAGTCGCCTCTTATGACGAGATTTAGATTAGATCTTTGTGAATTCAAAGCAAGCATTAGCGGGGTTTAGCTTAAATGAAAATAGGGCCGAACATTGATCCCTGTGGAACTCATCTCATCGACATGGGAAATCAATGAGTTGAGTACATACTCTAAAGATCTTCTGTGGAGTCTACTCAATACTATCTAAGTATTTACCATTTAGAACCATATTTATAAAACTTCTAATTAACTGACTATAATTATGAGTCCTATGTGAGCGTATATAAAAATCACGTTGTAAACACGGTTTAAAAATGGTAAATCTGTTTTGCAGAATAAAGTAACTCTTAATATGACATGTGACGGTACCTATTAGGTGATTATCATACGGATTAATGATTTAAAGCAGTGATACACTTAAAGTGTTATTTACGTTTCGTTTTTATACAAGCTTGCGGCCTTCGCGTTTTTCACTGTCACGTCGCGGGCACGTGTGTGTGGCGCCCACCGGTTCACTTCGCCCATACCCGCTACACCTTCTACAGATTGTATATCAGTCTATCAAAAGGTCCAAAAAACTGTAGGTGGACTCAGTCGTCAAGAGACGGTTTAGTTATTGAACTTCTTTTTAAGAACTTACTTTAGCCAAACCACTACTGGTCTCTGGGCCCGTACCTACGTACATAGAAAAATGTAAGGTACCTACATATGTATATCAAACATCATGTTTTTTCCACGTAGAACCGAAAACATAAGTAGGATCAACGAGCGAGAACTTCCGCGCCCAGTTCTGGTGTTTCCTAAATACGTCACAGAAGCTACATTTAAAGTCCATATTTTTTGCGCACCCGCACCTTAAGAACATTAAGAGTTAATTGAGACATTTTGATAAGTAAAATATTTAAATAAAATGTTCTTAACGGTCACCAATTTGTGGACACTTAGATAAGAATGTTTAGTGAATTAATTTTATTCGCATATTTTCTTTATTAATTACCAACATTGAAAATCGATTACTTAACTGATAATTGCAGACTTTGTATTTGTAGAGCATTTTTTTTAAAGGTCACATTCATATTCACTTTTAGATTTAATGTAAGGTCACTGTTTCTTCATAGCGGATTTTTGTTAGCTTCCGCACGGTCGGCGGCGCCTGTTACCACTCCACCCACTACTAACTTAGGTTCTTTATTTACTTTACAAACATATAAATTAATTACTAAATTAAATTCATTTCTCGAGGGTGTAATCCTCAGGTCTCGGTACCCAATTACTTGCACGAATGTTGATCCCGGACGTTGGGCCTTTCCAAGAATGGAACTAGTCGATATGATATGGATTTGAGTGTTCTTATTTTCAAAAGTAATCGTTACATACAAAAAATATGAGCAGACTATATACTCTTCCCGATACCTACTGATAAAGTAATAACGATGTCACATTAATAACCATGTACAAGTATCTTATTCGCATTTCACATCCGTTTCTGACAAGTTTTCAAGTTTTTTGTCAATGATTTTCGTTGGAATCTAGTTCAGTTTTTTGTCTAGTTATAATTTTTACTGGTACTTAGATTAGCCAACAAAAAACGCCGTCTACATTGAAAGAGATATCTTGTATGTATGTAGAATTGTCTAATTTATGCTTTAGTAACATAGTTATTCATCATTTTGATGTGCATCTGGATTGAGGGCCCATTTTTTGAAACCTTGCGTACCGAAATAAGATTTATAGGGAAATTAGTTAAAAATAGTAAAAACTTAAAGCAAAGGGTCATAAATTTCTTAAACGTGAATTAAAACTGTTATGATGAATTATGGCTTGCCGAATGCACTTAACAAAATGTACAGGTACTTTGAACATTATGGTCACTCTACAAATAATTCTCTTTCAAAAAGTTGAAAATCAATTTTCTGTTAAAGTATGACATTTAGAAGAACGAACGTTAAGTTACAATTTAATTAAGAAATAGTTAAAACTTTTATTCAAATTTGCGTTAATCTATGAGGTTGAGCCTAGTCAATAAAGCCGAAAATATTGGGCTCTTAGTTCAGACTTTTTAGTAAAATTCGACTTTCATTTACTTCTTAACAATTAAGTTTTGTGTCCTTATTTCTTTTTAACTAATTCACATAGGTAGGTAAGTAAAACATGTTAAAGTCGTATTTATGTATTTCTTCAGATATATTCATGTGTTGCAGATTCCTCAGTACAAACAATAATGAAGTGAGGGCCCTAGATATGCCGCCATAAATCGGTAATGTTATATTTTACAGATTTGGGAATTTCTTATAATATTTAAGAAATTCTTAACTAAATTCTTAAACAAAAATTATTAACCCTGAGATAGTACTTACTGAGATTTAGGCTATGCCACTTTATGCACGCGTCTGGATTGAGGGCCCAAGTTATTTCATCGTAACAGTTTTAATTCACGTTTAAGAAATTTATGACCATTTGCTTTAAGTTTTTACTATTTTTAACTAATTTCCCTATAAATCTTATTTCGGTACGCAAGGTTTCAAAAAATGGGCCCTCAATCCAGATGCACATATCATTTTGATAAGGTTGATATCAACTTTGTGTGGAGCAGAATTTGTAGTGTACTAGAAGTAAAAATAATTCATGCTTACTGCGGCCATCTGAGGGCCAGGCTGGCGTCTCACTAAGCTTGTTGCTGGCAAGCCCTCCTGCATTCCCTGGAACCAAGGACGGTACACGGACAGTTGACGTTGCCTTTATTGGGCCTAATTGAAATAAATGCTTTGACTTCGACTTTGTTACCTACCTTTGTTACCTAAGAATGTGATAGTGCTCGGAGCTGTAAATCAGAGTGACTTTACCTGCGACCTAGCCTACTACAGAAATTATAACAAAAAAGCTAACGTGCTAGTTTGTTCTCTCTCAACTATCCTAATTTTAATGGCCTTCGCAATCTGGCTGCGAAGCCCTAGCCGTTACAGTGGTAAAAAACGACTTACAAAGGTGCTACATAGAGATGTAGTGACGGCTGCGGCGAGCACACCGCACACTGTCATTGAACTGCAGCTCACACAAATTCTTATAATTTCAGCTGTGAAGATGCTTCTTCTTGATTGAAGTCACTTCACAGAACAGCATGTTTGTGTGTATAACGCACATTCCACCCGCTAGCCTACTTCGAAACGTAGGTAACTTATTTGATTCAAGTTTTAACATAGAAGTACAATACTAATTACTTTATTCGATTCGGTCCACTATACGAGCAGTGGCTAGTACTGGCTAGTGGTTTAGTTAGGTACGAGTTGGCAAGGACGCCCACGCGGTCACTGACAGCGCCGCCTGCGCCCGCGCCGCTGTCCTCGCATCCGCCCGCCAGCCACCAGGCACACTCATACCACTAATTTCCGCTCTGAACATTAATTATTACTAACTAACCATGTCACATATGATATGAAGCATGATTAATTGATTATTGAATCTCTAATTAATTATTTTTTAGTTCCCACAAGCCCGACCACGAATAAATGACAGTAGGTACCTACAAGATCAGTCTAAAAACTTAGATAAGTAGATACCTACCTAAGTTAAAAACTTCAGTATGTAATTAGGTGTGCAACACAACGATTAAGACCTAAGATCAAACCTAGAACTTTAAGATTATTTAAGTAATTAAGTAGATACAGATGTTAGTAGATACTTGTTTTCTACTTGACATATTTTGAGGTCCTATAAGGCCTGTCAGGGTCGCGAGATTTGTTCAAAAGAGATACCGTGGCCCTGGCATATGGACAACTGAAGGAACACGGGTGGGTTTTTTAGTCAGTAAAAGTCTGACACGCCCTTCCGGTCCACCCAAGAGCGGAAGACGTCATTTAATGATTCCCCAGCCACAAAAAAGGCCCTATATAAGCTATAAATGTTTTGTACCTAATGAAAAGCGCACGTTGTACAAAGTTTGTGATTGGGTACGTATAATATGTACTTATGTACATCATCGAGTTGTCAGAAGCCCCAGTCTGACCTTAGAGTCTTTGAGTCTTGATAGGGATCATCATCATCATCATCTTTTCAGTCGAAAGACGTCCACTGCTGGACATAGGCCTCCCCCAAGCTCCGCCACTTTGACCACTTTTGTGCTTCTCGCATCCAGCGGATTGCTACGGCCTTCACAAGGTCGTCGGTCCATCTTGTGGGAGACCTTCCAGCCTTGATAGGGATACCCCTATGTTACGACCTAGGACTTGGTTGTGGAGGTCAGGCAGGCAGTCGCTCCATGTAAATTACTAGTCAGCGATGTTCAGATAGACTTGAAACCGACCCTAAAATAGTTGGGGAAAGATTTATATTCCCTGAAGAGCCAGAGTAAGTACTATTTCGCCAGTCACGTCAATGGGGTACAAATCCAGACTCCAGGGTGGTACTAATGGAAAAAAACCCCGGGCCCCGGGAATCGTACCCAGGACATAAAGATGAGACATGAGTGCATAAGGATGCTCACAAAAACAAAGCACAACAATTTGACTAACATGGCAGTTAGGTAATAATAGTATTAAAACTAATCAGTAACGTAACGTGCAGACGCCAGCAGCCGTCAGTTTCGGGTAGCTTGATTTGCTGGCGTCTGTACATAAGTGCTATGATTTACTGTCTTATCTTCTAGTCTAGATCAGCACTTAAAATTACGAAGTCCGACACTATTGAGTATGCGACCTTATCAAATTTTATAATATAATTTTTAAAATAATAAAATTAGATAAAGTCATAAATCAAGGACTGCGGCTTTATAAGGTTTTGTCGATTACATATCTACACTAATATTAGATATTAATTTGATTATTTGTAATGGATAAACTCAAAAACTATATATTTTTAAAAGCTCTTTCAGAAAGCTACATTATTCTGGAGTAACGAGCTATAAATTTCACGTGGACGAATTCGCAAGCAATGTGCTAATGATTTATTAAATGAAATCATAATTTCAATTAAACTCATAAGATTTTTGTTCGGCATTAAATTATTAAACAAGCGAAATGAATAAGAATATTATAAAATCTGTTCGCACACGGAGCTTGTGACGCATTGACAAGGAAATGTAACACATGACAATATAAAAAGTTACTTTATGCCATGCTGACCTACGAAATATGTGGACCTGGTTTTAATATGAATAAAACAATTCGGAATAATAATACATCTGAATACATACTTACATACCTCGCAATTGGTATATATGAATTGTGAGGCATGCAGCTACACACTCGTTCGGGTCGGCATTAATCAACACAATTGTAAATTCAGAAGTGGGTGTGTGTGTGTGTGTGTGTTACGTCCTGGTGCTACTCGTCTTCACGCACAAATTCATCATCATCATGATCATTTCAGCCCAAAGACATCCACTGCTGGACATAAGCCTCCTCCAAAGGGTGGTTTGCCTTAATCGCCACGCTGGCAGGCGGGTTCGCGATCGCAGTATGATGGTAAGATGCATAGAGAACGCTGCTGCCCATTCTCTAGTGAGTCCCTTAGTCGCCATCTACGACACTCACGGGAAGAAATGGGATGGGGTGCTATTCTTTACGGAAGACACACGCACACATTCACTGCGTGTTTATACACATCGTCACCACAAGTAAAACGCGCGTCGCGTCATATGATAAAAATACTATAAGTAGTAATAGCTTCGGGTCGGTTTTGCTGTTCCTTGCCCTGGCTGGAGGCCTTAATTTATCAAGCCTACCGCAGGCAAGTCCGGTTAGCAACCTGCAAGACGTAATTTAAAAAAAGTCGGCGTTGCTGTTTCACCAAATGTATATTGCCTAACCGAATGTGCCGACCCGAACAAGTGTGCAGCACGCCTAAGCAAAGTTGTTGACAATCTCATTATAATCCATATCATCCAGTATTTTATATGCGAAAATAACTCTTTTAGTCTGTCTGTTACACACGGATTTCGATGAAATTTTGCGCATAGGTAAGTAGGCAGACCATGACCGTTTAAATTAGGTATAGGAAAAAGTATCATATATAAATAATTTTATTCCGGAAATATATTCTCGTAGGTTTATTTCCAATCTTTGCATGAATCCTTCAATCCAACCAAAGGATGTCTTTAAAAGATCGCTTTTAGTTACAAGACCGTTAGTTTTCGATATTAATCGAGACCCAACACTTTGGTAAAGTATTGCCAGCTAATTTAATTTGACCCTGTTTAATTAAATAAAAAATACACGCAAAAGGTCGCGGGCAAGCTACTCGTAAACAAATCGGTACAATAAGTCAATCCAGATTGTCAGTACTTGCATGACATTTCTTTCGCGCGGTGCGTCGATAAATATAGCTCGTTATACTGGTTAAAGGCAGAACTTATTATAGCAATAACAATGTGTTTAACATAATAATTGCCTCGTCGGACACTATTGCTATAATAATTTTTAGTAATTATGTGAAACTGCTGGAAAATAATATGATTATTAAACATGAAACGCATTTATAGTCCAAGAGGTGAGCGATATTACCCGGTCAATGTTTCACGACGTCACATTTTTTGTAAGCATCTACACTTGAGTGAAGAGGCATCTTCTGCATGTCGATTCTGTAAAAATCACACTGGAGAAATAAGGTTAAGTGGCCTGTAATTCTGCTAGGGATTGATACTAATGAAAACTCACTTTAAGTTCACTTCACCCAAATGATCACAGTGATATTTTTACAGATAGCACAGCTGGGTACGCTCGTTCCATCACAGGCCTCGTCAATCGCTTTCAATCAGACGTGATCAAATAGTTTTCAGCAATACTAAACCAATTAAAAACACTGAGTTGGTGCTAATTTACTTTCCTGCACTATAAAAAATTCTAACGTATATGGACAATGCAGTCAATAATAAAACGTTTTTCTTTTCCCTATTATCTCGACCCATAGATAGAGTGTCCATGGCAGCGAGTCGTGCCAGTAGTTGTCTAGTTTATTCATATCGTATATTATCAACAGATTCATTTACCTTGATGCGAACAACATTTTTCCAGCCCACATTCCTCGGTGTAGTTTGTAGAGCGGAATGTGTTAGATGTGTTACGGTTTGTGCTTTCATAGCACATTCAATTAAATAATTACTTCATAATTAATTACTTTTAGCATTTTTATCGTAAAACAGTTTCTTTTTTAATTATGTGGAGATTTTCAGTTGAATCTGTCTAAATATGTTGGGGTCGGCTTCGAGTCTACACGCATACAGCTGAATACAAAAAAAAATGTTACATGGAGCGATTGTGTATCTGACTGCCACAGTCCAGTTATTGAGTAACACGATAATCCTTGGTCAGGCTGGTTCTCAGATATTTGGGCTTCTGACTACCCGTAACGACTGTCAAAGATCTACGACTGACACCCGGGACCAGGTCTCGATATGTTGGTAATAGATGGTCGTCCATTTACGAACTGACCACGGCAAGCGTAGCTTAACCTCGATCGACCCATGTGTCTTTTATCATTTAGCCACGAACCCCACTGGCTAAATTTTAAATTCTTATAAGTAATATCGGTCTTATAATCATCAATGTTACTCGGTTAGTTCTGATAACTGGTGGAGTATATTTTACAAGTTCTCGAAGTATTATGACATGTCAAGTACGTACCTTTCTATATCTATATAGAGCAGCTACATCTGTAGAAAATAAATCATCGACCTATTAACTATTGTTAGCATAACTTGTTCTAACCTCTCTCCTTGAAGAGCTAATCAATCTTGTTTCAAAGGAAATAAACTAAGAATATTACGTTAATTAAAAAAAAACTGCAGTTTCTTTTAAGTTCTTTTCAAAACTTATAAGTAATGGATTACTTTGCTTTATTTCCAGATCCTACAAAGTTTCACGGCGTCGTTCCCACTACCAAATCAGTACGATTTGGGAGTCATCGGCATCAATCAGGAACCTATAAACAATTCTCCAACAATATCAAGATATGGAGATTCACCCGATTCCTCAGACGAAAAAGTTATATCAGTGAGAATAACGTCATCAGTGGCTATCGGACGTGGGAGAGGAAAACCTACCTATAGATATACTGGTGACATGTTAGATGATAATCAGAAACATGCTCCATCTCAAGTATCTCCTTCAGGTGCACAACCCCCAACCATACCGTCTAAAGTTGAGGAAATTACGATAACCGGAGCAACAGACGTACCGCCAAATCTAGTAGGTGCTAATATAGAATATTTAAAGCAATTGAATGCGAAAAAGGAATTAAAAGAACACACTGCAGACCCAGTTCACCCATTCGAGTTAATGGTTAAAGGCCAAAACAACGATGGTGATGAACCTTCGACCAAAATAGACGAATATGAAGACGATATCCATGATATACCACTGGCCAGAAAAGTCCCATCGGCAGCTGATATAAACAGTTTTCAAGATACGAAAACAATACATCGATTTCAGAATCCAGAAATCAATCCACAAGCTGCCGTTCGCGTTCAAAACCTACCATCAAGTGATTCGTTATTTATGGATCATATGAAACTCGGGTTAGAAACGAATAGTAATACTGATAATAAAAATAAAGAGGGTGTTAAAACTTCACCAATTGTTGACCAAGAAACTGATAAAAAAGAGACTAGAAATATAGATCGGTTGACCCATATTGACGGATTTGCTTCTAATAGAAAAAATTACCAAACCGACGACTCTGTAGCCGAACCTTCTATAAAGTCAGTTGAATTTACAAAATATAACGAAAGAATCGAAAACATTTCACCGACAGCAACAATGCCACCAGTGCGTTCTCCGAATAACGTTCAAGGTTTGACAAATGGACCACAGAACGATGGACGAAATAATCCAAGATTGACTACTGTGAGTTTTAATATAGTACACGATAATCCCAAAATAACTAATGACAATGAACCTAGTACCTCGTACATATCGTCAAGTCAAATAATTCCTAACCAAAAACAGTTCTACGATCCTCCAAAAATTTACAGTGAACCAGCAAAAATATATAGTGAACCAGCTAAGTTCTACAGTGAACCGGCCAAGATATATAGTGAGCCAGCTAAGATATACAGCGAGCCGGCTAAAGTGTACAGTGTACCTGCTAAAGTGTATAGTGAACCGTCTAAGTTTTATAGTGAACCTGCTTCTTTGCATCTTGAGCAAAACGTACCATCAAGCGTCCCTCCCAATTACTCGCCATGGAGAAGACCGCAAAATCCATTCGGAAGCACTACTGTGAACACGACTCCCATAAGCACTGTGACTAACGTGTTCCAACAGGAGACCACAGTTGAGTACCAGCAGGAGAAAAATTATGAGGTAGACGAAAAGATCAGCGTGCTCACCGACGGCCGGAGCCATGGCGTACAGCAAGACACGACCACCGAGAAATGCAAACAAGACAACTGTAAAGTGGGATATGTGTTGGAAGGTCGCCAGTTTAAGAAGTATAGAGTGGAAGAAAGAACTCCGGATGGTTTCATCGTTGGAGAATACGGAGTGGTGAGGAACGAGGACGGCGCGCTGCGGGGAGTGCGCTACACGGCAGACAGCGACGCCAGTCCGCGCCTCATCCACGACGCGCTCATGAAGTTCCTACAGCTCACTTAGTTAGGTATATACACCCGTCTGGTCTGAACCCAAAATAAAAGCACACATAACTTACTTGCTCATTTAATTAAGTACTTACATCAAATATCATAACTATATGAATAACCAACAATAAAAGTACATTTTAACAGTTTACTATGTATTATAAAGACTGAATGATTAAATATATCTAATGCAAATCCTTAGATTCCAGTTTAGTACCTTCAACTTGTGTACCTAAAAGTGACTGCAAATGGTATATCATGAGTCGGTAGTCACACACTGACACCACCTAACTAAATAAAAAATAACAATCTTTTTCCTGAGCACTGGCAATCGATCAAATAATTATTTTCTTCTTTATTTCGTATCATCCCGAAATGTACAAGTATTTATGCTACGAATTTTTTGATGTAGCAGATTGGGCTTATCAATTGATAGATATTAATTGTGTTATTTATTATGGTGCATTGTTAGATGACCACATTCTCGTAGTTTGTAATTAAAACAATTTCAAAATAATGGTAAAGGAATAACTAGATGTTCTCTCTATATTTACTTAACTAGTAATAATTCTGGTGCCATGTATCACTGTACACAAAATTATTAATATTTTCACTGCCACTTCTACGTTAACTGTATTGATATTGTATTGTAAATAAATAGGTAAGAATACACAATTATGAGATAAATATTGAGGAATATGCAGTACTGTTTATTTTCTCATTGCCCAGTCAAACTTTTCAGTCAACGCATTCACAATATGCACTCAACAAGGAAACCATTGTTCCTTTAGGTTATAAGAAAAATCAGATCAAATTTTAGTATTTTCAGGTGAGAAACTAACCAATAAATATAATTATGCTGGCATAGCAATGCATCAGGCAGCGCTTATTTAGACCTTTCCTAAGATTATGGAGAAAATGAGTCGATAGTAGAAATTAGTAAACTACAAATAAGCAAAATTATTGAAAATCGAGGTACTGTAAATAACTACGTGGAATGTTATTTGAACAAAATATGAAATATTATAGTATAAATTATTTGTATAATCAAAGTAAGTGGTTATTCTGATATAGTTTTATAAAAATATATACGTTCCTAATTCGTTACGATATACAGTTTCGATCGTGGTTAAAGTAACCACCATTGGTCACCAAACATAACATAAGAGATATGCAACGAACAACACTTTATATTGTAGACGATAATATGTTTTAACATCTAACAACAGTGCTCTATATTCATATGTTATGTATTATACAACAAAGCCAAACGCCTATGTGTACACATTTAAAAAGGTTTTATTCTAACTTTCTATAGTAAATATATATTATATACTGAGTATAGAATAAATAGTAAAGAATCCCAATTATATATTCATGTAAGAGAGTAAATATTTAGATATCGTTTGAAAAGTTTTAATTTTTAAAAATTACAGTATAATAAATAATACTTAAGCATATTTCGATGATAAGAAGTTATAAGTTTTGAAAGCAACGGTTCAAAATTATGATAAAAGAATTAACCGTAGATATATAGTAAGATATGTTTAAAATTGGAACAGTTATCAACAAAACAGCTCTATAAATTGAACTACAGTTGTATATTATTAATAAATATTAAATATAACATTATAATTAGGACTATCATGCTTAAAAACTATGTATATCGTAGCGTTGGCCTTATAACTAATATGATTAGGTACCTAACAATAAACTTGCTTACCTTTGATGAACTTTAGCTTAGCGCACAAGTTTTATTGAGAGTCAATTTTCCAATGTAAGTCGATAATCTATCGGGCTGAGATAAGATTTGGTCGTTTTTCATAGTAAATTAGTTTAAGTAATAGTAGGTACTCTCAAATCCATTGGATATTTAAAGATTAGCTATTCAATTTCAAGGATTAACATTCTTATTATTCGGAAATCTTATAATATGAAACTACATCAACGTAGATAACTGGAATATCTTACTCTATTCTTATATCTCGTAACATATAAAGCAATATGTTGACAACGCTTCGTGCATAAATTATCAACAATAACCATTCGTGGAAGCACATTAAATCAATGGAACAAATGTACGATTTTCTGATGGCGATGTATGATCGACATTACAACAAACGATGCAACAAGTAAAGCCAAAGGTTATCCACTGTTTTATACAAGTCCAATATATATGGGCTGCTGGAAAGCTCAGTTATATTTTTTCCATGGTTTACCTAATTATTTTGGAAGTTGGTAATTCTATTAACTCTCTCACTGACACATCTGTGGACGAACCTTTGTGATCAGTTTACTTGAATGAAACAAGTGAGCCCGGTCAACGCTACCTGATTTGTATAATTCTATGCCTAAACATTCTTTAAGATATCGCACGTGTAGTTCACCTTCACTTCCGTCACAAGTTACTTCGCCTCTCAGTGCCACAGTATTGTTAGTGAACTCACTAACCACATTCCTAATTACCGGTAAACCAGAAAAGTTTTGGACTTCGATAATCTTCAGTTCCGAATTAGTAACAAAGTCGCCCCACAGAAGCACAGCTTCTAAGTTTTGTAATGCCGCGCGTTGTCGTAGTGCACCAGTTTTTAGGCGTTGGCATGAAGCTATTTCTCTATTGGGTTTATATCTACTACGGTTGCACCTTACCATTTTATCGTTTTGAAGAGCGTTTTTGAAGTGCATATAGTTATAAGTCTCAAACTTTATAACAATGGTAATACAAATTAGGTAAGTAAGTACTTCCATGTTTGTATAAGCTTTATCTATAAAGATCTTATAATCACAAATCGATATTCCGGAAGAATTACGATTTTTACAGAAGCGCATACTTGTCACGGTGAGAGTAACGTGAGATCTGGGAGGTGTAAACATCGCCAACAGAGAATCAGAACGTTTGCCGCGTGGTCCTTACATTTAAACACTACTGCCAAATATTATCACAATTGTCGCTAATACAGTTTGTGCAACAACATAACCAAACTAACACCTAATTGTACAATTGTACCTAGCTTTAAAATGTTAAAATAACGCGATCAGCCACACACTCGGTTTTATTAACTTACGCCGTGCCTAGGCTTGAACACTCATGAAAACCATTAAGTTTTTCTAAAATATTTATATTTCGTTCGAACAATAAGAAAATAGCTCATTGCTAGAAAAATATCATAACAAAATACAAAACCTAATACGTCAGTAATATAAAAGTTCCGCAAAAGTGCTACGTTTGATATTTTTTTTTAGAATACTATAATTTTTTGGCTACCTTATTGTTTTCCGTTTGTATTTTTTTTTTTTGTAATCCCTCGTTTACTTAGATTCACATCAAACTAACCTTACTAACCTTATAAAATCTGGCAATCACTATTCTGCCCGATAAGAACATCAGTAACTTAAGACGGAAATAGGATAATAATATAGAAGAACACAGTAAATAACAAAATAATAGTAAAAAACCTATCACAGAAGACAGCATAAAGAGTATTAATTAATGTGAATCATAATTTATAATCATGATAGATAAGAAATTAATGTTCGACATTGCGGCAGAAACAAATTCAAATTCATATATTTAGGTTTTGCCACAAACGATCGCTATAATATTTATCTACTAGGTACTAAATTTCGTGTATCTTTTTGCGACTTACTGGTATTGATACCAGTAAGTCTACTAATTTTTCATACTACTAATTTTAGCTAAGTAGGTAAATAGGAAGATCTAAATAATAATAATTTGGTGCAGGGTGCAAAAAATAGCCTAATAATAACGAAGAGTATATATTTTCTTTCTTTTTCCAGCTCTAAAACCACTTTTCCCTAAATTTTGGCAGTGTGTCGCATATTATTTTTTTTTTGTTTTAATACCTATTCCATCATTTCCAATCAATTGTTTAAAGCAAAGCTTTATGTTAGATCAAACGTACAACATTTATTTTAAACAAGTGTAGACATTTAAAAGCGTCAATCCTTCATGAAATATTCAGATGTTTTCGTAAACTTTCAAAAGTAGTCAAAAAAATATATGTTTTTGAAGACAAACTTAGTAAAATAGAAACTTAGTAGCTAGATGAAGTCAGAGCGTAATAAATATTTGAGCGATCAGCACAGATGGCTCCAAACTAGTGCAAGCCCGATTCCGTCGCTTTGAAAAGATTCCATGGTCGCGCGTTGCTGTGGACACGCTTAGTCGTAGGTCTCAGACTCCTGCTGCACCAGCTTGAACCGGCGAGGGCTCTTCACTGCGATCGATCCGTGCCCGTCGAGCGACAAACGCCCCTTCATCTGAAGGTATCTGCAAATGATGTCGTTATACATTTTTCAACACACTTGCTCGTAAAGTGAGCCTTATTATATCGTTCTTAGGGCCATAAACCGAACTATAACATACACGTGCATAATAATATTACACACTAGTGCATAATAGAATGATCCCTACAAAGTTAAGTTAGTACCTAACTGCAAATTATATGCGAGTAAACAGAGCATTTTCAATTTAACCGAGTAATACAGTTTTTTTTTTTTTTGTAACAACAAAGAGGTTTTATGCCACCGAAAATCTATTTACATTTTTGAAATAAATAAATGTGTCCCTAATTAAGACGAAAAAACATTTATTATTATCAAATTATTTATAATTCACAATAATTTCTTATAAAATATTTGCATTTTATCACAAAAATTATCATTTTGAAGTAGGCTGTATGGCTGTAATCAATCAACTTACAATTGGCGCGTGCAAAAAAAAAAAATTGCGCGCCATTTCCCAATTTTCCCCTAATTTTCATATTTTGTTTGTATCGCATTTGTTGCTGTTATTTGTTTTTTCCTCGCAAGTGTGTTGAAAAACGTCGTATGATACACGTGTGTATTGATGATTACCGTCCTCGGCTCTCTTAAGACCCTCACCTGACGGCTCGGGTCTCAATGGCGCCTCAGCGGTAATCACCAACATTACACACTTGTACCATAATGTACTATTAAAATCGTTCTAAACGATGCAGTCCACAAAGAGAGCTCTTGCATCGAGGATATATTCAGAGCTCAAGCAAATATGTACTAAACTATAAATGATTTTATTTCTGCAAGTAGATTCGGACATACACTTTTACACGTCAATCATATTTGTTTTAAACTAGATTTAGACTAGGTCAACGTTTCCTATCTGAGTACTCTGTCTGAGAAGAAAGGCTGAAACAAATTCAAAGGTCACAGTCTCTTTTAAAGTCCAGACATAATCTTGGTCAGATCATGTGAAGACCATGTGGATTGGTGCCTGAAGTAATCTTTTGAGGAAAGAACTACATAGATTGAGTGCACCTGTACAATCGGTGTACGCATTTATCATGCAGCTCAACTCAGAACGTAAGCTCAATGATTTGACGAACTATACTAAAGAAAGGACATTTGTGTCGGCCGCATAAATTGCTCAAATTGCCAGTGAATGAATGAATGAATGAATTTGGTCATTTCCATCGAGTAACATGCTTAAATGGCTCCAGAATTATGTAATTAAGTACCTTTTAATATAGCGACAGACGAGCTTCGTTGGCCGCTGCTGCCACTCATCCAGCACTTCCTTAGGAGCTAACACCTGTAATCACATTTTGATACATTGTAGGGATAACGTAGTTTTAACTATTATAGAATTGTATACAGTAAAGCCGAGTATTATTAATGGCCAACTAGTTTACCTGGTCTCCCTTCAGCCTATCCAGCAGAGTGACACAGATGACCGCTGCCTTGATGCCCGCGTGATGCGTCAGGGCAGCGAACGCGAGTGACTCCATCTCAATGTTGACGACGCCGGACTTGTGAATGCTCTCCAAGTATTCCATCTTATCGGCTTCCGTGAAGTCACAGAACGCTCCGTCCAGACGACCCTGACCTGGTGTGACGACAACGCACAAGTATTTGTTAGTGACCTCAATACAGCACTGCGAAATAATGACACTCTATGTCCGCTGATTTTATCTCGAGACCTATCTATCTATTACGCAAATTCCAATCTGTTTCCTTGTTTCTGTTTGAGACAAGCTTAGAGCAAAAAACGTGTTCTTTGCTTCACCTTGTCCTTTACCAGTTTGGTAAGCAATACATAAAATCGTCATTAAATATACTTTCTTAGATACTCGTACGTCAAGCCAGAATGACCCACCTAGTATTACTTTTATTTTCTTGTTTGTCTCATTAAATATGTTTATTTCCGTGTAACAGTCGTTTTTTGCGCTTTTCTGGAATAACTTTGCTGTATTTCAGGTAGAGTTCAAAAGACACTTTTGAAAGTCAACATTTGCAAGTAAATTGAATTAATTATAGGTGCCCTTTCCAAAATGTAGTTTCGTATAGAGAGGGGGCTTGTGGCTAACGCCACACGGGTCGACCAATCAAGTTAAGCTTGTTGCGGTGGATCCGTGGATGCGTGGATACGTGACTATCTTTACATACCAAGGCCCATCCATGCCTCGGAAAGAACGTTATACCGTTGATCCCGGCTGTCATTAACTCTTCGTATGCCATGAACTTGGATCCACGCGAGACACAGTGGTTTTTAATTGTGTCTGTAATTACGGCATTCAATGGGTTAATGGTTTTTTGACAGTCGTTACGGGTCGTCAGAAATCCGAATCTGTGACAGCCAATCCTACGAGGGGTACAGTATTACCCAGTAACTGGGTTGTGGAGGTCAGGTAGGCAGTTGCTCCATGTAAAATATTGGTATTCACCTGCATCCTGTTTGACTGGAAGCCGACCCCAGCATAGTTGGAAAAAAGCTAGATGATGAGGTTTGTATAAAAAAGAATGAGTGTTCCAGTGACTCCAAGACAGTCCCTCTACTGGATGGAATTTAGAATAGTGTCGCCAATCACGTTTCTCTGTAATTAGACAACATTGTCCGTAGCATTTTCCTGAGCTAGCCCATTGAGCAACTGCCTATAGGTACTATAGTACCTAATAATCTATAGATTATTCTGAGTTCTAAGAAGTAATAAAAAAGGTTACCTTCGTAAAAGTCGTATGTGCACATGGTCCTGCCATTGATGGTGTCATAGGGGTCCTCGACGTCGGCCAGGCCCTTCAGCTCGCGAGCCAAACGCTTGTCCAGTTTCGCGGGCCTTTGTATAGTCTTGCCTAGTACCGTCTGAAATGGATATAAGAATAGATTATTTATTTGTCGTTTTCAAGCTGGTTCATAAAGTCACTGGATAGTTTTTTTTCAATCAGCAAAGTAAGAGTCACAAATTCAAATTCCGATAATTTCGGCAGTTGAAACTTAATAGTCGACTGCTATTCTTCCAACAGCTGTATGCTGTCGGGGGAAACCCAAATCAGGTTCTCAAAATTTGACATTTTCCAGACGATAGCCTGTCGAATGGTAGTAAAAATTGCAGCTGATGCTTTGCAGATCTCATCGCACCAGCTCTGTAGGACAGTTATCTTCTTACAAGATTTTCGTCTGCTCGTCTAAGATGTGCAGTTGAATACATCACAGCATCACACTAAAACGTACCAGTTCGAGCACATTCCTCAGAGCTCCGTCGACGGCCTCTTCAGAGATGATGACAGTGCCTCCCTCGTAGCCGATGCCGCCGCACGTGCCAATCCTGAAGAACACGGGGTCGCGCACCCTCGCGTGGTACATCAGCTTGATCACCTCGTGCAGCAAGATGCCCACCGATGGTATACCCATGCCGTGCTGTATACATAAATAATGTATGTCTTTTTACTTTTACATTAGATGATTTTATTTAATTAGGGATTGTTTTAACCGCAAAGCGTATTGCAGTCCCATCGTGCTAGTTCCAATTACATTTGGGCCATGAACCTGAACACACTCATCGCATAGTCACCGGTTGGCACAGAATTTTATGGAATGTCCGTCAGTTCAACCTCAAGACTATATATGCAATTCCACAATCCAAATGAACATTTGGATTGTGGAGTTGTGGAAGACTTACTTACATCACTTTTTGATGGACTGCGTTCGATGTGAGTCTTATAGAAATGATCTGTTTGAGGTCTTGAGGTTGAACTGACGTAGGAGCAATTTATTTTAATTTTATTCGCCTGTATCAGTGTTCTACTGCTGGGCAAAACCCTCGCCTTTTTCCTTCCAAACCTCTTTGTATTGCTAATATCTAGCCAACATCAGATTACCTACACTACCTACCTACTCACACCATCTTCGTTACGGTCAAATAGCAGCAAATAAAAGGTAATTGGATAAATACGGTAGTGCAGAACTGTAGAATGGACGAGAGATCCCTGATAACGATAACTACATACCATCGACATAGTGATTAGTACCTGGAAACCGTGCAATAAGGAAACTACTTATTATGTGATTGCGCAGGGATCCTCGGGCTACTCTGTGTAGGTGTATACATGCCTAACCTTTTGTCTGGGTCTTTAATATTCTTTATCTATGTTACTCGTAAATCGAATAAAATATTTAGTCTAATTTATATTTATTTTATTAATGGCATTCCCAGGTAAATTACGTTTCGGTGTATAAAACGCTGTTATTTTGACATTACAAACAGACACTTCAGTTTTTTTTTTTTTTGTAATTTGTATGTATGTGTATTATCGATGAAGACTTTTGTGGAAACTTCACCATCTAGCTTAGACACAAATACAAAATGAAAAAACATTTTGAATGTGCATACCTAGTTATTTTAAAATAGTATTTACCATATATTATAATACTCCCTTTCATGCAGGCATCCTTGCGTGTTCGACCGACACATGTCGATATCTCTCTATGAATTTAGAGGAAACCTTTCAACGTAAATTAAACTGTGGCGCTTTCGTATCGCCCGCAGCTTTACCTATTGGACAAATATGGGCGCATCGCGGTATTGATAGTTTCAGTTTTGTATCACGTCGCAATATGCAACCCAGTTTCGTTATTTACAGGACGCTCACGTACAAAAGATAGAACAGTTAAATACACCTACACCTAGATGGAAATGCAGATTTTAAACCACTATTTGGTTTGAAACGATTTAAAACCATACTTTGTGGTTTAAATAACTTTTTTTTAAAGCTTGCACTGGAGCTTGACACAAACTGATCTAGATTCTAGAGAGAGAGACCACACTTACTCCCTGATTTAGGATTTATTAAGGGCAAATGAAAATATACATGTATGTAGGTACCTATAGGTACTTATTACGACAACATATTTTTAAAATGTATATTTCATAAAATAAGTACTTCAAGATTGTTTACTTATTTATTCTAATCCAAAAAATACCTACTAGAAGGACGTCTGATAAGTTTAAGACTTCACATATTTATTTTAATTAGCCTTTTTAATTTAATTTTTAAAATCACATGTAATCTATGTACAGCACGAGTACTCGTGGTTTTTTTAAATTTAAAACGGTTTTTTATAGCTATAGACAGACCACAGAATTTCGTTTTAAAACATGCCTACCTAGTAAGTACGGAAATATCACTGTAGTCTGTTCTCTACAATACGAACAAAATTCTCAATTTGCTCACGTGCTATCCATAGTTGGTAGGACGATAAAAAAAAACCTTTTTGCTCGCAGATTTTTATCTAAGTAAGTAAAAGTTCCGCAGTACAAAACCACATGCGGAACCCGGGACACCCTCTTAGTTGTAGTGTAAATATTTTATTATCTTTATCTTATCTTTTTTTTATCTTGTGCCTCAAGAAGACTGTCCAATACTACACAGACAGGAAGACGCCTATTTTTGCTTGTTTTCTGGATCTGTCGAGGGCGTTTGATCTTGTATCTTACGATGTTTTGTGGCGTAAACTAGAATGTGTAACTTCGTTACCATCTGAAATACTCTCAATATTTAAGTACTGGTATAGTAGTCAACGCAATAGCGTGAAGTGGAATGGGTCGCATTCGGACGTGTATCGGTTGGAGTGCGGAGTGAGGCAGGGGGGGGCTCAGCTCACCCCGGCTCTTCAACCTATACATGAACCAGCTGATCCTTGAGCTCGGCAGCACCAATGTCGGATGTCATGTGGACGGGGTGTGCATTAACAATATTAGTTATGCTGACGATATGGTGCTGCTGAGCCCATCGATCGGTGCTCTGAGGCGACTGCTCGCTATATGCGAATATTACGCGGTGAATCATGGGCTCAAATATAACGTCACAAAGAGCGAACTAATGGTTTTTAAAGCAGGCAGTGTGACATATGCGAGTATTCCAACTAGTCTTGCCAGGTGTCCCGATTTACGCGGGACGTCCCGATTTTCAGGGTCTGGGGACGCGTCCCGATTTGCACCTGATCGGGACGCTAAATGTCCCGATAAATCAATAAACTTATTAAAAACCATTATTATTACAAAAAATAAATAAATTACGCATCACATCACTATGTCGAGTGCGCCAAGCCCTCAAAATGAACGCATCACATCACTACGCTATAGGTATAGCTTCGTTCTCTCGCTCAAGAGACACGACCGCTCCGCGATGTGTGCTTCATTTTGGCTTTACTAAATCAATCGATCTTCGTTCGTCCAATCATTCGTCATTCGCCCGTTCAAATTGTTGCGGTGCGAATGTATTTTGTGATTTTAAGAACAGATAAAATATACATTTAGGAGATTCTTTGCAGGTAAGCATTAAAATCATTTAATTAAAGTTTTATTAAATGTTTAGGTAAACGCTTTTAACATTCTTTTTTCATATTTGGTTCTTTTTAAGATTCTAATTCGCGTTTGGGAATTTTAGGTTAGGTATGATAGTGAGTTGGTTTTTGTTGATTTATTGATATGAATTTTAGAATATTATAATTAACGATTTTCAACGAAATTATATGCACTGGTTTCGTGCTTGATTAACATAATTGAGCGTATATCTGTTTGTATGTTGGTACTTAGATGTACGTATTTACGCATGTGTGTTCATGTGTTGGTGGTGTTGGTTGCTGGTATTGGATTTCTTTTATTTTCAGATTCTAAAATGAGTGATCCGGAAACTGATTCCGAAGTAAAAACCGATGCTTCGACTTCGACTCCGAAAAAGAAGAAACAAAGAAGAATGTGTTCTTTTCTTGATGTTTGGATGAAAAGTTACTCGTTTATCAAACCCACTCCAAATAATAAGTTTAGAGCACTTTGCACATTGTGCCAAAAAGAGTTTAGCATATCTCATGGTGGCAAGAATGATATAGAAAAACACCAAAAATGTAATGAACACCAAAAAAGAGAAAGAAGTGCTAGTTTATCTACATCGCTAAAAATATTTTTAAAAACTGATCAAATGAGTACTCAAGAAGAAAAAGTGATAGCCGCTGAAGTCACAAAGACGTACCACTCGGTCAAGCATAGCTTATCATTCAATTCACTCGAATGTGATACCAAACTCGATCATACTTTGTATGGTGACTCAAAAGTTGCTGAAAAAATGACACTTGGACGAACTAAGGCCAGTGCCATTGCACATAACGTATTAGGTCCAGCATCGACTCAAGAAGCCGTCGAAATTTTGCAAAATAAAACATTTTATAGTATTGCTACTGACGCCTCCAATCACGGTGCCACAAAAATGTATCCGCTGATGGTGAGATTTTACAACCCAACGACAAATTTAAAAACGTGTGTACTTGACTTTTATGGAGATGCAAATGAAACTGCATCAGCCATCCATACGAATTTAGTGACACGACTGAAAGAGCGCAATATTGATACTAAACACCTTACCAGTTACTGTGGAGATAATGCAAATGTGAACTTTGGCTGTCGTCATTCAATTTTCCAGTTATTGCATCATGATAATGACAACATTTTATCAGTGGGATGTCCTGCACACATCTTGCACAACAGTGTAAAGTATGGTCTGGGTAAGAGTGCGTTTGATTTAGAGAATTTCATCCTGAAGCTGCATAACCATTTTTCATATTATGCAAAACGAGTTGACACTTTAAAAGACTTTTATGAGATGCACGAAGCTGAATTTGCTCCCGTCCTGCGGCATGTTAAAACAAGATGGTTGTCACTTCTCCCTGCTGTGGAACGTGCTACCAAATCTTTCGATATACTGAAAGATTATTTTATATCATTGGGAGAAGACGAGTGTCCAACTACGCTGTGGCAATTCTTTAATTCTGACGAAACGGAACCTTGTCTAGCATTTTACCAAAATGCACTGAAAGTCTTACAGGATGCAGTAATATGTCTTGAAAATGAAACGTTACTGTGTTTCGAAGGTCACGAAGTAATGGTTGAACTGAGTAAAAAATTGAGGCAGAGGATTGAAGACGAATTTGTGGGATTCACGTGCAGAAATTTATTTAAAAAGTTGCCTGATGATAAAGTTACGAAAATAAAGAAAGACTGTTGTGCGTGGTACAAAAATGTTCTGCATTACATAGAAACTAGGTACGAATTCAAGGATAGCAAAATGGACTTATTTAAACCATTTTCTCTCCATGACGACTCATTCACTTACGCGTCAATGGTTAACATCATCGAAAATCTAAAAATTGGTACGTTCTTCGACATGGATCAACTTTATGAAGAAGTGTGTAAAGTCAAAGAAGTAGTGAAAGCGGCAGTACAAAACAAAGATTTGACGCCGCTACAAAAATGGCACAACATTTTCAAAGACAATCAAGACTTAGCAAACCTTCAAAAGTTATTTTCTTTTATGGCTTCAATACCGGTATCAAACGCGGTAACGGAAAGGGTATTTTCCCAGGCTAACTTAATTTGGTCTGAGAGGCGAAACCGTTTGACACTCGAGCATGTCAAAGCAGAAATTCAAATTAAAACTAACTTTAGCATGGCTTGCAGTGAATTTTATAACTACGTTATAAAAAACAAGGCAATCCTGAAGGCAGCAAAATCTAACGAAAAATATAATTTTAATTAAAAATAAACTACTTATAAACCACTTCAATAATTTTAATACTTATAGTACGATTTTAGTGTAATATTCTGTAATTTCTACTAGTCCTGCAAGTCTGACTATTATTATGTATGATTCAATTCAGATATAGGTACTTAAAGTAATATTAGTTGCGAAACGCAATAAATTAAAC
The DNA here is from genome assembly GCA_932294355.1 of Aporophyla lueneburgensis. Taxonomy (NCBI): domain Eukaryota; kingdom Metazoa; phylum Arthropoda; class Insecta; order Lepidoptera; family Noctuidae; genus Aporophyla; species Aporophyla lueneburgensis. Next base: position 14,445,734 of record OW028746.1, on the reverse strand, counting down.
ATTACCTCAAAAAACCTTGTTTTTTTGTTTGTCCCGATCTACAACCCTAAATCCCGATTTGTTTTACCTTCTGTCCCGATATAAGAGAAATCGGACCTGGCAACACTAATTCCAACTGTCGCATTTTGTGGAGAACCACTGCGAAGTGTGGACAAGTTTAAATATTTGGGCCACTGGGTCACTGAAGATCTTAAAGATAATTGTGACATTGAAAGGGAACGTAGGTCGCTGGCTGTCCGTTGTAACATGCTGGCCCGCAGGTTTGCACGTTGTACGAAACCAGTGAAAGTAACGCTGTTCGAAGCTTACTGTCAGTATTTTTACACGTGCAGCCTGTGGGTCAACTTCACTCAGCGGACATACAGTGACTTACGCATTCAATATAACAATGCACTGAGAGTGCTGCGGCTGCCGTGGCGTAGTAGTGCGTCAGGGATGTTTGCAGATAATAATATTGATGGTTTTGCCGCCATTATTAGAAATAGATGTGCATCCCTGATGACTGGTGTTCGCGGCAGCACCAACAGTATTCTCAGTGTATTCGCAGATCGGTGGGATTTCCCGATGCTGCGGAGATGGATGCGGCTCCATACTGAATTTTAATTGTAATTGTATATTTGTTTCTGTCTGTCACCTACTAACACTAGACGTTAAGAAAAATTGCTAATAACCCTATGGACTCCAGTCTGCAATAAAAATGTTATATTCTATTCTATTATAAAACTTGTAACGAAACATTTCGCTGACATTCCACTTACGTTTATTGCTACCACAATAAAATGCCCAGACAACCCTTCTTCCTGAAACATGTACCTACAACGAAACAATGTTTTAAATCGTACATCACACAAAGTTGTAAAGAAAAAGATCACCGCCAAACAATGGAGGGTTTCAAAGCGTTTCCGAAAGGTCGTTAACAAAACAATTATCGCAATGTACAATAGACCCTCACATACGTACTATACAACTACATCCCTGTCCGGAAATTGCATGGCTTTTTATACGTAGATAGGCAGTCCTGCATACTTCACTATCAGTGAGCCAGTCACGGGGCTAGGCTAGTTTAAATGGCTATATACCTACTGCACAGACTAATCGATCCATTTACGAGGCAAATCAACATTTCCGTGCCGACTTCCGTGCACGTTAGTGCTACGGCACGGACGTCGGCACTACGACGGGTCGAGAGACTACGTAATCGTAGTCTCTCCGCAAAGTGCACCGACGTCATTCAGAACAAATTACCTCTCATCCTATCGTATTATATAACATACCCATGGGAATTTTTAGATTCTCCAAAGAATTCCTAAATTCGACAAATCAGTTTATCGTGTATTAAGTAGGTAGGTACAGCTAAGTCTGTTAAATATTTACTTTTCCCATCATGCTCACTTCAAACAGAAATAAACTTAACTACTAGCAAAAGGATAATGCATAAATAATGAGAAAAGTGAGGCGAAGCCAGTTCCAGTTAAAAATACATTACCATGTCAGTAATGTGTGAATTAATGATGTTGGGATCTGATTGTAGGTCGCCAGCCTGTCTGCTAGCAAGGAAGTTCAGTTATACGAGGAACGACGAATAGGTAGTTTTCTAACTAAGCAGGCAAATAATTCGATTTAATATTCAATAAAAAGATAGGGCAATACTGGCCGACTTACGAGTTGTAAGTCGTAGATTCGAACTCAAAGAGGCACTATACTTTGTGCAAATATTTCATCATCACTGCTATCAAAACGGTGACGGAAACCAACATGCCCATGCAGAGAGGAGAGCTCCCAGCATTATACGCTGCTTATGCACACCAGCGAAGAAGATAGACGAACAGCTAATTGAATTAATAAAGTCTACAGCTAGTTGTGCAGAAGACGATCATTGAAAGATCGTTAAATGTGAAATTAATAATTTGTCTCAATTGAAGCGGTCGCATATAAAACAAGTTCTAATTCAGGGTTGTCAAGTCAGACTTCCGAATGTGTGTGAAACATTTTCGACACTATTATTTGCAAGTTAGCAACAATCAGTTGGCAAATAGGTGGACGACTCAACTAATTAGAAGTGTACCATTTGAGCAATTTCAATAATTTTAAGAATGTGCACTGTGTGATCATCAGTCCCAATCTGTCAAAAATACCTCGAGGCTCCCTACATTGTTGACATGTTTATGACATTTGATTGTCGCCGAGGTGAGACTGCGACTACATTGTGAACGTTTTTAATTACGAGAATTGCCCTTCTGGTATCAGTTCCATAAAACTTTAACAGTAGGGATGGCTTACATTTTTACAGTTAACAACATTGCTCGCGTTATTTACATTGTTGAGCAGACAAATGTTTCGAACATATGAAGCAATGGATTTGCAATATCCTGCAAAATGTATAGGTTGTGTTTCTGATTGATATTGTATAGGTTGTGTTTCTGATTGATATTGTGTTACGTAACTATGCTAAAGTACCCTTAATATTGCTGATCATGCGACTTACTGACCTACGCTACGTCCTATTCTCTGGCGAAAACCAACTTTGAAACGGAAGAGGGTTCCAAACTAATTCAATGTTTCAGACTTTTAATATTAAACCTGGGGGCTTACTCTGCAAGTGCGTCACTGAAGATACGGGTCCGTCCGAAAGTAGTTCGATACTTCGGAATGAACACTATTACCGTGTAGTTAACCTTTCTGGTTGAGCAAAAGTACATCGAGAGAACCTAAGGACAACTGTCATAAATGATAATGATAAATGATTTTATTTCTTTAAGTAGGTTTATACAAACACTTGAACAAGTCAATAGTATTTTTTTGAGCTAGATGAGGTCGGCGTTTCCTATCTGACTACTCTGAGAAGAAAGGCCGAAACAAACTCAGAGGTCACAGTCTCTTTTAAAGTCCAGACATAATTTTGGTCACATTATGTGAAGACTATGTAGATAGCTGTCTGAAATGGTCTTTAGAGGAAAGAACCACACAGATTGACTGGACCTGTCCAGTCAGTGCACGCATTTGTCACTAATCGTGCGGCTCAACTCAGAACTTGAGAAGCTCAACGATTCGAGGAACAATACCAAAGAAAGGACATTTGGGTAAGCCGCAAAAATTACTCAACCTGCCAGATCATAATTACAACATACTCGACAAATAAAGAAAGATAGAAGAAAAAAGAAACATACCCATACAGTCTTCACATTCACAATGATTAAAACAATATGATATTTTACAAAGTAAATATTCATGTTATTGTATAAATAAAATTTATAAAATATAATTTGTCAATGTGTATATGAAAAATCCGGAAAGGATCTTGGTCTGATCATTTGATGACCATGTTAGTCGCTGTCTGAAATGGTCTTTAGAGGAAAGAACCACACAGATTTGAGTGGACCTGTCCAGACAGTGCACGCATTTTTCAATAATCGTGCAGCTCAACTCGGAACTTAAGGAGCCCAACGATTCGACGAACAATACCAAAGAAAAGACATACCAAAGAAAGGACAAATGTCAAACGGTGTCGTCATTTATTCATAGTTTGATCCTTGAAGTAATCTACCTCTGTAGGTGATACGGAGTAGCAAACGCCCGTAACTTCAGCGGAAACTACGGATTTTGTGCTTAGAGAGGTAGACTACTGCACTTACAGATTACAGCCACTAAGAATGAACAATCCGATTGTGACAACCCTACTCTTTTTATCAATTACCGTATGCCACAAGACAGTCACGAGGCGTTATACACAATATGTTAATCGCAATATGGTAAGTACCTATCAGCCAGCATCAGTAATAAATACTAATAATTACTGTTTATTTATCTTAGTGGTAGATTAAGTTATAGGAAAAATCACACTCTCAAAAGTAAGCAACAAGAAAATATTTTAGACAGAAATTCGGCCAATTAGAGAAAACATGCATTTGTCTGAGTACAGGGTGTGTAACAAAAATAAAAACAAAGATTAGTCAATACCAATTTTCTCGAGAACGTATTTTATGGCCCTCTATTAATTAAGCTATCCTGTTATTGAACCGCATTATGAGACGTTCCCACTATATAACAATGGTCAGTGGCGGATTTACCCTAAGGCCCAGTAGGCCCGGGCCTAGGACGGCCAGATATTAGAGGCGTCCAATCGTGACGAAAATTATATTAATGTTATATTATTACAATGTGTGTTATGTTACTTACAATGTGTGTTAAAAACTAAATAATTTGATTATTTAGGTTTTAACACACATTGTAATATTTACTTTGGGTCGTTTGTTGTTATGATCAGTGTATTTTTATCACGATTGTGGTGGCACTGTGGAGACGATACAAGACGATAACGAGACAGACTCACAGATACGGAAATGAAGATATCACTAGGCTGGGATGGGGCCTGGATCTTAGAGGAGAGTAACTTATTGTTTAAGAGGCCGTACAAGTATTTTTTCCGATTTTGCTGGTTTTATAGACGTGATTTTACAGCTAAAATACCTACTATATTTCTATATTTTTCATTGCATCTCGTATGAAAGATCATTTCAATTGCGATCAATTGAATGAGCTACTTTTTAATTTTTGTCATTTGATTTTCATTAATCGACCTCAAACCGAAGACTTTTTTGTGAATTTTGTGGTAAGAGGTTTTGAATACTAAATATTTACAAATTCTTCACGGTATGTAAAAATTACAAATTTTTGTGTAAATAACCATGTATGAATCACTTTAGATGACTTTTAAATTAAAACATAATTAAAAAATTAAAATTAGTCCAATTTTAGAGAAAAGTTCATTACAGGGGCAATCTATTTCCCCGAAAAAAAAATGGAAAACTTTAAAAAGAATTGGCAGTAATTAGGTAACTTTTCACAATAACCAAAATTTCGCATTTCGATTCTCGACCAAAATAAAAAAAGAGCTCATTCATTAGATAATAATAACTGAAACGACATTTTATGTTTTGCATTAAAAAATATGAGAATGCAGTATTTTAACTGTAAAAGCACGTCTGTAAAATCAAGTAAATCAGCGAAAAATTGCGCGGGGACAAACGCTAGTAGACAAACATACCCTATCTAGCTAATAAGATTTTGATAGCCAATGCACGCACGTAGCATAATCAATATTAGCCTAGATACATAGGTAGGTCTGTATTGAATTAGGCTTTGATTATACCTTGGTGCAGTAATAATTGAATTTAGGACTAGCCGCGCTTTGTTGACTAATTTAAACCTACACACGTTATTTGGATTTGAATATTTTCAAAGATCGATATTTATTTACATCGTATTTACATTTTGATAAAGACTACACAACTGAAGATATGACATTGTTTATATAATGACGATTAAGATATTGAGAATAGTCATATGAAATGATATTGATATCATTAAAAAACTGAATAATATAAATGATACTGTGTGCGCACTTCGCATGAAGTATGAAATACGATGCGAACTAATATTGCACTTGCAGTTGAACGTTATTCCATCGCAACACAGAAGGAGTAAGATTGTTGGGTTATAATCTGTAGGTACATACATACATACATGCAAATAAATAAAATTGAAATGTCTGTTTGTAATTTAAAATCAACAGCTTTCAACAGCTTTTCACTAAATGCATATGAAAGTATATACGGTACTTCCATCAAAAAAACAATTTTTAAATTTTTGTTCTGTCTGTCTGTCTGTTAGTTCCGGCTTATCTCTGAAACGGCTCGACCGACTTTTTATCCCGATACCACGTCTTTTTTTACGCGCACGCGGGCGAAGCCGCGGGCACAGATAATGTACTATATAACAACTCAATGAACTGTAGATGGACTCTGCAGGCTAGTAGCAGCCGGATGATAGATGCCGAGAATCGAGCAGAATAGCGTGCAATTGAAAAGGCTTATGTTCAGCAGTGGAATGCTGTAGGCTAATAATGATTTCAATGAAGAAGGTACATCAGACTCCTCACCATAAAATTTTCAAAAGACTATTGAAGTGTTTCTGTAATACAGGTAGAGACCTAAGTAATATAAAACCCTAAACATTTAAATGGCCATAAAATTACTGTTATTGATAATCTGTTAGAAAATTCTTAATAGCCGCTTGAGGTTGAAATATAGCGATTGACTTTCTACGAGACACTTATACCGTAATTGAATCTCCCCATACCCCTTTGGGAAATTCAAGATCTTGATCGGGTTACTACGTTATCTTCTTCTCTCATATCGGCTCGAGCTAAGATACATGAAGAACTAGATATTGCAGTGAGTGGTAAAGCGAATTAGTCAGAGACCGGCAGACTACCAAAGGATGCGTATGTGTCTCGTATGACATACTGAAATATATTCTCTATACTACACTCTATAATAATATATTCTCTATACTAATCATTAATGCAATAACGTTTCCAAGAATGTTTAACTAAAATTGTTCATCACAAAGCGTCATTGTAATGTACATATTATGTTTAACTTCATCATTCCCGTATCTTCGTTGACGGACTTAGAGACAAGGGCTCAGGTACATCATATTTAGTAACTTTTTGTCCAAAAACAATTTAAGAGAAACAACTTTTAACTCGCTTGTTACGGTAATGCGCAAAAATCACAGCTTACAGGTAGGTATGGTGGGAACAGTAAAAGTTAAATTGATAAGATTTATAATTGTTTTCGTAAACCAACGTCAAAAGAACTTGAAATTTGACCTTCAATATCTCTGTATCCAGAAGGTTCCCAGGTATGGTCCAGTACAAAAATATCATACAAGTAATAACAGGAAGACCTTCAGCTTCGATAAGGATATTTGTACCTGCACCCGCTATCATTAAGAATAGCTATACGTAATACTCACACTGATACAAAGCACGGGCCCCACTTTGTACATGGAGTATCTGTATGAGAACTGGCTGATGTCCTGCAGCGTGGTGCCGCACGGCAGCTTGTGGCCGATCTCCGCCATGATCGTGTACGCGAACTGCTCCATCCGCTTCGGGGTGCCTCCCATGCATACAAACTGCAGAAAAATCAGAGACAAGGTAAATGATAAATGATTTTTATTTCTGCAAGTAGGTTTGTACAAAAACTTTTACACGTGAATCATATTTTTCAACCGACGAAAAAAAACGGAGGAGGTTCTCAATTCGACGCGTATATTTTATTTTTTTCATGTTTTTTTTTTCAACCGACGAAAAAAAACGGAGGAGGTTCTCAATTCGACGCGTATATTTTATTTTTTTCATGTTTTTTTTTTATGTATGACCACGCATAACTTTTTACGTAGTCGTCCGATTGTGATAATTCTTATTTAATTGGAAAGGGTATACTCCCAAGGTGGTCCCATATAAATTTGGGAAACAAAATCGAACCCTAAGGGTCGGAAAACAGGGAATGATTGATTGTTCACTCACTGATTGTAATGTATAACCACGCATAACTTTATACAGAGTAATCCGATTTTGATAATTCTTTTTTTGTTGGATAGGGTATACCTTGCCAAGTATTATCAATACATTAAAGTCACAAAAAATTATAAAATAAAAACTTTTTGACAAAAAATTAAACCCCCGAAAAAACTGAAAAGCATAAAATAGGTAATAAACCTTAAAATTTTGAGTCGGCGCTGAAAAATCAATGAACAAAGATCACTCAAAGCGCCGACTCATATTTTTATTATTTTTATTATTTTATGCTTTTCAGTTTTTTCGGCGGTTAAAGTTTTTGTCAAAAAGTTTTTTTTAAACTAGATTTCAGCGTTTCCTATCTGACTACTTTGAGAAGAAAGGCCAAAACAAACTCAGAGGTCAGTCTCTTTTAAAGTATAGAGATTATCTTGGTCATGTCATGTGAAGACCATGTGGATTGGTGTCTGAAATAATCTTTTGAGGAAAGAAGCACACAGATTGAGTGGACCTGTCCAATCAGCGCACGCATTTATCAGTAATCATGCAGCTCAACTCAGAACTTAAAGAGCTCAGGTTAAACGTTATTCTTACCAATTATGACAGATGAGTCAGTAATCATTACTAACGGGACTGTCTAATAAAACAAGAGCATCTTGAAATTAGATGCTGAGTTTGTCTACCGATTTCATTTCATAATGAATCGGTGATTAATTGATCAACGTATGATATATTTGTAATGTGCCAAAACATTTCAAGACAACCAACCGGAAATACCAGTAAGTAAGTATCGACTGCAGGTAATAACAATAAGTATACCTTAACATCGCCGAACATTTCAACAAGATCGTGAGAACCGCTGCCGAGTGCCAAGTGGTATAAAATATCTTGGTCCATTAGCTCGATGTTGGGGTTCCGAAGGCGCACCGTGCCATCAGGGTACCTGGCGAAAAAAGGGTCGGACATCAGTATTTATGCTTAGCTTACAAGTAAGGATAAGTTCTTTCACATCACTAGGTATGATTACATAACAACATCCACAATATTTTATACCGTGAACCTTTTAATTTGTACGATTTCAGAGGGGAGTTTTTATTCACAAGACTTGCTATTGTTGCAAACTTTACCTGGGAAGACCTATATTCATTTGTCCGTATTTTATTGTCGTCAAAACAGGGAAGGAAAACCAACAAAAGAAATGAAATCACCCGGTCGACTCCCGAACTGCTGAACTATAAACTCGCAAAAAGTAACTCAAACTCGAGGGGTGCAGATTGTCGAGAACCCTCAAAACTAAAACCAGCTGTTTGCAGATGTTATGTCAGCATGAAACGGAATAGGAGGAAACAGGAATTTATTTAATACATCGTTAGCATATTTAACACTTTAGGGATTCCAAACAAAAAAATACTATTTTATCCTGCATTTAAAAATAATTTCACCAGTCACAACCTAACAGTATCTCTGGCTACTGGCTCATCAGTGTTGCTCTCCTTGACTTCTTCTTGATCATTCTCTTGGAACAGCTTCCGATGTGAATGTTGGCGCCCATTCTGACCGGTCGAACTCCGATGAACATTCAGCTCGCATCCGTTCTGATGCTGAGAGGATGCATTCGAATCTTCCACTTTGCAGTTACACGGCATTTTGTCTATAATTTCGGATCCTAAATAAAAATAAAAAACAAATATGATAAGAGCTTATATGACATTATATTTTTTCAAAATCAACACATGAGCTGAAATTGCATTGGGAGTTTAACCCTGCTGACCTTACTACCAAAATTACGTCACTTTTGGTTAATTCAGCGAATCAGATCATGTCGTTATTAAAGGTTATCGCACAATGTTATTTTTTGAGTGTTGCGGTAATAAACTACGTTGATACAATCTGTTTGCAAACAATTTAATCAAGGTTAACAAGTAATCGATGTTGAAAGAGTGTAACTCTATCAACAGTCACTGTTTGAAATATTGCTTTGGTACGCAGAAATTCTGCTATGATACATTAAAACTAGAATACCAATTTGCCATACAAAATTGTAGTTAGGAGCAAATTATATCTTTATTATTAAAATAATGATCAAATTCAACAATAAATTCTAATTTAAGTCTAAATTACGAGACAAGAGCAGAAACGCAGGAAGATAATAAACCTTTTAGAAAAAATAACTCACTTACCTTATTTAATATAATTTAATAAATTATAAATATTTATACTATTCACACACGATGCTATGCCGACACTTACTGCCTCACAATAAATTACGAAAAGCACATGAGAACGTATCGCGAGCACAGCGCACGTTGCTACGTATTGTTGGGTCGACTTTCCAAAGGCGAATAGAACAAGCTGGCCGGTTCGCATCATGCAGCCGGGAATCCACGAAAACTTTTATTACGTGACCTTTGCGATATTGTTCAATTGTTTAAAAAAAAACCGTGTTGCAAATACAACGTTCCATTGAGTGTACTCATAATAAAAAGATGCGCGCTCTCAATGCACATGCCTCGATGTATAATTAATCATAATGTATGTCACTGCAACGAGAGACGTTAATAAATTCTAGTAAAGGAACTGTCCGGAACGCATTTATTAAATTGTTTACGGATGTTATGCCATAAGGGTTCCGCAGACAGACGCGACACGACAGCGTGACGCGTCTCTAGCAGAACAATTTTTATGAAAACTTCATGGAAACTGTTCTACCAGAATCGCATCAAACCATTAAAAATGATGGCTTGGTATAACGCACATATTTAGCAACCATAGAGGTTCCGTTGGAAACTAATTGGATCAAATTAATGAATGGTTATGAAGAGAAATACAATTAGTAGAGTCAGCGAGGCCATTCATATTTTTAACCGATTTCAAAAAAAGGAGGAGGTTCTCAATTCTACTGTATTTTTTTTAATGTTTGTTACCTCGTAACTTTCGACTGGTTGAACCAATTTTGATGATCCTTTTTGTATTTGAAAGCTGGTGCTTCCCGTACGGTCCCATTTGGTCCAGTTTTGACAATAGCTTCTATGAGAAAACCATACAAGTCTTAAATTTCACCTGGCCATTAGTTGTATAGGAATTAGTGTGGGGTAGATACGATAACTAGAAAGTTAAAAATAAAAACTTTTTTACAAAAAAGTAAAAATAAAACCGACTTCCTTTAAAACACTTCAAAGTGAAAAATAACTTTAATTTCGGAAGTCGGTGGCAAAAAACTGAAATGCAGATCCTAAGACACCAACTTCCGAAATTAAAGTTATTTTTCACTAGAAAAAAGTTTTAGATCCATTGAAAATCATCGACAGCTAAAAACTAACATAGTATTCTCATTTCATTGTAGTCTCCTTAGATCCACCTAGATGATAGATGGAATAAAATCTAAAAATACATTATCTTCAATAAATATGTATGCAACTGTTAGTAATGACCCGCCCACGCTTCGCACGGTTGCAATCTTAGATAGGAGGCGAAATTTAATAAAGTCTAGATTTCTATTGTACATTTAATTTCAATACCTATTCTTACACAAGTAATTATGAAACTACCGGAATAAATTTTCCACTTAAATGATGACGGAAACCGTATTCATTGAAATAGTTGAGAAGACCTATAATAAACAGCCACACAAACGACTTTATTTTAAAGGTGATATAGGTACTATTTATTATTATACAATAGATTTTGGGCTAGGCTTCGCCTGCGCATTATACATATAAATCTTCCTCATGAATCATTCTGTCTATTTTTGAAAACCGCATGCAATAGCCATTACACAGGTTAAAAGTATTTTTTTTTTATTACATTTATAACACCTTTACAGCTTACCAAGGTGATGTTATAAGCAAGACATACAAATTAAATTAACAAAAAAGTACTTATACCTATAAGACTTATTATATAAACACATATATTTATTAAATAAAACTTAATAATTAGGATCTAAGCGTACAGACGCAGACAAGCCTTTATTTTATTCTTGTGAAGATTGAGTATATGTAGCTGAACCTATAAGCTCGACTTTCCTCTGAATTGCAAAAATATATACAGATTTTAACATTGCCATTCTGAGATTAACATTAGGATGACGTCAGTTTGAATTTGCAGACGTGATGTGACGCAGGTTTTAGGTCTGTGTTAGTCTGTACTGTACAGTCATTGTCAACAAAGATTTCGAAATCCCCAGTTGACGTATTACAAACATTTTATATCTTACAACATGCGGGCGTGGTAGAGAACATGCATTTTTTTTTACTAATTCCGAACGCGAGAAATAAACTTTGACTGGGGTCCGATGGGGACGAAAGGTCTTGGATTGGCGACCGCGTACCGGAATAGGTAGAGTTGGAAGGCGTCCCACTAGTTGGACCGATGATCTTGTGAAGACCGCAGGAATCCGCTGGATGCGGGAGCACAAAACCGGACGAGTGGCGGAGCTTGGGGAACTCCAATGTCCAGCAGTGGACGTCTTTCGAGTGAAATGACGATGACAATTAAATTAGAAACCCTTGATGTAGGTACACCTACATCAAAGGTTTCCAATTCAATTTTTAAGACAACCAGCATAAGTAATTCTCGCAATTTTGCGAGTTAACAATCCACTTGACAAAACCATTTATCCAAAATTAGGCCGAACGGATCTACCTAATTCGAATTTCGAACTCAGCACTAATTTGTAAGACTGATGTTTAATGATTTGCAGATGATGTTCACTAGTCACTCTACCCACTAGAAGTTTGACATTGCATGATGATGTGCCCATTATTCATCATTGGCCCGGTACCGAGGAGGAAGGGCAGTGGTGGCCCAGTGGTGACGGTCGGTCCTTACGAGTAGTAGGTCGTGAGTTCGAACCTAAGTAGGGGCTTTATAATAATGTAAATTATTTCATCACCACTGCTCTCAAAACGGTGAAGGAAAACATCGTGAGGAAACCGGCAAGTCTTAGAACCAAAAATTCGAAGATATGTGACATCTACCAACCCGCACTGGGCCCGCGTGGTGAATTATGGTCCAATCCCTCTCACCGAGAGGAGGCCTGTGTCCCAGCAGTGGGAACATTATAGACTGCTGATGATCCCTGTACCACCGATGGAGTCTGGTGGCCGTAGATTTTGGGCACCATAGGCTCTTTTCATGTCTCCGACACTGGTATGATCTAAATATTACTGTAATCACCGTATATACTGTATATCTCTACCAAGCTATAAGCTTTGGAAGCAGATGTTAAAAGTTTAAAACTGTAATGGGCGCCGCATTGTCGATTAAACGAACCTTAGCGAGGTTCCAAGGCGTAGCAATTGTAAGTGGATCGAAGATATATTCCAACATTCGATGTTAAAAACTGCTGTCAATGACATATTTATGGACAAGGCCATGGCTAGTGTGGGTTTTGAACTCCCCAGCCCGTTTGTTAGGTGTCACTTATGTAGAATTGATTTTAACTACATATTTTATTTTATACGTAGGTACGTACCAGGGTTGTTCAGGATGCAGTTTTATAGTCTATCAGCGGTTGTAATTGCTAATGCTGATATAAAAAAAAAACTTAAATAAAACATATGTTACTATACAATTATTAGCAAATGTCATATATTCATTTGAATAAAAGACAAGACGAGCTGGATCATTTCCGTGAAAACTTGAAGGAGGACGCGCGGGCTCGCGAAAGATAGAAGGACTGAAGTTGCCTTTGTTTATTAGCCTCCAATGTCCCACTCCTGGGAGTGGGACATTGGAGGCTAATAAAAAATAAAAATAAAATAAAAACAAGTTACTTAATAATTCTATTATTCTTTGTAAATAAAATAAAAGTACCAACAACTAGTAGAACTAATATTAGACGTAGTAATTAATTTCGTTTTTATTTATAAAGAAGGAGATTATCACTAGTATTTTAGAATTTCTATTTAAAATGGCATTCATTAATCAACAAATCATAACGCACGTCATTGGCTTGTCAGCAATAATAATTATTATTAAAAGAAAATGAAGATAGAGTTTCACTAATAGATATTGGAATCTAATTATTGGTAAATTATATTTTAAAAACATATCAGCATTAAAATAGATCATCGATTGTTGCTGATGCTGGTATACGTTACAATACCATCCTACCTATTTATCAAATTATTAGAGGACTAATATTAATGCGGAAAATTCTCTCGCCAACTCTGTAAAAGTGGAGGTGGTTACTTTCTTGGATGTCTCCAAGGAAGTAAAGTAAGGCCTCACATTTAGGCGTTTATTTACAAAAATGTCTAACATGTAGTGGATAAACATAAAAATTTCGAGTTAATCCGACGTTTTGAAGAAGGTCAAAATCATGTTCGTACTAACATACGTATGAAGCTAATAAAAGTGTATTAAACAAGACTAACACGATACAAGTACCGATTCTAAGCGATTGAAGCAAATGTTACTGGTTGATAATGTTAAAAAATTCATCATCATCATCATCATTTCAGCCTAAAGATGTCTACTACTAGACACAGGCCTCCCCGAAAGGGGGGTGCTTGCCATAAAACAATTTCCGATTGATAATGTTAAGCAATTACTGGTTGCAGTTCCGGTCTCATTGCATTCGCGCAATTTCCAACTTCTCCGACGCGCTTAGCGTTTTGACAACCTTGAGCCCGTATCCGCAATAGTTGGTTTTCTAGTAGCTTTCGTGTCAGTTATATGGAAGGTCAGTCTAGTAGGTAGCGTTTCATCATATTCATAAGCCCTCACTACTTCCTTGCCCCGGTTCCTTAGTCCACCCAGAAGATTTGTAGTTTTATCTTGCAGCGTAGCCTTTCAATGGAAAACCTCAACGTAGTTAACAGCTGTCATGCAACCTAATTGGGTTGACATTTCTGTCTGTGACGTGTTCGTCAAATCCTAAACTGAACTACGGTTGTTGACCCAACAAGTATAAATTAGTTTTGAATCGCACTCGCGAACACCAGCTAAGAGGTTATCCATTTCGAAAGAGTTACCGTAGCCCTGGCATATGGGCAACTGAAGGAACACGGGTGGGTTTTAGTCAGTAAAACTCTGACACGCCCTTCCGCTGATGATTTCCCATCCACAAAAAAAGGGGGTTGGCCATCTACTACTTGTAGATACGCCATCAAGATCTGCTGTTAAATTAATACTCCATACTCAGTAACTTTATTGCTTTAATAATGTGTACATAGGTGGTAACTATATACGGAGCCGGTGGTGTATTAGTGATCTCGAACCATGAGTAAGATCCTGTAATCTTGTTAGTATCGCAAAGTTTTTATATAGGGACCCTTTGTTAAAGTAAGTAGATATCCTACCTATCTAGACATCGTCTAAACTGAAACTACACAAACATTTAAAATGTGGGTGCAACAGGCAGTGCAGGTGCGTACGATTTCAAATTATGCGATCTCTGCTCACTCCTGCAGGAGATGTTGTAATAAATTGGTACGTTGGGTAATCCAATTTATCTTTACATAGTAGAAAACAAAGACGCAGTTCGTGTTTGTACGCTTAGATCTTTAAAATCCGCAACGGATTTTAATGCGTTTTTCCTCAATAGATAGAGTGATTCAAGATGAGGGATTATGTGTATAATATGCGGGCGAAACCGCTGGCAAAAGCTAGTATTATTGCATAATACCTAATCGCGTAACTCAAGACACGTCAACGGTTACTAGTTGCACTCACACTTAGCGATAACTAATTTTAAAGGCGAATTATAAGAAATCCGCAATCATATTAAGAGAGATAAGATAAAAATTAAGGTGTTGGTGCCGTTTCAGTAGTAACAGCTGTTTATACCCATTTTTTTATCAGAACTGTAGATTACAGGACTCTAAATTATCAGATATTATCAAGACGTTGAATAATCAGGTCAGTATAATAAAGAAAGAAAGAAAGAAAAATATTTTATTTGGGACACGCACAGGACATAAAACAATAAAAAAGAACATAGGAACATTTCTACATTTAACATACAGATAACAAAATATTTCTAAAAGATATTTAAAAAAAAAGTAAGACCTGTGCGAGGCCAAAAAGGCTTCTATCTCAGCATAATGCTGCGATATAAAGCAGTCGCTACAACTACATTAGTCAAGATTTCTAGAAAGCCCATGAAATTTGAGATAATTATATGTAGTTAGATCAACCCTCACTGGGCCCGCGTGGTGGATTATGGCCCGCTCCCTCTCACCGAGAGGAGGCCTGTGTCCCAGCAGTGGGCACGTTATAGGCTGCTGATGTGTATATGTAGTTTAGCGGATTGTTGATACCTAAAGGCTAAAGGTTATAATATATTAGGTAAATAAATACTGTAAGTACCTAATTACCTACGTAAATGTTTTCTCTACAAATGAATAAAATGTATAATGCGTCCATTTGTAATGTCAAAATAACAGTTATACTAAATGCATGTGAAAGTATAAATGTATTAGGTACTTATAAACAAACAAAAAATGGTAATTTTATTGTCTGTTCGTCTGTTTGGTTAATCTCCGAAACGGCTGGACGGCTTTGACGGGACTTCCACTGGCAGGTAGCTAATGTTATAAAGAGTAACATACATATGTATGTTATGGGACAATTTCCAACATCCACGCGGCCGAAGCTGCGGGCTGCAGCTAGTCTCTAATAAAAATATGATATGACAGACCGTTTGTAGGTCACTTGGTGTGACTACCTACCTGACAATCGTTTGGTATTGTTTACATGAAATAAACACGCTTCATTCACCGTGAGCAACACAACGTGAACGATTGTATGCCGCACCAATTAAAAACATTGATTTCTTATAGGAAACTATTGTATACCACGGATGACCCATAACCCAATCTACTTGGGTTATGCTTATGACCGGGTCATCTTTTCAGCGGGGTATGTTAACGCTCGCTGTATAATCATATGGCTACTGTTATTTTCAGATTTTAAAAGACTAGGTATCTAGTGTGCCTACCTAGTTACTATTGTACAACACTAAGGCAAAGTAAGTAAGTGATTTTTTGTTTACTAAAGCAACAATTAGCAAAGCAACGTCATATTCTCGCTACTCAACAGCGCTTCCTTCTTGTTTTACTTTACCACATTCTACTTAAATACTTAGGTACTTACTTAATTAAATTTAGAAACAAACAACAATCTGCCAACAATTAAAAGTTACCTCAACTTTTCCTTCCCTGTTTCGTTTACCTTAACAGATTTCATCCTAGTAATTTCCAATAAGATTGAAACTTCGCAGGAATTAGATTATGACATTTGCTGAAGGCAAATCAATTCTCTCCCACTGCGATGAATAAGACAAAATATCTCGGTTTAATGACTTGGTATACCCAGTCATCGATTCACCTAGTTTAAACTGTGGCGAGTGACAGTCATTGCCGTATTAAGCACCTAAGAATACTGTATAGATGAGGGCTTGTAATACTTACTCATCACGGAGTTCGTCTTTATCGAAGGACATGTTGTATTGAATTAATAATTTCACAGGCACAACACAGTTTCAATGAGCGCGTTAGGCACAGTATCAGTGTGAAGACCGATCGATGAGTGTCGCGTTGGTAGCGAGCGGTGCGCGACTGTCTGCTATCAGCTACCAAAGGTTTTCCGCCCAGCGTAGCCAGGGCGCGGGCGGACGAAGGGCCTGCGCGACCGCTCTGCGCGCAGACAACGATACGAAGCCTTCTCTGCACCCGAAGAGGGCGCAGAAAAATGTGTTGACGCATTTCAATTTGTTTACCCTTCCTTTGTTAGTTGTAGCCCACATTTTTAATTTGCGTTGTCTAACTACGTACCTAGATCGGAACATAACGTAATTTAACATCATGTCTGTTTTACACTTTACACGATGGCTTAGGCAGAGGTACCTGTGTGCACACGTACATTTCTAATATCTACCTACCCACTTGTTTTTAAAAGTGTGGGATAGTAATACTTCTACTAATTGTAAGTCCCTATCGTACGGCCGATATCATTGTGGTGCATAATTAAGAGTTTTCTGTTTCTATACTTAGGATGTACCTATATACAAACAAACAGTGAAATTTTTGTAATAAACACTTTGAAAGCATCGACTTAAGCAATAGTTAGGTACTGTGGTATTACGTATTTTCTACCTACCTTCTTATATCGGGTGAAAAGTTAAAGTGGGCCCCGGAAGAGGAATATAGATACTATCTATATTTACTTAAAATATACAATTAAAAAAAAACTGCATTCATACATTTTATCAACTCGCTTAATTGACCCGAGTATCGAACCTACTTACCCAAATGCAAAAAATAACACCTGTTTTTGCGGCAACAATCGATAGTGTCAATCATCATAAGGATATAACTTTCCTTCAGGGGCCCCGTTACACTGTAGGTGCCGGGTATAATTAGTGTAGCTGAAACTCTCATTCAGCTCATTACAGATTACGTCGATGACTATTATGCCACCAAAGAGTTTCTAAATAAACTTGAGCGCTTGCAAAACATGTGTATTCATTTTGTTTTTAATCTCAGAAAATATGATCATGTTTCCAACTTTCGCAAGACACTCAAATGCTCCCCTATTCGACTTCGCAGGAACTCTCGGATTGTGTCACTATTCAACCTTCTTCACAGTCCTAAAACGCCATCTTATCTGCTGGACCGTTTTTCCTACGCACGTCAGTCAGATGCACTTTGCAGGTCGCCTTTTCGAAACCTTCGTAAGTCCCCTCCCCACACCCACTCCACTGACTTCTAAACCTACTCTTCAGTGTGCACGCGGTGCGGTTGTGAAATGCACTCCCACCTGACATTAGGGATTGCCAAACTATCGCAGTTATAAATTAAAAAAAAAAATTAAAAAAAAAAAACTTTTATTCTCAGGCATCGAAGGCCCATAGCGTGTTAGTATTACCAAAAAACTTACCAACTATATTAGTAAGAACATAACTAGAACAAAACAAGAACAAAACAAAACAAAACAAAAACTCAGCATTCAATTAGAGGAAGATCTATCAAGCCCCCTGTCTGATATGTAGCTTGATAAATCTATCCATTGTAGGCCCTTCTAACCTATTTGAAAAAACCTTCAGAATGCTATTGCTGCTCTCCCACACCCTGCGCATCAGTGATGCCACTTTCTTGCGCATGATCGCGAAATAATCGTCAGTGTGCGCATCAGCGAACATCCCTGATGCACTACAGTAACGCGGGAGCCGCAACAGCGCCCTGAAGGCATTGTTATATTGAATGCGCAGTGTGTTGTCTGCTTTTTGGGTATGATTAGCCCACAGACTGCTGGTGTAAAATATTTGACAAAACGCCTTAAAAAGTGTTATTTTAACCGGTACTGAACAACCAGCAAACCTGCGAGCCAACATATTTCCCCTCACAGCCATCGCTCTGCGCTCTCTTTCCATATCTGAGTCATCTTTAAGATCTTCCGTAACAATATGGCCCAAATATTTAAATTCTGTTACCCGCTGCAAATGTGTCCCGTTTAGATCTACGGGAGGAACATTTGAGGGGCTTTTATTTTTTCCTCTGAACACCAACAGCTCACTTTTACTAGGATTATATTTTAGCCCATGCTGCTCGGCGTATCTTTCACAAATAGTGAGCAATTTCCTTATTCCACCGATTGTAGGGCTCAGCAGCACCGTATCGTCTGCGTAGCTTAAGTTGTTTACACTTACTCCATCTATATGGCATCCGACATGAGTGCTGCTGAGCTCCACAAGCAACTTATTAACATAAATATTAAAAAGCCTCGGGGAAGTGAAACCTCCCTGCCTAACACCACATTTGAGTTTATACGGGTCCGACAATGCATTGGACCATTTCACAAAGTTTCTCTGCTTATTATACCAAATAGATAATATTGACATTGTTATAACTAAAGCAGTTTTTAAAAGAGAAAAAGGACAGTTTCCACATCTTCATAGTTGTGTATGTATTTATTATTTTAATTTCATTATACCTAATATTCTTAATATTTTGCTGATATTTCTTTTTGAAGTCTGTGTATTTAAGTATATTCTCATTTTATTTAGTGAATTGTTTTTTATAAGTATATCCCTTCCAGCGGCAGCCTACGGTACCTATACGGCAGCTGAAATATAATTCAATTTTTTTAACATGACCTCTGTTCCTATTTTTCTGTTCTTTTCTTCTTGTCTGTTTGTATATATGTGTTTGTGTGTGTACATAAATGGTAAAATATACAAACTCACGTCTTCTTCCCAGGATAGGTAGCAACAGCAGAACGCCACCTGCTGTGCTGCCACGCATTAAATCTGCCTCTGTACATTTGTGTCATAAATGTATAAAATAAATAAACGGCAACTAGGCCGAATATTAATTAGGACGGGAGTTCAGGGCGAATTCGGACACTAAAAAGAAAGAGAGTAGGAAAAAGTAACCACGGGCATAATAAATGAGCTGTTCCATACATTTTGACCGCATAAGTCAAGGTTTCAATGAAACTGATTGCAGTTTTCAATGAAACGACAGTTTTATTTTTAACTAGCTTTTGCCAGCGGCTTCGCCCGCTTGGAGGTCTGAAAATATCCCGCGTGAACGTACTACCGGGATAAAAAGTATCGTCACTGCTCGGCACCTATGTGTCTTAGCATTATGTTATATAGCCTATAACCTGCCCAGGAGTATGGACTACAATCGTACCAAGTTTGGTTAAAATCCCTTCAGTAGTTTTTGACCCATGCGTGCACATACAGACAGACAGACAGACAAAAAATTTACTGATGGCATTTTTGGCATCAGTATCGATCACCATTCATCCTCCAATATTAATTTTGAATATATTTTCAATGTGCAGAATTTACCTCTCTACAGTTTTATTATAAGTATATAGATAGCTTTTGCCAGCGGCTTCGCCCGCGTGGAGGTCGGAAAATATCCCGCGTGAATGTACTACCGGGATAAAAAGTAGCCTATGTGTTAATCCAGGTTATTTTTTTAGCTCGAAAGCGCATTTTCAATCGACTTGCTTCAAACTTATCGTCACTGCTCGGCTCCTATGTGTCTTAGCGTTATATTATATAGCCTACTAGCGACCCGGCTTCGCACGGGTGGACATTTATTTTTTAAGCTCTCTGAAAAAAAAAATTTGTTTTGTATGTATGTTTTTATAGGTTTTTTATTCGTGTTACATTTCTTTGTTTCGTACCTGCTTAACTAACTCTTTTATTTTTGTTTTTAATTATTTATTTTTTTTGTTTTTTTTTTCTCTTTACCTTACCTAATGCTTCACTATACACTATGTTCGCAGTAGTATTTGTAGATGGCATTAAAACATATTGGTTTTCAGGAGATCCTACTCTAGAAAGTGCAACATATAATTGGCCATGAGAAAAGCACTCTTTTCTGAGATCGATGCCTACCATTGAAAAAGTTTGACCCTGGGATTTATTTATTGTAAGGGCAAACGATACCTTGACGGGAAACTGTAATCTTTTAAAGGAAATAGGCAAATCTGTCGGTATCATCGGGATCCGCGGAATGTGAGCGAGCTGTCCAGCCGGGCCGGTGATGATGGTCGCTACAATCACATTGGCTCGCAATTCTTTTATCAAAAGTCTTGTCCCATTGCACATATTAGGAGGGCTTAAATTTCTTAATAGCATAATGGGCGTACCTTAATACCAATTACAATTTTAAATTCGTAATATCTTTTGAATGGATTGTCCGATTGGAATAAAATAAAAAGTAATTTATAGCTATTGAAACAATCTTGCTCAATAAATAGTTTATTTGGATAAGGATTAGTATTTGATGATAATATGATCAATAAACATAGGCTAATAATTTTAATTACTTTTATTCTATGGAAAAGTGGTTATAATGGCTAAAATATAAATGTTTGGTTTATACTATCACGGACTTTTTTGTAGGCATTATTGAGTTCTACAACTTTTCTATAGAAGTCAACCATACATCTCTAACCATTTAGGCAGCGTTCGCGAGAACCGTTAACGTACGGCAGTTTTTTCGACGCCTTACTCCACAATTTTCACTACCACGAAAAATCCTATCTATTTTCCGGGATAAAATATAGCCTATACGGATTCGGAAGAATCCCTCTAAGTAATGGTAAAAGAAATTTTGAAATCGGTCCAGTAGTTTTTGAGCCTATTCAATACAAACATACAAAAATACAAAGGTTTCCTCTTTATAATATTAGTATAGATATCCTGCCCAGGAGTATGGACTTCAATCGTACCAAGTTTGGTTAAAATCCCTTCAGTAGTTTTTGACCCATGCGTGCACATACAGACAGACAGACAAAAAAATTACTGATTGCATTTTTGGCATCAGTATCGATCACCATTCATCCTCCAATATTAATTTTGAATATATTTTCAATGTACAGAATTGACCTTTCTAGTTTTATTATAAGTAGGGATAACCTACGAAAATATTGGACCCTAGAAACATTTGTTGAATTGATGGTTACTGTTTGCGCGTCGATGTCTCTGCCATCCTGTATTTAAATTAGCTGGTAGGTACCTACTATAATATTCTACCTAAGGTCGGCTGATCTAGAGGAATTTTTTACTTGGTGCGGAGCATACTATCTCGGTACCTACTTAACCTACTGTTACAACATTATAAGTCGTTTTATTAATTTTTCCAGCTAATTAAGATATATATTTTGCTGTAACCTACCTATAACTTCAGCGACTAACCACCAGCTTGTCAGATAATGAGCTCTCCTTGCCAGTCATAAATCAAAGCACTAGTACAGAACCCGGGCATTAATATGGCTAATCGCAAAATATATAATTTCATGTCTTTGGCTAATCGAGATTCGACGTTTAGAAAAAAATTAGCTCCGCAGAACGTAGTTAGCGTTCCCGGTTAGTGTTTGTGGAAACAGACCCTTAGCAAGATAGCACGCCCAAAATTTTTTCCATTACCTAGGCACAAATCCAAACTCTGGGCTGCTACTGAAAAAATTCTGATGGAAAAACCCTATAACGCTGCCCTACCTGGAAATCACACTTCCAGCAGTCGAGCTTATGACTACTAGACCATCGCAGCTGGGTAAGATAGCAATAAAATATCGAATAATGCTTGCACACTTTATTTTTGAATAATTAGATAGATCATATCAATACACTGGGTAAATACACATAATTAATTTTGGCAAAATTATTGACAAAGTGTACTAATGTACCTATGTACTATGTTTGTAAAATAATATACAATACAAATTATGCTTTTGTTTCCGGTTGGCGAAATTTGGAATTGGTCACAAAAAACACAAATTCTTTCAACTTAATGACTGCTAAAAATAAGTATCAAAATATATCTTTACCATTTTAAAAAGTTTCAAAAAATATAAGGCTGGGAAGTGAACTGGTGATGTCGAATTACACAAAATAATGATAAGATAAATAATTAAAGCTTAATCGAGTTAAAAAAGTGCAACATAGTCCAAGCGTCCAAATTATAGATAGCACTTTATCTATAACAAATTCAGTCCGTAAAAGCCTAATTTTGGCTTATACGTTTCTTGGCATATATTATATTCAAACTGAAAGCAAGATTATGCTAAATTATAAGACTACTGACTAGTAGATGAAATGTACCTAAAACTTAAGTTTTTAATCCTAGCACCTGCAATGGCATTGTTTTAATAGAAACAAATGCAAAACAGTGAGATCATAATCGACCTCGGTGATGTCAGTTTATAAGCCTCTTTTAATAAAGCATTACCTTA
Organism: Aporophyla lueneburgensis; assembly: GCA_932294355.1. Lineage (NCBI taxonomy): Eukaryota > Metazoa > Arthropoda > Insecta > Lepidoptera > Noctuidae > Aporophyla > Aporophyla lueneburgensis. The sequence goes on along the minus strand of OW028746.1, from coordinate 14,422,663 downwards.
AATTTGTAAAGTCAATTAAAATAAAAAAAATGGAAGATAATAAATAATTACCTATTCAGTTTGCCTCATGAAACAGTTGATCGTAAGCATAGAAAATAAGCCATCATTATAAAGTATCGTACTCACTATTATAATTAAAATATAGTGTTATAATTTCATAAATATACATATTATACATCCAATTGATATGAAACATTTAACAGTAGAAGCCATTATATTCTAAATTTATATAATTATTATTTAAGGAAATAAAATCCGAGGATCACTAGTCTTTTATTAAAATGGAATTACGATGACTAAATTCAACTAATTATTATTAATTTAGGTACTAGAAGGAATTATACATTCAGACGAGCTAAAATATACACAAACTACTTTCTTTTCTAACATTATAAACGTGCATAAATTATGAATTAAAAGAAAAAGTTACAATTGATGAGTGTTTCCGGATCAGCGTGTTTTTTTTTACTACATACTATAGCTACTGAATTTTTCGTGAATATACGAACATTACACAGAAAAATAGCCTTTACTTGAACTCTAGTCTGGTCTTATATTACTAAATTCGGTAAGAACCGAAGATTGAACGATACTGAAGTTGATGAAGAATCGGAAAGTTCGGAAGTTTCTATTTTCACAGTCCTATTACCTACACATACTAAAGTTAGAAGAAGTCTTTATATTTTATATACGGTCTGACTTCATAAGTGCCGAAAATACCCTCAATTATTAAAGAAAAAATTATTATTATCTTGTGACAAATAGGTACAATTAAAGCCGGTTTTGTGCTAAATTGTGTTATGGCAGTAGGCGGATTTTAATCATTTATCCTTAAAACGTTAAAGACACTTGCTTACTTATTATAAGTATTTGCAGTTACAAATAATCTCAAAATTGATCTAAAGTTAGTACATTTGTACCAGAAAATGTTTGTGTTTCGGTAATGTTCATGTTAAAGGTACAGTACCTACTTTGAGCACTTTTCTTGAAGAGATGTTGTTTAAATCCCCCCCCCCCCCATCCCTTGCACGTATGAAGGCAGACTGTTTTATACAGGAATGAGGAAACACATATTAATAAACTGCTGGTAGGTACTACGAACAAGAAAAAAATCACTAAATCAGTCTGCACGAGCATTACAGTTCTAAAATAATATTTTGCTTTTTAGTATAGGTAGTTTTTTCTAGGGAATATAGCATGGGGTTCCTTATAATTAGGGTCAGGCTGGTTGCGGTATCGTCGGGCGAGCCATACTGCGAATAACTGAAACATAAACAAAAAATCATTAGAAACGATATGTACTTACGAACTACTAAATCAGTGACAATAGAAACAAGCATGCACGTGCATACATGCTACTAATGTATTGTGCAACATTTAAGTAATAGTACATTATGGTACAAGTGTGTAATGTTGGTGATTACCGCTGAGGCGCCATTGAGACCCGAGCCGTCAGGTGAGGGTCTTAAGAGAGCCGAGGACGGTAATCATCAATACACACGTGTATCATACGACGTTTTTCAACACACTTGCGAGGAAAAAACAAATATGTATTGCATAAATCGTTTTACCACACAGCAACAAATGCGATACAAACAAAATATGAAAATTAGGGGAAAATTGGGAAATGGCGCGCAATTTTTTTTTTTGCACGCGCCAAATGTAAGTTGATTGATTACAGCCATACAGCCTACTTCAAAATGATAATTTTTGTGATAAAATGCAAATATTTTATAAGAAATTATTGTGAATTATAAATAATTTGATAATAATAAATGTTTTTTCGTCTTAATTAGGGACACATTTATTTATTTCAAAAATGTAAATAGATTTTCGGTGGCATAAAACCTCTTTGTTGTTACAAAAAAAAAAAAAAAAACTGTATTACCCGGTTAAATTGAAAATGCTCTGTTTACTCGCATATAATTTGCAGTTAGGTACTAACTTAACTTTGTAGGGATCATTCTATTATGCACTAGTGTGTAATATTATTATGCACGTGTATGTTATAGTTCGGTTTATGGCCCTAAGAACGATATAATAAGGCTCACTTTACGAGCAAGTGTGTTGAAAATGATTTTTCCTAACTGCAAATTATATGCGAGTAAACAGAGCATTTTCAATTTAACCGGGTAATACAGTTTTTTTTTTTTTGTAACAACAAAGAGGTTTTATGCCACCGAAAATCTATTTACATTTTTGAAATAAATAAATGTGTCCCTAATTAAGACGAAAAAACATTTATTATTATCAAATTATTTATAATTCACAATAATTTCTTATAAAATATTTGCATTTTATCACAAAAATTATCATTTTGAAGTAGGCTGTATGGCTGTAATCAATCAACTTACATTTGGCGCGTGCAAAAAAAAAAAAATTGCGCGCCATTTCCCAATTTTCCCCTAATTTTCATATTTTGTTTGTATCGCATTTGTTGCTGTTATTTGTTTTTTCCTCGCAAGTGTGTTGAAAAACGTCGTATGATACACGTGTGTATTGATGATTACCGTCCTCGGCTCTCTTAAGACCCTCACCTGACGGCTCGGGTCTCAATGGCGCCTCAGCGGTAATCACCAACATTACACACTTGTACCATAATGTACTATAACAGAAGCACGCAATTAATACATTTAAACGATTGCAAAAAGTATGGATGGAATCCTTAAAAACCTGCTGACATAACAATATTGACAACTCACAGCCTAAATGAACAAAATCATATGAATAAACAAAAATCGCAAAGAAAAATTTTAATCAAATTTTCTATTTTTATAGCTTCAAAATTATAACATTTTTTTTAGTTAATTAGTAATAGAGTAAGCTTGTACCTACTACAATCTGACCAGAATTAAATCATGAGAGAGACAACAATCATAAGACCATTTGTTTAAAGCTTATGTTCGAAAAATAGTAATTCTGCTACCAGCCATAGAAAAAGTTAGTAATAAGCATCCATGTAAAACTAATAAAACGTTAACTAACAGTTTATCTAATAATTGTTATTTAAAACAATTGTACCGATGAATTTATCCAAGCATCAACGACTTAGAAAGCCACATAACACAAAATAGGCCACGGCCAGTGTTCCCCACGGGTGTACAAAACCTACATTTCGCTGCTACACTTAGTTATCATAAATAAATAAATCATATAATACAGAGGGCGAGAAGTGAGACTTGATTTATATTTTCACTAATCGGTGACCAGGTGCAAATTATACAAGAAAAAGCGGCATGCGCCCATTAATAAAACCACACATGCAATCCAAAGCAAAACACCAATCCACCTCAAGTGATTAAAATCCACATCGTCAGATCATTCACAGAAATGCACTGGGGTTAGCACGCGGATCCTTTTGGTTACGGTATCTTACTGTCAACCATACACCCAGAAACTGCAAGTTAATCGTCCGAATGTTAGTTACAAGTGAGGGCAAGCGAAATATTAACAAATGTTTCATGTACGCACGGCCACACATCAAGCTGCATTTTCAGTATAAGCTGACATCTCATTGTACGAAAAGCCAATACAATGTGAGGTCAGCTAAAACTGGAAATGTATAGCTTGACCTATAGCCGTGTGTACAGTCACCAAAAGAGATTAGTAACCAGGGTCATCGGATATACTTGTAGTTTAGTAAGAAACTGAGAGATGATTTCGAATAAAATAAAATTGAGATAAATTGTTAATTTTCTATGAAACTATTTTCATTTCATTTGAAAAAAGCCGTCGATTTTGTACTAAACTTTAACTATATCTGGTAACCTTGGTTACTTATCTCTTTTGGTGACCGCACATGTACTCGTAGAGTGTATACAGACGTAATGCCGGCAGCAGGTCAACTTCCAATTACATATATTTAGTTAGGATTAAGTTGACACGCAGTGGGCACACCTCAACTCCTTATGCTCGCTCAGAACGATCATATAACTATCCGTTCATGAATTTTTTCTTTTTTTTTATTGCTAGATATTCACATTTTTCGCAGAACAAATAACATATTACGCTTGTTTTTCCCGAATGGTTAGGTAGAGCCAATTGCCATCAACCAAGCACAAATCCAGACTTCGGGCTGTTACTGAGAAATTCTTGATAGAAACCCTCAATAATACTGCCCGCCCAGGAATCGAAACGAACCTCATGCTGAGTAGTAGCGTTTGCGGCCACTAGACCAACGAGGCAGTAAAAATAACTATGTTCATATAAGAACAACTAAAAGAAGTTAGCACTAACAGAAGTATTGTTAGTGGGTTGTAATCAATCTGTATACACGCTACGAGATATGGTGAAAAATCACCATATTTAAGTAATAGTAACAAGTAGTGTTGCAAAGGACTCGAGTCGTAATTTTAAAGACTCGACTCAATTATGCAAGACTCAGTGTGCTCAAAAGGCTCGGAGTCTAGAGTCAAGCCGAGCCCGAGTCATTTACAAGCCACTCGAGTCTTAAAAAGGAATCGAGTCTTAAAAAAAGACTCGAGTCTTAAAATGAATTCGAGTCTATGAATAACTCGTCAGATTATTTGTACGCATAATTACATTATAACCACTCATTTGAACTTATCATTCTTCTATTCGAGTCTTTTCGAATGATGAGCTACAAGTTTCATCTTCATGCTCCAAGTTTTTCTTTAAGACTCGAGTTAATTTTAAGACTCGAGTCCTTTTTTGACTCGAGTCCTCTTTAAGACTCGAGTCCTTTTTAAGACTCGAGTGCTTGACTCTAGACTTCGAGCCTCTTGAGCACACTGAGTCTTGCATAATTGACTCGAGTCTTTAAAATTACGACTCGAGGACTCGAGTCCTTTGCAACACAAGTAATTAGCTGCATCTAATGGAGCGGTCATCTGAAATGCTTCAATGTTAATTACAAAAGTATTAGAAAAATATTTCAATCGAGAACAATAACTTTATCCATGCTTAATCCTGATCGTACCTACATGCAAAAATTAATTTACAAAAGGATTATGTGAGTGGAATGTGTTTTTATTGTGAATGGTGATTGTTATCCCGCATTTCCACATCCAAGAAATGTCTGGCATTACTTTCATATTGTAAAATTCCACTTGCTAGTGTTGCTACGCAGTACAAACGTAATTGAAAGTTGCTATTATGAAGAACAATACAGGCACTCAGACATTTCTTGCAGAACTTTTGTTTTTTTATCGTGTGGGGGCCATTCAATGACACGTAAACAGTATTTTTTTAATTTTACATCCCTCCCTACCCTTGCCAGCAAAAGTAAGCAAACTCTTACCCCATCCTATACTAAATATTGGTATATTGTGATATCTGTTACTTTATTGTTAAATCAATAGCCCCCGTGCCTGCCCCTTTAGTGCTTAAATTATTGGTACATGAATAGCCCCCGTGTGAAAATACGATTTTAAGTAAATTTTTCTACTGAAGTACAAACTATTTAAATACCAATGTATTGTTAAAAAGAGTTGTGTACATAATTGTGTATCTATTAAACATGCAATTTTTTAAATCGTATTTTTTTATAGACAATATTTTATCACGCAACAAGGACTTTCTCTATTCTTATTTTTTGTGTAACTATAATATTACTTTAGGTACAAACGTTATCACCAAAGATTCAATATTTAGTTGCTAGTTTAATTTAACTAAATATTTCTTATTGTTCATTCCAATCCACACATTGAATAATATTTAATTCATTAAGCATACTGTATTACGTAGCCTTAACACACTGTTTTTATTTATAGAGGTACTATCATAGAACAATGATAAATAAAGATAACTAAAGTCAATAAAACTCACCTCAGTGAAACTGAAAAACAATCCAATGCCACCGCAAAGCTTGAATGCATAGTCAATAGTCTCCTTCAACTTTCCCATACATGGTTGACATTGGCAATGTATAGCCTCAAATGTATTAAGGCAACAAATTTTCTGTAATATAGAAAAAAAATATTAAAACAGGGGGAAAAATAGAGATTAAAAAAAAAATTAAACATGGGATAGTATTTAACTGAGCATTGTTTTTATTCAATATTATATTTTTAGTGAGTTATTTATAAGTGAAGCTTTTTTCTTTAGATATGAATAATCGTGTTTAGAGATTATCAAAAGGTTATCGACAACTGGGCTACAGTTGTTTTGTATCAACATAATATTATTACCTATTTAGTACAGGCTAAAAATTCTAGTTGCTGTTTGCATTTGAAGATATTTCTTTTCTTTTAAGTACAAAACTCTGTACTTAAACCTTGGTGAATGATTTTTCTGCTCCTCACTCATTTTGCTTTTTACTCAAATTTGTTGTAAAGGGACTATTATAAGGCTATTAGATTTTATACTGGCTTCAAGTACTTACATCTACTATTTCACACGAGGGATGTTCAGAGGTACCATTCTCAGGTATTCTGCTCTGGAAACCACAGCATTGGAACCTCATCTGAACTTGTTCTTTGACATCCACGGTTACTTTGTTCCATCCCTTGAAACAGAAATAAATCATCATAAAAGGGTTCCACGTCATCAACACGTGTAACCCGCCCATTGCTGAACTGTCGTGATTGTTTTCATTCGAAGTAAATTTTTTTGGGATATTTTACTTGGGAAAATGTTTTTCTCGAAACTGCGACATTCGTTGCACAAACCTCCTCTCTCCCTTCCCTTCCCATTTTTATCTGAACTGTCTGCAGAGATCTATTTGATTTAGATAGAGGATGCTTATAAAATACTAGCTTCTGCCCGCGACTTCGTCCGCGTCAAATTTTTGCTCCCCTGACCCTTCCCGTCGCATCGATTTGCCTGCTAGTTTTCGTCCATTTTTCGTTGCTGCTCGCTCCTTTTGAGTTATAGTGAGTCAACCTTAAAAGATAGACATATGCTCTCGCGGACTTTTTCTAGAACTTTTTAAAAGGAACAATTCCGTCATACATAATTTTACGGTTTAACGGTTAAAGTAACGCAAAAGCGTTACTTTAACCGTTTACGCAGCGCACGCAACGGAAACTCTCAAAAGGAATAAATTTACCCCGTTTTTGCGATATTTTTCATTACTGCTCCGCTCCTCTTAGTTGTAGCGTGATGTTATATAGCCTATAGCCTCCCTCGATAAATAGGCTACCCAAAACAAAAATATTTTTTCAATTCGGACCAGTAGTTCCTGATATTAGCGCGTTCAATCAAACAAACAAACTCTACAGCTTTATAATATTAAGTATAGATTTACATTGCCATGAGTATGGATGATAAGATATCATTGGAACAAAAATCCAATTAATTTGTTACAACCAGAACCACACCTCAAAATACATTACTTTCAGTTCTGGCAGCAAACCAGCCACAATCGGACTTTCTAAAATAAGACAGTGAATATCTTCACATACAAATATTGTATGTGAAGAGCTTCACATACAGTCATAAATTATTGTATGAATATACAAAGAGTGTGATACTTTTTCTCATTATTTTATGAAAGCAGACAGATATGATCATTTAAATGAAAGATTTCAAAAATAGGGTAGCTATTTTACGTATAAACTTTTATAAGCCCTGTTTCCGTCTCCCTTTTTTACACGCTTTATATTAGCTTCACTTGTATGTTTGTTTGTAACCGACTCCTTATAGCGCGATTTTCCATTATTCTACTTTTTAGTTTGGTTTTCTATTGAAGCGTGTTTTTTAAACTATTATTTATTTTCTATTTTTTAGGGTGTTTCGAATTTTGAGACGTATGTCAGCGTAGTTTGTGACGTAAGTCAGCGTAGTTTTCGAAGAGTTTTTTTTGCTGTCCTGGTAACCCTGGCAAGAATAATGGCACAAATTTATGAAATTATAGTATTGTCATCGGTCCTCGATAAGTCTACAGAGTTTAAATGAAATCTGGTCGTTTAAAGTGGGTCAAAATCGCGCTATAAGGAGTCGGTTATATTGTTCGGTCTTCTATATTGTTCCCACTGCTGGGACACAGGCCTCCTCTCGGTGAGGAGGCCGTAATCTACCACGCAGGCCCAGTGCGGGTTGGTAAATGTCACATGTCTTCGAATTTTGATTCTAGGACATGCCGCTGCCGGTTTCCTCGCGATGTTTTCCTTCACCGTTTTGAGAGCAGTGGTGATGAAATTATTTACGCAAAGTAAAGCGCCTGCCTGAGTTCGAACCGACGACTTACGACTCGTAATTCGGCGTCGAAAGCACTGTGCCACCACTGATCTGAATCAAATATAATATAACACTATGAGTGCGGCCCAGAGAGTCATGGCCATCCGGTTAATCAGGGGATACCGCACGCGGCCGAGGCGGCGAGCCTCCTTGCCGGAGTGCCGCCATGGGATCTGGAAGCAAAGGTCCTCGCCCACATGTGGGAGTGGCCCGAGGAGGCGAAACTCCGCTGCCGCGACAAATCGCGGCACGGCGGACAGAGCTCCGGTGTGATCTCATGGCGACATGGCGGGTACGATTGTCGCAACCCAGTGCTAGTGCACACCACAATTGCGGCGGCGGCGGTAAGTCCCTTCTTTGAGGAGTGGATAGAGAGGCGCCACGGCGTCCTCACCTTCCGCCTGACGCAGATTCTCACCGGGCATGGGTGCTTCGGTGGGTTCCTGTTCAGGATAAAGCGGGAGGATACGCCCGGGTATTTCCATTGTGAGGATCGTCTTGAGGACACGGTGGAGCATACGGTGGAAGTTTGCCCTGCCTGGGCGGAGCACCGGCGTGTCCTCGTGGAGGCGATCGGCGGCGGCGACCTCTCGCATCCGGCCCTGGTGCGAGCCATGATACGGAGCGAGAGGGAATGGGAAGCCGTCACCTCCTTCTGCGAAGCAGTAATGCTCGCGAAGGAGGGGGCGGGACGCGTGAGGGCGTGGCAGTCTCTGCGCCCTCACGTACCTAGCCGCCGCAGGAGGAGACGCCCCGGGCGTCGGGAGTCGGTTGCGGACTCCCGGCCACCGCAGCCGCGAGCTTGCGGGCGGCGAGCAATGGGTAGCTCGCCGCCCGGTAAGGACCAAGCTCGGGTCGACGGCGCGTAGTGTTCCACGCGCGCCTCAAAGAGATGTCAGCAGCAGTGAAGGGGTCTACTAGGACCGATGCCTGCCGGGGTCGCGTGATTGTTCGAAAGAGATACCGTGACCCTGGCACATGGGCAACTGATGGAACACGGGTGGGTTTTAGTCAGTAAAAGTCTGACACGCCCTCCCGCTCCGCCCAGAGCGGGAGAAGTCATTTGATGATTTCCCATCCAGAAAAAAATAAAAATATAACACTATTATATTCCTTGGTATTATTTTACACATGAATTCTACCATTGTTAAGCAGGGCGACCCGCTCTCTCCAAAGTTTTTGACAAGTAGTCAAGTCACACAAGTCTCGAGGAGATATTTAAAGCACTGGCAGCCTCATGGACGACCAAGGGCATTAAAGTCGGCAGCAGGAGATTGACGAACCTCCGTTTTGCCGACGACATAGTCCGTTTAGATCCTCACAGCTCTGAAACTACAGATGCTTAGACGGCAAGTCACAAAGTTGGACTCACAATTAATTGGTCTACAAAGAACGATGACGCCAGCATTTTATGCGTTAAACGAACCGACAGAATACGAAACACCACGCTGCGCTCCAAAACGGGAATCCTAGACGTAGGCAAAAAGGCTGCCAGGCTAAAATGAGACTGGGCAGGTCACACCAGCCGCATGCACAGTGACAGCTGGGCAATAGTCGCGCGTGCCTGAGGATGGACATACGCGGGATAGACGCGTACTCCAAGGGTTGGATCGATGTGGGCCTGGAAAAGGATGACTGGAGGGATTTGTGGAAGCCTTTGCTCAACAGTGGTACAGTAAAGACTTAAAAAAATAAAAATGCTACCTACGAAATGATGTAAGTAGTCATTGAATGATCTCTCTTGTGAAAAATCTCAATATAAGTTGTTAAATCAATCAGCCAAATTGGATTCTGATTCTACAAACTATCTAAGAAGTACATGAAGATGCTTTTGAATGGGATAAAACCAAATTAAGCATAAAAGAGTGTAATTCATCCAATGAACTCACCTGTCGAGCCAGCATTTCCTGATGGTCAGAATTAACAGTGAGGCAGGCGCATGCCACTGAAAACTGTACCAAGAACAGAAGGAATAGAATCACCATGTACTGAACACTGAGTTAAGGTTTTAGATAGATAGATGGAGTACTTTAATTATATACCTTAACAAATTACAAATAAGATCTTTTAAGAGTTAGGTGGTCAGTTGTTTTTTGTTCTGATTAATTACCTTTATTTATTTTTTTAAACCACAAAAGGTTATAGGTAAGGTGTTACAACATTATAAAGTAGGTATCTCCGTGTCCTGCCACAATAGGTGGCATACTCAAACACAAATGTTACAAAGTAAAGAACAAAAATAGCAATCAAAATATTAGGTACCACTGAAGATTTAAGAAATATTCAATTGCCCAACTAAGGAGATCAAGTATATTTTAACCTCTTTTTTGATACATTAATCACATTGGGAGGCAGAATCACTTATGTGACAGAGAACCCCATTCAGTAGTGGTGATTTTAAAGAAACCTATTATGAAACCAAATGTTAGGAAATCCATGATGTATTTGTACAGCAATGTAGCACAACTACTTTCTAAACTTGTGTGTATCTGTATACATATCCATACTGTGCAGACAATGATTTTAATATTATCAAATCTGTTGTCAACTGAAATAAGTAATGTAATAAGAGACACAAAGCACATTATTAACTTAGGAAAAGGATACAAAGAATAGCATAACTTGATGATGTTTCACAGCTCCCAGAAGTCCCAGCAGAGATATCAAAATGAGGAACACCCCACATGCCAGTATTCCACCTACAATCGGCAGGTTGGTGACCAGTGACGACGCCTGCCCATACACCGCCACTGATATCAGAATGCTGGCCACTACCTGAAAAAGTTTTTTACATTTTCAAAAAGCGAAACCAAAGACTTAACACTAATACTATTGTGTTGGAAACAACCTTTATGTTATTAATATTAACAGTGTGAAAATACCATTATGATACCATTAATTTTATAGTTTATGATTATTATGACAAAAAATCTTACCACATAGAGAATGTTTAATGCAATAAGCGCATTTTTAGAACAAGTGAATCCTCCACACATGTTGACGCCAGTTACCTACTTAAACACAAAATGGTAATTCACATACGCAGTTATAATAATGAAAGTTTGATAGAAAGATAAGATACCTTGAAACTCTTTTGTCAATCTATTCAGTATCAGTAATTCAGTACACTTACACCACACAGCCACAGAGATAAACGAGTTGCCGAGTTGCTGAACTAATGACTGTGAAAGAAACCTAACACAATTAAGATGTTAGATTTAAATAAAAGTATAGTAAGAATTGTAAGCTACGAAGTTATTCTTTGAAGAATACAAAATAAAGAAATTAATTCACTCAATGCCAGGGCAATAATTTGTTCATCGATTCATTGCGAAAGGCAAAATACGACATATCTGACTGTCAAAGTGTCAACTGTCACTGTCAGACTGTATACAACTCAATGAAGACATGAGTGAAGTAGGGCTGCCAGTGGAAACAATTTTTTTTGCCTACTGAGTCGATGTCGAATATTCTGCCAGCTTCATCTTGTAACGGCAGCAGAGCCAGATGAGCCGTCGAACTTGGCACTTTGTGGTATTAGCGTTAACCTTAACATAGTCCTTAGAGGTTGCCGGTGTTTTATAAAAAACCCTGTATATGAAGTGCTTGGCATTCTGGGGACATTAACAATGTTCGGACTTTTTGTTTTTGCTAATTTATAGAAAAGTAACGGCTTCTTCTTCTTTTGTGTCGAACAATTAAAAAACAGGGTATTAGACTACTATATTAAATAATAAAATGAAAAAAATAACAATAATTAAATACAGTAAATTTATTTTTATAACATAGTAAAAAAAAACATTTCCATAAAAAAATCGACTTCCTTAAAAACACTACATAGTGAAAATTTACTTTAATTTTGGAAGTCCGTGTCTTAGGATCTGTATTTAAGTTTTTTGCCAACGACTTCCGTTAAAGTTATTTTTCACTTTGTAGTGTTTAAGGAAGTCTGGGAAGGTGGTACAAAATGATCCCTCTAGGTAAAACGATCCCTGAGAGTTTTACCGACTTAATAGTGCCATTTAGGATATTTTATGTCAATTTTTGATTCCTACGGCCTAGCTGTACAATCTCTGTTAGTGTCATGGCGTTGTTCGCTGTAGAAAAGTTTTTATCACAAAATATTCAAAATTCCTGTGTTCAGTCTAAGGTAAGCTGTTATTCGACAGCTTTAGTCTATGTACATATTATGTGACAGGCATGTTTGTCTCGGGTTTTGCTGTCAATTAGCTATCGAATTACCCATCTTTCATTACAGTACTTAAATATTAGGTCTTTACCTATGAAATTGCCGTTCTGCAGTACTGGCCATTTCAAATCAAAATAATTTTTGTTTGTCTAAGAATTCTAATTTCAAATTAATTTTATTTTAAAAACATGGAATTCTTTTCGTCATCATGGATACGTTAAAAATTCGAGTAATTATGGAATATGAGTACCGTCGTGGCAGCAACGCGGAACAAGCGGCACGCAACATCAACGACGTTTACGGAGCTAACACTACAAACCAACGCACCACCTGTTATTGGTTTGCTCGCTTCCGTTCTGGAAATTTCGACCTGAAAAATGAACCTCGCGGTCGTCCGAAGACTTTGGTCGACAATGACGAATTAAAGGCGATTGTGGAAGCTGATGATACACAATCTACGGCTGAATTAGCAGCAGCTTTCGACGTTAGCGTCAAAACAATATTGGTCCATTTGCGTCAAATTGGCAAGGTAAAAAAGCTTGACAAATGGGTGCCCCACGAACTCAATGAACGCCAGCGCGAAGTACGCGTCGAGACGTGCCTTGCACTGCTCAACAGACCAGTGGCGGACTAACAGGGGGGGGTGGAAGGGGCGGCCCGCCCCTGGCCTCCGGTCTTGGGGTCTCCGCGTTCCCCTGATCAAATCCTAAAGAAGACTTTAAAAACTTGCTTACTACCTACATAATTTCATCAAGATCAAAACACTACAGTGATCTAGACTTTTTACGCGGTACTAATATTCTTTTAACTTTGCTGAACGCGTCCAATACGCTGGGGGAATTCCCGTCTTTGTAGCGGGTTCTTACCCAGGAATCCCTGAATTAATGAAGTGCAAATAATTCACTCTTGTACGCCTACATTTACATTCACTACATTCTATTTACGCCATCTATCATGAGGAAACTTACTCAGGAAAATACCGTCAATCATTGGCCAAACTCCATAAAATGAAGCAATTTTGCTTTTCGTTAAGATCGCAGGCAATAAACACTAAATAGCTTGTACTTTGGTTTGTGAGCGTATGGGCGTAATTGCAGCCAAGACACGATACCGGTGGGCACGCCACAATTGCGGCGGTAATTCCTCTCTTTGAGGAGTGGATAGAGAGGCGCCACGGCGTCCTCACCTTCCGCCTGACGCAGGTTCTCACCGGGCATGGGTGTTTCGGGGGGTTCTTGTTCAGGATAAAGCGGGAGGAAATGTCCGGGTGTTTCCATTGCAAGGATTGTCTGGAGGACACGGTGGAGCATACGGTGGAGGTGTGCCCTGCCTGGGCGGAGCACCGCCGTGTCTTCGTGGAGGCGATCGGCGGCGGCGGGCTCTTGCCTCCGGCCCTGGTGCGAGCCATGGTACGGAACGACAGGGCATGGGAAGCCATCACCTCCTTTTGCGAAGCAGTAATGCTCGCGAAGGAGGAGTTGGGGCGCGAGAGGGAGTGGCAGTCTTTGCGCCCTCACGTCCCTAGCCGCCGCAGGAGGAGACGCCCCGGGCGTCGGGAGTCGATTGAGGACTCCCGGCCACCGTAGGCGCGAGCCTACGGGTGGCGAGCAATGGGTAGCTCGCCGCCCGTTATGGATCAGGCCCGTGTCACAGCGCGTAGTGTTCCACGCGCGCCTCAAAGAGATGTCAGCAAACTGAAGGGGTCTGCTAGGACCGATGCCTGCTAGGGTCGCAAGATTAGTTCAAAAGAGGTACCGCGGCCCTGGCATATGGACAACTGAAGGAACACGGGTGAGTTTTAGTCAGTAAAAGACTGACACGCCCTTTCGCTCCACCCAGAGCGGGAGATGTCATTTGATGACTTCCCATCCAAAAAAAAAGACACGACACCGGAACAGGCAAATAATGTTCAATCTACAATGGGTCAAGAGCGATTGGTTAATCTCGCCGTGCTTTCAATAGAAAGAAACATTTTCAAAAACAATCGATTTCACAGAAGTTGTTGCGGAGTTCAGTAAATTGAAGGCACGAAAACACATAACACGCTACAAAAAATAAAAAATAAACTATCTTTAATTTTTTTTTATCTATTTTTTTTTTGTCGATCGGTTTTTTTTTATTTTCCTCACCCATATCCATTCCATATTTCAGGTATATGTATGTTTATTTAGCCTAAATAATTTTATTCGAATTTAAATTTCACTTGCCAGAGTTTAACGAAATAAACATAAACATTATACAAATGTGAACTGAATAAAAAGCATGCAAAACTACATTTTTTTTAAAGCTGGGGGCCTCATTCAGTTTTGCCGCCCCGGGCCTCTGACGGGCTTAGTCCGCCACTGCAACAGACACACAAATGAAGGAATTTTGAACCGCATCGTTACCTGCGATGAAAAATGGATTCTGTTTGATAACCGCAAGCGCTCAGCAAGTTGGTTGGATCCTGGTTCAGCACCTAAACAATGCCCTAAACGAAAACTTACCCCTAGAAAAGTGATGGTCACTGTTTGGTGGTCTAGCGCCGGTGTGATTCATCACAGCTTCTTATCAAACGGGGTGAGCATTACTGCAGATGTGTACTTTGAAGAACTGAACTCAATGATGGAGAAGCTGGCACATCTCCAACCAGCATTGGTCAATCGCTCGTCTCCGCTGCTCCTGCACGACAACGCGCGACCTCATACTGCACAGCAGACGGTCTCCAAGTTGCAAGAACTGGGGTTGGAAGCTCTCCGTCATCCGCCCTACTCACCAGACCTTGCGCCTACAGACTACTACTTTTTCCAGAATTTGGATAACTTCTTGGCGGGAAAAAAATTCAATACCCGAGAGGCAGTACAAAATGCCTTTGAAGAATTTTTTGCCTCCCGTCCAGCAGATTTTTTTAAGAATCAATAAACTGCCACTGCGTTGTTAAAGATGCATTGATTGCATGGGTGATAATTTCGATTAATACAAATAAAAAATACATGAAAAACATTCGTTTAATTTTTTTCATACAAAACGGCATTTTCATAGGTAAAGACCTATTATCATAGGTTATGTTTTGAAGTTTTTCGTTAATAAGGCATTTGGGACAAAATGAATCCTACATTGGGTGGACTACCCCGTGCCAATTGTGTTCAGTTAACTTTCAATAAATAGGTGTGTATGGGTGAAGTCCAAAATATTGACGCAAATGACACAATAGTGACACCAAGTGACACAAAATGTTGTGCGACAGTGACATAAAACTCGCACAGAAATTTACACTACGGTGATACAATAGTGGCACAAAATAGTAGAAAAATCTATAAAGTTGAGGTTACATTACATAGGAGTTTTAGAAACGTATAGTTTATAAAAATAACATTGCCCTTAGACGAAATTAAAACAGAATTATAATCTTGAGCAAGTTTTATTAAGTCTTATATTTGGGTTTGAATTTTGACAATGGACCGTTGTCAGCTTGTGCAGTGTTCTTTAACAAGAGGCCTAAGGGGTACCTGTTTTCAATATTCAACTGTGTTATTACTAGGGCATGCAAAAACCGGGTTGTTTATAAAAACCGTTTTATTCGGGTTTTTTTATTACAAAACCGGTGGAACCGGTTAAATCGGGTTTTTCAGGTTTTTTTAATTTTTGTTAAATAGATGAGAAATATGTCTGTAAAGAAATGAAAATGCTGAAGTCTAATCAAAATTTGTATTTTTTACGGACTGAAATAAGCTACAACTACTAACAAGAAATACAAAAAGTTTCTTTCCTTTTTTTTAAGTTTCTTTTGTTTTTTTTCTTCATAATAATCATAAAGCTTATTATTTAGGAAAATAACATATTCTTTAAAACTTAAGGTATCTAACATACACAATTAGGAACATTTGGTAGGTAGACAAAGGCGTAAAATTACAGAATGTTAAATAACAATTTAACTGTCATAAAATACAAACTGGCAAAATCAACAGCTAAATCAAATTACTATTTTTTACTTTGATAAAATTACCATATATGACCATATATTTTTTACTTGATAGGATACAAGTGCATCGAGGGAGTCATAATTTAGAGTACTACAGATTTATTACACACTAGCTTCTACCCGCGACTTCGTCCGCGACAAATTTTTGCTCCCGTGACCCTTCCCGCCGCATCGAATTGCCTGCCAGTTTTCGTCCATTTTTCATTGCTGCTCCGCTTTTTAGGGTTCCGTTGCCAAATGGCAACTATTGCCAAATACAATAAATTTTGGGGTTCCCCATACATAGAACAGAAACTCAAAAAAAAAAAATTCATCAAACCCATATGTGTGGGGTATCTATGAATAGGTCTTCAAAAATGGTATTGAGGTTTCTAATATCATTTTTTTCTTAACTGAATAGTTTGCGGGAGAGACGCTTCCAAAGTGATAAATGTGTGTCCCCCCCCCTAACTTCTAAAATAAGAGAATGATAAAACTCATAAAAATATATGATGTACATAACCATGTAAACTTCCACCGAAAATTGGTTTGAACGAGATCCAGTAAGTAGTTATTTTTTTATACGTCATAAATCGTAAACCGCAATTTACCTTTCATTCAATCAACTCAAATATAAAAATTAAAAAAACAACATTTAATTTCATAAGCATAAACCTTATACATAAACCGAGGATACCTACAGGTTTGTACGGAACCCTCGGTGCGCGAGTCCGACTCGCACTTGGCCGGTTTTTTAGATTGTAGCGTAATGTTATATAACCTATAGCCTTTCTCAGTAAATAGGCTACTCAACACAAAAAGATTTTTTCAATTCGAATCAGTAGTTTCTGAGATTAGCGCGTTCAACCAAACAACCAAATAAACAAACTCTTCAGCTTTATAATATTAGTATAGAGGCAACCTGCTGATAAAAAGGCTCTCTCTGATGCCACACTTGTTGGAGGTATAGATACCAAAAGCTTTATATACTTTTATTAAGTGCTCTCCCATTTTTCCTCCACCGTCGTAAAGTGCCATCTCCACCCTCATTTTAGTATCTAAATCAAGTTCTATACATGGGCTTGCACCAGAGGTATGTTGTTTGAGCGTCTTCTTTATTTCTTGTCCGAGTTGGTCCTTGATGTTCCATGAAACATTTACTACTGTATATTCTAAGTTTTCCTGAATTATAATTGCCGTGGGTTTAGTAGTCGAAAAATGATTATTTATAATGGTAACCGAAAAAACCGAAAACTCCGGTTTTGATATCCGAAAAACCCGGTTTTCAAATCAGTCGGGTATCCGGTTTTTCCGGTTATCCGGGTATCCGGTTTGCATGCCCTAGTTATTACATAGGTGAATCCACCCTGTGCACCTGTATCAGCGTCACTTACCCACCTTTTCTGGTACAAGCTTTTTTTTTTTTTTTTTTCAGGATGGGAAATCATCAAATGACTTCTCCCGCTCTGGGCGGAGCGGGAGGGCGTGTCAGACTTACTGACTAAAACCCACCCGTGTTCCATCAGTTGCCCATGTGCTAGGGTCACGGTATCTCTTTCGAACAATCACGCGACCCCGGCAGGCATCGGTCCTAGTAGACCCCTACACTGCTGCTGACATCTCTTTGAGGCGTGCGTGGAACACTACGCGCCGTCGACCCGAGCCTGGTCCTTACCGGGCGGCGAGCTACCCATTGCTCGCCACCCGCAAGCTCGCGCCTACGGTGGCCGGGAGTCCGCTATCGACTCCCGACGCCCGGGGCGTCTCCTCCTGCGGCGGCTAGGGACGTGAGGGCGCAGTGACTGCCACTCCCTCACGCGCCCCGCCTCCTCCTTCGCGAGCATTACTGCTTCGCAGAAGGAGGTGACGGCTTCCCATTCCCTCTCGCTCCGTACCATGGCTCGCACCAGGGCCGGACGCGAGAGGTCGCCGCCGCCGATCGCTTCCACGAGGACACGGCGGTGCTCCGCCCAGGCAGGGCACACCTCCACCGTATGCTCCACCGTGTCCTCCAGACGATCCTCACAATGGAAACACCCGGGCGTATCCTCCCGCTTTATCCTGAACAGGAACCCACCGAAGCACCCATGCCCGGTGAGAACCTGCGTCAGGCGGAAGGTGAGGACGCCGTGGCGCCTCTCTATCCACTCCTCAAAGAGGGGACTTACCGCCACAATTGTGGCGTGCTCTGGTACAAGCTTAACTAGCAAATTCTCAAATGTCAAACAACTATAGAACTAACTAATGATTATGCTAAACTTAATAAAAAATAATATTACAATAAACCTGGAGTTACTGTTATAGAGGTTTACGAAAATTAAAAAAATATTTAGTTGTTTTTGATACTGATTTTAAACTGATTTTACAATAAAACTACTTATTCGAAACTTATATTTATTTTACTTTTATTTATGTTTCATTTCTTGCTTGAATTTTAAATGATGGGATAAAAGGATCCCCGGATCATTTCACCCGCACACTGGGGATCGTTTCGGACACAGGGGTGTACAAAATGATCCTTATGTAGACCTTTACGAAAATATTAATAAGAACTATTCCTTATAGCTTAAGCGACTCAACGCATACTCATTTTGTAGTTCGATTAAATAGCTACTCATTAAATGTTTTAAGTTTAAGAAAAAAGTTGTAAACATTTATTTTAAAGCGTTTTCCCTTGAACAAAATGATCCCCTATTTTGTACCACCTTCCCCTATAAATAAGTCTATATGTAAATATTTTTAGCTATGGTATCTACCCCGCACTAATTCCTTTAAGTACCAGTTCCTATTCTTACGCCGGCTCCACTCGTTGGCACCGACGTTGGCCCCACCGCCACTCGCCCAACGTGTGGATCTAGAAAATAGAATTGGCCCCAACGTTGGAGTGCCCGTTTTCTAGGTCCACACGTTGGGCGAGTGGCGTTGGGGCCAACGAGTGGAGCCAGAGCTATACTGGCCAGGTGACATTTAAGACTTAATATGGTTTTCTCATGGATGCCATTGTCAAAACTGGTACACCAGGTAATTGCTGTAAATCGTTCAGGAGTTCCCCCGACTGTCTTTTGACTCCATCATCAGATCAACTCCGGAACTTAATTAAACAGTAGTGATAAAATTGGCACTTTGAACCGTATAAGGTAAGCCCAACAATAGGGAACTGCTGTTAATCGTTGAGGAATTCCCTCAACTGTCTATGGTCTCCATCATCAGACCTGTAATGGCACTTATAACCCATATGGGTGCAAAGTTCTCATCAATAGAAGTGAATTAAGTCCAAACACCGGGTAATTGCTGTAAGTCGTTGAGGAGTTCCATCGACTGTTTTTCGGTTTCATCATCAGAGCAACTTCAGACCTTCATTAAATAGTAGTGCTCTAAGATAATTAATGAAAAAAAAAATAAACGCACTAGTCGCTACTACGATTTTCATCATCAGATGCTGGTTTCCTTATCATGGTACCTTACCCTTGGGATATCTCCTTTTCAACAAAAAAAGAATCATCAAAATCGGTTCATAAACAAGGAAGTTATCTACGAACACACATAAAAAAAAATACGGTCGAATTGAGAAACCTCCTCCTTTTTTTTTAAAGTTGGTTAAAAATGAAGAGCTTCTAATGAAGTCGTGGCGCTGGTGGCACGAAATTCTGGAACTTCTGTTGAAGTCCGTGGCGGTGAAAAGGTTAATAACTATTAAGACTTGCGGTTACCTTCTGTTTTATTGCGGTCCCTTGACACGAAAAGTCTGATCATAATTGTTGCTGTCGTTCAATTCAGTAGCTGATTTGTGTCCGTTTCGACTGCTCGTACATAGTGTCGTAGAAGAAAAACGACTACGTCAACATCACGAAGGAATTTGTAAAACACTAACAGTGAAAGTCGCAAATTCGTAGAAACAATATTCAGAAAGTAACAAAGGTTTCACCATGGCAGCGCGTTCGGCACATGGAGAACTGCGCGGCCACGCAGTTCTCTTAAACAGAGCTTAGTAGAGGTCCCATTCTTTTTGCTAACTACTGATACGATTTCGTAGAAAATGTAGATAGTAAGAATAAAGCTCTAATGTTTGTACTTCACGACCTACAAAACGTAAAAGCTATAACCGCGCGGTCGGCACATGGAGAACCGCGCAGCCACGCAGTTCTCTTAAACGGAGCTTAGTAGAGGTCCCATTCTTTTTGCTAAACACTGCACCGATCTATTTCGTAGAAAATGTAGATAGTAAGAAGAAAGCCCTAACACAACTTCAGTTCTCCATGTGCCAACCGCGCGGCCATAGCATTTAAGTTTTGTAGGTCGTGAAGTACAAACATTATTTAAGTATGCAAGCAATCATATTCCTGTCCCTGACTATCCAGCCCAGTATCTACAAGCTAACCAAAATCTAAAATAATAGCAAATAAAAAATGACAAAACTTAACAAAAACATTTATTTATTACTATTCCTACTCAACATTTCTACATAGTTTATAAATAAACAATCTATCAATGAACAAAACATGATTTTAGACAAGTATTTCAGCATCGTTTGTAGTTTGGGACATATTTAACTCTTTACATTTTTGTTCAAAATATTGTTTTCTATGAACTAGGGCTGTACGCGGTTGTCGTATACCAAAGTTTTCATTTCCCATTTTACTATATTTCTTTTCTCCTTCTCTCCCCATTAATTCTCTAAGAGCTTGATTTCTATTTAAAATTTTTTCATAAAATATTTTACCACTTTCAATAAATTCAGGACCAAGTTCACATAATCTCTGGTCAGTGTCCGTTTCATAATAAACTTCTGTCATATCTTTCATAAGAAAATATGTACCAGTTGAAAACATGCCTATTATTGAGTATAATATCCCTCTTGTAAGCGGAGGTGCTGCATACAAGTTTAATCTTCTATTAAGAAATTGAGCAAGATTATAAGCAAGAAATAGGCATGAAAACGGATATGCAGCTTCAAAAATTATTTTGTTATTCTGTGTCATCATGATTTCCCTACATATCGCAAATTGTTGCACTTTTTCAGGAAGTATTATAGCATCAGCCAATTTTTTGCCAGCTTCTGATTCCCAGTCAACTTTCTTTTGGTTCACCTGAAAATTTTTGATAAATGTAAGTTAAATAATGATTACAAAATAAAGAATTATAAATCATAAACATTACAATCATCAATACAACTCTATAATTAGAAAGGGTCACAAATGTCATGTCTTCAGGAAACAGACATTATAATTAGACATTTGAACTTGGGAGAGCTGTACTTATTGATAAACTAGCTTCTGCCCGCGTCTTTTTCCGCGTTAAACCGTCCCACGCACGACCCTACCCGTCGCATCGATTCGTCTGCCCGTTCGAGGTCTTCGTATTCTTGACTTTTTTCTTTTTACTCAGCTCTCGGGGTCTAGCGTAATTTTATATGGTCTGAAACCTTACTCGATAACTGGCCTATCCAACACTAAACGTAACTCTTCAGCTTTATAATATATTTAGATTTGATTACAATTAAAAACGTTATAGTGAGCTAACCTTAAAAGATAGACATGCTATCGCGGACTTTTTTGGAACATTTTAAGAAAAACAATTCCGTCATACATGATTGTTGCGTTACTTTAGCCGTTTACATAAGGGACCACGTCACACGTTAAGGAGGAGGGAGGGGGTCGACGAAGTGTGACATTGGTGCCGATTCTGTTGTCACAAAATTCTCTAAACTAAACTAAAAATCACTAAAATTTGGTTTATTCCTGTCAAACGACGATTTCCTATTCTGAAATAGACTAAAGTGACACAACTTAACTATATTTTAGTTTGACAGCACTAAGATTGCACTGAGTTATTAGTTTAGTGAAAATGTCAATTTTGCTATTCTGAGTATGCCGGTTTTCACCAAAAATTTTGACTATAATAATTTATTTTAACTAAATCTGTCTATTTTTAAGCGCGATTAAAAAGGTGTGGAATAAAACTAGTGGTCATGAACTAAAATTCTCAACAACGCCTTGCCTTCACGTGCAAAAACAGTTCTGTATTTTTTATTTTCTTTTTGCTTATATCTTGAAAATGGCGTGTCCTATTGCAAAAATAATGAAATTTTCGACCCCCTTAGTATACCCCGGAACATTTAAATATCAACACGTGGGTAACATTTTTTTTATATTTTTCAAACAAAAGTGAAAAATTCCATATAAAACACGTCCAGGCTGCACCCTAGCACGCGCCTTCGTCTCTCAAAAAAATCATTCTACGCAATGCACACATAAGTAAACGTTGCGAAAACAAAAGAAAAAAAAAATACCACGCTGAGTCGCGATTGTCAAATTCGATTTTAGTCGTGTCAAAATAGTTTTTAAATTTAGAGATTTTTCCTTGCAGAATAGCGTTACAATTCTCATAGCCAAAAGTAAGGAATTTTAGAGATAGTTTAGTTAGTTTAGTTCGTGTACAACAGAATCGGCACCATTGTATAACAAAGGGGTGGGAGGGGTCCTAAATTTCGTGACGTCACATTTCAAAATCAATTTTAATCTAAGTATTAAAGGGGTGTAAGGGGGAGCATATAACAACTGAACTCCCCAAATGTCAACCTCACCTGCACGTGGTACACCCTGCCACTGACAGACGTGGCGCTGGCGACCGACTGATGGCGGTATAACCATCCAACAAGCCAACCTAAATTCTCTAGAGCGACGACGGGCAGCAGCGTTATTGCTGCGAAAGGATTGGCTCTGCGGTCACCAACCCGCTTGCCCAGCGTGGTGACTACGGGCATTAAACCTCCACATGATTAAAGTGCCTAAACAACGGCCCCCAGTTCCCGGTGGTCCCGCTATTCCTGGTCAAGGTAGCGGGTCACGGTAACGGCGGGACGGGGGGTGCGAAGAATCCCCGGATTACGACAGGCTACCAACGACGACTACATCTGGCTACGTATAATGGACGTTCGATGAAGCTGGACCATCACCTTGCCGAACTTGAGGTAGAGTTAGGTCGCATTAACTGGCACATACTGGGGTTATCGGAAATCCGAAGACAGGCCACCTTTTCTACTTCCGCGAAGGTGATCAGCTCTCCCAGGGCGGTGTCAGCTTTCTGGTCAACAAGGAACTCACTAGCAGCGTTGTAGAAATCAGTAGTGTGTCGACACGGGTAGCGTACCTTGTACTAAAACTCACTGACAGGTACTACCTGAAAGTGATACAGGTATATGCGCCGACCTCGACATACTCTGACGAGACAGCCGCTGTCATCCTAGAGGGTACAACACCTGAAGCGTGGAGCAGGGGTGTGGTGGTTCTGTTCTTCTAAAAAGGTGACAAAACCTTGCTGAAGAATTATAGACCCATCTCACTCCTGAGCCACGTGTACAAGCTGTTTTCGAGGGTCGTCACGAACCGTCTCGCCAGGAGACTTGACGAGTTCCAGCCACCAGAACAAGCCGGTTTTCGAAAAGGCTTCAGCACCGTGGACCACATCCATACTGTTCGGAAAATTGTACAGAAGACCGAGGAGTACAATCAGCCGCTGTGTATGGCATTTCTGGACTACGAGAAAGCCTTCGACTCCATCTAAATTTGGGCAGTTCTGGCCTCTCTGCAACGATGTCGAATTGACTGGAGATATATCGAGGTGATGAGGTGCTTGTATGACGCTGCAACGATGACTGTCCAGATCCAGGATACGAAAACCAGCCCAATCCAACTGCTCACGGGGGTGAGACAGGGGGATGTGATATCCCCGAAACTGTTCACCAATGCGCTGGAGGACGTGTTTAAGACGCTGGACTGGACTGGACAGGGGATTACGTTGGTAAACGGCGAGTACATCTCACACCTTCGTTTTGCCGACGACATCGTCATAATGGCAGAGACGCTGGGACAGTTAGACCAGATGCTGCATAGCCTAAATGGAGCCTCTCGGCGGGTAGGCCTCGGCATGAACTTGGAGAAGACGAAAGTCATGTACAATTCGCATGTCTTGCCGAGTCCAATTCGCATCGAAGGGTCGCTTCTCGAGGTTGTGACGGAGTATGTCTACCTAGGGCAAGTCATCCAGCTTGGTAGACACAACTTCGAGAAAGAAGCCGACAGGAGGATCCAGTTGGGTTGGGCAGCGTTTTGAAAACTTCGTCAAGTCTTCTCGTCGCCGATACCGCAATGTTTGAAGACCAAGGTTTTCTTCAACCAGCGCGTCCTGCCCGTTATGACATACGGTGCCGAAACGTGGACACTGACATTGGGGCTAGTCCACAAATTTAAGGTCGCTCAGCGGGCTATGGAGCGAGCTATGCTCGGAGTTTCTTTGAAGGATAAAATCAGGAATGAGTGAGAGAATGAGTTATCCGGAAAAGAACTGGAGTTACCGACATAGCTTGCAGAGTAAGCATGCTAAAGTGGCAGTGGGCTGGCCATGTCTGTCGAAGGACCGATGGCCGATGGAGCAGACGAGTTCTGGAGTGGAGACCGCGTATCGGCAAACGTAGTGTAGGACGCCCCCCAGCTAGATGGACCGACGACCTCAAAAAGGTGGCTGGGACAGACTGGATGCGGAAGACGGAGGACAGGATGTTGTGGTGCAGCATGGGAGAGGCCTATGTCCAGCAGTGGACTGCTATAGGCTGAGTTGATTGATTGATATTAAGTAAAACACATATTCGTATGATAGCTATTGCCCCAATGTCGAGACATACTTGTTTAAGCGATCATGTGGCATTTGTGCTCTATATTTTGCATCATAAAGGCCACTAATCAACACAAGCAAATACATAAGAAACAACAAGTTTTGCCCATCGTGAAGATTCGTCCTCAAAGAATTTCTGCTAGACTTGCCAGAGAAATTCTTTGTTTGGATGATGACGATGATGCTGTATGGTTCGATGAGAAAGATGTGGACACAACGAATATTCCTGACATTAACAACCCAAACGAGAACGAAGTGGCTGCTATGCCATGCATATGCCTACCTATATGGACTCAACAAGATTAAGTTTGATCTTTAATTAATATAATTAATCGTTTTTTGTTTTGTTAAATTCTTGCAGTGTTTGATTTGATGTTCATTTTATTTTAAAAAACATTTTAATTTCGGTATTGCTGTTTTAATTCAATAATTATTCCTAGATGTCAAATTATTAAATTCGTGACGTCACACTAGGGAGAGGGTCATAAATCATGAAATTCGTATGACGTAATTTGTGGATGTCCCCTAATGCATGCAACAGAAGCTCTCATAAGGAGTAACTTTTCCCCGTGATTGCAACATTTTTCATTGATGTTCCGCTCCTATTGGTTGTAGCGTGATGTTATATAGCCTTTCTCGATTAATGAGCTATTAAACAGTAAAATATTTTTTTTTAATTCGAACCAGTAGATCCTGAGATTAGCATGTTCAACTCTTCAGCTTTATAATATTAGTATAGATTTTAATTAATGATAATACTTCGGTCATTCGGGGGCTTCTGTAATAACAGCCGCATGGATCGGTGTATGTAGATTGCTATTGACACTTAGAAGAAGAACCAAATCAAATATTTTGCGCACTAACCAATAATCTTCCCATTGATTTGCACACACATCAGTGGTAACATCAGATTTAATGTGTAAAAAAAATAGTTTTGACTATCCCCCATATTAATTTTGTACATAATTATGGCCAGGACATATTGCAGAAGTTTACCAGAAATGATAATTACCTGAATATCATCTGCTTGTAAATCAGCTAAGCTTTTGTAGCTAAAGTTCACTGGAATTCCAATAGTGACTCCAAATCTTGAGTTCATACTACCTACAACAAAGTGATATATAGTAAGTACTTATAAACCTTAATTAACACTAGGTTAACCGGGCAATTACCGTAATTACAGACACAATTAAAAAACGATTGTTTACATACCAAATGTGGTATCTCAGGGACTTAGAGGTTAAATTGATAACGTAGTTACAGTATCAGTTTCCTCACCACCACCTTCCTAAAGCTGTTATGTACCCAGATAATTTTGTTATTACTTACATGGTAATTTTTTTAACAGGAAACATGTTATGGATTCTTTTTGAATATTCATTTGATTTTTCAATCAATCATTGACCAACGAAAAACCAGTCAATATACAAAGTTGGCCCCATAAATATCTACTAAAAACCTATCTATTAAAAATATCTCAAAAAGCACCCCACGCTTT
The DNA here is from genome assembly GCA_932294355.1 of Aporophyla lueneburgensis. Taxonomy (NCBI): domain Eukaryota; kingdom Metazoa; phylum Arthropoda; class Insecta; order Lepidoptera; family Noctuidae; genus Aporophyla; species Aporophyla lueneburgensis. The sequence continues at coordinate 14,396,227 of OW028746.1, read as the reverse complement.
ATTCCATCATTTTCTACAGTTTAGTTTGGTTTTCTATGGAAGTGTGTTTTTTTAGTTTATTTAAACTATAGTTTATTTAGGTACCGTGGGGCGTCGGACTAAAATAATAGCACTACCCCATTTCTTCCCGTGGGTGTCGTTAGAGGCGACTAAGGGATATACTAGAGAATGGGCAGCAGCGTTCTCAATGCACTGCAGCCTATCATACTGCGATCGCCAACCAGCCTGCAAAGCGTGGTGATTACGGCCAAAATGACAAGCACCAAAAATAAATGGCCCCTAGTGCCTGGCGGCCCACTTAACCTTGGCTACGGTATTGGTCAAGGCCACGGTGAGGCAAGGGGTGCAAAGAATCCCCGGAAGAGATCCGGCTACCACAATCACCGACAGTTGGACCTGGCAACATATAACACGCGTACACTACCCCACGACACGGAATCCTAGTGTGGGATCTAGGGAACCCCTGTAAATAACTTTTAAGACATTGAATACTATTACTTCGGACCGACGAGAAGATCGCCGAACTGGAGAATTGAGCAGGTTAAGATGGGATATAGTACGGTTATCTGAAGTCCGAATAGAGGGGGAGGACTCGATAATCCTCAAATCCGGAAACCTGCTCTATTTCCAGGAAGGCGACCAGCAGTCCCAAAATGGTGTCGGTTTTATCGTCCATACGTCCCTTGTGAGCAACGTGGTGAAGATCGAGAGTGTGTCGACCAGAGTGGCATTAGTGGCGTACCTTATACTCAGAATATCCGCAAGGTATTCGCTGAAGGTCATACAGGTTTACGCCCCGACTTCGTCGCACCTCGACGATGAGGTCGAGACCATGTATGAGGATATTTCCATGTCATGCATGGTTTGAAAACTCACTTCACCGTTGTCATGGGAGTTGTCGTGAGCACAGCAAATGGCCCTGGAGAGCCCTGATAGTGCAACAAAAAACGAGATTGACTTCATTATGTCAACGAAGAAGCAAATATTCAATGATGTCTCTGTGATCAACGCGGTGAAAACCGGGAGTGATCACCACATGGTAAGAGGCACATTGAATACAATATCAAGCTGGAAAGAAATCGGCTGAAGTCAACGCTCCGTCCCTCTCGGTGTTTTGAAGTTATTATTTATTTATTTTCCAGCTGGATCGGTATCCAACTTCAAAACCCCGAGAGCTTTCAGCTCGAACTCCAGAATCGTTTTGAGTGCCTAGGGAGCTCCGTGGACGATTTTAACGAAGGGTTCGTGGAAACTGTCCATACGATCGGGTCTAAATTCTTCAGACCCGCCCTCAGATCCAACATTACTTACAGCTCATGGAACAGAGGCGCGGAATGATCCTGCAGTCTTCAGAAGCTGCGCTCGAGCTCAATAGACGGATCTCTAACTCCTTGAAAAGCGACCTTCGCCGCTATAACACAGAGCGGATCAAGGACGCGATAGAGCGGATTAAAGGCTCTAAGGTCTTCACTAAGGATCTGTCTACTGGGCAGAGCCAGCTTACGAAACTGAAGACCGATGATGGCAGGGTCGTATCCGCCAAACCTGAGCTGTTTAAGGAGATTGAGAGGTTCTATGGACAGCTCCCCCTCACCGAGAGGAGGCCTGTGTCCCAGCAGTAGGAACGTTATAGGCTGATGATGATGATGATGATGGACAGTTATACAAGTCAACAAGTAACCCCGTTAAAAATCTGGCAAATGACCCAAGAGCTAGGTTGACCCGACTTTATACCGAAGACATCCCGGACGACACAGCTTGTACGAGATTCGGATGGCTCTCTGGCTGGTGATGACGGAATTACGGCTGAACTCCTGAAGGCCAGCGGGAAACCCGTTCTCAAGGCCCTTCAGAAGCAGTTTGATTCCGTCATAGTCGAGGGCAAAACGCCACAGGCGTGGAACAGAGGTGTGGTGGTACTTTTCTTTAAGAAGGGTGACAATGCCCTACTTAAGAATTATAGGCCCATCTCACTTCTGGGCCATGTCTACAAGCTGTTTTCAAGAGTCATCACGAACCATCTAGCGCGTAGATTTGACGACTTCCAGCTTCCCGAATAAACCCGGTTCCGTAAAGGCTTTAGCACCGTGAACCACATACATACGCTGCGGCAGGTTATACAAAAGACCGTAGAGTATAACCTGCCTCTCTGTTAAGCGTTTGTGGACTACGAAAAAGCCTTCGTTTCGGTCGAAACCTGGGTTGTACTGCAGCCTCTTCAACGGTGCCAAATCGACTATCAGTACATCGAGGTGCTGAAGTGTCTGTTCGAAAACACCGCTATGTCTTTGAGCAGTGTTTGTTGCCAGTGATGACCTATGGAACTGAAACGTGGTCGCTCACAATGGGCCTTATTAGAAGGCTGGAAGTCACCCAAAGGGCGATGGAGAGGGCTATGCTAGGAGTTTCACTCGCAATCGAATCAGAAATGAGATCCGTAGGAGAACCAGGGTAACCGACATAGCCTGAAGAATTGCTAAACTGAAGTGGTAGTGGGCAGGGCACATCGCAGAACAGATGGACGATGAGGCCGAAAAGTTCTGGAGTGGCGACCGCGTACCGGAAGACGTAGAGTTGAAAGGCTTCCAACAAGGTGGACCGATGACCTTGTGAAGGCCGCAGGAATCTGCTGGATGCGGGAAACACAAAACCGGTCGAAGTGGCGGAGCTTGGGTGAGGCCAATGTCCAGCATTGGACGTCTTTCGGCTGAAATGATGATGATGATGATTTATTTTCATATTTATAGGGTGTTTTTGCGAATTTTGTTACGTATGTCAGCGTAGTTTTCGAAGACAAGTTTTTTGATATTCTGGTAATGCCCGGTTAGGATAGGATAATGGCACAAATTTATGAAATTATTGTTTTGTCATCAGTCCTCAATAAGCCTACAAAGTTTGAACGAAATCTGGCCGTTTAAAGTGGGTAAATATTACACCCAAAGGAGTTGGTTACAAACATACAGGTGAAGCTAATAGAATGCGTGTAAAACCCCACAATGTTTCAACGTTAAAACAGCTGAAGAAATGGTCATACAGATTCAGTGCAACCTTAGAAAATTATAAGAAAAACTTCCCCAACCAGGGTAAAACAATTGAATGTGCTGGCCAACTTAGCTTGACTTTGGATTTTGGATCCAATATTGCTGATCTCTGTTTCTCTATAGATGGAATAATTATAGTTCATAGGAATCATAACTAGAAGCCAATGGAGCCTTGGGAAATAATAACATAGGTCTGAGTTTGGCACTTTTAACTTCATAGGTACTTGAGAACCAACAAGCTATTCATAGGTAATACAGGCTGGTATCTGCAATTCCATATTAAAGATTTCATTTTACTATTATTAACGTTGAAGTCAAATACATGTTTCTATTAGTTATCCCCCGACACTTCCCCTCGCATCGAATCGCCTACCCGTGCGATTTTCCCCGTTTTTACATTTTTCATTACTGCTCCGCTCCTCTTAGTTGTAGCGTGATGTTATATAGCCTATAGTCTTCCTCAATAAATAGGCTACTCAACACAAAAAGATTTTTTCAATTCGGACCAGTAGTTCCTGAGATTAGCGCATTCAATCAAACAAACACACAAACTCTTTAGTTTTATAATATTAGTATAGATAGTATAGATAGCATGCTTCTATAATAATCATTTATTATTTCTTCAGAATACCTACTACCTCAATTTCCAGGTTAAAATTTCCATTATGGGCCATCGATTTATTGGATGGGTTGGGGAGGGGAGGGGAAGGGAGGGGAGGGGAAGGGAGGGGGGTGGTGGGCTACCCCCTGTACGATCCCCACCCTTCGGAGCCCCATGGAAAGTCGATGGAGCCCATAACCCCATAGCCGAGTCGGGGTGCCCCAAGTTCAGAACATAAAAATTTGCAATTGGCATTTTATTTTACAATTTGTATGGAAACTTTAATTTTTTTTTATCTCATAAACTGTGAACATCTGTAATTTGAAAATTTGTAAAAAGCTTTCTTTTTATGAGTACTATCTACACAAAAAATATGAACCTCAAAATCAATGGCCCATACTTAATGGAAATTCTATCCAATTTCCATTAAACTCCTAGAGACTTTAATGGAAAATGAGACTTTACTTTTGAATTTAACTGTAAACTTACCAGCATGAAATAAGTCATATCCAAAAACACTAAATGGCACAATTAGTTTTCTTTGGACATCAGCTATGTTCAGGATGTCCAGACATTTTGAGTATCTGTCTCGAAGTTCCTTTTCTAAAAGAGCCGGCTGGCCGTTACTGAAAAGTGAAAAAACTCAACAATTTTATATAATTTCATTTTCGTGATTAAGCTTAGCTAAAGTTACCAACTAACCTGTAATAATGAACGAAGTTTTTATACTTTTCCAAGAAAAAAGTCTGTGGGGCGTACTTTGCTAATGTACACGCAAGTCCAGTGCCCGTAATAACCACAAACGAAAACTTTCGACCCGTTTCAGTCAAAAACCAATTAATTGGTTTTCTCGTAGCCATGATAATTGTTAAAAATAACTATTTACTTCAACTAGAAGAAGAATACACGCCGAAAGTAGAATCTTTCAAAAATGACAATTGATTATGTTTTGTAAATACTTGTCAAAAAAAAATAGGGACCGCCCACAGTAAATCCCTCTCAAGTTTATTACGGCTCACGGCTGCCTTCCGAATTAGAAAATATCGCACACAGTGCTGATATCTGGCGTCCAAAACCCAGATTCCATTATATTATACACTTCTTCTTATTTTGTTTGGTAGCGCCTGTAGCTTGAGAAGCACAATTTTCAAAGGTGCATCCACACATCTCGCCGGGTTTGCCACCAGCTTTCAGACCGATCGATCGATTTTATTAGTCTGAAAAATCAATTCTTTGATTCATCGATCTCAGATCCCAACCCTATATTGGAGTTGGCAGCACTACTTCTGATTTGATAATCTCCACAGAATACATATATATATCCTAGGAGTTTAGTTTGATATTCTGTGCATGATCTAACGCTCCGCTCCTGTATTATCATGTTATGTAAATAATGTAATAGTGTTTTGTGGACGATTAAATAATGTTCTGTGTTTAAGGAGCCATAAAATTTGAGATACCTAGTTGATTTTATAAATATTACTTACTGTGTTTTAACAACATTGCGATGAGATTTGGGGAATATCTGAAATAAGAAGAATAGTTTTGTGATACCGGTGGTGATACTTAGCTACAACTGTACAGCCTACAAATGTAAAAATGTCTTTAGTGGATGAATTAGATAATCTGCGCTTGGAATGTCTGGAGCATGGCTGGGTTAAAGCAATTTTTGAAGCAGAATTTCTGGAGTTTTGTGATTTGCCATCTGAATATGAGTCAGCAATAGAATCTTTAGATTTGAACGAAACTTTGACGGACATAATAAATTCGACTGCTAATTGGCTTGAATCAGAAGACATACCTACAGAAGAAAAGTCTTGGGCGTCGTTAACGCATTTGGTACAACACAAGAAAGTATTAGCTATTTTAGCATACTATATAGACTTTGGATGCAAAAATGTCCACACCAAGGAATATAGAGACAGTGCTTTATTAGCATCTCGAGTTTACTATAAGTTGTTGACAATTCCAGGATTCAAAGCATATCACATCTACCATTCACAACTATTTGCACACTCGTTAGCATGCCTCCGCTTTCCATTACAGATGTGTGATGCAAGTAGTCATTTCAGCTCTAGGGAACTAATTTATGAAGTCAACCGTGTTTTGAATCAACTCTCAGAGTTTGTGGAGGACCTGACAGTTGTTGTAAAACACTTACAACTAAACCCAACTGATATGAATTTTGAAGAAATTTTAAATAATTTGTTAGGCGTAACAAGTTATGCTATTGTTGACAAATTAAATGTGGGTAAGTGAAGTTTCTCATGTACCTTGACTAATGCTATAATAATATTCATGCTATATTTATTGTTTAAAAATTAAAGTAACAATAATGCTAGCCTGCAACCTTGGTGCCGGGGATTTAACACCTGATTTTAAGCATGTCTTACATGGCGATACCAAAAATGCAATCGGTTTTTTTCTGTCAGCTCTAGTTCCCAAGATAAACAAAAAACAATTTTCATAAAATATATATTTAGTTTATTGGCATTAAACATCAAGTCCGCCCCTAAGACAACCCACTGACCAGAAATTGTCTTTTGAGTGATTTTCTCGAATAAAACTGACTTGGGCAATCTCAAATGATTCACCAGCAGTAGTATCTATTCTCCACCGTTTTTATGTCTTGGTGAAAACAATCTCCTTGTTCTTTGCTTAGTTCTCTTAAATTGTATTGGAATTGATCTTGGTGACTGTTGAGATAGTGTAATTTTATACTCACATTACAGCCTCAATCTTTAAATCAAACCAGCAAAAGTGTTTTCTGTATGGCTCCTAGGATATTTAATAAATTGCCTAAAAGTTGGAGAGAACTGCCCTTGTCACTTTTTAAAAATAAACTGAGAAATTTTTTAGTTAATAAAGTGTATTACAATGTTTTAGATTTTTTGAATGAAAAGGACTTTTCTATTCCGACATGTAATGTATATGGTTAAGAATAACAATTTAATAATGCGAATTTTAAATCAATTGACTTTTGGACATACTGGACATAATTTAATTTATTTTTGAGTATAATGTACTTCACTATAATATCTTAACATTAATTATTATTTATTTCTTGTGTACTTTGTAATGAAATTTAAAATAACTAAGTAAATGTAAATGAAATGTAATTTTTATACCTACAAAATTTCTACGCCGTTATTGGCAAAACATGGACGCTCACAACATATTAATTTTATACCTTGCATGCCTGACTAGTCAGTTTATGTAAATGCATGTTTGACAAATAATTTTTCTTTCTTTCTTTCTTTCTTTCTTTCATACCTTCTACTAATTCTACATAGTTGTCAGCCTTATGCTTTCTGAGGAAATTTTGTTCAACTGCTACAAAAGATTTTCACGCAAGCCTTTGCACATCATTCATAGAAGTCACAAATTTAGTGGTGTGTTTTATTAATTGACTTATTTGAAGTACATCAAAGATGCCTGCTTTTAGTTTTTCAGTACTTGATGCCCACTATTTATGTACACATAGTGTTTTTTTTTTTGTTCTCGCCATATCATAGGCACTCCAAAAACTTATGTGCGACTTTCTCCCACTGTCGCAGATGTTCAAATATTTTACATACACTATGAGGCACCCACACTTTATCTTGGTGTCGAATTTCAATATTGAAGTAAGCAAAATACAAAGGATTAACAGTGTTTGTAATTGTTTTATGCAGATTTTTCAGTATGGATTCACCACAAACTTTACAAAATAAATCAGGATCATTAACACTACATCTGAATAAAATAGTAACATAAACTAGCCATAATGAAATAGTAACATAAACTTTATCAATGTGATTGTAATAATGACTATTTGGAAACAAGGTGGGAAAATTTTTAAAATGAGGGTAGATAAACTAGAGCTGATGAGTTAAAATGAAGTATGTCAATATATTGTACAGACGCCAGCACATCAAAGTACCTGAAACTGTCAAATTCTCCCAATCATCCTTGAACCTAATGCTTTAGCGATAAAATTGAAAATGAAATAAAGAAATTTGACAGATTGTAGTAGCTCGATGTGCGTCGTCGCGGAGTCTATGCATTACCTATTTTTTCGACAATAGACATAAAAAAGGCGGACAAAAATTTTTTTTTGTAGGCCTTTCTATACTATTTAAAAAACTTTCTACAAAAAAAAATAACAACCGACTTCCTAAAAAAAAAACTACAAAGTGAAAAGTTTTTTTGTTAAAAAGCTTTTATTTTTAACTTTTTAGTTATGGTAGATACCCCGCACTAATCTAATCGCATTATTCGTTCATTTATCGCCGCAAATACTTAATGCAAATTTAAGACTTATATGGTTTTCACATGGATCCCATTGTCCGAATTCATTCAAAGTCCGGTTATTTATCCATCATAAGACATGTTTCAACTAACTTCCTAAATTTTTATGAAATACTTTATTTAAATCTGTACAAGTTGTGCGCTGTTATTCAGTGTGATTTAAGACGGTCGTCCAATTGGGCGCAAAGAGTGTGGTGGTTCGAGTCGTCGAAAATTGCATTTTTCAATTTTTTTTAGTAGCTTTAATAAAACGTATAAAACGTGACGCAGACTTTTTAGTCTGCAATACGTCCCAATTAGGACGTTTTCGAGTCTTCAAGATTGCGCGCTCACAACATATCTGTTCAATATAATATCGTTGTTTGTGCATGTATTTGAGCTAAGGATCAAGATTTTGTATATAAAAAAAAGATCTTTCATCTGTATTTGCTATATTATGTATTTGGGCCATTTATGAAGATTATATACATAGATCAGAATAGTAAGATTTTTCATCAGAACCATTCTTTTACCCTTCTTTTTCTGTGGAATTTGGAATAAAACGTTTTGGACTATGTGTCTAAACGATTTTCCAAGTTAATACCCACGCAGTGCACTCGTCGCCTACAAATTTGATGATGAGGATGATTACAAAATTGGACCGTGCCTTAAGATTCTTCTGTATAACCTCTTAATAATTGATAGTTAATTAGAAATAAGTGAAATACAACTGGGAACATAATACAATGACAGATGAGCTACTTGTTGTTGATAAACAAAGCAGTGTTGCCACAAAAAATATATTTTAGTTCCATTTTTCACCACGACAGACTCTTTTTTTCCATGCTGTATGTACACTATAATTATTGAGCAAACGCACCAGTAACTAAAGTTCTCTGCGTGGGTTACCAATTAGCGTATTCAAATCAGTTTATAACTTTGGCAATGAAAAAACCAAGTAAAAATGGAACTAGGGAGTCTAATGAAGCATTTATTTTTATTTCAGACAAGTATGTACTTTCAAGCATATCTAAGGGTATTTATAAAATAATACAAACATTAGTAACTAATGCAGCCGGAACGTCAAATGAGAAGGCAGTAACATTGCTTTTTAAATGTATTCTGCCGAAGCTGGTCAACTCATGTTTGGACGGCAAGCATGCTAATGTAAGCCCACATTTGCTATTGATTCACTATGATGATGCTTGATAATCCTTTTTTATGTCGAGCAGTTGATGTTCTTTCGGCAGAGTGATGGTAAGGTACCTATATCTCAAATCTGACACAAATACATTTTAATTTCAAAGTAAAGGTGGATGGATTGTGTGACATGAAATAAAAGGAGTGAATGATAAAGTTACGGCTGACATGCCGAAATGAAACAAAAAACGTGTTAAGCTGACCCCAAGCAACCCTGGGACAAGGGCAGAAAGATGACCTACTAAAAAAAAATATTCAAATGCCAAAGATTGTATTAACTCTCTATAACTTATTCTCATTTTTTCCAGAAATATATTGGACCATCTTATGTAACATATTCATTTTTGCTGTTAGCTACGCATACTAAGGCAGCATTACATGGTTATCTGTGTCTTTTAGAACATCTCTGCTTAAGTCCAGAAGGATTGGTAAGTACGAGGATATATTCTTTCTAGTACAAAAAGTTGCTACAAAAGAATAATCGACATAAAAAAAAACATTTTATTTTATTTTGTGGTATTCTAAATTTTGGTTTGGTTTGTTTTTTGTGTATTTGCATCGACTTCCAAACCTTAAGGGGGTATTCTGGTCTAGAAGCCTAAATTTTAGGCATTTTTTAAACTAACATAAAAAAAAACGAAAACTATTTAAGTATCCGTTTTTTATATGATGTTTATTGACATTTCAAGAATTTAAAAAATAAATTAAAAAAAAACTGAGAAATTGACAAATTACAGGCCGGTGAACTGGAGACAAAAAAAAAACGGTGCACCCTGGTTGACATGATTCCAGCCCTTGTAGTGATCTGAAATAAAAAACAATGAAAAATTCTCAATCTGTAAAGAAGTCGCTATCGCGTTGACCACAGCCAAAAAAAAAAAAAAACACAAAATGGCGTCGACATGAAAAATCAACTTTATTTTTAACCATTTCGATTTTTTTAAAAATACTCCAAATTGATTTTTTTTTTTAATCCAAGGCAGACGCGATAGAGAGATGTACAAAGAAGATTTCCACCAAATTTCAAAGGAATCGGTTGGGTAGAACTTGAGATATCATGTAAACCACTTCAAAAAAAGAAGTTTCGAGAAAAACGCGTTTAAAGTTTGAGAAACAATTCCAGTGTAATAACTCTTATTATATTTATTTTAATACTCACTTATGATTAATTCGCGATCCCAGATCCATAGATTGGGCCTTCTTTTACTTCATATTCGATGTTTTGCGAAGTTCTTTCTGCTAATCGAGCTGTTCTTTTGAAGTGTTTATTGTGTGATTCGCTCCGATCGGCCGGCTTAGATGCTGCGTCACAAAATCCACTGTATCTCCGAAAATAAATCAAATTTTGAAAAATCCATTTAAGGACATATTTTTAAAGGTCTGAACTTTGAAAATATGCAAAAAAAAATACAGATTTTTTGAAATTTCTAGACCAGAATACCGCCTTAATTAATTTTGTGGATTTTTCAAATTAACACCCTGTATTAACTACACGCTAATAAACTTTTTGTTATAAATTTTTTACAGGAACGTGCTGAAGTTCGCGATGCGCGATCGAAATTAGTGGTCGGGATGATGAGTTGTCTACCTCCGATTGCTTACAGAGAATTTCTTAAATGGCTGACAGATTTATCTGTAGCTACAAAAGTCACACATCGTCACTTAGCACTTGTAAGTATTAATATATTTCGATTTATTACAACTACGTATAGTAGACCACAAAATTGCTTTATCACCGTTTTAAAAAGTCCCAGTAAATTCATATTTTTCACTCGGTGTAAAACTTTAATTCAATTCATTGGTTAAAAGTAAGTATATTCATTCTATTGTAACCTTTTTAACTAAAACAATATGTATGATAAAATGGAATTTCAAATGTAACTAGAGACAAAAACACTCCATACGAGGGCGGCACTGAAAATTTCGGGAATCAAGGAAGTGACACAACATTACTATTTAAAAATGTATTCATTGCTTTACGAAGTATTCTCCGCAAAATTTGAGACATTTTTCCATACGCGCGATGGAACCAATCATTGAAGCAACCATTCCATTCGGAAGTTGGGGTCTCCAAAATGGCCGTTTTGTAGGCGTCCACAGCTTCTTCAGGTGATGAAAATCTCTGACCACGCAATTTATTCTTTATTTTAGGGAAAGTATAGAAATCACTAAAGAATGGGCAGCAGCGTTCTCTATGCATTTTGCCACCATACTGCGATCGCCAATCCGCCTGCCAAGCGTGGCGATTATGGCAAAGCCCCTCAAATTGGGGGAGGTCATGTCCAGCAGTGGACGTATTACGGCTGAAATGATGATGATGATGATGATGATGATAGAAATCATTAGGGCTTAGGTCTGGGCTTTACGGCGGAAGGTCTAATAATTCTATGTTTTCTTGCTCTAAAAACTCTTTTGTTCTGTGCGCGGTGTGAGAACTCGCATTGTCGTGATGGAGGATGATGCGGCGGTTGCGGTTCTCTTTACGGAGTTCAGAAACGACCTGTGGCAAACAAATGCTAGCATACCATTCTGCATTAACTGTTCTTTGTCCCTCAAGAGGAAAAGTCGCAACATGGCCGGTTTTGGAGACAAACGTGGCCACCATTTTTTTTTTCAACACTCCGTGAGCGAACAATTTTTGTTGGCTTTAACTCATTTTCGAACACCCAAACTCGTGACTGGTTTTTTGTTTCGGATTCGTACGCGTATATCCAGGATTCGTCATCTGATACGATGTTTTATACAGCATTTGAGGACCCTGCGTGGAATCTTTCGAGAGTTCTGACGCACCAAGTAACGCGAGCCGCTTTTTGCTCTTCACAGAGCGAATGCGGTATCCATCGGGAAAACAACTTTTTTACACCTAATTGTTCATGCAAGATTATTTGTATTTGACTCATGTCAATGTCTAAAGTTGCCTGAATTTCGCGGTATGTCACATGTCGATCTTCCTCAATCAGCTTACGCACAGCAACAACGTTTTCTTGGGTGACTGCAGTTTTTGGACGACCTTGACGGGGATCATCACTGAGCTTGACACGTCCACGTTGAAATTCAGCAAACCAGCGATAATTTGTGGTTTTGGATGGGGCTTCATCACCAAATGCAGAAATCATCCAGTCAACACACTGTTTTTGTGTTAAACCACTCCGAAAGTCATAATAAATCATCGCTCTTGAATTTTCTCGAGTCAATTCCATTTTCTCAACGACTAAAAAAGTTTGGCAAAACCTTGTGATAAGACCAAGGAACTTATACCCGACCCCTGGAATGTGCATTGTCAATTTGACACCATTATAAAAATAAACCTTATGTATATGACACTAAGTTCTATTACAGACAATCACTTGGTCAAAGAGAAATTCGGTCCCTTTCTTGAAGTAGGGTGCCCATAATGAACGAAATTATAAGATTATTTACGGGTAAAGTCCAAAATTTTGACGCATTTGCGCAATAAAAAGTGTCCCAACCATTTTTCTTAAAAACGACGTCTGTTACATTTTTACGACAATTAATACTAAACAAAATGGTTGTTTGCTCAGCGCGCCAGATATTCCAGATTATACAATAATACTCGATAGCAGAGTTTATGCATTGCGTTGCCTTTATGTTTACTGCGTTTTACTTTAATCCATCTTTAGAGCGTAACAATTTTTTTAACCTTTTGAGCGCCACAACAAAAAAGCAAAATCGTGCCCTCAGCGCCAAGCTATAAATTCGTCCTTTAATACCTACAAAATAGTAGTGAGTTCGAAATTATATCGATAAAGCACTAACCATTTATTTTTTAACATATAGTATATTTTTAATAAAAGGTTACTATACAGGAAATATATAATAAAGGAGTTTTATTTCATCCCGCTTTGTCTTTCATGACAGAAATGATACGATATGTGTCACAGTTTCGGCGTTAAATGCACAATTCAAAACAACAGTCGATAAAAGTAAGGCAATACCATCACAGCACTATGTTCAGTCATGACGTACTTTCTTGTCACCGTATGATGACACTGGCGTGGCTGGCACGGCTTTTCTTAATTTGCCCGCTTCTGCACTAGAGTTGTGCATCCGATATTTATGAATAATAATCTATACTATATTACTATATATTTACTATATCTATACTATCTATACTAATATTATAAAGCTGAAGAGTGTTTGTTCGTTTGATTGAACGCGCTAATCTCAGGAACTACTGGACCGAATTTAAAAATTATTTTTGTGTTGGGTAGCCTATTTATCGAGAAAGGCTATATAACATCACGCTACAACCAAGAAGAACGGAGTAGTAATGAAAAATATTGCAAAAACGGGGAAAATCGCACGGATAGGCGATTCGACGCGACGGGAAGGGCCGGGGGAACAAGAAATTTAACGCGGACGAAGTCGCGGGCAGAAGCTAGTCGAAATAATAATAGTTATTTTATTTTAATGGTTTCGCTTTTTAAATACAGTAGCAGCATTTTTATTTAATACAACTTGCTTCTGCCCGCGACTTCGTCCGCGTTATATTGATTGCTCTCCCAACCAATCCCGTCGCATCGTATGTATATTTTTTTACTAGCTTCTGCCCACAACTTCGTCCGTGTTAAATTTCTTGTTCCCCCGACCCTTCCCGTCGCGTGAAATCGCCTACCCGATGCGATTTTCCCCGTTTTTGCAACATTTTTAATTACTGTTCCGCTCCTCTTAGTTGTAGCATGATGTTATATAGCCTATAGCCTTCCTCAATATTTATTGAGGAAGGCTATAGGCTATATAGCATCACGCAACAAAAATTATTTTAGTGAATTATTCGAAAGAGTTACCGTGGCCCTGGCATAAGCACTGAAGGAACTCGGGTGGTCAGTAAAAGTCGAACACGCCCTACCGCTCCACCCAGAGCGTGTGACGTCATTTGATGATTTCCACCCACAAAAAAAGTAGTTCAGAATAATAAAGTAATGAGAACAAACTACTGATACAAGTAAAGGAACAGCTCTATTTACAAATCGACCACATAGATGACTCTGGCGCTCCAGGCACAGACAATATGACAGTATGGTGGAGATGGGCATTACACTCATTATAATTTATCGATAATCAACTGACACCGACATTTAATGAGCAGATAGTTCAGTATTTTAATAATATTTACATAATTTTCATGATTCCTGAATCACTCAAATTCAATATAAGAAGTTTTATTTATTTATTGGTGAAAAATTTAAAGAAATTAAATATAACGTAGGTTACCGTCGAAGTCGATATTCTTGTTAAATTGATTGCTAGCTACATCTCTACGTGTCATGATAGGATGACTGTGGCGCTGAGGGCACTATGTTTTTCGAATTTTATAATTGGTGTTCGTTTTTGCCATCTTATGTTAGTATGGATGAAATATAAAGAAAGAAGCTCAACTAATATAAATTAGGATGAGTCAAGGAACATATTTAGCAAAGGAAATAAAAAAAACAATGTTGTTTTATGAGTTTTATTTACGTTTAAAAGTCTGTCACGGTATCGTGACCGTGGCGTGCTGGGCACGTTTCGGTTTGTCATCTATACATGACTCTGGCGGTCAAAAGGTTAAAATCAAATTATTGGTAAATATATTATATCCTGTTATATTAGTATCTACCTACCATTATATTGCTTGGTCACCCTAATGAAAGGGACAGAGGGCTCTCGCGAAGCTATCTCGCTCGGACCGCGTATTGGCAGCCTGTGCGCATTCCAGGTTGTATTTAAGTTCCTTGGATAAGACCGAGAATCTTTTTTTTAAAATAAATAAATGGTATGCGACTTTTAAAACTAAGGAGTTTTCAATTAAAAAGATTTTAATATGACAGGAACAGTGGAAATATTCCATTCCCGATACTTTTAGTGCAGCCTATGTAATATTTAAAGTTCAAAGACAGCCTCGCGAAAAGTTGTCATTTGGTATTTTGAATGATTAATTAAACAATATCGCTCTGTATTGCACTAAATTATTTATTGCCAGCGACTTCGCCCCCGTATTATACATAAAAACCTTCCTCTTGGACCACTCTTTCTATTAATGAAAACCAAATTGAATTGCGTTTAAAAGATATAAGCGTACAAACTCGGACTTTATTTTATACTATGTTAAGATATGAATTGCAATGATGACACTGGTTAAGGTCTTGTAATATATTTCTTCTTTATTTGCAAAACAAATGTTTATTATACGACAATAGTGTGTTCATTGATTAGTTCTATCAATTACTAATAGATGGTGGTGTAAGTTAATCCATCGTATCGTTTTACATCTACACTTCCACTAGATGGCGCTGGGTTTCGATTTCTAGATAATCTTCTTTTCTTTACATGGTATAAAAAATAATAATTTAAAAAACCTAAAATACACGCTTTCATAGAGAACCAAAATAAAAAGTAGAAAATAATTGAAAGGTGCTTGATACCAATCAAAATACCTCAAAAAGCACCCAACGCTTTTTTCTAGCTTCGTTTTCTGGAAGTGTGTTTTTTAGTATTTAAAATAAAACTATTATTTATTTTATATTTTTAAAAGACTGTTTTTTAGTTTCTTTTTCTGTCCTTATAGGCTTGGCAAGGATAATGGCACAAAGAGCATGGCGGGATAAGCATGGGGTAGCGGCCCCAGCGGTAATTTAATTGCCAATTTTTGTGTGAGGTCTTATGGAGTACAACTTACCTGTAAAAATATGCGTTAGTTTTCGAGAAAATAAAACAAAAAAAAAAAATTTCTTTCATTGTTACAATTATATCAATGTCTATAATATATATTTTACACAACTTAGAGAGACAACGTATACTGATACACCTACGAAATGTTCGGTGTGTGTTGGGTGGTTTTTTTTTTTTTTAATTTAAAAACTAAGACGTAAGAAAATAATGAAAAAAGAATCTATCAATACACGTGGGTCAACTATTTTTTTTTCAATGACTATGGAAATTTTCCTCATTTAGACAATTATTAAATAAGAAAACTCACATTTTTATTATTTAAAAAATAATTCAACGAGAGTTCTAAATGTCATTTTTTTTTCGTATTACTTACGCGAATTCTTTAGTTTTTGACAGTGTTTTAGAGTTTAATGATTATAAAAACACTAGCTTCTGCCGGCGACTTTGTCCGCGTCAAATTTTTGCTCCCCTGACCCTTCCCGTCGCATTGAATTGCCTGCCAGTTTTCATCCATTTTTCGTTACTGCTCCGCTCCTGTTGATTGTAGCGTGATGTTAATAAATAGGCTACCCAATACAAAAATATTTTTTTCAATTCGGACCAGTAAGTTAGTCAAACGTTGACACTTCAATTTTTGACCTTAGGTTCACTTGTTGGTTTGTATGTTTGTTTGGTTGAACGCGTTAATCTCAGAAACGACTGGGGCGAATTGAAAAATTCTTTGTGTGTTGGGTAGCCTATTTATTGAGGAAGGCTATAGGCTATATAACATCACGCTACAATCAAAAAGACCGGAGCAGCAACGAAAAGTTGATGAAAACTGGCAGGCAAATCGATGCGACGGGAAGGGTCAGGGGAGCAAAAAGGGGATCGACCAACTTGTCATTGGGGGGCTTTGGCTACTTCTAAACAAAAGTTCAGCTAATAATATATGATTGATTTCATAGTTCATATCAGTAAGAATAAACCTAGTTTTGTATCAAGATTTGTATTTAGATAATTTTTAACATTTTATTGAAATTGGTTATGCATGAAATAAAACTTAGTTTAGATGTGCCAGGTTCATCAAAACTACAAGGGTCCATGGAAGTGCCGGCGTCGTCAAGAAGGGAAGAATCGGAATTCATTTAGAAACAACCAAAGTAATCGCAATAAAACTTACAAAAACAACACTCACGATGCAAAAAACAAAGCGATGACAACTGTAATTTTGACAATTAACACAACATTTTTAAAGCATTGTGATTTCTTATAAAAAAAATATAATTGTATCGATACCCAGGAATCGATTATTGTTTTATTAAGTTCTTCAGGTATAATGCACTCTTCAATTTATCATTTTTAAGTCTTTAATCATTTAAATCGTATATTAGTATTTTTTTAAATAATATGATTAAATGAAAACTGCGTCAAATACAGTGGAGAGATTACCTTACACTTTAAATCGATTTGAATTTATTGTTTATGCATGTTTTGTTTGGCAACACTGAAGTCAAATTCAAAGCCAGACTTGTCACATAATAGCAAATACCAAAAAAAAAAATACAGTGCTTATTCATACAAAGTTATTAGCATCAGATGTAAAATAGAATTAAAATGATTGGTAAATTACACTTTTGTGCAGCAGCGTTTAAAAATGGCCAAGTCTGGACAATTCCCTTTGACGCGGACGAAGTCGCGGGCCGTTGCTAGTGTTTAATCATTAAATTCTAAAACACTGTGTCAAAAACTTCAGAATTTGCGTAAGTAATACGAAAAAAAATGACGTTAAGAACTCACATTGAAATATTTTTTTAAACAAAAAAAAAAAAAATTGAAAAAAGTGATTTTTGTTATTCAATAATTGTCTAAATGAGGAAATTTTCTATAGACATTGAAAAAAAAAAATAGTTAACCCACATATATTGATAGATTCTTTTTTATTTTTTATAATTTTTTTCCTACTTACTTCTTTGTTTTACAATTAAAAAAAAACACCCTAGTACCCACGTAAAAATTTGGATCCAAATATATGTTGTAGATTACGATGAAGGTATTTTTTAGTGAAAATTTCGTAGGTGTACCAGGCTTAGAAAGCATGAAATTAATTTTTCAAAAATTAAAAAAAAATGATATTTATCTCAAGATTTTTTGACAAAAATATCATGATACGTTGTCTCTCTAAGTTGTGTACAACATATATTAGAGACATATTTCATATATGTAACGATGAACAAAAAAAAATTTTTTTTTGTAATATCTTTTTTTTTTTCGAAAACTAATGCATATTTTTAAGTAATATTTTACAGGTAAGTTGTACTCCATAAGACCATCATACACAAAAATTGCAAGTTGAAATTACACCTGGGGCCGCTACCCCATGCTTATCCCGCCACGCTCTTTATGAAATTATAAATATAAAATATAACATAACATAACATCACGCCTTGTTTCCCCGAAGGGTTAGGCAGAGGTGTACTTACAGTACACCCACATAAAATATAAATATCTTATAAATATCTTTGGACAACCAACACACCGTTATCTGATCCCAAACTAGGCAGAGCCTGTACGATGGCAACCAGACAACTGATAAATATACTTGTATATTTCTAAATACATACATATTATAGATAAATAACACCCAGACACAGAACAAATGATTGTGCTCATCACACAACGATTTGTCCTGGGTAGGGATCGAACCCACGACCTCAGTCTTAGCAGTCAGTGTCACTAACCACTAGACTAACAGGCCAGTCAAAACTAACAAATTATTGTACTGTCATCAGTCCTCGAAAAGTCTATAAAGTTTAAATGAAATTGACCGTTTGAAGTGGGTCAAAATCAAGTCCAAATGAGTCGGTTACAAACATAGTTACATACAAACATACAGGTGAGGCTAATATCAGGTTGGTGCATAAGTTCTTGGACACTTGGATTTCATAGCAAAAATTCTAGGTTTTAATTCGGTTACACGCTAGAATAGTCTATCATTCTACGGAGTGTTCTAGGAGCTTTACGCTAAGGGTTATAAAAGGGCGCGCGCATTCCGAGTTGTTCAGTTTAGTTCAATATGGAACCGCGTCAACTACGAGCGATCATGATTTACGAGCATAATCTAGGAACGAGTGCAAAGCTGACGGCCTAGACAATTAACACTGCGTTTAGACAAGGCACTATTGATCATTCCACAGTGAGTTATTGGTTTAAGTATTTCGATAAGGGGGATACGAGTTTTGAAGACAAACCTCGCTCCGGTCGGCCAGTTGTCTTTGACGAAGACCATCTACGCTCACATTTGGAAAGACATCCAGATAGGACTACCAGGGAATTGGAGAAGGAACTTCGTTACGACCATTCCACGATAATTCGGCACCTGCATGCAATAGACTACCACAAAATAATGAGTCGGTGGACGCTCCACGCTCTGACAGACAGCGAGCGCGCAGCACGCGTGACCATCTGCGAAAGTCTTCTCCTGCAACCACACAGACAAGACTTTCTCAGGTCCATTGTTACTGTCGACGAATCCTGGGTTCACTACAACAACAAAACGCGGCAGACCTATTGGGTTCCACGCGAGGAAAGGGTGCCAACGGAACCAAAGCCAAATCGTCATGGACAAAAGATAATGCAATAGTTTACTGGGATTGGCAGGGCATTCTCTATTGGAAACTGTTGGACGAGAAGCAGACTATTAACGCTACTATTTATAGAGAGCAACTGCAAAAGTTAGCCTCAGAGATAGCGACAAAGCGTCCAAAAAGGAGGTCTGCATCACTTCTTCAGGACTACGCTCGACCACATATTGCGAAGTCTGTCCACCACTTTCTGGAAAAGCTGAACTGGACAGTAACTAGTACCTCACCCACCATACAGTCCTGATATTGCGCCGTTGGACTATTGTCTGTTTCGGGCTCTAAAGTTACATCTAAGAAAGTAGAAGTTTGAAAACTATGAACAACTCCAAGACGACATCACCGAGATTTTTGACCACCAGCCTCCTGCTTTTTGGGAACATGGCATAATGTCTTTGCCAGCAGTGGCGTGCCTAGGGTTTCAAAATAAGGCAAGCCCAATAAAATTTTAACCGATTTCAAAACAAGAAAGTTCAGTTTATGACTGAGTATGTAGGTACCTACGTATATATCATCGCGATTTTCTCATAAACTTGTTTGATATAGATAAATAACTCGGCGCCGGTTTGTCACTTCCCTGATGCTGCATATGCTTTTCTAAAACGACATTGTATTTTGAAATTAACGAGACCAGTTCTAAAAAATTGCCTTTATTTAATGAAGTTTCGGACTCATCATGTCCTCTTAAAGGAAGTTCCTGTTGTGCTAAATGACAAACAATATCAACTTATCTTTGAAATACACTACGGTTGTTATGTTGTTATCAACGCGCGTGTTATATTTTGAAATTTCCTCAGATAACTGGCGTGATATAGATGTCTCAAATCGTTGTTTACCAAAATTACCGAAAGAAACCATTGCACACAGGTGTTTATGGGAATTTGCGTGCCTTTTAATGGCGCCAGATATGTTATTTAAATCATTATAACCAGATCTATTCCAAACGGAATCTTCATTCGAAAAAAATATGCAGCACAAGCAATACAACTTATTAGTGTGCGAACAGCCAACAATCCAACTAGTTTTATACACTGATTTATTAAATTTTCGTTTATGCGATTTACTAGTCTGAGAAATACACAGATTAGGCGTCGGTTTTAATAAAGAAATTAACTGTTTTTTCTGAGCAAAGTTTAAAGATGTTACCTTATCTTCGCCAATCAAAACTTAAACGCATTTTAAATCCTCACAAGGTACAATTACCTCCATCGTTGTAGGTAAGTCACCAAAACAATTGTATCACTGAGAAAATCTAAGAAAACACACAAAAAACTTTAATAACAAAACTTTTCCCACTCAAGCAAATCAAACTGAAGTGAGTTGCACTCGTGTGTCGGGAACTACTTACGCAGAGTTGCAGTGTTGTCATTTAGGCAAAAAAAGTCGCCAGGTATATGACAAATCTAGCTAGATGTCGCAATTTTTTTTTTTTTTAAGATATTGCTTGAATATTTAATTTCGTTATTTTAAAAAGTCGCTAGTTTTTATTGTTGCTAAATCTTAAAAAAAGTCTCCAAACTCGTTAACACTAGAAGTGCGGGCGGCCCAAATTTGACCCATTTCGATTTTCTTCCTGCTCTAATTAATATTTAATTATGCATATAATCGTAACTTTTTATGACTTTTCATGAAATATGATGATTATTATATTTATTATATAAACGAGACTTCAACCACGTAATTGCAATATACATTTTTTAAATCCAAATTTACCTCAGTCGGTATGTTCCGCGCTTCTGGTGTTAAAAATCTCCAAGATCTCACAACATCGCTAAAACGGCAACACTGCAGAGTTGGCAAGATGACAAGGTCACGCATCATACGCGTGCAACTTCATACGCATGCACGGCTTAAATCTTCCACACTGATCCTTTTTTAGACGCACAAGGTTCTAACTCGTTATACGGCACATCGCTATAAGTGCGAAAGTGACAGAGATAGTATTTGAAAGCCAGGCAAAAGCCGGTACGTGTAAGCGAGATAGCTATATTTAGATGCTGCAAATGCGAAACTCTGCGCGCGAACAATCGCGATGTGTAGTAGTGTGGCATAGGTAGATACTTTGTGTTATTTTGATAAGAATTAAGCGCGCGAACTTTTAAATAGTTCGGTTTTGATATTGATTCTCTATCAAGCATTTTAGTAAGGCATGCCGGGCTTTTGGGCTTATATGAAGGTACCGCCACTGTTTGCCAGAGAGATGGTTACATGTCGTTGAACGTGACGGTCATTATATTGTGGATTAATATTTCTTTAATAAAAAAATAAATTTATTTTTAGTAAATGAGTTTGAGTGTCCAAGAACTTATGCACAAACCTGATAGAAGCGTGTTAACAAGTTGGTTCCTGCGTTTGTACGCTTAGATCGTTTAAACTTCGAAACGGATTTGACTGCGGTATTTACTGATAGATAGAGGATTCAAGAAGAAAGTTTATAATGTATACTACGCGGGCGAAGCTGCTGGATAAAGTTAGTATATATATATGTCATAGAAGCATTATTCTCGTTGACATGGTCATTAGTGGTTGCGGGCTTAGTGGGCGACATTAGGGTAAAATGCGAGCACAAAACACAATAATCACTGTTTCACACTATTTTAATTTCGATTAAACAATATGTTATCTCTACACACTATTGCGATATGAAAATTTACAGTTAAGACTGAGCAGCAGGCTCAGGGCACCGATCTTACTTCAATCTAATACAATAATTTTACACTCAACGAAACTCGATCAGTCGCAAGCACTCAAAAATGTGTAACCAAAAACCATCAACCTCCCTCAAGTCAAGCCACAGGTGGTGCCTCGACCCCGCTCGAGGCTCGCGCTCTGCTCTGATTGGTCGTCATGTAAATAACAATATTCATCATTTTTATTAAATTACTAAGTTTTTTAAATTACAGGAAAATTTAAGGAATCAAATAAAATAAATTAGGATTTTTAAAGTAATTAAAATGTAAACAAATAATATTGTGCATTATACATGCAAACAACAACCAATCCGATTCATAACTTCCTCCGACATATATATTTATTAATATCACGTTAGGCCCGTTAGACCCTCGTCAAAAATTAAGCTATTAAAAGCAAAAAGATTTTTCAAATCCGACTAGGAGTTCTAGACATTATTCCTTTCATACAAATTTACAAATTTTGCGTCTTTATATTATTATTAGTATGCAAGTTTTGAGAGATTTGATTTTTGTAGGTTTATTTTTTTGTTTGTAACGCTTTCACGCTAAAACGGCTAAAAGGATTTGGATAAAATTTTGCACATGGGTAGACCATGACCATGATCTAATTTAGGTAATGGTACATAAATTAGAACATATTGTATTTTATTTTCCCGATATTGCCGCTTATTCGAGTTTTATACGGACGAAACCGCGGGGCGCAGCTAGTAAATAATAAAAAATTGAAAAGAGTTTTTCAACATAGTCTCCAAACCAGAAAAATACGTGGGACACTCAGTTTTGCGAAAATAAAAAGAAGTGTTGTAAAGGTAAATATTTTTTTATTAAAACTTCTCAAAATACTCTCCACTAGCCTCTATGCAAAGTTTCATGCGTCTGAACCAGTTTTCGAAACACTTTTTCCAGTCCGCCGCAGACACATCGTTTACAGCCTGCTCGAACGCTGACAGCGCATCTTCCGGCGACGAAAATTGTATCCTTTTGAGCTGATTTTTAGGGTTCCGTTGCCAAATGGCAAAAAACGGAACCCTTATAGATTCGTCGTCTGTCTGTCTGTCTGTCTGTCCGTCCGTCCGTATGTCACAGCCACTTTTCTCCGAAACTATAAGAGCTACGCTGTTGAAACTTGGTAAGTAGATGTATTCTGTAAACCGCATTAAGATTTTCACACTAAAATAGAAAAAAAAACAATAAATTTTGGGGTTCCCCATACATAGAACTGAAACTCAAAAATGATTTTTTTTTATACGTGTGGGGTATCTATGAATAGGGCTTCAAAAATGGTAATGAGGTTTCTAATATCATTTTTTTGTAAACTGAATAGTTTGCGCGAGAGACACTTCCAAAGTGGTAAAATGTGTGTCCCCCCCGTAACTTCTAAAATAAGAGAATGATAAAACTAAAAAAAATATATGATGTACATTACCATGTAAATTACCACCGAAAATTGGTTTGAACGAGATCGAGTGAGTAGTTTTTTTTTAAAACGTCAGAAATCGTAAACCGCAATTTACCTTACTTTCAATCAACTGAAATATAAAAATTAAAAAAATATATATATTTTTAAACCGAGAATACCTACAAGTTTGTACGGAACCCTCGGTGCGCGAGTCCGACTCGCACTTGGCCGGTTTTTTTAATTTTTGGGAATAAAAAGAAGTCACACGGTGTTAGGTCAGGGCTGTAAGGAGGCTGACCCAGAAGTTTGACCGGCGTGCTGTCCAAGAAGTCCCTCGTTTAGAGCGCGGTGTGCGTGGGCGCGTTGTCGTGGTGGAGCAGTAGCCCGCGGAGCCCTGTGTTTGGTCGCTTGTTGCTCACAACAGAGAAAACTTCTGCCAAGCATTTGGTAGTAGACCATTCGGCGTTGATGCTTCTTTGGTACCGTAAAGGGATTGACACCAAGTAGCCAGTCAAATTGAAAAAGCTCGCGATGAAAATCTTCCCCCCGCTTCTAGATCGCTTCACTTTGGTAGGCGTTAATTCGTTTTGAAACACCCAAACCGTCGACTGGCGCTTCGTTTCTGGATCGTATTGATAAATCCAGGACTCATCCCCTGTAATAATGTCGTAAACACGCCGAGACGAGCCTGCTTCAAATTTGTTTATCATATCACGGCACCATTCCACCCGGGCCTGCTTCTGAGCATCGGAGCACCTCCTCACGCGAAGATGCACGTGTAGAATCTCGTGAAGGCTTCCCGACCCAATCTGCAGTATGTGTTGAATCTCCTGATAATTACGTAAATCGCCTAAGTATTGTCTTGGATTACATTTTTCACTGCTAGCACGTTTTCCTCCGTAACAGCTGTCAAAGGGCGACCACTTCTTTCTTCATCCCCTAAAGTTAGTCAACCACGTTTGAATTCGTTATACCAACGATACACAGTTGCCTAGGAAGGGGCCTTTAATCCATGAATGCAATTTGAAGTCTATCGTATGATTCGTCCGGTTTCAGGCGACACATGAAATCGGAAAAAAACATAGCGCGAAAATGTTCCAGGCGCAAATCCATTTTTCAATGAGACCAATGAGACACGATAATTTAATTAGCTCGAAAAAAATTGTGGAGGGAAATTTTGAAATTGGAACGTGCCTATTTTAACGTATAAATAATCATTATTTTTATAATATATTATAACTGCCCAGTCTCTCATACAAAACAACTTTGTTTTGCAATGCTTTCTGAGTGGTTTCTTTTTGGGGTACCATGTTACTTGACATTTTTTGTTCGAGTATGTGTCCTCTATCCATACATACCACTTTCATCGTGCACCACGATTTCGAAAAAAAATCAAAATTTCGAACTTTTTTGTATGGGAGCTGGCATATAGACCCACTATATGCCAGCTCCCATACAAAAAAGTTCGAAACCCTTTGGACAGACGTTAACCTACGTCTGACAGCTAGTTATGTATAAATGTTCAGGTAATGTGTTATAACTGTCACTACTACTTCACATTACAGGAGGTGCTGGCTAAATTGTTGGAAGGAGAACATGGAGAATATGAACAAACATCTGAGCAAACAAACGAAGCTATGAACATCGATGAACCAGGTATGTTTCTTTGTGTGGTTTATTTTTGTTAATGATTTCCGACTAGGTTGGGTATTAGAATGTCATTTTTTCTGAAACGGAGTATTTATTTTTGTTGCTTTTTGCTGGCAACAAAATTACCTTTGAACTGAACATAATTGGCACACGAATATTATCGATTAACTGTAAGGCCCCCATTGGCATCACAATCACTAAATGCGTTAGCGCAATACCTAATTTAGAACATAGTTATGCTTCTGACAATCGTATGAGAATGACAGTAGACAGAATGAAGTTATAAAATATGTTGCGCAAGTGGACCTTAATAGCGCTGTCTGTGTACCCTATCATACAGCTGGCGGCTTTATTAAGAGGACCAATGAAAATAAGCGAACTTCAAAATAAAGGGCAGTTAGTTTAAATTACAAACGGAAAATTATATGTTTTTAGTCGCCGGAGGCAGTCATCAGCAAGAACCAAATGACCAAGACCAACAATCCAATGTCGCCGCACAGGTACAGTCAAGTCTTTTATTTATTGTAACTTCTTCAGTTTTCAAAACCTTTATCAAGTCATGACATGTAATACCTTTTGAAGCTACAGCTCTAAGCAGACTATTGCAAAGAAAGTTATATTTAACTAGTTTCTGCCCGCGACTTCGTCCGCATCAAATTTTTGATCCCGTGACCCATCCCGTCGCATCAAATTGTCTGCCATTTTGCGTCCATTTTTCGTTGCAGCTCCGCTCCTTTTGATCGTAGCGTGATGTTAGCCTATAGCTTTCCTCAATAAATAGGCTAGCCAACATAAAAAGAATTTTTCAATTCGGACCAGTAGTTCTTGAGATTAGCGCGTTCAACCAAACAAACAAACAAACTCTTCAGCTTTATAATATTAGCATAGAAGTATAGATTACTTGATAACAAACATCAAACAAAATAGCCTTAACCCTTATTTTTATGTTATTGTTTCGGCTGTAGACCGTAAGTGCCAAATTTTTAATTCGCTGTGCCATGTAAAGAAGATGGCTATGTCATTTGTGCGGTATTGAGATTACGTCGCAATATGTAATAGTGAGACGGTTAGCAGATTCTATCGCGCAACGAGGAGACAAAAATAGCCATTATATGACGAACATATATTATTATGGTCGTGACTTTGCATATAAATTCAAAATCTTTGAAAAAAACCTGTACAAAACATGTAATTCACAAAAATATAATCACTGAACAGGAAAAAAAATAGTACCCCACTGTATATGGGCCAACCCAGCTATACTCAACCTGCGGCCCGCGGGCCGCATGTGGCCCGCCGGGCCTTTGTTATTGGCCCATCTGAAGTTACAAAAGATAGGTGTCAATAACCAAGGTATTTTAATTTCCCCTATAAATCACGAAAAATAAAATAATACCACAGATCCCTATTGCTACAATTTTTCAATACCAGACTACCGACCCCGTACGTTTTGCGTAATATAAATTACCTTTCATAATTATTTTTGTTTTTATTAACAGTTTGAAATATAATTTTTTGAGGAATTTCTTCAAATATTGATAATTTTTGTAGTTACTTTTTTTATAGATCAGCGCAATCTGCCAACACTTTATGCTTTCCAATATATGATTAAGCATATTGTAAACAATAACATATATAAATAAGAATGTGTTGGTCCAGTGTATGTATGTTACACATACATATGTATGTGTACGTAAGTGATAATTTTTTTTTAAAGGAAATCTTTAGAACCATGTACCAGATGTCGGTAGGTCTTATAAAATGTCGATATTTTCATAATTATTATGTTGAGTTTTTGAATTTTAATACTATTTGTATATTGGCAGTACAGTATCGGTTATGTTAGTGATACATTGATGCATAATTATAATGTGTTGGGATCTACGTGGAAAAATCTATGTAACAAACGAGTAGAACATTGTTTTTTTGTAACCTTAACTTTCAAACTCCATTTTCTCGAAACTAGTTTTTTCAGAATTTCGCATGTCTGTTACAATTTTTTTTATTGTATTCAGAATAATAAAGGGTCCTTTATGCGCGGAGCGCCACATATGTGGAATTTTGGAGTATTGTTCCCCAAAAATATAAAAGCGTCCAAAGATGTACCCAAATCCTACTAACATTCTTTGGGTATTTATTAAATAAATAAATGAATAAAAAGTTGTGTGCGAATCACCTTTAAGAAAAGTGAAATACACAAAGAACGTTTACTGTAACAAACTTACAGATTCTCATCTGGATGATATTATGAGGATAGCTAAAGCGACGAGGCAGATCTTGATAAAGTTTTGAAACAGTGTTCACGGTATCAAAAATCGAATTATAACATACAAACATCTTTGTTAAAACTTATTTTTTCATTAATAGAGTAACTGCATCGTTAACTTGGAATTACGTTTTAATTAGGACCTAAATAATTTTTGCTTGCGGCCCTCGACACCATGACTGAAACGTGTTTGTGGCCCCTATAAAAAAAAGGTTGAGTTTGGCTGGGCCAACCTGTATCACCCGTTCCTGAATGTGTGTCGCGAGGCGAACTAAGAGATTAGTTATCTTAAAATATTCACATTATTTAAAAGCTAACTCTAAAAATATATAAAAGTACCAGTATATAAAACAGAATAGAATTTAAAAAAAAATCGTCTGTATGGTTGTCATCAGGAAACTTCAACAAAAGGCTGGCAGCATTGCTGCGTTATATAATAATAATACTCTATACAGACAGGTGAAGAGTCTTTAAATGAAAATGAAACATAAATAGACACTACACACATAGACACCGACTTCCGAAATTAAAATTATTTTTCGCTTTGTAGTGTTTTTTAGTTATATCATATCTAGTGCGTATTGCGAATTTCAAAATGGACAAAAATATCGAACAGAGAGTTTCTCTTAAATTTTGCATCGCCCATAGAATTTCGTGTTCGGAGTCACTGAAAATTTTACAGAAGGCTTACGGTGAATCGACTTTATCAAAAACACTTGCTTATGGTAGGTATAAAGCGTTCAAAAGCGGTCGAGATGTGATAGAAGATTTGCCTCAGTCGCCCCGTACCATTTTTAATAATCACTTGGGTATAAAACATGTTGCGGCTCGCCTAATCCCAAAAGGCCTGAATTTTCTCCAAAAAGTCAATCGCATAAGCGTCGCTGAGGATATGTTGTAACGTGTCAATTCCGACCCAATATTCATGAAATGCATTGTTACTGGTGATGAAATGTGGGTTTACGAGTTTGACATGCAAACTTGTCAACAAGCTTCGGAGTGGCACCTTCAAAAAGAAAGAAGTCGGCTGGAGCCATATCTGGTGAAGATATGTCTCCAGCCGACTTCTTTCTTTTTCATAAACTCAAATTTTCAACTCAAATCTTGGCCCCCTTTTTCATTCGGTAGAAAACAAAGGGAGTATTCGTGGCGAGAAATGAACTCGATTCCGGAAAAAGTCGTTTAAAAAATGTTTTGATGACTGGATTAATCGTTGGCGTAAGTGTATTGTTTCTGAAGGAGATTTGGATGAATAACTAACATTTTGTGTATTATTGATCTTTTCCCGGTAGTTTCTTGACAGAGTAGTATGTATAACTTTGAAATAGTATAACTATTCTGAATTAAATACTACTTGTGAATACAAGTAGTATTTAATTCAGATTTCAGAATTTATCTCTCCGACATTTCTAAGGAATTTAGACCCTTACAACGAAGGAGAAGTACATAACACATATTAATAGAAAAAAATTTCTTGGCAACTTTTTCGTAAGCTCTTCGGTCGATCTAGCTCTTGGACTATACCTTAAAAATTGAACTGATTATGTCTTCTACACTAAGACCCGATTAAATGGGTGATTTGGCGAAATATAGCGACTAAATTTGGTACGAAAACAGATCTTCGCTAGGTGCCCTAGTTTTTGAGATATAAATGTGGTCAAACTGGAGAGATTCTCTCTAGCTCGGTCACCTAGAAACGCTTATAATTTTGGACCAGTGGTCATGCAAGTGTCAGTTACACAAATACATAGAGTTACCGAAAATTAAAAAATAATAGTAGTCATCATAGAAAACCAATTTAAAATGAAGAAAAAACAATGAAAAATAAGCGTTGTTTGTTTTTTAAACTTTTATTTATTTTCAATTTCTTATTTCGACTAGTTACATAAGAGTTTTTTTTTTTGCTATGCTGGCATGGCATATAATAACTCTGGCAAAGATAATGGCACACATTTATGGAATTATTGTATTGTCATCGGTCCTCGATAAGTCTACAAAGTTTAAATGAAATCTGACCGTTTGAAGTTGGTCAAAATCAAGTTCAAAGGAGTCGGTTACAAACATAGTTTCATACAAATCAAAGCGTGTTAAAAACAATCCAGGCTATAAGTAAGGCAATTGTACAGGTCAACAAAAAAGTTTAGATGGTGGCGAAATGCGGAACTACCTATTTCATGTCAGGAAAGTTTGGTAAATAATATTATCGTTTCGCTTTCGGCACCCGTGACGATGGGGGCCCTGGACACGGGCCCCGTGTGCCCTTACGGTAAAGACGGTACTAATAATGGCGGACTATTGTTGGTGGTTAACGCGTGATGATCCAAGTCGGAATTTCAAGTGAAAATCTCACAATCGGAGCTGCGGTGAAAAAAGCAAGATAAAAAGAAACTAAATAAAAAATGTTTATTTCTGCAGCCACCACCTGATTTTGATGAAGACAACGGTAGCCATTTACGTCAGCGCAAGCAAAGAGTGATGCATGCGCCCATCTTACGTGCCGTATATGATCGAGCGGATGACGATGCAAGCGCAGTGCGTACGCGCGCGCTCGCTATTCTTACGAAGTGCCTCTCCAGTAAACACGTGCCGTTGATCAACGCCATAAAGGTAAGTGTAACGCGCGTGAAGATTCTTAAGACGAAAGCGCTAGAGTAGTAGCATATTTTCATCGACGTATACAATTATATAACCTGACACTAACCTTGCAGAAAACGTAAGGTTACTTACTCCATAAGATTATTTCAGTGTAGTAACTGGCACTCGCTGGATGGTTTGTGTTGTAGAAACTGAACGACAGCGGCAACGCCAACGTGTCGCGCTTGATGGCCCTGGCGGCCCGCAGCGCCGTGGACGAGCGCGCCGCGGTGCGCAAGTCGGCCGCCACGCTGCTACTGCTGCTGCTGGCCGACCACGCCGCGCCGACGCAGCAGGTGCCGGCCGACCCCGACGTGCCGACGCCGGAGTCACAGCAACTAGTGGTCAGTACTAGCCCTACGACGAGAACGCCGCGGTGCGCAAGGTGGCAGCCACGCTGCTGTGCAGTAAACTGTAGGCTGACCCTGTCGCGCCCCCGCCGGAGTCAAAGCTTCTCGTGGTCAGTCATCATTCATAATTTCAGCCGAGAGACGTCCACTGCTAAACATAAGCCTCCCACAATTTCGGGGGTTTTGCCATAATCGCCACGCTTGGCAGGCGGGTTGGCGATCGCATTATTGTGGTAAAATGCATAGAGATCGCTGCTGCCCATTCTGTAGTAAGGCCCTTAGTCGTCTCTTATGACACCCACGGGAAGAAATGGGATAGTGCTATTCTTTACATCCGACACCAAACGTAACACTACGCGGAATTCGTGCGTTCAAACCTTTTAATGCAAGCTTTTTAGAACAGAAAATGTGATCCTTTAATTTTTTCAAAAATTCGATCGAGTGACACAAAAAAACGACTGGCTGGATTAATTTGGCCCTTTGTAGGGTTTTTGTGGACATATTGAACTGTAAAAGGCACACTTAACATTATTGGTTTCCTCAATATTTTCGATACAGCGCTTGATTTTCCAAAACACCACTAAAAGCCCTTTTTTGTTGCATTTTCAAATTCATGCGACAAAAGGAAGAAGTTGTTTTTTTCGCAAAATCAATGACTAGTCGTTAATTTTCTTAGGAATTCATTGAAGTCCTTGAAACCAACCTTCAACTTTCTGTGCGATCATTGGTTGCTGACATTTCGATAATCAAAGAAAAAAGGATCCTTTTCCATTTGAAGACAGATATCTCGGTATCATGGTTCCTAAAAAAATAAATTAAAACTAAATGAACGATGTATCCGATTCATACAGTGGTTAAGCAAAAAAAAAAAAAAAATTCCACGCCCGTAGACCAAAACAAAAAACTCAAAAAAAAATGTTTTTTTTTTGTTGCAGTTTTTTCCAAGATCAATCAAAATCCGCTGGCTCAAAAAAAAAAGTTCTAATCCAAAAACTAGACACTTGGAGCTACAATTTTCTTTTTTTTAATTTCTTTTACGACTTTTGCTCTCGAAGTTACGGCCTGTTGAAAATTGCCCAAAAATTTCGAATTTTATTTTTGATCCCTTAATTTTTTCCAGTAGTGTAAATATTTAAAAAAACATTAAGATTCTTTGTAGGTACTAAAAATACACGTGATATGGGTGGGGGGAGGTGGGGGTAGTCTTAAACCTCACCATGTATCACCAAGGGGGAGAGGCGGTTAAAAAATGCCAAAAAAGACACATCACGTGATTAATGGACGCCCCCTATTGTAAGCAGCATGTTACGGTTCACAATCTATCGACAGATTACAATCTCGCTAGATAGATTGTAATCTACTGGTTTTTACAATCTGACGGTGCATAGTGCATACTATAGATTTGGTATCTTTATTTATTCATTTTTAATCATTTAAAACATTTCTAAATACCTCTTGAAAACCAGACGCCACGAGTACGAGACCATACACCGATCACGTTCTGACATGATTATTTTAACATTTACCGTGACTTTGAGGCAAATCTTAAGGTTTACCAAGTTGTAAAAGTTCGAAATAAACGATGATCATAGAACGGTTCGAACTTTTACCATTAAGAGTTGGTAAATCTTAGGTTTTACTGAAAAATCTTAGCATCTACCGTAGTTCGGGCCTTTACAGTAACACATATGTATAAGGCGGCGAAGTTTTCAACCTACCGAAGTAAACTAACTATTAAGTAATAATAATTGTTTTTTTTTTTTTTTGTGAACAGCTTTTGGTGACTCTGTGTCGCGATGCGAGCATCATTGTACGGACATCTGCCATCGCCGCTCTCGGTGAGCTAATGACGTCGCGACCCAGCCTAGTTGTTATGGATGCCGTCCTTGATGGGCCTCTGCATCAAATCTCTGACCCAGAGACTAAGGTACCCATTAATTTTTATCGAAATTATGCAGGTCAAAAAGCATTTTGTTTAGTACTTTTTCTTGATCACCAGAGGTTATTTCACTCGACTACAGAAAACAAAAGGGTAATGAACAAACCCAGCCGTTTATGTATGTGTATGTTTGGCGCAGCCTGATCAACAGCGTAACTAACCCAACAAATATTGTTGAATTATCAAAATGAAAAGCATTGTCTTTGTTTTACGCTATTAGGCTGCAATTCTCGTGTCCCAATTGTGACAGTTTCGCACGACTTCCGCATAATGGCGAAGGAGTTCTTGCCAAGGACATTTAGTATCTCTAATTAGAGACCAGGGGGTCTAAAAAGGCCACATTAAGCAATACCGCTAAAACCAATTCATATTGTGAATTCCCAGCAATTCCTTAGCAATTCCTCTAATTTTCGTAAAATGGTGACACATATTAGCGATATCATTCTCAATTCAATTCACATCAGAATCATACTTGGTGTAAATGTTGCAGCATGAAAAAAATAAAGACCGTAATTTTACCGGTAAATATTTCTTTGAAGATTTAATTAATATAGTTGATTATTTTTAACTATTGAAATGTTATTAATTATAATATCCATAAAAACTTATAAAATAATCACAGATAAGCCCTAAAATGGGGAAACTAAATACAATGCAAACTTTATAAGCTGGCAATGCTTACTTAAAGTTTTTCTCTCTTTATATATGTGTGATCTGTGGTTATGTCAACAATAAATATCAACAAAACTTGTGTTTATTTTAAAACTTAAGTATTTCATGCAAGTTGGATCGTTTTTAATACAGAGTAAGTAAATACTTATTTAACCTTAATCAATATTTAATTGTATCGTTGTACAAAAGTATTTAATTGTACGTAATTCTTTGTAGGCATGGAAAAGCGTGCTGCTAGAGTATCCGAAACATTCTGCTCGACATTCTGCATTGAAAGTGGGAGCTCTGGCGCTATTGAACCCTTTACCTAGATCACTGCAGCCTAGTTCCTGCCAAACTCGTGCGCCAGCAGAAACCCCGCCCCGGCCGATGCTACAACAGTGACTTTGACTGTCGAACTCGGCAATTAAGATACCGTAGTGAGTGGAGTTTTCTAGCCCTACAGCTATTTTTATTGCGACTTAAGACTTATGATGACGATTGAAAATGATTATGATGTTAATTATGTAACGTATGGTCGCCCTCTGGCTGGACATAAAATTGAGTACTATCATTAACATTTACCATTAACTAAACAGTAACTGAAGACAAAGAAGTTTTTGGGCTCCAAGTCTACTATTAGTGTCACCCTGTCATCATTGGTGTTCTTAGAGTGTTATAAACAATGATATTATTATTTTCAAATTAATTTTATTTAGAAGTTATGTTAATTATTGTCTGATGATTTGGCTTTCTTAAAAACCACACATTTTCTTTTTTAGCCTGGTGGAATTGTTCCAAGCAGTCATCGTTTGCCTCTGCAGCTTCGTGACTAGCATCAACACAAAATATTCATAGAAAAATAAACTGATTAACTATAGTGTTTATGTTAGTTTCATTATTTGATTATTGCTAGATTTTTACACAGTACAACATGAGAATTATAAATTTATTAAAATTGTGTATTGTTTTATTTAAATAATAGGTATAAAGATAAAATGTATGTCCTATTTTATAGATACACACTACCTAATAAAATTGGAGTAAAAGTAAAGTAATATAAGGCCTATGTCCCACGTAGGTTGTAGATTTTTATTAGGGTTCCGTAACCAAAGAGTAACCAGGACGGGACCCTATAACTAAGCCTCCGCTGTCCATTGGTCCGTCCATCTGTCTGTCTATGAACGGGCTGTATGATGTGGAAAATAAATAAACCTACATATTTTCTCTGGAAATGTTTATTACTTACCGGGTGCAAACTACAAAAATAAGCTAGGTGTGAATAGTGTGTACTTTTGAATAAGTCTTTTTTCAACTGGGACAAGTGTTACGAGTTATATGATAATTGATTTTATTTCTGTTAGTAACACAACATAACATGACATCACGCCTTGTTTCCCCGAAGGGTTAGGCAGAGGTGAACCTATAGTACACCCACATTTCGCCTGTTATGTCTGTTAGTAGGTTTGTACAAACACTTTTACATGTCAATGATATTTTTTAAACTAGATGAGTTCGGCGTTTCCTAAGTGACTACTCTGAGAAGAAAGTTACTGGTACCTACAGCTATCACACTGTTTTATCCACTAATTTGGTGTTTCATATAGTGTACGCCCTTGATAACCTGTGGTATGATCCAGATGCTTTAGTACTAAGTGGATCTACTCAGTGCCTGTGAAATATGATTATATGATTGTAGTAATTTGTAACATTCACAAGAGTAGATGGTAGTGTCCATTTAGAACTGCTTCATTAAAACTGACTACTTCATTACTATTCTTGAAGGTAGGTTGTATGTTTATTTCATGTAAGTTGGATCGTTTTTAATACAGAGTAAGTAAATACTTATTCATCTTAAATCAATATTTAATCGTTAATCGTTGAATATATATGTTGTGTTGTGTATATGGTGTGCGCCCATATTAGCCTGTTGTGTGATCCAGATGCTTAAGTATTAATTGGATCTACTCAGTGCCTAAAATATGAAAAGAAGATTGTAATAATTTGTAACATTCACAACACTAGATGGTAGTCATCATCTCAGCCGCAAGACGTCCACTGCTGGACATAGGCCTCCCCCTATTTGGGGGGCTTTGCCATAATCGCCACGCTTGGCAAGCGGGTTGGCGATCGCAGTATAAAAAAATAAAATAAATAAAAAATAAAATAAAAATTGTTTATTAATAACAAGGGACACATTTACATTAAATACCATAACGAATAAAAATAGAGCAGATTTGCTAATTTGCCTGAACTAGGTAGAACCTGTGTTTCAGGCTACAAATGCACAAATTCTTAAAGTAATAAATTAACAATGTGTAGTAATAATTAAAATTAAAACATAGGTAACAAAAGTAAAATAACGTGTTAGCGGTTTTATTTGCAGACAACTAGTAAATCTTCCGTCTGTGCATAATCTATGGTTAGTAAATATTGAAGTATATGTTTTTTACAGCTATAGTAATTTAATTTATAGATACTTAGTTTTCTATTTAATCTATTGTACAGAAATGGGCCTGGTGCCTGGTGGGCCTGGTGCCAGTATATGTTTTTTACAGCTATAGTAATTTAATTTATAGATACTTAGTTTTCTATTTAATCTATTGTACAGAAATGGGCCTGGTGCCTGGGCCTGATGGGCCTAAAAATGTATAGAATCTTTCTACAAAGACATGTTTTGTGGTTGCATTTGTCGTACATACTATATCATTCCGTCTCTTGTTAGTATTGTCAACAGTGTAGGCAAGCATGGTGTGCTGTTTTAATACTAATTGCATAATGAAAAGCTGCCGAACAGTCAGCACGTTGCAGGTTTTATAGAGTAAATCTGTGGGAAAGAAAAAGGGATGGAAGTTTGCTACCTTTAAAATTGCTCTCTGAGCTCTTTCAAGAGGAAGTAAATTCGTTTTTGGTGCACCGGCCCTAGAGGTGATACAGTATTGAATAATAGATTGACATAAGGCCAAATAAACTTGTGTGATTAATTTTTTGTCTGCTAATGTTCGCAGTTTCTTAAAAACATATATCAGTTTGCGCACTCTTTTACTAAGGCTTTCAATATGTATTTTAAAAGAAAGTGTTTCGTCCATTATAACCCCCAGGTACTTAATGTTGCTCGTTTTGCTGATAGAAGGACAATTACACGTGCTGACTGCACAGTTTCCACATTGATGGGCATATAGACAAGGGTTAGTAATGTTAGGTTGAGGTTTGCGCATGGAGAAGTGAATATATTTCGTCTTGTCGGCATTTAATGTTAATAAATTGCTTTGAAGCCAATTAGTCACAGAATTTAATCCTAATTGAGCGAGTTCGAACAGTTCGCTACGGCTTTTTGCGGTAAATATTAACGCAGTGTCGTCGGCATATGATATGATTTTCCCGTCTTTAATATTTAGATTACACAAGTCATTTATATAAATAAGGAATAGTGTGGGGCCCAAAATACTCCCCTGGGGTACACCGAAACTAGTATTTTTCTGCTCATCACTCGTAATATTATCTATTTTAACGCATTGGTACCGGCCGTCTAAATAGTCAGTAAAGAGTTTCAGCGGCGTTCCTCTTATTCCTATAGTCTCTAATTTGTTCAGAAGAAGAGTTACAGATACCGTGTCGAAAGCCTTGGCTAGATCGAGAAATACTCCCAGGGTCTGGTGTCCTTTACCAAGGTCTCGTGAAATAAGATCAGTCAGGCTATGCACCGCATCGGCGGTCGACAATTTGGCTCTAAAACCAAATTGCGCAGGGGAAAAGATGTTGTTTTTTTCTAGATAATTAACTAGTCTAGTGTTTAAAATTTTCTCTAGTATTTTTGAAATCGACGGTAGTAAGGATATCGGCCTATAATTATTAACTAGTCTTTACTTCCGGATTTAAAGATAGGGATTACAACTGCCTTTTTTAGGCAACTCGGAAAAATTCCTTTGGAAAGACAGATTCGAAAAACGTGCGTTAAGGGAGGTATCAAAATATGTTTAAAGAGTTTAAGAATCTTATTGCTTATATTATCCCATCCAGCTGCACAATCATCTTTTAGCCCGGAAATTATTCGGGATATTTCATCTTCATCAGTGTCCAGCAGAGCAAAAGATTTTGAATTACGGCAAATGATTGATTTTTGAAAAGATGATTGGTCGCAGTGTTGTGGAATCTGCTCGGCAAGAGTTTTCCCAACATTTATAAAATAGTTATTTACATTGTTAGCTGTTATGAGTGGTGAAGGATTTGCAAGTAGTAAACTCGAACTTGATTCACGCTGTTTTGACATATTGGTGATATTTTTAATACTTTTCCAAAGTTGTTTGCTATTTTTACCTGCTCTATTTAATTGTCTTTTATCGTAATCAGTTTTTATATTCCTTAGGAGATTGTTGCAGAAATTCCTGTATCTTTTATATGTGGTTTGAATTATAACATTTTCAGGGTATCTCTTAGTTTTCTGATGAAGTTTATCTCTGTGTCTTATACAGCGAATTAATCCAGAAGTAATCCACGGTTTAATATTATAAAGTTTTTTATTTACTGTAGAAACTGTCGTGTTTTGTAATATTGCTTGTTGAACATGTTTTATTATGTACGATAAAGCCAAATTAGCGTCAGCAGTATTGTAAACTAGGCTAAAGTCAATGTTGCATAAATCATATTCGAGTTTGTTTGTGTTTAATTTGCTAATAGTCGGAGGACGATTTAGTTTAGGCAGCGATAAATTTACTGTCAGTAGAACTGCGTGATGGTCAGTAATTGTTGAGTTAGTAACAAGCGTAATATATGATAGGCTTGTTTTGATCATCATATGATCTAAGCAGGAACCGCTCTGATGTGTAGGCAATGTGTGAGCAGGAAGAAACCCATGGTATAAGCAGATGTTAAGGTAATCCTGAATCCCTGCATCGCAGTACTCAGAACCAATATTTATGTTTAAATCACCTGTTAGTATAACATTCTTAAATGAACTGAGTGCTAGGAGAGTCTGGTTTAAGGATTTGTTAAAAGAATCTAAGTTTCTAACGGAAGGGGATCTATACATAGCGATTATCGCTGTGGTTGTACTAATTTTGATGACTAAACAATTACTCATACTCTCTTGTAGACTATGTTCCTCGACTGTGACCTTTAATGATTCCTTAGCAAATATTACGATACCGTCATTTTGATTATGGTTTATTGTGGTATGTAATACGTTGTAACCCGGTATTACTGGAATATTATCGTAGCGGTTAGCTAGCCAACACTCGGTAAGTACCATTATATCACAGTCAAAGTTAAGTCTATGAAGAAAAATGTTAAAGTTATCTATGTTTTTAAAAATACTACGAATATTTTGAGTTAGTACAGTTAGTGAATTTTGATAGTCGGAAAGATATTTTATGCAGTCCTCAACGTCGCATGTACAGTATGATGGTAAAATGCATAGAGAACGCTGCTGCCCATTCTCTAGTAAATCCCTTAATCGCCTTTTACGACACCCACGGGAAGAAATGGGGTGATGCTATTCTTTATGTCCGGCACCACAAGGGACTATATTTGGAACTACCTTAAAACTGACTACTTCATTACTATTCTTGAAGGTAGGTAGTACTCATGCCAGCGCGGCAGTACATATGTACGGCTCCAGCTCATGGACCTTATCACAACATATATTTAGCCTATACAACCGAAAAAGCCTGGAGGTCCCACATTTGAAACGCTATGTCCATTTTTCGAAGTGCCACAATTCATTGGTGACTTAAAATGGACTACATATCACGAGCGTGCTCAACAAAAAATTCTTAAGGGCCCGGCGACGGTCAATCTGTCCATACAAACGTAATACCAAAATCATTTGCAATTTGAGCATATTTCCACCATTTTAAGATGATATTCGGCTTTAGACAGTATTTATTTAGGTTATGGTGACGTTTTTTTAAAAAAAAACTGAGCTAAAATGAAGTTTGAGCGAATTGCATTTCGCACATTTTTACAACGTGAATGACATGTTTTCTTTTTGTTTTTTCTGCATTAAAAACAACAATATCTGTAATAATATTATATCCATAACACAGCTTATATTACCAAGATACAAAATAACGAAAACCAATTTAAAATTCATTAAGTTTTCATTCATCATTTTTGGTATTACGGAACACAGCCAAATTATCATAAATTTTCAATAGCTAATAGTGCTATCGCGTCTCACAAAAATGTCAATGTGTGCACGGTCGTGCGGCTCGCAGTACGTGTGTTGTGTAGCGCTCGGACATGCATTCACACTAGCGCAACTAGCATTTTGGGCGTACTTTTATTTGTTTATTCAATTGTATTGTGATATTTCTGACATTATTATTGACCTATGCTATGGAACTTGGATTTTGATTTTTCTTCTGATTTGGTATCGAGTACAGAGACTGAATGACTGATGAGAATGTAGAATTCTGACGAACTTTGTTTTTTTTTTTTGTTGGATGGAAAATCATCAAATGACTTTTCCCGTTCTGGGCGGAGCGGGAGGGCGTGTCAGACTTTTACCGACTAAAACCCACCCATATTCCATCAGTTGCCCATATGCCAGGGCCACAGTAACTCTTTCGAACGAATCTCGCGACCCTGGCAGGAACTTTGCTTTGTTTACGGACCTAGATTTAGGCGGGTTGCAGACTAAGAGCTAAGCTAAGTTAGTTTTGCTTAGCTCGCATAGCTGACGCAGTTTTCCATACATATCGCAGAGTTTGCGGTCTGCACACAAGTATGGAAAACTGCATCAGCTATGCGAGCTAAGCTAAACTAACTTATCTTAGCTCTTGGTCTGCAACCCGCCTTATTGTTTACGATTCGGTTTGGCTGCCAACATGGACTCCGAACGTTGGGATGTGTCTCACAGTAAGTACCTATTAGCCAATGATATATTATAAGTTATCTGCCTAATATTTTCTTGGCTACTAATTGTTTACACATATTTAAACTCAGCCCAATGAAATAAACATTATTTATTTCGTGGGTCGAGGTTAATAGTAGCAAGTACCTAACTAAGTATATTTTGTATAAGTTAGTATTTACCTACCTATCTAGGTATAGGTTAATTATGTTATGACTACGTTAATGTAATACGTTAATTATGTTATGACATAACACACGTTCCCACGGACGTAATAAAATCGCGGTTGGTTATTTTCGTGCACTGGGTCTTCAAAGTACTGCTCAGCGCCAAGAGGTGAAAATCCAACTGGGCTTCGACGTGCTGAGACTCACCCGCGCTGTAGGGGTCTACTAGGACCGATGCCTGCCGGGGTCGCGTGATTGTTCGAAAGAGATACCGTGACCCTGGCACATGGGCAACTGATGGAACACGGGTGGGTTTTAGTCAGTAAAAGTCTGACACTCCCTCCCGCTCCGCCCAGAGCGGGAGAAGTCATTTGATGATTTCAGATACTGAAAAAAAAAAAAAAAAGACTCACCCGCGCTGCACTCTGTTGTATTCTCAATGCTCGGTTCAACACCGACAGTTGAAAATGAGTAGTAGTGATTCGCGGATTCTGGCGCAAGCGCCAGAGCCCGCGCTTGCACCAGAGCCCGCGAATCTGTAGCACCCATCGTAAAAAAAAAAAAAAAAAAAAAAAAAAAAAAAAAAAAAAAAAAAAAGGTTTTGGTGTGCTCTGATCTCAAATCTGCGGTCCATTTTAGCGTAGGATGCGTGGTTCTGGAGTTATGCAAATCAATTAACTGTTATCTCATTGATTTCCGGTGGTCCTGCACCCTCATTAGCATTCCATTGTTCGCCTAATCCTTTTATCTATTATACTTCGAACACCTCATTACGTTGCGCCAGAACCCACGAATCTGTTGCCCTACGGTTGATTTGGCGTTCTTATCTATTACTCATTGTATGTCTGCTTTTCTATGTCATCAATAAAACACATTCATTTTTATTTCAATATTTTATTACTTTTTTCTACAAAATATGAGCGGAAGATCTCATCCACAAAAATATCATTGTGCAGTGTGTTCCCTGTAAATATGTTCGTAAAACTATGCATTGAACATCCCTGAAACTTAAATAGCAAATACATTAAGCAATATTCACCACAAACTGAAGTCCAATCATTCTGAATC
This sequence comes from Aporophyla lueneburgensis, assembly GCA_932294355.1. Taxonomy (NCBI): domain Eukaryota; kingdom Metazoa; phylum Arthropoda; class Insecta; order Lepidoptera; family Noctuidae; genus Aporophyla; species Aporophyla lueneburgensis. The sequence goes on along the minus strand of OW028746.1, from coordinate 14,355,154 downwards.
CTATCAACATTCCAGTCCCATCTCTTACAATTCCTTTTCAAAAACTGGAGATGATATCGCTCAGGTGTTCGTCCATATGAATCAAAATATTGACCGATACCATTCGTATCGATATGTACAGCTACCCAGTGTGAACCTGGTTTATCATCCGCATCCAAATTGCATATTATATACGTTGGTACATGTGTATACATAGGTAGTCTATTAGCAGCATAAACATTATTTTCTAGACTGGGATGAATCTTTTTCATATGTTTTTGTAATTCTAGTGTATCCATGATATTACTGTTATTAGCAGATTATTACAGTACCAATCTATTCAATGGTTGTCATAGGAATGTTCAATTATAGTGATTTGTAAATATTAAATCGCATTCTTTGTGGGAGTCACAAAGCTTAGGATTATCATTTTGCTGCAGCTAATTTAAAGTTTGTTATATGGGTCTGATTATATTAAATAAAACACTTTGAGTACATAGACATTTTTAATTAACTGATCAACACAATAATTATTAAATAAATAAATTAAATACAGACATATTATTATCAAAATACCATTTTCTAATACACACAGCATTATTCAATGCACAATTCAATTTATGGTTCACACAATTAAAATCAGTTTTATTTTTACACAACTTTTTTTTTAATGTCGCAAAATTAGGACATCCCTTCTCACCTATGTCAATCACTTCACAGTTTGCACATAACTCTTTAATCCACGTAATCTTTTCCAAACCCTTTGTCATAATTTTTTTATTTTCTAAATATGGTAAAATAACACGTTTAAACTCTTTGTAGTCTATGTAGCCTTCACTCCAGTAAATTCCTCGATTTCTTTCTAACCATCTCACCTGCTTTTTTTCTTCTAGTGTTAGGTAATGGAATGAATATGGTGGTTTCACCAAGAACGTCTGTGTATGATCATGACTCGCAATGGCCAATTCTTTGATAATAAAATGATTTAAAGAATCTTTAAATCCTTGATAGCATATTGCATACAATTTGTTTTATTTAATTTTATAATGTTATCTTTAGTTACACACACACAAAATGCATTAAACATAACACATATATCTAAAACACAACACACATTATAATCCTAACTACTATAGTCTACAGTAACATTTCTATTTTTATCTATTTCAATAATATTATCAAACTCAGCATAAACAATACAGTTAATTGTTTGTATTAGTGAGGATTCAAATCGTACTTCTAATCTTACACTACCATGCTTTATGAGATTCCAATGGGCTGATGAGTTAGCTGATAAATCAGGAGTTAAATCAAATGCTAAAAGACAGTAACCTTTGGCATACTGTTCACGAGAGATTGCATTTCCTTCATTAAGAAAGTGAATACCAGTCCCCGAGAATAGAGTATGATATGCTGATGTAAATATATTATTATTAAAAGATGGTTGCAAAGCTTTGGAAGGTATTTGTTGACCATCAATATATAAGCTGAAAGAGTTAATACCATAGTTTTCAAAGTTAAATGGATTTTTAGTAAGTGAACCATTAAATGCAGAATTATTCACAAAACCAATAATACATCTTTTGGGTACCTGTCCTAAGAATATATTATCAAGAGTTTTTCCTTGAACACCCGATGCAATTGTTAAAACTTTAACTTCAGCACGAGTAATAGGATATTTAGCAGTGGTAGAAGCTAAAACTTTCTGATGTGCGAGTAATACACTTGGATTAATTCGTGCTCTTCGAACAATAAGAGTTGCGTCCGTAATGCAAACTTTAAACTTTACATCATTTGACCCAGCAATTAAATTAAAACTCTCTCTTGACCGAACTAATTTTACACTCATTTCAACGCCATTAATTAAAAATTTATCTTGATTGAAAATGTCACCATGAAGATGACCAATCATTTCTATTTCCCTGCTTTCATTAACTAATTCCTGTCTTTTAACAAATCCTATGTTTTTACCATCTGTGGAATCCATTTTTCCTGCTGTATCATCATACCAAAGACTACAAGTAAGATGAGATTGTTTAGCAGCAGGAGCATAGTTTAAAAGGGTTTCCATGTATGCTCGATAGGCATAGGTATTATTAGGTGGTGATACAAGTTTTTGGTTTAAATAAACATCGAGTTGACTAAAAAGTGAATGCAACCAATTATTTACAGGTGCTACTGCTGTAGCTGATATCAAGTTTGTTGAATCTTGATTTAATACTTTTGCCTTTATGTGGAGTAATGTATGAGACAAATCTATGTAGTCATCGCCTGTTCCAGGAACTTGAAACTCGATAGGTCCATCATCAGCAAGAGATGAAATTGGTTTATAGTGAATCCACAATCCATTTTCAATGCTTGTTTGTGTAGACGGTAATGCAAACAAATCTAATTCTGACTTAACGCACTCACAAGAATGATTATGAAGGAAAGACATACTTAATTTGAAAATATATCTTTGATGTTTTTTGGTTTTAGACCAAGTTTTTTCGTAGCTTTCACTTTAGCTGTTAGTGGTGGAATGAACGAGGCCAATCGTTTTCTTTTACTTATATACCCAGATCCTGTCATGTTAAATCGATCAATTTTGTCATCAGCCTTTCGTTTTAAGTTTGTACTAACTTGCTTTAGACGATCTTTTATTGAGGCTTCCATAGGACGGGCTTGAACCATATCCGATAAAAGTCCTACTCCAGCGTTTAATGCCTCCTTACCAACCACTCGAGCACCACTTGAAAGTAAAGGTAAAACTGATCTAAATAACCCTCCTAAGAAGCTCCCAATACCATGACCGCGTTGGTATGGTGAACCCTTATAAATTACTCCAACTCCTGATCCAGCTTGATGTGAATAATAATTTTCATATGGACATTTATGATGATCATGAGGAGAATACATTATTATAATTTGCGGAAATGTAGTTTAACACACACGGTTCCAAACTGGAATGGTATTTTTTGTCCTGTGCTCGATCTTATATCTATTTCCAGCGTATCGAACTCTCTTCGCATAACAGGTAAGTAGTGAGGTGGAGAGAAAATGTACATTTTATTCGCACCATAAATGTATTTTGAAGGATCTAATGAAATGACTCTTAATAGTGGAGTCATAACATCACCCACAATCTGAGGATCGATAATGTCGCAATATAGAAATAGTTGAGATGGTAACCCTAAGTGTAAATTAGCAGGACACTTCCCAAAATTTCTGTCTAGGAGATTTGTATTTGGTTCATAACCTAGTTGTAAACTTAATTTGGGTGATAATGTTACGGATGTTATATTTTTATCCAAAACAGAAACAGACACAAATTTTGTTATTTCATCATAACGAAATTTCAAGCTCTCTCTGATACCATTTAACGCTCTTAAAATATGTTCAACGTTATCGTAGTTGGTAGCGGGAATATGTTTTTTGTAGTACACTGTTGATGGTTTATCTTCATTAGGCATTAACATGGTTTTTGTGATGTATACAACATTTTCATGATCTTGAACAGTAAACATGGTGCATGGATATTGAAACTCGACAACTCCAACCGCCCATTCACCTTCTAATTTCATAGCTTTTGGTAATTTTGTTGAAAAATTTGTGGTCTTGTTATCAGGAAAGTATTCCATTGAACTATTGCTGAGCAAAGTTAAATAAAAACTTTCTTTATTCATATTTCTTTTAAACTAGAAGCTAAAATCCAACTGTTAAATTTATCTGGATAACCTTTCCACTTCACTAATACTTCTTTTCTGTTACCCGAATAACGAGTGCCAATTATTTTATCTATTTTATATTGTGAGGTGGGGCTGTAAGTGACCTTCTGTAATTCTCTTTCATAAAAAGTACCAACTATTGGTTCATTTTGTAAATCTGTTATTGTATAAACAACCCATGGAGATCTATCAATTATTGAAGATATAATAAATATTTCATCACTCCAATTTGATTCATATCCTTTTTGGAAAACATGTTTATATTTAGTTATTCGAACATAATCACCCACGTTGAAATTTGGTTTTGGATTTTCTAGAGAAAGTTTGTTTGACCCTCTATCATAAAGATTAGTCCAAACTGTCATAATATTGTTGGAACTTACATCACATGGGCACATCTTAATACTCGAGTGAATGCTGTGATTATAAGAGTATATTAAATCTTGTAAAACATCTATATATCTATAAGTATTATTATGAGTGAAATAACGCCACATTTTCATTTTTAGAGTTCTTTGAAATCGTTCAACAATACTAGCCTTAATATCAGGATTGTTAGTGGTATAGTAATTTATCTTTTTGGATTTAAAGTATTTTTGTACATCTTTTGAAACAAATTCTGTACCTTTATCAGATTGTATGTGAGTAGGTGTTGTATTACTTTCAGTAAATATACTTTCAAAACATTCTTTAGTTGTTTCTGAGTTTTTCTTTTTCATTGGTCTTGCAAAAGCATATTTACTAAATACATCAATAACACAAAGTATGTAGTTGAAACCATCATTATATTGAGAATAAGTTCGCATATCACTTAAATCAGCTTGCCACAGCTCATTAATATTTGATAGAATGTACTTATTACGCGGGAATTTTTTCCGAATGGGTTTATGTAATGTATATGTTTCTTGTGATTGTAACCATTCCTTTGCTTGCTTTTTATCCATTTTACCCTTCATAGCTTTTGATAATTTATCAATACTACCAAAACCAGCGGGGTTAGATGGATCATAATAAATCCTGTTAATTTCTTCTAGTACGGGGTCCATTTTTCCCAATCGATCTTTTTATGTATTTTAGTTATAGATCTTTTATCTCCACTGCTCGGTGTAGAAAACTCTTGAACTTCAATCTCAGAGGTTTTGTTCAGATCTTTTACTTGAAGTTGGTTAATAAACTCACATCTCTTTGGATTTCCAATATAAGTAAGTGGTACTTTAATATCTTTTAATGCTTTAGCAAATCTATCCCACCCTATCGGATCACTTTTTTTTAAGGGTCTAAGTGAATCATTTATTAAATCAACAATATTACTTCCTGGAATTTTTTCATTATCAATTATGACTGTGCCTTCATTATCCCAACGTATTTTACTTTTACTTGTTCCAATTAAGTTTAATAATGACTCACCTTTTTTATTATAAGTTTTTGGTATTAAACTGAGTATTTGTGTTGATGAATACAGTGGATTTGCCTCACTTTCTATACTTTTAATAGATCCTTTCTCCTCCAACAAAGATTCAGCATCAACTGAACTTTTTAGATCTCTATCTTTATTTTTAAAACCAATTTTAGACCCATTTGAATCTTCATTAGATGTATCAGAATAAATTGGTAATCTGAGTGGTTGACGATCCTCTTCGGTAAAGTGAAGGTATCTTTGTAGTGTTTGTAAATATAACATCCACTTCTTTCGGTCTTCCGTCTTACTATTCATAATATTTTGCATTTCAATATCTAATCGAGACAAATTACTAGTAACCTTATTTTCTTGTTTTAATTTTTCAATCAATCCCGGTTCAATAAGTATCATTTTCTTAGCATTTTCCATGTTAACTGGCTAGTCCACTTACTAATCCACTCAATATTGCACCTAATATTATTGGTAAGAAAGCCCCTCCTTTTTGTATAATAATATTTTTTCTTAGTTTATGTTTACACTTATGCACCAGTTTACGGAGTATATTTTTGTGTTTATTCAATTTTTGTTTATCTTGATCTTTAAGAGGTATCTTTCCTTGTAAAACGTTATGAATACATTCACAAATACAATTTATTTCTTCTTCATCACACGTTTTAAGTAACGCTCTTTGATATTTTGGTTTAAGCGTATGCAAAGCGTTTAGCAAATGTTTATGCGTTGTGAGTCGACGATGCATCATTTAGAAATGATTTGAATTGTTTGATTCTTGGTGTATTTAAACTGCAAAGCGTTTAGCAAATGTTTATGCGTTGTGAGTCGACGATGTATCATTTAGAAATGATTTGAATTGTTTGATTCTTGGTGTATTTAAACTCTTTCGTGGGGACGTAGACTGTGCAGTAACCATTAAATGGGAATACATTTGTCTTGATACGACAAAAATCATTTGTATTCTGTTTTAAATCTACCATTAAATATCCATGCGCTTCTAAAGTTGCATCCCTGTAGGCGTCTTCAATGAATTTTGGGTTATCTGGTGAAACTTGTCGTGCTAAATATCTTATTTGAGTTTTATCTCGAGGGTTTTTAAAATAAATTATATAACTTGAGTTTAAAGAAATGTCTCTTTGACCTTTACCTTGATGAAATAAATTTTGTGTTAAATAAAATACACTAAGATTCCTGTGATGACTACCTTTTGTAAATATATCCACAATTCTTCCATCAGACTCTCTCATTAGATCATCAATAATAATAAGGTGTGGGTTTTCACCATCAAACATATTAAGATTTGGAATTCCTTGATGATAGTTAACATTTGGTAAATTATTTAAAGCCTGCATTTCATCAAAGCACCATGTGATCTGATTAAAATCACAATTACATATTTCTTTAACTGATTTTATGAAATTTGTTACAAAATTTGACTTCCCACATCCACTTGGTCCTGCCACAATAGCAGTAAACGGATGGATAAAGTGAAACATTTCACACGTCTAGAGTTTTAAAGGGATGAAATAAAAATGAAAATTTTGGTGTAAAAATTAAATATATATATATATTGCTAAAATTATATAAAACATGTAATTTGTGAAAAACAGAATGATCTGTATACTATTTCTAACACAATTAGTACTTATCAGAATTTCACAATCACCTCAACGTCAAATTTAAGCACACAAATAAAAACTACAATTATTTTACATTATTTACAATCAAACAATAAATTTTAAATATGTAATAAACTATTATATAACATTACAGTAATATCATAATTTTACAATCAGTACAAAATTTGTATATACACACAGAAATAAAAGTAAAAAGTATTACACTTAGCGTAATTTATAATGTCCCCAAGCCAATGTATCAATGTTGTTGTTCATAATACATCGTTTGGTATCATTATATGATAAAGATGTTTTATTTATTTTTTGTGTAAAAATAGTGTGTTTGATTGACTTAAATCGAAGCATACTACAATATAATACATTTTTATTAAACAAACACGATTTGTAATTTTCCATATTCATTTTTTTGGTAACACTTTTGTTAACCCCTTTTGCCTTTGCTATAAATTTATCTTCTATTTCTAAGGCATACATTTTTGATCGCAACCCTACAAATTCCTTCAATACTTTACCATTATTCTCATCTTTAAAAAAACCTAACTTTTTTTTATTTATTTTTGGATATCCGTAAATATTATTTTCCGGGTAATCTGATGTATCGAAATAGTGAAGTAGATCTGGTTTTATATCCTCATAAAAATTGTCTGTAAAAATTTGATATATCAAACTATCGGTATCGGTGTACAATAACTTAATTTTATTATGAAACTTTTTAATCATGTAGTTATAATGAAATTCATACATAAGGGTCTTAGATATATCTAAAATACAAAATCCTAAATAAATCGGCTTATCATAAATTAATTTTGTTTTGTGTAATTGTATTGCAACTAAATGTTCTGAAAATATTGATAAACTATGGAATTCTGGTTTTGCAATCCAATCCTGAGCACCTAAAACTTTACCACGATTATCCCAGTGAGTTAGTAGTTTAACGTTTACTCTTTTTTCAATATTTTCCATAGTCTTACCGAAGACAGAATTGTTCATTAATTTAAAAAAGTCTTTTTCAAAGTTTGATGTAGCTAACGTTCTCAAACTAGTATTTAAGTCTATGTATTTCTTTAACCAAGAACTCTGTTTAAATTTTAAAATTCTATGTACTTTAATTAATTTAATCCCCATTTCAATGCATTGTTTTAAATTCCTGTAGTGAATGATGTATTTATTTTTATTATTTAAATTAGGAACTAATTTAGTTTCTTTAGTATTACCCACACATATGTTTTCAGGACATAACGGAAAGTCAGAATGCAAATTATGAAGTTCATCAGGATATTCCAAATCAACTTCTAAAACATAACCGAAATCAGAGTTATCCGACACATTATAATCTGTATTAGAATCTATCCATTCGAAACCACCAACAGGAAGAGATTGAGACATTGCCCAACCATATAAATTATTCGCATCAAAATATGTTAGATATGAATTAGGTTTTTCACTATCATAATCTTCCATGAATTTATTATTTGCTCTAGCAAAACGATTGCTACACTGAGATACACCCCCTCTAATACCAGCTTTAAAAAAAGCAATTTTGTCATAGTCCGTTAACAATTCTAATTCTATTTTGGTAAATTTTAACATTGCATCCCAACTTAAACCTGGGGCAGTATAGTAATGAGCAGGATCTAATCCATAAGTTTTAATACAAAGCTTTCTAAAGTTTTCGAATACATCAGTCAAAAGTAAAACATCAGTTTTTAAATATAAATTGGAATAATCAGACATACTACTACACTTAAAATGTTGCCAAATATCTTTTGCGTGATTATAATCATCATTTGAAATATTTGAATCTGTGAGTGAACTATAAAATTGGTGTTGATCAGGAAGTGATGGATGTTTCAAGCAATCACTATTACACATAAATTCATAAGGATAAATACCTTTCCGTCTTAAACGTGAAAAATCTTCATTATTAGGATAGTTCCTTTTTAGTTCTGTAAACTGATCATCATTAAGATTTTTAGCTAGTTGATCTAAACTACACGATAAAAATTTCAATGAATCTATGAATCTTAAACTTACTGGTTGATTATTTATTGTTAACTGTTTTGAAAATGATATGTATCGTTCTTTATTTTGTGGAATAACTTCAACTTTGTCATCATCGAGGTTTAATGCATGGATAATGAAATGAGCATCGTAATGACTGAGGTTATGTAAAAATATTGGAATATGACGAGGGGTTCTGTACTTAGAACTACACACTTGATGTGCAACACCCCTAAAACTGCCAGTGTGCCAATCAAAATCGTAAAAAAGATCTTCATTTAACTCAGTTTCACAAATATGACATATGTTTGAATTTGAAATTTTAATTTTATCTTCATCTGATAATGGAACGAGACATTTTTGGAAACTATTTTTTTTAAATATTGTTTTCACATCTTCACAAAGGCGATTCATAAACACTTGTGCACAGTTTGACCCACTATACGTCTCATATTTTGATAATCTGTTATCATATGAACATTTAATGTAATATCCAAAACTATACACTTCATGTTTTTGAATATTAATTGTACTAGGCTTGGATGGATCGTTACTACATGATTCTATTGGGTTCAAAAATGCCTCAAAGTCTGCATAAACCACAAAGGGCATTTTCAACTTTTTCACGAATTTATCAAATTTTAATTTATTATTTGAGGTTGCTTTACCAAACCAATCCTTTTTGGAATCCTCACCGTTTGGTAATTCCGTACAAATGTGAGCGCAATCATATTGTTGATGGTTATTAAGTCTTTCCTCCGATGGGAAATGAAGTAAACATGAATCACATATATAAACTGCACAATGATGTCTTGATATTTGTGAACTAACTAATCGCGATAAGTTTTTAATATAACAGTAATGATTGTTAGTACCATTCGATATATATAGTAGGTTAATATGATTAGGTGTACGACATTTTGTTAAATATAAAGGACCTACAACAGAATTACACTTTTTTTCTTTATTATACTCTAAGCCAAAAACATTAATACTAATATTGTTTAATTTCTCTACTTTTGATATATCTGCAATTATAACCGGAAAAGAAATACCAGTAAATTTTAGTTTATTTCCATGAATTGCGTAAGATGCTACCCGATCTACACTTTTACATACAGGATATAAACCAGAGAGTAATGCCCATTTGAAACACATATTATCATTATTTTTAACATTGATTACAGCTTTTTTTGATTTAATATCTTGAGGAAGGTCGATATATGAACTACCACGTAGGGGGTTGAATTTGTTAACATTCATATCTATGTATTTAATTTGATTAAGACTCCAACCACTATCTTTTTTTTCAAATTGACAAATTTTACCGACTACAGTGTCTATTAATGATGAATAAAAAATATTTAAGTCATCTCCCTGACAAATTATGTAATTAAACGTTTGAAAATCAAACGTATTTTTAATATCTTTAGTTTGTTGTATGAAATCAGCATGCAATATGAAGTTTATTTTAAAAATTGTATGTTGTTGAATACATTCATTTATCAAAAATAAGATATCAATTTTTAGCGAATTTAAAAACGATTCCGGTGTTTCAAAATATTGTCCCGATTGAAGTGTTTTACTATTAATTCTATATGTTAAAATTCGATTGCCAAAAGCGGTTTCAACAACTGTAACATTTGTTAATGAATTATGTGATTTTAAAAGATTATTTTTATGTGAATTGCTTTTTAAATGGTTGTTTAGATACCTTTTATTAATATAAACATGACATGTATCACATTCCACCTTATTGTTGTCCACATCATTGGTTTCAATTGATGATGTAGAAGCTCCTTCATCAAATTTTGCTTTCTTGGTAACCTTATTTTCATCAGTAGTGATACCTCGTTTGATACCTCTTCCAACTTGTTGTTGACTGTAACAAAAAGAAAATTATTAGACAAATCTTAAAATAAAACATTACTACAATAATATTTCTTATTGAGTTTGTACTTCTAATACTTACATCAACTTTGTTTCAACCATCAAACATTGATTATACAACTCATCATCATACGATGAATCGAACAGTTCATGCTTCTCTATTTCATCACAAACTTTAGACAGCTCCTGATTGAATTCGCTGTTGGATTGTTCTATATTCTCTTCAATGGGCGCGGAAAAGAAAGCACTGGTGCACATTTCACTGAAGTTTTCCATCTTTATAATAAAGAAGAAAGTATGTAGCACAGTAAGTAACAGTTAAGTGTTGGTAGAGCAACTGATACCCAATTTCAAATAATGTCCAATATTCATAGTCTAACAAAGGATTAGGAAAGTCATGTAAAATCTAATGAGTACACAGAAGTACTTTAAGTAAACAGAATCACATTCACTAATCCACTAATGAGTGTCATTGTTAAAAAAGTATTTTTTAACTTTTTCACTTTCTGCTATTGTCTTTGTAATATTGTATACGAGGCCGTTTGTGTTGTCGTAGATGCTATCCTTATTATTCTTTATGTAATATTTAATCCTCGTGGTAGCGTGCTTCCAGTGATCACTAGTTGGAATCTTGGATAGTTTCTTCATATCATACATTTCAATTTTTATGAGATGCGTCGCTTGGTCTCCGTCGTCAGAATTTGTAGAGATGTATGATACGCCATCTCTAGCAGCTCGTGTCACAGTCGAGGATAGCAGCTTCTTCCTTTTTATTTTTGGTGCCACTTCAAAAAATTGATCAATCGGTTGCGATTTCCTTTTTCCACCATCGTCTGTGTTATTAACGACGATGTCATCACTCTCTTCTTCGTGTTGAGGAGAGAGTGGCGAGTAGTAATACTGTTTATAGGTATTTTCATTATCGTCTGCGAAGCTGAATGATCTCTGCAACAACAGAGTTATCACGTTAATATCAATTTGTTTACACTTAATCACACACGTTAGGAAACAACAACAGAAATACAAGTAAGTTTGTCAATAGAATAAACACTTACCTCCATGGCCATTGATGCGTTGAAGTAACACAAACGTAGTATTGGTAGACGTATACAATACACTGTGGTCAAACGACCATAGACTGACTGCATGACTGCAACTGTTCGATCTTATATAGCACCATTCTTATCTAAAGCAAATTACTAAGTACAACGAAACTGATTGTAACTCTATGAGTCAACAAACTTATCTCACGTTCCTTATTCTTATCTAAAGCAAATTACTAAGTACAACGAAACTGATTGTAACTCTATGAGTCAACAAACTTATCTCACGTTCCTTCGCAACAGGCATCAACCTGCTTTGTGACTCCCACAAAGAATGCGATTTAATATTTACAACGAGCAATACACCAGATTTCAACAGTCGTATTACGGACGTCGACCGGAACCCATATTAAGCGAAAAACAGTTTAGAGATTTAGCACCGCTGTTTGTCATTGATTGCTCTAGACAAGTGGATAATCTAAAGACAGGGCCAGTTGTGGACGTGAGAGTAGAAATTGAAAGTGATTCGGAGATACCAGATCAAACTTCAGCATATTGTCTCATTCTGAACGATTGCATTGTTGAATACAAACCATTAAGTAACATTGTTAAGAAGATATCATGAAGACGGACACCCTTATAGTGGAACTCCAAGGATTTAAAGATTCTTTAAATCATTTTATTATCAAAGAATTGGCCATTGCGAGTCATGATCATACACAGACGTTCTTGGTGAAACCACCATATTCATTCCATTACCTAACACTAGAAGAAAAAAAGCAGGTGAGATGGTTAGAAAGAAATCGAGGAATTTACTGGAGTGAAGGCTACATAGACTACAAAGAGTTTAAACGTGTTATTTTACCATATTTAGAAAATAAAAAAATTATGACAAAGGGTTTGGAAAAGATTACGTGGATTAAAGAGTTATGTGCAAACTGTGAAGTGATTGACATAGGTGAGAAGGGATGTCCTAATTTTGCGACATTAAAAAAAAAGTTGTGTAAAAATAAAACTGATTTTAATTGTGTGAACCATAAATTGAATTGTGCATTGAATAATGCTGTGTGTATTAGAAAATGGTATTTTGATAATAATATGTCTGTATTTAATTTATTTATTTAATAATTATTGTGTTGATCAGTTAATTAAAAATGTCTATGTACTCAAAGTGTTTTATTTAATATAATCAGACCCATATAACAAACTTTAAATTAGCTGCAGCAAAATGATAATCCTAAGCTTTGTGACTCCCACAAAGAATGCGATTTAATATTTACAAATCACTATAATTGAACATTCCTATGACAACCATTGAATAGATTGGTACTGTAATAATCTGCTAATAACAGTAATATCATGGATACACTAGAATTACAAAAACATATGAAAAAGATTCATCCCAGTCTAGAAAATAATGTTTATGCTGCTAATAGACTACCTATGTATACACATGTACCAACGTATATAATATGCAATTTGGATGCGGATGATAAACCAGGTTCACACTGGGTAGCTGTACATATCGATACGAATGGTATCGGTCAATATTTTGATTCATATGGACGAACACCTGAGCGATATCATCTCCAGTTTTTGAAAAGGAATTGTAAGAGATGGGACTGGAATGTTGATAGGATTCAGAATGATTGGACTTCAGTTTGTGGTGAATATTGCTTAATGTATTTGCTATTTAAGTTTCAGGGATGTTCAATGCATAGTTTTACGAACATATTTACAGGGAACACACTGCACAATGATATTTTTGTGGATGAGATCTTCCGCTCATATTTTGTAGAAAAAAGTAATAAAATATTGAAATAAAAATGAATGTGTTTTATTGATGACATAGAAAAGCAGACATACAATGAGTAATAGATAAGAACGCCAAATCAACCGTAGGGCAACAGATTCGTGGGTTCTGGCGCAACGTAATGAGGTGTTCGAAGTATAATAGATAAAAGGATTAGGCGAACAATGGAATGCTAATGAGGGTGCAGGACCACCGGAAATCAATGAGATAACAGTTAATTGATTTGCATAACTCCAGAACCACGCATCCTACGCTAAAATGGACCGCAGATTTGAGATCAGAGCACACCAAAACCTTTTTTTTTTTTTTTTTTTTTTTTTTTTTTTTTTTTTTTTTTTTTTTTTTTACGATGGGTGCTACAAAATGCGATCTTATTACGTCCGTGGGAACGTGAGTTTCACCATAATTAACGTAGTTTTAATTATTTCTGGGATAAACAATTGCCAGTATAGAAAATAACAGAAATCGATTCTGTACACGATTCTGAACAATTTATTATCATAATGTTCATTTATTGTGTTACACACACTATTTAAACCTACTTCTACTATCCTTCACCAGTTTTTATTTATTTGTTGGTATATTGGCATAGCTAGCTGACATATGGCAAATACATAATCAGTCTATAACGTTCCCTGCTGGGATCCAAGCCTCCTTTCTGAGAGGGAATGGGCCGTAATCTACCACGCGGGCCCAGTGCGGATTGGTAGATGTCTGATGTCTTCGATATTTTAATTCTAAGACATGCCGGTTTCCTCACGATGTTTTTCTTTACCGGTGCGAGAGCAATTTTGATGAAATTATTTATACAAAGTAAAGCGCGTCCCTGGGTTCGAACCCACTACCTATAACTCGTAAGTCGAGGCCATTACCACTGGGCCACCACTGCTCTTGCAGATATGGTAAATAATGTATTGTAATATTCTGTGCCTCATAATTATTGTATAGAATCAAGTTTATGTAACTAAACAGACAGCTGTGCTGCTGGGGAATTTGTTGCGCCGCTTCTTCTCAGATAAAGCACTAGGTATTGGTGACGGGCGGGCGGTTTGTTGTTTTCACGTTCGGAAAGTGCTGATTCTTGGGCACGCCACAATTGCGGCGGTAAGTCCCCTCTTTGAGGAGTGGATAGAGAGGCGTCACGGCGTCCTCACCTTCCGCCTGACGCAGGTTCTCACCGGGCATGGGTGCTTCGGTGGGTTCCTGTTCAGGATAAAGCGGGAGGATACGTCCGGGTGTTTCCATTGCGAGGATCGTCTGGAGGACACGGCGGAGCATACGGTGGAGGTGTGCCCTGCCTGGGCGGAGCACCGCCGTGTCCTCGTGAAGGCGATCGGCGGCGGCGACCTCTCGCGTCCGGCCCTGGTGCGAGCCATGGTACGGAGCGAGAGGGAATGGGAAGCCGTCACCTCCTTCTGCGAAGCAGTAATGCTCGCGAAGGAGGAGGCGGGGCGCGTGAGGGAGTGGCAGTCTCTGCGCCCTCACGTCCCTAGCCGCCGCAGGAGGAGACGCCCCGGGCGTCGGGAGTCTATAGCGGACTCCCGGCCACGACACGCCCCGGGCATCGGGAGTCCATAGCCGACTCCCGTGCACCATAGGCGCGAGCTTGCGGGTGGCGAGCAATGGGTAGCTCGCCGCCCGGTAAGGACCAGGCTCGGGTCGACGGCGCGTAGTGTTCCACGCGCGCCTAAAACAGATGTCAGCAGCAGTGTAGGGGTCTACTAGGACCGATGCCTGCCGGGGTCGCGTGATTGTTCGAAAGAGATACCGTGACCCTGGCACATGGGCAACTAATGGAAAACGGGTGGGTCACACAAGTCTGACACGCCCTCCCGCTCCGCCCAGAGCGGGAGAAGTCATTTGATAATTTCGCATCCTGAAAAAAAAGAAAAAAAAAAAGTGCTAATTCTAAACCTAGCTTAGCTTAGGAGAGTAACGTGTACATTAAAAATAAATGTTAGTTAAAAGTCTTTGTTTTTTATTTATCCTCTTTTATATCTGCACGTCGCGTAAATATGTATAAATTATTGAAATATATTAGTCTGTTACTAATATTTTGCGTAACACTTTCTACTATTCATCTATACTATATAATATTATAAAGCTGAATCCTATATACTATATATACTATATTACTATATATATTTATATATTTATATATTAGTATATTAGTACATATAATATTATAAAGCTGAAGAGTTTGTTTGTTTGTTTGATTGAACGCGCTAATCTCAGGAACTACTGATCCGAATAGAAAAATTATTTTTGTGTTGGGTAGCCTATTTATTGAGGGAGGCTATAGGCTATATAACATCACGCTACAACTAAGAGGAGCGAAGCAGTAATGAAAAATGTTGCAAAAACGGGGAAAATTTATTCCTTTTGAGAGTTTCCGTTGCGTGCGCTGCGTAAACGGTTAAAGTAACGCAAAAATCATGTATGACGAAATTGTTCCTTTTAAAAAGTTCTAAAAAAAAGTCCGCGAGAGCATATGTCTATCTTTAAAGGTTGACTCACTATAACTCAAAAGGAGCGAGCAGCAACGAAAAATGGACGAAAACTAGCAGGCAAATCGATGCGACGGGAAGGGTCAGGGGAACAAAAATTGAAAATGTATCTAAACCTTCCTCATAAAACACTCTATCTATTGGTGAAAACCGCATAAAAATCCGTTGAACATTTTTTGAGTTCTTCGCAAGTAGGCAGACAGACGCAGCGGGGGACTTTGTTTTATAATATGTAGTGATAACAATTTTTAAAATTAGTAAAAAGAATACTTACTTACATAAATATGACAGGTGGACTCACGTCGTTCATGTATCAATTTATAGAAGACCACAAACAACATAATTATACATTGGTTTACAAGTACCAAGTTAGGAAAGGTATGTAAGACTTTACAAAAGGCCTAGATCTCGAGATATTGTAATAATTCGAGATACCGACATTGTATAGAAATTTCCACAAAACGCATTACTAGTCTGTACATTTACTAACGATTCCCCAGAGTAGTCAACAAAAATAAAGCAAATAACGAACATACCTAATTACTAGTAAATAAAAATGCCTCGGAGTCGTTATGAATAAAACGTAAGTACAACTTCTTACTCACACACGGCTGCATACCGCGTCATCGTTGGCCTTCTATTGTCAAACAGAGACAGCAATATTCCGACCGAATATTGCCCTTGCGTCTCGGCTCGTGGTTTGCGAGTATAGGCGCCGCGTTCTTAAGGCCTAAATTTGCCATTATTACGATATTTTTTCAAAAAATCCCAAATATGATTTGTGAAATGTTCCTCTTGACTAACTTCTTATGATTCTGCTATTTGACATTAAACTTCAATAAGGCAATTCATATTATGTGGACCATTTTACGAATCTCCATACAAAACTGTCAAATAGATGAATTGTGTTTAATGAATTGTACGCAGTACATATTATGAATTTTCAGTTTGTGACCATTTTACGAAATATAATATGATTCATAATATTTTCCTATTATGATTCCACCAAAGTGGCCTTTTTAGACCCCCAGGCAACAGTCTCTGCGAAGCAAATACACAGTGGATTTGTATGTACGATGAATTAATCAGCGGGGTTTTAGTTAACTACACAATACATTTGTACCCTTTATAGGACGGCTCATATAAAGTGGCCAGTAAATTGGACAGTCATTTCTAGGTACCTAGGACCTTGAAGTGGACGGTCACTTCTTCACTCTTCACTGTTTGCCGTCCTGACGGCTCATATAAAATGACCAGTAAACTGAACAGTGAAGAAGTGACCGTCCACTTCAAGGTATCTTGAAATGACTGTCCAGTTTACTGGACACTTTGTATGAGCCGTCCTATAAAGGGTGAAATCAGCAAGTCTATCTTAAATGTATATTTGTTCCGTCCAGGTACAAGAACAGGTGAAGAGTCTAGTCGAAAGATTGTTAATCAATCGATTGCGTAAGTTTACGCCGCGTGGATGCGACGACGAGTTGCCGTGGATGTTCCTTGCAGTTTGCCTCAAACGAAAAGAAAAGCAACACTTACAGAAAGCCTGCCTTATGCTTTCAAAGTCATCAACATGCATCAAGTAAGATATTTCACCTTTTCACCTGCTGGAATTGGGTGAGCGCCCTGTGAAAGTGTACGCAGTCTGACGTTTATTTTAAATAAATAATTTTGTTTATCAGCCATCGCTTAGTAGACATACTGAGCACTCACCTGGGAGCTATGAACGACCAGCATGACCTCGAGTGCCTGTTGCTTCTGACGAGCGTAGCACCATATGTAGAATACTCTGACGTCGCCTTCGTGCTCGAATATTACTACAAACTGACAGAAAACGAACAGGTAATTTTTTTTTTTTCTCTATGCACATTCTGTCTTACAGCTACCGTAGGGTTTGTCAGCCGACGTAGCTTCAATTTTCATTTTACAGAAGAGGGTAATCTGCGCAATCTATAAAACATAGTAAAAAAAGTAACACTCGAATATCTCACACCTTGAATGTTAAATGTCAATTCTAAGGATCTATTACTATAAAACGGCAATTTAATACTTTATCCCCGACTTTTTCGTTTTTTCCCGAAATAAAATAAAAATTAATGAAAATAGTACCGGTGGCCCTATTACTTTCCTGAAGAAGGGTAATAGGGATTTTTTTTTTCTGGATGGGAAATCATCAAATGACTTCTCCCGCTCTGGGCGGCGCGGGAGGGCGTGTCAGACTTTTACTGACTAAAACCCACCCGTGTTCCTTCAGTTGCCCATGTGCCGGGGCCACGGTATCTCTTTCGAACAATCACGCGACCCCGGTAGGCATCTGTCCTAGCGGACCCCGTCAGCGCTGCTGACACCTCTTTGAGGCGCGCGTGGAACACTACGCGCCGTCGACCCGAGCCAGGTCCTTACCGGGCGGCGAGCTACCCATTGCTCGCCACCCGCAAGCTCGCGCCTACGGTGGCCGGGAGTCCGCTATCGACTCCCGACGCCCGGGGCGTCTCCTCCTGCGGCGGCTAGGGACGTGAGGGCGCAGTGACTGCCACTCCTCATGCCCTCTCGCTCCGTACCATGGCTCGCACCAGGGCCGGACGCGAGAGGTCGCCGCCGCCGATCGCCTCCACGAGGACACGGCGGCGGTGGTGCTCCGCCCAGGCAGGGCACACCTCCACCGTATGCTCCACCGTGTCCTTCAGACGATCCTCAGGATGGAAACACCCGGGCGTTTCCTCCCGCTTTGTCCTGAACAGGAACCCACCGAAGCACCCATGCCCGGTGAGAACCTGCGTTAAGCGGAAGATGTGGACGCCGTGACGCCTCTCTATCCACTCCTCAAAGAGGGGACTTCCGCCGCAATTATGGCGTGCTCAGTGCTGGGTTGCTACAATCGTACCCGCCATGTCGCCATGAGATCCTGCCGGAGCTCTGTCCGCCGTGCCGCGATTTGTCGTGTTAGCGGAGTTTCGCCCCGGAGTTTCGCCTCCTCCACTCCCACATTTGCGCGAGGATCTATGCCTCCAGAAGAGTAATAGGGTCATCGGGGCCGGTGAGAATATACCTTGAGCGGTGAACTATTGATTCAGGGGGGTGTAACTGGCGAGATGGGTGGGCGGTCAATGTAGACCGTTTCGTTTTGAGTTATGGGTCTAATGCTCTTCCATTGGTTGCTTGATATTTTGCATGTCGTGGCACAGTTAAAAATTTTAAAATCCAAAATAGTGTATGTAAGGCAGGCTTTTAATTAAATAGCAATTATTCCCGACAATTGAGTTCCATTTACTTAAACTCTAAAAATGTTGTATTGTAAAATGTTTTGCAAACATATTTAGTTTTATTTCTGAAATAACCACCCTTGTGATGTTGCAAAATAATAATCGTATTTTCAACATGAGCATATTTTTCGGGCGGGAGGGAACGGCATACAGCATCGACGCCTGGGGATATATGGCGAAATTATGACAAAATATTTTTACAAAACATTTTACTGTCACGTATTTTCGGAAAACGTCAGTTTTCAAAGTGACGTTTAATTTCATAACTTATGTATTGAATGTTCGTTTTTTGTTAGTCTCACGAGAAGCTCCTGTTGAAGATGACGTTAGAACTCCTGGGCTCGTGGATACGGTACTTGAGCATAAACGAGACGATGCAGCTGCGCGACCATCTCATACAACGCCTTTCTACGGGTCCAATCGGTATGTCACTTGTTTTTTTTTTATAATCGAAATCAGAAGTAATTTGTTCAAATTAAGAGCGCTTTTATTTCACAGAGCACTTTTGAACGGCGAAAACCGTCC
The DNA here is from genome assembly GCA_932294355.1 of Aporophyla lueneburgensis. NCBI lineage: Eukaryota > Metazoa > Arthropoda > Insecta > Lepidoptera > Noctuidae > Aporophyla > Aporophyla lueneburgensis. Next base: position 14,335,378 of record OW028746.1, on the reverse strand, counting down.
TGGGTTTTGCAGTTCAAGTGTTTCTACACACGATAACGTGCGGTTGATAGTACACTTACGTACGTATCTTTACTAGTGCCGAATTAAACATTTGAACAAATATGGTTTAATTTTATTCGACGTATATTGCTGTGTTTCATTTTCTTTTTATCGTCAACAAAGGGTAAACAGCTATTACTATCTTTTGCAGCATGTCGAATAATATGCGCACAGTTGGCGTATAAACTGGATCCCGATAATGCAACATGGCTAACGGAAAAGATGCAGTTGTGTAAGTATAAATATAGAGTCAAATTAAAGTAGCTGGTGAAACTTCACAGTTGTGATGGGTGACGTATGATGAGGTATCGATATGTAAAATACACGATACATAAAAAAGCTTTTAATTTTGAGTAAGGAACTAATAACTATACTATCAGTGGCCGCTGACCCCATTATCAGCTGTGTGTTTAGAAATATGATATTTTTGTTTTGTCGTGTTTAGATTTTGATACCCGTCATGCTCCCAAGTTTTACTAGCTAATTTAATTTATTTATTTATTCACAACAATAAGCACAACTTTTTACAGTAAGTATTCCAAGACGATGTTATACATACTAATGAAACGATCTATATTATAAAATATACTAAAACTTGATCTACTTCCATCGTCAGCAGAACAGTTGCAAGACATGGTGACTGTAAAGTGTAATGGATGAAGCATTTAAGATGAAGGGGATGAATATAAATGTAAATAAATAAAGATCATGGTGTTTGAAAGAGAAGAGAATGTATCGGTGTGTGATGTGAAAATAAATGATAAGAGTATGGAGCAAGTAAATCAGTTCGTTTATCTGGGGAGTTTGTTTACAAGGGATGAAAAGATTGATAAAGATCTGGAAATAAGAGTAAATGCGGGAAATAAAGTAAATGATGCTCTACATGCGATTGTGACCAACCAGTTGATGTCCGATAAGGCTCGACTGGCCGTTCACAATATTGTGCTGGTGCCTACGTTTATGAATGGAAGTAAATTTTGGGTGTGGCAAAAGAAGCATCAAAGTAGAATAAATGCTGTGGAAATGCGTTCCTTGCGAAGCATGTGTGGTGTGATTATGAATCAAAGTCAAAGTCTCTTTATTGTGGGCATATGTAAGTTACAGGTCTTAGCAATATATTAAAGTATCAATATGTCCTGCCTTATAGGCATACAATAATTATGTAGGATGGGTGGGTGGGTTTATGTGGGTTATGTAATTATGTAATGATAGGCTGAGGAATGATGCGATAAGACATCAGTGTGCTTTAAAAGAACATGTAGTGCCAAAATTTGAAAAAAGTATGCTTTCACTATAAAAAATCGTAGTATGTAGATAATGATTAAAATCCGTATCATTGTTAGGGTACCAGCCCCAAAGGGTAAAATGGGAACCTATTACTAAGACTCCGCTGTCCGTCCGTCCGTCCAACAGGCTGTATCTCAAGAATCGTCATAGTTAGAGAGTTGAAATTGAACAAGAAACAGATGATGTATTTCTGTTGCCGCTAAAATACTAAAAAACAGAATAAAATACAAAAAAACAGAATAAAATACATATTTATTGGTTAGTTCTATGAATTCCTAATAGATGGCAGTAAGCTCGATACAACTCTCTAACATCGTTTGCCATCTAAGTAGCGTAGACATCCATAAGATGGCGTTGTGTTTCGATTTCTAGATAATATTCTTGTCATAGTTTAAAACAAAGTCGCTTCCCGCGTCTGTATGTTTAGATATTTTAAACTACGGATAGAGTGATTAAAGAGGAAGTTTTATATGTATAACGCGGGCGAAGCCGCTGGAAAAAGCTTACTTAACTATGGCGAACTGCTTCAATGCTATGTTTTGAAGGAAGTATACTGCCGGAGTTTCAAGGTCTTGAATAAAAAAATCCTTGGCTTGAGAAGATAATTCGAATAATAACACACAAAAAGGTGAAAGCTAACAAAATAAAACCGCACTTGCAACTAAATTTTAGTCGATTTTCTTTTTTATTCAGTAGTGGCTTACCGTCTCTATGTTTCGTACACAGTGGAGCATCGCGCTGTGGTGACTGGCGACCTGCAGGACGCCCTGCGCGCCGCCGACCTGTCGATAGCGGCGGCCGTGGAGCCCAAGCCTGCGCTACTGCGCGTGCTCCTCGCCATCGCCGACCAGCCGCCAGGTAACACCACACTATCTACTGTCTGTCACGGGCGACATGCAAGAGATCCTGCGCTTGCCACCCAGGCACGTACCACCACAATGTCCCGTGTTTGTTTTAATGAGTGTTCGTGTACAGAGTGGGAAAATTGCCGTGCCACGGCGGTGTTGGGCGTGGCTCGGCTTTGCGTGCGCTCGCGCCCGATGGCGGTGGAGGCGGCGCCCGTGCTCGCGCGCCTGCTGGCCAGAGCGGACGAGCAGTTGTCAGTTAGGTTCAACGCGCTCGTTGGACTTAGCGATATCTGTGCCAGGTTTGTCAAATTCAGAGCATTTATTTCAATTAAACCAATTAAAGACAATTAGAATTGTTGTACAACGTCCCAAAAATATCGACACTCTGAGATTACACTTTATTTAACTGGGTCATATCAATTCCCCAAAATCCACTCAATTCGACATTTAATTTAAACTAACATTGTCATTAAATATAGTATCGTATACACAGACGTAATTCACAAAACAAAACTGTTTGAAATGACAAATGTCGGATAAATGCCTATTCATTCAAACCTAATAACAAAAAAACAAATTCTTTATTCCCATGCATATTATCCGTAAAATACACTATGGCCCAAAGTAACGTTGATGTATGGTTAGGGACCTTACACCTTGAGTTGATGCTGATTGATACACTGATACTGATTGATTGATATTTATTGATAAAAGTATGATTGCATGATAGATGAGTGCACGCGGTATGAATGCTATTCGTGTACTAAATTAGCCGGCCCGGCGCAGGTAAAATGCTGACATATTGATATGAAAACTGTGCTGTGCTTGCACTGTACATGCTCCAGGCCCGGAGAAGAAAAGGGTGCACAGGGTGATATGAATCGTGATGAGTTACAAAGTGATAAAACATAATTGCTTATAAAATAACTTAAATAACACTACATTGATCTGTATTGACTTCCAAAACGTGGTGATGACGCCCTGTCAACTATACGTGTGCTGCTGTGGCTGTTGTCGACAGTAGCGGTCTGTGGCGGTCTCCTTGCAGCTGTCGTATAGTGCACGTTGGGTTCCTGATGATCCTGTTGAACCGTGTCCCTGTGCGCTCGCAGCCGTCGCAACCCGTAGATGAGAATACTGATTAAGATCACTGCGACCACAGTGTATATGGCGATGTAATGGTGGATGTCGTGGGAAGAAACTTTCAGTAAGCCTTCTTGATCTGTCAATGCCTCAACTTCCTTCGCTCTGGCATTCTTGATGGCGAGAGTGATGACTTCCAAGTCCTGTTGCCGTTTGATAGTCTCTTTGGTGTCGTTCAGTGTGGCAGCGGATGGTATAGTCAGATTGATGATGTGATTTATAGATGGAATCTCGATATCCATGACGTCTGTTTTTGTATGGATTGAGTTAGTTAAGCTTTGGTGCGAATAAATCGTAAATGTTTGACCTTTGATGACGCAACCGTCACCGAGTGTCAGTACCCCGGCCTTGCTGAGTCGTTCAGCAGTAATATGATCCCCACATATGACTCGCACCGTGCATTGTCCACAACAATAATACAAATATGAGTTGACGATGCTTAATTCCGTCCATTGATCTATACATTCTTTGGTTTCGGTTTGACATTGATTTGCAACTTGATCTTTTACACACAGATTGTTGTCTGAGGTCATCTGATAAATAGGCCTTTTTAGAGAACAAATGAAGTCATCCTGGTCGTAAGGCGTACATCTTCCCCAATCGGCTTCCGATATCGGAATGTAGGAATCTTTGTGGATGTTTATCGCTAAATGCTGCGCGATAGGTGTGATGGTGACCATGCTTTCAGCTACTTGCAGTGGGATTGGTATGAGGTTGTAAAGCTCATAGTCTTCTCTAGTCACAAGTGGGATCTTGACTTCAAAAATCATGTATTGTTTTGTTGTTCTCGCTTTTACTTTGAGTAAATGATATATCTTTGCTAGATCCGTTTGAATGTTATTTATGGGTATGGTCAGCTCCTTTGAAAGTTGCCCTGTTATTGTATTGAGTTCATCTCTCAGCTGTGTTGGTGTTAAGAGGTGAAAGTTGAATTTTTCATAGAAAATATTCGCTACTGTATCCACTAGCGTTTCCTGGATATTTTTCAGGTCTGACAGCATAATGTTTGCCACCATGGCTGATAAAGTGAAGTCACTTCTGCTGTCTGTCTTTTGTATCTGCTCTTTCAGTTTGTTCATTCCCAGGTTGCAGTTGATTATGTATTGATTTACGAGTTTATGTTGTTTTTCCAAGGTGGTTTCTACTCGTTTGATAACATTCAATTCTGCTTCAACGATTGATGTCTGGTTTTTCCACAATAAGGCAAGATGTTTTTGATCCTTCTTGATAAGGTCAATATCTTTCTGATATTTTTCGGCAAAATCTTCGTCCAATATTCCAAATAAACTTCGTGCGATGTTGCCTACTCCATTGATAAAGCCTCTACGTCGACGCAATCGGTGCATTTGCTGACCGAGTAAAATGCTGTTGTAGTGTTCGAGTTCGGCGTACCCATGACGTAACTGTAATCGGACTACGTCACATTGTGGTATTTGATCCGTTGAACATATGTTTTCCAGGTGATTCATGTATTTGTTGAGTACATCTATTCCTCGCCAATATGGAGCCATATCGCAGTAAACTATTAGCTTCCATTCTTCGCGTTGTAGCCGCATATTGGCTACCTTGTCGAAGTAGATGCTTTGATTGTTGCTCAGGCTTGAAAACTTGTATTCGCCTCTTGCTGTAGGTACCATTACCATAAGAATCATGAGAATGGTATAAATTAAGTTGCATAATTTTGATGACGATTGTTGTGTTCGTTGACTTGATACGTTACTTGCGGATTTTTGATGTTCTTGTTCCTCTGATTGATTTTCATTTATAGGCAGTAATGATAACTTTGATATTGGTCTTTTCATTGTTCCATTTTTTGTCCGAATAGTAACCACCCGGACGTACCCATCTTTTCCGGGATGAAGTTGCGTGATTCTTCCCATTGCCCACTTTCCTGATGGTAACTGTACGTCGTGTATGATGACAATGTCGTTGATCTTCAAGTTTGTGTGCGGTTGGCGCCATTTGCTACGCACTGATAATTGGCTTAAGTATTCTGTTCTCCACCTTTTCCATAAATCATCCATGATTTTTTGGGTGAGTTGCCATCTCGTACGCAAATCTTTCTCCGTTTCGATTAACGTCAAGGTTGGTCCGCTTGCTAGAAAGTGGGATGGTGTGAGGTAATCCAAATCTTCTGGATCTTCACTTAGAGCGCACAATGGTCGTGTGTTCAAACATGCTTCGATTTGTGCTAGCACTGTTGAATATTCTTCAAACGTGAGCCTTTGTTCGCCAATCACTCTCTTTAGGTGGTACTTTAAGCTCTTCACAGCTGCTTCCCATACACCTCCCGCGCTTGGCCAGGATGGGGCGTTAAAGTGCCAATTGATCTCCATGTCGGTGATTGCTTCGTAAAATTCCACGTCTAACACTTTTTGAATGTTGATGAATTCTTCATTAAGAATTCTGCTTGCTCCTACGAAGTTCGTACCATTGTCGCTGTATATATGTTTTGGGGTGCCTCTTCTTGCTGACATTCTGCGTAATGCTGATAAAAATGCTGAGGAGCTCAGATCTGAGACCAGTTCCAGATGCACAGCTTTCGTGGCCATGCATACGAACACAGCGATGTATCCTTTTGTTGTCTTTACTCCTCGGCCTTTGTTTGTTTTAATGTAGACAAAGCCAGTGTAGTCAACCCCTGAGTGATAGAAAGGTCGTGCTGGATTGCTGCGAGCTGCAGGTAAGTCTCCCATTAACTGCTCTTGTTTGATTGGATCGTGACGTCTGCACTTGACACAGGTTCTAAGGCGTTTCTTGACTGCTCGATTTCCGCCCTGAATCCAATATTGTTGACGCAGCCAAGCTTGCGTGATTCGAGCTCCGCCATGATACGTCATCTGATGTCCTTGGTCAATAAGTAAGTTACTGAGATGAGAGTTTTTAGGTATTATGAGAGGATGTCTCATATTTTGACTGATATTCGCATTAGCGATCCTCCCGCCAACTCTCAGTAAGCCTTCTTGATCCAGGAATGGGTTCAACTTCAACAGCTTACTTTTTGCGCTGACTTGTTTATGTTTCTGAAGACTGATGATATCTTCTCTGAATTCCCACTGTTGTACTTGCTTGATGATAAAATGTCTGGATTTCTTCATTTCGCCGATTGTTAAAAACTTTGGTTTGTGCTGATTACGTGTTATTGCGCGCAAAGTCCAAGCTAGAACTCGCGTTGCTCTGTTGAAATTGCTACATTTATTTAATATGTTTTGAGCAATGTCATCATTTTGTTGAATGACGCTTGTTTGTACTGATTTTTTCATTTCGTCTTGCGTAACATAAGTTTGTTGTTTATGTTCATCTTCATCAAATGATGGTAGCCACGTTGGTCCATGCCACCATAGTGAATGTTCTTTGAGCTGCTCTGCTGAACATCCTCGGCTAGCACAATCAGCTGGATTTTCAGCCGACTTCACATAGTGCCAGTTCTTGATTGGGATTACTTCAGTGACTTGTTTCACTCTATTTGCCACAAATGGCTTCCAGCGATTTGGGTCTCCCTGAAGCCAGCCCAGGACCGCTGTTGAATCTGACCATCCATATATCTTGATATTGTAGTTCTGTAAAGTATTCTGAACTACTTTCATCAGAAGTGATAATAAATGTGCTGCGCTAAGCTCCAATCTTGGTAATGATATCGCTTTATTGACAGGAACCAGTTTTGATTTTCCTGCTACTATGGTCACAGGAGTTTGATTGTTCTGCTTGTTCTGTTTGATGATCCTGCAATAAATTACGCAAGCATACGCTTTTGTGGATGCATCACAGAAACCATGAAGTTCAATTTCTGTGTTTTGCTGTGTTTGTAGCCATCGCGGTACATTGATATGTTCTATTTCTGGTAGATCTTTCTTGATCTTCTGCCATTGCTCGTTGATATGTGCCGGTACTTTGTCGTCCCATTGTAGGGTTAGTGACCAGACATTTTGGAATAAAAGTTTTAGCTTGGTCGAGACAGGAGCCAGCCAGCCTAGTGGGTCAAATATTTTGGATATATCTGACAATAAGGACCTCTTAGTAGCTGGAGCTGTCGATTTTGTGTCAATCTTCATTTCGAACTTGAATTGATCGTCCAGCGGGTGCCAACGTAACCCCAATGTTTTAGTTGACTCTTGATGTTTGAATTCAAATGATTGCGCTGTGTTTGCGGTGACGTCATCTAATACCTCTAATTTATTAGATGACCACTTTCTCAAATTAAATCCGCCTGATCTGAGTAATTTGATAAGATCTGATTTTAGTTGCTTAGCTTCTTCGATGCTCTGATGTCCTGCCAACAAGTCGTCCATGTAGAAACAGGTTTCAACAACTGCGGCCGCAGCAGGATACCTTGAGCGTTCATCTTCTGCTATTTGCTTTAGAGTCATCATGGCGAGAAATGGTGCTGATTTGGTGCCATATGTAACTGTTGTTAACTCATATTCTCGTAATTTCTCTTGAGGTGAATCGCGCCAAATGATTTTTTGATATTGCAGATCATCGTCATGACAGTAGATTTGTCTGAACATTTTCTCGATGTCCGCTGTAATCGCATATCTATGTTGTCTCCATCTCAATATTAACGTAAGTAAGTCTTGTTGGAGATTTGGGCCACTGTACATGAAATCATTTAAGCTGTAGCCAGTCGATGTTTTTGCTGACGCATTAAATACCACACGTAATGCTGTTGTTGTTGATTCGGGCCTCAATACACATAGGTGAGGTAAAATGCAATCTGGCTGTTTTTTACTCGTACACTCGCGCATGTGACCTAGTCTGATGTATTCATCGATGAATGCTTTGTAATCTTGCGCAATTTTTGGGTTTTTTCCAAACTTCTTTTCCAATTGATAAAATTGTGCGACTGCCTTGGGTTTTGATTCTCCCAAATTTTCCTTTATTTCTGGCTTTAGCGGTAGTCTTACAACATATCTGCCATCCTCCCGTCGCAAAGTTTCTGTCTGATACTGCTGAATGCACTGATGATCCTCCTTCGACATGTTGATATTGCCATCTGCTATGTCTTCAATGGCCCACAACCTTTGTATGTCTTCAAGATTGTTCATTACGACGTTGCAGTGATATGATTTGACATTTCCGCTTAATATCCACCCAAGTTGAGTTTGTTGTGCTACAGGGAGTGACTCATTTTCTTTGATGATACCTCCCATTATAATTTGTGAATATACGTCGGCTCCTAGTAGTAAATCTACTGGTCGGCTTGTATAGAATCCTGGATCTGCTAGCTGTATGTTTTGTAGGTATGCCCATGATGGTTTTGAGAATGTCCTGTTGGGCAAGTTGTGTAACAGTGTGTTCATTATCAGCACATCTGCTTGAAATGTAAATTCAGTATGCATTGATGACGCAGTAATACTGATCTCTCCCTTACAGTTGGCTTGACTAGTGCCGATGCCAAATATGACGCCTTTGCATGCTTGTCTTGGGAGTTCTAGTTTTTGAGCTGCGCTTTCTGATATTAGAGAGACTTGTGAGCCTTGATCAATTAGGGCACGCAATGTGTGATATGCCCCATTTCGTGCTTTGACACGAACAAGAGCTGTTGCTAGCAGTATTTCTACAATACTTTCATTTGAGACATGGTTGACAGTGTCTCGTGTTCTGTTTTCTCGTGATATGGACAGTTGTTCTTCTGCTGATGACTTCGTGTTACTTGTCCCGCCGTTGCTGTGGAGCGTATCGTGCAGCAAGGTGTTATGCTTTCCTTGACATACTCTGCATTTTGTCTCCGAGTAGCATGGCTTGTCTTTGTGATCATAGAGACAATTTTTACAGAGGTTCAATTGTTTCACAATATCTCCTTTGGCCTCTGGCCTAGATTCTAAAAATGTCTTGCAACGGAAAAGTCCGTGGTTGTCATTGCAGAGTGGACAGTTTGGTTTATTCATTGCAAAACTTTTAAACGTTGAATTGCGGAAAAATGGTTTGCCTGCATCGTTCTTATTATTGTGCTGATTAGGTTTGCTTTGTTTGTTAGGCTGATGTTCTGATTCTTTTCTGTTGAATGTTTCTTGCTTTGATTTTGGAGTATACTGCTTACGCCTAAATGATTCAAGAGCGGTGTATTTGTTTTCCAGAAATGATAGGAAATCGTCGAGTGTCGGCAGTGCTCTAGGATTGGTTAGCGATTGAATGTATTCCCCATGCGTATCGCTGTCCAACTTAAGTGCCAGTAGGTGCACAATAAGTGGGTCCCAGTTTGATATGTTGACGCCGAGATTCTTTATGGCGTTAAGACATTCGTTGGTAGTATCAAACATCTTCTTGATCTGATAATCTGCTTGATTTTGCATTGTAGGTATTGCCAGAAGTGCGTTGATATGCGAGCTAAAGATGAGCTTTTCGTTGTTGTATCGATGATTCATGATGTCCCAGCATAATTGATAATTTTCAGAACTGATATTTAAGTGTTGGACTAGCTTTTCCGCTTCACCTTTTAGCTTGCTCTTCAAAAACTGCATCTTCTGAGCACTCGACATTGACTTGTTGTTGTGGATTGTTTCTATAAATAGATCCTTGAATGATGTCCACTTGAGGTAATTCCCGCTGAATATGGGAATATCGATTTTGGGGGTGCAATTTTCACGGTGTGAAATTGAGCCCATCTTGATATTGATTGACTTTTTCATGTCATTGTATAGCTGCTCATATCTGCTGTATGTTTGCTCATAATCTTCATCTTCCTCGTACAACTCACTGTCAATTTCCCAGTGCAACGAGTCGATGATTAACCACCTTTTTTGTACATTACGCAGTAGATCTTCGAGTTCCCATTTTTCAGAGATGTCCTCTAATACCACGCTCTTGATTGTACGAGACAACGCCTTGAAGTTGCTTTTTTGCTTTCGCAGCATTTCCTCCAGTTTGCTTGCATTTCCTTGAGAAACAGTTTTCCACAGTGATTTAGACTTACTGTCACAAGGATTGCTGTTTGCTTGATCGGGGTCAGCTAATGAGGTGCTTGAAGTTTCTTGATGGTGTTTACTAGATGCCGGTGTCGTTTCTTGTATTGATGGCTTGCCCGGAGATTGGTCTCTCTTACTTTCACTAGGATCCTTCCGTTCGTAACGTTCGATAGTTTCCCGCGCTTCAGTGTAAAAGAGTTTCGTCCTTTGATAGCAATTATCGGCGAAATAGCTGGCACTGCGAGTTTCGAATTCACATAATTTCAAATGATTAGACTGGAACTCAGACCAATAACTATCCAGAGTTTGCAGTCGTTTCTTGATATTGTATGGAGTCTTACGTTCTGCAGAATCTTTCTTGAAGTTCCTTAATAGCTGCTCCATTGCTTGCATGATTTGATCTTGATTTGTTAAAATGTTTTCCATTGTGGAAGTCATGATTGATAATTTTCTTGATTATATCCCTGACCGCTAGTCAACAAGAAGTGCTTTTGCAAACTCTCCGCGATATTAGCGCCTTCTCAATCCAACCGGTGAGACCCGCTTGTGGGAGGCCGGCTGAACCGATTCGCAACCACGGAAAGAAGAGCAAAGCACCCTCTGCGATGATGGAGCCAGCAGTCGATGGCTTGATGATGTTGGTAGACCGTTGACCGTCGTCCGCAGGTCGTGTTTACAGGAACAATCACTATTATGTTCACAACGTGATTGGATCCCGCTCATCCGGCTCGAAGGACCATTAAGATGTATGGTTAGGGACCTTACACCTTGAGTTGATGCTGATTGATACACTGATACTGATTGATTGATATTTATTGATAAAAGTATGATTGCATGATAGATGAGTGCACGCGGTATGAATGCTATTCGTGTACTAAATTAGCCGGCCCGGCGCAGGTAAAATGCTGACATATTGATATGAAAACTGTGCTGTGCTTGCACTGTACAGTTGACAAGACTAAAAAATAAACCAAACTGCCGAAAAAAAACGAAATGAGATCCTCCTCCTCTCTGCACGCGTAGCATGACCACCATAGAAAGAACTTTGTCTATTTTTGCTAGGATAGAGATAGAATTGTCATGCTACGCCAGCATAAAACGGTACAAATCTTTCTACAATCTTTAATCTGTATTTAATCTTTCTACAATCTGTAATTTTGTCTATTCTTCCGTCGATAAAACCCATTTCTACGGTGATCATGCTACGCATGCTGGAGTCGGTTAAAAGATTCACTCACCTGTAAGAATAGAAGAACCAATATTTAAAGCCTTTGTTCCAGGTTTTTTTATAGGGTTCACAAAACCGTTATCACCTAAATCGGAAAAAAACACCGCTTAAACCGGTTTTTACGTCATTTTTAGAAACCGGATTTCAGTTTATCACAAACCGAGTTTTCGATTATTTCGGTACTGTAAATTAAATTAAATCTGTAAACAATTTTTATATTTAGACAGAGACTCGCAGATGTCAAAATTGTTAGTTTTGGCTAATATGTTATATCGCCTATACAGTCTTGGCACAACGGTGTAATAAAAGAGGTTACTTTTTGAGTCAGGGATATAAAATGAATTGTATGTGTTTTACCTGGGAATCCGAGTCGGAATAATAACAAAGCCCCACAAAAAAAAAAAAATTGTACTTGATATTAAACCACATGGTATTTACGTATTTTGAGCTGCCGAATCCGAATCTGGACACAGAATTAACCCTACACCCTCCAATTTTTCTCCAGGAGCAAAAAACTCTTGAATTTTGCAGTAATGATCAGCCCCACAAAAAGTAAATTGTACTTGTTATTGTACCACATGATCTTTACGAATTTTGAGCTGCCGAATCCGAATCTGGACACAGAATCAACCCTACACCCTCCAATTTTTCTCCAGGAGCAAAAAACTCTTGAATTTTGCAGTAATGATCAGCCCCACAAAAAGTAAATTGTACTTGTTATTGTACCACATGATCTTTACGAATTTTGAGCTGCCGAATCCGAATCTGGACACAGAATCAACCCTACACCCTCCAGTTTTTCTCCAGGAGCAAAAATAAACTCTTGAATTTTGCAGTAATGATAATATTAAAAAGAAAATTTGAATAACCATAGTAACTTTACGTTTACATTACCTTATAACATATAATATGATACAAAAAGCCCTAAAACAGGACAGGAAGTCTGATAAAAAACCTGAAAAAAAATATTTTCTTTTTAATATTACCATTACGATAGAGTTTACGCGTTTTCTGCTCCTGGAGAAAAACTGGAGGGGGTAGGGTTAATTCAGATTCGGATTCGGCAGCTCAAAATACGTAAAGAACATGTGGTTTAATAACAAGTACAATTATTTTTTTGTGGGGCTGATCATTACTGCAAAATTCAAGAGTTTTTTGCTCCTGGAGAAAAACTGGAAGGTGTGTTTTTCTAATTATATGACGATTTATTTTTAATGCTTTATGAATGCAGGTATACGTGCATAGTAGAGCCGTTGCTGGGCATAATATGCGACTGCCTGTCGAAGGGTTCGCCTTACCAGTTGCGTCGCAAGGCCACGCGCGAGCTTACGCGTCTCTTGTTAGGTGGCTTCTTGCGTTTGCGCCCTCCCCTCTATTACCGGTAAGTAAACATGGCCGACGATGTCACGAGTTTTTAGTAATAACTAGTACATAGTGTTGCAAAGGACTCGAGTCTTCGAGTCGTAATTTTAAAGACTCGATTCGATTATGCAAGACTCAGTGTGCTCAAAAGGCTCGTAGTCTAGAGTCAAGCCGAGCCCGAGTCATTCTCGAGTCTAAAAAAGGGACTCGAGTTTTAAAAACGACTCGAGTCTTAAAATGAACTCGAGTCTTGTAGCTCATCATCCGAAAAAACTCGAATAACTCTTCAGATATTTTTCTACGCATTGTTACATCATAACCACTAATTTGAATTTATTGCCTTCTTTCGAGTCTTCGAACGATGAGGTAGAAGTTTCATCTTCATGCTCCGAGTTTCTCTTTAAGACTCGGTTTCATAATAAGACTGAAGTCTTTTTTAAGACTCGAGCCCTTTTTAGGGTTCCGTTGCCAAATGGCAAAAAACGGAACCCTTATAGATTCGTCATGTCTGTCTGTCTGTCTGTCTGTCCGTCCGTATGTCACAGCCACTTTTTTCCGAAACTATAAGAGCTAGGCTGTTGAAACTTGGTAAGTAGATGTATTCTGTGAACCACATTAAGATTTTCACACTAAAATAGAAAAAAACCAATACATTTTGGGGTTCCCCATACATAGAACTGAAACTCAAAAATTTTTTTTTCATCAAACCCATACGTGTGGGGTATCTATGAATAGGTCTTTAAAAATGGTATTGAGGTTTCTAATATCATTTTTTTTCTAAACTGAATAGTTTGTGCGAGAGACACTTCCAAAGTGGTAAAATGTGTCCCCCCCCCCCGTAACTTCTAAACTAAGAGAATGATAAAACTAAAAAAATATATGATGTATATTTCCATGTAAACTACCACCGAAAATTGGTTTGAACGAGATCGAGTACGTAGTTTTTTTTAAAACGTCATAAATCGTAAACCGCAATTTACCTTTCATTCAATCAACTGAAATATAAAAATTAAAAAAAAACATTTATTTTCATAAACATAAACCTTATGCATAAACCGAGAATACCTACAGGTTTGTACGGAACCCTCGGTGCGCGAGTCCGACTCGCACTTGTTAAGACTCGAGTCCTTTTTAAGACTTGAGTGCTTATCTGTAGACTCCGAGCCTTTTGAGCACACTGAGTCTTGCAAAATTGAGTCGAGTCTTTAAAATTAGGACTCGAAGACTCGAGTCCTTTGCAACTCTACTAGTACACCGCCAGCACCGAATTCAAGAACAAATTCTTGTGACTTTTCACCACGTCACGCGAGAAGGCGCCAAGGAACAAGAATTTGTTCTGGAATTCGCGATAATTCTCAGAATATACATGTTACCGGCCAAACCCGATTTTAGGATTTTTATGTGTAACTGTTACATACTGACTCTAGTTTATGTATAACAGTAAACAATGGTTAAAGTTTCACATTGAAATGATATCGTTACACTACATCGCTATTTTTTTTATTGAAGTAGGCTGTACACGCTATTTCTTTTGTCTTTTCTGCATAGGTCTATACTGATTTTTCCTAAGGGAGAACTAGTTTGGGCTAGGCGAAACTAGTTCATCCTAAAATCGGATTTGGCCGTTAACATACACATCCATTAGCACAGACGGTCGGCGCCGCGTTACTTTCCGATAAGTCTTATTCCGATATTTCTTTGATGTCGCCAACCCACAGTATTTTATTTTACCTCAAAATGACCACCTTCCCGATTATATTATTAGTGAATCAGGTATAGGATTTTATTCTAATTGCGAAAGTAAAACTCCCACGAATCTCACTTAACTAGTTTAGAAGATATCTGGGGTAAAACATTTTATATATATTTGGAAATAATAATAAAAAAAGTATAAAAACATTTATATCATCTATATGTTTACAGAACAGTTGCTATAATTTGTAAACTTCATTTTAAAAGGTCTTATTTTTATTCATGTTACGGTTCCTCTATGGTTGCTCTAGTAGACCGTGTAGGAACCGAGAAATAAGCGATTTTGTGATTTTCGTTTTTTTTTAAGCCCATGTTCCTCAGTATTTGAATCTACAATTTGCTTTAGAATAAAGGTAATAAGGTAGACTACCAACACAAAGAAAAACAACAATTAATTCCATGGAATGTCGGAAATATGTACTAAGATTTATCCGAACTTACCTGAACCCGGGGTAACGAGCGCCAATTTTTTTTAGTAGGTAATTTTTTTTAATTAACGTAGGTTGTTGGGTACATTTACAAAAACTGCCTATATTTGTGTTGTTAGTTAGTTTATCAACTAATTTTGTCCAGTAATAGGTAATATGGTGCGGGAAGGAGTCCACCCTCGAAAGGCAATCGCTGAAACCCCATACATACATATTACTCTAGAGGACACGGGGGTGAGGCACTATGGAGCCGCCAGACTCATAGTGCCTCTTTGCCTCAGCACGAAAATTTTATCTGAAATTTTATTTTTTATCTTCCCGACTTGACCCACCGTGCTGAGGGATGTCACTCCGAGCTCCGTTCGGATGACTTCATGCAAGGAGGGACCCCCGGATATCTCCTAAACTAGTTAAGTTAGATGCATGGGGAGTTTTACTCTCGCAATTAGAATAAAGTGCTCTATCTGATTCACTAATAATCAGGGAGGTGGTCATTTTGGGGTAAAATAAAATACTGTGCAATCGTATTAAGTTTCGACATTTTTTGGGAAGACGTGTGAACCGTTTTTATTAAATCTTTGTCAGTTACACAAATAATAAAGTTCAAAATGCAATTTATTTAAAAACGCTCGCTTTTCTCCCCTACTCTTACGCCGATGCAAATGTAAATTGACTGTTAGCCTGGGCAGCATAATTGCGGTGAAAGATCAGATCAAAACTACACATGCAGCACGTTTTGTGTGGCTTACAATAAAATTAAAGCAACAAATTACTTGCATCTTCTAACCATTTTTTAGACGTTGCAATTTTTATTTTTGCTTCGAATATGCTATGGTATGCTACACGAAATGAAATCGCACCGTGCAAATTGGGCCTAAAGATATGGAAATTTCCTGTAGATATTGCGCGCTGTTGACGGATCAAGACTCCTTGGTGCGCGACCCGGCCTTGTTTTACGTCACGTCCGGACTCACTGTCGATACCATTTATCATCACTTCGTCGATTGCGTGCTGCATTACAATCAGGACGAGAAATGTAAGAAAAAAGGATTTCCAGAAATATATATTTTTTTTATTTAATTGCCCTTAGCGGGGATGTTGCGGATGCAGATTTTTTGACATCCGATACGATGATGAAAATCCGCCCCTACAGTAGGTGCGGATTTTTGAAGGTTCATATCCTCGGACTCGGATGCGTATGCGTTTCTTAAGATTTTTTAAGAAACTTCGTATGGGTGAAGAAAACTCTGTAAATGTCAGTGGTGATATAGCAAATTTATTTGTTCATTAAAAGATTTACTATAAAGAAAATTCGCTGAACTCGTAATACTCAAAATTACATTAAAAAAATTAAATTTCCATACGTTAGGAAACTAAGATTGATTTACGAAAAACAAGTGATGATAAAGAATAACAAACGCTTCATATCTTGTTACCGAAATTTTCGCTCCTATCAATCAGCACGTGCCCAGGGCAGGCGCCACTCGCCCGCCCGAAACAATTTGTTTCTTGTTCTAATTTGCACTATATCTCCCTCCGCATTTATGATTCATATATAAAGTATAGCTAACTACAGAATGCGTACCTTGGTGATGGTCTTTTTACACCCTGTAAAATAAAGGTTTTCTGAGTTTTGTTTTTTCAAATAAAAATTTCTCGTAATCTTAAACTTCTCTTATCGTAGCATCTTTTACAAATTAGGCACATATAGACATAACTTTCACATAAATATAACAATTACTTTTCGCGCAACGACACAACTAACAAATCACAATATTTCTTTCACAGTCGACATGACGTTCGACGACCGACAGCTAATATATGACCTCATGATGCAGCGCATGTCACTGGTACAGAAGCTGAACATCCAATGTCGATTAGCGCAGGACGTACTGAACCATGCCGCCGACCTCTTCGACGAAGACTTAGAGATTTCTAAAGCTATGAATTCAGCGGTACTGGATGCGCTCTCACTGCTCAACGGACCTAGGCTGAAACTACCCAGTAATATTTTAACTCTTTATTTTACTTAGTTATCAGAACTCAAAACATTCATTTCTATTACCCCATTTATAGACACTTTTGAATTTTGACAGTTCAAAAGTCCTTGTAAATTGTACAGGATCTTTTTTACCAGTGCGCAATTTTTTTTTTGGTGGTTCAGTAACAATAATAGAACACATTTCAATAATTTTTTCAATACTTTTTTAAATTTTTATCCGACCTTAAATCAGTAAACTTTGGACACCCTACATATTTCGTAATGTGATATCGAAATATTAATAGGTCAGTATCCGCGCGCCGGCGTAGGTACTTCGAACTTCTTAGAATTTTTACCGATCGAACTGGTGGTAGGTACTAGTAGCTACGCTCGGTCGTTTACCTTTGCCGCCGCGCCGGCGCCGCGCGCAAGTTACCATAAAAACCAGTTTCAAAATAAACATCTTTCGTTAACGATATCTTAATTTTTTTTTTTGTATATATCAAAATAAAAATTGCATGGTTATAATAACTCGTTTAAGTTTAATTTGTTAAAATTTGCGCTCTAGTCAAAAACTTATCCTGTATCAAAATAAAAATTGCATGGATATTATAACTCGTTTACGTTTAATTTGTTAAAATTTGCGCACTGGTTAAAACTTATACAGGATAATTTTTTATCCAGTGCGCAAATTCTAACCATGAATTCAGCATATCATTCTAGACCCCCCAGCGTAGAAAATTTTCGTCGGTTATACAAAAAAAATCAGCTGTTTCATAGAAAAATGCAATACCTACGGGGTCAAAATGTATGGAACAGCTGGTTTTTTTTTTGTATAACCGACGAAAATTTTCTACGCTGGGGGGTCTAGAATGATATGCTGAATTCATGGTTACAGTTTGCGCACTGGATAAAAAATTATCCTATAAAAAAAATGCATTATTTTTATTACAGAAAAACCGCAAAAGACTGCCGAGATGAACGATTTGGACGATTTGCAAGAGCGGGTGACTACAAACATTGTGTCTCATGTAAGTTTTAAGTTATTCGCTATCGTTAGCCCAAAGCAAAGTACATAAAATTATATCCTTGCTGTTCCTTTGTTACAGAAAATGAAGTCACAAGTAGCAGAGGTATTAGTACCTGCTGTGTTGAGGCTGTACAATCGTCTGAAATCTGGCGGTGGCCAAACCACAGCTCATTTGGTGCAACTTGCTAACGATCTTTTTAAAGATTACGAACCCGAGGTATGATTACATTACGGTTAGACATGCTATTTATGTGGCGTGGCGTGCGCGCTGCCGAAAAAGAGTGGAACAATTCGTAAATGTACAGAACAAAATAAGCTATCGCGTGTCGCGCGAGAGGCGCCTAGGGATGATGGTGGAAAATCTGCATTTCCAGCATTACGGATGCCCGGCTGAATATAATTATCAGTACGAACACACGTAGCACATTATCTTGACTCTGTGTTTCCTCAGGAGTAGTAAATTAATGAGCAGCTCTAGCGTGTCGCAGACCGCGCGTCGCTCGCTTACCCGTGCACATTCGACCGATGGTGCTGTGATACTAATGGATCGAGGTCGCTTTCGAGTTCTGTTTTTCACAATTATGATTTTGCCATTTTTTTAATAAAATATGTTTTTTATAAATCGACTACACAGTCGCCGTCAGATATATTGCGTCATCTCGGTAGTTGCTCCTTTTGTATCATCCTTCACACAGTACATCTATCGTCTTTATCTTCCCGAAATTAATAGAGGTAAGTCACCATTAACAGAATTCTCAACCAGTAAATGTTCATATTCACAGCTCAGGGAGATAATGGAAGACAACGAGGAATTGATGAAGGACGTTCAGACGTTCCAAAGCATCATCGGTGTGCAGCAGACGTTCGGCAACGTGCGCAACCTCGTGACGCGCACGGCGCCGCCCGAGCCCGACACGCCGCGCACGCCGCGCCGCCCCGCGCGCCCGCGCACCCGTCCGCCGCGCAAGCAGCGCGCGCTGCGCATGTAGTGCACTCACCGGCTCTGCCGCATGAGAAACACCGTTATCTTCCCCTATCAAAGAACCACTTTTTCCCTGTACTTCACCTGCTGAACCTGGACCGTCGAGCTCTACTTCTGGTCTATCGAGTGCGACGCCGAGGAAAGCCTTTCTCGACCTACTGCATGATATACCTGGATCGTCATATGATGAACCTAGTATTTTTAAAGTTAGTCCTGACAATTCCAGCGGTATACCTAGCACATAGACGGATAAAAATAAGGTGTCGATGGATCTACCCGGTCCATCAAAATCTTATCGAGGCCCGAAGAACAGACGTAAGAGAAACCGGCTGCGTCAGATCGTGATAAATCTCCACGAAACCTGTTTGTCTTGAATGATTTAGAAAACAACCGCTCCTGAAACGTGCACGTCAAGTTTTGCAGGCGCGTAGTGTTCCACGCGCGTTACAAAGAGATGTCAGCAACAACTGAAGGGGTCCGCTAGGACCGATGCCTGCCAAGGTCGCGAGATTTGTTCGAAAGAGATACCGTAGCCCTGGCATATGGGCAACTGAAGGAACCCGGGTGGGTTTTAGTCAGTAAAAGTCTGACACGCCCTTCCGCTCCACCCTGAGCGGGAGACATCATTTGATGATTTGTCACCCACAAAAAGAAGGGAATGGAATCCGGGAGACTATTCAGTATTGATCGGGGGTGGTGAGTTATCTGAATACAATGCTTCATATATTTGAACGCTATTTCCAAGAGCTTTTAATTAGTTCCTATTTATGGTTGTGTTCTTTATGTTTTAACTCATTTTGATTGTTCCGGTAACTATTGAATTATATTGGTGTTCAGCGTCTGCCTTTCAATAAATTTGGTAAATTTATATTCAAGCGAATTAAATTCCTAGACCTCACACTAGGATTCCCTGTGTTGTGAGGTCCAGGCTCCTTCGTTCCGGTAACAATTTTATACAATAAGGTACATTAAAAAACTTAAATGTGCATAAAAAGAGTATAGCATGTGTGATTCATGTCTGTACTGTGTCTGTCGTTTGCTATTGGTACCTATGTGAATAAGTCCATAAGTATTTGTGAAATGTTCAGTTATTCATATAGGTTTTATATGATATCACCAAGATACCGTGCAAAAACTACATAAAAATCTTTATGCGTTAGAAATGAATATTCGTGATTATACTTTATTTGCTTTGATTTAAATTCCTAATTTTTTAGGAAAATTGATCTCACAAGTTGGAGAAATCTATATTTGTTGCATTGTAAGTCGGATCAGGTTTCATACCTTTCTAGGGTAACAAGTATTCCGACAAATCGGAGTTAGTAATTGCCTGTTGTCAAGCTAACATAGCATATAAGTTAAATTAGTAATAAATAATTTAAAAAAAAACATGTGGTTTGATTTTAAAGTCCCAATCATATAGGCGAATGGATATATTTATGTCAGCATTCCTGCAACAGAAACCAAAAACAATAGCTATATCAACGATATAGCACAGGGAGATATAGAAAGAGACAGGAATGAGTGATACAGATGACATGTTCTTCAAAACCGAACTTTTCCTAATAGGTACTCGACGTTTCTTGATGACTGTCCCGTATTGCACGGTGACAAATCAAGCTATACATTTCCAGTATAAGCTGATTTCTCATTGTACGAAAAATGTATACAATGCGAGCTCAGCTAAAAAGTGGAAATGTATAGCTTAATATGTAGCCGTGTGTTCTAACTCACCCGAAATTATGACCATCGCTTTATTGTGCCAGCGTTTTGGCAGACTAGTAGTTTATCCATTACAAACAATCAAATCTTCGTTTTATTAGACTGCTCTTTATAGGTTAATATTAGCATTTTATGCACAAGTACCAAAGCGTTTCTCATAGTGACTCTGTTTAGATTTCAATTATTGCTGAGCAAAATAGGCCACCTTGTAGGAAACTATCGAGAAACGCACTGTTCTTGTGCATATAATGCAATGCAAAGTATCTATGAATTGCACCGTAATTTGAAATTCCTGCCCTACTAGCTTCTGCTCTAATTTTCGTGGGCGGTCCAGAGATGGCGCCTGTCAGTAAGGAAAAATATCTTCCTTAAGCGTGTATGGAGTTGTTATTTTTCCACTTGTGGTATTTTGTGTATGTGCGCGTGTGTCCACGTCGTTTTGGCCAAGTATTAAGTCTTCATATAAATGTATGAAGACGTACTACTGCTTACTTTATTATACTGTGGCTTTGGTACGAAAGTAAACCCATGCATGGACGGAAAATTATCGCGTACTGGATTCTCCACTCTCGATTTTGAGCCGAGCATTGCGAATCGCAGAGAGTGCACAAAAACACGATGAACATCCAGTGCGCAAAAAAATCGCCGTGGGAAATCTTCCGTGCGTACGTGAGCTTACACGTACACTTAAGGTTTGTGCACGTTTTTTTACGCGCCGTTGCCGTCAACGTGAGCATAAGGCTCAGCGCGGACAGAACAGCTCAAACAATTTTCAACGATAATTAACTTAACTCCAAATATTTGGAAATTGCTTGCATGATGTTATATCCAGCCACATGGGTTGCGGGTGTGTACGTTCCTCTGCCACTTGTCGTGTCACATGCAAACAGTCGCCACCGCAGCACATGAATAATACCCCATAGACACAGAGCTTTTAAATTATTCATAATTCGTGTTTTAACCTGTACCTACCCACTAAGTCGTGAAATAACTTCCTTGAGCTTTAAACCATAGCACTACCACAGGGTATGGTACGGTACCCAAAAAAAGCATATTTCTTGCCAGGTTGCTTCTAACTGTACCCATAACTCATCACATGTCTCCTAATTTTTTTTATTTTCGTTCTTTTTTTGTCTTGTCGTCTTTTTATGTATTCATGTGCTTTTACTTCCTGTTTATAATCTTATAATGAAATTTTATTATATTCGTAGTCCAGTAACTTTCCTTTAGATAAGCGAGTAAGTATTCTGTATGTGATCTTAGAATAATAACGCCGGCAAATAGCGTCTATAATTTCGCTAATAATACGTCTTTACCTATGAAAATGCCGTTTTGTATGAAAAAAATTAAACGAATTTTTTTCATGTATTTTTTATTTGTATTAATCGAGTTTTGGCAGTTTATTGATGCCCTTCTTAAAAAAATCAGCTGGACGGGAGGCAACAAATTCTTCAAAGGCATTTTGTACTGCCTCTCGGGTATTGAATTTTTTTCCCGCCAAGAAGTTATCCAAATTCTGGAAAAAGTAGTAGTCTGTAGGCGCAAGGTCTGGTGAGTAGGGCGGATGACGGAAAGGTTCCAACCCCAGTTCTTGCAACTTGGAGACCGTCTGCTGTGCAGTATGAGGTCGCGCGTTGTCGTGCAGGAGCAGCGGAGACGAGCGATTGACCAATGCTGGTTGGAGATGTGCCAGCTTCTCCATCATTGAGTTCAGTTCTTCACAGTACACATCTACAGTAATGCTCACCCCGTTTGGTAAGAAGCTGTGATGAGTCACACCGGCGCTAGACCACTAAACAGTGACCATCACTTTTCTAGGGGTAAGTTTTCGTTTAGGGCATTGTTTAGGTGCTGAACCAGGATCCAACCAACTTGCTGAGCGCTTGCGGTTATCAAACAGAATCCATTTTTCATCGCAGGTAACAATGCGGTTCAAAATTCCTTCATTTGTGTGTCTGTTGAGCAGTGCAAGGCACGTCTCGACGCGTACTTCGCGCTGGCGATCATTGAGTTCGTGGGGCACCTATTTGTCAAGCTTTTTTACCTTGCCAATTTGACGCAAATGGACCAATATTGTTTTGACGCTAACGTCGAAAGCTGCTGCTAATTCAGCCGTAGATTGTGTATCATCAGCTTCCACAATCGCCTTTAATTCGTCATTGTCGACCAAAGTCTTCGGACGACCGCGGGGTTCATTTTTCAGGTCGAAATTTCCAGAACGGAAGCGAGCAAACCAATAACAGGTGGTGCGTTGGTTTGTAGTGTTAGCTCCGTAAACGTCGTTGATGTTGCGTGCCGCTTGTGCCGCGTTGCTGCCACGACGGTACTCATATTCCATAATTACTCGATTTTTTAACGTATCCATGATGACGAAAAAGATTGAAATGCGATGAAAATGTAACACTAATCAATAAACAAATGACTACTTTTGGAAAAAGAATTCCATGTTTTTAAAATAAAATTAATTTGAAATTAGAATTCTTAGACAAGCAAAAATTATTTTGATTTGAAATGGCCAGTACTGCAGAACGGTAATTTCATAGGTAAAGACCTAATATTTCTAGTGTTCCCTAATTTAGTAAAGGAATTAAAACTCATGAACGACCTTAAAGTATAATAAGTATTATTTCTCTCAACTAGCAACAATGTTTTAATTTATTGAGCACAGACAGTAAGCTTCGCATTATTGCGGCTAAGTTTTAGTCCAACTTTTCTTATTCTGAATGGGCTTCAAGACGTTATTATTATCCAACTAAAGTAAATTTGAAACTTTCCTTTTCATTTAATTAATTATGCATGTGTACAAGTATAACAATATTATTAATGAGACTTTAAAACTTAATAAATTATACAACATTGTTAAAATTTAACTTAACCACTAAATCACTCTCATTTTCTATTTTTAATTCTTTACCAAACGTTTTCTTTAACAACAACTCAATGGCTGCTTCTTCTGAAAACAAAAAAAAGAGAAATCAATTTCATATTGATAAAACTACATTAGCAGTCATATTGAGGAGAATCGGGTACAAAAAAAGGCTTTGTATGCTATATTATGCACAAATGCATAACAAGATGGATTCTATGGTCCGAAAAAAAAATCTGGACAAACTTTTGGGACCGACTCTGTAATTTAGCGTAGGGACGTTGTGAGAGATATGGAAGACAAAAGTCCGTGAACCATGGAAAAGGCCTATGCAATAGCAAAGCAATTTGGAAATTTCTGGTGACTAAACAATAAGATTGTAAAACTAGTTTTACAGACCTCTAATAAAGACTATTTCTAAGCCAGATGCAAAATTTTCAATGACTAAACTAATTAGCTTATTTAAAGTTTTAAGCCTGTATCTAAAGTTACGGTTTGATAGAAAAGCGGAGGCTGCCACATAGTTTCTGCAATTTACCGGCGTCAATGAAACGTTTTTTTATGAAAGTAAGTTGGCGTTTTCCTAGAGAGCATTATTGAAAGTACTGTAGTAAAATCAAAACTTACTGTCCAAAGATTTACATCACTAGATTTGTCAAGCGAAAAAGTGTCCAAACTGAGAAGAATGAGCTTACACATCAATCAAGTGAATTCACTGCGTCAGTGTGTCAGAGGTGTCAATACGAAACGGATACACGAGACGTCTATCTCTTGATGCGATAGGGCGAAATTAACGATTTAACTTCCACCGCTGTACTAGAAAACCGTAGCTTCAGACCATTTATCTCGATTGAAGAATGTAAACTATGTCCCCCCAATTTATGTACTTTTGGAAAAAAATCTGTCATCTGGGTATGAGTACCTTCTATTTTCATTATAAAAAGAGGTGGGTAAAGTTTAGAACATTTTTTGCCCATCGCAATTTTCATGACTATGAAAATTCAAAGTATTTATTGACGTCATGTTATTATGTTTATGCGAAGTTTAGGTATCGACCTTTACATCTATTGTAAAATAGTAAGAAAAAAAATAGCAAGTCATATAAAAAAAAGTCATCAAACTTGGCAAATTCGTTGAAGTTTTGTTATTTTAAGCACTTTTTTAACTTTCATTACAAAATAAACTGTTAAGCGCTTTATGCACCAAAATATCTTTTAGTCTCTCAAATACTACATTAAATAGGCTTTTTAACTAGCATTAATTTGTTTTGGTGCACAATCCGCTTAACAGTTTATTTTATAATGAAAGTTTAAAAAAAGTGCTTAAAATAACAAAACTTCACTATGTTATTATACAGGGTGTTTGGCAAAACGTTGAACATACGAAAATGGTGGATAGGTGGGGTCATCTGCTACTTACTCAGCCCTAATTTATATGGCCCTGGCCCAATGGATATTTAAAAAAAAGAATTCTTCTTGTTTCACCACTTTCTTAACTTTAAAGTGTAATTTTTATTTAAATGGGTAAAACAGGCAATATTTTGTTTTTTTTTTAATCTTTTATGTTGGCAGATTTTTATAAAATTATTGCTTTATTCAGATGTTAGCTAGAAAAAAGTTATGAGTCTTCAAACTTACAGAAAGATGTAAAAAATACTTAAATCTTAATTTCAATTTGCATTTTTTTAAAAATCAAGAGCGTCGGTAAGTACTCGCAAACGTCTGATGACTGGGTACTCGGCGGTTGGGATAACGCTCTTGATAAATCCTTCGCGCTTCACGCGAATTAGTATTAGCGCTTCCATACGCTAACAACATGTCCGTGTATTCCTCACTGGTAAAAGCAGCCATTTCTTTACCAATAACAACAGGTAATAGTAATAACAAAAAACTTAACAGGTTGCAAAACTAGTGATAACAATAAAAGAAAACGAAGTGAACAAAAACAAACGTAAGCGTAACGGGCACGCGAGATCGCAGAGGCAGTTAAGTCTCGACTGAATAAAAGAAAAGAATTCATTCTGAGGCGTCACGGTGCCACGAGAGCGAAAGAGAGCAAAAATACGCTATGACTGCGCAAGAGTGAAACAAAATTTCTACCTGCTTTGTGTAACCATCCCAAGAGAATAGGGAATGTCAATTTGCACCACTGCTACTGGCAAGCCGTCGATCATTTAATTTTTACCACCTTGCAATTGAAATTGCACCTTAAATTTCGCAAAACATTTAACTTTCCGTAAAGGTAGAGTTTCGTCAAAAATTTCCTACTTGATAAAATTATGAAATAACTCTTAAAGTTTTTTTTTTATAAAAGCAAATTACATACCATTAGACAGCTCACACACTAGGGATGTTTTGCTAGAATTGGAACTTCTCAATAATTTTTTTGCTTTTTTTTTTATTGCAGATTGAAATTAAGATTAAGTATTTTTTACATCTTTCTGTAAGTTTGAGGACTCATAACTTTTTTTCTAGCTAACATCTGAATAAAGCAATAATTTTATAAGAATCTGCCAACATAAAAGATTAAAAAAAAAAAAAAATGCCTGTTTTACCCATTTTTAATAAAAATTACACTTTAAAGTTAAGAAAGTGGTGAAACAAGAAGAAAGATTTTTTTTTTAAATATCCAGTGGGCCAGGGCCAAATAAATTAGGGCTGAGTAAGAACTGTTATTATAAAATAAACTGTTAAGCGCTTTATGCACCAAAACAAGTTAATGCTAGTTAAAAAGCCTATTTAATGTAGTATTTGAGAGACTAAAAATATTTTGGTGCATAAAGCGCTTAACAGTTTATTTTGTAATTAAAGTTTTCTTACTATTTTACAATAGATGTAAAGGTCGATACCTAAACTTCACATAAACCTAATAATATGACGTCAATAAATACTTTGAATTTACATGACTAGGATAGGCGAAAAATGTTCTAAACTTTACCCACCTCCTTTTCAATAGTACCAGTCATTCTGAAATTAACTTATACTGAAGAGATTTGATATTTATTTAAATGTACACAACATTAATTGCAAGCAAGGTTTTGAATCGACTTGTTGGACGTGTTTGTTGTTGGAGAATAGATTAGTACCTATGAAACTCTGTCATTCTGTATTAGAGTCGACATTCATCCTTGGGCATCATTCTCACAGGCCCCTTGACTAAAAATTCTGTTCTAACTTACCCGTAACTTGTATAGCCAGCAATTGATGAACAATATGTCGTGCAGTAGTCTTAAACAGATCACGACTGCTTATTTTTTTCTTTTTGTAGTATGGCATGAGTAGTTTAACTACTAGTCCAGCAAGATCCACTTTTTCTGCTTTTTTTATTGTAGGTTCATTCTTTTTACTCGCATCGCTCTTGTCCCTGTGTTTGTGTTTGCTTTCTTTACGATGAAGCTTTTCTGTTTGTTGTTTTTCGCTTTTTCTTTCTTTCGTCTTTCGTTCATCCTTTATTATTTTATGTATGCTAAGTTTATGTTTTAATATTTTTTTATCTTTGTCTTTATGTTTAGATAGTGTTGGAGAAGACTTTATGGTAACTAGTGCTTCGATCTGCTCGATATCAGGCAGCATCTCAGGAGGTGCAGGTTCGGGTGGCAAATCTTTGAACATTTGTAGTTTTTGCAAAACAGCGTCAGCTTCTAGACTCAATTTACGAGCTTTGTTAAAATTTGCGTCTTCACTTTCCATGTGGTCTACAGAACAGTTGGATTTATTTTCTTCAATAGACGCGTCATTGTCGTTTTTCATTTGATCTGAATCAAACATATTTTTTTGGACTTGTTCATCTTTAATGTCACTAAGTATCAACGTTTCTTCTGCACTGTTGTTTACCGTTAAATCAGTGACATCATCAATCACTAGTTCTTTTTCAGATTCATCATCTGATTGGCCAAATAAAGATGCCGATTCCGTCGAAGTTTCGTGTCTTTTATCGTTCTGTTTGTTAGATTCCTTGGAACTACTTTTCTTGGACCGTTTCTTTTTGCGATCAGTTTTATCACGATCGTTTATTTTAATTTTTTTAGATGGTTTAGTTTCGCCATCGCTATCGGAAGATTCTCCAAAGAGAGCTTTGATTTTTCGTTTTGAAGGAGGTTTGTCTTTGTGTAATTTGCGGTCTGTTTCATTTTTCAATATAGCGTCATTTCTTAGCTTTTTATTTTCAATAT
The DNA here is from genome assembly GCA_932294355.1 of Aporophyla lueneburgensis. Classification (NCBI taxonomy): domain Eukaryota; kingdom Metazoa; phylum Arthropoda; class Insecta; order Lepidoptera; family Noctuidae; genus Aporophyla; species Aporophyla lueneburgensis. Next base: position 14,307,634 of record OW028746.1, on the reverse strand, counting down.
CTCTTTCATTGTCAACATGTTTCTTATGTTTATCCGGTATACCTTGTAATGTTATATTTATCACAAATGTTTTCGATCCTTTACCAGATTTGTATTTGCTAATGCTATCTACCGACTCTGCATGGTCATCAACCGTTTGAGTATCTTCATCAGTATTCATAACTTCGTTATTTTTACATTTTAATTTGAGCGTAGTATCATTACTATTTCCGTGACATTCGTTGTTGTCACTACTATTGCTACCTTCTGCATTTTCATCAATAATAAGACCACTACCATCATCGTCACTTTCTTGTGGAGTAATATTAGGAGACGCCTCTGATGATTTTTTGAAAAAGGTTTTTAGTTTCGTTTGTGTCAATGGGTCCCTTCTGAAAGAATTAGCTTTTCTCTTTGTTTCTTTTTCAGCTTTGGATAACTGTCGCGCTTCATTTTTTAAGTCCATATCTTTTCGAAAAAAGGAAAGAAAAACAATGAGTTATAATGTCATTTTGAGGATAGTTTATTTTACAATATCATATTGTACCCGGGATAGCCTAGCTTCCTAGAATGGCGAAATCTGGTTGGTGTAGGTGCAATGAAACGGTGTTTTTTTTACAGGAAAACTTTAGTAATCTTTGCAACGTTAGCCAGTCTAGCAAGCTGAGCTAAACAGTCGTTTCACAGTTATTAACTTTAGACAGCAACCGTATATAGCAACGAGAATAAAAATCATTGTGATGCAAAAGCAGCGATATATTAACTTTGAAATGACTGTACACCTTTTGACAGGCATTGGTATACACCCCGACACCTTATCATTCAAGCTTACCTAATTGTGATGCTGTAATAAAACCATTGGGTGTGTTGCTTTTCTTGTGGTCAAAACTTTTTAACTGAGGGTAAACTTGATCCTTACTCGTTTTAACAGCTGAAATCTATTGGTTCGTGTGAGTAAAAACATTTTTTCAAACATTGCATGTAGTACCTACGTTAGTAGATTAATATTTCACAGAATAAAAATAATGTCTCACCAATTTGGACATCGCTCGCCTATACAAACTGATAACTGTGCTACTGGAAAATGCCTCGTATTCCAATTCTATAGCGCACTGTTCTATGTTGTGTCTCGACAACGGCTTTTCAAAATGGTCAATTTCCTTCGTGCTTTGATAGTTGTTATTTAGGGCATCAGTGAGTAACGTGAGATAGCCATCGCGGCTTGCTACTGATAATCCGTTTACCTAAAATAAATTTATAATTGTACATCTTATTGGTGAAATCACATTTTAGTATCGTAGAACTTCAATGTTAACCATTGTTTGCTATTATCATAAACATAAAAAGACGCTCCTTATTATATAGTGTCCCGGCCATGTGTAGCTGCAAAATAGTCTAGTATATTCTTTGGGTAGTGCACAGCAAAAAAGAATTATTAAAAAATAATTCGGGTAGCAAAAAAGCGGTAGCTACAAATCGTTATACAAGTTTTTTATATATTTATTTAATATGTGAAGCAAAAAGTTTGTACTCCTTTTTACAACAATTACGCGGATGAAGGGAGGAAGAAATTTGGCACAGTTAAAGTTTATATGGAGAAGGAGTGCAGAAAGCGAATATTTTTATATAACAATGCATTAGAAATACATTAAGTTTTAAATGAATTATGGTCGAATTTCGTCCAGTGGGCGACCACTATTTCATATATATCCTTAATGTTATCATAATACTACTGTCAGACTTAAGTGGCAAATAAAAGGATATTTATAGATCTTCAAGATTTACCTTATTGCCCGTACTTTCTGCCGCTCTGCATTTTGAATGTTTTGCAGATTCAGCCTCATTACTTTCTTTCTTGTCTTCTGTGCGTTTTTTTCTATTGGCAAACTCTTGCATAATGAGAGATTTTGTTTCCTGTGCAATACGACGCCGGTTAGTTTCACCATCTGAGTCGTCGCTGTCATCTCCGCCGTAATATGCCTCGGACTCCCTGCAATGTTAATAAAAAATAATTAGTCAAGCTAGATGGTATACTTGTCATTCGGATCTTGGTGATCACGACCCGGTAGTTTTATTCGATTGCTGCTACTGCGGGGAATTCGGATTGCAGAAGCGGCTACTAAGGTCCCAAGCAGTAGACACGCAAGCGTACGAGAAAAAAATCTATATTTGATATTCTTTTGCATGGAAGCTGAGGAGGCCGCTGCGCATGCGGCCTTTGAATGCACAGGCGTCATCCAGATTAGGACAGAAACCCTCGGGACACCCAGATCCAACACAATGTTCTTAAAAAACTAGGAGATATAACTAACTTCTCGAAGAAAGTGTGCTGGTTGGAGTAATCACCACCGGTGGCCTTCATTGCCCACGCACAGTGGACCACTTGAAGGACTAAGAACGAAAACCAAACCTTGTAACTTACTATTTATTTATATATTTTATATTATATTTGTTACTCACAGTATTAAAACCTAGCTGTGCGATTTGGAACAGTTCGGTACTAAATATTAATGTAGAGTCGTCGGCATATGATATAATTTATATTATAATTTTGCCATCTTTAATTTTAAGGTTAAACAGGTCGTTAATATAAATCGGGAATAGCGTAGGGCCCAGAATACTTCCCTGAGGAACATCAAAACCCGTAGGTACTTTTCTGGACATCGGTATGATTTGATATATTCTAACTAGTGATGAGCCCGATCGTTACAAATGTACATCTCCGAATACGGATATTTCGTGTCAAGTCCCGCGGATACGGATACAGACACGGAACTTTCTTACTCAATCGGTTACCAACGTATCCTTAAGGTTCGACTTTTAATCCTATTCACTAACTTGACAATTAGAGGGATACCAGGTTTAGACAAAAAAAAGATAGTGAGGTGGTGCAAGAATGAATGAAATTGAATGAACTTGAAATAATGTACTTACATGCAAACTTTGTAATTTAAATTTAATAACTTGTCTTAAAACAAGATGTGTACTATATCTATATATATGTAGTCTATGGCTGTCAGAGGAAATAAAATGACTTTAGTAAAAAAATAAGCAAAATGAAATGATTTTTATATTTAGTTTTGTTTCTATCAGAAGAAAATAAAAAAAGGAAATAACTGTTATTAAAAATTATTAATTATTCTTATAATCCACACCTAAAAATGATTTTTAAAGTTTTATTTAATTTAAAACATTTTTATCATTCATTCTTTATGCGAAATCGTTCACTACCCCGACACTATTCGTTTTAGAATGGTATCATTATTTTGCATTGAACCGTCAAGTTAGTGAATAGGATTAAAAGTTCAACCTTAGATACGAACCGCGTGGTTTTGAAACAATAGTTAAATTATTAATGATTTTATTTCTGCAAGTAGGTTTGCAAAACACTTTAACACGTTAATCTAAGATATTTTTTTAACTAGATGAGGTCGGAGTTCCCTATCTGACTACTCTAAGAAGAAAGGCCGAAACAAATTCAGAGGTCAGTCTCTCTTAAAGTCCAGACAATATCTTGGTCAGATCATGTAAAGACCATGTGGATTAGTGTCTGAAACGATCTTTTGAGGAAAGAACCACACAGATTGAGTGGACCTGTCCTATCAGTGCACGCATTTATTAGTAATCATGCTGCTCAACTCAGAACTTAAGGAACTCAACGATCTGACGAACCATACCAAGGAAAGGACACTTATGTACGCTGCGTAAATGATTCAAAATGCCAGACCATGATAAAAACTAAATGAGAAGAAAAAGAAAATAAAAACACCCACTTAGCGTCAGCGCACACCGAACTGCAAAATGCTCGCGCATGCTCGAGCTAAATTTTGCAAAATGTATCTTATGACAATTTCTTACATTGCAAATTTAAATACACGTCCAAACTTGATGCTCGAGCATGCTCGAAAACTGTCTTGACGAGTGTTTACCTACGGCGCAACCGGCGTAAATTGGAAATCATGGACGAAGAAAAGTTGATCGGTTTGGTGCAAGATTTTGAATGTTTGTACAATGTATCGAATCCAACATACAGCGATCGGATGTTAAAAGCCAATGCTTGGGAAAGAATATCTCAAGAAATGGGAAAAACAATTTTACCAAATTCTAACACAATGTGTAATATTCGCCCAAGGTACGTTTTTCTTTTTTGTGGGTGGGAAATCATCAAATGACGTCTTCCGCTCTTGGGAAGAGCGAGAGGGCGTGTCAGACTTTTACTGCCTAAAACCCACCCGTGTTCCTTCAGTTGCCCATGTGCCAGGGCCACGATATCTCTTTCGAACAAATCTCGCGACCCTGGCAGGTATCTATGGTTCTGAGTCGAAACAAGCGAAGTAGAAAAAAAGGTGCATTTTTCCCGTCACATTTCTTCTATCAGTACTGTTCTGCTCATTTTATGACATCTTATTTTATTTACAAATTCTTCAATGTTCCTCTTCCTCTACCAAAATGGCGATAATTACTAAGTCCCAATCAACTATATTGAATACGCCTGCCAACGTCGGATTTTGGCATCAAACTGGTAATGCATGCCCGCCTGGCAACCCAGAGCATTGTCAACGGAGCTTGCTCACGGATGCGCGAGCATGCCGCCTGCATGCTCGAGCAATCAAAATTTTTCGCGAGCATACGCGAGCATTTTGCAGTTCGGTGTGCGCTGACCCTTAGTCTTCACATTCACAATAATTAAACAATACTGAAGTTGACGCCACTTGACTCTTTGCTTAACAGGACATGTTTCGACTTGCATTCCACGGGTCCTTCTTTTGTTTTATTAATATGTAGTCTAGTCACAAAATATTTGATTATAAGAAATAAAAAATAATTTGAATGGAACTTAAGTTCTTCTTTGCTCCCTACAAACAGAATTTAATCTATATATTGAAAATTAATAAGGTAAAAGATAACCCAAAAATGTAACGGATACGAATGTTTTATCTCCGTCGGATATCCGCGGATACAGATACGGATATCCGGCACATCACTAATTCTAACGCATTGGTATCGGTCATGTAAGTATTTAGCAAATAGTTTCATAGGATGTATAATATAAGGCACTGACTTCTTCTGTCCGTGGCGGCCCTCCCCGTACAGGCCGGCCGCGTCCTGGTGCACGACGAGCCCGCCGGCCCGCAGCTGCGCGGCGCCGGCGCGGCGCTGGTGCTGCTCCAGCGCGCGCCGCACGCTGCGCTCGTCCGCGCACGCGTCGCAGCGCCCGCCGCACTTCGGCACCTCCTCGCCGAAGTACTCGGCGAACACTTTGTGGCGACATCTGAGGACGAAACTCCTGTTACTGTTTTTTTTACTAATAAAATATGCTTTAGGTACGTTATTATATGTAAATAAAAGTAACTTTTCGAGTCTGTCACTGTGACCGCGTTGTTCGTCTAATCTACGCAACGATTTTGATGCGGTTCATCATTTAGATAATTCCGAAAGATAAAAGGTTTTTAAGTTACTATGACGCTCTTCAACCTTTAGGTAGGAGTGTTGTTGTGAAACGATAGCCGGTTATAGCATCACATGGGTATTGCGTCGTGCGAGCCGGGCTACGCGTTGCAAAAAATGTTTTTTATATTTTGTGTACTACGAAATTTTGTTTGTTTTGTTTTTAAAACGTGGCAGGTACACTAATTTGTTAATGTATTTAAAAACTTACTTGATATCTTCACAATATTTCACCATAATTTCAAAGCTCTTGTAGGCCGTTTTACACCGATTTTTTTGTTCTGGTGTTTTTGCTCGGCCAACTTCCGTTTTCAGCAGAAAGTCAACAGCATTGCGTTCACTGCGGCAGTAGTAAATACGACAAAAAGCCGGCTTGCCGTCACGGCCAGCTCTACCAGATTCCTGTTGTAAAATTATACTTTTAGATTTTATATAAAACATTAAACAGCTCCCCACACTCTAGAACTATGGCATCAGGTGGTGGCACTGTCGAGGGTCAGCTAAAATAAAGCCATTAAGTAAGGCTATAAAGCATAAATAACTGTTAACAGGTGTCAATATTCCCTTGAACTAAGGTAAAAATATATAAGATTTTGAGGTGTTCTAACTTGATAGTAAGCGGCGACATTTTGCGCGATACCCCAGTGCGCGACGGCGCGCACGGTCGCCTTGTCAACGCCCATGCCGAACGACACCGTCGCACACACGCATGGCACCTCACCACGTGACCACTTCTCCTGTACTGATATGCGGTCGCCTGACTTCATTCCTGAAATAACAATAAAACTTGACACCTCTATTAATTTTACAGTTTGAATAAATTCAACAACAAAAAAAAACTAACTCAAACCTATATCACAAATAAGAGTTTTGTAAATAAAAATACCACACACCTACAAATTAAAATTATTTTATAAGCATTGTAAGCCATACCTCCATGATAAGCTAAAGACATTAGACCCCTTTTAGATAACATGTGAGCTAAATCTTCAGTTTGTTCTCGCGTTCGACAATAAACAATTACTGCATTTTTATCTTTCTGAAATATGGTATAAGTACAGTATAATAATTATAAAATAATTTGAAAACATGTGCCAATTTCGATAAAATAATATAACAATAAGAATACAATACTAACTGGTTTCACATTTTCTTCCTCTTTGAGGCTTTTTTTTAAGAATTCCATTAAATGTCCCACTTCATCCTCTATACAGTTTTGATACATAACATCATAAAATAAATTTCTTCTGAAACTTGGTGTTTTGTATTGTGCCACGGGTAGCAACAACTTGAGATTGGACAGAATATCTTTTGCCACATCTGCACTTGCGGTGGCTGTTAGGGCAACCCATGGTATACTTTTATACTGTTCTCTGAGATTACCTAATTTCAAATAATCTGGCCGGAAGTCATGGCCCCACTCGCTTACACAATGTGCTTCATCCACAACTACATAAGAAACTTTCTTGTATTTGACCAGATGCTCCATAAGAGATTTAAATGTGCCAGTAGCAGCCTGTTCAGGTGTAACATAGAGGAATCGAGTGTTGGGTTTCATACTTCTTAAATCATTAAGAACTCTCTCTCTGTCTTTTGATGTCATTTTTGAGTTAATAGATTCTGCATTCACTTTTATTTTCGACAGGTGATCAATTTGATCTTTGATAAGAGCCAATAGTGGAGAGAATACAATTGCAACTTTGTTGTCTTGCAACATTGCTGGCAGCTGGAAGCATAGAGACTTACCAGAGCCCGTTGGCATTGATACATACACATCGTGAACACCTGCAATCAAGTAAGTTAGAGATGAAAAGGATGAAGGGTGTTAATTATTATTAAAATCTATTTATTTCACAAATCAAACCCATTTAGGCGCACCAATAGGCACATGTAGCCATCCCAGCAGTGATGCTTAAAATTCTAAACCTCTTAACTATTAAAAATGATCACAAGATATGTGTTTGGACTAGAGTCGTCTATTATAAATGGAGCGTAGATCATTATTCTAGCTGGAACTTAGGTGGCTATATCAGTGAATTGGTATATTATATACATACAATCACTTCAGGACTTCGCATAAGTACTGCATACTTGTTTAGAAAACAATATATTAAACACGATCTCCATTTTAAGCATTCATTGCACGCTAACATTTTCTATTTTATTTAGTTACATTTGCATTTCTTACCTCTGGCTATTGCCCTTATCGCGCGCTCTTGAAGTTCACTTTTGAACTTACGATGTCCAAAACATTGAAACAATTTTTCTGTTACGTTGTCCATTACGAAAGCTGTTTTTTCACTTTCAACACCAGTAAATGAATTGCACGCGAATTGTGAAAACTTTTAACCATAACAAGTCTAACGGCATATTTGTATAAAAATAAAGGTAAATTGTTTTATAAATAAAGGATAAAAACAACCTCAAATTATTTATCTTCTACGACATTACTGATATAAACTGACAAGCAGTTCTGACACGATGACATTGACATTGTCAACTTTGTCAAACGCAATAAACAACTTATAGAATTAGTAAGTACTAAATAAACTGTAGAAACGGTACTCCCTTTCTTCTCCTAAAATTGTTTGTCCGAAAATCATTTTTTTTTTTTTTTTTTTTTTTTTGTTTATGGCGTTGCACTATTCGTGCTTATTGCCACTGACAATATTTTATATAATAACAAAACGTAGGAATCAAGTACTCGCGAAATTATATATAAGTACAACGGGAAATTTGGAAATAGAAAGGAAATAGGTTGCTAATATAATATATATTATATACAAAAAAAAAAAAAAACAAGTTTTAGCAGTAGGTTATAAATAAAAACAAAAAAAAAACATGAACGCCACAAGGTAGCCCAACAAATAGGCCGACTCGTGCATAAACTAAGAATTACCTAAGAACTACATGGTAAATTAAGTACTTATATACAGTTTATAAACTAATATTTAGATAGCTATATCATTATTTACAAAGAAAAGAGCTATGGTTTTATAAATATCTACATTAAAATTAAATAAAATACACGAAATAGAAGTGGGAAAGGGGACTCGGAGGGAAACAAGACTTTGGAAAAGTGAGGAGTGGTCATAAAGGGGGCAGGAAAAAATAAGATGGTTCAGATCTCCCACCTCAGCGCCACATTCACACGCAGGGTTCTGCACAATGCCAAGCCTGGCAAGATGAGCAGGAGTGCACACGTGACCCAATCGCATACGTATGAATATTGTTGTAATCTTTTTGCTTAGCTTGTACTTGCTAAACCAAGGTTTTACAAAAATGGATGGCTGAATAGTGCGATAAAATTTCCCTTTCATTGATTGCTCGGACCAAAGCTTACCCCAGGATTCCTGTAGGTAAACCTTGGGCAGAGCTGCCAGATCTTGGGAGTTATTTTTGTACGGAAAAACATCTCCACACAATACGGCATCATTAGCCAACTGGTCAGCTCTCTCATTACCTAAAATGCCACAATGCGAGGGTATCCACGCAAAATACACTGAATACCCCTTAATAGAACACCTATAAAGGAGTTCACGTGTTTCAAATATAATATGAGGATTATGAGAATAGAAAGGGAATCTGGCCAAAGATTGTAAGGCACTCCTTGCATCAGTTAAAATGAGTGAATTTCGTAAGCCCATCATAAGTATATATTCGACAGCTTTGAATAGACCGTAACATTCTCCCGTAAATACAGATGACTCGGGCGGGAGCTTTATTTTTTGAACTATATTATATTGGGAGTGGAATACACCTACTCCCACGCATGAGTCTCTTCCATGCTTCGAAGCATCTGTAAACAAGAGCTGACAGCCCTTCCAGTCTCTATCCATAGTGAAGTTGAAGTTAATATTATGACATATGTCATCTCGGTAAATGTTAAGGTTATAGTATATATTCGGTGACATAATTAATGAACTGTAATTACAGTGAAATATAGGAAGAAATTGAGATTGGTGACAGGGAGCTTCAATTAAATTGTATTTTCTAAAGCTTTTAACTAAACACGGAGTATCTTTGTGCCTCCAGTAAGTGGACGAAATTACTTCTTCAGAGAGAATGGAAAGTTTATTTCGCAAAGGATGACATGTAAATTGCAAACACCGAGCCATAAATCTATCAGCTAAAAATTGACGTCGTAAATGAAGTGGAGGGTCTCCACATTCCACCTGTAGACAATTAATAGGACTGCTTTTCATTGCACCTGAAACCACTCTAAGTGCCTTAGACTGAACACTGTCAAGTTTCTTAAGACCAGCAACATTAGCAGGCTCCAGCAAAAAGGTGCCATAGTCCAATACGCTTCTAATCAAGGTGTTATAAAGTAGTTTTAATGAAAAGGGATGTGCACCCCACCAAACACCAGAAAGACATCTAATTATGTTGATATTTCGTTCACATTTAGCAGTTATATAATCACAGTGTGGTAAACCAGTAAGATGTGTATCCAAAATAAGGCCTAAAAATTTAACCTGGTTTTTAACAGGCATAGGGATATTATTATACTGTACTGTAACTGTAGGAGGCTTACGCATCCTTGTAAACAAGACAATGTTGCTTTTATCAATTGACAGGTGTAGACCATTGGTTTCTAGCCAAGTCTTCAGTAAACATAAAGAAGAGGTTAAGGAAGTACAAATATTTTCAACAGAATGACCAGATAAATAAAGAAGTAAATCATCCGCATATTGAAGGACTTGTACTGACTCATTTAAAGAGGATTCCAAATCATAAGTGTAAGTATTGTAGAGAATTGGACTAAGTACGGAACCTTGGGGGAGACCTTTCCATACTAAACGGGTAAATGTATACCCTTCAATATGAAGATTTAAAGATCTCTCTGAAAGCATGTTAATTATGAAGTTAGACAGCATTTTTGGAACTTGTAATGAATTCAGCTTTTGTTCCAGGACTGATACCAGGACATTATCGTAAGCTGAGCTAATATCCAGGAAGGCAGCAATTACAGAGTTATTGGAAGAGAAAGCTAAACGAATATCAGTTGTGAACACACTAAGGCTGTCCATCGTACTTCTACCCTTCCTAAAACCAAACTGTGATGTGCCTAGCAAGTTTTTGCTCTCCAAATACCATTCCAAACGATTCTTAATGAGGTGTTCAACAATTTTTGCAAGAACTGTAGAAAGTGCAATTGGTCGATAAGAAGTAACATTAGAAGAAGGTTTGTTTGGTTTTAGAATGGGAATAATCGTTTGAGACTTCCAACTTGATGGAATGCTGCCAGATATCAAAGCTGTATTGATGAGATTTAAATAAATTAAAAGAACAGAGTCAGACAGATTAGCTATAAATGAATATGGTATACCATCTTCACCAGGGGCTGAATCCTTAACATGTGAAAGGACTCCTTTCAACTCACTTAGTGTGAACAGGGAATTCAACTCAGAATTAGGAATAGGAACATATGGAAGGTGGATTAAAGATCTTTGTTCTGGGACTGAAGGGGGAGCTAAATTATCCATAAATTCATTGGCTAATTCTAATGGTAGTTTTGAGGCTGTTGTGTCGCTGAATGCTGACCTGAATCGCCTAATATTTTGCCATACTAGAGATGCATTAACTTCTGGCGAGATAGATGCACAGAATCTTTGCCAACCTTCAAATTTCTTTTTCCTAAGGAGCTTACGAGTTGTTCGAGCAGCTTCTAGGTATATCTGAAAATTGTGGCGAGTCATAGTATGACCATAATTTTTTTCTGCTTCTTTTCTTTTTTTAATGGCTTGAGTACATTCAGCATCCCACCAAGGTGGTGAAGGAATTTTGCCTGTAGCACCATTCTTAATAGGGAAAGTATTATCTGCCACCTCTATTAAAACTCTTGTAATTTGATTAGATAATAACTGAGGGTCATGTAGTTGTAAAGAATCAGATAAGGCAAGCATTCTTTCTTCTACACAATTTTTATATGTATCCCAATCTGCATTTTGAAGTCTGTACTTTAATCGTGGTGTTGGAATGCAAGCAGCTGGTTTTTGATGTGGAAAAGAAATGATTAAAGGGTAATGATCACTACCATAAGAAGACGTTAAAGGAGACCAGGATAATGTTGATGCTAAATCAGGTGTGCAGATTGAGAGGTCAGGGGCGCTTATTCCCTCATCTGGATTCGTTTGGCGTGTTGGGAGACATGTATTTAAAATACACAAATTATTAGAGTCTAGAATTTCCAATAACTTTTCCCCATAGTAATTGGAACTAGAACTACCCCAAGACTGATGTTGTGAGTTAAAGTCGCCCATTACCAAAAACGGTTTAGGTAAAATTGAAAGAAGATTACTTATTTCAGAAAGGATATTTACAGTGGGACGAGAATAATATATACATACTAAACAGATTTTATTTACAATAGCAGCGACAGCAGATATATCATCACTGAGACTTGGAAGAGGAAAAGATTGAAAAGGCAAGTTGTTTTTAATAAGTATGGCGACACCGCCATACCCATCGCTTCTGTCTGTTCTTAGACACGCATAGCCAGGAATTCTAAAAGAGAACCCTGGTTTAAGCCATGTCTCACAGAGAGCGACTGCAAAGGGATCGTATTTGTTCATTATGTAGGACAGATCAGATTTTTTATTCAGAATGCTGCGACTGTTCCACTGAACAATCTTGGATAGATTTGGATCCATTATGATTAAGATTAAACAAGTTAAACAGCGTATCAATTACAGTGGCAACGTTGGACGGTTCAATATTATTATTTTTAGATAATGTGGTAATTAACATGATTATTAAATTTAAAATTTGACTTTCACTATTATTTGTTGTTTTATTTTGGAATGCAACACCATTCCCTGACACAGAAACTTCGTTATTGATTAATGCTTGATGAGCTGTACGGTCATACCCCTTAGCTGTTTTTGGGGGATCCCGAGGTTTAAGGAATACCGTTTTTCTTTGTGAGGAGACAATTGGTGGGTTACGTGATTGGGGCGAAGGTTGTGAATAGAATGAATTTTTAGTGGTATGTGATGGGTCAGATGTTACCACATCTGCATACAATTTTGATATAGGTGGATGTAGCTGAGACGCTTCAGCATACGACACGCAGCTATGGGCCATATAATGCTTAACAGGTTCACAGTCCACAGCCCACATATGGGCTGTGGACTATCCACAGCAACCAGTCCGCAGCCCATATGTGGGCTGTTTACTCGTACACTGTCTATACTGTTTTGTGAGATGGGACTCATTAGGTTTGGAGCTTACAAAAGTGGACTTGATAGAACAAACTATAAGCTATCAAAAAAGTGCTGGGACATGAACATTAGCCTTTTTTTATGTAAAACTGCAGAAAATAAAAATAAAACCAAAAGAGAGGTATATTTTAATGGTTTATTCAATAAAAATGTGACAAAAACAATAGAATAAGGTTGCAAATAAGATAAAAAAAAAACTAAATCACTAAGTATGCGCCTGTGTGAAACAACTTAGGCAATAAGGCTTCAAACACGTATTGCAAATCGTCGAAACTTTCTTTGCCTTATTAGTGGCAGCCTTTGGTGTTTCACCATTCTGACGATGTATATTGTAACATCCCCCACATCTACGTCTCTTGTTTTCCAGTTCTTGAAGGAAATGTTGAGCCGCTGTTGTTTCTCGTGATGAGCTTGACATACTGCTTGAAGATTGCTGTGATCGCAGGAGATTTGTTGGCACGTGTGTTTCATTTAGGTCAATTAGTTTTTTTGCTATGTCTGTTTGGGCATGTAAAATTGAGCACTTCTGTGAAGGGTTCAATTTGTTATATAAATAAATAGAATTTATCAAGGCCACACCAAAAAGTACGTCAACTGCGATCTTTTTGTACCACGTAAGAGTCTTTCTAATTGGAGAATAAAAACTGGCGAGTTCGTCGGCGAGATCGATGCCTTTTTTTCTTTGGTTATACTCCAGTATCATATTTGGTTTCAAACGTGGGTTTCTACCAGAAGACATTGCCTGTTCATCGCCATGAAACGTAGATATCATCAGTACGTCTCGTTTGTCTTTCCACTTGAGTACAGTTATGTTATTGCGTTGAGCAGAAATTTGCTCACCCCTCTTGAGTTTTTTACTTTTGACCAACTGAGGCAGATTTTTACGGTTCTTGCGCAAAGTGCCACAAAGATCAGTTTTATGACGAAGCAAATATTCCGCCAATGGGACACTTGTGTAAAAATTATCAGCTATTATAATTCTTCCTTCGCCAAGTAATTTCTCACAAAGCTGAACCACTACGCTTCCTGGTTTGTCCAAACCAGAATACTGTGGATCCTGTCCAGTATAAACCTTATACTGCCAGACATATCCGTCATCGGTCGTAGCCTTGTAAATTTTCATGCCGTATTTATGACTTTTGCTCGGATTATATTGTCGCATAAGTAATCGACCTTGAAATGGCACCATTGATTCGTCAACGACAACGCACTCTTTGGGAGTAACGAGTTTTCTGCAATTATCCATAACAATGTCTATCAATGGCTGTACTTTATACAACCGATCATTTGGGTCCCTTTCAGCCAAATTGTCAACAAAATGCCAACACCGCAAGATTGCCACAAAACGGTTATATGACATGTTTATTTTGTGCATCAAAGGATAATAAAAGAAAGGATCAGTCTTCCAGTACGATTCCAGCGTTGGAAACTTGATAATTCCAGTTAATATGTAAATGCCAAGAAATTTTTTCATTTCCGCGTTGTCAACAGGTTTCCAGCGAGACATCCGACCACTTGGATGAGAAGCCATAGTTTGTTCAGCATAAATGTTGGTTTGTTCCGTCATCAAGTTCAGCACATTGTCATCGACTATTGTGCGGAATAGACTATACAAATTCGCATTGTCAGGTATATTTTCAGTTCGAATAAAATCTTGAGAAAGTAATGGTTGCCGAGATAATGCCTGGACTCTGTAAACCCAACCTTCTTGTTCGTCTAGACTTTGTAGGACTCGTTCATGATGTGGCCTACCATTTTCACTTCTATCAGCTGCATCATCAGCTTCTGACGAAGATCCATCGATGGGGCTACGGGGGTTAACTGGACTGCGACTGCGTCGGGCGGTTGGTGACGATGAATGTTGAGAGACAACATTTTGACGAGTTGCAGAAGTGGGACGGTGATGGATACCTTCTGATGAACACCCAGCGACGGGGCTGCTGGGGATCATTGGACTGCAACTGCGTCGGGCGGTTAGTGACGATGATGGTTGGGAGAAAATATTTCGACGAGTCACAGAAGCGCCAATACTGGGGCTGCGCCGAATCACTGGTCTAGTAATGTCATTGTAACTTACATCAGATTCCGGCGAATTTGGCACAAAGTCTGGATCAGCTACACTATCATCATTATCATATTCAATCGGCTCTTCACTTCCAACGCATAAGCGGACACGATTTTCCAAGACATCATGTTGACCTGACCAATTTTCCGTTTCGTCTACACTACTGTCCTCATCCGAACTCGAGGACTTTTCTTCTTCGCAGTCACTACTTTCTAAAAGTTTCCGCAACTGCTCGTCCGTGTACCTTTGACGACGACTCATTATAAATAAAAAATAACAACAACTATTACCTTGACCAAATACAACAGAAGTTCTAACCGACAAACAAAAACCATATGATTTTGAATTTGATTGATGTCTGACATTGACACTACAGACAGTGATATTTGAAATATTGCCAGAGTGGAAAAATACATCGAAGGTAGTTCTATAAATAGTTTTAGGATATGTTAACATTTTAATTCAAAAAACAAATAAAAAACACAAGAATAATCGGAAAAAATAACAGCCCATATCATGGGCTGTGGGACTTATACAACCAGCAGTAAAAATTTAGTCCTTATAAGTCCACAGCCCGTATATGGGCTGTAATAAAATAAAAAAACTGGTTGTTATTTTTATTTTTATTTATACATCAAATGTCCCCTGAGACCTAAACTGACACAAATATCATAAAAACCTACTTGGACTTGGGGGTCATATCTTATGATTTGGCTTGGACTGTGAACCTGTTAATTGATTTCTGCCTCTCAAATTCTGGGCATTTTTTATTGATGGCGTAATGAATGCCACCGCAATGACAGCACTTACTACTACTCTCATCTTCAATCCTGCAAGTGTCAGCAGAATGCTTCTCCCCACACTTGAAGCACTGAGGGTTCGACCTGCATTGTACCTTTGTATGGCCAAAACGACAACAATTATAGCACTGAATTGTTGGGAATGTATACAATTCCACTGGCATGGAATTGTAACAACAAAACACACGTTTTGGTAAAGTTTGTCCGTCAAAGGTGAGCACGACTGTTTGCGATGGTTTCCACACAGGGGTCGGTTCGTGCACTTTATAATTGAGACGCCTTGCCTTGATAACCTTCCCGCATCCAGCAGGGACAGATATATTTTCGATTATTTCCTCCGGAGACCATTCGGTAGGTACGCCTTTAACAATACCAATGCGACACACATTAATTGATGGAACAAATGCCTTCAATTTCTCTTTGGCCAAACTTGGGTCATCTATAAAAGAATTGGCATCTACGTAACGAGAGAAGCTCAATGATATTCTATTACGACCAATGCGTTTTAATGAACCGTTAATTATATTATTGAAACTGCGTTTTTTAAGAAAATGTCCTAAAGTTATTGGGTGTAATGTTAGGGCCGAGTTTTGAGTATCAGAAATTTTTTGGATGTGTACAACGTATGGCGACAGGTCTGTGGCTTCGTACAAAGCCCTAGTAACCTGTGGCGCCTTCTGGGGAAGATCAGACTTAATGAGGTTTTCAGTCAGGTTTTCATTCAGGGGTCCATCCACAGAGCGTGGAGTGGATTCTTGCTGAACTACAATTGAACTTTGACTGAATGTGACTGATTCATTATCGCAATGGCAATGAGTTCCTTTATTTATTTCAGATAAAGTGTGTGAATGATTATTTCGCCTTCTTTTATTGCAATTTTTGCATACTTTACGTGGAGCTCTAGTCCTTTTCCGCTCCGATCTGGTTATGGACGAGTCGGTATCCATACTGGATTCTAGAATAGTAATATTAAGCCCGACCGAGGGGACTGTGCCCCCCGGATCAGGTGGTTCGTTGTTCATTGTGGCCACTGGCCAGAAAAAAATAAATATAAAAAACTTACCCTATATATGAAGAATTATATCTACAAACAATTAAATTAACTAATCTAATGAATATTTACATAAATCTACACAACTTATCTCCAATCGCAAACGTTTTTTATTATTTAAAAGAAAACGAAAGAAAAATCACGCCCGCCAAATTCGATGATTCCCGCGCTTTCCCCGAAAATCATTATCCATAACACGTTAGCTATAAACAGCAGTAACCATAATATTCAAAAAGTCGAAATTTTGTTTTACATAATTATCTTTGCTTCTAAAACTATTCTGTCATAATATCAAATACTGTAATCATTAAATCTCCTAATTTTGCATGTTATAAAGTCGGGTTCCCTCTATCTGGCAGAAACTTGATGCTCCGAATTTTATTTGGCATAACACACTTGGCATAATCTTATTTAAACGAATATTTGTTAGGCATAAAAAATGTTTAGCATAATCATTGTTTGGCCGAATGTTTATATGCTCGACTTTACGCTGGCATACTTTTAAGATGGCAGAATTTTATTTCGCATAATTACCTTTGGCAGGCTTAAAATTCCGCATAATTTCGTTTAGCATAACATTTATTTAGAGCAATGATTATTTGGCATAATTTCACTTGGCATACTATGAAGATGGTAGAATTTCATTTAGAATAGTTTTGTTAGGCATATTTTCATTTCTATTAAATTGCATTTTAACCTTAAATAAAATAAAATAGTGTCTCAAAAAGTCAGTATAATGTTGTGCTACAAAAATTATTGACAGAAACGAATCGCTGCAGAACCGACTCCACGTAGTCTTGTCTGCCCTACCCCTAGAGTGTAATTTAAGCCCGCGTAGGCGCGGAGTGGCGAAGCGGCCCGCGAGCTGAGGAGCAGGTGGTTGTAACGCTCGCCGCCGCTGCTGAGGCTGGCCGGCGGAGCCGGTCAGCAAGCCGAAGCCACGGTGGTGAGCGTAAAACCATCTGCGACGATGAGGTCGCGTGGGACCGCCGGAGCCCCGCAGCGCCGAAGCCGTGACAGAAACCATGCATGCTGCATGTTGCATGCTCACCTGCATGCTGTAAGCTTGCTTGCACGCTGCATGCTTGCTTGCATGCTCGCTTGCTGCATGCTTGCTTGCAAGCTGCACGCTTGGTTGCTTGCATGCTGTATGCTTGGTTGCTTGCATCCTGTATGCTTGCTTGCATGATGCATGCTTGTTTGCATGCTGCATGCTTCTTCGATATGAAATGTATGCCAAAAGATGATTCTAAGTTTCAAGTTTCTGAGATATGATAGTTCTGCCTTTTAATAACTATTGTAGAATTTAGCGCCTGCTTGGTTTAGCCCTAACTTCTGAGTTGGTTGATATTTGGTTGATTGGTTAGTTGTGGTTTGGTTGATGGTTTACGACCGCCGATTTAGTAATACGAAATAATATGGTTTAAAGGCTATATTGGTTTATACAATTAATTACAATTACGAGATGGTGAACCTAATCTAAACTAGCACTAAGATGGTTTGATGTGAGTTACGCGATTGGTCGTCGGACACGTACTAATTGGTAATAGCTGCGATACACACATTTATGGAAATGCATGCAGGCAAAAGTGCTGAGCTGTTCGGTTGCAATTATTAAAAGTAAAGATTTCACGCTGTATTCTTTACAACAACAAGCCAACCAATTAAATTTTTTACCAAATATGCTCGTACCAGAGCTCGACCAGATTAACCATATTGTTAACGTTAAAATACCAACGGAAACAGAATTACCAGAGGACATGAGTCTGAATAGATCTCTGTCTATTATCGGAGAACAAATCAAATCACTAAAAACCACCAAAGCTGAAATCGATGACATATCAGTGCATGACATCCACCAATACACCGTCGTCTACATACTCTTGGGAGTTGTCCTGTGCGCAGTAGCAGTCTGGGTCTGGAGAAGAGTGAGATGCTGCTCGCATGTTGCGGCTAGCCGGGCGGAGCCTCACCACAGACAGGAGTCTGTGGCGACTACATCGGAAGCAACCAGAGTGACTAGTGAAGTGCAAGCGCGAAAGCAGAGTACTGCTGACCGTCAGCAAAGTGAGAGTGAACCGATAAGTACATATTTCGCCAGACGGTGGCCCAGTGCTATGCGTAGTGCGGGTAAAAAGGAAAGGGCTACGTTGCCGATTGTACGAAAAGAACGTGTGCTTACAGTTGAGGACTCGTTTGTGTAAAGAATTTATGTTTTTTAGAATAACCGTAATTTACACTTTTTCATTGTTTACCATTTATATCACTTTTACTCTTATTTATGTTTTTAAGGACAGCCGTAATTTAGACTTTTACCATTGTTTACAATTTTATAACAATTTTACGTTTGATTACCATTTAATTATTACTTTAGTTTCGTTTACCATTTAATTATTACTTTAGTGTCTTTTACCATTTGAATTGTATTATTATTTAACCAAGGTGATTTGATTGTGACTTTATTATTTTCTTATCTCGTCTTGTGCTCGGGAATATGTTCGGTGCAATAATTGCAACCGAACAGCTCAGCACTTTTGCCTGCATGCATTTCCATAAATGTGTGTATCGCAGCTATTACCAATTAGTACGTGTCCGACGACCAATCGCGTAACTCACATCAAACCATCTTAGTACTAGTTTAGATTAGGTTCACCATTCCCTAATTGTAATTAATTGTGTAAATCAATATAGCCTTTAAACCATATTATTTCGTATTATTAAATCGGCGGTCGTAAACCATCAACCAAACCACAAAAAACCAATCAACCAAATATCAACCAACTCAGAAGTTAGTGCTAAACCAAGCAGGCGCTAAATTCTACAACTATCGATATGAAATTATGCCAAGAGACGATTCTGACTGCGAACTTTCTGCGATATGATGGTTCTACTTTTTAATTATTATGGAATAAAATGTATGCCTAAAGATGATTCTGACTTATGAAATTATGCGTTGTGAATGTATGATAAATGAGTGTATGCCAAACGATTTTCTGCGAAATGAAGTTTATGCCAGCCGCTGTTATGCAAAATAATATTATGACGAAAAATATTCTGCCATAAAGGGTGGACCCTATAAAGTCATATGTCCTAAGTATTTTATTATATAAAGTGTATTATGCCGAATGTTCATTTATAATGAAATCGATAGTAGTAAAAAATTGCTACAAGTTAGGTTTGAGTGACAGAAACGAATCGCTGTAAATCCGACTCCACGTAGTCTTGTCTGCCCTACCCCTAGAGTGTAATTTAAAATCGCGGAGGCGCGGAGGGGCGAGGCGGCCCGCGAGCTGAGGAGCAGGTGGTTGTAACGCTCGCCGCCGCTGCTGAGGCTGGCCGGCGGAGCCGGCCAGCAAGACGAAGCTGCCGTGGTGATCGTTAAACCGTCTGCGACGATAAGCTCGCGTGGGACCGCCTAAGCCCCGCAGTGCCGGAGCCGTGACAGAAACCATGCCTGCTGCATGATGCATGCTTGCTTGCATGCTCGATTACATGCTCGCTTGCATGCTGCACGCTCGCTTGCATGCTGCATGCTCGCTTGCATGCTGCATACTTGTTTGCATGCTACATGATGCATGCTTGCTTGCATGTTGCTTGAATGCATGCTGCATGCATGGTGTATGGTTGTTTGCATGTTTCTTAGAGGGAAATAAAATCACATGTTCACAGTCACCTGTTTTATTGAGTGATATATTTATTGAGTGAACTGATAATACATGCAGCGCCATGCCAGGCCTTGATAAATGCCATAATGCTTTTGCATCTTTACTAATTATGTATTGTATCCACTGACCTCTATCTAATACGCTGGACTGGCTACCGCTATCAATTTATTGTGCCTATTTGAAAATCGCCATTTTGGCGCTGACGGCAGCAGTGAGGGGGAATGGAACTAATACTAGTGATGTACAACAAATGGTTTGTTATCGATAAAAACTTCTCTGATATCGACTACAATGATAGAAATATTACCAAGGCTATTTTTGTTACTATTTTCTATAAATTAATTTGTTTAGATAATTATTAACATGTAACATTCGTGTTGTCTTCTAAACGTAATGTTTTTAAAACGTGGAATACGTTTTATAACATAAAATACGTTAGGATTTACTAAAATCATAGATAATTAATTTAAAACAAGTAATATAGGCATATATTTTGTTACTAAAACACAAATAAAAAGACATGTCTGCACTAGTTGAGTACCTAACTAAACCAATGAACTATAGATAGTCGTAATAAACAGATATTTTACATATAAAACATAACTTGAAATAGCAGTATATAGTACTGTTTATGGACTGTAATTCATAATAAGTTGACCCCTTCCTTGTTCTCCTTAGGGCAGATTTTAGCAACGTCAGATATCTTTTATCCTGGGAATTAAATCGACGTTTGACAGTTTCAGTACGAATGAACTGTCAAAAATTCAAAATGTATTCTCTGGATATGACTTATTCTAGGTATAAAAGTTTGGTGAAATTCGCCCTTTAACGGATAAAAGTTAACTATCGGATCAATAAATAATAAAATTCTGTAAAATAGTAAATTAAGTACCTCTAATTGTCTTATCGTGCACTCTTTAAAGGAAGGGATTATCTTTTACTAGTCAGATACCGTATGTCGCCATGTGGTACGAGACACAATAAATTTTTATTAGGTCTGTAATTACGGTAATTAACTTGTAACAACTTAATTACCGCAGGGGAGGGGGACAGGGAAATAAAAAAGCATTCTGAAATCACATATTTTATTAAATTAAAACTTACTGTCGAGCCCATATTATTTGCCGAGTCAAAAAATGTCTAACCTTCTCTCCAGTTATTAATAAAGAATATTTTTTTGACACTAATAAGATTGCAAATGGCCGTTGTTTGTTGTATTTGAGCTAAGCGTCTCTGCGAAATAAAAAGTTTTCCAATGCATTGTTTGGAAGTCTCATTAATATTAGAGTCGGGTATTGCCCAAAATATATGTAAAAATTCACCTAACTCGGTTTGTAACGAGGATGGATAATCGTCGTCAAGGCGGTATTTCTTCGTAGTACGCATATTTTCAGCATTCGTAAAATCATCAACATTAAATTTATTTACTTTAGCACGCTTTGCACTAGAATTAGTTAATATGGATACATTATTGTCCTGAACGTTGCCGGTAGAAGTTTTTATTTCGTGATGGATTAATAACTGTTTAATTAAAACTTACTGTCGAGCCCATATTATTTGCCGAGTCAAAAAATGTCTAACCTTCTCTCCAGTTATTAATAAAGAATATTTTTTTGTTTCTGCGAACAAACGGATGTTTACATATTTAGTTATTATTTCTTTTAAAAGAATATTTAAATGACTGTGAAAATTGTCTGAGACATAACTATCTCTAAAATGATCTTCTAGCTCAGGAAACAGTTCATTTGTTTTTGTTAAGAGGTTCCTTATTACCTTTGCAGTGAGTACTGCAGGAAAATTCAACTCTATAGGTGGTTTATTTTTATTATATTTACATGCTTGTCGGAATAATGATTCCACCATAAAACAAATATTGACTACACTCACAGAGGGCACAGTTAAACCACCTCTCTGCTTTTGGATAATAAGTGCTACCCCATTTCTCCTATTTGACACTGCATCTAGTGGTACAGCTTCACAGGCCATTAAACATTCATCACATTTAATTTTTTTTCGAATCGATCGAATTACAAAACCTGCAATATAGCCAATGCATTGTTTGGAAGTCTCATTAATATTAGAGTCGGGTATAGCCCAAAATATATGTAAAAATTCACCTAACTCGGTTTGTAACGAGGATGGATCATCGTCGTCAAGGCGGTATTTCTTCGTAGTACGCATATTTTCAGCATTCATCACATACCAGTTTTCTTTTTTTTAAATCAGCAATTACAGATCTTAAAGTAGACACGGTAATTTTCATACGTTTCACATTTTGAGACAATACTTTAATTCGGGCTTGTGACATTTTCAAGGCTCTTTTGACCCTTTCCAATTTAATTTTGGAAGATTTTGGGGTGTTCTCGTAGCGGTGATCTAATTTTACACTAGAACAGATTTCCGCTAAAGTTCTAGATATCTTTGGTGTACTACAGTTGCTTGTGTTGTAACTTGTGCTTGGAACTGTAACAAGAAATTATATTTCATTACTTATATTATTCAAAGAAGGATGATTAGATAGTGAAAATATCATTGAAAATAATTTGGAAAGGTATGTCATCATCATCATTTCAGCCGAAAGACGTCCACTGTTTGACATAGGCCTCCCCCAAGCGTCGCCACATCGGATTCTAGTGACTCTCATCAGGTCATCGGTCCACCTTTACGTTTTCCGATACGCAAAGAACATGCGATATGAACGCGTATATTTAAAAAAAAATTACACAAGGGCACAAAATTAAACATTGTTTAGTATTAGTATTTAACCACTGTTAGTCGCCAACTTAGTACATCAGTAAACCATGTTCAGTATTTTAGATATTTTTTTTTTACATAACTACCTGCATGGGCTTCACATGGCAATATTTCTTTTGGATTAACTTCAATATATTTGCAATCATAATTTGTTAACCCGACTTGCACAGGTACTAAAGGTAAATTAAATTTATCCAAGTTCATTTCAATATCACTCTGGCATTGGTATCTCGTTGGTTGGTCAGCGTCTTTAAGCATCTCAGTTTGTACCAAGGACAAATTAGTTTCTGAGAAAAACAAAAGTTTTATTTTATTAAGATAATCAATAATATTTCTTGGATACCGACAAAGTATTTACTTAGGTACTATGAATGTACACTCACCAAGAAATATTGTGGGATACTGCATTTTTTCAATGTAGTCCGTGACTGATGTTTTATGAAACATCCATCCGTGAAGTGTTTAGAACAAAGATAATGATACATGGTTGGAGTCCAATTGACAACCTTCATATTTTTTAACCAAAGTTTGAGAGTGTAATCGGAGGGGAACCTGTAATTAAAAGAAACATTATAGTAGGTATGGGTAAAAAATTAAAATAATATAGTATATCTATAATTATATAGAACACTTAATGAGAATTATGAATCATAGGTGTTAAATTATTTGTTATTGACTCTAATAATAATAAACCTTAAAGTGTTTTGCTATTATTACAGATCATAATAATGTGCGTATTATTATTTTAACAAAGATGATAAACATTATTGTTAAGCATGTTTTTTTTTTACATCTTAATATAATATTACGAAAGTATCGATATGAATTTTGACATCCCTAACAAAAGTTATTGGTTAAGTAAAAATGTTCGTAAAATCCCGTAAACTCGAACAGAAGCAGTGTATTTTTACAATAATAAACGTAAACGTTTATTATTGTAAAAATACACTGCTTTAAGCGGTTTTCTAATAAGTATTTATGATTTAGATACACTTACTTGTGAAAAGTGACACCACTGCCTTTTTCGTATCGTGTTTTACAATATACGCATGATTTCATGTTGGACGAACAATACAAGCTATGTTATAATCACTGTCATTATTATAACACTTTAATCTAAATCACAATCACAGTAAATACTTTAGAAAACTTTTTATTTCGCAGAGACGCTTAGCTCAAATACAACAAACAACGGCCATTTGCAATCTTATTAGTTCTTAGAACTCTCACTGGGGGCGCTTTGAATCGGCACAGCAAATAGTTGTCATTTTGTATGGGATAGCCCATAGAGCAACACGGACCAGAGGGGAGTAGCCATACGCAGGCGTTCCCCTCTGTCAAAGTACAAGTCCACGCGGTCCTATGCGTATAATAAAACTAGTTGCAGCCGCACTGCTCAGTAGACTAAATCTAGTTGCGCGACTAAATTGATGTCCTACAAAAATTACGAATTGTTCTGTATTTTGCTGCAAAAAGAGATTTGCCACGTCAAATTTACAATAAGATGGCATTACCTTTCATATGTAATTAATATTTAATCACATTATTCCCATTTACTTCCATAAAACTTAAAAATTACAATATTATCGGTCGTGTTGTTTCGGATTTGTTTACCAACACAGGCCGCTCGCCCTCATACAATATGCGGATCGGTCGAGCGACTGATCCGAGTTTGTTTCCGAGTAGAAGCTGTCACCGAGCGATAGTGTTGTTACTGGTTTGTTAGTAGATAGTTATCGATAAATTTGGCAAAAGAGTCTATATTCATACAGAGACATTTTGGAGAATAAGTTTTCTGATTTATTTAAAATATTATAATGTAAGCTGTATATTAATATACATAGTTGTATAAATAAAAAATTTACAAAACTTACGAGTTAACACGTTTTATTAAAATTACATAGTGTGAACTTCAACCATATTTTTTTTTAAAGTGAAACTTTTAATACTTCGTCTCACACTTTTTCGTCTGTGTGTGGCATGTCGCATGACGGTCGGCCGCGAAGTAGGGATAAAGTGAAAGGCGCTCGCTGGTGCATGTTGTTGTTTATGGATTTATTTCAATTTTGAGTGCTTGAATTTATTATTTACCTTATTTCGTATGAACATTAAAATTAAGTCTTTTTATTAAGCTATTACATATATTCCGAAAATTTTTAGTTTAATGTCTATAATGTGAAAAAAGTTTCACTACTATCGTGGTTTCATAAAAACCACACAATCCTTTTTTAATTTATTTATTGCAGGTTTCCTAAAGATTCAAATTTAAGGGATACATGGGAGAAATTTTGTAATAATAGACTAACCTGGATTCCCACAAGAAATAGTGTCATTTGCTCAAAACATTTCAAGACTGACTTTCATGTGTTGGCGAACAATAGGAGGAGATTAGTCGAGGGCACCAAATCAACTCTAACGCCACACTGTATTTGTCCCGGAAGTTTTTTATATCACGGAAAAGGTAAAACAGTCCACCTGCACGCGTAGCATGACCACCGTAGAAAGGGGTTTTGTCGACGGACGATTAGACAAAGTAACGTTTCGGGTACACAGTACGACAGCAGCAAAGTAGAAAAAGTCAACTGCACTTTTGATGTGAAACATCTATGGGCGAGGGTAAACCTAAATTTTGGCGTGGTGAGCGTGGCCACGCACAGTGGCCCATACTGAATATTAGTGGACTTAGGCAACAAAGTTTCAATATCGATGCGATTTTTTTGATGTGTTAATTAACATATTAACATATAATTAATACGTTATTTTTTGATTATACCATATTTATTTCTTTTCGTAAAGCATGCTTTATAAATATTACCTTTACAAAATATATTTCTTGTTTTGCCTTGTGTCGCAGGTTCGCTAGGTTAAGCTGCACTTCGCAAGGTCAGCCTTTGGATGGGTGACCAATTAATTTATGTGTGGCATTTTGTCGCAGGTTCGCAAGCTTAAGCTGCATTTCGCAAGGTCAGCCTTTGGATGGGTGACCATGTAGTTTTTGTTTTGCCTTGTGTCGCAGGTTCGCTAGGTTAAGCTACACTTCTCAAGGTCAGCCTTTGGATGGGTGACCATTTACTTTATGTGTGGCGTTTTGTCGCAGGTTCGCAAGGTAAAGCTGTACTTCGCAAGGTCAGCCTTTGGATGGGTGACCATTTAGTTTGTGTGGCAAAATCTGTTCACCCAGTCGAAAGTTATGAGGTAACAAACATAAAAAAAAATACAGTCGAATTGAGAACCTCCTCCTTTTTTTGAAGTCGGTTAAATATAATTCTGAGTCGAATCATGTTGAAGAGTACATTTTATAAAAAGTGCAGTTGACTCTTTCTACTTTGCTGCTGTCGTACTGTGTACCCGAAACGTTATTTTATCTATTCTTCCGTCGACAAACCCCCTATCTACGGTGGTCATGCTACGCGTGCTGATGTACTACACATTAGTCATAGTGGCGAAATGAAGCTTAAATTTCTCAACTTGAAAAATTGACAGTTTTAAACCTAATTTTCCAGACTCATTAAAAATTATTCACTCTACCAAATGACAGACTATCATCTATGATGCTATTAGTGCCACTCTCACTATTCCTGATTCGTTGACATCTCCGTGTACTTCGTCAATCAAGTCAAAAAGCAGACCCACAAAAATGTATTCATATTTATACAAAACTAATCCACTTTAAAAACCAGTGATAGATACAACTATAACTAGTTTTTAAAATGACGTAAACCTTCATTTTATTTGTTAAATGATAATTATTATTGTAGTACATAATAAATAAAGTCAATCTTTATTATAATTTCTATCTTTGTATCACTTTTAAACGTAATATTCCGAACCGAGTTCTTGAATTTATCGATAATGCCTATCGACAGTGGTTGCAACCACGGCTGTAAGCAACTTGTCAGTGTAGTTGCATCATCTCATTGTACTGTAACGACACATAATGTATCTATGTGTGTGTGAAATTGTTAGTGTATGCTTTAATTTTTATGTTTGAGTAGTCGTAGTAACAGACGATTATTTTTGTGTGAGAATTTGAGAAAGTGTGGGTAGAGCAGATTTCCCCCCGCAAAAAAATTTTAAAATGACGTAAACCTTCATTTTATTTGTTAAATGATAATTATTATTGTAGTACATAATAAATAAAGTCAATCTTTATTATAATTTCTATCTTTGTATCACTTTTAAACGTAATATTCCGAACCGAGTTCTTGAATTTATCGATAATGCCTATCGACAGTGGTTGCAACCACGGCTGTAAGCAACTTGTTAGTGTAGTTGCATCATCTCATTGTACTGTAACGACACATAATGTATCTATGTGTGTGTGAAATTGTTAGTGTATGCTTTAATTTTTATGTTTGAGTAGTCGTAGTAACAGACGATTATTTTTGTGTGAGAATTTGAGAAAGTGTGGGTAGAGCAGATTTCCCCCCGCAAAAAATGACAGACAGTTTTGTATCGGGAAAAAACGCTATGGCGTCTCCCCTCCGGTCTGCCGGTGGTCCGTGTTGCTCTATGGGGATAGCCAGTCCAGCGTATTAGATAGAGGTCAGTGATTGTATCAGTTGGATTTGATAAAATAATGAAATTCTTAATGAACTCCGTAATACACATTTGTTTTAAAAATATAATTAGGATAAATAAACTTTAAAATAATTTGAATTTAGAACTTATAACTTTTATGGAAAACAGTTTTAAGTCTTTTGTATATTATTGATAGTAATATTTATGACAAACGGATTTAGGGCATATTGTATTTAGGGATTTAAATTTTATGGCATGTGATATTATGTGACATTTAGTTCGGGCAAGTTATCATTCGGACAAATGATGATTAGGCCAAAAAAAATTATGGCTCTTTAAATTATGGATAAAAAAGTTAGGTTACCGTTTTCTTTAGATAGATCGTTAGCAGTAAGCGCTCCCTGCTACTGTTTTTTATTTCTTTATCATAGCCCTGAATAATGTGTTCGAGATTAGGAGACCAGGAGACCCATAGCACAGGTTTTACTTAGTATGGGCTCCTGTCTCCCATCTTAAATTTATTTTTGTAAATTAAACTCTGTATGTTTTTATACTTGTGGGAGAAAATAAATAAATGTTTATAGGATCCACTTTACTGTAATGTTTTTTTTCAGGATGGGAAATCATCAAATGACTTCTCCCGCTCTGGGCGGAGCGGGAGGGCGTGTCAGACTTTTACTGACTAAAACCCACCCGTGTTCTATCAGTTGCCCATGTGCCAGGGTCACGGTATCTCTTTCGAACAATCACGCGACCCCGGCAGGCATCGGTCCTAGTAGATCCCTACACTGCTGCTGACATCTCTTTGAGGCGCGCGTGGAACACTACGCGCCGTCGACCCGAGCCTGGTCCTTACCGGGCGGCGAGCTACCCATTGCTCGCCACCCGCAAGCTCGCGCCTATGGTGGCCGGGAGTCCGCGATGGACTCCCGACGCCCGGGGCGTCTCCTCCTGCGGCGGCTAGGGACGTGAGGGCGCAGAGACTGCTACTCCCTCACGCGCCCCACCACCTCCTTCGCGAGCATTACTGCTTCGCAGAAGGAGGTGACGGCTTCCCATTCCCTCTCGCTCCGTACCATGGCTCGCACCAGAGCCGGACGCGAGAGGTCGCCGCCGCCGATCGCCTCCACGAGGACACGGCGGTGCGGTTTAGTAGCTGCTTCTGGATTTTTCAGCATATATTCAATGACAGATGCTATATCTTCACGACCATCTTCTTTTAAAAGTAATGCAGCAGAAAATTCCACTTTAGTTGACTCTTTGCCCTTGTAATCGTCAGACCTTCTCTTCTTTTGTTTACTTCCTAGATCCTCAAATGCTTTTCTAGGTCTTTTTGTCATAGTACCAATACCAATAGACGATGTCGATGGTTCTGGACTAATCACATGTCCGCTAGATCCTTGGTAATCTTCTTCAATTGATTGTGGCAAAACCAAACTTTCTTGACACGCAATCCGGCCAGTCGACATCAGCCTGAAGCCAGTTTTCGTACTGTTTTCTAAATGTATCAAGGATACGATGAGATTTTTGCCATCTTTGTGAAGCAGCTCCTGCAAATCTTCGACAAAATTCGTCCAGCGTTACACGATCTTCGTCAGTAATTTGATCAACTAGGCGATCCACCACTGCTCTGAATAGCACCTTAGTACCTTCACCTCTCAGAATACCAAACAAGTCTAAATTCGTACGTAAACTTTCCATTGTAAGTATATAACTGTCGCAGAATAATAGTAGTAGTCCGAAAGTTTGGAATAAACTGAACTATTAGGTAAAAAGTAGTTTATTTATATGTCTCCAAAAATCAAAAATAATTTACTTATCACCTACATTTTTGATTTTTGGAGACATATGTCTCCAAAAATCAAAAATGTAGGTGATAAGTAAATTATTTTTTCTTAATTACCCCCACTAACGATTATTCTAATCAGTTTTCCTAGCAAAAGCCTTAATGATGGTAAAGTGTTTACTTGAATTCATAATCCTAATTACCTAGTCACTTTTCAGAATAGGATAATCATTTATGATTTGTATTGTTGAATGGTAGTCCTTCATTAGGCCAGGAAGATAATAGTAGCTAATTAGTAGTGGCCTTCTGCATAAATTCTGATTTTTCTTTAGTCCAGAAAGTAAACATATTTTATGCAGTTGTTAATTTGTGAGTTCAGATTGTAGGCATTACCTAGGCTGTACCAACACAACAGTTCATTTGCTCTGCCAAACAATATCTCCGAAGAGCAACGAAGTTTCCGAACTGTGCGTCGAACGGCTCAACGCGCCGCCTCCTCCCGCGCTCCCGATGCGCCCCTCAGTCGCCCACGGCAGTCCGCCGCGCTAATCCACGTATCGAACAACATTATCGACACAGAGTACGTTTTAATATACTGTATTATCGACTCGCGCCGCGTATCAGTCTATCAGTGTTTAACTTTAAATTACTTTTATTGCGTTATTATTAATAAACTATTAATTGTTAGAGCTTGTGTTTATTTGAAGAGTTCCAAAATCACCAATACACACAAAACTCTACAAGATATTCAAATGATATTCAAAATTCCGATCTCAGGAGTAGTTTTACAAAGAAATTATGCAAGTAAAAAAAGTATTAATGTATTTTTCATTGTGACGAAATTATTTTGTATTACTTAGTTCAAAAAATTGTACGTCTTCAAAAATTTGGTAAGTAAATTGTTTCATACATTTTAAGTATAAGTTTAAGGTGCATTATATAAACGCATGGCACTTTACTGTGAATTATCAATATGATTATTGTACATTTTTTGAGCGCCTTAGGATAAAGCTATAATTTAAAAGGTAAACAAATGTGAAATAATATTTAAATTAAATTATCTTTACTTTTTATCAAATTTCAGTACCAGCAAATAATGAGAATCAAATTTTGTATAACTGCTAATGTTTCCTACTCACTAAACAAAGTGTTTCATAAGATAAATGTTGAGGATTTTTATAAAAAGAGGTTATGTCGAACGTTAGTTAATGGCGGACAGCTTGCGGACAGCCAATTGGAATAAAAGTGTCTATTTCAGTGATTAAGTATTTTGCTTATTTCTGCATAATAGTTCACATACGACTACATATCCTTAAAGTACAATAATTTTGGTTTAAAGTACAATAATTATACATTTCTCAGAGAAAGATCTTAAATTACATAATGCTATATACTCTTATTCAACTTTTTAGGGTTATTTTTTATAGAAAATAAATCCATGAATATTTGAGGTCGATGGGACCTATACTAATGTAGGTAGTGCAGCGTAAATTCGCTGCGGACGAAACTTTTTGGTTTCTAAATCAACCTTTTTTTTAGAAACACTGGCCTTTATATTTTTTGTTCTATTTCAAATTTCGATCCTGTAAAATCTTACGCCAAAAATTTTAGCTTGTCAACTGGCAGACTGCAGATGGGAGCTGAGCGTTTCACATCAATATTCTTATTTTCGGAACTCCCAAGTTTAAATTAACAATTTTAACCATATAATTATATTTCTAAACCTACGTGTGTCCTATCTGGTGCTACTTTTAAAATTGTTCATATTGATAAAGTTCTTTGTGCAACTCTTCCATTTAACTGACGACGACCATACAAGCCGAATTTCGGTTTTTCCCCCCCGACGGGCTATCAGCCGTCGGATTAAACTGAGGTCAGCGGCGTGTTGCGGACGTTTGCCACCGACGCAGAGCCCGACGCCCACATAGACGGTTGCTTGCTGCCGTCGCTGCACGCAGCACCGACTGTCCTTCTGGATTGTTTCGCCCGGCTGGTTATAAGGAACCTTTTAACTCACCTATTATTTTCTATTTTTTACGCATCCTGAACCTGATGTAACGTGCATTTCACGATTCAACTAGGTGTTCGTTATAAAAAAGAAACCTATAAATCGACGTGCATAGGCCTGTTTTTTTAATCGATTGCAATCGTATTGGGGATAGGTCGTGCGCGAAGATAATTTCCGTTAAATCTAATTAACCACTAAGTTTGAGACATCCCTCTTTTTAAACAAAACCAAATATTTTTATAGCCACATCTGCAGTCAACCATATACTTGTTTTTTATATTTTTTTTATATTACTGCTGTATTTTTTTTTACTTCATGTTTCGTTGAAATTATAAAAGTGGTGTGAATATGGTGTTTTTCTTTAACCGTCTCGCTACAAAATAGCGCCCGAACTAAAGGTAAGTTGATTACCAATAATTTAATTTTTTTGTTATCTCGTGTGTGGTTGCTCCATATGAGCAAATTTTAATTTCATTGTGAGTTTCAGATTTTAGTATCAGACAGAATCTGGTGTGGAACTAGAAAGGAGTTTGTGTCTCTGATGCTTCATTGAATATACCTCATACGCGATTGGACTACGGAACTGCTTACTGAAGTTTGTGTTCCTTGTTTTAATGTGATGTTTTTGAATATAATTTCAAAGAATAACTTTGTAACCATACCCAATATCTATCTCTTTTATTTCTCCCCCAATGAAATACATATTCATCCCGTGTTTTATTCTATTCCTGTAGGTAGCTGCAGTTAGCTTCCCGTAGTGTGTGTTTGATGTGTGGATGTTTAGGCGTCGCGATAATAAGGTAAGCTTTTTGAATGTTGGTTTGCTAGTGTCTATTTCTTTTTTGATTCTTAGCCCAACTGTTTCCTTTGTCGTGTATTTGTCGTCCTATTTCTCTATCGATCTTTCCACTCGGTATCTAACGCATTCCAGCTAGGTTCAGCAGATTTATCATTTATCCCTGATTTTTCTTTTGAGTTATAAAACATGGCGGAAGAAGCTTCTATTAGTGAGACACCCCTTCGCGAAAGTCCGATTATTTCTAGACCGCCACCGATTCCACCTAGGGCAACTCCAGGTTCTAGTCTTCCATCTCCTATAAAATCTGAAGATTGTCCGTCCGCCTTTCCCACAAAAGAGATTCTCGCTTATGAAATGGCACATTCGTTTCTCTGGCGATACGTCTGTTAGGGAGTTCTTCACGTCTATTGAGGAACGAAAAGAGGGAGACGACATATCTGACGGTTATCTACTTAAACGCTTTTATGAACTCTTGACCGGCGATGCTTTGGAGTATTACAGGTCAATTCGCCGACCTGATATGTCTTATTTCGAATTAAAACAAAACTTTTTAAAATCATTTGGACCTATTGATTTTGAGTTCAAAACTGAGCAACAGGTTAGAACTCTTGAACAAACGCCTGATCAGTCTGTTAGAGATTTTACTAGGAAAATCTCTCGATTGAACGATTCCTTGCGCAAACCGATCAGTAAAGATGATTTATTAGAAATAATTATTCATAATATGCACAATAAGTATTTTCCATGTCTATCGGTTCAGAAGTTTAAAAATTTGGATGAACTTGTTGATATAGTATCTCATTTTGAAAGTTTTTTGACCAAGTCTACTAAATCTTTTTCAAGCGTAACCAGTACACAACAATGTCCAAAATGCAAAAAACCCGGACACTCTTATCGTTCTTGCCCTAATTTTCCTGGTGTGCTATGCTTTAAGTGCCGCATACCTGGTTTTATAACTCGTGATTGCCCAAAATGCAATTCAAAAAAATGTTTAAACCACCGGCGACACGCATTGCTCCGTACAGTGTCACCGGTGATAGCGTCCGATTTGTCTGATAACCGCCCTTTTATCGAGATTTTATTGTGTAACCAAGTTGTTAAAGCTCTCCTTGACTCTGGTGCACAAATGTCCCTTATTAGTGATCGTTTAACTCGGCAACTAGGTATCTCACTGAACACAAATGATTCATGTCCTCGAGTTATTTCTGCTAATAATTCGCCTATCGATATTTTGGGAACTATTTATCTTCCAGTTAGGTTTAATGGTACAACCTTTGTACACGAGTTTTTAGTAGCACGTTCTATGTCTTCTTCTGTAATCTTAGGTATTGAATTCTGGAATAAGTTTGGTTTAACTTCCGTTTTTAGCCGAGCATTTAACAAAAACATCAAAGGTAATATGTTCCTTCCTTCCGATACTCATTCTCCTCCTCCTCAGGTTTCTTCCGTTGAAGAGATTCGTTACATTCATCCTCGTAACATTCTTTCACCTGATCAAGAACTAAGCCTACAAAACGTCATTGATGAGTTTGAAGATATTTCGTCTGATAAAATTGGCCTTGGTAAGACTACTTGGCTATCACACAAAATAAACACAACAGGACCACCTATTAGACAACGATTTTACCCTCTTTCTCCAGTTAAACTAAAAATTCTCAATGAGGAAATCGATAAGATGTTGGAGATGGGTGTCATTCGTCCCTCTCGTTCTCCTTGGGCCAGTCCAGTGGTAATGGTTACTAAGAAGGATGGTTCTGTTCGTTTCTGCGTTGACAGTAGGAAGTTGAATAGCGTTACTATCAGGGATTCTTATCCTCTTCCCCGTATTCACGATATCCTTGATAACCTTCGCGGTGCAAGATATATGAGCTCGCTTGATTTTAGAAGCGCATTTTGGCAGATCCCCCTTGCCGATAAGGAGAGTTGTGAGAAAACCGCCTTTATAGTACCTCAACGTGGTTTATTCGAATTCGTCAGAATGCCATTTGGTCTCACAAATGCAGCTTCTGAAATGCAGCGTCTTACGGATATGATTGTCAATTTTGAATTTACTTCAAATAGTGATAACTTTGTTTTCGGTTATGTTGATGACCTAATTTTGATTTCCAAAGATTTCAACAGTCACCTCGCACTCCTTAGAAAAGTACTAAAACGCCTTAAGGAAGCCGGTTTATCTATTAACCTAAAAAAATGTGAATTCTGTAAAAGTGAATTAAAATATTTGGGTTATATTGTAAATGAAATGGGTTTACAAACTGATCCCAGCAAACTTGATGCTATTAGGGACTTTCCAACTCCTACTACCGCCAAATCGCTGCGCGGTTTCATTGGATTGTGTTCCTATTATAGACGTTTTGTTGATGGTTTTTCATCCATAATAGCTCCACTCACTGCCCTCATAGGAAAAAGGAAGGGTCGTGACCCTATAAGTTGGGATAATGCCGCCGATAAAGCATTTACCAAATTAAAGGAGGCGCTAATTAAGACTCCTGTTATGGCTTGTCCAGATTTTTCGAAGCCTTTCATTTTACAATGCGATGCATCATCTGTTGGTATTGGTTCAGTTCTTTCACAAAAAATTGATAACGTTGAACATCCTATTGCTTATTATTCACGCTTATTCTCCAAAGCTGAACGTAATTATAGTACTACTGAACGTGAACTTTTGTCTGTTCTTGATTCTATTAAACATTTTCGCTGCTATTTAGATGGGATGAAGTTCTCTGTTATTACGGATCATATGGCCTTAAAATGGCTCCTTACGCTGAATAACCCTTCCGGACGTTTAGCTCGATGGGCTACTATTATTTCTCAATATACTTTTGATATCGTTCATCGCAAGGGTGCACAACACGTCGTTCCAGACGCTCTATCTAGAATGTATGCTTGTCCAGTTACTTTCGATCAAGGTCCAGACCATACTAATGACAGATGGTATAAAAAGGTTTATTTTGGTGCTCGCGATACTCCACAAATGTTTCCAGCGTACATCATTCGGAACGGTGTTCTTCTAAGACGCATGCCGATCGTTAGTCCTTTGTGTTCTGATCCTTGGCGCGTGGTGTTACCCGCTGAAAAGGTGCCATCCGCAATTTGGGAGGTCCATAACAATCCTCACTCCATACATCCTGGAGTCACAAAGACTTATTTTAAGCTCAAGGATGTCTTCTATTGGCCGAACATGTATCGGGATGTTACGGAAACAATAAGGCAATGTGTGACATGTAAAGCCTATAAGATCGCGAATACTCAACCACGCGGTCAAATGTGTTATCCCAAGGAGGTTTCCTTGCCGTTACAAATGATTTCTATCGACATCATAGGACCTTTACCTATCGCTTATTATGGGTATAAATATATTCTATCTATGGTCGACGTTTTCTCTAAATATGTCTGGCTTGTTCCTCTTAAAAAGGTTGACGCAAGTTCAGTTATTAAATCCTTGGAATCTGAAGTATTTTTTAATTTCGGAGTTCCGCGGTCTATACTCTGTGACAATGCTACAGTTTTTCGTAGTAATCAGTTTATAAATTTTCTTAGGTCATTTCACATTGATTCCCCAACATATACCCCTTATTATACTCCGCAAGCCAACACGGTAGAACGCTATAACCAAAGTGTCGTGACGTGTTTGAGCATATTGGTTGGTGAAAACCAAAGAAACTGGGCAAAATTGTTACCCAAAGTCAAACTTTATCTTAATTCCTGTATTAATTTAGCGACAGGTTTTACACCAAACTTCCTCATATTTGGTAGAGAAGTCTGTATGGATTCAGTTCGCGCTGGTAGCCAGACTCTAAGCACTAATTTAGCTGAAAGTCGGGAACAACACGCAAAGAATCTGACTTCTCTGGCTGAGGTTTATGCGAAAGTGGCAGACAACCTTTCTTCTGCTTTCCTTCGAAATTCTCGAATTTATAATACAAACCGGACAGCAATTACACTTAACACTGGCGACATTGTATGGAGGCGTAATTTTTCAAAGTCTTCAGCTAGTGAATATTTTTCAGGAAAGCTTGCTCCTCGCTTTATTAAATGCCAAGTGATCAGGGTCGTCTCTAGGACCACATATGTCCTACAAGACTGTGATTCCTCTCATACCGGCAAATATCATATAAAAGATATTCTTAAATAATTAACTTCGTTAATTTAACCTTTCTTATTAATATTAATTTTCTTTGTCTCACTGAAGACGTTTATTATTCTTTGTTCTTGTATATATTAAAGGGGATCCCCAGGATTTAATTAGGTCGTTTATTTTTCATTAATTAATTCCTAGATTTCTTGACTTTTGTTATTGTTAGGTTTAGTGGACACATCTGGAGCTCGCACTGATAACGTTTAAGTGAAGGTCGACTTTCAATTTTATTCTGTATCAGCTGCACTGCGATGTTGTTGATTAGATTTAATTAGTCTTTAATTCGTTTGCTTAGTCATAACATTTATAGGTTGATTAAGTTAGTTTATTTAGGTAAGCTTATTTAATTTTAGCAGGGTTGTCTTCCTCACTAGGGTTGTCTCCTCCTTATACATTTTACTCAGTTATAGATTTGGCACTCATATATTGTGGTCACTCACTTAGGGTTGTCTTTTTCCTTTTAGGGTTGCCACACCTTTTTTTGCTGGAAAAGGGGTGCTGCAGCGTAAATTCGCTGCGGACGAAACTTTTTGGTTTCTAAATCAACCTTTTTTTTAGAAACACTGGCCTTTATATTTTTTGTTCTATTTCAAATTTCGATCCTGTAAAATCTTACGCCAAAAATTTTTGCTTGTCAACTGGCAGACTGCAGATGGGAGCTGAGCGTTTCACATCAATATTCTTATTTTCGGAACTCCCAAGTTTAAATTAACAATTTTAACCATATAATTATATTTCTAAACCTACGTGTGTCCTATCTGGTGCTACTTTTAAAATTGTTCATATTGATAAAGTTCTTTGTGCAACTCTTCCATTTAACTGACGACGACCATACAAGCCGAATTTCGGTTTTTCCCCCCCGACGGGCTATCAGCCGTCGGATTAAACTGAGGTCAGCGGCGTGTTGCGGACGTTTGCCACCGACGCAGAGCCCGACGCCCACATAGACGGTTGCTTGCTGCCGTCGCTGCACGCAGCACCGACTGTCCTTCTGGATTGTTTCGCCCGGCTGGTTATAAGGAACCTTTTAACTCACCTATTTTTTTCTATTTTCCTGTAATAGATTATCTAGATAATTTTCTATTTTTTACGCATCCTGATGTAACGTGCATTTCACGATTCAACTAGGTGTTCGTTATAAAAAAGAAACCTATAAATTGACGTGCATAGGCCTGTTTTTTTAATCGATTGCAATCGTATTGGGGATAGGTCGTGCGCGAAGATAATTTCCGTTAAATCTAATTAACCACTAAGTTTGACTCATCCCTCTTTTTAAACAAAACCAAATATTTTTATAGCCACATCTGCAGTCAACCATATACTTGTTTTTTATATTTTTTTTATATTACTGCTGTATTTTTTTTTACTTCATGTTTCGTTGAAATTATAAAAGTGGTGTGAATATGGTGTTTTTCTTTAACCGTCTCGCTACAGTAGGTAGGACCCACTATTTTCTATAACTTTTTTTTTATATTACTGCACAGATACTATTTTTTATCTTTACATACTCTCGTGAACACTTTCTTCTTATTCCTCCCGTTCTCTTTCTTTTTTTCCATGAATCATTTACGCTTTTGTTATTATTTTTCTGAGGAGGCATATTGTTGATGAAACATTTATAAGTTTTGTCACAAAATGGTGAAATATCTGGATATAAACATACGATATCTTCAACTAATCAGTTATTTGCTACTTAAGATACCCACATTTGTAACTGATATTGTTTTAAGCTGAACATACAGACAATTGTACGCTTATAGCGCTAGAAGTTAGGTAAAACAAGGAGTTTATTTTCAATTATGCAGAAGCCAGCTGTGTAAAGAAGAAAAAATCTAAAATATGCAGCTTAAAGAAAATATTTCGTCTAATATTCAGCGTTTTGCTGTTTAACTGCTTTGCTTAAATATGTTATACAGGACAATGCAAAAACTTCAGCTACTGTGCAGATAATAGCTGTTTCAATTACTTTTATTTGAATATCGCTTGTTTAGCAGAGTCTACTCTTGATTACTATTCAGCTTAAAAAAATACCGCGAACTTTATACAGAATTTTAATTACAGAACTCTCTTAAATTCAAAATAAAGCCATAACATCAGCTGTAATACAAAAGTAATAAAGCTTGACACTGCTTATTGTGGTATATTTTCGCTACTATCTGGCTTATGTGTTGGCTGGGAGGTACTTCCAGAAGCAACCATGCTTCGAGAGCACCTGTGTCGGCCGAAACAACAGGAAGCCGTGCCTCCTCCCGAGCTAGTGCCCGAGTACTGGCCGGACCGCCTCGACGGTGGCGAGGCCGGCGCGGCGGTAGAGCGTGAAAGCCTGTCCTGCCAGCTCGCCACCAGGGCTGCGTGGAGCTGCGACCGACGAAGCTCCATGTGGCGCTCCGTCAGTCACTCGTCCCGCTCCCGCGCTACCTCGCGCCACCGGTACAGTGACGCGTGTACTTTCGCCTCGAGGTCCCACGGTGGGGATCCAGCCAGCACACAGGCCGCCTCGTAGGAGATCGTGCGATATCCCCTGATGACTCTGACGGCCATAGCACGTTGCGACCTTCGCAAAACAGCGATGCTGCTGGCCGTCAGGTCAGCCGCCCAAATTGGGGCCCCATACAGGGCCATGGATCGCACGATCCCCACGTAGAGCCGCCTACAGGCAGTGCTCGGGCCCCCCAGATTGGGAAGCAGCGTTGACAGCGCTTCCGCTGTACCCATCAACTTGGGCGCCAGCCGCCGGAAGTGGGGGCCGAAGTCCCACCGGCTGTTGAGCACCAATCCCAGATATTTCATGGTGGACTTGACAGCGATCCGACACCCCCCGACCACGATGTGTGATCCGGCCGGCGGTGCCCGCCGGGGGCCATGACAGGCCATGGCCTCCGACTTGTTGAGGGCCACCTCCAGGCCTAGGCGCCGTATGCGGCTCACCACAAGTGAGACCGCAGCCGTCACCAGCAACGCTGCCTCCCTGTACGAGCTCCCCCGGGCCGTGACCAGCGTGGCCGTGTCCGTGATCCGCATAACACATCAATTCCACACCCGGCGGGAGCTCGCCCCTCACACTCAGTCGTACCCGATGTTCCACAGGAGCGGGCCAATGACCGAGCCCTGTGGAACACCGCACGACATGCGGCGCTGGTTTCCGCCATCACGTCCCATGTAGGTGACACTCCTATCCTCCAGATAAGCCCCAACGATGTGGCAGAGAGGTAGGAAGGCACCCGATGGTACCGCAATGCCTCCCGAATGCAGCTCCAAGGCAGGGCGTTGAAGGCGTTACATATGTCCAAGGAAACCGCCACCATCACCCCGCTCCGGGACACTGCTTCCTCTGCCAGGACTCTCACCCGCGATATCGCGTAGATGGTGGAGCGCCCGTGCCGAAAGCCAAACTGACTCTTGGCCAGGTCAGGCCCCTCCCTGCACAAGTGGTGGACGAGGCGGGCAGCGATAATTCGCTCGAATAGCTTCCCGACCTCGTCCAGCAACACTATGGGCCTGTACGCAGACGGTGAGTCTGCAGGGCGCCCCGCCTTCTTGAGCAGGACCAGACGACCTGATTTCCACAAACTGGGAAACTGGCCCGCTCAAGGCACGCTGTGAAGAGTCCTCTCAGTTGGGGCTCTAGCTCCTTCAGAGCGAGGGCCAACGCATAGCCGTGTATACCGTTGGGCCCCGGAGCCACGTTCTTGGCTCGGAGCCGCAACACGGCCGCCTCCATCTCTGCCTCTGTCACCTCTGGGACGCTGATGGCGTTCCCTTCTGTAGGCTCTGCGGCTGTGGGCAAAGCCATCGGCGGCGGAGTGTGCTCCGCTCTTGCCGGGAAGAGGGCTGCAATGACCTCCTCCAGCAGCTCAGGTTGGAGACTCTCCGTGAGTGGAGGCGCCGCGGCTCGAAGTTTCCCTCGAACCGCTCGATAGGGGCGCCCCCACGGGTCTCCATCGAGAGTCTCTAACATCTCCTCCCTGGCTCGCGTCCTCGCTTCGCCGATGGCCACCCACAGAGCTTCCTTCGCCACGCGGTACACCTCATACAGCGCGGCCTCTTCGTCAGGAACCCGACGACGTCTCCTGCGGTAATGGGTGTACGGCGCCTGACCGAAACGCTTGCGACACGTAGCCGCGCGATCTCGGCAGACCACCAGTACACCTGGCGCCTTACTGAATGAGTGTGGACGCGGGACATGGACGCGTCGCAGATGTGCGTCTTCGCCCCGCGGAATCACTGCACCTCCTCTTCGACGTCGACGGGTCCGTCCGTTGCCAACTCCCGGCTCCAGGCCTGGACAATAGCAGCCTCCTCGAGAAGTTCCCTGTCGATGCGCTTACGCGCCCAGCGCGGGCCATCAATTCGTGGGGCCGATGGACTACGGTCGCCGGTGGTCTGGGTGGAGACGTCGAACTGGATATATCTGTGATCCGACAACGGCTCCACCTCCACAGCGACACGCCAGTCACGGACACGGCTTGCGACAGCAGGACTAGCGAACGAGACGTCCACTATAGAGCCGCCCCGCTGCCGCACGCACGTGTGGACCGAGCCCCGGTTTAGGACAACCAGGCCGGTCGTGACCGCCAACTCTTCCAGCGCCTCGCCCCTAGCGTCGGTCACCGGAGATCCCCACGCCAATGACTTGGCGTTGAGATCCCCTAGCAACAGCACAGGGCGAGGGTGGAGTCGGCCTACGACGGCGTCCAACTCGACAAGGAAGTTCTCGAAGTCGGCGAGGCTCTTGTTGGGCGAGAAATACGCCCCAACCGTGCCAATGCCGTCCGCGAGGGCGGCTACCCAGCCGTGACCTCGGGACGGGTTGACAAGAGCCCCGCCAATTATGGCCACCGAACCGTCCAGGTCTCCCACCCAGTTATCTCTGGGGGGGACAAAGTACGGCTCGGCGACCACAGCCACGTCGATCGACCACTCTGCCATGCTCTGGAGCAAGAGGTCCTGAGCTCTGGCAGCGTGGTTGATATTGCCCTGGAGGAAATGGTAAGGCGCCATTATGCGCAGTCCATTCCCTCCACAGCACCATTCCTAGACCGGGAGTCAGCCGTTGAGCACCCAGGCTGAGAGGGGGGTAGAGAGCCTCCGGCAGCCTTGGCAAGTTGGCACCCCTTCTTCGCCTCCTCTTCTTGCCCTTTTTGGTGGGCGCGCCACAGGCTTTGCCACCCGCTCTGTGCCCAGCGGGCCTCCCTGCGGCAGCACAAAGGCTGCAATTTGGCGCGGTGGAGCACTGGGTGCCCTTGTGGCCGGGCTGACCGCAGCGATAACACTGCTCGCTGCAGTCCATTTCTGCGGTGCACCGTGCCCTGACATGCCCCATGTCCAGGCAACGGTAACACCGCAAAGCCCTGGGTTGCAGCAGCTTGACCCTCGCTGCAACCCACCCCACCAACAGATGCCCAGCGTCGGCGACTTTATTAGCCGCCGCCACCGGGCACTTCACCCAGATCCCGCCGAGCCCGGAGATGTCGGTGCGGATCTCGCCTGTGCGGACATCGTCAGGCAGACACCCACCGACTCTGGCGATGCGTAACTCACTCGTCTTCATGGGCCTGGACACCCGAACGTCCTCCGGATTGAGGACCTCCCTCAATTTGGCGGCCAGAATGTCCGCCTTTTCATGGCTCGAGGCACCGGAAACCTGCAGAAGCCGTGCCCCCGTAAACGCCGGCCTCAATATGAAGCCGGACGGTGTGCCGAGGTCGGGGAATGCGACCTTGGCCTTCGCCTCTATACGAGACACCCCTCTCGACGGCTCCGGGCTGCTGAGTAATAACCACAGCCGCGGAGCGTGGGGCTGTCGCCCTAGGCGGCCCCTGGGTCTTCTTCTTAGTTGGCGCTGGTGCTCTTGCGGGAACTGGCAGCGCCTTCTTCTTCCTTTTCCCCTTTTTGACGACTGTCGTCCAGCCCTCCGTACCCAGCCAACACATAAGCCAGATAGTAGTGAAAATATACTACAATAAGCAGTGTCAAGCTTTATTACTTTTGTATTACAGCTGATGTTATGGCTTTATTTTGAATAAGAGAGTTCTTAAATTAAAATTCTGTATAAAGTTCGCGGTATTTTTTTTAAGCTGAATAGTAATCAAGAGTAGAATCTGCTAAACAAGCGATTTTCAAATAAAAGTAATTGAAACAGCTATTATCTGCACAGTAGCTGAAGTTTTTGCATTGTCCTGTATAACATATTTAAGCAAAGCAGTTAAACAGCAAAACGCTGAATATTAGACGAAATATTTTCTTTAAGCTGCATAGTGTACGAAATGGTACTAATTTATTCAGATGCTGAATATTTTAGATTTTTTCTTCTTTACACAGCTGACTTCTGCATAATTGAAAATAAACTCCTTGTTTTACCTAACTTATAGCGCTATAAGCGTAAAATTGTCTTTATGTTCAGCTTAAAACAATATCAGTTAAAAATGTGGGTATCTTAAGCAGCAAATAACTGATTAGTTGAAGATATCGTATGTTTATATCCAGATATTTCACCATTTTGTGACAAAACTGATAAATGTTTCATCAACAATATGCCCCCTCAGAAAAATAATAACAAAAGCGTAAATGATTCATGGAAAATAAGAAAGAGAACGGGAGGAATAAGAAGAAAGTGTTCACGAGAGTATGTAAAGATAAAAATAGTATCTGTGCAGTAATAGAAAAATACCGGCCAACTGCGAGTCGGACTCGCGCACCGAGGGTTCCGTGCAAACCTGTAGGTATTCTCGGTTTAAAAATAAATGTTTTTTTTTTATTTTATATTTCAGTTGATTGAATGTAAGGTAAATTGCGGTTTACGATTTATGACGTTTTAAAAAAAACTACTCACTCGATCTCGTTCAAACCAATTTTCGGTGGTAGTTTACATGGTAATGTACATCATATATTTTTTTTAG
This sequence comes from Aporophyla lueneburgensis, assembly GCA_932294355.1. Lineage (NCBI taxonomy): Eukaryota > Metazoa > Arthropoda > Insecta > Lepidoptera > Noctuidae > Aporophyla > Aporophyla lueneburgensis. The sequence continues at coordinate 14,264,495 of OW028746.1, read as the reverse complement.
TTTTATCATTCTATTATTTTAGAAGTTACGGGGGGGGGGACACACATTTTACCACTTTGGAAGTATCTCTCGCGCAAACTATTCAGTTTAGAAAAAAATGATAATAGAAACCTCATCACCATTTTTGAAGACCTATTCATAGATACCCCACACGTATGGGTTTGATGAAAAAAACCATTTTTGAGTTTTAGTTCTATGTATGGGGAACCCCAAAATTTATAGTTTTTTTTCTATTTTAGTGTGAAAATCTTAATGCCGTTCACAGAATACATCTACTTACCAAGTTTCAACAGCATAGCTCTTATAGTTTCGGAAAAAAGTGGCTGTGACATACGGACGGACGGACAGACAGACAGACAGACAGACAGACAGACAGACAGACATGACGAATCTATAAGGGTTCCGCTTTTTGCCATTTGGCAACGGAACCCTAAAAAAGTGGGTCCTACCTACCTACATTAGTATAGGTCCCATTGACCTCAAATATTCATGGATTTATTTTCTATAAAAAAGAACCCTAAAAAGCTGAATAAGAGTATACTACATTATGTAATTTAAGACCTTTCTCTGAGAAATGTATAATTATTGTACTATAAATCAAATAATTTCTGGATATGTAGTCGTATGTGAACTATTATGCAAAAATAAGCAAAATAATCACTGAAATAGACACTTTTATTCAAATTGGCCGTCCGCCATTCACTAACGTTCGACATAACCTCTTTTTATAAAAATCCTCAACATTTATCTTATGAAACACTTTGTTTAGTGAGTAGGAAACATTAGCAGTTATACAAAATTTGATTCTCATTATTTGCTGGGACTGAAATTTGATAAAAAGTAAAGATAATTTGATTTAAATATTATTTCACATTTGTTTACCTTTAAAATTATAGCTTTATCTTAAGGCGCTCAAAAATGTACAATAATCATATTGATAATTCACAGTAAAGTGCCATGCGTTTATATAATTCACCTTAAACTTATACTTAAAATGTATGAAACAGTTTAAATACCAAATTTTTGAAGACGTACATTTTTTTGAACTAAGTAACACAAAATAATTTCGTCATATCATAATGAAAAATACATTAATACTTTTTTTACTTGCATAATTTCTTTGTAAAACTACTCCTGAGATCGAAATTTTGAATATCATTTGAATATCTGAACTCACAAATTAACAACTGCATAAAATATGTATAATTTCTGGACTAAAGAAAAATCAGAATTTATGCACAAGATATTCCGTGTGTTGTACATTTATTCAGCTGCTATGTGGCTGTTAATCAAATTTTATCCAAATTGAAGCAAGATATTTTGTGCCCAAATTGCTTGAATATCATCTGTATAAGCGCTTACACAGAAGTTATACAAATACTTTATCCAGCTTGAAGTCAAAAGAATTGCTTTTGCGCAAAATTTATTCAGCTAATCTGTGTTGGCTGGGTAGTAGGCCTGGACGCAGTCGCCGGGGGAGCACTCGCGGAAACCGCCGCCTGGGAAATGGGCGCGGCCTTTGCGGGCTTTTTCGCCACCTCCGCGAGCTTTCTGGCCCCCATTGCGGGCTTTGTGGCCCCCTTCCCAGACTGGCTTAGCTTAGCCACCTTGGCCGCTACCTCTCTCCTCCGCTTGTCTGCAGCGAGCGGTGGAAGGAGGGTTTCAGCTGGGAGGAGCTTCGGTTCTATGGCCTCCAATCGAGCCCCCACCATCTGCCCGCACTGCACCATGCAGATGCGAGTGATCTTTTCGAGCTCTGCATCCGCAAGTGCAGGGGCCGACTGTGGAGCCAACAACGGGACCGGCGATGATCCGGTGCCCGGGGCTGCCCGCAGGCAACCTCTCGCTTAAGGTCCTCCAATTCAGACAGAAGACGGCGGTTCTCCTCCCATAACTCCGCCGTCTCCTCCGAGCCTGAACCAGCCACCTCTTTAAAGGCGCGCGTGAAAGTGCCCTTCAGGTTGCCGGATTCTGTGGCAACCTTTAGGATCACATCTACGCCGTCCAAAACCTGGCGGCAATATGCCACCGGCGACAAGCCCCCTCCGGCAGCCGTCCGGGCTGAGCGCCGCTCCCGCATCTGACGAGCCAGCTCGCTGACTTCGTCTTCCGCGACAGCCTTGCGCTGCGCCCTCTTGACGGCGTTGGCTTCCGCCTTATTCGCTCCCAGCAGGGAGCCTTCGCTGGTCGGGTCACTCTCGACAGTCCCTACGGGCTCCACTGGAGCCGGAGTGCCGGGCCGAGACACCGACGCGAAGCGCCCCCGCTCATCGCGCTCCATTAAAGAAGCAGCAGCTCTGCCAGCCGCCGCGCGACCTCGCCTGCTGCTGCCCGTCGGCACCTTCGGCGCTGGCAGGCTCTCCTCGCTAGAGGGGCGTGGCGAGCGCTTACCCAGCCAACACAGATTAGCTGAATAAATTTTGCGTAAAAGCAATTCTTTTGACTTTAAGCTGGATAAAGTATTTGTATAACTTCTGTGTAAGCGCTTATACAGATGATATTCAAGCAATTTGGGCACAAAATATCTTGCTTCAATTTGGATACAATTTGATTAACAGCCACATAGCAGCTGAATAAATGTACAACACACTGAATATCTTCTGCATAAATTCTGATTTTTCTTTAGTCCAGAAATTATACATATTTTATGCAGTTGTTAATTTGTGAGTTCAGATATTCAAATGATATTCAAAATTCCGATCTCAGGAGTAGTATTACAAAGAAATTATGCAAGTAAAAAAAGTATTAATGTATTTTTCTTTATGATGAAATTATTTTGTGTTACAAAGTTCAAAAAAATGTACCTCTTCAAAAATTTGTTATTTAAATTGTTTCATACATTTTAAGTATAAGTTTAAGGTGAATTATATAAACGCATGGCACTTTACTGTGAATTATCAATATGATTATTGTACATTTTTTGAGCGCCTTAAGATAAAGCTATAATTTAAAAGGTAAACAAATGTGAAATAATATTTAAATCAAATTATCTTTACTTTTTATCAAATTGCAGTCCCAGCAAATAATGAGAATCAAATTTTGTATAACTGCTAATGTTTCCTACTCACTAAACAAAGTGTTTCATAAGATAAATGTTGAGGATTTTTATAAAAAGAGGTTATGTCGAACGTTAGTGAATGGCGGACGGCCAATTTGAATAAAAGTGTCTATTTCAGTGATTATTTTGCTTATTTCTGCATAATGGTTCACATACGACTACATATCCAGAAATTATTTGATTTATAGTACAATAATTATACATTTCTCAGAGAAAGGTCTTTAATTACATAATGCAGTATACTCTTATTCAGCTTTTTAGGGTTCTTTTTTATAGAAAATAAATCCATGAATATTTGAGGTCAATGGGACCTATACTAATGTAGGTAGGTAGGACCCACTTTTTTCTATTACTGCACAGATACTATTTTTATCTTTACATACTCTCGTGAACACTTTCTTCTTATTCCTCCCGTTCTCTTTCTTATTTTCCATGAATCATTTACGCTTTTGTTATTATTTTTCTGAGGGGGCATATTGTTGATGAAACATTTATCAGTTTTGTCACAAAATGGTGAAATATCTGGATATAAACATACGATATCTTCAACTAATCAGTTATTTGCTGCTTAAGATACCCACATTTTTAACTGATATTGTTTTAAGCTGAACATAAAGACAATTTTACGCTTATAGCGCTATAAGTTAGGTAAAACAAGGAGTTTATTTTCAATTATGCAGAAGTCAGCTGTGTAAAGAAGAAAAAATCTAAAATATTCAGCATCTGAATAAATTAGTACCATTTCGTACACTATGCAGCTTAAAGAAAATATTTCGTCTAATATTCAGCGTTTTGCTGTTTAACTGCTTTGCTTAAATATGTTATACAGGACAATGCAAAAACTTCAGCTACTGTGCAGATAATAGCTGTTTCAATTACTTTTATTTGAATATCGCTTGTTTAGCAGATTCTACTCTTGATTACTATTCAGCTTAAAAAAAAACCGCGAACTTTATACAGAACAAAGAGATTTAAGACAAATAGAGAGGCCATCGGAAGAAATGTCAAAGAAAAATTGTGATCCCATGACTCAGTACCGCCATCTAGCATAGTATAGCAAAATTAGAAGGTCTATGAAAAACATTTTTGTATAAAATTTTACTCTCCAGTGTCAGTAACGCCATCTAGCTTAGAATAGCAAACATTCAAATACAAAAACTTGATTAAGGATGAATTTCATCAATTCTCTATCGATATAATATATCGATAATATTGAAAAGTGACTACATTTTATTTCACATTTGAAAAATACCAAACAATTTGGAATGATTACAAATTCAATGATTACAAGTTATTTATTTATAAAAATCTTTTTACAGACTATTACTAAATTATCATTATTATGGGCACTTGACACGTCACGTCAATCAAATTTTTTTTAAACTACATGAGGTCGGCGTTTCCTAACTGACTACTCTGAGAAGAAATGCCAAAACAAACTCAGAAAAGAGTCTGACCTCACAGACTCTTTCACCGATCACTAATGTTAATGTGACAAATTAAAATTAAACCTTAATTAAAACTAAGGCAAAAGTTAACACCAATAAAGACCATTTTATTTTCTCATTTTGCCCATCATAAAATATCTTTTTGCTTTCGAACGTGTTTCTCACCAATTTTATCATGTGACAAATATATTATATATACATACAGAGTTCTAAAATAAATATCTACGTGAGCGAACAGCACTATTGTTGCTAAATTGATATTTTATTTAAATTACATAAATAAGTTCAAGTTTTGAATTTTACTAACCTAATTAAATATTATCGACAACAAAGTCGATAAACATCATAACATCTCTGCAAGGCAGTAGTAAAGCTACTCAGCAATAGAGGGCGTTTATTTCAAAATTATCGTATGTTCCAGAACTATCCATGAATATTATTTAATTAAAATTACTGAGAAATATTAAAAAATACTAACGAAAATAAACCGAAGTTAGGTCCAGACGTTTTACCATAGCGTGATTTACAATATCGTAAAGCGCAACTCGGCATGTTTATTTAAGAAACGTTTTTCTTTCCTTGTCAAACGGACACAAATGCGTATTGACATGCAGACATGCCCTCTTAGACTAAACGCCATATGACCACTAGGACACAAGTATTGGATTACGAGTTTGTTCATTATGTCCCGTCTATATAATTTAATGTCTTTGATACAGAATTTTAATTTAAGAACTCTCTTATCTATATCTACTAGTGATCTACCATTGGTCGAAATTCGACCGTACTTCATTTGAATAGAAATACATTTTTAAGTGAAAAAATATAGATAATAATAAATATAAAAAAATAATATGGTTATATTTGACATTCAGTAACACTATAGATAAATTGTTGACGCTGTACTGCTGTGGAGAGGGTTCGCTGGCGGGATGGTGATGGCCAGGACCAGGACGTAGGTGTAATGAGTAAAGAATACTTCTTCAGGACTCTCTTTTTTATTTTCTTAATACTTCTTAACTGCTGGATATGGAACAATATGGAATGAATTATCACAGAAATTTGTTCTATTTTATAGAATTTTCCCTATTATTTTTAATTAATTATGACGGTTCCAAATGTCATAATAAATTATAACCAGCCTGTACAATCTATGACCAGCCTGTACAAACGTGAGGCATACAACCTCTACAGTTTGCACGCGACACTAAGTCTTGTATGGGAAACTTACTAATGCCATACTTGACACTCCCCATAAAACCACAAAAAATATTTCATAAAAATCTAAATTAAATTCCTATCGTCGTTAATACAAATAATATTAAATACAAATATTCTCGATATGATCATAGATTTAAAAATGAAATAAGTTAAATATCTATAAAATTAATTTATTACCTATGGTTATACTTGACATTCAATAAGACTATAGACACAAAATCAGGCTTACCAACTTAGGGGTTTTCCCAAATTTAGGGGGTAAATAAGAGGATTAAGATTTTTTAGGGGCGTTCCATTTTTAGGGGTATTCTTAGGGATTTTTTTGCCATCTTACATTTCTCATTGTGTTTTTGATTACAATAAAAGTATTAGCGACTTCTAGTACGGTTCCTCGATACTAAGAATGCAGAGTGAATGATTAACAAATGTCGCGTAAAAATATAGACAAATATTACTACTGTGTGCTGGTCTATGATTACTGAACATTCGTTGGTTATTTTCATTATAATTTTTTAGTGGATTTTTTTAATTTTTGTGGCAATTTTAGGAGTTTTTAACTTAAGCTTTAGGGGTAAATATTTCTGGGTGTTGGTAACACTGCACAGAATAATAAAGACAGATTTGGACCATAAACAAAAGAATATCTATCTATGCATGTGTGTATACACGGTAATGAACAGTAGTGTGTGTAACGTGTTATTTATTGAAAATAATGTATTTTAACGCATAATTAAAAAAAAATATTAGCATTCGTCACTTCTTCTCTGTATAAACTATAAGTGTGCGAAATTTCATACTCCTCCGTCCGCCGAATTTTCGTAAAAAGGGATCCAAAGTTTTCGCTTCACGTATTAATAATTAATATATAGATACTTATAATAAAACTGTAGAGAGGTCAATTCTGTACATTGAAAATATATTCAAAATTAATATTGGAGGATGAATGGTGATCGATACTGATGCCAAAAATGCAATCAGTAAATTTTTTGTCTGTCTGTCTGTCTGTCTGTCCGTCTGTCTGTATGTGCACGCATGAGTCAAAAACTACTGAAGGGATTTTGACCAAACTTGGTACGATTGTAGTCCATACTCCTGGGCAGGTTATAGGCTATATAACATAACGCTAAGACACATAGGAGCCGAGCAGTGACGATAAATTTGAAACAAGACGGATGAAAATGCGCTTTCGAGCTAAAAAAAAATGACCTGGATTAACACATAGGCTACTTTTTATCCCGGTAGTACGTTCACGCGGGATATTTTCCGACCTCCACGCGGGCGAAGCCGCTGGCAAAAGCTAGTTCAAAATAAAGCCATAACATCAGCTGTAATACAAAAGTAATAAAGCTTGACACTGCTTATTGTGGTATATTTTCGCTACTATCTGGCTTATGTGTTGGCTGACCGCGGCGCCTCGCCACCCCCTCTTCCTTTCACGAGTGCTGCGAGCTCACGCTCGCCACGCTCATCCTGTCAGACGTAGCGTCGGTATCCGACGCCGCACCCGACCCCAAACGCTCGACCACAACGGTCGGCACCATAGACTACTATATTATATACTAGAGATAGACTGGCAACTTAAGTATTTCTTAGGCAGCGCCATCTAGTTACCAGGACATACACTATTCATCTGTCAATATACCTACGTACGTAGTACCTTGTTTGTTTGTATCGGTAATTCTAGCAAGTAGAATAATGTAGAATGGTTGAAAATTCTGTTGCAGTAAAACAACCTAAAAATTCAAATCTAGATTTTAAATCTTGATTTGAATTTGTTAGGTTTAGTTTTACTATAACAGAATATTTCAACTATTCCACACTAGTCTACTTGGTAGGTAGGTAAAGCTAATTCATTATTGCAATAAACTTGTGATTTCGGGGATAGTAAAACAAATATCAATTTTGGATGTTTATAATTATTGCGTAAAACAAAACATTACTTTACTTATAAAAACTAAACATTTTCGGTACCAGCTGTTATTGATTAACCGGGCACACAACACTTGTTTCGAGACATTGGTGCCGATTCCCTTATTCACAAACTAAACTAAATTTAAGTTCAGTGCATCTTTTTCTTTCTATTTCATTAAGGAAAGGACAGAAGATAAATTTTAGTTTAGTCCTGTCAAATTAATCAGCGCTTGACGTAAATGGACGTAATTTTAGTAGGCAAGTTTTTAATCACGTCTAAACTTGTATGGAGTAGTGACAGGCGCTGATTAATTTGACAGGACTAAACTTAAAAAAATCTTTTGTCCTCTTCTTAATGAAATACAAAGAAAAAGATGCACTGAACTTAAATTTAGTTTAGTTTGTTAACAAGGGAATCGGTACCAGTGTTATTTAAACACAAAACACTTATATGGTCCAAACTCCAATTTACGGGGGGCCTAAGTAATTCGGTTCGATTAAATCACAGAGGAACACAAGGGACTCAACTCGACGTAATTTAGAAAGAACAGACACTAAGGGAATGCTAATCTTCCAAGACTTTAGTAAATACGGAGTAGCGAACTAAATTCGCGTAATTTACACTCAAAATCGGGAAGCAAAGGAAATAATTACAAAAACATGCGCAAACGCAGACATGTTTGTAATGCTAATGACATAAAATTTCAATATCGCCCTGTGGCCTGTTGTAAATTCTACTAATAGTTTAATTTTTTATCAATATGAACAAAGCATTCATAAAATACAATGATCAAGGAACATTTGAAAATGCAAAAAAAAACGAGAAAAATATTAATTATCTCACAATAGATCAAAATCGAAGATTATGCGCTTCCCCCTTTACTTACATATACTACCAATTACTTTATGGATATACGCTGGCAACATTGTTCATTTTTAATTTATGTCCTCGTAGATAGATGGCGCTGAGTAGACAAAAATTAAAATGTATAGCATTTGCCACCCTGTGGTCGGCACCTTCGTCAGATTCGTACATACCTACCCCAAACCATGTACTTGATAATTGGCTGTTGATGACTGGCCTGTTAGTCTAGTGGTTAGTGACCCTGACTGCTAAGACTAAGGTCGTGGGTTCGATTCCCACCCAGGACAAATCTTTGTGTGATGAGCAACGATCATTTGTTGTGTCTGGGTGTAATTTATCTATAATGTATGTATTTACAAATATATAAGTACTAGCTTCTGCCCGCGACTCCGTCCGCGTCAAATATTTGCTCCCCTGACCCCGTCGCATCGCAGCCTGCCAGTTTTCGTCTTTTTTTTTTTGTTGCTGCTCCGATCCTTTTGATTATATAGCCTATAGCCTTCCTCAATAAATAGGCTACCCGACTCAAAAAGAATTTTTCAATTCGAACCAGTAGTTCCTGAGATTAGCGCGTTCCACCCCCCATTTTAGGGAAGTGGGGTTAGAAAGAGACAAATAGTAGCCTATGTAACTCTCCATCCCTTCAACTATCTCCACTTAAAAAATCACGTCAATTCGTCGCTTCGTTTTGCCGTGAAAGACGGACAAACAGACATACACACTTTCGTCATACGCTATGTAACATCACGCTACGATCAAAAGGAGCAGAGCAGCAATGAAAAATGGTCGAAAACTGGCAGGCAAGCATCAATAAACAAGCTACCCAACACAACAATATTTTTTCAATTCGGGCCAGTAGTTCCTGAGATTAGCGCGTTCAAAGAAACAAACTCTTCAGCTTTATAATATTGGTATAGATTACAATATTATGTTTTAATCATACTGATAGGTACTTTACGTGCTTTACTAAATTAGTTATACTGATTGCGGGAGAAAATTGTGGTCACATTAAAAATCCACGCGCGTACCCACGTGGTTTGTTTTGACAATACAATGAAATTTTCTTTTGGGATGAAAAAAATATCTATCTAGATCAAAAATTACAGAAATCCATCCGGTAGGTAAACGATTCTGAATTCCTCAGATACATGTTATATACTAGCGACACGACACAAAAAACATCGAGATTAAAGTTTTTTTTGTGTTCGAAGGATAAAATGATGTGTAGGAAAATAGTAAAATCTTGCTATCATGATGGAATATTTTAATGATACAAAAATATTTACTTACATTATTATCTATCTTTGGATATACATAGTTTTCGTATTAACTATGAATTTACAAACAGTGCGACGAAAAAAAAAATTCAGCAACATTTTTCTACTGACAAAACAAAAGTGTAAGATTAAAGCGTTATTTTTTAATACGCAACTGGTCCACTAATGTTAATAAATACGAAAACTACGCATACTTTCAAATTAAATTACAATATCACAAGAATCGACTTTGTTTCGTATAAAAAGGGGAAATCGATAGTCTGATAATGGTTTAAAAATAAACACGAAATAACATTTTTTCATATTTTACCTAACAGAATAGCTTATAATAGTCGACATAAACTAGGTCACTAGTGCGCAAGTCGCCTGCGTTTGCGTTATATTCATTTCCTTCAGATAATAAAATACTGGCGACTAACGTCTAGTCAGTCGCAAGGTGCGGCCACTCGGGCACTCCTTTGCAACCTGCCCAGTTAAGCGTTTGGCGTACTAAAACCCAATACATTCCTTGCGTGCGTTTTACGCGTAATACTCCCGATGTTCATACTTGCGGTCAGCAATCAGAGCCATTCGGAGCGCCGAACGCCGTCGATGTGAAAAGTCGAGATGTTGAAAATAAACTTTCACTAGGGCCACTGTGCGCCTATTTGCATTAAATATATGCGAGTAAATAGCCTTGTCTGGACAAGCATTTAGGTTACTTAACCAAAGTAGGTAATGTATGGACCGCAGCTTAAGGCGACTAAAAGATTTGGACTCATGGCGGTTACTAGTCGCCTCGGTTGCTGGCTGGGGTGCACATACATCGAGTTATTTACACATACCGAAAACAATATTTTCATTTTGAAGTTTTAAATTGCAGTTCTAAGAGAAAAATCTTATTTTATAGCTCTCAGTGACGTATTCATTGGAAAGGTGCTACTTAGGGCTACAATGTATCTATAATCGAAAATACTATTTATTACTGTACATCTAGAAAAACACTAATACTTTCTTGAAGTTAAAACCATTAATCAGCAAGACTTATCATCGTCTTTGCGACTAGACTAATCTTTCAGTCTAGAACTACCCAACAGTGTTAAGATAAATGTAAATTCATAAGAAATAATAAGAAACATTGGCATTCATTATAATAAATGCCATTTAAAAAATCTAACAATACATATTGATTGTAATATTATTTACTATTATAATATTATAGGGAAGCGAAGCAAACTTAAACCTGATTTTGTATCACGTAAAATTTTATTTTTATTGGATATCGAATTATAATATTAATGTGCAAGTCGTTTTTAAATACTTAGTCATTCTACTCCACTCAACTCATTCTACTCACCCCAAAACAATTATAATTGAATAAACTCAAGGATCATAGAGGCAGTCCAAGTTGAAATGTAACTTGAGGGCCGGGACTTACAGAACATACTTGACGAGTCAACCGACGTTAAATAGCCGTAGACGTAAATGCGATCATGGTTTAAGTTTGCCAGCATTCATTTAAATACTCTTATCTTGTAACAAAATGACCAATCGCAAAACACTTTTCACTTAAACAGCATTTCGAAAAGGAAACACTATGATTGTAGGAGTTTAAATAGCAACTATCAAATAATAATTCGGGCATGTGCTTGACGTCAGTACAAAATTGCAATCATAAGCTCTACGACAGTCAAAGTTTAAGAATACATTTTATGATGGGCTTTCAGTCTTACTAACGCGACTAGCCAGTGCTAGAATGGAGTCGATGGCAGTCGCTACATGTAATACAATGAATAAATGTGATTATATTAGAAGCCGAGCCCGCCTTCCGAGCCCCGCTGACTCACAAGAGAGCCAGGGACACTTTTGTGTCTCATTAATCGAAGCTTGAACGTCACAAGCCACAAACGGTACTAATCACAGTAAGTAGGTACTAAATATAAGAATTAGGGTAGGTACCTCCCGTGAAATTTCAACAAAATCGGAATAGTGCCGTCTGTAGCGTGTGGTGCAAATTTGATATGTCGGTGATGGTAGAGTAGGTGGGAACAGATGTTGGTCTAGGAGCCGTACACGAGAGTGTAGAGATGCGAGGAGTGGTCGGCGAGCGCGTCGTCGGGCGGCAGCAGCTCCAGCACGCGGCCGGCGCCCAGCACGAGCACGCGCGCGCTCTCCAGCACGCCGGCCAGGCGGTGCGCCACGAACACCACGGTGGCGCCGCCGAACGAGCAGCGGATAGCGTCCAGGATCTGGCGCTCTGCCTCAGGGTCCAAGTTAGCAGTCGCCTCGTCCACCAGCAGGATCTGACCGGCGAACATTCGTTATATAACTGATGACTGCCGTGCAATGACAGTACTCTGTATCTTAAGATACAGTGTGAAGTCGTGAAACGTATAAATGAGTTCTTTGGGCATGGTTACATAAGATGACATTTCATCATTTCAATCTTTAAAAAACATAAGGTTATGCTCAATTAAAACACTATATTACATGATTAGGCTTTTGTTAAAACACTACTGATGTTTTAGGTCGGCGTTTCGTATCTGACTACTCTGAAAAGAACGGCCGAAATAAACTGTCACAGTCCAGACATAACCTTAGATCCTTCGAAGGCCATGTATATTGGTGTTTGAAATGGTATTTTGAGGAAAAAACCAAACAGATTGCACAGTGCACGCATTTGTCAAGTATCGTGCAGCTCAACTCGGAACTTAAGGAGCTTAACGATTGCCGGGGTCGCGTGATAGTTCGAAAGAGATACCGTGACCCTGGCACATGGGCAACTGATGGAACACGGGTGGGTTTTAGTCAGTAAAAGTCTGACACGCCCTCCCGCTCCGCCCAGAGCGGGAGAAGTCATTTGATGATTTCGCATCCTGAAAAAAAAAAAACAAAAAAGGAGCTTAACGATTCGACGAACAATACCTGTACGGTGAACACGCACATTTTGCCACATTAAGTTAAGCTACATCAGCGTTTGCATACGCGCGATCACTTTACCGAACTGGCTAAGTGAAATAAATCAGTGATTTTACCACACTCAACACGGGAGGTTTAATTCTTCATCCCCGTGTTCCCATCAGCACAAGTGTACAGACCAATCATTCGTACGCTTGCGCAAAGTGTAAAGACTATCATCTCACATAAAAAAGAAAAACATAAAAAACACACACAAAAGACAGAAAAGACATTTGGATGGGCCGCATAAACTACTTAAACTGCTAGACCAAGATCAAAGTGAAACAATGACCCACATAGTCCTCACTTTCACCATAATTACTAATACAGTGACCGCTGGTATCCTCACCAGCAGGGGCGCGCCGCACTGTTGGACATGTGAGTCAGTGTGTGTACCTTAGGGCGGTGCAGCAGCGCGCGCACTACACACAGTAGCTGCGCGTGCCCGCGCGCCAGCTGGGCGCCGCACGCGGGCGCGCTCAGCCCGCCGCACTGTTGGACATGTGAGTCAGTGTGTGTACCTTAGGGCGGTGCAGCAGCGCGCGCACTACACACAGTAGCTGCGCGTGCCCGCGCGCCAGCTGGGCGCCGCACGCGGGCGCGCTCAGCCCGCCGCACTGTTGGACATGTGAGTCAGTGTGTGTACCTTAGGGCGGTGCAGCAGCGCGCGCACTACACACAGTAGCTGCGCGTGCCCGCGCGCCAGCTGGGCGCCGCACGCGGGCGCGCTCAGCCCTCCGCGCGCGCTCACCAGAGGGCGCGCGCCGCACGCGTCCAGCGCGCGCCACACCTCGGCGTCCAGGTATTGCCGCAGGGGGTCCACGTTCTCGCGGATGCTGCCCGCAAATATGAACGGCTCTTGTGGGATCACGCCGATCCGGGACCTGTTACAGACCAACATAACACATCAGAACTTGACAAATACTACTACGAACGAACGAACGGAACGGACTTTCTCGCTGCAGGGTTATAAAGCATGTTTGCAAAGTGTGGTTAGTGTAATACACTAGGGATCATTATGAAATGATACCTCATCTATAAATTTAAAACGATACCTGAAATTTTGCATATACATGGGTAACTTATGTAGTGTAAGCATCCACTAAGTTTGTAAGAAAATCCATCAGTTTGGAAGCTGCGCCTGACGCCGCTCGCTTACCTGAGCGCATGCAGATGCAGCGTGGAGATGTCGACGCCGTCGAGCAGCAGGCGGCCGCGCGTGAGCGGCGCCAGGCGCAGCAGCGCAGTGAGCAGGGAGCTCTTGCCGGCGCCCGTGCGCCCCACCACGCCGAGCTTCTCGCCCGGGTGTGTCGAGAACGTCACGCCGTCTAACGCCATCGCGCCATTCTCCCGACCGCTACAAAAAGAAAACAAATAAGTGTCCGAACCATAAGGTAACAAATCCACTTGCAGATAAAAGAGACAAGTACCTATACTTTAGGTAAACGTCGTCGAACTCTATGACTCCCTGCGAGGGCCAGCCATATGGGGGCGGGTCACCGTCAATGGTTTCGCTCTCCACCTGTAAAAGCGCCAAATTACGTAATTTATTCAGTTTGTAAAATTTTAAAAATTTTGGTAAATTAGATTGTTTGTATTCTATTAAAGTTTAAGTCAAAGCATTCATTTCAAATAGGCACCATACATAACATAGGTAGTTTCGTATGGAGAAGAATGGCCAAGAAACTACACCGTTACTCTTTTGAAACGTTTTACAATATTTTGTAAACAAAAAAAAAGTTTGCCAAAAAAAAAAACTTGTGAAGGAGTACATTTATATAACAAATAAAATACCCTGATGTTTTAAAAATACATGCATATATAACTCAATTAGCTGGATATTTACGACAAATCCCACCTTTCCTAAACGCTGAATGCATTGGATTGGATATCATAATTACAGCAATAACGTCTGTGACGAACTTTATCTACAAACAAATGATTTATTTTAAAGAGTATGTTTGTGTGACTCCCAGGATTCTAAGAGCCAAGGTGTGCCTAAACCCTATTTTAATGTCGTGCGTTTATATGGGAACAATAGGTCTTTACCTATGAAAATGCCGTTTTGTATGAAAAAAATTAAACGATTTTTTTTCATGTATTTTTTATTTGTATTAATCGAAATAATCACCCATGCAATCAATGCATCTTTGCCAACGCAGTGGCAGTTTATTGATGCCCTTCTTAACAAAATCAGCTGGACGGGAGGCAACAAATTCTTCAAAGGCATTTTGTACTGCCTCTCGGGTATTGAATTTTTTTCCCGCCAAGAAGTCATCCAAATTCTGGAAAAAGTAGTAGTCTGTAGGTGCAAGGTCTGGTGAGTAGGGCGGTTGACGGAGAGCTTCCAACCTCAGTTCTTGCAACTTGGAGACCGTCTGCTGTGCAATATGAGATCGCGCGTTGTCGTGCAGGAGCAGCGGAGAGGAGCGATTGACCAATGCTGGTTGGAGATGTGCCAGCTTCTCCATCATTGAGTTCAGTTCTTCACAGTACACATCTGCAGTAATGCTCACCCCGTTTGGTAAGAAGCTGTGACGAATCACACCGGCGCTAGACCACCAAACAGTGACCATCACTTTTCTAGGGGTTCACGTTTAGGGCATTGTTTAGGTGCTGAACCAGGATCCAACCAACTTGCTGAGCGCTTGCGGTTATCAAACAGAATCCATTTTTCATCGCAGGTAACAATGCGGTTCAAAATTCCTTCATTTGTGTGTCTGTTGAGCAGTGCAAGGCACGTCTCGACGCGTACTTTGCGCTGGCGATCATTGAGTTCGTGGGGCACCCATTTGTCAAGCTTTTTTACCTTGCCAATTTGACGCAAATGGACCAATATTGTTTTGACGCTAACGTCGAAAGCTGCTGCTAATTCAGCCGTGGATTGAGTATCATCAGCTTCCACAATCGCCTTTAATTCGTCATTGTCGACCAAAGTCTTCGGACGACCGCGAGGTTAATTTTTCAGGTCGAAATTTCCAGAACGGAAGCGAGCAAACCAATAACAGGTGGTGCGTTGGTTTGTAGTGTTAGCTCCGTAAACGTCGTTGATGTTGTGTGCCGCTTGTGCCGCGTTGCTGCCACGACCGTACTCATATTCCATAATTACTCGAATTTTTAACGTATCCATGATGACGAAAAAGACTGAAATGCGATGAAAATGTAACACTAATCAATAAACAAATGACTACTTTTGAAAAAAGAATTCCATGTTTTTAAAATAAAATTAATTTGAAATTAGAATTCTTAGACAAACAAAAATTATTTTGATTTGAAATGGCCAGTACTGCAGAACGGCAATGTCATAGGTAAAGACCTAATATGTATAAACGCACCACATAAAGATAGGGAAGTTAGGTTCATTTACGGATTTGCCAGGGTCGCGAGATTTGTTCGAAAGAGTTACCGCAGCCCTGGAATATAGGCAACTGAAGGAACACGGGTGGGTTTTAGTCAGTAAAAGTCTGACACGCCCTCCTGCTCCGCCCAGAGCGGGAGACGTCATTTGATGATTTCCCACCAAAAAAAAAGGTTAATTTAGGGACGATAGAGTAAATGAGAATAGGATGATTTTACTAGATATATGTGTAGAATTTGTCTATTTCGAACATTACGTTTAATCATACAAGGTTCATAGATATACTTAGCATGGCAAGACAGTAGAAGTATGATCGATTTTATGATTGTGGATGAAAGATTAAAGATACAGATACTAGAGCATATCGGGGTCTTAATGTAGGGACTGATCATTATCAGAACCCGGCTGTCACAGTTTATGAACGGGGTTTAGTGACATTTTAGATTTGGTGGAATTATAGTGAAGCGAAAGACATTTTCGGTATTGTTCACTCCTGCTTCTTTTAGGTTTTTAGCGTTGACACTTTAATTTTTAATTGGAATGAAATAATAAAGGTAAATGGAAGCCAATTTTAATAAATTTCGCAGTAATCGTAACTGTAACAAGTTTAATGTTCTTTTATTACGAAGTGTACACTAAAAAAAAACCCTTTTTAACTTCTGTCTAATGTTATTTTAAATGGAGTACCAAAATATTTACCGTTAACCAATATTGGACCAGCTGAATAGAAGTTATTCACGGTGTCAAGATTTTGTGACCGGTGGTCTATTTTAAATAACAATTGTGTGTCAGCTGTATATTACACCATTTTCGGTTGATTTTGAAGTAAAATAGATAAATAATTAATGTGAACGCAATATCGAACCTTGAGGAACACCCATTGCTATTTCAGACACTAATAAGTTTATGCCGTTTAATTGAACTTTAACCTTTGTATCTGTCAGCTATGATCTGAGTAAATCAAGAGCTATATTCTTAATTCCATAGTGCTCTAGTTTCAGCAGAAGGTTTACACAATCGAACGCCTTAGAGAGGTCGCAAACGATTCCAATGGCA
This sequence comes from Aporophyla lueneburgensis, assembly GCA_932294355.1. Lineage (NCBI taxonomy): Eukaryota > Metazoa > Arthropoda > Insecta > Lepidoptera > Noctuidae > Aporophyla > Aporophyla lueneburgensis. The sequence goes on along the minus strand of OW028746.1, from coordinate 14,247,364 downwards.
TCTTGTACGTCTTCTCAAGGCGTTAAAAATGTTCGTTATTAGGGTAACACGAGTGATGAATTTAAAGCTTGAGTAGCTATCACGTTCTAAATACATACCTTCTTAATGTACTCGCCGACGCGCTCCACGGCGATCATCTCACGCTCGGTCTCGGTGAAGGAGTTCAGAAGGTTGCTCAACATGGACGTCATTGACAAAGCGTACGATATAGCGAGACCGATGAGACCTGCGTTCGGTAACTATTTAGAACACACGCTTCTTTTACCAATATAACGTATACTGTTGAGTGGATTGAGCAAAACATAACTCCAAAAATTTACATTTATTATGTCATAAAAGGATGACAAAACTAAAAAACAATCTCGGAGCTGGCTGGATCACTCGAACGCGAATGCATACGTATATCGGCGTTAGGGCTACCCAGACAGCCAGGTATTTCTTCTCTTGCAGCAGAGCGGGTGGGCAGGTTGTGGATAACATTACTCTGACTTCAACGACCAATTCAGAACCAGCCGCTGCCACTGACTACACACTGTACTCACCGGGGTCGGCGGCGTGCAGCGTGCGCTGCAGTACGGCGAGCAGCGCGGCGGCAGCCACGACGGCGGCGGCGGCGGCCTGCAGGCGCAGCGCCAGCCACTGCGCCGCGCCGGCCGCGCTGAGGGCGGCGCGCTGCCACGCCTCCACATGCTCCGCGCCGCGCGACACCCACGCGCCGCCCGCGCCCAGCGCGCGCACCGTGTCGTGACCTACACATGTGTGCCCACGGAATAAAGAAAACTAGAGGAACTGCCCTTTAGACATCGCGCGCGTGTCAACATTAAGCGCAGATGCGCAACATTTAGCTTATTCGCCGTCAGATACTTGTCGCGATTGGTTGTTTCACAAATACGCGAAATATTACAAATTATGCCTTGTTGTGCGGGTTTAAGTTGTAAAAACGAAAGCAAAAAAAAATATTATCTCGTGGAGGTGTATCGTATCATCGGCAAGTACTAAACTTCGTTAATTCTTAATATAATTGATTTTAATTACAATACCACATGTTATGACTTCAATGCAAACTATAAACAGCCTTATATTCATTGTAACAAAGTCTAAATGCACTTGATCGTCAAATGGAAAATCGTAACCTAAATTCTAGTAACTTCGACGCTACTCGATTAGGGATGGGACACATCCGTAAAGTAGGCCAGTATCGATAATTTTGTCTGATTTTAGTAAGGAATCAATAGCTCACATAGCTAGTTATATAATAAGTCAGTTGATTAAAAAAATTAAGTGTGATATTTGCGTTAGTGCTTTAGTAACAGAAAAACAAATCAATAATTACATAGATTTATTATAGGTAAGGCTAGAGGGGGTTATTATGCCCATCCGAATCTGTGATTAAGATATGTCAGATATCCGAAATATTTTTAAAAGGCGGTCACATATTTAATAAAGATTATATCATGGCTAAAATAATGCACCAGTTTATTGGGTCATCAATATTCCATAACATTCGCTATCATCAATTAGGGGATTTTCCTACGTCTAATCATATTACTGTCTTAATGAAAGCTATCACGGCAAAATATATTAATATTCGACTATCATAATAATCCTTAAAATTATGAGTCGGCGCTTAGTGATCCTTGTTCATTGATTTTTCAGCGCCGACTCAAAATTTTAAGGATTATTATTTTATGCTTTTCAGTTTTTCGGCGGTTAAATTTTTTGTTAAAAAGTTTTTATTTTATGATTTTTTGTGACTTTAATGTAGTAATAATATTTGGCAAGGTATACCCTATCCAACAATAAAATAATTATCAAAATCGGACTACTCTGTACAAAGTTATGCGTGTTTATACGTTACAATCAGTGAGTGAACAATCAATCATCCCCTGTTTTCCAACCCTTAGGGTTCGATTTTGTTTTCCAAATTTATATGGGACCACCTTGGGAGTATACCCTTTCCAATAGAAGAAGAATTGTCACAATCGGACCACTATGTAAAAAGTTATGCGTGGTCATACATAAAAAAAAAAAAATATACGCGTCGAATTGAGAACCTCCTCCGTTTTTTTCGTCGGTTGAAAACGGCATTTATTAAATAAATATATATTATTTCAAGGTCAGTAAATATTTTTAGTACTATCTGTTATCGTTTCATTTATCGTTAGCTTCTGTCAGCGGTTTCGCCCGCGTACTTGATTTTATGAAAATAATATTACCCCCCTACATTCAAACATATAAATACCTCTTTAACATTGATATTTTATCGATAATCAACCTTCTCTGTTTTTAAGCATTTGTATTTAGTTAAAAAATTATTACATTGCTCACCCGAATAAATTACGTAACATCAATAATAAAATATCGATATATGTGTACATCTCTGAGTACCAAAAAAGATGTGCATGTGAATATGACATCTATTTCAAAGGAGCTAGCGTTCTGAATAGAATGAATCGGTTATAGCGCCATCTAGCGTTGAGTTGCTGAACTCGTTGTAAATTTGTCTCTTTAAGGTTTTTAGACGAAAAACGTCTTTATTGTTTGTGTCATGTCAAATAAAAACAACTTTCACTCGTTGCAATAAGACATAATTTTTGAAAGCAATAAGTAGATGATTTGTAAAAGTTGCATTTGTAATTTGTAGCCAATCATATTACTGTTTTTTATGTGTGTAATAGACAATTTGATATGCAAATGTGTGAGTTTGGCGACACTGGTTCCCGTGCTTAGCCAGTGTAGGGGCACTTCTCCTTTATTCTTTCTTCTGTGTGTGTGCCGACCTTCAGTATGGTGCTCAAATACACGAGCGACGCGGTATCTACAAGAGCCGACGACGATGGAATATCTCCTATACTAGACCTCGCTTACCGTCATAAATGGGGCACGTTAATTCTAAGTGTCTGGAGCCTCATTTTTAGATAACGAGGAAACCCGTTCATATTTGGCTGATTTTCGTTCAAGAAGTCTGGACCAGAAACCATACGCAATATTATAATGCTAAATCGGTAAAGCAGGTTCTATCGTGCAATGAGTAAACAAAACTAACCCATATGAAGACGAACATAGCTGTGTCTGTACTAACCATCGAGCGTGTCGTTGAAGTGCGTGTAGACGGGCGACAGCGTGACGCTCTGCAGCCGCTTGAGCTGGCGCGACGTGACGCGGTACCGGCGCTGCAGCCGGTAGTAGATGAACGTCAGGGGCACCACGCCCACCACTAGCCACGGCAGACCGTACAGCGTCACCACTACCGCTCCTGTAATGGAGCCGATGCATTTACCACATTATTTCTTCAGTCTTTTTCCGATAATACTAACTACTATCAACTATAATGTATTTTGACTTACCAACTAAAGAAAACGACTGAGCCAATAAAATGTTTAAAATAAAAGGCAGTGAATCATCCACCGTGTAAGTATCTGACGAGAATCTATTTAGAATACGGCCCAGCGGCGTCACGTCGAAGAACTTCACTTTTGCCTGAAATATTCATATTATTAGGTATTATTGATAAAGATGACAACGATATTTGTAAACATTTATGTGAGTAAAAAACATACCTTGACGATGACTTTCAGTAAAACCTTGTGGATCCTGGTTGCTGCCTTGACGCCGCCATAAGCAAACAGGAACGCTCGCATTATTGTGAACACCAAATTGAGGCCCGCCAACGCGAAATATATTTCCAAGTAGAAGTTGTCGGTATAAGTCGGTGTGATATTTGTCGTTACTTCAGATACTTCATATTGTTTATTTTCAACATTTTCAGGAGCAGTTTCGTTTCCAAGATTGTAATTTTGCAACCATTTTGATGTTTTATTTATTAGTGTGTGTATAACGTTATCAACAGCTATTACTCCATGATCCAATAAGGACGTCTTCTCCGTGGGATGAGCCATAAATTCGACATCATGCAATGAAGTCGAATTTTTAGTTTTATTTCTCACCCAGTAGGTAAGCCAAAGGAACGTGAAGTTTTGTGAAAGCTGCATGAGTACCAGCGACAATATGATGGCGATAGAAAGGAAAACTCCGACCGACCGCAGGTACAACCCGACGACCCACCAACCGACAGTTCCTTCAGACATTGCCTCCTGTTAAGAATAAAGTATTAAATTTAATTTCCTGTTTAACAAGTCAATCTTCTCTGTCTTCAGTCTTTTAAAATTCACTGACGTAACTTTAAAGATGCTATGATTACACAGGCCTGCAATGGTTTTCCTCTTTGAAAAGTGAGTAACGTTTTCTATAGTTTCAGATGTGCTGATTACGAGAAAAATAATAAAAAAAATCCATTACGTCAGGTTGTTTTGATATTGAATATTTAAGATTTTGCTGAAAAATTTTGGAACGCCTACTTTTTAAAATTTATAAAACGTCATTAAATTACTTCAGCTTAATTTTTATTGCATTTAATTAGTGTAAGGGGACATAGAAATTAATCGAAACCAGTAATTTGTTAATTACTACATAATGAGTATAAGTAATTCCCATTAACCAAGTCGAAAACGGTTCATTTTGGCTTAATTTAGTAATAGAGCAAGAGCCCACGACGGCCAGACCTTCATTATTTTATAAAAGTTGAAAGTTTCTCTGTACATGTCTCTTATACAGGTAAGAACGACCAGCGACTATAGAGTTTGGGTTGTGGTTACCTGGGCAGGTAACAGGTAGTAAAAGTGTACAAAATAGTACTTAAAATTTGTTAGAGTATAAAGCTCAATCTTATATATATAAAAATCTTGTGTCACGATGTATGTTGCCAATAAACTCCAAAACTACTGAACCGATTTCAATCAAATTTCACTTGTACCCGTATTTTGGTCTAACTTACTGGATAGGATAGTTATCATCTCAATTATTTGCTTATATCGTGAGTGTAAACGAATAAAATGTATCAATTAATTGTTTCTTAAGCAAGTGTTTATTTACTGTTTAGTTTTATGAAGTTCTCATATATGGCGGTGTACGTTGATTCATCAATAAAATTCTTCAATATTGTTTGACATCTAGGTTGCAAATACACCCAATAGATGGCGCTGTGTTCTGTTTCTTAGAATATAAATTCTATTACATTATTTCACGTAATGTTTATTTATGTTCACGATAGAATCGTATTATTTTAGACATGTGACATCTACGAACTGGGCCCGCGTCATATATTACGGCCCACTCTCTGTCACCGGGAGGAGGCCTTTTTCCCAGCAGTGGGAACAATATAGGCTGATTATGATGATCAAGCTCTTCTAAGTGAAAAGACAGTTGAGCTGCTGAAGAGTTTGTTGCGTCAGTTTTTCTTCCCAACTTGCCGGGAGATTGCTTCTTCCCAACTAAAGCACTAGGAAGTGGTGAAGGGTGGGCATTTTGGGGACTGTCTTATGTAATTTTGTCATTCGAAAAGTGCTGACTCCAATCTGCAGTCCAATCTACGGACAATGAGATCGCTTTGGAAAGCCTCTGATGCTCCCAGGAAGCTTCTGCGCTTTTAGACGGAGCTAGACTGGCTTTGTTAGCCAGAATAAAATAAATATAAAAGACTCTCATTTGGGGGACCTACCCGAATGAGGTTCTAAGTGCGAAAAAGGGAGTCCCATCATAATCTAAAGGGAGTCAAAATCATGTTCAAAGTTTCCGTTACATAGGCACATCTATACTTATAATATTATAAAGCTGAAGAGTTTATTTGTTTGTTCGATTGATCGCGCTAATCTCAGGAACTAATGGTCCGAATTGAAAAAATATTTTTGATTTGGGTAGCCTATTTATCGAGAAAGGCTATAGGCTATATAACATCACGGTACGGTCCAAAACAAGCGGAGCAGCAAACGAAAAATGGACTAAAACTGGCAGGCAATTCGATGCGACGGGAAGGAGAGCGAAAATTTGACGCGGACGAAGTCGCGGGCAAAAGCTAGTTTTTTTTTATATTTTCTTCGGGATAACTTTAGAAATCTCGTCATCCATTGCCGGACACTTATGACGGTTGCTACCCCCTGCCAGACACCCCTAAACTTGAATAAATTACAATTATACTTTCGTTATAGTATAAAAGCTAAATTTTATATATGTTACTTATTTATTTATTTATTTTTTATTTAAGCCTTTTATTTCCCAAACATAAAATACAATAATACTTTTAACACATAATCTCTTAAAGTACTCGTGCGGACTATAAATTCATTCAAAATAATTAAAACATGCATTATAGTAGTATTACATAAATAACATTATAGTCTATAAATAGATAGCTTGATTTCGCTGATTACATATAATAAAATTGCGTAAAATTAAATCATTTTAAATAGAATTGATTAATTTGTGTTATTGGGTGCCCATTTAAGAGCAAAGGCCTCCTCCATTTTATGCCATTCCTGTCTATCTTGGGCTGTTCGAGACCTAGTGGCTCCGGCCACGGCCATAATATCATCGCACCACCGGCGCCTGGGTCTACCTCTAGTGCGTGGTGCATCTCGAGGGTACCAATGGAGAACTCTCTTACTCCAACGTCCATTTTAGCTCTGGCTACGTGTCCTGCCCATCGCCATTTCAACTTGCAAGCTAGTTCTACCGCATCTATTATTTTAGTGCATAGTCGTATGTCTTTGCTTCTTTTACGGTCTCGGAGTTTAATTCCTAACATCCTCCTTAATTCTCAACATATGTTACTTGGGGACCTATAAAAAGATGTTACCTCAATAGCCGGACAGTTTTCATGGTTTTTACATCTTGCCAGACACATCGAAAGTCCACTGTAGGTGCGAGCGTGAAGTAACAACCGTTTAAGGGAGTGCGAGTGAGATAGAGCGCTTAGTCGAGTGCGTTTTTAGGGGTCGTTTGCCAAATGGCAAAAAACGAAACACTTATAGATTCGTCATGTCTGTCTGTCTGTCCGTCCGTCCGTATGTCACAGCCACTTTTTTCCTAAACTATAAGAGCTATGCTTTCTAAAATTGGTAAGTAGATGTATTCTGCGAACCGCATTAAGATTTTCACACTTAAATAGAAAAAAACAATAAATTTTGGGGTTCCGCATACTTAGAACTGAAACTCAACTTTTTTTTTCATCAAACCCATATGTGTGGTGTGTATCTATGAATAGGTCTTCAAAAATGGTATTGAGGTTTCTAATATATTTTTTTTCTAAACTGAATAGTTTGCGCGAGAGACCCTTCCAAAGTGGTAAAATGTGTGTCCCTCCCCCATAACTTCTAAAATAAGAGAATGATAAAACTAAAAAAAATATATGATGTAAGCACATAACCATGTAAACTTCCACCGAAAATTGGTTTGAACGAGATCTAGTTAGTAGTGTTACGCAGATCGTAAAGTCTAGAAGCATCATGCTAACTCCGTCTCAGAAAGGGGCAGTGTGACGTAAATCGAAAAGTCTAGAAACATCACGCTAATTCCATCTAGGACGGGGCAGTGTTCGAAACTACTGGAAATGACACTCTGATGCCATCTGTTATCAAGTAGCAAGTACTACACTAAATTGTACGTAGACGCTACCGCCATCTATTGTCGAATAGTGGGATTAAACAGTTGGCTCCCGAAAGGACTCGAAGCTTCTACGCTACTTGTGGACTGTGGCACAGTATCGAATGTTCCCGAATGTTCTGCTCGGGATATAAATAGCGGATTGTCGGGCCGACGGGCAGTTCGATTTCGGAAGCGAGCGAATACGATTCGAGTGATACAGTACAAGCGAAACAAGTGATTCCAAGTGACGTTTCTTGTAGTTGCGATATTTGTGTTTATTTAATTAAACTGTGTTGTGTGTTTTGGTAAATTGGTTTCAATTAATTTATCCCGAACCCCAGCTCGTAACAGTAGTTTTTTTTAATACGTCATAAATCGTCAACCGCAATTTACGTTTCATTCAATCAATTCAAATATAAAAATTAAAAAAAATACATTTAATTTCATAAACATAAACCTTATGCATAAACCGAGAATACCTACAGGTTTGTAGGGAACCCTCGGTGCGCGAGTCCGACTCGCACTTGGCCGGTTTTTTTATCTGTAATCATTGTTTGGCCGAATGTTTATATGTCCGAGTTTACGCTGGCATACTTTTAAGATGGCAGAATTTTATGTCGCATAATTACCTTTGGCAGACTTAAAGTTTCGCATAATTTCGTTTAGTATGACATTTATTTAGAGCAACGATTATTTGGTATAAATTCACTTGGCACACTATGAAGATGGCAGAATTTCATTTTGAATAATTTTGTTAGGCATATTGTTATTTTATAATATTGCATTTTGACCTTTAATTAAAATTAAAATAGTGTCCCAAAAAGTCAATATATGTGCTACAAAAGTTATTAACAGAAACGAATCGCTGCAGAACCGGCTCCACGTAGTCTCCTCTGCCCTACCCCTAGAGTGTAATTTAAACCCGCGTGGGACCGCCGGAGCCTCGCAGCGCCGGAGCCGTGACAGAAAGCATGCATGCTGCATGTTGCATGCTCGCCTGCATACTGTGAGCTTGCTTGCATACTGCATGTTGCATGCTTGCATACTGCATGTTGCATGCTCGCCTGCATGCTGTGAGCGTGCTTGCATGCTGCATGCTTGCTTGCATGCTGCATGCTTACTTGCATGCTGCATGCATGGTGTATGCTAACTATGATTTTTCTGTAATATGAGTGTTTCAATTATTATGGATATGAAATGTATGCCAAAAGATGATTCTCACTGTAAAATTTCTGAGATATGATAGTTCTGCCTTTTAATGAGTATCGATATGAAATTATGCCAAGAGACGATTCTGACTGCGAACTTTCTGCGATATGATGGTTCTCCCTTTTGATTATTATGGATATAAAATGTATGCCTAAAGATGATTCTGACTTATAAAATTATGCGTTGTTAATGTATGATAAATGAGTGTATGCCAAACGAATTTCTGCGAAATGAAGTTTGTGCTATCCGCTGTTATGCAAAATAATATTATGACGAAAAAAAAATCTGCTATAAAGGGTGGACCCCATTTAGTGATGTATTGTATGCGTAGATACAACCAACGTTTTATAATTGATATTTGTGCAGTTTTTTGTAAAATAAAAGAATAAGTTTAGTAAAAAGTGTTATCATGAGAGATACATTAATTTGTTTCGTTTGTAATAAAAGTGATGGTAAAATAATATTCTTTTCGGAGGAAACATATAGCAAATTATATATGTACCATTTGGAATAATGCTCATCTGAAAAATCTAACCACATATCAACCAGACAATAACGGCTGGGTATTGAAAGATGACAAATACCAGTTCATATGGTTTGAAGGGGATCAACTACCGAGTTATGTTAGTGATTCGCTCAAAACTCAATCAGGTATGTAATTATTATGACAAATTATGATACATATTTTTTTAATTATTCATAATTGTATTAACTTGCTTATTTTTCTTTCAGAAACTGACGAAGAAGGTGATATTGAGGACGATCATGCCATTGACTGGAGCAGTAGTGATAAAGAAAATGAAAACATCGACGACAATGCTTAAATTAATAAAAAGTTTTTTTTTTCTGTAATCATACTTTTTTATATTTTTATGATATTAAATTAACATTTTTTTACTTATACAACATGGCTATGAACGAAATAATTTCTTTTTTTATTAGATATCTTAAAAAATAGTAATCGACTAAGCATTCGCGCTCGCACCTACAGTGGACTTTCGATGTGTCTGGCTAGATGTAAAAACCATGAAAACTGTCCGGCTATCAATAACATCTTTTTATAGGTCCCCAAGTAACATATATAAAATTTAGCTTTTATACTATAACGAAAGTATAATTGTAATTTATTAAAGTTTAGGGGTGTCTGGCATGGGGTAGCAACCGTCATAAGTGTCTGGCAATGGGTGACGTGATTTCTAAAGTTATCCCGAAGAAAATATAAAAAAAATGAGCTTTATACTCTAACAAATTTTAAGTACTATTTTGTACACCTTTACTACCTGTTATCTGCCCAGGTAACCACAACCCAAACTCTATAGTCGCTGGTCGTTCTTACCTGTATAAGAGACATGTACAGAGAAACTTTCAACTTTTATAAAATAACGAAGGTCTGGCCGTCGTGGGCTCTTGGGCTATAATAAGCTTATTAATACATAATGATTAGGTATTATTACCTAATAGTTATGAATATTTAGAAAAGGGTGTAATAAAGATAAACCAAAGGGTTTTTATATAAGTACCCGGACTGATTTAGCAAAATTAACAGTTGAAGTGCGCATCTTGCAACATAAACTTTAAAATGTCATCGCGAAGTTGTTTAAATTGTTTTTGCTATATTTGCGGGAAATTTATGGTTATAAAACAACGAAACAGCATTACAGAGCTTGTGAAAAATATTTACAAAAGTTATTTTGTAACCAAGACAAAACTTGGACACCTCATAAAATTTGTACGATTTGTTTATTAGAACTTCGCAAGTGGTCAAAAGGACAGAAAAATAGCTTCAAAATCGTTTTGCCTACGCTATGGAGAGAGCCTAAAGACCATGTTAAAGATTGCTACTTTTGTTGTTGTGACATAACTGCACTTTTTTTACAAATTTTGGTGTAATGGGTTGTAATATGAGCATCAAACTTCATTTCTTAAATTCGCACACTGGTTACTTCCCAGAAAATCTAGGAGCCTTTAGCAAAGAACAAGGTGAAAGATTTCACCAAGATTTGAAAGAACTTGAAGCCCGGTATCAAGGAAGATGGAATACTAGCATGATGGGGGACTATTGTTGGTTATTGAAGCGCGACGATCCAAACCAGAAATTTAAGCGGAAATCGCACAACCGAAGCTTCCAGAAAAAAAGGACCAGGTTCCACAAATAAAATTTATATGTAATTTAGACTAGTGATAAGTTGTTATTATATATTAGTAGTTTTTTAAGTTAAAAGTAATGTACTTTTTAAATATATATTTTTTTATGTGACAACTTGTGTTTTTTTCCTATTTTCTATCTGTACCTTTTTTTAAAAATCTTGAGGTGATGGAGAAAAACTAAGTACATATTCGTAATCAACGCACCAAAATACCCTAGAATCAGCTATCAAATTCCCGAGAGGAAGTTATGACCCTCATTTTGCAGGCCTGTGTTATCGGTTTCTAATACATATAGTAAATATAGTTTGGTATCTTAATTTTAAATAAGGGCTGATCGCGGGGCCAAAGAACTGGCGTCGCGCGTAGTTTCTTAAAATTATGACTTTATATAATACATTTTTTATTGATTTTTTTTACCGATACCCATCCAGTCTGTGAAGTTTCGCCCGTAAATTGAAAGATATGTATAATTTATCAGCATGCTAGAATAAATAGTCCACATGTGTGTACAAACCTCGTCATCCAGGCTGTTCCTGCTAACAGTGTCCTGGTCATCACGCTCGGGCTCCGAGGGCCGCGGCGGCTCCTCGCCTAACGACTCCGATTCACTTTGCATGAACTCTTCGATATCATTCAGTACGGTTTCAGGAGGACCTACCGATATTTAGAAAATATATTGTTACTGGTGAATTGAATACTAACAAGGAGACCGCCAAGATTGTCCACCTCCGATTTCAATGATTTTTATATATGTTGTTATGTTTGAGTAACTGAGTAATTACCCAAAAGGAATTCACGCAACGCTCAATAGTTTCAGAGTTGCTTCTACCGAGCAACTTAAATATAAGTTCAGTATACAAACTCAAAAACGTTTGCAACTCTATCTGGAGAGATATAAGGTTCAAATTTCTTGCAATGTTTGATTTGATGATAATTTTATTAAAAAAACATTTAAATTGAAATTGAAATTTTCGGAATTGCATAACGGTGCGTAACGTAGTAGGCAGGGTGACTTGGCTGGCACGCAGATGGTCAGGGTTCGATTCCTGCTAACGTATTTTTTTTTTCTTATAAAATTAGAAAATTTATTCATCAAGAAACATACAACACTGCAAGAAATTTGAACCTTATATCTCTGCAGATAGAGTTGCAAATGTTTTTGAGTTTCTATACTAAACTTATATTTAAGTTGCTCGGTAGAAGCAACTCTGAAACTATTGAGCGTTGCGTGAATTCCTTTTGGGTAATTACTCAGTTACTCAAACGTAACAACATATATATAAAAATCATTGAAATCGGAGGTGGACAATCTTGGCGGTCTCGTTGTAAGTGAAATAAATGATCGCGATCAACAATATTTTTTTCAATCACAAGATCAAATACACGAAGCAGTGCATTGCTGATACTACTAGCACAGGCACTAACTCTATTAAATGCTACTTTCTTATTAATGTTATAATCAGCTTTACCATGATGTAAATTAAGTTAATTTCAGAAGTACTATAAAAAGTAATAAAATCGAAGTGGTAGCACAAACTGAACCAAAGTGTGTGGGGAAGGTAAAGTTATTTTTGCAATAACGTAATCGTGTACAGAGAGACGCGCAGCACATCAAGCTACCCGAAACTGAAAAATTCTGCCAATCAACCTTGCACCTAATGCTTTAGCGACAAAATTGAAAATATATTAAAGAAATTTGACAGATTGTAGTAGCTTGATGTGCTGGCGTCTGTACATATGGAAAGTAAATGGAGAACGCAGCACACCTTGTCTGACGATGCGTCCGTCGCGCATGAGCACGGTGTAGGCGGTGCGCGCGAGGTGGCGCGGCGAGTGCGCGACGAGTACGCGCGTGGTGTGGCGCAGCACGCCCAGGATGCAGCGCTGCATTATGTGCTGCGCCACGGTGGCGTCCACGCCCGCCAGCACGTCATCCAGCAGGTACACTGCACCAAATATACGCTTTTAACACGCTCTTATTAGCTTCATTCTTCATTAGTTTGTGCCTATGTAACGGAAACTTTGAACATGATTTTGATCCCCTTCAAAATGTCGGATCAACTAAAAATTTGGCATACTTATCAAGGACCGATGATACAATATTTTTATACATTTGTGCCATTATCCTTTTCGGGGTTACCAGGATAGCAAAAAAAAACTGTCTTCGAAAACTACGCTGACATACGTCACAAAATACGAAAACAACGCTGACATACATCGCAAAATTCGAAACACCCTAAAAAATAGAAAATAAATAATGGAAAAAAGCGGTTTTTTAAAACTATTACTTTTTAGCATCAAATGGGAATGCATCGGTCTTCTTCACACCGATAAGTGACAGTAATACCTTGCTTATCTTGGTACACGGCACGCGCCAGAGCGATGCGCGCACGCTGTCCGCCGCTAAGTGTACACCCGCCCTCGCCTACGTACGCGTTCCATCCGAGCACATTTAAGTCCTCTATTGTACAAAATTGTTGAAATTAAAATAACATAACACTTCTGTCGTAAGTTCATTGATTGTATAACTCCATTGTAATACTCGGATTAAAGATAGTTATAAAGTTATATTTACCAGTAAGTGCGCATGCGTCGACTACAGTTCGGAATTTTGCCTCTTCATACGGTTTCCCGAATAGTATATTATCGCGGATTGTACCGCGTACTAGCCATGGTTTCTGGGATACATATCCAAAACCTAAAAAAGGAAATGTAAAATAGTTTTTTTTTTTTTTATAAGAATCGTTGCATTTTCCATCGGAGCATGCTTCCCGATATTACTTACTATTAAGATTTTCCGGTATCTGTAGATAACCATTTTTCTTAATCATATCTCCGATGATGGCATGTAGCAGCGACGTTTTTCCGCTGCCGATGGAACCAGTAACACCAATCAACTCTTCGTTACCGATTTCTAAGCAAATATCCTTTAACATAAACGGCTCATCTTGTATCAAATGTTCAGATGATGAAGTTGAATCTCGCCTCTGTATACTACCCCTCGATAACCGCTTCTTGGACTTTCCTTTATTTTTCTTAAATTTCTTTGGTTGTTTTCTCCTCTTTGAAGGCTTAGCCCACGCAAATGTCGCGTTTTTGAATATGATTATCTTGTCTTCATCGTGGTTTTTATTTAGGCGGTCATAATAAAATTCCGCGTCCATATCTGGAAGCTAAACAATTCCATTTGTGATTGGATATCAATATTATTTAAAATAAAAATCAATAGAGATCATGAATATAAAATTACTTACATCCAACAACTTTTGTATGCGTTTTATGGATACCCAGGCCTCTGTAAGCCCGTTCAACACCCAAGGAAAAGCATTTAGCGGTGCAATTAACATATTAATAAGTGCAACTGTTGTAAAAACCTGAAATCAACAATACTGTATAAAACTGGGGTAATTTCAAGACCGAGCGACTAAATAATACGGAAACAGAAGTTTCACACTTCGAGAGATGGATACATACTGTAGGTGCATCGAGTGGTAGCCCCCTGAGCGAGTGCGTGCCGAGCGTGAAGGCAGCCACGAGCACCGGTGTGGTCGCCCACAGCACCACGCAGATCGCGTCCAAGTACTTGCGTCCGCGCAGGTATCGCAGCTCCTGACCTCGCGCCTCTGACAGTACACAACACCCATTATGTAAATTACCGACGAAGGCTGAAGCTGTTCATAATGATGAGTACAGCGACTCTTTAAAACGTCTTCAGTGATTTCAAGTACACTTTGTAGTTTTATAATAAAATAGACATTAGTATAAAACATACACCAGTTAATAAATTTTCTATTTGTGTCCAAAAAGGAGCTGATTATCCTACATGCAATAGAACTAAACGCTTTCGCAACATCACTAACCTGATACTCTGTTAATGAAGTAATCTTCCCAAACATGAACTTTTACTGTTCTGATGCCTTTCAGCAAGTCACTGATCAGGCTGACGCGAGTGTCCTTGTGTTTCATCAGCTCAGTGCTAAGTTGTCCAATTTTATTGGCTATCACTTTGTTTATTGGGATCAGAATCACCGAGAAAGCCACACCAGCGAGAAAAGATATGCCCACTTGTTGATATAGAAGAAATAGTGTTATGAACAACTGGAAATTTAATAAGCATGAATGTTTCATTTTTCCTATGCATAGGAATAATAGCAAACAAAATTGGCTCTATTTGCATTACTTTATTACCTGTAACGGTATACTCCACAATGCATGAAAACTAGGACACGAATTCACAATCCTATCTGTATCAGTCGACATGAAATTAGTAATCTCACCAATTGAAAATACATTATTTAACTCTGTAGAGGTGACACTGAGTGTCTTTCTGAGTATAGTGGCTACGATAGCGCCGCGCATTTTCAGACCAACGATCGACATCAACCAGTTGAAATGGACGTTAAACAGAGCTGAGATTAAAGTAGCCCCTAGTAGAGATCCAGCATATACATAACTGCAAAAATAACACAAATATTAGCTCATAGTTTCCTCTAAATTTAATTATAATTCTACCAATAAAAAGAAAACCTACCCTAAATGTTGATCAATACTTTCGTCTTCCACAAATCGAATAAGATAGTTAAGTAGTATTGGACCTGCGAAGCCGGCCATGTCAGAAACTAATTTGAGTATTCCGATACTATAGAACTGCACGCCGAAACATGTGTGCAAAGCCCGCAGTAGTGTCACGTTCTGTCGCCGCTGAGCGCGGACGAGCACGCGAGTCGTTGGCGTCACGGGAGTCGATGCTTGTGGCGCCGTCTCTCCCGTTGAACCATATCCTACAAATAAATAGCAAGTGGCTCATAGTATACTAATATTGAATCTTCTCAAGAGCATATTACAGGAAAAAAATGTTGCCGGTATTTATGTAGTCAGGCAAGGCTTACAATACTAAAGCAAGTCTACAAATTGCTACTCCATTTGGATACCAGTCTTTGTCTAAGGGAGTTGTGATAATACAATAACACATAAACAAAGTTTTATTACTCATTGGTTTAGAAATTCTGTGTCAAATAATCTATCTTATCAATATAATCTTGCTATGGCTGATAAAAATTCCAATAAAATAATTATTTATTCCAATACAAAATAGAGTACACTGAATTTGGTACCCAACTAAACAGTTGTGTTTGTTAACATTGGTAGTTTTTTTTTGTTTTACCTACATTGTTACATAAGAGAAGCAGGAGCTACATTATACAAGAAGTATACATTTAATAAAACTTCTTTAGCAAACCCTCAAATATGCCTTACGATATTTGTTCATCTATTTTTACTAATGGTCACCCAGCAATCGAAATTCGACAAAGTTTTTTTATTTTTTATTAAATGTATTTCTAATGCATTATTATACAAAATATTAGCTTTCTGTGCTCCTCGATATAAACGTTAACGGTGCCAATATCATACTACTATTTGCGCATACATATATTATTTATATATAACTACTTAATTCAAGTTGATAAACACTAATTAAATAGAGAGGAAACCAGGAAAAGGATAACAGGTGTGGTAACGAGTTAGTTGAAACTGTACTTTTCCTTATGTTTTTTATCCTGATACGTGGTATCTTGATCTTACATTGGTAAATTCTTCCTCGTGTAGGAGGAAAACATAAAAAAAAAAACAATGAATTTTTAAATAATATTTTCCTTGCAACAATGCCCTTTGATAATGGTACAGAATAGTGTGCACAATTTCCATGCACATTTTAAACATATAATGTACCTTAATTTGCTATAGATAACCTTAATAAAATAACAGACGAACGGATGGAAACAACTGATCAAATAATGGTTGTGTTATACTTATAACTTATAAGGTCAGAAGCCAAAAAATCAACTTGTGTGATAAAACTTGCAGTATGTATTAGGCATAAAATGACATGTTTTACCTGAGCCTATGAAGGGTTCATGTGGGACTTCTTGATACTGCTGGTAATTGTCCACATTGCCTATGAGTGATCGGTCCATCCTTGCTCCCACATAAGAACAACAATATTTGGCTGGTATGTCAAACAGTTCCTCTGGGTCATTTAATTTATTATCCAAACCTATAGAATAAATAGAATGGTTAATAGTCACAAGTTCACAACTCTAACAATAATTGTAATAGGATTTAGAATTTTTTTTTTTATATTGGAGCAGGCACTTCACATTATTTAAAAATTGTTTTCTTCCATATTTGTGAAAAGTATAAATATGAGTCCAATAAAGAAACATGATTTACGCTTTGGTTCCATAAATGTGGGGACAATTTTAGTATACTTACCCTTCTGAAGAAGAGGATCAACCCATGAAAAAGTTAATCTTGATAAAAAGCCCACTCCTTGCATGGCAGTTCCCAATATTCCTTCATCCATATGTGGCAGCAATGGTGTGTACTCATTCTGTTAACAATAAACATCAAACTTTATGGTCAGTGGGTAGCCTTAGGGGCGGATATCTAGAAAAGGCTTTAGTATAGTCAAATACAAAGAAATAACATTATAAACTTACATGTGAATGTTGTGAGCCAACCAGGCATGGTGAATAAAAAGTAGGCCTTGAATTACTTGCTGGTAGTAGCGAGAGAAAATACAAGACATGGCAGCACATGGTAGCAATATTGAAACCTATAATGGTCCCAGAAATAATGTTGCTTCGCAACGCTATTACATTGACAACCACCGCTAAGCTCCACATCAACAGTTGAGAAGTAGGACCACGGGAACTCTGTCCCAGTCTATGTTTCAACGCCAATACATAACCGAAGTGAATCAGCCACGCCAAGCAGGACGCACCAGCCGCGAAGTAGTTAACAGGGTACAAAACAACGCCAGGTGTTGTAATAAAAACATATAACTCAATTATTGGAATGAACACTAGGGCTAGTGTTATAAAACTTCGAAGTACTAATGCCCGCTCCTGTGCTTTTTCACGTACCACCCAATCTTTTCTGTATCCAACATAATAGCCAGATAAAATTGCAATAATAAAAAACACAGGTATTTGTAAAAATAATTCTTGGAAGCATTCTCCGAAGTCTTTTGTGACGTCGTTCCATGGTTTTAAGCCCTGAGGGCCGCACATATATTCCCACTGCCACTGCATTTTATTTTATTTTGTATAACATGGAAATAGTATCATCACTACTTTTTTAATACTTCTTTAGAATTAAAAAAAAAACATTCATTATTATAGTTTTTAATACAGCTGTATCTACAGCTTTAAAAATAATTATTATGCGTCACGAGAATATATCCAAAGTCGGGACTTTTTCTTACAATACCTATTATTTACAAATCACAGAGCTGGAAACAGCAAAATGTCACCGACTGAGCTGTCACTCTGTCAGACGTCAGTTCTCTGTCGCTGTCGCATAAGCGCATGGAAGCGCCACTACGGGTGCCATAGTTACTACTCTATGGGTGCCAGTAATGCTGCCACTGCCCCAACCAAATCGTCTCTAAGCCCCACAGGCGTTTCTACCTGTGGCTAGAGTTGCAAAGGACTAGAGTCTTCGAGTCCTAATTTTAAAGACTCGACTCAATTATGCAAGACTCAGTGTGCTCAAAAGGCTTGGAGTCTACAGATAAGCACTCGAGAGTTAAAAAGGACTCAAATCCTAAAATGGACTCTAGTCTTAAAAATGACTTGAGTCTTAAAATGAACCCGAGTCTTACAGAAAAACTCGGAGCATGAACATGAAACTTGTACTTCTACTTACTCTTCTTTCGAAAAGACTCGAAAGAAGGCAATAAATTCAAATGAGTGTTTATGACTTTGCGTACAAAAAAATTCTGACGAGTTATTCGAGTTTTTTCGGATGATGAGCTACAAGACTCGAGTTCATTTTAAGACATGAGTCGTTTTTAAGACTCAAGTCCTTTTTTAAAACTCGTCCCTTTTTTAGATTCGAGAATGACTCGGGCTCGGCTTGACTCTAGACTCCGAGCCTTTTGAGCACACTGAGTCTTGCATAATTGAGTCGAGTCTTTAAAATTACGACTCAAGGACTCGAGTCCTTTGCAACACTACCTGTGGCATGGCAAAACATAGAATTAGTACAGTTGATTCGTAAATCACAAGGGCAAATGAAATCAACCATCGCAGTGAGAAATCAGCTTTCTCTTATCTCTCGGAAATCATGTTAACGCCATAATCTAAAGTCGGCCACGCGCATCAGGAAAAATCAGAAGAATTAATAATCTTATTCCAAAAAATCAAACGGAAAACATCAGAATAACACGTGGAAATATAAAATCGTCCCATTTTTTGGTTTTTAAATCTGATTTCTGTCTCAAATGTTACGGCGACACTCGCGTGCTCGCTGTCTCTCCCACACCACTCGAAACCGACGACGCAACGACGCGACGTCTCGCTGTATAACAGAGAGTGCGCCGAATGTTAATATGTTATTGTGACAATATAGCCGTAGTCATTTCGAAAATACAGCATCATAATAAGCCTTTATCGTTCTTACTGCTGGGAGACAGGCCTCCTCTCGGTGAGAGGTAGTGGGCCGTTATCTACCACGCGCCGCGGCCCCAATGCGGGTTGGTAGATGTCATGTCTTTGAATTTTTAAGACATGCCGGTTTCTCCACAATGTTTTCTTTACCGTTTTGAGAGCAGTGGTGCACGACCACTAACAGAGGCAGTAACCTTGACCTACAGCTTAAAGTGCACGGCAGTCCCTCCAAAGCACGGAATCATTTTTTCTTAGCGAGCAATCGGGTCGATTCAAACTTGCAATGCCCTAACCAAACTGGGAAACCAATTACAAAGCGAAAAACCATCGCACCACCACCATCGCAACCATCGCGTTTCTATGCTGTGTGTGTGTGTGTGTGTGTGTGTGTGTGTGTGTGTGTGTGTGTGTATGCTGTGTGTGTGTAGGTATATTATAGTAAATGGGTTGATTTTGATTCATTTCATAGTATCCCGATAATTCTTAATTTTGGTAACTCATGGTTAGGGGCTAAAAGTAAGAAGAAGTTAGACTGTGATAGAACTTGCTCATAGTGCGTAAAGCTTTTGTAGCCAAATCTACAAAGCGGCCTACTCTGGGCAAACCCAGAGTAGGCCGCAAGTAGGTAGGTCCCAATAATCCCATCAGCTCATAGAAAAATATCACTAATCAAACACCACTGTTGAATAAACTGCACTATTGTAAAATAGTGCATATCATACCCTTACACTTACTGTATAAAGAAAAGAGTTCTTAGAATGCGTAATTAAATTATCACATAACATTTTTTTCTGGATGTCATTGAATATATTTCCTAATTTTGATAATGTAGTAATAGTTTTGCACTAAAATACAGACACCTCTCTGCAAAAGTTCTAGTTTATAAACCCATTGGTCCGGATGTAATTTCAAAGCAATTGCAGTTGTCATTGTTCTATAAAGTGCACCTGAACCGAAGGGGCTGAAAACGCGGTTTTGAAGATATTTGGATTTATTACTTTGGCTCCATACAAAATTTTCAATTTTTATTTTTTATAATTTAGTTTACCTATAAAATGATATTCCTTATAGGCACATACATATTCATGACTGCTGAATGCATTAGAAGCTTTTTCCAATTTAAAAAAAAAATGTAAAAAAGAAAAGTTTTAAATGACTATGAAACTCGATTTTCAGCCCATAGTGTGCCGGGGCACTGCTTGCTTCGCTAGCTCAGCTCGTGCGTAGGAGGTCACATTTTTGACCCGACCGCGACCTAACCGAGTATACTACGTGAGCTCGAGTGTGTCGCACAAGCGTGCATTCGAACTATGGTGTGTCGCAGTACAGTTCTGTCGCACAGTGTTATTCGTACATCCATTTATCGAGCACACGTAGTTCACCCTGAAAAAATATACTCTTTGGTATTGTTTTTTATCGTAAGTCTCTAGAAAATTAATGATTTCCACTGTTTCTACTGACTATAGTATATGGTGTTAGTGTCTAGACCTAGACCTTAGATTCGGTGTCAACGGGAGCAGACGAACGTTTTGGTTTAATGGTTTGTTTTTTGTGAATACTACTTTTATTCATGTTAAATAAAAATAGTGTTGTTTTTATCGCCTGTGGTTGCATCATTTTGGTTGCTCTTGCATGCTCATCACTAGTTTGTTTTTGTTCAGTGATTGGTATTTCTATTTGGTAATCTATGGTTGGTTGGCTGTATGGGCTCAGCTCCCTTTGCCTGTCCCAAAGAGGGACGAAAAGAACCAAAAAAAAAATCTATGGTTGGTTTGGTATTGGTTGTCAAAATAGACATCAAAAATGGAAAATTGGAAATGAAATGAAAAACTGAGGACTGTGGTGAACTGTGAGAGTAATGAGTTTTAATATTATTATAGTAACTTTGCAGTATCATTAACAGATAACAAAAAATATAACTTGGCTCAAGTTGAACAGTGTTATATAAAATGGGGACACATGAAATTAACAGAACATTACCTGATGATGATGTACAAGAATCTGATGTTGAGGTTGATCCCATCAATGACATAATTGATTATTTAGTTAGATGTGCTAAAATATCGTTTAAAAATGCACATGTGGATGAATCAGAGGTTCGCACAAGCGATAAAATTAAAATGGCTTGCAATATTTACAAGCAATCGCCCACGGATTTTTTGTTACAGTTCGGAAAATATCTGGCTCCACATCATATTGGTTACTTTGAAAATTTGCAGTCTCGTGAGAGTGACAGCTTTCGGAAGTGTATTAATCAGTTAAAAACTTACCATTCTGATAAGAGCAAATATAAAAGAATCCGAAATAGACGATTTCATGCATTACAGAAACTTCAAAATGAAACAGATTATTTCAGTGAAAAACAAATGATGTATCGAAATCCCTTACTTTATGAACAGCTAGTTGGCCAGTACTTATCTGATGAGGAGATCAAAGAACGCGATGATGTTGATAATGAAAACCTAACCTTTCTTAGCATGATTTTAGAAACAGTTGACCGAAATGACATGAGAGAAATGAAGAATGAGCAGATGCTTGAGGAAGATCTAGAATCTATGAAGTTAACTAACAGTGAAGATGATTCTAAAAGCAGTGATAATGACAACACTGACAATTTTAAAAGTAAAAGGCAATGGGGTGCCTTTGATACCCCTGATACAAGACCAAATTACATGCCAGAACCTAGAAGGCAAACTATTATTACTGCTCCAGAAAGGAATCTTCTTCGGGAAGAATTTTTACAAGAAATGTATTGTAGTTTCATAGAGGGAAGAGATACAGACGTTGATTATCATAGTATTGATAACAATGAGGAATATGATGATCTTCAGCAAGTTTCACAAGATGCAGAAGACAGATATTTTGATTCAGAATCCAATGATATAGAGAACCTTGAAGAACACATGAGACTTGTTCAAGAATATGGAAGAAAGAACTCTGGAAGTAACTTTCATGTTGATCCTTTGGATGAATTCATGAAACACATCACAAATAAACATGACCAAAATTAAATTGTAGTTTTCTTTATACTTTTTTATACTTATTTAGATTTTTTCAAACTGATTAATCATTTGACAAAATATAGGGACCTCCTTTAATTAATTTATAATTAAAAACAGGATAAGTATCCATAATTTATGTGTATTATTTTTGGAATTGTCTGCTCAAGCCCTTCATTCTGATACCTGTTACGTTATCCTTAGTGCGTTTGTCCACCACACCCATTACCGAGAACTAGACAACGGCGGCGGCGCCAAAATGCGCGTCACCAAAGAGCGCTCCTCACCCCTCACCCCTGCTGTCACATAAATTTGTCACTGCGCATCGACTCGCCTCTTACACCGAGCCGCCATTCGGTTTGTTTCGGGCTGCACATTTATTCAAGGTGCACGTCCATCACCTGAGTGCCATCATCATCCCGGCCGCAAAGTAATTCGGCGCGACCATTAGAATTTTGCCAAGCTTTTCTTTTGTCCATCATTAACATAGAATACTGAATCGCTGAGTTCGGTCGCGGATCGCGATAATCTCGATTCTCGCTGACGTGCCGTTTACGGCTTTCTTTTTTTTCATGATTGGAAGTCATCAAATGACTGCTCCCGCTCTGGGCGGAGCGGGAGGGCGTGTCAGACTTTTACTGACTAAAACCCACCCGTGTTCCATCAGTTGCCCATGTGCCAGGGTTTTTTTTTTTTCTTTTTTTTTTTTTTCACGATGGGAAATCATCAAATGACTTCTCCCGCTCTGGGCGGAGCGGGAGGGCGTGTCAGACTTTTACTGACTAAAACCCACCCGTGTTCCATCAGTTGCCCATGTGCCAGGGTCACGGTATCTCTTTCGAACAATCACGCGACCCCGGCAGGCATCGGTCCTAGTAGACCCCTACACTGCTGCTGACATCTCTTTGAGGCGCGCGTGGAACACTGCGCGCCGTCGACCCGAGCTTGGTCCTTACCGGGCGGCGAGCTACCCATTGCTCGCCACCCGCAAGCTCGCGCCTACGGTGGCCGGGAGTCCGCAATCGACTCCCGACGCCCGGGGCGTCTCCTCCTGCGGCGGCTAGGGACGTGAGGGCGCAGAGACTGCCACTCCCTCACGCGCCCCGCCTCCTCCTTCGCGAGCATGACTGCTTCGCAGAAGGAGGTGACGGCTTCCCATTCCCTCTCGCTCCGTACCATGGCTCGCACCAGGGCCGGACGCGAGAGGTCGCCGCCGCCGATCGCCTCCACGAGGACACGGCGGTGCTCCGCCCAGGCAGGGCACACCTCCACCGTATGCTCCACCGTTTCCTCCAGACGATCCTCGCAATGGAAACACCCGGACGTATCCTCCCGCTTTATCCTGAACAGGAACCCACCGAAGCACCCATGCCCGGTGAGAACCTGCGTCAGGCGGAAGGTGAGGACGCCGTGGCGCCTCTCTATCCACTCCTCAAAGAGGGGACTTACCGCCGCAATTGTGGCGTGCCCAATGTGCCAGGGTCACGGTATGTCTTTCGACCAATCACGCGACCCCGGCAGACATCGGTCCTTGTAGACCCCTACACTGCTGCTGACATCTCTTTGAGGCGCGCGTGGAACACTATGCGCCGTCGACCCGAGCTTGGTCCTTACCGGGCGGCGAGCTACCCATTGCTCGCCGCCCGCAAGCTCGCGCCTACGGTGGCCGGGAGTCCGCAATCGACTCCAGACGCCCGGGGCATCTCCTCCTGCGGCGGCTAGGGACGTGAGGGCGCAGAGACTGCCACTCCCTCATGCGCCCCGCCTCCTCCTTCGCGAGCATTACTGCTTCACAGAAGGAGGTGACGGCTTCCCATTCCCTCTCACTCCGTACCAGGGCCGGACGCGAGAAGCGGAAGCAAGTCGGATAAAAATGCGTTTTCGAGCTAAAAAAAATTAACCTGGATTAACAATAGGCTACTTTTTATCCTGGTAGTATGTTCACGCGGGATATTTTCTGACCTCCACGCGGGCGAAGCCGCTGGCAAAAGCTAGTTATAAAATAAAATAACGAAAACCGACGAGGCCGTATGAGCTTGATGCCTTTGCTTTTCCGACAAAAAAATATTAGTCTAGGAATTAGCCGCGTTTTTGTTTTCTTCAAATACATAAACGTTAATTGGACCAATGTTTCGAATGTTAACTTTTACTTTTAATTGTCATTATTTTTAATAAATGCTTACCTCATATTATTATTGTGTAATTTTTTTTGCAAATGGTACGAAAAGTAGAGTATTTTCCTCGGTGATAAAGCTGTCTTAGTCTTGGGTGAAC
This sequence comes from Aporophyla lueneburgensis, assembly GCA_932294355.1. Taxonomy (NCBI): domain Eukaryota; kingdom Metazoa; phylum Arthropoda; class Insecta; order Lepidoptera; family Noctuidae; genus Aporophyla; species Aporophyla lueneburgensis. Next base: position 14,222,802 of record OW028746.1, on the reverse strand, counting down.
TTAAATCCCTCGCTACACTCAGGACTCATCTTAAATCCCTCGCTTCGCTCGTGATTTAAGTTTTTAACACCCTCGCTACGCTCGGGAGTAAACCTCGAGTCCTTGGTTACGCTCGCGATTTTAATCGTCACCCGCGACAGAAGACACTCCTTTATCCCCTTGGTTAATAATCTACTATTAACCGTATGCTTTAGTCAATAATACTTTTGACTAAAATAACAGTTAAAAGTACTTTTGACTAAAATAACAGTTAAAAGTACTTCTGCCCAATGGAGCTGGTTAAAAGTTCTTTTGACTAGATTCCGTCAAAAGTAGTTTTGACTGATTGTATCATTCAAAACTCTTAAAAAGTCGGAACCCCGGTCAACGGAGCCCCGCCGCGCGGGGCTCCTATTTATGAGTGGTTTAAAAAAAATAACCACGAAGGGGACCCCTTCTAATCTAACCTGTCCGAGTCGGGGTGCCCAAAGTCACGAACTTGCTTAATAGTGCTATTGACTGATGCTTTATTGCAATTAAAACTACTTTTGACGAAGAGCGTCAGTCAAAACTACTTTTAACCGCAAATTTGCAGTCAAAAGTACTAATAACCAATAATTTTCAGTCAAAACCAATTTTGCCCAACCATTTTGCTAGTCAATAGTACTTTTGACTGGTTAAGAGTTTTGACTGACATTATAAACAACACAACTTCACGCCTGTATTCCTCAATGATTTAGATGAAGGTGGTCACAAAATAAATAATGCCTAGATAAATAGTCGGACACAAATTCTGACATGAGCCACATGTCAAACCTCGGCACAGAACATATAGGTATTGTACCACAAGCAGTCCCTCAGGCTGCCGATGCCGCTGAGAAATTCCAGGTAGGTGTTTGGTGAGAGAGTGTCATTCTGTAGTGTTTGCTTTATTACGTCGCTGTCCTGTGCGTTACGCCACGCCAGGGACATACTATAATGTCTAGTTCCTGCATAACCTTACGTAACTTATGTAATCTAATAAATATAACTAATTTAAAATCCAATTGGAGTCGTTGCACAACTAAGTTGGAACAGCTTTCCTATAATATAACTATAGATGTACTTAATTGATCGTTTCGCATACTGTGTGCGTTTCACTGGCGCGGCTACCTAACGCATTTGTTGTTGTGGACTCTTTCTAAGGTAGCCGATCGTGGTATGCATACTGAGAAGTGAACTGCAAATTTCACATAACATACCTCTATACGGCTACGTGTTTTCGTTCCAAGGGGGTTATTTTTTCATCACAGGGCAAAAATATAGTTTTTGTAGTACCGTAAGGTAGATTTTTGGATAGTTTTGTCACTTCAGACTCAACCAAGCGGGGAGCTAAGCATTCCCTGTAACTTTTCAGTGCTGTGGATAGAGGACAGAAACGCCGCTAAACTCACTGCTATTAAGAAATTTCTAATGGAAACACCTAAAACCTTACCGACTTTGGGATCAAATCCAGGCCCCCATGTGCAGCAGTTACGCTAACGACTACAGGACCAGCAACAGCCCAGCAGGCGCGATCGCAGCCCAAGATATTGGGGGGTAATGATCACCATTGGTACCGACGAGGAGTATTTTAAAGGAGGTACCTACATTTCCGCGATGGTCTAATGATTGTAACCGCTGCTGCGGAGCATGTGGTCTTGCAGAACCAGACCAGACGTTTTACAGAAACAGCAATTTTACAGGCTCGCACTCTGTGATATGGGAATGGCGAAATGTGTACACTTTTGCTTAACTTATGACGAAAAGCTCTCGATTACAGTAAAAGATTTTGTTAACGTTTAACTCGTTTTATAGCAGGTTTAATACATTATTTTATTGCTAAATAGGTCTGCTTTTGACTTTAGTCATGCCTGATGAAAAGCGATAGATGAGGTCTATCTATGGTGGAACGAGCGTGCCCAAAAGATGCCTGTTCACTCTTGGTTTGAAGGCAGACGGGCAAAATGTGGAAGAGAACTCAACCGCTGGCAGAGAGTTTCACATTTCGGCTATACATACTCATAATAAATGTGAGGACAACCGCTGAGGTTTTGAAATCTGGCTTAAGCCTTAGCTTTTTAAACCGTTCGTACGACCGGGATGCAATTGCACAAATTCCCGAGTTTGCTTCGATTGGTCTCATATTCTAGATTTTACATTTAATAACAGCCTTTTTTGAAATAAAAACTTCTTTAGATGCTTTGAGTGACATTCAGTAGCGGAAAGTCTTTGGGGTTTGCATCACCGCAATGCTAATAACAGTATTCCTGTAACTATGAATTAGTGTTTTGAACTTGTTGTATAATTAATAATAGATTTAATACCTCTACCAAACTAATGTTATACATTATCAGCCTATAGACTTAATCTAGACTTAGGCCTCCTCTCGATGAGAGGAGTTTTACAAACAAACCAGCATGTCCTAGAACCAAAAATTCGAAGACATGTGACATCTCACATGTCTTCGAATAAATAATTTACACAAAGAAAAGCGTCTGTTTAGGTTCGAAGCTACAAACTACAACTCGTGGTTGTGGTGGCCCAGTGGCTACCACTGCTATAGTGGAGAATAATATTAGTAATTGTTAATTACAAATTATGATATTTTAATTTACTATTAATAAACTAAGCACATTGTGGGAGACGGTACGTGGGCGTCACTCGCTGGTCACCCATCTACGAACTAAGCGCGCCAAGCGCAGGTTAACCTTAGATCGAACCGTGCGGCTGTTATATTTGGCCACGAGCATACGATTTTAATAAATACAAAATAAATATAATTTATGCCAGCAATCTTTCGCAAAGATATTGCAACGTTATTTTTACGTAATCTTGCAGTTTTGATTGTTGCTGATAGTCATCAAGTGGGTTACTCTGAAATGTTTATAAGCTAATTTTTAAAAGACTACTCATAGCAACTAGTGTTGCAAGCTAATTTCAAGAACGAGTTATTTGTATATATGTAAATACAGTCACTCACTACACTACACCTATAACGAATGTATGTTGGACGGTGGCGACTGGTCGGCGGGCGGCGCGCGGCGCTCGGCGGCTGGCAGGTCAGCGGCAGCTCCGTTGTATTGTCACAGTATAATGGTTAACGCACAGTCTCCATGTCACCCCATTCTTTAACAACATTTGCATACAATCGGTTAAACTAGCGGTCCCAAAAAATACAAACAGAAAACCAAAACATCAGATTAAGCGTAAAATTTAAAATTTTGCACAAGTAGGTCAGTCGATGCAAATTAAATTAACGACTCCTCCTATTGTCCTGTTATTTTTATAGTAGGTACAATTAAGAACTTTCTGTGTGCATACAATACAATACAATGCTAATGATGTCTAAATTGATGTCGGTACCATATCCATGGGCAAAAGTATCAGGCGGGTCATTTAGAAATATGGGTCTTCCCTTAGTGCATTTTGACGATTAAGTAGAGACTTTGGAAATGTGAGAGCTTTCTGTTACTACCGCTATAGCAGCGCTATAGTGGAGCAGCGAGAACAGTCTAGTGTATTCTATCTATTGAACAACCTATCAAGTTTGATGCAAGCCTTGAAGAAATGCCATACCTTTTCGCAACGGAAAGTTATATCAATCGTTTAACCATAATACCATAGTTTCAGTGAGTTAGTCGCGTGTTTGTGCAGAAAAAGTCGCGGGTCGGGTCGGGTGAGCGCGTGCGCTATGAATGGGCGCGCGCACGCAGACTCGCCGCAGACGTCGAGCGGGAAACGCGCTGGAGTGGCGCGCGCTGTGTGACATACGTGTATAGTGGTGTCCTGCGAGACGCTCCTACGAACATCATGTTTCCGGTAAGTGAAGATTTTTTGTGTTGTTAGTTTTTTTAGTAAAATATTTCCATAGTGCTTGTTTTGAACATAGTGTACCAACTACTGTAAACACAATACTCTGTTTATTTTAGCTTAGCTTAAGGTAGTAGTTTCTTATGATTATTTTTCGTTTAATTTTATTACGTCTCTGTTATGATATTTCAAAAATATCATGAAACAGAAACTTTTTTTTACAAATCTGTTGTCAAATAAACACAATTTGTAGGTTACATAACAAAATAATAACTTTTCAAGCTAGGCACATGAAATCACTCTAAAATATTAGTGTCCTACGCTGCGCTATTATACCGCTTATTACATTTGCCTACAAAAGACATCAACGCGCGATAGGTCCTGTTGTGTGGGTCAGATAAATGTGTCATAATTTTAACAATTCGAAACTTTGTACCTATTTGTAGTTTTAAGAGATTGACCAATGTATAATAGTATAAAGTATCAATTTTCCTTTAAAATGTATGCGTATTAATATTTAAAGTACGTAGTGATTGTTGTAAGCGTCGTAGGTACCTATGTGAATATAAGTAGGTTTACGAACTTATTCATAATGTAGGTATTATATTGAAATCAAAACTTTGCAGGACATGCCTAAATAGTTGCAAAGGTTTTGTTCCTAGTGCTGGTGGGTTAATATTCTTCCCAAAAATTGAAACGGAGTTCTACTTGTAGAAAATACGGGTTTAATGAACTTATGGTTAGGTTGTTATAAACCATAGAACAATAATAAAACATAGACTCAAAGATACTGAGTTGGGTTACACCCGTGTGATCATTTCCTCAGTTTGCAGTATAAGCTAAACGGCTAAACCCTTTACCAATCGATAGTAATTTAGAGCAGTTAACCACCTCTAATCACCTTTATAGTTCTTATTAAAAGTTCGTATATTTATTTTACCGACTTCAAAAAAGGAGGAGGTTATCAATTCGACAGTATTTTTTTTATGTTTGTTATTAGTGAATTATTCGGTTGTTCTATTTGTCACCAGCTGCTAGGGAAATAAAACATATTTGTAACGGTATCTAAACGACTAAACCAACACCCGGTCAGTGTGGTACACATGGCTACAGGTCAAGCTATATATATCCAGTTTTAGCTGACCTCACAGTGTTATAGGCTTTTCGTGCAATGAGATATCAGCTTATACTGGTAATGTATAGCTGATACGCCGTGCGTATAATGACGTGCAATACATTTTTTTACCTACTTCAAAAAGGAGGAGGTTATCAATTCGGATGTTTATATATATATATATATATATATTTAATGTATTTTCGGCCATAGCTCCGTCATATATAAACGGATTTGCAAAATTCTTTTTTTGTTCGAATGGGGTTTATTCCAAAATGGTCCCATATAAATTTCATATAGATCTCATGATGGGTTCCTGAGACAGACACCGGAATTCTTTAAAAATGACAGCAAATCAACCGCGATTTCTGCTATCGCATAAATATGCATTGTTTGTTTGGAATTAGTGCAGGGTAAATACCATATCTAAAAAATTAAAAATAATAAATACTTTTTTAGTTGTTAAAAAGTTTTTGTTGCAGACAAGTAAATTATCTCGTCCACTGAACTAAAGTAGTAGACACCACCTGACACTTTCGTCTAATTGAAACTTGTCAACATGAACTTTTCTGTCCGTCTCTATTGACTCTTAAACTGTTGATTGTTACATATTGAATTGATGCATATACTGAATATGTTTCTAACACAAAGTACTATTGCACTACCTATGCTATTCGAATTTTATTACTGACCTAATTCTATCTTTTCGAGAACCTTTCATCCTCAATGAGTATTAAGAACATTAATTTCCATCGTCCATGTTTGTTTGGTCCTTCTTAAATAATTTAGTAATAGTAGCTTGGCCCGCAACTTCGTTCGCGATGAAACGAAAAACATTTTTATGAAACTCCCTCGGCCCCGACCTTCCGCCCCACTTAGCCCAAGCTAGTCTAGTATTTTTGTTCGACTACTAAGGGTTGTGCGTGATGTCAAGTAGCCTTATAAAGTATGCCAAGTACTTTCCTTATAATTCAAGGCAATTGTTGAAACTGTATGAAATACGTTCAGTAGATTTTTAGTTTTTCGTGTTTGACAGACAGATGCGCCGGCCGCGCCGGGGGACTTTGTTATACAGTATGATTGAGTTAACCAAAACAAAAGTTGCTTTGGCACGTAGTATTTACACTAACTATTTCGGGATATTGGGCCGGATTTTGTGGTCCAAAAGATTTTCCTATTGCTCAATTACCCTGAAGAGTGAGTGTCTGATTCTTTTCAGGCATGATGCAACTTTACGTACCTACTTTAAGATTCTCTATCTTAAATAACTAAATTTTAAGTGAAATTTTCCACGAAATGCTTTACGGTTTAGAACTTAGCTGCCACACTAGTTTTTCTACGCCAGTATTACATGGTCTCGAAACTGCGTAGCGATATGCCCATGGGACATAAGCATGTTCCCACCATTTTATATTGAACCGTTTAGCATCATCCCGTCGTATAAATATTCAGTACATAAAGCAACATGTATATGATTAAATATACGTCCATTTTTATGTATGCTAAATCAGGACTACCACTCTCACTGCGGTACTACCCAAGTTACAAATTCATAGTAGCTCGCTTGATGTCGTAGGGTTATTATGAATTACACACACGTACCTTCCGTTATACATAAATCATGACCTTCCTCGCTGCCATCCGTGTCCATTGTCGATTAAAATCCAGGGACATGAAGAGTATCTGTGGGACGCGGGCGGCCGCCTCGGGCGGGCGCGCCGTACGTGGGCAAGTCTTCTGCACCCAGAGCCGACAAGCGGACGAGCCGACAGGTCATCGACACATAAAGCGTGTGAAAGTGTTATATCTTTCCTTCTGCACCCACACACCAAGAGGTCGGTGTCGCCTCGTTGTGCCGGACTATCGCGACCGACTAAAACAATAGGATTTTATGGATTGAATACTGTCTCTTCCCAAAAGTAGGAGCTATGTTGTTTTATGACTGAGTAGTTTGATTCCATTTATCTTTGTAGAAACGGTCAAGTGCAACTGAGAACTATTGCGAGTGTTCCGTACTACTTAAGAAACAAGTTATATATATATTACGGAAGTTCTGAGTTAGTAGGTACTTACGGAGTTCCAGGCGTGAAAAAACTTTGTCAAGTTTTTTATTTGACACAGAATGAGAAGATTTAGTTCACTTTTTCTCAATGATATGATATGATTTATCAATGGTGATCAAAATGAATGAATCAAAGTAATAAGAATTAACCTTTCGTAAATAAAAACGAAAGCAATTAGGTGATTTGTCAAGATCACAGTAGAAATTGAAGAGTTGTACCTTCCTACCTAGGTAGGTAGGAAGGTACAACTCTACATTTGGTAAAACAATTCAGTTTGACCATTGGATTCGACAGTCTAAATGAGTTTTAAATAAAACCAAAATAAATTTTGCTGGAATAAAGGACATAAAAGAACCTAAAATCAAATCTCTTCATAATAAAAGAGACTAAGCGTGGCTGGGCGGCTTGCGTTGGCGTCAAACCGCCCGTGGCGCCACTCGGTCTGCGCGCGCGCTGTTCCCACGCCCCCGCCCCGCCACCCCCCGCACACCCGGCTCCTCTCGGCCTCTCGTGAATCAACGTCGACTTTTATAAATAAATGCTTCAAAAACTTTCACTAACCAATACATATATACGACTTTTTGGAAGAATATGAATAATGATTTATAAATGTCTGAAGCCTAAAATATATAAGTAGGTATCACTGTTTGAGAATCTGCGAACGATAACATATCAAACAATCGGAACGGTGAAACTATTATTTTTTGCATGATATATTAAGTATTTTTCTTGCATGATGTATAACGTAACATGAGGTAACGATAATGTAAAAGCCGAAGATATTAAGTCGAATATGAGTGATTACAACAGTGTGAGTGTTTATCACGCGATGAATCCCCATCGAATCGCGCCGCGCGTCTGTCGTGCCGCCCCATCCGTCGTGCTCATGCGGCAGTTCACTTCACGCTTCTCGACAATACGTCTACTCAGACATTACAAGAAAATTGATTTTACGGACACGCCTGCGATACGTTTTTTTTTACGATTTGATAACACGCATAAACGTCGTTTTCGGTTTAATTGGTCGATCCAAATATTTAATAGCTTCTGTTATTAAATAATTATTTAGATATTTAAACCTCGGATAATCTTTCAGTGAGGACCGAAATTTATTTCAAATGCACATAGCAATTACTCCAATAGTAATAGAGCTACAACGGTAGGTAAGAACCCTATAATAAAGTAGGTAACTAAAAAAACGAATAACCCGATGTACGCGACTTAGCCATATTCAGTCAGAGTAACGTCAAGAAGTTATGCGTAATAATATCACATAATTAACAAATTCGTCCGTACTAATATTTATTGATAATTGTGGGTCAAATCGATAGACACCTCATTTGTCAAAATCCGTCCTCTAGTGTTTAGATTGATTTCGTTTTCGCTTTGCCGTAATCGAGTGATTTCCATATTTAATTTATGAAAAGTAATTATGAGCCTCGAAGACTATTCATTTACATACGAAATGATCTAAAAGATAGATGGTAAAAATATGTTAACTTACGAAGCTTTTCGCGAAAACTAATTTTAGAATTAGGTAAGTACTACCTATACATATAGTTAGGTACATATTATAGGTATATATAAATAAGTCCCAAACTCCCAATACACATAAGACGTTACAACTTGTTCTACTTTTTTGTCAATCATGGCTCTAGGTATGGTTACTTCCAAGTATATACCTGGTTAATATAATAGTAGGCAGATGTACAAGTAAATAATGCATGCGCTTATATTGGTATCCGTATGCAGCATCGCTGGCACCGAAGCCTAACGGAATCTGTGTCGGAGACAGGTTCGAAGGCAGTTTTATGTCACGTCCATTGTAGAGGTGTACGTAGGTAATTCTTGGTGCCTACATACCTACCTATTAAAATTAAGTGGGTAGCTGTGCTTACTCGTCTCTACATAAAAGAGCTATTATTTATTGGAGGTGACCGCCTTATCTAAGAGAGCTATAGCTATTTATAAGAGATAATCTCATGAAAAGTTTGTTTAAAGTTTACAGATATTTTGTTATACGTAAGGATGGATGTAGATTGTACGTACTCCTACTAGATAAATAGAGACACGATGGATCACCGGTAATCTGTTAAGCAAGCTGATTCAGGTCTGTAACAATTGAAAAGTAATTATTTTAATTACTTGACAGTTAAGCTCGGTCGTAGATGTAATGTAATGTGAATGTTAATTTACACCCTGATTTCTACATACTCTTGTAGTGCACGGAGTACCAGCAGCTAGATGGGCGTAAGTAAAAAGTAATGATGCATAATGTCCGCTGACACATTATGTGTCATAAAACTTGCAAAGTTCGTTTACCTGTAAGTAATCTTCATGTTCATGAGTGGCTTCAAAAGCAAAGCCATCACTTTACGACCATCGTGCTTCCTTACTTTACGTTATAGAAGAAAAACAGACAAGAAAATATTAATTTGGTAACTATGTAAGTAGCTGTAGGTACCTACTTACCTACCTGCTTAAGTAATGCTGTTCAAGTTTGTCTCTATAATAAATAATTTATAAAATTCTACGAAACGAGCTAAAGTTAACTTAAACTGTACCACGGCTGTATTCAGATTAGCTGATGAACTGTTTGAAAGGCCTGTTGGTCCAGTGGTTAGTGACCCTGACTGCTATGCCGGAGGTCGTGGGTTCGATTCCCACCCAGGACAAATGTTTGTGTGATGAGCACGATCATTTGTTCTGTGTCTGGGTGTAATTTATCTATAATATGTATGTATTTAGAAATATATAAGTATGTTTATCAGTTGTCTAGTACCCATAACACAAGCTCTGCTTAGCTTGGGACTAGATGGCGTTGTGTGATAGTTGTGGAATATATATATATCTTATCTTATACCTTTAAACGAGCAATTCTTGTATATCATTACATATTATAAAATAAAGTCACTTCGCTGTCTGTCTGTCCCTATGTATGCTTATATCTTTAAAACTACGCAACGGATTTTGATGCGGGTTTTTTTAATAGATAGAGTGATTCAACAGAAAGGTTTATATGTATATAACATGCATAATATAGTAAAGAAACACTGATAATTTTAGAGGTTTCTAATGTGATGTCATAAATAAACTCATTTTTTTGCGCTTACATTGCGAACGCTGGCTGAACCCTACGAAATAGATCAAAATAATATAGTACAGTATTGTACACCTTACAAAGTTCTACAAAAAAGTCCGGGATGGTATATGTCTATCTCTTAGGGATAACCCACAATAACCATTTTTTATCCTTTAATTTTTATGAGAAATAATGGCTTATTTACGAAGCGATTTTAAGCAATACAGCATTAATTCTTATCAAATTAAATACATTAGATATGTTGTGCTTTTCATGTAGATCAAAATTGCCGTTTACAGCATATCATTAAAATGAATATTTTAGAAGATATCAGAGATTATAATAAAATAGCCGCAGAGCGGCTAGCGGGCCGTTCCGCGTCCGGCCATCTCGCTTGGTAGCGGTCGGGTACTGCAGGATTAGTAGGATTGTAATTCATATTACTTGGGCTTCATAGTAAATGCATATCATCATGTGTGTTCGAAGTACTCAAAATAAAGTTAATTGTATTATTCCAAGTAAGAGACCGCGAAATATGGCGTAGATGTTTAGATTTTTGGATGGATTTGGATTATTGGTTATCCTGGATACTTACCATATTTTATCCCGGTAGTAGTTTCCCGGGTGATATTTTTCGACAGCTATACCTACGGGCAAAGCCACTGTACAGCCAAAGTACTATTCTTATAACTATGTTTAATTTGGTTTCTGGTAAATAACTGAGTGTTTATATAGGTAGAATAGGAGCGTTAAGAAAAACCAGGAAGACTTATATTCAATTCAATCCAGCCCTATGTCGCAGTCTTCTTACTCTGAATATTATTAGTTTTATTTTAAGTACATCAAACACACATGATATGTAAGGATCGTAGCAGGTGGCGTTCCGTAGTTTCTGCCTACCCCCATGGGAAAAAGGCGTAATTTTATGTATTTATAACATGGATTAATACATTCTTACCGCGGTAATACGTCCTCTTGCGATAATTTCCGACATCTACGCGGGCGAAGCCGCGGGCAAAAGCTAGTATATATATATAATCTGAATCTCGGAAACGGCTCCAACGATTCTCATGAAATTTAGTATACAGGGGGTTCCGGGGGCGATAAATCGATCTAGCCAGGATTCATTTTTATAAAATGTCGTTTTGTTCGTGTTTTCAATGACCAACTTTATCGATAATCAACTTGAACATAAACTTATTATTTTAAACACAATTTACCAAAAAAATACCGAGCAAAGCTCGGTCATCCAGATATTATATATATGCTGTATTAGGCCGTGGTACAGTATTAGCTTAAGATGGGCGTTTTTGTTGGAAAATCTTATTTGAGGAGGATTAATGATCGTTGTGTTAAGCCTCCTACAAACCGGCGCGACGCGGCAGCGCGACGCGACACTCGTAGAACAATTTTTATGTGAACTTCATGGAAATTGTTCTACAAGAATCGCGTCGCGCTGTCGCGTCGCGCCGGTCTGAATAAGCCTTTACGGTTAGTATGCAACTATGCTATTCCTCATATGTATTATGTACCTACTCCTTACAAACTATACAGATGTCAGTGTCGTTTTCACTAGCAACATGAGCGAGCCGGTGGTTAGTATATAATTTCATTCAGTTAGTAAAACTAGAGGACTCGGTTAACCACAATGCTTATAAAACTAGAAATGGAAAGTTGTACCGCGTTTGGAGTCCGAACAAATGTTTACTGAACGTGCCGATTGGATGAGCGCGGGGACCAAATTCACATTGCACTTGAGAATAATTACTGTCTTTGATTGTTCTTAAGTTTATTTGACAAGAGAATGCACCTATCTATTATGAACACACCACCGTCAACAGTTATTTTTACTAGAATTGTCGACGTTATCTCCTATATTTACCAAATACATAATTTCTTCCTTAACTACTATCTATATCTATCTATCTATCTATCTATACTTATAATAAAACTGTAGAGAGGTCAATTCTGTACATTGAATATACATTCAAAATTAATATTGGAGGATGAATGGTGATCGATACTAATGCCAAAAATGCAATCAGTAAATTTTTTGTCTGTCTGTCTGTCTGTCTGTCTGTATGTGCACGCATGGGTCAAAAACTACTGAAGGGATTTTAACCAAACTTGGTACGATTGTAGTCCACACTCCTGGGCAGGTTATAGGCTATATAATATAACGCTAAGACACATAGGAGCTGAGCAGTGACGATAAATTTGAAGCAAGTCGCATGAAAATGCGCTTTCGAGCTCTTATCCTACGTTGATCATACACCAAAAGTAAGTTCCCGCGGGATATTTTCCGACCTCCACGCGGGCGAAGCCGCTGGCAAAAGCTAGTTTTAAATAAAGAATTTGAGGCCCACATACAATTTTATCGCACATCGTTTCTACTGTGTACCGTGACTACCGGTACCATACACCGAATACAACTAGGTACTATTATAAGAGAGTGAAAGGACACTTTAAAATAGGATAAATTAAATGCAAAACACCTTAATATGATTCCTGTCAAGTACTGTGCGTGTTAGTGATTCGGCGCACGCGCCGCTTTCACTGCTGCTGTGTCCATTGTATCCTGGTACCTGAGGTGTTGGAGGCACAGTAGTAGCTCTTACATCCCAACGATTTCCCAATAAAGGTCTCATCGATGACGGAACTCGTGTTAAAAGAGTAAATGCATCTACGACTATCAATACGTTTTTGGTGGTTAGCTGTGATAACCACCGCGGTATGATATATCTACGAAAGTGGTATCGTGGTGCGAGTGGATCTTGTGCACTATACTCTAGGACATAATTAAGTAATGTAAAACCTTGTACAGCCTTTGCGTCCAATATAAGAACCTGGTTCTTATTTTAGGCACTAGTAATTCTATGGTCTACATCTTCATCAAGCTAAGTAGGTACAATATTTTGCTATCAACACTTTTTTTGAGTGACAATTACTGTGTATATTAGGTACGAACATGCCTTATCCTGATACTTAACATGGCATTGCGCCACGGATATGTTTCAATTAACATTCAGGTAGGTACCTTCGTATGGCGGAATTTCATATTTAAGTTTAATTTGTGATTTAATTCAGTAAACAAATTTGGAACAACGTATATGAACAAGGAAACGACTTGAACTTGCCCAGTTTTTTCCATAAAAAGCCATTGAGGTCAAGCATTTCGTATATATAAATAAAGAGGATGGTTAAAATATTAAATTAGCTCGTCTTTCTTCCCGCCGAGGCAGTCGGCATTTTAACGAGGTAACTGTCGTGTGCAAAACCTCCCAAAAAACCATTCGCCTGCACTCTACTAATTGGATGAAAATCATGTTACCATATAAACAACGAAAATCTGCCATATTAATCATAAGTCGGAAAAAATATGTTTCGATTGAAAGTTTATGATATAGACTATGGAACCTACGACTATGACTATGGTGTCTATGGTATTGGTTTGTTTTTGTTTATGATTTTGGTTTGGTGAATTTTAAAAGGAGAATGAGCAACGAACTATGTTGCTTACCCTAAGCCCTATAGCCAGATGCGAATCTTTTGTACTAATACGACTTATGCCGAATGTTAGTCCGGTGACAATAACCTAAATAGGTTAGAACTTAGCACTAAAGCTTAGGATTTTTCTCTTCGCCCAAAAGCTGTAATCAATCAAATCATTTATTTGCAACGAATATAGGTTACATTAAAATACAGGTGGAGTAGATAAAAGTAAACCATGTACATTCTGCCTGGAAATAGGCACACAAAAAGAACAAACAAAAGAACAAATACCTACCAATAAAATGTTTCAAGTAGAACATTAGTTACTACACAAAAAAAACCGTTTGGGCTTCAGAGCCCTAAAAATTACGATAAGTCTTACGTGAGCTAATCAACTTCTACCAAACAATGATTTTTATTTACTTTATAAAATATCACATCAAACTATGTTACCATGGTGTATTAATTGACTAGATACAGTCACAAGCATAAAAACCCACATAACACTGAAAAAATCAAAATGGTATGATTGAAATTAAAACGTGTTTGTTTTGTACGTACATACTTATATTACTTATAGTTATTTTTAAGCCTATAATTTTGATATTATTTATAGCATGAAATAGAGAAATAACGTAAATAATTATCAAAAGTTAATTTTTGCGCTTTTATTATTCCTAACGTGGCGATACTATCGTGGACGTCCACGTCCATAAATATATGTATAATTACGTGCACGTTATAACGTAATCGTGGACAGAAATTTAAACGCATCTTCAATAATCTTCATAAATTTCGATACATTCTACTCCCATGTGTCATCGTGAGGCCGTTGACGTCTAAAATAGTAACGTCACGTTAGAAAGGATGTAAAAGCGAATATTAGGAGATTAGGGCAGGAGCATAATTGATCACGAGTGTTCAGTTGTTATTTTAGGTAACATGAATTAACTGCGAAATAAATTCAGACCAGTCGTACCTACCTAGTAATAACAAATGTTCTCCTTGAAGTAAAATTTTCAAATTAAACATTATTGACGGGTCGGGCAGATTAGCTCAATCTCCTTTATGTTTGTAGATCGAAGTACAAAAAAAAAAAGAATTATGGCCGTATTCCTTTTAGATTCCGAAAGTATGTAAATAGTAATACATGATGATTTTATTGCTTCCAGGTAAAACAACATATTCTGTTGTTACTGTTCCTTGTGACAGACACAACTTCTCGCTCGTTTACTTCGGACTTGGTTGCAGCTCATTCAGTACCGATCAAACAAATTGCGAATGTATCTTGTAAGTATACCTGTGTGTAAATTGGATTTGGACTGGATTTATACAATTTTTTTACAATAGCACTAAAGCAACAAATCTTCATTCTAATTTCAGATGGAGCTCAAATTGAAAACCAAGGCAGCTTAACGTCGATATTTTCTCCTCGTATGGACTTTGAACAATGGAAACCACTAACTGGTCGCGGGGACCCACTACGCAACGATCCGACTTATGACTATGAGCCACCAGTACTCGAACGAGTCCACTACTGGGCTGAAGAAACTAGACTGGAACGGGAACATGTTCCAGAGAGAAAATCAGAAGTGCTCATGCTCGGTGTCTCTTCACGAAAACCTAGCGTTACCTCCAGACAACCTCCTTTGCCACCGAGGCGCCATGTGCATCGACCTCCACAAAATAAGTACGAAGACTTTACTTACAAACTGAGCGATCACTATCCAATGACAATTTTAGTACCCCCACCGCCACCACCACCCGGTCACCAACCACCGCTCTTTATTCTCTCTGACGAAGTTCCCATGACTAATAAAGCACAGCCTCCAGTGAAATCGAACAACTCTCCTCAGAATGCAATTCAAGATTCTTCAACTGCTCACGAACATCTTACATCTCTGTATGCCTTGCAAGAATCGAACCTAATTTATCAGTCTTCAACAACAACCCAAAATTGGATTAGTGATTCAAATGAAACTAAAATCTTGGAAAATTCTGTCAGTAGTGATTACGCTGGTTGGGGCCCCACGACACCGGTAGATGATAACGATGCCGCAAATGACACTCATAACTTAATTTTTAATGATCACATAGAATTTTCAAGACATCCCTATTCGTTCTACAAACCAATGTTGTCTGAATCACCACCTCCTCCCAAGTTGAGACTAAGCCCTTCGATAGTATCAACGTTTATTCCAACCGCTTTGACGCCTACCACCGCGGTACCAGCTACTGTGACTTTTAGTCAAGTGACATGGCCAACAGAACGAACTACTGAAATGCTTGAAGTATCTACGGAGACTCCACAAGAAATAACGACCGAAAAAAGAAGCACAATCGTATTTCAGCCGACGCCTGTTCCGACTACAACGACCAAACTAGAAACCAGCTTATTCGGTATGCTCGGACCGATGATGTCTATGCCAATGGTTAACGGCCCAGACAGACCCGAGGACAATCTTTATGCTCATGCGTCTGAGACTGTTAATATATTTAACGAGAATAAACCAGAAGATCCACAAATTGAAACAATGCAAACTATGCAACCCCCACCGCCGGTTAAAACCGCCGAAAGCTCAACAGCACCTCACAAGCAACAATTCCATGTGAATTCACAGGTTTCCAATAAAAAGTCAGCCTTGTACACTCATGGGCCCTACTTACATAATCGTTTTACGACACCGATACCAACTACTGTAGAAGAGTACTCAGAAAATCTCAAACAAACAACTGAGTCGCCGACCGTGCCAATGTATCTTATAATACAGGGTCACTCTAAGGTAAAAACTTATAGCTCGAAACCGAAAGTTCCTGACAGTAAAGAAACAGTCAACAATGAGATTTCTAAACCTATAGAAACAAATGAAGTTAAACACCTTCATCCATTAATGAAAAAGTCAGCAAAGAAACTGGATTTGACAGATGCAGGTCGAAATAAGAAAGCAAAAAATTTAAAATCATTGATCGATAGTGGACTCGGGTCCATAGAAATACAAGAAACTGATCTTGGGATAAAATACGATGTTAGCGATGGCAGTGATGTGCCGATAGAAATATACAGAAAAGGTATCGTAGACAATGATGAAAATAATTATTCAACTGCAAGGAAAACTGTTAAAGAAATAAGGACAAAACGACAAATTGAGCTGGAAGACTTATTACCGTTTGATGAAGAGGATATAGATGAATACGTTTATAACTTTTTAGAGGGGAGAAAAAATGAGACCAGTATCACAGGACTAATCGCACAAGCAGTAACTAGTGATGCAGCTCAAGCTGTGGATGAATTGGAAGATGACGACGACAGTGAACAAGAAGAAGAAAGATGAGTGGGTGTTCAGTGCTTTTCAGAGGGATAAATTACATAGCACAATACCAAAAACGATTTTGGTGCAGAAGTTTGATAATTTAATGAATTAGACACTTTAACTTAAATTTTATTTGTTGATCGACCCCACCGATGGATCAGCTTACTCCACAACAGATGCCATAACATGGCACTTTGGAATACCTAAGAGGTAAACTGATAAGATCTAATCAGCTACAATTCTACCCATATTTCTGAACCAGTAAGGAACTTAAAATTAGCGTGAACCATCTACTTTAGACAAAAAGTATATGATGAGACTGAAAAGTAGACAGAAAAATATTGGACTAGGTCGTTGAGGTCCATTACTGTTAGTGTCCCTTAAAAAGTTTCTCAGACAGAAGAATGTCACATGGACCTTTGTTTAATGAAGTATGAGCAAAACAACCACATACCCTGCAAATAAACCAGTAAAATTGTATTTTCACGCACTAACTCACAGCTTTTATCTGGACGTAGCGTTGGCATGTCGTAGAATTTTGCCGCAACTGAGTGTTTGAAATTGCACCTGTTTACTATAACTAGGCATTACCTATACTAACGATATACGTGCGTTCCTTAATAATGTAGAAGCAGATAATTATTAATAACGGATAAAATTTGTTAAAAGTATACAAACATTCTATTTTACCAAATACGAATAAAGAGCTAGTGACAATGGTTTGTTGTTGGGTGTCACTGTGGTTCAGTGACGGAGTAAATAATTGGACTTTAATAAGACTTTTTTGTATGTTAGTACCTATCTATTAAGTGAATGTATTTATTTTAGAAATAAGGGAAACATACATTTAATTAAACAATTATATTACTTTTTATATAACTTGGAGGTTTTACTGATTATATTTATTTATGAGTTTTGAGCTATCCCAATAACAATAGATAATAATAGGTACGAATACCCTAATGATTAAGGTGTACGGTATACCAACCGGTTAGGACCTGCGGCGCCGATTAGGGCCTAATTTTCTGTAGATCTACCCTACTCTTTCGTTTTACAAAACGCGATCTAACTTCTAGCCTAAAGCTCTGAGCCAGTTATTGCATTTCCAACTTTATTTCTATCTCAGTAAAGTTCTTAATACAAATGACAACTTTTTATATAGAAATGAATTTTCATAACTTTTTTGGGTCCTTAATTCAAAAACTGGCTTGGTGGTTTAAACTTGATCATAAAAATAACCCTTGTATTGTAACAAGTTCAGATATTAAGTAGGACCTTACCTAATTGATAAGTATTTATATTTTGTTCGTATTTTCCCGTAACAGCCCAGGTAAATTGCAGCTTAGATAATTTTTCTAATTAAGTATGTAGGTTTAGATTGATGCACGTCTACAAAAAAGACACGTGCGAGCAGCGGACGCGGCCCACTAACACACACATTTCTTACCATCCTTTTCGTAGAAATAGACAGAGACACCTTAGATAAAGTGAAAGCTGCTTATAAACCCATAAAGTCACATTTATTGCGATCAAGTGCAACCTATAAGGAGTCATCTATGATGGAGGGTCAACTTCAGATAAGTAAAACAGCGTGAATGATAGTTGTCTACACAAGTAAACATTTAAACATTACATCTGAAAATAATATAGCTCCCAACTATGAACGTGGACAACTTGAGAATGTATTGTAAAGTAGAAGGGACCATGATGGATGCTGAGTTACACCAATCTGCTTGGCACAGGCACACCTTGTACTCAGCCGCAGGATGTCTGAAATGGGATGGCCAGCGTTATCATGTAACTGGCTCACATTAATTAGGAACTACCAAACTAAAGAGTGTGCGTAGTCCCAGCGGAAAAGTGTCGAGTTTCTTAATTTCAGTTTAGCAGATATTTATACACTAAATATCTGACGTCGTGTAATTGTGTATGGTAAATAAAAATTTGTGCATCCAACTATTGCGGAGATATTCAACAAAAACTGTTTCCGCTGGGACTACGTATTCCTAGCGGCACTTTTTTTTTCCTATGGACGTACAAGAAAAAAAATACATACAATAATTAGTGTGTAACGAGAGGTAAATGTGTATGTTAAAATGAAATTTGTGTGTCTTATATTTGTCAAGATATTCAAGTTGCTGCTGCGCTGACGTTTGGCTATTTGATGAAAATCAAATAAAACGGTTTAACACAGAGTTGTAATTTTTTACGCAGGTTGCTTTGAATTTGTGTGTAACGTGTGTGAAAACAGAATTTGTTAAAAACCTACCGTTCAGAAGATATACACGTAAAAGTAAAATAAGGTTATTCCAAGTACTTAAAATAGGAACTCTAGAGCCTAACTCATCTCGTTTATTTATATCTTGTAAGGGTCTACAATGTCCTGCCAAGTTTCATTCATGTGCTCTTAGTAATTAATGAGCAGTGGCATAATTTACTACGGCTGGAACACTATATTTTATGACATCCGATTGTAGGACTTTTTAAAGGAAAAGCAAAATGAAACTTATTCAAATATTTAGTGTATTAATGCAACTATTCGCATGTAAAATTTCAGCTCATTACACTGAATGATTAAAGAGATATAATAAAAATAACAGAACAAGAGCAAAACATCGATAAACAGACCAAGTTTGAATGGCTACATAAAAGCGGCCGTGCAGTATAAAGAGCTAACGTTCTAAAATTTCCAGTGTTTTACAGTTATTGGATCGGTACAGGTGTGCACACAACTCTTGAAGAAGTTACTACTTAATAACTTTCGTGATAAAAATAGTAGGTAACTTGTTTTTTTTAGACTTACGAAATTATTACAATAATAATTGCATCTGTATTATTAACAAATGCATTTATTTGTCAGAATATTACGAAAAAATTGTTACAGTAGGTAATTATTATGTCCTTAATATTCTGCTGCTTCCAGCGCACAAATATTTTGATGTTACACGGTACAATTTGCAAAGCGGTAAACCAGATATTTACTATTTATATGATTATGCGCTAGAACATAGATAAGTAGGTAGCTACACTACAAACCTACCTTCACAATTGAGTCACATATTATTATTCTGGGATTCTGTGATCTGTGATTGTATGACATATTTGTTGCTGTAAAAGCTCGAACGAGAAGACCAACTCCCGAAAACTTACTAGTAAACCTAAGATTTTCACCTTTATGGGGTTTTACAGTCGGCAATATATTTGTTATTCATATTTAATAAAAAAAAACAGATTTTTATATCAATGTTATTATTGCGTTGTTAATAATTTTGTTTTTTTATTTTATTTTAATTAGTCATTAACTAATAAATATTATTAAGATTACAAAACAGTTGTTTTATTTTCTGCTAAACTATTGTGTACGCAACTGTACGAAACTATTAAACACGATGACGATACTATACTGGAAATTTTAGAACGTTAGCTCTTTATACCTACTGCATGGCCGCTTTTATGTAGCCATTCAAACTTGGTCGGTTTATCGATGTTTTGCTCTTGTTCTGTTATTTTTATTATATCTCTTTAATCATTCAGTGTAATGAGCTGAAATTTTATATGCGAATAGTTGCATTAATACACTAAATATTTGAATAAGTTTCATTTAGCTTTTCCTTTAAAAAGTCCTACAATCGGATGTCATAAAATATAGTGTTCCAGTCGTAGTAAATTATGCCACTGCTCATTAATTACTAAGAGCACATGAATGAAACTTAGCAGGACATTGTAGACCAGGGATGTTATGGAGCTCCGTAACCGTAACCGAAACTATCGGATATCCGATATAAAAAATTATCCGTAACCGTAACCGAATCCGAAATAAAAGTTTCGGATAATATCGGATTTGTTATTACATTTTTATTTTAGGTGGATTAGATAACGGGTCCACCCTTTATGGCAGAATTTTTTTCGTCATAATATTATTTTGCATAACAGCGGATGGCATAAACTTCATTTCGCAGAAAATCGTTTGGCATACACTCATTTATCATACATTCACAACGCATAATTTTATAAGTCAGAATCATCTTTAGGCATAAATTTTATTCCATAATAATTAAAAAGTAGAACCATCATATCGCAGAAAGTTCGCAGTCAGAATCGTCTCTTGGCATAATTTCATATCGATAGTTATTAAAAGGCAGAACTATCATATCTCAGAAACTTTAAACTTAGAATCATCGTTTGGCATACATGTCATATCGAAGAAGCATGCAGCATGTAAACAAGCATGCAAACAAGCATGCAGCATGCAAGCAAGCATACAGCATGCAAGCAACCAAGCATACAGCATGCAAGCAACCGAGCGTGCAGCATGCCAGCAAGCATGCAGCAAGCAAGCATGCAAGCAAGCATGCACCATGCAAGCAAGCTTACAGCATGCAGGCGAGCATGCAACATGCAGCATGCATGGTTTCTGTCACGGCTTCGGCGCTGCGGGGCTCCGGCGGTCCCACGCGAGCTTATCGTCGCAGATGGTTTTACGCTCACCACCACGGCTTCGGCTTGCTGGCCGGCTTCGCCGGCCAGCCTCAGCCGCGGCGGCGACTGTCAAAACCACCTGCTCCTCAGCTCGCGGGCCGCCTCGCCACTCCGCGCCTACGCGGGCTTAAATTACACTCTAGGGGTAGGGCAGACAAGACTATGTGGAGTCGGTTCTGCAGCGATTCGTTTCTGTCAATAATTTTTGTAGCACAACATATACTGACTTTTTGAGACAATTATTCATTTTATTTATATATTTAGTTAAAATGCAATTTAATAGAAATGAAAATATGCCTAACAAAATTATTCTAAATGAAATTCTGCCATCTTCGTAGTATGCTAAGTGAAATTATGCCAAATAATCATTGCTCTAAATAAATTTTATGCTAAACGAAATTATGCGGAATTTTAAGTCTGCCAAAGGTAATTATGCGAAATAAAATTCTGCCATCTTAAAAGTATACCAGCGTAAAGTCGAGCATATAAACATTCGGCTAAACAATGATTATGCTAAACATTTTTTATGCCTTACTAATATTCTTTTAAATAATATTATGCCAAGTGTGTTATGCCAAATAAAATTCGGAGCATCAAGTTTCTGCCAGATAGAGGGAACCCTTAGATAACACTCAATATATATTTATAATCATTTTTATTTTAAATAGCTGTAATAATTACTCACGGACTGATTTTAATTCCTACCAAATGGTGACATATAAATAAAACCATTTTATTAGCTATTTATATTAGGTCTTTACCTATGAAATTGCCGTTCTGCAGTATGTCTGGCCATTTCAAATCAAAATAATTTTTGTTTGTCTAAGAATTCTAATTTCAAATTAATTTTATTTTAAAAACATGGAATTCTTTTTCCAAAAGTAGTCATTTGTTTATTGATTAGTGTTACATTTTCATCGCATTTCAATCTTTTTCGTCATCATGGATACGTTAAAAATTCGAGTAATTATGGAATACGAGTACCGTCGTGGCAGCAACGCGGCACAAGCCGCACGCAACATCATCGACGTTTATGGAGCTAACACTACAAACCAACGCACCACCTGTTATTGGTTTGCTCGCTTCCGTTCTGGAAATTTCGGCCTGAAAAATGAACCTCGCGGTCGTTCGAAGACTTTGGTCGACAATGGTGCCGATTCTGTTGTACACGAACTAAACTAACTAAACTATCTCTAAAATTCCTTACTTTTGGCTATGAGAATTGTAACGCTATTCTGCAAGGAAAAATCTCTAAATTTAAAAATCTTTTTGACACGACTAAAATCGAATTTGACAATCGCGACTCAGCGTGGTATTTTTTTTTTCTTTTGGTTTCGCAACGTTGTACTTGTGTGTGCATTGCGTAGAATGAATTTTTTGAGAGACGAAGGCGCGTGCTGGGGGGGCAGCCTCAACGTGTTTTATATGGAATTTTTCACTTTTGTTTGAAAAATATAAAAAGAATATTACCCACGTGTTGGGATTTAAATGTGCCGGGGTGTACTAAGGGGGCCGAAAATTTCATTATTTTTGCGATAGGACACGCCATTTTCAAGATATAAGCAAAAAGAAAATAAAAAATACAGAACTGTTTTTGCACGTGAAGGCGAGGCGTTGTTGAGAATTTTAGTTCATGACCACTAGTTTTATTCCACACCTTTTAAATCGCGATTAAAAATAGTCAGATTTAGTTAAAATAAATTATTATAGTCAAAATTTTTGGTGAAAACCGGCAAACTCAGAATAGCAAATTTGACATTTTCACTAAACTAATAACTCAGTGCAATCTTAGTGCTGTCAAACTAAAATATAGTTAAGTTGTGTCACTTTAGTCTATTTCAGAATAGGAAATCGTCGTTTGACAGGATTAAACCAAATTTTAGTGATTTTTAGTTTAGTTTAGAGAATTTTGTGACAACAGAATCGGCACCAATGACGAATTAAAGGCGATTGCGGAAGCTGATAATACACAATCTACGGTTGAATTAGCAGCAGCTTTCGACGTTAGCGTCAAAACAATATTGGTCCATTTGCGTCAAATTGCCAAGGTAAAAAAGCTTGACAAATGGGTGCCTCACGAACTCAATGATCGCCAGCGCGAAGTACGCGTCGAGACGTGCCTTGCACTGCTCAACAGACACACAAATGAAGGAATTTTGAACCGCATTGTTACCTGCGATGAAAAATGGATTCTGTTTGATAACCGCAAGCGCTCAGCAAGTTGGTTGGATCCTGGTCCAGCACCTAAACAATGCCCTAAACGAAAATTTACCCCTAGAAAAGCGATGGTCACTGTTTGGTGGTCTAGCGCCGGTGTGATTCATCACAGCTTCTTACCAAACGGGGTGAGCATTACTGCAGATGTGTACTGTGAAGAACTGAACTCAATGATGGAGAAGCTGGCACATCTCCAACCAGCATTGGTCAATCGCTTGTCTCCGCTGCTCCTGCACGACAACGCGCGACCTCATACTGTACAGCAGACGGTCTCAAAGTTGCAAGAACTGGGGTTGGAAGCTCTCCGTCATCCGCCCTACTCACCAGACCTTGCGCCTACAGACTACTACTTTTTCCAGAATTTGGATAACTTCTTGGCGGGAAAAAAATTCAATACCCGAGAGGCAGTACAAAATGCCTTTGAAGAATTTGTTGCCTCCCGTCCAGCTAATTTTTTTAAGAAGGGCATCAATAAACTGCCACTGCGTTGGCAAAGATGCATTGATTGCATGGGTGATTATTTCGATTAATACAAATAAAAAATACATGAAAAAAATTCGTTTAATTTTTGGTAAAGGTAAAGACCTATTATTTTACTTTTGAAATTCCTTAAAAGTTTAATATCCGTAACCGATATTATCCGAAACTAACGGATAATCCGAAATAATTTCATATCCGTATCCGTATCCATATCCGGTATAATAATCATTCCTACATCCGTATCCAATCCGTATCCGAAATGTCATATCCATAACATCCCTATTGTAGACCCTTACAAGATATAAATAAACGAGATGAGTTAGGCTCTAGAGTTCCTATTTTAAGTACTTGGACCTAATAACCTTATTTTACTTTTACGTGTATATCTTCTGAACGGTAGGTTTTTAACAAATTCTGTTTTCACACACGTTACACACAAATTTAAAGCAACCTGCGTAAAAAATTACAACTCTGTGCTAAACCGTTTTATATGATTTTCATCAAATAGCCAAACGTCAGCGCAGCGGCAACTTGAATATCTTGACAAATATAAGACACACAAATTTCATTTTAACATACACATTTACCTCTCGTTACACACTAATTATTGTATGTATTTTTTTTCTTGTACGTCCATAGGAAAAAAAAAGTGCCGCTAGGAATACGTAGTCCCAGCGGAAACAGTTTTTGTTGAATATCTCCGCAATAGTTGGATGCACAAATTTTTATTTACCACACACAATTACACGACGTCATACACTAAATATCTGCTAAAGTGAAATTAAGAAATTCGACACTTTTCCGCTGGGACTACGCACACAACTAAAGATATACCGATTAGGTCGACCACATGGTAAGAAAACCTACTGCCATGATGGTTTCGAAGTGGAATAAAGATGTGGATACCTGGTTCGAAAATTCGATACCCGTGTGTACAATTAATAAGGTAGCCTATGACCTACTGGCTATAGTTCATCATCAGCTTGGTTGTTCAGATACTGTTTTTTATGCATGTGACATGGGTCTGTAGATACCTAAGTACATAGGTAGGTATAAGGTGCACGGTGTATGTGCAGAGCAACGAAATTTATTTGAAAAACTTATGTAGGTATATATACGTACCTATATTTCATTTCACCATGCTAGTGCAAGTAGCCGTACAGATATCAAGTATCCTACTCTGTTTATTAGCCGTACAGATATCAAGTATCCTACTCTGATTATCCTACTCTGTTTGTTACAGGAATTATTTTTTTCACACAAACTCCTTTGGAAATAATGAGTGCAATATGCTCACCTTTCATGCTTACAAGTCATAGCTCTTGTGGGTAAACTCATGGATCGAGGGAGGGCATCCTCTGCAGTTGATTGGTAGCATCCTCTCTGCACGATCCATGCATGCCGCGCCCGCGCAGACCACGACCTCACAAAGCACATCGCGTTCTCTAGAAAACAAAATGTCATTTCATACTGTGAAGCTACGGACCCAAAGTCAATTGTTAATAAACGTAATCAGTATCATAATGACTATAAACACCTCCTGTACAATTAATAAGAAACATCCGTGTGCTGTTAAATGTAAAAGTCGACGGTACGAAGTCTCCTCCGCAGCGGTTCCAGTCACTCTGGGTCGACGAACAGTTATAACAGAGCAGTGCCTCATGGGTCTTTAACAAAAACAACCAAAGCCACAACTTTATCAACAACATATGTGTGCATATTCTAAATCTGTAGAAACCTTATCTTAGTCACTATAAAGTGAATGTAGGATTTACATGTAGGTAGTGGCACTCATGAATGTGGAAGTGAGCGTGTGTTAAGGTGAATCTAAACAATTTGTGACATTTAATGATAAACAGACAGGACCAAAGACAAACTGAACCTGGAACTGGAACTGTTCTTGTCGCAGAATAATGAAAAGAGGCTAACTTAAAATAAAGTAAAAAGGTCAGTTGGAGCTTGATAAATTGACAGACTGCGAACAACCTAATATATTCTTCATTCGCCCGACCGACTTAGCAATTATAGTATCCACTCAGTGCCTGCTACGCTGTAGCTCAGTTGATCTTTATTTTCGTCAATCAGTCATCACCGAATCTTCAGTGACACCTGACATATTATGGAATCTTGATAAAAATAGGTAACCTGAACGTATATTACACTGCGTCGTCAGTAAACATCTTGTTCTTGCCACAGCTGCCCGACTGGGGCCGAATAATCCTCTATAGGTCAGAGGGTCTTGTCCATAACGTCTAAATGTGAACGTGCCATTATAGCATAGTAAAGGACAGGTATTATGGATAATTACAATGAAATTCAGGATTATAAACAAAAGCATTTAGTATACAGCTGTTGTTTGTGACATTTGACGTATAATGATATGGCCAACTAGATGTTTAGTCGGGTGATGAGGCTACATTAAATAAGCCATAGAAACAGTATTTTATCAGCGATTGAGTGTGGCGTCCTGTACCTACCTACTTTCCGAACCCGTTCTAAGGAACTGGATATAGCCAGATATTTTTTTTTGTTTTTCACAGACTTTTTATTGCTGTTTTTGTTTGATCCATTCGTTTTCGGTATCGATACCCAACGTATTGACAGCTAATTTAATTTAACCCTGTATACATTGCTGCGTAGGCACGTTTAACCACTGCACTATTTGGGTATTTCGCACTAAACAATTTCAAAATTAGTTACAGATGAGCTTCAGTGCGAGGTACACTAACCCTGTGAACGTACATATACTTGAATTAATTACTGAATAAATCAAATCATATTGGATTTTGGTTAAGGGGTATCTTTCTTTCATCCGTAGGTATATACTGGATAAGTTTTTATTCAGTGCGTAAATTGTAACCATGAATTCAGCATATCATTGTAGACCCCCTTGCGCAGAAATTTTTCGTGGGTTTTACAAAAAATAATCGGCTGTTTCATAGAAAAATGCAATACCTACGGGGCCAAAATGTTTGGAACAGCTGATTGTTTTTTTGTATAACCGGCGAAAATTTTCTACGCTGGGGGGTCTAGAAAGATATGCTGAATTCATGGTTACAGTTTGCGCACTGGATAAAAAATGATCATGTATAGCAAAAACAAGGCAGGGTTACCCGGAAAAACATCATTCGTACTTTGTGTTTTAAGTGTAGAAAGCATGATTTTAATTTTGAAAAAAAAAGCGGCCGTGCGATACACGATTACTTGCACTTTATCGCAAAGACGAGTCTGAATTGTGATCTAATTATACGTCATACATAAACTCACGCCTTTTTCCCAAGGTGGGGTAGCTGGGCAGAAACTAAAGAACGCCACCTGATACGACCCTTACATACTCTAATGGTCTAATTATATTATTACTTACTATGTCATTTCAGTTATATGTATAAGGCTATCTACCATAAAACTTATACCACTTACCATAAAACTTATACCACTAAATGTGAAAAAAGGTGAAAGGTCGTAAAAATGTGATATAAATCGGCCGAAAATACATAAATAATTCCAAAATCAAGTGTTTTCATCCTTACATGCGCTGGCCACGTGCCGATGCCGTTTAGTTACGAGCGAAACGTTTGGAGATCATGTGCCAATTTCGAACGCGTTACCCCCTCGCTAAGTTCTTTTATCGGCTGATTCAAAAAAAGCTTGTAAAAAATAAATACCTGTATAATCTAAACTAAATACAGGGTATATTATTTACGAGCTATTTTTCAATTTGTACGTTGTGTTTTAAGTGTAGAAAGCATGAATTTAATTTTGAAAAAAAAAGCGGCCGTGCGATACACAATTACTTGCACTTTATCGCACAGGACGAGTCTGAATTGTGATCTAATTATACGTCATACATAAACTCACGCCTTTTTCCCAAGGTGGGGTAGCTAGGCAGAAACTAAAGAACGCCACCTGATACGACCCTTACATACTCTAATGGTCTAATTATATTATTACTTACTATGTCATTTCAGTTATATGTATAAGGCTATCTACCATAAAACTTATACCACTTACCATAAAACTTATACCATTAAATGTGAAAAAAGGTGAAAGGTCATAAAAATGTGATATAAATCGGCCGAAAATACATAAATAATTCCAAAATCAAGTGTTTTCATCCGTACATGCGCTGGCCACGTGCCGATGCCGTTTAGTTCCGAGCGAAACGTTTGGAGATCATGTGCCAATTTCGAACGCGCTACCCCCTCGCTAAGTTCTTTTATCGGCTGATTCAAAAAAAGCTTGTAAAAAATAAATACCTGTATAATCTAAACTAAATACAGGGTATATTATTTACGAGCTATTTTTCAATTTTTTTCCGATTTCTCTGATATAGGTACGTAATTTGACAGTTATTTTCAAGTTCAATGATTATTTCAAGTTCTAATGAATAAGCTACTTATTTATTTTTATTGTTTCATTTTGATTAATCGACCTCAAACCGCGTGGATTTTGATTTGTGACCTCAAATAGTTTTATGCTTTTTGTTGTAAGAGGCTTAGAATATCACTTAAAAAATGTCTAAATCGTTTTGACGTCTACCCATATGAAAAAAATAAAATGCATTGCTGTGAAAAAAAAGTCATCTATACATGGTATGAATTACTTTTAACCAATTTAAAAAAAAATCTAAAAATACTTAGTCGACGTAAAACGGACGTCGTAAAATCGTAGTGGGATATTTTCCCGCACTAAATCTTCAACGCACTGCTTTTTGCCGAGAGTTGAAAATCGAACAGTGTGTTTTACTGTTCAATTTTCAACTCTGATGCACTGTGTTGGATTCTCACCCCTCGGCTCTATGCTGATTATTAAAAATCCAGTGCGCGAAAAAATCCTGCCGCGATTTTATTACCTACTTCGACATGTATTTTATTATTTTTCTTTATATCTGTTTTCGAATAAGAAGTCAATTTTATGGTTTTCGAGATCTTTGATGAACTTAATATGTTTCAAACTTTTCATCGTGGGTGTCGTTTTCATGTTTTTTGGAGGGTGCCAAAGCCAGTAGTGCGGTCAAAATAAAAATTCCATATGGCGGTTGCAGTTTTTTCATCATAGCTGTCGTTTTCATGGTTTTCGAGCGTGCTTAAACACCCAAGATGGTGGTTACAAAAAATTGTCATCACGTGGTTTTTGAAGGTGACAAAGCCAATAGTGAGATCAGAATGAAAATCCAAGATGGCGGCTGCACAAATTTATCTTCTTATGCAAAAATACCCTATATAAAAATGTACTCTGTGATCTTATGTAGTTTTCATGAAATATGAAGGTGGTATTTCAATAGGGGTAATATTCAGATACTTTGTCAGCTCTGCGCCAGCTTTCATGACTTCTTGCCGATACCAGACCAAGCAATTCAAACCATTGACTTTTGAAGAATAATGTATCTTCTTCATTTAAGAGATTCATGAATCATGACAAGTCAATGGAAGGCAGGGTAGGTATCAAATGTTTGATGTACCGTAGAACGGGGCTATTTGGATTTTCGGGGGTTATTTGGAACGAAGTAATTGTAAGATTTGAATTGACATAAATTCTACCATAACATCAAATACAACTTTTTTTAAATTTCTGATAACACTTTGACTTATTTTTAATATATAGATTTAATTTTGAGGTTATCGTGACACGCGTCTTCGAATTGTGATCTCCGTACGAAAAATTGTAAAAAGTCAACTTTTTGAAGCCGTCCAACTTTCATCTAGTGAGGACAAAGTTTATTGATTTTGTGCCAAACAAGGTTGATTATTTATCATTGCAGTTACTGGGATTACGTGTGAGTAAGGGCTATTTCATTTCCCTTTTGTTTAGAGGTTAATTTTGCAATTTTACCAAAAGGGGCTATTTGATACGGTATTTCGGGTTATTTGGAACACTGTCTCAAATACCCCCAAATTGCTTTTATTAAAGTCTAAATTAGTTAATATATTTCTTTTCAGGTTCTTTGTTCAAACACCATGGTACGTATACATATATAAAAGACGTTATGGAAATTGCCGAAAAAGAACACATTTTTACCATATGGTCCGGAAGACTTGGAAAATGCAATACATGAAGTGCGATCGGGAACACTTTCCGTTGGAATGGCAGCAAAAAAATATAAAGTTCCGAAAAGTACCGTTTTACGGCGATATAGGAATAAAAATACAAGCCAGGATTCAGCCGGATACCCTACACTTTTGTAGCACAACATATTGAATTTTTAAGACAATATTTTAACTTTAATTTAGGGTTAAAATTGAATTTTAAAAAGTTTGCCTGAATACTATTATGCTAATAGTCATTATACCTAGTAAAATTATGCCAAAACAAATTAGCCATCAAGAGCATTATGCCAACATAAACTGTATGCCAAAAAATATGGCAAAGTATTATTATGGCAAAACAAATTATGCCAAAATAGGTATGCCAAAGTACATTAGGAAGAAGAAGATTATGCGAAAAAAAGGGATCCCGTTTGATAAGTTTTGTTTTAATAAATTTTTGTTAAAAGTTTTATCGCGAAGTGCGAGATATTTTAGTTGATAAGTTTCATTTGCTGTATTTGAAACGAAAGATTGATATATTTTTAAGAAGAATATATTATTTTTGTTACTATTAAATATTTTTGTGATGTTGATTATTTCTGCCAAAAGCAAATAAAAGTTAATTTGAAAAAGTTTTTATTCTTCACCAAAATTTATAAGTATATGTGGATATTCGACCTAATAATGGATAGTTGTTCAATCTTAACCGTTCGAAATGTCGCCGTGACTGATCAATTTGGTACCTATTTACCTTGGCCAGAGGCTAAGCCTTAGATTAAGTACCTAGGCTAAGCATTGCCATACGTGGTAATGCCGCCAGTCTCTTGGGTACATTACCAGTCGACAGCGATGCGGATGACTTTTCGACGCTATTTTTTAATTTGTAAATAGTTTTAGTTAGTTTAGGTTGTATTTTTTTTTCCTTTATTAATTTAAATATGTAATCCATGAAATAAATTCCATTTGGTATCTACTTTTAAATTCAGCTAATTCCTACACAGAATCCTTTAGATTCCAAATAACCCCATCGCAGGCTTATTTGAGACACCCCACAAAAAAAAATATAAATTGGACTGCATTGAACCTACATGTTTGTAATCTTCATTAAAATGTAGATCAAGGTACATTATATTTAAAAAAAAATTAAGCGTTCTGATAACGTAAACGGTAAAAAAACTGTAAGCCAATTTTCAACAAAAACTATACCAATTAGCCCCGTTCTACGGTAGTAAATGTTCGTTTATGGTTGTGCTCACCATTCACGTGGCGTTTCGAAGACTCAAACGAAACAGCCATTAAAGACCAGTAGATAGTGCACTTTTGTAAAAAAAAACACCGTGTCCGTCCTAGGGCCCTGTGATGCAAGGGCTTGGCACTATTGACAGCACCGTTTACCGAGTGTTCACAGTCAGATACGAACAGAATAAACCGCTGATCTCGCAGTGAGGTCACGACTTCACGAGCCACACTGGTCTCAATATAAACACATTACCTATTTCAATAAAACCAAATGTTATTAAGTTTCAATAATGTATTTCGTAGTTTCCATAAATTGATAACTATCCACTATCGGTGAGGTAACAACTCTTGTAGAACCATCTCAGCGAGCTACAAATCTAAATTCACAATCTAACTGTATAATTTGAGGGTGCATCCAAAACATCATAATCAAGTAAAGTCGATCTACTTATGATTCAGGCGGTTAAGACTATACTTGATAGTGTTTATACTAGGTAAGTATGGGTAAAAATAGACAAATTATTAAATAAAGTATCAATACTAAAAGAGTTTATAATATATTTAGTCTATGAGGATTTTATTGCTCTGCATGTGTGAGTTAATGTATTGAACGCACCCAGCACGCGTTCACCGCCGCACAAACTCAAGGCGCACTCCCAAAACTACGTAAATAACCACAATACATAACGACAAATTTTAAAGTGTTGCAGCGCTTCTGACTCGCAATCATTCTTTGGACCCAAAAAAAAATCTAAATACATACCTACCTTGATACACAACTCAAGCCAGCATTTAACATTAATTATTCTTTTTGTAACATTATCGATCAAATTAACAATCGAGGCACCGTGCGTAATACGCGTGCACAAGTTACAATATGCACATAGCGTAAGTTCCCACTTCCCAGAAACATATTAATTGAAGTGATACAATATACCAACATTTAAATATTATTTATATTGCAATGTGGGGACTGAGCGATATTTTGTTAATACATGTTTTAAAAATATTATATTATATAAATTTAAAACTCAATATACAATCCAAACAACTAAGTGGCTATAAATGCAAATTAAAAAATAAAACAATAATATATCACAATGTAAAGTCGATAAGTTAACAAACTTATTGAAAAATAAACCATGCCCTATGCAAATTCCCGCTCAGCCTCGCTCATTACTCACAGATGTACATCACTAACAATAGGAAGGTATTTCAATTACAGCATTTTAAATTTTCTTAATAACACATTCAACAGTTGTAAGTTACATAACAATTTAGCTACACATAGTATTTGTTCATATTAAATGCAGAAATGTAAATAAACATCTAAACTAAAGGTTTTTTTGAGAAACAATTAGTTTACCACTTCAATATGAAGCAGGTTTACAACCGACATAAATATTTGACATTTGAATCAAATACGTGATAAGTGCCAATAAATCAATTTACATCTACATAGGCTGCTGTTAGGCTGCTTTTAACAGAATTTCATCAATATTTACAATATTTCTGTGAACTACATGTGTAAACTATTGTTAACTTTTGTGATAAACATTAAGAAAAGTACAGAACAGATATCAATTATTTAGTTACATCTTATGTTTGTCTAATGAATTGAGGAATCATTTGTGATATAAACTTGTATTTACTTGTTTATGGTGCATCTATATAGTTAAGATTTCTAGAATGGCTAACACCAAAAAGACATAAACAACGCATGCGAGTCGGCGGCGGCTAGGTACCTAGTCAACAACGAGAATACCATCTGGCACATTTTTTGATAAAATTTAATAAATTGGTAATTAAAATGATATGACACATTGAAATGATAGTATTCCAACCAATCTTAAAGCTTCAACAAATAACAAAATTTTCAGGTAATGAACATAGGGGATATACGGATACATACAATGAGAACAATTACGAATAATATACTGAGCTCTCTGGCTAACTTGGATGGCCAGGTTCTATTCTCGTTGAGTATGAGACAAGTTGTGTGACAAGAGTCTAGCTCACAGTCCAGTCCAGTCCCCAGCGCTCTGATACCTTCAGTTGTGCTGCAGCTGCATCCTTCAGAGAGAACAAGTGTGTCATCTCTAGCTCAGTTTTGGCTAGTGAGATAGCCTTCTCAAATAACTCTAAGGATCGTCTCAGGTTTCCTCTGGAAAAGGAAACAAATTACATTAGCAATTTAATCATCAAGCAGAATGACGTGCAATTATAAAGGCTTATGTCCAGCAGTGGACTGCTGTAGGCTGATGAAGATGTATTCAATCATTCTATTAATATAATACTATACTGTATAAATTGTTCAAATAAATTGACTGCCTTGTTGGTCGCAAGTGCTACTGCTGACCACTACTGCTCCTGTGTTTGATTACTATGTTAGACTATTCAAGACTTTGGGTTGCTTCTGTGAATTACCAGATAGAAAAACCCAATAACACTATTGGGTTTTTCTATCTGGTAATTCAAAGTAGCAACCCAAAGTCTGAATTAGTGCTCGGTTTATGGCAATAGGCTGGCCCCCTATTACATTGGCTTAAACGTAACTGGCGATATGTGGGTGAACTTAAAATACACATCTTTCCAATCCTTAGGGAAATACAAGCATGATGCTATGTTGTATGTTATGTAAATTCTTGTCTTCTAATTTTGTTGAAATGATAGATCAACTATCTTTGTTTAAATTCTTATATATTAAAAAATATCAGAGAAGAATGTTTTGAGAGAAGGACAACATGTAGGTTACAACAAAAAGGAAAAAATCAATATTAAAATAAAAAAGATCACAGAAGTTAAGGATAGTCATAAATATTCTTTATTCTTTTATTAGGAGGTAAACAAAATTAGGAGGTTCTCAAGTCAATACATAAGTATTGACTTGAGAACCTCCTAATTTTGTTTTCTGTTGGTAAATCTTAAAAGCTTGGGGCGTGAACATCCTTCTTACAATTTAGGATAAGCCACACGCTTTTAAGAAAATAATAAATTATCATGTTTTATTTAGTACTTTTTAGTTAGTTAAAAGCTTGTTTTTAAATGGTTTTTAATTGAATCATATTAAATCTATATATTTTTTGATTGACCTTAATCTTTTATATCTTGGGGTCAAATCCTTGATATTAAGTTTCCATTTGCTATATTTAGATGTCTCATTTATATTTTATACTTTATTATTAAAAGGTGTTTCAACTATTACCAAATCAGAGACCTATTTTATAAGGTTGGTGTTCTTATATAACAATAAAACAATATTCTTTGTACAAGATAGTGTGAGATAAAGCTTCTTATCATATTATATATTTACTGGTATGGATGATAAAACAACTCTTTGATAACAGTGGATAATACACCAATGAAGAATGTCAATAGTAAAGAAATACTACTAAGATATTAACTGATTTGCTATTGGGCATGAATCACAAGACACATTCAACTATTAATTATGACATATAATGTAACTATGACATAATCATGCTCATCGTCTCACTGTTAATTGAATTAAAATATTATTATATTTAAATCTGTTTAGCTTACCTCTGTACTTCAATTGTACCCAATGTCTCATATGCAAAATCACATTTGTCATCCATATCAATGGCTTTATTGATCAGTTTTACAGCTTTATCAAAGTCTGTGCTCTTCTGCAGCTGCACCAGTCCTTTGTGCACATACAGTGTTGCGTTGTTGGGGTCAACTGAGAGGGCAGCATCAAAAAGTGCTTCAGCACGTCCCCACTCCTGTTGGTCTGATAGTACTTGAGCAAACAAGATGTATGCTTCAGCACAGCGAGGGAATCTCTCCAAAGCCCGTTCAAAGTCAGTCCGCACTTGTGTCAGAGCTCCAACATTTTTATTAATCTGTGCATGTCTGTAATCAGCATAACACTTCTGTATGTAGGCAATGGAGAAGTCTGGGTT
Organism: Aporophyla lueneburgensis; assembly: GCA_932294355.1. NCBI lineage: Eukaryota > Metazoa > Arthropoda > Insecta > Lepidoptera > Noctuidae > Aporophyla > Aporophyla lueneburgensis. The sequence goes on along the minus strand of OW028746.1, from coordinate 14,187,563 downwards.
CAATTCAACAGCCTTCGCAAATTCAGATGTGGCCTCATCCATGCGCTCCAGGAGTAAATACACTTGTCCTCGATGATGATAAATGTCCGAGTTATTAGGATCCAACTGTGCAGCTTTTGCAAAGTCCTCTAAGCAGCGTTCAGTGTTTTCCAATTGTGTAAATAATGAAGCACGCTTGATCAAGGCATTTACCTTAACTTTAGTAGAAGCATCACTATCAATAACCTTAGCAAGATCTGCTTGGGCCTCATCATGTCTTCCTAATAGAAGATAGAAGGTGGAACGCAGCAACAAGGCTTCATTTTTGTATTTGCCATCAGCATCTTTCAGTTCCTGAGAGCATGCGTCAACAATGGAATCATAATCTTGAGCATCAAGAGCTTGCTTGGCTTTAGCAAAGCCATTGGTAGCCTTATCATCAAGCAGCAACTTAGTAACAGGATCCTCGGAGAAGGCTGAGAAGTATGTCTTGATGAAATGTTTAGATGGCATGACCGGCCGACGTTTGGCTAGGGCTTCGCGAGCGTGCTGCCTGCCCAGAGCCTTTAAGATTCTGTCAGCATTAACGAGAGAACTCTGTACCTGGAACTTTTCAAGAATGCAGGCAGAAGTAACATCTTCAAGAGCCAAAACAAGATCACCACTTTTCTCAGCAGCACGAGAGCGTCTCAAGAAAGCTTTGACATACTTCTCATTGAGTTTAAGGGCAAAAGTACAATCTTCTTTAACTTGCTCCCACATTTCACGTTTTTCGTAACATGCAGAACGATTCTGATAGAATGTGGCAAGGTCGACGTGACGGTCAGGAGGGCAGGCCTCGATCGCTTCGTTGTATAAAGCTATAGCTTTATCATATTCTGTTGCATGGAAAGCCCGGTTTCCGGCACCTTTCAGTTTCATAGCACGGTCGATAGCGCTCTCGGAAACTTTGGCATTATTATCTTCATTATCCAATGAAATAGTAGTCTTGGCTTTTAACTCGGACACTTTTTTCTTTTCTGGGTCTTCTAATCTGTTTCTGAGATAAAGGTAACCTAAACCGATGGCAAGAGGTGCGCCAAGAAGAATTGCCAGTTGCCATTTAGGAAAAGGTGTACTGCCTGTTGACGCCATTTCTTCTGGGAAATTGCTTCAAGAGATACAAAACCATAAACGATTCACCATTAAGTTTATCACTACTAAAATATCGTAAATACAGAACACCTAATAAATGATTTTCTTTACCGTTCTTTCCATTTCATTGAAGTCTTCACGCACGAAGGTAAAGCAAAACATAGACAATTTTTGACATTTAATTTTTTTTTAATTATGAATCATGTCATGTGGATCTAAACAGCCAGTTTCTTTAACTTTTTCAGGGATGAACGTACATACTAATTCCATGGTGATGAGCTCTGCTGACAAAGTCGAATGCAAGATATTTGACTGATTTACAAAATCTTTTAACCTTCTTACACTGAACCATAAAGTTAGCTCAAATATACAATCTTTGATAATGGAATGAAAAACTATTGGTTCTCGTTCGTGTACCCTTTCGGTAATAACACGGCCTTGGCTATTACAATCGATTCTGAATCGACCAACCGAGATGACGGATTGAACGAGCTACTTACTAAACTGATACTAAATAGATCCTCTAAGGTGCCCATACATCATCATCATTTCAGCCGGAAGACATCCACTGCCAGACATAGGCCTCCCTCACAAAAGATTTCTTTAAGCACCGCAATAACGACCGATGCAGCTTTGGTCCTGTGCTACTCGCACCCAGCGGATTCCCACAACCTTCACCAGCGTAGCTATTCACAACTAATCAATTCGCTTTGTACGTGTTGAATCGACGAACAATCGAGTCTCAAGATTAATAAGAGTCATGGGCTGAGCGTCCTGTAAAAAAAAAAATACAAAAGATAGCCTGCGTAACAAGTCCAATGAAATATTTTAATAGCCGACTATGTATTGGAAAACAAAATGGTTTTAAAAATTTTGTTGGAAATTCTCACTTGACTTTTTTCTCTCCGTGTCGTGTTTGATTAGAGTATGGAGGCAATTCATTAAATGTTATTATTTGTAATAATTTTACTTTTAAATATTGTTCCGTGTTGGGCCGGACGTAGAGAATAGCACCATCCCATTTCTTCTCGTGGGTTTCGTAGAAGGTAACTAAGGGAATTTGTAAAGAATGGACAGTATCGATCTCTAATTCTCTATGCATTTTACCATCATACTGCAATCGCCAACCCGCCAAGAGTTGTGAATATGCCAAACCTCCCAAAAAAATTACAAGCACAAAAATAAAACGGCCCCTAATGCCCCTCGGACCACCTACTTTTTTTTTTTTTTTTTTTTTTTTCAGGATGGGAAATCATCAAATGACTTCTCCCGCTCTGGGCGGAGCGGGAGGGCGTGTCAGACTTTTACTGACTAAAACCCACCCGTGTTCCATCGGTTGCCCATGTGCCAGGTTCACGGTATCTCTTTCGAACAACCACGCGACCCCGGCAGGCATCGGTCCTAGTAGACCCCTACACTGCTGCTGACATCTCTTTGAGGCGCGCGTGGAACACTGCGCGCCGTCGACCCGAGCTTGGTCCTTACCGGGCGGCGAGCTACCCATTGCTCGCCACCCGCAAGCTCGCGTCTACGGTGGCCGGGAGTCCACAATCGACTCCCGACGCCCGGGGCGTCTCCTCCTGCAGCGGCTAGGGACGTGAGGGCGCAGAGGCTGCCACTCCCTCACGCGCCCCGCCTCCTCCTTCGCGAGCATTACTGCTTCGCAGAAGGAGGTGACGGCCTCCCATTCCCTCTCGCTCCGTATCATGGCTTGCACCAGGGCCGGACGCGAGAGGTCGCCGCCGCCGATCGCCTCCACGAGGACACGGTGGTGCTCCGCCCAGGCAGGGCACACCTCCACCGTATGCTCCACCTACCCTTGGCTATAGTATCGGCCATGGCTGCGGCGAGGCAAGGGCAGGCGCGGTCGCAGCCTACGATTTTGGAGGGGTCACCCTGAGTACTGAAGAATATTTTTAGGAAGGTACATCTCCTCGTTGGTTTAGTAGTGGCAAGCGCTACTGATGAGCATGAGGTCCCGGGTTCGATTCCCAGGTCGGGTAGTATTATTCGGTTTTTCCATCAGAAATTTTTCAGAAACAGCCTGGAGTCTAGAGTTGTGCCCGGTTGATGGCAGAAGGCTCGCCTCATATGACATGAGGCTTAAACGAAACTGGCAAAATATGGGTGTACTATATTTAGTTACATCTCTGTCAACCTTTCTGGAATTCAAGGCGTGATGATATGTATATGTTCATGTACATCTCCAGCTCCACACAACTTATGCTATTCAGTGACGCTTTTACAATGGGGAGAGGGTACTTAATGCTGGGAAATTAATCACAGCACTATTTGATAAGTAGTAGGCAATTAAAACTGAGTACTTAAGATGAGAAGAGCGAGCGAAGCGACCTTGAAAATTTTGACAACCTATTATATTATAGTTTAGGTTTGGTTTTGTTTATATTTTCAACATATGTAGGAGAGACATTGTCGATTTATGCCAGGAAAGCCCAGGTAACTATGAGAATTATGAATGTAAGAGTGAGCGGAGCGAGCTCGATCCACACATTCCGATAAGTTAGATTTTCTTTGATCGTTCCAAAAGGAAAGCTCAAGTATTAAGAGAATGTAGAATGCAAGAGAGAGCGAAGCGAGCCTGTTAAATTTTAGTACCACAAATTATGACATATTGATTTTTGATACACTTTTAACCCTTTGCTCTTGATTGCTTATATTCTTAATCTCTTTACAAATGTTCATCAAAGTCTCCGTGGCTCAAGTGAAAACAATTTTAAGTTAGTAAGACAGGCAAATCGTTCCGGGTCTCGATAGCATGACTGACTTTGGGGGGGTCATGACCCCTAGGACCCCCCACCCTCGGACTGCGCCTGGGCAGGGGGTGCTAATAATCCCCGGAAGAGATCTTGCTACCATAAACATCGAAAACTGGATCTGGCAACGTATAACACACGTTAACACGTACACTCCCGATCGCGGAGAAGATCACCGAACTCGATGAAGAATTGAGCAGGTTGCGATGGGGTACAGTGGGTTAATCTGAACTCCCAAAAGAGGGAGTGTAATCTATAATACTCAAATCTGGTAACTTACTCCATTTCCGAGAGGGCGATCAGCAATCCCGAGGTGGTGTTCAGGTTATTGTCCATAGGTCCTTTGTGGGCAATGTGGTGACGATCAAGAGTGTGACAACAGGGTGGCGTACTTTGAATTCAGAATATCTGTAAGATATTCGTTGAAGGTCGTACAGGTTACTCGACACATCGCGATGAATGAGATGGAAATTATGTATGAGGATTTTTGCAGAACCATCCATAACTCAAAAACTCATTTCACCGTTGTCATACGGGACTTACGTGAAGCTGGGCAAACGAGACGATTATTAGCTGCAAGTGAGGCAATTTGTAGTTGGACGTTGGAACCACTGGGGTCACCAACTGGCCAGTTTATGGAGAATGAAGGCCGCTTTATGATCAACTCCTTCTTCAGAGAGCGTGAACACAGAAAGTAGCCCAGGCAGAGCCCTGATACTGAAGTTAAAAACTAGGTTGACTTCATGCTATCGACGAGTCGAAGAAGCAAATATTCAATTATGTATCTGTGATCAACGCGGGGAAAACCGAAACTATTCATCACATGGTAAGAGGCACATCTCAATATCAAGCTGGAAAGATCTCGGCTGATGAACTCAATTCTCCATTCAGCATCGATTAAAATTCAAAACCCCGAGAGCTTTCAGCTCGAACTCCAGAATCGCTTCGAGTGCCTAGGGAGCTCCGTGGACGATTAAAACGAAGGGTTCGAGGAACCTGGCCATACGGTCGGGTCTAAGATTTTCAAAACCAGCAGCAAAATTAGGTTGCAGAAACTATCTGATCCTCCATTACAGCTCATGGAGAAGAGGCGAGAAATGATACGCAGTCTTCAGGCGATGCGCTCCAATACCAGCGGCCCTATAAACGGATCTCTAACTCCTTGTCCGTCGTTTTATTACAGACCGTTTTAAGGATGCGATCGAAGGTTCCAAAACTGGAGAACGACGATGGCAGATCGTATCCGCCAATCCTAAGCTGTTGAGAGAGATCGAAAAGTTCTATGGGCAGATGTGTACTGAAACTTTTTAGCTATGAATCACTGATTTATGAAGGTCTACCAAACTCCATTAGCACCCCTATGGAATTAGTATATTCATGTGTTGATTTACCCTTGCGTTTTGTTGTTGCTACTAATTAATCAATCGTGCTCTTCTCTCATCACTAACTGTCATGAGTGACTGTCACTGTCGTCTGTCTGTCATGTCATGTCAGTGTCATTGATTATTTGATTGTCAGTAGCGTTATAATCACATCTATTTTTCTATTTGCCTCTGCGTTTTCGAAAAGATTATAACCGCTTATAACCCGGGCGCGCATCTTCATAATACCGAATGAATATGTTACAGACAAATTTTGTATATTATAATCAGTAAATATGATTGTATTTCACAAATTTTGAATAAAGTTTTTCGTTCCATTTAGGCAATATAGATAACCTCTTTTCGCTTTCATAATAATTGTTTTTTTATGCCATTACACTTCTACTTGATAGATAAATAGCTAAATTAGTCCCTAATAAATAGAACACAAAAAAATGTTTAGTAATAAAGTATTAAACTTTGTGAGTATGCTCTTTTTTAGTTCGTAACTAAATATTTGTAAAAGTTATAAGTAACGAGAAAATAATGCATTTTCAGATAAAACTCCGCCAATGTTTGAAGCCTGTAAACTTACGCAATCTCAGCATGCCAGCAGTTCATAGTCAACAGAAAAGATTTAAAAGCGATTTATATGAACCTGATTATTTAATTGTAAGTAGGGAATTAAAATATTTCATTCAATTTTAAAAGATTTGATGTAAATATTGATATTGCTTCCTCTTTTTACCTGCAGTGATATAAATAGAACCATATTGTATGGGTATCTTGGTGCCTGCCGGGGTCGCGTGATTGTTCGAAAGAGATACCGTGACCCTGGCACATGGGCAACTGATGGAACACGGGTGGGTTTTAGTCAGTAAAAGTCTGACACGCCCTCCCGCTCCGCCCAGAGCGGGAGAAGTCATTTGATGATTTCCCATCCTGAAAAAAAAAAAAAAATGCTCGCGAAGGAGGAGGCGGGGCGCGTGAGGGAGTGGCAGTCTCTGCGCCCTCACGTCCTTAGCCGCCGCAGGAGGAGACGCCCCGGGCGTCGGGAGTCGATTGCGGACTCCTGGCCACCGTAGGCGCGAGCTTGCGGATGGCGAGCAATGGGTAGCTCGCCGCCCGGTAAGGACCAAGCTCGGGTCGACGGCGCGCTGTGTTCCACGCGCGCCTCAAAGAGATGTCAGCAGCAGTGTAGGGGTCTACTAGGACCGATGCCTGCCGGGGCCGCGTGATTGTTCGAAAGAGATACCGTGACCCTGGCACATGGGCAACTGATGGAACACGGGTGGGTTTTAGTCAGTAAAAGTCTGACACGCCCTCCCGCTCCGCCCAGAGTGGGAGAAGTCATTTGATGACTTCTCCCACTCTGGGCGGATGATTTCCCATCCTGAAAAAAAAAAAAAAAAAATGGGTATCTTGGTCATGGCCCTCCTGCTCTCATCACAATCAACCTTATCCTTCCTTTATTTTTCTTCCTAGCCTTAGTCCTCCGTAAGTATTCCTTTTCATACAGCTTTCCATTTTCAAAGGTACAACATTTCTATATCTCCAGTAATAAGTAGAGTAAAAGAGGATTTTTTTATTTCAGAGCATGGAACCTGATGAGCCAGTATATGATTGCCTGAATCTGCAGTTGAAAGGGTATGATTTTGCTCTGTTGGAAGCCTGCCAGAGCCAAATCCATAGATATGCTGAAGTGATGGGGATTCAAGTGGATGAATGGTATGTATTATATGATATGGTACTTTACAATTTACTTTATTGGTTTTTACCTGTATTATCTATAGCATTTTCAACCATTATGTACATGTATAACTTTGATTTAATTGAAATTTTACAAAGTTTATTAGTATTACTGTGATGTGCTTATAGGTATATGTGTGATTTTATGTATGGTTTATTAAATAATCTGAAATTAAGGAATTTTATGCATATTATATAAAATCCGTAAAATAGTAATAATAATAGATCTGTCACTATATTAAACATAATTTATTTCCATAAGTTATTATGATCCATTAATGAATGCTTAATACTTGGATTTTGTTAAGTTGGGCGACACCAGCACAGAAGCTGAAAGTACAGCGGTTTAAGCCGGGTGGCACTGCACTTGATGCTGAGTACCATCTTAATGTCTATGAGAGAAATGTGCAGGTAATTTATGTATAAGTATTGTTTTTTGTTATATAATACCCCGTAACAGTGGCTGCTGTCATAACAGTAAAGGAAAAAATGTAATGAGGAAACAGGCATGTCCTGGAACCAAAAATTCGAAGACATAAAATATTAAAACCTTCTAACCTGCACTAGGCCTGTATAATATGTAGATAGATTACACCCCATACCCTCTCAAAGAGATGGGGCATGCGTCCCCGCAGTGGGAACGTTATAGGCTCAGTCTCAAGTTGACAAACCAGTAAGTATGGTCTAACAGCCTTAACCCATCTTGATCAGCCTAACATTACTGAAACATTGTAATAATACTACCCTATAATGGCCCCACTGCAGGGCAAAGGCCTTCCATACAGAGAAAGTACAAGCATTGGCAAGGCTGATAATTTCAAGCTTAAGCATTGTTTTCCTTCATTGAAGTCAGTAATGCCCAAGATAAACTCAGAAAGTAAATATAAATTGAAAAATTCACATTGATTCTTGAGTGGATTTGAACCCACAACATGTGCATGACTCGCGAACCTCAGTGCCATCATCACTTACATAATAATAAAAACCGGCCAAGTGCGAGTCGGAATCGCGCACCGAGGGTTCCGTACAAGCCTGTAGGTATTCTCGGTTTAAAAATAAATGTTTTTTTTTTAATTTTTATATTTCAGTTGATTGAATGAAGGTAAATTGCGGTTTACGATTTATGACGTTTTAAAAAAAAACTACTCACTCGATCTCGTTCAAACCAATTTTCGGTGGTAGTTTACATGGTAATGTACATCATATATTTTTTTTAGTTTTATCATTCTCTTATTTTAGAAGTTACGGGGGGGGGGGGACACACATTTTACCACTTTGGAAGGGTCTCTCGCGCAAACTATTCAGTTTAGAAAAAAATGATAATAGAAACCTCATTACCATTTTTGAAGACCTATTCATAGATACCCCACACGTATGGGTTTGATGAAAAAAAAACATTTTTGAGTTTCAGTTCTATGTATGGGGAACCCCAAAATTTATTGTTTTTTTTTCTATTTTAGTGTGAAAATCTTAATGCGGTTCACAGAATACATCTACTTACCAAGTTTCAACAGCATAGCTCTTATAGTTTCGGAAAAAAGTGGCTGTGACATACGGACGGACGGACAGACAGACAGACAGACAGACAGACATGACGAATCTATAAGGGTTCCGTTTTTTGCCATTTGGCAACGGAACCCTAAAAAAGAACACTTACTGACATACTATGGATACAGGCACAAAATATTGTGAGAGTAGGAACTCGCATTGACTGTAATTCCATTAGAAATCACCTTAATAAGTTGAATTTTAAAATGTTCCATTAGATATATCCCAGCAATACCCTGCAGAGCCTAACGGCCTACAAAATCTTGCAATAAAAAAACAACTCTGAAGTAATGTCCAATGTTTTTTTTAAATTACAGGTAACTGATGTTCCTGCGTGGGCACTGGGTACGTTACTACGCGTGGCTCGTGCTGTGTTGCCCGAAGGCTGCACGTTGCGCGTGCATGAGCACGAGATCGCGCACGAGGAGGTCCGCTACGTGCCTGACAACCAACTGCTGGAGCTCAAGCAGCAACTTCAAGACATGGGCGGCAGTCGCGCTGAAAGAAAAAAGAAAAAATAAAATGTTTGTTGTTTTGTAATAAGTAGTGTGTATCTTAGTAGTAATAGATTAAACTATGTTAATTGTTATGTAAATCTGTTTATTTCAAAAAGCCACGAGTCTAGCTTTCAGTAGTTCATAGTTGCTTTTAGTTCTAATCGAAAACAAGACTGCACTCTAGATGAAAATAGGAGTAAATGTTAATCTTTATTATACCTATTTTTAAGTATGTATTTTAACAGTTGTCGCCATAGAACAAAATTGCATTATTATGTTCAGACATGCAGACTAGGTAAGTACGGAAGCCTGTGAAACGGAAATACTGTTTTTAAAAGTTGTAATCTTCGCTTTTATCTATAGTGTGCTACACAAAGACTACGACTTATTACACAAGCAGTTACATAAATATTATGATGATTACGTCCGGATGAGACAAGTACACGACGGTGCAAAAACCCCGCAAATGTTTCCACTTTCACCCTACTTGCGTGATCTCTACTCAGCTTCCTGGCATCCGATTCATATAATTAATGATCGTTTTTCCCAGAGCAAAACATTAGGGAAATTACAAACGAATCGTTGCGAGTGCCGAACACCTAAATTTTATAAGCAGTCAGGTACCGACACCTCTCGATACCTAGTTGTCTACCAGCTATTACTTTTGTACCAGAAATATTCTGAACTTGTAATTATAGTTTGATTTTTTTTCGACAAATCTCTCGTTATGTTTCTAATCAAGTAAACGCACCTCGTGTCATATTCGATATCAAACGATATTATGCCCTCGGAATAGCCTTACGTGGTCCATCGATAATCGTTGTATGACTGACACTGGCATGGCTACCATCAGGGATTTTAATTTTGATAACATAACAAATTAGTCGAAATTAGTCGCCAAATATCAGAATTAGTTGGTCACTGTTTGGGGTTTCTAGGTGGCCGACCTGGAGAATTTCCGCAGCTTGGCCACATTTACATCTCAAAAACTAAGGCACCTAGCGGAGATCTATTTTCTCCCAAATAAGTCGCAGTCTTTCGCCAAGTCACAGATTTAGTGTGTAGAATTCAATTTCTCCATACATAGGTATGTACAAGCAAGAACAAAATAAGTAGTTATTAGCAGTAAGGGGTATATTAACAAAAGTTTTCTCTATACTTTTTCTACATCTGAGCTGATGGGGCCGCCGGAAGTGCGCTCTTTAAATTAAATTTAGTATTACGCTGACTGTCCCATTTTATAAACAGCTTTGCCTTTTTTTTTTTGTCCAATCTATACTAATATTATAAAGCTGAAGAGTTTCTTTGTTTGTGTTTGATTGAACACGCTAATCTCAGGAACAACTGGTCCGTTATTGAAAAAATATTTTTGTGTTGGGTAGCCTATTTATCGAGGAAGGCTATAGGCTATATAACATCACGCTACAACCAAGATGAGCGGAGCAGTAATGAAAAATATTGCAAAAACGGGGAAAATCGCACGGGTAGGCGATTCGACGCGACGGGAGGGTCGGGAGAGCAAGAAATTTAACGCGGACGAAGTCGCGGGCAGAAGCTAGTGTATGATAATTTCGCAGTATTGAAGGCCGCACGTCAATTGCAGCAAATCTACCTAGTATGAGCTGGCTTGATATTCTATTGAAACTTCGTACTACGCTAGGCAAGTTCAAGCTCCCCGTCAGTGTTACAACAGCTGTACAATGACCAGGGGCGTAGCTACCGCCGTATCTGCCGTATCAATTATACGGGGCCCCCGGGCTACGGGGGCCCCCGACGTGCGTAAGCAAAAATTAATAAAAAATTTAATTTCAAAAACGACAAAAGTCACAAAAAGTATTTTTTTTTCCCGCGTAAAGCATGCGTTTCAAAGTTGGCAACACCCTACATCGGTTATCGCGGGCTGCAGGATTTCCCCGCTTATATTCTTTTTCACCGATGGGTACAGTGACACTTAGTCACGTGACTTAAATAGTGAGGTCTCTTTGCGTAATGAATTCGATTATTAGCAAAAATCGAGAACTTTTGCAATTGAACATTAATATTTTTTTTTTAAATAGATGTTGTTATTTATAAATATTTTTTAATAAAGATTATGGATGTAAAAAGAAAAACACAACAACTCATAAAAATATTTTTAATCTAATTCGTTGTCAGATTGCATTGTCAAAAGCCGAACAGACATCCAAATCACTTAAGTCAATAATAAACTCATCTCCGCTCTAGTAAAGTCGCCCTGCACAGATAACAAAACTTGACAATTTAACAACATTATGTTTAAACAACTTGTTCAATAATGCTGGGGTTACATTAGCGGGCTACGGCGAATATTCGTGTTAACGCGATAAATGTGGCCGGCGAAAATCGTGTCATCGCGTAGTATTCGGGCTGTCGGTAAACTGGCGCGGATTAAAGGGGTTTGTCGCGACAATATTCGCTTGGGTGGCTACATCTACGTCAATTCAATGTCTTCCAGACTTTGAAGCAAGACGGACGTGCCTGTATTTTTTGTACACTATGGAGTGGAGTAACGAAAACGTGTTATGATTCATTAAATTTTATGAAACGGAGAGTATAATAATTTACTGACATATAATGCAAAGCCACTATTTCCTCCATTTTTAAATTACCGCCTACGTCTCGGCCGCACAGTTGGGAACTGAACAACACAATCCGGCACGATGCATCGCGTCAACTCGACACGAATCTTCGCCCGCCTTAATGTAGACAAGAACATCGCCTATGCCCGATACGATGTTTTTGTCGCGCCAACGCGACACGAATCTTCGCCCGCTAATGTAGCCCCAGCATAAGAAACACACGGAAAGCATTCGAAGCAGACGCACTCGTAAAATAGCCGATCTGATTTATCATTATGGTGCGTCAATATCTATTACTGGGCGGCTCATTTCACGAATCAAACGCTTGTTATATATTTATATTCTCGTTTTTAAAAATATACATTTTTGGTAAAATAACTTATTAAAATTGGATAATAGTAGAATTGTGTATTATCTTCAGTTTGCCGAAAAAAAGGCAAGGAGAGTTATTTAATTTGAATTTGAATTGTTTATAAAAGTTTTGGAAAAAGTGCAGATAGATTATTAAGATAAATAAATATTTCTTTTAATTTTATGCAAACATTTTTTTTTCCTTTTGTGAGAAATCCTCACAAGGGCCCCCAAACGAATTTTTATACGGGGCCCCGCCAAGGCACGCTACGCCACTGACAATGACCCCTTTTCAGGTTTTCTGTTATTTTAATTACCTACTTCTATAGATAGGTAGGTAATTAGTACCTACCTACTTAAACTCACATAGCTCATCTATACTTATAATAAAACTGTAGAGAGGTCAATTCTGTACATTGAAAATACATTCAAAATTAATATTGTAGGATGAATGGTGATCGATACTGATGCCAAAAATGCAATCAGTAAATTTTTTGTCTGTCTGTCTGTCTGTCCGTCTGTCTGTATGTGCACGCTTGGGTCAAAAACTACTGAAGGGATTTTAACCAAACTTGGTACGATTGTAGTCCATATTCCTGGGCAGGTTATAGGCTATATAACATAACGCTAAGGTACATAGGAGCCGAGCAGTGACGATAAATTTGAAGCAAGTCGGATGAAAATGCGCTTTCGACCTCTTATCCTCGCAAAATTAACCTGGATTAACACATAGGCTACTTTTTATCCCGGTAGTACGTTCACGCGGGAAATTATCCGACTTCCACGCGGGCGAAGCCGCTGGCAAAAGCTAGTTATTATTACAGAAACTACATACTTACCTATCAATTTAGCGAACCTATTTTATGCCTAGGTAGAGTCAGTTCACTGCCCGAAGTCAGTGATTTTTGAAGCTCGTTCTCAATCGATTCTTCGAAAACATTCCGGAAACTCGGAAAGCGTTAAAAAATCTGCCGTACTCGATTTTTTACTACCCGTTGGAATTAGTTACCGCGTTGGAATTAACGCCCGTGGGAACAGACTGCAAACACAAGCAATCCGATGAATCATGGTCAAATGCCGAAGTGTAGTAGGCGGAGGTGGTATAGTATCTAGTTATACAACCACATTGCGACAGTGTTTAAGACGTATGTGAGAGTGTAATTGCCATCAAACGATTCTGAACTGAGCCAAACCCTAATAGATTCAGAAAAAAACAACAATTTTCCCGACCCAAGCGCGACTATTGAGCGCGTCTTAGAAGCTGCACGTGCGCAATAGGCGCGTTTGCGTCACATAGACCCTTGTTGGTATGGCAGTCAAGCTAAAACTACCTAGAATATGGACACCTATGAACTAGGGAGTTGTACCAGCTTGTCACCGCGCGGCGCCGAACACACTGAGAAAACTGACAATCATAAAAGAGGTGAATTCAGCTTAAAGTATGATGAATTCACTCAAAGGACGGAGCATAGTGATTCACCAAAAAGAACGATGATAATACTGATGTTGATGATAACAGTATTTAAGATGATGTGTCACCATGGATTTAGTTTTAGTTACCTACTATTTTTCGATGCCTTCCTCATATATCCAGTTATATCCTATTAGTTTTCCTACAATTTTTCGGTGACTTCCTCACATATTCAGTTATGTCATACAATTTTTCCAACTATTTTTCGGTGCCTTCCTTATATATCCAGTTATATCCTATTATTTTTCCTACTATTTTTCGGTGACTTCCTCACATATTCAGTTATATCATACAATTTTTCCTACTATTTTTCGGTGCCTTCCTCATATATCCAGTTATATCCTATTATTTTTCCTACTATTTTTCGGTGACTTCCTCACATATTCAGTTATGTCATACAATTTTTCCTACTATTTTTCGGTGCCTTCCTCATATATCCAGTTGTATCCTATTATTTTTCCTACTATTTTTCGGTAACCTCCTCGTATTTTAGGTTAGGTCCTCTTACTTTTCCTACTATTTCCTCATATCTCTGGTTATAGCCTATTATCTTACGGAGGTCGCCCTCAATAGGAGGATTGTGTTTTTTAATAAACCAATTAATATCTCTATAATACACCAGTGATTAGTTGTAGTTCTACTCATTCTCCATCAGTAGGACTACAACTAAATACTGGTGGATTACACAGAAATTGTTTGGATTATTAGAAATCACAATCCTCCTATAATTGAGGGCGCCACTGGACTTACATGATCCCCTTATTTTTAAGTATCCAATATTGGTTCTTTCCTTTTAAATATTATTAGGTGTGAGCTCAACATTAAAAAAAACTGAAGAACCCTAAACTTGAACCTTAAAAAAATGGAGAGTAAGTAAAAAAAATAGAAAAAAGTACCTTGGCAAGAATGGTAAGAAGGTGAAAAGGGATGTATGTATAAATTAAACAGAAAATTGAATGGTATTTTTATTTCCATAGTATGAATGAATAATTATTATATACTCTAAACATTTATATTCAGTATAAAAGAAGACTGTTTTGTTTAGAAACATCCTCGCCATAATGATTACAGTATCTATTTGTCGGTCATTATAAAGAATCATTATATACATTATGTTCAATAATTCTAGTTTTTACAAATTAAAATAAAGGTTGAGACGAGTAGAAATTTAATTTACAAAAAATAACAAACTTTACATTAATGTACCTATAACTAAAACATTTTTGCCCTTAAGGTGATTGCTTCAGGGTAGCCGTTTTTTGCAATTTGCAGGCCAGTGCTAGGTTGTATGTTAATTAAATGTTGCACGCGGGTGTAAGTACATAAGTTGTACTACATACGTCTTACACCCGCGTCTAACATTTCAATCAAAACCTAGCACTGGCCTGCAAATTGCAAAAAACGTAAGAAAATTTGAATTTCGCGGGCTACCCTGACGCTTTCACCTTAAAGCTGCATACAATAAATTGGTTATATTATTATAGTAAATATCTATTTTCAAGTAAAGTGCTACTATAAACACTCCGATGAGACTAATCTATCCCTCATACAAATACTTTACTTTAAAATCTATTACTAAAGGTGAACGCACACTTTTCAGAGCCGAAGGAGGCGAAAGTCTATAAAAATTCCTTTGTTTTGCAAGTAATTCAATTCCTCAATAACAGGGTCAAAAATAGCTTTGTTTCCATATTTAGTTTTGTCAGCAGAATGGCAAATAGCTAACAGCAAAATGTTATTCAACAATGAAAATAAATGTGGTGGGAGTGCTGGCAAGGAAACGTATACACCACCAAGCTTATGCACCCCAGCGTGGCTCCCCAAAGGATTTCCAATTTCAAAATCATCATAGTATACTACTAAAGGAAGAATAATGTCCGACGCCTGCGGTGTACACATTGCCAGCCATACAGATCCCTGCATTACATTTTCTAGACACATTGGCCTCATCGGATTTTCTTCACGGATTATTAAATTACCCCTTAGGTGGTTCAAATAATCCGTTACATCTTTCCAAATAGTGTCAATGGAAAAAAAATTCTTCAAAACCTGGCGAAGTTGAATTACTTGCATTGTACGTGGCTTGGTGTGTAATGTTAAAGTGTTACTCCTTTGTGAAATGTCAGGACAATAACCAACGATTACTTCATGTGGTGGTATAAAAGAACCTAATAAATTCAATTCTCGGAATCTCAAATATTCTGAACGAAACGGAAAAAAGATGCCCTTCAAAGCTGTGTTGAACTTATGAAGTCGTTTATTAATTTCGCTTCCAGACATGCTTTCCTCATCAGCTAGCACAGGGCCGAATACGGACATTAAAGACGGTGCGATATTGTCAAGAAGGGTTTGCAAATGACTAACCATAGCTTGTACAGACGATCGAGATACAGAGGGATTTACATAGAGCGTTGAAATAAATTTCAAAACTTCTTTATGAATAATACTATCAGCATTATCAAGGACTTCCGGTTCACTATCAGCTTCAATGTATATGTGCTCAGTTGCTACTTTGGTAGTCTCTGTTTCACACATAGGAACTACGCAAGCCTCGTTTGAGGTGGATGGCAAATAACGAGTGTTTACTTTATTCAAATGTTTTAAGTTAACATGTTTTCTAAATTGTCTAACGTCCGTGAAATACCGGTAGCATGCGTCTTCACCACATTTATAAACTCCAGTAATATCAATTTTTTCACATTCTTTCCTTATGTGGGTAATAAGTGAAGAAAACGTGGGAAAAGTCCTTTTACAACTGTGACACTTCATCTTAATTTAAATTGTGACTCCGAGAGTAACTAATATCTCCTTCACAGATTGTGACATACGATCGTACGATGTTTTGACTTTGTAAAAACCAATTTGGATAATAAGCCAAATGTTATAGCTTTCAGTAGGATATTTAGCCGCAGTAGCATGAAATATTTTAAAAGTCACATCAACAGCCTCAGTTAGTGTTGTGAACTTGTAAAACGTATTGTCACATACTGTGAAGGAGACACCTGACTGGCGGCACCAAATTATAAATGGTTGGAGGCTAATACCTAGGTTTTGAAGCTTTTGGCGACGCTCCTCAATTACCACTTGCACGTCTGCGTCATCATCCACGATGGTCACAAATCCATCCAATATCTCCGCTCGTGAAGCTTGCCAGTCTTTTCTAGATCGACGGGCAGGCGGAATATTAAAGAGACAGCCGAGTAGCAATATCGCTGCTATTAATTTTGTCTCCGGTTGTTCATCTGGAAAGAAAATAATAATAGTATATTTGACACAACACATCATCATTAACTGAGCAAATAGGGAAAAGTATCAGAACAAAATAAAATCTTATCTATATAAGTAAAAATGAATTGCCGAAATGTGTGTCCGCCCGCCCGTTACTTCTGAACGACTGCACCATGTTAGATAATTTTTAAATTCTTTTTTGTCTATATATTTTATAACGGGTTCACCGACCCAGGGAGGTCGAGCACCTAGAACTATATAACAGAATCATTTCCTTACCGTCACAAATTGCCAATGTATCAGCTATTTTTCGACGAAGAAACGAGTCCTTTGTGGTGTTAAGCTTCTGCTGAGCAGCTATTAGTATGTTTTCCGATGAAGCATCCAAGGCGTCGAGGCCCCCGGATTTATCAGGGAACAGTGCTTCGTAGTCATGAGTCAGGAGTCGCCATCCATCACTTGACTTCAGGATAGGATACTTATTGAAGTACTCCTGTAATGTCCCTTCCTCGTAGTACAAGTACCGGAGGCGAGCTCGCACCGTCTCCCGCCACAGGGCACTGACCTCCTGCCACGGACCAGCTGAAGGACTTGACAGCTGCTCTAATGCTGACGCTACGTCCTCCACTTCACCTGCACACAAAAATTAAAACGATTAATAATTAGTACAATGACAATAACGGTTCTTAGATTCAGATATTTTGTAATTTGTAACGAAAATTTATACTAATTCAGATATTTTTCTCAATAATTTTGTTCTTGATAATTTAATTCAATCTGAAAACATAAAATTTCTTGAAAAGGAG
Organism: Aporophyla lueneburgensis; assembly: GCA_932294355.1. Classification (NCBI taxonomy): domain Eukaryota; kingdom Metazoa; phylum Arthropoda; class Insecta; order Lepidoptera; family Noctuidae; genus Aporophyla; species Aporophyla lueneburgensis. The sequence goes on along the minus strand of OW028746.1, from coordinate 14,170,068 downwards.
TTACCTTCTTTAAGTCCGGTCAGGTCGATTCCAGCGAGTGGAGGGGTGTCTAGCCTAGGACTGGACTTGGAGCGAGAACGTGACTTGGGCTTTTCAATAAGGCCCAACGAAACTAAATGCTGCCGTCGAGCCCTTCTGGCGGTGACTAACCAGCCAGAGATATTGCGCTTAGCCTGGTAAGCATCAGCCGGCAGGTACGGCGCGTAGTATAGGGGTGGTGACTCCTCTTTAAATAATCTGCCAATGTCGTAGGATAGAGCAAGCAGCTGCGAATCTGTCAGAAGTACCGGGTTTTCGGCCGTAATGAGCTTCTCCATAAGCAGCTTGCATAAACGCCCACGCACGTTTGAGGGTAAGGTGCCCGTTTTCTGCCCAATTGCTATTATTTGTTTTCCCTCGACTGATGAATTCAGTATGGTATTCACCTGAAACACAAATAGTATAAGTATGGCATTACAAACTAAATATGCAAGGTAAAAGTTAAAAAAAAATGTCACTAAAATGTTGAAAATACAGGTTCAATACCTACCTTCCATTCAGTATAATGATCAGTTGGAGTCGGTGCCAGTCTAGGCATCATGCATTTAGTTGTTAGTTATAGCTGTCACCAACTCCAAATATATTACTGATCTTTGTGACATATAGTATAGCTCCTAAACGGCCGTCCGTACACACATACAGGACAGGACAGGTACAGACGTTAAACTTATCTGTTTACGCCGGGGGTTAACAATATTGAATGTCAATTTAAATTCCTTATCAAAAGTACAGGATAATAGGCAATAACTTACTAAATTGCTCCCGGTGGACTCTTGTCTAACTGCTTCACCCACTGACGACGACGAGTCCAGTGGTATCACCAGTATGTCACCATCCTAAAATAATATTTACTTTGAGACAATGTTATAATAGTACATGTAACAAAAAGGTGTGATAATATGAGTATGTACGGTCAATTAACCTCAATAATCGTTGAAATAATCACTAAATGTGTCCGAGTGCGACCGTTAACTAACAGGCTATAGCTAGCCCTAGCCGGAGATAACTCAAGGGAAGTGTTATATTTTTTTACTAGTAATCGGTTCAGCATTGCAGGTGTGAACGGTCCTGCCCTCGTCCCTTGATCCGGCCCTGATAAAAACTAATCGATCAAGATCAGGATTGATCCTGGTCTCAAAGAATGTCTATACCAAATTTTGCATCGGTTCAGTGTCTTAGGTATGAAAATGTGAAAAGGTCCTGCCCCAGCCGACAGATAGACAGACAAACTTACTTTCGCATTTATAATATTAGTATGGATGTAATTACAAATTAATACATATTGCTCTTGAACCAAAAAACAGTAAGTACGAGTACTTTTCTACAATTTTGCAGAACTTACCAAATTTTCCTGGTTAAGTCCTGCTTCGCAGTCTTGGTTGAGGATTGAGCTTTGCAGTCCTTCACACGGTGGCAGAGGCTCTAAGTTACAAGGTAGACTAGTTAACAAGTCATTCCTCAGGACCTCTTCAAAGAGTGATGAATTGTAGGAGTTATCCTGAAATTTAACAAGAAATTTAAAAAGGTAATAATAATGTACTTAGTTGGTAAACTAACAAGACTGATGAAAAGTTATGATTTTGTTCCACTTTTTAAATAAATACTGCACCGGTTAAATTGTTAGGTATCTTAAGAAGACTTTAAAATAATAAAAGTTAATAAGTAGGTACCTACCTACCTACATGCAAGTAGGAGAATGTGCATTTAAGCGACGCAGGGCATGTGTAAGCAAAAAGTTTAAAACAAAATTTACTTTTTTGAAATACAATTTAACATGAAAACAAACCATATCTTTTGGTTGGTCGCTTTTTAACATGGCCAGAGCTGCTTCAAACCGGAGTCTGTCCCCTATTTGAGGGAACATACTATGTATGTCTTGTTTACTAAGCATCTGCATTGTTGCGATATCAATTCTTTCAGCTGAAAAAAAAGGTAAATTTAACAGCGCCCTGATTGCAGCTGTGAAATGCACTACGTCGCATCGACTTTATAAAATGTAGGTTGGTAGAGCTCGTCTAAGCTGAAATGACGCGCCCCACTACTTAAATTTGTATACGTACACTACGGTAAATGCGGTAGTGGGGCGCGTCATTTTAGTTTAGACGCACTCTACCTATTTGTTTTTTTTTGGGTTGCAGTTGCACATCGAATCTAGTGTATAATATAAATATGAACGTATATCTAGGTAGGTGGGTAGGTACCATACGACAAGACTATTCTTGGTTGGAGTGTACAGCGGCCAAAAAAGTGTTATTTTCGCAAATCGTTTATTTTCTCGATTCTATAGTATGTAACACCTAGAAAGGCTAAAAGTGTCTGGGTGTTTTTTGTCTCCGACCAACCGTTTGTCGTAAAAACGATGTCGAAGGGATCCATAGGTAAGGTTATGTTAGAACTGTGACCTTGAAATTGGTCGCGAAATTTTTTTAAGTATATTTTCATAGTGCCTCTAAGACGACACTCTGACCCTATTCTTGCTAGAAATTAGAATGTGTGAATGTAATGTGTGAGCTCATGCTAGCAACTTACTAGGTAGGTTTGTCAACTTACTTTCAAAACGATCGATGTAGCGTTCCAAATTCCACTTCTTCAAAAGATCACGCGTAGCCATATCCATTTTTGCACTGATCAAACACGTTCACTGGCACTAATGGAATTGTTATTGCTATTAATTAAACGAGTCGTGAGTCGTGACTTGCCGGCTGTAGCGGTGAAATACAAATGGCCGACCGAAATGGCGCGGCGGCGGAATGAAGTGAGAGAGGGAGACCTCATTATATAATGCCGTCACCTTAAATTTGTAGGACATCATTCAAATGCTACTCATAAATGGGTCTCTGTAATAATAATTTAGTAGGATACACATAAAATAATATGTCTATATTATTGAACTTTGATGCTTACTCTAAAAATATGAGATTATTTAATCGTATTATCATAGGATTCACATAAAATAATATGACTGTAATATTAAAAAATGATGCTTACTTTAAAAATATAAGTTTAAAGCATTATAATTTAATATAGTACATTAGGGGGAGGTCATCGTATTTTTAGAGATACTTCTTCATATTAAACTATGAAATCTATTTATATTACGGTGACTGTCATTGTGTTTTTTAATTAGAATCTTATTTATAATTATCATACTAATTTATGGGACAGTGGACCATTTTCTATTACATTGTGTTATTATTTGAAGAAGACAATGTTATTTCATAATTACAAATTTTTACGATGACAAGTATCATAATATTGCATTATTTACCCAAAAAATTCGATTCCATCTTAACACATTTCAGTTCTAGCGTAATATTTACTTATTATCAACATATTATAAGACAACGCATCTATTTTAAACCAACGTCACGATATTTTAAGATTATGCCAAAATGACATTTTTCTCAGTGCACCCTGATGGCCCCACTGGATGGGTACGGTTTAGCTCAATATCGAAAAAAAAGGCTGATTAGCTTGTATTGTCCCCGCCCAATACAAGAAATTTCTCCAGTTATATTTAAGTGCCATTAATTGGGGGCACGCCTATTGCCATCAACCGGGCACAAATGCAAACTCCGGGCTGCTACTGAGAAACAGACAGAAAAACCCAATAACATTTTGCCCGACCGGGAAATCGACCCCAGGACCTCGTGCTTATCAGTAGCGCTTGCGACTACTAGACCAACGAAGCAGTCTAAACTGAACATAAACATTATAAAAGATAACTAAGCGACTGAATGAAAGTAATGCCAAGTCCATTACTCTGTTAGCCCACTCATTAATGTGCAGCCTTTAACATTTTAACAAAAATCTTCAATGCTACAGATAATAAAATAATAATAACAGTTACGAAAAAGTTAATCATCTCCGAACGATCGTGATTTTGGCTAGTGGATTGCCATCAGCGATATGCATGGTCATTCGTGACTGATTGCGCATTTTTCTTTGGTACAAAATACATAAATATAAAACGGATGGATTCGATTGATGGCATAGGTAGGTGGATATGTATTTGTTTCCGACCTTCATTTAGGTACTATAACGCTCACATTCAAACACTATTCACAGCTACTAATTATAACCATGTATAGGATTACCAAAACATTAAATATCGGCAACATCCACCGACAAAGATAGCAAACAGTCATTTGCATAGGTACAGTAGGCCGCACATCCCTCAGCCATGTATTGTATGAAACCAGCATGTCCTGGTGCCGTATATCGAAATACCGTAGTACGCTAAAGGGCAGAGTTTACCACCGAGTTTTGCCATCATCGTTCTTACACCGTGCGGTCCACTGTACTGAACTGTATTTAACAGAGGTTGCAGGTATTGCATTAGGTTGCGTCACATGCAATTACACTATCTGGTGCACTCTTGACAATCATTGTGAGCACAATGGAATAAAACAGTGAGAAAATACGCAACTCCCTAATCCAAACAGATTTCTATGTGTGCTTGCGATCACATACTTAGTTGCTAGGTTTTGTAACTAGCAGCAATTTTAATCTAGCCACGTATACGTACCTACCTACAGTTAATGCACATGATAGTTGCATTTAAAAAAAAACGACAAGGTGTGATTTAGGTTCGTCCACCGAGAGGAATGGTAAAATTACGGCCGTTTTTACGTTTCCGTACGTCCAAAACCGACTCCGTCAAGCCACAGGTTCGCCTTGGTACGTTCGGAATGAAAACCTCCACATAGATCTAAAAATCCCCACTATCCTCCAATTCATGAAACGCAACCTGAAGCGTTTCTTCGATAAAGCCGTAACCCAACGCAACCCCTTGGCTGTCGCGGCCGCCAGCTATATCATATCACCACCCCCTACCCGTCCCTTATCAGTAGAGTTCGCCGCCTGAGGCACATACTGACCGACCCTGATGACACCATTACCCACCTCCAGGAGAGCAGTAGGGCCACTAGCACGCTAATAAAGCCAAAACGTTCGTGTTACCGACCTTGCCGCCGAGGTCTGTCGCGTCACTCCCGACTAAATAGTCCCCCCCACCCCGCCCCGCGACCGTCCGAGGCCGAGGTCCGTACCCCACAGGGGGTGCCCTTAGGTATTAATCGCTTTAGTATTTAAGTTTACATAATCCCTGGCTGAAGGCATTAAATTCACTTTTAACACGTTGAGTGCCGGTCACGCGATATCGGTGATTCGTCGGCTCTGCATTATGGGCGATCACGCGATATCGCGTGCTTGCTACTTGCTTGCTACTAACAATTTTGTATGCGCTCTTAAATTTCTGGCCATATCGGATTAACCATCAATCTGTGTTTGGCACTCAACGTGGTAAGGAATTCACAGGAAAGCCCGGTTGAGTAGTTACGACCTTTTACGTCAACTACGAGATGTCATTTCCAAAAAAAAAGGTTACGTACCTACAGGGTGCCAACGGAACTCAATTACTAAGGCTCTGTTGTCCGTCCGTCTAACAATGGGCTGTATTTTTAACCGACTTCAAAAAAAGGAGGAGGTTATCACTTAGACTGTATTTTTTTTAATGTTTGTTACCTCATAACTTTTGACTGGGTGAACCGATTTTGATGATTCGTTTTTTATTTGAAAACTGATGCTTCCCGAATGGTCCTATTTTAATTTGGTTTCATTCGAACAATGGGATCCATGTGAAAACCATATAAGTCGTAAAGCATTAAGTATTTGCGCGACAAATGAACGAATAACGCGATTAGATAAGTGCAGGGTATCTACCATAACTAAAAAGTTAAAAATAAAAACTTTTTACAAAGAAAATAGAAACCGACTTCCTTAAAAAAAAAACATTACAAAGACAAAAATAACTTTAATTTCAGAAGTCGGTGGCCAAAAAACCTTAAATACAGCTCCTAAGACACCGACTTCCAAAATTAAAGTTATTTTTGACTTTGTAGTGTTTTTTTAAGGAAGTCGGTTTGTATTTTTATGTAAAAAGTTTTTATGAACCGTAATATGTAGACAGTTGAAATTTTTCACAAAGAAATACAGATTTTTATAGCCGCGATTATAAAAACAAAGGTTTAAACATTCTGTGTGGTGCCGGACGTAAAGATTAGCACTATCACATTTCTTCTCGTGGGTGTCGTAGAAGGCGACTAAGGGACTTACTAGAGAATGGGCAGCAGCGTTCTCTATACATTTTACCACAATATTGCGATGGCCCACCCGCCTGCCAAGGGTGGCGATTATGCCAAACCCTCCCAAATTAGGAGAGGCTTATGTCCAGCAGTGGACGTGTTTCGACTAAAATGATGGGTATATAACCCTTCGCTTGCGACTCTCAATTGACCGGGTTTTTTAATCATAATTATGTCATAAGAGAAAATGAAGTTTATGTTTGTAGTCAATTTTTATGTCGTTTCTCAATGTATTTTACTGTGAGTAACCGCAAACTTGCAGTCGTAGCAGTACCTAAGTGCTATTTTTGTAGTGCAAGTGTAACCAGTGATGTGGTTGATTGCACATAAATACTCAAAATATATTAATTTATTTCAGTATTTATGTGCAATCAACCTACTTCATAATGTAACCCCTCATTTCGGATCCTATTGCTCTAAAAATAATAATCTTTTTTAGGGTTCCGTTGCCAAATGGCAAAAAACGGTACCCTTATAGATTCGTCATGTCTGTCTGGCTGTCTGTCTGTCTGTCTGTCCGTCAGTACGTATGTCACAGCCACTTTTCTCCGAAACTATAAGACCTACGCTGTTGAAACTTGGTAAGTAGATGTATTCTGTGAACCGCATCAAGATTTTTACCCTACCCATACATAGAACTGAAACTTATTTTTTTTTTTCATCAAACCCATACGTGTGGGGTATCTATGAATAGGTCTTCAAAAATGGTATTGAGGTTTCTAATATCATTTTTTTCTAAACTGAATAGTTTGCGCGAGAGACGCTTCTAAAGTGGTAAAATGTTTCCCCCCCCCCCCCCCATAACTTCTAAAATAAGAGAATGATAAAACTCAAAAAAATATATGATGTACATAACCATGTAAACTTCCACCGGAAATTGGTTTGAACGAGATCCAGTAAGTAGTTTTTTTTTTAATACGTCATAAATCGTAAACCGCAATTTACCTTTCATTCAATCAACTCAAATATAGAAATTAAAAAAAAAAACATTTAATTTCATAAGCATAAACCTTATTAAACATAAACCGAGGATACGATTACTACCTACAGGTTTGTACGGAACCCTCGGTGCGCGACGCGAGTCCGACTCGCACTTGGCCGGTTATTAATTCTTTAGCACGCATGTCTTTCAGAAGGATTGTTTATAAAGTAAATATTTTTCATTAGGTTCCTACCTAGTTATTTCTGAAATAAGCAGCTATGACAGGCAGACAGACGAATCTCAGCATACGATTCCTACAATAATATTTACGTTTAGACAAGTAGTGGGTAAGTAGGGCGTCGTGGATATACCTTCAAAGGTTCTTGCTTCAATGCTAAAATAAGGTGCTGCCTGTGTGGTGCTTACCTGATTACCTGCTTACCCAACGTAGCTTTGCGTCATCGGTGTAAATAGAACTATAGTATCGAGCTAGTGTAATCAAATGAGTAAGCAATTCACGTTGTCTTTTGGTGCCATCAGCTGATCTGACGAAATAGTTCATTCTTGAATAGACGAATCCATTCTGATCAGACCTTTATTTTGTCAACTGGATCTTAAATAAGACAAATAACTGTAATTTAGAATTGTACTTGAAAAACATGTTCTTCCATAGGTACATCGATATACAACACGGTTATGTATTCTCCAAAGTGCAAATATAAGTTTATGATCGCAAACAAAAAAATTGTGTGATACAACTACAAAGGCCCTAGGGGTATAAGCATAGTGAATTTGCCCTTGAAAGATATCGGGACGATACTTAGAGGATTTTTAGGTATTAATAAGATATTAAGATCCTGAAAAAAAAGAAAAAATGCAAAAATCTGACAAAATCAGAAAAAAATGATTTTCTCAGGAACGCGTTAATCTATTGATTTGAATTTTGGATATGTTTTGGGGGCTGATAGTAGCTTCTAGGAAAAAAAATTAACATCTTTAACGGTTGATAAGAACCTTGAAAAAAATTCCACTTTTGTTTTAATTTAGATTTTTAACTATGATATGATTCTGGCACAATTATGAAACATTTTTTTCGAATTCCCCATTCATTTTTCTATAGATTTACGTGCTTTTAAGATTTTTAAAAAAGGTACGCCATGTTGCAAAAAAATAAAAACCATTTTTTGTGCAAATATTTACTTCACGTATTTTAAGCCTGCACCTTTATTTGTGTCGCTCGTTTATGTCTTTTATTCTTATTTAAAGTAGTCATGTCATGTCTAAACCAATAGTTAAATCTTAAAATATCAGTGAATATCAACTAAAATATTATAAACATTGTACGCACGGCGACAAATTAAGCGATAGCAGCAACGCTTGATGAAACAGGTAATCATACCATTAAATACGTAAAAAACCAGTCAAACATACGCGAAGCTCAAATTCAGTCTCGTCATATCATTAGGAAGGTTTATAGATGTTTTATTGAGTATTAAAAAAAAAAAAACTATAGGTCCCAAAAGCATATTTAGGCATAGTTGTGAGTGGGCAAATGGTCTTAGAACAATTGGCTACTCTCACGTTGCTGGTATTGTTTATTATTTGTCACGCGAAAGATATTTGAACAGATTCTGAGGCCTGCTGAAACACTAAGCAAATTATTTGATGCAGACAATGTTTCGCCTGTGTTTTCTTTTTGTGTGTGGCAAATCATCAAATGACGGCACCCGCTCTGGGCGGAAGGGCCTGTCAGACTTTTACTGACTAAAACCCACCCGTGTTCCTTCAATTGCCCATATGCCAGGGCCACGGTAACTCTTTCGAACATATCGCGCGACTAAGACGCGAAAAAGGCTTGGTTTATTTTAGAGTTCTAAGGAACCGTAGACTTTAGTTTTCCGAAAGTAAAAGAAGTTTTTAAACCGGTTTAGTAGTTTTTTGAGTTTATCCATTACAAACAATTTTACTACTAATCAAATCTTTCCTCTTATTAATATTAGTGGAGATTAATTTCAAGTTGATGCCTCTAACAGACAGACTGTCGGACGGAAAGACGGACAACAAAGTGATCTTCGATGAGTTCCGTTTTTCCTTTTGAGGAACGAAAAACGGAGCCGTTAAAACGCCGTTAAATCCCGTTAAAACCGCTAAAACACAAAGCTGCCGTAACTCGCTACGAGCTACAAAACTTGACTCTGCATCTGTTTTTTGAAGGATGTCTCCCATGTCCTGTGTATCCTTGAAAAACTTACGTGAGTAGCCAAGATGCCTGAAATAATCCGAATAATTTAAAAATATTGTGTCTAAATTGCTTCATGTCCGTCACTATTAAGTGGAGCGCAAAATTATATGTGTACCGTACTACACAATTCCTTAAATGGGCTTTACTCAACGTCTCTTATTATGAAAGGAAACCTCTTAAATTTGTTTGTGCAATGTAATACAATATCGCAGTATCTCAGTAATCACTGCGTTAGATCCTTTCCCTGCTCGGTAAGCTGATCGCCTTGCTTGCAACACTGGGCGTGTGACAGATTTCCAAGTCGACGAGATAACTAGGTTTATTTTGAGTTCTTACATATTTTTATGTTGGCACATAATCGCGTTATGGCAAACACTATCACAATACTTTAAAAAAACTACTATACTACTTCAATTTTTTGGCACGAAGCAAAACCTTTAAACCCCCGACGAAAACAAAGAGATGTTATAAGTATGACGGCTACGTCGCCGCGTCGTTCTGTGTATTTGTCTGTGTGTCTACCTGTGGCATCTTAGCTCCCAAACAGATTGGTCGGATTTAAATGTTTATTTAATTGTACGGCTGCGGGGTTGTTATTGTAATTGCGTAGCACACTAACTGTAGGAATGTCTTGCACTTTAGCAGTTCAACAACTTTTATTACGTTATTTACTTTACGTGTGCAGACAGATTTGACAGCATTAAGAAGCAATGTATGAGCTATTGCTCATCCGTTGCGCTATTCCTTCAAAATGATTCAGATTCTGACTGATAATTTGTTACGCAATTAAGGTGCTGGTTTAAGTACGTTTCTGATTGTTGTAGGGATCTTAGCCATACAATAGTAATTTATTTCACTTTCATTTGTTTGACTGACTTGAAATTTTGTGTACCATATACGTTTATAGCGCTTAATAGTTTATTTTGTAATTAAAGTTAAAAAAAGTGCTTAAAATAACAAAACCTCATCAAATTTGCCAAGTTTGATCATTTTTTTCTTACTATTTTAGAATAGATGTATAGGTCGTTACCTAAACTTCATATAAACACAATAACATGACGTCAATAGATACTTTGAATTTTCATGACTATGATAGGCAAAAAATGTTCTAAACTTTACCCTCCTCCCTTGCTCGAGTAACTGTTGTGATCGGTTACAAACAGCTTGATCTAGTACTGCGCTGTACAGAAACAGTTTGACAACAGAACATCTTTGTGATGGCTCCGAAGGTCTATAACAAATTACCAAAATTTATAAGGAGTGAAGACAGTGTCCGTAAATTCAAAAGTAAACTGTATTTATTCCTAATGGATATGACATATTACTCTAACGAAGAATTTTTAAATGATAAAATATAGGTAACATTACCAGTCCTTTAATGTAATTTACCATTGACATGCATGTAAAAAAATAGTTATAATTTATTAATTATTGACTTATAATACATTTAATTGTCATTTCTTATAATATGACATTACTAAATTTTGTTATTGACATGCATGTAAAAATAAATTATTCTTAAAACATATGGATGTCAACCATCGAACAGCACCTAAATGAAGTTTGCTCTATTGCCGCGGAGGGCAAACTAAACTCGGAGCAGAAAATGAAAATTTCTACCCTATGCCGTAAAGTAGGATCTGGCACCTCACAAATGGCAGTGCTTTATCAGTCGCTCAAGCAGAATGCCGTTAAGGCATACAACGCGGTTGATGCCCTTCAAGAAAAGCGGTACCTGATGGAACATATTTCGGAGCTCAAGCAGACAATAAAGGACTCTGGTTGTGCGGGAAATGCTTCTTTTGCCGATATGGTAAAAAGGGGTCAAATAACTTTGTTCGCCCCAATAACCTGAGCTCTGTTGCCATTTATCCCAATGATAAATGTAAATCAAGTGACGAGACGAAAGAACTTGTACAAAAAATCATGCAGCCCGAGCAAATGAAGCTGCAGGTTCGTGGTGTCCGGAAAACTAAAAATGGAGGAGTAATTATCAGTACCGAGACAAAATATGACGCTGATAACTAAATCATGCAGTCCAGCTCTCTACATCTGGACTGTCCGCAGACGAACCCAGCAAGCGCAAACCTCGGATTGTGGTTGTAGAGTCCCGACTTCCCTGACTGAAAATGAGGTTTTCAAGTGCATTTTCGAACAAAACGTGTCCGACAAGTTACCAGCGATGTCCTTGGAATCATTCTTGACCTGCATAAAATTAAGCCACAAATCGGGAAAACGAGATGCTATGACCTGTAACTACGTTGTCGAAGTTTCAGCCAGTATACGTAAAGCCATAATCCTTCAGTCAAGACTTTTTATAAATTGGACGTCCTGTCCTGCCAGGGACTTCACGTTAGTAACATGATGTTATAAATGCCAACAATATGGCCATGCAGCAAAAACTTGCCGGGAAATCGTCACTACGTGTGGTCACTGTGGTGACGCTGGCCATTCGATGACTGAATGCTCGAAGAAAGCCGACATCCCGAAATGCGCAGCTTGCTCTCGCTTTAAAAAGCCCAGTGATCACAAAACGGGGGACGCTAATTGCCCTGCTAGGAAAATAGTAGAATATAGATATATTAATTCCATCGATTATGAGGGCACCTAGTGCGTCATACCCAAGGCAACACTTCCGTTTCGCTTTTTGCTGCGAGATACCTGACCACTGTGCTGTCCTACTATACTGTTGTACTACGATTTGCTGCTGTCTAAGCACTATTAGCCGCCCGATTCATAAATGGAATGTAGCAATTTTGTTTTCAACCTGCTAATTCAATCATATTCGTCAACTAAGTGCTAACAACTACATTTTTTCCGTACCTAAATATTATAGACTTTATCCACATGTTTAAAACCTTAGTTATTAGTGTTTAAGTAAATTTAAATATTGTTAAGACATCAGTTGACCTAATATAAATTGTAAGAACTCATGCCGCCTGTGATACAGGTTTATCCTAGTCAAAGAGATTTAATGTCTTTGATCCTAGTACAGGCATCATACTTTGTACTACCTTTATTTTATTCTAAGATTTATACTGTTATTTACCAACTTTTAGTTTTTGAATAAAAATTTATTATTATTATTTATTATTATATAATTGTCATTTTTCTGCACGAACGTGATTTTGTCTTGTATAAATTCAGCATGATTATTAAGAAAAGCGAATATAGTATAACCTATTACACCAATTTCATTGGTAATGGTAGGACATAGAGCTCGACATAAAATGATACCTAAGAACTTTATTGTAATACCTGTGTTCACAAATAAAGATTGATTGATTGATTGATTGAACCTTATGGATGAGAGGTGAGGCCTTAACCAGTGGGCCATCACGGCATCTGAGCAATGATAAAAGCTATACGATGTATGTCCGAACCAAATATGATAATTAGATATCCGATTTTATGCAAATGCTTGAGTGCATAAAATTTTTTTGCTACGAGCTTACAGCCCGCAGCTTCCAACGCGTAGGTGCCAAAAAACATCCCACGGGAACGTGCTGCTGGGAATTAAAGTATACTATGTGTTAAATCAAGTTATATTTATGTCACCGGAAAATAACAAGAACCGGAAATTTATAAATTTTCTAGGAAATTTATAAACCTTCGTAGGATTCTAAACGAGAAATAAATTGTATTATTTTACGCCCACATTTTCGCAAATTGATAAACTTACCGAACTCACGCGTAAAATAATAAGTAAACGCCATGTGCACTCTGATTGGTTGAATAAGTCACGTCACATCGCCTTCCTCTCCACCGCTATTAAATTATCTAAAATATAATCGTTTCTGGCCACAGTTTTAACCTAACCTCCCCAAACCATGTCGGATCAGCCCCGAAGGGTATTTCTAGGCTTTATTTTTTTTTGACATCAACGTCGACCAATCAGATAACAGTGTGTTATTTGCCATATTTTAAAGAAGCATAAAATTAAAAGCTCATCTGTGATTGTTCGAACCGTTTAGAATCTTAAGATTGGATATCCGTTAGTTTATAAATTTACCATGAGACGTCGCAAATTGATAAATTTGCGAAAATGAGGGCGTAAAAAAATACAATTTATCTCTCGTTTAGAATCCTACGAAGGTTTATAAACTTGCGGATCTTGTTATCTAACGGTGACATATATATACCATTTGTAGACTTGGTAGACTTCAGTGTCGTAAAGGGAATTCCGAATAATTGTTTCAATGTACTTCCCTTCCAGACCTCTCATCTGACCATAGTGTGGTTCTGCTTGAGGTTTCCCAGAAATTCTTACTTGTTAAACCTATAGCAAGGCTACATGAACGTAGGACCAACTGGGATATGTTTCGCTCCATAGTAGATTCTACGATTAATATTAACTTGCCACTTAACAATGAAGAGGACATTATGGCAGCGGTTGAACATTTCAACGAGTGCGTCCAACATGCTGCTTGGGATAGTACTCCTGCTCCCAAGAAATACACGGAACCAGACTGCTCAAAACCCATCCGTGATCTAGTAGCCGAAAAAAGACAAGCTCGTAATTTTCAAACTACTAGATTCCCCAGAGACAAAACATGGCTGAACTACCTATCGTCTAAACTTAAAAATCTACTGCATACTGAGCAAAATGATAATATCCAGAAAGACCTACGTAATCTGGATGCTACGGCTGCTAGCGACTATTCGCTTTGGAAAGCAACCAAAAAACTGAAAAGACCCACTGCTTCGAATCCCCCGATACGCAGGAAGGATGGTTCCTGGGCAAAAAGTGACTTAAAAAAAGGCGAAGCATTTGCCTCTCATCTAGCCGATGACTTTGTACCAAACACAGCTCCGAACTTATCGAACACCAACAACGAAGAACTCATTAGCTGCCTTTATGAACCTTATCAACTCGACCTGCCCATTGAAAAGATTACGAAACGAGAGGTAATTGACACCATTATAAATCTTAATCAAAATAAAGCTCCAGGATACGATTTAATTACTGCTAAAATACTCCGCGAAATACCTGATATAGCAGTAAATTTTTTGACAAATCTGTTTAACTGCATACAGATCAGAGGAATCTTCCCACCTCAATGGAAGGTAGCTCAAATTAAAATGGTCCTTAAACCTGGTAAAGCTCCTGAAGAGGCACCTTTCTACAGACCAATCAGCTTACTACCCATTCTGTCAAAGGTTATGGAAATACTTTTTTTAAAGCGATTAAATAAAATAATAGCAGAAAATAAAATCATACCTGACCACCAATTTGGTTTTAGAAAACGCCATGGCACGATAGAGCAGGTGCACCGACTGGTAGAAGAAATCTATAGGGCTTTTGAAAACAAGAAATATTGCTGTGCGGCTTTTCTAGATATCTCGCAGGCTTTTGACAGAGTTTGGCACGAAGGATTACTATACAAGATAAAAAAACAGCTCCCGACCAACTATTACATATTCCTGAAGTCGTATCTTGGGGACAGGTTATTTTATGTCAAGCAAGGAGATGATATAACCAAACTTCACAGGGCTCATGCAGGAGTGCCACAAGGAAGCGTGCTTGGTCCGATCCTCTATTTGATATTTACGTCAGACCTACCAATGACAGACGGCGTCGTGATCGACACTTTCGCAGATGACACAGCAGCCTTAACTGCACATGAAGAACCAACACAAGCAAGCAAAATGCTTCAACGGTCTCTAGACAACATCACGGAATGGCTAACTACCTGGCGGATAAAAGCAAACGAGACTAAGTCAGTACAGGTGACTTTCACAACGCGACGCGAAACATGTCCCCCTGTGTCACTTAATAGACAACAAATACCCCAAGCAAATGAAGCCAAATACCTGGGCATTTATTTGGATCGTCGTCTCACTTGGAAAAAACATATATTCACAAAACGAAAAGCACTGGGAATCCAACTAAGAAAGATGCACTGGTTGCTCGGGAAAAAATCACAGCTGTCGCTGGAAAACAAACTGCTGCTGTACAAATGCATCCTCAAACCAATCTGGACTTATGGAGTTCAACTCTGGGGTACAGCCTCCAACTCAAACCTGGAAATACTCCAGAGGTTTCAGTCCAAAATGCTGAGGATACTTACTAATGCTCCTTGGTTCATAACAAACCAACAGTTACCTACACCACGACCTTGAAATCAGAACAGTAGGTACAAGAAGAGATTAAGCACTCAATGAAATCATACAGAGACAGACTAGACAATCACCCAAACATACTAGCTACGCACTTGATGAATAGTAATTCAACATTCAAAAGGCTAAAAAGAAAGGCCCCTAGAGATTTATAGGGAGCATTACACATTAAGGGAGACAAAGGGGAAAATAATATATCTAACCATACGCTGAATGTTCGCATGGCACAGATTGCAAGATAAACATTTAAAAAAAAAAAACCGCTCAAACGTTTTTGTGTGATTGAGTAACATACATACAGTCATCTCAACATCCAAACATACAAACTTTCACATTTTTTTATTTTTCGCGGCTTCCCGTTTATGTCACCAATTTCAACCGTCCAAACTCCAAACAGCTTAAGGCTTCCACAAACAGGCTCGACGCGGGTCTCGTACAACAATTTCTATAAAAAATCATGGAAATTATTCTACAAGAGTCGTGTCGCGCTTGCGCTGTCGCGTCGCGCCTGTCTGAAGAAGTCTTTAGGCGGGTTTGACACTTTTTCCCATTAATTTCGCGATAATTTTCGTTCAAGAGTCTGACCATTTGTGTGTGATTCCTTGGTCATAACACTCATAAAGCCCATCATGCAATGTGAGCGTACCCTTCAACATGTAACCAGTTTGTAGCTCTCATTCATATAGTTCAATAAACCACATTGCGCACCCACGGTTGCAGTACCACCTTGAATTTGTGCAAGCCTAGTACTTTTTGAAACATTATTAACATAATTAATTACATTACGTTGTAGTGATTATTTTGTGATGTTGCATTATTTGTTTGCCACTTTTTGGCAGTTTAATTGCATATTTCGACCATTTTAAGTTGCAGAATATATTGCAGTCTTAAATGATACCTAATAGTAATCAATCACTGATAAATTACCTACATGGTGACCGGTAAGGAAAATGCATTGATCAGGGAGATCTTTAAATTTATTAATTTAAGGGCCATCATTAGTCAAAGCGTAAAAACAGCAGCAGCCTAATTGTGTAATACAGGTTCGCTATGCTATGTGTGTTTTAGAAGAGAATACGTCCTATCGGTTTTTTTCCAAAATTGTAACTCCATGTAGGGCCACCTAAACATTAATGATTCAAAATAGGAATATGAATGAAACATCTCTCAATTACAAAAAAAAAAAAGACCTATGCGTGCAACATAAATATATTAAATTTTTGTATGCCAGCATAACATGGCGCGGAATGTGTGTGCACTGAATTTTGATGAAACATCTTTTGTACCTATCACATTTCAAGCAAATAAACAATTACGATTGAATCTATTTGATAGGCCCTCTCTATGTCTAGGTTGTAAGTACACTTACTGTATTGCAACAGACGCAACACCTATGTAAGTAGGTACTAGATTTACGGTTGTTCATTATAAATTACCTGATTATAATTTGTCATCAAACTTATCCGTGACCCGTGCGCATTGCGTACGTTTGGTGAGAGAAGTTAACTATAGTTTGCTGAACAATCTGCCATTAGCCGGACGTCAGTATTCAGGGCGCGTAGCTGCGACCAACCTCCGTAGTTATAGGTACCTACATAGTAACGCGGGAGGCCCTCCTCTTAATTTTACACTATGACCTTCTACAAACTAAGATTTCTTCATTGTGGTTGAAAGGCATGATGTTCATTGAACGGTCTTTCGGATTGTGGTAGGTACCTAATGGCACTTGAAATGGTTTCGTTATGCTAATAACACGCTGTTCAGATAACAAAGAATATCAAATGTTAATCTTTCCGCACTCATTGTTAATGGCAGTTTTAACGGTGGGGTGGGGTAACTAATTAGTCTAGATCTAGACTCAAGGTAGGAGGAACAACATATTCGACACAACAAGTTATTAAAAACTTGACAACTGTGAAAACCTATTATGAAGTACAACTTCATATACTTGAAGGTGAAGGCAACCTGTTAATTTAAATGAAGAAAACAAATTCTACCTCGAATGTATCTAGTTTAGGTTAATCAGTGATCCGTTGATCACTTATGATTTGATCATATTTGTGCGTTAAATTGTTTTATGATCGATAACACTTAGCTACTTAAAATGTAGACTCACGATCTGACGAGTCACGATAACGAAGGTTTTAAACACTAATTACGTTCGGTAAAACGCGATAAGTACTAACAATCTTAACATCCTTGAAATGTCTGATTGTCATATGGTCCCGAGATCTTACTCTGGGTTTATTCACATAACTACTATCTTCAGGCATTTTTCTATGTCAGCATGCGTCGCATGACCACCGTAGAAATGGGTTTTATCGACGGAAGAATAGACAAAATTACAGATTGTAGAAAGATTAAAGACAGATTAAAGATTGTAGAAAGATTTGTACCGTTTTATGCTGGCGTAGCATGCAATTCTATCTCTATTCTACCAATAATAGGCAAACTTCTTTCTATGGTGGTCATGCTACGCGTGCAAGAATAAGTAGGAAATTATCTAAGAATTTCTTAGAGAACGAAATGGACAGTAGACTTCTTTCGTTATATTATTAGAGTAGATACCAACATAAGATAGGTAACTCTAGGTAGGTTATTACTAACGAGGATGCGCTAAGGAGTTCCACAAATTTCAAATTTTCTTCAATTTTTTGCAATTTGCAGGTCAATGTCAGGTTGTATGTTGATTAAAATATGATTCGCGAAAAAACATGGCTTTACCTGTGATTAAAATCATCAATACAATCATTGAATGTCTATTTTATGAAAAAGTCATTGTAAAACGTCAAAAAAAAGTTTCGCGGTCTACCCTAGCGCTCCCCCATATGAAAAGGTCAACGGTCATTCAACGATGTGAACTTTTGTTGTGAGCAAACTATCTTCATTCTTCTAAAGCTTAAAATCATATTTTGAATCAAATTAATTAAAATTTTCTACGTACGTTACAGCTTCTTATGTCGTAGCACTCGTAGCCGTAAGGATGATTTTTGTACGTCTATGCAAGTTTATTTATTTTCCAACTTACATCTATGATTACAGGGTTGTACCTAATGCGATAGTGTACATCTAAATTCTTATCTTAACTTGTTATTATTTTTATAAAATTTAGATTTTGTAACATAAGTATTACAAACACTCATTCAGAGAACAACAGATTAAACTTACAAGTTTTACCACTGATGTTCGGCGGCTGTACATTAAGAATGTTCTTATTCGTCTTGAACGATCACCGAAATCACGACCGTCCTGTATTTAGTTGCGTAAGCTCTGCCTTTTACTCGGATATCACTCCGAGACATTATGGATTGTGAGCTGTTACGGATTCACTCTAATGATTGTACGTAATGATGACTTATGGCTCTGACCTTCTTACTATAAATTCAATTATTAAATAATATTGAATAGGTAATAGAACGTCCGGTCAGTATTTTCGGAAATCCGTACCTCAAAAGAACCCTTAAACAATTAGATCACTTTGTTGTCCAGAAAACCATATGTCGACATCAAGAAAGAATCTTTTGATGAAGTAGCTCAAATCAGTAGTAAAATGCACTACACGTTCCATTCTTTCAAATGCCTCTAGCTTCTTGCCCTTGACTAAAAATCTCCTTTGCTCAAACTCTCATGCAGCTCCTCATCTAGATCATTATCAGACTACGCTGAGCTAAGTTAGATATTCAAGTGGAAATGAACTGTCGGATATTGTGTCTGCTATTTAATATAGTTCACAATCCCAAAACGCTATACTGTCTACAAAAATGCTTCTCATACGCCCGTCCTTTTGATGCGGTTGCATGTCGCATCTTAGAAATCCCGTCGGACCTCTCAGTCCCCACAGAAGATTTGAGGAGATTTCTTGAATTGACTTCTACTCAGCCTACTCCTTCACAATGCAGGAGTACCTACATTTCACACATTCATCATACGATTCTTTTGTGAAATTCTCTTCCGCGTAACATAAGGTACTGCCAAAATGTTGCAGTATTCAAAAGAATAGTGAAAGAACTCTGTCTTTCCACTTCAACATAATTGAATATATTTAGATTTAAATTACGTTACACGTATATTTCAGTAATATTTATTTTAGAAGTATTTACGTAATAATATGTATTTAGATAAGTATTTTCTCATATAGGTATGCTTGTTATGGTGTGTGTGCCTGCGCGCGTTCTTTATATTGAGAATTGTTTTAATTTTATGGATGCATTTTGTTTTACCTTCTAATTTTACACACGTTGTCAATATGCCTTATATCTACTCTACGATCGCAAGTATGCTGGAAGAGATATCTTTAGAAATAAGCATCACCTTTGTATGCTTTTCTGTTCCTTTCGACCTGCCTGTTAATATGTAGGTATAGGTTTAATTAATTTAAAAAGAAAAAAGATCGTGTTAATTCCGTCTTTGTTGCGGATTCAGTAAGTTAACAATTCAGTGTAGTGTGTACAATCCCTGTCTTCCTAAAGATGACTAATATCAGACCATAGAATTCAGCCATTTGAAATAAGGCCTGACAAATGTAGTAAAAACATACTTACTTATTACCTACTTTTTTACAAAATAAAGTAAATAATTAATAAGTAGGTAGGTATTATCAATGACCTCACAGTATGAATATGTATTTAATTTATAAAACGTTTATCTCGAATCATTCCTTCTGGTAAAGAAAATGCAAACATTAACATTAATTACAAAATTTGCATTTTCAACCGGGATAGTAGGTATGAAATTCAAAAAATGTTACATCATAACGATAATTCATTTATGTCTTGTTGAAAAATTTTGTGGTTTGCATCAATAGGTATAGAGAAAGGTATAATAACAAGTTCGAATTAAAACGCCTTTATGTAATATTATGACGTATACAGTGATAGTAAACATACAATCTATGTATGTAGGTACAATTTACAAATCTGCCTATGTTTTCCAACAATTTTGGGGTCGGCTTCCTGTCTATTGGATGCAGCTGAATAGATGCTAACCAATATTGTACATAGAGCGACTTATACGAGGCATGCCTTTTAAGTTTTGTCGTTTGAAGAAAAAAACACAACTAGAACCTTATAATACTTTTTATTGTTTTATATATACTTCATATACTAGTATGTCCACGCTGCAATTCTAAATACCAGCGTTCTACAGTCCGCAGACATCTGTGTTCATCACTGAACACAGATGTTAGCTCTTCAAAACACTGAAGCCGTGTCAGGCCTCTTCTAAAGTTGTAGAAAATTATTGCACGAACATTTTCCTTAGAAAGATTCATTTTCGTACGTAACCTGACAGATTCCAATCGACGCTGTGACTAAACAATAGTGTTAATCCTAATACTTTCAACTGTTTTGAGATTCAAAATTTAAACACATTCTAATATAGAACAGTTCCAAATTCAAAATTGCCGGGAAATATGATAACGACAGAACTTAAAAGGCATGCCTATACCTGCACAACCCAGTTAAACGATACGTCTTGGTAAGACTAGTTGTTCGATTTTTGGGCTTCTGACTACCAATAACGACTGTCAAAGATCTACGACAGCTGGGACCAACAGCTTAATGTGCTTTCCGAGACACGGTGACGGATAGTATTCACTCATATCAGTATAAGGCTGCTTTTACACCAGAGATGTGCTATGCAGTTAAATTGCGAGGATGTGAATGCCAGGCTACGAAACGATGTGACCGTTTCCACTAATGCTAAGCTGCGGAGCGAGTAGGTACGATGTGCTATGAATATGACCCGCCGTGAGGTAGCAGTGCGAGGCAAAAATGCAGTCCGTTTGTTCAGGTAATTTCAATAGTCCTAGTTCAACTTCTGCCTAACGGCCTACCCCTGGCACTAAAAAAAATTTTGGTGGTTAAAGTGGATAACAAAATCCGAGTCGCGTCGCGAGCATCAGCTTGCTTCCATCTAATTTCACGAATCGTGAATCATTTACGAATTCATAAATCTTCTTATATTATATATTATTATTATATATATATACTTATAATAAAACTGTAGAGAGGTCAACATTGAAAATATATTCAAAATTAATATTGGAGGATGAATGGTGATCGATACTGATGCCAAAAATGTAATCAGTAAATTTTTTGTTTGTCTGTCTGTCTGTCTGTATGTGCACGCATGGGTCAAAAACTAGTGAAAGGATTTTAACCAAACTTGGTACGATTGTAGTCCATACTTCTGGGCAGGTTATAGGCTATATAACATAACGCTAAGACACATAGGAGCCGAGTAGTGACGATAAATTTGAAGCAAGTCGGGTGAAAATGCGCTTTCGAGCTAAAAAAATTTACTTGGATAGGCTACTTTTTATCCCGGTAGTACATTCACGCGGGATATTTTCCGAACTCCACGCGGGCGAAGCCGCTGGTAAAAGCTAGTCTACAATAAAGGTTTATTTATTTTGTAAAATTATTTATTATCATTATAATCCACCCATATTCGTGCTAACGAATTATTTAGTATAAAATTATACAAAACGAAGCTAATTCAATAGTGAGGCGATTGCGAAATCAACCTACAAGACATTTAGATTGCCACACATTGTTGAGAACCTTATGTACATTATAAAATTAATGTTTACTCGGTTCTGCGGCCTTCTCACCGTAATAATCTCATCTAACGCATCTCGATCTCAATGGATGGTAAAGTTTACACGCATTAGGTACAATTACGAACCATTTCCGAATCCGTCCTTCCTCAAGGTATATTTATGAGCAGGTACCTGTTATTTGAGTGCTGGAAGTGTGTTATGTTTTTTAATTGATGTAATTTGATTTATGGTCACGTTCTATCAGCGAAAATTTGTTTGCCGCGAACCTTAGATGTCCTCGTGTGAATCAATTGACTTTGAACCATAATTGGTAGTAAATTGAGACCATCATCTTCCTATCGTTTTCCCAACTACGTTGGGGTCGACTTCCAGTCAAATCGGATGCAGGTGAAGACCAGTAATTTACATGGAGCGACTACCTATCTCATCTCCACAACCCAGTTACTTGGTAATAGGTACCATCCCCTTGGTAAAACGAGTTCTTTCAGACTTCTGGCGACCTATAAAGACTGTCAAAGATCCACAAATGATGGCCGGGATGAACAGCTTAACGTGCTTTTCGAGGCACGAAGAGGGGGGGGGGGGGGGGCAACCGCGGCAAGTATAGGTTAATCTGATCGGCCGACCTGTGCGGCTGTACTTAGCCACAAGCCCCTCATAGGTGGTCAATTGTGGTCTTAAATGCTATCTGTACGTATCTGAAATCAAAAAGGCTGTAGTGCCTGTAGTCCAAGAGTTGTCTTTAAAAAGCTAAATGCCAAATTATATGATTGAGCCAGCATACCTACGTTTTAAAAACAACAGGAAACCCACAGTTTATAAGATCGATCTTAATTTGAAAATTACAGGTTTGGCAGCTTTTGCGGTTTGCTTTACGCACTCACTCCTAAAGTCCGCTGCGCGCTGGAGTTTATCTGTTTATGGTACCACTTTGGTAAATGCGTATTTAGGTAATTTAATTTCCGAATTCGCCTTTTCAGAGACGTGATTTCGCCGATTTCAGTTCACAATTATTATTATTGCGCACTTAGGTATCTATATCTTGGCCTCCCTACACACCAATACAACTTAGTTGAAATGTCAAACTAATAGTTTAAAATAATCTTATCATACCTATTTACTCTGTTTTTATTTAATTTTTTGTTTTTTATTTTATCTTCGTAAATTGTTATTTCATTTCTCTTATTTAACTGTACACCTAGACTTAAGTTAGCAATTAAGCGGTAATCTGGCGTCTTTGTAGTCAATGCTGTGTTTACCTGTAATTGGCATATACATATATTAGAATATTACCTTATGATTTAATGTTTGTATGTATATGTATGTGCTGTGGGTGAACCTTTAAGTAAATAAATAAATATACACTCGTTAGTCGAGCTTGGCTGAGCTCTTCGGCTGTCTCGGGTTCGAATCCCGGGTCAGGGCAAAGTTAGCTTTATTTTTTCTAGTAGCAGGCCGGTGTTAGGCAGCGGCAGTAAGAGAGACTGTGAGATATGCAAGGTTGAGTGGAGAGAGTACCTACATCCGATTTTACATGAGATGGATAGATAAACAATTCATTCATCACAAAAGAAATAGCACAACACAAAAGCACAAGAAGGTTAAAATTACACGATTATAAAGAAAAAATAAAACAAGGTACCAATTTATAAAAAAAAGAAATAAAGTGGCACTATAACTATCTATCTACAATGTTTGCGAACACACCTGTGGCTGAGACTGTGTTGTGCACTTGGTAGGTTTAATATAATTGGTACGTTTCACTGACGTGCGATATGCAATCGTTTGTACTTCCTGTCTAAGTTAATTGGCTAATCTCCGTTGAGATTCTTGAGATCGGCTGCCGTAGGGACCGAAATTTTGTCACAAGGTATTTTTTTTCCCTGAAGTATACCGTCCTATTACTGGTCAAAACCCTCCCTCAAATCTCACTCTTTTCCCGTGTCCCCTGTGGTTTCTGGGCGGGCCTCTTGACTTGACATGTTTGTCATGAGATGAGATCAATCATACTCTCTTTTCTCGCGATGAATTGAGCTTGGTACGGTCAGGGGTGTGAAACAGCGGCGCCAAGGATCCTGTTTCACACTTAATAATACCAATCTAGCATATTAGAATCCCACTGCACGCAAACGTCTCTTCTCATATAAAGAAGGCAAAGCATTGATCATCACGTTTGCTCAAGACGGGTTACCAATTTTAGATCTCTCTTGGTCCAGGGGTCCTGACGCTTACAATTTTAGACTATAAGTGCAGGCTATGTTTTCCTTCACCGATGTCAGTATTGTCCAAGACAAACTTAGGAAGTGACATTAGTACTTGCCCGAATTCGAACCCACAATCCAAATCCTCGTGAATTTGAGGCGCTACAATTGCGCCATCACGACACTTAACTTACTCATACTTAAATTTCGCGTTATTAAGATATTTATTTAGATAATGTTAATTAACCTTGAATATACATAAAAATAGATAAACTTAGGTATATCCTAAAAATGTTTATCTCTTACTGCGTTTTTTATCATTAAATCTTCGTAGATGTGGCGGCATAGTTAGAGTTACTAATGTTACTGTCTTGCAATGTTTCGCGACAGAGCACAATATTCATTTATAATGTTTATCGTTGTGTATGTATGTTGCGAGATGCTGATGGCATACAATTACGTGATGATAAATCGCAGCATCACGCGTTTGATCTACATACTGACCGACTAATAGAGCTAGCAGATCCAAAGAAATAAACTTGCTAACTTAAATGACGCATCGGTTTTGCAGTTTTCAGCTTTATTAGAGTAACTATACTTTATTTACTTACCTGCCTATATACTTGTCTTGGAAAGAAAACATCGTGAGGGAACCGGCATGTCTTAGAACCAAAAATGACATCTACCAACCCGCACTGAGGCCCGCGTGGTAGATTATGGCCCACTCCCTCTCACCGAGAGGAGGCCTGTGTCCCATCAGTGGGAACATTATAAGCTGATGATGATGATGATATTTGTCTTAATTTGAGGGGCTTTCATATCTTTACATACCAAAACCCCTCCGTGCTTCGGAAAGCACATTATGACGTTGGTCCCGGCTGTCATTCCTTGATCTTAGACAGTTTTTTCGGACGTTTAAAGTCCGAAATTCTAACAATCAGCTTTACCAAGGGATATCGTATTACCCAGTTACTGGGTTGTGGACGTCAGAGAGGCTTCTTATAAAATACTGGTATTTAGCTGCATCCGGTTAGACTGGAAGCTGACCCCAATATAGTTGAGAAAGGCTAGGAGGATATGATGATGATACTTATCCGAATAAGGAGGATTTTATGTTTCTCATAGTGAAAATGGTAGCCTGTGTGTTGCTGTGGGAAAATAATAATAAATACCCATTGAATGATTATTAGTTGTCTGCGTGTTTACAAATTATTCTTCATGCCAACACTGCAAGTTTGTTGTGTTAAAGAAGCTGTTCAGAAAACAAATTGTACCTATGCACAAGCTACGAATTCAGAAGCATCGCATACATACAGTATTTTTGTTAAAATAATCTAAAGGTTAAGTATACCTTGCAGACAGAAATAAGTTGTCCGTCAACATAACGATAAAAAGACAAATTTAATACGCAAACAAACTCCAACTTGCTTTACTAAATACTTCCTTGGAAATGCTATGTATTTTTACCTGACTGCGCCAGAAAGACGGTTATGTTTTTCAGGTGTACTTAACCTCTCGCATGTTTTCAATAAAAAAACAGCGGGAATTGAAATGTATTTTACATGATGCACATGATGTATCATAAACAGTTGGGCATTGAAATAACATGATGCACACGTGTGCATCATAAACACGCGAGGGGTTAATTATGTATGTATATTTCTTTGGCACGCTCTATAGCCTTTGTTTTGCCTTTTTTTGCTAGCCGTTTACGGCTTGATAGATTTTAGCTTGCGAGGCGTCGCGTCGTTAGATTTTTCTCAATAAATGTGAGAGTGACACTGGGTACATCAGGAAGAATTAAACATTATCTTAACTTATCTAAATTATTAAACTGGTCGATTTTTGACTCCCTATTACCTATGTCATCATTTTTTTTTCAACGCTTTTTTTCCTATTACAGAACTGTACAATGACAACCCACCCCAAATAATGGAATAGATGAGTTGTTGTGTAGTTTTAATTGTGTACCTGGAGGAATTTATATCACAACATCCACACTTCCACATCCACACTTCCACACTATATTATATTAATGTTATAAATGCAAAAGTAACTCTGTCTGTCTGTCGGCCTGTCTGTCTGTCTCGCTTTCCTGCTAAAACTTTTGAACCGATTTAAATGAAATTTGGTACACAGATAGTTTGGAGCCCGAAAAAGGACAGAGGCTACTTTTTATCCCGGTAGTATGTTCCCGCGGGATAATTTCCGACCTCCACGCGGGCGAAGCTGCTGGCAAAAGCTAGTTACCTATATGTTTACGTAGGCGTAGTAACGACAAGCCAAAGGGTCTCTGAGTAAAACTGCGGACAGACTGACTTGGCGAAACTATAAGGCTCCCATGTTTACTACGGAACCCTAAATAGCTCAAAAAATCTCATCAATATAACTTAAAAAAAAAAACAAACGAGGTCAGAAACGTACCTACCAGCAAATACAGTTTCATGAACTTTTGGTTTTAAATATCAAGTTCGAAATATTCAAATGCATCATAAGCATATTATATCATCACCAAATTGTTGGTTGTAGCACTTGTAGCTAGTTATTATTAATTGAGACTTTCAACCTTGCGTTCAACACTTAGAAAACGTAGATTACCTTCTAAATTAATTTACTCATCACAATATAGCATTCAATTTATAAATGTTATTATTGATTTAATAATAATATATTCCAATAAGTCATCGCTTAAGCTAATAAATAATAAGCCATACCTATATAACAGACAGGTACTTATGTATGTTTATCTTTTTATTATTAAAAAACTGTGAAGCACGTATCATAAAAATATTGTTTCTATTTAATCAAGGTCGTAGTTAGGTCTAAATAAATTAGGTTAAATCGGCGAAGAAGAGTGCCCCAATGGTCTATTGGTCGCAAGTGTTACTGTAGAGTACGAGGTCTTGAGTTCAATTCCCAGATCGGGCATAATGTGAATGGGTTTTTTCATCAGGAATTTCTCAGTATCAGCCCAGAGTCTGGAATTATGCCAAGTTGACAGAAATAGGCTAGATCGACTTCATGGGACTTTTATGTAACAGGTGAAATGTAGGTGTACGTATATGTACAGGTCCGCCTTGCCCTTTTGAATATCAGGCGTAATGTTATGTAAAGCAAAGTCGCCCTAAAATAGAATACATTATAGAAATCAAGATGGGTCTAAAACGTGGTTATTAGTATTAGAATAAATAGTCATCACGACTATGAAATACACGCGCAGGTGTAAGCAGGGGTGAGACTTAAGAGACGGTTTAGAATAGCTACACTCACATTTTGCCAGGCACTGTTAGTAACTAAAATCCATTAACACAATCACGTTTTGCTAATCAAAATTGACACAAAATGGTTTGATTAACTGCTCGTTAGTATTACACTAAGATATTAATTACTTGAAAAAATCTTCTTTTTCAATTTAGTGTTTTTATAAAACTGAAGTGTTAATTAACTTCCGGTGCTGACTGTCACCGTAGGAACCATTGCCTGATGGCAGCCCGGGATCTGGCTGGACATCTAGACACCCGCACTGCCACTGAGAAGTGACTAGTAAAACTTCATTACAAGTCCCAACCCTGGACACCCAATAAAATTACAGAGGTACACAAGTAGGAGTTGTTAAATCCAGGAAGTAGATAACATTCTAATTATCACATCAACATTCCATTTGGTTTACTTTCAAATTGGTGCTTTACAACGTAATATTTTAAATCTTGTCTAAGAAACTGGAACTTGAAGCTTCGTAGCACTACTGTAGGTACTTTTACCTACTTACCTACTAAAAATTTTAAAGCACATCAGAGTTGCTTCGAAGTTTCAATAACCGAATATCCCAGGTTATCTAATACCTATCAGCTTCAAAAACCGTAAAAATATTAACTTCATTACTTGTTTTTAGGAAATATTTTTTTAAAAATATGAGTAAATCTACCACTTAGGTACTACCTACCTAGGTACGTTTACGTTACCTGTTCGTCGCTACCCTACCTAGCTTCTAACGCTTAGAGCATTCCACTGTTTTTTAACCGACGAAAACAACGGAGGAGGTTCTCAATTCGACATTTTTTTTTTTTTATTTAAGACGACGCATAACTTTTTACGTAGTATTCCGATTGTGATAATTCTTTTTTTATTGGAAAGGGTAGGTATACCCCGAAGGTGGTCCCATATAAATTTGGAAAACAAAATCGAACTCTAAGGGTCGGAAAACAGGGGATGATTGATTGTTCACTCACTGATTGTAATGTATGACCACGCATAATTCTTTTTTTATTGGATAGGGTATACCTTGCCAACTATTATTTTATTAGCCACAAATAATTATAAAATAAAAACTTTTTAACAAAAAAAAAAAAATTTAACCGCCGACTCACAGGTTTATTATATTTTACTTTTCAGTTTTTTCGGTGATTCAAGGTTTTTTCAGTAAAAATGTTGGAACATGGAAGTGACTTACTTGTTGGAACGGTGCCTACCTACCTCTGACACTGTGAACCGACCCAATGTTCCCGATTTCAAACCCACTTCGGCTCAGGACAACTGATGCGGAGCTGGTGCCGTAAATCTGAACACGTCGGACGACGACGTCGAGTAGCTGGGTTTCTTTTTATTTTGAGTAAGACACCACAGGATGGAGGAACGACCAAGCACCCAACGTCTTAGGGTCTGAGTGCATGCAACCGCTTGCACCGCCCTAGTCAATCAGAGCACTGGTCTAGCCCAGGATGTAACTACGTAGTATAATATTTAAATAATTTTAAAGTAACTATCTAGAAGAGAGGTAGAGCAGTTGTGACCCAGTTATAATATTGTACGTCGTAGGTTCGAACCCAGACAGGCGCTATACTTTGTGTAAATTTGGTACACGTGAGGAAACCGCCGTATCCAAGAACCAAAAATTCGAAGACATGTGACATCCACCAATCCGCATTGGGCCCGCGTGGTGGATTACAACCCACCCCTTCTCAAAAAGAGAGCAGGCCTGTATCCCAACTGTGGGAAGATTATAGGCTCATTATGTATGTATGTACCTAGAAGTTGGCTATTTTAAATCCAGTTTAAAGATGGTTGACTCTGCTCTACCAATCATAAATCGACCTAAATTGAATCAATCATTGTGAAAAATTCCCTTACTTTCTATAATTAGGAGGTACTGTGTACCTACTCAGGCCAGAAAACTACATTGCAAAAAAATAATAATTAAACACTACAAAACATACAATGGGCGTCGTTATCGCTTATGTTCTACCATTATGCTTATATCTTCTATAATCAAGGCAGTGCTGTAACTGTTACTACGACCGACGTTGGAAGATCATCGGTCTTTTAAAAAATAAATGACCTAATCTCAAAAACCGAACATGTCAGTAAAGCTCCACGGGATATAGGCTAATGTGAGTAATCGCAAGTCCGGCAGGGCAGGGACAATGGGTTGCGTCACTGGCGGCCGCAGAGCGGCTTCCGTTCGCCTCTTCACGGCGCTCGGGCCGCTGACGGCCGCGAGCGGAGCACCCGAGTGGGAGATGCTACATCACATATATAATGCGATAACAACGACCCCTCAGCAAGCAGTTTGCTCTCAGCTTCGCCATGAAGGTAATATTTCATTTAACAACTTTACCATTTAGGAGCTATGGTTATATTAGGTTTTTAAAAGTGATTTCTAAATTGTAAATTATTTGTGCCTCGAAATTTAAAGGAGATTAGTAAGCCCTTGCCTGTCCCTCATGGCTTTAAAATCTAGAGACAACAAAAATCAATCATTATAATTTAGCTGTGATTACACTAATAGATACCTACCTAAAATCTCAAGTGTGGTCACTAGCGAAATCTAAAGAAATCGTATAGCATCGCATATCTTTACATGGAGTTTAAATTACTTAAGTACTGATTGTATTTTGATAATTTAAATTCAAGCATTATTGAACCTGGTTTGAAATCGTGTTCTAATTATGATTGCTATGGTGTAAAATACCCGAAATTAATAGCTTCTACAGATGCAGAAGGCCCTACGTGCTCAAAACGTACCTGTACAAATCAATAGTTTCAAAACGTAGCCGAACTACTTCAATACCAATCAAAAGTCAATACTTGTCTTCAAAGACGTACTTACCTATAACTTTATCACATAGTAAATGAAGATGACCGACTTTATTATGCTATAACACAAAAACGTAATCTTTCCTCCTTTCATTCCACGTGACCTCTTAAAGCACTTTCAAATTTTTCTCATCATTATTTTGAGAACAGTGAAGTGTTACGTGCTTACTTGTTCGTGTTTAGTTATAAGATTGTCACGTTCACCTAAAATATAAACTTAGTACTTATCACATCTGTGGTTGACTTTACATAATTAAGGACAATGTCTCTACGAAGCTCGCTGCTGTTTATAAAGTGGTCATAGTCAATTTTGTGACACCACAAACTCTAACAATGAATCTAATATTGACTTCTTCTTTGCAGGTGTTCGTTTGTCTGTTAGCGTTAGCCGTGGTCGCGGCCAAGGCCGGCTACATCAGTAGCGGTGGATGGTCAGGTGGCGGTGGCAACAGTGGTTGGTCCAGCGGTGGCGGCGGCGGTGGCGGCGGCTGGTCGGGCGGCGGCGGCGGTGGCGGCGGCGGCTGGTCCGGCGGCGGCGGCGGTAGTGGCGGACGTAAGTCACCCGCTGATCATATTCTGTGTTAATAATTGAACTCACTGCAGCATGCATTTGTGTAATCAATTTTTTGCTTACCGCAACTTCGTAACAACAACCTATTTTCTTGCCAACCGATGCCCGGCAGCCTATGAAAGGAATAGAGGTACCAGGTTTTTCTAGCAGAGTAAAATTTTAAGAGTCAAAAGTCAGACCGGCCAAAGTTTTAGCCTACTTAAGTACCTACCTGTGGATTTTCGAGTAAAATTAGTATTTACAGAATTTTCTATCATTCCGTAGTATATGAATAAAGTGTATAATATTAATTTTGTAGTTGTTTGAAGTTGTGTAATTTATTTTTTGTGTGTACACAGAGGTGAAGATCATCAAGATCATCACTACTGGAGGAGGTGGTGGTGGAGGCTACGGTAAGCCACTTTATTTATTTCCTTACAAATTTTATTGGTATTTACTGAAAAAGTCACTCTTTCTTTTGTAGGTACCTAGATTTCTGTAGGTAGCTAAATTTAAATTGTGCTTAATCTTTCCTGTCAATAAGTAGTAGCTAAAGTACATATAACTTTAGTACTTATCTACCTAAAGTTAGATTGCACCACGCCACGCTACCAGTCCATAACTAATAGGTACCTACTACGACGCAGATATTTATTTATGCACTGCTGTACTTCGGGAATTAACCCACGTTTTACTGACCTAGTAACAAAGAAGTCACGACAAGTCGATGAACTTAAAATTTCGCTTGACAATTAGCACAGAGATCCCCCTTACTTACTACTAACTTACTTTTAAATAGTTTACATTTGCCTTTTGATGTCAGTTTATGTAGTGCATAGTTTTAATGAATTCCTATTTCATAATCTATAACTACAAATAGGTGTTAGGTACCTATGCTCACCTATAAAGGTAGTACCTACAAAATCTACCGCTTGGAGGTCGAGACATCGCCAACAGTTGGGGTCATCCATTCGCTCAGAGGCAACCATTACGAATTTCGCAATGGCTGCACTCAGCCCGGAGGCTGGACATTAGTTGGTCTGTTGTCTATGTAAAACTTGACTCTTGAGTACACAATAATAATACTAACTCATTATACACAATCTTTAAATTATTTTAATATAAAGTAACAAACTATTTGCAAGTCAAGGTTTTAAGTTATTTGTAGAGAAGGTATTGACTTAACTATATTGCAACACCTACAATTTGCCATCTCTATGTAGGTAGGTAGATTCTATTGTGGAGCATCTATGATCTAATCTGAGTACTTGCAGAATATAGATGGATATCATAATTTTTTTATTGTCCCAGTCAACCGAACAATTAAACTGCCAGAATAGTCGACATAGGCTCAGTTGTGAAAGAAGAAGATAAAAACAATGTGAATTTGACAGCGTCTTCATCTCATAGTAGTAAGGAGCGGTATTGGGAGTACAAGTGTTATCCACGTATGTGCGGTTGACTGTACCTACCCTAATTTTGTATTAGTTTTTTCTTAAAAATAATAGGATTTAGCAATTATAATTTTATTACTTAGTTATAAGTTATTGACTGTGTATTATTCCTCTGTTTGTCTAGGCGGTGGCAGCAGTGGATGGTCTAGCGGCGGCGGCGGTGGTGGCTGGAAATCTGGCGGTGGCGGCGGCGGTGGCTGGAAGTCTGGCGGCGGCGGCGGTGGTTGGTCTGGCGGCGGCGGCGGCGGCGGTGGCGGCTGGAAGCTCGGCGGCGGTGGTGGCAGCAGTGGCTGGTCTAGCGGCGGAAGCGGTGGCGGCTGGAAGCTCGGCGGCGGTGGTGGCAGCAGCGGCTGGTCCAGCGGCGGCGGAGGCGGCGGTGGTGGCTGGAAGTCGGGCGGTGGCGGCGGCGGCGGCGGCTGGTCCAGCGGTGGTGGTGGCGGCAGCGGCTGGTGGTGATCCCGTCCTTCTAAACTTATAGCGAAATTTCCGACAATACAGTGATACCTCCGATCTTATTCTTTTAATGATTCGAAAACCTACTTAGTTTTAATCGCAACTTGAATCTATCGCAATCTACGACTGTAGACACACTTTCAGGTTTTACACACTCACACAAAATAAAGCTTCAAATTAGCAAAATAAGGCTTCATTAAAGTTTAAGTGTTAGGTATACGTTGTAGGTATCAGATATACAGAGTTTAAGAAGACTCATAATCAGTGACGGATTAACCCTTAATCAAATTAAGCAATTGCCTAGGGCATCACGTCTTGGGGGCACCAGAAGAAGCACAAAAAAATCCGTCCTTAGGGCATCACGTCTCACTCTCACGTCACCAAAAACCACACCAAAAAAGTTTCTAGGACTAATTTGACAATTCGCGTGTTTTAAGTTGACATAGAGTCCGACCTAGAGTCATAACTAGAGATCGGATATTCAGATGCATATTCACCTAAAGTTAAAATGTTGGCTAATATGGAATGCGCGTTTTTACCGTGTTTTGTGTGTTGTTTTAACTAAAACATACCACCCTATACACATATGTATTTGCGCCTGGGGTTAAACATTAATTTTAAATAAATATGATCCAAGAAACCCGGCTTTAATAAAAAAATACGAAACCGCTTCCGTGCCTTCACAGCTAAATAGTAACATTAGGTAAATATGCATCCGAATATTCGATCACTGGTCATAACCCCGCTCCCGCTAAATCAACTACAACAATTGGAGTTCGTACTCATGTTGGTCATGTGGGACGAAATTTTGCAAACCTTCCGAAAAGTCAGCAAGGTATTACAAGACCCAGAAATTACTCTAGAGACTTGCGCTAATCTCTACAAATCACGGGTGGATTTTTTAGAAAAAATGCGGTGCGACTTTGATTCTTTAGAAGCCCGCGCAAAAGAAAAGCTACCAGATGTGGAATACAAAGACACCCGTCAAAGACGAAGACAGAAAATGCCCAATGATGTTTCAGCTCCTGAAGTAAGTTTCAGCCCAAGAAAACAATTCAAAATAACGTGTTATTATAGCATCATTGATAAATTAAATGCAGAGATGCGAAAAAGAAGAGAGATATACAAAGAAACAGCAGACAAATTCTCATTCTTGAACAAAATAGCCGATGCCGATAAAATTATGTGACCCGATCTAACTGCAGAATACAGTCAGCACAGTACAAATCTAGTAAACACATATCCAGAAGACCTTAACACCGAATTAATAACAGAAATTCAACAGTTTCATTCATGTCATAAGTAAAATACGTTCCAGACTCAGTAATTCGGCTCGCACAACTTTACATCAAACACACGCACAATTGTATAAAATAGAATAATACATAATGATAAAAACTTTTTAACAAAATAGGTAGCCACTTACCTAGGGATATGATGATGATAATGAAGAAAACTTTTTAACAAAAAATTAAACCGCCGAAAAAACTGAAAAGCAAAAAATAATAAACCTTAAAATATTGAGTCGGCGCTTTGAGTGATCTTTGTTCATTGATTTTTCAGCGCCGACTCAAAATTTTAAGGTTTATTATTTTTTGCTTTTCAGTTTTTTCGGCGGTTTAATTTTTTATATATATATGGGACCACCTTGGGAGTATAACCTTTCCAATAAAAAAACCGCAGCCCTGCGTATATTTTTATCGCTTATGATAACAAATTGCTCAGCGGAACGTTCTTTTACAAAACTAAAAGTATTAAAAAATGAAAAAGGACAAAGATGATACAAGAAAGGCTTGATAATTTAATTTATCAATATTATACATAGAGTCCGATATGTTAAAAACGTTAGACGTTAATACTATCTTGCCTGAATTCAATGCCCGGAAAAGCCGCAAGGCGCATTTCAATAAATAAATAAATTATGCTTTAATTTTTTATTGTTGTCGCACCTACTCGACTTCTAAGGCACTTTACATCTCATCATTTTATTTTACAAAAAACGAATGTTTTAAGCGGTAAACGTTTAATAAGACCAATTCTAGTTGACATACGGATAGGGGGGCCCACAGGCGTGGATTGCTTAGGGCATCAAGCAGTCTTAATCCGTCACTGCTCATAATATACCAAGCCGTAGACAAGCCGTCAACTACAGATTCTGTACCTTAAATTAAGTAACATTGCACTAAAATACTTGCAAAGGAAAGTAAGAAATTGGAAAGTAAGAAATCGCTGTTTATGGTAGCGCCGAATGTAACGCACTCAAAACATTTTGCTAATAAGGGTGGAAGCAACGATACAAGTGTCGATGAAATTATAACAGAAAAACTTAATTACGTAAAATCGTCAGAAAAAGAGAGAAGGACATATTGAAGACCCCACATCTTCAATATCTCCATAGTCGTCTAGACCAATAGGATGAATCCAAACTTGGTTGGTTTTTCATTAATAAAGCCGAGTTCCTGTGGCCACCTTCTGAGTCCATGATCAGACCATGTTCGCTATCTCTAAGCTCATCGAGACCAAATTTTGAATGAGCCCAAACACGATGTGTTTGCTGTAAGTTATTATTCCGCAGACTTTTCTGGCTGCAGCATTAGGC
The DNA here is from genome assembly GCA_932294355.1 of Aporophyla lueneburgensis. Taxonomy (NCBI): domain Eukaryota; kingdom Metazoa; phylum Arthropoda; class Insecta; order Lepidoptera; family Noctuidae; genus Aporophyla; species Aporophyla lueneburgensis. The sequence continues at coordinate 14,134,687 of OW028746.1, read as the reverse complement.
AAGTTTATCTATCAGTATTAACAAAATAATGAAGTTTGACAAATTTCAAGACGATCGGACGAAAAATTGACCATTCTGTGGCTGACCTCCCCTCACCAATCGGAAAACATCTGATGATAAAATATCCAAGAACCACCACGATTAAACTTGCCTTCTAATAAATTAAACCCCATGGAAATCAGACTACCTGTTTACGACCTATAGGTACCCAGATGCCACAGACACATAGCACGACATAGCCGTCAAACTTATAATTCCCCTCTTTATACATCGGGGGATAAAATACTCATAATGACGGGAAGAACAAGTGACTCTCGGCTTCGTTATGCGTCTTTTCGAGAGATTAGTAAAGAGAAACGAAATGAAAAGATAAAAAATCTTCCGTCAATGCGCTAATCTCAGGACCTACTAGTTCGAATTGAACATTTTAGTGTTGAGTAGCCCATTTATCGAGGACGGTTATAGGCTATATAGCATCACGCTACGTTCAATAGGAGTGGAGTATCAATGAAAAATGTTGCGAAAACGAGGAATAAATATTATGTTTGTGAGAGCTTCCGTTGCGTGTGCTGCGTAAACGGTTAAAGTACCGCAATAACATGTACGACCCGGTACGGTACGGTGTCTTAGGATCTGTATTTAAGGTTTTTTTTCCAACGACTTCCGAAATTAAAGTTATTTTTGACATAGTAGTGCTTTTTTTTTTAAGGAAGTCGGTTGTTATTTTTTTGTAAACGTTTTTCACTTTGTAGTGTTTTTTTAAGGAAGTCGATTGTTTTTGTAAAAAGTCTTTTTTTTTACTTTTTAGTTATGGTAGATACCCCGCACTAATCTAATCGCGTCGGTTCACCCAGTTAAAAGTTATGAGGTAACAAACATGAAAAAAATATAGTCAAATTGATAACCTCCTCCTTTTTTGAAGTCGGTTAAAAATCGAGGCGCTTGCTACTACAGGCCATGATGTTGCATGGGTTGATCCATAATAGTACCGTTCCGATTTTTTTTTAAATGTCGTTTCGCATGTCAACCTATGAGGTTGTCGACTGCTTAATATTAGTTTCTTAAAATGCTTACTGTGTTACTTGGATTATTAAACAAAACGGAACAGTCCAGTTCGAAAACTATGTAGATACGGTAAGCCGATGTCTTGGGCGGAGCAAGCCAAATACTTAAGTGTCGACCAACACCTTACCTTCAGGGAGCAGATATCGGCCGTTTGCGTTTCACGCGGTTTCGCGCGCCGCGTTCGCTCTCGGTAGGCTCCACTTCATACTGACTGCCCATAGCAAATTGTCACTAAGGTGCTAATTGCGTATCTACACCGCGGTGATACGGCCTATCACCGCGGTGCGCCGTATTGACCGACTGATGCGTGCATCGTTTTCACGCATGCTTAGGCTCATCACACCCACAGGATGCAGACCATCCAAAACCGTTTCCTTAAAAAGGTTACGCGAGCCCCCTTCTATGTCTGAAACGAGAATCTCCCACCAAGATCTCAGTTCTCAGAATGCCCACCATTCAGCAGTTCATGAAACGCCTTTCCAAGCGTTTCTTTGACTCTGCTGTGAAGCACCCCAACCAATCCCCTAATCGCATCAGCCGCCCGCTGCACTCCATCCCGCATTAGTAGGATTCGCCGACCGAGGCATACCCTAACCATTCCCGATGACGCTACAACCCTTCTCCAGGAGAGTAATTAACTCATAAGCACTCTCGACACAGACCGCCGTCCTGCCGTCCTCGTCGCTGAGGCCCGCCGCGATGTCCCAATCCATGTCCCTGACCCTTGCTCGAGCCAGCCTGTGCCGTTGAGTCTGTAGCTTTAAATTCGCCCCTAAATAATAATCATTCTGATCCAGCCCGTCCCCAGCGATGCCCTTAGCCGAGGGCCGTACCCCACAGGGGGTACCCTTATCGAGTAGTCGCTCTAGGTTTAAGCTTTTTTTAAACCCTGGCTGGAGGTCTTAATTTATTATGGTAGCCACAGGCAAGTCCGGTTAACACGTTAACTGCACAAGTCTGAGGCCATGGGTTTTCATGATCCTCGGAACGCGCCACCTGCGGGTTCCCAACTCACGGTAGGAGGGGTTCACATCGGCGTCGAGTCGACGATGAAGTACCTGGGACTTGTCCTCGACAGCCGGTGGAACTTCGTTGAGCATTTCCGACGTTTGGCTCCCAGACTGGAGCGGGCTGGGGCTGCATTAAAGCGGCTCCTGCCCAATCTGGGGGGTCCAAACGCCTCCTGCCGGAGGCTCTACACGGGGGTCGTGCGGTCCATGGCCCTCTACGGGGCACCGGTGTGGGCGCCCTCATTGAGGCTGCGCCCAGCGCGCCGGTTGAGTGCAGCCCAGAGGGTCATGGCCATCCGGCTAATCCGAGGATACCGCACGATCTCGTGCGAGGCGGCGAGCATCCTTGCCGGAGTGCCGCCATGGGATCTGGAGGCAAAGGTCCTCGCGCACATGTGGGAGTGGCGCGAGAAGGCGAAACTCCGCTGCCGCGACAAATCGCGGCACGGCGGACAGAGCTCCGGTGTGATCTCATGGCGACATGGCGGGTACGATTGTTACAACCCAGTGCTGGGCACGCCACAATTGCGGCGGTAAGTCCCCTCTTTGAGGAGTGGATAGAGAGGCGCCACGGCGTCCTCACCTTCCGCCTGACGCAGGTTCTCACCGGGCGATCGGCGGCGGCGACCTCTCGCGCCCGGCCCTGGTGCGAGCCATGGTACGGAGCGAGAGGGAATGGGAAGCCGTCACCTCCTTCTGCGAAGCAGTAATGCTCGCGAAGGAGGAGGCAGGGCGCGTGAGGGAGTGGCAGTCTCTGCGCCCTCACGTCCCTAGCCGCCGCAGGAGGAGACGCCCCGGGCGTCGGGAGTCGATTGCGGACTCCCGGCCACCGTAGGCGCGAGCTTGCGGATGGCGAGCAATGGGTAGCTCGGTAAGGACCAAGCTCGGGTCGACGGCGCGCAGTGTTCCACGCGCGCCTCAAAGAGATGTCAGCAGCAGTGTAGGGGTCTACTAGGACCGATGCCTGCCGGGGCCGCGTGATTGTTCGAAAGAGATACCGTGACCCTGGCACATGGGCAACTGATGGAACACGGGTGGGTTTTAGTCAGCAAAAGTCTGACACGCCCTCCCGCTCCGCCCAGAGCGGGAGAAGTCATTTGATGATTTCCCATCCTGAAAAAAAAAAACACGTTAACTGCCATGGGTAAAATCAGAATAAGTCAAAAATATACTTAGTGTTATTTGACTTGAAATCGATTATTGATTAAAAAGTGTCGGACACATAGTCCGACATGGCAGTTAACATGTTAAACTTATGTAGAACTAGAAACAGACCTTCCGTTTAAACTCATAAATGAGTTCACCGAGCATTTTGACGCTTTATATTGGAATTTCCAAACCAGTGTGATGCTTTACACTGAATAACGGTTGGATAGTCGCATTCTCACACAGTAAGAATAAAGCCCTAATGTTTAGATTTCACGACCTGAACACCAATAATGCAAGGGTGACCAAGATCTTTGGTGCGGCAATCAGACATTTCTAAAAGTGTTTTTATATGACGTAGACCGTAGCTATTACCATAACGAGAGAATAATTGGATGAAGAAGCACTTACCTATACGAAAATATTAACACCGTTTCATGTATAAGTACACGCGCAAGCGACGAGACACCGTGACCTTGGCACATGGGCAACTGAAGGAGCACGGGTGGGTTTTATCATTAAAAGTCTGACACGCCCTCCCGCTCCGCTCAGAGCAGAAGTCATTTGATGATTTCCCATCCAAAAAAAAAGGCTATTACCATTCACCGTGAATCAGAATCAGTACTTTATTTGGTATGAATGTAGGTGCAGGTATAAGATGTTGTGCATGAATTAATTAGATCGGCTACAGTCTACCTTACGGCATGCAAATTATTGTATAAGTTAAAATATGAATACAAACAAAATAATGTCAACAAAACATAAATTAAAGTGAAGTCAATTAGTAATATGATAGTCAGGTACATATGTAAGTCTTATGTGGTCAAATTTGCAATTAATTATAACATGCTGCACTGAAACTACACAATATGTATTCAATAGGCGTTCCTCTGGGTTAAGTTTTAGGTCCATTCTTATTTATTAAATTAAATATGTTTCTCAATTACTTTTCCGATATTTATAATTCAAATAAAACAGGCAAGTTGGGTAAGCTGTGTCCCACTCGCCCAAATTGCTCAGTTCCTTACGGCATCCTAAGAAAGATTTTATGGAAATTCTCAGCCCCGGATCTACGATTTTTTCGAAACGGGGCAAAACCTTGATCGTGGCGCCCCTTTCAGTGTTTGAGAAAAACTGTTTTTTTTTTTTTGATATTTCGAATTCTTGTCTCAAGGATTTGGCGCCCCCATGAAACTGCCGCCCGGGGCAAGTGCCCCGGTTTGTCCCCCCTTAGATCCGGGGCTGGAAATTCTACCTGAGATGGTGGTAGGGTATTTAATTTGTATGAAAAATCTTATTTCTAGGGTTATAAACTTGAAAGGTGTGCGTATTTGTGTACTTAAATAAAACAAAGCTAGACATTACTAAGTGTTAAAAACTACCCCAAAACGGGGATTACGGGGTGTTAACGTTTGTAGCCGCGAGCATAAGCATTCGTGGTATTAATAAATTTTAAATTGTTTTTGGATATTATGTTAACTGTAGGGCGCCATCAACTCGCTGGTTTGCGAGAATAAGGACGTAATTCAAAATTCTGTCAAATTGAATACTATGCCAAACAACCATATATCTTTGATAATATTAAGAACAGAGAAGCAACGACAATTTTGAATCAACATTCGTTAGGTCGTCGTTTCGAAATCGTTCGTTTCATCCCTGTTCACGAAAAAATATCAAAAATTTATGATTGTTGGGCATCTAATATTCAATTTGACAGAATTTTGAATTACGTCCTTAATCTCGCAACTGTCTTCACGTTTCATTTTGGTGGCGTGGTGTGTGGTCTCTAAAACAGGTGGGTCGATAAAAAAGATTTATATAAATATCATTTTAATTTAAAATCACTGACACTTAAAAAATAAGGCACAAACAGATTCCTTACCAAATTACGAATACTTAATTTTAAGCAATGTTGAAAAACATTTAAATTTCATACAACTAACTTACCTTCTGATTAACATTGAAATATAAACAAGACAAAATAAAATTCTTCCATTTAGTATATAACACTTTCTGTCAACATACTTATTACATACATGTCACTTTTTAGTATATTTTTTCTTATTAGACGTATTTCTTTTCATTCTGTTGGGGTTAAAATTTTCTTTATCTGAAGAATCAGTGCTTGTGGGAGTGTTCCCTCGGGGTCCACGCCTTTGCCTGGTATTGTGTTCCTCAGTGTTCACTATTTCACTCAGAATACCATATTCCCTGGAATTAAAGTATTAATGTCATCATTTTATCCTGTTTTATTGTAATATTTTCCAAAAAAAAACCTTCTAGAATAAATTCACTAAGCAGTGGTTAAACTGCATCAAAATCAGTAGCCTAATTTAGAAGACAATCGCAGTTTTTAGACAATAACATAAAGCATTTTTGATATATAAAGAAGAGAAGAAGTTTCAACTTACGATTCATCACAAGATCTGTGGACATCAACTTTGACTGGCAATGGGCCACTTTCTTCCATCTCCACATCACTGTCTGATTCTGGAATAACTACATAGTCTAGGTTCTTTTGTTTATGCTCATTTCCAATGTTTTGTCTTTCGTCTTCAAATAAATCATTACTTAGAATATCAGATTTTTGTGAAATAACATCTTGTTTACAATCTTTTTCTTCCAAATTTTTAGATCCAAAATCATCAACAGGAAAATTTTCAGTGTCAGTTTGAACTGAAACTGTATTAGTTGTGTGCAACTTGAAATTATTTTCAACATCCTTTAAAATCTCAATTTTAGCTGTGAAATTTGCATTATCAATGGTTATTTCCACTTTTCTAGTTTGCCCAAGAGCTTTATCCATTGCAGCATTACAATATGTACAGGTTTCTATCATATAACTTTTTTTATAAAAAGGTACTTTTATGTTTGGTTTTATTTCACTTTGTGATGCATCAGACTGCATTGGCGCTTCTTTATTGGTATCAATTAAAGTTTTATGATCTCTAGAATGTAAGTTAACTAGTGAGGTACTTTCTATGTCTTCATTTTTATCGGCTTCAAGCACAGCTAGCCATGCGTTTTTATCTTTATCAATTTCTGTTTCTTGTGAGTCATCTATTATAATAGGATCATCATCCATAAAAATTCCACTTTCATCATAATCAAGTTCTGTCTTTGTTTTAATCCTTACAAGATCTACATTAGATGGATGTAATTCTTTTTTAGCTTTTTTAAAGCTACCATTAGGTTGGTTAATTATTGATTTCACGTTTTCACTCTGACGAGGATTGTTTTTATTAGTAGTTTTGAAGTGAGACCTCTTTCTATTTGTCTTAAGAACTGTTTTGTTTTCATTTTCTTTAGTTTGCAGGTTACAATTTCTTTTTGAATGTTTTATGTTAGCATCTATTTGAGTGTTCACATCCAAATCACTTAATGGTTTTCTTGTAAAACCTTTGTCATGTTTGTTAAGCCACTGCTGTACATAGTTGGCAGAGCTTTCCATTGTAATATTTTCACTTGATGTTTCTTCTCCTGGAAAAGATGTTGTATGCCTGTTTTCTTTATTTTTGGAAGAAAAAGAAGTAGATTTTCTTTTGTTCTCATACTTCACAGGAGCTTGAATGCATTCTGGAAACAGCTCTTTTTCAATCCTTAGTTGCTCAGATAATCTTTTATATTTGAAAACTAAAAACAAAAGTAAAATTATTTATCATTGCAAATGAATAAACATTTAAATAAGTAAAAAGTATTGTACAATTAATTATTTATAGCGTACCATCTGTATGAAGCAAATCTTGACACGCTTTTAGTAGTTCTGATGTATTTTTAACCCTCTGTGTCAAGGCATCATCAAACTTGGGCTGTGGACTAGTAACCAAAGGTGGAGTGAGGCAAAGCTGGCAATCTACTGCATCAATAACACAGTCATCACATACAGTATGTCCACATGCATATCTAAGTCGCTGACCATCTATTTTATCGCTGAAGACAAACAAAGCATTCAATAAGTTTGTATTCGTACTATAAAATTGTTGTAATTATTAAATGATTAAAGCATTTATTGATACTAGGGCTTAAAAACGTGTCAACATATGACTGGAAGAAGGGAGATGTTAGGTTCTTGATAATAAAGTCCCAAGTTGTAGATTGCCAAAAAATAGCATAGGGAAAAATAGGATAATGAAAATAACGGTATGAATACTACAGTATTCACTTATTATGTTAACACACATTTAATATGCCCACAAAAGTTTACTCAACTAACCAAATAGGACATTGAATGTTTTCAACTATTTTCCGAACATTTTCAATAGTTTGATCGATGAACAAATTATGCATGACAACTGTTTCATACCCCAAACCCACAAAAAACTATAGCATAAAATACAAAACTTTCGTAAAGTAAAAACATACAAACATTGGTCAATTTTTTCAATCAATCAAACATTCAAGTGACATGTCTAGGATAGTCATTATAAAGAACAACGTCAACCAACAATACAACACAGACATTTTTTTTTTTTTGGTTCTTTTCGTCCCTCTTTGGGACAGGCAAAGGGAGCTGAGCCCATACAGCCAAGTCTGATTTAGACAACACAGACAGGAGAGAACCAAAGAGAACCGACGAACAGTAGAGAGATGCGACGAAACACCAATTTCCATGGAATTTGTAAGTACCATTTAACAAAACTCAATTACGTGCACGTAAAGATAATATAGGCTTAAAGGTTGCCTAAAGGATTGTGCTACCCGCTTGCCACAAACCACAAAACTTTACAAAGTCACAAACGTATACGTTGCACCCGCTAGGCCAAGCTTATAAAAACTCTATAATATAATAGCTGCTGCCCACGACTTCGTTTGTGTCTTTCTTGCTCTCTTAACCCAACATCGGGCGGTCTGTGTACGGGGAACAGTGCTGCCACCTTTGACGAACTTTCAGTTTCTGCAAGGCATTTATATGTAACTAGCTTTTGCCAGCGGCTTCGCCCGCGTGGAGGTCGGAAATATCCCGCGGGAACATACTACCGGGATAAAAAGTAGCCTATGTCCTTTCTCAGTCTCTAAACTATCTGTGTACCAAATTTCATTTAAATCGGTTCAGTAGTATTAGCAGGAAAGCGAGACAGACAGACAGACAGACAGAGTTACTTTTGTATTTATATAATAAAATATTAGTATGGATTAGTAAGTATGGATATGGATGGATGGATAGTATGGAAGTATGGATATGGAGTATGGATTTTGTGTCTCAATGGCCCAAGTGTCAATCAAAAGGCAATGTAAAAAAAAAGGACATATACACAAATACAGCAAACTAAAAATAATTACAAGCCGGCAAAACGACCTGGGTTTTAATAATTTTTAATGTTTTTTGAAAATTATGTGAATAATCGCAATCATAATAATGGCGTTATTAGAATATAAACATTATTTTCCGATAGATAGCATACAAAAAGTATGTGATCTGTTTGAAGAACAACTACGCAGTGAGAAAGAGGCAGATTTAGCTTTGTTTTCTATTATTGTTGGAGCGGTTGAAAATAATTTAACTAATGTAAAAAATAGCGAGAAGGAAGTCAATTTGGCGGCAAATAAAGTCGGGAAAATGAAGTTCCCATCTGTTGAATACGAAGAAGTGAAGTCACTCCACGAACGTTTTGTGACACTGATGCGTGGAGGCGTCGATGTGAAACTGCTAAGTGGAGTTTACACCACGAGAGAATTGGTGAAGCGAGTTGCCGATGTGGTTTGGAATTCATTGACTCGCAGTTATTATAAAGACCGAGCGCATTTGCAGTCTATTTATAGTTTTTTAACAGGAAATAAACTTGACTGCTTTGGTGTAGCTTTTGCAGTAACCGCAGGCTGTCAAGTTCTTGGTAAACAAGACGTTCATCTGGCTTTATCTGAAGACCATGCTTGGGTAGTTTTTGGGAAAGATGGCACAGAAACAGCTGAGGTATGTATAAAAAATGTTTTGCCACGAAAAAGATGGATAATAAAATTATAGGATTTTAAACGCAATTTTCTCAAGATAGTAATATATTTTTGTCCCAATCTTATGTATACTATAATATTAAAAAGCTTACGAGTTTGTTTGGTTGAATGTGCTAATCTCAGGAACTACTGGTTCAAATTGAAAAATTTGTTTGAGCAGGCGATTTGATGCGACAGGGTGGTTCAGGGGAGTAAGAAAAATGATGAGGGCAGAAGCTTAGCTAAGAAGTACTTAATAGTTATATCTTTTGTCTGCGTATGTAGCAAATAAATATCTTTAGATTCACAATTTTTTTTTGTAATTTCTGCTGATCTATAAAAACTGGTTCTAGGTAACTTGGCATGGCAAGGGTAATGAAGACAAACGTGGAAGGTCAGTTGGTGATGGAGTATCTGCATGTTCATGGCTATATGTAGCTGGCAAGCCCGTGATATGCACAAGAGTAATGGAACTAGCTGCACTTGTATCTTCAATCAACCCCACATTGACACAAACTACAGATGTCCATGAAATCGCTCAAATGCAGCACAGACTTCTGTGGTTATTGTATGACAGTGGTAAATATTACAATATGTTTCAATACCTACTTATTAACATGCAAATATTAGTAGAGAAATACCTAGGTCTGCTCTATAAATAATAATGGAGACACATATAGCTATGCCTGCAGCCCAGCCAAAGTGAAGCTGAGCAGCCTTTTATCTCCTGTTGCTTAACCTGAACTAAAATTAAACTATATACCCTGACAAATTAGACAGTACCGAAATAGGCCTGCAAATTAAGAAGATAATCTTCATGGTACTATCTTCTATAACACCTAGAAGAGCATTTAGTGAGCCTGTATCTGTATCCATAAATATCGGCATTGACTGGATTATAATATTACATGTTACCTGAAATGCTCGACATATGCTACAAGATTGCCAAAACTTTGGCACGTTTTGGCAACTTTGAGGCATGTGTTTTAGTTGTTTTTTTTTAATGTTTAATAAAATGAAAAAAATATAATCTAATAATAGCTAGCTAATTTTTGAAATCAACAAGATAGCATTTTTGTTCTTGATAATTTTAACAATTAATGATCTGAAAATGCTCAGTAGTAAGATCGTTACTTCTGTTAAAATTTATCATTTAAATTGTATAATACTAATTATTATTATTTCTATTGTATTACATTTTGTTTTCTTAGGTAGGTATATTTTTATATTTTAATACAGTTAGAATGTTTGCAGATGATAAATTTTAGGTAAAAATACAATAACCTAAAAAAAAATGTTCAAAATATGTGAATTCATGTTTGAATAAATTTGCATATTTACTCTATATACTCTACATAATGTAAATTAAAGTATGTAAATAAGAAATCGCCTTTTTCTGCTTTCAGGCCATTTAGATGCTTACCCTATGGCATTGGGCAATCTTGGGGACTTAGATGAGTACATGAGAATAGCCAATTGTTCAGTAGAAGCTGATGTAGAATTGCCTCTACATAATGAATTGGATAATTTACGACCTGATGGCACACAGAGACCAGACCCTGCTGCACTATATGCTCAAGCTATCCGGTCATCAAGAACCAATTATGAAGATCGCCATGTTTATCCATACACTTTCCAAGGAGGCCACTACCATCGCCATAAAATGTACAAAGAAGCTTTCCATGCATGGGCTTGTGCCGGCGACGTTATTCGACAGTTAGTCCTTTTATTTATATTTTTGTTTAAAACCTTATACAATTAATGAACTAGATCTTGTCACAAAGGATATCATAAAATTTTCTTACAAATAAAGAAACATTTAAAAAATGGAACCATTATAATTTCATCATGTCCATCTGTCTGTCCATCCAGATGACACAGCCATTTTACTAGGAGACTATTTGAATGATATCAATGAAAATTTAAAATATACCGTCTACAACTTATTGTTTAAGTTGTAGAAGTATGTGTACTCAGTTTATGATGGCATAGTGAAAGTGCGATAAAAAGATTATTATGTCTTTTATTATGATATAATATCTGGATGACCGAGCTTTGCTCGGTATTTTTGGTAAATTGTGTTTAAAATAATAAGTTTATGTTCAAGTTGACTATCGATAAAGTTGATCATTGAAAACACGAATAAAAGGACATTTTATGAATGATATGATATACGATTTATCGCCCCCGAAACCCCCTGTATACTAAATTTCATGAAAATCGTTGGAGCCGTTTCCGAGATTCAGATTATATATATATATATATAATATATATATATATACAAGAATTGCTTGTTTAAAGATAAATAGGTAGAATGGGCTGGTTTCCGCAACTCCACGTCTGAGCGCGTATTTTGCGTACTGTTGTTTAAAGATATATCATTATAAGTCAAGACATAGTATAATTCTATGAATCTACTCCAAAGCAAACCACTATCATAATGCAACATAATTATCCTCCCTTACAGCTACAACTATTCCCGTGACGATGAAGAGATATACAAAGAATTTTCTGAAATAGCAAATGAACTAATACCACAGTTGATGAAAGCTGAAAGTTCTGGACACTCTGCCAGATCCATTCTGAAGGATCCAGAGTGTTTTGCGTCATTGCTAAGGTATGGCTTGTATTTAAGAAACATTCAGCACATTATCATCATATTATTTCTAGTAAAATTGTTAATAAAACAGCATCTAATACTTTCAGATTTTATGACGGCATCTGCAAATGGGAAGAAGGTAGTCAAACACCAATTCTTCACATTGGATGGGCAAAACCCCTTGTGAGCACAATATCAAAATTTGATGCGGAAGTAAGAGCTCAGGTCCACATAATATGTAAAACTGATACTGATGATCATTCAGAGTCAAATAAAACATCAGAGAATGTTGAAAAAGACAAAGGTGAAAATGACAAATGGAACAATAATTCTGAGAATACAGAGATGACTGTGCGTGAGCAGCTGACTGCTGCTGTGAATAGTCGGCCGCGCGTTGCACTGTACAGTCATAAGATGGCAGCACTGAGGCCTTTACTTCTAGCGGAGCGATTGAACACCCATGCGCTACAGTTGCAACTGACAGCACAGAGCCAGCTACAACGCCCGCAGGCGCCGACGAAGAAAAGAGATGTTGATGACGCTAATTCTTCTCTTCCAACAGCGCGTGCCAAACGAGCTCGTCGCGAACGTTGAAGGAATTGGTAATGTTTTAAATTGGAACCGAATACGCTTCTCTGTTAGACTGGTACCAATGTACCTAAATGAGTGATGTATACAAAGTATTTTATGTAGTTTATGTGTTTCTATTAGATTGTTAATGTTGGTAGTACATTATTTATTCTGGGTGATATCATGTATTTTTAGAGTCGAGTTTAAAACTAAACAAAAATCACCCAATAAAAAAATCGTCTCATTTAGTAAGGAATAATATAACTTTGGATGGATCATCACTCTGATGTAAATACGAATGGCAATGCCACGAAACTACACTTAAAAATAGTCTGCTGCAGTGTCACGCCTAACCAGGCATTGTATTTGAACCCAATTTTAAATTTACCATTACTCATGATGACTTCCGTCATTATAAGTAGTATTTAATAGATATGTACGTTTATGAATCGTAAATTATGATTCAGAGTAGATAAAAGCCCTGAATGCCAACTATTGTCCTTGTGATTTCAAATCAGTATATCATGTGCAGTCAGCTACATGTTGTTAGCAACGATTTGACATGCTTTTATTCTCTAACAGCAATAACGGTTCTCTCAATTATGTGTTACCACCGCTGTACGGTTGACTGTGCATTATCCTTAAAGGTGTTTCTAGCGTCATGAGCTTTTATCACGTAAGTGGAAATGCAGCAAGAATTAATTACACTATCAGCAGTGGTGGCTCAGTGGTAAAGGCCCCAACTTACGAGTTGTAGTGGTTCCGAACCCAGGTAGGCGCTTTTCTTTGTGTAAATAATTTCTCATAACCACTGCTCTCAAAAGGGTGAAGGAAAACATCGCGAGGAAACCGGCATGTCCCAGAACCAAAAATTCGAAGTCATGTGACATTTAGAAACCTGCATTGGGTCGGCATGGTAATAGATAACAGTCTTCTCGAAGAGAGGATGCTTTTGTCCCAGCAGTGGAAACATAGAACTAACCTAGTGCGGGCACTGTATAATTCTCATAACATATTATTAAAATGATGACTTTAGGAACGCCCATGTTGCATTTATTAAATGTCCCACCCATACATACATAATAATATATAGCACGTACTTATTAAAACCGTTTTAAGAATAAAAGTATTTCTGTGTTTATGTAGTTATTTAAATAGGAAATATTCTGAGATACATTAGCTATTTTATCTTTTGAAAAGAGCAGACACGATATTGTCATCACATCACAAATCGCGATCAGCGATTTGGTGACATCATCAATATGCGTCGCATTTTGGTACCTTGTTGCTTTCGGTTGCGTTAGTAAAAATGCGTACTTCAAAATTTGCTTCATGCGCCATCGTATTTTCAAAAATTGAAGGACAGTCTCTCGAAACCGTGTTCCTGAAGGCACAACGGTTAAGGTTAAAACCTACCCTTTAGTGCCCCGTCTCAAAAATACATCCTGCGTACTTCAATGGCTGCCGCCTTCTTGTCTTATCATTACCAACACTTCTTTATCTAAGACTAATAATTGTCACCGAGAAACAACAAAATATGTATATAAGGAATGTGTCAAAAAAAAAACCATTGTATAGAGTAAAAATTACGATCGTCACTGTGTGACGTCAGAATAATTGATACGAATGCTTAAATTTATGTTATTATTATAAATAAGTATGATCATGGTAAAGAATATATTTTTCAAATTAAAGTATATTATAAAAATACCGTGATAAATGATCAAGTGATCATTGAAGAACATAAAATTATATTATGTAGAACATTATAATTATGCAGGTACTCAGGTATCGATCAACAAAAAACATTTTATAGGAAGTTGTTAGTTAACAGTGTACTTCTCTTAACAGTCATAGGTCATTTAATAATCATAATATATTATATTTAAAAGGGTAGACTGCCTTTAAATTAAAGTGAAAAATATTATGTAAGGTCTGAAAATGATGTTACCATGATTAATCATTATCATGAATGATCAAAAGAATCATTTGTCTGTTTATTGTAGCAGGTACCTTTAGAAGATCTTAGTATACTCTGTTCTAAAATTATTTGTTGAAAGTTTAAACAAATTAGTAAGAATACATTCCTGTTCGTAGTTGTACCACTTGAGTGTTGTGATTTGATTATTTGAATAATTAAATCCAAAATTCCTCTTTTAGATCATTATACTCGTTTTTCATTTGATGATGTTGAACAATAATTGTTGGAAAAAGTGGTGAGATATAACATTAAAATCTTCTTAGTACACCTGAATGTGTTCACCTGAATTAACTTGTATGTGAGTAATTGTGAAAGAATTTAGGTAACTTGTACAGGATTTGTTTACAGCCTCATCAAGAAGTTTTGGAACAGATTATTTATCGATACCTTGTGAATATTAAGCATTCCTAACTTAACAAATTGTAGCTTAAACTTCAGTCATTACTAAAAAATAAATATAATTTATTTTTAAAAAGATACGACAAACAGCTGTTTTTAATTAAAAATATAGTACTTATAGCAAATTTATTTGACTATTAAAAATGAACCCTAAGCAAGCTAAGCCTTGATACCCCTTGTACTTATAAATGTCCTTCTCCATATAAACGTGGTTAAGACATAAGCATGCCCCCGGGCAGATTACACATTGCACAGGTATCACATACATAATATATTTTTTCAGCACACTTGTAAAGTGGCTCTTATAGCATCGGCTTTAGGTTCACAATGCAGTGTACCTACTTAACATGTGTGTTTTTTACTGTGTATTCTCACGGTAGTGCGGTAAAGGGCACAACATAACTATTACTATTCAAAGCTGTGCGCATTTGCAAATGTCAGTAAAGAGCCTAAGCTATTTGCTGCAATTTCTTAAAACTATGAATATGAAGTAAAAAAAAAACACTATATTAACATTAATTGTTTTGCTACGTATACATGGTCAAATTAAAATAGTCGGCGAAACTTCACAGGCGTGACGGAAACCACAAACGAATCTAAACTTATTCCCAGCCATTCTGTGTAGATAAGCTAATTAAATTTGTCTCTGTATATAAAAATATTCAGTTTTTTTTTTGCAATTGTTTTTTATATTTTTAATATTACACTGTTCGGCGGGTTAGTCAGACCAACTCCTTGAAAAAAAATTGTTACGTAAAATGAAGTATGTCTTGTAAGTTTATAAAATTTTATTTTAATGACGTCACAAGTGTGTTGAAAAAAAAGTTTTTACAACGTGTGAACATTTGTCATTACTGCGATGATCTCTTTGCTTATTTTTATTATTATTTAATATTTACTAGCTGCATTTGTCGTATCTTTCCGCTTCCAAGACGTAGGTACCTCCCGATTTTAAAACGTGTATCCTACTCAAGTCCTGCGCAAATGATACAGATGTAATTGGAATGTATATGTTAAATTGTCTATGAACAGTGTCATAATAATTATAATTAAGTGATTTTTCCTAGGTATTAATTAGTAAGATAGGCTTTTGCATTTAACTCTGTACTAATGGGACTGTAATACATACCCACTGTGAAATTTGTTGCATTTATTACAAAATCAAAATCAAAATCAAAATCAAAAGTCATTTATTCAAACTAGGCTGAGAGTCAGCACTTTTTGAACGTCAAAGTTACAAAAGACAGTCCCCCCAAAACGCCCGCCCTTCGACACTTCCTAGTGCTTTAGCTGGGAAGAAGAAGTGGCGGAACAAACTCCCCAGCAGCACAGCTGTCTGTTAAGTTAGAAGAACTTGATTCTATACAATTGTAAGGAGGTAACATTATGAGACACAAAACATTAAATTAAATGATTTGCCATCTGTCAGCTAGCCAACCCAATAATCCAGGAAATAAAATGAAATCTATACTCAAGCAAAAGCAAAAAATATTTTTATCATGTAAATAAAGGTACCAAAATAAAAGCCTCCTGGCATAAGGGCGTGACAGCTTACATATGCAATGCTGAATCACGTTCACACAGCTGTTACGACCCGAGTTACAACTCGAGGCCTCAAAATGATAAACTAGGACCATCGGCGTAAAAACAAATAAACAGGTAGGTAATTAACAACAATACCAACATCAAGGTCAGCAAGACGACCAGTCACCACAAGCAGCACCCGTTCACGAGCATAACGCAAAGATCAGCCATTACCCCCCTCGCCTTAACACAAACGAATATTGCTTATTCATGCATTTAAAGTATTTAATAAGTTGTTTTCGCCAAATAGTTTTGTAACCATGTCAACTTCATGAGAATCAAACCATAAAACACACTTTGCCAGCGACATGGCTGATAGTCTTATTTTTATAGTTTATTGTAAAATAGTATAAAAGTCAATCTGGTGAAACTGATACTAGAAGTAATGATCAGTTCTCACGATGCGACGGTCACCTCTAGACGTCTCGTTATTTGTGATCTTGGATCAAACTGGGCGTTTTGAAGATGCCTGTGTCAGTGTGTAGTGTGTCTCTAGAGTGGGTTTTGATTGTTTCGCTGACGTTATATGTGCTAGTCTTTGTTTTACAAAATGCGAATCACAATACGAAAGACTTTGAAGGATACTGATAATTTGTTGCTTCATATGTTTGAAAAAATTGTCTGCTTGACAACGTAAATTACGCAATTAATATTGTTGATTAGGTAACATTAATGGTATTGGGATGATGACTGTGTTACGCAATTGAACAATGCCATTCATTCACAATGAGGGTTTTCTGAGATGAAGTTTACTTGGTGGCAGCACTGAGACATGAGGTCCGGGCACCGGTTTAAAGTGTCAAAGCGCCGATATTTATTTTTAGTTGTGGACTGAACCAGGTTAGGCTCCCTCCGCATTTCAGGTAACATACAACAAGTACGCGGCGGGTCGACATGTCGGTCGGACCAATTCAATCGAACGTCGTACATTAGTTCGAAACTCAAACACGCGTCGCGTCTTTCTTTCGTATCTTATAATAACTAGAAACAAGGCAAAAACATATTGCATCGCATTCTGCTGCTTAAATAATAACAAGGATCCGAACCCCACGTTTTTCACACTTAATATACGTCTACCTATAATAATTAAGTAGGTACCGACCTACCAATTAAATTTTACTTTTGTTAATTTTATTTACCTAAGTCGTATTGACGTATTCCGAATATAAAATATTATTATAGTATAGTTTGGTACTTACAAGTTCTGTTTACAAGGTTAGGTTTACCTTTGATAAGTATAGCTGGGAAGTACCTATTTAATATTTTTTTGTTACCAAATTTTATTTTGGTGTGTACTACAATGAAATAATATGCATTAAGATTTTGATTATGTAGACAATAGGGACTAGTACATACTCTTTTATTTGCCAATTGCTGAGGTACTAAATTAATAAACTGTTTATTTCTCACCTTTACAAATTACAATTAAGTAGGTACATGAAAATTATTACATTTTTTTTTGTGATGGATGTACTTAATAATAAATAATGGAAATTAAACAAATTAATGTATTAAAAATACATATAATAGACCAAGAGCTGAGGCAATATTTCTTTAAGATTTTTCCCGAACCGTTGTAGCTACAATCGGTTTCCTACACGACTAGACAACCCTAACGTAGTCAGAAGAGAACAAGAGATAAAGAGTTAAGGCTTGTGCAGACTAGCGCGACGCGTCGGTTCGCGTGCGATTCAGTAATGTATACCCGTAGAACAATTAGTATGAAAACGCGCGCGACATTTCACGCAGGGGCGACCCGTGGCGCCGCGCGCCGCGACACGGTCATAGAAATTATTCTACGGATATAAATCGCAGAATCGCGCGTGACCGTCGCTTCGCGCTAGTCTGCACGAGCCTTTACGCGATAGAAAAAGAGGCTTCTAAGTAAATAAATATAACTGATACAATTAACGCTGTGAAACCTGAATTGCTTTTTATTGTGTGACAATTAATTTAAATTATTTAGTGGAGCATGCACCTTGTATGTTATGATGAACGTCTTATTCGTTGTCCAACTTGAAGGTTTTGTTGTCAATGTGGCGCTAACTGGTGGTGTGAATTAACTTGAAAACCCTCATTGAGGTGCTGTTTAGGTGGTAATATTTTGTCAAGCTAGTGTGGTTAAATCTTACCAATAGGAAGAGAAAACGCTGAAGGGGGCACCTTTAATTAAAATTATATCAGAATTGGAAAATAAATCGAAGAAAAATAAAGACACATATTTTATTTAAATGTGACACAATATCAGCTGCGCTCAGAGCATGAAATTGGTAACCATTACTAAGTCTTCTATGGGTTTATATGATCATGATCAAGGTTAATGTAAATTATGTTTTTGGATAACTTCTAGCGACTTAGACCGATGCTTGTAACATGATTTAATTTGTAATGTGGAAGCAAAAAATACTTGGAAATATATCTTTTTAAAATAAATTTAGCTGAGACCTACTTTCTTTTAAAATTTAGCTTGTGGTTCCTTTCCGCGTTTTCCGCTATGATCCGTATTACCTGAACTTACCCCTAATAGCAATATAGATAAAAATCACACTACACACACGCACGAATATTTTAATAATTAATTAAAATGCTTAAATTTTATGTACTTAGAGGTAGAGGTTTTAAAAAACCAATGCTTTCTGTTTTAAGACCTTTAGCGTGATATTTATACAAAAGCCTCAACTTCCCTATATGGAATAACAATAATTAGTTTCTTGAACTATAGTTCAAAGAACTATAGTGTGCTACGAATGTACGTTGAAAAAACTACAGTAATGATTTGGTGTGTTGAGTAGGTATCCGTATGAAAATTCATCATAGCATTAGTGTTTCAGGCTTTATTTATACATGGCATGTAATATTATGTTTGCTTCAAAATCATTGTTAAACCTTATCGTTAATATATGCCGATGTCGATCAAATCGATTCTAACGCAATTCTCACGTTTGAATAAAATAAGTTGAAATAAATACTTGAGTTAAATATGAATTTTCTTTCTTTTCTTATCATCTGCATCATCAATCTTGTTATTATCGCTCATGGAATAACTATTACTAATAAGGTAAGTCATTCAAATATACAGGTTGTTTGGTGCATCGTGTGCCAAATTGAAATGGTCGACTGGAAGATCATCTGCTATCCTTTCAGACCCCTAAACACTTCTCATGCCATGTGGATTTTTTTCATCGACTTTTTATTGTTTTATTAAAAATATACCCAAATTTTACATTCAAATACAAATAAAAAAAAAGTCAGTCAAGTCGTAGACTCTAATTTAATTCAGATGTGTATTGTATTACAGTACTTTTAAATTCAAAATTAAAAGTACTGTACATGACATTAGCCATCTAGTTTTTTTTTTAATTTACTCGCAAAGTTTCGGACTTCAATTAAAGCTGTCTATGTTACAGCTATTTACATGGCTATAAAAAAAAACCAAAAGCGACCGGAATCTTCCAACTCTTTCAAAAATTCCCTGTTGCAAAAAAAAATATTTACATAACATAACACATCACGCCTTATTTCCCCGAAGGGTTGGGCAGAAGTGTAACCCCACATTTCGCCAGTTGTGTTTAAGTCTCATTTAATGGGAGGCGATACTATTGCCATCAACCGGGCACAATCCTAGACTTCGGGCTGCTACTGAGAAATTCCAGATGGAAAAACCCGATAACACTGCCCGACCTGGGAATAGAACCCAGGACCTCATGTAGCTCTTGCGACCACAAGACCAATGAGGCGGTTATAAATATATTTATTTTTTCTTATTTTCAAAATAGTTTCTAAAACTATTCCCAAACATTTCACGCGAACGAAGACGCGGGCGGAAGCTAGTGTTACAATAAAATACTATCATACATACTTCAACTGAATGTAACGAAATTTAATTCTTTTATAAAACGCAAACTAAGTATACTGTAAAGCATATTTTAAGTTGGAGGATTACATCGCAGACAAAAATGCTTGGCTCAACGCTGGTCCTGCTCCACAAAGGCATTTAAATTAATTTGATTAGCATTTGGAAATGATGTAGGAACTGCTGAAAATAGTAACAGTGTATGTCATGTTCGCTCAAATGTATCGCTGGTGGTGGCGGTGTGTGTTGGGTCATTAAGTTCCCTTCATGATTACTCTGAATGGCGGTGATCCATAAGTCACGTTCGAATAGGGAATTTGTACAGTTTTCCATTGAGTGTATCATGATGCGCAATTAAAGGCCTTGGACAAGCGCCAAGCCACAGAAAATGCCAAGAGCATCTTGCGACTCCTCCCAGGGTCTCAAATTTGATCTCCAGTAATTCCACGCCTGCGTTTGTAGTTGTATGATCCTTTGAGAAACCAATAAACCAAACTGTTTCAGATTGTGTTTCAGATGAAGTAAATTAAAGTTATGCAAATGTCACACCACGCCACATGTGTCACCACTTAAGAAAGAGACGGCGCACAGTGGATCGAAACTGCTTTATGACGGACATTCGTTTTTCAACCGACGAAAAAAAACGGAGGAGGTTCTCAATTCGACACGATTTTTTTTATGTTGACCACGCATAACTTTTTAAATAGTGGTCCGATTGTGATAATTCTTCTTCTTCTTCTTCTATTGGAAAGGGTCTAAGGGATACTCCGAAGGTGGTCCCATATAAATTTAGAAAACAAAATCGAACCCTAAGGCAGTGGCGGACTAACAGGGGGGCGGAAGGAGCGGCCCGCCCCGGGCCTCCGGTCTTGGGGGGCCCCCAAATGCCTCCGCGTTCCCCTGATCAAATCCTAAACAAGACTAAAAATGTGCTTACTACCTACATAATTTCATCAAGATCAAAACACTACGGCGATCTAGAGTTTTTACGCGGTACTAATATTCTTTTAACTTTGCTGAACGCGTCCGGAATAAAATACGCTGTAGGAATTCCCGTCTATGTAACGGGTACTTACCCAGGAATCCCTGAATGAATGAGGTGCAAATAATTCACTCTTGTACGCCTACATTTACATTCACTACTGACTACATTCATCTATCATGAGCAAACTTACTCCTCTTTCTCTCAGGAAAATACCGTCAATCTTTAGCCAAACCCCATCAAATGAAGCAATTTTGCTTTTCGTCAAGATCGCAGGCAATAACCACTAAATAGCTTGTACTTTGGTTTGTGAGCGTATGGGCGTAATTGCAGCCAAGACACGACACCGGTGGGCACGCCACAATTGCGGCGGTAACTCCTCTCTTTGAGGAGTGGATAGAGAGGCGCCACGGCGTCCTCACCTTCCGTCTAACGCAGATTCTCACCAGGCATGGGTGATTCGGGGGGTTCCTGTTCAGGATAAAGCGGGAGGAAATGCCCGGGTGTTTCCATTGCAAGGATCGTCTGGAGGACACAGTGGAGCATACGGTGGAGATGTGCCCTACCTGGGTGAAGCACCACCGTGTCCTCGTGAAGGCGATCGGCGGCGGCGACCTCTCGCGTCCAGCCCTGGTGCGAACCATGGTACGGAGCGACAGGGCATGGGAAGCCGTCACCTTCACTGCGAAGCAGTAATGCTCGCGAAGGGGAGGTGGGGCGCGAGTGGGAGTGGCAGTCTTTGCGCCCTCACGTCCCTAGCCGCCGCAGGAGGAGACGCCCCGGGCGTCGGGAGTCGATTGCGGACTCCCGGCCACCGTAGGCGCGAGCCTGCGGGCGGCGAGCAATGGGTAGCTCGCCGCCCGGTAAGGACCAGGCCCGTGTCACGGCGCGTAGTGTTCCACCCGCGCCTCAAAGAGATGTCAGCAAACTGAAGGGATCTGTTAGGACCGATGCCTGCCAGAGTCGCGAGATTAGTTTAAAAGAGGTACCGTGGCCCTAGCATATGGGCAACTGAAGGGACACGGGTGGGTTTAAGTCTGACACGCCCTTCCGCTCCACCCAAAGCGGGAGACGTCATTTGATGACTTCCCATCCAAAAAAAAAAGACACGACACCGGAACAGGCAAATAATGTTCTTCAATGGGTCAAGAGCGACTGGTTAATCTAGCCGTGTTTTCAATAGAAAGAAAAATTTCCAAAAAAAACGTTTTCACAGAAGTTATTGAGGAGTTCAGTAAATTGAAGACACGAAAATACATACAACACGCTACAAAAAATAAAAAATAAACTATCTTTGATTTATTTTTATCTCATTTTTTTTTTGCCAATCTATTCGCATTTTGTTTTCCTCACCCATGTCCATTCCATATTACATTAACTACATTTTTTTTAAAGCTGGGGGCCTCATTCAGTTTTGCCGCCCCGGGCCTCTGACGGGCTTACTCCGCCACTGCCCTAAGGGTCGGAAAACAGGGGATGATTGTTCACTCACTGATTTTAATGTATAACCACGCATAACTTTATACAGAGTAGTCCGTTTTTAATAATTATTTTTTGTTGGATAGGGTATACCTTGCCAAGTATTATTAGTACATTAAAGCCACAAAAAATTATAAAATTTCAACTTTTTAACAAAAAAATAAATCGCCGAAAAAACTGAAAAGCATAAAATAATAAACCTTCAAATGAGTCGGCGCTGAAAAATCAATGAACAAAGATCACGCAAAGCGCCGACTCATAGTTTTAAGGTTTATTATTTTATGCTTTTCAGTTTTTTCGGCGGTTCAATTTTTTTTTTTTACAAATTACTTACATTTTTTTTTAAATACCTGTCGAAAGATCTCGTCATTCCAATGAATAATTTTCATTAAGTACAAGTTGTTCCCTTAAACTGATAGTTTGTCCGGAATTTTATTTTTTTGATTTTTTTGTATGGAATGAAAGAGAAACTGATAAAATTTGGCCATGTTTGAAAGACCAGGCTTTCAAACTACTATATTCTTATTCTTTGACTTGTTGACTATAATTCTACGCTATCAGCGCGCGCCCGGTCAAGAGTTGAGGTTCGGAACAATGAAATAAACAAGTAAGTCAAAAGTACTTTTTCATTCTTAATATCATAGATAGAACATTAAAACATTTATAATTAGGAGGAGGGAGGCATTTGGGACAGTGCAACCTAGCAAAAAAAAAATGTCAACATTTGTTTTTGTTAAATGTTGCTCAGTGTATGATAGATAATATTGGATTAAGTCGAAAATTCGTGGGACCCATTGTGCTACCACATTGAAAAGTGGAATCACTGCTAAGTTTCAAAAACAACAACAACATATACAAGATGGCAAGACACACTAGAGTTACAAACAATTGCAAAAAAATCGACCGCAAAAAAGACGGTTTGAAAGTACCTACTTAGGCCGCTATCCCACTGGCGTTTAACGAGCGTTGGCGCTTCTCCAACGTCTGCGCTGCGCCAACGTTGCGCAGACGCGACGTTTACGTCGGAATTTTACAGAATCGACTTCAGTTCGTGCCGAGAATTCTCCTTTATGTCTTCCACTGAATGAAAACGGGAGCCATGAAGTGGTAATTTGAGTTTAGGAACAAGAAAGAAGCCGGCTGGAGCCATATCTATATGTTGAACAAGGTGGTTGCTTGATGGTATTGGTTGAGTTTTTGGTCAAAATTCGTTCACAATGATGGCCTTGTGCGAAGGCGCATTATCGTGGTGCAAAATCCAAGAATTTTTTTCGCACAAATCTGGCCCTTTTCGTCTAATTTCCTCTCTTAAATGCCGCATAACACTCAAATAATATTCTTTATTTACCGCTTGACGTTCCGGCAAGAATTCCGAGATCAAAACACCGCGATAATCAAAGAAAACAGTCAACAAAAAAGTCATGACTTTGACTTTTGATTGACTTTTTTTTTGTGGGTGGGAAATCATTAAATGACGTCTCCCGCTCTTGGGCAGAGCCGGAGGGCGTGTCAGACTTTTACTGACTAAAACCCACCCATGTTCCTTCAATTGCCCATGTGCCAGGGCCACGGTATCTCTTTCGAACAAATCTCGCGACCCTGGCAGGCATCGGTCCTAGCAGACCTCTTCAGTACTGCTGACATCTCTTTGAGGCACGCGTGGAACACTACGCGCCGTCGACACGGGCCTGGTCCTTACCGGGAGGCGAGCTACCTATAGCTCGCCGCCCGCAAGCCCGCGCCTACGGTCCAGGGCCGTAGGGGACATTGTGGGGTAATTCCCTACCTTGAAATTACAATGCCCTACCTTAAAAATACCAAAAATGAAGATAACCTATTAGAATGGGATTGTATGTTTATAGTTTTAGACAAAAATTTGTAGCAATATGTATCTAAACTTTTCCGAACATACCACAGTTTAAGACATTCATTTCATATAATAATAATTCTTTTCTCTGTGTATAGATGGCATTTGAAGCGCCATCACATGAAGCAATGGGTCTATTTAATTATAATATGCAGAGAAAATTTTCAACCGTCCTGTTCGGTTGTTCTTCAGCATTGCGGATTTAATAGCTGTCCTTAGATCCATGCTCATGTTCTGTCACATAAATTATTTGTCTATGAATAGCTATTGAATGTACATCACTGACCTAGCAGGCGCGGTCCGAGGGGGCGGTCCTAGGGGTCATGAGCCCCCCCAAAGAGTCAAGAGCCTGTATGATACATTCCAGTTTTAAGTAAGTTTTTGGTCTTGCAGTCTACATTCTCTTGATACTTGAGCTTTTCTTTATAGACCGACCAACCAAATAATTCCCGGTTCTTTTGGAATAATCAAAAGAAAATCTAACCTATCCGAGGTGGGCAAAAATGTTCGAGCTCGCTACGCTCACTCTTACATTCATAATAGATACCTACTCCTAGTTGCCTGAATTTTCCTGGCGTAAGTCGACGATGTAACTCCTAGGTCTTTTTGAATATATAAAACAAAAAAAAAACAACCGACTTCTTCGACTATATAATTTTAATAGTATTTAAGGTTTTTGCCACCGACTTCCGAAATTAAAGTTATTTTTGACTTTGTAGTGTTTTTTTTTTTAAGGAAGTTGATTGTTTTTTTTTTGTAAAAAGTTTTTATTTTTAACCGACTTCAAAAAAAGGAGGAGGTTTCTCAATTCGACCGTATATATAACTAAAAAGTTAAAACAAACTTTTTTACAAAAAAAAAAACCGACTTCCTCAAAAACACTCGAAAGTGAAAAATAACTTTAATTTCGGAAGTCGGTGGCAAAAAACTCAAATACAGATCCTAAGACACCGACTTCCGAAATTAAAGTTATTTTTCACTTTCGAGTGTTTTTGAGGAAGTCGGTTTTTTTTTTTGTAAAAAAGTTTTTTTAACTTTTTAGTTGTGGTAGATACTCCGCACTAATTTAATCGCGTTATTCGTTCATTTGTCGCGCAAATACGTAATGCAAATTTAAGATTTATATGTTTTTCACATGGATTCCATTGTTCAAATAGAACCAAATTAAATAGAACCAAATTAAAAGACCAGTATCGCTTGAAAAACTTGAAATGGTCGCGCGGCCGCCCGTGGTGCCGCGAGCGGCCTCGCGTCGCCTCCGCCGCTGGCAGCCGCGGGCGGAAACACCTGTTGGTTTTTCAAGCGATACTGGTCTTTTAAGTATGTAGTTAAAGTTTAAAATTATTTCACACCGAAAGTGCTCGCCGCGTCGCTTCCGGCCGCTGCCATTCCGGTGTGACCCGGCCCTAACGGGTTGTTACAATTTTCGAACTGGCTTCGCTCACTCTAGCATTTATCATTCTCATGGTTGACAGGGATATCCTGAATAAGTAGATAATTTAACTCCTATTTCTATTTGAAAACGTCAAAAAAGTACCTAACCTGAAGGAAGCGGGCTGTTAAAATTTTCGAGCTCGCTTCGCTCGCTCTAGCTTTAATCATTCTCAGGTTGGCAGGGATATTCTGGCAAAAAGGCGACAGTGTAACTGCTATTTTTTATGTTTAATAATATATAACAAAACCTAACCAGAACGAAGCGGTTGTTAAAATTTTCGAGCTCGCTCCGCTCGCTATTTTCGCCTTTAGTAGTCTGCTGTCCTAATGCCAATTATTTATTTATCAACAAGTGTTGCGACCAGGGATGTTAGGGATCTCCGTAACCGTAACCGAAACTATCGGATATCCGATATAAAAAATTATCAGTAACCGTAACCGAATCCGAAATAAAAGTTTCGGATAATATTGGATTTGCTTTTACATTTTTATTTTAGGTAGATTATTTAACACTCAATATATACACCGTGACATTTTAGTCGTCTTACAACGGCAGCCCACTTCATGTATCCAATGACTACTACAACTCCATGAGAAAAAAAGAACATTTGAACAATGATTTCAAAAGGAATATGTCTATGCATTTGAATAACTAAAAATTAAAATATTGTTTATTATGATGACGCATGACGTAGTTTGAAATTGATATTTTGTCTCATGGAAAATGGAGATGAAATGATCTAGTCGACTCGTGCACTGGGTGGATATGTTCTGTACCGTCTGATACGTAAACATTATTATCAGTATGTTTCATACTTCTAATGCATTATTTATTTTTCCTAGTACCTATTTTCTTACTAAATGGTAACAATTTTTAATCACGCGTAGAGGTATATTATGTCGGATACATTGAGTGGACAATCTTTTTAAGACGACTAAAATGTCACGGTGTATTTATAATCATTTTTATTTTAAATAGCTGTAATAATAACTCACAGACTTATTATAATTCCTACCAAATGGTGACATATAAATAAAACCATTTTATTAGCTATTTGTATTTTACTTTTGAAATTCCTTAATAGTTTAATATCCGTAACCGAAATTATCCGAAACTAACGGATAATCCGAAATAATTTCATATCCGTATCCGTATCCGGTATAATAATCAATATCTGGTTGACCGAGGTTTGCTCGGTATTTTTTGGTAAATTGTGTTTAAAATAATAAGTTTATGTTCAAGTTGATTATCGATAAAGTTGGTCATTGAAAACACGAATAAAACGACATTTTATAAAAATGAATCCTAGCTAGATCGATTTATCGCCCCCGAAACCCCCTGTATACTAAATTTCATGAAAATCGTTGGAGCCATTTCCGAGATTCAGATTATATATATATATATATACAAGAATTGCTCGTTTAAAGGTATAAGATATATATATTCTTATGGATCAGGCGCTCATTTGACTTTTTTAAAAGAAAAGCAAAACTACCTAGAACTATTTATTTAAAATTAACGGAATAAAAAATAGATCACAACAACGTGAAACGGTTAGACATCGAAATAATTAGAATCTACAGTTCCTAGTACAGGTCCGTCGCTTCCGAGCTCACGAGCAAGTGGCCGGTGGCCGAGGTGCCTGTGCGCCCCGCTCACGCTGTGTCGCCCCTTCCACTCGGCGCGCGGCGCGTCACCTTGGTCACGTGGTCTTCCTTCTGTCAAACTTGACAAATCCTCTAATACGGCCTCTCCTGACAGCTGAACGACCTCGCCTGCTTGGCTTCTTGGCAAAGACTGCTCATTTGTCTGATCCTTGCTTGCTTGATCCACAATTGTGGGCTCGTCACCTGAAACATAACAAAGCCAAGACCAGTACAAAGTAATTTGAAAGTTGGAATTTTCAGCTACCCATTGCAATGATATGCAATCGTTTTCTTCAGCTTTTACACCATTATAGACAGCAGCTGTAGATTGTATCACCAATGAAAGAGTTCCGGACCTCAATCATTACCGAAACAACCACAACATCGCCTGATAAATATGATCAGGTTTCCAGAGGAACTCTCACAAACAGCCACATTCCAGGCAAACAGATTACCATAATGTGAACTGTCGACGCTGTAACACAACAAACTACCACAATATCGAAGTAAACAGATAGCCTTAGTGTCGAGGCTATTACTAACCAAATTGCCATAATGTCGAGGCAGACGGATAGCCATAATGTCGAGGCTATAACAAACCAAATTGCCATAATGTCGAGGCAGACGGATAGCCCTAGGGTCGAGGCTATAACCAACCTAACTGGCAAATGTCGAGGCAGAAAACACCTATACTGTCACGGCTATGAGTAATCAGTTGCCACAATGTCGGGGCTACCAAATCCACTGACCAGTACAGATAAACATCTTACACGCTTCCGGACTCCACTCACCAGACCACTGAACCATGTGTTCGGCGGCGGTCTGAGTCTTCTCTTCGTACGAACCAGCTATCAGGTCATGCTCTTATCGGAGAGGTGGTAGCGCATGCACGACCCCACAGGGACCGCGCATCCAGGAGTCCAGCTTCCCAGTACCTCGGGAACCCCTGTCAACAAAAATAAAACTGCCGACAGCAAATGTACGCGGCCGTCGACGAAGTTCACTCACATATGCGTCATGTGATCATGTCACAACAGACCTTCAACAAGTAACTCAGATGCTCTAACGCGAATCGGAAGTACCACATGTAAATCCACTAGAGTGCCACCTCGTAATAAATCCCGGACAGACAGAGTTGCACGCGGTAATTTTTTTTTGTACTTTACACCGATTAATTTACATAGTGCCAAAAAAATTGAAATGCGCAAACAATTGCTAAGGTCTCAAGTTCGTTATGGTATCGAGACAGCACCCTTTGCGGATTTGTTAAAATAGTCAACGACATGCGTTCATTTAAACTCGTGGTATCACATTAAATCTTACCACAACAAATAACACTGGCGTCGGAATGAAGCTCAGTGGTCAAATTAGGATCGAAAATTGCTAAAACAGGTGCTTCCGTTAGGCTTTTAATTACATAAGTACGGACTAAGTCTTGTTCCGCGCTCTTATGTAAGGCTCACTTTTCCTGAGCAACTTAGCAATACAAACGGTTTGTGAGGCACAGCCTGCAATGTACTGTACCTACAAAAATAGCCTGCCAATCCCAAAACCTGACGAACCACTCTTACATTAGATGGTTTCGGAAACTTAACTAAACCCTTACTCGAGCTCGGCCGTACCTGAGCATGCTCAATAAGTCTGCCAAAGTATTCGAGTTCAGTATCCAAAACCGTAAATTTATGTTTCGGTTTACCGATCAAATCAAAAGTCATTTCAAACTAAGCTGAGAATCAGCAATTTTTGAACGTCAACATTACATGAGACAGTTTCCAAATACGCCTGCCCTTCACATTCTCTAAGCTTTAGCAAAAAACCATAAGTGACATAAAATTTCGAAAATCTAGCGCCAGTTACCGTTTATAATTCCTCATTTAAAACGGCTGATAAACGACTGAGGTGTCGTTCTGTAAACGAATGTGCATGATACCGTTTGTACAGTAGTAGTAGTAGCAGTACCTGTCATCAGGTTATCTGCAAGCTCATCAATTATTTTCATTAGCCGCTACCTAACCTACTAGTATTTAATCAATCAGTGAACGTGTAGCGGCTTCTACGATGCCACATGTGAACTACGCATCACATTGACGTCACGTAAAACCCTGCATCGCTCAAGCAAAGTTCACCCCGGGACACAGTGTTTTATGAAGACCATTTTTCGGACATTGCTTTTTTATATAAAAAACTGATAGTTTAAGTTATTTAAATGCAATATTTCGTATCCCCATTTCACTAGTATGTTTAGTTTTTGAGATAGAATTTTTTGAAAATCGTATTTTTTTCAACCGGGTATTTAGAAAAAAAATCATATCTCTGAAACTGAATATGATACGCAATCGTGACCTTAGAAACATCGACGGCGTTTTTTATCCTGCATATTTTATAGTACAAATAAATCTCAGAACTTCATTAGGTTCAGACTTATACGAGGTTTTTCGTTTTTATTTTTTTTCTCGGTAATTACATCGTATTTGGAAAAGTTAAAATACTAAAATTATGCGCTTTATCTTTCCTACATACCACAAAAATAACACATCCTAATTGCGTGGAATCTAGAAGTTATTCCAAATTAACTGTTTTTGCTAGGGTTGTCACTTTCGAATCTAAACTTTGATGACTCAATTTTTATTTAATGGGACATATTGGTTATTAAAATTTCGACTATTAAACCTAGGAACTTTCTTATATCCAGACTTATAAAAGGTTTTTAGTTTTTATTAATTTTGCTCTCGATAATTCCGTATTATTGGGATAAGTTATTTATACTGAAACAAGCACTTTGCCAGCAACTTCGTTCGCGCTTGTTTTTATAAAAACTTTAAAACCCTTTAAAACTGTATTTTGACGGTAGTTTTGAAAAATGAATAACGGGCCGATTCTGTTGTCACAAAATTCTCTAAACTAAACTAAAAATCACTTAAATTTGGTTTATCCCTGTCAACCGACGATTTCCTATTCTGAAATAAACTAAAGTGACACAACTTAACTATATTTTAGTTTGACAGCACTAAGATTGAACTGAATTATTAGTTAAGTGAAAATATCAATTTTGCTATTCTGAGTTTGCTGGTTTTCACCAAAAATTTTTACTATAATAATTTATTTTAACTAAATCTGACTATTTTTTATCGCGATTAAAAAGGTGTGGAATAGAACTAGTGATCATGAACTAAAATTCACACTAACGCCTCGCCTTCACGTGCAAAGACAGTACTGTATTTTTTGTTTTCCTTTTCTTTTGCTTATGTCTCGAAAATGGCGTGTCCTATCGCAAAAATAATGACATTTTCGACCCCCTATGTGATACCCCTGCACATATAAATCTCAACACGGGGGTAATACAAGATTATTTTTAGTATATGCGAAACCTGAATATAGTTTGTTCAGAATCAGTAACTGAATCGATTGCAATAATTTTTACACCATGTTATATTTTGTACCAAAAATATTTAATTACGCTTCCAAGTAGGACACCGAACGACAATACGTATATTTTAAAATTATCATGTCTTTCTCGTACTCAAACGTCCATTACACGGAGATGGTACGTACACTAGCTGTTTGTGGTGATCTGCATAAGTTTTTGCGTGGACAACCAGGTAACTTATCAAGCTTATAACTTTGTGATTATTAATGATACAGTTTTGAAATTTTTTCATAGATTCTTTACATAAAAATACTAGACCCGTGTTTCGGGTTTCGCATAAACAAAAATTAATGTTGTATATTTTTATATTTTTCAAACAAAAAGTGAAAAATTCCATATAGAACACGTCCAGGCTGCCCTCTTGCGCGCGCATTTGTCTCTCAAAAAATTCATTGCGTAGCGCACACAAGTAACACGTTGCGAAGCCAAAAGAAAAAAAAATACCACGTTAAGTCACGATTGTCAACTTCTTCTCATAGCCAAAAGTAAGGAATTTTAGAGATAGTTTAGTTAGTTTAGTTCGGTGTACAACAGAATCGGCACCAATGACAATCTTTATTTTGATAAGAATCTGTGCTAACAATAAGTTTTAAGTTTTTTAACCTAAGAAATAAGATTCCTCCATACAATCTTTAAAAACCCCTAAATTGTTCTATTGGAGGTAGTTCTGAAAATCAAAAATGACATTAAACTGTAAATGTGCCCTGCCCACTGCCTGTTAAGTTTGGCGATTGTTCTGATTGTGTGGATAACTTTGGTTTAAATATAGAGATAACTTCAGATCCAGATATTTATGAACTAATATAATATGATCGCGTGACAACCCTAACGACGTAGAATACGGATCAAACTTAAAAATGTTGTGGTTTCTAGATTCCACGCAATTAGGATGTGTTATTTTTATGGTATGTAGGGAAGATAAAGGGCATAATTTTAGTATAAATAACTTTTCCAAATACGACGGAATTACCGAGAAAAAAAATAAAAACGAAAAACGAAAAACCTCGTCTAAGTCTGAATCTAACGAAGGTCCGAGGTTTATTTGTACTCTGAAATATGCAGCATAAAAAACGCCGTCGATGATTATAAGGACACGATTGCGTATCATATTTAGTTTCAGAGATATGATTTTTTTTCTAAATGGTTGGTTGAAAAAAAGACG
This sequence comes from Aporophyla lueneburgensis, assembly GCA_932294355.1. NCBI lineage: Eukaryota > Metazoa > Arthropoda > Insecta > Lepidoptera > Noctuidae > Aporophyla > Aporophyla lueneburgensis. Next base: position 14,102,554 of record OW028746.1, on the reverse strand, counting down.
ATTTTCAAAAAATTATATCTCAAAAACTAAACATACTAGTGAAATGGGGATACGAAATATTGCATTGAAATCGCTTAAACTACCAGTTTTTTATATAAAAAAGCAATGTCCGAAAAATCGTCTTCATAAAACACTGTGCGGGACTAGCATAAATACAACGTTACGGTAGCAATCATGGGGCAGTAACCCACTAGACAGGTGTTCTGTCTATGAAAGATGAAAACCTTCTCACCACGTTCCTCATACTTCCATAAACACAAATCAGACTTAATTCCAAACAAGGACGTTGTTGACTTTAGTAAGTCGTTGCATACCTCGCACTGAGTAAATGTGATTCCATTTCTATTTAGAAAATCAGTACCTAACCACGGTCATTACCGTGTTCATAATTCAAAACAACAAAACAACACGAAAGTTAATTTCGAGCGTAACTTCGGGAAACCTGTCAAAGTAGTACGGTAAGAACTAAGATGTTTCTACTTCCTGACTACCTCATCATCATCTGCCTAACCTTTTCCCAACCATGTTAGGGTCGGCTTCCAGTCTAACCGTATGTAGCTGAATACCAGTATTTTACATAAAACGACAGCCTATCTGACCTCCACAACCTAGTCACCGGGTAACACGATACCCCTTGGTGAGACTGGTTGTCAGACTTTCAGGCTTCTGACGACCCGTAACGACTGTCAAAGATCCACAAATGACAGCCGGGACCAACGCGACGGCTTAACGTGCTTTCCGAGGCACAGAGGGGCTTTTTTTTTTTTTTTTTTCAGGATGGGAAATCATCAAATGACTTCTCCCGCTCTGGGCGGAGCGGGAGGGCGTGTCAGACTTTTACTGACTAAAACCCACCCGTGTTCCATCAGTTGCCCATGTGCCAGGGTCACGGTATCTCTTTCGAACAATCACGCGACCCCGGCAGCACAGAAGGGTCTTGATATGTAAAGATGGTCACCCATCCACGGACCAACCGCGGCAAGCATAGCTTGACCTGATCGATCGATCCGTGCGGCTGTTATTACTAATCCACAAGGACTCCTGCCTGACCACCTATCGCACGCAAAACTCGAAATTATGTCGTTCGAATGCACTGCAAATGCTCCGTGACATTTTAAAATGTCAAAAAGCACCATCCCAATTACTGTAGTCGTTAATCGTTTCGTTTCAACTAAATAACATTTTCGTGACAACAATTATCATTATACTTGCTATGTGGCTCAATCCTCCATTATGACCTATTTTTCTTTACAAGTTTACGATTTAGGTGATCTGGTTGATTGCACTGCCGCCTGTACTTGAACCATTTGCACGATTACTACCTAGTTGGTTTTCTGATTGAATACATCTACGACAGATTTGCGTCCGGCCAAAACGTTTTTTTTTATGGAAACACTGAACTATCTTTCAAATCAACATTGCCACCGTGTTCGCATACTTGTACTAGATTCATTTATACGAAATCTACTGCGTTGACGAACCTACGTACATTTCGCGTATACCGACAAAAAGTTATCTAAACAATCGGGCACTAATTTGTCATTAGTACTAGCTGCTTGAATATCGGTATCAGTAACACCACGCGTAACATTAACCGGGATCAGCTCTGATCATCCAAATTGTTACTAAGAACGCCTAGCATAAGCTGCAAATGTCGGGTGGTTATCGTTTTATGACGTCGAACAAAATGTTCGAAAAATCTAACTAAAGTGGGCACAATGTTTTAAATTCCCGGTTGAAATTAGATCAGCTACGTTAGTTGCTAACCCACTCGTTTAGCCATGTAGCTTTACGTTACTTTTTACGCAATGAGCGATTCATTCTAAAAACTCGCGGTCAACCCTCCGATGCTTATCCGTACACCGTAATTTATTGAACGCACATGATCTACCTCACTACACCGCACATCAAAACTACGCATGGACGGCTCAAAGTTAGATTTAAAACCATGGATAGATTTTACCGGTATAGACTCTTCTTACGAACATCTCAACGGTTATGCGCATTATAGTAGTTACGAGAATTAAGATTAAGTGAATTTTCACGCGGTGGGTACTCGTGACCCGCCATGATTACAACAGTAGACACTACACCACGTAAAATAATTTATTACTTGCGACGATAACCTCAACCACACACATTTTAGGAAAGGTAACACGTGTTGGTTTGCTTAAAAATGCGTACGAACTATAAACGAATGAAATAATTAACACGTAGTGTAACACTTTCAAATGCACACAACCTAATCTCAACACGACTAAAACACAACAGCAAAAATAGATGGCGAACGATCAAAGTCGCGTGTATGTCTATCCCACTTCTGATCTTATGGATCAGGCGCTCATTTGACTTTTTTAAAAGAAAAGCAAAACTACCTAGAACTATTTATTTAAAATTAACGGAATAAAAAATAGATCACAACAACGTGAAACGGTTAGACATCGAAATAATTAGAATCTACAGTTCCTAGTACAAGTCCGTCGCTTCCGAGCTCTCGAGCAAGTGGCCGAGGTGCCTGTGCGCCCCGCTCACGCTGTGTCGCCACTTCCACTCGGCGCGCGGCGCGTCACACAGTGGAACGAATGTATGGGAGCGGTTGGACGTAGACATGTCCGAAAAATAAGAGTAAAATTATGACAAACTAATGATGCCATCTTATTCGATTACTTAATGCCTTCATAAATTGTGGTGATGAATTTCTTCATAACTCCCATATTTCGGGAGTAATTTGAGAAAATGTGAAATTTTACTATGAAAATGAGTGTATCGAGCTCTCTCCCTCCTGATTCCGGGCTTGTTTCAAGTAGCGGTCTCTAATATCGTAATGCTATTACTAAGAGCTATATTTAATACTAAGACACATAGTGCGCCAAATGTGCACTTTCTGGGATAAAAGGAAATGAAAATTTAAAAAAAAAACGTTTTTTCCCCATTTGTATTTACTTTAAACCGCAGACAGACTTATTAAGAGGTCTATAAATATATTATATATATACAGAAATATATATTAACAAAAATATTCACAAGAACTGATGAGAGTATGACTTTTAAGTAAGTTGATAATAAATTACCTAGTTTCATTAAAAGTCCAATAAATAATTAAGATGTAAGCTCTAATTTACTAAGTTACACATTTTAAAACAATAACATCATTTAATTATCTTCGTCATCATCATCATCATCAATTAATTCAAATTCAGAATCGATGTCCGCTAAATCATTTATGTTAACAAATTCGATATCACTTTTCTCAGAATCCGTAAGCTCATAAAATTCCTTAAAAGAAGATTTTTTTACAAACTTATTTCCTTTTGGACGGATACTTGTAACAAGTGGATCAGAAGACAGTAAAAGATTGTGCATAATATCTTCATTGCATGAGATACTGCTATGCTTTCGAGAATGCCCCTCTCTATATTTTCTAAAATCTTTATTTCTAGCCTCAGATGCCTCTTCGGATAGAAAACCAATGGGCACAATTGACATGTTCTGAACTATGTCTGGCCCATGCATTAAAATTTTATGAAGTGAAGAAGGCATATAATACCATGGGTATAACTCCACGTAAAGCTTAGCAGTATCAAAGCAGAACTCTCGGAATTTAGTTACGTTGATCTTCTCTCCTGATGAAATACACTGCAAGATCACACAGATTTTTCTTAAAAGCATAGCATCTATTCCGGTCAGTTCAGCAGATTTAGTGTAGTTTTCAAAAAATCTCCTTGCCGAGTTGCCATTGTTGGTGGATCCACTGCCTTGTTTCACAACATCGAGAAGTAAGCCCGTTTCTCTTCTTACAGCCTCTTGAACTCTTTTCTTCCTGTCATGTCATCAACTTGCCTTTTTGCTATATCACCCCTTACTTGCCATGATTTTATGTCTAATTTGTAGGAAATGTGTAATAAGCATTCCATTGAGCGAATCCAAGCGTGAAGGGTGCTTAAGCTATATTTATACATGTCCTCGTTTGCGTGTTTATCTTTGATTAACTCTAAATTATTCATTTCTTTAGGACAAGCCTTGCATATGTCACACACTGAAGCTGCTGTATTGGATATAATGGAATGAATTTTACCATCAATCATTGTCAACAGCAGTTGGTGTTTGACACTAATTCCATCAGTGATGGTGGATGGAGTTAAGGCTTCAATCTCTGCTTCGATTTCAGCCATCTCTCTCTGCACATTTTCTTTGGTTTCCTTTATAAACTTAAACAATATTGGCCGGCAAAATGAAGTGGAAGATGGTCGCTCGTTTTCCCAAATTGTTACACCTTTTGAGACGAGCCGCAGTGGTACAAGACTAATCATAAAATTACTAGCAAGATCGATTTGCTCATCTTCACTCGTCCTTTGATGATAAATGCTTTGGCTAGATGATCCGTCAAAACCCCATTTGCTGGTCAATACGAGCTGTTGATTGGGATCAACAGGGGTTTCTAACGACCTAATAAGTCTTCTTGAGGTTAAATCCATCAAGGCTTGTAATTTGATTTTTGCAGAGCTCTCTGTAACTGTGAGATCTTCTTTGGCCGGATAGCACTTAATTTTTTCTTTAACCAACATTTAGTAACTCGGGTATTGAAGAGCTCCTTCTTGAGTGTTGAAATCCCGAAGAGTGTTATAGCGCCATTTCGATAAGTTCATCGATACATAAAGAGCCAATGCCTTCAAAGGGGATATTTCCCGTACCTGAATTGATTTACCTTCAATGAAGGCTTTGATTTTTGAGGCCTCTTCTGGATTCTCCGTCAAGTATTTCATAACATAAGCTGTATTGCTTTGTCCTGCCTTTTGAAGCGCCCTTTCGGCCGAAAACATAATTTCAGCGCTGCTACTGCTGCATGAAAGACTATCTTCAGTGCGTCTTCTTTTTTGCCGGTTACTAAGGTCCTCAAAAGATTTACGAGGACTAGGATGTGTACAAGTTGAAGCATCAGATTTAGCAGGAGAAATTATGGGCTCGATGACGTCACTTATATTTTCTGTAGAAGGTTCCATATTTTCATTCTGTAATTCCGGCCATTGAATTGCAGCCTGTAGCCAAATCTCATGTTTCTTCCGAAACTTATCTGTGCTTCTTCCAGACTGTGTCCATTTTGCATAAATGCGGTAGCAAAATCGACGACACCAGTCTTTTAAACTTGTTTCAGCACTTTCACATAACTGAACACAACTGTTATCTTTTAAAACACTGAACAAATAGTTAAAGTCGCGTAAATCTTTATGTGCGCGTGCGCATAAAGCAACGTGAATATCAAGATTTGTATTAAAATTTGGAAAATACATTGCGAGATTAGCTTGGATACAACGAGGTGTAAATCAACACTGATTTTAAAGTTACTAATAGTGACCTATTTATATAAAATCCAGGTATCCCAGGTATCCTTTGTTAAATATTGCAAGGTAATTAGTTATTGTGATAATTAGTAAATGATGCATGCTAAATTAGTGTATTAAGAGCCATTTAGTAATTAAATAATAGCAATGTTCTTATCAGTAATCATTAGTGCATCAGTTTTATATGTAAACCTTAAGTCCCTAATTATATATCCTAATTAGCTTATATCTTCTCTAATTGGCTGCTCAGAAATGTTATTGTAATAAGGTAAACCTTTAGAAAAACGGTTTTAATCAACAAAATAAACAAAAAATAAAAAAATTGTGTTATAAAATAAACATCACTCTTTATCCCAGAAAGTGCACATTTGGCGCACTATGTGTCTTAGTATTAAATATAGCTCTTAGTATTAGCATTATGATATTAGAGACCGCTACTTGAAACAAGCCCGGAATCAGGAGGGAGAGAGCTCGATACACTCATTTTCATAGTAAAATTTCACATTTTCTCAAATTACTCCCGAAATATGGGAGTTATGAAGAAATTCATCACCACAAGTTATGAAGGCATTAAGTAATCGAATAAGATGGCATCATTAGTTTGTCATAATTTTACTCTTTTTTTTCGGACATGTCTACGTCCAACCGCTCCCATACATTCGTTCCACTGTGCGTCACCTTGGTCACGTGGTCTTCCTTCTGTCAAACTTGACAGATCCTCTAATAATATACAAGAATTGCTCGTTTAAAGGTATATAAAAGATTCCTACATCCGTAACCAATCCGTATCCGAAATTTCATATCCATAACATCCATAGTTGCGACCAATTTGACAGCATTCTTTAATACTCCCCATGTAAAAGCGGTGTCCTGAATACCTTAACTAATGACGAACTTAAGATGTACAGACGCCAGCAGGTCAAGCTACCCCAATCTGTCAAATTTTACCAATCGAAAATTTACCTTCCACTATTTTGATATAAGGTTGAAAATCTATTAAAGAAATTTGACAGATTGAGGTAAGTTGATGTGCTGGCGTCTGTACATAACATCACTTTTTTATACCCGGAGGGTTATTCAGCTACCTGTATATGGTAAACCAAAATTTCACCAGTTATCTATGTGTCCCATGTCACAATGGTCGAGCTCACTGCCATGAACCGGGTACAAATTCGCTTCGCTTTCGCTTTTTTGCTTCTGAGAAATTTCTTATGAAAAAACCCAATAACACTAACCGACCTGAAAATCAAACCCGGAACTTCAAGGTCAGTAGTAGCGCTTGTGACCACTAGACTAAGGTGTACCTTCCTCAAAATATTCCTCATCACTTAAGGTGACCCCCCCCCCCCCCCCAAATCTTGGGCTGCGACCGCGCCTGCGACCTAGAGGTGATGGTAATTGATTTAGGAGCCCGTGCTTCAGAGCAGATCGATTATGATAATTTTTTTACTTCCGCCCTACCTGTAGCCAATGCTGCCCTACCTCAAATTCGAGTCTAGCTACAGCCCTGTTACGTTCAGTGCCGGATTTACTATAGAAGCTGAAAAAGCTGAAGCTTTGGGCGGCAAAAGCGACTCAAAAAAATATTTGGTACAGGAAAAAAGTAGCGCTGCGGATACGAGTTGGGGATGCGGCCGCGGCGCGGGGCGTCGCACGATGGGCTGGAATACGCCTTTCCCTTCAAAATTCGAGCCTCTATATCTATGAAAAACGATTTTCAGCCTACCGTGCGACGGCAGCAGCCTCTTCCCCACTCGTGCCGCCTCGAGAAAGCCTGCCACTGCCGCTTCGACTGTCTTCGTGTTCGTTGCAGTACTTGAATTCAACCGCTCGCGCACCGCCTCCGCATCCCGCCGCCGCCGACCAAGTACTGCCAACTTTTGGACATTTTGACGTTGACAGGTGCATGCACGCGCGGTCCGATGGGGGGGGGATCCTAGGGATCATGACCCTCCCCAAAATCAGTCATGCTGTCGAGAGCCCTGAATGATTTGCCTGTCTTACAAACTTAACATTGTTCTTACTTAAGCCACAGAGACTCCGATGGTACAGACGCCAGCAGGTCAAGCCACCCCAATCTGTCAAATTTTACGAATCGAAAATTAACCTTCCACTATTCTGATATAAGGTTGAAAATCTATTAAAGAAATTTGACAGATTGAGGTAAGTTGATGTGCTGGCGTCTGTACAATGGTCATTTTGGCATGTCCCTCAAGTTCATATTTTTTTTACCGAAATTCGGAGCATTATTATAAGTTGACTTGTTACTTATCTGGTTATTCAACTTTTGTACTTGGGTTTTAGTTTAAATTTGATATGATTAAATGAAAATTGAATTTATGTAAAATTTTTTGCTAAGCCGGAGCCTTTAATTTTCGTATGTCCCCAGTGTACTGTAACATTTTAGATTGAATATTACTGAATTTTTTCTTAAACACCTTGACATGATTTGTTATTTTTTATAAAAATTGAACCTTGTTCTTATTGCTAAGTGTTCTATGTATAGCTTAAAATAACTTTAATCTATTTAAAATCGCGCCTAAATGTTGTCCCCGAAAATTGTTACTTCTGGACATGTCGGTTTTGTTATCTCATTTTCTTTAAAAATATTCTACCAAAATAATTTTATGTTTCGCAAAGGCCACCCACATAGCTTACATTAAATCGGTAATTAAATAAAAAAAACCTCAGTGTCATTTTTTCGGTGATGTGAGTGAGTTTATGCGGCTGGCTGGACTGGAGAGAAAATCGTGTCCAGGTTTGTTATATTACAATCACAACTTTACAACACATTTTTTACCTGAATGTATTTTCTAAAGAAATGCTGTTTTAAATGAATAACTTGGTGTATGCTGTTTAACTTACCGAGAAACTGTGCTGCTAATATATTTTTTGAATTGAAGGTAGACACATTGTGTTACTTCAGTTTTGTTACTAAAAGTACGGTAACATATAGACTGACCGACAAAGTAACGAAATCGATAGCACAAAGCTTGGCTAAGCTAAAATGATATGTAATAAACTTATTTTATTTTATTTTTATTTTTTTTTCGTCATAACTCGACAAAGCAAGTTCTCTTTTTGTATAGTGGTCAAAAGAAAAATTTTAGCACCCTACCTGGTGCTAAAATTTATCAGCCTCGATTCGCTCTCTCTTGCATTCTACATTCTCGTGATACTTGAACATTCCATTTGGAAAGATCAAAGAAAATTTTACCTATCCGAGCGCGTGGAAAATTTTCGAGCTCGCTTCGCTCGCTCTTGCATTCATAATTCTCATGATAACCTGGGATTTTCTGGCATAAATCGACTATAGAACTCTTATTGACGTGACAACGTCTTATAAATTGGTTTGCCGGGTGACACTTCAAGAAACTGCGTTACGCTCCGCTCACGTTATGCGCTCACAATGAGAGCGAGTGAGAGGCACGCGTCCCTTCCACTCGGGCATGGTTAGCCCGCCTAAGAGCGAGAGAGACAGACATAAAAAGTGAAAGGCACGCGTCCCTTCCACTCAAGCACAGTTCTTTGTATAAATAAATGTTTTAAATTGTTACTATTATTTCATCCTTCTTCCTACTATACGAATGAATATTCACATTAAAATTATTTTACCACTCAAAGTCGTTGTCACGTAAAACTTTCGCCCGTATACCGACTTTACAGGCAACCAATTTTTTCTGTTTGAAAATATGAAACAAAACCGAACCTAAGCCAGACGGGTTGTTAAAATTTTTGAGCTGGCTTCGCTCGCTCTTGCATTCTTAATTCTCATAGTTACCTGGGCTTTACTGGCATAAATCGACAATGTAACTCCTATTTCTCTTTGAAAATATAAACAAAACCGAACCTAAGCCAGGCGGGTTGTTAAGGGGCGGCAGAGCGAAATCATTCAAAACAGTCGTCACTGTTAAAGTAATACAATCAATACTTTTACCACAATTACCATAAAAAATATGTAATAAACACCGCAATGAATGTGTTAACCGATTATAGTTGGCAAAAACTAAAAATATTGTATAGTATAATAAAAAAAAATTCGTAAAGTTGAACAAAAATTTTAAAAAAGCATGCTCGGGTTTAGTTGAATTTTGATAGTAAACTGTTAAATTTTTTCACAAACTTGAATTCATATTAATCTCTTATTATCATACTACAATTTATAGTTTTTACATTTTCGAAATGTCACTTATTAATTTTATTATTAATTTTTGTTTTGATTCCCATCCTGTTTTGAGTCATACGCAACGTACACGAGTCGAAAATTCAGTCGTCCACGAGAACTCGGAGAGTGGTCACGTCGCATCGTGGAGCGACGCGCCGGTAACGATAATTCGCGATCTATTGTGTACGTATACGTTGCCGCAAAGAGTGAAATAGGGTAAGTCACATTTGTGTTTTTTTGAGTATGACTTATATTTAGTAGGCATAACAAAATTTTACTTTTTGTTGTTTTTTTTCTGCTTCCATATTACTATAACATTTTTATTAAATATTTGTTTTAGTAATTATATGGGAAAGCGTAAGGACAGCTATTGTAAGAAAAAAGTTGGCGCTCGTTTCCGTAAAAAAAGCCGTTATCATAAAATATACGTATTTATATTTTATGATATTAGTTCCAGTTATTTTTTTTTTCTCTAACATTCGATATGAGTGTCGTGGTTTTTGGGGGTGATGTTTGTAATTCTGGTATTCAATTTGAAATCCAAAATGGCGGGTGTAGCTTTTTCTCAAATGTTCGATATAGGTGTCGTGTAATGGGTTTTGGGGTTGTAGGGGTCTACTAGGACCGATGCCTGCCGGGGTCGCGTGATTGTTCGAAAGAGATACCGTGACCCTGGCACATGGGCAACTGATGGAACACGGGTGGGTTTTAGTCAGTAAAAGTCTGACACGCCCTCCCGCTCCGCCCAGAGCGGGAGAAGTCATTTGATGATTTCCCATCCTGAAAAAAAAAAATAAAAAAAAAATGGGTTTTGGGTGGTGGCGATTGCAAATCTGGCATTCATTTTAAAATTCAAGATAGCGGATTTAACTTCAACTTTTCCGTTATACTCTATATATTATATATACCACATTTACCTATGATTTTCGCATGTTTTTGTAAATTAAGCAAGGTTTCTATTACATTAGGTAATCATACATTTTTTATCACAGACTGGTTTTATTATACCTACCACTTACCCATCTACCCTGCCTACCTACTTTACCGAGTAAAATTCCCGGGCGTGCAAGTAAAATTCATAATGCCAAAATTTCATAGCAATCGGATGAGTAGTAAAGTAACTGATAATGTAGGTAATTTCCTATATTGTACTATATTTACACCGACATTATCCGCTCTATAAACTACAAACGTTAATTTTTTATATAATACAGATTATTAGATTTAATTTCTGGATTTATGTAGGTACCTACATAAAATTATCGAAATAATCAAATATGCGTATTTTCAAGTCACTCAACACAACGAATCAAATTTTAAAAATCGTAGGTTACCACCTTTTGTCGTGCAACTGCATGCGGGCTTCGAGCAAACTTGTCAATGTGTGCGTGGCGACGCACACGACTAGCGCGCTGTAGTAAATACCTATTTGCCGCGCGCCTTGTACGGTCGGCGCAGTCTTAAAATTTTCGAGCTGGCTTCGTTCGCGCTTTCCATCCTACGTAATCTATTAATTTGCTACTCCATTTTAATTACCGACTACTTATCAAATAGTGCTTGTGACCAATTTCTCAGCATTATTAATTATACTAAAAGCTGCGTCACTGAACGGCATAAGTAATGTGGAGCTGGAGACGTACATGAACGTATACATTTTATGACGCCTTTAATTCCCTACCTAATCTATACTAATATTATAAAGAGGAAAAATTTGTATGTTTGTTTGTTTGTAATGGATAAACTCAAAAACAACTGGACCGATTTTAAAAATTCTTTCACCATTAGAAAACTACATTATCTGCGAGTAACATAGGTTACATTTTATTTTAGAAAAAATAGGGGTCCATAAGATATTTGGGTTTTTCGGACCCAAGGTGTAAAAAATCATCCAAAAAAGTTCCTTATTAATATATCTTTGAAGTACCAGGTTGTCATAACTTGGTAGGAGCTCACCTAACATGGGTGTGTGGTAGCTAGAAAACACTTTATGTCTTGGAAGTACTAGGTTGGCATAATTTGGTAGGAGCTCACCTATCATGGGTGTGTGGTAGCTAGAAAACGCTTTATGCCTTCAAAGTACCAGTTTGTCTTAACTTGGTCTAACATGGGTATATGGTACTTGGTGCTCTTTGCTTTGTGTTGGTGGGATCTGATAAGTTAACACAACATTTATTGATTCTGAGGCGGTACGAAGTTCGCTGGGTCAGCTAGTCACCTATATATAGTACACCCATATTTTACCAGTTATCTTTAAGTCCCATGTCACATGAGGCGAGTCTTCTGCCATCAACCGGGCACAAGTTAGACTCCAGGCTGCTTCTGAGAAATTTCTGATGAACCTTTTTCGGGACCTCATGCTCAGCAGTAGCGCTTGCGACTACTAGACCTACGAGGAGATATACCGTCCTAAAAATATTCTTCAGTAAACATGGTGACCGCCCCCCCCCCCCAAAATCTTAGGCTGCGACCGCGCCTGGACTTCCTTAGCCCACCAAACCTTATAAGTAGTAACCGAACAAATAATCTAGAACCTAGATTATTCCCTACAAAAAAGCAATTAACTTTATTGTGAACAGTGTATCTAATTTTAGAAGCGGCAAAAATTTTATAGCTTTGGGGCGGCAAATGTGTAAATCCAGCACTGCCTACGGTAGCCGGGAGTCCGCGATCGACTCCCGACGCCCGAGGCGTCTCCTCCTGCGCCGACTAGGGACGTGAGGGCGCAGAGACTGCCACTCTCTCACGCGCCCCGCCTCCTCGTTCGCGAGCATTACTGCCTCGCAGAAGGAAGTAACGGCTTCCCATGCCCTCTCACTCCGTACCAGGGCCGGACGCGAGAGGTTGCTGCCACCGATAGCCTCCACGAGGACACGGTGGAGCTCCGCCTAGGCAGGGCACACCATCACCCTATGCTCCACCGTGTCCTCCAGACGATCCTCGCAATGGAAACACCCGGGCGTTTCCTCCCGCCACTTCCTGAACAGGAACCCCCAAAGCACCCATGCCCGGTGAGGACCTGCGTTAGGCGGAAGGTGAGGACGCCGTGGTGCCACTCTATCCACTCCCCAAAGAGGGGACTTAGGCCGCTATCCCACTGGCAGTTTACGAGCGTCGGTGTCTCTCGAACGTCTGCGCAGCGTCAACAATGCGCAGACGCGACGTTGACGTCAACGCTCTTAAAACGGCAGTGGGATAGCATAGCGGCCTTACCGCTGCAATTCTGGCGTGCCCATTTTGATCGACTTTGGCGTGGCTTTTTCGGTTTCGGTTCAGTTTCATTCCGAAGCTTTTGACTAGATTGCATGTCGCACTCGTAAAGCCACGTCTTACCACTAGTAACAATCAGTGATGTATAAGATACCTTACAGAAAGTATCTGGAATACAAAATGCAAGATACTTTTAAATTAAGTATTTCAGATACCAGATACAAATAACTTTCAAAAATGGTATCTGAAATACTAGATACAAAATACGTATCTTTCAAATATTTCAGACTAGCTTCTGCCCGCGACTTCGTCCGCGTCCAATATTTGCTCCCCTGACCCTTCCCGTCGCATCGCAGCCTGCCAGTTTTCGTCCATTTTTTTGTTTCTGCTCCGCTCCTTTTGATCGTAGCGTGATGTTATATAGCCTATAGCCTTCCTCAATAAATAGGCTACACGACTCAAAAAGAATTTTTCTATTCGAACCAGTAGTTCCTGAGATTAGCGCGTTCCACCCCCCATTTTAGGGAAGTGAGGGGTTAGAAAGAGACAAAAAGTAGCCTATCTCACTCTTCATCCATTCAACTATCTCCACTTAAAAAATCACGTCAATTCGTCGCTCCGTTTTGCCGTGAAAGACGGACAAACAGACACACACATTTTCCCATTTATAATATTAGTATGGATACAAGATAAAAATACGAATTTTGTATCTTGTATCTGTATTTTAGATACTTGTATCTTAGATAAGTCACATCTCTGGTAACAGTGCGTTTCATGGATGTTGGGTCGGAATTGACTCGTTCTAACATATCCTCAGCGACTCTTATGTGATTGAGTTCTTTCCTGGAGAAAATTCAGGTCTTTTGGGACTAGCAAAGCGGTAACATGTTTCATACCCGAGTGACCATTTAAAATGGTACAGGCCAACTCGTGAGACAGAAAGTTCGGCGGCTATTTCTCTCAAACTTCAATGAGGATTTTCAACCACAATTTCCCTGACTTTTTCGGTGCTAACTTCTGTTGCAGACGTTGACGGCCTACCAGAGCGAGGCAAATCTTCCATCACATCTCAACCCTTTTTGATTTCTTTGCGTGTGTACCACTCATAAGCAGTGACGGATTAACCCTTAATCAAATTAAGCAATTGCCTAGGGCATCACGTCTGGGGGGGCACCAGAAGAAGCACAAAAAAAATCCGTCCTTAGGGCATCACGTCTCACTCTCACGTCACCAAAAACCACACCAAAAAAGTTTCATTTTAAGTTGACATAGAGTCCAAACTTTTTTTTTTTTTTGATGGGAAATCATCAAATTACTTCTCCCGCTCTGGGCGGAGCGGGAGGGCATGTCAGACTTTTACTGACTAAAACCCACCCGTGTTCCATCAGTTGCCCATGTGCCAGGGTCACGGTATCTCTTTCGAACAATCACGTGACCCCGGCAGTAGAGTCCGAGTCATAACCCCGCTCCCATTAAATAAACTACAAGAATTGGAGTTTGTACTTATGTTGGTCAAGTGGGACGAAATTTTGCAAACGTTCCGAAAAGTCAGCAAGGTATTACAAGACTCAGAAGTTACTCTAGAGACTTGCGCTAATTTCTACAGATCACTCGTGGATTTTTTAGAAAAATTGTGGTGCGACTTTGATTCTTTAGAAGCCCGTGCACAAGAAAAGCTACCAGATGTGGAATACAAAGACACCCGTCAAAGACAAAGAAAGAAAATGCCCAATGATGGTTCAGCTCCTGAAGTAAGTTTCAGCCCAAGAGAACAATTCAAAATAACGAATTATTATAGCATCATTGATAAATTAAATGCAGAGATGCGAAAAAGAAGAGAGGTATACAAATTACAAAGAAACGGCAGACAAATTCTCATTCTTGAATAAAATAGCCGATGCCGATAAAATTATGTGTCCCGATCAAACTGCAGAATACAGTCAGCACAGTACAAATCTAGTAAAAACATATCCAGAAGACCTTAACACCGAATTAATAACAGAAATTCAACAGTTTCATTCATATCTCCTAACTCATAAGTAAAATACGTTCCAGACCCAGTGATTCGGCTCGCACAACTTTATATCAAACTCACGCACAATTGTTTAAAATAATACATGATGTTAAAATTGAATCAGCTTTCCCTAATGTAGAAACAGCCCTCCCAATATTTTTATCGCTTAAGTTTACAAATTGCTCAGCGGAACGTTCATTTACAAAATTAAAAATATTTATAAAAATTAAAAAACGACAAATGAACAAGAAAGGCTCGATAATTTATCGTTATTATATATGTATAGCGTCCGATATGTTAAAAACGTTAGACGTTAATACTATCTTGCGTGAATTCAATGCCCGGAAAAGCCGCAAGGCGCATTTCAATAAATAAATAAATTATGCTTTGGTTTTTTATTGTTGTCGCACCTACTCCACTTCTAATGGCCCCTCTCCATTTGCGCGGACACGTCGTGCGACGCGTCCCAGCTTCCTCTCCATTTGCGCGGACACGTCGTGAGACGCGTCCGCGGATGCATCCGCGCATAGTGGAGAGGGCGAAATCTATCGAGATCTGCCTGCGTGTCCGCGTCTGCCTGCGTTCCTGCCGCAATCCGTGATTTGTCGGTTTTTTGGGCACGCATCAAAGGGATCTGCCGAGAAATGCGTCTCGCCTCTTCACTATCGCCGCCTGTCCAGTAGAGATGGGTCGTCGACGTAATTTTCGTTAACGAAACTAGACCGTTCATCATCGTTCATCGACGAGTCGATCAACTAGTTGAATTCTTCGACTAGTTCACTTGATTACGATGCGTTCAATCTAAACGTAGAACGACGATGTTTTCGGTACGACTGTGGACTACTCCCTCGCATAATTCTACCATGTCACTCTAACATGTCAACTAAAATCAACTCTATTACTATAGACCTAACGATCAATTTCGCTGGTATCAACGCCCGAACTTATAATAACCAACTTCGTTTAGGCGTCGTCGTTGAGTTGGCCGTATGTAAGAACATTGTGGACTTTTGATTTCAGCCGTCTACGAATCGACTAGTCCAAGCTTCAATGATAGACCGTCCACGCGTTGAATCTCCGTCGACTGTCGATTTAAACCGTTCGTTGATTCGACGCCCATCTCTACTGTCCTTGCCGCCGTGCCATCGAGCGCTTCACACCTGTTGACTGTATTTCCCACATTTCGCGCCCATATTAGCCGTTTCAAACGCCTTATAAAATTACCAAAAGCAAACTTTACTTTCTAGTGTTTTCGTGTTGTTGCATTAATTTTTATATGTGTACTAGGCGCTTTGATAATCTTGATGACTAGTTTTTACAAATGGAGAGGGGCCATAAGGTACGTTACATCTCATCATCTTATTTTACAAAAACCGGCCAAGTGCGAGTCGGACTCGCGCACCGAGGGTTCCGTAAAAACCTGTAGGTATCCTCGGTTTATGTATAAGGTTTATGCTTATGAAATTATATGTTTTTTTTTTATTTTTATATTTGAGTTGATTGAATTAAAGGTAAATTGCGGTTTACGATTTATGACGTATTAAAAAAAAACTACTTACTGGATCTCGTGCAAACTAATTTTCGGTGGAAGTTTACATGGTTATAAAAAAAAAAAAAAAAATTGTTTATTAATAACAAGGGACACATTTACATTAAATACCATAACGAATAAAAATAGAGCAGATTTGCTAATTTGCCTGAACTAGGTAGAACCTGTGTTTCAGGCTACAAATGCACAAATTCTTAAAGTAATAAATTAACAATGTGTAGTAATAATTAAAATTAAAACATAGGTAACAAAAGTAAAATAACGTGTTAGCGGTTTTATTTGCAGACAACTAGTAAATCTTCCGTCTGTGCATAATCTATGGTTAGTAAATATTGAAGTATATGTTTTTTACAGCTATAGTAATTTAATTTATAGATACTTAGTTTTCTATTTAATCTATTGTACAGAAACGGGCCTAAAAATGTATAGAATCTTTCTACAAAGACATGTTTTGTGGTTGCATTTGTTGTACATACTATATCATTCCGTCTCTTGTTAGTATTGTCAATAGTGTAGGTAAGCATGGTGTGCTGTTTTAATACTAATTGCATAATGAAAAGCTGCCGAACAGTCAGCACGTTGCAGGTTTTATAGAGTAAATCTGTGGGAAAGAAAAAGGGATGGAAGTTTGCTACCTTTAAAATTGCTCTCTGAGCTCTTTCAAGAGGAAGTAAATTCGTTTTTGGTGCACCGCCCCAAGAGGTGATACAGTATTGAATAATAGATTGACATAAGGCCAAATAAACTTGTGTGATTAATTTTTTGTCTGCTAATGTTCGCAGTTTCTTAAAAACATATATCAGTTTGCGCACTCTTTTACTAAGGCTTTCAATATGTATTTTAAAAGAAAGTGTTTCGTCCATTATAACCCCCAGGTATTTAATGTTGCTCGTTTTGATGATAGAAGGACAATTACACGTGCTGACTGCACAGTTTCCACATTGATGGGCATATAGACAAGGGTTAGTAATGTTAGGTTGAGGTTTGCGCATGGAGAAGTGAATATATTTCGTCTTGTCGGCATTTAATGTTAATAAGTTGCTTTGAAGCCAATTAGTCACAGAATTTAATCCTAATTGAGCGAGTTCGAACAGTTCGCTACGGCTTTTTGCGGTAAATATTAACGCAGTGTCGTCGGCATATGATATGATTTTCCCGTCTTTAATATTTAGATTACACAAGTCATTTATATAAATAAGGAATAGTGTGGGGCCCAAAATACTCCCCTGGGGTACACCAAAACTAGTATTTTTCTGCTCATCACTCGTAATATTATCTATTTTAACGCATTGGTACCGGCCGTCTAAATAGTCAGTAAAGAGTTTCAGCGGCGTTCCTCTTATTCCTATAGTCTCTAATTTGTTCAGAAGAAGAGTTACAGATACCGTGTCGAATGCCTTGGCTAGATCGAGAAATACTCCCAGGGTCTGGTGTCCTTTACCAAGGTCTCGTGAAATAAGATCCAGTCAGGCTATGCACCGCATCGGCGGTCGACAATTTGGCTCTAAAACCAAATTGCGCAGGGGAAAATATGTTGTTTTTTTCTAGATAATTAACTAGTCTAGTGTTTAAAATTTTCTCTAGTATTTTTGAAATCGACGGTAGTACGGATATCGGCCTATAATTATTAACTAAGTCTTTACTCCCGGATTTAAAGATAGGGATTACAACTGCCTTTTTTAGGCAACTCGGAAAAATTCCTTTGGAAAGACAGATTCGAAAAACGTGCGTTAAGGGAGGTATCAAAATATGTTTAAAGAGTTTAAGAATCTTATTGCTTATATTATCCCATCCAGCTGCACAATTATCTTTTAGCCCGGAAATTATTCGGGATATTTCATCCTCATCAGTGTCCAGCAGAGCAAAAGATTTTGGATTACGGTAACTGATTGATTTTTGAAAAGATGATTGGTCGCAATGTTGTGGAATCTGCTCGGCAAGACTTTTCCCAACATTTATAAAATAGTTATTTACATTGTTAGCTGTTATGAGTGGTGAAGGATTTGCAAGTAGTAAACTCGAACTTGATTCACGCTGTTTTGACATATTGGTGATATTTTTAATACTTTTCCAAAGTTGTTTGCTATTTTTACCTGCTCTATTTAATTGTCTTTTATCGTAATCAGTTTTTATATTCCTTAGGAGATTGTTGCAGAAATTCCTGTATCTTTTATATGTGGTTTGAATTATAACATTTTCAGGGTATCTCTTAGTTTTCTGATGAAGTTTATCTCTGTATCTTATACAGCGAATTAATCCAGAAGTAATCCACGGTTTAATATTATAAAGTTTCTTATTTACTGTAGAAACTGTCGTGTTTTGTAATATTGCTTGTTGAACATGTTTTATTATGTACGATAAAGCCAAATTAGCGTCAGCAGTATTGTAAACTAGGCTAAAGTCAATGTTGCACAAATCATATTCGAGTTTGTTTGTGTTTAATTTGCTAATAGTCGGAGGACGATTTAGTTTATGCAGCGATAAATTTACTGTCAGTAGAACTGCGTGATGGTCAGTAATTGTTGAGTTAGTGACAAGCGTAATATATGATAGGCTTGTTTTGATCATCATATGATCTAAGCAGGAACCGCTCTGATGTGTAGGCAATGTGTGAGCAGGTAGAAACCCATGGTATAAGCAGATGTTAAGGTAATCCTGAATCCCTGCATCGCAGTACTAGTTATGTACATCATATATTTTTTTGAGTTTGTGGCGACACAGTACCTGTACCCATTACCTTACCACCGAACCTTACCATATACCTGCGAAGCAATTACCACATACCACCAAACCAATTACCTTACCACCAAACCAATTACCTCATACCTCTGAACCAGTTACCTTTACCACGTTTTTGACTTTCTGCAAGAAGAAACAGTGAAGCAAACCGTCTTGAAAAAGACGAGTACGTTTTGACCATCAAGAAATAAGATAAGCCGACGCGGCACGAACGCTATCACAACGCCGCACACGCCTGGCTGTTCGCTTCGAAAGAAGCGGTTTGTTAATGCATGCAGAGCAGCAGAAGCATCAGAATCTTCATTTCATGCGGATGGACACGTGGAAACACGACGCTGAAGACACACGCGTTCCGCGGACCAGCAGGCAGTCTTCCATCTTGACTCGACGACGGCGCCCGGTAAAAAGGATCGCGACTTGCTCGCACGTCCTATTTATGCCTTTCCGGCAAATAGTTCCGAGAGCTACACAGCGCCCGCGCGCATGCGCGCGAGGCTCAACGCTATTGGTCGGTGATTGTAAACAATAGCAAATTGTTCTTAAATAAGCATTCCAAAAATGTATATAAGTAGAGTGTTTTTGCATAATAACATTCATCACATTCTACGCTCGACGCCCGCCTTGGAAGGTCGTTACGCTGCCGCTCCGCTGCGCGTATCCCCTCCACCGCCCGCCGCTCGTTCGCCCGTCAGTTGTGCTCCGTGCGCCACGCTGCGTAGTCGCCCCGACTACTCTCCGCTATTTTGCGATTTAAATCGCAAAATTCGGAATTTCCTGTTTCTTCAGATTCAGTCTAAAACCGTACTGTCTTGTTCGCAAGACAGTGGTAGTTCTGATTCGTCAGAAAATCGTCAAAAACGTGTGTTGTGTTGTGGCCCCTTCAGGGCAAATCCACAGTTTCGTGGTCACTCGGTGGATACCTTAACGGTGCCAACGAAGCCGAGTGGGTGCAGACCCAACGCACCCGTCTATCCCCTTCAGGGCTAGACGAAAGTTGGACGGGTCCCGGATCGCTGGCCTTGGGGGCTTCCCTCGTCAGCCCCGGTGACAGTCTTCCCTCCACAGCCGCGTACTAGTGCCGCGGGTATATCTATACCCCCCGCACTAGACTGGTCGGGTACCTTCAGTACCCATCGCATGACCGGTTAGGAACCCGTTCGCACAATAAGATTGGCGACGGGAGTCACTCTTAGGGCTCACCAGGATCACCTCCCTGTCTATACCCGACAGGGAGTGTAACACTCACCCCCGGCATCCCACCGGGGATTAGGCTACGTAGGAGTAGGGTTTTTGATCAGGATCACTCTCATGAGTGATTAGGTCCCCCCCACCCCTTAGTTTTTCTCCCCGGGAAACATGGTTAAACCCATATCTCCCGAGGAGAGGGAAGCCCTCTCGGAGGCTTTCTTCGAGCTCGTGGATGATGACCGAGAGTTCGTCATCTCTTTTAAGAAACGCTGGAAGGCGAACAGGGAGAGGAAGGCCAGAGCCAACAAGCTAGTCACTGTTTTCAGTGACGCACTTGAGACTCCGGCTATCCCCTCCCCCATCGCCCCAGTAGACGATCTTCCGGTGTCCATGGACACGGAAGATCATCCCGATACCGCCTCAACCGCTCCCCAGGCTGACTCAAACCCCTCCTCGTCCTCGGACACGGAGGCGTATGAGTTAGTCTCCCATACAAAGGGCAAAGGGAGCAAGAGGAAGAAGAGCAAGGACAGCAGCTCAGCCCCAGCCGCTAAAATCATAGCGGCTGAGGACTCCGCTCCTCCGTCCCGCGCCCCCACCCCGCTGGCGACCTCCGCCAACGCGTCCGACCCCCTCCCCGATACGCAGGCGACCTCCGCCACCGCGACCGCGTCCATCCCCCCCACGCCGCCGGCGACCGCCGCCACCGCGTCCCCCTCCCGTCCCTCGCCTTCAACCTCCGCGAAGGTTGCCGCGCCCCGCGCTAACGGTAGCGCCCCGACCGCTAACTCTGGCTCAACCACCGCCAGGAAACTCCCTCCACCGCCCCCTGTATTTATACAGGACAAGGCCAAGTGGACGGAGGTGTCCAAATGGTGCGTTGACCAGAGGGTCAACTATACCAGTGCCCGTGCCACCCAGCAGGGCATAAAGGTATCGGTACCGACCTCGACCGATTACCGCGAGCTGACCAGGCTCCTCTCTGCCAGGAACGTGTCCTTCCACACGTATTCCTTGCCCGAGGAGCGTCTGACCAGGGTGGTGATCCGCAGGATCCCCTGCGAGATCCCCACCAGCGAAATCAAAGCTGACCTCGAGAGACAGAACGTGCCTGTCACAGAGGTCCATAGGATGCACAGATCCAGACAAGGCATTGCCTTTGACATGGTCCTGGTGGTGTGCCCTCCCACGGAGGGTCACCACCCCATTTTCAAAGTCAAGGCAGTCTGTAATCTGTCTGGTCTCATCATAGAAAAGCCCCGTAAGTCGAACATCATTGGCCAGTGCCATAGATGTCAACTTTACGGGCACTCAGCGTACAACTGCTACGCCACTCCCAGGTGCGTCAAGTGCCTGGGAGAACATGGTACAGCAGATTGTACCCGGCCCAAAGACCGCACTCTCTGCACCGAGCCACCTAGTTGTGTGCTCTGCAAAGAGTCCGGTCATCCGGCAAACTACCGGGGCTGCCCGAAAGCCCCCAAGTCCTCGTCCCCTAAATTGGCGCAACGTTTCGACGCTCGCCAGAAAAGGGAATCCCCCTCGGCCAAACTCCCCGCGAGATTGGCCCCTCAACGTCCCTCCCAATGGCCTCTTTTGAGTTCCCAGAAGGAGTTCCCCGCACTGGCCTCCTCTAGGCCAAAGCCCGCCCCCATCCCTCCCTTAGTGGACCCGCGTACCCGCGCCCCCGCGCCCCTTACGCCCCCCGGTTTTCCCGCGACCGCTCCCCCCGCCCGCGCCGCGGCCCCTCCCGCTGCCCCTATGGCAGGACCCACCCCAGTTCAGAGGAAAGGTCAGGCTCCCCTCAATGCGTTCAACGTCATTGCCGGGACCTTTAACACCTATAGCACGTTCCTCTCCCCGCGTGCCCAACAGATGGCCCAGGAACTAGTTGCCGCCGGCGGCAACCTGTTCCGTATCCAATCTATATATGCTGCGTATCCAGAGATCACGCAAGCACTCCACGTTATGAACTCCCAACGCCCCTATTATGGATAGTCGAGGAGTATTAACTAGACTTAAACCCCGTTCCCTAAAGCTAGGCTTCTTTAATGCCAACGGCATTCACGGCCAACGTGATGAGATCGCCACGTTCCTCCGCGACCATCACGTAGACATTTTACTCATACAAGAGTCGTTCTTAAAGCCTCATCATCGTGACCCGAAAATTGCAAACTATCGTTTAGTTCGCAACGACAGGTCACGTTGTCACAGAGGCGGCACCCTCATATACTATAGGAAGTCCCTGTACTGCATACCTATGGATCCCCCCCAACTCTCCCGATTAGAAGTTTCGGCCTGTCGGTTAGCACTGACAGGTCACCAGCCGATCACTATTGTGTCGGCTTACCTTCCTCCCACACATGAGTCAGAGGACCCTCAACTCCTCGCTAACGACCTTTCCGATCTCTTCGGCATGAGTGACTCCGTTATCATAGCGGGCGATCTCAACGCCAAACATCCCGCCTGGAATAGCACCAGGACCTCGACTAGAGGTAGGCAACTTTTCAACCTCTGCTCTACCATGATCTTCGATATCATCGCCCCGATGACTCCCACTCACTTCCCCTTCGATGTCGATCAGCTACCCGACGTTCTTGACATAGCGCTCCTTAAGAATATCAACTTAAGGTTGGATTCTATAGAGACTATTCACGAACTCGATTCTGACCATCGACCAGTAGTCATGAACCTGGCCCCCCGATTAGGTATTCGCGACCCCTCCCAACCCCCCGCCACTAAAGTGATCACTGACTGGAAGAAAGTAAGCGAACGCTTACAATCTAACACGTCACATCACTTAGACTCTATCCCAGATCAGTTTGACTCTGTCGCCGCCACAACGGCCGCGATCGACTCTCTCACGGAACACGTACAATCGATCGTGAGCGAAAGCTCACGGGAGGTTCCAGATACGGGCGACCGTAAATGGAAACTCCCCGACGATGTACGTGATCTGCTGACAGAGAAGAACGCGGCCGTTCGTGCTTACAGCATCTTTCCCTGTGATGCTAACAAAGCTCACATGCGTTACTTACAGCGTGCTGTAAGGACACGTGTGACTGAGCTGCGTGACGCTAACTGGGACAAGATGGTGAGCGAACTAGAGCCGACTCATCTCGCCTTCTGGGAACTTCAGAGGAAACTGAAATCCTCTGAGTTTTCCACTATGCCCCCCCTGACCCGCCCCGATGCGACCATTGCATTCGAGGATATCGACAGGGCTGAATGCCTAGCCGATAGCCTCGAAGCCCAATGCACACCCAGTTCGCAGCCAGTAGACCAAGCGTTTGTCGATAAGGTAAACGCGGAAGTCGAACGCAAAGCCTCACTCCCGCCCGTTGAAGACCCTGATGATCCCCTGCCCCCCGTCACACCTGACGAGGTGCACGAGATCATCAAGGGTCTGAAGACTCGTAAAGCCCCCGGATCAGACGGCATCACCAACAGAGTGATCAAGCTGTTCCCCGCTCACTTGATTATGCTCATGTGTACCATCTTCAATGGTGCCTTGAGTAATAATATTTTCCCCCAAGCGTGGAAGGAAGCCACCGTCATTGGCATCCCTAAGCCCGGTAAGCCCAAAACCGAGCCCACGAGCTACCGCCCCATTAGTTTGCTCAAAGTTCTCGGCAAAATCTATGAGAGACTTATTTATAAGCGACTCAGGGATTATGCCGAAACCAAGGGCCTCATCCCCAACGAGCAGTTCGGTTTTCGAACCCAACACTCGTGTGTCCATCAGGTACACCGCATCGTCGAACATATCAATGCTGGTTTTCAGCGTGGTATGTTCACGGGCGCTGTATACTTCGATATAGCGAAAGCGTTCGACAAAGTCTGGCACAACGGCTTATTATATAAGCTGTACCAACTCGGAGTGCCAGACCGTCTCGTGCTCATCTTACGAGACTTTCTTGCGAACCGTACCTTTCGCTATCGCATCGAAGGGGCACTTTCCTCCCCTCACCCGATCCGTGCAGGAGTCCCTCAAGGCTCTGTACTAGCCCCCCTCATTTTCACGCTGTTCACTAGCGATATCCCCAGAAGCAAGAAGGCAAGGTTAGCTCTGTTCGCAGACGACACTGCCATCTTCTTCTCGGGATTTAGTGACACAGCGCTGGTTCGCTACCTCCAAACCGCAGTCGACGAGCTCGGCGATTGGTTCAGGAAGTGGCGAATCGAGGTCAATCCCGACAAAAGTCAGGCGGTCTTTTACACCCGACCGCGACGTAATCACCCCCCTCCCCGACCCATCTCAATGTTCGGCAAGCAGATCCCTTGGGCGAAGCAAGCCAAATATCTAGGTGTCATCCTCGACGAACACCTCACCTTTTCTGAGCACATAAAGCAGGCTCGCTCGCGGGCCGCTTTCGCTCTGGGTAGGCTCCATTGCGTCCTGAACAAGCGGAGTAAATTGTCTCTTCTGTGTAAGAAGCGGCTTTACACCGCTTGTATCAGGCCGATTATGACATACGCAAGCCCTGTCTGGGCACATGCCAAGCCCCGATTCATCCATAGGATGCAGACTCTCCAGAACCGTTTTCTCCGTCAAGCCACAGGCTCGCCTTGGTTTGTTCGGAATATCAATCTTCATTTAGATATGAAACTCCCGACTATCCATCAATACATAAAACGCGCTTCGAAGCGCTTCTTCGATAGGGCCGTAGCCCACCGCAACCCTCTGGTTGTGGCGGCAGCTACTTACACCCCCTCCCGTATTAGCCGTCGCCGTCGCTTCCCGTTTTGAGTCTTGCCTGCGCCGCGTTCCAATGCGGACGTGTTTGCATATTCTGTGTATTGATTAGCGCGGCGCAAGCTGTCGCTCGTAATTTTCTCGCCATGAGTAGTGAACTAGTGGCGAATGAGCTGCTGGCGTTCCTGCAGCAGAAGCTGGATGTGATGGACGAGGTGTCCGCTGTCCAAATCTGCGCAACGAACTTCAGCGAGGAGGACATAGCTGCTGCCAAGCTGTTGTTGTTCAATATGCTGAACAAGCGCGACCAGATGGTGTCCCGCCGGCGTGACGGGACTAAGAGAAGCCTGCAAGACATTATCACGCTGTTCAAGGAGACCGACCCGGACGACGTGCCTACGTTTGTGGCGAAGGAGTTGCACAAGCTTCCTCCTGTCACTTTTGACCACGTCGATGTTACAAGCCTTCTGAAGGATATTGTCTTTCTGAAGGCCCGCCTCGCGGATGTTACAGCGAAGCTAGATGCATCCCAAAACACCGTCGCCGATTTGCGCAAAGAATTTACCGAGTTGCGCAATAGTGTGGCGGTATCTAGGTCATCAGTCGATGTGTCTAACTTAAACATGTGTCGCGGAGCCGGCGGCGATGTATCGCCGTCAAATTCCGCGTCAGCAGTTTCGTCGCCAGCGCATCCGTCGTTTGCTGAGCTTGCAAAACGCCCTGCTCACGTGCCTCGCAGCCCCGCGCCCGTCAGCACCGCTCCTCTACGCAGCGCTGTCCGAACTCCTCGCCACGTCTCGCTGCCAGTGTCTGCAGCTTTGACGAAACCCTGCGTCACTGCGAGTGTCCCAGGCGATCCAACTATGAAACGTAAGCCTGATGAAGAGGGTTTCGTGACGGTGCAAAGGAGGAAGCACCATTCGCGAACCAACAAGAATCGCTGCGGGAAAGCTACTGCAAAATCCGATGTCAGCTTGCGCGCTGCTAAGCCGAACACTCCCGTGTACATTTCCCGCCTACACTACACCACTAAGGCGGAAGACATTGTGGAGTACGTACGCCAGAAGACGAAGTACATGCCGAGGGTACAGTTACTGGAGTCACACCGCAACGTCAACTTCAAGGCGTTTGTGGTGCGTGTACCGAATTGCTATCTGCCCGTCGTCATGGACGAAGACTTTTGGCCACAGGACGTGGTGTTCCGTCGCTTCCGCGGACAAGTGCCACAGGACAGCTCACGGACAAGCTAACTTAATAGTGAAGTGCTACTAACATAGTTTAGTACTATTATTAACGCATGTTTTTGTATAATACTTATGTATGTTAGTTTGTAAGGTATTTGTCTATGGGTCTTTGTTACCTGAAAATAAATGTTTTATTATTATTTTATTATTATTAGCAAAGTCCGCCGCTCGCGGCACATTCTTACCGATCCTGATGATCCCACTACTCTCCTCCAGGAGAGTCGAAAAGAGACCAGTACAGCTAGACCAGCACACAGACACAAACCGTACCGACCTCGCCGCCGAGGTCCGTCGTCGCGACCCCGACTTAACAGTCCCTCCCGACCCTTGCAAGAGCCAGCCCGCGATGCTGCGCCGTTAGCTTTAAATTAGTCCATAAATAATTTAACTCAGATCCAGCCAGTCCCTTGCTGCCCCCCCTATCAGCGATTGCCTAAGCCGAGGTTCGTACCCCCCTCGGGGTAACCCTTAGAGCTTTCGCTTTAGTTTTTAAGTATAATAAGCCCCGGCTGGAGGCCTAAAAAGGTAACTTTTTAGAACTCGCCGGGCCCCAATCCGTTTAAGTAGTCACAATCTTTTCAGGATTAACTACGAGATGCCCCACAAAAAAAAAAAAAAAAAAAAAAAAAAAAAAAAAAAAAAAAAAAAAAAAAAAAAACATAATAACATTCATTGATATTCACTCTTTCATTGGGATCAGTTGGAGTTGTTTTATTCACGACAATTAGAGTGCCTTTCGCTATTCCTCAACTCTATTAGACAACACAACGTCTAAATTGGTGACCCCGAGAACCCGAAGCAGAACACAACCCGTGAAGCCGAACGACTCGACCTGCGAGCTGAACACGACCCGTGAAGAAGAACACGGACTGTGAAGCCGAAGCCTGAGTTCCTGGAACCTCCTCCTGCAAGATCCCACCAGAATCGAAGAACCATCAACATGAGCTCCACCGAAGATTTTACCGATGCTCAGGACATCACCACAGCGACGAGCGAGAACGTGGCAGCAGTCTCATTACCAGCACGACTACCACCATTTTGGCGCCAAACACCAACGCCTATGGTTCGCGCAGTTTGAAGCCACCGTCGCTGCCAGCAAGATAAGTGAGGAGCAAAAATTCAACCTCGTCGTCCCGCTACTCGGCAACAGCGACCTGGAACAAATCGCAGACATCATCTTACATCCACCGACCACCGGCAAGTACAGCGCGCTCAAGGACAGACTCATCTCAACATACCAAGAATCAGACCACCGGCAGTTACAGAAACTACTCAGCGGCCTCGAACTCGGCGACCACAAGCCAAGCCAGCTGCTGCGTAAGATGCGAGACCTCAGTGGCACGCTACTATCTGATGAAGCGTTGAAGGTTATGTGGCTCAACCAGCTGCCCGCTCAACTTCGCGCCGTGCTGTCCGTCAACACCGAGTCATCGCTCGAAGTGCTAGCTGCGATGGCAGACAAGATGATGGAGCATTTTGAACCCACTACAGTCGCCGCAGTGTCCACAGTAAATTTCCCGCCAACAAGCCCAGCAGTCAACGAAGCACCACAAAACGCTATAACAACGCTACAAATCAATCTACTGACGAAACAAATTGAAAAATTGTCGCTCGAAGTCGCCGAACTACGCAACCATCAACATTCGTCGCATCGCCGTTCCCGCCAAAACTCCGCACATTACCGTTCCCGCCAAAACTCCGCACAGCGTAGCCGCTCACGCGCCCATTCAAGACAGCGCACCCGCACTGAGGCCTGAAACTGCGTTAAGCGGGCGCCCGTGACGGGCACCCGTCGCGTGTCTACGCGCGTGTACACGCGGGTGGACTCCGTGAGTACGCGACGGTCCCCGTCGCGGGGACCCGTCGCAGAGACCAGTGGCGGATTTACAGATTTGCCGCTAGTAGGCTATTCAATTTTTGGCCGCCCCTACTGACTTTTGAAATTCAATACGTTAGTTTAGTTCACAATCATATTAAGGTGAATGCTCCAACCAACCCGCGAAATTCAAATATTCTTACGTTTTTTGCAACTTGCACGCCAGTGCTAGGTTGTATGTTGATTAAAATATTATTCGCGGCTGTTAAAGGCATATGTAGTTAAAGAATTATAATCATCAAAATCATCAATACAACGCTCTAAGTTCATAAAGCTATAGGAATCACTTTTTCTGTTATTTTTTTGTTCCTACGCCTTTATGAACTTAGAGCGTTGTATTGATGATTTTGATTGAACATACAACCTAGCACTGGCGTGCAAATTGCAAAAAACGCAATAATTTTTGAATTTCGCAGGCTGGTTGGAGCATTCCCTTAAGTAATTACATTTATTCAGAAATTGCAACTTTATGATTTGTGTTCTATCGTCCTCATTACATCGGCTTTTCCCGTTATTAGTATGATTGTGAACTAGATGATATTTCTGTCAGTTACAAGATTATTTTTACAACCCGCTATGTAGTGACGAGTATACTGTTGATCTAAAAACAGCAGCATGTATTTTAAGGTTCGTTTAGTACTCGTACATCTTTTATGTACGGATTGACAGCGACCACAACCACCGACAACTGGATCTGGCAACATACAACACGCGTACACTCCAGACCGACGAGAAGATCGCCGAGCTCGAGGAAGAATTGAGCAGGTTACGATGGGGTATAGTAGGGTTATCTGAAGTCCGAAGAGAGGGGGAGGACTCGACAATCCTGAATTCCGGAAACCTGCTCTTTTTTTCCGGGAGGGCGACCAGCAGTCCCAAGGTGGTGTCGGGTTCATCGTCCATAAGTCCCTTGTGAGCAACGTTGTGAAGATCGAGAGTGTGTCGACCAGGGTGGCGTCCCTTATACTCAGAATATCCGCAAGGTATTCGCTGAAGGTCATACAGGTGTACGCCGCGACCTTGACACACCCCGACGATGAGGTGGAGACCATGTATGAGGATATTTCCAGAGCCATGCAAGGTTTCAAAACTCATTTCACCGTTGTTATGTGGGACTTCAACGCGAAACTGGGCAAGCAAAGCGATGATGAGTTGAGAGTGGGGCAATTTGAAGTTGGACGTCGGAACCACCGGGGTCACCTACTGGCTAATTTTATGGAGAAGGAAGGCCTCTTTATGATGAATTCTTTCTTCAGAAAACGTGAGCACAGGAAGTGAACCTGGCAGAGTCCTGACGGTGCAACCAAAAATGAGATTGACTTCATTAGGTCGACAAAGAAGCAAATATTCAATGATGTCTCTGTGATCAACGCGGTGAAAACCGGAAGTGATCACCGCATGGTAAGAGGCACATTGAATATCAATATCAAGCTGGAAAGGTCTCGGCTAATGAAGTCAACGCTCCGTCCAGCACCGATCCAACTTCAGAACCCCAAGAGCTTTCAGTTCGAACTCCAGAATCGTTTTGAGTGCCTAGGGAGCTCCGTGGACGATAACGATGGGTTCGTGGAAACTGTCCATACGGTCGGGTCTAAGTTCTTCCAGACCCGCTTTACGAATAGAAAAAAGAAACTCTCAGATCCAACATTACAGCTCATGGAACAGAGGCGCGGAATGATCCTGCCCCCCTAGCCAAGTGACAAACGTTTACCGTTCTACAATCGGTAACGCCTCATTGTCAGCAATTGTAGAAAACGATAAGTTGGTAGCCATGTTGAAGCGCCTGAGTCGGCCGCTCGTTCTACAATGTCTTTAGAAAAACGACACCCTAAAACAAAGGATTTAGCGTTGAACATTGTAGAAACGATAAAAATAATTCTATCATTTTGAACGATGTGAATTTGGCTACGAATTTTTTTTCGTTTGTTCTAACCACGTGACTTAACGTTGAGCGACTACCGTTAACGATTGCAGATTATCAACTTGGCTAGGGGAGCTGCAGTCTTCAGAAGCTGCACTAGAGTACCGACAGCTAAATAGACGGATCTCTAAGTCCTTGAAAAGCGACCTTCGCCTTTTTAATATGGAACGTATTAAGGACGTGATAGAGCGGAACAAGGGCTCCAAAGTCTTTGCAAGAGATCTGTCTATTGGGCAGAGTCAGCTTGCAAAACTGAAGATCGACGATGGCAGAAACGTGTCCGCCAAACCTGAGCTGTTAAGAGAGATCAAGAAGTTCTATGGACAGTTATACACGTTCAATAGAAACCCCGTTATGAATCTAGCTAACGACCCGAGAGCTAGATTGACTCGACACTACACTGAAGATATTCCGGACGTCAGCTTGTACGAGATTAGGATGGCTCTGAAGCAGCTTAAAATCAACAAGGCGCCGGGTGATGACGGAATTACGGCCGAGCTCCTGAAGGCCGGCGGGAAACCCGTTCTAAAAGCCCTTCAGAAGCTATTTGATTCCGTCATACTCGAGGGCAAAACGCCACAGGCAAGAAACAGAGGTGAGGTGGTACTTTTCTTTAAAAAGGGTGACAATACCCTACTTAAGAATTATAGGCCCATCTCACTTCTGAGCCATGTCTACAAGCTGTTTTCAAGAGTCATCACGAATCGTCTCGCGCGCAGGTTTGACGACTTCCAGCCTCCCGAACAAGCCGGATTCCGTAAAGGCTTTAGCACCGTAGACCACATACATACGCTGCGGCAGGTTATACAGAAGGCCGAAGAGTATAACCTGCCTCTCTGCTTAGCGTTTGTGGATTACGAAAAAGCCTTCGATTCGATCGAGACCTGGGCTGTATTGCAGTCCCTTCAACGGTGCCAAATTGACTATCGGTACATCGAGGTGCTGAAGTGTTTGTATGAAAACGCCACTATGTCAGTCCGGCTCCAGGACAAAGCCTCGAAACCTATCCTTCTGCAGCGAGGGGTGAGACAGGGAGACGTCAACTCTCCGAAACTGTTCACCGCTGCACTGGAGGAAGTCTTCAAGGTTTTGGACTGGAAAGGGGCTGGCATCAACATCAATGGCGAGTACATCACTCACCTTCGATTTGTCGACCAAATAGTAGTCATGGCTGAGACTATGGAGGACCTCAGTACAATGCTCGATGACCTCAGTAGAGCTTCCGAAAGAGTGGGTCTTAGAATGAACATGGACAAGACAAAGGTCATGTCCAATGCTCGTGTGATACCCACTCCAATGAAGATCGGAGGCGCTACACTCGAAGTTGTGGACGAATATGTGTAGGACAGACTGTCCAGTTAGGTACGTCTTCAACTGACTTCGAGAAAGAGGTCAATCGTCGAATCCGACTCGGCTGGGCAGCGTTCGGGAAGCTACGCAATATCTTCTCGTCCCACTTACCGCAGGGTCTCAAGACAAAAGTCATTGACCAGTGTGTATTGCCAGTGATGACATATGGCACTTAGACGTGGTCGCTCACAATGGGCCTCATAAGAAGGCTCTAAGTCACCCAAAGAGCAATGGAGAGGGCTATGCTTGGAGTTTCCCTACGCGATCGAATCAGAAATGAAGAGATCCTTAGGAGAACCAATGTTATCGGCATAGCCCGAAGAATTGCCAAACTTAAGTGGCAGTGGGCAGGGCACATTGCTCGCAGAACGGATGGCCGATGGGGCCGGAAGGTTCTGGCGTGGCGACCGCGTACTGGAAGATGGAGCGTTGGAAGGCCTCCCACAAGATGGACCGATGACCTGGTGAAGGCCGCAGGACTGCGTTGGATGCGGGAAACACAGAACAGGTTGAAGTGGCGGTACTTGGGGGAGGCCTATGTCCAGCAGCGGACGTTTTTCGGCTGAAATGATGATGTACGGATTACGAAAGATCAGATCGGATCGATTGGATCGGATCGGATTATTAGATTATAAAGTGTAACAATTATAGATAGACCAATAAATAAATAAATAATTATAAGTTTTTTTTATTTATTATTTCGGCTTTATTTGCCGCCCCTCTAAATCTGCCGCCCTAGGCTACAGCCTACTTAGCCTATTGGTAAATCCGCCACTGGCAGAGACCGATTTACGCAGAGATGCTAGTTCAATTTTAACGATGTGCTTGTATAGTCGTGTCAATGGAGAACTTAGTCTTATATCTTTAAACGAGCAATTCTTGTATATATATCTATATATATAATCTGAATCTCGGAAACGGCCCCAACGATTTTCATGAAATTTAGTATACAGGGGATTTCGGGGGCGATAAATCGATCTAGCTAGGATTCATTTTAATAAAATGTCGTTTTATTCGTGTTTTCAACGACCAACTTTATCGATAATCAACTTGAACATACACTTATTATTTTAAACACAATTTACCAAAAAATACCGAGCAAAGCTCGGTCATCCAGATATTATATTATTACGTACCAAAACGACGACTAGCAAAAAAAAAAACGACAGCCAGTAAGCCCGGTTATTGAATCTAGGTTGTTGTGCGGGCAATTTGTTGTAAAGTTCAGTAAATTAACGAGAAAATGATGACTCATTTCACAAATATTTTAAAGTTTTGGTACAGGTCTACGAGGAATTATTTTCGAAACTGGAACCATATTTGGAGATCAACATTTTAAAAGTAAAATCTGTATCAGTCATATCACCAATGGAAAGGCACATTGCGGTAAGCTGCTGTTCGGGCGGCTAGGTCTTTATTCGTTGGTCATCATTCGCCTGGTCCCATATGGCAGGGTGACACTGCACTTCCACAACTACCCTCTCTGAATCGAAAGACATTGTCCCTGATTTTTCGAGCGTGCGTGCGTCCCGTATCACCTAGCATTATTGACTGAACGAGCCCGTGCGTGTTCCAGGGTCGCGAGATTGTCCAGGGTCGCGAGATTGTTCGAAAGAGATACCGTGACCCTGGCACATGGGCAACTGAAGGAACACGGGTGGGTTTTAGTCAGTAAAAGTCTGACATGCCCTCCTGCTCCGCTCAGAGCGGGAGAAGTCATTTGATGATTTTCCATCCAAAAAAAAAGCCAGTGCGTGTTACCGCTGGCGGGCCCCGCACGTGCCCCCGCGACGGGTCCCGTCGCACGGAGGCTGGCTCCGTTGCGTGGGTGCGGGACGCGCCTCCCCGTGACGGACACCCGCGCTGGTCCCCGCAACGGAGCACTTTTGTATGAAACCGCGCGGGTGCCCGCTTAAAGCAGTTTCAGGCCTGATAACGTCCGCAAGCCCGGCGATCGCGACGGGCTGTGCTGGTACCACTACCGATTCGGCAACGGGGCACGAAAATGTGAATCGCCGTGTTCCTTCACAGAGCGGGAAAACTAGAACGTATATCGATAATGGCGGGTGTCGATGTAAACCAAACCAGCCGCCGCCTATGTGTGATCGACATCAACAATAGAGAGAGATTTCTTGTCGACACGGGAGCTGACATTTCGGTATTTGTAGTGGACGAATGGGATGTGATCAGCACCCTTACTCGCCCTGGGACTTCTCCCACGTTTTTGACGTGCTTCCCTACTTACCTACTGCGCTGGTAAAACACGCACCCCTGAATGCGTAATAACAATACGGTCGACCAAGACCTCGGGAGACTGAACGTGAGACTGAATTCTGAGAGAAACGGACGAAATAAAACACTTTTCTTCTAGTATTTTTGGTCCATGGACTCCGGCTTGTTCTTCGTTGTGCCTCTTCAACGGCTGAGCTGCGACTAAATGGGCCCGCCCGATCGTGCGTATTTTATAGTCGACGGGGCCGCTTCCCATTACCTTATAGACGACAGTGATTTTCAAGCCCATTTCACTGTTAGTTTTCATCAAGCCGGAATCTTTGAACCCCTTTATTTTTAATTAATTATCACATAACCCTTACAATCTATATATTTTTACATTTGTTATGTGGTCCCTTCTTATATAAAAACACAATATTGCATGTACATAGTCACAATAAAAACTTTCTAGAACAAAAACTTACAAAGTTTGACTTAGGACAATTGCCACTATCTTTAATCTATAATATCTCTGAATCCTGTGGTCCGATTTTGATAATTTAAACGTTAAAAGTGGTTTTACATCTAATTCTATCGTTAACAACAAAAATAGCAACAATCGGACCATAAACAAAAAACCTCATTTTCAAGTTACGTAATTATAGAACATTCCTTTCGAAATTTTGTACATTTCCTTACAAGATTCACTCAAATTGAAGTTAATTAGATTCTAATAAGAAAACTAAGCATGAAATCTATAAACTAAAACTAATTAGAATCTAATACATAAACTTATAAACAAGACTTTTCAAAATTATTAAATTCCTTACTGGCTACAAAATTATTCCTTATATTTACATTTATTATCAAGGCGCTCTCTGCGCTACTTGCACCCACTTACCCAGAGGGGGTCTAAATTTTGACATTTTTACAAACCTTTACTAATTTAAAAATGCTTTCTAACTTACAAAATCATTGTCAGGGTGCACTCCGATACTACTTGCGCCTAGATGCTTAGATTTCGTCGCCGACAGTATTAGCTGCTCGCAACCCGAAATATTCAAGACCGGCGGAGAATGCAGGCTACAAACTTTTCGCGGCAAACGGAACAGAAATTCGTACCTACGGAGAAAACGATCTAAAGTATTTGTCTCTCAAGAAGCGAAAACAAAACTATTGCGCTCTCTTACTCCTGATTTTGTAGTGTCATCATCGCCAGCTTTCGTATCTATTAACGAGTCTCTGGAGACAGATTTCAATATAAATGAGATGCGCGCATGTTTTAAGAAAAAAGATACAGCTCCAGGTGTAGATATGATTACTTACTCGATGATCTCTCACTTACCTGAAATTGGGGTGCTATACTTGTTACGGTTATATAATCTCATACTTAGTTCTGGTGATTTCCCAACCCAGTGGCGGGAAGTTAAAGTCATACCTATTACTAAGGCGGATAGCTCGTCGCGTGGCAGTGGTAAACTTAGACCTATATCTTTGATTTCTTGTATCTGCAAAATTTTCCATGCGATGATTACAAAGAGACTCGAGTGGTTCGTGGAAAGAAATGGGATCCTATCACCGTTTGCTACAGGCTTTCGAAGAGGACAATCTTGCTTTGATTGTTTAGCACGCCTGGTGACACAAATTCAAATTGGCTTTTCTAAAAACCAACCTACGTTGGCTTGTTTTTTGGACATCGAAAGCGCATATAATAATGTTTTAATAAATCAAATGACGATTATTCTTGATAATTTGAATGTAGGAAGAACTATCTGCCAGCATATATGGAACTTCCTTAGCGAACGTCATCTTGAAATCACTAGTGATTCTGGTGGAGACAATAAGATAGTTAGATTTGCAAGAAACGGTTTGGCCCAAGGTGACCCTTTGTCACCGCTTCTTTTTAACATTACAACTTAGGATTTGTCAGGATATTGCTGAAAACATATATATATGTCAATATGCGGACGACTTTGTACTATACACAACTGGTAAGAACATTCTTGAATGTGCCGAGAAAATTCAATATTCATTGAATACATTTACCAAAATATTGGAAGAGTTGGGTTTAGAAGTTTCAGTAAGTAAGTCAAAGTATTGTGTCTTTAATAAAGGTCGACGACAACAACAGGTTAGCCTGAAAGTAAATAATAGTCCCCTTGGCGATGTCGTTACTTATAAATATTTGGGGATGTGGCTTGACAAATCTTTACGCTGGAGTAAGCACATAAATGAAACCGTCGAAAAGGCTTTAAAATATATCTGTACCTCAGAGGTATACAACATTATGTCACAAAACGAAAATTTTACAGGAGAGGCCAAAATGGGCGGAGTGAAACTTTCAATGCAATTTTGATATAGTTGCTATGTATTATTGGAACAATGTCAACAGTATTTTTTATTATTATTAGATGGAATTATTATGTTTTACACATAATTACAATAAAGTTCATTCTTATCTGATTTTGTGGACTTGAGACTATTTACCTTGTAACATAAATTAACTTAGGTGCTTTAAGAAAGCATTATGATATCATACTATTGTTTACCTCTAAATAAAACTTGTGGATGTTATTGGAATTCAGCACGTAGAAACATTATGTCTCTTGCCAGTATGTAGCATTATTGAAATATTTAAGAATTTGGGAAGGGTTTACTAATAAAATGAAACAAAAGTTACTTCACAAAACTGAAAATAAAAAAGAATATTTATTTTTAACCAAAACAGCTACTCGCATGCTTCAGGTAAGTCAGGGACATCTGCACATGGAAGATTTTTATAATAATCGTGGAACATAGATGTAATCCACTGCAACGATTTTTGTAAATCGTTGTATTTCAGTCTCGAAATGGGCTTTTGAGTTTCTCGAATTGGTTTCGGCGTGGGCATAGAAAATCCTCTCCGTTGATTTCTGATAAAACTAACTTCTTCAAAAGTTTCCTGATCAAATGATGTTTTGTAAAACATTGAACCTGTTTTATTCTTGCGGAATTGCATCCATACTATAGCAGAATATGGTACAGACTCTCCTGCAATAGATTTTTTTCTGTGTACAAAAGGAGCTGATGATCCGTTGCAAAAGGCAGAAAAATCCATGAAATGATTAGTTTCCATGTTTACCACTTTAATTTTTGAGTTTCTTGAACAGCTCTTTATAAACTGTTGCCAGTCCCAAGGAGTCACGATGGGAAACTCCTGGATTTTTTTCTTTTCTCTTTCTATTATTGAGTGGACTACATCAACTTCCATGTGAGTATGACCTTTTAATAAATATTTGTGGTTTATTATCTCCACATTTTCTTTTTGAGACAATATCCACAAATACGCCATCATTAAATAAATATTTTTATTTTGCCCCGCACAGTTGTCGCTCCATACTGTTACTTCTTTTAATGCGATATCATCAAGCTGCTCAAAAAACTTAATTATTCCAGATGCCATTTCATTACCGCCTCGACCTGCCACGGTCTCATCCCACATAAAACACCAACTTTCTTTGGGTACCGAATCCATAATTGTGAAGTTAAAAGTCCACAACTTTCTGTAATAGAAACTCTGTCCATTAGTTAAATAGGGTGTCGGTAAACATTTTTGAAGGTCTACTGTCAGCATTTTCTTGGCACCGTGGCTTTCAATAGCTGCAACTTTATCAAATCCTTTCAAACTGTATCGTAGACTGCTTTCCTCAAGATGTTTGTTATGTAGAGCTTTCATGTTATTCTTTTCAGTTTCATCTGTGGCGTTTTTGTATTTGATAACAAACATATCACAATCATCACAAGTGTCATTAGCAGGAGGACTGAAACCGAGATTGAACTCTGTATTAAAAATATGTCTGTATAGCCACGCCTTTGCCATATTCTCTTTCGGTATACCCTCTTCAGCACAGAACTCTACATACAAGGAATATAATTTATCAATATTTAGGTGGCATCCAAGATACTGTCTTTCTGTTCTGTTTCGGCTATAATGGCTCTCATATCTCGGTATCTTGCCAATGTGTTTTCGTATGGTATCTTTAACTACATTTGCTGTTTTATTAGGCGGTGGATGTCTTCCTCGTCTGTCTGCTTGAACAAATCCTTGTGTAGATTTTTTTATCGCGTTTCTCACTACAGTTTCTGATATAGCCAAGGTATTCAGAAAAAACTTTTTACAAACTTTTTCGACTTTTTCGTCATTTAAAAACGTGTAATTTAATGTGTATGCTCTTTTAGGTGGTTGGTCAGGATCACGGCGTCTGGATCTAGCAGTTTGAACTTCTGAAACTCTAGATATAATAAATTGCCTTTTTAAATCCCACGTCATCTCTTCCGCGTAATACTTCTGATAAATAAATTGTCGAACATTTTCGTCTATACGTTCACTACATTTCAATCTGCAAGCACATACTGGTTTCATCTTCTTTTCTGGAACAACTTTTCCTTTCTTAGAAGTATAAGATTTTCCTGTGATTGCGCCTTGTTTTCTTAAATTGCATTGCCATTTTAATTTATTTAAAGTTCTTTTACGACTCTTCTTTACAGGAATTTGAGGTGACAGCTCGAGCTGAATATCTGAGGGAGTATTATTCAGCGATTGAGTCGTTCCGTTTTCTCTCATATTTTCTAGAACATCGATGGACGAACTGTCTGATTCTGGTATAGTTACCTGTCTTCGTTTTTCAATTTCGCAATCTGTAGAGTCTTCATCAGTGTTTGGAATATACTCTTCGTCTGATGGTGAAAAATTTTCCTCAGAACTCATACCATCTTCTGTTCTCATGCAGTGAAAGCTAGTTGATGGCACGAGATTATTTGAAATGTCAGTGAGCAAAGCAGAGGTTGACGGTTGTGCATCATCAACAGTAGCATCTTCGACGGTATGCATTATTTCGTATAGTGCCGGAACCGCGTCAATATCTTGGCATGACCTTGAAAATGAACCTTCGTGCCTTTCCAGGACAAGCTGTTCTTCTCTCTGGAATCCTAAAACATAGTTTCTATCTTAGCTACATACTTATGCTATTATTTAGAACTCAAAAAAACTACTACTATACGAGAATGTACGTACTAGGTCGTAGGTATACATGGTGAAAAGGTAATCTTTAAAACACACAAAGTATTGTCGAGCAGTCATTGTCACCTGCCTGCTGATGTACGTACCTTTGTTGAAGTCTTCTCGATATTTTCCATCAGAAATATCAGTGAACAAAGAAGAGCTTGACGGTTGTGCTTCATAATCAATAGCACCGCTGATGTTATGTATCTCGCAGGGAGCTACAAGCATGTCCAGGTCTTGACAAGATTTTGAAGATAAAACTTGGTGAGAACGGTCCCAGTCTTGGAAATGGTGATCTTCTCTCTGAGATCCTAAAAATAACAAAATTATAAGTAATGTCATAAATTAATATTTTCTATTGAAACGTTATTTTTGTGCATTTTCAGCAGCAGCAGAATCTAATTAGCAAATTAATTGATCGCCAGCATCATCATAAAACAATATAACAAACAACAACAAACAACACTAAACAAAAAACAAAACAAAAACAACACATACAAAAACATTTTGAACCAAACAAACATACACACAACATAACATAACAACACATAACACACAACACATAACATTTTATACCTTATACCCGCTGTGTTTAAGTCACTGAAAAATGGACCTTAACACCCAGTAATATAGATCTAGTAATATAGTTTATCCGCGGAGAATTTGAGTTCCTACAATATTTTGTTATAAACTAATATAAAAGTCTACTAACTTATCACGAAACCCTAATTAGCGTAAATATTAATTCCACAAGAAACATAAGAAAGTCCAATGCACAATATTGTGAACCTACCTAGTAACAATTTATGACATTGAAAAAAGTATCTTAATACCATGAAATAAAGATTAATGGCATAAAACGTTCACAGGAGATACTATTGTTTACCTCTCGGTTCGTTTTCGCTAAACTATTTTTATAAAACGAATTAAAACAGTACTTACCATATTCTGAAGTTGTATCATGTTGATCTCCGATATTCACTAGGCCACACAGTAATTTTCCGCGTGAAAACATTAGGTTAATATAATTTTAAACAGTTTTTAACAATAACGCGGATAGTTTTGCACGCACAGTAGGTACGAAGGCGCACGCACTGACGTTAGCGAGCGACGTTCATACGGATAACAAGCGCGCTGCGCGCGACTTTTCGTTAAGAGGCAAAGAACATTAACTCCAATGAACAACATTAAGTTCGCGCAAAGCTTAGAGGTAAACCATCTTATCATCATTTGAGGTCCTATACCCATTAAACGTTTGTGGATTTAATGTCATATACGATTGGATATTTCCTTTCTTATACGTCATTGGACTTAATGTCGTATACCATGATGTAGAACTGGTTCTTACGATTTTAATGGTGCAAGAAACATATTTTCAAAAAAAGTGGAGTTACTATTGTATACCTCTGAGGTACAGATATTAATATGCTTAAAATTCTTGCAAGTTCTTCGTGGGGTGTGCATCAAACCCACTTACGAAGAATATATATAGCAATTACAAGAAGTAGGTTAGATTACGGGTCTTTCTTTTATAATAATAGTGCTAAAACTCACCTGTATAAATTAGACAAAGTTCAGAATCAGGCACTAAGAATAGTGGGCGGATTTATAAGAAGTACGCCAATTCACGTCATGGAAAGTGAGCTCTGTGTTCCTCCACTGTATTTGCGAAGGAGGTGGTTGGCATATAGGTTTTGTTCGAAATCTTGCTCGATTATCGGTAATGTAATAAACAAATTGTTAGCGGAACTTGGCAGTTTGGGGCATATCAGATACTGGGCAAATAAAGAAATGCCACTTTTAACCATAGTGTTTACAGAAGTCAAAGAAGAAGATCTGGATGCCAAACCCTTTTTAGAAATGTTTAGTTTAAGAACATGGATTACCAAAATTAACATTAATAGTTTAATTATTATAAACCTAGATGAAATTAAAATGCCTAAAAGGACGTATGATGCGAATTATTTGTATTTTTCAACAGTGTCTGAACTACAAGAAAAATATTCTGATTATTATGTTATTTACACTGATGGGTCCAAAACTGCTGAGGGAAGAGGTGCTGCTTTTTATGATCCCCTTAGACCAAATAATAGTAAATGTTTTAAAATTAGTGCTCCTGTGTGCATTATGTCGTTGGAGCTTATTGCGATTTCGGAGGCCTTGTCATATGCTGGAACCATTGGTAACAGAAAAGTACTCATATGCGTGGACAGCAAAAGTGCTCTTCAGCATATAGCTCGATGCGCCTCTGGTCACAGAGGTACATCGATAGCC
The DNA here is from genome assembly GCA_932294355.1 of Aporophyla lueneburgensis. NCBI lineage: Eukaryota > Metazoa > Arthropoda > Insecta > Lepidoptera > Noctuidae > Aporophyla > Aporophyla lueneburgensis. Next base: position 14,061,740 of record OW028746.1, on the reverse strand, counting down.
TATAATATTATTTCGAAAATCGATTTGTTATCCAGTAATGGCGTGGATCTGAGGCTGCAATGGATTCCCTCACATGTTGGTTTGAAAGGAAACGAGAAGGTTGATAAGCTGGCAAAGAAAGGAATATTTGAAGGTAGTGGTTTGACTATTAAAATGAATTATTCAGAAGTGTTGCCAAAATATAAAGATAAATGCAGTCAACTTTGGGTGGAATACTTTGATTTGAGGTCTAAAACGAAAGGTATTTGGTATAAGACGATAGCTGCCGAACCTCCTCGGATACCTTGGTTTAGTAATGGTAAGTTAAGTAGGCGATTATTGGTAACTGCTCTCAGATTGAGATCTGGACACATGCCTCTCAACAATTTTGGATTTCTCATGAAAAAATGCAACTCTCCAAACTGTGAGATATGTGGTAAAGTAGAAGACGTTGTGCATTTATTGACGGAATGTGTTCGCTTTCAGACTGAGAGAGAAAAAATAATAATAGATCTACAATTAAATAAAAATAACATAGGATTGTTTCACGAGATTTTGTCTATTCCAATGTCTGATGCTGCTAAAAGTCTGTTTAGATTTGTAAGTCTTCGTTTTAAGTCTACCTTATGAATTGACAATTAGTCTAAGGGGTTAATTAAGTTTTGTTTTGTTGTATTGTAGCTATAATAAGGTACGATGGGACTGTCATGTATTTAATATAAAAGTCCCTAAATTAAATAAAGAGAATAAAAAAAAAAAAAAAAAAGGCTTTTCAAAATTATTAAATTCCTTACTGGCTACAAAATTATTCCTTATATTTACATTTATTATCAAGGCGCTCTCTGCGCTACTTGCACCCACTTACCCAGAGGGGGTCTAAATTTTGACATTTTTACAAACTTTTGAGACCTTTACTAATTTAAAAATGCTTTCTAACTTACAAAATCATTGTCAGGGTGCACTCCGATACTACTTGCGCCTAGATGCTTAGATTTCGTCGCCGACATTCTCCCCCTCGTGCGTCGCACCATCCTCCAGGCTCGGCGATACTCCCGGCACCAACAACACCACTCTCGAACTGGGTCTTCGTAGAACTCCTCCTCTGGTCTCGACGTCGACGATCCTGACTCGCCCGTCTGGTCCCGGATACACCTGCTGGATTCTGCCGCGTGGCCAGGTACATCTCGGCAGGCTGTGGTCGACGATGAGCACGACGTCTCCGACTCGTAGATCGGTGGGGTTGGTTCTTCCCTTGATCTTCCTGGGCAGCAGGGTAGGTAGGTATTCCCGCAGCCAGCGTTGCCAAAAGTGGTCGGCAAGCCGCTGCGTGGCCTTCCAGGTAGGTCTGCCCACCAGCTCGCTGTCTTCGAAGTTGCCGACTCTTGGTGCGCCACATGACCGCCCAATTAAGAAATGATTAGGCGTTAGCGCTTCTTCTTCAGGATTCTCGGAGAGGTGAGTGAGAGGTCGAGAGTTAACGATGTGCTCGGCCTCTAAGAGGAGGGTGTGGAGTATCTCCTCTCGCGGGTGTTTTTCTTTCAGGGTGGTGTCCAGCGCGGTTTTGATCGATCTCACTAGACGCTCCCATGCACTGCCCATATTCGGGGCACCAGGAGGGATGAACTTCCACTGCACGCCGATCTTCTCTGCTTCTGAGATGAGATCTTCTTGTTTCATGGTGTCTTGTGCTTCTTGTAGTTCTTTGTTCGCGCCAACGAAGTTAGTCCCGTTCAGGGCCGGATTTAGAGGTCTGGAGGCCCTGGGGCAACAAAGGAGTTGAGGCCCCTAATAATTTTCCAAATTGATGAATCAATTTTTTGAATTGTAGTGTTTCAATAATTTATTACAAGACAAATTAAATTTTATTAAGAAACATTTGTGGGTATAGTAAAGTACAAGAATTATATGAAACTAAACTATCGCGTTAAGAAATGAAACCTTGCGAGCCTTTTTCTACGAGAAATCGTCGATGATTTCGCTGAAATCCAGGCCCCGAAGTAGATTACTTTCAATGCTGAGCAAGGATAGCTTTAATAGGCGATTTTGTTTCATCGTAGTTCGTATTTTTTTTTTTAATTCTCATTGTGGGGGCCCCTCACTTGTGGAGGCCCCGGGGCTGTAGCCCCGGTTGCCCTCCCCTAAATCCGGCCCTGGTCCCGTTGTCGGTGTAGACAATCTTCGGCATTCCTCTTCTTGCTGCGAATCTCCGTAAGGCCATTATCATGCTGTCGGTGGAGAGTGAAGGGGTGAGTTCCATGTGTACGGCTCTAGTTGTTAAGCACGTAAATAGAGCTCCCCATCTCTTCACATGGCGTCTTCCTACGGTGATTGTCATCGGGCCGAAGTAGTCTATGCCAGTGCACGTGAAGGGATGTGTACTGTGCATCAGCCTTTCTGAAGGTAGGTTGCCCGTCGGTAATTCTCGCGGTTTTGCTCTTCTCACTTTGCACCATTGACACTGATGTTGTACTGCTCTGATTGCTGATCTTATTCCCAGCACCCAGAAACGCTGTCTCACTTCGTTTATTACTGTTGCGTGATTACCATGGTTGAATCGGCAGTGGAAATCTTCCAGTATAAGTCTCGTGGTCTTGTCCTTACTGTCGAGCACGATGGGTCTCTTGTATTCTCTTGTTACTCCCCGTATCGCGTCGATTCTTCCTTTCAGCCGCAGGAGACCGTCTTCCAGCACTACGTCGAGCTTTTTCAATTTGCTGCTTCCTTCTAATGGTTTTCCTTGCTGCAGACACTTGATATCTTCTTTGAAGCTTCTCTCTTGACTGCCTTTCAGTAGTATGATTTCAGCTTGCTCTAGTAGTTCGGCGTTCAGCGGTATATATTTCCTGTCTGGCACTCTTGAAGATTGATGTCGTTTCTCGACACCTTTAGTTCGTTTTCCTTTCGTCGCTTTCCAGGCGGGATCTTCTCGGCTGACGTTGACCCTCTCCTTTGTTCTGCAGAGTTGTATGAATTGTAACACTCTTGCTGTAGCTCGCCACAGTCTCTTCCAGGACGAGAACCTCTCAGGATCTGGTGATGGATAAGTGGTGCTTGCTGCTGCTACGACGTCTGCTGTCTTCTCTTCACCGGTGGCTTCCTTCTTGAATGTTCTAGGTGCCGGCCAGTGGGCTTCCTCTTTCCTTAGGAAGTCAGGTCCAACGTACCATCGGTGACTGCAGTCGAAGTGTTCCGGTACGTCGCGCGTCGCATCATCTGCAGGGTTATGTGCCGTAGGTAACCATCTCCAGTCCTGTGGTTTTGTGAGATCTTCTATCTCTGCTAAGCGATGAGCTACGAACGTCTTGAAGGTTCTCGGGTCCGTCTTGATCCAAGAGAGTACGATGCTGGAGTCTGTCCAGAAGGTCTTCTTTACCACCTTCAGGTCCATTTCTTCTTCCACCGAATGTGCTAGTCTGCTTCCAAGAAGGGCCGCCTGCAGCTCGAGTCTCGGGATCGACACTGGTTTCAGTGGGGTGACACGTACTTTTGCCGCCACTAAGCTGATGTGGTAAGTCCCGTCCCGACCTTGTGTCCTCCAGTAAACTGTTGCTGCGTACGCCATCTCGCTTGCGTCTGTGAAGGTGTGCAGCTCCCCCTCGGTGCCATGTGGCGCTAGACATCTTGGAATCTGAAGGTCTTGAAGCAGCTTCATCTTCTCTAAGTAGGTTCTCCACGCTTCGTATTCCTTGTCTTCTATTTCTTCATCCCAGCCGACGCCGCTTCGCCATATGTTCTGAAGCAGCTTCTTGCCTTGGACGAGAACCGGTGATGCTAATCCCAGTGGGTCGAGTAAAATCCCAGTGGGTTGACATTACGGCGCTGGTGACTTCTCTCTTCGTAGGCACCTGGAGCCCTGTAGCTATCTCCTCCGGTGTGTTTCGAAGGTTCGCCCTGAAGCCGATGGAGTCCCTTTCTGTGAACCAGCGCAGTCCTAGTGTCTTCTCTTCTTTCTCGCCAAGGTCCACTTCGGTTTTCTCTGCTGTGTCCCTTTTAACGTCTTGCAGCAGCTCAAGTTGGTTTGATGCCCATCCTCTAAGCTCGAAGCCTGCCTTCCAATGTATGTAGTCCACCTGCGCCGTCACTCTTCTGAAGTCTTCTTCTGAATGAAAGCTGTGTAGGTAGTCATCCATATAGTGGTTCAGCTCGATCGCTCTTGCAGCTTCTGGGTATTGTTCCTTGAAGTCCGCTGCGTTTCGGTTCTTGACGTAGATCGCTGTGCTGGGAGATGAGGTCGCGCCGAAGATGACTGATGTCATCCTATACTCCTTCGGTACTATGTCGCGCCGATCTCCGCGCCACAGGAAACGCAGGCTGTCTCTATCTTCTGGTCTGATACGAACTTGCAGGAACATTTCCTTTATGTCGGCTGCCACTGCTAAGGGCCCTTGACGAAACCTGAGCAGTACTCCAAAGAGTGACTGCAGTAGGTCTGGTCCTGGCACTAGAGCATCGTTGAGGCTTCTTCCCCTGGATTTGGCTGCTGCGTCGAAGACGATCCTTATCTTCTTCTTAAGGGGATCAACCACGGAGAAGTGAGGGAGGTACCATTTCTTCTTGGAGTCTTCTTGTCCTATAGGTGCTTCCTCTGCGTACTTGCTGTCGATTAGATGCTGGATCTGCTTGTTGTATTCTGCCTTCAGCTGGAGATCCCTGTCTATCTTCTTCTCGATGTTGATCAATCGATTCTTAGCAGACGTGTAGCTCTCTGGCATCTGCTCTTCTTCGTTCTTCCACAGGAGTCCAGCTTCAAATCGACCATCTTCAAGTCTTCTGCAGGTCTTCTCTAGGATGGCAAGTGCTCTACCTTCTGAGTCCGGAGTAGGTCTTCTTGGTAGCACCCCAAGCGCTTCGATCGCGAAATGGTCCTTGATGGCTTGATGCATCTCTTCTTCAGGTGTGCTGACATGAAGACACGTGTTCAGGAATTGCACTGGTCTTGTACTCCCGCTGTCCAATCCATGTAGCACCCAACCAAGTCCTGTTCTTGAAGCGACTGGTTGTCCTGGTTTCCCTCTTCTTACTTCTTGAGTCACAATCAGCTCCCAGTTATCTTGACCTATGAGTAGCTGCGGTGGTTCCCCTTCGTAGTACAGCGAGTCGGCGATCTTCTTTAAGTGTCGACATTCTTCAATCCTTTTTCTGTCTAAGAACTGTGGTGCAAGCTTCAGCTCGTTGATAGTTCGGACTCTTCTGATTGTCTTCTTGGTTCCTTGGTGAACTCCCTTCACCGTGAGGTCAAGTGTCTGAGAATCCTTTTTCTTTATCAGCCTGCCTCCTACTGTCTCGATGACCAGTTCTTCTCTGTTTCCTTGAGCGCCGACTTCTTCTGCCACCTTCTCATCCAAGAGTGACACTGTTGACCCCTCATCCATGAGGGCTTGTATCTTCTTAGATCCTTTTGACCCCAAAACTTCCACTGGAACTATCTTCAGGTATGCTCTTGCGTTGTTTACCGCATTCACTGACGCCGTGACACTTGTTTCTTCTTGATGTGTCTCCTTTTTGTCTCCCGAGGTCCTGTCTTCTGAGTCGACGTGCAACAGATGATGGTGCCACCTTTTGCATTCCTTGCATGGTGGTTTCCTGCAGCTCTCCTTCCGGTGTTTCCCTTGAAGGCACTTGAAACAGACGTGGCTCCTCTTAACTATTGCCCACCGATCTTGAACCGACGCCTTCTGGAACTTCTGACATTCAACTAGGAAGTGCTCACTTTCACACATGGGGCAAGTCTTCTTAGCGTCCTTTCCTTTGAAGTCCTTCTCCTTCGTAGCATGCGCCGCTTGTCGATGAGTCCTCTTGATCCCACTCTTCTCTTCTGAAGTCGCGAAGGCTCCTCATTTGTCTGCTTCTTTATTCAGGAAGTTGGATACCAGGGTTAATTCGGAGAATTCACTTTCTTCTGCTGCTGCCGTGAAGTCGTACCATCTGAACTTAAAGACCGTTGGCATCTTCTCTATTATTTGTTTCACTATTTCAGGTGAATGCAGGTACTGCGGTTTCTTCAACCCTTTTATCGCTGCTACGCTGTTGTTGATCTGGCTTGCGAAGACACATATGTCCCTTGGATTTTCTGAAATCTTCGATAACGCCTTGACTTTGTCCAATTCTGCTAACACCAGCGCGTCAGGCCTTCCATATCTTCTTCTCAGGGCTTGCATCACTTCCAGCGGAGAGGCTTCGGAGTACAGCAGACTCTTGATAGCTTCTCTTGCGTTGCCCTTAAGTGCTCTTCTTAAGCGAGCCATATTCTGGACGTCGTTGAACATCGGTGCTGTATCCTCGTAGACAACCTTGAACGCCAACCACTCACTGCTGCTGCCGTCGAAGTAGGGTAACTCGTGGATATACTTCGGCTGCGTTGCTTGTTCCCGTATAGTGAAAGCTTCTTTCAACGCCGTCGCCAACGTTTGAATTTCAATCGTAGTTCCTTTCGTTGGAGAGTGCTCTTCTGGCTTCACCTTCTGAGGTTCTTCTGCTGGAGGTTGATCTCGTGGCTCCGGTCGTTCCCTGTTGTCGTCTTCCATTATAGATGTCTGGATCCAGTTCTGCACCTGTGCTGTTGTGTCTTCCAGGTCTTCATCCACGGAGTCATCATCTTCACACTGTGCCAGTTCCAATCTGACACGGGCTAGTTTCGCCGCAGCCTGTGCTTGCTTCAGTTCCAGGCGCGCTAACTCTTCTTTGGCTTCCAGCTCGCGTCTTCTGGCCGTGGTGCTCGTGGTCTTCGTGGACCTGGCGCGACGACCGACCCCTTTCGGCTTTAGCGTCTTGGTAGAACCAGGAACAGCCTTTTCCGCGGCATCTTCTGGGGCCTTCTTGGTCGTTTCCTTCTGTGCGGCTTCTTTCTTCTGACCGTTCTTCTCGGTCGCCGCTGTGGTCGCAGTCTCCACCGTTGTCTCCGTTGTCGTGGTCTCTTCCGTAGCCGTCGTACCCGAAAAGGTGTTCGTGCCCGATGTAGTTGCGGTTCCCGATGACGCCGACGTGACCCCTTCTGATTCTGTTGCCTCTTCTGTCGCGTCCTTAGCGGAAGGACGGGACGGCGGACGTGAGGGGGCATCCTTCTGCGACCTGGTAACCGGCATGTTTCAGTCTTCTGAATTTTTCGGACTTCTGAACTTCTAATCTTCTGAACTCTTCTGGTTTCTTCTTGCAGGGAATCCGGCGCTCGAAGGACCAATTGTAGTGGACGAATGGGATGTGATCAGCACCCTTACTCGCCCTGGGACTTCTCCCACGTTTTTGACGTGCTTCCCTACTTACCTACTGCGCTGGTAAAACACGTCACCACGCACCCCTTTTTTTTTTTTTTTTTTTTTTCAGGATGGGAAATCATCAAATGACTTCTCCCGCTCTGGGCGGAGCGGGAGGGTGTGTCAGACTTTTACTGACTAAAACCCACCCGTGTTCCATCAGTTGCCCATGTGCCAGGGTCACGGTATCTCTTTCGAACAATCACGCGACCCCGGCAGGCATCGGTCCTAGTAGACCCCTACACTGCTGCTGACATCTCTTTGAGGCGCGCGTGGAACACTGCGCGCCGTCGACCCGAGCCTGGTCCTTACCGGGCGGCGAGCTACCCATTGCTCGCCACCCGCAAGCTCGCGCCTACGGTGGCCGGGAGTCCGCTATTGACTCCCGACGCCCGGGGCGTCTCCTCCTGCGGCGGCTAGGGACGTGAGGGCGCAGAGACTGCCACTCCCTCACGCGCCCCGCCTCCTCCTTCGCGAGCATTACTGCTTCGCAGAAGGAGGTGACGGCTTCCCATTCCCTCTCGCTCCGTACCATGGCTCGCACCAGGGCCGGACGCGAGAGGTCGCCGCCGCCGATCGCCTCCACGAGGACACGGCGGTGCTCTGCCCAGGCAGGGCACACCTCCACCGTATGCTCCACCGTGTCCTCCAGACGATCCTCGCAATGGAAACACCCGGACGTATCCTCCCGCTTTATCCTGAACAGGAACCCACCGAAGCACCCATGCCCGGTGAGAACCTGCGTCAGGCGGAAGGTGAGGACGCCGTGACGCCTCTCTATCCACTCCTCAAAGAGGGGACTTACCGCCGCAATAGTGGCGTGCCCAGCACTGGGTTGCGACAATCGTACCCGCCATGTCACCATGAGATCACACCGGAGCTCTGTCCGCCGTGCCGCGATTTGTCGCGGCAGCGGAGTTTCGCCCCGACGTTTCGCCTCCTCGCGCCACTCCCACATGTGCGCGAGGACCTTTGCCTCCAGATCCCATGGCGGCACTCCGGCAAGGAGGCTCGCCGCCTCGCACGAGACCGTGCGGTATCCTCGGATTAACCGGATGGCCATGACCCTCTGGGCCGCAAACAACCGGCGCGCTGGGCGCAGCCTCAATGAGGGCGCCCACACTGGTGCCCCGTAGAGGGCCATGGACCGCACGATCCCCGTGTAGAGCCTCCGGCAGGAGGCGTTTGGACCCCCCAGATTGGGCAGGAGCCGCTTTAATGCAGCCCCAGCCCGCTCCAGTCTGGGAGCCAAACGTCGGAAATGCTCAACGAAGTTCCACCGGCTGTCGAGGACAAGTCCCAGGTACTTCATCGTCGTCTCGACGCCGATGTGAACCCCTCCTACCGTGAGTTGGGAACCCGCAGGTGGCGCGTTCCGAGGACCATGAAAACCCATGGCCTCGGACTTGTGCAATGCCACCTCGAGTCCCAATTGCCGGATCCTATCGACGATTGTCGCAACCCCGCGTGTCATTAATTCGGCCGCCGCAAGCAAACCACGCTGACGCCGCTAGGGAGGTACCACGCACCCCTGAATGCGTAATAACAATACGGTCGACCAAGACCTCGGGTCGGGAGACTGAACGTGAGACTGAATTCTGAGAGAAACGGACGAAATAAAACACTTTTCTTCTAGTATTTTTGGTCCATGGACTCCGGCTTGTTCTTCGTTGTGCCTCTTCAACGGCTGAGCTGCGACTAAATGGGCCCGTTTTTTTTTTGGACAATGACTTCTCGTAGTTAGCCCGAAGGCTTTTACTACTTAACCGGGCTTTCCCTGCGAATGACTTTAGACGCGAATCTAAGGCCTCCAGCCAGGGGCTTACAAACTAAAGGAAAAACTACAAACTAAGCGACTAAGACCTAAGGGCACCCCCTGTGGGGTTCGGACCTCGGCTTAGGGAGTCACTGGTGGGGGGGATCAGCAAGGGATAGGCTGGGTCTGGGGGGTCGTTAACTAAAGGCTCAGCGACGCGGGCTGGCTCATGCAAGGGTCGGGGGGGACTATTAGCTAGTCGGGAGTGTCGCGACGACGGACCTCGGCGGCGAGGTCGGTATGACGGACGTTTCGGTTTAAGTAAGGTGCTGGTGTGGTGTGTCACGTACGTCACGTTTAGATCTTAGTTTAAGTTAAGGTAGATAAGCTATGTCCATAGTTATATTATGCTATATGTCACGTACGGACTAGGTATATATTACACTAATAAAGGGAGTCTTGAGTCGTCAGTCTCCAGTTGACTCATGGACAAGTACACGACATGGTATTTACTTAACCCCTCCTTCCCTCCACATCGCATGGCGACCCTGCCAGTCGACTGGACGGCGTTATAGTTGCCCGACCGGGATCTCGTCGGAGTCACTTCAGTCGGCTTCAGTCAGTTTCTCGACAGTTGGATAGTCACAGGCCATGGGGAGCACGTCATCCAAGGAAGAGGTTATTATAGCCCAGACAGCAGCGGGTGGTTCAAATACCGCGACAGTAACACAAGAGCAGATATCCACCATCAACGCGATGCTGTTGTTTATCGCCGTGTGTTTGGCGATTGTCATCATTGGCGTGGCAGTCCGGCTGTACAGGAGGTGTCATCAGAATTGGATCGAAGAGAAGATCAATCAGCGTGAGGTGCAGCGAGCTGTGCAGATGGCCTGACCGGGAGCTGGCGGAGCGACAAGAGGAGTAAGTGATGTGATTTGAACTTAAGTGTAGTGACGAGTATTTTCGGTCATCTATCAGTTAGAGACATTAATTTTAAATGGAAGTGGAGTTAACGTCACTGTTTGTACAGCTTAAGTTATTGAGGGAATCAATTGTCAAGTTAGGTCCCAGTAGGCGGAAAGGCAAAAATTTTGATGGAAAGATAAGCGAGGTAAAAGCCCTGTATTGTAAATTTAAGTGTGTAGTTTCTAAGTGTAGCAAGTTTTCGGAGGAATTGGCACAGCTAGTGAGTAAAATAGAAAATTTGTATGTAGATACTAAAAACGGTACCGGAACCGATACAGAGATGGCGTTGGAAAGGTTTTCATTGAAAACGGGGGTTAGCTTACTCCCGAAAATGAATGGGGATGAGCAGGTAACCCAAGATTTGATTGATGCCATAGATTTATACAGCTCTATGTTAGAAGCGGCTGATAGTGCTCATTTGATTAGATTCGTGCTAACTACACGACTTACCCAGGGGGCTACGATGCGATTGTCCTCTACTTATACGACTGTGGACAGTCTTTTAACGGACATGAAGAAGCATTTGTTGACGGTTAAGTCAGACGTTGCAGTGCAAGCCAAATTTGCTCGCGCTAGGCAAAATGATAGGTCGGTCATGGATTTCGGGGCAGAGATAGAGAAGTTAATGGTAGGTTTGACTATTTCTCAAGCCGGGGAAAATTCGGAAGCTTATAAAATTTTGCGGCCTTTAAATGAGAAGTATGCGGTTAAAAAGTTTGCTGACGGACTTCGTAATCAGCGTCTTGGTACAATTATTACGGCACGGAACTTGACTTGTTTGAAAGATGCTATCAGGGTAGCGGAAGACGAAAATTGTGCTTCGTCGGGTCAAGTCATGGCGTTCCAGCGGTGGTCCGCGGGTGGTAGTTTTTCTACGGGAAATAGGGGTCGTGGAAATAACTATAGGCGGCACGCTGTAGGTAATGGATACGCGCAGCAAAAAACAGCTGTTGGGCGTACGTACCAAAATGGAAACGTAAGGTATAGTAGTGGAATGCGCGGTCGTAGCAATAGTACTCATCGTGGACGGCAGACTCAGCAAGGTCGACAGCGCGTAGCGTGTCTAGAGCACGTGCGGGGCGATGCTGACTCAAGTGCAGTGTCGATGTCACGAAGTAGCGAAGGCGGACGATTGAATGAAACGCAGTTTTTTCAAGGCTAAGCATATTTTAGCTTGCAATAGTGTTAACTGGGTGAATTTTCTAGCAAATAATGTGGATTCGGAATGGTTAGTCGATACGGGTGCGTCGATATCGGCAATAAAAAGTAATTTCTTGAGGAATAATGCTTTGTGCTGTAAAGTAGTTAAGGAAGAATTAGTGATTAATGGTGTAGGGGGTAGTTTACGGGCTATAGGTTATGTATATTTGACGTTGGGGTACGGACAATGTTCGTTCGTGCATAAGTTTTATATATTCAATGATTTGCCATGTAGGTCAGTTGGCATATTAGGCCAGGATTTCTTGCAGACGTATAGTGGTATTATAGACTTTTCGGGGAACAGGTTATCTCTAAAGAACCGTGAGCAGCAGACGGTTTCGATGCCACTTAAATCCTATAATTATTCTTTAACTATTTCTCCGCGTTGTGAAATGGTTAAGTATTTGCCCGTTAATAGAGCAGAAGATTGTGTAGTGTTTAGTTGGACCGATGAATGTGAGAGGTCATTTTTGTTGCTTAAGGAAGCGTTAATGAATCCACCAGTGTTGGATTATCCAAATTTTTCTGAAGACAACACGTTTGTATTGCAAACCGATAGTTCGGGTTATGCGGTAGGAAGTGTTTTGTGTAATGGGAACGGTAAACCCGTTGCATACGCTAGTAGGTCTTTGGGGAAAAGTGAGTTAAATTATCCTATTATAGAGAAGGAGTTATTGGCTATAGTATGGTCAGTTAAATATTTTAGACCGTATTTGTATGGACGGAGGTTCGTTGTAAAAACGGATCACCGGCCACTATTATACTTGTTTAACATGACAGATCCATCAAGTAGGTTAACTAAGTTTCGTTTATGTTTAGAAGAGTATGACTTTGAGGTCGAGTATATTAAGGGGAAAGAAAATGTATTAGCTGATGCACTTTCTAGGATAGTAATTTCAAGTGAAGTTTTGAAAACCATGCGTGAAAAAACTATATCCGTAATGGCAAGAGCGCAGTACAAACAGTTGGGAGAACCAAATGTTTGTGATACGGACCCTGTGGTATCTAGGACTGATCACCCTAGGATCGTGGAAGTTCTTAAAAAACAAGGAAATGACATTGAGATATGTTTGAATGAGTGGGAGAAGATGTTACGTAACACTAATGGTGAAAAAATATTTTCAAAGTCGCGCAATTTAATGTATGTGCCAGAAAACTCGAGTATTTACGTAGACTATGAATCTTTATCGGCATCATCGCGAGACGAGTTGTCGAGAGACATAGTCACTTTTTGTATTGAAAAGGGCATAAAAGAAGTTATTATTTTGAAAAATCGTTATAACGTTAATTTTATTACAAAAATGGCCAAATATTTGAAGGAAAATAGTAATTCGATATGTGGGGATTTTAGAATATATGTAGTGAAGGGTGTATGGAAAATAGAAGGGGCAGATGAGAAGAGAATTGTTTTAAATGATTTTCATATTTTACCTACGAGTGGTCATTCAGGAAAACGCAGGATGGTGAATAATATAAAGAAATATTATTATTGGCCGTCAATTGAGAAAGATGTAGCGGAGTACGTTGGTCAATGTGATAAGTGTAAAAAACAAAAGTTTTCCAAACATACTAAAGAACCAATGACGGTTACTACCACTGCATCTTCATCTTTTGAAAAGATTTATTTAGATATAGTGGGGCCACTTGATAGGGACGAAAATGGTAATGTTTACATATTAACTCTTCAATGTGAACTTACGAAGTTTGTGGAGGCTTATCCACTAAAAAATAAATCCGCAAATGAGGTAGCAAAAGCGTTGGCAGAAAATTTTGTGTTAAGAAATGGGATACCGGGAACAATTGCTACGGATAGGGGTTCTGAGTTCATTTCAAAAGTAATGGTAGAGCTATGTAATGTCTTGGGCATCAATAAAATCTTATCAACGTCATATCATCATGAAAGTATAGGGTCTTTGGAAAACGTTCATAAAACTTTAGGTGCTTATTTAAGGATACAAACAGATAATAATCCATCATCGTGGAGTTCTTGGATTCCGTATTGGTGTTTTTCTTATAACACAACAGTTAATACTGTGACTAAGTATACGCCTTATGAATTAGTTTATGGTAAAATTTGTAGGTTACCAAGTAGTCTTCAAGGTGAAAGTGTTGAACCTTTGTATAATTTTGATGATTATCCTTTAGAATTTAAATACAGGTTACAAAGGGCTCAAAATGATGCAAAAGAAAATTTGGTATCAAGTAAGTTATCAAGGAAACATTGTTATGATAAGAATCTTAATTCTATAACTTATAAGGAAGGTGACTTGATTTTGGTAAAAAACGAAGTAGGCAATAAGTTGGAGCGTATTTATAATGGGCCATTTGTAGTTGTAAAGGACGAGTCACCAAATGTAATAGTTAAATATAAAAATAAGATAGATGTAATACATAAAAATAGGACAAAGTTATACTGTAAGACTTAGAATGTAAGTTTAAAAATGTAAAGAGATGAAAAAAAAAAACAAAGTAACTAAGTTTTTTTTTTTTACTTTAGGAAGGGTGATGTGGTGTGTCACGTACGTCACGTTTAGATCTTAGTTTAAGTTAAGGTAGATAAGCTATGTCCATAGTTATATTATGCTATATGTCACGTACGGACTAGGTATATATTACACTAATAAAGGGAGTCTTGAGTCGTCAGTCTCCAGTTGACTCATGGACAAGTACACGACATGGTATTTACTTAACCCCTCCTTCCCTCCACATCGCACTGGTGGCCCTATTGCTCTCCTGGAGGAGGGTAATGGGGTCATCAGGATCGGTTAGAATATGCCGCGGACGGCGGGTCTTGCTAATGCGGGAGGGGATGTAGTTGGCTGCCGCGACAACCAGAGGGTTGCGGTGGGTTGCGGCCCTATCGAAGAAACGCTTGGAGATGCGTTTCATGAATTGATGGATAGTCGGGAGTTTAAGGTCGAGGTGGAGATTAGCATTCCGAACGTACCAAGGCGAACCTGTGGCGTTGCGGAGAAAACGGTTTTGGAGGGTCTGCATCCTATAGACGTGGTGGGGTTTCGCGTGTGCAAAGACTGCACAAGCATAGGTCATAATTGGCCTTATGCACGCGGTATAAATGAGCTTTTTGCACCGAAGTGACATTTTGCTCTTTGGGTTGAGAATGGAGTGTAGCCTACCGAGAGCGAAAGCGGCCCGCGAGCGGACCTTCTTTATGTGCTCAGAGAAGGAGAGATGCTGATCTAAGATCACGCCTAGATATTTGGCTCGCTTCTCCCAAGGGATCTGCTTGCCGAACATGGATAGGGGGGTCGGGGGGCGGGGTTTGAGTCGCGGTTTCGTAAAGAGAACCGCCTGACTCTTGTCGGGGTTGACCTCGATTCGCCACTTCCTGAACCAGTCGGCGAGGTCGTCGACTGCGGCCTGGAGGTAGCGAATCAAGGCGTCTTGACTGCGCCCCGTGAAGTAAATGGCCGTGTCATCTGCGAACAGAGCCAACTGAGCCTTTAAACTTCTGGGGATATCGCTAGTAAATAGCTTAAAAATGAGAGGGGACAAGACAGAGCCCTGAGGGACTCCTGCTCGGATAGGATGGGGGGAGGGCAGTGCCCCTTCGATGCGATAGCGAAAGGTGCGGTTCGATAGAAAGTCTCGTAGGATGAGCACGAGACGGTCTGGCACTCCGAGTTGGTACAGCTTGTATAACAAGCCGTTGTGCCAGACCTTGTCGAACGCTTTCGCTATGTCGAAGAAAACTGCACCCGTGAACATACTGCGTTGAAAACCAACGCTTATATGTTCGACGATACGGTGCACTTGATGGACACACGAGTGTTGGGTTCGAAAACCAAACTGCTCGTTAGGGATGAGGCCCTTTGTCTCGGCGTAATCTCTGAGACGCTTATAAATAAGCCTCTCATAGATTTTGCCGAGCACGTTGAGCAAACTGATGGGGCGGTAGCTCGAAGGTTCCGCCTTCGGTTTGCCGGGCTTTGGGATGCCAATGACTGTGGCTTCCTTCCAAGCCTGTGGGAAAATATTGTTGCTCAGGGCACCATTGAAGATGGTACACATGAGCATGATCAAGTGCGCGGGGAACAGCTGGAACACCCTATTGGTGATACCGTCTGATCCGGGGGCCTTGCGGGGTTTGAGACCTTTGATGAGCTCATGCACCTCGTCAGGTGTGACGGGGGGCAAGGGCTCATCTGGGTCTTCAACGGGCGGGAGTGAAGCTCTGCGCTCGACCTCAGCATCGACCTCAGCGAGGTGATCTGGGTCTACTGGCAGTAAGCTAGGCGAGCATTGTGCCTCGAGGCTGTCGGCTAGGCACTCGGCCTTGTCGGCATCCTCGAATGCAAGTGTCGCATCGGGGCGGATCAGGGGGGGCATTGTGGTGACTTCTTTGGATTTGAGTTTCCTCTGAAACTCCCAGAATGCCTGGTGGGTCGGTTCTAAATCGCCCAGCATCTTTTCCCAACCGGCGGAACGTAGCTCCTCAATGCGTGTCCTTACAGCACGCTGTAAGTGACGCAAGTGAGCCCTGTTCGCGTCGCAGCCAGGGAAAGTTGCTGTAGGCACGAACGGCCGCGTTCTTCTCATTCAGCAGAGCCCGTACATCGTCCGGAAGTTTCCAGCGTTGGTCTCCCAACTCTGGAACTTCCCTTGAACATTCGTTCAAGACCGATTGTACGTGCTCCGTGAATGAGTCGATCGCGGCCGTTGTGTCAGCGATCGAATCGAAGTGATCCGGGATGGAATCTAAGTGAGGGGACGTGGTGGCTTTCAGCTTTTCGCTGACTTTCCTCCAGTCCGTGATCACTTTAGTAGCGGGGGGTTGGGTGGGATCGTGGGAACCTAAGCGGGGGGCCAGGTGCATGACTACCGGCCTATGGTCGGAGTCGAGCTCGGGTATAGCTTCTATAGAATCCAGCCTAAGGCTGATATTCTTAAGAAGAGCTATATCGAGGACATCTGCGACGTGGGTGGGATCATGGGGGAAATGGGTAGGGGTCATCGGGGCGATGACGTCAAAGTGGAGGGTGGAACAGAGGTCGAACAGGTGTCGTCCTCTGGTCGAAGTCCTGGAACTGTTCCAGGCTGGGTGTTTGGCGTTGAGATCGCCCGCTATTATAACGGACTTACTCAAGCCAAGAAGTAAATCGAGGTCGTCCGTGAGGAGTTGGTAGTTCTCCGTCGAGGACTGAGGGGCAAGATAGGCCGATACTAGAGTGATCGGCTGATGACCTGTCATTCCTAAATGACAGATCGAAACTTCTAAACGGGAGAGGGGGGGAGGGTCCATGGGGATGCAGTACAGGGACTTCCTATAATAAATGAGGGTGCCGCCTTTGTGGCAGCGCGTCCTGTCATTGCGAACTAAACGATAGTTGGCAATTTTCGGGTCGCGATGATTCGGTTTAAGGAAGGACTCTTGGATGAGTAGAATGTCTAATTGATGGTCGCGGAGGAAAGTGGCGATCTCATCACGTTGGTTGAGTATGCCATTGGCATTGAAAAACCCTAACTTTAGGGATCGGGGTTTGGTTCTCGCTAGTACTCGACTATCCATAATGGAGGGCTTGAGTAGAGAGGGAGACAAGGGCTTGCGTAATCTCCGGATACGCGTTGTAGATGGCCTGGATTTGGAGCAGGTTGCCGGCGCGTGCTGCGTCGACTAGCTCCTGGGCCATACGTTGGGCTCTGGGGGAAAATAACGTTGTGAACGTACCCGAGATGATGTTAAAAGCATCTAGGGGGTTCACCTTTGCTCCAGATGGGGGTGCTACGGGACGGGGGGCAGGGGGTGCGGGTTTGACGGCGGGAGCGGCCATGGGCTTAACGGGCTTTGCGGGGGGCGCACGGGGGGGGGGGCTGGGGCGTTGGGACGCGGGTCCAATAACGCGGGGATCCCAGCGGGGGAGGGCTTGGGAGGACCTAATGCAGGGAATGCTTGCATGTGGTTCCCTTGGTTCCAGTGATTCCAGGGGCTGGGTCTCTGGGGACTCAACCTCTCTGGAAGTTTGGAAGAGGGGGCTTCTCTTAGCTGGCGAGCGTTGGCGCGCTTCGCCAGTTTCGAGGAGGAAGACTTCGGGGCCTTGGGGCAGCCCCGGTAGTTGGCGGGGTGGCCGGCCTCTCCACAGAGAACACAGCTGGGTGGCTCTGTGCAGAGGGCTCGGTCTTTGGGACGGGGGCAGTCAGCTGTTCCGTGATTCCCCAAGCGCTTTACGCACCTGGGGGTTGCGAAACAGTGATGCTGTGAGTGCCCGTAAAGCTGGCACCTATGGCATTGGCCAATGTTGCCAGTTTTCCGGGGCTTCTCAATGCGGATGCCCGTGAGACTGCAGACAGCCTTGATCCTAAAGATAGGGTGGTGACCCTCGGTGGGAAGGCACACCACTAAAACCATGTCGAATGCCGGACCATGTCTGGCCCGGTGCATTCGATGGACCTCGTCTATGGGCACGTTTTGTGCCTCGAGGTCGGCCTTGATTTCGTCCGTGGCGATCTCTACGGGGATCCGTCGGATCACCACCCTGGTTTGACGCTCCTCAGGCAGGGCGTAAGTGTGATAGGACACATTACGTGCACTGAGGAGTTTGGTCAGGTCACGAAAGTCTCGTGACGTAGGGGTCTGGACTTAATGCCCTGCTGGGTAGAGCGGGCATTAGTGAAGTTGACCCTCTGGTCAACACACCACTTGGAGATCTCCGTCCACTTCGCCTTGTCCTGTATGAATACAGGGGGCGGGGGAGGGATCTTTTTTGCGGTCTTGTTGACCGGAGGGGTGGGGGCAATGTCGCGGGGAGCGACAACCTTTGCGGAGGTTGACGCTTTAGGGGTGGGGATGGACGCGGCGTTAGCCTGCGGGGTGGGGGCACGCGAGGGAGGGGATGATTCCTCGATCGCTGCGAACTTTGCGGCCGGGGTGGCGCTAGAGTTGGTCTTTTTACGCTTGTTTCCCTTGCCATGGGAAACTAGCGTGTAATTTTCTCCGTCTGACGAGGGGGAGGAGACCGAGTCTGCTGCTCGGTTTTCCTCCTCGCCAGAGGAGACCTCTTCGGTGTCCATCGAAATGGGCACCTGAGAGCTGGGCACGGGGGGAGACTCTAGAGCGTCGCTAAATGTAGCGACGCTAGTCTCGGGAGTCGAGGTAGCGTCGGCGGCGATGGTATGCGCTTGGGCAACCAGGGCGCGCTTGGACAGTCGCTTAAACAACCCCTTGAACTCGGGGTCGTCCATGAAGAGCTCGCAGAGCGAGAAAAAACTTTCTCGCTCTTTTGAGCTCCACTCGGCGACCTTCGAGCCCAACATGGTTGGGAAAGGGGAACCCTATTCGCTCATCGGAGCGCCTAACACCTAACAAGCCCTAATCCCCGGGTGGGTGTGCCCGGGGGTGAGTAGCACTCCCTGTCGGGTATAGACAGGGAGGTGTGACCTACTGCGTGAGCCCTAATCTGTGTGTGCCGTCGCCAATCTTATTGTGCGACGGGGCCCTAACCGGTCAGTGCGGATGGGTATAGAGATACCCTGACCAGTCTAGTGCGGGGGGTATAGAAATACCCGCGGCACTAGTACGCGGCTGTGGAAGGAAAACTGTCACCGGGACTGACGAGGGAAGCCCCCAAGGCCAGCGATCCGGGACCCGTCCAAACTTACGCCTAGCCCTGAAGGGGATAGGCGGGTGCGTTGGGTCAGCACCCACTCGGTTTCGTTTAGTGAATAGTCCCGGGAAATCCCGGAACCGAAAGTACCGGGAAATCCCGGAAATTTGCGTTGTTTTAGGAACCGGAATTTCCAAAACCAAATCCCGGTTCTTTCGGTACTTTCGGCAATTCCACCGACAAGTGTAGAGCCGGAAAGAGTTTTTTCTTCAGCTGGGTACCTTTGTAATAAAATAAGATCACGTTTAAGTGATAAGAGTTTAGACGCTCTTATATAGGCAGGAGAGAAATACTCTAAAAAATAAATAAACAGGTACCTAACCTAGGTTATTGAGTGCCCCCATTGTAACTATAAGAATCAGACCAATGTAATATTGGTCTGAGCAAGTATTCCAAATTTTTATAATTTTATAGGTTGGGTATTTTTATTTATAGTATTGTAAGGATGAATATCTATGTTTAAGTTTAGCAAAAATATTTAAGTTTAAAGTTATATTTTTATTTTATTTTTTCTTAAATGTATAATTAGAGTCAAGTTGATTTAAAAAATTTGTCGATTGAAGTTGTTCCAAACTATTGTTGAATTATTATACAAGGTTACAATTTAAAAAAAAATGTTTGTTTAACCTCTAAGTCCCTGAGATACCACATTTGGTATAGACATAATGGTTTTTTAATTGTGTCTGTATCTGTAATTACGGTAATTGACTGGTTAAGATTATCTAATCAATAAATATTGAGACTGTCTAATGCTACGCTAAAACTCCATAGTTCCTTTTTTTGTAGATGTTACGTAAGTTTTAAATTATAATTTGGTTATGCAGAATTGCAATAAGAGTCATGTTAATTTGTTTGGTAAAGTAAAGATGTTTAATAAATGTTTCTGTTATATAAGGTGTATCTATTCATACACGAAATATTTTAAGAAATACACCTGTAGGTGGTAAAGAAGCTACAGGAACGAAAAAAAAATATCTAAGTGTTATTTTTCAAAATTTAATATTTAAAAATTATTTGATGCACATAAGAAATACTGGCTCCTTCTTATTACTTACTGCCCGAGACACCGTGGCTATGCTCGTGCCGTCCGGTGGCCGCCCTCGCAGCGTCAAGCGGGCCATTCATAGAATTTGGAGTAAAGGTTTTATGCAAAACGTCTCAAGCAGTTTTAAAATTATAATAATTACGAAAATTCAAAAACTCGTAGATAAAAATGTTCTTTTTGCTTCTATAGCTTCTTTACCACCTACAGGTGTACCTCTTAAAATATTTCGTGTATGAATAGATACACCTTATATATTATGTAGGATTAGGTATAAAAATCATTTAATGTTAAAAATGTTGCTGGCATAATATGCGTAATCACCAGTAAAATTATACTAAATAAGATTGATTTAGTGTCTATAAAACAAGAAATAAAACGTTTTATTTGATTTGATTAAAATGTTTTTAATTTGCCATGTCGTTTCGTCTGTTTTTTACTTTCTCCGTTTCAGCACTTTCAACTCTCTTACAAAGACTTATTAAAGTATCAAAAGTATCGATAGTACCTACCGGGCATCCCGGTTCTTAAGCCAGAAAGTCCCAAAAATCCCGGTTCTTTAAAACAGCACCGGTTCTGCATTCCCTAGTTTCGTTGACACCGTGAGGTTTCAGCCGATGACCACGAAACTGTGGATTTGCCCAGAAGGGGCCACTACGTTTTATACGGTATCCAAATAAAGAAACAATTGTCTTGAAAAAGACAGTTTTGAGACAATTCACGATCGAAAATAAATTTTCGATCGCCAATTGGGTAGCCGGAGTGACTACGATGCGGAGCGTTGCGCAGCAGACACAACACTAACACTGGCACTTTCACAGCGGCGGAGTGGTGGGGGGCGCGGGCGGCGGAGCGGCGAGCGCGGTAACAACACGTCCGTTCGCTGCGGAGGTTGAGCGTGGAATCGTCAAATGGGCCCGGCCGATCGTGCGTATTTTATAGTCGACGGGGCCGCTTCCCATTACCTTATAGACGACAGTGATTTTCAAGCCCATTTCACTGTTAGTTTTCATCAAGCCGGAATCTTTGAACCCCTTTATTTTTAATTAATTATCACATAACCCTTACAATCTATATATTTTTACATTTGTTATGTGGTCCCTTCTTATATAAAAACACAATATTGCATGTACATAGTCACAATAAAAACTTTCTAGAACAAAAACTTACAAAGTTTGACTTAGGACAATTGCCACTATCTTTAATCTATAATATCTCTGAATCCTGTGGTCCAATTTTGATAATTTAAACGTTAAAAGTGGTTTTACATCTAATTCTATCGTTAACAACAAAAATAGCAACAATCGGACCATAAACAAAAAACCTCATTTTCAAGTTACGTAATTATAGAACATTCCTTTCGAAATTTTGTACATTTCCTTACAAGATTCACTCAAATTGAAGTTAATTAGATTCTAATAAGAAAACTAAGCATGAAATCTATAAACTAAAACTAATTAGAATCTAATACATAAACTTATAAACAAGACTTTTCAAAATTATTAAATTCCTTACTGGCTACAAAATTATTCCTTATATTTACATTTATTATCAAGGCGCTCTCTGCGCTACTTGCACCCACTTACCCAGAGGGGGTCTAAATTTTGACATTTTTACAAACTTTTGAGACCTTTACTAATTTAAAAATGCTTTCTAACTTACAAAATCATTGTCAGGGTGCACTCCGATACTACTTGCGCCTAGATGCTTAGATTTCGTCGCCGACAGTATTAGCTGCTCGCAACCCGAAATATTCAAGACCGGCGGAGAATGCAGGCTACAAACTTTTCGCGGCAAACGGAACAGAAATTCGTACCTACGGAGAGCGCACACTTGAGCTCAACCTAGGCTTACGAAGAAACTTCAAGTGGACTTTCGTCGTCGCCAACGTGAAGACTTCGATACTGGGTGCCGACTTCCTAGTACATCACAAACTGTTAGTTGACTTGCATCAAAGAAAACTCATCGACCGTGTAACCGAGGTCAACGTAAACGCCATCAAGATAAACAGCACGGAAGAATCAATCTACCTCATCAACCGCGACCACACTCATCACGACCTGCTGAAGAAATATCCAGATGTACTCCGACCAATGTCACTCAAAAACGACAGCCAAGCATGACGTCACACATCACATCGAGACAACTGGGCCGCCGATCTACTCACGGCCGCGCCCTCTACCGCCCGACAAATACAAGGCAGCGAAACTCGATTTCGACCGCATGATCGAGATGGGAATTTGCAAGCCGTCTAACAGTCCGTGGGCAAGTCCACTCCACATCGTGAAGAAGAAAGACGGATCACTCCGAGTATGTGGCGATTACAGAAGACTCAACGCCATCACCGTTCCTGACCGATACCCAATTCCACGAATCCAAGACTTTACATACCAACTCCACAGCCCCGGATCTAGGGGGGGGCAAGCCAGGGCCCATGCCCCGGGCGGCAAGTTCAGGGGGCGGCAAATTCAAGCCTGGCAGACGTATGGTCAAATGAGTTGTAGCGATACAACTCATCATAACGCAACTTAACCATTGAGACGTCCAGTACTTGAAGCACATAAATTATTTTTCGCGATTCGCATAGGCATAAGTCAACAGCCGCGTCAATCGCGCTCGCCCCGCCTGCAGGAATTGCAAACCGCGGCAACGCATTCATACGCGGCGGGGTAAATAAATAGGGTAAACAGAGAAAGAGCAGCGCTCCCATTAGTCTCCTCAACGTCCTCGGCAAAATCTACGAGAGGCTTATTCATAAGCGTCTCAAAGCCTATGCCGAAGCAAAGGGGCTTATTTCTCGAGCAGTTTGGTTTCCGAACCCAACACTCGTGCGTCCAACAAACCCACCGCATCGTCGAGCACATAAGCGCTAGCTGCCAGCGTAGTGCGATGACGGGCGCGTTGTTCTTCGACATAGCAAAGGCTTTCGACAAAATCTGGCACAATGGCTTATTATACAAGCTTTACCAACTCGGTGTGCCTGACCGTCTCGTGCTCTTCCTACGAGACTTTTTATCGAACCGCACTTTCCGCTATCGCATCGCTTTCTTCCCCTCATCCCATTCGTACCGGAGTTTCCCAAGGTTTCGTGATAACTCCCCTCATTTTCACGCTTTTCACCAGCGATATTCCGATAAGTAAAAAGGCCCAGTTGGGTCTTTTTGCCGACGACACAGCCATTTACTACACCGGTCGCTGTCAGGACGCTATCGCTCGTATTCTCCAAACTTCCGCAAACGTCTTAGGTGCTTGGTTCCGGAAATGGAGAATCGAGGTCAACCCCGACAAGAGTCAAGCGGAGAGAACCGCTTGACTCTTGTAGGTCTCGAAACCGCGCAAGCTACTTCCACCCCTCCCCAGTCCAATCACTATGTACGGTAATCCGTTCCCTTGGGCGAAGCA
Organism: Aporophyla lueneburgensis; assembly: GCA_932294355.1. Lineage (NCBI taxonomy): Eukaryota > Metazoa > Arthropoda > Insecta > Lepidoptera > Noctuidae > Aporophyla > Aporophyla lueneburgensis. The sequence goes on along the minus strand of OW028746.1, from coordinate 14,038,523 downwards.
AGCCAAATACTTAAGTGTGATCCTCGACCACCACCTTACCTTCAGGGAGCACATATCGACGGCTCGGCCGCGCGTCGCATTCGCACTTGGTAGACTCCACTTCATTCTAACCGTCCGTAGCAAATTGTCCCTTAGGTGCAAATTGCGTATCTACACCGCGGTCATACGCCCTATCATGACTTATGCGTGCGTCGTCTTCGCGCACGCTAAGCCACACCACAGCCATAGGATGAAGACCCTCCAAAACCGTTTCCTTAGAAAGGTTACGGGAGCCCCCTTCTATCTAGGAGACTCTCCACCTAGATCTCAGAATGCCCACTATTCAGCAGCTTATGAAACACCTTGAAAAGGGTTTCTTTGACTCTGCCGTGAAGTACCCCAATCCCCTGATCGCGGCAGCCGCCCGCTACACTTCCTCCCTTATTAGTACTATTCTCCGACCGCGGCATACTCTAAACATTCCCGATGACGCCACAACCCTTCTCCAGGAGAGTAGTAAACTAATTAGCACACTCAAGACACACAAACACAGACCGCCGTCCTTCCATCCTCGCCGCCGAGGCACGCCGCGACGCCCCAATCCTTGTCCGCCCCAGCCCTTGCTCGAGCCAGCCCGCGCCGCTGAGCCTGTAGCTTTAAATTCACCCCTAAATAATAATCATTCCGATCCAGCCCGTCTCTTGCCGCCCTCTACCAGCGATACCCTAAGCCGAGGTCTATACCCTACAGGGGGTGCCCTTAGCGAGTAGTCGCTCTAATTTTAAGTTTTTTAAGCCCTGGCTGGAGGCCTTAATTTATTAAGGTAGCCACAGGCAAGTCTGGTTATGGTCGGCAGCGAAGAGTCCTGGGACGTGGTGGTAACCTTCTACGAAACAGTCGTTTCGCAGAAGGAGGGTGCGGAAAGGGAGCGGGAGTTGTCTTCCGCTCACCCGGCCCGCAGCTAGCGCACCGGGCGTCAGCGGAGGACAGATAGTGCCCTCTTCCAGCCTCCCTAAATGGGTCCAGGGGCGACGGATCTGGGGACATCCGTCACTCCCTATTTCTTAGGACCCGGGATAGCGGCGCGTAGTGTTCCACGCGCGCCTCTCTGATGTACGGGGGGAAGTTTAACATCTCACTTCCACGGTAACATGAGGAGGCCTGCAGTGGCGGCCTGGCACAAGTCGGGGATCGCGGAAGACGCATTAGTTCCCGTGGTCCCCGACGTAGGTGTGGGACGGAACACCGGCGTGGTTTTAGTCAGTAGAAGTCTGACAGACCCCTCCGCCCACCCCAGGGCGGAGGACATCCATGAAGATTTCCACCTCGATATCTGTTCGCTGCCAGGCCAGGCCCCCATAAGGTTTTTAATTATTATGTGGAAGCGTGATAATCGTGGGGCTCTGGAGACAAGAGTGGCGAGCGAAACTAGTCCGCCGTACGCGGAGCAGACAATATATAATTCAAATGAAGAAGCAATACAATTAATAAATGACTCACCTCATGGTTGAAGGAAACTGCTTCTGGGTGGTACCTGGATTTATGTATGTAAGTGAGTGTGTATGTATCGTGTAGTGACGTTATGAGTAAGTATTCTCAGGAACAGGTTACAATCCGCCGCTCCAAGAGGTCTGCCTTCCAGACATGCGGTCTTCAACACGCGATTTCCAATAGCGTCACTTTCACTTAACCTTCAAAGTTTCAACAAAGGATATATCCTAAACCCGTATTATATCACCAAATGGGGTTATTAACACAAAACAATTGGGTCATGACTTATTGTCCACCAAAACGACCGGTTCTAAGGGATTAATTTAACAAAAAGGGTCGGGACGTCACGAGGACCCGCCATTCCCTTTCAAGCACCAAATCAAAGAGAAGTGTCAAAGTCAAACTTGACAAGACAGATGTCACTCCGTTCGGGCGCGTTCCGAAGGCGCATAGAGTAACTAATTTAAACGGGACTGAACAATATCAAAAAAAAGGCAAGTCCGGTTAAACAGCCGACAACCTCATAAGTTGACCTGCGAGATGTCATTAAAAAAAAAAATACAGAGCAACGCTAATAGGTCCTTGTGGTGTTCTATCCGTGAGGCCTATGTCCATCATTAGGCATCTGATGGATGAAATAATGATGATGATAAAGGTAAAAATATAGACGGGCGGGGGCGGTATTTTCAGTTTTTGCCCCGGCTCGAAAAAATTCAAGATCCGGGGCTGCAACTCCACGGCAAGAAAATATTCTCAAAACTTGATTTGAAAATGGCTTATTTTTGGATACCGATCGCACAAGAAGATGCTCAAAAAACAGCGATAATAACACCATTTGGACTTTTCGAATTCACCTGCATGACATTCGGCTTAAGAAACTCCGGTCAAACTTTTCAACGTTTCATGCACGAGGTTCTGCGAGGATTAGATGAGAACGTATTCTGTTTCGTCGACGATCTCCTCGTACACTCAAGAAATAAGGAAGAACACCGCCACCACTTAGAACAAGTACTCGAACGCCTAAATACCTATGGCGTCAGTCTTAACATCGACAAGTGCGAGTTTGACAAAGAAAACATCGAGTTCCTCGGATACGAAGTCTCATCAGAAGGAATCAAACCCACTCAAGAACGAACACAAGCCATAGTCAACTATCCGAAACCACAAACAGTTCAAGAATTAAGAAGATTTTTAGGTATGATAAACTTCTACCGCAGTTGTTTACCACATCAAGCCGAGTACCAACACGAACTGAACAAATACCTACACAACAGCAAGAAAAACGACAAATCTCCGATACAATGGTCTGAAATAGCAGAACAGGCCTTTGAGAAATGCCGACAAAGCATACTCGAGGCTACAACTCTGACTCACCCGATACCTAACGCGCCGCTATGTTTATTTACCGACGCATCGAATACTAGCATCGGCGCTGTTCTACAACAAAAAATGGACAACAAGTGGAGACCTCTAGCATTCTTCTCAAAAACTTTGAGTGAGACGCAGCGACGCTACAGCGTGTACGATCGCGAATTAATAGCCATATACACCGCAGTGCAATACCTACGACGACTGATAGAGGGCAGTGACCTCACAATATTCACCGATCACAAACCACTAACTTACGCGCTGACAAGAACCCCGAGTGCTAGCGACACGCCACGTAGAGAACGCCAGCTACACTATATTAGTCAGTTCTGTTCAAAAATCAAATATATTCACGGTGATAAGAACGAAGCCGCGGACGCCTTATCACGCATCGAAGAAATCGACTTGTCGCACTCCACTATCGACTACAATCAACTCGCTCAAGACCAAGAAAAGGATGAAGAACTGAAGACCTGCATGTCCAACCCAATCCTAAAGTTCGCGCCTATAACGTTACCCGGCGGTCAACGACCCATCATATGCGAAACATCAACCGGCAACGTTCGCCCATACCTACCAGTGGCTTATCGTGAAGTAGCATTCAAAGCGCAACACGAACTAAGTCACCCTGGAGTGCGAACTACAAGAAGGATAATGTCTACAAAGTTTTTCTGGCCAAGTATGAACAGAGAAGTCGGTTTGTGGGCGAAATCATGCATCGGTTGCCAGCGCGGGAAAGTTCAACGACACATTATCAGTCCGCTCGGCGAGTTTCAAAAATCATCGCGTTTCGAACACATTCACGTTGACATCGTAGGACCACTACCACCATCTAACGACTACAGATATCTGGTAACGATGATCGATCGCTGCACTAAATGGCCCGAGGCAATACCTGTTCGTGACGTCACCGCCGACACTGTTGCTAAGGCCATCTACGATGGATGGATATCGCGATTTGGTTGCCCGTTACGTGCAACAACGGATCAAGGAAAACAATTCGAATCGTCGTTATTCAACTCACTGATGAAGAAGTTTGGCATCACCAGGATTCGAACCACTGCATACCACCCGCAAGCAAATGGTCAAGTCGAACGCTGGCATCGCACGTTGAAGGCCGCGCTCATGGCGAGAGGCGCCGGCACACACTGGAGCGAGGAAATTAACGACCGTGTTGCTTGGGCTACGTACAGCGCTGCGTGAAGACACACAAGTCAGCCCGGCCCTAATGACCTACGGATCGACCTTACGAATACCGTCAGATTTCTTAGCGCCTACACAGCCGAAAAATGAAGACGCAGAATTCGTCCGCCAGCTGACCGAAACAATGGCATCACTCACACCAACCAGCAAGTCACGCGTCAACAACAGGAGCACGTTTGTTCATAAGGACCTAGCGACGTGTACTCACGTTTTCGTGCGCAATGATACCGTTCGAAGTCCATTGACCCCTCCTTACGACGGCCCATTCAAAGTGATTCATCGTGATAGCAAGCATTTTACCATCCAGATGCCACTTCGGACCACAGTCGTCTCAATAGACCGACTTAAGCCAGCGCACCTACTAAACCAAGCAGAGATCACCACTCCCGCATCAACATGTGCGCAACAGGAAGCACCACGTCCTAAGATCATACAGTACGAGCGTCGAACCGCGGTCATCGAGTCTCAGCGTACCACGTGACACATACGTCACTCGATCCGGCCGCGCAGTGAAATATAACGTACGCTTCGCTTAGGGGGGAGTGATGTGGCGACACAGGGTTGGCAAAAAAGAGTCTGTCGTGGTAACCATTGGAACTAAAATATTTTTTTGGTGGCAGCACTGCTTTGTTTATCATCAAGTTCATCAACAAGTAGCTAATCTGTCATTGTGTTATGTTCCCAGTTGTATTTTACTTATTTCTAATTATCTATCAATTATTAATGCTTTTGAACATATAAAAAATGAATAAAACAATAAGGAGTAGTGGTGTGAGCTGTGATATACTAAGTTTTCGTAAGAAATTTGGCGGAATCTGAAGCGGAACAAATTTCGTCTCCGATTGATAATGTTTACGAAAGAACTGCCGACACGACAGGTATTTATCCAAGAAATTTATCTTTTATTCAATGGCAGTCATTGTTTTTCCTTTCTAATACTAAGTTTAATCGGTATTATAAGTTTCAAGCCATTTTATTGTTTTATTTACTAATAGATTATTGAGGTTATGTTTTCTAGTTTGACAAATCGCGTGTACGTTTATTCTTGATGTTTGATACTTGAAATTGAAAAATGTACCTACATGGAATTAATATGATTGTCTTTATATTTTTTCAAGGTAAATCTCACAGTACAATTAGAGAAATTGTTAATGAAGGAGAAAACAATTAAGGATTTTTTCTACACCTGGAGGAACACCAAAACAGTTGGCGGAAGAAAGAATTAGACGATTTTGATCTGTGTGCAATTAGACAAAAAGTTCAACACTATAACGAAACAGGCAAGTATTTTTTTTTTGTTAATGCCGCTATCGCATACCACGGTACATAAAGTATCATTTATATTTATTATTTTTCAGGTGCCTATTCTACGTAATATATTACCTATAGTTTGAGGAGACGGGTTGTAATGGGAGCCGTAAACGTGTAAGAAAGATTTTTACACTATTTTCATAAATAAGAAATGTAAAAATGACCCATCAGTGTTAATGGATAAAATCTATGATAGCACCGAAAAGGAATACAAGAATGATGTTACGTCACGTTTTTCTTTTTAAATAAAATCTAAACTTTAGCGTGTTATTTCATTTTCACTGTCATGTGAATAGTGATAACTGATAATGTTATGTACCCCGCATAGACATACCTGACGCCTTAATTAGTCAACTGTTCAAGTTTATTCGATATTGCCCGTACCTTTCGAATGCGACATGCTATAGGTAATCTCTGACTTCCGATTAGTTTCCGACAGTAAGCAGCTGTAAGTCGCCTTCTTGTCGACTATAAACTGTCAGCATTAACAGGATTCGTTCAATATCATTCATGTCAAATTTGATACAGGCATACCAACCATCGAATGGTTGTGAATACCCTAGATGGTGGCCGCAAATGCGATTGCTGAACATTATGTCTTGTGTATCGGGTTCAATCGGCAATCCCTGAGTGTAATTTAATGAATTTTTAAACTGAATAAGTTTGCATTATGTTAGACGGGCATTTTCAAAAAATCTTGTACCCCCGTATTTTGCCTTGTCCCTCAACTTTGTTAATTATTTTTTTTTTGTGATGAATGACGTCTAGGAGAATATTTTAATTGAAGTGAAAAGAACATATTTTAAAATATATTTATAATTCATCGTTTAGTTGTTTTTTTACTAAATGTAAAACTTACGAAGATTTTAAAATATTGAACACCATCGAATTTAGCTGGCCCCTTCCCTGCAGGCCTCAGAAAATCTTTGATTTCTAAAAATATTCGTATGTGCGAGTGGTTTAGTAAATATAATTTGAATTCTTAAAAGTCCAATTTATCAGTTAAAAGAATCATTTATTTTTTATTTTTTCATATTTTCTATTAAAAATAAATGTATATTAAAATCGCAAATTTAAGCTAACCGGAACATTCCGTTTTGTGACCGGTCTTTTTTGCAAATATTCTTCCAGTTGTTGAATAATTCGGCACGAAATGGCAAAATAATATGTCGTTCTTCATCGGAGACACCATTTTGCTTGCATTGTCTAACTAATTAGTAGCCAGCGCCGACGCATACTGTTGAAGTGTTCTGTGTTTCAATTTCTTTGCTCAGGTATGTGACCAAGTTTTACCATTATAAATCACTTTTTGAAAATTATTGTTATTTTTTAAACTTTGCAAAATTGGTATAGTATATGAAACTACAAAGTAAATAGTGCTAAGTACGATGGGTAATTTTAAAACAATTTAAAACTACAATAAGGTGCCATTATGTGACCTCCGTTTTGTGACTTATTCTACGGTCACATATAGCGGAACGGCAAGTCACAACAGGTCGGAATGCATAAAACTTAGTTCACATTGCAAAACCTTACTTACCAAATTTATGAAAACAGTTACAAATAATCTTTTTATATTTTTCATTCAAATTTACAGATTGAACTTTACTGACAAAACTTGAACATAGCACTTTTACATGTCAATGTTTTTTTTTTAAATATTATTGACATGTAAAAGTGTTTGAACAAACCTACTTACAGAAATAAAATCATTTATCACTAGCTTCTGTCCGCGAATTCGTCCGCGTTAAATTTCGTGTTCTCCCGACCCTTCCCGTCACGCCTACCCGTGCGATTTTCCCCGTTTTTGCAACATTTTTCATTACTGCTCCGCTCCTCTTGGTTGTAGCGTGACATTATACAGCATATAGCCTTTCTCGATAAATAAGCTACCCAACACAAAAATGTTTTTCAATTCGGACCAGTAGTTCCTGTGATTAGCGCGTTCAACCAAACAAACAAACTCTTCAGCTTTATAATATTATAGTATATATAGTATATGGTATTATGTGATTAGAAACTACGGAGTTCCTATTATCCTGTAAAGTTTTAATAAAACTTATGTCAATCAGTGCAATTTATAACGATAATTATAGTAATATAAGAATAGTTACAATTATTGTTTTATTTCTTACCTACTAATAATGGTATTTAGGCAATTTTTAAGTTGTGTGCACACAGCCTTATGATTTCAAGACTTCCATTTTGTCACTGTCCCTCCAAATGGGTGGAATGAAATCTATGAAATTAGATAGAGGTTTTACCTTTAAAACCTGTGCGGCCACAAAAACGTTTACAGTAAATACATATGGGTCAATCAACTTTTATTTGTCCTGTAAGTCCTATGATTTGTCCCTGACCAATAATCACAGCTCTAAAGAAAATTAAGTGGTTTGTTGGCATATGTCGCATTTATCTTATTCTTAAGCAAACATACGAGTAAATTATTTTAAATAAATCACTATTAAACTGGAATTTTAATGGTTGTCCAGTGACAAAACATCTGATGTAGTGTGTTTTTGTTTGTCCCCCAGTAGCTTAGTACAATGAAACATTACTTTATCCAAAAAATACTATATATGGCAATTAATTACGCTTGTACATAATTATTCATTAAAATGTCTACCATGATACTAGCATATAGATTTTGGTTTGATTCATAATTTTAACGAGTTTTTTGCATGTTCATTTTGGTCCCTATTATATTTTACTATCCTGACTTTCACCGGACAACGGCAAAAAAGTTCCGAAATCAAAACATATATGGCGTGATCAGTGCCTTGAAATCAAGTCGATCAATTTGGTGACAACACTCATCCAACCGCCTTTTTGATTTCATCTTTGCCGCGGCGTCAGTCGGCCGAGTGCGTTTAAAGAAAGTGCGTGGCTTTTTTGTGTGTCTACCGGACAACCAGCACAAAAACGTAAGTATTTGATATATCGTAGTAAATTGAAGTGAAATATATTCTACTTAATCTATATTTTTCACTGCGCGTAAGACCTAATTCAAAATATCATTATTTATTATCAGGAAGCACATAAACTGATAAATGTCACTCGGACAACCAGTCGCTTGGACAACCAAAACCGTTGTCCGTGGGCCATTTTGGCTGTACATAGGATAATAATGATAGGATGAGCATAAAGCAATACTTTTTCTTTCAATAATTAGTCATCCAAGAGCCTCTTACAAGGGCTAGAGCATTTATTATTGTTTAATTTAAATTAGATTGATATTTTGACCAATTTCAACTTTGTATTTCTTGACGTGTGGAACACCGAGTCAAGGAACGATCTGATGATCTCTGGTGTCAGAGTTTTTAAACCACCTACTACTAGCAGTATGCTCTGTTATTATTTTTAGATAATGGGTCACAGAGAAATCGCCAAAAAGCTGTTAGGAATATAATGTGGATTTCGGAGTCAAATTTACTATTTTATTAAAATAAATCGTTCTGCTCAATGTGAATTCTTAAAATATAAATAATTATCTACAGAATAAATGTTAAAATTAAAAAAAAAACAAATAATATTTAAAAATTAAAATTTTTCAATGATGTACACTTAAAAGTTGATTGACCCATATATTCGAAAAATATACAAATATTAAGTAAATTATTACGATTTTAGAGTAAAATTAAAAAATAACCCATTGAGATTCGTCAGAGTCACAAAACCGAATAAAAAACAATTATTTTGAGTTAATCCTTTAGAATAAGGCTATTTTCTTACAGTTATCTATTAATTACATGTATTATTTAGTTTAAATAAATTTGAAAATCGCTTATTAATTTCATACTTTCCTTAAATTTCGCTTTTAAATCTAGTCACACAACGGAATCAGTTTCGCTACAAAGTCCGTTTTGTTTTGATATTATGGAAAAACTGCCTCTAATTCCACGTTCCTTTTTATTTTCCTCTATAATAAACTGTATTTCCTATTATATTTTGGCGAAATTTGTAAAAACAAAAAATATAAAAAATATAATCGAATTTTACAGCAGGGTACACTCTTTTTTGAAAATGCCCAGATGACACTCTTAGATAAAAAGTTATTCCAGCGAAATAATGCGCAATCTACTAAATACAATGAAAGTAAAAGACTGTGTGCCTATCAAGTCTTGAAATCTTGACTGATGAGAATTTCCGGGAACTCGTGTTTGTGGATTAAAACAACAAGTATCTTATCACTTTTAGTCCTAGTATACAGGGTGGCCATACCTGCTAAGCAGGCGCCCTCATTTTTTCCAGACTCTTTTTTGCCAAGCTGTACCTGTACCCATTACCTTACCACCGAACCTTACCATATACCTGCGAAGCAATTACCACATACCACCAAACCAATTACCTTACCACCAAACCAATTACCTCATACCTCTGAACCAGTTACCTTTACCACGTTTTTGACTTTCTGCAAGAAGAAACAGTGAAGCAAACCGTCTTGAAAAAGACGAGTACGTTTTGACCATCAAGAAATAAGATAAGCCGACGCGGCACGAACGCTATCACAACGCCGCACACGCCTGGCTGTTCGCTTCGAAAGAAGCGGTTTGTTAATGCATGCAGAGCAGCAGAAGCATCAGAATCTTCATTTCATGCGGATGGACACGTGGAAACACGACGCTGAAGACACACGCGTTCCGCGGACCAGCAGGCAGTCTTCCATCTTGACTCGACGACGGCGCCCGGTAAAAAGGATCGCGACTTGCTCGCACGTCCTATTTATGCCTTTCCGGCAAATAGTTCCGAGAGCTACACAGCGCCCGCGCGCATGCGCGCGAGGCTCAACGCTATTGGTCGGTGATTGTAAACAATAGCAAATTGTTCCTAAATAAGCATTCCAAAAATGTATATAAGTAGAGTGTTTTTGCATAATAACATTCTCTCTGCCAGGAACGTGTCCTTCCACACGTATTCCTTGCCCGAGGAGCGTCTGACCAGGGTGGTGATCCGCAGGATCCCCTGCGAAATCCCCACCAGCGAAATCAAAGCAGACCTCGAAAGACAGAACGTGCCTGTCACAGAGGTCCATAGGATGCACAGATCCAGGCAAGGCATTGCCTTTTATATGGTCCTGGTGGTGTGCCCTCCCACGGAGGGCCACCACCCCATTTTCAAAGTCAAGGCAGTCTGCAATCTGTCTGGTCTCATCATAGAAAAGCCCCGTAAGTCGAACATCATTGGCCAGTGCCATAGATGCCAACTTTACGGGCACTCAGCGTACAACTGTTACGCCACTCCCAGGTGCGTCAAGTGCCTGGGAGAGCATGGTACAGCAGATTGTACCCGGCCCAAAGACCGCACTCTCTGCACCGAGCCACCTAGTTGTGTGCTCTGCAAAGAGTCCGATCATCCGGCAAACTACCGGGGCTGCCCGAAAGCCCCCAAGTCCTCGTCCCCTAAATTGGCGCAACGTTTCGACGCTCGCCAGAAAAGGGAATCCCCCTCGACCAAACTCCCCGCGAGATTGGCCCCTCAACGTCCCTCCCAATGGCCTCTTTTGAGTTCCCAGAAGGAGTTCCCCGCACTGGCCTCCTCCAGGCCAAAGCCCGCCCCCATCCCTCCCTTAGTGGACCCGCGTACCCGCGCCCCCGCGCCCCTTACGCCCCCCGGTTTTCCCGCGACCGCTCCCCCCGCCCGCGCCGCGGCCCCTCCCACTGCCCCTATGGCAGGACCAACCCCAGTACAGAGGAAAGGTCAGGCTCCCCTCAATGCGTTTAACGTCATTGCCGGGACCTTTAACACCTATAGCACGTTCCTCTCCCCGCGTGCCCAACAGATGGCTCAGGAACTAGTTGCCGCCGGCGGCAACCTGTTCCGTATCCAATCTATATATGCTGCGTATCCAGAGATCACGCAAGCACTCCACGTTATGAACTCCCAACGCCCCTATTATGGATAGTCGAGGAGTATTAACTAGACTTAAACCCCGTTCCCTAAAGCTAGGCTTCTTTAATGCCAACGGCATTCACGGCCAACGTGATGAGATCGCCACGTTCCTCCGCGACCATCACGTAGACATTTTACTCATACAAGAGTCGTTCTTAAAGCCTCATCATCGCGACCCGAAAATTGCAAACTATCGTTTAGTTCGCAACGACAGGTCACGTTGTCACAGAGGCGGCACCCTCATATACTATAGGAAGTCCCTGTACTGCATACCTATGGATCCCCCCCAACTCTCCCGATTAGAAGTTTCGGCCTGTCGGTTAGCACTGACAGGTCACCAGCCGATCACTATTGTGTCGGCTTACCTCCCTCCCCAACATGAGTCAGAGGACCCTCAACTCCTCGCTAACGACCTTTCCGATCTCTTCGGCATGAGTGACTCCGTTATCATAGCGGGCGATCTCAACGCCAAACATCCAGCCTGGAATAGCACCAGGACCTCGACTAGAGGTAGGCAACTTTTCAACCTCTGTTCTACCATGAACTTTGATGTCATCGCCCCGATGACTCCCACTCACTTCCCCTTCGATGTCGATCAGCTACCCGACGTTCTTGACATAGCGCTCCTTAAGAATATCAACTTAAGGTTGGATTCTATAGAGACTATTCACGAACTCGACTCTGATCATCGACCAGTAGTCATGAACCTGGCCCCCCGATTAGGTATTCGCGACCCCTCCCAACCCCCCGCCACTAAAGTGATCACTGACTGGAAGAAAGTAAGCGAACGCTTACAATCTAACACGTCACATCACTTAGACTCTATCCCAGATCAGTTTGACTCTGTCGCCGCCACAACGGCCGCGATCGACTCTCTCACGGAACACGTACAATCGATCGTGAGCGAAAGCTCACGGGAGGTTCCAGACACGGGTGACCGTAAATGGCAACTCCCCGACGATGTACGTGATCTGCTGACAGAGAAGAACGCGGCCGTTCGTGCCTACAGCATCTTTCCCTGTGATGCTAACAAAGCTCACATGCGTTACTTACAGCGTGCTGTAAGGACACGTGTGACTGAGCTGCGTGACGCTAACTGGGACAAGATGGTGAGCGAACTAGAGCCGACTCATCTCGCCTTCTGGGAACTTCAGAGGAAACTGAAATCCTCTGAGTTTTCCACTATGCCCCCCCTGACCCGCCCCGATGCGACCATTGCATTCGAGGATATCGACAGGGCTGAATGCCTAGCCGATAGCCTCGAAGCCCAATGCACACCCAGTTCGCAGCCAGTAGACCAAGCGTTTGTCGATAAGGTAAACGCGGAAGTCGAACGCAAAGCCTCTCTCCCGCCCGTTGAAGACCCTGATGATCCCCTCCCCCCTGTCACACCTGACGAGGTGCACGAGATCATCAAGGGTCTGAAATCTCGTAAAGCCCCCGGATCAGACGGCATCACCAACAGAGTGATCAAGCTGTTCCCCGCTCACCTGATTATGCTCATGTGTACCATCTTCAATGGTGCCTTGAGTAATAACATTTTCCCCCAAGCGTGGAAGGAAGCCACCGTCATTGGCATCCCTAAGCCCGGTAAGCCCAAAACCGAGCCCACGAGTTACCGCCCCATTAGTTTGCTCAAAGTTCTCGGCAAAATCTATGAGAGACTTATTTATAAGCGACTCAGAGATTATGCCGAAACCAAGGGCCTCATCCCCAACGAGCAGTTTGGTTTTCGAACCCAACACTCGTGTGTCCATCAGGTACACCGTATCGTCGAACATATCAATGCTGGTTTTCAGCGTGGTATGTTCACGGGCGCTGTATACTTCGATATAGCGAAAGCGTTCGACAAAGTCTGGCACAACGGCTTATTATATAAGCTGTATCAACTCGGAGTGCCAGACCGTCTCGTGCTCATCTTACGAGACTTTCTTGCGAACCGTACCTTTCGCTATCGCATCGAAGGGGCACTTTCCTCCCCTCATCCGATCCGTGCAGGAGTCCCTCAAGGCTCTGTACTAGCCCCCCTCATTTTCACGCTGTTCACTAGCGATATCCCCAGAAGCAAGAAGGCAAGGTTAGCTCTGTTCGCAGACGACACTGCCATCTTCTTCTCGGGATTTAGTGACACAGCGCTGGTTCGCTACCTCCAAACCGCAGTCGACGAGCTCGGCGAATGGTTCAGGAAGTGGCGAATCGAGGTCAATCCCGACAAAAGTCAGGCGGTCTTTTACACCCGACCGCGACGTAATCACCCCCCTCCCCGACCCATCTCAATGTTTGGCAAGCAGATCCCTTGGGCGAAGCAAGCCAAATATCTAGGTGTCATCCTCGACGAACACCTCACCTTTTCTGAGCACATAAAGCAGGCTCGCTCGCGGGCCGCTTTCGCTCTCGGTAGGCTCCATTGCGTCCTGAACAAGCGGAGTAAATTGTCTCTTCTGTGTAAGAAGCGGCTTTACACCGCTTGTATCAGGCCGATTATGACATACGCAAGCCCAGTCTGGGCACATGCCAAGCCCCGATTCATCCATAGGATGCAGACTCTCCAGAACCGTTTTCTCCGTCAAGCCACAGGCTCGCCTTGGTTTGTTCGGAATATCAATCTTCATTTAGATATGAAACTCCCGACTATCCATCAATACATAAAACGCGCTTCGAAGCGCTTCTTCGATAGGGCCGTAGCCCACCGCAACCCTCTGGTTGTGGCGGCAGCTACTTACACCCCCTCCCGTATTAGCAAAGTCCGCCGCTCGCGGCACATTCTTACCGATCCTGATGATCCCACTACTCTCCTCCAGGAGAGTCGAAAAGAGACCAGTACAGCTAGACCAGCACACAGACACAAACCGTACCGACCTCGCCGCCGAGGTCCGTCGTCGCGACCCCGACTTAACAGTCCCTCCCGACCCTTGCAAGAGCCAGCCCGCGATGCTGCGCCGTTAGCTTTAAATTAGTCCCTAAATAATTTAACTCAGATCCAGCCAGTCCCTTGCTGCCCCCCCTATCAGCGATTGCCTAAGCCGAGGTTCGTACCCCCCTCGGGGTAACCCTTAGAGCTTTCGCTTTAGTTTTTAAGTATAATAAGCCCCGGCTGGAGGCCTAAAAACGTAACTTTTTAGAACTCGCCGGGCCACAATCCGTTTAAGTAGTAAGTCACAATCTTTTCAGGATTAACTACGAGATGCCCCACAAAAAAAAAAAAAAAAAAAAAAACAATAACATTCATTGATATTCACTCTTTCATTGGGATCAGTTGGAGTTGTTTTATTCACGACAATTAGAGTGCCTTTCGCTATTCCTCAACTCTATTAGACAACACAACGTCTAAAAGTTTTATCATTCTCTTATTTTAGAAGTTACGGGGGGGGGGGGGGACACACATTTTACCACTTTGGAAGCGTCTCTCGCGCAAACTATTCAGTTTAGAAAAAAATGACATTAGAAACCTCGATACCATTTTTGAAGACCTATTCATAGATACCCCACACGTATGGGTTTGATGTAAAAAAAAAAATTGAGTTTCAGTTCTAAGTATGGGGAACCCCAAAATTTTTTTTTTTCTATTTTAGTGTAAAAATCTTGATGCGGTTCACAGAATACATCTACTTACCAAGTTTCAACAGCGTAGCTCTTATAGTTTCGGAGAAAAGTGGCTGTGACATACGGACGGACAGACAGACAGACAGACATGACGAATCTATAAGGGTTCCGTTTTTTGCCATTTGGCAACGGAACCCTAAAAACTGATGTTTTTAGGCGGTAAAGGTTTAAAGACTGATTCTAGTTGACATACGGACAGGGGGGCTCACAGGCGTGGATTGCTTATGGCATCAACCATCAAGTAGTCTTAATCCGTCACTGCCACTGACCTCTATAAAATACGCTGGACTGGCTATCCCATACTAAATGACAACTATTTGCTGTGCCGATTCAAAGCGCCCCCAGTGAGAGTTCTAAGAACTAATAAGATTGCAAATGGCCGTTGTTTGTTGTATTTGAGCTAAGCGTCTCTGCGAAATAAAAAGTTTTCTAAAGTATTTACTGTGATTGTGATTTAGATTAAAGTGTTATAATAATGACAGTGATTATAACATAGCTTGTATTGTTCGTCCAACATGAAATCGTGCGTATATTGTAAAACACGATACGAAAAAGGCAGTGGTGTCACTTTTCACAAGTAAGTGTATCTAAATCATAAATACTTATTAGAAAACCGCTTAAAGCAGTGTATTTTTACAATAATAAACGTTTACGTTTATTATTGTAAAAATACACTGCTTCTGTTCGAGTTTACGGGATTTTACGAACATTTTTACTTAACCAATAACTTTTGTTAGGGATGTCAAAATTCATATCGATACTTTCGTAATATTATATTAAGATGTAAAAAAAAAACATGCTTAACAATAATGTTTATCATCTTTGTTAAAATAATAATACGCACATTATTATGATCTGTAATAATAGCAAAACACTTTAAGGTTTATTATTATTAGAGTCAATAACAAATAATTTAACACCTATGATTCATAATTCTCATTAAGTGTTCTATATAATTATAGATATACTATATTATTTTAATTTTTTACCCATACCTACTATAATGTTTCTTTTAATTACAGGTTCCCCTCCGATTACACTCTCAAACTTTGGTTAAAAAATATGAAGGTTGTCAATTGGACTCCAACCATGTATCTTTGTTCTAAACACTTCACGGATGGATGTTTCATAAAACATCAGTCACGGACTACATTGAAAAAATGCAGTATCCCCACAATATTTCTTGGTGAGTGTACATTCATAGTACCTAAGTAAATACTTTGTCGGTATCCAAGAAATATTATTGATTATCTTAATAAAATAAAACTTTTGTTTTTCTCAGAAACTAATTTGTCCTTGGTACAAACTGAGATGCTTAAAGACGCTGACCAACCAACGAGATACCAATGCCAGAGTGATATTGAAATGAACTTGGATAAATTTAATTTACCTTTAGTACCTGTGCAAGTCGGGTTAACAAATTATGATTGCAAATATATTGAAGTTAATCCAAAAGAAATATTGCCATGTGAAGCCCATGCAGGTAGTTATGTAAAAAAAAATTATCTAAAATACTGAACATGGTTTACTGATGTACTAAGTTGGCGACTAACAGTGGTTAAATACTAATACTAAACAATGTTTAATTTTGTGCCCTTGTGTAATTTTTTTTTTAAATATACGCGTTCATATCGCATGTTCTTTGCGTATCGGAAAACGTAAAGGTGGACCGATGACCTGATGAGAGTCACTAGAATCCGATGTGGCGACGCTTGGGGGAGGCCTATGTCAAACAGTGGACGTCTTTCGGCTGAAATGATGATGATGACATACCTTTCCAAATTATTTTCAATGATATTTTCACTATCTAATCATCCTTCTTTGAATAATATAAGTAATGAAATATAATTTCTTGTTACAGTTCCAAGCACAAGTTACAACACAAGCAACTGTAGTACACCAAAGATATCTAGAACTTTAGCGGAAATCTGTTCTAGTGTAAAATTAGATCACCGCTACGAGAACACCCCAAAATCTTCCAAAATTAAATTGGAAAGGGTCAAAAGAGCCTTGAAAATGTCACAAGCCCGAATTAAAGTATTGTCTCAAAATGTGAAACGTATGAAAATTACCGTGTCTACTTTAAGATCTGTAATTGCTGATTTAAAAAAAAGAAAACTGGTATGTGATGAATGCTGAAAATATGCGTACTAAGAAGAAATACCGCCTTGACGACGATGATCCATCCTCGTTACAAACCGAGTTAGGTGAATTTTTACATATATTTTGGGCTATACCCGACTCTAATATTAATGAGACTTCCAAACAATGCATTGGCTATATTGCAGGTTTTGTAATTCGATCGATTCGAAAAAAAATTAAATGTGATGAATGTTTAATGGCCTGTGAAGCTGTACCACTAGATGCAGTGTCAAATAGGAGAAATGGGGTAGCACTTATTATCCAAAAGCAGAGAGGTGGTTTAACTGTGCCCTCTGTGAGTGTAGTCAATATTTGTTTTATGGTGGAATCATTATTCCGACAAGCATGTAAATATAATAAAAATAAACCACCAATAGAGTTGAATTTTCCTGCAGTACTCACTGCAAAGGTAATAAGGAACCTCTTAACAAAAACAAATGAACTGTTTCCTGAGCTAGAAGATCATTTTAGAGATAGTTATGTCTCAGACAATTTTCACAGTCATTTAAATATTCTTTTAAAAGAAATAATAACTAAATATGTAAACATCCGTTTGTTCGCAGAAACAAAAAAATATTCTTTATTAATAACTGGAGAGAAGGTTAGACATTTTTTGACTCGGCAAATAATATGGGCTCGACAGTAAGTTTTAATTAAACAGTTATTAATCCATCACGAAATAAAAACTTCTACCGGCAACGTTCAGGACAATAATGTATCCATATTAACTAATTCTAGTGCAAAGCGTGCTAAAATAAATAAATTTAATGTTGATGATTTTACGAATGCTGAAAATATGCGTACTACGAAGAAATACCGCCTTGACGACGATGATCCATCCTCGCTACAAACCGAGTTAGGTGAATTTTTACATATATTTTGGGCAATACCCGACTCTAATATTAATGAGACTTCCAAACAATGCATTGGAAAACTTTTTATTTCGCAGAGACGCTTAGCTCAAATACAACAAACAACGGCCATTTGCAATCTTATTAGTGTCAAAAAAATATTCTTTATTAATAACTGGAGAGAAGGTTAGACATTTTTTGACTCGGCAAATAATATGGGCTCGACAGTAAGTTTTAATTTAATAAAATATGTGATTTCAGAATGCTTTTTTATTTCCCTGTCCCCCTCCCCTGCGGTAATTAAGTTGTTACAAGTTAATTACCGTAATTACAGACCTAATAAAAATTTATTGTGTCTCGTACCACATGGCGACATACGGTATCTGACTAGTAAAAGATAATCCCTTCCTTTAAAGAGTGCACGATAAGACAATTAGAGGTACTTAATTTACTATTTTACAGAATTTTATTATTTATTGATCCGATAGTTAACTTTTATCCGTTAAAGGGCGAATTTCACCAAACTTTTATACCTAGAATAAGTCATATCCAGAGAATACATTTTGAATTTTTGACAGTTCATTCGTACTGAAACTGTCAAACGTCGATTTAATTCCCAGGATAAAAGATATCTGACGTTGCTAAAATCTGCCCTAAGGAGAACAAGGAAGGGGTCAACTTATTATGAATTACAGTCCATAAACAGTACTATATACTGCTATTTTGACTGGCCTGTTGGTCTAGTGGTTAGTGACCCTGACTGCTATGCCGGAGGTCGTGGGTTCGATTCCCACCCAGGACAAATGTTTGTGTGATGAGCACGATCATTTGTTCTGTGTCTGGGTGTAATTTATCTATAATATGTATGTATTTAGAAAAATTTAAGTATGTTTATCAGTTGTCTAGTACCCATAACACAAGCTCTGCTTAGCTTGGGACTAGATGGCGTTGTGTGATAGTTGTGGAATATTATTATATTATTATTATTTTTATATGTCAATATATCTCGGGATTCTGGGATCCCGGTCCTTTGGAAGGCGTACGAGGGGCCGAAGCCAACTCGCAGAGGCCCCTAGACAATTTAGATGGAGTGAGGTACCAACCGACAATTATCCCTGTATACACTGTGCAGGTGCACCCAAGGACAACCTCCGGCTGGTGTTGGACTATTGCAGGATATGGAAACAAAGATGTTGGACTATGTATTTGGATCGCTAAATGGACTGGTTACCAAGAACTATGGAAGGTCTATGGCCCCTGCCGCATCAATGTTTGTATTTACACGGATTAAATGGCAGGGGGTGACTTGCACACTCAATAATGGGCCCCCGGGAAACGTCGCTGGCACATAGTGACGCAGCGACAAGGGGGCAACACTTCCTGAGGTGCTTGAGAAGTGGAGAGGTATTCCACGGCTTTCAGAACAATCCCAGAGCCCGGAAGATGGTCAAGTCCCTACGAGCACTTACTGGAATACTTCCTTTCCCCGAGCACGTTTGCTCTTGCGAATCTCCACTCAAGCCAGCCAATAAAGGCAAGAATGAGGTGGGAGCTCTGAACCTCGTCAGTGTTCACTCCAGCCGGCCAATAAAGGCAAGCCAGAGATGAGGAACAAGAATTCTCCCAGGAGATAGGGTCCGTGGGGTCGCTACTGCCCAACAGCACGCCACATGCTGCCCTGCGGGTTTATTATTATTATTATTATTATTATTATTTCAAGTTATGTTTTATATGTAAAATATCTGTTTATTACGACTATCTATAGTTCATTGGTTTAGTTAGGTACTCAACTAGTGCAGACATGTCTTTTTATTTGTGTTTTAGTAACAAAATATATGCCTATATTACTTGTTTTAAATTAATTATCTATGATTTTAGTAAATCCTAACGTATTTTATGTTATAAAACGTATTCCACGTTTTAAAAACATTACGTTTAGAAGACAACACGAATGTTACATGTTAATAATTATCTAAACCAATTTAATTTATAGAAAATAGTAACAAAAATAGCGTTGGTAATATTTCTATCATTGTAGTCGATATCAGAGAAGTTTTTATCGATAACAAACCATTTGTTGTACATCACTAGTATTAGTTCCATTCCCCCTCACTGCTGCCGTCAGCGCCAAAATGGCGATTTTCAAATAGGCACAATAAATTGATAGCGGTAGCCAGTCCAGCGTATTAGATAGAGGTTAGTGGTCACTGCCCACAAGCGCGTGTTTTTGACAAAGTCGATTCACCGTAAACCTTCTGTAACATTTTCAGTGATTCCAAACGCGAAAAACTATTTGTGATGCAAAATTTAAGACAAATACTTTGTTCAACAGATATTACTCAAACTCCGCGCCAAAATGGAAAACAGTTGTGCCCATCTAACGACGAAAAAAACGAAAAAAAAATCGTACCATAAACATTTTTTTTTTTTTTGGTTCTTTTCGTCCCTCTTTGGGACAGGCAAAGGGAGGTACCATAAACAGCTCATCCATTCCTGAAACTTTTTTGACTGAATGTATATCAAAGGCGCTGCGTGACAGAAAAGTTTCTCAAATAGTTCAGCAACGTACTTAAACCAATGATCCGATGTCATCCATTTAGTAGGTCAGTCCGTCAAACGCTTTTCATTGAGGGACTGATTGTGAGTAAAACCATTATCACATACTGTGGATTAAATTAGAGTAAGTCAAAGCGTGTGTATCTAGCTTAAGCACCACTAGCAAAATTATTTGTCAAATATTTCAGTGTCACTGTCAACTGTCAATTATTGTGAAATTCTTCATGACAGTGACACTCCTGGAGTTGTATTGTATTGTGTGGTTGTGATCCCGATCTTGATTGAACTTGTTTATTGTTATTTGATTTGGTATCCTTAGAACTAAGTTAGCAGAAAAAAAAAACAATACAGTATTCTTATTATATTCAAATAAATCTAAACTCAGTTGGCTACATCTATACTTGAAAGTAATAATGAATACCAATCAAAATGATAAACAAAATAAGCGATATCGCAAAAAGTATAAGTACATGAAAATGCGAATAAAAAGTCTTATAGTAGTAAGTAATTTTGTAAAACAAACTATTAATAAACTGCTATAAAGGTTAACAAATCTTAAAAAAGAATTTGTATAATTTAGAAAAAGTTTAGCATGGACATCACACCATTTGCTAGCTGGTGTGACAAGTTTCCTTGTAATGGTTTGGTGATTCTTCTGCAACCAAAATTAAACCAAAGTGTGATGGTGAGTCGATTGCGAACTCCCGGCCGCCGTAGGCGCGAGCTTGCGGGCGGCCAGCAATGGGTAGCTCGCCGCCCGTTAAGGACCAGGCCCGTGTCGATGGCACGTAGCGTTCCACGCGCGCCCCAAAGAGATTTCAGCAACAACTGAAGGGATCCGCTAGGACCGATGCCTGCCAGAGTCGCCAGATTTGTTGGAAAGAGATACCGTGACCCTGGCATATGGGCAACTGAAGGAACACGGGTAGATTTTAGTCTGTAAAAGTCATGACACACCCTTCCGCTCCGTCCTTGAGCGGGAGAAGTCATTTGATGATTTCTCACACACACACAAAAAAAAACTGTGATGGTGTATTTTAGGATAATTTTATGATTCAATGTAAAATTTTCTTGCCATCCATCATAGTAAATATCTTTTTGTGTTAAATAATTGGGCTGGTGTCCACAATTACACAGCCCCACGGCTATTTTGTGTTTAGTATTTAACATTTTTAACAACTAAAATCATATTTAATTTTAGGAGAATGCGGCATTGTGTGATGAAGTGGCTAAAGTTCAGGAAAGTATATTGATTGTAAAAGATGAAAGAAGATTTTTACTTCATAAATTACTAGAATATGAAAATGATAATGAAGTCTCACAAGTTTTCTTTAAGAATGATTCTGTGATAACATCTAATGGCTCAAGAACAAAAATAAAGAAAAGACAAAGCTGTGATGACACCAGATAATAAGTATTGAAGATTTTTTTTTAAAATCTAGAAATTGTTTTGTCTTATATCAAAGGTGGAAATTATGCACAAACTGAAGTCAAAACTGGCAGAGAAGACACTTTTTGGATGACAGACGTAGAAACGAAATTATTTCATATAGTTAATGGATTCAGAGTTTGTACTAATTTTTAACAAATGATTAATCATTTCATGCCCATGTTTTTGATACTTTCAAGCAGCAACAAGGTTTAGATCAATAAAAATAAATTGTTGTTCTATCAAATAATGTTTTTAATTCTACCTCCCCACATTTTATGAAGCATAATATATGTATGTATATTGTATAGAATTATGTTGCATCATTTGCATCCTCCTCATCATCATCATTGTTAAACGATAAAATAGGACGGCTTTTCTTTTCTTTTGAGGTTTTTGTTTTAGAGGCATCTCCTTGTTTCCTTTTAGAAGGTGCTGATTCTGCTGATGGCTTCTCTTTTGTCTTGAACATAATTCGTTGAGTTAGGTCTGCTTTTGTTTCTGATTCCAATTTTTCTATTCTTAACCTCTCTGTTTCTGCTTCTTCTGCTGTTAAGTCACCATCTTTAAGCACCACTACTTGAGGCTGTTCACTGTCTTCGTCTTCAGCGAAATCTTCGTCATTATTCATTAGTTCATCAAACTTATGATTTTTATCATCATATCCAGCTTGCCTTTTTAACACTTTGAGAAATTCTGGATCTTCTGGTTTTATGTAACTAATATTTCTTTTTTTATTCATGATGTTTATTTAAAAATTAGTATGAAATAGCAAAAATAGAAGTTATGTGTATTTGCAAGACTGAAAACTAACCTACCACCATGATACAGTACTACGTACAATCATTTATTCGTGTTAGGTTTTTGTGTCTTAGCTAAGTTAACTCTTGGTAAACAATTGGACGAAAAAGAGTCAGAGAAAAAGTATCCAGGCTTGTTACTGCAACTTCAATTCTTTAATTACTTAAGTAGAAGAGACACCACTATATTACCAATATAATTGATAGACTGATTTCTCGCCCCTCGGTAATAATAATCAGTGATCACACCAACAATAAACCTTTAGCGTCATTTGCCACTTTTGCTAGAACTGTCATACTGTCAACGTGAAGTATCAGTATAAGTCATCTGTCAATGTCAACTCTGTCTAGAGTTGCAAAGGACTCGAGTCTTCGAGTCCTAATTTTAAAGACTCGACTCAATTATGCAAGACTCAGTGTGCTCAAAAAGCTCGGAGTCTACAGATAAGCACTCGAGTCTTAAAAAGGACTCAAGTCTTAAAAAGGACTCGAGTCTTAAAAAGGGCTCGAGTCTTAAAAAGGACTCGAGTCTTAAAGAAAAACTCGGAGCCTGAAGATGAAACTTGTACCGCATCATTCGAAAAAACTCGAAAGAAGGCAATAAATTCAAATTAGTGGTTATGATGTAGCTTTGCTAACAAAAACATCTGTCGAGTTTTTTCGAATGATGAGCTACAAGACTCTAGTTCATTTTAAGACTCGAGTCGTTTTAAGACTCTTTGTCTTCATAGAAACCCGAGGCTACGGGTCGCCTCGTGCTCGGGCCGAAGTCATGTCGAATTAAATAGAAAGAACTTTGTCTATTCTTGGTAGAATGGAGATAGAATTGGTCATGCTACGCCTGCTGGTAAGTTCTTTGTAATAACTGTCAGCCTATACGCTTATCCACAGACTTTTCGCATACACTGCCACAGGTATCTTTTGGAGTCTGTCGTGGTAACCATTGGAACTAAAATATATTTTTGGTGGCAGCACTGCTTTGTTTATCATCAACAAGTAGCTAATCTGTCATCATGTTATTGTTCCCAGTTGTATTTTACTTATTTCTAATTAACTATCAATTATTAATGCTTTTGTACATATAAAAAATGAATAAAACAATAAGGAGTAGTGGTGTGAGCTGTGATATACCAAGTTTTCCTAAGAAATTTGGCGAAATCTGAAGCGGAACAAATTTTGCCTCCGATTGACAATGCTTTCGAAAGAACTGCCGACACGACAGGTGTTTATCCAAGAAATTTATCTTTTAGGCAATGCCACTTATTGTTTTTCCTTTCTAATACTAAGTTTTATCGGTATTATATGTTTCAAGCCATTTTATTGTTTTATTTACTAATAGATTAATGAGGTTATGTTTTCTAGTTTGACAAATCGCGTGTACGTTGACTCTTGATGTTTGATACTTGAAATTGAAAAATTTGCCTACATGGAATTAATACGATTGTCTTTATATTTTTTTCAAAGTAAATCTCACAGTACAATTAGAGAAATTGTTAATGAAGGTGAAAAAAATTAAGGATTTTTTCAACACCTGGAGGAACACCAAAACAGTTGGCGGAAGAAAGAATTAGACGATTTCGATCTGTGTACAACAATTAAACAAAACGTTCAACACTATATCTTTATAGTGTACTTGCCTGTTTCTTAACAGGCAAGTATTTTTTTTTGTTAATGCTATTATCGCATACCACAGTAAAAAAAAAGTATAATTTATATTTATTACTAGCTTTTCCCAGCGGCTTCGCCCGCGTGGAGGTCGGAAATTATCCCGCGGGAACATACTACCGGGATAAAAAGTAGCCTATGTCCTTTCTCAGGCTCTAAACTATATGTGTACGAAATTTAATTTAAATCGGTTCAGTAGTTTTAGCAGGAAAGCGAGACAGACAGACAGACAGACAGACAGACAGACAGACAGACCGACAGACCGACAGACCGACAGATCGACAGACCGACAGACAGACAGAGTTACTTTTGCATTTATAATATTAGTATGGAAGTATGGATTTATAATATTAGTATGGATTAGTATGGATTAGTATGGATTAGTATGGATTAGTATGGAATTAGTATGGATTGGATTAGTATGGATGGAAGTATGGAAGTATGGATAGTATGGATGGATTTTTCAGGTGCCTATTCTAATATATTACCTATAGTTTGAGGAGAGGGGTTGTAATGGGAGCCGTAAACGTCTAAGAAAGATTTTTACACTATTTTTCATAAATAAGAAATGTAAAACTGACACATCAGTGTGGAAAAAATCTATCATAGCACCGAAAAGGAATACACGAATGATGTTATTTGATATTTCACGTTTTTCTTTTTAAATAAAAACTAAATTTTAGCGTGTTATTTCATTTTCATTGTCATGTGAACAGTGTTATTGTTATGTACCCCACATAGACATACCTGACGCCTTCATTAGTCAACTGTTTAAGTTTATTCGATATCGCCCGTACCTTTCGAATGCGACATGTTATAGGTACTCTCTGACTTCCGATTAGTTTCCGACAGTAAGCAGCTGTAAGTCGCCTTCTTGTCGACTATAAATTGTCAGCATTTACAGGAATCGTTCAGTATCATTCATGTCAAATTTGATACAGTCATACCAACCATCGAATGGTTGTGAATACCCTAGATGGTGGCCGTAAATGCGATTGCATTATGTCTTGTGTATCGGGTTCAATCGGCAATCCCTGAGTTTAATTTAATTAATTTTTAACTAAATAAGTTTCTCCTTATTCCCGTTGTCCCCGTATGCCATATCCCCGTCACGGGACAGCGGGACGTGATTAAATTTATTTCCCGTTGTCCTATAACGTACATTCGGTGTCTTAGGATCTGTATTTAAGGTTTTTTGCCTCCGACTTCCGAAATTAAAGTTATTTTTGACTTTGTAGTGTTTTTTTAAGGAAGTCGGTTATTATATTTTTTTCAAAAGTTTTTATTTTTAACTTTTCAGTTATGGTATACCCTGCACTAATCTATTCGCGTTATTCGTTCATTTGTCGCGCAAATACTTAATGCAAGACTTATATGGTTTTCACATGGACTCCATTGTCTGAATGGAACCAAATTAAAATTAAACCATTCGGGAAGCACCAGCTTTCAAATAAAAAAAGAATCATAGAAATCGGTTAACCCAGTCAAAAGTTATGAGCTAACAAAGATAAGAAAACAGACGAATTGATAACCTCCTCCTTTTTTTGAAGTCGGTTAAAAAAACGGGGACAACGGGGCAATAATTTTTATTTACTTTATTCAACTATATTAACGGGGAAAGTGTACGGGCCAACGGGAAGTATTTTTAAATATTTAATTGAAGTACCGCTGTCCCCGTAGGACGGGGACACGGCGCGCGGCGTACGGGGACATCGGGAATAAACGAAGTTTTCATTATGTTATTATGATGGCACTCTTAAATAAAAGGTTAGTCCAGCGAAATTATGCGCAATCTACTAAATACAATGAAAGTAAAAGACTGTGTGCCTATCAAGTCTTGAAATCTTGACTGATGAGAATTTCCGGGATCTCGTGTTAGTGGATTAAAACAACAAGTATCTTATCACTTTTAGTCCTAATATTCAGGGTGGCCATACCAGCACCCTAATTGCGAAACGCACAATTTATCAGAATCTGAATGGGATTGAAGATTATTTCTAAACCATTGCGTCATTTGTTCGAATAAATTGTGGCTCAGCAACGTAAATAACGCAATGGATGTTGTTTAACTATGAATATTTAACCAATTCCTACCGATAAAAAGTTCCGCAATTACCCCTCTGGTAAGCAGGCGCCCTCATTTTTTTCCAGAATCTTTTTTTCCAAGCTGTAAATGATTATGAAATTTTCAATACAGTCCTTTACTGTTATTTTGACAGGATTGTCAATGGCAGCAATTTTCTTGTAACGTCAAAATACATCACAGATTTTTTTTACACGGATGATGAGTTTGACAGTAAAACTAAAAAAAAATCTCTATATCGTTTGTATGCCTATAAACAAAGCGTAGCCTTGCTATACTAGAAAAAAAAAGAAGAAAGCCGTTACGGTGTACATACCATCGCAGTGAAAGGATTAGTCATAGTCAGCTAGCTAGACTCTGCGTTACCGAGTGCTAGCTGCGCTGCGCTCATCGATATTTATGTATGGCTGCGCTGTGCTGTGCTTACTTGCTATACTGTGGTCGCCTGATACTATCATATTTATTTAGACACTCGTGCCAAAAAAAAGGGTTTGGCTAATAGAGTGTTTACGAGAACGATCGGTGATTGTTTGTTTTTGTGTACCAATCAAAGGAATTGCATCATAATCGCAACTGTTTGTTGATTTTGTATTTGTAGAGAATTGTAGTTTACGGCAAATGGCACGCCGACAATGAGGATCAGCGACGATTTTAGTTAAGTATGTAGAATTGCAGTCATACCTCAACCAATTACTTCAGTGAAAGAATTATTAAAATTGGACCAAAAATGACGAAGTTACAGCGGTTTTGGTTTTGCATTTTCAAAAACTCGCCAATATGCACAATTTGTGAAGACGTCATCTGCCACGTTCGCGTCCGCGGCACCGCCGCCGCCGCGCCGCACGCGTTCTATCTGCCTCTTAGTTACCTACGTGACTTGCAGTACATTTAAACGGAGTGTCTTCTTAAAATATTGTATTGTGTTTGTGCCACGATGCAAAAATACAAGTGTTGCTACACCGGACAAATTATTATTTTGTGTTCCAAAAGACCCGAAAAATAGAAGTGGTGTACTTTAATGAAGAGCGACGCCCCACGTCCCCTTAACTAAAAGTACTTTTTCATCCCACCATCTCGGAAAGAGTATTTTTAATCTTCAATATCTGAGTGGAAAAGCCGTTTTTATTCTCTAGAGGATAAAGTAAATTGAATTTAGAACATCGTGTGCACTAAGTTTGTGAATTAAAAACATCATTAAATCTACTTCTATCTCCATGGTGCCGAATTTATCATTCAACCTTTTTCTAATTTGTAAAACTTAGACTCGGAACCTTCTTGATATACTTTTTTTTTAATTTGCTTTGCGCGCGCCATTTTACTTTTCACGTCACCAACATTACAGTACCTAACAAAAATATTACACTCGACTTTTGGTAACTGTAGCAACGTTACTTTCAATTTTTCTTAATTATACATAAGTATCATTTGAAATAATTTAAAGATTATTCTGTAATACTTACCTATCATAATGTAGTACATAATAAATATTAATACCTAAACTGAAATAAAAGTATCTTGTGATTGAAATGCTTTTTTTTGCATATTTAGTCATTTCCTCGCTGAGGTGGGATGAGAAGTTACGTGTTGCACTCGAGTGCAAAGATTTTTCACCTCGTGCTCTTTTGATTCCCTCGCTAACGCTCAGGATTCTAATTTTGAATCACTCGCTGCGCTCGTGATTCAATTTTAGAATCCTTAGCTTGCTCGGTCATCAAAATTGAACACGCGGTTAAAAAGCAACTTTGCACTCTTGTATAACAAATAACTATATACTACTTCAAATACCATTTCAATATAAA
This sequence comes from Aporophyla lueneburgensis, assembly GCA_932294355.1. Taxonomy (NCBI): domain Eukaryota; kingdom Metazoa; phylum Arthropoda; class Insecta; order Lepidoptera; family Noctuidae; genus Aporophyla; species Aporophyla lueneburgensis. The sequence goes on along the minus strand of OW028746.1, from coordinate 14,010,354 downwards.
ATTTTAAAACATATTACCTATTAAGGACAAAGGAAGAGGAAGGAAAAAGTTTAACTAGAATAATAAATAATTAATTTAAACTAATATTATAAAGCTGAAGAGTTTATTTGTATATTTGGTCGAACGCGCTAATCTCAGGAATTACTGGTTCGAATTGTAAAATTCTTTTAGTGTTGGGTAGTCCATTTATTGAGAAAGGCTTTAGGATATATAACATCATGACCCGATACCATATATTTATCTTTTAAGGTTGGCTCACTATAACGGTTTTAATTGTAATCAAATCTAAATATTATAAAGCTGAAGAATTTGTTTAGTTGAACGTACTAATCTTAGGATTACATTTCGTGTTGGATAACCCATTTTTTTTGTTTTTTTTTTCAGGATGGTAAATCATCAAATGACTTCTCCCGCTCTGGGCGGAGCGGGAGGGCGTGTCAGACTTTTACTGACTAAAACCCACCCGTGTTCCATCAGTTGCCCATGTGCCAGGGTCACGGTATCTCTTTCGAACAATCACGCGACCCCGGCAGTTGGATAACCCATTAATTATCAAGGAAGGATATAGACTATATAACATCACGCTAGGACCCTTAGGAGCCGAGCACAAAGAAAAACGTCATGCATACGAAGACCTCGCACGGGCAGGCGATTCGATGCGACGAGATGGATTGGGGGAGCAAGAAATTTCACGCGGACGAAGTCACGGGCAGAAGCTAGTAAGAAATAATATTCAAAATAGGTAGAGAGGTGCCTACACATTGCAGAAACACGAAAAAGTACCTACCTGCCAAATCAAAACATTCTAAAACGACTTAGAGGATCAAGAACTGTAGGTGAAAGCAAATCTACTTATCTTTTCATTTTATCTCATCGTTTCTCTGCACTGGAATAACTTGAATTAATTTTTAAACTTTGCTACCATAAACGAATCAATCTTCGGGAAATTGTCCAACTGGGCCTTGGTAAATCCGACTTCCATGTTCCCTATCTACCTATATCTATATTTAAATCTCTATAACTTAAAGTAAAAAAAAAAACAAGAAACAACTATTAGTCCGCAAATAAAGCAGTACATCGGGTGGCGGGCGATCGTGGCTCGTGACGTTATCACAATCATGTTAGTTAGCGCGGGCCGGTGTGCGTTTTAAGTTTCTGAAAACTTTAATATCTTCGTAATTTCTCGATGGATTCATTGAGTGATTCTTCTTGAATCACTCAATGATTCAAAAAGAAATTTACTCAGATATTAATATTGTATTCGATGTAGTATACAAAATTGATATATCCTTTTGTCGAATTGATCCTCATTATCTCCTGAGATCCACCGCTGGTTCTGGCACTGGCTTTCCACAAAGATTTTCATTAGACTGTTAAAGTACTCTACGTAGTGTGACCGTGTGGTTCGCACTGGGTGTCGGCCTACAGACATTTTTAAGATAGTAGGTATCTTAAATCCGTTTTATGCTTTAACTACCTACTAAAGTGCATCAAATTCGTGTCTTAAATGACTAAAAAACTTTGCTTGATATTAATTATTATATCAATCAATTAATATGTACATTTTAAGCATGATCATCATTTACAGATATAAACGTATACCAAATGGTTCAAATGCATTGGTTGTTAAATAAAATTTGCCGGACATGTTTCTATTGACATCTTCACCCATAAACCCTTTATGACTGCATCGATTTTCTAAAAATTCAAGCCAGGATTCGCATTGATATGCAGGAAAAGATGTAGGATATTTGATTGATTCTGCGAAATAATCAAAAGAACGGCTGTGACTGCATCCTTCTGTAAATAGAAACAAAACATTTTATCACGGAATAACATTCTATAATGTAGATAGGTGTTTAATAAAAACGAACCAAAGAACTTGACAATATCTTCGCATCCTGGCTGAGGTGCAATTCCTGCATTAGGGTAAAAATCTACTGTCCCGATTGCCCCTTCAAAGCCTAACAGCCCTGCACAAGTGTGAATGACGTCAACAATTTCAGCATCAGAAGAGTCTAGTTTCGCGAATGTGTCTTGAGGTGGGTATTCAAAAAAAGGTCTTGCTGGATCGAGGCCTGAAAAACCATTAGAAGTTTTATAATATTTTTAAAATCGAAGTAGATACATGATACATAAATACACAAGTACTTGAGTGTCATTTAGGTACAGACAGTGTCACTATGTGAGGAGCCCTCAAGTTTAAAATAATAAACTGCTTTAAAGCAGTTTATTATTTTAAACTTGAGGGCTCCTTAATTACACTATAATATAATATCTATACGCAATGTTAACATTGCGTATAGATATTATATTATAGTGTAATAATGAGTTGAATTGACGATTTTAATGATAGAGAAATAATAAAAAAATTTATTATTAAAAAATAAAAAACCCGACTGCGTGAAAAAATGTGAAATAACTGAAAAGATAAAAACAAGCTAAGAAATATTTTTTTTTTTGGTTTTTAAGCGATCGTGGTGCACAATTTTCACAAACGCAGTCGGAGGCATCAAATATACACACCACGACAATGGTGTAGACTTAACCACTGCTGAGTCATCGTGTACACTGTGTCTGTGAATGGGATATAATTAGGATAAGAAGAAGAAGCTTGTGTAGCTTCTTCTTCTTATCTCAATTAAATTGCGGTAAGAATACACAAATTATGATGATAATTATATTCACAAAGAATGTACTGGTATTAATCTAAATCCTGTTTCACTGGGAGCCGACACCAATAAATTTGGGAAAAGGCTAGGAAGATGATGGATTACACTTACAAAGAAAGACATGCGGCCGATGATAGAACGTATTGTGTATATTTGATGCCTCCGACTGCGTTTGTGAAAATTGTGCACCACGATCGCTTAAAAACCAAAAAAAAAAATATTTCTTAGCTTGTTTTTATCTTTTCAGTTATTTCACATTTTTTCACGCAGTCGGGTTTTTTATTTTTTAATAATAAATTTTTTTATTTTACTATTTTTAGTTTTTGTATAAATCAAAATCAAAAGTCATTTATTCAAACTAGGCTGAGAGTCAGCACTTTTTGAACGTCAAAGTTGCATAAGACAGTCTCCCCAAAACGCCCGCCCTTCGAAGAATATAAAATAAAATATAGAATGAATTTATCGCTTACGGGAATTTCATTGTTAGTTAGTACAATTATGAAATTCTCGTAATCGTTGTAGCTCATTCAAAGAATTTTGGTCATGTGGCCGATTTAGAAGCTTTTTAGGATCAAGATGACTGATAGCCAATCCAGCTAATGTTTTCACGCGACTAAGAGCTACATACGCTTGACCTTTAGCGAATATATTTGAGCCGAGGTCCACAACCGCCCGATCGAGTGTGGTACCTTGGAGCTTATGTACTGTTACAGCCCAACTAAGGATTAGAGGCAACATCCTGCGTTCAATTTTTCCTTGCCCTCGAAGCGCATCAAAATCAATCGTACAGGGCTCAATCCGCACGCCAACTCCAGGTTCATTATTTCTTATTGTGAGATCATCAAACTCAACAAACACCGCTTGAGGTAACTCTCCCGTTTCCAATTGATCTCTTCGCAAAGCAGGCCACTCAAACTTCCGGATAACACCCATAGCGCCGTTCACTAGACCGTGGTTTACATTTATGTTGCGGCGTAACATAACTCGCGACCCAACCCCAATACACAAAGTGCTGAGAATGCCCCCCGTCTTGTTGGCATCGTCAGATATGAACTCTTTGCGTGGACATTGGCCATAGGTTTTCGCTTCTAGCGAAATGTTGACAGCATGTACTTGATACATTTTAAGTTTTTTACTTAACTCTGCAGTCATTTTTGAATTATATGAATCTACTTGCCGCGTTGTGGGAAAAATTCTTACAGCTTCTCCATCGGCAAATGAACCCGTGAGAGGGATCCTACGACCGTCTAGGATTTCAAGTTGGTCCATCGTCAATTCTCCAACGCGAATATTATTCAAAATGTCAACAAACGTAGTGTCACCTGCCTGTCGCATGTTTTGGGGCAATTCACAAAAATTGAATAATTGCCACAGATTGATTTCGCCGGTCAAATAAGCTGGCTGTCGAAAGCAGTAAGCACCACCTGCAATCTTGGATACTGGCGGTAACTGCATAAGATCCCCGAACAAAATAACATTGATGCCACCAAAGTACCCCTGATCTTGTTTCAGCTGCTGCAGTCGAATATGGACATTTCTTAGGGTCAGATAGGGTACCATAGATATTTCATCGATGATTAGCCAACTTATCGATCTCCACTTTTGTCGTTCTCTTTGCAGCCTTTCACCAGTGAGCGGTCGTAATGGTTCAGCTCGTCCCTTTGAGCCGCATAGAGCGTGACAATGGAGATTCAAGTTCTCGAACATTTTCGGCATGCTCTCGCATTTTTTGTAATCGCTGATTACGGATGGACGGCAATTCTTTGTCACGTTTATACTTAGCTCGTTCGCTAATACTTTTTATAAGCTCTTTACGAGTTTCTTGTGGAAGCTGACTATAATATTGAGAGGATCTCTCTCTTTGTTTTTTTAGGCGCTTCTCGCGTTTACTAGGAGTTTCCTTTTGTAATTTAGAGATTTTAGCTCTGTTGTTTTTTGTTTTACGGGATAAAGCCATTTTATATAACTAAAATAAAGAATATAACCAAAAATAAAATTTACCTATCCTCAAGTGATTCTAATATTGATACTAAAAGTAAATAGTTTAAAACACAAACGTTCGCTAGATGGCTGCCTCCCTGCGTTACCGGGATGGCAGAGCCAAATAGGAAGATCCAAAATACACAACAACTAAACATAAGCCCGAAGGCATTAATGAGTTTAATGGGAGTTTTAGCCAGATAATCTGTTACCGCCTTCACCGCGTGGAGGTACTCCCAGCTTATGTTATTAAAATTGCTGCGCACACGCCGCCCGCTTGTTGTCAGTTGTCCAGAGTATATAAATGTTGTCTGCTCACACACAGGGACAACAACAAAAAGCTCGGCAATATTGGTATATTTATCTAAGGTTTTTGTTTTAAAATATTTTGTTGTTTTTAGCATTTACCAGTCCAAATGAAATTGAAACATATAAGTTATATATATTTTGGTAAATCATTTTTAAAATCCTTTATTTTGATACCCCACTTGATAGAATGTGAGAGATTTAAAAAAAATATTTTTAGTTCGGAACCCTTTGCACGCGAGTTCAACTCGCACTTGGCCAGTTTTATGTACCCAGTGACATTTTCACGATTAAGACAAATCTAACGACACCTCTCAAGTTAAAATCCATCAAGCCGTTTAGGCTGCAGAGCGTGCCAAAGAAATATACCCACATACATACATACATACATACACTCGAAAAACATAACCCTCCTTCTGGCGCAGTCGGGTAATAAGTAAGGACTTATTTGATATGGTTGTGGATTCTCTGACACTGATTTGACGTTAGAAAATTTGAAAACTTTGTTTCTTGGAATGGAACTTGCATTCATATTCTCATCAAGCGTGAAATGGATACTAATGTTACTGAAATGTCCATTGTATCGTTGCTTGTCGATATACTTATTATAAAATGTTTTTTGTAAAAATAGAATAAGTAAGCTGATGTATATGTAGCTATGTCAGATTTGTTGTTGCGTGCTTTTGCTGGCGTACCTACTTAGTTGATGAAGCTGTATGAGTACCTATTTAACCGAGTTATTTTTTTAAATAAAATACCTACCCGTGACTCTGTATATAGTCCTGTTAGTTTTAGACGCTGCTATACCCATTACGTGAGCTCCAAGACTATGTCCAATAAGATGTAGCTGTTCACTAGTTACGTTGTACAGTTGGTTTAATCCATCCAAAAAAACAGCTACTTGACCCCCAATCGTTTTTGTTTCATTTGCTACCCAAAGGTACAAAATAGAACTCGCAGTGCAGCTCCAATCCACGGTTATTACATTAACATTTTGTGCTTCTATATACGCATTTTTTATATTTAATAAGCCTTCTTTATCCACTGGAGACCGCCATCCATGGGTAATGATTTTTAACGGCTTATTGGAATTAAATAATATGTCTTTTGTAATGTTTCTATCACTATTTTTAATTGCTCGTCCACGTCTATTCAACAAAACATAACTCTCCGTGTCGTTCCTATATGGTAGAAAAGGAAGTTTTAAAGTACATGTTGAATTTATGGAGGTAGTTAGGCACACCTATTAACTGTAATCCATTTATGATGATTGATATATGCCGAATTGTAACACCAACAGACGATAGAACTTGGTACGGGTCGGACTATGGTGGTTCTTGCTTGCAAAATCGGTTCGTCTAGATAACAGTCTGCTGATGAATTAGTACGGGCTGGACTATGTCCCCTGTCCTTATTTACATTTTGAGTACCACGTTCGATCGTCTATGGTTTTGAAATCCAAAAAAATAAACTTAAATTATTTTTATGTACTTAATACAAAAATAATTTGAGTACATTCTTTTACAAAAACTTTAGCACAGCCATGCATGCGGCTGTATGTGCGGCTATATACATCATTTAAATAAATTGTATTTTTTTTAATTATTATCTATTAATTGAATAATACCATTAAAAAAACTGACAAATATATTTAAAACTAGTAGACTTATTACTAAAAAAGGACTTAATTAAAAAAATATATGATTTAAAACCTACACAGCAAACACACAGCATCACTTTGTAGGGACCTCACACGTTATGAAATATTATACAGTTCACACATAACATTGCAGTAATGATTAACCTAAAGAGCGAATCCTGGTCGAGAACTCGAGACTGACCAGTCAGAATCACCGCATCGTTGAACGTCGCCCGTCACATACGCCGTGTTCTGATCTTGATGGTGAAGGAACAGAACCGTCATTAAATGTAACTTTGACCTTCTTTATTTCCGTAACCCTTACAATATTCTTACATCCGTTTTCCTACACCTCAAATAAAATCCGGTAATATGTGTAGTTTTTTATTAGGTATTTCCAGCGTCTTACGCCAAGACAAACCTCATTACTTTTAATGAATCGGTCAGCTTATATTTAATCAATGATGACTTTCATTTAGCTATAACTTTTTACCAACAGATTTTTATTTATAAACGCCATATTTTAGGCACCTAATAAAGGGTTTTATAAAACACAAAAAAACTTACTTAGGCAGCAACGTCGTATCTTTATGAATTACGTCTTTTGCTGGGGTAAGTACATACCAACTTAGTATGGTCACACAACTCTCAAGGTAATTATTGGTCCCTCAAGGTAATTGGGCTTCCAAAAGAAATGTGTAAAAGATATTAATAAAACATACCCAATATATAATCTAAATTCAATGTCATCAAGCATTGAGTTTCGGTGTATAAGCATATCATCTTTCGGGATTGTTAGATTTAAGTAATGTAACACTCCATCACCATCCGGAAAATATATCCATTTAGTTCCATAGCCATCACCGTACTCACTTCTATAGAAATCTAAATTATTTTTAATTAAGGTACCTGCAATTGTAATAAAATGCATAATTTAACAATTATTCAAATCATTTTTCAAGTAAATATAAAATGTATTTCGTGAAAACATGCCGCGACTTTATTATATATTTTAAGCAGGGATGTTATGGAGCTCCGTAACCGTAACCGAAACTATCGGATATCCGATATAAAAATGTATCCGTAACTGTAACCGAATCCAAAATAAAAGTTTCGGATAATATCGGATTTGTTATTACATTTTTATTTTAGGTAGATTAGATAACACTCAATATATATTTATAATTATTTTTATTTTAAATAGCTGTAATAATTACTACGGACTGATTGTAATTCCTACCAAATGGTGACATAAAAATAAAACCATTTTATTAGATATTTATATTTTACTTTTGAAATTCCTTAAAAGTTTAATATCCGTAACCGATATTAGCCGAAACTATCGGATAATCCGAAATAATTTCGTATCCGTATCCGTATCCGTATCCGGTATAATAATCATTCCTACATCCGTATCCAATCCGTATCCGAAATGTCATATCCATAACTTCCCTAATTTTAAGATCGAGTGCTAAGTAAATTAATGATTGTGATTTACCATTTAGAGTTAAATTTTTGTGATTTATCATTAAATGTTTATCGTTAGTTATTGAAAAAAAAAACTTATAGTAGTACAGCTTTTGTAATTAAAATATTATGTCATAATTAATTTACAAAAGCTGTCAAACTGCAATTTTCATTTTTGTTACAGATTAACTGAAGGTAACACCTTAGTTTAGTAATGCAACTTACCATATTGTCGCGTTTTGACTATGATTAACCTATAAGTATATTAAGTACCGACTTTAAATTAAACAGCGTTTTAATTTTTGTTTTAATACGAAGGAGTTTTTCTAACTACTTTGACGGAACTACTGACGAAATCGTTAAGGTAGCCCGGAAAATTCTAATTGTGTTTTTTTTTTCTTCCAATTAACAGCTCGGCTATGTCAGGTTGTATGTTAATAAAAAACTAAAAGCAACAGTAACAAATATTATCATCAATCATCATAATCTTCCTAATTTCAAATTGCTCGAGTTATTCCATGATTATTTGCACATGACATTTGCGATAGGTCTAATTCTAGACACATCAAAAAAAGTTTGCGATCACTTTGAAAAATCGAAATCTTTTTTGTTACAGGACATTATTTTATGATTTATTCTTCTTTTTAGATTCTTTATTTTAAAATATAGATTTAGAATATAAAACAATAAAACAATCCAATTGTTTTTCCATATAAAAAGGCTTTCAGTCCTAGCTTACGCTCATTCAGAAATCTGATTTAGTCAATTTTAACGGATGTAAAATAGCGGAAAGTTTTGATTGAAAAAATGCCAAGAGGATTATCAGAAGTATTACGAGCAAGAATAGTAACTTTGAGGGAAGAAGGATACACCACGAGAGAAATAGCACGCATAGTTGCTATACAAGATTATTTTTAGTATATGCGAAACCTGAATATAGTTTGTTCAGAATCAGTAACTGAATCGATTCCAATAATTTTTACACCATGTTATATTTTGTACCAAAAATATTTAATTACGCTTCCAAGTCGCGGGCCTTAGTGTTTTTGTTTCGATTTTAAAATTATCATGTCTTTCTCGTATTCAAACGTCCATTACACGGAGATGGTACGTACACTAGCTGTTTGTGGTGATCTGCATAGGTATGTTTTTGCGTGGACAACCAGGTAACTTATCAAGCTTATAACTTTGTGATTATTAAAGATACAGTTTTGAAATTTTTTTCATAGATTCTTTACATAAAAATACTAGACCCGTGTTTCGAGTTTCGCATAAACAAAAATTAATGTTGTATATCCCAATCCTGTGTCGTGACCACGTTTCTAGAGGTACCACGGGATGGCTAATTTTACTGACCAACCCCGCAGTGGTCGGCCAATTGTTTTGACTGCTGCCCAAAAGCGCTATATTAGATTGCTAGCAGCCCGTGACCCAACTACTACTGACTAACATAAAAGCAGAAGTTCGGGCCGCCTCTGGGCTTGAAGTTAGCACTCAGAACATTCGGAATTTCTTGCACCAGGCTGGATTACGAGCACGGAGGTCTTGGCGAGCTCCTTTGAATTCCCGGCAACGACAACGACGGAGATTGCAGTGGGCTAGCCATCGACAAAATGAAGAAGAAAACATTTGGCAAAACTGACGTATCCGTGTCTGGAGAAGACCAGAGGGGTAATTGCGTAACTTGCTATCAGTAGGAATTGGTTTTATATTGATAGTTAAACAACATTCATTGCGTTATTTACGTTGCTGAGCCGGCAATTTATTCGAACAAATGACGCAATGGATTAGGAATAATCTTCAATCCCATTCAGATTCTGATAGATTGTGCGTTTCGCAATTAGGGTGCAGGAGACCGTGAAAGGCAAAGAACTGCCACTAGAACAGTTCAGCAAGGCGGGAAATCGGTGTCTATTTGAGGTGGTATTATGATTGGAGCTAGAACGCCTTTGATCCCGTGTCGAGGCTTCATGACAGCATACATGTATAGAGCAGTTGCTATTGATGTAATTGTCAGACCATTCCGAGTAAACCATGGGCACCAATTTGTACTGGTCGATGATAATACGCCCGCCCATCGAGCTCAACGAGTCAATGCTGGTCTCCGAGAATAGGTACGACATCACAAGGTTAGACTGGCCTGCCGGCTTGCCTGACTTAAACCCAAATGGTACCGTGTGGTGCCGGACGTAAAGAATAACGCCACCCCATTTCTTCCCGTGGGTGTCGTAAAAGGCGACTAAGGGACTTACTAGAGAATGGGCAGCAGCGTTCTCTATGCATTTTACCACCATACTGCGATTGCATACCCGCCTGCCAAGCGTGGCGATTATGGTAAAACCCCACAAATTGGGGGAGGCCTAAGTCCAGCAGTGGACGTCTTACGGCTGAGATGATGATGATGAAACCTTTTATTAATATATTGTTGTTTGAGTTTGGTTAAACAGTATTTTTCTTTCTTTAAAATTTTTGTTACAATTTCATTATGATTACTTAATTACCAAATATTTTTTCATAAAAAGTAGTTTTATTTTGGAATTTCAAACAGGGTATTTGTATTTAAAGAAAACACACAACAAAGATTTTTTCTTGACAAAGTTCAATTTAAACAAGTGCTAGTCGGACTCGCTCACTGAGGGTTCCGTACAAACCTGTAGTTATTCAAGGTTTATGCATAAGGTTTATGTTTATGAAATTTAATGTTTCTTTTTTATTTTATTTTTGAGTTCATTGAATGAAAGGTAAATTGCGGTTTACGATTTATGACGTATTAAAAAAAAAACTACTTACTAGATCTTGTTCAAACCAATTTTCGGTGGAAAGTTTATATGGTAATGTACATCATATATTTTTTTTAGTTTTATCATTCTCTTATTTCAGAAGTTACGGGGGGGGAGGGGATGACACACATTTTACCAATTTGGAGGTGTCTCTCGCGCAAACTATTCAGTTTAGAAAAAAATGATATGAGAAAAACTCAAAACCATTTTTGAAGACCTATCCATAGATACCCCACACGTGTGGGTTTGATGAATAACCCATTTTTGAGTTTCAGTTCTGAGTATGGGGAACCACAATTTTTTTTTTCTATTTTTGTGTAAAAATCTTAATGTGGTTCACAGAATACATCTACTTACCAAGTTTCAACAGCATAGCGACCGACGCGACCGATAATACGCGACGCATCTTCCGTCAGATGTGAACCGACCCTAAGGGTTCCATTTTTTGCCATTTGGCAACGGAACCCTAAAAATTATATCAGCTTATGCTAGTGATCACAAACTTTTTTTGATGTGTGTACGCACTACGTTCACAGACTACGTCGCGGAGTTGTACTAAACTTATGAAGTGGACGATATTTTATTTATCAATTTAATATTAAAATCAAGTACTGTGAAATGCCGAATAGTACTTTCGTATAGGTACTTATACTAAAAGAAAGAGGTACTTACTGTAGACTAAATTCATAAATATGAACATTTTACACAGAAAAATAAATAATATTGAATTCCAATTAGTCATTGTTACCTACTTAAATATAATGCATTTCAAAACACTGAATAAGTCTAAATTGAACAAACCGCGACCAGATACTAATGCGACTATTAATCCATTTTATTTGACCTACCACACAAAATACGTTATGCAAGAGAGTAGCAAGCATTGAGTTGAAAAATCTGATGATTCCTTACATTTATTATTATTTCCATATTAGTTTTTCGCTTTCATTTCAGTTCGCTTCTCCAACTGGTAAAAAAATCCATCTCCGCAAGGTAGGTAAAAAGGTAGGTATTTAAAAAAAAATATCTTCATATTTTGAGGCCCTCCCTGTCACTAGTCAGTATGTATTGGGTATCCTAGTGAGATACAAGTCTACCATATGGACTTGTTTCGTCCCCTGGCTGGGCAAGCTGCCATATCTAATCTATACCCTAATTGGGTAAGAGTCAGTGAAGACACTATCAATCACAATCTCAATCATTTTGAAGGATATTGCTTCATTTTTTCGAAAAATCTGTCTGCTCAAACGCGTAAATTACGCAATGAATGTTGTTGAACTCGTTGAGAATCACTTTACAAGCGATTCTCACTGTTAGTGTGTTACGCAAATATCCTTCTGCTGATTGATTTGATGCAACATTTGATATATGATATGGCGTGATACCTAACATTGTTGAACGTGATTAGTTTCAATTGGTCGCTTTTTTTATAAGTTACAAGTTTGCCTGAAGTATTCTTGTAGAACGTTGTTCCGAAAGTTAATGAAGCGCAACTAATATACATAGATAAAGCGGTCAATTAATTAGTAACCTTAATACTATTAATTACCTATGCCTCAGTCTTAACTGCCGGTAACAATAGCTTAACCTCGAATTTATTGATTTTAGTCTGTTACCTTCCTTCCGTTGACTAGGATCTTCAACTTCATTTTACCTGCACCCTAATTGCGAAACGCACAATTTATCAGAATCTGAATGGGATTGAAGATTATTTCTAAACCATTGCGTCATTTGTTGGAATAAATTGTGGCTCCGCAACGTAAATAACGCAATGAATGTTGTTTAACTATGAATGTTAAACCAATTCCTACCGATAAAAAGTTCCGCAATTACCCCTCTGGTGTAGGTGAGCTGCATATACGCCAGAATATCAAGAGGTTGACTACTCAATATATTATTATTATATTTTACCAGGGTCTGACATTCAGGGTCACCCTAAGTGGAACCCTTGCTCATGTCGCCAGGCGCTTACGTCGCGGACTCGCGGCGTCGTCGTGCCGCCATTGTTGTTACTAGGGCTTCCATTACGTAATTACGTAATTACGAACTCATTTTACAGTATTTTCAATTCCGTAACTGAAGATGTCAATTCCGTACTTACGTTATTATTAGTATCATCAATCCATCAAAATAGTCAACCAATAAAAAAGCATTATACGTACACATTTATAATGTGGCAACACTATACTATATACCTACATCGAAACTGTACAAATAGGGTATTCCCCGCAGTTTATTTTATATCTATTTTGCAAAAAATAGTTCTAAGACGTACAGAATAGAGTTCAAATATATCAACTTGGCGAGTCGGCAAGGCCGGGGAGTCCCTGACGAAAAGTCCCTACGACCACGGGGAACTTAGGGGAACTACTATGCTCCTCACATTCTTAACTAAAAAGAAAGTAGTTTCATTGCTCAATTGTCGGTTGTTCAGTTCACATCGCTAGACTCTCGGCACAGTTGACACTTGATCTGATACTTAATTAAAAGTTGGTGGTAAATGCGCGCAAATATTAACAATTTGTAGCAGTTGTATCTTTATCGTGGGTGACTTTGAAATTTGAATGTGTGGATTATCTCTTCAAAGATGTAAGTACTTAAATCAGTCTTATTTAGTATTAAAAGGGCATTAAAAACCTCATGGGGCGTGGAGCATGCATAGTTCATACAAAATAATTTGTAAATCAAACATTTTCTTAAGGTGTATTTATTCCGATTAGATTATAGAATATCTAGGTTCCCAAATATATATTAATTAAGAACACTGATTAAAACATAAAAGGTCGGTACCTATCAAAAATTTGAAATTCCTCATAGTTCGTCTCTAAATCAGGAATGAATGAACTAAGCATGCTCTTTCGCCTATTATAGAAGAAAAAAACGTTTGGCTACAAAATAAGTGTTTACATTATTTTGTAATGAGTTGACAACTATGTTTAACCAATATCATTTTAACCTAACTTCCTTTTATTTTTTATTCAGGTCTTCTTCAAATAAGACTGTATACAAGGAGTTTTTGAACAAACGCACACAAAGCTCTATCTGGGAACATTTCTTGAGAGCTGATAATGGACAGAGTGTTGAATGTAAGCATTGCAAAAAAAAATTGAAAACTCCAGGTGGCGCAACCGGAGCGTTACACACTCACATGCGTGCCAAGCATATCGGAGAGATGCCGCAACAGCAGGAGTCGCAAAGCCCGAGTACATCAACGTCTAATAGTGGTCAAATTCAAACACAAAAACGTACGAATGAACCTTCACAAAAGAAAATTAAACTCACTGATTATTTTCAAATATGGAGGTTCGAGTGGCCAGAATGGCTGCATTGGATGGGATACCATTGAGCACATTTTGTACGTCAGAAGATCTGAGATATCTTTTTAAAAACTCTGGCTACGATGTGCCGAAATCTTCTACGACTATAACACAGATAATTCTAAAACAGAGTGATAACACAAAAAACAAATTGAAAAATCAATTGAAAATTATGAAGTCTGAAAATAAAAGATTTACTATCACGTTTGATGAGTGGACGTCTACCCGTAATAAAAGGTATATGAATATAAATATCCACAATAAAGACTTTGATATGTCCAAATATAAAAATTTGGGACTTGTACGGATACAGGGATCAATGCCAGCTGAAGTAGGCACTCAATTATTACAGCAACATTTGAGTGACTTCGGTTTAAGTCTGAAAGACGACATAATTGCTTTCACAACAGATGGAGCGAGTGTTATGGTCAAAATGGGTAGAAATTTTGACGGCCACCACCAATTGTGTATGGCTCATGGGATACAACTAGCAGTCCTGGATGTTTTATATAAAACACAAAAATCTCCAGAACCTGAAGTCCAGGAGGATGTCTCAAATACCGGCGCTGAAGAAGAAGATGAGGATGCGTTTATTGTAGAATCGACCAGAGTTCCAGAATCGGAGTTTTTATACAAAGGCACTATGAAAAAATTAAGAGATCTAATAAAATCGTTTAAAAACTCCCCTTTGAAAAACGACTTGTTGCAAAAGTACATTTTAGAAGAACATGGTAAAAATATTGACCTAATACTAGACTGTAAAACGCGATGGAACAGCTTATCAGATATGGTAGGCCGATTTCTCAAATTAAAATCATGCGTTTTAAGGCGTTATTAAATTTGAAATCAAATGCGAAATTTACAGACGAAGAGATCCACGACCTTCACGACATTCATTACAGCTTGGATGTAATAAAAACTACAGTTTTGTCATTATGTCGCCGTGATTCAAACTTATTGACGGCCGACGCTGCGCTTCGATTCATGCTAGAGAAACTTAATCTTCAGTCAAACGATCTCAGTGGAAAACTAGCCACATCTCTTAGAAAGAGAATTAAGGAAAGGCGAACAAATGTATTCGGTGTTTTGCAATATTTGCATAACAATGAGGAATTTTTTAAAACAGCTGCCTCAGAATATTTCACGAAACCATCGTCGGATGATATACGAATGTACATAGTGGAACTTTTGGAACGGTTGAAATATAATTCTACTCAAAAAAGCACTAATTCACAACCACAACTGAGTGCATCGGACGCAATTGCTACCAGTGACGATGATGACGAGGAGTTGACAATCGCACAACAGTTAGACAAAGAAATAAACAAAGTGACTGTAAATAAAACAATTTCAACAGTAAACACAGATCTCCATTCCATTATTAGGGTAGAAATGTGCATTTACGACAGCGCTGGCGGCGGTCGCGAAGTTTTTTTGACTGCAGCGTATAATTATTTACTTTCGATAACGCCTACAAGTGTTGAAGCCGAGCGAGCCTTTTCATCCGCCGGATATTTTTGTAATAAACTAAGAAGTTCCCTAGGTGACAAAACTTTAAATGCCTTGTCATTTATGAGATCACATTTTCAAGAAGAAAGATTATATTCGGGACGATATAAAATGGTTTGACTTAACTAAGTTCTTGAATAATTCATAACAATTAAATAAAATTAACCACCTCTTTAAATGAATCAATAATTTGACAGTACAGTGTTAGATTATTTTGTCATGGAACTATTTTTTTTTTTTTGTATCTATCTGTGGAGGCTTGTTATTAGCAATTTAGTTATATATTCTTGTTACTATAATGTTATTAGTCTGTAAGCTTTCTAAAAATTAAAAATAAAATAAATAAATATAAATAAATATTTTTTTGTTTAAATATTGTGTTTATTTTGATACATCCTTGAATTTGAGATAGTAAAAGATAACTGTAAAAATTGTAGATACTCTATCTACAATATTTACAAAAATTCATAATCAATTTAAAAAAAATAGGAAAAATTACGTAATTACGGAATTACGGAATTGGAGAAAAAAGTTGCGTAATTAGTTACGTAATTGACATTTCCGTAATTTTGGAAGCCCTAGTTGTTACGCGAAAGACAATGTTATTTAGGGTTTTCTTTCCCAATGTTTATATGTGTGAACTATTGTGTATACTTCCAATAAACGTTAAAACTAGAAAGGTGGTTTCCGTTAAATGACCTCCCTGATACTTGTAAAATACCGCATTCCTATAAGTTCAATTATGATCCAAAGAATGAGTTACTTTTGATTTATATTATTTCATTTTGAGTAATCGACCTCAAACCGGCGATTTGAAAAAAAAAAACGTATTTTTGTGAATGTCATCTGCACAAGTGTATGAATCACTTTTTACCACTTTCTAGAGAAGTGTGGAAGAAAAAGACATGTTGCGTCGACCCCAAATAAATTGGGATAAGGGCAGGAGAATGGTGACGGAGTTGCCCTGTTATTGGTCCCTTCGATTCAAACGTTATTGGCTTAATTTATGCGGCTCTTTATCTCAGCGTAATCTCTGAGTTGCTTATTAACAAGCCTCTCAAAAATCTTACCGAGGACATTGAGTAAACTGATGGGATGGTATCTCGTGTCGTGGTCTCCTACCAAGATTCTGGGACGATGTTGTTACTTATGGCTCCATTGAAGATGGTGGTCATAAGCATGATTAGGGGGGGCGGGGATTAATTGTTTCTAAAACTATCCTTTCAATACCAATGATATTATATATAAGTAATAACATACGATAATATTTTTTGAATACGACTGATCAAGATTAAAAAGTTTTTTTTTACTATGAGCGCATTATTTTAGCATGATGACTTTTTTGTATATTGTTCTTTAGACCTTAACAAATATATATACATCATCATTTCAGCCGAAAGATGTCCACTGCTGGACATCGGCCTCCCCCAAGCTCCGCCACTTCGACCGGTTTTGTGCTTCCCGTATCCAGCGGATTCCTGCGGCCTTCACAAGGTCATCGGTTCACCTTGTTGGAGGCCTTCCAACTCTACGTCTTCCGATACGCGGTCGCCTGTACCTTTCGGCCCCATCGGCCATCTGTTCTGCGAGCAATGTGCCCTGCCCACTGCCACTTCAGTTTAGCAATTCTTCGGGCTATGTCGGTTACCTTGGTTTTCCTACGGAGCTCTTCATTTCTGATTCGATCACGTAGGGAAACTCCAAGCACAGCCCTCTCCATCGCCCTTTGGGTGACTTTCAGCCTTCTAATAAGGCCCATTGTGAGCGACCACGTTTCGGTTCCATAAGTCATCACTGGCAACACACACTGGTCAAAGACTTTCGACTTGAGACACTGCGGTATGTGGGACGAGAAGATATTGCGTAGCTTCCCGAACGCTGCCCAGCCGAGTCGGATTTAACGATTGACCCCTTTCTCGAAGTTGGACCTACCTAACTGGACAGTGTGTCCTAGGTACACATATTCGTCCACATCTTCGAGTGTAGCGCTTCTGATCTTCACTGGAGTGGGTATCACATGAGCATTGGACATGACCTTTGTTTTGTTCATGTTCATCTTGAGACCCACTCTTCCGGAAGCTCTACTGAGGTCATCGAGCATTGTACTGAGGCCCTCCATAGTCTCAGCCATGACAACTATATCATCGGCAAATCGAAGGTGAGTGATGTACTCGCCATTGATGTTGACGCCAGCCCCTTTCCAGTCCAGAACCTTGAAGACATCCTCCAGTGCAGCGGTGAACAGTTTCGGAGAAATAACGTCTCCCTGTCTCACCCCTCGCTGCAGAAGGATAGGTTTCGAGGTCTGGTCCTGAAGTCGGACTGACATAGTGGCGTTTTCGTACAGACACTTCAGCACCTCGGTGTACCGATAGTCGATCTGGCACCGTTGAAGAGACTGCAGTACAGCCCAGGTCTCGATCGAATCGAAGGCTTTTTCGTAGTCCACAAACGCTAAGCAGAGAGGCAGGTTATACTGTTCGGTCTACTGTATAACCTGCCGCAGCGTATGTATGTGGTCTACGGTGCTAAAGCCTTTACGGAATCCGGCTTGTTCGGGAGGCTGGAAGTCGTCAAACATCGAGTCCTCCCCCTCTCTTCGGACTTCAGATAACCCTACTATCCCAGCCAACACAGATTAGCTGAATAAATTTTGCGTAAAAGCAATTCTTTTGACTTTAAGCTGGATAAAGTATTTGTATAACTTCTGTGTAAGCGCTTATACAGATGATATTCAAGCAATTTGGGCACAAAATATCTTGCTTCAATTTGGATAAAATTTGATTAACAGCCACATAGCAGCTGAATAAATGTACAACACACTGAATATCTTCTGCATAAATTCTGATTTTTCTTTAGTCCAGAAATTATACATATTTTATGCAGTTGTTAATTTGTGAGTTCAGATATTCAAATGATATTCAAAATTCCGATCTCAGGAGTAGTTTTACAAAGAAATTATGCAAGTAAAAAAAGGATAAATGTATTTTTCATTATGACGAAATTATTTTGTGTTACTTAGTTCAGAAAAATGTACGTCTTCAAAAATTTGGTATTTAAATTGTTTCATACATTTTAAGTATAAGTTTAAGGTGAATTATATAAACGCATGGCACTTTACTGTGAATTATCAATATGATTATTGTACATTTTTTGAGCGCCTTAAGATAAAGCTATAATTTAAATGGTAAACAAATGTGAAATAATATTTAAATTAAATTATCTTTACTTTTTATCAAATTTAAGTCCCAGCAAATAATGAGAATCAAATTTTGTATAACTGCTAATGTTTCCTACTCACTAAACAAAGTGTTTCCTAAGATAAATGTTGAGGATTTTTATAAAAAGAGGTTATGTCGAACCTTAGTTAATGGCGGACGGCCAATTTGAATAAAAGTGTCTATTTCAGTGATTATTTTGCTTATTTCTGCATAATAGTTCACATACGACTACATATCCAGAAATTATTTGATTTATAGTACAATAATTATACATTTCTCAGAAAAAGGTCTTAAATTACATAATGCAGTATACTCTTATTCAGCTTTTTAGGGTTCTTTTTTATAGAAAATAAATCCATGAATATTTGAGGTCGATGGGACCTATACTAATGTAGGTAGGTAGGACGCACTATTTTCTATTTTTTTTTTATATTACTGCACAGATACTATTTTTAGGGTTCCGTTGCCAAATGGCAAAAAACGGAACCCTTATAGATTCGTCATGTCTGTCTGTCCGTCTGTCTGTCTGTCTGTCTGTCTGTCCGTCCGTCCGTATGTCACAGCCACTTTTCTCCGAAACTATAAGAGCTACGCTGTTGAAACTTGGTAAATAGATGTATTCTGTGAACCGCATTAAGATTTTCACACTAAAATAGAAAAAAAACAGTAAATTTTGGGGTTCCCCATACATAGAACTGAAACTCAAAAATGTTTTTTTCATCAAACCCATACGTGTGGGGTATCTATGAATAGGTCTTCAAAAATGGTAATGAGGTTTCTAATATCATTTTTTTCTAAACTGAATAGTTTGCGCGAGAGACACTTCCAAAGTGGTAAAATGTGTGTCCCCCCCCCCCCCCCCCCGTAACTTCTAAAATAAGAGAATGATAAAACTAAAAAAAATATATGATGTACATTACCATGTAAACTACCACCGAAAATTGGTTTGAACGAGATCGAGTGAGTAGTTTTTTTTTAAAACGTCATAAATCGTAAACCGCAATTTACCTTACATTCAATCAAATGAAATATAAAAATTAAAAAAAAAATATTTTTAAACCGAGAATACCTACAGGTTTGTACGGAACCCTCGGTGCGTGAGTCCGACTCGCACTTGGCCGGTTTTTTTAGCTTTACATACTCTCGTGAACACTTTCTTCTTATTCCTCCCGTTCTCTTTCTTTTTTTCCATGAATCATTTACGCTTTTGTTATTATTTTTCTGAGGAGGCATATTGTTGATGAAACATTTATCAGTTTTGTCACAAAATGGTGAAATATCTGGATATAAACATACGATATCTTCACCTATCAGTTATTTGCTGCTTAAAATACCCACATTTTTAACTGATATTGTTTTAAGCTGAACATAAAGACAATTGTACTTATAGCGCTATAAGTTAGGTAAAACAAGGAGTTTATTTTCAATTATGCAGAAGTCAGCTGTGTAAAGATGAAAATATCTAAAATATTCAGCATCTGAATAAATTAGTACCATTTCGTACACTATGCAGCTTAAAGAAAATATTTCGTCTAATATTCAGCGTTTTGCTGTTTAACTGCTTTGCTTAAATATGTTATACAGGACAATGCAAAAACTTCAGCTACTGTGCAGATAATAGCTGTTTCAATTACTTTTATTTGAATATCGCTTGTTTAGCAGATTCTACTCTTGATTACTATTCAGCTTAAAAAAAATACCGCGAATTTTATACAGAATTTTAATTTAAGAACTCTCTTATTCAAAATAAAGCCATAACATCAGCTGTAATACAAAAGTAATAAAGCTTGACACTGCTTATTGTGGTATATTTTCGCTACTATCTGGCTTATGTGTTGGCTGGGATATCCCATCGTAACCTGCTCAATTCTTCCTCCAGTTCGGCAATCTTCTCGTCGGTCCGAAGTGTACGCGTGTTATATGTTGCCACTGTTGCCAGGTCCAACTGTCGGTGATTGTGGTAGCCGGATCTTTTCCCCCCTTCTTTGCACCCTTTGCCTCACCGTGGCCTTGACCGCTACCGTAGCCAAGGTTAGGTGGGCCGCCGGGCACTAATAGGGGCCATTTATTTTTGGTGCTTGTCATTTTGGGGGGGGGGGGGGGGGGGGATTGCCATAATCGCCACGCTTGGCAGGTGGGTTGGCGATCGCAGTATGATGCAAAAAAAGGTACAATTTTCCATAAAAAAGCCATTTTGACCTCAGTTTGTTGATTTATTTCGTGGGCAAAACGTAATTATTTGGACTTTTAATTTATTTTAGCATAAAGTTAGTGCCCTGTATTTTACAAAAAAAAAAAAAATGAAAAATATAAAAAAAACATAAGTATTATTAAATTTTTGGTCAAATTGGGGTCAATTTTCTTAGCTTATCGATACCCCTCCTTTAACATATGTAGTAGGTACAATGTAAACAAAAGTTTTTAGTACTTAACAAGTCTTTACATGAGCTTGGAAACTTTTGCTATAATATATTTAATATTATCTGTATGTAATGAAACCAAAAATTAACCATAAAATTGGTAAATAATTAAAAAATCTACCTACTTTTATTTAAAGAAATTATTCTAGTCACTACTGGTCAGGAAGTTACTATATTGTGTCAACATTATGTCGACGTGAAACGAGAATTAGTCACAAAGTTACTGAATTCCCAAAATGGTTTATTGTTTCCAGCGATTCTCAAACGTTCAGACTCGGAGGCCATAGGTATAAAATATCAAAATGTTTTTCATAGTATGATAAAAAAAATCTTTTTGCTTCTATAGCTTCTTTACCACCTACAGATGTACCCCTTAAAATATTTCGTGTATGAATAGATACACCTTATATATAATCTGAATCTCGGAAACGGCTCCAACGATTTTCATGAAATTTAGTATATTGGGGGTTTTGGGGGCGACAAATCGATCTAGCTAGGATTCATTTTTATAAAATTTCGTTTTATTCGTGTTTTCAATGACCAACTTTATCGATAATCAACTTGAACATAAATACAAGAATTGCTCGTTTAAAGATATCATTTCATTATCATTACATATTATAAAATAAAGTCACTTCGCTGTCTGTCTGTCCCTATGTAGGTATGCTTATATCTTTAAAACTGCGCAACGAATTTTAATGCGGGGTTTTTTAATAGATAGAGTGATTCAAGAGGAAGGTTTATATGTATATAACATGAATAATATAGTAAGGAAACGCTGATGATTTTAGAGGTTTCAAATGTGATGTCATCAATAAACTCATTTTTTTGCGCTTACATTGTGAACGCTGGCTGAAGCCCACGAAATAGAACAAAATTATGTACTACAGTATTGTACACATTAAAAAGGTCTACAAAAAAGTCAGCGATGGTATATGTCTATCTCTTAGGGATAACCTACAATAACCATTTTTTATCCTTTACTTTTTAGAAATAATGGCTTATTTACGAAGCGATTTTAAGCAATACAGCATTAATCCTTATACAATTAAATACATTAGATACATTGTGCATTATCATTAAAATGAATATTTTAGAAGATATCAGAGATTATAATAAAATCGCCGCAGAGCGGCTAGCGGGCCGTCCCGCGTCCGGCCGGCCGTCCCGGTTGGTAGCGGTCGGGTAGTGCAGGATTAATGGGATTGTAATTCATATTACTTTGGCTTCATAGTAAATGCGAATATCATGTGTGTTCGTTATACTCAAAATAAACCTAATAGTACTATTTCTCTTACAAGAGACCGCGAAGTATGGCTTACTGGGTCGAAAATGGCACACAGATATTATTTATTACCTTTATATAATCTATATTATTCCCACTACTGAGACACAGGCCTCCTCTGGGTGAGAGGGAGTCGGCCGTAATCTACCAACACGCGCTGGGCGTGCGGGTTGGTAGATGTCACATGTCTTCGAATTTTTGGTTCTAGGACATGCCGGTTTCTTCACGATGTTATCCTTCACCGTTTTGAGAGTAATATTGATGAAAATATTTACACAAAGTAAATGGCCTGCCTGGGCTGGACCCATGACCTACAATTCGTAAGTCGGGGCTGATACCACTGAGCCACCGCTGCTCTCACTCAACTGTTCTCTTAATACCTATATAACCTGGGTTAATGCATTCTTAATACATTAACCGCGGTAGTACGTCCTCTTGCGATAATTTCCGACAGCCACGCGGGCGAAGCCGCGGGCAAAAGCTAGTAAGATATATAATCTGAATCTCGGAAACGGCTCCAACGATTTTCATGAAATTTTGTATATGGGGGTTTCGGGGGCGACAAATCGATCTAGCTAGGATTCATTTTTATAAAATTTCGTTTTATTCGTGTTTTCAATGACCAACTTTATCGATAATCAACTTGAGAATAAACTGATTATTTTAAACACAATTTACCAAAAAATACCGAGCAAAGCTCGGCCATCCAGATATTATTAAAATAATAAGAAATATAAAAACAATAAAGGACGGCAAATAATTTTACATAAATACCTACTTTTAAGGTTTCTAACTTGTTTCTAAGTTCTAACCAATCAATAATTGTAAGCGCTTCAAACTTCCAGCACCACACTTATTTAATTATTCCAGCACCACACTTATTTATTTAATTATTAAATTAATGTTTATTTTGGCTTGCACCAATTAACACAAAAAAGTGTCTTTTATTTTTTTATTTTCCAATAGGGCCCCGAAATCATATGTGCCCGAGGGCCCCGGCATGGCCTAAGACGGCTGTGCGCGGAGGGGCGAGGTGGCCCGCGAGCCGAGGAGCAGTGATTGTGAGTGAAAACCATCTGGGATGATGAGCTCGCGTGGGACCGCCGGAGCCACGCAGCAACGGAGCCGTGACAGAAAGCATGCGTGCTGCATGTTGCATGCTCGCCTGCATGCAGTAAGCTTGCTTGCATGCTGCACACTTGTTTGCATGCTGCATGCTTGCTTGCATGCTGCACGCCTGCTTGCATGCTGCATGCTTACTTGCATGCTGCATGCTTGCTTCCATGCTGCATAAATGGTGAATGCTTGTTGCATTTCTGCATGCAGCTTGCTAACTATGATTTTTCTCTAATGGAATAGATGAGTGTTTCAATTATTATGGATATGAAATGTATGCCAAAAGATGATTCTAACTGTAAAATTTCTGAGATATGATAGTTCTGCCTTTTAATGACAATCGATGTGAAATAATCCCAAGAGACGATTCTGACTGCGAACTTTCTGCTATATGATGGTTCTCTTTTTTCATTACTATGGATATAAAATTTATGCCTAAAGATGTTTCTGACTTATAAAATTGATGAGTGTATGCCAAATGATTTTCTGTGAAGTGAAGTTTATGCCATCCGCTGTTATGCAAAATAATATTAGGTCTTTACCTATGAAATTGCCGTTCTGCAGTACTGGCCATTTCAAATCAAAATAATTTTTGTTTGTCTAAGAATTCTAATTTCAAATGAATTTTATTTTAAAAACATGGAATTCTTTTTCCAAAAGTAGTCATTTGTTTATTGATTAGTGTTACATTTTCATCGCATTTCAATCTTTTTCGTCATCATGGATACGTTAAAAATTCGAGTGATTATGGAATATGAGTACCGTCGTGGCAGCAACGCGGCACAACCCAAGTAGCACAGAACTGCATTATAAATGGTCACTTAAGGCCCACAGCGGTAATCTAAGCATTTATAAAGACTTATTAGTATTCACCTGTGCTGCAACAGCTGTTTCGAAAAAAACGTGGCCAACTATAATGCTTTTTTCTGTACAGTAATTCTATTAAGCACCACAAACACGCCACAAAGTCACTGTTATTCAGCGCTTAGTAGTGCAGTACCCTATTAGCTGTAAGTTTTCTGAATAATAGCCCACACGTGTACTATACAACCGTTGCATTTTAAGAGAGAACATATCACCCACTATAACATCATCAGTTACTTTGTGAAGTTATTTAACAAAAATTTAATGCTTCATGCTGCATACAGATTCACTTTTCCCCTATTAGTCAGGTGTTTACCATACACTCGAATAACAGCATGTATCCAAGTATCGGCATACGCGAATGGAATATTGGACGCGACGGGTTCCGTATGTTATATTTATTAATAAATAAATAAATAAAATGAAATTAATTTATTTCAGACATAACCCATATTACAAAAATTAAGATAAAAGTAACAATGCTGCAGCAGAAAAGAATAAAATGTCACTAACAAAATAAAAATATACGTCACATAGTTGAAATAAAATAAAATTTCAAATTTACGTCGGATTTAAATTAAAGTAACAATAAATAATAATTGCACATATGAACAAAACAATACAAAAAAGCCTTTATAAATAGAGGTCAGTGTGTTTGATGACATTAGGCTGAGTAGGTACAAAAATGCCCTGCTACAAAAATCTTCTTATAACCTACCCATTTTCGGGACTAATATGGTTGCGACAAAATTAATATTGTTGTTTTATATGTTTCTGGTACTTACCTAAAAATGAAGAAAATTTATTAAGAGAAATCCAAGATTTTTTTAAAGTAATAACCATTCGAGACTTTTTAAGATTCCAGATTTCGACAATTTTTCTCAGAGGTAGTCAGTTAGGAAATACCGGCACAGCTAGCATCTAAAAAAAACAACGTAATTTTCTTTATGTTTATTTAATGTTCCCTTTTTAAAGTACAATTTAGGGTGTAACCACCCTGGTCCAGGCCTTGAATTTTCATCTTTTTATAATTTCAAGGAGTACAAAAGTACTTCTCGGTGGCCACCATAGAATTTCCTTAGTTTTCCACTGTGCAGGAACGAATGTTAGATCGACAACACCTCTCTCTATAGTCTGAACTATTTTGAAAGTCTCGTTCTGTAAAAACAAGAAAAATATACTTATAATAGAAGTATCAGTTTCTTAATGACAACATTATCTATACAGTTTTTGAGGAAAAAAACAAAAGATACAATAACATATTAAATACCTAAACTTAACGTAACATAATGCTATTTCATGTGGAAGTAATTAAATTATTTGGCCAGAAAAATACATTATCTTTAGATAGGTACCGACTAATTTATAGGTATTTTGTCGCATATTGAATAAATCAATAACTTATGTATTATACATATAATTAAATTATAATCTCAGCTACTTAAATTACAATTTTAATTAAGTACTTATCGTCGAATAACAACTAAAAAAGGGAACAAAATTGCTTTAAAAGAACCACGGCATCTAGGTAACTGACACAAATGTGAACCAATACTACTCTCCTAATCGATCCATGTCTGATTTGTATTTCACAAGTGCTAAACTATTTTACTCTTGGCTGAATTACAGGCCACATGTGAACACCCGTACAGACCTTAGCATTAAATTGAGATTAAAACTGTTCACTTGCCATCCGCCATATTCACTGCGTTACTTTGTAGTATTATAAAATTTTATCTTTTAATTTTTGTTTATTTTAGAGGATATCAATTGTAAATATGGATTAAAAAATAATTACACGAAAACAGTTTTTTTTTTGTTACTTTGTAAAAAAAACGAATATATTAATTTTATTTTCATTCTAATTTTGTTGCTTTTCTTTTAGTATTTAGTGGTATTCCGAGGGCGCGTGAAAATTTTGAACTAAATATGTATGGTATTTGACAGTAAAGTTACCTTCCCAATAAGATTTCAAATATAATAGGAGGAAATCGATGTTTTACTTACCTTCAATTTTATGTATGTATATTCTCACAAATGGCACCTGAGATCTTGCACACAACGATACACTTCATGTTTTACAATTTGACAGTTCATATCAAAGAAAAATAAATAATTTAAGTTATTGCATTCCACAATTCCGCTCAGTGTGTACTTTCAACTGTATAAAAGTACACACAATGTACACATTCGTCTTCCTTGCTGTATAATAAGTAACACGTGCCTCATTAATCAGGCAATATGCAGCTCTTTAGGTGACTGTTACACACATAAATGCTACTATAATGTTGTTATAATGCAATTATTTGTCAATTGGATTTCTTATACAGCTATGTGCTGAATAATTTGTGCCCAAATTAGAGTTATATCCTCTGAGGATGCGCTGTCTACGCTATTATTCAGCAACTAATGCATTCACTGTGCACTGTTAAAATGCTGTTATACAGCACTTTTGTGCTACTTGGGAAGCGGCACGCAACATCAACGACGTTTACGGAGCTAACACTACAAACCAACGCACCACCTGTTATTGGTTTGCTCGCTTCCGTTCTGGAAATTTCGACCTGAAAAATGAACCTCGCGGTCGTCCGAAGACTTTGGTCGACAATGACGAATTAAAGGCGATTGTGGAAGCCGATGATACACAATCTACGGCTGAATTAGCAGCAACTTTCGACGTTAGCGTCAAAACAATATTGTTCCATTTGCGTCAAATTTTCAAGGTAAAAAAGCTTGACAAATGGGTGCCCCACGAACTCAATGATCGCCAGCGCGAAGTAGGTACGCGTCGAGACGTGCCTTGCACTGCTCAACAGACACACAAATGAAGGAATTTTGAACCGCATTGTTACCTGCGATGAAAAATGGATTCTGTTTGATAACCGCAAGCGCTCAGCAAGTTGGTTGGATCCTGGTTCAGCACCTAAACAATGCCCTAAACGAAAACTTACCCCTAGAAAAGTGATGGTCACTGTTTGGTGGTCTAGCGCCGGTGTGATTCATCACAGCTTCTTACCAAACGGGGTGAGCATTGCTGCAGATGTGTACTGTGAAGAACTGAACTCAATGATGGAGAAGCTGGCACATCTCCAACCAGCATTGGTCAATCGCTCGTCTCCGCTGCTCCTGCACGACAACGCGCGACCTAATACTGAATTTGGCGTTAATAACTTTAATAACTTCTTGGCGGGAAAAAAATTCAATACCCGAGAGGCAGTACAAAATGCCTTTGAAGAATTGGTTGCCTCCCGTCCAGCAGATTTTTTTAAGAAGGGCATCAATAAACTGCCACTGCGTTGGCAAAGATGCATTGATTGCATGGGTGATTATTTCGATTAAGAGCCATTTTACATTTTTGCGCGAATATCTAAGATTTTAGTCGCCTTATTTACCTCTCATCTCATCATTATAAATACTCTGGGATTGACGAACACATGTAAAAAATAGATCAATCTTTTGTTTTGTTACTTTTAGTAGCACATTTACAAAAACTTATTTGTTTACTTCGTAGTAATTAATCTCCCACAACTAGTTTTCTTAAAAATCAGCGCAGGGTCAATTTCAGACTCCTATTTCTATCATTAATATGTAGAAATTTGAGTAAAAAAAATACACAAAACATCAGACATATAATGTAGTTGTTACATTTAGTACAAAAATATTGATTTTTAATAAGCTTAATTAGTAAAAAAAATAAGTCTTATGGCAATTTTTGCGATTTAATCGCAATTTTATCGCGTTTTTTTGGTTTGAATAAGGCATAATTACATTAAAAAATTCATGTCAATATAAAGTATGCTCTATAACGAATCGAATTCTCAAGTTTTACTTAAATCCGTTTATTTAATTAGACAAAATATCGTTTTTGAAATCACTCTAAATAAGAATAAATTACGATGCACACGCGGGCAGTGTTTAGTACGGCGCAAGCGCCCAACGAGGCAGGACCTGTGCCATTTTTTCCCGCGTCTCAGTTTTCGGGTACTCGTATCGTGAACGCAAAAATATACTACGACTACAACATTTTGCTACTCTTCGCATTTTATTTTTTGTATAAGGTAAGAGTTTCGTTTATTATCAATGAAAGCATTATTTTAATAAATTGTAGAAAAATGTTGACTAAAATAATTTATTTTTACTAAATCTGAATATTTTTAATCGCGATTAGAAAGGTGTGGAATACAATTAGTGGTCATGAACAAAAATTCACACCAACACCTCGCCTCACGTCCAAAAAAAGTACTGTATTTTTTTTTCTTTTGCTTATATCTCGAAAATGGCTTGTCCTATCGTAAAAATAATGACATTTTCGACTCCCTTAATCCCTTTATAAAACCCCTCACATATAAATCTCAACACGTGGGTAATATTTTTTTTATAGAATTCAAACAAAAAATGAAAAATCTAAATATATAAAAGGCAAACCTGACTGACTCATCTATCAACGCACAGCCGAAACTTCTGAACGGATTTCGCTGAAATTTGGCATACAGATAGTTGTAATGACGTAGGCATCCGCTAAGAAAGGATTTTTGAAAATTCGCCCTCTAAGGGGGTGAAAAAGGGATTAAAATTTTGTATGGAAGTCCGTCATTTTTAGAGCTACAAGCCTGAAACTTTGTTTTTAGGTTAACAAATAGAAATAAACAATTTGGTGTCCTAGGGTTTTTGAAAACTCAACCCCTAAGGGGGTGAAAAAGGCATTTGAAAGTTTGTATGGGGAAACAAGATCAGTTAAACTATTTTATTCGAAACTTCCTATCAATAAATGAGTAAACACGTGTGTGAGACTCTTTCAGAATTCAACCCCTAAAATGTAGAAAAGGGGTGACAAATTCTGAAAATCAACATGGGTATCGTTTTTATGATTTATTGGGTCGCTGATTACGATAACAACAACTATTTCACAAAAATTGCACAAAAAACATAAAACAAAATAGACAAGAAGATTTATACAAAAAATTGCACAAAATTACTCCTGAACAAAAATAATATAATTTAAAAATTAAAAAACAATGAAAATAAACAACCAAACCATTTTTTTTTTTCAAATGAATTATATGGCAAAACCAAAAGAAATACTGAGGTGAGAAATACTAACCTATTTTGTATTGATCCTGAATGATCTTCCCTTTGAATTCAAACGAATACAGTTTCCCCTCAAAGTGCTTTGCAATGACCAGAATCACAAGGGCAGACATTAAAATTTGTGGGTATAGACTTGAGAGAAAACTGTTTTTCACACGGGCAATTCTATGTGGCTTGCTCTCGCGTAAGCTCGCCCAGTAGTCTGATAATTTTGGCATACAGTAATAGATTAGCAAAAAATGTGGTTTATAAAGAAGTTTTGTAGTTTACTAGCTTTTGGCCGTGACTTCGTCCGTGCAATTCTACTTCCTTTCTTAGCGCTCGCTTACGCTACGATACGCTACGAAGTCGCTGGCAAAAGCTAGTTCCATATAAAACACGTCCAGGCTGCCCCCTTGCGCGCGCCGTCGTCTCTCAACAAGTTCATTGCGTAACGCACACAAGTACCAAGTTGCGAAGCCAAAAGAAAAAAAAATACCACGTTGAGTCGCGATTGTCAAATTTGATTTCAGTCGTGTCAAAATATTTTTTACATTTAGAGATTATTTCTTCCAGAATAGCGTAACAATTCTCATAGCTAAAAGTAAGGAATTTTAGAGATAGTTTAGTTCGGCGTACAACAGAATCGGCACCAATATGTAATTGTTTGAATTTTTTATTTTTATTGTATACTTTACATAACATATATTTGTATTTTTTTATTAGTCTAGAAATCTTTATTAGACTGACTAAATAAAAGTAAGTATTTTCATAAATCTCTAAATACCGCATTATAATTCTAGCGGCTCAAGATTGTTTAGACCGGCTCGACACTCGCGTTACACTGTTTGTATTGTGCATGTTTGGATAGCTACGCACACATACATAAGATTGCCGTCTTTTACCTAAACTCGAGCATTCTAATTTTGTGAGAGGCCTCTTAATACAAATAAAAAATACATGAAAAAAAATCGTTTAATTTTTTTCATACAAAACGGCATTTTCGTATGTATAGACCTATTATTATTACGAAAAAAATTCTGCCATAAACGGTGGACTCTTTTTTTGGATGGGAAGTCATCAAATGTCTTCTCCCGCTCTGGGCGGAGCGGGAGGGTGTGTCAGACTTTTACTGACTAAAACCCACCCGTGTTCCTTCAGTTGCCCATGTGCCAGGGTCACCGTATCTCTTTCGAACAATCTTGCGACCCTGGCAGGCATCGGTCCTAGCAGACCCCTTCAATGCTGCTGACATCTCTTTGAGGCGCACGTGGAACACTACGCGCTGCCGACCCGAGTCTGGTCCTTACCGGGCGCCGGGCGGCGAGCTACCCATTGCTCGCCGCACGCAAGCTCGCGCCTACGGTGGCCGGGAGTCCCCTATTGACTCCCGAAGCCCGGCGCGTCTCCTCCCGCGGCGGCTAGGGACGTGAGGGCGCAAAGATTGCCACTGCCTCACGCGCCCCGCCTCCTCCTTCGCGAGCATTACTGCTTCGCAGAAGGAGGTGTCGGCTTCCCATGCCCTCTCGCTCTGTTCCATGTCTCGCACCAAAGCCATAATGTTATGTACAGACGCGAGTTCAGTGTTCAAGCCGCTCTCAGATCTCAGTTAAGTCGAGTGGAGTAACTGTGCGCGCACGGTCGTAAAAATCCGATTGACAATGTTTTCGAAAGAACTGCCGACACGACAGGTATTTATCCAAGAAATTTGTCTTTTAGTCAATGCCAGTCATTGTTTTTCCTTTCTAATACTAAGTTTTAACGGTATTATAAGTTTCAAGCCATTTTATTGTTTTATTTACTAATAGATTATTGAGGTTATGTTTTCTAGTTTGACAAATCGCGTGTACGTTAACTCTTGATGTTTGATACTTGAAATTGAAAAATGTACCTACATGGAATTAATATGATTGTCTTTATATTTTTTTCAAAGTAAATCGCACAGTACAATTAGAGAAATAGTTAATGAAGGTGAAAAAAATTAAGGATTTTTTCTACACCTGGAGAAACACCAAAACAGTTGGCAGAAGAAAGAATTAGACGACTTTGATCTGTGTGCAATTAGACAAAAATTTCAACACTATAATGAAACAGGCAAGTATTTTTTTTTTTTTTTTGTTAATGCTATTATCGCATACCACAGTAAAAAAAAAGTATAATTTATGTTTATTATTTTTCAGGTGCCTATTCTACGTAATATATTACCTATAGTTTGAGGATACGGGTTGTAATGGGAGCCGTAAATAAGAAAAGTAAAACTGTCACATCAGTGTTTCGTAGGTCGCGCCTATACCTCACGATATCTCAAAACAGAATGTGGGGTTGAAGACCCTTTTCCCAACATCTCTCTTAAACCAAAAAAACATTATTAGTTATTCCTCATAGGCCGACCTACGACTACGTTCGGTAATCCATATGCAGACCACATGTTACCGCCACTCTCGAAACCATTTGGAAAAAATCTATCATAGCACGGTAAAGGAATACACGAATGATGTTATGTCACGTTTTTCTTTTTAAATTAAATCTAAATTTTAGCGTGTTATTTCATTTTCATTGTCATGTGAATAGTGATAATGTTATGTACAGACGCCAGCACATCGCGCTACTACAATCTGTCATAGATTTTTAACTTTGTCGCTAAAGCATTCGGTTCAATGTTAATTGGGAGAATTTGACAGTTTCTAGTAGCTTGATGTGCTGGTGTCTGTACCCCACATAGACATACCTGACGGCTTCAATAGTCAACTGTTCGAGTTTATTCGATATTGCCCGTACCTTTCAAATGCGACATGTTATAGGTACTCTCTGACTTCCGATTAGTTTCCGACAGTGAGCAGCTGTAAGTCGCCTTCTTGTCGATTATAAACTGTCAGCATTAACAGGATTCGTTCAGTATCATTCATGTCAAATTTGATATAGGCATACCAACCATCGAATGGTTGTAAATACCCTAGATGGTGGCCGCAAATGCGATTGCTGAACATTATGTCTTGTGTATCGGGTTCAATCGGCAATCCCTGAGTGT
The DNA here is from genome assembly GCA_932294355.1 of Aporophyla lueneburgensis. NCBI lineage: Eukaryota > Metazoa > Arthropoda > Insecta > Lepidoptera > Noctuidae > Aporophyla > Aporophyla lueneburgensis. Next base: position 13,977,683 of record OW028746.1, on the reverse strand, counting down.
AATTTATTTAATTTTGAAACTGAATAAGTTTGCATTATGTTATTATGATAGCACTCTTAGATAAAAGGTTATTCCAGCGAAATAATGCGCAATCTACTAAATACAGTGAAAGTAAAAGACTTTGTGCCTATCAAGTCTTGAAATCTTGACTGATGAGAATTTCCGGGATCTCGTGTTTGTGGATTCAAACAACAAGTATCTTATCACTTTTAGTCCTAGTATACAGGGTGGCCATACCTGCTAAGCAGGTGCCCTAATTTTTTCCAGACTCTTTTTTGCCAAGCTGTACATTCTTTTGGTGATAATTTTGATGCATCAGTAAAGAAAAAAATCCATCCTTCCCAGTATTGTTTGACGGCTAACTCGAAGTCGCATCTTGCGTTTTAAAAATTCTTCGACATTCCCAGTCCCAAAACGGCCTTTGGTTCGAAGCGGATCGTTTCAAATGCAGCGGAAAAGACGGGGAGGATTGGATATTGACAAACAGGCGAGGAGATGTTTTAAGCTCTCTGTACCTATTTATCAATAGAGGAACTGTTTTATTTTTCCAATAAGGAGTGTGATTGAAAGAAAGGTAAGGTAAAGAAAGGTCGATTTGCTCTAAAATTGGGAGTAAAGGATGGGATGAACGAGAGAATACTTTGGAAAGGAAACGATCTGCCAAATAATGTCTTCTAAGGAATAAGGGTGGTTCTGCACATTCATTTTAAAGTGCATTTATGGGAGAGGATCTAATGGCACTAATAATCATTCTCAGGCATTTGGCCTTGATGCTATCTAGCATATAAGGCTAAGGTTAATTCTACTTATACTTCGACTTGTAATCGTATTCAGTACTGACAGTTCAAAGAAAAATTATGGTACCATACTAAAACTAATAGTGTTGGGGTAGTGAATGTTTTCGCGTAAAGAACGAATGATAAAATGGTTTAATTTAAATTAATTTTTAAGATGTGTAATGAATAGTTAATCATTTTTGATGACGGTAACTTTTTATTTTTATTTTCTTCTTATAAACCAAACTAAATAAAAAGTCTTGTCTTTTTTTTACTTTTGACTAAAGTAAAAAAAAGACATGACTTTTTATTTAGTTTGGTTTTATTTTTCTGGTTGGACGATGTATGTATATTTCGATGTAATAAATACCATGTTTATAGGCAAGTTATTACATTTCAAACAAAAAGTTTGCATGTAAGTACATTATTTCAAGTTCATTTAATTTCGTTCATTCTGCCACACGTCACTAACTTTATTTTGTCAAAATGTAGTCCCCTTCAACTGTCAAGTCACTGAATACGATTAAAAGTCGAAGTATAGCTGTCAAATTCTTAGACATGCAATAGTAGCGAAATCTGAAGTGAGTAATGGCCGTTCTAATCCCGATTAGATTGGAATTTTCTAAAAGAGTTAAATATTAAATGTTGTACACACGTTAGGGGAAATTCAAAATCAGTGGGTGGCAACTAGAGATGGGTCGTACTAGATTAATTTTGTATTAGGTGCACCTAGTCCAAGTCCGTACAAATACTAGATCCAAATACCTATTCCACCTAGTCCACCTAGTCCATGAAATACGCATACTTTATGGATGCTTAGTCTTTGCGTACCACCGATACGAGTAGATACGTATGTAAGCAGTAAGAAATTGTAATCTCCCCTTCATAATTTACGCAGGCTTATGACTATCAACGTAAAGATTTATCTATGTTGGTCGTTGTCCGTAAAATGATTACAAGCGACACTTCTTTTTCTGAGAGCTATTTTTTAAAACAAATACATTAATTTATGTTACAATAAAAAATAGATCTAAGTTCTTTAACGATTTATCAACATTTCGTTACGAAAACAGATCACTAAATAAGTCCGATAGTATGTGTTTGCAACGTCGAGTAGGTATTAAAACGTCAAGCGAGATCACATTCGCATGAGTCCGTAGGTACTTGATACTAGACTGCATCATCATAGTCTTCATTAGCATCGAGTATTGTCAAAGTACCTATTCTATAAAATCCGCCTAGTCCGGACTAGTCTTGAGTCTCGAGACTAGTCCGACAGACAAGGATGGAGGGACTGCGGAATAGTGTAGTTAAAAAAGGAGACAGTATTCTAGCACAACACAGGGCGTGTCACGTTACTTTTATGCCGTTGAAATATGGTTCAAATTCAAGTGACTAACACACGAATGATTTTGCAAATATGAATGAGCTATGACTATGCTGCTTTCTCGCTTCACCGCGTAGTCAGTACTTTGATTCGCGCGGACCGCGGGTGCTGTGTACTGCGTAGGCACAGTGAGACTAGGTGCATCAAGTATTTTTAAAGTTGGAATAGGTGCAACCTAGTCTCTTTAAATACCTAATCCCTGTATCTGTTCTGGTATATACGCCTCATCTCTAGTGGCAACACACAGTTTGTCTGTGGTACGTAGAGATTATGGATCAGAAATCAGGCGGTATTGTCCTACCCAAATAAAAAAATACACGTTTCAAGTTATTACATAAATTATAAAATTTATTACAACGGAGTAATAAAATAACTATTACTTTCAGCGTTATAGATTTGTGGTGAATTTAAAAAAAATATATAATTCTGGGACCCAAAAAATAATCATAGACAACATGCGTGTAAGCTTTTTCAAGCTTCACGAAAACAACGGATTAGTATGTATGGTAGTGCGTTAGACTGATTGCGCCGCAAATTATTTTCTCGGGTAAGTTATTAAATTTGTCATTATTACAAGCTACTCTTTTCCGTTATGTGTCTAAAGAAATAACAAAAGTTTAGTCACAAACACAATGTTACGATTCATAGCAAACATCCTCACTCTCTATGCGGGGTGTGTGCTCTATATTTTCATTTACAACAAAAAAGAATTTGTAATTATCTTATTTTATAGGATTTTCGTAATCTTTGCACTCAATACAAGTCATTTTAGCCACAGTTCGATTGGTTAAACAATTCTAAAATTCAATTTTTATCTATGCATCATGAAGAGGTTATAGCTGTTAAAATCCTTCCTAATTCAGGAATTCTTTTTTTCAGTGATACGTATGGTGAGGAATGAATGTGAAAAAATTTGCAGAGTTTTGATTGTCAATAAAGGGAACAGATTCAATAAGTTGTATCAAACAGAATGGCAACTTTAGAGCAACAAGCTTCTAAACTTTTGGATTTCAACCAGAAATTAGACATCACTCTACTTGATAATATAGTTGGATGTCTGTACTCAACTGTTGGAGAGCAGCAACGGACTGCACAGGAGATACTGACTGCACTAAAAGAACACCCTGATGCCTGGACTCGTGTTGACACTATTTTGGAGTATTCACAAAATCAGGAAACAAAGTACTATGCCTTACAAATATTAGAACAAGTAATATTAACAAGATGGAAAATATTACCTAGAAATCAATGTGAAGGTATTAAGAAGTACATTGTTGGTCTCATTATCAAAAACTCCTCAGACCCCGTTACAATGGATAATAATAAAGTGTATTTGAAGAAACTCAATATGATCTTGATTCAAGTATTGAAACGAGAATGGCCTCACAACTGGGAGACATTTATAAGTGATATTGTGGGTGCATCGAAGACAAATGAAAGTCTTTGCCAAAACAACATGGTGATTTTAAAGCTACTTAGCGAGGAAGTGTTTGTTTTTAGTACAGGGCAACTCACTCAAACAAAAGCAAAACATTTAAAAGACACCATGTGTTCTGAGTTCAGTCAGATATTTCAACTCTGCCAATTTGTCCTTGAAAATTCTCAAAATGCACCATTAGTGGATGCCACGCTCCATACTTTGCTAAGATTTTTGAACTGGATTCCTCTTGGGTATATTTTTGAAATGAAGTTGATCAGCACACTAATATTTAAGTTTTTGAATGTACCAATGTTCCGTAATGTAACGTTAAGCTGCCTGACAGAGATTGCTGGTGTGACTGTGAGCAACTATGAGGAACAGTTTGTTGCTCTGCTTGTGCAGACCATGGAGCAGCTTGAAGCGATGCTTCCACTCACTACCAACATACGCGAAGCGTATGCCGCCGGTCGGGATCAAGAGCAGGTTTTTATCCAAAACCTTGCTCTATTTCTCTGCACCTACTTGAAAGAACATGGGCAACTTATTGAAAGAAGAGGGCTTACAAACACTCTAATGAATGCCCTACGCTATCTTGTTTTGATATCTGAGGTAGAAGAAGTTGAGATTTTTAAAATTTGTCTGGAATTTTGGAATGCACTAGCTGCTGATTTGTACAAGATTGCACCATGCTCACACACATCAAACATGTACACACTTGGGAAGAGTGTTGGTAGGAAAGCATTGTATTCTGATGTGTTGAGCAGTGTTCGCTACATTATGATCTCTAGAATGGCTAAGCCTGAAGAAGTATTAGTGGTGGAGAATGAGAATGGTGAGGTGGTACGGGAGTTTATGAAGGACACTGATTCAATTAACTTGTATAAGAATATGAGAGAAACATTAGTTTATTTGACACATTTGGATTACCAAGATACAGAACGCATTATGACAGAGAAACTTCAGAACCAGGTAAATGGCAGTGAATGGTCATGGAAAAATCTGAATACATTATGCTGGGCTATTGGATCGATTTCAGGTGCAATGATGGAGGAAGATGAGAAAAGATTTCTTGTTGTCGTAATTAAAGAGCTGTTGGGCCTTTGTGAACAGAAAAAAGGGAAAGATAATAAAGCTATTATAGCTAGTAACATAATGTATGTGGTGGGTCAGTATCCCAGATTCTTAAGAGCTCATTGGAAATTTTTGAAAACTGTGGTGAATAAACTTTTTGAATTCATGCATGAGACTCATGATGGCGTCCAAGACATGGCATGTGACACGTTCATTAAGATTGCAATAAAATGTCGACGTCATTTTGTCACAATACAAGTTGGTGAGGCGTGTCCGTTTATTGAGGAAATCTTAAGCACAATCAGTTCCATTATCTGTGATTTACAAACACTTCAAGTCCACACTTTCTATGAAGCTGTAGGATACATGATTAGTGCGCAAGTGGATCAAGTGGCTCAAGAGCAGCTCATTGAGAAGTACATGCTGCTGCCCAACCAGGTTTGGGATGATATAATATCCCAAGCATCGCACAATGTGGATATATTGAAAGATCCAGAGGCTGTTAAACAGCTTGTGAGTATACTTAAAACAAATGTGCGTGCCTGCCGTGCTCTAGGGCATCCATATGTTGTACAGCTGGGTAGAATATATTTGGACATGCTGAATGTTTATAAAGTAATGTCTGAAAACATCAGCCAAGCCATTGCTTTGAATGGTGTTGTGGTAACCAAACAGCCACTGATTAAGAACATGAGGATAATAAAGAAAGAAACACTCAAATTGATTGCTAGTTGGGTGTCTCGCTCTACAGATAATAGCATGGTTTTGGAAAATTTCATTCCACCACTTCTAGATGCGGTTCTCCTTGATTACCAAAGAACTGCTGTGCCAGATGCACGAGAACCTGAAGTGTTATCATGCATGGCTGCAATTGTTTATAAGCTAGGAGGGCATATAACATCTGAAGTACCAAAAATATTTGATGCTGTTTTTGAATGTACTCTCGAAATGATTAACAAAGACTTTGAAGAATATCCAGAGCACAGGACAGAGTTCTTCCTTCTATTACAGGCAGTGAATACACATTGTTTTAAGGCATTCCTAAGTATACCGCCAGCACAGTTCAAACTGGTATTGGATTCCATTATCTGGGCATTTAAGCACACTATGAGGAACGTGGCTGATACTGGTCTTCAGATCCTGTACCGGTTGCTGCACAATGTAGAGCAACACCCACAGGCAGCACAGAGTTTTTACCAGACATATTTGTGTGATATTTTAGAACATGTGTTTAGTGTGGTAACAGACACCTCTCATGGCGCCGGTCTAACGATGCATGCTACGATATTAGCATATGTCTTCTCACTTGTAGAAGCTGGCCGGGTAACTGTGCCACTTGGGCCCACACCAGATAATGTCCTCTATATTCAGGTAAGAATATTACTTGATATGATTCACGCTTGTTACGTATCAAACTAAGCTATGTTAAGGTTATATTTAAATAAATCTTGAACTTAACAAATAACCAAGTGACCTACACTTTCCCATTGGTAATTAATGACTACATCATTAAGATAATATTAAACTAGTGCTCATTTACTGATACATTTGCACAATATCATGAGAATATGTAACTACTGTAGCCAAATATAAAAAATATGTGTGTTAATCTTTTCAGGAATATGTGGCCAATCTACTGAAACGAGCGTTCCCCCATCTAACAGACAATCAAATTAAAATCACTGTTCAAGGGCTGTTCAATTTGGATCAAGATATCCCTGCTTTCAAAGATCACTTAAGAGACTTTTTAGTTCAAATAAGAGTAAGTATGATATCTATTGTCCTTTATGTATGATTAATGAGTACTTGTACGCCCGCAGTGTCGCCCGCGTGCGATAATCACATGGCTAAGACCTGGGTTGGGTTAACCCAGGTCAAAAATCGTCTCTAAAAAAGTCAATTCCTACTTAAAAAAAATTAGCCGTTCATGTCCCCTTGCTGGGCGAAGGCCTACCTACTCTCTTTCCAAGTCTGTCCAGAGTTGCCAGGACTAATTTTTATTTAAAGAGTCCAGCTCAACCAATTAAATTAGCATCTAAAAAATCATATCTATATAATAAACAAATTGATAAAGCAAAACCAAATCAGTGTTAATCACCCTTACTATCCCATAAACTTGAACTACAAAAACTGCCCTTACTGAAAAATTAGGTTTAGGTCATTATTAGGTTACCTAATATTGCACATGTGTTTCGCTGAACTGAGCATTCTAGAGAGAGGTCAAAGCATTCGGAAACAATATTTCAAATATGTTGTTCTAGGTCAAGATATTTATTTTTCCATATGTACATTATTAAAGTTTGCGAATTACAAAAGCAGCAATCTATTTCTATTATGAATAATTAAATATATTATATAGAACATCACTATTTATACCTAAGTGTAAAAGTATACGAATCCGCGCAGACTAAGTAGGCATGCGCTGAGACGCATGCCATAGGTTCAATGAATAGCTACCGCATCGTCGTAAACGCACTCAATTTGTAAGTGAGATTAAAAATGGGCAACTGCAGGTATAGTTTCTGATGCAGTTGTTAACATTTTCATTAGATTTTTTTGGAACATACTAATCAAGGTACAATATGTTGTGTGTGTATCTACACAGTATTTCATATTGAGAATTCATATATTTATCTTTTCCTGGAACTGGGTTTTGTTTCGGGCCACGTAGTACAACCACACCACAACGTAAGCACGTGAACGGGCGCCAATATGTATGACAATGAATAGTAGTATTTACACGGACCACATTTGGCCGTCAAAACCAACCGTGTCGGCAATACCGACCACGTCACATCCATAATGCAACCACCAGCGAACCACGCACTAGTCTCCGGCTACATCGCAAACACAACATTGCGTTGAACATTTTACTGTAATTACTACAATGCAACTGCAAGAAAATGCAGCGATACCATTCACACGTAACCACTGCTTGCCTACATTGTGTCGCTGTGATGTGGTGTGGTTGTGGTAATAATAATATTTGTATGAAATTTGGCATCAAGAACATATTGAAATATAGCCCAGTTTTTATTTTTCATAACTAATAATATATTTTGTTTTTACAGGAGTACACGGGTGAAGATGACAGTGATTTGTATTTAGAGGAGCGCTTGTTTGCTCTTCGTCAAGCACAGGAAGAGAAGCGAAGAGTACAGTTATCGGTACCAGGCATTCTTAATCCTCACGAGTTGCCTGAAGAAATGCAAGATTAATTATAGTGATAACCTTAGAAATGGTGGCAGTTCACAATTTAGTGTGGATAAAAGTCTATGTCTATATTTGTATGTCTGAGGGTTAATATTATATTTTCATTATAATGTTATGAATCATTTTAATACTTGAAGCTGAAGTAATGCAATCATAAAATGTATTAATTGATTTCTTTGACATTCACTGTCTTACTAAATACTCTCGCAAATTTCGTAGAGGTCTTTTTAAGTATAATTAATTTAGTTGACGTTATACAGAAGCCAAGTTGTTCAGCTCAACTACGGCGAGCGTTAATTTGTCGTAATACAACACTTGTACGTTTAATAGGTACTTAATTTTAAGTTTTACCGTTACGTTTAAATCTTTGTGATGCATAACATTTTTTTTTTATTTATAAAGTATGTATTTTTCTTATTCAGATAGTTTTTTTGCTAGGTTTCATCATAAAACATAATATTTGAGTTATAACATGAGCTGAAGTTGGCTAAGCTAATATTTTGTGGACTGTTGCCATTTAAACTGGTCTTATCTTGTGCCTATAAAATGATACCTTATTATGACAGTTTGTACAGAGGACCGCTTGGAACAATGCGAGGTGATGAATGTAAGTGAAAAGGAAAGAAACCTTTTCTTTAAAGGTATCTTTTGCAAGCACAAGGCTGTTTTGGGCCTTTAATAAAATAATTATAGGCAGGAAATCATGCATTCATTTACATTGCTAGTGAGGAAGTAGGATATTTCTATGTTTTTAAGTAATCTTCAAAATGTAGGTAATGAAATCTCTGTGATGGAAACCAGTGTCGGAATTTCAACATATGCACTGCAGAATCTGAGTATTACTGAGTAGATTCTAGGCGAACTTTATAAAGTGACTTGCTGTTAGTAATATTTTTTATGTTTTGTTTAATGTTGTCGAAACTAATTTGGTAATGGTTTGGGAATCTAAACATTCAAGGTAAGGTTTCCGAATGCATTTTGGGTCCGATTAACTGTCAGTCTTTCAATTTTGTGTTTCAAATAAACCATTAAATATGATGAAATTGTTTTACTCATTTAGGTTTTCATAAAAGTAAAGTGCAAAATGGTTTGGTGTTTTGTGCTACTTTATTTAATAAACTGTAATGCAATAGATCTATATGAGATTAGATTTACCTTGCACCAAGATAATAAAAAAATAAAATTAATGCCTAACATCGATGGCTCAATTATCGATCGTTTCTTGAGGTATAACAATACTGATTCCGAGTTTGGTAGACATTGAAGCCAGTAGTGTGCACAAAAACCAACTCGGTGGGGGTTTGGTTCTTTTCCTTCCACAGAATGCATAATTATACCAAGGCCCTAGTATAATAATATTAATCTATATAAATATGTATAAAACTTTTACAAGAACTTAATACATATGAATAAGAACAACTTTATGGGGTTGGGCTTGGAAATAGTAAAATGTGGTTTCATCGGATCGTATTAGGGGGACCTTTTTTTTTTTTCAGGATGGGAAATCATCAAATGACTTCTCCCGCTCTGGGCGGAGCGGGAGGGCGTGTCAGACTTTTACTGACTAAAACCCACCCGTGGGGGGGGTCTGTATTTATGCTTTTGCGGTTGCACAACGACACGCTTGGCTTGGCTTTGCTTGGTAGTATAGATGCAGGCCTACTCTGCTGCCTCCCTCAGAGGCAGCAGGGTGGCGGGGTCTTGAGGGAGAGCGCTGTAGTCGTGTAGATCCTCAAGGCAAGTCTGGCGGATACACCTTCACGAGGTTGCCACCCCGTTTTTGGTCTAATTCCTTATGAAATAGACGTAACTGAAACCGCCAGGCGACTTTTCCTCCCCTATCTCCCCTCCCCACTCCCGCATAACCCCCCCATTTCCTGTTCCAAACTACCCCTCCTCACGTAATCCCACCCAAACCCGCACTCCCTACAACACCTACCTACCCACCTTCCACTCCGAAACGTGACCACCCTGTGACTGGGTGGTGGCGGGCTCGACTGTCACTAAAAGCAGCTGATGGTGAGTTAGGAGGAAGCAGTCACCTGCGCTAGGACCTGCGCAGTTGAGCGCCGTGAGCGGGGATGAAGGAGTCCTGGGGGGCTGAGCCGAACGGCACTGGTGGTTATGTGTCCGTGAGGCAACACTCCCCCTTTGGTCTGGATTTCAAGCGAAACGGTGGCCCTACCCACTAGCCAGGGGTAGGGAAATGGCCACAGGGTCCCGTCAGAGGGCCACAGGCGAGGTGCGTGAGGTCCGCTGAGGTTGTCCTCGGATGACCGAAGCGGTAGGTAAAGGTCATGCTGACGGTGTAAGTGAGGGTTGTTCAACTCGTTGGGGGCCAACCCGATCGAGCACCCGATGTCGCACTGTAAACCAGCCTTGCGCTCCTATATCTCTCTGGTAATCCTAACGTTCGAGCTTTTTCATAGCGAGACGTTCCCAGGTGCGGGCTCCATGGAGGGTGGGAGCCAGAGAGACGAAACCTTTTCACAACATTTAATATGGATGATAAAACAAAAACCAACCATCCCGGAGTGGAGGCGAAAGCCGATGAAGCTCCCAAGAGAGGTGCCTGCACTTCTCTTGCCCCTGGTCACCCTGCAGCCAACGCCGCGGGTACCAGCGCGGGCGCTGGTCTGGCTGTGGCGAAAGCTACAGGCAAGACCAACAAAAACAAGTCCCAAAAGAAACAAAGGGCGTCGGCGCTGACTGGGACCAGTACCGGCCCTTCCAAAACCCAGGAGAGGACCACGGCGAAGTCTAACTTCGCTGGCGGTCCAACCCTCCCCAAACTAACACCGGTGCCAGATATTACTGGCACTGTGAAACACCCTACCACATCTGCGGCTCCTCAAGCCTCCTCCCATAAGGAGGACGCCACCAACCAGGTGGCGACAGACAGCCACGAGGACGCGATCTCTCGCGTCTGGAAGGTTGTACAGAAGCGGGGCAAGGGCAAGGGTAAAAGAACTCAACAAGCCCGTTGCCCTTGTACAAACCCCTCATGCGCTCCAGCTGTCACAGCACAGCGTATGACGCGTAAGGAGCGCCGCCAGGCTCGCAGGAGGCAAGGTAAAGGGCCCCAAAACAACCAGGCCACTGCCGTTAGTTCGGTCAAACCGAGTAGCGGGCAGCTAAACTTTGCCGCTGGAAAACGGTCGCAGGCAGAGCCCGGCCTAAACCGCCCCTCGACCAGCCGACCCTCATCCAGTGCGCCGGTAAAAGCACAGCAACCCGGAGGGAAGGATCAGGCCGCGGCTAAGCGAGCTCTCAACGAGACCATCACACCTCGTGGAGAGCATAAGCGGCCGCGTCTTGATCAATCCAAACGGGTTGCTCAAAGAAGCTACGCCCAAGCTGCCAATGCCACCCTCGACGTAGCGGTCACCTGTGACCGCACCGGGGTGATCAGCAAGGACGTATCGGACCAGGTGCTCGCTGCTATCCAGAAGCAGATCTTACACGAGGCCTGCTCCCCCAAACAGGACACCAAGGCGCCGACTTTCAACGCAAAGCCGCTATTCGCCGGTGGTGTCCTAAAACTGTGGTGCGAGAACGACCACACCTTAGCCTGGCTAAGGAAAACAGTCTCCGATATGACTCTCCCTACTAACTTAACGTTAGTAGTCAAGAGTCAGTCGGAGATCCTAAGACGGGCACGATGTGGCATCGTGATCCCCGACGAGCAGGGGGTCCTCGGAGAGCCGACCAATATTGGCCGTGCTCTCAGTTACCAGAACCCCTGGGTCGACATAAAGCGCTGGTTGCTGCTGCATGCCGACAAACAGGCCTCGGCATGGTTCGTGGTGGTCGGTGTCCCGGTAGACCAAATCCCGACCCTGATGGGTGCGGGGCGCCGTCTATCTTTGGGGGCAGGGAAGGTGTACCTGCAGTTCCAAGGTAGGAACGGCAGGTTCACCGACGTCCCCCCGGGATGGGACCCCGCCACCGGCACCATCTCCGAGACTCTGGCGCAGCAGCCAGAGACACCAGCGGGGAAGTCGACTCCCCCAGCAAACAACCCGGAGGCAGTCGTGGCCGAACCCGCTGCAGCGGAATCGGCTGCTCCAACTGCCGCCACCCTGGACGCTAGCCCTCCTTCGGGCGCGGAATCGGACGACATAACCCTGTCCCCGGCTTCGCGCCAGGGGGAGGATGGCTTCGACGAGGGTGGCCTGTTTGCCGGGCTCAACCTGGAGGATGACGATGAGGAATTGACCAGCAATGGCGTCCTCTTCGTCAAATTGTAAAATCCTCCAGGCAAACCTCCACCACAGTCAGACCGCAACGGCTCAGCTCCGGAAGTGGTTGGAGGTTCAACACACGGCCATCGCCCTGATCCAGGAGCCGTGGATTAGAGCGGGCCGCATACAAGGACTCTCCAATCTTGGAGGTAAGCTCCTGGTCACTACTGATCACGACCAACCCAGGTCGTGTATCTATGTCACAGGTAACCTTAAAACACAGCTTCTAACTGAATTCTGTTGAAGAGACATCTCTGCAGTGAAGCTGTTTATACAGCGTAACGGCGCCATGGAGATGGCAATCGTCTTCGCTTCGGTCTACATGCCTGAAGCGGAGGCGCCGCCCCCGCATGACCTCGCTCGCCTCGTGAGCCATTGCGAAAGATCCGGGCTGGAAGCCATCATCGGTGCTGATGCCAATGCTCATCACCAGCTGTGGGGTATGGACACGCAAAACGAAAGGGGTAAGGCCTTGGTTGATTACTTATTCTCGACTAACCTATCCCTACTAAACACTGGCTCCGAACCGACCTTCGTAACCAGACGAAGCCGCACAATCATAGATCTCACTCTGGCAACAGAGGCCGCGGCGGAAATTACCACAGGTTGGCAGGTCTCCAGGGAGGCTTCCTGCTCCGACCACAGATGGATCCGCTTCGACATCCAGGCCTCTGTCCCGCCAGCAGCTCCGCGCCGCAAACCGCGGAACACAGATCGTGGTACCTACACACGCAGCCTAGAATCCAGACTTGCGACATCATGCGATCCGACGCTATTTGCGGACACTACACAGATTGAGGTACAAGTTGAATACCTCACTAAATCAATAATAGACAGCTACCAAACTGCCTGCCCAGAGACGACTCCTCGTAGTACACCGGGCAAACAGCCCTGGTGGGGTGCTGATCTGGAGCGAAAACGCGGGAAGGTAAGGAAAGCTCTGAATAGAGCCATGAATACATGTGCGGATGAGGACTGGGATGAGTACTACGCAGCCAAATCCTGCTACAAAAAATGCATCAGGTTCAGGAGCACCTCGGGATGGCGAAAATACACTGGTAGCATTGAGTCCTGCCAGGAAGCAAACAGGGTAAGGAAAATACTGGCACAACAAACCACAACTGGGCCTACCACCCTTCGAAAACCAGACAACACACTCACATCCTCGCCAGAAGAAACGCGACGCGTCCTTATTGAAACACACTTCCCTGGATGTATTTTCTCGCAAGTAATCGACTGGCAAGAAGCAAATCAAACACCATCAGATAATGACTGGTCTTATGCTAGCAAGGTGATCACGTTGGAGAAACTCCAATGGGCCATCCGGAGCTTCCATCCGTTTAAGGTCGCCGGACCAGATGGGGTGTTCCCCACCCTACTACAGTGGGGTGGAACCCTCATCGCAGTAAGACTGGAGCCTTTAATGAGAGCGTGCCTGGCCTTTAGATACGTTCCCAAAGGATGGAGGGAAGTGAAAGTAATATTCATCCCTAAACCAGGTAAGGGCGACTACACAAACGCCAAATCCCACAGACCAATCAGCCTGACTTCTTTCCTGCTAAAAACCCTGGAAAGGCTGTGCGACAGGGAGCTGAGGGACGGCGCTCTGAAAACCCTACCGCTGCACGGTAACCAACACGCTTATAGCTCAGGTAAATCCACAGAATCGGCACTTCATCTGGTAGTTAGCCAGATAGAGGAAGCGATTCACCAGAAAGGGACCTGCCTGGGTACCTTCATAGACATCGAAGGAGCCTTCGACAAAACAAATTTCTCCAGCATCAGCAGCGCCCTCTCCAGACATGGAGTTGAACAGGTACTCATAGACTGGATCACAAACATGCTAAGCAAGCGCGTGGTTCGCCTAGAGGATGAGCAGCAACTGGCCATGATTGCCAGAGGCTGCCCCCAGGGAGGGGTACTGTCACCCCTTCTATGGAATTTGGTGATTAACGAGTTAATCGCCAGACTCAATGCCAATCACTACTACACAATAGGTTATGCGGACGACCTCGCCATCCTTGTCTCAGGGAAGGTGACGAGCACGATCTTTAACCTCACCCAACAAGCACTACGTATCGTAGAGAGATGGTGCAGTGAATATGACCTCTCAGTGAACCCCATTAAAACTGAGCTAGTCATGTTCACCCATAAGCGAGCTTTAGGCCCCTTCCGCCTACCGAAATTGTTCAATACAGAACTTCAGCTGGCCAACGAAGTCAAGTACCTCGGGGTCATTCTTGACAGTAAGTTAAACTGGAGTAGTCATTTAGACAGCAAACTAAACAGGGCCTGCATCACATTCTGGCAATGCAGGAAAATGATAGGTAAGAAGTGGGGCCTATCCCCCAAAATCATACTTTGGCTGTACACCGCAGTGATCCGACCCATGATCACCTACGGGGCCGTAGTCTGGTGGCCCCGCACCAAGCTTATTACAGCCTGCAACAAACTGCAACGCATGCAAAGACTAGCCTGCATGGCGGTCACGGGCTGCATGAGGACTACTCCGACTGCAGCCATGGACGCCATACTGGGACTACCACCGCTCCACCTGTTCATACAGCAGGAAGCCACGATGGCGGCAGCGCGTCTGGACGCAACCAACCTCTTGAGAAAGAGAGACACACAACACACCGCGCTACTTAAGGAACTCAACAATGAGTTCCCCATCACCAAGGCTATAAATGACCGGGTACCCAAACAGTTCATTTTTGACAAAAAATACAGAATCCAGCTTCATGAAGATCGCCGGTGTGAGGGTCTGCGCCCCACTGAGCTGCGCATCTTCACGGACGGATCAAAAACAGACAGTGGCACAGGTGCTGGGGTCTTCTCGCAGGACTTCAACATACATATAGCCACACCATTAGGAGTCCACAATACAGTGTTCCAGGCGGAATGCATTGGGATCACTCTTGCCGCCTCAGCCATTATGGACAGGGCAGTTAAAGACCACTCGATCCGCATACTCTCAGACAGTATGGCTGTTCTGCAAGCGCTGGACAGTCACTCGATTGACTCTGGGCTTATATACGAGTGCCACCAGCGCCTCAACCAGGTGGGTAGCCTCAATAATATAACTATTCAGTGGATAAAAGGACACAGCGGTTCCCTAGGTAACGATGCCGCCGATGAACTGGCCAGAAGGGGATCGAGCATGACACCGGTGGGACCAGAACCCATCGCGCCACTCCCCTTTGGGTTCCTACGCTCTCTGGTAAGAAAACGTACCAGGGATCTACACTGTAAGCTATGGGTGGACCAAAGTGAGTGCAGGCAGGCCAAGGAAGCACTTCCCACCATCGATGCCCGCCTCACTAAACAGGTCCTCCGGTTAGACAAACGACAGCTGCGTATGGTTACGGCAGCAATAACTGGCCATGGGTCGTTTAATAAACATCTATTTGTCATAGGAGTTACAGACAGTCCGCTGTGCAGGGCCTGCATTGAGGACGACGAGACAGCAGCGCACGTGCTTCTAAACTGCCCGGCGATCGCCACATACAGGGCCAAGTACTTCGGTAACCCAGGTACCCTACGTGAGATAGTCAGCAACATCAAGGCGTTGCTGGCCTTTCTCGAGGAGCTGGGGTGGATCGAATAACCGATTTCCCACCCGTACGCAAAATACGCGCTCAGACGTGGAGTTGCGGACACCAGCCCGTTCTACCTATTACCTATTACCTATTAACCCACCCGTGTTCCATCAGTTGCCCATGTGCCAGGGTCACGGTATCTCTTTCGAACAATCACACGACCCCGGCAGGCATCGGTCCTAGTAGACCCCTACACTGCTGCTGACATCTCTTTGAGGCGCGCGTGGAACACTGCGCGCCGTCGACCCGAGCTTGGTCCTTACCGGGCGGCGACCTACCCATTGCTCGCCACCCGCAAGCTCGCGCCTACGGTGGCCGGGAGTTCGCTATCGACTCCCGACGCCCGGGGCGTCTCCTCCTGCGGCGGCTAGGGACGTGAGGGCGCAGAGACTGCCACTCCCTTACCCGCCCCGCCTCCTCCTTCGCGAGCATTACTGCTTCGCAGAAGGAGGTGACGGCTTCCCATTCCCTCTCGCTCCGTACCATGGCTCGCACCAGGGCTGGACGCGAGAGGTCGCCGCCGCCGATCGCCTCCAAGAGGACACGGCAGGGCACACCTCCACCGTATGCTCCACCGTGTCCTCCAGACGATCCTCGCAATGGAAACAAAACACCCGGACGTATCCTCCCGCTTTATCCTGAACAGGAACCCACCGAAGCACATTAGGGGGACCTTAGATGATCAATCGGGTTTCATTTCAATCCACTGGTTCAGTAAGACAAACTGTTTGAAACAAATAAAATGCTTGAAAATTTTGTGTCAAACTAACAGATGAATCGCTGGCGATTTCAAAATAAATTGGTCTTTAAAATCCTACGTCAACATAGATTGCGACAAATTGATTGTCTAAACTTCTAATTTCTAAAGATTTAACTTTAAGCGCAGCGCAGCGTGCGTTTGAACCAGAAATCGTTTTATTGAGTTTGCATTCGCACTGTATGTGAACATGATTTTATGTCTTATGGCAGATGACAAGATTTGTTATCGACTGCGTTCGCGCTGTGAGTATACACACGTAACTAATAGGTTTTCTATAATAATTTAACACGTTTGGGTTCGTTAAAAATGTTTCGCGTCATCAATTGGCGTGAAAATGCGAACGTAATTCGATTTATTGACATAAAACAGAGAATTCCACATATTTTTGTGAATGTCACGCCAGTTCAAACCTACAGCTAGACAATCAAATTGTCGTGTTGATTCTTTATTTTGTTTCGATTCAGCGGCTATACGCTGAATCGAAATAAAATAAAGAATTGCAACTGATGCCAGATTGATCCTTTATGGTTAACTTTCAAGGTTTTAGATGCCATGCCATGAAAATTGAGCGCGGGCATTGTAAATGATTGAAAACGTTTGCGTGGATGCTTCTGATAATCTAGGTTTTCTTTCGTGATTAATGCAAAAATAAGAGTTACTTTGATGGCTTATGCAGAAAAGATAGAGAATAAAGAGAATGTTCCTATATTCTCTATAACAATTAACATCACTAGCGGGAGCTAGTGATGTTAAAATCCTGATATTTTACAACGCTAGCTAGTTGCCATCTTTAAAAGTCGTTGCGTTTGTACACACAGCTACAGATCAAGCTATACATTTCCACTAAGACGACCCACTGACCGTATAGCTTGATGTGTGGTCGTGCGTACTTAGTTCAGAACACATATATTCCTAAGCGGATAACTTGCTGTTGTACAGAGATAGCTCGTAGTTGTATCCTAGATTACCTGTAGGATGCAACTGTGAGCGAAACGAATTCGACAATTTAGAATCCCGCCTCCACATTCCAGAAGGTGAGGTTGTGACTGTGAATAAATAACAATAACAGTTCAAAAAAAAACTGTAATTTAGCTTATAGCGTACTGAAGTTTGATGATTTCGAAAAAAATCGTGAAGCCATTTGAATATTATCGTGGCTAGATCAAAATGGTTTGACACAAACCATTTTGATCGTGTCCGACCCCTTGAAGGCTTAAATCGAACCTAAAAAGCCTATGACTACCTGCGATATATCTTGAAATTATGAAAAAAAAAAATAGTTTGTCAATGACAAGCGAATTGATAGAATAAAATCCATTAAACGTAGGGAATAATGAGAATAAGTTGTTCTTGTGAATGTGCTTTAACTAAATAACAAAAGCAATAACGAAGAAATACTCAGTATGGCGGAAACTGATAGTCTCAGTCCTTCCAACAATCCCCCTGGCGAGGCGTCCACCGAAAACAGTATAGTTGAAGCAAATGGTTCTTCTGAAGATGCTGTTGATGTAAGTAATCTATCATTCGCATTGGAATATTTTGAAATTATGATGCCATGAGTAACTTTTCTAAACTTAGACTTGGTGGGCACGCCGGGTCCCATAAGATTTCCTATAAGTCAGAAAAAAACATTTAACTGTATCAAATAACCTGTAAAAACCATGTAGGTCAAGATCAAATTATTATAATATAAATCATGAACCTAATCACTATTGTTTTAGATCAATGCCCAGATTGATGAACAACGGCGCAGAATGCAACCAACTAAGATGGAATCTTTTTTTGCTGTTACTAAGTCACTGATAATAAGAGCATTAGTAGTATATTTTATCACTACTATGTTCCGCCAACCTTCTGCACCTAAGACAGATATTAGCAACCCTACTGCAGCGCCCCGTGTTCCTGCTACTAATATGTTTGCCAATGGCACAGTATTAGACATGTATTGTTACGTATCAGAGAGAGAATTTTACTCAAATTTGGATGATTCAGATTTGATTTGGAAGCATACTGGAATTGTTTATGGCGATTGGCATGGCGGACCTTTTAATGATGGTACTTTCACACACTCCACCAGTATTAAGCCTTCAGAGTCATTAAAGAATAATGGAACAATTTATCTTCATGTTTTCCTGGTACAATCGGGCAAATCACCTGATCCCAAAAATAAACAGGACTACGGTGGACCTTATATTAGCTATGGAAAAAAACAGCTTAACAAGTTTAAAAAGCTACGTTATATGAAAACACATAACTTGTTAACAGGGCAAACTGAAAAGTCTGCTGAAGAAGTAATAAAAGCTGAGACACTTAAAGAAGAAATAGTATCACATTGGCATCCAAATTTGACGATAAACTTGGTCACTGACCAAACTAATTGGATGCAAGGAAGTGTTCCACCTCCATTAGATGAATTTATTTTCTTTTTGCCAGATGGAAAACAATATAAGCCTGCTGTTTTCTTAAATGACTATTGGAATATGATGCGTGACTATGTACCAATTAACCAGACCTCTGATGTCCTAAACCTTGAGCTAACATTTCAGCCTCTGAGTCTTTTTAAATGGCAGTTGTATACAGCTCAAGCAATGAGAGACAAATTGAGCATGTTCTCAGCGCTGGGAGCTGAAGAGCAAGATGAGGAGCAGGACACAGTGAAAGAATTGCTTCTTGATACATCTCCATACTTGCTTGGACTCACTATTAGTGTGTCTGTTTTACATTCAATATTTGAGTTACTTGCTTTCAAAAATGACATTCAGTTTTGGAACAATAGGCAGTCTCTTGAAGGTCTTTCTGTGAGATCAGTATTTTTTAATGTTTTCCAGTCCACTGTAGTGTTGCTTTATGTTCTTGACAATGAAACAAATGTAATGGTCAGAATTTCATGTTTCATTGGGCTACTTATTGAGGTTTGGAAAATTAATAAAGTAATGGATGTAAAGATAAATAGAGAGGACCGCATATTTGGAATACCAAAACTTAGTTTCACTGATAAAGGATCTTATGTTGAATCCAGTACAAAGCAGTATGACATGTTAGCATTCCGCTACCTCAGCTGGGGCTGTTTCCCTCTCTTGATTGGCTATGGAGTGTACTCTTTGTTATACCTGGAACACAAAGGATGGTATTCCTTTGTCTTGAATATGATGTATGGATATTTATTGACTTTTGGATTTATCATGATGACACCCCAGCTGTTCATCAATTACAAGTTGAAATCAGTAGCCCATCTGCCCTGGCGAATGATGACATACAAGTTCCTTAATACCTTCATAGATGACATCTTTGCATTTGTAATCAAAATGCCAACTATGTATCGTTTGGGCTGCTTTAGAGATGGTAAGTGTTCATTTCTACAAGTTTTATGACTTCCTAAAATTTAATAAATTATACATATATTTATATATATAGAAATTATTTTCATTAAAATTGTTTGTTCAAGTTAAATAATACTGATTACCCTTACAGACATAGTATTCTTCATCTTCTTATATCAGCGCTGGATCTACAAAGTTGACCACAAGCGTGTCAATGAATTTGGATTCTCTGGTGAGATGGAAGAACAGCAGAAGCAAGTTAAGAATGGTACCTCACTTCCAGCTATTACAGAAACAGAACAACAACCTGGGGATAAGAAGAATGATTAATATAATTTGTGCTGTAATTTAGGTAAAGTCTCTGTCAGGACAATCATTTATTATTATTTTGAATATTTAGTATAAATATATCAACCAGAGAACAGAGTACTGGATAAATGTCGTACTCATAGCCACAAAGAAGTTCTGAAAATGTGTATGAATATATTTGGTCAAGTATTTTTTTTAAACACTTTTTAAGTGTCTCACAATTAATGTCATGATGCGTATTATATTGCATTTCAATACTCTCGCGATTATTTCGAGGTAACTTATTTGAATGTTTTTTTTTACAGTTGGATGGCATGATACTAGTAAATATTTTGCTTTTGAGAATAGGAAGAATAATTTGGATTTTGTCATTGTAGTATGTATCAGAAAATTATATTGCAAACCTAAATTTTATGTAAGTCCCAGAAGCTTTTGGTAAATATATGTATTTGTGTAAATGTTGTAAAACTATTTAGTCGCATTATCGGAGTGCCTCTGATGATTCAGCGTTCAAGTCACTTCAGTTCTCAAAAGTTAATTTTAAAGTGGAGCAGTCAACCAGATTCAGTTGTTGTATTATAATATATAAAATAAGTCATGTAAACTGGGACACGTATTATATGACTATTACGAGATAAAAAGACATTTCTTAAATAGCACTTATTTAGCAAAGTATTTATTTAAATTATTGTGTAAGAAGTTATGGTTGTGTGATAAATTTCATTATCATAATTTTTCTCTGATCGTTTTCTGTTACTTGTCTATTGTTATAATATTATAAAGTAATAACTGTGTATGTGCGTTATTGTATTCAGAAGGTAACTTTATTAAGAATAGTTATTTAAAATATCGACACTTGTAATTATTAAACTGTACATTTTTATCTTTAAAACAAAATAATGTGTTCTATACACATTAGGTACCTATAGCAAATTAAAAGTATAATAAAGCAATGTGCCTGCTTTGTGTGAACTAGATAAAATGTTGACAGTGGAATTATCATGGTCTGATAGTAGCAGTGTGCCTTGAAGTTGGTATATACCTATTTATTAACGAAATGTTGAACTTACAAGTGTCGATCGAAATACTTTTGCATTAATATTTATTATTGTCTACATATTCAAATTTGACATCGATACAATGTAATAGTCTAATCTTATTATTATTCTGCATGTTTGTGTTAATAAACACAATATTTTTTCTTAAAAATTCAACATATTTTAGAGCACAATATTGTTATTTTATTGCATGACTATTACACATTGTAATATAGTTTTAAATATGAATAAATTCGTTGGTTTCAATGATGAACTTTCAATTTATCTAAATAATGTCGGGTCGTGGGGCTTTTGGGACCGGGACCGCGATCCAAGATTCTACCTATTAATATAATAAATATTTTTAGTAGTAGTTTGGGACCAAGTAAAATAAACAAAGTTATGTCTTGGAAAAGTACGGTCAACCAAAAAATTTGAAGTTACAAATAATAATATTTTTATAAAACGATACGATACCCTTCTATAAGAAATTAAACCTAAAACAAAATACAAAATACTATTTAAAATAAAAGTAATCTTGAGTGTTTAAATCACCTATCGCCCTCTAATCATCCACCGAAACGTAACAATACATTTTTTAAAACTTCACTATCATAATTAGACACGTCAGCGGCGGTCATAATTATTACAATTATTTAATATCATTACTAATTTTGTAAATTAAACATAATCGACCTGACCCAGCGAACTGTGTACTGCCTTAGGGGCGCCCAGCGAACTGTGTACTGCCTTAGGGGCGTCGCTCACACGAGCTAGAGTCGAGGCGGCGCCGCGGCGTCAAGGCGCGGGCGCACAAACGGCGCGCCGCTTCTACGTTTTCTTTAGGAATATATGGCAGTGCGCTCATTCATATACTAGGGTCGCAGCACGGGCGAGGTGGTGGTGGCACGGGGTCGGGGCGGAGGCGCGGCGGGGTGCTGTGGCCGACGACGATGCGACTCCACCGCCATTTTGTCATCGTCTTTCGTGTGGAAATGCGTTTACACTGTTAAAATAATGCGTGACGATTTCGAAACCAACGTCAAGTTTATTGAAATGTGTGAAGGAAGCATTCGCTCGCGCTTCGACTCTACATAGAGAACACGCCTCGACGCCACGCCACCGCGACCCAGCCTCGACTTACCAGTGAGCGACGCCCCTTAGAGTCAATAAATTATGTGTTAACTTATTAAGCTCGCACCAAGGTATGACAACCTGGAACATCGAAGGCATAGAGCGTTTTGTAGCTAATACATACCCGACCTTGTTAGGTGAGCTCCTACCGAGTTATGAATACCTAGTACTTCGAAGGTGTAATGCGATTTCTAGCTGACACTACTATGTTTGAAAAGCTCCTACTAAATTATGATGACCTGGTACTTCAAAGGCATAAACGCGTTTTGTAGCTAACACACAAAATGTATGAGAAAATGTTTTTTTGTTTTCTCGTAATCCTTTTTTGTTCACTGTACTTTAACTTCAATGTTCTTGTGGTCCCAAAATACTACTGAAAAATAATGATTATATTTTAGGTGGAATCCGGGACCGTGGTCCCGGTCCTGAAAGCCGCACGACCCATAATGTCGACCTTACTTAACCCATTGAAGGACACTGTACGAGACACAATAGAAAATCTGAAGAAAATCGGAACTTTTTCAAAGCTGCTAGAAATCGGTGTAATCAGATGATACGAAACGCCAAACGCCGCCATATTCTCGAAAACATATCTTCTTCTTCACCTGCTGATATTTGGAAGTTCCTCGGTACTCTTGGTATCGGCAGACCACGTCATGTGGATTTTCCTAATACCATTGGCCTGGATGATATTAACCGTCACTTCACAACTAGTTGTCATTTGGGTTCCCAAATGCTGTCCCAGACGGTTAATTTCATTGCTGGCCTAGGTAGTCCCATCATAGAACCATTCCACTTCGCTCCGGTCACCTTGGACGAAATTAATAAGATCATCCTTTCCATAAAATCCAAGGCTGTCGGCTACGACGAAATCAGTCGTAATATGGTTGTTTGGATCCTTGATAGCCTTCTCCCCCCGATTACCCACATCATCAACTTTTCTCTTGATTCCGGACAATTCCCATCCCTGTGGCGTATGGCCTATGTCCGCCCACTTCCTAAAATTTCCAATCCCTCCCTCCCCAGTGACTTTCGACCCATTTCCATTCTCCCCTTCCTCTCTAAAGTGCTTGAGGCCTGCGTACACAAGCAGTTTACAGGGTTTGTTCACCGGAACAACCTTGTTAGCTCTTTCCAGTCTGGATTCAGGCCTGGGCATAGTACATCCTCTGCGCTCCTTAAAGTGACTGGTGACATTAGAGAAGCCATGGAGGATACCAAGGTTACCGTTCTGGTATTAATTGATTTCTCTAATGCCTTTAACGCCGTCAGTCACGATATTCTTCTTTCTATCCTTTCTCATCTTATGGTTTCGCCTGAGGCTCTGGAATGGTTCTCTTCTTACCTTCGGGGACGTCGGCAGTCGGTTCGCGTTGATGAGAGTTCGTCGAGTTGGCGTGATCTGGATGCTGGTGTTCCACAAGGCGGTATTCTTTCTCCATTGTTATTCTCCATCTTCATTAATTTTATAACTCACTGTCTTCGGTGTTCGTATCATCTTTATGCTGATGATCTACAATTGTATACAGCTGAGCGGGTAGAAGTTTTACCGGACGCTATAGCGGATATAAACCGAGACCTGGATGCAATAAAAAAGTGGTCTGATAGTTTCGGAGTGTCAGTAAACCCTACAAAGTGTCAGGCCATTGTTATTGGAAGCTTGCGCATGATGGGTAGGGTGACGCTTAGCTCTCTTCCTCCTCTTATGTTTAATGGTACCGTCATACCCATGTCCACTACGGTGAAAGATCTCGGTTTGCATCTTGACTCGACACTGAGCTGGCAACGCCAGGTGTCTAGTGTCAGTCAAAGAGTCAACGGTACTCTGCGATCCCTGTATCGTCTGAGGAACTTTTTGCCCGCTAAAACGAAGACCATGCTTGTGCAGACTTTGATTTTCCCAATCATCGACAATGGTGACGTGTGCTACTTTGATTTGAATGTGGTTTTGCTGGATAAGCTCGACAGATTGCTCAATAATTGTATCCGATTCATATTTAACCTCAGGAAGTATGACCATGTGTCGAGCTATAGGTCTGAGCTCAAATGGATGTCTATTCGCCAAAGAAGAAGATTGCGCGCTTTGACTACGCTTTTCTCCCTTCTCAACTCTCCAACTCCTCCTTCTTATCTTATGTCTCACTTCCAATATCTATGTTCTTCTCACACTAAGAATCTGCGTTCTTCTACAAATCTTCTTCTACTTTGTCCTTCTCATTCTTCTGACTTTGTTCATTCTTACTTTCATATTCAGTCCATTCTTCTTTGGAATGCGCTTCCTCTCGATATCAGGACGGCCACCAGTCGTTTTGCATTTAAGCGGAAATTGCAGAGTTATTTTCATAACAAATAGCGTAGAGTCATCTCAACACCTCCCTACCTTGAATTTGTATCTATAGATTTATATATATATATATATATATATTTATATATATTATAAGTATGTATTATAGCAAATATGTATGTATATATTTAGTTTCTAATCTATTTATGTTCTAGTGTTTCTCTCTGACTTATAATTCATTATTATACATTTTTATTGATTGTTCCTTTCAACCTAAGCACCTGCCATGTAATCTCTTCACCACCCTTGGTTGACTGGTAGAGAATGCCTAAGGCATTAAGTCCGCCTTTGTACCGTTTTTGTGTGCGAGAAGTTTAAATAAATAAATAGAAGTTTCATTGTTATAAATTACGCCTGGGAACGATTAGTGTCGCGCAATGTGATAACTTGTTCAACGATATGTCGGTCAATGCTGAGAAACTCTTAATTAACCCTTCGGCCGCACAAAATTTATCTAATTTTCTTACGCTTTTTTCAACAAGGAGGTCAAGGGAACTTAGGACGAGTTGTATTGATGATTTTTACTACTATAATCTGTGTAAAATTTGAATGTCGCGGGCTACTTAGCGCTATAATTATGTATTTGATACGGCCGCGAATAATTTTCTTTTCAGCATACAACATGCACACAAATTACTTCAATATTAACCAGAATTTTAATCATTTTGAAGGAAATTGCTAATCCATTGCAACATGTGTTCGATAGTTTTTGTGTTTATATGTTTAAATAACCGCAATGAATGTCGTTGAACTGAAAAAATGGAAGGTCATTCGTACCGTTAGTGTGTGCCCTCTGAGAATGACCAGCAAATAGCAAAAAACGTATGAACATTTTAATGGCGTAGGCAACCCTGACGCTTTCGCTTTTTAGGGTTTTGTACCCGAGGGGTAAACATCGGGACCTTATTACTAAGCCTCCGCTATCCGTCCCGTCCGTGTCTGTCAGCTAGCTGTATCTCATGATCCGTAATAGGTAGACAGTTGTTTTCTTTGAATGTGTATTTCTGTTGCCGTCGGGTAATTTGCCCACCAGACACGACACTCGTCTCGGAGGTTCCAACCTTTTCTATGAAGGTTGAGTGAACCTTACAACCTGTTCTTCAACCCTCCAAAAGTTATTGAGAACAACATGCAACAGCCTCATAGGTTTTATCATTTAATGAAACCGTGATACTGTCATGGAATAAAAAAATGCAATAAACGTATTTAAAATGGATTGATTTATTTAACAAACAATAATTTTAGGTAATTATAATATACATTTGTTTTTGTTTGCTATTTCTACACATTTGGTTTAGTTAGAAACACATGGTGTCTCCTACCAGATATAAGTATATAAATTTTAAGAAACTACTTATCACGAATATTAAACGATTGGACTGGGACCTCCCTCTTCTAGAGCTAGTGGGCTGTAATCTACCACGCGGGCCCAGTGCGGGTTGGTAGACGTTACGTCTTCGAAATTTTTGGTTCTAAGACATCGGGTTACCTTCACCGTTTAGAGAGCAGTGGTGATGAAATGATTTAGGGGGAGGTGGGGCACAATGATGCAAGGGGCACATAGATACACAAGCATTATTTAAAAATCGATTGAATGTATTTGAATGATGACACCTCTAAAACGATCATTCATATGTTTGATCGCATCCGATGTGATCTCGTCGACAGCCAGTCAACTGCCAAATGCCACCATTTAACACGTCGTAACGTGTTTCGAGTGCGATCAACTAAAAAAATATGTAATTTGTAAAAGTGTTTCTAAGGTCTTCTGTACGATCCTGTGAACGTTTATATATTTTATGGACCAAGCGAGAAATTGGGCATTATACATAATGCCCAGTCATTATGAAAAATGACCAATATGAGAGTGCAATTTGATAAGAATTATTCAAATAATCAAATTGACCGGGCATTATACATATTGTCCATCGCCTTTTGGGCAGAGTAATACAAATATATTTAATAGTATAGAATTAAAGCGGCAGTTCAATATTTGAGTTATGGTAGGTAAAAAAATAAAAACGCATGTTTGCAAACTAGTTTAGCAGTAAAAACTGAGCAGTAAACTAAATAAAAATGAGTCATAAAATAATTTAAACGGGCAGTTCAATAAATACTGAGCCGTGGAATAGTTGAACTGGGCGGTTAGGCGCGTACAGTTAACAAATCGTAATTGGTGATGACGTATGCAAGCAAGCATGCAACATGCAGCAGGCATGGTTTCTGTCACGGCTCCGGCGCTACGGGGCTCCGGCGGTCCCACGCGAGTTCACCATCGCAGATTTGTTGTACGCTCACCACCGCAGCTTCGGCTCGCTGCAACCACCTGCTCCTCAGCTCGCGGGCCGCCTCGCCCCTCCGCGCCTACGCGGTTTTAAATTACACTCTAGGGGTAGGGCAGACAAGACTACGTGCAGTCGGTTTTGCAGCGATTCGTTTCTGTCACTAAATGCAGCACAACATATTGAATTTATAAGACAATACTTTAACTTTAATTTGGTTTAAAATTGAATTTTAAAAAGTAAGCCGTTTGCGCATCGCGCGCTTTAAAAAGAAGGCATAAGTCATAGTCAAAAGTCATAATGGCGGTCTCTGATTGGTCAAGTGCCTCCCGCCCCGCCCTCACACCGCGTCATATTTAGCTTTATTATCAAATTGCCCAATAATCATGTAGCAATATAATAATGACCGTGCAATGTGATAAATAATGTAGTTAAGATAGTATTAGTCACTTAGCCCGATAGAGCTAGACATTATTCATAATGCTCGTACATTATGTATAATGCCCGCATTAATCACCTGGTCCATAACATATACACCAAATGTAAGTGAGGGGATCAAATGTTAAGAATTTAGTACTATTGATTTTTTTAAATGTTAGTTTATTTACAAAATTCGTATATTTTGAAAAATATCTTTTGGGGCACTTAGATACAGCGAAGTACGGGGCACAATGATACACATCATTGTACCCCGTAACTGTTTCAAGGTGCCCCAACAAAATGTGAAAATATATAAATTACAATTAAAATGATGAATTCCTTAGTTGTCATTAGAAAATGGCTCGCAAGTACAAGCCAAAGACCGATAGACGTAGTATTGATGAAGAAACGATCAAGCACGCCATATCAGAAGCTACTTCGAGAGTACTGTCTATTCGAAAAGCAGCTGACAAATATGGTATCAGGTATCAAATAGCAACTCTGCAACATCGTGTTGAAAAGACCAGAAAAGATAACGAGGAAAACCAAATTTCATCAACTAATTTGTACGGGTCAAAGTAGGTATACTGTTGCTCAAGTATTTACTGCCCAGCAAGGAAATGTCTTTTCAGAATATTTATTCAATTGTAGCAAGATGCACTATGGGTTATCCTTGCAGCAACTTTCATCTTTAGCTTATGAGTATGCAAAATATTTAGGATTTAAATATCCAGATTCTTGGAAAAAATAAATAAACGTGCCGGGAAAGATTGGGCAGATTGGATCTTTTACACCCAATACATCACAAGCGTTTTTGAAGACAAAATATTCTAATCGGTTAATTTGATTAAGTAATTGGCAAGACTGATTATATGTAGTATCTTCACAATAAAAGAAGTGTTAATTTTCGAGAAAGTCTTATAATTTGACAAATTTCATACAACTTTCACGCTGTATTAAAGTACCCCACGTGATGTATCTAAGTGCCCCGTTGGTGGGGCAGAATGATTCAAAATATTTTTTTTACATAACACGTATTTTTTCCGTTCTATCACAACATTTGGCTAAACGTTGAGTTGAAAATAAACTAAAAATATTATGTTTATTCAGATTTTATTACATTTTCAATTTTTGTGAATCAATCTGCCCCACTTCCCCCTACACTAGCATTTACCACTAGGCCACCACTGCCATTATTAAACCAATAACAACCAACAATGATACTTCTTTTGATAAATATCGATAACAATAAAATTAATCTATCTTTTTATCGTAGTGAGTTTG
The DNA here is from genome assembly GCA_932294355.1 of Aporophyla lueneburgensis. NCBI lineage: Eukaryota > Metazoa > Arthropoda > Insecta > Lepidoptera > Noctuidae > Aporophyla > Aporophyla lueneburgensis. Next base: position 13,949,083 of record OW028746.1, on the reverse strand, counting down.
GCTGGGGCATTGTGCCTAGCTTCCAAACGGATCAAAATATTGAAGGTTTTAAACTCTCATGGTGGTGGAGGTTCAGTATTTTATATTTAAAATTTTACAGTTAGCGAGTTCTAATTGAGAATTGTTTGTCATGCTGTTGTTGAGAGTTTTCGTTCTTTAGCTAATTTTTATACGAAACGTATTTTGTTTAAAATACGTTTCGTATAAACATTAGGTAGTTAGAGAGAGTGCTCTCTTCCAACTGAAGAGAGCTCACTTTCATTTAACCACTATGTATGTATAAAGAACAACAAAACATAGGTAGTGTAGGTACATCACAGAGCACGAAGACGCTTAGGCCATAGTAAAAAGAGTTCCTAGTAGGCTATTTCCGGCCCAATCCGCGATATAATTACCATACTTGCCTGTTCCAGGGTTGTCACTTTTAGCAAAATTTTAATTCAGTGCCTAGAAATTGGCAAGGGCCGGGAAGTTCTATTTTTAGGTAATTACCAAATGGCAAAAAACGGAACCCTTATAGATTCGTCATGTCTGTCTGTCTGTCTGTCCGTACGTCACAGCCAAGTTTCTTCGAAACTATAAGAGCTATGCTGTTGAAACTTGGTAAGTAGATGTATTCTGTGAACCGCATTAAGATTTTCACACTAAAATAGAAAAAAAAAACAATAAATTTTGGGGTTCCCCATACTTAGAACTGAAACTCAATTTTTTTTTTCATCAAACCCATACGTGTGGGGTATCTATGAATAGGTCTTCAAAAATGGTATTGAGGTTTCTAATATCATTTTTTTCTAAACTGAGTAGTTTGCGCGAGAGACACTTCCAAAGTGGTAAAATGTGTCCCCCCCCCCCCGTAACTTCTAAAATAAGAGAATGATAAAACTAAAAAAAAAAATATGATGTATATAACCATGTAAACTTCCACCGAAAATTGGTTTGAACGAGATCTAGTAAGTAGTTTTTTTTAATACGTCATAAATCGTAAACCGCAATTTACCTTTCATTCAATCAACTCAAATATAAAAATGAAAAAATAAACATTTAATTTCATAAACATAAACCTTATACATAAACCGACAATACATACAGGTTTGTACGGAACCCTCGCGCCTCGGTGCGCGAGTCCGACTAGCACTTGGTCGGTTTTTTTTTTACTTATGTGTTGTCTGGGTTCAGGGTTTGTGAGGTCAGTTTTACCTAAACGATGATGTTCATAGTGTTTGTATGAATGACAAAGTTACCTATATTTGCGGTTTTGGAAAAAGTGCTATATCTCAAAAACTGCTAACTAGTATCTCCTTCAAACCAATTTCCCTTGAAAGTGTTTTTTGACATCTACAGCATATATTTTTATTAGATTTTTTATTATCTTACTTTCAAAGTTAGAGGGGCGGGGACATATTTTACCACTTCGGAAGAGTTTATCTTTCAAACGATTGACTTTGAGAAAAAATGGCTTTAGGAACCTCAATGTTATTTTTATCCATAGACACCTCACAAGTACAGGTTTGAAGAAAAACTTTTTTGTTTTAGTGTCAGTTCCATGTGGAGCCCTCACTTTATCTTTTATTTTTATATAAAAATCGTAAAGCGGTTCACAGAATAATAACAATAATTTCTCCTGCGATTATCACTCATTTTTAATAGCGGTGCCGAAAAGCCGCGACGCGCCAACCTTGTGCGGCGTTAGCCCCAACTGGCGCACTGAGAAACGGGTCGAAATTTTGTTTGAGTGTGCGTGCGGCGACGCATATATACTATGGCGCTTACATAAAAACCGCGCGCGGTGCGTTTGTATGAAGATAGCGTAATTGGAACTCCTTTTACTATGCTTAGGCGGCCGCTGCTAGAGACGGCATCGTCAACACTTTCTATAAAAACCCAGCGTGTCATAGATTAGTCTCACTACGACACGCATGACATATGGAACGTGACAGGAGTTGCGATTCCGTGATCCGAGAGGTAGGTATGTACCTACGTTAGGTTTTAAACTTTCCTGAAAACCGTTGCATAGGTACACATACAGTAAAAGTCCTACCTATACTCAATATTAGTGTAGGCTAGGCGTTGTGTGAAACAATATGGGTTGAGAATAAATGCTTAAAATAATATAATCATAAAAAAGGTTTCTTTTAATATGCCAATGCCTTACATGTACATAATTTATTGTATTATCACAGATACATCTTTTATAGTAAAACTTTGTACCAGCTAACGAGATTGTCTTAAGAACCTATTTGCATAAGTTTTATGTAGGTATACTACCAGTATGCTATTTAATGAAGGGAGGTTCCGTTTTCGTTTCTATACATACTTTTTTAAGTACCTTTGTGTGTAAGCTATAGATTTACCGGTGAAAGGGAATGTCCTTCGTTAAATAACGTACCTACAGTATAGTATACCTACCTACTTACTGCATAACTAACATTTGAACCACTGGAGAATTACACTGGAGGCGTTTGCACTGTTTGCTGTATATGCAAAACTTCGATAAACCCGAAGGGATAAACATAATTAACACTTATAGTACAATTTGAAGTAATATTTCTCATCAATAACAAGATTTGAGTTATTTAAGGAAACAAAAGCATCACTAGCATATTTGTTTATCACACATTCATTTTATCCGAAATATTTAACGTGCTAACTTGAAATTTAGCGTACATATATGTATGTATGTATGTAGCCTTGTATCTTAAGTTGAGCAGTGACGAACGAGCCGACGAGAAGTCTGTAAGTGAAGCATCCACGCTCGTAGCTGCCGGAGTAACATCAAAATCTTCTAAACACGATAATCTGGAAAGGTATCAGTCAGTAATTAACTAATTGTAATAATGAACATATCGACGCTTGAAAGGCGAAATTGACTAAGCGACATAGGGCCACAATGTCGCTTAGTCAATGTTGCCTTTCAAGCGTCGATATTAATTGTATTAATAATCCGTTGCAGGTAACGTTAGTCCCCGGTGGGCGTTTGGTTCCCAATGGAAAGATACAATTCAGTGATCTTGGTGTATCCGAATTAGTACGAACATCACTTCGACAGAGTAACCTCCACAGTTTATTTTTATTTTGGAATGACATCTCGTAGTCCGGTTACGCAGTCAACAACTATGAGGTTGTCGATTGCGTAACCGGACTTGTCTGTATTTTAATAAATTAAGGCCTCCAGCTAGGGCTTAACAAGTTAAAAATAGAGCGACTACTCGCTAAGGGCACGCCTTGTGGTGTGTGGACCTCGGCTTAAGACATCGCTGGTAGAGGGCAGCAAGGAATGGGCTCGGAATTATAGTATTTAGGGACGTATTATCCACCCTGGCACCTTCGCCTGAACTAGTAAAGAAACCAGCAACAGGTTTTTTCAATTCAGATTGTAATAATTATTTATTATTAAAAACACGAAATGGAATCGACTAAATGTAAAATTTAGTGTAGGAAACGATCTATAGACACGCCAACTACCTTCAATTACCTCTCGAATTAACCAATATTTCATTTTGTGAATGTATGTTTATACATTCGTTTCCTTCGGTGTATTATTATATTACATACCATTGCTCGTCCATAGCTCTGTCAAATACTGTAACATTCACTATCGCTCTCGGTGTCCCACAGGTCACCGTCGCTGTCAGAGTCTCTGTGAAAAAAATAATAAAATTATTACGCACACAAAGATCAGTAAAGTTATTACCTACTAATACAACTAAAAGATTTGAATTGTCGCTTGTGATTTATTAATTGTAACTGAATAAATAAATGGAAGAAAAAATAATTATTCATTGTCTGTCCACAACGAACTATTTTTGTACATAGCCAGCACATAAAGCTACTACAATCTGTCAAATTTCTTTAATAGGTTTTCAACATTATTGTTAAAGCATTAGGTTCAAGATTGATTGGAAAAATTTGACAGTTTTGGGTAGCTTGATGTGCTGGCGTCTGTACGTACACTGCGTTGACATGTGCTAAGAATGGTTAAGGTATGATGGTTAATTAAAGTTAAAGATTGATTTTGTGTCCCAAAATGCGACAGATAGACGGGTGGCGTAGGTAATACAGGGTTACATGAGCTAGCTAAACCCCGCAGGCACGATGGGTATCGATATTTAAACACGATAAAATAAAAATGTTCTCTGTTAAGTGTTTTGCTTCGGGGATCAAAGTCCGCTGTTAATTCAGCAGCCTATAATGTTCCCCCTGCTGGGACACAGGGCTCCTCTGGGTGAGAGTGAGTGAGTGGGCCATAATCTACCACACGGGCCCAGTGCGGGTTGGTAGATGTCACATGTCTTCAAATTTTTGGTAGAACCAAAGACCTAGTCATGCCGGCTTCCTCAAGACGGTGAAGGAAAACACCGTTTTGAGAGCATTGGTGATGAAATAATAGAAAAAATAACAAGTGCCTGCTTGGGTTCGAAGTCACGATCGACCTACAACTTGTAAGTCGCGGCCGTTACCACTGGGCCACCACTGCTCGCTGTTAATTGTTGTTTCTGTATTGTTATCTCACGAAGGTCCGCGCGCTTTACACGTGGTAACCAAGTTTACAAACATGCTGCGATAGTGTGAGTTTATGCGTGTGTCTGCAGTCACGGCCGTTACCATTAGGCTACCAGTGCTCCTCGCTGTATATCACGTAATATGGCTTACATAATTAAATAGGTAATAGAATATTCGTAGCGTAAACTTACTCGCAGTCCAGTTCGTCCTCGTTCTCCTCGACTGAGGGGCTCTCGTAGGGACTTCGTCTGGATAGAACACCAACAAATTTGGTTGCATATGGTTCCAGTTAGTTGGATAGCTACCGTCATACCAGAAGAAGTTGCAACTGGGTGTTGTTGCTATACCAGATACATGTACGTAAACAAAGGAAGTAGACTGAGGAAGTAAGGAATGGGGGTGGTGCAAAGAAAGGGTGTGTCAGACATTCTCCCTTAGGGGGCGTCCATTAATAATTACCTACGTGAGGCGTTTTTTACGTCGGGGCCTTGGCAAACTGAGAGTCGAGCCAACTCTCACGACATCTTACCTTGGGGGGTGGGGTGCAAAATACGCGCTCAGACGTGAAGTTGCGGACACCAGCCCGTTCTTATTACCTGCAGTATCGTAGAATTTTAAGGCTCACTGAATAAACTTACTCGGAATCCGGTTCCTCATCGTGCTCCTCGATGGAGGGGCTCTCGTAGTCATGCGCGGACTCATCAGGGCTGTGACTTCGACTGGAACAATAAAATCATATTATTACATTAGTAGCGACCCGCTTCTACTTCGCATGGTTGTTACGACAGAACATCGAGATTTATTTAATATAATGTAAGTTTTATATTGACTGGCCTGTTAGTCTAGTGGTTAGTGACCCTGACTGCTAAGACTGAGGTCGTGGGTTCGATTCCCACCCAGGACAAATGTTTGTGTGATGAGCACAATCATTTGTTCTATGTCTGGGTGTAATTTATCTATAATATGTATGTATTTAGAAATATATAAGTATGTTTATCAGTTATCTGGTTACCATAGTACAGGCTCTGCCTAGATTGGGATCAGATAACTGTGTGTTGGTTGTCTTAAGATATTATTATTTATTATTATTATAAACCTTGGTGGTAGTGCTAGAATCCGAAGTGGTCTACGGTAATGAAGGTTGATTCCGTGCAGTTTCCTCTTTACAGTTTGATCGTTCATCAGCACCTGGTACTCCGACTGTCACTTCAAGCCCAATTATCCAGCTGTAGTGGTAGGTAGTCTTATTGCCTTTATTTATAAAAATCGGTCTAGTCTTGCGGTGGTCATTTGCGTATTCCTAATGTGCCGCTGCCAAAAATTATAAACGAAGTTATCCGAAAAAGAACTGAGTTACTGACATAGCTTGCAGATTGAAGTGGCAGTGGGCTAGCCATGTTTGTCGAAGGACCGATTGCCAATGGAGCAGACGAGTCCTGGAGTGGAGACCGTGTATCGGCAAGAGTTAGTGTGGGACGCCCCGTGCATTTTTTATTAAGAAGTTGCTATTTGTTGATTAATTTTCCTGTTGTAACTGTACACGTACATGTGTTAATAATTCAGACTTCTTTTCGAGATAAGGTCGGATGGCAGGTATGGGTTTTATTTTATTCTTTCATACAGAAAGAGCGTTAGGGCAGCAGCGTTCTCTATGCATTTTACCAGCATATTGCGATCGCCAACCCGCATGCCAAGCATGGCGATTATGGCAAACCCCCCAAATTGTGGGAGGCCCTATGTCTAGTAGTGGACGTTTTTCGGGAATGATGATGGTGATGATGATACAGAAAGACTGTAATAATAATAGCCTATATTGTTCCCGCTGCGTCCCAGCAGTGGGAACAATATAGGCTGAGCATGATACACAAAGAGGGCTAACTGTGTCTATTTACACAAAGACGATTTAAAATGAAGATAGAGGATACAAGAGCAGCGAAGCAAGTTCGATAGTGTTAGCACGCCGCCTAAGGTCGATTAGATTTTTTTTTTCAGGATGGGAAATCATCAAATGACTTCTCCCGCTCTGGGCGGAGCGGGAGGGCGTGTCAGACTTTTACTGACTAAAACCCACCCGTGTTCCATCAGTTGCCCATGTGCCAGGGTCACGGTATCTCTTTCGAACAATCACGCGACCCCGGCAGGCATCGGTCCTAGTAGACCCCTACACTGCTGCTGACATCTCTTTGAGGCGTGCGTGGAACACTACGCGCCTCCCTCACGCGCCCCGCCTCCTCCTTCGCGAGCATTACTGCTTCGCAGAAGGAGGTGACGGCTTCCCATTCCCTCTCGCTCCGTACCATGGCTCGCACCAGGGCCGGACGCGAGAGGTCGCCGCCGCCGATCGCCTCCACGAGGACACGGCGGTGCTCCGCCCAGGCAGGGCACACCTCCACCGTATGCTCCACCGTGTCCTCCAGACGATCCTCGCAATGGAAACACCCGGACGTATCCTCCCGCTTTATTCTGAACAGGAACCCACCGAAGCACCCATGCCCGGTGAGAACCTGCGTCAGGCGGAAGGTGAGGACGCCGTGACGCCTCTCTATCCACTCCTCAAAGAGGGGGCTTACCGCCGCAATTGTGACGTGCCCAAGGGTCGATTAGACTTACGGTAGGACTTTTTTACTTAGGAGTTCGTTACTTTGTCGTATACTGCCAACGCCTTAGAATTGAGAGATTGCTCGAATGGGTTAAGTTCTTTATTATTATATTAGGCGTTTTCGTATAGTTTTTGGTTCAAAATGTTTTAACATCTGTATGCACCCTGCTCCCGGCGCTCATGTATGCATATAATATAATGTTTGCTCAGTAAACTTACTCAGATTCTTGTTCCTCTTCGTTGTCTTCGTGGGAGGAACTCTCGTATTCATGGGCCGATTCACCAGGGCTGGCATCACTTTGACTGTAACGAGATAACCAATTGGTAAAATAATATTGCGGTGCTGCTAGATCCCGAATATGACAAATATTAACTGGTAGATTCACGTAAGTACCTGAATGGCATTTTGCGGTATAGGTATACTAGGACCTGTGGATCTTTGACACTCGTTACGGGTTGTCAGAAGCCCGAAAGTCTGACAACCAGTTTTATCAAGGGGTATCGTATTACCCAGTAACTGGGTTGTGAAGGTTAGTTAGGCAGTCGCTCCATGTAAAATACTGTCATTCGGCTGCATAAGTATATGGATTAGAAGCCGACTGCAACATAGTTGGGAAAACGTTAGGCAGATGATGCGGTATGCCAGGATCAAAATTCGGGACCTCGATATTGTACTGATACAATATAGGTATGCGACAATATCCGCTTGGGGCCGAAAAAACCTTATCTAACAAAAAGGATGTTCAGCCAAATCAATTCTAATATTTATTACTTTGAGAGAAAATCTAACGTAATTAAAAGCACAATAAGCGAGAAAACTCTACCGTTGAAAATGGCTTAGTCAATAGTGTCTACTATTGCTAAAGAATATTGTAGTTACACTACAGGTGGTTAATACAGCAAACAACAAAAAATACTATTTCTATTTGTAATTTATAGTTTGTAAACAAAAAAAAAAACTTAACCCGGCGCCAAAACGTCATATTGGGAAATTAAAAATTCATGCAATAGTGATCACGACATGACGAATTATCGAAGCGTTAACTTACTCAGACTCCGGTTCCTCCTCGTTCTCCTCGTGCGATGAGTCACCAGGGCTATCTCTTCGACTGAAACAAGACAACCATTCGGTAAAATAATATAATTCATTCATTCATTTATTTATTGTAAATCATAGTTATATTATTAGTTATTTTTGGTAAACATTGAGGCCGCTATGTTTTGCCTCTAGGGCGTACAATAGTAGTGATACATGCAATATAATTAAACAAGAAATTAATTTAGACACATGAACCACAAATAAACAAGTAAATTAATAAGATCGCATTAAGAATTTTCAATTACACTAAACAATGTCAATTACATAAATTATGTGTTGTGAGAAAAAAAAATTAAATATCCCGTGTAGACATGCTGCAATTTGTGACAAATGTACCTAATAGTGTCCCTAAAACGCCATTTCCGTGAATGTACAGACGCCAGCACATAAAGCTACTCCAATTTGTTAAATTTCTCAAATAGGTTTTCAACTTTAGCGCTAAAGCATTAGGTTCAAGATTGATTGGGATTTGACAGTTTCGGGTAGCTTGATGTGCTGGCTTCTGTACCACAACAAGTATACCAAAAGCAACTCGGGACCCCGATCTTCTATCAAATCAAATTAATTTTCGCTTTTCATTTCAGGCCGAAAAAAGAAATGGTCTTAGAAAAATATATTTAAACTACTTTTCTGTAGGCAGAAACCATTTTATGCCTGAATAATGGTAATGGTACGCATATATAATGGTTTCTGCCTACAAAAAAGTAATTTCACAAAAACTCAAGCTTTATTGTCAAAAAGCTTGAGGTTTTGTGAAATAGAGTTTCCATAACGTTATCTTACTCAGATTCCAGTTCCTCTTCGTCCTCCTCGTAGTCATGTGCGGACTCATCAGGGCTGGAAATATGCACAATGTAAAAGGAGTCATTAGGGCTCGTAGTTTTATAATTTCTGCGTATCGTCGCATCGTTACAAAAAGCGGAGTTCCTTTAACAAGGACAATTAATTAGGTAGCATAATTGGGCAGACTTTGAGGTTTCGATATCTAAAGGCGATAAAATAAAAACAAATAATAATTTAAAAAAAACACGTTTTAATAGATAACCGGTCGAAGAAGTGGAAAATTCAAAATAAGGAAAGAGTGATTAATGAATGAAATCATTTTAATGTAAAAAAGCGTGGGGTTCTTTTTGAGGTATTTTTATAATGACTCTTATCAGTATCTGTCGATAAAATATTAACATCAATTGATATCATATGCGATATGCTTCGCTTTGTCGTAGTGCACTTATCATTGCAAGTTTTTTGAAGTTTGCTCTACGTCAACTAACATACTCAGGTCGCAGACCGTCAGTCGTCACTCAAAGGGTTTAACATTGCATAAAGTTATCTATACTAATATTATAAAGCTGAAGAGTTTGTGTTTTGTTTGTTTGGTTGAACACGCTAATCTCAGGAACTACTGGTCCGAATTGAAAAATAATTTTTGTGATGGGTAGCCTATTTATTGGGGAAGGCTATAGGCTATATAACATCACGCTACAAACAAAAGGTGCGGAGCAGCAACGAAAAATGGACGAAAACTGGCAGGCAATGTGATTCGATGGGAAGGGCCAGGGGAGCGAAAAATTGACGGGGACAAAGTCGCGGGCAGAAGCTAGTTTATCCATAATTTTGTAACTAACCATCGTTTGTAGTATATAAAAGGAAGGTGCTTTAATGGTTGTAACAGCTCGATATAAGATCTCACCATCGCGATCATAACTCCTGAATCTAAAATAGCATGTTCACAATGAATACTTACTCAGACTCGAGTTCTTCGGGTTCTTCCTCCTCCTCGTCATGTTCAGCCTCATCAGAGATGTGACTTGCACTGAAGCAATACAACCATTTTTATTTATATATTAAGCGAGGCACACGATCAACATGTTTAAAACGATAGTAAGTAATGTAACTTTAAGTAATCAGTAATCAGACCGTGTGGTGCCGGACGTAAAGAATAACACCACCCCATTACTTCCCGTGGGTGTCGTAAAAGGCGACTAAGGGACTTACTAGAGAATGGGCAGCAGCGTTCTCTATGCATTTTACCACCTTACTGCGATCGCCAACCCGCCTGCCAAGCGTGGCGATTATGGCAAATCCCCCTAAATTGTGGGAGGCCTAAGTCCAGCAGTGGACGTCTTACGGCTGAAATGATGAAGTAATCAGTAATCACGAATCTTCATTACTGTGTAAATACATTACTTAGGCATGTACAACATTTATAAATAAGAAGTAAACAATTGGCGATATAATAATTATGACTTATTATTATGGAGAGAGACAGAGAGGCTATTTATGCCCGTTTAATTTACGTCGCCCTGTCCGGTAAAAAGGCATTGTTCCAATAAGGATGGTAAAATTAAGAAATGGCATTAATGGATTGGGGGCTAATGCATTTTGAAATGTTGTCAATAGGGTATTTGCAAACTGTCAAAAAAATAATAATTCAGTACTTTAACTTTTATATCCTACTTTTTTAACTTAATATACTAACAGTAAACACGTTACGATCGACATGTGCCGCGCTTAAATATGCGTAATTGTACGTATGTTTCTCAGCGGCGAGGTGTAATTTTTTCTAAAAGAGAAGCCGATGCGAAGTCGTCTTTAACTTACTGACTCATCAATAAAGAATACTTACTATCATTCTAAAATTAATATAGGAATGTAATGAATTAAATACAATTAAATTGAACAGCTGAAAACCGAATAAAATATGCAATATTCCTCTATCTCGTTCTCGCTGACGCATTTTTCTATACCTGTCTCTGTCATAACCCGTTGTACAGCGGCTTGCTCTCGTACATATCAAGCGGTGCCACGTGACCTAAAGTGACATCATTACGGGATCCCTGTTGTATGAATTTTTAGTTCCCGATTATGACGTTGTGGCGCCGGGTTAATTTAGAACATTTCTCTTTTGTTGTAATACAAAGCGATAAATAACCTTTTTTGTTGTTTGAATGTTATGGTGAATTAAATACCCGTAGTGTAACTATATTTATTGACAATAGTAGCCACTATTTACATACTATTGTATTTTTAATAGTGATAGAGTTACATGGTGCCTTCGCCACTGATGTTTCTCACAGTCAAGTTAGTTACTCTTATACGGTGGAGGTGTGCCCTGCCTGGACGGAGCACCACCGTATCCTCATGGAGGCGATCGGCGGCGGCGACCTCATGTGTACAGCCCTGGTGCAAGCCATGGTATCATGGAGCGAGAGGGCATGGGAAGCCGTCACCTCCTTCTGCAAAGCAGTAATTCTCGCAAAGGAGGAGGCGGGGCGCGTGAGGGAGAAGCAGTCTCTGCGCTCTCACGCCCCTAGCCGCCGCAAGAGGAGAAGCCCCGGGTTTCGGAAGTCCATTGCAGACCCCCGGTCACCGTGGGCGCGAGCTTGCGGGCGGCTAGCAATGGGTAGCTCGCCGTCTGGTAAGGACCAGGTTCGGGTCGACGGCACGTTGAGTTCCACGCGCGCCTCAAAGACATGTCAGCAGTACTGGAGGGGTCTGCTAGGAACGATGCCTGCCAGGGTCGCGAGATCTATTCGAAAGAGTTACCGTGACCCTGGCATTAAGGCAACTGAAGGAACACGGGTGGGTTTCAGTCAGTAAAAATCTGACACGCCCTCCCGCTCCGCCCAGAGCGGGAGACGAATCTAGGAATCGACACTGCATACGCTATAGATTAGGGATGCCCGATCTGAATCGATCTTTCCGAAGATCGAATCATGGCCATACGATCTACCGATTTTTTTAATCGATTCAACAGGATACGATCTTCACCAGATCGAATCGTATGCGCCTGGAAGATCGTATGAAGAAATCGTATCAACTAAAACCTAAACAGTACGAACTACAACATGTCGGGTATGTCAGCATTCCCTTCCGAACGTCTGTTTTCTCTAGCTGGAAATACTTTGACTGATAGCCGTAATAGGCTGGATCCAGTGCGTCTTCTGTCCAAATTATACATTTTGAAAATTTTAAATGTAGGCAGCTGGAATCTGTTTTGTGTAAAGATTTCAGCTGCTTACATTTAAAATTTTGGATGGATCGTTCGGAAGGGTACGCTAACATACCCGACACGTTGTAGTTCGTACGGTACGTTGTTTAGGTTTAAGTTGTTACGATTCACTGTCTGAATCGCCTATTACGGCTATATCTGATATGACGGCATCCGTGGCGCACTATGTAATAGATATATTAAGTAGGTTAAGTTAAAATAAATAATTTTGCATGCATATTGTGCTTTTCATTAATATTATAAAGATACGATCTTATGAGATCGAGTAAGATCGATTAAATACAATACGATTTAGATCGTGAATCGATTCACGAAGTTACGATTCATTACGATCCAGAAGATCGATTCAAAGCAAAGAATCGGGCATCCCTACTATACGAGCACAGCGCGGTGCGAGAGAGGGGAGATCGCCCTTAATTGAGAAGTTTCTTAAAAAATAACATACTCAGAGTCCGGTTCCTCGTTATGATCTTCCTCGTTCTCTTCGTGGTCGGGACTCTCGTAGTCATTTGCGGAGTTAGGGCTGTGACTTCGTCTGGGAACAAAGAATGTTATAATTTAGTGACATAAAATTCAGTACTTAGATTATAATACGTGATACAGACAAAATAAAAGAAGGCCTCTATAAAAAATGTTACTGTGAAAGCTTTAGTGAAGTGACCTATCAACAGAATTAATCCTTAGCATCAGGTGCAACGACAGCTCATTGACAGAATATACCGGTACATACATGATTTTGAACGAAACGGAATGCGTATAGAGGATGTGGTGTATCTGCCTTTGTTTTTTAGGAGGGAAATCATCAAATGGCTTCTCTCGCTCTGGGCGGAGAGGAAGGGCGTGTTAGAATTTTATTGACTAAAATCCACCCGTGTTCCTTCGGTTTGGTGCATGGTGTTTCGGCCAACCTTGTAATAGTAGAGGGTTTCCTGCGTAAACTTACTCGGTTTCTTGTTCCTCCTCGTTGTCCTCGTGGGGGCTCTCGTTGTCATGTTCGGACTCACTATGTGCGTGAATTATACTGAAAGAACACAACCATATGAAAACAAAAAAATCAGCACCTCAACTACTTGGGCTTAAAACATCGAGTTTACTTTATTTACTAACGTTTTAAACGTAAACCTTTCGAAGTAATTTCTGTCAATGATGGTGTAACCCACGTCAAAAACGGTTGCGTAGTTTAGAAGATAAACGCGGTCACAGACAGACATGAGTTTATAATACACTAGCTTCGCCCCCGTATCTAAAACCTTATTCTTGACTCACTTTGTATATTGATGAAAACCCCATTAAAATCCGTTACGAAGTTTAAAAGATCTAAGCGTACAGACGCAGGAAGTGACTTTGTTTTATACTATCCAAACTAATATTATAAAGCTGAAGGGGTCTGTGAAAACTGAAGGGGTCTGCTAGGACCGATGCCTCGAGACTCGGGGAGCAAGAAATTTAACGCGGACGAAGTCACGGGTAGAAGCTATGTAAAGATATAATGCGTGCCATAGACAGAACAGATGCAGAAGTACATCAGTGTGTGTGCTAAATGTATGAATTACGACGCGAAAGGAGTATTAGTCGTTTCTGTCCTAATTATAGACAATTATATAAAATACCTACATGTACCTACAAAACACATATACTTTGGTATAATGCTCGCAGCATAAACTTACTAGGCACCTGGTTCCTCTTCCTCTTCGTCCTCCTCGCGAGCGGGACTCTCATTGTCAGATTCAGAGTCATCAGAGCTGTGACTTTGCCTGAAAACAATAAAACCGTTTGGTTACATAAAATTCAACACATTTTTCTAATACTGAGAACTGTGTTCAATTTAAGTATGGGTGATAATTGTTTTTTGTGAATATGTGAACGTTGTAGGCCTGATAGACAGTAGTGATAATTAATAGTCTAAAGACTGACCCGCCTGGACAGTCTATAGGCTATAGGGATATCTATGCAAAATTTGAACAAAAACTATCCGGTACTATTTGCGTGTTGCTGGAACATACATTCAGATAGACAACAATTATAAAAAAAGTAAAAAATATAAGTAAAATAAAATAAGTAAGTAGATATAGGTTATTATTGAGTTGACTACTTGGTTATTATTGACCTGACGATTTATTGACTTGTAAAATTGTTTGTACAAACCTACTTACAGAAATAAAATAATTTATCATTTAGGTAATATATTTTACAAATCAAACAATAAAAGTGAACAGCTTCATCAAATGAGTATGATGTATTAGAAATATGGTCCCATTTTTTACTTGATTATTTTAAATTCTTGTTTCGTTTACAAATACATTTAAACAGGTGTCAGGAACCTACTCGCAAGCGGAGTGTATGACCAAGTAATTGACCGTGAACGAAGTGACAGGAGTAAGTTAGAAGAATCGCTTATAGGTTTTAACAGTTTCTGCAGGATCAAGGCATTAGTTTATGTTGGAATATAAATTTTGCAACGAAAACTTACTCAGTCTCGGGTTCATCCTCGTTCTCCTCGTGAGAGTCACTATCATCGTCATTTACGGGCTCATCAGGACTGTCACTTCGTCTGGAATCGATACAAGTATATATTACAAAATAAGAGTCAGTTCTATTATAAACTTTATTTCGACTAACGTTAAGATCTTAATAAAAATTCACAACTTAGACTCAAATCAAATATGAAGAACTTTACTCGCGGACACCCTCTGGATTTCCCCCCAGAGGGTTTTGAGCGCGCATAAGAGGAGTCTAAAATAAATATGTATATTTGAAAAGTAGTGTTACGTAGATCGTAAAGTCTAGAAACATCACGCTAACTCCGTCTCGGAAAGGGGCAGTGTGACGTAAATCGAAAAGTCTAGAAACATCACGCTAATTCCATCTAAGGACGGGGCAGTGTTGGAAACTTCTGGAAATGACACGCTAACGCCATCTGTTATTGAGTAGCAAGTACTACACGAAATTGTACGTAGACGCTACTGCCATCTATTGTCGAATAGTGGCATTAAACAGTTCGATGGAAGTTACTAGAAGCTTCTACGCCGTGGCAGTGTCGAATGTTCGAGAATGTTCTGCTCGGGATATAAATAGCGGATTGTTGGGCCGACAAGCAGTTCGATTTCGGAAGCGAGCGAATACGATTCGAGTGATACAGTACACGCGAAACAAGTGATTCCAAGTGACGTTTCTTGTAGTTGCGATATTTGTGTTTATTTAATTAAACAGTTTGTGTGTTTTGGTAAATTGGTTTAAATTAATTTATCCCGAACCCCAGCTCGTAACATTTGGTGTCAGAAGTAAGGGATAAATTATGCCAGTTTTACCGAAGGAGGATACGGAAGGTATCCGTACCAGGAGTCAGCGCCAGCAGGAGGTAGATACCATGATTAAAGGAATGGTAAAGGATGGAGTTATAGAGCCTTCGTCTAGTCCTTGGTGTTCTCCTGTGGTTCTGGTAAAAAAGAAAGATGGCAGCATACGGTTCTGTGTAGACTATCGTCGATTGAATGACGTTACTAAGAAAGACAGCTATCCACTACCCCGGATCGACGACACACTGGACACGCTGTCAGGAATGAAGTGGTTTACCACGTTAGACCTAAAAAGTGGCTACTGGCAAGTGGAAATAGACCCCAAAGACAAGGAAAAAACCGCATTTTCTACGGGAAAGGGACTATGGCAGTTTAAAGTCATGCCATTCGGATTGTGCAATGCTCCCGCAACATTTGAAAGGCTAATGGAGTTAGTTCTCACGGGACTAATTGGAGACGCCTGCCTTGTCTATTTAGATGACATCATCATCGTGGGCCGCACATTCGAAGACCACCTTCAAAATCTGGAACGTGTTCTATCGAAAATCCGAGGAGCCAATCTTAAGCTAAGTCCAAAGAAGTGCTCATTCTTCAGACAGCAAGTAAGCTTTTTGGGGCACGTGGTTTCGAAGGAAGGAGTGCAAACAGATCCTGAGAAAATCGTCGCCGTCAAGGAATGGCCAGTCCCGAAAGACAAGACGCAGGTCAGGGCATTTTTGGGTTTGTGCTCGTACTATCGACGGTTTGTCAAGAATTTTGCTGACATTGCCAAACCTCTTCACAAGCTTACTGAGGAGAAAAGACCGTTGTGTTGGGATGAGAACTGTGACATCGCATTTCGAGATTTAAAGGAACGTTTGTGCAATACCCCAATTTTAGGCTACCCTGACACAGAAAATGAATTCATAGTTGACACGGACGCAAGTAATACTGGTATAGGCGGTGTGTTATCTCAACGGAAAGGAGATTATGAAGTTGTGATAGCTTACTTCAGCAAATCTTTATCAAAGCCAGAAAGAAATTATTGTGTCACGAGACGCGAACTTCTTGCCGTCGTAAAGACATTGCAGCATTTCAGCAAATACTTGCTTGGACGTAAATTCCACCTGCGGACTGACCATGCTGCATTAAAGTGGTTGTTGCAATTTAAGAATCCAGAAGGACAAGTGGCGAGATGGATTGAACTGCTACAAGAGTACGACTTCGCAATTGAACATCGTAGTGGGAAGTCTCACGGTAACGCGGACGCTTTATCAAGAAGACCTTGTCCTGAAGATTGTAAGCATTGTGTCAGGCAAGAAGATAAGGAAACAGTACCTGTCAGGATGTTAAGAACGGACCTTAGTGACGAGTGGAAGGAAACCCTACGGCATGCCCAGCAGAGTGACACAGATATCAGGCCAATTCTCGAGTGGATTAAAGCTAATGCTCGCAAACCGAAATGGTGTGATGTTGCAGCGATGAGTACCACCACAAAAAGTTATTTGGCACAATGGGAGAGCCTGGTGATCCAGGATGGTGTCTTGTGCCGAAAATGGGAAAATGCTCGAGGGAATAGCTGTCACCTGCAAATGGTAGTCCCAAAAATGAAGGTACCAGAAGTTCTACGGCTCTACCACAATGGTTCTTCAGGTGGTCATATGGGAGTAAGAAGGACTCTTTTAAAGATCCGAGAAAGGTTTTACTGGATCCATTGTCGAGAGGATGTGGAGGACTGGTGTCGCAGATGCACCAGTTGTGCAGCGGTAAAAGGACCACACACACGCAGCAGGGGTGCATTGAAAGTGTACAACGTAGGCGCCCCCTGGGAACGAATAGCACTAGATGTCGCTGGGCCATTCCCCGAAAGTGAAAGTGGAAATAAATATTTCATGGTTGTCATGGATTACTTCACCAAGTGGCCGGAAGTCTTCGCCATCCCTAATCAAGAAGCTGCAACAGTCGCTGATAAATTAGTCCACGAAGTCTTCTGTCGGTTTGGGGTACCCTTGGAAATCCACAGCGATCAAGGAAGGAATTTCGAGTCTCAAGTGTTTCAGGAAACATGTCGGGTTATGGGTACTCACAAAACCAGAACCACTTCATACCACCCACAATCTGACGGAATGGTGGAGAGATTTAATCAGACCTTGGAAAGATATCTGGCAAAAGTTGTAGCAAGCAGACAAAAGGATTGGGACAAGCACATACAACCGTTTCTTCTGTCATACCGAAGTGCAGTTCACGAGAGTACAACTGTGACGCCAGCCTTCGCGAACTTTGGAAGGGAGTTAAGGTTACCAGCTGATCTAATAACCGGCATTCCCCCTGATTCACCACGAAGTATAACAGATTATGCAAATGATCTGCGCAACAAGATGAATGACGTATATGAGCATGTCAGAGAATCAGGCCAACAGATGTCCGAGAGAATGAAAACTCGTTATGATCGGAAGATGAACAATACTGGCTTCGACGAAGGTTCGCTAGTGTGGTTGCATAACCCAGTGCGCAGCAAAGGAAAGTCCCCTAAACTGCAGGCAAAATGGGACGGGCCGTACCGAATTGTGACCAAGATCAACGACGTCACTTACCGAATACAAAAGGGTATGCGAACTGCACCTAAAATTGTCCATGTAGATCGATTGGCACGATACTACGGGAATAATGATGCTCGGGACGAGCATGTCTAAGGAGGGGGCAGTGTTACGTAGATCGTAAAGTCTAGAAACATCACGCTAACTCCGTCTCGGAAAGGGGCAGTGTGACGTAAATCGAAAAGTCTAGAAACATCACGCTAATTCCATCTAAGGACGGGGCAGTGTTGGAAACTTCTGGAAATGACACGCTAACGCCATCTGTTATTGAGTAGCAAGTACTACACGAAATTGTACGTAGACGCTACTGCCATCTATTGTCGAATAGTGGCATTAAACAGTTCGATGGAAGTTACTAGAAGCTTCTACGCTGTGGCAGTGTCGAATGTTCGAGAATGTTCTGCTCGGGATATAAATAGCGGATTGTTGGGCCGACAAGCAGTTCGATTTCGGAAGCGAGCGAATACGATTCGAGTGATACAGTACACGCGAAACAAGTGATTCCAAGTGACGTTTCTTGTAGTTGCGATATTTGTGTTTATTTAATTAAACAGTTTGTGTGTTTTGGTAAATTGGTTTAAATTAATTTATCCCGAACCCCAGCTCGTAACAGTAGTATATACCCCACTACTTCCACTTTCAGATTTCAAAAATGGACCAAAAATAAAGAGATCTTCAGAGCCGTTGATTTTGGTATGATTTCGTGCGTCCTAACTCTGCGGAATAAAATAGTGTTCTTTCCCTAAATCTGACGACTTTCAAAATTCAGATTTAGAAATTTTTTCAAAAGGATATTCAGGATGAATAAAAGTTATTTCGTACAAATAGCGTTTAGGTACCTTCATGTATTTAGGCTGTAGCAAAAATATTATGGGAAGTGTTTTACTAGTTTTTGGTCAGTTGAAAACTTCCCAGAATATTTTTTCTTTCGTACGGTTTACAAAACTAAAACCCGACACCGTGGCCGTATGCCAGTTTGCCATAAAACTTATGATCGCTTATGATTGTTAAAAAGCATTGTTTGTCGCATACGGCCACGGCTTTCAGATGAGAACACTATCTTGCTTTTACTTTTTAGAGCGAATTTCAGTAGTTGGATTTTGGTTTTGAACTTAGTTTTTATTTAAATTATTTTGGGGTTAGCTCACGTTTTTGAAATGTGTTAATTAAGCCCTTTCATTTGGTACCCGACAAGACATGATTGAAAAAAAAAATGTTTATGATCTTTAGAGGGCGCTATATTCAATTTAATGTGACTACAATCAGCAGACGATCAAGACCCTGCAAACGATACCTTATTTTGTCAAATTATTTTATTTTATTTATAAGGGAAAACAATGATACAATATACCTATATTGTATGAAGAAAGAGAAAAACATGCGGCCAAACTTGTAACCACTAACACTTACCACGGAATACACATAAAAATTGAATTTTTACAAACCATGCTATACTAAAACCTACGAACTACAATCATTTAAATTAGCGAAAACATTTTTTGAGGTAAATAGAAGATAAGTATAGCAAAAGTAAATTTAGCAAACAAATAAAAACAATATTAAAAACTCGTAAGGCATACAAATCTTAACTAGAATTACTAGCGACTAAGTTTTGAGTACAATATTTTTGAATCTACCAGCAGAAAGGGCAAATATATCGTTATGATGGAATTGATTTTTATAATTATTAGTTAATCGACGCAGAGGTGCCGCATACTTTCCTTACTGCGACAAGAGGTAACTACACTGATGAGAAGTTAAGAAGTACTGAGTGAATAGATGAACGTACATATACACCGGTCAAAATCATAACCCTACTTTTTCCCACCGTGTCCGGGGGAATACTTACTAAGGGGCCCTGGCACCTTTTGTGTACGGAACCCCTAAAAAGGTCAATACCTAGAGACTGATAAAAAAAAGCATGCCCATACCCACTCACCGACTGATGTTCTCGTAGGACGGCCGGGCGTGTTGTATCAAGGTCTGCAACCAATACAGCTCCATAAAGCTAGCGTAGTTACTCGCCATGTGTTAATATCCATCCCCAATTTTCGTGGCAGATTTGTGTGTGCGTTCCAAATGAAGTTGTTTTAATCAATCAATAATTAGGTATATCTTCTTGCATCGCGATGATTATGGTATAATTTCACATAACAAGACATCGTTATTTGCAATCCTACCACCTTCTATGATTAAAAAAACTATCATTGAAGACGGTAGGATTTAACTTTAGTAGTAAACTGCGTATAGTGTAGAAGTTTATCCTGTTGTCCTAAGGGCCATACCTACAGACATATATATATTTTTGATACATAGCCTTTACATTTGATATCTGACACGCCATCATTGATTGTTTTTCGTTCGTCACTTTTTGATTTCTAGCGGGCGCCATAATCAATAAATGAGACGTCACACAACCTATAATTGGCTTCCAACAATACCTCAATTTTTAAAATTACAGCAAGTATTTACAAGTAGTTTAAAGTTATGAAGGATAAGATGAAAACATAGGTACCTACGTACCCACATACCGGTCAAAATAGTAACTGTATTAATGTAGGTAGTTATATTCAAATAAGGTACATAAATCTATACTTTATAGAGCAGATCTAGACACGCGGCAGCGTGTCAAGCCAAGTTCAAGTAACAGAACTGGCGAGCAGCACCGTGTGTAATATTACACGAACCATTTGGAGCCACTTTTGACCCCCTCATAACTCAAAAACTATTTCACATAAACGTGTCAAATTTGGCACATATAGTGAGACTTGCAAGATACATATGTGCTTCAAATTCCATAAACATATCTCAAACGGTTATTTAGATATTAACGTCCAAAAATCGTCATTTTTATCACTGACTGACCTATAGATCAAAACTCTAACCCAGTTCCAGATGACCTAGAAAGTTCAAATTTGGCATGCAGATAGGTAATAAGGTGAATACAAAGGAATAAATCAGAAACTGATAAATTTTTATCATTTTATTATAATTATTCACTTAATTGATTCTATTAGGAACACTTATAACAAAAACCATTTGGTATTAATTTTGTTATAAATTTGTTATAAATAAGTACCTACTAATAATAATTTATGTACAAAAAGTAATGATATCCCATCAAAAACATAAATGTGAAATGAGAGCCAAGTTCAATATTATGATATATGCCTTGGTTGTTGACTTCAACGACAAAAGAAGTGAGATCTAAATGGGTGCCAAGTTCAGTGGTCAGTCCGGACTTGGCTAGTTTTCATATACGAATTATATTATAGCCTTCGCAAGTTTTAAACCTGTTACTTGTCGGTTCTTATTTTATTATTCCGAAAATTTGGCTTGCTGGTAGAAACTAGCCATCGAACATAATAATTCGTATATGAGAACTAGCCAAGGCAGGACTGACCATTGAACTTGGCACCCATTTAGATCTCACTTCTTTTGTCGTTGAAGTCAACAACCAAGGCATATATCATAATATTGAACTTGGCTCTCATTTCACATTTATGTTTTTGATGGGATAGCATATTTTCAGTAAAGTATTGTTGATAACAAGAGGAATCTTTACCGCATCTGCAGTAGACTGCAATGTAATCTTACATGATCTGATCTTAATATAATCTGAATATAATTATTGCTTAGGGGCCATTCATTTATTACGTAAGACGATTTAGGGGGGGAGGGGCTCGACCATGTCTTATTTTTTCTTACAAGGGGGTGGGAGGGAGTCTCGGTAGTTCTTACGTCAGATCAAAAAAATGCGCAAAATTAAAATTATACTTTGAAAAAGCGCAGGCAACCGGGCGATTGCCGAGGTTCACTCAGTTGCGTATAGGTAAACGATATTTCCATTTCCATGGCAACCGACCCGCGCCACCCGCACTGCATCTTCCGGGGTTGAAGAAGTTTTGTTCCGCATCGGGGCTGATGTGGAATGGGTGGACGTCGACGATGTCACTATCCTGAATAACCAACTAGAAGCGACACCTATTACTAGAGATGTTCCAGTGGCAGATTCAATTTCCGAGTGGGTTTTGAGCCCCTGGACTGAAAATCTTATGTCGTTACCTACCTAGATGAATGATTAAAACTAAAGTTTATGAAACCAAAAGATAAAGATTATTAATACCTTTGAAATTACAAATAACCATTTCAAAATATTGTTACTTTGAAACATAAAAATAAACCAAACGTGTATTAACTTTTTCCTTTAGATTCTTACGTAATAAGTATTAAACAGGGGGGAGGAGGTCGGCCTATTCTTATTTTTTCTTATAATAGGGGGGAGGGGGTCAAAAACTAGCGAAAATAGTCTTACGTAATAAATGAATGGCCCCTTATAATATGATGGTACAGTCTGCTGTACCTAGTGTTGCAAAGGACTCGAGTCTTCGAGTCGTAATTTTAAAGACTCGACTCGATTATGCAAGACTCAGTGTGCTCAAAAGGCTCGGAGTCTAGAGTCAAGCCGAGCTCGAGTCATTCTCGAGTCTAAAAAAGGGACTCGAGTTTTAAAAAGGACTTGAGTCTTAAAAATGAATCGAGTCTTAAAATGAACTCGAGTCTTGTAGGTCATCATCCGAAATAACTCGAATAACACGTCAGATTTTTTTCTACGCAAAGTTACAACATAACCACTAATTTGAATTTATTGCCTTCTTTCGAGTCTTTTCGAATGATGAGGGTACAAGTTTCATCTTCATGCTCCGAGTTTCTCTTTAAGACTCGGGTTCATAATAAGACTCGAGTCCTTTTTAAGACTCCAGCCCTTTTTAAGACTCGAGTCCTTTTTAAGACTTGAGTCCTTTTTAAGACTCGAGTGCTTATCTGTAGACTCCAAGCCTTTTAAGCACACTGAGTCTTGCATAATTGAGTCGAGTCTTTAAAATTAGGACTCGAAGACTCGAGTCTTTTGCAACTCTAGCTGTACCGTCATATTTATTATCACCAATAATTATATTCCTACCTACACTGAAGAATTACCTTAGCAGGATTTATCGATATCGGGCTAAACGAATGTCGGCTGCAAAGCAGTTTTGTACGGATAACGCTAGGCCAAGACCAGGTTGAGAAGCGGTTTGTGCATGACGTCTAATCCAATAGATACATCCTAAAGTTATTACGCAAAATTATAGGATAATAGTAATCCTACATAATGCATACCTATTTATAATAAAGTTCATTTAGATGCGGAATAACTTAGGTAGAATGTGAATTTGCTCGAAATCACCTTCAATGAGGAAATCCTCAAACAGCAAGCTATAATAAACCACCGACCCTAGTTGTTGGCCACAAGTTTCCTATGGTTAGACACCAGAGGGCAATCCCTGATCACGGCGCCGAGCACAAAAATAACTAAGATGGTGTCACGTCCCCGGGCTTGTCATCAAGGAAGATGAACTCGGCAGAACCTTGATGATTTGGACAGTATTGAGATGATTATAAAATAACTGCTGCAGAATTAATGTGTCAGAGATGTATCCGTGATCAACAGCCAACACCCGGTTTGATCACATAAGTACTTGTTTGAAGTTCGCTCAATGGTACTGTAGGTACTAATATCTGAAACATGGACAACCCACAACGATATCGACTAATCAGTTGATTAAGTGGAGACATCTTCAGGGACGAAGGTCAAACAGTAAGTTGTTGCGGCCTACAAGGAAGTCTTTGAAGTCTGCAACTATGCTAAAACGCCGACTTGCAAGATAACTGATATTGTCT
Organism: Aporophyla lueneburgensis; assembly: GCA_932294355.1. Classification (NCBI taxonomy): domain Eukaryota; kingdom Metazoa; phylum Arthropoda; class Insecta; order Lepidoptera; family Noctuidae; genus Aporophyla; species Aporophyla lueneburgensis. The sequence continues at coordinate 13,925,280 of OW028746.1, read as the reverse complement.
AAATGAACTTAGAGAAAAAAGGCAATGTTCAACGGGCATAAAACTTCGGAACCAGGTGTCGTTAATCTCTCCTCTCAAAGTTGTTCAACTATAATTATATTTACCTATATTAACTACTCTGCAGTTAAGTAAGACAACATCAGAACCTCCCAGCTAACAGGACATTACTGTCTCCAAACCGGCGGCCTTTGGTGGAAATAGTTTTAGGTGAGGACCTTGAATCGGTAAACACAGTGTAAGCTCTCAGGTGTCCAGAATCCGGACAGGTTGATGGTGTTAGTGGTTGATATGGTAATAGATTGTTGGACGAGAGCCGAGGGTAGAGACCAACTCTGTACTGTTAATGAATGGGACACAAACTAATTTCGTTTACGAAAATTCCCGAGTCACCTCAGACTTTGCACACACGGACATCAAGCAAAATAATAAGACTTATCATAAGTCACCGCGATCGTGTCGCCATCGACATAGAAAAATTTACTAATCGAAATTACTATCCTAATATCATGATCTCATTACACATACGATGGAGGGGCTAGTTTGTGCAGGACGGCGCCGTGATCTTGCCTCGACGAGCAGTCTATGTGTAAATTAATTTGGTTAGTTCTCTTTATGATGTGAGACTGTTTGTAGAAGGTGATTTACCTACGTGTATCTTAAGTGTAGTGTTACTGTCATACTCATCTCAGAATAACCAACCCGTAAAACGGAATAAAATTGCAATATTTGTACAGAAAGATTGATTTAATTAAAGTTTTCCAATCATCATTTTACATCATCGATAATAATAAATTTACATTAATGTTCAAAGGTAATAATTGTTATTACTCACTTTTGTTACATTTATCAAATTGAGCTGGCTCGCAGCTATAGCTGGCTCATCATTATAAATTGATATAATCGCATAGACTTCCAAATTAATTTAAAACATTTTTTTAATTAGTTGGTCGTGTTTATGCCAGCGGTTTTCATTCATACAATTTCTATAAAAGATATCACTGAAATAACAGCTGAAAACGTATTGCTTATTAGTTTGAAGGCAGTTCATTTCGTCTGAGGCATTGTAGTTTCCAAACGGATGATAATGGATTTCTAAAGATTCTTTTGTAGGATTGCGATTGAGTAAGGGTTTATATCTCAATTAAGCAGAGCGTGGGACGAGCCAGATATGCTACATTTCTTTCATCATCAACTAGCTTCATCTTTCTGACTCATCGCCCCTTGAAAATTCAAATGTGCCTGTAATTGTTTGATTTGAAATAAATGCTTTGAGTTTGATGTAAAATGCGATATGTTTGTATGTAAAAATCGCCAAGAGCGTTATACTGATGCTATGTTGTGGCAATATTTTAATTTGCGTTATTTCAGTGACACCTTATTTATTTAAGAACGGAACAACTTATTTTTTTTTTTCATAAACATCGGGCATACTGTCTCAGTATATTATAAGTATCCCTTAACTTCTACAAGTTGCTATTTTATAATTGCCTTTTAAGATTTTTATGTTTTTAAATACTTAAAAGTATTTATTAAAATTAAAGCAATGATGTTTTGTGAAAACAACATCAGTTCTTTTTCAAATCAGCTTCATCTCACACAAACACAATCATGAGAGCTCTGAATTTAAAAACAAACAGAAGCAAAAAATCCCGCGAATAAACGAGATCATAATTATTAATAATTAGTTTAAGCTTTATAAAGAGTTCGAGTAATCGGCACAAATGAGATTGCATTTAAAATATACCACTTATTCAGAACAAATATGGGCACGAATCTGTAAATTGATTCAATTCAAGTGTTAAACACATAATTCATTCATTAACCGTGCGTCCCCGCGCCATCGGTGATATTGACTGACTTGTAAAGTGGCTACGATTGTTGTCTGCTATTGTTTCTTCGAAAATAGTAAAATAGAGATTTATTTTTTTCTTTTGTTATAATACTGCGTTTACTTTTAGTAATCTGAAGTTATGAACACATTTTAAGGTGTTGTACTTCGTAGCACGACCATGAACGCATTCATTATAACTTTAGATGGTAATAAAATCCTTTTAATTTGTACTATTTTGTACCACTAATTAGAAATTTTGTACCTCTCAATTATCGTAGATATACAGGTCGTGCCAGGAAGATTCCTTTCCAGCACGACCACGCTAAGATTGTAGCTGGCATTATAACTATAGATGGTACTAAAATCCTTTTAATTTGTACTATTTTATACCACTAATTATAAATTTCATACCTTTCAATTATCGTAGATATACAGGTCGTGCTGGGAAGATTCCTTTCCAGCATGACCCCGCTAAGTTGTTAGCTGGCATTATAATTATAGATGGAAATAAAATCCTTTTAATTTGTACTATTTTATACCACTAATTAGAAATTTTATATCTCCCAATTATCGTAGATATACAGGTTGAGCTGGCTAGATCCCTTCCCAGCATGGACACGCTAAGTTTGTAGCTGGCATTATAACTATAGATGGTAATAAAATCCTTTTAATTTATACTATTTTTACCACTAATCAAAAAAATTGTACCTCTCAATTATCGTAGATATATACAGGTCGAGCTGGCAAGATTCCTTCCCAGCACGACCACGCTAAAATTCTAGTTGGAATAAAAGTTAATGAAACGGAAGCATGCCTAAAAATTATTACTCAATATGTACTCTAATTTTATTACTGGTAAATTGTCGTAAATTGATAGAAAAGCAAAAAAAAAAAAAACATTTCCTGCCTGTAAGCCAGCATCTGATTTTTATACTTGACGCTAGACGGTGTTAATGATAATTGAGTGGTATAAAATTTCTAATTAGTGGTATAAAATAGTACAATTTAAAAGGATTTTATTACATCTATAGTTATAATGCCAGCTACAAACTTAGCGTGTTCGTGCTGGGATGGAATCTAGCCAGCACAACCTGTATATCTACGATAATTGAGAGGTATAAAATGTCTAATTAGTGATATAAAATAGTTCAAATTAAAAGGATTTTATTACCATCTATAGTTATAATGCTAGCTGCAAATTTAGCGTGGTCGTGCTAGAAAGGAATCTTACCAGCACGACATGTATATCTGCGATAATTGAAAGGTATGAAATTTATAATTAGTGGTATAAAATAGTACAAATTAAAAGGATTTTAGTACCATCTATAGTTATAATGCCAGCTACAATCTTAGCGTGGTCGTGCTGGAAAGGAATCTTCCTGGCACGACCTGTATATCTACGATAATTGAGAGGTACAAAATTTCTAATTAGTGGAACAAAATAGTAAAAATTAAAAGGATTTTATTACCATCTAAAGTTACAATGAATGCGTTCATGGTCGTGCTACGAAGTACAACACCATTTTAAGTATTGCAAATTTAATCTTAGATCGGAAACAGGTTCGCCGCGCCAGTAGGCAGAAAAATGGCATAAGAAGATATTTAAGTATCTCGTATGGCAATTTTCTATGCAGTTCCGTAACGTTATAGATGTATTTTCAAATGAGTACATTGTATTTGGGCACATAATTGACTATCAAATACTAGTGCTAGGATGAATACCGAAACAAATGTGTAGTAGACCAGGCTAACGAATCCACATGTATCTAGTAATTTATTTTACGACTTAATAAGGATGGTAGGTACGGTTCCTTGTGCCAATGTCTTCATAACTATTAAAAACGTTTTATCACAGATAAATTACCGACACACTTTGTAATAAAGGTTTTAACTGGGCATGTACAGTAGCTAGGACCAACATCCTACAAAGAATAAACAAGTGGAAAAATAAGGTGGAGTTGTGGGCAGTATATGCAACACATACTAAACCTAAACCGTATCTGTATATTACAATGTTTAAAATACTGCAGTATTACCTGGTTATACTGTACTAAAGACACATTATTTCACATCAAGAACAAGAGAGAGACGTTACTAGTGATCTGTGCATACATTTACGTATGTCTTTTATTATGTCGCGGATCGATTTCTTTGAACATGTTTAGCTACCTAAAAGATTCGAAATTAAACACGACATGACAATACTTTATATTATTACATGCTTCTAACGAAGGCACGATCTGCACGCGTCAATTGAACATGCGGCAGACCAGCACCGCTAGACGATGGCGGCACTCAGAAACAAAACCGATGTTATCAGCATCTATTAAGAAAACTTATAATAACCGTATGTCTCTTTCTTGTTCCCAGTGCGCTATTCAAATGCCCAGATACCTATGCACCTATGCAAAATTTCAGAATTTAGCACTAGATCAGATGTATATGCACTATAAAATATCGTTTCATGGTACAAATTAGCAGCACGAACATAATAAGTCTACCTAACGTTTGTAACGTAAGTCAAAAACTACCTTTTGTTTAAAATTTGTGAAACGTCAAATAATGCTACCATTTGTTGACATTGTGTGGCGCTGCTACGATCCCTAAAAAAATATTGGATGGCGATACGATAACTGCGAGTGTAGTATTTTGCTAGATGTTCGTGCTGCGCGAGGCACAGACACGCTAGAAGAGACAGCCGGGCGCCCAGTGGCCGCGCGCGCCGCAGCGGAAGCAGCGTCCGTAGCCGCCGTAGTAGGCGCCGGTGCGGCCCTCCACTACTGCTGCCCCTCCTCCTCCCTCACCACTATCACTTCCGGCTGCTAAACATCAAATGTTCTATTCAATCATCTGGAAAGTTTCATTACAATTAAGACTACAACCTTCTTGGAAGAAGGCAAAAGTTACCTAAATTTCACGAAGTAACGGTAAACGCTGTAACGTTTGTTTGCAATGCCGACAGCGTTGAATACCGGTAGTTCTGAATCTGAATATCACAAGTGAAGATTGGTATTATCTTATTCCATAACATGCGTTACGGGCTACTGCGTTAAATGATGCGCCTGAGAGAAAGAAAATAGAACTACAAAAGTAGACAACTACGTTCGTTTTCACACGTACCCCATTCCTCAAAGGCACTGTTACTGTTAGATCCACTATCATCGGCGCGGTTGAAGTATAGATATCTCTCGATCTCGTCCCTGTAAACAATATTCAGTTAATTATATCTCTTATAAAGTTTGGTAAGATTAGCTATTATTACCATTGTCCGGCCGAACGCTCGGTTTCGGCCATAAAATCAGGTTTAGCCTGTAGTTTTGGTTTCGGCCAAAAACTGGCTTTGAATCCTGGAATGTTCGGCCCGACGAAACTAGCGTTTGTGAGTTGTCGGTTTATTCCGACTACGGTGAAGCAAAAAACAGGTTTATGATTTTGACCGGTATGTATGGATATATGTTCATCAGTTTTCTCATAACTTCTTCATATCATAATTTTACAAATAAGGTAATGTTGGAAGCGTCTTGATCGTCCGCTGGTTACAGCCGATGTGACGTCATATTAAATTGAATATGGCGCATTCTAGAGGTTATAAAGACAAAAGAAAAAATGTCAAATGAAAGGGCTTAAAGTGGATGCTCTGAGAGGCCGTCCATAATATATATTTTGCGAGTATTTGAACTCGAAACATATGTATATTTTTGTTTAAAACGAATCATTTTATCGTTCCCTTACGATGCATGTGCTCATCATCATCATCATTTCAACCGAAAGACGTCCACTGCTGGACATAGGCCTCCCCCAAGCTCAGATACTTCGACCGGCTTTGTGCTTTCCGCATACAGCGGATTCCTGCAGATGCGTGTGCTCGCGTTTCATTAATTTGCACGCGGAAATAATTAATTCAAAGCATCGTCGCGTCGGCGGAAGGCTATGAAAATGTTTTCGTTTTTGGACAATAGCATAAATTCACTATTGCTGGGCCTCGTCTGTATGGCGTTTTCATTGAAAATCCCCCTACGCGACGATGCTTTGATCAAAGTATTACCTACAACTTTTTATTAAAGTTAAAAGGGTTACTACAATATATATTTTTTTACTTTATTTAGGACATGTTTTTATTTTTTTCTGCTGTTTAGACTTAATATATAGTGTTGCGCCTGGAGCGTTAACAACATAAAAACGTCGGAGTTTTAATTAGGAGACAAAAAAAAAATGTTTAGCTAATAATAACATATTTAAAAAATCTACCAACCTATTAAAATTGTGATCTTGATAATGCAATAAATCAAATAAGTACTTAAAGGATATTAGGCTGTACAATAACTTATTAAATATGAGTTATATAGAGATAGTAAGTAATGGGGAAAAGGAAATAAATAATTAGGTAAAATTTAATAAAAAAAAATATGAATAAAACTTTTTTATTGACATTTTACATTTTTGGCCATATCAAATATTTCCTACGACTTAATTTATTCGAATAATAGGTGGAGTATTAGTGCAACTGTTTTCGCTACACTGTAAACATGCTAAAATACGAACCCCGAAAGTACTAAAAGTTTGTAATAGTAATAAAATAAAAAAATAAAGGGATCTTCAAAAAATATCGTCATAAATTTCTTCGCCTTGTATATAAATAATCTTTTTTTAATCTAGAGTTATAAGTAAGTATAAATTGAAAATACGTTAAAAGTAGAGGTAACTTTGCGATGCTTTTTTTCAAGAACATTTTAATATTTTGTGTTTCAAACACTATATTCAATGCCAGATGTGTGGAATAGGGTGGATTTTGAGGCAATGCTATGGACTCCGTTGGATAAAGTGTAATGTCAGAGTATAGTGTAAACTACTTCAACGCTATCAAGCGGGAAAATAGCCACGAGCAGATGTATCACTTTAATTAAGACATTTCGAGAAAAAAAAAAAGGTTTGCTAACCCCAAAATATTCAAATCTCAAAGCTGTAGTCGTTAACCACCTTTACGACACATTCCAACAGTAGTAAGCGATTATAAGGTTTGGGGCAAAGCGACAATACTACCATGGTCCATGCCTTCTAGATGATTTCTTGTTTCTTAGTGATTTTTCAGGTCTTATTTAAGAACTTATTTTTAATATAATAGATAGACAGTAATATATGACAGATATACAGACGGCGTACACTTAGTAATGGGGTTCACTTTTGTATCTTTTTGCACAGAACCCAAAATAAATAGTTTTTACCAATACGATGTAATTTAGGTTTGTACGTTTTTTTACTATCAGCAAGTAGGGAAGACAGCAGATGCATGTTAGTTACTCTACGTTCGGTAGCGATACTAAAATCATACGTTTTAGTGATTACTTCGACGCTGCATCGCGTTTTGGCGACACAGCAAACATTTTCAGTCGCTGTATCGAACTCCTGAAAAACGACTAAAATGCTAATCGCAGTTGCTAATACTTCATGATGTAAGTCTGCTAAGCCTTTTTTTAACCAGTCAATTACCGTAATTACAGACACAATTAAAAACCATTATGTCTATACCAGATGTGGTATCTCAGGGACATAAAGGTTAAAGGTTTGACCACCATTTTAAAATGATACCGTTTTATTACGCAAAATCTGCCAAAAGTTAATTTTATCGTTAAGTAAAATCAGCCCTTAATCGTATTATTTGTTATAAACTTCAGAAAATAATTTCAATATAACACACTTTTACTTAACCTTGTAAGATTCGGTTTCGGCCGAAACTATAGGTGCAGCCGAAGATTCGGTTTCGGTTTCGGCTGAAAATCGTGTTTCGGTCGGACTCTAATAATTACCCAATTCAAGTCGTACTTGCGTTGCGTAAAAGAGAGACATTTTTGCATAGTCAATTAGCAAACTTTGTAATTTTTGTATGTAAAGTGAAACAAGACGTGTCTGTGCTTATCAATCCTACTTATTTTAAATGCCTGCAACAAATATTGTTTGCTTTGGCTATTCAATAGTGAGTTGCTTCACTTAAATAAGAAAGACATGATTCGACAGTTGATAATTATTCTTGCCGAAACAACCGGCACCAAGTTCATCTTGCTCCCTTAGATGTCACTGCTTGCAGTAGCGTCGGGTTGCCATGAGTAGTATTGCATAATGTGGTTAGCTAGCGACCTCGACAAGTGGTAATTCAATTCTTGCCTGAGCAACCGGCAGCAAGTTCGTTGTGCTTCACTTTTTTTTTTTCAGGATGGGAAATCATCAAATGACTTCTCCCGCTCTGGGCGGAGCGGGAGGGCGTGTCAGACTTTTACTGACTAAAACCCACCCGTGTTCCATCAGTTGCCCATGTGCCAGGGTCACGGTATCTCTTTCGAACAATCACGCGACCCCGGCAGGCATCGGTCCTAGTAGACCCCTACACTGCTGCTGACATCTCTTTGAGGCGCGCGTGGAACATTACGCGCCGTCGACCCGAGCCTGGTCCTTACCGGGCGGCGAGCTACCCATTGCTCGCCACCCGCAAGCTCGCGCCTACGGTGGCCGGGAGTCCGCAATCGACTCCCGACGCCTGGGGCGTCTCCTCCTGCGGCGGCTAGGGACGTGAGGACGCAGAGACTGCCACTCCCTCACGCGCCCCGCCTCCTCCTTTCCGAGCATTACTGCTTCGCTGAAGGAGGTGAAGGCTTCCCATGCCCTCTCGCTCCGTAGCATGGCTCGCACCAGGGCCGGACGCGAGAGGTCGCCGCCGCCGATCGCCTCCACGAGGACACGGCGGTGCTCCGCCCAGGCAGGGCACACTTCCACCGTATGCTCCACCGTGTTCTCTAGACGATCCTCACAATGGAAACACCCGGGCGTATCCTCCCGCTTTATCCTGAACAGGAACCCACCGAAGCACCCATGCCCGGCGAGAACCTGCGTCAGGCGGAAAGTGAGGACGCCGTGGCGCCTCTCTATCCGCTCCTCAAAGAGGGGACTTACCGCCGCAATTGTGGCGTGCCCTGTGCTGGGTTGCGACAATCTTACCCGCCATGTCGCCATGAGATCCTGCCGGAGCTCTGTCCGCCGTGTCAGCGGAGTTTCGCCCCGGCGTTTCGCCTCCTCGCGCCACTCCCACATGTGCGCGAGGACCTTTGCCTCCAGATCCCATGGCGGCACTCCGGCAAGGAGGCTCGCCGCCTCGCACGAGATCGTGCGGTATCCTCAGATTAACCGGATGGCCATGACCCTCTGGGCTGCACTCAACCGGCGCGCTGGGCGCAGCCTCAATGAAGGCGCCCATACCGGTGCCCCGTAGAGGGCTATGGACCCCACGACCCCCGTGTAGAGCCTCCGGCAGGAGGCGTTTGGACCCCCCAGATTGGGCAGCAGCCGCTTTAATGCAGCCCCAGCCCGCTCCAGTCTGGAAGCCAAACGTCGGGAATGCTCAACGAAGTTCCACCGGCTGTCGAGGACAAGTCCCAGGTACCATCGTCGACTCGACGCCGATGTAAACCCCTTCCACCGTGAGTTGAGAACCCGAAGGTGGCAAGTTCCGAGGACCATGAAAACCCATGGCCTCGGACTTGTGCAGGGCCACCTCGAGTCCCAATTGCTGGATCCTCTCGACGATTGTCGCAACCCCGCGTGTCATTAAATCGGCCGCCGCCTCGTACGACCTCCCCTGCGCCAGGACCAGCGTGTCGTCAGCGTAGTAAACCACGCTGACGCCGTTAGGGAGGTCGGCGCGCAGCACCCAGTGGTATCCGATGTCCCACAGATGCGGCCCCAGGACCGATCCCTGTGGGACACCGCACGACATCTCTCGCCGGTTCCACGTTGTGCTTCCCTTACATGTTAATGTTTGCGGTAGCGTCGGGTGTCGGGTTCCTTCCTTCAAATATAGCGAAGGGGGTAATGGCAGATCTTTGCGTTATTCTCGTGAATGGGTGCTGCTTGCGGTGAATGGTCGTCTTGCTGACCAAGGTTTTGTTATTGTAATGCTAATACATTAACTGTTAATTTATATTACTGCGAAGGTCCTAACTTAACATTTGTTACTTCAGGTTAGCTATATGAACATGATTTAGCATTGTATATTTAAGTGGGCACGCTTTATGCCAGGTGGCAGGAGGTTATGTTTACCGTTTTTGTATTTTATTATTTATTTCTGCTTGAGTCCAGTTTTCACTGTTTTGTTTGTATATTGGTGTGTGCTAGCTGACATATGGCAAATAATTTAATCAAAGTTTTTGTGTTTGGAAATGTTAATTACTTACATATTATTGTATAGAATCAAGTTCTTCTAACTTAACAGACAGCTGTGCTGGTAGCCAGTTTGTTGCGTCACTTCTTCCCAGCTAAAGCTCAAGGAAGTGGTGACAGGTGGGCGTTTTGGGGCAATGTCTTATGTAATTTATGACGTTTAAAAAGAGCTGACTATAGCCTAATTTGAACAAATTACTTTTATTTGCTTCGAGTCTAGTGGTCGCAAGCGCGACTGTTAAGCGATATCTTAGGTTCGATGCCCAGGTCGGGAAAAGTGTTATAACGTTTTCCTTAGGTTTTTTTTTTGTAAATACTATTGTAGGATTTCTTTAGAACCAGGCCAGAGACTGGATTTGAGTCCGGTTAACGGTGTAGGTGTGATGATCTCCTTTCCGTAAGGCTAAAATTAACCAATTCCCCCGTTCTTAATTAAGCAGCTCTTCTCCGCTCAACACTCGTTAAACTTATCGGGGAACTTTCCTCCGGAGAAGAGGGATGTTTCCTCTGTGACGAACCCCTCGGAAAATAGACACGCGATGTTAAGTGAATTACTGGTGACTTACTGTTCCTCCTCCTCCTCGTCGTACTCGTCCGGCGTGGAGCCAAAAGAGAAGTCATCTCCACTGCAAACAATACAAACATACTTCTTAGTTAATTATTCTCTGATTTACAATTTCGCGAATCGTTTGGGGGAAGATGTTCAGCAGTGGACGTTTCTGGCTGAAGATGTAACATCTTATCACGTTTCTAATAATTTATCATTTCAAACATTTCTTCTCTCCATCCCACGCCAGTATCCATCACTCAGTAACCATTCTTGGATAAAAGTTTGTCAAATTCTCCATAGGAATTAGAAAACGCTGTAGTTTATTTTTTTAATTAAAATGCTGTCTAAGCCAAACGAAAATAGAATATGATTCCTTTGTAAAATGATCGCCATCAATTTACAGCATTCTACCACTGGACCTAGGCTTCTACAATTCGGCCATTCGGCTCGATTAAGAACACCAGACAAAGCATACCAGACCACCACACCGAAATAATGCTTGAACCAGATAATTAGTAGGACAGCACAATTATTTTGTGGATGTCTTTATTCTAGATTCGTTTCAGGTTAGATGTACTTACTTTCGAATCATCAGTACTACTAAGGCTTGGAGGATAAAGGGCACCCAAAAATAATATTCAAGAGTTTAAATAAGCATACCGATCGCTATTGCTGTTGGCGTCGGACTGCCGGCCTTGTTCCGACTCGAGTTCTGTAACCAATACAGCTTCATAAAGCTATTCATGTTTTACAACTCGTCCTTTATAAGTCTACGCCCCATTAAAAAATGGTGAGAGTGACAACCTCTGCCTAGGAATGCACAATAGGGTAAGGTTTGAGTTGATCAGCTCAAGTTACATCGTTGTACTTTAATATTTTACAAGTTTAATCAATTGTTTCTGTTCGTTAAAGCCTAAATATGTGCCACCCGGATGGGTACGTGGGTGCCGCTCTAAGGACGTGCGCGATTAGACCACTGTAAAATTAATTTATCAAATACTTATGTTAAGTACCTATCTTTTTTATCACAGTTTGTATCATAGCAGCTAACTTGTTCTACCAATTGAAAAAAAGTTATTGTTTTGAATAAGACTATTGCAAAATTGAGATTTTAGAAAATGGGAATTAATTAAACAAATTTTTATTACGTTATACGTTTACAATATTTTTAATTTTCAAAGACTTTTTACAAAATTGTGTCAGACTGAGTGTACCATGTGTACATCTAAGCCTAACGCTTATGGGAAAACAGAATGTGATCTTATGTTTTAACAAAATTCATTTTAGCACTTTGTAGTTTTACCTTACCGGAGGTATTTTGTTTTAAACTTAATATTACATACTTTGTTAAAATAATTATAATTTAGTAAAATAATTTACAGATTAAAAAAGGATATTTAAACTGGATTATCATTTGAATACATTTATATCGAGCCCATGTAGCATTGTAGAACATCAAAAGCACATCCTCCCACTAGAACAGACATTGCATATTAATTGCTTGCAAAAAATATATACAAGCAATTACTTAATGAATATCTAAGGAGTAATAGCTAAATAAAAACTAACGCGCGCGAAAATAACGCACACTAATTTTAGTTTTTGCAATTAGGTTTTGACTGGCAGCATTTCCGACCTCCACGCGGATGAAGCCGCTGGCATAAACTAGTATAGAATAAATAGATAATTATTGCACTTAATAATCAAATCCGCTAGTTAAATCACTATAAATGACGTCTCCCGCTCTGGCTGGAGCGGAAGGGCGTGTCAGATTTTTACTGACTAAAACCCACCCATGCTCCTTCAGTTGCCTATGCCAGGGTCACGGTAACTCTTTCGAACAATTCCGAGAACCTGGCCTGACCACAAAGGTACTGGGCCTGACTTTTATAATATTTTAATGTTTTTTTAATTTATAAATGAAAAATGATTTTATTTCTGTAAGTAGGTTTGTACAAACACTTTTACAAGTCAATAATATTTTTTTGAGCTAGATGAGGTCGGCGTTTCAGATCTGACTACTCTGAGAAGAAAGGCCGAAACAAACTCAAAGGTAGCTAGATTTACCAACAAAACAAACACATGTTTCGAAATTCTAACCATGTTTTACACATTCAGTAATTATTATACATTCTTTTAAGCTTTTTGTTTCGCGGGCTACCTCCAAGGTAGCGAAACTCAAATTTTCTTACGTTTATTGCAATTTGCAGGTAAGTGTCAAGCTGTATGCTGAACAAAATATGATTCGAAACCGTAATAAATATGGCTTTACATTATTATATCGACGGTTAAAAGGTAATAGGGTATAAGCGACAAAAACCAAATTGTTCAGGAGAGCGGTTTAAAGTTTGAAATTGTAGAACAATTGTACGTAACTTTTTTGTTTAAAGTAACATCGTGTAAATTTTTAAGAAATCGTAGAGCCATGGGAGTAAGCGCATTCGAAAGAGCAGAAAATTTTAAGTAGGATGGAATTCATAAGTAATTTTCGACCAAAATGGCGCTTATAATAGGGCATTACCTTTTAACCGTCGATATCATTAATACAATCAGTTCATTTAATTTCATTGAATGCCCTTTTTCATGATAGTCATTAAATGAACTTCACATAGAATCAGAAGTCCTAGAGGATTTACTGACGTCTCCTTAGTTTGGTGTTGCCCTGACGACCTGTGTAAGATAAGAATGAAAATAACTTTGGAAATAAAAGCTTAAAAAGTATTTCTTGTAAGAGTGCCAATCAATTCATAAACCTTTACTATTGTGTTGAAAAAATCGATTATGAAGCTGCATTGTTATTATCACGAAAGAATTTGAAAACATAAAGGAGTCCGGATAAATATTATGCCAAAATCATATTTAAATTTTCCGTTACATTCGATTTATTTATTCTATGCCAAATTCATATATCTACATATGGATTTGGTATAGAATAAATAAATCAACAAGCAATTTATGCCAAATTCGAGATTTAGTGTAAGGTAACTCATTGTAAGCTCTTGTTAATTAATATAATGCAACACAAATGAATAAGGTATGTTTTCATCTTTATATATATGATTCTACTGTACGTGTATGTCACTGAACTCCTCCTAAACGGCTGGACCGATTTCAATGAATTTTTTTGTTTGCGTTTGGGCACCTTGGATGGTTTAGATTCCCTATTGGACCCGGTAGGTGGCGCTGCTATCGAGTTCTAGGAAACTGGACAACGTCTGTACGGTCAGCTAGTTTAATTATAAAATTATTAAATGTAATGAGCAAAATTACAAAAGTGGTTAAAAACAGTTATAGTGGCAATGGTTAAAAATTATCTATACTTCGACTTTTAATAGAATTCATTTTGTAACTTGAGAGATTAAAGCAAGATAATACTAAAACTAATAGTGTTGGGGCAGTGCACATTATAGATAATAAATACCGTATTGTTTGGTTCTTTTGTTATTAACACAGTTTAAATCAATTGGAACAAAACTAATTTGTTAATAATACCCAGAAATTTTAAATTATAAGCATATATTTATCCGGACCTTTATCGTTAAAAAAATAATTGGTACAGACCTTTTCTACCTTCCAAGATTTCTTTTCTTTTCTGTTTCATCTCTTCACTAAGACTTTGGACCATTTTCTCTATGAAGGTTTCCAGTACTAAGCTTTTGCATTCTGATGTGATTGAAGCTCTGAAAATGATTTAAAAAAATACAAAGTTAAAAAGTTTACAATTAGATCTTAATCTCTTTATATGGCAATAACATTTCACCTGCATATGGGACAATCTTTTTTCTTTTTCTTCCAAATGGATATACAATATTTGCAGAATGTATGTGAGCAGTTCAGTGTAGTGGGTTCCACAAATAGTTCATTGCATATGCTGCACTGTAGTTCACTTTCCATAAGCTCACCCATTTCGTTCAGCACCATCTCCTTTGAGGAGCCTTGGCCAGAATTTTCTGGTGTGCAGATGTTCTCTAAAATTGTGTTCCTCTCCGTTTCGACAGTTTGTAGTTGGCTCTTAACCTGCAAGAATGTTGAATAATAATAATTTAAATAATCTTAGGTAATAGGTAGAACGGGCTGGTGTCCGCAACTCCTCATCTGAGCACGTATTTTGCGTACGGTTTTTTTAAATAATCTTACAATAATATTGTTTAAGCACCGAGCTTCTGGCGCTAAGCTAATTTAGGTATTTTCTTCGTATTATTAAAGCAAATACATTTAAAAAAGTAAAATTTATATGTTATTATAAAACATTTAGTTTTGTTATTATTAAAAAGCTGATGATCTGCCATGAAGTATTTACGCCGCACTAAGGATTTATTATGTTTTTTCGAGATTATCTTGTTTTTTTTTTTTTGCCAAGAACTCCCGAGAGTCCAGTAGTAATATGTATGCAACATATGCCATGAGCTCTATGAAAACATTTCAGGACGAATAAAGAAAAATAACGAGTGTGAAGAAGAAAACAGAAACCATGAAGCCCAGATTACAGAGATTACTGCTTACCCTTTCGAGTTGTTCCTGTAGCGTGTTGATGACTACACTAGACTGCTCTGCCTGTTTCTGAATCCTTTCTGCTGCCAATGCAGCCAGCTCGGTTTCTCTCTCCGTCACTCGCATCTGTGAGTAAAGATCATGCAGGACTTTAATAAATAGGTTAGGTAGATAATTTTGAGCATCCAGCGCCAAAATGTTTCGGTGTTGAAAGTGAAATAGCTAAGAACTGAATGAGACAAGGAGACAAAAAATGCTTTCTTTTTTAGGGTTAATTGGCAGTAACGGAACCCTTATAATTTCCTCATGTCCGTTCACCTGGATGACACAAAGCCGTTTTATTTGGAGAATAAGTCCACTATATCAATGACAATTGAAAAGAATGTGTTTTCTGTACACCGTTAAACAATGGTGCAATTAAATAACGAAAAAAATATTAGTGGATATTAAGTGGGTGGGTGTAAAACAATGTATAGTCACAAGTATAAATATAGTTCTATTAATAATATGATGGCAAATATAAGTGATAAGAGGGTAGTTGAAATAATTTGAAAGTTTGTGAAGATGTATAGATGTTTATTACTCTTACACGAAAAATCTACAAAACAGATTCGGATGAAATTTAGCACACGCATAGTTTATAACTTGGATTAACGCATAGGGTACTTTTATCCCGGTAGTACGTTTCCGTGGGAAAATGTACGACCTCCACGCGGGCGAAGCCGCTGACATCCAAGGTACACCAAAACTAACTGGCGAGACAAGTGAGCCAAATTATATGATGCTGCAATGGCTTCAGTGTAAATGCAATATTAATGGATAAGTCTTGCATAATTAATATCTGCTTACTCAGTAGTATTCAGTTTAATTCAGAAGTGTGTGATAGCTTGCTGTGATCAAAAATATCTGACATCACTTTGGAAGCATACAAAAACCTGACAGATATTTCTTCTCAATCAGTGCCGCTCATATTGCAAAAATATGTGTCATCCCACTGCAGCATAAATAACAGACAGTAAAAATAGAGAAAATAGAGTTTTTTTTTTCGGCCACTGAGCTGATGTTGAATAGAGAAAATAGTTTTTTTTTCGGCCATTGAGCTGATGTTGACTATTCTGCCAGTAACAATTTCCTGTCCTAAAGTACGTCATTATTCATTTAAATATACTGTTAGTATTTGTTGCCATCTATACTAATATTATAAAGCTGAAGAGTTTGTTTGTTTGTTTGTTTGATTGAACGCGCTAATCTCAGGAACTATTGGTCCGAATTGAAAAATTTTGTTTTGTGTTGGGTAGCCTATTTATCGAGAGAGGCTATAGGCTATATAACATCACGCTACAACTAAGAGGAGCGGAGCAGTAATGAAAAATGTTGCAAAAACGGGGGAAATTTATTCCTTTTGAGTTTCCGTTGCGTGCGCTGCGAAAACGGTTAAAGTAACGCAAAAATCATGTATGACGGAATTGTTCCTTTTAAAAAAGTTCTAAAAAAAAGTCCGCGAGAGCATATGTCTATCTTTTAAGGTTGACTCACTATAACTCAAAAGGAGCGAGCAGCAACCAAAAATGGACGAAAACTAGCAGGCAAATCGATGCGACGGGAAAGGTCAGGAGAGCAAAAATTTGACGCGGACGAAGTCGCGGGCAGAAGCTAGTAGTAATATAATTATGACTTAGGTATGCTTGTGACTGTACAGTACGGCAGATGAATCATGGCCCGTCAGAACTTAGCACAGAAAGCTGAGCAATAACATTTACGAATCTAAAATGAGGCGTGAGTGAGAGAACATGTGCGAAAGCTTGGAGAGCCTATGTTCAGTCAGCCACGATTCATTGGCTGTACTTAAAATAAACGTGTGGGGTATTGTCAGATTCCACAATTAAAATGATTATAATGTTTAGAAGTGACTTTGTAACTGAAGTCAGTACTTTTTGAAATATGGGACATTTCGGTTACAACTGCAGATATAACTTGGTTTACATACTTATTTTAGCAGTCAATAATATCAATAATGTGCATATGTAAATATTCGTCCCAAATACTAATCCCTTCACAATGCATTGTCTGACATGAATTTTTGACATTATTTTTGGATGAGATGTTAGTTTTGTTAAAATATAATATAACAGTATTTACCCTCAGTTCTTCAAGTGACTTCTCAGCATTGTTTTGAGCTTCATTTAATTTATTTTGTATTTCTTCTCTCTCTGACATCTGAATTAAAAAAAAAATATATATATATATATAACAGTCAGTGGGTCATCTTAGGGGCGGAGATAAGGTAAGTTAAAATATTTTTATTGATTTCATTTCGTAAGAAGTTTTGGTAAATTAGTATGATATTATTTCTTATTTTAAACTCGGTTGCATTTAGAGTTTTAGAAAAAGATTGACTGTGCAGAGCATTGTCTCTTTCACCCATTGTGTGGAAGTCTGGTCTCAAAGGATCAATGTGCCTTGCTGGAATAATAATTAGGTTAAAACAATACAAAATATTATTACCAATTGGTCCATTTTGATTTTCTCTTCATTACACAGTTTCTTCATATTCTCCATTTGTACATTAAGTAATTGTTCAGCTTTTAATTTCTCTTGTTCAGTTTGGTGAACTCGATCTTCAAGCTTCTTCTTGATATTATCTAGTTCTTGCTTTAATTCTGCTTCTTTTAATAATCTTTGTTCTTCTTTTTCTTTTAATTCCTGTTAATATTATAGTGTTTTAGTTTAATTGATTTGGCATCCTAATTGTTTTTTTTAGTGTATTGTGAACAATAAGAATAATATTAAAGCATGTTAATTAAAATCTCATAATACCTTCTCCTTGGCCAATTGAAGTTTTTCAGTTTCCCGCTGGAGCATATCTAAAAATTCTTGCCGTTCCTTCAACCGGATATCTTCTTGTTCACGTATCTTGCCCTCTAACTTCTCCAAAATCTCTTGTTTCGAAGTATTTTCTCGATTTAATTCTGATAAAAACTCTTCTCTTTCTTTCATTAGTTTCTCTTTAAGCAAGTTGTTCTCATTCAGGAGTTCTGATTCTGTCTCATTGTGCTTCTTAATTTGCTCCTATGAATAAAAGATTTAAATAAATATTAACTGTGGTGCAATTAAAATTAAACACTTTATGGATGAATGCTATGCTGATAGATTTGCTATACATGGGTCAAATACACATACATGTTATTTTTGTCATCTCAAATCTAAATCTTATTAGTGTGGTCTATGAAAAGCCAGAGTTACAAAACTCATTAATGTTTTCTGTTCAAAATCTAAATTTTGTCTACAAAATAAACAAAATAGTAATACTCTTGTTCATAAAATAATTATGTTGTATGTGTGCCTACTCAAGTACTTTTTAAAAAGACGTGATATGCATATGCCATAGATATTGGGCTTTTAACTAAAATCATTTATTTCAATCAGTAATTCCACATTATTACACTTGTGAAGAACAATAGCCACTCCCCTAACATGTTTGGAATAGAACATCTTATAAAACATAACTTGTTGATACATATTATGTGATTAGAATACATTATTAAGGATAATACCTTTAAACGAGCAATTCTTGTATATATGTATATATATAATTTGAATCTCGGAAACGGCTCCAACGATTTTCATGAAATTTAGTACACAGGGGCTTTGGGGGGCGATAAATCGATCTAGCTAGGATTGATTTTTATAAAATGTCGTTTTATTCGTGTTTTCAATGACCAACTTTATCGATAATCAACTTGAACATAAACTTATTATTTTAAACACAATTTACCAAAAATACCGAGCAAAGCTCAGTCATCCAGATATTTAAGGATAATACCTGAAGATACATTTATCCTGCTCTTTAAAATAAATAAATAACCCAATGATTACCAAGTACCAATGGATTTCATTTTGGTAGGTCTCTTTTCTGCAATGAATTCTGTTATTTCATTGTCCATAATGGGAAATTGATTTTAAGAAATAATATTTTATTGTCTTACCAATAGAGATGGCCAAATTTAATGTGTCATCATTGTTTTAGCTGTGCATGGTGTGCACTTTTTGAATTATTAATATTATATAGATTTATTAATTAGCATCTCAAAGGATCCTGCCAGGGTCGTGAGATTTGTTCAAAAGAGTTACTGTGGCCCTGGGATATGGGCAACTGAAAGAACACAGGTGGGTTTGAGTCAGTAAAAGTCTGACACACCCTCCCCCTCCGCCCAGAGCGGGAGAAGTCATTTGATGATTTCCCATAAAAAAGAGCATCTCAAGGGATGCAGATATTTGACACATCTTAAATTCATGTCTTAAAAGGCATATGTTTAACTTACCATGAGTTCACAAATTTTCTCTTCCATTTCATGTTTGATGGTAGCAAGTTGTGCATCTCTTTCTTCCATGAGTAAAGTTTTTTGGCGTTCCACCTCATTTTTCTCTCCTTTTAAGTTTTCTATTTGCGCTGCAAACTCGTTTTCAAGTTGAAGAATTTTTCTATTCATATCTGTTTGCAATTGTTCCTTTAATATCATGGATGTGTTTTGCATTTGTTTAGCATTTTGTATTTTTTCTTCAATATGCTTTATTTCAAATGTTTGTGACTCTTCAAACTTCATTTTTACATCATCAATTATTTTGTTATTCTGATTCCTGTTATCCATTTTTAACCGCTTTCTTGGTACTTCACATACTTCTTCTGATGGTGAATTTTTAAACTTATACACAAACTCATCAGTCGGTTCTAATGATATGATGTCTCCATCGCGCAGATTCTTCTCAAGCCCCTTGCCTAAAGTTACTTCATTGATTTTAATACCAAAGGTGCTGTTATCTTCAATACTCCATTCATTATTTTTACCTTTTTTGAATTTGCAGTGATTTCTTGATATAGACAAAAATGGTACTACAACAGAGTTCTTCAATCCACGACCAAGTGAAAACTGAAGGAAAACAATGTGACAGAGTAGCGAAAAGAATAATGTTGTGCTTTTACTCAATGAACTATTTTATTTTCTGTAAGAGGTATTACAATAAAGAATAAGTAAACTATACTTACATTATCTGAGGTTATAGGTATTTTATTCAAATTAGTAAACTCTGATTTTAGTTTTTTACTAGATTCTAGTACTGGACAGCTATCACCATCTTCCATCTTTACGGGAATGTTATAATTTTTTTATACTAAATAGTAAATAATAAAAACAATAAACAGTTCAACAAACAAAACTGGGTATGTTTCCCACCAATTGAAATAACATCATTCGAATCGAACACGAGTTTTAACAATCTTGAAGACGCTGTCATGTCAAGACATCAACAAAACAACGTTCATTTTAAACTTCAATCATAAAACCTTTGATCAGTGTTGCTAACATATAGTCAAATAAGCAAGCTACTCAATAAGTCAATAATTGGCAACATGCAGCACCGAAACCACAATTAAGTAGCAAACTATTCCGAAACAATAATTTATTGCTATTATGCCACCATAAAGTAATGCTAGGTTTACAGGCAGCGACTTCAGTTAATAGCACAGGCAGCAAATCAATCTTCAAAGACTTAAGGTTTATAATTTTAACGTTTTTTTTATACATATATAGCTTTTGTTTCTCATTACGTCATTACTATGCCCAAATATATAATTTGGTGTAATCCATACTAATCCATATCCATACTATCCATACTAATCCATACTTCCATACTTCCATACTTCCATCCATATCCATACTATCCATACTTCCATACTATCCATACTTCCATACTATCCATACTAATATTATAAATGCAAAAGTAACTCTGTCTGTCTGTCTCGCTTTCCTGCTAAAACTACTGAACAGATTTAAATGAAATTTGGTACACAGATAGTTTAGAGCCTGAGAAAGGATAGGCTACTTTTTATTCCGGTAGTATGTTCCCGCGGGATAATTTCCGACCTCCACGCGGGCGAAGCCGCTGGCAAAAGCTAGTTTATTATAAGCACGGAGTTTCCAATTTTATTGATTTTATTAACTTTATTTTACAGTTAAAAACTTATTTCAATTCAGAACATTCGTTTCTGTAAATGATGTTGTTCAAAAGAGTTGTGCAAGAGTCTCATTTTCTGATATCCACCAGTAGTTCTGGCCGCCATTTTAGATATTAATTTCCTGATTTTCGCCACCGCGCCGGTGGCAGCGCCCTCAAAAAGTATGAAGATGACACACTTAACGAAAATCACACCTTCCATCATTTACACCTCTATTTACTCCGAGAACTCCCAAAAATTTACTCCCAGTCACAGGCCTCCTATTGGCGAGAGGGAGTGTGTTGATAGATGTCACATGTCTTCAAAGTTTTGGTTCTACTTCTAGGACATGCATGCCGGTTTTTTCTTCATTTTGAGAGCAATGGTGATGAAATTATTTACGGAAAGAAAAGCACTCGAACCCACGACCTACAACTCGTAAGTCGAGGCCAATACCATTGGGCCACCACTGCTCTGAATAATATTCAGACGGGACCAAATGTTAAGAGTTTCATTTCTATGTGCCATTTGGCCACGGGACCCTAAAAACAGAGGAATTGAGAACTTATTCCTTTTCGAAGTTGGTCTGTCAGTTATAAGATGGCTCAAAGAATCTTCAGTTTTTCTTCAAGAAATTCACTTGAAGAGAACTGAGTAAGAACTTCGGTGACCTCTAGAAAGGAATCCAGCACCAAATATTTCAGAGTTCTGAAGTGCAAAGTCTATCCATGAAATTATTTTAATTCCGACAACTTTATTTTAATAAAAATGTCAATCTTCTGAGGAACATCTAAATACCGCTATTCAGAAAATGATTTTTTTTCAACGCCATCTATTGATTAGTACAGTTAGGTAGGTATATCGAAACTAGCTCTGCATTTATTACTTCGATCGTGCTTCGATCAATAATAGCACTAGATTAAGGATCAGGAACAAAAATAAGGCGCTCAAGTGGCCACGTTTGTACACACTTACACATTTATATTTCTTACTACGAAATATAGAAAAACGTTTCATAATAATAACAACTTCAGTTTATTATAATCCATAACACTCAAACATAAAGTATAATTACGATTGTAAATTATTCATATTTAAGTCCTGTTGTCATCGGAGAAAGGTAAAGAGCAATAAATTTAAAATGTCCCTTAAAAATCAAAAGACATTTTTATAAATTATATAAATTGGTTAAGTATAAATAAACAAGTATTTTATAAATACTAATAATGTATGGAAGAGCGGAGTCTCCTAATACAGGCTTTATACGCTTAAAAGGAGGCTCCAATCACCACCGATGTAAGTTATAACTTGTTAATGCGAATAAACCTTTTTTCATTTTTTTTTTCATATAAGTACAGACGCCAACACATCAAGCTACTACAATCTGTCAGATTTCTTTGATAGATTTTCGACTTTATTTCTAGAGCATTAAGTTCAAGGTTCATTGGGAAAAATTTACAGTTTCGGGTAGCTTGACCTGGTGGCGTCTGTACATAGAAAATGATTTATTCTAAACTGAAACTTAAAGTCAAAACAATAAGGTTAAAAACAATGTGTGGACAATTTCGTGCTTACTCTATTTTGGAACTGGACGTAGTTCTTGGTGTTACATTTCAATGCTCAGAACACAGTACGTATTGAAAGACGTAGAGTTGCAGAATATAATTTTTTAGGTGAAGGTACGTTTTGATGGTAGCAAACATTTTTAATCGATTTGAAAAAGTAGTAGGACTAAAATAGTACAATAGTTATTTTATTTAATTAAGTGCGGGTTGACTCAATGTGATCCACCCACGCATTTCGAGGGATATGCCTTGGGGGCGTGGCACGTGCCGCCTCGGTACTATTAAATTGGTAGTATCTTCGAACGGCGGCTGTACGCATCATTCAGTCGCTTTGCAATTGCGTACAATGCACTATTGATGCGTAAAAAACCAAAATGCCGAGTTGTGCAGTAATTATTTGTAAAAACAGGCCAAATACCATCAACCTGAAGACAAATGGAGTGTCCTACCACCGGTTAGTAAACAATTAAGTCACTGTTTTATATTTTAAATCAATTTTTAAATGATTTACTAACTTACGTGTGGAGCGACACGAACTAATCCGAACTAGCCCGAATCTTCCCGAATCTTCCCGAACGAAACGAACGTTTTAGATTTAGAGAGGTGCAATCGTTTGCTAGCGGCTGATTTTATCGATATGCGTATTTGCAGTTGAATATTTTTTTACAGAACTCAATGGATATTCTCGTATTACTTGTATAGTAACAGAGTGAAATTACTTATTAATTTAATCTTGTTTGAACCAAATTAACCTCTAAGTCCCTGAGATACCACATTTGGTATAGACACAATCGTTTTTTAATTGTGTCTGTAATTACGGTAATTGACTGGTTAAGACATTATAATTCCAATACAGTTACTCGTGAAGTGTTTTTACTTAAAGTAATATTATGCCTAAAGATTTTCACAAATTAACAGTTTTTAATAAATAAATATGATATTTCATCCAATAATTTAAATTTGGTAAAAAAATTACAATAATTTGTTTTCGATATGCAAAAATATTCATTTTTTTATCTGCTATTTGGTGGTTTCGTAAGGTGGGCCATAGACTGTTAATAATATTGCGCGATATTATTAACTGAGTAATATTAATATTGAAGATTGCGATGGTTAAATATTGTTGAAAATAAAAATTTAACGCAATATTATTGTATTCATCACTAAATCGCAAGCCCATCTTAGTCAATCATAAGTCCGAGCAGCCAAGGTTCGAAGTTGAAATTAGAAAATTCGCGGTCCGTTGCTATTGTGTCAAATTTTTGTCTATAATACTAAGTGTTTCACATTTTATTTTATTTCTATACAAATGTGTTGAAAATGTCGTATAACTTGCGTAAACATTGTATTATTACGCTCTCGGCTCCAATCCGGCCTCAACCCACGTAGTAACGAAGTTAGCACACTTATAACGTATTATATTAAAATATTCTTAGTAATAATAATTTATAATTATAGTAATACCCACCGTATAATAGCAAATTAATTTTCATAACCTGAATGTAGGTAAGCATTTTTTTTTTTTTAAGATTGCGTGGTATATTATTTATTTATACAGCATGATATGTAACAGAGAGCGTTCCCTTAGCATAATAGATCAAGTCCACAGACTCTTAAGTAAAATTTACAACACATTTGAAGATAGGGAATATTGCGCTGCTGCATTCCTTGACATCTCTCAAGCGTTTGATAGAGTTTGGCATGAAGATCTCCTCTATAAAATAAAAAACAGCTTCCCAAACAACATCTTCCTTATCTTGATGTCGTATCTGAGGAATCGGTGTTTCTTTGTGCAGAGTGGCGACGCTTCGTCAAAACTATGCCCCATTACCGCTGGGGTGCCTCAGGGCAGTGTGCTAGGACCCATTTTATATCTGATTTATACAGCTGACCTCCCAATATCCAATTTAGGGATACTACAGGACCTTTACGGATGATACAGCTGTGCTGGTGTAAACGCCCCATGGTTCGTACCAAATGAAGCTCTACACCATGATTTGAAAATTCTATCCATCAAAGAGGAAATAAAAAGCTATATCAAGTCATACAAAGAAAGAATAATTCGCCACCCAAATATCATGGCAAACCACCTAATGGATAAAGAAGGCATACGCAGACTAAAACTTAAAATTCCACAGGATTTCATCGGACAATCGTAGCTACATGCTAAATGAGAACTAGGATGTGTCACAGGACGCATACCATGCAAGACATCTAAGACGTCATACAGATTACTGAATGTCCTAATAGATAGTGACAGATTGTAAGAAAAAGGAGAAAGAGCGTTCCCTTTAACTTAGAATTCAAAATTTTAAAAACCTATTTTCTATTTTATTTTAGTAAAAGTTAACTATATTTTCGGATAGGTATATAAAAAAAAGTAATTATTTAAAGAAAATTAAACGAAGTTATTATAATACAAGAATGTGCTAAAATTAAATATCGATAAAAATAATCGACCATCGCTTTCGACTCCCTAATTGCATGCGTGTGCATTGGATGTTCGCAAATAGCAAGTGTTTACAAGTGAATGCCACGCCCATTCTATGTATTTGTGCTATTAGAAATTGATTTAGTGTAGCTGCTTTCTTCTTGGTGTGCGTGTTCAAATTTTAAGTGTGTGTCGTCAGTACACTATTTGTTAATGTAGTAATTTTTTGGGTGGGAGATAAGCGGCGACACTAGGACTCCTTACTATTCCGCAATGAAGGCATATCTCTGGATATCTATGGATCCACCCGTATAAAAAATGGGTGCGTCTACTTTTATGTACGCTACTTAGAAGTTAAATTTGTATTAAATCAAATTATTTTTTCATTTAAATTAAAATTCAAATATGATTTTTTATAGGGTTCCTATATTTCTTCTCCTCTTTCTTTCGTTACAATAGATTCATTCTGCACAGCGAAATGGCTCGCTAGAAAATCTACAAACAAAAATAAAATATAAAATTACAATACTACTCCATGCATTCTCAGTTCCAGAACAGACAATGTTTGTTACAATAGTAGGCGCGTTGTCGCAAGCCTTGGTCAAACAATCATAATATGTATTTGCTAAATTATTTATATTTACTATTTGATTGTTTTTAATTAAAAAAGAAAAAAAAAGATATTAAATTAAAAAAGATATTCCTTCCAAAAACTTGGTGTTACATTGGTTATTTACACAATTTTTGAACGCGTACTGCGGCATTTAGGACGTCTTATCGTTGGCTATGATTGGACCAAACTAATTTGAAATAAGAGCACAAAAATATTTGTGCTCTTATTTTTCGGACCATTTTTGAAGCGCTCATCGGGAATCTAGTACATTTTTGATCGAAGATTTATTATCTTTTTTTAATAAAACTGAGTTCCAAATTGATTTTGTAAAGTTTTTATTTTTAAACTAATCATATAATATATAAAAAATGGGTTTCGTAAGCATTCAAAGCATGCAGACGTGCACATCGATGCATTTTAACAATTAAATAAATTAACGTTCGCATAAATAGTGACTTAGTTTTAGTGTATTAGCGTGTTATACAGAAAACATTTTAAGTGATATAATAAGTTAATACAATGAACTGACTAGATTATTTTTTAATCTTTCCTGGTTTATGGAAGGCAGCCCCTTTAATCGGAGCGCGATGATACGTCGCAGCCCTCCACCGACACCAACCCCGATCCTGGTACCGGCCCCGGCACCGACACCGCCGCGACAAACAAGAAAGGACCAAGATGAGGGTATCAAAGTAGTGTCCACTCCGGAGATCCAGTCCTGGATGGGATCTATTGAGCAGTGCCTCAATGAGGTATGTGCTATTACTTCTGAAGGAAAACTAAACTCTGAGCAGAAGTTAAAAATTTGCAGTCTCTGCCGCAAAATTGGCCATGGAGCTTCGCAAATGGCTGTTCAATACCAGTCACTTAAGCAAAAAGCCATACAGAACCATGCCACTGTAAAAACAATGGCCGAAGCTCGAGACTTGTCTGACTGCCTTACTGAGATGAACCGGACAATTCAAGAGTCCTGTTCAAAACAGAGTGCGGCTACTGCATCTTTTGCCGATATGGTGAAGAAGAGGTCCAACAGCTTTGTTCGCCCCAATAATTTTAGCTCCGTGGCAATTTATCCCTGTGATAACTCGATGACCAGTGATGAAACCAAAAACATGGTCCAGAAAATTATAAGTCCCGGAGAAATGAAACTTAAAGTTCGAGGCGTGCGCAAAATAGGAAAAGGAGGCCTGATAATCAGCATTGAGACCAAAGATGACCTCGATAAGCTAAGGCAAACAGTCCAACTCGCTTCGTCAGGCCTTACCGTAGACGATCGCGCAAACCACGCATTATAGTCATAGGAGTGCCCACTTCAATGGCTGAAAATGAGGTTTTTAAATGTATTTTTGAACAGAACTTGTCTGAAAAACTGCCGACTATGTCCCAAGATACATTTTTGTCCTCGATAAAACTGAGCCACAACTCTGGCAGGAAAGATGCGGAGAATTGCAACTTTATTATAGAAGTTTCAGCCGTAATTCGTAAGGCCCTCATCACACAGGATAGACTATTTATAAATTGGACGTCCTGCCCGGTACGAGACTTCACTCTGGTAACTAGATGTTACAACTGCCACCAGTACGGTCACGCAGCCAAGAGTTGCAAATTAACTGTCCCCACCTGCGGACATTGCGGTGAAGGGCACTTAAAACAAGACTGTGCAAAGAAGGCCATCCCGCCTAAATGTGCTACATGTTCTCGTTTTAAAAAACAAGCCAACCACAAAACGGGAGACACAGATTGTCCGGCCATAAAAGCTGCCGAATACAGGTATATTAACCCGTCAAGCAGATTAAGAAGGCGCCTAAGAGCGCCGCATTCTTGATTATATTTTAGACTTAATTTTTATCATTATTTATAGTTAAATATGGATGATAAATTAATTACAGATATCGATAATACATTTTTAACAGTATCAAAGACATGCGACGTTGAGGACTGCATAAAATATCTTTCTGACTATCAAAATTCACTAACTGTACTAACTCAAAATATTCGTAGTATTTTTAAGAACATGGATAACTTTAACATTTTTCTTCATAGACTTAACTTTGACTGTTATATAATGGTACTTACCGAGTGTTGGCTAGCTAACCGCTACGATAATATTCCAGTAATACCGGGGTACAACGTATTACATACCGCAGTAAACCATAATCAAAATGACGGTATCGTAATATTTGCTAAGGAATCATTAAAGGTCACAGTCCAGGAATATAGTCTACAAGAGTGTATGAGCAATTGCTTAGTCATCAAAATTGGTACAAGCACAGCGGTAATCGCAATGTATTAGGTCCCCTTCGCTAGAAACTTAGATTCTTTTAACAAATCTTTAAACCAGATTCTCCAAGCACTCAGTTCATTTAAGAATGTTATACTAACGGGTGATTTAAACATAAATATTGGTTCCGAGAACTGCGATGCACGGATCCATGATTATCTTAACATCTGTTTATACCAAAGAGAATATAACCACTAGAGAGCGTATAGGCCAATTTCCAATTTCTTCTAAGCAAACGACTCACCACTGCGGGCCGGGGGACGAGGAAGAACGCGCGACTGCAATTGGTCAGTTCAAGGTCAAGTTGCGTAGGTATGCCCATCGTAGGCCTGCTCTACTTCATTAAGGGAAAATAGTCGATATCGATAAAATGGATTTAAAATTGTGATAAATACTCAATTAAAATCAAAAAAATCATATTTAATAAAAATCAGTAACTAATAAAATGAAAGCTAGAGAATCCAAGAACAAAATTTACGCCACTATCATATTCGACGAAATGGCATTCAGAAGCGGGTTCGAATATCATCCCCAAGGCAGAAGGTACTATGGCTACGTGAGTTTTGGCGCCAGTTTACAAACGGATTGTCAAGACGAAGCTAAAGAAGTCACAGTATGTGAATTGAATAAAATTTTCACTTAATTTAATTTTAATTTTCGATATAAACTTTCAGCTATTAAAAGTAACAGCACTCATTTTTACGATAAAAATACAAAGAGAAAGTAAGGGATATATGCATTAGAATTGTCTGATGAAAGAGCGAGACTTTTCCAAAAGACATCAACGCGCGCGACTCAACTGTGTGCTCGTTCACCCACTCACACCATTTTAAATAGACCCCTACGGTGGATCATAATACATTAAATCAAAAGAATTTTTCGTACTGTTTACTTACTGAAGAAAAGTAATGCGATCCTTTTTGTAACTAGAAGTCTTGGAATGTTTCCCATACAACTTCACCCCGCATGAAGGCATTTGATGCGTTATAATTACAGATGAAGTTACATTATTTCCATTAATTTAGCGTGCACAGAGGTCTAA
Source organism: Aporophyla lueneburgensis (assembly GCA_932294355.1). Taxonomy (NCBI): domain Eukaryota; kingdom Metazoa; phylum Arthropoda; class Insecta; order Lepidoptera; family Noctuidae; genus Aporophyla; species Aporophyla lueneburgensis. Next base: position 13,896,279 of record OW028746.1, on the reverse strand, counting down.
AAACTGGCCACAACTAAAATGGTTACTAGAACCTTCGCCTATGCATAGGCGACAAAATACTAATAGTTTTCGAGCGTCGGGGCACTGTATGCGCAGTCAAGTGGTTATATAGTCATTGGTTTATACCATGGTTTTCTTCCCGCTCACACATTGCCTACACATCAGAGCGGTTCCTGCTTAGATCATGTGATGATCAAAACTAGCCTATCATATATTACGATTGTTACTAACTCAACAATTATTGACCATCACGCAGTTCTACTAACAGTAAATTTATCGCTGCCTAAGCTAAATCGTCCTCCGACTATTAGCAAATTAAACACAAACAAACTCGAATATGATTTATGCAACATAGACTTTAGCCTAGTTTACAATACTGCTGACGCTAATTTGGCTTTATCGTACTTAATAAAACAGGTCCAACAAGCAATATTACATAACACGACAGTTTCTACAGTAAATAAGAAATTTTATAATATTAAACCCTGGATTACTTCTGGATTAATTCGCTACGAATTTATGACACAGAGATAAACTTCATCAGAAAACTAAGAGATACCCTGATAATGTTATAACTCAAACTACTTATAAAAGATACAGGAATTTCTGCAATAGTCTCCTAAAGAATGTAAAAACTGATTACGATAAAAAAAACAATTAATATTTACCGCAAAAAGCACAGGCGAACTGTTCGAAATCGCTCAATTAGGATTAAATTCTGTGACTAATTGGCTTCAAAGCAATTTATTAACATTAAACGCCGACAAGACAAAATATATTCACTTCTCCATGCGCAAACCTCAACCTAACATTACTAATCCTCATCTATATACCCATAAATGTGGAAACTGTGCAGTCAGCACGTGTAATTGTCCTTCTATCATCAAAACGAGCAACATTAAATACCTGGGGGTTTTAATGGACGAAACACTTTCTTTTAAAATACATATTGAAAGCCTTAGTAAAAGAGTGCGCAAACTGATTTATGTTTTTAAGAAATTACGAACAGTAGCAGACAAAAAATTAATCACACAAGTTTATTTGGCCCTATGTCAATCTATTATTCAATACTGTATAACTTCTTGGGGCGGTGCACGAAAAACGAATTTGCTTCCTCTTGAAAGAGCTCAGAGAGCAATTTTGAAGGTAGCAAACTTCTTTTTTCCCACAGATCTACTTTATAAAACCTGCAACGTGCTGACTGTTCGGCAGCTTTTCATTATGCAATTGGTATTAAAACAGCACACCATGCTTACCTACACTGCTGACAATACTAACAAGAGACGGAATGGTATAGTAGGTATGTATAACAAATGAGACCTCAAAACATGTCTTTGTAGAAAGATTCTATACATTTTTAGGCCCATTTCTGTACAATAGATTAAATAGAAAACTAAGTATCTATAAGTTAAATTACTATAACTGTAAAAAAAATTACTTAAATATTTACTAACCATAGATTATAGACAGAAGATTTACTAGTTGTCTGCAAATAAAACCGCTAAGACGCTATTTTACTTTTGTTACCTAAGTTTTAATTTTAGTTATTACTACACATTGTTAATTTATAATATACATTAAGAATTTGTGCATTTGTAGCCTGAAACACAGGTTCTACCTAGTTCAGGCAAATTAGCAAATCTGCTCTATTTTAATTGTTTAACGTATTTACTGTAAATGTGCCCCGTTTTATTAATAAACAATTTATTTATTTATATTTATGCAACACTGCATTCTTTATCACTCAGAACGCCACATTAATTATTTTTATCACCTCTTTATAATTGAAATTCTTTTAGCGCCCCGAATCAACCACCAATTTTTTTTTTCTTCAGTATGGGAATTCATCAAATGACTTCTCCCGCTCTGGGCGGAGCGGGAGAGCGTGTCAGACTTTTACTGACTAAAACCCACCCGTGTTCCTTCAGTTGCCCATGTGCCAGGGTCACGGTATCTCTTTCGAACAATCACGCGACCCCGGCAGGATCAACCACCAATAGAAATCAATCTTTATAACATTATAATCATTACCATTGCTTTTTAAATAACTCAGATATTAGTCCCCACTCAGTTACCTTTATGTGAATGATGATTGTGTATTAACATGATTTATTATAGTAAAATAGTAAGTAAAGTAAAGTAAAATTTTATTTGCATAGATTGCAGGTACAGTAATTAAGAAGAGACAAAAAAAATAAAAAATAATTGGGTGATCCTTTATGTATTTGTTAGTATCATTTCGCGCCCATAGATGTCGTTACGTGTTTCATCATTACGTAATTAGGTAAGTACCTAAAAGTTCTTCTTGAACACTTTAAATTAGTTTTATCTTTTGCTAAAGCGAAACGATTACGATGAAACAAAAACGAAAACGTAAATCAATTTATACACATTATTTTGGTTCAAAAGTTAACCAGGGTTTCTCACTGTTAAAGTGATACATGATCAAATAGACATATAAATAGACAAATACACAAAATTTTCAAAAACGATAGACTGGCGGTGAGGTATACTATATATATATATATGTCGGAGATGGCTGTCAAATTCAAATTGTGGGTAGTCCGCATAATTTGCTATCCTTTGTTTTTATTATCATTAATTTACGTGATTTTTAGGGTTCCGTTGCCAAATGGCAAAAAACGGAACCCTTATAGATTCGTCATGTCTGTCTGTCTGTCTGTCGGTCTGTCTGTCTGTCTGTCTGTCTGTCTGTCTGTCCGTGTATGTCACAGCCACTTTTCTCCGAAACTATAAGAGATATGTTGTTGAAACTTGGTAAGTAGATGTATTCTGTATACCGCATTAAGATTTTTACACAACAATAGAAAAAAAACAATAAATTTTGGGGTTCCCCATACATAGAACTGAAACTCAAAAAAATTTTTTTCATCAAACCCATACGTGTAGGGTATCTATGAATAGGTCTTCAAAAATGGTATTGAGGTTTCTAACATCATTTCTTTCTAAACTGAATAGTTTGCGCGAGAGACACTTCCAAAGTGGTAAAATGTGTGTCCCCCCCCCCGTAACTTCTAAAGTAAGAGAATGATAAAACTAAAAAAAATATATGATGTACATAACCATGTAAACTTCCAACGAAAATTGGTTTGAACGAAATCCAGTAAGTAGTTTTTTTTTAATACGTCATAAATCGTAAATCGCAATTTACCTTCCATTCAATCAACTCAAATATAAAAAAAAACATTTAATTTCATAAACATAAACCTTACGCATAAACCGAGGATACCTACAGGTTTGTACGGAACCCTCGGTGCGCGAGTCCGACTCGCACTTGGCCGGTTTTTTTCTATCAGGTTGTGTCTAATAAATTGGAACTTAATTTACTGAGTACTTGGTGTCTCACTAATTCATTTTTGGCAACTTATTGCGATAGTTGTAACCGGTAGTTTTGTTCAAAACAATAAATGACATGTCACTTTAAATTTTAAAATGATTTACGTAGTGAATTCACCCTTTGTTTATTTACGACAATTATTCTAATATTATTTGATTACTTTATAACGTAAATCTTATTTTGTTTAGCATACTTTAGTGTTTTGTATCAAGTAAACACGTGGCGTACTTCCGCGCGCCATCGCACAGAGTTGTCATAGATATTATGGCGGGACATTGTCCTATAAAAGAGCTTGCACTCAGTTAGCAAGTCAGTCTATCTTCGGATTAGACTCATTACAGAGCTCCTGCTCCCGACACTGTCGGTTTACCTGGTACAGCGCTGCTGTATATTTACATAGCTGTATTGACTAGCTGATAGCGAAAGATACACTTTGTATTTGGGTGGCTTAGGCCTCTATACGAACAGTAACCTTAAGGGTTTGTTCGTTGTACTGTATTGTTATTAGGGGAAAAGCACCGATTATCGGATACTTTTGTTTAAAATTAAAAAAAAAATAGTCAACAATGACTCAGACCTTAAAACTTGGCATATTCACTATCTACATTTTATATTCTATAAGAAACCAGAAACTATTTATTGCATTACATGTAATTTTTTTAAATTACATTTATTTTACAAAAATCGGTAGAAATTATGGTTTTCAAAAAGGTTGCCCTTAATCGGATATCCGAAAATAGGGACCAATTACTATATCTGGTATTAGGCGACAACTTTTTAAATAAAACGAGGTGCTTAATGTTTTACATTGTATTCATTTATTAACAATCATCAGTCTTATTATTTATTAAAATCAGTCTCAATTATGTTTATTTCGATTAGGTAAGAGCATTTTGCCTCGTATGCTCAAAAATCTCACTTAAAATACAAAAAATAAATGTAATAAGTCTTAATCTTTGAGGTAGGTGACCTTTCAGGTCAATCATGCTACGGTTTGATAAACGTTTCAAATTAAAAAAACAAAATGTAAGAAAAAATAAACATTCAAAACTTTTCTGAAGAGACAATTTTTTGAGCTAGGCATAAATCACGTACAAAGTCTACAACTCTCTGATCTTCTACTCCAGCACTTTCTTCGTGACACCAGCGACAACATGCAAAGCATCTTATCCATCGTTCCCCTCGACCATCAGTAGAAAAGGCCATTTTGCAATAAGTGCATTCGGCATCACTGTTAGCTTCACTACCATCACTTTCTAAAATCATATCCATTTCTGAAACTTCTGAATCCAAAACATCTTTCTTGTTTAAAATGTTCTTTTTCCCTTGGTCTTTTTAGTTGGTGCCGTTCTTTTTTTTTTTTTTGTAAGAGGTCCATCTCTTTTTCCCATATGTTCTTCAAGTGTTGTTTTATATGGCGAGCTTGATAAAACTGTAGTTTTACTCTCTCTGCTATTTATCCTAGGTTTTCTTTGAATAGCAGGAATGGGGCTAATTATGCGTGGTGACACCATCAACTTTGACATCGCTTTCGCAGGTTCTTTGGTAAAGGCGTAATTGGCCTGGTGGACTTTTGCAATCCTGACGTGCTCGGGTGTTGAATCGATGGTCGGCTACAAACTGTAGAATCATTAATCGTAGCTTCAGAAGCGTTACTTATATCACCCGGAGAGTCCTCGACGGAGAAATCCTCGACTCTGAAGACATTTTTACTGAAGGGAATAATTCCACATTTTCTTACTGTCCTTCAGACTCTTAACATAGTCTTCTAAAGGGCTTTTAGGAACACTATATAATTTCGAAGCTTAAAGACACCCCATTTCTTTGTTTTTCACAGCAACGGCCTACGTTGCTGTGAAAAACAAAGAAATGGGGTGTCTTTGATTTTCATGGATTTGCAATTTTCCAAGATTAAATAGAAAAACGTGGGGTACCACGTTTTTCTATTTAATCTTGAAGACATGGTGAAACTGAAAGAAAAAGATAAAACATTGTAATGACATGGACAACTAAAATTTTACAAGACGTAACAATGAGTCTCGTTATATCGGATATCCGATATTCCGCACGCGTAGGTATCCGATATTGAGATTTAACATGGCTGAATAAGAACCACAACAACTTTTATAACATTCCTATTTTCTGAAAGAAAATGCGTTTAAACAACAGAATAATTGCTACCCCTGATGAAACATAGCAATGACGAAAATAAAATGTACTTACTTTAAAGAAAACAACACTTTTATACACAATAATTATTTTTTCACATACGAGAAAAGTTGCGTCGGCTCACTGTTCCGCCATTTTTGCTCCTAAACTTTCTGCAGTGGCGCTGTTTTACGATTACCATTAAGAATATGTAATTAAAATTAGATGTTACTATTTGAAAATTTCAAGATAGTCGACTATCCGAATTTGGGCAACTATCCGATATACGGTGCGTTTCCCCTACCTACTTTATCTAGTAACCGTTTTATTCAAGTTCTTCTAACTTAACAGACAGCTGTGCTGCTGGGGAGTTTGTTCCGCCACTTCTTCTTCCCAGCTATAGCACTAGGAAGTGTCGAAGGGTGGGCGTTTTGGGGGGACTGTCTTATGTAACTTTGACGTTCAAAAATACTGACTCTCAGCCTAGTTTGAATAAATGACTTTTGATATTGATTGTTTCTTTTTTATCATTTAATTAATATTGTAATACAACTTGATAGTTGTTCATAATATTGTTTGTAGTTGTTAATAATATTGTTTATCCCAATAAAATGGGAACGCCAAATCCTGACGATGAATACCGCTCGGCCTCCTTCTCCGCCTGACGATCTGACTTATATATATATTATATATCTATACTAATATTATAAAGCTGAAGAGTTTGTTTGTTTGTTTGTTTGATTGAACGCGCTAATCTCAGGAACTATTGGTCCGAATTGAAAAATTATTTTTGTGTTGGGTAGCCTATTCATCGAGAAAGGCTATAGGTTATATAACATCACGCTATGACTAAGAGGAGCGGGGCAGTAATGAAAAATGTTGCAAAAACGGGGAAACTCGCACGGATAGGTGATTGATGCGACGGAAAGGGTCGGAGGAACAAGAAATTTACGCGGAGGAAGTCGCGGGGAGAAGCTAGTAATATAATATATAATAGATAGAAGATATAGATATAGATGATAGATACAGGAGAAGATATAATATCACTGGTCAACAAGGTTTTTCCCCAATGATAATGATTTGTAATATCAAGAAGCACGAAGCAACTACCCATCAACCATATACGTTTCGCAGCTGGATTAGCTCGAATTTTTGAGATAATATGCTCATGGTGTGCGCGCTGAAACTTGTATTCGCCGCGCGCGACCACAAATATGTTCTTGCTTGTTCAATGGACTATCTACTAATGAGTGTGATATATAAAAACAAACTAACAGAGCATTTTTATTAAACGTGTTTATTTTTACATGTGTAGCTAATAAATGGTGTGAACTGTGTATTAAGTGAATTTAATCTGTTTTAATTGAATTTTGTACATTTATTTTCATTTATGCCGATTTGTATCGAAGTATTTCATGAATTTAATGCGTCCTCGTTGTTTAAATAATCCAGACAATCATTGTAATGTGTGCGGTAATTTTACTATGAAAGGGAAGCATGAAAAATTAACTCAGTGAATTTGTCGAGCTTACGAACTATGCTTTGGCGAAGCAGTTAAAAATCAAGGTACACATGATATGCTCAAGTTGTGCTAAGAATTTGAGGGACTGGCTGGCAGACCGTCGATCAAGTTTATCTTTTGCAACACTAATACGGTGGAAAAAACAAAAATAACGTCTTCAATATTCTTATTTTTGCGTGACTAAAATTGCAGGGCTATTTCAGTATCTTACAGTAAAGTTCCCAAAAATTTCAGATGCAAAATTAAAGGAAGGGTATTTTATTGGACCTTAAAAACAGGAGTTGATTAAGGACAATACATTTAATAGTAAATTAAATAAAAAGAAAGTAAGAGAGAGCTGAAAACAATAAAAAGCCTGTGAAAGATATGATTGAGGCCTTGCACGCTATTGGCTGTAAACTTACCCTCAATGTGTATTATATTTTGTACTCTCATTTAGATGCTTTATCTCATATCTAATATGGGAGATGTTAGCGATGAGCATGGTGAGCGTTTCATTCGAAAATAGCGGACATGGAAATGCGATATCAAGGAAAGTGGAGTCCTGATATGCGGGCAGATTATTGTTGGACGTTAAGAAGAGAAGCTGGAGATCTCAATTATAACAGAAAAAGGAGTTCCACTGTACACTTTAAAATTATTAAAATTTATTAATTAATATATTCTTTTTAACTGGGTGGTAAGTCTTTTCATTGATATCCACAAAAAACCCGAGCTAACCAAGACGTAAAATTAGTATGACTTTGAATGTTTTTCAATGCTCTCTTCTAATCAGTTCATTTTATTTCATGGGCTTACAAAAGTTGTTTTTTTTTTGACCATTGTATTTAGACGAAGATAAAATAAATATCAACATTTTTGCAACGTCCTGCTAGAGTGAGGCGTAGGTGGTTGACCTTTTTTTTGTGTAATGGATAAACTTCATGGTTAGGCTTTTGTGCCGCTTATGGCGGGATCATGGGCACGCGTTAGCCATCATCCGCGACGGCGACGCAGCTGTCCGTCACCGTATCCTATTCGAGGGAGTACCCCCATCACCGGCGCACCAGAACAGATAGCCCGCTTTAATCACCCCAGGGATCAAATAGTAAATGGGCGCCAACCGACACTATTTACCTATGGCACCCTTGATCGCCTTAGGGGGCTTAGATCAGTGGCTCCACCCGCATAGCCTACAAGTTTTCGGCTGCAGGGAGAGCGGTCCCACCGCATCCGTCATCGGACGGTGGCGAACCCGTCCAGGCCACCGAAGGTAGGGAGAGCGGCGCACCTCAATATCGACAATCCTTTCCCGCCGCAGCTTCCAACCCAGGCCTCCCCCACATTAGGCGTGCGCGATCCTCGGGCGTGTGAGTAGCGCGAGCGCAGAGCGCGTCGCGAGCGCGCTGCGTTAGCGTCGCGTTTAGCGGCCCTGCGGCGCGCGCGCGGCGCGCACGCGTCGCGCACGCGGCGCTCGCCTTGGCGTTTAACCCCCTTCAGTCAAGTCAGTCACAATTTGGACAATTTTCGTTTCAAAATCCACACTAATATTATAAATGCAAAGTAACTCTGTCTGTCTGCCTGTCTCGCTTTCCTGCTAAAACTACTAAACCGATTTAAATGAAATTTGGTACTCAGATAGTTTAGAGCCTGAGAAAGGACATAGGCTACTTTTAATTTCGTGACTTTGTCTGCGTCCGCGATAAACGACATTTACGCAGAAGAAGTCGCAGGCAGAAGCTAGTCTTTTATAAAGTGCTGATTTCTTCCCACACCTTTTTTTTTGCAATACGATCACTATACTCCTTTGTAGTCCTGTCTCATATCGCAGGACGATTCTGTATTTCTAGGATAAAGCTTTCGATATTAATTTCACTCGGTGACTCTATTTTAAACGTGTGTCAACACAACACTGCCCACCATGTGACTGACCGAAACAGTAGCGGGCGAAGGGGTAAGAACGCGACGCTCACGCAGCGCGCTCGCGACGCGCGCGCGGCGCTCGCGCTTCTCACACGACCGAGGATCGCGCACGCCTAATGTGGGGTCAGCCCACGTCAGCCTAAGCCGCGCTGTTTCCCATGCAACATCGCGGTCCGTCTCAGTTGTGATGTCGCCCAAGCGGCACCGGCCAAGGCTACTACGCCTCGATAAAGAGGGAACTCACCGTCGTGCGTTTTAGCCTATCTCTAATGCAACCTGTAGTATTATGCTGAGCGATGGCCGTTTTGCGTGCATTTGACGTATATTTTCCCCAACTTTTTTTATATATTTTTGTTGTGTCCAGTTTTTCTTTGCCTCATTTTTACAGCAAATAAACGTATTTTCTTTGTTTTCTTTAACCACTGTATATTCTACTCTGATACGGAGTTGTTCAGGCACTTATATTAGGTGGCCTAAGTGGGGGTAGGTAGGGTATCAACATGGGGATCAACCAGTACTGTTTCTCAACACCAAAACTCCCGAGAAAAAGAAACTAATTTAATTTAATTGATTATTCAGGAATTCAAAAAATGGACCAACTGCTATCTATATTATACCAAATTTTTTCATGTAAATACGATCGGGATCATTCGGTCCACAGCCAGTGCCTGGCCCGGTCGTCTGCAAACTGCAAATATAATGTTAAGACCAGGTACTGGAGTCTGCAGTGTTCATTGGGAGACCCGGGGTCAGTCTCTCTCTGCCGGCCATTTCAGACACTGATCTACATAGTCAATAAATGATCTGACCAACAAGACCATTTCCGGATTTTATATCCACTTGGACATTGATATAATATACAACATTAATATACAATACAATGGAATTAATATTTACTCTGTAAAGTATTAGGTATATTGTTTTAATTATTGTGGATGGGAAGACTATGTGATTCTATAATTTTTTCAGTAACTTGTAATCAAGATCTGTCAGTTTGAGTAAGTAATTTATGTGGCTTACCCAAATATCCTTTCTTTGGTAGGTATTGTTCTTCGAATCGTTGAGTTTCTAAAGTTCTGTTTTAGCTGCACGATTAGTGACAAATGCGTGCACCGACTGGACAGGTCCTCTCAATCTGTGTGGTTCTTTTCTCAAAAGACCATTTCAGACACCAATCTACATGGTCTTCACATGATGTGATCAAGATTATGTCTGGACTTTAAAAACTACTGTGACCGCTGAGTTTGTTTCAACCTTTCTTTTCAGAGTAGTCAGATAGGAAACGCCGTCCTCATATATTTTTATCGGGTTAGTCAAGAAGTCTTTATCGTTTTTATAGTTTTATTTGCATATATTTTGTACAAAATCACAATGATTATTAATCGACAATATATATGCACCATCATTTTCTATTAGGTACTTGTCGCTAACGTTCTGGTAGAGAATGGATACCGTCCTTCCAAAATTTCTCAGACCGAGATTCGAAAAATTTAGCGAGGTTTGATTCGAGGTCTGCTCTTTCATCGTATTTTTTGTCCCTTAAGAAGTTCCCTAGAGAGCGGAAAAGATAATAATCACTTGGAGTGAGTTCCAGTGAATATGGTGCATGAGATAAAACTTCCGAACGAATATATTATAATGTATATAAAAATTCAAAGTCCTGAGTGACTGACTGACTGATATAACAACGCACAGCCTAAACGGGTGGTACTAGAGACATGAAATTTAGAGAGTGTGTTCTTTATGAAGAGTAGGTATCCACTAAGAAAGGGTTTTTTGAAATTCCACCCCTAAGAGGGTGAAATCGCGGGTTGAGATGGTGAATTTTTCGACATCCACGCAGGCGAAGCCGTGGGCAGAAGCTAGTTCCAAAATAATATACATTGACATGTGAAAGTGTTTGTGCAAACCTACTCACAGAAATAAAATCGTTGATCATTTATCAGTAGTTGATCTGTTTGCCGGACAGAAGTCGAGAGGTGTCGTGGCACCCCCGGTTGCAACGAAGTTACTTTTCATAATAGGTTTGAGCCAAAAGTGCGGCAGTGCGATACAGAGCAATCAATCCCGATGCACTACAGAAGCGAGGCAGCACCAACATCATCCTGAAGATGTTGTTATACTGGACGCGCAAGACATCCAGTGATCTTTTGGTGTCACTGACCCACTGATTTACCGTATAAAAGCTTTCACAATACGCCTTAAATAACGTTGTCTTAACTTAATTATATCTTAATTTGGTTTATTTCAGGCAGTTTAGTTGTTTTTTTTTATCAAATATAGAAAATCATATTCAGTTATAAATTATAAAGAAGAAATCGAGAACAGTTTCAACTGCGATCCAGAGCTCGAATTTGTTGCGATTATTTTGTTAACAGGAACTTAGACATTACAAAAATGCTTTGAATGCAGGGCCAAATTATATTAGCTGTAAATTCTTTGAGAGCAACGGGAGAATCTGCGGGCCAGCATGTTACCTCTGACCGCCAAGGTCCAGCACTCCCTGTCTATATCCAGACCGTCGTTAAGACCTTCGGTAAAATAGATGGTGCAAAAAAATGCCATCATCGCGGCCGCAGAAGAGTGACGCTCATTCGTATGTTGATATCAAAACTTTTGTAATGAAACTGAATTCGATATGCAAAAAAACCGCTGAAAAAACTGAAAAGCAAAAAATAAGAATTAAGTGATTTTGAGTTGGCGCCAAACAAGCAAATTAATTAACTAATTTTGTTATTTCTATAAAAAGGTAATTTAGTGATCCTTGGTCATATGGTCATTGATTGTTTGGCGCCGACTCAAAATTACTTCGGCTTCTTATTTTCTGCTTTTCTGTTTTTTCGGCGGTTTTATTTTTGTTAAAAAGTTTTTATTGTGTAATTTTTTGTGGCTTTACTCTACTAATTACTACATGCTTGCAAAATCGGACTATTCTGTAAGAAGTTATGCGTAGTCATACATTACAATCAATGAGTGAACAATCAATCATCCCCTGTTTTCCTACCCTTAGGGTTGGATTTTTTTCCAAATTTATACCGGACCACCTTCGGGATATACCCTTTCCAATAAAAAAAGAATTATCAGAATCGGACCACTCAGTAAAAAGTTATGGTCATACATAAAAAAATATACGCATCGACTTGAGAACCTCCTCCGTTTTTTTTCGTCGGTTAAAACTTATCGGAATAAAGTAGTTTCGTAGATGATGTTCAGGAGCTGGCTCTTTGAATATTTGGTTCCGGATTTCGGTCTAGAGGTTTCATCTTACTAAAGTTCTTCATCAGTTCTCTTCAACCCAATCTAAATTAGACGAAAATTCGAATTTCATCATCAATTCGTGTTTATCACCGATTTCAAAAAGGCAGAAATTCTCAATCCGTCGGTTTTTAGGGTGTCGTAGGCAAATAACAAATAGAAACAGAACTCTTTATCATTTTGTCCGTCCGTCTCACAGTCAATTTACTCGATTGCATATAGACAGCGATGACTCCTCAATAACTTACAGTACCTACCTACATGTGTGGTGGTTTGGTTATTGTACAGATCATAGAAAAGTACTGGTTAGTTACTATCCGTGGTCAACTGCATATAATGCGAAGAAACCGTACTGTCACGGGAATCTTTAATGATGAACGAGATACCTATCCACTGTGACTGGATTTTCGTATCGTAAAAATAAGTTACTGATTTTCGATATAAAGTAGCACTTAGAAGAATTTGTGTGAGCTAGGTACCACAATAAAAAATAAAATAACCTTTTACAAAAAATAAAGCGAACTTCAAAAACAAAACACTGGAAAGTGCAAAAGTGGTTGGCTTTGTTTTCACAAGTCGGTAATTTCTTGCCAATAAATTCCCAAACTAAAGTTATTTTGCACTTTTTGGTGTTTGATGTCAGTTATATATTTTTTTGTAGGTACCTTGTTATTTTTTAACAATGGGCATATAAGTATCGTTTCGTTTCCTAGAGCAGGTGTGTAATTTTTATGGATTTGGGTAGTAAAAAGGTTCATCAAAATAATGTCCAAAGTTTGCATCATGGGTGCCATTTTCGTAGTTTTCGTGGGCAGCCGGTGCCGAAAATAAGGAAATCAAAATCCAAAATGGCCGCCATAACCATAGTAAATGGGTCGCTTTGTTGTTCAAAGGGGCAACGAGAACTTTTTCGATGTATCGAGCAATCTTTCTAACATCTTTTACAGAAAAGCTGTACGTTGCCAGACTAGGCCCACATAAGGTTTTAAATGCGCAGTGGAAGTGTGACAACCTTGGGGCTCTAGAGACAAGAGTGGCTAGCGTACTGTCCGCCGTACGCGGAGCAGACAATCAAATCAAACACTTACCATACAACAAAAGAAACTCACCTGATGAGCGACACCACCTGCTTCTTGGGATTACCTGGATCCGTGTATGTAAGTGAGTGTATGTGTATCGTGTCGTGACGTTACGAGTATTCTTCAGGTTAGAATCCGCTCCGCTCCAAGAGATCTGCCTTCCAGACATGCGGTCTTCAAATCACTCATTCACAATAGCGTCACACTCAACCATCGGGTCATGACAGATTGTCCACAAAACGACCGGTTAATTAATACAATTGGATCACGACTAATTGTCACAAACGGATCGATTTAAAGGGATTAATTTCAACAAACGCGTCGCGGAACTCAACAGGCGAACAGGGCTATTTTTGCCGGCAAAATTAACAAGAGCTGTCAAGTGTCAACGTCAAATTGTCAAGTGAGATGTCATTCCGTTACGCGTTGTGTGCGCATAGAGAAACTATTTCAGGACGCAACATCTACCCCCCCCGGACGGGCCTTCCCGTCCGCTAATCACTTGGCAATCCCGACAAGGTTGCGTTCTATCAGTCCACCTGACGTGCTGCCGGAGGATGTGCAAATACTCCAAGCTCAAACGCTTCCAAAACTCTGAGCGAGCTGCTGCACCAACTGAAACCGCGATAGCCAATTTTGGCTCACATCGACAAAAGGGTGCTCCGGCAGGGCGACAAGTGGCTGTCAAATCAATAAATGGCCCGGGGTTAGGGCCTCCAAGACGTTCGGGTCCGAAGACAGCGGGCACAATGGACGCGAGTTCAATACAGCTTCAATGCGGCAAAATACCGTAGCTAACTCCTTAAAGGTGAGAACGGTGTCTCCCAACAATCTGCGCCAGAGTCCCTAACCGCCTTCACCGCGGCCTCAAAATACCCCCCCAATGGGGGCAGGCTGGCGGGTCAAAACAATAACAAACAACAAAACAACAATAACAACCAAACAACAATAACAACCAAACAACAACAACAACAACAATTCAACCAAACGGCCCTCCCTAGGCAACAAAAGGGGGTGACGGACCCCATAAGGAAGGCTAGAGTGACTCAACCGTCAACAACCAAACAACAAAAGACCCGTATCGACCAAAAGGGGTTCAACTTACTAACGGCTCCCGACAATATCCAAAACTCTCGCTGCAGAATGGCCAACAGCGCATTGCAACCGGCATGCGAGTTCTTAATGTGACGATCAGTCACCAACAATTCAACAACAGAAAAACAATCCAACAATTTGTCGAGGGAGCCAAATCGACTCAACAAACTCAGGGTCCTTTGTTCCAACAGCGAGCACCTTGAGCCCGGGCAAAGGACCCGACATCAAGACTGGCGATCGAGGCCAATCATCCTCGGGATGAGTCAGCCAGTCTGGTCCCCACCATAGGGGGTAAGCAAACAGGCGGGGTGCCATGCACCTACGTGAGGCCACGGCGCCTGGGTTCAAATCTCCAGGCAAGTGCCTCCAAATCAAAGGCGTATCAAAATTTTGAATCTGGGACACTCGGTACGCAACAAAGACCTCCAAAGAGTGGACGGACGTCTTCAACCAACACAAACCAATTTGACTGTCCGTCCAGGCGTAAGAAGCCCGAATGTCCACAGTTCCACCCAAAGTGTGAGCAACGTGGTTCAATAGACGCACAAGACGCGCCGCCCCTGACAATTCAACTTAGGGATGGTCAGTGCCGTCCGGAGGGGGGCCACCTAGCTCTTGACCAAGACCAGTGACAAATTCACCTGGCCTGTTGCGCAGACGGTGCGCAGACAAACAACAGCTGCATAACCGTGCGAAGACGCATCACAAACAATGGTAGCAGTGTAGCTCCCAGGGGGGAGGATAGCGCGGGGTAACACGACCTCGTTGACTGCAGGGAGTGCGGATACAAATTGGAGCCAATCTTCCAACAGGGTTTTCCCGAATCGGCTCGGGCCCAGCCAAGTCCCGCAGTCCAAAGGCGCTCAAGAAAACAATTTTGCCCAAAACAATACAAACAAAACAACAAAACAATAGACAAAAGGCAACCCTGGGCTCCCATGTCCAAAATGACACGGACCACAACAGAGTCCCCCGTGGGCCCCCAGACCCGACCGATGCCGTTGGCAACAAAACCGTGTCGAACTGAGGGGTACCTTAGCGGGGCAGGCGCCAATGTCCTAACAATGTCTGGGCGGCGACCGATCGCCACACCCAGACCCAAGTCTTTCCCGACGAGGATGGAGTTCAAACTCCTCGTCCGCGCGGTGTCCCGAGCCACGCGCCATCGCTGGAAGGGCATATCCCACCGGATGCCCGAATCGCGGGGGGCGTGACTCCAACCGGGGACGTTCCGCCAATGGAGGGGAGGGAAGGCGGTGCTGGTCTGGCGAGCGCTGCCTAGCAACAACTGCGTAATCGCCTTTACGCGGGGAGACCAAATGGCGGTCGCGCGGCTCCCGATCAACTTGCGCGGGGGGTGGAGTGCGGCGCTCAAAATTGCGGGCCTCTCCCCGGTTCTGAACCGGCGAGGCAGAAGCCCGGTGACCAACTCCATGGTACCCCCCCGTACGCGAACCTTCATCAGAGGCTGGTCTGCCAGCGTGGTTCGCGTTAGCGCACAATATGTCCAAATGGGACCCCCTACAAATTCTACAAGGGCGGGGGTTGGGGCAGTCCCTATGGAAGTGAGCCCCCAAACAAGAGAAGCACATGCGGCGTGCTTTGGCAATTCGGCGGCGGGCACTCATGTGCAACTTCAAAAAGGCCGCGCAAGTTGCCATGCCATGCCCCGTGTCCCTACAAAACTCACAACCAGGACGACTCTGGGTGCCAGCAAAACGAGCGGCGGGGCGACCATCAACAGGCCCGCGAGCCCTAGTCCGTCCCTGGTCTCGTGGCCGGGAAGACGGCTGGCATGACTCAGTGGCAACGCCAGAGTTGTCCACAAACCGACACTCATCCTCCAAAAATTGGACGAGGTCATCAAATGGGGGGAGATGTGTGACACTATCCCCACCATATTTTTGCTCGAAACGAGCCCTCAAATCGGCAGGAAGCCGTTGCAGCACAACGTGCACCAAAAGGTAAGACCAATGGTCCACCGGCAAGTCCAATTGCTTTAAAGCGTTGGTCGCTGCCACCAACGGGTTCAACAGGTCAGTACGCAATGCTGACAAACTAGTAATGACCGGTAACCCCAAAATCAATCCAATATGAACGTCAGCCAAACAACGTTTATTTTGGTACCGCCGGGTGAGTAGTTCCACAGCGGTAGGGTAGGCTGAGTCAGTCAAAGACAGATGCTGCACCAAGGCTCGGGCCTCACCTTCCAGGACGGACAACAAATAGGCCAACTTTTGGGCGGGTCTGAGGTCCGAGCGTGCATCAACCAAACTTTCAAACAGGTTTTGGAAACTTAACCAGTGGTCCAGACGACCGTCAAAATGTGGCAGTTCCAAAGTAGGCAGTCTACTCAATAGTCCGGGACCTGAAACAACCGAGGTCTCCGGTTTGACCTGGACAGGTGTCCGGCTCTCCAATATTTCCCGAGCACGTTGACCAATGACATCCCCCAGGTCCAAGATCTGGTCGTAGTCAGCAAGGACCTTGTCACGTGCTGCCTGATCCAGCACTTCCAAATCCACTTCACAAATGTACTGGTTGTAGCGGGTGAGCAGAGCATCAACGTTGCCGAGTCTCAAGTTCAACTGCTCGAACCGAGCAAGAGTGATCCTCTCAAGATCCTGGCGCTCAGCGGTCGCTGCAGCTGAAGCGAACCACCGCAGCTGTGTGGTCAATCCACTGATTGCCTCTCTCACCGCTTTGTATGCCATTGCACAAACAATACAATTCAATATACCAAACAAAATAATTAAGTAACAAAGTTCAAACAATATATTACAAAATAACTACAATCAAACTACCAAACTGACTAATCAGCAACTCAAGAAATAACATTAAATTGGTTTCAATTCAATTCAACAATAAACTTTTATTTTAATTCAAACCCAATATCAACGTTCAAAATTCTATTTCACAATTCAATTCAAATATTCAAATTACAATCCAATTCCAAATGTTAAGTTCACAAACCACTTTGTTAATGGTACAACAATAATAATCCTTTATTCCAACTCAAAACAATGGTAATACTCAAAAATGCCAATAATTTTTCAAATATTAATTTTCACAAATAACCATATCAATGGTACAAACTCAATATTTTAATGTCTTCCTGACATTCAATACAACAGAGGTCAAATAACAACAACAAGAGGTTATAGCATAGCTCAATCTAACCAACTCTGAAGCATATATGCAAACCTGGTTGACCCCCGGCAATATGAGTTACTCGACTCAATAAATTCCAAATTATTTCAAACAAACAATTAATTACCGATAACAAATATTTACAGCGAATTACTACTTCCCTTATAGAGACTGCCAAGTAATTAGCCTACTGTAAAATTACCAATTTGGTGGTTTTGTAGGTTAAAACCACGCCTCTGCATACCAAAATGTACGTTGCCAGACTAGGCCCACATAAGGTTTTAAATGCGCAGTGGAAGTGTGACAACCTTGGGGCTCTAGAGACAAGAGTGGCTAGCGTACTGTCCGCCGTACGCGGAGCAGACAATCAAATCAAACACTTACCATACAACAAAAGAAACTCACCTGATGGGCGACACCACCTGCTTCTTGGGATTACCTGGATCCGTGTATGTAAGTGAGTGTATGTGTATCGTGTCGTGACGTTACGAGTATTCTTCAGGTTAGAATCCGCTCCGCTCCAAGAGATCTGCCTTCCAGACATGCGGTCTTCAAATCACTCATTCACAATAGCGTCACACTCAACCATCGGGTCATGACAGATTGTCCACAAAACGACCGGTTAATTAATACAATTGGATCACGACTAATTGTGGCTAAGTTTCGTATTACCTGACGTCGATTTGGGAGTCCATATTTTTTTTACGTAAAGATCATATTATTAGAAACCTCCACGTAAAATTCTAAGTGTCGAAATTAAATAGTTAAGTACCGAAAAAAAAAAATTAAAATCGTAAAATTTTGCAATATTTTGTCACTTTGACATTTCGTCTCGTCATTAAACGTTTCTTTTCAAGTAAGGTAAACGCACTAAGATGTTTGACTTCATAATAATATGATGCAAAACACTTGTAAAAATTTACCGACTATTACCGATAAATGAAACCAAACGTAAATCTATGCTGTAAATGTACGTAAATGTTTGCTGTTAAATGATCTGTCAGTCATCGTTTGTGTCCCTAGCAGTTGAGAGCGTTTACGTACTACTAAAAACCCTCCGGGGCAGATCCGACATGGTTTGGGAGGTTAGGTTAGGTTAGGTTAAAACTGTGACCTCCTATGCACGAGCCGAGCGAGCGAAGCGAGCGGTGCCGCGGCAGCGGCCGGCGAGTGCCAGAAGTGACATAGTTTGGGGAGGTTAGGTTAGGTTAGGTTAAAACTGTGACCACCTATGAAGCCAGAAACGACTTGATTCTGTTGACGAGCCCTGTCAGTGAAGTGTCCTGTCGAGCGTTGCTACTTCCCCTTCGTTTTATTCGTCAACTCCACACCTCTTCCGGTCTTTAAATCGACGTTGATACACGAAAATTCGAAAGTTAGGTTAGAATATTTAAAAAAAAAAAACTCAATAATGGGGGGGTATCGACGCTTTTCCTTCACAGGTGGGGCTCTACACCTCCTCCCCCTCCCCCCCACCCCCCTACCACCCCTGAAATCGACGCCCGGCTATCCGAAGTCCTACCCTAATTGTCACAAACGGATCGATTTAAAGGGATTAATTTCAACAAACGCGTCGCGGAACTCAACAGGCGAACAGGGCTATTTTTGCCGGCAAAATTAACAAGAGCTGTCAAGTGTCAACGTCAAATTGTCAAGTGAGATGTCATTCCGTTACGCGTTGCGTGCGCATAGAGAAACTATTTCAGGACGCAACAAAAGCATTTTCTTAATTATCTACATTCACATAAGTTTTTTAGGTCATGTTCGTTTACTTAGTTTCTTGGAAAACTGTTTTCTTGGAAAACTTTCAAAATTGCTTTTAACCGGTCAATTACCGTAATTACAGACACAATTAAAAAACGATTGTTTGCATACCAAATGTGGTTTCTCAGGGACTTAGAGGTTAAAGCGTGATATTTCTTTACCCTGATAACGCTTTAGCTACGCCAGGTGGTCAGTCGATTAAGCGAGTATTACAGATGTAGCACAGATAATGAGCCTCGAACAGACGCCTTGATTTTTATTAAATCTCTCACTTTGAAAGTGATACTTCGTCACATTGACATTATGAACCTTGATGAAGACGTAGTGACTGAATTTGGAAGGGCTGTGGTACAGAATCTTAGGTAGCGGTTCCTACCGTGCAAGATCGGAAGAGTCTTTATTGTCAACTAGCTTTTGCCAGCGGCTACGCCCGCGTGGAGGTCGGAAATTATCCCGCGGGAACATACTACCGGGATAAAAAGTAGTCTATGTCCTTTCTCAGGCTCTAAACTATCTGTGTACCAAATTTAATTTAAATCGGTTCAGTAGTTTTAGCAGGAAAGGGAGACAGACAGACAGAGTTACTTTTGCATTTATAATATTAGTGTGGATAGTGTGGATGGAGGAGTGGTAAGTTCACCTTTTCAAAGCTACACATTATTATTTTCTGACATCCACGCGGACGTAGTCACGGGCACAGCTAGAATTTCTTAACAAATTTAAATTGAAATCTCGGACAAATTTGTTAAAAAGGAGCTTTGACAAACTGACGGACAACTCTATAAGGGTTCAATTTTTTTTTCTTTTTGGGGAACGGAACCCAAAAAGGTGCTTTGTAAGTAATTTTAATTAGTACATTTTAAGAAACACTTAATTAATTAATATAACACTGTATGCTTTATCCAACTAGATAACTATCTACTCAAACGATCTTATTGAAAAGGCAACGGCAAGATTTTTCACTTGAATAGCGAGCAATGTATCTATAGGAGTTAGCTTCTTTTACGGGATGAAGAGCCGACGAGAGTGAAAGCATATTTCGGGGTGGATAAAACGAATAGATAGAGGTCTTTAATATAAACGAAGCAGACTTTAGTACTCTCGAAAAATGCAAGCGTGGCGGTTGGGTACACACTGAATTTTTAAAGCTCCGCCAGCGTCCGTAACTTGTTGGCTTGCAGAGACTGAAATTTTACGTTAGTCGCTTTGCTTTTTCCTTTTCAAGCAGTTATGGCAGTTTCTAAGTCGTGTAAATGTTTAAAGGGTTACCAATGGCAGCTAACCTTAATGGTTTATTAAATGGGTGCAATGAGGATGAGAGAATTTTGCATTTTTTGCCCATAAGTTATTTCACAGATTATGGTCTGTGAAACACCTGTGGGTCACTATGGTCTCATAATCATATTACCAACGGATCGGAATAGTCAGATGTGTGGAGTAGTAGTTGGGTTGAAAAATGTTCTGGAGTTATTTGCACCTTTATCTCAAGGACATGCAACTCCAATAGGCGCACTGCATACCTACACTGACGTGATATGAAACTTACAAATAATTCGTCTCTATTTGGCCCTCAGTGCAACCAGATCAGTTGTGATCTGGTTACATTGAGAACCTAATGACTCGACCTGCAGTAGTGTCGCTGCCGTCTGTCATTGCGGTTGGGCGGCTCTGCAGTCTGCGGTCTGCTGCCGCATTCGGAAAGGTACATTAATATTTCTCTCGTCAATGAGCTTTGTTCTGTGTTGTGTGTTATCTAGGCTGCTTAGCAAATCATAGGTTTTAAATTCCATTTAATATCTACCCTCCAAAATTATTGAAATAAAAAGTAGGCTAAACACTAAAAATGAGTTGCACCGACTAACTTTAACCATAACCAATGCCTTGGTTCTGTCAAATCTCTGGCTAGGGGCCATATCCGTAAATTACATCACACAAATTTCATGATTTTTTGACCCCCACTCCCGTCTTTGTCATAACTGGTCACATTTGTGACACGGGGGCGGAGATTTGATAGTTCACAAGGCATTGGTTATGATTAAAGTTAATTGGTGCAACTCACTCTAAGTTCGAACCCTGACAGGCGCTTTCTGAAAATACTTAATTTCATCACCACTGCTCTACCGGTCAAGAAAAACATCGTGAGGAAACCGGCATGTCCTAGAACCAGTAATTCGAAGACATGTGACATCTTCCAACTCGCACTGGGTTCGCTGGTAGATTGTAGCTCACTCCTTCACGAAGAGAGGAGGCTTGTTTCCCAGCAGTGGGCACATTATATCCTGAATGTCTTTTATGTTAAAAACCCAAATACGACAAAAACATTGCTTGAAATTCAAGAAAAGAAGTGCCACTGATATTATAGATGTGACGTTGCATTCGGAATTAAAACCACAGCAACACCATCGCTTGCGGTTATTTTATACCGCAACGTCGCCGCGCCGCTACCGTCTGCGGTCTAGCTTGACCTGCGGGAGGGTACCTTTTCTGTGGTAGAACGAAGTCCATTTAAAGGTTTCCTGTCAATTATTAGGAAAGGCTGCTCGAAGCAAGTTTCCAAAATTGAGAGGCTAATTTAGCATTACAAAATCACGCTCCAAAAAGTATGTAACAAGAAATTATTCTCATCTTAAAGCCGTGGTCATATTTATCCTCTAAGGGCCGCCATATTAAATTTAATGCATCATATTTAATGTACATAACTAGCGGGAGATCAAGACGCTTCCAATGATACTTAATTTATAAAATTATGACAAGTAGTTTCGAAGTTATGAGGGATCTGATGAATATACATTCATAACCACATACATATGTACTGTACATACCGGTCCAAATTACGACCATCCCTTTCCTTCACCGTAGTCGGGTATTAAATATACCTAGTTTTAATTCTATAATCATTTTATTTTTATTTAGAGAAAGAAAAACAAACTAAAATCAACTCCGTAGTGTTTTGACATTGGTATCGCAATGCAATTATTGTGTTCGGTATCTGGCGAAAAAAGTAAATGAGTTGTGTCGTCGGACGGCGCGGTGGGCAACAGCTTCACATCGGCCCTCAATATATCAACGTGGACAGGACGAAAATTGGACTGGACCCTTGTTAATGTCCCGTACTTAGGCCCTTCCGCCCTTGTTTCTGATTATTTATTTAAGACCTATTGATACTTACACCCAACAGAGGGTAAGTATACCAAACAAATCGAAGGAACACACGTTTATTTGCTCTTGCTTTTAAACTAAAACATTGATTTACAAACGAAATAACTCGTTCACAAAATGGTTTTGCTTTATTTGTGTGTACATAACTATGTAAACGTACTGCATACATTGTTAAGATAGTTTGACCTTTGGTTATGGGTCATATTAAAGTGTGTATTTATTGTTTTTCTTACTTTTTTAGTGCCCACAAGCAAAACTATTTTTACAGACGTTTTATGTATTAAAACTGGATTGACGTAAGTACCTAGTTATTAAGACATTTTCATTCATTTTTTCACATTTTGCAGTTTAAAAAGGATATTTATCACGTTGACGACCTTACAGTCTTCCGCTATATTTCAGCTTCCACATATCTGCATCCAGAACCTAGGTTGACGTGACACGTTTGATCATTCAGGGCCTATTGATGGATTACTGTGTATCCACTTTGATGGACCTTTTCTGAACGAAGTGATGGATGCAGGCAATTCATGTGCCAGCCAACACACGCTAACTAACGGAGAGAGGCAGCCCAGCATCAGTTACAGAGCTTATTGAGATACACTCTGAAACTCGCTTAGATTGTAATTTTATTGAGAAATGGAAGAGGGTTCTTGACATTTTTCGAATGAATGAAGATTTAGGACATAGACATTAATTTTACTAATACTTTCTACATAATATTCTTTGAGAAGTAAACGAGAACATTCCATCGAAAGCATCCGGTCAGTAACAAATTAAGCAGTCAGTATCAACACAGGATGGTAAGTAGGTATAAGAGAACCGGGGAGGGATATTATTGAGCCAGAGCTGAATAGATCTGCGCACACACCTGCACCAGTGTGAGCTCTTTATCTGATCTTATTAAAGGCGGCAGGAAGCCTCCATTCCGATCACGTAGACAATTATTCGACTAAAGTGTGCGGGCTTGAATCACTAACCTCAGCGAACGGCCAACTTTTACAATAAATCCATCCTGGTCTCGACACTTAATCAGTCCTCCGATAAAAGCTTTAATCGAGAGTTAGAGAAGGTACCTACTAAGACGCACTCATTTTATTCCAACGTTACTGAACTAAATTAAACGAGGAAGCGACTGCGATTACAAACTCAGCGAAGTTTTTATTCAATGAGGTTGACTCAATCTCGTTTTGTGAATATAGTTACCTACCCATGCAAAGGTAGATGTAAGTTAGGTATACCGTCGTATCAACGGGCCTACTCTCTAAGTCCAACCAAAATACGGGTCCGTTCGAACATAGTTCCATACTTCGGAATGTACTCTAGTTCCGATTAATTAACTTTTTCGGTCGGGCAAAAACATCGAGATTAAGGACAGCTGTCAAATCGGGTTGTCATTTATTATTCTTAGTTCGAATTCCCACCTAATTTTATTACCGTAGCTTATACGAACGAAGCATCCCTTACTTTAGTAGAAACTGCGGATTTCGTGCTTAGAGAGTGACCGAGTCATGCAAGAATTAAGTTCTTTACAGGAGGTCTCCTCACTAAAGAACTTCATTCTTGAATGATTGGGTCTACGAGAATACGGTAGGCAAGTCATCCCACTTAAGAGCTAAAAGTTATGTGATTATTTGTGCTGCCATTATTTTATTACAAAGCTCTTGTCCTTTATATTTCTTGTGGGTACCATACCAAAAAAATTAATTAAAAATTTAAATAACCCCCGACACAAAAACCTAATTTCCCTTTAAAAAGTAAAAAATAATAAAATATAAAAAAAAACGTCGCGTTGGGGGACCGCTCCGCGAGTGCAGACGTCGTTGACTGCTTAGTTAGGTAATAAGACTATTGGTAATTAAATTGTTAGGTTTGAAGCGGTCCCCTAACACGACGTTTTTTTTTGAATTATTAATACATTCTTAGGTACTTTAAGATTGAGTTATTTTTTATTATTTTTTACTTTTTAAAGAGAAATTAGGTTTTTGTGTCGGGGGTTATCTAAATTTTTAATTTAATTTTTTATTTTGTACTTTTTATAGGTATATACTTAATATAATGTAGAATCAAACGAAGCTAAGAACACCCTCGATTAATTTATCAATATTCTCTTTCAGTGCGCTTTCATTTGAGAACCCACTCGAGTATATTTGCTGACATTCGGTTACTCTTCCCCACTTTCCCCCCCACAACTTTTAAACGGCTCAACCGATTTTCATCAAACATGTCTAAGAGCACTCGCAGCACCTTTAATACATTTTTTTTTATTGAAATCGCATCATCCGTTCGGGAGTTATGATGCCACAGACAGACAGACACACAGACAAACAGACAGACAGACACGTCAAACTTATGACACCCCTCTTTTTGCGTCGGGTGTTAAAAAATTGACAGTTCTCAGCAATTAAAATAAGAATTTTCCGAAGAACTCTATATTCTATAGAGATTTTAAAAACTTACATAGGTAAGCACATTAAATACCTAGCCAGACTTATAGAAAAGCATCTTTAATTTTTTTACTATCGCAGACGTAGTTCGGGCGAATTATTTTTATTAGTAGACAATTTTTTGGCTTCTGCACTTGTACTTCATGGTAAAAACACCAGTAGGTAAGTGAACTAGTGTGTTGAACATAGAGGAACACATGAATCCACTGTGGAATCGAATATTAGTGGGGCTGGGAAATTGATAGCCTGGCCAGGACTTTGTCGCTTCTTAAGCCGGTTCCTCGCAGTTAATTTCACTTACCGGCGAGCATTTGTTCTCGCTTCTCGATTCAATTTTGCTTACGAACGTTTGTATTGCTCTGTATAGATAGATGTTCCATAATATAATTAGATTGATTTGGTTTCTGCTTTATGCATTGCTACTTATAAAGGTTTTTAATAAAACTGGCCACATTTTCCAAACTTACCCGCTTTAACGATGTTCGGTCCTATAACGATAGATAGGGAATGTACAAGTTCATATGAGACTTGAACTTTGTCACTGATGTCGGCGAACCCATCGACAAACCCCTTGGCATTGCCGCCGTCCAAAGGCGACGGTAAACACTTCCAATCAGGTGGGTCGGCCGGCTTGTTTGCCTACGTATAACATAACAGTGTTCTATAGTCAATCTGTTCTTTTAATTGAATAGTCGTACCTACCCCATTGTTTGTTTTAGATCTCAGTCCTTAGTTCTTGGCTACGAACGTGGAAATCCACTCAAAACTTCAGTTAATAACCTATAACTAATAAATTTAATTCTTGGTTAAGTTCGCGTAGCCTCGTTGGAGTCCATTTTTGAGTTTCAAACTTTTATGGGAAACCTTGTCCGCTGCACATTGTTTACGAACAAAGCGAGATCTCGTTCAGTTTCCGATACGAGCGCGGATCGAGTCCGCCATTCGCGTCCAACTTATCCGTCTTTGTTCCGCCAACTATTGATGCTTGATGAAACTCCGGCGTTCGCTGCGCTCCGTCTTACAGGTACGAGTTGGTGTTGGGCGTCGTCGAACGCCCGACTGTAACGCTTGCACAGTTCTGTACCTGTCCTCCTTTCGTGTTCCGTCTTATCTCTGTTATAGTTTAGTTTTGATCCTTTGGAAAATACAGACAGGTGCATACCTAGCTGAATATTATTTATATAATGCAATTTGGGATTCACATTCATTATGGACGTACTAAGAAGAAGTCATTTGTATGATGTGCTCCAAGGACATACCTAATAAACACGAAAACGCAGGGACAATAAATAAATGTCTTTGAAACGAAACGCGTCATTCAGAATTGCGTAAAATCGTACGAAATAAAGTTTCGCCACCCCTAGAGTTTCGTTCCGCTTTTAGAAATAATGGAAGAAGCTAAGATATTAGAAGCAAGTTTTCAACAGGGAGCTGCGCCACAATGGTAAGCCTGAAAAGGCGCGTGGAGTATGTCGAGCGGCGTACCACGCTACCATCACGGCGGACGTGACTACCGTTTTTTTTTTTGGATGGGTAATCATCCAATGACTTCTCCCGCTCTGGGCGGAGCGGGAGGGCGTGTCAGACTTTTACTGACTAAAACCCACCCGTGTTCCATCAGTTGCCCATGTGCCAGGGTCACGGTATCTCTTTCGAACAATCACGTGACCCCGGCAGGCATCGGTCCTAGCAGACCCCTACACAGCTGCTGACATCTCTTTGAGGCGCGCGTGGAACACTACGCGCCGTCGACCCGAGCTTGGTCCTTACCGGGCGGCGAGCTACCCATTGCTCGCCACCCGCAAGCTCGCGCCTACGGTGGCCGGGAGTCCGCTATGGACTCCCGACGCCCGGGGCATCTCCTCCTGCGGCGACTAGGGACGTGAGGGCGCAGAGACTGCCACTCCCTCACGCGCCCTGCCTCCTCCTTTGCGAGTATTACTGCTTCGCAGAAGGAGGTGACGGCTTCCCATGCCCTCTCGCTCCGTACCATGGCTCGCACCAGGGCCGGACGCAAGAGGTCACCGCCGCCGATCGCCTCCACGAGGACACGGCGGTGCTCCGCCCAGGCAGGGCACACCTCCACCGTATGCTCCACCGTGTCCTCCAGACGATCCTCGCAAAACGACTACCGATGCAATGGATATTATTGAGTGCTTAGGTATTTACAAAGACAAATTATTGTTGTTATTGTACGTACTATGTAAGTATAATTTTGTTTGGACGGGTATCGTTGGCTTTAAAGTCGTACGCGTGCTGTCTTGAACGTCCGAGCAAAGATTTTCGTACTGCTGGAAAATACCGATAATTTGTAATTTTTTTTTTCTGAAGTAAAGTTTTAAGATGACTAGCTTATGTTGTTTATTAAGGCGTGCTGCAGGTTAAGCAGTTAGGTACGAGCCTTGATTCTGCTTTTACCATTTTAGAGATACGGCGTATTTTTATTAAACCACTGAAGCTATACCTAAAACGTATATAAGAACGGTGCAATTAAGCACTTGACCTTTAGTATTAATTAGACTTGAAAAAAGATTTGAACTTGGACACTAGTCCAATTAATTTCTTTGACTAAGTTCAAAGTTTTCTTTTAAATGAACCGAGCGCTCGCTTCGGTTCACATTAAATGACTTGACTACTCATACTTTGACACTGAAATAGAAATTAATTTCGTCAGCTGAAAAAGTTTCGTAAAAAATCATTCAAATCATTTTTGAACTGCAAATGCCTGCAAATTACAGATGCAAATAACGTAACAACGTTATTTGCATCTGTAATTTGCAGGCATCACATTTGGTGACTTAAACAGATAGGCCCATTTTATGTAAAAATTACCGCAATTTCGTACATATGTAGATCCAAGGTAAGATTTTATGTTCAGTGTAGAGCAAAGCTTTCTAGAGAGAAAGACACTCTCATGTGAGCACATGAGAGACGTGATTCAATTTGCATGGTATGATGGACGGATTACACGATGCAAGTACTCGTCCCTTTGTCGGGACAAATGGCTCCGGAAATAGAGTGCTGTTATATTACTGTAACAATTTTACATTTTCTAAGTAGTTGCCCACTTATTTCGATGCATATGTGTTTTCATAGAAGGTTTCGTATGGAATAAAACTCTTCACGTACCGGTTACGCGAAACGCATTGATGAAAGTTCTATGTAGATACATAACATAACATAATCCGCCTACAATGTTCCTACTGCTGGGACTCTCGGTGGAGTGGGCCGTAATCTTCCACCCGGCCCAGTGCGGGTTGGTAGATGTCGAATTTTTAGTTCTAGGATACGCCGGTTTTCTCAGTGGTCATGAAAGTATTTTACACAAAGTAAAGCGTCTGCCTGGGTTCGAACCCACGACCTATAACTCGTAAGTCGGGGTCGATACCACTGGGCCACCACGGCAGATATTGAATGATACTATTATATATTGATATTCTATGTAGATATTGCGTGGAAAATAAGGAATTAGAACAACAATCATAATTTCAATTTTGTTTTCTTTAGTTTATCAACGTAAACCGCATTCGCTTCAAATATATAAATCAAACTAAAACTGGACTTCAGAACTGCAGAGGTCTTCATTTCATACCTAATATTTCAAAAACGATATAATGGCAGAATTTTAAAACAAAGTAGGTTACATAAAACTGATGCTTAAAGTAAAAGTGAAGCCTTTTTCCAGCATTGTAGTAAATTACGGTATCCACGGTGATAATTTATAAGGAAATTCTCTGGTAGCGGGACAAAAAATGTGGTCTATACTTGAGACCCCACCGCCCCGCGCTGGCCCACTAATGAAGGAGCTACTCCGTCGCTAGTATCGAGTTACATGGCGCATTTTTTTTCTTACAAGGTCCCATTCTGATTTAATTTTATATTTCTAAAAGTAGATCATTGGATTTTTTTTATCAAAATACTAGTTTGTGCGTGAAGTGAAAAGTTGACGTTATGAAGAGGCAATAGCTGGAATTCCTAATTTCCCCTACCTCCAGTTACGGGGTTACTCTTTAGAGAATTTCACTGGCGCTAGATGTGGAATCCATAAAGTTTGTAAAAAAAATCTAGAGTTGGCCGGTAGGTAGCGTTACGCCGTAATCTAGCTTCATTATGTGCTAAGGACTGGCCGTCCTTGTCATTTTAGCTTAACTTCCTATCTTGGGAGCATGTAGAAGGACGTCTCCATGAGAATAAAAATGAAAGAAAAAATAGCAATAGGTACCCGTTATTTATTAGAAACTACACTCTATTCGGCAGCTCCTGTAAATCGAAAATGAAGCACAAAATTTTACACCGAGTGTCATTTAACTAAGGCCAACGAAACAGACATTTACGTGGCGTTAATCGAGAGCGACGTCCGAATGCCGCTCCGTGCAATGTGAGCTTAAAATATACAGATTGCTAGAGTGTGTTTTGTCTATTCCAGGCTTTATAGTGTCTAATGTGGCTGATCGTCTGACTGGCAAGCAAGATTGGGTAAAACACTATGCCAATTAAACAAGAATGGAGTGGTCAATTTTGTAATCTAGACACGCGGCAGCGTGTCAAGCCATTTAACACTACTTCACCAGCAATGTTAGCAATGGTTGCACTTAGTTTAGAAAAAAAATGAGAAAGCAATGAAATGAAAAAGGATAAAGAAAAGAACTCGTGCTCAGCTACGGAAACTGATATGGGAATGTAATTAATTCCAAAGACCTTAAAATAAGGAAAAGATAAATAAAACGGGAACAACTAATTCTATAGTAAGCTATGGGTGTGTTAAACAACCTACTGCAAAAGTACGACTAAGACGAAATACCCTAAAAACAATTTAGCTTTAATTACAATCCGGTTCCATTGCCGTAGACGGAAAGCACGTTACATCGTAAAAGTAACAATAGTAGGTGACATGTAAGCCCGCCCGTAAGTCAAGGCGCTAATGAACCGCGCGAAGAACATCGTACTAAAGACTTTGGAGTGATCTTGGGGTGGATTTTTTGAGCGTACCTTCCCTTCTTCATTAGTGTAATTAACTTATGCCGTAGGTACCTATTCTTCTACAATTCGTTGCGGATCCCAGAAGGTTATTAAATTACTATTCGCTACCAAGAATTTTGTATCAGAATTTCGGGTAGGTATATTTTTAAAAGTCTTCAATATTGTTTCCTATACTTAGCATCGTGTTGAGTTTCGATTCTGAAGTTGATTGCTGAGTAAATTGGTAGGTTTCTATCTTTTCGTGTCCTTGAATAAAATTATATTCAAATAGAAATGTAAAGGCAGATCTATAAGATCTGGCTGACAGACACGACGCGACTCTAGTAGAACAATTTATATGAACATCGACACTGCAGATCTACTAAAATCACGTCGCGCCTTTCTGCGGGAGTCTTATATTTGAACCTTACTTTCGATGTAGGCAGGTACCATATGGTTATTTTAATATTATCAAATCTTTTAATATTACGTATCTAACGTTGTATGAGTTCTGAACCGAAAAAAGAAAAAGAAAATCCAATTAAGCATGTTCTCACTTCAATGTTATTAAACTGTGAACGGATATTCGGGAGTTGTGCTAAGATTTTCCTCGTAAAGTTCTTGTACAACCTTCACAGAAACCTTGACCAACATATCTACACAAGGAAACTCGTCAGTGCCTACTGTTGTATATCGAATCAACAACCTCATTTACTGTTGCGGTAAGTAAAAAAACTTTTTAACAAAAAATTAAACCGCCGAAAAACTGAAAAGCATAAAATAATAAACCTTAAAATTATGAGTCGGCGCTTGGAGTGTTCCTTGTTCATTGATTTTTAAGCGCCGACTCAAAATTTTAAGGTTTATTATTTTATGCTTTTCAGTTTTTCGGCGGTTTAATTTTTTGTTAAAAAGTTTTTATTTTATGATTTTTTGTGGCTTTAATGTACTAATAATACTTGGCAAGGTATACCCTATCCAACAATAAAAGAATTATCAAAATCGGACTACTCTGTACAAAGTTATGCGTGTTTATACGTTACAATCAGTGAGAGAACAATCAATCATCCCCTGTTTTCCAACTCTTAGGGTTCGATTTTGTTTTCCAAATTTATATGGGACCACCTTGGGACTATACCCTATCCAATAGAAGAAGAATTGTCACAATCGGACCACTATGTAAAAAGTTGTAAGTGTCAGTGAGTGAACAATCTATCATCCCCTGTTTTCCAACCCTTAGGGTTCGATTTTGTTTTCCAAATTTATATGAGACCACCTTGGGAGTAAACCCTTTCCAATAGATGAAGAATTGTCACAATCGGACCACTATGTAACAAGTTATGCGTGTTTATACGTTACAATCAGTGAGTGAACAATCAATCATCCCCTGTTTTCCAACCCTTAGGGTTCGATTTTGTTTTCCAAATTTATATGGGACCACCTTGGGAGTATACCCTTTCCAATAAAAGAAAAATTGTCACAATCGGACCACTATGTAAAAAGTTATGCGTGATCATACATAAAAAAAAAAAAAAATATACGCGTTGAATTGAGAACCTCCTCCGTTTTTTTTTCGTCGGTTGAAAAATAGCAATAATCAAATCAAATTAATTTATTTCGGGCTACAAAGACCATATCATAAATACCTTACAGACTAACATACATACAAATAAAAACAGTGTAAACACAAAACAACATTATAATGATGTGCAGTTTGTATACATATAAGTATGTACTGTACTATATAACTGGTCAGTTGGCGCGTCCTGTTTATTTTTCAACCGACGAAAAAAAACGGAGGAGGTTCTCAATTCGACGCGTATATTTTTTTTTTTTTTTTTTTTTTTTAATGTATGATCACGCATAACTTTTTACATAGTGGTCCGATTGTGACAATTCTTCTTCTATTGGAAAGGGTATACTCCCAAGGTGGTCCCATATAAATTTGGAAAACAAAATCGAACCCTAAGGGTTGGAAAACAGGGGATGATTGATTGTTCACTCACTGATTGTAACGTATAAACACGCATAACTTGTTACATAGTGGTCCGATTGTGACAATTCTTCATCTATTGGAAAGGGTTTACTCCCAAGGTGGTCTCATATAAATTTGGGAAACAAAATCGAACCTTAAGGGTTGGAAAACAGGGGATGATTGATTGTTCACTCACTGACACTCACAACTTTTTACATAGTGGTCCGATTATGACAATTCTTCTTCTATTGGAAAGGGTATACTCCCAAGGTGGTCCCATATAAATTTGGAAAACAAAATCGAACCCTAAGAGTTGGAAAACAGGGGATGATTGATTGTTCACTCACTGACTGTAACGTATAAACACGCATAACTTTGTACAGAGTAGTCCGATTTTGATAATTCTTTTATTGTTGGATAGAGTATACCTTGCCAAGTATTATTAGTACATTAAAGCCACAAAAAATCATAAAATAAAAACTTTTTAACAAAAAATTAAACCGCCGAAAAACTGAAAAGCATAAAATAATAAACCTTAAAATTTTGAGTCGGCGCTGAAAAATCAATGAACAAGGAACACTCAAAGCGCCGACTCATAATTTTAAGGTTTATTATTTTATGCTTTTCAGTTTTTACCGTATCAAGCGGATAGTTAGGTTACAACGTGGTAATTGGTAGGCACACGGGACCACATGGTGCACAAGTTGAATTAGTTTTTGTAGAGGAAGGCGTGCGGGCCGCGGCGTGGACGGTTCGACTGAGGAGGCTCAGCGCAGGCGGAACCACCCTCACCTTGCCTCTAATTAATTAAAATAATTCGTTGAAAACGTCACGAATCTACCAGCTTCCGCAGCTTGTTAGTACGCTCTTGTTGCTTTGAAAACATTAAATTCCAGCGGATCTGTGTGGAGAATTCCACCGCTTAATTTTCGTAATAAATTCGTCGTACGTCGCGTTTTGACATATGACGGTACCATACGATAAGTAGATATCCATATTGCCATACTATTGCTATACCAACTATTGTAATACTTTATCCTACACGTGCTGATGTCGTCACCACGGCATAGTGTATAAATAAATGCGCATACCAGGTGGTTTCTCAGTTTAGAACATTCAATAGTGTTCCGTACATTCTTAACGTGCTGTAATTTACAGTGAACGCTGCAGTGCTCAAGAACGAGTGTTTTTACTCGTCTGCGCTTTTATGGCCACGGGGGAAAAATTCATTGAAATTCCGGAGTAACGTAGATAAACTGTATGAAACTGGGAAGATACACCCAATTAATGTAATTTATATCATGTTTATACGAAAAATACGCCCGAGTAAATAGTTTCACGTTACGTTGAAGTATCTTTTAGGAAAATTGCTCGTTTTAAAACGACAGGAGTCTTGCTGTTTCTACTGAGCAAAAGGTTTAAAGAAATACAATGGATGCATTTTTTCTTTTTAGGCAATCAAATGTAGTTGAAAGTATGGTATTTTCTTGCATATTGTGTAATATCTGCATTTTATATGGAACGTCTGCAAATACTAAGAGTTCTACAGGCGTCCATGGCGTCAAAAGCTAAAGATAAATGATTTTACGGGCGTCGCTGAAACACCTACTGCTCGTATACTATTCTGCCCGCGACTTCGTCTGCGTTAAATTTCTTGCTACCCCGACCCTTCCCGTCGATTTTCCCCGTTTTTGCAACATTTTTCATTACTGCTCCGCTCCGCTTAGCTGTAGCGTGATGTTATATAGCCTATAGCCTCGATAAATAGGCTACCCAACACAAAAATAATTTTTCAATTCGGACCAGTAGTTCCTGAGATTAGCGCGTTCAATCAATTAAACAAACAAACAAACTCTTCAGCTTTATAATATAAAGTCTAACGAGTCTAGTCTGTCGTATATCTTAATTTATTTTTTATTTATGAAACCAATTATATTTATTGCTTTTAATTGCATAATTTAATTTTTTTCCTATTTTTATTAATTTTGTGTTACTTATTTTAATTAATTCATTGTGTTATTATCTGCGCATAGTGTAGTGCATGTGGTGCTTTTCTGTAACTAGTGAGGCACTTAGAGTTAAGATTACAATGTCATAACTATAAAGTAAGAGTGTACTCACTGTTGAGAAGCCAAAATAAATAAATAAATAAGTATAGATATAAGTTTACTAGTGTCAAGTATGGTAACTTTGACAATGTTCGTTGAGCTTTTGTTTTTCATTTTGACAATTTTGTGGGAAGCCCAAAAGTAACAACCAGTAGCACATAGGGGTATCGCTGTACCCAGTATCTTCAAGAGGAGGTCAGATAGAACGCTTCATGTAAAACATTAGTTACATAGTTGATTCTAGTGACTAGACAGATGACGATGGTCGTTGATCATATCTATGTGCTTGAGTCATCATTAGTTTCCTGCACTTCTTCCATATTACTTGGGATCGACACAACACGTTCTCTTCTTCCATTCTGCCTTGTAAACATTCACAGGGAGTCTCTTTCATAGGTAGCTTTCCACCCAATTCATCCATCTTTTCTTTGCCCTTCCTCACCCGACTGAGTGGATTGAGTCCTGTGATTGCGTAACAAACTATTAATCTCAATCGTAATTATTTTGAGGGTCTTAATCCTTCCTTTTGTATGTTCGAAAAAAATTGTCTGCATGTCAACGCAAACAAATCCTAGAAATTTGTTGAAATGTCAAAATGAAAGCGATTCCTACTGATAGTGTATTACGCTATTAACCCTCTCTATAATATTAAAGGAGATCTTCATTTCTAAAACTGTAAAACCAACTGCAATATATAAAACCATTTGTAGCCAAGTAATAAATATTAAACAGTGCATCTAATATAATACACCATCGCTCATTTCCCGTTTAGCAAAGATACTTTTATCTATATGGGAGCAAGTATTTGGTATGGCATGCACGATTCTGTCGGCGATATAACCATGTAAGTGATTGCCTAGTCGTGTATACGTAGGTAAAACTATTCCTCGAGATTTTCAGGAGCTCTTGAGAAAATGTTGATGCGGGGTCACGCATGCCGTGTCGAGGCATGCTCCGCAATGAACGCCGCCGACCGTGTGATGAGCTGGACGTGTTCCCGTGACACCAACAAAAGGCTTGAACCTATTCTAAGTAGGTTCAGATTTAGGTGAAAAAGTTACGTAAATTTAAGCAGGAAAACTTGAATAATAAATTCAACAAATCATCTTATGCAAAAGAACTTTTTCTGTGAAACGATTAAGTATACTGTTTATGATAGTTTTGTATTTATGGACGACTTTCTGACTTCATCATCAGATAGGTTTGTTTTAGCGCCATAATATAACGTACCTTGTATTGTCATCAAACAATAGGTACTAGGCTGCAAAAGAACCCAGCCAATTCAGTTAGATCTCGGGAAGTGTGTGGAAAATAGATTATTTTTAGATGAAAAGCACATTATTCTGTTATTAATACGCTCCACCTCCTGAGAAACATCGGTGAAACGAATACAGAAAGAAGAAAGAAAATAAATAACCTGTACGTTCAATCTTCACTGATCGGCATCATTATTGTAAGAGCCTCATGAACAAAACCTTTGTAAACATGTTGCAGCGCTGACGTGGATTGTTGCAAGTTCTTCCACACAAGTTTGTGTAGATTATTTAGTTTACTGAAAGACTTGATGGCTCATAGTAAACTGTGCAGACTTGGCTTGGAGTGAAACCTCGGAAACGGACTAGTTGTAAATAAGGCAGCGTACACACATATAACTGCGCTATCGTCGCCAGCTCTGTCCGGCTGTGTCGTTTTTGCGCCGGAACTGTGTATGAGTTACTGAGGCCGCCGTATCCGGTAGCCCCAGCCTTTTATTATTTAACATACATGAAGGTATTTCGTGGTGGACAAAGTTTCAATAGCCGAAATAGGTCAAAACGTTTTATGGGATTCTGTTTTTAAGACGTTCGTCTATTTATAAGTATGTAAGTACTTATTGGTTTGAGCAGTGCTGGTCCAATGGTATCGGCCGCGACTTACGAGTAGTAGGTCGTGAGTTCAGACCCAATTACTTTGTGTAAATTATTTCATCGCCACTGCTCTCAAAACGGTGAAGGAAAACATCGTGAGGAAACCGGCATGTCTTAGAACCAAAAATTCGAAGACATGTGACATCTACCAACCCGCACTGGGCCCGCGTGGTAGATTATGGCCCGCTCCCTCTCACCGAGAGGAGGCCTGTGTCCCAGCAGTGGGAACATTATAGGCTGATGATGACTTATTGGTTATAAGATTCTTTACGTAGATAATAAATCCTCAACTTTTTCAATACATAAAGTTACGAAACAAAAATAACCAAATTATTGTGCATAATATTAAACATTCATGTAGTTACCTAATCAAATGTATATAATGGAGTTATGTTATACACAATCAACAAAATGTGGCTATTTTATTGACTGACTTGATAAAAAAAGAAAAATACATAGAGTCAACTCAAGTAGATAAAACCTTTCTTTATTATTTTATTATCTTTGTACCTCTAGAATAACAATGTCATAGATGTATAATAATTTACTGGGTACGTAATTCAACTGTTGAATTTGGTTTTTTGGTGAATAAATTGAAAGCGATCACAAAAGAATATTATTTTGTAGCCATTGTGGAGTGTGGAAATTCTTTATTCTATGCATATGATTGCATTTAGTAGCTGAAATGGTAATCTGCTATATTGGATTGATTACATTAATCGGAATGCATTGCATTGTTAAAATTTCCAAAGCTTTGTTGGCCAACAATAATTTTCGTACCTATTATATGTTTAACTACATAGCTTTAATGAAACTGTAAATTGCCGTTTTATTTGTGTTGCAACAAATAGTAAAAAACGCGGAGTATCAAGGCTCTCCTCACAAGTGATAAATAGGTACACAGTTTTCTTGTAGTTTTATAAAAACGGTACAGTTACACAAGACTAAGTAGTGAGTAAAGTGGCGAAAACGGTCCGCAACGAGCGTTCTAGTGAGATCATTACGTTGGTGGCCATTTGTATAAATATCTGTGGCGGAAAAAGTCGCGGCCGGATTAAGTTGCGCGTCGTACATTATGAGAACATCCGCATTATATTTCACTGAGCGCCATGAGTTATGTGCTGTTGGACCGCACCACTGTAAAGCTACTTTGAATCAGGCGATGGAAAATTCCTTTAGGAGATTCTACGAATTTTTTCCCAAAGGCAGTATAATTAGTGAGGCTTCTTCATAATCCCTTTCTTGCTGTATTTGGCACTGGCGTATATAATTTATTTTGTATTTAGAGTAACGCTCGGCTTTATTTCGGTTAACAGAAATGTATTTATATGAATTATAGAATATTTATTTCAGGAATTTCTGCTCATCAGAACTGCCACAGCTTTTTTTAGAGTATTGATATTCCTGTTGTGAAGGGCCAATATTATTCGTGTTCGTGTATGTCCACAAAAACGAATGAATGATCCCTTTTTGATAGATTGCCGTGATTAGCAGTTTGTTTACTTGTATCGGAACAGTAACCACGCTTTATACAAAATGTATTGGTTATTGTTCGTCAAGTTTCATAAATATAACATAAGCCAAAGGTAGGTATCCTATAATATGGGGCTTACGTGAATGGGTTTTCGTGACAAAGTGATGTTTGATTTTATTTTGTTTGTTCTTATGTTGTCTGAATAAAGAAATTATAATAATAAATTTAATAAAAATTAAATAATAATAATAAATGAGACGGATTCAGTAATATTATGTATAGTGCAAAGATGCATGAATGGTTTAAATTTGAACACATTTTCCTATGATAAATTCTATTAAGACTCTGTAATTTATGGTTTTGACTACCTGCAGAACTTAAAGGTTCTATACGTCTTCTCTTTAGCAATGCGATTACACTGTGTTGTTCAAAATGAGCATACTTCGACGGAAACAATTGAATTGTCTCGCAAGTATTGGCTAAGGGCCAAACGTTAATACTTTTTATTTGCGATTAACAAAGAAATAATCAAATAGGTACTCTATGTAAGTACAATAATGTTTCTAGTGAGTTGTAAGGTTAATCTCAAAATAAGATATAGGTCGTTTCACTTCCCCAGGGTGTCGTTATGGGTGATGGAGAGATTTTGTCAAATGGAGCGATAGGTTTTTTTCTTCTTAGCATTGAGCAGAACAGTTTAATAATGTCACTCCTTGCATGTACAACGTGGTTCTACTTTTGCGAGACGTTTTTTGATTCATAATTTTTGTTTCTTAAATAACATCAAAGCGATCAAACAATATGCTGCCTAAAGACGATATTTAAAAGAACATAACATCACGCCTTGTTTCCCCGAAGGATTGGGCTATACAGTGTGACCAGATTCAGTATTTAAAATACTGCTAATACTCGATAGCAGCGTCACCTACCGAGTCCAATAGTGAATCTATACCATCCTGGGTGCCACCCAAACGCATACAAAAAAATTCATTCAAATCGGTCCAGCCGTTTAGGAGCCATTCAGTATTTAAAATACTGAATCTGGTCACACTGGGGCTATAGTACTCTCACATTTCGCCTGTTATGTTTAAGTCCCATGTAAAAGGGGGTGAGCCTTCTGCCATCAACCGGGCACAAATCCAGACTCCGGGCTGCTACTGTGAAATTCCAGATAGAAAACCCAGGAAATGAACCCAGGACCTCATGTTCAGCAGTAGCAATTGCTGCCATGCGATTAAGAGGATATTTATTAAAAGCTTCCTGCTCCTTCTATGCTCATTTCGGTTCCTCAGTTCGCAGCCAAGTGGAGTTTTGTCCCAGATTTGTTTTGTAACCTAATTGTCGTGATTTAAGTTACGCGGTTGCTAAAGTAGCCAGCACAAAGGGGCTTAAGCTGTGATATAATCTTAAGAGTGACATTAAGATGGAATATTACAGGCACTATTTCTCGCGCCGATAAGGACACTGAATTGTTTAATTTAATTTATTAGAGTCTTGAGAGATCTCTACGAGGAAAAAAGGTTTAGATAGTATGGAGTTGTTAACCGTATCGTATAAGAACGATGTTAGTGTTTTGTTTTAGCCTGAAAACTTATCAGCTATACCACCCAAGAGAGTGTTAAAAACCGGCCAAGTGCGAGTTGGACTCACACACGAAGGGTGCCGTATCACCGTGCAATATTTATCACTGCTTATTAAGAATTGCTGTATGGGAGATCAACTTAAATTTTTTACTTTATTTTTTCCTCATATTAATATGTGAAGCAAAAAGTTTGTACCCCTTGTTACTAAAATTACGCGGGCGTAGGAGTAAAAAAATTTGGCACAGTTAAAGTTTTAATGGGGAAGTGGTGCAAAATGCGATTTATATAATAGTAATGCATTAGAAATACATTATGTTTTGAATGAATTCGAATTTCGATTCCTTGATGATCACTAGTTTTTATTATTTGATATTATAGTGGCAATAGTAATAGGTACACACTGAATTGCATGATATACAGCCCACTGACAGATGTATGGACAGACAATGGAGGCTTAGTAATAGGGTTCTGTTGCTACCCTTTGGGTGCGGAACCCTAAAAAGTGCTTAGGTATTGATAGCTATAAAATTGTAGGTGTATTGCCGTAGGTAGTATGTATTATGTGCTTAGCAATCCGTTCCCATAAAATGCATATAAAAGACCTTAATCTATCCCTTACTTGACATGATACATCACTTAAAGAACAGACAATAGTTTTTTCACTCAGTTCTGTGCCTACTTTGAGTAGGTACATGTTACTTAATGCGATACTCGGTTGGCAGACTGTATTTCACTTA
This sequence comes from Aporophyla lueneburgensis, assembly GCA_932294355.1. NCBI lineage: Eukaryota > Metazoa > Arthropoda > Insecta > Lepidoptera > Noctuidae > Aporophyla > Aporophyla lueneburgensis. The sequence goes on along the minus strand of OW028746.1, from coordinate 13,856,657 downwards.
TATTTTCAGATTACTTCAAAGCAAAGCTGTCGGAGTCAATTCTGTAGAACGGCAGCAGCTTTTTCTTTTAGACTTTCTAAGAGCATTTATACGATGTAAATGTTCCTGTACATTCAAATGAATGTTTTATTTAAACAGAAAACACATTGTTGAAAGCCCGAACAATAATATCGACAGTAGGTACCACAACGATCCTAGCTTGGCTTATTCTGGCAGCATTTATTGCCTGTTTGCGCGACAAACCCTCGCAATTGCAACGAAGATTTTAGAGTTTCACAAAATGGATTCTTCTTATCCCACCAATGTCACATTACAGCTCCTCGTACAAGCAGAGAGAATATATAATGCTGCGTAAACATCGCTACAAAATGTAGATAAATCTTTCCAAAATGTTATGTGTCTGAAAAGAAAAACGGTTATGACGAACGTTATTATACAGCACGCGATGAATTATACCATCTCATGGAATAATTTCGGCAAACCAGTTGCATAGCACGAGGCATGTCATGTTAATTGTGTTATTAGAGGTAAAAATAAATAACATAGGGGTGAATACTTTTTTCAAAAAGACGAAAGAGCCACTTACATGACAATACTTATATTAAGATAACAATAAACTTATTTTAGGTGACGGTCATCTACACAAAACTTATAATTATTTGTGTTGTATAATTCGTTCGTAACACGTTCAACGGTTTTATTCTTAACTAGCTTGTGCCTGCGACTTCGTCCGCATGACAGTTCTTGTTCATCCGACCCACCCCATCGCAACGCATCGCTATTACTTCGCCTGCCCTTGCTATTACTTCTTTATCGCTAAGTGTTCTCCCTGACTTTTTTTTCAATATTTTCGGCTCTTAACGGTCCTAGCGTGATATTAAATAGATTTTAGGCTTTCTCAAGAATTGGACTATCAAATGCAAACAGATTTTTATGAAATACGCCCGGAAGTTCCAGAGATTAGTTTGTTCAAACAAACAAACTAACTCTTCAGCTTTATCTTTATCTTGATATACAGGGTTATTTGTAAAACACCGGCAACCTCTCAGGACTATGTTACTAACATCATAATCGACAACTTTTGTTCTATGACTTTTAAAAATTCATCATGTTTTAGTTCTTCAGATTTTCATACAAAAATAAAAATATTTAAATTGAGCGCTCTAAATGTCACGAAGTCTATGTGAAGCAATAGAAAGCGATATACATTAGTGAGGGGAGCGGGGTTACGGTGGCGGAGGCGCTTGAACATGACCTATTTTACGTGCGGCCAATTGTTGTATGAAAATCTGATGAACTGAAATATGATGAATTTTTAAAAGTCATAGAACAAAAGTTGTTGATTATGAAGTTAGTAACATAATCCTGAGAGGTTGCCGGTGTTTTACAAATAACCCTGTATATGTTACCGGCCAAACCCGATTTCAGGACAAACTAGTTTTGCCTAGGCTAAAGTAGTTCTTCCTATACGCAATAGGATTAACTAGTATAGCCTAGTCCAAACTAATTTGTCCTAAGCCTGATAGGATAAACTAGTTTAGGCTAGTCCAAACTAATTTTTCGTAAGCCCGATAGGATAGATGCAGTGGTGAGAGCAGTGGTGGCCCAGTGAGAGCAGTGGTGGCCCAGTGGTAACGGCCGCGACTTACGAGTAGTAGGTCGTGAGTTCGAACCCAAGCAGGCGCATTACTTTGTGTAAATTATTTCATCACCACTGCTCTCAAACGGTGAAGGAAAACATCGTGAGGAAACCGGCATGTCTTAGAACCAAAAATTCGAAGATATGTGACATCTACCAACCCGCACTGGGCCCGCGTGGTGGATTATGGCCCACTCCCTCTCACCGAGAGGAGGCCTGTGTCCCAGCAGTGGGAACATTATAGGCTGATGATGGATGGATGATGATAGGATAGATCAGTTTAGGCTAGGCCAAACTAGTTAATCCTGATATAAATACGCACACTCTAGGATAAACTGGTATGGCCCAGTCTAAACAATATAGTAAAACTAGAAAATGAAAATAAATCGATAAACTGAATAAAATACTCCGTGATTGGAAAAATAATAATTTTTAGTAAAACCATAATGATTCGTCGTTAAAAGTTATAGATAATTGGTAATACAAATAATCATACTATAACAAATAATAAGTGTTTTTTTTTAATAGAAGCAATAATCATATCTCAATTACTAAAATTGTTCTGTATTTTTACATAATTTGCTTTGGTGGCACTTAGAATTGCGGAGTGCTATTGCCTTCTTGCACTGACATCTGTTTGTGGAACAGTTTTTGTTGCAGCTGCATCTCACAGAACCTTGGCAAAACAATTTTAATAATTTTTATTGCTTCTATTAAAAAAAACACTTATTAATTGTATTACCAATATCCATAACATTTGACGACGAATCATTATGGTTTTAATAAAAATGATTATTTTTCCAATCACGGAGTATTTTATTCAGTTTATCGATTTATTTTCATTTTCTAGTTTTACTATAATGTTTAGACTGGGCATACCAGTTTATCCTAGAGTGTGCGTATTTATATCAGGATCAACTAGTTTGGCCTAGCCTACACTGATCTATCCTATCGGGCTTACGAAAAATTAGTTTGGACTAGCCTAAACTAGTTTATCCTATCGGGCTTAGGACAAATTAGTTTGGACTAGGCTATACTAGTTAATCCTATCGCGTGTAGGAAGAGCTAGTTTAGCCTAGGCAAAACTAGTTTGTCCTGAAATCGGGTTTGGCCGGTAACATATATAATTCTACTGTACGTGTGTATTACACTGAACTCCTCCTAAACGGCTGGACCAATTTGAATGATTTTTTTTTGTAGGTATGCGTTTGGGTGGCACCCTGCATGGTTTAGATTCACTATTGGACCCGGTAGGTGGCGCTGCTATCGAGTTCTAGGAAACAGGACAACGTCTGTACGGTCAGCTAGTGCTATATATAATTCTACTGTACGTGTGTATGTCACTGAACTCCTCCTAAACGGCTGGACTGATTTGAATGAATCTTTTTGTATGCGTTTGGGTGGCACCCTGGATGGTTTAGAATTAGATTCACTATTGGACCCAGTAGGTGGCGCTGCTATCTAGTTCTAGGAAACAGGACGTCTGTACGGTCAGCTAGTAATACTGTAAGTATTTAAACTAGTAGGCTAGTAAGTATTTGCTTTGTTAGTGAGTGTTTTCAATCATAAACTTTGATTGTTATGATTTTAAACCGCTGAAAGAGCTAACATTTTTAAATAAGATGGTAAATTATTATACAGTAGATAGATACATATGTGAGTTAGACCTGTAGGAAGGTATAGGTACCTACGTAGGTACATATTATACGTATGTTGTGTTAGTCAATGTGGAACTACAATCAGCCTATAATGTTCGCACTACTGGGAGACAGGCTTCCTCTCTGAGGGAGGGAGTAGATTTTAATCCATCACGCGGGCCCATTACGGGTTGATGGATGTCACTTGTTTTCACGATGTTTTCCTTCACCGTTTTAAGAGCAGTGGTGATGGAATTTAAGACAAAGATATTTATTCGTCGGTTAAGGTACATTCAGGATACATTCGCCGCTAAGAGCGGCATATGTAAATGTACATGGGTGTGAAAACGAACTAATTTACTACTTAAAACTCTAATAAACTAGACTATAGATATAAAGCCGTATTCATACCCTATTAGACAATATAAAATGAAACACAACAACAACAAGTTAAACAAAAAAAAAACGATGTATTATAGTATTGCTAATCTAAAACTGCTGAAAAAAAAGATTGATTTGTAGATATAAAGCCTTAATTTTTAAAACACAAAATAAAGTGCCTGCCTGGGTTCGAATGACGACCTATAATTCTTAAGTCGGGTCGATACTACTGGGCACCACTGCTCTATGTTAAATACTGTTCGGTAATCGAAAGATATTTCGTAGATTGGTAAAAACGGAGCAGTGGCAGGCTGGTACAAATGTTTGATCTTTAATTTGATAAACTTTGACCAACTTTACAACTGTAATTGACAAAATAATGGGTCTTTAAAATTTATAAAAGAAATTAAAAACTCTAGGGGAAAACATAAACAAATATAAAGCTTATTTTCTATACAAATAAAAATCTAATTAGCTCTCAGTACAGCTATTGTGTGAGCGATTAAGAAAACAATTTAATATGATGTTGTGTATCCTTGCTCCATATAAGCTCCGGGGATTTTAGAGAGCTTGCTCGGATAATTAGGAGGAACGCTAAAGACGACGTTAATAGATCTGTAAGATTGATGGTGTTAGCACAAAGAAAAACACGAACTCATGCATCAATCTGACAACCACGACGTTTTCCCACAATTTTGGTTCACGTCCGATCCTGTCAGGACATTTCACGGAGTTTCTGCGAAGTGAAAGTATGTAATAAAATGATATATAAGCAGTTCCAATTTTACCAACTGACGTCAACTTGGATTCATTTTCATTAATATGTTGATGTGAACACGTGTCAGAATGTTCGCTCTATAAATAGTTTGCCCTTTATCATATTATGGTCTCTGAATTGATTTAAGTGCGATTTCTGAAATGTTATGAATCTTTTTCATATTCAGAACAAATAAAAACGGTATCTACGTTCGCATCTCTATTTTTAAGTTAATACTTTAAGTTCGTCTTAAATTAACGTTGTTTTAAGTAATTGATTTTGCCGTTTAAATCCGCGACTTACGAGTAGTAGGTCGTGAGTTCGAACCCAAGCAGGCGCTTTACTTTGTGTAAATTATTTCATCGCCACTGCTCTCAAAACGGTGAAGGAAACATCGTGAGGAAACCGGCATGTCTTAAACCAATCATTCGAAGACATATGACATCTACCAACCCGCACTGGGCCCGCGTGGTGGATTATGGCCCGCTCCCTCTCGCCGAGAGGAGACCTGTGTCCCAGCAGTGGGGAACATTATAGGCTGCTGATGATGATGATGATACTTACCTGGGTAACTTTTAAGCTTTTTACTGATCGTTTGTCGGTAGAGCAGTGGTGGCCCAGTTGCAACGGCCCCGGCTTACAAATTGTAGTTCGGTATTATTATTATTATTTATTGACATTTCTCAGTACCCTAGGGGTCTGGACCTTTGGAAGGCTTACGAGGGGCCGAAGCCAACTCGCAGAGGCCCCTTAGACAATTTTAAATGTTGAGGGGGCACCAACCGACGATTATCCCTGTATGCACCTATGCAAGTGCACCCAAGGACAATCCCCGGTTGGAGCAGAACTATTATAGAATATGGAAACAAAGCAAATTAGGCTATGGGTTTGGATGGCTATAGTGGATTGGTAACCGCAACTATGGAAGGACTATGGCCCCTGCCTGATCAATGTTTTGTATACACGTATAAAATGGCAGGGGGTGACTTGCACACTCAATAATGGGCCCCCGGGAACGTCGCTGGCATATAGTGACGCAGTGACAAGAGGGCAACACTTCCTGAGGTGCTTGAGAAGTGGAGAGGTATTCCACGGCTTTCAGAACAATCCCAGAGCCCGGAAGATGGTCAAGTCCCTACGAGCACTTACTGGAATACTTTCTTTCCCCGAGCACGTTTGCTCTTGCGAATCTCCACTCAAGCCAGCCAATAAAGGCAAGAATGAGGTGGGAGCTCTGAACCTCGTCAGTGTTCACTCCAGCCGGCCAATAAAGGCAAGCCAGAGATGAGGAACAAGAATTCTCCCGGGAGATCGTGTCCGTGGGGTCGCTACTGCCCAACAGCTTGCCACATGCTGCCCTGCGGGTTTATTATTATTATTATTATTATATCTATCAACCCGCACTGGGCCCGCGTGGTAGATTACGACCTACTCGTCCCAGCAGTGGGATCATTTTAGGCTGATTTTATGTACTGATACGACTTTTCTACTGAATATGAATGAATACTTATTGCAGCGGCTGTTAGATATGTTTTCAAGGCTACACTTTTTCGGATCATACCGAATTGAAGTGAATTTAATCCCATTAAATTATTTAAAAATTGAATACTAATAACTTGTGTGGATTCCTAGGTTTAGCAGTTTAGATAGTTCACGCTTGAACGAAATCCTAGCATATAGCTATGCATGTTTGATTAATGAGTGCAATTAACATGAAATCAGGTCCATGGACATGTGGGCTCGGAACAAATGTCTATTAGCTCTGCAAATATGTGTGTGCATGTACTAAAGCGAACAAGGTGGAGCCTACGGTGCAGGTGTGCCCTACCTGGGCAGAACACCCCTGTGTCCTCGTGGTGGCGATAGGTACGGAGCGAGAGGGCATGGGAAGCCGTCATCTTCTTCTGCGAAGCAGTAATGCTCGCGAAGAAGGAGGCGGAGCGCGTGAGGGAAAGGCAGTCTCTGCGCCCTCACGCTCCTAGCCGCCGCAGGAGGAGGCGCCCCGGGCGTCGGGAGTCCATTGCGGACTCCCGGCCACTGCAGGTGCGGGCTTGCGAGCAAAGAGTAGTTCGCCACCCGTTAAGGACCAGGCTCGGGTCGACGGCGCGTTGTGATCCACGCGCACACAGAGATGTCAGCATTATTGAAGGGGTCCGCTAGGACCAATGCCTGCCCGGGTTGCGAATTTGTTCGAAAGAGGTACCGTGGCCTTGGCATAGGCCATTGAAGGGTGGGTTTTATTCAGTAAGAGTCTGACACGCCCTTCCGCTCCGCCCAGAGCAAGAGACGTCATTTGATGATTTCCCACCCAAAAAAAAGGACCCACGATGGCAACGACCAAATACTTCATACTGACGTAACTTCTGCTTTACAACTTCTTCTTACCGCTAGTGAATTTTATAAATGATTTCCAAGTAGAGACTAAATAGCATTATATTTGTATCTATCTAGATACCCACTAAGAGCTGACAGTACCTAAGTGACAAAAGACGACCTTATGATATAACATAAGGTCGTCTTTGTCTTTGTCGTAATGTAGACAGAGAAAAGCTGAATAAAAAAAAACGACGGGTGCACTCCGGGAATGCCGGCAGAAGTGAAAACTTGAATATTAACGTTGTGCATTTTTGATATTTTGGAATGGTTTTTTTTTTCTGGTAGGGAAATCATCAAATGACTTCTCCCGCTCTGGGTGGAGCGGGAGGGCGTGTCAGACTTTTACTGACTAAAACCCACCCGTGTTCCTTCAGTTGCCCATATGCATATATTTTGGAATGGTTAGGGAATAATTTTGCACGAATTGCTTTAATTATCAGTATAAAAGTACTATAATTTATGTGGTAGACTACAATATTTATTTATTGCGCTGTCGTACACAAACATGACAATTTATACTACATTAAAAAGTTTATCTCTCAGAAAAATCACTCTCCGTCCGTCTTACGAATTTTCGATCAGGTCACGTGTCCTGACGCGAGTTTGACATTTATTACCCACTTCAAAAAAGTGCACAACGCCGCTAAAGAAGTTTTCACTTCAAAATAGGATTGAGCTGACAAGCCGAAGAAAAAAGTTGAAATATAAAATGTGGAACATTGTTATGGAATAATTATCCGCTAAGCAAAACAAGGGTGATTTATTGATAGACCGGTACCAAGACCTCAGGGTACCTCATCTTTAGTACCGAATTTACCACTTAATCAGGCATAGCATGGGCCTATTGGTTTCCTAGATTGAGTAAATATTAGGCGACCTCAATTTGGTGTTAGAGTAAGAAATTCGAGGCTATATGTATTTTTATGAATATCAAACGTAGTTTACTTAACAATTTACCTAAGATTTATTTGTTTAGCTTCAATGATAGTAATTGAAATAACAGATACCTTCCGTAGTATTGTATAAACAGAAGTTTAAACATAATGCAAGAAAATTACGAGGCTACTTGATAATCCCATTATGATATTAAGAGACTTGAAGATGAGAAGAAATGTTTATAAGCCAAGCTTTTCTTCGGTATTAATATTGTTTGAAGTATTTTGCACTGTTATCAATCAATACAGAAACGCCTATCACATTGGTAAGAACTCACTGTGACATTAAATGAGCCTAAAATGATTTATGTGTGGCAAGATAAAACCAAGCTCTCTATATATCAATCATTGTTTGATGGTTACGGCCCATCTTCAGCTCTGTTCCTATTGTCTATTGAGCGGAAAAATAGGGGAAGTACTTGAGGAAATTGCGTTTGAGATGCAATATAAAACAAATAAACTCGTGAAGGACTGGCCTCTTTTGTACCCGCACAATATGCGATCTCCTGGGGGATCGTTTTAGGATCGACGTAATTAGATAGGAAGCCATTACATTATTTTGTTATTGATGCCCATTTTTTTCAAAACAAAACAAATTTGTCTTCTTGTTTGTTTGGACTATATTGCTTAGCTGCAGATATATTGATACACGGTCATCTACACAAACAGGGAACTTACTTTTCTTTCCGACAACTCGGAAGCATTTCATGCGGGTAGAACCGGCGGGCACTTCTAATAAAAGGGTTAAAGATTTTCCTGTAAACAACAGAAAGTAAGAGCTACCAGTCAGCACTGCTTTTAAAAGCACTTGACTCGCACTTTACCGTCAAGGTACTTGATTTAATTTATACTCCCAAGAAAATTATTTCCCTCGGCTCACTTCATATTTTTCTATGGATCAAGCATTTTACTAAGATTAATTTGCTTTCGCAATTTATGTTTCAGATATTAAGTGATTTAATTTTTATATAAGTGAGTAAATTCTTAACCAGAACCAGAAAATTAAATGTTTTGTGCGTGTAGGTAGAAAATTTGTTGGCAAAGCAATTTACTTTATGCGAGGATACATAAATAAATTAAACTGATAAAAGTTCATTCGTGCGAAGCTTATTTAAGACTTGTCGTATTGAAACAGTAAACAAGGTCCCTAATTAATAGAATGACAAAATAAACAAAATACGTGCCGGTTTTCATTAAGGGCTCGACTACCGCAATCAGTCTTTGAATGTGGATGCTTTGGTTGTTTCGCTGTGTCGCTCCATGTGTCGTGTTCTGTGACCGTATCGGATTTAAGTAGCGTTAACTATAAGTTGTTATTTTAAGGATTATTTAAGTATTTTAACCAAAAAAAAAAAAAATATCATCATATCAAATATCATCACGTCCATTGCTGCATATAGGCCTCTTCCAAAGGAGGGGTTTGCTGTAATCGCCACGGTTGGTAGGCGGCTTGGTGATCGCAGTATGGTACTAAAACGCATAGAGACCATTGCTGGCCATTCTCTGATAGTCGCCTTTTACGACACCCACGGGAAGAATTAGGAGGGTGCTATTTTTACGCCCGCCGCGGCGTCACACGGATAAAAACAAAAATGTTGTTAGAGAAAATTGTAATTATAAAATATTTTTTCAGTCAAAGCTATGTTTGGTTTGGGTTTTCTATCACATTGAAACCTACAAACATTTCAATGTCTATCTCTTGACTGAACCAAGTTTAGATAACGCCTTTCATTGGGTTAATCAGACGTTGAACTTGATATCCATCGTTGTATTACTTTTGCAGCATGTTTTCCATCTTCAGGTAGACAGTTGATTTATTGCACAATCAAATTGATCTGCTGCAAATACTGCGGACGTATAAAAACAATCCAAGGGATCGTCAAAAGACTTTATGCTTTCAGCAATTCATAATTTTCAGTTTTCTTTAGTTTGTTTTGTTCGAAAACGGCGCGAATCGACTGAAATCTGGCGCTGAACTATAAACCAACATTGGATTCAATACTCCTATTAAATCCATTGTGGTTTCCTGTAGGGTACCAAACTATGACCAAGAGATTATTGTGAGCAGGGTGTAACTAGAATTCCGTTTTCCATAGCGCGGTAATTACGGAGATGTTCCATGGTAGCTTTTGTTATGGTATTCCTATAGAAACTTCATTTTCAGCAGTAAATATTTATAGGCTGATTCGTAGTCGTCATATATTCCATGCAATAATAGTAGGCAATGTTCGATCCACAATAAATGTACCTTTGCACAATAAATATGTACCTTTATTCTATTTTCAAATCATACCTTATAATAAATATTGAATAATGGTACGACTTCAAACGAGCGACTAAAATGTCCTAATGATGTCTCCAAGTTATTAATTTACGACGCAGCCGAATATAAATCATAGAGATATCAGTTTTACGCTTCGTTGTTTTACTAAATGTGAACTATCCTGTGTTCAGGTAGTTGGCGGAGGTCATTAGTGTCAAATGCCTTGAGTTGGCAAATTGCGGAAAAATCGCAAGTAACGAGCGTGAGTGATGTAACGCTATATTTTGGCGTGAACCGTCATAATCATTTATTCTTGTGTAGGTAAAAGTTCGGGAAAGTAGGTTAAGTCTGAATAAATGAAAATAAAATAAGCTTTGTGTCGATCTCGTATTTAAAGAATTAGGTTGGCTGATTTATTCTGGCTGGGTTTTTAAGATTTAAGTTTTGTTTACGTACCTATATACCTTTTTGTGCTACATAACGATACCTATCATGCTTTACTTTTAGTGACACCTACGGGACTCATAAGCTCGAAATATCGTAAGTCTGTGCGAGGGAGTTGAGTTTGACTTTAGTATTTTGACTAATAATGTTAACACTAGTCGTGTATGTTAAAATTTTATGTGTTACTGTGACGAGAACAAATACACCAGTGTTAAAAGTAGGTATTTTATACATTTCAGAAACTCGGGTGTTGTGGGAATTATCGCTTATATGTATTTTTGTTAATGTGGTAATAGACATGTCATGTGTAGTTAATTTGCTACCGTCAAGATTTGATTTACAGCATTAACATACGAATGTCTTATGTCATCGGTTCACACCTTAAAATTCTTACAGTCACAACGTGATAATTATTGAAACTTTTCGAATTGTAAGTATTTTCACGAGGTAAATATTACAACAATCCATGTTTATAAAGAAAACATAACATGTTGGGACAAATTAATGAACCATAAGTAGGGACTTCATTAATGAACACGAATGCGATACTACGTCTAATATTCTATACATTAATTGAAGTTCGTCAAGGAGCAGGTAAACCTCAGAAATAGGTTGTTGTTATTGATCGAAGATTTTTCTCAGCCACTCGGCCCAAAGAAGATTTGTCAAAATTTGTCTGCGTAATAAATTTCATCGTTCGCCAATTATTTATACCGAGACAGGAAACTGAGACTCGCCCCCCGAGAACGTTTTAATTTATGGACACTTTGGATCCAGACATTGTTCTATACTTCTTAAAATGAATTTTAAATAATATGTGAATATGAAAATTCTGCTAGAATTTCTTTAGATCAAGTTGGGAATAATAGCTTGTACGAGTACATATATTATGTGTTTTGTCTGGTTTCATTAACCTTATGATAATAAATCATTGGACATTGCGAAAACCACAATATTTTGATAAATTGGTAGCTTTAATAATACTTATTTTTACTCTAAATCATATGTGCAACAATATTTGGCTGGTGTAGTATAATTTCAAAAAGAATAAAACCAATCGCGGCCACATACCTACCTACATCAGACATTCGAACTTCAAACACGATCAAAGGGTTAAATTCCACACAAAAGTTCTATGAGACGAGGACTCGAATCTAGTCTAGATTGCTATTTTATATTGGTATGCATCGGGTCGCAGGTGCAGCCTTATCAAGAGAGCGATCAAAGGTGATGCTCACTCGACTCGTCTGGATCGAAGTTGGACGAGAAACGATGACGTCATAAACGGTTCAGTGTAAACGACATAATCGGCGCAGTTTGGGATAGGTACTAATATTGAATTTATTGGAAAAGGTAGCTTTTATGAAGCTGCGATGCGATCGTGGGGCTATGTGACGATATCAGTTTTATGTTTTTGGCTTTTTATTGATTCTTGGTTTGTTATTATCCATTACCTATTTATCTTATAAGTTTCCTAGTAGGTAAGCCTTTGGGAGGCTTTGGATACTCTAGAAATTAAAGCCGGCTTATACGGCTTTGACCTGAAAATTGGTAGAGCTGAAGCTCGTAGGTATTTATGAATAGTGTCCTTTGGTATTGTAGTGCATACTTTAGTAGATACTCGTATGTCATAGGAATGTCTAAGGCGCTTCCGGATACAAATATATGAAGTTATAATGTTTGTGGTGAGTCAGGATTCTGTATTTGGTAAGTATAACGAGTATCATATAGGTAAGTAACTAACTATACTTATCTAAGAACTTGTGCACTAGAGAGCAGTCGGTAACAACTGAGTAAAGAAACGTCCCAGTCAGCTTCGCAGAACCTTAAGTAGGTAAATCAGAAGTAAAATAAAAAATAAAATGAAAGGTAAATTCCAGGTAAAACTAAACACAAGTTCCGATAAAGCTTTCCATTGCAAGTTTTGTATCATGCCAGCTGCTAAAGAAAACTATGTTACATAAAGTGAACATAAATATTTTGTGTAATATCAATCCTCGTTTTCCTCATAAGGGGAGTAGTAATCGTGTACGAACACTGTACAGGTAGGTTCCGCGTAATGGGCTTTTTTGTTTTCTCCCGTTTCGGTTCTCAGGTGGTGCTGTTACATTGTTTCCTAAAGAAAAAACGGGGCAGAGTTTCCGGTATATGCGGGTAATCGTAACACTGAATCACCACTCTCACCACTGCAAAGGGCGCGCTCCCTGCCCATGCGGTACTTCATCGTGGAATTATGACTTTGGTACGTGCCCGATATTGCGGATGAGATAAGAATACCATTTTGTGTGTATTCGTGTCACAGCAGACCAAATTACTGTGAATAATGTAGTTTATAGCATCCCGTTGAATGTCCGACTTTGGCTAAACGTGAGCAATAAAAACACCAACAACTTTTAACAATTTGCGCGCCCAACTTTCACAAACTAAATGCTTAATTAACGCGTTAGCCGCGAATTGAAAGCACAAGTGTGAAAAGTGAGCAAATGACATACATTTACGTCATTTACGGATGTTATTTAATCATTTTGTGATATTTAAAAACGGTCAGTCATGGCATGATTCGTGAAAATTAATTTTAGGTACTTTCAAGTGCTAAACCAATTGCACATTTTTTGTTATTTTCAGTTCTTTCTAGAAATAGGTAATAAAAAGACATCAAAGTATTTCCATTATGCCTGTTTGTAAGATAAGATAGTATTAAGTAGAGCTTTAAATGGTGCATTGATACACAGAGCAACAAATAACAATAACCCATTGAATTCAAATGTTATTGTGTAGGTAAAACGAGAAACAAGTTGCTGCTAACTGTTCAAACGATATTAGATTCTATTACGGAACATTGAGCACTATTTATGTCAAGGAAAATAATTCCTAGAATCGAACGGTAAGCGGTGAACATCGCTTTCATCTACGACCTCGCAGTTAACCAGTTTTTAATGAGTTAACTAACTTAACCCTCCGAAGTTCAGATCTCAGGGGAGGTGTCCAGTCGACAAGGTACCTATTGATGCTCCCCTTTAGGACAGTAACACTTTTGACGCGACGCGGTTATCGAGATACTTTCGATGTTATCTTCCTGTTGGGACGTATTAGCTATTCATTGGAGCAATTTTCCAGGTAATTTAATCGAAAATTATTGATTCATTCAGTTCCAATGTATTACAGTCTACTAAATGGTATCTACAAAAAAAGACAGTGTCCCAGAATTTAAATAGAGAGATTGAGATTTTACGTATCTCTCAGATTCAATAAAAACCTATGTTTCAGTAACATTGGTCTGTCGCCCAGTTTTGAATATCCCTCATTCAGGGTATTGTTGTGATCTTGGTTGTGATGAATAACATTGTTGCATTTGTAAAGTGGCCAGTTACAATAAAAAAACAATTATTCAGAAAATAGGTTTTAGTAGTTATCTGTAACTTTTCATTATTCAAGTAGCAATAGTATCAAACTGAGTACCGCGGTACTAGTCTGCAGAGTCGTCTGCTCTTATCAATACACATCTCCCAGAGCCAGACTCCCATGTTCGAAGCTGTATCTAAGTTTATACAGATGCATATAATATGTGCTACGATCTTTTGCTTGTGCAAGCAGGCTATCTTTAAACTCAACATATTACTAGTGAACATTGCTTTGAGAGGTCCCGACGCGAATAGCTGTGAGGGAAATGAGTGCGAAAGACAAGTTATTTTTATATGTAGGTAGTGAGTGAGTACCTATTGTTTGTATACTGAAATCTGAATATGAAATAAAAGAGTTATTGAGTAAAACTTAAATAGACACTGAAATTTATGGAGAGTGACCAGACGATTAATTAAGTAGGAAGGAAATCTTTGAATAATTACACACAGTTTATCCTGGATATCGGTCCAGCCGTTTAGGAAGGGTTTAGTGACATACATACGTACAGATGATTTATATATATATAAAGTTAAGTATGTTCAAAACCTTACACGCAACTACTGAAAAGTAACGCTATAAAAACTATGAAACACGAAAATATTCTCATCTGAAAGTAGTGTTGCAAAGGACTCGAGACTTTGAGTCTTAATTTTAGAGACTCGGTTCAATTATGCACGACTCAGTGTGCTCAAAAGGCTCGGAGACTAGAGTCAAGCCGAGCCCGAGTCATTCTAAACTCGAGGACTCGAGTCTTAAAATGAACTCGAGTCTTAAAGAAAAACTCGTAACATGAAGATGAAACTTGTAGTTCATCATTCGAAAAAACTCTAATAACTCGTCAGATTTTTTTGTATTTATTATAACCACTCATTTGAACTTATCACCTTCTATTCGAGTCTTTTCGAATGATGAGCTACAAGTCTCATCTTCATGTTCCGAGTTTTCTTTAAGACTCGAGTTCAATTTAGACTAGAGTCCTTTAAGACTCGAGTCCTTTTTAAGACTCGAGTGCTTGACTCTAGACTTGGAGCCTTTCGAGCACACTGAGTCTTGCATAATTGAGTCGAGTCTTAAAAATAACGACTCGAGGAGTCGAGTCCTTTGCAACACTATCTGAAAGCCGTAGTTGTATGCTACTTTGCCATAAAGCTTGCTTGCTAAAGTTAAAACGTATTGTTTAAGTGGCATGCGGCTTTCAGATGAAAATATTTTCTTGATCCATACTTTTTAGAGTGCGATTATTCAGTAGTCGGGTTTCAGTTCTTGAAAATACTTTTAATTTGAATTATTTTGGGGTTAGCTCACATTCTATATATTTCTTAAATGTGCTAAGTAAGCCTTTTTATTTGAAAAGGGATGTTTGAAAAAAATAAGTTTTTCCTTATGTCCTGTTTTGTGATGTCACATAGCGTACGATCACGACACTTCCAATGATATCTCACTTGCCAAGATAAATAAGTTATTTAGAAGTTATGAGATGATGAGCAGATGAACATACATACCTACATACCGGTCAAAATTCTAATCATCCCTCCTTTATGCTTCGCCGTAGGCCCCCCTAAAAATAGTAACGAAATTTTTTTGTTCGTATGTCTGTTTGTCTTGATGCAGTTTTGTTTCGGAGAGGCGCAAAAACGGCGGAACCGTTTTAAATGAAATTTGTCACACGTATAGTTTATGAACTGGATTAACACATAGGGTTAACACTTTTAATCCCAGTATTAGACTCCAGTGGGATATTTTCCAACACTCATGTGTGTGAAATCTCAGGTAAAAGATAATAAATAAAAGTATAAGTTATACTATTCTGTACTCAAGTAGATAATCTAACTTACAAATAAAGGTTTGTAAAGAAAGATTTGCGTTTAACCACTTATTATAGCTATTTCAGTTATTGAAAGTTAACTAAAACATTTTGGCATTATTAACTGCTTAACTCCCGAAAGGTATACTTGGCTATAAAAATAAAATTCTTTATTTATCTTCTGTATTCGTTCCCTATTCAGCCCAGTGTAGTAATGAAATATTTCGACTGTTGTCAAACACTCTGGTATATTGTGTTCATTAAAATGATAGGAAGTATAGACGCCAGCACATCGAGCTACTACAATCTGTCAAATTTCTTTAACCTCTAAGTCCCTGAGATATCACATTTGGTATAGACATAATGGTTTTTTAATTGTGTCTGTAATTACGGTAATTGACTGGTTAATAGGTTTTCAAGTTTATCGCTAAGGCATTAGGTTCAAGGTTGATTGGGAAAATTTGACAGTTTCGGGTACCTTGATATGCTGGCGTCTGTACTTACTCCATTAAAAGCCATTTTCAATTAATATTGCCAACTTTTTTAATAATGCAAAAAAAAATTGCGAATAATTTGGCAAGATTTCTTTGAGTGTGTAAACGAAAAAACATATCGCCTCACTTCAACCTCATATCTTTATCTTTACATATTATAAAATAAAGTCACTTCGCTGTCTGTCTGTCCCTATGTATGCTTATATCTTTAAAACTACGCAACGGATTTTTATTCAGGTTTTTTTAATAGATAGAGTGATTCAAGAGGAAGGTTTATATGTATATAACATGCATAATATAGTAAAGAAACGCTGATAATTTTAGCGGTTTCTAATGTGATGTCATAAATAAACACATTTTTTTGCGCTTACATTGCGAACGCTGGCTGAACCCTACGAAATAGCTCAAAATAATATACTACAGTATTGTACACCTTAAAAAGTTCTACAAAAAAGTCCGCGATGGTATATGTCGAACTCTTAGGGATAACCCATAAATACCATTTTTATCCTTTACTTTTTACGAGAAATAATGGCTTATTTATGAATGCTTTTTTAAGCAATACAGCATTAATCCTTATGCAATTAAGTACCTTAAATAAATTGTGCATTTCATGTAGATCAAAATTGCTCTTTACAGCATATCATTAAAATTAATATTTTAGAAGATATCAGAGATTATAATAAAATCGCCGCAGAGCGGCTAGCGGGCCTTCCCGCGTCCGGCCGCTGTCCCGGTTGGTAGCGGGCGGTCGGGAAGTGCAGGATTAATAGGATTGTAATATTGTAATTCATATTACTTTGGCTTCATAGTAAATGCAAATATCATGTGTGTTCGAAGTACTCAAAATAAAGCTAATTGTATTATTCCAAGTAAGAGACCGCGAAATATGGCTTAGAAGTTTAGATTTTTGGATGGATTTGGATTTTTGGTTATCCTGGATACTTACCATATATAGCATACCATAGATATTTTATCCCGGTAGTAGTTTCCCCGGTGATATTGTTTAATTTGGTGTCTGGTTTTGGGTTTATATAGGTAGAATAGGAGCGTTAAGAAAAACCAGAAGCACTTATATTCAATTCAATCCAGCCCTATGTCGCAGTCTTCTTACTCTGAATACTATTAGTTTTATTTTAAGTACATCAAACACATGATATGTAAGGATCGTAGCAGGTGGTGTTCCGTAGTTTCTGCCTACCCCCATGGGAAAATAATAATGAATATCGTAATTTTATGTATGTATAACATGGATTAATACATTCTTACCGCGGTAATACGTCCTCTTGCGATAATTTCCGACATCTACGCGGGCGAAGCCGCGGGCAAAAGCTAGTGTTAAATAAATGGGGATTTATGTTTTCTAAGTGGGGTGAACATAATGCTACATCATTTTAGGTACCTACTTATATTTTCTCTGGATAAATTAGAATGGTGCATTCACAAAGTGGACGACGAAAATCGAGGAAAGAGCATTGTTAGCCTCTTAAAGATTATAAAAGGCTTGAGAAAAACCTCGGAGATAAATGTGCTCATGTACAGTAGGTATGTATTACGGTCACGCAACATTTTACATGGGAACCGAGCCAAAAAACTGACGACACTGCACTGACTGCACTCCGTTGGCCTTTTTTCTTTCATCCTAGTTAATGTATGCTCAATTCACAAACTTGGAACCCGTAGTCATAGAACAGAACGTACAATGCAACTTTATACAACAGATAAAAAAGAAAGTGACAAAAAAAAGTGGCAACAATAGCTACCAGAGCTTTGAATCAATACGTTAATTTAAAAGGCATTGCACCCCGAATTAAAATTAACTCCATGGTGCGAAGCACCCTAGGTAGTCAGCCTCGGTCCCACCTTGTTGCCTGGCTAATATTGTTACTTTAGCTGTTCCATACAGGGTGAAAGGTATGGTCAAAATTAAGGGTGTGTTACAGACCATCACACTGAACTGCCCTTAATACTGACCATAGCTTTCTGATACATCCTGTGTAGTTTGTGTTGAAAAGACTAGCAGTTGAAGAAGTAAGGTATTGTGGAGTTTTTGGGAGCTTCTGAGTTGTTGGGAGCGTATGAGTTGTTGCGAGCTTAACAGTTTTTGCGACCTTATCAGTTGTTCGGAGCTTATGAGTTGTTGGGAGCATAACAGTTGTTGGGAGCTTATCAATTGTTGGAAACTTATAAGTTGCTGGGAGCTTATGAGTTATTGGGAGCTTATGAGTTGTTGGGAGCTTATGAGTTGTTGGGAGCTTATGAGTTGTTGGGAGCTTATGAGTTGTTGGGAGCTTATCAGTTGTTGGGAGCTTATCAGTTGTTGGGAGCTTATGAGTTGTTGGGAGCATCAAGTCTGAATAAAAATAAAACAATTTCCTAACATTTAATAGGTTCCAAACTTCTTTAATCTTGCACATAGATTCTCAGCAAAAACATTACAGTTGACAAAGTCTAAGTTTAGTGCTCATACAACCATGAATACGCATCACGTTATATGTAATAATTCATTCAGACATCATCAATAAATATGGATTATTCTATCGGACGAAGCAAAACTGTGGTTTATTTGTGAAGCCAGTAGAACAGTTGGCGGGAAAGCAATTATGCTCACTGTCGGCCACCTATTGCAAATTGGATGGTGTTGTCGGATACTCGCTAGATATAACTACACGTTGCTGCGTTATTGAATGCACTCAAGCGGGAATAAATGTTATCAGTGCGAAAAATAATTGTTCGTAAAGATTTATTACAACAGTCATACACATTTAAAATGAAAAATATAGTTCGGAATAGCTTCTATGTATTCCGAGAATCTCTGAGAGAATTCCACTGTGTCTTTCCACGTCAGCTAAATTAACTTTCATTTACTTATATGGTAGGTACGTAAACAATTTTAATTAGTAAACTTGTATTCATTTATGACAAAATATTTGGCTGAAATTTGTATAGAAGCTAGTGAGATTTTCATAAAAAATTAGGTCAAAGTTGATACCTACTCAGAGTCGGTTGCTTTTAATCCTTTAAAAACCTCTAGGAAGTGTAAGCGTTGCCGTCTCTGCGGGCCGTAATAACACTAACTCTTATAAACTGGGATTATACCACTCTCCGTAACACGACTTAAATTCAAATATGCACTTGCTTAAAAATGCTGCATATTTCGAGAATATTACTGTATGAGAGTCTCATAGTTCTAATCTAAAGTATCCTTATATTAGAGCTGGTTTACGAAAACAGTTTACTTTTCCAAAGCTCGTAAGAATAGAATTATGATGAAAAGCCGGATGCAAGAAACACGGAACCGGTGGAAGTGCTTGAGGGAGGTCTATGCCCAGCAGTGGACGTCTTTCATGATGAAGACCCTTTAAGCTTACACTAGTTTATATTATTGTAAAATCGTTATGCACGAGACAGAAGTACAAAGATGCAGAACAGAGTGTATCCACAAACGTTTTGTCACATATATCTTTTATAACTTTTAATCCACATGATATACATAGCTCAATTTACGACGCTATTCACTAAAACAAAGTAAAAACATGATTATGTTGTCGCCCTTCGTATTTCTGAAATTGCTTTTCTTATTGGAAGCTTACGTTTTGAGCCCCGCACACTCGCGAATTTAAAGTTCTGGTTTTTTGGAGAAACGCTCTTTTTGTAATATAGTTTATTTTACAAGTCATTTTGCTAAAATATCCTGTAAAATATTTAAATTTATTGTACCATCAGTCCATCATCACTGATAAAATCGACCATACATTATGAGTAAATTCTTAATCTATACTAATACTAATATAATATATTAATTATATAATATATAATAATATTATAAAGCTGAAGAGTTTGTTTGTTTGATTGAACGCGCTAATCTCAGGAACTACTGGTCCGAATTGAAAAATTATTTTTGTGTTGGGTAGCCTATTTATTGAGGGAGGCTATAAGCTATATAATATCACGCTACAACTAAGAGGAGCGGAGCAGTAATGAAAAATGTTGCAAAAACGGGGAAAATTTATTCCTTTTGAGAGTTTCCGTTGTGTGCGCTGCGTAAACGGTTAAAGTAACGCAAAAAACATGTATGACGGAATTGTTTCTTTTAAAAAGTTCAAAAAAAAAGTCCCCGAGAGCATATGTCGATCTTTTAAGGTTGACTCACTATAACTCAAAAGGAGCGAGCAGCAACGAAAAATGGACGAAAACTAGCAGGCAAATCGATGCGACGGGAAGGGTCAGGGGAGCAAAAATTTGACGCGGACGAAGTCGCGGGCAGAAGCTAGTGTTTTTAAAGTTGGTATTTACAAATCAAACTCCCATTTTATATTTTTACAACCTAAATCAAACTCACATTTCATTTTAACAAGTTGAAAAATTGATAAATATTTACTAATTCACAGCGCTATTTCAACATTTACTTCCTTCCTCATAAATACTCGTGCAAAAATGCTTGGAATGCAATATTAAACAGATAGTAAAGTCGGGAATACGAATTTGCATAAACATGCAATTAGAGCTAGGCAAGGGACGTTCTCGCAGTGATAATATTGAAGAAGAAACTCCGGTCATTCATAATATTAACATAGACATTAGTCATGCATTTACGCAAAGCTTGACGTATATTCTGAAAGGTTGAATTGTTAATCAACCCCTTGTTAATGAGGGTACCTTATCATTATTAGAAGTAATATATTCAGGCATTAGCCCCACGAAACACGTAAGTTTCTACTTCAACAAATTGACTTCCGGAGGAGTGCTTCCTTCCTTTTAACTTTTAGAACTCTGTTGTGAATTTCTTCTTTCTTTTCGTTCTAGTTAAATTACGGCTCAACTCTTTACACCGTCATTTCATTTTTTATTTTACAGCTCTTAACATAATGAAGAAAGTAGAGCATATACTTATTCAAAGCGAAAGCAAAACGAATCAAAATGTGACGTGTTCCACATTTAACAAGAAGTTAAACATTACATTTGCAGTCGAGTACATGTTTTACTTCAAGAGTCAACGTTTAAATCCGTACTTTGACTTAACCTACCTTGTTTTACGTAAATTCAAAGCTACGAGTTTGCTTATTTCCCTTTCCGGCTTCACCCCCTCTCTTCCCCTTTTTCATTTAAGGAGCCACCGACCCCCAAGAGCTTACTTGCAACTCTCTCTGTTATCTAATAATATTAGGCAGCAGTTTAACCGTATGTGCCCAGTTAAGAATAGGTCAGCTCGTCTGCGCCTGAGGGGATTGTAAGACACAACTAAGGGCAACCGGCATATAAATCAGGTCAGATAGCCAGCGGCTTCCACCTACCTATTAATAATAGTGGAAACACTAAATTTGACCTTAATAACCACGTCACAAAGGTAGTCGATAGGAAAACACCAAAAACTTAAAAAAATACAGATTAAATTACAACAGCGTATAATTGGATAGTCACAAATCAGATTGAAGGCATCTTTTTTGACAGCTTCTGATTTATAATGCCAAACCCTACACATAGCTTGAACTTAGTAATGATTATAGGTCGTTAATTCCTCAAGTTTATATTAATATATTATATTCGGACAAAAACATTTCATAATAACCTTGCCAACTCAATTTAATTAAAAGGATACATCGAAAACCCACTAATATTATTTATTACCAGAGCTTTCTGTTTTAGTTAAAAGTATCTTAAAACCAAATAGTTCACTGCGAACAGTAAATTGTTTATTAAAAACAAAGGAGAAAGTTTAAGGACTCCTTTGAATATTTCTCGCAATAATTTTCTAAAAGTGGTTCACAGTTCGAAAGTAAAATAGCGAATGCATTTTACACAGTTCACTCGAGATAAAGTGTACATTTAATTGAACACAAGACAAGAAATACTCTACGACAATAAATCCTGGAAGTAAGATGCAACAAAGAAAATCATGGCCGATAAAAGGCTACGTGGTCTTGCAAGCTCTAGAACTCGACTATTGTTAGACAAAACCGGTGCAGAGTGAGGCTGGCATCTAAACTAACATAGTGTAGGACACCTCGGAACGATTTGCTAAGAGTGGCTGGCAGAGATTGGATGCTTACAGCTGGAAGCGGGCTCAGGGGCGCTTTTTGGGGGCATCCCATAATACTGGACTAACACGAATACTGTTGCCGTGATTTTTATATTTTGTTCAGTGAAAATCGAATCGAATGACCTTCTGACGTTACATAGGTACATAGGATGTATAATAAAAATATTTTAATTTTGAATTGAGCTTTAAACTATTTTTTTTATCATAAGTATTCGATACATCTATAGATACTTATAATAAAACTGTAGAGAGGTCAATTCTGTACATTAAATATACATTCAAAATTAATATTGGAGGATGAATGGTGATCGATACTGATGCCAAAAATGCAATCAGTAAATTTTTTGTCTGTCTATCTGTCTGTCTGTCTGTATGTGCACGCATGGGTTAAAAACTACTGAAGGGATTTTAACCAAACTTAGTACGATTGTAGTCCATACTCCTGGGCAGGTTATAGGCTATATAACATAACTAAGACACATAGGAGCTGAGCAGTGACGATACCCGCGGGATATTTTCCGACCTCCACGCGAGCGAAACCGCTGGCAAAAGCTAGTCATTATTATGATTATAATTTGGAAATATTCAATACCAGTTTTTCTCGACTTAAGCGAGAAAAACTGGTAAAAAACCGCGAATCGACACTAAGCGCCGTCAGTTGAGAACTTTTGGTCATCCCTATCTATCTATCTATTTTGGTCTACTCTTATTTTCGGGTCATCTATATTCTAAAGGTACCCACTCCTCACAAGTCCTTATACCTCCAAATACATTCTGAACCACTTCAGTAAACAAGGAATATTTAATAAAGTACTTCACAATTCTCAAGTTATTAAAGCTTTCATACTTAATTACAAATTGAATTTGCCTTTAGAAAAAATTAAAAGCATAATTCCGAACAACTTTTACGGTTTTTCTTCATTTTATCACAAGAGAGAACGTACCTATATCGTACTTATAATATAAAGCTATTGTATTTCCAAAGCGGAACGCTTTTAAAATCGAAACTACATAATATTGAGCGGCACTACAACCCCAAACCACCCCGAGGGACTTATTTGCAACAATCTGTGTTCACAAATAATATTACCAGAGCTGCTTTGTGTTATATTAACTTTAGATTTATACAGATTGAAACGTCTATGAATATTTCTGTTGTTTACCAGATACTGCTCCGAATTGTAGGCCAGTAAACAAGGGTTATGAGGTGAAACATTATGTAGAGGTGAATGACGTGTTAGCTATATGGGTCCTTTGGAAATCCATATCAGGTAAATTATACAACATAAAACATAACGCAAAACCTCGTACACCCAAATTAAAGCATTGAGTTAGATGCATAATACAATGACTAAAACATTTTTTTGTAAAATTGTGTATTATTAAGAACGTCGTGCTGACCCATTACTTTATGCATTCAAAATTCAGTCTTATTGCCTTGAAATAAGTTTCTATCGAGGATATATAATCGAGGCAAAAAAAAAATATGCATTTTGCCACACATAGGCAAAATGCATATTTATTTTTTGGAAACAATACCCAAGGGAAAATTACTTAAATTAATTCAGTATTCAGATATGAACAAACTATTTTCAGGACTTGAGTTTATCCTGTTACACTTTATATTCTTAGATGTTCTAATTTAAAGTCTTCGTTAAATATTTGGTTTCCTAAAAACGCGGTGAACAAAAATGGGTCCCCAAATACCAAAATACAAATTGACACTTTAATCCACACTAATATTATAAATGCTAATGTAACTCTGTCTGTCTGTCTCGCTTTTTTGTTAAAACGACTGAACCGATTTAAATGAAATTTAGTACACAGATACTTTAGAGCCTGAGAAAGGACATAGGCTACTTTTTATCCCGGTAGTACGTCCCGGCGGGATATTTTCCGACCTCCACGCCGGCGAAGCCGCTGGCAAAAGCTAGTATCAAATATTGGTGAAAATGACAGATTTTAATGACAGTCGATAAAATATGACGTTCACCGGCTGTTCTAGAAAACAAAGTGTAGTAAAGTAGGTGTCTCAGAAAACAATATGTTATCGTTTTTGTTTATTTACGTGTCCATAGAAAAACAGTAGATATATAAAAGATATACTCGGTTATCACCCAGTTTTATTTTCCTTACAGTCAACATGTTTATACGGAATAGAAGTTGTTTTGATATTCCATTTCCCCTGTAAACATAATTATACAAGAAAGAAGTCTGCACACATATCTAAACACACAAACCCGGTTAAATTTTATCCGGTCCATATCTTTCGTAATTCATGTAAGCAACATTGAACAAGCACCCTGTGTATCGAACAAGTGACATCGAAAGTGGCTGGCCACTCATCCTCGACGTTAGAGACGATCAGCCGCCACGAAATAGACCAATGGAGTCCATTCCCGTAATGTAAAAGGGCAATGAACGTAACAATATCGTAAAAGCGGTGTAGTCAGGTCACAAACGATGGGGACACGTGAACGCAAGAATTTTCGTCATAATTCTGAGGAGTTAACGGGCTTTCGGGAATCACTTTCATTTTCACTTAGCGCCACCGACTGCTCCATAACCATTAAATCCTCTTGTTTACTACTGCTCTTCGTCGGTTCAAAGGCACCGGCCCTCTCGCCACTTATCTAACTTATTCACAGAGCAAACTAAACAGTAAACAGAAACGAACCCATTTCAGTAGGTATATATACAGTCATCCCCAAACAAGATACAATTTTAAATCGCCGCCTGCACGAATTTTAAGCTCGGTATAAATTAAATATTCAAATTCAAAAGTACAAGACTCAAATTCCTTTTGTTATCGTTCTTCTTGCGCCTGTTTATTTATATTCTGTGCTGAAATGAAAAATAGAGCACTTGTGACGTAAGTTTGTGTGATGAGCTTGTCTGTGGCGTGGCTTGGCTAGGCGGCTCAACTTTACATTCATTCTGCAATCCGTTATCATACGTGAATAATTAAGTGGTGGAGTAAATACATACTCATTTAATTCTTCGTGTTTAATGTTGGATCTAAATTGCTTGCCGTGTTCCATTATGAATGCCGGTCCTCTGTAATGTTTTGAGACGAAGCAAAGCAGTTACAGCTTTTTGATTTAATATTGTACTGAGTAAAATGGTGTTACAGTTTATTATTATTAGTAGACCCCTAACTTTCTATTGCTGTCAATATTTTGTGCTTCCGTATTCACTCTAATTTTATAAAACTCTATTATTGTTACAAGTAGCCACACAGGTACATAGGTACATTGAAATAATAGCCATTCTCTCTAAATCTTATCTGATCTATCCTGGAGTGTGTAGGGGGAAACTAAAACCTTACCCACGCCACGTTCGTTGTAAGTTTAATGAACACTTCCGTTACTTCAACGAGTAAGTGTCAAAAGTTACCGTAGTCAAGTAGAAACAGTGTTATTAAATTAGAGGTAATATATGGAAAGTTAATCTATCTTCTATACTTACATTAATAATAAAATCGTAGCGAAGTGAAAACTATACATATAATTTTTTTGAACAAAGTATTTGCTACGAGGAATGGGAATGATTTTTATGCCGGAAATATAGTTTTTTAATTTGTCGGATTGTCTGAATGTGTGTCACGCAAATAGGTACTGATAGATTTTTTTTGAAAATTGCAAAGTCCATACTACCTATCCATACTTCCATATCTAAACTAATATTATAAATGCAAAAGTAACTCTGTCTGTCTGTCTCGTTTTCCTGCTAAAACTACTGAACCGATTTAAATGAGGTACACAGATAGTTTAGAGCCTGAGAAAGGACATAGGCTACTTTTTATCCCGGTAGTATGTTCCCGCGGGATAATTGCCGACCTCCACGCGGGCGAAGCCGCTGGCAAAAGCTAGTATTCTATAAAAGTCTAGTCAGTCTGGGTTTCAAATTATCACGCTATTTGCAATTGGAAATGAGCAATATTGCGTTGTGTTCGTATTCTCCTATGCTTTACCGCAAATAGCAAAAAGTCGAACCAAAAGGTTGAATATTGCAGATACTTGTTTAAAAACGATCACTATTAAGTTATAATACTCATATTATGCTGTTCAAAATACGTACGATGTACATAAAAAGAAATATAATAATCGGAATCTATGGTAGATAGTGGAATTTGAAAAAGGTTAGTTGACTTTTGAATTTCTGACGGTATGTTTAAACTTCAGTAAATTTGTAAAAGTTCAATGTGTTCATTACGAGCCTTCACACAATATTGAAGACAGCTTTTGCCCGCGGCTTCGTCCACGTGGTTGTCCGAAAATAGCACTCAGAAACGTACCACCGGGATTTGAGGTAGTACGTTTCTTTCAGGCGTTTTTTCGCCGATCTGGAACATACATCCAGACAACAGCGGCGAGGCGTAAATTTTTCTAAAAGAGAAGCCGAAGCGAAGTCGGCCTTAACTTACTGACTCATCAATAAAGAATACTTACTATCATTGTAAAATTAATATAGGAATGTAATGAATTAAATACAATTAAATTGAACAGATGAAAACGAATAAAATATGCAATATTCCTCTATCACGTTCTCGCTGACGCATTTTTCTATACCTGTTTCTGTCATAACCCGTTGTACAGCGGCTTGCTCTCGTACATATGAAGCGGTGCCACGTGACCTAAAGTGACATCATTACGGGATCGCTGTTGTATGAATTTTTAGTTCCCGATTATGACGTTTTGGCGCCGGGTTAATTAAGAACATTTCTCTTTTGTTGTAATACAAAGGTATAAATAACCTTTTTTGTTGTTTGAATGTTATGGTGAATTAAATACCCGTAGTGTAACTATATTTATTGACAATAGTAGCCACTATTTACATACTATTGTATTTTTAATAGTGATAGAGTTACCAATGCGAATCCCCGAAGGCAAGCCGGTAGGAATCGTGTTATATGGTGCCTTCGCCACTGCCAGACAAACATTCAAAGTTTCTATTTTATTAAATCCATAGATAAGTTGTATTTTCAGCGATCTCCTGTGAATTTGCGCCTTACATTTGACATCATATTATTTACATAAGCGATACTAGTTATTTATTCTTTTACCTATATCAAATAAATAAGGCCCATAAAACACAATACATATAGGTATCTATATATCAATACGTGAAGCGAAAACTTTGGATCCCTTTTTATGAAAATTGGGCGGACGGAGGAGTATGAAATTTCGCACACTTATTGTTTATACAGAGAAGAAGTGACGAATGCTGATATTTTTTAAATTATGCGTAAAAATATATTATTTTCAATAAATAGCACGTTACACACACTACTATTCATTACCGTGTATTTAATACACACATGCATAGATATTCTTTTGTTTATGGTCCAATCGACAATATCTGTCTTTATTTTGTGTCTATAGTCTTATAGTTAGGAAGCTGGCGAGCATTTCGGTAAATGATTTGCACACGTTTCACGTCGAGGTGGATTGCAGTTTAAATCATTACGAATCGATTTGGCCCAATCAATTAAGGTCCTATATTGCTGCACACCTTTTTTTTAAACAATGCTGAATCGTTGTAAATTTGCAACGCAGTGCCACCAAACAAACAAACAAACTCTTCAGCTTTATAATATTATAATAATAAGTATAGATAGAAGCTGAAGAGTTTGTTTGTTTGATTGAACGCGCTAATCTCAGAAACTACTGGTCCGAATTGAAAAATTCTTTTTGTGTTGGGTAGCCTATTTATTGAGGAGGGCTATAAGCTATAAAATTACGCTACAACTAAGAGGAGCGGAGCAGTAATGAAAAATATTGCAAAAACGGGGAAAATCGCACGGGTAGGCGATTTTCAACAAGAAATTTAATGCGGACGAAGTCACGGGCAGAAGCTATATTTTATAAAACTAACTTAAAAATCAATGCACGCGAAGTGACGGCGTCGTATTTCGCTGCGAACGTGTAGCATAGCTGGCCGCGGAAACGCCGATATAGCACACCTTTCGACCAAAACTCTTCCTAGAGGAAGGTCATCGAATGGTGTGTCAGAATGCGCACGACGAATGACTTGAAATTGGTGTTATTTCGCGTCTTTATTTATTTTCTTCATCTTCACCCTCAAGATATAGTTGGCCTTCACCCGTATGTACTCTACGGCGTCCTCAGTCAGTAGAGTGGTGCAAACGGGACACATATAGTAGCGTCATCGGGACTGCAGGACGTAAGATCTTGCCCACGACGTCTCACACTAGTTGCTATGAGTAGGTTCCATCTTCTTTCTCACCACTTTGATGAAGCCGTCCTCATCACATGTGGTCTTCAGTGGAACCTACTGTTGTGTGTTCCATCACAGCACCTTTAGTCGCGCTCAATGCTGAGCGACTCTGCTTTCCCCCTTTTGGTTTCTCTGCTTGTCGCTTAGCTTGCGACTTAGCGGGTTTCGTCTTGGTGCAGAATCAGTTGCAGAATCATGCCTATTCCTATCCTTGGGGATGTAACTATAGCACACGTCGGTTTCTTAGCAGATACGAGGCAATTATTGGAACACGATGCAAAGCTTGCATTCTTGACAACCGATAACGTAAATTCAGTCTCCGACTAAAAACTGTAGACAGAAGCGTTTTGTGCCTCGCGATGTGGGTGCATTGGAGTCTTCCGGTGACACAGATGTCGGAATAGCGTTGCGCAACAACGCTACTTCGGCTCACAATACATTAATGGTGACATCCAATGACTCCAACTTGGAGTTCGTCTCAGCAAGATTCACCTTCAAAGACGTTATGTCCTTCAGCAGCCTGGTGACGTCAACGTGGTCAAAAGTTATAGGAGGCAGATTGTGCAGCTCTTTTGCCACGAAATCTGGCTCGTGATCCGGATCGGGGCTCTTCAGCAGGTCGATGATGTCCTGCAGACTCTTCTTGCCACCATTTCTCTGACGAGATGGCATCTGTCCGATTTGGTAGAGTGGTAGAAATAACAGCATGGCACTGCATACCTCTTCCTCTGAAGGAGGACTTGCAGATCTGCAAGACACTGTCATCCATGCAGTCGATGGCATGCTTGGTGAATACCAAAAGCTCGATAGCAATGAGCTGTTTAGTTGTCATTGTGTTAATATTCGTGCTGTGTAGCGCAAATATGTAATTAAGAGTTAGAAAGCCTCTCTTTATTGACTCTTATAAAATATTTTCTTTTAAATGAACTTAATTACTGCGTAAATAAAGTCTCGGTAAAGCATCACACTTTTTTATTATTACTTCCTTATAGGAAAGTCCCGGTCTATTTATAACTTTTAACTACGTGGCTTTTTGTTAAATCGAGTGGAGAAAATTATGGAATCTTGGCTTAACTTTGATATTGTCCAGAATATTAAAAATAAAAGCATTGTAATCAACAACAACTCTTGACCGTGACGTTAATTCCTCATTAAACTTAACTTGTATGGTTCAATAATTTCATTTTACTTTGTGACTTATTATCCTTGCTACATATAAATTACAATACAATATAGAAGGGCTTCAAAGACTTTATAATACGGACTGAAAACGTCGATCGGTTATTATTTCATTGATATTATTGACGTATCTTACCATGACTGACATGACTATGGCTGATTGAAAGTTGGAAACACCGTTATAAATGTGGGCTTGAAAGAACAGTAAGAATGACTAATGTTTCAGCTTTATTTTCAAATGTTTGGTTTAGTATTTTAGAAACATATTTTATTTGTAACCTACTTCCATTTTGAAGGCATTTCCGAGGCCGTTGTCATGGCGTCCCGAGTTAAGTATAAATCGAGGAAGTTCCTTCAAACTGTTACAATGGACTACAAGTTTAAATTTATCTCAAATATTGACGAATTAACCGAGTACCACTTAACCTTAGCACAGTAGCTCCCGCCACGTGTATTGTCACATTAAGTAGCAATAATCATGGAATAGTTACCGCATTCACCGATTCACGTTAATTACTCCTTTAGTATACTTGATCCCGGAATGTTGCTTTGACACCTGCAGCTTCTAGAGCTTGGAATATGTTATTTGATTAATGAGGTTAAGTACTAGTACCTACAATGCGATTGATGGTTCACCTTTGCATTATAACATTATCATTTCACCTGAAAGACGTCCATTTCTGGACATAGGCCTCCCCTGAGCATCGCCACTTCAACTGGATCCCACATACCATTATTATGTACAATTTTCCTAGATACCCAATGAGGTAACAGATATAAAAATCTCTCGCATATTTGGCGTTTGCAAGTGATGACATGAACACGGGCGGACGATCAAAAAATTGAGCTTTCTTCCTCTTAAGTAAAGCAAATTCTGGCAAAACGCCGAGAAAATGCGACGATGAAGACTATATAAAAATACAGAGCTTATAAAAAGTTCGTACATAATGTAAAGCCTGACACAGTACTTTAATATTTTATTATTTTAGGACACATTAAACTTGAGGTCCTTTTTAACCTCGTTTTCATTCAAAAACTCATTTATTAAGTTAGTGAGGAGAAAAAAAAACCGTTAAACTTGTAGAGTACATGGCTTGTTTGTCATTGGGAGCGGGCGAGGAATCGCACCGATATTGCAATCTCCTTCGGTGCCCTTACAGCGTCAGTACTGCATATATTATTAACTTTTTGTTAAGCTAATAACCGTGTATTTAACACGTCAAGGGTAGAAATTGAATTACAGGAGGCCGATATGACAATTTTAATTATTTGTTGAGTGCCTGTCGTTGTATTTTGTTGTATCTGCCCTTTGTGGCATCACTTTTTTACACACGATAGAATCCTACTACTTATTATACATGGGAAAGTTTGGATGTTTGTTACTCAGTCACGCAAAAACGGACGAACAGATTTGGATGAAATTTGGCACACAGATAGATAAAACTTGGATTATCACATTACTATTAATTCCCGAAGTAGGTCCCATGGGACAAGTTCCGATCTCCATGCGGTCGAAGCCGCTGGCAAAACCTAGTACTAAATATTATACTGCAAATTTCATGACTTGTGTTTGACTTTGTGTTTTTTTTCAGGATAAAGATACCATAGTAGCATCAGTGAGTATTATATTCTAATGGCTTTTCTGCGTGTAGCTTTTATTTGTGGGTACAACATCAACAATAATAATCAACATATAAATTATTTAATAGCTTGATATCCAAACACTGAGGCCGTTTAACCCATTAAATGTCACGTAAAGGCGTTAACTACATAAATATATGTGAGTGTAACTTGTATTTGTAAATTCACGCCTGTCTCTCGGTGGGTAGATTCACAGAATACCTAATGTACCCGGTAGATTCCCCAAGCTGCGATGTTGGCAAACCTCTTTCGACCACCAAATTAAAAGAGCTATGTAGCAGGTACACAGCTATGTAGGTTCACAAAACGTATTACGTATTATATACTACTAGTAGTTATACTGCCACGCAGTGTAGCCTCTGCCTTTACAGTACTTGTATGTACCTACTTCTTTTATACTTGTGTGTGGCTGTTAATTAATATATGGACAGAAATATAACCCTCCTTATCATGAAACATTTTGTAATATGCAAATGTTTGGACTGAAGCTTTAATTGGACCTCATTTACCGATGTTTTTCTCTTTGTTCTTTCTCTTAATTATTAATAACTTATTATCGAGCCGTAGCTCACATTCAAAGAGCAGTGAAATATTTTCCTCCTAGAAACGCGAAATGTTTCGCAGTGAAAGTGTGACACAAATAAAATAACAGACAAATAAATAGAAAAGAGCTTCGTGGTTGAATCCCGAAACCTCGCAATCAGTCTACGAATTAAAAAGAGAAGTAAGTCGAAGAAAATTCGAACTGAGTGTGGAATTTTACCGGAAGGCTACCGGAAGCGGTTGCCGCAATCGAGGGGAAAAGTAGCTCGCTCCGGGACGCTTTGACCGGTCATTCGTACTACTGCCTTTCAGAGATTTTCTGTTTAAAAAGTTTTTTCAATCGTAAACATTTCTTGTATTACGCTACGCCAAGTTGTCAGATGTTGTTTGGTTGAAACGCCAATTCCTGCTGCGTCTTTTGTGAGAAACATTTTGATTAAAGTCACAGTATTAAATTCCACGGTCTAAAGGCTGTTGATGAATGCATACAATCTGGGTGCATTAACAGAACCAGATCCTCTAATATCAGATCAAGGTTCGGATATCCGGGATAGAGATGTTGACGGATTTGACGGCAGAAGGCGCTGGCTCGTGCGGATTCCAATCTAGCATCAAACGGGACGAGACGCGGGCACGCCGCCCCCCGCGCCCCCGCGCCACCTGCCCCCCCACCGGCTCGGCGGTTCATTATGCAGCCGCCCACGCCGCGCGCCAATCACATAGCATCGCAGCGATATTGCCGTCTCGCTAGGGATTTCAACGATGTTTGTCGATTACTTGGAATACGGATGTTTAGTTTCTTAGTTCGCATAACAAATTTTTGGGTTACGTATACAAATAATATATATCAGTTTTAAGCCTTGTTTAAAATTAATCCGGTAGTAAGTTTAATATCTTATTGGTGATGAACTCTTCCACACTAGTGCACTAGGTACAACAATGAAGATTGTTTGTGTTAAAAAAGTATTCTTTATTAAAATCTCCTTTACAATTAACATTACAGGTTATTATTATATATGCATTATTAAAACCACAGTGTGTTCATTTTACAAATATACTATTTACAATCCATAATAATATTAAAAATGCAAAAGTAACTCTGTCTGTCTATCTGTCTCGCTTTCCTGCTAAAACTACTGAACCGATTTAAATGAAATTTGGTACACAGATAGTTTAGAGCCTGAGAAAGGACATAGGCTACTTTTTATCCCGGTAGTATGTTCCCGCGGGATAATTTCCGACATCCACGCGGGCGAAGCCGCTGGCAAAAGTTAGTTTAAATATAATAGGAACTCAAATACTTTTCTAAATAGTAATAGGAAATTTAACTCTTTATTTTATATACAGAATACACTCAACACAATAATATACTAGCTACGATAATCAATATTTAAACATAAAATAAATAAGAGAGTCCTTGTGCATTCCCTCAAAGTCACGAACTAGTTTTTTGTTTGTCAATGACGTGAGCACATAAAGTTTGACATTAAGTTCCTTAATTATATGTTACGTTACCTACGTTGTGACACCAATCTCTGCTGATGATAATGGTCATTATATAGTTATCGTCATTAAGCGTCATCAAACCAAGTGTGGCGCTCCAATGTACCTACTTGTAGACGTAAAATTGAACCTTTAGTAGCCATGTAGTCCGACGAAGGTTTGAAACCGCGTTGAAGCTGCGTAACAGCGCCGTATTTTCCAATCTGCGTAGCAGTGGCGTAGTTTGGTTTCCGTGTAGCAG
This sequence comes from Aporophyla lueneburgensis, assembly GCA_932294355.1. Classification (NCBI taxonomy): domain Eukaryota; kingdom Metazoa; phylum Arthropoda; class Insecta; order Lepidoptera; family Noctuidae; genus Aporophyla; species Aporophyla lueneburgensis. Next base: position 13,823,138 of record OW028746.1, on the reverse strand, counting down.
CGGCGTAGTTTGGATTCCGCGTAGCAGTCATGCAATGTCGCGGAGCTGCTGCGTAGGTAGACAATAAGAAGATGTTCACGATGGACAGGATTGTATCAAAAAGACTGACTCCCATTTGTGCGAGGCTGCTTCCATGTTCGACAAACGCCTGCGCTGGACTAAAGCCGGACGCAAAGACCACTGATTTTTGTACTTATTACCTTTATACTCGTATATGAAGGCAAAGATGAATGTAGGGCCGTTAATCATTATTAATTTAATATATTTCTTCTTAGTAGAAAACTCTTAAATCAAGTAGTCCTATCTGGAAACTAAGAACATCTTGAGGAACTTCGAACAGAACAATATTTGCACTGTTGACGTGAACCCGCGGCTAGTACACGGTTTGATTTTAGGTGAACTACTTTTATCCATCAACAAAAAACACTTTGAATTTGAAATTCCATTTGATTTAAACTTTGTTCAGATGGGTTCAAAACGCAGAAGTTGATAAACTTAAATCGAACGTGAATAATTGATGATAAGTTCATAGAGTCTATTCATCCAATTTTGATATTTTCAAGTAGCCACCTAAAATGGAAAAGAAAACACACAAATATTCATGAAGATTTCTAACTATAATTCAGAAGCAAAACAATGCTCGTCTATCGATACTTTTAACAAAAGACCCGTAGCACAGGCACAGCACTATCAATATTACCTGTTCCTAGCATAAAGAATAATCCGGGTTGGTCGTCATTGTATGTTACACGGACGACAGAAAGCCTCATAGCTTGTTTAACGTCTTTGGTATGGCCGAGTCAGCTGTACCTAAGTATTTTTTATTGCAGCAGACGGCACCGGTGAATATAAATGCACCCACAAGACGGTCGCGGCCGTGTGCGAGCCGGCCGGCAGCGTATCTGATAAGTTATTTCCGTTACTGTGAGACGACAACTCACGCCGGATGCATGATTTTTTATTTTAATTCAGCTTGAATATTAAACTTAACACAGTTTGTATTTTGGTTGGTAAAGGATTGTTTGTAGGAGTACTCATTGAAGAGGCTCCTCGTATACAAATTATTTTGGAAATATTCGCCCACTTCTTTGTAAAATAATGATTTAGTATGTTTTTGATGAGCATATTGTCATGTTCCAATTCGGGTGGGTCACTACTTATATCGTTTAGTTATCCAATAAAATGATACTCTACATTGCTGTGACAAATAACATTCTTTATATGTATGACAATACAAAGCTTGAAAAAATAAGAAGACGCCACACACAACGCTAGGAACTGGAACCAGTTCGGAGTGTCATGTAGTGCGAGGAACAATTCCTCAATCTTTATTGTCACCTATTGGGGCCATTGGTAAGTCTGGCATTATTATAGAGCGGTGGTAGTGTGGCGGCGACGACACTCGCCTGCAAGTGGGAGTTCACATTCACACCGCGCGTAGGGTTGACTCTCACTAGCCGAGTTAAAATGAAATTCATTTTAAAAGTAAATAAATTGTGACGGTTAAATAAAGCTGGCTGGCTGTACATATGTATATCGGTTGCTCATTTGAATAAACGTGACAGTATAAAAGTATTATGTAGTATAAACATATTTCCAAATCCGCTCTGAATATAAGGATTTAACACAACCAGGTCAAGTTTCACATACACTAACATATATTTCACGAGGTCAAAAGTCTAGGTACAACATATGACGCCAGCTATATGTAACTGTACGATATATGGGTCACAAGAAACATTTTTCCCTGTAGCATTGTTTAGGTTGAGCATTTTATCCCGCGGCACGTTGCCCGTCAAACTGCGGAACATTGCTCGATAGTAACACGTGGCTTGAATTCCAAGTGCGCCCGCTACAATAAGCCTGATAGCGGCAGGTCTGTTAAGATAATAATTACTGCTATAGAACAAACCCTTGGCGGTCGTTTTTAATACATTTGGTTAAAGCATGCCCCGAGTGGTGGGGGACAGAGGGCGGTCAGCGAGCAGCCCTAACCGCAGCAGACATTCCTACACAGTTTCCCTTTTAACTCGGACTCTGCGGCCAGTATTTATCAATGGAATGATCTCACGGCCCGGGCTCACACGAGTAGTTTATTTATTTAGCATATTCATTCGACAGGTACCCGTAACCCGTCAGGCGTCCTGTTACTTTATTTGAACCATTATTTCGGAATTAGACCTTTTTTGAATCAATTTATTGGAGGATGCTGTATTTAAGGGAAGCCAGTTTGAAATGTTATTTGAGTAATATTATTGGATTGAGCAAGAGCTTCAATAAGTATGTATATTCTTTGCCACTTTATTGATCTACAAACTTTCGGTTTAAGTCACGTTCACTCAAGTTTCGGGAGTGTCCGAACTTTTAGGAACGTTTAGGAATATAACAAAGCCAAAAAGTGATCTGGTTATACCTAACTTTTATTTTATGTACTTAAATGTAAATAAGTGACTTATGTGTAATCATTTGAATTAGTGCCCGATGGCAATAGGCTCGCCCCGTATTACATGGGACTTACACATGACTGGCAAAATATGGGTGTAATACTATACTACAGGTACATATCTGTCTAACCCTTTCGGGAGTACAGGCGTGATGTTTAGGTTATGAGAATAAAAATATCCATTAAAGTAAGTCGTATAGCGACAAGATTGGGGCTCCGTCATCAGTGGACGTCTCTTCGCAGAATGATGACACAAATGAATATAATGATGCAATTAGACTTCGAGTCTGAAATGCTTCATCAAAATGTAGTGCGAAGCAAAATTAATGTGTAGGTACTGTTTGAGTAGGTATAAGACTCAATTTAGCTAGTCTAAAAATAACTAAGTCTGCAGTCCGTATCAGACTTTTTAGCAGATTTTACCAAATTGTTTGCTCCTTTCAGTTATGAAGCCATTTATTCGCCTTTGAAGTTTAATAATACAGCCTATCAATAGCAGAAGCAACAGATTCAATAGCCAGAATCTGTGCTGCTCAACGTTTGGGTAGAATATTGAACGTCGAATATTCCGACAGAATGTTATTTTGGAGTTAACAAATAACAACATAGAGGCATTCGGTACCGAACACCTTACGAATGAGTACACAATTCAGTCACCAACGTGTTCTATGGCCTTTATTGTGTGCGACACATCCTGTATTACCGTGGGGTGTGCTTGTGTGTGGCACCCTGTCATACACAACGTATCACGCACACAGCAATACTATGAGACATGTATTAACCTGTCGATTCAACCTTGTTCCTTTGTCGCTGTGGTTTATCGCTATGCAAACGAGCTTTTGTGGCGATATCACTGAGTCATAACATTCGTAAATACGATATATGTTAAAAATGTACAAAGCCTACATCCACCGGCACCGAACTGCCGGAAATGACATTGTTTAGTTTAGATAGAGCTGTTTACGTAGAGATTATGCGTTTAAAACAAAGTATTTCCTTAAAACTTTCAACGCAACAATCTTCATATTTATGAAATGAGCGGAAAAACGATTTTTACAATTATATTAATTGTACATTAGTAATGGTCAGATAAACCAAAGGTTTTTTTTATGTTGTAATGCAATGTATTACATTACAATTGAATGTATTGTAATGTATTACATACATAGTGCGTTGTGTGTGTAGTATTTTGTTGATCAATTATGTAATGAGCGAATAGAACGATATCTATGTAAGTACATCAGTGATGATCGGGGAAAACAAAGGATTCTATGTTGTATACTTTCAATGCATCCTCTGACGCTAAGCTTCTGGGGTTGCTTTATATAATATTCCTTTGATAATCACTATTCGAAATTCAATTCATTAAAAACATTTCACATTATGACTTAAAAATGGAATCCGATAGAGTTCTGCTTCAGGCAAAATTAATTAACTTGCGCTTTCCCATTAGCAAAAGCGTGGCCAAATTTTTTGTAGCTACGTAGCACTAAGCCAATTTAGATTACTGAGAGTTTTAATCCGTGACTATCGAAATGAATCTGTACTTTGAGCACCTGTATGACGCTGATGGCTCGCGAGCCGTGCTATCATGTCGAGGTATCGTTTACTCTGTGAAACTTGTGCCTCGAGCCAATTTGCGAGAGAGCTGCCGTCCGAACCCGTGTAAACTTGCTGACTCTTAACGAATACGAATTATGACTTAATTTGATTGAATTATTGCTCAAACAAGAGTTTCGGAAGTTGATTTTACGCAGATTTAACCTGAAGTACCTGACTGTTCATAATGCAGTTAAACTTGTTAGCCTGTATTATAAAATGAAACTGCTATTTATTTGTACAACATTTTTATTCCGGGATAGAGTTACAAATAAGTATTAATTGGTTTTCCGACGCTAGCATTTGCTACGTTTAAGTTTTCTAACTGAAGCTAGTCCGTGGTGAATTTCTACGTTCCCTCCCCGTGTAACGTTACCAAGAAAAACTTAACGTAAATGTATGTAGTTATATTCACTTTTTATTCGAAGTTTGAAGTCGGTCTTCTATTAGCGGAAAAACTAAATGAACTTGATAAAGTGCGATATCCTTGTAGGTATGCTTGAGCAGTCAGTTTATCTTTAAGTCAAAGTACGCAAATTAGGTTCATCATGTATCAAACTGGAATGGTATTAGACGGTACGTAATGTTAGTTATAAAATACAAAGTTTTTATAACTCGGTATAAAAGGCGGTATTATAGAGTGGGAATGCTACATTTCCCGGCGGCACATTGTTTGTTGGCGGTGAGCCGGGACTCAGGACTCCAGCCTGCGGACTCCGGGAGCGGACCCGGGACAGTTGCGGCCCGCCTGGAAGTTCACTTACGTGAAATTTGTGAACTATCCGACACCGACCACGCGTGAAGTATTTGTTAAATATGCACACTGTAGGCATGTGTCTAGCGGGTTACAAAGTGCACTACGTTAGCGGTCTTGTGCCGCTCTCATTATGTCGAGATGTGATCGGGGGTACGGGACTTCAAGATAAGAAAGATTTAGTCAACTTCTGGTAGAGTGCGATTGGAATTTGTCTATTGTACAACTTTTCATACTTGAAATTACTAGAACAGTAGGCTAAGTACTTCATATTTGCATGAAGCCTGACAGTCTAATTAGCTAAAGTAACCATAAGTAACTACAAACTTCCACACAATGTAAACTCTGCATTAACCCTCACACCAGCTAGTTAGCAATGTAAATTAAATAATTATGTTGTATTATGAAGAATGTTTGAAAAGCAAGCAGGTACTAATTCTTTTAAATTATACACTGTTCGTTGAAACGATTCCTTTGCAAATTTAATTCCTTAGAATAACATTCAACAAAAAGCAGGAAGCGAATGTGGGATTATAAATACGTGAGGTGATGTGAAGGATGTTGGTTTTGTCCCCCTGTCCGCTGCCTGCGCGCCTTGCTGCCTGGTGCGCGCCGCTTTTGTTCACAATGAGAATGGCAAACAGTCGTGACGTATTCGGTGACTGCAACGCATAGAAACGTTCCGCTATCGAGCCCTTCCTTTCATGTCAAGATTTTATAAATATGTCATTTTAAGTACTCAATATCTGGATGACCGAGCTTTGCTCGGTATTTTTTGGTAAATTGTGTTTAAAATAATAACTTTATGTTCAAGTTGATTATCGATAAAGTTGGTCATTTAAAACACGAATAAAACGAAATTTTATAAAAATGAATCCTAGCTAGATCGATTTATCGCCCCCGAAACCCCCTGTATACTAAATTTCATGAAAATCGTTGGAGCCGTTTCCGAGATTCAGATTATATATATACATATATATATACAAGAATTGCTCGTTTAAAGATATAAGATATATCTTGTTTCCGTCTTGTATGTTGCTGGTTATTGAAAATTGGTGTGAAGAATTGAGTTTATAGTCAAGAAGTTTTGTTTTCAATGAAACAAATAGAAATAAACCACTGTACAATGCTACGTTAAAATAAAATCTATAAATGCGTTTTCAGAGGTCTGATTGACAGTTTAAGGAATTTAGTAAGTGTGATAATAAAATGCACATAATACTCGAGCATAATCAGATAGAAAAAGGTGAGGGGATGACTCAACTACCCAAGTTAATGGGATAGGAATGGGTGAATTGGGTACAAAAGGAGCTGGGTAATTGGGGTGAGAGATTGGAGCTGGATGGTTGATAACGATGGCCGGCAAACTACGAGAGATAAAGAATAGGTAATAGAACGCAACAATAAATTATATCTTCGTAAAGACACAGGACAAGCTATTTAAATGTTACTGATGTCCTTCTAAGGTCACGTTATTGCTTCAAGGTTTGTCTGGAAAATTTGCATTGTATAATACGAAATGGTACAAAATTATTCACCGAACCCGCATGTTTAAAATCACAGATTTTTCTGTCGGAACAACAACGTTTTGCTGTTTAATATTTATTATTTTGTATGCAACATAACGTCGAGACCGACCTTTTCATAAACTCAATATTATAAACGTCAATATGTAGGCTACTTGCCTTCGTATAAGTTACACTATAACATTCCCCAGAGGTCCAAGATTTCCGAGAAATAAACGCATTGTTTACCTTTTCCCTATCGATATTTTATTTAAGTAGCTATATCGTAGTAAAGGCTGACTAAGGACTGATAAAACAGATTCCGGGTCGGGATGCTCCACTGAAATTAAAACAAAGAGTTATTCCAACCGCCACTGGAATCGAAAACGGGAAACAGGAAATAAAAATAAGGCGTAAAACGGTTGTCAAATCCGTCACTGACAGGCATCTCATTCAATTATCGTAACAACAACAGAGCGCTATTTTTATTTTTTGCTTTTCTGTTTTAGCAGAAAATGTTTCTATACTGTTGCTGTATAAATCTAAAAGCTTTCACAGATAGTCATGTATTTCTATTAGTTATAAAATTACAATTCTATTCGATTAGTTTGCAAGCGTTTTTTAATTGAACTACCTATTCACAACACAATATAGTCGTTCTTCTGAGTATTAACGTAAAAGACCCGTTCTCACATCGATTTAAAGGCTTAAATAATAAATAAGGCACGATAAACTTCTCTTGATGTTACGATTTCAGGTTTTGACGAGCAAAGTAAAAATAAGTAGAAACTTCCTAGTACTATGATAAATTGTACATAAAGAGATATATTTTTCTACGTGTTCATACGAACTACGTGACTACAGGCCACATAATATATATTATACGTACTCAAAGGTTCAAAGGCCTTCAGTAGGTATTATAGCATAGTAAATAATACTAACCCAAGACCCAACAGGCACAGACATAAAGCTACGCCGACTTTTAATAGCATAAGGTAATAAAGCGTCTTTTATTTACACTACAGAACCGCTTGGGAGCTAATAATGATTCTGGGGCGGAACAGTATTGAATATTGGAATAAAGGCTAAATAGCGACCTCGTCACCGCTCCTGGCTGGTTTATGGCTCAGGGAAAATATAAATATGTATAACTTGAATTTAGAATTTCAGTCTTTTCACGCACATCGCTTTTATTTTTCTTTGTGTATTTCTTTTAGACTTATTTCTTTCTTTTCCTTTAAATGGGTTGAGCGAAAATAAACGACACCATTTTTACATGCTTTGCTTTGACAGCAGAATGAGATTTCTTTCCTAACATAGGTATGTGTCTGCGCTAAGTCATCATTGTTTGCTGTTTTCATAACATTTTACTTTAGTTTACAATTGACTAGGGTACATTAAAAGCATAAAAGGACGAAGTTGTAGCGGTCTATAAGGAGGCCCATGTTTAGAAGTGGACATTTACGACCTGATGCGATGATAAAAAAGGTAGTCCGTTGTTATTTTTGTCCATTACCTTCTGAGCGCTACCATCAAACCGTTTTTCAAACGGTCTAATATAAAGTCAAGAAAGCTGATGTCCCGAACAAATGTTTGCAGTCAGGCGTCACCATAATGTTGTTACGTAACAATAACACACTCGACACACAGTGTTACAAATTAAAAATACCTCCGAGATTGCGTTACGCACGCACAATCCCTGAAAAGGTCCGCTTCAATGTTTCGAGGTAGGAGCCAGGTACGTAGGTACGTGTATTTTATCTTCAAATGGTTTCTAAAGTGAAATAATTTGTTTAACCAGTCTACGCTTATGATATTCATAACGCTTGTAAATGATTAATGTAATCCACAGTGCTCTTAAATGACGTGAACTGGGATCTGTCACAAGCCGAATATTTTCTTACTGTAGAGCAGTGGTGGTCCATCTTAATAGTGGATTTGAACCCTGAGAGAGCGCTTTACTTTGTTCAAATTATTTCATCAGCATTAGTCTCAAAATAGTAAAGGAAAACATCCTGACGATACCGGTATGTCCTAGAACCATACATTTGAAGAGCGCATTTTTTGAGCGCGTGTGGTGGATTACGGCCCACTCCCTCTCTCTCTTAGAGAGGTCTGAGTCCCGGCAGTGGGAACTGTATAGGCAGATTATGATGAGGACGATCATATACCAGCCGCATTCATGATACAACTGTTCAGGCTGTCCCACGTCCCGGGCGGAGCATAAAGTAATTTACACACGTCACTAGCATAGCTTAGCTAGCAGATGTTAACAACACCTTGTGCTTTCCCGATTGGGAAATGCTACACAACTGACTATTGTTAGCAATCCGTCCGCCTCAGTGAGTGTTGTCGAGTAAAATGCAAATATCCGGCACAATTCCTCGGCGACGAGGCCGAAGTTAGACCATGCTTTTTAATTTACCGAGTGCCGCCATTACCGACCTTATCGCGCCAGTTGCCCCCAGATCTGAAATAGGGTGCTCTAAAATTGCCTTCTTATTCAGATTATCCTCAGCATGCGCCGATGTCGAAATTTAGAATGTTGTGCGTCGAACGGCAGTTATTGAGCCTTAATGGGCTCGGGACGGTCTATCTAGCGTTATTTGCTCGCGTCCGTGTCGTTAAAAACAATGAAATGAATTTCGTTACGTCATTACTGAAATGAAATAGGAATGTTGAAGCCAAAATAACAAATACATTGGATGAAGATCATTTCGAAATCAGTCATTTTCTGTTTTGAAGAGTGAAATAAGTACCAGGAGGTAACTAATTATTAGTATTAGTAGTATTTTAGCAGGGTAATAATTACTAATGGCAGAAGTAAATAAATGAACATTATTGATGACTGCTGTACTTGGTAAAGAAGTAGGTGTTCAATTCAATGAAAAATATTAAATCTTCATGAATAGAATATGTTATACATGAAATTGTCCTAATAAAAGTAGCAACGGGATCTAATAAGAGTGCCAAAAAAGGGAAACTTACCAGAAGGCAGATTAATAATTTCTACAGAAAGGTACTTACATAGCTACCTGCGTAAAAAGAATTGTCCTTGTTTCCGGAAATAAGCAAAATTACAAGGTCGAGTTGAAAGAAGCTCTCCGGGCGCTTGGAGAGCCTTCCATTTTGGATTGTAGTAAATCAAACGTTTTAAGGTCTTTAAACTTAAATTGATCTAAGCCAAATCTGGCGGGATTTTTTGAGATTTAAGATTATACTGGTTTTACCCTTTTGGTTTTCTAATAATCGGTGACTTTATGTCACGGTTATCTTATCTTCTTTAATTAAATGGGATAGAATTCATACACATAATATATGTGAGTATAAGAATAAGTCACATTATGATGGGTTTCAAATATTGAGACAGATCTGAGGTAGGCAGGACGCGTTGAAGCGATAATACCCTGTTTTTAGTCCACTAACCAACTGATCCGGATTATAGCGGCTGGAAATGAGAAATACATAGAATAATCTGCTTTAATTGGAGCATGCTAAAATTGTTGGCCGGGATCGTATGTCCAAAAATAGACCGTTGGTATTGCCGATCGCAGATTTTGGCAATGCCTCATCGGTCCTTTGAAAACACTCTTAAAGGCAATTTCGGCCTGTAAGCTCTTTAAAGGAGGGAAATCTCCTGTGTTAGCTCATGTTCTACGGACGTAGTAGTAAAATCACGGCGATTTTTTTCCGCGCACTGTATTTTCGATGCAGTGCTTAGCACCGAGAGTTGAAAATCGAACACTGTGTTTTTCTCGACTTGATGAGACTCACTCAAAGTCGCTCAGCGAGCTATGCAACGAGCTATGCTTGGAGTATCTCTGAGGAACAGAATCTGGAATGAGATGATCCGGCAGAGAACCAAAGTTGTCGACATAGCTCATAGAATTAGCAAGCTGAAGTGGCAATGAGCCGGCCACATTAGCCGTAGAACCGATGACCGTTGGGGTAGACGTGTTCTTAAGTGGAGACCGCGAATCGGCAAACGTAAGGAAGGGCCACCCTCGGGCTAGGTGGAGTGACGATCTTAGCAGGGTGGCTGGTAGCAGTTGGATGAGAGTTGCCGAGAATTGAGCTGAATGGCTTGCAGTTGGAGAGGCAGTGGACTGCTATAGGCTGATGATGATGATGAGACTCACTCACGCTACGCTCTGTTGGATTCTCAATGTTCGGCTCAACACCGAGAGTTAAGAATACAGTGCACGATTTTATTACGCTTGTATGGATGAGGAGTTACAGTAGGAAAATTAGGTAAGTTTCGATATATATGAAGATAAGAGAGCTTCAGCTGTAACAATTAAGTTTCGTCAGTAAGACTTCGTGTGTACTACTTACCTACTTATGAAACTACAACGTCAAATCTTGCAACTCCGTTTTGACCCATTTCTCGGAATATGTCGTATTGATTTTAAACTTCGCTAACTTGCTCAAGTGTCATGAGAATACCATTGTGTACTGTCGAAGTTTGGATACTTGCAGTTTCCGAACGTCATGTGTAGATTTCGGGATCTAGCTGTAAATTTACAACTAACTATAATCAAATTAAATTCCACCCGGTGATACTAAAATTAATTATCATCGTGTAACCAGCTTTTGCTCGGTCGAAAATAAACCCACGGTAACGTACATACTACCGGGCTAAAAGTATAATATGTGTTAATCTGGGTTATAAGCTGCCTATGTAACAAATTTCATACAAATCATCGTTCAGACTGACAAACATCTAAACCATCAAACAAAAAACTTTCACACTGATAATATTATAAGGATGCACCTAATATTTTGTAACGCACTTTACTATTTTATGTAAAGAGTTAAAGAAAGTTACTCATAATATTATATGTCTGTATTTACGAACAAAGACAGACTGAATCCTCATTGATCAGCTTTCTGTTGATGATAAAAGAGACAGTTTTTAGGGTTCAGTAACAAAATTAAACAGTGAACCATGAACGTAGCATTCTCGAAAGTTACTCATGTAGTTGCGTTGTCACCTTTCAATGTATAGACTATTTTAAAAATTACAAACGACATAGGCAATTGCTTTCACAGAAACTGAAGATTTAAAATTAGCGCTGTATCTAAACTTCTGCTAGGGTCACGAGATTTGCTCGAAAGAGATATTGTAGCCCTGGCATAAGGGCAACTGAAGGAACACGGGTGGGTTTAGTCAGTAAAAGTCTGACACAGCCTTCCGCTCCATCCAGAGCGGGAGACGTCATTTGATTATTTTCCAACCAGAAAAAAAAAACGCTGTAAACTTGTCACAACCAGGATAAAGATAGACCAGTTTACAAAAGTTATTAAATATGACATTTTTGTAAATGTAATTGTCCTGACTGAGAACGTGGTACTGTATAATTTAAAAGCAAAGTACGCAAGCTTGGACTGTGGTAGTACAAATGACATAATAGACTGACTCACTACACTTGGCATTTAAAACCGTGTGAGGCTGAACACTCGTCATATTATGTTTAATTATTTTATCCTTCGTTCACGAGCACAGAAATGAGTGAAGTAGAGTTTTCGCACAGTGAAGTGTTGTCGGTCGCTGACCACCGGAACTATCTCATAATCATTAAATTGGGACGCTCGTTTAACTGTTAATTATTGCCGACGCTTTGGTAATTAAGAGGCTCCAGAAAAAAGAAACGCACAGATGTGAATACAAGCGACATTTTAAATGCAATTAGGTATTTAGGTTGCTAAAAGCCAGCAAATGTCAAACGGGTTTTGTTTTTAATGAACGTGTTTTTTCGACTGCTTTGTTGATTTTTAATTTGCATTTTTATCGGTCGGCTACTGACTTCCGACACCTTTTTGTATTAAGTGTATTTTATTGAATTTGCGTTATTTCCTTCTTATCTATACCTGCCTTTTATTGATTTTGCCCATAGCTTCGCCCACGTGGAGGTCGAAAATTATTTAACAACTAGCTTCTGGCCGCGATTTCGTCCGTATCAAATTTTCGCTCTTCTTCCCGTCGCATCGAATTGCCTGCCAGTTTTCGTCCATTTTCGTTTGCTGCTCCGCTCCTTTTGACCGTAGCGTAATGTTATATAGCCTATAGCCTTCCTCAATAAATGGGCTACCCAACACAAAAATAATTTTTCGATTGCGACCAGTATTTCCTGAGATTATCAAACAAACAAACTCTTCAGCTTTATAATATTACTAGCTGACCCAGCGAACTTCGTACCGCCTCAGAATCAATAAAACCCATGTTAGGTGAGCTCCTACCAAGTTATGTCAACCTGGTACTTCGAAGACATAAAGCGTTTTCTAGCTATCACACACCCATGTTAGGTGAGCTCCTACCAAGTTATGACAACCTGGTAATTCGAAGACATATTAATAACGAACTTTTTTGGATGATTTTTTACACCTTGATTCCGAAAAACCCAAATATTTTACGGACCCCTATTTAAAAAAAAATAAAATATAACCTATGTTACTTGCAGATAATGTAGCTTTCTAATGGTGAAAGAATTTTTAAAATCGGTCCAGTGGTTATTGAGTTTATCCATTACAAACAAACAAACAAAAATACAAACTTTTCCTCTTTATAATATTAGTATAGATGTATAGTATATTATAGTATAGATAAAAACTTGTGAATAATATTTTTCCATAAAAAGTATCCTAGAACATAATATGTTCAGAATAACTTTTAAGTTGTGTCAAATTTAATCCAAATCCGTTCAGCCCTTTTTAAGTGATTGAGTAACTACCATACACAAATATAAACTTACACATTGTGTATATCAAATTATCAGGTTTGTGCATAAGTTCATGGACACTCAAACTCATTTACTAAAAATAAATTTATTTTTTTATTAAAGAAATATTAATCCACAATATAATGACCGTCACGTTCAACGACATGTAACATCTCTCTGGCAAAGACATTATGCCATGTTCCCAAAAAGCAGGAGGCTGGTAGTCAAAAATCTCGGTGATGTCGTCTTGGAGTTGTTCATAGTTTTCAAACTTTTACTTTCTTAGATGTAACTTTAGAGCCCGAAACCGACAATAGTCCAACGGCGCAATATCAGGACTGTATGGTGGGTGAGGTACTAGTTACTGTCCAGTTCAGCTTTTCCAGAAAGTGGCGGACAGACTTCGCAATATGTGGTCGAGCGTAGTCCTGAAGAAGTGATGCAGACCTCCTTTTTGGACGCTTTGTCGCTATCTCTGAGGCTAACTTTTGCAGTTGCTCTCTATAAATAGTAGCGTTAATAGTCTGCTTCTCGTCCAACAGTTCCAATAGAGAATGCCCTGCCAATCCCAGTAAACTATTGCATTATCTTTTGTCCATGACGATTTGGCTTTGGTTCCGTTGGCACCCTTTCCTCGCGTGGAACCCAATAGGTCTGCCGCGTTTTGTTGTTGTAGTGAACCCAGGATTCGTCGACAGTAACAATGGACCTGAGAAAGTCTTGTCTGTGTGGTTGCAGGAGAAGACTTTCGCAGATGGTCACGCGTGCTGCACGCTCGCTGTCTGTCAGAGCGTGGAGCGTCCACCGACTCATTATTTTGTGGTAGTCTATTGCATGCAGGTGTCGAATTATCGTGGAATGGTCGTAACGAAGTTCCTTCTCCAATTCCCTGGTAGTCCTATCTGGATGTCTTTCCAAATGTGAGCGTAGATGGTCTTCGTCAAAGACAACTGGCCGACCGGAGCGAGGTTTGTCTTCAAAACTCGTATCCCCCTTATCGAAAGACTTAAACCAATAACTCACTGTGGAATGATCAATAGTGCCTTGTCTAAATGCAGTGTTAATTGTCTAGGCCGTCAGCTTTGCACTCGTTCCTAGATTATGCTCGTAAATCATGATCGCTCGTAGTTGACGCGGTTCCATATTGAACTAAACTGAACAACTCGGAATGCGCGCGCCCTTTTATAACCCTTGGCGTAAAGCTCCTAGAACACTCCGTAGAATGATAGACTATTCTAGCGTGTAACCGAATTAAAACCTAGAATGTTTGCTATGAAATCCAAGTGTCCAAGAACTTATGCACCAACCTGATATATTCATTTGCGTAGCTTCTGCCAGCGACTTCTTTCACGTCGAAGTCGTAACACAACACAATATACTAAAAAAAGACAGCCCAACAGCCCATGGGAATGTACGTGTTTTGTGTTAATCCAGGTTATACTATTATATTATACTACTAGCTTTTGCCCGCGGCTTCGCCCGCGTGGATGTCGGAAATTATCGCAAGAGGACGTACTACCGCGGTAAGAATGTATTAATCCATGTTATACATACATAAAATTACGCCTTTTTCCCATGGGGGTAGGCAGAAACTACGGAACGCCACCTGCTACGATCCTTACATATCATGTGTGTTTGATGTACTTAAAATAAAAAAACTAATAGTATTCAGAGTAAGAAGACTGCGACATAGGGCTGGATTAAATTGAAAATAAGTCTTACTGGTTTTTCTTAACGCTCCTATTCTACCTATACAGACACTCAATTATTTACCAGACACCAAATTAAACATAGTTATAAGAATAGTACTTTTGCCAGTGGCTTCGCCCGTATAGCTTTCGGAAAATATCATTCGGAAACCTACTACCGGGATAAAGTATCCTATGTATATGGTAAGTATCCAGGATAACCAAAAATCCAAATCCATCCAAAAATCTAAACATCTAAGCCATATTTCGCGGTCTCTAACTTGGAATAATACAATTAGGTTTATTTGGAGTACTTCGAACACATCCTATTAATCCTGCACTACCCGACCGGACGGCCGGCCGGACGCGGGAAGGCCCGCTAGCCGCTCTGCGGCGATTTTATTATAATCTCTGATATCTTCTAAAATATTAATTTTAATGATATGCTGTAAAGGGCAATTTTGATCTACATGAAATGCACAATTTATTTAAGGTACTTAATTGCATAAGGATTAATGCTGTATTGCTTAAAATCGCATTCATAAATAAGCCATTATTTCTCGTAAAAAGTAAAGGATAAAAATGGTTATTATGGGTTATCCCTAAGAGTTAGACATATACCATCGCGGACTTTTTTGTAGAACTTTTTAAGGTGTACAATACAGTAGTACATTATTTTGAGCTATTTCGTAGGGTTCAGCCAGCGTTCGCAATGTAAGCGCAAAAAAATGTGTTTATTTATGACATCACATTAGAAACCTCTAAAATTATCAGCGTTTCTTTACTATATTATGCATGTTATATACATATAAACCTTCCTCTTGAATCACTCTATCTATTAAAGAAACTGCATCAAAATCCGTTGCGTAGTTTTAAAGATATAAGCATACATAGGGACAGACAGACAGCGAAGTGACTTTATTTTATAATATGTAAAGAAGATACAAGAAGCTCTAGATCAGAATACTAAAGTTATAAAACTATCGAGGCGAAAAAAAATTATAAAACCGTGGGTCACTCAAGGATTAATCCGCTGTACGAAAAATAGAGACATGTTACACCAAAAGTCAAACATGTCCCCAGATAATGAGACTTTGAAAATAACGTATGTCCGATATAGAAATTACTACAACGCTATTCTGAAAAAAGTAAGACGGGTATATGACTGAGCCCTTATTGCAGAAGTTAGAGACGATCCCAAAACTCTTTGGAAAACTATAAAAACCATCACCAACACAACAAAAGAACCCAAAAACCCAGACAAACTTCTTAATCTATGCTCTACTCCTGAACTATCGGTCAATGACATCAATAATTATTTTGCAAGTGTAGGTAAAAATTTGGCAAATGCCTGTATTCAAACGCAACACAATCTGATGTCTCTTGATAATATCCCTATTACTACTCCCGGATGTTCCCAGCTTAACTCATTTGTAATGAGCAACATCACCGATGACGAAATAGAACGTCTTATCTTGGGACTAAAAACAGATTCTGCAGTAAGCTGGGACAAAATCTCAAACAGATTATTAAAAAACAACAAAGACACTTTAGTTTCTCCCCTAACATACATCTTTAATGTCTGCCTCGAGAGAGGCATCTTTCCGAAACATTTGAAAAAATCTGTTGTGCGTCCTATACACAAAGGTGGAGACTCAAATGTATTGTCTAACTTTAGACCTATATCGATCCTATCTGCATTCTCAAAGATCCTAGAAAAAGCTATCAATCTAAGGCTTGTGAACTACCTGGAAAAGAACAACTTGCTTTCAGATAAACAGTTTGGGTTTTGGAGGGGTAGATCTACTGAAGGAGCAGTGCATGTCTTAACTAACAATATTGCAACCAACCTAGATAAAGGTAGGAAATGCCTGTCAATCTTCCTCGACTTAAGCAAAGCATTTGACACTATTTTTATTCCAATATTAATAAACAAACTAGATGTTCTAGGGATCAGAGGCACGCAACTGAATCTTTTTAAAAGCTATCTCACTGGGCGAAAACAGTGTGTTCGAGTAGGTCAACATACGAGTAGTGACCACACAGTTGACTATGGGGTGCCACAGGGTAGTATTTTGGGACCAACTCTATTTCTCGTTTACATTAACGACCTCACTAACCTCCATCTACCCCTAGGCGAATTGATCTCATATGCAGACGACACTGCCCTCCTTTTCTCCGCCGATACTTGGGATGAGGTATTCAACGCTGCCCAATCAGGATTTAATGTGGTGAAACATTGGCTTAGGGCCAATATTTTAACCTTAAATGTCGAAAAAACTAAATACTTGACGTTTAGTCCTCGCTGCCTCGGTGAAGCTATTAACAATCGTCACGTCATATCCCATGAATGCCCATCTGGCGTTGGATGCTCATGCAAATCTCTAGAGCGCGCCAATAACATCAGGTACTTGGGTATAATAATTGATAGCAACCTTAGTTTCAAAGAACACATTAAACAGTTAAGTGCACGCGTACGGAAACTAATCTATGTTTTTAAAAATCTCAGGCATGCCGCCAACGCTACACTACTCAAGCAAGTTTATTTTGCGCTTTGCCAGTCGATAATTATGTATTGCAACTCATCTTGGGGAGACGCTCCGAAAACCATCCTGAAAAAAGTTGAAATAGCTCAACGAGCTATTTTAAAAACTATCACATTTCGACCTATTCTGTATCCTACAACGCAGCTATACCAATCATGTAAAGTGCTGACTGTTCGTCAACTTTTTATTTTAAGTATAATCATGAAGCAACACGGTGATCTCATATATGATCCAAACACTTTACGCAAACGTAGGAAATATGCAGTATGCAAACGTACATATGTACTCAAAACATCTTTTATTAAGAGATTCTTCATTTTTCTTGGTCCTTACCTATACGATAAAATCAACAAAATTATTAATATTTACCCACTCAATAGGACACTCTGTAAAAAACAAATACAGAACTACCTATTGAAACTTACTTACGGTGAAACAGAGGCAATTTTGAACATCTCCAAATAGACAAGCTACTACTTTACCCACTCATATTAAACAATCATCCCAATCACATCTCATACACACACACACACACACACACCCTCACACACACACACACACACACACACACTCACACACAAACACACACACACACACACACACACACATACACACACACACACACACACACACACACACACACACACACACACACACACGCACGCACGCACGCACGCACGCACGCACATAAACACATACTCAATCACATGAACACAGACAAAGAAACAGCTTCACACCACATTTATATTTTTCTCTTACATTGTGATTGTGCATACTTTCCAAGTTTCTAGATACATGGCAATCTTATTAAATGTGTACAACCTTAAACATGGCTATCAAATGATCAAAATTTATGTACGGGGATCAAATGCAATGCGAGATACAGGTTTACCACCTAGTTCGGATGCAGATAGTCCCAAACTTTATGTATTACTTTAAGCCATTACTTAGTGTATATTGTCATTTTCCATTTTGTAATACGTGTTCTTATTTTGGTGAGTAAAATTATATTATTATTATTACTATATGTATGTCAAATTTCATCCAAATCCGTTCAGTCGTTTTAGCGTGATTGAGATCCAAACATAAACTTCCACATATAATTCAGCAATTTCAATGAAGAGAGAAATACTATGGATATAACGGCATTTATCCGAGTAAAATCCTTAGTAGAAACCTGACCCTATCGTAGTAACACAGTAACTCAGCAGTAGCACAAGCCCACTTGCCTTAATTGGTGGAGTTAGCGGGAATAGGAAAGCATCATGCATTGTTACGAACATCATACATTATGAACTCTAAGCGCGCTGTAATCTCTTCAAATCCTTTAGAGGCTCAACTAATTTATATCCTTTAGTGAAAAAACAGTGCTTTTTTTGTTGAAGTTTGTTTCAACCGGGCGTTGAATACTGATTAATAAAAGCGAGACTTTTAATTCCAATTAATATTAATGAACGATATTGAGTAATTATGTAGTTTTTGTGAACCCTCTTATGCTCTTATGCTCTCTTTATTTATTTTGATTTATTTACTTTATTATTTATATACACGCAGGAAAATACATAGGGATGCGCTATAATTGTAATTGGAGTAGGTACAAAGGTAGGTCATCAAATGTTTAAAAAACTGCCCAAGTGCGAGTCGAACTCGCGCACCGAGGGTTCCGTACAAACCTGTAGGTATCCTCGGTTTACGCATAAGGTTTATGTTTATGACATTAAATGTTTTTTTTTTTATTTTTATATTTAAGTTGATTAAATTAAAGGTAAATTGCGGTTTACGATTTATGACGTATTAAAAAAAACTACTTACTGGATTTCGTTCAAACCAATTTTCGGTGGAAGTTTATATGGTTATGTACATCATATATTTTTTTTAGTTTTATCACTCTCATATTTTAGAAGTTACGGGGGGGGGGGGGACACACATTTTACCACTTAGGAAGTGTCTCTCGCGCAAACTATTCAGTTTAGAAAAAAATGATATTAGAAACCTCAACCTCATAGATACCCCACACATATGGGCTAGATGAAAAAAAAAATTTTTGAGTTTCAGTTCTAAGTATGGGGAACCCCAAAATTTATTGTTTTTTTTTTTCCATTTTAGTGTGAATATCTTAATGCGGTTTACAGAATACATCTACTTACCAAGTTTGAACAACATAGCTTTTATAGTTCCGGAGAAAAGTGGCTGTGACATACACGGACGGACAGACAGACAGACAGACTTGATGAATCTATAAGGGTTCCGTTTTTTGCCATTTGGCAATGGAACCCTAAAAATATAGCTTTGAGAGATATACATCTGCAGGAACGACTATAATTATATTAAAGCTAGCTTTTATTATATTTCCTATTCCGAGTAAACGGGTATTAGAGAAAAAACCAGCCATCTGGGACACGGACTTGTATACGAAGGATTCCGTACCACAAGGCAAAAACGACGAGAAAACATGTTTATTGTATTTAATAAAAATAAAAGGTCAATCTTTGAAACTTTATTTTATTATATCTTGTTATAGCGGTAATGGAATACGCATTATCTGAAAAACTCCACAAATATGCACACAATAGGCAATTTTGAACGTTTTAGAAGTTACACAACTGTTTACCTATTACGGGTTATGAGATACTGCCCGTCGACAGACAGACGGACGGACGGACAGCGGAGCCATAGTAATAGGGTTCCGTTGGCACCCTTTGAGTACGAAACCTTAAAAAGATATCCTGCGTCCTAACTCAATGAAAGTTATCAGACAGACAGATATACCGATAGACAAACAGAGTTACTCTCGCATTTATGGTATTGAATGGTGCATTCGGATTGAATGGGAATTAACTATACCTATATAGAAACCTAAAAATATAATATTTACATAATTTTACACTCAATTAAACACATCTAATAATTTTTAACAATATTGAATTGCTTGAATTGCTCCTTCACTACTTCTACTACAGGATCCATAATATGTACCTATTAATATTTTACTTTGTTTCACCATCTATGTAACACATATGGAATGCATTAAAAAATTGAGTAGAGTAAGTTAATCTTTCGTAAAGTCATTCTTATTCTTATTTTACTGCCTTAATATTATTATTTTTTTGTAACTATTTGTAAGCAGCTTTTTCTTTTTTTACAGGGTCTTCATCGTTTATTTTTTTATTAATCAAAATGAGTTAGTTTCCACTCCCTATTAGTGTGAGAATAAAATTGTCGGTCGTCTGTACCTATTTAATTATACACTAAGAGTTCCAAAAATATAATAATATGAACTTGAAATTGTCTTCGTTTTGATATCAAGGTATTTTATGACTCTGAATCATAAAAGCAAGTGAGTTCGCTACAAAAATATAATAAATGCACGCTTTGTATTCACTACACCTTCTTACCTCGCTGCTACAGGTGTAGAATCTGCTATTAAATAGCTTTTATTAAATATAACTGCAGAAATAGTTGTGCTAAACTTAGAAAAACTTAAATAATATAATATGTTAATTACAACAACACAACGTTATCCTATCCCAAACTAGGCAAAGCCGGTACTATGGCAACCAGACAACTGACAAACATACTTATATATTTCTAAATACATACATATTATAGATAAATTACACCCAGATACAGAACAAATGATTGTTGTTCATCACACAGAGATTTGTCCTGGGTGGGGATCGAATCCACGACCTCAGTCTTAGCAGTCAAAGTCACTAATCACTAGACTAACAGGCCAGTCATAATCTCCTAGGCACGTATAACTTTAAGACTTACACAAACATTTCAATTTGCAACTTCCAAATTCTGCAACTGTACTGCTTAACTGTTTCCAGTCTTAAAGGAAAATGATTTACAACAAAATAAACCGTTTACATTATTTTCAGCTTCCGTTTACTTTCGTTATACAGATGTTATCATAATAACTTTCCAAACTGTTTTGAGATCACCCGACTGTTGAATGTTGAATTATTGTTTCAACTGTGCTTCTGTTTCTTCAATGAGAACGTTTTTATTAGAGCGGGCTTGATATCGGTGCAGTTTTCAGGAAGAATATCGTTCATAAAATATACATTCAGTAAGTATGGGATCAATGATCGTTCAATATTTTTTGTTTATGTGTAGACGTTCACGGAACCTTTATTATGATTTCACAATTCATTCTTCTGCTGAGATTGTTTGAGATGCATTTGAACATGTTTATGTTTCAGTTGAGATGAATAGCAATGTGTTATCGTTTCCAGCCCACACGTGTATTGTTAGGAGGAACTAATATTCATCTTAAAATCCTAATTAAAGCACATGTTTCTGTTTTTGTGTAAGCTGACTATTGCTTTATTTCAGCGTAGGTTGGGAAACGCCACGTTGTACGAAATAAATAGATCTCTTATAAAAATATATCACACAATGAGTTCTATTGTTATTCCACACTTACGACATACAAGGCCAGTGAATGTAAGTGGATGGAAAAGGATATCCATTATAATGTATGACTCAAAACCAAGTTTTGTCCGAGTATCTGCACAAAGAGCGATAAGCATTACTTTATATGGAGCGTACAAGCGGATTTTTTGCGCTTTTTAGCAAATTTAAAATGTTGGTAATGTTTTCATAGACATTAGTTTTTATGGAACGATACATAAAGATTAAAGAAAGATTGTTTATGCTGAAATAAACGTTATTTATGGTAACGATGTTCCAACCCAACTAGGCATAAATTCAAGCATGTAGTGTAAGTATATTATGAATGTGACAGGTGTTTATGTAAGTGTTAGGTAACGTTTTCATGAAAAATAACTTTTACTGAAATAGATCGTCAAAACAGAAAATATAATAAAGATATCCGTACGTCTTTACATCAGTGAACTTGCTTTAGATGATAATACAATTAAGGTTCGCGTATATAACATTCTATAAATAGATTGTAGGACCATTACTTGTTAAGTGGCGCTGTTAATTTTATTAAAAGCTGTGAGAAGCCTTGTAGGGGCACGGCATGTGTGGGGGCGCGTGGCGGCGCCCGCGCCCGCCAGGTGAAGCGCAGCTGACTGTGCAGGAGTTGTCACCGGCGCTGGCGCATATGGCGGAGCGTGCCAGCCGCGTGCCACATCACTAATTTCGTTTTATTAACTTCCTTTGAACCTCCATCGAACAAACCTACCTCACTTGAACAGTTGCTGTAATTTATTGCAGCTTTACACCCCACTTATAGGATCCTGATAGTAAGCCATGCCTAAATGATTGCTTACGGCTCTCTTTATCTTTAGAAGATAATTAATTTTCTTTTTATTTTGGCTTGGAATGAAAAGAAATTAATAGCTATCCTTGCAGATCATAACGGTCCAATGTGTGAAACTGGGTGTTTTGGTAATATTCTGAAGGCAACTTTAATTGAAACCACTTCTTAAAGAAGAAGGTCCCCAGTGGTGCTAATAATATGAAGATTTCGATTATTGCCACAAAATTTCAAGTTTCAGTCAATAACCATGAGTGGTTTTTAGGATTTGGACATTAGCCAAATAAGGGTTGTTATTTAATTAATTACCGTGACTGTGTGATGTAGGCTAAGTCATTAGCTATTTTATATTAAAATTTAAGTAGTAGAATGACTAAAAGCTGGCAGTAATTCCAAACTAAAGTTTAAGGCAATTTCATTCCGAATCACCGTGTAAATACTGTGCTTATTCAGAAGCAAAACACTTTTTAATAATAGGTACCTATGAAAATGCCGTTTTGTATGAAAAAAATTAAACGAAATTTTTTCATGTATTTTTTATTTGTATTAATCGAAATAATCACCCATGTAATCAATGCATCTTTGCCAACGCAGTGGCAGTTTATTGATGCCCTTCTGAAAAAAATCAGCTGGACGGGAGGCAACAAATTCTTCAAAGGCTACTGCCTCTCGGGTATTGAATTTTTTTCCCGCCAAGAAGTTATCCAAATTCTGGAAAAAGTAGTAGTCTGTAGGCGCAAGGTCTGGTGAGTAGGGCGGATGACGGAGAGCTTCCAACCCCAGTTCTTGCAACTTGGAGACCGTCTGCTGTGCAGTATGAGGTCGCGCGTTGTTGTGCAGGAACAGCGGAGACGAGCGATTGACCAATGCTGGTTGGAGATGTGCCAGCTTCTCCATCATTGAGTTCAGTTCTTCACAGTACACATCTGCAGTAATGCTCACCCCGTTTGGTAAGAAGCTGTGATGAATCACACCGGCGCTAGACCACCAAACAGTGACCATCACTTTTCTGGGGGTAAGTTTTCGTTTAGGGCATTGTTTAGGTGCTGAAACAGGATCCAACCAACTTGCTGAGCCCTTGCGGTTATCAAACAGAATCCATTTTTCATCGCAGGTAACAATGCGGTTCAAAATTCCTTCATTTGTGTGTCTGTTGAGCAGTGCAAGGCACGTCTCGACGCGTACTTCGCGCTGGCGATCATTGAGTTCGTGGGGCACCCATTTGTCAAGCTTTTTTACCTTGCCAATTTGACGCAAATGGACCAATATTGTTTTGACGCTAACGTCGAAAGCTGCTGCTAATTCAGCCGTAGATTGTGTATCATCAGCTTCCACAATCGCCTTTAATTCGTCATTGTCGACCAAAGTCTTCGGACGACCGCGAGGTTCATTTTTCAGGTCGAAATTTCCAGAACGGAAGCGAGCAAACCAATAACAGGTGGTGCGTTGGTTTGTAGTGTTAGCTCCGTAAACGTCGTTGATGTTGCGTGCCGCTTGTGCCACGTTGCTGCCACGACGGTACTCATATTCCATAATTACTCAAATTTTTAATATCCATGATGACGAAAAAGATTGAAATGCGATGAAAATGTAACACTAATCAATAAACAAATGACTACTTTTGGAAAAAGAATTCCATGTTTTTAAAATAAAATAAATTTGAAATTAGAATTCTTAGACAAACAAAAATTATTTTGATTTGAAATGCAGAACGGCAATTTCATGGGTAAAGACCTAATATATAACAGCTATGTAAGTAAGTAGTTATGTAGATAGTGTAGATACCATCTGTACTGACATCTTGGGTCCCGTATGAATTAACATTTACTTCCAGACCTTTTACGGTTAGCAGGTTACATATGACATTGGTGCATTCAGTGGAGCAACAAAAAGCTTTTTTCATCGCCAAATCGCCTTAAAACCAGTCAGTTGTTGCGACTTAAGCTCGTTCAACGAAGAGATGAATGAATCCGTCGCTTCCATTGTGCGACACATCCTGTGTTATTGTCGCTATGTACCTGCCATCCCTTCGAACTGCTATTTATAATTAGTCTTCTACCTGATGCCCAACCCGACGTGCTCTCAACAAAAGGTGCGTATTGTATAACAATCGGAGCGGTTTGCGTGCCGCAGTTGAGCGGGCCCAGTATTGTTTGTTGCATCTCTTACCATCGCCATTGAAACTAGCGCCCCGCCACCACCGCCGCCGTCGTGCCGCCGAGCGGCCGCTAGTGACTCAGGTATTTATGAATGAACGTGACGAGCTAGCGAGTGGGATGATCGGCCGCGGTCACAGCCAGGTAGAAAATTACACTTTTGGAATTCTTTCAACAGTTCGCGTCGAGTAGGGCTACTCAACTCGGTGGTCGAGGAGAGCCGCAGAGCGGGGCGCGGGGCGCCGTCACCACGCATGCGTCGAGCTCTTTGCCGAGACGAGCAGACGATCCCTCCCTCTCAGTTGACTCAGAGTCGTCGCGCGCGTACACCGTGCCGTCATGTACCGTTTCCCAACTTTCTCGAGTAGTGATGTGATACGATACCGACGTTCAAACGCGACCTATCATTAGATATTATTGAATTTTTGTAAACTTTATGTTTATTCTGACACAAGTTGACCGTGTGGATTTAAGTGAAAGAAATGTTACAGTGACTTAAAATAAATTGGATTTGGAAACAAAATGAGGTGGTTTATAGTGACAATGAGCGTGATGGTGTGGGAAACAATTTTAGCCGGTATCGCACCTCCAGGCTCTTGCCCTGGGGTGTGTGCGTGTAAGTGGAAAGGAGGCAAGCAGACTGTGGAGTGTGTGGACAAAGCTCTTATCACAGTGCCCGAGCCAGTAGATCCTGCCACGCAAGTATTGGACCTTTCCGGGAATAATCTTCAAATACTTCCTCAGGAAGCTTTCGCCAAAACAGGGCTGCTCAACTTACAGAGAGTTTATTTACGCAATTGCAATATTGGCCAAATACACGATAGAGCTTTTAAAGGCTTAACCAATTTAGTTGAATTAGATCTGTCTTATAACTTACTCACAGAGATCCCTTCAGATAGCTTCAAGGATGCACCCTTCCTTAGGGATCTTACGTTGTCTCAAAACCCAATATTAAAAGTTCATTCTGATGCTTTGAACAATCTAGGCAGCGTTGTCAAACTTGATCTATCCAAATGCGACATTAGAGAAATCGCTCCGGACGCGTTCAGGACGTTGCGCTCGCTGGAATCTTTAAAATTAAACCACAACAAGTTACGCGATATACCACTGAGCTCTTTAGAGAAGATAGAGAAACTGCGAGCAATAGACTTATCAGACAATCCATGGACTTGTGACTGTCGACTAAGAGATCTCAAATTATGGTTGGCAAAACATAAATTGCTATCAACTCCTAGCTGTTATGCGCCGACACGTCTAGCCAACCGACCATTTTCGGAGCTACCTATTGAAGAGTTCGCATGTAAACCAGAGATATTACCAGCGAGTCGGCATGTCGAAGCGTCAGTAGGTTCCAATGCAACTATTACGTGTCGGACTGAAGCCGTGCCGAGTGCCAATATCAATTGGTACTGGAATGGGAGATTACTTCAAAATGGAAGCCACTTCAATTCACATCAGAAAATTTATATAATTGAAGAAGGGGATTCAAGAAAGAAGTCATCGTTAATATTGACGAATACGCAAGAATCCGATTCAAACGAGTTTTACTGTGTGGCTGAAAATAAAGGCGGGAATGCCGAAGCTAACTTTACAGTGCATGTGACACAACTGCCAGTCGGGATGGCATCACTAGGGAGCGCACAGATTGCGAGCCTAGGAGCTGCATTATTCCTAGTCGTAGTCGTTATTTCTTTAGCTCTACTGATTACTTTTGTCCGGTTTCGCCCAACACCGGCTTGTGAGAGTAAAACACCGAATACCATAGATAGAGTGGTTTCTGGAAACGAAGTTCACCCCACGTCAACCGATCGACCTCATGTCGCTGTTTTGGCTAATAGGCAAGATTCACCGAATTACAATGACCCCAAATGTAATCCTGTTCTAAAACCTCCGAGAGCAAATGATATACCTTACACTACGAATCACTATGAGGGAAGGGGAAGCGTCGTGACTGCTGGCGGACCGGTAGTAGTGTCTCCCACAGTTTCTGGCAATATCGATCCCGATCTTATAAATGATACGAGGCCGGAAAGCGCTGCAAGACCAGGAAGTGGCGAGTACGCCCGCGAGACCTCAGAATCATTATACCCATCCGGCCTTTGGGATCAAATGAAAATGAGTCAAGCCAATAATTTGGCCCGTGCGGTCAGTACGGCAATTCCCACGTACTATAACGATAGAACACCAATAATAGAGAACTGCAGCGTGGACGGGTCGCAAGAGGAGCTGGGCTACATGAGCCGCACGTTCCCGCGGACGCACACGGTGACGGCGCCGAGCCCGGCGCCCACGGCCGAGGCGCCCTACCCGGCCGACTACGGGCTGCCCGTGGCCGGGGCGCGCACGCTGCGCGTGTGGCAGCGCGCGCCCCCGGTGCTGCCGCCCGTGGCCGCGCTCAAGCGCGTGCTCACCATCACCAGGCCCTCGGCCGATGATCACTTTCAGGATGGCTGTGCTACTGATGTTTAAATCTGATAAAAGAACGCATTGTTTGCATATCTAGATGACATGTCAGAAATTGTAAATTTGTATCCTAAGCTAGAAATCATCTTATACGTAAGGTATGTGTAATTTATACTTAAACAGGTTGTTAGTGTAATATTTTTTGTATCATATAATTTATTTAGATAATTAATGGAAAGTTACATTGGATCCAAAAGCGACGGGTCCGCGACTGATTAGTTGAAGAATGTAAGTGTAAATTATTACGTGATATGGAATGGTATCGTCTATGATCGCCAAATAATTAAAATACTGAATATAAATATATCTTGATTGTTGAAACTCAAATAAGATGTTACATGAATATTAATAATAACTATACAGTGTAAGACATACACGAACTATCCAAAGATATTGAACTCCCCCTGAAAGTAATATAAATGAAATATATTACTATTATTGTAATTCACGATGAATGTTATAATCAATGTACGATAATGAATGTGTAAATTTTATGTTGAAAAAGAATAAGAGTTTTAGCAGTAAAAATGAAAAAATAAATCAGGCGATTGTAAAATGTACACTTTGTTTGAATTAGTTCCACCTAGTTCCATCTGATTGCCGCTCACTATCTATCTACATCCCAAACGAGTCAAAGATTGATGTCATTGCTGGCTTTTAAAGTATCCAATGCCGCAATGACAGATTATGAAGAGGTCATTTAGAAGTGGCCAAGATAGTTTTCGTATTTTTCAAAAATATTTAAATACTGGCACGTGATGATTTATCTTTGTCCCACACATAAAGTACCTCCACGTACTCCGACAGGAAGGCGTGGGCAGTATGTTCGACGAACGACCGCAATGGAGAGTTACCATAACCATGCTAATGGAAATGTAAGTGACCAAACTTCTTCACTTGTCGAAATATTATGTTGTGAGCAACTCAAATTTTCATATTTAAATATCATTAGGTTACATACATGAATAATTTAAGTCGTACGCCAGCTTTTTGATATCGAATGTAGGGTTTTCTATGTAATTGTACGTATCTTCCTACTTAATTATTTCAAAGCTGCCTCAGACATGATAATTTATTTTGTTAAAGTTTGCTAACAGATGGCTAATTTCCTTCTAGACACGGTTATATATATTTTTATAGCCATCGCATCCGGACAAACCGGTTAGTGTTAACTTGTTCATTCATAGCATCGAAAGGTGTATCACAATTTGAATAAACAATTGAGGAGAAACTGGATTTTATATACGTAATTCTATTAGAACTCAATACAAGAATAATGTCGAGTTTAAATATTTTCTATGAAGAGCCAGTGTCATGGCTACAAAAAGGGTAAAAAGTTTCAAGCGCACCTTCCAGCCTGCCGGAGAAAAACCGGTTAACGTTATTTCATTTCCGTTCGATTCAGTTTTTTATTAGAACCAAAATAAACGGGTTCAATGGAGGTGAGAATTTCGAAACAAGATTTTTAAGGCAAGAGTATTGAATTACAACGAATTTTAAATTTACATAAATAGGGCGAATCGTATTGTTTTTTATCAGAAGTATCATCTGTGATTTTATCAGCATGTTTTGATACTTTTATGCCACTCATTTTGGTAACAATTTATATTTGGTAGTGGCGAAATATTGGTACTTATTTATTTATAGTTTATTGTACATCTGAAAATACATACCTAACAAAAACTTAATACTAATTAATACAATTATCCATTTCAGCTTCTTTCATGTCTATTACAGTCCAGTAGGTTCCATCCAGTAGATATATTGTACCTTTCGTATATATTACATAGTTAATGAAGTCTTAAAGAAAAATATACGTATATTTCAAGCTTAGATATCAAAACTTGACAATGATGTATTTAAATAAGAAAATTAATTTCTGTAAGTTCCGTGGTCATCAATTATTTTATCTACATAGGTATTGTCATCTATGCTGAAATATCTTGTCTGTATTCAGTATTTTAAAGTTTGATGCTGAATATAGTGGTATTAAGTTATTTTCAATAAGACCATTTAATATATCGGAAAAAATAAAATAGTGCATTTGGACCTCTGGGTAGTATTGCGATGTATGATTTCGTTGGAAATGGCGCTCTGGGGTTTGATCACTTCCACTACCGATATAAGGTTTCTGTTAAAAAGGTTTTTTAACAAAACATCTTTTAAAACTCTCCTACTATTTAAATGTTGGTTTGGATCCCTAAACACGTACGTCAACCACGTTGTTACTATTCTTTGTGGTTTTATCGCCTGTCTAGACACGTTTGAACATGCTGAAACTCGAACACCCAAACCCACGTTCAAGTTTATTTATCTTGAATTAGTAGGACGTAACAAGAGACACAGTTTCATTTCATTGTTAACAGTTTCTCAAAATATATTTTATATTATGTATTTTTTACCCACATTGTCTGCAGAAGTTATTAATTCAAGTTTTGTTTTAAAAAGCGTATAAGTTCACATCCTGGCTTTAACAATGATCACATTTTCTCACTAAGAACTGGTATTATCCATTGTGAATAAGAGTTTCAGAGTTTTTATATGTAGATGTTCTAGTGATAATAAATTAAGTTGATACTGTTGACAGAAACTTGGTTATGAAGATATAGTAAATCTTCGCCCTTATTCCAATTTATTGAGGGTCGGTACAACGTCTTTTGACGTAGACATTGCAAATAAAGTATTTAATTTGAAAAGCTGTTGGAATTGCATTTTAATCTTCACAAGAGCACATTGAAGCTTCTACCGCTCGCTCCGGCAGAACATTCTCGAGTCTAGCGACTAGTTAAAGAATTTAGACACTCTTCCCACGGGAATTCGACACAAGTATCTAAAATGGTTACAACCTTAGAAATAAAATGTAGACGTGCCCCTATTTCAACACGAGCCGTATTTCAGTCAGAAATCAACGATTCACTTCTCTCATAAAATCAAAGATACGTTGATTCAGAAGAACAGACTAGAAACCACAAATCCGCAACAATTAATTGCGAGTCGACAAGTATCCAAACTTTCTGGTCTATTAACATCTCGAATACTATAAGATAGGTAACTCGGAAACTTTGATAAGAGAAACAATGGTATTGAAATAAGCAAAATTTTGTAGAACGACAACCTTATTTACCTACCATCAATGGCTTTGCGCTTTCTTCTCGTAAAAGCGGAGACTTTCGCTGACAATAATGATGTTTCGGCCTGGCAACAATGGGAACTCAGGCAGAGCGATCTTGATTGTTCGCCTGAATATTTCAATTGTGTACTGCTTTCGAGACTCGCTCTTTGTATATTCATTGCTATCATATTTTGTCGTGTAACGTTTGTTATTTTATCGTTTGTTAGCTTTTGCTGTCTTAGTGGTTTTTACGTTCGGCTATCTAGTTTGTTTGAATTTGGGCTCGGTTTTGTGTGAGACAATGTTATTAGATTTTGTAAACATAACTTCAAATAAGTAGCTTGTTTTTCTTTCTTTTTTGAATTGGGTTCTTATTTATCTTTGCCATTTAGGTTTCTGTAGAACTGTGTTCATTTCTGAGCAGCTATTATAGAAACAAAATAATAAACTTTATCTCTATATATCAAACACGTGACTCATAAAGGTCAATTTCACAGAACTTCGATGTAATAATAATAACATTTAACTTTACCAACCAAGTTACCAAACATTAACGATTTTTATACAATTTGGAGTAGTAGCCTGTAGCTGATGTCATCTAGGTAATAAATCTTGCGGAAATCTAAAGGAATACGCTGCGAAGAATCGGTTACATCTGGAAAAGTAAGTATGCACTAGGTAAATACGAGTATACCTACATCAATCGCGGTAAATATATAGCCTCTAATGTAGTCTAGTCTAATATAACCTTTAGACTTTAAATGTAAATAAGGGAATAATGTAAAATTGCCTGATAAGTGCTTTCGCTTTCGCTTTTGGGCTTGCTGTCTACAGAATTGTGAAAAAAAAAACTACCTGTTAAATTTTTATACACAATTCAGTAGACAGCTCATTAATTTGTTGTATTGTTGCACTATTTTTGGGATTTCTTTTATTAGTAGCGACAACTGTTGCGACGGTCCACCATGACAGCCAATTTTGATTGAATCGTGATCGATTTATTATTGGTGTGAATATTGTAAAGCGAAATAAAAAACTATATAGGTATTCAGACGAACTACCCGGGCGGCGCGGCGGCGGTGAACCCACCGGCGCATGATGTTGCCAATGCCAATAAAAAATGATTTTATTTTCGTTATTGACACTTGCTGGCATAGTTAAAAGTGGCAATTCCCAATTCCATCCAGATTCGAGTAAACATTAGTTATTGTTGGTTCGTGATTAATTGATAACTTTACTGAGCATGATTGTATAACATGACCTTTTACATATTCGAGCACAAAAAGTATCAAGTTCCTTCATGTCATGCTGTAGTAAAACAATGACCATTTTTTGATGGACGGACCTTTAATTATACAAAGACTAAATGATAAGATACTCGCTCTTTCGTATAGACACAATAATGAAGAACATAATGACATATGAGATAACGAGAACAAAGTCCTGAATGAAGTTATGTTAGCCAAGCACTACAATTCAATTAACATGATTAATGAAAACATCGCCATTCAATCGCTGTGTGGGTACTGATAAGCAACTCTTCTTCGAAAAACATATTCAATTAACTATGTCGGCCATGCCCCAGGGCCACGTTATAAAAGCTAGAACCAGATTTCGGTATGACGTAAACGCTTTACGATTCTATGGCTTCAA
Source organism: Aporophyla lueneburgensis (assembly GCA_932294355.1). Lineage (NCBI taxonomy): Eukaryota > Metazoa > Arthropoda > Insecta > Lepidoptera > Noctuidae > Aporophyla > Aporophyla lueneburgensis. The sequence continues at coordinate 13,791,267 of OW028746.1, read as the reverse complement.
TAATTCTACGAACTACGAATAAAAAAGGAAATGTATTAGGGTTTACACTGAACATTTCTTTATTCATTGGAGCTAGGTGAATACGGCTAGTGCCGTCTACACCGTATATAAATATTGCATTTGCTAAAGGGAACACCTACGATAGCCCTGAGTTGTGACACACAAGGATTTCCCAAGGTCTACACAATCTGCGACAAACTTAATCAGAACAAAAAGAGCTAGTCAAAATTGAAAAGTTGTTTACCCACAACAATTTTTTTTGCATATCTAAGTTGGCCACATGAGGCTTGAATCTATGACTAGACAGCCACATTTTACCTTTATGATTTAGCAGATGAACCCGTTGAAATGTTCTGTAGGTCACAAAGTGGAGAGAGAGAACTTCAAAGAGTAATTTTCATAGGCTAGCCCAAGCTTGTGGTGGATGTGTGATGTGCCGGACATGGGCGTCACCAAGGTACACCTCGTACCGACATTAATGCAAACATGGAACTGTTGTTGGGCGTGTGATTTATAATTGAATTAATGGTTAATTCCATCGGGTACCAATCGGTTCCCAAAGCAATTTGGTAAATCGGCGGAGTGCCGCCGCTGACCGCTCCAAACCGATGAATGTTCTTGCACACTCATAAATTAGTTTGGCATGTGTTTTGGTTTGCGCCGAAATCAACGATATGTGCGGTCACTTCGATAGATAATATTGCATGAGCTTGTTCAACAACAGCGATTAACAACCAGCCTGGCCGTTTTTACATCTATATTTGTGAAATGATGGTCGGAGTTTTTGTACGATTGAACACTCTGATTTCATGGAATGATAAAATCGATATTAATATGTTTGATGAGTCTTTTAACAAACAAAAATGTTTTATTATGGAGTGTTGTAGCATAGCTTGCTATCACAATTTATTTTTGAAGAGTCCCTTAAACGCAGAATTATTAAATAGATTTTAATTAAACGTTAGCTACAATAAACAGACTCCTTGCAATTGCCTTTCACTACTGCAGGAGCCTAATCTTAGAAAAACTTTCTAAGAAGTTTGAGTCAAAGTAGATCCTGATTATTTGAGAGCTAATTCTATTACTGTTTATATTTGTACCGACTTGAGTACATCTCGTAAACTGATTCCTCAAAGAACACATAATACGTCATTAATACTTGTATAATTCTTGCTAATTGTGTAGGTTTCTCGTAGTCCGCTAGGTGTTCAGATATTAGCACTGCATAGAACAGTTTTGACTTTGTACAGAACATGTGGGCATCGCTAGCAAGGATCAATTTATAAGCCCTGGATTTGATGCGGTTATGAATGTTATGATGCACTGAGTTGACTGTTCTGGTGTAGTTGTGTAATGGGAGATTTTGAATCGTTTTATATTTTTGGACTTCGCTACTGGACAGTTAAACATTGTACTTGTGCCTAGCTTACCATTTGCTGGGCTAATCCTGTAGGGTTCACTTATGACAATTATATGTACAATCAGAATAAAAATTGTTCAGCAAATTGACCTCACGTCAGTTTGCCGTGTTATAGCCACTTCATACAAATTTTAAAGAATTACAGTTGTGGTTCGAATATACGGACAATTTAAGTTGAGAGTCCATCACTTTTCATAAATTTCCCTATCTTTACCTCGGATATGCTTAAGTAGGTATATACTTATAACTTATGTTACTAGTCTATGTATTTCAAGTGCTCCATTCGTTACTACTAAGCACTTACATAACTCTAGAGAAAACGTAAGCATTTGCTGTAACATTTTCTTACTTCGTTACTTGGAGAAAAGAAAAGAAAACAGTAGGTTTCGTCGACTTGTTGTTGAGAAGCTCAAAACGTTTTATCATGTTATTATTTTTGAGTAAACTGGAAAACATGTGTATTACACAATTATGTTCTAAAATATAAGTACTTACTGAGCTTAAAATGCGCTTAGTTTTCCGTGATAAAATCTGAGAATATTAATGTTAATAATATGAACAAATATATAAAAAACCGGCCAAGTGCGAGTCGGACTCGCGCAGCTAGGGTTCCGTACAAACCTGTAGGTATCCTCGGTTTATACATAAGGTTTATGTTTATGAAATTAAATGTTTTTTTTTTAATTCTTATATTTGAGTTGATTGAATGAAAGGTAAATTGCGGTTTACGATTTATGACGTATTAAAAAAAAACTACTTACTAGATCTCGTTCAAACCAATTTTCGGTGGAAGTTTACATGGTTATGTACATCATATATATTTTTTAGTTTTATCATTCTCTTATTTTAGAAGTTACGGGGGGACACATTTTACCACTTTGGAAGTGTCTGTCGCGCAAACCATTCAGTTTAGAAAAGAATGATATTAGAAACCTCAATACCAATTTTGAAGACCTATTCATAGATACCCCACACGTATGGGTTTGATGAAAAAAAAATATTTGAGTTTCAGTTCTAAGTATGGGGTACCCCAAATTTTTTTTTCTATTTTAGTGTGAAAATCTTAATGCGGTTCACAGAATACATCTACTTACTAAGTTTCAACAGCATAGCTCTTATAGTTTCGGAGAAAGGTGGCTGTGACATACGGACGGACAGACAGACAGACAGACAGACAGACAGACATGACGAATCTATAAGGGTTCCATTTTTTTCCATTTGGCAACGGAACCCTAAAAAGGAGAGGAAATAATCAAAAGGCATAAAAAAATTCGTCTGCATCGCTGTCAATGGGAGAGTGCCCAACAGGCTTGCAGTATTGCCCCGTTGTATAAAAAACGGCAATGCTGATTCTTCGGCAAAAACATAGGCCAGCCCTCTGGTCTCGTGAAAAACTCTTGAACTACCTATATGTAAATATCCTTACATAGTAAGTGGCCCAAGTGGTTTGAACTCGGTGACAACTTATTAAGGACCTCGATAATTATAAAATGTTACCGGCTCAATAAGACTCCCCACGCGTCCTGTGACCCAAAAAGACAATACCGAATTTCCTCGCTGAGTATATAATTATGTGGAGCAGTTATGGGACCTTCCTATTATAATATTACTGTACATCGTTGAGTGTTGGTATACTTAGTTATTTTTATGTCGGTCACCTTTAACCTCCACTTAGTACCTACCCTCTCACTTCAACACTTTTCATATTGTTCGCTGTGGTAAATCCCATTGCCTTTTAAACCGACCTTTGCTAGAATACTGAAAAAAAAAAACTCAGGAGAAAAATAATGGTACTTTCTCAAATAAAGTGTAAGTGTATACTAACTACACATATATCCGACCGACCTTTTGGTTGTGTTGTGTTTACCGCTAAGTCCCGGGCTAAGCTTAACCACCTTAAGGCTAATACCGGGATTTCCTTATCCCGTTGGCCCCTGGTCAGTTTGGCCGACGCCTTAACATCAATTAGCACTGTGTCTTGGACTTTGCTATCTTAACTGAGCCAACGCTTTGTTTAGATAAAAGGCTTTTTATCTTTTTGCGTACCAAGCTCGGCGCGTTCGCAGAAATAGAAAATTTAATTATTTTGCATACATTTGCATCTCTGGGCTGGCAGAAATAAACAAGGTACATAAAATAACTTTATATTTTACATCTATTTTGGCATAAAAGCATGCATAGACAAATTATTTGTGTTTATTTAAGGGAATAAAATGAGTCTTACGCGATCTTCATTAACAGAACAAAAGAAAATAACAAGAAATCTTTAAGTCGCTTTCTTTTGTTTATTTCGTGTAGGCGCCAGAAAATGGGAGTTCCTAATGAGTTATAAGATTTTAGACAGATTAATTCGACCATCACTAATTATATTATTATTTCGAAGGCTTGGGATAAACAGGATCTTAATTATTCAAATCCTAGAGTCCAGCAACAAATTAGTAAGTTAGTAGGTAGTTTACCTTCAGGTTTGAAATGAATGCTGTATGATTAATGCTATCATTTCCTGTGATTGATAATGGGAACCCAACCATCACACAGCCTGAAATATGTAATTATTTTTTTAGTTGTAAATGCTTTGAAACTCATAATATTTTTTAAACGCTTTTTATTACCTTCACTTGTATGTTTGTTTGTATGTTTGTTTGTAACCGACTCCTTATAGCGCGATTTAAACGACCAATTTCATTCAAACTTTGCACACCTGTCAAAGACCGATGACAATGCAATAATTTCATAAAGTTGTGCCATTATCCTTGCCAGGGTTACCAGGACAGCAAAAAACTGTCTTCGAAAACTACGCTGACATACGTCACAAACTACGCTGACATACGTTTCAAAATTCGAAACACCCTAAAAATAAAAATAATAGTTTAAAAAACTAAAAAACATGCTTTCATAGAAAACCAAACTAAACAGTACAAAATAATGGAAAAAAAGCGTAGGGTGCTTTTTAAGGTATTTTTTATTGATATCAGGCTTTTTTCCATTATTTTGTACTTTTCAGTTTGGTTTTCTATGGAAGCGTGTTTTTTAGTTTTTTAAACTATTCTTTTTTGTTACTAGCTTTTGCCAGCGGTTTTGGCGCCGAGGGTATTGATATTCATCCCACGGGAATGGACTATCGGGATTTAAAGTATTTTATGTGTTAATCCAGGTTATAATCTATGTGTGTGGCAAATATTATCCAAATTCGTTCAGCCGTTTTACCATGATTGAGTAACAAACATCCACACATACTAACTTTCACATTTATGATATTATTTGGATTACATCCTGATAAAAAACTTTTTCTTCACATTTTTTTTCAGGAAGTAGGTTGTTATTTTTTTTTGTAAAATGTTTTTATTTTAATTTTTTAGCTATGGGAGATACCCGCACTAATCTAATCGCGTTATTCATTCATTTGTGCGCGCAAATACTTAATGCAAATTTAAGACTTATATGGTATTCACATGGATCCCATTGTCCTAATGGAATCAAATTAAAATGGAACCATTCGGGAAGCACGAGCTTTCAAATAAAAAAAATCATCAATATCGGTTCACTTAAAAAAAAATACAGGCGAATTGATAACCTCCTCCTTTTTTTGAAGTCGGTTAAAAAATATAATTAACGAGTTCAATACTGAAACAGCAACACGATAGCAAACAATTGACAAATTCCATAAAAATATCCTAGTAAATGTAATTTTGGAATTTCAAGACATTTCATTATGATAACTTTAATTCCTACATAGCAGACATTTAATTTCAATAATTCTTCGTATATATAAGGTGTATCTATTCATACACAAAATATTTTAAGAGGTACACCTGTAGGTGGTAAAGAAACTATAAAAGCAAAAAGAAAATTTTTATCTAAGCGTTTTTGAATTTTCGTAATCATTGTAATTTTAAAACTGCTTGAGACGTTTTGCATAAAACCTTTACTCCAAATTCTATGAATGGCCCGCCTGACGCTGCGAGTGCGGTGACCGGACGGCACGAGCATGGCTGCGGTGTCTCGGGCCGTAAAAAATAAGAAGGAGCCAATATTCCTTATGTGCGTCAAATAATTTATAAATATTAAATTTAAAAAAAAATACATTTAGAAATTTTTTTTTCGTTGCTGTAGCTTCTTTACCACCTACAGGTGTACCTCTTAAAATATTTCGTGTATGAATAGATACACCTTATATAGGTAATTAGACCGATATCCAATTCCAAATGTATTTGGTTATTTGGTATCAGAACAAGCGAAATTGAAATTCAGAAGTTAGTTCAGCAATTGCGTAACCACTATTTATCTCAATCTCAATTTTTTGTAATAGATATAGCTAATTCATTGCTTCATACGTTTGGAAAAATTTGACTGTATGACGACGTAAATGACGCAATGAATGTTGTTGAACTGTCAATATGAAATGAATTACTAGTGATGTGTGCGCAGTTACCCGGCTGATTTGTATTGACAGCGTAACTACTAGCCGAAGGCGCTGGCAACAGGCGAATAGACAAACTAGACATTTGGATTGAAAACTATATTTAGGTTAGCTCATTTATTTAAAGTTAGGGTTATGATAATACTTTACAGACTTTACAAATTAATGAACTGGTCTATTCATTCGGCAAATTAAAATAGTTGGTGGCTTTCGTGATCTGTGATTGGCGGTTTCGAAAACTGATTGCAGATACACAAATAGCGGGGTTCGAAGTTATAGTAAGTCAATATTAAACCTTTTCGGGCTTCTCGATGGCGTGCTGAAGGCCGTTAGCATGTATAATCGCCCTTGTACGTTTTAAATACTCCCCTCCTTGCTCATTATTTAGCTCGTTTATTATTACTAACTACGTCCGTTTTCCTACACGGAATGATGTTCACACTTAGTCAATTTTTATATACCTAATTACTAGCGGACCTGATAGACGTTGTCCTGCACGAACAGCGCCACCTACCAAGTCCAAGTGTGAATCTAAAACATCCAAGAACCCAACCAAACACACACAAAAACTTTCATCAAAATCCTTCTAGCCGTTTAGGAGGAATTCAGTGACTTGCACACCTACAGATAGCATTGCCAACTTTTTAACAAGAAATCTATACTTACTATATAATATAATAACATCTATATATATAAAAGAAAGTTGTGTTAGTTACACTATTTATAACTCAAGAACGGCTGAACCGATTTGGCTGAAAATTGGTGGGAAGGTAGCTTGGAACCAGGAAACGGACATAGGATATTTTTTTTATCCCGTTCGACCATAAAGAGGAAAGATTTGATTGTTTGTTTGTATTGAATAGGCTCCGAAACTACTGGTCCGAATTGAAAAAATCTTTTTGGGTTAGGTAGCCTATTTATTGAGGAAGGCTAAAAGTTATATAACATCACGCTACAATCAAAAGGAGCGGAGCAGCAACGAAAAATGGATGAAAACTGGCAGGCAATTCGATGCGACGGGAAGGGTCACGGGAGCAAAAATTTGTCGCAGACGAAGTCGCGGACAGAAGCTAGTAATATTATAAAGCTGAAGAGTTTGTTTGTTTGTTTGATTGAACGCGCTAATCTCAAAAACTACTGGTCCGAATCGAAAAATTATTTTTGTGTTGGGTAGCCTATTAATCGAGGAAGGCTATACAACCAAGAGGAGCGGAGCAGTAATGAAAAATGTTGCAAAAACGGGGAAAATCGCACGGGTAGGCGATTCAACGCGACGGGAAGGGTCGGGGGAACAATAAATTTAACGCGGACGAAGTCGCGGGCAGAAGCTAGTAAAGTATATTGAGGTCTGAGAAGAATATTAAACAGTATTTTAGAAAAAAAAATACAGTCGTCTTGATAACCTCCTCCTTTTTTTGAAGTCGGTTAATTAACAGTATTTTATTTATTGAATGTTTTAAATACATATTTTTGAGAATTTCTTGCACAACGGCACAACTTATTAATTTACAGTCTTTAAATGTGAGCGTCAAAGTCTAACACTTATAGTGTTAATCATGTTGAAGCTGAAAACAGTATTTTGTATACTTTATTATTGTTCAACTGTAAAAAGTATAATGTAGTGAAAAACAGTATAATACTGGTTTTAACAGTATAGTTGGCAACCCTACCTACAGAACAATTATATAGGGTATGATTTAAGTTGTCGCCAATATAATTAGTTTTGTGTTTCTTAAATGTTTCTTTTGGGTTTGCCTGCAAAATAGTAGATTTGTCACCAAAATGTAGTCACCAAACAATATAAAATCAATTCCACAATAAATTACCTAAAATCATGGAGATATGGGGGCAAGTACCAAATAAATGTTTTTGTATGTATTTTAATAGGTTTGTCCTAATAGTATTCAAGCAAACTAATTTAAAGAGATCACCAATAAATCATATATTATGTCACTAGAAAATTTCATGAAGTTCCAAAAATGTAGGATTGTCGTCATCATCCTTTCAACCAAAAGAGTCTACTACTTAACTGGCCATGTGCCTCCCCCAAGGGTTTTAATTTCCACAGGTAGTATAAATATATTTAAATTAAATTTCTAGCAGAATAGTAAATAAAACACTTAATTAAAGTCAAAATAATCAATATGTATTGTTAAAAATAATAATCACTGAATAATCAGCGTTGGTTTGGCTTTTGAAGGGCGCGCCCTTTTTCTTTTCTGGCCGATAAGCACATTTTTTGCACAATTATAAACTGATGTATTAAATTGGTAACGAATACATAATTTTAATAACTGAACGAAATAAAATGTAACTACTGTATTGGTGACAAAATAACAAATAAAAAGGAGTCGCAGTCAGGGATCGATTTATCGATTTAGTTGGTGACAGATCTACCCTTCTGAGCACAAAGCTATTATTTAAGTAATAAAACTATTATTATAAGAACGAAGTTTATGTTCATGTAATGCAATACAATTTTATTGGTAATCCATCTCATATTTTACACATTATATTAACAATAATTTGATAATTCATACCTGGGAACACTCTTTGTTTATCTGAGAACGAAAATATTTCGTGGCGATAGATCTTTTTATTAGGTGATATAACTTGATGACAAATATAAATTTTGGTGACAAGAAATATAGTCACCAATTATATATTGAGTTCTCAGGTGACCACGAATAAATGAAACGTAATTTCCATACGTATAAACGCACGTCTCGAAATTATAAAACTGTCGACAAACGAATTAGCATTTTCTGATATTTTCATGAAAAAGCCGTTTGCAATTGAACCCACAATGATCATAACCAGAATACTGTAAATGCAAAAAAACTCTGAAAAATATACCTTACTCCGGTTTCGTAACCGTTCACTTCGATAAGTATTGCAGTAACCTGGAACACAAAATGTTTTCAATTAATATTGAATTGATCAAAGACTTATAACAGAGGTCAGTGAAATACTACAATATCATAAAACCCGGCTCAGACCGACGACGTCTTTTTATTTTCGGCTTTTATTAATATCGTTCGTTTCCGTCGACGCAATTTACAGCAACGTTATCGACACAAGCTCTCACTATCGACGTCCTGAGGCCATCAGAGGACCAGTAATGAAAGTTTTATGCCATTCTGATTAACCCCTGTGGTGTGGAAACGTAATATACTAACAAAACTACCCGCTATTTGCGCTCCAAATATAACGCTTCGGTTGTGAAATTATTTTAATTGAAAAATGTAATACAATTTCATTTCGCTCGTGGGATTTTTGTTGAATATTGCCTTTAAGCGGACGTTGCTAAAGCTGTAGTTTTTTATCAAACCTCTAATGATGCAAGGGCTATCATTCGAATGATCACCAGGAAAACGGATTGTTCATACAAGTAACATTTTGATTACAAAGAAGGATGTGGGTACCCATGTTCCAAATGATGAAGTAAGTAGTGACTCCATATAAATATTTTAAAAAGCCTTAGAAAAACACTTTAGAAAATAATACCGATTGTCACCATTTTCTTATTGTGAACACATAGAATCGCACTAACTTTTTTTTTAATTTTGACCTTACTTACTTTTTGAGAGATAAATGTCTTTAAACAGAAATGGATAACCATTCACTGCATATCAGTGGCAGATCCAAGATTGTAGTTTGGGATGGGTTTGACCGCGCTGGTGGTGAGTTAAACACAAAAAAGTTTTATTTGCTCTCAGATTGATTTTTGCAAATTTCTCACGGAACGTATAACAGAAAAAAAAAACTGTATGTCTGTTTGTTTTGGCTGATCTCGAAAATGGCAGGATCGATTTTGACGGAACTTTCACTGGCACACAGCTGATGTTATAAAGAGTAACATATGAATGTACTTTTGTCCCGGTAGCATGTTCCCATGAGACAGAAAGCGTCATCCATGCACGCGAAGCTGCGGGTAGAAATTGGTAGGTACTTATTAAGTTAAGGATAATTGATGACAATTGTACCTTAGGTAGTGTTATGCTTGTTTAAACGTTTAATTAGAATCATATCAAGTTCACTTGTAAGGTTTGTTAGGGAAGAATTTCGATGTTTTTTTTTGGGCTTGAGCCCGCTAGTACAACGAATACGCCACTGCTGTATACAATATCACTTCCCCACAAGACTTTGTGCAAGTAAAATAAAAACAAAAAGAGTTATCGCTTATCATTGGACGCAAGTCGTAAAAGTGACTGAGGGCGACGATAAGTAAGACAGGCGATGGATGGATAATTTATTGTACCAGGGAAACAATATAATGTAATGAAAACAAAATCAAACAGTAGGTATACGCAGTTCTCAGTACCGCACCTAACCTTTGTTATACGAAACACAATAGCGATAGCTGTAAAGTGAATATTACCTACTATTACAAGATTTATGACGATTGTGTTTATTAATTCTGAACACTATTATAGTTGTAGTAGTACTAAAGAAGTAAGTTCAAAAACTGAAACCCACGAAAAATAACGCTCTAAAAAGTATGAAACAATAAAATATTCTCATCAGAAAGCCATGGTTGTATGCCACTTTGCCCTAAAGCTTATGATCGCTGAATACTGTTAGAATGTATGAGTATTGTTTTATTAGGGTAGGTGGCATACGACTACAGCTTTCAGATGAGAATATTCTAAAAAGTATGAAATATGAAAATATTCTCTATTTTCAGGTTTTATATTTTTTTAGAACTTGATTTTTCAGTAGTGGGGCTTTAGTTTTTGAGTTTACTTATAATTTACATTATTTAGAGGATAGCTAATAATATATTTTAGATATGTATTTAGTTAGCTCTTTCATTTCATATGGCCAACATCCATGTAGGCTGTATAAAATAACCTCCTCTAGAGGGCGTCATATTTAAATTAACGTGACTTCCAACGATCTCTTCATCGCTTCATTTGTCAAATTATGATAAGTATGTAGTTTAAACGTTATGAGGGAACAAATGAACATATGTCCAAATATACATACCCACATACATACATACATACCGGTTAAAATCACAACCCTCCTTTTTGCTTCACCGTAGTCGTGTAAAATTAGATAGTAGTCTCTACTTTTGTTGAAGATTTATTACGCACCTACAAATATGCCAATACCGACTTCTGATAATATAGTTAATGCACTGGACTAAGTGCAAACCGACACATACACTCAGAAGCCTAACATAAACCACTACCAAAGCAGATTAGGTCGTTTATAGATAATCGGGCGTGTCAGGCAGAAATACATTAAACCGTCGTAAGGGATCCATTTTCACGTTATTGACACGGAACCCTATAAAACGTGCGCGGTTAAGGCTTGAGATCTGAAAAGCCAAGCCACAAAGAGAGAGCAATCCTTTCTTAATGGAACGTTAAAAACACGAAGCTACGATTGTCACGGCGAGTTTTTGCTTCACTGTTCAGTCACGCAGCGGTCACACTTATATCTACTACCTTCGATATAAAAACCAATGTCGCTGGCTCTTTGGCTCTTCCTTTATAAATTCTGAAGTCTTGGATTCCCAGCTTTTGTTTTGTTTCGGATCACTTCCCATTGTTTTTAATCGATCATTCGAGAACACTACTCTGATAAACACTCCATTTTGAATATAAAGAAGCATCTTTATTCTGAATGTTGTAAACATGAGCGTCTGAGTGCTGAATTTAATTCATGTAAAGTGATTTAACTCGACTATCAACGACGTCAAAAGCCTGATACATTTCTCATTCATTATTTATGTTGTAAACAATACTGCTTCACCTCTAATTGACATTTAAACTGACTGAATCTGACTTACAGACCAGCCGCGCCAGGTTGAATTTAGGAAATCAAATTATCGCAATATGATAACAAAACAAGCGCAGTTTTGTAATATTATCCGTTTGTTTCCACGACCACAAATTCGTCTGTTTTTTTAATTAGGCTTGTGTTACTTGAAATTAGATATGTAGGCAGAGAAAGGCAACATGTCGATTCGGTCTGTTGGTGACTGCGTAAGTATGCCCAGTGGAAGATTACTCACCGTGACAAGTGACTGCATCTGATCCCAGAGAGTTCATTACCGAGGCACAGAAGTCGATGGGACCACTTCATTTGAATACTGTTTGGCATTGGCTCGCCCACATTTTACCTCGTTTAGACAAAATGGACGTCAAAGTACCTAACTTTATTTTATTTTGGTGCAAATAAAAGTAAAATGAAACTAAATATCTTTCAATATATCTAAATGTACCTACTAAACATAGTACGATGAAATGTAAAATTTTCTTGCTGGCGCAGGATTATCGCCGACGCTCTACGCACATGTCTGTATCTTGTTGCAACTAGGAAACCCTGCTCCAAATATATTGATTTTATAACAAAAACGAGGGGATGGTTGCACGCGGGGTGAATGCCCTTGTCACTGCAGATTCGCCCCGCCATATTGGTTGGGGTTCCCGCGTCACTAATGGAGTAGCAACGGCTAAAATATGAGCCTGTGTGTCTCTCCATACGTTGAAAAACATGCGGACTCAGACAAATCATTTTTGGAATTAATTCTATTACACATTTTGGCAGCTGTTGCCCGCAACGGTTTATTTAATTTTTCCATATCATAATGGTACCGATTCCCTTGTTCACAAACTAAACTAAGTTTAAGTTCAGTGCATCTTTTTCTTTGTATTTCATTAAGAAGAGAACAAAAGAAAATTTTTAGTTTAGTCCTGTCAAATTAATCAGCGCCTGTCACTACTCCATACAAGTTTAGACGTGATTAAAAACTTGCCTACTAAAATTACGTCAATTTACGTCAAGCGCTGATTAATTTGACAGGACTAAACTAAAATTTAAGTTCTGTCCTTTCCTTAATGAAATAGAAAGAAAAAGATGCACTGAACTTAAATTTAGTTTAGTTTGTGAATAAGGGAATCGGCACCATTATCTCTTGTGGATTAAGTACGAGTACCTACGCTCTCTCTCTTTATATTTTAATATTTTTATCCCTATTAGGAAAATTAAAAGTTTTGACTGGCATACGGTTTACAGGACCATTCTTATTAAAGGTGATCAGGGTGAGTTAGTCAAAATCCTGGTTCTATTTTATGTAAATACTAACTATGCCCGCGGCTTCGCCCGCGTGGATGTCGGCAATTATCCCTCGGAAACATGCTACCAGAACAAAAAGCCTATGTTCCTTTTTATAACATTAACTATCTACTAGTGGAAGTCCCAAGATCGTTCCAGCCGTTTTGTAGATAAGCTGGAACGAACAAACTAACAGGCAGACCGACGGGCATTTTTTTTGTTGTAAATGCTGTAAGTATACACGTTAATTTACATTTAGAAAAAGCTGTGCTCGACATTAAAAACAGACACTTCAATTTTATTTATTTGCATAGATTTATAGATGAAACAACATCAATTTTGAGAAGGTGTCAAATGTGTAACAGATAAGTACCTCAAGTGCAACCTGAGGTTCCTACGGGGACTGATTGTCAGACATACCTAGATGTACTACCTATATAGACATGTATTGTTATAAATCATGAGATCTCTCCTTAATATCGGGTAACTTTGTTTCCATTTGTAGATTTTAACTTCTAATCGAATCTGGTTTAATTGACCTTTGCAATTCATAGAGTTGATTTGAATTTCAACCAATTTTAAATTGGCTGTTCCTAAGTGAATTCAGTTAGTGGAAATAATTTCAATTTGTAAATACCTGCTGGTTGTATTATGAAAGTTTATCAAATTCGCTTATGATTATACAAATAAAATTTACATAAAAAAGCCTTTTCGTGCAAACTAGTTTTTTAGAAGGCGAAGCTACCTAGGTTGGTATTTTTCTGAAAGTTTTCGCCTCCGAAATATGGTCTGCGTGAAACTTCCACGATAAAGCGCCGAGTTTCAGCCTAAGACACATATAATGAATAAAATCCACTTCGCTGTAAGAAGTCTAATGTTATATAAGGGACTTTTTGTTATCTCTTCCAGTACAGTACTTAACCATATTATGTAGCAATGTGCCTATAGCTACGAGCTACGAATTCAGAAATGTGTAATTCATTTTTGGAGTAATTTATTTGTTGTAGTTGAAAAAGTTACCATCCATGGTCGACACTTAGAATATCACCATACCTACCATCTCTACTTCCAGTAAAGGTCAAAAGACAGTGTATTTGATGTAGGTTCTTCCTACTATTTATTACGTATTTGATCCTACGAAAGCATAGAGGGTAACTAAATCTTTGAACAGCCACGTATACAGAAAAGCCAATTCACCTGTCCCTGAAACAAGATCAGGATTACCTATATACACGCTTAACTTCGTTGACCCCTCTTTACACAGTGTACACGTCATGTGTATACGTCATATGTATACGTCATGGTCCGTGACGTATATATCTAGCCTTTCCAATAATAATACGTTGCTTGGGCGTATTTGTCAAAGTTTTTCGTATAGACATCGAAAGTTTGAATTGATGTACGACGAAGTAAAGGCGGAACTTAGGAGATGTTGGCAATGTAAGTATAATGTTAAAGGTAAGTATCTATCACGTTTTCTACGTTGGTCTAAGTGTCTGATGATTGCCTCGTTTGTCTTCTGGGTGCGTTCCCGACTTCAGACAAAGTGTTATTGGATTTTCGATTAGGAGTTTCTCTGTAGGAGACCTGAGTCTAGATTGGTGGCCGGTTGATGGCCGTAAGCGCGCCCCTACTGTCAACACAACAGGTAAAATGTGGGTGTACGACACACGTCCACAGACACCCACTGCTGACCAATACCAATATTGATACACCAATAATCTAATGAAGAAATGATTAATTTAATAGAATTTTTAACGATGACGTGGGTATGACGTATGTACAAACCTTTAATCATTGAATACATGCTTTCGAGTGTGACGTTAGCTTACTACCACTACAGTTACTAAATTTTACTGAATAAACTACTAAAAATATTTACTCAATCCGTTACTGTAATCTTAGTACAGATCATGCTATAATAATGCTTTGTGTATGAGCGATGGATGAAAATATCTGTACAAACCACTCCTTTGTTATAACCTCGTGTAAAGTGTAACCCAGAAGGCAGGTACACGCCACATTGTGTGCAAGTACTAAACATAAAGGCCAAGCCTGAATAGTGCATCATATTTTGTGGATCGCCTCAATATAATGTAAAGGTGTCCGCTTTACGTTGAAACGGAGATCTTTGCCATTGTGAGTCGTGCATTCAAGAGGATTTTAACGAGAAACTGTATCGCATTACCGCTTGCGGTATAGAGAGGTGGTACATCTTTGCAGGTCGTAGTGATCAATGTGCTTCTACTACGTTACCTCATTCGTCTAATTACTTCATCCAGCTAGCTTTTACACTAGTAAAGGACAGCAGTTTGAATGTAATGTAACCCATTAACTATTTTAGTAAACACTGTTTGTTACTCGTAACGTCGTCGCTCCAAAAAATTGGTGGAATGCATCTGCTTGCATTTGTGTTTATGGCATGCAACTAGGCACACTGACTGCAGCAGGTGGTTCCTACAAAACTAACAGAACAGTGCGTCGGGAGTCATCAAAAGGCGTGTTGACTGACGAGCGGTCAGCTGGTAAACGAGTAGGATAGAAAGGATAGCAGGGCTGACGCGATACTCGGTGCGTTCGGCACAGAATTTAAGGAATAAAAATACAATTGTGTTAATCTATACCGGATGAAGTTAACTTACCTTGCGAAACTCTGCAGACGTGTGATGGATGTCAATGTCTAAACACGATAAAATTAAAGGATTTGTTACTTTTTTAGGGGTCAACTACCTGTCGTCTCTGGTCGTGTTGTTATTTGAGTATGAGTTGAGAAAGTATGATCTAACGTGTTTATATACCGATCGATATTACGAATCATGTCTGAGAAGTTTACACAAAAACTGACTTTTTAAACTGATATTTCAATTGAGTCTATTCAGTTGAAATATCAGTTCAAAAAAAATCAGTAACTGCTTTTTAGTTTTATCTTGCTTAGATATACCCATGATGTCTGCGGAGTTTTGCTAGCTAACTTGATTTTACCCTGTATAATGGAGTTTCAAACTGTACACTGGTATACACACATGCATAAGCCTACACCTCCTTCTCTGCTACGATCCTTACATAATCTTTATAATAGTAATCGACAAAAAAATTTGAAGTGGGCCTGTTCATATTCACAAAAGTTGGCCTTTGAATTTGCCCTCAAACTTTCTTCCGCAGTTTGAACATTTTTACAAGAGAAATTTGATCGCGCAACCAGTTACAACTGTTACAACTGGAAATGTATGTAGGCAAAGTCTCAAAGTTAATAGAGGCCGTCTGATTTGTACGTGGGGCGGTCGGGCGGTCCGTTACCACGCACGTTTCTGGCACCCTAGCAACACTCCCCTCACGGCTACGCACTTCCTTATACCCGGCTGCCTCAGTACCTACCCGGCCGGCTCCGCTACTTGCGATAACTTTGATAGCTGACGGTCGGGAATTGGACACCGACTGATTGTGTTTACTACCTACAGAACATTACGTAAACGGTAGTCGTCCGTCCGTCCTTCCTGTATGACTGTAGCGCTAGACTAAATATCGATCGAGTGTCATACTTAAAAAAACTTGGAGGTAAGAAGCTGACGAACGAAGAATATAAAACGTTAATTCTAAAATGCTGTTCAGTCACATAAATAGATTTGTTTCAAATATGATACAGAATGAAGTAAACAAGCCCTTTCAATTAGCCGGGAAAGTATAAATAAACACCCACATAGACGGAGCAATCGTAACAAATAGCATCAAACAGTTTCCATTTTAGAATCGAACGAACGACTCTCGGTAATCGCAACTAAAGGACATCAATAGCACGGGACTATGTTTAGAAAATCATTCTAAGATTAAATTCGGATCCCTCCGACCACAAATCAGTAACGAGTCCTTATTTATTAGGGTAGAAATAAAATATAGCATCAACTTTTCATGTAACATGCTCAAATGGGAGGTTTGGTTACAAAGTTTGTTCAAGGAAAACGTCTCGGTTCCACCTAATAAAAGAATAAATGTTTTTTGTAACAAAAATGGACAAGATTAAAGTGTGATATAAAATAAGATGCGGAGGAGTCAGGGGCTATGAATTCCGACATATGGGCTTCATCGATTTATCGGTTGCGTATAGCAAAAGTTATTATATTAACATCTATTATGAAGTTGTGCTATTTTGTGCCTACTGCGAAATGTATCTACGTATCTATCCGTAGTAAGAACTTCTGATTATATGTACCGACGTAGTTATAGTAACTGCTATCGTTTTGCCATTGATAAATGTTGTATAGGAATGGTCAGGACGGTGTAGGCGTATTTGGAACTTAACAATTACTTGCACGAAGTTCTGACAACCGGTTTCGTATCATATCAATTTGATGATGGGTATAAGAGAATTGGTAGAATGAAAGTTTTTATGACGTGTAGTAAGTATCGATTTAATGAGAGCGAATTATCGATTTAATGAGAGCTTTGCACGTAGGTAATGGAAAACGTTATGGATCCATGAGTTATTAATTGACTACGTCAGGTCTTTGATTTCTAGGCAATTATAATTGTATTAAATTATAATTGATCGCCCACTATAACATGGGACTTGAATACAGCTCGCGGAATGTACTATAGGTATATCTCTGCACAACCTAAGGGGAAACAAGACATGATTTTATGTTATTAAATGTTATAATTGTATTATCTTTTAATCATATTAGAATTAAAAGATGTAAGACCAGTGGTGGCCCAGTGGTAATGCCCCCGACTTACGTATTGTTAGACGTGGGTTTGCACCATCATCTACTAGTCACAAAACGGTCAAGGAAAACATCGTGAGGAAACCGGCTTGTCCTAGAACCAAATTGGAGACATGTGATCTTTACCAACCTGCACTGGGCCCGCGTGGTGGGTTACAGCCCACCTCCTCTCACAGACAGGGCCTCGTGTCTGTGAGAGGTCCCAGCAGTGGGAACGTTATAGGTTGATTATTCTAAAGAAGGTAAGATACTTTCATGTCCGGAATAGTGTAAATTCGCTTTGGTCGGGTGCCACATTTACGTACGTAGGAAAGGCATTAATAGCGATGCGTCATACTCTTTATGGGGACCATACAATTCATTGTTATTACGTCACTGCCTACCCACATTATGATATACCTTACACACATTATGTCATTATTAGTGAACAAAATATAAATAGCATTATAGCAGTCCATTTATTTGATATCAGTATTTTTGTAAGACGATTTTATCAAAGTTTTAATATAAAGTATATTTTAATAACAGGATGTTGCAGTAAAACAGAGCTTCAATGAACACACGTACCGTACAAACACAGCGCTATAAATCGAGTTCGACTGCAAAAAATGGCAAAGGAAATGATCCTACTTATCTTTCGAATGGTCTTTTAAGTATCCACATTCGTTTTACATAAAGACGAATTTAGCAGAATAAGTAGGATATGGGTACAGTGGGATAAAAGTACAAGTCGAGTGCAGGCGTTCAGTGAAACGTTTCATATGTAAATGGCCCCGTAATCTGTAGGAGGCTCCCGGCGAACACATCTATCCTCGGATCGGACTCAACTGCGAAACTTTTCGTCTCTGATATGTATTCCCCAGTAAACAGTAGACTGGAAAGTTTGTCACAGTTTTATGTACAGGCGAACTAGCGACGATACATTTGCAAGTACTCGGCTGTGAAGCGAAAGGTTTTCATGCCTTCTTTATATCTTTTTTCCATTTAAAAATATCGCTTTGACAGCAAACTCTGTGCGCTAACGGTGTAACTGAGATAATAACTTTTCCCCGCGTTCCATTCTCTCGGCTTTGTTAATATTTTAAGCGCTATTCAAAGTACCGTGTAAAAATGTTGTTTTTTTTTTTTCATTTTATACTAGGATGTAGTCTTTGTCGTCTTCAGTACTAAGAAAAACAGCAATGCCTTTAAGTCATTAAGATACGGACATGGGAAGTTATCTTTTTCTAGTGTTCAGAATGTAATTATTATAAAAAAATTATTGTTCTGCATATGAGAGGCACATTATCAACTAAAACGAATGATTTCAGTTTTATTAAAATTTCCTGCTACTTGAATGTGGTAACCAGTTCTCTGTTTCTTACACATGCCTAGGTATGACTAATTTGTGAGTTTGCACGTTATATCCTAGACGGAATATCTTGAGTCACCCAGATGGCGTTTTATTGAGTAAGACTACTAAATCTTATTACTCACATACATATGTTTCATAACACTTGAATAACATTTCACCAGATCTTTGTCATAGGGATATATCAACACTAGCCTCTTTTGCATGTTCTTTGTCTATAATCTCTGAAGCATAATTATTTATTAGAAATGTGTGGCATACACCATCAAATTGAACGACTTTCTCCATGAAAATAGATAATATCAAAAATTTGTCTGCGGTGCCATACATTTGGGTTGAGTATGTATGGAAGTTTTGTATGGGACAGTCGATAATTTTTATCATGATGGTGGTTCTATGGAGAAAATAGTTAATTTGATGGTCTGTATCATACCGTTAAATAAGACCACACCTTTCTGGTACATGCTGTATAACAAGTAATAACGCAAAACGTTAAATCTGTATGGAGAGTTCGCAATTCACAATACAATAAATTATCATGAGTAATTTTCCTGTACGCACACCGACAATTTATTGGATACCAATCATTTTGTTCATTTCGTCCCCGGGGTGTCTATAAATTTCAGGAATATCTTAACTCAAAACATTTCAATTCAATTGAAAGGTTGGAAGATGGTCTTTAAGAGCTATTTCCATTAATTGAAGGAGTTCTATTTAAAGTTTCGTTTTATTGCTCTAGGTTAAGAATAAAATTGTCTATGGTAGCGATTATATCTACAAATATATACATAATCGCCACTCCAGACCATTTGACCCCATCGGCCATCTGTTCTGCGAACAATGTCTCTTGCCCACTGCCACTTAAGTTTGGCAATTGAATAGCCTGAAGGGCTATGTGGGTTACCTTGGTTCTCCTATGGATACGCGTACTTACCGGAAGACATAGCGTTGGAAGACCTCCCACAAGGTTGCCCGATGATTTGACGAAGGCCACAGGAATCTCTTGGATTCGAGAAGGACAGCAGCGGTCGAACTGACGGTGCGTGGTTACACGACGACCCTTGCTCGCGCCAGCCCGCGCCGCTGAGTCTGTAGCTTTAAACTTATCCCTAAATAATAATCATTCAGATCCAGCCCGCCCCTTGCTGCAAGCAGTCGCTCTAGTTTTAAGTTCTTAAACTCTGACTGGAGGCTTAATTTATTAAGGTAGCCGCAGGCAAGTCCGGTTAAGTAGCCGGCAACCTCATAGGTTGACCAGCAAGGTGTCATTCCAAAAAAATGGGTTTTGTGACGGCCTAATGTCCGGCAGTGGATTTCTTTCTGCTGAAATAGGCATAGGCTGCGATGTCGGTATATTTTATTTTGAATCTTAGGTAATCTTTTGTAAGCAACCTATTTCATAGAAATGAAAGTGTCAAAATATCTGAAATTTCCTAGCGGGAGTCGCCTTTGCCAGAAGAAGTTTTATAGCTTCAAAAATATTATTTCATTCGAAATAGTTGTAAATTATTATTCAGTCTAATCAAATATTTATAGTAAAAATCAGGCTTTGAAAGAAAAGAAAATTGCCGGAAGAATCTAGGAATTTAAGTATATCAGGTTTCAATAAGCAGTAAAAACTTTTTTATAACAGTAAAACTGGTTGTTTTGTTACAAAAAAATAGAAGAGGAAGCCATTTATTTTTTTTAATGAAATAATACTTTTTTTCAATAGTAGGTATTAAACAAATGGCGTGAACTGCTTTTCATCTAAAATTGCTAGTCTAATATGAAAGATAGGTTAGTATTAATTGGTAAGTCACCTTTTTAACCGACGAAAAAAAAAACGCAGGAGGGTTGTCAACTCGACGACATGTGCATCTACGAACATCCCTGACGCGCGAAACGGGGCAGCCCCACCAGTATCCTAAACGCATTGTTATATTGAACGCGGAGAGCGCTGTACGATCTTTGCGTATATCTAGCCCACCGGCTACACGTGTAAAAGGCAGTACAGTAGGCTCGAAAGAACGGAAAGTGAGCATCGTGCAAACCTGCGAGCCAGCAGCGGCGAGGCGTGAATTTTTCTAAAAGAGAAGCCGAAGCGAAGTCGGCCTTAACTTACTGACTCATCAATAAAGAATACTTACTATCATTCTAAAATTAATATAGGAATGTAATGAATTAAATGCAATTAAATTGAACAGATGAAAACGAATAAAATATGCAATATTCCTCTATCTCGTTCTCGCCGACGCATTTTTCTATACCTGTCTCTGTCATAACCCGTTGTACAGCGGCTTGCTCTCGTACATATCAAGCGGTGCCACGTGACCTAAAGTGACATCATTACGGGATCGCTGTTGTATGAATTTTTAGTTCCCGATTATGACGTTTTGGCGCCGGGTTAATTTAGAACATTTCTCTTTTGTTGTAATACAAAGGTATAAATAACCTTTTTTGTTGTTTGAATGTTATGGTGAATTAAATACCCGTAGTGTAACTATATTTATTGACAATAGTAGCCACTATTTACATACTATTGTATTTTTAATAGTGATAAATATCCAATGCGAATCCCCGAAGGCAAGCCGGTAGGAATCGTGTTATATGGTGCCTTCGCCACTGATGTATATATTTTTTTATGTATGACCACGCATAACTTTTTACGTAGTAGTCCGATTGTGATAATTCTTTTTTTATTGGATAGAGTATACTTTGCCAAGTATTATTAGTTCATTAAAGCAAAAAATTACTTATTAACAAAAATAAAAAAAAAATACTGAAAAGCAAAAAATAATAAACCTTAAAATTATGAGCGATCTTTGTTCATTGATTTTTCAGCGCCGATTCAAAATTTTAAGGTTTATTTTTTTTTGCTTTTCAGTTTTTTCGGCGGTTTAATTTTTAGGGTGTACTACGTGAGCTCGACAAATGAATATGAGAATAACACTTGTGCGACAAAACTGTACTGCGACTCACAATAGTTCAAATGCACGCTTGTGCGACACACTCGAGCTCACATAGTACACTAGGTTAGGTTAGGTTAGGTTAAAACTGTGACCTCCTACGCATGAGCCGAGCGAGCGAAGCGAGCGGTGCCGCGGCAGCGGCCAGCGAGAGCTAGAAACGACTAGATTCAGTGTGTCGCACAAGTGTGCATTCGAACTATGGTGAGTCGCAATACAGTTTTGTCGCACAAGTGTTATTCGCACATTCATTTGTCGAGCTCACGTAGTACACTCAATTCTTTGTTAAAAAGTTTTTTTTAAAATTAAATATGACGTCTTTAACAATTGACTTAAAAACACACACACTGTCTAACACTTTTGTCAAT
This sequence comes from Aporophyla lueneburgensis, assembly GCA_932294355.1. NCBI lineage: Eukaryota > Metazoa > Arthropoda > Insecta > Lepidoptera > Noctuidae > Aporophyla > Aporophyla lueneburgensis. The sequence goes on along the minus strand of OW028746.1, from coordinate 13,768,974 downwards.
TAACAAAAAGAACACGAACATAAAATAAAAATCAGCAAATAGTTTTTGATATTGTTACTTTCTATGCTATGAACACAACATATCAGTCCATTGCTGTCCCCCTGCTGCTGCTCAAACACGGAAGGCGAGAGCATAATCATCACAGTTGCTCAAAGCGTATTGGCCGTTTCAAACTTCAATTATAAATCCATTTCTTCGCTATATTTTTTTCTCTGTAAATATTTTAATTACTTCAGTCAAATCAAATACATTGAAAATAACTTTTGTACATATATACAAGTACCTACTTACAAATTATTTATGTTTTACAAATAAAAAATCTTGCTGTAAAACAACCAACCAACTTATTCTGTAAGCAGGTTTCAGTGGATAGCTTAATATTTTATATTTTAGTTTAGTTTTGACAGTGGGCGTTCCCTTACAAGAAAAATCATCAAGATCTGAATCGAATAAAATATAATTCAATTTTTATCAAAAAAATACAGACTTAGGTACTATTTTTTTCTTCTAAAAGAAACAGTCCCGGTCAGGTAGTAAAGCTACCATTAAAACTCTGTAAAAACTTATTCGACTCTATCAACCGTTTGCAAAAATGCACTGCGAATGAATGGTGCCGTCTACATCACTTAAACTTCAGAACAATAGAACTTGAAATCAACTTAGACAGTATACATTGGAACTGCGTTTTTGAGTATGGAAAGTTGTTATAATTTCTATAATTCCAAATCGATACCTTTATAGGCTTATCTTGTTTTGTAACCATGATTAATGTCAAAGATACTCAGGTATCATTACTTTGCCCTGTTCAAAGAATAGTCACCATTTTGTGGTTTTGCGTTGATTCCGTGATTACGCATTTTTTGTTGGGAAAATTCGTTCAAGCTTTGGACTTGGGTTTTTGTGGGTAAGTCGTCATTGCAGCGTGACAATACCAGAGTTTCTTGCCCGTCCAGTAAGTACGTAGGTAGATACTTGAAAATATCAAAAACACGAATCAAATTTATTGCGTAATGTTGGATGCCGTTATGCTGAAATATTAATAGAAAGACGAAAGCTCATAGTGTCCGACGAAGTAATAAATATGTCGGCCTTCTGAGATAAAACCAGAAAATCAAAACAACGATCAAACATGTGATTTTATGAACGTGCAGCAAATTTTCATTATACGAGCTGACACAACGATTACGTCCAGATGAGAGTGTGCTCGTAAACCGGTGCCGTGACTCGTGTGACAGCTAGACTGTGCACACAATGTTCTATGCAGGTAAATCAATCGTGAGTTCGGTGGCTTCTCACGGAAAGCTCAGTCAGAGGGCTCTCAAGTCGATCGCGCCTTCCATTCAACGCCTTTTTGTACTGCACGCCATTTCCTCTCGGAGAAAAAATGTCGAGCGACAGTGAGACGGACGTTAGTGGTTCTTGTGATATTTTCGTAATATCACTTGGGAGATTAGATTTTGACGTTGAAGAGCTATTCTGCGGTCTCTATATTTGTAATAGAAATAACAGGTTAACTAATAGTAAGGTAGTTTTCTTTAAACGAGTGGTCATAAACAAGCATACCTAACTATTAGAACTAATTAACTGGACCGTTGCCTTAAACTGGTAACTCTGTTTTGCGCTAAATCAACTCGGTGGGCTGTGACTATATGTATGCATCGTTGCGTTCTTTAAACCTAATTTGCTAGTGATGTAGCGGTATGTGAAATCGTTGCACGAGTAGCATATCATTAGGAGCTTTGTTCACCCGGAAAAGAAAGCCGTAAAATGATAAGTGCTCTATAACTTAACCTACTTGCGTTAGTCGTTCTATAGAGCCTGCGACTATACCGCTATAATGATTGTAACAATAATTACTGTATAATTGGAAACTGAGACTAATCCCGAGATAAAACAGGAAATACTTAAGACTTTATCGCCGCAGCTTCCTCTATTATACCTTTTTTCCGTCGTGCGAGCGAAGTTAATGAAATAAAAATATAAAACTAGTCATCATGTACACTCCACATTAAAGATCGATAAAAAAGAAATCGATGTTTATAGCTGTTCGCAGACGCACTGAGTAAATCGGATCGACATAGTTTTTGCTCCATTAGATAGGTGTGCAGCGAGTGAATATAAGGCAGGTGTTGTTTTATCAGCGGACGGGAACGTTGCCCTCACTTCCGCCCTTATCTGAGTTTACTTATCTTTGCCTGAGAACCGCCGGTGACAAGTCAGCTGAGCTCTTTTCATTCATACGTGTATCGAATATATCGATATTTTACACGGCTGTACTTAGCGTAGATAGACAGATACTAGTATTTGTTCCGCTAGTTCCGTATGTATTAGTAAATACAAATTCTGGGTTACGACACAAAATACTAAAGTGGTTGGTATTTGCCTTCGGAATGTGATTGATGTGATTGTTGTAGTGGAGTATGTGGACATGTTTGATGAGCTTACAGCGTTTGACAGCTGAAATAAATAGTTTCAACGGAATAAAGCCATAATCATCAATGATTATGTAATTTACTATAACACATTTGGACACCGCGCTGCTTTGAATACCATAGAAACAAACATGAAAATTTTAATTAGCGTGAAATTAGAGCGGAAATAATCTTTATTTAATAAGCAGAAAATCCTGACTTGACAGTTTCTTTTGTAAAGTTTGAGACAAACCCTTACATTTTCCGATTAGCTAACTTTCAAACAACTTATATTGAAAGCAGAAATCTTTGGCTTCACTAAATTACTTTTATATTTCGGAGAAAGTACTTTCGAAATATATTTTGTAAAATAGGTATATTTGACAAAGAAAGGATTGAAGTTAAACGCCCTATTTATCCTTTACCGGCTGAGCTGCGTAGCCAACGATAAAACTCAAGATCAAAACCTGTGAAGGGACGTAACATACGAACAGGTATTGGCTATCAAGAGAGTGGGTAAGTGAAATAAAATGTTAGTGGATTGGAATCTCGCCGCAGGTTAGGCCGCGAGGACTCAACACTCGCAAGCGGTCTATTGATGTTCCCGCTCCGGAAAACCATCTCAATGAGCCTACACACCTATTTTACATACATACTGCCTTCGTAATGGTCGCGTAGACGAGCTAGGCGTGAACCGATTCCAGATAAAATACCTATTTCCCTGGAAATATACGAATCCCTTAATCTGCATCGCAACAGCAAGTACGTTTAACGCTTTGTATTTTTAAAACTACAGTTACGACACGTGTAATTTATATGCATGAAGGCCGTCAGGACGCCGGCAGCCATAACTTGAAGCGATGAAAAAATGTTTATTGAATAACGTCTAAGTAGGTGCTCAAGAGGAAAGAGGCAGAAAAAACACATAATGTTTCTAGGTTATGTAATACCAGGGTCCATAAATATAAAGTATAATACGAGTACGTAGTGAACTAGGCAGGCAATATTTACTAAGTTAAACGAATCAACCCAATTGCGGCGGAAACGTACGCGCGATGAAAACGTTGAATATTTTAGTGAACAAAGAATTTAGTTAAATATTTGCTTTCCCAAACGCTCAAATTAGATAAAATAAAACGCGAGGAACGCAAGTCAACTTTGGATGATAAATGTTTCGTTGCCATAATTTTTATATCTTGCCAAGGAGGTACTTATTGGTTTTTGCGCAGCTTTGAGAACGAACGAGAAATCCGGAGCCATTTGTTAGAGTCACGTTAGTGAAAAGGGTTGTCTGAATGTTTTAGAAGAAGCCTAACAATCTGTCAGTGCTTGTTGCTGGTCTATTGCTTCAACAGATAATTTATTTCTTATCTGTAACCTCTATTTAGGTAATAAAAAACTTTAGCTGTTTGCGTTAATGTCAGTTTGCAGCTATTTAATATAGAGCTGGGCAGGACGGCAAGATTCGCGCACGTATTGGACGCAACAAAGTGAATTTAGCGAAAAGCTCTGAGTTCCGTGCTAATATTAAACTTGTGCAGTATATAGCACGTTTATATAGGTATTTGAGGCTACCTATTTGATTTTTTCAATCTCTTCCTACTATGGAAAAGCACATAACCCGCGCTGGTGCATATTGATTGAAACTTAATTAGAAAACAACCCAAAAAAAAAACTGACCTAATTCCTGTGTTTTAAATGGTTGTATTATTGATTCCTTTGTTGAATTTAAATGAAACTAATTTACATAAAACCACTTTTGGCATGAATATCGTCGGTAAAAAGTGTATAAACCGCAGTATGTAGTGACAGTATGCCAACACGTCGGCTATCTACCTACTAGCACACCAGTAAACCTTTCTCGTAGAGCTTTACGATTTGTGGGATGATAAAACGAGCAGTTAGTCCATTCCGCTCTTTTTTCCCTTTATTTGCAGGAAGACGCAGATTTTCATGTAATAAATAAAGGTTTTATTATTAGTTAACGCTTAATACAGGTTAGCGGAGTTCTACACTAGAATTTACGGTGGCATGTGTGTTCGTATACGTTATAACCGCAGGCAACACAAATATATTATGAAATATGCACGGATGTCATTGAAATAACTGAATGTGCTTCTAATGCACAGGCATTCACTTCAATAAAAGCTTCGGGACTACTTCACCCAACTTATCGTTTCATTTTGCTGTCATTGTATTTTTAACCGACTTCAAAAAAAGGAGAAGGTTGTCAATTCGAATGTATTTTGTTATGTTTGTTACCTCATTACTTTTGACTGGATGAACTGATTTTGATGATTCTTTTTTTTATTTGAAAGCTGGTGCTTCCCGAATGGTCCCATTTCAATTTGGTTCCATTCGGACAATGGGATCCATGTGAAAACCATATAAGTCTTAAAGAACAGTGGCGAACTCCCGAACAAATTTTTGTTGACATTTTTTTTTAGCGTCTGCCTATGAAAAATATGTAAAAGTATAGAGATTGAATTGCTGAACAGTTTTGTCTTTAGTTATACTTTTATAGGAAGTCAGTAGATAGTTCAGGTTGAAGTTTTAGAGGTTATGTCTCGTCAACAAAAGACTTATCGAAAAAGATATATAGAAATACCTACTTATTGCTCAAAATATCATTGATAGAAATGCATTTTAAATATAAAATAAACTACGGACTACGTATTCAGAATATTAAGTCCAACCGACGTGCGTAGGTCTGCCACATGGTCCACGTAAGTAAGTAGGCAGGTACTTACCTAACTAATTATATGTTCAGAAGAATATTTATTTAATAATCTTAGTCAACTATCTTTAGAGCAGTTAGTTATAGTATGACTCATTACATGATAAGGGTAGGTCATTGGTAGGTATAGAAAAATAAAACAACTTTGTTTTTTAAATATTTATTCCTCATCTTCTCTAACCACAATGTCATCAAGAAAACCTGCGGGTGCTGTGATATATACTGCCTAGATATCATACTTCAGTCATTGTATGAGCGCAACATCCAACTCTCGACTTAAGTGCCAATGCCGGGTATCGGCGCATTTTATTGACACATAATATGTTGCTGTTGATACACATGATGCGTGTAGGCCTTACACGGCTACTCATCGTGATAAAAAAATCGATGCACACACAACAAAATCCAAGGTATCAGGCAGAATCGGAATCCAGAGTCACAGAAAAATGTCGTCGTATAGGCAAACAATCAGAATCCTTAGGCAAGCACTAGTCACACAGGGAACCGTAAATCTTAGAGTCCATAAGCAGAAGCAGTCGATGAAGTAGAAAATCACGGTAAATCGATGGAAAACAAAATAACGAGACGCACGCGAAGACAACGACAAGTTATCAGTGCCGGCCGATTGACAATTGAAATGTCATGTTTTTTTTTGCGATTTTGCCATACTCGAATTGCATTACGATGTCATTATGTAGGTACGTATTAAAAAATTATGACCGCTATAATCTTCAAGCAATCATTTTATTTTAACATTTGTATTCTGATACAGAAATATATTTCCTAAATGTATTAATGCAATACGTAAAGCCACAGCGTATGTACGAGTAAGTTGACTAAGATTTATATTAGATGGCAACATTAAAAGTATCGCTTAGCCAAAAGTCATGAAGTCGAGCAAGAAAGAAAAAAAACTAAGCCATGATTATTTCTTAGCATCAATAATCTAGTCAAATAAGCTCTTTATTATGATGATTTTTTTTTTCAGACTTTGATAGTACTTATGTTTGATTTGATAAAACTTAGTAAATTATTTTGTTGGTATCTAGTAGGGTGACATACGTAGACGCTTAATAATTTCATCAACAATTCTCTCGCCGGTATCCTTTGCATTATGTATTTGCGCGACAAATGAACGAATAACGCGATTAGATTAGTGCGGGGTATCTACCATAACTAAAAACTAAAAATAAAAAACTTTGTACAAAAAAATAACAACCGACTTCCTAAAAAAAAAACACTACAAAGTGAAGTTTTTTTTTTATATTTTGCTGTCATTACTGACTTACTTTGAATTTTTCCGTCCTTTTTAATTTTTCTGTGCGGCTCCTATAGCTCGTAGCGTGATGTTTATTAACCAAAAGACGTCTACTCCAATCTCGTATACAAAGTCTTTATCAAGAAGCAGTCACGAATTAAAATCCTTTTATGTTCAATCAGTTCACAGTACATTAAATCGTGGCCACATGAAGACTAATCGGTAACACAAACGAGTCATTACAACGAAATATTAACCCTTTATCCCTTGTATCGTTTGTTTACATGCCAATGGAAAGCCGGTGAACAGGAAATATGGTGCTCGGCCTCTAAAGAAAACTTCAACGACCCTGAATGGAAGCATTTCTAATTTATCGAACAACAAAAGCAATTTTGCAACAGTTGTACCATCGTGCTACGGCGAGCATGCCTCAAGGAACCGCGCCCGCGACCGCGTCCGCGTCCGCGTCTGCGCCCACCTCCGCTCCCGCTCGCGTGTTCGTGTAGATGTCTAATCTTGAAACAACTTAGCCACAAAACTAAGTTTAACCTACTTCGTGGTGTAACGGCCTTTTGAACATTCCTGATAAAAATGTTTGTAAAATACTTAATTAGATTTTAATTGTAAACTTCCTAGTAGGTAGGTGTTGCTGTTTTTGCTAACCTTTAACAGAGTACCTATAACATTTGAAACTTGAGCTTAGATATACCTACACTTCAATATGGTTTTGGTCATCATCATCATCATTTCAGCCGTAAGACGTCCACTGCTGGACTTAGGCCTCCCCCAATTTGGGGGGATTTGCCATAATCGCCACGCTTGGCAGGCGGGTTGGCGATCGCAGTATGGTGGTAAAATGCATAGAGAACGCTGCTGCCCATTCTCTAGTAAGTCCCTTAGTCGCTTTTTACGACACCCACGGGAAGAAATGGGGTGGTGTTATTCCTTACGTCCGGCAACACACGGTACTGGTATGGTTTTGGTATTCAATATTATTTCATACGAATATAGAAGTTTCTTAAAGGAGAGCACAATTTCGGAACTACTAACCCACATGTAATTATTAATTCAAACAGTAATGTTGTTAGCCAGCCATTAGGTAAGTGAAATCCACTGAAATCTGGGCTTCGTGTTTGATAACTAAATATAGCAAAATGTTATGTAAAACTGAAATTTTATTATGAAGTTATAGTCTATGTTAATGTTGTTTATTTCGCATTATGAACATTTGGCGTGGACAAGTTATCGCGACCATTTGGTATTTCGTCATGGCTGAGCGAATGTAACGGCTTATATGTCACGCAGATTTATGTAGTGATATTTAAATGTTGAGCCCGATCGCTCAATATGGTGGAATCGTAAAGGAAACGTAGTCAAATCGACACCGGTACGGGTGTACAGCGCTTGCCGGGATTCTCACGATTTATGAGGCAATATGTTTAACGTCTACTACGGGAACCCTCTCGGAACATAACGGGCTGTTACGTAAACAGATTGCTCGCGAGTGGTGGGCCGACGCTCCAGATATCGGCCTACGAACGAGTCCTACACTTACAACTTTTGTACCAAATCGACGACGACATTTCGCTCTTTGTAAAGCTCCCTGTATACGAATAGCTAGCTATGGTGACAGTACGAGAACAACATCAGAAAACTGCGCTTTGTAGACATGTTCTTATTGTAAAATTCGAATGGTTCCCGTTAAGTTTTGTTTTAGATAAATCTAGCTTCGATCGAGAGCAGTGGTGGGCTAGTGGTATCAGCCACGACTTAAAAGTTATAGGTCGTAGTTTTGAATTCGATTTCAGACAGGCGTTTTACTTTATCTATATTATTTCATCTCTACTGCTGTCAAAACGGAGAAAAGTGCGGAGTCTTTAAGCAAAAAATTCAAAGACGTGCCATTTACTAACTCGCACTGGGCCCGCGCGATGGATCCGACCCATTCTTTCTTACCGAGAGTGGCAGTGGGAACATTATCGGCTGATTATGCATATGTATAGCTTTGATGGTGGCTAAATGGTTGCACCTTGCCAACTATTATAGAGTTAGGTATGTCCGACTGACTAATAAACCTTTTTCCTACTTTTTGTTTTTGTGGGAAATCATCAAATGACTTCATTCACTTTTTTTTCTTCTTTTTATTCTTCTTTTCTTCTTCCTTCAAATGACTAATGATGTAGGAAGGAAGGATATAAGAAGGAATAATATTGATGCACTATCGAATTAGTTGAGATGGTTATGAAGTCTGTTAAGATGGTGTTGTGAGGTTACCTCTCACAACTATCTTACATAAATAAATAAATGTGTTACAAAATATAAATATTGTAAAAAGGAAGAATTATAAGGTAATTAGTAAGAATTTAGAATTTAAATGTATTTCATATCGCATTAGGTGCAAACCTGTAATGATAGATGTAAGCTGGAATAAATAATTCTGCTCTGGGCGGAATGGGAGGGGGTGTCAGACTTTGACTGACTAAAACCCACCCGTGTTCCTTCCGATGCCTGTGCTAGGCCCACGGTCTAATACGGAAGGACTAATATACATTTTTAGTACTTCACAACCATATTTGCTTTGGCATCAATAGATATAACATATTTATTTTACCGATCCATTATTATTGGGAAAACTCATGTCCATCAGTGACCTGAGGAAGGCTGTTGATTGATTCATGAGTTTATATCGCTCTAATTTATTCTACTAGTCACCAGGGAAAAATGGTCGTGAAAATTGTTCAGCAATAAAAACGTAAGAAACAGAATAATTTTATTGGCCGCGTGTACGTTTCATTCCCCTTGACATTTGGATCTAAACTCGTCTGTGTAAGTCGCGTTTTACGAGAATGAGTCGAAAGTGATTTTTTAAATTTCGTTTTTATTCTTTACGATCAACGTTAAAAAATAAGAAAAGAATATTAGCCCCTGTATATGACATTCTTGTTCATGATGCTATAAAAGTTACATTAATATTATGAAGCAATCCGCTATGCTTTGTTACAGTATATAGGTTGTTTTTCATTTTGTGAAAGCTTCTGTAATATTAGATTTTCACTTAGCTGCTGCGATAACTTTGATTTTTTCAAGTTTATTATTCAGCAAAACTTTGACCATTACCTACAGACTTCATGAAGTACTTAAGACAATTTACAGTACTCTAAATAAGTAATATTTGTACGTAATATCACGCCTGTATTCCCCGAAGGATTAGGCAGATGGGCACGCCACAATTGCGGTGGGCACGCCACAATTGCGGCGGTAAGTCCCCTCTTTGAGGAGTGGATAGAGAGGCGTCACGGCGTCCTCACCTTCCACCTGACGCAGGTTCTCACCGGGCATAGATGCTTCGGTGGGTTCCTGTTCAGGATAAAGCGGGAGGATACGTCCGGGTGTTTCCATTGCGAGGATCGTCTGGAGGACACGGTGGAGCATACGGTGGAGGTGTGCCCTGCCTGGGCGGGGCACCGCCGTGTCCTCGTGGAGGCGATCGGCAGCGGCGACCTCTCGCGTCCGGCCCTGGTGCGAGCCATGGTACGGAGCGAGAGGGAATGGGAAGCCGTCACCTCCTTCTGCGAAGCAGTAATGCTCGCAAAGGAGGAGGCGGGCGCGTGAGGGAGTGGCAGTCTCTGCGCCCTCACGTCCCTAGCCGTCGCAGGAGGAGACGCCCCGGGCGTCGGGAGTCGATAGCGGACTCCCGGCCACCGTAGGCGCGAGCTTGCGGGTGGCGAGCAATGGGTAGCTCGCCGCCCGGTAAGGACCGAGCTCGGGTCGACGGCGCGTAGTGTTCCACGCGCGCCTCAAAGAGATGTCAGCAGCAGTGGAGGGGTCTACTAGGACCGATGCCTGCCGGGGACGCGTGATTGTTCGAAAGAGATACCGTGACCCTGGCACATGGACAATTGATGGAACACGGGTGGGTTTTAGTCAGTAAAAGTCTGACACGCCCTTCCGCTCCGCCCAGAGCGGGAGAAGTCATTTGATGATTTCCCATCCTGAAAAAAAAAACAAAAAAACAGTAATGGCACGGTGAAACTAAAGTGTAGGTAATTATCGTAGTTGCTACATACATAAAAATTCGGCCACGCGCTGCCAAAGTTGTGATGTCTCAGTTATTCACATTATATGTGAATTCATGTCCGGCACATCCATCATATTATGTAGCTTCAGTTTTAAATACCTTACTAATTAGTGACATTTAATTTAAGAAGTATAGCGATTAAAAATAATTAAGACAAAAATGTAGCTAAATAAGCGTGCAGGCATTTTTTGTATCTATGTGTGTGTAAGTACCATATCGACTGAAGAACACCGAAAACTCAAACTTTTTATATAAAAGTTAGAGCGGCCATCTTGCGCCATTTTGGTATTAGTTTTCTGCGAAGCCCAAAGTAATGTTCAATCCATCATTGCAAGTGGCATTGGGGTAGACTCAGTATGCATAAGTAAATTACTATCGATCCTGTGGTGGACTGAAGTAATGACGGTGGTCGACTAGGGCGACGCGCCGCCTTGCCTCACTGCAGGCCCTTTAAAGGCAACAATTGCGTGACGGCGGAAGATTCTTAATTTTGATTAGGGGCTTGCGTGAATGTGGCGCTCGCGGTGTTCATCAAATGATTTAAGCAGCATTGATGTTTACTTTACAGCTTTATTGACTTTATGTCGACTTCTTTGAACAAAATTAACCTGCAATTACGTCCATATGCGAGGTAAATAGGCACAATTAACAATAAAAACCAAAAGTTTATAGCTTTCTCCCTTTTCAAAGGCTTTCATGCAAATCGAACGCGCCCGCCTCGAAAAAGTTAAAGGACAATAAATAAAACCACGAACAATTGTCAATAAACAATTGAGTTAGCGCCGTAGAAAAAATAAGCAATCAGAAGTCTATTTTCAACGCTATACCATTTTATCCAGCAATTGTAAAGCAATACACTTTAAAAATAAAAGCGAGTGTTCAAACATGAATCGGCTTGGCGAGGCAATAAATTGCGGCACGAGGCAAAACTCGCCGTTAAATATACTCTTTTAAAGTTCAACTTAACATTTGCAACGCCAGTTTTATCGTCTAAAACAAACATATAAAAATACGTAGTTTTGTTATGTGCATGTTACATAACATTTCCCTAAAGGACTAGAGATGAACAGAACGCCACTTTGCACTTTTCGTTTTCAAACAGTTACATGCGCTTTTGTTTTAATGTTATGCGGGTTTTTGTTATGTTTTTATAACTGTTATGGACAAATAAGCTTAAAAATAAAGAAAAAATACAAAGAAATTAAGTATGTTTTTGTGTACTTGCCTATAATATTTTAGCAGGATTTTGGTTGAGGTAAATATCAAAAGTTACAGTTAAAACTTGAAGCAAGACATTTTTTGGGTTATCTGATAATAGACGATACTTTCTGTCATCAACCTTTGTAAGGAAGGAAAGAAAACTTGCTTATTCTTATTATACGAAAACAATAACAAAATTATCCACCTAAATTATAAATTTCTGACAGAGCGTTCCTTTTATTCCAGCGATAGAGAAAACAGGAATACCGTTATTGTACAACCTTTTATTCGCAGCAACACGTAGATTTTAAGTTCTCGTAAAATTATTAATCCGTTGAGACGTAACAACAAAAGAAATAATAATTCATTCTGTTCGCGGACCTCACGGGATTACGAAACGGGATAAAAAGTAGCCTCTTTTCCCATGTAAGCCTTCTATGTCCAAAGTTCTATCCGTCCCAGTACCTTTGGCCATCCGTTCCAGTACTTATGTCCATTCGTTCCAGCCATGTGATTGAATGATATCGACGTGCTTATTATATTGGCGTTAATATATGAAAGGCTGGCCGTGTGTGGTATTTTAAATAATGTGTGCGTTAATATAATGACATGTGCATTAAAACAAGTGCTCTATTAATTGTGTTGACTGCCATAACACTTTGTGTTTTGTTGATAAACTTTGCGGAATTAATACTGCAATTGGGAAATTCACTTATTTTTTTTTTTGCATTTTGGCGTTTTACAGTTCAACATACGATAATTTCATTTCTGAATTCAGAAGTCTAATACATCCGTAGTTTTATACCGGCTTGAAGTAGAGACAAGTATAAGGTATCACAAAGATAATACAATTTCCTACATTTTTCGCTTCATTCACGAGTATCAATTGAAATCAGCATAACAATAATACTTCTATGTTAATTCTGTATCTAATTAGCTCTCATTTGTAAAAGGAGGGAAACGGAAAAAATATATGAAAATGTAATAAAATGAATGACAATTAGTTGACCATTGTTTCATTGCCAGTGTTACGTGTGCGGGAAAATAAGCAGCTGATGAAAAGAGCAGAATGGAAACTTTCTTTGTAGTTGTTGATATTATCTATAATAATAGTAAAGCTGAAGAGTTTGTTTGTTTTATAGTTTGTTTGAACACGCTAATCTCTGGAACTAGCAGTTGATTTTGAAAGAAAGGTTGTTTTTATCGATAGCCCAATTTTTGTGTTAGGTAATAAGGCTTTAAAATCACGCGAACGAAGTCGTGGACAGATGAACAGTGACCGCTGAGCAATGGTGTCCACATGGAGATGCCTGAGGATTGACGGCGCCGAGGCCAGCCCTAGAAGAGGTGGCGAGACGAACTAGACGCGTATTGCAAAGTTTGATTGGAGGTAGGCGCTGGAAAAGAATACCTGAAGGGGTTGTGTGGAGGCCTTTGCAGTGGGAAATTGTAGCATAATAAAAAAAAAATAAGTAAAGTAATCTCGATGATTTGTGAAGTCGTAAAAACTGTGCGAAATATGGGCTCGCAGTAATATTCTAAAGGAAATTTATCAATTACAAAGCAATGTTCCAATAACATACTTATTTTTCTTCCTCACTTTACAAGAGGGTTTTCAAAAAACTTAAATGAGTATGAATTCAATGCTGTAGGTATGGATAGTTCGTGATACCGAGTTTTGGTATATATTCTATTAGCTTTTACCAGCGACTTCATTCGCGTAAGGGTCGAAAGTTATGTCACAACCACAGGAATGTACTATCGTGATAAAAATATCTAAAAGTATTCTAACTATCTGTGTGCCAAATTTCATTCAATTCCGTTCGGCCATTTGTGCGTGATTGACTACCTAACATACAGATGTCTAAACATGTGAATTTACGAAGCTTTCACATTTATAATATTAGTAGGATGATTACGGCTTGATTTTGCAACTGTTAACTAGATATATAACTTTTCACACATATTTAATATTCAGTATAAATATTTGTATTTGATGAATTTTCTGCAGACACGAAACGAGATAACTAAACTCAATTTCTAGAATGCCATTGTCGACTGATTACTAAATCAAAATACTGATAATTAAATGAAAATTTCAGTATGAATGAAGGTTTGATCGCAATTCCCAGTAGGCAACCTGTACTTTAAACCGAAATATAGTAATTAAGTTTAACTTTAGTGTTAATTGGATCGGACTTTTAACAGATGATTTCAAGTCACAATGTCAAGTCATATGGAGAACTTATTTTCTACCCGTAAGCGAATTTTACCAGTAGAGTACCCGTTACATAGTTTTAATCAGAATCAGATACATTGCTTCATGTGCTCGAAAAATGTGTCTGCTCAACAATGTAAATAAAGCAGTGGATAATGTTGAACTGTCAAAATAAAACCCATCCCTACTGATAGTGTGTTTCGCAACTACCCCGCTGCTGGCTTATACCGGATGAAGGGTCCCCAACGCTAAGCCATGGAGATTACGGTATTGGCATGATATTGGTACGAACATACACGAGCATTACAATCGGTAAGTAACAGCAACCGGATATGGAAACGTTTGCCTTGAAGAAATGTACTTCAGTGCACATTTCCCGGACACTTAATGAGTAAGCGTTGACGTAATGAATCGAGATACGCTCTGCATAGCAAGGTTGAATCGAGTCAATTTCAACGCGAGCCAAGTTTGACAAGTCAAAGGCCAAATTGAAGAGTAATTGTTCGAACTTTGGGCTTATTAGGAGAAGCGACTGATATGTACTACGTAGGTAGTAAGTACTGTGTCGCTTGGTTTTAATGTCGAAAATTGATCGTGGATGCATGTACGCACGGCGACAAATCAAGTTATACATTACCAGTATAAGCTGACTTCTCATTTTACGAACAGCCTATGCAATGCGAAGTCAGCTAAAACTGGAAATGTATAGCTTGAGATGTAGCCGTGTGTATAGTCATCAAAAGGGATAAATAACCAGGGTCTTCAGATATAGTTGAAGTTGAATATGAAACCGATAGATGTTTTCTCATGAAAATTAATTTTAATAAATAAGCTGTTTGTTTTATTCGAAATCATTATTGGTTTCTTCTTCAATTATATTTGACGACCCTGGTTATTTAGTCCTTTTGATGACTGTACCTACCTTTTCCAATTATTGAAGTTTTAATATCTTTTTCAGATAAGCTGCGTCACAATTAGTTGCGTATAATACCAGTTTATCATAGCTATTCGGTTTCGAAAGAAAGTTATTACTACAAGTATATTTGAAAATTCTTTCGCAGACACCAAATTCACCGAACGAAAGAAATACAAAGTATAAGCCAACAAACTTTTGGTTTAGGTGGAGTTAACAAAACAAAAAGAAGTTGAAAAATATCATCATACTTTATGCCCTGGAGAGTTGCTAGCTACTGTAGAAATAACACTTTATGTCAAATCCTCAGGTAACAAGCTGACAGACAGATTTTTCGCGTGCAATATACAAGGAATTGAGTCCCCGGGGTGTTCTCTCTACGTTTATCGCTTACGTCTAGCTACCCTTTAAGATATAAGGAATACAGCCACGAATATTACCCACGGCGAGGAAAACCATAAGGAGGGTAGTTAGATAAATAGATTGCTAGACGCGCGGAGGGCGCACGCGTCTAAACTACCCTTTAATAGAGAAAGATGTTCACAGAAATCAACAGTTACTTTTATAGTCTTCACCGTGACCGGGTTACTAAATAAAAAAATGACAACAACGCCATGTTGGCACGTATCGCAGGTTCCCGCACGTTTATTGGCACTTACCTTAATTTTCCCACTCAGAGGGACGCTCAAACCCTCACGATGAGCCTCCAGTTTTTAATACGTATGTATATTAAAACTTGCAAGTTGAATAAAATTATGCGTCGTGTGTATGTGTTTGATCTTACCTAAATAATTTAATATGTTTTCTGTTCAGGGATTCACAACAAGGATAACGTCATTAAACCTTGTCTTTGGATTATCTTGAAACTATATAATATATTTCACATGAATTTAACTATCTAGAGACAGCTTTAAATATTTAGGTTCATCATATTTTGCTAATCGCAAAAGAGTAGCGTTTCGATTCCGAGAATGATAGGCACAGATTTATACTTTATGAAACCAGATCGTAAAATCTTAAAGAAGATATTAGGCAGCTAAGCTTACCCTCACTTTTGTACCTAATCCTCGGAGTAAGCTCGTGTCTCACCATATGCTGTAATCTGTTGAGATTTCACGAGAAAGAGGACATTGGCCGTTATTTAAAAGATGAAAAATTGAGAAAATCCTCTTTGATCACTTCTGATCGTTTCATTTTGTATGATTGGGAGTTAGGCCTTTATTGGAACTCGTTGTTTGATGTGCGCGTTTTAACGTGGGTACGTCGGGTATGTTGACAATGAAGCGACATTATAATTCCGGAATATTTTTCGGGCCTACGTGGAACTCTATGTAAGAGAAAATGCGGATATAACGTTCCTGAGTATCCATAAAAGAAATATTTCCCTCACAGTTATTTGAGAGCGCAAAGCGGAGCGCAAAGCGAGTAAAATTATACTTCATATATGTTTATATGAGAACCCCATGTTCACGCAACTTGTGTAATATTCGTTTGGACGACGAAAGGGACCACAACTAAGTATGCTGCAAAGTAACTACCTAGTTATTTCGGAATACATAATGAGTTGATATTTTTTATGAAACAGCCATGCTAGAATATGAAAGTAAAACTCCTATTAGATTCCAAGTAGGTAAGAAACAATACGGCCGGCACATTTTATTATCGATTAGCTCAAGCGCGGCACTTGGTCACGAAGGAGGTAGGTACGGATTTCGATTTCTTGTCTGTGTTTATTTCCTTAAGAAATACATTCAATCGTTTTTATTCATTCAGAAATTTCAGTCATGGGATGATCTTTAGTGGTGGAATAAAATCACAGTGATGAAATAAACACTTCTTTTTAACACTTGGTTTGTATTATTAAGTTACCTACTCACGAACAGGTGATTTTCCGTCTCGCAAAATTAATAGAAAAATGCCGCACTGTTCTGCCTACCCTAAGTTACGAAGACTTACTTATAATAATTATTTTATAACCCAGCTTTACCGCTTACGCCCATAATCCGAGGAGTAAGCCTACAATCCAAAAGGGGAATCAGTATAATATAGTACATGTACTGTCCGACTATAATTATAGTGGGGAGCCGATCAATTTAATCAGGTACGACTGTAATTTTTATATTAGTATCTATGTAATTTGAATTAAAAAGAAGTAGGTAGTCTATCTAATTCAATATGTTAGGTATTATTTATACATCTATACAAATAAATAAAATTGTAGTATCTGTTTGTAATTTCAAATTAACAGCTTTTGCGTAAATGCATATGAAAGTATATACGGTACCTACTTACATTAAAAAAAAACATTTTTTTTTATCTGTCTGTCTGTCTGTTTGTTCCGGCTAATCTTCGAAACGGCTGGACCGATTTCGACGTGATATGCACTGGCAGATAGCTGATATTATAAGGAGTAGCATAGGCTATCATCGGGTTCCCTCTATCTGGCAGAAACTTGATGCTCCGTATTTTATTTGGCATAACACACTTGGCATAATCTTATTTAAACGAATATTTGTAAGGCATAAAAATTGTTTAGCGTAATCATTGTTTGGCCGAATGTTTATATGGTCGACTTTACGCTGGCATACTTTTAAGATGGCAGAATTTTAATTCGCATCATTACCTTTGGCAGACTTAAAATTCCGCATAATTTCGTTTAGCATAACAATTATTTAGAGCAATGATTATTTGGAATAATTTCACTTGGCATACTATGAAGATGGCAGAATTTCATTTAGAATAATTTTGTTAGGCATATTTTCATTTCTATTAAATTGCATTTTAACCTTAAATAAAATGAAATAGTGTCTCAAAAAGTCAGTATATGTTGTGCTACAAAAATTATTGACAGAAACGAATCGCTGCAGAACCGACTCCACGTAGTCTTGTCTGCCCTACCCCTAGAGTGTAATTTAAGCCCGCGTAGGCGCGGAGTGGCGAGGCGGCCCGCGAGCTGAGGAGCAGGTGGTTTTGACGCGAAGCCGGCCAGCAAGCCGAAGCCGCGGTGGTGAGCGTAAAACCATCTGCGATGATGAGCTCGCGTGGGACCGCCGGAGCCCCGCAGCGCCGGAGCCTTGACAGAAAGCATGCATGCTGCATGTTGCATGCTCGCCTGCATGCTGCATGTTGCATGCTCGCCTGCATGATGTGAGCTTGCTTGCATGCTGCATGCTTGCTTGCATGCTTGCTTGCTGCATGCTTGCTTGCATGCTGCATGCTTGGTTGCTTGCATGCTGTATGCTTGCTTACATGCTGCATGCTTGTTTACATGCTGCATGCTTGTTTGCATGCTGCATGCTTGTTTGCATGCTGCATGCTTCTTCGATATGAAATGTATGCCAAAAGATGATTCTAAGTTTAAAGTTTCTGAGTTATGATAGTTCTGCCTTTTAATAACTATCGATATGAAATTACCTATGCCAAGAGACGATTCTGACTGCGAACTTTCTGCGATATGATGGTTCTACTTTTTAATTATTATGGAATAAAATTTATGCCTAAAGATGATTCTGACTTTTAAAATTATGCGTTGTGAATGTATGATAAATGAGTGTATGCCAAACGATTTTCTGCGAAATGAAGTTTATGCCATCCGCTGTTATGCAAAATAATATTATGACGAAAAAAAATCTGTCATAAAGGGTGGACCCGCTATCATCATGTCAGCCGAAAGTCGTCCACTGCTGGACATAGGCCTCCTCCAAGCACCGCTACTTCGACCTGTTCTGTGCCTCCCGCATCCAACGCATTCCTGCGGCCTTCACCAGGCCTTCCAACGCTACGTCTTCCAGTACGCGGTCGCCACTCCAGAACCTTCTGGTCCCATCGGCCATCCGTTCTGCGAGGGTTCTGTTAAATATATGTTACATTTCATAGGCTATAGTAACATATATTTTGTGTGGGTAGTACGTCTCCGTGTGATAATTTCCGAACCTCACGCGGGTGAAGCCGCGGGCACAGCTAGTCATACATATAGACGTTTTTGGTCTAAGCAGATATATCTGAATTTCATTATTTTTCCTGAAACAACTAGGTGCAGTCAGGGTCGAAAATATTTGGACGAACGGACTGTTCAAAATGATCTCAGTAACGTAGAAAATTAAACTTTATCCCAATTGGGATAAAGTTCTTGTCAGGGTAATAGTTGTCGTGTCCTGTCTTCATTCTGAAACATTCGTTGTGACATTGATCATCATCATCATCAACAGCCTATAATGTTCCCACTGCTGGGACACAGGCCTCCTCTCGGTGAGAGGGAGTGGGCCATTATCCACCACGCGGGCCCAGTGCGGATTGGTAGATGTCACATGTCTTCGAAGTTTTGGTTCTATGACATGCCGGTTTCCTCACGATATTTTCCGTCACCGTTTTGAGAGCAGTGGTGATGAAATAATTCACACAAAGAAAAGTGCCTGCTTGGATTCGAACTCACGACCTACAACTCGTAAGTCGCGGTCTTTACCACTGGGCCACCACTGCTCTTGTGTGACATTGAGTTAATATTTAATTTTCATTTTTGTTTAAATCATTTTGTGTAGCCTGTTCGTCTCAATATTATTGATGCTGACTGTATTTTGTATTTCACCGGTACTTCCATAGTTATTCTCCCTCCTGTACGTCTTGCATTTCATATCATTAAAGTAAAACATGATCAGGTAACTTGTTCACTCATAGCGAGAAACAAGACTCTAAATAAGCATTACAGTTGATTGTTGTGTTTTAATTTTTGTGTGTGTTGAAATTTAATATTTTCTGAAAACATTAACCTGTTATGCGTTAGTGATACAGATAGTTAATAATAATGTAAGATTTCCATACAATAGTGTTTACACAACGGAGCTTTTGTGATGTTTCGTTTTTAAGCATATTTTATCGGAAAACGCATTACCTGGTAATTGAAGCGATGTCAGCAACTCACCTAGTGTGAATTGAGCCTTATATTCCACAGTATAAACTTATTATGTACCCCGTCTAGTGTTACTATGGTTCTGGTCTAAATAAACTTTGAGTTTGAATGTGATTCGGTATTACAAGTTTGATTTGATTTTGTTCGCTATTTCACGATTATAGGTGTTTATCCTGTGTTTCACTAGCGGACGGCTCCGGATTTTAATTAAAATTGATGAATATGTTCGACGTGTAGGTAAACTTAATTTCATTTGTAGTATGTGGTATTTCGAGTTAGAACAGTAAAGTTTGATTAAAACCGTGATTTGCGATTAATTAATACTTACAAATATACAAGACATCACCAGCTTTTGCCCTGAGAGGTGGCAAAAACCAAAGACGACTAAGTGCTTCGATTCTTACACTTCTTTTAGTTCATTGAAATTATGGGTACTACGCAGTTGATTGATTATAAGGACATCACCAATAAGATCAACGTTTGTTCTTCCAGGGTGCCCGTCCCGCTATAATAATCAATTACAAGGTCGATCAAATACCTACGCTTCGAGTTTAATTAACTCTCTACTCTACACGTTATTTGTTTAATTGGAAGTGTAAAGACTAATTGAAATACATAATAATTACACTTCCCTTCCGTATTTTTAGTCCATTATCAATGCAGATGTGTGTTGTGATTGTGTGCTTATGTTAATGTAGCTGTAATCAGTAATAATCGATGGCATCTCATTACGGGGAGCGCCGCGCCGCGAGTGAGTGCTGGCGAGGTTTGAGCGACTTCACCAGCCCGACAAACTTCTGTTCCGGTGAAATCCGATTTTATCGTAACGGAGACAAATTCGGTTCACATATTTTTTACCGAGTGCACGGTGAATTATTCCGGCGGCGAGGAAAGCGGCGTGTCGTGTGATTCCGTCGTATCGACGCTCATTATCGGCAGGCGGGGCGCCGACGCGCTCAGCCGTGCCGCTATTACAATCGAATTCTACTTGACGACTCGTGATTCACGATCCAAATCCCACTGCGTATGATTCGATAATGCCTGTGTTTGATTCACATCTTAAATACGCACATTTATGTTGTGACCCTGTTAGCAATGCGTCAATTTCCTAATTGTCTGAAAATCTCATTGATCGCTTGATTCTCTACTTATTTGAAAATGTGAGATGCGTCATATTGCTCAACGCAGATGGACAAACCCTTCAGCTTACTTTTTATTTTTCTAACTAAACTGAAGTAACTGTAACACATCGTCCTATAATAACAGAGGTCAGTATTATTACCACTTCTTATACCAAACAGTTGAGTAATTAAAAAACGAAATGTAGATGATTGGCATTAAAGTGACGCCCCAAGGTACAAGGTTATTTCAATAAATGGAGTGTTCTCGTGAGTACATTACTGCGACACAATTCGCGTCAGGCATCAGTGTTGGTAACGGGGACGTGTAGCTGAACTTCACGGCTGAAAGCGCTCTTATAACAGGTTGCTCAGTTCCGAGCGAGGCGAAGCATTAATCGTGTAACGTAACAGGCATACATCACCTCCGTAAGTCCGTACCGAGTGTGACATCGCACACTCCAGTTCACGTAAATCACTCATTAGAACCATACTTAATGACTCATCCACGGGACGCTTTTCTAATGACAATTTAATAACGCTCATCGCTTAATTTCGCAGAGTAATCAAACTTTGAAGCAACGTGGCTCTTAAGGTAAGCTAAGGATAATAGACAGCACCTTTGTGGATTTGAATACATTAAGGGAACTGTTGTTTAGTGATTTATTATAAAGCTGTTTTGAATATAGCTTTTGATGTAGGCAGACGTTCAGTTTCTTAAAC
Organism: Aporophyla lueneburgensis; assembly: GCA_932294355.1. Classification (NCBI taxonomy): domain Eukaryota; kingdom Metazoa; phylum Arthropoda; class Insecta; order Lepidoptera; family Noctuidae; genus Aporophyla; species Aporophyla lueneburgensis. The sequence goes on along the minus strand of OW028746.1, from coordinate 13,747,412 downwards.
GAGCAGCGAGTTTAATACTACCGTTCAATAAGTATTGATCGCAGTATAAAGAACTCAAGTAAATTGTTTTTATGAAAGTTAGACGTTCTGTTTTTCTTCCAATTAAAGTGAGACGACGTCCTAGCAGTAGGTACCTACACACATATTTGAACATTTACAGTTGAAAACACTTGTTAATGAACTGTAGTTAACAAAGTGCCACAGACACCGCTGTGTCGGTGAAGTGTTATGGCAGAAGGCAAGTACACGCCTTTGTCTTCTGAAAGTGTTACATTTGAGACGATAGAGACTATATAATATGTAGTTCAGAATAAATGAAATTGATACCCACGTGTAAATGTTACATAGTTTTAGACCAACATCATTGCTAAACTGTAAATGAAAATTTCTTAAGGCAGATGCGCTAAGGTAGACCGCGAAATTCAAATATTTTTCCGATTTTTTGCAATTTGCAGGGGACTGTTAGGTTGCATGTTAATTAAAATATGATTAGCGATCGTTATAAATATGGCTCGCATCATCATCATTTCAGCCCAGGCCTTCCCCAAATCTGAGAGGGTTTGACACAATCGTCACTCTTGGCAGAGGGGTTGCCAATCGCAGCATGGTGGCACAACGCATAGAGAACGCTGCTGCTCATTCTCTAGTAAGTTCTTAGTCGCCTCTTATGACACCCACGGGAAATAAGGTTCTACAGAATTATAATCATTAAATTCATCAATTCAGTTCATGTTTCCTTTAATCACTATATCATGACATAGTCATTCAGTGGAATTCAATTACTAATCTATACTTAATATTATAAAGCTGAAGAGTTTCTTTGTTTGTTTGATTGAACGCGCTAATCTCAAGAACTACTGGCCCGAATTGAAAAAATTCTTTTGTGTTGGGTAGCCTATTTATCGAGGGAGGCTATAGGCTATATAACGTCACGCTACAACTAAGAGGAGCGGAGCAGTAATGAAAAATGTTGCAAAAACGGGGAAAATTTATTCCTTTTGAGAGTTTCCGTTGCGTGCGCTGCGTAAACGGTTAAAGTAACGCAAAAATCATGTATGACGGAATTATTCCTTTTAAAAAGTTCTAAAAAAAAGTCCGCGAGAGCATATGTCTATCTTTTAAGGTTGACTCACTGTAACTCAAAAGGAGCGAGCAGCAACGAAAAATGGACGATAACTAGCAGGCAAATCGATGCGACGGGAAGGGTCAGAGGAGCATAAATTGACGCGGACGAAGTCGCGGGCAGAAGCTAGTCAATAATAAACATACAGCCTGACACTGACCTGAAAATTGCAAACAACTTAAAAAAAAATGGATTTCCCGCGCTACCCTTGAGCTGTCACCTTAATATATTCAAATACTACAGATTATATTAATGAAATTGATGTAACGGTTGCCTCTCTAGGGTAGAGATAGACTAAGGTAAGCTAAAATTGCGTGCCCCTTAATAGTATCCAAGGTGGAAGGTGGTAGGTGTTTCCTATTATACATACGAATTTAAAGTATGTATGTGTACAGACAGACGCGATACGTTTTAATAGAATTGTGAACATTCAAGCCTCGAAAATTGTGAAAATGGAGTAATTGTTACTAGTATTAACAGCCTAGAATATTCTCACTGCTGGGACTGGCCTCTTCTAGGTTAGACGGCGTAAGGTGTAATCTACTTTGTAGGCCCAATGCGGGTTGGGATGTCACGTGTCTTCGAATTGTTGGTTTTAGGACATGCTGGTTTCCTCAGATGTTTTCCTTCACCGTTCTGAAAGATAACGATTACTTGTTTTACCAATAAAAAAAATTACCTTATTATATGTACGTGGGTATATATTTTATGGTTAGGCGAACCATTTTCGTCTAGACGATCTCTAACATAATGACTGATTTATTATTCCAACCCAAGGGGGTTAACCATGGTACCATGTAAGATACGATAAATAATAAAATTTCTACATCTGTCTAACAAATGTGTTCCGTAAAAATATTAACACATTTTTTCAAAGCTTATTTTTTATTTGCTTTTCCTTTGTATCGTTATGCAAAGATATACGACCTTTCGTGATAAATGCCTTACACTTCACTGGGTACAGTCGCGAAATCGGTTAAATGGTTTCAGAGTATTCGTAGTACCGAACCGTCGTTATGTAGGATATATCGAGTGTTTTCGTAGCTTTATCTGCTTGTAATTTAATAGTTTCGCAATTTTAATATTAATTAATAAATTGTTTAAAGGAATTAACGATTGATCTAGTTTTGGTTCAAGTAGTTACCTACTATTAATTTTTATTAAGTTTCAAACCGTACTCATTTCGAGGTGGGTAAACAAAATATTAAAAGACTTCGTTTGGTGCCGGTCGAATATAGCACTATCTCATTTCATCCCGCGGTTGTCTTCGAAGGCGATTATGGGACTTAGGTACTAGAGAATGGGCATGCTACGATCGCTAACACGTCTGCGAAACGTAGCGATAATGACAAACCCTCCTTTTAGGGGATCCTATGTTCACAAATGGACGTCTTATGGCTGAAATGATGATGATGATGATGAAAGAAGAAATACCTATGTTTTCATATTTTTTACTAAGCCGCCTTCCACCTGCCAGGTCCGCCTTCCACCTGCCAGGTCCGCCTTCCACCTGCCAGGTCCGCCTTCCACTCTTCACGTTTCCTCTTAAAAGGTTAAACTATAGTTTGTATAGGTCAAGATTTAAATGATAGGTAGGAAAGTATTGACTCACTTGTTCAATGTACTTTACTATCTACCTATGCAGCTGTGGAATGTACAGCATGTTGCATGTCGACACACGTTAAAGCTTTCGTCTTTTTCAGCTGAACGAATTCCTCAGAAGTACCTACATAGACGTGCCACAAGCGATACATACAGAAGATAATTAGGGTTGTCATCGCATCACAGAAATTCCGGGAAAACAATCGTTATCCAGAAACAAATAACGACCAAGAGACTGGTTCGGACTTTTTTGGTTGGAATGAGATTATGTGAACCCATTGGCGAATACAGGGACATACTCGTTATAACGCTGGAATTGTTAGCAATGTAACACTGCGATTTTTTTTTTCGTGTTTTATAAATAAATATAATTTTGAGCGAGCTTTTCACCTTTCCTTTCAGTTTACAGAATATAGGGTGTATGCGTAGTGAAATAGCAGGTAGGTTATTAAAATATGGGTATTTTATTTCTGAAGATAGCACATGCTTACAGCTGAAAAACCAGTCTCAGTAACAAATAAAACACAACCAATCTGCCTAGGCTTTTCCTAACTATTTTGGGATCGGCTTCCAGACAAACGGATGTAGCTGAATACCAGTATTTTACATGGACCGACCTCCTGTCTGACCTCCACACCCCAGTAACTTGGTAACACGATACCCCTTGGTAAGAATGGTGGTCAGACTTATGGGCTTTTGACTACCCGTAACGATCGCAAAGATCTATACGATTGACAACCGGGAGCAACGGCTTTACGTGCTTGTCGAGGCACGGAGGGGTCTCGATACAGCAAAGTATGGTCACTCATTTACGAAGCGACCGCGGCAATCCTTCAATCGACCTGTATGGTTGTTATAATTCAGCCAGGGAGTACTCTGGTAAGACACAAAACATGGATGAGATTAAAGTATTACGGTGGTTTCAAAGTTATAATGAGTAAGTAAGATGATAATGATGCCACGTCGAATTAAGCTTGTATTTAGAATAAGAATATAAAAACGCTTATCATGTTACCACTGCTCAGACACAGGCTTCGTCTCATCGAGAGGAAGTGAGTTGTAATCTACCACGGGAGCCCAGTGCGGGTTGGTAGATGTCACATGTCTTCGAATTTTTAGTTCTAGAACATGCCGTGCCCCGTGCCGTGGAGTGTGTAGAGATTGTAGCAGGTGGCGTTCCGTGGTTTCTGCCTACCCCCATGGGAAAAAGGCGTGATTGTATGTATTTATATGTGTGTAACATGCCATGCTTCCTTATGATGTTTTCTTGCAACGTTTAGAGAGCAGTGGTGATTAAATTATTTACACCGCGAACTTATGACCTAGTACTCGTATGTCGATGTCGTAACCACTGGGCAACCACTGGTCTCCAACTCAACTTGTACTTAACCAGTTGTTTTATGAATAATAAATACCTAATTATTGTCTGCTAGCTTTTGCCAGCGCCTTCATCCACGTAGAGGTTGGAAATTATCTCACGGGAACGTATTACCGAGATAAAAAGTATTCTATGTGTTAAATCCAGGTTATAAACTATATGTGTGCCAAATTTCTTCCAAATCCATTTAGCCGTTTTTCCATGGTAGGGTAACAAACATCGAAACATACAAACTTTCACATTTGTAATTTTAGTAGGATGGTTTGGGATTTGTTAACACTGAAAGTTATCGATGTACAGCAATGAGAGTTAAAACACATTATTTAGCTTAGCAACAAACTCCGTTATTTCAGTTTATCAAATATTCAACTACAGTTTTTTCGTTCTATTGGATTCATTGAATTCCGGGAACACAATGGAATAGCTTCCGGGGGCTGGGTATATTTGTATTGGCAACACTCCTTTTATTTTACAAATAAGTTGTGTAGCAATTCGTTTGTGATATCGGCATTTCGATGAAAAGCCATTCTCCATACTTATTATTAGGTTTATAACTGTAAAAAGGCTAAGGGATTGACTTTGTTGTTACGTACAATTGCAAACGTTATCATTTCAGCCTATAGAAGACCACTGCTGGACAAAGGCCTCCCAGAATGTGGAAGGATTTGGCATGATCGCCACGCTTGGCAGGTAGGTTAGCGATCGCAGTATGGTGGTATAATGCTTAGGGAACGCTGCTGCCCATTCTCTAGTAATTCCCTTAGTCACCTCTTACGGAACTCACGGGCAGATATTGGATGGTGCTCTTCTAATACTTATTGTTAATTAGGTGCAGCACCTAATCACTTCAAGTTCCGAGACAATATTGAGTGCTCCAATAGGTCATGATCACCAACATGTGATATCGAATACCGGACACCTTTTATTGCATGTCTATTGTAGTCCCATACTGCCCTACTAAGTGCAAAAGCGGTATCTCAAAAACATCGTAAAGTTGATTTTAATGCCAACGGATAGCCTTAAAAAATACGCATCTAATGAACTAAGCCTTTTAGCGCTATATTGTTCAAAACATATGATAAAAGCCGTAAGAAAGATTTCTCTATCTCATCATATCTATCTTCTATACTTATAATAAAACTGTAGAGAGGTCAATTCTGTACATTGAAAATATATTCAAAATTAATATTGGAGGATGAATGGTGATCGATACTGATGCCAAAAATGCAATCAGTAAATTTTTTGTCTGTCTGTCTGTCTGTCCGTCTGTCTGTATGTGCACGCATGGGTCAAAAACTACTGAAGGGATTTTAACCATACTTGGTACGATTGTAGTCCATACTCCTGGGCAGGTTATAGGCTATATAACATAACGCTAAGACACATGGGAGCCGAGCAGTGACGATAAATTTGAAGCAAGTCGGATGAAAATGCGTTTTCGAGCTAAAAAAAATTAACTTGGATTAACACATAGGCTACCTTTTATCCCGGTAGTACGTTCACGTGGGATATTTTCCGACCTCCACGCGGGCGAAGCCGCTGGCAAAAGCTAGTAATCCATACTTCCATACTTCCATACTAATATTATACATGCAAAAGTAACTCTGTCTGTCTGTCGGTCTGTCTGTCTGTCTCGCTTTCCTGCGAAAACTACTGAACCGATTTAAATTAAATTTGGTACACAAATAGTTTAGAGCCCGAGAAAGGACATAGGCTACTTTTTATCCCGGTAGTATGTTCCCGCGGGATAATTTCCGACCTCCACGCGGGCGAAGCCGCTGGCAAAAGCTAGTAATTTAATATAATACAAAAATTGAATACTCTGTTATAAGAAGGCGTCACTTTCGTCAGTTCATTAGATGCGTATTTTTAAAGCTATCCGATGGTATTAAAATCAACTTTACGATTTTTTGAGATACCGCTTTTGCGCTTAGCAGGGCAGCATAAGTGTTCTTACAATGTCATAGGGCCGACGAGTAAGGAAGTTTCCCTTTACCCTTTTTGATCAATGTATCACTTGATCGATCGCCACTTCTGCCAGCGTCGCGAGATTTGTTCGAAAGAGATACCGTGGCCCAGGCATATGGGCAACTGAAGGAACACGGGTGGGTTTTATTCAGTAAAAGTCTGACAGGCCCTTTCGCTCCATCCAGAGCGGGAAACGTCATTTGATGATTTTCCACCCACATAAAAAAACCGTCGTCACTTCCACTGTTCGTGTGTCCAGCTCAGTTCTATTTCAGAAGAAATTCAGCCCGAACGTACTAAATAAGTGAAAATGAATTATATTAATTAAAGCAGTCACTGTTGTTTTCAAGTGTGTACATTTCACTTTAGTTGCTCAACTCGCTAGTGGCGCCGCTCGCCGCAACCAAAAAGTAATTAATTGTTTCAGTTACCACAGACAATGACACCGCCTGTGCTAACCTCTACCTCCCGACCTATCAGCCCATCTATTCTCCTCCTAGTTTTAAATTACTTTGAGAATTTTTGGTAGTTGTCTAGTATATTATTGTAGAGAAAGTAATAATAATTTATTGCAAATGCCTTAGGTTAGTAACATCTATATACGACCTAAATATCTCAGTCTTATCCTGAAATTGCATGCGAAAATGATTAAGTCTATCTAGTTTTTAAAATGCAAAGAATAAAACATACGATAACACCATACGCACTCTCATTATGTCTAAACTGACGGAAATATCAACACAATATAGCACAAACTAGAAGGGAAATGTACTAAATCGTCTGCATGAAACTTTTCTAATAATTGCATTCAAACAACTTGGCAAAGCGGCAATAAACTGCGATGCGATGCGCAAGAATGAACACTGTAATAAATGTGGAGCGAACATCGAGCGGAAACGAACCGTCCATCGAGCCTCAATCCCTCTGCTCAACCGGATAAACAACAGGTAAGTATTCAGATTTTACTGCGCTATAGATACCTCCCGTTATGGGTTGCCCGTTCACCCCCTGCTCGCCTCCGTTTCATTTATCTTTAGATCTCCAATTCCGTTTCTATATCCGCTTTGCTTGACACCCAGAGCGGCCTTAATGCTCACTCCTACAAAACACACTTATCACGAGGTTTCGCTCCAATTAATGGTTCTCAATTACTTGGTGTTGTTGATAAAGCGGATCATCTAAACTGCTATGCGTGATTAATCAGAAACAATGAGAAGTTTGTGTGTCGGTGCGACGAGACGCGAGGGCAGTGCTCCGGCTGCCATTGTCTCTGGTCACCGGTGTGTGGCGGCCAGCGGACCACGAAATCGCTCCCAGCCGCGCGTCGCGCTGCGCCTCTGGAGCCCAACACTACTCCGGTAAATGCTCCGCTATTATGAAGCATATGCCACTCCTGAATATCAAAAACGTATAAACTGCACTGCCTGCTGTACCCTGGTCACATACTAAGGAAATGAAATACCGCTAAGAACGATTTCTTAGAATTTTTTGGAAGGAAGTGAAAGGCCTGTATCGACCTGGCAGAGTCACACAATTGGTATCAGGCCCCACCGCGCCCTCTCAGCGTTACGACATACGTTCAAATATATGACACCTTTACAGTCGCGCAACCAGTGTCGTTTTATGTTCCCGGACGTGACCTACACAAGTGACACTTCCAGAGCTCCAACCGTAACTTGATTTTCTGAAATCAAATATCAATAATAAATGAAACAAAGCGACCTTTTTTGGTATGCCCCTGCGTGTAATATGAAATTTAATTTGGGTTCGCACTGGGGATTTAAAAATAGAAAGAATGTTATTTTTAAATAACCCTCTTTTTATTGTGGTTATATTTGACTGCCCCGTTCGTCTAGTAGTCGCAAGCGCTACTTCTGAGCATGAGGCCCGGGGTTCAATTCCCAGGTCGAGCAAATTGTTATAAGGCTTTTCTGGAATCTTATCTGGAAGTTCTCAGTAGCAGCCGGGAGTCTAATTTGTGCCCGGTTGATAGCAATAGGATCGCCTTCACAGGTACACGTCTCTGCCCAACCCTTCGTGGAAACAAGTTATGCTATGTTATATTAAGGTTCGAATTGACGGAAATGATAATTTCGTAGTTTTGTTGAGTAGTCACGTCGAGCCGGTTGTTGACGCTGACGATGAACGACCGAAATAAAATTTGACGCGATGTTTGTCGAACGTAAATAAAACAGTGTGCACCCGGGACTTTGTCCTGTATATTGGAGAGGTATCTCGTGTGATAAAAGGTTTTATATTCATTAAGTAAACTAATAAAGCTTACACAATCAGCCTATAATGTTCCCACTGCTGGGACACAGGCCTCCTCTCTTTTTGAGAGAGTGTGGGCTCGTGGGCCAGTGCGGGTTGGTGGATATCTCATGTCTTTGAATTTTTGGATCCTTAGGACAAGCCCGTTTCCTCACGATGTTTTCCTTCACCGTTCTGAGAGCAGTGGTGATGGAGTAAATTACACTAAGCAAGACTGGGTTTGAACTCATGAGATACAACTAGAGTTGCAAAGGACTCGAGTCTTCGAGTCCTAATTTTAAAGACTCGACTCAATTATGCAAGACTCAGTGTGCTCAAAAGGCTCGGAGTCTACAGGTAAGCACTCGAGTCTTAAAAAGGACTCAAGTCTTAAAAAGGACTCGAGTCTTAAAAAGGGCTCGAGTCTTAAAAATGACTCGAGTCTTAAAGAAAAACTTGCAGCATGAAGATGAAACTTGTACCTCATCATTCGAAAAGACTCGAAAGAAGGCAATCAATTCAAATTAGTGGTTATGATGTAACTTTGCTAACAAAAAAATCTGTCGAGTTTTTTCGAATGATGTGCTACAAGACTCGAGTTCATTTTAAGACTCGAGTTTTTTTAAGACTCGAGTCCTTTTTAAAACTCGAGTCCCTTTTTTAGACTCAACAATGACTCGGGCTCGGCTTGACTCTAGACTCCGAGCCTTTTGAGCACACTGAGTCTTGCATAATTGAGTCGAGTCTTTAAAATTACGACTCGAGGACTCGAGTCCTTTGCAACACTAGGTACAACTCGTAAGTCAGTAAGTAAGGTCCGTTACTCCTGGGCCACCACTACTTATTCCTAACACATTTCCCTCCTTAGCTTAAAAAACGTGCGCAATTCGCATGCTAAAGGGGTAGGCAGGTAATCGTCTACCTACCTATAGGCACTGTCTTAGGTAGGTACAGCGGTACGGCCACAGCTTTCCCATATCAATGTCATGGAGACGAGTCGATTATTGTCATTACCGGGGCCGCTCACAGACATGACGTAGGTACTTGCCTATATTATCTATGGTACCAGTCTCATGAAGGGTGGTGAACATAAACAGCAAGTCTCGTAATTTTAAGAACGTTCACAGTCTGATCTCAGTCTCAATCTGTCAAAAATACCTCGAGTTTCATACATTCTGACAAGTTTTTGGCATTTGATTGTCGCCGAGATGAGACTGAAAGTAGATTATGAACGTTTTTAATTACGAATATTGGCCCTTATGTGTAACTAGCTTTTGCCAGCGGCTTCGCCCGCGTGGAGGTCGGAAAATATCCCGCGGGTATCGTCACTGCTCAGCTCCTATGTGTCGTAGCGTTATTTTATATAGTCTATAACCTGCCTAGGAGTATGGACTATAATCGTACTAAGTTTTGTTAAAATCCCTTCAGTAGTTTTTAACCCATGCGTGCACATACAGACAGACAGACAAAAAATTTACTGATTGCATTTTTGGCATCAGTATCGATCACCATTCATCCTCCAATATTAATTTTGAATGTATATTCAATGTACAGAATTGACCTCTCTACAGTTTTATTATAAGTATATCTATATATTAATACGTGAAGCGAAAACTTTGGATCCCTTTTTACGAAAATTGGGCGGACGGAGGAGTATGAAATTTCGCACACTTATAGTTTATACAGAGAAGAAGTGACGAATACTAATATTTTTTTTTAATTATGCGTTAAAATATATTATTTTCAATAAATAACACGTTACACACACTACTGTTCATTACCGTGTATCTAATACACACATGCATAATATGTTTTTGTTTATGGTCCAAAACTGTCTTTATTATTTTGTGCAGTGTTACCAACACCCAGAAATATTTACCCCTAAGCTTAAGTTAAAAACCCCTAAAATTGCCACAATTACTAAAAAAATCCGCTAAAAAATTATAATGAAAATAACCAACGAATATTCAGTAATCATAGACCGGCACACAGTAGTAATATTTGTCTATATTTATTACGCGACATTTGTTAATCATTCACTCTGCATTCTTAGTATCGAGGAACCGTACTAGAAGTCGCTAATACTTTTATTGTAATCAAAAACATAATGAGAAATGTAAGATGGCAAAAAATCCCTAAGAATACCCCTAAAAATGGAACGCCCGTAAAAAATCTCAATCCTCTTATTTACCCCCTAAATTTGGGAAAACCCCTAAGTTGGTAAGCCTGTTTTTGTGTCTATAGTCTTACTGAATGTCAAGTATAACCATAGGTAATAAATTAATTTTATAGATATATAACCTATTTCATTTTTAAAATCTATGATCAAATGATCATATCGAGAATATTTGTCTTTAATATTATTTGTATTAGCGACGATAGGAATTTAGTTTAGTTAAAAAAGAATTTTTTTTTTTGTTTTATGGGGAGTGTCAAGTATGGCATTAGTAAGTTTCCCATGCAAAATTTAGTGTCGTTTGCAAACTGTAGAGGTTGTATGTCTCACGATTGTACAGGCTGGTCATAGATTGTACAGGCTGATTATAATTATGACATTTGGAACCGTCATAATTAATTAAAAATAATGGAGAAAATTCTATAAAACAGAACAAATTTCTGTGATAACTCATTCCATATTGTTCCATATCCAGCAGTTAAGAAGTAGGTATTAAGAAAATAAAAAAGAGAGTCCTGAAGAAGTATTCTTTACTCATTACACCTACATCCTGGTCCTGGCCATCACCATCCCGCCAGCGAACCCTCTCCACAGCAGTACAGCGTCAACAATTTGTCTATAGTGTTACTGAATATCAAATATAACCATATTATTTTTTTATATTTATTATTATCTATATTTTTTCATTTAATATTGTATTTCTATTCAAATGAAGTACGGTCGAATTTCGACCAATGGGCGATCACTAGTAGATATAGATAGGCCTCTAGGAGCTGTCAATTTGCATTATGAAAATATTCATAATGACGGTTTGGACGTACTCTGGGTAACGCATTGATAAGAGTACATAAATATGTTTGGTTTTTTTGAGCAGAGTTAGCCACTTAGCGAGATCGCTTCAGGCTTAAGAGAGGTGACAGTATGACAGACGGTTTTGGTGGTACAGATTTCGTACCACGAAAACTTTTCTATTTTTTTTTTTGTTATCCATGAGCACATAGCAACATGTATATTAGGTATGTGAAAATACAAGTAGTAACATGTTACGGTGTAGATACAGCCCTGTGAGAAACTGATGGAAAGACGGACAGACGACGCGGCTCTTCTTAGGCCTAGTGACAAACTTAGGCACCTTTTTGGTACGGAACATAAATAGTAAATTGAATTTATGTACCTGATAGAATTTCACAAATCCTTCTACAGTGCTTACCTTCGTTCTATACGGATCTCTTGTGCTAAATTTCAAGCATCTACCTGGAGCCAGGAGTTTAAGCAGTGCGCTATTTGTCAGTGAATGAGTGAATGAATTTAAGATTTTGAGTTTTTTGCTGTCAATTAATTATTACTAGTGGTTGCCCAGAGGTCGAAACTCGACCATTATTCATTTAAATGTTAATATATTCAAATATTAGTTTTTAGCACTATTTCTCCAAATAAACTTTAAATGTGCCAAATTTCATACACCGCCGTTCGCACAATGTTCGTACAACGATGTGCAAAGTTTTTGCTTCACATTATATAGATTATTTCAAAGTATTGCATAAGATTACAGTTTTGATAGGTGACAGAACAGCATTTACTTCATGTTGTCATATTTATTACTTATGGTTATACTTGACATTCAGTAAGACTATAGACGCAAAATATTAAAGACAGGTATTCTCCATTGGACCACAGATTTCAACAATAAACTTTCGTAATCCATAATTATGTTTGACATTCAGTAAGGCTATAGACAAATAAAACCAAAAACAATTACAGACTCGATTTGTGCATGTGTATATTAAATACACGGTAATGAATAGTAGTGTGCGTAGCGTGTTATTTATTGAAAATAATGTACTCTTACGCATAATTTAAAAAAAAAATATTAGGATTCGTCACTTCTTCTCTGTATAAATTATAAGTGTGCGAAATTTCATACTCCTCCGTCCGCCCAATTTTCGTAAAAAGGGATCCAAAGTTTTCGCTTCACGTATTAATATATAGATAAGTATACACTTTATTATACTATTCACACAAAAGCAGGGCAAATAAAGCGTCTAGGTATGATGTATTAATATCAACATAGTTAATTTCTTTAAGCCTGATAAATAAAGAAAAGCCTGATAAATAAAAGATAAAAATTTCAATTATATTCTGTAGGTAGGAATATTTTCGGTAAAAAGTTGTTAGAAAAAGATTAAGCTCTGGCTACCCACGTAAAATACACATGTTACAAAAGTAGTCAAAGCTTACTGTACCTATTACTGAAATTCCAAGCATTTCCTTTTCGTCATATTCAAAAGAAAATCTTTGAAACTTAGTTCAAAAAGGACGACTTATTGAAAACATTCATTCTTGGATCATCCTATTATTACTCGTTCGGAGAGCTTTCAGTAAAAAGTAAAAGGGATCATAACAGAATTTATTTTATATAGAATTTATTTTATCGGCAGTAACTTGTGAATCGATCGCGGCGCTGAAGGAGGGCTTGGAAAATTATTTTCGAGGGTGACCATCAAACAACTTACCGTTCGCTACAGAAACTTCGCGTGGCATAAAAGAAGTTTTATGGACCGATAAAGACCTTTTCAAGGGGCTCTGTTAAAAGAGAGCGCGTCCATATATGTTAGTGCCGGCTGCTTTGCAAATAACCCCAAAATCAAACGTTGGTTGGCATTGCTGAGTCATGGATATAATCTATATTATAGCACCTAGGAACTTTCTAACAAGTATCGTTACTAGGTAGATAAAGGTAAGTTAGGAATAAAACTACTTACCTAAATAACGAGTAGGTACTTACCTAATATCTAACTGTATCATGGCTCTTAGCATATTTATACACAAAGTAGGTATTTTAAGTTCTTTTTCTCTCGTTACAAAAATAATCTAATTGCAGTATCGTTTTTAACTGCCTTACGTCAGGTCTACGCCCTGTAGCCATGCTAGACACTATCTTATAAATTAATCGTAGCAAGCAAATGTATTGCGGCAAGTAGCTATTATTTTTTTACAGGCGTTAGCTTGATGAGGGAGAAATTTCACCGTAGTGAATTAATTAGTTTGTTATATTATTAATAAAGAAGAATAGGTATTGAAAATTAAGCTGAATTATTCGTTAAGTTTTACTATAGACTGTTAAGAGCACCAAGGTAATTAGTCTTTGTTTGTACCTGTATTCTGTAATTTGGTAATTAAAAGGTCAAACAATTTTTTGAACTTTCTTTTATACCCAAGGTGATAATGAGGTAGTTTATACATGAAACGGTTCAAATGCCGTAATTTGACCTTATGAAATATAAGCTAATATCTGAATCTTTTTCTTGCTTAAATTGAATTACATTTATAGACGTTAGCTGTTCTTTATTCAGTGGGCCAAAACAGATTTCAACATTGTATGTATAAAACCTCACTGGATATACAAACATGAGCTACAATATACAAGCAAGTAAATGCCTAAAGCCCGTATCCGATCCCTCCCTTTCCGATCTCTTCAATCCAATGGAGACATTATTTAAATTGATACATTTGTTTCACCGAAGCAGTTTGCGAAACATTTGAATTGCATGCAATTTCCATACCTTTAAATGTAGAATGATGTCAAAGCTTCAGAGTTGCAATGGAATCTGCCTTGTTGACATATTTTCAACAGTTATAGTGCTTCTATAGTTACTACAAGGTACCTACTTTACCTATTATAATAATGTCCTAGGTAAAAAGATCTATAGGATAGATCTAATAAAATACGTAGACCGTATTTGATAAAGATGGATGAGTACACTAATGTCTATTATGTGTATTGACTAGATGTCTTTCTTTTGGATGACAATGGACTGATATGAGAATACCCACCCAATACCATAAAATACTGTCATTTATATACATACCTACTTGTTCATGTGTCGTAGTTCCTAGAATTTTGCCGTTAAAAAATAAAACCGAATTCCACCCGACAGCCTGTTCTGAAATATTACTGTACGGAGTGTCACCGTGCTTTATAAAAGTGTACCTACCACAAGCGGCCGCTGGCCCTCGCACTGCAATCGTTTAAAAACAATTTATAGATTATAAAATATCTGTTGCTGAATGTACTGAAATATCAACGCGGCATGTCACAAAAAATGCCGAAGTTGTATTTGATTTTAATTAAATTTCGTCCTCGTTTAAACAGTTTGTGGTTATTGATTTTCATTTAACTCTTCTTAAATAGGTCATTACGGCAGTGTGTTTATGAGCGTCGCGGCGACGTCGGTCGAAGGGCAATATTGCGTTTTGTGCCACTGCGTACAATAATAGGGTGATTAATGGCTCAGGCGATACACGAGCCAAGTTCTTTGTTGTTCGCCAAATATTTGATCCGGCGCCGCCATCGCAATCCATTCCTTTGATATTGCTTATAACAGTGATTTTAGCCGCCTAAGCTTGCGGGGGATGTGTGAGGACGCGTTAATGGTCTACGAGCTTTCACCAGCCACATCCAACCTATACGAGGGGCTCCGCCGTGAATAAGTAATACGTGTATTACCCTCTCTACTTTTGAACTGTTTGCTTTTATGTAATCTCGATAAATTAATGATTATAAACCATTGAAGAACATCAGGCCTTAAATAAGGTATACATATATTAAAGTTCTTTAGGCATGTTTAAAATTTAAATTCAGAGCTATAGCTTATGAAGATCACCATCGTGTGGTGGGATTATATATCCGCCAAACATCTGAGCTGTTGAAGGAGATTGGGAAGTACTTGTATCTATGTACAGTTATAGATACATGTCAACAAGTAACCCCATAACGAATGAAAACGCTACTATGTCAGTCTGACTCTATGAGCAGACCTCGAACGAAACCTATACTTCTGCAGCGAGGTGAGTATGACAGGGAGACGTTTTCTCTGAAACTACTCATCGCTGCACTGAAGGATGTATTCCAAGGTTCTGGACCAGAAAGGGCTAGACATCAACATCAATTGCGAGAAAATCACTGCCGACGATATAGTAGTCATGGCTGAGATTATGGAGGATATCAGTTCAATGCTCGATGACCTCAGTAGAGCTTCTGAAAGAGTGGGTCTTAAAATTAACCTGGACAAGACAAGGGTCAGGTCAAATGCTTATGTACCCACTCTCATGAAGATCAGAGACGTTCCATTCTAAATGTTTACCTAGGACAAGAAGCTACCCAATATCTTCTCGTCCCACATACCGCAGTGTCTCTAAACGAAAGATTTTGACTAGTGTGTGTTGCCAGTGACCTATGGCACTAAAACGTTGTCGCTCACCATGGCCTTATTAGAAGGCTAAAAGTCACCGAAAAGGCAATAGAGAGGGCTATGCTTGGAGTTTTCCTACGTAATCGAGTCAGAAATTAAGAGATACGCAAGATAACCAAGGTAACCGACATAGCCTGAACAGTTACCAAACTAAAGCGAGCAGGGAACTTTGCTCGCAGAATTGATGGCGGGTGGGACCGAAAGGTTCTAGAGTGGTGACCGCGAACCGGAAGATGAAGCTTTGGTAGGCCTTTGACATGGTGATCCGATGAACTTGTAAAGGCCGCAGGAATCCGCTGGATGTGAGAAGCACAGAATCCGTCAAAATGGCGGTTCCTGGGGGGCCTATGTGTAGCAGTGGACGTCTTTTGGCTGAAATTACGATATTTAATATGAAGAGGTTTTTAGGGTTCCGTTGCCAAATGGCAAAAAACGGAACCCTTATAGATTCGTCATGTCTGTCTGTCTGTCCGTCTGTCTGTCTGTCTGTCTGTCTGTCCGTCCGTATGTCACAGCCACTTTTCTCCGAAACTATAAGAGCTACGCTGTTGAAACTTGGTAAGTAGATGTATTCTGTAAACCGCATCAAGATTTTTACACTAAAGTAGAAAAAAAAAACAATAAATTTTTGGGTTCCCCATACATAGAACTGAAACTCAAAATGTTTTTTTTCATCAAACCCATACGTGTGGGGTATCTATGAATAGGTCTTCAAAAATGGTATTGAGGTTTTTAATATCATTTTTTTCTAAACTGAATAGTTTGCGCGAGAGACGCTTCCAAAGTGGTAAAATGTGTCCCCCCCCCGTAACTTCTAAAATAAGAGAATGATAAATCTTAAAAAAATATATGATATAAATTACCATATAAACTACCACCGAAAATTGGTTTGAACGAGATCGAGCAAGTAGTTTTTTTTTAAAACGTCATAAATCGTAAACCGCAATTTACCGTTCATTCAATCAGCTGAAATATAAAAATAAAAAAAAAACATTTATTTTCATAACCATAAACCTTATGCATAAACCGAGAATACCTACAGGTTTGTACGGAACCCTCGGTGCGCGAGTCCGACTCGCACTTGGCCGGTTTTTTTTTGCATTTAATACCAATACCTATTCCAATAAAATAGAAACGTGAAGCCGAAAATAGAACGAAAGAGCCCAGTGGAATTTAGATAAAAATATTTCACCGCACACCGGTATATTGTATCGGCGGTGGCGGCCGTACGTATCCCTTCCTATCCTTAATTACTCAGTGTATTGAAAGGCCAATTAATTATTCAGGCGGTATCAATGGCACAGGACGCAAGGAGAGGAGGTACATTTTCACATAATGGTTATTTTATTGATCAGTATAAAATCAATTAATCTTTAATAGGTTTTTAATACAGTCTTCTTTTGAATCCTCTTTATGAAGCACGTAAGATTCTGAGAATCTATTTAGAAAATGTGCTGCTAAACTCTTAAATGGAGAAATGTATTCAATCCATACTATATACTATATATATTATATATTATAATATTATATATATATTATATATTATTATATTATATTATATATATTATATATATTATTATATCATATATCATAATATTATAAATGCAAAAGTAACTCTGTCTGTCTGTCGGTCTGTCTGTCTGTCTGTCTGTCTTGCTTTCCTGCTAAAACTACTGAACCGATTTAAATGAAATTTGGTACACAGATAGTTTAGAGCCTGAGAAAGGACATAGGCTACTTTTTATCCCGGTAGTATGTTCCCGCGGGATAATTTCCGACCTCCACGCGGGCGAAGCCGCTGGCAAAAGCTAGTATAAAATATACGTTGGCTTCTTCTACACGTTCCTATCAGTTTAGTAGCAATTTTTTTCGCAATAAATGTGAATGATATGTATTGATGAAATAGCAGTATACCGGGTGGATTTTTAAGACGGGGCAGTAAGCGTGAATACCAAAACCGTTGTACTTACAGAAAAAACAGTCTCAGGAGACAGTCGTTAGTTTTTTGAGAAAACAGTTAGTTTTCAGTTTGTCCGTTATAGTTTTTTGATCGTTATAAGAAACAGGATCGATTGGCATCAAAAAAAGTTTTTGTGAAAATTTTCTTGCTGTCTATATTTTTTTCGAAATCTGTGAATCTTATACCTTTAAACGAGCAATTCTTGTATATATATAATCTGAATCTCGGAAACGGCGATTTTCATGAAATTTAGTATACAGGGGGTTTCGGGGGCGATAAATCGATCTAGCTAGGATGAATTTTTATAAAATGTCGTTTTATTCGTGTTTTCAATGACCAACTTTATCGATAATCAACTTGAACATAAACTCATTATTTTAAACACAATTTACCAAAGAATACCGAGCAAAGCTCGGTCATCCAGATATTGATTGTGAAAATGACAAACTCAAACAAATAAGGACAGTCTCTTAAGACCATTTTCCTGTAGTTACAACGTTAAGGTCAAAAATCCACCCAGTATACGCGACTTTACTAACAAAATGGTCGGACTAAACTGTAGAGCTAAACGACTTACCTAATACCTATCCTACCTACATAGAACATTGAAACAATATATTGAATTAAGGTTATAAGTGTTACCCATTATCCTGATTTATACTTGAGCAGAAGTTAGCGGTCGGCTATTAGCCGTAGCCAGGACCTGTGTAATGGGGCGTGATCGGTGAGGTTTCAACTTCTATCTATAACGCGCTCCTGTTACGGTCCCGAATAAACACAATAATAAAAGGCAAGATTTACAATTGTCAGCTTCTAGCTAAAAAATGCTAAGCCACGTGAAACGTATGTACCTACGTGATTTACGAGCACAGCTTATGAGATTCTTTCGTAGACATCTCTAACTTATCTTAAAAAATTCAGCTACGGTACGTTGTGGTTGATGCCTACGCATTTCCTATTCACATTCACGTCCTCACTATTCATCACATATTAAATATTTGTTACAATATTGGTTCTTATTGGTTCTTATGAGGGTGAAGGCCGCGGTAGGCAAAGGTATTACTACCAGATTGTTTTATATTTCGAATCACGACATAATGGCATCTATCGAAGTTTGCCGAAGTTCGATGAAAATAATTTTTCGTTCCGCCACTGTAACAATTTTCTACAGAAACTCGTTTAATTGGTTAGCCAGCATTTACAAAAAGTTTAGCCGATTATTCCATCGGAGTAAGCTCACAGAGTGATTTGCAAAGTTCCACAATCGCAACAATAGGCACATTTATCTTTAGAAAAGTTTCGCTACAGCGTTGAACAAGCATTAACGCGTTATTCTTGAAATTTTGAAAAGATAAAGAATCCTCTTAAGATTTTTTTGTAGGAGTGTTATATAAATACGTGCCCATCTCTGCGTGTTGATTAATCCGCTGAAACATTGGGAAAGCACTTGTTGCTGCAAATTAATTAGGAAACAAGTTAACAAAAAGTGCAATAAACTTCGTTAAGGAAGCTTAATTTCCGTCAGAGCCCGAAAGAGACTGACATTAATCAACTGAGATCGCTCTCGACAGCCGCGAATTTCATTACGGAATCAGAGCCGCCTAGGATTATCATTACATTGGAGCCATAGATGATATCTGCTGTCTTATCTACGATCCTCGTCTATAACTATAATATTTGGGAACTTTATTTTATTGGCATTTTATACGGGTTGTATTGGAACCCGGGCAAGCGAGGCAAGCCTGAACGAGTTGATTGTAAATGTGATTTTGAACCTAAAACAACAATAGAGAATACCTTTATCGGGCTTCTGTTTTGTGTTGTATGTCGGTCACGGTTAAAAAGCTTTTTCGCGGGTTGTGGAGGTTGAACATAAATATGGGGTGCGGCGAGCGAACACTACTATGGTACTATTAACATTTTCGACGAATCTGTTGGGCAAGGTTAGAGAGCTTTAATAAGATATCCTTTTATGTCGTTTTAGTATAACATGCGGATAAAAATCCCTACACCCTTACTTTACTTATTTTCGTATAGTATCGCTTTGTTTTAATAAACCGCTCTAGTAGATGACATTTCTTCTAGATTTGTTCTTTAAGAACTAAGTAAACAACCTAGCCTTTACCTACCTATGGTTATTTTAATTTCTGTTTTAACAAAAATATTTCTAACAAAATCCACGCAGGTACAACAAATAAAAGCCAATTTAAAAAATGTGTTATATTACTGTTACTTGAAAACGTGCCTATTATTATCTTGCTATTACCACTAAAGCTCGGCAAGGGCCTCTTTATTATTTTACTAATTTAACACGTATCGCGCACGCGATATGAATGGACGGTACAAACTGTAATGTTAAGTGAAGAGGTTTAGTGAATAAATTTTCGGTATATCATCATCATCATCATTTTAGCCGCAAGATGTCCACTGCTGGATATAGGCCTCCCACATTTTGGAGGGGATTTTTCATAATCACTACGCTTCGCAAGCGGGTTGGCGATCGCAGTATAGTAGTATATGTAGTATAGTAATGTATAGAGAACGCTGCTGCCCATTCCTAGCAAATCCCTTACTCGCCTCTTACGACACCCACGGGTAGAAATGAGATGGTGCTATTCTCTACGTCCGGCACCACACGGCACATATAGCGTACCAAAATCCCACAGTTACACACAAAACGTCCTTTTTCTCCAAAAGTCAACGGACTCATAGCCATAAACATTCTCATTAGCGAAGCAACTAGCCAAGCAGACACCCTATACTTGTAGCCATCGTAAAAGGTGACTCAAGAAATACTTTAAGAAGATGGGCAATAGCGACCAACTGTTTGTTAATAACACTTAACTGGGCTTATTATCCATTTGCCAAGCGGTCACTGCAGCACTACCCTTATGAAGAATATAACAGTTGACTATAAAGCCCAAACCGAATGGGGATGTACCTACTAATATGTACCTATACAGGAAACCATCTTCTTATCTTTTCCCAAACCACAAAAGTGACGCATAAACATAATAATAATATTTGCCAAAATAATTGAAAGACCTTAAGCCTGAAGTGCAAAAGGAAAGTCCGTATTTATACTCCGTGTAAATACATGGATTATAAATATGATAATAAGATTATGAAGTGCAATGGAAAAGTCTACTAACCTTTGCGAAACTTTATTAACCTTTGCAAAACTTTCCTTCAAAAGAAAACAAATTAAAAATACTATAAACTCGATAAATAATCCCCTAACTATCTTTGCTAATCAAACAAAAACTGTAGTCAAAACAAATGAACAGTGTCACACAAACATTTGCTGTTTTCACTGCAGTTAATTGACTTTTGACTTTGAAGTGTCGATCAAAGTTATGGGATGAAGTCTAAGCCGTTTGCGATCCCCAAGTTTCCTCGTTTGCATCACTTAGGGCGTGGAAAGGCTTAAAGTGCCGCCGTGATTAGCTCGCTTCTCTCAAATAGTTACACTTACGGGCCCTTGATTATAATGAAACCTTTCATTACACACGCGCCACGTCTGCTTGCGGTGAACCTACTGCCGACGTCTACCAGCCTAACTATGTTTTACAAGTCTAGTTAGCTTCATCGTTATTCGTAACGTAAATATGACCGCAATGTCGGTGAGACAGCGCTGCTATTTAAATACGAGCTAGATACGCAACACAAGTAAACATAAACTAAAAACAATATCTGTGTAAATGTAAATTTATGTAAACACCGACTGCATATTCAGAATTTGATGGCTGACGAGATGAAATTGAATACAGGTGCAAATATAAAAGTCAGTGAAACGTCTCAGCCATTACTAGATATTGTATTTTTAGGGTTCTGCGTCAAAAATATGTTTTTTTTTTAAACATTGTTGCATAAAAGAAACCATTGTTTGTAAATTCTGAACATCCTCTTAAACTTCGAGCAGTATTGAGAGAGCCTTATATTTGTGGAGGTGCAATTAAACAGATTAGCATCAGTCAAAGTAATTACAAACAGGATTTGGGTAAGTTAAGCTACGGAACTTCTTCCATTCGATTGGTGCGGCTTCCTTTGAAAGGATAGAATCGTTTGCTCATTTAAACGACTCTTTAAAACATATAGGTTTTAAATAAATTTAAATACTTATACAAATACATACATAGTTCAGAAGTATGTTAAAAATCATAGCGGATGTGACTGCTACGAGGGCGTAGCTATCGTAGCAAACTTTTTACGCGTTGGCTACGCCGTAGTACAGTACAGCACACAGCGCAGGAAACAGTGTAATTCAATTATATTTCATTTACGTCTATTTATCACAGTGCTGGGCAATACTTTACTATATAGTTTGCTACTACCTTAAGACTTTGGTAATATACTCATTGTATATAGTAGTCACGTCGATTCACACAAATTCTCTCTTCGAATTTTTGTTCTAGGACATAGCGGTTTCCTCACAATGTTTTCCTTCATCGGTTATGAGAACAGTGGTGATGAAATTATTTGTACATAGTTTAGTGCCTGCCTGGGTTCGAACCCACGACCTACACCTCGTTAGTCGGGGCCGTTACCACTGGGCCAATACTGCTCAAATGTCTTTTTTATGTTAAATATTGAATCTTATCCCATTTCTGAGTCTGAGCCTAATAGGGGAGACCCATGTCTATACAAAAACCGCAAGTTCTATATAATCTGTTTTGTTCTAGGTAACCATGTTATTACATAACAATTTGAAACTCTGAAGTTCATATTACAAGTGTTGCTCAAGTAAGACTTCAAAATATAAAATTGGTATATCTAGTGCGGGCCGCAGTCACCTTGGGGGTCCGTACAACAAACAAGAAACAAATTTAATTTTAAAGCACAAAGAAAGCCATTACAAACAATGGAGGTCTTGGGTAATTTTCTTCAAATTTAGACCTCATAGCGTTTATCGTTATTTTTTTATTGTTACTTTACGAAATCGTTCTCGGTCGGCATTATAGGGGGATAAAAAGTTTTCCGCCCTGACAGATTGGCACCAACTTCTACCTTTAGTACCATTTTTATAACACAACCCTGAAAGTTTAAGCTACAAAAAAAACATCGTTTAAACGTTGAACGCTCTTAGATATCAAATAAATATATAGTTTAAAAAATACTAGAAACACACGCTTTTATAAATGCACGTAAAAACCAAAAACTTAATCGTGGTTAAAGTTCATTACAAGACTTTTCTAACAAGTCCAAACACAGCTATGATACGATGTTCCATCATGAAGTTCCCGTTCATATCTTCCGACTTCATCATCAGATCAGTTTGACAGTACTATATTATTGTATTGTCATCAGAACTACATACAGCTGCCAATTTTCATGACGCTACGATCCTTGGAAGATGGTTAAATTAGTCACCTTAGATTCCATTACATAGTTAGTTACATACAGGTCGACCTA
Organism: Aporophyla lueneburgensis; assembly: GCA_932294355.1. Lineage (NCBI taxonomy): Eukaryota > Metazoa > Arthropoda > Insecta > Lepidoptera > Noctuidae > Aporophyla > Aporophyla lueneburgensis. The sequence goes on along the minus strand of OW028746.1, from coordinate 13,724,291 downwards.
ATAAAAGCTTGTTAAAAAGTAACATATTTTAGAGCACAGCAGTGGCGTAGCGTGCCTCGGCGGGGCCCCGTATAAAAATTTGTTTGGGGGCCCCTTATGAAGGGTAACGATTTCTCACAAAAAAAAATGTTTGCATAAAATTAAAAGAAATATTTATTCATCATAATTATCTATCTGTCACTTTTTCCAAATTTTTTTGTAAACAATTCAAATTAAATAACTTGTTTTTTTTTTCCGCAAATGGATTTATTAAATCATTTTTGTTTTGCCTTGTGTCGCAGGTTCTTCAGGTAAGCTACACTTCTCAAGATCAGCCTTTAGATGGGTGTTTTTTTTTTATGTGAAACATCTATAGGCGAGGGTAAACCTAAATTTTGGTGTGGCGAGAATGGCCGTGGCGACGCATCGCCACGCAATATGATGTTATGTTTGTTACCTCAGAACTTTCAACTGGGTCAACCGATTTTGATGATCCTTTTTTTTATTTGAAAGCTGGTGCTTCAGACTAGGGTGGTACGATATGTTATTTTTGATTATATATACCATATTTATTTCCTTTCGTAAATATTATCTTTACAAAATAATTTCGACGTTTCACATCTGCCAGGCGTCCTGCGACGGCTCACTTTTTCTTTTTACATCCATAATCTTTATTAGAAATTATTTATAATTAACCACATCTATTTAAAAAAAAAAACGATTAATGTTCAATTGCAAAATTTCTCGATTTTGCTAATAAGAAGTCACGTGACTAACTGTCATTGTACCCATCCTATGTGAAAAAAACTATAAACGGGGAAATCCTGCAGCCCGCGATAACCGATGTAAGGTGTGGCCAATTTGGGAATGCACGCTTTACGCGGGAAAAAAGAAATTGCTGTTTGTGACTTTTGTCATTTCTGAAAAAAAAAAAATTGGGAATTTATTCATTTTTGCTTACGCACGTCGGGGGCCCCCGTGGCCTGGGGGCCCCGTATAATTGATACGGCAGATACGGCGGTAGCTACGCCCCTGGAGCACAGATTTTGTTTTCTTAGCAATTATTGCACAACCATGTGTCCACAGGCCAAATAAAACATACGTTCTTTAAAAAGGTTGTTATATACGTTAAGGCTAACATGAATATGTAAATACGTAGGATATAACCTAATACATATGTATATGTGTGAGCCAAGACTAAGCTTCAGTTATCTGTGATCTAACAAGATGATTCCCATTATTTATGGCTTGTAATTAATTTAGTGCGCTGCTCACTAAACTCCAGCAATTTACCGTAATTTGTAATAGGACAATATTATTAATAATATCGTAGTACCTACCTAGTGAAATATAGATTAGGTATATAATATATAGATTAACAGCATTGGAACTGTTAAAAACAGTCACAGACATGGTTGTGTGTTCAATGTTTTGTTAGTTTTGACAAATGAAAATTATTAAGCTATGTTGCAAATAAATCTATTGTCATGTTCAGCACATATTATGATGGTTATTATTTTAATTACCTAATTGGATAATATTATTTTGTGAATGAATCTGCACAATATTGTGATCGAATTATTGTGGCAACTCCTGTGGCCATATAGTAATTATGTATTTACTGAATACATGACAAACACAACTGTGTAAATCTCCATAAATATTAATTGTTTAGGTATTTATTGTAAATGTGCCCCTTTTATAAATTATTTATAAATAAACGATTTTAATTCTTATAATATTATGGTACCTATAGAGTTCTGGGGCATGTGGTTAAGTAATAATAGCCGCACGCAAAGGCTTTGTGCGTGGATCGTTGACAGTCGTTACGGGTCGTCAGAAGTCGGAAAGTCTGACCAGTCTTCCAGAGAGGTTTCGTATTACCCAGCAAATGGGTTGTAGAGATCAGACAGTCGCTCCATTCAAAATAAAATAGTATTCAGCTGCTTCCGATTAGAATGAAACCCACACCGAATATAGTTTGGGAAAGGCTGGACAGACAATGCATATAGAGTTACGTAGGTTACGCTTTGGCCAATAAGAAACTGTAGAAGATCTAAAGAGGCCCCGATCAACTTCCTAGAACATTCGGTTAGCCTGGGTATTATAGTTACCATGGCGACTAAGTTTGGAGGGATGAGCTGCCTGTCGGACGATTAATTATTATGGAGAGACAAACAAATTTACATAGCTAACATTTTTATAACTTAATTATCGGTTGGCCAGAGGCTGGCATTTTTCATTACAAAATCTACACGTGTAACACGGAAAAATCAGCAAGGCATCAAGATAAATTACTCTTTTATTATACAACCACATTCGAAATATCAATAACATTGCTTTGTATCCCGTGTATGTATGATTTGCCTGATTAAGTTTATATAGGTACATTTTGAAACGATGCTGATTTCATACAAATCTGGCGAACCGAGAAGACAATCCGCTGGCTTATTGGACTGGATCTGAAAAATGCCATTCATGAATTAAATAAGCCTATAATCAGAAAAATCAAATCAAATCAATTTATTTCGGGCTACAAAGACCCATAACATAAATACCTTACAGACTAACATACATACAAATAAAAAACAATGTAAAAACTATTGTACACGAAGTGACGGCGTCGTGTTGCGTTGCGTGGTGTCACGTAGCCTTCCGCGGGAACGTCGATACATGACACCTTTCGGCCAAAACTCTGCCTTGAGGAAGGTCTCGATTTCAAAAACTGGAACTCGCACCACGAATGACTTGAAGTTCGTGTTGTGGCGCGATTCCAACTTCTCGACCCTCAAAGTCCAGTTGGTTTTCAGTCGTACATACTCCACGATCTCCTCAACCTTCGTGGTGTAGTGTAGACGGGACACATAGAGCTGCGTCGTCGGTGTAGCTGGACGCAGCAGCATGTTGGGTCCTGCAAGCGCGGTTCCGCACTGGTTCCGACTAGGAGGCTTCCTCCTCTTCTTCCTCTCCACCTTCACGAAGCCATCCTTGGCCCCCACTGCTGGGATACAGGCCCTGTGAGAGGAAGTGGGCCGTAATCCACTACGCGGGCCCAGTGCGGGTTGGTAGATGTCACATGTCTTCGAATTATGATATTAGGACATGCCGGTTTCCTCATAATGTTTTCCCTCACCGTTTTGAGAGCAGTGGCGATGAAATTATTTACAGAATGTAAAACGCCTGTACGAACCTACAACGTACAACTCGTGAGTCACAGCCGTTAACACTGGGGTACCACTGCTCAAAATACTCAACATTTTAATGCATATCCTTTTATGGAATGGTCCTTTAGTCATTCCAATCATACTTTCTAAATCGCAACTAAAAGATCTTCTTAAAAGTATCCAACTGAATTATATTGAAACAGTCTATAAAAGTCTTTTTTAAACTGAAAATATAAAGAACATTGCTCATTTAATAAAATACATCTAGTGGTAGAAGCGAAAATGTTCTTGACGTGAGAAAAAAAGGTCCTTTTAATTAACTTTTGGGTACACAAGACGTAGATCCCAGGGGTTTACTGGGTGTACCTTAGATTTTCGCAGGTCTCGGTAAACCTTAAAGGTTTACCCGGATCTCAGCTTAAAAGCTATTTCAGAACCACTGGGTGGATCCATTATGGTGCTTGTGGGAACACCTCGAGGTTGTGTTATAATAAAGGCATTAGATGTTTAATGGATTGTAATAAAATATCACAATATTTTATAACATAACAATAATTAGGTTTAAAACATATTTAGTTGTAACTAATTTGAAACGGTTATTATTTCCACTATATTGTATGAACATTCAAAACGTATAAATGGATAATCGCATTACTATTAATTATAATTTTATTGTTAACTTGAATATTCACATTTTAAGTTTACAAAATGATAAAATAAAGTGCATTTAGGTTTGCCGCAAACCAAAATATGTGTCTAAAGTTTTCTGCAACGAGTTTAACAAAAGCCTTTCTGTGCAAGAATTCTGTTATTCGTAATAGACCGTTCTCTAGGGGAGAGTTACATTCAAACGAACGTTACAGTTCTTTTTAGATTAAAAACAGGTTGGAAATTCAAATTAGTAGCTGATAACGTTAATTGTTTTTGTGCATTGGTACTCACGGGGTTCGAGGGCAACTTTTCACAGGTAGGGTTTCGTGGTATTGCGGTACTTCTTTCATTGACTTGAATGTACCCTGGCAGCTGAGACTTTGTCATGCTCACTCAAATGTCTCGTTGGTGCTGGCCAATATGTTCCCTTCAAAATGGTTGAGCTGAATGGATCTACGTGTCATGTTCGTAAAGGGGCCCGCCAGTAGGAACTGGTCATATGTAAGCTGCTACGGCTTATTTTAATTTCTGAATTCTTATTTTATTTTTGCTTTAATTACCGACGCTTTAAATGCTCACTTTTTTACACTGTTCTTACATTATAATTTCGACATAAATTATGTAACCAAGTATTTGTAACAAAATATTGATTGAAACTCTAAAACTTGCAAGAAACTCCATGGACAGGGTGTCCATGGAGTTTTTTGCCAGTTCTTTTCCATCGATACCTACTACGCTTTGATTTGGGTAACTAGCTTCATTTTTCTGACTGACCCATCCTTTGACAATTCAAACGTGCCTGTAAATGGTTTATTTGAAATAAATGCGTATAGTTTGGCTTGTAGTCTGGCTTGTTAGTCTAGTGGTTAGTGACCCTGACTGCTAAGACTGAGGTCGTGGGTTCGATTCCCACCCAGGACAAATCTTTTTGTGATGAGCACGATCATTTGTTCTGTGTCTGGGTGTAAATTATCTATAATACGTATGTATTTACAAATATATAAGTATGTTTATCAATTGTCTGGTTACCATAGTACAGGCTCTGCCTAGTTTGGGATCAGATAACGGTGTGTTGGTTGTCCTAAGATATTTATATATTTTATTTTATTTATTTAGTTTGAGTGCAGCGCAGACTGACATTATCTAGTGGTTATTTGCAAAAATCTCTTTCCAAAAGCGTAGTACTGCAGTAAAGAAAGAAAGAAAGGAAATACATTTATTTAGCACAGTTTAAAAGGCACACAATAGGTATACTGCAGGAAAAATAAAATTAAAATAAATTTAAAAAGTGTACGTCAGAAACTAGCAGTATAGTGTACCTCGCGGCTGCGCCAAAAAGATCCAGTTCAGCAAAATGCCAGACTACTAGTGCCTGACGCTGGTTTTCAACTAGACGTGAAGTGTGAGGTGACGGATATAAATCAGTGTTATATCGGTAATCCAACGTGATGTGTGTATTTATAAATTAAATAAAACTGTAACAGACAAAAAAAAACAGTAACGTATATGTACACAAATAGTGTAATATTGAAGTTGTTAGTTAGTTACTAATTTAATTTAGTACCTGGAGTAAATAGTTAGCTGTAATAAGTATTGTAAAATTAATGTAAGTAAACCAATAAACCTTTGAGTACACAGTGTGATGTTGAATAAGATTGCAAAGAAAAATATAACAGAAAAATAAAGAAAACAAATCGGTTGGTAAATAAGCGAAGCGGATGCATGACAGACCTCAACGTGCAAATAGGGAATTTAATCGTTCGAAAAAAGGCAGAACGCAGAAGCAGTAGTAGAAGCTTTGTTTCGCGTTGCACCGGGTATTATGGTACACTAACTGTTTACAGTTGGATGGCTGTCAAAATATATATAAATACTCGACTTTGTGGTTATATCCGACAGGATTCTGACATAAGCCTCCATATTCCTCAGTCGGAGGGTGTCAATGAGTCAACATACGAAACAGGATCAAATGTCATGAGCTCATTTCTAAGCTTAGGTTAGTCTGTTTACGTACAAAGCAGTCACTCAAAGCAACAGGAGCTTTATACTTCATTCAGGGGCACCTAGCGTGTTTTTATTATGGTTAATGTACAAGTTTTCTCTTTGGTAACGCTTTATCCAGCTAGAAGTATTATGTGAAATTCAAATATCCTGCTAATATAACCATGGTTCAAAATTACTATTTCTTGTTTACAATCTTATAATGTAAGTTAGTCATATGTTTATTACACGCACTTAAGAGTCATTTTGAAGGTTTCAGGAAAAAATCTTTAGACCTAAAAATTCAACCGACGATAAAAGAAACTGCAAAGCAAAAATAATCCTTAGTCTAACTAAGCTCCCAAATTAAAGTAAATTCTAATTTTGAATCAGCGCGTAGTAATTTACATTCGAATATACTCTTTCCAATAAAAAAAGAATTTTCAAAATCGGACCATCGAATAAAAAGTAATGCGTGGTCATCATTCATCATCACCATTTCAGCCATAAGACGTCCACTGCTGGACATAGGCCATCCTCCATTAGGTTTGCCATAATCGCCATGCTTGGTAGGCGGGTTGGTGATCGCAGTGGTGGTGGTTAAATGCAAAGAGAACGCTGCTGCGCTCTTACGACACCCACGGGAAGAAATGCAGTAGTGCTATTCTTTACATCCAGCACCACATGGTACGCGTGATCATACTATTAAAAATAAATAAACGCGTCGAATTGAGAACCACTCCCTTTTTTTTTTCGTCTTCTAAAAATAGAATGTTAAAGGGGCAACGTACGTTTGATTTCATTTGAAGAATGGGCAAGTACCTTCATACTTAGTACGTATTACAGAATACGAATCTTGTAACATTTTCAACTTGAGACATGTTGAAAATGCCTTCTAGGCAGGGTAATTTAATTTTCCTGCGAGTTACAATTTTAGTTCGTATAGTGACAACAATGCTGTGTTAATGAACTTTTGCATACTATAGTTTCTTAATCAGTTATAAGAGGCTATTCTCGTGTACCCGTAGTGTTATGAAAATAGTAACCCAACCCATACATATTTTAGGAGAAGGCAAAACACAGAGTGTCGTGGGGCAACTTGGGAGAAGGCTATGTATACATTGCAGTGGACTGCAGGGGTACGAGTGTCACATTTGAATTTTATATCCAACAAAGATTATAAACCCTTGAGAAACATTGCTCCTCGCTGGAATTTATCTTGTATCGTCGTACATACACAAAATGGTTAAACATTCCCGAAATAAATATTTGTTGGACCTAATTATATGTATATGTCATCCGGGAATCGAGCTCAGCACATAAACGAATCCAGACATTTCTCGGAATCTGTGCCAGCGTCGTCAAAGGATAGTTAGTTTTGGTGTTATTTATTTTCTCACCACGATAAACATTACAGATATTGTTACACTTACGGTACATGATATGGTTTCATTTACTGTACGAGACGGTGCCATTTTTGGATGGGTAATCATCAAATGGCTTCTCTCGCTCTGGGCGGAGTGGGAGGGCGTGTCAGACTTTTACTGACTAAAACCCACCCGTGTTCCTTCAGTTACCCATATGGCCCTTGGGCCACGGTATGTTGTTTGAAAAATTTCGCGACTCTGGCAAGCATCGGTTCTAGCAGACCCCTTCAGTGCTGCTGACATCTCTTTGAGGCGCACGTGGAACACTACGCGCCGTCGACAGTGGCCTGGTCCTTACTGGACGGCAAGCTACCCATTGCTCGCCACCCGCAAGCCCGCGCCTACGGTGGCCGGGAGTCTGCGATCGACTCCCGACGCCCGGGGCGTCTCCTGCGGCGGCTAGGGACGTGAGGGCGCAGAGACTGTCACTCCCTCACGCGCCCCGCCTCCTCCTTCATAAGCATTACTCCTTCGCAGAAGGAGGTGACGGCTTCCCATGCCCTCTCGCTCCGTACCATGGCTCACACCAGGGCCGGACGCGAGCGGTCGCCGCCGCCGATCGCCTCCATGAGGACACGGGGATACTCCGGCCAGGCAGGGCACACCTCCACCGTATGCTCCACCGTGTCCTCCAGACGATCCTCGCAATGGAAACACCCGGGCGTTTCCTCCCGCTTTATCCTGAACTGGATACCCCCGAAGCACCCATGCCCGGTGAGAACCTGCGTCAGGCGGAAAGTGAGGACGCCGTGGCGCCTCTCTATCCACTCCTCAAAAAGGGGACTTACCGGCGCAATTGTGGCGTGCCCAGAGATTGGTGCCTAAGCTAGGTTTTAAGGGCCTGTGTTTTTCAGGTCACAGGTCTCCACCCTCTAGCAGTTAAATACATTTCATATAAAAAAGTAAATTAGGAGTGTACATAACGACGGTCTAAATAAACAATATGTCTTATTTTATTAGCGGATCTCATTGATCAAACCGAAAATCAGATTAATATTCAACCCGGTTCGGAATAACTATTGTCACATTTTCGATACGTCCGACACGCCCGATATGTCCGATGTCTGAACTTCGGACATTCGAAAGGGTAATAATAGATACCTACATTATTGTGATTAGTATTCAAACCTGCTAACGTGACACTGATCTATTCATTAACCGCTGATTCTGATTGTTCGGGCTGGAGTTTGTTGCGCCACTTCTTCCCAGCACTAGGAACTGTGGTGAAGGGCGGACGTTTTGACTGTCTTATGTAACTTTGACGTTCAAAAAGTGCTGACTCTCAGGCTAGTTTGAATAAATGAATTTTGATTTAGATTTTTAAGGACATACCGATTTTTAAGGAAAATGTCGTGAGGAAAGTATTGAGTATGAATGTCGATGGCTATAAGAGTAGAGGGAGACCAAAGAAACGATGGATGGACTGTGTGAATTATGATATGGATAGAAAGGGGTTGACTACTGAGATGACAACTAATAGAGAAGTGTGGAAGAAAAGACAGGTTGCGCCGACCACAAATAAATTGGGATGAGGGCAGGAGAAAGAAGATGATACCGAAGTGTGATAGCAATCGTTATGGTACAGACGCCACCAGGTCAAGCTACCCGAAACTATCAATTTTTCCCAATGAACCTTGAACCTAATGCTCTAGAAATAAAGTCGAAAATCTATCAAAGAAATCTGACAGATTGTAGTAGCTTGATGTGTTGGCGTCTGTACCTACTTTTGGTTGAAACATTGGCTTCTGTGAAATTATAACCTGCTCCTAGTTAATCAACAATATGTTTAAATGCAACAAACCTACCCGTATAATAGTCGGATGATTCGGTTTAGGGATTAGCGGGAATAAATTATTCGCAACCGTTATAATTCACTCCGTGATGACGTAGTGTGCTCGATGAAATCGGTTGTTATTTCAGGTAACGTATCAAAATAATTATTTGCAAATTATTTCAAGTGTTAAAGAGCCATTTCTGAGTTCCGCAGTCAACTCGCTATGTTTGTTGTTTGAACAAGACTATAGGACACAACTGGACAGTAGATAGCTCCTTTATTTTAGCAGTTCCGGAGAGTTGCTGCGAAGATACTGTAGCAACTGCAAGAATACTCAACTAAGCATGCTGAAATGGCCTTGACCCGCCTTACTGTCAAAAGTAAAGCAGTTATTATTTTCTTTAGTTTCTGAACCAATTTTGAATAATGCGAAAATGTTATACTAGCAGACTTAGAGACTGAGTAAACTAAATTAACGTTTTATTTATAAACAATTTTCTTGGAATAGTAATCAAAATTTAAGTATTGTAAGGAGACCCTAGTGTTTTAATTAACGCTTATAGTCTGAATTTTTATTTGAGGGGCTTGTGGCTAAGTTACAACAGCCGCTCGGGTCGATCGTTCAGGTTAAGCTACGCTTGCCGCGGTTGGTACGTGGATGGGCGATCATCTTTACATACCAAGACCCTTCCGTGCCTGGGAAAGCACGTTAAGCCGTTGGTCCCTGCTGTCTTTCGTAGATCTTAGACAGTCGTTACGGATCGTCAGAAGCCTGAAAGTCTGACAATCAGTCTTACCAAGGGGTATCGTATTATCCAGTAACTGGGTTGTAGAGGTCAGATAGGCAGTCCCTCCATGTAAAAACTGGTACTCAGCTGCATCTGGTTAGACTGGAAGCCGACCACAAATTAGTTGGGAAAAGGCTAGGCAGATGATGAGTCTGCGTTTTTATTTAAACAATATATCAGTAGAGGTGTCGGTGAGGCGCCAAGGGTGTTTTATTGGCACGTCGCATAGTAAATCCAAGCGTTAAATGGATCGGCATAATGCAGTTGCCGGTCCGCTGGTACGCTACACTATTCGCATAATCTGTCAGTAGATCGATGTCAATCAACTAAATATGCCGCTGAAGGCAAATTCCGACTACGTATCTGCTCAATTCAATTTGTAATTTGTCTACAATCAAAAGAAATAAATCATTACCAGACTAATAATTTCATCGTTTGAAATGGAAGGAGTCATTGGTCTTATAAAGTTATCTTAAAAATAAAAACACTCTATGAGACCTTTTAAATATTCTTGGAAACTTACAATCCCTTTCACAGATTTTTTCAAAGCTGCTCGTCCTCTTGCGCTTTTTTGTACTTAACGTCAAAGACATGTTCAAGATAACCCTTTTCTCATTGTTATATTTTAAATTCTTTTTTTATGAAATATGTTTCGTGAGGCACAATATGGTATTCGTTCTGAACTATTTAGGCAACTTTTAGCTCTTCTCAGATAAAGTGTAAAACTACGTTTATATACGGATATTCAGAGTGTAAAACATCAATTTGTCACTAATAACGAGTTACTAAACGCGTGAAAACAAACATTTAAATGCAGTGCCCGAGCTCGTGGTTGGCGTGTGATGGATGTGGCTACTTGTGTGCACTATGTCTATCCCAATCGACTTCGACGGCCAGTGCTAACGATTTGCCATCACTCTGCGGCGCATACTGGATTTTGATAGAAATAAACCGACAAACTGTAAATAACTGCCACACTATACTCAAAGTTCCCGACATTGGTGAATATATTTATTAGTCCTTATAGATTAGTTTTGCGCGTCACAAACAGACCACGACTATAATTATTATTACCTATTATTATCTCTTTACCGCCTGCCATACAGATTTCAATAGCCATAACCAATTAATACTGACCAGAGGCGGTCTGAAGGAGACTCACATGACGGTCCCTAACCGAACTGATAATAGTATATATTCAATAGACACTAATATTCCATTGAGCAGGTAGTCTTTTAACCTTGTCAGTATGGGTATGAAGATTTAATTAAACTACAAAAAATGTATAAAGATACATATGTGAGATTAAATATGAATTTATCGTTCATTGCTGCACGACTACTAACTCAAATGTCGTATCTGCTAACCGCGCGCAACGAAATTAAAAATTGAATATGGAAAAGTCAATCGTTCATCATGTTTATGTTCAGTAGGTGGTACGTGTTAATTGGGGACGCTGAGCACGTCGGTCGGCTTGTTGACTTGCGACAGGCCCATTAGGCCTGAACAGTAAAGGGGGCGCCCCACACCCTGACCCGCTCCCATTCTTTGCGGGTTATCTGCATTATTATAAAGCAAAACGCCAGCACTTTTAATATAAATATTAGAATCTTCACAAAAGAGTACACCACGTCAATGGCCGCGTTTATTGCTCGTTACCTGGACGACAATTTCAATATGTAGCTGTAAGCTTAGGTAAAAGGTAAACAAAAGCGATATTTTGAATAATATTTACTTTTAAAGGTAGGTAGCCAAACAAAATTGTTGTTTTTGTTTGTGGATGAAGATTAACAATTTTAAATTTATACCAATTGTTTTATATTGTTGGTCGACGGCTGTGCTATGTTGACCAATGTAACATATGAACGAATTTTAGCTTTTTTGTTTCAAAAGCCACTCGTTTTGAACTAAAATTCGTAATCATTATTTAAAAAGATATTTACATTACTGATATATTCCCATTGGTTCCGGGTGTCATTTGTGGAGTTACGCGTCGGCAGAAGCCGGAAAGTCTGACAACCAGTCTTACCAAGGGGTATCGTATTACCCAGTAGCTGGGTTGTGGAGGTCAGATAGGCAGTCGCTCCATGTAAAATACTGGTGTTCACCTGCACCCGGTTAGACTGGAAGCCGACCCCAACATAGTTGGGAAAAGGCTAGGAAGATGATGATGATGATATTGATATATTTCTAAAGCCGAAATCATTTCCTCGTACTATGCAAGTTTTAATAGTAAATTATATTGAACATTGTTTCAGAATTTGCGTGGGTGAGGTACTCGAATTTATGCGGCAACCAGAATCCCTCGTCGTGATAGTTGAAGTAAGTTAATATCAAGTACATAGGTAATTTATTAACTTGTTTCGTCAAACGTAAATCAATAACCCACTCAGCCAGCAATGGAAATATTGGCACATATATTGTGTAGGTGGTACATACAGTAATTAATGGTTCGCAGAACTGCTTGTGTAAAATATTACCGATAGCATCAAATGTGAATAAAACTTTTCACACAGGTACGAATTTAAAACAAAAATTCCGATACAGTACAAATGCAAAACCTCGGTATTTTTGCAGAGCATTTTGTGAGCGACGACTGAGGGATTAAGTCATGGGAGCGGGCGGGAGCTCTCGCCTTATGTCGTGATCAATCCGGCTGCCAAACGCGATGATTATCTCATTATTCTCTCAGAATCGCTTGCTGTCTACTCGAGGTCCCATTCACTGAAGTATATGGCGGATATTAGCTTGATTTCGGTGCTAAAGGAATATGTAAAGAACAGGAAAATGCTTGTCTGGTATTCCCTACCCGTCTCAATATTTATTAGAAACTCTATTTATAGGGATTCGCCTACTTCTATTCGTATCGCTTAGAATTGAATACGATTAAGTGATTGTAAATTGCTGTATTGAAAGTCTTTGAGGTTAAATTAATTATTTTCAATGAAGGGTGATTTCTTGATTCCCTGCCTCTATTGAGCTACTTCTAATTTTAAACATGAAAATAAATTAGTCATAAATCAGAAGATGATTTAAAATTTTGAAGTGATCTTGTTAAAGTGTAGGTATATATGTACATACTTACGTAGGGAGGCGCTGAGAACAACCGATGTGAAAGCAAAAGCAAGAAAGTTCCCCTGTTTTTTTTTTTTTTTTTTCAGGATGGGAAATCATCAAATGACTTCTCCCGCTCTGGGCGGAGCGGGAGGGCGTGTCAGACTTTTACTGACTAAAACCCACCCGCGTTCCATCAGTTGCCCATGTGCCAGGGTCACGGTATCTCTTTCGAACAATCACGCGACCCCGGCAGGCATCGGTCCTAGTAGACCCCTACACTGCTGCTGACATCTCTTTGAGGCGCGCGTGGAACACTGCGCGCCGTCGACCCGAGCTTGGTCCTTACCGGGTGGCGAGCTACCCATTGCTCGCCACCCGCAAGCTCGCGCCTACGGTGGCCGGGAGTCCGCTATTGACTCCCGACGCCCGGGGCGTCTCCTCCTGCGGCGGCTAGGGACGTGAGGGCGCAGAGACTGCCACTCCCTCACGCGCCCCGCCTCCTCCTTCGCGAGCATTACTGCTTCGCAGAAGGAGGTGACGGCTTCCCATTCCCTCTCGCTCCGTACCATGGCTCGCACCAGGGCCGGACGCGAGAGGTCGCCACCGCCGATCGCCTCCACGAGGACACGGCGGTGCTCCGCCCAGGCAGGGCACACCTCCACCGTATGCTCCACCGTGTCCTCCAGACGATCCTCGCAATGGAAACACCCGGACGTATCCTCCCGCTTTATCCTGAACAGGAACCCACCGAAGCACCCATGCCCGGTGAGAACCTGAGAAAGTTCCCCTCTACTCGTTACTTAAAATTTAGTATAGATTTGAAGTTGAACTTCCGAAGTCACTGGATTCACCTTCAGATTAGCAAGGCAAGCTAACTTTAACGTGAACAGCTAAAGTGATAATCGATTCATATCCTAACTTTTTATCAATATTATAAATACGAAAGTGTGTTTATTTGTTTGTTTATTACGCTTTTACGCTAAAACGGCTGAACGGATATGGATGAACTTTAGTACATAAAAAGATCATGAGAAGGAGAAGAACATAGGCTACTTTTCAACCTGGATCTCAGACGAAGTCACGGGCAGCAACTAGTATTTCAATAAAGTTCTCTTTTCACTTTAAATTCTACGCGAAAATAATTACAAATGGCAGACGTTTAAATAGTAATGCATCGCAATTTACTCTGTATTTTGTTACAGTAATTGCTAGAAGGGCTGGTTCAAATAAATATGTAGGTATTTATGTTTACATATCACTATTGCAACTCGTTTCATATCCACATTTGTTAAATCTACAGCATAATCAGCCCATAGTGTTCTCACTGCTTGGATACAGGCCTCCTCTGAGTGACAAGTGGAGGAGTGGGCCATAATCCATCACGCTAACTCAGTGCGGGTTGGTAAAGTTACATGTGTTTTGAATTTTTCGTTTCAGGACATGCCGGTTTTCTCACAATACACACACACCGTTTTGAGAGCAGTAGTGATTAAATAATTTACGCAAAATAAAGCGCGTAACTGGATTCGAACCTTCGAACACCACTGCTAAATACACAGACTGTTGTATTATTACTCTAGTCGTGATAGCAAATGTACTGAGTTGTTAATATCGCCAAGCAGTAATGTTATGTACCGATCACCTACTTCAAAAGTTGCCAAGAGCGCGTTTAAATTCGTATTTTTTGAGGATAAATTCCGCCCAACGGTAATTTCAATAACTTACCACCTTTTTAGGGTTCCGTTGCCAAATGGCAAAAAACGGAACCCTTATAGATTCGTCATGTCTGTCTGTCCGTCCGTATGTCACAGCCACTTTTCTCCGAAACTATAAGAGCTATGCTGTTGAAACTTGGTAAGTAGATGTATTCTGTGAACCGCATTAAGATTTTCACACTAAAATAGAAAAAAAAACAATACATTTTAGGGTTCCCCATAGGTACTTAGAACTGAAACTCAAAAAAAATTTTTTCATCATACCTTTACGTGTGGGGTATCTATGTATAGGTCTTCAAAAATGGTATTGAGGTTTCTAATATTATTTTTTTCTAAACTGAACAGTTTGTGCGAGAGACAATTCCAAAGTGGTAAAATGTGTGTCCCCCCCCCCCGTAACTTCTAAAATAAGAGAATGATAAAACTAAAAAAATATATGATGTACATAACCATGTAAACTTCCACCGAAAATTGGTTTGAACGAGATCTAGTAAGTAGTTTATTTTTTATACGTCATAAATCGTAAACAGCAATTTACCTTTCATTCAATCAACTCAAGCATAAAAATTAAAAAAAAAAACATTTAATTTCATAAACATAAACCTTATTCATAAGCCTAGAATACCTACAGGTTTGTACGGAACCCTCGGTGCGCGAGTCCGACTCGCACTTGGCCGGTTTTTTTGGATGGGAAATCATCAAATGACCTCTCCCGTTCTTGGGCGGAGCGGGAGGGCGTGGCAGACTTTTACTGACTAAAACCCACCCGTGTTCCTGCAGTTGCCCATGTGTCAGGGTCACGGTGTCTCTTTCGAACAATCTCGCGACCCTGGCTCTCTCCCTCAGTTATACATTGTGAGGTTTTATATATTGTTGAGTTTTAACTTATTGAGTATAATCTGAGATAGGTATTAGTAAACTTATCTCAAGTTACATTCAATAGTGTATTTATACTATTTAAAGTGTTTTTAGTTTACCTAAATCGTTAATAGCTAGAAATGTAAACCTAGATAATAAGGTGCGGTAAATAATTCATAAAAACGTATCTTAGTTGGATGATTAAACATAATATTTTAATATCGTTAAAAAAAACATGTTTTTTAACAAACAACCTTTGAAATACGTATCACGCTCTATCCATTTAATATTATATACGCGTAAAATCACAAAAAAATAGAAGCATGTCTAATCCTTTCAATTTATTTTTAAAGAGGTTTCTTTGTTATCGCTAAAGTATTTTATTATACGTACTTATTCGTTGAACATTTTGAAATACCACCGCAAAACTAGTTTAATAGTGCCTCATTTATAATACAAACAACATTATCACAAAAGTTTATTGCTAATTATAATATGTTTGTCTCCTTCGAGACTTCAGACAGTCATTGTCACAGCAAGGTCATGCCAGTTATCCTCTAACTAGCGAAATGTCTACGCTCCTGGTGAATAATATTTGTGCGAACGAAGCCGACAAATATTTAATATTTTAATTGTTATTTTTGCTGCAACTACAATATATTCACTGTGTTAATAGAGGTGTATAGTGTTATGAGTGAATTATTTAAACATTGGTGTAATTATCCTCTCTACATGTTGTCATGAACAGCTGTCAAAACGGTGACGTTATTTGAAAATGATTAAACTGTTTGGTGTTTAACGATGCATATTTTATGATGAATAATATGAAAAGCTTGTCATTTTGTTTGTATTCCCCTTTTCACGTTATTATAGTTTGATGTTTCGTTTTATAGAGGTATCGTCAAATGCTCTGGTCACAGTTTGTGCCAAATTAATGTTTAAATCTGTGAAGTAGGTACCTAAAACATTGAGATTTTATGTCCAACTTGAACCTCTTCGGAGCATAAAAAGTTACGTTCAGAGGCGGTACATGGTGTAGCGGTATGAGGAGTGGGTAGCATCCTTTTATTAAAACAGGGATGCGTCAATTCATGTATCTAATTAAATTAAATTTCAAGTAAAAAAATAAACAAATCATAACGCAACTACAAAGTATTAAGATCTTGTAATTCCTTTACAGTAACATTTATACCGTCGCGGAACCCGTAAAAAATATCTAATTGCTATAACGTAACATTCTTTTTACTACACCCCGTAAATTTCACAATAAAAACTTAATTTAACATAGTAAAAATGCAATTTTTATTCTCCAATCGTCCGCCTTAAACTTTCCAGCGAGAGCCGTTTCTTACGAGTTATGAGAGCAACGAGGGGAATATTGGAATTTATTTTTATGAAGCGAGATCCCCGACCGAGTTAATCTGTTAATATTGAACATTTTCCCCACAAGAGTAAACCATCCCTCGGCTTAGAGCGAGACAGAAGTAAGATATTACCACTGCTTTACATATAAGTATTGTCGTGAACCTAGACCTTATCAATCATTTTGAGCCTAGCAGGATTCTTATATTGCCGCTTATATTCTACCCTCATTTAGATTTCTAATACAGGTAAGCATGTAAATTATTCACGATGGCTAGTGAAAAGTAGAGACCTCTAAGATGGGGTGCTTGGACAGGAAACCTCCTCGTGTGCCCGGGGGTTGGAGTTCCCTTATGGATACGTCCGGGGGGAAGGCCAATGTCCGGGACGGTGCATCCTGGGGTGCGGGCAAGGACTCCCCATTAGGTACTGTGTGCCTAAGGGGTCTTGGTGCCCGTACGCTAATGTCCTGTCGGAGGAACGCTTCACCGTGTGTCCCTCTGATCTTAGCAGAGGCGCACAGCGGTGGAGTTAGAGCGGGCTCGGTGTGCACTAACCTGCCGCCGGGCAGGCAAGAAGGAATGTACCCCTTCTGCCACCGTTAGTCTCGTAGCCCCGAAGATCGTCACGGTCATGTCTCTGACTTTTCACGGGGGTCGAGGGTCTTGGCTTAATCGCCCGGGCCGCGAGGTAGAAAACCTCTATAAAAAATCACCCCAAACCTCCAAGCGGCGGCGCACCGTGAGGGAGGTTGACAGCTTGACTAATGGGTAGTTGAATTAGTCACTAGTGCGAACCACTGATTTTTTGAGACATAAAGTTTAATACTCGTGGGAACAATTATGTTTTTTTTTTTAAAAACACAACGAACAAAAGAAGTCGAAGGGAGCGATGCGGGGTCGGAGTCCGACGCCGCGTCGAGTGCGAAGGGCTCGCGCGCGAGCCCGGAGCGAAGTGTGGCGGCCGCTGCTGGTGGGAAGAGTAAGTTCTCCCAGAAGCGCCCAAAATCGGGGGCAGGGCAGGAGTCCTCCTCTAACGGTGGGCTGAGCTCGGCCCGCCGGAAAATATCACGGCGTGGTGGGCTCCAGGAGAGGGGCACCGGCCGAGGACTCCCCACCAAGGAGGCCGGCGAGCCGAGCCGAGCAGGCTCAGCCGAGCTGCCTCAGGGAGTGGAGAGGCTCGCCACGGAGGGGCATCCCTCTGGAGGGGCTAGTAGTAGGGCCCCCTCAGATTCCTCCGGTGGCGAGTCGGATGCTGCCAGTGGCTCGGAGCAAATGGGCATGTTCGCGGAGGTCGTGACTGCGGCTATCAGGAGGGCCACCTTGAAGAGGCTTCAGACCTCCAAGGATAAGGTCATATCTGCAGCCACGAAGGCTATTGTGGCGCAAAGGCCATTCGCTCCGGGCCTCCAATTGATGGGGTGGCAGAATTGCGGGCGGAGGTCACCCGCGTGACTGCCGCCATGGAGCTCCTCCGAAAGGAGAACGCGGAGCTCCGGGCAGACCTGGCTGGGCTCCAAGGAGCCGGCCCCGAGATGGCGTCGCAGGGAGAAGCGCGGCACGGGCAGGGCGTGCCCCCGCCTGCCGAGGCCCAGGTGCTGGCCCTGGTGCAGCGGGAGCTCGCTGCCTTCCAGAGCAGGTTTTCTGCTCTGGAGGCCGTAGTCCTGCGCCCCCCGCTGGCGGCAGGCCGGCCGGTTTAGGGCCAGCCTGGGGCGGCCTCGGGTCGGCCGAAGGCGGCCTCGGGCCAGCCAAAGGCAGCCTCGGCCCAGCCGAAGGCAGCCTCGGGCCAGCCGAAGGCGGCCTCGTATGCCGCCTCCGCGTCTGCCCCAGCCAAAGGGTCGGGGCAGATAAAAGGCCGGCCCAAGCAGGCCCCCGTGAGGACCCCAGCGACAGAGGTGAGAGGGCCGCCCTCACCTGCTGGATCTCCTCCTGCCACCGCCGAATGGCAAGTGGTTGGGGAGAAAAAGAAGGCGGGCAAGGCCGCAAGGAAGGCCCGAAACAAGAAGAGGCAGCAGCGGCGCTCTGGCCGATAGGCTAAGGGCGTCCTTAGACGCGGACGAGGCCCGAGTGTCCAGGCCCACCAAGTGCGCTGATATGCGCATCCTGGGTCTGGATGACTGCGTGACGAAGGCGGAAGTAGTAGCCGCCATTGTTAGGACGGGGGGGTACTCTGCCGATCAAGTGAGGGCAGGTACCATCCGTCCTGACAGCACGGGGATGAGGACCATAACGGTCAGCTGCCCCGTGTCGGCGGCTCACAAAATCACCGCGGAGGGCAGAAGGCTCCTGGTGGGCTGGGTTTCGGCGCAGGCCAAACTGCTGGAGCCCAGACCTTTGAGGTGCTTCCGATGCCAGACAGGCCACCACGTATTCGTGAAGTGTACCTCAGAGGTGGACCGCAGCGGTCATTGCTTCCGTTGCGGTCAGCCCGGTCACAAGGCCGGCTCTTGCAATGCCACGCCGCACTGCTATGCATGTGCGGCGGCTGGCAAGCCAGCCGAACACCGGGCTGGGAGTAAGGCCTGCGCTTCATCCGCCAAGGCCAGGGGCAAGGGCAAGCCCTCCGCCACCGCCGTCACCGCCGTCGCCGCTGCTGCCTCGACCACTGTCGTGGCCGGCACCACCACGGCAGGGCCCTCACAGGGGGCTCAAGAGGGGGCTGAAATGGAGTGCCAATAATAGGTACTCCATTACGCCTCCTCCAAGCGAATATCAACCACTGCGCCTCCGCTCAGGATCTGTTACTCCAGAGCATGGCGCACTGGTCGATTAACATCGCTGTGGTCGCTGAGCCGTACTTTGTCCCGCCCAGGGATGACTGGGTGGAGGACCTGAGCGGCTCAGTGACCCTCATTTCGTCGGCCGCCGCCGGAACCCCGACCCTCGAGGCCGTCAAGAGGGGACCGGGTTGCGTAGCAGCACGGTTCGGGGAGATTGTAGTAGTGGGAGTACACTTCTCCCCGAGCCGAACTCTCGCCGAGTTCCACAACTCCCTTGCGGAGTTGAGAGTCGTCGTCGTCGGGTTCCGTCCCCTCCCCGTGCTCGTACTCGGGGACTTCAACGCCAAGAATTTGGCTTGGGGTTCCCGGTATACGGACACACGGGGCAGGATGGTGGAGGACTGGGCTCTGGAGACAGGCCTGGTCGTCCTTAATCGGGGTTCTGTACCTACGTGTGTACGGATGCGGGGCGACTCAGTGGTGGACATTTCGTTCGCCAGCCCCGCTCTGTCATCATCATGCGCGTGCGAGCCCTCACGACGGGGGATGCAGTGGCCCGGGGTGGGGTCGTCTTGGCGGTGTCTCTAGACATCGCCAATGCCTTCAACACCCTGCCCTGGAGTTGCATTAGGGAGGCACTCCGGTATCACCGGATGCCGACCTACCTCTGTCGAGTAGTCGAGGCCTATCTGACGGATAGGGCCGTCATCTACCCCGGTCACGAGGGGGAATGGAACCGGCGAGAGATGTCGTGCGGTGTCCCACAGGGATCGGTCCTGGGGCCACATCTGTGGGACATCGGTTACGACTGGGTGCTGCGCGCCGACCTCCCTAGCAGCGTCAGCGTAGTTTGCTACGCTGACGATACGCTGGTCCTTGCGCAGGGGAGGTCGTACGAGGCGGCGGCCGAAATTAGGACACGCGGGGTTGCGACAATCGTCGATAGGATCCGGCAATTGGGACTCGAGGTGGCCTTGCACAAGTCCGAGGCCATGGGTTTTCATGGTCCTCGGAACGCGCCACCTGCGGGTTCCCAACTCACGGTAGGAGGGGTTCACATCGGCGTCGAGTCGACGATGAAGTACCTGGGACTTGTCCTCGACAGCCGGTGGAACTTCGTTGAGCATTTCCGACGTTTGGCTCCCAGACTGGAGCGGGCTGGGGCTGCATTAAAGCGGCTCCTGCCCAATCTGGGGGGCCCAAACGCCTCCTGCCGGAGGCTCTACACGGGGGTCGTGCGGTCCATGGCCCTCTACGGGGCACCGGTGTGGGCGCCCTCATTGAGGCTGCGCCCAGCGCGCCGGTTGAGTGCAGCCCAGAGGGTCATGGCCATCCGGCTAATCCGAGGATACCGCACGATCTCGTGCGAGGCGGCGAGCCTCCTTGCCGGAGTGCCGCCATGGGATCTGGAGGCAAAGGTCCTCGCGCACATGTGGGAGTGGCGCGAGGAGGCGAAACGCCGGGGCGAAACTCCGCTGCCGCAACAAATCGCGGCACGGTGGACAAAGCTCCGGTGTGATCTCATGGCGACATGGCGGGTACGATTGTCGCAACCCAGTGCTGGGCACGCCACAATTGCGGCGATAAGTCCCCTCTTTGAGGAGTGGATAGAGAGGCGCCACGGCGTCCTCACCTTCCGCCTGACGCAGGTTCTCACCGGGCATGGGTGCTTCGGTGGGTTCCTGTTCAGGATAAAGCGGGAGGATACGTCCGGGTGTTTCCATTGCGAGGATCGTCTGGAGGACACGGTGGAGCATACGGTGGAGGTGTGCCCTGCCTGGGCGGAGCACCGCCGTGTCCTCGTGGAGGCGATCGGCGGCGGCGACCTCTCGCGTCCGGCCCTGGTGCGAGCCATTGTACGGAGCGAGAGGGAATGGGAAGCCGTCACCTCCTTCTGCGAAGCAGTAATACTTGCGAAGGAGGAGGCGGGGCGCGTGAGGGAGTGGCAGTCTCTGCGCCCTCACGTCCCTAGCCGCCGCAGGAGGAGACGCCCCGGGCGTCAGGAGTCGATTGCGGACTCCCGGCCACCGTAGGCGCGAGCTTGCGGGTGGCGAGCAATGGGTAGCTCGCCGCCCGGTAAGGACCAAGCTCGGGTAGACGGCGCGCAGTGTTCCACGCGCGCCTCAAAGAGATGTCAGCAGCAGAGTAGGGGTCTACTAGGACCGATGCCTGCCGGGGTCGCGTGATTGTTCGAAAGAGATACCGTGACCCTGGCACATGGGCAACTGATGGAACACGGGTGGGTTTTAGTCAGTAAAAGTCTGACACGCCCTCCCGCTCCACCCAGAGCGGGAGAAGTCATTTGATGATTTCACATCCTGAAAAAAAAAAGACCTCTAAGATCGCGTGTTGTTGTTGAAAAGTATTCTATTTAAAACGCTGTTTATCGACACGATCCCTATAAACATTTTCCGTGATGACATGAATCTATTTTCTCTTTGTCACTTATTCGGAGACAGTTCTGAAAAATGGAAAACTTTAAGCAGACGAACACGGTAAGTTACAAAACTAGTGATAATTTTCGTATCCAGTAGTTTAAAAATAAAATAAAAAAACGGAATAATGTGGACATTTTTTATTTCCAGTTATATCGCGAATAACATCTAATGGAAGTCAAATCCCATATAGGCCATTTGGTTTTTGAGTTTACATAACTTCATTTGTGTTATCGCAACGCATATCACTAGGTATACTAACTATTATGTTGTGGACAGTTATGTTGATCAAAGTTATAATTCTAGCATACATATATCCGCATTTCATGAAATCATAGCCAGTTAGGCATTCATTTATATCGAGTTAAATATTTTCCTCGGAAAAAATAGCTGTTTCGGTTATACACGGTATTGTGCACAAGGTGCATTTTTTTATACTCCTCGAGCAGTACTTCAAGCGAAGTCCCGAATCAAGAACAAGTTAAGGTAATAATAAAAAAAAAATATACATAAACATGTAGGGTAAGCCCAGCTTAACAACACGCAAGAGAAAAACAAAATACATATTATATCCTATTATGCGACAGAGCTATAGTATTACACTACTTGATAAATGTTTTTTTTTTCTGTCAGTAGCTTTGTACAAACACTTTTACACATCTATCATATTGTTAAAACTAGATGAGACCTACGTTTTCTATCTAACTCTGAGAAGAAAGGCCGAAACAGTCATAGTCTCTTTTAAAGTCCAGACATAATCATGGTCCGATTATGTGGATCGGTGTCTTAAATGGTCTTTTGAGAAAACCTGTCTAGTCAGTGCACGCATTTGTCACTAATCGTGCAGCTCATAATAAACTCAACGATTTGACGAACAGAACCAAGGAAAGAACATCTTGGTAGGCTGCAAAAAATTGTTAAACTACCAGATTTTCATTCAGAATAACTGAGAAAGAGATAAAAGGAATAAAACATGATCCACATACTCCTCACGTTCACAATAATTAAAATAATAAAACATACTTCTCAAAATAAATACTGATGTCATAGTCTGTTTGCAAAAAATCAACGTTCAATATGTATAAAAT
This sequence comes from Aporophyla lueneburgensis, assembly GCA_932294355.1. NCBI lineage: Eukaryota > Metazoa > Arthropoda > Insecta > Lepidoptera > Noctuidae > Aporophyla > Aporophyla lueneburgensis. The sequence goes on along the minus strand of OW028746.1, from coordinate 13,701,294 downwards.
AAACCAGCTCAATCCCATGATTTCTTGTCCTCAATTTAATCTTAAACGGTATATAAGGTTTTCTGGCACAACTTACGTTTAATGAATGATTTGAATTTATTGAGACTTAGATCTTGAACGTGGTTTGGAAGATTATTATAAAAGCGTATGCACTGACATCTGAACGAGCCACCAATTTTCGTGAGCCTCGTTAAAGGTAAAACAAATTTTTGTTGGTTCCTGGTATTTATACTATGGATATTTTTAAGCAATTTAATATTCTTAAGAGCATTTAAAATATAGTGTGAACACAAAGTCATTACATTAATCCTCTTAAATTTATCTTTAAGAGAATGTCTCGGACTTAATTTATAAATTTATCGAACAGCTGTTTTCTGCAAGACAAAGATAGTCTGAATGTCAGCGCTATTTCCTTACAACAGAATACCGTACGACATTACACTAAGAAAATAGCTAAAGTAAATAGGATATCCCTATGTCAGTTAACTTACGAATTTTTCTTACAACATATGCTGCAGACCTTAGTTTTTTCAACAATGAATTTATGTGTGTTCCCCACTAAAGTTTGGCTTCAAAAATTAAGCCCATGAATGCAGTGCTATTTTCAGGATTCAATTCTTTGCCCCATCACACTAGTTTTCACCTGCCTAACTAAATAAATTACTTTTGAGATCGTTAGTAACCAGCTACTGACGTTTAAGTTTAAACAAAAGTGAAGTGTCATATGCAAACAACACTATGTCCTGATTATTCTTTATGAGGGAAGGCAAGTCATTAATATAAATAAGAAACTAGAAGTATTACTCTATAATGTTGATATACATAGTTGTTATGAATACACTTGGACATCACGAGAGAGAAGAAACATTAAACAAGGTGCAGAATGTCCAAGACAATAGTCCATAGCTACAAGTTAATATACAGAGAGAACTCAATGCCTTCATCGAAGGGATCTCTTATGATTGATTGATTCTCAATGAAATATTACGTAAACAATTGTGTTTGTTAGGGTTCCAAGAGCAAACACACCTTGGGCTATACCTATAATCTATTTGAATTACATAAGCAGTATTGTTCATAAGCATTAAGTTACATTGTGTTTACAAATATAACAATTCGAGGATTACGTTCTGAACGATGATTGTTTTTCTTTTCTGTGTATCAACTTCCAGGATATACAAAGTAACCACTGAAAATACAAGATCATTTAACCGTTGAAAATAAAGCCATCCGAATCGAAAAGAGTTTTTCGGTCAGTCGCGCAAGATTGAAGCATTTCCATTTGTTCGTTTCGTGGTCGTTACACACGTATGCGCGGAGTACGCACGACTCGTGTGGCGTAGCGCGGCGCGTGGCGGATGTTGTGCGGAGGGTTACGTCCGATGCTGGCGGACAGTGGCTAAGTGGTCTGTCGGGCCTCGCTTACGCGTGATGGATTGCACAACCGTTTCTATAACACTGTCCCATTTAGTCTTAACCTTAATGATGTACCTACCACTACGCCCGCAGCCAAATTGTTGCCCATACTAATGACCGCGTTAGTCTTCCTAAATAGATTTATTGTAAAAGGCGCATTTAGTTCAACGTTGTAAATTACTATATCAGAGTTTGCACACAGTTTACGTAATTGGGAATCCGGCGATGCTCCTAGTTTAGGATTTGCTAGTTATATTGCACTACTCTGAAAATGAACATTTTGTTAATAGCCATTGTACAATAAGATTACGTTTTCATCAGTAGAGGCTACGTCGAAAGTCTAAGTCCTAATAAGAACAGTATCTCCATCGTATACGTAAGGGCTATTTTTGTCAGATCTAATATGATACAATTCGGGATCGGGATTTAGCAAAGACGGGACACGAGGTCACATCGTCGCAAAATTTCACTCACATCGTATCTCGAACGACCGTGCTCTTCATGACGAACTCGTAAGGTCTATATTAGAATGGCAAACGAATGCTGAGCTTTTCAGCCAATTCTTTCTCATATGTGTATGTGGGGTGGCGTGTAATTTTTATGGCAATTTCAAACCGCACCATTTTAATTCTAATGAGTCGATTTGGTTCATACGCGAATTTAACCGACCCCAAAGTACCCATATGCCGAATTTCATTTAAGCCGATTAAGAAATATGGTCTTCTGTTCGCGAACAATTTTGTTTTACGTAATAGGTACGGCTTCGGATGTTAAGATAACATCTATAGGTACATACAAAACAGATTAGGAACATAAAACGTCTGATATAATAATGTGTTAGCATTGAAGCGGATTCCTTTTGTAAAAAGGAGGGAGATACAGGGTTAAGTAAGTATTCCTTTTCGGTTTGACTTAATAAGTTTTTTTTTTTTCACTTACATACTCCCTTCATTTGGTATCGCTTGGACAATTCGCTTGAAACGGGTAGACTTGGGAGTCTATCGTAGCTTCGATTTGATGTTAACCCTACAACATAATATATGTAAGTACCTATTATACTGGTCGCGCTGGTATATCGTGCCTATCATGACAGGTGCCCCTATCGCCGTCCGTAGGGTATTAAACTCCTTAGAATATTGCAGAAACGTGGCTTTTCTCACTACATTTTCCGTCCCGGAGCTGTTGACAAATGATGCGAGAGAATATTGTGCAAATGTTTTTGAAATAATATTAGTTAGTCCGCCAGGTTCAGAAATGTTTGAAAAGGAACAGAATCGATTACGTTTTACGGTCATACTACTCATACATCTTTAAGTTGAAGAGTTTGCTTGTTAACTGAAAGCGCTAATCTCAGGAACTACTGACATTCTTTTACTGTTGAGTAGCCCATGCATTGAAGACAGCTATAGGCGATACAACTCAGCATCAATGAAAAATGGTGCAAAAACGGGGCGAATTTATTCCTTTTAACGCAACAATCATGTATGACGGAATTTTTTTCTTAAAAGTTATAAAAAAAAGTCCGCAATAACATACATATGTTTATCTTTTAGGGTTGGCTCACTATAACTTTTTTAATTGTTATCAAATCTAAATACTATGTCGACTAATATTATAAAGCTGAAGAGTTTCTTTGGGTCAACGTACTATTCTCAGGAACTACGTTTATTATTGGATACCCCATTTATCGAGGAAGGCTATAGGCTATATAACATCACGCTAGAACTCTAAGGAGCCGAGGAAAAAGATACTAAAGGCACGAATACGAAGTACTCGCACGGGTAGGCGATTCGACGCGACGGGGGGAATATATAAATTTTACTAGCTTTCGACAGCGGCTTCGCCCGTGTTCAGGTTGGAAATTATCCCACTACTATCCCGGTAGTACGTTCCCGTAATATAATGATAAATGATTGAGTAATAAACATTCAAACTTTCACATTTATAATATTACTAGCTTTGCCAGCGGCGTCGCCCGTGTATTATAAACTTCCTCTTGAATCACCGTGTCTATGAAAACCGTATTAAAATCGGTTGCGCAGTTTAAAAGTTCTAAGCGTATAAATACGAAATGCAACTTTGTTTTATTGTATGTAAAGATAAAGAAGTAGGATGTCAAACGTGGTAGGTACCTATATTGTTAAGTGCTATAACCAAAACTAGCGACACACCAAAGCACAATCCGAACACGCCAACAAAATTATAAAATCGAACACTCGAGTGCGTGTAAAATGCCTATAAAATCTACGTGAAAGGTTATTACAGTATTTACGTAAAATATGTAGGTATGTATAAATCTCCGATCAAGTTCGACGAACAGATACATCAAGTGGTATTACCGTTTGAAAAATCGCTGGGAGGTGACGTTGACGATGGTTCGAGGTTCCACCTCACTTTCACTAGCTGAGGAAAATCTTTTGCGCACATTTTGCACGTTGATACATTTTCCCTACATGTTATTTGCCTTAAGCTAATCAGGCGTAACATGGAAATATTACAGATATTTTTATGTTAGTAACGGTATCTTGGCGCCGAATCAAATGTTGATTTTCATAACGTTCCTATCGACCTAATAAATTATTCGTATCATGTAAATAAAAACTTTACCGTTTCTATCAAATGTTCATTCTCTCGCTCTCCACAGGATAATTTATAAAAAGCCCCAAACTTACGCCATTTTCTTGTTACCCACTAATCATTTTCAAGTGTTTTTAAAAACGTCAGCCAATTTACGATACAATTTTTGACTGAATTATTGATCACACTCTTCGTTAGTTCTTCTATACGAATTGTAGTTTACTTTTTTAATAACGTTCAGCAAATCGTTTTCAAATCAAAATGTATTTCAATAATAGTTGAAATTAATCAAGTTAACGGACCATTTTACAAATGGCCACTATCTATAATGTTCAATAATATTTCGAATATCGATGAGTTACGAGTTGCGTAAGGCATCCATTAATTTTTAGAAGTGGCAAAATGATGACTAGTGATTTTATTAGAATGGAAGGGAAAGGGGCGCAGGAGTCTTTGCTTGGCTGCTTCTGCGGGGGTAGGTGTCATAAATCAACCATTACCGAACATCATTTATTTTAATGATGTTTTATAATTTTTAGGTAAATGAAGCTTGTAGGTAATGTATGATTGCTTTACGTGGGTTAGCTTGGGTAATTAAGACTTAAAAGTTTAGTGACGCTCAGCAGTGAGCTTGTGACTGGAGAGGCATAATGACATAGTAATAACAAAATTCTAACTTGTCATCAACTCCTAAAATAAGTCGCTTATTCAACCAGCTTCTGTCTGTGACTTCATCCGCGGAACTCCATCATAGCGCTACCTACCGGGTCCTATTGAGAATCTAAACCATCAGGCACAATGTCAAACACATATTTTTTTTTTTCGTGAACGGTCCAGTCGTATGATGAGTTCAGTGACATACACACATTAGATGAATCATATATATAGACTTCACCTATTTATATCCAACCATATATACCTACATGCCATACAGCGTGGCATCCATCTTTTCCATGAAAATGTTTCTTCCGTTTGAACGGACCAGCAGAATATAAGCGCCGCCGCGCCGTTTGAAGAATGTGCAAACTATTACAAAAATGTCAAGTATCTCTTTATAAAATTGTGACTGAGTAAGTATAACAAATAATGCTTTAAATATACTTGAAGTACAGACGCCACCAGGTCAAGCTACCCGAAACTGTCAATTTTTCCCAATGAACCTTGAACCTAATGCTCTAGAAATAAAGTCGAAAATCTATCAAAGAAATCTGACAGATTGTAGTAGCTTGATGTGTTGGCGTCTGTACAACATATTGAGACCATCTCGTGGTATTACTACATCCAATATATTCTATTTTACGTTGATATCACAATATAATTCTGTTATAACTTGCGGCGTCCACCACACATCCAATAACTTTGGCACTCATACAATATGCTCCAGATACAACATTATGTAAAAGATGATATTATTTTGTTAGTTTGTTGGATTCTGTAAAATAAGAGCGTTTTTTTGTGAAGAATAGATTCTCCCTCCTCTTTGTATGGTTACCAGAAAATACATAATTGATTGTCAAGAGGGCGAAAGTACAACGATCAGAAAGGTAGGCAGGTGAGTCTTTAGACGTAGCCGTCGTCTATAAGCCGGAAAAAAACGAACATCAGTGATATATTACAATTAGACGCGACATACGCGAACATTAGTGCACTCAAAAACAGCGTAAACCATGAATGTAGCTACCTACTAGTAAAGAAAGAAATAAATAAATTACGTTTTCATCCCACCATCTCGGAAAGAGTATTTTTAATCTGAGTGGAAAAGCCGTTTTTATTCTCTAGAAGAGGATAAAGTAAATTGAATTTAGAACATCGTGTGCACTAAGTTTGTGAATTAAAATAGTTATTTTTTATACAAGAGTGCAAAGTTGCTTTTTAACCGCGTGTTCAATTTTGATGACCGAGCAAGCGAAGGATTCTAAAATTGAATCACGAGCGCAGCGAGTGATTCAAAATTAGAATCCTGAGCGTTAGCGAGGGAGATGTTTTTAATTCACAAACTTAGTGCACACGATGTTCTAAATTCAATTTACTTTATCCTCTAGAGAATAAAAACGGCTTTTCCACTCAGATATTGAAGATTAAAAATACTCTTTCCGAGATGGTGGGATGAAAACATCATTAAATCTATTTACTTCTATCTCCATAGTGCCGAATTTATCATTCAACCTTTTTCTAATTTGTAAAACTTAGACTCGGAACCTTCTTGATATACTTTTTTTTTAATTTGCTTTGCGCGCGCCATTTTACTTTTCACTTCACCAACATTACAGTACCTAACAAAAATATTACACTCGACTTTTGGTAACTGTAGCAACGTTACTTTCAATTTTTCTTAATTATACCTAAGTATCATTTGAAATAATTTAAAGATTATTCTGTAATACTTACCTATCATAATGTAGTACATAATAAATGTTAATACCTAAACTGAAATAAAAGTATCTTGTGATTGAAATGCTTTTTTTTTGCATATTTAGTCATTTCCTCGCTGAGGTGGGATGAAAAGTTACGTGTTGCACTCGAGTGCAAAGATTTTTCACCTCGTGCTCTTTTGATTCCCTCGCTAACGCTCAGGATTCTAATTTTGAATCACTCGCTGCGCTCGTGATTCAATTTTAGAATCCTTCGCTTGCTCGGTCATCAAAATTGAACACGCGGTTAAAAAGCAACTTTGCACTCTTGTATAACAAATAACTATTTCATCCCACCATCTCGGAAAGAGTATTTTTAATCTTCAATATCTGAGTGGAAAAGCCGTTTTTATTCTCTAGAGGATAAAGTAAATTGAATTTAGAACATCGTGTGCACTAAGTTTGTGAATTAAAAAAAACATTAAACCTATTTACTGCTACCTCTATGGTGCCGAATATATCATACAACTTTTTTTTTAATTTGTTAAAAACTCAGACTCGGAACCTTCTTGGTGTTCTTTTTTCAATTTGCTTTGTACGCGGTTCTTTACGCGGCATTTTTTCACGTCATTGTTAAACCTTATATTAAAAACAAGAAACTTGAAAACAAGTGAAAAAACTAAAATGAGTGATTCTAGCGACGAGGAAGTTTGCTTGACGCCAACAGAATTGACTGAAACTGTTAATAATGCGCAAATGAGCTTTCTCCCTCAACAATCACGCGAGAAGTATTTAAAACAGTACGATATGTTCAACACGTGGCGACTAGCAAAAGGAGCCAAAACTTTCTCAGAAAACGTTTTGCTGGCATATTTTATAGAATTATCCGAGAACAAGAAAGCAAGCACTCTATGGAGTACGTATTCGATGCTAAAAGCAACAATAAAGATGAAAAAAGACAGCAAAAGTAAGTCAGTTGCACATTCAGTATCTACTTAAGTATATTAATCTCAATTAAATAGTATACTTAGTAGATGTTGATAGGCATAATTATGCGTTCATATCAATTTTATTCATTTATCTACTACAATACTCTTTACGTTACAGGTTGTTCTTATTATTGGAATAAACGGAGCATGTCGAACTAATGAACTAACACAACTTAATGTCAAAAACTTTGAGAAACATTCAGATGACTTACTATTAATTAATTTACCTAATACAAAGACAAAAAAAGACCGCAACTTCGTCATTCGCAAGGAATACGTAACGATTGTTGAGAAATATCAAGCCTTACGCCCGCCTAACACTCCAATCAATCGATTTTTTCTACAGTATCGCAATGGAAAGTGTGTTAGACAGCCTATGGGTACTAATAAAATTGGCAGTATCCCACGAGAAATAGCAACATTTCTTGAACTTCCAGAACCCCTGTTGTACACGGATCATTGTTTCCGACGAACTTCAGCCACACTTTTGGCTGATTCCGGAGCTGATCTCCTGTCCCTTAAGCGCCACGGAGGCTGGAAGTCCAATGCAGTTGTAGAGGGATACATAGAGGATTCCATCCAAAATAAGTCTAAAATATATGAAGGCATCGTAGGAGCCATTACACTGAAAGAGCCTCAATCGGATCCTTGGACTGGCCCTTCTACATAAAAAATAAGCCGTTATGAAACACCTAACCATCTCCCTCTCTCTTCAACATTCACGCCAAGGGACTCCGATGAATCGGTACAACTATTAAGTATGACAGATAGTTTACCGAAAAACAGTACACAAGTGACTAACACCAATATTACAGTACCAAACAAAAATATTACACTCAATTTAAATAACTGTAGCAACGTTACTTTAAAATTTTCTTAATTATACCTTAGTATTATTTTGTTATAATTTAAAGATTATTCTGTAATACTTACCTGTCATAATGTAGTAATTAATACCTAAACTGAAATAAAAGTGTACCTATCTTGTGATTGTAAAGGTTTTTTTTTTGCATTTAGTCATTTCCTCGCTGAGGTGGAATGAAAAGTTACGTGTTGCACTCGAGTGCAAAGATTTTTCACCTCGTGCTCTTTTGATTCCCTCGCTAACGCTCAGGATTCTAATTATGAATCACTCGCTGCGCTCGTGATTCAATGTTAGAATCCTTCGCTTGCTCGGTCATCAAAATTGAACACGCGGTTAAAAAGCAACTTTGCACTCTTGTATAACAAATAACTATTATTTGCGGTAAATATGACACAAAGAAAGACTGAACACAACAAAAATGTTAAAAAGCTGGGAGAAAACATGCGACACATCCACGCAAAACGGCCATCGCTCAGCATAATGCTGCGACCCTATGCGAGACAGAGTCCCAGCGCTGGTTTTAGCGACAGACGCATAGTACATGCAATTGTACAGTGTGCGAAGAACAGGAAAGACCGATACCGATTCCTGTTATTAAAAAGAGATGAACATATATATTTAGTTACGTAACTAGCTGCTGCATGTTCAAAGGCGCGTGCGCGCGATTGTACGTGACTAAATAACACTTCAGGCAATTGCCTTGAGTTTAGAATTTAATTTTCCGTTTACAGTCTATTGAGAAATTCCAAGAGCTTAACTCTGACAACTGCTCTGTAGTCATGCACTTAACACCCTACTCGGGCCCGAGCGATCCTGACCAGCCCCCTCAGACCCAAATGGTAGGTAACCGACTGGCGGAAAGTTGACGAAAGACCACAATCCGCCACGTTGCCTCACTTTTGGAGTCCATCCCTGACCTGTTTCTAACGACCCGTAACTATCAAAGGTCTACGAATGACAGCCGGGATCAAAAGCTTCACGTGCTTTTGGAGGCACAGAGGAGTTTTGTGTGTAAGATGGTCACCCATCCATGGACCAACCGCGGTAATAGCGAATCGTGAACTACCCTTTTTTTTTTTTTTTTTCAGGATTTGCGACGAGACGATTCGCTATTATCTCCCGCTCTGGGCGAAGCGGGAGGGCGTGTCAGATTTACTGACTAAAACCCACCCGTGTTCCATCAGTTGCCCATGTGCCAGGGTGAATCGTGAACTACCCTCAAGTGACCGGCGGCATCAGACCGTGAGTAACTACATACCATCGTCACACGCGTCTGGGTAAATAGAAATTTTGCGCATAGACAATAAGACATCTATGACCTATGCCTTGCATTTTTCGTCACTTGAGTTATTCGGAATGGAAACATTAAAATTCTCTTCACCGGCCAAGGGTCGTCAATTCTTAATTTGATATTTCTTTGCATTTACATAATTATGTTATCAAATATTATAACACAATAGATGAAGATGATGACAGGAATGTGTTTTTTCTAGTTATGTGTGCACTTAAAAAACTTCACGTAGGATACGTACTTCTAACCTCATTGTGTACGTCACATACGAGTTTTTTATGTGATTCGTTAGTAGATTTGGAGATGGTATACAATCTTGCACATCCGTACACAGGTAACTTAATATTGCGCATCTAGTTTCCCTAAGGGCGGCGAGATTGAGACGGAGGGATCCATTAGAGCTTGAAACTCGTTATTTACTGGCTTGTTAGCTTGAGCCAGGGAACCCACCACTACCACAGCAAACGTTTATGACGAAACGATTCGCCTATAGATGAAAGAAAATCTTCATTTCAGCAACATGCGAGAGCTTATTGTTAACCTATTGCGATTCTGTTCATAATTTAATTGGTTTTTTTTTTTTTTTGTTATTCTTTATTTTCTTCTAACCTTTAACGATCGATTGCGTAGGATTGATCTATTGACAAATATAAAGCGGGTAGGTATTTGCGTAGGCACAATTCTGCAAAAGCAAACCAAGTACTCACCAGTAACATTCTGTGGGGAACTTGGCGATTATGCCAATTACTTCTCGTCGTGCTGATAACCTCAACAAAGGAGCCTTCTCCCACAAGGGGCATTAATAGGCCGTTACTATTCAGCTATCAACAAAGGAAAATCTAATTTTGTTTCTGAATACGCGCACGTATTTGAGCTCCACCATTCGCTTTGGAAACTTAACTGTTGTTCTAAAGGAACTTTCTCAAAGATAGGCAGGTAAATAAATTTATGAGCTTTCGTTTAAGACCCAAAATCAGTGTTAAAAAGGAGTTTAATCCCCAAATCCGAAGTTTCGGTCGAATTAGCGGGCTTTTCCTACTACGTTTTATAATTACTAATTACGAGAAACCGACAATCTGTCAAAAATACCTCGAGTTTCCATACATTATTGACAAGTTTTTGGTATTAGATTGTCGCCGAGATGAGACAGCGACTAGATTTTGAAGGTTTTTAATTACGAGAGAATTAAGAATGATGACAACACGATTTGACATTTATTACTCCCAATGTGTTTTTGCCCGACCGAATAAGTTAATAAATCGGGAGAAGAATTAATTCTGAAGTTACCAACTACTTTCGGTCAGACCCGTATTTTCGGTGACGGACTTAGGAGAGAAGGCCCAAAACTCGCACTCGCTTTGTAAATATTTTGCATTTATCAATTTTCGAATAAATTATAAGCACTTTCACACAAGCATACCGCAGAAACTGGTGGAGATATATTTATCTTCTACAATGTCTGATACTTGTCTGTCATTATCATCAGATTCAGATTCATTTATTTGCCTGAAATATGGTATTTTACAGATTTTATACCACACTCAATAGTTCTTCATAGTTCATCATCATCATTTCAGCCGTAAGATGTCCACTGCTGGACATAGGCTTCCTCTAATTTGGGGGGCTTTGTCATAATCACCACGCTTGTCAGGCGGGTTGGCGATCGCACTATAGTGGTAAAATGCATAGAGAACGCTGCTGCCCATTCTCTAGTAATTCCCTTAGTCGCCTTTTACGATACTCACGGGAAGAAATAGGAACTGAGGAAATGGGGCTGTTTCATGGTAAGCGCATTATTTGAGAACGGTTGAACTGATTTAGCAAATTTTTATTTTAAAACGTTCTTATTAGTATTTCAGTCCGAATGAGGTTTATAAACCGAATCAGTTTGGAAAAGTTGCCTGTACTCTTGTCTATCTACGGAAAAACTGAATGTGCTTTTTTCAATAGATTGATATGTGTCGGGTTAGTCTATAGGCAGTCCGAAAAAAATACCACAGCTCTTACGAGGACAAACGAATTCATGATTAATTTAATCAATTTTATACGTACATAGATGTAGAACAGCCTATCTGGAAAAATAATAATGTCGTATTCCTACTATACAAATATTCAATTGATGTCCATTCATTTAATCGGCCGTGTGTATAAGCTTACGTGGCTACCAGCATGTGGGGTTCGCGTGCTGGTTTACCCCACATCAGAAAATAAACTTGAACACATTTATATTATTGTAGACTAGCTTTTGTCCGTGGCTTTGCCCACGTGGATGTCGAAAAATAATAAAAAGTAATCTCATGGGATCTACCGGGCCAAGTCTTAGCTGCCATGGCGTATTTTAATTACTGAATTGTTATTCTATTTTTGTTTTAATAACGAACGCTTTTAATGTGCAAGTCTTTTTATATCGTTCTCACATTGATAAATTCAACATAAATGATGTAACCAACCTTTTGTAACAACATTTCGATTTAAAGGAGTGTCCATGGAGTTTCTTGCTCTTTTTTTTCCATAGATATCTACTACGCTTTGGAATGAGTAACTAGCTTCATCTTTCTGACTGACCGACTCCTTGACAATTCGCAGTTCGTAAGGATACTTTTTTTTTAATATTCCATGTCAGTTTTAGCATTAGAAAGATAGAGAGATATAGATATCTAATTTATTTACTGTGGAGAAAGCCACCGGGACTGGCCCAAATCTCACATAGATTAACTACAGACCTCTCTTGTAATAACAAAAAACCCTATGTGAAAAACAATGCTGTACAGCGTTGATATATTATTTTTTGAAATTTCAGAATGCGATGATATTTTTCGTAGTATAAGAGCCCTCTCACAAAATTTGAACGCTCGAGTTTAGGTAAAAGACGGCAATCTTTTGTATGTGTGCGTAGCTATCCACACATGCACAATACAAACAGTGTAACGCGAGTGTCGAGCCGGTCTAAACAATCTTGAGCCGTTAGAATTATAATGCGGTATTTAGATATTTATGAAAATACTTATTTTTATTTATCCAGTCTAATAAAGATTTCAAGACTAATAAAAAAGTACAACTATATGTTATGTAAAGTATACAATAAAAATTAAAAATTAAAACAATTACATATTGGTGCCGATTCTGTTGTACAACGAACTAAACTAACAAAACTATCTCTAAAATTGCTTACTTTTAGCTATGAGAATTGTTACGCTTTTCTGCAAGAAATAATCTCTAAATGTAAAAAATATTTTGACACGACTAAAATCAAATTTGACAATCGCGACTCAACGTGTTATTTTTAGGGTTCCGTTGCCAAATGACAAAAACGGAACCCTTATAGATTCGTCATGTCTGTCTGTCTGTCTGTCCGTATGTCACAGCCACTTTTCTCCGATAAGAGCATGCTGTTGAAACTTGGTAAGATGTATTCTGTGAACTGCATTAAGATTTTTACACCAAAATAGAAAAAAAAAACAATAAATTTTGGGGTTCCCCATACTTAGAACTGAAACTCAAAAAAAAATTCATCAAACTCATACGTGTGGGGTATCTATGAATTGGTATTAAGGTTTCTAATATATTTTTTTTCTAAACTGAATAGTTTGCGCGAGAAACACTTCCAAAGTGGTGAAATGTGTCCCCCCCCCGTAACTTCTAAAATAAGAGAATGATAAATCTAAAAAAAAAATATATGATGTACATAACCATATATAAACTTCCACCGAAAATTGGTTTGAACGAGATCTAGTGAGTAGTTTTTTTTTTAATACGTCATAAATCGTAAACAGCAATTTACCTTTCATTCAATCAACTCAAATATAAAAATTAAAAAAATTAAATATTTAATTTCATAAACATAAACCTTATGCATAAACCGAGAATACATACAGGTTTGTACGGAAACCTCGGTGCGCGAGTCCGACTCGCACTTAGCCGGTTTTTTTTTTTGGCTTCGCAACTTAGTACTTGTGCACTACGCAATGAACTTGCTGAGATACGATGGCGCGCGCAAGGGGGCATCCTGGACGTGTTTTATATGGAATTTTTCATTTTAGTTTGAAAAATAAAAAAAAATATTACCCACGTGTTGAGATTTATATGTGTGGAGTTTTATAAAGGGGGTCGAAAATGTCATTATTTTTGCGATAGGACACGCCATTTTCGAGATATAAGCAAAAGAAAAAAAAATACAGACTGTTTTTGCACGTGAGGCGAGGCGTTGCCGTTGGTGTGAATTTTTGTTCATGACCACTAGTTTTACTCCACACCTTTTTAATCGCGATTAAAATAGTCAGATTTAGTTAAAATAAATTATTTTAGTCCAAAACTTTCTACAATTTATTAAAATAATGCTTTACTTGATAATAAACGAAACTCTTATCTTATACAAAAAAAACTAAAATGCGAAGAGTAGCAAAATGTTGTAGTCGTAGTATATTTTTGCGTTCACGATACGAGTACCCGTAAACTGAGACGCGGGAAAAAGTGGCACAGGTCCTTCCCTGTTGGACGCTTGGGCCGTACTAAACACTGCCCGCTTGTGCATCGTAATTTATTCTAATTTAGAGTGATTTCCAAAACAATATTATGTCTAATTAAATAAACAGATTTAAATAAAACTTGAGAATTCGATTTGCTATAGAGCATACTTTATATTGACATGAATTTTTTAATGTAATTATGCTTTATTCAAACAAAAAAAACGCGATAAACTTGCGAATAAATCGTAAAAATTGCCATAAGACTTAATTTTTTTACTAATTAATGTTATTAAAAATCAATATTCTTGTACTAAATGTAACAACTAGATTATATGACTGTTGTTTTGTGTATTTTTTTACTCAAATTTCTACTTAATAATGATAGAAATAGAAGTCTGAAATTGACCCTGCGCTGATTTTTAAGAAAACTAGTTGTGGGAGATTAATTACTACAAAGTAAACAAAGAAGTTTTTATAAATGTGTTACTAAAAGTGACAAAACAAAAGATTGATCTATTTTTTACATGTATTCGTCAATGCCAGAGTATTTATAATGATGAGATGAGAGGTAAATAAGGCGACTAAAATCTTAGATATTCGCGCAAAAATGTAAAATGGCTCTATGCAAAGCGTTACTACCGTGAGCAAGTTTCAATTTTCCATTTATCTTCCAACTCGAATGGGGGCTCATTTGACTTGTTGTCTCATACTTACTTACTAAAATATACGTTCCTTTGTGTTTTTATAAGATTTTATATTTGATTTCATGGTTTTTGAATGTGTATTAAATTTCCGGATACTCAAGTTAAATGTTCTAATTCGCATTCGTCGTGCACCAGGGCGAGCACGGCCTACTGTAATAGGCTTGAGTCATACATTTTTATCACAGTTTGGGAACAAAAACCGTGATAAAATGCGTGACTCCAGCCTATCACACAGGCCATGTTTTTTTTTTTTTCGTGGGTGGGATATCATCAAATGACGTCTCCCGCTCTAGAGTAGAGCGGAAGGGCGTGCCAGACTTTTACTGACTAAAACCCACCCGTGTTCCTTCAATTGCCCATGTGCCAGGGTCATGGTATCTCTTCCTAACAAATCTCGCGACCCTGGCAGGCATCGGTTCTAGCAGACCCCTTTAGTTCTCCTGATATCTATTTGAGGCGCGCGTGGAACACTACGCACTGTCGACACGGGCCTGGTTCTTACTAGGCGGCGAGCTACCCATTGCTCGCTGCCCGCAAGCCCGCGCCTACGGTGGCCGGGAGTCTGCGATCGACTCCCGACGCCCGGGGCGTCCCATCCTGCGGCGGCTAGGGACGTGAGGGCGCAGAACCTGCCACTCCGTCACGGCCCCGCCTCCTCCTTAGCGAGCATTACTGCTGCGAGCATTACCGCCAATCGCTTCCACGAGAACACGGCAGTGCTCCGCCCAGGCAGGGCACACCTCTACCCAAAGCCGTCTTAGGCCATATTATTTGCTGTACTTTATTGTTTTTATATTTTTTATCAGTTTTAATATTTCTATAAACGGGGGTCACAGAAAGTTTTTAGAATAGGCCAGTAAGGAAATCAGGCGATGAAAAATTTATTTAAATTTCGAATTAGGAACTCTTTTGGAATCTGTAAATGTGTCAATTCATTTGTCATTTGTTTTTACAAATTGGCGGCTATTTAAAAGAGTCTGTCGTGCGTCGAAATGGATTTGAGTGGAGAAAATTTTCGCTCAATGATATAATTACGACTTTAGTTGCGGTCTTATTCAACAAAAATGTTAGGATAGACTTCAATTAACATTTTATGACGAGGTCCTAACCAGTGTCACTACTTTCAACTGGTGTAATCAGTTTAAACGTGGTCGAAGCATACCCACTGACGATTCGCGAGAAGAACGTCATTCTTCAGTAGAAGATAACGCGAGTGTTGTACGGCTAATTATTAAATTTATTATCTTACTAGCTTCTGTCCGCGACTTCGTCCGCGTCAAATATTTATTAATAAAGCGATAGCTTTAATTATGTATTCGCTTTTCGGGGGCCCCTTGGCTATGGGAGCCCTGGGCATGGGCCAAAGACGGTACTGCCTCTACCGTATGCTCCACCGTGTCCTATAGAGGGTGTGCTCGCCTCGCAGGTGTATGTTGATTATTCAGTCATCATTCACGATGTATTTACTATATGTACTGTATCAATCTTTTCACTACGCACATTTGAACGCTTTTCTAAATCTCTGTAAATTATTATAGGATTTCCTTACCTCATGTCTAGATATTATGAGATAAGTTTCCGTTGCTACGCAAATATATTGGTATCAACGGTAGCTGATATATCCATGTAGCTTTTGTAAAATAATAACCCTTCCTCGGTAGTCGAGTAAAACGTATATACGCCAATGTTAAGAACGTACCTACTAAAACCCAGTGTGAAGTTGCCTAACTAGTTTCAGAATGTTCAAATATCGAGATATGAAAGCGTTATTGTTTTCTCCTATGATTGTACCAAACTATTCAACGGGGACCAACCCTAGATCATTACCAAGGCAACGCTTTAAAAAGTCGGGGTGCACATTGCACAGCGGTGCGTTGCTTAAAATTTTATTTACGAAGTATACTATTCTTGTTAGACGTTTGAAACGGGCACGTTTGTAATACCGGGCGGGCGCCGTTCGGAGCGGAGTGGCGCGGTGCGGCGCGGCGTGGCATGCTCCACTCTCTCCGACCACGTCTTGTCTTCTCTCCCGGGAATTCATATCGTGTGTGAAGTTTTTCGAATCTTCTTTGTTTCTTTGTAGAACCATAACTCTAAGTCGGAAAAGTACGAACCAACTCAACACAGTTACAACACTAGGGCTATACATAACTTTCATTAACAACTACAGCTGCTCTCATTGCTTTCTAAACTTAAAATTACTGAAGTCATTAAAATATAATGAAATCTGAAATTAGTTTCGAGAATTTAAATCCAGATTCCGATTTAACCCGTATTTAATTTTTATTACAGCTAAATTAAATTAGATCCAATTAATCAATTTTGCAAGTATTTCTGAAACAGTGTGTACCCAGTACGCGTGGCACATGGAGTAAATTATTTGGTTTACTTAATTTCTTTTAGTTTGAATTGCTTTTTTAAATGTGAACAATACATTCAACATCCTTGGTAAATTAATCCAGTTAAACCATGTAATTAACGCAATTTACGAATTCTGTACCTGTAGAACGTGATCCAAATATTAAATTAGCGCATTTATAATCCAGTTCCAAAGGCGTGAAACGTCAAAAACAGTGAACAACAAATAGATGTGCGAAGTGGAAGGCGCAACCCTAGGGCTTAAAACGTTACGTGACCTGAGTACGGCGGACATTATAACCAGTTTAAGTCCCAACTCAAAGTTCCATTCAGAATCGCAATTAGCCGCATCCGAATTGTGAAAATGTCAGGAAAGGCAACACTTTCAATTATAAATTAAAGCTCGTAAGCTAGTCAATGTAAAATTTGAATATTCATTTGTGATTTCAACGAGCCTAAAAGAGGGTTATACGAGTGAAATTTGTCAATTTATTGGCTGGTAGGTACTTGTGTTTAATTTTCGCCACTCACAATACAATTGGTATTGATGCGCTGTGTACGAAATTAAATTTGTTGATAAATAATATTCCTCAAGTAGCTTAATGAGGTCGAGTTAAACATTTCGTAAACTGTTTTAATTAAGAATATGAAATAAGTATACATATGTATGTGCTTTATAAACATGGTTTATACCATGTTTATAAAGCACATACATTTGTAACTACAGACAGACATACACTCATACACTTTCAGCGACTTAAAGCGTGATCCGAATTCAGTTGAATAAGAAACATGAGCTGTCGCGGAGGAAGCTTCATTCAAAAAAGTACATTCGCGTTATTGCATGCCCAGAGACGATTTGTAAAGATAACGCAGAATGTCTGATGAGCAGATTACATTCAATGATTCGCCTTCAAGCTTTCTTTTTGAGTTAATACGAATATAGACGTAAAGTTGTTCAGATTCAGTTGAATAATTTATAAGGATAATAGAAAGAAATGATCAGATTACCCTAAGTTGATTCGAATATAAAGCTGTTAATACGTTTAGAATTTAGATATATATGTTACTAAGGAAACCGTATACCTATCTCATTATTTATATATAACTTGAGTGTCAATACAATAATATTAGGAAATGGTACAATATCGCTATTGTTTCGGGACACTGAAAATTGAAGATTGATTGGGCAGTTGTGGGCCAGTGATATCGGCCCCAACATAAAAGTGTGTTCAAACCCAGGCAGTCATTTTACTTTATTTTTTTTTATTTTTATTTTTATCTTAGGACAACCAACACAACGTTATCTGATCCCAAACTAGGCAGAGCCTGTACTATGGTAACCAGAAAACTGATAAACATACTTAAATATTTGTAAATACATACATATTATAGATAAATTAAACCCAGACACAGAACAAATGATTGTGCTCATCACACAAAGATTTGTCCTGGATGGAAATCGAACCCACGACCTCAGTCTTCGCAGTCAGGGTCACTAACCACTAGACTAACAAGCCAGTCAATGTATTTCATTTCATCACCACTGCTTAATAATTGGGTAGTTAATGGCTGACGAGATTTAAAATTGTCAAGCCTACTAGTAAAGAACAAAAACGTTGAACGTGTAACCCGACCAAAAATAAACAAAAAATAAATTGTAATTGCATTTGTATCGATAATCATTACCTAGAATAAGTTTATTACATTTTCAATTAAGTGGCACTTTGTCTTTTTAACCGACTTCAAAAAGGAGGAGGTTATCAATTCGGATGTTTATATATTTTTTTTTATGTATGTTCGGCCATAACTCCGTCATATATAAACGGATTTGCAAAATTCTTTTTTTGTTCGAAAGGGGTTTATTCCGAAATGGTCCCATATAAATTTCACATAGATCTGATGATGAGTTCCGGAGACAGACACCGGAACTCTTTAAAAACTGACGGCAAATCAACCGCGATTTCTGCTATCGCATAAATATGCATTGTTTGTTTGGAATTAGTGCGGGGTAGATACCAAAACTAAAAATTAAAAAAAAAAATCTTTTTTACAAAAAAAAAAACAACCGACTTCCTCAAAAACACTATAAAGTGAAAAATAACTTTAATTTCGGAAGTCGGTGGCAAAAACCTTAAATTACAAATTCTGAGACACCGACTTCCGACATTAAAGTTATTTTTCACTTTGTAGTGTTTTTGAGGAAGTCGGTTGTTTTTTTTTTTTTGTAAAAAAGTTTTTTGAGAATATAGTATTTAAACCTATAATTTTGCTCACAACATCATCTCATACAGAATTAAGTATCTGGACTAGGAAATTAAGTTACTTGTGAATAAGCCTTTCTCAAAATAGAGTTCATAAGACTCAAACAAAAAGCTGAGTAATCCTTTACTCGTGCATGTGCTCAGAATTCCTTCCCACTCCAACTTAAATATTCGTTAAATATTTCGTTTAACTTAAACAGGGTCAAATTAAATTAGCTGGGAATGCTTTAACCACGTGTTAAGTTTCGATTACAAAAACACATGAAACAAAATTTTAGTTAGCACTTTTTTTTTGGTTCAATATGTTCGACATCTGAATGATGATGGCTTTTTTTTTTCAGGATGGGAAATCATCAAATGACTTCTCCCGCTCTTCGTGTCAGACTTTTACTGACTAAAACCCACCCGTGTTCCATCAGTTGCCCGTTTGCCGGGGTCACGGTATCTCGCTTGAACAATCTCGCGACCCCGGCAGGCATCGGTCCTAGTAGACCCCTTCACTACTGCTGACATCTCTTTGAGGCGCACGTGGAACACTACGCGCCGTCGACCCGAGCCTGGTCCTTACCGGGCGGCGAGCTACCCATTGCTCGCCACCCGCAAGCACGCGCCTACGGTGGCCGGGAGTCCGCTATCGACTCCCGACGCCCGGGGCGTCTCCTCCTGCGGCGGCTAGGGACGTGAGGGTGCAGTGACTGCCACTCCCTCACGCGCCCCGCCTCCTCCTTCGCGAGCATTACTGCTTCGCAGAAGGAGGTGACGGCTTCCCATGCCCTCTCGCTCCGTACCATGGCTCGCACCAGGGCCGGACGCGAGAGGTCAACGCCACCGATCGCCTCCACGAGGATACGGCGGTGCTCCGCCCAGGCAGGGCACACTTCCACCGTATGCACCACCGTGTCCTCTAGACGATCCTCACAATGGAAACACCTGGGCGTATCCTCCCGCTTTATCCTGAACAGGAACCCACCGAAGCACCCATGCCCGGTGAGAACCTGCGTCAGGCGGAAGGTGAGGACGCCGTGGCACCTCTCTATCCACTCCACAAAGAGGGGACCTACCGCCGCAATTGTGGCGTGCCCTGCGCTGGGTTGCGACAATCGTACCCGCCATGTCGCCATGAGATCCTGCCGGAGCTCTGTCCGCCGTGCCGCGATTTGTCGCGGCAGCGGAGTTTCGCCTCCTCGCGCCACTCCCACATGTGCGCCAGGACATGATGATGGCCTATGAAATAGATAAAATCACCGAAATAAAATGTTCTTGAATAGCTTTAAATTGTAAGGAGAGCTACGAAAAAAAAAAAACACATTTTACGCCGTCTGTTCTGTTAGGTAGTATTATTCGTAAGTACACTAACAGCCTATAACAGCTATGTACAAAAACAATTGTACCGATCTCTAATTAAGTAAATTGAAGCGCTAAAGCCTATCGGTCAGAGGCTGCGATAACAACTAGTAGGTAATACTCACTATCATTTTCTATATATCTATACCTCGATAAAATCAGCGAAATTACCAAATTAAATTGTTCGTATATCATCATATCGTACCTATGTACTTATATTAAAAATCACGACTTTAATTCTTTAGTTTTATTAAATGACATTAAAGACGGGTCGCAGCACAATGCATTTTCTTCCACGGTCACGAGATTTGTTCGAAAGAGTCACCGTGACGTTGGCATATAGGCAGGTGAAGGAACACGGGTGGGTTTTAGTCAGTAAAAGTCTGACACACCTATCCGGATCACCCAGCGCGGGAGACGTCATTTGATGATTGGACCCACAAAAAAAGCACAACGCATTTTCATACAAAAAAATGAGGTGCGGCCCGCCCAAATCTGCGTTATTCCTGTATCTGCGAAATTGACGCAGGGTCTTAATACTTAATAATTGATTTCCCTGATTGTACTTTCAGCAACCTACTCGTACATTTAGTTCACCTTTCTGCAACTTGTAGAGACACACAAGATAAAGCTACTAATGAGCGATTCAAGGAACCAATATTTATAAAATCCATCTCGTAACAGGTATTGCAAGCGTGTCTGTCAAAGTGTCGAGTATCAGAACAAAACGTCAGGTTTCTATTCAGCTATTCTATTCTAAAATTCTCTGTTCCTGAACAGAATCATTCAGATTCTGTTCAAAAATACGCCTACAGTGGTTAGGGTTATTAATAAAAACAATATTTTTTTATTCACTTTATGTCAATGCAATGCCAAATCGGGTATTCTGAATAATCTATCACAACAAGGTTTAGAATATTCAATTAAACAGTTATTGCATAGTTTACAGGTATGTGATGAATTCACTATTTCAATTTTATTTTACGTTCGATATTCCTTTTTTATACGATTGAAACGATTTTCCTTTTTTTTTTGTTCGAAAGCAACTATTTTAGGGTTCAGTCCCCAAAGGGAACCTATTCGACATACTCTGCTGTCCCTGTGTTTGTTTGAGTTGCAAATACACGATGTATCTCAAGACGAGAATCATCGGAAGCAAGACGGTGGCAGGGGACCCCATTGCCCGTCGATTTAACGCTAGACCGCTAGCCCCATTGTATCGAAGATACCAACTGGGGTCGGTGTCCCGGCAACATAAATCCTACACGTAAACGTGGCGTAAATTATTTAAATTATAGTACTCCTGACCGAATTTCTCTGAGGGCGGCCAATCTCAGTGGAGACACCGACGTTGTTGACATAATACACAACTAGGTAACACAAACGAACAAGTATACTGGTGCACTCACTCTTCAAGCCCGATGACACAGCATGCCTACACGAGAGCAGGACCAACGGCCTCATGCCCTTTCCGAGGTACGGGTGCTTCTGAGAAATTTCTAACGGTAAATCTTCTTCGTTCTTCTTCTTCAAATCTTCGTAAAGTATAACACTTCAATCGACCTGTGAATTCTACCCAGAAGAGGACTCTACCTATGCATTTGCATTTTCGACCACGAGACCAACGGAGCAGTTGTATTAGAATGCAATGAAAGGATATCTAAAGGGCACTTAACGCAAGACGTAGGGGGTGTCGAGCAATGGAATTGATCAAGGTTTCTGCACCACTTGTCCATCTTTAAAGTAAAAAAGAAGTAGAGGAAGGATTTCGCCTTAGACAAGCTAGCAATAATAAGTGTAGAATGCTTACAATTTTAGAATCACGTCTCCCGCTCTGGGCGGAAAGGGAGGGCGCGTCAGACTTTCACTGACTAAAATCTACTCATCTTCCTTTAGTTGCCTATATGCCAAGGACTCGATAACTCTTTCAAACAAATCTTGCGACCCTGGCAGGCATCGGTCCTCACGGACCCCTTCAATTTATGCTGACTTCTCTTTGAGGCGCGCGTGGAACACAACGCGCCATCGACCCGGGCCAGCGAGCTACCCATTGCTCGACGCCCGCAAGCCCCCGCCTGCGGCGTCGGGAGTCGATTGCGGACTCCCGTCCGCAATCGACTCCCGACGCCCGGGGCTTCTCCACCTGCAGCGGCTAGGGGCGTGAGGGCGCACGGACTGCTTCTCTCTCACGCACTCCACCTCCTTCTTCGCGAGCATTACTGCTTCGCAGAAGGAGGTGACGGCTTCCCAGGCCCTCTCGCTCCGTACCATGGCTTGCACCAGGGCCGGACGCGAGAGATTGCCGCCGCCGATCGCCTCCTCAAGAACACGGCGGTGCTCCACCCAGCCCTGCTTGGGCTCCACTGTATGCTTCACCGTGTCCTCCAGGCGATCCACACAATGGAAACACCCGGGCGTTTCCTCCCGCCTTATTCGGAACAGGAACATCCCGAAACATATCATGAGTGCTTGGGTTCGGTAAAGTATTGTTGAGTTTTTCTATCTGGAATTTCGCAAAGGCTTCCTGGCTTCAAACAGTTTTCGACTAGAAAAGTTATGGAGATTTATCTGTAATATACATCTGTAATATAAATTATGGTCAAAAACCACATGAAAATATGTTAAGAGGTTGAAAGACTCAAAGCATTTATTTTAAACTAGCTCTTGCTCGCGGCTTTGCCCGCGTGGATGTCGGAAATTAACGCAGGTATTTTTCTATTTTTTTTTTCTAAAATAACATTAGCCTAAGTTATTCCTTATTACATCAGCTACCTGCCAATAAAAGTCCCATCAAAATCGGTCCAGCCATTTCAGAGATTAGCCGGAACAAACAGACAGACAGACAAAAGTTTAAAAAAATGTTTTTGGTGTAATTACCGTATTCACTTTCATATATACATTTTGAAAAGCTGTTAATTTGAAATTACAAACAGACACTTCAGTTTTATTTATTTGTATAGATGTATAGATAACCCAATTACAGGCACTTTTAAATTGTCCAATGACCGGGTCAGTCGGAAAGATGAAGCTAGATGCCTTATACAAAGCGTCCTATGGGGAAGAAAAAAATCCGATGGAGAAAAACTGACAAGAAACACCACGCACTTTTAAATCTAACTTTTATACACATAATTGGTTTCATCATTCATGGTGAGAATAGTCATGTGTACACTTTTGCTTAGGTACTTTTAGTTTTGCATTTAGTAAAAGCTAGTTTAAAACAATGAGAGTGCTTACAACTGGGTTCCAAACTAACATTAGGTACCTACCTAAACTAACTACGCATGCATAGGTAACCTGGGGGCGTAAGATGCCATATTAAGCCATTCTTCTAAAAGTGATTCATTTTCTGAACTCCCATATGTTCTGATTATGTTTGTTTGTAACCAGTCGGTTACAAACAAACATACAAACAAACATGCAAGTGAAGCTAATATAAAGCATGTAATAAAAATTGCTTTAATGAAGCAGAATCATATGGGAGTTCAGAAAATGAATCGCTATAAGGAGTCCCTTATAGCGCGACTAAACCCACTTTAAACGACCAGATTTCATTCAAACTTTGCACACCTGTCAAAGACCGATGACAATACTATAATTTCATAAAGTGCCATTATCCTTGCCAGCACAGCAAAAAAACTGTCTTCAAAAACTACGCTGACATACGACTCGAAATTTGAAACACCCTAAAAAAAGCGTGAGGTGCCTGATATCAATAAAAAAATACCTTAAAAAGCACCCCACGCTTTTTTTCCATTATATTCTACTTTTTAGTTTGGTTTTCTATGGAAGCGTGTTTTTTAGTTTTTTTTTTAACTATTATTTTTAATTTGTGGATCTTGTTACGAATCTCCATACAAAACTGTAAAATAAATTAATTGTATGCTATGTGCGCAGATAATATTATGATTTGACAGTTAGTCACCATTTTACGATTTTAAATAAGATTCAATAATTATATTATCACATTATGGTTTTTCCTGAGCGGTGTTTTTAAATGACCGGAAATCTGCTTGGGTTCTTCCTAATTAAATAATAACAAAAGAAAAGATTGAAGTTGTACTTTCTTAACTCACAAAAGTGTACATTACATTTACGTAATACGATAATTTAAACATTACGAAAATAAGCGTGAGCTCAAACAATTCAGGCAATATTTATGTTTATTTATTCTTTGACCTTTCTGTTTAAGACATTTTCTAATGGATTTTATAAAAATATCCAGTTCATAATAATGTAAATAGATAAGTTCACTGAAGGTCGGCGGCAGTAGCTTGACGAATTCAGACTTTCGGTCAAGAATACGTGCAAGTCCAATTATTTTATTTTTACCGATTTATTCCCGTCAAATCATTGAAAACTACTCCAAGCGAGAAGGACCTTGATCAGAACAATCAAATTGTGCTATTAAACTGTTTACAGCAGTGAGTATTTTGTTAAATATTCTCGTAAAAGTGAAGGTTATGTTGTAACATTTACTGGCCCACCTCTTGTAGGCCACAATGATACCTTTTCCCTACTTGAATCAACCACAACTTAGGGGCGACGGTCAACGCAAGTAGCAGCTTATTTACGGATTTTCTCACGTTCCTTGAACACCATAAACGGCTACAATTCCCCTGCATAATAAATCCCCTACCTTCATCACTAGAGCGCCATTCTTTTAATTATCACTTTTAATGAACACTGAACGATATAAGGAGCGTTTACGCACGTAATCGTTTAAAGCCCCTTTATAGCCGTTTTGAGCGGTTGCGAGCTAGAGCGGGGCTTACCGAATGATGGATGCACTGGAGGATTACGGAGCGCTGTGTGGCGTTCAGATGACCGCCTGACCACCGCCACTAGTACTTACTACTGCCGTGTTGTATTATGTAAACAAACATTTGCTTAATACTGCCACAACTAACAAATGATACAAGATGCGGAGTGGAGCGTATATAAATGATGTCGTTTCTTCCACGTTTTAGTAGTTTGTGCCCGTTTCGGAATATGATTCAATGTATGTATTGTCACGTTCTTTTTCTTTACATACACATTTGAGATGTTATCTTCATGCCTAGTACTGAAATCTGAAAAGCTTATATCTGAGAGACACATATGTAGGTACTATAGATGATTCTAATGAAAATGAATTTACATGAACGGGTTTCTAAAATTTATATATCCCGTATATGACTTACTGGAACTTACCCGATAGTTTATCATGAACATAAATTCCGAGAACATAGACACTGAACAATCGAACTAATTACATAATCCTTATCCTTACATAGTATAACACAAAGGCCCATTTTGTGTTCAAACCCTAAGATTTTTTAAACTATGCAACGGATTTTAATGCGGATTTCATTAGTAGACAGAGTGATTCAAGAGAAATGTTTATATGTATAAAACGCTGGCAAAAGCTAGTTAATAATAAAATAATTAAACGTTTATTTATTCATTTATTATCAACTAGCTTTTGCCAGCGGCTTCGCCCGCGTGTAGGGCGGAATATATCCTGCGGGAACTTACTTTTGGTGTATGATCAACGTTTGCGAGGATAAGAGCTCGAAAGCGCATTTCCATCCGACTTCCTTCAAATTTATCGTCACTGCTCAGCTCTTATCTGTTTTAGCGTTATGTTATATAGCCTAAAACCTGCCCAGGAGTATGGACTACAATCGTACCAAGTTTGGTTAAAATCCCTTCTGTAGTTTTTGACCCATGCGTGCACATACAGACAGACAGACAAAAAATTTACTGATTGTTGACTACTGACATTTTTGGCATCAGTATCAATCACCATTCATCCTCCAATATTAATTTTGAATGTATATTCAATGTACAGAATTGACCTCTACAGTTTTATTATAAGTATAGATAACCAACCTATAATAACAGTTTACACCACACAATACAAGTTATCGGTCAATACTGCTTATTACACATACAATCACAGAATTCAGTAAAAAGCAACACACACTTAAAGTAATATACGGAAATATCTTAACATTCCTTGTTACTGAAAGAGAAACATATTTCTACCTTTTTACTTTATTTCTAAAACGACCAGCCACAAACTTCGGCAATAGTCCGGAAAATTTTAGGGCAAAGAAATGTTAACTTAATATCTAAAAGAAATCATATTTCACTGTTGATCTCTGAGGAGCTAGCGATCCAATCGGGTAAACAAGTAGCCTATGTCCCTCTGCGCGAAGGCAACTTTTCCTGCAAAGTTTCATCGCCAGCCAATGGTCCTTCGAGACCGGATCGAGTAACAAATAAAACTACAATCAAATCTCATTCATAACATTACAAACGGAGATTGCAGAGTTCTCAGTTGTAAATAATGTTGTGAACGTTATCTTGCTTTGGGTTTATTGAATGAGAATATATTTGGTATTCATTATGTAATCAAGGGAGGAACTGTCCTTACCTTAATTTAGGAGAGCTTCTTGGTATCCCACTTACAGTTTCCATAAAGGAGTAAAATCTCTAAATTATGTTCTACATGGCATGTTCCCAACTATGTTGGATCGGCTTCTGTTATAACCGGATGTAGCTAAATACCAGTATATTAAAATAGCGCGACTCCCTATTTGATCTCCATAACCCAGTTACCGATACCTATCGGAAATTCTCTAAAATATTCAGGAAAATGTCTTGCAAGATTATACAGAATCACGGCGAGTTAGTGACCTATAACAAAAACTCCCCTCATGCAAAGGGTTTATTGCGACTTCTCTGCTATTGCGCATTTCAGACATTACGGCGAAGGTCAACCGTAAACGAGTTTACGCATAAATGTGGAGCTTCTATAAATAAAATGCATTTAAACGAGCTTAGCTCTTGAAAATGTCTCTTAAAGGTCGTGTTATCAGGTTTGCATCTAGTTTTTTAAAGATATAAATAAAGATGGATCAAAATGTCAGCTGTGTAGGTACATATTAAAATATAGGGTGTTGGGAATAATGCAATAACATAGAGACTGAGTCATTATGAGGGCGGGTGTCACAGTAGGGTAGCTAAAGGTTTTTAAAGTGGTCAAGATTACCTCCAAAAGAAAATATTTAATGAAAGAGAGGCTTGCCTACGCACACATCTATTTTATTTTCGTACTATTAAAGTTCTTCACAACTTGTTCGATTCATGGCAACGATGCTATTTTTCCTTTGACAAAGATAAAGTTTACTTTTACGTTACAAAATTGTATACCTCTAAGCTTAACTTTTGCACACATACCAACCTACATGAATATCTAAATAATAATAGAACCTTTTATTAAGGTTAGTGGCAAGTTGATCCTCTTTGCCAACAAGTGGTCATGAAAATAGATTCTTACTTCATACTTAAATGGATACAATACATCGCCGTGAAGACCTCTTGTAACTACATTATATACTTATTAACAAATAAAAGGTACGTATAGTACATAATATTGACGTCTAAATCATAGATGAGATCCAGGCGTATAACTAAGCTAATACCCGAGGACATAATGTTACTAATGGTACAGGATAACCGAGGGGACGATCATAATTTTGGGGAACAAAGCGTTGCCGTGAACGACGTGTTTCGAGCTTCACCGGAACAATGAGATAATGATTCGTGAGCTCGTAAAGTGTGCACTTGTAACTATAGAGTTGTCAAACTTCCTTCAGACGTGGATCCGAGGGTTTGATGAGGGCCAGTCTCTGTCTTCACGTACTTGGGCGTGCCCACTAAAATACTAGGTACTTAACATTGTATTGACACAATAAATACAACGCTTCTAGTTAATTTCATTATTGTCTTCGAGCAACACTCGGTAGCACCTACACATGCTATTTATTTTGCTACTTTCGTCTTCAACACCTCGTTACGCCATTTAAGTTGATTAATGTCATTCTAAATATGGCGACAATGTGTGGGTGTTTAAATTTTCCGGGCATGTAAATTACTTACTTACCTGTATTTTGGAAACGCGTTAGGGTCAAAATCATTTCTTAGTCTACGCTACTCTTGTGATTTTAATAAGACTATGCAAACTATGGATTGTGGAAACTTTTCAGAAGAGAATTAAATATTTTTTTATTTCATACATTTCCAAATTCTATGTCGACAAGGGATTGTACGTATATTAAAACCTGAAAGTATAGAAAAGGCTGACATGTTTCAGTTTAGATTGCGACGAACATGTCTGGTGAATGATAGGCACTTTAATCAACGTGCTTCTACGAATAACGTTCGTGACGTCCTCGGCATGTTGTCATAAATCGTCGGCGCGACCGCGAGCAATGGTACGTCGCGACAAATTGTAAGAAAAATAAATTTCCGGATATCAAGCAAAGCTCTTGTTAAAAGAAGGAAGGTGGCAGCTGGACAAACAGATTGCTGGAGGCACCGGCCGCGCGCCCTCCCTGACAAACGAGCTCACTCCCGACACCAGAATCTTTTTTGGCAAAACGCGAGCGTGTCTGGGACGTCTCTACTACGAACCCCTAGCTGTTTGAGTGTCGAAATTAAAAATACAACGAAATAAAAAAGTTTCAGAAAAACAAATAACGGCAATACAAGCAGCTTAACCTAAATAAATTATAATGTCTAAATTATGTTTGGGGTTTTATTTCTAACCGATTATACTAAAAAGCTTACAATTCCAAGTTACGAGCCTTTTGATGGTTGTGGAATGGCCGCCATAAAAATAATTACGACGTCTAGCTATGATTAGATAATTTAATTACTTACTGCTTTCATTGTGGAGATGATAATAAATTGAAGACAATAGATTTATGATATACAACAGACTGAATGGTCTGAAGATATGAAACAATCACAATGAGCTTATCGCCTCAGGATTAACTATCCGTTTATAGAGGTATTTATTTTTCAAGTATCATGCATGTTTGTTTTATAATATCACATTTCAAAGACGGTGAAAGCATTTACAAGCAAATCGAATAATTCTCATGTTTCAAGAATATGTTACATGTAAAGAAGCTATGCTAGCTTATTACTTACCAACAGTAACAACGGCAACATTCAAAATACTATCAATATACATAATTATTGCCAGTAATTGCAATAAAAAATTCTGGAACGCCAACAGAGGGATAATTGCGTAATATAATATCAGTAGGAATCGCTTTCATTTTGACAGTCTCACAACATTCATGGCATCGTTTATTTTTTTTTTTTTGGTTTGCCAATCATCAAATGACTTCTCCCGCTCTGGGCGGGAGAGGAGCGGGAGGGCGTGTTAGACTTTTACTGACTAAAACCCACCCGTGTTACTTCAATTGCCCATGTGCCAGGGTCACGGTACATACGGAACGATAGACAATTTTCTCGATCTTATGAAGCTATAAAATGATTTTTTTTTTCGAATAAAGAACATATAATTTCTTATCCATTCTGGATTAGCAATAACCTTCAAAATTATTCAGATTCTGATGAATAGTGTGTTACACAATTAGAGAGCGGATTTTGTCATTTCCTTTCCAAAATAACTTCTTCTCTATAGACAAGAAATAATTTTAATTTAATTTTGTTTTAATGTTCTTTTTTTAAATCTAAAGAACTGACTCTATGAATGTAATGTACTTATCTACTGATATATCCATAGATATATCATTAGATTCATTTGCGTCGTTAATCGTTTTAAAATGATTTCAGCAGCGGCACTATCATTAAATGCTGAAAACGGTTAAAAATGCCTTTAACTTCGTTCATATTTTTTTATGCCGACAATAAAAGTTTATGTGTTGTCCATTGCATTTTCATCTAGGTTTCATCTTTAAATAATAACACTATTTGAAAAACTTAAATATTTTTATTTACTAAAAGCTCGTATATTTAAGAGCAAACGAATCTTTAGTTTTAATTAATTTACAAATAAATACAATAAAGTTGAAGAGTTCGTTTGTTTGAACGAGCTAACCTCTAGACTACCAGTTGGATTTGAAAAAATCTTTTCGCATTTGAACAAGGTGGATCGGCGGTACGAGAAATTTCACGCGGACGAACTCGCGGGCAAAGGCTAGTAAATTAAATAACCACTTTTTAAATGTCCTTCAATTCTAAAATACTGTTAATTGAAAGATACCTAACAACTGGTTTAAAATTAATTACGAGTTTTTTTTAATATAATTTAAGAGTTTTTTTTTTTACTGCGCAAGTCACTGGACGCCTGAGGGAGGACATCGCCATCAAACACAGAACAAAGCTGGTGTGATGACCTGATAACTTTTGCAGAGCCAAAATGACCAGAAATCGCATAGGAAATATAGTTTTTGAAGGAGTAACTCACGCAACAGAGGTAAGTTTATAAAAAAGGACTATTCACAGCAATGAAATAAAATATTAAGGCAAAAAAGAGGTTTTTAATAAATGAGGAACCATGTTTTACGTATTTCCATCACTTGGCATCAATCAATTATATATAGTACGAGTACTTAGCTACCCTAAGTCTAAAAGAAAACTTCACCTTTTCCTTTATTATAATGTATGGATAAATGTCACTTTCCAAGGTGAAGAAGGTCATAGGGTACATTTCGGTGTGAGTCACGCGTGGCCCGCGTCAGCTGTTGGCGATCGCTAAGCCTTAATATTTCTCATATGAGTTCCTTTCCCCTCTGTAAAAAATGCCAAGGCCGAGCCCACTTATTTATCGAATGTTCCGTATAAACGGCGTAAACATGCTGAAACTGGTATTAAATATTCAGGCACCCTTTCAGAGCGGCCAGTTGACGGTAACCATTGATACCTATTAGAGAATAAACTCTCGACGCCATAATTCCCCGTGCCCGCATGCGGTTGCGATTATGCGTATGTCAAAGTTTAGCTTAGATCTTTTGGTTGGGGTTACGTCGATGTATTTTAGAACACACGGTGTGATATTTAATGTTGTGTGCTCAATATTGGACACAGTTGAAAGTATAATATGTACTGCTTAGAAGCAATTAAAAAAGAGAATGGTGCGGGATAACTTATTGACCGCAACAGTAGGTGCATACTTCGGAATAAAACTTCACCATGAAAACACATTTTAAATTCACGATAACCGTGTATCCACAGCGAGGGCCGATTGTTATGCTTAGATATTTGCATTATTACCTTGATTATAAGTTAGGCAGTTATGATAAACTTTCTCAAGATATAAACAAAAACCTTAACTTAGGTATGATCGATTCTGTAATGTTGAAGAATGAGAGCAAACAATTGAAAATAAATATCGTTCATCTCATATTCATTCGTCCCGATGTACTTACTTTATACAAAGAATAGACACTACGTCGATTGTCAATCATTTGGATCCTCGAGAAAAAGAAAGGCATATTTCTCCGTGTATTATGTACTCGTATTTATTTCCATTAAGACAAGTTTTCTTTTGACTTCAATGTTTATATGTGGCGTTCCGCGCATAAAGGTACCAGTACCTCCCGTGTTGAGATAAGGCCGGATGTAGAATATAGAAGAGTCCCTTTAACCTGTTGAATGCCGTAATTACAGACACAATTAAAAACCATTGTGTCTATACCAAATGTGCTATCTCAGGGACTTAGAGGTAAATATGCTGAATACAAAAAAAAATCCTAATAGTTTTTTGTAAAGGTCATCCAAAGTTGAAATTCTGAAAAAACTAGTTTCGAGAAAATGGAGTTTGAAAGTTAGGGTTACACAAAAAAATTGTTCTACTCTCAGCAATTCCTGGCTAACGCCTAACACATTATATGCACCAATGTATCACTAATATAACCGATAATGTACTGTCAATATACAAATAGTATTAAAATTCAAATCTCAACATAATAATACTGAACATTTCCTTAAAAAAAATGTGCTTAGAAATGTTGTCTGTAGATGTTAATTGTATCAAATTGTAGCTTTGTTGTAGAACAATAATCAGTAAAAATCACAAAATGCCATATTTTTTACCCGATTTTACAAAAACGCAAATAACTCTGAAACTAAATGCCGACATCTGGTACCTTTATGCGCGGAACGCCACATATTATAGTGATAATGGTATATAATTGTTAATTCTGTATTATAATTTAACAGTGCCCTTCCTACCTACTTTTATTCAGTAGCGAATATTAATAAGGGCTTCTAAAACTGAAGTTTGTTCCCCTTGAAAGAAGCTTAAGTATGATTTTGTAAGTTATTAACAGGTGGTGATTGAAACAATGCTGCTGCCTTGTCGATAGTGAACTGTAGACTAGCAATATCTTAGTATTGAGTATTCGATCCCGACCTGGAAACAAAAGAATCCTCTCTTCATGCTGATAAAGAAAATTCTAGTCATTCTGACGGTGGTTATAAGGGCCATTACCTAACGAAGGTATTTCCTAGAAAATGTATGCGCTATGAAAGCTTTAGATAGGTAGCCTGTAAGTCCTGTTACCGCAAAAATATAAAGAAAATAAAAGCGTCCTTATCCTTAGATAGAAACGAATACGACAGTCAACGACACATGCCTTCAAGATCTGATTATTTCTTTTACCAATACTCAGTTTCGGTGAATTTTCTATACCTACAATTTCTACCTTCTGAAGATCTGACATAATTCTAGGTGAAACACACAAGTACTTTATTTTCGTAACAATGTTTTACAAGAATAGTTGGATTGTTAAAGGTCACACAATATTTGCAATGGTTACGGAACTCCAAAGTCGGGCCGTACCTTTATATCGGCTGGTGTTCCCGAAAGCAGTCGCACACAATTTTGCTTTGAACATCTCTTTGTGTAGTTGATCGTTCGTAAATAAGTACATTTTGTACTGTTACCTATCCAGCCTATTTTATATGCTTACTTACTTATTACTTTTTAACCGCTTCCAAGAGCTCGTTATTCGACTCGAGCAAAAATCTGTTTTTTTTTTCTTTTTACTTGCCATTTTAGTGCATATATATAATGATGTTTATACTAGAGAATGGGCAGCAGCGTTCTCTGTACATTTTCATTTTATCACAATACTGCGATCGCCCACTCGCCTGCCAAGCGTGGAGATTATGACAAACCCCCTAAATTGGGGGTGGCCTATGTCCAGCAGTGGACGTCTTTCGGCTGAAATGATGATGATGATGTAACTGATACAAACTCGACATAAATGTATCGATGTGTCTGTGTATGTATGTGCAATGTACTCGATATAAATTATTTATCGTGATAATATTATTTATCTGACACCATTTTTTTTTTTTTTTTCAGGATGGGAAATCATCAAATGACTTCTCCCGCTCTGGGCGGAGCGGGAGGGCGTGTCAGACTTTTACTGACTAAAACCCACCCGTGTTCCATCAGTTGCCCATGTGCCAGGGTCACGGCATCTCTTTCGAACAATCACGCGACCCCGGCAGTTCACGCGACCCCGGCAGATCTGACACCATTAAACCACCTTAGTAATGAACACCATTAAAACAGTCAACGGCACCACCTTAGTAATGAATATCGAAAAAAAAAAACAGAACAAAAACTAACTATTTAGTCCAACACGATGCAATAACTGTGCTGGTGTTAAGCCACATCTGCACCCTAATTGCGAAACGCACAATTTATCAGAATCTGAATGGGATTGAAGATTATTTCTAAACCATTGCGTCATTTGTTCGAATAAATTGTAGCTCAGCAACGTAAATAACGCAATGAATGTTGTTTAACTATGAATATTAAACTAATTCCTACCGATAAAAAGTTCCACAATTACCCCTCTGGTTACATTAGAAGCCGACCTCTACTTCCAAGAGAAAGGCTTAGCTGATAAAAGACGACAAACAGCAACAGCTGGTGCTAAATTTAAATACGTTCTCATTAAGCGAATATTTTTTAAATCACATTTTACGTTTTAGAAAGCATTGCAAAGGACACTGGTAAAGTTTCCAGCACAAGTACGTGGTACTGAAAGTTTAAAAGGAAACGTAATATTTTCTTGTTTTTGTAAAGAAGTCTTAAGATTGTTGAGCCCATTCCACAGAAGTTTCTGGAACACTAAGGAATAATAAGGAGTCATAAACAAACATTATGTTGTATAGAAATGTAAATAATATAAGTACCTAAGTACTCGTTTATAAAAATGAATTTCTAAGCAGTCTTAACAAACTGTTGTCCTTTGTAGACTGTTTTTATTTCGTTCTGGAACATGACATTGTTGTTTAAACGTAGCAGTCATACAAACGGTTAGGTAGGAAAAATATCTTTATTTTTTATTGGAACCGAGGTTGAATGAGGTGATTGGGGTGAGAAAGGTGAGTCAAATGATATCTGATTTTGTACCGACACTATGGCAAAACTTTTTGTGACATTTATAACATTAACAAACTTATGTGTGAACAGATTTTATTCTGGGTTCCGTTAAAATAAGTAGGTTTATAAGCAGATAAGATGTGAGAAACGGCTTGGAAGGTTTTGAAAGAGCTACCTATATAATAAGAGTAAATAAAAAGTTTGACAGAGGCATACCTCTATCAAACATAGATCATAGATACCTACATCATCATACATAACAAAATTAAATAAATAGTGTTTACCTATATACACAAATTGACTGTAAAATAAAATCAAATCATAATCAATATTAGAATCCAAATTAAAATCAAAATTAATATCATAATCAAGATTACAATGCAAATTCAAAATTATAATCATTATAAAATCAAAACTAAAATCAAAATCATAGTCAAAATAAATACAAAATTAAAATTAAAATCAACATCATAATCAAAATAAAAACATAGAAGTATGTATAGGTACCCAAAGTCTTCAAAAATGTATTAATTTCCTTCCTCATTTTTGTTCCTGCTTAAGTGAACATATGTCCAGTGCAAAAATATAGAGCTTGCCAAGTTACCCGAGACAGCCCTCAAAATGCGTCTCAAACTCTGCCAAAAAGACGCGACCCTCGACCTCATGATGGCGTAAAAGTCCGAGGCCCTCGCTTCGGCAAACATGCTGGACGCACTACAGTGTCTTGGTAGTTTCATAAGGGTTCGGTAAGCATTATTGTACTGAACTCTTAATGAACTGTACATCTTTTTTGTGCAGTTACACCAGAGTTGGCAGGTGTACATCCATAGATGGGGCTACTTTTGGTGATAGATTCTTGTACCTAGTTAAATATTAAGAAAAACCAGTTTAAGTATACGTACAAACAATTACGACAGCTTATAAAAGTAAAGTTCTGTAAAATATTACAATAAATTTATTCAGCAATCCCCTTCCAATTAACATTTCGCAGAGATAAAAAGGGTTCACGACAGATATCCGAACATCGTGAACGGCACGTAGCGCTTTGGCCACTAAAACATTAAAAAGAACATAAAGTTGGTACAGCTATCTCAACAAACTAACGTTAGGGAATCTCTCGTAGTGGGGTCAGGTATTGTGAAAAAACCAGGGGCGATATCACAACAAACCCGAGGTGCTCGGCGCGCGCGTTGTTACGCCGACGTGACCCGAATGCCCACGCCCCGATGTTCAGGGATACTTCACAAATGTTTCCGTTACGATACGCGATCTTTTCCTTTACTGAATGCGTACTAAACACGTAAATAGCTATACGATCACCTTAACTCCGTCGTTTAGATGTATTTATATACGACTACAATATAACAGGATCCGCTTTATTTTTATGAGAGATTGACTTATTCGAATTAAACAATTTACAGGCTCTTTTGAATTGTTAAAGAC
This sequence comes from Aporophyla lueneburgensis, assembly GCA_932294355.1. NCBI lineage: Eukaryota > Metazoa > Arthropoda > Insecta > Lepidoptera > Noctuidae > Aporophyla > Aporophyla lueneburgensis. The sequence continues at coordinate 13,665,017 of OW028746.1, read as the reverse complement.
TCACTTAGTTAGTCAGAAAGTTTAAGCTAGTTGGCCATTCCAAAACGTAGATCTATCTCTATGGAAAAGAACGTGGCAAGGAACTCCAAGGACACTCTTTTATATCATGATAATAAATAAAACATCTTGGGTAAATTATTCTTGTTGCTTCTTTATATGACAACAATCATCATTTCAGCCGTAAAACGTCCACTGCTGGACATGACCTCCCCCAATTTGGGGGGCTTTGCCATAATTGCCACGCTTGGCAGGCGGATTGGCGATCGCAGTATGGTGGTAAAATGCATAGAGAACGCTGCTGTCCATTCTCTAGTAAGTCCCGTAGTCGCCTTTTACGACACCCATGGGAAGAAATGGGGTGATGCTATTCTTTACGTCCGGCACCACACGGTACACATGACAACAATGTAAAGAAGTATTGCTGAAGAAGCAATTCGAATAAAATTCTAAATAAGACCTGGCAGTTAAGAGATACCGTTCACGAACATGACGCGTGGAGCACCATCATGGGTAGGAATGTGTTTTAATGCTTTAGTCAGCATCATCTGCTAACCCATTTCCCAACTATGCTAGACTCGGCATCCAGTCTAACCGGACACAGCTGAATTGCAGTATTTTACATGGAGTGACTGTTTATCTGACCCAGTTTTTTCTTTGGTAAGATTGTCAGACTTTTAAGGCTTCTGATATCTCGTAACGACTGTCAAAGATCCACGCACGACAGCCAGGACCAATGGCTTAACGTGTTTTCCTTGGCATGGAGAGGCTTGGTATGTATGTAGAGTAGAGATGGTCACCCATCCACGGAACAACAGCGGCAAGAGCAGCTTTACACAAGTCCCTCCTTTAGCCCTGTTTTAATGCTTAGGTATCATATCAAAATGGAAACCGCAGAAAATGTGACTCACGTTCCGTTTCTTTGTATCAAGACTGTATTAATAATAATAAACATTTTATTTCAGACCAAATTATTGTGTACCTATTTAGTTTTCCTTGATATAATATTCGCTTGACCACATAACCGTCTAATTAAAATGTTTTGTTGTTACTCTGATCGTATAATTTTAATATTTACCTCGTCATTATTTCGTCGCTACATTAAGAAACACGGAATTCGTTTTAGCGGCCCTCGATATCGCTTGCAACAGTTCCCCGCGGTGGCAGGGTCAAGGCGATTAGTTAATTAACCCGACGTCACGTGATTGATATCTGTAAAATGATTACAGAAATATTTTGAATAGTATCTTTCAAAACATTTCAGCTAGGGCTATGAAGACTGGGATTCCGGTTGGGACAAATTTACTTAGGTTAAATTATTCTTGTTCTATTAAATACATCACACGATATTTCGTGTATTATTTTATTATTATAAGGTACTAGCTTCTGCCCGCGACTTCGTCCGCGTCAAATTTTTGCTCCCCTTACCCTTCCCGTCGCATCGATTTGCCTGCTAGTTTTCGTCCATTTTCGCTCCTTGAGTTATAGTGAGTCAACCTTAAAAGATAGACATATGCTCTTGGGACTTTTTTTTTGAACTTTTTAAAAATAACAATCCCGTCATACATGATTTTTGCGTTACTTTAACCGTTTACGCAGCGCACGCAACGGAAACTCTCAGAAGGAATAAATTTTCCCCGTTTTTGCAACATTTTTCATTACTGTTCCGCTCCTCTGAGGTGTAGCGTGATGTTATATAGCCTATAGCCTCCCTCGAATAAACCGTCTTTTCTAAATTATCAAAATCCTGTTTTGTGACGCAAAATTTACAAAAAAGGGAAGACCAATTTGAACCACTTGTCTAATGATCGATTGGTCGAGTGGCTACTGTCTGCACTTAGTACGACCGCGGTGGAGTCGTGAGTTCGAATCCAGCGAAAAAAATAGGCTTAAAATAGGCTACCTAACACAAAAAGAATTTTTCAATTCGGACCGGATTCGATTCGGAGATTAGCGCGTTCAATCAAACAAACAAACTCTTCAGCTTTATAATATTAGTATAGATAATTAGTTGACCCAGCGAACTTCGTATCGCCTCAGATTCAATAAATGTTGTTATAAACGTACCAAGTTTGACAACCTGGTACGCGGTGGTGATCTGGTAAGCGTTTTCTAGCTGACACTCATATGTTAGGTTAGCTCCTACCCAGTTATGATGACCTGGTACTTCGAAGGCATAAAGCGTTTTCTAGCTGACACTCCTTTGTTTGGTAAGCTCCTGTCAAGTTATGATAACCTGGTACTTCGAAGGCAACGTTTTTGTCATAGTACCACGTTTTATAGTGACTTGTATTCTCTTTGACGTTTTATGTGACGTCTCACGGGAACGCGGTCGTAAAAAGGGGAAAAAAAAAAAAAAAAAAAAACGGGATAAAAAGTATCCTATGTCCTTCTCCTGGCTCTAAACTACCTCCCTGCCAATTTTCAGCTAAATCGGTTCAGCCGTTCTTGAGTTATAAGTGAAGTAACTAACACGACTTTCTTTTATATATATAGATATAATTTTACCTTATAATAATTCACTTGATACCGTCAACTATATCTTTCCACGAGCAACTTGACCCATGAGAACTGTACTTAAATATCTCACGACTACAAAAATCTTGTACAAATCGTCGAGTATTCTGCTTTTATATTGCCTTGATATTAAATGACCGCAACAGATGTTTAGTCATTATGATATATAAAAGTACAGTACTCGTAGATAAAGTTTCTCATTGAAAGTAAAGATGCCTTAGTTCATCGTATTAGTAACTAAAACCGGAAAAATAAAACATACAGGCTTACAATAAAGTATTGAAAACATCCATCGTAAGACCCAAAATCTTATGCATTTTACAAGATTCACTACTCAAACACTTATCCCAAATCCGTAAGGAGTGAAGTGTGTAAGACTTTTTTCAGGCGGCATGCACGAGAGCGATTCGTCGAGTTGAATGCATGTACAACCATCGAACAGAACAGGACCCATTGCAGCTACATATATACACGAAGCTCCAAGTTCAATACAGCTTGCTCGTGAGGTACAGCTATGGTCAAGACAAACTAAGTATTTAGTTTTAGTAATAAATCACTTAAATATGTGACGAAATAAAAGATTATAACGTATCTCAAAATGATGTTGAAGTCCCAAAAACTGTACAAAAAAACAAATTAACGTCTTTAATTCAAATGAACTGTTCCATTTTCAACAAGCCGTATTCCCAAGTGGTGGAAAACAGTTTTAGATCGCTGTATATCCGGGCTCAATTTACCTAGCTATCACAATATTATTGACAGGTCTGACATAATTAACAGCATTAATGGCGCCATAAAAGTCAGCAGCCGTGCCGGACCCAGTTCATAATAATCCGCTTATGGGTCAGGCAATACGAGAACGAATCCTCTGGCTCACTTGTAAGGGACACTTTTATTATGGCTCTTAAATCAAGTGTGCTCAATAGAAGATCTTGTATTAATATTCTATGGTATAACCCTTTTTATCTGGTAAAGGGAGACTTTATGGGTTTGTATGTGATGTGGTTGTAGCCTTTATATCTACGTAACTACCTATGTATCGATACTTGATGTGTATCTATAATTTGGTACTTCTACGTGTACAACAAGTGAGCAAGCTTGTTGTACAATTTTTTGGTTTTATTTTATTTTTTACTGTGAAAACTTATGTGTACTGGAAGTCGAAACTAGTCCATAAAGTCCAAACTCATCAAATTATAATTGGAGAATCTAGCTATGTGTTAATCAACATTCATCATTTCACCATCCACTGTTGGACTTAGGCCTCCCCTAATTGGGGGGCTTTGCCATAATCGCCACGCTTGGCAGGCGGGTTGGCGAACGCAGTATGGTGGTAAAATACATAGAGAACGCTGCTGCCCATTCTCTAGTAAGTCCCTTTTTTTGTGGGTGGGAATTTTTCAAATGACGTCTCCCGCTCTTGGGCGGAGAGGGAGGGCGTGTCAGACTTTTACTGACTAAAACCCACCCGTGTTCCTGCAATTGCCAATGTGCCAGGACCACGGTATCTCTTTCGAACAAATCTCGCGACCCTGGCAGGCATCGGTCCTAGCAGACCCCTTCTGCATGCGTAACATGACCACCGTAGAAAGGAGTTTTGTCGACGGAAGAATAGACAAAGTAACGTTTCGGGTAAACAGTACGACAGCAGCAAAGTAAAAAAAGTCAACTGCACTTTTGATGTGAAACATCTATAGGCGAGGGTAAACCTAAATTTTGGCGTGGCGAGCGTGGCCACGCACAGTGGGCCCAAACTGAAAATTAGTGGACTTAGGCAAGAAAGTTTCAATATCGATGCGATTTTTTTGATGTGATAATTATCATATAATTAATACGTTATTTTTGATTATACCATATTTATTTCCTTTCGTAAAGCATGCTTTATAAATATTATCTTTATAAAATATTTTTTTGTTTTGCCTTGTGTCGCAGGTTCGCTAGGTTAAGATGCACTTCGCAAGGTCAGCCTTTGGATGAGTGAACATTTAGTTTTGGTTTTGCCTTGTGTCGCATCTTCTAAAGTATGCTTTAAAAAATAATTCCGATGTTTCATATCTGCGAGGCGTCCCGCGACGGGTCACTTTTTTTTATAAAATTTACTCTTTGACGTGATTCGGCTAAGAATTATTTTTAACCGATTTCAAAAAAAGAGGAGGTTCTCAATTCTACTGTATTTTTTTAAATGTTTGTTACCTCATAACTTTTGACTGCGTGAACTATCGGTATACGGTCGGTGTCTTAGGATATGTATTTAGGTAAGTTTTTTGCCACCGACTTCCGAAATTAAAGTTATTTTTTTTTCACTTTTTAGTGTTTGAAATTAAAGTTATTTTTTTTTTCACTTTTTAGTTTTTTCAAGGAAGTCGGTTGTTTTTTTTTTTGTAATAAGTTTTTATTTTTAACTTTTTAATTATGGTATCTACCCGCACTAATTCCTATGCTACTACTGGCCAGGTGAAAATTAAGACTTATATGGTTTTCTCATGAATGTCATTGTCAAAACTGAACTTAATTCGAATAAACACGAGACGACACCGGAAGCACCAGCTTTCAAATAAAAAAAAGAATCATCAAAATCTGTTCACCCAGTCGAAAGTTATGAGGTAACAAACATAAAAAAAATACAGTCGAATTGAGAACCTCCTACTTTTTTTTGAATTCGGTTAAAAATAATTCTGAGTCGAATCATGTCGAAGAGTAAATTTTATAAAAAGTGCAGTTGACTCTTTCTACTTTGCTGCCGTCGTACTGTGTACCCGAAACGTTACTTTGTCTATTCTTCCGTCGACATGGCGGTGCTCCGCCCAAGCACTTACCACCGTATGCTCCACCGTGTCTAGTAAGTCCCTTAGTCGCCTTTTACGATACCCATGGGAAGAAATGGGATGGTGCTATTCTTTACGTCCGGCACCACACGGAACATATAAAGTGGTAACATGTGTAAAGTGTGTTAAAACATTGTAAGTAAACTCAGTCTTTTTCATTAACGCAGACAAGTCCGGTCATTGGACCGGTGGAATGCTGATATGAAACAGATAACTTTGTTTAATAAATATTTTTCAATAGTCTTATAATTAACAAAGGTCTGCTAACGAATAATACATAAAATAAATTCACAATCACATGTCATCATGCGCACACAATTATGGGCCACCGCAGCTCGCAGCCCATACGAAAGTTCGAGTAACATTATTAAATAATAATAACAATTTGGAATTATCTGGATTAAATAAGTACATTGCAGCTTATTTAAAAAAAAAAAAAACTTTGTAACATGGCTCGTTAAATGTTCGATATTACTACAGCATCCCGAAAAATATATTATTAAAGAATACTAAGATGTTGTAATTATTTTATGAATTTTCATGTAAAAGTAATATAAAATGTTTATTGTATTTTTTAACTGATTATAGACTACTAAAATAATAGTAAATTCAGTTAAATTAAGTTTATAATCCTTATTTATAACTTTATAGACAATACCAATCTACGTTAGTACATAGTTTCGTTAAATCCTTTAGTAACCCGCTTATCTCGTTAAGGTGAAATATATTAAATAGGTAGTGTCCCTCGGTATATTTTCGCATTTTCAGCAGAAAGCAATGGAATAAAACATCCGATTGCTAACAAGTCTCACTTTAACGAAAGTTATCGAATAAATGCTGAAATAATTGGCGTTGGCGCTCATTTCCCATTGTGTTCTGACACAGCCGCTCATCGGTGATACAATTCATGTGTATATATAGGAGAAAATGTACATTTTTATATGGAGATATGCCTTTATTCCGCCGCGTTGAATTAAATACCACCCCAAGAGTATTACGTGATGTTTCGGGATAAAACGGCCATGTCCTTCTCCTTGACCTAATATTTTCCTTAAAATTAAGTAAGGACATTATGATTATTGGTTCTTTGAAGTGTCATTGAGTTAAGTAGGGACAGATATTTCATCATTTGATGTTCTAATAAAATAAATATTTGTTTTATATTATTTTTATTTTTATATATTTTTTTTTCTAATATATAATATATTCAATTAAGTACTCTCAATGCCTTAGGGACGAGCATAACAGCAACAGTGCAAATATCTTTTCCTTAATGAGGAAAAAGAAAGAAAATGCAACTTTTCTCTGAATATAAATAATAATTGACTCGCTTAAAAGCAAGAAAGGAACAACTCCATATGTAGAGAAGAGAGTGGATTATTCCGTAATGCAACTTTTTCTCAAGTATCATTATTTTTGCAGCTCAACAGATATTGGTCTGGTGTAGCAAAGATATTGCCTGTAGCTGTCACCGCCAGTAGTTTGAACTGGCTTATGTACTTGTGTCGTTTCCCCGCATTGTACACCCGGACCGAGCGTGGAATGTGTTTCCACGCTGTATTATTCTTTTTATTTACCCGACCGTTTTTTGTCTTCATGTTTATTAATATGTAGTGGACGTTATGTAACTTGCGGTGATTTGGTTTAGGAACATTGCATTATGGACGTTTTTATTTCTAAATAATGCATGTTTAGGATTCTGTGCAATTTTCTTTGTCTAGTTATTTTATGTCCACTGTCAACATTATCTCTGCTAAAATAAAAAGCATTCTACTTTTTTGGTCAAATAATGGATTATACTCAGTATAATCTTTATATGGTTTTGTAACTTACCCAAGAGCTAATAAGACACATATGTAGACTGAAGACTACATAGGATGCATTAAGTAAAGAGTCTACTCATTGTCCTCCCTAGACGTGCATATATGTCGCACAGGCACACGGGTGCATTTCACAAATTGTTAAATATAGATATACCTGTGCAGAAGTAAGTCATGTAAGAGTGTGTGTAGGTGTAGGTGTAAACACTCCTGATAACCTAATTCTAGTTCGCTTAGAAAAGAAAGCATAGAACGAAACATAGTAACATTTATCAGACATCGTTCAATATAGAAAAGTAGCCAATTTTCACTCTGCTTGAGATTTTTATTTCTAGGATAACTTCATCAACACAAAATAGACGAAAGGTCCTAGAAATGTAATGTCATACAAAATATGTTGGAATAAATTAGCTTTAAATGTGGGTGTATTATAGTAATATCGCTGCCCAACCTTTCGGGGAAATCAGGCGTGGTGATAAGTTCATGTGTTTAATTTAGCTTATCTATTAGGAATCAAAAGGTCTGCTTGAGAAACAAGTATTGAACAGGGTGATATCGTAAGCGTCAATGTTTTCATATTTTAATTGAATTGTGCTACTTACTGAAAACTAAGCCGACAAAGAGTATTTAAATACATTTCAATACTCTTACGTGCCTCCTCAGATTGAGAATAAAAACAAACTTTGGTGAAAGAAATTGTATTTCTCGGAATGTGACTGCCACAAGCATTCTAAGATTTGTGATGTAATATATTTGAGGTTGTTGGGGACCTGGGCATCTATAGAATACTGTCGTTTCCTTTTTAATATAAAGTATTAGGTACGGAGATGCTATATGAAATTCTAGGACAAGATAGAGAAGAAAAATATTTTTTTAGTGAATTCATAGTAATTTTCTGGATATCTGCTTATCCTCGGCGAAAAAGGCGTTAAGCGTGATTTACGCATTCACATTCTAAAAATTCATTTGTTTCTAAGCGTACCTATTCGAAAAAAATAAAAACCATTGTTTTCTCTGTTTATAAACGAATGCTTTAACCAGCGCATTTTGTCATCTTTGTACCCACTCATATTCATATTCAATTAAAAATTCAGTTAATGTAATAAAAAATACGTCAATAACAATATGTGGACTCGTGGCTTCGTAAAAGTTTAAACGTAATAAAAGCTTTTCGAGGTACATTTTCGTTTCACTGTGTTCACTATTGAAGGTATAAAATGGGTTCTGTAAAATGTCAAACGGGTTAGTGGGAACAATACACTATATAACATTAAACTAGAAAGGACTCGGCGTTTAGATTAATTTCGCCGTAATTACAAAGAGGTAGGTACTGAAGAGTAGGGATGTTCATGCGTAAAATGTATCGATATTTTTTTCGATATGATATATCGTAATGTTGTATCGATACTTTGCGATATATCGTAAAAATATATCGATATTTTCGATATATCGTAAGTAATTTGTATTTATCTAGTTTATAGTAAAACAAATATTAGAAAGGGAACAGGAATATGAGTACAAACAGCTAGGATTAAGAAACAAATCAACTTTATTTACTTAAATCGCAATATTTTTTTCTCCAAATCTCTCCAAAACAAAATTTTGTTAATTAAGAAAAATGCGACGTTGTTAGCGTAGCAATCATCAAAGTTCTGAGCACAGTTGCATAAAAACTAATTATTGGGAATTTAATATGAATATTAGTCTTTGTATTAAATTCCCAATATTTCGTTTTTAGCTATTCCATTATTATTTTCTATTATTAAAATAGTAATCTTTGACATCGTGTTTAAAATCACATGATACTTACTGTATGAATCATATTCTGTATAAAAACAAAACATGACATATATAATTGCCACAGCTTGCTTCTTCTATACAAATAAATAGAAGGCAGCCTTTGATATCGTTTTTATATAACAACTAGCTTCTGCCCGCGACTTCATCCGCGTTAAATTTCTTGTTCCCCCGACCCTTCCCGTGCGATTTTCCCCGTTTTTGCAACATTTTACATTACTGCTCCACTCCTCTTGGTTGTAGCGTTATGTTACATATAGCCTATAGCCTTCCTCAAAAAATAGGCTACCCAACACAAAAAGAATTTTTCAATTCGAACCAGTAGTTCCTGAGATTAGCGCGTTCAATCAAACAATCAAACTCTTTAGCTTTATAATATTAGTTAGTATAGATATGCAGACTTTTTTACAATGAATGTCGTAAACTGTATTAAACAAAACAGACTACCTAATTGTAATCAATCTTAATCTTAATCTTGTCAGCGTATGTGTAATAAATCCTATAAAATATAGTATAGTAATCTATATCTATATTTTAAAGGATTTATTACACATACGCTGACAAAGAAGCCAGCGACCACAAATTATATATTGTTTTTACTACTAAACTGTAGCAAATATTACTAACGCAGAGTAATATTTCGTGTCAGAGCGTTTCGTTTTTGGATTCAGGTATTTTCCATTCTTTCTACCAATCGTAAAAATAAATTAAATAAATAATAATAATAATATGTCTATGGCATCTGTCAAAGTCAAAACGGAAAATTTACGCTCTACATTTTTACATTGATTATATATAAAATTACAGTATAGATTTAATAGTTTCAGTAAAAAAAAACCACACAATAATACTAATCAATAAGTTAAAATGAAAAACTCCAAAATTCCAATAAAAAAAATGAAACCCATACAGAACAATAAAATACTAATATACCTACATATGTAATGTGAGCAAGTAAATTATGCAGACCAGAGCCAGGACAAGACGACAGGCACACCCACCATCTCCGGACTTGTCGCTCAGCTCCGCCTCGCAGCCGCCGGGACGCGCCTCAACCGTGAGCGTCGTGTCACCGGCCGCTGCAGTTGCGTCGAGCTCGAGCGACGAGTTTTTCTCCCCACCGTCGTCACCAACACCACTACGACGGCGAGGAAGAGGACGGCCACCAGCGGGCTTGGGACCTCGAAGCCAACAGGCCTCGAGTAGGGTCCCCACTGCCGGTGGAAATGTGTCGCGCATGCGATGGACTCAGTCCATAAATGAAAATGTGATGCGCGCATATTATGGGGCTACAGAGGGAGGAATTAACCTGACAGCGTACCGAGTACGGATGCTCTCTCTGTTTCAGGTGCTTGAACCAGCCGTCAACGTCTCGGCCCAACGATTATCGGATCAGGTGCGCGTCATTCAACACAATCATAGACTGGATGACGCTACACTTGATCGACTGCGCTCGGAAATGCAGAATAGTTCTGCTAGTAATCCTCCCCCATCTCAGAATGTCATGCATACGCCTGCCGATGTTCTGCAGGCAAACCAACATGATGAGGAGGAGGAAGTCAGGGCTATATCTGCAGATAACCTGTGCAATGTGGACATAAGGAGCATTCTGGAGGATGCGATTCGTGAGTACCGGTTCATATCACCTGACCTTAGACCACGGCTACCACGTTTGCCCATGAATAAAAAAAACAAAGCACTGGTGTGCGCCCTGGATGCGCTGCTGCCAAATTTTATTGACAGCAGTGCAGACCTTTGCGATACACACTCAATCTTGTATTGCACGGCTGTTGCGGCTTGTCGTATAGCTCGAGTCAAATTCCCAAACACTGATCGAGCTATACGACCAAAACCTGCCGCACCGGCCTGGCAATGCAGGATTGAGCGTCGTATTAATGAGGCCAGGGTGCTCATCGCGAAGCTCATCTGCTTCAGGGAGGGCAATACACGCCCAAAGGTGATGCGCTTTGTGAAGCGGGCGTTCTCGGGAACTAGTATTAGTCCCCGAGAATATGTATCCCGTGTCACAGAGCGCATCGACTTCCTGAAGCAGAAAGTTTATGCATGGGCAAACCGTATCCGTCGGTATAGGCGAAGAGTGGACCGGTTCACTCAGAACCGCATGTTCCAGAGCGATGAAAGGTGGGGGTACAGAGCCTGGGAGCGACCCAACCCAACTCAAGGTGTGACTGATGCGTGTCTACCAAATAATAACGAAATGAGTGCTTTTTGGCGAAACATTTGGTCGGTGCCCGTCAGTCACACTGAAGGACCCTGGATGCGTGTTGTTGAGCAGGCATGTGAGTCAATACCAAACATGGAGGCTATTAGCATCAGTCCTCTGGATGTGGCCCGTGCAGTCCGTCCGTTGCCTAACTGGAAATCCCCAGGACCGGACGGACTGCACAATTTTTGGATCAAATGGCTACAAAGGTCACATGCCTGCTTAGCCTCACAATTCCAGTCATCTTTAGAGACTGGGTCGCTACCACTGTTCTTTACAACAGGAGTTACCCACCTTCTTCATAAATCGGGTAGTACTACGGAACCTAAAAATTATAGACCCATAACTTGTTTACCGACGGTCTATAAAGTTCTTACATCCATTCTTAGAGTAAAAATTTCACACCATATTCAAAGTAACACAATTATGTCGGTGTCTCAGAATGGATGTAAGAATGGGTCCCGTGGTACTAAGGAGCTGCTCCTTATAGACATGACCATAAGCCAACAGGTTCGTAGATCCCGGAAGGATTTGTCGACATGTTGGATAGATTATAAGAAGGCCTATGACTCCGTGCCACATACATGGCTCATGAGGGTGCTAGAATTGTACAAAATAGATGCAACTCTACGCACCTTCTTGATGTCGTGTATGAGACAGTGGAGGACGGTCCTTCTCTATCCAGGATGTCCACAAATCCAGCAGATCAATGAACCGATCAGGATTGAGCGAGGAATATTTCAGGGCGACAGTTTGAGTCCGCTTTGGTTTTGCTTAGCCTTGAATCCTCTAAGCACACTGCTGGAGGATTCAGGTCTAGGCTATCGATTGAGAAAAGGTGGTCAGGTGATATCACACCTCCTTTACATGGATGATCTGAAACTCTTTGCCCCCAACAATTTGCGACTGATGGAGCTACTGAAGGTAACAGAAACGTTCAGTAGTGCCATCAGGATGGAATTTGGTGTGGACAAATGTGCAGTCATGCATGTAAAGCGAGGGGGGATTGTAGAATCCGTGGGGACCGAACTTACGGATTCTATACACCTTAGATCCCTCTCCTCAACCGAAACCTACAAATATTTGGGTATGTCGGAAGCATTAGGCATCAATGCTACCGACATGAAACAATCGCTGAGGGAACGCTTCTTTGGCCGCCTGAAAAAAGTATTTAATAGTCTTTTATCTGGCGGCAACAAGGTGCGTACCTCCAACGGTTGGGTCATGCCGGTTTTGATATATTCTTTCGGCATACTCAAATGGACTCAAACGGAACTTGACGCTCTGGATAGAAAGGTCCGTACATTGCTGACGGCAGATCGGATGCATCACCCACGGTCATCAGTGATGAGACTGTACATCCCGCGGAAGTGTGGGGGTCGAGGTTTCCTAAACGCTAAAACCCTCCACAACCGCGAGATCTGCAGTCTCAGGGAATATTTCCTTCAAACTGACGTGGGGATGCACCGAGATGTGGTTGCAGTGGACAAGGGCCTCACCCCGCTCTCCTTGGCGAACGAGAACTGGCGCAAACCTGCAGTATTAGATATTAAGGATCGTAAGGAAGTATGGCAAAGCAAAGAGCTTCACGGTCGCTTTTTCCGGGCTCTCCATGGGCCTGATGTAGACTTTTTGGCGTCCGTATCCTGGCTGCGTTTCGGTGACCTCTTTGGGGAAACCGAAGGTTTTATCTGTGCGATTATGGATGAAGTTATCATGACGAATAATTATCGGAAATACATTGTTAAGGACGGTACGGTTGACATCTGTCGGGCATGCCACCGTCCCGGTGAATCCATCAGACATATTGTTTCCGGTTGTTCTTGTCTTGCTAACGGCGAGTACTTGCACAGACACAATCAAGTAGCTAGGATCATCCACCAGCAACTTGCTTTGCAATACAACCTTGTGGAATCTGAAGTACCATACTACAGGTATGTGCCCGACCCAGTTCTCGAGAATGGTCACGCCACATTGTACTGGGATCGATCTATCATCACAGACAGGACTATTGTAGCCAATAAGCCTGATATTGTGGTGATAGATCGACGAGAGCGTCGTGCAATGATTGTTGATATCGCTGTCCCTCATGACGAGAATCTCGTGAAAGTTGAACAAGATAAAAAAATCAAGTATCTTGACTTAGCACACGAGGTTGTCGACATGTGGGACGTGGATTCTGCAATCATTGTACCGATAATTGTTACAGTAAATGGGCTAATAGCGAAGAGCCTCGACCAACACCTCAGGAGGCTCTCATTGCACGGCTGGGTCAAGGGCTTGATTCAGAAAGCAGTACTCTTAGACACGGCACGTATTGTCAGGAGGTTCCTCTCTCTAGAGCCCTGACCACCGGCAGCTTGGACCCTGCTCCCGATGCCGTTGGGCCACTATTTTTTATATTTTTAAATGTTTTTTGTATAATTTTTGTAAAAATATTTAAAAATATACTTAATATGTAAGAAAATAAATAAATGATAATTAAATAAAAATTACTAGACATGCAATATGCTTTTACTTTCTTACGATATATCGAATGAAACATATCGATAGTATAAATCGATATCAGGTGATTCGATAATATCGAGTTGAATCGATATATCGCGAGCAAAAAATATCGATACTTGAAATATCGATATATATCGAGCACCCCTACTGAAGAGCGTGTAAACGCTAGCTTCAGTTTTTCTCGCGGTGCGGCGTGCAGGTATATGAAGAGTTATTTCCACAAATTCCCCCTTCTAGTGATAGGCCACCGAGCGACGTGTCCGGTGAATCAACGAGAAGCGCTCCGCTCGGTCGGGCAAAAACGGAAAACCATTTTACGGTCCATTGTGAAAGAGGATTGGCAATTTCGTTCCGAGCTTACTCGACCATCGGCCGGACAAGTTTTACAACGTCTCTGATGTAACGCGAATGCTCTGACGAAACTCTCTAATACATGCGCACTGTCCCGCTGATTCAGCACTTCATTTTCCCTATTTAATCTAAGAAAAGTTTAGCTGTCATTGACGCTTACATTTATTACTAACCATTCCTCCGATACTGACCTATCAAGTTTTTATAACCTTTTTGTTATATGACAAGTCTGATAGCGTCACCAGACGCGTCTGCCTGCTAATAAACGGATTTTATAAGTAATAGAAACTAATAAAAGGTCCTAAATAAAAAAATCATTTTTGTTGCAAAAACTACCACCACGACATTCTCACCGCTACGTACGCTTTTTTTTTTCAGGATAGGAAATCATCAAATGACTTCTCCCACTCTGGGCGGAGCGGGAGGGCGTGTCAGACTTTTACTGACTAAAACCCACCCGTGTTCCATCAGTTGCCCATGTGCCAGGGTCACGGTATCTCTTTCGAACAATCACGCGACCCCGGCAGGCATCGGCCCTAGTAGACCCCTACACTGCTGCTGACATCTCATTGAGGCGCGCGTGGAACACTGCGCGCCGTCGACCCGAGCTTGGTCCTTACCGGGCGGCGAGCTACCCATTGCTCACCACCCGCAAGCTCGCGCCTACGCTGGCCGGGAGTCCGCTATTGACTCCCGACGCCCGGGGCGTCTCCTCCTGCGGCGGCTAGGGACGTGAGGGCGCAGAGACTGCCACTCCCTCACGCGCCCCGCCTCCTCCTTCGCGAGCATTACTGCTTCGCAGAAGGAGGTGACGGCTTCCCATTCCCTCTCGCTCCGTACCATGGCTCGCACCAGGGCCGGACGCGAGAGGTCGCCGCCGCCGATCGCCTCCACGAGGACACGGCGGTGCTCCGCCCAGGCAGGGCACACCTCCACCGTATGCTCCACCGTGTCCTCCAGACGATCCTCGTAATGGAAACACCCGGACGTATCCTCCCGCTTTATCCTGAACAGGAACCCACCGAAGCACCCATGCCCGGTGAGAACCTGCGTCAGGCGGAAGGTGAGGACGCCGTGACGCCTCTCTATCCACTCCTCAAAGAGGGGACTTACCGCCGCAATTGTGGCGTGCCCACCGCTACGTACGCTAACTACGCTATAAAAAAATATTGCTGGTGTGTTGCAAAAACTACCACCACGACATTCTCACCGCTACGTACGCTAGCTACGATATCGTAGCAGGCTGTCGAACCGCTACGCAGTCGTAGCGGGCTACCCAAACGCTACGCAACCGTAGCAGGCTATCAATCACACATACGGTCTCGCTAATGAACTACTTTTGCCACTCATTACTTTAGTCTTTAAGCTCATTTTGAGACTTTGTTCTAGCTTAGACATGTTAACATTCATCGTGAAAAGAACCAATGCTGTAATAATGATTTAAAAAATTGGTTATGGTTTCGACTTCTTTCTCTCTTTTATACTTTCTGATTGGTACTTATCTAATAATTATAAAAATATTTAAATAAAAACAGTTTTAGATAAAGAACAAGGCTCGTAAATCAATAAAATAAAAACCTAGCAGTTAGAACTCAGTTATTGTGATCTTCAATAATGAAAAAATCGCTATCGACGAATCTAATCCTACACAAACGGATCCTTTAGTTTAGAGGATTAGTAAGGTTATACGATAATTACATTGGAAATCGATATCAGCTCCGTATGTACGTGAAACTTTTACCTATTCCAACCTATATAAAATGGCTTAGATAAACCCACATTTGGATTAAACAATAATGGATAAAGCGAGTTGGGTATGGGAATAGGGACAGAGAAAGTGTTTATAACATATGTTATAATATTATAATAATTAGATAACATAACGCTAAACAACAAAAAACGTCCAGTTGCGTGTCGGACTTGCAAACGAAGGTTAGGTCATGTAGGCAAAAATCGGCGAAAAAATGAAATTTGTAGTTTGGGCACCCCTTTATTCTTTTTTATTTTATTTTTTTGTAGCGGTAATAGATATACACACTTTGAAAGAATTTCAACTACTTAACTATTACAGTTCATGAGCTACCGCCCGCTGCAAAACATGCCGCAAAAAAACACGTTTCTTGGATGTATATTACTTTTCTTGTTAAATAATTTAAAAAAATACAAACAGTGCATTTAAAAAAAAAAATCTTACAGTGGCAATATAAATACACACTATGTTTAAATTTTCAACTGTCTACGTTACGGAACTCTAAAAACGGCTTTGAAAGAAAAATTAGGTATTTTCTCCCATATTTCCACACGGCATAAAGGGATACTTAACGAAATCACGTCAGTGTGGTAAATTGCTTAATGAGCATGCCAAACGTGACAGGTGGCTCAACCTTACTCCGTTCTCAAGGCATTACACATGAGAAGGAAATACCCTCAAAGCATTTTCCTCAATCGTTGAATTTGAACATGATTCGTGTAGAGATGTTTAAAAGTATATTGGTACTTGCTTCGTATCGACCTGACGCACCTCAAAATTGTAACTTTTAGCTTCTTGAACGTTTATTTAAAACTTTACCTATACCATCAAAAAAATAGAGAGCGTGACACGTTTTCAACTACTTATTTTCAAACTATTACAAAATTAAATGATGAAATATAATCTTAGGCAAAAGGTCAGCCCCAAACTGTGAATAATAACCAAGTAAATACAACAACATTTAATAAAATATAACCTCAATTAATTTAAGCTGCAAAACTACTTCGCAACAACGACTCATATTTGACACCAAAACGTCCCCTCGTAATGGCACCGTGAAAGTTGTCACGCAACTGCATTTATTAATGTAACAAATGGTCTGTTGACAATGGTAGGTACTGGATGTTAAATTACTAAAACCCATATCAATTACCCAAACCGAAGAGAATTATAATGCGGCCCAGCATGTTGGCGTCGAACCGCGAACAGCTCTCGTCTGGATAAACGGAGGCCTATTTGAAATTCCAATTAGAAAGTTTTCTCATTTACTTGAATCAGGGCGTAGAGTGGCGGAAGGGCAACAATCCGCGCTGATTAGTCCTGGTCTCCACCCTGCATCAGATTTAAAGGGTATGGGTTCACCGCATAAACTAATCCTTCATTGAGGACTACCTTATTTGAATTATTTTTGGGCCTAACCCAGCGGCTGTTCGCCGGATTATTCGAACGTCGCATTTAAAAACAAATTGATTCCAACAATTAACTTTTATTTCTACGAGCTTTGTGACTTTACTGTAGACCTACAACTATTAAAAGCTTTTTAGTTACACATTTCGTACTTTGTATTGGCAAAATTTAAGTTCTAAATAATTCTATGTTACGACTGAACCAAATAAACCCACGGGAAATAAACGTTTGCACTGCATTGTTTTCTGTTTACGAGACTTGGTTATTTAATTAAATATTAAGTGCTTTGGATTAGTTAGTAACAAATGGCGTATTTATTTTTGTTATCAGGTTTTTAATTTAGTCAACGGTATGTATGTATATTCATTATTTAATTTTGCTACCCTGATTCATCGGCATGCGGTGAATATATTTCAGTTCGATGTATCTATTCCACGTATGGCAACAAAACACAGGAAGTCAAATTTCCGGCGAATATCGCGCCTACTTCCAAAAATAATATTTTTCTTGATAGATGTGACTTCGTCCGACCATCGACCACAAACAAGCTCAGAAATACGGATATTACTGATTCAATATTCTACGAAAAGTTATGTTGCCTTTCGATAACTTCCGAGTTTTCTATACTACTATCGATTCGGCGCGAAGCCAATTTATTCAAAAAGTATCAAGCGTGAACCACCCAGACACGGAAGTTACCCAGTTGAAAATTGAATTTATCAAACTTTTCCGGGACAAACAGATAGGTACTTTATAGACTGTGAAATGCAATTTACTTTCAATTGCTATCAATCGGGTGAATTGAAGCTTGTAATGCTAAATGCTACAGTGAAACATGCTCACCAGGCGTGTACAAGTACATACGATCTCTCAGCACTGGTTTATGGGTTTATACACATTGTATGTAAATTGAATGCATAATTGACCTTCAGGAGTGTCAAGGAGTGTAGGTAATAGGTAATAGGTAGAACGGGCTGGTGTCCGCAACTCCACGTCTGAGCGCGTATTTTGCGTACGGGTCAAGGAGTGTATTTTGTTACCTATGTAACAAAATGGTAGTATAATAGTTGCGATAAATCAGTTTCAGTACCAAACGGTTCTGTTATTCGTTTTCCGGTCCATAGTTCTGTACTATCTCATTTTATTATGATTTCTTTTCTTTTATAGGTAGTTTTGTAATCTTTCATTACAGGCGTACGAATAGCCCCATGGAATTTTCACTGATACCTAATGCTTTTGTTAGCTTTTTAATCAGCAATGAAAACGTAATCTACTTTTAAATTAAAATAAATCAAATTAATTTTATTTAATAAAGTGACCGATAAATATATATTTGTTTTATTATAAAACAGATTTTCATCCAAATTAAGTAGTCGCTAAATAAATATGGCCACCCTTTATCTTTGTATTTCACGAAACTCAACCGTTCTCAAATAGGAATAAAATGATAAGGCTCGACATTTGGCTTCGACTCTGTTTTGCGAAGGGATGACCATCCCTTCGCAAAACAGAGCCGACTTAATAAACATCGTGCTGTTTTAAGAATTTAATCCGAATACTTATGAGTATTCGGATTAAATTCTATAAACAAACGAACGTGCTCATAACACGCTGGCATTCATGAAAGCTGTAAGGGTCAATACCGTCCCGTAGGCACTTGTGAATTTGGTATGACCACTAGACGTCACTCTATCCGTGGCGGCTATGATGTCTGTAATTAGTGCGTCGCATGGTGCGTGTCATATGTCGAGCCGGATCGAATTGCGTCCGTTTCAATTAAATTCCGACATGAGCGCGAACCGTGCGGCCGCCGGCTGGCCGGCTGGCTCGAGAGCTCTCATTGAACACGGTTAGGACGGTTGAATCGAATCAATTCGCGACCTACTATGCAGATTTTATTTATTTTACTATACGGAAAAAGGTATGCCGATAATTGGTGGAATTACTGACAGAATACTGCTTTTGTACGTTTTATATTCAGCTTTACTCGTTTGCTAGAAGTTTTATAGGAAAATAGGGCACAACCAGAAGTTGGGTAGCGGAGCAGTAATGAAATGAAACTACATACGTTATAACGACCTTTTCATGTTTCGCTCACAAAAAGAATCGTCTCGGCGCAAGTTGTATTGCTCTTGCAACGAACCGCAACTACGTAGAGCGTCGCTCTATTTAATCAAGGACCACGTAATAAACACTTTCTTTGTCAAATATCACGTGACCTGGCATACAAAACGACAATTTCTAAATACATATTCACAGTTTCAATATTAAGTTTACTTTCAAATTTTCATTTGCAAGTTGGCAGCTGTAACTATTGTCACCAGCGCCAACGAGGCGTCACGTCTGCGAAGACATAATATTAAGAAAATGGCCAGACCATCAGCAGACGATTACAAATGGCTGCGACACGAGGGCGATTAACCGAAGCACATTTTACAAAGTCTGCTCGTCAATAACTTTTTACCTGATCCTTAGTTACGACAGGCATCTCAACTGGTACAAATGACGCTTTTTTTTTTTTTTTTTTTTTTTTTTTTTTTTTTTCAGGATGGGAAATCATCAAATGACTTCTCCCGCTCTGGGCGGAGCGGGAGGGCGTGTCAGACTTTTACTGACTAAAACCCACCCGTGTTCCATCAGTTGCCCATGTGCCAGGGTCACGGTATCTCTTTCGAACAATCACGCGACCCCGGCAGGTACAAATGATGCTTAGGTAATATTATTTTAGCATAAAGCTACCTCTTTTTTAGGGTTCCGTTGCCAAATGGTGACAAAAAACGGAACCCTTATAGATTCGTCATGTCTGTCTGTCTGTCTGTCTGTCTGTCCGTCCGTCCGTCCGTATGTCACAGCCATTTTATTCCGAAACTATAAGTGCTATGCTGTTGAAACTTGGTAAGTAGATGTATTCTGTGAACCGCATTAAGATTTTCATACTAAAGTAGAAAAAAAACAATAAATTTTGGGGTTCCCCATACATAGAACTGAAACTCAAAAATGTTTTTTTTCATCAAACCCATACGTGTGGAGTATCTATGAATAGGTCTTCAAAAATGGTAATGAGGTTTCTAATATCATTTTTTTCTAAACTGAATACTTTGCGTGAGAGACACTTCCAAAGTGGTAAAATGTGTGTCCCCCCCCCCCCCCCCCGTAACTTCTAAAATAAGAGAATGATAAAACTAAAAATAATATATGATGTACATTACCATGTAAACTACCACCGAAAATTGGTTTGAACGAGATCGAGTGAGTAGCTTTTTTTTAAAACGTCATAAATCGTAAACCGCAATTTACCATACATTCAATCAACTAAAATATAAAAATTAAAAAAATATATATATTTTTAAACCGAGAATACCTACAGGTTTGTACGGAACCCTCGGTGCGCGAGTCCGACTCGCACTTGGCCGGTTTTTTTAACCTATACGTTGACGCCTTTGTAGTTTCTATACACGTTTGACTTTATGTATGCTAATTTCCGTAGTTTAAGGTACTTTTAATTTCTAACAGCCACTTTTAGCTTGCGTGTAAGTACGCTACTCAAATCATAGTAGTCGCAGTTTAAAACGCAGTGCTTAACAAATGCAAGGAAAATAGTAATTAGTGGAAATGACTGCGATAGCAGTAACAGCTATACATTTTTCCACTGACGACTCAATTTATTTAGATTTCAAAACGGACTACTCAATTCGTTGTTTGGTGCTTTGATAACTGTACGAGTGAAACCATTTGAATAAATGGTGGCCGATTCTCCAGCCTCAGTATAAAATATGGCCATTAATTCATTACACCCGAGCTAATTGCTCCGCTGCAATTAAATTATTCTAAATAGCTACCATTACTAACATTGTTCCACTGTATTAACACTTCAATATGCATTAGTAACAACATATCATTCTTGTGTATTTTTACAGGGAGTTGCTACTATTTAATGCTTCATTTCTAAAGATTTACAGGTAAAGAAACATTTATTTATTCAACTTGGTAGATACCACTAATCCCCGTAGTTTAAAAAAAGATAAGCCTCTAAGTACGTAGTCATGTCCAAGCAGTAGGTAATTTATTTGTTTTACAAGACTGGAAAATGTCAAGCTAAAAGTTTGAGGAGAATAAAAGTGTTTTAAAAATGGTACCAACAATAAATTAAAAAGAAATTGGAATTATCTCGAGCAGAAACATATTTTTTCGCAGTTATCGCTTTCGAGTGTCGGGGACGATTCCATTTGTCTTGTGCGCAAGTGTATTCCCTGTGGAGTTTTCAAAGCAAGTTTACTGGGCCCGCGATAAGATAGAATAAGCCCTTTGCGCTCGTATGTCATGACTTCTTCCTGCAGACGGAGCCCAAGGTTTAGTGAAAGTTGGACATATTTATTTATTTTCACTAATGACACTTATATCTCCGTAATTGAATCGAAGATAATGTTGCTTTGCTAAAGTTTTATTACGTTCAATCTTATCATTACTTCATATTTGACGAGGGGGAAAATGGAACCGCAAAGTAGATCCCAAAATAGAGCCTTTGTGGTTTATTTTCGGTGTCAACAAAATATCTAAAATTAAACCGGCATCGTAATACATATTTACTTTGTGCTTTTATTCTTATATGAGATTAAACAATGGCGAAGTCATGAAAACGTGTTCAATCCTGGCTACAAATCTCATGAAAATTCAATATACGCCCGAGTAATTTCAACCTACCACTGAAAATCTCTATCTAGTTATTTCAGCAGTCCTAACATGTTAGTTAATGAGTTTCATAGTGCGAATGTATCTCACTAAACGTTTGTCATTTTGTACCAAAATACACTTGTCATTTGTTACGTGAAGTCTAAAATTAAGCTCGACGGCCCTTCTCTGAGTGATGGCTATTCATCCAGATACCCTTTCAGCGAATTACTCAGATGGGATTCAACGGATGACAAGTTTAATCGTGAGTAAATTCGAACAACAAACAATAACTAGCCAATAAACACTTCCAAGGTGAAGCATGTAATATTGTCTATTCTGCATAGTGCTTTTTAATAATTGACGAATTAATACCTTTCGATGCTAGAATCTTCTCCTTGTTCAACATTAGACTCATTATCACGCGTCTAATATACGGGTCGTGTGATTGATCTACACTAATTATAAAGGGGTGCAGTTTGTAAATTTGTGAGTTTGATTGTAGGAATGATCCACTCGGACCACTCGGATTTGGATAATTATGATATTTTTGCATTTGATAGCCTAATTCTTAAGGAAAATTAAAAACTATTTTACATCACGCTACAACTCTTAGGAGCCGAGATAAAGGGATAAAAACTGAAAGATCGCTAAGTGTAAAAGAAAGTTATAGCGCGGTCTACGATAGGATACGACGCGATGGATTGGGTGCCAAAATTTCACGCGAACGAATTCGGGGGCAGAAGCTACTTCGCTAATAAATAAATGCAACAAACTTTTATAAGATACTAGCTGACCCAGCGAACTTCGTACCGCCTCAGAATAAATAAATGTTGTGTTAACTTATCAGATCCCACCAACACAAAGCAAAGAGCACCAAGTACCATATACCCATGTCAGACCAAGTTATGACAAACTGGTACTTTAAAGGCATTAAGCGTTTTCTAGCTACCACACACCCATGATAGGTGAGCTCCTACCAAGTTATGCCAACCTGGTACTTCGAAGATATAAAGCGTTTTCTAGCTATCAAACACCCATGTTAGGTGACTTTGTATTCTTAAATAAGTGTTCTTAAATTTTCCAATTTTCCGCGCAATTTTTAATTTTTTTTATCTTTCATAAGAGCCTTTTCCTGACAATAACAAACATAACAATAAAAACAAAAGTGAAATCGGTCCAGCCGTTCACGCGTGATGGCGTGACCAAGGGAAATAGGGATTCATTTTCATATATCTTATACCTTTAAACGAGCAATTCTTGTATATATATATATAATCTGAATCTCGGAAACGGCTCCAACGATTTTCATGAAATTTAGTATACAGGAGGTTTCGGGGGCGATAAAGCGATCTAGCTAGGATTCATTTTTATAAAATGTTGTTTTATTCCTGTTTTACCAACTTTATCGATAATCAACTCGAACATAAACTTATTATTATTTTAAACATAATTTAACAAAAAATACCGAGCAAAGCTCGGTCATCCAGATATTATAGATTTAAACAAGTTCACATCCCCTGTTTGTGCAGCTACGAAGGGAGCTACAGTCTAGCAAATTAATAGCACACATAGACCCAAAATCATATTTTGCTATAAAGTTGGCTACGAACATTGGCTTCCAACTCATAACGGCTCTCCTTTTCGCGTTGAGGTTATAAAGAAAGCGGGCCGGAACAGCTGATGTTAAAGTGATTTGTGAAAGAAAACGCTAGGAGAATAAACACGAGACCTAAGTAAGGTCTAGAGGCCAAACGGCACACTTCTAATAAATCACCCACGAACTTGAAGGTGCTTTTCCTAAAAATTGTACGTACGTTATAGCTGTGGGACAAAAACCAGAAGAAATCACAGCGAGAAGCACCGCAATACAAGGTCACATTAAAATAACGGGAAGCCATAAATGGGTTGATGACTGTCCGTACTTTAAACAATGTATGCAATTTTGTGTAAACGGACATAGTTTCAAGCACAATAAAAAAATAGATCATCTCTTAAATAATAAAAAATAAAATTACTACACTTAAATAATTTGATACATTTGTTTGGTAAAATATTTTTATAAAGTCGTATATTAGCTGAGGTTTCTCGCTATTTCAATTAAGTACTCTTTGTTTAATTTATTAAGATATTAAGGTATTGAAATGTATTCACGTTGCCAAAATATGCAAATGAGATGTAAAAAAACTGTCGCTAGAACCAAAAATTCTCCAAATTGTGGATAAAAAATACTGATCTTAATTAATTTACAAGGCCTTGTGGTAGGCTGGCAAAACGCAAGAACGAATAAGATTTTTCGTGGTAATAAATTGGATATCTTAAAAAAATACCTTTGATTCAGATTGAATCTCCTCGGTTTTCGAGGAGACGTAAGTTGTTCTAGTACCTACTAATAAATTACATTGAGGGGTTGCCTCGGCCAAAGGTCTTATAAAACTAGATTCCGGTGGAAAAGTGGGATCTATATTTAAAGAAGGGCCTGTACCTTGGTAAAACATAAACCTCAGCGAGCTGCGTCAAGGATATTCCGGGCAATAAATCAACCCAGTTTCGGGATTCTGCCTTGTGCGCGATAATGCGATCCTTGACATCATATCTTATTACCTGTTGAACACGGATCCAATTTTATTACTTAAGAAAATGAAGTGTGTATTTGAACAACATTCCAGATGAAATTATTATCATAAAATATTTTAGCTCACATCTGACTCGGAATGGAGTGGCCATAAAATGTCCTTTATGGCAGGAGAATCAACATTATTATCGCGGTCCTCAGAACATTATGCAAACAAATTGGTACATTTACTACAACATCATATATCAGGTAAATATGTTCGATGTGTCAACATACCCACTTCATTATACATTTATTTGCGTAGACGTTAGTCAAATAGACCAAAACGTTTATAGTTTGAAATGGTGACCTCGGTGGCAGGCAATCCGTTTAATCTAGACCTTCGACTACGAAAGAGCTTATTGGTAGGTGCCAGAACGCAATAATAAGCTCTTTTTATAGGTACATAGAGGCCATCCGACCGTGACCCCGCTTACCAAAAAATATTTTAAGCATTCGAAATTAAAATCAGATTGATCACCAACGAACACAGGCGTATGGTTCAACTGTCCGTATCAATAAATATTTCGACTGTGCATATCACGATTAACAAAGTTTTCACACGTTTTATTAACATATCGGTGGGAAACAGAGAGCTTTTGCCATTATTCGTCGACTATTCAGGCTGTGCATAGTAAATTTGTTAAAAATAATAAAACTTTTTGCAAATAAATAATTATAATGACAAGTATCAAATCGTGGAAATGCTTCGCCTATTGAGTCACCGTTTTAGAAACACGTTAATGTAATTTAATAATGCATAACACCTACACATTGTTGTAACTTCATTAGCTTTTTTTCTTTTGTCCGATTGGCTTTGACAACTGACCTCTGCGAATAACTTATAAATTGATGGCATGTATAATGAGATAATCATTATTAGAAAATAATAGAGGCTTAGAGAGCTGAGTGCGTCTTGTTGTAAAGAATTAAGTGGCATCGTTTATTGAAATAATTATGATATATATACATATTAATAATAAATATGTTTTTTATGGCTCCCTCTCACCGAGAGGAGGCCTGTGTCCCAGCAGTGGGAACATTTATAGGCTACTAATGATGATGATGATGTTTTTCATGAATCTCGCAGCTTTTTCGTCTTTACTTGAGATCGGCGTTTTAAAAGATTTTATTATTCCTTTATTCGCATAACATATTAAGTATTTCATTTTCAATTCAATTTCTTATATAAGTTATTAGTCTATCTTACAATGAGACCGCTTCCGATTTCAATGATTTTTATATATGTTGTTATGTTTGAGTAAGTGAGTAATTACCCAAAAGGAATTCAGGCAACGCTCAATAGTTTCAGAGTTGCTTCTACCGAACAACTTAAGGGGCATACCTAGTGTAACGGCCTAAAAAAAAAGGTGATTTTTGGGATTTTTTGTTAAAAAAAAACTACTTTATTAATTGTTTCAAAATTTTAAGAGTATATTTATACATGTTTTAAGAATATACAGCGAAATTGTTGTTGTTTTTTTTTTAATATTTTTTAAGTTATACACGATCTCCGACGGCACGAAAAAAAAGGTCCTCCACTGCTGCAGTAACTCCGGCCTTCTTCGTGAATGAAATCTAAAAAAAACGTTTTTTTTTTTTCGTGTATAACTTAAAAAATATTTTTAAAAATGTTTCAAAAATTTCGCTTTATATTCTTAAAACATGTATAAATATACTCTTAAAATTTTGAAACAATTAATAAAGTAGTTTTTTTTTAATAAAAATTCCCAAAAATCACCTTTTTTAGGCCGTTACACTACGTGTGCCCCTTTAGTTGCTCGGTAGTAGCAACTCTGAAACTAGTGAGCGTTGCGTGAATTCCTTTTGGGTAATTACTCACTTACTCAAATATAACAACATATATAAAAATCATTGAAATCGGAGGCGGACAATCTTGGCGGTCTCCTTGTTATTTGATTTTGAAAAGAAGATCTGTGGTCGGGCGATCTATTAGACATCGATTTTAACTCGATAAAATAATTCCTATGGCCATCAAAATATTGACAAAATGATAAGCTTCCAATAAGCTATTTTCCGAGGTAATAAACATTTTTGTCACATCCCGTTGAACACACTTGCGGCGACGAACAAAAGTTAGTAATTTAACCATAAAAGTATGCTTCTACGTTGTTTTAATTAATCAGAATAAGAGCCCTGTTATTTACACACTGTTCACGTATTTTTTGCTTGAATAATTAATTAGTTTTCAATTGCAAACTTCAAAGTGCCATAAATACAGCAATTTATTTCTAGAAAATATGAATTTAAGTTGCAAGTGAGAAATGTTTCATGCGAGTCGAGGTGACACTCGCACCTGCGACCGCGACCAACTTTTAACATCCAATTTCATAGAAATATACATACACTTATAAAGTATTCAGAATTAATTTATATACAATACGAGTTATACCTCAGAGACACGATGAGTATAAAACTTAAAACTAGTTGATTGAATATAAATCTAAACAACTTAATTTCTCTCTAGGTCCACTTCAGCATATTTTTTGTTCTGTCAGCGGAATTATGAAGTAACAAAGGTGGTATTCATTTTGTCTTGGTAATTTATAGCTTGCTTATAGTCTATAAAATTGATTAAGCAATGTTTTTTTCTGACTAATGACCTCTTGAACAACGCCACAGTCTGTTGCCTCCATAATGTTCTGAAAATAGGATAAGGTGACTGTTAAAAATGTTTTGAAGTCAACTGAAATTCTATACATGGTGTGTATGTGTGTGGTATGTAGGTGTATGATAATTATTGGTAAGGAGGTACTCTGTAATAACAGGATAATAAGGCCAAAGATATGTAGATAGATAGAAGCAGGTGTATAAGGCAGAAATTATAGAGCCTTATAGTAAATATTCTCTTTTTAACGAATTATACTGGCTCAAAAAAAACATATATCACTATTCTTAACAAACGTTAAAAACCACATATAGTGTTCAATCCATCCTTCGGTCCATGTACCTAGGGTGAACCTAAAAGAAAATTTATGTGCCGATTAAGACCCTTTGAAGGGCGGACGACCGCAAACGCGCTGCGCCGTCATTTGGGAAGCCGTTAGTTTGCCAGAATTAAATATAATTCCTCACTATTTTACGCCTATATCAAAGATACCTACGTGATTAGTTTAATTTAAAAATGTGTTAAACAAACTAGATGAACGATTTTATCATTGTTGAAATCAATTTATTAGTTCGCATTGTTTTTCTCCGAGCGCCGTCGTTCACAATGTTATTAAAACGCAAATACACCACTTGTAACTGATGTTTGACATGCATGTGTACACGAACGTTATAATTTGTACGAGAGCTCGGCACTTCGGAGCTATGTACAGCGTTTTGTTCTAGTATAAATGAAATAAATATTGGCACACAGTTTGATTTAACATTTCAGACGGGCAATTCTCGTAATTTTATGAACAGTCTGATTTCAGGTTGTCAAAAATACCTCGACATTCCATATATTTTTGACAAATGTTTGACATTTGATTGTCGCCGAGATGAGATTGTAACCAGACTTTGAACGTTTTTAATTACAAGAATTGGCCTCCTGACTACTGCCTAGGTTATTAATATTTCTATTGTTTAGTAGTATTTCTAGTATCAAAGATGTTTTACTTCATAAATCTAAAGCTAGCGTGTACGCGTGTTTTACTCAATAAAATAATAAATTACTTTTCACCAAGTCTGTGTACGACGCTATCACAAATCTCCGTTAGCGTACAGTAAGTTAAATTGAATGTCTAAGCTCGCAATCGCGGATTCAGCAAATACCAGTATCTATTGGAAGCGACCGGAGTCTTTAAAAAAATCCCGTAGCTTCACTCGTCTGCTGTGATTCTAGCTAGGTCCGCCACTGAGAGGATATTTTTAAAATAGATTTATAACTTTTTAAAGTGGTTCATAAGATAACAACACTACATTAAGCCGCCGTCGCTAACGGTTAGTTAATGAATTAAATACAATAAAACAAGTCAGTTTTTTATGATACATTGTCTTTTAATTGCCAACTAAGGTATATCGAGGTTATTATTGGGAAATAAAATACAATTAGAGGCAGATGCTCGGCGGCTCGCACGCACGCAATACGCAGCATGATACGAAAACGAACATAGAGACTATAAATTATGGAGCGAGCCGCGAGCTGACCGCGGGAACTAGCCCGCAAATGTTTGGAGGTCGCGCTGCACGAGACGGCCCACTAGATTCGTTACTTCTGCAGGACAAAAGTAAATGAGAATTGCCCTTAATTGGAATTGTAAATGAGTCTTGCGGCGCTTTCTTGTCGGTTGAACGCCCGTTTCGCCATCACAGTAGAATAAACTGTGATGATTTCATTTAAATTAATTCTCAGCGCGAGAGGGCCGCGGACGAGATGTCTAAATTGAGACATCTCTGGATCGTTTGTACAGACTTCTTGCTCGTTTAAGACGTCTCGTGTCCTAAATTCTAAGGGACCGCGTCGTTAGGGTTACTTTTTCCCTTAAAACAAGAATTTCCGTTTTAAAAAGTAAATTACCCCTTTAAGAAGAACATTAAAACCTAAGAACGGGAATTACTTGTCTTTGTCCACGAAAGGGTAGGCTTTATTTAGTTGTGATAAAATTAACGTTTTGATTGAGAAACAGAAATAGGAGCTTGGAATAGAACAAGTTGATTGAAAATTGAACGTGCTCGTAACATTTTCTTCGATTTAGTTGGTTATATTCGAATCGTATGACAAGTCATGCGACACGACATTTGGATAACATTTTCAAAACACCGTAAAAAAGTAAATTGTCACTCGATCGTCAATTTATTTTGTACGATGTTACGAAAATGAGAAACGACAGGTGCGACCGATATTATCACAACGTTGATTTGGAATTTATTGGCATAGAATTCGTAACTGGGGCGTCAATACTGGCTCCAGTGGGGTGCACCTGTGCCTTCACCTTCGTCAAGCATTGACGCGGGTAGCGAACATTAGTCACAAATGTGTAAGACATGTATGCACGTCGGGAAGCGAGGGAAGTAGCCACACATTCCTAGCCAAAATGAATAAAAATATACCAGGCATATGGCGCTTCGCGTAACCTTAATAAATTCATGATTAAATAACAATTTATAGCGTTTTTTGTGAGGCAGGAGGTAGAGGGGACGTATCTACCTCGTCGAGCACGTAAACTTTTTCGTCCCGGTAATCAAACGAAGGCCTATTTATCTATTGCCCGTGACAATGATAATCGTCCAGGTTGTCCAAATTCGGTGATTGGTGTCACCTTGAATATTGATTTCTGTTACGTAGACATGATAGAGGGGCTTGTGGCTAAGTAATAACAGCCACACGATTCCATCGATCAGGTTTATGTACACTTGCCGAGATTGATCCGTGGATGCGTGTTCTTTACGTACTGAGACCACTCCGTTGCTTGAAAAGCATGTTAAAGCGTTGGTTCCAGCTATCATCCGTAGATTTGAGACAGCTGTAGCGTGTGGTCAGAAGTCTAAGATGGCAGTCAGTCTCAGCTTAGCGCTGTAGAGCAAAACGCAGCTCCACACCGACCCACTGGGGTATCGCTGCAGACAGTTTCGACTCATTGCGAACTATGTGGCACCCGGTTCTGACTCTCAGGAACCTCAACTGATCCTGACAAGCATTGCAATATGCACGACGCCCACTATCGATCTCCGGTCTGCGAAGGGAAGTGATGTAAGACCATCTACATCACCAGTATTACCAAATGCGAACTGCGTATCACACTGATGTTACGCAAAATCCCGCATCGCGCAAACAGAATTTGCCATGCAACTAGCAATCTCTTGATATTTATTTTAGAAGTCTGTATGTATGTTTGTTTTGTCTGTATAGATGTAAGTATATTCTCATTTTTTTTTTCATTTTAGGGGCCATCCATAAATTACGTCACACGTTAAGGGGGAGGGAGGGGGTCGACGAAGTGTGACTTTGTGTGACAAGGGGGTGGGAGGGGTCCTAAATTTCAAGCGTATAATGTATAGCTTGACGTCACATTTCAAAATCAATTTTAATCTAAGTGTTAAGTAAAACACATATTCGTATGATAGCTATTGCCCCAGTATCCAGGCATAATTATTTAAGCGATCATGTGGCATTTGTGGTCACAATTTTGGGTGCGCCAATGTTCCCTAAAGGATGGAGGTCCATAAGCGGGTTTTCTGGCCCCAAAAAATAGGACAAAATAAGGTTGATAGTGCGTATGAAAGTTTAGTATTATATTATTGTAGAACATATGTATTTAAAGTTTCTATTAAAATTATCTGTATTATTCTAGTAATTGCTCACTCCCCAGGGGCCCAAAGATTCCTTATTTTGCATTTTTTGCTAGAATTCCAGCTTTTTAAGAGGTTTGATCTCTTGTTTTTATATAAGCGCAGGGTCGCAACACCTTCGAATTGAAATATATTATGAAATACACTGTGACACAAATTCTATATGAGGATAAAAGTGTTGGGTCATTGCGCTCATAGTAAAAACAAAAGTTATAACAAGTGAATATCGCGCTTTTTTGTGAACTCGTGCTGCGACGACTGTCTACTGTCTTGAGAACATGTTTTTACTTGAACGATAGAATAGAAGCTTATAGATAAGACAGTGCAGTATTAATCTTCACGGTATTTATACTTGATAGAATTACTACAATAAAATTACTAAGCATTTATAAACAATACTAAGTAGTTGTGATTATTTCGATCACAGAACAAATAATAAAGGAGAAGTGCCCCTACATTGGCTAAGCACGGGAACCAGTGTCGCCAAACTCACACATTTGCAAATCAAATTGTTTTTATTTATAGTAGTCTAACCATTCATATAATAAAATAGGAACTTGAAATTCCTCAGGGCCGAAATACCCCCTTATGGACCCCCATCCTTTTCAACTCCGGTAATTGGCAATCCGAAAATGTTCTTCTTAACATTTTTCATCCTAACAAACACTATTCCTAACTACTCTGTCTCTAATGTTCATAACTCCGAAGCATTCAACTTCATAATGTCAGTAGCAATAAACATCTATTATACTTTTATTTGTTTTCCTATATTTTCTCAACATAACCATCTTTTACGCTATTATTCAAAGTCATATCTTTTTTGTATAGATTTCTTTTTATTAAAAAACAAACAAACTCTTCAGCTTTATAATATTAAGTATAGATTTAATCGAAAATCATTAGGTCTAACGTTTAATATATAAGGTGTATCTATTCATACACGAAATATTTTAAGAGGTACACCTGTAGGTGGTAAAGAAGCTATAGCTAAGAAAAAAAAAATTTTCTACGGGCTTTTTTTTTAATTTTAATATTTATAAATAATTGGACGCACATAAGAAATACTGGCTCCTTCTTATTTTTTACGGCCCGAGACACCGCGGCCATGCTCGTGCCGTCCGGTCGTCACCCTCGCAGCGTCAGGTGGGCCATTCATAGAATTTGGAGTAAAGGTTTTATGCAAAACGTCTCAAGTAGTTTTAAAATTATAATAATTACGAAAATTCAAAAACGGTTAGATAAAAAAAAAATATTTTTGCTTCTATAGCTTCTTTACCACCTACAGGTGTACCCCTTAAAATATTTCGTGTATGAATAGATACACCTTATATTTGTATATAAACAACGTCATTATGGTTAACACCCCGACTCAGAGTACCCCGACTCGGTTATTTTTTTTAAACCACCCAGAAATAGGAGCCCCGCGAAGCGGGACTCCGTCGTCCACCTATCTCAGCGCAGGTGGTAGACCAAATAAGTTTTATATCTTTTGAGTGGTATGTCAAACGATTTTAAATTAAAACTGTAAATATCATCTTCTACCCATATATTTATATTTTTTATTAAACTTGGTAAATGTTTCTTTCTGAGTATGAGTGAAAATATTATGGTAATTATGTTTAGGGATAAAAGCGTTATGAGAAAAACAGTAGGAGTTTAAATATATTTACATTAATGATATTATTAATTACAATTTTCGGAAACATGAGTGTGATGAACATCGGCAGTAGCACAACAAATAGTATGAATGAAAACTAAAGGATGAAAAATTTTAGGAAGGGTGATCATTTGGATTACAAATCATTAGGAAGAACAATTTCGGATAAAGAACTTTAGGTGAGCCAATATGGATCCCTATATTTTGCATCATAAAAGCCACTAATCAACACAAGCAAATACATAAGAAACAACAAGTTTTGCCCATCGTAAAGATTCGTCCTCAAAGAATTTCTGCTAGACGTGCCAGAGAAAGTTTTTGTTTGGATGATGACGATGATGCTGTATGGTTCGATGAGAAAGATGTGGACACAACGAATATTCCTGGCATTAACAACCCAAACGAGAACGATGTGGCTGCTATGCCATGCAGATGCCTACCTATATGAACTCAAGATAATTAAGTTTGATCTTTAATTAATATAATTAATCGTTTTTTGTTTTGTTAATTGCAGTGTTTGATTTGATGTTCATTTTATTTAAAAAAAAAAACAGAATTGCTGTTTTAAAACAATAATTATTTCTAGATGTAAAATTAAAATTCGTGACGTCACACTAAGGAGGGGGGGGTTTCACAAATGTGACCAGCTGTGACAAGGACGGGGAGGGGGTCAAAAATCATAAAATTTGTGTGACGTAATTTATGGATGCCCCCTTATTAAGTGAATTGTTTTTGTTTACTTGTATTTTTTTTCTCTTTTACTCTTACCCACTACTATCTACATCTCTTTATCTCCTTCCTTCCTTTCGCTGGTATGCTGGAAGAGATTTCCTTAGAAATAAGCATCACCTCTGTGACTAGTTTTTGTTTCTTTTCTTACTCTTATTATACTTATTTATATATGTCTGTACATAAAAACTCTTTTTTCTATGAAGAATGAGGGAACTTTACACCGTGTTCCTCATGCCTCTTTATATTCACGGTTTCACAACACTACCTAAAGATTACTTAAACAAAAAAGAGTAGAGTATGAATAATGAGTGAGTTGACTATAAAGTTCTGACGTAAAATAATTTTCCAGTCTCGGTAGGGGAAGTTATGCATTTTTAATTGAAAATGTTAGTACCAACCTAGATATATAAAGTTTGTTTGAGAAGCGTATCGGCAAAATCTTTCTTTAGTTACTTCAGAACTTTAGTATTATAGGTATACAAATACATATAAATAACAATGTTTTTGTATTTTTTGTTGATGTTTCACTGAGGTTCGACTTTATTTTGAAACGCAATAGATCAAGCACTTTTTTTTAAATATTCTGTTTTACCAGAATATCTATAACTTAACGTATTTCAACTAGCTTTAGAACACTATGATCTAAATAATAACTTATAACAATACAAGTTCTAAGTGACTCAACTAACTTTTTGGTAACTTTCATTATTGTTAAACACACATTCTTCATATTCAATGTATTCAGTTTGTATAGAACCCAATGTGATATCAAAAAAGTTAACGATATACCTATATTATTCCAGCTAAGCATTATTCGCATTCGAAGTGGGACACAAATCATTTTTATTTCTTTTTGCTTGAAGCAATTCGTTTGAGAGAGACATAAAAATCTCACAACTAAATGATTCCATGTTCATATCCTAAGAGTTAGAACACTTTTCTCAACTTTTATAATTCTGAAAATTACGTTAAAGCTTCAGCCGTCATAAAAAGTCAGACCGGAGTAGAATCCCTTTCTTCCATTTTAATTAATTATAAAAAAGTTCAGTGAGAATCCCTATTATTTATTTTATGAAATTAGTCATAAAGAAAACAAAGACTTTTTAGGAAAAATGTCTAATTTAAAGATATTTAGGGCTCTATCATTGATAGGAAGCATTAGGGCAGATGGACCTTGGCTATCCTATTCGGGATCTTCTGGACTCCAATTCCTGTCCAAAATTCATGTTTTATGTAGGTCTATTATTTTGTATATTAAACAATTTACAACTATGGCTGATTGCTACCATAATTAATAGTGATACCAACAACGATATATTCATTTACTTGTACTAATCCAGTTCTATTGCTGCCGTGCTCAACTTAACTGAGTAAACATTGTAAGTATAATTATGTACATACATCGGCACATGTGTATAACATCATATGAGTACGTAAATTTTACCAAAAACCACTTTGTCCCTGGCGGAGTTAAGTGCCTTGTCAAAACTTGTTCTCTTATGGTATTCCCGTTTGATTTATGACTTCGATATGTCAATTTTACGTCAGTCAGTATGATTTATATGGTCATTTGCACAACCTTACGTGTCTTATCGAAATTCACACATTTGATTTTACATTTAGCTTACATCGCAAACGGGTAAATACTCAAATATCGTAGGTACTCGATAAAATCAGCATAAACATTATCTACACGAATTTCTATTACGCCGAACTGCGATATAGTGGCACGTGACTGAAAAATGTGGAAACATTTATTTACAATCAGTGAATAACAAAAATGTAAATAGGGGTGGCAAAGCGACCGACAGCCGTACATTGGATATATCGCGTGCTGGCGTGATTGATTGTTCTACAAAACAGTAATAAAAATGTCCATTCTAGGAAATCCGAGTATCTCATGTGGAGTGCGTTAAATAAATATGAGTGTGAAGCTAAACAGTATTTTCCATTAGTGTCATAAAAAGGTAACGTTTCGAAATAACCGCGAGGCCGGGGCCATATCCACGTGTGATAATGCGCAGTAACATTTTATAAGGGATCTAAATGTGAGCAGATGGCACAATGCGAATCGCTGGTAGTACTTCCCGGCACGGCCGCAATCTGCCATTACATTTTATGCAAACACTGTCGGAATGATTTCGGTTGTACAATATCCAAAATAGAATACCAACAACTTTTACAATACAACCGTTTGTTATGCGTACTTTAAATGCCAACATTATTCTGACTTTTAATTCCCTAATAAAAAGATTCGTTAGCAAATGGATGCAGTTATTGCGAAAGTTCCTGTCAAACACAACGTTGTAACGTTTCGTTACTATTGCACGATCTGCCGAATGGAGTTAATTAGGTAGTTAATATGAGAGCCCATGATCACAGCGCACGTTTTTACGTAAATTATACTTCTAAATTCTCCTTCATAGTCCCCCCTTATTTAAATGTCTGCCTCTCCATTTACATTTGGCCCCTCAGTATTACTTTCTATTGATTTCATCTTCAAAATCACTGATTTATAGATTTTATTGATACGGGGTAAAAGACTTTTAAAAGCTTTTTTCCCAGATGACTTTTACCCGACTGCGGTGTAGTAATGACAGGATAATGTTTTTCCGCGGGATTTTCCGGAAATAATGGGCAATACTTACTGCTTTCCCCGTAGGTAATGGGTTTTTTTTTTCTAACAATTGGCCTTGTGGTTACAACAAAGTTCCTCGTGAGTGGTCATTATAGTGGGATTGCGGAGTGGACGTTTACTGCTGAAGCTGTCTTTTTAGATGCTATGGCCCATATTGTGGTTTTTAACCTACCCTGTAAATTAACTATTAATTAAAGAAGTTCATCATCCTATAAAGCGATGCAATGTTATGAAAAGAAAACTAATATTTCATTTTTCAGTTTAAAAGTATGAAAAATGTAGTCCATAACCTTTGTATGTTTTATTGGCATAGTAGCCATTTCGTCGCAGTTTATTAAGAACATTATAGTTTATGAGTGTGCGGTAGTAACAGGCAAACGGAATAAGGATGTTTACGAGCAGTCATGTGGGTTAAATTGAATCTCACCACGACTGATTGTTTTCCCAAAGATTTTCCTTCCTCAATGACTTATACTGCAACCGATGTAGGTAGGAATAGGGAATAATTTGAACGAGGTCAGCTAGCTGTCCGTTCTTCGTTACAAATTCATGATGTGAAAACAAATCATCTTGCCTATCACGCAACAAGATTTACTCATCAATATTTGATTATAGGGACATTAACGACGTTATAAGTCCCCTTTTGATAATGAATTGGTACGTTGACGAAACTCCACAGATTATTAAGGCAGAAACCAAAAACTGTTTACCCTTTATACCTATAAAATAGGGCTACCCTATGGCGATACTTTCTTAAATGTGTACCATCATACTTTACTATACTTTGAAAGGCTTTGCTGACAGCCTGACTGGGTGATATTTTTCTATAGTATATAATTAGTTCAATATTCGTTTAAAAGAAACCCAAAACGGTGAAGGAAAACATCGTGATGAAACTGGCATGTTCTAGAACCAATTATTCGAAAACAAGTGAAAACCACACTCAGTGTTGCAAAGGACTCGAGTCCTCGAGTTGTATTTTAAAGACTCGACTCAATTATGCAAGACTCAGTGTGCTCAAAAGGCTCGGAGTCTAGAGTCAAGCCGAGCCCGAGTCATTCTCGAGTCCAAAAAAGGGACTGAAGTTTTAAAAAGGACTCGAGTCTTAAAAACTAATTCGAAAAAATTCGAATAACTCGTCAGATTGTTTTGTACGCAAAGTTACATCATAACCACTAATTTGAATTTATTGCCTTCTTTCGAGTCTTTTCGAATGATGAGGTACAAGTTTTATCTTCATGCTCCGAGTTTTTCTATAAGACTCGGGTTTATTTTAAGACTCGAGTCCTTTTTGAGACTTGAGTCCGTTTAAGACTCGAGTGCTTATTTGTAGACTCCGAGCCTTTTGAGCACACTGAGTCTTACATAATTGAGTCGAGTCTTTAAAATTAGATCTCGAAGACTCGAGTTCTTTGTTACTCTACCCGCACTGGGCCAGCGTGGTGAATTACGGCCCACTCCCTCACACAGAGAGGAGGTCTATGTGTATATTTCTGTCGTTTTGACAGAAAAAAAGAACCCTTCATCGCCTTACTTAGTCCACCCTTCAATGGTAGTTTTTTATTTCACATCAGAAGAAGAAGAAGATTTCACATCATCAACAAAGAATTTTTATACAGGGTCGCAGAGTAACGCACACACCTTGAATGAACCAGAATTACTTTTTGATTCTCGGTTATTCAAAAAATCTGTTGTTTCTTACAAAAATGTAATACCTGTGCGTCAGACTCTACGGAACAGCTTTTTTTATTTACCGTTAAAAAAATCGTCTATTATCGGTACTGACTCCAATCTCCATGGTAATAGAATTGCCAGACGTCGAAATCCCTGCCACCCCGTATTAGTAGACTACGATATTACTTCTTATAAATACCCACAAGTTCCCATGAATATTAATGGCTATTATTAAGACACTAACTTTATTAATAAGACGCTCCGAGCTCTACTGTGTTCTTATATATTAGGTTTTGTAAATTGTACAGTAAGGACATTTACTGCTATTTAGATTCTTAGAACCGACGGTCTAGTTAATGCATAAGAAATGCAAAAGCTTTACTAACTCTTCGTTAACTAACAGTATTAATTATACATTAAAAAATATTTCTCCACCATGGTTTATTGCAGACTTTAATCAACCACAGGGCAAAATGAAATAAAATCTGAAAACCCGATAACTTCCAATAACTGCGTTTAATTAAGACATAAAAAGAATTTATTTAATCGTGCATTTCACTTTAATTTTACGATATGTATCGCGTCATGTGTAGTGTACGGCGTACGGCGCCCGGGTGTAGGGGTGTACGCCAGACGTTCTCCTGGCACAAGGGTAATCGAATGTCATACGCGGTCGCTACCCGACAGAACTATTCACGAGCTGCCAGCTGGCGCACTCCACGCCCTGATTTATGTCCCTTTTGCTGTCCAACTTTCTGCACCTTGTTCGTGCAACATTTGTACATGACGTCTTAAATATATAGACCAACGGAAGGAGAAACTCTGGCGGCAACCAATGGCACTGACTCACATACATGTGTGTTTAAGCATCATTAACTTTATCGTTTTATTGCTTTCGCACATTTCTTATGAGAATAGATTTCTGAGGTTTCTGAGGCGTAAATGCAACTGTTAAAATCACATCCTTACCTACTGATTTACAAAATTCGAGATTACATTGAAACATTAAAACCACATCTCAGTGTCTTCTATTTTCATTGTATCCTAAACCAACACGGAAATGGTAATGCAAACATTTGTATCCCTTAACACCACCCAAATCCACGCGTTTATTATTTCAAACGAAATCACGTTACAGTTGTCATTGGACATGTCACGCGGACGAACTAATGATGTCAATGTGACGTTCGGGAATAAGTTACAGACGGGTTACCTACACCGAGCCACGCCAGGAGCGCTCATAAACTCATTAAAAGTTGCCTCCATATACTAAAACGACTGACCTTATCTATACAGACGGCAGTTTTAATCGAGACCGCTTTACGAACCATTAAATTCCACGGACGGTTATTGTCGAGCCGGGATCGTTAAATGAAATTCTAGACACAGTAGCCGCTGCCCTCTACCATAATAACATGCGGATTTGCAAATTTAACCCATAATAACGAATTTATTCGGCGCCGATATCACAGACGAAACTACGGACAGAATCATTTCCCCTATAGTTATGTATATGCGCTGTGTGAATAATTAAGCTATTACTGTTATTACCTTTTATTTTTCCAGACTGAAGTAAAAAAGTGTACATTTGCAAAAAGGAACCACCGAATAACAAAGTAAAATTCCGCGACGTATACTTTCCGAAAGAAAGTATCGCGATCAAGACCGTATTGAAGCAAGATGGAAGGAATTGAATGTCGATCCACTTATACTGAAGATTTGTTCCATAACTGAAAGAAAGCGACACCCCTTTTCGCACAAGAGGCGAACGTAAAAGATTGCTGAAAAGTAAGTACGCTTATTCTTGACGCCAATTTATTGGTTCAAAGGTGCGCCGTCGACTAAATGGTACTGTATAAAGTCATCACCTCCTCAGGACCGCCTCTTCCATGTAGAGGGATTTCGCTCGTTCATTCACCTTAAATCGACGTCATTCCGAGAGGCAAAATAGAGCACTTCTGAAAAAGAGTTTCCGATAAAAAGGGGCCCATCAAATTTTTTCAATATCCATTTACGAAGGAATAAGAAAGGATTATGCGCAAACCAAAACCCTTTAATCCGTGATATGGGTTATTGAAACATTGCGCAAAGTGTGGACGAATTATATCGGCTTGTTCACATATACGTAATCCTCCTAATCTTCCGGCCCTTCCTAATAATAGTGGGGAGCTCCAAAAGTTATTTCTATTAGAGCCAGCGATAGCCGGCCGATGTCATTTTCCATGCAATTGAAATTTATTTTTTCACATCTGCTACCGACTGCTTAACTCGCCAGTTCCCACTGCTCTTTGACATCGAATTGATGCTTGATAAAGTCGATTCCGTTCAGGATTTTCGTTACCTTAAAAGCTCTAATATTTAGTGAATTCAGAGTTTGGAATCATGCCCAGTATAACAAAATATAACATGAATAGAACACTAATAGTTTTCAGACAGCTCTCTGCTCCGTATCATGTCAGATAAATACAAGCTTACCAACGTTTTATTGTTCTGTACATTTTGTAATTGGTTTTGTTTTTTTTTTATTCTAGTACTCATATTTTATTATCTTTTGAATCTATATTTACATAGATTCATATTTATGAATGAATATTTATGACAACATCCATGTTTATACGACAGTTTTAGAGCAAAACGCAATTTATTAATGTCACCGTATCTGTCGTCGTACCTATGACTCTATTTATCATAAAATACAAATCTTCTTGAATATTAATCTGTACCTACTTAGGAACTAATTTCATTAGTTCTTTGTTGCAATCACATACCTAGGGATGACTTATATAATTTCGGTATTGGGGATTAACAAAAGAAAATTACAAGGTTGATACAAAAAGTAAAGAATAATTTTACTTAGAAACGCTGCCCCTGAGCGTAGTTTTCATTTGTTTCACAAAAGCGGTTAATGTAAACGGTTGCTCTTTAACATTTAGCTCGATTACATCTAGCGACTCATCGTGCCCCGTGTTTTGTTTTGTGAAATTATAAAAAGCAAGGCCATTTCTTTCGACGCGCGCTAACAACTATTGTTCCTGTGTATTTTTTCATAAAATAATTGTATTATTATGCTGATAAGCTTACAGAAAAAATAAAAGTGCATTCCTTTTCTTATTCAGAATAACATTTCACCTGATCATTGGTGTTTCCCGGCGCGCAATGTTTCTGTTTTAGTAGCGGGACAAATGCCACAGAACATCGCGTTGCAATGCCGAACACTCGGAATCTCGGATATGTTCTCGTCCATACGCCGCCTCTAACAATTGATTTTTATGACTCGCCCAGACACCCGTTTCTAACAACTGATTTTTATGAGTTGACTAACCCAGGAAGGAACGTAAGTAAGTACGTACATACCAAATTTTCCTTCTCTTTGATTCTGAGTTTCAAAGGAGCGAATGGCGTAAGTCGTTCCGCAAAGGTTCACAAAAGCCAATAACGTAAAGACCGTTAAACATTTAAAAAAGTGTATGTATAAGTAAAGGCTGCCTAAGATGTATGAGCACCTTCAAGCAGGTCTACTTGCGCTGAATAATAAGCTATTCACAGTTCCCGTGTTTCGCTTTGTCTCACTTTGCCTGTTCGATATTCCTTATGTAAATTTAAAACACACCGTTAACTTCATTGTATTATTTGATTACATAACGTGTATATTTTATTAGGTATGGTAACTATAGAGTCCTTTATATGTCCATCATATTTATATGTAATCACTCACACACTGATTTCACCTAATAAGTAAAACTTGACTACACGTGACTTGGTTAATGCAATGAGTGGGAGACAAAGTCTCCACCACTTGCTTTCCACCCTGGCCATGTAATAACTAAGCTTGCCTATTCATAAGAAGAGTACCTTAAGGTACTCTTAATAATATCTAGGAAATAATATCTTCATTAATATCGTCAAACATAAGCCAGAGCATGACATCATTACGAAGTCAAAACAAAAATTACATTGAAGTGTAAATAAATATAAAATTCGTCTACTGAATATGTAGGCAAATTATGCAAATGATCATGCGTAAAACACGGATCAATCCAATTTACTGTCAAAGGGCACGGTTAGAAAAGAAAGGGAGAAATCAAATTGTTTTCACGAGGATATCAAATCGTCGATGTTTAAGGAAGAATTTAGGTCACGTCTCATGGATTACGGCTTATTTCCCGCCTCTCTTTTTCTTCGTTTGACGCTAATCCCAGCGGCTTCGCAGAGATTCCGCCGCCCAGCCGTCGTGCGTTGGCATTCCCCCCCTTCAGACGGTACATCAATTTCAAGGGCAAAAGTATTTACGAATAAATTATGGGCGTTTCATTAATTCTCTGGTAACACGCGCAAAAATAAAATACGCAACAAATTCTTCACTATGAAGAGCTATATCGGGGAAAGCAAGGAAAAACTTAATCAAATTACATTATTAAAATATGAGTACCTAAACATTATTATCTAAGAATGAAATTATGTATAATAATTAGGCTCCCGATTCTCTTCACGAGATTCTCTTCACGATGTTATACGTAACTAAATCAAAGACGACGCTCGATTTCGTTCCATAACTCGGGACAATATAATTACAGTCTAGTCTTTTATCGTGTTACCTTTTACATAATCATATAATACTAATGTAAGTGAGCGCCACTTCTCATCCTAATAACATCTCGAAGGAGTCACCTCGACCCGCGCGGAAAATCTGATTATTCAGTGAGTGACGGCGTGCCACCGACCGAATATTAATCGTGCTCTTCCACTTCTACTAATCATAGTAACTATCAGGGTTACAAAATCAACTGGGAATCATCCCAACAGCTCAATTCTACATCCTACCGAGTAGCACTAACTAGAGAAAATATTATTTGGTAGGTACTTGTGCCCAAACTTCTATCCGACGTGCTCAACATTTTAATGAAAAAAAAAAACCCTTAGGTATAAAAGTCAAAGCAATTTTATTGGACTTCACGCGTATCAACACAAAAGAAACTGGACATTGGGAAAAGTGAGCGGTCTGGAATGTGTCCTATAACGTCTGAGCAGCATTTGAAATGTACACTCGCTTTTAGGACGGTCACTAAAGTATGAAATCGACACAGAAGACCTACATTTTTTAAATTAAATTAATTCCATTAGCGAACCGTGTAACTAATAACCTGTTAATCCGTTTAGTAATTTGGCAGTAGTAATCCGTGATATTGCCAGTTTATGTAGATACAACCAATTATCGCCGGTTATATTTTAGTGCTAAAATGCGGCCACGCACATGCAGCCGCAACATTCCCAAACTACCAAAATGCAATTTAAACTCAGTATAGCCACTGTTCCTGCGCTGTTATGTGACAAGTTAAAGCATTATGCAAATTTTGGTTAAATCTGGGTTACAAATGTACATATTACCCAGGAGCAATTACGAAATGCATTTCTTTAAATGTGTATTCTGACCATTTATGCAGCCGTAGTGATATAAAATTAAAATGTCCTAGAGGAAACTATGTTCCAAAAGTGATACCCAATGAAGCAAAAATAAGTGAACATATCTTTATAGAAGCCTAGCTGATGCCCGCGACTCCGCCCGCGTAACTGTTGAGAATTTTCCAAATTTTGAAAATTTCCCTGGATGCAAAGATTGAAATACAGTGCATTAGTTAACAACCATTATGCCTAAATAATAACCTTAATAATGATTACTTTTAAAATGGAGAACTCTCCACACACAACTTCATCCCCTTTTTCACTCAGACTGTTCGGATAGAATTATAAAAAACCGGCCAAGTGCGAGTTGGACTCGCGCACGAAGGGTTCCGCACAAACCTGTAGGTATCCTCGGTTTATGCATAAGGTTTATGTTTATGAAATTAAATGGTTTTTTTTTTAAATTTTTGTATTTAAGTTGATTGAATAAAAGGTAAATTGCGGTTTACGATTTATGTCGTATTAAAAAAAAAACTACTTACTGGATCTCGTTCAAACCAATTTTTGGTGGAAGTTTACATTGTTATGTACATATTTTTTTTTTTTTAGTTTTATCATTCTCTTATTTGAGAAGTTACGGGGGGGGACGACACATTTTACCACTTTGGAAGTGTCTCTCGCGCAAACTATTCAGTTTAGAGAAAAATGATATTAGAAACCTCAATACCAT
The DNA here is from genome assembly GCA_932294355.1 of Aporophyla lueneburgensis. Classification (NCBI taxonomy): domain Eukaryota; kingdom Metazoa; phylum Arthropoda; class Insecta; order Lepidoptera; family Noctuidae; genus Aporophyla; species Aporophyla lueneburgensis. The sequence continues at coordinate 13,621,411 of OW028746.1, read as the reverse complement.
TTTTGAAGACCTATTCATAAATACCCCAGACGTATGAGTTTGATGAAAAAATGCTTTTTGAGTTTCAGTTCTAAGTATGGGGAACCCCAAAATGTATTGTTTTTTTTTTCTATTTTAGTGTGGAAATCTTAATGCGGTTCACACAATACATCTACTTACCAAATTTCAACAGCATAGCTCTTATAGTTTCGGAGAAAAGTAGCTGTGACATACGGACGGACAGACATGACGAATCTATAAGGGTTCCGTTTTTTGCCATTTGGCAACGGAACCCTAAAAACGCTGCAATACGTATAAATAAATTTTTAATCTTCAGCCTAAACACAAAATTTGATGAAAGTAGCTTTGAAACTGACGGACTTTCATACAAACTTCCACCCCCTATTTCACCCTTTATGGAGGGAGTTTCCTAAAATCCTTAGGTGCCGTCTACTACCATCCGTCCGCCGGCCTTACTAGCCTTATTCTTAGCTGACGTCTCCTACGCATAATCTACCTTTGTGCTAAATTTCATCTTCGTTGGTCCAGTAGTTTTTGATATTTCGTGATTAATCAGTGAGTGAATGTGACCTTTTGCTTTTATTTAAATAGATTTCAATAAACAAATGTAGGCCAGTGTAAGCCTCCAGTTAGTGAGAAGGAGTGGGCCATAATCCACCATGTGGGCTCAGCACGGGTTGGCATCTCTCATATATCTTCTAAATTTTCCTAGGACATGCTGATTTCCTCACCTTTGCTTCAACGTTTTTAGAGCAGTGTTGATGAAATAATTGACACAAAGTGTAGCGTTATTGTTACGAATGGGTAGCCCACTTCTCACTTTAATGCGGCGCTAATAATAAAGTGCCACAAGTAAGTGAGTAAGTGTGATAATATGCGCATGGGTCGATCGAACATTAAGTTACGCTTGGTGCAGTCAGTTTGTGAATAGGTGACCGTCTATTACACATCGATACACACTTCCTGCCTCGGTCCTTTGGTCCTGAGTACCATTCGTAGATTTTTGACAGTCGTTAGGGGTGGTCAGAAGCCAAGTATCATAACTAAACTTACCAAGGGGTATCGTGTAACTCAAGTCTGGGTTGTGGAGGTCTGATAGACAGTAGCTCTACGTAAAATAATAATAATAATAAATAATAATGGCCGGCTGGAGTGAACACTGACGAGGTTCAGAGCTCCCACCTCATTCTTGCCTTTATTGGCTGGCTTGAGTGGCGATTCGCAAGAGCAAACGTGCTCGGGGAAAGGAAGTATTCCAGTAAGTGCTCGTAGGGATCTTGACCATCTTCCGGGCTCTGGGATTGTTCTGAAAGCCGTGGAATACTTCTCCACTTCTCAAGCACCTCAGGAAGTGTTGCCGCCTTGTCGCTACGTCACTATGTGCTAGCGACGTTTCCCGGGGGCCCATTATTGAGTGTGCAAGTCACCCCCTGCCATTTTATCCGTGTATACAAAACATTGATCAGGCAGGGGCCATAGTCCTTCCGTAGTTGCGGTTACCAATCCATTATAGCCATCCAAACCCATAGCCTAATTTGTTTTGTTTCCATATTCTGTAATAGTTCTGCTCCAACCGGGGATTGTCCTTGGGTGCACTTGCATAGTGCATACAGGGATAATCGTCGGTTGGTGCCCCCTCATCATTTAAAATTGTCTAAGGGGCCTCTGCGAGTTGGCTTCGGCCCCTCGTACGCCTTCCAAAGGACCGGGATTCTAGAATCCCGAGATATGTTTAACATATGTATAAATAAATAATAAAATACTGGTATTCAGCTACATCCGATTAGACAGGAAGCCGACCACAACATAGTTGGGAAAGGCTAGGCATATTGATTGACTAAATAAAGTGCGTATTAAGTGCAAAATGGAACAGTTTTTTCAGAATGAAAATCGAAATTAGCTTTTACTTTGTGAAAACGATGAAGGTATAATTTTATGATTTTATTTCAAGTAGGTAGAAACTTTTATATTAAAAAAAAAGTTTGTAATAATTAAATATCATAATATTCACTTTGAGAAACACTCAGTTCTTCGCCGCTTACTATTTTATTTGCTAAATAAATTCGTTTTTTAAAGGTGTTTTATTTGTTTTTAAATAGGGTTTAACAAAGCGCAATCAAACTCCAAAAAGTTGTTTAATTATTGATAAGTGTCAGTTTTCATTATTTATTGAACTAATTAAATCTGTACAAGTGTCTTGCACATATCTATTAAATGGATAGCTAATTAAATGGATAACCCTTTTTTTTTTCTTTTTTTTTTCAGGATGGGAAATCATCATATGACTTCTCCCGCTCTGGGCGGAGCGGGAGGGCGTGTCAGACTTTTACTGAGTAAAACCCACCCGTGTTCCATCAGTTGCCCATGTGCCAGGGTCACGGTATCTCTTTCGAACAATCACGCGACCCCGACAGGCATCGGTCCTAGTAGACCCCTACACTGCTGCTGACATCTCTTTGAGGCGCGCGTGGAACACTACGCGCCGTCGACCCGAGCCTGGTCCTTACCGGGCAGCGAGCTACCCATTGCTCGCCGCCCGCAAGCTCGCGCCTACGGTGGCCGGGAGTCCGCTATCGACTCCCGACGCCCGGGGCGTCTCCTCCTGCGGCGGCTAGGGACGTGAGGGCGCAGTGACTGCCACTCCCTCACGCGCCCCTCCTCCTCCTTCGCGAGCATTACTGCTTCGCAGAAGGAGGTGACGGCTTCCCATTCCCTCTCGCTCCGTACCATGGCTCGCACCAGGGCCGGACGCGAGAGGTCGCCGCCGCCGATCGCCTCCACGAGGACACGGCGGTGCTCCGCCCAGGCAGGGCACACCTCCACCGTATGCTCCACCGTGTCCTCCAGACGATCCTCACAATGGAAACACCCGGGTGTATCCTCCCGCTTTATCCTGAACAGGAACCCACCGAAGCACCCATGCCCGGTGAGAACCTGCGTCAGGCGGAAGGTGAGGACGCCGTGGCGCCTCTCTATCCACTCCTCAAAGAGGGGACTTACCGCCGCAATTGTGGCGTGCCCTGCGCTGGGTTGCGACAATCGTACCCGCCATGTCGCCATGAGATCACACCAGAGCTCTGTCCGCCGAGCCGCGATTTGTCGCGGCAGCGGAGTTTCGCCCCGGCGTTTAGCCTCCTCGCGCCACTCCCACATGTGCGCGAGGACCTTTGCCTCCAGATCCCATGGCGGCACTCCGGCAAGGAGGCTCGCCGCCTCGCACGAGATCGTGCGGTATCCTCGGATTAACCGAATGGCCATGACCCTCTGGGCCGCACTCAACCGGCGCGTTGGGCGCAGCCTCAATGAGGGAGCCCACACCGGTGCCCCGTAGAGGGCCATGGACCGCACGACCCCCGTGTAGAGCGTCCGGCAGGAGGCGTTTGGACCCCCCAGATTGGGCAGGAGCCGCTTTAAGGCAGCCCCAGCCCGCTCCAGTCTGGGAGCCAAACGTCGGAAATGTTCGACGAAGTTCCACCGGCTGTCGAGGACAAGTCCCAAGTACTTCATCGTCGACTCGACGCCGATGTGGAGGCCTCCACGAGGACACGGCGGTGCTCCGCCCAGGCAGGGCACACCTCCACCGTAAGACAGGCCTTCTCTCGGTGAGAGGGAGTGGGCCGTGATTAGGGTTGCCACCCGTACTTTATAATAAAGTATTGTACGTTATTTCACATAAGTATACTTTATAAGAACAATAAAGTACACGAAAATACTTGATTTTGCAAGATTTGATATCTTTGGGATTTTGAAAAGTTTAGTCGGAAGTACGTTTTCGTTAAATAAAATTTATTTGATACAAACTGCAAAAAGCAATAAAAAATATGTTTTTAAATATAATAATAAAGACAAATAAATTATACTTTATTTTTATACTATGTACTTTATTTTTCTTACCTATAATAACCACTGTACTTTAATTGCAAGAAAAAAAGGTGGCAACCCCAGTCGTGATCTACCACGCGGGCCCAGTGCGGGTTGGTAGATATCACATGTCTTCAAATTTTTGGTTTAAGACATGCCGGTTTCCTCACGATGTTATCGTTCAACGTTTTGAGAGCAGTGTTGATGAAAATATTTACACAAAGTGAAGCGCCTGTCTGGGTTCGAACCCATGACCTACAATTCGTAAGTCGGCGCTGATTCCACTGAGCCACCACTGCTCTCACTATATAATATACTAATTCCATGCTTGATTCCATTCTAATCCACCATTATATCCAGTATTGTATCACTGCAGCACAAAGGCGTCTCTAACCCTTTTCCATACAATTCTGTCTTTTGCTAGTGAAAATAGACCGACAACAAGATGGCCAGTATCTTGTTGTCGGACTTTTTTTTTGTGGGTGGGAAATCATCAAATCACGTCTCCCACTCTGGGCGGAGCGGAAGGGCGTGACAGACTTTTACTGACTAAAACCCACCCGTGTTCCTTTAGTTGCCCATATGCCAGGGCCACGGTACCTCTTTCGAACGAATCTCGCGACCCTGGCTGGCATCGGTCCTAGCAGACCCCTTCAGTTTGCTGACATATCTTTGAGGCTCGCGTGGAAGACTACCCGCCGTCGACACAACCCTGGGCCTTACCGGGCGGCGAGCTACCCATTGCTCGCCGCCCGCAAGCCCGCGCCTTCGGTGGCCGGGAGGCTGCAATCGACTCCCGACGCCCGGGGCGTCTCCTCCTGCCCCGGGGCGTCTCCTCATGTTGTCGGCCTGCCGCGATGAGATCGTGCGTTTAGTGGAACCCAATCGGTGGGCTAAGAGCCCAATTGTCATCTGACACGTTTTATCTCTTTTTTTGGTTTGTTTTTGGAAGAAACCTTCAAGAGGCGCCAAGGCTTTGGGGATAAGACCCGGGAGTATGAGATGTTTACCTCACTAAAACCATCTCGGTGGTCACTATCTACAGACGGAAGCCCATTCCGAAAATGTCTATGGAGACTGTAAACGGTTCTCTCCGGATATGTACCTACTTTATAGTATTCAAAAGAATTTTCGCGAACAATAAAGCTATCATAGTTCAGGTTAGACTAGATATAGAAATTACATCATTTTCTTGCAAAAAAAAACTTAGGCAAGCAATTATACTCGTACAGCAATTGTAAAAGTGCCGGCCGTCGTGTAACGAAGCGTACTTTTAATGGGCCAAAAGAAAAAGGGATAAAGTACATTCATTGTAATATAACGTATCACGAACTCCAGCGTCTCCTAAGCGATTTTTCATGAGGTGTGCCATGTTAATGTGTACAAACGCTCCGGTTCGGCATACTTTGCTTCTTTGCAGGAAATAAATTACCTATGCTTAGAGCGCTACCTCCTGGATGGCTTTGCTACACGAATTTCGCAAACAGATAAGCTACCCCGTTATTTTAGTAGTTTAAACACGTTGAATAAGTGTTGACAAGTAAGACGGGTGATAACGGTAAGTCAGTAAAGAGATTTTGTTTTCCTCTTGGCTTTATTTTTGTGTGTAAAGATAAACACGTTTGTGAAACGCACGTCTGAACTATTCTGGGTTATCTGAACCGATGTTTATTTAGCTATCAGCTGAGATAGATTGACTGGATGAATAGTTTTTCCCCTAAACCGAGACGTACGTACTGGCTGTTCGGAAAGTCCCGCGTGTTCCGCCGGTTAGTCATACAACGTAAACATCAGCTGTTTGGAGCTACTACTATTTGAACTTTAGCTTTATGTTGCTCTATTCTATTGCACAGGCGTTTATACACACCGTATGTTTTTAATATATACGTCTTTAGCTATACAAATAAATAAAGTTGAAGTATTTTGTGATGTCAAAATTATAGCTTTTTACTATAATACGTAAAGTAAAATTAGTATAAAAAGTATGTAACGGAAACTTAATTTTTGTCTACCTGTCTGTTTGTTCCGGCTAATTTCAAAACGGCTACATAGAATTTGACAGGACTTCCACTGGTAAATAAAGAATGTTATGAAGAGTAGCTTATGCTATTTTAATTTTATAAAAGTAATTAGTGTTCTGGACAAATAATTTAAAACCATGAAATCCAAATTGTTTGCATTTTCTTACACCACTTGATCTAGATATATAATTTTAAACCTTACTGAAGATCACCATACGTTGCAGTAAAATCTTATCAAAGTCGCCTTAGTTAAATCGACACGCCATAAAATCCTTCGTAAAATCTCCCTATTGGTAGTAAAAGTACAAATTCAGTTATCCATTCTGCCACCCAGAATTAAAATTCCTAATAGAATATGAAATTTCCTTGAACACGATAAAAGAAGCGAGAACACTTTGTTAGCAAAATGTAAATAACCGATACACTCTGTCGAGGTTATCGGGAATTTTACGCAAAGAATTCTGATAAGCTGCAGAAATATTCAAAATGAAATAACTTAAATCCCTGAGAACTGACCGGCAACTTGCTTTGTAGAATAAGAAAAAAATGAAACACTGACTTAAAGGCTTCTACTTAGTATCTACTTCAGTGGATCAGAGAGGTTAAGTACTAGTTCTTTGGTTACTTAGACGGGTTGAATAGCCATTCTGTAGATACAAAATACTTACAATACAAAACAAACGGGTAATCCAGGCTGTCGTATGAATGTGTAACTACCTGAGAACCTTTCCAAAGGTCAGACCCTGAACGTGTTATTTTTTCCAAATTTTGTCCAGGTTCTTTCGTTGACGGTACAGGGTTTTGATATCGGAATTCTAATTTAATAACCCACATGTTGCGACGCACACTTCGTGTCGAAACATTCTATTTATTTAAAGATATGCAAATAAAGTGAAGGTAGTAGTGAAAAACTTTTTACAAAAAAAAAAACAACCGACTTCCTTAAACAAAACACTACAAAGTCAAAAATAACTTTAATTTCGAAAGTCGGTGTCTTAGGATCTGTATTTAAGGTTTTTGCCACCGACTTCCGAAATTAAAGTTATTTTTGACTTTGTAGTGTTTTTTTTTTAGGAAGTCGGTTGTTTTTTTTGTAAAAAGTTTTTCACTACTACCTTCACTTTATTTTTATTTTTTAACTTTTTAGGCGGCCCCTAAACGATCAATTAAATTGTGCAATATTACGAATTGTGCAATATACACCGTATAGGGTTAATATTGAAAATTGCGCAATGATTGAATGAAAGTTTGAGCATGTTTAATTTTTATTGCACCATATTTTTCCATTGCATCGTGTAGGGTCAGTATTGCGCAATATTTTTAGTATTTGTTTTGTCTTGAACGACGAGTACACGGGAATTTCTGGCGGTAAATCAGACACTTCGCTTGGGTTTTTGTTATATTTGTCCAAAAACTGAATTGTGATGAATTTTACGGCAGAAAGTGGTGTAGTTTTGTGTTGTAAACTGTATTAATGGTGTGGTCAAAATGTATAATACTATTCTCCGACTGAACACGAAAACATTGTGCAGTTCGTATTATTGTGCAATATAATTGATCGTTTTGATTCAAAGTGCCTCTCAATCTTATTGTACAATACAATGTATTGTACAATGTTATTGTAGGTCTAGGGGCCGCCTTAGTTGTGGTAGGTACTCTGCACTAATCTAATCGCGTTATTCGTTCATTTGTTGCGCAAATACGTAATGCAAATTTAAGACTTATATGGTTTTCACATGGACTCCATTGTCCAAATGGAACCAAATTAAATGGGACCATTCGGGAAGCACCAGCTTTCAAATAAAAAAAGAATCATCAAAATCGGTTTACCCAGTCAAAACTTATGAGGTAACAAACATAAAAAAAACATACAGTCGAATTGATAACCTCCTCCTTTTTTTGAAGTCGGTTAAAAACAGAAGAGCTTTTCACTTCCCATAAAAAAGTCAGTTTTATCGAACATTATTGATCATTTTCATCGAAAATTTAAATTTTTACGGTATGCAACACCGGCTTTTCTTCTGCTACATTCTATACTTGCATTAATGGCTAAAACATCGCTGCATCGCCAAAAGTCAAACTGCCTAACTTACCTATAAGTTCATAAATTTGAATTTGACCTACATGAACTGCTAAGGACCTTGATATAATGCGTATTTCGCTCAAACTTATTCGAATGTCTCATAGTTGTTAGACTGTCCTTGTGCCCCTCCCCCCCCCCCCACACTATGTTTACAATAACAACCCTAATTACCCAATTACCAAATTAAGAACAGCTAGTGCTATAAGCGGCAGTACCTACAATTACAACAGTATGAAAATTAACTGTTTGGGCCATTTGATACCCTCCTTTACCAACAATTACGATGAATATATCATGAACTTCATTGTCAAGGAGTCGTGAAGACAAAGGTGCCAGGTAGTTAACACCGAGCCGAGTATATGATTCACAATTCACCCTGGCTTTGTTTTGCTAAACGTAGAATACAACTCGTAATTAAAGGTTACTTGGGAGAAATCAATACTTAATGTAAGTAACTACACATATATGTATAGATATAAACATTGTAGGTGTTTACGCAGTCACGAGAGCCCTTGTTTAGCGCCTAAACACTTTTTTCCGCTTACTCACACCGTGAGGTAAACGGGTTTTTGTATACAACGCGAAGGCGAGTCAACCAGTCGATCGACATCCACTGACCGGGTCGCATTACTTAATACGTTACACATATTACCAGCAAAATGAAGACCGCGCCTGTATTATTCGTCGTACTTTTGTCGATCATTTGTGTCGTCCATTGTAAGGATCTGATTGTGGGTTCCAGTTTCAACAACAGATTGCTGTGGCAGCAGAAAGCCGAGTACAATGCCATCCCACTGAAGAAGCGAGTTAAAGAAGTGTTCTTTTCTGATCCGGGACAACAAATTATTAAGGTAAGCATTCTGTGTCACTATTTTATTTTCCTTTTAATTTTATAATAATTAGAATTGTTTAAACGCTGTTCTTCGTAACTTCATCGTACCCTTTTCAAGAGGTGTCTATTTTATCTTAATTAATTTTCTAATATAAGGTATAAAATATTTAATTATACTTTCAAACCTTGACTTGATCGACTTTCGTAGAAGTTCTTAATGATAACTGGCACTAAGAGTTTCATAGACCAAGTTAAATGTGATCTCATTGCGACAACAGCCTTTTAAAATAAACCTGAACTATATTTAAATGAAGTATGTATTCAGTCAATCGATTTTTGGAGTCACACTTGGCTCTCGCAAACTTACAACTACACTTGCTTATTAATATTTTCGCCTGCCTCAGTCGGGCCAACAGATTGTAAACTACAGCGCCACAGACTAGACCAAGTAAACACGTTTGCTCCTCTGTATGTATTTATTTTGTTCGGCAAAGCAAAAGGTATTTAGATACGACGGTCCAACACTATGTAAGTGAGTCGTCAAGAATAATGATGTCAATAAGGATTTCGGCTTTCCTTTTATGTTATCAATTAGGGTCACGCCAAGCACTTGCGTACGTTGATAACAAACTCCATCTGTTCATGAAATGCATCATATTGAAAGATTAATTTGAACTGTTCAACTAATGAACATTTATCAGAAATGTTATGCATTTACTTAACAACGTGCTAGGTAAGAGCCAAGTACTTCATTGTTTTAATTCCGGTCGTAACCAGTTGAAATCTGGAACGAAACAATGCGTAATATTTTATAAAACTTCGTACATAACTCATGTAGCTTTCACGATGTATACCATAGGCCTTGTACACAGCTAATTGCAAGCAAACATTCCTCACATTTTGTTGAAATAAGTTTAATAGTACCGTGTATCTGTTAAGGAATGCGAGTATAATTCCGGGCCGCAATGCAGGACAAAACTCTGCACGAATCATTTTGGTTTATTTATTACTTACTCGTATAGTAACCTTCGCTTCGTTACCGTGTGGTGCCGGACGTAAAGAATAACACCACCCCATTTCTTCCCGTGGGTGTCGTAAAAGGCGACTAAGGGACTTACTAGAGAATGGGCATCAGCGTTCTCTATGCATTTACCACCATACTGCGATCGCCAACCCGCCTGCCAAGCGTGGTGATTATGGCAAAGCCCCCCAAATTGGGGGAGGCCTAAGTCCAGCAGTGGACGTCTTACGGCTGAAATGATGATGATGATGATGATAGTAACCTTCGCACACTATTTGTGGAACAAATAATCATTTCCGGCATACAACTTTTACGTCTACGCTCCTAATTCTGTAAGTAATGAGTCTATGACTATTGTTTATGAACTCTTAAAGTGGAGGTTACAACATCAAGAAGTTTTCCTGAAGGAATAGTCCAAGAAATTGCTTGCTATGTCTATATTAAGATGCTCTCGCGGTTTCAAACATGTGTAAATAATCCTCAAGTCTATACGACTCATTTAGAGACAAATGTCAACCACATCCGCTGGCAAATCCGTCAAAATGTTTTTTGTGGGTAACTTAGTAGTTGCAGCAATAAAATGTGGCAACCCTGGACTGGCGCCCGCTGTCCCCGGATTTAAATCCAGTTGAGCACGCGTGGTTATGCTACAACGAAGGGCTTCTCAAAAATCTGGTCACAGACAGTGAAAGTTGTGTTTTCATGCATGTTCGTCGAACCTGGGACGTTATACCACAGGGAATTAACGCTAACCTAATTTTTCAGATTACTGATGTTTATTTTGTAATAAAATTATTTTGATTTCTTTATTTAATTGCTTAAAACAGAAGTACGTTTTTGTGCATTTTTTTATTATTTGTTTGTACTATACAAGCCTTTTGCAATTAGATTTTTATTTAATTTCACATTAGAGTGTAAAATATGCATTTAATTAGATTATAAGATTCTCTAGGTATGTAGTTTCTTTTCGATACACGAATAACTAAAATATCCCTGTGTGTGTGTGTGTTGATGTGTGTATAAGAAATGGAAAAAACCTACAATGCGGTAAAAAATGTGCGCCATTACAACGACAAGAAATGCCTTGAGTAGTGTAAACAAAGCTTTAGTCACATAAAACCTTCTTGCAAATAATTCAACCACAGTCAGGTACGTAACAAAATTAAACGGACTTCTTTATTACCGTATTTGAATAGCCTTAAACCTCACTTACGAATAAGCGAACACTATTGAACGTTGAAACCACAGACATATCGTACCTAACACTGAGTAAAGATCGTTTCCAGAAAAGGTTACTTTTATTGCGAAAATCAACTTAAACATACATACATATGGATGTACAATCGTTCTGATCTTATTCATTTAATTGATACTCAACCGCAAAGTTTTTTTTTTTACTGTTGTAACAAATAAAAAGCCTTTTTGCTGTGATTTTACGTTCAGCACTCGCGTGTCATATAAAGCTTTGTTTGGCACCATGAAAAAGTCCGATTGACTTTTTGTTGTTAATGTTTTTGTCAGTAGTAAGTTAACGTTTATTGCTTTTGGTAAAAGTTCAATCATGATTCGTTGATGTAGATATATATTTTAACTGGCTATGGTGAAGCAAAAAGTAGGGTTATATTTCTGACCGACACGATTCATCTGTTTCCTCATAACTTCTAAACTAATAATCATAATTTGACAAATGAGGTATCGTTGGAAATATCTTAATCGTCCAGTTGAAATAGGTTACGTGACATCACATTAAATTTTTTGAATAATGTGCCCTCTAGGGGACATAATGTCATTAAATAAAAAATAATCAAAGCCCATTTATATATTTGTTAGCTAACCCCAAACTAATCTACATAAAAGTAGGTTAATCCAAATATTATTTTAATCCAGCGTTCTATCTAAAAAACTAACCAAAACCCTGAAAATATATTTTAACGCCAGAAACGGCAGAATATTACGTACGAACTTTACAAACTATGTAACATTATGCTGATAATTATAAGCGCTCTAAAAAGTATGAGACAGGAAAATACTCTCATTTAAAAACCGTGGTTGTATGCCACTTTACCCTAAAGCTTATGATCGCTTACTACTGTTAGAATGTATTATTTTGTCAGTGTAGGTGGAAAGCGACCACGGCTTTAAGATGAGATTAATTTCTTTGTTTCAAACTTTTTAGAGCGTGATGTTTCAGGAGTCTGCTAGTCTTTTTACTTTTGAACTTACTTTTTTTAGCTTTATCGCAATGAAATTGACTTCAAGATAATTTTAGGGTCTTAATTAAGTTTTTATCAAACAACTTAGATGCAGACAGCACGCATTTGCTCCATTATTTTTCCAAGAATAGTGTTGCGGTTTGTAAACCATTTATTCGAATTGAATGTTATGAATAGCACCTTCTTCTGTCTTCACCTTTGTTTAACTAGCTTCTGCCAGCGGCTTCGCCCGCGTACCTATTACACATATACTTTCCCTTCCACTTGAATCATTCTGTCTATTGATGAAAACCGCATTAAAATCTGTTGCATAGTTTAAAAGATCTGAGCGTATAAACGCGGGAATTGATTTTGTTTTAACACGATGAAAAACTTCGAACCTTCTGACTAATTAATGATCAAAAAACAAATAATCATTGTTTCCTAATGACAAAATGTTATTTTCGTCATTTAATTCATTTACAACTCAGACTACCGCAGTTCAATCTTTGATATAATTGACACTGCCAAAAAGGGAAATGATTCTCCCTTTGTTTGACATTTCAATGCCTTTTTCCTTTTTCTAAAATTGTTATTTATAAAACTGAGAGAAGAATTTGGGAATCAAATTTAAAATTTGACAGAAATACATTTATATAGTTGTGCACTCTGAAGGATTGCCTTGGTATAATAGCTGAAAATATAATAAAACTTTTTAATCATTATGATAAGCCTGGCTCAGACTTCAGACACCCTCTCTGGGGAGTTGTCCGGGATCCCCGCGGGCCAGACGAACTGCAATGACTCATATATTGTAAGTTGTTGGTTGTGTTAAAAAAAACAAGAATCCAAGTCGCCCACCTTGGCATAATAAAGAACTATGTATGAGGTAAGGTATGTTAACAACCTCGTTGGTGGTGTGACTTCATTAAAAAGTATATGTAGTTGATTTATGAAAGTCGTTTTTCGCTATCATCAAATTTTGCCAGAGTTCTTTTTTTCTTTTTTGACGTGTCGATGGTGCGCTGAAAAGCCCAGTTTATTTCTCATAAAGTACGGTCGATTGTTCGCCGGAGGTAGGTGCAAAGACTTTGACCTTGACCTGGCCTAGCCTAGTATTGGAGTTACAATCGAATCAGAAGCCAGCTTAAGCTGGTTTTGTCACCTCTGACGTGCGTTTTATTACTATTATTTAAGAACTAGCTTCCATCTGCCACTTCACCCGCATTGTATGCCTATAAAAATGTGGCGTATTTCCATTCCAAAAGTTCAAAGTATCCCCATAGCAAATGTCATCAAAATTGTCCAGCCGTTTTGGACCTTAGCCGGAACAAACAGACAGTTTTAGTTATAAGTACCTACCACCACTTTCATATGGGCATTTCAATTTTATTTATTAGTACGTATAGAAGATGCGATACGAGTATTTGTGAGTACGTTCGATGTACCAATGTATCAGTTCTACTATATATGACCATCCCAGCCAATCGAAGCCAATCATCAACTGTCTGAGTGACATAACAATCACGTGCAGACACAAAAGATAAAGATAATCGACTCATCGTGATGCCAGACACGTTATATTATACAATCAATAATAATAATCAGACAATAAGGAGGTAGGTATGTAAATTTATGGAGATGCGTAGAGTACCTCATGGTAGGAGGATCGTTACAGTATAAATATTATTATATACTTAGACTTACCTATACTAGGTACTCATAACTTTTATGAAACGCGAAAAGTCAAGGACCCTAATTACGTAATACACTATTAATCAGAATCTTAATCATTTGAAGGTTATTGCTAATCCATCGCTTTATATGTTCAAAATTTGTCTGCCCAACAACGTAAAAACGCAATGTATATGGTTGAACTATCAAAAAGAAAGCCATTCCTACTGTAAGTGTATTACGCAATGACCACGTAAGCTCATACAGTTGTAAAACTATCGCGGAGGGATTTTTTTCGCGCATTCGATCTCCAACGCACTGCTTAGTACCAAGTAGTCTTGGGCATAGTAGTTCGCAACTGAGATCGCTCAATTTAGTTCGCCGCTCCATAATGAACTAGTTCACTCTTCTAGTTTGTCAGCTCCCAGCTCGAATCAAAGAAAGGCAGATCGTTCGCTCGTTTTGATATTGCTCCCATTGCATGCGACAAGATTATGGAATGTTCTACTTTTACCTACAATTTTTGGACTCTCCGCCTTTGAATAAAGGTGTTTGCTGTTTCGCAAACACCTTTATTCAAAGGCGGCGATAATAAATAAAATGATCATTATTCTATATACCAAGGTTTATTGTTGCAATAAATAACTAGTTTAGTGATCTTTTTGTATTTTGTCCCGTGTGTGACGACGTTAGTTCAGTTGACGCCGTGCTCGCTCTTTCGGTCACGAACTAGCGAACTACGGATCGGGGAATGAGGGATCTAGTTCGCGTAGTTCATCTGTGGGAGCGCTCTTACGACCTAGTTCATCCGCGAACTACACAAGACTAATACCGCGAGTTGAAATTCCAATACTGTGGGTTTCGACGCGTTAAGGTGCCCTCTGTTAGATTCTCAATGGTCGGTTCAATACCGAGAGTTCAAATTCTAGTGCGCCATTAAAACCTGCCGCGAGATTTCCAAACGTTGTCTAAAAGCGCTTTCCGTCATTAAATGAAAAAATTTGAACATTAATTTAATAGCACATAAACACCATTCACAACTATTTACACTGAAAAAGCTGAAAGCGCGCTAAATTAAAGCCGGCAACGAGTCGGAACACCTTTTGCTATTGTGGGTGTCCGTCTATTATGGCAGCTGAAACCACTTTTCATCAGGTGGGCAGCATCGTAGGCAGTCAACCTTTTGATACTAAAACATTTTTTTTTTAAATGATATCCAAATTAATAGATCTGTTAACTTTCTTTGTTCATAAAATTTTAAGCAAAATATGAGCAGGCCCAGTGATAGCAGCCTCGTATATACAAGTGTGTAGGTCGGGAGTTCGAACCTAGACAGGTGCATCACTTTGTGTAATTTATTTCATTGCCACTGCTCAAAACGGTGAAGAATAGCATCGTGGAACCAAAAGTTGGCATCGGCATGTCCTGGAACCAAAAATGTTGAATGTTATAAGCTGATTTTATTATTAAGCAAAATATTTGCCATCAAAATAACAACTAGTCTCGGGATATCACGGACTTTACCAGAATTAGTACCTAATCATTAGTTGAACATGTGGCGAGTTTGCGAATTGACCTATGTAATGACCTTTTAGTTTCTACGTACAATTTTCGAAAGCAAGTGGTCGTGTTTTTTTTTTTGTGGTCGTGATTGTTTCTTTGGTCGTGTTTTTAGTGTTTTAGCTCTAGAACAGAAGTTCCCAAACTTGATTTCTTGTAGACCAGTTTCAAAATTTTACTGGTTTTTTGCTCCTTTTTTTTGAGTATTTATCTTATTGATTTTTTTCCCAAGGCAATGTAGACCCCTGAGTGAACCACATTGAGGATCACTGCTCTAGACATTTATCTAATTGGTACATTTTCTTCTTCCAGGGTATAGTTCTGCGGGACCTAGACCACACTGATGCCATCCCCAGCGTCACAGCCGGAGGAGTCGGCTTCTCCTACGCCAACATCAGGCTCAAGAGCGACCGCGGGTCAGGACTCAACTACCAGCTCGAAATCTACGCATAATTTCAAAGACAACACACCGAAATAATAAGTACCTCTAAAGCTATGTAAGGTATAATTTTAAGTATCGCACATTCATTAGTTCACTCATTACTTTAAATAAATAATTTCAGGAGGATTACAATAAAGAAAAACATAGAACCTATTTGTTTTATTTCAATTAATTAGGTGACTCATATGAATTAAAATAATAACACACACGTTAACTGAAATTCTTTACTATTGTGAATTCATTTACATAAAGTTATGGTCACACGGTCACACAATAGGTTAATTCACCGCAACAATTTCAACAACTACTACCTACTAACAAAATAATAATGATAACAAATGAAAGCCGACAACTATCCTCGTAAAATGATTATATTACATGTTAATTTTATAAAGCTAATAATTTAATAAACTTCTCAAGGATTGGGTTGTTACGCTTCATGTTAATTTTTGGTTATATCTAATGAACCTGAATTTTAATTATAAACCGACCAGGATTACTTTGATTAAACGAATGACGTCTTAATTTTCTTAAGTACCCGATTGTGCTAGAATAATTAGAACAAATTTCCATGAAATTTTCATAGAAATTGTGCTACAAGAGTCGCGCCGCCCCTGTCTACGGAAACCTTTAATCGCAGTGCGAAACTAAAATATAGTAAGTAGTATTTTTTATCAACAATACATAACATCGCGCCTATAACACCCACATTTCGGTAGTTATGTTTGACTCCCATGTATTTGAGGGCGAGCCTATTGCTTTCAACTGGCAACGATTCCAGACTCCGGGCTGCTACTGAGAAATTCCTGATAGAAGATCCGAATATCAATTTGCCCGTAGTTTTGATTGAAACTGCCTGTTTTATATAGAACACAAACCATAACAATGCATAAAGGTTATTATGTCCGCCGCGTAAGGAAAACGTTAAGAGGAAAATATAGCGAGCCGTCTGAATGATGTCACCCTCTGTGGGCAACAAGAGACCTCACGACAACAGGAAATCTTCATTTAGCGAGGTTGATTGCCGAATGATGGCCGACAATTGCCGACCAGCCGACCGTATTTACAAACTTCCTACATTTACGAATAATGTTTTAAGCTCGGTGATCAATCCTACGTGTTCTTTTTGTCTAGGTCTAGAAAAACTTTAACTCAGACTGTTTTATTTAGCGACTAGTTTACCTGACGCTAATTAGGCGAAGACAAACGACTTTCTTTTTGCTTCATGCTTTCCAAAAAATTAAAAGATCTGTAAGGAGATTGTTTACACAATTATATCTGACTTCTGAGTAACGTGATAATAGCATTAATTTATAACAGCTGTGTTTTTAAATTATGTTATCTTGCTACTTTAATTAAGTTTCGACCTTTGCTGAGCCTTGGCAGGTTCGCGAATACACTATCTTTATGCTCAATATTTGATGTAGGAGCTGGAGGGAGAGTCACATGCCTAAGTATACTTAATAGTTAGTTCTTAAGTACTTCAACGTAGCTTCCATGCCCGGCTCGATTACGGCTAGACAGACACTTTGCCTGCACTAAGTGCCAACTTTCTGACTCCATAACAAGATTAATGCTTCATCATTTGTGATTCATTTTTGGATTCTGTAGAAATCTTATGTTCTTTCTTTCAGTCTGTCACAGCTGTCATAATATACGAGCACCTTTAATCAAATTCGTCGAAAACTAGGACATTTAAAATGAAAATGGAGCCACTCAGCTGGTGTTAAATGACTTTCGATTGCCTTACATCTTTCTGGGAAATTCATTACAGTATATAAAATATTAATATTGTTTTTATTTTTTCATATTTTGAAATAATTTGTCTCTATGGAATGTTACGAATGATCTGAGAAGTACGTATGAGGCTGTTCAATTTCGAGTCAGAGCCCTACACATAGTCATTCCGAGGCCTTGACCACTATTGTACACTGTTTGTTAGGTATCAATCTAGTCTAAGTGTGAGTCAACCCGTGACTGAGGCCATTGTTTTGAAGTTTATTATAATAAACAGGAAGACGCATTTGATGCGCGCTGGCGTAATATCCTGATTCGTCTAGCTGTGAACGGTGCGAAATACCATACCGAGTAATTGGTTATATACTCTACATACCGCTTGCGTAAACGATTGTTTGTTGGTACATTAGGCTTATAGTCTTTATTTAAGTCACTCAAAAACAGCACTCAGTCTAAAAGTTTTGCCAATCTATACACCCCGCATTTATAACCACTCTCAATACAAACATAAGACAGACTGAAAAAACCTTTAAATTGTAAAATGTGTTATGTGAATTTCATACATTGACAACATAAAAGGGCATTTTTTTTTCTATTTCAAATAATTCTAAGAGATAGAGAGCATTCTAAAGTCGGAGGATCTCTTTTATGAGAGTGATTTATCAATGTATCAATGGGCTTTAGATTCGACTTCTAGCTTTCACAAATATTTAAGTAAGTAATGTAAAGAGAACAGGTAGGTATATGAGGTACCTTATGCATATTGTGTCTCAGCTTCACCGTAATCTTTTGCTGTCCTCGGATATTATTTTATACGGCTAATGTTCAACAGGTAATAACGCATAAACGGCACACGTATGATGACAGGGATCCTATTATCGCCCCTCGACCAAAGACCCGGACCCGCCCGTCCTATACAAAGGGTCTCCGCTAATTTATTACCAAAATATCTTTAACACCACCCGCCTACAGATAATTAGACACCTACATTACGAAATATGTTCTCTAAAATATATGTGAGAGGTTCGGATTATGTTGATTACATAGCTATAAGGTAAATATAACGAGTAGTCTGCGTTGTAAAGGTAAAATCAATAGAGCTCGAGGTTCTTTCTTTACGATTTGTCAATTAGAATTTGCCCTCGGGAGCACGCAACGATAGGCTTGACGTGTATGCAGAAGGCATGCTGGCAAATGGAGCAGAAAACTGCTGCTGGAATAAGTTATACAACGTTAATCTTTTTCGATTAACTTATAAAAAAATCTTATTCTATTATTAACAATAGGGACAGAGACTGTACCGCCAGCAGATCTCTCGTCCGCGTTGAAATATCACGTTAAGAATAACTACCCACCAGGTAAGAACTCTTCAGCTTTATAATCTCAAAGCATGAAAACTCCAATATCTCAGAGACATCAACCACATCCTAAGAGATAACAATTGAAATATATTTAGAGCGACATTCCATTAAAGCTCAGACTTTGAGTGCTATGCATAAAATTGGGCATAATTAGTGAAAACATGCTTAGCCTTCCGGCAGCTAAAATGAATTCATAAATATGCCGTCCGCTCTACAGATTTATAGCAGATCAATTTTGTGTTAATTAGAAAATGTCACTCCTGATCGCTTTGACAGCTTTTACGAAAACAGGGAGTCTGTTTTGACGATAAAATTAATTTGAAACACATGTACAGTGTAGGAACGGTTACTTCGTAGAATCATAGTTAACATTTTGGCAAAATGAATTTGATACTCAGTAACTACATACATACTCGTAGATTTGTTAGAAATCTAAATTCTAATCACTGGAAGTTACTAGGCTATGTTTATTTTTCTAACAACTCTTCAATTTACTGAGAAATCTATGAAATCGATTGGGATACTGCAAGTAAGCCTGTAATGAACCTTTGTCTTAGAATAGCCTAGGGCATGAAATAAAATTCAGTACAAATTGGATAAGTCCTAAAATAAATGTTAGTTCAGTGAACATTCTTAATTAATTCTGAGGATGAATCTATCGTTAGAAGAGATACGTATTTCAAAAAGAATGACTGCATTATTAACCCATCGATGATTGGCCTAGGTTCTTGACATTTTGTTTCGAATGTAGGTAGTTCTCCGTTCATTACGGAGTTTCAAATCAATTATTTATTTTTCAATAATTTAGTATGTCAATCGTATTAATACCACTTAATTCTGACCTTTGTTATCAAGTGAAGTATTTTAGGTGCATGATATTGACGTTTAATACATGACTATTAGTGTGAATAATCAATTATTATTGAAAGCAAAATAATTGAATAAAATGTTATCTTATTTATTAATAAAATAAAACCATTTGCTTCGATATCACATTCATATCAAACACATGAGTGAGGTTTGGTTATTATATCTTGTTTCACTTCAGCGGTATTGAAACACGATATAATTCCCAATGTTCCTACACGCGCTTCTAGAATCAAGATTCTCCTTACACCTGCGGCGCTTACTATAAGTAAATAGTACTACCACATATGAGATAATAAATAGCATATGTACCTACTAATGCGAGATAATAAGATAATATAGCGGAGAAGTCAAGTGCAGTTAATGAACAAGCAGTACGTCATGCAGTAGTCAGGTAACTCCACCCCCCCCTCACCCCTTTTCCTTCCGCCTCGTGCTTGTGACGTCACTGACGCGAGTCGGTGCAACGCCGTCGACTTCGCCGGATCCGCAATTTCCCAACCTGGAAATTACAATTCCTAATGAAAACGCAAACGTTGATAGAATAACATCCGCATATACAAAACAACGTTATCGCAGATGCAGCATCCTTCATGGAATGATAAGAAATACCATTTAGTGTTGCTTCCTTGTTTTTTTTATCCTCCTTTACGGAGTCCAAATGATTTGTTACGTTATTCCTTTTTGTTTTTTCGCTAGGGTTTCATATCTTAGGTGCGTTTAACAAACACAAATAATGGATACACTAGTTCCAAGTCACTAGTACAAACTTGTCAACTATCTGTGGGATATTTCTGCTTAGCTGGACTCTTAGCCGCAATCCCCAGCGCTGAACCCGACCTGCCACTACCATCTCCTATTGAGCCGACATTTAATACGTCAGTATATTTGTTTATTTACTTGACATGTGAACATAATTCTGCAAAATGTACCTATAGGTATAAAAGTCCCATACACGAAATCCCTATAATGTTGTATTGTATCTATTTCCTTGTCTTGGTTATCCTTGCCATTTTCCTGTCCGTGGTGTAATTGTGCTTGGATTTAACATAGGCAAGCCTGACCTTTGCAGTTACTTTAACCCTCATTGAGCACCTAAACTATAACCAAAAACTCAAAACATTTATTTCAAACTAGCTTTCGCCAGCGGCTTCACTCGCGTTGGCGTCAGAAATTATCCCGCAGGAACGTACTACCGAAAAGTATCCTATGTGTTACTCCAGGTTATAAACTATTCGTGTGTCAAATTTTATTCAAATCCGTTAGGCCGATTTTGCGCTATTGCATAACAAATATCCAAACGTGCAAACTTCACATTTATAATATTAGAAGGATAGTAAGATAAATCAATAACAGGCATTTTTGAACTATCAAAAGACTGATCGACAGTCAGAAACATGAAGCTAGTTACCCATTCCAAAGCATAGTACTAGGTTCCTATTGATGAAGAACCGGCAAGAAACTCCACGAACACTCTTTTTTCAAAATCAAAATGTTGTTGCAAAATATTGGTTACATCATTCATGTTGAAATTATACATACGAGAATGATATAGATAGACATGCACGTCAAAAGCATGCATAATCGTAAAAACAAAAACAAATATCACAAAAAAATAAGTCGTGGCAGCTAACAGATGACCAATGCCTACTGACGGAGCCCGTTCACGAACATGACGTATGGATTAGCACCATTCAGCTTAACCATTTCGAAGGTAACTTAATGATCTAACATGCACGCCTCCACCAGCGAGACATTTGAGTGAGCATGACATAATCTCAGCTGTCCTGTCAGAGAGCTTTCAAATCAATGAAAAGACGTACCCAGTTAATGGTAGCTTTATGGTACGTACGTAGTGCTCACACATGTGCTATTCAATCAAACAATACTAGGAAATTTAATTTGTACAATGCAAAGGTAGTTTTTACAATCTTGAGCAGTTTCAACGATATTTTAGAATATTAACCAATTAGTTTATGCGCCCTTGAAGAGCAGGACCAGCACTGAGACGGCATTTTGCTAGCGATATAATCCCTCAACTTATAATATGCTTGGCTGTATAGTGTGCGTTGTATAATACAAGATTTAAATATCTTTACATAAATGTAATTGGGAGTATTTTGGGAGATATTTTACTGTAACATTTAAACGGTAGGTATCCCGTGACCCTGCCAGGGTCGCGACATTTATTCGAAAGAGTTACCGTGGCCTTGGTATAAAGGCAACTGAAAGAACACGGGGTTTTAGTCAATAAAAGTCTGACACGCCCTTCCCCTAAGCCCAGAGCGGGAAACATCATTTGCTGATTTCCCATCCACAAAAAAAGAGAAAAAACCGGCCAAGTGTGAGTCGGACTCGCGCACCGAGGGTTCCGTACAAACCTGTAGGTATTCTCGGTTTATGCATAAGGTTTATGTTTATGAAATTAAATGTTTTAATTTTTATATTGAATTGATTGAATGAAAGGTAAATTGCGGTTTACGATTTATGACGTATTAAAAAAAAACTAGTTACTAGATCTCATTCAAACCAATTTTCATTGGTAGTTTATATGGTTATGTACATCATATATTTTTTTCAGTTTTATCATTCTCTTATTTTAGAAGTTACGGGGGGGGGCACACATTTTACCACTTTGGAAGTGTCTCTCGCGCAAACTTTTCAGTTTAGAGTAAAATGATATTAGAAACCTCAATACCATTTTTGAAGACCTATTCATAGATACCCCACACGTATGGGTTTGATAAAAAAATTTTTTTTTTGAGTTTCATTTCTAAGTATGGGGAACTCCAAAATGTATTGTATTTTTCCTATTTTAGTGTGAAAATCTTAATGCGGTTCACAGAATACATCTATTTACCAAGTTTCAACAGCATAGCTCTTATAGTTTCGGAAAAAAGTGGCTGTGACATACGGACGGACAGACAGACAGACAGACAGATAGACGGACAGACAGACATGACGAATCTATAAGGGTTCCGTTTTTTGCCATTTGGCAACGGAACTCTAAAAAGGCATCCCATGACGGATGAGTCTATTTTAGCTAGTCTGAAACCTGGTTGAACTAGTTGGTCCCTCTTTCTTGTCTTATAGTGGTGTCTTTATGTGATAGACACCACTGAATAGATTTAGTTTTTCCTGGTAGGTGTGACCGGATATTGCAAGCGTGTGTTCCCTTGTACCTTTAAGGTACAAGTTGGTAGCCGACTGCACGCAGCAGCAGCAGACGACATTTCATAGAAATACGTAGAAACCAGTAGTGTCACTGCGACACGTCGTTTGCTGCAGCTTCATGTCGTCTTCAAACTTGTACCTTTACGGTTACGTGAAACAAGTCTGAACTGAAATAATTGATGTCGCAGATCGACTGACCTACGTTATGTACAATGTGGTTCTTAGAAACAATTATCTTAATATCGGATAGAGTTTAAATTAATTAGGTACTATATTACTCTTGGTACTCGTTGGTTTAGTGGTAACAAGCGCTACTGCTGAGCATGAGGTCCTGGGTTCGATTTCCAGGTCGGGCAAAGTGTTATTGGGTTTTTCCATCTGGAATTTCTCAGTAGCAGCCTGGAGTCTGGATTTGTGCCCGGTTGATGGCAATAGGCTCGCCCCCTATTACATGGGACTTAAACATAACAGGCAAAATGTGGGTGTACTATAGATACACCTCTGCCTAACCCTTCGGGGAAACAAGGCGTGATGTTATATTAACTTTTTTATTGCAACTATGTGTGTGTTGTTTTGTGTCTGTGCTGTGGGCAGGAGAATAATGATAATGATTGTAACTGTCACTAATGACTTACAAGAAAATTTCTAACAAACTGTATTTTATTTGTGTGCTATTAATTATTTGTACAAACATTAATTCTAATAATTAATTTAACCATTTTAGAAATTCTGCTCTTCCCTCAGTCATAAATAAGTATACGTTTCATATTTAAAATTCTTGTAAAAATAAACTTATTCTCGAAGTGGCACCAAATGTTCTGAGGCATGAGCGAAGTTGGCCGCTCACGACGCGCACGAAGGATAGCGTAAGCTACAATTTATGAGGCAATTCATCAGATCTCTGAAAGCTCCAAGAGCCTTATTCCATTCCTGTGGAAGAGGGCATGACAATGCAAATTATATCGATACCACATTGCCAACATTTGTTTGTACTGCTGGCCATGTCAGCTTACATTGCACAAACAGCGAAAATATATCGATTTGTATGTTCTTAACGTATTTTGAAACGTAAGGTTGAGAGACTTCCAGAACTCCGTCGCTATATTCCAATTTTCATCAAAGAAAATTAATTCATGAGTTGGTATTTCGATATTTTATTAGGTTAAGTACTACGTACTACAATTTTTTAGTATCTCACTGTAGAACAAAGACCTCGCTTTCTTGTTCACCGCAATTTTGCGCCAGTTCTTTTCTGAAAAATAAGTAGTTCCATGGTAGGTACAGAAGAATTGTCCGTAACATTGATTTATTTTCTTCTCCGACAAAGGTAACTAGAATTCTCTCAATATTCGTTTATCATAAAAGTGCATTAGGCAGTCACAGGTTGCCAGTCCATTTCCAACCTCCATAACTTCTCTCAATTCCCTATTGTGACTGTCGCGATGAAAATGCGCTACATCTGCTGCTGTTGTGACGTGGCCAGCCAACTACTTTCAGAACTAGGTAGGTACCTATAACAAGAATAAAAACAATATGTGTACCTAATCAAATTCCACTTCACAACACAGGATTGATTAAATCAGTTTATACAGAGATAACATTCGAAAGTTTAACAATTACTTTTCCTAGTGAGATTTCTAAATCGGCACACACAGTCGAGATAATTAAGATAGACCGAAAAGGAACTAAAACAGTAAAGCTATTATTTTGATGAAAAACTTTGAGTTTTGTTTCATTAAACTAGTGAGCAGTCATAACATTGTGAGCCTTTCAAACACAAGCGCCTACTAAAACGGACGCTTATTTATGTAGCTGGTACGAAAAAACGTGCTATGTAATATTAGCACGTTAAACTCACTTGCTGTTACAGTGATGAATTACGTCACGCTATGAGGCTAATAAAGCCTCAAGGCATGACTCCAGATTATGGAGTTAATACGGACGGAGCACCGAGGGTGTTTGTGGAAGACGTTATAGAACGTGTATTATGTATCAAAATCGTTAAGTAACTCCCCCCGGCGCGCAAACACCTACTCCATTTTAAATATTTTAGAGCTGTACCCGATCGCTCTTTAATATTCCCGGTGAAAACATATTTCGCCTCTTCCCGCTCAATTTATTTCTGAAAAATTCGTCGTTAACGGTTGCCGACATCAGAGAACGGAAAGTTATAGGTGCACGGCTATTTATGTGCTGCGATGAAACGAAAACATGAAATAGCTACTCCTTATTAGGTCGTACAAATATAGTTCGCTGTAAAGGAGTAGCTTATCTTATATTATACCTAAGAAAGCGGGCTAAGAAAGTAATGCTTACAAACTTAACACATTAGCTACGATAAAAATAAACTAGAGCATAACATACATTACTTAAGTAAACCTACTTAAACTAAACGAAAATCAATGTTTATAGTACAGAAACATTCATCACAAAGTTATAAATGTAATATTGCTATGTAACTGGGTCATCTACCTTGAACTATGTATCGAACAGATAAGGTCGAGACATAACTTAAATAACTAGCAGAACATGCGCAGGAGACCTAACTCACAAAACTATTTAGCAAGAACGTTACACTTCCATACAAAAGTTTACTTCCATAAGTACATTAAGCTATATACGCTTTCGACTTATCCCGCCGGACCGTTACTTAAAATTGCATCGTTTTGTTACGGGCTAAGTAAAGTAAGTACAGTGCTTAGTGGTACTGGTATTTGGACTGAGCTGCGGAAGTTAAATGAAGTTCAGTGTAATTACTCTCGGAGAGGCGGTTAACTCGGCTCGGTTATGGTGACAGCCACTGGCGCACGCCTCGTGTCGCCTTGCCTCTAATTGAGGCCAATATTAATAATGAAATACTGTTCCGGATAAAGGTAAATCGGTTTACACGAAATTTGAATAATAATAAAAATTGTTAACATCTGAGACGAAAATTCAGACAAAGGATCATAATATTTTGGGTAAAATAAATTCCTGAAATAGTGTGTGTTCTAAATTGATGCTGGTACTTACCGAACACAATATATAGTACATGTCACGCTATATACCTCCACAAATATGTATAGCAAATTGGAACATAGTGACAAGGCTGCAAAAAGTCCATATTACAAATGCGAAAGTTTGTGAGTATATGTATGGATGTTTGTTACTCTTTCACGAAAAAACTACTGAACAGATTTGGATGAAATTTGAAACACAATAAGTTTATAATCTGGATTAACACATAGGGTCCTTTTATCCCTGTAATACGTTTCCGCGGGATATTTTCCGACCTCCACGCGGGCGAAGCCGCTATTTACTAATAAGTCAGCAGGCAACAGATTCACACTGGATTTCGAAGGTAGTAGCAGCATAGTACACAGTACCTACATATCTATTACTGCCACAGTAGCTGTCTATTATATAGAGGTGCGGCTGAACAAACATTCCGCCTAACCATGGCGTTTATCCAACTATTTGTGAAATTCTAAAGCTTCTATTTGTCCGCGATGCATTCGCCTAGTTATACGGCCAACGACAAAATGAGTTGGACAACAGTGCTAAGAGCCAATTTTCATCGTTTTTTATTTCGTCCACTTTCAACACCCTTCACTAAATAGATGAATTTGAATTTGGAATTTTTATGTTCTACTTTTTCTCAGTTTCCACTGTGTATCATAATCAACAAACGGAAATTGATTATTTTAGTTCTATTACTGTCTTGTTAACCACTGTTACTAAAGCCACGAGATGCCCCGGATATCTAGGCTGTAGCTAGAACCCTCTTGGAAACAAAGCTTCTGAACTAGACATCTCAAGTTACTATCTATGTCCCGGTATTGTCTTTGGTCTGGCACTTCCTGCTAATCGTTTGAGACTGTTGCCAAATGAACATTATTAGGAATTTCTTGTTGTTGTACGGTACGGACATGTGTTTACTTACGTTTCATCATAGCGTGTTTCAAACTAATTAGAGAAAAAAGTTAAGAGGAAGTATAGTTTAACAAAACCGTTATTTCTAACTTTGTGAATATGTGTTTCACATTTCAGACTAGAGGTTAAAAGCTTATATTTATATTCAAATTCATTTCAAGTAACAATGACTCAATTGTTAGTATACTTATCCTATGCTAAAGTAACTTAATAATACATTCTTATATACATAGCGGCAGCACTGTCCGACGCCTCACCGCGGCTGTACCATTCCATGGGAAATGGCGCAGCAGCGATTCACGTACGGACAGTCTAGCCTGCTCGAGATTAGAGACAGGATACCAGCACAGCAGAACATTTTCATAAGTTAAAACATTCTATGACAGGGAGGAAACCAAGCTTACTTCATGTCTGGTATGGATATAAGGTACTTGATACAAATAAAGCCTACGCTCAAATAAGGCCTGTGGTGCGGAAAAGTTGGTTAAAATATATTTACATCTAGAATACATACTTCACACACGCATAGATGACAGCCCCACGAGTGGGCAAACAGTGCGAGAGAGGCCGCTCGCGCTCACAACGACGGTAGTGGCCGGTCGTTTGTGACAGACGGGCGTTTTCATTGCGCGTTATTAATTTGCCGTAATTTCTATCCAATTTTAATACGTTATTCTTTGAAGTTTTGTTTCAAGTAATGTATACGAATACGACGACGACGATATTATTCTTCAAAAAGGTAACTGTGACTTTAAATTGTAATTATTAGAATATGCGAATTAAATACTGCTTATAACATTTATGAAGTATAATGTACTATATAAAGCCTACTTTTAATATATGCCTTTTTTGCTGTCCCTAGGCCTTAACAGGAGTTTTTATTTTTCAATACTTAATAATATTTTTGAGAAGATATGTTAATTTTCAAATTTTTGCTTGTTTGGATATTTTTATATAAATTGTTCTTTATTTCTTGTTAATATGCGACTTCAAGTCTGACTAGCAATTTAAGCATAATATTTAGTAAAATAGCTTAAAAAGTTGTTCAAGGATATCATGGAAACACCTGATACAAGGCTCTGAAATGTATGTTTTCATATAATTAATACTTAAATAACAATATTCCTATAATTTAAGGATATATCAGCAGCGCCCTCTCTAGACATGGAATTGAACAGGTACTCATAGACTGGATCACAAACATGCTAAGCAAGCGCGTGGTTCGCCTAGAGGATGAGCAGCAACTGGCCATGATTGCCAGAGGCTGCCCCCAGGGAGGGGTGCTGTCACCCCTTCTATGGAATTTGGTGATTAACGAATTAATCGCCAGACTCAATGCCAATCACTACTACACAATAGGTTATGCGGACGACCTCGCCATCCTTGTCTCAGGGAAGGTGACGAGCACAATCTTTAACCTCACCCAACAAGCACTACGTATCGTAGAGAGATGGTGCAGAGAATATGACCTCTCAGTGAATCCCACTAAAACTGAGCTAGTCATGTTAGCCGCCTACCGAAATTGTTCAATATAGAACTTCAGCTGGCCAACGAAGTCATGTACCTCGGGGTCATTCTTGACAGTAAGTTAAACTGGAGTAGGCATTTAGACAGCAAACTAAACAGGGCCTGCATCACATTCTGGCAATGCAGGAAAATGATAGGTAAGAAGTGGGGCTTATCCCCCAAAATCATACTTTGGCTGTACACCGCAGTGATCCGACCCATGATCACCTACGGGGCCGTGGTCTGGTGGCCCCGCAACAAGCTTATTACAGCCTCCAACAAACTGCAACGCATGCAAAGACTAGCCTGCATGGCGGTCACGGGCTGCATGAGGACTACTCCGACTGCAGCCATGGACGCCATGCTGGGACTACCACCGCTCCACCTGTTCATACAGCAGGAAGCCACGATGGCGGCAGCGCGTCTGGACGCAACCAACCTCTTGAGAAAGAGAGACACACAACACACCGCGCTGCATAAGGAACTCAACAATGAGTTCCCCATCACCAAGGCTATAAATGGCCGGGTACCCAAACAGTTCATTTTTGATAAAAAATACAGAATCCAGCTTCACGAAGATCGCCGGTGTGAGGGTCTGCGCCCCACTGAGCTGCGCATCTTCACGGACGGATCAAAAACAGACAGTGGCACAGGTGCTGGAGTCTTCTCGCAGGACTTCAACATACATATAGCCACACCATTAGGAGTCCACAATACAGCGTTCCAGGCGGAATGCATTGGGATCACTCTTGCTGCCTCAGCCATTATGGCCAGGGCAGTTAAAGACCACTCGATCCGCATACTCTCAGACAGTATGGCTGTTCTGCAAGCGCTGGACAGTCACTCGATTGACTCTGAGCTAATATACGAGTGCCACCAGCGCCTCAACCAGGTGGGTAGCCTCAATAATATAACTATTCAATGGATAAAAGGACACCGCGGTTCGCTAGGTAACGATGCCGCCGATGAACTTGCCAGAAGGGGGTCGAGCATGACACCGGTGGGACCAGAACCCATCGCGCCACTCCCCTTTGGGTTCCTACGCTCTCTGGTAAGAAAACGTACCAGGGATCTACACTGTAAGCTATGGATGGACCAAAGTGAGTGCAGGCAGGCCAAGGAAGCACTTCCTACCATCGATGCCCGCCTCACTAAACAGGTCCTCCGGTTAGACAAACGACAGCTGCGTATGGTTACAGCAGCAATAACTGGCCATGGGTCGTTTAATAAACATCTATTTGTCATAGGCGCAACATACGCGCCTCACACCGCACCACATTGGCCCTCACCCCTCCCCATCACACACATACATGCACACAACACTTGCACATCACACTACACCCCACACAAATACACTACACACGCATACTCAACTAAGTTAGTTATAGTTATATTTCATTTCATTTTGTATTCCTTTTACTTTGTAATTATATATATTTCTGTGTTTAAGTAACAGCCTGTAATGCTCAAAAACTGATCGACCTCTATTATATAGCGAAGACACTGCCTCCTAAGATACAGGATCTTCCTAGTTTAGGAGACAGGGCTCAAATTTTTGTATTTGACTGTATTTTATGAATATGTGTATGCAAATCTGTGTCAAATGTTCTTTGCCAATAAATATTATAATATAAAGGAGTTACAGATAGTCCGCTGTGCAGGGCCTGCACTGAGGACGACGAGACAGCAGCGCACGTGCTTCTAAACTGGCCGGCGATCGCCACATACAGGGCCAAGTACTTCGGTAACCCAGGTACCCTACGTGAGATAGTCAGCAACATCAAGGCGTTGCTGGCCTTTCTCGAGGAGCTGGGGTGGATCGAATAACCGATTTCCCTCCCGTACGCAAAATACGTGCTCAGACGTGGAGTTGCGGACACCAGCCCGTTCTACCTGTTACCTATTTAAGGATATAGGCTTTGTTCAATCACTGTGTTTTAAAAAGACCTAAGGGTAAGGTTCCTGCATTTACCTCGCTTTAAGTGATTTTTGATAAAAGATTACCATATGTTTTCTACATTATTTAAAATATATAAACCAAAGAATAATGCCTTGCTTTTATTTATCATCTATTTCGAATAATTTATCAAAATATGAGTGTTTCAAATTAGGTAAGCCTTATTTGTATCACTTACTATATTTTAATATTGAACTTAGTATTTCTCCTATTAGGTTACGTGGCCCACTTCAAGAAGAATCATCAAATAAACTGGTAGAAGGACAAGATATAATTATATTTACTCATTTATTTTCGTTTTCATCGGATAAGTACAGCAGTCCAAAGCACCTAAATAACAAGAAAGACACCAATCGCAAATTGTCTACAGTCTCTTAAAAATAAATCAGGCACTTTTTATTGCCGCGCGACACGTAACAAAATGGATTAAACTTATACTATGTTGATAAAATAGCTTTTTAATTTGTCGCAACAATCATGAACAGTACCTACCAACACTGGAAAGACTAGTGTTTCGTTGTAAATTTCCAATTACCAAACTTACATCCTCTATTAAGTTTGGACCTTTGTATGGGAAGGGAATTCAGAGAATTTAATATTGTTCGATTTTCCTCAATTCTCCGAAGTCATAACATCTTCTGGGTAGTGTTCTTAAGTAAAAGCTAGCTATTGGCTTTCGGATGTCTAATATTTTTTTTGTCTGTTTTATTTAGCTGTAAGTCCTCCATGTACTAAATAAATAAATAAATAAATAAATAAAAGCCTATTAGAACCCCAATGCACTATTTAATAGTAGTTATTCGGGCAATCAGTCACGAAAAGTACAAAAGTACCTTTAAATATTATGTTTCGTAAAACCTTAGCACAGATTGATAAATTATTTCTGGAAATAGGCATACCTATTTCTAGAAATGTTTCACGGGGCCTCTCAAATATTCTATAAGCAATGTTTTTCTCGAAAAACCTCATAAACCGAGAATTCATTCACAACTTCACTACGGAATTTACATGGTATTGAAAAGCAAACCACCTATTAATATTTACAGAAATAAGGGACACAACCATATGTGCCTTATTTCCGCGAATATTCGAAAAATAATTATGTTTTCCAGATAACAATTACACTTTATACTTCCAGCGAATAAATCCCCTTAAGACTCATCTGTAAATCAGCCTTATTTTGTTTGGATTAACGTAAATCCAAGTATTCTTGACACTTAAACCACTAAACCATTATCCATCAACTAACCAACAAGAGTTTACTCAGCCATCCAAGTTATATTTTCAAAGCTATTTAGAATGCGCACCACTTTGTGCTGGTAATGTGGCAAACCAATATTGGTCGACTTTTAACTCCTACTTTTATCAAATGAGAACATCGAGAAAATTAGTGGTACCCTAGCCTACTCAGATTTAAAATTAAACTTAATTTTGACCTCGTTATAATAATGGAGACCCGAGTCAATCAACTTAGCCGCTGTTGCGTGAAAGCTAAGTATACGTGTAGAATATTAAATACAGGCGAAAATAGTACGGTACGAATATTATTGTAGGAGATACTCGCATTAGTAATATGCGGAACAATATTTGTGTATTTATCGGTCGCTAGTGTTGTGATTCAACGCGCGAGGACGCGGCTGGGGCGGGCGCGCGTCGTGTTTGGCGACTCGGTGAGCAAACTCGCGCTCTAGCCGCATTTGCAATTCGTTTGCGGACTACGAAATACTCTGCACCCGACCAAGTCTTTTGTGTAACCGGATTTCTCGGTTAACGACCTAGATTCTGCATATTTATGCAGTTTGGTCACACAATTTTTCGTGTCTGTAACTATCTCTTAAGCCTTCGCTGAATGTGATGTGATGGTGATAACATTTCCTGGGTCGTTAGCCATTTGTTTCAGCGCTAACTTGTACCATATCCAGTCCATAGTTTTGCTAAACATACTTTTTTTATATAAACTGTGAAGATTAAACTTATGAAATACCACTTACTACTTTAACCCTGCAGTGGTCGCGCGGATTACAATTGAAATCCAGGGTATTAAAAAAATTAAATATTTCAAAACAATTCAAGTGTGTTAGCCGAGACTCCATGTATTTTAAGTTCGATAGTCCCCGCCCCCACTCAGTAGCGCTCGCGCATTGCCAATGCGTGGTTTGTCCCTGGAGAGGCTGTTTATGTATTACAAATTAACCCTGGATTACAATTGTAATCCGCGCGACAGCTGCAGGGTTAAACGGTCTGCCTCCAATTTTATTATAAGCAGATAGCAGCACCTGCTAGAAAAGAAACATAGTACCTATGTGTAGGTAGATAGATATATGGCAGAATGAGTCTTGTGCATGTAGGCAGAAGCCTTCTCATAAATATCGTGAGGATGCGAAGCCATTGTTCCATAACTGAAAATTGGAATGGCATATGGCAATCGCAGAAGCTGGAGGTAAGTTGGTATGAGAGTACACGAGGATGCTGCTACCCCTTGAAATCTAAGCTCCACGCAGATGAAGTTATAAGCTTTCGTTAGGTCCAAATAACATGGCTGGCAGCGCAAGATATCTTGAATTTAATTATAAAGTTATACAATAGTCGTATAGCTACGTTCATGAACCCGTTTAATGTTCACTTTATGAGGAAACAGTCTCAAAAATAAACAAACAAGATAAACATAGGTTCCGCACCGCCGCGCCGCGCCGCCGCGCCGGGGTAATAATCGTACGAGTGTGTGAGTGTTGCAGAGGCGAGAGAGGTCGGGGGCCTGCCTAGTTGCCTGGCTACCCTGCCCGCTGCAACATACACTAATGTTCTTAATTTTTACGCGGAGGGCAATACGAGCGAATCCAAGATTAACAATTGCCCTAAGCTGGGGAGCGAGAAAATTAACTTTTAAATGTAAATTTTACGAGGAAGTCATAACGTGAAAGCTGCCGCGGTTAGCTCTGATTTATTGCACTTAGAATTGAAAGTGTTAAAGGAGTTGCAATCTGAAAAAAGTTTTAATAGGTACCTCTTTAAAGAAATATAAATCATGATTGTAGAGCGAATTTAACTTTCGCAAAGTTGTCCAACATTTAGGCTCATCTACTTGAGTAGCTATTTAATGACGGCGCTTATTTCGCTAATCAGAAAAGTATTCATTAGCTTCACAGTAGACGAGGATGATTATATTTTATCCCACCCCTTCGCAGAGATCTGTGAAATTTCTCCACAATTAAACATACATTGTCAAAAAGTTGAGATATTTACTTGAGAGGCTCTGCTTAATGTCAACGTGTTTACATTAGCAAACTTATTTTATTGTAAAGAATTATAAAAGTTTCATAGTATATTGTAACTGACGTTTGTTCTCTTTTATTCAAATACCTTCAGTAAACACTGAAGACATTTGTGTTTTGAAACTCCCGTACGTATATTACGTACCGAGGAAGTTATTAACTATAGTGTCTATAACTTTAACAACAATTTTAAAATAATTATTTTAAGAAATGTTTTCCACGAATTTCCCACCAACATAACATATCAACAAAGGTTCAATTAATATGAATACGCCTGAAACTCATTCCGTACCCATATTTTTAAACTTGTAAGACACATTAATTCCGTAACAAATTTCAATTTCCAAGTACTTGGAAGCTTAACTCTTTGGACCGCAAAGTTATATGGATTGGAACTCTTTAGCGTTGACGAATGGTACGAGGTAACGAATGTGTACAATCAAAACTTTGAAAAGATTCATTGCCGCAAATTTAGCCAGCCAAAAATATGATCCAGCCTGAGTCAAAGAATTTGAGAACGGATGTGGCTCGGGGCTCGGGGCGCACACTGGTCCCAAATTAAAAAAAAGTGGACATTGATAGTAGACCGCTGATATTTTTTTTTATTGTTGATATAATGATAACAGATAAGGCAAAAAAATATTATTGTCCTACTTCAAATACTTTTCTCTATAAAAAATATTTCTTTTTTTTTTGTATGGGAGTGATTACATTTTACTCAATTTCTCAAAAACCTTAAGCGATGTCGAGATGGCATTCACATATGTTAGAAAACTAATAATTCTGAGTATTTGGCTCGAAGAAACTTATTGCTTATCTCTGCGTACTTTCGAGATAATAGTGACAGAAAATAACAATTTTTTTTAATGTTAATTGTTCGCTTTTTTTTAATCATAGCCTTACTCATATCGCAATAGGTCCGCTGGCCAGCAAAATGGAGCTTCGACGCGAGTTTGCCGGGATAACAAGATGGCCGCCTCTCATGACGTAACGTAATACGGTCACGAATCGCGCGCGTACACCTCACTCAGTGTACAACTAAATGTGGTTGCGATAAGACGTGTCCTTATTTTTTCTGTGCGCTTGAAGAAATGCTTGTTGTTTGTTTGTTTTGTTATTGTTGTATTTTGAATCTTTGGATTTTAAAATCAAATAATTTTTGTTTGTCTTTCTTTCGTCGAATTTGTTTTCGTAATTTTTTTTGTTAAAATCAAAGTCACTTTGTTTGTCAAATTAGAATCAAAGATATCAAATCTTTGATTCTAATTTGTTTTCAATTTTCCTTAAAATTATAATATGTCCGCATTTGTCACCAACTTAGACTTATACGTTGTTCTTAAATCAGGAGGTGGTTTTAAAAATGTCGAATTTTTATTTAATGCCCTTATTGAACGTATTGGTGTTGAATTGTCTTCCGAAGATTTGAGTAATATTAAATTATTTTGTCGTAATTTTTCAAGTAATATCTCAAAAAGATGGTCTGCTTCCAGTAGAGCTCAAAAGACCTTTCTTAACAAAAATTCAGACTGGTTACAATCCCAAATAGTTTGGCCAAAATGTCAAAATATCGATTTAAGCAGCATTTTTAAAGTTGCCGAGGAAGTAATTCCAAATTTCGAAACGCAAGTGGATACTCATCAATTAAGTTATGGTACAAGTAAAAAACCATTTGTTGATATATCTGATAAACAGAAGAAAAGGCGTTCTCTAACACTTCTAGATCACACAGAGGAGGAATTAGTTTATGCTTTATGTGCCAAATTAAAAGAGTCTAAAAAAACAAAATTAGCAGCTATATTAAACGAACTCAGCCAAAACAAGGAAAAATGTGAGATGGTACATGATGTGAAAACGAGGAAATAGAGATTTCTCAAGAGAATATAGACCCAAATATTAATCTTTCACCATAATATTTTTTCAGAATCGTTTGTGAACATATTCAACTTTATGTTTGCAGCTTAATATGTCTTCATTTTGATTGTTTTTTAGAACTGATGAAAGTACTCCTTCAGAAAGGTCATAGCTTTTCAGTCATTAGTGAGCCCCCATAACCTCTTTTACAGAGAAGTCTCTTTTTACTTATTTGACATTACGCATACATTATAATTATGTGCTAAAGTAAGGCTATGATTAAAAAAAAGCAAAAAATTAACATTAAAAAAAAATGTTATTTTCTGTCACTATTATCTCGAAAGTACGCAGAGATAAGCAATAAGTTTCTTCGAGCCAAATACTCAGAATTATTAGTTTTCTAACATATGTGATTGCCATCGCGACATCGCTTAAAGTTTTTGAGAAATTGAGTAAAATGTAATCGCTCCCATACAAAAAAAAAAGAAATATTTTTTTTACAGAAAAGTATTTGAAGTAGGACAATAATATTTTTTTGCCTTATCTGTTATCATTGTATCAACAATAAAAAAAAATATCAGCGGTCTACTATCAATGTCCACTTTTTTTTAATTTGGGACCAGTGTGGGGCGGTGCGATGCCGCTACTCGCAAAACTTTTTCATTTCCACGCAGAAATATAAAAAGCGGAAAACTTTCTGCGAATAAACTATCATCCTGGAATATTTTTAAAACTCCTACAGATTTGTTTAGTGACATTCTGATGTTCTTTTTAGGAACATCTAAATCAATTATAATCATGTTTAGTGACCTTATTGGTTGGTGATGTTCTTCAGAAAGGTCAGGTGCGTAGTACTGGCAACCGGCGTGCGTGTGTGACCAGATGTATGAACACAAACGAAGGAAAAAGATGTGTTATGATCGTAGCAGGCGTTCTGTAGTTTCCCCCCATAGAAAAAAGGCGTAAGATTATGAACGTATGTATGTATGTCTTTTCTATAAAAATAAACTATTTTAAGAGGGAAAATAATCAATGTTTCTTTTAGATAAAACTGGCATTGAGCTTTCCAGTTATGGTATTAATAAAATATTAAATCTATCATTCTAGCAAAATGTATACTTATAAATCTTCAAAAATCGATTCTATTTAGAGGTACCGCGAATCATTTTGCTGTCTGGAGTTTATTTGCGGTTCACAACACAGCGATTTGGAATAGCATCTTATCATATTTCAAGTAGAGTTGCAGTTCCATTTATTCCAGACTGAGTTCCCAAGCTTGGATTCAAGGCGCACACGGTAGAGGACAATATTTCAATTTCTTCTATAAATGTAACGGAGGCTCCTTGGTTCACCGGAAGCACTCAATTATGTTATAATCAAGGTGTCCGGGGGTCGAGAGCGACGCGCGACGGGGCAGGCGGCCGGAGCGCCGCGGCCCGCTACCAACCAACTTAAATGTCAGGCTTTAATGCACGACCCATTCATTATTAAAATACGACTCTCAGCGTACAACGACCCTCTTTGTAATAATACCTCGGTAGAAAGTTTCTACGTGGATATAATACTGAAATATACAATAATTTCTGTAGTCATCTGGGAATGAAGAATAACAACGGACTCGCTTATCAGGGCAGTTGAAATACACTTTCCTACTATGTTGAACAAACATTGCAATACAACTTTTCGCTGCAAAAAAAAAAACAGTATAGTCGGGTTGCGTATTTGAAAGCAAGCAAGTTTTAACGAGATGATTGTATGTGTGTGATTCTGAACCCAAAATAATAAAAAAGATATCTTAATCGGGCTTTAACTTTTTATTGGGTTTATCTTGTGTGTCTGTCGAGGTTAAAGGGCCTTCCCGGAAATAAGTGGGGTTTTTTACTGTTTTAGTTTGGAATACGGCATTCAATCACCTCGTAGTGGCTTGTTAGTATTCAAATGCAAACTAGACAAAACATTGTTGCAGCTCAATCCAATCTAGATCATTGCGAGGATCGTCTGGAGGACACGGTGGAGCATACGGTGGAGGTGTGCCCTGCCTGGGCAGGGCACCATCGTATCCTCGTGGAGGCGATCGGCGGCGGCGACCTCTCGCGTCCGGCCCTGGTGCGAGCCATGGTACGGAGCGAGAGGGAATGGGAAGCCGTCACCTCCTTCTGCGAAGCAGTAATGCTCGTGAAGGAGGAGGCGGGGCGCGTGAGGGAGTGGCAGTCTCTGCGCCTTCACGTCCCTAGCCGCCGCAGGAGGAGACGCCCCGGGCGTCGGGAGTCCATAGCGGACTCCCGGCCACCGTAGGCGCGAGCTTGCGGGTGGCGAGCAATGGGTAGCTCGCCGCCCGGTAAGGACCAAGCTCGGGTCGACGGCGCGTAGTGTTCCACGCGCGCCTCAAAGAGCTGTCAGCAGCGCTGAAGGGGTCTGCTAGGACCGATGCCTGCCGGGGTCGCGTGATTGTTCGAAAGAGATACCGTGACCCTGGCACATGGGCAACTGAAGGAACACGGGTGGGTTTTAGTCAGTAAAAGTCTGACATGCCCTCCCGCTCCGCCCAGAGCGGGAGAAGTCATTTGATGATTTCCCATCCAGAAAAAAAAAATCCAATCCAGATGTATCTATACGGAGTGGCAGGGAAATTGGTGTGCAAACTGAAACCATGATTCTTGACTCCGATAAAATCTTTCGTCCGTTATCATGAATCAGTCAATTAATAGTTTTTTTTTTTTTTTTTGATGGCAAATCATCAAATGACTTCTCCCGCTCTTGGACGGAGCGGGAGGGCGTGTCAGACTTTTACTGACTAAAACCCACCCGTGTTCCGTCAGCTGCCCATGTGCCAGAGTCACGGTGCAGGTGTCTCTTTCGAACAATCTCGCGACCCAGGCAGGGTAATTTAATACTTCAAGTATTAAACTTACATTTATTTATTTATTTATTCACAACAATTAGTACAACATCTTACAGTTAGTATTCCAATACGATGTTATACGCACTAATTAAACTATCTATACATATATTTTAAAATATACCTACTTATACATAACATTTAACAATTAACACAAAAATAAAAAATTTAAGTATTTTTCCAAATTTGTATGCCTTCTTCAATGCACCTTTGTGCTCCCGATACAAATTTCGGCAGGCTCTCAAACACATCTTCTGACGGCATATTATTTATGAGACGTGCGGCCCTTGACAAAGGGGCAAACTTCAGTAGGTTCGTCCTAGCCCATGGCACATCTAATAAAGCGGGGCGGCGACGCGCCCCCACATACCCGTCCGGGACGCGCAGCCGCAACGCCTCCAGCACATCTGAGTGGTGCACCAGCCCGTGCAGCACCCTCGCCACGTATTTTACTAATGCGATGTCTCTCCTAACCGCTAGCCTAGTGTACTCGACCATGCCCAACACAAACAGACTCGGATACATCAACGGGTAGAATGGGTAAACCAGAAAAAAACAGGCCTAGGTGCAACGTAAATATACTTACTCATTACGTACTATAAATATATATATATACCTCATTATATATATGCACATATGAAGGGTGTATTCTCCTAAAACTTGGGACCTTAACCAAACTGGCTTATGTAAATAAATACAGGAATATTCTGAAATAAATAAGACAAACAGTTGGTAATCATTAAGGTTATCGTTTATTGCTCATATAAAGAGCCTGTCAGTTTTTACGTATAAAATATCGCACCCACGATATATCCTGTAGCTAATACAGTCAATTACATAAGGGCCTATGGCAAAGTATTATCAGCTGCACGGTTTCAAACCCACCCGTGTTCCTTCAGTTGCCTATATGCCAGGGCCACGGTAACTCTTTCGAACAAATCTCGCGACCCTGGCTGGAAGCACGTTAAGCCGTTGGTCCCGGCTCTCAATCGTAGATCTCAGTCATTTACGGGTCCTCAAAAACCCGACAGTCGGATAACCAATCTTATCATACGATAAGTATTACCCATTACCAGGGTTGTGTAGGTCAGATAGTCAGACACTCCATTTAAAATACTGTTATTTAGCTGATATTGGTAAGACTGGAAGCCGACCCCAAAGAAAAAGGAAAAGGCTAGGAAGATGATTGTGATGACGTGTCACAATGCGATCGACATCAATCATGTACCTACCTACTAAGTTATTTATGAATCTTACAAACCAGGCTGAGCGACGCTACTGAGGATAGTCCCGTTAGTAGTTATCGACAGGTGTTGATTTAATATTATTTTCCCCTTAATACCACGTCCGATGAATATTATTTTATGACTAGCTTCTGCCCGCGACTTCGTTCGCGTCAAATTTTTTCTCCTGTAACCCTTCCCGTCGGCGTCGTCACATCGAATTGCATGTCAGTTTTCGATATTTTTTCGTTGCTGCTCCGCTTCTTTTGATAGTAGCGTAATGTTATATAGCCTTCCACAATAAACATGTTACCCAACACAAAAATATTTTTTTCAATTCGGACCTGAGATTAGCGCGTTCAACCAAACAAACCAACAAACTCTTCAGCTTTTATTAGTATAGATTTATGTGACTTCTACTATGTTAGTGTAAAAAAAAGTTAAAACATATCAAATTTATTGATCGTTCTATCGACGACAAATTTTCGGATTTGGATGACTACAATCTAAATCTGTTAACCTTTTGGTACATCAGAGCAAAATGTTGCACATCGACATTTGCTAAAAATACATACAAATACAGTAAAAATATAAGACAAGTCTGTTATTTATAATACTTGTAAAATTAATCTTCTTTACCTTAAATCACTTATTTTTTTTTTTTAATAAAAAGTCAAAGCATTTATTTCAAATATACACCTAAAGGGCACTTCTGAACGTCAACAATTACATTACAATAGAATTGATTCCAATTGCCACTTCCAAAAAGAAGATTTGTTGGTAGAAGAATGGGCAAGAAACTCTTTTAAAATGTTTTACGATATTTTGTACACATTAATTATTTAATTCTATGTGAAGACGATGCTCCTAGAATAAAACCACCATACCACGATTAGTACAAAGTATTAAAAATAAAACAAGGAGGGACAAATTAAATATCATACACTATTATATATTCACAAATATTGTAAAAAAAAGTTGTCAGTGTGTGAGTTAAAGTAATCACAGAATGTAAATCAATGTCATAAAAAAATATACAAATAAATAAGCAACCAGTTTGATTTTGTCTAGTGTCTATAGCTAAACAAATGTAGGAATTAATAAATCGCCCATGTTAGCTGTAAGTAAACTGCGCGGGTATTTTTTGTGATTTAGCATGTGTACAAAAACCGCAAAGAGCTCCGTCCGCTCGTTAATTTGCTCCTTTCTGTGTCGTTCACTCGTTCGTAATCAAACAATCGTGGCTGGCCGCTGATCGAAGGACGGGACTATAGCGATTTGTTACATATTGTGTTGATATTTCATTTATCACGGTGATTCAATTTTCCCAGCAATTAATCACTGAACAATAGCTATGGTCAGTGGACGACGGCTGGATGAAAAGATACACGAGGTACCCGCTGAAAATTATAAATATAGACGTTTGCTTGTCCACACACGTTTACACAGTCCTACGCGTTATTAGGAAAATGGCAACGCTTAAAATAACATTGTAAGGATAACATTACATTTGGCCTTAGAGATTGGATCTTACGTATTTTTGGATAACTTTAAGGTCAACAAACAATGTGTCACTCAGACCTAGATACCCTCCATCTTTATTACCAATGGTATTATATTAAACTGTGATTATAACGATGTTTTACATTCGTTTAGTGCTAAACGCATCAAGTGATTTGCAAGTGGTCATCATCCCACGATGGGCTGGTTACTCGCATATAATATCTCTACTATGTATTTTTATCATCTTTTTTTTTTCAGTATGGGAAATCATCAAATGACTTCTCCCGCTCTGGGCGGAGCGGGAGGGCGTGTCAGACTTTTACTGACTAAAACCCACCCGTGTTCCATCAGTTGCCCATGTGCCAGGGTCACGGTAGCTCTTTCGAACAATCACGCGACCCCGGCAGGCATCGGTCCTAGTAGACCCCTTCACTGCTGCTGACATCTCTTTGAGGTGCGCGTGGAACACTACGCGCCGTCGACCCGAGCTTGGTCCTTACCGGGCGGCGAGCTACCCATTGCTCGCCGTCCGCAAGCTCGCGCCTACGGATTTTTATCATCATCATCATTTCAACCGCTTCACTGCTGGACATAGGTCTCAACAAATTTGGGAGGGTTTTCCATAATCACCACGCTTGGCAGGCGGATTGCCGATCGCAGTATGGTCGTGAAATGTATAGAGAACGCTGCTGCCCGTTCTCTAGTAAGCCCCTTAGTCGCCTCTTTTTTTTTTTTTTTGGATGGGTAATCATCAAATGACTTCTCCCGCTCTGGGCGGAGCGGGAGGGCGTGTCAGACTTTTACTGACTAAAACCCACCCGTGTTCCATCAGTTGCCCATGTGCCAGGGTCACGGTATCTCTTTCGAACAATCACGCGACCCCGGCAGAATCACGCGACCCCGGCAGCTTAGTCGCCTCTTACGACACTCTCAATGGGATGGTGCTATTCTTCACGTCCTGCACCACACGAAACTATACATATAAATAATGGAACAAATTTATAGTTTACACTAGAAAACCACGGTTTTATAAATGCACGTAAAAACTAAAAACTTAATCGTAGTCAAAGTTCATTACAAGACCTTTCTAACAAGTCCAAATACGGCTATGATACGATATTCCATCATGGAATGCCAGTGCCTATCTTCCGGCTTCATCATCAGACCTTGAAACTTAATCGTGGTCAAAGTTCATTACAAGACTTCTCTAACAAGTCCAAACACAGCTATGATACGATGTTCCATCATGAAGGTCCAGTTCATATCTTCCGGCTCCATCATCAGATCAGTTCGACAGTACCATATTACTGTATTGTCATCAGACCTACATATAGCTGCCAATTTTCATGACGCTACGATCCTTGGAAGATGGTTAAATTAGTTACCTTAGATTCCATTACATAGTTACATACAGGTCGACCTAATAAAAGCGTGTTAATAAAATCTAGACACATACATACATTAAAAAAAAATTGAAGTGTCTGTTTGTATTGTCAAAGTAAAAGCTATTTACTAAATGCATATGAAGTATCATCATAATCATTTCAGTCATAAGACGTCCACTGATGGACATAGGCTTCCCCCAATTTGGAGGGCAACCATTAGCAATGAAGTAATACGGGAC
Source organism: Aporophyla lueneburgensis (assembly GCA_932294355.1). Classification (NCBI taxonomy): domain Eukaryota; kingdom Metazoa; phylum Arthropoda; class Insecta; order Lepidoptera; family Noctuidae; genus Aporophyla; species Aporophyla lueneburgensis. Next base: position 13,578,839 of record OW028746.1, on the reverse strand, counting down.
ATAAAACAATAAATCATTATTTTATAGATTTTGTATGTGTGTCTGTCTATCGGTTTGTTCCGGCTAATCTCTGAAACGACTGGACCGATTTTGATAAAAGTTGTAGGAATACTTTGAACCCTGGGGAAGTACATAGATATTTTTATTGCCATCCAACGCGTATGAAGCCGCGACTGGGTGCTAGTATTACACGATTATTATTATAAAATAATAAAGCTGAAGAGTTTGTTTATTTTTATTAGTGTTAGAACACGCTCATCTCTGAAACTGCCCGTAAGAATTAAAGGCTCGTTCAGACTAGCGCGACGCGACGGTCGCGCGTGATTTGGCGATTTATATCCGTAGAACAATTTCTATGACCATGTCGCGGCGCGACAGGTCGGCCCTGTGTGAAAGGTCGCGCGCGTTTTCATAGACATGTTCTACGGATATAAATCGCCGAATCGCGCGCAAGCCTTAATTTCAAAAAACTTTTCATTTGATGGCCCAGTTCTTGAGGTAGTTTATAGGCTATTTAACATTACGCTACGTACTTAAGCAAAAAAGAAAAAGAGTCAGAAATCACGCTAAGTGAAACTAAGTAATAGCGCGGGCGGGAAATATGTCTATTATATTATACTAGCTTTTGCCAGCGGCTTTCCTCGCGTGAAGGTCGGAAAAACTGCCATGGCGAATTACTACCGGGATAAAAAATATCCTTTGTGTTAATTCAGGAAATATATTATCTGTTTACCAAATTTCATTCAAATCTGTTCAGCCGTTTTTGCGTGATTGGATAAGAATCATCCAAACATACAAACTGTGGTGTCTTACGAATCCCATGCGAACAGAGTTACGAGCAGAAGCTTGTAGTTCTATAAATATATTCTCCACTAGCCAGCGGCTTCGCCAGAGGTCGGAAATTATCCCGCGGGCATATAGTACCGGGATAAAAAGTACTCTATATGTTATTTTAGGTTATAAACTATCTGTTTGCCAAATTTCATCTAAATCGGGTCAGTAGTTTTTGCGTGAAAGAGGAACAAACATCTATACATACAAACTTTCGCGTTTATAATATTAGTAGGATTAGTAGGAAGTAGGATTGATATTGATGGTTCTGATTAATTAATTCTCAAAGGACTATGATCATTAATTCCATTAGAGGAGTTAAAAAAAACAATGTATTTGGGTCATGAAACATTAGAAAAGTCATTATATATATTGAACACCTACACCTAATACTTTTGTAAAAAATACCGCTCGCATCAGTTCTATTTTTATTGAATTGAAAGAGACTTTCTGAATGGAAATTTATATTTACAATGCCTGATTGGTGCCGTCAATCTGATACACACACTCTTAATAGCATTCAATCGCCATCGCCATTTGGAATCATTATTATTTAATGTACTCGGTTTACATTGCTGACGGAAGTCCATCAAGTTTCGGGACTTTAAAAAACATATTTTAATACTTTTGGAATAGCTAACACTGTTGCATCTCCCCAAGTGTAAGAATCTTTATTTTTCATCATTTCAACTGGCCACTACTGGACAGAAGCCTCCCCAAGATACCCCCCAGCCCGTCGCTGCGTCCCTGCGTCAACATTATTTATTTATTTATTTATTTATCATCATCATTTCAGCCAAAAGACGTCCACTGCTGGATATACGCCTCTCCCAATTTCCCCCAAATTGGGAGAGGCGTATATCCAGCAGTGGACGTCATGGTTTGCCATAATCGCCACACTTAGCTTAGCGATTGGATTGGCGCAGTATGGTGGTAAAATTCATAGATAATACTACTGTCCATTCTCTAGTAAGTCCCTTAGTCGCCTCTTACAACACCCTCGCGCACAAATGGATGATGTTATTCTGCGTGGTTTTCCACAATCGCCACGCTTGGCTGGTGGGTTGACGATAGCAATTTTGCCACCATCAACATTTTCGCGAAAAGATAACTTAATAAAAACGGCAACATACAGCTATTTCAGCTAGATAGACTAAAAGCAGCCACCAGCGTTAGACAGAGAATTAATTTCGCCATGGAAATTTGAAATCTCTTAGTAGTCCAAAGCCTAATATCCGGGTCGGCTGCAAGCGCATTAGCCTTTATGAAACGTCGCACCCATTAGCAACGTAGTACCGTCACTGTTGCCTATATTTTTAGACTTTACGATTTCCTATTTATCTTTTGAGAGTTCATCAGTTTTACTTAGCACACTAATGAGCGATATTTCCAACTCCTGCTTATTTATCAATGACATTTAAAAGGTCTGGACAGATCTGAAAAATTTTGTAAAAGGAAGTAAAGTTATTGGCACAATTACACCTAGAATTAGTGATGTGCCGGATCGTTAAAAATTTATATCCGCGGATACGGATGAGGATACGGTTCTTAACTTTCTCACTCAATCGGTGTCGATGGGCGTGACGATGAACGATAGTTGACGTCTCTTAGTGGCGTCAACTATCGTTCATCGTCACACGTTGACGCTTTTCTTGACAGGATATGTTTCAACTTGCATTACGCGGATCTTTATGAAGAAGATCTTTGATCGAAGAAAAATAATACACAAACTATAAAGTTTATTCACTAAATATTTGATTTTACTAAATAGAAAAATAATGTTAATGGAATTTAATAGTTTTTCAAGCCGCCTTATCACCTATTTATAGAATTTCATCCATATATCCGTAAAAGTTCCGCCAAAAAAGTAACGTAAGTAACGGAAAGTAACGGAGGGTGAATAAAGATCCGCAGATCTTTATTCACCCTTGGATATACGCGGATACGGATACGGATACAAATATCCGGCACTTCACTACCTACAATACAATACAGGAAAAAGTTTAAACCAGTGCGCAATTTTTTTTTTTTGTAGGTTCAATTTCAGTAAGTGTTATATTACTGATACTGAACCACCAAAAAAAAATTCAACTATTTTTTTATATTTTTATTTTTATCCGACCTTAAATCATTAAACTGTGGACACCCTACATATTTCTTAATATAATATCAACAATAGGAATAGGTCAGTAACCGCGCGACGCCGTAGGTATTTCGAACTTCTTAGAATTATGACCAATCGAACTGGTAGGTACTTGTAGCTACGCTTGGTCATTCGCCTTCGCCGCCGCGCTGACGCCGCGTGCTAGTTACCATAAAAACCAGTTTCAAAATAAACATCTTTCGTTAACGATAACTTAATTTTTTTTGTACTAACATACCTACATATATCAAAATAAAAATTGCATGGTTATTATAATTCGTTTAAGTTTAATTTGTTAAAATTTGCGCACTGGTTAAAAACTATCCTGTATAATAAGGGCTCTGATATAGTTAAAAATGTACAAATTAAAGAGCGAGACATCTGAAGGTACGAGTATGTGTGCTAAATGACAATATAATAAATGACCCTTCAAAACAATAACTATTGCAAACACCCAAATCATCAGTGAAAAGTAGGTACATTGCTTCTTTAGTTGGAATCATATACATCTATCACAGGTACAGTAGCGTTAACTTTCGGACGTAACGTTTTGTTTCGCCCGGATTCGCACTGAAGCGGAGTGCAGCTTTTCGGTAATCTCGCATAATAATGCAAAATACGGGTCGCACTCGCGTACCCACTCTGCGCAGATACACCTAATTACTTGCCCTCTAATTAAGTGCGAGTTAACTTACTGTTTCATTAACTTTTAGTCATGAGACAAGTTATAATGCAAATAAGTTTGTTCACAACTTTTTTACGACTTAACTAACGAACAGATTCTGTTGATTTTGGCTAAAGGGAAACTTGAATGGCATAAAGTTGCCCGTCTATGCACATTTTGCATAGAAGGTTTATAAGAATAACTTAATTTTTAACAAGAACATTAATTAAATATATGTTAGTCAACAGTATGAGTCATGGCCACTCTTCGGTATAGGCCTCCTGCAACTGTCTCGATTTGGCTTGGTTTTCTGCTTGCACCATCCAATTTTTATCGATTACGTTTTCTATATAATCAGTCCAACCTGTAGGTCCAACGACCTTTAGGTCTGCCTCTGGCTCTTTTACCTTAGGGAACTTTCTACTTCTCAGAGAGGTTTACCACAGTTAATATATTTATATTATATTTGCTAGCAATTGTTTCGTGCCTAGCGTGGTGAATGCACGTGTACAAAGCTACACACGCGCTACACGTGCGTAGCTTAGCTGCTACATGCTGTAGAAAGTTTACTCTCCGAAAAGTTGGAAGCATATGTAGCTGGTATCAATAACACTTAGAGAATTTTGCGTTTTTAGGATTCCGGGTTCCGGTAATTACACCAGATTGTCACACCAGTGATTCACATACATAAGACCATCAATGGTGCATACAGTAATAAGAATCAAACGAACCACATCTTTTGTTACTTCAGAAAAGTGAGCATCAAATACGAATGAATTCATCAACAGCCTACAGCAGTCCAGTGATGGACATAGGCCTCTCCAATTGCACGCTGTTCAGTTCGATTCTCGGTAACTCTCATCCAACTGTTACCAGCCACCCTGTGAAGATCGTCGCTCCACCTAAGCTGAGGGCGTCCTGCCTTACGTTTGTCGAGTCGCGGTGTCCACTCAAATCACATCTACGCCATATGGGTTTCGGCACTTCGACTAATGTGGTCGCCCCATTGCCACTTCGGACAAGTTATTTGCAAGTAATATCGACCACTTATTGAATCAGTGATCAATTTTCAACTACTAGTCATAAGTGGGAAGCCACAAAGGGAAAGCGGGGCTGGAAGTTCCGATTTTTATTTTACCTCAAAATTTGTTACGGATAGCTATTACTGAAGTTGTAGTAAAGCAACCCCACTACTGAACGAAGCTGATCGTAATCCTGTATACCAATTTGCGTTCAATCCCAAATTCCCAAGTAACAAAACAGTTACAATCGAAACCCCTAATTCTACACGTAAGTCCTTACACACGTTTTTCATAGTTGTAGTATTGTTCTCTATTGATTCCCAGCGAAACATTTGCGGCCACTGAGCTCGATCAAACTTTATCCGGGCCATATTGGCCAAAGTTATATCGGCTCGTGGCAGTAAAACTGGATAATAATAAGCAGTGGATGCAATAAAACACGGCGCTTACGATCATACAATTCGATGACACCTATAAACCGGGCTGCATCACCCATCCGTTCTGTTTATGTCACGCCCTCAATTTATATGCTTAAGAAGTTTTTATTTTATAGCACACGTAATAAAACAATGTTTGTATTCATACGTTGTATTAAATGAATCTTTTTTATTGACATTTAAGCTCGGCACGTACATTAATTCGTTCCTACTTCCAATACGCGTGTAAGCTCTTTCTGATTTTCAAGACACGTTTCTTTTCAGTTAAAGTGGTAGTTATCAAATATAAAGGTATTTAATTTCCTTTAATAAAAAATTGTAGTGTCGAGATACTCTTGTAGGTATTGGTGTATACTCTGGACACATAAAATATAGTTTTAATTACCTAGTTATTTGCTACATACGGGTCATCAGTCACACAGGCCGTTTGATGTGAAGTGTCCGCTAACTACGGTATCGATATTTCAATTAATATGCATCGTTACTTTAAACTTTACTTAGTGGAAGTGGGGTGAAGCAAGTTTTAATAAGGGTCTCTCTGGGTCATTACAGGCTCGTAGCGGTAATTGTCAGAGGCGGCGCGGCCCCAGCACTTAACGACACTTCTGGTTGACGTAGGCAGCCACTCCTTACTGCCGCCGTTTGTATTTCAATAGCTTTGTGAAACGAAATAAACGTATATCTGCCCAACAAATATACGTTTTTCGCATAAATGTGCCCGGCAGTTGTTTTGTTTGTTTTTATTTTAAAACAAAAGCCTGTATTCCTCTTATTGTTATTGGAATACGCCTCTGTATTGTACAAAATTCTCTGTGCTCATAACAACGACGGATTTCAGGCGAGGCATCGTTTGTTCTAGCCCTAACCACTGGCTTGATGGAGTTGCTGAAGTTTCCAATCTAATAAAACGAATCACGTGTTCAACGATCCTTACACGAGTAAATTAAGACGAAGAGATTGCAAGACAAGAGATACGACATCTGTCGTATTCAAACTTTACACGAAGGGTTGAATAGGCTTCCTTATCAATTAGAAAAACACCCAGACTTTTTTCTTCGTGATGTAATCTATTGTCTCCTAGGGAGCCATCGTATTTGGCGGTGGTTGTGCGGAGGCATTCAGCTACGCGGCTACATTACGTGACGTCAAGGTATTTCCTACGCCATGTCTACACGTTTGCTACGCCATGTGTACACGTTGCTACGCCACGACTACGCGTTTGCCACGACACGTTGACGCGGCTGATACGCAAGGCAAACTCCCATTACGGAGGAACTGTAATTATTTTATTAGGTCTATTTATTTAATTAACCATAATAAAACAAAGTGCTCCCGTTTGTGTGATACTTCTGCAACGTTATTGTGGAAACCAGATGAACGGATTCAATTAGCTAAGTTAAATAATGCTTCATTTCCCTATCTTATTCGTCCTAAGTTAACTAATCTAAGTAAAAAGAACAAATTATTATTATGAACTGGCATCCCAATATTATTAACGTGAAAAGTTTGATGAAAATTCTTTAAAAAGCGTTTCTATAAAAATAACAACGAAATTTCCCATAAAACGTAAGCGAGGGAAAACAAGCCGTAAATTAATCAATCAAAAACCGTGGGTAGGATAGACCTACTGACCTAATTATCATATTTACGTATGCTATTGAATTATGTATGTTTTTTGGTGAAAAGCATGAAAAGTTTAGATGTTAACATGTTAAAAAGGCGCATGTTCTAATTGGTGCCGGATCGCAATCACGGCAGACATGTCATGTCAAACGTGAGCGTCGGCTCGGCGCGTACGTAAGGTTACGGATAGACGGCGACGACTAATTCAATTCCGCAGCAGCGAACTGAATGCTAACGACCGGCTTAAAATGAACACGTATACTGAAATAACACATGCGAGAACATACTCTATTCACTAATAATACGCGCCGAATATAAAGCGCGGGATTTCTACCGGTTCTGACGTAACCACACCCCAAATTATTATAACTCTAAGCGATTTAAGGATTTAGATTTTAATTTTCTTAAAACTTGCCGTCAAACTTAATTTCTTCCTTTGAGAATAATTTTTCGAGGCCTTTGATTTTCTCGCTCACCTTTTTAAGGGATTTTTCGTGCGTAATACAATTTATTATAGCAGTCTTGATCTCACTTTAATCAAGTGTCCTCGCAGGCTCATTAATGGATAATTCAAACCGCTCTTTAATTACGCTGAGTCAGAACCTTTTAAGAATATTTTCTCGGTGGCGCCCCTCGGTCCAAACGACATGCGACAGTCACGATACGAACGACGAATATGCTTCGGGAAATAGGTACTGATACGTATACATGTGTAAAGGACGTGTGAAAACGATATTTTTATTGTATTTTGAGCACGAAAAGTTTTTTATCCCAGTGGCTCCGTCTCCGGCGGCAGCGGCGGGCAACCAGTCCGCTGTCGGCAAGTAAGTATTGTGGAATGATTAATTGTTCTGTAAATTGAATTCACCGTGATAAATGAAATATCCGCACAATAGGTAATAAATTACGCTGACCCGTTTGGGCGTAAGATGAAACGGTCTGAAAGTAGGTCCGGACGGATGTTACAGGATAATAGGTATAAAACACAACACACGTAAAACACCTGCCCGAAGGTATTGTTGGGATTTTAATTCGCATGGGGCACGAAACGGCTTTGTTAAACGAACTCGTACAGCTTGCTTTCAGTCCGTTACTACCTGTATTCTATCTCGATGTTGCTATGTTCGTTACTATTCCGATACAATCCCAAACCTATGCATTGGAACAACATGTCGTTTAACTACACCAAGCATTGAATTAATTAACCAAGGCACACACACACACCACCCTAAATATTGTGACAATTCATATCGTAACAGACTTAATTTGTCCAACTCTTTTTATTTACCTGAGTAATGAAGTGGAATCGATAAAGCTCGAGAACGGCTCTTAAAAAGACATTTATTTATTCGACTACAAAATTTACGACTGAGGCTGCTGACCGTCAGCAGAACTTGTAGGTTACCGACTGGCTCATTAGAGGGTTACCTACTACGTACCGTGTCATTAGTTAGCTGACAGACTTTTGGTGTTGAATAATTATTAGTATTTAACATATCTTGCGCTCAAAAAATTACACAACCGAAATGTAGAGTGTAGTCCATAACAGCTTTCTTTTTTCGCCGAATACGAAAACCCCAAAATATTTGTTTGTCGATACGTTTTTGTATGGGAAAGGAAAATAAATACAGGCAAATAAACTTATTATTTTTATTTATAACAAATTTGCTAGAAAAAGTGCTTTTATTCCTTGTAACGATGGATTTTCTCTGAAAAAATGTATTTTTAATATTGTTTAGCTGAAACGAAATATTTTTCGGTCATTGCTGAAAAATATTGCTCAATTCATGGAATTTATTTTGTTTTTTATATAGATTATGACCTAACTATATGGGTAACACGTGTGTGTTCCCAGCAGACTAAACAGAAGCCTACGGGGTACCTCACTCACTATGCGGCTACGTTTTAGGATTTTATTTGATGCTCTGAAAATTAGATAATGGTGCCGATTCTGTTGTACACGAACTAAACTAACTAAACTATCTCTAAAATTCCTTACTTTTGGCTATGAGAATTGTAACGCTATTCTGCAAGGAAAAATCTCTAAATTTAAAAACTATTTTGACACGACTAAAATCGAATTTGACAATCGCGACTCAGCGTTTTTTTTTTCTTTTGTTTTCGAAACGTTTACTTGTGTGTGCATTGCGTAGAATGATTTTTTTAAGAGACGAAGGCGCGTGCTAGGGTGCAGCCTGGACGTGTTTTATATGGAATTTTTCACTTTTGTTTGAAAAATATAAAAAAAATGTTACCCACGTGTTGAGATTTAAATGTTCCGGGGTATACTAAGGGGGTCGAAAATTTCATTATTTTTGCGATAGGACACGCCATTTTCAAGATATAAGCAAAAGGAAAATAAAAAGTACAGAACTGTTTTTGCACGTGAAGGCGAGGCGTTGTTAAGAATTTTATTTCATGACCACTAGTTTTAATCCACACCTTTTTAATCGCGATTAAAAATAGTCAGATTTAGTTAAAATAAATTATTTTAGTCAACATTTTTGGTGAAAACCGGCAAACTCAGAATAGCAAAATTGTCATTTTCACTAAACTAATAACTCAGTGCAATCTTAGTGCTGTCAAACTAAAATATAGTTAAGTTGTGTCACTTTAGTCTATTTCAGAATAGGAAATTGTCGTTTGACAGGAATAAACCAAATTTTAGTGATTTTTAGTTTAGTTTAGAGAATTTTGTGACAACAGAATCGGCACCAATACCTAATAAAAAAAAGTTTATTTGTACACACAGAAAAACATACATAAATATACAAAGATTAAGGAAATATTGTGCAATAGAGTCACATTAAAGGGCGAAAGGGGACCAAGTTCCTTCAGGTAAAATGGCATACCACTGGTATTGTCATGGAAGCACTGATACAATATCAGAAATTAAAAAAAAAAACCTTAATTTAAATACAATTTTAGTTTTATTAAGAGACCATTGCAATATGATTCTCGGTTTCTTTCAGATCAACAGTTCTTTAACACAGTCTTTTCTTAACGCTGGGTTACATACCTACATTATAAATGTAAATAGCACTAAATACGATTAATTCTAGAAACTCAAGTCTATTAAATAATCAGGAGCCCATGATCAAACTTCTTCTTTTAATGGATACTTACATAACTTACATTAATTCGTTGAGACACAATGTTCTGATTCTGTTTAAACTTCTAAGTGGTAATGAAGACAAAAGACTTTAATAAAATATAAGGCATTTTAAAATACAGAAAGACATTTAAGTCACGGGTACAATGTATAAAAGATAGGAAGTTGAAACCACGCATCTAGATGCGAGTGTAAATACATGGTTTAAGCATTATTACGTAATTATGATTGAAATATGAACCTAACATCGTGAGAAAGGCATTCCAGGCGTACATTTATTGAACAAAGTGGCAAGAAAAACGACGGCAACAAGCGGCGCCGGCTGTTCTAAATTGCCAACACTTCTGAGCCGTGGGCGTTTACTGGAGTTCACTCCACTTCATTATTTGTTACATTGCATCGATCCGGGATCGCGTAAAGTGTTATATGATAGCGCCATCAGTGTATGCGCCAGATAAAAGACGATACCGTACCTCCATTTTCCGTATTGCAAGTACGAACACGCTGACGATAAATGTAAAAGGGAAATTCATTTGTCATTAAGTTGCATTGTAACTGAAAAATATTCGCAAAATATAAATGGTGGTGAATATCTTTTGCCAGAGCATTTTCATGCAGAGCGATAATGAAAGCAAATAAGATTTTCGAACAAAAAATAATGACTCACAAGCCTACAACACGGATAGCATGAATTTTAAGTGCTTGCATTTTTGATATGCGAGTGCATACTTCGGTGGTTAATTTGGTAATGGGGTGTCCATTCATTAGTGATGTTTCAGTATTAAAAATAAGTTTGTGCATCAAGCCAGACGGCCGACCAGTGAGCGTAACTTTTTTAAATTCCAACTTGGTAAAGTAATTAGAATTTTTCCAACGGCCCCATTGTGCTACGAACTCAGCTCACGCAAACTTTTAATGCGACTTAAATTCAAATGCTATTTTACGGTTTCCCTTTGTGAAGTTGATTTTAATGAAATATTGAGTTCGGCGACATTGATTGTCTACTTTTTGGAGTTCTAAATTAATACAATAAAAATATGGCCATTTATTAGAGTTATGTAATACTCGCCAATATACCAAAACCTGGGTACTGCCCTTGACCTAGAAGAAGCAAGGTTTCACTACACATATAAAGGAAAATGTTGATAATCGTTAATTGTAGCTTCATCATCATTTTTTTAAGGTGTTTCTTTTTTTTCTAATGAATTCATCCCAACCACGGAACCCTTCATTGTACGTAAAACATGCGCGCTCGGTCGGGTTTTTAATTTGGCGTGACTTGTTAGGTATTTATATCACTTAAAATTTGTGATGACCGCAACAGCCTACAGATCTGCAATAAAAGGTCAAAATCATTTTCATGCACATCTGGAAAGGACTTAAATGTGGCGTAGATAACATGCCACGGTGAATACCAAACTGCCATAACTCTGCACCTTAGTGTTTCCCAAAACATTTTCACTTTAAACAACATTATATTTGCCTAATCTTAGGTTAATCTCCTATAGAGGAACGTGATTCGTGAACCAATATGATCCCAATGATATATTTTTCGAACAACTCGAACGCTGAAGGCAAACTTGAAAGTCATTCAACGAACTCGAACTCGGCGCAAATAGATGTCATCAATCGAAGAGGCTTTCGATCAAAGACAAGGGACAAAGGGACATCGTAGAGCAAGGGCTGATATGCGGAAGAATTATTACCGACGAGGACGGCCCTAATGCCTGAGCTGAACGTATTTATTTGGTGACCTGCTGGAGGTAAACTGACAGCTCGAATGCACGTTAACTTATGGTTTCAATGGCGCCACTCCTTAACGTAATCTCCTACATTTGATATGGCTTTAATGGACCCTATTATTAACGAGTGAATGAAGGGTCAGTCTCATATTAAAACGTGGTCTATGGATATTATTAACTCTACGAGCATTAATATTCTTTTTCTTTTTCTTTTAATTTTGTCTAGAAGTTATCATAATATTCACTATGTAGACCGATGACCGATGACCTCGTGAAAGCCACAGAAATCCGCTGGATGCATGAAGCACAGAACCGATCAAAGTGCTCTGAGGAGGTCTATGTCCTGCAGTGGACATTTTTTGGCTGAAATGATGATGATAAATCGCGATATGGGACCACACATATTGCGATTACATCACTGTACAAAAAATAAATAGCTATACTTATTTTAAAACAAAATAACAAGGACTTTGAACTTCTCTGGTTGGATTTTCCCGCGAAACTCAGCATCAAATCCCACTTTACGAAACGCAGCTAGTTCACAAATCTTAATCAGGTTTCTCATAAAAGGATCTACAACAGTGTAGACGTTTAAACCTAGCTTTTGAAATATTCCATTAATCTCATAATCGCGCGGCAGTTGTTTTGTTATGAAAATTGCTTGGCTGGTATTTGCTTTGCCTACATGTTATGCACTACAAAGAACAGGTGACATGCCTGTTATCGATACGAAGGGTTATTATGAATGGAATGCAGCATGTGGAGCGAATTATTAGTCGTTTTTATCGTGTGGTTTTTCTCAGTTGCGGCGACTGCCGTGGGACTGTTGTCAAAACAGTGAAAAGATTTGCTGTGCCACACTCAGTTTGGTTATTTTGGCACACAGTTATATAAGCATGGTGATTGTGAACATTTTTCAGCCCCATTTTTAATTGAGAGTGACGTATGTTTTGATATTATCATTGATAAAACTATTCTGCCACAGCGATAGCACCGCACCCATATATTTAGATACAAGCAGAAACCCGTTTAGATAGCCACGTATAGTCAACAAAAACAATGTCGCGGCGTGGTTGAAAGAGCGAGATTCCGGCTGCAATCATCTAGATAACACTTGAGGGATTTATCCAAAATAACATTTCGCCTGCGCAAAGTTCTTAATGAAATAAGTTAGTAATCCTCGGGTAATTCGTTAAATGTTTGTGCGATAGATACTAGTTTGGAAGCTCTCCCCGAGTGGCTGTTTCATGCTTTGATTACAATGCGCGGCGTCTTCACCGTATCAATGATTCACGTGAACGTGCGCTCAAGTTTACCTATCATTTACATTGTTATACAAGAACGTTATAAAGTTTGCCTACATATTTATGAATAGTATGCAGATTAGGAGAAAGTTTCAGACGTGTTTACTGTTTGCTACTTCGACGATTGATCATGATGATCAGCTTAATAATGTCTCCGAGTTCAAAACTTAACAGAACTTTATTTGTGTAAAATTAACTAAAACTAGAGGTGTCTATGAAGTATAAAATAATTGTATGATCTCAGTGAAGTAATACATTCTTCAATGTGTTATTTTAGTGTAGTAAATCTTTATAAAATAATACCCTGATAAATTCAGAGCGAGTTTATCGAACACATGTGCAATAATGAAATCTCGTGATTCACGAATTTAAATCTGGATCGTGGTGAGAGGTTAATTACCAGAATATTTGAGGACTCCACTCAGTGTAACAGGCAGCAGCCACGATACCTTTGCGATCCTTTTCGGTTATATTAACAACGGACATTCATAAAATCGTTACATTTCAGAATTAATTATTTGGAGTAGTTACTAATTGAAGGTTTGTAATTCAAAGTTAAAGATTAAGACTGACATAAAATGGTTGCGTTTAAAAGGCAGTTTAGAAATATGTGGAGTTCAAGAAATTGTAAACTGTCAACGGAATACTACGGATCTGAATCTTATGGTAACTACAGCAATTCATATACTTTTGAATCAATTATTTTTCCAGTCTGCAAGAAATATCACACTCTCTGCGCTTTCCACTAGATAAAAACTAATCGGTTCTCGTTTCAACCTGTTACATCTACTTACTTCATACGTCCGTATAACAATTTACTCACAAGGGTCATCGAGACCCCTGACTTGGGCAACACTAAGTTCTGTCGAATAAAAAAGTCCCATAAAATAAAGCTAAAACTAACCGTCGGTCGGTCGCCGGGCACAGGTTATTTATATAAGTCATGTCAGACAACGCTTCTGGCCTGAAAGTTCACTCATATTTTTTGTTTGACAAATTGCCGCGGTAACGGGACTTGGCTAAAGTTTCACCTCCATTTAAGCGTCCATTAATACCTACCCGGTGGCCGTGACTCTCTTTACATTTTATGAAATATTGAGTATCGACCTACCTATCGCAAAAAGTATAGGAGTGCCTCAGCTACCGCGTACCGGGAACTGAAAAGTATTTTGTGAGTATCATTCTTTTTGAAAACATAAAGCTAACACACTTGTTTACAGTCTAAGTAATTTGCAAGTAATTGTTTTTCGTCGAAGTAATCTTAAAACATTAATGAAATCCACGAAAAAGCCCGACCTTCCCATCAAGAGTGACGTCATTCAACGTTCAACGTCTTCTCTCGAGTTGTGATCTTGTTTGTCAATTTTATTATTCGTCACATCGCCCGACACGTCCCGCGCCCTTATTCTGCTCGAAGGCAACCCCCTTAGCTTTTTACCCTTGGCCGACATTACGCTAATGAATATCAAGGATAAGAGGCTCCACTGAGATATTTTTTTTTTCTATCGCTTGATTTGGGTGTTCGATCTCTTGGTAGAATATGGGTCGGTTGGAAATTATATTTTAGATGTTCTTCCTATAGGTATACATATCCGCGATAAATTATCAGATTGAAAGCTACAATATCGTGAATTCTATTGACAGATTTGGTACTAGCCGTTGTAAACCTCTTATTTCACCTACTACAAATAGGCTATAAAGATAAAACAACATGACCTAAGTCAAGCATTGAATCTAAGCCCGTTAAACAAAGCTCTCGTTTTCCGAAGTGCACTCCGCGCTGCCTGTGCTGGATCTACGAATACCAGTGACAGTCGTCACAGCTAGTTTATAGCCGGACAGGCGGCCTAACTAAGGAATATTTGTGTCCCGAGTTATTGTCTCTATAGGCAGTGGCTTCCAGTGAAATTCTGATATTCAGTATCCGATTGTTGTCGGTAGTTGGAATAACAACTAGAACTAGTTCGATAAAGACTTGAAAGATCTTTTGAGCTATTAATATAGCTTAAACAACAATCCTGTATTATTAAAAATATTAAAGCTCCGTGACTTTATACAAACATTAAAATTAAATGATTAGCGTATTGTAACAAGATTAGTTTGCGTAAACGTCTTACAAGTGTCGTCGCGGTTTAGAGGCGTGCTACGAGCGCTACGCGGATCGGATTACCTACGCGTCGGCGTAGCACTTGTGCTACGTAGTACCTTGTTATAGAACAAGGTACTACTAGTACAAGGTACTAATAGTAGTACGAGTGTAAAGTATTACTTTCCGGCAACCACTGCTGAATCAAAACTACTTACCTGTGTTCTATCCCATACATTGTAGGTGTAACAGTAAACCAAATTCGTCTTATGGAGGCTTTGATAAGCATCGTTTGCAGCTTTTACTAAATAACAAATGAACTTCTATAAATGCTAAAATAATTTTTATTATTATAAACAAAATCAATAGAAAAGTTATGGGATATTTGTAGAAACCAGATGAGCTCATCGGCTGATCACTTCGAGCGAACTTCACGTTTCGCTCAACTATTGTTTCTAGCCGAAAGATCGAACTTTTCATTGAAATTCAGGCTTCGTTAGCATGCCAACCGCAATACCGAAATCAATTAAATATACATTCCAGGTCAGCGAACTGAGAAATGCATGGGTGGTGCTCGCACGGGCCCCGCGAGCCGCGTCACCGGGCCCCTCCCGCCCCAGCGCCGCACCCCGCCGGCGCCCGATGTGCCCCCTGCACATTCTAATCATTCCTAACTACACTTCTTACCATTTCGAACGTTGCAATTAGCCTAAAGCCGCATAGTTGGTTTCAGGGATGGGAAATATCGTTTAGAGAATAGGAATCAAGTTGAATATTTACTTACAACATGAAAGGCCATGTAGGCATATACTACGATGATCTATGTATTCAATTTTTTATGATCTCTTCAAAAGATCCAATTTGCAGTGGAAACAAAAACACGTAAAGAGCTTTATTTCATTTAATTCAAAACTAGTAAACAATCCATACAAAACACAACTGAAAGCTTAAATAGACTAACGTGGTTTCAGTTGAACGATTAACGAGAGCGAATTGTCACTTAGTGACACAAAGTGGCCCGAGTCATGTGAAGAATACTGTGTGTGACTGGGTGAGCAACGTCGGTCGCTCCGAGCCGAAATTGTCAAGTTATGTAAATGTGGTCGGAAACTTGCAGCGACGAGCGGCGCGTCCGCTGTGCGGTGTCGCTGTCGATACTCAATAACATGCCCCTTTAATAATTCATTACAATATTCACTTCGTCCTGCAACAACTTTTATTGCTGTTACCACATTATTTGTTACTGCTGTTATCTTCTACGCATTTTTATTACCGCACTGTCCTTTAAATTTTTGGCTTCAACAACGAATAGACTTCTAGAAAGCACTAAATACAATATTATAAATAAGATTCAACGGAACTGTATAACATATTTATAGCAATGTTTCTAAAGAAAACCTATACATAAATGAAATATACAAGTACATTTTCCTTTCGCACATTTCGCTCACAATAATAAAAACGTTAAACTTAATCAATACAGACAAAGCAGAGCTCTATGCAGCAGCGCGACTCCCGAGAGATGCTAAAGTAAATTAAAATCGTAAATGAAATGGATTTAAAAAAGAATATCAAAAGCGGATACGGAGATATTTTAACCTTTGGTGGCGCAGAATGAGATGATAACAAGGCGTTTAGTATTCGAGTCACGAAAGGTCGATCCACCTGCTTTTCATATCACGACAATTGCCGACCCCGAGGAATCGGCTCTCTAGCGGAATGACAATTCTTGTCTATGAAAATCAATTGGGGAGAACGAGGAGCTCCGGGGCCAGCGACAATTCCAATTTCATTAATAGCTTCCGTCGCAGCGTAGGGATGCCACTGCGTCGGCATTCGGAATACCTCAAAGTCTCTTTTGTTTACGGCCGCTGCAGCGAGCTATAACGAGCGCTGTAATTAACAAACGATTAGCGAACCGCCGCCACGTCGCGAGCGCACGTCACCCAACTATTTGAGCATCATACGACGGATTTATTACTACTCGTCGAATCATAACACAGGTATGATAATAGTAACAGCTCTTTTTCACTACTAACTAATCATTTTGCTCGTTAACTATACGCATGTTTAAGATTAAATATTATTTTAGAGAACTATATTGTGGTCAATTATTTCATTATCTAGATAGTTTGCGGCTTTGTGCTTGTTTCGATTTCACAATAATGAACAAACACATTTCGCTTTACATCTTTAGTCAAATTGTAGGTATATACCAATGTACATAATATAAGGCACATGTTGTGAACATACGTTTCGGAGGCTTTTGCTTTGTACTCCATTTTTGATTGAACATAGCTCCTTTTTTTGGCAAACCGTTCTTCCATAGTGAAACTATATTTTTCAGTTGCTAGAAAAAACTGAAACCTTTGTAACAATATTTTTGCAGCAGTAAAATATTTTTATATTTGGGCCTTATAAATACATTCTTCGCCGACATTTCGTATGTAAATACTTTTGTAAAATTAATATCTGACATGTTTTAAATTTTTCTGCTGCTTTTGATTTCGTTCATCAAGTAAACGAATTAATACGATTCAGCTGTGACATATTTTATGAGAATAACTAGTACAACGGTTATTTTGCTAATCGCACTAACTAGTTGGTACAAGTTGTGAGCCGGTCCCCAAGTTCGGGACGCTGATGTGCTCTACAGTGTAACTTCCTGTGTAACATAAACAAGTAATTAAATCTTATTCACAGACGCCTTTGTAGCACTTCGTTCTAATTATAATGTAAGTAGTTTTAATATAATTTTAATTATGTGTCTAGTGTTTGAAGTGTCTAGTCAAGTTTTATTCTCTTACTAATTTACTTAGGAGTTTAAGAACCGGCCAAGTGTGAGTCATACTTACCTACTCATACGTTAGGGTGGTGCGCGCTGGGGCGCCATATTATACCAGATTATAATACGTCTTTGTTTAAGGGAGAAGCACCAAGGTAAATATGGTTCGCGACCGTAACACACATGTATTTACAGAAAGATAATCATTAAAATCAAGCATCTTAGTTGATTTAATCCCAATGAATGAGCTTTTCATTAGAGGGTTGTATTAATCATATTAATGATTAAAATTCTATAAAGCTATTTTTATTACGACCA
This sequence comes from Aporophyla lueneburgensis, assembly GCA_932294355.1. Taxonomy (NCBI): domain Eukaryota; kingdom Metazoa; phylum Arthropoda; class Insecta; order Lepidoptera; family Noctuidae; genus Aporophyla; species Aporophyla lueneburgensis. The sequence continues at coordinate 13,560,772 of OW028746.1, read as the reverse complement.
TGAATCATATTTTAATCAAGACTTGAAACTGACTTGAAATTGCAAAAAACGTAAGAAAATTTTAATGTTGTGGGCTTCCATGGCGCTTTCCACTTAAATAACAGCAATGCGTCACTAATTCGGTTTCAAAACACTAAGCCTCTCCCAACTCCAGGTCCGCTCCAGTCTGAAGAACTGAATTTGTGACTGAAAAGTAAACAGGCCCTTGCTAAGAAACATTTAATTTTATTTACCGATTATTTAGAACTCAATTTCTCAAAAAGAATTACATTCACTTATATGAGAAAATACTTATTTCTAATGATTTATATTAACCGACGCGACGGTTACACAACAAAAATGGTTAAATTATTACCGAAGATAGCCTAAAATTTTAAATCCGCTAAAATGTATTAATTATTATTTTTATGCAATTCTTTTTTTTTTGTGTAAACTTGTCTCATAATAGTTGCAGGGTATCCTTAATTTCGTGCACATACCTATTAAAGGCACCTATATTAACGCCATCTGCGCTATCTATGCACAAAAAGCAATTGTCATCCCTAAGCGCGGCACACACGCAACCGGCGTGACAGATATTCCTGGCGAGGGCACCGTGCCGTGGTTTGTGCATAAACGTGTATTGCGTTTACATGCTGAACGGGCCGTGCTCGACACAAAAGCGTTCAGGACATATTACTGTATACTAGTGATCGCCCATTGGTCGAAATTCGACCGTACTTCATTTGAATAGAAATAGATTATTAAATGAAAAAATATATATAGGTAATATTAAATATAAAAAATAATACGGTTATATTTGACATTCAGTAATACTATAGACAAATTGTTGACGCTGTACTACTGTGGAGAGGGTTCGCTGGCGGGATGGTGATGGCCAGGACCAGGACGTAGGTGTAATGAGTAAAGAATACTTCTTCAGGACTCTCTTATTTTCTTAATACTTCTTAACTGCTGGATATGGAATGAATTATCACAGAAATTTGCTCTGTTTTTATAGAATTTTCCCTATTATTTTTAATTAATTATGACAGTTCAAAATGTCATAATTATAACCAGCCTGTACAATCTATGACCAGCCTGTACAATCGTGAGGCATACAACCGGGAAACTTACTAATGCCATACTAGACACTCCCCATAAAACCACAAAAAAATATTTCTTATAAATCTAAACTAAATTCCTATCGTCGCTAATATAAATAATATTAAAGACAAATATTCTCGATATGATCATAGATTTTTAAAATGAAATAGGTTATATATCTATAAAATTAATTTATTACCTATGGTTATACTTGACATTTAATAAGACTATAGACACAAAATATTAAAGACAGATGTTCTCGATTGGACCACAGATTTGGACCATAAACAAAAGAATATCTATGCATGTGTGTATTAAATACACGGTAATGAATAGTAGTGTGTGTAACGTGTTATTTATTGAAAATAATGTATTTTTACACATAATTTGAAAAAATATATTAGCATTCGTCACTTCTTCCTTGTATAAACTATAAGTGTGCGAAATTTCATACACCTGCGTTCGTCCAATTTCCGTAAAAAGGGATCCAAAGTTTTCGCTTCACGTATTAATATATAGAAGATATAGATGACAAGGTTTTTAAGTATTATCAAATAACACGTAGATATTTGAGCTATAGATAAACCATTCCGTCAGGTAAAAAACAGTTTCTGTATTTTTAACGGACTGCAAAAAGGAGGAGGTTATCAATTCCTCTGTATACCTTTTTTTTGTATGGATGTTCCACGATTTCTCCGGCAATTATGGAAAAATTTCAAATAATCTTTTTTTTTTTGTAGACAGATTATGACTCTGGGGTGGTTCCATATAAATTTTCTTTCCTTTACTCGGGTATTTTTGGCGTAAGCGTCGATAATACAGTTTTAATTCGATTTGTTTATCTAAATGGCATTCTACTACTTCCTATCACTGTTGCTCACATAGCGTATACGAATTGGTGTGGGGGGTCGATACCATAACTAAAAAGTGAACAATAAAAACTTTTTATTAAAAACAAAACAACCGTCTTCCAAGAAAAACACAACATACTGAAAAATAACTTTAATTTCAGAAGTCGGTTGCAAAACACTGAATTACAGATCCAAGGAAACCGACTATCGAAATTAAAGTTATTTTTCATTTTGTAGAGTTTTTATCGGAAGTCGTTTGGTTTATTTTTTTTTTTTGGAAAAAGTTTTGCGTAAAGCGTGCCTCGAAGTAACTCAACGAAAGCATCGCCTTGAAACCATACCCAAATTACACCTACCGCTAGTTTTAATAGTAGTGATAGTTTGTGAGCCGGCCCTAGTTCTAGTTCAGCGGTAATTATAGGGAAATCACTTATTACCCTGCTCCTAGATGGTTTACAGTCAGCCTTCTCTAAGTCAGCCACTTCAGAACTTTGTAGACTTACCTATACTTATACCGTACCGTATATTTAGAATGCTGATTATCATCCCAAAAATAAGATTCCGTACATTATTTTCATAAACATTTTAATGAAATTAATTTAGTAAAATCAGCCGGCTCTGTATGTGGCTCTGTACCGTAGGTACATTCCATTATTTTATATTAAAAGTATTTTTCTTTGATGTTTCTGAACGTTAATTAAATAGGCTGACTAGCGAAATATAGTGGAGTACTTAGCTAGACATTAAGCAAACTTCACATACCTACTACTATCTGATATATAAAGATGAACGCCTATTGTGTTGTGTTATTTAGTGTGTTATTGAGCCGACCCCGCCAATTCACACGTTGACATTGATGTGCAAGTTACAAGCACACTTTATTGCGATCGATACCAAAATATACATCTGAAAGCTGCTCGCAATCAAAGTCACGATTGTAGATTTCAGTTGGTTTAATACAAATATCATACAATGTGAGGTTTAACAATTTCATGCACGTACTCATAAGTTAATAAAGCGGCCAAGTTACGATTATGTATGGCGGTGCTTATCCTAGACCCTGTTTTATGTCGGCATTAGGGTAACCTTTGACCAGCGGAGACGTGTACCACAGGTGTTGAACTACAGCCGCAAGGACGTAAAGCTTTCATGTATTTAGATATCATATGAAATATGTTAATAGTACGCCTAAACTTTGGGGACACCGAGCCAACTTCAGCCTTAAACAAGTACCAAGATGAGTACTTGTACAGATGATTTGGGGAATATTTCACTCGGGTTCTTTGAAGAATCAAAACAAATAGTAGGTAAGTATCGGAAAAGTACTAAAAAGTATTATATCACGTCTTCTGATCACAGAGCAAACTACTGTCAACTTTCAATCCAACTTGATTCCATTACTGACAAAATTGAATGGAAACGCTGCAAACTTCGGTTTTCTCATCAAACTGCAAAAGTAAGTGTAAGTTTTGTATTACAATACCTGCACACTGTCACCAATGAAACTAAAACAAAGAATGGAAGTTAATACCGTGGAATGATTTGAATATTTGAAAGTTCTGTAACTATTCTGAAGAAGACAGACTGGCCTATATTCTAGCTTAAAACATAGTTCAGTTATTTGTCTCGGCTCCGGCTAGGCGGAGAGCCAATGCTAATTAACTCCGAGTTACATAGTTAGTGGCGCAAACATTGCAAGCGGCAGGTGTATTTGCAGAGCAGTGCCTGAGGTTGCGGAAACCTTATGCTGGATTAATATTTGACGGAAATCTTGGCTTTGACATTCCTATCGACGCGGTGACGGTGAGGGCATGACTATAAGTATAATTATAACGATAACATCGATTACCTATGCTTGCCCGCGTATAGATAGTTCAATCCATGAAGACGCGCCCCAGTCTTTGACAATTGTACCGAGAGCGGTTAAAAACAAAGGAAAGGGACGTAGAGGGGCGCGTCGCCGTGGAATGAACTATCTATACCTATTCATAAATTATTTACAAACGCCTTACGATTAAAGAGGTTATAGGTTCATGGTCAAGTTTACAAAGGCTTTGTGATGTCAAGTTTAAATTAAAAACATCGACACAAATTTGAATAATAAGAGGGAAGATATCAATATGTTTTCTTACTGACCTCTTACATTCAACAGTCTTAAACACGGACAACAAGGATACGATATCTTCTGGAAATTAATATTTTACTGACTATTGAGTCTATGTACTAGGCAGGCCCATTGCCAATTAGCTCCGAACCAAGGAATACAAACCTGCACCTCACTCTTAACCAATAGACTAATGGGCGGTTTCATCGAGAGCTATGGGTCGGTAACTACACCTACTTATGTACAGTTACTGTGATTTTTGTAGAAAAGCCGTGCGGTAAGGTATGGTAAGGCAAATTCAACCTAAAAGAGCATCTTTATTATCCTAATGGTAGTTCTACAGCTTAAGTTACTTTATTAAGAACGGAAGTTTATTTAATCCGAAATAATTAATTACGACGCTGATCTTAAGTACAAAATGGATTTTCGGAGAAGTTCTAAATGAGTCTTAAAGATATTTAAATAGAGGGGAGGCACAGAGTCCTTCTCTGGTCTTACTTTACTTCTTATTAGTATTCAACAACTAAAACGAGTCGTTTCCCCATTTGCATTACTAAAATATGGATTTCAATTAAAATAGCGATACATGATTGTGAAACACTCTCACTGACACTCTGTTTGGGTAGTTCTTTCCTCAAAAGGCCATTTCAAATACCAATCTACATAGTCTTCACATAACCTGACCAAGATTATGTCTGGACTTTAAATCACACTACGACTTCCGAGTTTGTTAAGACCTTTCTTCTCATAGCAATGCGATAGGAACCACCGACCACATCTAGTTTTTAAAATATGATAGACGTATAATAGTGGTTGTACAAACTTACTTAGAGAAATAAAAACCACTCAGATACTCTATCTACTATCTACCGTCTCATACAAAGATCTTCACCAACTTTTAATAATGAACCGACAAACACAGTGGCTGTAACACCAACAGTTTTCAAGCACGCCTGTAAATATGCAAGCACGTAATTAATCAACTCAACATAGTCGGACATAGGCCTCTCATTGCACACACGATCCTTCAGTTCCGCATTCACTGTGCCCGGTATACATACATAATGTGACGTAATAAAGTGGGCCCGACACCCGCCTGTTGCCTTCCTACTACCGACACATTGGAAGTATCCCACTACGGAGGATTAATACCCGGGTTTGGTTTAGCGCAGACTCGGATTACGCGGACTACGCCGTAATTAGTTTCGGTGTTACGTATTGTTATACATGCATATAATATTTACCTATGAGGTACCCACTACATCCTAGTATTTGAGTAATACCATAATACGTGTGCAGCGCTCATGCAGCGTCTTAGCTAGCTGACACAGAAATTCTCAGGTCAGGTCATGTTATAACTGCCAGGGCCGCGAGATTGCCAGGGTCGCGAGATTTGTTCGAAAGAGATACCGTGGGCAACTGAAGGAACAGGGGTGGGATTTAGTCAGAAAAAGTCTGCATAAAAGAGCGGGGAACATCATATGATGATTTCCCACCCATAAAAAAGGTCATCTTATAAATACCACATACGAAGTTTTCTATACATAAATTACAAGTAAATTAAAGTCGCTTTTTTGTCTATCTGACCGCGTTCTCCTACCAAAGAACTACGCAGCTGATTTTGATGTGGTTTTCACAATAATTTAGAGAATTTATTTCGGAAGGTTATTTTGTGGGTATATAATATTAGGTAGGTAGACGCGGGCCTCTATTATAGAAAAAAATAAAGAGAAATCAATTCGAAAACAAAAACGCTGTATTTGTGTGATTAGTTTCTAATTTCATCTGTGCTTAGGCCAAAATACTTTCACATGAAATACTTTTTTCAACACCAAAAGTTTCATACCCTCTAAGGAGGCAACGGTATATACAACATTGTATACAGGTTAATATAAGTTATACAGCCATTGTTTCAGACTTGACACCTCTCCCTGATTCGGATTCTGAACACGGCGATGTAGTAAATTTCTTTCTCCCATTTTGTTTGGTTTCCTATAGAGACGGGCGGATCGGCCAACAAAATTGTTACAAGATTAACTTTATTTGATAATCTAGGGACCAACGCTAATTTTAACTACATAGGTAGGGATGAACGTTTTCAGTGTCTATATTTATATAGGTTCTTATATATAAAAGGAAACCGTGACTGACTGTTCTATCAACACAACTCAAACCACAGAATGGATTGGGCTGAAATTTGGCACACGAATAGTTATTATGCCACAGAATGAATTTTTGGAAATTGTAACTCTATAGGAGTGTTACTAAGGTTCAAAATATGTATGGAGAAATCATATATTATTTAATAAATGTATCAATTCGAAACGTTGCAGAATTACTCCTGTTAATAAGTAAATAAACACGTGTTTTGTGTTTTCAAAAACACTCTTCCACTCCTCCAGGCTAAATAAGGTAAATTATTAAAAGATTATCTATAGATAAGTGTCATAGGTTTCAACGTTTTCGAGGGTATTAAAGCCGATAGTGAAAATCCAAAATTAGAGGCGTACATTTTCAAAATTTTCATGGTTTTCAATATCACTGATAGCGAAGATAAGGTTTACATGAATAAAAACTCTCTAATCAAGCAACTTCGTTCAGGATCCCCTGACAGTAGGTACACGTTTTTTATCTATTTGAAAGCTCAAGACGCAGCATAGCATGAAAAGAAAAATGAAAAAGTGTTTATTCTAATTTTTAACAAGATATATTATTCATTTCTGCCAAACTGCAAATCAATTTGTTAGCAGGCATAGCTCCTTTTTTATTTTCTACGTCAATATGTTAGTTTGAACTTTAAACGGACTTTCAACATCAAGCTTCGACGATTAAAAAGAAAAAATGTCAGAAATCTCATTTTTTTTATTTATTCTTTCCGTTATATTGCAAATATGTAGGTATATTTAGATATAAATATGCTCCCCGTTGCCTTGCTAGGCACAGGTATAGGATATATTTAATGATAAAATAAGAAATTTTACGCGGACAAAGTCGCGGGCAGAAGCTAGTCTAATTATAAAATGCAGCCTTGACCATCGGTAAGCGAGTCTACTGAGTATTAAGATTACCCTCACTCCGGGTAGGGTAATGTTACCAGTCACCTCTCAAGTGAAATAAGAAAAAAATATAGGTACTACATATTTTTTAATATTTCCATTCCAACATATAAAAAATCCACTAACCTCTACTTGAATCATAAACACAGATAGCTAAAATAAAATGTATTATATGAATATATTTTCAAATAAAATGTATGTAATTACTACCGTAAAAGGATGCAAAAATTCAATAACAAACAACAAAAACTTGTTGCCTCAAAATTCAACCAGTAGGTCTAATAAAATATTTTAATTAAATTTCTCTCAATGCAGACAGGTGTCAATTGATCGGCTGTGCAACACTATTTGTCAGTGGCGAGCGCGCGACTCTTGCGCACCCGACCGGAAACGGTGACGAAAGAAATCGATCAGAAGAAATTTATTTAGACAAAAGGTAATAAAAAATGAGGGCGACTACTTCGCAACATAACCTTGACTGGCGACGCCCTTGACTCTAGTGAAAACGGTCGCGACTTCTGACGGCTCATCAGCGCTGCGACCTCAGCGAAATGAAATTCTGTATTATGTTTGTTCGTTTGCAATGTGTGGATGATTTCGAAATAAATATCAATCGAATATGAAAGTTTTATTAAATGTTTATTTATTTAGCTGTAAGTTCTTTGTTTACAGCCATAGTGATTAAAAACTAAACTATATTTTTTAAGTAAACATACTTTGAATCAGTAACAAAATAATGTTACGTAAGTAGATACATTAGTGTAGAAATATTATACAAAAGAGAACATTAGGTACGTTATAATCGCTCATACTTATTTACTTAGAGCACTCCACTGCGCCATATTTTTGAAACTCGGCACGGAAATATGGAAGCAGACTGTACACATACAACGCATTAATTTATTCCCTGCCCCGAGTGCGTGACGGATTGACGCAAAGTTCAAATTGTATCAAAAGTTCGTACTCGTCGTCGACGGCTCTTCGATGGTAGTTTATCCGACTTTTGCGTCGGTTTGGTGTAAGCCCAAATTTCATGAATTTTAATTTGAGTAACTTCGCAATGCTAACAGTGACGTAGTTAGGAGAGTCTGTAACGACCGCATGAAGAGTCAATGTTTACTTTATTCTAAACGAACATTTGATCATAATTATAATTCCAAAATTAAACTTGAATAATGAAATCGTAACGTGTTTTTTAAACGCAAAGTTAAACAATTCCCAATTTAACGGCAAACATTGATAAATACTTTATGTGAGTGTTTGCTGTTCCACTATATTATCCCAGCCTGAAACGTGGCTCATGTGGTGAAAACTCACGTATATTTACATACGGTAACTTCTCTGATTTATTAGTGGCACATCATTAGTTTTACATCTATTATGTACAATACTGTAGTAGGTTTAGGTATACAATTTGCAGCTGTTTCCAAATATTGGTTTTTATCTGTATTTACCTTAAAATCAACATTATACTAATTTCTCAAAACAATGTAGGTATATTGTTATAATTTGGTTAATCACACACAATCTCTTTAGAAATCGGTTTTATATTGTTTTCATGCTGTGAACAGCCAACTTATTTCTCTTGTATCGCTTTTATTTAATTAAATTACCTTTCATTGTATCGCATTTCTAGGCAATTGCAATGTAATTCCGAAATTGTGACGACCGAAACATTGGCGGCGATAAGTATCTATTATTTAAAATATAATTCAGGTCAGTCGCGTACCTGTGACCGTCATTTATTACCCTGACATTAAAAGCACCAACAACACTATTATTGGCAATACTATATAAGCTCTGAGAAAACCGTAACAGGCATCATTTGGTAATCATTACCCAACAGAACCAGGACTACAGTTCAGGATGAGGGCTACCGTCGCAGCTTGCTTTTTGGCGCTAGTGGTCGCCGTGTGTGCCAGGGACATGCGCCTCAAGAGAGATGTTGACCTACAGACTGCAGCCTCACACAAATGGGAAAAGGGCGAAGGTGGCGAGCACCACGGAGACCACCATCACGACCATGGTGGACATGGCGAGAAGGGATACAAGGGATACCACGGCGAGGAGCACGGCCAGAAGGGCCACTCCCACCACGAGGGACATAAAGGACACTATGACGAGAATGGAGGACACAAGAAAAATCATCATCACGACGACGGCTACTATGATGAACATCATCACGGTGAGAAAGGCGAAAAGGGCCACGGTTTTGAAGAGCACGGACATTTCCACAAAGGGCATTCCACAAAAGGACATCACGGTATCCACAAATTAGACGAATTCAAAAAGGACAAGCACTTCCACGACAAACACGGTGAGTCTGGTTTCGAAGAAGGATACGGTGGACATCACCACGAGGGCGGCTACAAAGAAGGTGGACACTTCGACAAGGGACACAAGGACGGCGGCTTCCATGAACAAGAGCACGGCAACAAGGGTTTCTATGAAAAGGGAGGTCACCACAACGACCACAAGGGTCACCACGACGAGGGCGCCGGTCACGAGTACTGGGGTCACCACGCAGACCACGGCAACAAAGGAGGCCATGAGGACCACAAAGACTGGGGCTGGAAGAAAGGTCATAAATAAGTTAACGCTGTGATTATTATGAGATGAGGCTTTTTGTTATTGTTGATACTTTGTGATACACGAATAAATATTTATTTTAATATGCTACCGAGGGATTTCATTTAAGAAAACATTCATTTTAGAGACCCAAATAAAAGAAGAAAGTGGACTTATTTTTATAAATTACTTGCCTAAATTAATTAGGTAACCCTCCTCTTTTGGCTGACAGTAAACAGAGATTACTAGCGTTTCAATATTAGACCATCCCGGATTTTCTTTCTCGGAAGGACATCACCCAATTAAAGTATTTCTTTTATTCTCTGAGAACCTCGACGACATTATAATTTATTGCTCGAATAAATCACTACTTACTGAACTTCTTTATTTATTGATGAAGTAATATCTAACAACCAATTAACAACTTTTAATTTTTAGTAAAATACTTCGTCAAAGCCAGACAGTATAATGCTCTTGGTATAAAGACTCGAAGTTTTAGACAAAATTATTATTTAAGTTAGATTTGCTTAAAAAATCTGTTGTTAAAATAAAAATTGTTGAAAACTTTAGCATTAGGTTTATTAGCCACGGCTTTATAAAACTAACAACGCGGGACTCTCGAGAAGCGTCGGCGGTTGAAATCCCCACTGAATACCTAATCCAGTGTCCTAGCCGAGTGCCCGTCTACTAAAAAGTATCCTATATTTTCACTAGCTTCTTTTATGTACTAGCATTACGTAACATTGGACCATTGTTGGCTAATGTCATATGTAGCTAAGAGATTACTATAAAAATATTTATTCAAGAATTCCGTTTCTAATTCAAATTCAATTAACAAAGCTAAACAGTTTAATGTGCCGAAACAAATTATATAATTTATTAACTTGATGGGAACGATTCAATTATTATTATCTTGTAACTTATAACGTTAATCCAGTGTCGTCGCAAGGCTTAACAAAAAGGTTCTATTTAAAACGAAGTCAAAAGAGATTAAGTCACGCGTAGGACATGTGGATAAGTGTACATGGTTAATTAAAACGAAATGAATAACAAACTTTAAAATGTTGATACAATTTAAAGACCCGTGTCAGTTCCGTATAAGGTTTTCGTAATGATTGAAGATGTAGTAATTCAACAAGTCATATATCATATATAGGTACCTATAATGGCTTAAAATGAAATCTGTGATAAAACGAAAGGAACTAATTTAGTTCACAAGGATTTTTTATAAAATGCAAGACGACTTATTTGTACTAAAACGTTTTTGTAACGAAGTACGGACGTATATAGACCGGTTTTACTGCGGAACCCTTAAAATACACTAGTGATATGATATGCATTGTAGTTCAGGATACTAAAATACTTGACTTTGTCGACAGCATCTTAGTATGCCGTTGATTGTATCGTCGTGTTCATAGCCTTTTAATTCTCGTTTTTATGAAACTTTCCTTGTAGCGGCAACACAATTTCTAGCGATAGGAATCAAATGTGAAGGAACATTGTTTTCGCTGGATTCAGAATAATGTTAGCTGGTATTTCACTAGACTATGTATAAGTTGACTAAGGCCTTAATATACCATGAGCTTATATGTACGTAAATGCTTAGACATTTGTCGACTTTTTTAAATTTAAAATCAAAATCAAAATCAAGTCATTTATTCAAACTAGGCTGAGAGTCAGCACTTTTTGAACGTCAAGGCTACATAAGACAGTCCCCCCAAAACGCCCACCCTTCGACACTTCCTAGTGCTTTAGCTGGGAAGAAGAAGTGGCGGAACAAACTCCCCAGCAGCACAGCTGTCTGTTAAGTTAGAAGAACTTGATTCTAAACAGTACTATGTAAGTAATTAATATTATAAAACAAACATACATCAAATTATTCGCCATATGTCAGCTAGCACACGCCAATATACCAACAAAACATTGAAAACTAAACTCAAGCTGAAATAATAACATCGTAAATAGAACTTAAAACCTAAATAAGAGCCTCCAGGTATAAAGGGCGTACCCGCTTACATACACAATGATGCAAAATTTTACATATACATTGATGCATATAACTAAGTTGAAGTAACAATTGTTAAACTAGGACCTCCAGAGTAAAATAAAATAACAATTAATACAAATAACAATAACAAAAACCATGTTCAGCAAGACGACCAGTCACCACAAGCAGCACCCGTTCACGAGCATAACGCAAAGGTCAGCCACTACCCCCCTCGCCATATTTGAGGAAAGGTGGTAACCCGACCCCCGACGTTACCGCAAGCAGAGACATCTAAGGGAGCATGAGAACTTGCTGCTGGTTGCTCTGGCAAGAATATTATGAACAGCTGACGAGGTCACTAGCTAACTACATGTTGCAATACAACTCATTTTAAAATCATGGTAATGAGTATATTATGTCCACAGTAAATTTAAATAAACGATAAATAAATTAACATAAGGAGTTAAATAAATATTATTATATGAACTACCCATACCCATATAAACTGTCAGTAGGAAAGCTAATTCTGGTTATGGTTCAAAGAACATAAACATAGTCTTGAGTTAATTACAGCGACCAACTATTCTTATCGTTTAAGTAGTCGTTGATAGAATAGTATGCCTTTGAACAAAGGTTGGATTTTACTTTAGCTTTAAGCTCATTAAATATGTAGGAGAAAGGACTAGAACTCAGAACGAACGATAAACCAACTTGAGTATGTCTCAATCAATGGGACCAGTCCAACTGCCAGTATCCTCGTTTCGGCACCGTGTATCAAATAGGGGCAGGACGCACTGGGTGAAGACCTTAGTCTTCAGAGATCGTGGAATAGGCGACGAGAAGACTTGACGAAGTTTCCCAAACGCTGTCCAACCCTACTGGATCCTTCTGTCGGCTTCTCGAGTATTATACATAACATACATTATATAACATCACGCTTTGTTTCCCAGAAAGGCTGAGCAGAAGTGTACCTATAGTACAGTACATTTCGCCTGTTATCTGTAAGTCCCATAATATGTAACAGAGAGCGAGCCTATTGCACTCCACCGGGCACAAATCCAGACTACGAGCCGCAAAAATACATAATAAATCAATAAACATAATCAGAATATGATAGAATAGAAGTAATATCAGTATATGAAAGATGAGTATTTTTATAACCAACTACATATTCATTTGCCACATACCGAACGGCAAGAATTCCCTTCCGGGTCCGGTGCCGGTCGCAAAGATAATGACATTCCTAACTATAACCCCCTTACATTGCTAGCATTTCATGCCAATATATATTTATTTCATGCACCTCTTCATTTTATAGGAAACGAAAAAAGCAGTGAAGTATTTAAGAACAGTTAGTATTTAGGGAAGAGATTTGGAGATCTTTATGAGCAGGGCATGAACTACTTAAGTATTTTTGAACAAATCATGCCGATGTTAATGGAATAATAAATATGAGAAAAGCATTTCATGGAATTTCATTTGTTTCATGGTCATTCTCCAGAGGGCAATTCTCGTAAAAATCTAGTCGCAGTCTCATCTCGGCGACAGTCAAATGTCGAAAACTTGTTAAAAATTTATGGACAGAGTTACTATTGACAGCCTGAGACAGATCAGTCTGAAAACGTTCTTAAAATTTCGAGAATTGCCCCTCTATTGTGGGATTATAGAGTTGCGTTAACATTCAAATAATTAATTAAGCTTATTCAAAAGCACGTTATGTTGATAGCACGAACGTTAATTCAAAATGTAGGTACTTAACACAAGTTATATTTGGGTGAAACGCCAAGTTAGCGGATTGTAATGCAAACCAAATGTTCGATATAACACACTGCCTGCACTTATGTAAATGCCTGCGCTACATATTCTGAACGTAACTGGGCGTACAATTATAGCCTGTTGCGCAACAAACCAACCATCCACTGTGGAGATTTTGGATAACATTCTGATGCATAGACTTAGGTACGGAACAAATATATGATTTACAATCACTACACCGGGTTTTGCTTCAAATGTTACGAATTCAATTCTTTTATCTTTCTTACCATTATTGGTTAAATCTACGCCTCGTGTTTTTATGCAGCGTAGTTTCCGTCGTGCAGCGTTGAAGAATTTTTACTTCATTAGTCGCATCTTTTGCAGGAACTGTTCCGGATAAAGTTGATTTTAAATATCATTCATCTTGCTAATGGTCAATTAGTAGGAATTTTTGAATTATTTATTGGTAACTAGTGATCGCCCATTGGTCGAAATTTGACCGTACTTCATTTGAATAGAAATAAATTATTAAATAAACAAAAAATATAAATTAATAAATTAAAAAAAAAATATGGTTATATTTGACATTCAGTAACACTATAGACAAATCATATTAAAGACAAATATTCTCGTTATGATCATAGATTTTAAAAATGAAATAGGTTATATGTCTATAAAATTAATTTATTACCTATGGTTATACTTGACATTCAGTAAGACTATAGACATAAAATATTAAAGACATATGTTCTCGATTGGATCACAGATTTGGACTATAAACAAAAGAATATCTATGCATGTGTGTATAAATACACGGTAATGAATAGTAGTGTGTGTAACGTGTTATTTATTGAAAATAATGTGTTTTTACGCATAATTTTAAAAAAAAATTGTATTCGTCACTTCTTCTCTGTATAAACTATAAGTGTGCGAAATTTCATACTCCTCCGTCCTCCCAATTTTCGTAAAAAGGAATCCAAAGTTTTCGCTTAACGTATTATTATATAAATAAATAAGCAAAAAAAACTTCTTGCATCTGTGAGCACTGACTTTTACAAACAATCATATTATTGTAAATGTGTTGCCAGATATGTCTGCCGAACACGGTCTTCTGGTGTCAGTGGCCATGTCAGGGACTGATTCTTTATCGCGCATCATTATTTTGGGCACTTACACACACACCCACTAAGTTGCCGACTCTTTTTTTTAAAGCACAATATTTATCACATACGCGGATAGCTCACCTATGTTTCCAAGCCAACTTTTAATGCGTCTAAATACTAAAACAGATAAATATTTTCATGTATTAAAATAACGCTAATGGTACGCTATCATCATATTCATATCAGATATCGTCACAAAACAAAGATGAATCACAAGAAGCAGCGGAGACAACGAACACGGGAAATAAGTAAGAGGTACAGAAATAACTTACATCTGCCTCATTTATCATTTTCAAAGTGAATAATTATCAACGGCATGTCTGTCATTTGGCGAACGAGATAAGGATCGTGTTAATGTACAAATCATATTTCTGATACTTTCAAAAGTACACGTGAAATATTCATAGACTTTTGCGTTTATTTATTCCAAACAAAAGTATTTTCTATGCAAACATAATATGCTATTTTAGTTTTTACTTTTCTAGTACCTAAGTAATTTTTTTTCTTAGAATGTTCTCTACGCTTATAAAGATATGAAAGAGAACATAAAACAGTTTTTACTCAACAAATTAATGTGAAAGTTCAAGGCTTCACACGATGCTGAGAATTCATAGTTGACTATTTTTACACTCTTTATGGCATTTCGTTCTTTGTTCATGAAGACCTTCTATGTTTTGGGGATAGAGATTATTTCTCCATTCTGCTATTCCCCTCATTGCCATCTTAGGTATGTTGAAAACGACGGGAATAACATGATCATTGAAATGTCCTGCTGAATTAACTTACGTGTATAAGAATAAGAGTTTTTACGTGTATGATGACAAATGGGATAATAGAACCACCAATAGCGTCCCACTAAACGCACGACGACATCGCGGCAGGCCGAGATAGCGGGACGAGCTTGACTCCTACCGAAAAGACTGGCCAGCACAAGCAAAAGACAGAATTCTGTGGAAAAGGGAGAGGCTTTGCCCTGCAGTGGGACAATACAGGCTAGTTAGATTAGTATAAGAATATATCTTATATCTTTAAACGAGCAATTCTTGTATATATATATATAATCTGAATCTCGGAAACGGCTCCAACGATTTACATAAAATTTAGTATACAGGGGGTTTCGGGGGCGATAAATCGATCTAGCTAGGTTTCATTTTTATAAAATGTCGTTTTATTCGTGTTTTCAATTACCAACTTTATCAATAATCAACTTGAACATAAACTTATTATTTTAAACACAATTTACCAAAAATACCGAGCAAAGCTCGGTCAAACAGATATTAAGACATTTATACGCCATGATGAACAATCGATTTGTTAAATATGTTATTCCCACCGTTTCAATTACAGAGATCAACAAATACGTAAGGGTTCACGAAACTTGTAGGCATTCGGAAGCATTGGGACGAGATATTTCAATTTCCAAGGCAGTACAAGGTAGATTAAACTCATGGTAGACTTGGAGTATAACACCTGTACACGCACTATTATAGACACACTTGTATCTACATGAAAAACACAAATAATAGCAGCATAATAAAAAAAAACCGGTCGGTTAGAAACTAAGGGTTCCGTACAATCAACAATATTTAACACTAGGTACAAATACAAAAAAAATACATGTTTCTTATATGACCACACTCCCCTATTTTTAACTTTATTTTATCTGTGATTACATAATTAATTGTTGTTTTAGCTGCAATCGAAATACACACTCTGTGAATATTTCAAGTACCATTACAGTTGATGATATACAACCCGCTGACAGACATACAGACGAACGGACGGACAGACGGACAGAAATTTAGTAATAGGGTTACGTTGACAGACTTTGCGTACATAACACAATAATAAAAAAATCTCTATGAGTGAAACGCTACTGGCTCAGAAGTCAAATCTCATAACAAACTTAATGTTGTCGACCTGGAAGGAAGTGGAAATCTCCGGCAGTCGTTAGTTGTTATAACCTTGACACTCTCAGCAGCGGTGACTTACCTCACCGCCGCTGTCGTTTAGTATATAAAATCATTGTAACTGATGGATCGATATCATTCAGCAACAACTAGTCTAATCAACCATGAGGAGTACCCTTCTGGTGGCATTGGGCCTTCTGGCCATTGCCGCCCTCGCCTCCGCCAGGGAGATCCGGGAGAAGCGGAATGCTGACCTGGAGACCGCTGCGTCACATGGACACCACTGGGACAAGGGTGGCGGCCACGAGCACCATGGACACCACCACCACGACCACGGTGGTGAGCACCACAAGGGACACAAGGGACACCACGAGCACCACCATGGCAAGCACGGCCACCACCACCACGAGGGACACAAGGGACACCACGGAGAGCACGGCGGGCACAAGAAACACCACCATCACGACGATGGCTACCACCACCATGAACACCACGGCGAGAAGGGCGACCATGGCCACGGCCACGACGAGCACGGCCACTGGCATAAGGGCCACGACACCAAGGGACACCACGGCATCGAGAAACACGACGAGTTCAAGAAGGATAAGCACTTCCACGACCACCACGGAGAGAAAGGCTTCCATGAGCACCACGGCGGACACCATCACGAGGGCGGCCACAAGAAGGGCGGCCACTTCCACAAGGGACACAAGCACGGCGGCCATCACGAGCACCACCACGGCAAGAAGGGCCACCACGAGCACGGCGGCCACCACCACCACCACAAGGGCCACCACGGCGACGGCGGCCACCACGAGCACCACCACGACCACCACCACCACGACAAGAAGGGCGGCCATGAGGATCACAAGCACTGGGGACACAAGAAGGGCCACTAAGCGGTTGCTGAATGTACCTGAACTGTTATTTGTTGATATTACGTTGTTATCGAGTGTTTTTGTTATGTTTATACGACAAAAAATTACATTTTGTACAAAATAACTAAGTACTTCTCTTTTTCATTTCAAATCATCACAAAGTATCAGTACCTAATTGCTATGCAAACCCCTATCATTTGCAATTTCGTATGCAGTCATGTCACATTTTGAATTGACACAGCATGAATTGCATGCCTTGTGAAATAACCAAGATGGCTGACAAGACATCTAAAGTAACATCTCACTTATTTATTATCATTTCGACTACATAAACCAAATTGTCAAAATAAAAATGTATACCAAAAATACTTAGTTACCCACCCAATCGTGAACAAGTGCCATCATACCCTTGGTCAGGACCCAGACAGCGGAACGTCCTATCACAATAGAATTAAACACATAAATAGTTGACGAATTATATTTCAACTCAAATAAAATCTTGTTTCATGAATTTATTCTTCGAAAGCGTTTTTGACGTCACAGATAATACACAGTTTTAACTAATTAAAGGACCCAGGATAAAAATGATTCTGAAATGGGTTCTGTGAAAACATAATTAAGTCGGTATTGATTTCTGACCTTTACCGTTTATTTACCTACTAAATGTGTAGATATTATTGGGTGAAATAAATCTTTGTAATCGTGCAATTGTCGTCAAAAACCTTAACATTTCCCTCCCGAAAAAATGTGACAGAGGCGTAGTGTGTTCTGCCGCAAAAACAAAAAAACTTGGTTTTTGGGAGCAGATATTGTTTTATGTTACCATCAAAATCAAAAATCTTTTTTTCAAATTAGAATAGCTATCGTTATTAAGTAAATGAAGTGTTGTGCCTCCAGTTGCAGTGCCCGTGCTATTTTTGGGTTTGCGTATTTTGTTAAAAACGCCAGCTAGTAACAAATTCTGATAATAACGATTTCAGAATGTCAAAACTCAATTTATTACAAGGGTAAATAAAGACTACCAAATGACTACTGGTAAAATAAATCACAAATTTATATTCTTTATGACAAATTTCAAAGCCAAATTTAAGAATGAAATTGTGTTGAGCTGAATCCAAGAATGCTAAGATAAAAATAATACATTACAGGGAATTTCAATATCGTATTATTTTGATCTCGAACATTTAAGTGAACCTACTTTCATTTTTAATGTAGGTACAAATATTTTACACTAAGTAATAATATTTTTTCATTTCTGCAAAGTTATGAAATCATAATATTAATAAACTAGCTTCTGCCCGCGACTTCGTCCGCGTCAAATTTTTGCTCCCTTGACCCTTCCCGTCGCATCGAATTGCCTGCCAGTTTTAGTTTATTTTTCATTGCTGCTCCGCTCCTTTTGATCACAGCGTGACATTATATAGCCTTCGTCAATAAATAGGCTATCCAACACAATAATATTTTTTCAATTCGGACCAGTAGTTCCTGAGATTACCGCATTCAACCAAACAAAAAAACTCTTCAGCTTTATAATTTAAGCATAGATTCTTAAATATGCATGCATTCCTTATAATCTAGTAAGCCTGCAGATGCGTGCGTGTATGAACGGATGTATGAACTTAAACGAGGCAAAAGAAGTATGTAAGGATCGTAGTAGGAGGCGTTTTGTAGTTTCTGCCTACCCCCATGGGAAATAGGCGTGATTCTATGTATGTATTTACTTGTGAAATTCCTTTAAGCTGGCCTCGAGTTTCCTGGAAAGAGTAAATTACTAGCAGTCAGGCTGACTTCAATTTCATTTTCTAAAAGGGCACAAAGATACACACATTTTCGCTTAAGCATACATATGCATAAGCGAAAATGTGTGTATGCGAAAGCCAATACCTGTTCCTTGTAGACCACCTAAATCTTCAAATAAATTCAAGACGTGAAAAAGAAGCTTATTTACTTGTAACAAAATCTTCTCACTCGAATTTTCTCAAATAAACATGTCATCTATGTATCGTTTATGTTCACATTGTACACTTCTCTTGCTTCAATCGCAGCTACTTGCTATTAACAATAATGAAAACTTAATAATTTTCGAAGTTTGAATACGAAAATCCTTCTTAATTTTTCAGTTGAAATTAAGACCCCTTTGTATACTGATATATCCTAAATCGTGATTTTATAGCCATCGAAGGCGTGACTGCTAAGCATGTATCCTCTTTTCTGGAGTCGGTCAAATTAGTCGGCCTGGAGTAGCGATTTGTGTCCGATTGATGGCATAGGCTTTTTTTTTCTGGATGGGAAATCATCAAATGACTTCTCCCGCTCTGGGCGGAGCGGGAGGGCGTGTCAGACTCTTACTGACTAAAACCCACCCGTGTTCCATCAGTTGCCCGTGTGCCGGGGTCACGGTATCTCGCTTGAACAATCTCGCGACCCCTCCAGGACCCCCCTCGGCCCTAGTAGACCCCTACACTGCTGCTGACATCTCTTTGAGGCGCGCGTGGAACACTACGCGCCGTCGACCCGAGCTTGGTCCTTACCGGGCGGCGAGCTACCCATTGCTCGCCACCCGCAAGCTCGCGCCTCCGGTGGCCGGGAGTCCGCTATCGACTCCCGACGCCCGAATAGTTTTTACGCTTGGGGCCTAGAAGATACACCCGCCTCCACTTCAAAAGGTCTATTTTGTAATATAGAAGAACAAAGTGGTCCTCGACAGACACAAAAAGCGCACACTATAATTTAAACTATTTATAGATGCTAGTAACCGCCCATCGACCATAATTGCCTGCTAAGACTGAGATCGTGGGTTCGATTCTCACCCAGGACAAATCTTTGTGTGATGAGCACAATCATTTGTTCTGTGTCTGCGTGTAATTTATCTATAATATGTATGTATTTAGAAATATATAAGTATATTTATCAGTTGTCCGGTTTCTACAGTACAAGGCTCTGCCTAGTTTGGGATCAGATAATGTTGTGCTGGTTGTCCTAAGATATTATTATTATTATAATTCATGAATTCCATAAAAACATTATATTTCTGCCCTCCTTCTTCATATAAACTTTAACTATGCCAAACTTCATACTCCTCCATCCGCATATTTTTATTTAATGATTACCTATATGTAACGATTATAGGTAGGCATATCCCATAGTATACTTCGACATACTACAAACATAGATCATGATTTAATATAGCAAAAACAAAGTTCCGCATGTTATTATCGGAACAATATGCAACATGTATGTTCATACAAACATGTACACGCAGTACATGCCACTATCACTAGCACCAACGAGTTCGATAATGAGGCCTTGTTACCCTACAGCTGCCTGTTGATTACACGCAAAATCTCGTGTTACAATCTAACAACGTACCGCTGAATTGGCTTATAAACTAATAAATTGGTACTACTGTAATAGAACAAAAGATAAATAATTAATAACAAAGTTTTCAAAGTACTTCACTGCCGTTGCTATCACCAGTAAAACAGTGCATGCATTACTATTCTGTATCACCATTCGAACGAAGTACTAGAAGTCAGTGCAAAACTATATCATCATCTAATTACCGCTAGGCGCTAATCCTTTATAAAACATTGGTGGGAATATATAAAAAAGTATAAGTAGGTTAAAAGCCTTCTGTAAGAGAAAGCCTATTACAGCACTGAAAAATTTCTAACTCATAAATTATTTTGACGACTATGAAATATCTAGATTTTGTTCCTAATTTACTTTGACATTTAATTCGCTATTTTACTTTTACGTTTTCTATAATGAGTTGATGATACTATGCTATATTTTAATTTTACTATTCTAATTTGTAATTCTGAACAATGGATCAGTTTATAATTACCTAATTTTAGCTGTTTATATTTTACGCCTTTGATATGGCATGTGCGTATAATCATTTTATGGAAAATTAAAAAACTATCGAACTCAATTTTTTTTTTTAATTTAGAGTTTGATAGGTTTTGTTTTTCATCAAACACTAAATTAAATAGTTTAAGAAATACCAAAATGATAAGTAGGTACAATTGTAATAAGTGTAAAACAGACCTACCTACACAAAGGAGGATAAAGTACGATATCTACGCTGCCAGCAATATATTTGCAACACATGTTTCTGTTGAAGATCATAAGCAAAATATTTTTTTAAGCACTGAAGCATCGAAATAAAAACTGTTGTTACCGTTACCGATCCAAGTTGATATTAAATCAATAGTCACCTGGCACTAGGGCGCTTGACCTTGTCAGTAAGTAAGTGCAAGCACCCGAGCCAGTGCAACTATTGCTTAATGCAGGTACGAGAAAATCAGACCCGCAGTATCTATAAAACGTTGTGGTGACAAAAATACGTGCCATATCTCATCTCGATCTGTCCAAGAATACATCAACTATGAGGGTGGCGCTCCTTTTGAGTTGTGCAGTGCTGGCGCTGGCCGCACTAGCGCAAGCACGAGACCTACGAGAGAAACGTGACGCGGACCTCGAGGCGGCCGCTACCGGACACCACCACGAAAAGGGTGGCGGCAAGGAACACCACGCTGACCACCATCATGAACACAAAGGACATGGGCACAAGGGATACAAGGGACATCATCACCATGAACATGGCAAGAAAGGTCACCACCACCACGAAGGACACAAGGGACACCACGACCACCACGGAGGACACAAGAAACATCATCACCACGATGATGGTCACCACCACGAGCACCACCACGGAGAAAAGGGAGAGAAAGGTCACGGTTTCGAAGAAAAGGGACATTACCATAAGGGTCACTCCACAAAGGGACATCATGGTGTTCACAAGCTAGACGAATTCAAGAAGGACAAGCACTTCCACCACAAACACGGAGAGAAAGGTTTCCATGAGGGACACGGTGGCCATCATGATGAGCACGGACACAAGAAGGGCGGACACTTTGACAAGGGACACAAGCATCACGGCCACCATGAGCACCATCACGGCAAGAAGGGACACCACGAGGAGGGCGGACACCACCACGAGCACAAGGGCCACCACGATGAAGGCGGACACCACGAGCACCACCACCACCACCACGACCACGGCAAGAAGGGCGGACATGAAGACCACAAACACTGGGGACACAAGAAAGGACATTAAACATTAGATGATCCGCGTTATTGATGTAGTACCTCTTTGATAGACTTTTAATTGTTATGTTTTTATATTTTTGTTATAAACACAATGTAAATAAACACTATATTATTCGAGAATGCTTTGACTTTTTTAGACCAAATGGACGTGCACACGAAATATTTACATACAAATATCGTTATAATTTTTTTCAGCAACGTACTTCGAGTTCTAGACTTTCAGTTTTCATTAATTTATCAGATAATAAATGGTAGACTAGTTTGAATTAAGCTAGTGACTGGAATTATTGAAACTTTTAATTGGTCGGCTAATGAGAGTTAGTCAACGCTAATAACGCTTTCCGACTAAAAGCGACTATTACAGTATATTTTTGTGCTTAGTAATTTCATCGTTCCAAATAATTTCAATTTAACCAGTTCCGTGTTAAATACATAACTAGCTTTTTCCAGGGGATTTGCCCGCGTATCTATACTATATAATATTATAAAGCTGAAGAGTTTGTTTGTTTGATTTAATGCGCTAATGTCAGGAACTACTGGTCCGAATTGAAAAAATATTTTTGTGTTGGGTAGCTTATTTATCGAGGAAGGCTATAGGTTATATAACATCACGCTGCAACCAAGAGGAGCGGAGCAGTAATGAAAAATGTTGTAAAAACGGGGAAAATCGCACGAGTAGGCGATTCGACGCGACGCACAGTGGTCTGAAAATCGAGCTCTATACTCATAGAAACTCAAAGTCAGGAAATTAAAAACAAAAAATTGCAATGTGTCTGGTATACATACCTTTATGTAATATTAACGTATGGAACGTATTAGTAACTCCACGCGTAAGAAAAAAAGTTTTAAGTTTAGAAAACACTTAAAGTTAATTTATTTGAAACTGAATGGAACTGAAGGGCTGGTGCTCATACGAGGTATTTTACCATACACGGCGATCAAAATGACATCAAATTCATATACCGTTCGGTGCCGCTTCAGCTTCACGCGTACCAAATTTTTGAATTTTCGATAGCTGATTTTTCAAATCTTTGACATGTTTAAACGATGTTGATCATCGATTTACTTGTACTATCGTTAGTTGATAGCCTACTAATGACTTTTTTGATGAGAATAATTAAATACGTTCTTGATCAAATACCTTTTTTTACAAAATTGCATAATCAATCATAATCACGGTGATTAACAAGTGACTGAAAACTGATGTTACTAAGTACCTCATTTGTTAATCACCGTGACTATGGCTGAGTTATAATGACATGTCCTTCCGCTCCGCCCAGAACGGGAGACGTCATTTGATGATTTCCCACCCAAAAAAAAGACCTCTAACTTATTCACGTCCGTAGGAGGTGCTTTACGTATATCACAAATCTCAGATGAGTTATTTGATAGATGAGAAGTGATTTTGCCATCAATCATGGTCATAAGCATCGAGTGCTTAACCACATGGCTTCCCATAATAGAAGGCTGCAGGTTTTCAATCTCGTTTTCAATCGTAGCCTGTTCTTCAACTATGTTCAACTTGTTTTCGTTTGAAAACTTAAAATATAGGTACTGGTCTGCTGAACATTGTGGAAGATGGCTTTGGATTCTCCCATATTACTTCTTCGCCACAAACTAAGCACAGAGGCACAAACGAACACACAAAAATGCTAAAATCGTCATCATCTGCCATAGCACCATCAAAACCCCACTTGCATGTAAGTATAAATTCTTTGCCATCCGGTGAAGATTCTGCACGTAGGAATTTTCCAAGTCTAGTCACAGTTTTGATCAAAATTGCTCGGAGTTTTACTTTAACTCCTCTTTCCGTGACTTCTATGGCATCTTTTGGCGAATAGCAGTTCTTCTTCGCTTCAAGGATAACTGTATAAATTTTTGCGAATTTAGTTGATTTATCAGAGAATGAAAAGAATGAATTGAAACAATTCTGTCAGACTTATGTGTGCTCGTTGAGGAAAAAATGGATCTCGTGTAATCGCACGAGACTTACATTCATAAAAAAGTATGCGACATGGCTGCAAAAGGACATAAAATGGCCTGAGGTCGTGAGGGAAAAGACAACCCCTTCTGTAGTATTAGAAGAACAGCAACCATGTTCCAGTTCTGACTTCGCTATAAATGAGGGTGGATCAACTCCTGTGGACCGGAAACGTGGAGTGTTGGAACATGAACATCAGTTGTAACTCCCAGAAAACCATTTGTTAAGCTAAGCCCGCTACAGAAGAGTGGAAGAGCTCCTAACGTATAGCACTGAAAGTCTTGCTCATGCAGCTAGTTTAAAAGCACAAAATAAGAATGCAGCAGATATCATTAAACTAGTCTCAGAGCATCCCGAAAAAGCTACTAAGATAAAGGAATTGTTAAAGGCAAAGAAAACTGTGCTCATAGATTTTGCTGATAAAGCTTTAGGGATTCTGACCTCTTTGAAGCTTTCGAAGTGGCAGTATATAACATTAAGACCTTGTGCAAAAGAAGAAGGAATACCATTGTATCCTTCTTATAGACGGAAAGAGGGGTTAAAGTAAAACTCCAAGCAATTTTGTACAAAACTGTGACTAGACTTGGAAAATTCCTACGTGCAGAATCTTCACTGTATGGCAAAGAATTTATACTTACATGCAAGTGGGGTTTTCATGGTGCTATGGCAGATGATGACGATTTTAGCATTTTTATGAGTTCGTTCGTGCCTCTGTGCTTAGTTTGTGGCGAAGAAGTAATATGGGAGAATCCAAAGCCATCTTCCACAATGTTCTGCAGACCAATAAATACCTATATTTTAAGTTTTCAAACGAAAACAAGTTGAACATAGTTGAAGAACAGGCTACGATTGAAAACGAGATTGCCTTCTATTAAGGGAAGCCATGTTGGTAAGCACTCGATGCTTATGAACATGATTGATGGCAAAATCACTTCTCATCTATCAAATACCGCATCTCAGATTTGTGATATACTATGTAAAGCACCTCCTACGGACGTGAATAAGTTAGAGGTCTATTTTTTTTGGGTGGGAAATCATCAAATGACGGCTCCCGTTCTGGGTGGAGCGGAAGGACATGTCATTATAACTCAGCCATAGTCACGGTGATTACCAAATAAGGTACTTAGTACTTAGTTTTCAGTCACTTGTTAATCACCGTAATTATGATTGATTATGCAATTTTGTACAAAAAAGTATTTGATCAATAACTTATTTAATTATTCTCATCAAAAAAGTCATCAGTAGGCTATTAACTAACGATAGTACAAGTAAATCGATGGTCAACTTCGTTTGACCATGTCAAAGATTTGAAAAATCAGTTATTGAAAATTCAAAAATTTGGTACGTGCGAAGTGGCACCGAACGGTATATGAATTTGATGTCACCTTGCTTGCCGTGTATGGTACATTACTTCGTGTTAGCACCAGCCCTTCAGTTCCATTCAGTTTCAAATAAATTAACTTTAAGTGTTTTCTCCCATACAAAAAAAAACTTAAAACTTTTTTTTCTCACGCGTGGAATTACTAATACCTTCCATACGTTAATATTTCATAAAGGTATGTATACCAGACACATTGCAATTTTTTTTTTTTTAATTTCCTGTCTTTGAGTTTCTATGAGTATGCAGCTCGATTTTCAGACCACTGTGCGACGGGCAGGGTCGGAAGAACAAGAAATTTAACGCGGACGAAGTTGCGGGCAGAAGCTAGTTATACATATAAACCTTCCTCTTGAATTACTCTGTCTATTGTATTGATGAAAACTGCATTAAATACCGTTGCGATGTTTAAAACATCTTAGCGTTCAAACGCGGGAAGCGTTTTTGTTTTTTACTATTTAAAGAAGATTTATAATTTCTCCGTTCATATCGGTAGGCCTACCTAACATGGCGCCGGAGACTTAGTCAGTTAGCAAGTTAAGTAGCAAGATTTGCAGACCTAAGGGATGAACAAATACCAATATTTCACACACACATACATATTTCGCCAGTTGTTTAAGTCCAATAGGCCTCATATTGCCATCAGCCGGGCAGAAATTCATACTACGGGCTGCTACTGTGAAATTATCTATAGATAGAAAAAACCTAATAACAGTTTGCCCGACCCGGATATAGAACCCAGGGCCACATCCTCAGTATTATCATCTGAGGCCACTAGAAAGACGAGGCAGTTCTACTAGACCTACAGCTTCTGTAACATTCTAATATTCTATCATATTGAAAGTCCAATGTTTCTCCCATGAGAATAGCAAAAAACTATAAGGTTACGTGCTACGATTTCACGGATGTTTTCGTGTTATCCTAAATTCACATTTCTTACTAAGTTTTTTCTCGTCCCTCATGAGTGAGTAGGATACTCTACATTAGAATGCTAAAATGGATAAACTCAAAGTCACAAACAAACAAGTTTCGGTTAAAATAGACTCGACAAAAAAGTGTGAATTCTGGTATTCGATATAATAAGTATAGTGGTAGTGGTGGTAGTGTGTGGTATAGTGTATTGGTTACATTTTGACAACGGGAACGGTACATAGTACCTACATATATGTGTAGTTATTTATTAAGATCTCAATGTACCATATACTCAGAAATAAATTATTAGGTCATTCGGATCAAATCCGCCCACACTAAAATTTGATTAAAAGAAAAAGTAATTAGTTCAATTTTATATTAATATCAGCATAAGCTACAAATAATCTCCCTTAGAATTTACGACAGCTTGCCAACGTTCAGGCAATTTTCTAACTGACTGATAACTTTGATGTTCGTTGCCAGCCTTTATCTTCTTGTCCAGGGCTACGCGCAAGGAACCGAGGTCAGCATAAGCAACGCCGCCTATGTTTCGCTTTAGCTGCCGGAAGCACCCATAGTCACACGGACTAATGTCTGGAGAATAGGGCGGCTGAACCCAACGCTCAATGTGGCGTGCTCTCATCCACTCGTCCACAGCAGAGTAACGGTGAGGTCGAGCATTGTCGTCTAACAGCCACACTGTGTGCTTGCCTTTTCTAGCCCAACTGCTCATCAGATTCTCCAGAAATTGAATATAGCGCTGATGATTCATTTTTTCATGGTAACCTAATATTTCATAATAGCGGATGCCATCGTAGTCCATCGCTAGCACTACAAAGAACTTAGGTCCGAACTTTTCTGCTCGTGTCTCTGTTGGTGGTTTTTCGCCCTGGTAAAGCCATTGTTTGGCTTGGTCCTTTTCAGGTTGTCGGTATAGACTGATCTAGGTTTCGTCAATAGCCAATGTATGCTTTAAACGGCTTGGTTGCTGATAATATGCACGTAAATTAATTTTTGCGTAGTCTACGCGCTGATCCTTCTGGGCTTGAGTCAATTCGTGTGGTACCCACTTTGTGTTAATTTTGTGCATATAAAATTTTTTCGTCATCATTTCGTAACAAGTGGTTTTAGGTATTCCGATATAAGCCGACAATGAGGTGATGGACCAAGCTCTAGACTCTTGGAAAGCGTCTTGGAGAATCTTCAAGTGTTCCTCAGTTTCAGGTCCAGATTTACGGTCACCTCCACGATGATCCGATACGTCATAGTTGCCAACCCTGAAGCGCCGGTACCACTCTTTTACTGTGGTTTGAGAGAGTGCATTGGACGCCAGCACTCTGACCAATCTTCGATGGGCTTCGGCCGCTGTGAGTCCCTCCAGAAACATAAACTTCACAATTTTACGCTGCACAACGACGTCGATGGAGTTTCGTCCTATATTTATGTGCGAAGCCATAACAACAGTGATCACTGCAAAATCTAGAAAACAACTGACCATGCTTCTAACTGGACAAAGCTTATGACGTAATTACTATTAACTATTGCATAACATTTATTTTTTAGCGGCGGGTTTGATCCGAATGACATAATATATTCTATTCTAATAACCACACAGTAGTGAAGAATCTATATTTATCTATACTTCTATACTAATACTTAATATTATAAATGCGAAAGTAACTCTTGTCTGTCTGCTACGCTTTCACGACTAAACCACCTAACCGATTTTGATGAAATTTGATACGGAGTAAGTTTGAACCCCATAAAAGGACATAAGCTACTGTTTTATCCGCGACTTCGTCTGCGATAACCGAATTTACGCGGACAAAGTCGCAGACAGAAGCTAGTAGTTAATAAAAACGGCTTATTTCAAATAACAACAGAGCCAAGTTGTGAGGATGTCTCATAAATTACTTTTATTTTGTTATAGACATGTTAAAAATACATTTGTAGCAAGTTTATGTCTAGACATGGTATAATGAACACACTCTCAATAACGGTAGGTAAGCACTTATCGTGGTATGTTATTAAAAAAACTAAATGGACGTACAGGCCGATATTTACTTAGTTAATGTTTTATGTACGTTTATTGCTCTGTGCAGTAGATACGACATAGGAGTTTGGCTGTATCATACAATGTTCTAATGTCTATAATCAGTTAAAATGATACATTTGTTAATATCATGGCTTTAGTCTTGTCTATATCTCTTCTTAGTAATACATACATACATAAACTCACGCCTTGTTCCCATGGGGATAGGCAGATACTACAGAACGCCACCTGCTACAATCCTTACAAATTCCTTTTGTTTTTACGTTCATACAATCTGGACATCACCCATAAGATCATATAACCTAGGGCGTCCCCTCCCGGTGTTTGCTATCTTTACATTGGCCCTGTAAATACTTTTTGTTAGTCGCCCTTTATCTATCCAACATGTCCAGCCATTTAACCATACTCTTTTAAATTTTTGTCTCTACATCTTCTTACTAATACATATATTCTGTAACTTTTCTAAGCCAAATAAGTATGAAAAAACGTTAAACAATCCAAATGATGATTTTGACATGAAAGCATGTTGGGCTGAAACTAACGATTTGGTTCAAAGCTCTCTTATACTAAAC
Organism: Aporophyla lueneburgensis; assembly: GCA_932294355.1. Classification (NCBI taxonomy): domain Eukaryota; kingdom Metazoa; phylum Arthropoda; class Insecta; order Lepidoptera; family Noctuidae; genus Aporophyla; species Aporophyla lueneburgensis. The sequence continues at coordinate 13,531,403 of OW028746.1, read as the reverse complement.
ATATATCACCGTACACATACACCGACCTCATCTAGCTTACAAAAATATAATTGACCCGTAAAAATGTTTGTACAAACCTACTTGCACAAATAAAATCATTTAACATAACATGGATTTTTTTTTTCTCTTAATCAATGACGCACGTTAATATAAACTCAAGAAAAGTATTAGATGTAAAAATTGACTAAGGTTAGTTGCCCAAAAATATTATTAAAATTGAATAATTGTCTACTATAGTTCAAACGTGTGTCGCGGTCATATTTTGACGTCACATTCCACGATACTGCTTTGCTTACATCCTACAGCCCTCGACTACCAGCATGAACTGATCGACAGATCCAGCAGGTGCAAAACGCCTGAGCTCGATTCTGTTCACTCACATGTATATATATATATATAATTATTAAGTGCACAGTGCAGTTTATTATCTGTGGTTTTGTGATATGCGGTAGTGCGTCAAATGCTGCCGAAAATTCGCTTTGATATACTTTAAACCATAGAGCAACACGGACCACCGGCCCGTGTTGCTCTATGCTTTAAACCGAACATTCGGCCAATTATTCGTAATCGGTAAAACCCATATTCGCCCTATCACTAAGTTTTACCCGACTGCGTGACAGCAAAAAAAAGTGTTATTTTTTTCATGCGTATCAAGGGTAAGGTGATAATTATTTTTTATTATAAGATTTTTTGGCACAAAACATTCGCCTTACTCCAAACGTGCAAGAAACGGACTATCCGGTTTCACAATCCAGGTTGTTAGAATACTCGTGCCCACGCATTCTGCTTAACCTTACATGTAGGTTGTTCTCTATCTCTGTCTCGCAATTTTTTTTGCATATTTGTATAAAGATTGTGTCATTCTACAAAGGAATGAATTTTTGTAGTAAACCACAAACCTTTTGCAAACGAACCTTGCGGTTTAAAAAACCTGGCAAGTGCGTGTTTGACCACGCACGGTGAAGGGTTTCGTAGTTTGACTTTATCGACAGAAAGTTAAATACTTATGCATTGCATAGTATTTCTCAAAGAAATTGCGAAAAAAGAAGTTACGTCTGTGGTTGTAAACGAAACTGGTTGCTTACTAATGCCAACTAATATGATAAAATGTGAAAGTGAGTTTTTTTATTTGAACGTTTTCACGCTAGTACGGCTGAACGGATTTAGGTGAAATTTGGCACATAACTAGAACCTGACCTGGGTAAGGACATAAGCTATTTTTTATCCTGAATCACAGACGAAGTCGCGGGCAACAGCTACTATCCCAAATCTCAAAACAGTTTTTTCCAAACCATTTTTTTTTTTAACAATTACTCTGCTTAGGTATAGTCTACTTTAAAAGAGCATATCGGCTTAAACAAAAAGGTCACTTGAGCATTGTATTTTTTTTTAATGATTTCGAACAACACCCTTATACAATGTGCACTGTTTTTTCTTTCCATCCATCGTTTACATGTATGAGTAGTACCATCCAATTTTGCTGTCGTCATTTCACGACACCCCTTTTAACCAATTTGAAATCGTAATTTGTATATTCTTATACACAATACAGAAAACTTACAAAAACCATGTCAAAAATTGATAATAATATAGATACTTAACAAAATGTAGTTTACTTTTAATCAAAGAATCAAAACTGAAGTATTGGCAGGGTAAATAAACAACAGTCTATCATATAATTACGTTGCAGTAACGTAATAATGACCCACTCGTTCATTAAAAATTAACGTGTGATTTTAATATGATAACAGTTGTGTAATATTTGGTGAAATATTAAATCCTCATTAGAATTGCTCAGCCACAGAAACATACATGATACAGCAGATATTTTCAAAAATAAATAATCAGTTAATGCAGCTGAGCAGTCGTGGCCCAGCAGTAGTATCGGCCTCGACTTACAAGTTGTAGGTCGTGGATTTGAACCCAGGTAGGCTTTTTACTCTGTGTAAATAATTTCATCACCACTGCTCTCAAAACAGTGTAGGAAAATATCGTAAGGAAGCCGGCATGTACTAGAACCAAACATTCGAAGACATCTATCAACCCGCACTGGGCCCGCGTGGTAGCTTATGGCTAATCCCTCTCACCGAGAGGAGGTCTGTGTCCCAACAGTGGGAGTGGCATAGGCTGATTATGTAAGCTGCTGAAACTAGGCAATAAATGAAGGTATCCTTCACAAATTAGATACACTGTTTACTCATTATTATTGCATGGAGATTTTAACAAGAAACCTTTAATGGCTTAATGTACAAAATCAATCTCCCAAAAACAGCATGAAATGAATTTTAACAATATTGGTTGCCAAGGTAACGAGGTGCGAACGACAGACCAGTTTTTGTAATCATGCTAAGAGCTAGAATACTGCAAATTGTATTACGCAAGCAAATAATCTAACTAATTAATTTAAGAAATGGCCACAGTTTTTGCAAACTTTAGCTTTAGTTAGTCATATCTGGTTTATTCAACACAAATAGACAAAGTCCCGTTCCACAAAGAGTTGTAGTAAAAACTGCGCTTCTGCCAGGATAGTTTTATACTAACAACGTAGAAGGATGGCGGAAGACTATGAGCTTCTGGATTAAAATTAAGGAGGGTGCACTACAGGCCTGGGTGTCACCACCGGACAGGCCTGCTGACATCAACGACGAGGCCGAGTGGTTCCGAGAGGCCATGTCCGAGATCTGTGACGTGGCTATGCCCCAAGTCCAGCCAGGACGGGCTTGACGCCAGGTGTACAGGTGGTCGCCACAGCTGACAGCGTTGCGCAAAGCGTGCGTCGCGGCGTGATGCCAGTATACCAGGCACCGCAGGCTCCGTATCCGCCCTCCGGATACGGAAGCCATTCAGGCGGAGCTATATGAGGGGTACAGAGCGGCGAAGACCGCCCTCCAAGGGGAGATCCTGCGGGCCAGAGGACTGGCCTGCAAGGAGTCGCTGGAGGCTCTGAACAGGGACCCATGGGGACGGCCCTACAAGGCCGTCCGGGAAAAACTCCGCCCATGGGCTCCCCCGCTGATCGTGCTCATCACACAAAGATTTGTCCTGGGTGGGAATCGAACCCACAACCTCAGTCTTAGCAGTCAGGGTCACTAACCACTAGACTAACAGGCCAGTTCTCATTTAATGCTATTATAATGAGAAAAAAATCTATCGATCTATGTTTCCGAATTCTCAATACCTTGAATAGTTTTGGAAATAAAAATAGGTGTTGTCATTGAAAAGTGACATCGGTTTAAATTTTTACCGCAGTTTTTGCATGGCTTGACGCCAGGTGTACAGGTGGTCGCCACAGCTGACAGCGTTGCGCAAAGCGTGCGTCGCGGCGTGATGCCAGTATACCAGGCACCGCAGGCTCCGTATCCGCCCTCCGGATACGGAAGCCATTCAGGCGGAGCTATATGAGGGGTACAGAGCGGCGAAGACCGCCCGCCAAGGGGAGATCCTGCGGGCCAGAGGACTGGCCTGCAAGGAGTCGCTGGAGGCTCTGAACAGGGACCCATGGGGACGGCCCTACAAGGCCGTCCGGGAAAAACTCCGCCCATGGGCTCCCCCGCTGACTCAGAGTCTCCGGCCCCAACTCGTGGAGGGCGTTGTGAGCGCTCTGTTCCCTTCGCGAGGGGAATATAGTCCCCCACCCATGGCTCCGCCTACTGCGGCGCCGGATGCTGCGGACCACACCACCGATGACGACGACAATGCTCCAGAGGTGACCGAGGTAGAGTTGAGAGTGGTGGTACGTCAGCTAAATGCCAAAAATACCGCCCCGGGACCCGACGGCTTGCCTGGCAAAGCCTAGGTTCTGGCCTTAGAGGCTCTCAGGCCTCGACTCAGGGGGCTCCTAAGCGCATGCTTGGAGAAGGGCCAATTCCCACTTCGTTGGAAGACGGGGAAACTGGTCCTCATTAAGAAGCCTGGGCGCCCAGCGGACTCTCCGTCCACTTACCGACCCATCGTGCTGCTCGACGAGGTGGGCAAGCTCTTTGAAAGAGTGATTGCAGACCGCCTCGTCGGGTGGCTGGTGCGGGAGGGGCCGGACTTATCGGACGGCCAGTACGGCTTCCGCAAGGGGCGCTCTACGGTGGACGCCATCATGCACGTGCGAGCCCTCACGACGGGGGATGCAGTGGCCCGGGGTGGGGTCGTCTTGGCGTTGTCTCTAGATATCGCCAATGCCTTCAACACCCTGCCCTGGAGTTGCATTACGGAGGCACTCCGGTATCACCGGATGCCGACCTACCTCTGTCGCGTGGTCGAGGCCTATCCGACGGATAAGGCCGTTATGTACCCCGGTCATCGGGGAGAATGGAACCGGCGAGAGATGTCGTGCGGTGTCCCACAGGGATCGGTCCTGGGGCCACATCTGTGGGACATCGGTTACGACTGGGTGCTGCGCGCCGACCTCCCTAGTGGCGTCAGCGTGGTTTGCTACGCTGGTCCTGGCGCAGGGGATGTCGCACGAGGCGGCGGCCAACCTTATGACACGCGGGGTTGCGACAATCGTCGATAGGATCCGGCAATTGGGACTCGAGGTGGCATTGCACAAGTCCGAGGCCATGGGTTTTCATGGTCCTCGGAACGCGCCACCTGCGGGTTCCCAACTCACGGTAGGAGGGGTTCACATCGGCGTCGAGTCGACGATGAAGTACTTGGGACTTGTCCTCGACAGCCCGTGGAACTTCGTCGAGCACTTCCGACGTTTGGCTCCCAGACTGGAGCGGGCTGGGGCTGCCTTAAAGCGGCTCCTGCCCAATCTGGGGGGTCCAAACGCCTCCTGCCGGAGGCTCTATACGGGGGTCGTGCGGTCCATGGCCCTTTACGGGGCACCGGTGTGGGCGCCCTCATTGAGGCTGCGCCCAGCGCGTCGGATGAGTGCGGCCCAAAGGGTCATGGCCATCCGGTTAATCCGGGGATACCGCACGATCTCCTGCGAGGCGGTGAGCCTCCTTGCCGGAGTGCTGCCATGGGATCTGGTAAAGGTCCTCGCCCACATGTGGGAGTGGTGCGAGGAGGCGAAACGCCGGGGCGAAACTCCGCTGCCGCGACAAATCGCGGGACGGTGGACAGAGCTCCGGTGTGATCTCATGGCGACATGGCGGGTACGATTGTCGCAACCCAGTGCTGGGCACGCCACAATTGCGGCGTAGCAAGTCCCCTCTTTGAGGAGTGGATAGAGAGGCGCCACGGCGTCCTCGCCTTCCGCCTGATGCAGGTTCTCACCGGGCATGGGTGCTTCGGTGTGTTCCTGATCAGGATAAAGCGGGAGGATACGCCCGGGTGTTTCCATTGTGAGGATCGTCTAGAGGACACGGTTGAGTATACGGTGGAAGTTTGCCCTGCCTGGGCGGAGCACCGCCGTCTCCTCGTGGAGGCGATCGGTGGCAGTGACCTCTCGCGTCCGGGCCTGGTGCGAGCCATGGTACGGAGTGAGAGGGAATGGGAAGCCGTCACCTCCTTCTGCGAAGCAGTAATGCTCGCGAAGGAGGAGGCGGGGCGCGTGAGGGAGAGGCAGTCTCTGCGCCCTCACGTACCTAGCCGCCGCAGAAGGAGACGCCCCGAGCGTCGGGAGTCGATAGCGGACTCCCGGCCACCGTAGGCACGAGCTTGCGGGCGGTGAGCAATGGGTAGCTCGCCGCCCGGGAAGGACCAAGCTCGGGTCGACGGCGCGTAGTGTTCCACGCGTGCCTCAAAGAGATGTCAGCAGCACTGAAGGGGTCTGCTAGGATCGATGCCTGCCGGGGTTGCGTGATTGTTCGAAAGAGATACCGTGACCCTGGCACTTGAGCAACTGAGGGAACAGGGGTGGGTTTTAGTCAGTAAAAGTCTGACACGCAATCATCAAATGACTTCTCCCGCTCTGGGGGGAGCGGGAGAAGTCATTTGATGTACTCCCGTCCAGAAAAAAAAAAGAGGGTGCACTAAGGCAATCCACAAATATCAAACATGTTCTTACACTTTGAAATATGAAGGTCAGTTTCAGGATACATGTTGATTGAAATATGATTTGTGACCATTAAAATTATGACTTCACAGAATTTCTCACTAAAATCATCAATACAACCCTCTAAGTTCATATAATCTCATTCAATCACTATTTGGGGACATAGGTGAAAGGATTCTACCTGTGTCCTCTTACGAGTATTGTAGGTGAGGTTGTGGAATCCGGAACTAAAAATCTTGCTTGTAGTTAATAATATTCTGCCGTGGCATAACTAAAATGCCGTTATCCGACATATGATCGATTTTTAACTTTTAATAAAAAAAATAAAAAAATCTCAGGACAACCAACACACCGTTATCTGATCCCAAAACTAGGCAGAGCCTGTACTATGGCAACCAGACAACTGATAAACATACTTATATATTTCTAAATACATACATATTATAGATAAATTACACCCAGACACAGAACAAATGATCGTGCTCATCACACAAAGATTTGTCCTGGGTGGGAATCGAACCCACAACCTCAGTCTTAGCAGTCAGGGTCACTAACCACTAGACTAACAGGCCAGTTCTCATTTAATGCTATTATAATGAGAAAAAAATCTATCGATAGATCGATAGAGTTTCCGAATTCTCAATACCTTGAATAGTTTTGGAAATAAAAATAGGTGTTGTCATTGAAAAGTGACATCGGTTTAAATTTTTACCGCAGTTTTTGCATCTTATTCAAAACAACGGTTTTGGTAGATAACGGCATTATAGATATATCACGGCAGTATTATTTATCACACACGTAGTACAGTTTAGAATTACATACACTATTTAACACAGTTATATAAGTAATTAAACTAATAGGGACAGAATAAACTAAAGACTTAAAATCTAGTCCGCGTCCCGTTATGGTTGAAGCAAGAGAGAGACGCTATGGGTAGCGTCCCGGGTCGTGGCTTGGTGTTGCCACTTAACAACTAACAACCTTACAAAAACGTATACAACTAAACATAGTACAGGCGACGCCACGTGTGTAAGGTGCGTTTACAGATGCACAATACGTGACGCCACAACTATTTCATGAAAACGTCATTTAATGGGATTGGGAAAATTTTGAATTTCGCAGCCTATCCTGTGCTTCCCCCTTAAGTGTACCTAATTAATGTTGTCAGCCCCAAATAATCTTAATTACACATGGAGTTACAAGCAATTAGTATACGAAAGTACCGAAATCAGTACAGTTGTCTTACTAACAACACATTCATTAAATTGGATACCGCCGACTTATAAATATTACAACACTGCCTACTCACTTAATAATGTATAAGTTAAGGGAATAGATAGAGACTGTCAGCGAAGCAAACATTACTTACAACTAGTAGAACTAAAACTTAATTGTTAACTATGTTAGCATGTTCAAATTGTTAAACGTCAAACACCAAATTATGCTTAACTACAGGCGTCTAAATAGTTGCCGCAACAATACCTGTGCCTACATTGTGCTTTTCAAAGTAAATAGGCGCTTTCCGATAGAACTCTTGTATGGACGCCGGCGCTTCAAAAATATATTGTTAGCCCAACGCGTTCATTATTCACTTGTTTGTCTTGCCCCATAACAATGGCGGCAGTGCGCCATATGTTATACTGAACCTTTCGAACCCGCTGTCCCGTATTTCCTACACCAACGACCATCGATCGTTGATAGCTTACAAAAACTGACACTTAAATTCTTACATGAATTTCAGTATAAAATAAACAATAGTCGTATAACAAAACTTATGGACTCTCACCAAACTTTTCTAATGTTTCTTAAGTGTTTTCCTCAACACCATAAGTCATTATAAGCAAGTTCACGCAGTCCGTTACAAGTTAAAACAACAATGTCGTTGTTGGTTCGTCAAACGGAACGAAATAATAAATAAGGACACGTATTTTTCTAGCGTATTCACCTACTTCATAAACTGAAAAAATGTTTATTGTTTCCTTAACTGTATCCATAAGTAAAAGAAAATATTGGTGATAAGATAATATCATTGTTTTAGCTCAGTAGTTGAAGAAATAATTCAGCCAATAAAGAATGCAGTGACATGGGTTAGGAACGCTCGTCCTTTAAAGTGTCCTTGAAATAATGACATCATTTTCTCTAGCACCGTGCACCACATATCCTCTCACTCATGCATCGCCCTTAACTTTGCAAATAATTGTTTAAAAAGTTAAAATAAAATTGATATTTTCCACGATATTCGTGTCTTCTTATTCTGCATGCCCGCACAGCTGCACCTTAAACGAAATTGTATGTAGGTACCAAATATTTTCCGACTTGAAGGCAACCTAGTTCTCCAGAATAAAATAACTATAATATAACATTAAATAGTGATGTAGCTCGGCCATCACGTAATACCAGTAACGGTAATATATTTCTCGGCGGGTAAGGGCAAGTCTTACGACGTACGTGTGAAAAACCACCTAATGCATTCTACGGGTTTTCCTTTTGATCGCCGAAACATATTCTTAAACCACATAACGTTTTATTCTGCTCCATTGGTCCTAGACTTTTAGTATCGGAACCGCAACTTCATGTTTCGATTCCCGAGGAGTGGAAATGTCATTTACAGCAGTAAAATATGGAGATTGGAATTCTACCTAATGATGTTCAATTTAATTGGTTTCCCCTAATTTATGTAAGGACCATCATACATCACCCTAATATCGATCATGGAAAAACTATAGGTATGTCAATTTATATACCTACCCCGCCGTGATGGAGGTGTGGAGAATCAGATTTATATTCATCAATGTGTTCGTAAAGCCGTACAAACCTACGTAATATTCTAACGCAGTAACGACTAATCGCTACTAATAATAACTTTTAGTCTTGCGTGAATGACACTTGAATGGAAATCAAGTCCATAGTGGTGGCGATTGACGATTAACGAGCTGACAAGCTCTCTCTGTGTGCGTTAGCGAAGGCTTAACCGCAGTACGCTATAGCGCATACACAGGTACTTGCGCTAACAATGAAATTATTACGGTACCTGAAGACCCGATTAGGTTTACTAGGTAGGTATTACTATCGCGTTGCATTAAGGTACCTAACTAGGTATTAAATAGGTTTGATTGGACTAGCAATGAATGAAGAGTTAAGCTTATAATACGCCGAAATATTGGTGCAATTAACAGTAGAGGCGACAATAATAAACGCCATGTATAGCGGCGGCGAGGGGCCCGGGCGGCGCGGGCTCGGCGTCGCTCGGCACGTCAGCTCCTGCTCACTTGGTCAGGATTACGAGCTGACAGCGTCTGCACCCATAAATCTAGTCACGTGACGTCACTAAGCTCCATACTCACTCGCTAATTAGTGTAAAAGCGTTATCAATGGATTACACCCTCACCCGTCTACTCAGTAACCACGCAAAATTCTAAAATATGTGGATAAATGCTCACAAATCTTCTTTGCGGTTCTGAGATTAACACCGATGAGGGTTTTTTTAGGGTACGAAATTAACAGCCATTCGTAACCCCACAAGATTGAAGCATTGACTTTTGATCTAGATAAATTGTTGGGTACGTACATAGATGTTCGGTATTTTTCAATAAGACTCAACGTAAACGAAAGATATAACAATATAATAATGATAATGGCATTTCTGTGTATTCTTAATCACACGAAAAATTCCTCGAAAAGTTGACAAGGGATTTGCTTTAGAAATCTCTTAGGCAGTAGAATATTATTTGATTTCTTTTCACTTTTAAAAATATAAATATTTCTATGAAAATTGTATGTAGGTGCTGTATCAGCGCACACACTTTTATAATTGCTAACGTGGGGATAATATCGTGAACGTCAACGTCACGGCATCACGGCAATTTTACTTACCTGTGTTATCACAGGGAAGTAAACTTTACGGAAATAAATATTCAGACGCTTTTAAATTTCCGTCCACCGTTATAACGTGGACGTCCACGATATAATATCATCACGTTAGAAATTATAAAAGCTAACCAAAATAATTCAGTTTCACTCGAATCTCACAACTTGGAACCTGGCACTTCAAACTCGTGAAGTGCCAGGTTACAAGTTGTGATCTTTCCATGTTGTCTCAAAGCAGAGGGAAATTTAAGCATGAACCGTGGAACTCGGGAACTTCTCAAAATGATAAGTTTTAAGCGATACATTCGGCGCACTTTCGGCAGTTAGCCAACACATTCGGCGCACTCTCGGCAATTATCCAACACATTCGGCCCACTCTCGGCAGTTAACCGACACATTCGGCACACTTTTGGCAGTTAGCCTACTCCCGCGGTTAGGCAACATGTCCGGTGCAAAATCAGCGCGATTGGCCGACATGTCCTGCACACTTGCGGCAGTTAGCTGAAATGTTCGGCGCACTTTCAGCATTTAGCCCCGCAATCCCACTAGCATGTTATCGAGAGAGGGAGTGGCCCGTAACGCGGGCCCAGTGCGGGTTGGTAGAAGTCACATGTCTTCGAATTTTTGGTCCTAGGACATGCCATTTTCGCGATGTTTTTCTTTCACCGTTTTAAGAGCAATGGTGATGAAATTATTTACATAACGTAAAGCGCCAGCGTGGGTTCGAACCCACGATCTACAACTCGTAAGTCGGGGCCGATACCACTTGGCTATCACTTCTCTAAACCAATATTAAAGTACAACTAATGTAACTGTTGTAAATTAGATGTGGTATTTAGTTAAGAGAAAAAGTAGATTCATATTCATTATATCAGGTTGGTGCATAAGATCTTGGACACTTGGATTTCATAAAAAAAATCTAGGTTTTAATTCGGTTACACGCTAGAATAATCTATCATTCTACAGAATGTTCTAGGAGCTTTACGCCAAGGGGTATAAAAGGGCGCGCGCATTCCGAGTTGTTCAGTTTAGTTCAAAATGGAACCGCGTCAACTACGAGCGATCATGCTTTACGAGCATAATCTAGGAACGAGTGCAAGGCAAACGGCCGAGACAATTAACACTGCGTTTGAACAAGGCACTATTGCTCATTCCACAGTGAGTTTTTGGTTTAAGTCTTTCGATAAGGGGGATACGAGTTTTGAAGACAAACCTCGCTCCGGTCGGCCAGTTGTCTTCGACGAAGACCTTCTACGCTCACATTTGGAAAACGATCCGGATGCGACTACCAGGGAATTGGAGAAGGAACTTCGGTACGACCATTCCACTATAATTCGGCACCTGCATGCAATAGACTACCACAAAATAATGAGTCGGTGGACACCCCACGCTCTGACAGACAGCGAGCGCGCAGCAGGCGTGACCATCTGCGAAAGTCTCCTCCTGCAACCACACAGACAAGACTTTCTCAGGTCCCTGTCACTGTTGACGAATCCTTGGTTCACTACAGCAACAAAACGCGGCAGGCCTATTGGGTTCCACGCGGAGAAAGGTGCCAACGGCACCAAAGCCGGATCGTCATGGACAAAAGATCATTCTATCAGTTTACTGGGATTGGCAGGGCATTCTCTATTGGGAACTGTTGGACGAGAAGCAGACTACTAACGCTACTATTTATAGACAGCAACTGCAAAAGTTAGCCTCAGAAATAGCGACAAAGCGTCCAAAAAGGCTGTCTGTATCAGTTCTTCAGGACAACGCTCGACCACATATTGCGAAGTCTGTCCGCCACATTCTGGAAAAGCTGAACTGGACAGTGGTACCTCACCCACCATACAGTCCTGATATTGCGCCGTTGGACTATTGTCTGTTTCGGGCTCTAAAGTTACATCTAAGAAAGCAGAAGTTTGAAAACTATGAACAACTCCAAGACGACATGACCGAGTTTTTTGACCACCAGCCTCCTGCTTTTTGGGAACACAGCATAATGTCTTTGCCAGAGAAATGGTTACATGTCGTTGAACATGACGGTCATTATATTGTGGATTAAAATTTCTTTAATAAAAAAATAAATTTATTTTTAGTAAATGTGTTTGAGTGTTCAAGAACTTATGCACAAACCTAATACAATTCAGTTATTTAAATATCTATTGAGGCACACTTTACAAATTTGATCTTTTTGGATTCCGTTATTACGAAAGAAGATTAGACAAAACATGCAGATCGTAATTTTAACAAAAAACCTTACGTAAAAGGTTCTTCTTGGACTATTTTGATTTAATAAACATAAACAGAAAGTAAGCATTTGACGAGTAACTTAAATAATTAGGGTGAAATGTTATAAAACATGCAATAACATACTTTCAAGCCAACCAGAACCTAAATTCCAGCTCTAGGAAACCAATTCATTCTTTACTTCATCTGAACTTTCTAAGTGAAGAAACTTATATCACGAAAACAAATTATAGCGTTTGCTTTCTAACATGACTTTTTGAATACGGCGGTATTACCTTATTCTTTGTTTATATAATTATTCTCTTCAGTAACAAAATGAAATATGGTATCATCCTAAAAAGTTATTATAAATTTTAAACAAAAGCTTTAAAACACACCTGGTACGAGAATTGTTTAAAATTACGCATTCACTACAAATACGCACTGAATGTTGAGATAGACGTTTGCTGTAATAATTTAGATACGTCACACACGTACATACATCTTTGGTATACATTATCTACAATTAGAGAGCGTGTTGACATTTGATGACATCTTTACAACCCATCAATCGTTTATTTCGCATGAAATACGGCGGAATATATGCTCCGTTATTTAATACCTACATAGTAATATATTTGTGTGAAGGTACTATAAATTAGATCTATGTTAACGAATAATTTCGTGAACTATAAACGAATACATTACTCGCACGGGTACTGTTAAGGTTTTAATGTGTAATTGGCGTTAACACAATGATGGATGCTACGACAGTACGACACACGTAGCCGCGTGTGCTACACACGTAGCGCTACGGCCGCTACGCCGCCCGCGGAGACTACGAAATCAGAGATCCACTCATAGATAAATACTGCCTCACTAACTGCCGTTACAACTTGAAACTTATTATAAAAGCCTAACAAAAAGTTTCCTAACCCGACATTTATAACCAACCGGAAAAACAGTGTGCGTCAATTAAACTTTTGGCGGAGTCTCGAAAGTTTTTATATAGGTTGTCTAAAAGCGTAAACCTGTGTTATTATTTCTATCAATAGTTTACAACTAACCAACCTAACTTTAATAGTTCTGTTGTTGACACCAGGATAAAATTGTTGTTACAAAGTTGGTCACTCGCGGCTTGAATGTACTAGGTAGGTATAAAATCAGAATTATGTTGTAACATAAAATACAAACCAAGTTGGCACAGCCTGTGAAATTAGCAAATAATTAGATAGACCGCAATCTGTTACCACCGAATTAAACGAATAACGTTCCAATAGGTACTTTAATTAGTACGTGAGCTGTTTACGTATGCAACACAATGAAACAATAGACTCGTCTAAAAATACGGCTGAAACGCTGACCATATGGAAAAAGTGGGTTTCCCATAACATAGCAAAATAAAACATGCAGACAATGGACTGAACTGTTTGTCGGCTGAACGACAGTTTGATTGAGCCGGTCGCATGCGCTGCAGTACTAAACCTCATTCACTTTTAATCCTTGACCGACACGTTGTTCGACCAGAAATCGATCGTGTAACTGAACCCTTAATCGTTCAATCCGTCAGCTAGCGACATACATCCAATATCACGCTATTTAGCTTTATAGGTGGGCAGAACTCCAAGCATGACAAATCCGAGGCGAGGTGACATTGCCGAGAGCCAACGTGACTTCGACAATGACAATGCTGTAGAAATTGAAGACAGACAGTACGAGGTTAATTGGCTGTTTGGTAACGTATGACCTTCGTGATCTCGTTTTGTTCAGACACTATTGTTTATTTTTTGCACAATATGTCGTGAGATGATAAGCTAGCTTTTCTCAAAATACATCTGAAGAGACATTACAAATGTTATTACAATTATACAAATAACTGTATGCTCTTTATTCAAAAGAGATATTCTACCTAAATAAGGTGTCATAAACATAGGTTATTTTGGTATTTAGATGACAAAAAAACTGACGCGATATGGACGTGGTTGCTGGCCGTACTCAAAATCAAGGTGCACCGTGATTACAGTCAAACATCTATCAGGCAGACACATATGTATCCCACTTTTCTGATTTTAATACCACACAGTAAACCTAATATTTACATATTATCTCAACGCGAAAGTCGTACGATCCTGAGTGGTGGTTACCAACCTTAATTAGTTTAAAAGCATACTTAGATAAGCGACGGAATTTCGCACTCACACCATCTAAAGTGCCAGGATGAAGTTAGGATTTAAATTCATTTTCCACTTCGACATTATAATCGAAAGTGATACTTATATAAATAAAGTGTATACTTATAGAGTGTTGTGGCGCACAAGGGAGAGGCCTATGTCCAGCAGTCGACTGCGATAGGCTGAGTTGATGAGTTGATGAAAGTGTATACATACTGCAGTGTCATTTAAATATAGGGATTTGCGAAAGATCAGTAATAAACTCAGATTATGCTGTACATGTTATTTATTTAATAACTTAAGAAGTTCTTAATATAAAAAATAATAATTTAGTTATTAATTGCCTACATAATTATGCCGTCACTTAACCGTTGACGCAGTATTGAGTGCACTGTCATCAGATAAGTTACAGTTCCGAGAAAATAAATAAATCCAAAATCACTAGCATCGTCTGTCGAGGACTCTCCCTCATTCAGCCAGTTCCTAGAGCTGTATTCAATGACCCTTCTTGTATCCATATTTCTTATGGTGCTCATGATCACCCTTCTTGCCATGATCGTGATGATGTTTATGATGTGAGTCATGTCCACCGGACTCCTTGTGCCCTTTATGTTCGTGGTGGTGGCCGCCCTTCTCATGGAAACCTTTTTCACCATGTTCTTTCTCGTGATGGTCACCATGATGATGACCTTTATGAAAGTGGCCACCTTTCTTGTGACCATGCTCCTCATGGTGTCCTCCATGCTTCTCTTCGTGGCCGGAATCTCCCTCTTCATCAAAGAAGTGCTTATCTTTCTTGAATTCGTCAAGCTTATGTATTTCGTGATGTCCTTTTGTTGAGTGACCCTTGTCGTAGTGTCCCTTCTCTTCATATTTATGCCCTTTCTCGCCCTTTTCACCTTTGTGGTATTCATCATAATGTCCATCATGGTGATGATGTTCTTTTTTGTGTCCACCATGATCATCGTACTCACCTTTATGGTGCTCCTTATCGTGATGTCCTTTTTCTCCCTTCTCATGGTGATGATGACCCTTGTATCCCTTTACACCTTTTTCTTCATGGTCGTGATGATGTTCGGCATGGTGATCTTTGCCGCCTCCTTTTTTGTATTCATGATTCTTTGGGGCTTCTTTTTTGTGTCCCGTGGCAGCAGGCTCTTGATCTTTTGTCTCTAGTTCTGTACTTTTTTCCAGCTGCCGTGAGGGTAAACGACGGGTATGCACAACTGCCAATAACGTTAGAAAACCTAAAACTAACGCCACCCTCATAGTGCTAGGTTTTTTTATCACGCGGTGTTGATGCGGTGTGCTCTACTCCTAATATAAACAAAATTATTGATGGTGCAGCAGTTTTATATAAGTCATTGTGTAAGATGTGCTAATCGCCGCGTCGCGCGACAGACCGCGAGTTGCATCAAGCGCTTACCGGGACACGGCTCTATATCCAAATCAACCCTGCTTGTACTTAAAGACGTAAGCCTTGCATTACTTAAAATAATTAATTGTTACCATTTTATTGTGACCTACATTTTAGAACTACGAAAATAATTTTAGATTTTTAAACAGTTTGTCGTAAATTGCTGTCCTGAAACTTTCACAGCTAGGCGCGATCCACTACCTTAGACCAGTATAAGCCCCACCTAAAATCCTTAGAAAATTTATTATAGGTCACACTCTCTTATCAGTTTTGTATTTTAAAAGAGACTGTGGCTGAGTTTATTGCCGCCTTTCTTCTGAAAGTAGTCAGTTATGTAACGCCGACTTCATCTAGTTTTTAAAATATGATTCACTTGTAAAAGTTTTTGTAGAATCCTACTTTCAGAAATAAAATCATTTATCAATGATCACAACGAAGAGCATAATTATGTTTTCAGAGGTATTGTTCAGCAACTAGATTTGCTGTTTGATCTAGGTACCATTTGCCATTTGATAGGAAACATTTTGCCTGAAGAGATTATCTTGCTTTGTGATAATATAAAATAAATGGTACTGGATTTAATACGCAAGTAACGAAAGTTGATTTTCAGACTACTAAATCCATTTTAGAAAACGAATTAATAAATAACAAAAAAAAAATTAAAATGTCATTGCACTCGTGGCAGGATTATCCAAGAGATTATAAAATGAGGAGGTACCTACGTTACGCTCTACTATTACTACTTAGGTAGCTAAATATAAAATAAAGGATGAAACAAACGGACTCAATAAATCTGGTAATCCATAGTGTACACACAATGTCCTTTATTATTAGGTATTCGATCCCGCGGTAGACCGCTGGCCTCAAGATTCAACCACTTGTTGCGTGGGATACCGTTAACCACATAAAGTAGCAATGTACATAATTACTTAAATATTATTATCTTGAAACATACTAATCTCTGAACAAAAATACAGCTGCAACTAAACTCATCCGGGGAGGGCCATACTCATAATGGCGTTGTGCCAAGACCTAACTGCATTTCTTGTCATTTACAAGCGACGACGTCCAATATCGTGCAAAGTGGAAAAGAATTATCATAACACTCTTTATTGACTTTGAAAACTGTTACTTCGAAATTGTTATCTAAGGAATTGTTTAAGTTTTCACCTTGAACTTTATGCAGGCTTGCTACTGTGACTTGTGCATAGCTCATCAGTGCATAGTTAAAACTGCTAGGTACTACTACCTAGATCATCCATAAATCTACGCAGACAATAATATGTACGCTGAAAATAGAATACTCGGTGGGAAGTAGTAAGGAATGAAAAATAGAAACATCAGATCACGAGCAAAGAGACCGTTGTTGGTGAATTCTAAATAATGAAATAGATAACAGGAAGATGGGACAAAGCGACTTCTCCTGGCCGTTTTCAGTACGACTAAACAACTCCTAAATTATAAAAGCACGCTGTTGGATTTTCAACGATAATTAAAATATCTAACGACTCTCATAATTTGGGTATTAATTTAAGTATCACCCAGTTATTGAAAACGAGCTCCTGTGTTCAATACTCCTGTTATCTATGAGGTAACTTGTACGGTTAACGACCGATAATGCTTAGCAATTTTCAAAGAAATTCCTTTCCAACAGGTGCACATCACCTTCACGACGTGTCATTTTCAAAATATTGATCTTAAACTTGACTGCCTCGTGGGTCTAGTGGTAGCAAGCGTTACTGCTGAGCATGAGGTCCTGGGTTCGATTCCCAGGTCGGGCATAGTGTTATTGGGTTTTTCCATCTGGAATTTCTCTGTAGCAGCCCGGAGTCTGGATTGGTGCCCGGTTGATGGCAATAGGCTCGCCCCCTATTACATTTGGGACTTAAACTTATCTGGCGAAATGTGGGTGTACTATAGCTACACCTCTGCCTAACCCTTCGGGGAAACAAGGCGTCATGTTATGTTATGTGTCTTAAAAAAAAGATATCAGTCAACCATGGCCCATAGTTACCATCTTCATTCATCATTTCAGTCGAAAGACGTCCATTGCTCGACATAAACTTCCCTTAATTTGGGAGGGTTTGCCATAATCGCCACGCTTGGCAGGCGGGATGGCGATCGCAATATGGTGGTAAATTATATAGAGATCGCTGCTGCCCATTTTCTATTAGTCGCCTTTTACGACACCCACAAATGAATGTGTTGGAGTAGGCTGGACCCATAGTATTAGTTACAATAAAACTTAAATGATTCCGATTCATCAACCCGAACCACACACATGTAGACCGCACTGCACAATCTCCCACTGCGCCAGATCACCCACAAAATGCAGATTGTTGAATTGATTGAACACAGCCGCGTCCAACTTATCTACTATCATGTTCTCCTGAACATAACTGCATAGAAATAGTTTATATTTTCGTCAGCAAACGTGCCTGAAGCGCTACAAGAACGCCGGACAACAGTGCCCTGAAAATAAAAGGTATAAATACTCTGAGGGCATTGACTTTGTGTCTACTTAACCTATAAACCACTCGATATAAAACTTTGACAGTATGCTTAAAGTAGCGTCAATTTAAAGTCTAACGTACAAAAAGGGAAGCTACGTGCCAGCTTGTTTCCCCGTACCGGTAGTGCCCTCCGCTCCATCTCTATATCGTGGTCATCCTTCAAAGTGTCAGTCACAATGTGCCCTTGGCACTTTAAACACGGTCCAACTGATCTTCACTTAAAGATCAACACCATCGTCGGCATAATTTACCTATGTTGTTAACCCTAACGCCATCTATGGGGCATCTGACATGCATACTGCTCAGACACAATCAGTTGATTCATATACTTATTTACTTAAATATTAGATTAAAAAACCTCGCAGATGTTAACCCAAGTTCAGTTTTTACTCATCTGTAAACACATTTACCCATTTTACAATATTTGTCTGATTACTAAACGAATATGAGAAGATGCCTATAATTTCAGAAGAAAATGAACTTGTAACTCTTAGAATCCAGATTAAGTTTGAAACCAGACAGGCTCATTATTTTCTGTAAATTCATTATTTCATCACCACTACTCTCGAAACGGTGAAGAAAAACATCGGAAGGAGCCGAAAGTGTAAAGACATGTGACATCCAAACCCCCCAAAAGGGCCCGCTACTAAATTATTATTAAAAGCCTGTGATTTCCCACTGCAGGGCAAAGGCCTCTCTACCCTCCTTCTACTTCTCTCTGTTCAAAGCCGTTAAGTACCAGTTCTTGTTGAAGGAGTCCAGCTCATCCCCTCACTTATATGATTTAACTAGCTTCTGCCCGCGACTTCGTCCGCGATAAATTTCTTGTTCCCCCGACCCTTCCCGTCGCGTCGAATCGCCTACCCGTGCGATTTTCCCCGCTTTTGCAACATTTTTCATTACTGCTCCGCTCTTCTTCGTTGTAGTGATTTTATATAGCCTATAGCCTTCCTCGATAAATAGGCTACCCAACACAAAAATAATTTTTCAATTCGGACTAGTAGTTCTTGAGATTAGCGCGTTCAATCAAACAAACAAACATACAAACAAACAAACTCTTCAGCTTTATAATATTATTATATATATTATATATTATATAGTATAGATTTTTATCGTTTATTTAATATATCCGGCAGCCATGGTGTTCTTTAAGATACCTACCATTTTTTAATTCTAGGATAGAAGTATTAGTAAGAAGAAATTGGCAATAAAATAATGAAACTGGAGGCAGTATCTATCTAGATCTATATCCACAAAAAAAATATTAAATAAATAAACAAGCGCCGCTATCCAGATCTTCAGTTTTGTCGCTTTCTTTTTATAAACTACGCAACAGATTATGATGCAGGTTTCACCATCATTTAGAAAATGCTCTATTAAATTTGAATATATTAAAGACATTGCGATATTTTGTCAAGTCAAAAAACCGTGCAATGCAGGAGCAGGTCGCTAGTAAAAAATAAATGAATCCTGATCGAGAATCGCCACAAGTAGCGCCATCTACCTATAAGGTAGATACTTAGCGAACAAGCTTTCCTGAAATCTTCAGAGACAAACCTCAGAGTAGTTGCAAATTTTGAAAAAAATTTTTAGTTCGGTCCTTCGGAGATTGGTCATGATCATCATCATCATTTCAGCCGTAAGACGTCCACTGCTGGACGTAGGCCTCCCCCAATTTGGGGGGCTTTGCCATAATAGCCACGCTTGGCAGGCGGGTTGGCGATCGCAGTATGGTGGTAAAATGCATAGAGAACGCTGCTGCCCATTCTCTAGTAGGTCCCTTAGTCGCCTTTTACGACACCCACGGGAAGAAATAGGGTGGTGTTATGCTGGTGGTGGTGCTACGGAGATTGGTAATGTAGGTTATTTCTTTCCTATTAGGAAATATTTTCTTATATCAGGAAGCTTTGTGACATTTCATAAAAATCGCCAGTAGGTCAGACCCTGCAGATAAACAATATAACATTCAAACCCAATATTATTATGTGATGACAGTAAAATTTTTACTAACACATCACATTGACCTGTGTCACAAAAAGTACATTGTGTTATGCATGGTTGTTTTTCCTACAAACGGTAGCACAAATAGAGCTTTGTACCCACTTTAAGTGTTCAATAAAGCGTGAAGCGTCGAAAAATAGTGGTACGTGCCATTGAAAAATGTACAACTGGCTACTATAATGCCAAATAATTTTGTTAAGAAACGGACGCATTTTAAGTTCCTAATAAGTTGACTGAGACATTCCAAACATTGCCAAGATAATTTTATCTAGGCTTTTGTTAGACTACCTTATTGGTATTGACAAGCTGCAGGCTATTGAGAAATGTTATCATTTCAGTGGCTGCAAGTGTTTTCTATAGGAAACGGTTGATTGCAACCACGACTAATTCGTTGCCCAGTAAAATGTAGGCCAATCTCGGGCAGTGCTCTAGTTTCTCAACGCTGAGTTACTTATCTCGTTGGGAGCCGTTGCCAACGGACCAACGCCAACTATTTTATGTAACTTTGTTGTCGAAACGTGCTGCGAAATTGATAAGTTTGTTTTTGTATCTGCATCCAATTGCAAACATTACTTCTTTTTTTATAATTGAATTATTAACCGATTTTTATTGGTTTATCTATTTAAATGACTTACTTATACATAGTATGACATATCTCAATGAATAGGTTTGTAAACATGAAATCAAGTGTTATGTTTCAAAAACATTTATTTTTATTAATAACAAAACATCACAGTCAACAAAACTTAACACATTAAGAAAGCTTATAATTAGATAAAAATTAACTAAAAAAAACTTCATTAACTCCGCATCGGTAGGTATCAGTCTCTAAGAAACATTTACTTGTGTCCCTTCTTGTGGCCCCAGTGCTTGTGGTCCTCATGACCACCCTTCTTGCCATGATCATGATGATGATGATGGTGATGGTGGTGTCCATCTTCCTCATGATGTCCCTTGTGATCGTGATGATGTCCTCCCTCTTCGTGGTGGCCCTTCTTGCCATGATCATGTTCATGGTGTCCGTGATGCTTGTGTCCCTTGTGGAACTCTCCTCCCTTCTTGTGTCCGTGCTCCTCGTGATGTCCGCCGTGGTGCTCGTGGTGGCCGCCGTCGTGGTGCTTGTCGTGGAAGTGCTTTTCTTTCTTGAACTCGTCATGTTTGTGTACACCGTGATGACCCTTAGTGGAGTGTCCTTTGTGGTAGTGGCCTTCTTCATGATGACCATGGCCCTTGTGACCCTTGTCGCCGTGGTGGTGCTCATGGTGGTGACCGTCGTCGTGGTGGTGATGTTTCTTATGTCCGCCGTGTTCGTCGTGGTGCCCCTTGTGGCCTTCATGATGGTGATGGCCCTTCTTGCCATGCTCGTGGTGGTGGTGTCCCTTGTATCCTTTGTGGCCCTTTTCCCCATGGTCGTGATGATGATGTCCGTGGTGCTCGTGGCCGCCACCCTTGTCCCACTTGCCACCTTTATGTGTGGCTGCTACCTCGAGATCCGCATCGCGTTTCTCGCGGGTAGTCCTACAGCTAACGTACGCTAGCGCCGCTAGGGCTATGCAGCACACCAGTGAAGCCCTCATGTTTCCAGTGCTCAGATGTGATCTAAGCACTTGACTGATGCCTGTGATCGCGACTGCTTAGTTTTTATACTGGGAGCCCGTTTAGTTGGTATTGTATGAAAATTGTGTAAAGTTCCAAGGTTGCAGCTATATGGCGAAGCAGTAGAACGGGTGCGTTGCGCAGTTCCACCCGGTGTCTCAACGTGAAAATCAGAGCTGTCCTAACAAAAAGTATGGATTTGCATGACAACCAAGTAGTGTTCGTATTTCCCTTCATATTACTGCTGTGATGAGTGATGATTCCGACATAGACAGAAAGTAAAACATTGTCCCACCCGATAAGTTTAGGGTAAGTTAGGTAGGATCATTATCAATATCGATCAATATCTACCATATCGATCATTTTCATAATATTTTATGGCAAAAGTACAGTAGATTGTTGTGAAAATGAGCTGTTACGATATAATATATCCATTGGAAAGTAACGGCACGCAGGCGAGCCGGAAAACGTGTTGACACATTTGATGGAGACCGGCGGGAGTGGAAATGGTAATGTGGGAAATAGTGTGCGATATTCTTCTTAGATAACTATTGGGTGTATATTTTATACACACTGCACACCTATTATGGCTTCCACAGACAAGCGCGAAGGGACTCAAGTAGATTTTTTTTTGAAATCTTCATGGAAATTGTCCTACCAGAATTGTGTTGCACTTCGCGTCGCGCCATGTGTGCAGGAGCTTTTGCCGATTACAAACAATAACATAAACGGCATTTGTTTAAGAATAAGACAATAATTGTTTTTTTTTTAAATAAACACATTTTCTTAAAATAAACGGTTAAAAATTACGTAGATATCGCTTCTTATTTAGTGGGAACGCCGTATATCTGTTTGCTGAGATACTAAGAAGGTAGTAAATATTTACATACAAGATAAATGTTAGTTGTGGTGTCTCGAACTATGAAAAAAGAAAGTGGTCCAGACATCATGATTTCAAAATGTCTGATAGCTTTTTTCACACGATTTTTCGCTGTCAATCGAGGTACTAAATATTTGAAG
Organism: Aporophyla lueneburgensis; assembly: GCA_932294355.1. Classification (NCBI taxonomy): domain Eukaryota; kingdom Metazoa; phylum Arthropoda; class Insecta; order Lepidoptera; family Noctuidae; genus Aporophyla; species Aporophyla lueneburgensis. The sequence goes on along the minus strand of OW028746.1, from coordinate 13,508,666 downwards.
TTAGGTATCAAATAGTAGCATAAAGGTAGTCATCATCATCATCATTTCGGCCGAAATACGTCCAGTGCTGGAGATAGGCCATGGCTTTGCCATCGGGAGGAGCCACGGCTCCCTGTTGTTTCGGGTGACGCAGGTGCTCTCGGGGCATGGTTGCTTCCGGCTGCCTGTTTATGCAACACAGGTAGTGTTGCATAAACAGGAAGCCGGACGCCAAGTGTCACCACTGCACTGCGTTGACTGCCAGGAGGACACGGCGCGGCATACAGTAGGAGTCTAACAGACCCCTCCGCCCTCCTCAGGGTGGAAGACGAGACCAAGGAGAATGAAACCGCCGAGAGTTGTTAAGCGGGTCCCACAGGGATCGGTCCTAGGGCCGCATCTGTGGAACATCGGATACGACTGGGGCTGCGCGCCGACCTCCATAACGGCGTCAGTGTGGTTTGCTACGCTGACAACACGTTGGTCCTGGCGCAGGGGAGGTTGCACGAGGCGGCGGCCGAACTCATGACACGCGGGGCTGCGACAATCGTCGAAAGGATCCGGCAATTGGGACTCGATGTGGCCCTGCATAAGTCCGAGGCCATAGGTTTTTATGGTCCTCGGAACGCGCCATCGTCGGGTTCCCAACTATCGGTAGGAGGGATTCACATCAGCGTCGAGTCGACGATGAAGTACCTGGGACTTGTCCTCAACAGCAGGTGGAAATTCGTGGAACATTTCCGACGTTTGGCTCCCAGGCTGGAACGGGCCGGGGCTGCCTTAAAATGGCTCCTGCCCAATCTAGGTGATCCAAACGCCTCCTGCTGGAAGCTCTACGCGGGAGTCGTGCGGCCCATGACCCTTCACGGGGCACCGGCGAGTGCGCCCTCATTGAAGCTGCGTCTAGCGCACAGATTGAGTGCGTCCCAGAGAGTCATGGCCATCCCGCTAGTCCAGCGATACCGCACGGTCTCCAGTGAGGCGGGAGCCTCCTTGCCGGATGGCGCCATGGGATCTGGAGGCAAAGTCTTCGCGCATATGTGGGAGAGGCGCGAAGAGGCAAAACGCTGGGACGAAACTCTGCTGACGCGACAGATCGTGACATGGCGGACAGAGCTGGAGCTCTGTCCGCGGGATGTCATGGCGAAATGGCGGGTACGATTGTCGCAACCCAATGCTCGGCACGCCACTATTGCGGCGGTAAGTCCCCTCTTTGAGGAGTGGTTGGAGAGGCGCCACGGTGTCCTCACTTTTCGCCTTACGCAGGTGCTCGCCGGACACGGCTGTTTCGGGAGGTTCCTGTTCCGAGTAAGGCGGAAGGAAACGCCCGGGTGTTTCTATTGCGTGCATCACCTGGAGGACAAGGTGGAGTACCAGCTTCAGTTTTATAATATCAGTATAGATTTTATACATGTTGTACCAAGATGCGCGGAACGCCACATATAACGGCTATGTGATAGGCATAGCCTTTATATGTGGCGTTCTGCGCATAAAGGTACCAGATGTCACGTGATTTACTTGTGTAAATAAACTAGTACATACCTATTTAATTGACTAATTTAATCTGGTAAGTTTAATATTTTCTTTAAATTTTAGTTTAATTCAATACTTATAGATACTTACGCAAACCTCGCGACAAGCTTTTAGCTTCTTCTTTTTAGAGCACTTTTTTTTACAAACACTAATGCAAGTAAAACAACACTAAAATAACAAGTAGCGCTCTCTCCTGTTGCACATAGCATTACGTCTCGATGTAGCATAAGTGACAACCCTAACGATGCAGATAGCGATGCAGATGGGGCGTAGGTAATTATAACAACAAATATACTTAGTTTGTATACTGTCCATATTTTATACTGTGATTTATTTGTGTTAAGCTGAAAGTACCTCTCTAGTAAATCTAGTTATTTAAAAAAATCTGAAATTCGTTTCTACAATAACAGACAACGCATAGCCTATACCGGTGAGTCCAAAAGCACACAGTTTGTACAAAAGTTCCTTGTAGACACAATAGTGTTAAGAAGAAAAAACAGATATAATTGTATCTTTTAGATACCTATCTAAATTTTATGTCCCGAAGCGTTCTAGAAAAAAAAAAGTCTGCTGGCTAGAGGTTACGTTTTGGTAAGAAATTAAGCGTACCTAATAGAAAATCAGTTTATAGTAAAACGAAAAGTAGACACTAGGGCTTTCATTCTGGGAATCTCGGTCTAGAAAATATCGAGAGTCTCGACGATTTTTTGGTATTTTCGAGACTAATATTTTTGGTCACGGGAATAACGAGACTTTTGATAACTTAACTCACATAAACAATATTATTAAATAATCTATTAAACCAACAGCGTGAGTTTAATACAAACTGTGCGATCGACTGAGCTTGTTCAAGAACGACACGGATTATAATAATTATCTACCTATTAAGAGTTTTTTTTTTTTTTTTTGTGAAACTGTAGTTATTAGTGCAAACAGATAAAGGAAATTCGTAGAGGAAGAGTTCCACAGAGAACTTAAATTAATAACACAGGTCAACATTTGATATAAGAAAAAACACGAAAAACGCTACAGTGCTCTGGGGGTTTTTCAGGTCGCTGATTACGGTGAGCGGGTTGGTTAACCTTCATCACATCAGGTTCAAGGTCATTTGAAGGTCAAAGTGACTTAATGCGACCGAAAAAATCAGAAAAAAATCATACGTATGTTTTTGAGGTCCCTGAATACGATTCCGTAGTTTTTTTGGCCTTTTGCCTTTGTTTAAGGTCATTATAAGGTCAAATCAACATATTTCCACGAAAATATCTGCGAAAAATTTTTGCGCATGTTTTTAAGGCCTCTGAATTCTATTTTGTAGTTTGTCTGGCCAGAACATTTTGATAAAGATCATATGAAGGTCTTTTTAAGGTCATTTGAAGGTCAAAGTGACTTGATGCGACCGAAAAAATCTGAAAAAAATCATGCGTATGTTCTTGAGGTCCCTGAATACGATTCCGTAGTTTGTTTGGCCTTTCGCCTTTTTTTAAGGTCATTTTAGGTCAAATCAACATATTTCCACGAAAATATCTGCGAAAAATTTTTGCGCATGTTTTTAAGGCCTCTGAATTCTATTTTGTAGTGTGTCTGGCCAGAAAATTTTGGTAAAGATCATATGAAGGTCGTTTTAAGGTCATTTGAAGGTCATTTGAAGGTCAAAGTGACTTGATGCGACCGAAAAATTCTGAAAAAAATCATGCGTATGTTTTTGAGGTCCCTAAATACGATTCCGTAGTTTTTTTGACCTTTCACCTTTGTTTAAGGTCATTTTAAGGTCATTTTAGGTCAAATCAACATATTTCCACGAAAATGTCTGCGAAAAATTTTTGCGCATGTTTTTACATTTAAACAAGCCTATTTGCATTGTGTTTAAACAAGCCTAATTTTTGTAATAAACTACGGAATCATACTCAGAAACCTTAAAATTATACAAGATTATTTTTAGTATATGCGAAACCTGAATATAGTTTGTTCAGAATCAGTAACTGAATCGATTCCAATAATTTTTACACCATGTTATATTTTGTACCAAAAATATTTAATTACGCTTCCAAGTCGCGGGGCCTTAGTGTTTTGTTTCGATTTTAAAATTTTCATGTCTTTCTCGTACTCAAACGTCCATTACACGGAGATGGTACGTACACTAGCTGTTTGTGGTGATCTGCATATGTTTTTGCGTGGACAACCAGGCAACTTATCAAGCTTATAACTGTGTGATTATTAATGATCCAGTTTTGAATTTTTTTTCATAGATTCGTTACATAAAAATACTAGACCCGTGTTTCGGGTTTCGCATAAACAAAAATTGTATGCATGAACTTTTCGCAAACGTTTTGGTCGAAATATGTCTATGTGACATTAAAATGACCTCGAAATTATACGTTTGTCTTTTTTCAGATTTTTTCGGTCGCATCAAGTCACTTTGACCTTCAAATGGCCTTAAAAAGACCTTCATATGATGTTTATCAAAATCTTCTGGCCAGAGAAACTACAAAATAGAATTCAGAGGCCTTAAAAACATGCGCAAAAATTTTTCGCAGATATTTTCGTGGAAATATGTTAATTTGACCTAAAATGACCTTAAACAAAGTCGAAAGGTCAAAAAAACTACGGAATCGTATTCAGGGACCTCAAAAACATACGCATGATTTTTTCAGATTTTTTCGGTCGCATCAAGTCACTTTGACCTTCAAATGACCTGAAAAAGACCTTCATATGATCTTTATCAAAATCTTCTGGCCAGACAAACTACAAAATAGAATTCAGAGGCCTTAAAAACATGCGCAAAAATTTTTCACAGATATTTTCGTGGAAATATGTTGATTTGACCTTAAAATGACCTTAAACAAAGGCGAAAGGCCAAAAAAACTACGGAATCGTATTCAGGGACCTCAAAAACATACGCATGATTTTTTTCTGATTTTTTCGGTCACGTTAAGTCACTTTGACCTCAAAATGACCTTGAACCTGATGTGATGAAGGTGAACCAACCCACTCACCGTAATCAGCGACCTGAAAAACCCCCAGAGCATTATAGCGTTTTTCGTGTTTTTTCTTATAGCAAATGTTGACCTGTGTAATTAATTGCAAGACGAAATGGTCCGGTTTAGTTGAAACGCTTGAATGATTTCTTAAAATAAACACATGCGTTCAAAGCTCTAGGATCCGGATGGAGATCGCTGAATCAGAATAAACTATAGTAAAAGCAATCTCGAATTCACTTGGTTTCATGAGCTTAGAAGCTCTGTTTAGGCGAACCGCCAGCACCTTTTTTATCATTTGGATGTACTCAACCCTGGGGTAGGTACTAGGTAGGTGGAGTCTGTCAGACTGTGAGACGAAAAGAGAAGACGCGTGGGGAACATGGCGCACCGCTGTCTCGGGCCTTTCACTGTACGGGCAACAAACTCCCCAAGTCTATTTCCTGCAGACCTTCCACTAATGCGGCCGGAGATCGTTTTGCATTCTCCGGTGCCCGGTAACTCTGCAACGGACTGGAAGGGAGATAGTACCCTCCCTATCCCTTTCTGCTGCCTCCATATCGTGACCGTCACTTACCCACAGAAGGAGGCGACGGTGTCCCAAGCGGTCTCACCATGGCCTGAACCATGTTTCCAGACATGGTCCAGTCCATGGTTGGAAGTGAGTTCTTGTATGAGAGAGTATCCGCAGCATCAACCGCCACGACGAGGTCAAAGCACTGTATTGCCCAAGCAGGGCATTCCTTAAGGGTGTGTTGTACCGTGTCGTCAAGGCAGTGGCAATGGTAGCAGGTGTCGGTCCCTGGCCTATGGGGCACATATACTTACCGAAGTACCCATGACCGGACAATACCTAGTTGTCAGCCGAAATGTAAGGGCACCATTCCGTTATACATCATGTCAGCCACTCCCTCACAACGGGTGTCAGCGCCACTATAGTGGCATGCCCTGCGCTGAGTTTGCTCAAGTTGCTGTTCCCGCTCCACCACTAGGGTCTAACGGAGTTCAGCGCTGTACATCTCGACATGATGTCCGTTTCCACCGCGCGGCCAACTCTTAAAATTTGATGAAATTTTGCCAGGAATTAGTTGTAATTTGTTACAAAACACACCTCATTTCCTGAATTTGTTACAAAAAAAACTAAGACGCTACGACCAGAAACAGTTGGCCGCTAGAACTGCCACTTGCCGTAGTGATCGCCCGTGATTACACAGAAACTAAATAATGCAGATAGGCGAATGATACACCAAAGGAAAGGTCTTAATTTGTTATAATTGTTACAAAAATAAAAATCACCAAAACATAAATATAAAAAAAGTTATGCTATATTTAGTTTTCAGGTTAAGTGTAGGTACGTATCTCACCATAAAATCAAATTAATAGAGGCTAATGTGTATGGACAATTAGTTGCTAATTTGTTGCAGCAAATAAACAAGAAAAATACTAGAAAATAGGTTCCATATTTTTTTTACAGTCGATTTTAGTTGGCCGCGCGGACGGCAATATGCCTAAAATACAATGGCGTTTATTTCGTTATTAATAGTAGGTTCAAGCTTAGTTCTAGTACTAATCGACAGGTATCGTAGCCAAGTTTGAATAAATGTGGCGAATATAACTACAGGCTTTATATTTTATGAGATATTCAGTCAAATATAGTAGTATGAAACTGTATTAGAGTAGAGTGACCATAAATTTTCATAATAAAGTGAGACTGAATCGCCATTATTGGAATGTTCGGTAGTCATATCTTATTTTTTTAGGGTGAAACTCTTTAAGACATCCTATAGCATACTTTATAAAATTCAAATTAACAAATCGATAAAAATTTCTTTATTCAAAATTAGCATACAGGCCAAAATCAAGTACTTAATATAAGTCAACAAAATATTTTTTTTTTTTATAAATTTATAAATGTTAGGGTACTAACATTTATAAATTAACTGAAACTAATGTAAGACACAGAATGTAGACACAATTTCTTACAGGTACTTATTTCAATCTTAGAATAATTTTAAAAATATAGTAGCTTTATTTTAAAAATGACATAGTGATCTATTTTTGTGCCTGGTATAAATTCTATAGCACTAACTAAGAAAAAATCTTTAATGTTAAAACTAATCGGTAGTTGAGTGAGTAAAACTGAGTGCGCTACATTGCAATTGCAGCAACGTTTTCCTCAAGGATTGTAAAAAATGATTTATCTTTTTAAGTATAACACTTACAGGGACGACTGATTCGTCAAATTTTAGTACAACATTTTTCACAATTTCTGATGTATCTACCTTCTACCTAAAAGTTTTGGTTTATTAAATATAGTTCTAAATAATGATCTCTCAGTTGGGACGATCGACAAAAAACAAGATTTTCAAAAAAGTAAGATTTCAATCACGATTTTTGTTTCACAAATTTTACCAGAAGCATAATTTGCAACAAACATGATAATTATTCATACTTTTTCAGTATTAGGTCGTGTTTTACAAGATCACTCAATTGAAAATTGTCCACTCGTGAGTGATCCATATAAACCGTTATAAATCTTAGGGGAGAATAGGGTAATGGGAGTCAGCGGGTAATGGGAGTCACCCTCACATCAACGAAACAGTACGTGTGAGCGACGCGTTAACGACATCCCTACCCCCGCTCTGGCCCCCCCCCCCCCCCCGCGCCGCCTAGAACGGCTCGCGCCAGTCAGCACCCGCGCCTTTGAGATACGCCCATGTTTTGTTTTTATGCTCCGCTGATGTAATTTTACGTCAATGCAAATTAGAAGGTAAGTGTCGAATATCTTGCAGTATGCGATAAAGACTTTTACACGGACTTAGTTAGACATTCACAATTATGATTTGCAGTTCAGATTATGTCAGTGATTTAAAGATTTTTTTTATTTTATTATTTTTCTCATTAGTGTAATTGTGGGAAATGAGAGTCACCTGACTCCCATTATCCGCAAATGGTCACTATTACCCGCAACTGTGCATGTTGAATTACGCCAATTTTATTTTTTTCTAGATGGCGAAAGTACGAGTCAGGACAACTAAAAAAGCTTCCTGGTCTTCTGATAGCCTGGAAAAGGCTATAAGACTTGTTGATGGAGGTTTTTCTATAAGAAATGCTGCTAAGGTAATGGGGATCCCATTTTCAAGCCTTCAAAAGAGGATAAAAAAAGGTTCTACCTTAGGACCACATCTAGGAAGATTCACTGTCTTTGGTGCTGAGACAGAAGTCGAGCTAGCAAACTTAGTGAAGAAAATGGCAAATATTTTTTATGGTTGCACTGCTAATCAAATAAGAAAAGTGGCTTTCGAATATGCTGAAAGATTGAATTTAAAGCACAATTTTAATAGGACGTCAGAAATGGCTGGACGTGATTGGTTGCTTGCATTTATGACTAGACATAACATTTATATTAGGAAACCGGAGGCGACCAGCATAAACAGAATAACAGCTTTTAATAAAACCGTAAACAAGTAGGCCCACTTGATTCTGAACCAGATATTGTATCACCTGGCATGTCAAACCAACTTAGTGTTAATTTGCATGATTTGATCAAGTTATCAGAGAAAACACCTGTTATAAATACAAGAAAGGGCCGTAAGAAGCAACACGCTACCATTTAACTTCAACGCCAATCAAAGAAAACCTGATTGAAAAAGAAAATAAGAAAATGAAGAAAACAGGAGGTGAAGAAAAGGAAAAGAGATGGAAAGGTAAAAGTCAGGGAACAAAAGACTACAATACAGAAGACGGGTCCTGAAAAGGCAAAGCGACAAGTACTACAAGAAATAAATGAAACTTCTGTATCAAATGTTGGCACTGACGACTTATGCCAGGACGATGAGGATGACGACGTAGAAGATGCTGGAAACAGATGCCTAGTATGCAACGGGATGTAGTTCAGATGCACCTAGGGTTGCCAACTATTTTTGACAAAAAAAACGTATAAACTAGTTTGGATAGGAAAAAAATAAAGTATTAGGGACAAAAAAAAAGTATTTTTAAAATTTTATGTTTTTATTGTTTTAAAAACGTATTTTTGTGTGCTTTTAGCACATGTTAACATTTTTTGTTATGTTTAAATGTTACAAAGCTTGTTTGACAATCAACATTTAAATTTAAATAAATAAACAATTCGTTTTTAATTAAATTTATTGATGCTCTATTTCTCTCTTCTCGCCACTTTAGATTCATTACTGAAAAAACTTTCAGTGAAAGCTGAAGTGGCGGGAATGGAGAGTACGTAAGAAATATTTTTTTTATATTTGGTAAGCTATCAGATGCATTTTTAAGTATATATTGCCATCTTTCTACTGTACTTTTCACTGAAAATTCTTTATCATCATTAGTGAATTTTCTTTGGATTTCTGTAAGTCTTATAGATTCGGAATACACATCGTCCATCTTAATATTTAATGTCTTGTAATTGGGCCTTTGTAATAACCATTTCAAAATGTTCAAATTTTACCTCAATTTTCAAAGACATGTTAGGAAGCATTGAAAGCCATCTTCGCTAAAATCAAACCATTTTATCATATAATTTAAGCTCATATGAATAAAAAGTGAAAAGTTATTGATAACTGTATTGAATGTTTCGGATGACAAAAACAACGACCAGTTTTGAATAAAGTTTTGAACAATTTCGTCGATAGTGACAGATACTGAGTGACATCTGTGACAAATGTCACAACTGACATCTGACATTTCGTTCAGTAATTATAAATCGTTTCCATTATCCGTTTTAAACAGTTCGTTCAGCAATTGTAAATCGTTAAGTACCCATAATGAGTATTTTGTTTTACGCATCACAGTAAACGTTGAAAATAAAGTATTTTTGCATACTTTATTTGTATGTAAAAGTATAAAGTATAGTTATCAAAAATAAAGTAGGATACGTTATTATAAAGTATGGTTGGCAACCCTAGATGCACCCCATGTGGGCTATGGGCTCACGCGGAATGCACTGGGTGGAATTCGGCTGTAGGTTATGTCTGCGACATGTGTTAGATTTTCTTTGACTCCCATTGCCCCCAGGGTGACCACCATTATCCCCATGTTGGTGAAATGGGAGTCAAATCTGTTTTTTTTTTTAACTTTTATAATAACCAAAGTTGATTGCCAAAGTGACTGAAAATTATTTCTAATGATAGTTAATTAAGTAAATTATGTTTAAAGGCGGTTGCAATAAATAGTTTGTTTCTGATTAAAATTTTATTTGATTTCTCGCTTAAGTGACCCCCATTTCCCCCTTTTCCCCTAAACGTGGCTTTGAAACAAATCGAAATTTTGTTTAGCAGCTTTCACAAATCCTTCACAATTAATTAAAATGCAAACTATAAACACATAGGCAGTATATTCTGGGATACGCGTTATGGCTTTTTCTTCAGTTGTCCAGATTGAGAGATCCAGTTAATGAGTTCTAACTTTCTTTGTTTAGGTTTCACAAATTTTATACCTTAACATGAGGTTTTCACAATTATTTCCTAAATCCTCTTATAATTTGGTTGGGATTGGAAGAGTTTTTCGAAAAGATCTCTCAATCCACACGCACATCAAATTACAACTAATTCCTGGCAAAATTTCATCAAATTTTAAGAGTTGGCCGCGCGGTGGAAACGCACATTCGACATGACGAGGTATCAGGTGCTAGCCCTGCTCTAGCGCGTCCCGTCATCATCGATATACATAGTGACGGAACCGTCAGCACCTATTATCTTCTGACGTTTCATAAGTGCCTAAATAGATGTATGTGATATTAAATATTTAGTTTTTTATTTTATTTTGCTATTCTTTTAACAACGTATACTTCACTAAATATATTTGTCAAACCAAATAGACAATCCCCCAAATTGGAGGAGTCCTAAGTCCAACAGTGGACGTCTTACGGCTGAAATGATGATGTTGAATAGACAACACAGTTATTTGCTAGTGCTAGGGCTGATCAGTCTTTTCGGTAGAATTCAATTTCATCCCACCATCTTCGTCTCGGCCTGTCACGATACCGTCGACGCGTCGTGCACTTAGTAGGACCCAATCGGTAGTTCTGTAAACCCATTTGTCATCTGATATGCGGTAGACATGACCGGCTCAGTCCCAATAAGGCAGAGGGGCTTTCTAAGTTGTGACTATAGGTATGTTTAATAAAGCACTTGATTTAAATACACAGGGTATTTAAATCAAGTGCGTTTCAGAAAATTCGACGCCGAGGTGAACCCCTCCTACCGTGAGTTGGGAACCCGCAGGCCTCGGACTTGTGCAAGGCCACCTCGAGTCCCAATTGCCGGATCCTATCGACGATTGTCGCAACCCCGCGTGTCATAAGGTCGGCCGCCGCCTCGTGCGACCTCCCCTGCGCCAGGACCAGCGTGTCGTCAGCGTAGTTTGCTACGCTGACGACGCTAGGGAGGTCGGCGCGTAGCACCCAGTCGTAACCGATGTCCCACAGATGCGGCCCCAGGACCGATCCATGTGGGACACCACACGACATCTCTCGCCGGTTCCACTTTCCCTGGTGAGCGGGGTAGCAGCCTGGAATCTGGATTTGTGCCCAGTTGATGGCAATAGGCTCGCCCCCTATTACATGAGACTTAAACATAACTGGCGAAATGTGGGTGTATCTATAGGTACACCTCTGCCCAACCCTTCGGGGACGCGAGGCGTGATGTTATGTTAATATTATAAATGTGAAAGTTTTTGAGGATGTGTGGATGTTTGTTACTCTTTCACGCAAAAACTACAGAACGGTTTTGCATGAAATTTGATACACAGAGAGATTATAACCTAGAATACATACTGTGAGCGGACTCAGGTCAAATTATACACAGTCTTCCATTTCCTGAAATGCTTTAATCAGTAGACTACAACTTGTTCTTAAAATATAGTTACAAGCGTTAGGCCTAACGTTACAATCGATAATGCCCGTCCGGGCTGCTCCGCTTCGACTATCTGTCAAATCAACAATGTAATTCTACCTTCACTTATTATTATTTTTCTTTAAAAGTGAGGATCGCTAACAGACGGCCATTCTGCAATAGGAATGTCCACATTCCTAAATTAAACTCGGCCATTCTACCGTACAGGGTATGGCCTCATACCAGAACAAATAAAACTAACTAACTACAAATACTAAATAATTAAAAAAAAATCGAATTGTGGCAAGTAATTAAATCAAGTAAGTCTAATAACATTTAGTAAAATAAAGTTTCCTTTACCCACAAATAATTTAAATTTGAACATAGTTTTAAACATTACATCAAGCAATCACATACTATATACAGAACAAAACAAAAAAAGATAAACTAAAATATGATGCACAAAATATGAGAACATGAGCTAATTTTCTAACAAGAAGTAGTTATCTTCCGAAGTGAGGTCATCCAACGGCTCGTACTCACGAATAAACTCGTCGGTACATTTGTAATATTTTCAGGAAGCTCCCGTTTAGCCATCCGAAAGCCACGGTCTGCTCATCTTCTTAGGTCATCATTCATCAATCACATTTATCAAGCCACCCGAGAGCCATTACCTTGTAATTTCACAAACAATAATCAATGATCTGCCGTTTAGCCACCCGAGAGCCACGGTCTACCAACAGTTTGTCACCAGCGTTCTCTTAACCGACGCTCAGTTTTATAATAACCGGGTATTGCCGATACTCCGTTGTCGACACTGATCTAAGCTGTAAATGATTATGGAAATTAGGTGAAGGGCTACCGGCCACTACCACTATAAATCTACTATAGTACCTTCATCATGTTTATGTATTTATACCATTACATACATATGTACATATACAGAAAACATAACATATCACACTTTTTTTTTATACTATTCATCTTGCGAATCCGAATCGCTATGGTCACTTTTATCGCTACCTAACGGTGATAAACTTAAATTAATCCAGGATTTTAACTTATCAGCCGGGAAAATATTCTTATACTGTCTCTGACTCCCTTAATGCTAAATACTTCGTACTGGTCTTTCTCTAGCACTGCTGTTACCTTAATTGGACCTTTGAATTTAGGAGCTAACTGTTTGCTCTTGCCCCGATCTGGATTATTATATGGGATCATGACGAGTTCACCTTCATGAAACGCATACTACCGCATTTAGAACATGTTTGGCTCCAATCGATATGGCAAAACTTTTAAATTCGCCGGACGTAAAACTTATGCCTTGTTCTGATAATAATAATTATTTGTTTTTTCTTTGGGTATCCATATGTTGCGAAAATATCCCCGTGTGTTTTAATGGTAGCCTTAGACCTAGTGTTCTTCACAGGTCTGACAAATATGAATTTGCTAAACCCATCAATGACTCCGAGAATGTAGGCATTTCCTTTTTTTTTAATTGTTATAAATGGACCGAAATGATCAATGTGTATTGTGTGAAATATTGCGTTTACCTTGGGGATCGGATTTAAGTATCCCGACTTTTTCCCTGACATTTCTTTGTTAGGTATAAGCACAGTTGAAGCAAGCATTAACGTACTTCTTTATGAAACGTTGCATTTTTGGGAACAAATAATCGGCTCCTATCTTCTCAATCGTTTTCTCAGTTGATAAATGACCCGCTTCATCATAATTAAGATGATGAATTCGACAGAAATGAGATGAGTTCAGAGCATCAACATGCTGCATATTATGACCTGGCCGATACTCGATAGTAAAGTTGTATTCCTTCAACATCAGCCACCACTTTGCAATTTTAGGTATTAAATCACGCTTAACCAAGATGGTGCGTAATGCGTTACAGTCCATTATAACTTATAATATAATTCTAGACCAATCAAACAAACTCTAAATTTCTTTAAGGTAAGTACCACTGCCATCGTTTCTAGATCATAGGAGTGCCAAAATGCTTCCTCGCGCGTTGTTTGGTGACTGGAATAATCAACTGGCTTCATTAGGTCTTTGAAGTAAGATACCTCCAATTCCTAATTTACTGGCATCATAATTGTAGCGATACGATTGCTCAGTTGCATTTTTGATATTGTACAGGAGCGCCCGCGCTGGGCTCGCTAGTCACTTACATACTATCCGCCCTGCCATGTCCTAAGTTACTGTACTAATTATAACCAAGTTATTGTGAGCCTTTATTTAATATTTATCAAATTCAGTATAAACTAAATTCGCATATCATTTACCTGGACCCCATTAATAACACGCACAACACAATGAACCTCTGTGGTATAGGCTGGGTTGTACAAGGCTAGTACAGGTCTAACAATCAATTTGGTTGTATACCTTTAAATGCACTGTCTTGTTCGGAACCCCAATGCAGGACACATCAGTTTTGGTCAGCTGTGTGTGGTCTCGCAATGGAAGCGAAGTTAAATAAAAACCGCCGAAAGTAACTGGCCAAGCTAATAAATTGACGAACTTGATGTACATTTGTAGGTTTTCGGAACTCAGAAACCGCCCGCTAGGTTTAAGACCAGCTTCCGAAATCTCATACCTATAATAGTCTATTTCCGATTTCATTGGAAAAAGAAACATTTTTCAGATTGGTTATATTGGCATTACGTAAAAGCTGCTAAATACCTTCTAGTTTACCGAATGCTTCATCAAAAGAACTACCTGTTAATACTAAATCATCTAAGTAACGGATAGCCAGCTCGAATGGTTGTGCTCCCAGAGCTCTAATGATAATTATACTTTGAAATACGGCAGGAGCATTTACAAGACCAAATGGCATCGTCATATACTCGTATTTACCGCTAAGTCTGTAGAGCTAGTCGTCAATGACCGACATCGGCTAGCTGTCTTTTACTGTCTTTTTATTTAGTGCCCGATATTCTATGGATAGCCTGTATACATTGTCTTTTTTTTTTTCGAACCAAGACTATTGGACTGGCTTAAGCTGACTGTGATTCTCTTATAATATTACTAGCTAACGTGTCACCTATCATTTTCTGTCCCTTTGCGCGTTCACTAAAAGGGAGTCTATGAGGTCTATACATCACAGGCGTATCATCTTTGAGATGTAGTGTAATTTCGGTTATTTGAGTCAGTCCAAGCTCCTACATATTAAATTCAAAACAGTCCCGTAACTCATTCAGGAGGTATAATAACTGATATTTTTTAGTCTCAGTTACTTTGAGGCCAATATCTAACATATCTAAAGTAATATGTTCTTTTATGGTGTTGGATTTATGACAATTATCAGATAACTGGGTATTAAGATGAATAGCATTCACATCCAAGGGTTCATGCTGTGATGTAAATGGCCCTAGATTATTTAATTTTATTGCTCGAGACAATAATTTGGAATTGATTAGAATAATTGAATTTTCTACAAATTGATGACTACACATCGACTCCACCCATTATGAAATTGATAGACACCTTGCAATAGAATGTATTGGTTGCCAGGTTTCGTGCATGCGCTGCCAGGGACAAATAATGATCCTGAAAACGTATCTTGTGTATTTATATATATATATACTAGCTGACCGTACAGACGTTGTCCTGTTTCCTAGAACTCGATAGCAGCGCCACCTATTTGGTCCAATAGTGAATCTAAACCACCCAGGGTGCCACTCAAACGCATACAAAAAAAAAAATCAATCAAATCAGTCCAGCCGTTTAGGAGGAGTTCAGTGACATACACACGTACAGTAGAATTATATACATATATAAAGATATCTGTTAACCCTCTCACGGAGATGTCATAAGTATTATAAACATCCATTCTTTCTATATCGGAATCGTCACAATGTAGTACTACTTTAGTGCTAGTCTCATGAACGGTAACAATGGGCAGCTCTGTTAAAGACTAACATTTAAGAACATCGTCTTAAGTAAATGATCAGGTAGAATAAATGCTTCTATATCTGCTTGGACCGCATCTACGACAACAGTAACAAATATCCTAGGAATTGGTACGACACTTCCAAAACAGAATCCCCTATTAATAGGAAGTGCCATCTTATTTGGAACAACATTTAGATGTTTAACAACTGTTTCTCGAACTAAACTACATTGGCTTCCAAAGTCTACGAACGCTGAGGCCGATATGCCATTAATATAAATGTTTTTAACATACTTACTGTTTGATTTTCCGTTGGTTGTTATTTTTAAAACGTTTTGTGTATGATTATATGGTTCGTGATATCTTATGTTTGATCAGGTTTTGGTCGAGAACCTATCAGCTTACAATTATGTGTCATATGTCCTAGCCGTGAACACTTATCACATCTTTTTAATAGTTTATTGCAGTTACGAGCCGTGTGCCCAGTACCACCACAATTATAACATTGAAAAGATCTAGACCTTGTTCGGGCAGTTGTGGCAAACGATTTATTTGACATGTTGCTGCGATTTGTGTCTGAGTTTTGTAAATGTTGCGGTCCTTGTATAAGTAACAAGGGTTCCGTCTTTGAGATAAGATTACGTTTTGATATTCTACGTCTAATATTTTAGCAAGCCCGATGTCCTCTTAAAACTACCTCCTAGGGCGTTTAGTCTTACAACATTATCAAAGATACAACATATTATGCAATCAACGGCGTTTCTTCCTTTAATGTCGCACATTTTCACCAGCCTGGCCTTCTCATGGAAATATTCCTCCATCAATCCTCTCCTACTTTTTGCTAAGCATTTTTGTAAGTCGGTCGGCGTAGTTGCGATCGTCTGGGAAAGTTTTTATAATCTTTCTATGTGAGTACTGGAACATCTTTCTTTCCAGTGAGAACACATACTCGAACGAGATCGTTTTCAATTGATATTTTCGATATTATTTACGAACGCCGATTTATCGGAGAGATCGGACGAATCTAGTTTTCGTTTATATTTGTTTTTATGTTCGGAGCCACCAGTCTTGATATCATCACTGTCATCACGCGCTGAGAAAGATTTAAAACTGCAACTGTGGTATTGGGTATAACGAGACCTGCGTCTATTTTGTGTGTGATAATCTGACTGACTGGTTTCGGAACTGGTACCTACTATTATTCCTATGAGGCCAATATGATAACGAGGACGACGAAACAGATACGACGAGATCTGTTCCGGTAAGTATCACGTTTCTGTTGTCTTGATTCAGCCTTGTGGTAGGTATGTTTATTTGTTCGCGGCGCCTGGATACGCCCGGGATTCCGTGATGATCTACTAGGTTTATTCAATTCCAGAGGTGGAGTATAATTGGCACTACCACTGGAATCCATTGGTACTATGTTTAAAGGCGGAGACTATGTGTGATAAGTTGAAAACCAATATATCAATATTTTAAACACATAACAGGGTTTTATTTAATTTTTATTTGTAGGTACATAGTGGAGTGGGGACGTGGTGTAAGTTAGTATCGTGTAATAGAATTAGTCAGGAAAAAAGAAACATAAAAACAATTATTAGTCATTTGGAATAATTTCCACACTAACACTAACAGCTGTCTGCAGCTGTTTCGCTACCGTACCTACAGTAATGAACGTACAAAATAAACCAAGTCGACCCGTATTTGCAAGTTACGGAATCGTCTAACGAACGAATAGTGATACAAATCTCAAATTAAATAATAATTATATTAAAGTACATACCCATGCAGCAGCAATAACATCCGTGATGGGTGTAAAATCACCCATAAGAAGCTTAAATACAAATAACCAATTCTGCAGCACCCATCATGCCTTAGTAGCTACCTCAATTCAATTTATTGATGTACTCAAAATTCGTAGCTACTGTGCGTGGTATAATTATGTATAATACCTGTAAGCGGTTAATCCGCTATATTGCCCCTAAGTAGTTTATATGTACGTGACTCGTGAATCAACCAAAACATGGAAATGTCCTGTTGAGTCATTAATACTGTTTCTCATAATTAACCCACAAATATCGAATAGTTTAATGTCAACATTATTTTAAAATATCGGCGATCTTCATGATCAGATTTAATTACATATAAGTAGCTACTTTAAATCATAAAGACACCTATGTAAACATTAAACTCAACTTTGACGGGTGATTGATATTCTATGATGGAAATAAAAGTACGTAGGCACAGAGATATTTCGTACGCATGTTTTTATTTATTATTTTATACAATCATTTAGTGCCATTTTTGTAGTAATTTTTACCTAGGTATAATATTTCAACAGAAGCTAATATCAGAATTTCTCCACTCACCTCATACATAAACGGACCGGGCAAATACATGACCTACGTTTAATTCTGCCCATAGTCTGAGGGTACCCACGCCACGCACTTTGCCCCGCGTCGGGGTCGGTGTTAGAAACAACTTATTACATAATGTTAATGATACACAACTTTTTACATGTAAACAAATCATAACGCGCATAAAATTATCTGTTTGAATATGCATTAGCATGGCAGATATTAATTTTCAACCATAAAATTCGGTAGGCGTCAACTACCGTAACTTGTTTTGAAAGAATAAATCAAGTAACATACCTGAAAACTTTCTCCAACACTCTTAGTTCTTACCACTTCTGACTGTGAGCGGACTCAGGTCAAATTATACACAGTCTTCCATTTCCTGAAATGCTTTAATCAGTAGACTACAACTTGTTCTTAAAATATAGTTACAAGCGTTAGGCCTAACGTTCTATTCTATTCTATTTTTTATTATGGCAAACAAAGCCGATGTCGACTATTCTGCCAATGTCTAAAGTGAATTGAGATAGCAAGTGTGCGTGCTTAAATAAAAAAATAACGATTATAATCTTCGATGATACAGTTGGGCTTAATGTTGATCTTGTGGGGTTAGTACTGGACTGAAACAAACAAAAAAAATAATAATAAGTAAATTACATAAATAATATAATTGTTAGAACATTAAATATAAATATACCATATCCACATAGATAGGGAAAATAAATCATAATTTTATATTATTGTGGCGGATGAAAATCATCAACGCCAGAAGCAGTTCAGGAGAGGAATAAGTTAGAAGGGAGGGGAAATTAATCGGAAGAGGGATCTTTAATTTAGTGAGACGGTTATACAAATCTAGAGGTGGGACGTTGTTAGAGCATTCAAAAAAGATGTGCTCAAGGGTGCCCTCCGCCAATCCGCACTCGCAGAGAGAAGAGTCGCGAACATGGATTTTGTGTAAAAAGACGGGAGTGCAACAAAAACCTAAGCGGATTCTACATATAACAGAAATGACAGTTTTGGATACTTTTTTGTAACCGGAGAACCATGGTTTTGGTTTGATAGTCGATTGTACTGCATAGAAAAAGCTGCCTTTCTTCCTGCTTGAAATATTCCACTGCTCCTGCCAGGAACACTGTAGATTTAGTTTTGGAAGGGACAATAGATCGTAACCCTGATGAGTGTTGTATGTGAGGTCTGCCGTTAGAGATGAACAAGCATCTTTAGCCAAGGCGTCAACACATTCGTTACCCTTAATGCCACAATGACTAGGTATCCAAACCAGCTGAACATCTTTTTGATTACTAGCACAGGACATCAAAGATTTTTTGATTTTTAAAATAAGGGAGCTGTGCAGTTTACTTTTAAAGGGATTTTGGGTTAAAGCTTGCAAGCTACTGAGGGAGTCTGTAAATATAACGGCTTTCTGAATATTATGGTGGGATTCAATAAAGAGACTAGCTTCCAATATAGCCACACACTCACCAGTGAATACAGAAGATTCTTTAGGGCATTTGAATTGTAATATAATTTTGGAGCTTTGGAAATAGACCGCAGCGCCAGTGTAATTAAGATCGGAAAGTTTCGAAGCATCCGTAAAAAATAATTGAAAACCATTCCATCGCTCGCCCACTACCGCATTGAAAGCCGAATTCGCTGACGGGGATTTTTTGGATATGCCTATATCAAAGAAAATTTTTGGGATATAATTTAAAACTTCATAAGAGAAATTGAAAAGGGGTAATCTGGGGAGTTGGACGATCGGGCATACTAAATTTAGGAGTAGCTGATAGGATTGTAGGATTAAGGGGATTTCTTTATTTTTCCAATAATTAGAGCTTCTGCATAAGGCATCTAACTCGTTGAGTCTTCCTATAAGAGGGTGGGAAGATCTAGCTATTAGCCTAGAAACAAAACGGGAGGCGAGATATTGCCGTCTGAGGGCAAGAGGGGGTTCACCACATTCGACTTGCAACGCGTTAACGGGAGAGGACTTCATACAACCTGAGATGATCCGAAGGCATTTGGACTGGACTCTGTCCAGCCCAGCCAAAGCACCCTTGTTACAAGGACCCAGGAGATATGTTCCATAGTCCATAATACTGCGAACTAAAGCATTATATACTAATTTCATGGTGTAGGGGTGGGCGCCCCACCAAACACCTGCAAGGACTTTTAAAATTGAGATAACTCTTTCACATTTCTGGATAAGATAATTTATGTGATGTTTACCAGTTAATTTAGTATCGAGGATAACGCCCAAAAACTTTACTTTACTAGCTATAGGAATGTCGTGGCCTGAAATATTTATATCAATATGAGGGATGAGTCTTTTTCGAGAGAAAATTACTGCCGAACTTTTCGGTGCCGACAGCGACAGCCCATGGCTTAAAAGCCATTGGTTCAAAGAATCCAGAGAGAGGCACAAAGATGACGCACCGTCATCTATGGAAGAATCTGTCACATACAGAACAATGTCATCGGCATATTGTAAAATCTGGCAATTGTTATTTAGGCAGGACCCAATATCAGCCGTATAGAGATTGTAGAGTATGGGACTGAGGACATAACCTTGAGGAAGACCCTTCCATACGACCCTCTCATCAAACTCCTCACCCTGGACTCTCAGAACCAATGAACGGGACAACAGAAGCTCGCATATGCATCGTATCATCTTGGCCGGAAGACTCAGCTGTTGCAGTTTTTGCCTGAGTACGGGAAGAAGTACATTGTCATACGCAGAGGAGATGTCAAGGAATGCGGCAACAACGGATTCGTTTCTAGAAAAGGCTAAGCGGATATCCGTAATTAATATACCAATGCTATCCATTGTACTAAGCCCCTTCCTGAAACCAAATTGGTGATTCGGCAGTAAGTCTCTCGATTCGACTAACCACTCAAGACGATTTTTAATTAAGTGCTCCAGTAATTTGGCTAGGACTGAAGACAAAGCAATTGGCCTAAGGCCATTCGGGTCATCTGCATGTTTTCCTGGTTTCAGTAGAGGAATAATAATCTGTAACTTCCATTGCTCTGGAACCCAACCATGAATATAACAATAATTTAAAATATTTAAAAAGAAGATTTTAGCTTTTTCGCCAGAATGGGTTATGAATGAATATGGTATACCATCAATACCAGGAGCTGAGTCTCGGACATGTTTGAGCACCACATTAAATTCCTCTAGGGTAAATGGTCCATCGAAGGGATCCTCTGTTACAATATGTAGGGGAGCATTTTCACATTCAGATGAAAATGGAACATAAGATGATGCTATTTTGTCAAAAAAAAGTTCAGCAGTTTCCCTAGTAATGGGTGAAGAGATTGATGGGGAACATCCACGTCTAAATCTATTGATATTCTTCCAAACAATTGAGATTGGAGTAGAGGGAGATAAGGAAGTACAAAACTTAATCCAACCTGTACGTTTCTTCTTACGAAGAAAACGTTTCGATCTGGCATTAATCTGTAAATATGCCAACAGATTTTCGGTGCTCATATTCACATTATAACTGTATTCTGCTTCATTCCTATCCCTGATTGCCGAAGTGCATTCTGGATCCCACCATGGGGGAGAAGGCACTTTGTCACGAGCACAGTTTTTCAATGGGAAGCAGGAGTCCGCACTGGAGGTGATGGCTTGAACGAAACCCTCATAACATCTCTTGGCATGGCAGTGACCAGAAGGATTTAATAAACTTGAATTTAAATTTGGAAGTACGTCTATTTTATCCTCCAATAATGAAGAAAATTTAGTCCAATCTGGTTTGGACAGGTTATATTTCAGAAGTGGAGGAGAAGTTTTCTCGAAATAAGTTTTATTAAGCAAAGATATAACAATAGGGTAATGGTCGCTACCATGCGACAAGGTTGTGCATTCCCAATGGGTTGACGCTGCTAGCTCAACCGAACAAAATGTTAAGTCAACACAACTCTTTTGTTGACCGGGAACAGGCCTGCGTGTTGGGCATCCATTATTTAAAATGCATAGATCCAAGTCATCCAGGATATCAACCAGAGCTAAGCCAAAGGTATCACAGCGTTCAGATCCCCATCTGTAATGGTGGCAATTAAAATCGCCCATGACCAGTATAGGACCATGAACATTAGAAAAAATATTTCTTAAAAATGTTAAATGATCATGATGAGGATGTGCGATATAAATGGAAAACACTGTGATACCTTCAACCGTCCCTGCGGCAATGCTCATATCTCCTGTGAGTGAAGGTAAAGTAAGAGGTGAAAATGGGACCCGATTGTTGACCAGGAGAGCTGACCCTCCATAGCCATCCGGTCTGTCAGATCTGTATATGTTAAAATGTGGAATACGGAAGCTAAGACTTGGAGTAAGCCAAGTCTCAGCTATGGAACAAGCCAATGGCTTGTACTTATTTAAAAGGAATGTGAGGTCGTGCTTTTTATGCCACACGCTCCTCACATTCCACTGTAGGAAAACTTGGCGGGACGCCATTTCTAATATTTAAAAGAAGAGTTATAAGTTGGTCGGCAACGTTGGACGGTGATTGGGTGTTGGAAGTAGAAATAACAATAGGTAAGAGTTTCATGAGCAGTTCAACTATAGAGGAAGTATTATTATTGGGAGTATCTTTATTGTTGAGAGCGCAGCCGTTAGGCTGTGAAAGTTGGGGGGAACTAATAATTTGCTGATGAGCAGCTTTGTCATAAGATGGGGAGAGAGGGGCATGAGACTTGGGCTTTAAGTTTACTGTCTTTCGGTAAGACTGCGAAGACGGGGTTTTAGCAGCGTTGGCATAATTGCGCGAAGCTGTCGGAATTAGTTTGGTAGCTTCAGCATAAGGCATGGATTTTTCAGCCATAATGGTCTTAATGGCTTTCTGTCTACCATGCTCGGGGCATGACCTGCTATTAGCGAAGTGATTACCCGAACACAGGATACAGAAGGCCTCGCCCTCAGAAATGGTGCAACCATCACCTGGGTGATCGTGGCCACATTTACTGCAGCGTGGTTTAGACCTACATATATTAGCCACATGTCCAAATCTACAACATTTGCGACATTGTATGGTGGGATATATATACTGTTCTACAGGAAGGGAAGTGTAACAGCAGAAGATTCTTTTGGGAAGGACTTGTCCATCAAATGTAATCACGCAGGTTTCAGTGGCTTTCCATTCATTTTCCCCGTCTCTCTGAACTTTTCTGTTAATTCTACGAACTTTTAGAATTTGCCCACAACCTGAGGGCACAGACAAATATGTAATAGCCTCTTCTTCTGAAATGTCAGAGGGAATACCAGTTACTACTCCCATCCTTGTGATATTAAATGTAGGTATGGAGGCAGTATAACTGTACTTGGTTAACAGAGTGTTAACCAAGAAAGAATTTGCATCTTGAGGAGAAGCAAACTCTACGGATACGCGGTTTCTACCAACTCTATTAACACCACCACGAACTATGTTCGCAATGTTGTTGTTAATTAGGAATTTTCCGAAATTAACTGGATGTAAGGTGGTGCCTGAGTTAGGTTGGGTTTCTATTCGGGAGACGTGGACGACGTAAGGACCTTTGTCCATCGCTGAATATTTGGAACGACCGATTTGACTCTTCTTTTGTTTATTTGGTGGGGATGGTGTCAAGATATCTTCGTTACCAGGACGTTTACGGGAAGATCCGTTTAGCTGGGATGGGGATACATCCATCTCTGTTATACTGCATACAACATCCGCAAATTGCGATAAAGGATTCGGGGACAGAGGTAATAAAGGATCTGGAATGTCGGGTGGGTCAGGATCAGGGGGTTTGTTTTTATCCATCTTTAATAAAAACGAGTTTAAAATACGACAATCACAATACAAACCTGTTTACAAACACAAAGACAACACACTTATATGCTAACAAGTCACAAAAATATCAACAATCACTAATAAAACAACTACAAATTCAAAACACACGTGCTAACCAAGAACACTGTGGCGAGAATCTAGGCCTAACGTTACAATCGATAATGCCCGTCCGGGCTGCTCCGCTTCGACTATCTGTCAAATCAACAATGTAATTCTACCTTCACTTATTATTATTTTTCTTTAAAAGTGAGGATCGCTAACAATACAGAGTACTTTTTATCCCGTTCCTGTGAGATAGCTTTCGACCTTCACGAGGGCGAAAGCGCCGGCAAAAGCTAGTATTTTATTTGGTACCTAGGAGAAGATCATTATACACGTTGGGTGGTTTACAAATTTTGACATTTAAATTTTTGATACTACAATTTGTCGATTTTGCCGGCATGTAGAAGTCCCTTGGCTCATGATTGCTTATATTCTTAATCTTTTTGCAAATGACCATCAGTCTCCGTGGTGCAAGTATGAAAAATTTTTAGTTTGTAAGACAGGCAAATCATTCAGAGTCTCGACAGCATGAGTGATTTTGGAGGGCCTCCAAAATCACTCATGCTGTCGGACCGCACCCGCCAACGTCAAAATATCCAAAGTTGGCGATTTTCAGATCACAAAGACAGTCAAAGCGGCAGCGGCAGGCTCTCCCGAGCGCCGCGTGCGCGCCGCGCGCTCGCTGCACACATGTCACACGGCGGCAACACGCGACGCGCAGCGCTCGCGCTACTCACACGCCCGAGGATCACGCACGCCTAATGTGGGGGAGGGCTAATATTGCCGCCCTAAGCTTCAGCTTTTTCAGATTCTATGGTAAATCCGGCACTGCCCTTCCAGCTCCCCTAAATTGGTCCAGGGGCGACAGACTCGGGGACATGCGTCGCCCCCTATTCCTTAGGATCCGAGTTAGCAGCGCGTAGTGTTCCACGCGTCATTCCACAATCTTTGGTTTTCTTAGAAAACCAAGATTTAGCAGACTTACACCATAGTGATTCCAAGATATTGCATTATTGTTTCCTAATAATTAAAGTACTTACTTATAATTCTTATGTACTTACTGCCTCGTTGGCCAATATGGCAGTCTCATACTATTATTAAGCGTGCGGGTTCCGTACTCGATCGATTTTATTGTATTTTTTTATAATTTGTGAGTCGCACGGATTAGTGTCTATGGACATAAGCTCGCCCCTTGATAGTATTCGGCCTAACTGTCGGTGTACTGTACATCTGCGCACCCCATCAGTTCGTGGAATATAGGCGTGATGTTATTACAATCATATTGCCAATTTAAAATATTTTATGTCACCTGAACCTACATGGGCACTCATAAAAACGTCAGAAGTTAGGTGCACGGTTACAATTGGTCGTTTCCTATGGAGAAAATCCAGCAAGACTCTACGGTTATCTTTTAAAATAATTGGTTTTAATAATCTCTTTAACAGACTGTATAGGAGGACAAGGACGCCTGACAACAAGTAGAATTGGTCAACAAGTCGAAGCATCATAGATCATGCAGTCTACAGGACCTTCAAAATTATCCATAATAATAAATCCACAACTTAGCAGCAAGAGCACTCCTCCTCTTCTCTCCCCATATTCGCTTCGGTGGATACCTGGCCTTAGTAATATCGTAGTTGCCAGCAAGTCAGCCTTCTACTTCGGACTCTATTGTGCAATATTAGTTTTATGTTAACTTTCATGCTCTTCTGAACAAATTTGACCGGATCATGTGATCTGTTAACGTCGTTATTCTTGTATTGTTAGTTGTTTCGCTTATTTGGACAATATGAATTCTTTAGACAGGTAACAAGTCCAATAAAGAAGTCTTTTAATGATGACTTTGACTAGCACAAGTGTAACGGTAAGGTCTGGGGGCGCGCCTGGCAACTGGTCGGCGCCGCGCCGTATTATGCTACAGTCATGTCGGTTTGACGGTTGTGTATGATAAGCGGAACTCAACCTCCATTAATTTTGAGTTCATTATTTGAACCAAAGGAATCAGAGTTATAAAAAAGGCAAATGATTTTTGCTTAATTTATTGATACAATCCTCAACAACAATTACATGAGCACTACATGATGCCATTATGGTTAATAATTTTAATCTACATACCTATTAAATTTAAACTAAATATTATATTTTAATTCGTAAAGTACTTTTATAATAATAAATCACAATATATACCAACTTTCAGTTGACAAAATTATTTAACTAAAGGAACATATCTAAATATCTTTCGTAGAAACGCATCAGTGTTTCACACCCTAAAGTTAAAATTTGATATTCTTTATCATAATTTCAGTCCTAATGATGGTCTCACAAGCACATATTGAATGCAACGACTACAAGCGACAATGTTTGCGCAGTATTTTAATATCTCCACTTCTGAATAAGCAATTAAATACAATTGTGCTCAACGAACATTTTAGTCGTTACAAGAAAATATGTGCTGATTACCGAAAAGCTTGCAATTGTTTTTTTTTTTGGTTTCAATACAGTTCTTGATAAAGAAGTAAAAATTTTGAAGATGAGTAATAAATTTTACTTCTTGTTGGCTTTTTAAAAGAATAATGAATATTAAATCGCGATGGAAGCATAAACTCAAAACAAAGTAAATAGTAAATATTTTTAAACACTTCTTTTATTACTGACAGACCAGAGATTACATTTCAACTAAACACGTCTTGGAACAACTTACATATCCGAAAATAAAACTAATTATCACCACAGCATACACAAACATTTATCTAAAATTAGCTTGAAACGCTAGACGCCTATTTATTATTTATTTTCGTTAATTTATCTTAAAACGCACTCAAATAAATGTTACTTAAACAAATTCTACTGTTATACTTTTGGTGAAATGTTATGTTAAAGTAAAGCGAAGTCAAATTGAAGTAAACATCGCTTATCTTATTATTATATTAATATCAAAAAATAGTTTTATTTGTGGATACAGTTTAGAATGTTGCAATGTATGTATATTTTTTAAGTCTATCACTGAAAATTACTTTTATTTAAAAATCGTTTGAATATTGCCATTAATTCCCAATAATAAATAGGTTATAGTGGGCAGCCTCTTACTTTTCACACAATCACACCATCCTATAAAATATTATAAACCCATGCAATTATTTATACATAATATTAAAAATAAAATATATTATTGCATGATAATAACAAAAATTACGACGAACGACACAGTTTTCTTTCAGAGAATAAGATCGATATCTTGATATAATAAAATACTATTTATTTCATAAGAAGTCCTGAAAAAAAAAATATTTCAAGAGATCAGTTATATATTATGACCTGTGATACAAAATGTTACATGTCTATGTTAAAGATGAATGTAACTTCTATGTAATGTACTCTGTTAGGTCATTTATTTATAAAGTCTTGCGAGCACTATGGTTTTATTTCGCTTAGCAGTCAAGGATAAAGGCTACTGATGTTGAATAAATAGATAATTATTTCTAATTTCGCGTGTCCATAGGCGAAAGTGCGTGAGTAACAATAGTGTAAAAGTTATTTATTCTCAACATATTCCGAAACGCCCAGGCGCCTAGTCTGGACTGTTAAGTAATAGTTGCATCTAATTGAGATGGAAGCCACGCTCATTGGTGGCAGCAAGCAGCCTTTCTCGCAGAACTTCTTTGCACGAATATTCCGGCAACTTCAAGTAGTGAACGCACGTGTTCACTGACGGGTAGGATCCGTCTCCGGCGTCAACCTGCAAAGATAAATGCATTCACATAATGTACAGTACGTACAGCCAGCGTCAAAGATATCAAGACGAAGAGACTATCCCAAAATTATTGTAAGATTTAAGGAATTAAAACTTTAACTAAACTACAAATAACAATTACAACTATCAACAATTACAACTTGATATCATAACATTTTTGCCAAAATGTCGCGTATTCATTCTGAAACGGCCCTTGTATCATTAAGATGAAGATCAATTTACTTATTCAGTGACTCAATATCATACTATTTTATTTCACACAAACAAGGTACACGGTTCCAATTGATCGTTTTCGATAGAGAAGAGTCGGCGAAAACTCCACGATAAGTCGTTTAAAAATAATTGGCTTCTACAATATTTCCAAGATACAGTGTACAACAAGTACCAGATACGTAACTAAATAGAACATGGTCAACAAATCCAGTCATCTGTGAGTGTCCAAGGCTTAAAAAATATCAATGTAGAAGCTCATAAGAGTGTGGTTACCTTCCGCACGACCGTGAGGCGCGGGTGCAGGTTGGCGAGGCCGCCGGGCGGCAGGCTGCTGCAGCCCGTCGCGAACTGCAGGAACGCCTTGCGCTCGCGCAGGGACATCTCCACCAGCACGTCCACGAGGCGGAGGAAGCCGGGGCTGCAAACGATCGAGTCATTTGATTAGTGTTCTATCTACTTTAGAAGTTTTGTGACACGGGCCCGCGCTCGGCGGCGCGGAGGGAACAGGCGCCTTGTACATAGTGTGTGATACCTGTCGCGCGTGTAGCCGAGCTTGGGCTCGGTGTACTGCAGCAGGTGGTCGCGCGTCCACACGGGCCCGCGCTCGCCGCACAGCAGCAGGCGCAGCTCGGCGGCGCAGAAGGCGCGCAGGCGGCGCGGAGGGAACACGGCGCCGAAGCCGCGCCGGAAGGCGGCCAGCTGGCGCCGCACGCCGCCGCGCACCACCCAGCGCGCGCTACTCTCCGCGTACGCGCGCGCGTTATGCGGCCCCACCTAACCAAACAATTCATTAGTTAACTTCACTTGACTGACTTTTTGAAGTGACAACTTTTTTTGGGAGGGTACACCGTTTCGTTACGTAACGCGTTGCGGCGCCAGTCTGTCTGGCTTCCCTTTCTGTCGCGCATACGGCAGCGGTAGGCAGACTCCTCCTATCTCACTCTAACTCACAGCGCTAGTCGTTTTCGGACAAACGCTTCCCCCTCTCTCTACTCAGTGTTTAGTGAACGATAGATGTAGGGTCTACAGGCAGCAATAATGATAGCGCTGCAAAATGTAATGTGCCCCCGCGCATACGGTTTCACGACCAGTCGTTAGCGCCGCGCCGTAACAGTAAGCTCCGGTACTAAGAAATGGATAAGAAAAGAGTTGTCAACCATATGGCCGGCAGGACCCGCGGTCACAGCGGCCCAGCAATCGGCCGTACCACGAGATTCATACGCGTAATACCTACAGTACTGAATACAAAGTACGGCACAGTGATTACAGGGAATAATGAACGGTTATTCAATAACTATAATTTTTAGACATAAGTGAACATTGTATTGAATGTAAACGTAGCAGTAGTGAATTAAAAGCCTTGTCATGTTAAAAGAATCTATTCTATGTCATACACTGCTAGCGATAACAAGTTTTAGCAACATAATTAAGATTAACCATGTACAATGTACAATAGTATATAAATGTATGGGTCAATTATATTTTGCTGTTCGACCGGAGGCCATTCTGCAGAGTTTGTGTTGTTGGTAACAGGCCACAATGATGCCAAGACAGGACAGCAGGATATAAAAGACCAACAGTTTTGATTATTATTTTATATTTTTTAAAGGGGGGAGGTATGTAGGGCCTACAGGCAGCAATAATGACAGCGCTGCAAAATGTAATGTGCCCCCGCGCATACGGTTTCGCGACCAGTCGTTAGCGCCGCGCCGTAACAGTAACTTGTATAGCACTCTCTAAATCCTGTATGTGTGAACGTTGAATAGACTGAATTTACGGACTTGTGCCTTTCATTTTATTTCCTTATTACAACCACACACACAACCCCAACAATAGACATATACTGTTGACAATGAGCAGATAAACTAAAACTATCACCGTTTCAATATTAAATAGTTCAACTTAGATTTGTTTAAGTTATCACTTCTGTCGGGCGTCCTGAGACGCACGTTTTTTTTTTTTTATTGCGAATGATTCGTAAATATGTGACTGCGTACCTCGATGTTCTCGCCGTTATCGCAGAGCGGCTGCACGGCGACGTCTGCGTCGTGGTGCGCGGCCACGTGCGTCATGCTGAGCGCCAGCTGGTCGAAGGTGGCGCCCTCTACGCCCAGCTGTGCGGCGCGCTGGCTGCGCTCGGAGCTGTCCAGTGCGGCGTCGCGCATGATGGCGTCATACTGCTCCGCCGCCGATAGGACGCTCTGTAGGAATCTGGACAACACTCATAAGTTTAACAGCACATCTGATCAACCTGAACTACGAAAACCGGCCTTACTAAAGTAACAGTAAAAAGCAAATTATTTGTTAATTTTATTCGAAAACATGAAGATAAGGTTGGTTGGCACCAAACAAAGCACTTCCTGTATCTTGGGCACCATTTTTTTTATGTGATGTTGGAGATAATTAAACTAATTAAGGTATAGTCACATCACAACATACTGCTACTTCGTACTGCTACAACACAAAGGCGTACAGTGAGTGCACACACAAAAAATCTTACCGATGTCTAATGGGATCAATTTCCTCTAAACAGTCATTGGTCAATTCTTCGCCGCACATAATACGTAGGAATGGCTCCGAGATCGGTAGATCAACGAGCCGCCCATCCTGCAGAACCTGCAAAGTAAACGTTTATTAGTTACTTCTTTTATCAAATGACCATTCTTTCAAAGATTTGTGTTTCATCATACCTTAGCTAAGAATACTCCTAAGAACCAGAAGTATTTGCAGACTGAATCACAGATTTCGGAATCTTGAGGCAGAGGCGCTGGGAACAGGCCGCCTGAACGCGTCACGTAGTATCCCGGAGGTTTCTCTGTAGATAAAATATCAGTTTCAGTTAACGCACTTCGCTGCTTTTGTAGGCTTGCCATTAGAAACGAGCTCAGAAGTAATCACCAGAAATTAAAATACATCCAGTTGATAATACCTCCCCAAAATTATGATTTCGGGAGTAAGCGTCATTCGCTTAATCCCAGAATTTTAAAACGCAACATCCCTAGTAGAGACTACTGTTTCCGTGATAGTAATGTACGAGCTGGGGTTCGGGATATATATTTGTTTATACCAATTTTACCAATAATGCCAACAATTCATTAAAAATAATCACAATGCAGTATTCAGAAACTTTTATCAGAATCTCTTGTCTCGTTTGTCATCCACGGTTTCGCATTCGTAACTGTTAGGCCTCCCCCACATTAGGCGTGCGCGATCCTCGGGCGTGTGAGTAGCGCAAGCGCCGCGCGCGCGTCGCGAGCGCGTCGCGAGCGCGCCGCGTGAGCGTCGCGTTTAGCTGCCCTGCGGCGCGCTCGCGGCGCGCACGCGGCGCTCGCCTTGGCGTTTAACCCCCTTCAGTCAAGTCAGTCACAATTTGAACAATTTTTGTTTCAAAATCCACACTATCCACACTAATATTATAAATGCAAAGTAACTCTGTCTGTCTGTCTGCCTGTCTCGCTTTCCTGCTAAAACTACTGAACCGATTTAAATGAAATTTGGTACTCAGATAGTTTAGAGCCTGAGAAAGGACATAGGCTACTTTTTATTCCATGACTTTGTCTGCGTCCGCGATAAACGACATTTACGCAGAAAAAGTCGCGGGCAGAAGCTAGTCTTTTATAAATAAAGTGCTGATTTCTTCCCACACCTTTTTTTTGCAATACGATCACTATACTCCTTTGTAGTCATGTCCCATATCGCAGGACGATTCTATATTTCTAGGATAAAGCTTTCGATATTAATTTCACTCGTGACTCTATTTTTAACGTGTGTCAACACAACACTGCCCACCATGTGACTGACCGAAACAGTAGCAATATACAACAAGTTACCAGAATCCATAAGGACAGAGAAAAAAAGCCATCTATTTACTAATAAATTAAAAAAGCTGCTGTTAAGCAAATGTTATTATAGCGACAACGAAATTTTAAATGATAAATCCCTGAAATTAGTTTTAAAAAGTCCAAAGCATGTATTTCATCTATTTTTAATTACTATTTTAGAATAAGTTACATTATAAGATAATCAATAGGTCCTCCTCTCTACCTACTGTCTTTTCCTTTGCTGTGCCCGACAGGATCCACAATTGTTTCTAAATAAAATGTTTTACCACCTAAGCATATACATTGTGAAATGCAATAAAGTATTGAGTATTGAGTATTGTAGCGGGCGAAGGGGTAAGAACGCGACTCGAGCGCCGCGTGCGCGCCGCGAGCGCGCCGCGAGTGCGCCGCAGGGCAGCTAAACGCGACGCTCACGCGGCGCGCTCGCGACGCGCTCGCGACGCGCGCGCGGCTCTCGCGCTACTCACACGCCCGAGGATCGCGCACGCCTAATGTGGGGTCAGCCTTACGTATGTATGTGAAACATACTGCGTCTGCGAACCGGCTAAGTAAACCTGTTCATAGTTATTTAAGTTAGTGTAACATTGACTAGCGTGTTTGACTGCTGTCCTTCCTATACCTGCATAACTAAAAGTAACCGAACTGTCCTCACAGTCTAACAGTCTGCTATTTAAATGGCGAACCGAGTCGTCCATAATATTCGCGAACATTCGTGAAGCATTGCCACTTAATCACAGCGGTACCGTCCCGTAAATTAAAAAAAATAAAAATACAGGGTTATTTGTAAAATACCGGCAACCTCTCAGGAGTATGTTACTAACATCATAATCAACAACTTTTGTTCCATGAATTTTAAAAATTCATCATATTTTAGAGCTGCCGGTGTTTTACAAATAACACGATAACAAAAAAAAAAGCAAAATAGATGGCGGTAGCGTGACGTTGCATGTGTAAACGAGCTACGTAACAGTAACATACCGTCGGGCAGCACCAGATGGTGCGGCGCGTTGTCGTCGTCGTGCGTGCCGGCGCTGGGCGCGTCGTGCAGCCACATGGCCAGGTCGGCGCGCTGCAGCTCGGCCGCCACGAGCGCGTAGAACTCCAGCGTGGGGCCCAGCCCCGTGCCCTCCTCGCCCGCGAACTCCACCTCCAGCACCGACTTGCGGCCCGCGTGCACGCGCATCACCTGCACGAGTTCAGTACGGTTGAGGCTCACAAACTAAATGACGTTTTGAAGAACGTAAAGGTGGCTAATGAGCTGCGTGTGGCAATCTCGTTTAGTGTTAAGGCCCAGTTGCACCACAAATCAACCTATTTAGAGTCATCGTGTAAAACATAGTTCTGTCTGTTTCATCTTCGAAAGAAGACAGAAACAAAAAAGTGTTACGTTTAACGCTAAACCCAGTAAGTGATTTATGATGCAGACGGTATTTAACGAAAGAACAAGCTTTAGTGTACTCGAAGTTCGTTAAAAAACACGCATGGTGTTTCCAACGAGTGTCCGATACATTTTAGGATTTTGAAGAGGCAATACAGTTTCATTTACAAAATATTAAAAGTCTCAAAATACGCGCGGCCTGTCATCGGGAGCCGAGGAAGAATTTACAAATAACGCGGGGCGTGACAGCGTTACTGAAAGTGTTAAGTTGTACATACCTGCATAGCAGAGCGCAGCAGGTCTGGCTGGCGCGGGATGCGCACGCGCTCGTGCCGCAGGCGGCCCATGCGGAACTCTGTCGCTTCCAACTCCACCCGGCGAGGCGAAACCGTGTTACCAGATCTATCACATTCAAATACACGTAATGATTAGTGATCCTTTTGTTGAATTTTGTTTCTTACGACGTTCACACGACACAGACATAAAAACTTTTTAACAAAAAATTAAACCGCCGAAAAAACTGAAAAGCATAAAATAAACCTTAAAATTATGAGTCGACGCTTTGAGTGATCTTTGTTCATTGATTTTTCAGCGCCGACTCAAAATTTTAAGGTTTATTTTATGCTTTTCAGTTTTTTCGGCGGTTTAATTTTTTGTTAAAAAGTTTTTATTTTATAATTTTTTGTGACTTTAATGTACTAATAATACTTGTCAAGGTATACCCTATCCAACAAAAAAAGAATTATCAAAATCGGACTACTCTGTATAAAGTTATGCGTGGTTATACATTACAATCAGTGAGTGAACAATCAATCATCCCCTGTTTTCCGACCCTTAGGGTTCGATTTAGTTTTCCAAATTTATATGGGACCACCTTGGGAGTATACCCTTTCCAATAAAAAAAGAATTGTCACAATCGGACTACCATGTACAAAGTTATGCGTGATCATACATAAAAAAAAAAAAAAAAATATACGCGTCGAATTGATAACCTCCTCCTTTTTTTTTCGTCGGTTAAAAATTATTTAGGAATGAACGTTCATCTACTCTTTTAATTTGTTTAGCAATAAAAGTTTTTTTTTTTATTATTAATTTCATTTTGCGATCATTCTGTAAGCGAGTGAAACCTGCCGAAATCCAACACTGTGGATTTTGAATATCACTATTGAATAGATTTTTGAGATTCGGTTCATTTTATGTTCAGAAATTTCACTTACGCTTTGATGGCAAAGATGAAAGACAAGACATCAGCTTTACAGCCCATACTCTCAATATTCTGGGTTTATTTTGTTCTTTTTTTTAACACATTTTGTCCGCACGTTACTACGCGATCGCATTATATTGCAAAAAAGAAATAGTACATTATGGTACAAGTGTGTAATGTTGGTGATTACCGCTGAGGCGCCATTGAGACCCGAGCCGTCAGGTGAGGGTCTTAAGAGAGCCGAGGACGGTAATCATCAATACACACGTGTATCATACGACGTTTTTCAACACACTTGCGAGGAAAAAACAAATATGTATTGCATAAATCGTTTTTCAACACACTTGCTCGTAAAGTGAGCCTTATTATATCGTTCTTAGGGCCATAAACCGAACTATAACATACACGTGCATAATAATATTACACACTAGTGCATAATAGAATGATCCCTACAAAGTTAAGTTAGTACCTAACTGCAAATTATATGCGAGTAAACAGAGCATTTTCAATTTAACCGGGTAATACAGTTTTTTTTTTTTTTTTTTTGTAACTACAAAGAGGTTTTATGCCACCGAAAATCTATTTACATTTTTGAAATAAATAAATGTGTCCCTAATTAAGACGAGAAAACATTTATTATTATCAAATTATTTATAATTCACAATAATTTCTTATAAAATATTTGCATTTTATCACAAAAATTATCATTTTGAAGTAGGCTGTATGGCTGTAATCAATCAACTTACATTTGGCGCGTGCAAAAAAAAAAAAAATTGCGCGCCATTTCCCAATTTTCCCCAAATTTTCATATTTTGTTTGTATCGCATTTGTTGCTGTTATTTGTTTTTTCCTCGCAAGTGTGTTGAAAAACGTCGTATGATACACGTGTGTATTGATGATTACCGTCCTCGGCTCTCTTAAGACCCTCACCTGACGGCTCGGGTCTCAATGGCGCCTCAGCGGTAATCACCAACATTACACACTTGTACCATAATGTACTATTACCACACAGCAACAAATGCGATACAAACAAAATATGAAAATTAGGGGAAAATTGGGAAATGGCGCGCAATTTTTTTTTTTTTTTTTGCACGCGCCAAATGTAAGTTGATTGATTACAGCCATACAGCCTACTTCAAAATGATAATTTTTGTGATAAAATGCAAATATTTTATAAGAAATTATTGTGAATTATAAATAATTTGATAATAATAAATGTTTTTTCGTCTTAATTAGGGACACATTTATTTATTTCAAAAATGTAAATAGATTTTCGGTGGCATAAAACCTCTTTGTTGTTACAAAAAAAAAAAAAAAATACTGTATTACCCGGTTAAATTGAAAATGCTCTGTTTACTCGCATATAATTTGCAGTTAGGTACTAACTTAACTTTGTAGGGATCATTCTATTATGCACTAGTGTGTAATATTATTATGCACGTGTATGTTATAGTTCGGTTTATGGCCCTAAGAACGATATAATAAGGCTCACTTTACGAGCAAGTGTGTTGAAAAATAAGATATGTATCACCTTTGTCTATCGAGGGCCCGATCCCTCTGAGCCTGCAACCAGACGATGGTGCGAGACGTTCCGAAGGCGGTGCATGCGAAGAACATCTGACGAGTCTCCAGCGGGAACAGGAACGGACACCAGTCATTCAATTGCTGGCACCTGGACATAGCATTATTTCATGTTAATTTTAATCTATACTAATAAATAAAACTGAAGTGTCGGCTGGACCGATTTTGACGGGACTTACATTGAAAGGTGGCTGACAATAAGGTAAGGTAAGGTTCTCCCTATAACATCAGCTATCTGTCAGTTAATCGAATCATTTCCGACATTGACGCGGACGAAGCCACGGGCACAGAGATTAATATTTTTTTATTCTATCAATTGGTTTTACTACATCATTATTTTTTTTAACTAGACTGTGCTTTCCTATCCGTCTTATGTTAAATGACCTTGAAAATTTGAAATAAGGTAGATTCTCCGAGAGGCCGTCCATACATACAGTCAGACAATTTTGAGTGATAATGTCACTTTTTCAATGTTAGAAAACTTACCAGAGTGGTGTGGCTGCAGCAGCGAGTGTGAGTGGCTCTTGAAGCTGTTGGTGCAGTTTGTTGGTGAGCTTAGTGGACACGAAGGCTTCGGGCGGCAGCGACGGCGCGGCGTTGCGCAGGCGGCGCAGCACTCGCACGCAGCACGTGGCCATGGCGCCCTCGGGACCCTCCGCGCCTGCGATGCCGCGCTCTGGAACAAACGGCCAATCATAATTTATCGTGCATATAAAAAAAGGCCGCCTGACAGGATTTCCCATCGACAAAACTTACAAAAAAAAAATGTCTCATCCTCATTTATCCCCTCTGGGAGATGAATTTTCAATAATGCTTCATTAGTGCTAACTTTCATTATAAAAGGAGCTCATCAAAATTTCACATTTCTAGCCCGCTGGCTAGAAGCATTAAATTTGACAGATAGTGCAGATATTTGACAGATAATGTACAGCCCAAATCGCTGTTTAGGCTATGCATTATCAGTCAGTGAATGAATGAATTGTTAAATTCATTCATTCATTTACTGATTTTTATAAAGTAGAT
Source organism: Aporophyla lueneburgensis (assembly GCA_932294355.1). Taxonomy (NCBI): domain Eukaryota; kingdom Metazoa; phylum Arthropoda; class Insecta; order Lepidoptera; family Noctuidae; genus Aporophyla; species Aporophyla lueneburgensis. The sequence continues at coordinate 13,472,217 of OW028746.1, read as the reverse complement.
AGATTAACAAGTCATTATTTAACTTATTATTCTTGTTACTGCTAGAGAATACTAGCCAATATAATATTGTGAACGACGCAGAAATACATTTTCAAATAATTTGGAAATTCTCACCTGGATCACATGGTTCGTCATCCTCGCTGTCGCTAGATGAGGCGAATGTGTCCATGCCGTCAATTTCCTTGTATGTCAATCTGGAAATAATAATAGAATATCAGTAAAATTTGCTCATAACTTATACGGAGTTTAAGATCACATCACTTCTACTTATCTACGCATTCTGTACATCAAAGTAACATCGAGCCAAAATATTTTTGGAAAACGGCTTTACTTGGAGCGAAAAATCGCTGCCTACAGTGACGCGCAATGTAACCGAAGCCAAACATTGTGGTCATGGGTGCATGCAACGGTGACTTTTGGAGGTATTTAAAGTTAAGTTATGATATTTAAAACTTATTTTTGAGCACAAAAAAGGATCTCAGTTATGGTCAAATTAAAAAAAAAAAACACAGTGACGGGGAGTTCAAGGTCCATATTATTATATTCCTCAAGTCCAGTTTGATCGTTTAAGTATCTATACTTAAACACTGTACAGTATGTGTATCAGTACTTGAGCAGCTTTCTTATTCCAGAACGGTAATCAATCTATACTCAGCTGAAACGAAACTCAAATCGAGCATCAAGCAGAGATTGTGTATTGTCTTTGCATTAGCCTGATTTACTTTAATTACTGATCTTCATAGGACTACAAATAATAAAATGCACGATAAGAACCCAAATATTTAGGAAATCAGCGTAATTTTGTCCGTGCCAAATAGTCTCACATTTATTGAAGTTAAACTCTTTGAAGTCATTTTATAGGCAAAACTGATAAAACCTGCAAGATTGAATTGATTAAAGGGCCTTTTTTCACCAGGCGCAGCGCGGGCAGTCGCTGCTAGTAACGCTCGATATACGTACGTGTATGTGAGATCACGGTGCGTGTCCAGTAGAGGCAGGCGGTTGTTGAGCGCCAGCACGGCGCGGTACAGCGTCCACGACGGGCGCTCCAGCGGCACGCAGGCGCCCGCCGCGCTCAGCACCAGGCGCAGCGCGGGCAGGCGCGCCGCCCAGCCGCTGGCGCCCGCAGGCCGGCTGGGCTCGGGGCTGCTGGGCTCAGAGCCGTCCGACGACTCGTTTAGTGGGATTTCTAGATCTGTAATTGAGTTATTATTAACTAACTTGGATTTGGAAGTACAACTAACTGTACTCGATTCTAAAAATGCACTTTAACACTTGTGTCCTGAAATATTTAATGAAAATACTTTTTATAAAAATGTCTTTGTGGTTTCCATAGAAATTAAGAAACTTGATTGTTAATTGTCAGAAGTGCGTAACGAAAAAAAAGATGTTTTAAATGTATAGATAATGTTCAAATAGACAACATTAATATATTGCCCACTGATACAGTGCCACCGAATTTTGTTTAATATAACGTCGAAATTGGTCCTTCGAGCCGGATAACCAACTATATATAAGGAGAAGCATATCAATAAACTGTGTGGATATCACCAGCCCAGTCGCTGAGGTGCTGCGCGGTGTGCGCTAAGAAAGCAGCTGCTAGTCTAGTTGCAACCAACCTTCGGCAGATGTGGAATCTGCGAGGTGGAGTATATACGTTGATGATACCAAGTAATTCAACAGTCGTTGGTTATCCAGCAACTACTAGAGTGAACGAAAAAACAATAGTGGACGACAAGGACATTCATTTTAAAGGAAGGCCGGTCAAAATGGTCCCCACGACCAATAACAGTCACACGTACATAGGTCATTAGATAGGCATTTTTATATAGAGCAATAACTTCTATGGAATTCTATTTGTTTCAAATCGCTGTGTGCAAAATGTTATGGAGATGTTTAGTAGGATGTACTGGATACTAGATAAAGGGACACTCGAATTAAATAGTTAATCAATTTTAGTGGAAAGTCCACTAGAATTGATTGTATAATCCATTTAAGCATTCTGATGATAACAAAATGTGATACCCTCCAGCTGGTCGGATGATGAAAGGATAACGGAACCCTGGCGTCCTCTAGCATCCGGGTCAATCACCAGGCCATCGTCATTAGGTAAAATGAACAGGACTTGCAGAGATACATCTGATGAGCCTATACTCGACAGGCTTACTAGTTGCTATTCAAGGGTTCCGTTATGTAGCGACTAGGACCATAATCAGACCACCTCTATGGTACCATGTTATTGTATTATTATCGGAATGAATACATTTGCGAATATTCAAACCAAGACCGCCAGAAGTGTCCAACTATTCGACTGTTTCATTACCGTACAGTACGTACGTCCTACCAAACATCGCCACAACTTTTTCCACACAGCGAATTGAAATGAGCCGCCATAGTATTTATTGTAATTTATTAAAATACCTATCTAATGGCATATGTGTCGTTGTTATTGGTGCTGGGTACCTTTAATTTCGATATTTTTATGGAGAAAACCACTAAATATCGAACTGTAAGTTGTTTGCTAAGGAAACTTACGAATTTCATCTTGGCTTTGTCAAACCGAGCGATAATGTTTTAATTGTTTGTTTTCAAACCACTTTAAAATTTGTTGTCGAAGAAGACATCACTCCTAATTGCATAGTCTTTGAAAATGGAATACGAATAGTGGATGTGAAGACATCCTACTTAAATTATAAATGTGAAAGTTTGTGAGTATGGATGTTTGTTACTGTTTCACGTAAAAACTACTGAACAGATTTGGATGAAATTTGGCACACAGATATTTTATAACCTGGATTAACACATAGGGTTTTTATCAAGTTAGTACTTTCCCGCGGGTTAATTTCCAAACTCCACGCGGGCGAATCCGTTGGCAAAAACTAATAATTAATAAAACATTGCTAAGTATCAAAACGCATGGTTCAGTTTATGGTATATCTATCCACTTACCAACTGTTTGGTTCAGATTCGTCCTTCCGGGTCGAGGGTCAAAAGCCGGAATAAGTGCAGAGAACTGTCGTTTCAGCACGAAGTCATCATCCCAGGGCTTACGTTGGCGACCACCACCCTGACCGTTATTACCCCGGACTGCCTCCAAAGCTTCCTCTTCCATCAACGACAGAAGATTCCGAGATACCTGAAAATTATCCGACTAGTAAGGCATCTATTTGCAGAAGTTTAGTGGCACACAATTTTCCACCTCCGTCAAGAACTAAGTTCCTACGCGTCATTACTACTAGTAATCATAATTTACTACTATACTAGTATTCGCCCACTGATCGAAATTCGACCATAGCTATTTTTTTATTATAGTTTTGGTAAAAAGGTGTTAAAAGTTTTACCTTCACGAATTAATATATAGATTTCAGGATAGTTCACAGGAGTTGTAAACGTAAGAAACATTCTTGTAAGTTCTAAAAAGCGTACAAACCGACAGAGCCAATGTTTGCTCAAAACAACATGAAAGTTTCAAATTTGCAAAGTAGTTGTTATTGATAACTAAACTTTAACAGAGAGCTACACTTGAAAATAATAAAACAGGTTATGTTGATAGTTGCCCTGTCTACACCTATTGATAGAAATAAAGAAAGAAAAATAGGTTTATTTGACACATAAACACGTGCGTACAAAAAGATAAGCATGCAAAAAAAATAATACCTGAACATATTTTCAAGAATAACTTGCAGTGTTGGGCTCAATCACAAAAAAAATCATGATTAAATTAGTATTAACTAAACCAATTTTTTTGCTACTTTTTTGACGATTTCAATCAAGAATTTTATAAAATTGAAAACTAATTCAATCATTAGTTGAAACTAATTATGTTCGTTCTTAATCGTCAATCAAATAATTTTTTTGCCAGCACAAACATACAGGAGACAACAAAGCAAAATTAATGGAAAAAAAACTAAAATAATTAAAAAGCAAATAAAACACTACCAAACTCTCTTGACTATAAAGTCATGCAGCTATGAATGATCGAACCTACTTACAGAATTTATACTCACTACCTCCTGGTACGTGGGCTCATTCTCTTTGTCGCTGTCGAGCGCGTCATCGCCTTCATCGTCATCTTCAAGCTCTGTTAGCAATGCGGGGGCTCGGCACGACTCCAAGAAGTCCTCTAACGACACCTGCAGCCACTTTTAATATTTAGACCCAGATTAAATATCTAACTACTGCTACGTGCTCACAATATACATGGTGACTACTCAGTGGAAAAACCTGTGGTGCTGTGATTCCATATATGCCTCTAATGTTGCCACAGGCTTTCTCTCAGTGACCAATCAGAATTGTTTAGAATTACATGATTATAAAAAAACCATGCAAAAACAGATGACGGGAGGATATATGGGTCGAGCTCCACAGATATTCCTACCGAGTTAAGAGTAATGATAAAGCTTACCTGTTCGCTTTCACTAGACGTCGAGGTGAGAGACAAAGTAAGGGCATTTTGTGCGTTTGGAACCAGTGATGGATAGCTTTGAGCAGCTGATAAAAGCCCACCCGGGAAGTTACTGGACAGAGCTAACCGCACCAAACTGAAAACACCAAGTTTATTAAAAATATTGAAGAATGTTACATACAAAACATTCTTAGGCGTAATAAACAGTTGTGACTGATTATTTAAAGTTAGACTGCTACATAATCTGAAGCTCGAAATATCATATATTCGGACGAATACTGTTAAAATAGACACTCGTTTTCAGGGAAATTGGAGATTACTTACCTCGGGAAAAGACTAGTTGAATGATTCGTTCTGGTGGCGCGCTGCGGATTGTTGCCGCGACCTGCACCTGCGCCGCGGCCCACTCCTAGAGATTCTAACAATCTTGCAGCTCCCTGAATAATACGCAAACATTACATTAAAATAAAAAATTGACAAACTTGTAGTTTATGCAAAACATTGGGCACAAAGGGCATAATTTCCATTTGGCTATAATTGAAATTTCAATTAAGCTAATAATTAAATTTCATGCATCAAAAAAAATTGAATACTAATGTGTTTAGACCATACCTCTATGCTGCGAGGACAACGACCAACGGCATTATCATGTGATTCTGACACTATTATTTCTTACGCCCAATATTTCGTTATTATGACCTTTTAAAGCATTCCCAAATACGTAAGTAGAGCTTTATGAACATTTTTAAGCCGCATTTGTTTACCTGTTGCGTTAAATCTGGTTCACTAGCACTCATAGCACCTGAGCCGCCGGACTGAGAGTCCTTCTTGTGGTCACCGTACTGACCATCGGCAGCGTCGTTGTCCTCGCACTGCAAACAACTCGTAGGATCAATCAAACACGTCCACGGCGTACAACATTTATACAACAACCATGACAAAGCTTACGTCTACAAAATATGGTAACAAGGGGCTCCGTAATTACTCGATTAGCCACAATCGTGCGAGTGCATGAAGTCATAAGCAACGTGTAACTGAACGTAGGCCCTAAACGTATATCAGAAGCAAGGAGCGCGGTCGGATGCAGTGCGGATAGTGTCGTGATACCTGTATGTGCAGGCGGTTGGCATTGGTCCGCAGCGAGTGCAGCAGCGCGGTGGGCACGGCCAGCAGGTCGCGCGACAGCAGCGCGTTGGCGCTGTTGCGCGCCGCCTCGCGCGCCGGCCCGGCCTGCGCCACACCGCGCGTACACTACGCCACTCCACGCCACACGCGTACACACAGAACCACGTCACATTCTTGTGTCGAGATCGTCCGTAGCGTACCAGATCAGACACACTAATATGACCCAACTCAACTCACTCAACATCAAGCACACATAAACACGCACCCTATTACTCGCTAGCACACATCACAAACTGTTTCAATACAGGGCATCCCTACTTTTTAAATAAGCAACAAGGCAACAGTTCAACCGATTATAAAATTGACACCATTTTGTAGCTCATGTGCAACACTTCTCAAAAGAGGTCGGACGGTGATGGAGCCAACACAACGCCTACAACTTATTTCATAATTATTGTAACAAGTCGGAGCAAGAATTTGAAGCGTTACGTCTCTTCCATACAATTTAAAAGCGATCATCCTGCGCGGGTTGGCAACGTCGCGTTTTAAATGGTTTTTCATGATTATCTAATTGAATTTAAATCAATGTAATTTCTTTTTTGTTTTCAGCCAAATACTAGTTTATTAGTATAGTGTGGCCATTAGTGCTGTGCACTCCCTGAGGTATGCGTGCGCCGAGACGGGGGAGAGAATTGGCTACTGCGCTCTGTCAGTGCGCCGTCAACGCTCGTGGCGGCAGGTAGTGTTATCTGTATCGGGCTGTCTATGTCAGACGCACATGCGATAAATATTCAAAGATGGGTCGTGCGTTATCTCGTGATACGAAGTCTGTCATTTTTAAGGTGGCTGAATATTTTAAGAAAAGAAAAGCAGACAAAGAAAGCTTTGAATTTAAAAATGATGTGAATATTGCCAAAATCGTTGCGGAGGCTACGGGGTACAGCAAAAGAACCGTGCATGATGTGATTTCTGCGGGTTATTTATCAATTGAAAATTCAAGCCAATTAAAATTTCAATCGCCAAAAAAACCAAAAGTTCTAAAGAAAAAACACGTTGTGGATGATTTTGACCTTGGAGTTATCAGAAGAAAAATTCATTAGTTTTACGAAGTTGAAAAAAAATACCAAGTGTCCGTAAGTTACTATCAAGTTTGAGAAAGGATGACATATTGAATTGTGGACGGGAATATTTAAGACAACTTTTACACAAAATGGGCTACCGTTTCAAAAAATGCAAATTAAAGAGACATCTCCTTATAGAGCAGCCTAATATTACAGTGTGGCGGAAAAAATATCTTACATAAATCAGAAATTACAGAACGCAAAACCGCAACATATATTTTCTTGATGAAACATACATCAACGCCAATCACCATGCCAGGAAATGTTGGCAATCATCGTCAGAACCCGGAATTCATGCTGATATTGGAAAAGGTCGGCGATTGGTAATTCTCCACGCGGGGTGTCCAAATGGCTTAGTGGATGATGCATTGACTATATTCAAATCAGATGCTAGAACCGGTGACTATCATGGAGATATGAGCGGACCTACTTTTTATAAATGGGTAGATGAAAAGTTAAAAGATAAGTTGCTGCCGAATTTGTAATGGACAACGCGTCTTACCACAGCGTTCAGGTTGAGAAGAAACCAACTATATCAAGCCTCAAAAGTGAAATGCAGAACTGGTTGCTACGCCATAATGTAGAATTTTCAGGAACCATGACAAAGGCTCAACTACTACTGCTTATCAAAAATACACAAAAAGAACCCGTGTATAGAATTGACGAACTCCTGAAAGCCAGTGGACACACTGTTCTGCGTTTACCTCCGTACCATCCAGATTTAAATCCAATTGAGTTGGTCTGGGCTGGTTTTAAAAACAACATAGCCCAAAACTATATTAATTCTTCTCTAGACGATAAGATAATCTTATTGGATAAATTGTTTTCGGAATTCACGGCGGGATGCGACGATCATGTCCAGAAAAATGAAAATGATTACTGGAGTCGCGATAGTAGGTTCGATAATGTTATCGATTCATTCATAATAAATTTGCAAGACTCTGATTCAAGTTCCGGTGGCGAAGTGGAAGATGAAGATGATGACGAAATCGAAGATGAAGTTGAAACAGAATTTATGTCAGAATAACTTTCGTTAGAATATATAATTGTTTTTAAATAAAAAAAAATTTCGAATTATAAGTTTAGTTCTTATTTATCACCTGCATATTTTTAATAAAATATGAGTATATTTGGGTCACATTTTAATCAACTAAGTAAGTATAATATATTACAGATAGATAGCCTCCGACGATCGTCCCGCCACAAGTCTTGCCTTAGAAATGCAAACTGATATCGTAAGATCTGTCCGACATGTATCGATCTCATGTGAACTCATGCACTTTTTCTTCGCCTCCCACCTCGCCGCGCATACCTCAGGGAGTGCACAGCACTCATGGCCACACTATATTAATAAGTTTGTATGCTATTTCTTTCGATTATTCTAGTATTTACTAATAAAATTGACATATTGACAAATATTTTCTATTTGCAGTATAGATTACGTTTTTTTTTTTATTTAAGAGCAAATGTTAAAAATAATTATACTGAATGAAGTAATCACATTTTTTTTTGTGATTATTTCATTACACATTAGAAATGCGACGTAGCCAAGCCGTGCGGGATGAACGCTCTCGAAACTATGCATCAAGAAGCTGTTTCTTGACGTCCCTTGCGTATAAACTGCACCTAACATAGCACATCTTTTTTCCAAAGGTTAATATTAAATAAACTGCAGTGTAAGCTCGTCTGTTATTATTGTGAATATATAAAAAAATAGAAACAAGGACTGACCTCTTGTGAATTCGCTTCCGGTACCGGTTCTTTAGCTGGGTAGGGTTTAGTGATATCAGTGATACTTGTCGGTCCCATTTCCATATTTGTGAAGGATGTGTTGCCTAAATCGGCCATACAGTTATTGCTTTCAGCTCCTAGGGTCAGGGACTCTACTATAGTTGCGAGATCTAAAAACAAATACAATATTTTAAAATCAATCATTTCATGAGCACGCGATAAATTTTAAGGCACTGTAGTGTTTCTATAGAAAAAAAATGCTGACGAACTAGTAGAAACACATTGACAAGGTTTACCTGTGTTGATATGATGCGTGGAATTGTTGATAGCGGACAGGTCAGTAGCGTGCGTGCGCGGGCGCGACATGTTGCTGGCCATCTCCTCCGAAGATATGTTGTCTGCTGAGGATGCCTGCTCCGTTGACGCCACCGACACCTAACGATAAACATATTTGTAAATTCTCGCTTTATCAATATTGCTTAGCTGATGGGTCTAGTTACACCTTTTACTAGCGATACATTTAACCACATCAAATGTAGAAAGTAGTTTTCGACGCTGGTTATATTGAAAAAGTTTAAGGCTTGAATTATAAGGGAAGTACCTATATTGAATCACTATAACACTTAGTTACAAGAAATACTAAACTATTGTATTTAACTAACTTATTGCTAAAATTGTATGGTTAAATCGTAATGGTAATGGTTTTGATCATGAGGTGTCTCTAATGAGATCGAAACGCGAACTGGTCCAAATTTCGGTGAACGAGCGAATGTGCCATCCTTGCGTTCGATGCCATTATGCATTTTCGTTGAATGTTCGATTAAAACTCGAACATCAATTAACAAAAATAGTAGATTATTAAACAAGGGGATAAAGCAGTGTCTTCTGTCGCGGGTGACGATTTAAATCTCGAGCGTAACGAAGAACTCGAGGTTTACTCCCGAGCGTAGCGAATGTGTTAAAACTGAAATCACGAGCGAAGCGAGGGATTTAAGACGAGTCCTGAGTGTAGCGAGGGATTTAAGTTCACCCAAGACTAAGACAGCTTTATCACCGAGGAAAATACTCTACTTTTCGTACCATTTGCGAAAAAAATAACACAATAATAATATGAGATAAGCATTTATTAAAAACTAGCTTCTGCCCGCGACTTCATCCGCGTCAAAATTTTGCTCCCGTAACCCTTCCCGTCGCATCGAATTGCCTGCCAGTTTTCGTCCATTTTTCATTACTGCTCCGCTCCTTTTGATTGTAGCATGATGTTATATTACCTTTAGCCTTCCTCAATAAATAGGCTACCCAACTCAAAAAGATTTTTTCAATTCGGATCAGTAGTTTCGGAGCCTATTCAATACAAACAAACAATCAAATCTTTCCTCTTTATAGTCGAACAGAATTAAAAAAAGTATCCTATGTCCGTCTCCTGGTTCTAAGCTACCTCCCCACCAATTTTCAGCCGAATCGGTTCAGCCGTTCTTGAGTTATAAATAGTGTAACTAACACAACTTTCTTTTATATATATAGATGATGACAATTAAAAGTAAAAGTTAACATTCAAAACATTGGTCCAATTAACGTTTATGTATTTGAAGAAAACAAAAACGCGGCAAATTCCTACACTAATATTTTTTTGTAGGAAAAGCAAAGGCATCAAGCTCATACGGCCTCGTCGGTTTTCGTAATTTTATTTAATAATCATAACTGCATAATAAATGCGTATTCCTTTTTAAAAAAGATGTATATACTTTATATACAAACTCAATGGTGCAAACACTGATGTAGTTCAGTATAAATTTCGGTAAGTATTCCAAATTTAAATCACATTCTCCCCCTAGAGGATGAATGAAATTCATTACAATTTTCTTTCCCTGTTTTTAACAGATTAAAAATGACTATTGTTATGTTAGCTTTTTGTGGCATAGAATGTCACTTTTTTGAGCAAGTGGTACGAACAACCTCGAGTCCTTCGTTACGCTCGCGATTTAAATCGTCACCCGCGACAGAAGACACTGCTTTATCCCCTTGGTTAATAACTACTATTTTTATCTGATGTGGTTAAATATGGATGCGATATATAAAGATATTATAGAATATCATATTATTTAATGTGTTTGCCGTCGGCTCACCTGATGATCGACGGCCGTGGCGTCAGGCAGGCTGGGCGTGGAGTGACTCTTGCGGCCCTGCTTGGCCTCGCCGGCCGTGGCGCCGCCGCTCACCACCTTGAGGTCGAACTTCCCCTCGGCACCCATACGGTACGAGTTGCGCCCGCCGTGGTCCCACCTCATGTTACACACGATTCAATTATAGCACACACACTATGTCACGCATTAACGAATAACAACGTACTTATGAATTGTAGAATTTATTCAACGATAAGTCTTAATATGGCAAAAAATATACTATTGGGTGAGCACGGTTATATAAGGTGTATCTATTCATACACGAAATATTTTAAGAAGTACACCTGTATGTGGTAAAAAAGCTATAGAAGCAAAAAGATTTTTTTTATCTAAGCGTTTTTGAATTTTCGTAATTATTATAATTTAAAAACTGCTTGAGACGTTTTGCATAAAACCTTTACTCCAAATTCTATGAATGGCCCGCCTGACGCTGCGAGGATGGCGACCGGACAGCACGAGCATGGCCGCAGCGTCTCGGGCCGTAAAAAATAAGAAGAAGCCAGTATTTCTTATGTGCGTCAAATAATTTATAAATATTAAATTTTGAAAAAAATGCATTTAGAAAAAATTTTTTTTCGTTGCTGTAGCTTCTTTACCACCTACAGGTGTACCTCTTAAAATATTTCGTGTATGAATAGATACACCTTATATAGCAGTATATCTTCATGTTTATAAACATTGCAGTGACGAATTTCATAAAGGCTTAGAGATATAGTTGTTTATAAATTATGTGTGTTAGGTTGAGAGTTGTCTCAGTAGATACGCAAACCACATATCCACATACCTAGCTATTCGTACGTCACATTTGTGCTTAAAAGTAAGTGTTATTATAATATTGAACCAGTCGCCAATATACTTTCAAACAACACGTATTTAATATATCAAAAACCCTAACAAGGAAAAGTGAACCTTAATACAATCACCAATGTGAATGCGTCTTTTTTGAGAAAATATATCTTTAAACCTAATTTAGATTATAGGTACTAGACCTCCTTTGGTCTATGTATAATACACGGTGTAAGATGCTAGTTTGTGTTAAAGTCAAAGCATTTATTTCAATTAGGCCTAAAAAAGGCACTTTTGAACGTCAACTTATATAAAAACGTCAAACGTATACACTTTGTTCAAGCGTACGTTGATTGGTCTGTAGGTAGACTTGTGATGAAGAAAACTCGTGGAAGAAGAATTAAACCACCCAAGTTAAGTGTAGAAAATCACTGATTTATTTTACTTACCTAGTTTAGCTACATCAAAGTTTGCATACGCGCAAACGTTGATGTAGCTAAACTTACAAGTAACGTGTAAGGTGAAGTAGCGCGGCTCACCTGACGTCGACCCATCCGTTGTGCAGGTCGGAGGTGACGGTGCCGAGCGCGGGGTGCGGCCCGTCCTGGTCGCGCCACTTCCAGTCGGGCCCGCGCAGCACGCGCGCGCCCGCGCACACGCCGCGCGCGCCGCGCGACCAGCGCCGCGCGCGCGCGCCGCCCGCCGCCACCGCGCCCGCGCCCAGCGGACCCGCGCACGCGCTGCCCGCACCGCCCGCTTGCCGAGGTGCTACCTCGTTCACGCTCACCACCTGACGATATAAGTCATTTGTGTCACGTATGGAATAGGGCATGTACCTAAATTATTTACCACTTTGTTCTTTGGACACTAAAATAACAAAGTGACAGTTTTTGTGATCCTCAAATAATTCAAATTTTGTTGTTCAAAAATACTAAATAGAAAATTAGTTACGACCAACTTGAATTTAAATAAAATTTTCTTGTCCTAAAATACAAAATAGAGAATTATCTACGACCAACTTGAGTTTAAACGCACATTTATTAAAAAGCATAAATCGTTTAGTCAATAAATTTTAAGACAATCAATTTATCTTTAACTAGCTTTTGCCAGCGGCTTCGCCTGCGTTTTATACTTATAAACCTTCCTGTTGAATATCTATAAAAACAAACCACATCAAAATCCGTTGCGTATTTTTAAAGATCTAAGCTTACATAGGGACAGACAGTGGGAAGCGACTTTGTTTTATACTATACTAGCTTTTGCCATCGGCTTCGCTCGCGTGGAGGTCGGAAATTATCCCGCGGAAACATACTACCGGGATAAAAGTACCCTATGTGTTAATCCAGGTTATAAACTGTGTTCCAAATTTCATCCAAATCCGGTCAGTAGTTTTTGCGTGAAAGAGTAACAAACATCCACACATCCATACATACTAATTTTCGCATTTATAATATTAGTAGGATATTAGTAGGATAGTGATAATACAGCATTGAATCCATATTAAGGAAGTAAAAATTAAAACTAGTCTTCCAAAAAATAACTGCCAGCAGTAAAACATACCTTGCCATAGATCTCGAGTCCAGAGAGCGACAGATAATGGCTCTGCCCACTGGCATTCTTGCCGTTCTGCTGTATCCTAAGGAAGCGGTAGGGCGCGTCGGCCCGTATGCGCCACGTGGCCGTGCTGCCCGGCTCTTGCAGCGTCTGCTCGTCGTTGTGCGCCAGCAGAGTGCTCCACGTCACGCCGTCCGCTGACATCTTCAAAACGAATGGCAAATATAAACAAAACGCCAAGCAAAAGCAAACAAGTTTGTGCACTGACTCGTCCCGAATGCATTTTTTTTTTAATTTATAGAAATAAACTGATAAACTATTATTATACAGGAAATTTTTTAACTAGTGCGCAATTCTTTTTTAGTGGTTCAGTATCAGTAATAGAACACATTTCAACTATTTTTTAAATACTTTTTTAAATTTTTATCCGACCTTAAATCAGTAAACTGTGGACACCCTACATATTTCGTAATATGATATCGACAATAGGAATAGGTCAATAACCGCGCGCCGGCGTAGGTACTTCGAACTTCTTAGAATTTTGTCCGATCGAACAGCTGGTAGATACTTGTAGCTACGCTCGGTCGTTCACCTTCACCGCCGCGCCGGCACCGCGCACAAGTTACCATAAAAACCAGTTTCAAAATAAACATTTCTTTCGTTAACGATAAAAATTTTTTTGTACTATGAAATATCAAAATAAAAATTGCATGGTTATTATAACTCTTTTAAGTTTAATTTGTTCAAATTTGGGCACTGGTTAAAAACTAATCCTGTATATGTGATGATTGTTCAATCACTGAATAACGTAGCCAAAACTGAATAAATTTAGACGAGATTTAGACACAGATGGATTAACTAACGGATTCTTTCGAATACATGAAGTAACTTCCCATGGATGCAAGTTAAACTGCAAACAGCAGCTATCACTCTCTTTCATCATCATTATTTTATAAATGAACAAGATTTTCTTTACCTGGAATAACCAGTTCCTGAGCGCAGAGCGTCCGTACCCGCGAGCATGACGTAATGTGTACGCCGTCGGTACTACTTGTAAGCCCAAGTCACACGCTATAAAGGCTCGTCTGTCGTCGTTGGTGTGTACGTTCAGTGGTTCCGGGGACCTCGAGAGTGCATCCTCAGCACGACCGTACGGTAACTGCCTCCCGTCAGAAGACCATACGCTAACCAAACCATGAGCGCCGGGATTCACCCATTCGCAAGTACCTCCATTGGTGCCAATGAAGTAAAGAATACCATTCTCGTCGAAGTCGTGCTAAAAAATAAAAAGATATAAAGTTAATTTCCGTCGTCAATAAGATCTATAAATGGAAACAAATATGGGAATCTCTTACTTCGTATGTAAATGTGAGAGGAGCATCTGCTTTTATCTTCTGTACGAAGTTAAAAGTGGTTCGCTCCATGTCGTACCACTGGCGCGCGACAGACTTTGCGAGGAATCTCTCGAGCTGCCGTACCGTCGTCAGCGCTTCCACCTTTAGGTTGCGGCCAGCATTGTTGCCGTTGTTTGAAGTTGTGTCCTCCGTAGATTCATCACTCGCACGTTCAACACGCAGCCTAAAGAGAAACGGACGATTTGAGAGGCTTTAGCTTTACGATTGCCGTTAATTAAGCAAATAATGTAGATGACGTAGGTGTATAATATACAGCATAACAGGTTTGTTATCAACGACAACTACGGCACATAACAGCATGATATTAATTTGTTATTATTCTGTGGTTCGTAGTTAAATAATAACAGCCACACCTTTCGATTTTCAAGGCTCCGCCACGCTTGCTAGGATCGGACCTCTGGGTGGCCATGACCATCCTTTACATACCAGACACATTAAGCAGTGGATCCCGGCTCTTATTCGTTGAGATTAGACAGTCGTTACGGGCAGCAAGTAGCTGGCTACCGTGATACCCAGCAGAAACTGATTTGTGGAGGTACGATAGGCAGAGTCGCTCCGTGTACTACTGGCATCTGGCTTGGATGGAAGCCGACCCCGACATATTTGCAAAATGTTAGGCAGTTAATATGGCTCGTAGAGAAGTAACCCACCCAGCCAGGCTAGGCAGATGTAGTGCAGTAACGCTCACCTGATCCTCTTGGTGAGGTGGTGCAGCGTGCCGGCGGAGGGCGGCGGCGCGTCGCCGGCGGGCGCGTGCACGGGCAGTCGCTCCACACTCTCCAGCACGGCCACCAGGCGCGCCGCCAGCACGCCGCCCGCGCGCGCCACCCAGCCGCGCACCACGCGCGCGCGCTCCGCTGCCTGCCCGGTGCCGTCTGCACACGACACACGAGCTTATGTCACACACTCATCATACCATAAAACACATAATTTAAGAGTTACACCATGCAGCTCACGTCTAAAAACCATGGGACATAATTGAAAACTAAGATAAATATTTTTTGGAAGATAAAGTTAACATTGGAAATTATTTCAACACACTATTAAAATCTGAATTTTACATCAACAGCAGCATACTTCTAAACTTTTCCCAAAAAACGCAATTTTGCCTAATTGCAATTTTTTTTTTCATCCTGATTCACTCTCCAGGATGAACTTCAGGTTATTTACCTTGCTAATCTAAAAGCTACATTACATTCTAATAAACTGTTTATTCTTCCTCTTCGCCGTCGTTCCCTCAATGCTGAAAACCGGAAGATGGAGCCTTCAACAGACCTCTTGATCGCGACTAACCATCTTGCCGGTGCTCTGCATTGAGCACGTTTTCCTTTCACCCAGCCTAGTATCGTAAGCTTTTCCAGACGAAGTACGAAGTAGCCTCCGCGAACACCACATCTCAATAGCATCTCACTGCTTTCGCGGCTTAAAACGCACCACGTTTCGGCCCCATACAATAAGGTGGAAAAACTGAAGCACGGATCAGTCGTATGTTGATATTCTGAAGCACGCCACGGTTCTTCCAAATTATCCCTAGACTGTTCATTGCACTTTTAGCCATACCAGTACGACGGCGGATTTCCTCAAAGCAACTACCCTCAGTCGTGATCAAAATCTAAGATAAACGAACTCGATGAATTTCTCATAGCCGTCGAGAAAATTTGAACTCGGAAGAAAATGAGCATGGTCTGCCATCATCATTTTTGTCTTGGCATGTATGATCTTAAGTCCTTGTTTAGCGATCTCTGCTTCTATACGTTCCAGCAGATCCGCTATCTCTGCCTCGCTCCACGCAACTTTAGTGGTATGTCCGCATATCTTAGGTTCATGAGTCTTTTACCGCCAACAACAATTCCCGCCGTGCCTACCATCAAGCGCTCTCCTCATAGTATGCTCCCCGTAGAGGTTGAATAACTTTGATAATAGAATGCAGCCTTGACTGACGCACACATCGTGCACTCACGTTACTAAGTGCAGTCCAAACTCAATTAAATCTAATTCACTAAGAAAAACCATATACCTTCTTCTTCGTCTCACTGGCATGATGTTATTTAAATTTCATTAGCCCAAAACTTCGCAACTTCCACGGATTTATCGGTGGCAGTCAGTGCAAAGGTTACTTTAGCTGCATGTTTTAAGGCACAGAATGCAGGATAGGAGTTAGAGCATAGTTTGTGCCACAGCTTCACATCCACACCTTGCTGCCGTTGCGTCAAAGTAACTTACTTCACGAGGTTTGTAAGTCAATCCTTTCAACTTATTCTTTACCATCTGCTTTATTGGAAATGACTTGCTAACGCCTCTGACATAGAATCTCGCCCAAGACCCGAATAAAACCCTGATCGTTGATCGCATAAGATAGTTTTGCCAATAGTCTCTTAACATTGACAGTATCATAAATGCTGGTGACACGTTGATAAGGACAACCCCAGTGATATTTCGTGACTCGTAGAAATCGTCAATATATTGCGACATTCGGAGAATTTGCCTTGAACATAACTTGGACCTGGTATGAAGCCAGCCTGCTCGAGAATCACTTTAGGGCCGATGATGGACTGAAGGCAATTGAAATTGAGTCGTCCAAATAATTTGAACGTACGGAACACAAGAGAGATAGTGCTATAGTACTTCGGGTTATCAGGTGATTTTCCTGGTTTTAGCATTGCCGTGATTTGAGCTTTACTCTAGAAATTAGGGTGTTGAGCTAGAAATTGGGATGTTTGAGCTTTCAAGGCAGGCAATAATAAGGCAAGGAGCCATGACACAACAACCGGGCTTAGATTTTTAAGCTGTTCCACAATAATATCATCAGTAGCCGAGATTATAAGTGTAAGGGGCTTCTATTGAAGGTTTTAAATTCTTGGTAGGTTCACCATTTAGTAAAAGTAGGTCAGCTACCTGATTAACCGAAACTTTGCCTGAGTTACATGGTTCAGGAGGGTTCGTCAATGAGTTTCCTCAGTGATACCCATGCCTTCTTGCTGTTCTTCATCATATGAATGCGGAAAACATTCATATGATGAGTGCGTTCTGTTTTAAGCCACTGTTGTTTGCAGTTTTCACTAACCTTAGACAGTACGTCCACTCCGGCAGTGGCAGTTTCCCAGAAAGGGCCACATTATGGTTATGGCTAAAGACATTTATTTTCTCAAAAGAATATACATTCACTTATGGAGAAAACGTAAATATAAGTTTGAAATAATGTTATCCGCCAGTAAGCGCAGATAATAGCGGAACATAAATACGAAAACTTAAGAAAAACTAACATTACACGAATACTTCGTCTAGGAAACTTAAAAACTAACAGAACACTAATACAAAATAAACAAATCAAAACAAGGTAGGCTACACACAAGAAACGGCACAATAGTTGAGCGATGAAGGTAGGGTGCAATATAATAGCTATGCCGTGTTTACTAAGGCGTGTTTATAAGGCACATATTAGAATTCAAAGTTTCTTAAGTTTCTAGCACTATCAATGAGTCTGAATCCAAGCCAGGCACGTCAAGAGAACGGCAGCCTCTTGGAATGTATCGGCGTGGAACTGACCACACCATTTCCACAAACTGGTCGTAGTATCCTGTTATCGATTCAATTTCACGCAACTTACGACATATTGACTTGGAAATAATGTCTTCAGCTTCACTTTGTCTGTTCACATCAAAAATATTTTTTTTAATTTGATAAATACTGAACAAGTGGTACTTACCATTAGCTTGTGGTGAAAGCACCTGCAGCAAGGAAGGTGCTAAGCCAGATGACTGCAACTCATACGCCGAAAGCAACTCGTCTCCAGACAACAGCTCTGTCAGTTGATCTAGCGACTCGGTCAGCTCGTTTTGCCAGTCGTCTGAAAGAATAAAAATGAATTTCTGGTCATTAGTCAGTGCATCACTTGAGAACGGCTGGGCCGATTTTGGTATTTCTTGTTAAAAGTCCGAATTAAGTTATTATGAAAAGACAAATAGGAAAGATTTCCCGGAAAATGTTCAAATTCGGCAAAAACGGAACCTGCATTATGGTATATTTAGGATTTTGATATGAATTAGTAACCGGCTTCTGCATGCGACCTCCCCCGGGAATAAACTATACTTAGTTTCAGATACCTCTGACTGCCAAATTTATTCCAAATCCGTTCAGCCGTTTTTCTATGATTACGTAACTAGCATACAAACAACGTCTATCGGGTCAGCTAGTAACTTATAAATAACTAGCTTTTGCCAGCGGCTTCACCCGCGTGGAGGTCGGAAATTATCCCGCGGGAACATACTACCGGGATAAAAAGTAGCCTATGTCCTTTCTCAGGCTCTAAACTACCTGTGTACCAAATTTCATTTAAATCGGTTCAGTAGTTTTAGCAGGAAAGCGAGACAGACAGACAGACAGACAGACAGAGTTACTTTTACATTTATAATATTAGTATGGAAGTATGGAAGTATGGATAAAAAAATGTTTGGTTACCAGTAGGTTGCGTGGCGAGTCGCTGCATGCGCGCGAGTAATGCTCGCAGGCGTGCGACGGGCGGGCGCGGCTGGCGCGTGGCCGCGTTGGCCAGGTGGCGCGAGTACAGCGCGCGGGCACGCTCGCAAACCTACACCAACCAAATTAAAAAAATGTACACATAGCTTCATCAACTAGTTATCCCAGCAAAGACATCCAACTTCAAATCCGACTTTGCTTAAGAGGCTATACATTTTTTTTAATTTATCTGTTTTACGTGATTTTCTAGACGTAGTTTTACATTTAAAATACTCTTTTTTCATAAGAGCAACAATCAATAAGTGTAACAATAAGTATTTCTATAAGTGCAACAATTAATAAGTGTAAGAAAATGTGTGAGAAAGGCTGGGTTATCAGACAACTAGATATTTCTTAGGTTTTAATCGAATTTAATTACTAATATTAAAATTTTCAAGATACATTCACTAACCTGAGCTTTCAATGCCTCTGCTTTAGCCGCTAGTCTTGATCGACTCGCGTTTACCGCGTTATGAGGCGTCACTGTCCTGCGATCTGTCCAGCCACTCGCTAGCTCAGGCCCTAAAAAGATAATGTCGTTTTATCCAAATAAACCTTTGCCCAACAATACAATAATAAAGGTTGGAAAAAAATCTAAAGAAAGTTACAAAGAAAAGCAGTATTTGTTGTAACTTTCGTTTTATTCTTACTTTCTACTTATACTTTAAACAGTTTTCACAATAAAAATGCATTAAAATTGTATATTCTTACCTAAAAAGGTTTCAGCTGTGAAGGAATGTTTGGTACCCCTATTTGATTCGAAAATAAAACCAGGCAAGTCTTCTCTAAGTACTGTAGTTTGTTGCTGACCATCAGTATTGTGGATTTGTAGTTCCTTTTCCCTGAAAGAACATACAATGAAGTCTTGATAGTGTCAAATGACAAAATATAACATTGTTAAGAAATACAAGTTACTTACTTTTTACATGAGAGAGACCAGTTGCCGATAATCAATTTAGATGCTCCAGGTTTAGACAGAATCGGTTGAGGGACCGAATTCTTTACTGAAGCTCGCGCTCTTTGAAGTTTGTCGATAAATTCGCCACGATTTTCTGTAATTAAACCATATCTCACTTTCTTTTTTCTTAACAGAACATGCAATACGTCAATTTTAAAACCACGGACTGAACTTATAATTCAAAGACAAAATCTCAAAACCTTTTATTTGTCTCGCGACCGCGAATACACTAACCATCATAATAATAGAAGATAGCATACTGTTTATCAGTATGGTTGAATGGAATAGGTAGTGAAAACAATGTGAAAGCAGCACTAGACCAATATTGAAATGCTGTCAATAGTATTTTTGCAACGACGGAACTACAATAGAGGTATATCCTCCCAAAGTAGTCTACATTAAAATACCCTAAAAAAAAAAATCTAATTTGGTTATTTTAAAATACCCAAAATAAATTAGTCTTTTTTTTTTTGTTTCTTAAATGATATAGAATCTATTCTGAGGGCGCTTTTCATATCATATCTATCACTGTTTAATGCATTACATATTTTGCTATAGTCAGCAGCGGTGGCCCATTAGTAATGTCACGATTGACAAAATGTAGGTTGTAGGTTCGAAACCAAATAGATACTTTACTATGTGCAAAACATTTCAACAGCACTGCTCTTAAAACGGTGAAGGAAAACATCGTATGGAAACTGGTAGGTTCAAGAAGCAGCCCGCGAAACAGAAATACACCTACCGGTGTTATCAGTCTGATGTTCAGGGCTGCCGCTGGAGTACATGGTGGCGAGCTTGCCGTCGAGCAAGAAGCGGAACCAGCCATTGCTGCCCGTGCTGAGCTCCAGCGCCGCCGCGTCGCTCCACACGTACAGCGCGTCGCGCCCGCGGCACAGCGACCACTCCGCCCACGAGTAGCCCACGCCGCTCGACAGGCACGACGCGTCCTCGCTGCAGCCTACACGCAGAAATCGATATAAAACATCACACAGCCGTTATTTATGCATTCTATACATTTAAACTAAGTAAAATGGAGCAAAAACTATTGCTGAGACTCTACTTTTATTTTTTAAGAACGAATTCGAAAATGCAACTTAAAATAGTCGAAAAATGCATCAACTATAAACAGGTCTATAGCTATCACCCTGGACACTTGACCACTGGACAAAATCCTACACTAAATTCCGCACCACAGATTCATATGATAACGGCTCTATCGCTCAGCCATCGCTGACGAAGACATTAAAAAAACAAGGTGGCGGCGTTAAGTTCTGAATTTAGTCACGCGTCAGAAGCTCCTTGTACATTTCCTTACCCGGTATACTAGAGGTTTCGCTGTCACTCGACAAGAATGCGGCGGGCGCGGCCGCCAGCCCCTCCACCTTGCTGAAGACCCCGAGGCGCGCGAACTGCTCCAGGAATATGTCGGACGCCTTCACCATCAGCTCCTCGGCGATACCCAGCACTATGAGGTGACCGTCGTCGTCGTCCTATATCGTAACAGCACGGTATTTAACAAGTCTGGTTTAAAATATTCAAAGAAAGAAAAAACAACCCTAAAAGGATATTTATTTGAAGTAAACCGATTCCTATAATAGATTTTGTAAACACTGATACAACAAACAAAAATCACCTTATTCGACACAGATTTTTTGATTGTATTATAATCAAACACATACAATATTGATATAACACAAACAGTTGACAACAATAGAAAGAAATTATTATTAAACACAAAAAATAATAAACACAAGAGAAGGATTGTTGATGCAGGTAAGTTTCGATGGTGTGATGTCTTTACAAAAATGGGGATGCATTCAAGAATATATGATTGTGAGAAAAACAAGAAATCAGAATCTTTATCAACTTAGCAGATAACAAATAAATATATTAGTATTATAAGTCTGATGCTTATGATAACTGACATTCATTATTTGTGTTTAGCTATACTAAGTTTTAAGCTGAGCGCAGTCGATGAAATTGTAGTAGTTCGACGGATTCAAGCCAAACATGGTTTTCAAACATACACATAAAATCCGTGCAACAGTGTCTCAAGCAATGACGCGGTTACGGCTCTAAAACGGATGATAAGTCAAGTGCGAATCATTTATTCTCAATCGTGTTCGAAGCTACAAATTAGAATACAGGATGTTTAGCGTTTCGTTCGAAACCACTGGCTGAATATAATTTGGAGTTAGGTAGAAATCAGTCATTTTAGAGCCGGCGGCCTGGGAGCATCACACCATCGGAACGTTACCGCGGGCGGGCGGATATAGCGGCTGCGCAGCACTCGCGGCGCCGCGCGCCGGCACGCGCCCAGCTCGCCCTGCCACACACACTACGTCAGCTGCAATACTACCCGCGAAGCTGGCTTTACAATTTTCAAGAGGTATAGAAATACTGAGCGACAGGCGACTAGACGCGCCAGCCACACATTGGTAGTTGGTTCGCAATAATAAAAAAATACGAAGATTGCAGACTCATATCGTAGGGCTACACATTGCATTAATTTATAGTTATTGTCATAACTCGTATCATTCACGCAATCCAACTGACAGCAATTTAAATTCATTTCAGTAATAAATCTGCTTGTACTGAACTGTGTTGCTATGGATTGCAGTTATCCGCAAAAAAAAGTGTGCTTGAATTATGTATTAAATAAGAGTATGTATTTCATTAAACCTCTAATAATTCTCATTTTGCTTTCATAAAAAAATATTGATTATTATGAACCTCTAATAGTTGTAATCCCAAAAATTCTGAATAGTCAAGTAATTGCAAACAAGTTAGAAAGGTTCATTAATTTAGGAAACTATACATCATTAGGTCGCGTCCTAACCAAAAGCGATTGTAATCCAATCAAGTAGCGTACAAGTCACGAGCACTAATATGTATACACTTAGTAATTTTTTAAAGTGATTTTCTCCTATACGATTGTAATTTAATATTATTACGAACATAGTATTTTGAAACCCACACTATTATGAAATAGGCCTTATTTCAAAGTTACAATCATTATGTAGAACGAAAATTGCCTTTGAATTTGGCTATGTGTGTCAACGTGAAATTGTAAATACTGTTAGATTACAATCTAACTAGCGTGGTTATAATCTGATGATTCAAAATCTTCCGGCAGATTATAATTTCGCTAGTTAGATTGCAATCTAACGGTATTTACAATTTGATAGTGACGTACATATTAGGGCTTGTGTATACTTATTAGGGCTCGTGTATACTTATTAGGGCTCGTGTATACTGATTAGGGCTCGTGTCTGTACGTATGTGAGGTAAACGGTCGCGTATTCGCGTGAGGATCGCTGTCGGTGTCGGAGCGTTCTGAGTGTGAGTTAAGTAAGTGTAGTGTCGGTATACTGACGGCGTTGTCGAGCACGTTGGCGACGAGCTGCGTGAGCAGCGCGGCGGCGGGCGGCGCGCGGCGGCGCGCGATGTGGCGCAGCAGGCGCGCGGGCGCGTAGTGCACCATCTTGCGCACCAGCGACAGGCACGCGCGCCGCACGCCCGCGCCGCCCGCGCCCAGGTAGCGCGCGCTGAACACCGGCACCAACCGTCTGCGGGCACGCACCAACCAACGTTCACTCACACCTTCTTGCACCGCGCACCCACCATACTTGCCCTACGCTTCGCTTAGTAACGAGGGCACAGTATTTTATTTTACCTCAAAATGACTATTTAGATAGATTATTTTTCAAAATACATATTGGTAAAAAGTTTTATCCCCAAATATCTTCTAAAGTAGTTAAGTTACATTTGTGAGAGTTTAACTCTCGCAATTAGAATAAAAAGCACTATCTGATTCTTATAATAAAAGAGGTGGACATTTTGAGATAAAATAAAATATGTGGAGAGGCGAGCCTAAGCCATCATCATCATCATTTCAGCGGTAAAACGTCCACTGTTGGGCATAAACCTTCCCCAAATTGGTGAGCTTTGTCATAATCGCCACGTTTGGCAGACGAATTGGTGATCGCCGTATGATGATAAAATGCATAGAGAACGCTGCTGCCCATTCTCTATTAAGGCCCTTAGTCGCCTTTTAGAACACCCATGGGAAGAAATGAGGTGATGGTATTCTTTACGTCCGGCACCTAGCCATTAACCGGGCACAAATCCAAACTACAGACTGCTACTAAAAAATTCAGATGAAAAAACCCAAACTCTTCTCATGACTAAATACAGAGTTGACTGCTGACAAGTAAAAATGGACAAACAGGTTTTATTTATTTTGTACGTTTTTTCATCATTTACAGACTGGTATCATAACCAAAGTCATCACCAAGACCATTGACGTCGAACAAACCCCAATAATAAATTATGATAGAATGATATGTGAAACACGAAATAATAATTACTTACTCGAGGTATACTGCCGCCATTTCCTTGTCTCCAGTTTCAGGGAAATCATCATCATTGGTCGGCGAAGGCGAGTCGTGATTGCCGACTACTAACCACTCACCCGGACACTGTAGAATAGCTGCCACTTCCCTGTGACCTGGATAGGCAAACAAACATATTTGTTTAGTTAATTACTTCATGAAAATTATAGGATTTATGCTCTTTATCACTATCTCTTGTCTTGATTCGTTGTAGGTTCAAACCAACCCAGGCAGGCGCTTTACTTTATTTAAATATCAAATAAAAATAAATATTTTTATTCCAGATGGGCGCTTGTGAAAAGTCAGAAGAAATAGAATAATTTCATCATCACTTGCTTTCAAAGTGTTTGAGAGAAACATTGCAAGGACAATGGCCTATTCTAAAATCAAAAATTCGAAAACATTTAACATCTAAGAACCCGCACTGGACCCACATGGTAGATTTAAACCAACTCCCTCTCGAATAGAGGAGGCTTGTGCCCCAGCAACTTGAACATTATAGGCTGAATATGCTATTGTGTGTTGTGTCAATGGGATTTTCTCTCTGGATTTTCTTATCTATTAATGTTACCTTGATCGTGTCGTTCCCGGGCCTTATCAAGAGGCGTTTTTCCGTCTTCATCTCGTAGGTCAGCATTGGCACCATACCGGAGAAGCACCTTGGCAATAGCAGGGCGACCGAAGCAGGCCGCGTAATGCAGAGATGAACTACGTTGACCACGATTTACGTCAGCACCTAACACAAAACGTGACAGACAATAATATGATAAGTATTTACATGGAATTTCTGTGCTGTTCCTTTGGAGGAGCCAAAGGAATATACTACGCTTTGGAATGCAATTAACTTCATCTTTCTGACTGACTGGAAATTCCTAGTTTCCCTGAAATGACCTTGACAATTGCCTGTAACATTATTATTTTTTTAAATAAAGGCTTTTGTGTTTGGATTAAAAAAACTTTAAGTTATTGATAAATTAAACTCAAACATAAACAATGTTTGAGTATATTTATCTTTATATATTTAAGGGAAAGGAACAAAACACGATAATAAAAACAAAACTTCACCTTTTTCGCACAGGAACTCGACCATTTCCCTGGTCCCGAAGGCCGAGGCCCAGTTGAGCAGCGTCTGTCCGACGTCGTCAGTGAAGTTGACGTCGACGGCGCCGCTGGAGACGGCGGCGAGCAGCGCGTCGGTGTCCTTGCCGCGGATGCAGTCGATGAGCTGGCGGTGCGACTTGTCGCCGCGCGCGCCGCTGCCGCTGGCCGACGAGCCCTCGCCGCTGGCGCCGCCCGACGCGCTCGAGCCCGACGTCGAGCTGCCGTTGCGAGTCGACCCACTGCGGCAGAACGGACACAGTCACGACACTTCTTACACAATTTTTTTTTTCTTATTTCGCAAGTACTATAATTTTATTAATATTACGCACCCGGCATGCGTAATATTGGTGCGTAGTATTGGTCATAACCAGATGTATGATTGCAGCAGGTGGCGTTCGAGTTTAAGTAGGTAAGTTTTATTATCATACTTTATATCATGTGCTACGCATAAATATCTATATTAGGTACTGGACGCGACTTCATACGAGTAGTTTGTTGTTTTAACATAAAATATGTCCGCAAACCCACCGCGTCGCATCGCATCGCCCCTTGCTATTACTTCGTTTTCGCTTAAAGTTCTTTCTGACTTTTTTGTTTTTACTCGACCCTAATGGTCGTAGCGTGATATCTATCATTTTAATTTATGATGAATCTTTGATTTTCATCCATCACAATCATCGTAAGGTACAGTTGGAAAAAACCGTCAGGCACTAATTATCTTGCATTTTGCTAACCTGGACCTACTCGACGCAGCCATGACGCACACAATGTTATTTTAAAATATTGTGTGGACTTGGTGGGTTGGTAAAAAGGTATGAAATTGACACATACATAAACGACGCGCCAATAAATCTCTGTCCCATTATAAGGTGCTTACTTCTGTATGGCATGCCGCCCCTCACACAGCAGCACTAGCAACAAGTCTACCAGCCGCATGCACTCGAGACACCAGCGCTCGTCGGCCTGCACCGCCGCCTCCACTGCTGAGCATAACTCCAGGCGGACGAGATCCTACAATCATTGCATTTTATATTTATCACATTCATAAACAAAAACAGTGAGGTGGGAAAACACAGTAACAAGTCCAGTTAATAACCAAACTTCAGGCACAGGTTGTCTGTTTTTGAACAGTGTCTTTTTTACGCAGCCGCGTAGTACACGTTTCCCATAATTTCCCACATAGCACTATATGCATCAAAAAAAATGTTGTCATGGAGGGTTGTGTGCTTTTTAATATGTGCCTAGTAAATGTATCTTTCTTCTTTTAGTATTAAACGCATTTACCTCGAAATTCTTGAAGTTAAACAGTAAGGTAAAAGAAGAAAGGAATATCTGTCAAAAAATATTATTATTATTTAACTTACATGTGTAATTTGTGCAGAACCACGGCATAATGTAGACAGCAAGCTAACAGTAGTAGATACAGCTGGAGCTGAACATTTGTCGTCACCACTTTCAGCACTGCCCAGCCGACGAACTAGTTCCTCTATCAAACCTATAATGAAATGGAAAATACATAAGAACCAATTGATGAATAATGCATAATATGAAATACTGAAAAATATGTTATCAAGGCATAAGGAGTATGTAAAGATCGTAGCAGGTGGCGTTCTGTATATGGTGCCTACCCCCATGGGAAAAAGGCGTGAGTAAATAAATAATAAATAAATAAAAATGTTTATTTCATCAATTATGTTAATTACATTGTTCACTTTGGAGTCACCTTTTAAGCAAAGATTTGCTTGTAGTAGGTGGCTTCGCTCTTCCAGTTCACATTTGTTGTTTGCTTGTTTTTTTTTTTTTTGTTTTGTGTATGTATATATGTATGTTGAACCCATTAGTAACAAGGAAAGGTTTTGTTTATATTTTGTAATTATATACGTATTTAAATTGTTCAGATTCTGAATGTTCAAATACACATACATGTTATACACATGTGTGTGTCATGTTATATACATTATAATACATATATACAAAATGTGCAGAAGCTCCTTTTATGCCCCAAACCTCAGCCGCACTTGCAAGTGTCACTTGCTTCATCTGAAATGTCGTGTTACATACCATGTTCAGCTAGTGGGGCTGGATCGGCATGCGCGCGCGCAAAGCGGTCAGCAAGCGACGCGAAGCACCGGAGCGCCGCGTCGGCCACCCGCGCGTCATTGTGACGTAGCAGTGCCGACAGAGACGAAACTGCGTCACCCACGCGAGCGTCACCCGGCTCCATTTTGCCACATACCCTAACAAAACAAATAATTTCCCAACCATCACATCAAGTTTATAAATATTCCCAGTCAAATTAACAACTTATGTAAATTAGTTTTTTACATAATACTTAGGGGTACAAAGAACCTTTCCAAGAAATTTATTAAGAAACGAATGTTCGTACATATTTTTCTGTTCATTTCTACTTGTCTGTTTACATGTGTGTACGTAAACAGTTAAATAAATAAACAAGAACAGGACATGACCTAACATGATTTACATAATATCGGGAAGTTGTCAATAAAATACCTTGAAACCACTGCCATCGCTGAGTGAAGAGTGTCCTTGTGCACAGATGTACCATGATGTGTAATAAAGTGTAACACTGCAGGGAGGCCACCACCTTCCCAAACGGCACCTGCTTCCCTGGTGCATACCAACTCCAACACCTGTTATCAAAGATGGTTCCGTAAATATACACTGCTTACAAAACTGCAACCCTCTAACTTCAACAAATGCTCCAAAAACTTACTTTAATGCACTGTTCAGCAAGGTCCTTGCTGGTACGATTGTTAGGATCTACTGTGAGCAATCTGCTGCAGATAGCCTTAACTGCTCCTTCAATAGCAACAATCCGTCTGGTGCATTCAGCTGCAAAATAAAACAAATTAAAAGTTTAGCCAAATGCAAACACAGCATTTACTGATAATCAATTTTGTTTATTAACACAAAATTACAAGAAAGATTTTATTTAGAAATCATAACTTTAGATTTTTATGAAAATTATAAAGATACTACATCCATAATATAATTAATGATACAATGCTTCATGCATTGAGAGAAGTGGTGGCCCAACGGTAACGGCCGCGACTTACGAGTGTAGGTCGTAGGTTTGAACCCAGAGAAGCGTTTTACTTTGTGTAAATTATTTCATCAACATTAATTTCACAACTGTGAAGGAAAACATCATTAAGAAACCTACATGTCCTAGAACCGAAAATTCGCACTAGGCCCACTTGGTGGACAGTAAGATTGAGGTTGCTTGTATCTAAGCACTGAAAACATTATAAGCTGATTATGTTATTCATGCATTTAGTCTTGATAGAAATATGTATTTATATTTTGAGAACAGAAGTCAAATAAATGTTTTTTATTTATTCAAATGGTGAATAATAATATGGACCATGTGTCATGAACTCATGATCATGACTACATACAATGGCATTAAATCTTATACCTTTAAACGAGCAATTCTTGTATATATATATATATATAATCTGAATCTCGGAAATGGCTCCAACGATTTTCATGAAATTTAGTATACAGGGGGTTTCGGGGGCGATAAATCGATCTAGCTAGGATTCATTTTTATAAAATGTCGTTTTGTTAGTGTTTTCAATGACCAACTTTATCGATAATCAACTTGAACATAAACTTATTATTTTAAACACAATTTACCAAAAAATACCGAGCTAAGCTCAGTCATCCAGATATTATCTAATTATATGTAAACAGAATTCAAGTTTAAATATCATGAATAGGTTTTTTTTTTTAATGGCCCACGTCCCAACTTCAATCTCTCCTGGTAAAAATTACTGTTTTTTTAATGTGTAGCAATATACTTCATTCATTTTGTCACCAAACTTACCAGATACATCCAAGTAGTATGTGATAGCCCTGGCCGTCACCTCCAAGACATTATCTGGTGCACATTCATCTAAGAATATTTTACACAATGCCGGAAGGAATGTTCTAGGAGGGCAGCTGAAATAAAAGTAGGTCACATTCAATGTGTTGCTCCCAATTTGATAATTTATTATTATTGTATGTTTGATAAGATAATAAAAATTTATCACAATGTTAGTAAATAATAGACAAATCACAATAATTAATAACTTGAATAAATGAAATGAAGCATTAAAAGCAAAACTTTTAATGCTTCTACAAAAACTGTTAACAAAGTTGCTTTTCCTGCCTATCTATACATATGACCATGTTGTTCTTATAAACTCTGCACTTTGAGTCATCACAATCATGTAGAGAATTTATTCTGGAAGGTTTATGTTTACTTATCAAAGATATTAATCTTCCAGATTATTATTATAAAGAAATATTGATGTATTGTCAAGTCATAGAAACCATGTGGAGTAGGGCAGATCATTAGCTATACATAAAACAGTAAAAATACATGCCCACAATGCCTACAATCCCCAACAGATATGGTGGTACAAGGCCTATATTATAGCAGCTAGTTGACAGCCATGTCGTGCAAAAGTGCCGAATTTAATAAGAAATGAAAGCTTGTATGTCATTCATGCCTGTAACGAGAGGACCACTAAGCTAAAAAAAATTAAATTACGAAAGCCTATAAAAAACACTGGTTTGGTAAAATGAAGTATTTTGAAATCTAATTATTGCAAGTCAACTTGCTATAATTTTATGAACTTAATAATTATTTGATTGAGTTGTTTAAATATGAAGAGTATATTATCATACTTAACAATAATATTTGAATATTTCATCAGATTGAGAAATAGTTTATTTCTCAATTTGATGAAATTTTTTATTGTCCTAAAAACAAGTAGTATTATTAATAAATATAAACTAAATTACTATCTTTTGCTCATTTAAAGCTGATGAAACAATATAAATCTGTTGTATAGCTTATCACTAGCGTCATCCAAGCTTGAATGTCAATAAGCTATTGGCTGCTTGCCATGCAGACTATATATTAGAATGATTTACCTTTCAAAGCATCTGTCAACATTGTCAGACATGAGCAGCAACATGCACAGTTGTTCAAGAGCAATGAGCTGCATGTCACGCTCATCACCCTGCCCCGTCAGCAACCATTCTAACAGGGTTTCTGGATCCACTTCTGCCATCTAAATAACAATTAGTACGTTTAAATTATAACACTACTAACTTATATGCCATTAATTCCATTTCAATTCAATTTTGACACAAAATATTAGGAAAAAGCACCACATAGCTACCTTTTTGATTTAGTGGCCCAGGTCACCTGAAATGGGAATAAATAACTGTGAACAATGCATTAGTCACCACTACATGTTTAAAGATGTCTATACCTACTTTATAATTTTTGGTTACCTATTGCAGATGATGGAACATCATAATTACGATGTTGGAACGTAATGATGAAATTAGTTCAATGAACTATATACTATTTATAAACACCATAAGTTTCCAGATCAGTTACTTGACAAAAATAACAAGTTTATGCTAAAGAAAAGAATCATCGAACACGAGAAATGTTAGACACGGATTTTAATTGTAATTTTATGTAGGTTACGGAATAATATGACTGAGAATAATGTGCAGAATGGTCCTTTCTCTTTCGTAATAGTAACTCAAAAGTACACCAACATTGTTTCTAAAATATTGAATAGGTATGATAAAGTAAACAGTAAAATAAGATTAAAAAACATAAACAATGATAAATACGCACAATAAATAAATAAAGTTTTAGGACAAGAGTGAAGGTGACAATGTATTTCTTACCACTTGCAATCAGTCGACACTAATCATCGATATCAAAGAAAATGCACTTCAAACTATGTTAAAGGAACCTAAAGTCTATTTTAAAAGAATTAACACCCAGCTGATATTACAACGCAATTTATTCGCACAAGATTTTCTACAAAAATCTCTTGACACCAAGATCATCAATCGCCATTTCCACAGATAAATAAAGTTTTTTTTTTTTTTTCATTATTTTTGTTTGGCAATTTGACTTCTCATACCACAGACAAGTCCATTGAATGCAAGGAACTTATTGAATGCTAAACCAAATTATGGTGACCCCACGCCGCTAAACGCGTATTTTGAAACTGCTTAATGAGTAGGTAGTACTAGTAGTATAGTATATTTATGTCTAAAAAAATCTTAAAAATAGGCTTGGATGTGCGCGGATGTGCGTGTGTTTGAATTGCTCCATAGATAACACCAAAACCACCTACTGCCACTGTCTGCCATCATGCAAAGTGCAAACCACCGCAGACCAAAGGTAACTACAGATAGACTATAAGGCCACCTCTGTGACATATGCTCTGTCTTAACTTAGAAACGACCTCAGAATTAACAACAAATTAACAACCAGCTGATATTACGTGCGTGGCACTTTTTATTTTTCATAGCTTTGGTTGCTAGGAAACCAATTACTAATCAAAACAATTCAGTAAACAACGTCTGAATATTTCCTGCATATTCTCTGAATAAAGCACAATTTACTTTATTCTTTGGTAAGGCGCTGATTTCCTAAGGTCGATAGTTTGGCATCTCACTACATAACTAACTTACGAATAATGTTGTCAATACCAGAAATAGCTACACAAATAATTGACAAAACGCATACAAATGCGAACGAAAATAACTCGAGAACAATATTTTTCGTTGGAAGCAAATCTGTGGTAAGTTGGATTGTATGATTACTCATTCCAGTTTCCGCTATTTGGTTTAATGATTAACAATGTTTTGTTTCTCATTGTTTAAGTTTAGGCATAATATGTGTATTTAAGCAATCATACAAAACTTTTAGGGCAAAACAACACTTTTGTATACATTTCTGGAGAAAAACGATCCGCCACGCGAAACACTAGTGGTAGAATACTCGTTTGGAAGAAAATCAAATCAAAAACAAGGAATCGACAAAACTTTGTGTCACATTTGGGAATACGGCGGCAAATTGGAAACATTGAATAACGTGCTGCAGGCGACGCCTATACGCGGGAAATTCTTCTTCTGCATCATGGTAGATCTTTGTAAAATTAAAAGTATTTGGGAAACTTTAGAAACTTGTACTCAAACCATGAAGGAACTGTATTCAAAGGCAGAAACTTTACCAGAGTTAATAATTATTTGTGGGAAATATGACCTTTTTAAGAATTTTGGTAAGTTTCGATTCAATAGTTTTCCGCATACATTTAAGAGGTTAACATTTAACTTAGAGGCATTTTCTAATTAATTTCAGCCAAAATTACAATGAAAAAAATAAATCGGCTGTCTGTCTAATCACAAAAATCTAATTTCAGATAGCGACATAAAAAAAATGATCTGCACAACCATAAGAAGCTTCGCATTACTCAATCATGCGCATTTACTGTTCTATTCGTCTAAAGAACCACAACTTCTAAGACGCGCCAAGGACATGTTGTTCAACATAGCTTTTGGAAATTGTATTCCCATCAAAGAGAAGAATACGAACTACACAAAGCCTTTATTTATACCTAAAGATTCGGATAGTTGGGAAAGCATTGGAGTGGCCCCATCTACAATAGAACAAGTGAGTTATAACTCAATTAGTGATGAATTGATGATTATATATTATGTTGGTTATTTATATTAGTTTATTAAATGTGTCGTTGACCTCGTAGTATAGTAAAGCGTTAAAGCTTTACTACGGCATACCAGACTGGCGTAGTAGGGTGACCTTTTCTTTTTCAGAATCGTAGCCCTTCGTAGTAGCGTAGCCGTAACTTTGTAGAAGCGTAGCCCTTCGTAGTACCGTAGCCGTTACGTCGTAGTAGCGTAACTGTTACTTCGTAGTATGAAAGTCGTTGCCTACGTAGAAGCGTAGCCATTTGTGAAACCTTAGCCGTTACTTCGTAGTAGAGGAGCCGTTACTTAATCAAGCGTAGCCGTTACTTCACTGTAACGTAGCCATTACTACGTAGTACCGCAGCTCTTCGTAGTAGCGTAGCCGATACTTCGTAGCAGCGTAGCTGTCACGACGTAGCAACGTAGCCATTAATTATGCCATTTTTTTAACGAGATTATTTCTACCGGCCGGGCTAAGCTTGTTTACGAGCACGATTTGCACTTGTTAAGCTATTTATGACGTGCGACTTATTCATCTATTCCTCATTGTTTTCGAACACGTTCCTCAAATACTGTAAAATTGGCGAATTTTTGTTATTCGTCCGTACAGCCGTATGTCAACAATATCATCATCATCATCATCTGTCTACCCTTTTCTCAACTATGTTGGGGTCGGCTTCCAGTCTAACCGGATGCAGCTGAGTACCAGTATTTTACATGGACCGACTGCCTATGACCTCCACAACCTGTACGTCAACAATATTACTTTCCAAATAGCCCTTACTGCATTATAGTACATATTATTACAATTTAATTAAATCATCATTAAATAATTTCAGGTTAAAGTCCGTCATACAACTCGAATACCGCCGAATGCCGTGAGCAGTATATCAAACACGTCAGTTTCAGCTCAAATGCTCGCTCATCCTGAGGCCGCCCTGGACGCGCTGGTCGCTCTCAAATATAATGAACTGCGCAATATGGAGTCACTCGACATTTCTATTGATTATTTACTTTCCATGAATAAATAAATCATATACACAACATTTTAATATTTTTACTGCCCATATAACTAACAACCCTGATATTTTATGTTATAGCATCATATTTCAGCATTGACGATGTGACTGATGGTGCATTCTGTATTATAAGTCATAGATTATCACCAGAGTGAACATCTCCGGAAAAAATAAGTATCTAGTTATATTATACAATACTTGGGATGAGGTATTCGATGCTGCTCAGAAGGGCTATAATATCGCTAAAAGCTGGTTCCAGGCAAACATTCTTACTTTGAATGTGGATAAAACAAAGTGTATATCGTTCAGTATCAAAAATGATCCAAGTCTAAGTAACATCCATAAAATTATCTCTCATGAGTGTACCCTGAAAGCCAGCTGCGCGTGTTTACCACTGGAACGTGTTAATACCATCACGTACTTAGGTGTTACTATAGACAGAAATCTAAATTTCAAAGAACACATCAAGCGGCTTGGTGCACGAGTCCGCAAACTCATATATGTTTTTAAGAACTAGCGACACGCTGCTGAGTCTCATCTCCTAAAACAAATTTGTTATGCCCTAGGCCAGTCATGATTAAATTACTGCATCTCATCCTGGGGGGGCACTTGTAAGACCACCATGAAGTCCATTGAAATCGCCCAGGTGCAATTCTAAAGGTTTGTATTTTCAAACCTATCCTTTTTCCTACTGTTTCTCTGTATCAGATTTGTGGAGTTCTGACTGTAAGACAACTTTTCATCCTCAACATTATTCTAAAACAACATTTAAAGCTACCATATAACCCACTCGTGCAAAAACGTCGAAATAAAAATATACGTATTGAACGGACCACTTGCAACACCAATTTTAGCGAAAGATTTATTGAATTTCGTGGTCCGTTTCTTTATAGCAAAATTAATAATGTGTTATATATCTACTCTCTTACTAAATCTAAATGTAAAGAAGTAGTAAGTGAATATTTGCAACAACTCAATTATGAAAAAACGGAGTTATTATTAAACGTTGTACAGTAATAAGAGGGTTAGCTTTTAAAATAGTTAAAATAATCTTAGATAAAACCACGATCAAGCACTCACAATCACCCACACTCACCCTCACACACTAACACACACATGCACTCACATCACTTAACTCCACCTAAATCTCGTACACATCCTCACACACTCACAAACACTTCACTCACATATATAACACTTATTTATTATTCTATAGGTAATATTAAAAGTATCATTTAAGTTAGCTATAAGTTATTCCAAATTAATTAGAAATACGACCAACCCGTTTGCTCATTTTATTGTTAAAATATCAAGGGAAGGGTACTGGAAACCGAAATACAAGCTTTGCCTAGTTCGGTTGCAGTAGCTACATCCATTTATTAGAAATGTATACTGCCACATTATTTTTCTGTGAAATAATATTAAGTTTTTTGAGAAATAAAATTTACTTTACTTACTTTACTTTACTAGTTACCTACATGTCGAAATAAAACAATGTTATCCCACATTTTTAACAATTATTTGACAACATTATGTCTTCTTGCACGCAATCTTGCATCTAAAGCTTGCAATGCATGTTGTGATGCTTCGTTCTTCGAGTCTATTGCAAGACTTACTTGCAAGCATCGGTAAGCCAATGTTACGTCTCCGGTAGACTAAAATGAAATTGAATGGAATCAAAATCGTGTCGATATAAAATCAAATAGGCATCATGGCTACAAGCTTCGTGTAGCGAACTAGGTACTTCAAAGTCTTACCAGAGCAACGTGAGCAAGATTAAACCAAATGTTCGACCGAATATCGGGATCGGCAGAAAAGTAGAGAGCCTGTCGAAAGCATGGTATTGTCAAATCCCATTGATTACAGTACAAACAGCAGAGTCCTAGGTTGTTATATATTTCCGGTCCCGCGGGGTTTGTAGCTAGTAACCTCCTAGAAATCAAACACCAGGTCAGTTTTATTACCAACTATTAGATGATAAAGTCCCAAGAGCTTACTTTACCTGTAATATCTCAAAGCAATTTCTGGCTGATCGTTGTAAAAATTATACATTCCTATGTTAGCTATGGCCTCCATGTTCGATGGGTCTTCCAGCGCTACCGTGCGGTACTCTTTGACGGCCAGCGCGGAGTTGCCCATCTGCTCATGTATCCTTGCCTGCTCTATTAACAACGGTGTATATTCGTGGAATACGGACAGTCCTTGCTTACAGACTTCCAACGCTGAAATTGGTTGATTCAATCCTACATACATCGCCACCAGTCGAAGGTATATGGAGATGTGTTTGTTTTGTTTGAGTGCCTGACGCAGACAATCTTCAGTATTCCTGTACATTCCGAGTGCGTAGTAGCAACGAGCCAATGAGAAAGACCACCACCAGTCTGTAGAGTCCTCAGATTTCTGTGCTTGAAATGCTACTTCCATAGCCTGTTCAAGAAAAGAAAAATGAATTAGTAAAGGTCTCAGCAGCCAAAGTTTTCTAGGTACTAGTTTAGTAATTTTTATACATATAAAAAAAGGCCAGGCGAATTTGCAGGTACCTTTCTTACGTCCCCTTCGCAGTAGAACACATACTCAAATAGAGTCTTCGCCGCTGGAGCAAATAGTTTATCTTCTTTTGAAAGAAATCTGAGAGATAGTGGTGCGCCAGAAGTGAATGGTGCTCCTCCGGCAAGGGCGGTGGCTGCGCGGGACATTCGAGAGGCGGTGTTGAGCGCAGTCCGCACGCTGCGAGCCCCGGCAGTGTTAGTGCCCGCCCGGGATCGAACTGTGGCTGTAGCTCTTTTCTAGAATTAGGCAAAAATATTATGACATCTGAACCATCATAACGAATCCATTTACATACATCTCATTCTTTTTAATCAGATGAGTAGATGAGGTGCTGCGGAGGAACATAATACGTAAATAAACATACACATTACATCATCATCATCATCATCATTTCAGCCGAAAGACGTCCACTGCTGGACATAGGCCTCCCCCAAGCACCGCCACTTCGACCTGTTCTGTGCCTCCCGCATCCAACGCATTCCTGCGGCCTTCACCAGGTCATCGGTCCATCTTGTGGGAGGCCTTCCAACACTCCGTCTTCCAGTACGCGGTCGCCACTCCAGAACCTTCCGGCCCCATCGGCCATCCGTTGTGCGAGCAATGTGCCCTGCCCACTGCCAGCACTGGCTGCCACTGCTGTTTTTAGCACATTACATAGACTGCTAAAAATATAACCCTTCCATGGCTTAGCTATAGTTGGGTAAAAATGATAACTACCTACTAATTGTTAATTTGACCCAAATATAATTGATAACTCAACAGTGTTCATACCTGCTGGCTCGTCTAACATCTTCGTTTTCGTAGTACAAGCTGTGTTTTAGAGTCTACAATTTACTAAAGGGTACATACCTGATAAGATGTATCAATATTTCTAGCAGTTTTGGTATCTCGTTGAAATGAAGTTCCAGGCCGCGGTGTTCTGGCAACCGCCGTAGACATCAGCTCATCTTGTTGAGGATAATACTCCACTTCTTCGTATCCATTACCGACGACCTTCGCCTGTATAGTCATAGCCCGCATTCGTATGAATTCTATCATCCGGTCATCCTTTCCTTGCAAGGCTGTTTCACATAACTTGAGACATTCGTCAAATTGTTTGGTTTTGTATAGATTTAATATTCTATACTCGATTTCCATTTCAAAGTGTAGATGTTCTGATGTTTTGATTAGGGATGTACGAAATATTCGGTACCTAGCAACTGAAAGCGTCAACAAACCGTAGTTGTCTTCATTGCTGAGCTGGGTAGATAGTGCAGGTACCTATCGATATGGTTCCTGACTTTCTACTGTTTAGATAGTTACTATATACCTACTTACTCGAGTCTATACAACAAAACAATGGTATATTTACCTAAATAATACTGCTACGCTAACGCCATAACAGTAATTATTACAGGCCGTTTACTTGTTTGCTGCGCGCCCCATAACACTTTATGCCCAACGTCAGCGAAATTTATGAACTGAAAACTCCGTTTACAAAATCAGAAGTTGTCAACCTTTAAAGATATTATTACATGTTGAATTAGTATAAAGTAAGACAATTTTCCGTGTAAAAGTCAAACTTTTATGATATACCAGTTCCTACTCACATTTTGTTTTTGCCTGTAGTTGTTGTACTACATATTTTTTTAGTGAGCCGGCAATGCTAAAATGCTGAGCAAAGTCCCTCAAATTCGTTTGAGTACACCATTCCTGAGCCATCTGTAAAACAAATTGATAAACATAATAAATTCGTGGTGGTATGGTAGGTACATTTCACACCATTCCTTTTAGCTGTTAATTAAGGTTTAAAAAGTAGAAAGAAGGGCATTTTTTATACTTTCTGTTGGATCGTGCTCCGACTTGACGATCTCTGCTTAAAAGTTTCATGATAAAAGCACAGGATCTCGAGTACTTTTCATTCACGAACCGTGCTTTGAGTAGAACAAATCAAAAATGCTTCTGTGGAGTTTAATACTACTGATATCTCTAACCAACGTGTTCACTGCAGAATCATGGAGGAAGCCAGGATGTCATCGAATCGGTTAGTTGTCTGTTTTATATATACCTAAATCGAATACATTCTTATTAAAAAAACTTGATTAACTAACATTTTATGTTTGCTGTGACTGTAATTATCCACTACCTATAAAGAACGTCCTTAGTCTCATATTGTTAAGTACATAAACCGAATTAAAATTTTCAGGTCACACGCGGAACATAAGCATACCAGACTGCGTAGAATTCAAAATAACTACAAACGCCTGTCGCGGCTTTTGCGAATCTTGGTCACTGCCGAGCATCATGTTGGGCTTCAAGCGACATCCCGTTACTTCATTGGGCCAATGTTGCAATATCATGGAATCAGAAGACGTAAGTTGTATGCCACTTTTGCATGCCAAGATTTCATTACTTATTTGGCTTGTGCCACTGTTTAAGGTGGAATTCGCGACCGTAACAAATAAGGCTTCATGTTATAATTACTTATAATAATGTAAATACATACGTGTTACGGTCGAGATCATATTTTATCAACGTACAACCTTATAATGACCTGCAAATTGCAAAAAATGTAGGAAATTTAAATTTAGCGGGCTACCTTTGTGCTTTTCTACCGATATTGGGATTTGCATGTTTCATTACCTGAGGCGCTTTCTTTGTTCTGTGGTTGATTCTTATATTAGGTACACGTTTTACATTAGTCTTCGGCAACTCGCTGGCGATGTCAACATCATACCTACGTCCACACATAGATGGACGACTAAAGTCGCTGCGTGTGTAGGCACCTAGCAAATGACGAAAGCAGTTTACAATAGTGTAAAATGTTTCAATGAACCTTTGTTGCACCACTTCTTCCCATCTAAAGCACTAGGAAGTAGTGGGTGTTTTGGGGGACTGTCTTATAAAATTTTGCCGTTCAAAAAGTGCTCATATCAGCCTAGTTTGAATAAATTACTTTTGAATTGCTTCTCATTTATTCGATTCACAGAAAAATTTCAATGGTAGTCATACTTTAGCCAAGACTCGATTCATTCAATGAATTTATCATTTAAAGGTATTCAATCTTTTGTTGCAGGTACCCGTTAAAGTGTTGTGCTTGGATGGAGAAAGAAATTTGATATTTAAATCAGCAGTTTCATGTGCTTGTTACCATTGTCAAAAAGAATAATTTCTGTAAAAACTTCTAAAATTAGCCTATGTTTGTTCATGGCCTAGAAATTTAAAGTGATCGTTTAAATCTAAACTGAAATGTTATGTACTGATTCCTACATTACACCTATATATGTAACAGCTATTTAAAATGTAACTTGCAACATTTTCTACACACCTAATTATTTTTAAGTGCGATTAAACATATCGATCAATATTAGCTAAATGTGTTTCTTTTATGTAGGTACTTATACAGTTGATACGACCAGTCCTATCGTTGTTTGTCTTGGTATTTCTAAGTTTTGGTAGTCCTTTTTACATTATTATCCCGCATATAATAAAGTAAAACAAAAATGAGTAACGGCCTCGTTGTCTATGGTCGCAAAACGTTACTGCTGGAAAACTGACTGGGAAAATGATTTCCATCTGGAATTTCTTAGCAGCCCGGAGTTTCAATTTGTGCCCCGTTAATGGCAATATCCTCACTCCTTATAACATGGGGCTTTAAAATAACGCCTGAAATATAGATGTGCAACGCTGCCAAACCCTTCGGGAAATACAGCCGTTGTGTTATTTTATGTAAAATTTGACAAATTATGCATTCGTCAATCTATACAAATTAGCAACTTGGAAGTGGCCACATTGGATAACCATCGTCGTTCAGCATTCAACTCATCTATACTATCTATACTTAATATTATAAAGCTGAAGAGTTTGTTTGTTTTGTTGAACGCGGTAATCTCAAGACGCGGTCCCAATTTAAAAATTCTTTTTGTGTTGGGTAGCCTATTTATTGCTAAAGGCTATAGGCTATATAACATCAAACTGCGATCAAAAGGAGTGGAGCAGCAACGAAAAATAGACGAAAACAGGCAGGCAATTCGATGCGACGGGAAGGGTCAGGGGAGCAAAAATTTGACGCGGTCGAGTTCGCAGGCAAAGACTAATCCAACGAAATCTAGTAAGGTTTATACCCTAATACCTTTTTGAGCCGATAACACGAACGTGCAACTACAACTTTTCCATCCCACTAATATTATAAATGTGAAAGTGAGTTACTCATCAGCATCACGAAAAAACGGCCGAAAGGGTTTGGGTGAAAGGGATCCCATCAAAAACATAAATGTGAAATGAAATCCAAGTTGAATATTATGATATATGCTTTGGTTGTTGACTTCAACAACAAAAGAAGTGAGATCTATTTAGATATATACGAATTATTATGTTCGATGGCTAGTTTCTACCAGAAAGGCAAATTTTCGGAACAATAAAATAAGAACCGACAAGTAACAGGTTTAGAACTTGCGAAGGCTATAATTCGTATATGAAAACTAGCCAAGTCAAACCTTAGGCTACAATATATTGTCCAAAGTTATAAGACGAAATGATATTTTATGTAGCTATAAATAAATTTCAGGAATGACCATTGAACTTGGCATTTAGATCTCACTTCTTTTGTTGTTGAAGTCAACAACCAAAGCATATATCATAATATTGAACTTGGCTTTCATTTCACATTTATGTTTTTGATGGGATATCATTACTTTTTGTACATAAATTATTAGTAGGTACTTATTTATAACAAACTTTATACCAAATGATTGTTGTTATAAATGTTCTTAATACAATCAATTAAGTGAAAAATTATAATAAAATGATAAAAAATTACCAGTTTCTGATTTATTCCTTTGTATTCACCTAATTACCTATCTTCATGCCAAATTTGAACTTTCTAGGTCATCTGGAACTGGGCTAGAGTTTTGATCTATAGGTCAGTCAGTAATAAAAATGACGATTTTTGGACGTTAATATCTAAATAACCGATTAAGATGTGTTTATGAAATTTGGAGCACATATGCATCTTGCAAGTTTCAATATATGAGCCAAATTTGACACGTTTATGTGAAATAGTTTTTGAGTTATGAGGGGGTTAAAAGTGGCTCCAAATGGTTCGTGTAATATTACACACACGGTGCTGCTCGCCAGTTCTGTTACTTGAACTTGGCTTGACACGCTACCGCGTGTCTAGATAGGCCATCAACTAAGTTAGGACATCGGATATTTTTTATTCCTGTAGTACCTACGTACCCCTGGGAGAATTTTCGACATCTGGGGCTCGGGCGAAAGCAAGTGCCGAATATTTTATAAATTTAGCAATAATCAGGTCAATTCAATAACTTAGTTAAAACTGCACAAAAACCAGCCAAACGCGAGTCGTTTTTTATTTGTTGTTATTGCGGCAACAGAAATACATCATCTGTGACAATTTCAAATGTCTAACTATCAGGGTTCATGAGTTACAGCCTGGTGACAGATGGATAGACAGACAGACAGAGCGACAGACGGACAGCGGAGTCTTAGTAATAGGGTAACGTTTCACTCTTTGGGTACAACGGAACCCTAAAAAACGGAGTGCCTATATTTTTTTTAACAACGTTTTCAGGCCCGATCAAGCCGCCGCCTAGTAGGGCATGTGTAGGTACGCACAGCGACAAATCAAGCTATTAGTGATGTGCGCAACATACGTATCCGTGGATATCCGAGGGAGAAGAAAGATCCGTATCCGTATGTGTTACTTTTTTGGTAGATCTGCTGCTAACTGAGGACGACAACGAGCCTGCGGCCGTGCGCCTGGGACGTGCCACTTGTACATGGAAGAAATTCTATGTACGGATGATAAGGTACCGCTGAAAAACTAGTAATATCCTTTCAGATCCTTTGACAGGCCTGTTGGTCTAGTGGTTAGTGACCCTGACTGCTATGCCGGAGGTCGTGGGTTCGATTCCCACCCAGGACAAATGTTTGTGTGATGAGCACGATCATTTGTTCTGTGTCTGGGTGTAATTTATCTATAATATGTATGTATTTAGAAATATATAAGTATGTTTATCAGTTGTCTAGTACCCATAACACAAGCTCTGCTTAGCTTGGGACTAGATGGCGTTGTGTGCTAGTTGTAAAAAAAAAAAAAAAAAAAGATCGTTAAAGATGTATATCCGCGGATACGGATACGATTCGGCACATCACTACAAGCTATATATTTCCAGTATAAGCTGACTTCTCACTGTACGAAAAGCCTAAACAATGCGAGGTCTGCAAAACTATAAATGTGTAGCTTGATACGTAGCCGTGTGTACATTTCTGTTCGGCCCGTTAATGTTTAGAGGTATAATTTTTATAATAATGGAATAGCTATTTTTCCTTATGTAATCACAGTATCGAGTGGTACTTCGAATTATACTACAGCATGTCGATTCTATAAAAATCTCACCGTGAAAAGGTGCGTGGAGTGAGCCGTCAGTGTCATCCCAGTGCTGCTAGGG
Source organism: Aporophyla lueneburgensis (assembly GCA_932294355.1). NCBI lineage: Eukaryota > Metazoa > Arthropoda > Insecta > Lepidoptera > Noctuidae > Aporophyla > Aporophyla lueneburgensis. The sequence goes on along the minus strand of OW028746.1, from coordinate 13,429,369 downwards.
ATTGACCAAACATAACATTTACAATCATAATCGAGATTGAAGAATCAAGAAGTTGAAGCTCGAGAAACAGCAAGCTCAGTAGAAAAAATGTATTAGCAAATTTTTTTGTGTTACAAATCTTATTTATTTATGAACAAACTTAATAAAATAAAATACACAAAGATAGGAAAGCACAAAGGATCTGCTTAAAACATAAGAAATTTCTTGCAGCACATCTGCAATTGGGATGAGAAACATAGACGCATTGTGTAAAACGGTATATGTATATGAAAACAGATTAAATTAGGCTATAGCAACCAAAACATACATAGTTCTATCGGCTTGAAATAATAATTGTACTTACATACAATGTTTATTTACACATTTATGAAATAAAATAAAAAACAAACATAAAATCACGCCTTGTTTTCTCGAAGGGTTGGGCAGAGGTGTACCTTATAGTACAAAAATAAACGAAAATCAATACATGAATAATGTTGAAATCTTGTTGAATAATGCCAGGGAAATAAGCAATTTGTGTCTCAACAGCACCCATAACTAGATTATTGATATGCCTAAATATTTTGTGTATTGTTGTTATAAGGTTTGTATCTTGAACTGTGTATCCAGAATCTAGATGATAGCTGTTTAAAAAACATTTAGGTATGCTATTTACATATATTATGTTAATAATGTTAACGAACACATCACCAATCACTGAATACTTGCTTTGCACAATTTAATGAAGTTGCTCGATCTCACCTCATCATCTGCCTGCCCTTGTCCAACTGCGTTGGGGTTGGCTTCCAGTCTTAACCGGTTGCAGCTGAATGCACGGGTATTTACAGGCAATGACTGCCAATCCGACTCCGACAACCCAGTTATTTGGTAATATGTTACCCCCTTGGTAAGACTGGTTGTCAGAGTTCCGACCTTCGAGGTCTTGGTATGTAAAGATGGTCTCCCATAGACGGACCGACCGAGGCAAGCGTAGCTTAGCCGGATCGGTCGGACTGTGCGGCTGTTTTTATTTAGCTACAAGCCTCTCGATTCACCGAATGCTCGCTCTCACACCTCTCAAGTAAGTACCTAATATTAATTTGTTGAAAACATCTACACTTCTACACTAATAATATTATAAATGCAAAAGTAACTGTCTGTCTGTCTGTCTCGCTTTCCTACTAAAACTACTGAAACGATTTAAATGAAATTTGGTACACAGATAGTTTAGAACCTGAGAATGGACATAGGCTACTTTTTATCCCGGTAGTATATTCCCGTGAGATAATTTCCGACCTCAAGCGGGCGCAGCCGCTGGCAAAAGCTAGTAATTTATCATTTTGAAATGTTCAACAATGGCTGGAATTGACATTAAAATATACTTCATTGGCTAACTGCGAATACGTCATTGCCTGTAGCAATGACTTGAAAGGCTGAAATTAAAAAAAAAGCTATCTTGACAATGACAGTGTCGGTCACCTCACTTCACCCGAAACCGTTACTCACACGGTGTTGTTGCCATAGCAACCACACCGAATGAGTAACTGCTTGCTCGACGTGAACACTCCACGCGATTCTCGTCACATTTAGTCAAGGTGGAGTGAACTCACGCAGGCGCGCTACGCGAGTTTCATTTGAAACGTTGATTTTTGACACACCTAGTAGGTAGGTATCAAGATGATGATGATTTGATGTATATTCTTTTATTAATAATACGATTATTAAGTAGGTAGGTATACATGCATCTATATGAATGTTTCGAATACTTGCGTACTAATTATTCTCAATCCGATTACGAAATGGCTTCTACACAAGGTGATAAAAAAAAAAATGATACCTATTGATGACAGCGTCTAGCGCGCATGCGCGGCTTGATAACGCGATGCTCGCAATTTCGTTGTCATGGTAACATCACTTCACCTCACGATCACGCGGGTGACCGTTTTGAACTGTTGAATTTTAACATTATTATCAAGATGATGACGATTCGATGAATATTCTTTTTTATTGTTTGCAACCAAATAGGTTACCTACAAACATTGAAATAAATGAGTACCTAATAATTTTGTCAGAACTCTAAATATGTACAGGCACATGGTCATCAAAACAAAAATAAAAGATTAAAAAAAAATGTATGACATTGATGAACTAGTGACCTAGTGCGCTTGCGCGGCATGAGCACTTCACGCGATGCTCGTCGCATCATCGCATGTATTCTCGGTGAAGTTAACACGCGCAGAGGCGCGCTATGTACGCGATAGTCATTTGAAGCGTTGAATTTTGACATACCTACCTAGTAGGTATCAAGATGATGATTTGATGAATATTCTATTATTATAGACAATGAGTTTGATGAGAATTATGGCTGATGATGATGAGTGTTTAAGTACACATGCACATCATATTTTATCTCTCATCATCGTTACCTTACCAATCAATGCTCAGACTACGAGAAGATTCTTTTTAGTAGGTAGCTGTACGGTACTTCATGGTATTGCATATTCTTAGCGTGCAGGTGTCACCACGCGATAAAGGTTAAATGAGCAGTAAGTAGGTACACATAGTTTAAAAAAAGCGGATTAATTGTTGACATCAAAGTGTAGGTACTAAACTGTTGTATTTAGATAGGTACATATCTACAAGAATTGAAATAAATCCTTGCGTACCTACTAATTATTCTCTAAACCGAATACGAAATGGCGTCTGCACAAGGCAAACAAAAAAAAAAGTTGATACCTATTGATGACAGCGTCTAGCGCGCATGCGCGGCTTGATCACGCGATCCTTGCAATGCCGTTGTCATGGTAACATCACTTCACCTAGCGAGCACGCGGGTGACCGTTTTGAACTGTTGAATTTTAACATAATATTTTCAAGATGGTGACCATTTGATGAATATTCTTTTTATTGATAATAACGACATAAGTAAGTAGGTATATGTTTATCTATACTAATATTATAAAGCTGAAGAGTTTGTTTGTATGTTTGTTTGTATCTCAGGAACTGCAGGTCTGAAATGAAAAATTATTTTTGTGTTGTGTAGCCTATGTATCGAGGAAGGCTATAGGCTATATACCATCACGCTACAACCAAGAGGAGCGGAGCAGAAATGAAAAATGTTGCAAAAACGGGGCAAATCGCACGGGTAGGCTATTCGACGCGACGGGAAGGGTCGGGGGAACAAGAAATTTAACGCGGACGAAGTCGCGGGCAGAAACTAGTCTACAATAAAATGTTAGTCGGCACATTTTGGACGTTGCTATTGCATTTTCCTAATGTTCTTAGTGCGCATACGTGACGATACCTACTTAATATAAAAAAAAACAAATGTCAATGTGAATATGACAGTGCCTAGATGTTGGTTCCCACATAGTATGTGTGAGATTGAATTCTATGGTCCGTCAGTCAGGCACGGCCAGTTTCTTTCATCTTTTTTTAATAGATTTGGGTTAGTAACAACGCTGAAGAACGTTGCACAATATTTACTCGAGTCGATCTACAATCGCTTCTCCAAGACACATCGTGATTAGCCCATGTGATTGAAGACACATCGTGATTAGGCCATGTGATTCCATTTACGTATTTAATTTTAATCAGTTTACACATTGTCAGTTATTATGAACCCACTGTTCATAATAACTGACAATGTCGATTCACATTTTCTGTTGTAGCTATTTTATACATGTACATATGTCTTACTATATTCATTAATTGTTCGTGCGTGTCGCACTTGTGCGTCAGGCAATAAAGGGCTAGTCGAGGAAAAAATAGAAAAAAAAAACAAAATGCGATTGTCTGAATTTCGGTTTCGCTATTTCATTTTAGAAACTTCCCGAAAGAGTAGTATTGTTTAGACACTATGCTAGCTTTGAAATCCTTATAAAAATAATCAATAGAATTAGCATAAGAATATCAGGTATCTTAATCTCGATCATGATTGTAAATATGATAGTTGGTCATCCCTAGCATCAGGTGGAATGACATTGATAACTCACTCCACGCTCACTTCACCCGGTGAGATGGTTAAGAATAGCACTGCAGATACGGGTGTGAACCTGTGGGCGCGACACAGTGGAATAACTACCGATGTTCAAGATATTTCGATATCGGTATATTTATTTAAGGAAACTGTATCATCAGCAGTTGTGACAATTTGTCCTTTGTACCCGCGGCTACACATCAAGCTATGTTTTTCCAGTTTACGCTGACCTCTCAATATACGGAAATCCCATACAATGTGAGATCAGTTTATACTGAAAATGCATAGCTGTATGTGTAGCCGTGCATACATAAAAGGTCACATAGATAATTAAATTAGATCAAAAAGAACGTTGGGCCTAGCATATTTCCCTGTGGGGATCCGTATACCCTATTGACATCTTGGCTAAACACATGATTGATCTTGAGAGTCTGTATGCGTTTACTCAAATAATCTGAACAAAGCCAGACGTATTCCTCAAATTCCAAACCTTTCCAGCTTTGCGAATAGACCGTGTCGAACGCCAAAGGGAGATCCAAAAATATGGCCTGACCATGATTATTTCTGAACTTTTAAAGGGTCTGTGGTCTATAAGTTTTTTCGGTCTTTATTCTCAGAGTAGTTTTCACCTGTCTAACGTGAGGTCGTGTTATCCTAATGCCATTTGTTTTTTTTAAGAAATTAATTTTCCTTAAGAATTAATTTATTAACATTGTCCAGTGAACTACTTTTGAGATCATGCTAGTTACATTATCAGTAACCAGCTGCTCAGATTTTAGTTTAAACGAAAGCGAAGTATCATCAGCAAACAACTACTCATAACATGATTATCCTTTGTGATGTAACTAACTAGCTCTTGCCAGCGGCTTCGCCCACGTAGAGGTCGATAATCATCCCACAGAAACGTACTAACTATCTGTGTGCCAAATTACATCCAAATCCGTTCAGTCGTTTTTGCGTGAAATAGCAACAAACATCCATACATCCTCATAAACATTCACATTTAGGTTTATTATGCGTATTTATTTATGTGCATTTATATATTTATTTTATTTCTCCAGCGGCTTTGCCATCGTATTACTTACTAGCTTCTGCCCGCGACTTCGTCTGCGTAAATATCGGTTATCGCGGACGCAGAAAAAGTCACGGAATAAAAAGTAGCCAATGTCCTTTCTCAGCCTCTGAACTATCTGTTTACCAAATTTCATTTAAATCGGTTCAGTAGTTTTAGTACGAAAGCGAGACAGACAGACAGAGTTACTTTTGCATTTATAATATTAGTGTGGATAAACCTTTCTCTTGAATCACTATGTCCATTAATGAAAACCGCAGTCAAATCCAATACGAATTTTAAAAGATCTAGGCGTGACTTTGTACTATTTAAAGATTATCTAAAAATCGAAACCCACGCTATCTAGTGGATTTCTACGTAACCTAGAAGTCAAACGATACGATGAATTAACTAAAACCGCCATCTATTAGGGATTGATAGTACTAACCACTTACCAATAAACACCTACAAATTTAATTTACAAATATCGAGATCAATAATTCAGATGAATACCATCCCATCTTTTAAGTTGGACCAAATTACAAGTAATTACGAATTTTGATAAAAATCAGTTTTGTAATTTCGGAATTTATCTTAACATACGTCGTAACACGAATTTTTTATATATATGTTACCAGCCAAATCCGATTTCAGGACCAACCAGTTTTGCCTAGGCTAATTCTTCCTAGTTAGCCTAGTTCTTCCGATACGCGATAGGATTAACTAGTATAGCCTAGTCCAAACTGAGTCCTAAGCCCGATAGGATAAACTAGTTTAGGCTAGTCCAAACTATTTTTTCCTAAGCCCGATAGGATAGATCAGTTTAGGCTAGGCCAAACTAGTTGATCCTGATATAAATACGCACACTCTAGGATAAACTGGTATGGCCCAGTCTAAACATTATAGTAAATCTAGAAAGTGAAAATAAATCGATAAACTGAATAAAATACTCCGTAATTGGAAAAATAATCATTTTTATTAAAACCATACTGATTCGTCGTTAAAAGTTATGGATAATTGGTAATACAAATACTCATACTATAACAAATAATAAGTGTTACAAACTAGTTAATCCTATCGCGTATAGGAAGAACTAGTTTAGCCTAGGCAAAACTAGTTTGTCCTGAAATCGGGTTTGGCCGGTAACATATATATAAGAAGTAGGATAGTGTAAGTCATTAATATTAATAATAAACAATAAAGCACCAAAAAACACAGGTCCAAAGAAGCGAGGTAGACCCCTTCTCACTTGGATGTCTGTAGTCAACAATGACCTGAAGCAAACCCAAGTGAATAACGCGATGACCCAAAACCGAAACATCTTTCCTTTTTTTTTTTCCTTTTTTTTTTCAGGATGGGAAATCATCAAATGACTTCTCCCGCTCTGGGCGGAGCGGGAGGGCGTGTCAGACTTTTACTGACTAAAACCCACCCGTGTTCCATCAGTTGCCCATGTGCCAGGGTCACGGTATCTCTTTCGAACAATCACGCGACCCCGGCAGGCATCGGTCCTAGTAGACCCCTACACTGCTGCTGACATCTCTTTGAGGCGCGCGTGGAACACTGCGCGCCGTCGCGTCGACCCGAGCTTGGTCCTTACCGGGCGGCGAGCTACCCATTGCTCGCCACCCGCAAGCTCGCGCCTACGGTGGCCGGGAGTCCGCTATGGTCTCCCGACGCCCGGGGCGTCTCCTTCTGCGGCGGCTAGGGACGTGAGGGCGCAGAGACTGCCACTCCCTCACCCGCCCCGCCTCCTCCTTCACGAGCATTACTGCCTCGCAGAAGGAGGTGACGGCTTCCCATTCCCTCTCGCTCCGTACCATGGCTCGCACCAGGGCCGGACGCGAGAGGTCGCCGCCGCCGATCGCCTCCACGAGGACACGGCGGTGCTCCGCCCAGGTAGGGCACACCTCCACCGTATGCTCCACCGTGTCCTCCAGACGATCCTCGCAAAACCGAAACATCTGACGAAGAATGACGAGGAGAGCCGACCCCTAATGAAATGGGATAAGGCTAGGCAAAAAGAGAGAGAGAGAGAGAAAGGACCAAGAATTGGCCCTGTGGATTTCCCATTCTAGTATCTAAAGACCCAGGCCAGGAGAGCTGTGTCCCGGATCCTGTAGTGACTATTTCATGACAAATTAATTAAATGGGAATTAATTAACTTAAAAGGATTGTATTGTTAATAATTCTCATCCATATTTGTTTCGGTCGCGAATCATATTTCAAATATCATGACATTGACCGGCAATTTTTTTTAAAAATTAGCAAATTTGAATTTCGAAGTCGTTAACGTTATCGAATTCACCTTAATTAATGCAAACTGTTAAGATAATAAAATAATATCTGGATGACCGAGCTTTGCTCGGTATTTTTTGGTAAATTGTGTTTAAAATAATAAGTTTATGATCAAGTTGATTATCGATAAAGTTTGTTATTGAAAACACGAATAAAACGACATTTTATGAAAATGGATCCTAGCTAGATCGATTTATCGCCCCCGAAACCCCCTCTATACTAAATTTCATGACAATCGTTGGAGGAGCCGTTTCCGAGATTCAGATTATATATATATATATATACAAGAATTGCTCGTTTAAAGGTATAAGATTTACGAAACGAATTATGATGACGTAGGACTTAATCCATGGCTGGGGCTCGCACCGAATTAATGGAGGTTCGTGTGTGCGGTCGGGCTTACTATTCGTGTATTATTACTGTATTTTCTTACTTTCTCCTCTTTTCAATTTTTTCTTGACTTTTGTTTATTAAAAGGCACTTACTAAATGTGATGTATCTTCCTGCCAGTGTGGATGAGGGCTCTAAAACCCAATAAAAGACTGGGAATGAGCTGAAAGAGTTAGCATAAATGGTCTAAGGAATGGGTGCAGGTGGCTTCAGGTATGAAGACTGCTCTCTTGATTATTCTTATCTCGTTCACATCGAATGGTAATTAATGGTAACCCTGATGGCTCGCTGGCAGCCGTCCTGTCATGTCAACGTAACTAATGTCAATTGTCAAATCGTGTCATGTCTGTCACTTTTTATTTACCATGTCATGAGTTTCTTGGGTGGATTTACGAAATTTTATATATCTGTGTTAATTACCTTGAACATAAAATTAATTATTACCGTTCTATAGGACAAAAATGGTATGGAGGACAACTCTACATCTTGTAAAAAGCCAACATGGCAAAACTGTGTTCACTGTCCAAGACTACTTTTCACTTCTGCCACGGAATTTGAAAGGTTATACACATATTATTTGTATTTATCGCATATCTGAAAGCAATATGCACCATATTAGCTTCGCTTCATTCATATGTTTTGTTGCAGGCATGTTCAAGAGAAGCACAGTATTAAAGAGGGATCCATCATACTCTGTCAGTATGGGCAAAATGGAATGTGTTCGTCTTTGCAGTTTGGGGATTTGCGGAAAGCAGGCTTTAAGTATCACGTAAGAGAGTACCACTTATATACAAAAGACTCAAATGATGACTGGACCTTCTATTCTTCCTCACAAAACCTTCCTGCAGTATTAAATGATCCTAACAGAGGTAAACAGAGCAATTTTTTCACGAAGACGTGGGGTGACAGTTTTATTGATAAAGTTGATATATATCCTAGTCCATATTTACCTGAAATCACATTAGCACATTTTGAGTCATATTGCAAAAGAGTTGCTAAGAAATATCGGCGTCATTGTAGACTAAAAGAAAGTATACCAGTAAAAAATAAAACACCTGTAGTAGAAAATGTATGTGAGGTACCAAGCATATTCTATGAGCAATCACTACCATTAAATGACCCAGATGTATTTAGCCAAGTTTTTCCTAGTCTGTGTAATTCTGAAGAACCCAGTATTGATATAAGAGCTCTCCAAGAAACACTAAGTACATACCTAGATGTTATTGAGATGAAAATCTCTAAACAAGTAGCTCAAAAATCTGATGCATTTTTTCATGCAATGCTGTCTCATGACACTATAATGGAACAGATGGCTAGAGCAGTAAAAACAGTTAGAAAAACCAGACAAAATATAACACATGTTAAGGGAAACTTAACTGAATGTCCACTAAAATTAGCCAGTTTAACAAAAATTAATCACAATCTGAATAATGTTCATGATCTTTTAAAGTTAATGGGTACGGTACAACAGACACAACCAATGATACAGCTTCTTTTGAGTACTTCAGATTATGTAGCTGCCTTGGACTTGATCAGTTCCACCCAAAAAGTGCTATCTACGCGCCTGTCTGGTATACAAGCATTTCGCCATTTATCTCCACAACTAACTGAAATGAAGAGGTTAATACACAAAATGCTGAGTAATGAGTTTTTAAGATTCATTGTCACAGACCTAAACAGACCTCCAAAAGATGACACAGAAATACCTGAAAGGGAGAAAATTGTATCTATAGTGTCTGGAATTCTCCGCCTGAAGGAATTTGATTTTATTGATACATTCAAAATAGAAGCAATGACATCTATTCAAACTACAATCAAACAATCTGTAATAGAAATAATTTCAGAACGGGATGGAAACACAGAAATTGTTTTGAGAGGATCTACTGCTGACAATACGTGGCTTTTGTGTAATGAAGGTATAACATTTCTGCAAAAAGTTACTCCAAACTTAATTAATTTATTTAAAAGAATCTTATCCTTATATAATTTGATATTGGAAATTACTCAAATGGATGATGTTACTGGAAATGATAGTGAAGATGTTTGGTCACCTGAGGAACTACTTTTTGTAGAAGAGAAGTTAAAGAAAATGGTTGGCTCTCTTTCTGACTATTGTAATGAACGATGTGCTAATCTTATAGTAACTAAAACTGACAAGGACTATGTTTTTTCTGATATGTCCCAATTATCAATCCTGTCCAAACTCATTGAAAATTTCTGTGACGAATGTGAAAACATTACTGGTCATTGCAGTAATGCAATGAAGCTAGCTCTTCGAAGCTATGCAATGAAGTATATACAATGTTTACATGCTGAAAGGAGGACTCAACTGACATCTGCTCTAAATGTAGAGCGATGGAAAGCTGCAGATGTCCCTTGTGAATTACAAAGTGCAATAAATAATATACATGAATCAGGTGAAATACCAAATGCTCTAAAATACGACAGTGGGAAGCCTGATGGAAAATATTTGTTAATAAATAAGGAGAGTTACGCGGTTGTTGCTACAGTGCAGCTTTTAATCAAGATCTTGCTGGAATATTGTGATGCCACAAAACAGTCTCCTGTCATTGTTCAGTACTTGGTACACTGCATGTTGGAATTGATTCGATTGTTCAATTCTCGGTGCTGCCAATTGGTATTAGGTGCTGGAGCAATTCAGAGTGCTGGCTTAAAAACTATCTCCACATCAAACCTTGCTTTAGTATCAAGATCCCTGCAAGTTGTCATGTGGTTTCTACCTAAGATAAGAGGATTGCTAGAAAAACAGCATTCAAAGGAATTATCACTGAATGGGTTTAGTAATATAGAAAGTGATATAGTAAGCCATAAGCAGGAAATAGAGAATAAGATTTGTCTCATAGTAAGTAATATGCTTGCATCTCAGCTGACAGGGTGGGATGCTAAACCCCCTGTTCCATCTCAAACATTCCGAAATATTTCTAAACACTTAGTTAAATTACATGAAGCACTTATTGATATATTTCCTAATGAACAAATAAGGACCATTTATAAAAGAGTACATGATAACTTTAAAGATAAACTCAGAGAACAATTAGTAAAGATGAACATAGTGGCGAATGGTAGTCCTCAGCATGGTGTAGTCACCTCAGAATTGACTTTTTACTTGCAAACCCTCAAAACACTAAGGGTGATAAACGAAAATGATGCAGAGGACAATATATTGTATGATATTTGGTTGAATTAAGTTACACATATTATAAGGTATAGAGAGAATATTCTGTAGCCATTTTTGTAAAAATACTTATTCTTTTTAAACACTATCTATTTATTGTTCTTATTAAAGTGTATAATACAATGACATGTTATTTTAACTTTGGTAGGTACAAACCAACTTGTAAAAGGCCAAAGAAAATTTCATTGTAACAACTTATATTAATTAACGAAACTGATGTGTATTATGTAAATAAACTGTTTAATAAGTCATTTCATTTTATGATATAATTATGCACTTACATGAAATATTCCCCCTCTTTAATGAGAAAACAGAATCTCTAAGTACGTATTATGTGCTAGGATAATCAAATATTTCATACATTATATGAGTCATTTTCAAAAAAAAAATACGTCACACAAAGGAAACAAGGGTTTAATCATTTTTCGTTACTTATAGAATCACAATGTTACACAAAATCCACAATAATATTATAAACTAGCTTCTGCCCGCGACTTCGTCCGCGTCAAATTTTTGCTCCCCTGACCCTTCCCGTCGCATCGATTTGCCTGCTAGTTTTCGTCCATTTTTCGTTGCTGCTCGCTCGTTTTGAGTTATAGTGAGTCAACCTTAAAAGATAGACATATGCTCTCGCGGACTTTTTTTTTTGAACTTTTAAAAGGAACAATTCCGTCATACATGATTTTTGCGTTACTTTAACCGTTTACGCAGCGCACGCAACGGAAACTCTCAAAAGGAATAAATTTTCCCCTTTTTTGCAACATTTTTCATTACTGCTCCGCTCCTCTTTATTCTAGCGTGATGTTATATAGCCTATAGCCTCCCTCGATAAATAGGCTACCCAACCCAAAAAGAATTTTTCAATTCGGACCAGTAGTTCCTGAGATTAGCGCGTTCAATCAAACAAACAAACAAACTCTTCAGCTTTATAATATTATAGTATAGATGCAAAAGTAACTCTGTCTGTCGGTCTGTCAGTCTATCTGTCGGTCTGTCTCGCTTTCCTGCTAAAACTACTGAACCGATTTAAATGAAATTTGGTACACAGATAGTTTTGAGCCTGAGAAAGGACATAGGCTACTTTTTATCCCGGTAGTATGTTCCCGCGGGATATTTACCGACCTCCACGCGGGCGAAGCCGCTGGCAAAAGCTAGTAATTTATAAAGAATAGTTCATATCGCCCTTTTCCACTCGTCTTGTAATGCATATACCTACACCAAGAGAACACTAAAAATAACTGGGTTTATATTGTATTGTATCTTTATTTAATCCTTAACCTGAATAAAAACTTTTTAACAAAAAATTAAACCGCCGAAAAACTGAAAAGCATAAAATAATAAACCTTAAAATTATGAGTCGGCGCTTTGAGTGATCCTTGTTCATTGATTTTTCAGCGCCGACTCAAAATTTTAAGGTTTATTATTTTATGCTTTTCAGTTTTTCGGCGGTTTAATTTTTTGTTAAAAAGTTTTTATTTTATATTTTTTCGTGGCTTTAATTTACTAATAATACTTGACAAAGTATACCCTATCCAACACAAAAAGAATTATCAAAATCGGACTACTCTGTATAAAGTTATGCGTGTTTATACATTACAATCAGTGAGTGAACAATCAATCATCCCCTGTTTTCCGACCCTTAGGGTTCGGTTTTGTTTTCCAAATTTATATGGGACCACCTTGGAAGTATACCCTTTCCAATAGAAGAAGAATTGTCGCAATCGGACCACTATGTAAAAAGTTATGCGTGGTCATACATAAAAAAAAAAAAAAAAATATACGCGTCGAATTGATAACCTCCTCCGTTTTTTTTCGTCGGTTGAAAAGAGTTATTCTAGTCATCATTTTGATCAAATTTTAGTACGCAGCCAACCCTAAAACCGTTTAAAAAGTCAGTTATACCATACGTTTGGGTTCACACGAAATCAACAAAATCTAGGGAACAGCAGATTTGTTTATATCGTGTTGGAAAAGTTGTTCAAAGTGATGAGTTCAAAGACCTCATTTCGGGTTTAGGATGAAAAAAAAACTAAATTTGTTTTTAATATAAAAATAGATGAAAATAAAAAAATCCAAAAGCAGTTTAAAAATGTACACAAAACACATTAGGTATGTACTAAAAATACACCGTGACATTTTAGTCGTCTTACAAAGGTTGTCCACTCAATGTATCCAACTTAATGTACCTCTAGGCGTGATTAAAAATTGTTACCATTAATTAAGATAATAGGTATTAAGAAAAATAAATAATGCATTAGAATGATGAAACATCTTGTAAATAATGTTTACGTATCAGACGGTAGGAAACATACCTACCCAGCGCAAGAGTCGACTAGATCATTCCATCTCTTTTTTCCATGAGACATAATATCAATTTAAAACTAAGTCCTGCGTCATCATAATGAATAATATTTTTATTTTTTAGTTATTCAAATGTTATTTTTTTTTCTTATGGATGTGTTGTAGTCATTGGTTACATGAAAATTTCACGGTGTATATACTTAATATACTATACTTAAAAAACAATATAAAATTTAAAAACTATTAGATAAGAGAGATCCGTTTACCTAGCCCGCGAAATTGAAATTTTCTAACGTTTCTTAATATTGCAGATCTGTAAAACTATATACGATATTGCTTTTCATAATAGGTAAGAAAAAAAAAAGTGGAATTGAACTTCTTTTGTAAAAGTCGGTTTAAAATACTGAATTGCAATATGCACACCGCTTTATACCTTTTCCTTTGTGTAACGTTACACAATGTTACACCAAAGAACAAGATTACGTGGCGTCAAAATAGTATCAAACAAATTACACGCAAATCTTTCTCTAGAAAGATTTAATTTCAGTTGGATTCTCTCATGAGTATACGTAATCACATGTACATATATATAAAGATTATTTATTGGTACTTATAAAATCCACGTTACTCGGAGGAACATAATTAGTGACAAAAATCGAGAATCAGAGTATAGTCAAAATGTCAGTAAAAATAAGGGGGCTGCCCTGTTATTTCTTAGACTGGCAGTTGCGTATTGTTCTGCCACTGCTAAATAAACTAGAGATATGTTCAAAGTAAATCAATTTTAGCGTGATTTCGTCGTTTTCACAGAAGTATTACACAACACCAACAAAAGTGGACATATATTTAAATTCAATTCTATTTTGTTATAGTTTAAGAGCCATTTTACATTTTTGCGCGAATATCTAAGATTTTAGTCGCCTTATTTACCTCTCATCTCATCATTATAAATACTCTGGCTGTTTAAGCAGTTTAGGTTGATTTTCGTTTGAAGGGTTGGTGATTAACAGAAACAACGTCTTTTTTGCACGCTCCGTATATTGACACTAAAAATAATTTCTTTCTAATGAGTGGACTGTATTTATATGTAATTAGATATAGCTAGGTACGTAAGCACGCATACATTCATATGTACGCACCTAACATCTCGGAATCATTTGGACATTCCGCCCACCAAAGAACATCGTTCTTTAATCACACTATAATCATAAACTAAGTTAGTACATAACATGACCTTAGTGGTCACTTTTAGATAATCTATACAAACGACGTCTAAATGGTGTGTTAAAAATAACAAAATTCTTATAAGTACAAAATAGTAGGTGCAATTACCTCAAATCAACAAAATATAACTGCACCTATGCTTAAATAGTAAGTAATAATAACTAATACACGACAGCAAGAAAACTTAATCATTAATTACATCTGAGTACTTAATAAATCCCAAACAAAATAAGCACCTAATAACAAACTCTATAATGAATAGTAGTTACCTATACTTAAGAAGTTTGTCCCGCCCACCGTGACTTGGTTATAATAATTTTACTCAATGAAACAAAATCGTGAAATAAAGTGTAAAGGCATGAAAAACAATAAATTATACACAGTTTGTATAGTAGGTTAATTTAACCTCGACTAAAAAATGTAAAATAACGAAAAGTTTAAAATTGCTTAAAATAATACAAGTAAATATGTTATTTAGTTAAAATGCAAATCTTACTAAGTGGACGCTTATATTCCCCTGTCTTACATTTAACTGTCACAACACGGGTTACATTGTCGTGACCCGTATGTTTTTGTACGATTTTACCTAGACACCACTTAGCTGGCGGAATGTTATCTTCTTTTAAAATGACAACATCACCAATTTCTGGTTCAGCACCTTTGGTATTCCATTTATACCGCTGACTTAGACTTACCAGATATTCCTTGGACCATCTACTCCAAAAATCGTTTACAATTTTTTGAGTAAGCCTCCATCTGTCTAAACCTACCACATTGGATTTAGAATAATCCTCATCAGCTATATTAATTAACGGTTCACCTACCAAAAAATGGCCTGGTGTCAAGGGTAGTGGGTCATTGAGATTGTCACTGAGTAAAGTTATCGGACGTGAATTTAAACAAGCCTCGACTTGTGCTAAAACTGTCGACATTTCCTCAAAGGTAAGCGTAGCATTCCCGACTACCTTACGAAGATGTGTCTTGGTACTACGAACGCCAGCCTCCCACAACCCTCCAAAATTTGGGGCGTGTGGTGGTACAAAGTGCCACGTTGTTCGCTCTAACGTAAGCAACTCCGCTATTTCCTTTGGAAGGGCCGACTTGGCACTGTTGAACATTTCTCTCATTTGTTTGTCAGCGCCAACAAAATTAGTCCCGTTATCACTATACAAATCTTGACAGTGGCCTCTTCTCGCAGTGAATCGCTTGAATGCTGCGATAAAGCCCTTAGCAGTTAAGTCCGTAACAGCTTCTAAATGCACCGCTCGTGTTACCATACAGACAAACAGGCATATATAGCCCTTGTATGACTTAGAACCTCTACCGGGTGAAAATCTAATATTCACCGGACCGCAATAATCTACTCCAGTAGACTTAAATGGTTTACTGGGTTGTACTCTCGCCTCCGGAAGCGAACCCATGAATGGTACCGACTTTTTCGTGGAATACCTTAAGCAAACCACGCATTCTCTAAAACACTTCTTGACACGTTCCTTTGCTCGAAGTATCCAATACTTTGTTCTCAAGAGATTCAACATAACCTGTGGTCCTCCGTGTAACGTCTTGTAATGAGCATCGATAATTATGAGCTTGGAAAAATGATGTTTTGCAGGCATAATTATCGGATGTTTCGTGTCCTCGCATGCATCTGCATGAGTTATGCGGCCACCTACTCTTAATATCCCCTTTTGATCAAAAAACGGACAAAGAGTTCGTAAGGAGCTCCCTTTAGCTACACATCCTCGAGTCTTTAACTGTTTGATTTCATCTAAAAACGCGCGTTCTTGAATAAATTTAATCATTGCCATTAAAGTATTATTTAATTCATTTGCGGTAATAAATTTAGGTAAATACGGTCGCTCACCTTTAGGTAACTTTAAAGTCAATATTCTCCTACAGTACGATATAACTTTCAATAATCTTGATAATGAAGAAAATCTCAACCAAACACACAGCTCGTTAATATTAGATGAAACAATTAAAGACTTGATTTTCTCCTCTTCATGTGTATCTGTGACATCTGTGTTGACCTTTTCTATGTTCTTCTCTGCCAGCCATTGAGGTCCTTTCCACCACAATGGATGGTTATTCAATTCTCGTGGTTGTAACCCTCGTGACGCACAATCGGCGGGGTTTGCATCAGTAGAGACATGTCCCCATTTTTGGTAATCTAAAATATTTAAAATCGTGGACACCCTATTACTAACAAACGTCGCCCATCGACTTGAACCTCCTTTAAGCCAAGCTAGGACAACAGTGGAATCTGTCCAACCGTATAAGTCTTTCTTGGGTATCTCCATTATCTGTGACACTTCAAAAATCAGTTTAGCAGCCAAAGTTGCCCCACACAACTCTAATCGTGGAATCGAAACTTCCTTATCAATTGGCGCAACTTTGGTTTTTGCAGTGACTAAATGTACGTATACATTACTTGATTCATCAGTGACTCGTATGTAAACCGCAGCTGCGTAGGCTGCTTGTGATGCGTCTGAAAACACATGTAATTCCGTTTTAGAGGCTCGCGTTACGTTTAGCCACCTTGGTATTACAAGCTCATTTAAATCAAGTAAATGATGTTTGTAAGTTAACCACTGTCTAAGCAAATCCTCTGTTAAGCAGTCATCCCACTCAAGGCCTGATTTCCAAAGTCTCTGTATAAAGATTTTGGCAATAACTACCACGGGCGCAATCCAGCCTAACGGATCATAAAGTCGTGCTATAACAGACAGTATTTGACGTTTAGTGACCGGCTGCTCTTTGGCGTCAGGTAAGTTGAGCACATATTCAAAATGGTCAGATTTTCGACACCAACTTACTCCGAGTACCTTAATGGAATTATTTATCTTAATTGGTGTATTTTGGTCACTATATTGTTCTCCACTCTTGCCTATGTGTTTCAGAAAGGTCTCACTGTTACTGTTCCACTTTTGGAGTTCAAATCCACCCAATTTCATAAGCTCATTCATCTCACAATGTATTTGCAATGCTTCAGTTATTGTTTCGGCGCCTGACATTAGATCATCCATATAATAGTCTAGTTTCGTTATTTTAGCTGCTAACGGGTATTTATCTTCCTCTAACTCTGCTAGTCTTTGTAAAGACTTAACCGCTAAGTATGGCGCGCATGCCGTTCCAAACGTAAGTCTCAAAAGCTTATAATGTCGTATAGGATCTGACGGATTAGATCTCCATACGATTCTCTGAAAATCAGTATCTTCATCAGCAATTCGAACCATTCTATAGAATTTTGTAATATCTGCTACTAAACCTATTTTATGATTTCTCCACCTCATTAAGATATGCCTAAGATCTTGTTGTAACTTAGGTCCAACAAGAAGATCATCATTTAATGATACGTTATTACTTCCCTTGCTTGACGCGTTGAAAACAACTCTGACTTTTGTAGTATCTTTATCTTCTCTCACCACTGCATGATGAGGAAGATAGACTGCACGCGGATTCTCTATCTCTTGCTCATTTACTTCCGTCATGTGGTTTAAACTTAAATATTCCTCAAATACTTTATTGTACTCTATACTCAACTGGGGATCACGTGATAACCTTCTCTCTAAACTCTCTAACATTTTGATAGCTCTCTGCTTTGACTGACCGTACTGACATTTAGGATCATCAGTCGCAAAAGGTAACCTTACTATAAATCTTCCACTATCATCTCTAACCGTGGTTAAATCAAATAAGTCTTCACATACCTTTTCGTTTCCAGTCATCTCCTTTTGAATTATGTTAGGTTCGTTCTCCATTTCCCAAAATTTCTTAAGTAAATCATTATCTTCTAAATGTACATGCATGCTAGTCAGATTACTTGCTACAGACGACTGAGGTGGTCTTGACACTGTGCCTGAAATAATCCACCCAAAAAGTGTGTTTTGTGCAATTAAACTACCCTGAGATTGCCTAACAATACCGTCAAGCAATATATTTCCGTACACTTCTGCACCTAGCAATATATCGATTTTGCCTGGTGTTGCATAGGTGGGGTCTGCTAAAGGTAGATTATTAATTTCTACCCACTCATGAGTCGTTAGATTGGCTGTGGGAAGCATAGATGTCAAAGAATGCATTACATAAGCGTTAACTTGAATATAATTTGCTGGGTTATGGCGTGATTCCACTTGAAGTGAAACTCTGTGTTTTATTCTCGAATGACCATCTCCTAGCCCCGACACAAAACCATTTACTGGTATACGTTTTAACCCAAGTAACTGGACTGTAGCCTCTGTAACTAACGAGGCTTGAGAGCCTTGATCTAATAAAGCTCGAATATATTGTTTACAACCTTGTGAATTAAATACCTTAACTCTAGCTGTTGCCAGGAGTACCCTGGCAGGCTGCAACTCCTCCCTAGTAAATGTAGTAGTTATGTGGGTATCACCTCGTGCTGTGCTCGCCTTCTCGTGTTGTTCACTCGGTGACACTGTTACCTCACTTGCTTGTTTGGTGATGTCGTTTTTCTCTCTCTCGAAGTGTAGCAAAGTGTGGTGCCTTCTTCCGCATTTCTTGCAGCTCATTGATTGACGACACTTGATGACGGAATGTGTAGGTGACAGGCAGTTGAAACACAATCCCTTAGTTTGCACGAACTCTTGTCTTGCCTTCGGCGCCATAAGTCCGAAACGTTTGCAATGGTAAATATAATGGTTCTCGTTACACATTGCACACTCAACATCGTTAGACTTTGGTTTGTTTTCAACTGATGTGTGGAACGTTTTTGGTTTCTGTGCGGACTTCACTGTCTGTGTTGAACGTTGAGTTGTGGAATCAATCATTTCCAAAGATCTAAACCGGTACTCTAAATAGTCTTTCAACTGCGACCAAGTGGGCAGTCCATCGCTGGACAAAGTATTAAGATACTGTTCCCACTGTTTTATTGACTCCGCGTCCAACTTAGCGACGGTTAGATAAACAATAATTTCATCCCAGTTATCTGTTCTGATGCCTATATTCTGTAGTGACTTCAAACAAGTCGATGTGGTGTCTAGTAAATGTTTTATTGAGTTAGCCGACTCGGTATTTATTTTCTTGAGTCCAATCAGGTTATTCATAATAGCATTGCAGTTGTAACGTTTGTTGTTATACCTTTTTACTAATTGTTTCCACGCTTCCTCATAATTTGCTTCCGTAGTTGCAAAGTTTCGTAAAAGATTCATAGCTTCACCCGACAAATTACTTTTCAAATAATGTAATTTTTGAACTGACGTTATGGCCTTGTTATTGTGAATTAGTGATGAGAACATATCGTAAAACGTTTGCCATTCTTCATATTTACCTCCGAATGTAGGTAGTGTGATACGTGGTAACTTAACATCACTGTAGCTGTTCTCATTATTACTAGTGGCTGAAGCGATTGGCGATTGAGAAAATGGCGATGTCAAAAATGGCTCCAACGCTTCACGTAAACTAGTTTTATATTGCACGTACAGTTCCTCAAACTGTTCGTAATAGCCCTCGGTGAAATACGCTTCTTTTTTATCTTTCGAAGCTGAAGAAATTATAACCTTATGTCCCTCTTTGAATTCCATATATTGTTGCTCAAGTACCTCCAATCTTGTTTCTAAATAAGGCCGTTTTATTCTTTCTTTCGGCGTTTTCTTATAATTTCGTTCGGCTGTCTTCAAATTGTTCATTAACTGTTCTTGTAATGTAACTAACTTCTCCATGGTATTTTTATTATTAGACGCGTCACTGTTTAAATCCCAACACGCTCACTATTAAAGTTATTTAGTCTCAGATAGCACTAATCGTTCAAGTCTCTCACTCACTTATTTAATCTCACGTTGTTAATTAGGCTACACTCGCAAATAACTAAATAGTTCTCACTTAATACACTCAAATAGTTACCGTAATAATTTATAACTCGTTATTAAAACTGTCTCAATATGCTTAAGTAGCCGATCACCGGGCGAATCCTTATCTAAGGAATGCGTCCTTTTGTTCTCGCGGCTCGCTGCGAAGCTCGATCGTAGGTAACACAATCCGGCTCGAAGGACCATATGTTTAAGCAGTTTAGGTTGATTTTCGTTTGAAGGGTTGGTGATTAACAGAAACAACGTCTTTTTTGCACGCTCCGTATATTGACACTAAAAATAATTTCTTTCTAATGAGTGGACTGTATTTATATGTAATTAGATATAGCTAGGTACGTAAGCACGCATACATTCATATGTACGCACCTAACATCTCGGAATCATTTGGACATTCCGCCCACCAAAGAACATCGTTCTTTAATCACACTATAATCATAAACTAAGTTAGTACATAACATGACCTTAGTGGTCACTTTTAGATAATCTATACAAACGACGTCTAAATGGTGTGTTAAAAATAACAAAATTCTTATAAGTACAAAATAGTAGGTGCAATTACCTCAAATCAACAAAATATAACTGCACCTATGCTTAAATAGTAAGTAATAATAACTAATACACGACAGCAAGAAAACTTAATCATTAATTACATCTGAGTACTTAATAAATCCCAAACAAAATAAGCACCTAATAACAAACTCTATAATGAATAGTAGTTACCTATACTTAAGAAGTTTGTCCCGCCCACCGTGACTTGGTTATAATAATTTTACTCAATGAAACAAAATCGTGAAATAAAGTGTAAAGGCATGAAAAACAATAAATTATACACAGTTTGTATAGTAGGTTAATTTAACCTCGACTAAAAAATGTAAAATAACGAAAAGTTTAAAATTGCTTAAAATAATACAAGTAAATATGTTATTTAGTTAAAATGCAAATCTTACTAAGTGGACGCTTATATTCCCCTGTCTTACATTTAACTGTCACAACACGGGTTACATTGTCGTGACCCGTATGTTTTTGTACGATTTTACCTAGACACCACTTAGCTGGCGGAATGTTATCTTCTTTTAAAATGACAACATCACCAATTTCTGGTTCAGCACCTTTGGTATTCCATTTATACCGCTGACTTAGACTTACCAGATATTCCTTGGACCATCTACTCCAAAAATCGTTTACAATTTTTTGAGTAAGCCTCCATCTGTCTAAACCTACCACATTGGATTTAGAATAATCCTCATCAGCTATATTAATTAACGGTTCACCTACCAAAAAATGGCCTGGTGTCAAGGGTAGTGGGTCATTGAGATTGTCACTGAGTAAAGTTATCGGACGTGAATTTAAACAAGCCTCGACTTGTGCTAAAACTGTCGACATTTCCTCAAAGGTAAGCGTAGCATTCCCGACTACCTTACGAAGATGTGTCTTGGTACTACGAACGCCAGCCTCCCACAACCCTCCAAAATTTGGGGCGTGTGGTGGTACAAAGTGCCACGTTGTTCGCTCTAACGTAAGCAACTCCGCTATTTCCTTTGGAAGGGCCGACTTGGCACTGTTGAACATTTCTCTCATTTGTTTGTCAGCGCCAACAAAATTAGTCCCGTTATCACTATACAAATCTTGACAGTGGCCTCTTCTCGCAGTGAATCGCTTGAATGCTGCGATAAAGCCCTTAGCAGTTAAGTCCGTAACAGCTTCTAAATGCACCGCTCGTGTTACCATACAGACAAACAGGCATATATAGCCCTTGTATGACTTAGAACCTCTACCGGGTGAAAATCTAATATTCACCGGACCGCAATAATCTACTCCAGTAGACTTAAATGGTTTACTGGGTTGTACTCTCGCCTCCGGAAGCGAACCCATGAATGGTACCGACTTTTTCGTGGAATACCTTAAGCAAACCACGCATTCTCTAAAACACTTCTTGACACGTTCCTTTGCTCGAAGTATCCAATACTTTGTTCTCAAGAGATTCAACATAACCTGTGGTCCTCCGTGTAACGTCTTGTAATGAGCATCGATAATTATGAGCTTGGAAAAATGATGTTTTGCAGGCATAATTATCGGATGTTTCGTGTCCTCGCATGCATCTGCATGAGTTATGCGGCCACCTACTCTTAATATCCCCTTTTGATCAAAAAACGGACAAAGAGTTCGTAAGGAGCTCCCTTTAGCTACACATCCTCGAGTCTTTAACTGTTTGATTTCATCTAAAAACGCGCGTTCTTGAATAAATTTAATCATTGCCATTAAAGTATTATTTAATTCATTTGCGGTAATAAATTTAGGTAAATACGGTCGCTCACCTTTAGGTAACTTTAAAGTCAATATTCTCCTACAGTACGATATAACTTTCAATAATCTTGATAATGAAGAAAATCTCAACCAAACACACAGCTCGTTAATATTAGATGAAACAATTAAAGACTTGATTTTCTCCTCTTCATGTGTATCTGTGACATCTGTGTTGACCTTTTCTATGTTCTTCTCTGCCAGCCATTGAGGTCCTTTCCACCACAATGGATGGTTATTCAATTCTCGTGGTTGTAACCCTCGTGACGCACAATCGGCGGGGTTTGCATCAGTAGAGACATGTCCCCATTTTTGGTAATCTAAAATATTTAAAATCGTGGACACCCTATTACTAACAAACGTCGCCCATCGACTTGAACCTCCTTTAAGCCAAGCTAGGACAACAGTGGAATCTGTCCAACCGTATAAGTCTTTCTTGGGTATCTCCATTATCTGTGACACTTCAAAAATCAGTTTAGCAGCCAAAGTTGCCCCACACAACTCTAATCGTGGAATCGAAACTTCCTTATCAATTGGCGCAACTTTGGTTTTTGCAGTGACTAAATGTACGTATACATTACTTGATTCATCAGTGACTCGTATGTAAACCGCAGCTGCGTAGGCTGCTTGTGATGCGTCTGAAAACACATGTAATTCCGTTTTAGAGGCTCGCGTTACGTTTAGCCACCTTGGTATTACAAGCTCATTTAAATCAAGTAAATGATGTTTGTAAGTTAACCACTGTCTAAGCAAATCCTCTGTTAAGCAGTCATCCCACTCAAGGCCTGATTTCCAAAGTCTCTGTATAAAGATTTTGGCAATAACTACCACGGGCGCAATCCAGCCTAACGGATCATAAAGTCGTGCTATAACAGACAGTATTTGACGTTTAGTGACCGGCTGCTCTTTGGCGTCAGGTAAGTTGAGCACATATTCAAAATGGTCAGATTTTCGACACCAACTTACTCCGAGTACCTTAATGGAATTATTTATCTTAATTGGTGTATTTTGGTCACTATATTGTTCTCCACTCTTGCCTATGTGTTTCAGAAAGGTCTCACTGTTACTGTTCCACTTTTGGAGTTCAAATCCACCCAATTTCATAAGCTCATTCATCTCACAATGTATTTGCAATGCTTCAGTTATTGTTTCGGCGCCTGACATTAGATCATCCATATAATAGTCTAGTTTCGTTATTTTAGCTGCTAACGGGTATTTATCTTCCTCTAACTCTGCTAGTCTTTGTAAAGACTTAACCGCTAAGTATGGCGCGCATGCCGTTCCAAACGTAAGTCTCAAAAGCTTATAATGTCGTATAGGATCTGACGGATTAGATCTCCATACGATTCTCTGAAAATCAGTATCTTCATCAGCAATTCGAACCATTCTATAGAATTTTGTAATATCTGCTACTAAACCTATTTTATGATTTCTCCACCTCATTAAGATATGCCTAAGATCTTGTTGTAACTTAGGTCCAACAAGAAGATCATCATTTAATGATACGTTATTACTTCCCTTGCTTGACGCGTTGAAAACAACTCTGACTTTTGTAGTATCTTTATCTTCTCTCACCACTGCATGATGAGGAAGATAGACTGCACGCGGATTCTCTATCTCTTGCTCATTTACTTCCGTCATGTGGTTTAAACTTAAATATTCCTCAAATACTTTATTGTACTCTATACTCAACTGGGGATCACGTGATAACCTTCTCTCTAAACTCTCTAACATTTTGATAGCTCTCTGCTTTGACTGACCGTACTGACATTTAGGATCATCAGTCGCAAAAGGTAACCTTACTATAAATCTTCCACTATCATCTCTAACCGTGGTTAAATCAAATAAGTCTTCACATACCTTTTCGTTTCCAGTCATCTCCTTTTGAATTATGTTAGGTTCGTTCTCCATTTCCCAAAATTTCTTAAGTAAATCATTATCTTCTAAATGTACATGCATGCTAGTCAGATTACTTGCTACAGACGACTGAGGTGGTCTTGACACTGTGCCTGAAATAATCCACCCAAAAAGTGTGTTTTGTGCAATTAAACTACCCTGAGATTGCCTAACAATACCGTCAAGCAATATATTTCCGTACACTTCTGCACCTAGCAATATATCGATTTTGCCTGGTGTTGCATAGGTGGGGTCTGCTAAAGGTAGATTATTAATTTCTACCCACTCATGAGTCGTTAGATTGGCTGTGGGAAGCATAGATGTCAAAGAATGCATTACATAAGCGTTAACTTGAATATAATTTGCTGGGTTATGGCGTGATTCCACTTGAAGTGAAACTCTGTGTTTTATTCTCGAATGACCATCTCCTAGCCCCGACACAAAACCATTTACTGGTATACGTTTTAACCCAAGTAACTGGACTGTAGCCTCTGTAACTAACGAGGCTTGAGAGCCTTGATCTAATAAAGCTCGAATATATTGTTTACAACCTTGTGAATTAAATACCTTAACTCTAGCTGTTGCCAGGAGTACCCTGGCAGGCTGCAACTCCTCCCTAGTAAATGTAGTAGTTATGTGGGTATCACCTCGTGCTGTGCTCGCCTTCTCGTGTTGTTCACTCGGTGACACTGTTACCTCACTTGCTTGTTTGGTGATGTCGTTTTTCTCTCTCTCGAAGTGTAGCAAAGTGTGGTGCCTTCTTCCGCATTTCTTGCAGCTCATTGATTGACGACACTTGATGACGGAATGTGTAGGTGACAGGCAGTTGAAACACAATCCCTTAGTTTGCACGAACTCTTGTCTTGCCTTCGGCGCCATAAGTCCGAAACGTTTGCAATGGTAAATATAATGGTTCTCGTTACACATTGCACACTCAACATCGTTAGACTTTGGTTTGTTTTCAACTGATGTGTGGAACGTTTTTGGTTTCTGTGCGGACTTCACTGTCTGTGTTGAACGTTGAGTTGTGGAATCAATCATTTCCAAAGATCTAAACCGGTACTCTAAATAGTCTTTCAACTGCGACCAAGTGGGCAGTCCATCGCTGGACAAAGTATTAAGATACTGTTCCCACTGTTTTATTGACTCCGCGTCCAACTTAGCGACGGTTAGATAAACAATAATTTCATCCCAGTTATCTGTTCTGATGCCTATATTCTGTAGTGACTTCAAACAAGTCGATGTGGTGTCTAGTAAATGTTTTATTGAGTTAGCCGACTCGGTATTTATTTTCTTGAGTCCAATCAGGTTATTCATAATAGCATTGCAGTTGTAACGTTTGTTGTTATACCTTTTTACTAATTGTTTCCACGCTTCCTCATAATTTGCTTCCGTAGTTGCAAAGTTTCGTAAAAGATTCATAGCTTCACCCGACAAATTACTTTTCAAATAATGTAATTTTTGAACTGACGTTATGGCCTTGTTATTGTGAATTAGTGATGAGAACATATCGTAAAACGTTTGCCATTCTTCATATTTACCTCCGAATGTAGGTAGTGTGATACGTGGTAACTTAACATCACTGTAGCTGTTCTCATTATTACTAGTGGCTGAAGCGATTGGCGATTGAGAAAATGGCGATGTCAAAAATGGCTCCAACGCTTCACGTAAACTAGTTTTATATTGCACGTACAGTTCCTCAAACTGTTCGTAATAGCCCTCGGTGAAATACGCTTCTTTTTTATCTTTCGAAGCTGAAGAAATTATAACCTTATGTCCCTCTTTGAATTCCATATATTGTTGCTCAAGTACCTCCAATCTTGTTTCTAAATAAGGCCGTTTTATTCTTTCTTTCGGCGTTTTCTTATAATTTCGTTCGGCTGTCTTCAAATTGTTCATTAACTGTTCTTGTAATGTAACTAACTTCTCCATGGTATTTTTATTATTAGACGCGTCACTGTTTAAATCCCAACACGCTCACTATTAAAGTTATTTAGTCTCAGATAGCACTAATCGTTCAAGTCTCTCACTCACTTATTTAATCTCACGTTGTTAATTAGGCTACACTCGCAAATAACTAAATAGTTCTCACTTAATACACTCAAATAGTTACCGTAATAATTTATAACTCGTTATTAAAACTGTCTCAATATGCTTAAGTAGCCGATCACCGGGCGAATCCTTATCTAAGGAATGCGTCCTTTTGTTCTCGCGGCTCGCTGCGAAGCTCGATCGTAGGTAACACAGTCCGGCTCGTTATGGACCATATGTTTAAGCAGTTTAGGTTGATTTTCGTTTGAAGGGTTGGTGATTAACAGAAACAACGTCTTTTTTGCACGCTCCGTATATTGACACTAAAAATAATTTCTTTCTAATGAGTGGACTGTATTTATATGTAATTAGATATAGCTAGGTACGTAAGCACGCATACATTCATATGTACGCACCTAACATCTCGGAATCATTTGGACACTGGCATTGACGAATACATGTAAAAATAGATCAATCTTTTGTTTTGTTACTTTTAGTAGCACATTTACAAAAACTTATTTGTTTACTTTGTAGTAATTAATCTCCCACAACTAGTTTTCTTAAAAATCAGCGCAGGGTCAATTTCTGACTCCTATTTCTATCATTAAAATGTAGAAATTTGAGTAAAACAAAATACACAAAACATCAGACATATAATCTAGTTGTTACATTTTGTACTAGAATATGGATTTTTAATAACATTAATTTAAAAAAAAAAAAATCTTATGGCAATTTTTACGATTTATTCGCAATTTTATCGCGTTTTTTTTGGTTTGAATAAAGCATAATTACGTTAAAAAGTTCATGTCAATATAAAGTATACTGTATAACAAATCGTATTCTCAAGTTTTATTTAAATCCGTTTATTTAATTACACATAATATCGTTTTTGAAATCACTCTAAATTAGAATAAATTACGATGCACAAGCAGGCAGCGTTTAGTACGGCGCAAGCGCCCAACGAAGAAAGACCTGTGCCACTTTTTCCCGCGTCTCAGTTTTCGGGTACTCGTATCGTGAACGCAAAAATATACTACAACTACAACATTTTGCTACTGTTCGCATTTTATTTTTTGTATAAGAGTTTCGTTTATTATCAAGTAAAGCATTATTTTGATAGGTTGTAGAAAAAAATTGACTAAAATTTAATTTGATTAAAAATTTATTTTGATTAAATCTGACTATTTTTAGTCGCGATTAAAAAGGTGTGGAATAAAACTAGTGGTCTTGAACAAAAGTTCACACCAACGCCTCACCTCACGTGCAAAAACAGTACTGTATTTTTTTTTTCTTTTGCTCATATCTCGAAAATGGCGTGTCCTATCGCAAAAGTAATGAAATTTTTGACCCCTTTATAAAACCATATAAATGTCAACACGTGGGTAATATTTTTTTTATAGAATTCAAACAAAAATTGAAAAATCTAAATATATAAAAGGCAAACCTGACTGACTCATCTATCAACACACAGCCGAAACTACTGAACGGATTTCGCTGAAATTTGGCATACAGATAGTTGTAATGACGTAGACATCCGCTAAGAAACGATTTTTGAAAATTCGCTCCCAAAGGGGGTGAAAAATGGGTTATAATTTTGTATGGAAGTCCGTCATTTTTAGAGCTACAAGCCTGAAACTTTGTTTTTAGGTTAACAAATAGAAATAAACAATTATGTGTCCTAGGGTTTTTGAAAATTCAACCCATAAGGGGGTGAAAAAGAGTTTGAAAGTTTGTATGGGGAAACAAGTTAAACTATTTTATTCGAAACTTCACAGGAGTATTCCTATCAATATATGAGTAAACACGTGTGCCGGACTCTTTCAGAATTCAACCCCTAAAAGGTAGAAAAGGGGTGACAAATTCTGAAAATGAACATGGGTATCGTTTGATTTATTGGGTTTCCGAAAACAACAACTATTTCACAAAAACTGCACAAAAACATAAAACAAAATAGACAAGAAGATTTATACAAAAAATTGCACAAAATTACACCTGAACAAAAATAATATAATTTAAAAATAAAAAAAAAACAATGAAAATAAACAACTAAACCAATTTAATTTTTTTTTTCAAATTACATGGCAAAACCAAAAGAAATACTAAGGTGAGAAATACTAACCTATTTTGTATTGATCCTGAATGATCTTCCCATTGAATTCAAACGAATACAGTTTCCCCTCAAAGTGCTTTGCAATGACTAGAATCACAAGGGCAGACATTAAAATTTGTGGGAATAGACTTGAGAGAAAACTGTTTTTCACATGGGCAATTCTATGTGGCTTGCTCTCGCGTAAGCTTGCTCAGTAGTTTGATAATTTTGGCATACAGTAATAGATTAGCAAAAAATGTGGTGTATAAAGAAGTTTTGTAGTTTACTAGCTTTTGGCCGTGACTTTGTCCGTGCAATTCTACTTCCTTTCTTAGCACTCGCTTACGCTACGTTAGCTACGAAGTCGCTGGCAAAAGCTAGTTCCATATAAAACACGTCCAGGCCGACCCCTTGCGCGCGCCTTCGTCTCTCAACAAGTTCATTGCGTAACGCACATAAGTAAAAAGTTGCGAAGCCAAAAGAAAAAAAAATACCACGTTGAGTCGCGATTGTCAAATTTGATTTTAGTCGTGTCAAAATAATTTTTAAATTTAGAGATTATTTCTTGCAGAATAGCGTAACAATTCTCATAGCTAAAAGTAAGGAATTTTAGAGATAGTTTAGTTCGGTGTACAACAGAATCGGCACCAATATGTAATTGTTTGAATTTTTAATTTTTATTGTATACTGTTCATAGCATATATTTGTATTTTTTTATTAGTCTAGAAATCTTTATTAGACTGACTAAATAAAAGTAAGTATTTTCATAAATCTCTAAATACCGCATTATAATTCTAACGGCTCATGATTGTTTAGGCCGGCTCGACACACGCGTTACATTGTTTGTATTGTGCATGTGTGGATAGCTACGCACACATACATAAGATTGCCGTCTTTTACCTACACTCGAGCATATAAATTTTGTGAGAGGGCTCTTAACAATTTATTCATTGTTTTATTTTTTCGGTAGGTCTTCCTATCTTCGTTAATATACCCCGTAATAAAAATAATATTTCATTTAAAAAGGCGTCATTGATTTTTTTGTAATGAAGAGCATCAAGAAAATGTATAGGAAATGAACGAAGAGTCTTAAGACTCTGTTTTCATTTTGTATTTTTTTAAATTAAATATAATGTAAATGGGTATTTAGGGTTTAAATTAGTAAGGTAACATTATAAATAATGTTTAGAACGAAACGAATTCATGAAATCGGCAAAAGGATCATAATAATAATAGGTCTTAACCTATACCTATGTATTTTTTATTTGTATTAATCGAAATAATCACCCATGCAATCAATGCATCTTTGCCAACGCAGTGGCTGTTTATTGATGCCCTTCTTAAAAAAAACAGCTGGACGGGAGGCAACAAATTCTTCAAAGGCATTTTGTACTGCCTCTCGGGTATTGAATTTTTTTTCCGTCAAGAAGTTATCCAAATTCTGGAAAAAATAGTAGTCTGTTGGCGCAAGGTCTGGTGAGTAGGGCGGATGATGGAGAGCTTCCAACCCCAGTTCTTGCAACTTGGAGACCGTCTGCTGTGCAGTATGAGGTCGCGCGTTGTCGTGCAGGAGCAGCGGAGACGAGCGATTGACCATTGCTGGTTGGAGATGTGCCAGCTTCTCCATCATTGAGTTCAGTTCTTCACAGTACACATCTGCAGTAATGCTCACCCCGTTTGGTAAGAAGCTGTGATGAATCACACCGGCGCTAGACCACCAAACAGTGACCATCACTTTTCTAGGGGTAAGTTTTCATTTATGGCATTGTTTAGGTGCTGAACCGGGATCCAAACAACTTGCTGAGCGCTTGCGGTTATCAAACAGAATCCATTTTTCATCGCAGGTAACAATGCGGTTCAAAATTCCTTCATTTGTGTGTCTGTTGAGCAGTGCAAGGCACGTCTCGACGCGTACTTCGCGCTGGCGATCATTGAGTTCGTGGGGCACCCATTTGTCAAACTTTTTTACCTTGCCAATTTGACGCAAATGGACCAATATTGTTTTGACGCTAACGTCGAAAGCTGCTGCTAATTCAGCCGTAGATTGTGTATCATCAGCTTCCACAATCGCCTTTAATTCGTCATTGTCGACCAAAGTCTTCGGACGACCGCGAGGTTCAATTTTCAGGTCGAAATTTCCAGAACGGAAGCGAGCAAACCTATAACAGGTGGTGCGTTGGTTTGTAGTGTTAGCTCCGTAAACGTCGTTGATGTTGCGTGCCGCTTGTGCCGCGTTGCTGCCACGACGGTACTCATATTCCATAATTACTCGAATTTTTAACGTATCCATGATGACGAAAAAGATTGAAATGCGATGAAAATGTAACACTAATCAATAAACAAATGACTACTTTTGGAAAAAGAATTCCATGTTTTTAAAATAAAATTAATTTGAAATTAGAATTCTTAGACGAACAAAAATTATTTTGATTTGAAATGGCCAGTACTGCAGAACGGCAATTTCATAAGTGACATAGACCTAAAATGTGATTTTTCAGCGCGGACAAGACATTTTGCGAAAAAGTAAAATTTTTTTGAAAATGTCTTATACTATGCAATCAACAGTCTGCCTTATTGGGCTTTTTGAATTATAGGGATTTTTGAGATTTTATGAAAATGAAAACAAATTAATATACCCGTCAAGTGTCCCTGATGAGAAAAAAAAAATATATATATTACTCCAAATGTCGCGTGTGCACCCGTTGGATCATAAGAATTCTTTTTGCCTAAAATTAACTTTGGTTGATTAAAATTAACGATTTAATTAATCAAAAATTTTTGAAAAAAACGGGCATTTTTTCTTATGATCCCCCGGGGGCTCATAAGGACACTTGACGGATATGTTCAAAAACTAAAACCCAAAAACTGCAAAACCATATTCTAAAAAGTATGAAACAAGAAAATACTCCTCTGAATTACCTGGTCACTGCCCTAAAGCTTATGAACGCTTACTGCTGCTATAATGTATTGTTTAGGTGGCATACGACCACAACTTTCAGATGAGGATATTTTCTTGTTTCAAACCTTTTAGAGTGAGATTTTTGAGGAGCCTAGTTTTAGTGTTTAATTCACTTATTTTTGGGTTAACTCAATAATATATTTTTGAAATGTGCTAATCAATCAAGAAGGCACTATTGAAAAAAAAATGTTTTTAAATCGTCATTGGTGCCGATTCTGTTGTCACAAAATTCTCTAAACTAAACTAAAAATCACTAAAATTTGGTTTATTCCTGTCAAACGACGATTTCCTATTCTGAAATAGACTAAAGTGACACAACTTAACTATATTTTAGTTTGACAGCACTAAGATTGCACTGAGTTATTAGTTTAGTGAAAATGACAATTTTGCTATTCTGAGTTTGCCGGTTTTCACCAAAAATTTTGACTAAAATAATTTATTTTAACTAAATCTGAATATTTTTAATCGCGATTAAAAAGGTGTGGAATAAAACTTGTGGTCATGAACTAAAATTCTCAACAACGCCTCGCCTTCACGTACAAAAACAGTTCTGTACTTTTTATTTTCATTTTGCTTATATCTTGAAAATGGCGTGTCCTATCGCAAAAATAATGAAATTTTCGACCCCCTTAGTATGCCCCGGAACATTTAAATCTCAACACGTGGGTAACATTTTTTTTATATTTTTCAAACAAAAGTGAAAAATTCCATATAAAACACGTCCAGGCTGCACCCTAGCACGCGCCTTCGTCTCTCAAAAAAATCATTCTACGCAATGCACACACAAGTAAACGTATCGAAACCAAAAGAAAAAAAAAATACCACGCTGAGTCGCGATTGTCAAATTCGATTTTAGTCGTGTCAAAATAGTTTTTAAATTTAGAGATTTTTCCTTGCAGAATAGCGTTACAATTCTCATAGCCAAAAGTAAGGAATTTTAGAGATAGTTTAGTTAGTTTAGTTCGTGTACAACAGAATCGGCACCATTGTCTTCTAGAGGCCATATTAAATGTAATGTGACGCCATATAGCATAAAATCAGCGGAGACATTTCAAACGATACCTCATTTGTCAAAATAATGTGGGAGCAAAAACCCACATGAGTATACACACCGATCTATCAATATCATATCCCTCCTTTTTTTTGGGTGGAAAATCATCAAGTTACGTCTCCCACTCTGGGTGGTGCGGGAGGGCGTGTTAGACTTTTACTGATTAAAACCCACCCATGTTCCTTCAGTTGCCCATATGCCAGGGCCACGGTAACTCTTTCGAAAAGATCTCGCGACTCTGGCAGATCGAGCAAGGGTCGGGTGGACTATTTAGTCGGGAGCGTCATGACGGACCTCTGCGGCGAGGTCGGAAAGACGGACGTTTTGTCTTGTGTATCGTACTGGCCGCCCTATTACATTCCTGGAGGAGGGTAATGGGGTCATCAGGGTCGGTCAGAATATCCCTTGGGCGGCGAACTCTACTGATACGGTATAACTAGCGGCCGCGACAACCAGAGGGTTGCGATGGGGGTTACGATTTTATTGAAGACTAGCTTTTGCCGGCGGCTTCGCCCGCATGGAAGTCGGAAAAAATCCCGCGTGAACGTACTACCGCGATAAAAAGTAGCCTATTGTTAATCCAGGTTAATTTTTTTACCTCGAAAGCGCATTTTCATCCGACTTGCTTCAAATTTATCGTCACTGCTCGGCTCCAATGTGTCTTAGCGTTATGTTATATAGCCTATAACCTGCCCGCCTGCCTGCTGTATGGACTACAATCGTACCAAGTTTGGTTAAAATCCGTTCAGTAGTTTTTGACCCATGCGTGCACATACAGACAGACAGACAAAAAAATTACTGATTGCATTTTTGGCATCAGTATCGATCACCATTCATCCTCCAATATTAATCCTCTCTAGTTTTATTATTAAGTATATAAGTATAGAAACGCTTGAAAATGCGGTTCATGAATTGAAGAATAGTGGGGATTCTGAGATCGAGGTGGAGGATTTCATTCCCAACGTACTAAGAAGAAGCTGTTGCCTCACGGAGAAAACGGTTTTGGAGAGTCCGCATCCTACTCTTTTTTGGGTGAGAAATTCATCAAATGACTTGTTCCGCTCAGGGGCGTGTCAGACCTTTATAGACTAAAACCCACCCGTGTTACTTCAGTTGCCTGTGCCAGGGCCTCGGGTTACTGACTAAAGAGTTATCTTTCGAATAAATCCGCAACCCTGGCAGGTATCGGGCCTAGCGGACCACTTCATTATTGCTGACATCTCTGAGGTGCGCCTGGAACACAACGAGCCATCGTCGACCCGGGCATGATCCTTATCGTGCGGCGAGCTTCCCATTGCTCTCCGCCCAGGCAGGGCAGACCTCCACCGTGTCCTCCAGGCGTTCAGCTGGATTTTCACTGCTTTAGGTTTAACAAAAGGGCTACATTTAGATGCTATGTAGAATGCCTTATCTGCAGTCACAATAAGAGTTTGGTGTGGCTTCTAATACCAAATCGATCGTAGTAACTTAAGGGCTTATTACGTTACACGTTTCATCGTGCTCTGTCGGTAAGGACAAGGTCGTGGATACAGCGAGTTAGAGTCCCTAAACAGGGCGTCCGAGTGGACCCAATTTCCCTGACTCCCTGCCGCGCTGAAGATAGTATAAGTAGATGTAATAAAAGATAGGACGTGTGGCCGCAAGCGCAGCGTTCACACGTATGCTTATACAGTAGAATCCGGTTATAACGACGGCGAAGGGACCGGTGATGTTACGTCGTACTAACCGGAAGTCGTACTAAAGGAAATGACAATTTTTGATTTTCATTCAAATCACATTCATTTATACACATACAAACATAATGTATTTAATTATATTTACGTGACCAAGAGAAAAAAAACATTTGAATCAAAATATTTATTTATTTCACATACCTATAATGTATAATAATAATGACACTTTTTTCTTCAACAGAGAAACTTTTTCGTTTTGTAGAAGCCATTCTTGTACGCGAAATCACGCATCACCTGCAAATTAACGCCGCATTCGACATTAGCATTAGGCATTTCGGCATTTAGTCGCATTCGAATCAGCGACGTGCAGGCAAGGGGGAAGGGCGGGGCGGAGATAGTTTCTTACCTACGATTTATTTGTAAACACGTCAACACTCGTCGTTGTAGCCGGACAATTTTGTGTGAAATCCTGTCGTTAAAAGCGGAGTCGTAATAAACGGATGTACTTTCATAGTGGCTCGTATTAAAACCAAACATGCGCCTATACTTACGTCGCTAAAAACGGTTGGTCGTTACATGCGAAGTCGTACTAAACGGATTCTACTGTACCTACTTCTGATGCGGATATATGTATAGGTTTGTGGGCTCTCGAACTATAGCTGTGCGATAACACGGTGCGAACTTCTGAGTCGATTTCAGGAACTTTTAAGGGTATTTAATAATTAAGAATTATGTCATAGGTAGTCTACCTCTGCCGCCGTTCGAGCCAAAGAAAATGCAATCTTATTCCAAGGGCCCTGTTTATCGTGTGTCCTACCTACCAGTTAGGACGCTACTTATTACACTACGCTAGAAAGCCCTGCCGGCAGGGCCCGATAAAACGTTGCGAGCCGAGCAAGAGGTGCCGGTGCCGCGGCAGCGGCCGGTGATTGAACATTTTTGAAATTTCATCTCTCAAATAGATAATAAATAAATAAATATCTTAGGACAACCAACACACTGTTATCTGATCCCGAACTAGGCAGAGTCTATACTATGGCAACCAGACAACTAATAAACATACTTATATATTTCTAAATACATACATATTATATATAAAAGAAAGTTGTGTTAGTTACACTATTTATAACTCAAGAACGGCTGAACCGATTTGGCTGAAAATTGGTGGGGAGGTAGCTTAGAACCAGGAGACGGACATGGACTTTTTTTTAATCCCGTTCGACTATAAAGAAGAAATATTTAATTGTTTGTTTGTATTGAATAGGCTCCGAAACTACTGGTCCGAATTGAAAAATTCTTTTTGGGTTGGGTAGCCTTTTTATTGAGGAAGGCTATATGGTACATAACATCACGCTACAATTAAAAGGAGCGGAGCAGCAACGAAAAGTAGACGAAAATCGGCAGGCAATTCGATGCGACGAAGGTTCAGGGAAGCAAAACTTTGACGCGGACGAAGTCGCGGGCAGAAGCTAGTTACAGATAAATTACACCCAGACACAGAACAAATGATCGTGCTCATCACACAAAGATTTGTCCTGGGTGGGAATCGAACCCACGACCTCAGTCTTAGCAGTCAGGGTCACTCACCACTAGACTAACAGGCCAGTCAGATAGTCCAGAATGAGCAGATTTTTTTTTGCTCCCAAGTTTATTAACCGATTGTTATTAGATTTTTATGTCCAGAAGCAATTGCTTGTCACAAATACCATGTAAGTAAGCATTATTTGAACAGGTAGGAAATAGGAAGTTTTTAAATTTTATAAGTACCTACTTGAATTTTTTTCGTGATGGTTACTACAATTAAAACAATTTATGTTAATTTTATGGAGCAATAAATACTTTTTTAGTAAATGCCTTTTTTATTGTATAGATAACAACATAGAAAAATATTAACAGCCATGATTTCAATGGAATTATATGTTCAATAATTTATAGACCAATAATAGAAACAAGAGTAATGTTGAATTAGTGTTGTTTGTGCCAATATTGTTTTTATCACATTTTAATCTTTGGCTACCATTCTAAAATATTACAACCTTAAAAAATCTGATATGGTCACAATAACTTCATAAATTAATATACCTTACGTATCTAGTTGCTCGCTAATTTTAACTATCATAGAAATATGAAGCTAATGGATATCTTATTATAAAAGCTATACAAGTGCAAACAACTTGAAAAGCCATAAGCTTTGTGGTCAGTTGTACTTCAGATATCGGGCCTAACTTAATTAAAAACAAATTAATTAAAGTCATGTTATTTATAGTTATACTTTCGTTATCTTCAGTTTTATCAATTAAATGTAAGATTATTAACACACGGAGTATCAATTTGGTTAATACAGTCATTTCTTTTTTTGCTATTATTGTTCTGCTTGCATAAAGTAAATTTGTCTCTTCACTGTACTTGGGCAAGCGATGTCTTGGGCATGGAATAATGTGAAATAGTTGAGGCACTGAATACAGAAAGTTTATGATTTGTGGCAAGAAAAATAATAAAACAGTTTTACTGAAATGACTCAATATAGCTACAACTGCAAATGTCATTCCAGAAACGTAACAAAATGTGTCCCCCACAAACACTTTTGAAGGATACCTGAAAAATAGAAAAAGAAACATTTATGTAATAGCAATAACATGATTTCAGCCATGGAAGTTTATTTGATTGTGGGTAGCTTCAGATCATTTCTAAAATTATAAATTCCAACTGTTTATATATAATGTGTAAACACTTGAAGTGACTTATTAATAATGCAATGCCATGCCACTGGAGTAAATATGATTATGAAAGGAAATATGTTAATATATTTTAACCATACAATAGCTTACCAATTATGTTTCAGCAATGCCAGTGTAGTTGCAAGATAAGGTATCATAATATGTAATGAGAAAGTGTGGGCTTTATACTGATCCCCTCTCAATTCAATGATGTCAAAAATAATAATAGAAAACGCTATGATGACAGACTGCCCAACTTCAAGTCCATTGATACCAGCCAATATGTTTATAGCGTTTGTGCAGAATACAGCTAACATTCCCATGTAGATGTAGTACAATACACCTGGAAAAGACGGGAAAAAGTATAAAAAAGGTTGACCACATACATCAAAATCTCTTCCAATGACGCTCTAAGCCAAGATGCATACCCCTTTACGTTAGTTGCTATAGTTTTCAGTTTTTTAGCCCTGGCTGTAGTTCTTAATTCATTTAGGTTGTTACAAGCAAGTCCAGTTAAGCAGGATATGTATCATAGGTTAACTGGTGAAATGTTATTTCAAAAAAAAATATCTAAATCTCTTTATATACAAACAGTACATACCAATGTTGATGGAAACTCCCAACCATTGCCTCAGAGGAATAGGAACTACAAAAGTAGTGGAATTGAAGTTCACATAGTAAACCACAAGCAGGGGTAGTGATGCCACTGTGGGCAGTAACAGTTTATATCTCCATCTCAAGTCCAAAACATCATCAGCGAAGCCAAGAAGGAGCATACAGCAGATGGATAACAATCCTGCCAACAGTTCTGCAAACTAAATAAAACCCATTATCCTAACTAATATTATAAAATAAAGTTTGTTTGCATATTGCACTTTCACAGAGCTGAACAGTGATAAAATTTGATACAGATGGACCATGACCCGAGTAAGGACATAGGCAACTTTTCATCCCAGATATCTGTCGAAGTCGCGGGTGATAGCTACATACATAATCTTTGACTCTCATTAATACTAACCATAAGGAGACACTGCAATTTATACTGGTTTGAATTGAAAATTTAAATAATCTCTTACCTCATTGTGAGGGAACTGCTGTGTGTCCATCAAGCCATTACCAAAGACAATTGGTATAAATATAAAGCTCGTAATTAAGAAGACACATCCAGATACAACACCTATAGCTTCTGGGCTGAAAATAATTAAAAGCAAGGGAGTAAGAAATATAGCTAGGCCTTCCCTCAATGACTTCACATAACTCCCAAAAAAACCTTATCATACGTAGCTAAAGATTTTTTTTTTTAATTTACTTACATTTTTTTCTTACTAGTTTTACATAGATCTATTCCAAATAGACCGGCTTTAACAAACAAGTCTGTAAGGTTGGGTATTAATTCATCTGTTATGAAGAAGGCTACCGCCGAAAGTATTAATAATATAAATATTTCCCACATCTTGCAGGTTATCTATTATGCAAATAGTATCATTAGCAATAAGATAAATACAGTAAAATTGTACGAATTTTTATTCAATAACATTGAATTGATACTTGACACTGACAGCCGAGTCACCGAGCGACGTACAGTGACAGTAATAAGTACCGTACACAAAATAATTTGTGAGTTGGCCAGGCTACTTATAGGGCTGCCAATAGAGCTAACTATTATTTAATCGTTGGGTCCCAGTTAAAATAAATATATTTATTCTGATTTTACAAAAACATAATCTGTTGAAGTAATTTTCTTTTTCCTGGTTTTAACAGAACACTAGTAATATTTATGAAATTATACGAAGCGACACGTAAACAGTAAAGTACGTAAAATATCACAGTAATATTTACCCTAGTTAAAATAAGGTAGAGATCGTTAAAATTGAATAGCCGTGGATACGGATCCGAATACGGATATTTTGTATCAACATCCGCGAATACGAATACGGATCTTAACTTTTTTACTCAATCAGTGTCTATGCGCGTGACCGCAGCAACGATAGTTGACACCACTTGACGCTTTTCAGGACATTGACAGGATATGTTTCGACTGGCATTGTGGGGATTTTCTTTCGTTTTATTAATAATTTAGACACTAAATATTTGTTTTTTGCTACGCACCATTGTCCCACTCAGGGGCAAAGGCCTCCCTCCACTACTTCCATATTTCGCGAACCCGTGAGTCCTCCTTTCAGTTTTGACGGAACCTATCCAGCTCGTCCTACCATCTCCTACGTGATCTGCCGTAACCCCGCCTCACTGTTTCAGAGCACCAGTTCTGTGCTACTTGGGCACACAATTTTTTGGCATGTGGCAAACATTTGATTTTAAGAAATAAAAAATAATCTGAAATATTAAAGAAATTGACAGATTCTAGTAGCTTCGTACAGCTTGGCAAAAAAGAGTCTGACACGGTGACAATTGGAACTAAAATATATTTTTTGTGGCAACACTGCTTTGTTTATCAAGTACAAGTAGCTTCTCTGTCATTGTGTTATGTTCCCAGTTGTATTTCACTTAATTCTAATTAACTTGTTATTGTTTTTGTATATATACAAAATTAATAAAACAATCAGGAGTAGTGGTATGAGCTGTGATATACCAAATTTTTGAAAGATATTTGGCGGAATCGGAAGCAGAACAAATTTTATCTCTGATTGACAATGTTTTCGAAAGAACTGCTGACATAACAGGTATTTATCCAAGAAATTTATGTTTTAGTCAATGCTAGTCTTTGTGTTTCCTTTCTAATACTTCGTTTTATCGGTACTATATGTTTCAAGCCATTTTATTGTTTTATTTACTAATGGATTAATTAAGGTTATGTTTACTATTTTGACAAATCGCGAGTACGTTGACTCTTTATGGTTGATACTTGAAATTGAAAAATGGACATGGAATTACTACGATTGTTTTTATGATTTCCTTAAGGTAAATCTGTCAATACAATTAGAACAATTGTTGATGACGGTGAAAAAAATAGAGAGTTTAACATAAAATAAAACTTACCTATTATTTTTTCATCAATATCCGGAATCCATCTTGAGTCAAGCACCCGTCTTTCAGGCTGTTGTCAGCATTTCCTTTGCCTCTCCGCTGGTGCCGCCCTCTATACTTACCGTTGGTACTAAGTATTTCAAGCGCGCCTCGGGCGATAGCCCGATTGAC
This sequence comes from Aporophyla lueneburgensis, assembly GCA_932294355.1. NCBI lineage: Eukaryota > Metazoa > Arthropoda > Insecta > Lepidoptera > Noctuidae > Aporophyla > Aporophyla lueneburgensis. The sequence continues at coordinate 13,389,253 of OW028746.1, read as the reverse complement.
CGTCATTGTGGAACTCATGATGCACCAGGTAGACCTTACCTGGATTCCGGATATTGATGAAAAAATAATAGGTAAGTTTTATTTTATGTAAAACTCCCTATTATTTGTTTTGTATCAATATCCGGAATCCATCTTGAGTGATGTGTTTGTTATCACCTGGTGCGCGTAACCCAAAGACGCTATAATGTGTATAGTATGGATATAAAATAAAAATGGGTTAATAATAAAAAAAAATACTAATGTTTAATTCAGTAATTGTATTTACAATACTGCTTGTAGCCTTACACGAGAAAACCAAATAAAACACAAGAAAACAAAAATAATGGTACCTCATCTTTCAATGTACAGGCTCAAAATAATTCGACAAAGATACAGAATGATTAGGAGTATTAGAATCATTTTGCAATTCCCTTTTATAATAATTTTGGAAAGTATGAATCATTTTCCAATTACCAGTTGCAAGAATTTGATCAATAGGAAAGTTTTCTACAAAATTGAGAGAAGCTACTGCAGATCTTACTGATCCTGGAGTTGCATCAATACCACTAGCTTTTAAGAGAGACCTCACCCATCCGCCAATCACAGTTCTAGACGCGGGTTTGATACCCCCCTTAACTGTAATAAACAAATGTTTAATACTTCCTCGACGGTTTATAGTAATATGCAATAGTTGTCTTCACCAAAATACCAAATTTAATTTTTTATCAGGATGTTCCTTAAGCCTCCATCCAGACTGCCTATGGTTATGGTTGTCTGTTTTAGAACCAAATGCTGGCCATAATACAATCGAGTTATCGTTATCAACTAGACTAGTGCTGTCAATTCGCAACAATGTAAGATCGTGAACCCTGCGGCCTGATGCTAACAGTAAAAGAGTAGCCACATGTCTCAATACATGAAATATATTATTTTCATCAAAATTATAAGTACTCATGTGTTGCAATAAAAGTTTAGGGTTCCAAAGAGGGGGTTTAGCAGAATTTTCTCGTGCGACAGAAATAACTTTTAATACGTGTTTTATAAAGAAATTTGACGACAAATCAATTTTTGATGTCAGGTGTGTGAAAGTTGAAATAACAGATTTATGTACCAAAATAGTTTTATAGGCAAGACCTATATCACAGTGCAGATGTGCTAAATATCGAGCTACTTGATCCGCAATAGGGTATTTGTAACTAATTGACTGCGACTCACACCATCGCTTCCATCTCCGCCACGCTGGTCTGTAGGTACTGATTGTGGAACTTCTCCAGCTTGACATGAGAAGTTTTTGTTCTTTATCTGTCCAGTCCGTCAACATATCTGACCACCCGAAATCAGCCAAGCCTCCAAGTGTAGGTCTTGCACCTGCGGCGGATGTGTCCCTGTTCTGGTATCTATCAGAGTGCGTGCTAGATCTGGAATTAGAAAAGGGGGATGCCGTGCCCGCCGCTGAACATCTGCCTGCCAGAATACCTTGTTCCACTACGGGGCAATCAAAATGTAGTTTCCGCTGGCTTGGTTCAGGTGTCTCAGAACCCTGGGAATCAGGTTTGGTGGTGGAAACAACCAAGCTAGGACATAGTGCCACTGATGACAAAATGCGTTGTGGTGTTGTGCTTCCTGATCGTCCACGTCCAATGATGCGTACCTTGGGACTGTGTGAGCTGTTCTCGATGCAAAAAGGTCTATTTCCTAGATAGCAACGACACAAATATTTCGAATGTGGGGCATCCACATTCGAAATATTTGTGTCGTTGCTGTCTTCGTGAGATGCCACTCTGGGCAAGCCTTCTGCCGAGAAAGAGCATCCACTTCTGCATTGTATCTGCCCGGAAAATAATATGCTGTCAGATAAATGTTCTGCTTGTCTAGAACAGCAAGTAATTCTATTTAGAATAAGTTTGAGGTACTGATTTTGTTGATATAGTTAATTTATCCACCCCCCCAATTTTTTGAAGGTAGGTTTGCACTGCCTCGTCATTAAAAAGTGATTCAGTACTGGGAAGAATTTTATGTAATACATCGCGATGAAAGCCTTCGGAAATCTGGCGCAACAAAGCTTCTCGACGTATATTTATTAAATCAGCCCTACGGCCGCACACTATTTGTAACAAGTCATCAGTAACCTTACTATACGCGGATTCTTTCGAAAACAATGTCTCCAATTTTTCAAATAACGTGTTGGGTGTCAATGTTTCTCTAGACTCATTTGACCAATCCACCAATGATTGTAATGTTATATGCAATTCGTCTTTTTGAGAGAGTAAAGCATTCGTTAATCCAGCAAAGGTTCGTTCCAATAAATATGAGCGTGAATCTTCTTTTAACATATCCGATTCAAAACGCTTTTAATTCGTCGTTAACATTTAACTCGACAAAACCGGGGGTAGCTGAATATTTCTTTTGTGCCTCCGAAAACCGAACGGCATACCAATCGTCACATTTAAAACGCTGTAGTACCGTGAATTTTTTAAGAAATACTTCATCCGCTCGCGGGTAAATCGGATCTTTTACCGTTGTACTGACTTCCGACAAAATCTGAAGTTTGTTATTTTCAGGTCGTCGTAAGTTTAAATCGTTTAAGGTAACTGGTGTACTCTTTGTAGCACTCGAATTTATATTTTCAACGTTGGAGTTTTGCGAAATAAGATTCGTTAAATAGGCCACTTGTTGTGACAAGAACTCAAAATGTGCATAACTCACGGTTTAGGAGTCCCTTCTCACTCTGCGTTTCTCCGGGCTAGGTCCACTACTCGTAGAGGAATCACTATGACAATCCTTTGTACTGGGTGTCTGAGAACGAACCCGTTTACGCGATAATGAACCGCCATTAACACTTTCTGACTCTAAATTATTATTAGAATTTTCCATACTGACAACGGAGAGGTAAAATATAATCACGAATCTAAAACTTAAATAGTTTTACCAAATTTTTTAAATGAAGTAGTGTAGAATTTTTTCGCGAAGTTTAAATATTACTGACAACTAAACGGCGCGAAAAACGACGCTTTAAATGACGGTCAATCGGGCTATCGCCCGAGGCGCGCTTGAAATACTTAGTACCAACGGTAAGTATAGAGGGCGGCACCAGTGGAGAGGCAAAGGAAATGCTGACAACAGCCTGAAAGACGGGTGCTTGACTCAAGATGGATTCCGGATATTGATACGAAACAAATAATAATGGAATTTTTTCTACACTCGGAAAACACCAAAAAGGTCGCGCGAAGGAAGTTTTGACTGATTTGTGTGCAATGAAAAGTTCACTTTTCTACACTGTAAAGAAACAGGCAAGTATTTTTTGTTATTGCTATTATCGCATACCAAATACCACAGTGAGAAAAGTATAATCAACACTTTTTATTTTTCAGGTTCCTACCCTACGTAATTTCTTACCTGTAGTTTGAGAAGACTTGGGTTATAGTGGGAGCCGTGAACGTCTAAGAAAGATTTCAAGCTCTTTAGGTTTCATAAATAAGAAATGTAAAACTGACAGATCAGCGTTAATGGAAGCATCTATAGCAGCGAAAAGAAATTCACGAATGATGTTATCAAAGAACTCAGACGTACAGACGCCACCAGGTCAAGCTACCCGAAACTGTCAATTTTTCCCAATGAAACTTGAACCTAATGCTCTAGAAATAAAGTCGAAAATCTATCAAAGAAATCTGACAGATTGTAGTAGCTTGATGTGTTGGCGTCTGTACATAGAAGCACAGTTCTTAAGGATTATTCGTGCCGATTCTACTGGGGACATGTCCCCACGGTTAGTTCTCGCTTAGTGGCGCTGACGGCAGAATCATTCTCGCGCTCACTCACTCTCGTAGGCTCAAGCAACGAATTCAGATCCGGCCTGCACCCCACACCGCAGCGCGACTGCAGCGCTGCCCAAGCGGCTGTTTGGGTCGCCTTAAGTTTGTCTTCAAACCGGCCATAAGAACTGTGCTTCTATGTACGTCTGAGTTCTTTGATGTTATGTCACGCTTGTCTTTTTAAATAAATCCTAAATTTTAGCGCGTTCTTTCATTTTCATCGTCATGTAGATAGTGATAGTGGTATGTACCCCACATAGACATATCTGATGACTTCATTAAATTTATTCGATATGGCCCAAGTACCTTTCGAACGCGACATGTTGTAGGTAGTCTCCTACTTCCGATTAATTTCCGACAGTAAGCAACTGTTATTCGCCTTCTTGTCGACTATAAATTGTCAGCATTAACAGGATTCGTTTATTATCATTCATGTTAAATTCGATGCAGTCTATATCGAATGGTTGTGAATACTCTCGATGGTGGCCGCAAATGCGACTGCTGAAGTTCAGTCGATTTCTTGGGTGTCGGGTTCAATCGGCAGTATCTGAATGTGATTTAATTTATTTTTATTCTGAATCAGTTTTCATTGCTTTATTATGATGGTATAGGTTGCCAAAAAAGAGTCTGTCGTGGTAACCATTGGAACTAAAATATATTTTTGGTGGCAACACTGCTTTGTTTATCATCAACAAGTAGCTAATCTGTCATCGTGTTATGTTCCCAGTTGTATTTTACTTATTTCTAATTAACTATCAATTATTAATCTATACTAATATTATAAAGCTGAAGAGTTTGTTTGTTTGATTGAACGCGCTAATCTCAGGAACTACTGGCCCGAATCGAAAAATATTTTTTGCGTTCGGTAGCCTTTTTATCGCGAAAGGCTATAGGCTATATAACGTCACGCTACAATCAAGGGAAGCGGAGCAGTAATGAAAAATGTTGCAAAAACGGGGAAAATCGCACGGGTAGGCGATTCGACGCGACGGGAAGGGTCGGAGGAACAAGAAATTTTACGCGGACGAAGTCGCGGGCAAAAGCTAGTGCTTTTGTATATATAAAAAATGAATAAAACACTAAGGAGTAGTGGTGTGAGCGGTAATATACCAAGTTTTCGTAAGAAAATTGGCGGAATCTGAAGCGGAACAAATTTTGTCTCTGATTGACAATGTTTTCGAAAGAACTGCCGACACAACAGGTATTTATCCAAGAAATGTATCTTTTAGTCAATGCCTGTTGTTCAACCGTGAACATACTATAGTTGCACGCGCCAACAATAGCATCACAGCGTCAGCGACACACATACGGTCCACGCGCCGGCAACACCAGCACACCGTCAGCACTAAGATGTGGCCTACTGAGATCTTCGCTTCATCGGCTCGATACACACACGACACACATGTAAATAGCCATCAATGTGTATTTACCACAAAAATTGTATATAATTAAGTTCATTATTGTAATAAAGTTAGTCATCAAGCTGGAGTCGAGTGTGATTTATCTCCTTACTTCCTCTTACTGTGGCCAAGACACCTTTAGCCATCATCGGTCCTATGAGTCTGTGGGATCGGCAGTAAGAAAACCATTTCCTGTGTACATTGCACGACGTACACAAAACCCTCTTCCTACCCAAACTCCGTCTGTCACCGTAGGTCTCCTTGTGACAGACTTCCCTCTCGTGTAACCAACGTAACCTACGTTTGGTGTGGTTTGTATGGTAGGCTAGGGCTAGGATAACTGGGGTGCTAGGTAGTTACTGTAGGGCTAGGTTTGGCGTCAGTTGGGCTTTAGGTACTGATCCAGGTTCAATTATCTCAAACGTAGTCACGTCGTACACACTTGGAACACCGGCCGTACTAAGCTGTAAGTCCCGGTGTGTACATTTGGTCCTTCGAGCCGGATTCGAGTGTGATTTATCTCCTTACTTCCTCTTACTGTGGCCAAGACACCTTTAGCCATCATCGGTCCTATGAGTCTGTGGGATCGGCAGTAAGAAAACCATTTCCTGTGTACATTGCACGACGTACACAAAACCCTCTTCCTACCCAAACTCCGTCTGTCACCGTAGGTCTCCTTGTGACAGACTTCCCTCTCGTATAACCAACGTAACCTACGTTTGGTGTGGTTTGTATGGTAGGCTAGGGCTAGGATAACTGGGGTGCTAGGTAGTTACTGTAGGGCTAGGTTTGGCGTCAGTTGGGCTTTAGGTACTGATCCAGGTTCAATTATCTCAAACGTAGTCACATCGTACACACTTGGAACACCGGCCGTACTAAGCTGTAAGTCCCGGTGTGTACATTTGGTCCTTCGAGCCGGATACATAATCCACTTCAGAAACATCAGCAAACATAGATACCAAAATAGGAGCAATAGAAACAGAATCTGCGGTAGATACTGAAGAAATATCATCTCTCGTTTCTTGAAGAAGTTGAAGTTTACCACACTCATAGTTACACCGAACGCCATATGTATCACGCCGAATATAATCGACAGTTTCATCTTGAATGAGTTTAGGAATATTATGTTGTTTGAAGCGAACTGCCAAGCAGGGTCCAATCCAAATGGATAAGGCGTCTGTATATACGCCGTTTTCGGATCCAATTCTAACATAGTATGATTCTGTAGGACACCATCTTCATACACATTCCGCCAACTAGTCCCAAATATATTCAGAGACTTCGAAAACATGTCGTTGTATATCAAACCAGTGTATATCGAAAATATTCCCATGAGGAGTATAATATATCGTCCGCCGAAGAAAATGTTCCATATTTCGTTGTCTGTCTTTGTTTTGGCGAATTTCTTCTCGTAAATGACTAGGATAGCTGCGAAGGCCGTCATGATGATGCCATGGCCGACGTCCCCGAACATCACGGCGAAGAGGAACGGGAATGTTATGATCGTGTATAATGCTGGATTGACTTCTCTGTAGCTGGCGATTCCATAGGAATCAATGAGGTTTTGGAAACCTTTGGTGAACTTGTTGGTTTTGTTGAAGGTCGGGGGGATCTCGTTTGTTGGTACGTAGTGTAAAATCGAGGGAATCGGGCTGCCACTTGCTTTCACGCCATTCTCCAGCGCCTTTTGGACCGCAGTGAGGTCTCTCCTTGGTACCCAGCACTCTGCGATGAGGCACTTCTTGACGATGTCCATACTGAACATGTTGAGCGTGTGGTAGATCGCCTTCTCCTTGCGTACGGCCACCATCGAGGTGCTGATGTCGCGGGCTATGTTGGTGAGGACCAGGCGGCGGTGGTTTTCTGTTTGTTCCAATACCATTTCCAAATCCTTGATCCTGGACCCCACTCCAGCCAGCATGTCCAGCTGGTCCTTGTACGTCGGAGGGCATGGGTACAGCGTGGCCTTGAACCCGAAGCAGACCTTCTTCACACGCAGCTTGATCTGCTCGCCGTGGAAGAACACCACGAACACTGTCTTCTGGAGCTCGTGACCCGTAATAGGATCCTTCAAAGGCTCATCAATCTGCGCTTGCTTGAAGAATATATTTCCATGGGATATTCTCCACAACATCTTCTCGAATGCTGGTATCCTGGCTGTCGTGACCACTCCCGCGATGAACCCAAGATGTCCCAACACGGCATCGTTGTTGTAAATTTGTACAGACGCAGATATTTTCCGCTGTGCGCTGTGATCTTGGAAGAATGTCTGCATCTTCTCTATTAGTGTCTTCAGCTCAATTAGGGACAGGTAGTCGCTTTTCAGGTTTCGTGCGTTGCGTGTTATCTCCTGAATTTCTCCTTCGATGAAATCGATCCTTTCCTCTAATATATTGATCTCTCTGGGGCTCAGACTGCATCGGTCTGGTTTCGGCGGGGGAGGTGGTTCAGGCAGCTCCCCAGCTACCCATCGCAGCTTGCGTTCCATTTCACTGCAGCGCCTAACCTCGCTGACGTAACGACGCTGGAAGTCGTTGACGTGGGGGTTTAAATCTCTAAACTGTGCAATCCCAGCCTCACCCAGCTCGTACATGGAGACGTATGCTGCCTCAGGCTGCACGAACAGCTGGCAGAGCACCATCTCCTCACTCCTGAACATCGACCCCATGGTGACTGGTTATCGGTGACGGTTATTCACTGAACTCTTATTTATGTCACTTTAGTTCACTTGGGGTGTTATTTTTTTGTTATATTGTTGTGTGTTCGTATATAGTTCGGTACATCACGTAACTTGGCGCGTTGCCGGCCGGACGAGCGGTGCGCTCGGTCGTGTCGCGACTAGACCAGAAGAACAAGTCCCGAGCCAGAAAACCAACCAGCAAGAGAACCAAACTCGCTTGCTGCCAACAAGACAACTACCAAACCGACAACAGGCCAACCAACTATCACAACGGAACCTGTGTACAGTTTACCACGTCAACACGAAACTATCGAATTATACCAACTGGAGCCTAGGTCCTGAGAGGCGCCAGAATGTTCAACCGTGAACATACTATAGTTGCACGCGCCAACAATAGCATCACAGCGTCAGCGACACACATACGGTCCACGCGCCGGCAACACCAGCACACCGTCAGCACTAAGATGTGGCCTACTGAGATCTTCGCTTCATCGGCTCGATACACACACGACACACATGTAAATAGCCATCAATGTGTATTTACCACAAAAATTGTATATAATTAAGTTCATTATTGTAATAAAGTTAGTCATCAAGCTGGAGTCGAGTGTGATTTATCTCCTTACTTCCTCTTACTGTGGCCAAGACACCTTTAGCCATCATCGGTCCTATGAGTCTGTGGGATCGGCAGTAAGAAAACCATTTCCTGTGTACATTGCACGACGTACACAAAACCCTCTTCCTACCCAAACTCCGTCTGTCACCGTAGGTCTCCTTGTGACAGACTTCCCTCTCGTGTAACCAACGTAACCTACGTTTGGTGTGGTTTGTATGGTAGGCTAGGGCTAGGATAACTGGGGTGCTAGGTAGTTACTGTAGGGCTAGGTTTGGCGTCAGTTGGGCTTTAGGTACTGATCCAGGTTCAATTATATCAAACGTAGTCACGTCGTACACACTTGGAACACCGGCCGTACTAAGCTGTAAGTCCCGGTGTGTACACCTGTCATTGCTTTTCCTTTCTAATACTAAGTTTTATCGGTATTATAAGTTTCAAGCCATTTTATTGTTTTATTTACTAAAAGATTATTGAGGTTATGTTTTCTAGTTTGACAAATCGCGTGTACGTTGACTCTTGATGTTTGATACTTGAAATTGAAAAATGTACCTACATGGAATTAAAATGATTGTCTTTATATTTTTTCAAGGTAAATCTCACAGTACAATTAGAGAAATTGTTAATGAAGGTGAAAAAAATTAAGCATTTTTTCTACACCTGGAGAAACACCAAAACAAGTAAGAATTAGACGATTTTGATCTGTGTGCAATTAGACAAAAACTTCAACACTATAAAGAAACTGGAAAGTATTTTTTTTTTTTTGTTAATGCTGTTATCGCATACCACAGTAAAAAAAGTATAATTTATATTTATTATTTTTCAGGTGCCTATTCTACATAATATATTACCTATAGTTTGAGGAGATGGGTTGTAAATGTAATGAGAGCCGTAAACGTCTAAGAAAGATTTTTACACTATTTAGATTTCATAAATAAGAAATGTAAAACTGAAAAAAATCTATCATATCACCGAAAAGGAATACACGAATGATGTCATGTCACGTTTTTCTTTTTAAATAAAATCTAAATTTTAGTGTGTTATTTCATTTTCATTGTCATGTGAATAGTGATAATGTTATGTACCCCACATAGACATACCTTTTTTTTTTTTGATGGGAAATCATCAAATGACTTCTCCCGCTCTGGGCGGAGCGGGAGGGCGTGTCAGACTTTTACTAACTAAAACCCACCCGTGTTCCTTCAATTGCCCATGTGCCAGGGTCACGGTATCTCTTTCGAACAATCACGCGACCTCGGCAGGCATCGGTCCCTTCAGTTTTGCTGACATCTCTTTGAGGCGCGCGTGGAACACTACGCGCCGTCGACCCGAGCTTGGTCCTTACCGGGCGGCGAGCTACCCATTGCTCGCCACCCGCAAGCTCGCGCCTACGGTGGCCGGGAGTCCGCAATCGACTCCCGACGCCCGGGGCGTCTCCTCCTGCGGTGGCTAGGGACGTGAGGGCGCAGAGACTGCCACTCCCTCACGCGCCCCGCCTCCTCCTTCGCGAGCATTACTGCTTCGCAGAAGGAGGTGACGGCTTCCCATTCCCTCTCGCTCCGTACCATGGCTCGCACCAGGGCCGGACGCGAGAGGTCGCCGCCGCCGATCGCCTCCACGAGGACACGGCGGTGCTCCGCCCAGGCAGGGCACACCTCCACCGCATGTTCCACCGTGTCCTCCAGACGATCCTCGCAATGGAAACACCCGGACGTATCCTCCCGCTTTATCCTGAACAGGAACCCACCGAAGCACCCATGCCCGGTGAGAACCTGCGTCAGGTGGAAGGTGAGGACGCCGTGGCGCCTCTCTATCCACTCCTCAAAGAGGGGACTTACCGCCGCAATTGTGGCGTGCCCAGCACTGGGTTGCGACAATCGTACCCGCCATGTCGCCATGAGATCACACCGGAGCTCTGTCCGCCGTGCCGCGATTTGTCGCGGCAGCGGAGTTTCGCCACGGCGTTTCGCCTCCTCGCGCCACTCCCACATGTGGGCGAACATAGACATACCTGGCGCCTTCATTAGTCAACTGTTCAAGTTTATTCGATATTGCCCGGACTTTTCGAATGCGACATGATAAAGGTACTCTCTGACTTCCGATTAGTTTCCGACAGTAAGCAGCTGTAAGTCACCTTCTTGTCGACTATAAACTGTCAGCATTAACAGGATTCGTTCAGTATCATTCATGTCAAATTTGATACAGGCATACCAACCATCGAATGGTTGTGAATACCCTAGATGGTGGCCGCAAATGCGATTGCTGAACATTATGTCTTGTGTGTCGGGTTCAATCGGCAATCCCTGAGTGTAATTTAATTAATTTTTAAACCGAATAAGTTTTCATTAAGTTATTAGTTATTACGATTGCACTCTTAGATAAAAGGTTATTCCAGCGAAATAATGCGCAATCTACTAAATAAAATAAAAGTAAAAGACTGTGTGCATATCAAGTCTTGAAATCTTGACTGATGAGAATTTCCGAGATCTCGTGTTTGTGAATTAAAACAACAAGTATCTTATCACTTTTAGTCCTAGTATACAGCGTGGCCATACCTGCTAAGCAGGCGCCCTCATTTTTTCCAGACTCTTTTTTGCCAAGCTGTACTCGCATCTCTTTGATAAAACGTTATTTAAGCGAAATAATGCGCAATCTTCTAAATACAATGAAAGTAAAAGCCTGTGTGCCTATCAAGTCTTAAATCTTGACTGAAAAAAATTCCCGGGATCTCGTTTGTTGATTAAAACAACAAGTATATTATCAAAACTGATAAGATACTTGTTGCTGTCCTACTATACACGGTGGTCATACCTGCGAAATAGGCGCCCTCATGTTTTCCAGACTCTTTTTTGCCAAGCTGTACAGGCCAACACATTTCACAGATCTAGGTTCATACACAGTACCTTTACTCGCCGACGCGGTAGCTCGCTATGTTCACAATGATTTCGAAATCCCGTCTACACGCAAATTATGATAGCTGATTAGTCACTAGCAATGTCAAATGTTATGTCGCTGCGTTTGTATCTAGCATAAGCACGCTGACTGCGTGTTGAACCACTAACCATGCCGTTTACTAGAGTCCGTCCAACGAAAGAAGTCCATATAATCGCGGCGCCACATGCATGTGACGGAGACGAAGATGTTTAATTTATCTCAATATCATATTACAGCTTAGAGCATTTAACCTAAATGCTCTAAGTATTACAGTCACTGGTTAATAAAATGCACAACCTGAAATAAGGAAAGGTGTGTGAAGTAGGGGTGTTGTTGTAGGGATGTTACTAACTTAATGTATAACCTAGTGTTTAATAAAATTAGTTCAATTTTTTCCCGCTGGACTTCTTTTGTTTGTCGGCCTCTATATTTGATGGAAGTTGTTAAAATGCTGAACAAAATCTCGTATGAGTTGTGGGTCGTAGATTCGAACCAGACAGGTGCTTTACTTTGTGTAAATTATTTCTTCACCCCTGTTCTCGTACCGGTGAAGGAAAACATCGTGAGGTAACTGGCATGTCCTAGAACCAAAATTTGAGGACATGTGAGATCTACCAAACTCGCACTGGGGCCAAGCGGATTAGGGCCCACTCCTTCTAATCGAGAGGAGGCCAGTGTCCCAGCAGTGGGAACATTATAGGCTGATTATGTATTATAATGGCGCTGAATGTGGCACAGTTACTACGATGCCGCAGTGGGTGAAGAGTGTTTTAGTATGATGGGCACTTATGCGGTAAAGCCGAGGTGTTTGCCATTCCACCACTTTTTTTAAATAGACTGCCGCTGTCATTTTCATAGACAGTTGCTGTTTGCGTGCCACTGTCAATACTACTGTCATTACTATTAGTTAGTTAGTCATTGTCAGTGTTGTGTTTTGGTTTTGTAAGCGAGTGCAATAATTGTCATAAAAATATTTATATTTTTTATTTAATCAACGCCGCGTTCCGTGTTACGGTCACAGCGATGTGAGCGCGCTAAAACCCGTACCGAATTAGCGTGAGCGCGATAACGCTGTCCACTGGATCGTCATAGATGACGTCATGACAGGCGCCATATTGCGATAACGCCGACCATGCCCTGAACCGATATCACTGTGAGCGCTGTCAAATTGACAGCTGTGTTGTTTTGTTTTGAGTTGAATTCATAATATTACATTTTGGAAATTGTGCTTCTGGCTACAGTCGCAACCTAACAAAACAAGAGAAACAAATATATGGTGTATATAAAAAGGAAAACTATTAAGCAATCATGAGTATTCAAGTGATTATAGCCGACGAGCCTAACGGGGGACTCACATTAGAGCAATACGAAAGGGCTTAGTGCTGAATTCTAACTTGGTTGCAGTTCTACCGACTGCTGAAACGATTGTTATGCAAATGTTTTACCCATCACAACGTTAGCAAGAGGTAACTTACAGTTTTTATAGTGTCTACAACCAATGTATTATCAATCAAAAATGTTTATTGAACTGGTACTCGCTGTTTACAGATAGAGAATATGTACAGCAATTGGTGCATGATTTTGATGCAAATATGTACAGCCAACAACCAGAATCACTGCTGAATAAACAAACAGAACAATGTGGTAAGTATTTATAACTGGTTATTAGTAGATACTTATTAGCGGAATGTGCCTGATCTATTTCAATAAAATATCATGTGACAGTTTATGTGGTCAGTTTTATTCCAATACTTAATCTATAACAAAGAAACAAGTGTTATATGCTTTGGTCAATGTTGACAGTAAATTATTTTGGTACAAGAACTTGTCTCATACTCTATCAATTAAAAAGTTATAAAAGCATTTTCTTTAGTACTTATATTAAAAATATCCTGTTTTATTCCATGGTATGTTTATCTATGTGCCAAGTTTCATTCAAATCCATTCATCCAATATTGGTGAATTCAGTAACATAAATCCTCACAAACAATTAATGTAGTATTAGTAAGAAGTGCTTATTTTTATTTTGTTTTATTTCAGTAGATCAAGAGTCACCATCACTATTTATATGGAATGAGGGATGCATTTTGTTGTTGATGCACTCACATTTTATGGTGAAAATATAATATGGATATGGTGAAAATAGAGAACTTTTTGAAAAAATTAGTCATAAGATGGTATATGATATCATAGCAAAGACGATGTGCAACGCACAATATAATGTTAATGGTAACCAGCGCCTGTCAAAAATTAATAGCCTAAAAACCATTTAAAAAAGATAATGGATCATAATACCACATCTAGAAATGATAGGAAACATGGCCGTACTTTAAGATAATTTTATTACTTTATTTATTTCTTTATTATATAAATGTGTTAGAATTACCAACTTTGTGTTATCAAATACCTTAAGGGCGCAGAAAGTTATTAATAATAATTTATGAATGCATATCTAATTTTGTTAAAACAACATATCATCACTCCTTGTCTCTCTGAAGGGCTAGGCAGATGTGTACTTATAGTACACCGACATTTCACCAGTTATGTTTAAGTCCTATGTAACAGGGGGCGAGCCTATTGACATCAACCGGGCACAAATCCAGACTCTGGGCTGCTACTGAATAATTCCAGAAAGAAAAACCTTATAACATTTTGTCACTGTTAAATATAGATTAATTTATGATCAAATGCTTCAGGCGTTTGTAGTTTAATGTTAATAAAGTTTTTTTTTGCAGCTAATTAATGAGTGATTTGGCTCAACTAGATGGGCTCATCCTGTAACGCTGGCGTCAGAAATTGGACCTACACCAAATGAAAATTTATTATAGAAAAGATTCGAAGAAGTATAGGGAAAACAGATACGGAAATGCAACAGCATAGGGAAAAGATGAATATTTTACAGTAGTGTTTAAATAAAATGAATAATTAGTTTTTTTATAGATCAATATAGGTTTTGGATTTATCAGTAACTGTCAGAATTAATAATATACTTGTGATTTTTATTCGATTTTAAGCTTTGATTTGTACCTGTTTGAATTAGTAGTCTATATTTGATTTTTATTAAATTTTAAGATTTGTTCAGTAGGTCTCTGTTTGGAGTAGTAGTATATTTGTGATTTTTATTAATAAATTTTCATCATAATTTCAACCGAAAGACGTCCACTGGTGGACATAGGCCACCCCCAAGCTCCGCCACTTCGACCGGTTTTGTGCTTCCCGCATCCAATAATGAATTTTATCAGCAGTTAATTGTACTGTATGTCTGTGATTTTACATAATATTTACTAGAATTGATACAGATTTGATATATTAGTACTAAGCCTTATATATACTGTTTGCTATGTTTCTTATATTAATATTATAATTAGGAGAGAAATGTAGCCTGGAGGTTAGGCGGGGCACCTGAGGTTCAGTCTGACTAAACTGTGATTCTAATTTATTGTTAATAAAAATATTTTATTACTATTAGTGTTGCACATTATTTACATACCTATCCCAATATATGGCGCAATGGTATACAATTGCAAGAAATTTACTACTTGGCATGTAAGTCTTATTATTTAGTTGCCAAAAATGAAATACACATTTACTGTAAGTTACATTGTGTAATACCTAAGTTTTAAGTAATTAAACAACTTAGATCTTATATTATTTTACAGAATGTTAAAAGAAAAACTACGTAATAGAAACAATAATTAAATCAACATATAATGAATCTTAATATGTAAGTAAGATTACACTGTTCTTTTTCTTCCATTTTCAAAATTAACCATACAATCGTTCCTCAGGTGCAAAACGCGTTGTGAGGTTTGATGTTGAAAAAGCACTGTTTTATTCTACTCTATTTTTTATAATGGCAAGCAAAGCCGCTGTCGACAGAAAGCACTGTTAGCGCGTTCACGAGCGTACCGAATTGTTGACAGTTGTCAGCTGTCATAATCGTGATATCCAAATCGGAACGCAAATTATTGCTGTGAGCGCTGTGAGCGATATATTCTTAATCGGAAAGCACCCCAAATTTATATCATATGATTGTGTCATCCAATCTTGATTAGATTTATCACTTACTTATTAATAATCTTCCTAACCGATAGTCGCATATATCTTTCAAAATGAGTACCATGGACGAAATAGAAGATGAAGCGAAAGCAGCAGCCGAAAAGATGGTAATGAACATGATGCAGAGGCCAGGACAACTTGAAAAAGTAAGGAACGGCCACCAATTTTGTTGCCATTAATATTAATTCACCCTCCTTTTAACTACTCAACTATTATGGAAATAGTTGAGTAATTACAAACCATTTTTATAGGTATATGTTGGTAGCTTTAATGGGCGTTGCTAAATACAACGAACCCAAGAAACCTTTTTTTGAATATTAGGACTATTATTCATAATTTTCTGGTATAAATTTGACACAACACGACCTAGCGTTTGATATCATTTTATTACAATTTGTTACTGTAGGAATTTGCAGTGGGAATAGGTATGTTACTTGTATAGGGATAATTTATCAGTAATCCCACATTTAACTTATCAGTAAATGCTTCTTTGACTATGTCCAATCTATTATGTCAGTGTATATATTTTACTTTGGGATATACAGGTAATTATTTACACAATAAATTGTGCAGAGGAACACAGTTTTAATCAAATTGTTGTGCCAATTAAATAATACTTAGAATTAAATAAACTTGTTTATTCATTATAATATTTTTGTGAGCAATTCCAGGTGGAGCATTACAAAAAAAGAATTACTCACAAGAAAGCGTCTATTGAGGCACAGCTGAAATCAGCTGTGCAGGGGAAGCTAGATGGAGTGAGTGTGGGCTTGAAACAGTTGCAGGAGTGTTTGGAGGATGTGCAGCAAGTTAGCCTCAAGTTAGTTTTATTTATTTTTTAATGTTAAAATTATACCCTTTACCGTCTGTGTGGTTAGTGAACCTAACAAGAATATAGCTGTATGGCCTATATTAAAAGAAAATCATTTGCTTGGTTTACGAATTAGACCATTTAACATTTCATATTCCTTACTTTATCAGAAGATTGCCTGGGGAAAGAAGTTAGAATTCATAGTCATAACAATTTGGGGTCGGCTTCCAGTTGTACCTGATGCAGCAGATTATGAGTATTCTTTACTTTTTATGGAACTACTGCCTGAACTAAATTGGATCTGTTTCACTGTTTTCCCTTAATTTCGTTTGAATAACTTTCTCATACCATGTGCATTAGCTTTATTCCTATAAAGTTCTTGCTCCATTTGAATGGCACCCACATAATTATTATGTATGTGCAAACACACGTTTTTTAAATATTATTTTATAATCATATCATTTTTACAAACCTTATGCCTAGTTTCTGGAATAAAATCAACATAAAAATTGCCTAACAAATTGTCAGGCATTCATAAACTGCAGCAATTGTTTTGACTAAATTATGGACTTAATTCGCGTTTAATTTACATTGTTTAGTTTTATCGTCGAAAATTTTCGTTCCCGAAACCAGGTGAACCTGACAAAGATTTGTAACTAAACAAACACTGAAGGCATAATCTCTGTATAGCTATGTAAAGCTAAAGGGATGCTTAATCAATTAAAATTGAACTTTACTTCAGAATGGATGAATTGGAGGAGCTTTTGAAAAGTGTGCCACCCCTGGTGGCGTCACTCCAAGCTGTCAGAGAGGAAGACTCACGTCACTCACAGTATGTCACAGCCATGGACAGTCTGAAGCACATATTTACAGTGCCAGAAAGTGTGGCCAAAACTAAACAATGGATAGGGGAAGGCAAGCTTCTGCACGCCCATCAAGTAAGTGCATATTTTATGTTATAGCAAGACCTATAACATACATCTGTAACTTGAGCATATTTTCGGGCATGGTACCTAATGACCAGAAGATAGCCAACGTCATATCAATATTAAAAGCAGGTGACTCGTGCAAACCAGGCAACTATAGGCCGATTTCACTCCTGAGCGTCATTTCTAAAGTAATTGAAAAGGTGATAAATGTAAGGTTACTGAACTATCTTGAACAAAATAGCTTATTAGCCAGGAATCAATTCGATTGTCGAGCTGGCATGTCCATGGAGGATGCCGTCACGCATCTTGTTGACTCTGTGGTTAGTAAAGTGGATAAAGGATACAAATGCGTCGGCATCTTCTTGGACCTAGCAAAAGCTTTTGACACAGTTTCCCGTCCAATCCTACTAAAAAAAACTAGAGGCGCTCGGGATCAGGGGCTTGGCTGTGGCCTGGTTTAAGTCCTATCTAGGAGAACAAAACAACGCGTTCGTATTGGTAAGCACGTCAGTGATTTTGCGAATGTTGGCTACGGCGTACTGCAAGGCAGCGTTCTAGGCCCCACGTTGTTTCTGATCTACATAAACGACCTATGTTCTCTTGAACTTCATAATGCTAGTGTCTTTAATTTCGACGATGATACCGCAATAATCTTTAATGCAAAATCCTGGAGTGATATCGTTTGTGTGGCTCAGGAGGGACTTGGGAAGGTTGCTATTTGGTTGCTGAACAATTTGTTGGCCTTAAACGTCAGCAAAACCAAATCGGTGTGTTTTAGTATTTCTGATCGGTGTGCACCTCAAGAAGAATTGAAAATAAAGATCCATGTATGTGGCAGTGATACTAATGAGAGCCGTCTCTGCTCGCAAATTGAACAGGTTTCCAGTATAAAATATCTAGGGATATTCATTGATAACTATCTAACATGGAAAGCGCAAATTGACGCACTCTTGAAACGTGTAAGAAAACTTTTGCACATATTCAAAAAATTAAAGTCCATCGCTAAAACTAAACTAATCCGTATTGTTTACTATACCTTGTGTCAGTCAATATTAAGTTATTGTGTATCAGCCTAGGGAGCAGCAAACAAAACTATTGGTTTTTTTATTGCTGGCGTTGGAGCGAGCTCAGCGTGTATTCTGAAAATAGCCTACAGAAAACCCTGGCGATATTCTACTGATGCCCTGTACTCGGAATGTAGCCTCCTTTGGGTGAGGCAACTGTTAATTGTCCCGACACTGTTACGCTTCTTCCAATTCTTTAGCATGCCGCTAAAGAATTGGCCCGCCAGTCATCTAGAACGTTAAAGTGGGATCGGCCACGAGTACATTCTTCTTTTGCACGCAGATCTTATGCATTTCTTGGCTTATGTATCTCTACTCTATATTCTACTCCCACAATAGATCTTGCCATATTTAAATGGCTGCACCCCAAAAATTACGACCAAATGGAGAACCTTCTGCACATACAAACGTAATATCTGACATGCCAAAATAAAAAATAAGTAAAAAAACCACATGTACGCACCAAACCATTAGTTTTCACCAAATACACACTTCACACAGTCCACACTACACGTACACACACACTCACACCCAAAATCACCTAATCACATATTTATAGTTATGTACTTCGTATTAAATTTCACATAAGTTTCTAGTTAAATTTTTTATTGCTTTTTTTTAAGTCTCCTTGTTTCAAATAGTTATTACCTTTTTTTCATATAAATGTATTTCCCTAAATAAATAAATGTAAATGTTTGCCTCACTTGGGAAGAGACTGCACCTCACGACACAGGGAATCCTAGTGTGGGGTCCAGGGAATTTGTAAAAATCTAGCTCCTAAGGCTTATTATAATCTGTTCTTTGTTTTTCCTAATATTGTACCGTTGTTGTATATGAACTGAATAAATTTATTATTTATTTATGTCTTTTGAAATAATGATACTTAAGTTTTATATTTTATACCCGGTGTGCCCGCGGATTTGCCCGCGTGGCTTTCGTAAATTATACCATAGGACGTGCTACAGGGACAAATGCCTGCCTTTAACATCAGCTATCTGCCAGTGAAATGCCCTTCAAAAGCGGTCCGGCTGTTATGAAGATTAGCGGGACCAAACAGACAGACAGACGAAAAAGAAAAAAAACTTATACTTACCGTATTTACCTACATTCTTAATTATGCATTTAGTGAAAAGCTGTTATTATGATATTACCAACAGACACTACAATTTTATTTATGTAAAGCTGTACTAACTTTTGCCAGAGGCTTCGCCCGCGTATTATACATATAAACCTTCCTCTTGAATCACTCTGTCTATTGAAAACCTCATTAAAATCTGTTCCTTAGTTTTAAAACATGTAAGCGTTCAGACGCGAGAAGCGACTTTGTTTTATACTAAGCAAAATCACTAAATTAATAAAGCCCCTTTGCTTAAAAGTTCTTATAATTTGAATGTTTATTTCCACTTTCAGTGTCTTAATGATTTGGAGAACTCCAGAGATGACTTACTGTATGAGCTGCATAGGCTACCAAACCAATCCTCACATGATAAAATAATGCTAAAGGCGTATTTTGAAGATGTTGAAATGGTATCCAATTTGCTTGAAAAACAGATTAAACTGATTTTAGCGCGAACTTTGAATACTGTTCGTAAAGAGCCTACTGTTATTGTTACGGCACTGCGGATTATCGAGAGAGAAGAGAAAAGGGACCAAATGGCTTTACAGGTTGGTAATAAAATTAAAATAAAATACAGTTACTTATTGCTTATTTATTTTATTAAAGTTTCCGTTTCAATCTACAGCAACAAAGCCAAACCGGTTTTATGCCGCCGGGCCGCCCTAAAAATTGGCGAGCCAAAGCTTTTGAAGTTCTAGAATGTGCCGTTGCCCAGCGAATAGAAGGCACGCGTGTTGACGAACGTGAAGATAACAAGCTTTGGCTGGTTCGATACTTGGAACTCACCAGACAACTCATACTAGAGGACTTGAGAGTCGTCAAAACATTATGCGTCCCCTGCTTCCCACCCCACTACGATATTGTGAACAAATATGTCAATATGTACCACATTT
This sequence comes from Aporophyla lueneburgensis, assembly GCA_932294355.1. Taxonomy (NCBI): domain Eukaryota; kingdom Metazoa; phylum Arthropoda; class Insecta; order Lepidoptera; family Noctuidae; genus Aporophyla; species Aporophyla lueneburgensis. The sequence continues at coordinate 13,368,962 of OW028746.1, read as the reverse complement.
GTTTATCTACAAGTGTAAGTTTTATTATTTATTGCCTTAACTTTTTGAGTAATTAGATTCAATGATTTTGGAAAGATGGTAAAGTCAGATAAAATATCGACAGTATTCACGTTTTATTATTATGATGCCGATCGATGCAGTTACTTATAAGGATTACAAGTCTCTACTGGACCAACTCAGATTTAAAAACTAGAAAAGCCACGAATTGCAATAAAAAAAAATCCTTTTAGCTCTGTTTAAAAAATCCACCGTGTATAACGATATTTTTATTATTATTACAGCTCCAAGATGTAGTAACGAATGGTATAGAAGGCAATGAGTATGTAACCCTTCTATCATGGGTATTGAATACCTATCCAGGAAACGAATTGATGGGCAATTCAGAGTTAAATATTGATGTATCGACCTTGCCACCTTTGTTAAGTAAGGAAACCATGCAAAAAATACAGGATGAATACTTGCAGGTGGGTGTTTAGATGAACGAAAATAATTGCTATGACTTATATGTAGCTAAAAACACGAACATACAGGGGACAGCGTATAATACGCTTGTAGTTCAAACGGTGGTGGTGTATAGTTTGAACAGCACATGATGTATGTCAAGTGACGATAATAGTAGGTCGAGCAATTATCAAACTGTTAAACAATAAACTTTTTAATAGAAAAATTAAAGCGCCGAAAAAACTGCAAAGCAAAACAAAATAAACCTTATTTATTATCCCTTAATAACGAACTTCTTAAGAGCCATTTTACATTTTTGCGCGAATATTTAAGATTTTAGTCGCCTTATTTACCTCTCATCTCATCATTATAAATACTCTGGGATTGACGAACACATGTAAAAAATAGATCAATCTTTTGTTTTGTTACTTTTAGTCATCATCATCATTACAGCCGTAAGACGTCCACTGCTGGACTTAGGCCTCCCCCAATTTGGGGGGCTTTGCCATAATCGCCACGCTTGGCAGGCGGATTGGCGATCGCAGTATGGTGGTAAAATGCATAGAGAACGCTGCTGCCCATTCTCTAGTAAGTCCCTTAGTCGCCTCTTACGACACCCACGGGAAGAAATGGGGTGGTGTTATTCTTTACGTCCGGCACCACACGGTACGCCGGCACCACACGGTACTTACTTTTAGTACAAAAACTTATTTGTTTACTTCGTAGTAATTAATCTCCCACAACTAGTTTTCTTAAAAATCAGCGCAGGGTCAATTTCAGACTCCTATTTCTATCATTAATATGTAGAAATTTGAGTAAAAAAAATACACATAACATCAGACATATAATCTAGTTGTTACATTTAGTACAAGAATATTGATTTTTAATAAGCTTAATTAGTAAAAAAAAATAAGTCTTATGGCTGTTATTACGATTTATTCGCAATTTTATCGCGTTTTTTTGGTTTGAATAAAGCATAATTACATTAAAAAATTCAGTAAAATAAAAAATAAAGTATGCTCTATAACGAATCGAATTCTCAAGTTTTATTTAAATCCGTTTATTTAATTAGACATAATATCGTTTTTGAAATCACTCTAAATTAGAATAAATTACGATGCACAAGCGGGCAGCGTTTAGTACGGCGCAAGCGCCCAACGAGGCAGGACCTGTGCCATTTTTTCCCGCGTCTCAGTTTTCGGGTACTCGTATCGTGAACGCAAAAATATACTACGACTACAACATTTTGCTACTCTTCGCATTTTATTTTTTTGTCTAAGATAAGAGTTTCGTTTATTATCAAGTAAAGCATTATTTTAATAGATTGTAGAAAAATTATGAATAAAATAATTTATTTTAACTAAATTGACTATATTTTTTTTAATCGCGATTAGAAAGGTGTGGAATACAACTAGTGGTCATGAACAAAAATTCACACCAACGCCTCGCCTCACGTCCATAAACAGTACTGTATTTTTTTTTTCTTTTGCTTATATCTCGAAAATGGCTTGTCCTATCGTAAAAATAATGACATTTTCGACTCCCTTTATAAAACCCCACACATATAAATCTCGACACGTGGGTAATATTTTTTTTATAGAATTCAAACAAACAATGAAAAATCTAAATATATAAAAGGCAAACCTGACTGACTCATCTATCAACGCACAGCCGAAACTACTGAATGGATTTCGCTGAAATTTGGCATACAGATAGTTGTAATGACGTAGGCATCCGCTAAGAAAGGATTTTTGAAAATTCGCCCCCTAAGGGGGTGAAAAAGGGATTTAAATTTTGTATGGAAGTCCGTCATTTTTAGACCTACAAGCCTGAAACTTTGTTTTTAGGTTAACAAATAGAAATAAACAATTTTGTGTCCTAGGGTTTTTGAAAACTCAACCCCTAAAGGGGTTAGAAAGTTTGTATGAGGAAACAAGATCAGTTAAACTATTTTATTCGAAATTTCCTATCAATAAATGAGTAAACACGCGTGTCAGACTCTTTCAGAATTCAACCCCTAAAAGGTAGGAAAGGGGTGACAAATTCTGAAAATCAACATGGGTATCGTTTTTATGATTTATTGGGTCGCTGATTACGAAAACAACAACTATTTCACAAAAATTGTACAAAAACATAAAACAAAATAGACAAGAAGATTTATACAAAAAATTGCACAAAATTACTCCTGAACAAAAATAATATAATTAAAAAATTAAAAAACAATGAAAATAAACAACCAAACCAATTTTTTTTTTTTCAAATGAATTATATGGCAAAACCAAAAGAAATACTATGGTACCTATTTTGTATTGATCCTGAATGATCTTCCCTTTGAATTCAAACGAATACAGTTTCCCCTCAAAGTGCTTTGCAATGACCAGAATCATAAGGGCAGACATTAAAATTTGTGGGTATAGACTTGAGAGAAAACTGTTTTTCACACGGACAATTCTATGTGGCTTGCTCTCGCGTAAGCTCGCCCAGTAGTCTGATAATTTTGGCATACAGCAATAGATTAGCAAAAAATGTGGTATATAAAGAAGTTTTGTAGTTTACTAGCTTTTGGCCGTGACTTCGTCCGTGCAATTCTACTTCCTTTCTTAGCGCTCGCTTACGCTACGTTACGCTACGAAGTCGCTAGCAAAAGCAAGTTACATATAAAACACGTCCAGGCTACCCCCTTGCGCGCCCCTTCGTCTCTCAACAAGTTCATTGCGTAACGCACACAAGTACCAAGTTGCGAAGCCAAAAGAAAAAAAATACCACGTTGAGTCGCGATTGTCAAATTTGATTTTAGTCGTGTCAAAATAATTTTTAAATTTAGAGATTATTTCTTGCAGAATAGCGTAACAATTCTCATAGCTAAAAGTAAGGAATTTTAGAGATAGTTTAGTTCGGTGTACAACAGAATCGGCACCAATATGTAATTGTTTAAGTTTTTACATAGCATATATTTGTAATTTTTTATTAGTCTATAAATCTTTATTAGACTGACTAAATAAAAGTAAGTATTTTCATAAATCTCTAAATACCGCATTATAATTCTAACGGCTCAAGATTGTTTAGACCGGCTCGACACTCGCGTTACACTGTTTGTATTGTGCATGTGTGGATAGCTACGCACACATACATAAGATTGCCGTCTTTTACCTAAACTCGAGCATTCAAATTTTGTGAGAGGGCCCTTAGGGCATTTTTAAATAAATATGATCCAAGAAACCCGGCTTTAATAAAAATACGAAGCCGCTTCCGTGCTTTCACAGCTAAATAGTAACATTAGGTAAATATGCATCCGAAAATCCGATCACTGGTGATGATGTACTTTTCCGAAAAACTACTTTTTAACCGACGAAAAAAAAGGAGGAGGTTCTCAAGTCCACGCGTATATTATTTTTAATGTATGACCACGCGTAACTTTTTACAGAGTATTTAGATTTTGATAGTTCTTTTTTTATTGGAAAGAGTATACACCGAATGTGGTCCCAAATAAATATGAAAAAAAAACAACCCTTAGGGTAGGAAAACAGAGGATGATTGATTGTTAGATAAGATAAGATAATCATTTATTTGCCCAAACATGAGTTCAAGACATGCAACACAAATTGTATGTCTTGTACTCATGTTTGGTCACTCACTGATTGTAATGTATGACCACGCATAACTTTTTACAGAGTAGTCCGATTTTACAAGCATGTAATTAGTAGACTATAGCCACAAAAAATTATAAAATAAAAACTTTTAACAAAAAAATTAAACAATAAATACATTTTCGGCGGTTTAATTTTTTTGTACAAGTTTTTCTTAAAAATAATGCATAAGTGATAAAAATGGTTTCAGATAAAAAGTTCTATAGATAGCCAAGGAATGGATCCAAATTTTTTCAGAATATTTTGAGCAATTCTTTGAAATTTTTGTTTATGCTAAATCAAAAAAAAAAAAATGCGTCGTCGAGGAACAAAACATGTTAGATCTTGTCTTTCATAGTATTTTGATTTGTTCCAATTAAAGCCACCGGACTAGATAAGTTTACTGCACTGTTAAACTGGTAATTCCCGGTTGCTACAAAAAATATCTAATAATTTAGTTATTCTATTTTTATAATATGTGTTATGAAAATTTGTAGAAAATGGAATCAAACTACATGGAATGGATGGAGAAGACTTTGGAGTCGGAGCGCGCAGAGTGGGCGGGGCAACGCGCGCCCGACGTAGAGCCGCACTCTAACGCGTACCATACGCATGCGCCCGTCATCATCTTCCAGATGATCGACCAGAATCTGCAGGCAAGCTATTCTCATTAATCTGTCCATATTATATCAACGGCGCTGTTCTTCTGAATTTCGCAACAGATTTTGATTCAGTCTTTACCATCATTTGAATTTATTCCGGAAGGTTAATGAAGATATAACTTATATAATACAGAAATCTCGATGTCTTGTCAAGTCGTAAATCCTTGCGAAGCAGAGGCAGGTCGCTACTACAAAATAAACAAACTCTATTTTAAACTGCCGTGTGATCCCAACATCATTCAGTAAAATATCGTACACATCAACGCCGAATGAAAGCGTTTAAGCCGCTTGTGACACGGAATCGAACGCCCGAGGCGGTTCAATTTTTAAGTATTAGTAACGTAATCATCTGCCAGAAAGGAAATTTCACATATAGTCACTAAAATTCCGCGTAGGGAACAAGCGGCCTTTAATTGTCCGAAAATTCCATGATTTGTACAGGTAATCGCGGGATGAGTTTATGGATCTCTGGAAGTTATCAAATAATAATTTGGTTACTTTAACAACTACGAAAATAATAATGGATTATCTATATAACATTGAACTTGCAGTCAACCGACCCCGCGACCGTTTCGAAATCGCGGGATGAGTTTAATGATCTCTGGAAATTACCAAATAATAATTTTATTACTTTAACAACTACGAAAATAATAATGGATTATCTATATAACATTGAACTTGCAGTCAACCGACCCCGCGACCGTTACGAAAACGGCCTTATTGAATAACTTTCCATCGTTATTTTTCCATGTGACTGATTTATGTGTTTTTGCAGGTTACTGAAACTATAAGCAAAGATATAACGTTTAAGGCGTTGCTACTTAGTATTGATCAAGTTACACGCTACGGAAATATGTACAGAGATGGGGTCATACAATTTAAGGTGAGTTTTCAACAACAAAAATTGTCGAAATATGCATGTAAATGTGCATGATAAGTGCTCAAAACGTGCAACATAATCACTAAATATAAATAAATACAACAAAATAATGGATTTTGCTAATAAATAACATAGGTACAAAAAATTATAACAAATGACTGAACATACTACATTTTCAGTGAGATAAAATAAATATGTGGCGTTCCGCGCATAAAGGTACCAGTAGGGAAGTATTGAGTAAAGGCTGGATGTAGAATTTAGAAGTCCCTTTATTATGCTGATTACAAAAAAAAACTAATACTTTTTTTTGTAACAGACATCCAAAGTTGAAATTCTGAAAAAACTAGTTTCGAGAAAATGGAGTCTGAAAGTTAAGGTTACAAAAAAAAATGTTCTATTCGTTTGTTACATAGATCCCAACACATTATATGCATCAATGTATCACTCACATAACCGATACTGTATACAGGTTGGATTTTTAATGCGGGGCAGTAAGCGTATGTTATCCGAATATTCCCAGTCGCCCTCGCGGGGATTGCCACCGGAGGCAAATGGGAATAAAAATTCCCAGTCGCCACCGGTGGTGACTGGGAAGTCATTGCCCCCACTTCAGTTTCGCTATACATTGCCTTCTCCATCATAGAGAATAAAAGTATGAGGCAACTTAACCTAAACCTGCCTCAAATCTCTAAAAAAAGACATAGTGCATTGAAATATTTCTTTTATTTTGATTTCGATATGAATAAACTTGTTAAAATTAAACATTTGAACTCGTATTTTGTATCACAGATAATCAGACTCTTAAAGACAGTAATTAATTAGGAAAGTAATACATAACAATCATTTTTTTATAAATACATATTATAAACAAGGCTGTAAATACATTTCATATTCTTAGATAACAGACTTTTTATTATGGTCAATAATTAATTTACCATTTGTATAACCTTATAACACCCACATATATATATTTCCGGAATACTTAATATTTAAAATTAGTCATAAATTTCAATCACAGATAATTCGAGCATTAACAACAATAATACAATAATTTTCTTGTAGTTTTGGGCTAAAGATAAAAATAAATTATAAAAATATTCTAGTACCTACACCATTAAAACACAGATAAAATCAGACTTTTATTCCGTTACGTTACTATCATCGATCATTCGCTTAGTCGTTATGCAATATGTATTGGTAAAACAATTCGTAAACAAAAGAAAGAAAATGCGGTATTTTCTAGATTTTGAGATTTTGTAATTATTTATTGTAAATACTTTGATCAATCTGTGATAATAATGTATCTTAGTTTTAGTACCTCAAGTTCAGAAGAATTAGAAAGAATTTATGAATAATTTTAAATAATAAGTATTCCAGAAATATATATATATATATATATATATATACTAATCTTTACATATTATAAAATAAAGTCACTTCGCTGTCTGTCTGTCCCTATGTATGCTTATATCTTTAAAACTACGCAACGGATTTTGATGCAGGTTTTTTTAATACATAGAGTGATTCAAGAGGAAGGTTTATATGTATATAACATGTATAATATAGTGAAGAAACGCTGATAATTTTAGAGGTTTCTAATGTGATTTCATAAATAAACACATTTTTTTGCGTTTACATTGCGAACGCTGGCTGAACCCTACGAAATAGCTCAAAATAATGTACTACAGTATTGTACACCTTAAAAAGTTCTACAAAAAAATCCGCGATGGTATATGTCTATCTCTTAGGGATAACCCACAATAACCATTTTTATCCTTTACTTTTTACGAGAAATAATGGCTTATTTATGAATGCGATTTTAAGCAATACAGCATTAATCCTTATGCAATTAAGTACCTTAAATAAATTGTGCATTTCATGTAGATCAAAATTGCCCCTTACAGCATATCATTAAAATTAACATTTTAGATTATAATAAAATCGCCGCAGAGCGGCTAGCGGGCCTTCCCGCGTCCGGCCGTCCCGGTTGATAGCGGTCGGGTAGTGCAGGATTAATAGGATTGTAATTCATATTACTTTTGGCTTCAAAGTAAATGCAAATATCATGTGTGTTCGAAGTACTCAAAATAAACCTAATTGTATTATTCCAAGTAAGAGACCGCGAAATATGGCTTAGATGTTTAGATTTTTGGATGGATTTGGATTTTTGGTTATCCTGGATACTTACCATAATACATAGGATACTTTATCTCGGTAGTAGGTTTCCGAGTGATATTTTCCGAAAGCTATACGGGCGAAGTCACTGGCAAAAGTACTATTCTTATAACTATGTTTAATTTGGTGGCTGGTAAATAATTGAGTGTCTGTAGGTACCTATAGGTAGAATAGGAGCGTTAAGAAAAACCAGGAAGACTTATATTCAATTCAATCCAGCCCTATGTCGCAGTCTTCTTACTCTGAATACTATTAGTTTTATTTTAAGTACATCACAAACACACACATGATATGTAAGGAACGTAGCAGGTGGCGTTCCGTAGTTTCTGCCTACCCCCATGGGAAAAAGGCGTAACTTTATGTATGTACAACATGGATTAATACATTATTACCACGGTAGTAAGTCCTCTTGCGATAATTTCCGACATCCACGCGGGCGAAGCCGCGGGCAAAAACTAGTAATATTATAAAGCGGTTTATAATATTAGTATAGATTTTCAGCATTTTTCCTCTGTGATGAGTAAAAATGAAATCAATTGGTGATTCTAACTTTAAGTAAAAGTCTTTACTTAATTGTTTCAGCGAGACATTTTTTGTTTAATTTATTTCATTGCACATATTATACGAAAAACTTACATTTTCAGCATTATTGCTGATTTCTGAAAAAAATGCGAACCAACTTCGCTATTCTAGCTCCATATTCGGACTCAGCGACCCCGAAAACATAAAGTTCAGGTGGTCTGGTCTTTCGCGCAGGGTACTTTTTTTTGTGGGCCTGTGTAATTGACCGTAATAAAAAAGTCTATTATCTAAGAATATGAATATTTACAGCCTTGTTTATGATACGTATTTATTAAGTAATGATTACTTTCTTAATTTAATTACTGTCTTTAAGAGTCCTATTATCTGTGATACAAAATACCAGTTCAAATGTTTAATTTGAACAAGTTTATTCATATCGAAATCAAAATAAAATAGTAGATTGTATCATAAGGGAGCAAAATAATATTTTTACGGCGAGGGCGCTTTTTTGAATCCAGAGCGAAGTGAGGGATTCTAGAGTAGAATCCCGAGCGTAGCGAGGGATTCTTTAGTAGAATCCTGAACGTAGCGAGGGATTAAAAGTACGTCGCCCGAGCCAAAAATATATTTTGCGCCCGAGTGATACACTCTACTTTTCATCACCCACTATGAGAAAATAAAAGGCGCCTCATATTTTATTGTAATATTAATATTTAATGAAACAGAGTAACAACTAAATTGAAATTAAGTAGTATCTAATAATAAAACAACTAAAAACTTATATTTACATTTGAGACATTTTCACAATTTTGAAAATTAATTGTTACAGTTTTATTAGGAATAGAGATTGTTGTAGATTTCATTTTATTCTGCGTGTTTGAAATAATTTCAGAATCTGGCTCATTTTGAGGAAAATGTGACGGTGAATCTCTTTGTTTGGATGTAGATGGGCGCGGCGACAGTGGCATGGATGGATTAACTGAAGGTTGCAATTTAATGTTTTCCACGATGCGTTCACATGTTTTCGCCTTGTTCTCAATGGAATCTTCTATATATCCCTCTGCTACAGCACTCGACTTCCATCCTCCATGTCGCTTGAGAACAGTTAAGTCCGCTCCAGAATCTGCCAACAGGGTAGCAGAAGTGCGACGAAAACAATGTCCTGTATATAGCTTGATATCTGGTAACTTCAAATAAGTAGCGATTTCTTGTGGCATGTAAGAAATTTTATTTTTTCCCATAACTTGTTTGAAGCACTTGCCATTTTGATAACGGATGAAAAACCGATTGATCTTTATATCAGCAGGACGCAGGTCCAGGTATTTCTGTACAATAGTTTTGTATTCTCCTCGGATTACGAAGGATCGGTCAGTTTTTGTTTTTGTGTCTGTCAGCTTTACTAACAGTAAATTATCCGAGTGATTTTCGACATCATCAACAGTTATTTTTAAAAGTTCATTGCCACGACAAGCTCCATGTACTCCGAAAATTAAAGCCACCTGTAACAAAACGGAATGTGAATAAGACAAGTACCTATCTATCGAAGTACAGGTTACAATAAAATGCGCATTTTAAAACACTGGTTATACTTTACTAATCCACCATATATACATACATAGTTACTTACTTTTACGGCAAGAAAGATGTTGTCGGGTGCCTCATTAAGGAAAGTCTCCACGTTTTTGACTGAGAACACTTTGGATTTTTTAGGTTTAAATCCATCAGACATCCTCTTCAGATACGCTATTAATTTCGAATATGTGTCCAGTTTTACGTCGTTATTAGAACTGACTGTTGATTTTAGCATTGAGTAGATACTCCAAAGTGTGGAAGGTTGTTTAGTTTTGGCTAAGTACTGGAAGTAGGCCAAAAACACAGATTCTGAAAAATTCTTGGCGCCTCTTGAATTTCTCCATTCAATAAAATTACCATAAGCTTTCATATATTTCTCCTGGGATTTTGCAGGTAGTAGATTATCCATCACATTTCTTGCGTCAGTTCTAATACTATCAGGAGTTAATTCTATACTTTCACTGTCACTTGAAGAACTCATTTTTAGGGTTCCGTTGCCAAATGGCAAAAAACGGAACCCTTATAGATTCGTCATGTCTGTCTGTCTGTCTGTCGGTCTGTCTGTCTGTCTGTCTGTCTGTCCGTGTATGTCACAGCCACTTTTCTCCGAAACTATAAGAGATATGTTGTTGAAACTTGGTAAGTAGATGTATTCTGTATACCGCATTAAGATTTTTACACAACAATAGAAAAAAAAACAATAAATTTTGGGGTTCCCCATACATAGAACTGAAACTCAAAAAAAAATTTTTCATCAAACCCATACGTGTAGGGTATCTATGAATAGGTCTTCAAAAATGGTATTGAGGTTTCTAACATCATTTCTTTCTAAACTGAATAGTTTGCGCGAGAGACACTTCCAAAGTGGTAAAATGTGTCCCCCCCCCCCCCCCCGTAACTTCTAAAGTAAGAGAATGATAAAACAAAAAAAAATATATGATGTACATAACCATGTAAACTTCCAACGAAAATTGGTTTGAACGAAATCCAGTAAGTAGTTTTTTTTTAATACGTCATAAATCGTAAATCGCAATTTACCTTCCATTCAATCAACTCAAATATATAAAAAAAAAAATTAATTTCAAAAAACATAAACCTTACGCATAAACCGAGGATACCTACAGGTTTGTACGGAACCCTCGGTGCGCGAGTCCGACTCGCACTTGGCCGGTTTTTCAAAACAAAATCATGAATTTCTATCAATCCGTGAAAATTGACGAAAACGCGGGCTATAGTTCGCGCGTTTTTAATTTTATTTCTTTTTTTTTGTATTCAGCCGGCGCGCGGCGCTACTATGGGCCGTCGCACCAGCCAGTCTTTATTCAAACAATATTTGCGTTCGATTTCTTGGGCGCTGAACACAAGATGTTCCAAATTCAAAAAGTGCGCGGCAAAGATAATTGCGGCGCACTTATAAAGAGGATTAAAAACTCATTACTGCCCGCTAAAAGTTTCTTATAGAAAACACCACCTTTGGGTGCACTTAAAGGCGAACCAAGTCGTCTTTTTCGAATAGATGGGATGAAATAGTAGATTGTATCATAAGGGAGCAAAATAATATTTTTACGGCGAGGGCGCTTTTTTGAATCCAGAGCGAAGTGAGGGATTCTAGAGTAGAATCCCGAGCGTAGCGAGGGATTCTTTAGTAGAATCCTGAACGTAGCGAGGGATTCAAAGTACGTCGCCCGAGCCAAAAATATATTTTGCGCCCGAGTGATACACTCTACTTTTCATCACCCACTATGAGAAAATAAAAGGCGCCTCATATTTTATTGTAATATTAATATTTAATGAAACAGAGTAACAACTAAATTGAAATTAAGTAGTATCTCATAATAAAACAACTAAAAACTTATATTTACATTTGAGACATTTTCACAATTTTGAAAATTAATTGTTACAGTTTTATTAGGAATAGAGATTGTTGTAGATTTAATTTTAGTCTGCGTGTTTGAAATAATGTCAGAATCTGGCTCATTTTGAGGAAAATGTGACGGTGAATCTCTTTGTTTGGATGTAGATGGGCGCGGCGACAGTGGCATGGATGGATTAACTGAAGGTTGCAATTTAATGTTTTCCACGATGCGTTCACATGTTTTCGCCTTGTTCTCAATGGAATCTTCTATATATCCCTCTGCTACAGCACTCGACTTCCATCCTCCATGTCGCTTGAGAACAGTTAAGTCCGCTCCAGAATCTGCCAACAGGGTAGCAGAAGTGCGACGAAAACAATGTCCTGTATATAGCTTGATATCTGGTAACTTCAAATAAGTAGCGATTTCTTGTGGCATGTAAGAAATTTTATTTTTTCCCATAACTTGTTTGAAGCACTTGCCATTTTGATAACGGATGAAAAACCGATTGGTCTTTATATCAGCAGGACGCAGGTCCAGGTATTTCTGTACAATAGTTTTGTATTCTCCTCGGATTACGAAGGATCGGTCAGTTTTTGTTTTTGTGTCTGTCAGCTTTACTAACAGTAAATTATCCGAGTGATTTTCGACATCATCAACAGTTATTTTTAAAAGTTCATTGCCACGACAAGCTCCATGTACTCCGAAAATTAAAGCCACCTGTAACAAAACGGAATGTGAATAAGACAAGTACCTATCTATCGAAGTACAGGTTACAATAAAATGCGCATTTTAAAACACTGGTTATACTTTACTAATCCACCATATATACATACATAGTTACTTACTTTTACGGCAAGAAAGATGTTGTCGGGTGCCTCATTAAGGAAAGTCTCCACGTTTTTGACTGAGAACACTTTGGATTTTTTAGGTTTAAATCCATCAGACATGACATCCTCTTCAGATACGCTATTAATTTCGAATATGTGTCCAGTTTTACGTCGTTATTAGAACTGACTGTTGATTTTAGCATTGAGTAGGTACTCCAAAGTGTGGAAGGTTGTTTAGTTTTGGCTAAGTACTGGAAGTAGGCCAAAAACACAGATTCTGAAAAATTCTTGGCGCCTCTTGAATTTCTCCATTCAATAAAATTACCATAAGCTTTCATATATTTCTCCTGGGATTTTGCAGGTAGTAGATTATCCATCACATTTCTTGCGTCTGTTCTAATACTATCAGGAGTTAATTCTATACTTTCACTGTCACTTGAAGAACTCATTTTTCAAAACAAAATCATGAATTTCTATCAATCCGTGAAAATTTACGAAAACGCGGGCTATAGTTCGCGCGTTTTTAATTTTATTTCTTTTTTTTTTGTATTCAGCCGGCGCGCGGCGCTACTATGGGCCGTCGCACCAGCCAGTCTTTATTCAAACAATATTTGCGTTCGATTTCTTGGGCGCTGAACACAAGATGTTCCAAATTCAAAAAGTGCGCGGCAAAGATAATTGCGGCGCACTTATAAAGAGGATTAAAAACTCATTACTGCCCGCTAAAAGTTTCTTATAGAAAACACCACCTTTGGGTGCACTTAAAGGCGAACCAAGTCGTCTTTTTCGAATAGATGGGATGAAAAAAATATTTCAATGCACTTTGTCTTTTTTTTAGAGATTTGAGGCAGGTTTAGGATAAGTTGCCTCATACTTTTATTCTCTACGATGCAGAAAGCAATGTACTTATAGCGAAACTGAAGTGGGGGCAATGACTTCCCAGTCACCACCAGTGGCGACTGGGAAATTTTATTCCCATTTGCCTCCGGTGGCAATCCCCGCGGGGGCGACTGGGAATATTCGATGTTATCTTAACCATTGTAGTTAGTTTTCTTTACAGTATTGGTATTCAAGGCACTTTTGCAAAATTTCGTGCGTCAAAACCCAGCTGTTTAGGCTGTGGCTTGCCTTTCATTTATATTGTTAATAAATGTTTTATGAATAGAACTCTCACTTCGCGGACCGTTCCCGCGTGGCGTACTTCACGCACCACATGATCACGATCGTGAACAACAGCGAGCAGATGGTGCGGCTGGCGCAGCAGACGCAGGCGCGCCACTGGCCGCCCGCCCGCCACGACCCGCCCGCTGAAGCCAGGTTCGACAAGATGCTTAACACCTTCCAGGTACCTACCTTGTTTTTTTATACCACTTTAGGCCTCCCCACCCACACAACTTTCCATTTTTCCCTGTGGTAACTTTTACGATTCACTTAAACTGAAAAAGAAAAATGTTTGTAAGCAATGACGTTATTTCCATTTAAACAAAAATCAACTTTATTGTATTGCAAGTTAAGTTGATTTTACAATAACTCGTACTATTGAAAAACTCTTAAAAATGTTGACGTTTTAGCGCAAACTGAACTTTATGAGTAGATAATTATTAAAGTACTTTTTCCAAAAACTTGTAGGTCTTCACATTTATGGAATCTAAATTCGGAACGGAAAATAAATTGAATTTCCCTTAATATGTAAATCTGGTTAACGAATACGGTGTAAAAATCACATGTTGCATCAATTATTTGATGTTAGATATTAATGTCTTGATCTTTGTAAAAAACACTTAAGGTATGTATCAAATACTGCTTCGAATTGATAATTTAAATACACACTTATTTCCTCAAAATCTAGATGTTTGGGCGCCATATTTGTTTTTCAAATAAACAAGAAGGTAAAGAAAAATGCACTTCAAACAAACCTACCTACCACCTGGATCTGATCACCGATAGTGAGCATAGGCAGACACTTTCGTTGAAATTCAGGGCCAATCGCGACAGTTCAACGTTCGCTACGGTCAGTGAGATCTCGATGTGTAAATAAATCTCATCGATACAAGGTCAAGCGGCGTTCCGCGGTCAACGGCAAAGAAACTCGTGATGTCACGATAATGAACAATGATAGTTCCTAAAGCAAGTAGTGCACTTTCGACAAATACTGTACACAATCAAGTTGTATTGCATATCTGTCTCATCGCTGGATGGAAGAAACCGTGACCATGACCAGAAAACAAAAGCTTAGAATTGAAAGAGAAAAAACCTAACCTTGAATACATGAATATTTTGTTCTCTAGTCAAGCTTTTTTCTAATGCGCTTACAAAAAATATTTCACTGTTGGAAAGCTACACTATACCCGAGTGACTTTATTGAGTGATACTGTACTGTCCATCTGGCCTCGCAATAACGCAACACTTTTTATGTCAGAGAATGCGCGGTTTCTATGGAGATCTTCATGCGATTTAAACCGCGGGGCGCTATTTTAAATCAAGTCCAAGCATTTACTTTGTACAAAATTTTATTCTTTGGCGTAAGAACATAACAAAAACAGTCGTAAGCAACATTTTAACAAATAACAGTTCAGTTACGTTCAGTAACAGGTTAGTGGCCCTTCTTGTGTCCCCAGTGCTTGTGATCCTCATGGCCGCCCTTCTTGTCGTGGTGGTGGTGGCCGTGGTGGTGCTCGTGGTGGCCGCCGTCGCCGTGGTGGCCCTTGTGGTGGTGGTGGTGGCCGCCGTGCTCGTGGTGGCCCTTCTTGCCGTGGTGGTGCTCGTGGTGGCCGCCGTGCTTGTGTCCCTTGTGGAAGTGGCCGCCTTTCTTGTGTCCGCCCTCGTGGTGGTGTCCGCCATGGTGCTCATGGAAGCCTTTCTCTCCGTGGTGGTCGTGGAAGTGCTTGTCCTTTTTGAATTCGTCGTGTTTGTCGACGCCGTGGTGACCCTTGGTGTCGTGGCCCTTGTGCCAGTGGCCGTGCTCGTCGTGGCCATGGCCGTGGTCGCCCTTCTCGCCGTGGTGTTCATGGTGGTGGTAGCCATCATCGTGATGGTGGTGTTTCTTGTGCCCGCCGTGCTCTCCGTGGTGTCCCTTGTGTCCCTCGTGGTGGTGGTGGCCGTGCTTGCCATGGTGGTGCTCGTGGTGTCCCTTGTGTCCCTTGTGGTGCTCACCACCGTGGTCGTGGTGGTGGTGTCCATGGTGCTCGTGGCCGCCACCCTTGTCCCACTTATGACCCGACGCGGCGGTTTCTAGATCGGCGTCCCTCTTCTCCCGAATCTCCCTGGCAGAGCTGAGGGCGGCGATGGCCAAAAGGCCAAATGCCACCAGAAGGCTACTCCTCATGGTTGATTAGACTTGTTGTTACTGAATGATATCGGTTCACTGGGGACAATGATTTTATATACTAAACAGCAGTAGCGGTTAAGAAATTTAGTTGCTCGATAGTGTCAAGGTTGTTACAATTAATTGGTTCGTTTGCGGTGTTACTTTCCACTTCCTAGGTTGACAATCTTTAGTTCCGTATGTTAACTTTAGAACTAATATCCCGAAGGATCGTTACCTTTATATAATAGGTCGCTTTTTCAGTAAGTTTTGAATTCCTTCAATTGTTTTTCTTTGTTTTGACAGTTTTGGACTTCTTAGGGCTGATTTCGAAAGTTAGCACCACTAAGCGACAGTAAAAGCGGCCCTAACCCTAAAAGCGAATTTGTGAACAAAATAAACCTATAGTATGAGATTTTTTAATGAGGAAAGATGTCAAGTAGCTTCTCTGTTTGATTTGTGTAAATAATTATAATAGGGTTTTAAATTCTCCAGGAATATATTTACAAATTGTAAGTTTAAAATATAATTACTAACGTTCAAGCTTGAAAGTTAAAAATAACATTTTCAACTTAGGATTTGTACGTTTTTTAAATTGATTAAAAGGTTATTCCGATTCCGAGGAAAAATTATAACATACCACATGGCGCCTAATAAGCAGTCACAATGATACGCAAATAATTTTATGATAACACACGGCGCCATTAACTAGGCACCAGTGGTTATCTAAAACACTCATGAATGTTTGTATAAATGACAGATAAAGGTTTCAAAACTTTTTAACGAAAATGTTAAAACTGTTTAGGTTAAATTCATACGCAATTATTCACTATCCAAAGGGAATTAGTAATATCTTCTTATTTAGTAGGACTCCAACCGGATATATATCAACATTTTTGAGTTTCCATAATTTATTCAAACTAGGCTGAGAGTAACCACTTTTTGAACGTCAAAGTTACATAATGACAGTCTCCCAAAACGACCGCCCTGCACCACACTGGGAAGAAGTTGCGCAACAAGCTCCCTAGCAACACAGCTGACTGTTCAGTTATACAATACCCTGTAAAATATTCGCTAATTAAAGAAATAGGATTTTTAAACGACTTCGCTATGTAAGGCAAAGTTTTGCAGATATAAGGTATTTTTCTGTTACAACCGCAGAATTAACGTTGTTTTTCAAAGTTTTCGAAAAAATAATATGAAACCGTGCATGCGTAAATTTGCTTCCCAACTAAGGAGCCTGTGAAGGTGGACGTGGCATTTTTTGTTTGAATAACATTGTTAAATTGTATAATAAAATAAAAGATTCCTCGACGACAATAATTGACATAATAAAAATAATTGTTATATGTAAAATATCTTGTACACAGACATTTTAAGAATTTAGGTTTAAAGTACTTGCCTATTGAAATAATGAAATCATTTGTTAGTGGCGCTACAATTTGCCAAGACAACGGTATATTTTCAGACCCATTGTTCCATCAAATTACTCTGGAACATGATATACAGGTACACGATCAATTTGAGTTTAATTCACCTCTTGTGTATGATATATTTTACAATGTCATTTTCAACCGACGAAAAAAAACGGAGGAGGTTCTCAATTCGACGCGTATTTTTTTTTTTTTTTTTTTTTATGTATGACCACGCATAACTTTTTACATAGTGGTCCGATTGTGACAATTCTTCTTCTATTGGAAAGGGTATACTCCCAAGGTGGTCCCATATAAATTTGGAAAACAAAATCGAACCCTAAGGGTCGGAAAACAGGGGATGATTGATTGTTCACTCACTGATTGTAATGTATAAACACGCATAACTTTATACAGAGTAGTCCGATTTTCATCATTCTTTTTGTGTTGGATAGGGTATACCTTGTCAAGTATTATTAGTACATTAAATCCACAAAAAAATATAAAATAAAAACTTTTTAACAAAAAATTAAACCGCCGAAAAACTGAAAAGCATAAAATAATAAACCTTAAAATTTTGAGTCGGCGCTGAAAAATCAATGAACAAGGATCACTCAAAGCGCCGACTCATAATTTTAAGGTTTATTATTTTATGCTTTTCAGTTTTGCGGCGGTTTAATTTTTATCTTTAAAACACCGGACAAGTGCGAGTTGGACTCGCCCATCGAGGGTTCAGTACAAATTCGTAGGTACATATAATCAAAAATAGTTTTTTAATTATTTAAATATCAATTTTTTTAATGATTTAATTACAAATGTGTAGTTTACAGATTTTCCCTATACTTGTAGTATAAGACGGTATTACTTGCCAAATTTCATAGTTCTAGGTAGAAGGAAATACCCTATACATTTTGATTCCCTTGAGAGTGTCAAAATACGTTTTTTGCGGCATAAACGGCCTATCTTTTTTTCACGTCAACTTAGAAGTTTGGTTTTTTCACAGCTTCAACTGACTTGAGTATATCGTTTTAATTTCAACTCGATACCTCCACGCGTTCCCAAGATCTTGATAGACAGACAGACGGACGGACAACAAAGTGATCTTATAAGGGTTCCGTTTTTCCTTTAGAGGTACGGAACCCTAAAAATGGTTCTCACCGGGCATGGGTGCTTCGGTGGGTTCCTGTTCAGGATAAAGCGGGAGGATACGTCCGGGTGTTTCCATTGCGAGGATCGTCTGGAGGACACGGTGGAGCATACGGTGGAGGTGTGCCCTGCCTGGGCGGAGCACCGCCGTGTCCTCGTGGAGGCGATCGGCGGCGGCGACCTTTCGCGTCCGGCCCTGGTGCGAGCCATGGTACGGAGCGAGAGGGAATGGGAAGCCGTCACCTCCTTCTGCGAAGCAGTAATGCTCGCGAAGGAGGAGGACCAAGCTCGGGTCGACGGCGCGTAGTGTTCCACGCGCGCCTCAAAGAGATGTCAGCAGCAGTGTAGGGGTCTACTAGGACCGATGCCTGCCGGGGTCGCGTGATTGTTCGAAAGAGATACCGTGACCCTGGCACATGGGCAACTGATGGAACACGGGTGGGTTTTAGTCAGTAAAAGTCTGACACGCCCTCCCGCTCCGCCCAGAGCGGGAGAAGTCATTTGATGATTTCCCATCCTGAAAAAAAAAAAAAACCCCTAAAAATGAAGTTTTTTTATGGTAATATACTAGGGGTCCTTTGCCTACCCCTTCGAGGAATACGGGCATGATGTAATGTAATGTTATTATCTTTGTTTTAGAGCTTAAGAGATGAAGCCGCAAAGTTTCTTCTTGAGGAAGCGTTTTTAGACCTGGAAGTTCACTTCGACGACCTATTCACAGCCAAATGGCTGCCCTCCACCATTCCAGTCGACACTATTTGCATCACACTCGACGACTATTTTCAAGACTACAATCATTTGAGAGATAAAAACTTTGAATACGTCATAAACGAAGCTCAAAACTTGGTATACAAAAAGTATATTACGGCGATGCTATCCAAGAAAGTGGCCTTTAAAAATGTAGACGAAGCTCAGCTCGCCGCTACCAAAATAGTGAAGGAGGCGAATCAAATAAGGTCGTTCTTTAGGAAGATAGCGGCGGAGGGCGTCAACGTGGACTGGCCCTTCGAAGTCATCAGTATGCTAGCAGAGGTGAGTTCATAATAATTCTATTGCGTGAGTTTTACAAACCAAGTCTGAACTATGAAAACAAGCAGTTAAAATTATGCATAGGTGTAATGCACAAGAAAAATGCGTGCATTTTAATATAATACGGGGTGATACTTTAGTCAGTATGCGTTCATCCCTTTACCTATAAATCCATATTACATCTCATTTCCCTACGTGATCAAATCAGCAATGAGGAGACCCGCAGGCGAACCAAAGTAACCGACATAACTTTAAAAATTTCCAAACATAAATGACAGGGGGCAGGGCACATTGCTCGCAGATGACCGATGGGGCTGAAAGGTTCTGGAGTGGCATGCGCACCGAAGACTTAGAGTTGCAAGGTCTTCCACACGGTAGAACGATGACTCAGTGAAGGCCGCTGGATGCGGGAAGTACAAAACCGGCCGATGTGGCGAGGCTT
This sequence comes from Aporophyla lueneburgensis, assembly GCA_932294355.1. Taxonomy (NCBI): domain Eukaryota; kingdom Metazoa; phylum Arthropoda; class Insecta; order Lepidoptera; family Noctuidae; genus Aporophyla; species Aporophyla lueneburgensis. Next base: position 13,349,068 of record OW028746.1, on the reverse strand, counting down.
GGGGGAGGCCTATGTACAGCGGTGGACGTATTTCGGCTGAAATGATAATGATGAGATGTGGAACACCAGACCAAAACTTGAAAGCAAAAGTTCATTATGCTAATACATACATATTTTATTTTTCTCAACAACACGAAGAAATAGTTTGTCAATGTTTTAACTGGAGTAAACTCAGTTTCTATTTAAATCATAGATACGGAAATACGCATGACGACAGTCAAACTTTTCTAACACGATGACTGTTAGTCATGTTATAAACATTGTAAGCAAATTAATGGGTTTCGATTTTTATATTTGACACGGTATGGTTGCGTATTGTTGACCCACGGTCAGACTAGCAGCCTGGTTCCAGTTAAAGCCCAGGAGCAAACGGGTCTTACGGGGGATGTTGTTTTTGATCGTGCACTGGATTTTCAACTGTCCGTGCTAAGCCGAGCATTAAGAAACCAACATAGTGCATCGCAACGCTTCAAAAAAAGCAGTGTAGTTGGATTTTCAACTGCCGTTAAGAAATACGTTGGAAATCAAGTGCGCGATAAAATATCGCTGCGTTTAAAAATCGACGATGGGTACGAGGGCTAACTGTAAAACAAGCATTGTGCGCAGGTACTGAAGTGCCAGGACATCGAGATGTTGTCGCTGGACCTGCACAGCGTGGTGGCGAAGTGCCCCGACATGTCGGAGGAGCAGCTGCTGCGCCTGCTGTGGCTGCGCGGCGACGTGCCGCGCGCGCGCCTGCGCGACACCGTCGCCATCGCGCTCGCCTCGCGCCCGCCGCCGCGCGCCAACTCGCACCCTTCGCTCTTCAAACACATCACCTTCAGCGAAAGGCTACTCTCACACTTCAACCTCTAGAACACTGCCACACACATAATAACTTAACGCCTGTAAACTAAGGCAGAGGAGTACCTATAGTACACCCACATAATATTCATACATAAACAGATAGATATAGATTTACTACGTTCGTCATCGCCAGCTATACACGCAACAGTCGTTTTTATTGGTGGAATCTGGAAATAGAGGGGTTGACGAACTCTTTTCTCCTCTCTTCAGTTAAGACTCGCAAAATATCACTCAGATACAGAAAGACAAGTAATTATTACGTTATGTAGTATTTTCCATTTCCAGAAGTTGGGACAGTGGCCTTAAAAATAATAGCAAGGTTTTGTAAAAGAAACAGTGATATTGCTCTGAATGGCGCTCGGCGTTTATCGTCAAGGCAATATATTCGTATTATTACATTTAATAAAATCTAATTATAAGTATATAAATGTATAAATTATGAACAAATATATTTTTAATTATTTTAAACATTTTATTTATGTTTACCACAATTATATATAATCACCTATAAAACACACGATTATTCTTAAATATACAATACAATGCTTCTATTTTAACACTTATTACCTATTAGTATGGATGACAAACTTGTATTATTGAAGTTGACAGTCACATTAACAATCAAATGTATTTTTCAAAAACAAAGTAAGTACCCAATGTATTTTTTCTACAGGTCTTTCCGGCTTTAAAATTGTATTTCTTTGTGCCTTTAATGGCGCGGTGTATGCTGAAGCAACTCTTGGTACAAGTATTGTTAAATTGATTGATACACAACAGCAGCTAATATAAGGTAGGTACGCATCGGCTAGAATGAACCTTCCAATCTTAGTTGGGGTTTACATACTTGCAATGCAGGATTGCAGTTTCTTCTTTAGTTCTCTAAATAAACAAATGAACTAGCTAACTAAGTCGTTTATTGAGAGACATGACGTGACACGTATAAGATCCCACTGAGGGTGACACACCTAGTGGCCACAACAATGATCTCCTGCGCTCTGATTCTTCTGATCGAGCTACATACATTGGGTACAATTTAGTGGTTACCTCGCGCTGACTCAAGGCCAATTGATGGTCCGAAGGGCGGGCGGCGCGAGTGCGCGGCAGTCAGTCGCAGGCCGCGCCGCGCCACACGCCATGTCCGCTAGCGCCACGCTCCGCGCGTGCTCCCTGCTGCTGTGCCTGGTGGCAGGTGAGCGTCGCCACTCGCATCCTACTCCTGTGCTCAGTGCGCCCACCTAATATTTCCACGTGAATGTTTACCGTATTCAAACAATTCCGACCCGCGAAATTTTCTCATTTAAATCGGACAATGATGTTTCATGATTTTCATTAGTTCCATTTTATTTACTTTGGCACTGTTGTATCGGTCAAAAAATTCTGTTACAAATAAAATAACATAGTGTTCGTTGTGTGAGCAAGGCATTATTGGTATTGATTCTGATATTAATTTAGAATGTGATTTTAAATTGTACATGTAAATCGGCTGCTTACAATTTCAGTTAAATCTTACAAGACTATTTCATAACTCATCAAGTAGGAATCTACATGATGAGTTATGAAATAGTGTTATAAGATTTTCATAAGCAAGGTAGGCCCTTTGTAGCAAATTATGTACCTACATTCGGTTATATTTTGGTAGGGTAGACAGGTAAACATTACCTCAACGGCTGCTAAAGCAATATTTCTGTGAGTACAGACATCTAGATTCCAAACATATAGATACAATAGGATGTTCAAATCCCTGTTCTACTTCACATGACTCATCCAATCATAACACCACAGGAAGACAAATCTTGTATGCAATTTGCTTTAGAGCGCGCTACGCGACTAATATTTGGGTAATTTATATTTCCTTTAGGCTTGTTTACTGGTTAATTGATTTTATAGATAGGTTTCATTCATATAGTGAGTAAGAGAAAAGATGTGTCTTTGCCAATTGTTGATCAACTAGTTGGTATTTTATCGAATAACACAAATCGCGTCGGCACACACCGCGTGCGCTCTGGTCGCGGTGGTATTTTTAACATTCCCGGACCGCCTCAAGGTTAGCCAAGATAGTCGCTTATTCATTGGGATATGACCTAATTTCCTATAGCAAATTATTAATAGAAAATTTATAAAGGAATGGACGCAAAGTCAAACCTTTTAGAAGTATAAACATAACAAATAGATGATCGACCTCATTAAGGTGTTGTATGCGGAAGTTAGTTCATCCGCACTCAAATTAAGTGCAACAGTACGGCGCTATGTTTACATTAGAATATCTCATGTTAGTTGAGCCCTATACAATACACCTACATAGTTCCAACACAGATCTGCAAATGACACCGCACACCCATTGTATTTTCATTTCAAAATTGTAGCGTGGGTGGGCTATTACTAAGGAAACTCCAGTGATGAGCAATGTAGACACTAAAAATATATCTAAATCATCGGAGGAATCGTATGTGATCATAAATCTTAGGTAATGCAGATTTATTGTCCACCCTAGTAGTTCCGGAGGTACTCGGTATTGTAATGATAGTGATCCTGCTACTGCCCGTCAATTTCAATTCTTAAGCTCTTTGCAACAACAATAAGCCAATTACTTACACTAGACGCTCTGGATTGTGTAGCCAAAACATGAACCGATCCATGCCTGAATACAATATAAACACTTGCAATTAGTGAGGCAAACCGCTGTTTTGTTACCTTAAAGTATTTACATGTTTGGGAAAAATATTTTTTCGGAAGTTGTTTCTTGATATGTAATCTTTTATATACAAATATTATATTATGTCGGCTCGTCATTGTGTCGATTGTCGTAACGACTAATGGCCTGATGGTTGAAAGCGGTTATCAAGATCTCTCGAGGCTCTTGTTAGGCGATTGGATCAAGGGTCTGATTCAAAAGGCAGTACTCCTCGATACCCTAATTTCTTAAAGAAACATTTAAAAAGGTTCTTAATACGAAAAAAAAAACGGATAACAATATGGTCTAGTGAAAAAGGTCGTCTATATAAACTGGTGAACATGGACTTCACCTTACACTGCTTTTACGAACAACCTTGGCTGAGCAGTTTCAGAAAATGCCATAACATTTTACTGCGCTCCACAATCTGCCTGCCAAGTGTGACGATTAATGTTACCGATCACGTTTAATTACACGGATTCTGAATATTGGTGCAAGCAGCTGATTCTCTCGCACTATTCACCCAGCTTTCTTTAGATTGTGACACTTAACGACAAAAAATAGGTATTTAACTATTGACCGAGGGTTCGAAGTTCGACTTCGGGTATAGTTAGTTAGAAAACCCTATCTGAAGTCCGAAGAGTGGGGGAGGACTCAATAATCCTCAAATCCGGAAGCCTTCTCTATTTCCGGGAGGGCGACCACTAGTCCCCAGGTGGTGTCGGGTATATAGTCCATAAGTCCCTTGTGAGCAAAAATCCGATGCAATCTTGTCCTGAAAAATATTTTGCAAATGTTATTATCTATCAAAACTGTTGAAACAAAGTTGTTACCTACTTTAATCTCGAAGATAATAACAATAAAATAGTCCACCAGACCGAACTATGGCCATGGCGGCATGCGGCCAGTCTTAGCAAAGACTAGCCATCAACCCGGGAAATATTATAGTGCACGACTGTATGCAGACACAGGTGCACTCTCCGTTTCCTGACTGTCATAGAGAGACAATATAAAGGTATCAGACAGTATTCTAGACTGCTAAAATTGGAAATGTAGTTTACAGTTAATTATGTATGTCAGTGCTCAACCTAGCTAAGGTTATACAACTTTAATAATTTTGAATAGCATGACTTCATGTATTCGGGATCCGGTTCGATCGTCATATTATATCAAAAAATACATTAACCTTTTCACCACCAAGTAACCTTTTATAGTGCTTATCGACTGTTATGTATTCTAAAAGTAAAACCATCAGCCGAAAATAAAAAATAATAATAATGAGGTTATCACTATGCTATCATTTGATGCCTAAAATTATGCCTATTTGCACAAATGAACAAAATCGTTACTATAAGGTAAACTTACAGAGGGTTTTTTTTACTGGCACATTAGAGTATAGGGAATTCCGAATCCATAAGATTTACGGAAAAGCAATCTTATAATTTCTACAAAATTACTCAAAAGTTAACATGTGTAAATGTGTAGTAACCTATAGTAAACCAATTTGTATTGCAGGTAGTCGACAGTTATCTATAAAAGAATTTTTGGTGCCGAAAGCCTTAGAAGTCGGAAAAGATGCTGAACTGCGATGTCAGTATGAGCTAAGGGACAACGAGACAGCCGACGCGCTCTACGTCAAGTGGTGGTGGACGCCGGAGGCCGGCAACAAGGACGAGAAGCAGCTGATGTACCAGCGCATAATCGGCTATAAAGCAGAATCCATCCATTACGACAATACCAGCCAAATAGGTAACTATGATTTATTCGTGTTAAGAAAATAGTGACTCATCGTTGTCACTCAGCTTAGCCACGCCCCATGACCAATTAGATTATAGTAAATTAGAAAGCCGTGTTCACATTGACCAGTTGAAGTAAGCCCATCGTATAGTACGGTACGGACGCGTCTTTTGTCAATTTACTATGATAGAATTAACACAAAGAATGTAATTCAATGTGATTAACCATTTTTTTACTACGGCTTGCAAAGAGGAGAGTTATGATTTTGACTGGTATGTATGTGAATTCGTTTATCATTTGCCTCATAACTTCTAAACAACGTATAATATGACATCAACACACGCCTACTCTAAAAAAATAATAAATCTTACAATCGTAAACGATGCTTCACAGCAAAGTGGCCTACGACAACGGCTATTCTCTCGGTTTTTGGTCGGGTTTTAGTTTTTGAACGTATTTATTAATAACTAGCTTTTGCCCGCGGCTTCGCCCGCGTGGAGGTCGGAAATTGTCCCGTAGGAACGTACTTCCGGGATAAAAAGTACCCGTATGTGTTAATCCAGGTTATAAATTAACTGTATTCCAAATTTCATCCAAATCCGTTCAGTCGTTTTTGCGTGAAAGAGTAACAAATATCCACACGTCCATACATACAAACTTTCGCATTTATAATATTAGTAGGAAAGTAGGATCTAGACATAAATAAAAAAATAACGTGTTGGTGGCAACACAAAAATTTTTAATCTCAAAAAAAAATCAATTCAATTCAATCCGCTACCCGTAGCGGAGAAACACTGCACGAAGCGAGTATTTCGTTAATGGTCGCCTTGCATTGCTTTTCAGAGATAAAAATAAATTCGAGTGACGATACCATCTTGCTACGAGATGTTACTCCCGTGGATTCTGGAACTTACGAGTGTGAAGTGTCAAATATCGACGAAGTAAGACAACACGAGAAGCTTATTGTATTTTGTAAGTATCAACCAATTTCTACAATATGGAGCTCACGGCGACATATCAAGCTATACATTTCCAGTATAAACTGATGTCGATATGTATGGGATTTCCGTAAAACCATAGATCAGCTTAAACTAGAAATCTATAGCTTGATATGGAGCCGTGTGTACAATGCCTATAAATATACATACATACATACAATCACGCCTTTTTCCCATGGGGGTAGGCAGAAACCACGGAACGCCACCTGCTACGATCTCTACACACTCCTTTTGCCTCTTTAAGGTTCATACAATTGGTCATACACACACGCCGGTTGCGAGTACTACGCACCTGACCTTTCTGAAGAACATCACCAATAAGGTCACTATATGTCCTCCTAGGGCGTCCCCTCCCGGTGTTTCCACTCACATCTGCCTTGTAAATACAGTAGAATCCGGTTATAACGACGGTGAAGGGACCGGTGATATTACGTCGTACTAACCAGAAGTCGTACTAAAGGAAATGTCAATTTTAGATTTTCATTCAAATCACTTTCATTTATATACATACAAACATAATGTATTTAATGATATTTACGTGACCAAGAGAAAAAAAAACATTTGAATCAAAATATTTATTTATTTCACATAATGTATAATAATAATGACACTTTTTTCTTCAACAGAGAAACTTTCGTTTTGTAGAAGCCATTCTTGTACGCGAAATCACGCATCACCCGCAAATTAACGCCGTAAACTAAACAGTTGCATTTGAATCAGCGACGTGCAGGCAAGGGGGAAGCGCGGGGCGGAGATAGTTTCTTACCTACGATTTATTTGTAAACACGTCAACACTCGTCGTCGTTGTAGCCGGACAATTTTGTGTGAAATTCTGTCGTTAAAAGCGGTCGGTCGCTGTAAGCGGAGTCGTACTAAACGGATGTACTTTCATAGTGGCTCGTATTAAAACCAAACATGGTGCTTACGTCGCTAAAAACGGTTGGTCGTTACATGCGAAGTCGTACTAAACGGATTCTACTGTACCTTTTGTGAGTCGTCCTTCATTCATCCTCTCAACATGAATAAAATAAATATAATAATAATAAATATAAATATAATCACTGATATTACAGTATAATAATAATAATATTTTTTAATATTATTTATTTACTTTACAAACATTTTAACATGTCTCTGTAGCAAATTTAAATAAAATAGGCTAGTTTTGAGTACAAATGAATTAAGCATCTGTAGCCGAACTAGGCAAAACCTTTATTTCGGCTAACAGCGCCAATTAGTCTAGTGGTTAGAGACCATGACTGCTAAGACTGAGGTCGTGGGTTCGATTCCCACCCAGGACAAATCTTTGTGTGATGAGCACAATCATTTGTTCTATGTCTGGGTGTAATTTATCTATAATATGTATGTATTTAGAAATATATAAGTATATTTATCAGTTGTCTGGTTACCATAGTACAGGCTCTGGCTAGTTTGGGATCAGATAATGGTGTGTTGATTGTCCTAAGATATTATTTATTTATTTATCGCAGCGATTTACATGAATCAGACGAGACAATTAACAGTAGTTGACTTACTGATATTCAGAAATTTACATAATTGACCTTTGGAATGTGTATGTTATATTCCTATACCATAAGATTAACAATGTAAGATCACGCCTGTAGTCCCCGAAGGGTAACGCGGAGATGTATGGTATCCCCTTCTTTTAATCAGTTATTTGTGATCATAAGATAACGATAGGCTTATTTGCTGTACATGTGATCTCGACATTGGCTAGGGAATATATACAGGATCAAATAAAATTAGCTGAAAATACTTTACCCTCGTGTTGGGTATCACCCACCACCCAAGCAATTCTTAAATTGGCGTGTAAATTTGTATACCATATTATCTTTGTCACATTTGACGTCAGTGAAAAGCATCCATTTATTAGAAATTTTCTGTTTAAACCCGGTTTGATAGAAAAAAAACATTTCATAAAGTAGGTAATACTGCTACAATATATTAACCTCATGATTTTTTTTCTTCAGCGAAGGGTACCGGCCCGGCAATAAATTACACGTTACTAAAAAGCGAGGCAGAGGATGAAGAGGATTTGTTGTTAATTGAATGTGAAGCTGAAGATGTCGCGCCCTTGCCAGATATGACCGTCACCTTTCAAGGGTATGTTGGTGTTTTTAACATTTTATTTCACGAAGATATTCGAGCAAATACGATGAGTACCTATTTCGAAATATACTCACAGATTTTTTCATTATTGACATATTATGTATACTATCATAGTATTCATGTTTCGAGCTTCACGACTGATTTAAAGCCATATGGCCGGATTAGTGTTATCATCACAAATAAATGTAAGTTGTATGCTATCTTTATCCGTATCCAGAGCATATTAGATGGGAATGTGACTTGGGAAAAAGCTAGCCAGATGATGAGATAGGTAAGTATCTGCTATATTGATTGCAGGGTAGACAAGTACAATGATACAAGGAATGATCAATGTAAACGCGTTTCATACGACGTAATGAAGTTGTGAGGGAAAGACAGACTTGTATTGTTAATTAATTGCCCTTCTTCCTTATGTGAAGTCCTATGTTTGAACTGATAACTTCTTATGGAAGGGTAAACCGCTTCGTTACGTAACGCGTTACGGCGCCAGTCTGACTGACTTCTTTTGTGCCTCGTAGTTGGTTTGCTAGGCTAAGCCACACTTCCGAAGATCAGCCTTTGGGTGGGTGACAATAAGTTTTTATTTTGCCTTGTGTCCCAGGCTCGCTAGGTTAAGCTGCACTTCTCAAGGTCAGCCATTGGATGGGTGACCATTTAGTTTTTGTTTTGCCTTGTGTTCTAGGCTCGCTAGGTTAAGCTGCACTTCTCAAGGTCAGCCTTTGGATGGGTGACCATTTAGTTTTGTTTTACATTTTGTCGCAGGTTCGCTAGGTTAAGCTACACTTCCCAAGGTCAGCCTTTGGATGGGTGAAAATTTTGTTTTTTTTGTGCCTCGTAGTTGGTTTGCTAGGTTAAGCTACACTTCCGAAGATCAGCCTTAAAAAATATAAAGTAAATAACACTCGTGTGGTAATAATGGGAGGTGGGAGCCATAATGCGACTTTATCTCTCTCTGTCTAACTTTCTATTACACACGATTATGTTTTTTATTTACCTCATTAAAATAAAATTGTAAAAATTTGTATGTAGATAACTACGACATGAAAGAAGGATACATTTTTTTATATTTGTATTTATATTTTTCAGAGAAGCACTGAATACATCAAAGACTGTAGAAGACACTAATGCAAATGGCTACTATAAAATATACGTTAACGCTACCGTTAGTACAGCAGAAGTCGACGAAGGTGAAATACGCTGCGAGCTAACGTACTCCACTCTAGAACATCCTCCGTACGTAGATGTGAAGAAATACATACCTGCAGGTATGTTATACTACTTAATACGAAGAAAGGGAGAAAATAAACGTTTTATTTAATTTTATGACTTATGGGTTCAAGACTGTACCTAGGTATTTATTGTTTAATAACTTGCTCAGTTTAAAGTTAAGCTGTTAACTTTACAAATTCAATGCATTAAATTGATCGCTTATGGCACACATGTGTTGCTTTGGAACGACTTCACAGTATTGTGTGTATTCGAACAACGAATGGCACTCACATATTTGCATTTTTCATTTACACAACCAACTAAACATTCTCATTATGACTGCACTTTTACCCATTATCCACACTACTTAGATATTGAAATCAAGAGCATGATGAGTAACAGCATTTCGCTTTTAGTAAAGGGATATAAACGAATTTTAGTTTCAAACCAATTGAATCATTTGTATTTTACAGGATTCGTTAAAAACAATTCAACGTTGTTTTCACAACCATAAGACTACTTGTTGTACTGATTGACATTTTGCAACAGTAAAATATATTTTAAATAATTTTGCGCCTGCATGAAATGCAGGATATAAATTAATATGTTAAGTGCTAGGATCAATCTGTTGTTAATAAATTACGTAATAAGTACTGTGGCTGGCCGTAGAGTAGTGTGTGCCACTGTGTGTTGTCTGTGTACTAACGTTGGTTGTTGGTGATGGTCGACGCCAGGCCGCGACGCGCCGCCCGCCACTGAGCCGCCCGAGGACACGACCGAGCCGGATCCTACGCACGACTCCTTGCAAAACGCCAGTAAGTCTAAGACAAACTAGGTACACCAAACCAAGGACTACACTTTACACCAGTCTTCTGATCCGAAATGATCATGGTTAACTAACTTAAAGTGTATTTATCAATAATTATACTATCTTACCCTATTAAGAAAACGAACACTATCAATAATAATTTGTATTTTTATTACATTCAAGCAGTATTATCATTTATTTATTTCGTATATTTATGTAAATATTGGATATGACGTATTTTACCCACCTGAGGAACCTGGCCACGTCCATATGCCTGATAAATGACTTTTTAACTAAATCGCTATGTTGTATGTGAAAGCACAGCTACTCGAGTTGACTAGCTTGTAAGAACGGTCGTACATTACTTAACCAAAATGTCATCTTACTGTAATATTAGTTTTAATAGAAATTTTCTCTGATCCAAATATTTTTTATAACAAAAATGTCAGCTCGACTAGCCTCAAGCTTACGCCTACGAAATATGTCCGTATACTTATTCGTGTTGTTTGTTGTCATGATAAAGTCAATAACAAGCCACAATATTTACAAAAACGACTTAACATTTTTTTTTTACTCTTTCGGTCGGCAAAGAGTTATTAGATTTACTAGGTCAAAAGGCACCACTTTAATAATTACAAACTTGTGAATTAATAGATACATTTTTAACTAAAATCTAATATTCCGAAGAAATTAGAACATCCGCCCTTTTTGAACTAAACTATTTTCTCACCGTATGTTATTGATTCATTAATAAAATTTGCTTATGTGATGCTTTTTGTTGTGTTACAGTGGCCTAACTTGTATTTAAAAAGTTGTGTTTATTACTTTAGATCACTAACCCAGTTCATAATAAACATATGCCTACGTTTTCAGAAATCCTCTTAATAGTGCAGAGAAACTCTTGGTTTGTATAATATTAGGAACTTATCATTATATGATTTCTCCCACATAAATGTATACATTGCGTTGCTTTCGTGTGAAAACCTTGTTGATATTAATAGAAGTACCTTCCAAAATATCCACATAAAATGTATGGATTTATTTGATTCTGAATAACCGTCCACTTAAATTTTGGCGCATGTACTTTTAGAAAAGCATAGTCTAGATGAAATCTCTCATCGCCAAAACGAACTTTCATTCCCTATTCAAAAACTGGGGATGAATCTTCTAAAGCCTTAGTGCTCACATTCGTTATATGAGAAACTTTTGTGTAAAACAGTCAATGACCGAAATTTGTGCTATTTTTCCGACGGCAATTAACGAAACTTTATACATTTGGAAGAGGATAATGTAACTCAACTTAAAAATCACCATCCTCTAGATGCGAAAGTATCTGTCTACCTGATACCTCTTCACGCCTTAGCGGGTAAAAGAACACTGTTGACGGCCCATACAAAATTTACCTAGGTCCTACACGAAAGACAGATATTCCTCTTTTTTTAAATATTTAGTGTTAAACAAACATACAGTATGGAAACCATATATGCGATACCATATTTGCATATGGTACGTAGTCCACAGAAGTATAGTATAATTAAATATTCAATTAAAAACCGTAAAACGAAAAAGTGACATTTTCAATGAAAATTAGTATCATAATAACTGCATTGAAAGTAAACACTCTATTTAGACAACGTAGCTACCTTCGTATGTTGTGGTTTAGATGGTCCAAATTATTTTTTTTAGGCAAATATCTAGAATAAGTAACAGGGTTGTGATAGTAGACCCACCCACAAAAAAAGGCGACGTTGCCACGCAGTGCACTGCGTGGCAACATGGGTCTTCATCAAATGACGTCTTCCGCTCTGGGCGGAGCGGGACGGCGTGTCAGACTTTTACTGACTAAAACCCACCCGTGTTCCTTTAGTTGTCTATATGCCAGGGCCACGTTAACTCAGACGTTGACCTCATGATCCAATTCTGAAAAATGTTCAAATTTTCTCAAAATTATAACAATTTTTGAACTAATTACTGAACCTATTTGGTTTATTTTTTGTGTATCGTCAGCAAAGGCGAAAACAAGTAATTTGTTTAATTTATTACATACTAGCTTTTGCCAGCGGCTTCGCCCGCGTGGAGGTCGGAAAATAGCCCGCGGGAACGTACTACCGGAATAAAAAGTAGCCTATGTGTTAATCCAGGTTATAAACTGTGTTCCAAATTTCATCCAAATCCGTTCAGTAGTTTTTGCGTGAAAGAGTAACAAACATCCACACATCCATACATACAAACTTTCGCATTTATAATATTAGTAGGATATAAGTAGGACTAGGTTTTGCCAGCGGCTTCGTCCGCGTGGAGGTCTTAAATTATTCCGCGGGAACAAACTACCGGGATAAAAGTACGCTATATGTTAATCCAGGATATGAACTATCTCTACCTAATTTCATCTAAATCCGATCAGTAGTTTTTGCGTGAAAGAATAACAAACACACACCCATACTCACAAACTTTCACATTTGTAATATTAGTATGATTATGTGGTTTCTATACTGTATGTTGTTGACCCTGGATACGCAGTGCGATTAGTAGAACTATCAGGACGTTTGAGTCCAAATCCAAATTGGTATACTAGTACATACAAGTACGTGGTATTGGGATAATTTCCGACCTACACGCGGGTGAAGACGGGAACAAAATCTTTTCTGTTTATATTTGATTTGTGTTAGCAACACTACATAGGTTTGATTTTCCTCCAAAATAAAGGTCATGGTTCTTTTGACTATATTCCTTTCGCGCCCATATTTTTGATTAAACTTATATAACTCAGTTTGGAATGATTTACAATATAATCATCCTAAGTAATGTTATATTGTGCCCAGTTTTTAAAACTTCATTTATGGCTGCCATGGAAAAAGGCCCCACTGCTGCATATATTTTGGTCATTGGCTGTCATTGGCTATAGGTACAACCTTCTAGACGCAACGGTTTATTAAGACTGCGTTGTGTCAATGAATTTAACACATTCTATAATACTTTGCAGGTGACGACGGCATTCGGCTTCACTGCTCGTGGGCGCTGCTGACGTTGGCAGCCGTCGTGACGCATCTACAGGCGGCACTCTAGACTCTTCTCCATTGTGATACTAATTACGTAACTATGCTATGTTATTAACTAAGTGTTAATTTTATTAAGCTTTACCTAGTAAGTACCTGTAAACTATTATTTCAATTTACAATATTAATAAAAATATACTTATTGTTGCAAATGAACGCTTTTATTGAGTGACTTACGAAAGAAAAACGTTGCTCTGAAATAACTACATATTACGAAGTAGAATTTAGCGTACAGTTTTGCCTGCACAGCATGTAGGTCGGAAATACGACAGGAACGTACAGTCTTTGACCTACATAATCTGAACCCCCTGAGCAAATAACGAAAAGGGAGTCCAAATCCAACATAAGGTCCAAATTCGCCATTATCGAGCATTTTAATGAATCATGTTGTTAAGCAATTTTAACCTCTAAGTCCTTGAGATACCACATTTGGTATAGACACAATCGTTTTTTAATTGTGTCTGTAATTACGGTAATTGACTGGTTAATCATTATTTTGTTACGGTTTATATGCTAATGAGTCAGGGGCGTAGCTACCGCCGTATTTGCCGTATCAATTATACGGGGCCCCCGGGCTACGGGGCCCCCGACGTGCCTAAGCAAAAATTAATAAAAACTTCCCAATTTTTTTAATTTTTATTTCAGAAATGACAAAAGTCACAAAAAGCAATTTCTTTTTCCCGCGTAAAGCGTGCGTTCTAAAGTTGGCAACGCCGAGTCTACTAGAATCAAAAACCGCAATGTCCATAAAAAAGTAAAAATAAGTTGTCAATGGCATATTAATCCACAAATTAAACGAAATATAATATTACAATCAACTTGCAACTGACGCCGCAATGTCCTGTAGAAAAAAGGATTTAAAAATCAAACTTTGCAACAAAAACAGCACAGTCCATTGGTGTATGTATCCGAATCAGCATTGTCTCTTACAGCCAATCACAGCGCATTAAACTATATGGCGGTTTTGCGTGCGGCTCGTGAGAGTGTGTCCAGAATATTACAATTTAGTTGTGTTAAAATACCAGTATAGAGGCTATAAATTATTTAAATATCAACAATGGAATATTATCCCCAAGTGACTGATAATAAACATGCACGAAAACGGCGAGTTGATAGTGCAAATTGGAAAAGAAATAAGGCCAAAGAAGACCGGTGAGTATACTATGACCACAATATAGTGATACTTTTGCGCAGGGCACGCCACAATTTGCAGCGGGAAGTCCCCTCTTTGAGGAGTGGATAGAGAGGCGCCACGGCGTCCTCACCTTCAGCCTGACGCAGGTTCTCACCGGGCATGGGTGCTTCGGTGGGTTCCTGTTCAGGATAAAGCGGGAGGAAACGCCCGGGTGTTTCCATTGCGAGGATCGTCTAGAGGACACGGTGGAGCATACGGTGAAGCTGTGCCGTGCCTGGGCGGAGCACCGCCGTGTCCTCGTGGAGGCGATCGGCGGCGGCGACCTCTCGCGTCCGGCCCTGGTGCGAGCCATAGTACGGAGCGAGAAGGCATGGGAAGCCGTCACCTCCTTCTGCGAAGCAGTAATGTTCGCGAAGGAAGAGGTGGGGCGCGTGTCGGAGTGGCAGTCACTGCGCCCTCACGTCCCTAGCCGCCGCAGGAGGAGACGCCCCAGGTGTCGGGAGTCGATAGCGGACTCCCGGCCGCGTATTTACAAAGGCTATACTATTTTAGTCACGAGCCAGACTCTAATCAATGAGCTTTTGGTTATGCATATTACTCAACAATACCTAGTCTATCTCAGTAAAAAAATTGACTCAAATAGACTAGCTTTTTGTTTTAATATTTTCAAAGAAAATGCACGGACAAAATCTAGTTCTATGTAATACATATCACTCGAATAACTAAGCTTTTGGCGAGATATTTTTAAATTTATACTCGCAACAAGTGGGTAGTGTTCTTTACCTAATAAAAGTACTTCTCGTTTGTTAATTCGTTTTATTTTTGTTTTTCAAATACATAATAGAAACGAGCAATTAAAATGATAACAGTTGCCATGTAACTATCAACCTATAATTGAAGCTTATCTATTTGATTAATATGTATTCAAAATTAATATGTATGTAACCGATTGCCACCTGCGCTAAGATAGGTTGACGGAGCCCCGCTTCGCGGGGCTCCTATTTCTGGGTGGTTTAAAAAAAAATAAACACGAAGGCTAAGGCGGGAGCTCCGCTCCGCTTCGCTCCCGCCTTAGCCTTCTAACCTAACCTATCCGAGTCGGGGTACTCTGAGTCCGGGTATTAACCATGGATGGGATTTCGTCCACGCGTGACTGAAATGGTACTAGATTTTGTCCGTGCATTTTCTTTGAAAATATCAAAACAAAAAGCTAGTCTATTTGAGTCAATTTTTTTACTGAGATAGACTAGGTATTGTCAAGTAATATTCAGAAACAAAAGCTCACTGATTAGAGTCTGACTCGTGACTAAAATAGTATAGCCTTTGTAAATTTGCCTCCCGGCCACCGTAGGCGTGAGCTTGCGGGTGGCGAGCAATGGGTAGCTCGCCGCCCGGTAAGGACCAGGCTCGGGTCGACGGCGCGTAGTGTTCCACGCGCGCCTCTAAGAGTTGTCAGCAGCGCTGAAGGGGTCTGCTAGGGCCGATGCCTGCCGGGGTCGCGTGATTGTTCGAAAGAGATACCGTGGACCCGGCACATGGGCAACTGAAGGAACACGGGTGGGTTTTAGACAGTAAAAGTCTGACACGCCCACCCGCTCCGCCCAGAGCGGGAGAAGTCATTTAATGATTTCCCACCCAGAAAAAAAAGGATTATAGGCTCGCTATTCAAAGTATCAATACTAGTCAGGCATAGTACACAAAAATAGGTATGTTTTAAAATAAGCAATGTCCATCAAATGCGTGCAACAAAAACAGCAATGTCCTGTGGTTTATTTCAGAAACAGCAAAGTCCATTTAGTCCTATTTATTTAATTTTGTTGTTACTGTGACGAATCTACGTTATTTCATTAATATGCGACCATAAGATGATATATGTACTGTATTTTTTTTTTACACTACATAAACCACTGAATGTGCAAACAACCAATAATTCAAAATATATGTATTGTGGCCAAAACAGGGATACGGACATTGCGGTTTTTGATTCTAGTAGACGCCTTTAGCATTTATCGCGGGCTGCGGGATTTCCCCGTTTATAGTCTTTTTCACATAGGATGGGTACAGTGACACTTAGTCATGTGACTTAAATAGTGAGTTCTCTTTGCGTAATGATAATGAATTCGATTATTAGCAAAAATCGAGAAATTTTGCAATTGAACATTAATCGATGTTTTTAAATAGATGTGGTTAATTATAAATAATTTCTAATTAAGATTATGGATGTAAAAAGAAAAACAACAATTCATTAAAAATAATTTTAATCTAATTAAAAATCTTAATGCGGTTCACAGAATACATCTACTTACCAAGTTTCAACAACATAGCTCTTTTAGTTTCGGAGAAAAGTGGCTGTGACATACTCGGACAGACAGACAGACAGACATGACGAATCTATAAGGGTTCCGTTTTTTGCCATTTGGCAACGGAACCCTAAAAAGAAGCCCTATATCACAATAATAGGCTTGAAATCTTAAAATTTCTAAAGTCTCTGTAATTCTGAAGGTGCAATATAACAAAAAAGATTTGGTATCATATTAAATACCACTGTCTTTTCATTACCCTTGTATCTGTAACACACAGAAGGTAAAAGTTAAAAGCAGTTTTTATTTTTGCCTTTCGGTGGCTTATTTACTGCCCTTTACTGACGCAAAATATGAGACACATACTCTACGAAAAAAAAACTATATAATTAGGTAAATGTAATCCTATTATATGAAAGATTTCAGTGGATAGCATAATTAATGTTCCAAAGGCATTAATATTATTAACAGCGTCAGAAATGAATAATTTGTTTTTCATGTCACATTGACCCCTCCTGAACCTACCGAACCGAACGGCTGCGAATAACTGTGCAGATTTACTGGGTAATCTCGCTTCGAGTCTCAACCAGACACTTTTTGCTATTTTAATTTTTACCCCTGCCTCTAACGATTTCCACAATTTAAAAAAAACAAACCTTGTTGTAATTTTTGGTAAGTTAATCACAAAATCAATAAATTATATGTAGGGCGTTATAAGAGAAACATTACTAATACGCAAAAAATAATAACAAAATGTTAATGCTACACCGATTCTGTCACAGTAGGTAGGCAATAAGATTTCATTAATAACTACTCGTACCTACGAGAAGTTTGCACGAAAATATCGTTCCCTACATCTGAAATAAAGGTCAATATTATATGTAGTTATGAAGGCCTTTTGGTTAAGTAATAACAGCCTCACGGGATGATCGCTCAGGTTAACCTACGCTTGCCGCGGTTGGTCCGTGGATGGGCGATCATCTTTACGTACCAAGACCCTCTCCGTACCTCGGATAGCACGTTAAGCCGTTGATCCCGGCTGTCTTTCGTCGATCTTAGACAGTCGTTACAGGTCGTCAGAAGCCCGAAAGTCTGCCAACCAGTCTCACCAAGGTTATCGGTATTACCAGGACCTGGGTTATGGAGGTGAGATAGGCAGTCCCTCCATGTAAAATACTGGTACTCAGCTGCATCCGATTAGACTGGAAGCCGACCCCAACATAGAAACGGCTAGGCAGATGTCAAGTAAGGCAAGAATCAGAGGTTTAGGAGAACGGAATAACAAACAATGTAAAGAACAATATCTTATATTTTCCTTAAATAGGTAATTTCTATATCTGTCCAATTAATATGTCACAATTATATATTTACTAGGGAGCCTTTCTAAACTTATTATATACACAGCATCTTTAAAATAATTGATTATTAAATTTCGTTACTCCTTACTATCAATGGCACACTTTATATAGAAATAATTACAATCTAAACCACATCCTCATGTTTAGTCATCCTTTAAACTGTTCAGTCAAATAAAAGACAACATAAACATCACAATATATCGGATGGGTTGGAATAAAAGTCTTTGGTTCTTACATTTTTAAAGCATTAGGGATACGACTGAAGAATAGTCATGTTTCACAAAAAGCTGCAATAAATAGTTTTTTAACTCGGTATAACAACCACGTGTGCTTATCGCATCAAATGAATATGAGCTTTTATCATTTCTGATGTGACGATATTATCGTTGAATTCTGCCTTCGGCATCATGATAACTCGGGAAGGTATAATGTATGGAAATATTAGAATGTGTAACATAATTCACGCAAGACCTCATACACCCCAATTGGAGTATTGCGTTAAAAGCAGAATACAATGGCCAAAACTATTTTTATGGAGCAAACTATTATTATTTAGAAAATGCATTGACCACAGCATTTTTTATTCATATAAAATCGAGTCTTATCGCCTTACAATAAAATTATTTATTTTTTGGCTCAATCGGCGGAATACGTTTTTTTTTTTTGCGAAATACGTTTTTTTTAAACCGAATTAAAGTTCCCTTAAATCGATTCAGTAGTCAATTTAGAACAAACTTTTTTAGAACTTGCGCTTATTCTGTTACACTTTGTATGAAGAAGACTCTATTAATTTTCTGTCCGTGATAACATTATAACGTGCACGTATTTCCATACATTTTATGAAGTCCACGATATTTGGTCAATTTATAAATAACTAGCTTTTGCCAGCGGCTTCGCCCGCGTGGAGGTCGGAAAATATCCCGTAGGAATGTACTACCGGGATAAAAAGTAGCCTATGTCCTTTCTCAGGCTTTAAACTATCTGTGTACCAAATTTCATTTAAATCGGTTCAGTAGTTTTAGCAGGAAAGCGAAACAGACAGAGTTACTTTTGCATTTATAATGTTACTAGCTTTTGCCAGCGGCTTCGCCCGCGTGGAGGTCGGAAATTATCCCGCGGGAACATACTACCGGGATAAAAAGTAGCCTATGTCCTTTCTCACGCTCTAAACTAGGTACCTGTGTACTAAATTTCATTTAAATCGGTTCAGTAGTTTTAGCAGGAAAGCGAGACAGACAGACAGACAGACAGACCGACAGACAGACAGAGTTACTTTTGCATTTATAATATTAGTTTAGATAAAAGCTCACATTAACAACACAATATTGACTCGACATTAATACATCATCCACATTATCCACACTAATATTATAAATGCGAAAGTAACTCTGTCTGTCTGTCTGTCTGTCTCGCTTTCCTGCTAAAACTACTGAACCGATTTAAATGAAATTTGGTACACAGATAGTTTAGAGCCTGAGAAAGGACATAGGCTACTTTTTATCCCGGTAATATGTTCCCGCGGGATAATTTCCGACCTCCACGCGGGCGAAGCCGCTGGCAAAAGCTAGTAATATTATAAAATAATCGTTTACATCAAAATGGAAACTGAACAAATCTCAATAAAAAAACGAAGTAAATTAGAATAGGAATTAAAATTTGTGCTTCAACAGTACATTTTTGTACATACCTACATGATAGCGGATTTTTACAACTGTTCTTTCTATTCAAATTAGGGCAAGATTCACAAACACCTTAATTTTAATGAAACAA
This sequence comes from Aporophyla lueneburgensis, assembly GCA_932294355.1. Lineage (NCBI taxonomy): Eukaryota > Metazoa > Arthropoda > Insecta > Lepidoptera > Noctuidae > Aporophyla > Aporophyla lueneburgensis. The sequence continues at coordinate 13,329,050 of OW028746.1, read as the reverse complement.
GCTTCTCGAAAAAAAAATCGCCACGTTAATTATTCTCAAGCGCGCTCAAAATACCGTGATATACTGTTGATAAATCATTCATTTTTTATAAGGTACTTTGTGTCCAAATTAGAGATAAGAAAACAAATCTATGCAATTTGAAAAATCTTTTGAGTGGCATTTGACAAGGTGCGAAGAAGGTAACCCTGCAAATAAATAGCTTCATAAAGACACAATCTGTCGTTATGCATAACAAAAAAGCGTGGTCGTAGGTACTTACTAAACTTAGAAGCTTTGCCTCTGTGGGTAGTTACTCCATGCCTCGATGTACAAAATTTAGAAATTCGAAAATTACCTAAGGGCCTGCGTTTTCTGGGTTAACTAACTGTATTTGTATAAACGAACGAAAGGAGGCTTTTGTATAAGTCGCTTGATTAGCGAAGCGGAAGTGCAGTCAGTAAATGTTGCACTTACGGCCGCAACACCGTTGCTGTGTGTTAATAATTAGCATAACAATGCCTCTAACTTTTTATTCACGTCGTGCATTTTCTCTTAATTGAAAGGAGTGCACCCTGTTAATAAGCGCACTCAGCTATGCTATGAACAAGAAGAGGCCATAACACATTATTTAGTTTAGAAACTTAACTGTAAGGGAAGCCTCTATGTATGATATTTAAACATTATTTTAATACCGGTAGTAATTAATTCTTATTAAGACGGTTATTCTTTTAGTTAAGTTCCTAAAAAAAATAAAAAAAAATATAACGTTTTTGCATTTAGGTGCATTTTGAACACGTTGTGGTAAAAATTATAACGTTTGCAAATTGAACTCATCCTGAGGTTCAAGAGAGTATAATATTACAAACTGGGCAACTTTGTCTATACAGAGCACAATCTTTATATTTCAGGACAATGATGGTGTATATTAAAAGAAACGTAAAAATAACCATTGGTATTTGTCATTATTTGGCTGACAAAGTGCGTATGTGCGCGTGCTTAGGCCGGTCACATACTACAAGTAACTATAGTATGCTGTTTTCACATTACGCATAATAATGTTTAGGTTAGACCCTTGCTTATTCAGCACCTTATTCCTCAATTTCACAGATAAAGCACCTATCTAAACACTAACAAATTTAAACTACTGGCTAAACTATTTCATAAACATTCATATAGCGTATTTTATAATCTTCAAAATTGAACATTATGCCCTACCCAATTGAAATAATAGTTTTTCTTTACAAAATAATAGATATACAATGTATAATAATCAATGTACAAAAACAATTATACTATAAAGCCTCATAAACAATAGGCTACTTGTCTTATAGTAATGATTAAAACTTAGGTATCATTGGTATACATCCTAGGTATTTGTAGGTTTAAAATAAAAATACCTTTTAATTACAATTCAGGAAATAAGTTTTCAATAAGTATAAAGATTAATATATTATGAGCTTACAATGTCATTTCATGGCGTAGCAAAGAACAAAGGCAATGACAAAAATGGTGCCTTTTAGGGTATCGTTTCTCAAAAGAACGCTTACAACAACAGGACAGAACACTTTCAAAATCAATTTGTTGTCAGTCTGTTAGGACCCTATTGTCATGGTTTCAAGTAATAAGACGAAATTATTATCAAATACTAAGGTCAGCTGCAAGCCCTTGAACGGTAAGCGTCAGAACCCTTGGACCAATTGAGATATTTAATGTGTAGAAAATACCAAAATGCTATCTAACTACAAATAGTATTGAGTACCTCGATTGACAGCGAAAAATCGCGTAAACGAAGTGGTCGGACATTCTGACATCAGGATGTCTGGGCCACTTTTTTTTTTCATAGTTGAGACAACACAAATATTTTATATCTTTGTAAATATTTACTACCTTCATCGTACCTCAACATACATATTTTTCTTTTTTTTGCATACCTGAAAAATGTTACGGAAGAAATTTTGCTAGCTATGTATATTCTTCCTCTTAAATTACAGAATAAGAATAATTTCTACTCAATGTATACTTTGAGTAGAAAGAAAGCAAAGAAAGTTTCGTTAATGGCACCAATTTTGAACATTGGCTTTTGCTTAGAACTCATCACAAAAAAACTGGCATTCAATTGAAAATAACAATGTACCATTTATGATTGATTAATTTATCTTTGATTACTTCATTCGGATTTGGTACCGAGTTACTTTTGCATTTATATTATTAGTATGGATAACTAACACATTTGAACCTACTCACATTAAAGACATACAAATATTTTTTTTAAAGAGTTGTTATAATTTACTATGTTCTATTTTTGGTGTTCTATTATACTTTTAGGTGGCGGTACCATATGCCATGGTAGGTATCTACCTAAAACACAGGTTACATTTGGTTAAGTCTACTTTGGTAACAACATGCAATTTTAATATTTACATAAATTAATTTTAGGAACTATAAATAATTATAATGAATTATTATCGGATAATAAATATTATTAGTATAGTAATATGTATAAAACTGTACAGGCAAAAGCCAGCATTCACAGTTTAAATATATTTCAGCACACCTACTAATGAATTCATTTATTAAATTCATAAAACGGTACTACCTGCATTATCCAAATATGACGTAATTTTTTCCTTAGGGCATCCAAAATGAGTGAGATACCCAATTATTTAGTTTCCTACATATATACAGGGCGTCCCACGGATATGCCACATGGAGGGAAAGTACCTTGAATATTGTAGATGGACCATTTTACTGAAAGAAGACATTATTTCAATTTAAAAAGCAATTTGAACTGCATTCATAGATATTTAAATAATTGCATGGTTGAACCGGGAATCGAACCCGTTACACGAGAAAAGTAATCACCCTGTAGTTTTATCATACCGATCGAAAGGCTTCATCATAAGGATTATTTTTGCTAAATAACATAGTGTCAAAATTAAAAGGAAGACCATGAATTTTAACATTTGTAACACAAAATTAATCAATTTATCAAAAGCTCAAAACGAACACAAAGTCGCACTCTTTTGATTATTTCGCTCCCTGTCAATTTTTTGATCTTGTCGTGGTGGATATTTTTTATATTATTTTTTTATAATCAGCCAGCCGCATTGCGATGGACAAAATAATTTACGCGTCTTTCGGCTCAGGATACATTTATTGGTAATAGGTACTTATGATAATGTCAGTTGTATGTGCTTACGGCAATGTCAGCTTTTAATTTTTCTGAACATAATTTCACATCAAATGTTAAAATTCATGGTCTTCCTTTTATTTTTGACACTATTTTATTTACCAAAAAATAATCCTTATGATAAAGCCTTTCGATCGGTATGATAAAACTACAGGGGTGATTATTTTTCTCATGTAACGGGTTCGATTCCCGGGTTAACCATGCAATTATTTAAATATCTATGAATGCAGTTCAAATTGCTTTTTAAATTGAAATAATGTCTTCTTTCAGTAAAATGTTCCATCTACAATATTCAAGGTACTTTCCCTCCATGTGGCATATCCGTGGGACGCCCTGTATATATGACGTTTCGTTTAATATTGGACCCCGCATATTTATTAAACATTCGCAGATATGTATGGCCTGTATAATACGGCCGCAATTTGGATCGCGTATCCGTACTATTTTTTAAAACCCCAGAATATCCAGCTGATAATATCTCTTCGGCTCCCTTGAAACCGAAACAACGGTGCTTTGCGGCAGAAATGGGTATACGCCGGTTAAAGCACCGGTGCCAGTGACTGAACAACAAATAAGGGTTATGAATTCAAGCGTCTTGATTAACATACTTTAAGTGTACGCAAAAAAAATTAAGGGCGTTTTATGTAACTCGATCTGTAGGGTGAATTTCTGAGACGGACGGGGCAGACTTTAACCACTGTTTTTAGGAGACTGTCCTAACTTTTTGAGTAGCTAATTGCTAACTACATTTATAGATCTAGTAGCTCTAGTATCAGTTCCTGTAGCTTCAGTTGAGGTACCCTTACTGCCCGTCTAAAAAATCTCCCTGGTATAGAATCCGATCAAGTTGGGATATTTTACTGTAGTCAGTAACAGTGACGTAAAACCAGTGACGAAAAACATGGTTTAGTACGGGTTTTCCGGCACTCGTATTGCACTCGCACAACCAGTGTTGTATATAAATTTTCACGTGCGATACAAATTCTGACCAAATTTGCGGCTCGCCTTAAAATATTTCGTTATACAGGGTGCAATATTTAACTTTTATTTTGTTTTGTCATTACTGGCTGGACTTCCGCAAATGATATTACATGAATTATGTCTAGTCTTACGATTGCCATCTGCATCGCATTCTGCTCCAGCGGCTACAGATGTTAACGCGACGGTTTTATCAAAGTCAATAGTCGTGTAACCGACAGCAGCAGACGGTGCCGTCGCGGGGTTGTTGGCAAGGCTCACTTTCTCTACACTACACTGCGATACGAGGCGTCCACGTGGCTGCGAAGAATACGACGCAACGCTTTCATTTTTAGAACTACTAAAGGACTGATTCTCGGGAGAAGTTATATCCCTTGTCATTTTCACAATTTCTTTATTCGTATCAATATCTAATATTGCATAGTTGACTTCCAATTCTTCCACAGGTGACATAGAAGCAAATGTGTCTGACTCTGAGAATTTTTGGTGGTGATCAGTGGGTGCTGAGAAACTTAATATTTGTTTAGCGTTTTTAATACTATCGCCCATATCACCTAGAGATAAATTTGCGTATGAGTTTATCTCTGGTTTATTCCCCACTGATAAATTACAATATTCGACTTGTTTTGGCGTCAAGGGGGTGGTAGGTACGGTATCATTGTTACCGTCTACATCATTGCCTACTATGTTCATGTACATCCTAGCAGATTCTTGTTGTTGCTGCTGTTGTTGTTGTTGTTCTAGACTCAACTGGGCGTAGTGTTCACTCGAGTTACTCAATGTTGGGGATAAAGGACTATTTATTTGTTTGTTATTTGGAGCATTTTTATCTAAACTTTCAAGGAATATATTTTCGTCTTCTATTTCTTTCATCGTATTCATAGCAGCCTCTTGTCGCAACGTGCTCCGTAATAAAGCTAAATCTCTATTTATATCATTTGAGTAAACATGTCTGATTTCAGTTGCACGGTTATCAGGCGCCGGCGCCTCACCTTGATTATTATTAGGTTCTCTTTTAAAATCTCTGAGCTGATAAACATTAGTGACTTGATTGGTACTAGATTGAGATCTTGGATACAACGGCATTACTTCCAATATATCCACGCTTGATGGTGAACGAGGTGACTGAGTAACATTACGGGGAACTGATGTGTTCGATATAGTATTTGGGAGGTTGTTGTTGATAGCCGGGCGCGCATTGTCTGGCTGGCCGTTGTCTATGGAAGAGCGATGAACTACACTAGCCTGTAATGTTTGCCTGCCCTGAGGAGATGGCGTTAATCTGGATACAGGATATGGCACGGAGTCATGAATCACATTCCTTAATTGAATTTGTTGTTGTAGTGTGCGAAATAACAAAGATGCTCTTCGACAGCGAAATGCATATATACCTTCACCAGTCTCACACCGTCTTCCTGAAAAACAAAATAAAAAAAAATTAGTTCTTTTTTATGGTAGTAAGGACTGCAAACACCACCTTTCGTGGAACCAAACCGTCGACTATGTAAAATCCGATTTGAGTTAAAATGTGACATCATCTGGTCCAGCATGATTTTTTCATAGATTTAGCTCAATGCTGGTAGCACAGATATACAGTAGAGCGTCGATTATCCGAACTAATTGGGGGACAGGAGTGTTCGGAAAACCGGTTATTTCGGATAATCGAACTGTATTGATTCAGCCATACATATTTATGTAGGTTAATGAAAACCTTATGTTTAGACATTTGAAGGGCTAATGGGAAAAACAGGCTTAGTAACATTCACCAAATTTGTCAGTGTTAACATTTAAAATTTTGATATAATTTTATAGCTAACTTCAAAATATGTCTCATACATACGAAAAATGTGACTAATCTGATTCTTCCCCTTAGACCTTCATATCTTTAATGACAAATAGTTTCTTTCACGCTGTAAAATTTAGTTTACGGCTACTTGGGAGTGATATATGAGTACATACAAGTAACAGTTCGAGACAATTTCACGTGTATTGTAGCGCGGGAGGACGATAGCACGCGCGAGTCGGGCGGGCGTAGTAGTTCGGATAAGCGGTCGTTCGTTTGATCGATGTTCGGATAATCGACGCTCTACTGTAACTTTAATTAAAGGGTTGACTTTTACTAGCCAAATTTAAAATGAATACTTTACTATGTTTCATTTAATTAGGAAACGTACCACTGTCTTAACATTTGTTAAACATGCCTGTTAGTACAGGGGCAATTGTGTCAATGATATCTGCAAAAATCTTAACTGAAATCCCCCATAAGTCTACCGTGTTTTTTATATTAAGACTTTTAAGTACTTTTTAAATTGTGCTAATACAAATAGGCTTCAAGTTAAAACTTAGAATTCCTTACTGATGTTTTCTTTGAGAAGAAATTCAGCTAAAAGAGATGATGATGGTAGAGATTTCGTAACCTCTATTGGGATGTTGGTAAAGAATTTTCCTAGTGTCCGGGCCACTTTTAACTTTTCTAAAATGGTTTCATAATCAATTTTAGACACAATTCATTCTGATCTCGCTGTTTTGTGTTTCTAGTTTCTTTGATAATTACCTGCTACACAGCTTTTATTATTAGAAATACTAATTTAGTTGCTTATTATTTTTTATTTAGCATGAGCACAGACTCTTTTGAATATCTTAGTTTCTTACATAAATATGAAGGGCTTGATCACTTCAAGGATTTCTTTGCTACAGATTATATTCACTAAGCAAGGCTGATACTAATACTGATCAAAATAATTATAGAGACCGTTCGTGCCATTGTGTTGAAAGGATAAAGGCGACGTAGCACTCAGTAACGCAGAATCTAGGTGATTCTGCATTACTGAGTGCTACATATCCAAAGTGCGCCGGACATTTGAGGGATTCCTTTTTTTTGATAACCCAGATAGATATGTATTTGTTGTTTTATTTAGTTCAAGACTGGCAGAAAAGACAACTGCCAAGACTGACAGATTAAGCAAGACCGTTGCCAAGTAGTGCAACTAAATTATGGTAAACAAAAGAATTAATGTAGATATTGTTAACACTAACCTGATTCAAAACTGAATATATCCCCTTCAAATCCATATCTTCTTAATGAGTGTAAAGGCCAAACAGTTGATTCTCGTCCTTCACGATACAATATTATATCCGATTCAGTAATCTCTAACTGACCAGAACATAAATCAGCTCCATTTTCATCAATGTTTACGACACGAAACACATTAGGATGCAAATCTGAAGTTTCCTTTTTGCTGTGTAAGCACCCCATTACATTACATTTCAAAACAAATCGCCATATATTTTAGTAATCTGCAAGGAAACGAAATAACACTATTAGCATGATTTTAAAAAGTATGCAGTTGCTATAATAATAAAATTACTGGCAGGATGAGGAGACTCTCATTGGGCAGCTGGAAAGGACTTGATTCAGAAAGCGGTACTTCTGGACACGGCTCGTATTGTTAGGAGGTTCTTCTCTCTGTGGCCTGAACCATCTGAGCCCTGACCGCCGGTAGCTTGGACACTGTTTCTGATATCGTCAGGCTACTATATTTTTGTATTTTTAAATGTTTTTAATTCAAATATTTAAAAATATAATTTATGATACAAATTATATTTTTAAATATTCATATTATGTAGGTACACGTTTTAATGAAAATTCCTAATATGTTTTATACAATGTATCCAACAAAAGGCCAGCTTGCCTATTAGCCATTTCAATCATTTCTTTAATAATATTATATGGTTGGAATTTTTAAATTAATACTTCACGCTGTGCTCCAAAACCGGTACCCTCGATGTAGGCAAAAAGGCTGCCAGGCTAAAATGGGACTGGGCGTGTCACGCCACCCAGATGCATAGTAACTATTGAATAAAATAATATACAGGTAATTATTTAAATTAATTTTTTTATAGCTTTACTTAATGTTGTAAAAGTTTTTTTTTTTTGTAAACTGAACAGCAACACTACATTATTAGCAGTCTGATTATGGAAATGTCAGAAAACATTCTAGCCCTGTGGGGGCGGCCACCACAGAGCTGGAATTATTTACTGTATAGTTTGAACGAAAAACATTATTCCATTGATCATGAAATGTGGCACTAATACTTATATAAATATATATAATTAAGAATTTACTTATTAATTTTTGAAAACTACCTTTTTAAAGGATTGGATGAGTGTTGGACTTTCCGTTTAATATGAAAACAATGCGAACGAAGTCACAAGCAATGAGCTATTTGTGAAATACAGCCTGTTTCTCTAGACAGATTGCAATAATTATGAATGGAAATCTCAAAAATAGTTACGCGGAATTACAATATACACGCCTTTTTCCCATGGGGGTAAGCAGAAACTACAGAACGCCAACTACTACAATCCTTACATACTTTTTTTGTCTCAATTACATCTATCATACATCTGGTCATACACATGCCAGTTTTGAGTACTATGCACCTGATCTTTCTGAAGAACATCACCATTATAGGTCAGTATATGTTCTCCTAGGGTATCCCCTCCCGGATTATCCACTCACATCTGCCTTGTAGGTACCTTTTGTTAGCCACCCTTCATTCATCTCTAAACATGACCAAACCACCTAATCTAAGCGCTCTACTCTTTTCAATTTGTGTCACTACAACTTCTTTAACATTTTTTTTTAATTGTATTTATTCTTCAGATACATATAATTAACCTACCTTACATCAAGATCTTTTATCATAAAAACAACACAACAAACAATATTTTATTAAAACATTATATGCACGAATATTATTTTTACTGCATAACTGTAATCATTAAATTTTATGATACTTACCCACTTACATAAAATTTGGAGTGATCAATCAGTTTCCTTCATTCATTATCTAAAATAGGAATAACTAAGAAACATAATATTGCATTTATAGCAATATCACAAGTATCAGGAATCACTTGTGTATTCTTACATATCACAAGATACGTTAAATGTAAAAGTATCACAAAATTATTCAGTTTATCCAATAACTCTGCAAATACCAAAGAAGACTGATTAGATTCCAAAAGTGATTTACAAATAGAGTACAGAAAATAGAGTGATTTCCATTCCAGTCCAGTCCAGTCAAAACTGTCGAAGTGACAGATCCGCGAGAATGACACTTGACACACAGAACAATGGACAATTGTGCGAAGTATAGTTGTACAAGGATCATTTAGCACGTGTCTGTAATCAGAACTAATGCCTCTATCTGGAGTTTGGAGGAGGTCTAGTAGTGGACGTCTTTCGGCTGAAATTATGTTGATGATAATGAGGATGATGAAGCCATGAACTGTGATAGCGTTGCATCAAAGCCTGCGTGTGCTCATTATAATATTTTTTACAAAAAAAAAACTGCCGACTTCCATAAAAAAACTACAAGTGAAGTGAAGAGTTTTTGTGAAAAAGTTTTTATTTTTAAGTTTTTAGTTTTGGTATCTACCCCGCAATAATTCCTATACCACTACTAGCCAGGTGAAATTTAAGACTTATATGGTTTTCACATAGATGCCATTGTCGGAACTGGACCAAATTGAAAAACAAATGGGACCACACGGCAAGCACCAGCATTCAAATAAAAAAGAATCATTAAAATCGGTTCACCCAGTCAAAAGTTATGGGGACATACACATAAAACAAAAAATACAGTCGAATTGAGAACCTCCTCCTTTTTTCCAAGTCAGTTAAAAATGAGGAGAGATTGATGTTTGGATGGTTAGCACGGCCGAATCTTTGTAAAATATTTACGAGCCTAAGATATGCGGACGATGACGTGCTAAAATTGCGTCGAGCGAGGAAGAGATGGCGGAACCCAATATCTTATAGTACTCTTTGGCAGATCCGCTAAAATGTGGAGAGCAGAGAGCGCTTAACTTGTACCTAAAATCAACGATGTCAAGGCAAAAGTAATGGCGGTGGACCGTACTCGTCTTCTTCCGCGCATAAACCTAAATTACGGCTATGAGAAAGTCAACGAGTTCGTGTATCATGGGTATTTGATCACAAGTGAGGGCTGTCGTTTTAGAGCATTTAACCTAAATGCTCTAAGGCTGGTATGACTGGTATGACCAAAAGTGCAATAATCTGGCTAGAGAAAATTAGGAAGAACCGTGTCATCAGAATCTGAAGAAGTGTCAATTCATCTGCTCGTTTTTTTAAAATGTTTTTTCCATGATAATCCATGGCTTTGGACGGATTTCAAACAATATTTTTTATATAATATACCTCAGAGGTGGTCCCTTATGAATCTTATTTACTTTGCTTATGTATTTTTGGCATTAGACCATTATTCACTTTTGTATATCTATACTAGCTGACCGTACAAACGTTGTTCTGTTTCCTAGAACTCGGTAGCAGCGCCACCTACTGGGTCCAATATAGAATCTAAACCATCCAGGGTGCCACCCAAACGCCCAAACGCATACAAAAAAAATCATTCAAATCGGTTCAGCCGTTTAGGAGGAGTTCAGTGACATACACACGTACAGTAGAATTATATATATATAGATGATGACTAGCTTTTGCCCGCGGCTTCGCTCGCGTTGAATTCCCCCCCCCCCCCCATTTTAGGGAAGTGGGGGGTTAGAAAGAACCTTCAACTATCTCCACTTAAAAAATCACATCAATTCGTCGCTCCGTTTTGCCGTGAAAGACAGACAAACAGACACACACTTTCCCATTTATAATATTAGTATGGATATTCTACTGTTTCCTGCAATAGCAACATAGCAACTATTGTTGTAGTGGTGTAGTGGTATATGAATTGGTGTGGGGTACATTCATATTCAAATGGAATTTTAAAATGTGTTATTTTATTCAATTGTGCAAAAGGTTTGTTGTGTTCACTAAGGTTACGTGCTAGTTTCGAAAAAGTATTCCCAAAAACCATCTTGTAAAAATAAAATCCCAGAATCCGGATAGTCCGGTCAATTTAGACCAAAAAAATGAGAGTGAAGATGCACAAATTCCCAACAAGCTGAAAATCAGTAAAATTGTTCAAAACGTAATTATAAATAAAAAAATTAAGTTCCCCATCATTCCCGTGTATGGATATTTTTATTCAAGGTCAAAGGTAAAAAAAAAAGAGTTTTTCACGATGTTCAGCAAAACGGTTAGTTTTATCACAAAAAGTACCTCAGACAAAAATTGTAGATCATAAAATTATCTATTAAAAATGTGTTAATACTTTTTTCCTACGAGCCACCGTTTCTGAGATATAACGATTCAAAAAGTTATAAAAGTTGTTATCGTCCTAATATTCATGAGAACGCCGTGTATAAACATCTCTGTTATATATGTTGATTTTTTTCTATCTGTCATTGTAATTACCTACTGAAAAATCTATTAAAGCAGCGAAAAGGAATACACGAATGATGTTAAGTCACGTTTTTCTTTCTATATAAAACCTAAATTTTTGCGTGTTCTTTCATTTTCATTGTGATGTGGATAGTGATAGTGTTATGTACAGACGCCAGCACATAAAGCTACTAAAATTTGTCAATATTCTTTAATAGATTTCAAATTTATCGCTAAAGTGTTAGGTTCAAGATTGGTTGGGAAAATTTAACCATTTCGGGTAGCTTGATGTGCTAAGGTTGAACTTTTAATCCTATTCACTAACTTGACAGTTCAATGCAAAATAATGATACAATTCTAATGGCGCAATTTCATTAGTCGATAGGGCCCGCATGCGGGGTGCGAGAGATTTCTGGAACGCGTGCCACAGGGCTCGAATTCGGGGAACCGTTTTCATTACTCGATAGGGCCCGCATGCGGGGTGCGAGAGATTTCTGGAACGCGTGCCACAGGGCCCGAATTCGGGGAAACGTTTTCATTAGTCGATTGGGTCCGCATGTAGGAGAACCTCCATGTTCGTCGCCAGTTATTAACAAGAGTGGCACTGAAATAGACGTTCTTGCCATTGATCAACAATTAATGTTATGTGAAGCAATTTTGACTGTCTGTGTCTTATTGAAGAAGAAACTATTAGCCTCACTGAAGAAAAAGAAAAAAAGATTTTGGGTGCGAACTTTACTAAAAAATAGAAAGAGGCATGGCGCGTCAGAAACATTGTGTAAGGAGTTACAATTGGATTTGGAGTATGATATAGAAGATCATGATAATTTTTTCATAATAAATTGAATAATGAAAAAGTATTTGACTCACGACCTGCAAGCTGTATATCGACCGATTAATTTAATTGGTCGATATCACGGTCGGTATAAAGCATGCGGGGAATCTCTGCAGGCGGTGTAACGAATACGTATCGACTTGTAACTTTCATTGGTTGTTATCTCAGCTGCGGGGAGTCCCCGCATGCTATATATCGACCGAGTTATCGACTAATGAAAATGCGCCATAAAACGAATAGTGTCGGGGTAGTGAACGATTTCGCATAAAGAATGAATGATAAAAATGTTTTAAATTAAATAAAACTTTTAAAAATCGTTTTTAGATGTGGATTATGAGAATAATTAATAATCTTTAATAATAGTTATTTCCTTTTTTTATTTTCTTCTGATAAAAACAAAACTAAATATAAAAATCATGTCATTTTGCTTATTTTTTTACTATAGTCATTTTATTTCCTCTGACAGCCATAGACTACATATATATCGATATAGTACACATCTTGTTTTAAAATAAGTTATTAAATTTAAATTACAAAGTTTGCATGTAAGTACATTATTTCAAGTTCATTCAATTTCATTCATTCTTGCACCACCTCACTATCTTTTATTTGTCAAAACCTGGTATTCCCTCCAATTGTCAAGTTAGTGAATAGCGACTTGATAGCCTCATTTTCCGCAATTTTCCGGCCGACCGCAAATATTATTCGATCACATCCGAATCCGATCACATACACATCCGTAGTTCGTAAATTAAAATCACAATTGTATACCAAAATAAAATATACAGTTAAAAAGCTGAAATAACTAGGATTAAAAGTCCAACCTTAGTGTCTGTACCTAACGGCTTCGTTACTCAACTGTTCAAGTTTATTAGATATTGCCCGTACCTTTTGAATGCGACATGTTATGGGTACTCTCCGACTTCCGATTAGTTTCCAACAGTAAGCAGCTGTTAGTCGCCTTCTTGTCGACTATAAATTGGTGAGAGTCAAAATGGCGGGTGTACCATAGCGAATCAAATTATACCAATTACCAAAAAAATATACCTAAAAAGTACTATTTTGTACCTAGCTCTAAAAAATCTGTACCTCCTTCAGAACGAAGTTATTTCGAAATTAAGGTACACCCGCCACATTGATATCAAGATGGCAGGTGTTCTATAATATTTTATCGTTTAACTATTACTCATAAAATAGAATTGCACCAAAGAATTGTACCCAAAAAGTACCACAAGTAAACAGAAACACACACTTGATCAGTGGGATACTTCCTGAGAAATTAAACAACCGTGTCTCGTTTACGTCTATGTTCTATGTTATGGAAGTTTGGTTTCCGCACTTAGTCCTTTGAGTGGACCATTGTGCGTGGGCCATGGCCGCCGTCGGTGTTTACTCCAACCAGCCCACCTCTCTCCAGAAGCTGGTTATGTCTCCTAGTCTGCTGAGAACGTCTGTGTAAGATTTGGGTGTCCTGAGGGTATCTGTCCTAATCTGGGTGACGCCTGTACATTCGAAGAGCACATGCGCAACGGTTTCTTCAGCCTCCATGCAGGCCCTGCACAGGGGGCTGTCCGTTATGCCTATTGTGTAAAAGTGTTTGTTTAGGGGGCAGTATCCTGTGATGGTGCCCGTCATCAGACGCAGATCATCCCTGTCCAGGCGTAGCAGACGTCTGGTTAGCTTGCCATCCGAGGATGGCATAGCTTCCCAGGACTGCCTGCAGCCTGGTGTCGAGGTCCACCAGCTCTCCGCTTGTGTGTGGGTAAATTCCTGCAGTCACCTGCGTTGCTGGTTGAAGGGGGTGGGCACGATGGGCTCGGAGCCGCAGACTGACGCGCTGTATGCCTTTTTGGCCAGTTTGTCAGCAGCGTCATTGCCTAGTGATCCACTGTGTCCTTTTATCCATTGCAGTGTCACTTTGTTGCGATTAGAAACTGTTACCTGTTCTAATGCGTTGTGACATTCTAGTGTAAGGCTCGAGTTTATGTATCGTTTGGCTAGGGATTGGAGGACTGAGGCGCTTTCGGAGAGGCGCGCGTGGTGTTCCACGCGCGCCTCAAAAAGATGTCAGCAATACTGAAGGGGTCTGCTAGGATCGGTGCCTGCCAGGGTCGCGAGATTCGTTCGAGAGAGTTATCGTGGCCCTGGAATATGGGCAACTGAAGGAACACGGGTGGGTTTTAGTCAGTAAAAGTCTGACACGCCCTTCCGCTCCACCCAAGAGCGGGAGACGTCATTTGATGATTTCCCACCCAAAAAGAAAGAGCGAGGTTTAACTGGGTTCGCAGTACATTGCGCGAAATAACAAATCGTCTTTGCGTTTTTTTTTTCATACCTAAAGAAAAAGTCGTTTCCCAGCAATAATTGTTGCGCCAAGCTACTTTGTTAGATGTACAGTATGCGTAGTTGACGGCTATGTGATGTGTCTTTTTACACCCTGTATCTACCTAGATCAATATTATTAATCACTAGCTTTTTCTGCTTAGCCCGCGGCTTCGCCCGCGTGGATGTCGGAAATTAACGCAGGTTTTTTTCTATAATAAAATATATTTTCCAAAAATTAAAGTAGCCTAAGTTACTCCTTAATACATCAGCTACCTGCCAATAAAATTCCCGTCAAAATTGGTCCAGCCATTTCATAGATTAGCCGGAACAAACAGACAGACAGACAAAAATTGAAAAATATGTTGTTTTGGTATATGTACCGTGTACACATCCATATACACTTAGTAAAAAGTGGTTATCTTAATATTACAAACAGACACTCCAATTTTATTTATTTGTATGTATAGATGTATAGACAATAATAATAAACATAAGTAAACGAGACACGGTTGTTTTATTTCTCAGGAAGTATCCCACTGATCAAGTGTGTTTCTTTTTACTTGTGGTACTTTTTGGGTACAATTTTTTGGTGCAATTCTATTTTATGAGTAATAGTTAAACGATAAAATATAATAGAACACCCGCCATCTTAATATCAATATGGCCGGTGTACCTTGATTCCGAAATTATTTTGTTCTGATGGTGGTACAGATTTTTTGGAGCTAGGTACGAAATAGTACTTCTTAGGTACATTTGTTTGGTAATTGGTATAGTTTAATTCGCTATGGAACACCCGCCATGTTTTATTTCTCAAGAACTATCCCACTGATCAAGTGTGTTTTTCTTTTTACTTGAGGTACTTTTTAGGTACAATTTTTTGGTGTAATTATATTTTATGAGTAATGGATAAATAATAAAATATTATAGAACACCCGCCATCTTGATGTCAATATGGCGGGTGTACCTTAATTTCGAAATAATTTCGTTCTGAAGGAGGTACAGATTTTTTAGAGCTAGGTACAAAATAGTACTTTTTAGGTACATTTTTTTGGTAATTGGTATAATTTGATTCGCTATGGTACACCCGCCATTTTGACTCTCACATAAATTGTCAGCATTAACAGGATTCATTCATTATCATTCATGTCAAATTTGATACAGGCATACCAACCATTGATTGGTTGTGAATACCCTAGATGGTTGCCGTAAATGCGTATGCTGAACATTATGTCCCCTGTCCCATTATGTGGCCTGTGTGCCTATCAATTCTTGAAATTTTGTTGTTGAGAATTCCCGGAATCTCATGTTTGTTGATTAAAACAACAAGTATCTTATCACTTTTAGTCTTAGTATACAGGGTGGCCATACCTGCTAAACAGGCGCCCTCATTTTTTCCAGACTCTTTTTTGCCAAGCTGTACTTTTATGATAAAACTAACCGTTTTGCTGAAAATCGCGAAAAAATTTATTTTTTACCTTTGACCTTGAATAAAAAAAATCCATACACGGGAATGATGGGGAACTTAAATATTTTATTTATAATTATGTTTTGAACAATTTTACTGATTTTCAGCATGTTGGGAATTTAAGCACCTTCGAATGTCTAAATTGAACGGACTAGGAATAGATTTATTAGACTAATTTTATTAAACTAGTCGCCTCTATTTGACATGTGAACTCTAATTTGAATTGAAGTTGGTCACACCAGCGATGCCAGACGTACGATAACATCTTAGATTATAAACCTCTAGATGTAGCCACCTCGTGGCCGCACATGAGACAGCACTATAAAACTTCAATGTTGCCAGTACGGAAAGTTTTCCCTAAATATTACGAAAAACGTGAGGGTGTTTCGTTGTAACAACTACTGCAAAAAAAAAACGCAAAAAAAGTTAATAAGGTTTTATTGATTATAATCATTAAAATATTAAATTACTATTGTCCCTTGAATAACACTAATTTATTATGAAAATTTCTGATTTTTTCATTTTGGTTGCTCATGCATTTATTTACAAAATGAATTCTGACCTCAAAATATCTGTATGCAATTGCCTTTAACAATAAAATCAAATGATTATCAAAGGGACTTTGTTCGGATATATGTTCCCTTAAACTGGGAAATAAAGGTTTGCCGACAAATTTTTTTTGCACGATCAATATCATTTTAGGCATCACTTTTTCTTTGCCTAGAAACGATGGACCGTGTTCGGCCAAAAAAGATCTTAGAATCTTTTCTGCATATAAACAGATGTTTACCACATCCTCAGATGGATAGTGAAGGCCTCCAACATCTTTTTGAGATATAAGTCCGCTATATTTCTCAAATGATACTAAAGAGGCAAGACATTCTTCACATTTTATTATTTTAAACATTTTCGATACAATGAAACCAGCAATATATTTAGTGACTTCAGTCGAAAATTCTGTTAAATTGTTGTTCACCAAATAATCGTGTGTAGCTGGAACGTCAATGTCTTCTGGAACACGCAAATCTACCATCTCATCATCTGCATCATCAATTGATATTAATCTATTTCTGGTGCTATTAATTTTTCTATTTATAGCTGATTTATTACAATTTAAAATATTTATTGAATCAAGGGGTATGCAATTTCCAGTTGATATGTTTTTTAGCTCACCGTGAATCAGTAACCGTTTGTACGCAGATTGAAATTGTTTCGCTGTCGGGTTATTATTAAAACCACCTTTTGATCGGATGGCACTAAAAAATAGTTCTAAATGGTCTTGGCTAAGTTTATATGTTGGCAAATATTTAAGATTATCTGATACTATTAAGTCTTCGTAAATAATCTGCAATGCTTTAATACAAATCAACAGCCCAATAAAACCAGTCTTTCGCCCTGATATGAGTACTAACTCGCCATTCTTAAAATGCAACCTATTAAGATATGTTTCAAATTGTTGGAAATATGAGTTGATGATATGAAAGTTCTCTTTACTAATAGGTTTTTTAAATTTGTAAGAATACAATTTGCGACTGTTTAGTATGTCAAAAATATTGTTTAATTGAGTGACAAAATTTATAGTTGCACTGGCACCAATGAATTCTTCTAACTTTAAGACATCTTTTAAAAAAGAAAGAGAATCAGCAACAGACTTACTGATTGTTTGCGTAGCTAATCGAACTTTCATTATTTGTTTTTTAAATTCTATGTGACTTTTCCTTAGTTTATTTCCTAAATGAAGTCCTTCAGACTCTTGCAAACTATGCAATTTTTCAATATATTGCCAAGATATAACACCATTTCCATCTAAAATGTTCTTTTTTTCCGCTAAGCAATTCCTCACCAATTTAATCATATGGCAAGGATCAGGAAAAATTACAAAACTTTGACCTTCCACTGTAATTTTAGGGTCTAAATTATTTAAGCTATCTAATTTAGCTCCTAAGTATTTTGCCATTGCAAAATTTGCAGGACAACCATCAAATGTCACAGAAGATACTATAATGCTGCAATCACTTAACAGGCTGATACAATTTTTTAAAAGAGCGCTTCTTTGCTCCCCATTCACACCATTCGTAAAAAAATATCCAATCGGTAATTTCCATCGACCATTTATAGCTGTAACCATAAAAACAAGCGCATCTTTAGCTAACGGCCTATGTATTTCTAAATTGTTGCCTATGTTCACATAGCCAACTGATTTTTTTCCATCCCATTGAACATGTTGCCTAATTGACATTTCATCTAAACTAAGAGCACAAATAATTTTTTCGGTGGATCTTTTGGTTAATAATTTGAGTGCTTCAAATGCCTCTGTGGTAAAACCTGGTTCACAATCTACACAACAATACCATCTGTACAATGTTTTCGGATGCGGTAAACATGTGTCAAATTGGTTTCTAACAAAATTGTAGGCTTTTGGGCTTACAAAATGCAAACATAGCGCAAATTTTCTCAATGAGCTGCAATATTTTCGGGGACAATTACTTTTATCCACCATTCTTTTTAAAAAATCCGCATTTGTATTATCTATATTAGCAAGAAGATCTAGATCTTCGCTGTTAATTTTCATTTTATACTGCAGCTCTGTTAATATAGTCTGTAGATGGGCGTTTTTCTTTATCAATCGACGTTTGGCTTCTCGCATGGCTCGTAATTTAAGCAACCTTTTTGTAGACAGTTGCTTCGACCTTTGCAATTTTAGTTTTAACAACTTTTCTTTGCGTGGAGTTGATGGTGCAGTCTGAAATGTAATTGAAAAATTATATGTTTTAGTAAAGTAGAAAGTTGTAAGATATAAAGTACTATAATAATATCGCGAGGGTTTTGAACAGGGCAGGGCACATGTATCTTATTTAGGATGATCTTGCCGTTTTGGTTTTTTAATCTTTAAATTATTTTTACTTTTTGTTGATTTCATAAATTATGCATACGTACCATGCACAGCTTCTTTCGTGGGTTTCTTGGAGATATTATTTTATGTTTCCTTTTTCTAGTAGGTGTGGTTACTGGTTCGCTTATTGGCTGAATTTGGTCCCTTATGAAATCCTGACTGGAATGCGCTACTCCGGATGAGGTGGATGGTACTACACCTATTATTTCCGTCTGGTCTGATGAAACAACAGGAGCCTGTAAAGAAATTTATAATATTATAAACTTATATCATTATTGTTTCTTTCTATGTGTTTTTTGACACAATATATTAGGCAAAATACATTTTTTTCATTTTATTTTCTTTTATTTTTAAAAGAAACTAGTAAAAACAACAATAATGTTTGAGCATTTATTTACTTACATGAACATGTTTTACAGGGATGGTTTCAGGTTTTATTCTTTTCACTTTGTTTACAATACCAATTGCATCATTATTGAAATGAATAGAGCAAATTTTTGAAGATTTGTTGGGCTGCCAATTCTGCCTACCAGTAGCTTCAATCCAAACTTTTCTTAAATTGAAATCCTTAGGAAACCTAAAATCATATTTTACAATGAAAATCAAACTTATCAGAGGTATTAATAAAAAGTAACCCCAGAAAAAGTGAAATTGTAGTTTCAAATATAAAATATCGTAAGTAAATATATGTTTTGTTTATGTTTACACATTAACTCATAAGTAACAGGAACAGTCTCAAAATCTGGACGAAGAAATATACTGACTACATTTTGTCGCACTTGATTTTAGTAGGTATGCTAATGAGAAGGGCTATTTTATAGTAAAAAAAAAAACTAGCTGACTCGGCACACATAGTTCTACCATATTTTTTTTTTATCAAAGAACAGAGGGGGTGGGAGGGTAAAAAATAGTTAGCTGTTCCTAGACCTACTGAATATACGAACCGAATTTGATAAGCATCGGTGAAGCTGTTTCGGAGAAGTTTTGTATCAAACAATGTGACACGAGAATTTTATATATTAAATCAATATGAAGTTTACTATATAAATCTGGTGAACAAACTATTTATTTTATTCAATTTGATTTATTTAACTACTTGCAGTTTTTATTACAGAGTTTAGGGAAAAATATATTGCAAGTTATGGCAACACAACAAATTATAGGTTATGTGGAAAGAAAAATAAACAATATCGCTAGAATTACGCCTAATTTACATCGAAAGCCATGGCATTACATAAACACAAACGTATTTCTTCAATCAGTGCACAATAACTATTAACATTTGCATACTTACGAGTGAAAAGTAACATTCTCATCTTCTTTTCTTTCTGTGCGGCTTTTGCAGCCTAAAATACTGCACCCTCCCATTATATAGCACACAAAATGCACTAAACACAACTATTGGAGTCTATTTCTCATACATACAATGAAACTATTACTTTAATTGCCGAAAATAATCTAAAAACATAAAAAACTGACTCAAGTCGAGCGCTCAGTGACAGTGACAGACTTTTGTTTGGCTAACTTTTCAAAGTTCGCCAAGCGAAAAACCGGCACGTCGTATGAGACAGAGCATATTATGTTTTGTCTCAATTTTCTCACTTATTTCGTATATATGCTTCTCACTTCCACACTTCCCTACAGTCTCATGGCTACATCTAGAGGTTTATAATCTAAGGATAACATGTACCATAATTTCGACACCGGTACGATGTACGATACAATATGTACTATCGTACGCCATAGTACGATAATCTTCAACCCTCCTCCGAAGTGCAGTGAAGACTAGTATTCAGTGCCTTACAATCATCGATAAATACAAAATAATGTCTATGGTCGGCGATTTCCCTCGAACTATCAAACCAATGAACGAATAAAAATGATAGTTTATTTATTCATATTCCATAGGTTCAAAGTTGAGTTTGCTAGTCGAGTGTACATATTTAAACAGCGTTTATGAATAAAGGGGAATCCTCTTTATTCATAAACGCTGTTTAAAGTTTAGTAATGATTAGCTGCTGTTTAACCATACATTTTTGACGTTTAAACGTCTCATAACGTTAATCAGCGTTTATAAATAAACGGGCGTATGTGTTGTGTAACTAAGGTTGGACTTTTAATCCTATTCACTAACTTGACAATTGGAGGGATACCAGGTATTGACAAAAAAAAGATAGTGAGGTGGTGCAAGAATGAATGAAATTGAATGAACTTGAAATAATGTACTTACATGCAAACTTTGTGATTTAAATTTAATAACTTGTCATTAAACAAGATGTGTACTATAACAATATATGTAGTCAATGGCTGTCAGAGGAAATAAAATGACTATAGTAAAAAAATAAGCAAAATGACATGATTTTTAGGGTTCCGTTGCCAAATGGCAAAAAACGGAACCCTTATAGATTCGTCATGTCTGTCTGTCTGTCCGTCCGTCCGTATGTCACAGCCATTTTATTCCGAAACTATAAGAGCTATGCTGTTGAAACTTGGTAAGTAGATGTATTCTGTGAACCGCATTAAGATTTTCACACTAAAATAGAAAAAAAACAATAAATTTTGGGGTTCCCCATACATAGAACTGAAACTCAAAAATGTTTTTTTTTCATCAAACCCATACGTGTGGGGTATCTATGAATAAGTCTTTAAAAATGGTAATGAGGTTTCTATTATCATTTTTTTCTAAACTGAATAGTTTGCGCGAGAGACACTTCCAAAGTGGTAAAATGTGTGTGTCCCCCCCCCCCCCCCCGTAACTTCTAAAATAAGAGAATGACAAAACTAAAAAAAATATATGATGTACATTACCATGCAAACTACCAACGAAAATTGGTTTGAACGAGATCGAGTGAGTAGTTTTTTTTTAAAACGTCATAAATCGTAAACCGCAATTTACCTTACATTCAATCAACTGAAATATAAAAATTAAAAAATATATATTTTTTTAAACCGAAAATACCTACAGGTTTGTACGGAACCCTCGGTGCGCGAGTCCGACTCGCACTTGGCCGGTTTTTTTATATTTAGTTTTGTTTCTATCAGAAGAAAATAACTGTTATTAAAAATTATTTATTAGTCTTATAATCCACACCTAAAAACTATTTTTTAAAGTTTTATTTAATTTAAACCATTTTTATCATTCATTCTTTATTCGAAATCGTTCACTACCCCGACACTATTAGTTTAGAATGGTATCATTATTTTGCATTGAACTGTCAAGTTAGTGAATAGGATTAAAAGTTCAACCTTAAGGGCCCGGCGACGGTCAATCTGTCCATACAAACGTAATACCAAAATCATTTGCAATTTGAGCATATTTCCACCATTTTAAGATGATATTCGGGCTTACCTTTAGTAACTCAGCCCACGATTTGAGAGTCCATATTTTTTTCACAGAAAGATCATGTTATTAGAAGCCTCCACGTAAAATTTTAAGTTTGAAAAATAATTGGTTTACGAGAAAAATAATAATATAAATCGTAGAAATACAAGAGCGAGCGAAGCGAGTTCTGGACTTGGGGCACCCCGACTCGGACAGGTTAGGTTAGAAGATGGCGGGGTCAAAGACCCCGCCATCCTCTTCGTTGTTATTTTTTTTTAAACCACACAGAAGTAGGAGCCCCGCGAAGCGGGGCTCCGTCGACTTTCCTATAAAAGAAACTATGCGCGCCCCTACTCCCAGATGGCCCGTAGTGGAAATTTTAACCCCTATTCGTTTTATTCGTCAATCCCACACTTTCTGGCCTGTAAATTGATGTCGATACACGAAAATTCGAAAGTGAGGTTAGAATCTATAAAAAACTATTTCTCAAAAAGGGCGGGGTTGCGCAACTTTTCCTTCACAGGGGGGGTTCCACACCGCCCCCCCTCGCCCCTCACCCCCCCTTCAGCCCTTAAATTTACTGCTGACATACTAAAACTTAACCTTAGAATCGAAAAAAAAAATATTTCTCAAAAAGGGGGGGGTTGCGCAACTTTTCCTTCACAGGGGGGGTTCTCTACACCGCCCCCCTCCCCCCCACCCCCCTTCACCCCTTAAATTTACTGCTGACATACTAAAACTTAACCGATATTCGGCTTTAGACAGTATTTATCTAGGATATGGTGACGTTTTTTTAAAAAAAACTGAGCTAAAATGCAGTTTGAGCGAATTGCATTTCGCACATTTTTACAACGTGAATGACATGTTTTCTTTTTGTTTTTTTCTCCATTAAAAACAACAAAACCTGTAATAATGTTTTATCCATAACACAGCTTATATTATCAAGATACAAAATAATGATAACCAATTTAAAATTCATTAAGTTTTCATTCATCATTTTTGGTATTACGGAACACAGCCAAATTATCATTTCACTAGCGAGTAGTGCTATCGCGTCTCACAAAAATATCAATGTGTGCACGGTCGTACGGCTGGCAGTAGTGTGTTGTGTAGGTACCGCTCGGACATGTATTCACACTAGCGCAACATGCATTTTGGCCGTACTTTAATTTGTTTATTCAATTGTATTGTGATATTTCTGACATTATTATTGACCTATGCTATGGAACTTGGATTTAGATTTTTCTTCTGATTTGGTATCGAGTACAGAGACTGAATGACTGATCAGAATGTAGAGCATTCTGACGATTCTTTTTTTTTGTTGGATGGGAAATCATCAAATGACTTCTCCCGTTCTGGGCGGAGCGGGAGGGCGTGTCAGACTTTTACTGACTAAAACCCACCCATATTCCATCAGTTGCCCATATGCCAGGGCCACGGTAACTCTTTCGAACGAATCTCGCGACCCTGGCAGGAACTTTGCTTTGTATACGGATCTGGATTTATTATTTACGATTCGGTTTGCTCCGAACGTTGGGATGTGTCTCACAGTAAGTACCTATTAGCCAATGATATATTATAATAAGTTACCTGTCTAATATTTTCTTGGCTACTAATTGTTTACTTACATATTTTTAAACTCAGCCCAATGAAATAAAGATAATTTTTTTTCGTGGTTCGAGTTTAATAGTAGTAAGTACCTAACTAAGTATATTTTGTATAAGTTAGTATTTACCTACCTATCTAGGTATAGGTTAATTAAGGTGCGTTGGGGTAAGATCGAAGCTGGGGTAAGAACGTAGAAATCAAATATCCCGCTTATTTGGCTATATTTTTTAATGCTAGCCACAGTGCGTGCACGTCAATATGTCCCGCCCCGCCCCGCAGTAGCCGCCAGTCGTTCCGGCAACTCGGACGTGTTTTACGCGCCGTTAAAGAAAAAAGGTAAAATTCATAAATTATTTGTCGATCCGGTCTTTCACCTTCATTTGTATTTGCATATTTTAGCAAAAGTATAGCTTAATTTGGTATTATTTTGCATAAATACTAAGTTTTAAGCAGAGATAATTCCATAAAACGTATCCATAAATGTCTACTATCTCTGTAGGCTGATATCCGGTGTTATCCATCTCGAGTGAAGATCGGACAAAAATATCCGGTGCTAACCCATTTCGAAATTGGTACTGGTTGTCAAACTTTTATTACACATGATTTTAATTTTAAATACTTAATTGTGTTCGTAATCGTTCACAATCTGGGGCTTATGTAAGAGATATTAATCTACTTATACAAACTTACGCAACTGTAACTGTTTTGCATCTTTTGTTTTGAGGTGGAAAATCATCCAATGACTTCTCCCGCTCTAGGGTGGAGCATGTCATATTTTTAGTAACAAAACCACACATGTGTCCTTAAGTTTCCCTTTGCGTTCTAGGACTGCGGGTTTTTATATTTTCTAGAAAAACAGCAAGCGATAGAATTAACAAGCGAAAAAGAAATACAGAAAATAATAAAACAGAAACAAGAAATGGTACTTCAACCTAAAAATTATGCATTTGATCCTATACCAGGATCATCTGGAAATCAAAATAAAAACTTAAGAACAGAAGCGGTAACGAATGAATCGATTTTGACTAACAAGAACAGCAGTGACGTAATTAAAAAAGGCAAAGGAGTAGGAAAAGAACTAGAACTGACAAAAAAAGAATTGAAACTGGATAAGTATGATAAACACAGGAAGAAAAGCGAATTACATAGATTGTATAATAAATTTGGCCAAAAGGCAGCTACAAAGACAGCGATGGAAAAACGTAAAAGATCTAAAAACAGTGTTACGACACTTGAAAGTGGTCAGATGAGTATCTTGATTTTCTTTAAGATGGTAAAATGTTCCTAATAGTGAAAATGTGTAAGAAGACCTTTAAAAAGACCTTTGTAATAGAAATTTCAGTTTAATTAGTATTTTTATCCTAAAAATACTGAAATGTCTATGGCAATGGTCAATTATTTGCTATAATTGTTTGTATTCATTTCTTTTAAATTGAAGAATGTTAATTTCATATATATTAAGTATTATAAATTATTTCGTTCCATGTTTGTGATTTCTGTACTTTATATATATATAATTTTTTTTTCATTATTTTATGATCTGAAATCTTATTCTAATAAAACGGGTTTCTAAAAAAGCTTAATTTTTATTCTTGTTACCTCTTCCCTTCATCTCTATACCAACCATACAGTATTACGGTTTTATATGACGCTTTAACATATGCGTATTTTATTTAGTAGCCTGCTTGTGGATAGAACTAAACTTTGGGAATCGTAATATCTTCTAAATTTGGTGTGTGGGGTAAGATCGGACAGTTTAAACCAAAAAAAAAGTAATCACTTGGTACATCCATGTTTGTAATATTAGGTAGATTTTGTTGATGTCATTTTAAAGAACAGGACAAATAGGTTATATTCTTTTCTAACATCTAGTACTTCCAGCTATAGAAATAGTATTAAATTGCTGTCCGAACTTACCCCTTAACGGCCAAATCGTCATTATACTCACAAAAATTGTGTCTTGATTTTACAGGCTTACCAAACAAAAAGTATTGAGTTTTTATAAATAAATTAATATTTAAATTACACTGTGTTTAATCATTATCAATTTCCACCATTTCTCAAGAATGTGGTGTATACCAAAACTGAAAAAAAAAAGTTTTTGTAACATCCTTGCAACTATCCCAAAATCCGTCCGGTATTACCCCAACGCACCTTATGTTATGACTACGTTAATGTAATACGTTAATTGCCACCTGTTGGTCTAGTGGTTAGTGACCCTGACTGCTATGCCGGAGGTCGTGGGTTCGATTCCCACCCAGGACAAATGTTTGTGTGATGAGCACGATCATTTGTTCTGTGTCTGTGTGTAATTTATCTATAATATGTATGTATTTAGAAATATATAAGTATGTTTATCAGTTGTCTAGTACCCATAACACAAGCTCTGCTTAGCTTGGGACTAGATGGCGTTGTGTGATAGTTGTGGAATATTATTATATTATATTATTATTATATGTTATGACTTAACACACGTCCCCATGGACGTAATAAAATCGCGGTTGGTTATTTTCGTGCACTGGGTCTTCAAGATACTGCTCAGCGCCAAGAGCTGAAAATCCAACTGTGCTTCGACGTGCTGAGACTCACCCGCGCTGCACTGTGTTGTATCCTCATTCCTCAATGCTCGGTTCAACACCGACAGTTGAAAATGCGATCTTATTACGACCGCGGGAACGTGAGTTTCACCATAATTAACGTAGTTTTAATTTCTGGGATAAATAATTGCCAGTATAGAAAATAACAGAAATCGATTTTGTTAACGATTCTGAACAATTTATTATGGTAATG
This sequence comes from Aporophyla lueneburgensis, assembly GCA_932294355.1. NCBI lineage: Eukaryota > Metazoa > Arthropoda > Insecta > Lepidoptera > Noctuidae > Aporophyla > Aporophyla lueneburgensis. Next base: position 13,302,367 of record OW028746.1, on the reverse strand, counting down.
TTCATTTATTGTGTTACACACACTATTTAAACCTACTTCTACTATCCTTCACCAGTTTTTATTTATTTGTTGGTATATAGCATAGCTAGCTGACATATGGCAAATACATAATCAGTCTATAAAGTTCCCACTGCTGGGATCCAAGCCTCCTTTCTGAGAGGGAATGGGCCGTAATCTACCACGCGGGCCCAGTGCGGATTGGTTCAGATGTCTGATGTTTTCGATTTTTTAATTCTAAGACATGCCGGTTTCCTCACGATGTTTTTCTGTACCGGTGCGAGAGCAATGTTGATGAAATTATTTATACAAAATAAAGCGCGTCCCTGGGTTCGAACCCGCTACCTATAACTCGTAAGTCGGGGCCATTACCACTGGGCCACCACTGCTTATGCAGATATGGTAAATAATGTATTGTAATATTCTGTGCCTCGTAATTACTTTGCCTACCTACTATTGTATAGAATCAAGTTTATGTTACTAAACAGAAAGCAGGTGCTGCTGGGGAGTTTGTTGCACCGTTTCTTCTCAGATAAAGCACTAGAAATTGGTGACGGGCGGGCAGTTTGTAGGACTATTTTATGTAATTTTCACGTTCGAAAAGTGCTGATTCTAAACCTAGCTTAGCTTAGGAGAGTGACGTGTACATTAACCTTTTGACCGCCACAGTCATGTATAGATGACAAACCAAAACGTGCCCAGCACGCCACGGTCACGATACCATGACAGACTTTTAAACGTAAATAAAACTCATAAAACAACATTGTTTTCTTTATTTCCTTTGCTAGTTATGTTCCTTGACTCATCCTCATTTATATTAGTTGAGCTTCTTTCTTTATATTTCATCCATATTAACATAAGATGGCAAAAACTAACACCAATTAAAAAGTTCGAAAAACATAGTGCCCTCAGCGCCATAGTCATCATAGCATGACACGTAGAGATGTAGCTAGCAATCAATTTAACAAGAATATCGACTTCGACGGTTATCTACGTTATATTTAATTTCTTTAAATATTTCAACAATAAATAGATAAAACTTCTAATATTGAAGTTGAATGATTTAGGAATCATGAAAATTATGTAAATATTATTAAAATACTGAACTATCTGCTCATTAAATGTCGGTGTCAGCTGATTATCGATAAATTATAATGAATCTAATGCCCATCTCCACCATACTGTCTATTGTCTGTGCCTGGAGCGCCAGAGTCATCTAATCGTGACAATTCTATGACGTCACATGTGTTCGATTTGTAAATAGAGCTGTTCCTTTACTTGTATCAGTAGTTTGTTATCATTACTTTATTATTCTGAACGACTTTTTTTGTGGGTGGGAAATCATCAAATGACGTCACACGCTCTGGGTGGAGCGGAAGGGCGTGTCAGACTTTTACCAAAACCCACCTGAGTTCCTTCAGTGCTTATGCCAAAGCCACGGTAACTTTTTCGAACAATTTCGCTACCCCGGCAGGATTCTGAACGACTTAAAATGTCATATTAAAATATTCGTTTATCATGTCAATAGATCAGTCATCGGAAGATACATCCTTGTTTAACGATACTATTGTGTTTTAAGTAATTCGTTTTAAATAAAACTGCATTAAGTTCAGATTTTGTAATTAAAAAGAGAATAAAATTCATTTAAGCCATTTCAAACCACCATAAGCTCGGCTGGCGTGTCATAAAATAAACACGGATCCGATTGAGGTTTATTTGAACTAAATTTCATTTGTTTCCAAGGATAATATTGTCCCTTTCTTAGTATTTATTATAATATTTGTAGGTACTTACAAATCTTGAGTATAAAAACTTCGTTTAATGATTAAAACACAAATTCATTTGATGATTTATATTTGCTTTCGCCTATTTGCGTCGTATTCTGATAATTATATATCTACGGTAATGGTATTTATTTCAGCTGAGATATCATCAGTACCTATGTGGCTGTACATTAAGGCATCTATATAAATAAAAATGAATGTTGCGAAGAGCATAACTCGAGAAGGGCTGGACCGATTCGACAATTTTTTTTTTGTATCTTCCTCATGACTTTCGGAAGGTTTTAATGACTATAAAAAAATGCGTGGACAATAGTAAAAACAATACTTTTCTTTTTCACATAAAAAATATACATACGATGCGATGGGTTGGGGGAACAATAAATATAACGCGGACGAAGTTGCGGGCAGAAGCAAAATGTATAAAATAAAAATGCTGCTACTGTATATAAAAAGCAAAACCATTAAAATAAAATAACTCATTATTTCGATATTATTCAAAAATATCGGATGCGCACCTCTAGAGCAGAAGCGGGCAAATTAAGAAAAGCCGTGCCAGCCACGCCAGTGTCATCATACGGTGACAAGAAAGTACGTCATGACGGAACATAGTGCTGTGATGGTATTGTCTTGCTTTTATCGACTGTTGTTTTGAATTGTGGATTTAACGCCGAAACTGTGACACATATCGTATCATTTCTGTCATAAAAGACAAAGCGGGATGAAATAAAACTCCTTTATTATATATTTCCTGTATAGTAACCTTTTATTAAAACATACTATATGTTAAAAAAATAAATGGGTAGTGCTTTATCGATATAATTTCGAACTCACTACTATTTTGTAGGTATTAAAGGACGAATTTATAGCTTGGCGCTGAGGGCACGATTTTGTTTTTTTGTCGTGGCGCTCAAAAGGTTAAAAATACAATAAATGTTAATTAAGAGTCTTTGTTTTTTTATTTATCCTCTTTTATATCTGCACATCACGTAAATATGTATACATTATTGGAATATTTGTCTGTTACTAATATTTTGCGTAACACTTTTAGTGACTTGTATTCATTATTTGTAAGTAGGTAGCTTTTGCCGGCGACTTCGCCCGCATGGAGGTTAGAAAATGCATCATAAACCTTCCTCATAAATCACTCTATCTATTGGTGAAAACCGCATGAAAATCCGTTGAACATTTTTTGAGTTCTTCGGAAGTAGGCAGACGCGGCGGGGACTTTGTTTTATAATATGTAGTGATAACAATTTTTAAAATTAGTAAAAAGAATACTTACTTACATAAATATGAGTTGGACTCACAACGTTCATGTATCAATTTATAGAAGACCACAAACAACATAATTATACATTGGTTTACAAGTACCAAGTTAGGAAAGGTATGTAAGACTGTAGGTACAAAAAGCCTAGATCTCGAAATATTGTAATAATTTGAGATACCGACATTTTAAAGAAATTTCCACAAAACGCATTACTAGTCTGTACATTTACTAACGATTCCCCAGAGTAGTCGACAAAAATAAAGCAAATAACGAACATACCTAATTACTAGTAAATAAAAATGCGTCGAGTCCTTATGAATAAAGGATAGGTACAACTACTCACTCACACACGGCTGCATACCGCGTCATCGTCGTTGGCCTTCTATTGTCAAACAGAGATAGCAATATTCCGACCGAATTTTGCCTTAGCGTCGGCTCGTGGTTAGCGAGTTTAGGCGCCGCGTTCTTAAGTATAAAATTGTTAAAAGTTTCTAAATTACTTCCCACTCTTTTATAAAATAAATAAGTTTTTGACGTGACAACGTCTTAAGCCCCGTCCATACGCTTGGCAAACAATGGCAAACAGCAAACAACAAACAGCAATCACCAATATGTGGCTGGGTGTTTGTATGTGTTTGCCTGTTCCTGTTTGTATTCGCCACTGTTCGGGATCGGTGTCGGTTTTTCTTCACAGATCAAAGACTGTTTGGCGAACAGTTCGCGGTGTTTCCATACGCTTGGTAAACGGTCAGTGTCGCGCGCGAGCTTACGGGTGGCGGACGTGTCTCATTGATACCACGTTAACAACAGTTTTTGGCGCGTTATCATGTCCGATTGGTCAGAAGATACAACTCTTTGTTTCTTAGAAGCATATCAAAATGAGCCATGTATTTGGAATTCAAAAGACATTAACCACAAAAATAGGCAGAAGGTACACGATGCGTGGACCCGCATTAGTGTGATAATGAATAAAAATGTGAAAGAATTAAAAAATAAAAAAGAAATATTAATGGCTACGTTCAGGAGACACTTCAAAAAGAAACAAGACTCGATTCGTTCTGGTGCAGGTTAGTTTTGACTATTATTTTTTTGTCATTACATGGAATTTATAGCTGCTTTTTGTTTTGAGAGATAAAATGCTTAATTAGAAGCTTATTCTTGGCGCTACTATCGCCATACAGCCCGAACGATAGATAAAAAATTTCATTAAATGTTGAATTTAACGTATAATTGCGTACCTACCTACCTATTCCAATACTTTTTTTCTTTTTCTTGAATCTGATAATAAGTAAATAAAGTAAAGTAAATATGTCTTATGTTTTAGGAGCAGACGATATCTACAGACCCATATGGTTTGCTTATGACCTAATGGAATCATTTTTGGGGCCGGTGTACACAAGCACAAATAATATAAATACAGAGGTAAGTAAAACTATAAATATTTTTCGTAGTGGTTTATTTAATCTAATAGGTACATATTGTATCAAAATAGATATACACAAACTTTCTTTGCTAATAATATGAACGAAGTAATATGCACTTATAAGTCAGTACTACAACTTATTCTACAAATCATAAAGAAAGTACCCATTATAGCATTGATGTAGTAGTAGAAAAACGTAGGTAAGTCACCCGCAAGGCAAGCGGTCGAAAAACATGGCACTGAATGCATAATTGCACACAAAGTAGGTATAAGACACTTATTACCTCTGTCGCATTCACGTCAGTCCATATCCTTATTAATACGTTGGGCAAGTGACTAAGCTGAAGTAGCGCGTATGACCTATCTACGTTTGTTTACTAGTAGGTATATCAACGACCTATAGCGAACTATACAATTTCAAATATTAACCGACTTCAAAAAAGGAGCTTATCAATTCGACCCGTATGTATGTAATATTTTCAGAACTGCCCAGTTTTTGTATAGGTATGTACATATCAGCGTCTGAATAAAAGTGCCAAATTTCAAGTGTCTGTATGTAGGTATGTATGTTTTTATGTTTGTTCCATATCTCCGGAACTACAAGTACAATTTAAGTGATTCTTCTTTTGTTATACTAAGTATTGTTCAACGTAAGGAATACTGCAAGTGTCATCAAAATCGGTTCAGTAGTTTTTGAGATAGCATATTTTATTATAATAAAAATTCCCTATGTCGACCTACAAAAATATGATGTGAATTCTTCTCTTATCTGTTTGGCGTGTACGGCTGACCTACGGGGTATGTTTGGAACATCCTGAATTGCATTATAACAACTTTCGTAGTTTCGCCAAGATCCACGTGTTATTAGTTGGCCATTTCCATCAATTACATCAAAAGTTCCTGGAGGGGTATATCTTTCCGGGGAGTTTTTCCTTAGGAAGTTGTGTATTAGCACACAGGTCATTGTAATTTGTGATACAGTACTCGGATCTAAATCAATTGGGCGACGATAAATTCGAAATACTGATGTTAAAACTCCAAATGTGTTTTCTACTACCACCCGAGCTTTCGATAAGTTCTGATTAAATATTCTTTTTGGTGAACCGACGTTATGCTGTCCTGGGTAGGGTTTCATAACATGCTCACTTAATGCAAAAGCGCCGTCGCCTATGAAAACGTACGGCACATCAATGTTCGATCCAGGAAGTGGGCATGGTGTAGGGAAATCTATTTCGTTTCTAGAGATCTTTTGCCATAGTAACGAATTATTAAAAACGCCACCATCACTGATTCTCCCTTGGCATCCTATATCTGCAAATATAAATTTGTAATTGGCATCAACTAAAGCCAAAAGAACGATGCTAAAGGTTTTCTTATAGTTAAAATACTCGGTTCCGCTATGAGGTGGATTTTCTATAAGAATATGTTTGCCATCTATGGAACCCAGACAGTGCGGAAATTTTCTTCTATATCCTTAGTAGTGTATAATTGGGGTTCCTGGATCAGAGATCCAGTCACCCCAATTATACATTTGATGTGAACTAGACAATCAGTCATTCGATCAATATTTTGAGAACTAGGCAATCAGACATTCTATCAATATTTTGTGAACTAGACAAATCAACCAATAAATCATTATTTTGTGAACTAGACAATCAGTCATTCGATCAATATTTTGAGAACTAGACAATCAGTCATTCTATCAATATTTTGTGAACTAGACAAATCAGTCAATAAATCAATATTTTGTGAACTAGACAATCAGTCAGTCGATCAATATTTTGTGAACTAGACAAGCAGACAGTCAATCGCATCAATCTATTCTGCTCCACGTTACAATCACTTCATATTTTTGTTTCTTTATAAAACAGACTTCTTGATTTGGCAACATAGTCTGTTCCTTTTACAGCGTTTAAATAAAAGCAATCAGGGGAAAATATGGCATGTTGCATCCACGGATCATTGTAATACTCCCAATCTTCGATGCCAACTCCACACGAAAAGCACATAACTTTATCGTTTAAGCCATTTCCACAGTAAAAAAAACCTGCATCGGCCATTTCCATCACCAATCTTCGTTTTGAATCTACTGTAGCCCAATAATGTCGAAATGAACATAATCGAATTTTGTGTTTATTATATATTTCGTAACGCGGGCTGAAATAATTTTGAAGCATTTTTAAGAAGGTCTCGATACGAATATGTATAAAAGAATAATGAACTCTTGTATCTGGTGTTCTCAATTTATAAAGAAATTAAAGCACATTTCGTTGTGGTATTCTATGTCTAACGCGTTTATTATGAAAATAAAACCAAAAACGATTACTTATAAAAAAAGCATTTATTTCGATATATTGTTATGATACAAAGAGCAAGTAATTACTTAACATTACTTATTATTTTTTTGTATATTTTTTTTTTCAAGACAGACTATCTTCTAAATTATAAACAATTAAAAATACTGTTATCATCAATCCACTTTTTTAAACATGTTACATTTTTTAAAGCACATACATTCGAATGATACACACAACTAAATATATTACTAGACGTTTTATAATCATCAAATAATTTTTGTAAACTAGGACATTTCTTATCTTCTAAATTATATACATTATCATGTTTTAATAGGTTTCTTAGCCACAACACTTTTTCACACCCTTTAACATAAATGTTTTTATCTTTCAGATAAGGTTCAATACATTGCAGCGATTTTAAGTATGATATAAAACCTTCTTTCCACAAAAATTTTCTGTTTCTCTCTATCCAACAAACTTGCGATTTTTCTTTTTTTGTAAGATTGTAAAATGGGAATGGTGGTTTGATTAATAACACCATAATTTGATTTCTGCATGCTATTGCTATTTCTTTGACAATAAACTCGTTATTTTCCGTCTTAAACCCTTGCACATCGACTATGGCGTTCATGATAATTTCCTTACAATACTACTCAGGGGTTTATATTCTATCAGGCGGTCGTTGATGATTAGACAATATGCGGATGTATTTTCTGGAATATCTTCAGAACTTTCTATTTCTAGTCTCACATCTATAGCCCCAGTCTTCAAAGCCTCGTTCTGTCTTGAGCAATCAATTACAAATAAAGGAGCCTTTTCTTTATATTGAAGCAGATCAAGCATCGGTTCACATCGAATGTTATAATAAGACTGACGAAATTTGGTATACATCTCATATAATATACAATACTTATCTTCATGAAATTTTGAATTAACAGATTCGTATGGGTAATAGTTAGAATTTAAGAAAAGAGTAACATTAGTTAATTTACCATGGTCAAATATTGAACTGTCTCTAGATTTAGTGTTTTTTCTATTTGTCTGTAACCCAAAGATCACATACCTCGGTTTCTCGAGTTGAGAAGCAGTCTTAATAACCCAGGAATGTTTTGTAGTCTTAGGTAATAAAGGGTATTCATGCAAGTCCCAATTTCTAAAAGCTATTTGAATAGGGCGATCTTTCTCTAAATGTTTTAGTAAAGTTAATCTTTCCCGATCTGAAACTTTAATATGAGGCACGTGCCATTGCAATCTCTCTATATTTATTTCAATCGAGTCGTTATTATCAAGAATAACACTATTAAGCTTAGAACTACTTCTGTTAAGTAGAAGTTCATGTTTACAGTTAATGATAATTTTATCATAATCTTCCGCAAATCCCAAAACTTTATTCAGGGGTATAAGAGCGCTAAAAATACCGTCATTATCTTTAGCCCCATTCAAATTCCAACCCCAAACACCAGCAGCTTTGCTTTCCCCCGCACTCATAGATACATATGATTTTAAAGTTGTAGTAATTCCTGCATTTTTTATTCGATCTATCTCAACACCGTTAATTTCATATCGAATGTCTTGAAATAGAAATGATATAGGATTATTTGTGAAATTAACAGACTTTCGTGTAAGTTTTCCTGATGCATCTTTAGAAGAGATAGTGGCTCGACCTTCAACGTAAATGTAACTGGCTGAAGGTAATATGTACACATCTTGCTGATTTATGGGTATTCGTATTTCATCATTTTCCTTAAAACTGTTGCTGTATGGATTATAAGTGTGATATTCATAACTCACTATAGAGTTATCGAACTGCGCTGAATCATTTATATTAAGAATACTCATAGTTTAAATCCCAAAGCTTGAAGAAACAATTTATTCTCTTCAGTGATTATTTTTACACTTCGCGTATGTCTGCGTCTTCTGACGATACGAGGACGAGTAAAGTTATTCACTTTGGCTATTGATTTTATATTATACACTATCATTTTTTCGGCTATAATATAATTGACATTCGTTTCTTGTAACAGACAGCGTTAAAGTGTTGACTTATGAGTAAGAAACTCTATTTAAAGTAATCATTTAAAAAGACTGCTTTTTCCAAAACTCTTTAAGAAATTTTATGCATAAGTGTCCACAGTTAAATAAGTTATTATTTTGATAATTATTGTAATTATAATGGATGTCGTCAGAACCCACGTAACGAACAAATTCTATGGGCGGTTTTAAGTTTCCGTAACTATCAAAATATTCAACATATTTATTTATAATTACGTAGGCTACCCAATGTGTACCAGAATTTTTAGAATCATCCAAATTAATGATTCCACACTCTCGGGAAAACGGTGACCTTGGTAAGGTATCTCTCATATACACTCCACGAAAATATGGAATATTTTCCGTAAATTGTATGATATCGATATTAGTAAGAGCACGGTTAGGCAGCCTGCGATTTAGTTTTTTTTCTTTAAATTTAGATATAATCGAAGTCCATTCTTGCTACGGTTTAGCCTCAATCCGTTTCCAATACAAACACCTTCCACTTTCTTATGTTGTCGTTCCATTTGTTCCAAACGCTTTTTTGCTACCTTATATTCGTTGATAGTTTTGACGATTCCAGCAATTCCACTTGCTATACTTCCAGCAGCAGACAGGCCAGCAAATATAGGAATTAAAGGTAAAACACCGCCGGACTTAGGAATGGGTATGATCCGTGGGAGCTTCGTAGATGAATTATGAGTTAACTCCCTAGCAGCTGCGTATGCCAATTCTATCAGTTTTTTCTTACACTTTGGCTTCAATTTTTTAATGCATTTTCTTGTATGGGAGACTATATTTTTAAAGTTTTTTTTGAGACCATATCCAGAACTCACTTTTGATAGCATTACGTTGTTAACCACATTAGCAGCAAGTTTTTCTCCTGTGTTTGCATCTGAAGACAGAGCACGCTTCTTCGCCATCTTTAGTAAAATGATATCTGCTTTGTGACGATCTTTCAAACTTTTGGATTTATTGTAAGCGATATCGTGATGTTTGCAATACTCATCTAACTTATTTACACCTTTATCACCACGAGCCAATCTTTTATGTAATTTAGTTCCAGGACCACAGTAATTATATCCCGGTAAATGGAGCTCAAACGGTAAATTATTAATTAAATGATTCACAAGTCCTTCTCCGTTCATGTATGCAAACAGAATAGAACCTAAATCATAGATCATGGTATTATAAAGCCCTTACAAAACATTTGTATCATCAATCCAACAATTTTCTGATGATGGTAACCCCAACCATTTCACAAAAACTTTTCTACTTTTACGTTTCAAAACTTTTTCAACAAGGTAAATATCAGGATGTTTGGTAATTTGTAATTCTTGATTATAAAATGCTCCTAAAATAGGCTGCTGTTTAATGTCTTGTAATAAATATGTAGTAGGATTTGTATTTTGAACTTTACTAATCTTAAATATCTCTGTTGACCAATTAGGAGTATAGCCTTTTTCAAAACAACCTTTATGTTTACTTATTCGAACAAAATCACCTATCTTAAACTTACGACGCTTTGTTTTCATTTGTTGTCGATTAAAATAAATATTTAGTACTTGAGCTTTATTTTTATGATTGACTCGAGCTGGCGGTAAACCAATTGTTGTATGTATTGTTTGATTATATCTGTTAATTACTTTAGCAAGTGTACCGTCAGTCCATTTATAATTCCCTTTTAAACTGAATTCCTTGTAAAGCTTACTTTTTATCGTCCTTATAAGTCGTTCTACAATGGAGGCCTTTTTGGTTGAATAGGTGCTGTAGTGATTGATAGAATTATTTTTTAATATTTTTTGAAAACTTGTGTTGTAAAATTCTGTTCCTAGGTCTGTTTGCAGGTTTCTTGGGATGCGTTTTTTACTACTCAATATCGTATTGAATGCTTTAGATACAGATTCTTTATTTTTTTGTTTAAGTGGAATAGCCCAAGCATACTTAGAGAATCCATCGATAACGACTAAAATATATTTGTAGTTAGTATTGAATTTGGAAATGCTTTGCATATCCATTAAATCGGCTTGCCAAAGATCATCAATATCTTTTAATATTACATGTCTTCGAGAAAAATTGATTCTAGCACTTCTGTGAATCTCGTTTATGATGTCTCTTTTCACTTTGCTCATTCTTTCAACTGTCACTTCTGAACTTCAAAATTAGACTAAGTAACAGTGTCTATGATAAGCCCTTTTATTCATGTATTACACCCGCTTCTTTTAGTTCTTCAATAATTGATAAAATATCGTTATCAAGGTTAGTATTACCTGCAGTTTTAGAAGCGATCAAAAGTTTAAGTCTGTCCACTAATTCATTAGGATCATCCCAATAAACAAGTTCAGTATTTTTTTTATATTTTTTAAGAAACGGTAAACCAGCACCTCTTTTTTGCCTAGATTTAGCTTCTATTGGTGCTTGTAAGCATTTATAAGACTCAGAAAATAATGGTTTGACCACTTGAGAATATTTTAGACCTTTATCACCTTTAATTTGACCTGCAGGGTCAAAGTCTCTTTTATGAGCATTAGTTGTCAGGAGTATTTCTTTGTAAACCAATTTATCTTTTAAATTGACTAAACTTAAATCAGGCTTTTTGCGAAGCAATAGTTCTTTTAGACCAGGTGTTATTGTATACTGTTTATTAGCTACGCAAATGTTAAACACTTTACCAGAGTTCTCATGAGTGGTTGAGAAATTAACTATTGTATTTCCGATCATATGTTTGTTATTCTCACTACGTACACCAAATGGTATATTCATATCCTCATATATTTCAATGATATCTTCTTTTTTCAACGATGCATTTATATCTTTTTCCGATCCATTATCTCCTTCATCTGAATAAAAATTTTCTATCGAGCTTGACTCATTAGATGATTCATGTTTGTACATATCATGAGATTTATCCCGCAAAAATATTGTTGAACCTCTATCAGTGTGTTTAATTTCGTCATCATAAGTATCTTCATTTTTTATTGTAGAAATTTGCTTGTTAGCTACGATTGCATTTAGAGGGTCTGCGAGAGGCTTGAAAAAATATTTCAAATGAGTGTCAGTTTTAAACTCATAATCTTTCATTTGTTTCACTTTTGCCTTAATAGCGTCCGCAGACTTAATTAATTGATCTGTAATGTTGTGGTCCATTATACGACTTATATGAAGAAGTATTTATGCTCAAATGATTTTAATTTTTTGCACTCATAATTTATATAGCCATTAATCACAATAAATAAACTTGTCGAATGATTGTCTATATCTGCCTTTGTTTAATTCACAATCCTTATTAATAGTCAAAAAATCATAAGGATGTATCCAGATTTTAGAACATATATCTTTAAACTTCGACCACTCTATATCAGAACTAACATGTTCATCGTATATATGTTTCATGTTAACTTCATCTTGCTTGAAAATTATCAAAAAGTTAACATTATCACGTAATAACTGCTTTGGTATTTTTGAATACGTTTGAGATAAATAAAAACAATCTATATTTCTATGTCTGCCCATTGTAAAATAATTTCGTATGTTAACTTGTTTTTCACTAACCACGTCATCAAAAATAATAACAGAATTCGGTAATGCATCATTAGGATGAATAACTTCGTCATCAAAATTAAATATAAAAAGTTTTACTTCTGGTACTCTTTCTAAGATTTGTTTTAGAAAAATATATTTTGGTTGAAAGCTGGTCTTTGAATACAAGTAAACATTTTTAAACTTTAAACCATTTTCGTGGATTAACAAACTAATCATGACGTTCGTTTTCCCACAATTCGAAGGGCCACATATTATACATCTTATATTATTCGGCAAAAGAACACTATGCTTTGCATGTAGTTTATTTTTCTCTACCTCAATATTTTTTACTTCTAATGAAACTGGTTGCTTGACCCACTTCATGTTTGTATCTGTCAGAAAAAAATATATGTTCTAGTATTTATAATGCTTATCAGGAACACTAACTAATTATAACCCGCAATAAGCAGATTTTTGGTAGTTCTTTTAGCTTTGGTTTCAACGAATAAGTACACAAATAAATAAAAATGATCGTTTATACTTAGATAATAATCTCTACAGGTAATGTCGAAAAAGGGTTATAAATAAAACGAGTATTTCTATTATATTTGAGAATAAATGATTAATGTCAGTACTGCTGTATATAGTTTCATATTTCGTATTAAATGACTTGAGCTGCTGCTCACTTAATTGTGGTAGTAAAAAGTAAGCAAACAGCTCAAAGTTAACTTTAATGCAAGTATGTTCCAATAATGATAACTCAATCAGTTTCAAAACATATTTTCGCTTATCACCCAAGAACGCCTCTAGTATGAGGTACTCGTCTTCTATCTCGGGTTTAAGCGATAAGTCATGATTCTATTTTTAAATGTCGTAGCTACAATATAAATATTATCAAACTTTGACTTTATTAAACAATTCGATTTATGAATATTCGTTCTCTTATGATATCTGTATTTATGTTCTGGGATCTCCATTTTGCATTTATCACAATTAATATACTTTGGTAAACAATCTGGCTCATAAACTTTCATATCATGTTCAATTTCTGGAATTTCAATCTGGGATTTAACTTTTTCTGGAATATCAATCTGGGATTTAACTTTATCAAACTTTGACTTATTTGTATCATATTCAATTTCAGGAATATCAATCTGGGATTTAACTTTTTCTGGGTTATCAATCTGGGATTTAACTTTTTCTGGAATATCAATCTGGGATTTAACTTTTTCTGGAATATCAATCCGGGATTTAACTTTTTCTGGAATATCAATCTGGGATTTAACTTTATCAAACTTTGGCTTATTAGTATCACATTCAATTTCTGGAATATCGATCTGGGATTTAACTTTATCAAACTATGACTTATTTGTATCATATTCAATTTCTCAAACTTTGAATTATTTGTATCATATTCAATTTCTGGAATTTCAATCTGGGATTTAACATTTTCTGGAATATCAATCTGGGATTTAACTTTATCAATCTTTGACTTATTTGTATCATATTCAATTTCTGGGAATATCAATCTGGGATTTAACATTTTCTGGATTATCAATCAGGGATTTAACTTTTTCTGGAATATCAATCTGGGATTTAACTTTATCAAACTTTTGAATTATTTGTATCATATTCTATTTCTGGAATTTCAATCTGGGATTTAACATTTTCTGGAATATCAATCTGGGATTTAACATTTTCTGGAATATCAATCTGGGATTTAACTTTATCAATCTTTGACTTATTTGTATCATATTCAATTTCTGGGAATATCAATCTGGGATTTAACATTTTCTGGATTATCAATCAATCAGGGACTTAACTTTTTCTGGAATATCAATCTGGGATTTAACTTTATCAAACTTTTGAATTATTTGTATCATATTCAATTTCTGGAATTTCAATCTGGGATTTAACATTTTCTGGAATATCAATCTGGGATTTAACATTATCAAACTTTGACTTATTTGTATCATATTCAATTTCTGGGGATATCAATCTGGGATTTAACATTTTCTGGAATATCAATCTGTGATTTAACATTTTCTGGATTATTAATCTGGGATTTAACGTTTTCTGAAATATCAATCTGGGATTTAACTTTTTCTAGAATATCAATCTGGGATTTAACTTCATTAAACTTGGAATTATTTGTATCATATTCAATTTCTGGAATTTCAATCTGGGATTTAACATTATCAAACTTTGACTTATTTGTATCATATTCAATTTCTGGGGACATCAATCTGGGATTTAACTTTTTCTGGATTATCAATCTGGGATTTAACTTTTTCTGGAATAACAATCTGGGATTTAACATTTTCTGGAATATCAATCTAGGATTTAACTTTATCAAACTTTGACTTATTTGTATCATATTCAATTTCTGGATCAATCTGGGATTTAACTTTTTCTGGATTATCAATCTGGGATTTAACTTTTTCTGGAATATCAACATGGAATTTAACTTTTTCTGGAATATCAATCTGGGATTTAACATTATCAAACTTTGACTTATTTGTATCATATTCAATTTCTGGGGATATCAATCTGGGATTTAACATTTTCTGGATTATCAATCTGGGATTTAACTTTTTCTGGATTATCAATCTGGGATTTACCTTTTTCTGGAATATCAATCTGGGATTTAACATTTTCTGGAATATCAATCTGGGATTTAACTTTATCAAACTTTGACTTATTTGTATCATATTCAATTTCTGGAATATCAATCTGGGATTTAACTTTTTCTGGATTATCAATCTGGGATTTAACTTTTTCTGGAATATCAATCTGGGATTTAACTTTTTCTGGAATATCAATCTGGGATTTAACTTTATTATTATCAGAATTTGATGAGCCATCAACGGGGTGTATAACTGGAAAAAAAAACAACATTTCTCATTGTATAGTTTAATTATTGGGATTAAATGCGGTTATAAAATTCTATCTTAAAATAAACTCCATGTTAGTCTAATCATTAATGTGGTATAGCTTAAATCTCATAATGTAAACTATTGGTAAGAGCTTATAAAAGTAGGAGTAAATTTTTTAAACTCCTTCCGGGTGCTTGTTATGTAGGTGTTTAGGCAACGCCAGGATTCTGAATCCTCATCACATTTGTTTTTGATCGTGATTACCGAGTGGCGCCACCTATTTACTGGTTGGACCCGCTCTATTTCATTACATTTATATACTTTGAGTTCTATATAGAACTCACCTCTCTTCTGCTCGTTCATTTGACGTGAAAATCCGTTCGCCAATCTCCTAGTGATGTACGAGCATATCGGGGCATTCTTCTTGCCCGCAACCACCTCAATTTCATCGTCGTCACTGTCGCTCCCGAACAACTCGCGAGCCGTTGACTTGGTGACAGGAGTGATTGGGTGAATGGTCGGCTTAGTTTTCTTACTCGTAGACGGCTGGGAGCTGCTCGTTGACGAAGGCTTGCGCTTTTTGTTCTCCTTCGGCTTGGTTTTCACCGATGCTTGCTCCTCGTCCGTTGATTCGTCCTCCGTAGGGAAAATATAGTCAGCCGTGTTCTTGGACCTGTAATAAATAAAAACAATGAATTAGTACATAACAGTAACAATTACATTTTGTTTTAATCGTGTGGGCGATATTAATTGAATGCACTTATTACTTGAATGAATGATTATTAAATTTTATGAATCAATAAACAATTTAATTTTTATAGATGAAGAAGAAAGAAAGGAAGAGGTTAATGAATAACTATAATACTCTAATGATTGAATAGTGAATAAGGTGGAAACAACACAAAGTAAATAACATTGAAAAGTGAGTAGATATGTACTTACATTTTAGAAGATTGACGTTGCTTTGGTAGTTAGTAAGATCTGG
Source organism: Aporophyla lueneburgensis (assembly GCA_932294355.1). NCBI lineage: Eukaryota > Metazoa > Arthropoda > Insecta > Lepidoptera > Noctuidae > Aporophyla > Aporophyla lueneburgensis. The sequence goes on along the minus strand of OW028746.1, from coordinate 13,286,185 downwards.
TAGTTTGGTAGTGAGTTAGATGTAACCGCTCCTAGTTGAAGTGTTGATGTGATCCAGCTTCTGCAGGATGCACTCTTAAATAGTGCAAAATCCACGTCACGATATCCCGTATAAGGAATAGATCACGCGTTACAAAAATGCTTTATCAGCCCTTACACCCAAATATGTGATAGTTTGCAGAAAAATATCTTCCTAAACAATAAACATCGAGATCTTGCAATTTGAACTTTATCTTCATAGTTCAAGATACTTAAACTCGATAAGTCAGTGGGTGGTCCAGTTCTGATGTCTATTAAGTACCGCTCTGGATGATGCCGCTTTCTATGTGAATTGACTTTTAAGTCATCAGTTCACAGATAGCGATGCGGTGCGGTAGCGTCGCGGTGATTTTTTGTATTGTTTAAATCAGTATGAACGCGATAACACATGATGCATAATAATGATACAGTAAGTTAATAGTGCAGTGCAGAAAAATAAATTAAATAAATAAATAAATAAATAAATATCTTAGGACAACCAACACAACGTTATCTGATCCCAAACTAGGCAGAGCCTGTACTATGGAAATCAGACAACTGATAAACATACTTATATATTTCTAAATACATACATATTATAGATAAATAACACCCAGACACAGAACAAATGATCGTGCTCATCACACAAAGATTTGTCCCGGTAAATCCGCGTAATGTTGCGCAATCGAACAATTGTCTACCGGTATTCACTGAGATTTGAAGCGAGTCGGTTTGGACGTTTTCTATAAAGTTAAACTACTCCATCATTACTATCCTGTGTTGTTGAGAAGTGCCCACGCCTTCCCTAGCTAGCATTTGAAACGTCATCGCGACGCTATCGCATCGCACCGCCGTCTATTTAGCGGCGGCTTTATATTATGGTATGCATTTAATTGTAATCTGAAACGGTATAGCGTCGCTTTGTCGCGAATATATAAAATTACGATGACATGTGCTATTAGACTTTTTTCACAGCCATATTGAACTTTAAATCCATTTATAATTATTTAATAGAACCCTATATAAAGGATAAAATATCTTGAAAAATCAATTATTATTTAGTTTCATACCAGCAAGCGCGAGTAAATCAACGAGTAATAATTATGTCGGTGAGTATTAATTTAATTCTTTTATTTATATTTGTTTTTATAAAAAGTTTGAACTTGGTTTAATAACAGATCCTAGCATCATTTATTATTGAATTTGAATAGTGAAATGCTTGCAACAAACATTTTAGTGCATTTTACGCTCAATTCACTTTTTCATCACACGAATTAAAATATTATGTAGAACTTTTATTTCAGTAATGTGGTTTTATTTTTTAAACTAAGACATGTTTTTTTTTTTAGTTTAAACACACGAGAATAGTAATGTGGGTAGAGTGATTGATAAGTGGTGGTATTCGTTATAGGCCTTGGGTTCGATTCCTAGCTGAGTTAAAACCAACAATCAATCTAATATTAAGTAGCCATGTGTATAGCATGCAGGAATATTTAATGTTTGAATAAAGGCAACTAGAGTTAGGTATTATTTAGGTTTATTAGTTAGTCATACGTTTTTATTTATTTTCAGGACTCTGAAAACGATCTGTTTAACTTCATTCCTGCGAATCCACCAGCGGGACAGCGAGGTGAAAGGTTGTTAAACCTCGATGGACCGAATAGTAAGAAACTGAAAAAGTCCCCCGCTATATTTTCTTACGTGAAGAAACTTACGCGGGGGTCAAATGCCATCGGGGGAAAGGTGATTAGAATTGAAATCTATGATGCTGAAAAGTTTAGTGACAGTGAAAGCTCCCAGTGCAAATGTGATGCCGAATTATGCATACAACATGTTGTAAAAAATATGTATATGGATAATATATATAATTCTGTTAAGGATATTGTTGTAAAAATCTCAGACTCAATGGAAATTCATTAATAAATGTATCATAATATTATTCTAGTTCCATCTTTTATTTACCATTTTCCCCCTTCAAAAACTTATTAAACAAAAGGTCAATCAAAAACTCACTAACATGCTCTACCTTTTTTCTATCGTTATTGAGGGTCTAAACAGCGCTTCAATCAGTATTTATCATACAAGCCTACCCCAATTTATAGTTGGAACAGAGACGAGCTAGTAATGAAATTTGGTGCATTGGGCACCAAACGTATTATCAAAGATTTGTACCTAGTAATGGGCTACTTTACGGGCTTTACTCACTCAGTGTAAGGACGTGTTGTGGTTGTGATTATCAATAAGGTCAAGGGGGGCGGGGGGAGGTGTGAGAATAAAAGTGATGTGTTGTGTAGCACATCCGCACTACCTCGACAGCATCGCAACGCAATGAATTGTACATATTTTAGAATACTTGAATATATACATACATACATATACTGGGTAGACAGATACTACGAAACGCCCCTCCTGCCACGATCGTAATAATCGCATCATGGAATGGAATGTTCTACATAGAAGCATTCGAAATAATATGATCTACAAAATCATATTATTTCGAATACTTGAATCTAGAACCAGAGTAAATAAATTAATGAAATGTTTTGAAAAATATTGATTGATTGACTGATTGTCTTGTTCACAAAATATTAATTTATTGACTGATTTGTCCAGTTCACAAAATATTAATAGAATGACTGATTGTCTAGTTCCTAAAATATTGATCGATTGACTGATTGTCTGTTCACATCAAATGTATAATTGGGGTGACTGGATCTCTGATCCAGGAACCCCAATTATACACTACTATCCTTTTTCAGTATTCATCCAAGCATCTTTCGTTGATGGCATCTGAAATAAAAATTGAAACAATATGAAATACAACGATAATGACCAAAACTAATAAAATTTTCTTATTTTTTAGGAAGTGCCATCACAAGAAATGCTCGATGAAAGTGCAGCTTTAGCGGAAGAAGGAGAAGACGTAGATGGTACTGATTCAGGGCACTCATCAACTTTGCAAACACCAAAACTACGAACTTCCCGTCGTCGTCCTGCTAATGATATAGCGGAACGGCAGATGTCTTCAGCTTTTGGGCAGTTAACCAATGTGTTGGCCAAAAGGCAAAATGAACCTCAACCGCCACTAAAGGAAGAAGATGACTGCGAACTGTATGGAAAATTGTTAACCCAAAAGTTGCGAGAATTGCCTTCTGATGACAGAAAATTGATGATGTATGACATAGATACTTTATTTGTTAATAGAATTAAGGAGAAACAGAGGTGTCAAACCATATCTTCCTATCACTCAGTCCCATACCAAATGCGCATTACTTCACCAATGCCAAACCGGCCATCTACCTCCCAAACATCCTATTCCGAACCTTTTCCGAATACATCCCCTTATCTCAACCGTCCATCACCTTCCCCATCGTCGTACTCTGAACCATCATTTTCACACCAACCATCCACTTCCCAAATGTCATATTGTGAAACTTTACCAGTTAAATCGCCTGCACAAAACGAACCATCGAGTTCTCAAAGCATTCAATCCCATTATATCTCCCAACCGGACAATTATACAACTCCCACCTATGCTCCCACCATCCAAATTATATCCAACGAACTAATTGCACCACAAACAGGACAAAATATTATTAATCAAGCATTGCTTAAAGCTTACGAAGACTTTGATAAGTGTAAAAAATAAATAATACTATTATTCATTTTTAAGGTTCCGTAGTTTTCGTTGTTTCGGTTTTCATTTTTCATAGTTATCGCATTTAAAGTAAAAATAGAAATAAATAAAAAATTTATGAACAAAAATTTATGGTCTTTACCATAAATTTTTGTTCATAATTTTTTTTTTTTTTTTTTAGTTTTATTTTTTTTTTAAAGTAATAAATTGAAACAAAAAATGCCTTACCTTTATTTCGTCTTTCAGAACTTGGTTAATAGCTTTGCAGACTTCAGGTATGATTTTTGATATTATTTGGGGGGATACTTTGAATAAATAGTGTAAAGTTTTATAACTGTCACCAGTTGCGATGAATCTTAATGTTATTGCAAGACGATATTTTGCTGGTATGGCGTCTCTGAAGTCTGTATCTTGCTTCGAAATTAGAGGTGAAATTTTGTTTAGCAAATATTCAAAATCTGCAAAACTCATACGACAAAAGTTGTGAAACTGTCCAGATGGTTCATAGAGCAACTCATTAAATTTTTCTTCTATAAATTCTCTAAAACAAAAAAAAAACGTGAATTATGGTCTATCGGTTTAGGTGGTTAACTAAATTATGGTCTATCGGTTTAGGTGGTTAACTAAAGCAGGTAAATACCCAGTTGCAAAGATTTTTATATACAATTTTTAGTCAAATTTTAGATAAAAAGAGATGCCAAGATTGTTTCATCATCAATCATTTTAGCCGATGGACGTCCATTGTTGAACATAGGATCGCAAGATTGTTTACATTTAGTTAATTACCTAAACCGATAGACCATAGAATTAAATAATATCTACACTGAAAATATACCCTATTTGTATTACTATGTATATTACTTACCTTGTACGATTTTTGTGAATTTTTATTATCCACCATCGCCTTCGTTTTCTTCTTTTGAGTTCATTTTGTTTAAATTTAAAATAAAAATAAGTCAAACCGAAAGTGATAGCTGCTACAAGCTCGTCGTCCGCCATGTTTGCCGATCCACAAAATACTGTCCCGTTCGTTAAGCGTGAGGATGACTGTTTGTGTTTGATGATTGTAGTCGATGTTTGGAACTTTGTTTGTCGTGTTTGGTGTTTGTAGCTAACACCGAGCGTATGGACGGGGCTTTATAAATTGGTTTGCCGGGTGACACTTCAAGAAACTGCGTTACGCTCCGCTCACGTTATGCGCTCACAATGAGAGCGAGTGAGAGGCACGCGTCCCTTCCACTCGGGCATGGTTAGCCCGCCTAAGAGCGAGAGAGACAGACATAAAAAGTGAAAGGCACGCGCCTTTAAATATAATTCTTTGTATAAATAAATGTTTTAAATTGTTACTATTATTTCATCCTTCTTCCTACTATACGAATGAATATTCACATTAAAATTATTTTACCACTCAAAGTCGTTGTCACGTAAAACTTTCGCCCGTATACCGACTTTACAGGCAACCAATTTTTTTCTAAGTCTTATTTCACAACTTCCTACAATTCCTATCCTATAAACTGGTTTTGCGAAAAAGCTCGTTTCGCGCGGTCTTGGCAGTAGTACGATAATTTTTATCGGGTACGATAATTATCGAGTAATGATACGATAATTCACTCGCTCTCGTCTGGCAACCCTGGGTCACACTGTCTGTATGCTTAATTGCTTATGCTTAGTAGGGATGGGTCGTCGACGTAATTTTCGTTAACGAAACTAGACCGTTCATCGACGAGTCGATCAACTAGTTGAATTCTTCGACTAGTTCACTTGATTACAATGCCGACGACGTTTTCGGTACGACTGTGGACTGCTTCCTGCTGCTTCCTCGCATAATTCTACCAGTTCATTCTAACACGTCAACAAAAATCCACTCTATTACTATAGACCTAACGATCAATTTCGCTGGTATCAACGCCTGAACTTTAATAACCGACTAAGTTTGGGCATCGTCGTTGAACTGGCCATCGCGTATGTAAGAACATAGTGGACTTTTGATTTCAGCCGTCTATGAATCGACTAGTCCACGCTTCAATGATAGACCGTCCACGTTGATTCTACGTGGACCGTCGCTCGCGTCGATTTAAACCGTTCGTTGATTCGACGCCCATCTCTAATGCTTAGATGCTATTCAGCTATTGACAAGTCTGGCGGGAACTTTAAAAAAGAGCGCTCAAAAATTTTCGCCAATTTTCATTTTTTATTAAATATTTTCTAGTTTCTTGATAGTAGTTAATAAAAAACAATTGCGCTAGGTGTACAAACCTAAAATATGGTGGGAAATGAAGGGGGCGGGGATAACCCGCCCACTTCACATAAACGTCCTCGGCCTGAGGCCGGAGACGCAGGGACTAGGATGGACTGTGGTGATGGCGGCGGCGGTGAGCTATCTGACTATTCACCTTATTTAAAACCAGACTATAAAAGACTATATCCAGAAAATGCCACTTATGTAGACTTTAAAGTGTTCATTGAAGCTTCAAATAATAAGGATAGAATAGGCAATAAGAGCCCTATCTATCTCAACCATATATTCTCCAGCGAAATAAAAGGGGTGACGGCTATACAACGAATAAACGCAAATAAAATAGCAGTAATATTTAAACAGTATAATACGGCCAATAACTTTATTAACAACAGCGCTTTTCTTAACAAATATGGCTTGAAAGCATTTATTCCGGCTGCGCAAATAGAAAAAACAGGTATAATTAGATTTGTACCAGCAAACATTTCGAACAAAGAACTATACACCAAACTATCATCAATATATGAAATAATAGCTGTAAGAAGATTCACAAAGAAGGTAGGACAGGAGCGAGTACCACTACAAACAGTTAGCATTACTTTTCTATCGAATATTCTTCCAGACAATGTACAATATGATTTGTTTTCATACAGAGTTTTTGAGTATGTACCCCCATTACAGCAATGTTTCCGTTGCTTTAAATTTAACCACTCTGCTAGAATATGCAATGGCAAACAAAGATGTTCCATTTGTGGAGGTGAGCATTTATATAAAGAATGTGATAGACCAACAGAGATCTGCTGTTGCAATTGCAGCGGGCCTCATCTTGCAATTTCTAGATTATGTCCAATTAAGTTGAATAAAATTTTAGAAAAGAAAAATAAGATTACCTATGCAAGTGCTACATTGACGAAACAACACATGAGTGATAATACTGAATTTCCACCTTTGCTACCTCCAAAAATGAAACCAACTGACACTGTAAATAAGTCTGTACATACATCTGTAAATAAGTCTCCATCTGTAAATAATACTGTACATAGTGTAAATAAATCCAAAGATGTCCCGAAAGTAGACATCAAAGCCCAAATAGTTGCCAACAAAGATGTACTTATGGCCCTGGTACAGACGTTGGTAGAACTGGGTAATAAGGGAGATAATACGCGTACCACCGTAAATAGTATTAAAGAAACCCTACTTAAAAATCTCAAGTAATGGATCCTAGTCACACACTGTCTAAGCTACGTATTGCTCAATATAACATTCAAAGTGCTAATAGTAAAAAACCCTTATTGATTAAATTCTTACAAAAACAAAATATTGACATTTGCTTACTTAACGAAACATGGTTTAAAGATAATAGTTTTAGAATACCTGGATATAATATTTATAATAAAAATTCCAAAAATACTCATAATGGTGTAGCAATACTGATTAAACCATATTTAAAGTACAAAGTTTTAAACACTAGATTTTATGAAGACATTCAAACTGTTGCTCTGTCCTTATCTACTGTACATGGTAGCTTGACTATTCTTTGTGTATACTGTCCTCCTACTAGTGGACATATACGGATCAATAGATTACATAATATTATTAATGATCTTCCAAAGCCCATATTTGTCAGTGGTGACTTCAATGCACACCACATTGCATTTGGTTGTCTATCCACTAAAGGCAGAGGTCATGATTTATTTAATATCATCGATGACTTGGATTTATGTATTTTAAATGATGGTAGTTTTACAACTGTTAACAACCCGCGACGGAATCCGTCTGCAATTGATGTTAGCTTTACTAGTGCTAACCTCGCAGCAATATGCGAGTGGTCTGTACATGATGATGCCATGGGCAGCTATCACTACCCAACAATAACAGAGATTTCACTGCATAAAGATAAATATCATATTAATCCCCCTGTTGATAGGTTTATATATAAAAAAGCAGATTGGGAAAAGTATAAAACTATTTCTAAAACAATATTCAATGATTTAGTCCTAAAACTGTATGACCCTATTTCAACCTATAATAATTTTTGTTCTCGATTGGATACTTTAAAAGATATGACAATTCCTAAACTTAATAAACCAAATAATTTTAAAAGCAGACTTCCAGCTCCATGGTGGAATGACATTTGTGAAAAAAGTGTAATTGCCTCCTACAATGCATTGAAACTATATAGAAGTGAACCTAGTATGGAGAACTATTTAGATTATAAAAGAAAAGATGCACTTAAAAAAAGAACCATATCGGAACAAAAAGGAATAGGTTGGAATAACTTATGTAACACATTTAATAGAACTACTCCTATAAGTAAGATTTGGAATCTTTTAAAAATGTTTAAAGGTATAAGAGCTGGCAATAAATCATATAGAGATGAGTTTATTTCCCAATTTCTAGATAAATTATCCGACAACAGCAATCTAAATAATATTAATAGGTTAGGCAATATTTTCGAATCAAATAATGATAATCTAAATTCCAAATTTTTGCTAAATCCTTTTACATGGTCTGAATTTAAAATGAGTTTGTTATCTCGGAAAGACACTACACCTGGTTTAGATGATCTCCCCTATTGTACTATTAAAAATTTAGATGAATCAGCACAAAAAATGTTTCTTAATATTCTTAATTTACTCTGGCATTGTAAATGTATTCCACAATCATGGAAAACACAATGTGTCATTCCGATACTCAAACCAGATAAACCTTCAGAGCTTGCTAGCTCTTATAGACCAATATCACTGTCTTCATGTCTAGGTAAATTATTTGAAAACATGATTAAAAATCGTTTGGATTGGTATATGGAATCTAACGGCTTCATTCCACATGTACAATATGGATTTCGTCGAGGGCGAAGTTGTGCAGACAGCTTCACTTCCTTAGTTTCAGACCTGAAACATGCAAAGGATAAGAAGTTACACACTGTTTGCGTATTCCTAGATGTTCAAGGTGCTTTTGACAGTCTGGATCCAGCTATACTTGTAGAAGTTATGTCTAGGTTAGGTGTGCCTGGCCAACTATGTAAATGGATATATAATTTTCTGACTAATAGAACACTCTATGTAAGACATAATAACACATTGCATGGACCAAAATGTGCATCTAGGGGTACAATGCAGGGTGCTACACTATCTCCTTTGTTATATAATATTTACACAAGTGAAATCTGTAAATTTGTTAATAGTAATGTAGATATTCTGCAGTTTGCTGATGATATTGTTTTGTACAGTAGTAATTATAATGTAGAAATTGCAATTGACAATATTAACAGAGCCTTGTCCCAACTATTTCACTATTACAATGATGTGCTACATTTAAAAATTAATCTCTCCAAAAGCAGTGTTATGATATTTGGAAATGAGAATACAAATTCAAAAGTAGTTTATAAAGGAGAATCTATAAATCCAGTAAATTCAAAGAAATTTTTAGGCATAGTAATAGATAGGAAATTAACCTTTGAGGAACATATTAAATACATTTCAAAGAATGCTCTAAAAGGTTTAAATGTAATTAAATGTCTTGCAGGTGTCTCATGGGGAGCAGACCCGAAAATATTATCAATTTTGTATAAAAGTATAGTTAGAAGTCATTTTGATTATAGTTCACTAGTGTATATAAATAGTACTCATGTAAATAAACTAGATCTATTGCAGAACAGGGCTTTAAGAACAATTTCTGGTGCAATGTGCTCTACTCCCATAAGGGCCATGGAAGTGGAGACTAAAACTATGCCTTTAATTTTGAGACGCATCCTACTTGCAGAGAGATTCTGTCTTAAATTAATTGCTGCAAATAACAGGAAAGTAATAAACAAAATTGTACCTTCTGTAAGTAGAACTCTTGGACCTCTAACAACAGGAGAGGATCTCTTGAATGGTAAATCCCCAACATTGTCCAAAATATTGCTGGAAACAGAAAACAGTTTTATTGGTATTAGAAAACAGTGCCCATGGCCATGTTACTCCTTCTCTTATCAGTGTATTTCGCATCCCGTTAAAGAATTACAAAATCCCATTAATAATAATTCAGATATGTTACAGTTTTTGGCAGATAATAAGAATTATCACGTTATTTACACTGATGGCAGTAAGGGGAGTGATTATGTACGTGCTGCTATATATGATCCACATGCTAAATTCTCCCAAAGCTTTGTTCTGTACAATTCATGTACTATATTCACTGCAGAGACATATGCAGTTTATCAGGCATTATTATATATTCGCCAAATTAACAATTGTAAATACTTCTTGATTGTTTCTGATTCACTGAGTTTTATAAAAGCCCTAACTAATCTTACAGTTTCGTTTAAGTCAAATTATATTCTGTATTTCATCAAAGAAATAATTCATCAATATTACCTTAAGCACATAAAAATTGTATTCCTGTGGGTACCTTCTCACCGAGGCATCTCTGGCAATGAATAAAACCGCTTATGAAGGTAATAATGCTATTGATGTTAGAAATGCAATGGACATTCCTATGACTGACTTCCTGCAATGCATTAATGAAAATATATGTAAGTTATGGTTAGAAATGTGGAAGAAAGACCAAGACATCAAAGGAAAGTGGTATGGAAGTATTCAAGAAAGATTACCTGTTAGACCATGGTACAATAGATTGAAGGAAGCCAGCCGAGACTTTATCACTACGATAAATAGATTGCGCTTTGGCCATAATACTGCTCCATCACACCTTGCTCGACTAGGCATTATTACAAGCAATACATGCCCACATTGTGAATCCCAAGAAGGAACCATTAAACATCTTATTTTTGACTGTAGTGTATTTAGATTGCTGTTGTCGGATAATGTATCTAGAAATTGGGAAATAAACTCATCTTTATATGATTTATTGCCAGCTCTTATACCTTTAAACATTTTTAGAAGATTCCAAATCTTACTTATAGGAGTAGTTCTATTTAATGTATTACATAAGTTATTCCAACCTATTCCTTTTTGTTCCGATATGGTTCTTTTTTTAAGTGCATCTTTTCTTTTATAATCTAAATAGTTCTCCATACTAGGTTCACTTCTATATAGTTTCAATGCATTGTAGGAGGCAATTACACTTTTTTCACAAATGTCATTCCACCATGGAGCTGGAGGTCTGCTTTTAAAATTATTTGGTTTAATAAGTTTAGGAATTGTCATATCTTTTAAAGTATCCAATCGAGAACAAAAATTATTATAGGTTGAAATAGGGTCATACAGTTTTAGGACTAGATCATTGAATATTGTTTGAGAAATAGTTTTATACTTTTCCCAATCTGCTTTTTTATATATAAACCTGTCAACAGGGGGATTAATATGATATTTATCTATATGCAGTGAAATCTCTGTTATTGTTGGGTAGTGATAGCTGCCCATGGCATCATCATGTACAGACCACTCGCATATTGCTGCGAGGTTAGCACTAGTAAAGCTAACATCAATTGCAGACGGATTCCGTTGCGGGTTGATAACAGTTGTAAAACTACCATCATTTAAAATACATAAATCCAAGTCATCGATGATATTAAATAAATCATGACCTCTGCCTTTAGTGGATAGACAACCAAATGCAATGTGGTGTGCATTGAAGTCACCACTGACAAATATGGGCTTTGGAAGATCATTAATAATATTATGTAATCTGTTGATCCGTATATGTCCACTAGTAGGAGGACAGTATACACAAAGAATAGTCAAGCTACCATGTACAGTAGATAAGGACAGAGCAACAGTTTGAATGTCTTCATAAAATCTAGTGTTTAAAACTTTGTACTTTAAATATGGTTTAATCAGTATTGCTACACCATTATGAGTATTTTTGGAATTTTTATTATAAATATTATATCCAGGTATTCTAAAACTATTATCTTTAAACCATGTTTCGTTAAGTAAGCAAATGTCAATATTTTGTTTTTGTAAGAATTGAATCAATAAGGGTTTTTTACTATTAGCACTTTGAATGTTATATTGAGCAATACGTAGCTTAGACAGTGTGTGACTAGGATCCATTACTTGAGATTTTTAAGTAGGGTTTCTTTAATACTATTTACGGTGGTAGGCGTATTATCTCCCTTATTACCCAGTTCTACCAACGTCTGTACCAGGGCCATAAGTACATCTTTGTTGGCAACTATTTGGGCTTTGATGTCTACTTTCGGGACATCTTTGGATTTATTTACACTATGTACAGTATTATTTACAGATGGAGACTTATTTACAGATGTATGTACAGACTTATTTACAGTGTCAGTTGGTTTCATTTTTGGAGGTAGCAAAGGTGGAAATTCAGTATTATCACTCATGTGTTGTTTCGTCAATGTAGCACTTGCATAGGTAATCTTATTTTTCTTTTCTAAAATTTTATTCAACTTAATTGGACATAATCTAGAAATTGCAAGATGAGGCCCGCTGCAATTGCAACAGCAGATCTCTGTTGGTCTATCACATTCTTTATATAAATGCTCACCTCCACAAATGGAACATCTTTGTTTGCCATTGCATATTCTAGCAGAGTGGTTAAATTTAAAGCAACGGAAACATTGCTGTAATGGGGGTACATACTCAAAAACTCTGTATGAAAACAAATCATATTGTACATTGTCTGGAAGAATATTCGATAGAAAAGTAATGCTAACTGTTTGTAGTGGTACTCGCTCCTGTCCTACCTTCTTTGTGAATCTTCTTACAGCTATTATTTCATATATTGATGATAGTTTGGTGTATAGTTCTTTGTACGAAATGTTTGCTGGTACAAATCTAATTATACCTGTTTTTTCTATTTGCGCAGCCGGAATAAATGCTTTCAAGCCATATTTGTTAAGAAAAGCGCTGTTGTTAATAAAATTATTGGCCGTATTATACTGTTTAAATATTACTGCTATTTTATTTGCGTTTATTCGTTGTATAGCCGTCACCCCTTTTATTTCGCTGGAGAATATATGGTTGAGATAGATAGGGCTCTTATTGCCTATTCTATCCTTATTATTTGAAGCTTCAATGAACACTTTAAAGTCTACATAAGTGGCATTTTCAGGATATAGTCTTTTATAGTCTGGTTTTAAATAAGGTGAATAGTCAGATAGCTCACCGCCGCCGCCATCACCACAGTCCATCCCAGTCCCTGTGTCTCCGGCCTCAGGCCGAGGACGTTTATGTGAAGTGGGCGGGTTATCCCCGCCCCCTTCATTTCCCATCATATTTTAGGTTTGTACACCAAGCGCAATTGTTTTTTATTAACTACTATCAAGAAACTAGAAAATATTTAATAAAAAATGAAAATTGACGAAAATTTTCGACCGCTCTTTTTTAAAGTTCTCGCCAGAATGTCAAAACTAGAGATGAGGCGTATATACTAGAATAGGTACAGAGAATAGGTATGTAAAGAGACTAGGTTGCACCTATTCCAACTTTTAAAATACTAGATCCACCTAGTCTCACTGTGCCTACGCAGTACACAGCACCCGCGCCGCGGTCCGCGCGAATAAAAGTACCGACTACGCGGCGAAGCGAGATAGCAGCATAGTCATAGCTCATTCATGTTTGACAAAATCATTCGTGTGTCAGTCACTTGAATTTGAACCCTAATTCAATGGCATAAAAGTAACATGACACGCACTGTGTTGTGCTAAAATATATACTGTCCTTTATTAACGACACTATTCCGCAGTCCTTCCATTCCATCCTTGTCTGTCGGACTAGTCTCGAGACTCGATACTAGTCCGGAATAGGAGTATTTTATAGAATAGGTACTTTGACAATACTCGATACTAATGAAGACTATGATGATGCAATCTAGTATCAAATACGGACTAATGCGAATGTGATCTCGCTTGACTCGACGTCGCAAACACGTACTATCGGAATTATTTAGTGATCGGTTTTTGTAACGAAATATTGATAAATCATTAAGAACTTAAATCTATTTTTATTGTGACATTAATTAATTTGTTTATTGGAACGAAGTTCCTTATGGTGCGTTGCGAAAGGGGGCTAGACGGGATTAAGAGAAAAAGTTGTAATGACACTTTTTAACCGACTTAAAAAAAAGGAGGTGGTTTCTCAATTCGACTGTGTATATTTTGTTTTGGAACGTAGGAGAGAGAGAGAGAGAGAGGGGGAGAGGGAAGGAGAGGGAGAGACAGGGAGAGAGAGAGAGCGAGAGAAGGAGAGAGAGAGAGAGAGAGAGAGAGAGAGAGAGAATACTTTTGTTGAGTGTATACAGGTTTTTTGTACATAATAAATAATTAAAAAAAAACAACCATGAATCCTGGAAAGGAACTTCATTCCATCCGGGTGTCCCTTGACACCTCTCAAGTTTTGTTTTAAAAAATGGCTCCCAAAAAAAGAAGTGTCACTTGTGATCATTTTACGGACAAAGGCCAACATGTTTTAATTTTACGTTGATAGTCCTAAGCTTGCGGAAATTATTAAGGTACAATTTATTACTGCTGACGTACGAATCTACGCGTATCGGTGGTACGCAAAGACTAAGCATCTATAAAGTATGCGTATTTCATGGACTAGGTGGACTAGGTGGAATAGGTATTTGGATCTAGTATTTGTACGGACTTGGACTAGGTGCACCTAGTACAAAATTTACCTAGTACGACCCATCTCTAGTCAAAACTTCTTGCTTGACAGATTAGTGTTGGCTAGTGAACTTAGTGAAGTGAACAAGTGCGATTCTTTATCCCGCCCGCCGCCACTTGAAGAGTTATTAAAAGACAAAAATATAGGTTGGCAAAAAAGAGTCTGTCGTGGTAACCATTGGAACTAAAATATTTTTTTGGTGGCAGCACTGCTTTGTTTATCATCAACAAGTAGCTAATCTGTCATTGTGTTATGTTCCCAGTTTTATTTTACTTATTTCTAATTAACTATCGATTATTAATGCTTCTGAACATATAAAAAATGAATAAAACAATAAGGAGTAGTGGTGTGAGCTACATATCAAGTGATATACTAAGTTTTCGTAAGAAATTTGGCGGAATCTGAAGCGGAACAAATTTTGTCTCCGATCGACAATGTTTACGAAAGAACTGCCGACACGACAGGTATTTATCCAAGAAATGTATCTTTTATTCAATGCCAGTCATTGTTTTTCCTTTCTAATACTAAGTTTTATCGGTATTATAAGTTTCAAGCCATTTTATTGTTTTGTTTACTAATAGATTATTGAGGTTATGTTTTCTAGTTTAACAAACCGCGTGTACGTTAATTCTTGATGTTTGATACTTGAAATTGAAAAATGTACCTACATGGAATTAATATGATTGTCTTTATATTTTTTTCAAGGTAAATCTCACAGTACAATTAGAGAAATTGTTAATGAAGGAGAAAACAATTAAGGATTTTTTCTACACCTGGAGGAACACCAAAACAGTTGGCGGAAGAAAGAATTAGACGATTTTGATCTGTGTGCAATTAGACAAAAAGTTCAACACTATAACGAAACAGCCAAGTATATTTTTTTTTTTTTTTTGTTAATGCTATTATCGCATACCACAGTAAAAAAAGTATAATTAGTATTTATTATTTTTCAGGTGCCTATTCTACGTAATATATTACCTATAGTTTGAGGAGACGGGTTGTAATGGGAGCCGTAAACTTGTAAGAAAGATTTTTACACTATTTTCATAAATAAGAAATGTAAAACTGACACATCAGTGTTAATGGAATAAATCTATCATAGCACCGAAAAGGAATACAAGAATGATGTAACGTCACGTTTTTATTTTTAAATAAAATCTAAACTTTAGCGTGTTATTTCATTTTCATTGTCATGTGAATAGTGATAATGTTATGTACAGATGCCACCAGGTCAAGCTACCCGAAACTGTCAATTTTTCCCAATGAACCTTGAACTTAATTCTCTAGAAATAAAGTCGAAAATCTATCAAAGAAATCTGACAGATTGTAGTAGCTTGATGTGTTAGCGTCTGTACCCCGCATAGACATACCTGACGCCTTCATTAGTCAACTGTTCAAGTTTATTCGATATTGCCCGTACCTTTCGAATGCGACATGCTATAGGTACACTCTGACTTCCGATTAGTTTCCGACAGTAAGCAGCTGTAAGTCGCCTTCTTATCGACTATAAACTGTCAGCATTAACAGGATTCGTTCAGTATCATTCATGTCATATTTGATACAGGCATACCAACCATCGAATGGTTGTGAATACCCTAGATGGTGGCCGCAAATGCGATTGCTGAACATTATGTCCTGTGTATCGGGTTCAATCGGCAATCCCTGAGTGTAATTTAATTATTTTTTAAACTGAATAAGTTTTCACTATGTTATTATGATGGCAAAATCGCTCTTAGATAAAAGGTTATTCCAGTGAAATAATGCGCAATCTACTAAATACAATGAAAGTAAAAGACTGTGTGCCTATCAAGTCTTGAAATCTTGATTGATGAGAATTTCCGGGATCTCGTGTATGTGGATTAAAACAACAAGTATCTTATCACTTTTAGTCCTAGTATACAGGGTGGCCATACCTGCTAAGCAGGCGCCCTCATTTTTTCCAGACTCTTTTTTGCCAAGCTGTACGTACAAACCAATATATAAATTCATTAAAAATACTATTAAAACAATTAAAAAATGAAGTGAAGAAGTGATAGTGCAGTGTTCGATAATAAATAAGATTTGACCTAAAGGTCCAGTTACCAGGTCATAAAATTCCAAAAAAAAGAAAAAAAAAGCTATTGACAAAATAAAGTGACAGCCGTTCACAGCTGGCTTAAATACAAAGAATTTATTTGTTGTACAATACAAAGAATTTTTCCTGTGACTGATTAGCACAGACTACCATATAATATAAGTGTTTACTGTTATACTAATAAAATACATATGTATAAATTAATTTAATTGAATACTATGGTATTCGTTTTTTAATAGTTTGAAAATGTCTTGTCAAGTGGAACAAATAGCGGACTGTGGCGATATATCCAGTCTAGGAAGAGCTTTGTTTATATCAGAAAAAGAAGGTATTTTTGAACATTTACTTTGTAAGCGTATAAAATAATCATTTTGATTTTAATGTTTACAATTATATTTCAGACACAAAGTGGCTGCCACAGTGTTCCATTTCGCTGTCTTCCTGCAGCAGTTTGTTGGCAGTTGGATATAAGAACCGTCTCTGTCTACTTACTAATCAATGGATTAGCCTATCAAACAGTCACACATTTCTTATATCATGGAGTGGAACTCTACCTTCAGATATAACAGTGGTGTTGGCATTACCTATATGTCCATCGCAGCAGTCGTCTCAGGTATAATATACCAATATTATTTACGAATACTGTCAGCAACGTTTATGTAAATCACAAGCCTTGACATACTGGCAGGCTCTTGTGCAGTAGTTTGTGCTCTAGTAATAATATTTATTACAATAAGGGGTTTCAATTTCACTAGAAGTCAATAACTATGATAAGAAATACAAAAGAAAGGCCTAATCTAGATTATTTAAATCACATAAGCTTTTCGAGACTCTGTGTGACAGTATTGTTCTTCAAAACTAAACAAATGTGTTTTGATGCAGTTATCACCATAATTTTGAGAATTTAGTCTGTTATGTACATAAATATATGAGTACCTAAATATTAAAACTTGCATATTCATCTACGTAATAAAAAAATTATGTTCACTGACAGACAGTGCACATCTTAAACAGCTGGTTCTAGAAGCATGACATGTTGCACAAGTGTTCCCTATAAAACAAAGGTGAACAAAGAACAAATTTTTGGAAAGATCTCACTTAAAAGTTATGGTACATGGTTTGCAGGAATTAATCTCTATGTTTTGCCAAGTTGTAAATATCTTGTAAAGCCCGTAAACAATTATGTTTTATATTGTTTAACAACCTGTCCCTAAAGGTTATTAAACAGTATAAAACAAAATTGTTTTTCGTGTCACTCTACCATTTATATCTTCTAGAGAATCTCATTAAGAGTATTTATTCCAGATAGTTTATGTGTGCAATACATACTTAAATAGCACAGAAATGTCAATATGAAATGAATGTTTGTAAATATGACTTTATTTCTTATCATTGTTTTTAACCTCCTATACATCCTATCCTATATCCATCCTCCTATGCTTTAAAAATGAAGCTTCTTAGTCAATGCAATAAAAAAATATCACCAACTATTCGGCATACGGCCATATCTCCAATATATATACATATATAGTAAACATCCGGCACAACTGTGTTGCTACCATCCCATCACTGCCCTTCAGCACTTCAGCAGAAACTCTGTCATACCTTGCAGCTCTCTCAACGTTCATCCCTTTCAGTGCACTTACAATCCTATCTATTTCATTCTTTCATCTACATCTGAGCTTGGGTCTTCTTGCAGTCCTTCTTCTTGTATCCTGATAACTAAATATAGTTTCAAAGTAAGTAATCTTATACCATAAGGCAGATAGATTGGTGTTTACACAATGTTTCAATTTTTCTTTCAGAATGGACCTGATTGGTTCTGTATCATTGTTGGCTTTAAAAATGGCAGTGTTGGATTTTATACAAATACCGGTCACTTGCTGTTACTTGAAAAACTAGATGATAAACCAGTTTTGAAAATATCCTGCCATACTGGGACTTATGGAACGTTACCTGATGATGTACATATACTGTTTCAAAGTTGTGAGTGTATCATATCAGGATCAAGCTTGTACCAAACACTCAGGAACGCCAAAGCGCAACTAGCTAGAGGTATTTTTACTCACTTAAATCACAAATTCACAAGACATTCAACTGAGCTTCTTTAATAAAAAAGTACATATTTATAGTACGAGCTGGTATCCAGGGGGACTACTCAGTGGATAGCCGAAGCATTAATATTCGAAAATGGATGTTCACTGAACAAGAAGTTATTAATGATGCTGCAGTTGTAGGACTAGATCTCAAAAACACTTACGATCACCTGTTAGCAGCATCCACTTATGGAGGATATGATGTTTGGTAATTGAAATACAATATTTTAATAACTACAACATTAAAAATGATTGATATTGATCAGTTGATTTATCATTTTAGGAACATGTCCAAAGCAGACTCTAATGCCATGAAAAACTAAATAAATAGAAGTGTTAATATTTACTTACCTTAGTACCTTGTTCATGGCGTAAGAATACGGTGCGACGGCTTTATAATTTGTGAAGGTTTCCCATTGAATTTGCTCTTGAATTATTAACACCAAACTTGTGCGCAATTTAAGACTGGTGTTTGTTATTTTTTTTTTACATTTTTTTTTTTTTTAAATATTTTGCGTAAGTATGCAAATCAGATCTATTTCATATAAAAAAGATCTGTTTAACTATTACAGGTATCGTTCTGTGCCACCTGTGAACACTTTGATACTTGGAGCTGGTGTTAAGCCATATATTGGTTTTCACTATGCTCTGGAAGGAGGAACTACACCCCCACTGCAAGATGTGGCTAGAGCTGTTGCAAATAAAATCAAGTCTGCTCTTCCGTATGTATGAAATTATGAATTACTAGCTGCACCCCGCAGATCACTCGCATAAGTCTAGCTCTCTCTCCCAAGGGAGTATCGGAATAGTATCATTTGTACTAACCCAGGTCATCATAGTCTATCCATGTCAAAATCCATTTAGCCATTTTAGTGTCAAAACGTAACAAACAAACGTACAAAATATCAAATCTTTCCTCTTTATAAAATCAGTTCAGATAAAATTTCATTAAATATTCAATGGAATATATTCCATTGAATTCTTCGTGTGAGATGGTATTGCTATATATGTCACCGGAAAATAACAAGAACCGAAAATTTATAAATTTTCTAGGGAATTTATAAACCTTCTTAGGATTAAACGAGAGATAAATTGTTAAATTGATAAACTTACCAAACTCACGCGTCAAATAATAAGTAAGCAATAATCAAACGCCATGTGCACTCTAATTGGTTGAATAAGTCACGTGTTCCTTCTCTTTCCTCTCCACCGCTATTAAATTACCTAAAATATAGTCGTTTCTGGCGTAGGAGGTCACAGTTTTAACCTAACCTAACCTCCCCAAACCATTTCGGATATGCCCCGAAGGGTATTTAATTTTTCTGTTCTTTGATGGGTATTTCTAAGCTTTAATTTCACTGTTCTCTGATTGGTCGATTTTGACATCAACATCGACCAATCGGAGAACAGTGTGTTATTTGCCGTATTTGAAATGAAATTAAAAATCTTGCTACAGAACAAACAAAAATAAAATCTGAGATAGCTGAACTAAAACTCGCAAACGATAATACAATCTGCAAGGTATCTGTCCTCAAAACACAACTCGAATATATAAAGGCAATTTCACCACCAGAAAAGACAGCAACTAACTTCAAATATTAAGACGTAGTTGCTGAACTTAAGAAAGACAATCGAGAAGTAGAAATATAATTATAGTGGGAATCCTGGAAGCCCAAGGAGTAAACAGAGAGGACAGGATCAATTCTGACACTCACGAAGTTACCAAAATCTTAAATTTACTACATCCTGAATGTCCGCCCCCTACTGCTATACGCCGCCTGAGTAACTACAAACCTGGAACAAATAGAAACATAAAAGTGTGCCTTCCATCTTCAGATATTGCCAAAACAATCCTCCGAAACAAAGCAACAGCGACCCTCGATTCCTACAAAGTATTTTCTGATAAAACCCCACAACAAAAAAAACTTATGATGAACCTGAAGGGAGAACTACGCCCACACACAGAAAATGGCGAAGAAGATCTAATCATAAAGTACATAAATGACATCCCTAAAATAATTAAAAAAAAAAACCAAAAAAATAAGCCAGTCAGTAGTACAAATAAAAACAAAAAAACATAACATACGAGATAATCAACAGATACGACACCATATGTAAGAAGCTTAGTTAAACCAGGAAAGATTGATGAACTCAGATGTATATTAGAATCGATTAAAATGTTTATGTCGTAATACTAGTTGAAACTTGGATCAAGTCGGATGAAGAAGCACAGAGATTGCAGCTGCCAAACTACACACATTACTACAATAACAAAAAAATGCAGAGGAGGTGGAGTCTCAATCTTCATTCACAGTAATATTAAACACGAGTTTATAAGCCAGAAATGGGAAGAGGAAGACGACAACCACTTCCTATGGATTCATCTGCAAAAATGTTCACTAAACATATGTGGAATCTACAAGCCAGAAACAACTAACACACCTAAATTCCTCGATACCTTAACACATGAACTCCAAAACAAGAAGCGGATTAGCGCTATTTGGCGATTTTAATTACAATTTACTTGGATCTGATCGGAGAACTGTAGAGCATTAATGGAAAATGGCTACACTTTATTAAATAAAATTGATGCAAATCACAGCACTCGTGAGACAGCTACTACACAAACTATCCTGGATCATGTTTCTACAAACGTCAAGGGTCACGACTTCCATATGACAATAATCGAATCAACCAGAACACAAACAGATTCTTCTAGAAGTGAAACAGTATAAACCAGAACCAAATAAAAAGAAAAAGATAAATATTAAAACACTCTGTGTCTCAAATAAAAAGATAAATATTAAAACACTCTGTTTTACTAAGTTTTACAATACTATGAAGGATATTGACTACAAAATAGTAGGAGAAAATTTCACAAAACTGGAAGAAGTAATAAAATCTGCAATTAACAAAAACCAAATTGAAACAATAAAAACATTACACTCACCAAGAACAGAATGGGTTACAAAAAATATTATTAATAAAATAAACATAAGAAACGAACTTTGGATACAGTATAAAAACAATCCGAAAAACAAGGAACTGGAAGAGAAGTTTAAACATGAAAGAAATTAGGTATTCTCATATATGCAGGCTGTAAAAATAATACTTTAGAAATATTTTTGAAGAATGTACAAGTAAACCGTTGAAGATGTGGAAAGTCATTAATAATTTAGCAAAGAATAAAATAAAAGATAGTTGCACTCCATCTAAACTGCAAACCTCATCAGGCCCTATTACAAACGAAAAAGCAATCTGTGAGTATTTCAATGCATATTTTGCCAACATAGGTACAGTTTTAGCTAATAAAATAGCATCAAAACATCACAACACTAACGTTAACATAACTCCATTACATACTAGTGCTCCAGGACTTTCACAAATGGCCCCCACTCATGCTGAAGAAGTTGGAAAACTTATTGATAGCCTAAAAACAAATACCAGCGCTGGAGTTGATGGTATTAGTGTTAAAGCCATTAAACATGCACAAATGTTATACTACCAAGTTTAGTTCAATGCGTGAATAAATGCTTAGTAGAAGGTTATTTTCCAGATGTTCTAAAAGTGGCAAAAGTTGCTCCCATTTTCAAATCAGGATTCAAACTAGACCCAGGAAATTACAGACCCATATCGGTTTTGCCAGTGCTATCGAAAGTACTGGAAAAAATCATCTATAACAGACTCATTAACTACTTAGGCCTGAAACTGCGTTAAGCGGGCGCCCGCAACGGGCAACCGTCGCGTGTCTACGCGCGTGGACACGCAGGTGGGCTCCGTGGGTACGCGACGGTCCCCGTCGCGGGGACCCGTCGCGGAGACCGATTTACGCAGAGTCTCTGGTTCAATTTTAACGGTGTGCTTGTAGTCGTGTCGATGGAGAACTTAATATATTATTAAGTAGCAAAACGACGACTAGCAAAAAAAAAACGACAGCCAGTAAGCCCGTTTATTGAATTTTGGTTGTCGTGCGGGCAATTTGTTGTAAAGTTCAGTAAATTAAGAGAAAATGATGACTCATTTTACAAATATTTTATAGTTTTGGTAGAGGTCTACGACGAATTATTTTCGAAACTGGAACCATATTTGAAGATCAACATTTTAAAAGTAAAATCTGTATCAGTCATATCACCAATGGAAGGGCTTGCAATAACATTGCGGTAAGCTGCTGTTCGGGCGTCTCGGTCTTTATTTAGTTCATTCGCCTGGTCCCATATGGCAGGGTGACACTGCCCTTCCACAATTACCCTCTCTGTATCGAATGACATTGTCCTTGATTTTCTCCAAGCGTGCGTGCGACCCGTATCACTCGTAGCGTTATTGACTGAACAAGCCCGTGCGTGTTACCGCTGGCGAGCACCGCTCGTGCCCTCGCGACGGGTCCCGTCGCACGGAGGCGGGCCCCGTTGCGTGGGTGCGGGGCGCGCCTCCCCGTGACGGACACCCGCGCTGGTCCCCGCGACGGAGCACTTTTGTATGAAACCGCGCGGGTGCCCGCTTGACGCAGTTTCAGGCCTTAGATTCTTTCGGTTTTCTTTTTGAGCGGCAATATGGATTTAGGCCTAAATCTAATGCACTAGCGGCCGCATCAGATCTAGTTACTAAAATTAAGACTAAAATTGACCAGAAGCAAGTCGTACTCGGAGTTTTTATTGATCTAAAAAGGCTTTTGACACTGTTAGCCATAATTTGCTTCTGCAAAAAAATAAGATCTATAGGAATTTCAGCGAGCTCTCTCAGAATACTTAAGTCATACCTACAAAATCGTGTGCAAGTTGTCAAAATCGGAGGGAACATTAGCAGTAATAAACTTGTTAACTGCGGCGTACCTCAAGGATCAATATTAGGCCCCTTTTATTCCTTATTTATATCAATAACATACACGAATTAGGATTAAAAGGACATATGCCGATGACACTTGTCTTTTTTACTTTGGTAGCTCTGTTGATTCAATCATACAAGACGCACAAGATGACCTAGTTGTTCTGGAAAGGTGGTTCTTGGATAACTTACTGACAATAAATACATCCAAAACCAATTACATCATCTTTTCGGCAAAGAATAAAAGGATTCACCATCACAAGCCTTTAACAATAAATGGAGAGGTTCTAAATAAAGTTAATACAGAAAAGTACTTAGGTCTTGCCCTCGACTCTCACCTAAGCTGTCACGTCTCACGGGTGTAATACGCGGAATAGCTAGATGCCTTCCTCCAAAAGCTCGGTATATTGTATACTAGCTTCTGCCCGCGACTTCGTCCGCGTTAAATGCCTTGTTCCCCCGACCCTTCCCGTCGCATCGAATTGCCTACCCGTGCGATTGCCGAATTTTTGTTACTAAAATTTGTTATTTTTTGTTTCTGGTCTGAAATAAAATTATTATTTTTAGTAAAGAGGTAATTGAGTCAGTTAATAACCAATTTTTATTGGAAATAACATAATAGGTAATTATAATTAAAAAAAAACAATGAACGAACCATCGTAAAACTTTTTATTTAATTATTCTCCTTAAACTAAAGTAAATGTTCGAATTGTTTTCCTCCGGCACAAATACAGGCTCTGCAACGCCTTACAAAAGACCTTTTCACTAGTCGTGCAAAATTCCTTGCATTTATTTCTTCTGACGCTGCTTCAATGTTTCTGGCGAAGTTCTGATAGATTTTCTATAGGTTTTGAATATACTTTTTCTTTTATGCATCTCCAGTAAAAAAAATCAACTGGATTTAGATCGGGGGAACGAGGAGGCCATAAAATTGAACCACTGCGTCCGATCCATCTGTCAGGATATTCTTCGTTCAAATAATCTCTTACAGCCCGAGCATAGTGCGCGGGACAACCATCTTGCTGAAACCACATTTCTCTGTAGATACTAAGCGGTACGTCTTCTAACAAATTTGGCAAATCGTTTTGAAGAAAATGCAAATAGGCGGCGCCATCTAAATTTTGAGTTAGCTCACATGGTCCAATTATTCGTCCGTTTAAAATTCCAGTCCACATGTTTACTTTGAATTGGTATTGGGATCGGTCTTCACGCATTAAATGCGGATTTTCGACGTGCCATTCATGAAGGTTGTGTAAATACCCGTCTCTTTTAAATGTTGATTCGTCGGTCCATAAAATTTTATTTAGGAATTCCGGATCTTCACGAATTTTCGCTAACATTGTCCTGCAGAAATCAATTCTAGGTGCGTAATCTCGTGGTAACAAACTCTGGACGCGTTGCACAAGATAAGGATGAAAGTCGTATCGTTTTAAAATTCGATGAGCGTTACTTTTCGGTACTCCCGTTGCTACTTCAATCGCACGAACTGAAGTGCTGGGGACATTTTGAATTTCATTCAAAACTATGTCGTCGTAGTCTCTTTGCGGTCTTCCACCGGACGTACGAACACTGGGCAATCGTCCTTCCGAGTATGACGCATGCACATTTTGAAATACACGATAATCTGGGTGACGCTGCACATTTGGGTATCTCTCGCGATACAATCTGGCTGCGGCAGAGGCATTACAACGGCATTCACCGTAGATAAGATGCATATTTGCATATTCTTCTGCTGTGTACAGATGTTGTTCACACACTATTTTCACAGCACAAAGTCCAGAAAAGCAAAGCTAATGTCGTCAGTACGAATGCAGTATCAAGTCCAAAGTAACAAAAGCCAAAGTCGTCAGTACGGATGCAGTATCAAGTCCAAAGTAACACAAGCCAAAGTCGTCAGTACGGATGCAATATCAAGTCCAAAGTAACAGAAGCCAAAGTCGTTAGTACGATAGTTACACGGATACGAGAGATGCGTAGTAGACAAAGAAACGATGCGTACTAAATGTTGTGAACGAACGACCCCTCAAGCGTCACTATCCGTCTCGCTCATCCTAAAAGTCGAATGTCAATCTGTCTCACTCCAGAGTGAGACAGACTGTCAGCGTCACTATCTATCTCATTCTATCACTTTTGTTCATTACACACACTCGAGACCCCGATAATATGTTAATACAAAAAGGTATCAATTATTATTTTTGAAATGCGCTCAATTTGAAAAAAATAAGAAATAAACTTTTTAATGGCAAGTGTTGCACCATTTTGTAATCTTGATTAGATGCGCCATCTTTTGAAATAACTTGCCAAGGGTAGTGTAGTACATTTTTTTTTTTCAAAATGAAGTGTCAAAGTTAACTAACAATATTTTTGTGAACGATTACTCACTAAAACTTAACTTATTTTATTAAATTAACAATGTTTTTTGCATTAATTTGTAGTTGCGGTTAACAGCATATTTAATGAAGATCACGAAATTAAAAAATCACTGCGAAATTGTGACATTAGTGATCACAGGACTTGAAAATGCGACCAAGGGTGTCGAATTTCAACTTTTTTTTTTAAATGTCTATTATCGCTGAACTCAGTGATATGGTTTTTTTTTCCCCTTGTAGTGTATCTATTCCATAGATATGTAAACACTATCTCATGCACACAAGCGGATGCAACTGCTGTCACTAATGTCATCTGTCAGTCAGTAGCAATGGCGGGAAACAGAGGCGGATAAGCAGGTTTGCACGGTCGCGCTTGATGTGGTGATGAGCCAGTGAAGTGATATTATTCAACTTAAATACGGAATCAACAGGATTCTACACCCCTGAACTGGTATAACTTGGCTTTTGATCCGGTCTCAGATTATCGTTGAGTTTTGGGACACCCTGTATAGCTTATAGCCTTCCTTGATAAATAGGGTACCCAACACAAAAATATTTTTTCAATTCAGACCAGTAGTTTCTGAGATTAGCGCGTTCAATCAAACAAACAAACAAACTCTTCAGCTTTATAATATTAGTATAGATAATGCTTTGGCAAAGCCACATTTAGAATATTTAATCGAGGTGTGGGGATCCACGACTAAAACAAACATACACAAACTCCTAATAGCCCAAAATAAAATTATTAAAGCCCTTAAGCCCTCTTCCTCTTCCTGCTAAGACTGAGGTCGTGGGTTCGATTCCCACCAGGACAAATGTTTGTGTGATGAGCATAATCATTTGTTCTATGTATGGGTGTAATTTATCTATAATATGTATGTATTTAGAAATATATAAGTATGTTTATCAGTTGTCTGGTTACCATAGTACAGGCTCTGCCTGGTTTGGTTTATTTACCACTACCTAACATCTACAAATAAAATATATAAAGACACTAAGCTTTTTAATATCACTCAAATGTATCCATACAACACATGCATACTAATTAGAAAAATTCTTACAAAAGAAATCCATACAGAAATTACATTCACATAAAATAGCGAAGTACAAACACGATCATCACGACGGACACATAACCTACTAGTACGCACATCCAGAACAAACTACGGCAAGAAAAATATTAAAAATGAAGGAGTACAACTTTACAATTCTCTACCAACACAACAACACATAAAATAATGAAAAAATAATCTTTACTTTAAAAAAATATTAAAGAAACACATCTTCGACAGTCATAAATAAATGAAATGTAAAAAATATTAGTAAAATAATATCCTTCACCTTATTACTGTGTAGTGTGCACGGTCCCCTAGAATGTTACTGATAAGAACATTGGCGCACATGTGAGTGATGATACTTTTTTTACATCTACCCACTCTTTTTCTACTTTTGTTAAATTATAAAGAACAGTGGGGAACTCCCGAACAAATTTTTGTTGACATTTTTTTTTAGCGTCTGCCTATGAAACATATGTAAAAATATAGAGATTGAATTGCTGAACAGATTTGGCTTCAGTTATACTTTTATAGGAAGTCAGGAATTTAAGATATTTCAGGTTGAAGTTTTAGAGGTTATGTCTCGTCAAGAACAGACTTATCGAAAAAGATATATAGAAATACCTACTTATTGCTTAAAATATCATTGATAGAAATGCATTTTAAATATTAAATAAACTACGGACTACGTATTCAGAATATTAAGTCCAACAGACGTGCGTAGGTCTGCTACATGGTCCACGTAAGTAATTAGGCAGGTAGGTACTTACCTACTTAATTATATGTTCAGAAGAATATTTATTTAATAATCTTAGTCAACTATCTTTAGAGCAGTTAGTTATAGATATTTATTTTTTTATTTATTTATATATGCTTTATTGTACACCAGAAAATACATAAAAAAAAAACATTTAACAATAAAAACATACAATGGGCGGCCTTATCGCTTTCTGCGATCTCTTCCAGGCAACCTTGGAATGGACAGTGATTGCGTGGACATAAAAATGGGGTTGTCACTGGTGCAAAATACAATTTACTTTAACAAATATATATAATAATCATATATATCCCGTATAATAGATACTTATATACATACATAAGTACTATATATATATATATATGTAAGAAGATAAAAGACAAGTACAGATAATCACAGCTACGTGAACAAGATCACAACAACAAGTAATGCTCCTTCACGAGTTTCTTAAATATAGATAAAGATTGTGCGCGTTTTATTTGAACTGGCAATGCATTCCACAAACGAGCAGCCTGAACAGAAAAGGATTTGTCAAAGAAAGTTGTAGAATGCATAGGCATTTTAAGCTTTAAGTTGTCTGATGACCTCAAGAACTTTGTGTGGGAGTCACATAGATACTGAAAACGACTCTTAAGATAGAGAGGGGTGTAAGGGGAAAAGAGCACATTCTATAAAAGGGAAAGAATATGGGCATTCCGGCGAAGGCGAATTGGTAACCACTTGAGCTTCACACGAAATTCGGATACGTGGTCATATTTGCGCAAACCGAATATGAACCTTATACAGACATTTTGAAGCCGCTCAAGTTTATCGAGTTGGTCCTGGGTAAGGTCAAGATAGCTGGCATCAGCATAATCAAGGATATAGAGATATAGTATGATTCATTACATGATAAGGGTAGGTCATTGGTAGGTATAGAAAAAAAAACAACTTTGTTTTTAAATATTTATTCCTCATTTTCTTTAACCACAATGTCATCAAGAAAACCTGCGGGTGCTGTGATATATGGTTGATGTCTGGCCCATCCTAGATATCATACTTCAGTCATTGTATGAGCGCAACATCCAAATCTCGAGTTAATGCCGGGTATCGGCGCGTTTTATTGACACATAATATGTTGCAGTTGACACACATGATGCATGTAGGCCTTACACGGCTACTCATCGTGATAAACAAATCGATGCACACACAACAAAATCCAAGGTATCAGGTAGAATCGGAATCCAGAGTCACAGAAAAATGTCCTCGTATAGGCAAACAATCAGAATCCTTAGGCAAGCATAAATCCTAGTCACACAAGGAACCGTAAATCTCAGAGTCCATAAGCAGAAGCAGTCGATGAAGTAGAAATCTCACGGAAAATCGATGGAAAACAAAATAACGAGACGCACGCGAAGACAACGACAAGTTATCAGTGCCGGCCGATTGACAATTGAAATGTCATGTTTTTTTTTTGCGATGTTGCCACACTCGAATTGCACTACGATGTCATATGTACGTATTAAAAAAATATGACCGCTATAATCTTTAGCACAAGCAATCATTTTTATTTTAACATTTGTATTCTGATACAGAAATATATTTCCTAAGTATATTAATGCAATACGTAAAGCAGTCTTTCCCAACGTGGGCGATAACGCCCCCTTGTGGGCGCTGCAGGCCTAAAGGGGGGCGATAAGAGACCCAGAAAAAAAAGGGGGCATTGTGTAGGGCTTTGGGGTCGATTTATAATTTCATCTACCTAGCTAGCAAGACTCTTAGACACCGACAAGACAAAAAGGGGGGCGTTAAAAAATAATTTATTCTTAAAGTGGGCAGTAGACAAAAAAAGGTTGGGAACCCCTGACGTAAAGCCACAGCGTATGTAAGTTGACTAAGATTTATATTACATGGCAACATTAAAAGTATAACTTAGCCAAAAGTCATGAAGTCGAGCAAGGAAGAAAAAAAACTAAGCCATGATTATTTCTTAGCATCAATAATCTAGTCAATTAAGCTTTTTATTAGGTTGATTTTTTTTCCAGACTTTGATAGTACTTATGTTTGATTTGATAAAACTTAGTAAAGTATATCTTTGGTATCTAGTAGGGTGACATACGTAGACGCTTAATACTTTCATCAACAATTCTCTCGCCGGTATCCTTTACTAAATTTTTCCTACGCAACACATTACTTAATTTTTAAAAATGTTTGTTACATTTTGCGCTAAGGACGTTTATTTTTGTATACTTATATATGTATATAACTTTGTTTCTCATTAAGTGATTCATGTAAAATCTTTTGAGAAATAAATGATATATTTACCGTATTTTAAAGAAGCGTAAAATTAAAAGCTCTTCTGTGATTGGTCGAACCGTTTAGAATCTTACGAATGGATATCCGTTAGTTTATAAATTTACCACGAGACGTCGCAAATTGATAAATTTGCGAAAATGAGGGCGTAAAAAAATACAATTTATCTCTCGTTTAGAATCCTACGAAGGTTTATAAAGGGTTTAGCCGGATAAGTATGACGAATCTGCCCCCAAATAGAAACCTGTATCGAAACTTATGTTTGATTATCGACTTGATGAGTAAACACAATTTATGTAAGTTTTGTGATCGGCTTTCACTTTGACCTTGAGATACGAGAAAAAATAATCGTACGCATGACTATTTTTCAAAATAGTATATCTCAAAAACTAATTAAGCTAGAGGAATGAAACTAACGCGAGGCTTTAGATTACATTACAGAGTATACACACATCAAAAGTGTCTAGGGATCAACATATATTTTTGCAATAACTTTTCTCCTGATTGATATTAATTAAAATTTTCTTTAAGGATTCATCAAATAAAGTGTTTTCGTTTGTCACAGTAACGATAAACCAAGTCACCTTTGCATTAATAAAGAAATTTGCCATTTTACTAATAAAGGGATTTTTGACATTTGAACCACTAACACAAAAGTTCGAAAAAAAGACTGAAATAACAGTTTTCTTTAAAATTTTATTGGGTAACTTAAACAATTAATAATCCGTGTTTCTACCGCGAACACTAACAACACAAGAACATCGGTTTGGCATACTCAAAATGAGTTCATCCAAATCACGCTGTGGAATGGCCGCCCATGTTCGTTGCAACAACAAAAAAAGGTCTTCTTGCGACTGGATACCCTCCATATTCGGCAGAACTCTTCTCTGTAGCATATCCCATGCATGCTCAATCGGATTCAAGTCTGGCGACTGAGCAGGCTAGGGCAGGACATTGATGTTAGCTACGGCGAGAGTCTGTCTTACAACTCTTGCGGTGTGCGGCCGTGCATTATCATGCATTAACTGAAATAAGGGACCGATTTGCACTTGTAGAGGAACGATGACGTCTGATACAATCGTCTCAGCATAAATTTGAGCGTTGAGGTTGCCTCTGATCCAAATCAACTCAGTTCTTCCGCCGATCCAAATACCCGCCCATACCATGATGGTTCCACCACTATAAGGATGGACTTCCTGGCAGGATTTTAATCGCTGTTGGCGTCCAGGGGTTCTCCAGTGTCGTATACGTCTTGTATCCGGTCTCATACCAAAACGAGACTCATCAGAAAAGCACACGAAACGCCATTGTTCTTCTGCCCAATTTCTGTGTTCAAGAGCCCATTGATATCGAATCCTACGATTGTGCATTGCTATAGGTGGTACCCGTAGCGGTCTTCGGGAATGAAGGTTCACTTCATGCAAGCGGTTTCTGACTGTTTGGTCGCTAATTAAGTTCCCTGAAGAGTGATGAAGCCTCACGGCTAACATCATGGCGGTTATTGTTGGAGCTCTTCGAGTTAAGATTTGAATGTATCGGTCTTGTCTCCGTGTGGTGCAGCGGTACCGTCCTCCATGGCGCTCAGCCACGGTACCAGTGCTTCGGTAACGTGTCCAAAGTCGACTGATAACACTCTGACTTGTATTCAGAGCTAAAGCCACAGTACGTTGCCGGGAACCAGCTTCTATCATTCCCACGGCTCTAAGCATTTCTTCCCTGCTTAAATGACGTCGCCGCTCCATAATAACGTTGGTTTTAATCAGTAGTAGGGAAACAGTAGCACTAATAATGTCTTCAATGCGTTGTATGTTTTTATAGGGAAAATATTGACAGCTGATTTTCATCTTTTACTCGAATTTGATTCACAGTTCCTGATTCAAATTATGAAATGCACCAAAAAGGATCCATATAAATTTATAAAATCATAAATTTATTACAAAGCCACATCTCAATGTCAAGAAATCCGCATAAAATGCTTGATCCCTAGACACTTTTGATGTGTGTATAATCATCATCATTGTTGTGATTAATTAGTACTGGAACATTTTGAGTGGCAAATAATTTAGTTAGAATCGTCGTCTTCCGCATCCAGTCTGATTGTGGAATAAGGATGATAAAATACCTAATAGTGTTTTATTTGGTTTAATTAAAGGGGCTGGCTCGGAGGGGGCTCTACAGACAACACAACGACTGGAAATGACCCATTAATTCGTTCCGAACCTTTATCGATGCGCAACGGCTTATATGATGGACAGCGACACGGCAACCTGGTGGCTGTGTCGCCAGACCGACGGCTCGCGGCTACAGTCGACAGTTTCGGACGCGTTGCGGTTCTAGACGTTACACGAGGACATTTAATTAGACTCATCAAAGGCTGCAGAGATGCTCAAGTTGCATTTGTTCAAGTTTGTATATCACATGTGTTATATGCTAGCATTAGAGGAAATTTCCAAATCTGGCTAAACATGTACAAATTGCTTAATTGAATGTAATTTCACCAAATCTTACATACCATAATGTCAATATGCATATTTCGTGGCAGGAACTTCTATGTACAGACGCCAACACATCAAGCTACTACAATCTGTCAGATTTCTTTGATAGATTTTCGACTTTATTTCTAGAGCGTTAGATTCAAGGTTCATTGGGAAAAATTGACAGTTTCGGGTAGCTTGACCTGGTGGCGTCTTAATTATCCATACTTAATATTATAAATGCAAAAAGTAACTCTGTCTGTCTGTCTCGCTGTCTCGCTATCCTGCTAAAACTACTGAACCGATTTAAATGAAATTTGGTACACAGATAGTTAAGAGCCTGAGAAAGGACATAGGCTACTTTTTATCCCGGTAGTATGTTCCCGCGGGATAATTTCCGACCTCCACGCGGGCGAAGCCGCTGGCAAAAGCTAGTTATTAATAAAATCAGAAAAAACTTAAAACTCAGAGTCAAGATTTATGCCCGATGCAAATTTATTTTTGGGGTCATATTGATCTCTGGGAAAAAAGTTTGAATTTACATTGTGTTAACTGGCTTTTTTATTCTTTTAAAATCTTACATAAATGCTTTACATCACTAGTATCGTAAGAAATGTTTAAACCACATGTATTATTTATTTGCAGATATTTGATATGGATGATAAAAAACTCCAGCTGTCCGTTGTTAAAGAACTTAGGAGAGCCATATTTTTAATTATATACAACCCTAAAAAAGGGCTCATAGATATAAGATTAATGCAAAAAGGAAATAGAGTAGCAGCATTTACCGCGACGAAAAACGGCTTACTTCTATACAACACTTGTGGTCTAGTTGGTGCTGAGAAAAATTATTCATACAAAAAACTTAATTTACCCGAATTTCAATGTGTATTAATAGACCCAGACGGTAAATTGAAGAAGTTTATTATTCCATTTTTTTATGCCTTGGAAGGAGAACATTCCCAAAGATCCAAAGATCTTCATGCTTTGAGAGATTTACGTGAGCATCTTAAAAAAAAATCTACAGACTCAGAGGATTTTGTCGATGAATTAATAAAAAAGGCCTTAGAATTAAAAACGTTAGACCTCAAAAAGCATTGTTTAGATATGTTAGTAAAAAAATATGAAATATCCCCAAAAACTGTAATGACATGTTTAAATTTGTTTTGGGATAGCATTGAAAATAATGAACTGAATGGTCAAGATATCGAAATTAAACACTACTTTGCAAATCTTGGATTAGCCACTTTGTTCTTTAGACATATCAGTGGAGAAAACACTGATGACATGAATGACCTCACGAATAAAATACACACTTATATGAATTTAAATATAGAAAAAACTGAAAAAGTTCATTTTCCTGAAAACTGTCAGCCCCTATGTTTCGATCTCTTGGAGGACGATAATTGCATATTAGAGAGATTGTTGACCTTAGCCCAAGAGAATAATTACAAGGAACAGCATCACGCCAGAGTTAAATTTGCCGTTAACAACACCAGCACGTACAAAGAGTTTGTTTCGTGCTTCAAGTTAGATGAATGTAATAAATACATATCTTTGAAAATTGACACAACAGAAGACCAAATCAATAATCTAGCTAGTATCGCTTTTAAATCTATATTTAAATTAAAGGACATCACAATGTTAAGTGATTTCGTGAAAGAGTGTAACATAGACGCAAAGGAAATAGTAAAACTATTAATAATGCAGTTAATGAACATGCCCTTGGAAGAAATAAGTGTTGAACTAATTGAACAGTTCATACAAGTTTTATACTACCTGTGCAATGTTATAGAAGAGGCGACCCATATAGCTTACAATGAGACATCACCCTGGTGGCAAGATATTCGTGATGTGTTAGTAGACATGCCTTGTCCTTTGAGAAGCATGATAGTTGCAATGGCTTGTAAAGCAGTTAGTAGAATATTTGAAACTAAACGTCAGGAGGTAGACGATGATATATGGGAGTCTGTAACAAAAGAAAATGCTAAA
This sequence comes from Aporophyla lueneburgensis, assembly GCA_932294355.1. Classification (NCBI taxonomy): domain Eukaryota; kingdom Metazoa; phylum Arthropoda; class Insecta; order Lepidoptera; family Noctuidae; genus Aporophyla; species Aporophyla lueneburgensis. The sequence continues at coordinate 13,251,783 of OW028746.1, read as the reverse complement.
TGGGGTATACTTATCGGTAAGCTAGAGGACATTTCCATCCTTAGTATTATCCTTATGTTCAAAGACTCGTTCACTGGAAAGTCTTTACCAAAATTGCAAATGAATGAATTAAATATTAATCTGAAATATATTTACACAAGAGGGAAAGGATCTGTTACAGAATTGATAGCGAAATGGTTATGTGGAATGGGCGTTGTTCCTGAATCTGTAGTTGCTAACGAATTACTTGAAAAATATTCCAGTATGGGTTTGGAGTCGCCTGAAACCAACGATGACGATGATTCTGATTATCTTTTTATAGAAAATAATCGTATCTATGTTGACGAAAATCCTAAGATATTTAAATGGCTTTCTCTATTAAGACAACAATTTCCACTAAGCACATCATCGAATTACATCATTGCAAACATGTGTTGGGAATATTCTATGGCTTGGCAGAAATACATGAAGAATTGTGAGCAACTTGAAACAGTGCTTCAATGTCTTACGTGTATATCGGACTTGCATATTAGATTAGGTTTATTTTCCATTATATGGTCCACATATATTAAGCAAGTGTATGAAGTGAGTTGCCGCTTAGTAAACAAAGTCGGAAGACTGCCAAAAGATCCATTGTGTCTTCAAGATGTTGGCTTTGACAGCACAACCATGGTCAAATTTCTTCAAATTGCGTCTAAATATTTAAATGAATTTTTGAACTGTTCAAATTTGTCGATCAATCAACATAAAAAAGCCATTCAGTTTGAGAAAATTTGGGATGAAAGTATTCCTTCTTTAGTGGAAGTGGCACAGGATAATAAGAATGTTAATACCGACATATTAAATTTAAATTACCAAATATCATGTACGGTGTACTATATGTGTCATTTTAATGTAAAACTGTCCAAACCACTGGATAGTCTGTACGATATTGACTACCAGTATATATTTGAAGCTTTAACTGGTAACATACATAACAGAGAAATTAGCATGAAAGCATCTGAAAAATTGAGAAATCCAAGGATGAAATTTTTAACGAAACTCATTAGATCTGCGGTAGAAACAATAACCGTATCGGAAAATGACGAACCATGCCAAACATATAATAGTGAAGAATGCCTTGCTTGGATTGAAAGAATTACCCTCCTAGCGGAGTTATGGAACATTGATAACGACTTTATACGGCGTCAGCAGGTAAAGACCTAATAGTATAACTCCTAGAAAATAAATAATTTGTGCAAACAACCGAAATTATTTAATCGTGTTGTTGTTACAGGTAATTTCACTTTACCATCTCGGCTATGACATGTTGGCTGAAAATATAATAGGCTTACTTATGGAACCTGAAATAGTCCTGCCATCACTTTTAGCGTTAACTACCCAAAGATTCAAGAGAAGTTTGGAACAATCAAGCAATCAGCCGGAGTGGATAGTTACAATGCCACCTCAACTTTACAAACGTCTTCAAAATACGGTCAGTATTTTCTTATTCCTCCATTTAGTGAGCACATTTAGTGAACATAGGTTTTTTCAGTAATAGAGGTACTTAAGATTGTGTGTATTGTTTTGCTATGCCTATTAAATTGTTTTGCCTTATTTTCGAGTCGATGATACTTTTAAATGAGTTTAGCCCAGTAGGCACACGCATGCCAGCAAGGCATGATTAGTTTTGACCACAATTGAATGAATTAATGAAAGTGGCGTAGAAAAATAGTTTTTAATTGAAATTAAATTGTTTGTTACAGACATTAGATACTTCGATACCGGCTCATCCATCAATGACCACAACAAAAATGGTACTCGAAAAAATACTTATCCAAATAGATAAAAAAATTGCAAACAATCCTATAAATTCTCAAAATATTAAAACTACTGAACTTTTAATTGAAAGTTGCGAGGTGTTGATAAGGCGTAAACTGTAAGATATTTTATCGCATCTATATGTAATTAATCGATCCCCAAATAATTCCTTCTCTGATTTCCTAATCATACTAATCGACCGTCTTTTTATACTCACTAATCGTCTTTGTACCTAAGCAAATAAAAACTAAACAGTGAAATCGCGTGCGACCAAAACGTTACAAACTGTCAAAGATCGCGAAAATCTGTCAAAAAAGTAAAATGTATTCATTTATTTAATACTGTTAAAAATGTTAATTTGCAAGAAAATATATAGTTCACTAAGGAAGATCTTACAGCACATTTACGCGGAAAAAATCGCGGGCAAACGGATTAAAGGCAGACAGATAGTTTACTATCTGGGTTACATAGGATAATTTTTTATCCCGATAGTACCTATGTTCTTGTGGGATAATAATCGACCTTCACGCGGGTGAACCCGCTGGCAAAAGCTAGTTTTAAATACGGAGCATCCCTGTAAGAAATCTTCACGAGATGTCTTATTTTCCTGGACTAGTGTAGCGTTCGCTCGACTCGCTTGTCGTTGGTTACAATTCTAACCTAACCCATTTTGTCGAGATATCGTGTGCTTAGTAACTGCGTCCGACTAACTGCACATATGTATGTGGCGTTCCGCCGTTCCGCGCCTAAAGGTACCGGTATACCTCCCGGTATTGAGTTAAGGCCGGATGGAGAATCTAGAAGAGTCCCTTTATTATGCTGATAAAAAAGAAATCCCAAAACTATTTTTGTAACAGACATCCAAAGTTGAAATTCAGAAAAAACTAGTTTCGAGAATATGGAGTTTGAAAGTTAAGGTTACAAAAAAAACAATGTTCTACTCTCGGCAATTCCTGGCTAACGCCCAACACATTATATGCATCAATGTATCACTAACATAACCGATACTGTACTGCCAATATACAAATAGTATTAAAATTCAAAAACTCAACATAATAATTATGAAAATATCGACATTTTATAAGACCTACCGACATCTGGTACCTTTTTTCTAACATTTAATTTAAAAAAAAATGTGCTTAGAAATGTTGTTGTAGATGTTAATTGTATCAAATTGTAGAAAATTTGTAGTAGAACAATAATCAGTAAAAATCACAAAATGCCATATTTTCACCCGATTTTACAAAAACGCAAATAACACGGAAACTAAATGCCGACATCTGGTACCATTATGCGCGGAACGCCTCCACATATAGTTTTTTTAAATGTCCTGAAAGTCAAAAGGAGATTATTGAGTACAAAAAGCAATGGTTTTAAATAGATCAAAAAGTTATTAAATTATTAATTTAATACTTCCCATATTTTATAAGTTTGCTTTGTATTTATGCGTATGTAGCTTGGCAAAAAAGAGTCTGGAAAAAATGAGGGCGCCTGTTTAGCAGGTATGGCCACCCTGTATATTAGGACTAAAAGTGATAAGATACTTGGTGTTTTAATCAACAAACACGAGATTCCGGGAATTCTCAACAACAAAATTTCAAGAATTGATAGGCACACAGGCTTTTACTTTCATTGTATTTAGTAGATTACGCATTATTTCGCTGGAATAACCTTTTATCTAAGAGATGCGAGTGCCATCATAATAACATAATGAAAACATATAAAAATAAATTAAATTACACTCAGGGATTGCCGATTGAACCCGATACACAATAAATAATGTTCAGCAATCGCATTTACGGCAACCATCTAGGGTATTCACAACCATTCGATGGTTGGCATGCCTGTATCAAATTTGACATGAATGATAATGAACGAATCCTGTTAATACTGACCGTTTATAGTCGACAAGAAGGCGACTAACAGCTGCTTACTGTCGGAAACTAATCGGAAGTCGGAGAGTACCCATAACATGTCGCATTCAAAAGGTACGGGCAATATCGAATAAACTTGAACAGTTGACTAACGAAGCCGTCACGTACAGACGCTAGCACATCAAGCTACCCGAAACGGTCAAATTTTCCCAATCAATCTTGAACCTAACACTTTAGCGATAAATTTGAAATCTATTAAAGGAATTTGACAAATTTGAGTAGCTTTTATGTGCTGGCGTCTGTACATAACACTATCACTATCCACATCATAATGAAAATGAAAGAACACGCAAAAATTTAGGTTTTATTTAAAAAGAAAAACGTGACATAACATCATTCGTGTATTCCTTTTCGCTGCTTTAATAGATTTTTCTATTAACACTGATGTGCCAGTATTACATTTCTTCCCATTATAACCCAAGTCTCCTCAAACTATAGGTAATATATTACGTAGAATAGGCACCTGAAAAATTACAAATGTAAATTATACTTTTTTTTACTGTGGTATGTGGTATGCGGTAATAGCATTAACAAAAATTACTTGCCTGTTTTTTTACAGCGTTGATTTTTTTTGTCTAATTGCACACAGATCAAAATCGTCTAATTCTTTCTTCCGCCAACTGTTTTGGTGTTTCTCCAGGTGTAGAAAAAATCCTTAATTTTTTTCACCTTCTTTAACAACTTCCCTAATTGTACTATGAGACTTACCTTGGAAAAAAATATATAAAGATAATCATATTAATTCCATGTATATTTTTCAATTTAAAGTATCAACCATTAAGAGTCAACGTACACGCGATTTGTCAAACTAGAAAACATAACCTCAATAATCTATTAGTAAATAAAACAATAAAATGGCTTGAAACTTATAATACCGATAAAACTTAGTATTAGAAAGGAAAAGCAATGACTGGCATTGACTAAAGGATACATTTCTTGGATAAATACCTGTCATGTCGGCAGTTCTTTCGAAAACATTGTCAATCGGAGACAAAATTTGTTCCGCTTCAGATTCCACCAAATCTCTTACGAAAACTTGGTATATAACAGCTCACACCACTACTCCTTATTGTTTTGTTCGTTTTTTATATGTACAAAAGCATGAATAATTGATAGTTAATTAGAAATAAGTGAAATACAACTGGGAACATAACCAATGACAGATTAGCTACTTGTTGTTGATAAACAAAGCAGTGTTGCCACAAAAAATATATTTTAGTTCCAATTATCACCACGACAGACTCTTTTTTGCCAAGCTATACCTATAACAATAATATTGATCTATTATTTATAAGTTTGTTAAAATGGATAAAGGGAATAATAATATTGATCATTTTAATGTAAAATCACTTAATGAAATTACAATAAAGATATTTTTAATCTTATGTGTGTTGTATTCTTGTTTTGTAATAATAATATAACTTCTTTATTATCAGGCAACGATGGCCCATAAATAAAATACACAAAATATTCTTACACAATATAAACTAATACATAATAAAAACATCACTTATACAATCATTTGTTACGTTGGGTCGGCGACGTATTGCGCTGAGTCGTGGTTTCATGTAGCCTGCCGCGAAAACGCCGATACATGACACCCTTCGGCCAAAATTCCTCCTTCATGAAAGTCTGCAGGTGATGAGTCGGTACCCGCACCACAAAAGATTTGAAGTTAATCTTATGACGCGAGTCCAACTTTTCGACTCTCACGGTGAACTGGCTCTTCATTTTGATGTACTTCACGATGTCCTCTTCCTTCGTGGTATAATGTACACGCGACACGTACAACTGCGTGGTTGGAATAGCGGGACACAGCAACATATCGGGACCCGTCAGTGCTGTACCGCACTGATTGCGACAAGTAGGCTTCTTCTTCTTCTTCTTTTCCACACGAATGAAGCCTTCTTCATCGGCCTGTTGTTGGCTTGTTACCGGCGGTAACGAGCTTCGAACTGCTTCGGAGGGCCTTTGGGCTACCCTCGTATAATTAGGTTGCCGCTGATGATTAGCGGGAGATTTAACAACGGCAGCCGAGTAACCACGCTCCGGTGCTGACGTGGTAAGATGGGTCGGTGTCCCAATGGTGGGGGACACGGAGACGGCGGGGTGCACTTGTGCATCGCTTGCAGTGACGGCGGCCGGCGGCAAGTCGAATTTTGCTGACTCGAAACTCAGCTGCGATGCATTGAATGTGCCGTGACGTGTGTTGACGTTAGTAGCTGGCTCGTGTGACCTACATACCGTGTTGCGTAGATCTGCTACCTCGGTACGTAATTCACTGATGGTGGACTGTGATGCTTCCAACTTCAACTGCATCTCGACCAGGCTTGATCTTAAGGTTGTGATGTCCCTCAGCAGCCTGGTAACGTCGACGTGGTCGAATGTGACGGGGGGCAGCTTGCGCAAATCCTTCGCCACAAAAGTCGGCACGTCGTCCGGGTCGGTCTCCTTCAACACTTTTATGATGTCTTGGAGACTCCTCTCTCCCTTTTCATCCCTCCTGCGGGACGGCATTCGATCAGCCATATGTAACGACTCATACAGCAGTGTTTTAGAACTGCGTATCTCCTCTTCATTGAAGTTAGATTTGCATATCTGGATCACACTGACCTCGTCCATGACATCCAGCTGGTACTGCAGGAATGCCAGGATCTCGTTCGCCACAAGTTCTTCCGAACGCATGGTGGCAGCGGCATTCGCCACGCTCAGCGCAAAATAATAATTTCCGCTAACAGTGCAAGCACGTCCGATTGAAACGGCGAATCGCACTGCACTCAAAATGCAAAACCTCCAAGGAGCTTCTATTCTGGTAGATAAAACAACGGCTATGCCCCACAGCACAAAATCGCCGCACTAACAGAAAGTAGCTAGAGCAACCTTTACTAAAGCTGGGGTTTATTTATAAACACCCACTTTTCATACGAGCTCATAAGCTATGCTGCCATCTGCTATAGATTACATACCGGAGGGTTACCGGTATTACGTTTGCGCTAAAGTGAAACCTTTTTTTTATATGCCAGGGCCACGGTACTTGTTTGAACAATCTCGAGACCCTGGCATGTGTTCTACTATAAACTTTCTTCCTCGAAATTAAAATACTATATTAATAGCATTACTTAACATAGTGCAAGATTTAGACGAAAATCTACAAGTAATCTGTCACACATGAACATTGCCTAAAATTAATGAAAGATACCGAGTCCAATTTTAAAATTCTATCACTCAATATCAGAAGCTTCCAACACAATTTTGAAAACTTTGCGGTAATGCTACAGCGAACCACTATCTGCTTTGATGTTATTATTTTAACGGAATGCTGGCTGTCTGACGGCAGTATTATAGATCCTCTGCCAGGATATCGTTCGCATCGCACAAAGGTTCAGCAAAATAAAAACGGAGGTGTAATTTGCTTTATTAAAACTTATCACAAAACTATGGCAACTGAACCTTTAATATTAGACGCAGATCGACTACTCATAACCATCGATGATAAAATTGCAATACTAGAACTGCAATTCTAGGTATTTATAGATCTCCGTCGTTTAGTAAAATTGAACCGTTTCTAAACTCACTGGACACCTTACTAAGCTGTGCGGTGACTGGCGGTGACATTAATATTGATATTTGCAACCCTACCAATAGTCAGTCATCAGAGTACCTAACTTTTATGTCTTGCCATGAGCTACTTCCTGCCATTACCAGCCCAACTAGGGAAAAAGCGTGCTTAGACCACATATTTATTAAAACTCAGAACAAATGCTTTGGCGTCGTATGCAAGTATTCAATCACTGATCACGATATAGTTGTTGCTAATATTTCCTTATGGATAATCAAAACAGACACCGAAGCTGTTATTGCTGACCTAAACTGTGTTGACTGGACCGTCCATGACCGTCATAACAAATGACACAAATGTAAATACCGCAACCACTGAATTTACTAACATTGTTACATCTGCTGCGGAAAAACACACGCGAAATGTAAAAATTGGTAGGAAACTGGCATGCATCAAACCTTGGATCACCCCAGGACTAATAAGATGCATGATCCATCGTGATAAGTTGCATAATGATTGTAAATCCAACCCTGATGACCCTGTCCGTAATAAAATATACACTCGATACAGAAACTTTTTTTCCAAACTTCTTTCAAGAATCGGAGCTGACTACAATAAGCAACAGATAGTTGATAGCAAAAACAACCCAAAACATATCTGGAAAGCAATAAAATCAATAGGTCACATATCTCCTAAAAATAATTAAACCTCCCAACTACTGAGCACCAATAGAGAAAAAGATATGTACATTCAACTCCTGTAACTCACACTTCACCTCAGTAGGAACCCGCCTGGCTGACAAAATATTAGAAAAACTTAATCTATCTCATGAATCTTTAATAAATACATATACCTCAGATGCCTCAAACCCACATTCTCTTCTCCTTTAACCAACAGATGCTTATGAAATTATCAAAATTATATCCGAACTAAAAGTTGATAGTGCTCCAGGACCTGACAAAATGTCGGTTCTGCTTATCAAAAGAACCTTAAAATCCTTACCGACACCAATGATGCACATCTTCAATTTGAGCCTTGAGACCGGTACCTTCCCAGAATGTTGGAAAATAGCTGCGGTTTCCCCAATCCATAAAAGCGGTCCCAAACATGCACCAGACAACTACAGACCTATAGCACTACTAAGCTCTGTCTCTAAAATATTAGAGAGGTTAGTTAACTCCCGTCTTATTTCTTACATTGAGAAAAATCATCTCATCTCTAATAACCAATTTGGTTTTCGAAGGAATAGGTCAACCGAAGACGCTGCAACTCTTCTTGTTAACTTCTCTAATCATATTGAGAAAAATGAAAAATACCTTGCCGTCTTCCTTGATCATGCAAAGGCATTTGATACGGTTTCAACTGGCCTTCTCCTTAAGAAACTAGAATGGGCCGGAATACGCGAAATCTGCCTTGAAAGGCTTAAAAGCTACTTGACAAACCGAAAGCAGTACACAAAAGTAAGCTCCTTTTCCTGTGATCACCTCCCCATTGACTTTGGAGTTCCACAGGGTAGTTTACTTGATCCCACCCTTTTCATTGTCTACATTAACGACATACTTAAACTGTCTGTTAATAATGTTGATATAATAACGTATGCAGATGACACAGCCGTGGTATTTCACGGAAAATCGTGGGAACACGTACATCGTCTAGCAGAAGAGGGATTGTCACTAATCGCGCATAAATTGGAAGGAAATCTCCTCACTCTAAATGGCAGCAAAACTAAATATATTGTTTTCTCCAAGACCGTCGCTTCTAACCCACCAGCACACCTAAAACTTCAACTCCATCAATGCTCTTCTAACATTTCTACTCTCCCTTGCAACTGTCCTCCTCCTGACCGTACTTCTTCTATGAGATACCTCGAAATTCAAATTGACAACCACCTAACATTTAAGTAACATAAATATATCCAAAATTTCTGGCAGGATAAGAAAACTTATTCACACCATGCGAAAGCTGCTAGACTGTCTACCGATAGACATACTACAACAAGTTTACCTAGCGCTGTGCCAATCAATAATTCAGTATTGCATCAGCGTGTGGGGTAGTGCTGGGAAGACCTACTTGATTGAAGCTGAAAGAGCACAGAGAGCGTTTCTAAAAGTTTTCAAGAAGCCCTACCGGTTTTCTACCGATTTACTCTATCGCGTCACGAGAGTTCTCAGAGTCCACCAGCTTTTCATTCTTTCGGCCTGCATCAAAACGCACAAAAATATTAAAAGCAGGCCCGACTACAGATCAGTCCTAAGTAAAAGAAATTATAGTATCCCAACACCTGATAACACCTCACTGCTAGCTTGATGATTCCCGGCCTACTCTCTTATAAATACGTACAATAAAGTCTGCAAACTCTGCGATATTAAAAATACTACCGCAATCGAATGAAGCGAATTTCTAACAAAATCCAAACGCAAACTAGCCAGTTTGCGTTTGGATTTTGATGAGATCCAGTGATTTTATTGTCGATTCATTTGGTGGTAGGTCGTTAGCGTTTGGTTCGGCTAGGTAGATTTTTGAAATCCAATCTTCTAGTTTGAGAAATCGATACTAATCGATTTTTATATGAAATCTGATTTTGAATTCGTTTTGATATATCGGACCCATGCCTACCTGAAATCACCTCTCTAGTCTCTACTCTGGAATTCGTATTGTAACGAAACTGTTACCAGCTAGAATATTTAAACTACTCATGTCGTCTCAATTTGATGTTAAAGTCTGGCACACGAAAGTTGATCCTGGGGTTTAATCGTAAGTTTTTATATGACAACTTTCTAAAAACGTCAGATGATTGTCATTCGACTTATATATTGTCAGACTATTCATAGGATTTCATTGTATTTATACTCGAATTTTAACGTTTAAAATGAACAAAACAATAAAAAAAGTGACGTGCGGAAGTTATTTTTTACTATGATGAATTAATTTGAAGAAAAACAACAAAAGAAACGAGATGATTACAACGAAAAACAGCAATGTTTACTTGCGATAACAGACTTTATAGGTTAGTTTATACATATAATTTTGATACTTCTAAATAGTATTATAATAATTGCTTCAAAATCATGTTTACCTTATTCGCATAGTTATGTAATGGATGTTTTGTTTACAGACAATTTGAATATTGAAGGTACCAAAGTTGCATCGGTTAAAGGAACTATTGCAAAACTAAGTGCTTTGGGAGAGAATGAGCTAATTAAAACCCAGAACCAGTTTTTGGAAGAAATTTCGTCAATCACTGGTATGTAACTGTGTATGCAGTGTTTTTACTGTGTAATGTACTGCTAGAATTCATATCATTATGGTATTATAAATGTATGGGATGTAATTTATGTTTTATTGTTTTCTTTTTTAGGAGTTAGCGTCGCAACTTTAAAAAGAATTAAAAAGGAAGGACGATTGAATGATGGAATTTTTAGTACACCAGGGAAAAAACGACCCCATAAGCCCACAGTATCTAATTTGGACAGCTTCGATATAAATGCTATTAGAAATAAAATTAATGAATTTTACTTAGTACAAAAACGAGTACCTACTTTGCGAAGCTTATTGACTGAACTGAGGGAATCTATCGAGTTTACTGGCTCCTGTGAAATTTTGCGTCGCATATTACATAATAATGGTTATGAGTTTAAAAAAAACAAAAATGAACGGTCCTTACTTATTGAAAGATTTGATCTTGTAGCTTGGAGACACAAATTTTTACGAACTATTTCTTCCAAACGTGCAGAAGGGAAACCAATAATTTATTTAGATGAGACATATGTTCACCAAAATTATAGACCCAAGAAGTCATGGCAGGGGCCTTCAACAAGTGGTGTTATAGACAAGATATCAGCAGGCAAAAGGTACATAATTGTTCACGCTGGTTCAGAAAGAGGCTTCGTGCCAAATGCACTTTTATTGTTTAGCACTAAATCAAAAATGGCAGACTATCACCATGACATGAATTCATAAAATTTTAACAAATGGTTAGTGGAAAAACTTATACCCAATTTGTACGAGCCAAGTGTCATTGTCATGGATAATGCAAGTTATCACACAGTGCAAGTGAATAAACCACCTACAACACAGACTGTGAAAAACTAAATTCAACAGTGGCTCAGAGAAAATAACATAGATTTTGAAAGTCATTATACGAAAGCTGAATTGCTCTGTCTGGTTCAGAAACATAAACCAGATCCAATTTATGAAGCTGATCAATTATTAGAACAGCATGGTCATGAAGTACTGCGTTTACCTCCTTACCACTGCGACTTAAATGCCATAGAGCTAACTTGGAGCCTGGTAAAACGTAAAATCGCAAGTAAAAATATAAATTTACCATCTATTGAAGTGGAAAGAATTATAAGGGAATCCTTTGAGTGTGTAACCCCAGAAGAATGGAAAAAAAAATACTGATCATGTTATCCATATAGAAAATACATACACAAAAAGAGACAGAATAACCGATGAAGAAATGGATCGGTTCATCATAAATGTTGGTGACGATAGTAGCAGTGATTCGGATGCATCACTAGAAATGGAATTTTTAGATTCCAATTTTGATTATGATTCATAAAATAAAGTATTTAAATAATTAACCGTTTATTTTTTTTTCTATCAACATACATAGTCTAAATAGCTTGATGTCTATGAACCTCATTAATTACGATCATTGCATACGATAATTAATAAAATAACTAAAGTTTACAGATACTAATATTATAAAGCTGAAGAGTTTGTTTGTTTGTTTGAACGCGCTAATCTCAGGAACTACTGGTCCGATTTAAAAAATTCTTTCAGTAACCAAAATGCGGATGAAACTGCGGCGGACAGCTAGTTCGATATAAAACTGGTGAAATCTATTTAAATTAATCAGAACTCATTTACGTAATTCACTGGTCGAATTTTCAATTGTCAAATAACTTTTACTAATATATAGTATATGATTTGGTAGCTTTGTATAAAAAATATGTCAATCCACCGTATTCATTCGTCAGAATACTATACTACCACGAAAAATCGGTTTCAACCTTGTTTGAACATAATATTTTTTTTACAAATATCAAAACTAGTTATTCCTATTGCACTTCGGGTTACCACACTTGGATTTTTTAAATTTGCCGCTGTTTTTCAGGATCAACTTTCGTGTGCCAGACTCTATACTATGTTTGCTTATTGTATTAATGGACAATAAATATTGTCTATTTCTATAGATGCTGGCAATATTCTGCTATGTCAATCAAAACAGGTAAGAAGGAAAATGGTGATTGGCGGGAAAGATACAAAAAGTTTTCAATAATTTTATATTTATTAATATAATTCAAGATATGGATGAAAAACCAAATAATGTTGAAGAAATTGATGTTAACAGTTCAGATTTCTACGAAAATGTTAACATTGAAACAGCTGCTTTATTCCACGACGAGATCTATGATTTGCTACTAATTGAGAACGAATCACACGAAAACTTTGAAGATGAAGAATGTGAAGATGAAACGGAAGAGAATACAACAAAAACATAAATACATATTTTAAAGTAATTACTGAAGACATTGAAGCTAAGATTCATCAGTGAAAGCAAATGTACCTATTGTTCTGAAGAAAATGCGGATATAAAACACGTTAGACTTGACTTGAAGAGACTTGCTTGTCAGTGAAATTAGTGATATAGCAGAACAAAACTCTTTTATGTGTTCCCCGCCACGTTCAGGAATTACTTTCCAACACAGTTTATTTCAATTCATTATTTAGATATTTACTGAATACTGTAGAAAAAATTTAATTGTTTCGGGGTTCATTAGATTGTTTTTTTTTTATGTTTAACTAATATTTTGTTGTTATTAATTAGATAATTTCATCGCCTCTCAGATGTATTAGCTCGTATGAGCGGTAAACACTTTTGATGAACTTGTTATTGTTTTATGTATTTTTATTGAGATATTTAACTAATATTTTGTTGTTATTAATGAGATAATTTCATCGCCTCTCAGATGTACTTAGCTGAGAATAAGAGTAGTATGTTTAATGATTACGACTGAAGGACATGGATCCATGGTCAGGAATAAATTAAAAAAAAAAAAATCAATCAAAACAAATGTTTATCACGAATGTCAGTGACTGTCAAACTCAAACTGTCAAGTTACTGACAAATGACAGTTCATTCATTTATTTCTGTACTAACAGAAACCAATGAAATAATCCGAAATTTTTCATCTAATTTCATCTTGATTTTCACTGTGTTGAATTAAATATAAATTCATATTACGATGGCTCCTAAAGCTGGTGGTGATTCTGCTAAAGTTAATTCGGCGGTTTATAAAGATAAAAGCAAACCAACTGATATTCGGCTCAGCAACATAAATGCCGCAAAAGGTAACTTAGTGTAAAACATCTGTAACTATATATGATCATAAATCGCTATTCATAACAAAAAAGATATTATAATTTGCGGTTAAACCACTACAGACTTGTAATAAAGGTTGACTGCGTTTTGTTTTCTGAAATCTTTCCTCTTAAACCTGAAAAACTCGTGATTTTTCAACTTTATCTATGGTTAAGTGAATCATTTTAAATAGTATTGCTTTGTTGTGTTAAACTTCGATTCTTTGATTGCTCCATTATCTATTATCGAACATTCAAACAGAATACAAAGCCTAGTTAAATACGATGTCCAACCTACCCAATTAATACAGTCTAAAGTTACTCATCACATTATTATAGAAAATTCTGGAACTACCTATGTTCACTTTTTATTTTTGGATCAATTTATTAAACATGTCATTATGATCAATTTCAGCCGTATCTGATGCTATTCGCACAAGTCTGGGCCCCCGTGGTATGGATAAAATGGTAAATTTAAGTTATAATGAAAAGCTTTAGCTTTTCATTTTATTAGATTAAACATATTTTGTAACAACTTGCTTTGAAAATTAGTCAAATCATTGTTTGTTTTCATACTGTGTGATTTATTTTAACTTTTTAATTTGCATTCAATTTATTTTCCAACATCACTATGGGTTCTAAACATAAAAGTTCACCCTCTTACAACTTCCACAAGTGGCTTATAGAAAAGGAAGATGCATATTATTGAATATAGTTTGAATAACCCTACTACAACAATAACAATGAAAAAGATAATTTGAAGATTTAAGATTGTATTTTTAATGCTTGACTTTTCAGATTCAAGCCAGTAATGGGGAGGTTACAATTACTAATGATGGTGCCACTATTTTGAAACAAATGAGCGTACTTCATCCAGCTGCTAAAATGGTAAGCAAACACCAGATTATTAGACCAATATGTATAGGTCCTAAATGTTTTCATGGTGCTGAGATACATACTCATCTTTTGTAAAGCAAAAACACTAAGAAAATATTAAATTACAGTTGGTGGAATTGTCACGAGCTCAAGATATTGAAGCTGGTGATGGCACCACATCTGTCGTGGTAATTGCTGGTGCTCTTTTGGATGCTGCAGAAAAGCTGCTACAAAAAGGAATACACCCAACTGTCATATCTGATGGCTTCCAGAAGGCATTGGTGATGGCTCTACAGGTACATTATTTTCAATAGTCTGTTGTTAAATATAACACCATCACGGCTGATATATACTAGGCCTTCATGGGAACCAGCTGCGCCTGAGTTGCTTGTTTTGTAAAAGCCAAATCTCATCTTGGATGTGTATGCAAGTGTTTCTATGAACTAAAAAAGTTCTGTAAAAAGCTGTTATTTAAGAATCTGACTGGATGGGTTTTGCCAAACTACAGGGTTCCTTTTCTTACAACCAAATCCAAAAAATGGGTCAGGCAGAATGTATTTGAAAAACGAAAACTTGAGTTTTATTTTGTTTATACTCAAAGTCATGGTTCCCACTATTCTGATCTGTACTATTCTGTAGTTTTCCTAAATAAATGAATAGCTTCATATTTATTTGTATTTCAAATTTTCGCCCCAATAGGGGTTAAGTAATTGTTCAAGTTTGTATGGTAAATCAATGTACAGTTGGATGGAAATCCAGCATTATTCATCTTGATAAAAAATATAGTGTTTTTTAAATTTTACAAAAATCAGCCCCTATCAGGGGAAAAGAAGTATTAAAGTGTTTAGGGGTGGATTATACTCATTGATTCAATCAACTTGAAAACTAATCAAGTGAAAAGTAGATATAGTTTATTGAAGATCTAATTCCTTTTGTTAAAAAACTTATTTAAAACTAGCTTCTGCCTGCGACTTCGTCTGCGTTAAATTTCTTATTCCCTTCCCGTCGCGTCGAATCGCCTACCCGTGCTATTTTCCCCGTTTTTGCAACATTTTTCATTACTGCTCCGCTCCTCTTAATTGTAGCTTAAGGTTATATAGCTTATAGCCTTCCTTGATACATAGGCTACCCAACACAAAAAGAATTTTTCAATTCGGACCAGGAGTTCCTGAGATTAGCGCGTACAATCAAACAAACAAACAAACTCTTCAGCTTTATAATATTAAGTATAGATTTAAACTTTAAATTTATTACAGAACAATAACACACGAAAATTTTTACAAGTAAAACAATGGTAGCTGCAAAAGTATAAACTGTAGCGCAGCTAACAACGCCCTTCTCCAGATACAGAAAATATAGAAAACAAGAAAAAGAAATAAGTCTAAAATATACAGTATAAAAGATGTGATTTGGGATGTATTTTGACGTTGAGTTTATGTGGTGAGTGTAGGGTGAATGGGTGTGTAGGTGAGTGACAGTGAGGTGTGCGAGGGGTGATGAGTATTTTACACTTCCACGAGTTTGCTCTTTGTTAGTGGGTAAATGTGCAAGCTTTTGTTTAGTTTATTGTAGATTTTTGAGCTTATGTGTTTGTAGTGACGACTTGCAGCCACGGTTCTACGAGACTCAGTGTTACAAACCCTATTTGAGCGACGTGTAGAACAATATTTAGGATCAAACGGAAGTTGGCTGTGTTTGCGAAGGATAGTCTGCAGGATAAATAACTGTCTGACGGTGAGGACCTGGCAGAGGGTGTACAGAGAGGATGTCGAATATCGGATTGGTTTCCTTGCCGGCACCTTGAGGACAGCTCTCTGCGCTCGCTCAACCCGTATCATCGCTGTTTTACCGGCACCACCCCAGACCGTGAGGCAATACCCCAGAACAGAGTGAGCGAGCGCAAAGTAGACTGTTATCAAACAGCTGAAATCGGCCGCGCCTCTAAGCTTCTTGAGAATATAAATAAGTTTTCTCACTCGAGCTACAGTTGCAGCAATATGCTGCTTCCGCTTCAGATTGCTATCAAGAGTGACTCCAAGATACTTAATGACTGAAGTATTTTCCAGTTGTTGACAACCGCAGTCAGCATAGTAAGTTTGGGCAGTAGTGAGCACGAATTACAATCGGTGTAGGGGGCTGACTTGACTTCATGGTATAGAATGTGACTTTGGTTTTATTAACACTTAGAGTGAGAAGATTTGTGGTCAGCCACCTCATGACAGTGGTCAAGGCAAGCTCCGAGTTAAGGCGAGTTTCAGTCCAGTCACGGCCATGAACAATTAGAGCTGTGTCATCGGCATATGCGATAATTTTGGAGTTGGGTAAGGATAACTGACACAGCTCATTTACGTATATTAGAAAAAGTGGGGGTCCCAGGACACTGCCCTGGGGGACACCAAAAGTAATCGGCTCCGGGTTGCTGAGGAAGTTCTAAAGTTTTATTATTTGTTAACGACCTGTAAGATAACTCCTGTAAAGACTTATCACTAATACTTTTGTAGGTAAATATTATCAATCTCGTAATGAATAATTCTTAAAACTACTTTTTAAGAGCCATTTTACATTTTTGCGCGAATATCTAAGATTTTAGTCGCCTTATTTACCTCTCATCTCATCATTATAAATACTCTGGCATTGACGAATACATGTAAAAAATAGATCAATCTTTTGTTTTGTCACTTTTAGTAGCACATTTACAAAAACTTCTTTGTTTACTTTGTAGTAATTAATCTCCCAGAACTAGTTTTCTTAAAAATCAGCGCAGGGTGAATTTCAGATTCCTATTTCTATCATTAATATGTAGAAATTTGAGTGAAAAAAATACACAACACAACAGACATATAATCTAGTTGTTACATTTAGTACAAGAATATTGATTTTTAATAACATTAATTAGTAAAAAAATTAAGTCTTATGGAAATTTTTACGATTTATTCGCAAGTTTATCGCATTTTTTTTGGTTTGAATAAAATATAGCATAATTACATTAAAAAATTCATGTCAATATAAAGTATGCTCTATAACAAATCGAATTCTCAAGTTTTATTTAAATCTGTTTATTTCATTAGACATAATATCGTTTTTGAAATCACTCTAAATTAGAATAAATTACGATGCACAAGCGGGCAGCGTTTAAGCCCCGGCCGGAGGCCTAAAAAGGTAACTTTTTAGAACTCGCCGGGTCAAAATCCGTTTAAGTAGTAAGAATCTTTTCAGGATTAACTACGAGATGCCCTACAAAAAAAAGGGCAGCGTTTAGTATGGCGCAAGCGCCCAACGGGGAAGGACCTGTGCCACTTTTTCCCGCGTCTCAGTTTACGGGTACTCGTATCGTGAACGCAAAAATATACTACGACTACAACATTTTGCTACTCTTCGCATTTTATTTTTTTTTTGTATAAGAGAAGAGTTTCGTGTATTATCAAGTAAAGCATTATTTCAATAGATTGTAGAAAATTTTTGACTAAAATAATTTATTTTAACTAAATCTGACTATTTTTAATCGCGATTAATAATAAAACTAAAAAGAAGTAAAACTAGTGGTCATGAACAAAAATTCACACCAACGGCAACGCCTCGCCTCACGTGCAAAAACAGTACTGTATTTTTTTTTCTTTTGCTTAAATCTCGAAAATGGCGTGTCCTATCGCAAAATTAATGAAATTTTCGACCCCCTTTATGCAACGTGGTAATATATTTTTTTATTTTTAAACAAAAATGAAAAATTCCATATAAAACACGTCCAGGATGCCCCCTTGCGCGCGCCATCGTATCTCAGCAAGTTCATTGCGTAGTGCACAAGTACTAAGTTGCGAAGCCAAAAGAAAAAACCGGCCAAGTGCGAGTCGGACTCGCGCACCGAGGTTTCCGTACAAACCTGTATGTATTCTCGGTTTATGCATAAGGTTTATGTTTATGAAATTAAATGTTTTTTTTTTAATTTTTATATTTGAGTTGATTGAATGAAAGGTAAATTGCTGTTTACGATTTATGACGTATTAAAAAAAA
Source organism: Aporophyla lueneburgensis (assembly GCA_932294355.1). Lineage (NCBI taxonomy): Eukaryota > Metazoa > Arthropoda > Insecta > Lepidoptera > Noctuidae > Aporophyla > Aporophyla lueneburgensis. The sequence goes on along the minus strand of OW028746.1, from coordinate 13,233,258 downwards.
AACTACTCACTAGATCTCGTTCAAACCAATTTTCGGTGGAAGTTTATATGGTTATGTACATCATATATTTTTTTTAGATTTATCATTCTCTTATTTTTGAAGTTACGAGGGGGGGGGGGGGGGACACATTTCACCACTTTGGAAGTGTTTCTCGCTCAAACTATTCAGTTTAGAAAAAAAATATATTAGAAACCTCAATACCATTTTTGAAGACCCCACACGTATACCCCACACCCCACACGTATGGGTTTGATGAAACTTTTTTTTGAGTTTCAGTTCTAAGTATGGGGAACCCCAAAATTTATTGTTATTTTTTATATTTTAGTGTAAAATTCTTAATGCAGTTCACAGAATATATCTTACCAAGTTTCAACAGCATGCTCTTATAGTTTCGGAGAAAATTGGCTGTGACATACGGACAGACAGACAGACATGACGAATCTATAAGGGTTCCGTTTTTGTCATTTGGCAACGGAACCCTAAAAATACCACGTTGAGTCGCGATTGTCAAATTTGATTTTAGTCATGTCAAAATAATTTTTAAAAGAGATTATTTCTTGCAAAATAGCGTAACAATTCTCATAGCTAAAAGTAAGCAATTTTAGAGATAGTTTTGTTAGTTTAGTTCGTTGTACAACAGAATCGGCACCAATATGTAATTGTTTTATTTTTTTATTTTTATTGTATACTTTACATAACATATAGTTGTATTTTTTTTATTAGTCTAGAAATCATTATTAGACTGGATAAATAAAAATAAGTATTTTCATAAATATCTAAATACCGCATTATAATTCTAACGGCTCAAGATTGTTTAGACCGGCTCGACATTCGCGTTACACTGTTTGTATTGTGCATGTGTGGATAGCTACGCACACATACATAAGGTTGCCGTCTTTTACCTAAACTCGAGCGTTCAAATTTTGTGAGAGGGCTCTTAAAACGGGCGTTACAAAATCCATGATGAAGTCACAAACGAAGTGCTATTATAATTATACTAGCTTCTACCCGCGACTTCGTCCGCTTCAAATATTTGCTCCCCTGACCCTTCCCGTCGCATCGCAGCCTGCTAGTTTTCGTCCATTTTTTTGTTGCTGCTCCGCTCCTTTTGATCGTAGCGTGATGTTATATAGCCTATAGCCTTTCTCAATAAATAGGCTTACCGACTCAAAAATAATTTTTCAATTCGAACCAGTAGTTCCTGAGATTAGCGCGTTCCACCCCCCATTTTAGGAAAGTGGAGGGTTAGAAAGAGACAAAAAGTAGCCTATGTCACTCTCCATCCCTTCAACTATCTCCACTTAAAAAATCACGTCAATTCGTAGCTCCGTTTTGACGTGAAAGACGGACAAACAGACACACGCACTTTCCCATTTATAATATTAAATATTAGTATGGATGAATTGCAAAGCAATTGCATGATGCAGATCGCCTATATTTTGGGTATTGCAATAACTGCTTCTTACCAAATTTTCGATATGTGCCTCGTCCACGATTTTCAATACGTGGCAAGACTTAAGTCTATTTTCTCTGTTCTTTGATGGATTCCTAAAATTTTTATTGTGGCAAACCATTAATGGCCCGATCTAGGGATTGCACCATTTGTACCTAACGTTCAAACGAAACAGTCAGACAATAATTTTCAATGAATTCATAGTATTATTTAAAAGTATTATGGGTGTGATAATGTGAATAGTTCTTCAGGGGAGTAAAAGGGGTGACTAGAGATGGGTCGTACTAGGTAAAATTTGTACTAGGTGCACCTAGTCCAAGTCCGTACAAATACTAGATCCAAATACCTATTCCACTTAGTCCATGAAATACGCATACTTTATAGATGCTTAGTCTTTGCGTACCACCGATACGTGTAGATACGTACGTCAGCAGTAATAAATTGTACCTTCATAATTTGCGCAGGCTTAGATTTACGTAGGCTTAGGACTATCAACGTAAAATTAATACGACAGACAAGGATGGAAAGACTGCGGAATAGTGTAGTTAAAAACTGGCCAAGTGCGAGTCGGACTCGCCCACCGAGGGTTCCGTACAAACCTGTAGGTATTCTCGGTTTATGCATAAGGTTTATGTTTATGAAATTAAGTGTTTTTTTTTTTTAATTTTTATATTTGAGTCTTGAGTTGATTGAATGAAAGGTAAATTGCTGTTTACGATTTATGACGTATTAAAAAAAAATTACTCTCTAGATCTCGTTCAAACCAATTTTCGGTGGAAGTTTACATGGTTATGTACATCATATTTTTTTTTTTAGTTTTATCATTCTCTTATTTTAGATTTTACGGGGGGGGACACTCATTTTACCACTTTGGAAGTGTCTCTCGCGCAAACTATTCAGCTTAGAAAAAAATGATATTAGAAACCTCAATACCATTTTTGAAGACCTATTCATAGATACCCCACACGTATGGGTATGATGAAAAAAAAAATATTTTGAGTTTCAGTTCTAAGTATGGGGAACCCTAAAATTTTTTTTTTTCTATTTTAGTGTGAAAATCTTATTGCGGTTTACAGAATACATCTACTTACCAAATTTCAACAGCATAGCTCTTATAGTTTCGGAGAAAAGTTGCTGTGACATACGGACGGACGGACAGACAGACAGACAGACATACAGACAGACAGACATGACGAATCTATAAGGGTTCCGTTTTTTGCCATTTGGCAACGGAACCCTAAAAAGGACAGTATATATTCTAGCACAACACAGTGCGTGTCATGTTACTTTTATGCCATTGAATTAGGGTTCAAATTCAAATGACAGGCACATGTTTGATTTATGTAAACACTAGTGCGCATCGCGTTACTTTTATGTACTTTGAATTAGGGTTCAAATTCAAGTGACTGACACACGAATGTTTTTGGCAAACATGAATGAGCTATGACTATGCTGCTATCTCGCTTCGCCGCGTAGTCAGTACTTCGATTCGCGCGGACCGCGGCGCGTGTGCTGTGTACTGCGTAGGCACAGTGAGACTAGGTGGATCTAGTATTTTAAAAGTTGGAATAGGTGCAACCTAGTCTCGTTAAATACCTATTCCCTGTATCTAGTATATACGCCTCATCTCTAGGGGTGACATGTTATAAAAATCTTGCATTAATAAATCTTATCTATTTATTATTGTAGGTGGTTGAAGGTATGGCTACTCCAGTGGATATGACAAATGAAGATGCCCTGTTGAAGGCAGCAGCCACATCCCTCAACTCTAAAGTTGTGTCACAGCATTCTACTATCCTTGCTCCCATTGCTGTCCAAGCTATTCGTGCGGGTCAGTATTATAGCAATGCTCAATTCAATCTTATTTAATACATTAAAATCTTTATAACTATGTTACTACTAACGTATTTGCATTGACTTTTCAGTAATGGAACCTATAGTGGGAGGTGTGGGCGCACGTGTTGATTTGCGTGATGTGAAAGTAATTGAACGCATTGGAGGGACAGTTGAAGACACTGAACTCATTCAAGGATTAGTAATTCCCCACCGTGCCTCCAATGTCAATGGCCCACATAGAATTGAGAAAGCCAAAATTGGACTCATACAGTTCTGTATTTCACCGCCAAAGACAGATGTAAGTGTATTATGTTACAGTCAAAACCTTATTAAGTTAAAACAAATTATCTCTATTATCCAGTTTTTATGATTTTCGTCACAAAAAGATAGTTTTTGAAAGAGTCACAAAATCAACCTATCACCCAAAGTTCTAAATAAAAATTGTACCTAATTACTGAAAGGATGACACATTGATAGATTTTTGGCGTCAAAACTCTTTTTAACCAGTTAACAGCTTTGGTTTTCATAAAAAATTCAGAAGAAGCAAATTTTGTTATATTGAATAATTTATTTAATTGTCATTTTAGATGGACCACAATGTCATCGTATCAGATTATGCTGCAATGGACCGCGTCTTGAAAGAGGAACGTCAGTACATCTTGAATATCGTCAAGCAAATCAAAAAAGCTGGTTGTAATGTGCTCTTGGTGCAAAAGTCAATTTTGCGGTAAGCACCTTGCTCATTGGTTAATATTTAGATCTCAAACTGTATATCATTGTTTAAACTAAAAAATAAAATTTTGAATTACAGTGATGCTCTGAGTGATTTGGCTATTCATTTCTTGGACAAGATCAAAACTATGGTAATTAAGGACATTGAACGTGAAGACATTGAGTTTGTGTGCAAAACTCTTGGCTGCAGACCCATTGCTTCACTGGACCATTTCACGGCTGAAAACCTTGTTAACGTCGATTTAGTCGAGGAGGTCAACGAGCCAGCTGGAAAATACATCAAAGTGAGTCTGACCATTAATGATTGAGTTTAAATAAACCACGCATGCTGATGTGCAAATCATTCCTGGCATACTAAAACCACATCAGTTCGTCGCTACGTCCGAAACATTGCAACGGCTGGCACTAAAGAAAAAACGGCAAGTAATATTCCATCGTCGTGTTTACAGATGAGCGGGTGCGCGTCGGGCGGGCGCACGGTGTCGGTGCTGGTGCGCGGGTCGAGCGGCGCCGTGGTGGCGGAGGCGGCGCGCTCGCTGCACGACGCGCTGTGCGTGGTGCGCTGCGTGGCGCGCCGGCCCGCGCTGCTGGCGGGCGGCGGCGCGCCCGAGGCCGCGGCCGCCGCGCAGCTGGCGCGCGCCGCGCTGGCCGCGCCCGGCGCCGACCACTACTGCCTGCGCGCCTACGCCGACGCGCTCGAGGTCGTGCCCTCCACGCTCGCTGAGAACGCTGGTGAGCACTACTCGCATGCAACATCAATCCAATCGCACACGTTTTATTTATTAATTGGTCTCTCCAAGTGAACAATAATAGAAGACACATCACACAAAAACAATATTATTTATTTGAATTTATTTATTTATTCAATTTCGGACATCAATAAAGTCCATCTTGTTAGTGAAAACATACCTTATAACTAATGTTCGTTATACAACACACAATCAACACAAAAAGAAATACCCCAAAGATGAAAAAACAATAAGAGTACAGAAATATACTTGAAATCATCGTGCGTTCCACACGACACTCACGTTCATCACTTAAAATGGTGTTAATGTTTGTTTTTAGTTCAATAATTTTGGGTGAAAAATTTTAAAGAAATGAATGGTGCTTTCTTAGGTCTGAACCCAATCGAGACGGTGACGGAGCTGCGCGCGGCGCACGCCCGCGGCGCGGAGAGCGGCGTGGGCTCGAACGCGGGCGTGAACGTGCGGCGCGGCCGCGTCACCGACATGCGCCAGGAGCACGTGCTGCAGCCGCTGCACGTCACCGCCTCCGCGCTCGCGCTCGCCACCGAGACCGTGCGCGCCATACTCAAGATTGACGACATTGTGAGTACATCTTTGTTATCACGGATATGAAAAACATGCGAGAGGGCTATTCATATAAATATCCATAGCAAGGTAGCTTGCTCACCCGACGAACTAGGTCAATAGAATTACAAAAATATGTAGTGTGGTGGTATCTGTCGTAGATGGATCGCCGAATCCACTGTTTTACAAAACATCTTGATGTTTTACATAACTGCGTCATTATGTAAAACAACTGAACAACAGCAGCATTCAGCTGGATTGTTATTGCGCTACTGTTAACAAAATGGTTACCCACGTTTAGACGTTTTGTAGAGTAGCTTATCTGCAGTTACAATATGCTTTTTGTGTGGTTTATAATGCTGAATAGGTCGCATTGACTAAGCAAGGGCACAATGGTCAATTGGTTTAAGTTCTAACCTAACTTAATGCAGCAATCCGCGCGCGAACCAATATCGATAAGCGGTGCCGGGGCAGCTAGAGTTGCAAAGGACTCGAGTCTTCGAATCCTAATTTTAAAGACTCGACTCCATTATGCAAGACTCAGTGTGCTCAAAAGGCTTGGAGTCTATAGATAAGCACTCGAGTCTTAAAGAAAAACTCGGAGCATAAAGGTGAAACTTGTACCTCATCATTCGAAAAGATTCGAAAGAAGGCAATAAATTCAAATTAGTGGTTATGATGTAACTTTGCGCATAAAAAAATCTGAAGAGTTATTTGAGTTTTTTCGAATGATGTGCTACAAGACTCGAGTTCATTTTAAGACTTGAGTCACTTTTAAGACTCGAGTCCTTTTTAAAACTCGAATCCCTTTTTTAGACTCGAGAATGACTCCGGCTCGGCTTGACTCTAGACTTCGAACCTTTTGAGGACACTGAGTAATTGAGTCGAGTCTTTAAAATTACGACTCGAGGACTCGAGTCCTTTGCAACACTAGGGGCAGCGGCTTGCGAGGCGGCGAGCCACCTTGCCGGAGTTCCGCCATGGGATCTGGAGGCAAAGGTCCTCGCGTACATGTGGGAGTGGCGCGAGGAGGCGAAACGCCGGGGCGAAACTCCGCTGCCGCGACAAATCGCGGCACGGCGGACAGAGCTCCGGTGTGATCTCATGGCGACATGGCGGGTACGATTGTCGCAACCCAGTGCTGGGCACGCCACAATTGCGGCGGTAAGTCCCCTCTTTGAGGAGTGGATAGAGAGGCGCCACGGCGTCCTCACCTTCCGCCTGACGCAGGTTCTCACCGGGCATGGGTGCTTCGGTGGGTTCCTGTTCAGGATAAAGCGGGAGGATACGTCCGGGTGTTTCCATTGCGAGGATCGTCTGGAGGACACGGTGGAGCATACGGTGGAGGTGTGCCCTGCCTGGGCGGAGCACCGCCGTGTCCTCGTGGAGGCGATCGGCGGCGGCGACCTCTCGCGCCCGGCCCTGGTGCGAGCCATGGTACGGAGCGAGAGGGAATGGGAAGCCGTCACCTCCTTCTGCGAAGCAGTAATGCTCGCGAAGGAGGAGGCGGGGCGCGTGAGGGAGTGGCAGTCTCTGCGCCCTCACGTCCCTAGCCGCCGCAGGAGGAGACGCCCCGGGCGTCGGGAGTCGATAGCGAACTCCCGGCCACCGTAGGCGCGAGCTTGCGGGTGGCGAGCAATGGGTAGCTCGCCGCCCGGTAAGGACCAAGCTCGGGTCGACGGCGCGTAGTGTTCCACGCGCGCCTCAAAGAGATGTCAGCAGCAGTGTAGGGGTCTACTAGGACCGATGCCTGCCGGGGTCGCGTGATTGTTCGAAAGAGATACCGTGACCCTGGCACATGGGCAACTGATGGAACACGGGTGGGTTTTAGTCAGTAAAAGTTTGACACGCCCTCCCGCTCCGCCCAGAGCGGGAGAAGTCATTTGATGATTTCCCATACTGAAAAAACAAAAAAAAACAGGTGCAGCGGCTTGCGTGGGCTACTTCCAAGTCCGTCGCGGTTACTTGCCTATTTAGTATTTTTAGGACTGACTCTTATAATCCTCTGAATATTATATTCGAATACTCCTTTAAATCACTGTTTTCACTTGAGTTAGATGCCTTTTTTCCATCATATACACATATAGAAGACCCACTTATGCCACAAATTGCTAAACTTATTGAAAACACCAGTCTGTCTCTGTCTTGTTAAAAATATTGACATAAATAGAAGGATATTTTAAATAGCTGCCAATAAAATCAATATTGTACATGAGTATATATTCATCTTGACCAACAGAATCTTTTGCTGTACCCAGTCCGTGACACATTTCACCCGTTTGCTATTTGTAACGTCTATCAGATTCGAAAAAATCGTATTCATAATGATTTCTTTTTGTTCCAGGTAAACACTATAAATTAGAGGACAAACAATAAGCTTTAAATGTCTTCAGCGTCATATCTTTACAAAATGCTTTACTATAATAAATAATTATTAGGGTTAGACTTTGTATTCGAGCAACGCAAGTCTATTCACATTTTAACTATTGATTTTGCATCACTTGCAAAATCACAGTAATCTTTATTCCCGTCACAATAAGGTTGCTGTTGTTCTAACAAGTCTGTAAAAATCACAGCAATCTTTATCCTCGTTATAATAAGGTTACTGTTGGGTTAGTGCTACCAGAGGTAAAAATAACGCAAAGCTAAAGCATTTAACTAAAGCATTTAATTTATTAATACTGACTTACTGATCGACTCATCAACGCCCAGCTCAATCTCTTTATGAGGTAGACAAGGAATAAGATCGGATTATTCTAATTGCCGGGATAGAGAATATAGGGCGGACGAAGTCGTTGGAAAAGTGCTTGTGTAAAATAAACTTTTTCAAGTGAAAATATCCCTCCACTAAGTCTTTCTATACAATGTATGAGTATTAAAAAAAGACAAATATAGATACTACCATTTTGCATTATTTTTATAAAGCCACACCTGCAGAAGGGGAATATGATGTAGTGTTACTTTGAAAGTCAGTACAATATATTAAGTTATTGGTTCTGTGCAGATAAGTCTAAATATTACCAATATTAGATTATTTTTTTGTCATCACTAATACTTATCAGTGGTCATTATGGACATAATTAGTGACACTCAAGGCCATTCTATTTTACACTAGCTTCTTCCTGCGACTTGGTCAGTAAAATATTTTTTAAATAAGAAAAAAATATAAATAATAATAGTTTTCATTTTATCTTTTGATTTGCTGCAGAGAGCCATGTGCACACCAAGCTTATATTATGAAATATTTTACTTATTCCATTCGCCTGCTCTTCCAAAATTATTTGGGGTTGGTGAAGTATGTCTTATTAATTCTTTAGATTTGAATAACATGAGTATTATATTATGGATATTAATTTCCAAATAAACTAAAACTTAAAAGATGTTATGTTTTTTATTTATTTTTATCCCTGTGCCCGCGAGTCGATTCTCATACGCAATCCTAGCAAAAGTGTGGCTGACATTGGCATGGTCACCATCAGGTATTTTATTTTTGATAACTGGATACCCGTATCCGCGGATTATCCGAGGGAGAAGATTGGCGGATCTTTTACCGTATTAATTTTCAATACGTAGATGAAATTCTATTATAAGGTAGCAATCAAAAACTATTAATTATTCATATTTGATTTGAAGAAATAAAGCATTATTTCTTCAAATCAAATATTAAGTGTGCGCGACGCAAGTCGAAACATTTCCTGAGTCCGAGGAAAATTATTTTATAGCATAAAATAACATAACATAACATCACGCCTTGTTTCCCCGAAGGGTTAGGCAGAGGTGTACCTATAGTACACCCACATTTCGCCTGTTATGTTTAAGTCCCATGTAATAGGGGGCGAGCCTATTGCCATCAACCGGGCACAAATCCAGACTCCAGGCTGCTACTGAGAAATTCCAGATGGAAAAACCCAATAAACTTTGCCCGACCTGGGAATCGAACCCAGGACCAGTTAGCAAAAAATAAAAAAGCAAATTGTAGCTCCATGTGTCTACTTTTCAGATATGACCATGAATTTTTTTTTATCATGTTTGAGTCTGGAGAAATCCCAAGGATACTACCAAAAAAATTTTTCCAATTTTTTTCTCGTCCTAAGGAAAACTTATTTTTGGTGGTAAAATTTGGAACTAAAGCATAAAGGTTAGTACAGACAACAGCACATCAGACTACCCATGTTGACCTTGAACGCTTTATGAGCAACAACAGCGAGAATCGTGCGAAAGAGATATATAGCTTTTTGTCAGTTCCTGCTCGTAATGTTTCGTGTTGCAGTGCGTACATGAGGGTGTGTGCGTACGTGAGAGTGTGTGCGTACGTGAAGGTGTGTGCGTATGCGTATTGTGGTGTAGAATTAGATACTTATGCGATAAGAAATAGCGACGCGGGTGAAAACTTGAATCAAATCTAAATAATAGCATGATAATAAAACAAGCGGCCCGCGCAATGTCTAAAATACCAATGAAAGCTTATAATCCTTTTTTAATTTAAATGATCTTTTACTTAATCCTTCATTTTTACAAATTTGTTGGAAAATGACCCGTAAGTATTAAGTAGGTATTACCTACTCATTTAAACAGGTAGTTAGGTATGGTATACACCGTTACACAATTAATTAGCGAAATTTCATGCTCTCGATGAGGTATAATCGGATGAGAGAAAAACACTTTTTATTTCGAGCAGGTTTCCTAGTGGAGACCGCGTTTCGGCAAACGTAGTGTGGGATGCCCCCCCAGCTAGATGTCCTGATGACCTTAAAGCAGTGGTTCCTAACCTTTTTAATATCACTACCCCTGTGAACAAGTATGGGAATTGAGTTTACCCCTAGCTAATTTAAAATAATTAAAACCACACAAATTTGAATGCAAATATGTTTATTATGTAAGAAATTGCCCGTTTAGGTAACTAGTAAAGTATCTCGGAGTTAACTAGTGTGAAGGTTGAAATTGCTTTGCATTCGCAAGTTTGACAATATTAGGTTCGGTTTCACTCAACGCGCATCTCATGTCATGCTCAACATTCAGACGGTTTCTGGCTTTTGTTTTTAATGCAACAAGAGTTGAGAAACCAGTTTCACATCTGTAAGTTGTAGCAAATGGAATCAACATTTTTAAAGCTCTGTCCGCTATAATAGGGTATTCTGCAGCTGCTTTTCGCCAAAATGTGCTGAGTTTATCATTTTGAAAATCAACTTTTAATGAGTTATTCTCCCGCAGTCCGAGAAACTCTACTTTCGCTGACACATCTTCGTCCTTGAAAATATCGACGCAAGTAGAAAATGGTCTTAAAATCCAGGAGTAGGACTCACGACTGTCGATATTCGGAAAATATTGCTGCAGTGAGTCTATCACGGCAGTTAAATGTTGAACCACGGAATTTTCAAACGTGATTTTGTCTTGTTTATTATTTACTAATTGCTCACTTAGTTGTATAAACATTGACACATCACCAGCTTGGACTCTACGTTGGTAAAGTTCCAATTTGCGCAAAAAACTTGCGATTTTATCCTGCAACGTCAAAATGTTCGTTTCATTTCCTTGCAGTGAAATATTCAGACTATTAATTTCAGTGAAAAAATCAGCAAGGTACGCCATCTTTAGAACAAATGTTTGGTCTGTAATTTTTGCATAATATTCTTTTTCTTTTTGTGTTCTCTGATTTTCAAAAAACAATCCAATTTCTTCTCGTATTTCGTAAACCCTACTTAGAACTTTGCCTCTTGATAACCAACGTACCTCTGTATGGTACAAAAGAGCATTAAATGTAGCACCAACTTCATCGCACAAAACTTTGAATAATCTTGAGTTAGTAGCGCTGCCTCGAATATGATTAACAATTTTTACTATGTCACTCAACGTGTTTAGCAAATCTGGTGGAAGCGTTTTCACAGCCAAAGCGTAACGGTGTATTAAGCAATGATAGCCGAAAACTTGAGGAGCAACTTGTTTCACGAGTGCCTGAAAACCAGAACGGATGCCCATCATGGAAGGCGCCCCGTCTGTACAAGTACCAACCAGCTTTAACCAGTCCAGGCCATTTTCCTCAATAAACTCATTTAGCGTTTGAAATACGTCTGCGCCGCAAGTAGTAGTGGGCAAAGACTTGCAGAACAAATATTCCTCCTTTACATCATCATCTTTAATGTATCGTGTAAACACCAATAATTGTGAACACGAAGCAACATCTGTGGACTCGTCCAACTGCAGCGCAAACATAGGACTTTCCTTTATTTCAGAAATAACGGTTGCTAGAATATCGGCACTCATTTCACAAATGCGACTTTGAATAGTAGTGTTTGAGAGTGAGATTTGTTTAATCTTAGCTACATGTTGCTCACCTATAACAAGTGTTACTGCATCTAACAAGCAAGGTTTGATGAGATCCTCTCCTATAGTATGTGGTTTTTTATTACGTGCAATGCGATAAGCAATTTTGTATGAAGCTTGAAGGCATGATTCATTTGCTTTCTGTATATTCCCAGTAGAATCCATGCGCGAAGACTTCAGAATCTTCTCCTTTTTCTTAAAAAAATCTATATTTTTATCTGCGAACTCCTTGTGAACCTTAGCAAAATGTTCCTTTAATTTGCTCGGTTTCATGCTTTCTGGATTAAGCACTTTATTACACAAAACACACTGAGGCTTTTCTATATTTTTGTCTACGATGCTTGTGAAACCCCATTGTAGAAATGCTTCTTTATAAGTGCGCTTTTTTCCAGATGAAGTAGAAGCCATTTCAAAAACACCTGTAAAATGGTAACTAGCTTCGAGAAACGGGCCACTGTAGGTACCTAAAACAAAAGTCAACTAATACATACCTACGTAATAAAATCACTCGTGACAACATTAACAAAACAATATTAACGTGACGATATTAACAAACGCTGCTTACCTTTGAATTTAAATAATTCAAAAATACGATTTCTGCAATGCGCGGCGGCACAAATAAAATGCGTGTTCTTCCTAAGCTTAGGTAAACAAAATGAACTTCGCCGCACGTCGCCGCCGGTCCGGCCGCCGCCGCTAGTCATGCGGTGCTTCACCCCTCCCACACCGCCGCTCACCCGCCGCCGTCGCCGTCAGCCGCGCGCATGAGAGCGCCGTGCTACCGTTTACCGTACTATTATTTTGTTAATTGCTATTTTAATACTATTTCGTGCCATCCCGTGTTACCCCTCTAGAATCTCCGTTTTACCCCTGCAGGGGTAATTACCCCCAGGTTAGGAACCACTGCCTTAAAGGGTTGGCTGGGACAGACTGGATGCGGAAAGCGGGGGACAGGGTGTTGTGGCGCAGCCTGAGAGGTCTATGTCCAGCAGGGGACTGCGGATTGTATTTTTACGAAATTTAATGCAGAAAACGCGTAACACAATCATCGGCTTGAAATTTTGAAAGATATATGAATATACCAATCACGAACGTGTCTGAAGCTTAGCCAATTAATTACCTACACTAAGCCTCTTAACAGTCCACCGTGTTTGAGATTAACGTTTCGCCCACTATGCAATCTTATTACTATAACGTTGAACTTAGTAACGGAATTACCTACCGAGATTTGCTTTTACAGGCAAGTTCAACCTTATTGTGCTAGTAATAAGATACGATTGGTTATGAATGTTCAAATAAAATTCTAATCTATTATTTATCGTTTCTTCGTTCGTTACATCCGAAATATATACTTACTAATATTATAAATGTGAAAGTAACTCTGTCTGTCTGTTACGCTTTCACGACTAATCACTGAACCTATTTTGATGAAATTTTGTACGGGTTCAGTTTGAACCCCAAGAAAGGACATAGGCTACTTTTTATTCCGCGACTTTGTCTGCGGCCGCGATAACCGCCGTTTACGCAAACGAAGTCGCGGGCAAAAGCTAGTATTTTTTAAATGAGTTTCTGTGTTTTTTACGCATCATCATGAAATGTTGCATGTGACACGTTGTCAGGGGTCAGAAATATCAAAATAAAATGCGGAGTAACAATATTAATGTTTTTATTTTTAAACATTAATTTAATAAAAAAAATAAAAAGAGAATACTTTAAATTAAAATATACCTACAACTAAATTTATACAACCAATATAGTAGATTAAAAACAAGTAGATAATATTTATTATTTACAAGTTTTTATATTAATTGATTTTTGTAACAGATTATTAATTATACAGTTACCGTCAAACGAAGCATCTTTAACTTCCGTGGTTATCTTTACCTAAGCATACCTTAGTAGTTTTAATTAAATATTTTTTTTGTCTGGGGCAGTTGACGCAATTTTAGGCATACTGTTTGATTTTATATTAAATTGTGCTATCCCAAAAAGATTTTTAAGTTAGCCACTTCGTTAGTTCTCAAAATAGGGTGCTATTTCGTTCTATGTGGTCAATTATGTTTGCGGCGGCATCGCATAAACATTGTTTTTTCCTACAGAAAATCAAAGTGCAGGTAAGTGACTTATATTAGATAGTATGTGGTATATAGTTATTAAGATGTATCACAATGATTCAATCTTATAAATTTACTATTTCTTGAATGATTGGAAAAGGTAATGATGTTTGATGTTAGGTAAAGTTACCTCGCTTTGCACGAAGGCGACTTTACCTATGACTAGGGTTGTCAAATTTAGCACGCCTAAGTAATCTACTTTTATGTGGGAACTGTTTTGGGCTTTCGTTCAGTTATTCAGGACTTTAAATATAATAGCTATCGATTTTTTTCTATTCGTTTATGAAATATTTTGGTGTGAATGAAATACATGTGTAACAAATTTAATGACTGGCCTGTTAGTCCAGTGGTTAGTGACCCTGTCTGCTAAGACGGAGGTCGTGGGTTCGATTCCCACCCAGGAAAAATCTTTGAGTGATGAGCACCATTATTTGTTGTGTCTGTGAGAGTTCTTTTTTATACTGTTTAACGAATATTCTTGATTATAAATACGCTTAGTATTTAATTGTTTACTGTTTTTAGGCAAAGTTTTAATGTCTTGAATAGTTTTTACTACCGTGTTTACAACCACAATAGATATTAAACTGTAATGCATAAACAAAAGTCCCTATCACTTGGTTTCTTAATAAATAATTAATTTAAAAAAATGTTAATGTTTTATTATTTTTTGACAACCCTGATGGCATTCACCCGTTTCTATGACAATTTAGATATTCTTGTGGCAACTTTCTCTATGTATTGGTAGTGCTTGATAAACGAAGATGGTAGTTTCGAAAATAAATACATCGCTTTTTTAGCGCCGGGAATATTAGTAACTTTGCGTCGCGTGCATTTTGCGACACACGTTCAATATAAACGTAGGCTAGGTAAAGTTGCCAAAAATGTGTCAATTTTACGCTGCTCATACTTTTGGTTAATATAGCGATACTATGTGAGATTTAGTAGAATTCATTGGTTCAACCTAAAGAGACACACCTTTTTTACAAAATAAATCAATAAAAACTTAAACAACTAGCTCCGTGTAAATTGCATAAAATTAAAAAAATATAGTAATGTTGCCACGTTTGACGGTACCAAAACCAATGGCTGCCAAGCAAAATCAAATGCTGCCACCAACCAAAAGTAAGCTTTAACCTGGATTAGTAATTTGACTGGCCTGTATAAGGCTCAACACCCTCTGGCGGCACGGCACGTTGTAACATGCCGTGACATCCCGAATTGTGCACGCTGACCATGATGAAATAAGATCTCAAATCATTTGGGCTTTTTAAAATCCCTTATCGTGCCATGCCGCGAGTGGGTGACGGCCCTAACTTAAATTATCGTCAACAATAGTATTGGTGAAATTCTCAAGAATATAACAATGCGAATTATACAATTTCAATTAACAGTTTTATATTATCTTAATCACGTTAATAGAAAAGTTATCCGTTGCGCCTTCACGGCCAAACCTCTAGGCAATTGTGATGAAAACTTTGGAGATAGTTTGAAGCCTGGGGAATGACATAGAGGAAGCTAGTTTATTATGATACAACATCAACAAACAACATGTCTGGCGTCCTTCCCATCAAACAATAAAAGAATAATTGTTTGAGAAACAGTGGTTGAAAATACCTTTATTTTGGTAAATAATTAAATTTCAACAGTAAAATACTACATAAGGATTGTTTTTTTTTTTGGACATCTCGTAGTTAACCTGAAAAGATTTTTCTACTTAAACGGATGGTTCTAAAAAGTTACCTTTTTAGGCCTCCAGCCGGGGCTTATAAGGATTGTAAAACTGTGCTACTCTTTATTGTGTCAGTTTGCGAGACTGGATTAGGGTTGCCAGGTACAGGGTTATCATCAGTTATGGGGCAATCGGGCGCTAATATACCTAAACTTCACTTTTATTCTCACGAAAGAATAATACGGACATGCCTTTGAGAATCCCGGATCCTGGAATCGTTTGAAATTCCGCAAAAAATGTTACTGCATAAAAAATATAGTTAGAACTCGTTGCGGATTTTTTTTTAATACTTACTCGTACTTTCAAGATGGCTGCTCCTTGTAAAACTCTCATTGTATTTAATTATTTTTTTTAGATTTAAAAAGCCGATTCTAATAGAACTTTTAATTTACAATGAAAGTTTTTATGAGGGCTGGTTTAGTTTCATTGATATTCCATTTGTTATGAATAAAAATCATCATCATCATTTCAGCCAAAAGACGTCCACTGCTAGACATAGGCCTCCCCCAAGCTCCGCCACTTCGACCGGTTTTGTGCTTGCTACATCCGGCGGATTCCTGCGGCCTACACAAGGTCATCGGTCTATGAATAAAATAAAGATACTAAATCAAAATAACCACTGCCATAATTTCATTTAGTTTTTTATAGCTGTTTTTACAAAATTGTGCAGTACCGGGAACGCAGGATTACTTATTTATTCAGAAAGGAATGTGCAAAATAAAATTCTATTCTATTCTATTCCACATTATCTTTCAAGGGAAGAAGTTTAGGTAGATAAGCGCCCGATTATCCGATGTCTAGTTATAATTTCCGGAACAATTCAACAAAAGAAAAAACTCTTTTTAATTTAAAATACAGATTTTTTATACACATAATAAATTGTCATGTCACATACTAAATTATCACCCACCCAAAGGCTGACCTTGGGCAGTGTAGCTTAACTTAGCAAAACCAACTACCAGCACCACTAGGTAAATCAAAGACGAGTCGCCACGCCAACTATCGGATTTACTAGCGGCTATAGATATTTCACATCAAAAAAATAATAGTATGTGTCCGGAATTCGGGACCGTAAAATATACGTAAAATATACTGGGCACGGGACACGACATAAAATTCCGGGAATTTCCCAGCCATCTAGTAATCCTAGGATGGATGGATGGCTAATTGTTTCTTTTTCACGCCTTAACGTTTAAAAGGATTCCAGTGAAACTTGGCACTTAAATAGACTTAGAACCGGGAGAATGAAGTGCATTGTTTACTAGTGCCGTAGAAGTTTCCAGCGTCCTTCAAGCGCGCCTTCTGACGGTGTCCATGGAAATCTAAAACAAAAACAATTTTGACAATCTAAATACTTACACAAGATTCTTTGTTATGACAAATTATTAATATAACATAGACATTTAAACAAACCTTTTTTACAGTCCATTCAACCGATTTTGACTTTTATACCGTAGGCATAAGGATGACATTAACAGCAATAAAAATGGTTACAATACCAACAGAACTGTTTACTGCAGCTACCATTTGTCATATCACAATAGAAGCCAAAATCGGTTGAACGGACTGTAAAAAACGTTTATTTAAATATCTAATCCTATTCAAAATCTATACTAATATTATAAAGCTGAAGAGTTTGTTTGTTTGTTTGTTTGATTGAACGCGCTAATCTCAGGAACTACTGGTCCGAATTGAAAAAATATTTTTGTGTTGGGTAGCCTATTTATCGAGAAAGGCTATAGGCTATATAATATCACACTACAACCAAGAGGAGCGGAGCAGTAATGAAAAATGTTGCTAAAACGGGGAAAATCGCACAGGTAGGCGATTCGACGCGACGGGAAGGGTCGGGGGAACAAGAAATTGAACGCGGACGAAGTCGCGGGCAGAAGCTAGTGGAGTATAAATGGCTATGAGATGGTTAAAAATTATTCTTTAAAATATAAGCATACACAAATAAATGTCGAATTGAAAACTGCCACCTTTTTTGAGGAAGGTTATAAAGAACTGAAGATTTATCTAATAGTAACAAAATAACATTTACTGAGTCGGCCGAGCGCCGAGCGCGAGCGCCTTTCCAATTACATGTCTATTAGGTAGTAGGTATTATTTTAATCAATTTTGTTATAGATCGGGGCACGTAAGTTAATACGATAGCGGTCATCCACGCAGGTAACAATTATAGATAAAAGTGTTAGATGTAAACTCCACAGTTGCCCGTACTAAAAAATCTTAAGGAAAATCGTGAATTCGTCGTATTTAAATGTATTTTAACACGCTTTTATAAGCGTCATACGAATGTTAGTATGTGCTTATGTAACGGAAACTTTAAACATGATTTTGACCCTCTTCAAAACGTCGGATTAACTCGAAATTTGGCATACTTTTTCAAGGACCGATAAGAATACATAGTTTTATAAAGGCCCTCACCAGATAAGCCGGGGTAAAATACCCATTGTAATCGGGCTATTTTTTTTTCTGAAATACCTTATACTATGGCCAATATCTTAGCCCAGTTTCAACTCTGAAATATCACGCGTTTATGAGTAAAATATTATTAATTTTAATCAAATCACCTAACACCAGCAAATTTTGCTGAAGTTCTGTATCTTCGTCATCCTTGTCGTTAAAATACTCTCGCTACCTAAAGGAATGTCTAAACAAGTATCCTGTGCTTTTTTATCTTTTAGGCGCTTGTGGCTAAGTAACAACAGCCGCACGGGTCGATCGTTTAGGTTAAGCTGCGCTTGCCGCGGTTGGTCCGTGGATGGGTGACCATCTACATACAAAGACCCTTCCGTGCCTCGGAAAGCACGTAAAGCCGTTGGTCTCGGCTGTCTTTCGACTGTGACGGGCTTCTGCCCGAAAGTCTGACAACCAGTCTTACCGAGAGGTATCGTATTACCCTGGGTTGTGGAGGTCAGAAAGGCAGTCGCTCCATGTAAAATACTGGTACTCAGCTGCATCCGGTTAGACTGGAAGCCGACCCCAACATAGTTGGGAAAAGGCTAGGCAGATGATGAGCCGGCGCGAAATGTTACGAATACGATAAGACACTTATCGTTACATGCATAAGTTTCATTAAGGTTATGACCAGAAACCCGCAAGAGTCATGGTGTCATTAACCACAATCTTTTCGTTGTGAATACACAACGAAAACACAAAAATAACAGTACTTTTATGTAAACACGTATACGCTGCACTTAAAGTATCGGGAATGGAATATTTCCACTGTTCCTGTCATATTAAAATCTTTTTAATTGAAAACTCCTCGGTTTTAAAAATCGAATACCATTTATTTATTTAAAAAAAGATTCTCGGTCTTGCTTGTCACAAGGTTTTGTCAAACTTGTTTAGTCGTTGAGAAAATGGAATCGACTCGAGAAAATTCAACAGCTATGATTTATTATGACTTTCGAAGTGGTTTAACACAAAAACAGTGTGTTGACCGGATGATTTCTGGATTTGGTGATGAAGCCCATCCAAAACCACAATTTATCGCTGGTTACTGAATTTCAACGTGGACGTGTCAAGCTCAGTGATGATCCCCGTCAAGGTCGTCCAAAAACTGCAGTCACCCAAGAAAACGTTGATGCTGTAGTAAGCTGATTGAGGAAGATCGACATGTGACATACCGCGAAATTCAGGCAACTTTAGACATTGGCATGAGTCAAATACAAATAATCGTGCATGAACAATTAGGTGTAAAAAAGTTGTTTTCCCGATGGATACCGCATTCGCTCTGTGAAGAGCAAAAAGCGGCTCGCGTGACTTGGTGCGATAGAACTCTCGAAAGATTCCACGCAGGGTCCTCAAATGCTGTATACAACATCGTGTCAAGTGACGAATCCTGGATATACGCGTACGAACCAGAAATAAAAAACCAGTCACGAGTTTGGGTGTTCGAAAATGAGTTAAAGCCAACAAAAATTGTTCGTTCACGGAGTGTTGCAAAAAAAATGGTGGCCACGTTTGTCTCCAAAACCGGCCATGTTGCGAGTTGCGACTATTCCTCTTGAGGGACAAAGAACAGTTAATGCAGAATGGTATGCTAGCATTTGTTTGCCACAGGTCGTTTCTGAACTCCGTAAAGAGAACCGCAACCGCCGCATCATCCTCCATCACGACAATGCGAGTTCTCACACCGCGCACAGAACAAAAGAGTTTTTAGAGCAAGAAAACATAGAATTATTAGACCATCCGCCGTACAGCCCAGACCTAAGCCCTAATTCTGCCCGCGACTTCGTCCGCGTTAAATTTCTTGTTTCCCCGACCCTTCCCGTCGCGTCGAATCGCCTACCCGTGCGATATTCCCCGTTTTTGCAACATTTTTCATTACTGATCCGCTCCTCTTGGTTATAGCGTGATGTTATATAGCCTATAGCCTTTCTCGATAAACAGGCTACCTAATAAAAAAAGATTTTTGCATTTCAGACCAGTAGTTCCTGAGATTAGCGCGTTCAATCAAACAAACAAACTATTCAGCTTTATAATATACTAGCTTCTGCCCGCGACTTCGTCCGCGTCAAATTTTTGCTCCCCTGACCCTTCCCGTCGCATCGATTTGCCTGCTAGTTTTCGTCCATATTTCGTTGCTGCTCGCTCCTTTTGAGTTATAGTGAGTCAACCTTAAAAGATAGACATATGCTCTCGCGGACTTTTTTTTTGAACTTTTTAAAAGAAACAACTCCGTTATACATGATTTTTGCGTTACTTTAACCGTTTACGCAGCGCACGCAACGGAAACTCTCAAAAGGAATACATTTTCCCCGTTTTTGCAACATTTTTCATTACTGCTCCGCTCCTCTTTATTGTAGCGTAATGTTATATAGCCTATAGCCTCCCTCAATAAATAGGCTACCCAACCCAAAAAGAATTTTTCAATTCGGACCAGAAGTTCCTGAGATTAGCGCGTTCAATCAAACAAACAAACAAACAAACAAATAAACTCTTCAGCTTTATAATATTAGTATAGATTATATATAAAAGTATAGATTAGTTTAATTATAGATTTATGAATTTATGATGTGATGATATATTCACAAATAGTTTAAATTAGTTTTGTCATTAGTTGTCATATTCGAATCTGAAAAAACTGAAAGTAATTAACTACAAGGCATTTTTTTTTAAGTAAAGTAAGGATATTACGTAAATTGAAAATGCGATATTTTGTTTATGAACATTTTTGGATAATTTTAGTTCTCAAAGGTAGAAATATGTATGAAACGGAAATCTCAGTTGAAATCATGTAAATCGGAGCATTGGTTTGGAAGTTATTAAGAGAATTGCAAAATTGGGAAAATCAGACATTTTGTCACCATAAAAAAACTTAAAAAAAAAACCGACTTCCTCAAAAACACTAGAAAGTGAAAAATAACTTTAATTTCGGAAGTCGGTGTCTTAGGATCTGTATTTGAGTTTTTTGCCACCGACTTCCGAAATTAAAGTTATTTTTCACTTTCTAGTGTTTTCGAGGAAGTCGGTTTTTTTGTAAAAAAGTTTTTATTTTTTACTTTTTAGTTATGGTATCTACCCGCACTAATTCCTATACCACTAATCGCCAGGTGAAATTTAATACTTTACTACTGTTGTAAATCGTTGAGGAATTCCCTTGACTGTCTGTCTATAGTCTCCATCATCAGACCTGTTATGTAAGCCTTATGGGAGCTTTCTCATCAATAGAAACGAACTACACCAGGTAATTGCTGTAAATCGTTGAGGAGTTCCCTCGATTGTCTTTCGGCTCCATCATCAGATCAACTCCGGACCTTAATTAAATAGTAGTGATAAAATTGGCACTTTGAACCGTATAAAGTAACCCCAATAATAGGGAACTGCTGTAAATCGTTGAGGAATTCCCTCAACTGTCTATGGTCTCCATCATCAGACCTGTAATGGCACTTATAGCCCATATAGGTGCAAAGTTCTCATCAATAGAAATGAATTAAGTCCAAACACCGCGTAATTGCTGTAAGTCGTTGAAGAGTTCCCTCGACTGTCTTTCGGCTTCATCATCAGAGCAACCTCAGACCTTCATTAAATAGTAGTGCTTTAAGATAATTAATGAAAGAAATAAAAAACGCACTAGTCGCCACTACGATTTTCGAAGGTTCCCTTCGACTTCTCTGGGATGCCATCATCAGATCCTGGTTTCCTTATCATGGGACCACCCTTGGAATATCTCCTTTCCAACAAAAAAAGAATCATCAAAATCGGTCCATATACGACGAAGTTATCGGTGAACACAAATAAAAAAAAAATAAAAAAAATATATACGGTCGAATTGAGAAACCTCCTCCTTGTTTTGAAGTCGGTTAAAAATGTCTGTCAAAATTAACTTTGACGATAACTTTAACGTCCATACTACGTTGAATACACCGGTTCTCGTCCGATCACCGAAGTTAAGCAACATCTGGCGTGGTCAGTACTTGGATGGGTGACCGCCTGGGAACACCACGTGACGTTGGCTTTTTACTGCCAGGGTCGCGAGATTGTTCGAAAGAGATACCGTGACCCTGGCACATGGGCAACTGAAGGAACACGGGTGGGTTTTAGTCAGTAAAAGTCTGACATGTCCCTCCCGCTCCGCCCAGAGCGGGAGAAGTCATTCGATGATTTCACATCCAAAAAAAAAAATAGTGCGCCGCACTAGTCGTAGGAGTTCACAAAAAAAATACAAAATGCCTAATTCCGCTATGATCCATCGTAAAAACAGTACACAAGCGAGCAGAAAAAATAAAGTAAACGTTTCCTTCCATCGATAAGTAATAATATAATAATACGATATCCCTTGGTAAGACTGGTTGTCAGACTTTCGGGCTTCGGACGTCCCGTAACGACAATCTAAGATCTACGAAAGACAGCCGGGACCAGCGGCTTAACGTGCTTTCCGAGGCACGGAAGGGTCTTGGTATGTAAAGATGGTTACCCACCCACGGACCAACCGCGGCAAGCGTAGTTTTACCTGAACGATCGACCCGTGCGGCTGTTACTTAGCCACAAGCCCTTACACCCATAGCAATACAAATTTTTTAACAAAACTTCATCATCATCAGCCTATAATGTTCCCACTGCTGGGACACAGGCCTCCTCTCGGTGAGAGGGAGTGGGCCATAATCCACCACGCGGGCCCAGTGCGGGTTGGTAGATGTCACATGTCTTCGAATTTTTGGTTCTAAGACATGCCAGTTTCCTCACGATGTTTTCCTTCACCGTTTTGAGAGCAGTGGCGATGAAATAATTTACACAAAGTAATGCGCCTGCTTGGGTTTGAACTCACGACCTTACTACTCGTAAGTCGCGGCCGTTACCACTTGGCCACCACTGCTCAACTACTAACAAAACTTAGGCTCTCGAAAATAAGTTGCATGTTCGCAATAGATTGCGGTTTTTTACTTGGAGAGGTTCATAGAAAGTTATGTGTTAGCAAGTGATGAATATTGAAACAATCGATACTATCTTTAATCGCCTCGGTTTCGTAGTACTGGCGCTTTTATCATTCTTCTGCAACTAGTGCTGTTCATCCTACGAATAACACCAATCGATTCGATATTTTATACGTTTAAACTTTTTGATTGCCTCATGCGAAACAGTCGCACTTGCGACTACTAGACCAATCTAGTAGACTAGACTAATCTAGTAGTTTCGCATGAAGTCTTGGGTTCGATCCCCGGGTCTGGCAAAGCTATAAGGTTTTTCCATTAGAATGTTCCCAGTAGCTGCCCAGAGTCTGGAATCGTGCCCGGTTGATGACAATAGGGTCGCCCCTTGTTATATGGGACTTAAACATAACTAGCGAAGTATGTGAGTACACCTCTACCTAATCCATCGAGAAATACAGGTTATGTGTCATGTTATTTATGTTATTATGAATGGTGTGCAATCGGAGACGCCTACGTCTATGATGTTATTATTTTTACAACGTAATCAATAATTTTAACGAATTGTGTTTTTCTTTTTAGAATTCGACATGATAGTAATTTAAAAGAAATATCTATTGCAGCGACGGGAAATAAAGATTGGTTTCCAAAAGACTATACCATAATTTGTTCGATACATTTTGAGGGAGCAAGCTTTATCGTTTTGATTTTCCCATCACTAAATAGTGCTTGTGACGTAATAGTAGGTAGTCAAAAAATGGCGAATCTGTCGTTGCTCTGATAAGCGCGCCCCAGACGGGTAGGGTTGCCTAGCGTCGAGATAAAGCCGGACGCAAAGTTGTGTAAATAGATAAATTAGATGGTGTCCTGCCAATCCGTCTTTTTGTTAGGATTTTTACTAATTCATTAAATTTTAAGAAGATTTATTTTTAAATAAACGTTATTTTAATTTGTTTTCGTTTCGCGTAGTTTTATTGCAATTACTGAAATTAATTTTTTAATGAATATTAATTGATCAATAATAAAGACGATGGATTAATTTTACTGTTGTTTCATTAGACTTTACGAAGATTTCAAAAACCTTGTCATAATTGAAAAAAAAGGAAATTAATATAAAACGTGGGTGCTTTTTAAGGTATTTTTTTTATTGATCAGGCACCCCACGTTTTTTCCCATTATTTTCTACTTTTTAGTTTGGTTTTCTATGGAAGCGTGTTTTTTTTAGTTTTTTTAAAAACTATTATTCATTTTCTATTTTTAGCATGTTTCGAATTTTGAGACGTATGTCAGCGAAGTTTGTGACGTATGTCAGCGTAGTTTTAGAAGACAGTTTTTTGCTGTCCTGGAAACTCTGGCAAGGATAATGGCTCAAATTTATGAAATTATTTCATTGTCATTGGTCTTTGACAGGTGTGCAAAGTTTGAATGAAATCTGGTCGTTTAAAGTGGGTCAAAATCGCGCTATAAGGAGTCGGTTACAAACAAACATACAAGGGTTCTGAAGCTAATATAAAGCGTTCTAAAAAAAATTCGTCATCTAGGACTAAAAAAATACAGATGTCGGTCTTTTTCACTCAAATGTCCGGCTAAACCAGCTAGTTTATCCGGACATTTGGACAGATCAGTTGGTCTTTAAAACTGAAAAGCCCGACAGACAGACCAGTCGATCTGTCCGGCTTTTCGGTTTTAAGACCTGCCAACCCTACTTGCGGGCCATCTTACATCGCACGGACTTCGATTTAGACTCGTAAATGCGTTTTGGCGCATTCAAGGTCATAGTTCAAAAACTTCCGTGCTGCGAATGATAAAGACTTTTTAAGAACACCATGTTTTATGTAAATTATGAATAAGTTAAGGTGGTAAGTGTCAAGCTACACCATGGACTTACCCTGTACGAAGTTGAGGTTACTCGTATGCTCAGATCGTCTGCAGCCGTCGTGTCTCTCGCGTAGAGTTATGGGTGATGGGATGGGGACTGGTGATGGGCTTTTAAGCTAGGCACCGCTTTCTTGCTACCGCCGAACCCAGAAGTAAACGGTTTTTTCTGGAACGAAACAAATAGCTAAGTATAGTTTATTTGCACATTGTTACCTACTCAATTACTATAAGGCAAAGATGTATTAATTAACAGTTCAATTCCCTACAATAAAAGCTAACTTATAATCATTCAATTGTTTATTTACACACAAACAGAGGAAACACAGGTTTACACCCAATGGGACAGAACGCGATCGAACTAAACTTTCCCGAGTGGTCGTTGAATGAACGAACGGTTTTAAATAAACTGTATATCTGGCGTCAACTGTTAGACTAGTTTACAGTCCTCAGATAAACCAGTTTATTCATCAACAATGTCAACAGGTAGGTAGGTAGATCTGTAGGTAGTTTAGCGTAGGTAAGTTTTGAGTGCGGCGACGAACAATGACACGAGCCAAGGTCAACACGTACTCCTCGCTCAGTGAACGCTAAAGGCTTATTCAGACCGGCGCGACGCGACAGCGCGACGCGATTCTTGTAGAACAATTTCCATGAAGTTCACATAAAAATTGTTCTACGAGTGTCGCGTCGCGCTACCGCGTCGCGCCGGTTTGTAGGAGGCTTAAGTCAAAATAGACTATATTCCAATGCAATAGAACACTAAATACACAATCTCTATTACTGTGGCTAATATATTTTTAAATTTTGTTTACGATGACATGACATCCACGAAAAATATTGTTTATCATAGAGGCTGCCGGTCCTAAGCCTGGAATAATGAAGTGCATTCAATTCTATTCGCTAGTAGGTAAAATTCGTTGATCACTTGAGTTACGACGACAAAACTAGTTCGCGGTTCTTTTAACTACGTAAATGTCTGGTTTATGGTCAACGATAAACAGTCTCGTTTCGTCGACGGATACAATGTCAACAACAATAAAAACAATAGTTCATCGAATTCTGTTGACTTAATTGTAACTCTGAATTTAGGCTTTCACGGTTACTCTACTTGGAACAGCGCGCAGCTTTAGACTTACAGTATCATGAAAACATTATGAAAGAACACAAAGAATATCTCGAAAATTCTATAGAAAAACACCATTTTCAAAATATAATTACAAAAATGTTTACTCACCGTTATGCTCGTCTGGCGACAAATATCTATAACCCAGTCATCCGATCGATCCACTACAATCCACTCAAATCAAAATAAGCGCTATGATGCGCTCGCGTTATATTCGTGTCAAGTGAGCCGCCATTTTTTATTGCACACAGCACGTCACCACGACACCACGAAATTCGGCGACTGACTGACGTATGACGTAATCCATAAACGAACGATGTGTGAGTGATGTTCGGTTAAAATCGTGAACGATCGGTAAAACTCGCAGCGACTGCGGTGGTGTGTGTGTGTGTGGCACAATATTAGCATGGCATTAGTATGTACTAATATAATGCCATACCCACACACAGATAATATCACGCCAAGTGCACTTTCTTTCTAATACTATAGTGCGCGTTGTAGTTATAGGTATGTATAGAGTATAGCCTGACGTGCTGGCGTCTGTACATATGATTGCCACCGCAAAATTTGATAAGTAAACTTTAGTACCTAGTTTTGCCACCGCACAAAAGGACTAGTACTCCATGCCCATAATACTCTATGGCGGTTTGTTACCTAGTAACCGATGACAAATAACAAGACGATAAATATT
Source organism: Aporophyla lueneburgensis (assembly GCA_932294355.1). Lineage (NCBI taxonomy): Eukaryota > Metazoa > Arthropoda > Insecta > Lepidoptera > Noctuidae > Aporophyla > Aporophyla lueneburgensis. Next base: position 13,206,689 of record OW028746.1, on the reverse strand, counting down.
TTGGGTTTTTACAAGGTTTTTACCTAGCAACCGATGACAAATAATACAAACACTTTATACACAAATTTTACAAGTACAGCTATTCACTGTTGTACATAAATACCTATACACCTATTATACTTTCTCATAAACAGCTGCTTATGTATTCGTCCGATTTCGGAGCAGCTCGTCTCGATTCGTGCGAGCTTCGTAGATTCGTACAATACGGCTAGTTGCACGCACACAAACACCGTGTCGAAGACTGCCGAAAAGAAACGACGTTAGACAATGCACGGCCTTCAAGCCACACCTCCGTGCCCGTCGGAGTGGGGAGCGTGAGGTTTTTTTTCGTTACGGAATTTCTGGATTCGGTCCCCGCGCTCAAGGCCCTCGATAGAAGCTATGCAATAGCTTAAAAAGGTTTTTGTAATCACTAAACTAGTTATTTATTGCAACAATAAACCTTGGTATTTTTTACAATCATGATCTTTTTATGAATTATCACTCAATGGTTTTTGCTGTTTTTAGAGTCCAAAAATTGTAGGTAAAAATAGAGCATTCCATAATCTTGTCACATGCAGTACACGCAAAATCTTAAGAGCCCTCTTACAAAATTTGAACGCTCGAGTTTAGGTAAAAGACGGCAATCTTATGTATGTGTGCGTAGCTATCCACACATGCACAATACAAACAGTGTAACGCGAGTGTCGAGCCGGTCTAAACAATCTTGATCCGTTAGAATTATAATGCGGTATTTAGATATTTATGAAAATACTTATTTTATTTATCCAGTCTAATAAAGATTTCTAGACTAATAAAAAAAAATACAACTATATGTTATTGTATACTTTTACAATAAAAATTAAAAATTAAAACAATTACATATTGGTGCCGATTCTGTTGTACACCGAACTAAACTAACAAAACTATCTCTAAAATTGCTTACTTTTAGCTATGAGAATTGTTACGCTATTCTGCAAGACATAATCTCTTTTAAAAATTATTTTGACACGACTAAAATCAAATTTGACAATCGCGACTCAACGTGGTATTTTTAGGGTTCCGTTGTCAAATGGCAAAAACGGAACCCTTATAGATTCGTTATGTCTGTCTGTCTGTCTGTCCGTATGTCACAGCCACTTTTCTCCGACACTATAAGAGCATGCTGTTGAAACTTGGTAAGAAGATGTATTCTGTGAACTGCATTAAGATTTTTACACTAAAATAGAAAAAAAAAACAATAAATTTTTGAGTTCCCCATAGTTAGAACTGAAACTCAAAAAAAAAAAATTTCATCAAACCCATACGTGTGGGGTAAAATGGTATAGAGGTTTCTAATATATTTTTTTTCTAAACTGAATAGTTTGCGCGAGAAACACTTCCAAAGTGGTGAAATGTGTGTCCTCCCCCCGTAACTTCTAAAATAAGAGAATGATAAAATTAAAAAAATATATGATGTACATTGGTGCCGATTCTGTTGTCACAAAATTCTCTAAAATAAACTAAAAATCACTAAAATTTGGTTTATTCCTGTCAAACGACGATTTCCTATTCTGAAATAGACTAAAATGACACAACTTAACTATATTTTAGTTTGACAGCACTAAGATTGCACGAGTTATTAGTTTAGTGAAAATGATAATTTTGCTTTTCTGAGTTTGCCGGTTTTCACCAAAAATGTTGACTAAAATAATTTATTTTAACTAAATCTGACTATTTTTAATCGCGATTAAAAAGGTGTGGAATAAAACTAGTGGTCATGAACTAACATTCTCAACAACGCCTCGCCTTCACGTGCAAAAACAGTTCTGTACTTTTTATTTTCCTTTTGCTTATATATTGAAAATGGCGTGTCCTATCGCAAAAATAATGAAATTTTCGACCCCCTTAGTACACCCCGGAACATTTAAATCTCAACACGTGGGTAACATTTTTTTTATATTTTTCAAACAAAAGTGAAAAATTCCATATAAAACACGTCCAGGCTGCACCGTAGCACGCGCCTTCGTCTCTCAAAAAAATCATTCTACGCAATACACACACAAGTAAACGTTGCGAAAACAAAAGAAAAAAAAAATACCACGCTGAGTCGCGATTGTCAAATTCGATTTTAGTCGTGTCAAAATAGTTTTTAAATTTAGAGATTTTTCCTTGCAGAATAGCGTTACAATTCTCATAGCCAAAAGTAAGGAATTTTAGAGATAGTTTAGTTAGTTTAGTTCGTGTTCAACAGAATCGGCACCAATACCATGTAAACTTCCACCAAAAATTGGTTTGAACGAGATCTAGTAAGTATTTTTTTTAATACGTCATAAATCGTAAACCGCAATTTACCTTTCATTCAATCAACTCAATTATAAAAATTAAAAAAAAAAACGTTTAATTTCATAAACATAAACCTTTTGCATAAACCGAGAATACATACAGGTTTGTACGGAAACCTCGGTGCGCGAGTCCGACTCGCACTTGGCCGGTTTTTTTTCTTTTGGCTTCGCAACTTAGTACTTGTGCGCTACGCAATGAACTTGCTGAGATACGAAGGCGCGCGCAAGGGGGCATCCTGGACGTGTTTTATATGGAATTTTTCATTTTTGTTTAAAAAATAAAAAAAAATATTACCCACGTGTTGAGATTTATATGTGTGGGGTTATGGGTATGGTATAAAGGGGGTCGAAAATTTCATTATTTATATAGGACACGCCATTTTCGAGATATAAGCAAAAGAAAAAAAAATACAGTACTGTTTTTGCACGTGAGGCGAGGCGTTGCCGTTGGTGTGAATTTTTGTTCATGACCACTAGTTTTACTCCACACCTTTTTACACAATTCCACACTATTTTTAATCGCGATTACGCGATTAAAAATAGTCCGATTTATTTAAAATAAATTATTTTAGTCAAATTTTTTCTACAATCTATTAAAATAATGGTTTACTTGATAAATAACGAAACTCTTATTAAAAAAAAAATAAAATGCGAAGAGTAGCAAAATGTTGTAGTCGTAGTATATTTTTGCCTTCACGATACGAGTACCCGTAAACTGAGACGCGGGAAAAATTGACATAGATCCTTCCCCGTTGGGCGCTTGCGCCGTACTAAACGCTGCTCTTTTTTTTTTTTTTTTTTTGTGTGCGGCATCTCGTAGTTAATCCTGAAAAGATTGTTACTACTTAAACGGATTGTGGCCCGGCGAGTTCTAAAAAGTTACCTTTTTAGGCCTCCAGCCGGGGCTTATTATACTTAAAAAAACTTTTTTACAAAAAAAAACAACCGACTTCCTTAAAAACACTACAAAGTGAAAAATAACTTTAATTTCGGCAGTCGGTGTCTTAGGATTTGTATTTAAGGTTTTTGCCACCGACTTCCGAAATTAAAGTTATTTTTCACTTTGTAGTGTTTTTAAGGAAGTCGGTTGTTTTTTTTTTGTAAAAAGTTTTTATTTTTAAATTTTTAGTTTTGGTATCTACCCCGCACTAATTCCAAACAAACAATGCATATTAATACGATAGCAAAAATCGCGATTGAATTGCCGTCATTTTTTTTTTAAAGAGTTCCGGTGTCTGTCTCCGGAACTCATCATCAGATCTACATGAAATTTATAAGGGACCATTTCGGAATAAACTGCTTTCGAACAAAAAAAGAATTTTGCAAATCCGTTTATATATGACGGAGTTATGGCCGAACATACATAAAAAAAAAAAAAATATAATCATCCGAATTGATAACCTCCTCCTTTTTGAAGTCGGTTAAAAACTAAAGCGAAAGCTCTAAGGGTTACCCCGAGGGGGGTACGAACCTCGGCTTAGGCAATCGCTGATAGGGGGGCAGCAAGGGACTGGCTGGATCTGAGTTAAATTATTTTGGGACTAATTTAAAGCTAACGGCGCAGCTTCGCGGGCTGGCTCTTGCAAGGGTTGGGAGGGACTGTTAAGTCGGGGTCGCGACGACGGACCTCGGCGGCGAGGTCGGTACGGTTTGTGTTTGTGTGCTGGTCTAGCTGTACTGGTCTCTTTTCGACTCTCCTGGAGGAGAGTAGTGGGATCATCAGGATCGGTAAGAACGTGCCGCGAGCGGCGGACTTTGCTAATACGGGAGGGGGTGTAAGTAGCTGCCGCCACAACCATAGGGTTGCGGTGGGCTACGGCCCTATCGAAGAAACGCTTCGAAGCGCGTTTTATGAATTGGTGGATAGTCGGGAGTTTCATATCTAAATGACGATTGATATTCCGAACAAACCAAGGCGAGCCTGTGGCTTGACGGAGAAAACGGTTCTGGAGAGTCTGCATCCTATGGATGAATCGGGGCTTAGCATGTGCCCAGACTGGGCTTGCGTATGTCATAATCGGCCTGATACAAGCGGTGTAAAGCCGCTTCTTACACAGAAGAGACAATTTACTCCGCTTGTTCAGGACGCAATGGAGCCTACCCAGAGCGAAAGCGGCCCGCGAGCGTGCCTGCTTTATGTGCTCAGAAAAGGTGAGGTGTTCGTCGAGGATGACACCTAGATATTTGGCTTGCTTCGCCCAAGGGATCTGCTTGCCGAACATTGAGATGGGTCGGGGAGGGGGGTGATTACGTCGAGGTCGGGTGTAAAAGACCGCCTGACTTTTATCGGGATTGACTTCGATTCGCCACTTCCTGAACCATTCGCCGAGCTCGTCGACTGCGGTTTGGAGGTAGCGAACCAGCGCTGTGTCACTAAATCCCGAAAAAAAGATGGTAGTGTCGTCTGCGAACAGAGCTAACCTTGCCTTCTTGCTTCTGGGGATATCGCTAGTGAACAGCGTGAAAATGAGGGGGGCTAGTACAGAGCCTTGAGGGACTCCTGCACGGATCGGGTGAGGGGAGGAAAGTGCCCCTTCGATGCGATAGCGAAAGGTACGGTTCGCAAGAAAGTCTCGTAAGATGAGCACGAGACGGTCTGGCACTCCGAGTTGGTACAGCTTATATAATAAGCCGTTGTGCCAGACTTTGTCGAACGCTTTCGCTATATCGAAGTATACAGCGCCCGTGAACATACCACGCTGAAAACCAGCATTGATATGTTCGACGATACGGTGTACCTGATGGACACACGAGTGTTGGGTTCGAAAACCAAACTGCTCATTGGGAATGAGGCCCTTGGTTTCGGCGTAATCTCTGAGTCGCTTATAAATAAGTCTCTCATAGATTTTGCCGAGAACTTTGAGCAAACTAATGGGGCGATAGCTCGTGGGTTCGGTTTTGGGCTTACCGGGCTTAGGGATGCCAATAACGATGGCTTCCTTCCACGCTTGGGGGAAAATGTTATTACTCAAGGCACCATTGAAAATGGTACACATGAGCATAATCAGGTGCGCGGGGAACAGCTTGATCACTCTGTTGGTGATGCCGTCTGATCCGGGGGCTTTACGAGATTTCAGACCCTTGATGATCTCGTGCACCTCGTCAGGTGTGACAGGGGGCAGGGGATCATCAGGGTCTTCAACGGGCGGGAGTGAGGCTTAGCGTTCGACTTCCGCGTTTACCTTATCGACAAACGCTTGGTCTACTGGCTGCGAACTGGGTGTGCATTGGGCTTCGAGGCTATCGGCTAGGCATTCAGCCCTGTCGATATCCTCGAATGCAATGGTCGCATCGGGGCGGGTCAGGGGGGGCATAGTGGAAAACTCAGAGGATTTCAGTTTCCTCTGAAGTTCCCAGAATGCGAGATGAGTCGGCTCTAGTTCGCCCACCATCTTGTCCCAGTTAGCGTCACGCAGCTCAGTCACACGTGTCTTTACAGCACGCTGTAAGTAACGCATGTGAGCTTTGTTAGCGTCACAGGGAAAGTTGCTGTAGGCACGAACAGCCGCGTTCTTCTCTGTCAGCAGATCACGTACATCGTCGGGGAGCTTCCATTTACGGTCACCCGTATCTGGAACCTCCCGTGAACTTTCGTTCACGATCGATTGTACGTGCTCCGTGAGAGAGTCGATCGCGGCCGTTGTGTCGGCGACAGAGTCGAACTGATCTGGGATAGAGTCTAAGTGATGTGACGTGTTAGATTGTAAGCGTTCGCTTACTTTCTTCCAGTCAGTGATCACTTTAGTGGCGGGGGGTTGAGAGGGGTCGCGAGTACCTAATCGGGGGGCCAGGTTCATGACTACTGGTCGATGATCAGAGTCGAGTTCGTGAATAGCCTCTATAGAATCCAACCTTAAGTTGATATTCTTAAGGAGTGCTATATCAAGAACGTCGGGTAACTGATCGGGGTCGAAAGGAAAGTGAGTGGGAGTCATCGGGGCGATGACGTCAAAGTTCATGGTAGAACAGAGGTTGAAAAGTTGCCTACCTCTAGTCGAGGTCCTGGTGCTATTCCAGGCGGGATGTTTGGCGTTGAGATCGCCCGCTATGATAACGGAGTCACTCATGCCGAAAAGTTCGGAGAGGTCATTAGTGAGGAGTTGAGGGTCCTCGGAACCGTCTGGGGGAGGGAAGTAAGCCGACACGATAGTGATTGGCTGGTGGCCTGTCAGTGCTAACCGACAGGCCGAAACTTCTAATCGGGAGAGTTGGGGGGGATCCATAGGTATGCAGTACAGGGACTTCCTATAGTATATGAGGGTGCCGCCTCTATGACAACGTGACCTGTCGTTGCGAACTAAACGATAGTTTGCAATTTTCGGGTCACGATGGTGGGGTTTTAGGAACGACTCTTGAATGAGTAAAATGTCTACGTGATGGTCGCGGAGGAACGTGGCGATCTCATCACGTTGGCCGTGAATGCCGTTGGCATTAAAGAAGCCTAGCTTTAGGGAACGGGGTTTTTGTCTAGTTAGTATTCCGCGACTATCCATAATGGGGGCGTTGGGAGTTCATGACGTGGATTGCTTGCGTGATCTCGGGATACGCAGCATAAATTGACTGGATTCGGAACAAGTTACCACCGGCGGCAACTAGTTCCTGGGCCATCTGTTGGGCACGCGGGGAGAGGAACGTGCTGTAGGTATTAAAGGTCCCAGTGATGACGTTAAACGCATCAAGGGGAGCCTGACCTTTCCTCTGTACGGGTACTGGTCCTGCCATAGGGGCAGTGGAGGGGGCCGCGGCGCGGGCGGGAGGTGCGGTCGCGGGAAAACCGGGGGGCGTAAGGGGCGCGGGGGCACGGGTACGCGGGTCCACTAATGGAGGGATGGGAGCGGGCTTTGGCCTGGAGGCCAGTGGGGGGAATTCCTTCTGGGAACTCATTAGAGGCCATTGGGAGGGACGCTGTGGGGCCAGTCTCACGGGGAGTTTGGCCGAGGGGGATTCCCTAGTCTGACGAGCGTCGAAACGCTGCGCCAATTTAGGGGAAGATGACTTGGGGGCTTTCGGGCAGCCCCGGTAGTTTGCCGGATGACCGGACTCTTTGCAGAGCACACAACTAGGTGGCTCGGTGCAAAGAGTGCGGTCTTTAGGCCGGGTACAGTCGGCTGTACCATGTTCTCCCAGGCACTTGACGCACCTGGGAGTGGCGTAACAGTTGTACGCTGAGTGCCCGTAAAGTTGGCATCTATGGCACTGGCCAATGATGCCCGACTTACGGGGCTTTTCGATTATGAGACCAGACCGATTGCAGACTGCCTTGACCTTGAAAATGGGGTGGTGACCCTCCGTGGGAGGGCACACCACCAGGACCATATCAAAGGCAATGCCTTGCCTGGATCTGTGCATCCTGTGGACCTCTAGGATAGGCACGTTCTGCCTTTCGAGGTCTGCTTTGATATCGCTGGTGGCGATTTCGCAGGGGATCCTGCGGATCACCACCCTGGTCAGACGCTCCTCGGGCAAGGAATACGTGTGGAATGACACGTTCCTTGCTGAGAGGAGCCTGGTCAGCTCGCGATAGTCGGACGAAGTCGGTACCGATACCTTAATGCCCTGCTGGGTGGCACGGGCACTGGTATAGTTGACCCTCTGGTCAACGCACAATTTGGACACCTCCGTCCACTTGGCCTTGTCCTGTATAAATACAGGGGGCGGTGGAGGGAGTTTCCTGGCGGTGGTTGAGCCAGAGGGTACGGACGGGGCGCTGGTTTTAGCGCGGGGCGCGGCAACCTTCGCGGAGGTTGAAGGCGAGGGGCAGGAGGGGGACGCGTTGGCGGCGGTCGCCGGCGGCGTGGAGGGGATGGACGCGGTCGCGGTGGCGGGGGTCGCCTGCGTAGCGGGGTGGGGGGGGGTTCGCGGTGGCGGAGGTCGCCTGCGGGGTGGGGGCGCGAGACGGAGGAGCGGAGTCCTCAGCCGCTATGATTTTAGCGGCCGGGGCTGAGCTGCTCGCCTTATTCTTTTTGCGCTTGCTCCCTTTGCCCTTTGTATGGGAGACGAGCTCGTACGTCTCTGCGTCCGAGGACGAAGAGGAGTGCGAGTCCGTCTGGGGAGTGAGCGCGGCAGTATCGGAAGGAGGGGTGGGTACATCCTCCGTGTCCATTTGACACGGTTCGTCGGTGGCGGTTGGGGCCTCGAGGGCATCGCTGAAGTCAGCGATGCCCGGGCTGGCCGGAATTGCGAGCTGCTCAGCTCTGTACAGCTCGGAGAATTCGGCAGCGAAATCTTTGTTTTTCTTTATTAGTAAAAGAAAAACAGAGACAACAGCCCCGACCTCCGAGTGCTCAATGCTGAGCTGACTCGCAAGTTCAGCCAGGAGCGCCTCGATTCTCGCTAATCTGTCCGTGGGATCCATGGGTTTCTCCATGGCGGAGGGGAGGGGGGACCTAATCACGCATGAGAGTGATCCTGACCAAAACCCTACTCCTACGTAGCCTAATCCCCGGTGGGTTGCCGGGGGTGAGTGTTACACTCCCTGTCGGGTATAGACAGGGAGGTGAACCTGGTGAGCCCTAAGAGTGTCCCCCGTCGCCAATCTTATTGTGCGAACGGGTTCCTAACCGGTCATGCGATGGGTACTGAAGGTACCCGACCAGTCTAGTGCGGGGGGTATAGATATACCCGCAGCACTAGTACGCGGCTGTGGAGGGAAGACTGTCACCGGGGCTGACGAGGGAAGCCCCCAAGGCCAGTGATCCGGGACCCGTCCAACTTTCGTCTAGCCCTGAAGGGGATAGACGGGTGCGTTGGGTCTGCACCCACTCGGCTTCGTTGGCACCGTTAAGGTATCCACCGAGTGACCACGAAACTGTGGATTTGCCCTGAAGGGGCCACAACACAACACACGTTTTTGACGATTCTGACGAATCAGAAATACCACTGTCTTGCGAACAAGACAGTACGGTTTAGACTGAATCTGATGAAAGAAACAGGAAGTCCGAATTTTGCGATTTAAATAAATTTAAATCGCAAGATAGCGGAGAGTAGTCGGGGCGGCTACGCAGCGTGGCGCACGGAGCACAACTGACGGGCGAACGAGCGGTGGGCGGTGGAGGGGATACGCGCAGCGGAGCAGCAGCGTAACGACCTTCCAGGGCGAGCGTCGAGCGTAGAATCACTAAACGCTGCTCGCTTGTGCATCGTAATTTATTCTAATTTAGAGTGATTTCAAAAACGATATTATGTCTAATTAAATGAACAGATTTAAATAAAACTTGAGAATTCGATTTGTTATAGAGCATACTTTATATTGACATGAATTTTTTAATGTAATTATGCTTTATTCAAACGAAAAAAACGCGATAAACTTGCGAATAAATCGTAAAAATTGCCATAAGACTTTATTTTTTTTACTAATTAATGTTATTAAAAATCAATATTCTTGTACTAAATGTAACAACTAGATTATATGTCTGTTGTTTTGTGCATTTTTTTTACTCAAATTTCTACATATTAATGATAGAAATAGGAGTCTGAAATTGACCCTGCGCTGATTTTTACGAAAACTAGTTGTGGGAGATTAATTACTACAAAGTAAACAAACAAGTTTTTGTAAATGTTCTACTAAAAGTGACAAAACAAAAGATTGATCTATTTTTTACATGTATTCGTCAATGCCAGAGTATTTATAATGATGAGATGAGAGGTATATAAGGCGACTAAAATCTTAGATATTCGCGCAAAAATGTAAAATGGCTCTTAACGAGCGAAGGAGCGAACGACCTGCCTCTCTTTGATTCGAGCTGGGAGCGGATGAACTAGAAGAGCGGATGAACTTGAAGAGCGGATGAACTAGAAGAGCGAACTAGTTCGTTAAGGAGCGGTGAACTAAACTGAGCGATCTCAGTCGCGAACTACTATGCCCAAGCCTAGCACGGTTACACGTGCCGCCCGCACCCAGCGAGCGCGTGGCATTTGTACCGGCCGGCGTGGAAACGACCTTGAGTGCCGCCGGGCCGATGGCGTGCACACGAAGCTAGCTGCGCGCGCGTCGAGAGACGACCATCAGTTCAGTCCGACTACCAAACCACTCGGTTCGCGACGCGCTTAATATTGCTCTCTGCTTATAGAATCGCTGTGTTCTGCTTGTAATTTGATTTCAATAATATAATTTTAATAATCGTAATAATATTCTTCATTTCTTCTCTCGGCTTTATTCATTCTCACTATCACATCCTTCCGCTACGCTTCACTCAAATCTATCAAACATTAAGTTAGATACCGGGTTCGATTCCCGACTCGAGTAGAATAGTCAACCCCATCATTCTACAATTGTATAGGAAATCGAAGGAGAGTTTTGGAAACTACACATTTTCTATAAGATGCCGTGAATGAGGAAAGATATTTTGATTGTTTGTTTGTATTGAATAGGCTCCGAAACTACTGGTCTGAACTGAAAAATTCTTTTTGTGTTAGGTAGCCTATAGGTTATATAACATCACGCTACGGTCAAAAGGAGCGGAGCAGCAACGAAAACTGGCAGGCAATTCGATGCGACGGGAAGGGTCACGGGAGCCAAAAAATTTGACGCGGACGAAGTCGCGGGCAGAAGCTAGTTAAAAATATTGTTACGTAGATCGTAAAATCTAGAAACATCACGCTATTTCCATCTAAGGACGGGGCAGTGTTGGAAACTACTAGAAATGACACGCTAACGCCATCTCTTTTCGACTAGCAAGTACTACACGAAATTGTACGTAGACGCTACCGCCATCTATTGTCGAATAGTGAGATTAAACAGTAAACAGCTGTTTAATGGAAGTTACTAGAAGCGTCTACGCTGTGGCACAGTGTCGAATGTCCGCGAATTTTCTGCTCGGGATATAAATAGCGGATCGTCGGGCCGACGGGCAGTTCGGCCGGCGGTACGGCGGCAGTAAACAAGCGGGAATACGCCGCTGCAGTATTCCTCGATATGGAAAAGCCATTCGACCGGGTCTGGCACGCCGGTCTCATATACAAGCTCACACTGACCACAGCGCCCCGTCGCTTGATACATGTGGTCTCCTCCTTTCTCCAGGACAGGACAATCAAGGTCTCGGTGGAGAACGTACTCTCTAACGCACGCCCCGTCACTGCCGTGGTGCCCCAGGGGAGCTGCGTTTCGCCTGCGTTGTACTCTGTGTACACCGACGACATACCCGCCACGAACACCGCGAAGCTCGCGCTGTACGCCGACGACGCCGCGTACATCACCACGTCACTGTCAGCTGACCACGCAGCCATCAAGTTGCAGCGCGCGCTTGACGACCTCCCCTACTGGCTCAGCAAGTGGAGACTGTCGGTGAACGCAGCTAAAACGCAGGCGATCATAGTTACGGCACGCAGCCGACTATTCCCGCCGAGCCTTGAACTCATGGGGACCGAGGTCAAGTGGACCAAGACCGCCAAGTACTTGGGGGTCACACTCGATAATCGGCTCTCCATGAGCCAGCACGTCTGCAGCACCGTCGCGCGGGTCAAGGTCACCCGCCACCTACTCCGCCCGATGTTTTCGTCACGCCTCCCCACGTGAGTCAAGCTGGGGATATATAAAACCTACGTGCGTCCACAGCTCACTTACGCTGCCCCAGCCTGGCTCGCCCTCACGGCCGAGGTGCACAGGAAGAAGCTTCGGACGCAGCAAAACCTCTCGCTGCGTCATATAGTAAAGGCCCCTCGGTACGTGAGGAACTCTGTTATCCACAGGGACCTGCGTGTCGAGAAAATCGAAGATTTCAGCACCCGTCTCGCCAAGGGGATGTTCGCGCGTGCAGGGGTCTCAGAGCATCACCACATCCGGGAGATAGCTCCCTGGCACGCGCGCCCCCCTGACTATAAGCGCTTCCCGCGCGACCTCATTGCAGACGTCGCCTCACCACCGGACAAGACGCCTGGGTAAGCCGCACACACCCAACACGCGACTTACCCAAACAAAAGACTCCACACTCGTACACGACATCTACCGCGCACGGAGCGCCTAAGTTAATATAGGCGCCGAGGGCGCGGCCCACACACATGCACCACTCCCCACTCACAAGTAAACACAGAGAACCACACAAGCGACGCACACACACCTCAAGTCGCTTGGCACACACCACAACACCCCGCACCCCGCACCGCCTCCGGCTAGCTCTGCATGTCGATTCTGTAAAAATCTCACCGTGAAAAGGTGCGTGGAGTGAGCTGTCAGTGTCATCCCAGTTTTGCTAGGGATTGACCAAACATAACATTTACAATCATAATTGGGATTTTGATAATATTTTTTATGCATAATCTATTGATCATTTTATACGTATTTCAAAGCTAGTAAACTATCTTGACATTACTACTGTTTCGGGAAGTTTTTCAAATGAAATAGCGAAACAGAAATTAAGTCAGAAACGCATTGTTGTTTTCTTTTTCTGTTTTTTTGCTCAATTAGCCCTTTGTGCCTGACGCACAAGTGCGACACGCACGAATTATTAATGAATATAGTAAGACATATGTACATGTTTAGGTAAGATAGCTACAACAGAAAATGCGAATCGACATTGTCAGTTATTATGAACCCACTGTAAACTGATTAAATACGTAAATGCAATCACATGGCCTAATCACGATGTGTCTTCGAGAAGCGATTGTAGATCGACTCGAGTAAAGATTGTGCAACGTTCTTCAGCGTTGTTACTAACCCAAATCTATTAAACAAAGATGAAAGAACCTGGCCGTGCCTGACTGACGGAGCATAGAATTCAATCTCACACATACTATGTGGGAACCCACATCTAGGCGCTGTCATATTCACATTGACATTTGTTTACTAGGTAGGTAGGTATTTATTTAACTTATAACGTGTCACGTATGCGCACTAAGAACAAGCATCCGAAAATGTGCCGAGTAACATTTTATTGTAGATAAAAATATACCTACTTACTTACTAACTTACTTATGTCATTATTATCAATAAAAAGAATATTCATCAAATGGTCACCATCTTGAAAATATTTTGTTAAAATTCAACAGTTCAAAACGGTCACCCGCGTGCTCGCAAGGTGAAGTGATGTTACCATGACAACGGCATTGCGAGGATCGCATGAGCAAGCCCCGCATGCGCGCTAGACGGTGTCATCAATAGGTATCAACTTTTTTTTTTGTTCGCCTTGTGCAGACGCCATTTCGTATTCGGTTTAGAGAATAATTAGCACGCAGGGATTTATTTCAATTCTTGTAGATATGTACCTATCTTAATACAACAGTTTTCATACAAGTATAATGTCAGTTTAGTACCTACACTTTGATGTCAACAATTAATCCGCTTTTTTTAAACTATGTACCTACTTACTGCTCATTTAAGAAGTACCCAACTAGCCATCGTATCCCTGACCAGTCACAATGGGAGGTCGGTTTGTTATGGAAACATGACAATATTCAGTTACCTGATAATTATAATCAGGCCAGGCAAAGGCTGTACGGCATAGAGAAACGTACGCGTAAAGACGCTAGTTTTGCTGAGCAATATTCAGCTCAGATAGGTAGGCTGGCTTACCGGATTTTCCTTGGCGGATGTCCTGACTGACGAGCAGCTCCCAGTTGTCCTGTCCGAGCAGCAGTAGCGGTTTGGCTCCCCTCATCTCTACGCAACCCAAGTCGCGTAGGTGCGCGTTGTCGTCGATCACTGTGGCGGTCACTGTTTGCGTTGGTAGGTTAATGTCTACTATTGTCCGACACGTAATGTTATGGCACTGACCGTTAGGTCCTTTTACGCGCACTTGTACCACTCGCGACGTTGAGTCTGTTACTCCGTAGCCACCCGCGGTTTTTAAGGAGAGAGGAACACATGGACCCACTAAGTCTGTGGCGAGCGAGCTGTCGATGAGTGACACGGTCGCACCATCGTCCAGTAGTGCGTAACACTGATTATCGTCACTGTTTCCATCGCTGACCGTTACTGGCATAATTTTCAGTACCTAGTGCCGTAGCTCGCCACTCGCCTATATTTGTGACGCTTTCCGTCTTATTTTCTGGCGGCGTAGCCATCTTTTCTTTCGGCTGCTTATCCGCGTGTAACAGCAGGTGATGTCCGAACCCGCACTTCTTGCATCTACTCGCACGGCAGAACCTCTTGGGATGTTTACTCACGAGACATTTGAAGCATGTGTTCTTCTCCTTTATCGTGTCCCAAGGCTGTTGAACGGTAAGCTTTTTGAACTGGTCACACTCTTCTATGTTGTGCTTTCGTTGACATATAACGCATTCTTCAGGAGCGGCAGACTCGTCGCTCTGCGTGTTCACCCGTTGCGTCAACGGAGGCCTGCTGGCGGCCGAGCGCGCGGCGTTGGCTGGCCGAGACTGACCGGCGCCGCCATACTTCTGCTGTTGCTTGGCAGGGGGCTTTGATGGACCGGGCTCAAACATACTCGCCTGAGTGTAGTACGACGTTGAGCGTGTCAAGTGTATTAGAAAATGTGATAATATTTCTAGATTTGGAGACACTCTTAAGTCCACCCCCTGTGTGTTGTCCAGGCCCATTGCGAAGTCACCGTATTGCGCGCGCTGTACAGGGGTCAGCTTGCTCAGCAGGTCACTCACCAGCTGTGGATTATTTATATATCCATCCGCACGAATATTTTTGAGTAACGAAACACAATTTCGGACCGTTGACGAGAATTTCCTTAGTTCGCGTCCACTTTCCGTTACTCTAGGTAATTCTTTGACCTTTTGTATGGCGTACTGTAGCACTAGGGTCGGGTGACCGTACTCATCCTCTAGCGCGCGCATTATCTCGGACGGATCAGTTGACGATCGTAGTAAGTCCTCTACTGATACCTTTGCGTCGCCTTGTAACGAGGTTTTTAATCGTGCTAAGTTTTCGTGCGCCTTGAAATTGTATAACTGTGATGTTTCCCAGTACATGTTCCGATATGATATCCAGTCGGCTGGGTCACCTTTAAAGTATGGCAATTCATATGCCTGTCTTGGTACCGGTCGTGGTGGTCGTGCCATGTTCGTGATAGCCTCTGCCAGTCTGTCTATCTTACGGTCTCTGTCCCCTGACGATTCTCTCCGCCTTTCTCTTTCATCCGCTCCGTACTGCATCTGCCGCCGTGTATCCGACTCGAGTGTGGCTACTCGAGGTACACTTGCGACCGGAGTGGTAAAGGCGGTATAACGGCTGGGTAACTGGAACCTTACTCCATCTGACGTTACTGGCATGTACCTGGACGTAATTGGTGCCGTTATGTCAGGTAACGGTACAGACGCGAATGTCCTAGGTACTCGGGACTGGTCTAGATCACACGGCACTGACGACCCACGGTGGTTATTCACAAGATTCACCCTACTTACGGTTTGTTCACGGGGGTCAGATGTTTCACGGGGCGCAGCCATTTCAATAGGTGCGCCTGACACAGCCGGCGTCCCCAATACTTCTATCAATTGGGGGACTTGGAGCGTGGTTTTCACCCACTCTTCGACGTGCTGTGTCGTACTCACATCTGACTGTGAATCATCGCTTTCAGCGGCCGCCTCTATCTCAGCTATTTCCGCTTCCATCCTTTTCTTGACGAGGTTTTCCTTGTCTTTGACCAGGTTCTCTTTCAAATGCACTAATTCGCGCTCCGCTTCGTACTCGATCCGTTTTTTAGGGTAATCGACGCTCCTGTGGCTATTTCTTGACGATATTTTGCTGCGCGGCGAGGTGTGGCGACCCTTGGGCGCTGCCTGCCCCTCGTGCGCTCTCTCTGACGTCAATTTACTGTGGTCAGTTAATCGGCCACCGGTGAGCGGCATATTGCGAGCGGACGTCGATGCCAACGTCGGTGCTACGGACGGAGAACCTGGAGCCCTCTCGGATGGTAAGCCTGAGTCAGAGACGATGTCCTCTGCTTGTCGCGTACCCATTTCCTCCACCAGTCTTCGTAGTTTGCTGCGTGTAGTGATTTCACTCCTATGACTCATGATTCTGACTGGTTCACTCTATTCTAATTGAACCTGATCCGGCTCGCAAGGACCAAAATGTTAATAAAACGGGAGTCAGGTGTTGTAGGCGGGGGTGACGGTGTTCCCTTGACGAAAGAGTGAAATTAAACCAGTCAGAATGTCGTAATAATTGAGTATATTTGGTACACAGAAATTACACGGAAATCACTACAAATGGTTGTAAAAGAGTACACAGCACACAATATAAAATACAATCAGAATAAGCAGTACACATAATTGAATCCTAGCTATATTACACTTGAAGACTGGCTAACTAGATATAGGGTACATCGCGACTAAGCAGTGGACAGCGGAGCCACTTACTTCACAAACACTACGTGGTAACTTGATGATTCGTGTAAACTCGTAAAAATACTAAATCCAAAAATAGACGCTCGGTCCTTTTATAACTTTTGTTGCCTACTGCAAGTAGCGTATACATTTCTTTACTTTGATTAGCCGCTCCGCCAATTGAGAGCGAGAAAAATGGACTTTCCCTAAGAGACAGGTTTCGACTTGTCGAGAATTTTAAAACACGTGTAAGCGAGTTCAAGGTTTCTGCTTTCTTATTGGATTAACAATGTGGCTCGTCCTATTGGACATACGCTACTTTCAAAATCGTGTACGAACTACATAAGGTATTTTAGGTATATTCATTCATACCTACTCACAGCTAATTAGTGCTTTACAATCAATGAGTTAGGTAACTATAGGCTAATTAGTTTTATACAAACATGACACAGGCATTACAGACTAATTAGAATCCAACAGGTTATTGTTACAGGTTAATTACAGGTTAATTAGAATTCAAAAGGTCAAGACAATGGTAATACAGGTGATTATAAACATACATTGGTATTTACGTAAGTATCTTCATGGAAATCTACTACTTTTATTAAAGAACAGTATAGGTGTTTGTTTAGGTATTCCACAGAGGCTATACCGGAGTTACCGAATACAATAGCGAGGAGATACAAAATGTTAAAAGTTAGCTAGTCTCATTGGGCGTCGCCCACAACAATAAAGATACATAAATACTAACTATAGCTTGTTTTATTGGGCTTCGCCTACAATCACTAAATCATAACTTGTGCGATAAAACTGTACTGCGACTCACAATAGTTCGAATGCACGCTTGCGCCACACACTCGAGCTCATATAGTACACTAGGTTAGGTTAGGTTAAAACTGTGACCTCCTACGCGAGCGAAGCGAGCGGTGCCGCGGCAGCGGCCGGCGAGTGCTAGAAACGACTAGTGACTAGTGTCGCACAAGCGTGTATCCGAACTATGGTGAGTCGCAGTCGGAGTACAGTTTTGTCGCACAAGTGTTATTCGCACATCCATTTGTCGAGCTCACGTAGTACACTCTTAATGCCGATCCGGCCGGCCGATCTCTGCCGATGATTTCATTGATGTTTATCCCGAAGCTGTGGAAGCCATTAAATCTAGGCACTATATGGACGACTATCTAGATAGTGCTTGGACCGAGGAGAAGGCTAACACGTTAATAGAGGAAGTGACACGAATACATGCATCCGGTGGATTCATTATCCGGGGGTGGGTCACTAACTCATCGGAGCTAAGGGAAAGGCTGAAAATAGAAATGCCTGATAAGGTAGCCCTTGAGAAGGGAACAGGCTCAGTAGAGAGGACCCTAGGTTTAATATGGTCACCTAAAGACGACGAGTTAGGTTTTGATCTGTCATTTAAGAGAAGAGACTACCACCGGAAATTATAAATGGTAGTTTAGTGCCCACTAAACGACAATTTCTTAGTATGATAATGTCGATTTACGACCCGCTTGGTTTCTTATACCCGTGTGTAATTCAATCACGCATATTAATGCAACGAATTTGGAAGTCGGGAATACAATGGGACGAACCCTTAAAAGAAAAGGACGCCAAAGTATGGTTCAATTGGCTCCATAATTTATACCGCTTAAACGAATTAAAAATACCGCGGTGGTACGGGTTAAAACTCGATAATTTAGAATTACACGCGTTCGGGGAGGCCAGCGAGCTTGCTTACGCCGCAGTAGTATACCTAGTGGGCTCTAACTCTGAAGGTAGGAGGGAATCGGTTATGTTACTAGGGAAAGCGCGAGTAGCTCCACAAAAAGTAGTATCCATTCCCAGGCTAGAGTTACAAGCAGCCATGTTAGCCTGTCGTATAGCAGACACTGCCCACAAAGAGTTAGGTATTCGAATCGAAAAGAAATTCCTTTGGACCGACAGCAAGACTGTATTAAAGTGGATAAACTCCGATGCACAGGAATTTCAACGATTCGTCTCGCACAGACTAGCCGAAATAGATAGGCTGTCAGACAGAGGCAACTGGCGCTGGGTACCTTCACAGGATAACCCAGCTGATAAGGCCACCAGGTTGTGTTGGCCCGATGACCACGCAGAGTGGCTCTCGGGCCCCTCGTTTCTATGTGACCCACAAGAGCTGTGGCCTGCGTGTCCCGAGGCTGAGGCGTCGGAAGCGGACCTTGAGCGCATCCAGCGGGTCCACGCCGCGGCAGCACCGGCGGCACCACTTCTAGAGTACGAGCTCTACTCATCGTGGACGCGCATTCAGCGCGTCATGGCGCGCGTGCTCATCTTCAGCGGCCGATGTCACAAACGTCGGTCGACTACGGAGCTGTGTCAGCGAGACCTAGAAGATGCTCACAACAGCCTGTTGAGGCTGTGTCAAGAAGAAAGCTTTCAAAGCGAGCGGGCCACCATCCTAAAAGGCCTGCCCGTTCCCAGCAGCAGCAGCATCAAGGCTCTCGACCCCATGATAGCCGACGACGGGTTGCTACGAGTGAGAGGGCGCCTGAGTGCCTGTGAGGTGCTCACGTTTGGCGAGCGGCACCCTATTATCCTGGAGGGCCGCCATCCTCTGACAAGAAAGCTAATCGCTCATTACCATGCGATGGCTCTGCACGCCAACCACGAGACCGTCGTCAACAATCTACGGGAAAAATACTGGGTCACTAAAATCAGAACCTCAGTAAAGACAGTGGTTGCCAACTGCCAACTCTGTCGCGTCTGCCGAGCCAAGCCCGCGCCACCGGAGATGGGTGACCTGCCGCTCGCAAGGCTGAAACCATCCAGACGAGCCTTTGTGCGAGTGGGGGTAGACTACTTTGGCCCGATGGAGGTCGCAATCGGGCGACGGCGCGAGAAGAGGTGGGGTGCCCTATTCACCTGCCTCACTACACGCGCCGTCCACCTTGAGTTGGCCGCTTCCCTAAGCGCCGACTCCGCCATACTAGCCTTGCGGCGCCTCATAGCGCGCCGCGGGCAACCAGCACATCTGTACTCTGACCAGGGTACCAACTTCATCGGGGCCAATACCGAGCTTCGAGCAGCCCTGAAAGACCTCAACCAAGGTCAGATAAGGGCCGAGGCCATTCACCGTGGCATCGAATGGCACTTCAATCCCCCGGCGGCCCCCACACATGGGTGACTGCTGGGAGCGCCTGGTGAGATCCGTGAAGAATGCACTTCGCAGTACGCTCAAGGAGCGTGCCCCTCGTGAGGAGGTCCTCTACACCCTCCTCACCGAAGCCGAGCTGATCGTAAACAGCCGGCCACTGAGCTACGTGAACGACGACCACGACCAGCCCGTGGTCCTGACGCCGAACCATCTACTCCTGGGCACTGCGTCCGGGAGTACTCCAGTTGCATCGAGCGACGCCGAAGACATCGACTCTCGCCGGCAGTGGCGGCGCGTGAACGCGCTCGCCGACATGTTCTGGCGGCGCTGGCTGCGAGAGTACCTGCCTACGCTCCAACGCCGGGAAAAGTGGTCGAACAATGTGCCGAACGTACGTATCAGTGACGTAGTAGTGATTGTGGACAATAATAGACCGCGAAGTGCGTGGACCAAAGGTCTCATCAAAGCTGTGTATCATGGACACGATGGTATTATCCGTGTAGTAGATGTCAAGACTGTAAATGGGGTCCTACGTCGACCCGTAGCGAAGATTATTGTGCTTCCCACAGACCAAGAGTTGTAAGTCGGTTGAACCCTGTTACAGGGGGTGGAATGTAGGCGAAGCCCAATAAAACAAGCTATAGTTAGTATTTATGTATCTTTATTGTTGTGGGCGACGCCCAATGAGACTAGCTAACTTTTAACATTTTGTATCTCCTCGCTATTGTATTCGGTAACTCCGGTATAGCCTCTGTGGAATACCTAAACAAATACCTATACTGTTCTTTAATAGAAGTAGTAGATTTCCATGAAGATACTTACGTAAATACCAATGTATGTTTATAATCACCTGTATTACCATTGTCTTGACCTTTTGAATTCTAATTAACCTGTAATTAACCTGTAACAATAACCTGTTGGATTCTAATTAGTCTGTAATGCCTGTGTCATGTTTGTATAAAACTAATTAGCCTATAGTTACCTAACTCATTGATTGTAAAGCACTAATTAGCTGTGAGTAGGTATGAATGAATATACCTAAAATACCTTATGTAGTTCGTACACGATTTTGAAAGTAGCGTATGTCCAATAGGACGAGCCACATTGTTAATCCAATAAGAAAGCAGAAACCTTGAACTCGCTTACACGTGTTTTAAAATTCTCGACAAGTCGAAACCTGTCTCTTAGGGAAAGTCCATTTTTCTCGCTCTCAATTGGCGGAGCGGCTAATCAAAGTAAAGAAATGTATACGCTACTTGCAGTAGGCAACAAAAGTTATAAAAGGACCGAGCGTCTATTTTTGGATTTAGTATTTTTACGAGTTTACACGAATCATCAAGTTACCACGTAGTGTTTGTGAAGTAAGTGGCTCCGCTGTCCACTGCTTAGTCGCGATGTACCCTATATCTAGTTAGCCAGTCTTCAAGTGTAATATAGCTAGGATTCAATTATGTGTACTGCTTATTCTGATTGTATTTTATATTGTGTGCTGTGTACTCTTTTACAACCATTTGTAGTGATTTCCGTGTAATTTCTGTGTACCAAATATACTCAATTATTACGACATTCTGACTGGTTTAATTTCACTCTTTCGTCAAGGGAACACCGTCACCCCCGCCTACAACACCTGACTCCCGTTTTATTAACAGTGATCATTTACTACATTTGGTGTTCGAATACAATTTGAAGTGCAGTTGTGACTAAAATAGCTATTACTATTGTAATTTTAGACTTTATTTTTCTGGCGTCAAGTATATATTTAGTATAGAACTAAGGGTATCAAAGCATTTTATGGTGGTCATTATATTTAATCCCATTTTCAATTAAACAGTTTGTGGGTTTCGGAATATTGGTTTAAATTAATTTATACCGAACCCCAGCTCGTAACATTTGGTGTCAGAAGTAAGGGATAAATTATGCCATTTTTCCGAAGGAGGACACGGAAGGTATTCGTACCAGGAGTCAGCTTCAGCAAGAGGTAGATCAGAGGCGGTTTGAAGGATCTTCAAGACACACCTGGGGGTAATCAGCCGACGACGGAGCCAGTTTCCCAAGCGTCTGGTGTTCCTACAGCATCACCAGCCATGGATCTTTCTGCTCTAATGGCGATGCTGCAGGAATAGGCCCGTCGATAGGAAGAACAGACCCGTCAAGCTCGCCGACAGGAAGAACAGGCCCGTCGACAGGAGGAACAGGCCTGCCGACAGGAGCAACAGGCCCGCCGCCTACAGGAACAGCTGCAGCAGGACAAAGAGGAACAAGCCCGCCGGCAAGAGAAGCAGGTTCTCCTCTTGAAAGATCTACACGCGACATTTGGCAAAGACATCAAAGCCATGAAGGAGACTGTTCAGGTACATGAAAATCGTATCTCTGAGGCCGAAATCCAGATTGCTGATATAAGAAAAGGGGTTGGAATTCTGAAAGCCGGCGACCGGACTGCGGCTACGGTAGTTGCTGCACCTTCCGTGCGCGGGTTTAAAGTGCCACCCTTCGATGGAACGCCTTCCTGGTTGGCATACAAAATTCAATTTGAAGCTGTCATGGAAGCAAATGGGTGGACAACAGGCCAGGCCATGACCGCACTTACTTTGGCCCTCCGCGACCAGGCCTTAACTGTGTTAGAGGCTCTCGGCAAAAATGTTACCTATGAGCAGCTCGTTGAGGCGTTAGAGGCCAAATACGGTGACGCGCACCTGGAACACGTTTTTCGTGCGCAGTTGAAGGATCGTGTGCAGCGCAGTGGTGAAAACCTGCAGCAGTGGGCCCTAGAATTCGAAAAGCTGGTTCGAAAAGCGCACCAGTCTGCGCCTGCACTCATCGAAGGGACTCTGACTCAAGCATTCATAGATAGCATACGGGACCTGGAAGTAAGGGCTGCTGTAAGACTTGGACACCACGAGACACTCAAGGACGCCTTGGCCCATCAGGCGCGTTCCGAGAGGGGGGGTTCTAGGGGTCATGACCCCTCCCAAAGTCAGCCATGCTGTCGAGATTGAACGATTGGCCTGAAAAACCCAATAATACTCCCGACCTGAGAATCGAACCCGGGCCCTCATGCTCGACTTCTAGACCAACGAGTAGATGTACCTTCCTAAAAATATTCTTCAGTAGGTACTCATGGTGAACCCCCCCAAAGTCATAGGCTGCGACCGCGCCTGTGGCCCATGCGTTGGAGGTGGAGGCAGTGAGGCATGATCATCGAGCCCATCGCATCAGGGAGCGTCACCTGTTCGTGACCGTGTTAGGTACAGCCCTTTTTTTTTTTCAGGATGGGAAATCATCAAATGACTTCTCTCGCTCTCTCGTGTCAGACTTTTACTGACTAAAACCCACCCGTGTTCCATCAGTTGCCCATGTACCAGGGTCACGGTATCTCTTTCGAACAATCACGCGACCCCGGCAGTAGGTACAGCCCTAGATGCTACACTTACGGAGAAAAAGGCCACCTTCGGTCAAGTTGCCCGAAGCGAAGCACAGCTAACGAAGACCAGACGCAGGAAAGAAGGGCGCCTGAGGTCGCTGCCCAGCAGCAGGAAAACTAATAAACGCCAGAACTGCGGGGCGGGTGCTGGCTGGTGTTAAAATAGCCCCTAGAATTTCAATCTCACAAGCCCATGTTGGGAACACCCTAGTCATAAAAGGTGAAGTGAACGGAAGACCATGTAAGCTGACATTGGATACTGGAGCTTCTCGCACGGTTGTCAGTTCCCAACTAGCGAATCGTTTTCTTGGGGACTTCTTCGGTAAGCATGACGGCGTAAATTTAGTAACAGCTACCGGTCAGTACATAACCGTCCGTGGCGAGAAGGAGGTGGACTTAAAACTGGGTACCACAATCTACTGGCATAAAGTCATCATGGCCGACATAGTAGACGACTGCATCCTAGGTTTGGACTTCATGCGACAGCACTGTTGTGAGATCGACATTAACCAAGGAGTCCTAAAATGTGGGTCAGAAGAAGTCTTCATGAAAGGTGCACCATCAGGGAAAGTGTACTGCTTGAAGAAGATTGCTCTTCCTCCCCGATCGGAAACAATAGTTCCAGTTAGTCTTCCACATAATTCTGGGCAGAAAAACCGATGTATTCTTATTGAAGGATTGGATGAAAACCTTCCATGGAAAATTGCGCGGATCTTGGTAAAGGCAATCGACGTTGCAGCCGTACGCATACTGAACCCAAGTGAAAAGGAACAAGTAATCAAAAAGGGTACGTTGATGGGTTCCTGTGGGGAAGTAGCCTGGATGCGTGAATGCCAACATCGGCCTTCTCAAAATAACGCCCAAAGTGCAAGATTTTATGTGTCTAAATCTTTTGGAAGACTGTCGTAAAGATTTATCCGAAGAGGAAAGAGAGAAGAAAGGAAAATGCTACTTCAGTATGCAGACATATTCTCTACAAATGATGCTGACATAGGGAAGACTGGTTTGGTTCAACACAGAATTAATACCGGAAATGAGTTACCAATACGACAGCGACCAAGAAGACTACCAGTGGCAAGAGAAAAGGAGGTAGATACCATGATTAAAGCGATGGTAAAGGATGGAGTTATAGAGCCTTCGTCTAGTCCTTGGTGTTCTCCTGTGGTCCTGGTGAAAAAGAAAGATGGCAGCATGCGGTTTTGTGTAGACTATTGTCGATTGAATGACGTTACTAAGAAAGACAGCTATCCACTACCCCGGATCGACGACACACTGGACACGCTGTCAGGAATGAAGTGGTTTACCACGTTAGACCTTAAAAGTGGCTACTGGCAAGTGGAAATAGACCCTAAAGACAAGGAGAAAACTGCATTTTCTACGGGAAAGGGACTATGGCAGTTTAACGTTATGCCATTCGGATTGTGCAATGCTCCTGCAACTTTTGGAAGGCTAATGGAGCTAGTTCTCACGGGACTAATTGGAGACGCCTGCCTTGTCTATTTAGATGACATCATCATCGTGGGCCGCACATTCGAAGACCACCTTCAAAATCTGGAACGTGTTCTATCAAAAATCCGAGGAGCCAATCTTAAGCTAAGTCCAAAGAAGTGCTCATTCTTCAGACAGCAAGTAAGCTTTTTGGGGCACATGGTTTCGAAGAAAGGAGTGCAAACAGATCCTGACAAAATCGTAGCCGTCAAGGAATGGCCAGTCCCGAAAGACAAGACGCAGGTCAGAGCATTTTTGGGTTTGTGCTCGTAATATCGACGGTTTGTCAAGAATTTTGCTGACATTGCCAAACCTCTTCACAAGCTTACTGAGGAGAAGAGACCGTTCTGTTGGGATGAGAACTGTGACATCGCATTTCGAGATTTAAAGGAACGTTTGTGCAATACCTCAATTTTGGGCATTTTCTGTGTCAGGAAATGAATTTATAGTCGACACGGACGCAAGTAACACTGGGGTTGGCGGTGTGTTATCTCAACGGAAAGGAGATTATGAAGTTGTGATAGCTTACTTCAGCAAATCTTTATCAAAGCTAGAAAGAAATTATTGTGTCACGAGACGCGAACTTCTTGCCGTCGTAAAGACATTGCAGCATTTCAGCAAATACTTGCTTGGACGTAAATTCCACTTGCAGACTGACCATGCTGCATTAAAGTGGTTGTTGCATTTTAAGAATCCAGAAGGACAAGTGGCGAGATGGATTGAACTGCTACAAGAGTATGACTTCACAATTGAACATCGTAGTGGGAAGTCTCACGGTAACGCGGACGCTTTATCAAGAAGACCTTGTCCTGAAGACTGCAAGCATTGTGTCAGGTAAGAACCTAAGGAAACAGTACCTGTCAGGATGCTAAGAACGGACCTTAGTGACGAATGGAAGGAAACCCTACAGCATGCTCAGCAAAGTGACACAGATATCCGGCCAATTCTCGAGTGGATTAAAGCTAATGCTCCCACACCGAAATGGTGTGATATTGCAGCGAAGAGTACCACCACCAAAAGTTATTGGGCACAATGGGAGAGCTTGGTGATCCAGGATGGTGTCTTGTGCCGAAAATGGGAAAATGCTCGAGGGAATAGCTGCCACCTGCAAATGGTAGTCCCAAAAACGAAGGTACCAGAAGTTCTACAGCTCTACCACAATGGTTCTTCAGGAGCTCATATGGGAGTAAGAAGGACTTTGTTAAAGATCCGAGAAAGGTTTTACTGGATCCATTGTCGAGAGGATGTGGAGGACTGGTGTCGCAGATGTACCAGTTGTGCAGCGGTAAAAGGACCACAGACACGCAGCAGGGGTGCATTGAAAGTGTACAATGTGGGAGCCCCCTGGGAACGGATAGCACTAGATGTCGCTGGGCCATTCCCTGAAAGTGAAAGTGGAAATAAATATTTCATGGTTGTTATGGATTACTTCACCAAGTGGCCGGAAGTCTTCGCCATCCCTAATCAAGAAGCTTCAACAGTCGCTGATAAATTAGTCCATGAATTCTTCTGTCGGTTTGGGGTACCCTTGGAAATCCACAGCGATCAAGGAAGGAATTTCGAGTCTCAAGTGTTTCAGGAAACATGTCGGGTTATGGGTACTCACAAAACCAGAACCACTTCATACCACCCACAATCTGACGGAATGGTGGAGAGATTTAATCAGACGTTGGAAAGATATCTGGCAAAAGTTGTAGCAAGCAGACAAAAGGATTGGGACAAGCACATACAACCGTTTCTTCTGTCATACCGAAGTGCAGTTCACGAGAGTACAACTGTGACGCCAGCCTTCACGAACTTTGGAAGGGAGTTAAGGTTACCAGCTAATCTAATAACCGGCATTCCCCCTGATTCACCACACAGTATAACAGATTATGCAAATGATCTGCGCAACAAGATGAAAGACGTATATGAGCATGTCAGAGAATCCGGCCAACAGATGTCCGAGAGAATGAAAACTCGCTATAACCGAGAGATGAACAATACTGGCTTCGACGAAGGTTCACTAGTGTGGTTGCATAACCCAGTGCGCAGCAAAGGGAAGTCCCCTAAACTACAGGCAAAATGGGACAGGCCGTACCGAATTGTGACCAAGATCAACGACGTCACTTACCGAATACAAAAGGGTATGCGAACTGCGCCTAAAATTGTTAATGTAGATCGATTGGCACGATATTACGGGAATAGTGATGCTCGGGACGAGCATGTCTAAGGAGGGGGCAGTGTTACGTAGATCGTAAAATCTAGAAACATACGCTAATTCCATCTAAGGACGGGGCAGTGTTGGAAACTACTAGAAATTACACGCTAACGCCATCTCTTATCGAGTAGCAAGTACTACACGAAATTGTACGTAGACGCTACCGCCATCTATTGTCGAATAGTGAGATTAAACAGTAAACAGCTGTTTAATGGAAGTTACTAGAAGCTTCTACGCTGTGGCACAGTGTCGAATGTTCGCGAATGTTCTGCTCGGGATATAAATAGCGGATCGTCGGGCCGACGGGCAGTATACTTCGATATAGCGAAAGCGTTCGACAAAGTCTGGCACAACGGCTTATTATATAAGCTGTACCAACTCGGAGTGCCAGACCGTCTCGTGCTCATCTTACGAGACTTTCTTGCGAACCGTACCTTTCGCTATCGCATCGAAGGGGCACTTTCCTCCCCTCACCCGATCCGTGCAGGAATCCCTCAAGGCTCTGTACTAGCCCCCCTCATTTTCACGCTGTTCACTAGCGATATCCCCAGAAGTAAGAAGGCAAGGTTAGCCCTGTTCGCAGACGACACTGCCATCTTCTTCTCGGGATTTAGTGACACAGCGCTGGTTCGCTACCTCCAAACCGCAGTCGAAGAGCTCGGCGAATGGTTCAGGAAGTGGCGAATCGAAGTCAATCCCGATAAAAGTCAGGCGGTCTTTTACACCCGACCGCGACGTAATCACCCCCCTCCCCGACCCATCTCAATGTTCGGCAAGCAGATCCCTTGGGCGAAGCAAGCCAAATATCTAGGTGTCATCCTCGACGAACACCTCACCTTTTCTGAGCACATAAAGCAGGCCCGCTCGCGGGCCGCTTTCGCTCTCGGTAGGCTCCATTGCGTCCTGAACAAGCGGAGTAAAATGTCTCTTCTGTGTAAGAAGAGGCTTTACACCGCTTGTATCAGGCCCATTATGACATACGCAAGCCCAGTCTGGGCACATGCCAAACCCTGATTCATCCATAGGATGCAGACTCTCCAGAACCGTTTTCTCCGTCAAGCCACAGGCGCGCCTTGGTTTGTTCGGAATATCAATCTTCATTTAGATATGAAACTCCCGACTATCCATCAGTATATGAAACGCGCTTCGAAGCGTTTCTTCGATAGGGCCGTAGCCCACCGCAACCCTCTGGTTGTGGCGGCAGCTACTTAGGTACACCCCCTCCCGTATCAGTAAAGTCCGCCGCTCGCGGCACGTTCTTACCGATCCTGACGATCCCACTACTCTCCTCCAGGAGAGTCGAAAAGAGACCAGTACAGCTAGATCAGCACACAAACACAAACCGTACCGACCTCGCCGCCGAGGTCCGTCGTCGCGACCCCGACTTAATAGTCCCTCCCGACCCTTGCAAGAGCCAGCCCGCGATGCTGCGCCGTTAGCTTTAAATTAGTCCCTAAATAATTTAACCCAGATCCAGCCAGTCCCTTGCTGTCCCCCTACCAGTGATTGCCTAAGCCGAGGTTCGTACCCCCCTCGAGGTAACCCATAGAGCTTTCGCTTTAGTTTTTAAGTATAACAAGCCCCGGCTGGAGGCCTAAAAAGGTAACTTTTAAGAACTCGCCGGGTCAAAATCCGTTTAAGTAAGAATCTTTTCAGGATTAACTACGAGATGCCCCACAAAAAAAAAAAATACCGACGGGCAGTTCGATTTCGGAAGTGATCGAATACGAATCAAGCGATACAGTCAAGCGAAACAAGTGATTCCAAGTGACGTTTCTTGTGGTTGCGTTGCGATATTTGTGTTTTTTCAATTAAACAGTTTGTGTGTTTCGGAATATTCGTTTAAATTAATTTATCCCGAACCCCAGCTCGTAACAATATATATTATGAAAGAAATCAATTTTTTTTTTCATACATTGGTACAAGCTAGAACAAAATACTTTAAATCGTTTACTTTTCGAAAACTCCAAAGTTCAACCTCAGTCAATTTGATAGTTTTTGATCCTTATATGAAACAGGATCGACTGACACCAAAACATAATAAAGGATTTGAGATCAAAATAGTCTCAAAAACTTAATGACAGTTTCCTGAGACCATTTTCCTATAGGTAGCTACAATGGTTAAGGTAAAAAATCCATCCTGTATATGGTCATGGTAAACTAATATTATAACTTCTAGCTACTTTAAACATTTTATGGTTACATGATTTTATTTGTAGAGGCAGAACATTCAAAAAAACTATTTTCAAAAATAATTATTTATTTATTGATCAAGAAACACATTCAAATTCACACCCAATAAATACACACACATTTTATTTAACGTTGATAAGGATGAATCTGGTTAGCAGCTTTGATATTAGTTTTAATAGCAGATGGTGCTTTTGGCAAAGACGGAGTTGCCTGGCCAAGTTGTGGTGTTGCACCACGCGAGGGTCCCATCCCTGGTGCTACGCCTTGCGGTACTATGGATGGTATCCCTGGACGCAACCCTTTACCCGTGCCCACGGCAGTCACCAGTGCATGGGTATCAGAAATACTGTGAGTTGGTTGCATTCCTAAAAAGAAAAAATACAATATTTATTAAGATTTGTTAAAAAAGTCATACTGATTTCAATTTAATCACCTAGCACATAAAAATTGTTTCAGAATTTAGAACAAAATCCATTGTATAAAAATAAAAGTGTATGATTACTACTTTTATGTCCTCATACAATTGTTTTTTTTTTTTTTTTACTGTCGCACAACGGCATCTAGTCCCAAGCTAAGCAGAGCTTGTGTTATGGGTACTAGACAACTGATAAACATACTTATATATTTCTAAATATATACATATTATACATAAATTACACCCAGACACAGAACAAATGATCGTGCTCATCACACAAACATTTGTCCTGGGTGGGAATCGAACCCACAACCTCCGGCATAGCAGTCAGGGTCACTAACCACTAGACCAACAGGCCTGCCTGTTCTAACAACTATAATCTACATTCTTCGATTATGGAAGAATATTATTATTTGATAGTATCTTTTGGTTGGGCTATGAAACAGGGCACTGAAAAATAAGACAGAAACTTAGTAAGTACTTAATATGGGTGTAATCCAATTATTCGACAGCTAAATTCTAAATTCAACGTATGGTATTTGGATGACGGAACCCTAGGAGGTGACGTAGACACAGTCTTAAAAGATTTCACTTTTTTAAAAGAAAAATTTCGTTCCATTGGCCTAGACCTTAACTTATCAAAATGTGAAATTTATCTTCCTCAAACCACTGACAGACAGACTACTATAGCAAAATTTAATACAATAGCACCAGATATCAAAATAACGGAAAGAAATTCTCTTCACCTCCTAGGGTCCCCAATTTTTGAAGAATCCTTTCCAGCATTCATTGAGGAGAAAATACAGAATTTCTATGATGTCTCGGAAAGACTTTTCAAAATTAACATTCATTCGGCTTTCACACTGATTCGGTACTGTTGTTTTGGACCAAAATTAACATATAACCTTCGTTCCTCCCATCTATGGAAGCACCCACAACTTTTAGAAAAAGTAGACCAAATTATTAGAAGCACTCTAACTTCGATCCTAAATGTGGCCCTGGACGACCGAGCATGGCAGCAAGCCACACTTCCCATTCACCTGGGTGGACTCGGCGTCCGCAAAATTTCAAGCATAAGTTTACCAGCCTTCCTCTCCTCGGTCCACAGTACCGATAAATTAACCAGGAATATTTTATCCTCCATACTGGTCGATTTTGAAGTACCGTGTTTGACCGATGCGATGAATGCTTGGAAAATGGCTTGTCCAAATACGGTTTTGCCCGACAACCCGTCCTCGCAGAGACAGTGGGACGTGCCGCTCTGCAGTATTACACGGAATACCCTGATAAACACGTCACATAATTCTGTTGAGCGTGCCCGTCTGCTTGCTGTGGGAGAATGGGAGTCAGGCTTGTGGCTTCAGGCGCTCCCATCATCCACCATAGGTACTATGATGGATGACTCATCGTTTCGGCTCGCTACCTGTCTCCGCTTGGGCGCACCTTGTGTTGCTCCGCACCGCTGTCACTGCGGTGAAGCTGTCGACAGTCTAGGGCACCATGGCCTGTCCTGCTGCAGGAGCGCAGGCCGCATAGCACGACACGCCAACATAAACGATATTATTCGTCGAGCTCTTGTCACCGCCGGCGTACCAGCGGTATTGGAACCAAACGGCTTGGTACGTGACGATGGGAAGAGACCAGACGGCATGACGTTGTTGCCTTGGAAGGTGGGTAGGCCTCTGGTGTGGGACGCAACCTGTGTCGACACCCTTGCGCCATCTCATGTTCTTAGCACGGCGGGCTGTGCTGGCGCCGCTGCTGTGGCTGCTGAGACCCTCAAGCGGCGCAAATACTGTAACCTTATAGGTAACTACAGTTTTGAGCCGTTTGGGGTTGAAACGCTCGGGCCATGGGGCCCGAGTGCGCGTCTCCTTTTTATGGAAATTTCTCGTCGACTGGTCGACACTTTACGTGACCAGAAGGCTGGGTCATTCTTTGGCCAAAGAATCAGCATTGCCATTCAACGTGGCAATGCTGCCAGTCTTCTGGGCACGTTCCCAGATGACAGTGATGCGGACGAGTACTTCGACGCCTAAATGTCCTTTTTTTTTGTATTTATTTGTATAGGTAGTTATTTATTTTATTTTTAATGTTATTTAATATAGATATTTTATATGGGTGTGTACCCAAAATAAACCCATTTCACCTCTTTTCATTATATGTTGTAGAAAATAATTCCCTTTCAAGTTCTCTGTCTCTGAAGGCAAAGTTCTTAAACAACAAAAACTACATACCAGCTGATCGCATAGACTCTCCATCCCAATCTTCCCGGCCTTTGGATATTATTTCCCAAACATGGCTTACCACTTTAGTAAATTGAGCAACTTGTTTCTGAAAAAAACATTTAACATTAGTCACGTAAGTCTTATTTTTATGAATTCAGTTGCAACTATTATTTTATCTTCATAATTTTACCTGTGCTGTATCATAGCTTAGGGTACTGGCTTTATGGTTAAATTGCTGAAGCCTCTGTTCAGCTTGAGGCTCTGGCTTGGTACGTAGTAAATCTGGGACAAGATCATGAGTGCATGCTGGAACACGACCTTCTGATAATCGTGCCAATGCTTCATCACGCTCACAGCTTAGTTGAAGAGGCAACACAATTCGTGACCTGAGCGATGCTGCAAGTTCTGCTTGTAGTATTTTACTTAATCCAGTCAACTGTTGAGAAAGAGATATGTTTATTACTAGGGAGTGCCTCAGCAACTGTTGCCGAACCATCAACAAAAACAAAAGAAGAACCAACCCTAGAAATAACATAAGTTTATAAGTTTATTTATTTCATAATCAATTAAAATATATTTTATTAAAAATAGATTTATACCTAATGTATTCTCAATCCTTTTTTTTTACAATGACTCACTGTCCTTGTCTACCACTAGATAGAGCCTTGTTACCGATTAACACATTGGTCGCCATGTCGGACAATGGCGACCAACAGTAAATGTTTCATTCAGGCCGCGGCACATTGGTGACCGACAGGGCATACCTTACTTTGACTTATGCTCACAGGCCGGCGGCCACCTTTTCATAAGTTTGTGTTGTCGCGTTTTAGTGGTGTGGCTTTTTTTAGAATTTTTAAAAATTCTTTTTGGCAGCTAACGTGTTAAGTAGGGCAACTTTT
The DNA here is from genome assembly GCA_932294355.1 of Aporophyla lueneburgensis. Classification (NCBI taxonomy): domain Eukaryota; kingdom Metazoa; phylum Arthropoda; class Insecta; order Lepidoptera; family Noctuidae; genus Aporophyla; species Aporophyla lueneburgensis. The sequence continues at coordinate 13,174,177 of OW028746.1, read as the reverse complement.
AGTAAATGTAAAATAAACCATAATGAAATCAACACTTACATGTCCTGATAAAATTGCATAGTTGTCCAGAAATGTAGGCCAGTTGATAGTTTCATATTCATTTTCAAGCTTATTAATTAACGCCTGGATTGCTGTTTTCAAATCATTAACTCTGTTTAATATTGCTTGAATTGTAGTCTCCAGTTGCTTTTCTTCTCTTTGTTGCATGTTCATTTTTAAGATTTATGAGAATATTCATGCAAGGATATCAAATCAGATATATAGTTACTTGAATCATGACTTAAAAGCACGAAGATATAAATCTATGACTCTTGATTGTTTAGAGTATACTCATCCCCTATGATGATGATGTATTCTAGGTCCAGACCTCTGAAATTAAGAGTATATAAATATTTGTGGGTATTCGTCAGAATCGCATATCACGACACTCTCGTCAGTGTCTGTAATTTAACTGACCCTCGTTAACTTAGTTTGTTAATTATCTCAGGATGATCTCAGGTACACACACAGGCTACGAAATGAAAAGAGATCGAGAGAAGAAACAGTTGACCTCTGCTTTCGGTTCACGTAAAAACTATTTAAAGTCTAGATTTCTATAGGTTCTAATCTTCACTGTTTATGGTTTCTGTTTATATATTAAAGTATTCTTTGTTTCCGTTTGAGCCACAAATGTATTTAATAAATCTTTCAACAACAAATGTACAGTGTCTCTGACTGACAGTGACTGTGACAGGTGATGAGGTGACTGACTCTGACAAAGTGACAAATGACAGTGCTGTTTTTTTTTTAAGGGCATCTCAAGTTCTCAACATCATCATCAACCCCAGTCCCCAGGTGGGGTACGGACCCCGGCTTGGGCAGTCACTGGTAGAGGGCAGCAACGGACAGGCTGGATCTGGGTTATCCTTATTTAGGGACTAATTTAAAACTACAGGCTCAGCATCGCGGGCTGGCTCGTGCAAGGGTCGCGGGGACTATTTAGTCGGGGTTGTCGCGACGACGGACTTCAGCGGCGAGGTTGGTATGACGGATGTTTGCCTTTTGTGAGTGTGCTGGTGGCCTTATTGCTCTCTTGGAAGAGGGTAGTGGGGTCACCAGGAGCGGTTACTCGGTTAGTAGCACATGAGTAGAAAAACGGAACAGAGATAAAGCTTCGAACAACCGCGCGATTCGATTACACCACTACAAGCACGTAGGGCCTGTGTGCGTGACCACTGGCCGCTTGTCGCGTACGCGGCGAGACTGAAAAAAACCGGTTTACGCTTGCACAGCCAGTTGACAATCTCAGGGTTAGTGCACCGTACGTTGTTTGTTTTGTTAGTTGTAAGTTTGAATATTTTTATGTAAAACGTGTTATTTTATTGTTAATAATGGTTGTTTATTGTACTGTGTGTATGAATAATATTAGAAAAAATAAAGATATATCATACTTGAACTATCCTTTTACTACTTTAAAGATATATCATATTTTTGAAAAAGTATTTTTATTTTATCCTTGTTAGTTTAAATATTCAACCCAAATTATTGTCAAATACATAATTTTTTTACATGTGCACTAGAATTTTGTAATCCGTAGCACCGGTAATAACAGCAGCCATGTACCCAATGAGCTAAAAATAAAAACTATTGAACCAAACTAAATGAAAAATTTATGGGACCAATGGCAGGTATACTGCATCAAACAAAAAAAAAAGAATCATCGAAATCGGATCAGAAAGCTCTGAGTAATCGGTGTAGACAATGTTGATAACTTTTAGGTTTTTGTTGATTTTTCAAAAAGTGCTAGTCCGATTTCGAAAAAAAAATTATGAGACCATTCGGGAAGTAGGTATACCCTATCCAATAAAAAAATAATTTTTCAAATCGGTTGGTAAGCGACGGAGTTATGCCCGAACAAACATAAAAAATAATATAAACATCCGAAATGATAACCTCCTCCTTTTGGAAGTTGGTTAAAAAAGAGTGTTCATGGAGTTTCTAGCCCATTCTTCTCCATAGATATCTACGTATTGGAATGGGTATCTATGGTACTTTCACAGATATTATGTCTTGTGACTGGGACTGTAGCACCATAACTATTTTTTACTAATTTTATTTTATGTCTTTTGACATTTCAAAAGTGCCTGTAATTGGCTAAGTTGAATTAAATTATTTGATTTGATTCGATTCTATCATACTGAATAATAAAACTATTTAACAAATGTTTTGTTTAATTTGTCTTACCCTATTGTGACAACCCTACCAAAATAGGTAACAATTTTGCTCGTTCTTATGAAGCTTAGTCTCTGTTCCGTTTTTCTACTCATGTGGTTAGTAGACAGTGCGGAAACCACAGAGAACTTTTTATATGTGGAAAAACCGGCCACCAACGTTTTTTTCAAGAAATAAACTGTTTCTGACTTAAATAGGGATAAAAACTGCCACTTTATTACTTCAGATGTCGCTGCTGGCATTGTATGTACCAAAATCAGACAATAGCTGTTACTTTCCTTTTTTTTTTTAAATAAGCGAGTTATAGGCACTTGTGGCGTAATATTGCGTAAATTATAGTAAAGGTATGTTTGTGTTTAGATGATTCTATTAGATTAGTGTTAGAATTAATATCTCTAAAGTTTTTCAATCAGGAAGGGCACATTCGAGTTGATTCCCTACTCTTATCAGGTTATTTCTAGTGAAATCTTTATAGGCTACTCTGGCGCTTCCATCGTAATGGTTGATCCGTTCCGTACAGTATTCCGTAAGCCAATAAATAAAAATAAAAATCCATGATTTTCTGTCTTAGGACATGAACATACGAATGCAATTACGAATGTATATTTTTTTTATGAAAACAGTAGTGTGTCACTGTCGAACAATGCAGATTTAAGGTAGTATCCCAGTTGTTTGTATTGTTGTTAATTCTAATGAATTATTATAATTTTGTTTAAGAAACCAAAAGAACCGAGCCGAGCCGAGTTTTTCAAAAAACTACTGAAATTATAATTTCATGGGCGTATCCCACACATAACACACTTGCGTAACGGACGTATGGTAAAAGTACTCTATCTATAGTAACGGATTAGTGCACGTGCACTGATGAATACTGACAGAAAAAGTAACGTAGCAACCTAAACTGTCAATGGAATCAAAAAAATCTAATCACAGGGTCGAAAAGGCTGGCAAGGTACGGGCAAATGTGGCTACACGGCTACACTGGTTTGTTTACTTGTCAATGAGTTAACGTTTTGGTTAACGTGTTAAGTTAACGATTACGAATGCAAATCGTAGCGTAATACTGACTGCTGAATGTTTATCCAACGTTTAATTAATTCATAAATATAGGTATTGTGTAAAACCGTTCACGATTTATCGACTTTATCGTCATTGAATATGAAAATTTGGAAGTAGTTGATCTGACTGCAACTCATCTATTGGCAGTATCTACATCATACTTGGTTTTATCTTTATCAGTCTCAATGTTTAAAACACAACTACGATTTAATTTTAAATTTGTTTCTTGCTGTCTATAATACAGATTCTTACCATTTGGTGTAATCATCGATATTATATATAATATAATACGGAAAAAAGAACAACTCCCTCTGTCCCTACGCCTGATTGGAGCACTCATTTAAATAACGAGGTAAAATACTCATGAATTTTATGTATCACTCATTTTTATTTTTTTAATTATTCCTACATTAGCCTGTGTTAACCATTCAGGGATTACAAGTGTGATTGTGATTTAAAGTTATGCATAATCATATTACGAAATACGAAACCTCTTGTTCCGAGTGTTCACAATTTTTTAACCGATGGAAATCTTTGCTTAACAGATGGAGATTGAAAATAAACTAAAAGGTGGAAATAATAATGACCATAATTTGCAAGATGACAGAAAATGTTACAATGAACAGAGTATCTGTAATCAGCAGCAATTCAAATAATATAAGTCATACAAATGATGGGAATACTACAAACATTATTCGTACTCCTGCTCACTTTGCAGCTAGTGGCTCATCACAGCCATCACTAAATACTCCTGTAATGCCAACTTCACAGTCTTATATTGCTGGGGAAACAGCACTTACACCAACCCACAATGCTTTTACTCCTCAAGCCTTAAATCCCCATTGTGCAATGACTGCTATCACTCCTATGGTGAGTGGAACAGAAGAAGCCAGGAACAGCATAAAAGTTCAGTAAGTAACCAAGTGTTTCAACTAACAATTTTAAATTACTTATGATAGCAATCATATTGGTATCACATGGCACCTAAGCTACTTGAACCTAATGCAAAGACACCTACTGCAAAAAGATTTTCTACTGCAAAAGTGAGTGCTGGTGACTCTGGAGCTTGCTAGTGTTAGTGGTAAGGATCAAAAGCTGCAGCAATAACAGTGCGACTTAACTGCCATTTAATTTTTTTTATATGTTTCTTAATTTGCAATGTTTAAATGACCTATATGTCCTCTTTTTTGCCTGACTATGGCGACTAAAGGTGGGTTATGATTTTAACAGGCTATGTATGCTCATCTGTTTCCTAGTAACTGCCAAATATTACTAAAATGTACTGTGTTCCTCAATATATTATCATATTTTGAAAAATAAAATATAGTTGTTAGTGTCATCTTATTTTGTGAGAAATAGGCTGTGTGTTGTGACATCACCACACATGTGATGGTCATATTAAATCTAACATGGCTGCTAATAGCCAGTGTATAAACGCAACCGAAAAAAGTTATTGAAGATTAACATATTATCGTGTTTGGTATTAAGGCTATGGTTTAGGTATGGCTTTCTGAAAATATATAGGTTAAGTATAATTTAATTCTGCATACAAAAACTTCAGATGATAAACTTCAGATGGGGCCTGGTGACCTGTAACACAGATTTTTTTCTAAAAACCTATATCAGGCACCACAATGTCTCTCACAAAGGTGAAATACAGCTGAGACCTTATTTTTGTACACACTAACTTTAAGTTAGCTTTGTGAAGAAAGAATAAACATTTCTTTTATTTATTTATTTACTTCAAAATTATTTGAATTAAAAGAGATTAATCATGTTACCTCTCATAAAACTGCATTTTTGTCAAAAGTGTGCTAGGTATGGCCCTAAAAATATACAATAGTAAACCAGCAGCTATTAGAAGTAAAGATTGTCTAGGATATCCTTTAAGAGGTCTTTATTTAATTTCCTTTTAGGTAGATGTTACTAGTCCATTAGATGTTACTACTCCATCACCAAAACTACTGATAAACAGAGATATAAAGCTTCCGACTTACTAATTAAACACTCTTGATTTTATTTATTTCATCATCAGCCTATAATGTTCCCACTGCTGGGCCATAATCCACCACGCGGGCCCAGTGCGGGTTGGTAGATGTCACATGTCTTCGAATTTTTGGTTCTAAGACATGCAGGTTTCATCACTATGTTTTCCTTCACCGTTTTGAGAGCAGTGGCGATGAAATAATTTACACAAAGTAATGCGCCTGCTTGGGTTTGAACTCACGACCTTACTACTCGTAAATCGCCGCCGTTACCACTGCGCCACCACTGCTGTCCTTTACTACTTTATTTATTTGCCTTTGTTTATATGTGTTTAGTTAGAATAAATTGGCAAAACATAGTGCACATATTTTTGACATGTACTATCTGTAACTATACCTATGTTTAACAAAGTAAATGATTGATTGATTTATTAAAACTTAACCCCAAATATGACAAAATACTAACTTAATAAACAAGACATCACAGCCATACAATTTAAAAACAACAATGTTTTTCGCACAACCACAGTCAGGAAAATTTGATTGTGCTTTTTGTTACTGAATCATATGGATATGGCTTGGATTACCACACCATACACTCTGTAAATATCATAAAATATGGTTATTTAAGGTGTATCTATTCATACACGAAATATTTTAAGAGGTACACCTGTTGGTGGTAAAGAAGCTACAGCAACGAAAAAAAATGTTTCTTAATGTATTTTTTTTCAAAATTTAATTTTTACAATTTATTTGACGCACATAAGAAATATTGGCTTTTTCTTATTTTTTACGGCCCGAGACACCGCGGCCATGCTCATATCGTTCGGTCGCCGCCCTCGCAGCGTCAGGCGGGCCATTCATAGAATTTGGAGTAAAGGTTTTATGCAAAACGTCTCAAGCAGTTTTAAATTATAATTATTACGAAAATTCAAAAACGCTTAGATAACATTTTTCTTTCTGCTTCTATTGCTTCTTTACCACCTACAGGTGTACCTCTTAAAATATTTCGTGTATGAATAGATACACCTTATACAGGGTGATTGGAAGATGGGTGCAAAGCTTTAAGGTGAAGATAGTATAGACAATTTAGAACCATTTAAGCCATGGTTGTCTTAGACGAAGTCTTACCAAATTTTTTTAACCAAATTTTTAAGTTTTTTTTCGGAAATTCTCAAAATTTAATGTAAACTGCATAATTATGGCCAAATTGAATGATAAATGAATTAATTTTTTATTTATTTAATTAAAGTAATGTGTAAGCAACCAAGCAAAACATGTTTTAGGCTTCTGTGTCATTAGACATTTTTTTTACAGATATTTAAAGCTAAGAAAAAATAAAATTGTACAATACGTCTTTTAAAACTTATTAAAAAAAAAACGGAGGGTGCTTTTTTTCTTCAAACCTTTTTGAAGACATGCTTGATAATCGCTCTTTCTTTTGAGGTATCATTTATGCGGATATCTTACAAATTATTGAAATTAGGACCTACAAACCAATTCGAGGGAGAAATTTTAAATTTTAGGCAGTCTAACAAAACACAAAATTTTTGCTTAAAAGAATACTTTATGTGCTCGAATTGATAACATTGTTCAATTCTAAGAATTTTTGGCACATGCAGGAACCAATTGAGGGGAACCCATTGAGGGGATTCTCTAAACAATGGCCACCGAGCGCGGTGCGACGGCATTTCCAGGTAGAACGCCCAATGAATAGCAAAAAGCGATAAGAGTTGGTTTTTACAGCAAAATGGTCTTAGTTACTGAGGCGACAAAGTCGTTTTTCTTTAGTCAGGGTCAGTCGGTCTGTGATGAAGCCGTTACATCTTTTACTTATTAGTCAAACTACTGCCCTTGTGAGTGGACGTTTTCGTGTTGATTCACAATTTACCGTGTTCAGTTGTAGCCCTTTGCGTTCCTGCACGTGTTGTTTGCGTTAGTTTTGAACTTTTTTGTTTCACCGTGTCCAGTCGTAGCCTCGCGCTCCTGCACGTGTTGATTTTTGACTTAATTGTGTTGAGTTGACATTTAGTGCGCTCCTACGCCGTTTTTCTTAATTGTTAAGTGACTATGGCTACTTTTTCCAATCAAGAATATGCGGATATCGTATTTATGTACGGTAGAGCAGACGGCAATGGATCTTTGGCGCGACGGATGTATCAAGAGCGCTATCCGAATCGCAGGATACCGAATGTCCGAGTGTTTTACAACACGTTTCGTCGTCTTGCCCAAGATGGATTTCACCGCGTGGAACCTGGAGTCAACCCGGGCAGACACGAAACTGCCGTCGACGAAGACATTTTAGCAGCATTTCAAGCGGATCCTACTACCAGTACTAGAGCAGTAGCTCGAAATTTAAACATTTCTCAATGGAAGGTGTGGCATACAATGCACCAAAATGATAAGTATCCGTTCGATGGCAGGAGTGTGCAAGGTCTAGTAGAGCAAGATCCTCGAAGAAGAATTCAGTTCTGCCGTTTCCTCCTCAACAGAGACATCGAAGATGCGTGGTTTCTGAAATCAATCTTGTGGACGGATGAAAGTAAATTTTCAAGGGAAGGTATTACAAACTTTCACAACATCCATGAATGGGCCGACGCAGACAACAATCCACATTTTATGAAGCAGGTGTCATTTCAGATGAAATTCTCTGTGAATGTATGGGCTGGAATAATTGGCAGAACAGGCGAAAATTATTTGCAATTTCTGCAAATTGATTTACCACTGCTGGTAGAGGAATCAGGTGTCCCGATCTTCGAAAGAGACCGAACAGTCATCTTTCAGCAAGACGGCTGTCCAGCGCATTGGACTTTAAATGTAAGGGAACACCTCAACAATTGCTTTCCTGATAGCTGGATCGGCAGGGATGGACCCATCCCTTGGCCCGCTCGCTCCCCAGATCTGACCCCGTTGGACTTTTTCGTGTGGGGCCGGGCCAAGGAACTGGTGTATAACAACATAGAAATAAACACTAGAGAAGAATTGATACAAAGAATAAATTCAGCGTTTGAGACAATGAAGCAGGAGATGATGTTGAAAATAACGTCTACAGAAGTTAGAAGACGGGGCCGTGCTTGTATTAGGAATCACGGCCGTCATTTTGAACATGAAAAATAAATAATTTTAATTCAAATGTTGTTTTAATTAGTCTGCCTAAAATAAAAAAATTCTCCCTCAAATTGGTTTGTAGGCCCTAATTTCAATAATTTGTAAGATATCCGCATAAATGATACCTCAAAAGAAAGAGCGATTATCAAGCATGTCTTCAAAAAGGTTTGAACAAAAAAAGCACCCTCCGTTTTTTTTTTAATAAGGTTTAAAAGACGTATTGTACAATTTTTTTATTTTTTCTGAGCTTTAAATGTCTGTAAAAAAAATGTCTAATGACACAGAAGCCTAAAACATGTTTTGCTTACACATTACTTTAATTAAATAAATAAAAAATGAATTCATTTATCATTCAATTTGGCCATAATTATGCAGTTTACATTAAATTTTGAGAATATCCGAAAAAAAACTTAAAAATTTGGTTAAAAATATTTGGTAAGACTTCGTCTAAGACAACTATGGCTTAAATGGTTCTAAATTGTCTGTACTATCTTCGCCTTAAAGCTTTGCACCCATCTTCCAATCACCCTGTATATTATAAACTTAAACAGATTTGATAATATAAATAATGATAATTATACTTTTGTTACAGGAACTGTGTATCAACTGTATATTTGGGTTGTGAATTAAATTTATTGGATATTTACTGTAGAACCAGGTTTTCTGAATACAATCCAGCAAGATTTCATGGTGTAGTCATGAAAATTGTTGATCCAAGAGCTACAGCACTGGTGTTTAGGTAAAACTATGTAATACTTATTCATATAACAATAGTGAGTATGGGTGCCACAAAACTGAAAAGTGGACTTAAGGATTTTAAGTCCACGTTTTCATATTCGATCTTTCGAACAACGCAAGCTCTTAAGTTGAATAATGAAAAAAAATCGAATTTATAACAGACTTTAGGTAAATACAAACACTTCCAAATCAAAGTACAAATCTCCATTCCATCTACAAAGTCCAATAAAAGCAAATTCAAGCTTATTTATGTACTTTGACATTTTTATTTTTGCCTGTCTGTTTGTTCTGGTTAATCTCCGAAATGACTAGAGGGACCTTCACTGGACGATATCTGTCCTTTTAAGGAGAAACGTAGGTACATACTTTTATTTTAGAAAAAGAAATAGTAAAGGGACATATAATTGTTTATAGTTTTCCGACATCCACACGAACGAAGTTGCGGGGCTTAGCTAATTTCTATTGAAAAAAACCGGCCAAGTGCGAGTTGGACTCGCGCACCGAGGGTTCCGTACAAACCTGTAGGTATCGTCGGTTTATGTATAAGGTTTATGCTTATGAAATTAAAGGTTTTTTTTTTAAATTTTTATATTGGAGTTGATCGAATGAAAGGTAAATTGCGGTTTACGATTTATGACGTATTAAAAAAAAAACTACTTACTGGATCTCGTTCAAACCAATTTTCGGTGGAAGTTTACATGGTAATGTACATTATATATTTTTTTGAGTTTTATCATTCTCTTATTTTAGAAGTTACGGGGGGGGGGGGGGGACACATTTTACCACTTTGGAAGCGTCTCTCGCGCAAACTATTCAGTGTAGAAAAAAATGATATTAGAAACCTCAATACCATTTTTGAAGACTTATTCATTGATAGCCCACACGTATGGGTTTGATGAAAAAAAACATTTTTGAGTTTCAGTTCTATGTATGGGGAACCCCAAAATTTATTGTTTTTTTTCTATTTTAGTGTAAAAATCTTGATGCAGTTCACAGAATACATCTACTTACCAAGTTTCAACAGCGTAGCTCTTATAGTTTCGGAGAAAAGTGGCTGTGACATACGGATGGACAGACAGACAGACAGACAGATAGACAGACAGACGGACAGACAGACATGACGAATCTATAAGGGTTCCGTTTTTTGCCATTTGGCAACGGAACCCTAAAAAGTGTAAGATTAAAACAAAAAAAAAATTGTAAACCTTTTATTTGAAAAAAAAAAAAAACACTTTTCAACATAGTCCTAAACCGTTCGACTTAAGGTGGAAACTCCAGGGTACCCCCTCGAAAATCAAATTTTACTAAATGAACTTAGAGGATTGTATTGCTGATTTAAATGATTATACTTATTTAAGTCTTATTTGTTACGGTCGCGAACACATTTTGTTTACCATATAGCTTGACACTGACCTGCTTATTGCGATAAACGTAAGACAATTTGTATTTTGCGGGCTACCCGGGAGCTTTGGTACACGACAACGAAAACTTTTTCATGAAATAGTCATTCGATGAGATTAAATTAACGTAGAGCTTGTATGGATGATTTTAATGGTTATAATTCTGTAAACCCATATTTGATACGGTCGCATATAATAATGTCAACATACACTCTAACACTGACCGAGAAATTGCAAAAACGTAGAATTTCGTTGGCTACCTTAGCGCATTCTCTTTCAAGGCTTACTGTACCGGTTTTTAAGGTCCCATGTATTGTAAGACACTAAACTTTCGTATTTATTTATTTTAATATTTCGTATCTGCATTTGTATCTAAAATAAAAAATAGAATAAGAACCTAGAATAAGAAAAAACTGAAAAGCAAAAAATAATAAACCTTAAAATTACGAGTCGGCGCTTTGAGTGATCTTTGTTCATTGATTTTTCAGCGCCGACTCAAAATTTTAAGGTTTATTATTTTTTGCTTTTCAGTTTTTTCGGCGGTTTAGTTTTTTGTTAAAAAGTTTTTATTTTATATTTTTTTGTGGCGTTAATGTACATACTAATAATACTTGGTAAGGTATACTCTATCCAATAAAAAAGAATTATCAAAATCGGACTACTCTGTATAAAGTTAGGCGTGGTTATACATTACAATCAGTGAGTGAACAATCAATCATCCCCTGTTTTCCGACCCTTTTTTTTTTTCTGGATGGGAATCATCAAATGACTTCTCCCGCTCTGGGCGGAGCGGGAGGGCGTGTCAGACTTTTACTGACTAAAACCCACCCGTGTTCCATCAGTTGCCCATGTGCCAGGGTCACGGTATCTCTTTCGAACAATCACGCGACCCCGGCAGGCATCGGTCCTAGTAGACCCCTACACTGCTGCTGACATCTCTTTGAGGCGCGCGTGGAACACTGCGCGCCGTCGACCCGAGCCTGGTCCTTACCGGGCGGCGAGCTACCCATTGCTCGCCACCCGCAAGCTCGCGCCTACGGTGGCCGGGAGTCCGCAATCGACTCCCGACGCCCGGGGGTTTTCCGACCCTTAGGATTCGATTTTATTTTCCAAATTTATATGGGACTACCCTCGGAGTATACCCTTTCCAATAAAAGAATTATCGGACCACTATGTAAAAAGTTATGCGTGGTCATATATTTTTTTTTTTTTTTTTTTTTTTTTTTGTTATATGATGTATCCCAATAAGGTAACAACATAAAAAAAATACAATCTAGCTTAATACTAAAGCTAATGAGTAATTTAATTCTAACTTAATTTGCTAGGAAGAGTAAACCTAAGAATGTGTCCATTAACACTTTTCTTATTGTCTCTATTAAGGGGAAGACACTTTGTTCTTGTGTACTTTATGGGTAGCACTCACTTCACTACATTAAACTAACACTTCACTAAACTAACTCGAAAGGTTTTGTCCTTTTTAGTCTTCTCACTATGTCCGTGTTGTCGAGGAGCTGGATAGCCTCGACGTTCACATGATGATGAAGCCTTCGTTCATGAGCTTCGGCGTTCGTTTTAATTATGTTTGTGACGAGGTCTACCTTGAGGTCCCGATGAAGGTCGTCATTTCTAATGTACCAGGGCGCATTGACGATTCCTCTGAGTACTTTGTTTTGGAATCGTTGAATAATTTTGATATTACTTTGTTTGGTACAGCCCCAAAGCTGAATACCATAAGTCCATACAGGCATGAGGACTTGTTTGTACAAAAGTATTTTGTTTTGTACTGACAACGAGGAATGTTTTCCAATCAGCCAGTACATTGACTTGTAGCGAAGCTCTAGCTCATCGCGTTTCTTTTTAACATGAGCTTTCCAGCGAAGCTTTGTGTCTAGTGTCATGCCTAGGTACTTGGCTGTGTTTTCGTGCGGTATGACATGGTTGTTTATGTATACCGCATGATAATTTGGCTTTTTATTTGTGAAGTCTATGTGAATGGATTTCGTTTCATTGAGTTTCACTCGCCATTTTTTTGTCCAGTCAAAGATGGTATTGACGGCTGTTTGAACTTTTTCCACTGCTTCTTCTTGAGTGACACCTGTGGCCATTATAGCTGTGTCATCCGCAAATGTTGCAATGGTGTTGTTTTCTAACTCAGGAATATCGCAAGTGTACAATAAGTACAAGACGGGACCTAGGACACTTCCTTGCGGTAGTGGTCATATATTAAAAAAAAACATGTACGCTGACATACGTCACAAATTACGCTGACATACGGCTCAAAATTCGAAACATCCTAAAAAAATAGAAAAGAAATAATAGTTTTAAAAAAAATACGCTTTCATAGAAAACCAAACTAAAAAGTAGAAAATAATGGAAATAAACACCTTAAAAAGCACCCCACGCTTTTTTTTCCATTATTTTCTACTTTTTAGTTTGGTTTTCTATGAAAGCGTGTTTTTTTTTAGTTTTTTTAAACTATTATTTATTTTCTATTTTCTTTTAGGAAACCTTCCTATGAACTTTATATACCTTATTAAAAAACAACACTACATCATCTATCAGCTGGTGTAGTCAGTACTAAAAGACAAAGTTGGACTTATTTATCGAGAGGTATTCACTATAAATTAACTTTTTTTCCTTGTAAAAAGATATTTATGTTTACAGATCCGGAAAAGTACTCTGCACTGGGCTAAGAAATGAACATGATTCCTATTTAGCTGCTAGAAAATTTGCTCGAATCATTCAAAAAGTTGGAAACCCTGTATGTACTATTTACAAATCATCATCATAATTTCAGCCGTAAGACGTCCACTGCTGGACTTAGGCTTCCCCCAATTTGGGGGGCTTTGCCTTAATCACCACGCTTGGCAGACGGGTTGGCGATCGCAGTATGGTGGTAAAATGCATAGAGAACGCTGCTGCCCATTCTCTAGTCAGTCCCTTAGTCGCCTTTTACGACACCCACGGGAAGAAATGGGTTAGTGTTATTCTTTACGTCCGGCACCACACGGTACAATCTTAATCAAGTTAATGCAATAGACTGATCGTGGTTTGATAGTCATTTTGTTTGTTTTGTTTCAGGCTAAGTTTTTGGACTTTAAAATTCAAAATTTTATAGCTACGGCTGATTTAAGGTTTCCGATAAGATTAGAGGCACTACAACAAGCACATGGCCAGTTTGCATCCTATGAACCAGAATTATTTCCTGGTCTAGTATACAGAATGGTGCGACCTAGAATTGTACTATTAATATTTGTCAACGGAAAGCTTGTATTTACAGGTAAAGTATATTTGAATAAATCAAAGATTCCTATTTCGGTGGTAGTTTAAACACATGATTAAATTCATAAGTAGAAATAATATTTTTCATAAATGTTAATGGTCTAGTACAAAGTAACCTGTGTTTATGCTTCTACCACACCTGCAGCTGTATGCGTAAATTAAGACACAGATGTGGCCAATATTAATTAGTAAATTGTGACGCTTCATTTCTCAATCGTAAGTTAAATAGCGCTAATCATCAAAACGCATGGCCAAAGAACTCAGACGTACATAGAAGCACAGTTCTTATGGCCGGTTTGAAGACAAACTTAAGGCGACCCAAACAGCCGCTTGGGCAGCGCTGCAGTCGCGCTGCGGTGCGGGGTGCGGGCCGGCATCTGAATTCGTTGCTTGAGCCTACGAGAGTGAGTGAGCACGAGAATACGAGAGTGAGTGAGCGCGAGAATACGAGAGTGAGTGAGCGCGAGAATGATTCTGCCGTCAGCGCCACTAAGCGAGAACTAACCGTGGGGACATGTCCCCAGTAGAATCGGCACGAATAATCCTTAAGAACTGTGCTTCTATGTACGTCTGAGTTCTTTGGCATGGCCTTGGCCACATACGCGTTGTCTCATTAATAAGCTACTTCACTGCAAATGAGTAAAACTCGTTTATTACCCCAGAATACAAATCGAACTTTATTTATCACCGCCTATTACAAATGATTGGAAGCTAAATTATATGTAAATCGATAAAAACTTTACTGGATTTTATAATTTTTAAACGAAATAACAGGTAAGCATTCTAAAGATACATAAACCAGCAGGGCAGCATGTGGCGAGCTGTTGGGCAGTAGTGACCTCACGCAACATATTTCCCGGGTGAAGTCTTGTTCCTCATCTCTGGCTTGCTTTTATTTACCGGCTGGAGTGACCACTCATTATCATCAGCAGCCTATAATGTTCCCACCTCCTCCTTGCTCCTCTCGGTGAGTGGGAGTGGGCCATAATCCACCACGCGGGCCCAGTGCGGGTTGGTAGATGTCATATGTCTACGAATTTTAGGTTCTAAGACATGCCGGTTTCCTCACGATGTTTTCCTTCTCCGTTTTGAGAACTGTGGTGATAAAAATAATTTACACAAAGTAAAGCGCCTGCTTGGGATCGAACTCACGACCTACTACTCATAAGTCGCGGTGGTTACCACTGGGCCACGACTGCTCTCCACTGAACACTGACTGAAGAACAAACCTCTTATCTTTTTTACCTTTATTGATCGCCTTGAATGGAGAATCGCAAGAGCAAACGTGCTCGCAGGAAGGAAGTATCGATTTCGATAAGATACTAGTAGGGATCTTGACGGTGTTTCCGAGATTCTCTTGATTGCAGTGGAATACATCTCCACTCCTCAATCACCTAAGAATATGTTGCCCCATTGTCACTAAGGGCACCCCCTGTGGGGTAGAGACCTCGGCTTAAGGCATCGCTGGTAGAGGGCAGCAAGGGACGGGCTGGATCGGAAGGAGTATTATTTAGGGGTGAATTTAAAGCTACAAGCTCAGCGGCGCGGGCTGGCTCGAGCAAGGGTCGGGGCGGCGAGGACGGAAGGACGGCGGTGTGTCTTTAATGTGCTTGTTAGTTTAATACTCTCCTGGAGAAGGGTTGTAGCGTCATCAGGAATGGTTAGACTGGTTAGAGTATGCCGCGGTCGGCAATCGTACTAATACGGGAGGGAGGGTAGCCGGCGGCTGCCGCAATCAGGGGATTGGGGTGCTTCACAGCAGAGTCAAAGAAACGCTTTGCAAGGCGTATCATAAGCTGCTGAATGGTGGGCATTCTGAGATCTAGGTGGTGGACATATAAGGGGGCTCCCGTAACCTTTCTAAGGAAACGGTTTTGGAGGGTCCGTATCCTATGGATGTGGTGTGGCTTAGCGTGCGCGAAGACGACGCACGCATAAGTCATGATAGGGCGTAGCACCACGGTGTAGATACGCAATTTGCACCTAAGGGACAATTTGCTACGGGCGGTTAGAATGAAGTGGAGTCTACCAAGTGCGAATGCGACGCGCAAACGAGCCGTCGATATGTGCCCCCTGAAGGTAAGGTGGTGGTCGAGGATCACACCTAAGTATTTGGCTTTCTTCGCCCAAGGGACCGGCTTACCGTACATAGTGATGCGTCGGGAGTCAATAGCGGACTCTCGGCCACCGTAGGCGCGAGCTTGCGAGCAGCGAGCAATGGGTAGCTCGCCGCCCGGTAAGCACCAAGCTCGGGTCGACGGCGTGTAGTTTTCCACCCGCGCCTCAAAGAGATGTCAGCAAAACTGAAGGGGTCCGTTGCCTGCCAGGGTCGCGAGATTGTTCAAAAGAGACACCGTGACCCTAGGACATGGGCAACTGAAGGAACACGGGTGGGTTTAGTCAGTAAAAGTCTGACACGCACTCCCGCTCCACCCAGAGCGGGAGAAGACATTTGATGATTTCCCACCCAAAAAAAAACCGTAGAAAGTGATTGGACTAGGGAGGGAGGGAAGCAGCTTGCGCAGTTTCGAGAAGAGAACCGCCTAGCTCTTGTCGGGGTTGACCTCGATTCTCCATTTCCGGAACCAAGCGCCTAAGACGTTTGCGGAGGTTTGGAGAGTATGAGCGATAGCGTCCTAACAGCGACCGGTGGAGTAAATGGCTGTGTCGTCGGCAACTACTTTTAGGAATATCGCTGGTGAAAAGCGTGAAGATGAGGGGAGATATTACGGAGCCCTGGGGGACTCCGGCACGAATGGGATGAAGGGAAGAGAGAGAACCCTCGATGCGATTGCGGAAGGTGCGGTTCTATAAAAAGTCTCGTAGGATGAGCACGAGACGGTCAGGCACACCGTGTTGATAAAGCTTGTATAATAAGCCATTGTGCCAGACTTTGTCAAAAGCCTTTGCTATGTCGAAGAACAACGCGTCCGTCATCGCACTACGCTGGAAGCCAGCGCTTTTGTGCTTTACGATGCGATGGGTGTGTTGGGTTAAGAAACCAAAGTGCTCGTTAGGGATAAGCCCCTTTGCTTCAGCATAGGCTTTGAGACGCTTATGAATAAGCCTCTCGTCGATTTTGCAGAGAACGTTGAGGAGACTGATGGGAGCGCTGCTCTTTCTCTGTTTACCCTACTTATTTACGCCGCCGCGAATGCATGCGTTGCCACGGTTTGCAATTCCTGCGGGCGAGGCGAGCGCGATTGACGTGGTTGTTGACTTATGCCTATGCGACTCGCGAAAAATAATTTATTTGCTTAAAGTACTGGACGTCTCAATGGTAAAGTTGCGTTATGATGAGTTATATCGTTACAACTCATCATTAACGCAAAGAGCATACGTCTGCCAAGCTTGAATTTGCCGCCCCCTGAACTTGCCGCCCGGGGCATGGGCCCCGGCTTGCCCCCCCATAAATCCGGGGCTGATACAGGGATAATCGTCGGTTGGAGCCTCATCTCATTAAAAACATTTAACGGGGCCTCTTGGCTTCGGCCCTTTGTACGTCCTCCGAAGGTCTGTGGCCTCAGAATCCCAAAAATATTAAAGACGTAAAAATAATAAACTAGCAGACACAAGTCTGCGGCTTCACCTGCGTGTACCGCGATAAAAAGTATCCTTTGGAAGGTATTTGCACACGCATGGACTATGAGTTGAGGTAGGACATCCTAACTGTAGTCATGGTCCATGTGTGTGCCAAATTCCATTCAACTACGGGCAGCCGTTACGGCGCGGCGTGAAAAACTTACTCTTGGTGCGCATTTATTTACAGGGTGTCGGGTAAATAATAAATAACCTTGTTGGTTTGTTATTTTTTGTTACCTTATTTAACATTCTAGCACACCAAGACCACAAATTAATTAATGCCATCGGTTTTTTATTCTTGGAGTAATTAACATTAACTGAGCTGATAGTGCAATAAATTAGGAATAGTATGACTGCTAATAAACTACTTACTTATAAAAAAAATCAAATTGAATGAACTACGTACCTACCTAAGTGGAAAATGAGTAAAATATATTGAAATTTTCAGCATCATTAGGAATTTGTCGAGACACCACGCTAAAATATAATATAGGTATATTGAAACGTTTTGCTAGCCGACTGAGTCATTTTCCCAAAATTTGTTAATGCAGTTCACAATTACTGAAGAAGTTAAGGACTGTCTCATATGAACGTGTTTCGATAGGTACTTTTTGTATGTTAGGTAATAGGTAGAACGGGCTGGTGTCTGCAACTCCACGTCTGAGCGCGTATTTTGCGTAGGCGACTTTTTGTATGTTACGGATGCTTTAAAGTTTGAAAAATGAATAGTTTGGCTATTCATTTTTCAAACATTTTATTTTCCTTCATCATCAGCAGCCCATAATGTTCGCACTGCTAGGACACAGGCCTCCTCTCGGTGAGAGGGAATGGGCAATAAAAAATCTAACACGCAGGCCCAGTGCGGGTTGGTAGATGTTACATGTCTTTGAATGTTTGGTTCTAAGACATGCCGGTTTCCTCACGATGATTTCCTTCACATTTTTGAAAGCAGTGGTGATGAAATAATTTACACAAAGTACTCGTAAGTCGCGGCCGTTACCACTCGGCCACCACTGCTTGTTTTCCTTCAACGGTGTTTAAATATGTCTTCGTATTATTGTAAACACCGTTAATTTATAATCTACTAGCTTTTGACAGCGGCTTCGCCCGCGTGGAGGTCGGAAATTATCCCGCGGGAACATACTACCGGGATAAAAAGTAGCTTATGTCCTTTCTCAGGCTCTAAGCTATCTGTGTACCAAATTTCATTTAAATCGGTTCAGTAGTTTTAGCAGGAAAGCGAGACAGACAGACAGAGTTATTTCTGCATTTATATTATTAAGTGTGGATCTCGCGTGATTGTAGAATGTCAATAAATTTAAATCGGTACCGAACTGCTGTTATAAAATAACTTATTATTTTTTGATAGTTTATGATCTATCCATGTCAAACCGCCTGCTATGCGCCCGTAGTTTCCATGGTAGGTATTCTAAGGTTTGGTTTGCAACTTTCTAAAGGTTGCCCATCCCTGTTTTTAACTGTCGCTAACTGTTTTATTTTCCGTTTATTGCAGGTGGCAAAACAAGAGGTGAAATCAACGATGCGTTAGACATAATGTATCCAATTTTAAGGAGTTACCGAATAAGTTAATTTGTTTATAACAAGCATTTATTTTATCAACAGCAAGTTGCAACAATTATATTGTTTTTATTTGATGTTATGTTTTAGTTATTATATTCACTTGATATTTTTGATTTTTGCGTTATTTTTGGAATCCCTACTTGAAATGATCAAAATAACAAATGCTCGGAAACGTCAGCTGCATAGAAGGTAAGTTGGTATGTACTTCAAAATTATGATCGCGAGTCGATCAGAACAGACCTGCTCCAAAACAAATATAAATGAATACTTATAATAAACCTGAGAGTTTGTTTGTTTGTTTGAACTCGCTAATCTCTGGAACTATCAGTCTGATTTGAAAAAATATTTTTGTAATCATAACCACATTAATGAGGAAGACTATATTCAAAATCACGATATGACCCTTAAGAGCCGACCAAAAAGGCAGTAAAAACGACGTAGTGGGGGAAGGTAATACGATGCGACGACAGGGAGGGTTGGGATAGCAAGTTTCACACGATGTCGCGAGCAGAAGCTAGTAAAATGATAAAATTGTAAACAAACTAGGGCTTTTAGTCTCGCTACATTTTTGAATCCCGGGAAAATCGAGGCTCGATGGGGTCTCGAAAATCCCGGTAACAACGAAAGTATTTCAAAAGTGGGTTTCATATTAATCAAATACCTATCTTATTTTCATGCGAAACAAGGTATTTCAATTAAGTACCTACATTATTAAACACACCTATACCTTTTAGTCACAACTTAGAAAACCCGCAGCCTTAGTAGGATTGGGCCGGTCGTGTCCGCCACATATCAGATGACAAAAGGGCTTAGAGAATCACCGATTGGGTCCCACTAAACTCATGACGCTATCGTGATAGGCTGACACGAAGATGGTGAGACAAACTTGACTTCTACCGAAAGATCCTAGTGGTGGAGTGAGAACAGCGCCTTGCGCAACTCAGTGCAGGACATACCACTTTAGCGGCGGGATCCGCGTGAATACATGCAGGCCAACACCTGGCCGGGGGAGCGTGATGAAATTCGCAAGCACTCCAGTACCTACTCTGGCTAACTCTTCCACTACGAATTTCCTTTAGTTGTTTGCACTTATTAGTACAATTAAGTTGAAAATATTTTAGGGAATATTATTTGGTCACAAATATATAGCCGGTTACTTGGTAGCGTCAATATTAAATTAAAATATACCTAGTGTCTTAAGGGCCCGGCGACGGTCAATCTGTCCATACAAACGTAATACCAAAATCATTTGCAATTGGAGCATATTTCCACCATTTTAAGATGATATTCGGCTTTAGACAGTATTTATCTAGGTTATGGTGACGTTTTTTTTAAAAAAAACTGAGCTAAAACGAAGTTTGAGCGAATTGCATTTCGCACATTTTTACAACATAAATGACATGTTTTCTTTTTGTTTTTTATGCATTAAAAACAACAATATCTGTAATAATGTTTTATCCATAACACAGCTTATATTATCAAGATACTAAAACACGAAAACCAATTTAAAAATCATTAAGTTTTCATTCATCATTTTTGGTATTACGGAACACAGCCAAATTATCATACATTTTCAATAGCTAATAGTGCTATCGCGTCTCACAAAAATGTCAATGTGTGCACGGTTGCGTACGGCTCGCGGTGGGTGTGTTGTGTATCGCTCGGACATAGATTCACACTAACGCAACATGCATTTTGGGTAGCGGGAAGTTCACTCGGGGTGTTTGTTGTCAGTGCGAGACGATTGCCTTACGGTGCGGAGCATACTTTTATTTGTTTTTCAATTGTATTGTGATATTTCTGACAATATTATTGACCTATGCTATGAACTTGGATTTTGATTTTTCTTGTGACTTGGTATCGAGTACTCTACATTCTGACGAACTTTGCTTTGTTTACGGACCTGGATTTATTGTTTACGATTCGGTTTGGCTGCCAACATGGACTCCGAACGTTGGGATGTGTCTCACAGATATTATAAGTTACCTGCCTAATATTTTCTTGGCTACTAATTCATCATCATTCATTCATCATCATTCATTCATCATCATTCATTCATCATCATCATTTCAACCGTAAGACGTCCACTGCTGGACTTAGGCCTCCCCCAATTTGGGGGGCTTTGCCATAATCGCCACGATTGGCAGGCGGGTTGGCGATCGCAGTATGGTGGTAAAATGCATCGAGAACGCTGCTGCCCATTCCCTAGTAAGTCCCTTAGTCGCCTTTTACGACACCCACGGGAAGAAACGGGGTGGTGTTATTCTTTACGTCCGGCACCACACGGTACAAATTGTTTACTTACACTATTTTAACCTCGGCCCAATAAAATAAAGATTTTTTTGTGGTCCGAGTTAGTAGTAAGTATACCTAACTAAGTACCTATATCTAATATATAAATTTCTCGTGTCACAGTTTTCGTTGCCATACTCCTCCGAAACGGCTTGACCGATTTTGATGAAATTTTTTGTGCTTATCCGATATCTATGAGAATCGGCCAACATCTATTTTTCATCCCCCTAAATGTTAGGGGTAGTCCACCCCTAAATTTTTATTTTTATTTTTTAGACAAAATTTTTAATTTCTATTTTTTTATGATACAACATACAAAAATACATACATCTTTAAATTTTCACTTTTTTTCACCCGGCAAAGCAACGTTTGCTGGGTCAGCTAGTCTATTTATATAAAAATCTATGCCACTTTTCGTTGTAACTGAACCTCCTAAACGGCTGGACCGATTTGAATGAACTTTTTTGTATGTGTTTGGGTGGCACCCTGGATGGTTTAGATTAACTATTGGACCCGGTAGGTGGTGCTGCTATCGAGTTCTTGGAAACAGGACAACGTCTGTACGGTCAGCTAGTTTTGTATAAGTGTATTTACCTACCTATCTAGGTAGATATGTAGGGACGGAACAAACAAAGCTGTATAGGTAGGTACCTATCAACTTTTATTTCTTCCCTTTCTTTTCTCATGTCACCGACCGGGCGTAGGTAATTATCTCAAGGACTGTTCTCAGACTTAGTTTGCTTTTCCACCAGAGATGTGCTATGCTACGTTGCCAAGGATGCGTTTGATATTCACCAATCATATTCATTGGCTCCCATAGGTAGTACTGGTGGAGACGGGTTCAACTAAGCTCTGTTTTTACATGGAAGGGTGCGTGTTATGGATGGAAGCTATGGATGCGCGAGTGGTGTAGTTATGTGCAGAGTTCATACAGTAGGAGCGCGTTTGTCACCGAAAGTAAACATGCCGCCATCCATCGTGAAGGCACAAAGTTATTTTATACCTCGCCATGCCCCTACTAGCGAAGCATCGCATACCTATACAGAGAGTCAGCTGTACATCGACGCGCAAACTGTTACCAATTACCATAGATCACTTCAAGATTCTAAATCCATCTGTGATCCGGTTATTAAAAAAATGAGCAACCCATATAGTGGTCGAATATGATGTGTAAGATCCGACCTCTTCCTTGGTAAGGGACCGTTCAAGTGTAAGCACATTTATTACAATTTTTATAAATAAGGTTTACAGTTTTCGTGATCACTAAACACATGACATGGGCTATTTAGTAAATCTTGTTTTAAACTATTAATTTTTTGGGTCGTGGTCATATTTGGAAGTTTCGTCGTATAATCGACGGCCCCTTTTATAGCTTTTCTCAAAATATTCACATCCAGGGTTTTTCTTAGTTTTATTGGGACCAAACCCAATTTATTTTCTGTCTTTTTAACGAGATTTTTTTTAATTTTGAGCAATAATTTCGTAGCAAATGATTGCTACATTCAATTTTTTTAATGGTAGTGCAGTGTCCGTACGGCAGATTCGTTGAGAGCGCTAGTAACGCTACTATCACCATCACCGATCATCGTTTTATATCGTAATTGATGCATTTCAATGCTACATTTGAATCCCTCTACAATGCCATCTGCTTCCATAGCCGTCGAGCTTTTCGACCAATTTTTAAAGCAACGGTGAACTTTCGGATCTGTATTTTTATTTTTAGCTAAAGCACATACGCAACAATATGCATTCCTGATGCCCTAAAATAAGATTTTTTTAGTTTCAAAACCGATTATGCACGATACTCTAGATAAAGAGTTATAATTAGTCCTATACGATCGTTTAGCCCATAAACCGTCTACTACAACTGTAATATAAGGAATGCCGTCAGGATCCAAATTACCATTAGCAATGGCAATTTTTTTTTTCTTCTACACCGGCTTGGTGCATACTTTATTATATCGCCAAAAAACACTACAAAGTGAAAAATAACTTTAATTTCGGAAGTCAGTGATTTTTATTTTATAAGGTTTTTTCGTCAGGGGAGTAACGTGTAAGAACATTACAAATAAATTTTACTTAAAAGTCCTTGTTTTTTACTTATCCTCTTTTATATCTGCACATCGCGTAAATATGTAGAAACTATTGGAATATTTGTCTGTTACTAATATTTTGCGTAACACTCTTAGTGACATTTATTCATTATAGCTTCTGCCCGCGACTTCGTCCCCGTTCAATTTCTTGTTTCCCCGAAATGTTGCAAAAAACGGCGAAAATCGCCTACCCATGAGTAGTTGTGATTCGCGGATTCTGGCGCAAGCGCCAGAGCCCGCGCTTGCGCCAGAGCCCGCGAATCTGTAGCACCCATCGTAAAAAAAAAAAAAAAAAAAAAAAAAAAAAAAAAAAAAAAAAAAAAAAAAGGTTTTGGTGTGCTCTGATCTCAAATCTGCGGTCCATTTTAGCGTAGGATGCGTGGTTCTGGAGTTATGCAAATCAATTAACTGTTATCTCATTGATTTCCGGTGGTCCTGCACCCTCATTAGCATTCCATTGTTCGCCTAATCCTTTTATCTATTATACTTCGAACACCTCATTACGTTGCGCCAGAACCCACGAATCTGTTGCCCTACGGTTGATTTGGCGTTCTTATCTATTACTCATTGTATGTCTGCTTTTCTATGTCATCAATAAAACACATTCATTTTTATTTCAATATTTTATTACTTTTTTCTACAAAATATGAGCGGAAGATCTCATCCACAAAAATATCATTGTGCAGTGTGTTCCCTGTAAATATGTTCGTAAAACTATGCATTGAACATCCCTGAAACTTAAATAGCAAATACATTAAGCAATATTCACCACAAACTGAAGTCCAATCATTCTGAATCCTATCAACATTCCAGTCCCATCTCTTACAATTCCTTTTCAAAAACTGGAGATGATATCGCTCAGGTGTTCGTCCATATGAATCAAAATATTGACCGATACCATTCGCATCGATATGTACAGCTACCCAGTGTGAACCTGGTTTATCATCCGCATCCAAATTGCATATTATATACGTTGGTACATGTGTATACATAGGTAGTCTATTAGCAGCATAAACATTATTTTCTAGACTGGGATGAATCTTTTTCATATGTTTTTGTAATTCTAGTGTATCCATGATATTACTGTTATTAGCAGATTATTACAGTACCAATCTATTCAATGGTTGTCATAGGAATGTTCAATTATAGTGATTTGTAAATATTAAATCGCATTCTTTGTGGGAGTCACAAAGCTTAGGATTATCATTTTGCTGCAGCTAATTTAAAGTTTGTTATATGGGTCTGATTATATTAAATAAAACACTTTGAGTACATAGACATTTTTAATTAACTGATCAACACAATAATTATTAAATAAATAAATTAAATACAGACATATTATTATCAAAATACCATTTTCTAATACACACAGCATTATTCAATGCACAATTCAATTTATGGTTCACACAATTAAAATCAGTTTTATTTTTACAGAACTTTTTTTTTAATGTCGCAAAATTAGGACATCCCTTCTCACCTATGTCAATCACTTCACAGTTTGCACATAACTCTTTAATCCACGTAATCTTTTCCAAACCCTTTGTCATAATTTTTTTATTTTCTAAATATGGTAAAATAACACGTTTAAACTCTTTGTAGTCTATGTAGCCTTCACTCCAGTAAATTCCTCGATTTCTTTCTAACCATCTCACCTGCTTTTTTTCTTCTAGTGTTAGGTAATGGAATGAATATGGTGGTTTCACCAAGAACGTCTGTGTATGATCATGACTCGCAATGGCCAATTCTTTGATAATAAAATGATTTAAAGAATCTTTAAATCCTTGATAGTATATTGCATACAATTTGTTTTATTTAATTTTATAATGTTATCTTTAGTTACACACACACAAAATGCATTAAACATAACACATATATCTAAAACACAACACACATTATAATCCTAACTACTATAGTCTACAGTAACATTTCTATTTTTATCTATTTCAATAATATTATCAAACTCAGCATAAACAATACAGTTAATTGTTTGTATTAGTGAGGATTCAAATCGTACTTCTAATCTTACACTACCATGCTTTATGAGATTCCAATGGGCTGATGAGTTAGCTGATAAATCAGGAGTTAAATCAAATGCTAAAAGACAGTAACCTTTGGCATACTGTTCACGAGAGATTGCATTTCCTTCATTAAGAAAGTGAATACCAGTCCCCGAGAATAGAGTATGATATGCTGATGTAAATATATTATTATTAAAAGATGGTTGCAAAGCTTTGGAAGGTATTTGTTGACCATCAATATATAAGCTGAAAGAGTTAATACCATAGTTTTCAAAGTTAAATGGATTTTTAGTAAGTGAACCATTAAATGCAGAATTATTCACAAAACCAATAATACATCTTTTGGGTACCTGTCCTAAGAATATATTATCAAGAGTTTTTCCTTGAACACCCGATGCAATTGTTAAAACTTTAACTTCAGCACGAGTAATAGGATATTTAGCAGTGGTAGAAGCTAAAACTTTCTGATGTGCGAGTAATACACTTGGATTAATTCGTGCTCTTCGAACAATAAGAGTTGCGTCCGTAATGCAAACTTTAAACTTTACATCATTTGACCCAGCAATTAAATTAAAACTCTCTCTTGACCGAACTAATTTTACACTCATTTCAACGCCATTAATTAAAAATTTATCTTGATTGAAAATGTCACCATGAAGATGACCAATCATTTCTATTTCCCTGCTTTCATTAACTAATTCCTGTCTTTTAACAAATCCTATGTTTTTACCATCTGTGGAATCCATTTTTCCTGCTGTATCATCATACCAAAGACTACAAGTAAGATGAGATTGTTTAGCAGCAGGAGCATAGTTTAAAAGGGTTTCCATGTATGCTCGATAGGCATAGGTATTATTAGGTGGTGATACAAGTTTTTGGTTTAAATAAACATCGAGTTGACTAAAAAGTGAATGCAACCAATTATTTACAGGTGCTACTGCTGTAGCTGATATCAAGTTTGTTGAATCTTGATTTAATACTTTTGCCTTTATGTGGAGTAATGTATGAGACAAATCTATGTAGTCATCGCCTGTTCCAGGAACTTGAAACTCGATAGGTCCATCATCAGCAAGAGATGAAATTGGTTTATAGTGAATCCACAATCCATTTTCAATGCTTGTTTGTGTAGACGGTAATGCAAACAAATCTAATTCTGACTTAACGCACTCACAAGAATGATTATGAAGGAAAGACATACTTAATTTGAAAATATATCTTTGATGTTTTTTGGTTTTAGACCAAGTTTTTTCGTAGCTTTCACTTTAGCTGTTAGTGGTGGAATGAACGAGGCCAATCGTTTTCTTTTACTTATATACCCAGATCCTGTCATGTTAAATCGATCAATTTTGTCATCAGCCTTTCGTTTTAAGTTTGTACTAACTTGCTTTAGACGATCTTTTATTGAGGCTTCCATAGGACGGGCTTGAACCATATCCGATAAAAGTCCTACTCCAGCGTTTAATGCCTCCTTACCAACCACTCGAGCACCACTTGAAAGTAAAGGTAAAACTGATCTAAATAACCCTCCTAAGAAGCTCCCAATACCATGACCGCGTTGGTATGGTGAACCCTTATAAATTACTCCAACTCCTGATCCAGCTTGATGTGAATAATAATTTTCATATGGACATTTATGATGATCATGAGGAGAATACATTATTATAATTTGCGGAAATGTAGTTTAACACACACGGTTCCAAACTGGAATGGTATTTTTTGTCCTGTGCTCGATCTTATATCTATTTCCAGCGTATCGAACTCTCTTCGCATAACAGGTAAGTAGTGAGGTGGAGAGAAAATGTACATTTTATTCGCACCATAAATGTATTTTGAAGGATCTAATGAAATGACTCTTAATAGTGGAGTCATAACATCACCCACAATCTGAGGATCGATAATGTCGCAATATAGAAATAGTTGAGATGGTAACCCTAAGTGTAAATTAGCAGGACACTTCCCAAAATTTCTGTCTAGGAGATTTGTATTTGGTTCATAACCTAGTTGTAAACTTAATTTGGGTGATAATGTTACGGATGTTATATTTTTATCCAAAACAGAAACAGACACAAATTTTGTTATTTCATCATAACGAAATTTCAAGCTCTCTCTGATACCATTTAACGCTCTTAAAATATGTTCAACGTTATCGTAGTTGGTAGCGGGAATATGTTTTTTGTAGTACACTGTTGATGGTTTATCTTCATTAGGCATTAACATGGTTTTTGTGATGTATACAACATTTTCATGATCTTGAACAGTAAACATGGTGCATGGATATTGAAACTCGACAACTCCAACCGCCCATTCACCTTCTAATTTCATAGCTTTTGGTAATTTTGTTGAAAAATTTGTGGTCTTGTTATCAGGAAAGTATTCCATTGAACTATTGCTGAGCAAAGTTAAATAAAAACTTTCTTTATTCATATTTCTTTTAAACTAGAAGCTAAAATCCAACTGTTAAATTTATCTGGATAACCTTTCCACTTCACTAATACTTCTTTTCTGTTACCCGAATAACGAGTGCCAATTATTTTATCTATTTTATATTGTGAGGTGGGGTTGTAAGTGACCTTCTGTAATTCTCTTTCATAAAAAGTACCAACTATTGGTTCATTTTGTAAATCTGTTATTGTATAAACAACCCATGGAGATCTATCAATTATTGAAGATATAATAAATATTTCATCACTCCAATTTGATTCATATCCTTTTTGGAAAACATGTTTATATTTAGTTATTCGAACATAATCACCCACGTTGAAATTTGGTTTTGGATTTTCTAGAGAAAGTTTGTTTGACCCTCTATCATAAAGATTAGTCCAAACTGTCATAATATTGTTGGAACTTACATCACATGGGCACATCTTAATACTCGAGTGAATGCTGTGATTATAAGAGTATATTAAATCTTGTAAAACATCTATATATCTATAAGTATTATTATGAGTGAAATAACGCCACATTTTCATTTTTAGAGTTCTTTGAAATCGTTCAACAATACTAGCCTTAATATCAGGATTGTTAGTGGTATAGTAATTTATCTTTTTGGATTTAAAGTATTTTTGTACATCTTTTGAAACAAATTCTGTACCTTTATCAGATTGTATGTGAGTAGGTGTTGTATTACTTTCAGTAAATATACTTTCAAAACATTCTTTAGTTGTTTCTGAGTTTTTCTTTTTCATTGGTCTTGCAAAAGCATATTTACTAAATACATCAATAACACAAAGTATGTAGTTGAAACCATCATTATATTGAGAATAAGTTCGCATATCACTTAAATCAGCTTGCCACAGCTCATTAATATTTGATAGAATGTACTTATTACGCGGGAATTTTTTCCGAATGGGTTTATGTAATGTATATGTTTCTTGTGATTGTAACCATTCCTTTGCTTGCTTTTTATCCATTTTACCCTTCATAGCTTTTGATAATTTATCAATACTACCAAAACCAGCGGGGTTAGATGGATCATAATAAATCCTGTTAATTTCTTCTAGTACGGGGTCCATTTTTCCCAATCGATCTTTTTATGTATTTTAGTTATAGATCTTTTATCTCCACTGCTCGGTGTAGAAAACTCTTGAACTTCAATCTCAGAGGTTTTGTTCAGATCTTTTACTTGAAGTTGGTTAATAAACTCACATCTCTTTGGATTTCCAATATAAGTAAGTGGTACTTTAATATCTTTTAATGCTTTAGCAAATCTATCCCACCCTATCGGATCACTTTTTTTTAAGGGTCTAAGTGAATCATTTATTAAATCAACAATATTACTTCCTGGAATTTTTTCATTATCAATTATGACTGTGCCTTCATTATCCCAACGTATTTTACTTTTACTTGTTCCAATTAAGTTTAATAATGACTCACCTTTTTTATTATAAGTTTTTGGTATTAAACTGAGTATTTGTGTTGATGAATACAGTGGATTTGCCTCACTTTCTATACTTTTAATAGATCCTTTCTCCTCCAACAAAGATTCAGCATCAACTGAACTTTTTAGATCTCTATCTTTATTTTTAAAACCAATTTTAGACCCATTTGAATCTTCATTAGATGTATCAGAATAAATTGGTAATCTGAGTGGTTGACGATCCTCTTCGGTAAAGTGAAGGTATCTTTGTAGTGTTTGTAAATATAACATCCACTTCTTTCGGTCTTCCGTCTTACTATTCATAATATTTTGCATTTCAATATCTAATCGAGACAAATTACTAGTAACCTTATTTTCTTGTTTTAATTTTTCAATCAATCCTGGTTCAATAAGTATCATTTTCTTAGCATTTTCCATGTTAACTGGCTAGTCCACTTACTAATCCACTCAATATTGCACCTAATATTATTGGTAAGAAAGCCCCTCCTTTTTGTATAATAATATTTTTTCTTAGTTTATGTTTACACTTATGCACCAGTTTACGGAGTATATTTTTGTGTTTATTCAATTTTTGTTTATCTTGATCTTTAAGAGGTATCTTTCCTTGTAAAACGTTATGAATACATTCACAAATACAATTTATTTCTTCTTCATCACACGTTTTAAGTAACGCTCTTTGATATTTTGGTTTAAGCGTATGCAAAGCGTTTAGCAAATGTTTATGCGTTGTGAGTCGACGATGCATCATTTAGAAATGATTTGAATTGTTTGATTCTTGGTGTATTTAAACTGCAAAGCGTTTAGCAAATGTTTATGCGTTGTGAGTCGACGATGTATCATTTAGAAATGATTTGAATTGTTTGATTCTTGGTGTATTTAAACTCTTTCGTGGGGACGTAGACTGTGCAGTAACCATTAAATGGGAATACATTTGTCTTGATACGACAAAAATCATTTGTATTCTGTTTTAAATCTACCATTAAATATCCATGCGCTTCTAAAGTTGCATCCCTGTAGGCGTCTTCAATGAATTTTGGGTTATCTGGTGACACTTGTCGTGCTAAATATCTTATTTGAGTTTTATCTCGAGGGTTTTTAAAATAAATTATATAACTTGAGTTTAAAGAAATGTCTCTTTGACCTTTACCTTGATGAAATAAATTTTGTGTTAAATAAAATACACTAAGATTCCTGTGATGACTACCTTTTGTAAATATATCCACAATTCTTCCATCAGACTCTCTCATTAGATCATCAATAATAATAAGGTGTGGGTTTTCACCATCAAACATATTAAGATTTGGAATTCCTTGATGATAGTTAACATTTGGTAAATTATTTAAAGCCTGCATTTCATCAAAGCACCATGTGATCTGATTAAAATCACAATTACATATTTCTTTAACTGATTTTATGAAATTTGTTACAAAATTTGACTTCCCACATCCACTTGGTCCTGCCACAATAGCAGTAAACGGATGGATAAAGTGAAACATTTCACACGTCTAGAGTTTTAAAGGGATGAAATAAAAATGAAAATTTTGGTGTAAAAATTAAATATATATATATATTGCTAAAATTATATAAAACATGTAATTTGTGAAAAACAGAATGATCTGTATACTATTTCTAACACAATTAGTACTTATCAGAATTTCACAATCACCTCAACGTCAAATTTAAGCACACAAATAAAAACTACAATTATTTTACATTATTTACAATCAAACAATAAATTTTAAATATGTAATAAACTATTATATAACATTACAGTAATATCATAATTTTACAATCAGTACAAAATTTGTATATACACACAGAAATAAAAGTAAAAAGTATTACACTTAGCGTAATTTATAATGTCCCCAAGCCAATGTATCAATGTTGTTGTTCATAATACATCGTTTGGTATCATTATATGATAAAGATGTTTTATTTATTTTTTGTGTAAAAATAGTGTGTTTGATTGACTTAAATCGAAGCATACTACAATATAATACATTTTTATTAAACAAACACGATTTGTAATTTTCCATATTCATTTTTTTGGTAACACTTTTGTTAACCCCTTTTGCCTTTGCTATAAATTTATCTTCTATTTCTAAGGCATACATTTTTGATCGCAACCCTACAAATTCCTTCAATACTTTACCATTATTCTCATCTTTAAAAAAACCTAACTTTTTTTTATTTATTTTTGGATATCCGTAAATATTATTTTCCGGGTAATCTGATGTATCGAAATAGTGAAGTAGATCTGGTTTTATATCCTCATAAAAATTGTCTGTAAAAATTTGATATATCAAACTATCGGTATCGGTGTACAATAACTTAATTTTATTATGAAACTTTTTAATCATGTAGTTATAATGAAATTCATACATAAGGGTCTTAGATATATCTAAAATACAAAATCCTAAATAAATCGGCTTATCATAAATTAATTTTGTTTTGTGTAATTGTATTGCAACTAAATGTTCTGAAAATATTGATAAACTATGGAATTCTGGTTTTGCAATCCAATCCTGAGCACCTAAAACTTTACCACGATTATCCCAGTGAGTTAGTAGTTTAACGTTTACTCTTTTTTCAATATTTTCCATAGTCTTACCGAAGACAGAATTGTTCATTAATTTAAAAAAGTCTTTTTCAAAGTTTGATGTAGCTAACGTTCTCAAACTAGTATTTAAGTCTATGTATTTCTTTAACCAAGAACTCTGTTTAAATTTTAAAATTCTATGTACTTTAATTAATTTAATCCCCATTTCAATGCATTGTTTTAAATTCCTGTAGTGAATGATGTATTTATTTTTATTATTTAAATTAGGAACTAATTTAGTTTCTTTAGTATTACCCACACATATGTTTTCAGGACATAACGGAAAGTCAGAATGCAAATTATGAAGTTCATCAGGATATTCCAAATCAACTTCTAAAACATAACCGAAATCAGAGTTATCCGACACATTATAATCTGTATTAGAATCTATCCATTCGAAACCACCAACAGGAAGAGATTGAGACATTGCCCAACCATATAAATTATTCGCATCAAAATATGTTAGATATGAATTAGGTTTTTCACTTTCATAATCTTCCATGAATTTATTATTTGCTCTAGCAAAACGATTGCTACACTGAGATACACCCCCTCTAATACCAGCTTTAAAAAAAGCAATTTTGTCATAGTCCGTTAACAATTCTAATTCTATTTTGGTAAATTTTAACATTGCATCCCAACTTAAACCTGGGGCAGTATAGTAATGAGCAGGATCTAATCCATAAGTTTTAATACAAAGCTTTCTAAAGTTTTCGAATACATCAGTCAAAAGTAAAACATCCGTTTTTAAATATAAATTGGAATAATCAGACATACTACTACACTTAAAATGTTGCCAAATATCTTTTGCGTGATTATAATCATCATTTGAAATATTTGAATCTGTGAGTGAACTATAAAATTGGTGTTGATCAGGAAGTGATGGATGTTTCAAGCAATCACTATTACACATAAATTCATAAGGATAAATACCTTTCCGTCTTAAACGTGAAAAATCTTCATTATTAGGATAGTTCCTTTTTAGTTCTGTAAACTGATCATCATTAAGATTTTTAGCTAGTTGATCTAAACTACACGATAAAAATTTCAATGAATCTATGAATCTTAAACTTACTGGTTGATTATTTATTGTTAACTGTTTTGAAAATGATATGTATCGTTCTTTATTTTGTGGAATAACTTCAACTTTGTCATCATCGAGGTTTAATGC
This sequence comes from Aporophyla lueneburgensis, assembly GCA_932294355.1. NCBI lineage: Eukaryota > Metazoa > Arthropoda > Insecta > Lepidoptera > Noctuidae > Aporophyla > Aporophyla lueneburgensis. Next base: position 13,141,181 of record OW028746.1, on the reverse strand, counting down.
ATGGATAATGAAATGAGCATCGTAATGACTGAGGTTATGTAAAAATATTGGAATATGACGAGGGGTTCTGTACTTAGAACTACACACTTGATGTGCAACACCCCTAAAACTGCCAGTGTGCCAATCAAAATCGTAAAAAAGATCTTCATTTAACTCAGTTTCACAAATATGACATATGTTTGAATTTGAAATTTTAATTTTATCTTCATCTGATAATGGAACGAGACATTTTTGGAAACTATTTTTTTTAAATATTGTTTTCACATCTTCACAAAGGCGATTCATAAACACTTGTGCACAGTTTGACCCACTATACGTCTCATATTTTGATAATCTGTTATCATATGAACATTTAATGTAATATCCAAAACTATACACTTCATGTTTTTGAATATTAATTGTACTAGGCTTGGATGGATCGTTACTACATGATTCTATTGGGTTCAAAAATGCCTCAAAGTCTGCATAAACCACAAAGGGCATTTTCAACTTTTTCACGAATTTATCAAATTTTAATTTATTATTTGAGGTTGCTTTACCAAACCAATCCTTTTTGGAATCCTCACCGTTTGGTAATTCCGTACAAATGTGAGCGCAATCATATTGTTGATGGTTATTAAGTCTTTCCTCCGATGGGAAATGAAGTAAACATGAATCACATATATAAACTGCACAATGATGTCTTGATATTTGTGAACTAACTAATCGCGATAAGTTTTTAATATAACAGTAATGATTGTTAGTACCATTCGATATATATAGTAGGTTAATATGATTAGGTGTACGACATTTTGTTAAATATAAAGGACCTACAACAGAATTACACTTTTTTTCTTTATTATACTCTAAGCCAAAAACATTAATACTAATATTGTTTAATTTCTCTACTTTTGATATATCTGCAATTATAACCGGAAAAGAAATACCAGTAAATTTTAGTTTATTTCCATGAATTGCGTAAGATGCTACCCGATCTACACTTTTACATACAGGATATAAACCAGAGAGTAATGCCCATTTGAAACACATATTATCATTATTTTTAACATTGATTACAGCTTTTTTTGATTTAATATCTTGAGGAAGGTCGATATATGAACTACCACGTAGGGGGTTGAATTTGTTAACATTCATATCTATGTATTTAATTTGATTAAGACTCCAACCACTATCTTTTTTTTCAAATTGACAAATTTTACCGACTACAGTGTCTATTAATGATGAATAAAAAATATTTAAGTCATCTCCCTGACAAATTATGTAATTAAACGTTTGAAAATCAAACGTATTTTTAATATCTTTAGTTTGTTGTATGAAATCAGCATGCAATATGAAGTTTATTTTAAAAATTGTATGTTGTTGAATACATTCATTTATCAAAAATAAGATATCAATTTTTAGCGAATTTAAAAACGATTCCGGTGTTTCAAAATATTGTCCCGATTGAAGTGTTTTACTATTAATTCTATATGTTAAAATTCGATTGCCAAAAGCGGTTTCAACAACTGTAACATTTGTTAATGAATTATGTGATTTTAAAAGATTATTTTTATGTGAATTGCTTTTTAAATGGTTGTTTAGATACCTTTTATTAATATAAACATGACATGTATCACATTCCACCTTATTGTTGTCCACATCATTGGTTTCAATTGATGATGTAGAAGCTCCTTCATCAAATTTTGCTTTCTTGGTAACCTTATTTTCATCAGTAGTGATACCTCGTTTGATACCTCTTCCAACTTGTTGTTGACTGTAACAAAAAGAAAATTATTAGACAAATCTTAAAATAAAACATTACTACAATAATATTTCTTATTGAGTTTGTACTTCTAATACTTACATCAACTTTGTTTCAACCATCAAACATTGATTATACAACTCATCATCATACGATGAATCGAACAGTTCATGCTTCTCTATTTCATCACAAACTTTAGACAGCTCCTGATTGAATTCGCTGTTGGATTGTTCTATATTCTCTTCAATGGGCGCGGAAAAGAAAGCACTGGTGCACATTTCACTGAAGTTTTCCATCTTTATAATAAAGAAGAAAGTATGTAGCACAGTAAGTAACAGTTAAGTGTTGGTAGAGCAACTGATACCCAATTTCAAATAATGTCCAATATTCATAGTCTAACAAAGGATTAGGAAAGTCATGTAAAATCTAATGAGTACACAGAAGTACTTTAAGTAAACAGAATCACATTCACTAATCCACTAATGAGTGTCATTGTTAAAAAAGTATTTTTTAACTTTTTCACTTTCTGCTATTGTCTTTGTAATATTGTATACGAGGCCGTTTGTGTTGTCGTAGATGCTATCCTTATTATTCTTTATGTAATATTTAATCCTCGTGGTAGCGTGCTTCCAGTGATCACTAGTTGGAATCTTGGATAGTTTCTTCATATCATACATTTCAATTTTTATGAGATGCGTCGCTTGGTCTCCGTCGTCAGAATTTGTAGAGATGTATGATACGCCATCTCTAGCAGCTCGTGTCACAGTCGAGGATAGCAGCTTCTTCCTTTTTATTTTTGGTACCACTTCAAAAAATTGATCAATCGGTTGCGATTTCCTTTTTCCACCATCGTCTGTGTTATTAACGACGATGTCATCACTCTCTTCTTCGTGTTGAGGAGAGAGTGGCGAGTAGTAATACTGTTTATAGGTATTTTCATTATCGTCTGCGAAGCTGAATGATCTCTGCAACAACAGAGTTATCACGTTAATATCAATTTGTTTACACTTAATCACACACGTTAGGAAACAACAACAGAAATACAAGTAAGTTTGTCAATAGAATAAACACTTACCTCCATGGCCATTGATGCGTTGAAGTAACACAAGCGTAGTATTGGTTGACGTATACAATGCACTGTGGTCAAACGACCATAGACTGACTGCATGACTGCAACTGTTCGATCTTATATAGCACCATTCTTATCTAAAGCAAATTACTAAGTACAACGAAACTGATTGTAACTCTATGAGTCAACAAACTTATCTCACGTTCCTTATTCTTATCTAAAGCAAATTACTAAGTACAACGAAACTGATTGTAACTCTATGAGTCAACAAACTTATCTCACGTTCCTTCGCAACAGGCATCAACCTGCTTTGTGACTCCCACAAAGAATGCGATTTAATATTTACAACGAGCAATACACCAGATTTCAACAGTCGTATTACGGACGTCGACCGGAACCCATATTAAGCGAAAAACAGTTTAGAGATTTAGCACCGCTGTTTGTCATTGATTGCTCTAGACAAGTGGATAATCTAAAGACAGGGCCAGTTGTGGACGTGAGAGTAGAAATTGAAAGTGATTCGGAGATACCAGATCAAACTTCAGCATATTGTCTCATTCTGAACGATTGCATTGTTGAATACAAACCATTAAGTAACATTGTTAAGAAGATATCATGAAGACGGACACCCTTATAGTGGAACTCCAAGGATTTAAAGATTCTTTAAATCATTTTATTATCAAAGAATTGGCCATTGCGAGTCATGATCATACACAGACGTTCTTGGTGAAACCACCATATTCATTCCATTACCTAACACTAGAAGAAAAAAAGCAGGTGAGATGGTTAGAAAGAAATCGAGGAATTTACTGGAGTGAAGGCTACATAGACTACAAAGAGTTTAAACGTGTTATTTTACCATATTTAGAAAATAAAAAAATTATGACAAAGGGTTTGGAAAAGATTACGTGGATTAAAGAGTTATGTGCAAACTGTGAAGTGATTGACATAGGTGAGAAGGGATGTCCTAATTTTGCGACATTAAAAAAAAAGTTCTGTAAAAATAAAACTGATTTTAATTGTGTGAACCATAAATTGAATTGTGCATTGAATAATGCTGTGTGTATTAGAAAATGGTATTTTGATAATAATATGTCTGTATTTAATTTATTTATTTAATAATTATTGTGTTGATCAGTTAATTAAAAATGTCTATGTACTCAAAGTGTTTTATTTAATATAATCAGACCCATATAACAAACTTTAAATTAGCTGCAGCAAAATGATAATCCTAAGCTTTGTGACTCCCACAAAGAATGCGATTTAATATTTACAAATCACTATAATTGAACATTCCTATGACAACCATTGAATAGATTGGTACTGTAATAATCTGCTAATAACAGTAATATCATGGATACACTAGAATTACAAAAACATATGAAAAAGATTCATCCCAGTCTAGAAAATAATGTTTATGCTGCTAATAGACTACCTATGTATACACATGTACCAACGTATATAATATGCAATTTGGATGCGGATGATAAACCAGGTTCACACTGGGTAGCTGTACATATCGATGCGAATGGTATCGGTCAATATTTTGATTCATATGGACGAACACCTGAGCGATATCATCTCCAGTTTTTGAAAAGGAATTGTAAGAGATGGGACTGGAATGTTGATAGGATTCAGAATGATTGGACTTCAGTTTGTGGTGAATATTGCTTAATGTATTTGCTATTTAAGTTTCAGGGATGTTCAATGCATAGTTTTACGAACATATTTACAGGGAACACACTGCACAATGATATTTTTGTGGATGAGATCTTCCGCTCATATTTTGTAGAAAAAAGTAATAAAATATTGAAATAAAAATGAATGTGTTTTATTGATGACATAGAAAAGCAGACATACAATGAGTAATAGATAAGAACGCCAAATCAACCGTAGGGCAACAGATTCGTGGGTTCTGGCGCAACGTAATGAGGTGTTCGAAGTATAATAGATAAAAGGATTAGGCGAACAATGGAATGCTAATGAGGGTGCAGGACCACCGGAAATCAATGAGATAACAGTTAATTGATTTGCATAACTCCAGAACCACGCATCCTACGCTAAAATGGACCGCAGATTTGAGATCAGAGCACACCAAAACCTTTTTTTTTTTTTTTTTTTTTTTTTTTTTTTTTTTTTTTTTTTTTTTTTTTTACGATGGGTGCTACAGATTCGCGGGCTCTGGCGCAAGCGCGGGCTCTGGCGCTTGCGCCAGAATCCGCTAATCACAACTACTCCCATGCTCTTTTTCTCCGTTTTTGCAACATTTTTCATTACTGCTCCGCTCCTCTTGGTTGTAGCGTGATGTTATATAGCCTATAACCTTCCTCGATAAGTAGGCTACCCAACACAAAAAGATTTTTTCAATTCGGACCAGTAGATCCTGGGATTAACGCGTTCAAACAAACAAACAAACTCTTCAGCTTTATAATATTATATAGTATATAGATTTATAAGTAGTTAAGTTTGCCGGCGGCTTCGCCCGCGTGGAGGCTGGAAAATGCATCTAAAACTTCCTCATAAAACACTCTATCTATTGGTGAAAACCGCATGAAAATCTGTTCAACATTTTTTGAGGTCTTCGCAAGTAGACAGACAGACGCGGCGGGGAACTTTGTTTTATATTATGTAGTGATAACATTTTTTTAAATTGGTAAAAAGAATACTTATTTACGTAAATATGACAGAAAAAGCCTTCGTTTTTTAAAGTTGAGACCACTCCTGTGATGTGATTTGATTTGATTTGACTCCAAAGGGAATGAACAAACATAAATAGGCTTAAAATAAATGAAGGCAATAATAATAAACATCCCTATCATTTATATTTACGCAGCGTGCGTGTGACAATTTTTGCGCCGTGTGCCGCCGCCATCAACTGTTCATTTTCTGCCTAACGGCCGAAGGCTCGCTGCCCTGCCGTTCACTATTTGGCGCGGTAACGATACATTGCGTATTATGAGGTAATAAAACTAATCGGGTTATTGGACTCACAACGTTCATGTATTTATTTATTGAAGAACACAAACAGTATAATTATACATTGGTTTACAAGTACCAAGTTAGGAAAGGTATGTAAGCCCTAGATCTCTCGATCGCGGACTCCCGGCCACCGTAGGCGCGAGCTTGCGGGTGGCGAGCAATGGGTAGCTCGCCGCCCGGTAAGGACCAAGCTCGGGTCGACGGCGCGTAGTGTTCCACGCGCGCCTCAAAGGGATGTCAGCAAAACTGAAGGGGTCTGCTAGGACCGATGCCTGCCGGGGTCGCGTGATTGTTCGAAAGAGATACCGTGACCCTGGCACATGGGCAATTGAAGGAACACGGGTGGGTTTTAGTCAGTAAAAGTCTGACATGCCCTCCCGCTCCGCCCAGAGCGGGAGAAGTCATTTGATGATTTCCCATCCAAAAAAAAAAAAAAAGCCCTAGATCTCGAGATATTGTAATAATTTGAGATATGGACATTGTAAAGAAAATTCCACAAAACGCATTACTAGTCTGTACATTTACTAACGATTCCCCAAAGCAGTCAACAAAAATAAAGCAAATAACGAACATACCTAATTACAAGTAAATAAAAATGCGTCGAGTCGTTATGAATAAAGGGTAGGTACTATTACTCACTCACACACGGCTGCACACCGCGTCAGCATTGGCCTTCTATTGTCAAACAGAGATAGCAATATTCCGATCGAGTTTTGCCCTTGTCGTCGGCTCGTGGTTGCGAGTTTAGGGCGCCGCGTTCTTAAGAAGTCAATATATTGTGCTACAGACTTTAGTGAGAAACGACACGCTGTAAAACCGACTTTACGTAGTGTTGTCTGCCCTACCCCTAGAGTGTAATTTAAGCCCGCGTAGGCGCGGAGGGGTGGGGCGGCCCGCGAGCTTCGGAGCAGGTCACCACGCTCACCACCGCAGCTTCGCCAGCTCCGTCAGCCGCGGCGGCGTGCCTTCAAACCATCTGCGACGATAGGCGTGGGGCCGCCCAAACCCCGCAGCGCCGGAGCCGTAACAGAAGCAATGCCTGCTGCATGTTGCATGCTTGTTCGCATGCTGCATGCTTGCTTGCATGCTGCATGCCTGCTTACAGGCCGCATGCCTGCTGGCATGCTGCATGCCTGTTTGCATGCTGCATGCCTGCTTGCACGCTGCATGCCTGCTTGCACGCTGCATGCCTGCTTGCATGCTGCAAGCTTGAAACAAGCATCCTTGTTTGCATGCTTCTTGTGCGGGACAAGTGTTAAATAACAGTGTACGGGACAAGTGACTTAAGAATAGTGTACATAAAGTGATATATAGACGCTAATAGGACAGTAAATAAGTAAAAGACGAACGATATTTTAAGTAAATAGTGCCGTAGTGATTTGTTCGTGATTTTTTTTTTGGTATTGATTGACTTTAGTGGTAGTTAAGTGTTTATGTTTCATGTTGTGTTTATATCGTATTTTATATTTTTCTAGGATAGATTCTAATATATAGACCCTAATTATATATAGTTTACCTATGTAAATAAAGGAAAACTTAGTGAAAAACGCGAAAAATGTCACGCGGTCCCCATTAAGGTAAAGGTTCGAGGCATGTAAGAAAAATGTACCGTGCGCTGATTGGCTAACGCATTTAATGTACAATTTTTTGATTGGTTGTATAGCTTGTAAGCACTTAGCAAAAATTGTATAAAAATAGGAACATTTTGCTGATTCGGCCCGTTCCCGCCCGTTGAAGACCCTGATGATCCCCTCCCCCCCGTCACACCTGACGAGGTGCACGAGATCATCAAGGGTCTGAAATCTCGTAAAGCCCCCGGATCAAACGGCATCACCAACAGAGTGATCAAGCTGTTCCCCGCTCACCTGATTATGCTCATGTGTACCATCTTCAATGGTGCCTTGAGTAATAATATTTTCCCCCAAGCGTGGAAGGAAGCCACCGTCATTGGCATCCCTAAGCCCGGTAAGCCCAAAACCGAGCCCACGAGTTACCGCCCCATTAGTTTGCTCAAAGTTCTCGGCAAAATCTATGAGAGACTTATTTATAAGCGACTCAGAGATTATGCCGAAACCAAGGGCCTCATCCCCAACGAGCAGTTTGGTTTTCGAACCCAACACTCGTGTGTCCATCAGGTACACCGTATCGTCGAACATATCAATGCTGGTTTTCAGCGTGGTATGTTCACGGGCGCTGTATACTTCGATATAGCGAAAGCGTTCGACAAAGTCTGGCACAACGGCTTATTATATAAGCTGTACCAACTCGGAGTGCCAGACCGTCTCGTGCTCATCTTACGAGACTTTCTTGCGAACCGTACCTTTCGCTATCGCATCGAAGGGGCACTTTCCTCCCCTCACCCGATCCGTGCAGGAGTCCCTCAAGGCTCTGTACTAGCCCCCCTCATTTTCACGCTGTTCACTAGCGATATCCCCAGAAGCAAGAAGGCAAGGTTAGCTCTGTTCGCAGACGACACTGCCATCTTCTTCTCGGGATTTAGTGACACAGCGCTGGTTCGCTACCTCCAAACCGCAGTCGACGAGCTCGGCGAATGGTTCAGGAAGTGGCGAATCGAGGTCAATCCTTAATAATAATAAAAGTCAGGCGGTCTTTTACACCCGACCGCGATGTAATCACCCCCCTCCCCGACCCATCTCAATGTTCGGCAAGCAGATCCCTTGGGCGAAGCAAGCCAAATATCTAGGTGTCATCCTCGACGAACACCTCACCTTTTCTGAGCACATAAAGCAGGCTCGCTCGCGGGCCGCTTTATATGAAACTCCCGACTATCCATCAGTACATAAAACGCGCTTCGAAGCGTTTCTTCGATAGGGCCGTAGCCCACCGCAACCCTCTGGTTGTGGCGGCAGCTACTTACACCCCCTCCCGTATTAGCAAAGTCCGCCGCTCGCGGCACATTCTTACCGATCCTGATGATCCCACTACTCTCCTCCAGGAGAGTCGAAAAGAGACCAGCACAGCTAGACCAGCACACAGACACAAACCGTACCGACCTCGCCGCCGAGGTCCGTCGTCGCGACCCCGACTTAACAGTCCCTCCCGACCCTTGCAAGAGCCAGCCCGCGATGCTGCGCCGCTAGCTTTAAATTAGTCCCTAAATAATTTAACCCAGATCCAGCCAGTCCCTTGCTGCCCCCCTATCAGCGATTGCCTAAGCCGAGGTTCGTACCCCCCTCGGGGTAACCCTTAGAGCTTTCGCTTTAGTTTTTAAGTATAATAAGCCCCGGCTGGAGGCCTAAAAAGGTAACTTTTTAGAACTCGCCGGGCCACAATCCGTTTAAGTAGTCACAATCTTTTCAGGATTAACTACGAGATGCCCCACAAAAAAAAAAAAAAAAAAACTGATTCGGCCCGAGGTTCGTACCCCCCTCGGGGTAACCCTTAGAGCTTTCGCTTTAGTTTTAAGTATAATAAGCCCCGGCTGGAGGCCTAAAAAGGTAACTTTTTAGAACTCGCCGGGCTACCATCCGTTTAAGTAGTAACAATCTTTTCAGGATTAACTACGAGATGCCAGACAAAAAAAAAAAAGCTGATTCGACGCCCGGCTACCTGTGAAGAAAGTGCTCCAATATATGAAGAAAGAAGTCTCCAGTAGTTTCATTTCCCGCCAACCCAGCACACAAATGAGGCTGTGAGCCACACTTCTTACTGGAACCCTTTAAAAATACTTTTGTTCATAATCATCCGTTGTATTAAGCGCATTAAATTTATTAATGTACTAGCTTCTGCCCGCGACTTCGTCCGCGTCAAATTTTTGCTCCCTTGACCCTTATCGTCGCATCGAATTGGCTTCTAGTTTTCGTCCATTTTTTGTTGCTGCTCGCTCCTTTTGAGTTATAGTGAGTCAACCTTAAAAGATAGACATATGCTCTCGCGGACTTTTTTTTAGACCTTTTTAAAAGGAACAATTCCGTCACACATGATTTTTGCGTTACTGTAACCGTTTACGCAGCGCACGCAACGGAAACTCTCAAAAGGAATCAATTTTCCCCGTTTTTGCAACATTTTTCATTACTGCTCCGCTCCTCTTAGTTGTAGCGTGATGTTATATAGCCTCTCTCCATAAATAGGCTACCCAACACAAAAAGAATTTTTCAATTCGGACCAAACAAACAAACTCTTCAGCTTTGTAATATTAGTACAGATAGATTAATTAAGCAAAAGAGTAGGTTAATCTGAACAGTAGTATAATGAATGTTCGGAAAAATAATAATCCGAACAAATGTTATTTCAGCCAATCGTTACTTCGGTAACAACATTTTCGATCAAATGAATCGTCGGAGTAACGAAACAATTCACACGTGGTAGAAGTGAAACCTTCAAAAATTTTGGCTTCAAGATAATGACACGAATGTAAAAAAAAGTCAAATGTCTATCTGTCCAAAAAGCCTGCTCGAAAAACTTCAAACAGAAAAGTAAACTTTCTCAAGGAGCACCCTTACTTATGGATTTCCATTACCCCACTACCCCAAGTGTTAGAGCGAGACACAAAACATGATGACGTTGTTATGTAATTGTTGTGCCTGTCTCTTTTTACTGTCGCTTTTTCGTTTCATAGATTTTCAAATCACAACGGTTCTAAAGAAGTTTTCACTTCAAAAAGTCGAATTGATTATAGCTCAACTGATACAGTGGCAGACGCAAGGCAGACGTGACTTCGATGAAGTAAAAACAAATGAAACGATAATGTTGAAAAGTTTTAGGTAAAATGAAATTCGGTCACATATTTTTCGAACTTATGATAGGTAACCCTAAGCTACACTGTTGGTTTAATGGATTATTTAATAATGATATGTTAATTTTTATGACTATGAGGCTTATGTCTCAAAAGTCTCGTTATTCCCGAGGCCAAATCTAGTCTCGATTGTCGAAAGTACCAAAAAATCGTCGAGACTCTCGAAATTTTCGAGATCGATATTCCAGGAATGAAAGCCCTAATACAAACCCCTGGTTATATTCTTATTAGTAGGTACTTAACTCATTCATCTCAATGATTATTTATTGAAAGTAATCATTGAATGGGATTAAATAAAATAATAGGGTTTATTGATGACTGTAAAATGCGATTCAAATGAGAATAGGATCGACTTTGCACCATATTGTGACGTCATAGCTGTCAATTCTAACCAGTTACGTAGGGTGAGCAAAAAAAGATTTTTTAAAAATAAATTTTATTAACAAAGATTTAGTGAAAAATATTAATATTAATTTATCCCCGTAGCCGAATGACCTCGCTTGGCGACTTTTCTTGCATTTTGCAGTGTTTGCAAAATGGTACCGTACGTTTCACTAGTCAAACTTATATTTCCTCCACTGTTGCATCAGTTCTAATGTTTGCGGTTTCTCGCTCTCCAACTATTTATCTACACAGCGCCTCGTTTACTCATTTTCGAGCAAAATGAGTAAGACAATAACAAAAACAAATAACAACAATCACAAAAAATAACAACAATGTAAGAAACACAATTAAAGAAACATTATCAGTCCACAAGCACATGCACTTTTTGGCGTGGCTACTGGGCCTTTGCGCCAACAATGAAAATAAAAAAGGCTATGGTATGGTTTTAAAAAACGAATTATGACTTTAAATAATTAAATATTATATTAAGACGATTTACTACTGTTTAACCCTTTTATCAAAATTTGATGTAAGACTACTATTATTGATAAGCAAATACGTTTTTTTGCAAACCGTACTTTTCAAGTGAAATTTGACAGATAGAGGTTATTGACATTCCTATTCTTATTTGAACCGCACTATAATGATTTTAATTCTGTGAGTAGGTCGCGAATCATGTTTTGTTTAAATACAACGTGGCAAAAAACTTGCAAATTGAAAAAAACCGTCGATACTTTTAAATTTGCAGGCTACTATCATAGAGCAACACGGACCCAATATATATTAAAGTATATTAATTTACTCTTTGCACCGTCCTGAGACTCCGGTGTATGGATAAAAGACACAATGCATTTTTTTTTTAATTTCCTTTCTTTGAGTTTCTATTGGCGATGCAAAGATTCTAACTAGCGCCCCTAGTGTCAAAATTGTGAAGCTGTCTAAGAACGACACTTTGACAGTTTTCGATACAATTTACGTCACGGAAAAAATTATTAACCCAATCTATATCAGATTTATGTGTTTTCTTGCTAGACGAAACAATAATTATGTTGTCAACAGTGGATGTAATTAATGCGTCTGCAGGATACAAAAAACCAATGCGTTCTGGAGAAGAATTATTTATAAATCCATCCTCAACGTCAATTTTTTCATTCAAGTCCAAGATCTTTCTTTGATACAATTATTTTCCTGCGTCTGATATCAGCCCTATTTTCTCGAGCAATTGATTTTATTTTTTGGGCTAATGGTAGGTACTTGTTTATGAGAGCTTCTTTTAGAAATATTCTAAGACGGTACGACATTAGGAAACAAATTCTGTCTTTTAGAATCTGGAACAATAAACATAATCTCGTTATCTGACGAGAAGCTCGCCTTCATCATTTCAGCCGTAAGACGTCCACTGCTGGACTTAGGCCTCCCCTAATTTGGGGGGCTTTGCCATAATCACCACGCTTGGCAGGCGGGTTGGCGATCGCAGTATGGTGGTAAAATGCATAGAGAACGCTCGCTGCTGCCCATTCTCTAGTAAGTATCTGACGAGAAGCTCGCCTTAGCTTATACTAAATAAATAACTTATAAAATACATGTGAATATAATATAAGTACTATAAAATCATTAAAACATAATTATACTTACTGTTTGGAAAATAGTTTGAAACCTGAAAATGTTCTGCCGGGGTCGCGTGATTGTTCGAAAGAGATACCGTGACCCTGGCACATGGGCAACTGATGGAACACGGGTGGGTTTTAGTCAGTAAAAGTCTGACACGCCCTCCCGCTCCGCCCAGAGCGGGAGAAGTCATTTGATGATTTCTCATCCAGAAAAAGAAAAAAAAAAAGAAAAAAAAGCCTTAAAATGATGAGAACAAACTCTCATTGCTAATGAAATCGGCTTGCCTATTCTTAAAGCAGTCTCCCAATTTTTCTTCATAATTTTGTCTTTTGGAAAAACTTATTCTCGAATCTCCGCAAGTACTACATTGAGGAACGCAACAATATTTCGTATTTCTGCTTTTATTAGCAACAGGTTTTTTTATGTCATCGTGATCCATCTGATTATGTCCAAACCTACCCCTTTATTCATAAACGTTGTTTAAAGTTAAGTAATGATTAGCTGCTGTTTAACCATACATTTTTGACGTTTAAACGTCTCTTAACTTTAATCAACGTTAATGAATAAAGGGGTTAATCTCAACTCTTAAGCAAAGTGTCGTTCTTAGACTACTTCTAAATTTCGCCGCTAGAGGCGCGCGGATAATCTTTGCATCGCCAATGAGTATGGAGCTCGATTTTCCGACTCGATTGTCCGAGTAGCTCTATGGCAACTATAATGGTAGCTTTGTACATGCGGCTACACATCAAGCTATACATTTCTAGTTTTAGCTGACTTCCCATTGACTTACTTATAGAAATAAAATAATTTATCATTGTATGCGCTTTTCGTACAGTGAGAACTCAGCTTATACAATATACAGTTTGACATGTGGCTGTGCGTATAACTTCCGTGATTCAGAACTTAGAGAGCCTACTTGTTCATCGATACGTTCGCCAGTTGTCAATCGATTTGGAAAATTCTCTTTTCTTTTGGTAGAAGAAGATTGCGCGCTGGTACCGTTTGAGTTTTAATAACTATGCTTGGGTAGTTTTTAAGTTAACTTCAATTATACGTATAAGCACTTGTGTTGTTACATTGTATTATACAAAAAGTCGTATATATTTTTAATATTTTCTTGTTTGATTGCCGGTAACACTGCTAAACAATGAACATTGTCCCATCTATGTATTTGACCGAAAGACTTGTATCTATTATGGCCACAAATAGAAAATATAAAAAAAAAACTGAACACTTCATTCTTTTCCCGCCATAAATAACGTCATCTCACTTCTCTCAGCTTGAATGAGTGCTTTTGGATCGGTTAGGTTGAACAATTTCTTGATTCCTTACCTTCTCAAACAAATTCCGAAGACTAGACAAAGAAGATATCTGATACGGATCCTGAAATTTAATAAGTGTTTATATTCGAAAGTATTGCAGAACCGATCTGTTGGCATCATGGTTGGCAAACACAATAGGCTGTTTGTTCTCAAAAGAGGTAAGGAAACTCATGTTCTTACATTTAACATTATCCTTGTGATTTCTGCTCTTCCACTTTAACCCTAAACCTTACTTCCTGATATGGTCACAATGTAATATACCGTATGAGTTCAAGTATGCTAATGGGCTCTAGGGGCAGCTGACATCAAAAACATATTTTAGACTTATTGCTCTTCTTGGTTAACCTTTATTAGCCTTGTCCATTGAAACCATTTAACATCTAAGAAGCAGGTGACTACTACGCACTGATTTTGAGATACACATGGGCCTTGAAAGAAAAATGAACAAAATCCCTCAATATCTCGGTCCCGGTGCCTCATTCATTAGGCCCTATTTCTCAGAGGCTAAATATTTTCAATGGATCTAGACACGCGGTAGCGTGTCAAGCCAAGTTCAAGTAACAGAACTGGCGAGCAGCACCGTGTGTAATATTACACCAGGGGTTCCCAACCTGTTTTTGTCTACTGCCCACTTTAAGAATAAATTATTTTTTAACGCCCCCCTTTTTAAACATACGTAAAAACCGCTAAGTACTTATAACTGATTATTGAAACGCAAATTTATAGTATTCGGACAGAGTATCTTTTATTGAAAATAAAACAAACATAATCAATTCTTATATAAAAACTAATGTGAAGGTTGAATCTGATGCTGTTCAATAAGTTTGTTGATATCAGGTTCCAATTTACTCAAAAACAGCCGCAAGTTGCCACAATTTCTCTTTTTAGTAAGCAGCGTTGCCACAGCACTAAATCCACGTTCACACAAATATGACGATGTGAATGCTATCAAAAATCGTTGAACAATTGACCACAATCCAGGGTACAATTGCGGGATCGGTTTTTGTAGCCAAAATTCTTGATATCCATTTTTGAACTTGATTTTTATTTCTTCGTTTGTTGTCAATTCTATAAGTTCTTCTTCCAGCTGAGGTGACATTGCTGTGTTGACATTGGAAAAAACTTTTTAACAAAAAATTAAACCGCCGAAAAACTGAAAATCATAAAATAATACTTAAACCTTAAAATTATGAGTCGGCGCTTTGAGTGATCCTTGTTCATTGATTTTTCAGCGCCGACTCAAAATTTTAAGGTTTAAGTATTATTTTATGATTTTCAGTTTTTCGGCGGTTTAATTTTTTGTTAAAAAGTTTTTATTTTATATTTTTTTGTGGCTTTAATGTACGTATGTACGTATGTATGTATGTATGTATGTATGTACGTATGTAATAATACTTGGCAAAGTATACCCTATCCAACACAAAAAGAATTATCAAAATCGGACTACTCTGTATAAAGTTATGCGTGTTTATACATTACAATCAGTGAGTGAACAATCAATCATCCCCTGTTTTCCGACCCTTAGGGTTCGATTTTGTTTTCCAAATTTATATGGGACCACCTTGGAAGTATACCCTTTCCAATAGAAGAAGAATTGTCACAATCGGATCACTATGTAAAAAGTTATGCGTGGTCATACATAAAAAAAAAAAATATATGCGTCGAATTGATAACCTCCTCCGTTTTTTTTTCGTCGGTTGAAAACGGATCCAACACCCAGTCTGGTATTTCCAAGTTTAAAATGTCCTGGTATCGTTCGGTGAAGTCAATGTGGAGGTTTTCCAAATTTTGGCAGTAGGCAAACAAGTCGTCGTTACTGCAGTATACTGATAAATTCGGAAAATTGTGAAACTCACGTCTGCCCATATTATTTTTGTGCAGAAGCAGTTTGGCTGCGAAAGCAGCAATAACATTTTTTGTTTTAATTAAATTTAGTTCATCGCTTTGCAGTTGGAGGTTCATGTCGTTGAACATTTTATACAGGTCTGTCATGTAAGCTATATCATTCTTTGATGTTATGAGCTTGTTGCGCAGTTCTGTATCTTTAGTTTCCAAGAGCTCTATCATAGAGTCAAACAGGTTGTAACATCGAATCAGACAATTGCCTCTTGACAGCCAACGAACTTCAGTATGAAGCAACAAACGGTTAAATCTTCGTCATTAGTAACACAAAGCTGATGAAATAATCTATCATTCAAAGAGCTGCTACGGATTTTATTGACTGCTTTGATGACATATTGCAGTGATTAAAATAGTCGTTCACTTAAGTTTCTAGCAACCAAATGTTGTCTATGAATAAAGCAATGTATAGCAAGGACATCTGGAATTTTATTCTTTAAGTATGCTATGAAGCCTTTATGGCGCCCTGTCATACCCGGAGCGCCATCCGTAGCAACTGATATAATATTTTTCAAAGGAATCTCTTTCTCTTCACAAAACTTTTCCAATGTATTGAATATGGTTTCGCCTTTTGTATCTGTCTCCAAATTTCTGGCAAACAATAGTTCTTCACGTATTTTCTCATCTTTAATAAACCTCACGTAAGATAGCAACAATGCTTCATTAGTTGGTAAAGTGGACTCATCGAGCTGAATTGAGAATTGACTAGTCCTCAGATGATTGCACAATGATTCTTCAATGTTTTCAGCCATTTCATCAATTCGTCTTTGCACAGAATTATTACTCAAAGGAATTTTTCGGATAATATCTGCGGCCGGTTTATGAAGCACAGTAGTTATTACTTCCTTTATTGCTGGCAAAATTAACTCTTCTCTGATGTTGTGTGGTTTGCCTTTTTGAGCAATTAACAAAGAGATATTGTACGAAACTCGAAGTCCGTCGTCATCTTGCTTAGCAGCCGCCGAAAATAGTTTTGATACACTTGGCTGAGTATTATGCTTCTTCTCTAGGTCTTGAAAATATGCTACATTCTTTTCTGTCTTATCTGGATGCATTTTATTCAAATGATCTTGCAGTCTTGAAGGCTTCATTGCTTCGTTCGAAAATGTTTTTAGACATAGAAGACACAAAGGCGACGACGGGTTTGTGGGATTTTCAATAAATCCGAATTTAATATATTCCGCAGAGTATTGCGGTCTCTTCTTTTTTACTTCCGAAATTGTTTTGTTTTAAGAAATACGTAAGTGTTGAAATCAAGTACCTACTGCTTATCTATTATGCGCGAAACCGCAAATGAAAATAAAATAAATTTACGTCGTTTATATAGGATTGCATAAGCAGCACGCACCAACAGGAATAAGACAAACGTGCATAAACTCGTTTATCTCATTCGACGCCCAATCGTACTCGACAAGCAAGAACAAGTATTATAGAACCAGCCGATTGGTATAGGAATGTACAATTCGGATTATTTAACAAAAACTTGTTAAAACATGATTGCTCGCGGTCTTTTATATCGAACCGAGTTTGAGCTATATCTTAATTAATATTAGTTGATGTTCACAAGATGTAGTCGAGAGTCGAGAGCTCAGTCGGTGTCTAAGAGTCTTCCTAGCTACGTAGATGAAATTATAAATCGACCCCAAAGCCCTACACAATGCCCCTTTTTTTTCTGGGTCTCTTACCGCCCGCCCCCCTTTAGGCCTGCAGCGCCCACAAGGGGGCGTTATCGCCCACGTTGGGAAAGACTGTATTACACGAACCATTTGGAGCCACTTTTGACCCCTTCGTAACTCAAAAACTATTTCACATAAACGTGTCAAATTTAGCAAATATAGTGAGACTTGCAAGATTTATAAGTGCTCCAAATTTCATAAGCACATCTCAAATAGTTATTTAGATATTAACGTCCAAAAATCGTCATTTTTATCACTGACTGACCTATAGATCAAAACTCTAACCAAGTTCCAGGTGACCTAGAAAGTTCAAATTTGGCATGCAGATAGGTAATTAGGTGAATACAAAGGAATAAATCAGAAACTAGTAAATTTTTATCATTTTATTATAATTTTTCACTTAATTGATTCTATTAGGAACACTTATTACAAAAACCATTTGGTATTAATTATGTTATAATTTTGTTATAAATAAGTACCTACTAATAATTTATGTACAAAAAGTAATGATATCCCATCAAAAACATAAATGTGAAATGAGAGCCAAGTTCAATATTATGATAAATAATATGCTTTGGTTGTTGACTTCAACGACAAAAGAAGTGAGATCTAAATGGGTGCCAAGTTCAGTGGTCAGTCCTGAAATTTATTTTATTTCTTCTTATAACTTAGGATAATATCTTGTAGCCAAAGGTTTGACTTGGCTAGTTTTCAGATACGAATTATATTATAGCCTTCGCAAGTTCTAAACCTGTTACTTGTCGGTTCTCATTTTATTATTCCGAAAATTTGGCTTGCTGGTAGAAACTAGCCATCGAACATAATAATTCGGCTTGGTTCTTCCTATGTTGTGCCCTCACAACTTGAAGTGCAGTCCTAGGATTTCATGGAGTTATCACATTATGGACAGGCCATATAATTATAGTGTCCTGAGAATATTACTTTGCCACATACTTGTTATACTTAGTTGTAATAGCAATTCAAATTTTAGTAACAAGTTATTTTATTAGTTAATAAACTGACATTGTTTTCTGAGAAGCTGATGAGAGTTCTATAGTAATCATGAGAAAGAAATAAGAAGTGTGTGACTATTGTCCTGTTGTAGAACAGTAGATAGGGTGAACAGTGGGTTGTTCACATGTGTTCTTGAGTGACCTATTTGTACGATGATACCTTGGCTGGTTGTATGGACTGATTGACTAATTTAGCTTTTGATAACTGGAATTATGAATTTCTGCTGTGACTGAATGATATATGCCAGTTTGCACTGTTTCAGTTACAAGTCATATTAAATAAAGGCTTGAAAAACACTTCATAATACATTTTTTTTTAATACCTCCAAACTTAAAAAAATCCAGGATTCCGGGATTTCCTCGGGCTTATCCATACTTGTTGACCCAAAAGTGGGTTGGAATGTAGTAACAGGGCACAGGCAAAACAACAAATTTAAAAGAAAAAAAAAAATGGTGATTTTTTATTCAATCTTATATGGTGATCAACTAATGTCTAGTGTCAACACTAATTATAAGGTTAAGAGCGTCTTGATATTTTTGCATCTGACCAGCCGTGTGGTATAAATGATGACGAAGGGATCCTTTGACAGAGATGGGTACAGGCGTTTAAAGATACTTTGTTTCAATTCATACCGTGTGGCGTCGGACTAAAAGAATAGTACCACCCCATTTCTTCCCGTGGGTGTCCTAAGAGGTGACTAAGGGAGTAACTAGAGAATGGGCAGCAGCGTTCTCTATGCAATGCAGACTATCATACTGCGTTCGCCAACTCGCCTGCCAAGCGTGGAGCTTATGGAAACCCCCCCCCCCCCCCCTCCCAAATGACAAGCACCAAAAATAAAAGGCCCCTAGTGCCCGGCGCCCCACCTAACCTTGGCTACAATAGTGGTCAAGGCCATGTTGAGGCAAGGGGTGCAAAAAATCCCCGGCAGTGATCCGGCTACGCGCGTACACTTCGGACCGACGAGAAGATCGCCGAACTGGAGGAAGAATTGAGCAGGTTACGATGGGACATAGTAGGGTCATCTGAGGTCCGAAGGGACGACTCGATAATCTCAAATCCGGAAATCTGCTCTTTTTCCGGGAGGGCGACCTGCAGTCCCAAGGTGGTGTCGGGTTTATAGTCCATAAGTCGAGAATATGTCGACCAGGGTGGCGTACCTTATACTCAGAATATCCGCAAGGTATTCGTTGAAGGTCAAACAGGTTTACGCCCCGAACTCGTCACACCCCGACGATGAGGTGGAGACCATGTATGAGGATATTTCCAGAGCCATGCATGGTTCCAAAACTCACTTCACCGTTGTCATGGGGGACTTCAACGCGAAACTGGGCAAGCGAGGCGATGATGAGTTGAGAGCGGGGCAATTTGGAGTTGGACGTCGCAACCACCGGGGTCACCTACTGGCTAGTTTTATGGAGAAGGAAGGCCTCTTTATGATGAATTCCTTCTTCAGAAAACGTGAGCACAGGAAGTGGACCTGGCAGAGCCATAATGGTGCAACAAAAAACGAGATTGACTTCATTATGTCGACGAAGAAGCAAATATTCAATGATGTCTCAGTGATCATCGCGGTGAAAACCGGGAGTGATCACCGCATGGTAAGAGGCACATTGAATATCAGTATCAAGCTGGAAAGATCTCAGCTGAAGAAGTCTACGCTCCGTCCAGCACCGATCCAACTTCAGAACCCCGAGGACTTTCAGCTCGAACTCCAGAATCGCTTTGAATGCCTAGGGAGCTCCGTGGACGATTTTAACGATGGGTTCGTTCTTCAAGACCCGCCGTACTAATAGGAAAAAGAAACTCTCAGATCCAACATTACAGCTCATGGAACAGAGACGCGGAATGATCCTGCAGTCTTCAGACTCTGCGCTCGAATACCGGCAGCTCAATAGACGGATCTCTAAGTCCTTGAAAAGCGACCTTCGCCGCTATAACACAGAGCCGATCAAGGACGCGATAGAGTAAAATAAAGGCTTCAAGGTCTTTACCAAGGATCTGTCTATTGGGCAGAGCCAGCTTACGAAACTAAAGACCGATGATGGCAGGGTCGTATCCGCCAAACCTGTGCTGTTTAAGGAGATTGAGAGTTTTTATGGACAGTTATGCACGTCAACAAGTAACCCCGTTAAAAATCTGGCAAATGACCCAAGAGCTAGGTTGACTAGACTTTACACCGAAGACATCCCGGACGTCAGCTTGTACTAGATTCGGATGGTTCTGAAGCAGCTCAAAAACAACAAGGCACCGGGTGATGATGGAATTACGGCTGAACTCCTGAAGGCCGGCGGTTAACCCGTTCTCAAGGCCCTTCAGAAGCTGTTCGATTCCGTCATACTCAAGGGCAAAACGCCACAGGCATGGAACAGAGGTGTGGTGGTACTTTTCTTTAAGAAGGGTGACAATGCCCTACTTAAAAATTATAGGCCTATCTCACTTCTGAGTAGGGCTTCCAAAATTACGGAAATGTCAATTACGTAACTAATTACGCAACTTTTTTCTCCAATTCCGTAATTACGTAATTTTTCCTATTTTTTTTAAATTGATTATGAATTTTTGTAAATATTGTAGATAGAGTATCTACAATTTTTACAGTTATCTTTTACTATCTCAAATTCAAGGATGTATCAAAATAAACACAATATTTAAACAAAAAAATATTTATTTATATTTATTTATTTTATTTTTAATTTTTAGAAAGCTTACAGACTAATAACATTATAGTAACAAGAATATATAACTAAATTGCTAATAACAAGCCTCCAGAGATAGATACAAAAAAAAAAAAAAAAAAATTAGTTCCATGACAAAATAATCTAACACTGTACTGTCAAATTATTGATTCATTTAAAGCGGTGGTTAATTTTATTTAATTGTTATGAATTATTCAAGAACTTAGTTAAGTCAAACCATTTTTTATCGTCCCGAATATAATCTTTCTTCTTGAAAATGTGATCTCATAAATGACAAGGCATTTAAAGTTTTGTCACCTAGGGAACTTCTTAGTTTATTACAAAAATATCCGGCGGATGAAAAGGCTCGCTCGGCTTCAACACTTGTAGGCGTTATCGAAAGTAAATAATTATACGCTGCAGTCAAAAAAACTTCGCGACCGCCGCCAGCGCTGTCGTAAATGCACATTTCTACCCTAATAATGAAATGGAGATCTGTGTTTACTGTTGAAATTGTTTTATTTACAGTCACTTTGTTTATTTCTTTGTCTAACTGTTGTGCGATTGTCAACTCCTCGTCATCATCGTCACTGGTAGCAATTGCGTCCGATGCACTCGGTTGTGGTTGTGAATTAGTGCTTTTTTGAGTAGAATTATATTTCAACCGTTCCAAAAGTTCCACTATGTACATTCGTATATAGGGCTTGCAATATCCGTTCGTTTATACTATCCGGATAATACGGATATTAATATTTTACTATCCGGAGTATCCGGATAGTGCTGATAATTCGGTTATTTTTTATATAAATAAAACTGATTAACTTTTGTAACACGTTTTAATCAGTCTCTCAAGCAAAATGACAAAGGAATAATAAACTATACCAGTATTTCAAGTAACAATCACATTTAAAAAAAACTAGTTCTAAAATTATACAATAAAACACCGATACCGCACAAATAATTTGTTGCTGTTCTTCTCATCATACTAAAAACAATTCTAATTAAAAATGAGATCTTACATTTATCACAAATCACAACATCTCAATCAAATCAACCTATTTAAAACATAATAATTAAATAATAATATCATTTTCCCTGGTTAATCAGCTCAATTGTTAAATAATAGTATAAACCAAATAATAGTATAAAACAAAAATGAACAAAATATCTCAAAATAATCAAATAACCCTTTTACGATATTACGTAATTCTTAAATAATTTTTTATACAAATTCTGGTAATACAATCTTAAAAAGCTTAAACTGTCTAATGAATCTTCTTTCATGGAAGTTCTTAAATGGTTACATAAATATCCTGTAGCAGAGAACACCCTTTCTGCTTCAACGCTGGTCGGTGGTATTGATAAAAGTAGATTGTAAACCCTTTCTAAATTCCTGCTTCTCTGACCATTCTCATCTAATAGTACCTAAGTCTGTCGCTGCGCAGAAGATGGCTGACTCATATACCAAATTATTTCTTCTCGTTTTTGCGTTTTAATTATTACGCTTACAGTTAAAGAAGAACAACCTTCTGTATCTTGTGTATTGTCCGTTGAAGTTATGACTGTTGTGCATCAAAAAATGTAGAAATAATTTTATCAATCGTCAGTCTCACAGATTCAATTGCAGGATTTTCAAAAGGAAGAAAGTCTACAGCAAACAATTGGCAAGAAGTAGGTTTGCCATTTTGAACATAGCTGATGTCAACCGAACTCAACCGACAACAATGATCGGCTTGGCTGACTAATCGGCTATTTTGCAGCCGACTAGTCGACTAGGCGGCCAAAGTCATAGTTGGCCCATCTCTAATAAATAACGTAATAACAGTTATGTACTCCAAAGTTGGCAGCATTTTTTTTTAATATTTAAAAAATAAAAACAACTATCCGTAAAATCCGAAAACTCCGGATGGTGATCCAAGTAAAATCCGGAGTTTAAAATCGGCGGATATCCGGATAATACGGATATCCGGATATCCGGATTGCAAGCCCTATTCGTATATCATCCGACGATGGTTTCGTGAAATATTCTGAGGCAGCTGTTTTAAAAAATTCCTCATTGTTATGCAAATATTGCAAAACACCGAATACATTTGTTCGCCTTTCCTTAATTCTCTTTCTAAGAGATGTGGCTAGTTTTCCACTGAGATCGTTTGACTGAAGATTAAGTTTCTCTAGCATGAATCGAAGCGCAGCGTCGGCCGTCAATAAGTTTGAATCACGGCGACATAATGACAAAACTGTAGTTTTTATTACATCCAAGCTGTAATGAATGTCGTGAAGGTCTTGGATCTCTTCGTCTGTAAATTTCGCATTTGATTTCAAATCTAATAACGCCTTAAAAACGCATGATTTTAATTTGAGAAATCGGCCTACCATATCTGATAAGCTGTTCCATCGCGTTTTACAGTCTAGTATTAGGTCAATATTTTTACCATGTTCTTCTAAAATGTACTTTTGCAACAAGTCGTTTTTCAAAGGGGAGTTTTTAAACGATTTTATTAGATCTCTTAATTTTTTTATAGTGCCTTTGTATAAAAACTCCGATTCTGGAACTCTGGTCGATTCTACAATAAACGCATCCTCATCTTCTTCAATTTCCTCTTCTTCTTCAGCGCCGGTATTTGAGACATCCTCCTGGACTTCAGGTTCTGGAGATTTTTGTGTTTTATATAAAACATCCAGGACTGCTAGTTGTATCCCATGAGCCATACACAATTGGTGGTGGCCGTCAAAATTTCTACCCATTTTGACCATAACACTCGCTCACGGAGCAAATACAAAGAGATGTTGTAATTAGATTTTCCTAAGAAACAACGCGTGACATTTTGCGGGGTGCGGGGTGTTAGATCCCGCCCACTTATTTATTTTCCATCTACCGGTTAATAGCAAAACTAGGTGCTCGTACCGTCAATTTTGCTTTTGTAGTTATTTATCTATCTCATACTAGATGTCACTACGTGCAGGAGGCAACAGGGTCGTACTCAGAATTTGCGTACCAGGGAGTACTTTGTTTTTTACTCATCTTATACTCGTATTTTTTTTACGAAAAACAATAATTTTAGAATAAAAATATTTTTGATGCATGACGAAAGAAGATAATCAGTGTGTCTCTTATTTTTAAATGACAAGCATTAAACATAAACATTTATTTTTCAAAACATCTATATTTCACACACAAATAAAAACAAAACACATTTTATATACAACTAATTGACATCAACAATAAAACAAAGAAAGCAAAAAGAACACACGAAATGTAGCGGTTAAAAACATTAGACCGGGAAGCACTGTCCGCTGCTCACAGTGCAATATGTAAACATATCCAGTGGCAAAGCAGTGGAGAGACCCACCTATTCGAGAACACGCTTATTATAATGTTGCTACTGGACCTAACACGACCGTAACATCGCATACTGCCAAAGTCTTAAAATTTCTACCAGACGCAAAATGTTCACTTCTCAGAATGTCAACTTCTTAGAATATCCAATCCGCATAATATCAATTTCTCAAAATGTCGATTTCTCACAATGACAAACTCGTATGAAATAAAAATCACTTTTCACTTTCCATTTATGAGACAGTCGCGGCACATTTGGTAAAATAATTAGAATCCGATTACGACCCTGTTTTTTATATTTATGTTTGTTGTTCATGGTTGACGATAGATGGCGGCCTGTTGACATAATGATATAAAAACCACGATAAGAACTACAAAAACAATATTTAGGCGATTGAAAGGTTTTTGGGAATTAATTTTGAATAAATTTCAGTACATATAATTATTGAAATATATTAATACTGAGCTTTACGTGCCTAAATAATTTTAGTACCCATGTCACAAAGTGTCGCCATCTAATGTCGGGAAGAATTATATTTGGAAACACCGAAGTTATGACATTTTTCTAGAAGAATTTTTATAAATTACGTTTAAAATTACTTACAAATGAAATGTGATACCATTCATAGCATCAGAACGTCTATCCTAGTAGTTTTTACAAGATAGAACACAACACTTCATTCTTATTTTTGTCTAGCGCGAATATACTGAACTTTTACTTAGTTGTGCACAGGACGAACGCCAACAATACACTGACTAAGGCCACGCCTACTTGATGACGTCAGGACCAAGTTGAAAATCACAGTGCACAGTTGTTTAGGCCGACTCCTCTTTGTATTTGCTCCGTGCACTCGCTCCATCTGTTGTGAAAGCAATTATGTCGTCTTCCAGACCTAAACCGAAGTCACTCAAATGTTGCTGTAATAATTGAGTGCCTACTTCAGCTGGCATTGATCCCTGTATCCGTACAAGTCCCAAATTTTTATATTTGGCCATATCAAAGTCTTTATTGTGGATATTTATATTCATATACCTTTTATTACGGGTAGACGTCCACTCATCAAACGTGATAGTAAATCTTTTCTTTTCAGACTTCATAATTTTCAATTGATTTTTCAATTTGTTTTTTGTGTTATCACTCTGTTTTAGAATTATCTGTGTTATAGTCGTAGAAGATTTCGGCACATCGTAGCCAGAGTTTTTAAAAAGATATCTCAGATCTTCTGACGTACAAAATGTGCTCAATGGTATCCCATCCAATGCAGCCATTCTGGCCACTCGAACCTCCATATTTGAAAAATAATCAGTGAGTTTAATTTTCTTTTGTGAAGGTTCATTCGTACTTTTTCGTGTTTGAATTTGACTACTATTAGACGTTGATGTACTCGGGCTTTGCGACTCCTGCTGTTGCGGCATCTCTCCGATATGCTTGGCACGCATGTGAGTGTGTAACGCTCCAGTTGCGCCACCTGGAGTTTTCAATTTTTTTTTGCAATGCTTACATTCAACACTCTGTCCATTATCAGCTCTCAAGAAATGTTCCCAGATAGAGCTTTGTGTGCGTTTGTTCAAAAACTCCTTGTATACAGTCTTATTTGAAGAAGACCTGAAAAAAAATAAAAGGAAGTTAGGTTAAAATGATATTGGTTAAACATAGTTGTCAACTCATTACAAAATAATGTAAACACTTATTTTGTAGCCAAACGTTTTTTTCTTCTATAATAGGCGAAAGAGCATGCTTAGTTCATTCATTCCTGATTTAGAGACGAACTATGAGGAATTTCAAATTTTTGATAGGTACCGACCTTTTATGTTTTAATCAGTGTTCTTAATTAATATATATTTGGGAACCTAGATATTCTATAATCTAATCGGAATAAATACACCTTAAGAAAATGTTTGATTTACAAATTATTTTGTATGAACTATGCATGCTCCACGCCCCATGAGGTTTTTAATGTCCTTTTAATACTAAATAAGACTGATTTAAGTACTTACATCTTTGAAGAGATAATCCACACATTCAAATTTCAAAGTCACCCACGATAAAGATACAACTGCTACAAATTGTTAATATTTGCGCGCATTTACCACCAACTTTTAATTAAGTATCAGATCAAGTGTCAACTGTGCCGAGAGTCTAGCGATGTGAACTGAACAACCGACAATTGAGCAATGAAACTACTTTCTTTTTAGTTAAGAATGTGAGGAGCATAGTAGTTCCCCTAAGTTCCCCGTGGTCGTAGGGACTTTTCGTCAGGGACTCCCCGGCCTTGCCGACTCGCCAAGTTGATATATTTGAACTCTATTCTGTACGTCTTAGAACTATTTTTTGCAAAATAGATATAAAATAAACTGCGGGGAATACCCTATTTGTACAGTTTCGATGTAGGTATATAGTATAGTGTTGCCACATTATAAATGTGTACGTATAATGCTTTTTTATTGGTTGACTATTTTGATGGATTGATGATACTAATAATTACGTAAGTACGGAATTGACATCTTCAGTTACGGAATTGAAAATACTTTAAAATGAGTTCGTAATTACGTAATTACGTAATGGAAGCCCTACTTCTGAGCCATGTTTACAAGCTGTTTTCAAGAGTCATCACGAATCGTCTCGCGCGCAGATTTGACGACTTCCACGCTTCCCGAACAAGCCGGATTCCGTAAAGGCTTTAGCACCGTAGACCACATACATACGCTGCGGCAGGTTATACAGAAGACCGAAGAGTATAACCTACCTTTCTGTTTAGCGTTTGTGGACTACGAGAAAGCCTTCGATTCGGTCGAAACCTGGGCTGTACTGCAGTCTCTTCAACGGTGCCAGATCGACTATCGGTACATCGAGGTGCTGAAGTGTCTGTACGAAAACGCCACTATGTCAGTCCGACTTTAGGACCAGTCCTAGAAACCTATCCTTCTGCAGCGAGGGGTGAGACAGGGAGACGTTATTTCTCCGAAACTGTTCACCGCTGCACTGGAAGATGTCGGAAAGGGGCTGGCATCAACATCAATGGCGAGTACAGTCACGAGTAATAATATGTATATGTCACCGTTAGATAACAAGATCCGCAAGTTTATAAATTTACTAGGAAATTTATAAACTTTCGTAGGATTCTAAACGAGAGATAAATTGTATTATTTTACGGTCACATTTTCGTAAATTGATAAACTTACCGAAGTCACGCGTAAAATAATAAGTAAGCAATAACGCGCTCTGATTGGTTGAATAGAGAAGAATCCTACGAAAGTTTATAAATTTCCTAGTAAATTTATAAATTTACGGTTTTTTTTATTTTCCGGTGACATATACACAGCCAAATTCAAAAGCGATTTTCTCTTTAAATAACGATTGCAACTTTAAGATAAGTATGTTCGTAATAAAATAAAATTACAATCAGTACAATAGGAGAAAATCCCTTTTAAAAGTTGGTAAGTGTATATATATTCGTGCTCGTGACTGTACATCACTCACCTTCGGTTTGCCGATGATATACAGTAGCGCTCAAAAATATTTTGACAAGCATATTTCCGTTAATATCTCAATATCGCGTACCCCTAGGAAAACAAATTTTATTCTACACTAATCTTTCCAAAGAGCCTGCAAATATTAATGAAAAGAAGTTGTAGCTTGTTTGTTTACTTTCCGTATATTCTTAGAAATGTGTTCATATTCAGCTCAAAAGTATTTTGACAAATATTGTGTTCTTATAATTCGCTGACAGAGTTAGCCCTAGCTATAATTTTTTTATTTTCATAATATCGTTATTATCTATTAAATATGTTTATGACAAAAGAATATTCAAGTGATTTTAAAAATGCTGTGATAACTGCTTTGAAAAGTGAAAAGATGCAAGCAGAAGATGCTTGAAACTTTAAAGTGTCTCGGCAGCTAGTCAGTGCGTGGAATAAGGTTTATACTAAACGTAAGACAGTAGAAAATAAGCCTCGAAGTGGCCGTCCCCAAAAAACGACTCCCCATGAAAACCATTTAGTAAAAAAGTTATTGAAGTGTGATGTGCAAAAATCGGCTGTGCAAAAAAAAAATAACTTCAAGAGTACTATAACGTGAATGTACATGTTTCTACTGTGAAACGTCGGCTAAAAGCCTTCGCACTACATGGACGACATCCGGCCAAAAAACCTCTGATTTCTGAAAAGAACAAGAAGCTGCAGCTTGCATTTGCAAAACGGAATAGATCCTGGACTAGCTCAGAATGGTCCAAGGTGTCGTGGAGTGATGAAAGTAAGTTTAATTTGGTGTCATCTGATGGAATACGGTATGTTCGACGTCCGACAAACAAAAACTTTGATGTTCGATACCAAATACCCACGTTGAAAGATAAAGGTTGTAATGTTATGATTTGGGGATGTTTTTCTCGTCACGGAGTTGGACCTCTACTTAAGATAGATGGGACTATGGATCGTTTTAAATATGCTGAGATATTAGAGAAGCAAATGCGACCGTACACTCAAGATAATATGCCTCCTGGTTGGTACTTCCAACAAGATAATGACCCGAAACACAAATCTAAGCATGTTAGTAACTTCATAACTCTCAAGAAAATCAAATTATTGGAGTGGCCAAGCCAACGTGCTGATTTAAACCCGATAGAACATCTCTGGGAGCAGCTGGATCGTCGCGTGAGATGTTGAAATTATTAAATAAGGAGGCTTTATATGAAGCACTATGGCAGTTATGGGGCAAAATCCCCATCTTCCAAAAATCAACTTATAAAAATTAGTAGACTCAATGCCGAAACGATGCGAAGCTGTCTTAAAGGCAAGTAGATATGCAACTAAATGCTGATTATTAAATGTCAAAAATATTAAAAAATAAGATCAAGAAAATATTTTTTTTTTCATTGTCAAAATACTTTTGATCCACAACAATCAGAGAAAAATTTAATATTTCTTATTAAGCAATTTCTAATATCAAAGTGTTCCAATTTGTAAAACATATCCTTATAATGAATAAATAATTTGATTAAATTCAATATTCTTTTTATTTTGTTTTATTTTTAATAATTTATTGTTGTCAAAATACTTTTGAGCGCTACTGTAGTTGTCATGGCTGAGACTATGGAGGGCCTCAGTACAATGCTCGATGACCTTAGTAGAGCTTCCGAAAGAGTAGGTCTCAAGATGAACATGGACAAGACGAAGGTCATGTCTAATGTTCATGTGACACTCATTCCAGTGAAGATCGGAGGCGCTACGCTCGAAGTTGTAGACGAATATGTGTACCTAGGACAGACTGTCCAGTTAGGTAGGTCCAACTTCGAGAAAGAGGTCAATCATCGAATCCGACTCGGCTGGGCAACGTTCGGGAAGCTACGCAATATCTTCTCGTCCCACATACCGCAGTGTCTCAAGACAAAAGTCTTTGACCAGTGTGTGTTGCCAGTGATGACATATGGCACTGAGACGTGGTCGCTCACAATGGGCCTCATAAGAAGGCTCAAAGTCATCCAAAGAGCAATGGAGAGGGCTATGCTTGGAGTTTCCCTACGCGATCGAATCAGAAATGAAGAGATCTGTAGGAGAACCAAGGTAACCGACATAGCCCGAAGAATTGCTAAACTGAAGTGGCCGATGGGGCCAAAAGGTTCTGGAGTGGCGACCGCGTACCGGAAGACGTAGAGTTGGAAGGCCTCCAACAAGGTGGACCGATGACCTTGTGAAGGCCGCAGGAACCCGCTGGATGCGGGGAGCACAAAACCGGTCGAAGTGGCGGAGCTTGAGGGAGGTCTATGTCCAGCAGTGGACGTCTTTCGGCTGAAATGATGATAATGATGATGAGCTACTGCCCGTGACTTTATCCGCGTCAAATTTTGCTCCCCTGACCCTTCCCGTCGCATCAAATTGCCTGCCAATTTTCGTCAATTTTTCGTTGCTGCTCCGGTCCTTTTGATCGAAGCGTGATGTTATATAGCCTATAGCCTTCCTCAATAAATAGGCTACCCAACTCAAAAAGATTTTTATTCGGACCAGGTAGTTCCTGAGATTACCGCGTTCAACCAAACAAACAAACAAATCTTTCTAATATATAAAATTCTCGTGTCACAGTTTTCGTTGCCATACTCCTCCGAAACGGCTTGACCGATTTTGATGATTTTTTTTGTGCTTATCCGGTATCTATGAGAATCGGCCAACATCTATTTTTCATCCCCCTAAATGTTAGGGGTAGTCCACCCCTAAATTTTATTATTTATTTTTTAGACAAAATTTTTAATTTCTATTTTTTTATGATACAACATACAAAAATACATACAATCCTCAATTTTCACCCTTCTACGATCAACCCTTATTTTGTAATAGCCATTTTAGTAATTTAATCATTTTTCCTCTCCGGTCGAAAACTGATCAGTCGTCATTTAATTAGTTATCCCCGCCTAGGAAATTATTTATATGGCAAAACAACGTTTGCCGGGTCAGCTAGTATTAGTATAGATTTCAAGATCAACGGAAATACTTCGTCAAATGTCACTAATCCATATATGTACTAACTACTAATATTATAAATGCGAAAGTGTGTGTGTCTGTTTGTCCGTCTTTCACGGCAAAACGGAGCGACGAATTGACGTGATTTTTTAAGTGGAGATAGTTGAAGGAATGGAGAGTGACAGGCTACTTTTTGTCTCTTTCTAACCCCCCACTTCCCTAAAATGGGGAGTGGAACGCGCTACGCTAATCTCAGGAACTACTGGTTCGAATTGAAAAATTATTTTTGAATCGGGTACCCTATTTATTGAGGACGGCTATAGGCTATATAACATCACGCTACGATCAAAAGGAGCGGAGCAGCAACAAAAAAATGGACGAAAACTGGCAGGCTGCAATGCGACGGGAAGGGTCAGGGGAGCAAATATTTGAAATTCAAATTTCAAATTCAAATTCAATTAATTTATTGCAGAACATAAAAATAAATACATTTTGAGATGTTGAGTAAATGCGCAGTTCATTATGCCTTAATTGGTAG
The DNA here is from genome assembly GCA_932294355.1 of Aporophyla lueneburgensis. NCBI lineage: Eukaryota > Metazoa > Arthropoda > Insecta > Lepidoptera > Noctuidae > Aporophyla > Aporophyla lueneburgensis. The sequence continues at coordinate 13,109,730 of OW028746.1, read as the reverse complement.
GACACCAATTAAGGCATGCAAAATATTATTTGTAGACACAAGACAATTTAATACATTTAAAAACATTTCAAAAGACTGGTTAACATAGGTCAAAGAAAAATCTAAATTAAACAATTCAATATATCGAAATTGACAAAAAAAAATATAGCATCATAAAAAATAAAAAATTTGAGGTATAAATTATTGGTAAAATGTGAAATTAATTTACGGTTGTTATATAATTTCGTCAAACATAATATGTATAACATGAATAATAATAACACATTCGTCAAAAAAAAAAAAATGTTAAATTAACAATATGGTAAGCAGATAACAAATCGGACTCAGAAAACATTCACCTCAATCCCAATAGACATCATAACAATTTCTTGTCTAACATTATTCATTTAATGTGTAATATGCCTTATTTATCAGAAAGTTGTGTAATTCATTTTTAAATTTAATGCGGCGATTGTGGAAGCTGATGATACACAATCTACGGCTGAATTAGCAGCAGCTTTTGACGTTAGCGTCAAAACAATATTGGTCCATTTGCTTCAAATTGGCAAGGTAAAAAAGCTTGACAAATGGGTGCCCCACGAACTCAATGATCGCCAGCGCGAAGTACGCGTCGAGACGTGCCTTGCACTGCTCAACAGACACACAAATGAAGGAATTTTGAACCGCATTGTTACCTGCGATGAAAAATGGATTCTGTTTGATAACCGCAAGCGCTCAGCAAGTTGGTTGGATCCTGGTTCAGCACCTAAACAATGCCCTAAACGAAAACTTACGCCTAGAAAAGTGATGGTCACTGTTTGGTGGTCTAGCGCCGGTGTGATTCATCACAGCTTCTTACCAAACGGGGTGATCATTACTGCAGATGTGTACTGTGAAGAACTGAACTCAATGATGGAGAAGCTGGCACATCTCCAACCAGCATTAGTCAATCGCTCGTCTCCGCTGCTCCTGCACGACAACGCGCGACCTCATACTGCACAGCAGACGGTCTCCAAGTTGCAAGAACTGGGGTTGGAAGCTCTCCGTCATCCGCCCTACTCACCAGACCTTGCGCCTACAGACTACTACTTTTTCCAGAATTTGGATAACTTCTTGGCGGGAAAAAAATTCAATACCCGAGAGGCAGTACAAAATGCCTTTGAAGAATTTGTTGCCTCCCGTCCAGCTGATTTTTTTAAGAAGGGCCTCAATAAACTGCCACTGCGTTGGCAAAGATGCATTGATTGCATGGGTGATTATTTCGATTAATACAAATAAAGAATACATGAAAAAAAATCGTTTAATTTTTTTCATACAAAACGGCATTTTCATAGGTAAAGACCTATTATTATGCCGTAACGTAATATAGAAGTTACGTAGGCGTGGTATGCTGTGATCAATGGTCCTTGATTGATCTCTTTTGCAAGATTTCGTAAAGCGTATGCATGCTGACTTACGACGATGACGATTACATACACCGTTAGTGTGAGTTTTCCACGTCATGTCTCTATCCAACTCTATTCCTAAGAATTTTGTAGATGACGTTTCTGCAATAATTTTGTTAGCATATCGTACGTCAGGTTTTTTGTGATTTGTCCGTTGTTACGGTGCTATCATCAGCAAACAAGACCATTGGATGGTGCCTTTGTCTAGGCATGTCATGAATATAAATAATAAACAATAAAGATCCCACCACAATGCTTCCTTGCGGTACGCCATAGGTATTAGTTCTCTGACTCGAGACACACGTACGTCAATTTTTTGATATTGTACAGCTTGGCAAAAAAGAGTCTGGAAAAAATGAGGGCGCCTGCTTAGCAGGTATGGCCACCCTGTATACTAGGACTAAAAGTGATAAGATACTTGTTGTTTTAATCCACAAACACGAGATCCCGGAAATTCTCATCAATCAAGATTTCAAGACTTGATAGGCATACAGTCTTTTACTTCCATTGTATTTAGTAGATTTCGCATTATTTTGCTAGAATAACCTTTTATCTAAGAGTGCCATCATAATAACATAATGCAAACTTATTCAGTTTAAAAATTTATTTATTTATTTATTTGTGCACAATTTATTAGCTTAAGATACTGTTCACATTACAATATACATATAAAGCCGTCAGTAACAGTCACAATACCCCCGTACTAGTTGATACTGTATTACAGTGGGGTCTTATTCCTCATTGCTGTGACCCGGATAGTAACAAACGAGTGAGAACTTAATAGGCTCTGTAAGAAAGAAAAAAGAAACAAATGAAAAAACTTACAATAATTTAGCAATGAAATGAATACACTTATTACTATTTTTGGCTTGTCTGTGATTGTGATGTTTGATAGTGTGTCTGTATGTATGAATGTACAGCTTGGCAAAAAAGAGTCTGGAAAAAATGAGGGCGCCTGCTTAGCAGGTATGGCCACCCTGTATACAAGGGCTAAAAGTGATAAGATACTTGTTGTTTTAATCCACAAACACGAGATCCCGGAAATTCTCATCAGTCAAGATTTCAAGACTTGATAGGCACACAGTCTTTTACTTTCATTGTATTTAGTAGATTGCGCATTATTTCGCTAGAATAACTTTTTATCTAAGAGTGCCATCATAATAACATTATGAAAACTTATTCAGTTTAAAAATTAATTAAATAACACTCAGGGATTGCCGATTGAACCCGATACACAAGACATAATGTTCAGCAATCGCATTTGCGGCCACCGTCTAGGGTATTCACAACCATTCGATGCCTGTATCAAATTTGACATGAATGATACTGAACGAATCCTGTTAATGCTGACATTTTATAGTCGACAAGAAGGTACTTACAGCCGCTTACTGTCGGAAACTAATCGGAAGTCAGAGAGTACCTATAACATGTCGCATTCGAAAGGTACGGTTAATAACGAATAAACTTGAACAGTTGACTAACGAAGGCGTCAGGTACACGCTAGCACATCAAGGTACCCGAAACGGTCAAATTTTCCAAATCAATCTTGAACCTAACACTTTAGCGATAAAGTTGAAACCTATTAAAGAAATTTGTCAAATTTTAGTAGCTTTATGTGCTGGCGTCTGTACATAACATTATCAGTATTCAAATGACAGTGAAAATGAAATAAAACGCAAAAATTTAGATTTTATTTAAAAAAAAAACGTGACATGACATCATTCGTGTATTCTTTTTCGGTGATATGATAGATTTTTTCCATTAACACTGATGTGTCAGTTTTACATTTCTTATTTATGAATTCTAAATAGTTTAAAAATCTTTCTTAGACGTTTACGGCTCCCATTATAACCCAAGTCTCCTCAAACTATAGGTAATATATTACGTAGAATAGCCACCTGAAAAATTATAAATGTAAATTATATTTTTTTTTACTGTGGTATCTGGTATGCGATAATAGCATTAACAAAAATTACTTGCCTGTTTTTTTACAGCGTTCATTTTTTTGTCTAATTGCACACAGATCAAAATCGTCTAATTCTTTCTTCCGCCAACTGTTTTGGTGTTTCTCCAGGTGTAGAAAAAATCCTTAATTTTTTTAAACCTTCTTTAACAATTTCTCTAATTGTACTGTGAGATTTACCTTGAAAAAAAAAACATAAAGACAATCATATTAATTCCATGTAGGTACATTTTACAATTTCAAGTATCAAACATCAAGAGTCAACGTACACGCGATGATTTCAAACTAGAAAACATAACCTCAATAATCTATTAGTAAATAAAACAATAAAATGGCTTGAAACTTATAATACCGATAAAACTTAGTATTAGAAAGGAAAAACAATGACTAGCATTGACTAAAAGATAAATTTCTTGGATAAATACCTGTCGTGTCGGCAGTTCTTTCGAAAACATTGTCAATCGCGGACAAGATTTGTTCCGCTTCAGATTCCGCCAAATTTCTTACAAAAACTTGGCATATCACAGCTCACACCACAACTCCATAGTGTTTTATTCATTTTTTATATGGACAAAAGCATTAATAATTGATGGTTAATCTATACTAATATTATAAAGCTGAAGAGTTTGTTTGTTTGTTTGTTTGTTTGATTGAACGCGCTAATCTCAGGAACTACTGGTCCGAATTGAAAAATTCTTTTTGTGTTGGGTAGCCTATTTATTGAGGGAGGCTATAGGCTATATAACATCACGCTACAACTAAAAGGAGCGGAGCAGTAATGAAAAATGTTGCAAAAACGGGGAAAATGTATTCCTTTTGAGAGTTTCCGTTGCGTGCGCTGCGTAAACGGTTAAAGTAACGCAAAAATCATGTATGACGGAATTGTTCCTTTTAAAAAGTTCTAAAAAAAAGTCCGCGAGAGCATATGTCTATCTTTTAAGGTTGACTCACTATAACTCAAAAGGAGCGAGCAGCAACGAGGAGGCAAATCGATGCGACGGGAAGGGTCAGGGGAGCAAAAATTTGACGCGGACGAAGTCGCGGGCAGAAGCTAGTTAGAAATAAGTAAAATACAACTGGGAACATAACACAATGACAGATTAGCTACTTGTTGATGATAAACAAAGCAGTGCTGCCACCAAAAAAATATTTTAGTTCCAATGGTTACCACGACAGACTCTTTTTTGCCAACCTATACATACTCTATCTATCCGCGTAACTCGTTTCCTGTCCGACAAATACGATTTCAAGAGGCTTAGGGCATTGCCTCTAACCCCATACCGTTCCAACTTCTTTAAAAGTAGTGTACGATCCACAAAATCAAAAGCTTTGCTCATGTCCATGAATAAAGCTGCTACCGGACTTTTCCTGTCGATGCTGGTGATAATATTATCAATAAGATTAAAAATTGCCATATTAATGTTCTTTTTTTTTCTAAAACCGTATTGTTCTACAGCGAAAAGATTGTTTTGTTCAAAAAACGAATAGAGTTTGTTGTGGATTACTTTTTCTAATATTTTGGAGAATATCGGTAGTAAGGCAATAGGCCGGTAGTTGGCTGGGTCCTGTTTGTTATCTTTCTTATGAAGAGGTTAAATTACAGCAATCTTTAACCTATCCGGAAACACACCCTCTTCTAAACACAGATTTATAATATAACAAAGTACTGGTGCTATAATACGACGCGGACGAAGTCGCGGGCAGAAGCTAGTTGATCATAATGTGAAGCTTAGTGAAACCTAAACACAATATATTAAGTTCAAAAACTGTCGCAGAACCGAGTTAGCCAAGCCTGACTCCACGTGGCTCCTGTGCTAGGCTTGTCGAGGTAGGTCGCAGCCCGTGCCGAGCATTCCCACGGCCCGTTAACTGACAGGCCGCGCCAGGCGTTAGTACGTCTATCGCGGTCTGTGCCGAGTATTCCCATAAAAACTAAGACAGTACGGGCCATGACATGATAGCCGCCCCCGCGCCGCGTATTGAACTACCGGATGGGCGGCAATGCCGCGATGGGCCGCCAAAGGCCTCATCGAATGTGACGGTTAACAAACAGTGGTGCCGCGGCATTATAAGGCGAGCATAGGGGTTTGCATTTTTATTACACGAGGGCGAAGAGATTCTACTTCCCGTAACGAGAAGATGTTATATGAAACTGCGACTTAGTCGTATTTACTTTTAGATAAATCTTTGAGTCCTTTTTATAAGTGCCGTTTCGTATTTGCTGACTCTTAGTTGGTATACCTAATCTGATCACTGATGACTATCAATCGTAATGATTGCTCAAATTCTTTCTTAAATTACTCTTAAGACATCAGACTATCTAATGCCCTGAGTGTTAGCTGTAGGCACATACTTAACTTACAGTCTTTGCTGAAAATTGTAAGTGCTTTTGCGGCGTTATGGGTAACATTATGTGCTTGTTGCAGGTGGAAGAATGGAAGAGGTACATATTGACAAGATCACCTCAAGAATAAAGAAGTTATGTTATGGTCTCAACATGGACTTTGTCGACCCGGTATGTATTTTTAACCGACGAAAAAAACGGAGGGGTTACTCAAGTCGACGCGTCTATTTTTTTTTATGCATGGCCATAACTTTTTACAGAGTTGTCCGATTGTGATAATTCTATTTTATTGGATAATTCTATATATGCCTCGCCAAGTTTTATTAAGTAGATTATAGCCACAAAAATTATAAAATAAAAACTTTTTAACGAAAAAATTTAGGTAACCGCCGAAAAAACTGAAAAGGAAAAAATAATAAACCTTTTTAGGGTTCCGTTGCCAAATGGCAAAAAACGGAACCCTTATAGATTCGTCATGTCTGTCTGTCTGTCTGTCTGTCTGTCTGTCTGTCCGTCCGTATGTCACAGCCATTTTATTCCGAAACTATAAGAGCTATGCTGTTGAAACTTGGTAAGTAGGTGTATTCCGTGAACCGCATCTAGACACGCGGTAGCGTGTCAAGCCTTAAGATTTTCACACTAAAATAGAAAAAAAAAACAATAAATTTTGGGGTTCCCCATACATAGAACTGAAACTCAAAAATGTTTTTTTTTTCATCAAACCCATACGTGTGGGGTATCTATGAATAGGTCTTCAAAAATGGTAATGAGGTTTCTATTATCATTTTTTTCTAAACTGAATAGTTTGCGCGAGAGACACTTCCAAAGTGGTAAAATGTGTGTCCCCCCCCCCCGTAACTTCTAAAATAAGAGAATGATAAAACTAAAAAAATATATGATGTACATTACCATGTAATCTACCACCGAAAATTGGTTTGAACGAGATCGAGTAACTAGTTTTTTTTTAAAACGTCATAAATCGTAAACCGCAATTTACCTTACATTCAATCAACTGAAATATAAAAATTAAAAAATATATATATTTTTAAACCGAAAATACCTACAGGTTTGTACGGAACCCTCGGTGCGCGAGTCCGACTCGCATTTGGCCGGTTTTTTATTTAAGTAACGCTAATCTATACAAATAAATAAAATTGGAGTGTCTGTTTGTAATATTAAGATAAACACTTTTTACTAAGTGTATATGAATTTATTTATACACGGTACAGATACCAAAACAACATTTTTTACAATTTTTGTCTGTCTGTCTGTTTGTTCCGGCTAATCTCTGAAATGGCTGGACTGATTTTGACGGGACTTTCACTGGCAGATAGCTGATGTAACAAGGAGTAACTTAGGCTACTTTTATTTTAGAAAAATATTTTATTTTAGAAAAATACTTGCGTTAATTTCCGACATCCACGCGGGCGAAGCCGCGGGCAAAAGCTAGTAATAACTAAGTTCTTAAACTAATATTAGTATCCTAAGTAATTTTGAGTCGGCGCCAAACAATCAGTGACCACAACACCAAAGCGCCGCCCGCCGCGCGCCGCCGACTCAGTTTTTTCGTCGGTGTAATTTTTTCGTTAAAAAGTTTTTGAATATATATCTACGAAACATTAATAGATCAGGGTGGGTGTGGTGTGTAGGTGTGTGTGTTTTTAGCAAAACAGCACATTTTCATACAATTTAAATTTTAACACTAAAATAGAGCTCAGTTTTTTATTGTTCATTTCCTGAATGAAGTTGAATGAATTTTGGAAGGAGATGGCGGATTGTATTCTGAACTAGCTTGTGCCCGCGGCTTCGCCCGCGTGGATGCCTAAGTTACTCCTTATTACATCAGCTACCTGCCAATAAAAGTCCCGTCAAAATCGGTCCAGCCATTTCAAAGATTAGCCGGAACAAACAGACAGACAGACAGACAAAAGTTAAAAAAAAAGTTTTTTTTTTTGTGTAAGTACCGTATTTACTTTCATATGCATTTAGTGAAAAGCTGTTAATTTGAAATTACAAACAGACACTTCAGTTTTATTTATTTGTATAGATAAATGACACAGAGCTTTACAACAATATTAAGTAAGCTTTTTTTGTATTGAACACCCAAGTAATAGAAATAGGGGGTGAGACTATTGCCATCAATCAGGCACAAATCCAGACTCTGTGCTGCTACTGCGGAAATTCCAGGCAAAACACAAAAACACTTGGTCCGACCTGGGAATCGAACCCAAGACTTCATGGTCAGCGGAAGCGCTGGCGACCCCTAGGGCTCCAACGAGGCAGAATTTTTTACTAAGATCAAATTATTACCAAAATTAAGTAGGTACATTGTTTATGTAAGCTTTGTATGCCCATATAATGAATTATTTTTGTAAATATTCCTCGAGACGTTCATAGCTTTTCTAAAGTGTAAATCGAAATTTCAACAGTATAAACTCATATTAATTATTCAAATACCAACTACTAAGGCGCAGTTGATGCAGGAAAATATTTATCATTATATTTTCCTTCCATTGTTTCTTGCCTAGCAGTTATTGGGCCATTGTTGTATTTGTTCACTAAATTTTTTTCGGATTAATCTATTTTGCCTTCCCTGTTGATTAAAAACTTCATTTATAATATGGTCTCAGAACAACTGGTAACTAATCTGGTCAAGATTTAGGGGTTGTATGATAAAGAGTTGTGCATCTGGTTTCCAAAGGATAGATGCAAAGGGATGGTTCCATTACTCCCGGTACTCCATCTAACAAGCACTGGTACTAAATGTACCGGTGCTTGCGTGGCGGTTGTGCTTACCCGGCGTGATCACACACTCATATTTGTATTAGGAACCTCGTATGGTTGGCAACCATGAAGTTATTTGTATAAGGCCTACCTTTTTTTTCCGTACGCAAAATACGCGCTCAGACGTAGAGTTGCAGACACCAGTCCGTTCTACCTATTACCTAAAGCCTCCCCTTTTACTTGCTATATCAATTTCTATTTTACGAACATAAATGTTTGATGCCCGTACCATACCTATTAGTACTGATTAGAAATAGTAATATAGTAAATATACCTGTAGGTACTACGTCTGGTACCGGTATTACACCAAAGCCAATTGTATTGCTATTTGCACAAGATAGAATCTATCAGAAGAAATCATAAGAGAACAAGCAAATAGGTGACCAATCGAAGCTACCTTCCACAAGGGCGTTTAAAAGCTTGATAATATGAGATAAAAGTTTAAAAAAAAAAATGAAACAAAGTAGGTAAGGTACATAAATCGTTACTGTTCTTCGTATAACTTCCTCACTAACTTACATTCTAATGAATAGTTCTAAGCTATGTGAAGGCCCAGCGGGAATCTATTACATTGGTTTACAAGGCGCCATTCAAACATACTTGTATATCAACTATATTCTGCCAATAACTTGAGGTTGCATAATAAAAACTTGTAATTAGTATTGCTCACCCAACTTCGTGAGAAAGGACAACAGAGGGGTAATTGCGGAACTTTTTATCGGTAGGAATTGGTTTAATATTCATAGTTAAACAACATTCATTGCGTTATTTATGTTACTGAGCCGACAATTTATTCGAACAAATGACGCAATGGTTTAGAAATAATCTTCAATCCCATTCAGATTCTGATAAATTGTGCGTTTCGTAATTAGGGTGCAGGTTTCTTGTACCGTGTGTACGTAACTTACCTTCTAGGACCTTTATGTACTTCAATTATCTCTCTCATTTCCCTCACATATCTACCCTTGCGCCTGAAAAAGGTACAACTCTTATTATATTGTTGTAATCTAATACTTGCAGGTATCTATAACTCTGAAAGTCATCAGTGGTATATACTCTGGAGTAACAACTGTGGAACTTGATAACTTAGCTGCTGAAACAGCAGCAACCATGACTACTGATCATCCAGATTATGCAATACTTGCTGCAAGATTGGCCATTTCTAATTTGCATAAAGAAACAAAAAAACACTTTTCTGGTAATTACCAATTGTATATAAAAACTGTATACCAATTGTATATAAAAACTGTACTGTAAAAAATTTAACAGATCAAACTTTATAGATTGTTTTTATTATTTCAGATGTAATATCTGATTTATACAACATAACGAATCCACATACCAAGAAGAGGACACCAATGATTTCTGATTTTCATTATAATTTGATCATACAACATAAAGAGAGGCTGGACTCTGCCATTGTGTATGACAGAGATTTCAAATACAACTATTTTGGATTCAAGACTTTGGAACGGTCATATTTGTTGAAAATCAATAATAAGGTAAACTTATATTATTCCACTAGTATTTCGTAGTTATTATATTCTAGCACAGAATTTTAACCTTACCGTGATTTCAGGTTGCAGAAAGGCCACAACACATGCTCATGCGAGTCTCTATTGGCATTCATGGCGAAGATATTGAGGGTGCAATTAATACATACAATTTATTATCTGAAAAATATTTTACACATGCAAGCCCAACTCTTTTCTCAGCAGCCACTCCACGACCTCAGTTATCTTCTTGCTTTCTCATTGCCATGACAGATGATAGTATTGAAGGCATTTATGATACTTTAAAACAATGTGCACTTATTTCTAAATCAGCAGGTGGGATTGGCCTCCATGTTCACTGCATTAGAGCTAAAGGTACTTATATAGCTGGTACAAATGGTGTGTCCAATGGTCTTGTGCCCATGTTAAGAGTGTACAATAACACAGCGCGTTATGTTGATCAAGGGGGTAATAAAAGACCTGGTGCTTTTGCCATATACTTGGAACCATGGCATGCAGATATATTTGAATTCTTAGATTTAAAAAAGAATACTGGGAAAGAAGAAGTACGTGCGCGAGAATTATTTTATGCACTATGGATACCTGATTTATTTATGAAAAGAGTTGAAAGTAATCAAGATTGGAGTATAATGTGTCCTCATGAATGTCCTGGTCTCGCTGATTGTTGGGGAGAAGAATTTGAAACATTGTACGAAAAATATGAACATGAAGGTCGCTTTGTAAAACAAGTAAGAGCGCAGGTTTTGTGGAAAGCTATAATTGAAGCACAAGTAGAAACAGGAACTCCATATATGCTTTACAAAGATTCATGCAACAGAAAAAGTAATCAGAAGAATCTAGGCACCATTAAATGCAGCAACCTTTGCACTGAAATAGTAGAATATACGTCACCAGATGAAGTTGCTGTGTGCAATTTAGCATCTATTGCATTAAATATGTTTGTAAATGATGACAAAACTTATAACTTTATAAAATTGAAAGAAGTTGCTAAAACTATAACTGAAAATCTAAATAAAATTATTGATGTGAACTTTTATCCAGTGCCAGAGGCAAAAAAATCAAATATGAGGCACAGACCCATCGGAATCGGAGTTCAAGGATTAGCTGATGCTTTTGTATTAATGCGTATACCCTATGAAAGCGAAACTGCTATAAAACTAAATCAACAAATATTTGAAACAATTTACTATGGTGCATTAGAAGCTAGTTGTGAATTAGCTGAAAAGTATGGAGTATATGAAACTTATGAAGGCTGCCCTGCAAGCGAGGGCATATTGCAGTATGACATGTGGAACAAGACCCCAACGGATTTGTGGGACTGGAAATTACTAAAAGAGAAGATTGCAAAGCATGGTCTTAGAAATTCACTTTTGTTAGCTCCCATGCCAACTGCTTCCACTGCCCAGATATTAGGAAATAATGAGTCATTTGAACCATTTACATCAAATATTTACCAAAGACGTGTCTTATCTGGTGAGTTCCAAGTGGTAAACCATCACCTGTTACATGATCTAACTGAAGCTAATTTATGGGATGAAGAGATGAAAAATCTTATTATTCACAATAATGGGTCTATTCAAAACATTGAATCTATTCCTAAAGACATAAGAGAATTGTATAAAACTGTCTGGGAAATTTCCGTGAAAACTACAATTCAAATGGCTGCCGACAGAGGTGCATTTATCGATCAAAGCCAGTCCTTCAATATCCATGTTGCTGAACCAAATTATGGTAAATTAACATCTATACATTTCTATGCCTGGAAAATGGGTTTGAAAACTGGAATGTACTACCTACGCACAAAACCTGCTGTTAATGCTATACAGTTTACTGTTGATAAATCTAAGGTTAAGGGTAAGGTTACAAACGGAAAATTGGAGACCAACGGAAAGGCAGAAGTTGATGATGCCAATATGGCTGCAATTACTTGTTCCTTACAAAATAGGGATGAATGTATGAGCTGTGGCTCATAAATCATATCATAGCAATCATGGCTTCTATCTCAAGATATAATATGGCTATATTAAGTAACATCGTAGATAATAAATTCCTATAATTTTGTAATGTAAGCTAGTTATCATATTCCATGTTTTTTTGTTTTGTTTCCGCACCTCAACTCATAACTTTCATCTAAAGAGGAAAAATGCAGTCAGTTTTAATCTTCATACAAACCAAATTTACGATAAAATGTGTGTTTCTGTCAATAGCAATTTTATACATATTTTTTTAAAGCAACATACATGTTATTATTAAGATATAATAATTAATTACCTACCTATTCAAATAATAAAGTTTTAAAGCATGTACCCATAGTATTTTATTGTAAACTAGCTTTTGCCCGCAGCTTCGCCCGCGTGGATGTCGGAAATTAACACAGGTATTTTTCTAAAATAAAAGTAGCCTAAGTTAATCCTTATTACATCCGTCAAAATCGGTCCAGCCACTTCAGAGATTAGCCGGAACAGACAGACAAAAGTTTAAAAAAATGTTTTTTTGGTGTAAGTACCGTATTTACGTTGATATGCATTTGACGGCAGCCATATTATTTGACAGCTGCGAGAGACGGCGACTAAATGGCGCTAGTGGAACGTGATGTGGATTGAGAGATCTTTTTGAAAAACTCTTCCAATCCCAACCAAATTATAAAAGGATTTAGGAAATAATTGTGAAAACTTCATGGTAAGGTATAAAATTTGTGAAACCTAAACAAAGAAAGTTAGAACTCATTAACTGGATCTCTCAATCTGGACAACTGAAGAAAAAGCTATAACACGTATCCAAGAATATACTGCCTATGTGTTTATAATTTGCATTTTCATTAATTGTGAAGGATTTGTGAAAGCTGCTAAACAAAATTTCGATTCGTTTCAATGCCACGTTTAAGATTTATAACGGTTTATATGGATCACTCAGAGTGGACAATTTTCAATTGAGTGATCTTGTAAAACACGACCTAATACTTAAAAAGTATGAATTATTATCATGTTTATTGCAAGTTATACTTCTGGGAAAATTTGTGAAACAAAAATCGTGATTGAAATCTTACTGGTTCAAGAGAAAATGAATATCTTGTTTTTTTGTCGATCGTCCCAACTGAGAGATCATTATTTTGAACTATATTTAATAAACCAAAACTTATAGGTAGAAGGTAGATACATCAGAAATTGTGAAAAATGTAGTACTAAAATTTTACGAATCAGTCGTCCCTGTAAGTGTTATACTTAAAAAGATAAATCATTTTTTACAATCCTTGAGGAAAACGTTGAGTGGGGTGACCATATCGCCGGTTGGAATCATTACCGGTACAATTCAAATTATGATGCACTTTAAACGTTTTTATACAAGTAATTTGTGTCTGGTTTCACTACATAATTTAAATAATATAAAATTACGTTTTTAAATGACAAGTTTCTGCAAAGTTACGTACTGTATGTGTGTAGTGCTCTTACTAAGGAATTCTAAGTTTGTAATTCTAGTTCTAAGTAATTTTTACACAAAAAGTACAGAAATTTTAAGGTAACCAAAAAAAACTTTTTTTAATTTCTATCGTAATTACATAATAGGATCTAATCAATAAGTTCTCAAATTACAATGAATATACACAATGTGAATAGGGTATTCGAAAAAAAATCGGACAAAATAAAAAAGTATGTCTACCCTACTCAACGTTTTCCTTAAGGATTGTAAAAAATGATTTATCTTTTTAAGTATAACACTTACAGGGACGACTGATTCGTCAAGTTTTAGTACAACATTTTTCAAAATTTCTGATGTATCTACCTTCTACCTATAAGTTTTGGTTTATTAAATATAGTTCAAAATAATGATCTCTCAGTTGGGACGATCGACAAAATACAAGATTTTCATTTTCTCTTGAACCCGTAAGATTTCAATCACAATTTTTGTTTCACAAATTTTCCCAGAAGCATAATTTGCAATAAACATGATAATTATTCATACTTTTTCAGTATTAGGTCGTGTTTTACAAGATCACTCAATTGAAAATTGTCCACTCTGAGTGATCCATATAAACCGTTATAAATCTTAAACGTGGCTTTGAAACGAATCGAAATTTTGTTTAGCAGCTTTCACAAATCCTTCACAATTAATGAAAATGCAAATTATAAACACATAGGCAGTATATTCTTGGATACGCGTTATGGCTTTTTCTTCAGTTGTCCAGATTGAGAGATCCAGTTAATGAGTTCTAACTTTCTTTGTTTAGGTTTCACAAATTTTATACCTTACCATGAAGTTTTCACAATTATTTCCTAAATCCTTTTATAATTTGGTTGGGATTGGAAGAGTTTTTCAAAAAGATCTCTCAATCCACACGCACATGGAACGTGCACCGGACGCATCATAGACAAACCTTCACTCTTTCGATCATTTGACATAAGGTTCAGTTGAGTAAAATATTGTAACTACCCTCGGCCACTAGCGACCGCCTTTATAAGGAGCTGCGCTGTTGAGACGGCACGCGTACATTCTACGCTCGACGCTCGCCCTGGAAGGTCGTTACGCTGCTGCTCCGCTGCGCGTATCCCCTCCACCGCCCGCCGCTCGATCGCCCGTCACTTGTGCTCCGTGCGCCACGCTGCGTAATCGCCCTCACTACTCTCCGCTATTTTGCGATTTAAATTTATTTAAATCGCAAAATTCGGACTTCTTGTTTCTTCATCAAATACAGTCTAAAAACGTTACTGTCTTGTTCGCAATGGTTTCTCTGATTCGTCAGAATCGTCAAAAACGTGTGTTGTGTTGTGGCCCCTTCAGGGCAAATCCACAGTTTCGTGGTCACTCGGTGGATACCTTAACGGTGCCAACGAAGCCGAGTGGGTGCAGACCCAACGCACCCGTCTATCCCCTTCAGGGCTAGGCGAAAGTTGGACGGGTCCCATATCGCTGGCTTTGGGGGCTTCCCTCGTCAGCCCTGGTGATAGTCTTCCCTTCACAGCCGCGTACTAGTGCCGCGGGTATCTCTATACCCCCCGCACTAGACTGGTCGGGTACCCTCAGTACCCATCGCATGACCGGTTAGGAACCCGTTTGCACAATAAGATTGGCGACGGGATTCACTCTTAGGGCTCACCTAGGCACACCTCCCTGTCTATACCCGACAGGGAGTGTAACACTCACCCCCGGCAACCCACCGGGGATAAGGCTACTTAGGAGTAGGGTTTTTGGTCAGGATCACTCTCATGAGTGATTAGGTCCCCCCCACCCCTTAGTTTTTACCTCCCCGGGAAACATGGGCACCCCCATGTCTCCTGAGGAAAGACAAACCCTCTGAGGCCTTTTTTGAATTAGTTGACGATGACCGGGAGTTCATCGTTTCCTTTAAAAAGCGATGGAAGGCGAACAGGGAGAGGAAAGCCAGAGCCAACAAGTTAATCGCTGTTTTCAGCGATGCACTTGAGTCTCCGGCTATCCCCTCTATCGCCCCAGTAGACGATCTTCCGGTGTCCATGGACACGGAAGATCAAACCCATTCTGCCTCAATCGCTCCCCAGGCTGATTCAAACCCCTCCTCGTCCTCGGACACAGAGGCGTATGAATTAGTCTCCCACACAAAGGGCAAAGGGAGCAAGAGAAAGAAGAATAAGGCGAGTAGCTCAGCCCCAGCCGCTAAAATCATAGCGGCTGAGGACTCTGCTCCTCCGTCCCGCGCCCCCACCCCGCAGGCGACCTCCGCCATCGCGACCGACCCCCTCCCCGTTACGCAGGCGCCCCCCGCCTCCGCGACCGCGTCTATCCCCTCCACGCCGCCGGCGTCCGCCGCCACCGCGTCCCCCTCCCGTCCCTCGCCTTCAACCTCCGCGAAAGTTGCCGCGCCCCGCGCTAACGGTAGCGCCCCGTCCGCACCCTCTGGCTCAACCACCGCCAGGAAACTCCCTCCACCGCCTCCTGTGTTTATACAGGACAAGGCCAAGTGGACGGAGGTGTCCAAATGGTGCGTTGACCAGAGGGTCAACTATACCAGTGCCCGTGCCACCCAGCAGGGCATTAAGGTATCGGTCCCGACCTCGTCCGACTATCGCGAGCTGACCAGGCTCCTCTCAGCAAGGAACGTGTCCTTCCACACGTATTCCTTGCCCGAGGAGCGACTGACCAGGGTGGTGATTCGCAGGATCCCCTGCGAAATCACCACCAGCGATATTAAGGCAGACCTCGAAAGGCAGAACGTGCCTGTCTTAGAGGTCCATAGGATGCACAGATCCAGGCAAGGCATTGCTGTTGATATGGTCCTGGTGGTGTGCCCTCACCACCCCATATTTAATGTAAAGTCTGTCTGCGACCTGTCAGGCCTTAAGATCGAAAAGCCCCGTAAGTCGGGCATCATGTGTGACTATTAGTTTCTCGCGCGCACGCACGCCCGTTACACATAGCTATACGGTAGATGGAGTATCGATGGCTAGGGTCACTGAGGTGAGAGACTTGGGTGTCCATTTTACCAGTGGGCTAACGTTTCGTGATCATATAGTTAAGGTATGCAAAAAAGCATATAGAAACCTAGGATTTGTCCTGAGAATGGTTAAAAGCTTCACAAATATAAAAGCAATAACGGCATTGTATAATGCTTTAGTAAGGAGCCAATTAGAATGCAATGCAGTTATCTGGGCTCCGCATGAAACTAAATATAGTCTCATGTTGGAGCGCGTACAAAATAAATTTATCAGATACAAATATATGAGGGAATACGGTGTGTATCCATTTTATCCATTGATGTATCCAACACTATTTGTCTTAGGTATGGTCGGATATAAGGAACTGAGGGTCAGGAGGCAACTCACACTCGTTACTTATATCTTTAAGATAATTAGAGGAAAGATACACAATGCGGATATATTGCGAAGAGTGGAACTTATCGTGCCAGACGGGTATGTGGGTCGTCGTCGTCAGCCGCGGTTGCTGGCGGTACCGCGCGCGCGAACTAACTTGCTCCGTGAGGCGCCGCTGACGAGCGCACTCCGCACTCTCAACCTCATTGCTGATGACGTCGACATATTCTGTTGCACTTTGGGCGAATTTGAGAAAATGGCTACCTATAAAATTTGTTATGGTACTTGAAATAGTGTAACTGTTAAATTTTAAGTGTTCTACAATGTCGCATTGGGTCTAGCCTGTAAGGATGTTGTATGTTTGGTGTAAATAAATAAATAAATAAATAAATAAATCATTGGCCAGTGCCATAGATGCCAACTATACGGGCACTCTGCATATAATTGTTATGCTACTCCCAGGTGCGTCAAGTGCCTGGGAGATCACGGTACAGCCGACTGTACCCGGCCTAAAGACCGCACCCTTTGCACCGAGCCACCCAGTTGTGTGCTCTGCAAAGAGTCCGGTCATCCGGCAAATTACCGGGGCTGCCCAAATCATCTTCCCCTAAATTGGCGCAGCGTTTCGACGCTCGTCAGACTAGGGAATCCCCCTCGGCCAAACTCCCCGCGAGACTGGCCCCTCAACGTCCCTCCCAATGGCCTCTTTTGAGTTCCCAGAAGGAGTTTCCCGCACTGGCCTCCTCCAGGCCAAAGCCCGCTCCCATCCCTCCTTTAATGGACCCGCGTAACCGCGCCCCCGCGCCCCTTACGCCCCCCGGTTTTCCCGCGACCACACCCCCCGCCCGTGCCCCCCCCCCCCCCCCACTGCCCCTATGGCAGGACCAACCCCATTACTGAGGAAAGGTCAGGCTCCCCTTGATGCGTTTAACGTAATCAACGGGACCTATAACACCTACAGCACTATCCTCACCCCGCGTGCCCAACAGATGGCCCAGGAACTAATTGCCGCCGGCGGTAACTTGTTCCGCATTCAATCGATCTATGCTGCGTATCCCGAGATCACGCAAGCAATCCATGTCATGAACTCCCAACGCCCCCATTATGGATAGTCGTGGAATAGTATCTAAACTAAAACCCCGTTCCCTAAAGTTAGGCTTCTTCAATGCCAATGGCATTCACGGCCAACGTGATGAGATCGCCACGTTCCTCCGCGACCATCACGTTGACATTTTACTCATACAAGAGTCGTTCCTAAAGCCTCACCAACGCGACCCGAAAATTGCAAACTATCGTTAAGTTCGCAACGACAGGTCACGTTGTCACAGAGGCGGCACCCTCATATACTATAGGAAGTCCCTGTACAGCTGTACTGCATACCTATGGATCCCCCCAACTCTCCCGATTAGAAGTTTCGGTCTGTCGGTTAGCACTGGCAGGTCACCAGCCGATCACAATTGTGTCGGTTTACCTTCCTCCCCAACATGAGTCAGAGGACCCCCAACTCCTCGCTAATGACCTTTCCGAACTCTTCGGCATGAGTGACTCCGTTATCATAGCGGGAGATCTCAACGCCAAACATCCTGCCTGGAATAGCACCAGGACCTCGACTAGAGGTAGGCAACTTTTCAACCTCTGTTCTACCATGAACTTTGATGTCATCGTCCCGATGACTCCCACTCACTTCCCCTTCGATACCGATAAGTTACCCGACGTTCTTGATATAGCACTCCTTAAGAATATCAACTTAAGGTTGGATTCTATAGAGGCTATTCACGAACTCGACTCTGATCATCGACCAGTAGTCATGAACCGGGCCCCCCGATTAGGTTTTCGCGACCCCTCTCAACCCCCCGCCACTAAAGTGATCACTGACTGGAAGAAAGTAAGCGAACGCTTACAATCTAACACGTCACATCACTTAGACTCTATCCCAGATCAGTTTGACTCTGTCGCCGACACAACGGCCGCGATCGACTCTCTCACAGAGCACGTACAATCGATCGTGAACGAAAGTTCACGGGAGTTTCCAGATACGGATGACCGTAAATGGAAACTCCCCGACGATGTACGTAATCTGCTGACAGAGAAGAACGCGGCCGTTCGTGCCTACAGCAACTTTCCCTGTGACGCTAATAAAGCTCACATGCGTTACTTACAGCGTGCTGTAAGGACACGTGTGACTGAGCTGCGTGACGCTAACTGGGACAAGATGGTGAGCGAACTAGAGCAGACTCATCTCGCATTCTGGGAACTTCAGAGGAAACTGAAATCCTCTGAGTTTTCCACTATGCCCCCCCTGACCCGCCCCGATGCGACCATTGCATTCGAGGATATCGACAGGGCTGAATGCCTAGCCGATAGCCTCGAAGCCCAATGCACACCCAGTTCGCAGCCAGTAGACCAAGCGTTTGTCGATAAGGTAAACGCGGAAGTCGAACGCAAAGCCTCACTCCCGCCCGTTGAAGACCCTGATGATCCCCTGCCCCCTGTCACACCTGACGAGGTGCACGAGATCATCAAGGGTCTGAAATCTCGTAAAGCCCCCGGATCAGACGGCATCACCAACAGAGTGATCAAGCTGTTCCCCGCTCACCTGATTATGCTCATGTGTACCATCTTCAATGGTGCCTTGAGTAATAATATTTTCCCCCAAGCGTGGAAGGAAGCCACCGTCATTGGCATCCCTAAGCCCGGTAAGCCCAAAACCGAGCCCACGAGTTACCGCCCCATTAGTTTGCTCAAAGTTCTCGGCAAAATCTATGAGAGACTTATTTATAAGCGACTCAGAGATTATGCCGAAACCAAGGGCCTCATCCCCAACGAGCAGTTTGGTTTTCGAACCCAACACTCGTGTGTCCATCAGGTACACCGTATCGTTGAACATATCAATGTTGGTTTTCAGCGTGGTATGTTCACGGGCGCTGTATACTTCGATATAGCGAAAGCGTTCGACAAAGTCTGGCACAACGGCTTATTATATAAGCTGTACCAACTCGGAGTGCCAGACCGTCTCGTGCTCATCTTACGAGACTTTCTTGCGAACCGTACCTTTCGCTATCGCATCGAAGGGGCACTTTCCTCCCCTCACCCGATCCGTGCAGGAGTCCCTCAAGGCTCTGTACTAGCCCCCCCTCATTTTCACGCTGTTCACTAGCGATATCCACAGAAGTAAGTAGGCAAGGTTAGCTCTGTTCGCAGACGACACTGCCATCTTCTTCTCGGGATTTAGTGACACAGCGCTGGTTCGCTACCTCCAAACCGCAGTCGACGAGCTCGGCGAATGGTTCAGGAAGTGGCGAATCGAGGTCAATCCCGATAAAAGTCAGGCGGTCTTTTACACCCGACCGCGACGTAATCACCCCCCTCCCCAACCCATCTCAATGTTCGGCAAGCAGATCCCTTGGGCGAAGCAAGCCAAATATCTAGGTGTCATCCTCGACGAACACCTCACCTTTTCTGAGCAAATAAAGCAGGCACGCTCGCGGGCCGCTTTCGCTCTCGGTAGGCTCCATTGCGTCCTGAAGAAGCGGAGTAAAATGTCTCTTCTGTGCAAGAAGCGGCTTTACACCGCTTGTATCAGGCCGATTATGACATACGCAAGCCCAGTCTGGGCACATGCCAAACCCCGATTCATCCATAGGATGCAGACTCTCCAGAACCGTTTTCTCCGTCAAACCACAGGCGCGCCTTGGTTTGTTCGGAATATCAATCTTCATTTAGATATGAAACTCCCGACTATCCATCAATACTTGAAACGCGCTTCGAAGCGTTTCTTCGATAGGGCCGTAGCCCACCGCAACCCTCTGGTTGTGGCGGCAGCTACTTACACCCCCTCCCGTATCAGTAAAGTCCGCCGCTCGCGGCACGTTCTTACCGACCCTGATGATCCCACTACTCTCCTCCAGGAGAGTCGAAAAGAGACAGCTAGACCAGCACACAAACACAAATCGTACCGACCTCGCCGCCGAGGTCCGTCGTCGCGACCCCGACTTAACAGTCCCTCCCGACCCTTGCAAGAGCCAGCCCGCGATGCAGCGCCGTTAGCTTTAAATTAGTCCCAAAATAATTTAACCCAGATCCAGCCAGTCCCTTGCTGCCCCCCTACCAGTGATTGCCTAAGCCGAGGTTCGTACCCCCCTCGGGGTAACCCTTAGAGCTTTCGCTTTAGTTTTTAAGTATAATAAGCCCCGGCTGGAGGCCTAAAAAGGTAACTATTTAGAACTCGCCGGGCCACAATCCGTTTAAGTAGTAAGAATCTTTTCAGATTAACTACGAGATGTCCTACAAAAAAAAAAAAAAAAAAAAAAAAATGAGATGGCACGCATTTCAAACGGAAGCGTCTCGGTGCACGGACCACTGTCTCTCGACAGTCAGTACTGCCCGGTTATTAGATGTGTAACACTGTGTACACAGTTAGTACTATCTTTATTGCGGTGGGTGCACGGACCACTATCCCTGACAGTCAGTACTGCCCTATGTGACCGCCCTCACTGCTATTATTCGTTATTTTATTTCATTCAGTTTTATTTCGTTTCTATATTTCCTAGATTTAAGATAACTGATTTTTTCAATTGAAGTATTGCCATAACTGAGTTTTACTTCTGATGTCTGGACCAAACCCGACACATTTATTGAAAAGCTGTTAATTTGAAATTACAAACAGACACTTCAGTTTTATTTATTTGTATAGATATGTAAGGGGTTACAAAGGGGCGAATCAGAGTGCAGGTAGGTGCGGGCTTGGTCAAGCGCATCTAAGTTTCCATTTCGACTGCTCGGACACGTCACTAACCTTTATATCTTTCTGAATATAGGATCTACCAATTTGTAACTTTCACTGTTAGTGTTTTACAAATTCCTTCGTAATGTTGACGTAGTCGTTTTTCTTCTACGACACTATGTCCGAGCAGCCGAAACGGACACCACTAGATCATGGTAGCAAATACATAAGGCTTATTTCTCGATTTGTCTAAGGCCTTTGACACTGTCTCGGTGCCCATTCTTGTAGATAGATTAGAATCCAATAGGTATAACAAGAATTAGAGAGCAGTAGGTAGTAACGGCCGCGACTTACGAGTAGTAAGTCGTCAGTTCAAACCCAAGCCAAAAGTAATGCGCCTTTACTTTGTGTAAATTATTTCATCACCACTGCTCTCAAAACGGTGAAGGAAAACATCGTGAGGAAACTGGCATGCCTTAGAACTAAAAATTCGAAGACGTGAAATCTACCAACGCGCACTGGGCCCGCGTGGTAGATTATGGCCCGCTCCCTCTCCCCTACCGAGAGGAGGCCTGTGTCCCAGCTGTGGGAACGTTACAGGCTGCTGATGATGAGAAATTGTTCTTGATATTTTTCGTAATTATCTAGTGGAACGAAGTCAGTCTGTTAAGATTGGTACTCCTGTCAGCGCTGAGCAGTGTGTCAGTTACGTGCTGGGTCCAACATCATTCTCCTGACCTTATCCCATAGATACCTTATCCCAACTCTTATTTAGGGCGTCGGCGCAACGCCTTTTTCTTCCACACTTCTCTATTAGTCGTTATCTCAGTAGTCACCCCCTTTCTATTCATACCATAATTCACACAGTCCATCCATCGTTTCTTTGGTCTCCCTCTACAGTCTACTCATGTAGCCATCGAAATTCGTACTCGATTTTTTCCTCACGACATTTTCTTCCCTTTTAAAGTGACACTTTTATTACATTATCTCACACTTTTTCGTCTGTGTGTTGCATGTCGCGTGACGGTCGGCCGCGCGCGGCCCGGTGTAGGGATAAAGTGAAAGGCGCTCGCTGGTGCATGTTGTTGTTTATGGATTTATTTCAATTTTTAGTGCTTGAATTTATTATTTAACTTATTTCGTATGAATATTAAATTAAGTATAAATTATGTACAGACGCCCCCAGGTCAAGCTACCCGAAACTGTCAATTTTTCCCAATGAACTTTGAACCTAATGCTCTAGAAATAAAGTCGAAAATCTATCAAAAAAATCTGACAGATTGTAGTAGCTTGATGTGTTGGCGTCTGTACCTATCGTATGGTGCCGGACGTAAAGAATAGCATCATCCCATTTCCTCCCGTGGGTGTCGTAAGAGGCGACTAAGGGACTAACTAGAGAATGAGCAGCAGCTTTCTCTATGCATTTTATCACCACCATACTGCGATCGCCAACCCGCCTGCCAAGCGTGGCGATTATGGCAACCCCCCTCCCCCAAATTATGACAAGAACAAATAAAAAACGGCCTCTAGTGCCCGGCGGCCCACCTACCCTTGACTATGGTAGCGGTCATGGCCATGGTGAGGCAAAGGGTGCTAACAATCCCCGGAAGAGATCCGGCTACCACAATCACCGAAAACTGGACCTGGCAACCTACAACACGCGCACACTCCGGACCGACGAGAAGATCGCTGAACTTGAGGAAGAATTGAGCAGGTTACTATAGGGCATAGTAGGGTTATCTGAAGTACGAAGACAGAGGGAGGACTCGATAATTCTAAATTCCGGAAACCTGCTCTGTTTCCGGGAGGGCGTCCAGCAGTCCCAAGGTGGTGTCGGGTTTATCGTCCATAAGTCCCTTGTGAGCAGCGTTGTGAAGATCGAGAGTGTGTCGACCAGGGTGGCGTTTCTTATACTCAGAATATCCGCAAGGTATTCGCTGAAGGTCATACAGGTGTACGCCCCGACCTCGATACACCCCGACGATGAGGTGGAGACCATGTATGAGGATATTTCCAGAGCCATGCATGGTACCAAATCTCACTTCACCGTTGTCATGGGGGACTTCAACGCGAAACTGGGCAAGCGAAGCGATGATGAGCTGCGAGTGGGGCAATTTGAAGTTGGAAGTTGGAACCACCGGGGTCACCTACTGGCTAGTTTTATGGAGAAGGAAGGCCTCTTTATGATGAATTCCTTTTTCAGAAAACGCGAGCACAGGAAGTGGACCTGGCAGAGTCCTGACGGTGCAACTAAAAATGAGATTGACTTCATTATGTCGACGAAGAAGCAAATATTCAATGATGTCTCTGTGATCAACACGGTGAAAACCGGGAGTGATCACCGCATGGTAAGAGGCACATTGAATATCAATATCAAGCTGGAAAGATCTCGGCTGATGAAGTCAACGCTCCGTCCAGCACCGATCCAACTTCAGAACCCCGAGAGCTTTCAGCTCGAACTCCAGAATCGTTTTGAGTGCCTAGGGAGCTCCGTGGACGATTATAACGATGGGTTTGTGGAAACTGTCCATACGGTCGGGTCTAAGTTCTTCAAGACCCGCCGTACAAATAGCAAAAAGAAACTCTCAGATCCAACATTACAGCTCATGGAACAGAGGCGCGAAATGATCCTGCAGTCTTCAGAAGATGCACTTGAGTACCGGCAGCTAAATAGACGGATCTTTAAGTCCTTGAAACGCGACCTCCGCCTCTTTAATACGGAACGTATTAGAGACGCGATAGAGCGGAACAAGGGCTCCAAAGTATTTGCAAGAGATGTCTATTGGGCAGAGTCAGCTTGCCAAACTGAAGACCGACGACGGCAGAATCGTGTCCGCCAAACCTGAGCTGTTAAGAGAGATCGAGAAGTTCTATGGACAGTTATACACGTCCACCAGAAACCCCGTTATGAATCTGGCTAACGACCCGAGAGCTAGTTTGACTCGACACTACACTGAAGATATACCGGACGTCAGCTTGTACGAGATTCGGATGGCTCTGAAGCAGCTCAAGCAGCTCAAAAATAGCTCCTGAAGGCCGGCGGAAAACCCGTTCTAAAGGCCCTTCAGAAGCTGTTTGATTCCGTCATACTCGAGGGCAAAACGCCACAGGCATGGAACAGAGGTGTGGTGGTACTTTTCTTTAAGAAGGGTGACAATACCCTACTTAAGAATTATGAGCCCATCTCACTTCTGAGCCATGTCTACAAGCTGTTTTCAAGAGTCATCACGAACCGTCTCGCGCGCAGGTTTGACGACTTCCAGCCTCCCGAACAAGCCGGATTCCGTAAAGGCTTTAGCACCGTGGACCACATACATACGCTGCGGCAGGTTATACAGAAGACCGAAGAGTATAACCTGCCTCTCTGCATAGCGTTTGTGGACTACGTAAAAGCCTTTGATTCGATCGAAACCTGGGCTGTACTGCAGTCTCTCCAACGCTGCCAGATTGACTATCGGTTCATCGAAGTGCTGAAGTGTTTGTATGAAAACGCCACTATGTCAGTCCGGCTCCAGGACAGAGCCTCGAAACCTATCCTTCTGCAGCGAGGGGTGAGACAGGGAGACGTCATCTCTCCGAAACTGTTCACCGCTGCACTGGAGGATGTCTTCAAGGTTCTGGACTGGAAAAAGGCTGGCATCAACATCAATGGCGTACAGTACATCACTCACCTTCGATTTGCCGACGATATAGTAGTCATGGCTGAGACTATGGAGGGCCTCAGTACAATGCTCGATGACCTCAGTAGAGCTTCCGAAAGAGTGGGTCTTAGGATGAACATGGACAAGACAAAGGTCATATCCAATGCTCATGTGATACCCACTCCAATGAAGATTGGAAGCGCTACACTCGAAGCTGTGCACGAATATGTGTACCTAGGACAGACTGTCCAGTTAGATAGGTCCAACTTTGAGAAAGAGGTCAATCATCGAATCCGACTCGGCTGGGCAGCGTTCGGGACGCTACGCGGTATCTTCTCGTCCCGCTTACCGCAGTGGCTCAAGACAAAAGTCTTTGACCAGTGTGTGTTGCCAGTGATGACATATGGCACTGAGACGTGGTCGCTCACAATAGGCCTCATAAGAAGGCTCAAAGTCACCCAAAGAGCAATGGAGAGGGCTATGCTTGGAGTTTCCCTACGTGATCGAATCAGAAATGATGAGATCCGTAGGAAAACCAAGGTTACCGACATAGCCCGAAGAATTGCCAAACTTAAATGGCAGTGGGCAGGGCACATTGCTCGCAGAACAGATGGCCGATGGGGTCGGAAAGTTCTGGAGTGGCGACCGCGTACTGGAAGACGTAGCGTTGGAAGGCCTCCCACAAGATGGACCGATGACTTGGTGAAGGCCGCAGGAATGCGTTGGATGCGAGAGGCACAGAACAGGTCGAGGTGGCGGTGTTTGGGGGAGGCCTATGTCCAGCAGTGGACGTCTTTCGGCTGAAGTGATGATGATGATGATGATTAAATTAAGTCTTTTTATGCTATTGCATATATTCCAAAATTGTTTAGTTAAATGTCTATAATGTGAAAAAATAGATTCACTTTTACTGTGGTTTCATAAAAACCTCACAATCTTTTTTTTACTACCATTCACAATAACATTATAGAACGAACGCAATGCACTCAGAATGATCTCTTTCTATTATCAATACGTCTTTCGTGCTGGGTCCAACGTTCTTAATTTACATAAACAATAAAGCACGTTAACCCTGCCTCATGCTAAAATCTTGTCATAATATGCCGATGACACAGCACTGCTCATTGATGGACAGAACTGGTAACAGGCAAAAGTTTATGAGGAACACCTTGAGAATTGTTATGAATTGGCAGATAGCCACTAATCAGGCAATCTTTTTTTTTTTTAAACTAGAGAAAACCTCATTCGTGACTTTCTCCCTTTCGCAAAAAAGTCAACCTCAACCAGACACGTATGTAATTCAGGCACATTGTTGTGACTCTGCCAAGGCCTATTGTGACTGCCTTCGCATTTAAAGAACACAACTATAAAATACATTGGAGTCCACGTCGATTGTTTGCTATATTGGAAGAAGGAGAATGATCAACTCATTTTTGTGTTCACGAAACTCAGATCAGTGGCAAATATTAAATCACTGAAAAAAGTTTACTTTGCGCTTGCCCAATCTTTGCTGGGCTACTGTATCTCTGTCTGGGATAGCATCTTTGCAATAAATATGTTACGTCTGGAAAGAGCACAAAGATCGGTCCTTAAAGTCATGTGCAGGAAACCCCTTAGGTACCCTACCGTAGTTATCTATAAAGAGTGTGAAGTCTTGACTGTGAAACTTTTTGTGCTCCAAATAACATTGCGCAAACATGCCATTATACCACACTCTTATAGCTACGAAAAGGAAAGCGCAAAAGAACGAGACTGCAGCACGGACAGACTTAGAACTGCACTTGCTCAGACACATTATTGGATGAATAAACTCAATGCTGTTCTAAATATTTGCTAACTTACCCAACAGCAATCCAGGAACGCTAAGTAAGTGACTGGATTAAAGGTCTCACCTACGAAGAGTCTGAAAGACTCATACAATTAGTGGGTTAGCTGACTACTTCACCACCGCATAGTCAGTTGCTCACTCATACCTTTGCCCCTTTGGGCAATGCCAAACACACACACACACACACATCCCTATACACGTATACATATATACACACGATACTCCTTTTGTTTATAAAATCTCTTTTTCAAAACACACATTCAACGTTTGAGTTTTCGCTTGTGTGTTTGTTTTAAGTACCGTCCGAGGATGTGCGTATGAATACACAAGGCACGACCAAGGACCTTTACAAAGAGAGGACCTTTTCGAGGGTCCTCGATTTGACTTGACCAGATTCGTATTGTAAAAGCGATTTTGAGTCGTTATGATACGAAAAAGTCGTCTGAACCACCGGTTTGCTCAAGAAATTCAATATCGATCGATCCACCCACAAAAACAAATAAAGACAAGGGTGTCGGGTTCGGGTTCAATCTGCAATCTCTGACTGGGTTTATCATAATTTAATTTTTATTTAGAATAAGTTTCCGTTGTGTGTTACGTTTTTATGCATTATGATGGCACCCGCATCTCTTTGATGAAAGGGTATTTCAGCGAAATAATGTGGAATCTACTAAATACAATAAAAATAAAAGCCTTTGTGCCTATCAACTCTTGAAATCTTGACTGTTGAGAATTCCCGGGTTCTCGCGTGTTCTCGTTGATTAAAATCACAAGTATCTTATCACTTTAGTCCTAGTATACAATGTGGCCATATCTGCAAAATAGTCGCCCTTTTCAATCAGTAGTTCCGGAGATTATAGCGTTCAACCAAACAAACAAACTCTTCAGCTTTATAATCTTAGTATAGATTCCAGTTACTGAAAACCGGCCAAGTGCGAGTCGGACTCGCGCACCGAGGGTTCCGTACAAACCTGTAGGTATTCTCGGTTTAAAAATATTTTTTATTTTTATATTTTAGTTGATTGAATGTAAGGTAAATTGCTGTTTACGATTTATGACGTTTTAAAAAAAAACTAGTTACTCGATCTCGTTCAAACCAATTTTCGGTGGTAGATTACATGGTAATGTACATCATATATTTTTTTAGTTTTATCATTCTCTTATTTTAGAAGTTACGGGGGGGGGGGGGACACACATTTTACCACTTTGGAAGTGTCTCTCGCGCAAACTATTCAGTTTAGAAAAAAATGATATTAGAAACCTCATTACCATTTTTGAAGACCTATTCATAGATACCCCACACGTATGGGTTTGATGAAAAAAAACATTTTTGAGTTTCAGTTCTATGTATGGGGAACCCCAAAATTTATTGTTTTTTTTCTACTTTAGTGTGAAAATCTTAATGCGGTTCACAGAATACATCTACTTACCAAGTTTCAACAGCATAGCTCTTATAGTTTCGGAATAAAATGGCTGTGACATACGGACGGACGGACAGACAGACAGACAGACAGACAGACATGACGAATCTATAAGGGTTCCGTTTTTTGCCATTTGGCAACGGAACCCTAATAAAAAAACGGTTAAAGAATTGATAAACTTTTTAGTATTTCATGAAACAAACACACTCCAGAATGTTTACACGAATTCCTTAAATCATCTAATTCCGATGTTTTACTTCTCACCCCCAAGGACCATATTCATTTCAAATCATTTTCAAGTAGGGAACAGAGTAAAATCTATCTAAGTCTGGTATGTTTAAAATTATTGGACAATTGAACACTCTTATAATATATGTATAGTATATGGTGTCACTCATTTCATAAGGACTTAAAATAACTTAAAATATAATATTTAGGTATAATTTTTCTTTGTATGTAAGTATAATTGAATGTATAGCCGACCTTGTAATTGATCTCTCAGTATAATTTATTGATTTATTTAAAACAGATACCTACAACAACATTAGGTACAGTAAAAATTAACACATACATGTTCACAACGTTCTTGTGTATATAGAGATATGAGGAACAGAGTTTAAAGTTTTTCATCATCCATAGAAAAGGGAGGATCCTCCTACCAGACGGTCTCTAGTCTATTGTCATAAGTGGTAAAGTAATTACCTACTGTTCATAACACTTACCTACTTATAACCTTCCCACATCATTTTTATGGCTTCATATACCTATGAGTTTCTCTACTTGAAATCAATAGAGGTTTATATCTAGCTAGTCCAGACACTAACTCAAAAAAGTTAACTTGATAGTGCAGTCAGGGTAATTAATTACTTATGAAATTAACACACTACTTCAAACTGATGTGCTATAGCCATTTCATACAACACAAAGAATTAGTTCGTTGTCGTTTGGATTACAGGCAATTCTCCGACTTTACGTGAAATCGATAAATAAGTGCGACAGTTCACTGAGGATTATCACGGAATTTTAAAAACAGTTTTCCAGAAATAAATTAATATAAATTTATTTTTGGATAACTGTAATAAAAATCCTTAAAGCTATTCTGAAAATTTTGAATTCATTACAAAAATTGTGTTTCAAACTTAGTTATTCGAGACTAGCTTCTGCCCGCGACTTCGTCCGCGTTAAATTTCTTGTTCCCCCAACCCTTCTCGTCGCGTCGAATCGCCTACCCGTGCGATTTTCCCCGTTTTTGCAACATTTTTCATTACTGCTCCGCTCCTCTTAGTTGTAGCGTGATGTTATATAGCCTATAGCCTTCCTCAATAAATAGGCTACCCAAAAATATTTTTTCAATTCGGATCAGTAGTTCTTGAGATTAGCGCATTCAATCAAACAAACAAACATACAAACAAACTCTTCAGCTTTATAATATTGGTATAGATTAAGTAAGCCATCAAGCTGCTCATAATTTATCGAATCTAAGTACTATCAAGCTAATGTTATCAATCACTGCTTATTCAATCAAAATTCATTTGATTTCAAGTAGGGAACCTATGTGTAGTGGAAGATTAACTTAGGTATAGGTACGTTAAAAGTGATCATTGTTTATGTTTGTCTGTATGACATATTCCTCCTTACTTTAAAGGGATACAATTAATTATTCCATTGTTAGTTGTCGCCAAATAACATATTATATATATTGTATCACAAAATTATATAACTTTTAAGCCATTACCACTACAAAGAATATGAAGAAAAATATCAAGACACCAAAAATTTTAAACATTAAGGCTCTATTACCCGTTACACTTTGAAAGTATTTCATGATTTCTCTGTGACCAGCTTCAACATTCATTTCTGCTTCTTGAATATTTGAATCAATTCTACCAATAGCTTCATCTTGTTCTTTAACCATGTGGGCTAACTGTTGAAATATTCCTCCTAACTCAACAATGGTACTCTCAATATTGTGCATGGTTTCAGCCCTTTGTTGCACATATGTGTCAGAGTCATCTCGCATAGCTAACTGTTGTGTTTGCATGCTAGGTGCATCTCCCAAGTCTATGCTTACATCATCCTGTTGCAAGAGGGATGGGACCTCCTTAACTAAAGGTGCCACTCTTGAAAACTGTTCTCGTCTAGTATTTTGATGTTTTAAGTTTTCAGATCTAACTTCCAGTACCTTAAAAGGAAAGTTAAACACAAAAGTTAATCATTTGAAAGCATTATCAAAGAACAAGATATTTCAAATAAGGGAATTCAAGTAATACGTAACGCAATTTGGGGGGAGGGAGGGTCTTGCAAAACGTTACGGTGCGTTACAAGGGCGGGAGGGGGAGTATTTAAACAACGCGTTACATAACATTTTTTTTATTTTAATAAAAAAGCTAGAGAATTAGAATCTTTCAAATTCCAAATATTATACTTTGTTCAACATAATTGTGACTATAATGGTCACTTAAATGTTACGTAACGTTTAGGGAGGGGAAGGGGGGTGCAGAAAAACGTTACGGTGCGTTACATGGGGGGAGGGAGGGCCTAAAATCTTCAAAAATTGTGTTATGTAATACTTGAACGCTCCCTAATTAGGAAACTACAAATCATTTCACACTAATGGTGATATACTAACTTTATTTTGTTTAAACTTCTCATAATTTGAAAAGAACATACATAAACAGGGTGGTAGACATGTGTATCTAGACCATTGTTGGAGGAATGATGACAAAATGGTTGGTGGTAAAAATCAAAATCTTTCATAAATGCTCCTTTAAGAATTTTTAGGCACATTAAGGTCATTTAAAACCAATATTTACATAGTATGGAACAAAGTTGCATCCCGTGTTTGTATACTTAGATCTTTTAAACTGTGCAATATGCATTTTAATGTTATTTTCATCAATAGATAAAGTAATTAAAGAGGAAAGCTTATATGTATAATATGCAGGTGAAGCCTCTGGCCAAAGCCAAAGTTAACTGGTGGGATGTCATAGAATTAAAAAAAAAAACAATCTAGTTTACTCTGAAACAAAACGATTCCCCCAATCTCCCAAGAAATGGTATTAGTTCTCGCACCCTGCGTAATTAATAAATTTTGTTACCTGTTTAAACTGATTACTCATTGAAGCTAAACGTGACTGCAAAGCAAGTACTACACTAGATGAGTGGCTGTGCATACTTTGGCGACCCCTTGGCATCTCACCCAGTCTGGCAATTTGCTGATTCAAAGAGCTCAAGTCCCCCTTGATTATATATGTCAACTCTTGTATCTCTGTTGGTCGATCATCAAACAAGGACTTCTTTTTGGCCACTAGAAAAGATGAAAAAAAACAAGTTAAAATCTATTATGAATTGACAACAAGTATATATGTGGTGCTCCTGACCAAATCATGCACCATAGAGTGCGGAAAGATTCCATACACCTGCATTTCTGAGGATTTAAAAAAGTCCACTGCTGTTGTTTGATAAAGGCCCCACTGGGCTCAACTAAATTAACACAATATGTACATTTACCATCAACTCAAGATAAATTCAGTATGGTGCCATAGAAAAAGTAAAAATAAGTAACTAATACTCACACATTGCTAATTTCTCAAGTTTTGCATAAGTACTTGTTATGTTTTTACTGATAACTTTTGCCATGCCCATAAATTGGGAATATGTCTCCAGCATTTGAGCTTTTCGCTCATCTCTGATCACTGGCCTGGCCAGAGTTCTACCCTGCAGGCTTCGTACCGCTGATATAAATTCATTGGTTCTGTCTCTAGCAGCCATCACGGGCTCGAACACGAATTCTTCAAGAATGTCAAATGTTATATTATCTGGTTCTGTTAGATGATTTGAATGCGCTTGTTTCACTTGTATCTTAGAAAACGGATTCGAAAAAGGTGAATTGATATTCGACGGTGGAACCCCTTTTTTGTCTAATTTATCATACGTATCTAAATCGTTTTCCAAAAGTGATCGGTCTGTCACACCTCCGATGTTTCGCCGACGAGGGAGCATTGCATTCTTTAGTATTTTCGGTAAAATATATTAAATTACTTCGACGATTCTTCACTGAACATAGAGCATTAAAATAATAATATTTAAAGCAAAACACGACGAATAACGAAAGAAATAATATTCTTGACAACCAGCTGTTTTCAAAACTAGTGACACAGGCTCATGATGACGTGTCAATGTGTAACTCACTAGGGAGGAGACGTATTTACCATACGAGGTTTGTAAACCAGGGCTTTGCTTCAAAGTACGGCGCCCTGGTACGGGCAGGAAAAACTTGCAAGTGTGAAAGTATTTGCTACCTAGCATCGAGCGCAGGCAGGGCTTGAAAATACTTGCATATGAAATCGATCCATGTTCCTATATAAATAAGGAGCACAATCGTATTTGCAAATAAAAAAACTTTTAACTTCCAAGTATTTTTATCTTGACACGATTATGCTCTTTATTCGTAAGGCAACACGAATCAATTTCCTATGAAAGTATTTTGGCGGCGACGCGCGCGGAAGCCAACGCCGCGAGTCCCTCGCTGCCCGCGGCCGCGCCTTTAGCGTCCGAGTTAAAAATACTTGTATAGGTTGTGACTTTAGTTTTGCTCGAATTCGCGATATTATCACTTTTAGCGTAACTCGGAATGCGGCTATTATAATTTCCTTTGACTTGTTCGCGCCGCGCTCCATTCGTCTTTACGGCTATAAACAAAAGACACATTATTGCGTGAACGAAAGTATTTTAGTATCTATTTTGTATGTAATGTTTAGGTTTTTTACTTTTCTTTCGTCAGTTGCGGTTTGAGTGCAAGCTTGTTACGTCATCGACTGACCGTGACCTAATTAACGATAACTTATTTCGCGAGTTTAGTGAATTAAAGACAATTTTTGAACTAAGTACTTATTAACATTTAAATAAAACTGAACATTTTGTTGTGTAGATTCTTCGTTTATTAGTTAGGGATGTAAATACGAAATAAGTTAATGCAGAGAGTTATTTCGCGAGTTTATAAAATAGAATAGACGATTTTTTGAACTGAAAATAATGTGTAAATAAAACTGTGTTAAAAAAAAATAGATAATTTAGTTAGAAAGGTACTTGTTGTACATAATAATATAGTCACACACCTATAAACATGGCTCCTAAGAAAAGTTTGGCTTGGGATCATTTTGTGGACAAAGGTGAAAATAAAGCTGAATGCAAAATGTGCAAAGTAATTATCTCATACAAATCGGGAGTGTCAAACCTTACCAAGCATGTACAAAGAAAACATATTTCCGTTAATTTAGTGAGAAGGGAGCAAGAAGTGGAGCCTCAAGAGGTACAGGTGCATTCTTCACAAACTTCACAAATTACGGCAGCCAATACTGCTATACAAACTGTTGCATCTAGTACGATTAGGTCAAATTCGAATCCGTCCAGTATTTCAGCATTCCTTCGGCGCGATTGCCAAAAAATAAAAAACAAATTGATGATCATTTAATGAATTTGTTCATATGGGACTTACAGCCTTTTTCAATAGTTGAAGACAATGGGTTTCGAGAATTAATCAAGTTTGCTTTCCCAAATTACACAATACCATCGCGAAAGTATTTCGCTAATAATTTATTGCCAGGGCTTTATGAAGAGATAAAAACGAATACAAAAGCAGCTTTGAATGAAGATGTAAAAAGTATATGCCTAACAACCGATATGTGGACGTCACGAAATAATGACTCTTACATAGCGGTTACGGGTC
Source organism: Aporophyla lueneburgensis (assembly GCA_932294355.1). NCBI lineage: Eukaryota > Metazoa > Arthropoda > Insecta > Lepidoptera > Noctuidae > Aporophyla > Aporophyla lueneburgensis. The sequence continues at coordinate 13,075,578 of OW028746.1, read as the reverse complement.
ATTACATAGATAGAAATTTTATCCGTCAGTCGGTTTTACTGGAATGTAAAGTATTCGAGGAGAGTCACACGGGACGTCATTTAGCTGAAGAGTTAAGAAATGTAGCTCGAGAATGGAACATTTTAGACAAGGTCCTCCTTGCAGTATCGGACAATGGGGCTAATATAAAAAATGCCATAATTCAATTAGAGTGGAAACATTTTGGCTGCTATGCGCATACTCTTAACTTGGCAGTCCAAAAAGTGTTATCCCAGTCAAACATAAATGGTGTAATAAGCGAAGTGAAAGCTATAGTTTCACACTTCAAAAAAAGTAATTTAGCCTGGAATAAATTAAAAAAATATCAGGAGCAGGCCAACAAAGTAGTGAAGAGGCCAATTCAAGATGTAACTACAAGGTGGAACTCCACATTTTACATGATAGAGAGGTTTGTTGAACTAAAAGGCGAAATTAAATGTGCACTGAGTAATTTAGCCACAGGCAATTTAATTAGTTTAACGACTTATGAATGGGACATTTGCCTGTCGTTGATCATCGTATTACAACCATGCGAAGAAGTAACAAGAGAGATGAGCGGCCAGAAGTATGTTAGTGGAAGCTCGGTCATCCCTTTAACGATTGGTCTTACCAACGCTCTCAACGAGATCGTAAATCTGACATATCGGGAAGAAAATAATATTGAAATTTTTCCGGATGAAGTTGAAATGTGCCGACAGGATCTGCTCTCAGAAATAGGCATGCGGTTTTCTAATTTGGAACAGAACCGAACTTATACCGTCGCTACATTTTAGACCCAAAATACAAGTTATACTTTCAGAGTGAAAATGTTGCAGACAGTATAAAAAAGTATATCGTGGGCTTAGTAACTGCAATGATCAACGAAAGCGAAAGAAATCAATCTTCGGCATCAACTTCAGATGTGTCGAATAGCCAGGGCAAAAAATCTAACAGCCTATTATGGAAACACTATAATAAACAAATGCACAATGTACGACCAACTGGAACAGTCAATAGCAGGGCGATTATTGAGACCCAAAAATATTTAGACGACACAGTTTTGTCTCCAGATCTAAACCCTTTGGTATGGTGGCGTATTAATCAATCAATTTACTCAAATTTAGCAAAACTGGCCAAAATAAAATTAAATGTAATGGCCTCTAGCGTGCCTTGTGAACGGCTGTTTTCTGTAGCAGGGAACATATTGACGGAGAGGAGATCCCGACTGGGGAGTCGAAAGGTAGAACAATTATTGTTTCTCCAACAAAATAAAAAATAATAATTAAAAAGATTAAATTAAAAAAACACAAAAAAAACTTAAAAAACAAAAAAAAAACACAAAATCATATTCATAAATTAATTAAATGAAATCTTTTAACTACGACTGCTAATACTAAGTTTCTAAAACCAGCTCATGACAAAATACCATACATAAATAATTCTCTTAGCAGACAGTCCTAAGCCTGTGATTAACGAAGTAGGAAGGAAAGATTTCATTTCATCTACAAAAAACTCTACAAGATTGTGGAACGGTACGAAAGACTATACCCTATACCGAATGCTACTAAATACTTTAAAGTATTTTTATACCTGGTTTTCGACCCTGGTATTTTTACATACTCGTACTTGGAAGCCCTGGTATTGAATTTTGCAAGTATATCCCATCCCTATAACTTACAGCCAGCGTTGCCACTCTACGTATTTTTACTTAGATCTACGTATTTTAAGCCTTTCGTGCAAACCCGAACTTTAGTCCCAGAATCGACGTATTATTAATAAAATTTTACAAAGCAAAATAAAATGACTAATTAGGCTCAGAGGGCATATGCAACCTATGATATCAGGAGTACTCATATGAGCCCATTCTTTAAATAGTACACAGGAGTAGCAATACTTGTATTAAATATGTCTAGGGACTTATTTAAATAATTCATTTGAATCAAGATATATATGACAGCAGTAACAAAACAAATAATAACCAGAAAGTATAATTCGAAAAAAAATTCACACGTCCAGAAACACTTTCCCTTACACCTAAAGCAACTCCTTTTCAAAATACCACCGTCATACTGCCAATTGATGAACAAAGTAACAAATAAACTGCAATTTTTGTATTTCAGAGTCAACTTACGGCTTGGCAAAACAGAGTCTGGAAAAAATGAGGGCGCCTGCTTGGCAGGTATGGTCACCCTGTATACTAGGACTAAAAGTGATAAGATACTTGTTGTTTTAATCCACAAACACGAGATCCCGGAAATTCTCATCAATCAAGATTTCAAGACTTGATAGGCACACAGTCTTTTACTTTCATTGTATTTAGTAGATTGCGCATTATTTCGCTGGAATAACCTTTTATCTAAGAGTGCCATCATAACAACATAATGAAAACTTATTCAGTTTAAAAATTAATTAATTTACACTCAGGGATTGCCGATGGAACCCGATACACAAGACATAATGTTCAGCAATCGCATTTGCGGCCACCATCTAGAGTATTCACAACCATTCGATGGTTGGTATGCCTGTATCAAATTTGACGTGAATGATACTGAACGAATCCTGCCAATGCTGACAGTTTATAGTCGACAAGAAGGCGACTTACAGCTGCTTACTGTCGGAAACTAATTGGAAGTCAGAGAGTACCTATAACATGTCGCATTCGAAAGGTACGGGCAATGTCGAATAAACTTGAACAGTTGACAAATGAAGGCCTCAGGTATGTCTATGTAGGGTACATAACATTATCACTATTCACATGACAATGAAAATGAAATAACACGCTAAAATTTAGATTTTATTTAAAAAGAAAACCGTGACATATCATCATTCGTGTATTCCTTTTCGATGCTATTATAGATTTTTTCCATTAAAACTGATGTGTCAGTTTTACATTTCTTAATTATGAAATCTAAATAATATAAAAATCTTTCTTAGACGTTTATGGCTCCCATTCCCATTACAACCTGTCTCCTCAAATTGAAGGTAATATATTACGTAGAATAGGCACCTGAAAAATAATAAATATAAATTTTGCGATAATAGCATTAACAAAAAAGAAATACTTGCCTGATTCTTTATAGTGTTGAACTTTATGTCTAATTGCACACTGATCCAAATCGTCTAATTCTTTCTTCCGCCAACTGTTTTGGTGTTTCTCCAGGTGTAGAAAAAATCCTTAACTTTTTTCACCTTCATTAACAATTTCTCTAATAGTACTTTGAGATTTACCTTGAAAAAAATATAAAGATAATCATATTAATTCCATGTAGGTATGTACATTTTTCAATTTCAAGTATCAAACATCAAGAGTTAACGTACACGCGATTTGTCAAACTTGAAAACATAACCTCAATAATCTATTAGTAAATAAAACAATAAAATGGCTTGAAACTTATAGTACCAATAAAACTTAGTATTAGAAAGGAAAAACAATGACTGACATTGACTAAAAGATACATTTCTTGGATAAATACCTGTCGTGTCGGCAGTTCTTTCGAAAACATTGTCAATCGGAGACAAAATTTGTTCCGCTTCAGATTCCGCCAAATTTCTTAAGAAAACTTGGTATATCACAGCTCACACCACTACTCCTTATTGTTTTATTAATTTTTTATATGTACAAAAGCATTAATAATTGATAGTTAATTAGAAATAATTAAAATACAACTGGGAACATATCACAATGACAGATTAGCTACTTGTTGATGATAAACAAAGCAGTGTTGCCACCAAAAATATATTTTAGTTCCAATGGTTACCACGACAGACTCTTTTTTGCCAAGCTATACACGCGATTTGTCAAACTAGAAAACATAACCTTAATAATCTATTTACTAATAAAACAATAAAATGGCTTGAAATTTATAGTACCGATAAAACTAAGTATTAGAAAGGAAAAACAATGACTAGCATTGACTAAAAGATAAATTTCTTGAATAAATACCTATCAAATGGGTAGTTGTTTCGAAAACATTGTCAATCGGAGAGGAACATAACACAATGACAGAAAAGCTACACAGGTAGCTTCTCTGTCATTGTTGTTTGAGTTGATAATCAAAGCAGTGTTGCCACAAAAAATATATTTTAGTTCCAATTGTCACCACGTCAGACTCTTTTTTGCCAAGCTTCGCGTCACGTATTTTGTTTTTGTGAACGCGATAAATAAGACATGTTAAGTGGCAAGCCGCAAGTATGATTACACTGGACAACACTTGAGCCAAGAACCGAGGCGCTACGGTATCCATAGCGTTCCTCTCATGTCAACTGTCACGTGATATGGTCTAGATAAAGTCATTATAATAGTTCGGAACGACGAAAGTCCAAACAAATTGGCGACGGGATTGGAAGTAGGCTTAAGGTCACGGTGCATGACCCGCATGTTTTAATGTTTTTCTACTACCGTTAGCCACGCAAAGTTCATATACGGAGGTCTTCATTCGATCTGTAAGCCAGCAATGAGGAAAGCAGCATACGTCCGATCCGGTGTTAATCAAAAATTCTCATAGGGTTTCCTGGTTTGTTCTGAAAAGACGGTGGCTAAGATATGATTTGTCACCACTAGTGATTGCTCTTTCGACTTCCAGTTACATGGGGAAATGCACTTTATAGCCTTGGGGCCGGCCGTACATTTTGTGGTAACAGCAGCAAATATTAGCCACGCCATCATTGATTCTATAGCTTTGCAAAAAAGAGTCTGTCGTGGTAACCATTGGAACTAAAATATATTTTTGGTGGCAACACTGCCTTGTTTATCATCAACAAGTAGCTAATCTGTCATTGTGTTATGTTCCCAGTTGTATTTTACTTATTTCTAATTAACCATCAATTATTAATGCTTTTGTACATATAAAAAATGAAAAAAACAATAAGGAGTAGTGGTGTGAGCTGTGATATACAATGTTTTCGTAAGAAATTTGGCGGAATCTGAAGCAGAACAAATTTTGTCTCCGATTGACAATGTTTTCGAAAGAACTGCCGACACGACAGGTATTTATCCAAGAAATTTATCTTTTAGTCAATGCCAGTCATTATTTTTCCTTTCTAATATTAAGTTTTATCGGTATTATAAGTTTCAAGCCATTTTATTGTTTTATTTACTAATAGATTATTGAGGTTATATTTTCTAGTTTGACAAATCGCGTGAACTCTTGATGTTTGATACTTGAAATTGAAAAATGTACCTACATGGAATTAATATGATTGTCTTTATATTTCTTTCAAGGTAAATCTCACAGTACAATTAGAGAAATTGTTAATGAAGGTGAAAAAAATTAAGGATTTTTTCTACACCTGGAGAAACACCAAAACAGTTGGCGCAAGAAAGAATTAGACGATTTGGATCGGTGTGCAATTAGACATAAAGTTCAACACTATAAAGAATCAGGCAAGTATTTCTTTTTTGTTAATGCTATTATCGCAAAATTTATATTTATTATTTTTGAGGTGCCTATTCTACGTAATATATTACCTTTAATTTGAGGAGACAGGCTGTAATGGGAGCCGTAAACGTCTAAGAAAGATTTTTATATTATTTAGATTTCATAAATAAGAAATGTACAACTGACACATCAGTGTTAATGGAAAAAATCTATAATAGCATCGAAAAGGAATACACGAATGATGTTATGTCACGTTTTTCTTTTTAAATAAAATCAAAATTTTAGCGTGTTATTTCATTTTCATTGTCATGTGAATAGTGATAATGTTATGTACAGACGCCAGCACATCGTGCTACTACAATCTGTCATAGATTTTTAACTTTGTCGCTAAAGCATTCGGTTCAATGTAAAGTGGGAGAATTTGACAGTTTCGAGTAGTTTGATGTGCTGGTGTCTGTACCCCACATAGACATACCTGACGCCTTCATTAGTCAACTGTTCAAGTTTATTCGATATTGCCCGTACCTTTCGAATGCGACATGTTATAGGTACTCTCTGACTTCAGATTAGTTTCCGACAGTAAGCAGCTGTAAGTCGCCTTCTTGTCGACTATAAACTGTCAGCATTAAAAGGACTCGTTCAGTATCATTCATGTTAAATTTGATACAGGCATACCAACCATCGAATGGTTGTGAATACCCTAGATGGTGGCCGCAAATGCGATTGCTGAACATTATGTTTTGTGTATCGGGTTCAATCGGCAATCCCTGAGTGTAATTTATTTAATTTTGAAACTGAATAAGTTTTCCTTAAGGTCAATGTGGGCAAACCCGTCATACTTTTTTTAAAGTCGAATTTGGTTAGCTAAAACTGGTACACTTATTACTTTAATATAAATTTGATGGTAAGCGATAGAAAATTTTGTTGTCTAGTATACACATCCATTTTAAACAACAAAACAGCCCTCCACATGTAACTAACAAGGATTTTTTTAAAGTCGGTCGTTAGACGGATTTTTCCGAGGATTGGGGGCAAATCCGTCAAGTAGCAAATTTGCCTCAAGTTACACCGTTTTATCAAGGTATGTAATTTGTAAACAAGTAAATGCAGATGATGAAAAAAATGTTTTGTAACATCATAAAAATAAAGTTTATTTAACGTTTTACTCCCTAAAATCTTTTTTGGGGGCTAATCCAGCCTATTTTTATAACCAGGGACTTTAAACCTTTCTAATAAGTTTGAAAACTAAATATTTTTACAGTATCAGTTTAATTTTTCAGGTACATTGAAACAATCCTATCTTATTATGACAATGGTATTTATGGTATTAACTTAAATAAACAGGGTTATTTTTAATGAATTCGGTTAGGTATAAGAGCATCATAATTGTAACAACGTTGCACTTCACATGTTGTACTAAAAATTGAATTAAGGTGATTGCACCTTAAAGGTGGTGGTTCGTGCCGCGACAGAGACAGTAGACCACGACCGGAGACCGCGACAGGAAATATTCTGAGTTCATATTCTGAGTTTAAGACATTTCGGCATTATGTTATACTTGTAAGCGACATATTCACGGGTAAAATGGGCAACTAGCATCAATTGGGTAATTTAAATAAGAAAAAAAAAACGCCTGCCGAAGTCGCGGGACTGTCTAATCAGGTAAGCGCGACCCGGGAACACAAAGGTCAACTGTCAGAACGCTTTGAATTGTAGTCAGTACGAGTCTGCCAGTCCGACTAACACAGTACGTCAGTATAGACTAACTTGTGTCTGAGCTAGTCTATACTACAGAAGTTTGCTACGATGAGTAAAAATTGCCAAAGTGACGTCACAGCCGATTGGATTTTGCTTGGGAACTGTCGGCGTGTTTTTGGTTCGAGGTACAAATAATGATTTTGAATTTAACATAAATTTTTAATTAGACCGAAAAAAACTAAGAACAGTTTGTTATGAAATAAATACCTTATCGTTCAATTAAACACAAAAATAATAGTTCAAAGACCGAATTGTTAGTTACCAGTGGACTTTTAAAGTATAAAACTAAAAATAGGAAGGATGAAAAAGGTTGACGACATCTGCAATGGGGTAATTCCGGTATATGATGATTTAGCCCCTTCGAAATTAGACGGATTTTCCCACTTGAACATTTTGAGGTTGCGTATTTTTTTTAACAATTCTTTCTGTATCTACTGGTTTATATTCAAAACAAATAGAAAAATCCGTTGAAACACTTATTAAACTACATGTTATGCATACTCAGAAAGTCGTAACTTGTGAAATTGAATATTTAACTTATAAGAAACGGCGGCACGCAACACTTGAGTTTCGAGTTCGTAGCACAACTAAACTTCAAATGCATTTTTTTACAATTTTAGACAACCTTGCTCCATTTATGAATCATAGTTAGAACTAAAAACTGATCCTGTTTTATCGACCGAACCAGTAACAGCGTAACTATTCTGGAATGAATAGTAAACGCATGTGTATGGAATAGCCCCGTAGACGGATTTGCCCACATTGACCTTATGTTATTATGATGGCACTCTTAGATAAAAGGTTATTCCAGTGAAATAATGCGCAATCTACTAAATACAGTGAAAGTAAAAGACTGTGTGCCTATCAAGTCTTGAAATCTTGACTGATGAGAATTTCCGGGATCTCGTGTTTGTGGATTAAAACAACAAGTATCTTATCACTTTTAGTCCTAGTATACAGGATGACCATACCTGCTAAGCAGGCGCCCTCATTTTTTCCAGACTCTTTTTTGCCAAGCTGTACGTGTACTAATGCTTCTTGATCTATTACGGGACCGAAATTTATTGTTGCAATAAATTCAAAGATAACAAAATATATAGATAATTTGGATTAAATGCTCCAAGGCCAGAGTCGCACGGAGTATGTACTAATTCCATGAACGCATCTACGAACGCACCATATTTTATTTGACGTTGTCATTGTCATTATTTCTGTCATGGAATTCGTTCTAGTCACTACGACACTTTTCGCTACACCAAAATATTGTTTAAAAAACTAAAACTTTAAGTGATATTAAATTAATGTGTAGCTATTTCTTTTTACTGTCTCTTCCACTATAATAGAATTTTATATTGGTGTAATTTGGTCAGTATTTGTTGCCATGGTAAAATCCTGAGGTACATATCTCTAACCATCTGATAAGAACATTGCACCTCGAATATGATTCACACATTCTAGCTAGATAGGATAAATTAGTAGGTAATATTTAAAAAGACGTTAAAATGAAGACCTCTCATTTAACCTTAAATGGCCAGGAATATAATAATAACCACTTTACGATAGGGTTAAGTCTTGCTATATCATCTAGTATTTTTATCGGGTCCAGTTTCATTATAAAGAAAGTTGCTTTAAAAAAACTTCAAGCCTCTGGAAATGTTCGGGCTTCGGCGGGTGGGTTTGCTTACTTAAAACAATGGTTGTGGTGGCTCGGATTGATAACAAGTAGGTAACTATAAATTACATTCAATATACACTATTCAAATTAACTTTTACTAAAGAAAAAATCCTAACAGTGGGCATTGGTGAAGCAGCCAACCTCCTGGCATATGCATTTGCTCCTGCAGCACTGGTGACTCCATTAGGTGCGCTTAGTGTTCTTGTTGCAGCAGTGCTTTCTTCAAAGTTTCTTAATGAGAAACTTAACTTCATTGGAAAAGTAAGTCATGTTACATTAAAATAAAAAAATCTAAAACTGGAACTTTTTGACAAATTAACATTTCTATTACAGATTGGATGCTTTCTCTGTATTATTGGATCAATAATATTTGTGATTCATTCACCAAAGTCAGAAGAAATCACAGGATTTAGTGAGTTAGTAGATAAGTTATTCGACTATTTATTTCTAACTTATGTTGGAACTATTTTTTTGATGTGTTTCATTATAAAACTAGTTTTTATACCAAGGTTTGGAAATACAAACATTGCAGTTTACTTGTTACTTTGTTCATCAATTGGTAGTCTGACTGTGGTATTTTGTAAAGGAGTTGCTTTAGGTGTAAGGGAAAGTGTTTCTGGAAGCGTGAACAATTTTTCGAATTATACTTTCTGGTTATTATTTGTCACTGCTGTCATATGTATCATGATTCAAATGAATTATTTAAATAAGTCCCTAGACATATTTAATACAAGTATTGTTACTCCTGTGTACTATGTCATGTTTACCATATTGGTTATAATTGCATCAGGTATCCTTTTCAAGGAATGGGCTCATATGAGTACTCCTGATATCATAGGTTGCATATGTGGGTTCCTCATAGTGATAACAGCAGTTTTTATGTTAAATGCATTTAAGGACTTTCAAATATCATTAAAAGATTTAAAGCTTAATATTCGACAGAGGAGAAGTGCACTTAATTTACACACTGCAGAAGCAAGAGAACCAGAGAATTATGCATTAAGCTCACGTATCAGACAGCTGTAGTATGAACTTACATGAATGAATTGTAAAAACTAATTTATAATACATTTAATCATTCATTTGAGAAAGCTCATGCATTCACAGATTATGAGTGAGTAATATATAATTTTAAATTGGATATCATCATCAGGATGAACTTACTGCATGGATGGTAAAAAGTAATTTATATTATATGAGTTAGCATTTTATTTTTTATTTTTTTTTCAAAAGCTCATGCATTCACAGACTGTGAGTGAATAATATATAATCTTAAATTGGATCATAAAATGTAATAGTATTAATTTAGGTAATGATTCATTCCTCCTCATGAAACATTTTATAAATTTAGTTATAAGATGATAATAATTTATTTTTATATATGGTTATTCTAAACATTCTTTTGAAGGTTGGTTAGAATAATGAAATAATTTTCATAATGTAGGTAGTTTTTTGTATGCAATTTTGAATGTAGAAAGACATACAATTGACCTACACAGACAAGTTAATTAGTATGCTTACCATATTCCCTAGGGTGCAAAATGCATTGTTTTTTTCAATATTACCATTTTTGTCAAGAAATTTTGAGTTCATAAATAATTTTCGAAATTTTTGCTCTAGGCTAGCTGTGGTAATGATGTGTGTCAAGCATATTGTAGGTTCATACCTGAACATTTTGATGGCATAATAATTTAATCAAGTTCAGCCTAGTCTTTAGATTTTATGAACTATTTTATACCTGTACTGTATTATTTGCTATGTTTAGAGTTCTTATGATGATTTTATAGATGAAAATTTCAGATCCATTAATAAATACTCATGTTTTATTTTATTAACAAAATCTATAGACATACATAAAATTGAAATGTCAAAATAACAGTTTTTTATATAGTTTATTATAAGTTTATACCTTACTTTTGTTTGGACAAAGTAAAACCAATAACATTAATCTTATTCTGTAAAAAAGTACATCAAGACTTACAAATCTCTCTTAATATTTTTAGGGTCAGTCAGTTATTGAAAGCATTTTATTAAATGACATATGTCTTTCCAACCTAGTAAATTATTTCTTTGTGAATCATATATTTGTTCATAAATAATAGTTTTAGTTTTATAAAATTAATGACTGTTGTGTCTCTCAGACTTTAAAATAATATCGACATGTTTGTAAAAATACAAAAAAATGCAAAACAAAAATCAAAACCTAGTACCTATGTGATCGCAATTTCTAAATGTTAATTTTCCTTTCTGTAAAAGTAAAATTATTATAACTCTGACTATACGGATAAGGATTGCGCATACATCTCGATAATTGATCAAGTAAAATGTTTCCCAAGACATTTAAAAATGTTTTATTTACAAAATATTGTAAGCACTTTGTTTTACAAATTAACAAAACCCCATGCAATTGGATCTCAATAAAAATTAGAACACATTAATTTGTAGACAAATTGTTTTGAACAAAAAGCTTCAGACTATGCACCCATCATAAAAGATAAAAGTTTTTATGAGATTCAATTCAATAATGACTGATAAAAAGGTAAATGCTTTGAACCCAAGGAATGTAGACAAAACATAAAAAAGCATATCTGAATGTCACAAGTACACTGTCACTGTGTGATAAATAAATGTCCTGCAAATAGGGCAAGTGCGCTGATATCCATACAAGCGTCTACAACAATCTGTGCACAAGCATACATGGCGACATGGCAGCGTTAGCACACATTTCTGCCGCTCTTGACATATCACACAGAGAGCATCAGCAGCATTTGCAGCATCATCAATAGGTGAAGGACTAAAGTTAACATCTCTAGAATGTAAGTCTTGCCCACCAGCCATCTGTGTTATTATACCAACTTCTGAGTTGGTGAAATAATTGAAAAGTACATAGTATAAATACAAAATGTTCCTTACTAATGACCAATACAACATGGTCATGCTAAAAACGATTGTTTCCCTGAAATGCACACACAAACGCAAAATTATTATAGCACTTGTGATTCCCATAAAAGATTGTAAAGGCACTTCTGTTAAATAATTAGTGAATTTCAGTAATGTCATATAGGCATCCACAATTATACTCCATATCACATGGCCAATATACTTGAACATTGCCCTCAACAATTGTGGAAGATGTATAGGCAAAAATGTTACTATAAGCCACATGGTGTCTCCCACAAATATCACAGAACTCTTCACTAACGTTAACACTTCACTCAAAATCACAAAAACTGCTCGAGTTGTCCAGTTAGCCGTAGCCACCAGTCCACTGAATTTTGAATATATTTCGTTACAGATATTAACAACTCCATCTTGTATGTAAATGAATTGGTCTATAAATGTTTCAATGATCCCATGGGCAGAAGCCGGTATTTCTTCAGTAAATATGGATAAATTGTCTTCATACACAATTTGAAAAAATAACAGTAAGCTTTTGAGTGTGCTTAATATTAAAGACAAGATCCATGTTACAGCTGAGACTATTAATTTTCCTGTAAATGATGCTATAAGTAGAACAGTTTGAAGACTACTAGCAAATATATTGATAATTTTGGCCACAAGTGAAATCATATTTGTATTCTCATTATTATGTTATTTTTATAAATTTTTGTGTTTACTGTTCTATAACTTTCCGATAATTCCACTATTCCACTACAAATGACAACATTAACTTGACAACAGATGTCACAACAGTCAATCAGTCACATTATTAGTCATGGAAGTAGTATGTACATACATAATGTTACCTCTGTGTTAGATAGTAGCACCGATCTCATCTAGTTTCTAGGGTCCCGTACTAAACCCATTGGAACCCCTTTTTTTTTGGATGGGAAGTCATCGAATGATGTCTCCCGCTCTTGGGCGGAGTGGGAGGGCTTGTCAGACTTTTACTGACTAAAACCCACCCGTGTTCCTTGAGTTGCCCATATGCCAGGGCCACGGTGTCTCTTTCGAACAATCTCACGACCCTGGCAGGCATCGGTCTTAGGGTCTCAGGCGCGCGTTGAACACTACGCGCCGTCGACACGGGAACTCATTGGAACCCTTATGGTGTGACTCTGTCTGTCCGTGTGTCATATCTAAAAGGAATAGTTTTAGATAAGGTTTGCTAAACTATTTTGCATTTATGTGAGTTTTTTTTGCAACAGGGTCCTATACGGTGGACTTAAAAATTCGAAATGGGTTTACTAGGGCATGTGGGGTATCGTATGAAATAGCGGTATTTGCAAGTAATTTTTTTTTAGGCTGCATAGTTTTCGGCTTTTGACGAAAAATTTAACAAAAAAAACTATCTCCAACTTTACAGACACACATACACACAAACGCGCACACGCACACGCACGCACATACATAATTACACACTCGTTCTCGTACACAACTGCACAACACTCCATAACGCTGTACTCGCCGCATGATAAATAAATGTGTAACGCTATAGTACGCTCAGACATTGTTACTAGACATGCGCAAAACAGTGCCTTTCAAAGTAATGTCATATGGCATGACATTTCGTCCCGAGTAATGTTTCATTACACCATGACTCCAAACATGACGCGAGATGACGCACCACGCGCGATGGTTTTTGTAATGAAATGCCGCGTTGTAAAAGATATACATCATTACATGAGATATCGCATTACCTATATTGTGATGTGATGTGACATGGGTCAAACGCAATGCGCCCTCGCTTCGCCGGAACGTATATTTGATATGGTTTCATATTCAAATAGTCGATTTTCTTTCGTATTTAAACCCCAATATAAGGAATAATTGAATTAAAACGATAGACATGGTTTGCAATAGTGATTATAGACCATGACTCGAACTGTCATAGTGTCATACAGTTCGAGTCATTATTTGAAACATCACGTAGGCAGTCCGCGGTTTCAATAAAACGTAAACCTTATTTGAATAACAATACGGTTCTAAATAATAGTTCACTTATCTCGCAGCCAACCGACTAGAGCATGTTCCTTCTCGCTTGCACACACAGCAAAGATTACCGAGATATTACGAAGCTTACGAACACCGAACAGCGCGCCGCGGCCCGCGCGCCTTGTTTTAGTGTCATGTGCCATGGTTGATTGAATCGAGTCATGTGTAATGCTACAGTACGCGGCCGAGATATATGACGCGCAATGCATCACTCGCATTACTTACACAAGTCTAATTGTTACTCGGGGTGGAGACGTGTCCTGAAACACAGGTTTTGGCCTAGCTTAGGCACCAGTCTCCCACAATATTGTAATGTGTATTAATAGCTTAAGACTAATTAATATGGACCTGTAAACTTTTTTTCACATTACAGACATTTAACTAAACATTTTCGGAATATATGCAATAGCTTAGGAACCCTGTTACATTTCGGCGCAGCGCTAATTTAGGTATTTTTACGCACCAGGTGCGCGGCGAGTTACGCGAGCGATACCTTCTTTCACATCTTCTTACTTGCTCGCACCATGATGTCGGAGTGTGGCGAATAAACGTGCTTGATCCACCGCAGTATACATTTTCGTATTAACTTTAGACGGTAAATGAAATGTTGTTTGTTTCAATATTTTTCATTACTCAGTAATGTTAAAGTGTCAATATGTTATAAAATAATTGGCAGGATACGTAAATATTTTATTACTTACACAGTAAACTTTTGCGAAGAAAATTATTTACAGATAATTTAGCTTCTATTTAGTTTAAGTAACAGATCACTACCTGCTACCTGTTTCAAATGAATAAAACATACAGTTGTAAGTTCACCATTGTTTTGTTTGAAATAATCCAATTTTCATGGTAGAAATTTAAAAAATATATTTATATTTAAGTATTAAAAATAAATTATGAGTTTTGTGTTTTTTTTTTGCAAATAATCACAATATTTGAATAAATTAGGAAAATATAATAAAAAATATAAGCTTGTATTATAAGATAAACATTTATTTTCACGAATTTTTTCAATAGACTTTTATGCATCAAAGTAGGTTGAAAGAAACAACCAGTCTTCTCTTCTAATAGCAAACATTTTTTTTTGGGTAATAAAACAGTTCTTTTATAACAAACAAAACAACGAGAAGTATATTTTTATAATTATTATTGCTTTATTTCTTAACTTTGTTTTTTTAGCTGTTCATGTTATCTGGCTTTTGTGCACCAGTATATTTTAGTTTAGTTTGTTTTTAGTTTAAAGTTTAGTTTAGAATGTTATTTTTAGTTTAGTTTAATATTTCAAGGCAGCAAGATATTTTAATCAATGCTATGTACGCCGTAATTGTCGTGTACATTAGTCCTTTAGTTATTAAGATTATTAAGTGTAAGTGTAATGTATATCAGGGATGTTATGGAGCTCCGTAACCGTAACCGAAACTATCGGATATCCGACATAAAAAAATATCCGTAACCGTAACCGAATCTGAAATAAAAGTTTCGGATAATATCGGATTTGTTATTACATTTTTATTTTAAATAGCTGTAATAATTACTCACAGACTGATTGTCATTCCTACAAACACCTTCCTGTGACATATAAATATAACCATTTTATTAGCTATTAGTATTTTAGTTTTGAAATTCCTTAAAAGTTTAATATCCGTAACCGAAATTATCCGAAACTAATGGATAATCCGAAATAATTTCATATCCGTATCCGTATCCGTATCCGGTATAATAATCATTCCTACATCTGTAACCAATCCATATCCGAAATTTCATATCCATAACATCCCTAATGTATAATTATGATGTGGCTTTGCTTCTTTTAAATAAATAATAGAAGCAAAAAAAATGAAACTTATTTTCCAAGTTGAGTTGACTATTAAATTGAGATATTATTATCAATTTAATAAACCTATATCTACTCAGAGGATCTATTAGATATTACAGATTAATTAACAAAATATACCAATTAGTCAGACTATTAGAAATTACAGATTAATTAACAAAATATACTAATCAAATGAAAGATTTGTTCAGTTCAAATCACAAGCCATTATTATGAATTATTTTGAAAGTAGCTCCTTAAGAAGCACAAAATATCCAAAGAATCGTCTGCTAAACAGCTTCTTATTTTGTTGGCCAGATAACCAGCCGCTGAGAGGGCCCTTTTTTATTTATTCTCGAGTGCAATCTCGTTAAACTTTTTTCATCCGAGATCAATCTCGCTAAAAAAAGGCCGAGATCTCGCGAGAATGAAATCCCGCGAGAACGAAATTGCATTCCCTAATGTCCATCGTTTCAATGAATTTACTAGATGTAGATGCAACGATATTCTCCAGATTTTCTTGTTTTTAGGGTTATGGATTCGTCATGTCTGTCTGTCTGTCCGTCCGTATGTCACAGCCACTTTTTTCCGAAACTATAAGAGCTATGCTGTTGAAACTTGGTAAGTAGATGTATTCTGTGAACCGCAGTAAGATTTTCACACAAAAATAGAAAAAAAAACAATAAATATTGGGGTTCCCCATACTCAGAACTGAAACTCAATTTTTTTTTTCATCAACCCACAGGTGTGTGGTATCTATGGATAGGTCTTCTACAATAGTATTGAGGTTTTTAAAATATTTTTTTTTCTGAACTGAATAGTTTGCGCGAGAGACACTTCCAAAGTGGTAAAATGTGTGAGCCCCCTCACGTAACTTGTAATATAAGAGAATGATAAAATTAAAAAATATATATGATGTACATTACCATGTAAACTTTCACCGAAAATTGGTTTGAACGAGATCTAGTAAGTAGTTTTTTTTCAATACGTCATAAATCGTAAACCGCAATTTACCTTTCATTCAATCAACTCAAATATAAAAATTAAAAAAAAACATTTAGTTTCATAAACATAAACCTTATGCATAAACCACGAATATCTACAGGTTTGTACGGAATCCTCGGTGCGCGAGTCCGACTCGCACTTGGCCGGTTTTTTTCATTCTAAAATCATTAGAAAACATTAACACCTACTTTTATTTTTCGCCCAAAAATATATTTAATACAATATATCATACAATATAATACCTTTCTTTTCTTGCTTTTGCTACAGATTGAATGTTTCGTCTTTTACGGTTACTGACGCATTGGTACTTATATTTATTTTTCACTATTCGGACATGCAATAACGGTTTTCTACAAGCAACATAACTATAGTAATTAATCTGGTATAGTAAAAACTAAGGTGCGAACTATACACTAATTGACATAATTTTCTATGAATCGAAATATTCACAATGATCAAACACCGTGGTCGTAGTTTATGATGTGCTAACACGCACACTATTGGCGATGCAAAGATTCTAACTAGCGCCCCTAGTGTCAAAATTGTGAAGCTGTCTAAGAACGACACTTTGACAGTTTTCGATACAATTTACGTCACGGAAAAATTTATTAACCCAATCTATATCAGATTTATGTGTTTTCTTGCTAGACGAAACAATAATTATGTTGTCAATAGTCGATGTAATTAATGCGTCTGCAGGATACAAAAAACCAATGCGTGCTGGAGAAGAATTATTTATAAATCCATCCTCAACGTCAATTTTTTCATTCAAGTCCAAGATCTTTCTTTGATATAACTATTTTCCTGCGTCTGATATCAGCCCTATTTTCTCGAGCAATTGATTTTATTTTTTGGGCTGATGGTACTTGTTTATGAGAGCTTCTTTTAGGAATATTCTAAGACGGTACGACATTAGGAAACAAATTCTGTCTTTTAGAATCGGGAACAATAAACATAATCTCGTTATCTGACGAGAAGCTCGCCTTAGCCTAAACTAAATAAATAACTTTTAATACATGTGAATATAATATAAGTACAATAAAATCATTAAAACATAATTATACTTACTGTTTGAAAAATAATTTGAAGCCTGAAAATGTTCTGCCGGGGTCGCGTGATTGTTCGAAAGAGATACCGTGACCCTGGCACATGGGCAACTGATGGAACACGGGTGGGTTTTAATCAGTAAAAGTCTGACACGCCCTCCCGCTCCGCCCAGAGCGGGAGAAGTCATTCATTTGATGATTTCTCATCCAGAAAAAGAAAAAGAAAAAAAGAAAAAAAAAGCCTTAAAATGATGAGAACAAACTCTCATTACTAATGAAATCGGCTTGCCTATTCTTATAGCAGTCTCCCAATTTTTCTTCATAATTTTGTCTTTTGGAAAAACTTATTCTCGAATCTCCGTAAGTACTACATTGAGGAACGCAACAATATTTCTTATTTCTGCTTTCATTAGCAACAGATTTTTTTTATGTCATCGTGATCCATCTGATTATGTCTAAACTTAATCTCAACTGTAAAGCAGTGTCGTTCTTAGACAACTTCTAAATTTCGCCGCTAGAGGCGCGCGGATAATCTTTGCATCGCCAATAGCAGCGTGGACACGGCTGGCGACGCACACAACAATAGTATCGACACGACAAAGGGCGCGAAATCAAATGACATAGGTCGGTCCTCGAAGAGCAGTAATGCGACACAGAGCGCACATCTTTTTTTTTTTTTGTAGGACATCTCGTAGTTAATCCTGAAAAGATTCTTACTACTTAAACGGATGGTAGCCCGGCGAGTTCTAAAAAGTTACCTTTTTAGGCCTCCAGCCGGGGCTTATTATACTTAAAACTAAAGCGAAAGCTCTAAGGGTAGGGGTACGAACCTCGGCTTAGGCAATCACTGGTAGGGGGGCAGCAAGGGACTGGCTGGATCTGGGTTAAATTATTTTGGGACTAATTTAAAGCTAACGGCGCTGCATCGCGGGCTGGCTCTTGCAAGGGTCGGGAGGGACTGTTAAGTCGGGGTCGCGACGACGGACCTCGGCGGCGAGGTCGGTACGATTTGTGTTTGTGTGCTGGTCTAGCTGTCTCTTTTCGACTCTCCTGGAGGAGAGTAGTGGGATCATCAGGGTCGGTAAGAACGTGCCGCGAGCGGCGGACTTTACTGATACGGGAGGGGGTGTAAGTAGCTGCCGCCACAACCAGAGGGTGGCGGTGGGCTACGGCCCTATCGAAGAAACGCTTCGAAGCGCGTTTCAAGTATTGATGGATAGTCGGGAGTTTCATGTCTAAATGAAGATTGATATTCCGAACAAACCAAGGCGCGCCTGACGGAAAAAACGGTTCTGGAGAGTCTGCATCCTATGGATGAATCGGGGTTTTGCATGTGCCCAGACTGGGCTTGCATATGTCATAATGGGCCTGATACAAGCGGTGTAAAGCCGCTTCTTACACAGAAGAGACATTTTACTCCGCTTGTTCAGGACGCAATGGAGCCTACCGAGAGCGAAAGCGGGCCTGCTTTATGTGCTCTGAAAAGGTGAGGTGTTCGTCGAGGATGACACCTAGATATTTGGCTTGCTTCGCCCAAGGGATCTGCTTGCCGAACATTGAGATGGGTTGGGGAGGGGGGTGATTACGTCGCGATCGGGTGTAAAAGACCGCCTGACTTTTATCGGGATTGACCTCGATTCGCCACTTCCTGAACCATTCGCCGAGCTCGTCGACTGCGGTTTGGAGGTAGCGAACCAGCGCTGTGTCACTAAATCCCGAGAAGAAGATGGCAGTGTCGTCTGCGAACAGAGCTAACCTTGCCTTCTTACTTCTGGGGATATCGCTAGTGAACAGCGTGAAAATGAGGGGGGCTAGTACAGAGCCTTGAGGGACTCCTGCACGGATCGGGTGAGGGGAGGAAAGTGCCCCTTGGATGCGATAGCGAAAGGTACGGTTCGCAAGAAAGTCTCGTAAGATGAGCACGAGACGGTCTGGCACTCCGAGTTGGTACAGCTTATATAATAATTAATAAGCCGTTGTGCCAGACTTTGTCGAACGCTTTCGCTATATCGAAGTATACAGCGCCCGTGAACATACCACGCTGAAAGCCAGCATTGATATGCTCAACGATACGGTGTACCTGATGGACACACGAGTGTTGGGTTCGAAAACCAAACTGCTCGTTGGGGATGAGGCCCTTGGTTTCGGCATAATCTCTGAGTCGCTTATAAATAAGTCTCTCATAGATTTTGCCGAGAACTTTGAGCAAACTAATGGGGCGGTAACTCGTGGGCTCGGTTTTGGGCTTTCCGGGCTTAGGGATGCCAATGACGGTGGCTTCCTTCCACGCTTGGGGGAAAATATTATTACTCCAGGCACCATTGAAGATGGTACACATGAGCACAATCAGGTGAGCGGGGAACAGCTTGATCACTCTGTTGGTGATGCCGTCTGATCCGGGGGCTTTACGAGATTTCAGACCCTTGATGATCTCGTGCACCTCGTCAGGTGTGACAGGGGGCAGGGGATCATCAGGGTCTTCAACGGGCGGGAGTGAGGCTTTGCGTTCGACTTCCGCGTTTACCTTATCGACAAACGCTTGGTCTACTGGCTGCGAACTGGGTGTGCATTGGGCTTCGAGGCTATCGGCTGGGCATTCAGCCCTGTCGATATCCTCGAATGCAATGGTCGCATCGGGGCGGGTCAGGGGGGGCATAGTGGAAAACTCAGAGGATTTAAGTTTCCTCTGAAGTTCCCAGAATGCGAGATGAGTCGGCTCTAGTTCGCCCACAATCTTGTCCCAGTTAGCGTCACGCAGCTCAGTCACACGTGTCCTTACAGCACGCTGTAAGTAACGCATGTGAGCTTTGTTAGCGTCACAGGGAAAGTTGCTGTAGGCACGAACGGCCGCATTCTTCTCTGTCAGCAGATCACGCACATCGTCGGGGAGCCTCCATTTACAGTCATCCGTATCTGGAACCTCCCGTGAACTTTCGTTCACGATCGATTGTACGTGCTCTGTGAGAGAGTCGATCGCGGCCGTTGTGTCGGCAACAGAGTCGAACTTATCTGGGATAGAGTCTAAGTGATGTGACGTGTTAGATTGTAAGCGTTCGCTTACTTTCTTCCAGTCAGTGATCACTTTAGTGGCGGGGGGTTGAGAGGGGTCGCGAATACCTAATCGGGGGGCCAGGTTCATGACTACTGGTCGATGATCAGAGTCGAGTTCGTGAATAGCCTCTATAGAATCCAACCTTAAGTTGATATTCTTAAGGAGTGCTATATCAAGAACGTCGGGTAACTGATCGGTATCGAAGGGGAAGTGAGTGGGAGTCATCGGGGCGATGAAATCAAAGTTCATGGTAGAACAGAGGTTGAAAAGTTGCCTACCTCTAGTCGAGGTCCTGGTGCTATTCCAGGCAGGATGTTTGGCGTTGAGGTCGCCCGCTATGATAACGGAGTCACTCATGCCGAAGATTTCGAAAAGGTCATTAGCGAGGAGTTGGGGGTCCTCTGACTCATGTTGGGGAGGAAGGTAAACCGACACAATAGTGATCGGCTGGTGACCGGGAGAGTTGGGGGGGATCCATAGGTATGCAGTACAGGGACTTCCTATAGTATATGAGGGTGCCACCTCTGTGACAACGTGACCTGTCGTTGCGAACTAAACGATAGTTTGCAATTTTCGGGTCGCGTTGGTGAGGCTTTAAGAACGACTCTTGTATGAGTAAAATGTCTACGTGATGGTCGCGGAGGAACGTGGCGATCTCATCACGTTGGCCGTGAATGCCGTTGGCATTGAAGAAGCCTAGCTTTAGGGAACGGGGTTTCAGTCTAGTTAATATTCCTCGACTATCCATAATAGGGGCGTTGGGAGTTCATAGCGTGAAGTGCTTGCGTGATCTCTGGATACGCAGCATATATAGATTGAATACGGAACAGGTTGCCGCCGGCAGCAATTAGTTCCTGGGCCATCTGTTGCGCACGCGGACAGTGGAACGTGCTATAGGTGTTGAAGGTCCCGGCAATGACGTTAAACGCATTGAGGGGAGCCTGACCTTTCCTCTGTACTGGGGTTGGTCCTGCCATAGGGGCAGTGGGGGGGGGCCGCGGCGCGAGCGGGGGATGGAGTCGCGGGAAAACCGGGGGGTGTAAGGGGTGCGGGGGCGCGGGTACGCGGGTCCACTAATGGGGGGATGGGAGCGGGCTTAGGCCTGGAGGAGGCCAGTGCGGGAAATTCCTTCTGGGAACTCAAAAGAGGCCATTGGGAGGGACGTTGAGGGGCCAGTCTCGCGGGGAGTTTGGCCGAGGGGGATTCCCTAGTCTGACGAGCGTCAAAACGCTGCGCCAATTTAGGGGAAGATGATTTGGGGGCTTTCGGGCAGCCCCGGTAATTTGCCGGATGACCGGACTCTTTGCAGAGCACACAACTGGGTGGCTCGGTGCAAAGGGTGCGGTCTTTAGGCCGGGTACAGTCGGCTGTACCGTGATCTCCCAGGCACTTGACGCACCTGGGAGTAGTGTGGTGTGGTATCACGTACATCATACACGTGCATCACATACATGTACATCAGCACATATGTAGTTTAAGTTAAGATAGATATGTCATCGAATAAGTAGAAGGACATCACGTACATATTATGTATATAAACTGAACCGTTGAACATTAAAGTTAGTTCTTACTAGTTGATACACGGACCTCATAGTGTTTGACTAAACCCCCTCCATCTCCTCACATCGCATGGCGACCCTGCCAGTCGACTGGATGGCGTTCTAGTAGCTTGATCGAAGGCTCGGAGTAAGTTACTTCAGGCAGTTCGAAGCCAATAGTACCAAGCTATGGGTACGACGTCATCGAAGGAAGGAGTGATAATCGCCCAGACGGCATCGGGTGGTGCAAATGCCGCGACGGTGACGCAGGAACAGCTGACAACGATGAGCGTTATACTGTTGTTCATCGCCGTGTGTTTGGCGGTAGTGATAGCTGGCGTAGCACTCCGGATGTACAAGAGGTGCCACCAAGGTTGGGTAGAAGAGAAGGTCCAGCAGCGAGAGGTGCAGAAGGCGGTACAGATGGCCTAACCAGGAGCGCGTGGAACAGCGGAAGTAAGTGTCTGCGATATTTTAACTCGAGTGTAGTGACGTGTGCCGGCAAGTGATCGTGATGATTTACCGGTTTAGAGACTATATTGTTTTTGGGTATGGCCGTGGAAATGGCTATAGGCGGCACGTGATAGAGAATAGGCACGTGCAGCAAAGGAGTGTTGGGCGTACGTATAAAAATGAGCGTGTCTGGCATAATGGTGGGATGCGCGGACGTAGCAATAATGCGCATCGTGGACGGCAGACTCAGCAAGGTCGGCAGCGCGTAGCATGTTTAGAACATGTGCGGGCTGATGCTGACTCAGGCACAATATCAATGTCGCGGAAGCATGAAGACGGGGAAGTGAATGAGACGCAGTTTTTTCGAGGTTAAACATGTGTTAGCATGTAATAGTGTTAATTGGGTTAATTTTCTAGTGGATAATGTAGATTCGGAATGGTTGGTAGATACAGGTGCGTCAATATCAGCTATAAAAAGCAGTTACTTGAAGGGGAATGTTTTGTGCAGTAAGGTAGTTAAGGCAGAATTAGTGATTAATGGTGTAGGAGGTAGTTTACGAGCTATAGGTTATGTTTATTTGAAGTTAGAATGCGGGCAATGTTTGTTCGAGCATAGATTTTATGTATTTGACGATTTACCATGTAGTTCGGTAGGCATATTAGGCCAGGACTTTTTGCAGAAGTATAGTGGTATTGTAGATTTTTCAGGGAACAGGTTGTCTCTTAGAGATCGTGAGCGGCGGATGGTTTCAATGCCACTGAAATCCTATGATTACTTGTTAACTATTTCTCCGCGTTGTGAGATGATTAAATATATTCCCGTTAACCGAGCGCAAGATTGTGTGGTGTTTAGGAAGGAATTGCGTGAAGGGGTATTCTTAGCCAATGGGGTAGCTAGATCAAAGAATGGGATGATGCCCATTAGAGTTTTGAATACGACATCTGAGGAAGTTGTTTGTAGTATGTCCGATGTGGAGGTTTTTCCATTGAGTGATTTTGATTGTTGTAGTTTTGCGGAGTCAGAGGTGAACGTTAAGCGGGTTAAGGAAGTATTTTCTTTGCTTAAGCTAGACTATTTGAAAGCCGAAGAGCGGTTGTCGGTTGAGCAAATATGTGCTAAGTATCCAGATGTTTTTTGTCTTCCGGGTGATAAATTAGCTGTTACGAATGTGTATGAGCAGTCGATACGATTGAAAAAGAATGTTACTCCAGTTTACAGGAAACAGTATAGGATACCTTATGTACAAAAGAGGGAAGTTGATAAGCAGGTGCAGGAGATGTTGGATAGTAATATTATAGAGGAGGCGGTTAGTGAATGGTCTAGTCCTGTTTTGGTAGTTCCTAAAAAGGCGGATCGAAGTGGAGAGAAGAAATGGCGAGTAGTCATAGACTATAGGCAGTTGAATGAGAGGATTCAGGACGATAAGTTTCCTTTGCCGAATATCAATGAGATCTTAGATTCATTATCGGGTGCTGTTTACTTCAGCCACTGCGATCTATCCCAATCATATTATCAGTGTGCTTTAGATGAAGGGAGTAGGAGGTACACTGCTTTCACAACAGATAAGGGACAGTATCAGATGTGTAGGTTACCGATGGGGTTGAAGATAAGTCCAAGTTCTTTTAGCAGGTTGATGACTGTAGCCATGTCTGGATTGAATTATGACAAATGTCTAATTTATTTGGATGATTTAATTATTTTTGGGCGGAATTTGGATGAGCATAACCGGAACCTTACGTCAGTTTTTTTCTCGTCTAAGGAAAATCAATCTTAAACTGAATCCGTCAAAGTGTGAATTTTTGAAGAAGCAAATACTTTATTTGGGGCACGTTATTTCAGCAGAGGGTATTTCACCGGATCCAGAAAAGGTAGAAGTCGTTAAAAAATACCCGCGTCCGGCGACCGTTGATGAGGTAAAACGGTTTGTGGCGTTTGCTAATTATTATAGGAAGTTCATACCGAATTTTGCTAATATAGTAGTGCCTATGAATAAATTGTGTAAAAGGGATGTTGAATTTGGTTGGTCTGATGAGTGTGAGAGATCGTTTTTGTTACTTAAGGAAGCGTTGGTGAATCCACCGGTATTGGATTATCCAGATTTTTCGGATAGTAACACTTTTATATTACAGACCGATAGTTCGGGGTATGCGGTAGGAAGTGTGTTGTGTAATGGGAATGGGAAACCCGTTGCAAATGCTAGCAGGTCTCTGGGGAAAAGTGAGTTCAATTATCCTATAATAGAGAAGGAGAATGGGAAACCCGTTGCATATGCTAGCAGGTCTCTGGGGAAAAGTGAGTTAAATTATCCTATAATAGAGAAGGAGTTATTGGCTATAGTTTGGTCAGTTAAGTATTTTAGACCGTATTTGTATGGACGGAGGTTCGTGGTAAAGACGGATCACCGGCCACTGTTGTATTTGTTTAATATGACGGATCCATCGAGTAGGTTAACTAAATTTCGTTTGTGTTTGGAGGAGTATGATTTTGAGGTCGAATATATTAAAGGGAAAGAAAATGTGCTAGCTGATGCACTTTCCAGGATAGTAATCTCTAGTGATGATTTGAAGGCGATGCGTGAAAAGGCGGTATCGGTAATGACGAGGGCGCAACGTAAACAATCGGGAGAACTGAATGATTGTGATAGGAGTTCTGTGGGGTCTAGGACTGATCACCCTAGAATCGTAGAAGTTCTTAGGAAACAAGGGAATGATATTGAAATATGTTTCGGTGAATGGAAGAAAATGTTACGTAACACTACTGGTAGGAAAATATTTTCAAAGTCGCGCAAAATAATGTATATGCCAGGAAACTCGAGTATTTATATAGACTATGAATCTTTATCAGCATCATCGCGAGACGAGTTGCCGAAAGACATAGTAACTTTTTGCATAGGAAATGGCATAAAAGAGGTTGTTGTTTTGAAAAATCGTTATAACGTTGAATTTATTACAGAAATGGCCAAGTGGTTGAAAGAGAATAGTAATTCGATATGTGGAGATTTTAAGATATGCATAGTGAAGAGTGTGCGGAGGATAGAAGACAAAGATGAGAAGAAAGTCATTTTGAATGATTTTCATATTTTACCTACGAGTGGTCATTCGGGGATACGCAGAATGGTAAATAATATAAAGAAATATTATTATTGGCCGTCTATTGAGAAAGACGTAGTGGAATACGTTGGTAAATGTGATAAGTGTAAGAAACAAAAGTTTTCGAAACATGTTAGAGAACCAATGACAATTACAACAACTGCATCTTCATCTTTTGAGAAGATTTATTTAGATATAGTAGGTCCACTTGATAGGGATGAAAGAGGTAATGTTTACATATTGACTCTACAATGTGAGCTAACGAAATTTGTCGAGGCTTATCCGTTACAGAATAAGTCCGCAGATGAAGAAGCAAAAGCTTTAGCAGAGAATTTTGTTTTGAGATATGGAATACCAGGAACAATTGCTTCAGATAGGGGTTCTGAGTTCATTTCAAAAGTGATGGTTAAGCTATGTAATATTTTAAATATCAATAAAATCCTATCAACATCATATCATCATGAGAGTATAGGATCTTTGGAGAATGTTCATAAAACTTTAGGAGCATATTTAAGAATACAAACGGATAACAATCCATCGTCGTGGAGTTCGTGGATACCGTATTGGTGTTTTTCATATAACACAACGGTTAATACTGTGACAAAATATACTCCTTATGAGTTGGTTTATGGTAAAGTTTGTAGGTTGCCAAGTAGTCTTAAAGGTGATAGTGTTGAACCTTTGTATAATTTTGATGATTATCCTTTAGAATTTAAGTACAGGTTACAAAGGGCTCAGAATGATGCGAAAGAAAATTTAGTAGCAAGTAAATTAGTAAGGAAAGATTGTTATGATAAGAATTTCAATTCTGTAACTTATAAAGAAGGTGATTTGATATTAGTAAAAAACGAGATAGGCAATAAATTGGAACGTATTTATAATGGACCATTTGAGGTTGTTAAGGATGAGTCACCAAATGTTAAGATTAAATATAAGAATAAAATAGACGTAGTTCATAAAAATAGAACGAAGTTGTATTGTAAAAGTTAGAATGTAAGTTTTCGTGTGATGAAAAAAAAAACAATGTAACTTAGTTTTTTTTTTTTTCTCTAAGAAGGGTGATGTGGTGTGGTGTCACGTACATCATACACGTGCATCACATACATGTACATCAGCACATATGTAGTTTAAGTTAAGATAGATATGTCATCGAATAAGTAGAAGGACATCACGTTCATATTATGTATATAAACTGAACCGTTGAACATTAAAGTTAGTTCTTACTAGTTGATACACGGACCTCATAGTGTTTGACTAAACCCCCTCCATCTCCTCACATCGCAGTAGCATAACAATTATATGCAGAGTGCCCGTATAGTTGGCATCTATGGCACTGCCCAATGATGCCCGACTTACGGGGCTTCTCAATCTTAAGGCCTGACAGGTCGCAGACAGACTTAACATTAAATATGGGGTGGTGACCCTCCGTGGGAGGGCACACCACCAGGACCATATCAAAGGCAATGCCTTGCCTGGATCTGTGCATCCTATGGACCTCTAAGACAGGCACGTTCTGCCTTTCGAGGTCTGCCTTAATATCGCTGGTGGTGATTTCGCAGGGGATCCTGCGAATCACCACCCTGGTCAGTCGCTCATCGGGCAAGGAATACGCGTGGAAGGACACGTTCCTTGCTGAGAGGAGCCTGGTCAGTTCGCGATAATCGCCTGACGTGGGGACCGATACTTTGATTCCGTGCTGGGTGGCACGGGCACTAGTATAGTTGACCCTTTGATCAACGCACCATTTGGACACCTCCGTCCACTTGGCCTTGTCCTGTATAAACACAGGGGGCGGTGGAGGGAGTTTCCTGGCGGTGGTTGAGCCAGAGGGTACGGACGGGCTGCTACCTTTAGCGCGGGGCGCGGCAACCTTCGCGGAGGTTGAAGGCGAGGGACGGGAGGGGGACGCGTTGGCGGCGGTCGCCGGCGGCGTGGAGGGGATGGACGCGGTCGCGGAGGCGGGGGTCACCTGCGTATCGGGGAGGGGATCGGTCGCGTTGGCGGAGGTCGCCTGCGGGGTGGGGGCGCGGGACGGTGGAGCAGAGTCCTCAGCCGCTATGATTTTAGCGGCTGGGGCTGAGCTACTGTCCTTACTTTTCTTCCTCTTGCTCCCTTTGCCCTTTGTGTGGGAGACTAACTCATACGCCTCCGTGTCCGAGGACGAGGAGGGGTTTGGGTCAGCCTGGGGAGTGGTTGAGGCGGAATCGGTGTGATCTTCCGTGTCCATGGACACCGGAAGATCGGCTACTGGGGCGATAGAGGAGGGGATAGCCGGAGACTCAAGTGCATCGCTGAAAACAGCGATGTTTGAGTTAGCTCTGGCTTTCCTGTCCTTGTTAGCCTTCCAGCGTTTTTTAAAGGAGATGCGGAATTCGCGGTCATCCTCGACCAGTTCGAGGAAGGCCTCAGCGAGGGCTTGTCTTTCCTCGGGAGTCATGGGGGAGTCCATGTTTCCCGGAGAGGTAAAAATAAAGGGTGGGGGGGACCTAATCACTCATGAGAGTGATCCTGACCAAAACCCTACTCCTAAGTAGCCTAATCCCCGGTGGGTTGCCGGGGGTGAGTGTTACATTCCCTGTCGGGTGTAGACAGGGAGGTGATCCTAGGTGAGCCCTAAGAGTGAATCCCGTCGCCAATCTTATTGTGCGAAACGGGTTCCTAACCGGTCATGCGATGGGTACTGAGGGTACCCGACCAGTCTAGTGCGGGGGGTATAGAGATACCCGCGGCACTAGTACGCGTCTGTGAAGGGAAGACTGTCACCAGGGCTGACGAGGGAAGCCCCCAAGGCCAGCGATCTGGGACCCGTCCAACTTTCGCCTAGCCCTGAAGGGGATAGACGGGTGCGTTGGGTCTGCACCCACTAGGCTTCGTTGGCACCGTTAAGGTATCCACCGAGTGACTACGAAACTGTAGATTTGCCCTGAAGGGGCCACAACACAACACAACGTTTTTGACGATTCCGAATAAATCAGAAATACTACTGTCTTGTAAACAAGACAGTAACGTTTAGACTGAATCTGACCAAGAAACAAGAAGTCCGAATTTTGCGATTTAAATAAATTTAAATCGCAAAATAGCGGAGAGTAGTCAGGGCGACTACGCATCGTGGTGCACGGAGCACAAGTGACGGGCGATCGAGCGGCGGGCGGTGGAGGGGATACGCGCAGCGGAGCAGCAGCGTAACGACCTTCCAGGGCGAGCGTCGAGCGTAGAATGAGAGCGCACATCGCCGGCGCAATGAAATATATAGTACTTTTATTTTATTCATAAAAAAATAAAAGTAGCAAATAAAAATTAAAACATTATTGATATTTTTTAAACAAATGTTGGATATTATTTTATTATAAATACTATGTCAAAATTATACAGAACTTCAGAGATATTCAGACTTAAAAACATATCTTTTCAGTAGAAAATTAAATTACGTCCAGGCGTTTTTTCTTTATATAGAATTCATATAATAAAAAAGGATTCTGCTATTATTAAAGTATAGGATATCCGAAATACGAAAACAATGTTTTGATTGATTTTATTCAACAGAATCTGCAAATTAGAGCTCTCAAATCAGCTCTCGTATGCGTTTTGCCTAAACATGCTTCAGGAGAATGAGTATTTCTAAATAAACAAATGAAAAATAAAGAAATGGTTTTATTGTTATTGTAGAAGAGAAAATAAACTATTTTTAACAAGTAATTGTTATTCATACCAAACAACAGATAGTATTTAATTTCAACGCGGAAATCATGCATCTACGCGCATTTTTGTAATACGCCTCTTAATAAAAAATATATAATAGCTTAATAATGACACGCCCTCCCGCTCCGCCCAAGAGCGGAAGAAGTCATTTGATGATTTCCCACCCACAAAAAGAAAATTAGGCAAAAATTACACAATGGTGCCAATTCCCTTATTCACAAACTAAACTAAATTTAAGTTCAGTGCATCTTTTTCTTTCTATTTCATTATGGAAAGGACAGAAGATAAATTTTAGTTTAGTCCTGTCAAATTAATCAGCGCTTGACGTAAATTGACGTAATTTTAGTAGGCAAGTTTTTAATCACGTCTAAACTTGTATCGAGTAGTGACAGGCGCTGATTAGTTTGACAGGACTAAACTAAAATTTTTCTTTTGTCCTCTTCTTAATAAAATACAAAGAAAAAGATGCACTGAACTTAAATTTAGTTTAGTTTGTGAACAAGGGAATCGATACCATTTTTTTTTTCAGGATGGGAAATCATTCTATGACTTCTCCCGCTCTGGGCGGAGCGGGAGGGCGTGTCAGACTTTTACTGACTAATACCCACCCGTGTTCCATCAGTTGCCCATGTGCCAGGGTCACGGTATCTCTTTCGAACAATCACGCGACCCCGGCAGGCATCGGTCCTAGTAGACCCCTACACGAATCGGTACCATTGTGTTAGAATTTGGTAAAATAGGTTTTCCCATTTCTTAAGATATTTTTTCCCAAGCATTGGCTTTTAACATCCGATCACTGTATGTTGGACTCGATACATTGTACAAAATCCAAAATGCTGCATCAAACCGATCAACTTTCCTTCGTCCATGATTTCCAATTTACGCCGGTTGCGCCATAGGTAAACACTCGTCAAGACAGTTTTCACGCTGTGTGTTTTCAGGGTGTATGAGCGCGGCAGGCGCGCGGCGGCGGCGGTGCGAGCGCGAGCGCATACTCGCGCATGCTCGAGCATGCTCGGGCATCAAGTTTGGACGTGTAATCAAATTTGCAATTTGTAAGAAATTGTCATAAGATACATTTTGCAAAATTTTGAAAAATTTGGCTCGAGCATGCGCGAGCATTTTGCAGTTCGGTGTGCGCTGACGCCTAGAGATGAGGTTCTATTCGGGAAATTCAAATTGGTATAAATATCGACATTACGGCCATTATAAAGTTAGACTGCGATGACATTTATTTTAGATAACTTGACCAATAAACGATATGTAGGAGTCGTTTTCAATAACAGGCAAAGATAGTTTTAGAGAGCGCGTGCGTCTTATTTTATGTAAATATAATGGTCTTAAAGAATATAATTTATTTTGGGAAATTTAACAGATTTGGATTTTTTAGTTTTGTGGGAAAGGAAATCTGCGTCAAGTTCTCTCATTAAAATCAAAATTCGTTGGCTAACTGTTATATGTATGTACCTCGGCAGCAACACAAATTATCATTTTGTGTTCTCAGTCAAATACTCTCTACTAAACGGAACCGATTCACTTCGCAAAAGGCAACTTCTTAAAATTTGTACGTGTTAACTGGAATATTGACAACTTGGCAAAAAAGAGTGGAACAAATGAGGGCACCTGTTTAGCAGGTATGGCTACTCTGTAAAAACTAAAAGTGATAAGATACTTGTTGTTTTAATCAACAAACACGTGATCCCAGGAATTCTCAACAGTCAAGATTTCAAGACTTCATAGGCACACAGGCTTGTACTTTTATTGTATTTAGTAGATTGCGCATAATTTTGCTGGAATAACCTTTTATCTTAGATATGCGAGTTCTATCATAATAACATAATGAAAACTTATTCAGAATAAAAACTACATTAAATCTCACTCGGGATTGCCGATTGAACCCGACACGACACCCAAGAAATAATGTTCAGCAATTGCTTTTGCAGCCATCAGTATTCACAACCATTCGATGGTTGGTATGCCTGTATCGTATTTGACATGAATGATAATGAACGAATCCTGTTAATGCTGACAGTTTATGGTCTAAAAGAAGGCTACTAACAGCTGCTTACTGTTGGAAACTAATCGGGAGTCGGAGACTACCTATAACATGTCGCATGCGAAAGGTATAGCTTGGCAAAAAAGAGTCTGTCGTGGTAACCATTGGAACTAAAATATAAGTTTGGTGGCAACACTGCTTTGTTTATCATCAATAAGTAGCTAATCTGTCATTGTGATATGTTCCCAGTTGTATTTTACTTATTTCTAATTAACTATCAATTATTAATGCTTTTGTACATATAAAAAATGAATAAAACAATACGGAGTAGTGGTGTGAGCTGTGATATACCAAGTTTTTGTAAGAAATTTGGCGGAATCTGAAGCAGAACAAATTTTGTCTCCGATTGACAATGTTTTCGAAAGAACATCAATGCCAGTCATTGTTTTTCCTTTCTAATATTAAGTTTGAAGGCGCAGGAGGGCCATCATCAGAACTCATCTCGCAGGACGTGGAATTAAGGCGGTGAATAAAACCGAACACTTTACACAAAAATCAACTTTTATAATTATTTTGTTCTAAAATTACAATATTACTCAAATCAATCATCTAATAATAAAAGAATAATCTCTAGTCCTTAAATCTCTAGTTTTATTTTCAAAAATCACTATGATTGACGCAATGGGAAGCGATTCGTCGAGGACGTGGTGCGCTGGCGCCGTTCCGTCAAAGAATGCCTTTTCAAGATGGCTGCCCCGCTACCATCGACACGACGCTCCGCTAGAGTAGCTTTGACAATCACAGTCAAGCCACTCTTGATACTGTCATTTTGATTTTGACGTAGACGCGCCGTCACGGCCGGACTGACATACGACCGTCCTCGGGCGTTAATATGTATCTAGAACAAACAGTTTTCTAATCACTAGGACATCCGCTCGATCATCCTGCTAATAATATTACTTTTCTGAATGGATGATCGTCATCGACATCAATGCAATAATACTTGAACTAAGAACATCATCGCAAATGACTTGGACTGGACGAGTGTGTCCCTTCAACCAACCCACTTAAGTCTGGCCCGGACGACACTGTC
Organism: Aporophyla lueneburgensis; assembly: GCA_932294355.1. Taxonomy (NCBI): domain Eukaryota; kingdom Metazoa; phylum Arthropoda; class Insecta; order Lepidoptera; family Noctuidae; genus Aporophyla; species Aporophyla lueneburgensis. The sequence goes on along the minus strand of OW028746.1, from coordinate 13,043,047 downwards.
GCTTCGAACAGTCAACTAACGCAATACATCTGGTCCGAGTGAATGCATCCTTTCAACCAAACCCTTCGGGTACGGCCCGGACGACAAACCTCGACCAGGATAGACCACTTTCATTACTTCTGGCCCAGCAGACACACCAGGATAGACTACCTAACATCTGGACTGGACTAGTGAATCCTTCCTTGTTCAGCGAACCCGGATGTCACTATCCACCAGGATCGACAGCATAAGCAAACATGTACATACATACATAACATAAAACGTAATGATGGCATACCTATAATTGCAGGTTATCTTGTTCAGCATAAATTTCTATTTCATTTTGTATATCCCATGTTTCAGGATCAGATTGTACACTGAGAGTGTCTGAACCGGCTGTGTTTGTCCGAGAGTCGGCGGAAATAGTATCCGAGCATACAGTCAAAGTATCACAGTCGTTTGAAGGTATTGCGTCGTCTTGATCAGTTAAAGTTACATCTTCTGGCGCCGTCTCGGCCTCATCGTAATTCAAGAGATTAGTAGTGATTTCAAGCAATCCATCATGACCTTGGGGTATTGGGCGCAAATTCTCGTGGGCATACTTGTACATTCGATGGGAACTACCACCTAAACTTTTTAATTCATACCGGTCATTGTCTAGTACCGTAGTTATAACAAATGGACCCCTAAACTTCCTATCCAATTTGGTATGACTCCGTTCACTATTTTTGAGGAATACAAATTCACCTTTTGTAAACGGTTTTATTTTTGCGCGGCCTCGATTAAAACGAATTACCTCAGATTTTGCGGCTTTTTCAATATTAGCTGATGCATCTTCCCGTATAGTATCAAGGTCTAAACGATCTCGTTGACCATGGACCTGCGAGTTTAGCTTAGCCATACCTAACGATTATGCACGAATTCCTAACATAAGTTCTGTGGGTGAGTATTTTGTAACGGCAGATTTGGTGCTGTTGAGTGCGAGTTGAATGTTTTCTAGTTCATCGCGCCACGTTTTATTGGGATCGTTTTCAACAATGGTTAACAAGCTTTCATCTGAAATCTTGGAATTAAAAACAAAAACCAACGATATCCAGGCATCAACTGAAGGCATATTAACTTCAATGGAATTTATTAATGATCAGTACGAAGAAATAAAATCAGGCCTTAAAAGTCTGCAAGGGGAACGCATGGAGCAACGCAAGTGTCTAGACAACCTAGAGAGAAAAGTTCAGGACCTGCAACTCAAATCACGATCGTCCAGCGTTGAAATACGAAACATTCCTGTGAAAGAGAAAGAGACCACCGACGACCTGACTGACACTGTCTGCAATTTTGGGAAAACCGTTGGGTTACTAATCTCTGCGTCCGATCTTCGTGACGTTTACCGCCTCCCTGGAAAACCGGGATCGATACGCCCGATTGTTGCTGAATTTCACTCCGTGCAAATGAAGCTGAAGACGATTTCGGTGGTGCGCGATTTCAACAACACCAAAACTAAAGCGGAAGAGAAACTGAACACGGAACTAATCAGTATACCTGGCAAGCGGCAACCTGTATATGTTGCCGAACATCTCCCAGTTAGTGCCAAGAGGCTTTTCCACCTGTCACGAGAATTTGCAAAGCAATACGCATATCAATTCTGCTGGTCTTCTAACGGAAACATATTCCTCCGGAAAGCACAAGGTGATAAACAGATCCTTATATATTCAGAACAAACCCTCCTCGACCTTAAGGCAAACATGTGACTGTCATTGTGTCAGTTCATCTTTTATGGTATAGACCTGTTCTTATTCAACCCTTTTTTCATGAATCTTTACTTGTTTAATGTTAACTTAATTATTTACCTAACTAAAACAAAACATTGTATGAATAGATTTAAGCATAATATCCATTTGCACATTCAACTCAGCCTGACAACTTTATCACACTCACACACACCTCAATTTAAAACAACACTCAACTTTCGCACTGAATCACCCAACCACACCAAATTAACTCGCTGTATGCACGTTGTGATCAATATAAAATATTATTATTACCAATGGCCAACTTAAATAAAATAAACTCTGAGTTAGACGAAATGGACGTTCAAAACTCTTATATCTGCCGCCCGGAGGACTGTCACAACTACCTAAGCCCTACTAAAGGAGCCCTCAAGATTCTCCACATAAATATCCGTAGCGTTAACAAGAACTTTGATCAACTACGAATACTGCTATCACAGATTAACATTAAATTTGATGTCATTGTACTAACCGAGTGCTGGCTCCGCAAGGTAAACAACCTACCGAGCTTGGAAGGATATATTGCTCACTCCACAAAGAACACCCTTAACCAAAACGATGGCATAATTATATATTCTAATATAAATCTAACGTGTAAAATCCGTGAACCAGTTTTCAGAGAAGCAAGCTGTCTGGTTTGCCAAATAGGAAAAAGTATTGGTGTCGTGGCTGTATACCGTTCTCCTTCATCAAAAACAAAAGATAAATTTAATGACTTCATAAACAGCTTAAATGACGTATACAATGATATAACATCTAGTAATATAGTTCTCGTAGGCGATACAAACATTGACATATCACCAAATAGCTCTGACCAGTTTCGTGAGGAATATCTGACATTTAACGCAACTCATGGCCTATTCCCAACACATACCCATCCTACAAGAATTAACACCTGCCTAGACCACTATTTGACGAAAACAAGTCTACCTTCCACGACTTTAGTTTTAGAATCCTATATAACAGACCACATGCCAATAATTTTAGCAATCGATAAATCTAATCCCAGAACACAATTGCCTACTAGAACTTCATATACGGATTACTCACTGGTAAAAAAAGATTTAGAAACTGCAAACTTTGCGCATATACTACCAACTAGTGACGCCAACCAAGCAGCAAACGACCTTGTTTCCATGATTACGGGCGTTATACGTAGCCACACCCGAACGACCATTGTATCAAAGAAAAATAAAATTCTCAAACCGTGGATGTCACCTGGCCTACTCCGGTGTGTTAAAAATCGCGACAGACTACATGCAAAATCCAAAAAAGCTCCAGATAATATGATCCTTAAGGTAACTTACACTCGCTATCGTAACTTCTGTAATCGTCTGCTCCGAAAGTTAAGAATAGCATACGAAAAAACTCTATTTGACGAAGCAGGCACTGACCCCAGGGCCCTTTGGAAAGCCATAAAAAACATAACACAAACTCAAAAGGCGAAGGATAGTTCTTCAGAGCTTCTAAGATCATCAGACAACCCCATTACGGCTTGTAACCATGTTTGCAGCTTTTTCTCCGAAATTGGAAAAAACTTGGCTGATAAAGTTGTTTCTTCGACCCCTTCCGCTTGTAACGGTTCCTCTTATACTAATACTAAAAAATTCTCCAACTCGTCTATGACTAGCCCACCCAAGATGGAGATAAGTGATACGGATATTGATACCATCATAATGCAGCTCCGTCCTGATTGTGCTACAGGATGGGACGGTATCTCGTCCAGGTTGATCCAGCAATGCCGACGTGTACTGATCCCTCCTATCACGCATATCTGCAATCGCGCCATAGTCACTGGTGTATTTCCCGATGCTTTTAAAAAAGCAATAATACATCCCATTTACAAGAGTGGGGACAGAGGCTGTGTCAATAATTATCGTCCTATAGCCATATTACCATCTTTGTCAAAAATCTTGGAAAAAGTACTGAACCGTGCGCTCAGATCATTCTTGGACAAATTTAACATTTTAGCCAAAAACCAATATGGTTTCCGCTCAGGTGTTTCAACCGAAGATGCAGTGATGGACCTAACAAACGCAGTCGTGAAAAACCTAGATGCTAAAAATTGCTGCCTCTGCATATTTTTGGACCTGTCCAAGGCATTTGACACGGTCTCTGTCCCCATTCTACTGGATAAACTACAAAAGCTTGGAATACGAGGAATCGCTCATAAAATATTTAATGATTACCTGAATAACAGAAAGCAAAGAGTTAAAATAGATGAGCACATCAGTGAAGAAAATGCACTGTCCTATGGCGTTCCACAAGGGAGTATCCTGGGCCCCACTCTCTTTCTGCTGTATATCAATGACCTCTGCTCAATGTCTCTACCATATACTAAAATATTCACCTATGCAGATGACACTGCTCTGTTCGTCTGGGGTCCGGACTGGCACACCGTAAAGGAAAGAGCAGAATATTCCTTATCTCAGGTCATGAACTGGCTCACGCATAATCTTTTAACGCTAAATTTATCGAAGACGAACTATGTGCCTTTTTCCATCACCAAAAGTAAAAAACCATCTAATGATTTCTCGATTCGAGCTCATCTCTGCAATTCTCACGGTAAATGCACATGCCAACAACTCAATCGTGCGGAATTTGTTATATATCTAGGTGTGCATATTGATAGTGGACTGAGGTTGGAAAAGCAGATAGACGTTGTAACCTCCAGAACGAGGCGGTTGATCCACATATTTAAATCCCTGAGGGACTCAGCACCCCCCGACAAGCTTAAACTGATATACTTAGCACTATGTCAATCGATTATCCAATATTGCGCTACCGTGTGGGGGGGTGCTGCCAAAACGCATTTTCTTGGTCTAGAGAGAGCACAGAGAGCGGTCCTGAAAGTGATGTCAAAAAAACCATACAGGTATTCTACAGTACAACTGTACTCGGACTGTAAAGTACTAACAGTTCGTCAGCTCTTTGTACTTAAATCCATATTGAGGAAACACCCTTCTGTGCCCCTACCCGACCCAAACAGACGCAGCAAAATGCCTGTTTGTCCTCGTGCCCCCTGCAAAACAGTTTTCGCCAGTAGACAGTTTAGCAGCCTGAGTACTAGACTGTACGACACCATCAATAAGAAGCTTAACATCGTAAGACTTTCCAGATACAAGGTTAAAAACGTTGTTGCTGGCTGGCTCCAGCAATTAGATTATCAAAAGACAGAAAACTTACTTGCACACATTTCGTAATATTATATCATCCACACTTATATATTTATACTGACAGCACACCACACCACGCACACTCACACACGCACACACACACACGCACACACATACACGCACACACACATACCCTCACACACGCCTACATACCCACACACACACTCTTAAGTGCCTATTATATAAAATAATAAATTACGTCACGCCATTCACGTTGACACGATCTCTTTAAAATGCTCCGCGTTTGAGGACTGACTCCCAAAATACAAGCCCTGGCTTAGTTTGGGTATCAGTTTCCGTACCAAATTGTAAATATTAATGAACATTGTATAACTGAGTACCAAAACCTTGTGAATGCTTTTTGAGAAATAAACTTTTTACTTTTTTTTTTTAGCTTTTGAGAGTACGCATAACCCTCTCAACTTGTCCGTTTGCCCTGCTAGAGCCCGTCGCAATGAAATGAAGCTGTATCTTATGCTCAGCACAGAAGTTTTTGAAGTCAGAGCTAATATAACAACGACCTTGATCGGCAATGATTCGTTGAGGCGCTCCAAACAGACAAACTGCTTTTTGTAGAGCACGTATCGCACTCTTGGCGTCGAGAGAACAAGTATGTTCAAGTAAAACATATTTGGTGAAAGCATCGATTATTACAGAGCAATATTCTTTTCGATCACTCTTCCCGCTAAGCTTCCCCGTAAAATCAATGTGTATGGTATGCCATGGCACAGAGACTTTTGGGATTGGATGGAGCTGAACGGGCTGAGCTCCCGATGGGCCCTTCGATGCTTTGCAGATAATACACGAGTCGATAAACTTACGCACGCATTTCGACATCTCGGGAAACCAGTACTGCTCATAAAGTTTATCTAATGTTTTATCCTTGCCTAAGTGCTGTATCTCATTATGAGTGTGATTAATTAACGTCCAAATTAAAGACCGTGGAACTACTGGCAACCAAGCAACGGTTTTGTTTCGGTTAATTTTTCTGTAAAGGATACCTTCCCTAACATCGTATGTGTCAGCTACCGAGTCGGGAAAACCACTATCATTATGTTTCGTGATTAGATCTTGTATCTCGCTATCACGCTTTTGTTCGACGGAAAGCCAATCTTGATGAAGTTCGATATACTGAACCTGCTTTGCCTGTGTACTCTCGGAAGATGCTGGCAGCATCGATATCAGGAAGAGGATTTCTCGAGAAATAGTCCGCATGTTCCATTCCTCGTCCTTCACGATCATAGAGCAACACGGACCACCGGCGGACCGGAGGGGAGACGTCATAGCGATTTTTCCCGATACAAAACTGTCTGTCATTTTTTGCGGGGGGAAATCTGCTTTACCCACACTTTCTCAAATTCTCACACAAAAATAATCGTCTGTTACTACGAAACCCACACATAAAAATTAAAACATACATTAATAATTTCACACACACATACATACATTATGTGTCGTTACAGTACAATGAGATGACGCAACTACACTGACAAGTTGCTTACAGCCGTGGTTGCAACTACTGTCGATACGCATTATCGATAAATTCAAGAACTCGGTTGGGAATATTACGTTTAAAAAGTGATACAAAGATAGATATTCTAATAAAGATTGACTTTATTTATTATGTACTACAATAATTATCATTTAACAAATAAAATTAAGGTTTACGTCATTTTAAAAACTAGTTACAATTGTATCTATCACTGGTTTTTAAAGTGGACTATTTCGTGTGGGAATCCAGGTTAGTCTATTATTACAAAATTTCTTCCATGTAACTCTTAAATTTGGATCTTTAGTAAACCTGCAATAAATAAATTAAAAAAAGATTGTGTGGTTTTTATGAAACCACGATAAAAGTGAAACTTTTTTCATATTATAGACATTTAACTAAAAATTTTCGGAATATATGCAATAGCTTAGTAAAAAGACTTAATTTAATGTTCATACGAAATAAGTTAAATAATAAATTCAAGCACTCAAAATTGAAATAAATCCATAAACAACAACATGCACCAGCGAGCGCCTTTCACTTTATCCCTAATTCGCGGCCGACCGTCACGCGACATGCAACACACAGACGAAAAAGTGTGAGAGGAAGTCAAAGTTTCACTTTAAAAAAAAAATGGTTGAAGTTCACACGTAAATAGTAAGTAATTTTAATAAAACGTGTTAACTCGTAAGTTTTGTAATATTTTTAATTTATACAACTATGTATATTAATATACAGCTTACATTATAATATTTTAAATAAATCAGAAAACTTATTCTCAAAAATGTCTCTGTATGAATATAGACTCCTTTGCCAAATTTATCGATAACTATCTACTAACAAACCAGTAACAACACTATCGCTCGGTGACAGCGTCTACTCGGAAACAAAGTCGGATCAGTCGCTCGACCGATCCGCATATTGTATGAGGGCGAGCGGCCTGTGTTGGTAAACAAATCCGAAACAACACGACCGATAAATATTGTAATTTTTAAGTATTATGGAAGTAAATGGGAATAATGTGATTAAATATTAGTTACATATGAAAGGTAACGCCATCTTATTGTAAATTTGACATGGCAGATCTCTTTTTGCAGCAAAATACAGAACAATTCGTCATTTTTGTAGGACATCAATTTAGTCGCGCAACTAGATTTAGTCTACTGAGCAGTGCGGCTGCAACTAGTTTTATTATACGCATAGGACCAAGTGGACTTGTACTTTGACAGAGGGGAACGCCTGCGTATGGCTACTCCCCTCTGGTCCGTGTTGCTCTATGTTCACGATAAATAATATCAAAAAGTAGGCTTGTAAGAAAGCCCACCATCGATGGACGCGAGGACTGAGATCTTTTTTAGATTTTGAGGCTTTTAGGGAATTGCAATCCGTAAAAACTACAAAACGTCGACCGTAAAGGTAATGCCGGAAGTGTTCTACCGCTCGTACAACTGCTAACGTTTCTAATTCATACGAGTGGTAGCGTGATTCGACTTCCGACGTGCGTCGGCTAAAATACTCCACGACATGCGGCAGACTATTCTGTTTCTGTATGAGAATAGCTCCATACCCTTCTGAGCTTGCATCGGCATGCAGCTCTACTGGTAGTTCCGGGTCAAAGATAGTAAGAACCGGTTCAGATGTTAGTATTTTTATTATAACGTTACGTATTTCCTCGTGCCTCTGAGTCCAGTTAATGGGACCTTTTAATTTCGTAAGAGGATACAACGGTCCCACGATGCGTGTAAAATCGGGAATGAATTTACGAAAGTAAGAGGCAAGTCCAAGAAATTGTCGGACCTGAGTGGCTGTTTTAGGTTGAGGAGAATCTACCAGCGCTTGTATTTTCCGCGAGTTCGGCCTTACTTCACCAGATTGGAGCGAATATCCCAAATACTCTATTTTACGCTTCATAAACTTACACTTTTGGAGATTAAATGTAAACCCAGCTTCTGCTAAAGCACCCAAAACCTTGTCTAAGCGCTGCAGACCTTTAGTTACGTCAACAGAGTAGCACAGAACGTCATCCAAATAGATCAGTGGCTTATCTGTTAAATTATTCAGAGCCTTAGTGATACACCTCTGATAGACTGATGGAGCATTTCGCAGCCCGAAGGGCATAGCAAGGTACTCATATTGTTGGGGTAGGTAGCGAGGTGTCGGTGTTTTTGAGGAGAAACAAATGTTTATGTTGAACACTATTTATTGATTCCACTCAAACTGTTCTAAATGTTAAAATGTTAATAAAATGTTTGAATACACCCGGCTAACGCGGTAGACGAAAGTGCACTGAATCTAATATAAATAATTAGTAATAAGTAATAAAATTAGGTCAACGCGTCGCGCCGATATTGCTAACTAAGGTGTTCGGTGAAAACACCGAACATATTCCGGGCCACGAAGGATAGGGATGCTGAGATGAACCAATTTTTGTTAGTAAAGTAATGGAATGATCATAATAATAATTTTTTATATTTTTAAATGTTTTTATTTTATATTCTAATATTTAAAAATATAATTTATATGTCTGTAAAAATGAATAAAGGGAATAATAATGTTTACAAGGTGAAAACAAGCCACTTAAGATTAAGATGTTAGTAGAACAAAGTATTAATGATTTCAAATAAAATTAAGAGCTTATTGTTCCTAAAGGATTCCTAGGCACGCGAGGACACGCCCTATTCACCATTGTATTGTTTAATTCACCATAAATATGTGTCGCACTAGAATTACGTTCACTAATGTTTTGCCGCGCACTAAAAGTCACGTCTTGGAAATTTGTGAAAGGCATGGTACTGTTAATAATGAAGTTCAACTGATCCATCTCAGGTATAAAAATATCCGGGCTCATATTAATGTTGTTTTTCTTTTGACTCGGAATGCTCAGAGTAAAATCCTGACCTTTCAACAGGCAACCTGGTTCTAAGTAAATGACACCAGCCTTGCTCAGTTGGATCTTGTTCATTTGTTCATCGCAAATTACTTTGACGGCATACATGTTGCAGCAATGGTACAAAAACAGTGACGGGTTTGCTAGTGATATCCATTTGTTTTTGCACCTGGATCTTCGTATCTTGCACTTATCTGTGTCTCGATCGAGATCACAAAAGTTGTTGTCGTTGTTAAGATGGTATATCGGCTTTTTCCAATTGCACATATACTTATCATCTTCTTGCTTACAACGTGAAAGTTCGTCCGACGTAATTTTTAGGTACGAGTCTCTTTTTAGATCCGTGGCGACGTATTCTGAAGACGGGACAAACTCTATCATAGTGTTGTTCGTCTGGTGTGGTATAGGATGTATTCTATACAACTTATATCGGTCTCTACTGATAAGTGGGAATGTTATTTGGAAGAGGGCGTATTCTTCAGTTATTCGTGCTTTAATGCTTATCATAGAATAAAGCTTTCGAATATCATGTGATTTTCACTAGGCAATGTTAAATCATCGGATAAATGCCCAGAGATAATGTTAAGCTCTTTTTGGAGCTGTTCAGGGGTGAGCAGATGAATGTTCACCTGGCCATGGTGGACATTGGTCAGAATGTCAAGTAGAATGTCTTGAGTTCTTCTTAAGTTATGCAATAAGTTACTGGCTGTTAGGGCTGTCATGGTGAATTCTTGAAGTAAAGATATGTTGTTTAATTCTCGTTGTAATTTGTTTGAAAAATTATCCAGCGTTATCAGATGTTTATTAATAATTTTATGTTGTTTTGCCATGATTTCTTCTGTTCTTTTCAACAAATTGTATTCTGATTCAGCAATCGATGTCTGGTTCTTCCATAAACCAGCTAAATGTTTTGACGTGACAACGTCTTATAAATTGGTTTGCCGGGTGACACTTCAAGAAACTGCGTTACGCTCCGCTCACGTTATGCGCTCACAATGAGAGCGAGTGAGAGGCACGCGTCCCTTCCACTCGGGCATGGTTAGCCCGCCTAAGAGCGAGAGAGACAGACATAAAAAGTGAAAGGCACGCGTCCCTTCAAAGTCGTTGTCACGTAAAACTTTCGCCCGTATACCGACTTTACAGGCAACCAATTTTTTTTTCATTTTGCTGTATCATGTTGATGTCTCGGGTGTATTTTTCCGCGAATTGTTCGTCTAATACGCCGAATAGGGAATTTGCAATGTTTCCAACTGCATTGATAAGACCCCGCCGCCGTCTGGAGTGTTCACTTACATGTTGCGTCATCAAAAGTTCGCTGTAGTATTTTAGTTCATTACACTCGTGGATCAGCTGAGGGACTATCATGTTACACTGTTCGCTGCCTGTTGTTTTGCATGTTTTGTCCAAATATGTTGTTATTTTTTCAAACGCCTGCATACCTTCCCAATACGGAGACATATTATAGAATACAACTAGGACCCAACTATCTTTTACGAGACTAACTTTGGATATTGGGTCAAAGTAGAAGGATTGGTTATTTAATGCGGTTACGTTGTAGCTGCAATTTGCAACGCTGCAGATTGACATAAAAAATGTTAATGCCATGGCGACATACGATAACGTGGCTGGTGCTGTTTTTCTTGTTCGTTTACTGTTGTTATTCCGGGTCCCAGAATCCTATTCGGCTGAAATTTCTGTTTCACTTGAATTGTTTTGTTGGTTGTTTGTTTTGTTGTCTACCGGTAATAACGAAAGTTTGACTACTGGTCGCTTGATGATGCCATTTTTAGTTTTCAATGACACCACCCTGACGTAGCCATCATTGCCGGGATGCAGGTCTATCACTCGGCCCATAATCCACCGTCCAGCTCGAATATTATCCTCATGCACTACCACCATGTTGCCTATTTTCAAGTTTTCCTGGGGTTTACACCACTTTCCTCTCGCTGTTAATTGGCTCAAATATTCATTTTTCCATTTTTCCATTTTTGCCAAATTTGTTTAAAAATGTTGGTGGTTAAATGCCATCTTGTTCTCGCATCCTCCTTCGTCTCAATCACTGTCACAGGGGTCGCATTATTGAGGGTGAGGGTGAGGGGGATTATTGAGGGTACCGTGTGGTGCCGGACGTAAAGAATAACACCACCCTATTTCTTCCCGTGGGTGTCGTAAAAGGCGACTAAGGGACTTACTAGAGAATGGGCAGCAGCGTTCTCTATGCATTTTACCACCATACTGCGATCGCCAACCCGCCTGCCAAGCGTGGCGATTATGGCAAAACCCCCAAAATTGTGGGAGGTCTAAGTCCAGCAGTGGACGTCTTGCGGCTGAAATGATGATGATGATGATGAGATTATTGAGGTTATGTTTTCTAGTTTGACAAATCGCGTGTACGTTAACTCTTGATGTTTGATACTTGAAATTGAAAAATGTACCTACATGTAATTAATATGATTGTCTTTATATTTTTTTTTTTCAAGGTACATCTCACAATACAATTAGAGAAATTGTTAATGAAGGTGAAAAAAGTTAAGGATTTTTTTCTACACCTGAGAAACACCAAAACAGTTGGCGGAAGAAAGAATTAGACGATTTCGATCTGTGTGCAATTAGACAAAAAGTTCAACACTCTATAGAAACAGGCAAGTATTTTTTTTTGTTAATGCTATTATCGCATACCACAGTAAAAAAAGTATAATTTATATTTATTATTTTTCAGGTGCCTATTCTACATCATATATTACCTATGATTTGAGGAGACGGGTTGTAATGGGAGCCGTAAACGTCTAAGAAAGATTTTTACACTATTTAGATTTCATAAATAAGAAATGTAAAACTGACACATCAGTGTTAATGAAAAAAATCTATCATAGCACTGAAAAGGAATACACGAATGATATTATGTCACGTTTTTCTTTTTAAATAAAATCTAAATTTAAGCGTGTTATTTCATTTTCATTGTCATGTGAATAGTGATAATGTTATGTACCCCACATAGACATACCTGACGCCTTCATTAGTCATTTGTTCAAGTTTATTCGATACTAGCTTCTGCCCGGGACTTCGTCCGCGTAAAATACCTTGTTCTCCCGACCCTTCCCGTCGCGTCGAATCGCCTACTCGTGTGATTTTCTCCGTTTTTGCAACATTTTTCATTACTGCTCCGCTCCCCTTGATTGTAGCGTGATGTTATATAGCCTATAGCCTTTCTCAATAAATAGGCTACCCAACACAAAAAGAATTTTTCAATTCGGATCAGTAGTTCCTGAGATTAGCGCGTTCAATCAAACAAACAAACTCTTCAGCTTCATAATATAGTAATAAGTAATATAGTATAGTATAGATTGCCCGTACCTTTTGAATGCGACATGTTATAAGTATGACAGTATTCTCTGAGTTCCGATTAATTTCCGACAGTAAGCAGCTGTACGTCGCCTTCTTGTCGATTAGAAACTGTCAGCATTAACAGAATTCGTTCAGTATCATTCATGTCAAATTTGATACAGGCATACCAACCATCGAATGGTTTTGAACTAGATGGTAGCCGCAAATGCGATTGCTGAACATTATGTCTTGTGTATCGGGTTCAATCGGCAATCCTTGAGTTTAATATAATTAATTTTTAAACTGAATAAGTTTTCATTATGTTATTATGATGGCACTCTTAGATAAAAGATTATTCCAGCGAAATAATGCGCAATCTATTAAATACAATGAAAGTAAAAAGCTGTGTGCCTATCAGTGGCCGTTATAAGCACATTTATTATAATTTTTTACTCCCCCATCCCCCTTGTCATCAAAAGTAAGCAAAGCTCTTACCCCCCCCCCCCCCTCCCCATGCTTACGTAAACATTGTTAAATGCATTTTTCTTTTAATGTACTCTGTTTTTTTTTTTATTGATTCATGAGCAGCAGTTATAATTGTAGAAATAAAAAAAAATAGATTTAGGATAGGGGACTTTAACGCATATAATATTCATTTTAAATACGTCAAATCGTCAATAGTAACGAAACGAAACAGTAGGTTGACGGAAGAAATTTAGTCAAGTGAATAGAGCGCGGTAATAAAAAAATATACTCTTAGTACCCGTAAAAGTATGGAAGTGTTTAAAAGAAGATGGGTGTACGTGGCTGACATACTTAATTCTTCAATAAGTTGTTGCATGAAGGAGGGATCCCACAAGAATGGTGCAATACTTAGTTCACTAGAGCCCATCGTTAAGAATAAAGGTGATGTACAGGACTGCAACAGCTATCGAGGGATAAAGCTCATGTCACATAGTATGAAGGTATGGGAGAAAGTAATAGAGAAAAGACTGCGAGAGGAGAGTGAGATTACCCCGAATCAGTTTGAGTTTATGCCAGGGCGAGGAACAATGGACGGCCCTTTTGCACTCCGGCAATTGTGCAAGAAGTACAGACGTGCACACAAAGACTTGCACATGATGTTCATTGATCTGGAGAAAGCGTATGATAGGGTACCTCGGGATGTGATGTGGTGGGCTCTGAAAGAGAAAGGGTTGCCTGGGAAGTATGTAGAGTTAATTCGTGCTATGTACAGTCAACTCGTACCTACGTCCGGTTGGCTGCTGGCAATACCGATGAGTTCAATGTGGCTCTAGGCTTGCACCAGGGATCGGCTCTAAGTCCTTACCTCTTCCTGTTGATCATGGATGCTCTGACGTCGGACATACAGGAAGAGGCACCCTGGTGCATGTTGTTTGTCGATGAAATTGTTCTTGTCGGTGAAGATGTGTCCGAGATCCAGAACAGATTGGAGAAGTGGCAACAGAAGCTGGAGAATGTTGGCTTGAAAATCAACAGAACCAGGACCGAATATATGTTCTGCGATTTCGGCGGTCTCTCCAGCTCTGGAACCATAGCGCTTGATGGTGTGCTTCTCTCGGTCTGCTCCGACTTTCGGTATCTCGGTTCACTCGTGCAAAGCGATGGCGAAGTAGATCGGACGGTTAAGCACAGAATAAACACTGGATGGATGAAATGGCGGCAGGTCACAGGAACAATCTGCGACTCCCACATCCCCCTTAAACTTAAGGGGATGATATATAAAACCATGGTCAGACCTGCTGTCTTGTAAGGGTCAGAATGTTGGGCCTTATAAGGGATGAATGAAAGGCAATTGCATGCAGCTGAGATGAGAATGTTAAGAGGGATGTGTGGTGTTACACGAATGGATACAATAAAAAATGAGGACATAAGATGAAGTCTGAAAGTTACACCAATAAATGAAAATTTGTGTGGGAATTGATCGTCATGGTATGGTATCGGATCACGTGATACGGAGGAATGAGAAAAATGTCGTGAGGAAAATATTGAGTATGAATGTCAATGGCTTTAAGATAGAGGAAGACCAAAGTAACGCTGGATGAACTGTGTTAATTATGATATGGATAGAAAGGGAGTGACTACTGAGATGACGACTGATAGAGAAGTGTGGAAGAAAAAGACATGGTGCGCTGACTACAAATAAATTGGAATAAGGGCGGGAGAATGATGAATAGAGCGCGGTAGGTAATTTCCCTACTCGGTTCTAAGCCTAAACGTCTACATTATTTGTGGGTGTAGTAAAGAATATACCCGTATTTTAGGTTTTATTTAACAAAATTCAACATAATGTTATAATGGCACATTAATCCTGACAATTCAGTTTCTTCTTTATTTAAGACGTTCAATGTTGACCGAGGAGTTTATAATATATTACTACATTCTCCTAGGCTTATTTATTGTGCCACGTAGTCAGCTAGATGAGCAGGCGGACGTCGTACTCTTTCAGAACGACGCAGAGTCTCTGGCGTGATGTTCTGTGGCTGGACCAATTCGTTCTGGGAATCTCGCTGGCCATCTTTGTTATGATCATCGCCATCGACTGCATCGATGAATTCATCGTCATCATTGGAATCAGCTTCATCCGTTTCTAAAGATACTCCAGCAGGAGCTAGGTGTCGATTAGATACGACAACTTCTCTACCACTGCTCAAACGCACACGAGAATGTTGAGGGTTACTTTCCAGAGTCTCTACTTCTTCAACCAGTGGATCATATTTGCTGGTTCGATTATGGTTTCGCATTAATACTTTTCCTGGGACGTTTAGCCATGTAGGCATCGACTGACCACTTGAGGATCTCCTGGCGTGAGAGAACATCCGCTCATGGGGCGTGCTGTTTGTAGCCGTGCAAAGAAGTGACCTTACAGAATGCAGAGCCTGAGTTAAAACTGACTCCCATTTAGTTATAGGCAGATCTCGGCTTTTCAGAGCCAACTGTACTGTTCGCCAAATAATTCCGTTGTATCTCTCCGTTTGTCCATTACTCTGAGGATTGTAAGGTGTAGTGTAGCTCGTAGCAATGCCCTTCTGGTGAAGAAAGTCTTTCATCTCTTTTGAAAGAAAAGATGTACCACGATCTGAGTGTACGTAAGTTGGCATTCCAAATATAGAAAATAAATCAGTCAGTTTATTAATAACCGTGTTAGTACTCAAGTCTGGGCAGGGATATGCAAATGGGAATCCAGAATATTCGTCCACAATCGTAAGGATATATCGATTGTTCCCAGTGCCATCTGAGGGAAGTGGACCTTTAAAATCTATCGATATTCTTTCGAATGGGGCCATCGCTTTTATTAGTTTTCCCATGTTTCGTTGAAATCGAGGCTTTACTTCAGCACATATAGAACAATTCGCAGTAATACATTTTATCTCTTCAGTGGAGTAAGCTAAATTTTAACTTCGAACCCAATGAAGCATTCTTTTTACTCCAGGATGACACAAAGTTTTATGCAGTTCTTTGAGTGCATTTTCTGAACTGTAAACAGAGGCTACTAATGGTGCATTGGCTCTTGATAAAGCATCAGCCGCTATATTTTCCTTTCCAGGGCGATAAACTATATCAAAATTATATTTTGAAAGTTCTAATCGCCAACGTTGTATTTTGTCATTTTTAATTCTAGACGAATGCTGCTGATTGAACATAAATGCGACCGATTTTTGGTCAGTTATCAGTTTAAACTCTCGTCCGATGAGGAATTGTCTCCATTTCCGAAGACATTCGACTATAGCCGCGGCCTCCTTCTCGATGGCTGGGTGATTCCGCTCACTACTGTGAAGGCTTCTCGAGAAAAACGCAACTGGTCTGCCTTCTTGTGACAGAGTTCCCGCGATAGCATAGTCTGAAGCGTCTGTTTCAACAATAAATTGTATGTTATCTTTTTTTTTTTTTGTTTTTTTTTTTTCAGGATGGGAAATCATCAAATGACTTCTCCCGCTCTGGGCAGAGCGGGAGGGCGTGTCAGACTTTTACTGACTAAAACCCACCCGTGTTCCATCAGTTGCCCGTGTGCCAGGGTCACGGTATCTCTTTCGAACTATCACGCGACCCCGGCAGACATCGGTCCTAGTAGACCCCTACACTGCTGCTGACATCTCTTTGAGGCGCGCGTGGAACACTGCGCGCCGTCGACCCGAGCTTGGTCCTTACCGGGCGGCGAGCTACCCATTGCTCGCCACCCGCAAGCTCGTGCCTACGGTGGTCGGGAGTCCGCTATTGACTCCCGACGCCCGGGGCGTCTCCTCCTGCGGCGGCTAGGGACATGAGGGCGCAGAGACTGCCACTCCCTCACGCGCCCCGCCTCCTCCTTCGCGAGCATTACTGCTTCGCAGAAGGAGGTGACGGCTTCCCATTCCCTCTCGCTCCGTACCATGGCTCGCACCAGGGCCGGACGCGAGAGGTCGCCGCCGCCGATCGCCTCCACGAGGACACAGCGGTGCCCCGCCCAGGCAGGGCACACCTCCACCGTATGCTCCACCGTGTCCTCCAGACGATCCTCGCAATGGAAACACCCGGACGTATCCTCCCGCTTTATCCTGAACAGGAACCCACCGATGCACCCATGCCCGGTGAGAACCTGCGTCAGGCGGAAGGTGAGGACGCCGTGACGCCTCTCTATCCAATTGTATGTTATCATCAATTGCGTTTACTGCTGATCTGGCTATCTCTTGCTTTAGAGCATTAAAAGCATTTACTGCCTCAGAATCGAGAGGGAATGTACCTTGCGAAACGAGGGACTGAATTTTATGAGAGAATCTTGGCACATATTTAGAATAGTGAGCAAATAATCCCAATGCTCGCCGGAGCGATGCCGAGTCTGAAGGCAGAGGCAGCTCTAATAGTGGACGTAGACGATCCGGGTCGGGTTTAATAACTCCATTGTTTATAATATATCCTAGAATACTTATCTCTTTCAATGAAAATTCGCTCTTGTCAAGATTCAGTGTAAGGTTATACCGTTTGGCAATATCAAGAAATCGCTGCAGTTTTTGATCGTGGTCAGCTTGAGTTGTTCCACAGACTGTTATGTCATCCAAATATGCGTATACTCCTTTAAGTTCCTCTTTCGCAATTATATTATTGACAGTTCTTTGAAAAACCGCTACTCCGTTGGTAACCCCGAAAGGTATTCTACGAAATTGGTATAAATTACCTTCTGCTTGAAATGCTGTATAAGGTTTTTCTGTTTCGAGAATCGGAATCTGATGGTACGCACTTTTTAAGTCAATTTTGCTGTAGATTCTATGTTTGGCTACCTTAGAAACTATTTCTTCAATACTTGGTAAAGGATAAGCGTCTATTTGCGTGTATCTATTTATTGTCTGAGAGTAGTCTATACACATCCTTTTTTTATGACTTTCATTTGTAGTTACAAGCACTTGTGCTCTCCATGGTGACGAACTAGGTTCTATAATTCCTTCAGCTAGTAATTTTCTTTTTTTCAGTACGAATAAACTGCATATCACCATCTGAGTATCTTTGTGACTTAACAGCTATTGGTTTGCAGTCTGGTAAGAGATTCGGGAATAAGCAGATTGGATCGATATTGGCTTGAGTTAGTGCACATAATTTCAATGGAGCTCCAGATCCGCCGAAATGCATTTCTAATGTATTATATCTCTTAAGAATATCATGACCAATTATGATATCCGTACATAAGTTCTCCATTATTAATAGGTCCACTTGAAAACTATGACCTTGCATATCGATATTGACAGAGCACATTGCGTCTACCTTTGTTTTTAAATTTGAAGCTGCCATGCTGACATTTTGGTAGCATGAGCTCTTGTGTATATTATATTGACAAACTAGTCTACTGTCTATAAAACTAGCAGTACTCCCTGTATCAATCAATGCTCTGGCTGCAAATAATCCGTTTATTTTTATCGGTATCATAGCTTTATCGAGATCAGTTGTAGCGGCCACGATACATGATAACAATTTCTGCATTTTCCATAAGTTTATTCGGTTCCTCTATAGCATTTGTAAAAGCACTCCGTTGTGGTGGCGCAGTCACTGCACTTTTGCATACTTTTGCAAAATGCCCCCTTTTTCCACATTTAAGGCAGGTTGTACTAGCAGCCGGACAGTTTTGCCGTGCGTGTCTCTTGTTTCCACAGAAATAGCATAGTTCTTGGATGTGTGTTCTCTGATTGTTAATGGGTACCGCATTAACAAAGGTACTAGTATTAGGTTGCTGGTAATCATCACTGTATATTCGCGCCATCTCTAGAGCGCGGGCCTGCTTGAATGCATCGTCTAATGTGAGAGTGCTATTTTCCAACAGTCTTTGACGAACTATGGACGACGAAAGACCTGATATGAAAGCATCTCTAATAAAATCACTCTCCTTTTGTTCAGCGGTCACTTGTTTAAAATTGCATTCTTTTGAAAGCAGTTTCAAGGCTTGTAGATACTGGTCGATGGACTCACCTGGTTGTTGCGCTCGTTTTGCTAATCTGTGCCTGGAATATATTTCGTTAGGTGGCTTCAGAAATAATGCATCAATTCTCTTTAGAGCAATATCGTAATCAGTGCAATCCTGTATGCGCATAAAAGTCGTAGGGGACAGATGATTCGATAGTAATTGGAATTTAGTTTCTTTTGCAACAGTTTTCTCGTTCGTAGTTATAGATGTCAGAAAATTTTCGAATGTGCTTTTCCAATGTGTCCACTGAGGGGACAGCAGTGCTATTCTGTAACCATCTCACCGGGTGAAGTGAGCGTGGAGTGAGCTATCAATGTCATTCCACCTGATGCTAGGGATGACCAACTACCATATATACAATCATAATCGAGATTTAGATACCTAATATTCTTATGCTAATTCTATTGATTATTTTTATAAGGATTTCAAAGCTAGCATAGTGTCAGATCTTGGCTTGAGGACGGGTCTCCGTCGAAACGTTCTGGTCGTAGATATTTTTCCATTTTGTTAAATAAATTCTAGTAAAGAATATACCCGTATTTTAGGTTTTATTTAACAAAATTCAACATAATGTTATAATGGCACATTAATCCTGACAATTCAGTTTCTTCTTTATTTAAGACGTTCAATGTTGACCGAGGAGTTTATAATATATTACTACAGTGGGAATCCCTGAAAATGCGGTACACTTTCACACAAAGACAATGTGTCGGTTGCCATAAGTGTAAAAAAGTGAATAACTACTGCTTACGTAATCACTATCTAGACTCCCCCACCCCCCATGTCATCAAAAATAAGCAAATCAAAGACCCCCCCGCCTCCCTATAGTGCTTACGTAATACTTGAACGGCCCCTCAAGTCTTGAAATCTTGACTGATGAGAATTTCCGAGATCTCGTGTTTGTGGATTAAAACAACAAGTATCTTATCACTTTTAGTCCTAGTATACAGGGTGGCCATACCTGCTAAGCAGGCGCCCTCATTTTTTCCAGACTCTTTTTTGCCAAGCTGTACCTACGGGCCATATCTACTATCCTTAAACAGTTCATTAATGAAGCCCTCAGGTATTTCTATGTGGGGTAAGTACATAGGTACCACTATCACTATCTACATGACAATGAAAATGAAAGAACACGCTTAAATGTAGGTTTTATTAAAAGAGAAAAGCGTGACATAACATCATTAGTGTATTCCTTTTCGCTGCTTTAATAGATTTTTCCATTAAAACTGATCTGTCCGTTTTGCATTTCTTATTTATGAAACTTAAAGAGTGTGAAATATTTTTTAGAGGTTCACGGCTCCCATTATAACCCAAGTCTTCTCAAACTATAGGTAATAAATTACGTGGAGTAGGCACCTGAATAAAAAATGTAAATTATACTTTTTTTACTGTGGTATTTGGTATGCAGTAATAGCATTAAATAAAAAAAAAGCCTGTTTACAGTGTTGAACTTTTGTCTAATTGCCCACAGATCAAAGTCACCTAATTTTTTCTTTCGCCAACTGTTTTCGTGTTTCTCCAGGTGCAGAAAAAATCCTTAATTTTTTTCACCTTCTTTAACAATTTCTCTAAGTGTATTGTGAGATTTACCTTAAATAAATTAGAAAGACAATTATATTAATTCCATGTACATTTTTCAATTTTAAGTATTCTCCAGGTGCAGAAAAAATCCTTAATATTTTTCACCTTCTTTAACAATTTCTCTAAGTGTATTGTGAGATTTACCTTAAATAAATTAGAAAGACAATTATATTAATTCCATATACATTTTTCAATTTTAAGTATCACCTATTAAGAGTCAACGTACACGCGATTTGTCAAACTAGAGAACATAACCTAAATAATCTTTAAGTAAATAAAACAATAAAATGGCTTGAAACTTATAGTACCGATGTAATAAATCCCTATGAACCCCTATGAACTAGTCATTCTCGTCGATAAACCTTCTTCTTCTTGCTGTTTTGGCTTTTTTAGTTTGTATTAAATCAATGTTTTCATTCACTCCTTCAAGGAACTTTACAGTTTTATTTTTTTGACGTGACAACGTCTTATAAATTGGTTTGCCGGGTGACACTTCAAGAAACTGCGTTACGCTCCGCTCACGTTATGCGCTCACAATGAGAGCGAGTGAGAGGCACGCGTCCCTTCCACTCGGGCATGGTTAGCCCGCCTAAGAGCGAGAGAGACAGACATAAAAAGTGAAAGGCACGCGTCCCTTCCACTCGAGCACAGTTCTTTGTATAAATAAATGTTTTAAATTGTTACTATTATTTCATCCTTCTTCCTACTATACGAATGAATATTCACATTAAAATTATTTTACCACTCAAAGTCGTTGTCACGTAAAACTTTCGCCCGTATACCGACTTTACAGGCAACCAATTTTTTTTTCCTTAGTAACATGTTCCATAATGAAGATTTAAAGCGGGCTCCAGTCCTGAAAGTACTAGCAATCTTCTTAAACTCTGTAATCCAGGAGGATTCAGCCCCCGCGACGTAGGGTAGATGTGCGGTAGGTCTGACTTCAAAATAGGTGACGAAACCTTGCTGAAGAACTAAATTCAAGTAGATCTATCTCACTTCTGAGCCACGTATATAAGCTGCTCTCGGGCTATGAATCTCATAGGCAGAGATCAAGAAATAGAAGCACTCACACATGTGAACTCATGTCAAATATATTAGAAGAAAAAAAACTGTATTATTCATTCCGAGTCTACCCGTTCCTTGCTGCTTCTACCAGCTATGCCCTTAGTCGAGGTCCGTACTCCGCAGTGGTGCCCTTAGCGAGTACATGCTCTAGTTTTAAGTTTTTAAGCCTTGACTGGATGCCTTAATTTATTAAGGTATTCACAGGCAAGTCCGGTTATAGTAGCCGACAACCTCATAGGTTGACCTAATGAGATGTAATTCCACAAACAAACGTAAAAACTATGGTATTAGTATGTACTTCTACTTCATAGTCTACAGTACTTGTAGTCTGTGATAACATAATAACGTTGACAGGACAGAGGACACAGTAATACATTTTTTAATTGCCAGTTAGCATTGCCATTGGCCAACCAATAATATTGAGACAAAATAATTGCAATTAATTGTATTATCCCGAAATGATGCCGACACCATTTCATTTTTTATATTGAGATTTGGGTGATATTTTGTGTTGCTCTGAATTACTCAAATAAAGACGTACATACAATCATTAAACGAATATGGTAATTATTTTAGGTTATGACTAGAAATATTTAATTTACTGTCAAAGATTATTGGGTTACTTATTGGTTCTTATTGTATTTTGTTAACTGTGCATTGTAAAGAACTAGTTGATTATTTCTAATTTAGCATGTTTTTGGTTTTTATTGCTTAGTTTTGGAAGAGGCCTTTGCCCACTAGTGGAATGATGCTGTAAAAGTATTTCTGCAATAAAAGAATCCTTGTAATGAATGAATATGAGTTTTAAATGGTTCTTAATTAGCATATTGTTGTAATACAGGAGCCACCTAATTCGGGGACCAGTTCACCTGGTCTGATAGGTTCGGGGCCTCTCATTCCGCCGGCGATGCTTGGCGGCTTGCCTCCGCCTATGCCTCCATCAGTGGGTATGCCACCAGTGCCTGGAATGCCACCGAACATGGCCGGCATGCCACCACCTATGGGGTTCCCACCTATGATACCACCATTTTCCATGCCACCACCAGGCTTTCCTGCATTTAAAACTGTAAGTTTTCTTAGTAATTTTTAACTGCTATATTGGACTATCTGTCTCTCACATTTTGGTCATTACATACTGTAATTTAACCTCTCCACAGGGCCTGTAGCATTTGTTGTGCATTCTTTTAGCAAATTGAGTGACCTGCGTGGCCAAGTAAAGCATAAAACAATATATAATTTTGTTTAGTATTTACTAATACTTTGAATTTTTTGCATGTAAACCAGCAAAATAATTTAAGTATCTTGACTTTCATTTCTTACTTATGTGTATTTAAATAATATTATACTCAGTAAAATTTATTTAATGTGTTAATGTACTTATATGTAGTTGAACAATGGCTGTGTCTTCTGATATGTAGAGCAATTCATTTATTTTGCAAAATTATTTACATTGTGAAAGATTATTTTTTACCTACATTTGATTTTATGACTGCTTGCCTATTGCCATTTATACATGACTGTTTTGCTATTCATGTACTTACTAATGATGTGTAAGAGCATCCAACAATTGCAGGATATGACTGCTCCAGCTCCAGATGTGGCCCCAATGGCCAACCAAAGCAGTCCTTGGTCTGAACATAAAGCTCCAGATGGAAGAACATATTACTACAACTCTGTTAGTAAACAAAGTCTTTGGGAGAAACCTGATGATTTGAAAACTCCTGCCGAAGTAAGCGTTACTATAGATTAAAATCCAAAAAATAAAAAATAAATATAACTGTGGATTTTGCGAATTTAATTACAAACTCTTGAGTCAGAAAGTCAGATCTGTGGAACATCCTGTTCACAAATGGCAATGATAATGCTTTTAAATATGAAATAACTAGCTTCTGCCCGCGACTTCGTCCGCGTCAAAGTTTTGCTTCCCTGAACCTTCCCGTCGCATCGAATTACCTGCCAATTTTAGTCCACTCTTCATTGCTGCTCCGTTACTTTTAATCGTATTGTGATGTTATATACCATATAGCCTTCCTCAATAAATAGGCTACCCAACACAAAAATATTTTTCCAATTCGGACCAGAAGTTCCTGAGATTACTGCATTCAACCAAACAAACAAATAAACTCTTCAGCTTTATTTTCTTACGAGATAAAAAGTATCCTATGTTTCCTATGTATGTATCCTCCTGGTTTTAAGCTACCTCCCCACCAATTTTCAGCCAAATCGGTTTAGCCGTTCTTGAGTTATAAATAGACTTTCTTTTATATATAGATGTCATCAGTAACAATTAGGAACATTATTTTTGTTTGATGTTTTAGTTTATAATTTAATACATCAATAAGTACAATTGATAATTCATACAAATACTTTTTTATTGTTTGCATTTATGGAAAAAATAAAACTGGTTGTGCTTTTGTGTAAATGAAAATGTGTTATTTTTTCTCAACAGAAATTACTCTCTGCATGTGTTTGGAAAGAATACACAACAGACGCTGGGCGGGTGTATTATCACAACATTGAAACTAAAGAGTCTAGCTGGATTATACCAAAGGAGCTTCAGGAGATCAAAGATAAAATTGCTGCTGAAGAAGCTGCACAGTAAATCTTATTTATTTATTTTATTATTTATGTACACACAGTAAAAAAACAGAGTGATAAGGCATATTAATACAATTCTTATTATAGTTGCGCCATTTTGAACAGAGCTAACAGACCATAAATTCTTTTTGTAAAGTCACTCGCACTTGTAAATCTGCATTAACATGGTGCAAGTTTTAGTTTGGTGACCAGCTAAAAATCACATACAATTGTTGCACATTATGGGCAAGTTAGTTGCCATATAGGTGTAAACAGCATGTACATTAAAATCTCATTAATTTAATTATTCTATGCCATTTTATTGAAATCACATGCAAGTAAAGACGCATGCAATTCTTGAATCATAATAATTGAAGGTGCTTTGTGGCATACAATTGTTGCCATTGAATGTTTCTGAAACTTGCACCAAGTAAATGGGGCTTTTCAGTTAGGCTTACGAAACGTGCTAGTGATGTGGGTTAAAGTTTTGTTACTGACTTTTTTGACCTGATGATTCGGTTCAATATGGCCTAACTACATCTTTTTGTTTACCTAGATACATTATAGCATAGCTTAAAGTCATGAAATCACTTTGAATACGTCGCTGTCGCGCTCGAGCGACAGCAAGAGATATTCATTATTATGAAACTAGCTATCATCCCGTGCTTCGCACCCATGCTGACTCAGCACAGAATTCGGCTACATGTTTGGCATCATCGCTATAAATCTACTGATATGCTTACAATCAAAACATTAAGATGTCTGTGTTTTAACTTATAAATATTAATATTAATTTATTAAATACACAAAAGCTTAAGTGGGATTTGGTCAGACATGTCTGCTGCATGCCAAATGAAAAATGGGCAAAATGAACTAACGAGTGGGTCCCATTACATGCAACGACATTGCGTCTCGCAATTTTCGTCTTGGCATGCTAGCCAAGACGAAAATTGCGAGATGAGGTTGACTCTTACCAAAAGGACATGCCCACATTTGCAGAAAACATAATTATGCGGAAAACGGAGTGGGAGGCCTTTGTCATGCACTTATGTATCTACTGGAATTCATGCTCCTAAATGATAACTGTTAACCACATCAAAATCAATGATTAATTAGAAGAGCTGACTAAAAGGCACATGAAAGTTTCTGTTTAATACTATTAACAGATGATAATGGAGTATTATCATTTCTATCAACTGTGGTGTGACTTTATCAATAAATAATACTTACAGAGCTGCACTGAATGCAGAAGTGCCTCCTGGAGAAGTGCCGTTGCCTATGTCTCCATTAAATCAAACTGGAAGCTCTGCGTTAGATGAGGCAATGGCAAAAACTCTGGCATCAATTGATCCATCTCTTGCTAACTCCATACCAATACCAGAAGAAAGTAAGTAAACATTTGGTATTATATACATGCAAACCATTTCAAACAATAAAAAAGCATGGCAGAAAAATTCAAAGATTTTGTTAAAAATTAAACTGCCAATTAGTTTAATTTTTAACAAAATCTTTTACTTTTATTAAAGCGTTATCTCTGGGAACAGTTGGACATGGTCCAGGTGTAGAAATAAATATGATAACAGACAAAGAATGATGGGTGGGGATTTCTCTGCGGCCGACCTCTGTACAAATTATATGAAAAGCGTATTTTTAGCTTAATTTATGTCTAACAAGGAGAGTACCAAACTTGGGAATCGCAGATTCCGCTGATTTTTATATATGTTGTAGAGTAGTAAGTATCCCCCCAATAACTAGATAAATTGGTAAGACGCACTTCACCTTCATTTTCGAGAAAAATAAATTTAAAGCTCAAGTCCACTAGACTCTTTTTTTCCAAATTTATTTCTTTATTTTTATAAATAATTTGTTATTTTAATCAATAAGTAATTCAAATGCTGAAGTTATTTAATATTAAATTTATTATAATATATCTGATGTGTTTATATATTTTTTTGTCAATTTTAATGGATTTTTATCCTATTGTTAACAAATGTTAAACATTTTAATTCTAAAAATACTCGTTATTATAATTGGGAATTTTTAACGTAAAAAAATTTTGTTACGTATATAAATTTTCAGTTATTATACGCTCCTGCTGTGCAAGACCGCTTTTTTTTTTTTTTTTTTTTCAGGATGGGAAATCATCAAATGACTTCTCCCGCTCTGGGCGGAGCGGGAGGGCATGTCAGACTTTTACTGAC
Source organism: Aporophyla lueneburgensis (assembly GCA_932294355.1). Classification (NCBI taxonomy): domain Eukaryota; kingdom Metazoa; phylum Arthropoda; class Insecta; order Lepidoptera; family Noctuidae; genus Aporophyla; species Aporophyla lueneburgensis. Next base: position 13,016,530 of record OW028746.1, on the reverse strand, counting down.
TAAAACCCACCCGTGTTCCATCAGTTGCCCATGTGCCAGGGTCACGGTATCTCTTTCGAACAATCACGCGACCCCGGCAGGCATCGGTCCTAGTAGACCCCTACACTGCTGCTGACATCTCTTTGAGGCGCGCGTGGAACACTGCGCGCCGTCGACCCGAGCTTGGTTCTTACCGGGCGGCGAGCTACCCATTGCTCGCCACCCGCAAGCTCGCACCTACGGTGGCCGGGAGTCCGCTATTGACTCCCGACGCCCGGGGCGTCTCCTCCTGCGGCGGCTAGGGACGTGAGGGCGCAGAGACTGCCACTCCCTCACGCGCCCCGCCTCCTCCTTCGCGAGCATTACTGCTTCGCAGAAGGAGGTGACGGCTTCCCATTCCCTCTCGCTCCGTACCATGGCTCGCACCAGGGCCGGACGCGAGAGGTCGCCGCCGCCGATCGCCTCCACGAGGACACGGCGGTGCTCCGCCCAGGCAGGGCACACCTCCACCGTATGCTCCACCGTGTCCTCCAGACGATCCTCGCAATGGAAACACCCGGACGTATCCTCCCGCTTTATCCTGAACAGGAACCCACCGAAGCACCCATGCCCGGTGAGAACCTGCGTCAGGCGGAAGGTGAGGACGCCGTGGCGCCTCTCTATCCACTCCTCAAAGAGGGGACTTACCGCCGCAATTGTGGCGTGCCCAGTGCAAGACCCCTCTCCCCCTAATTTTACCTGCTCTGACATCTACTACCTGGGGAAAGGAACGTACGTGTAAGAATACGATTGGCCAAAATTTGGCCTTGTCATGCAGCTGCTTTTAACTGCAGTCACTCGTCTACGAGTTTTCATTAGTGTAACATGTAAAAATTGTTTAGTAGTTTACTCGACACATTTTTTTCTAAATTTATTAATTTATTTTTATTAATATGTTGAGTCGAGTGGACATGAACTTTAAACTTCAATTTCATTTTTCTTAAAAATGAAGGTGAATTGCTTCTTATCATTTTACCTAGTTATTGAGGGGAGACTACAACATAATATAAAAAACGGAAATAAAACGGAATCTGTGATTCCCAAGTTTGGTACTCTCCTTGTAATTGGAATTATGCATTTAAATAGTGTACTGAAGAAATTTGATTTTTGAATAGGCCACCATCTTAGTTGTTGACTTCACCTCAAAAAAAAACCGGCCAAGTGCGAGTCAGACTCGCGCACCGAGGGTTCCGTACAAACCTGTAGATATTCACGGTTTATACATAAGGTTTATGTTTATGAAATTAAATGTTTTTTTTTTTTCATTTTTATATTTGAGTTGATTGAATGAAAAGTAAATTGCGGTTTACGATTTATGACGTATTAAAAACAAACTACTTACTAGATCTCGTTCAAACCATTTTTTTTTTAAATTTTATCATTCTCTTATTTTGAAGTTACGCGGGGGGGGGGGGAGACACATTTTACCACTTTGGAAGTGTCTCTCGCGCAAACTATTCAGTTTAGAAAAAAAATGATATTAGAAACCTATCATTTTTAAACCTAACGAAACCATTTTTGAAGACCTATCCATAGATACCGTGTGGTATCTGTGGATAGGTCGTGTGAGTTTGATGAAAAAAAAAAAATTTTTGAGTTTCAGTTCTGAATATGGGGAACCCCAAAGTTTATTGTTTTTTTTTTCTATTTTTGTGTGTAAATATTAATGCGGTTCACAGAATACATTTACTTACCAAGTTTCACCAGCATAGCTCTTATAGTTTCGGAAAAAGTGGCTGTGACATACGAACGGACAGACAGACAGACAAACAGACATGACGAATCTATAAGGGTTCCGTTTTTTGCCATTTGGCAACGGCATCCTAAAAAGGGAAATTTCTAATAAAGGTTTAGGTTTATTGCAGTATCCATGTTTAATAAGATTTTATATCATCTAGTGGTAAGGCGAACAGCATTAAAAGTTGGAAAAGTTTTGTAATATCAACATGGGAATAAATTGCTCCTATAAACATTTTTCGCAATCAATGACATTTTGTCAAAATTGGAATAAGTGTAACAGAATAACTTGGACAGATCACTTCAATATAAGTTGGTGAACTAGAACCTAGCTAGAATATCAATTTACCGATATTTGTAACCGTCTAGTAGTCACCGTATTATGCAAACAGAGCTGTTTAACAACTTTTGATTTAATGTATTAATAGCTTGTTAAACATTGAATTGTAAGTACTTGCTCATTGACTGCTGTTGTTGACTGTCCCAGTCAATACGGTACGAGACATGAACTACGCAAGTAAGATTTGCTCTTTGCACTTGGACTTTTTACATTGTAAGGAATAAGGTAAACTAGTTTAAAACATAGATCTATTTCCGTCAATTATACTAAAAAATGTTTTGTTGTTTAGGCAAGCCCGAAGAAATGACAGTACCACTGCAAGGCAATAACAATGAAAACTCGGAAAATCAGCCTGAACTACAATATAAGGACAAGAAGGAAGCCATTGAGGCATTTAAAGAACTTTTAAAAGATAGGGTAAGAATTCATAAATTTTACTACAAATAATAAAATATATTACTAGAGATGTGCCAAGTACAAGTTTTACCGAGTAACCAAGTATTGCTCGTGTTATCTTTACCGAATCTAGTACTCTGCCAAGTAACTCGGTTTAGTTGACGCATATGAAAGTGCCATCGTCTGCCTAACCCTTTCCTAACCATCTTGGGGTTCGCCGGACTAAGCGTCGTTGTTTGTCGATCTGTTGTTTGTTCCGGCTAATCTCCGAAATGGCTGGACAAATTTTGAGGTGACTCACTGGCAGATAGATGATGTTATAAGGAGTAACTTGGGCTTAGGCTACTCAATTTAAGAAAAAGAATTAAAATCAAATGACACGCTTACAAGGTGGCGGGCAGCAGATAGTAAAATACAGAATACTAGTTACATGTCCTTTTTCTGACCCCGATAATTACTCGCCAAAGCTCGCCGTGATCTTGTCTGTCTAGTTGTAACTTTTCATATAGCCTTATCTAATTTTACATTTTAAGGCCAAGTGTAACTGCTAGCTTTAGTTACTTGATATTTTAATAAATTTAAGCGTTACAACTTATTTCTGTATATTACTTGTTCACTCGGTCGCGAACCCGCACAGTGGTAGGCATACTAGATTGTTCCTGCGACTATCGCTCTCGTGCACAGATTTCCATATATTTTGTTGACATGAACGTCCACCAATATCCTCATGTTAGAAATGATAAAGCTCACATGTATGTAAATGTTTGGCTATATATGATACATTTAATCACAGTGACAGATCCAAATAGTGTTGTGATTATGATTTTCAAACAGAAAATTCATCTCATAATTAAAATAATAGGTAATAATAATTGTACTTTTCAGAATGTGCCATCAAATGCAACTTGGGAACAGTGCGTGAAGATAATATCCAAAGATCCTCGTTATTTAACATTTAAAAAGCTAAATGAGAAGAAACAGGCATTCAACGCCTATAAAACGCAAAAACTGAAGGATGAACGGGAGGAACAGAGGTGAAACATACAACATTTATATTTATTTTTTCTTTATCTAAACAGACAATAAAATAAATAAAATAATAAGTTTTACTTCATGAGTCCAATTAGCAATTTTATATTCCAGATTGAAAACAAAAAAGAATAGAGAAAACTTAGAAGAGTTTTTGTTAAGCTGTGACCGTGTAACATCACTTACGAAATTTTATAAATGCGAGGAGATGTTCAATAACCTTGAGGTAAGGGCGTGACACGTAGCTATCGGGTCTCATATTATTGATATTTAAATGATCTCAACGTCATCATCTACCCAGCCTTTTTCCAACTATGTAGGTGGCTCCCCGTCTAATCCGAGGTAGCTGAATACGAGGTATTGTAATGATATCAACAATAGTGGTCAAATATAATATGCTAGCAAAACGAGATTGATATCAATATCTAAACATGATAAAACAGATAAGAAAATTAATTAAATTATTTGTTTTGTGGCGTCATCGACCGCACTTAGAGTAATTGAGAAACATTGGTTTAAAAATATTTTTTATTTGTCTATACTTCACATAAATATCGATATCTAATATTTATATTTAGACCCGTCCAGTTTCGCTTGCTAATTGAATTTTACCCTGTATATAATCCATTATAATTAATCCAGTATAAGCTGGATACGTTTTTAGCAACTTACAAAACAGAAGGTTTCAAATATTAGTTATAGAAATAAACAGATTCGAATAGAGCAGTATCTTTTTAAGTAAAAATCTTGATGTTAATGTAAGCATTTCCCTTAGATATGGCGATGTGTTCCTGAATCGGACCGGAGAGATATATTTGAAGATTGCATATTTACGATAACCAAACGTGAGAAGGAAGAAGCTAAAGCTTTGAAGAAACGTAACATGAAAATGCTGGCACACGTAAGATTTCAATACCTGGTTTTCTTTATAGTACACGGAATCGCCGAGTAGTACTAATTAGATCCATGACGCTGAAAGTACGTTGAGCGTTCTAGTTCTGGCCGGGCCGCGTAAATACAATCCCTGTTCATGGACCATGAAACAACAACAACTTTTTAAGCTGAAGTTGTACACTGCATCACTGGACGCTGGTGGTAGTCTTTGTGAAACTACGAGTACCAGCAAACGCGCGGGTGCACTATGTATAATTTTGTCCATCCTCACTATTACATGGGTAATGTAACAGGGTGAAATATGGATATACTAAATACTTGTGCCTATACATATCTTTGTGTATACCCTTTGTCGTTACACGTTGTTTATCACAATACTAGTCTTAAAGTATAAATATACCATGTAGGGAAAGGCCGGGCAAAGTGGATACCCTGGGCAAAGCGGATACCCTCCATTATTTCAAAATGGTGCGCCCAAGTGCGCTCTAGTCGAGCCACGAGGTGCTCCCCGCGACCCTCAGTTGTAAGCAAATAGAGATAAAGTGAGGTCACACGTCGAAATAAATAATAAAAATAAAAAAGTGAACATTTCTTACGACTTTTCAAGGTACGTAATTCTGTAATTATTCATGTTTAAATAGTTCTACTGTATTGACTAGATTACCTATTAAAAGTGCATGTCTTCGTGCAGAATTACTGCTAGTTATATTGGGAATTTGTTTCTAGATTCGATTTTAGGGTAGGTTAAATTCAACAAGTGCACGTCGGGCAAAGTGAACACGGGCAAAGCGGATACCGTACCCACATTGTTTTGCCCATATGAATTTACAAGATTTTATTTTGTTTTTCCTTTCCTTTTATTCTGTCTGTGTATTTGTGTGTCGGTCTGTCTGTCTGTATTGAAATGTTACTGGTTTACATTTGACCCACTTGCCGGTGTCCGATCAATCTGAAATGAAAGATGCACGGCTTACGAGGGAAATGGCATATTTATTTGTGACAACTCCACTGATGACTGATTAGTTGTATTCTTTATTAATGTCTCCTTTATTTAACTATGTTTATTTTAATACTTTGTTCATTCTTCCTTAATAAACCATGTGTTTACTTTGCCCTATGAGTCTATCCGCTTTACCCGAGGGGTAGGGCAAAGCGGATAGCGGTACCCACTTTAATTTGATTTTTAACTATAAGTAAAGTACTAATGTTACGTGATTTTTGTTGATTATGTTGAAAAGTTCAATAAATACTGTTTCAAATTCAGTCATTATTGTTTATATATCTGTAAAGGCTGCCTTCCGATAGGCCGCTAAACGTTAAGGTATCCACTTTGCCCAGCCTTCCCCTAATATTTGATTCATACAAGTAAACAATCTCATATGAATGTGTCATTTTCGGATTGGCCTGTATATTAACCCATGGCACATAAAAAAATATTTATTACAGGTTTTAGAGAATATGAGTGAAATAACATATAGTAGCACTTGGAGCGAAGCACAGGTGTTACTGCTAGAAAACTCGGCTTTCAAGAACGATGTGAGCTTGCTGGGCATGGATAAAGAAGATGCACTTATCGGTAAGTTGTTTTTTGTTTGACCAGTCACAAGAGATTATAATATTTGCTTAACAGATATATGAATGAAGGTATATATTATAATCAGTGAATCTAATATACGAGTGATCAATAAACGAGTAATATTGTATTCCTTTTCAGTGTTTGAACAACATATCAGAAATTTAGAAGCAGAATACTTACAAGAACGAGAACAAGTCAAGAAAAGAAATAAGAGGCAGCAAAGAAAAAACAGAGACAATTTTCTGGTAGGATTTTACATTATTTTGACAATAAGCAAAAACTTGTCAGTAAGTTTTTATTTTTAACTTTTTAGTTATGGTAGATACCCCACACTAATCTAATCGCGTTATTCATTCATTTGTCGCGCAAATACTTAATGAAAATTTAAGACTTACATGGTTTTAACATGGATCCCATTGTCTGAATGGAACCAAATTAAAATGGGACCATTCGGGAAGCACCAGCTTTCAAATAAAACAAGAATCTTCAAAATCGGCTCACCCAGTCAAAAGCTCTGAGCTAGCAAACATTAAAAAAAAAAAACAGTAGAATTGATAAGCTCCTTCTTTTTTGAAGTCTGTTAAAAATGGTGCAAGATTATCGCGCGTGCCATATTCTGTTAAGTTAGTAAAAAAAGTTAACTGGTAGAAAAAGCCTATGGCATTAAGTCCGCAGTTCGATAAAAGCAAAACGTTGCTCAAGTCTATTCCCTCCACCAGTATTGGATATTGTACAGTCGCGTGCGCGTCCCACACACGTCTTGTGTCAGGAATACTCAGACCCTTCCTGAACATTTATTACAGGTTCTACTCGACACTTTGCATGAAGAAGGTAAACTTACCTCCATGTCGTTGTGGGTGGAGTTGTACCCAGTCATATCGGCTGATATGCGCTTCTCAGCTATGCTTGGTGAGTGAACCCACTTGTTTATTCTTCAACAAACTTAACTATCAAATTTAGTATAGAAATGAAAGAAGCACTGCCTCATTGGTCCTGGGTTCGATTCCAAGGTCAGGCAGTCTTTTTGGGTGTTTCCATTAGGAATAGCTCAGTAACAGCTCAGTGTCTGTATTTGAGCCCAGTTGATGGCAATAGGGTCGCCATTTTTATAGGGATGTAAACATAACAGCCATAATGACCTACAATGGTCACCTCTGCCTAACCTTCGCGGGAAAACAGGCGTTATTTATGAAAGAAGCAACCAAAGCTATAAAATAAACCTGTATTATTATACTTACCTTTTCAGGTCAAAATGGATCTACGCCTCTGGATCTATTCAAATTTTACGTAGAAAACCTGAAAGCACGGTTCCATGATGAAAAGAAAGTTATAAAAGAGATATTAAAAGAGAAGAGTTTCGAAGTTAAGCCTCAGACTACCTTCGAAGAGTTTGCAACGGTCGTCTGCGAGGACAGCAAGTCAGCTTCTTTGGATGCGGGCAATGTTAAGCTCACATATAATTCATTGCTTGAAAAAGTAAATATTATTTTTCCTTTTTTTATTAAAAAAGAAAAACAAAAGTTGATGCTAACTTTACGAAGGCCTTTCGACCTAATAAAAATAAAAATTAGTTCTGAATCGTAAATTGCAGACTGGAGATCAGTTTTTTCGTCGACAGTGTCATTTATATGTACATATAGTTTAGGAGCTAGCGCAGGGTTTATAAACTACGCGTAATGCAGTGATTACGGCTAACCAGCGACCCTTCTGTAGACTACCCAGTGAAGCTTAGTGCGGAATCTTAATTGCATGGGAACAACTCGTTCTTGACCGTTTTTCTTTTCTGTACATTTGTTCCTTAAAACATATCATTTAATTCAGGCTGAAGCCAGAAACAAAGAGAAGATAAAAGAAGAGTCCAAAGCTCTGAAGAAACTAGAGAGTGCATTTAAATGGGCACTGAGTGAAGCGAACATCGACCACCAGCTGCCGTGGAACGAGGTCAAAGAGAAACTCGATCTGAATGCGCCGGAGTTCGCGGCCGTGCCCTACGAGGAGGATAGAGTCAGAATATTTAAGGTGGGTCAGACATTTTTATAGCCCTTGTCACTCATACCTGCATGACGATCTCTTTCTAAAGCTCGATATTTTAAAGCATCAGTCCAAATCTAACGACAGGTATTTTCGACATTTGTTGTCTCTTTCACATCAATGAGGGCTCATATGCTTAAAGTTATCTCCCTCCAATCTCCCAGAACAGAGAAGCCCCATTTGGGACCCGAGTGAACTAATTGCCTGGATGCAGACGAATCCTCCTCATAACATTACTTTGTTCAAAGCGTCGCGACGATTGGTTTGTCTTCCGTTGCTAGTTTCAGGAAGACGAGTCCATGACCTTAATTTACTCAGAGTATCGGCAAATAACTACATCGATCGGGATGATCACATCATTCTGTATCCAGTTTTTGGGTCAAAGACGGATACGGCTGCGTACAGGCAATCAGGTTGGAAACTATCTTGTCATGCTAACGCAAATATATGTCCGGTTAATTGATTAAGGAAAGTTTTGGAATTAGGAAAACCAAGATACAGTCGAATGCAATTGCACTCATTGTTCGTGTCAGTTCGAGGTCCCACTCAAAGTGCATCATGGACTGTGATAGGTAATTGGATAAAAAGTTTACTAAAAGATGCAGGCATTTCTGCATCTCCTGGAAGTGTGCGCTCGGCTGTAGCTTCTTTGAATTGGTATGAAAATTTTCCAATTAAAGATATCCTTTCTCGCGGTAATTGGCGCAGACCGAATACTTTTGCCAAATATTATTGTAAACAAATTATTGGCAAAGGTGCCACTTCAAATATGAGTAATCTCTCAAATAATTTTGAACCAGTATAAGATAAAATCGAGGCTTCCTTGATAATTGTTAATTTGATTCGTTCCTATTTAATTATTTTAAAACGTGCCTTAATTTAATAGCTATACAGATACATATCCTGATTGGTTAAATAAATACATATGCATTGCTACATATGGTTTTATTTTTTCAGTAAAATTATAATATTCTCACATAGCGTCGTCGTGGTCACCAGGAGTTATAAACGGTTCTCTATTGTGTGACCTAACTTTTTTATCCATAATCTAAAGAGCCATAATTTTTTTTGTCCTAATCATCATTTGTCCGAATGATAACTTGCCCGAACTAAATGTCACATAATAACACATGCCATACAATTGAAATCCCTAAATATAATATGCCCTAAATCCGTTTGTCATAAATATTACTATCAATAACATACAAAAGACTTAAAACTGTTTTCCATAAAAGTTATAAGTTCTAAATTCAAATTATTTATGTTTATTTATCCTAATTATATTTTTAAAACAAAGTATTACGGAGTTCATTAAGAATTTCATTATTTTATCAAATTCAACTGATACAATACATAAATAGTAAAGATACAAAAGCATTATGGTATTTATCAAGGCCTGGCATGGCGCTGCATGTATTATCAGTCAATAAATACAATATCACTCAATAAAACAGGTGATTGTGAACAAGTGATTTTATTTCCCTCTAAGAAACATACAAACAAACATACACCATGCATGCAGCATGCATGCACGCAAGCAACATGCAATCGAGCATGCAAGCAAGCATGCAGTATGCAAGCGAGCATGCAAGCGAGCATGCATGCAAGCAGGCAAGCAGCATGCAATCGAGCATGCAAGCAAGCATGCAGTATGCAAGCGAGCATGCATCATGCAGCAGTCATGGTTTCTGTCACGGCTCCGGCACTGCGGGGCTTTTTTTTTTTTTTTTTCAGGTTGGGAAATCATCAAATGACTTCTCCCGCTCTGGGCGGAGCGGGAGGGCGTGTCAGACTTTTACTGACTAAAACCCACCCGTGTTCCATCAGTTGCCCATGTGCCAGGGTCACGGTATCTCTTTCGAACAATCACGCGACCCCGGCAGGCATCGGTCCTAGTAGACCCCCACACTGCCGCTGACATCTCTTTGAGGCGCGCGTGGAACACTGCGCGCCGTCGACCCGAGCTTGGTCCTTACCGGGCGGCGAGCTACCCATTGCTCGCCACCCGCAAGCTCGCGCCTACGGTGGCCGGGAGTCCGCTATTGACTCCCGACGCCCGGGGCGTCTCCTCCTGCGGCGGCTAGGGACGTGAGGGCGCAGAGACTGCCACTCCCTCACGCGCCCCGCCTCCTCCTTCGCGAGCATTACTGCTTCGCAGAAGGAGGTGACGGCTTCCCATTCCCTCTCGCTCCGTACCATGGCTCGCACCAGGGCCGGACGCGAGAGGTCGCCGCCGCCGATCGCCTCCACGAGGAGCACTGCGGGGCTTAGGCGGTCCCACGCGAGCTTATCGTCGCAGACGGTTTAACGATCACCACCGCAGCTTCGTCTTGCTGGCCGGCTTCGCCGGCCAGCCTCAGCAGCGGCGGCGAGCGTTACAACCACCTGCTCCTCAGCTCGCGGGCCGCCTCGCCCCTCCGCGCCTACGCGATTTTAAATTACACTCTAGGGGTAGGGCAGACAAGACTACGTGGAGTCGGATTTACAGCGATTCGTTTCTGTCACTAAAACCTAACTTGTAGCATTTTTTTACTACTAACGATTTTATTATAAATGAACATTCGGCATAATACAATTTATATAATACAATACTTAGGACATATGACTTTATAACATGCAAAATTAGGAGATCTAATGATTATAGTTTTTGATATTATGACAGAATAGTTTTAGAAGCAAAGATAATTATGTAAAACAAAATTTCGACTTTTTGAATATTATGGTTACTGTCGTTTATAGCTTACGTGTTATGGATAATGATTTTCGGACAAACAATTTTAGGAGAAGAAAGGGAGTACCGTTATAAACACGTCTCTCACAGATGCTGTGCATCGTCACATGCCAAATAATAGTGCAAGTTTTACATAAAAATAAAACTTGTATTATTAAGCAGAGACGATGCACAGCATCCATTCAAGGTCTCCTGGTGAGAGACTTCTATGAGGTAAAGGTCCGCCATAAGCGAACACGCCACCTGGGAGCACGTGACTACCGGAACTCGGCGCTGATTGGTCGAGGATCTGACGTCACGAGAGCTGTGATTGGCTAACGTCTAACAGGAAGTATACAACGCCCCCTCACAGATGCTGTGCTTCGTCTCTGCTTAATAATACAAGTTTTATTTTTATGTAAAACTTGTACTATTTTTGACACAAACAATTACTTTTAAATTGATGTACTGCCATATTGCCTCCCTTGCTTCAAATAAAGAAGTGCTATGTCCCAATTGAATGTCGTGTTGTTTCAGGACTTCCAACATGAACAAGAAGAAAGCTGCATGCACTACCACCATCCGAAATCCCGGAAAACAAAGCGCTCTAAGAAAAAGAAGCGATCGCACTCTGCCTCATTGGTGAGTGGTTTTTACGTCTTATCAAAATAGCATTTCGTCCGTATTTACTTACACCACTGCAAAAAAGTCAATCTCCTCTATATTCAATTTTATTTTAGCATTAGAAAAAAGATGCTCGTAGAAGCAGGAGTGCAAAACATTTTATTACACAGTTAAGTTATATCTCTTTTAGATAGATTTAAGATAGTACTAGATATTATTACATTACGTACTAAAATTTACGTCAATTTCACAGACAACATTAACTAGCATAATTAAATAAACCCGGTTGTAACAGTTCATTAAGCGGTTTGGTAATTTTTTAGATTTGGTAGAATTATAGTGAAACAAAAGACGTTCTCGGTATTCTTCACTCTTGCTTCTTTTAGGTTTTTAGCATTGACATTTTAATTTTAAATATGAATGAAAAGTTCATGAAGCGGTTTGGCGATTTTTAGATTTGGTAGAATTATAGTGAAACAAAAGACGTTCTCGGTATTCTTCACTCTTGCGTCTTTTAGGTTTTTAGCATTGACATTTTAATTTTAAATTTGAATGAAAAGTTCATGAAGCGGTTTGGCGATTTTTAGATTTGGTAGAATTATAGTGAAACAAAAGACGTTCTCGGTATTCTTCACTCTTGCGTCTTTTAGGTTTTTAGCATTGACATTTTAATTTTAAATATGAATGAAAAGTTCATGAAGCGGTTTGGCGATTTTTAGATTTGGTAGAATTATAGTGAAACAAAAGACGTTCTCGGTATTCTTCACTCTTGCTTCTTTTAGGTTTTTAGCATTGACATTTTAATTTTAAATTTGAATGAAAAGTTCATGAAGCGGTTTGGCGATTTTTAGATTTGGTAGAATTATAGTGAAACAAAAGACGTTCTCGGTATTCTTCACTCTTGCTTCTTTTAGGTTTTTAGCATTGACACTTTAATTTTAAATTTGAATGAAAAAATAAACCTAAATGGAGGCTATTACAATATAGCGTGACAGCAGGTTTATAAATCGATTTTAATAAATTTGGCAGTAATCGTTACTGTAACAAGTTTAATGTACTTTTGTAACAAAGTGTACATTAAAAAGAACCTTTATTTTAACTTGCGTCTAATGCTATTTTAAATGGAGTATAAGTATGTTGGGGTCGGCTTCCAGTCTAACCGGATGCAACTGAATACTAGTATTTCACGTGGAGCGATTGCTTATTTGACCGGACTAACGACACTACACAACATTTTGAGAACAGTCTTGCTCTCATTACAATAAGCTATGTCCATGCTCGTCCTCACTTTCATTCTCATGGTTGGTTCGTGTTTGTATTCAGTCGCGGTCGCGCTCTCCATCGCCCCTGCAGCCCGCACGCTCGCCCTCGCCCGCGCCCAGCCACGGCACATGGACGTCCGACGAAGCCAAGAGACACAAGAAGTCTAAGAAGAAGCACCGCAAACACTCGCCATTGCCTGTAAGTACTACTTAGTAGTTGTAAATACTTCACACGACGCTGTACTGTGCGATATTTTACAGTAAAATTTTGGTTTCTGACGTAAAACTTATGAAAAAACATTATTTGTTTAGAAATCTCCGACGCCGGAAGAGGGCGGAATAACGGACGACGAGTCAATACGTCATACCCTCCATAAGAGTAAGAAGTCGAAGCGTAGTGCTCCCAGCAGTCCCGAGGAGGAGTCGCACGAGCAACCGCACAGGCCCAAGAAGAAGAAGGACAAGAAAGACAAGAAAGACCGGTAAGCACTACACACTACACACACGCGCGACAATGCGCAGCAAACTGACATCCGTCATACTGTATAGGGGTTTCCTTTCGTTTGAGACATGTCAACTAACAGCACAATGTTGAATCGGGTTTTAAAAACTGTAGTAATCTTGGTAGAGATTTTTTTAAATTATTTTTATTTAATCAATATTATGAAAGATAGTAGAGGATCCCCAAAAGGGGTTTGATGACAAATCTATACATAGTTATTGAATTTACTTAGTTACCCATAATTCTGAAAAGCATGGTCTACACTTAGACTTTTTTATACCAAACTATTGAAGAAACGACTGTTAATATGTCATCGAAGATACGTAATTCCCATCTCATTTAAATTATTGTATGATTTTACAGGGTGGTTCATTTCTCGTCATTTGAAACGTTCCAAATCAAGTCGCAGTCTCATCTCGGCGACAATCAAATGTCAAAAATTATGAAAACTCGATTTGTGCCTGATTGAGAATGAGATAAGACTGTGAACATTCTTGAAATTACGAGAATTGCCCCTCTGTTACCACGAATTCAGAACATGATTTTGATACCCCTTGCATTGAAATTATTCGTCAGTTATAAAAAAAAAAACTTCGCTGTTCCATACATTTTCGCCGCATAGGTATTGCTCTTTTCTATGAAACAACATTTTTTATAACCGACGAATAATTTCTACGCAGGTCTAGAATCATGTGCTGAATTCATTATTACAATTTGCGCGTCGATGTGCCACTTTAAACGAACTAACTTCGTGAAATGAATGTCGTTTATGTAAATCCAGTTAGGAATGATAGAGAATAAGTGTGTGTGTGTGTGTGCGTGCAGGGCGAGCGGCGCGGGCTCTGCGTGGAGCGACGCGGAGCTGGAGTCGCGGCGCGCGGCGCTGCTGGCGCAGCTGCACGAGCACGAGGCCGACTGACGCCGCGTCACGCACGTGCGCATCTACAACCGCTACCCCGCGCCCGCCGCCCCCACGCCTTACACTCTCACGTGATATCATACTATCCACCCACTCTACTCAGATACCATTTCAAGCACAGACGCTAGCACATCAAGCTACCCGAAACTGTCAAATTTTGTCAATCAAACTTGAACCTAATACTTTAGCAATAAAGTTGAAAGCCTATCAAAGAAATTTGACACATTGTAGTAGCTTTATGTGTTGACGTCTGTACCGCATTATTACGTTATAACTGAATTAACTTTATCATGACCGAATAACTCACAGCACGCGTCTGGTTCGAAGAACACAGAATACGACAGCAAGAATGACCTGTAAATTGTTTTGATTCCGCAATGTACTCTCATACAAATATAAAAAATATAAAATTATATTCAGGATCTTTAAACTATACAGGGTGTAAGGGGAACGCTTCCGAAGCCAGAACGTAGGTTGTACACAACCTAAATGCAAACGGATACCAATAACCTTTCGCCTTAAATTGATTATTTACAAGCCTTCATATTTAATTAATAATCAATGGATACCGTACAAACTTTAAGGTCACTGACACGCAGCGCACCGGCGCCGGCGCCCGGCGCCGGCGCGGAGCACGTCAGCGCGGCGCCCGTCGCTGCGTCGCGGGCGCCGCATAAAGTATGCGGCGCCCGCGACTTATACGGAATTTACAAAATCCCACTTTCAAAATTTAATTTTGTAAAATGTGTTAGCGGACCTACCCCTACATACTTTACAAAAAAATAATTAATTTTAATCGTAGGTATTCGTAACCGTTAAACTTTGAAATGGACAGAGGCATTTTACGTACCTGTCTAAATCCTTTGTGATCTTATAAGGTTTGGCTCGAACTGTGCTCCATCCCTTTCAATACAAAGCTGGGCCCGTCGTTGTGTCGACTCGTGAACCCGTGGCATTAGTGTAGGATCCTCAACAAATTCCGCACGTAGACTATCAAAAACGCTCACTATTCCTCCCCGCATTTCATCAGCACTGCTACATTCTCGATCAAACACCCTTTCTTTCACATAAGGTCAATGTGGGGAAGACCGGCATAGTTTTTAAATAGTTAACTTTCATTGGAACTAACTAATGGAACTATGCATTCTAGGATATCTCTTGATAGTTACAAATGATGAAAATATTATCTTGAATATTCTAAAAACACTTGTATTGCTTTAATGTCAAATATCACTTAAATAGAGCATTTTTTTTCGTAAATCGACGATTATACGGACTTGCCTTGCTCTTTAAGGTAAGTCCGTCTAGTAGTCATTTTACACCAGATTTGATAGATTACATGATGGAAACATTTTATTTCGATAAAGTAATGAATGGCATTGAAATATGTGCCTTACAGTCGTACTTATAAGGCTGCAATTAATTTAAATAGCTAAATTTCTCATACTTGAGGCAAGACCGGCATATATTTGTGTGATGGGGCTGTAAACATTTTCGATAAAATAAAATAAAAATATACATTCTGAACCATGATTTATTTTGTTACAAAGCAATTACTAACTGCTAATAATTAATGTATCCGACATGAGGAGAAATCGAGATTTTATTTAGTACGGATTCAATTGTTTATTGCACATAGATAAGTCAAAAAGCAGTTGAATCCGTCCAAAATAAAATCATGATTCGTCATGCCGGATATACTTATGTGAGAATAAACCGATAGAGTCTGGCAAACGAAAGTTGATCCTGAAAACACGCGCGAAATTTAAAAAATATATACTGTTTATCCTCGTACATAGTGCGTTAATACGTGTTGACACTTGACATTTTATTTTATTTAAATGAAATTAAATTTCTATTATCAACACGTGTTATCGCACTATGTACAGGGATAAACAGTCTTGTTTTTTTAAAATTTCGCGCGTGTTTTCAGGATCAACTTTCGTTTACCAGACACTAGTTATTATTTTCTTACAAAAAGATATAAAAATAAACAGTCTTCTTACTTATTTATGTAAAATTAAATTATTAAATGATATTTGGTTGTAATTTACCAGTTATATAGCTTTAATTTCTTACAAAAAGTTAACGAATCATTAAAGTGTTACATTTTTTTTTAATAATAAGAATAATGTTATTATTTATCCGAATTATTCTCTATAAAATCCGTAAAGTACGTAAACAACAAAAACAATGCAATCTTTTCCCTTAATCATGCACACAGCCGTAAATTTAACAAATCACTAAAATCAGTCTTATTTGTTTTATTAAAAATAAGAAAATATAGTTACCAGAATGATTCTCTATGAAATCCGTAAAGTACTACAAGTAGTAGTCTTTAATCACACAAACCCGTAAATTTAGCCGAAATAGAAAGACAAACTGATAATAAAAAACAATATTACATAATTATTGACTACAAGGTATATTTTTATTTAAAAATATACCTTATCTTCAATATTACATAAGTAATATTGTTTTGCATTCACAGTCTCAATTTCAATTTTTTTAACTATCGACACTGTGGGTACATCATCACGATCTTTTCTCTTTGTCATACTAAAAACTAGTTGTGGTTTCTTAATAGTTTTTAAGAAATCTATGGAATAGTATGTTTCGTCATCCACTACTTTGATTTTCTCGATAAATCCAATGTAATAGTTCCACTTTTGTCTCATACGGTATCTCACAAGCACGGAATCATTGATACTGTAAGTTTGCTGTAAAATGTCATTGTCACTAGGATTATTAATTTTATCAGAAACAATAGTTATGGAGTCGGATGATGGCAGGCGGTTTCTTTTCAATGACTTTCCTGTTGAAGTAGTTGGACCAGAAAATGAAGTAAATCCTTTTGATGTTGTATCTGCATGAGATGCAGGAACGGAATTTTCTTTGTCGTTTTCAGGATCACTTAACGTTTTGGTAAAATCGTCGTCACTCGTTACGTCAGGTGTCGATTCGTTGAAAGTTGTTTTTCTTTGTATTTTATTTTTTCCTTTCTTGCTTAGGTTAGTCTTCTGTGGTTGATTTTTGCTCATGGTCGTATTTTTCTTTGCTTTCGGTTCTTTTTTTATTCTTTCTAGAGCTATTGTTTGTTGTTTACCTGTTACGTTAATCTGTAAGATGTCATTGTCACTAAGATTTTCTTGATTCACTATATAATTGTCTGCAAAACAACTGACTTCATTATCGAAGTCATAGTCGAACAGTGATCTATCGCTGATGTTCGTATCGCTATATAGACTCATTATATCAGATATACTAGTTATGGAGTCAATTGATGGCAATCGGTTTCGTTTCCTATTTCTTGTTATACCCGTCTTTCCTGTTGAAGTAGATGGACCATAAAATGAACTATCTCGCTTAGTTGTCACATCTGAATCATCGTCACTCGTAATGTCAGTTTTGTTGGATGGTGCTTTTCTTTGTGTTTTCTTTTGTTTTTTTTTGTTTAGGTTGTTAGTCTTTGGTTGTTTTTTTTTCATAGTTGTATTTTTCTCTGTCTGTGGTTCTTTTTTTATATTTTCAATTTTTTCTTCCATTTTACGCTTAACAACGTCATTATGTGTTATAACTTCGGCTCCTGCAGCTATTTTTTGTCGTTTACCTTTTACATTAACTCCAGCTTTAACTTGCATCAAAAGTAGTTCTTCAAAAGTTACTAGTCTGTTTTCTAATATTTGGATTCTATTACTACTATTGTCAACTCGTTTTAAATCCTTATTGGATACGAAAGATTCTTGTTCCAGTTCTTGATGAGATTCTTCTCCTATAAACTGGTTTTCTTTTAAACTTTTGGCACCCTTTTTCTCTAAATCATCATTCTGAATACGGTCGTCAGTTACAAAATGTGCAGAACAGTGCTGATTGCTAATGCTACGATAAGAATTAATGCCAATTACTTTCATGGTGCAATTTAAGGCTAACGAAAGCAAACTTTGTGGCTCGTATGTTGTAGCAACGTACAAAGATTCGTCATTGTAACAAACGAGTCTTTCTTGATTATTGTGGTCATATTCATGTCGTTCTTGGGACTTAAGAACTTTGAGTTCTTTCCAACGTCTTAGCTGTAACGAATCAAACAGACTTTCTTTGATTTCTTCAGAATTGAACGGGTAAATTCCAGCCTTGCGGAAGCCATTTCTTAAAACTTGACTATCAATTTGAGCCCAAACCACTCCAATTAACCTCGCAAACTCTTTCTTTGGGAGCTTCACTCCGATATTTGAACGCTGCCATTTTACGAGCATTGGATCCCACCGATCTTTAAATGATTTCATGACCGCTACATCCAGCGGTTGTAATATGTGACTAGTATGCGGAGGTAGTTTAAGTATTGTTATATCTGCTTTACGCGCTTCCTCGATTATATTTAATCCTACATGAGTAGCGTGTCCATCATAAATAAGAAGAATCGGACGTTGATCTCCAACAGCTGGCAAAAAAACTTTTTTAAAATACATTTCAAAGACGTCGGTCTCCATCCATCCTTTTTTTGTAGCAGCGTAGGATGTGCCGGGATAAGCATACGGAGATGTCCATTCATCCCAAACGTTTTTGCCCTTAAAAATTATTAGTGGGGGTGTTTTTTGTCCTAATGCACTGGCGCCAAGCAAAACAGTAGTGTTTTCTCTACCAGGCGAGGAAATGACTCTTGTCGCGGCGTGTCCTTTCATGCCAACAATTTTTGATTTTTTGGGATCATTCGAAAAACTAGTTTCGTCTAAATTCCAAATGGCGGCTGGTTGATTCAATAAATTTAATTCTTTCAATGTATTATTAAGCAATTCAAAATATGGGTAAACTATAAATGGGTCTACGGCTTTCTTACGCGCGTATTCCACTGCCTGGGGTTTCTTCACGGAAAAATGATGTCGTTTTTTGAATGCAGTAAACCACGCCTGCCCTGGAGCTCCATTTTTGAAAGGCGTCGATATGAGATTACGGTTTACATACTGGCCAACCATTTCTAGGACCTCTTTTTTGGTCAAACCGAAACCATATTTTTCCATTAAATGTAGTAACGAAGCTAATTTTGTTTCGACTTCCAAAGTCAGCGCAGTGCTTCTGCCAAGAGAATTGGATTTAAATCTCCTGTTTTTCACATGGTCCATAATAGTCATGCGAGGAATATTATAAATTTGCGCAGCTTTATAGCCACTCAGATGGCCATTTCTAACAGCTTCTGCTGCTTCTTGTAACTTTTGTTTCGAATATGATCCTTTGTTTGTTTTTCTTTTGTAATTGCTTACCATGATTGCAAGCAAAGATATCTGAAAAAAAAAAAAAGATTTATTTCTCCAATATAATGTGGATACCGTAGGGCAGTCTTATGTGCAATGTTTTGTATCGCGCTAAACCTTTTGTATCGGCCGACCCAAAGCAAAGAGGGAATAGGTACCATTTAGGCACAGGAATAAAAAAATACTTGAAAATGAATTAGAAGTTAATTATTTATACGTACCGTTTTTTGTGGAATGAAATAAGTAGGTTAAAAACAGTAAGTACATTCGTCTTCAGGGTAATGATCGTAAATTGCCATATGCAGACAGCTTTGACACCAGAAAAAATCAAAATGTAATAACAATTGTAAGTTCCATTTATGTATCATGAAGTGGGGTGGTAAGTTTAAGTCTGTGTAATAACCACAATGATAACATCTTCTAGACAGTATAAAATGTGTCACAAGCCATGGCCATATATGCTGATTTAAAAGTTCGAAATCATTTCTAGATAAAAAACGATCAACATCCAAAGGCATATCCATTATTTTTTAAGTATTTCTGTAAAAAAAAAAACATTTGTTGGTTTCTCTCGCATAGTCACTATACCTATCTAACGTCAGCAACGTGCAAGCTAAACCGCTGCATTTGGGGTGTATATAAATCGACCCTTCAGGTATAAAAGGCATCAGGGCGTTAGGTAAGGCATTTTTACACTCACTATCAATAATTATCTAGAAACAAAACAAAATGCAAGGCATTTTGTTTTGACCCTTTGAAACCTGAGAAATCGAAATATAATGATTTAAGAATACGCGCACGCTACAAAAAAGGTTGACGATCTGTGCTTCGAGGCAAGACCGGCTTATGACGGACTTACCTCGTGCGTCTTAGACGGTCTTTCCAACTATTGCATTTTAAGGATACATATTTATTACACTTGATATTTCAACATTCTTAGAGTCATTGATCAATTCAATAAAAGAAATATATAGAAGGGCTATTTAACTACTTACGTAATATACACTCTACGCTTCACTTTGTTGGATTCGGTACTTTTTTTCTTTTTCACCGCAACACATGACACTCGTTGTTTGAGATCACAACACGACTAAAAAAGGAAGTCAATTTTCTTCCGCAGTACGACTTACAGCGACATCTATGATTCTGAATTCGAACTAGAACCACAATACTGTTTTACCGAACGAGATGGAGGCGGCATAGATAACCATAACCCAGCGCTATGGCGTTCAGACGGAGATGCCTTGTGTACGGACTTCCCAGCATTGACCTTACCCCCACAAAAAGAAGTCTAAAGGTGTTAAGTCGGGTGAACGAGCTGGCCAGGCATGCGGCCCCAGCCTTCCGATCCAGCGGTCACCGAACAGCTCAGTGAGACGCGCGCGGACGGGGCGCGTAACATGCGGAGGAGCGCCATCGTGTTGGAACCAAGCTCGACGATATTCAGCTAGCGAAACATTATCTAGCATATCTTGTAAATTTTCGTTTATGAAATCAAGATATGCTGATCCATTGAGGCGCTGCGGTAGAAACACTGGTCCTAGAATTCGCCCATTAAATACACCTGCCCATACATTGACGGACCATCGCGTCTGATAACCAGTTTCTTGAGTGGCAGAAGGGTTCACGTTTGACCATACATGAGCATTCCTCCTGTTCCACATCCCGTTTCTCGTGAATGTGGACTCATCGGTCCAGATAATGTGTTCAATAAAGCCAGGCGCACGTTGTTGTTGATCTAACAGCCAACAACAGTACGCACGACGACGAACGCGATCGTAAGGTAGCAATGCTTGAACTTTGTGTATTTTGTATGGCCGCATTCTGTTCCGGCGCAAGACTTTGTGAACTAACCAGTGAGACACTGTCGGTTCACCCCGGCGCCGTAATAATTTCGCCGCACTTCGTGTGCCCAGGCGAGGATTTTGGCGAATTACATTTAAAATACGCTCCTCTGTGTGAACATTCACTTGTTGTCCTCCACCAGCTGCCATCGGAGCAATCGGCCGATTTTCTAAAACTCGCTGAAACGCTGCCGTTATCATGCGAGAGTCAGAAGGATGCCGGAGGTTCGGAAATCTGTCTCGGTAAATCCTCAACGCAAAAGAAGCATTGCCACGGGCTTCTCCTAAACACATCAGCATGTTTCCGTATTCACGAGCACTGTACACGTATGCCTCAGGCATTGTTTATCACGATAAAAAAGCACTAAAAACGTAACAATAATAACAAGACAAGTGTTTTAAACTAAACTATTTAATACGATTCAATACTTATCGCTCGATTACACCTTACGCACGTACGCTCTCGAACTGAGTCGGAAATAGAGGTGAGTCGTATATACTGGTACAGGTATATATACCAAGTATGTGCTTCCCAGTACGGAGCCCGGGTACAGACCGGAATACTGGGTAAATACCTTGAAGGTATGACGTCATACGTATGGGCTAGTATGAAACGGACCGCTACCACAAGGTATCAGCCAGTTCGTGCAGCATCGGTCCGCCGAAACCTCCCGAAGCTACCCGACTGCTTACGGACGAACCCGAAGCGTCATTCGTGCTTTAGGAACGTTCGGACGAACTAATTCACGTGTAAAAAAATACATATGTCTACATTGTCTACGTTCTTAAGGAATATAATTGCGTAATAATGTTATTGCATAAAAAATATTACGAATTTAATTTTTATCATATCAAAGAGTTCCTTAAAAATATATTGTGTGTAATAAAGTGATTTTTAACTACGCAGCTACTCTAGTTAGTCAGTTTAAATAAAATTAATGTTATTTTGCATATAATATTTAGCACTCACTAATAACCATCTTCATATCTCTTACTTGAAATGTCGTACCTACATAATATTGGAGGTATGCCATACCTATCGCATACGTTTACTTAACGAAATCATAACACACCCAAATACTTACAGGTATTTTGAAACCCGGTTTTTGGTCCAGGTATTTGGCGATACCCATACCTTGAAGGCCGGGTATGGAGATTGGCAGGTATGTCTCATGTCTAGTCGGAAAGATACTAACTAGAAAGAACAAGATCAAACAAAGCCGCCTGCGCTGCGCGCGGTGCCGGAATGCCGACAAAGGCTCCGATTCTCGGAAGTAACCGCGCCGCCCGCCGCTATGGCGCCGCGGTATCTTTACATGTACACATAACAGAGACGAAACAGAAAACCAATTCATTTTAATTTTAGGAAATAGGACTTTTTAAATTGTTAGACTTTTCAATAAAATTTAACGGGTTTATTAAATTAATCAAATTATCCACGTTAAATTAATTGAGTTTACTTTCTAAATGAAGGATACAGTCATTGCAATAAACAAGCTCGCGTCGTGTGACTCGACTCACATTGCCATAAAGTTCAAATTCAATTGATTCACGTGCGCTAGTTGTTTGAAACTGTAATCGTAATGAAAATGTTTTAGTCAATCATAGCTAATGTCGGCGATCGTTCACTTTATTTCATTCACTATCCATTATAAACTAACATACAAAACTGTTATTAAATGTAGTCTAAGACACAGTCCATCAATTTAAAACTTGTGATACTTCTGCAATTTACTTATTTTATTTTGGCGGCGTTATACAAAGAATAGGTAAAAATCACCGCATGTACTTGGGGGTCGTTGTCCACGAGTCTGTCGGCGTGCGCGGTGAACCCGAGATCAGCTGATATTTACATTTGAATTTACATCGCTTGCTAAAGCTGTAATATTTTTTTTTTCAAGTGTTTGTGTTTTATCTCAAATAATGGTTCATTTAACTGTTCTCTCAGCATAGTCCACAAAAAATGCAAAAAAAAATTGGTAAAAATTGTTAAAAAAAAATACAAAATTTTTTATGCATAAGTATCGACAATAACTAGCCCTATCACCTGTCTTCGTTTTCGGAAGCGTTCCCCTTACACCCGTTATTACCAAAAAAAAAAAAAAACAATATACAAACAGAATTTGTGTAGATCTAAATGTTTCTGAATGATGTCTTTCATTAGCAGCTTATTTTAATGTCTCTTGTTAATAGAAAAAATAGTGAGTGCTTTTATCTTCATTTCTTTAGTATTGAGTGTTCCATAGACTGTATGACAAAAGAAATAGATGTAGTAAACAATCTCGTTCAGTCACAGAATACCCGATGCACCAATATTATCTTGCGGTCGCAAATCTTTTAGAATTTAGGGGTTTCGTTTGAAGAAATACTCAAAATGCGTTACGTGGAATATTTTACTAGCAACACGTCTAGTGTTGTAGCGTCTTCTCGGTGCCTTGTTTCGGGGTGGATGGCATAAATCCCCGGAACGTATTCAAATTAGAAACGTTTTATAAGGTTGGTTTCTAGTTAATTTCGACGCTACTGGTTAGCAGTGAAGAAAAATACCTGCGACACCAACGTTATTGTAAATTTTTAGTGCCTCAGAGTTAGACGGTGGATTTGCTGTCCATATCACCTAAAAAGTTTTTAGTAGAGAGTTCTTATTCAGATGTATCGCAAAGTAGACCTTATGGGATCGCATTGTGAGACTGAACGAAAAGTATATTATGTAAAATTAAATATTATATTGTTTATTTACATATTTAGCATTAATGACGGTCTGACGTAACTATGTCATCTTTTAGCTATAAGTTTTAGAATTACAGAATACAAACGATTATATTGCCCAAGCAGGGCAAGTTTTAAAATGACGCATTCCAATCTTTCAGTAACAGCGCCTTTTGTGTCCTTTATACGTAATAGCCATTAGGTAATTTCAGGATCTCCTCAAAAGTAACGAGTACTTTTGAGTATTGTTGTGAACGATGGGCCTTGACAACTCTTGTAGGTGCAACAACAGAAAAGTAATAAAATTGACGGACACCAAACTCAACTCAAAAAACCCACTAGCCGTTGCTAAACATGACGTTACTGAAATCGGGTATAATATGTGTACACTAGTACTAATACAGAGTGGAACAACATACGTACGTAATGAATTTAGACCTTATTGCAATCGTAGTAAAGAACTTTTTCATTATGTATGTTCGGCCGGTACCTCACTACTTATATATGTCGCAGGCATTTGGTTAAATTTGCCAGCTTATTGGAGGCCTGCGCCTTTCAATAAACACCGGCATCCAATTGGATACTTAAGCCGATAGTTAATTGTACTAGAATCATTCAGCGTTTAACAACTGGGTCGACCAAGATTCAGACAAGTGATTCAAATTTAGTTCAGTTTTTTCCACTGCGGCGCTAGTAGTCACCAAAACCAAAATGGAGTCAATACCGTGAATGTTAGTTTTCGTTCTTGTGTGCAATTTTAAGTGAAATTCAAGTGTCATATTGTCCAAATAGTATGAAAACATGGAGGTGCCAATTTTACTAAATGACTACATGACATTCAGCCATCTGATTAAACGTTACGCTTAATGACTTGGCTAGTTATCTTTCAGGTATTTGATTGGATGAACCGTTTAATGAACGGCCTAGGTGTCCAATTAGCTAGCTAATTTAACCAGCTGGCTGCGACATAATCTTCAGGTAACATTTTAAAAATATTTTTTTTTTTCAGAAAATTTCATCGACGCATTTTTTCAAAATGGCGGCGAGAATGAAAAATCTTAATCTACCGTTTTTTTAAAAACTATAAACTTTAGAAAAAACATTCAAGAAGTAAAGTGTCTTTAAATTCACTTCACTTCACTTCAAAAAACACTCTTAAATTAAAAAAAAAAAATCAGGGATTTTTGAAAAATTTGATTTTTTGAAATTTTTGGAAATCAAAAATTGTCTCCAAAAATTCTGAAAAAAATTGAGTGTTTTTTGAATAATTTAAAGATACCTTCTTATTTTTTTTTTTAAAAAACCTCTTAATGTTCGAGTGCCATGATCACCTCTGATCATAGTAAAAAGTTGATACCTTTGCGGTATCATTGCGAAAAAAATGCGATAAAAAAAATATCTTGAAAATTTTCACGTTTTTCACGTTTTAATCGGCTGTATTTTTTTTTAACGGTGTCTAATCGAAATTTTGAGATTCTGAAAGAGCATCAAATTTCGCGTAGGAATAGAGCATGACATTATGGGCATTATTTTTTGGTCCGATAACATAATAAATAAACACGTTGAAAAGTTAGTAACCATAGTTCACCATAGTTCGAATGCACGCTTATGCGACACACTGAATCTAGTCGTTTCTAGCACTCGCCGGCCGCTGCCGAGGCACCGCTCGCTTCGCTCGCTCGGCTCGTGCATAGGAGGTCACAGTTTTAACCTGTGTAAGTGTACTATGTGAGCTCGAGTGTATCGCACAAGCGTGCATTCGAACTATTGTGAGTCGCAGTACAGTTTTGTCGTACAAGTTATGATTTGGTGATCATTTACTACATTTGGTGTTCGAATACAATTTAAAGAGCAGTCGTGACTAAAATAGCTAGTACTATTGTAATTTTAGACTTTATTTTTCTGGTGTCAAGCATATATTTTTGGTTAAAGAACTAAGGGTATCAAAGCATTTTATGGTGATCATTATATTTAATCCCTTTTTGTTTTCCTTTTCTTTTGCTTATATCTCGAAAATGGCGTTTCCTATCGCAAAAATAATGAAATTTTCGACCCCCCTTTACAACCCCTTCACATATAAATCTCAACACGTGGGTAATATTTATTTTATTTTTCGAAGAAAAAGTGAAAAATTCCATATAAAACACGTCCATTGCGCGCGCCTTGGTCTCAAAAAATTCATTGCGTAGCACACCCAAGTAAAAGCTGAAGAGTTAAGTACGTTTAGTGTTGGATAGCCCATTTATCGAGGAAGGCTATAGACTATATATTATATAAGGTCACGCAAAGACCCTTAGGAGCCGAGCACAAAAAAAACGTCACGCATACAAAGACCTCGCACGGGCAGGCGATTCGATGCGATGGGATGGGTTGGTAGCAGGAAATTTTACGCGGACGAAGTCGCGAGCAGAAGCTAGTAAGAAATATTATTTAAAATAGGTAGAGAGATACCTACACGTTGTAGAAACACGAAAAAGGTACCTACCTGCCAAATCAAAACATTTTATAACGTAGTACCTACCTGTGCACTGGAATAAATTGTTTTTTTTTTTTTACTTTTCAAATGAATCAATCTTCGCGAGATTGTCCGACTGGGCCTTGGGTAAATCCGACTTCCATGTTTCCTATCTACCAATATCATAAAACATAAATAAACAAGAAACAACGATTAAACTCCGCAAATCATAACAACGCAATGCGGCGCGTGGCGGGCGATCGAGCCTCGTGACGTCATCAGCAGTTTCGCGCGCGCGGCGTGCGTTTTAAAACTCCCTTTTTTTAAAGTTTAATAACTTCGTAATTTCTCGATGGATTTGAGTGATTCAAAAAGAAATGAACTCAGATATTTATATTGTATTCGATGTAGTATTCAAAATTGCTATATCCTTTTGTCGAATTGATCCTCATTATATAATCAAAAGAAAATGTATTGGTGTTTTCTCGCTGTAATAGCAATGTTGAGGGTATTATATTTGATAAGAAAACCCTATTATATACTTATTTTCTCTGGCACTTTAATTTTTGGATACAAAATGTTCGAAACCTGTGTTGATCGACTATTGTTGCTAAACCGGTCAAAAATTGCGTCACTTGTAAGTATTATAGCAGTAGTATTAAATTTCAAAACGTCCAAAATCTCATGAAAACCGAAAAGTTGCTGTAATGTGCCAAGAGTTGTTATGGGGCTGGTCCTTAGGTGGGCGTTTTTATAAAAGTTTGTATGGTGAAAAAATTTAGGCAAAGAAAAAAAATTACATGATATTGGGGTTTTCTTTCTTCAGATTGACTCTATAATTTATAAGTTTTGTTACAAAAACAAAAAATAAAACAAAATTTAGGTAAATCCTGCCAAAATTGCTATTTGAATGGGCAATGACCTGAAATATTCTTCCACTGCGTTACACATTATGTACTGCCGTTTATAGGTTAATTAAAAGATAAGTACAATGAACAATCGTTATTTATTAAAGGAACTAAACATATTGTTTTATATTCTTCCGAAATTGTAATATAAAAATAAACAAACAAAAAATAATCATCATTTTCTATCCTCTGAGTTACACTATGATTAAATAAACTTAATAAAGTTTTGTTTATTTGGCAAAAAACGAGATCTGAATTAAAACTTATACAAGTAATGAAATAACAGTATCGACTAGGTCAATCTTAATTAAATATATCAGATCTTCTTTATTTAACAATCAAAATATTATGTAAAATGATTTGCCTCAGCAGGGGGACCGTCACTCAGCGGAAGTGTGTGGAAATAGTAAGGCATAATTTACACCAAACACTTATCACCATAAAAAACAAAGATATTACTTACATTCCTCCCTCTCACCGAGAGGAGGCCTGTGTCCCAGTAGTGGGAACATTATAGGCTGATAATGATTACTTACAAAATTTAAAGGTCTACCCACCAAAACAAATTTCGCAAATAAAATCGTTATAACAATCTTTAGGTATAATCTCACTATGGCAAGTAAAACAAACAAAATTTTTACACGCTATACATTTTTTCATTAACTGCAATGATGTGCGAATTTTACATTTATGGCACTCAGAGTGACGGCTGACGACATTTCTGATAGACTTTTGTTTTTTTGGAAAATTATTTTCTTTATTTAATTTTGGTATCTTTTGTTCTTGAAAGTCAGACTTTTCTTCTTGAATATAATGTCGCTTTCTATCAGTTATTTTAAGTTTTCTGTCTTCAACATTGACGTCTGTCTCGCCTAAAACTTCTAGATTATCACTTAAATCACACATTTCTACAAAATTATTTAAATCAAATAACAAATCTTCCTCTAAAGGAATTATAATTGAATCTAATGCCACACCGCTTACCCCGTATCCTTTGTCTTGTTGTTCTTTTTCTTTGGATCCTATTATGTCACCACAGACTTCTTTGCCTATCTTTTCTTTCTCCTTTTCTCTACAATTAAATGTCACAAAATAAGTATCTTCTACTCTCTCTTGTTTTTCCCTTTCCTGTCCTTTGTCACTACCTGTGTCTACTTCTATAATGTCTTCCATTACCTCCAAATTTCCAGCAATTTTATTTTTTTCTTTGGGTGACACAGATATAACATTTTTTGAAATAAGATTTGGCATTGCATGAATTTCAGCTGTTACTGTAACTTTGCTAGGAAGATTAGAGGAACTCAGTTCAGTTTGTTGGGTAGGCTTTCCGTAGGTATGAATACGTAAGCCAAAGCAATCACACAATCCTCTGTTGAAGCCACAAAAACAAGATAGTGAGCGATATTGAATTTCGCCAGGTGATTTAGCAATAACTTGGTGTGTCTGCATAGTGTCTGTTAAAGGTTTCAAGTCTTCTGGAACCAGTTTATTTATATTGTCGATATCACTGTCGATTATATAAAGACATTTCACAGACTTCATGCATTTTGACAATAGCTCCACAGCTTGCTCACCACAGGAAACATCATTTCCATAAGCAACCTGTTTGTCCAAGGACCTCTTTACTGTACCGCCTATACCATCTGCCACTGATTTTCCGTGGCCGCTCTCGGTGAATGACCATGTTGAGTACTCAAGACCTAATTTAAAGGTAAATAAATTGTGTAAAAAAAAGTTTTTTTTTTGCCGGTACTGCGTACACGGACCATCTGAGTAAAAGTGAATAACTTTAAGCAAAGGATTGTGCTCTTTGGCTAACTTTATGACCGGCAAGAGGTGAGCCCATATAGCTGCTGGATCATGGGCGTTTTTATCAGCAATACTGCAGAATGATTGTGAACCTTCGGCCCAGTAAATCATTCCTGTATGTAGGGTAAATTGTTGTTTCGCGGCACCGAAGTGCATAGATTGTACTTCCTCGGCTAGTTTAACACAGTAATTCTCTGAAAAGTCACAGAGAATAACGGCTTCATTTTCTTTTAGTTCGGTTATACACTTTCGGTATTGGTGTTGCTGATGTTTCCAATTGTAATAATGTTTTTTGAAATGCGGTATGCTACTTTTAAAGTTCTGAATTAATGTTTCCACGTTTCCTGTTTTTATTACTTTCGCCATTCGCTTTGTTTTTACAGTTTTATTATTTCCTTTTTTAGTGTCTTTGTATTCATGATTTATATTCTCCCACTGTTCCCATTCTATAACTTCATTTATATGTCTGTCTTTTATATCGTACTCCAAACCTTGTCCTTTACATAGATCACATTCACCATACATACATTTTTTGGACTTAATGTTACAGGTGAAATGAGCCAAAAGATTTTCGAGTACTTTATATTTTGTCAAAACTCCAAGTTTTTGTAGTGCAGAAAACATTTTTTCAAAGTTGCTGTGTTTGATACAGATGCAAGTATCTCTTTTCTGTACAGTAGGCGATATGACATAAAAAGGTCGATATTTATAAAATGTGGCAAACGATTTTGTTCCACCATCTGCACGATAAATCTTATATACATTAAATAGCGTATCGGTAAGATACCTAATCTGCTCTTTTTGTTTTTTCAATGTGCGGCACTCTTTTTTCCCTGACGTACTTTTGCTTATATCATCTCTCAAGAAAAAACATAGTATTTCTTTGCTAATTTCATTTTCTTTGGTTGTTCTAGTGGTTTTTCTTGCTATTCCCTTTAAACCCAATAGTTTTGAAACAAATGTTTTCTTTTTTAATTTTTTTGTGGTTTCATTTTCTGTTAAAATTTTAAAAACATTCCTTTCTTCGTATTTCTTACACTTTTCATATGACGTTTTCAAACAACTCTCTAACAGTTCATCTCTAGCTTTCATTTTACTAATAGTTTCTTCTAGACTTTGAACTTTTTTACTAGTTTCCTTTTTATAACGATAAAACTTCTTTCTTGACGTCTCAAGTGCGGTTTTCAAATACAGAATTCTCTTTATGGCGGCATTATACTTTCGGGCTAATCTATTTCTATTTAACGCCCTCTTCTTATTTCGAGTTTCAGGATTCACAGTAGATGATATCTTTTGGTCATTTTTACCCGTAGTTTTATTTTTCTTCTGCTTCCGTTTCTGCTCCCTCCATTTTTTCCGTCTTTTTTCTTTGTCGTCTTCTGTTAGCTCAGATATTTTTTTACTTTTATTTTTAACCCGAGCTGCATGTTTTTTCTTTACTTCTTCGTATTTCTGTGGATCTGCTTTCAACTTCTCTCTATATTTTTTCATGCGTTCTGCAGGTGTGAGAGCCATTTTGACACCTAAGAAACCAACAAAAAATTATTAATCCTTTTATCGTTATAAATGCAAAAGTATGGATGTTTGTTTGTTAATCTATCATGTTGAAACGGATGAATAGATTTAGATGACATTTAGCACACAAAAAGAGCTGTATATCGTGGACTAACACATAGGCTACTTGTTGAAGTGTTCCCTGGGAAGCGCGATAAAGACTTTCTGTGATAATTTGATAAACCAAACATCAAGCGTGCGAAGCCGCAGACCGTCGCTAGTTTAATTTAAATTACTGTCTAGCGATCGCCTGGTGAACGATGTCAACTAAAGTATGTAATACAAAAATTACATTACGGATAGCGTTAACAGAATTACTTAATTTTTCAGCTTTAAAACAAACAACAACATCGCGTGTTTATCACAAAACAACCGTATGTCGCAAATAATGTTTGTAACATAGTTTAATTTAAAAAAAAAAAACCATATAACTTCAAGCCTCGACTGGCTGTAGTAAAATATGCAGGACAAAATAATGTTCAAATATAATAAAATTCATATATTATACATATTTATGTATTGTGTATATCTTTTGTTGGAGATCCTAAATAAAAAGATATATTGTATTGCTAGATAATTAATTAACCCAGTATACACGAGGGTTTACGTTCCACTGAGTTACGAAAACCTATCCACTTAGTGAATGTTTCTCAGCTGACGTAACGGAATTTAAGGTTAAGTTAAGTTTTTATTTTTTAATCGGTTAATAACACGTCTAATTCAGTAAAATTGTTGCCTAATTATCAAATAATAGATTATATGTCTAGTAAATACTTTTAAAAACAGTAAAACAAGCGTACTTACTATGTAATCCTCGTAAATCAACGGAATTTTTAAACTGCACTTTAACCGGTGTACCTTTCTTATCGATGTTACCGAACTGTGAATGAAAGCAAAATGGCTGGACTTGTTGCGAACCAAATTGTAGGGTTGCTAGTTTATCAAAACAGTACTATAGTAGTAGATTCTGATAGCTCTTCTGAAAATATTTGCGTAACTCAGCCGAATTTTCCACCATGGCCAATTTTTATAACATTTACAAAATTATTTATTTCATTATATTTTAAAACACTGATTAAATCTTCATTCGTAAAAATGGAAAGAGAGCTTTACGTTTCTTTTAATGAAATCATAAATTTTAAAATATCTCGATTCTAATTGAAACAGCGAGGTAAAATGTCTGACATGAACAAGATGGGACAGTGATAAAAAATAAGAATTGCAAACCAAACTAAAATTTTTGTTCATAATTTATCGTTTAATTAAAACAATAACGGTCGTAATATAATGCCTAATATTCCAATTTCTTTAGAAAATAAGACTAACCAGAGTGCGGGATACAGTTTCGTGTAAATAAAAATAAACTCTAGGTGGACAACGGAAAACTGCCCACTACAAACAAATAAAAAAATGCCCAGGTACCTAAGAGCCGCGACCACCTCCGGAAACGACTACAGAGTGGAACGAAAGGCTTGATCCAGAAAGCGGTAGATGTCCTTAGACTTGGTAAGGCCGGCTTGATAACTTCTTTTTGGACTGCTGACCATTGGTAACTTGGTTTTTTATACTTTCGAAAGGTAATTATTTATATTGTAGATAGAAGTATCGAAAACTAAACTACATGAGAGTAAACTGAATCATTTCAAGCAAACTGATGTTTGTATAGCAATCAGTCAACGAAAATAATTGATAAAGAAATTGACCCCTACAACAATTTGCCGTGTTATGTTTCATATAACTGTCAAAAAATGACTTGTGATTTCGATATACGGATAATTTATGACTTGTGTAAAACAAGTGATGCAAAAAATATTTGTTAGTGTTGTTATTTTTCAATGAAATAAATCTCTAAATAGTATGATGTTATGAAATTAGTGTATCTGCTTTATTTCCGAATAACTCGTCTACTACTGAGCGAAGCGCCTACTGGAAGTTAAGAGTTATATTAGTACACGCACGACGACAAAGGTAAATTTAGGGTTGAGTATGTGCACAGATAGTGGCGTAACTTCAGATCAGCTCGGTGCAAACTTAAGTTGTTGTTTTTTTAAACTGAATTTGTCATCAATATATCATATTAAGAATGGACCCTTCTAAATAAAATAATTAATTTTAATCGCATCGTCGCGGTGTTTTTTTTTTCATTTATTAATTAGGGAACAAAACTAAATATAAATAGAAATATCGTGTGACTGTCTGGCGTGGTCACCATCAGGGATCTTAATTTTGATGACACATTTAGTCGCCTAAAATCAGAATGAAACCGGGTGAAAACGGGCATAGTCTGTCACTGGTTTAAAAGTTATCAGGGTTTTAAGTGACCGATCTCGGGAGCGTCTATTCCAGGTTAGCCCATTTGAATCTCAAAAGCTAGGGCACTTCACGAGTACTACATACTTTGTACTTGCTTGTTACCAATGTATGGAGAAATTGAATTCTGTAAATCTTTGTAAATACACACCGACTAAATCGGTGACTTGGCAAAAAATTGCGACTACATTTTTGAGAAAACAGATCTTCGCTAAATGCCCTAGCTTTTGAGACATAAATGTGGCCACAGCGTAATCCCCAACTATGAGACCGTCGTCAGATAATAAAGTAATACAAAGTCCATGGATAGAACCAATAGATTTAATGTCTTCGTGCCGTGCTTCACCTTTGCAGTGAATGACTGAATGCCCGGATAGCACGACACGCTAGCATCAATGACACATCCGTCGTGCTCTTGTCATCGCCGGGGTGCCAGCTTTTCTAGAACCCAATGGCTTGGCACGCGACGATGTAAAGAGACCAGATGGAATGACCATAATGCCTTGGAAGTTAGGTCAGCTTTTAGTGTGGGATGCAACATGTATCGACACCCTTGCGCCATCCCATCTTCTTAGCACGGCGGGCTGTGTTGGAGCGATTGCTGCAGTTCCGGAAAACCTCGAAATGGCGCAAATATTCCAACCTAATTGGAAATTATCTGTTCGAGCCGTTTGGGGTTGAAACTCTAGGGCCATGGGGTCCGAGTGCCCACATAGTATTCCGGGACATTAGGGCTGGCCTATTGTTTGGCCAAAGAATCAGTATCGCCATACAAAGTGGCAATGCTACTAACATAGTTTAAGGTACTATCATTAACACAAGTTTTGTATAATACTTATACATGTTAGTTTTTTTGTGACATCTACCAACCTGCACTGGGCCCGCGTGGTGGATTATGGCCCGCTCCCTCTCACCGAGAGGAGGCCTGTGTCCCAGCAGTGGGAACGTTATAGGCTGCTGATGTGATGTTAGTTTGTAAGTATACTGTGTGTAAGGCACAGCCCTCCACAAACAGAGTGCATTCAGTTCCTTATTTTGAACAACCAACAATCACACAATTGCGATTTTCATTTCGCGAATTCCTAGTGTGGTCCCTCAGTTCACGCACATACATTTCACCGGAATTTTTCTCAGGTTTTTTTAATTATATTATTACGTTTTTTCAGCGTTTTCAGTTTTATTTCAATGTAAAATTACATTCTCCTCCTATCTACCTCCTTCTGCGAAGCAGTAATGCTCGCGAAGGAGGAGGCGGGGTGCGTGAGGGAGTGGCAGGCTCTGCACCCTCATGTCCCTAGCCGCCGCAGTCGGAGACGCCCCGGGCGTCGGGAGTCGATAACGGACTCCCGGCCACCGTAGGCGCGTGCTTGCGGGCGGCGAGCTAGCCATTGCTCGCCGCCCGCAAGCTCGCGCCTACGGTGGCCCGGTAGCGAATTTACAAAGGCTATACTATTTTAGTCACGAGTCAGACTCTAATCAGTGAGCTTTTGTTTCTGAATATTACTCGACAATACCTAGTCTATCTCAGTAAAAAAATTGACTCAAATTGACTAGCTTTTTGTTTTGATATTTTCAAAGAAAATGCACGGACAAAACCTAGTACCATTTCAGTCACGCGTGGACGAAATCCCATCCATGGTTAATACCCCGACTCAGACTACCCCGACTCGGATAGGTTAGGTTAGAAGGCTAAGGCGGGAGCGAAGCGGAGCGGAGCTCCCGCCTTAGCCTTCGTGGTTATTTTTTTTTTTAACCACCCAGAAATAGGAGCCCCGCGGAGCGGGGCTCCGTCAACCTACCTTAGCGCAGGTGGCAATCAGTTACATACATATTAATTTTGAATACATATTAATCAAATAGATAAGCTTCAATTATAGGTTGATAGTTACATGGCAACTGTTATCATTTTAATTGCTCGTTTCTATTATGTATTTGATAAACAAAAATAAAACGAATTAACAAACGAGAAGTACTTTTATTAGGTAAAGAACACTACCCACTTGTTGCGAGTATAAATTTAAAAATATCTCGCCAAAAGCTTAGCTATTCGAGTGATATGTATTATATAGAACTAGATTTTGTCCGTGCATTTTCTTTGAAAATATTAAAACAAAAAGCTAGTCTATTTGAGTCAATTTTTTTACTGAGATAGACTAGGTATTGTTGAGTAATATGCATAAACAAAAGCTCACTGATTAGAGTCTGACTCGTGACTAAAATAGTATAGCCTTTGTAAATACGCGGCCCGGTAAGGACCAGGCTCGGGTCGACGGCGTGTTGTGTTCCATGCCTAAAAGAGATGTCAGCAGTACTGAAGGGGTCTGTTAGGACTGATGCCTGCCAGGGTCGCGAGATTCGTTCGATACGAGTTACCGTGGCCCTGGCATATGGGCAACTGAAGGAACACGGGTGGGTTTTAGTAAAAGTCTGACACGCCCTCCCGCTCCGCCCAGAGCGGGAAAAGTCATTTGATGATTGGCCAAGTGCGAGTCGAACTCACGCACCGAGGGTTCCGTACAAACCTGTAGGTATTCACGGTTTATGCATAAGGTTTATGTTCATGACATAAAAAGTTTTTTTTTTATATTTGAGTTGATTGAATGAAAGGTAAATTGCGGTTTATGATTTATTAAAAAAAAAAACTACTCCCTAGATCTCGTTCAAACCAATTTTCGGTGGAAGCTTACATGGTAATGTAGGTACAGACGCCACCAGGTCAAGCTACCCGAAACTGTAAATTTTTCCCAATGAACCTTGAACCTAATGCTCTAGAAACAAAGTCGAAAATCTATCAAAGAAATCTGACAGATTGTAGTAGCTTGATGTGTTGGTGTCTGTACATCATTTATTTTTTATAGTTTTATCATTCTTTTATTTTAGAAGTTACAGGGGGGGGGGGGGGGGGGGCACACTGTTCAGTTTCGAAAAAAATGATATTAGAAACCTCAATATCATTTTTGAAGACTTATCCATAAATACCCAACCAATGAGCTTATCGAAAAAAAAATTTGGAGTTTCAGTTGTGTGGGGAACCCCAAAATTTATTGATTTTTTTCTATTTTTGTGTGAAAATCTTAATGCGGTTCACAGAATACATCTCATCATCATTTCAGCCGCAAGACGTCCACTGCTGGACATAGGCCTCCCCCATTTACCGCTAATTTGACCGGTACAATTTTTGGGGGGATTTGCCATAATCGCCACGCTTGGCAGGCGGGTTGGCGATCGCAGTATGGTGGTAAAATACATAGAGAACGCTGCTGCCCATTCTCAGTAAGTCCCTTAGTCGCCTCTTACGACACCCACGGGAAGAAATGGGGTGGTGCTATTCTTTACGTCCGGAATCACACGGTAGGTACAAATACATCTACTTACTAAGTTTCAACAACATAGCCTTTATAGTTTCGGAAAAAAGTGGCTGTGACATACGGATGGACAGACAGACATGATATGAATCTATAAGGGTTCCGTTTTTGCCATTTGGCTACGGAACCCTAAAAAAAGTATATGTCTATGGGTCGTTGTAACCTGAAAATAAAATGTTTATTATTATTAATGCTGCCAGCCTTTTGGGCACGATTCCGGTTGACAACGATGCAGACGAATTTTTTTATGCTTTATATTTAATTATTTTTATAATTACAGCTTGGAAAAAAGAGTCTGATGCGGTGACACTTGGAACTAAAATACATTATTTGTGTTAACACTGTTTTATTTGTCAACTACAGGTACAGCTTTGCAAAAATGAGTCTGGAAAAATGAGGGCGCTTGTTTTGCAGGTATACCACCCTTTAGACTAGGACTAAAAAGATAAGATACTTGTTGTTTTAATCAATACACACACGAGATCCCGGGAATTCTCAATAGTCAAAATTTCAAGGCACCCAGGCAGGCGCTTTACTTTGTGTAAATAATTTCATCACCACTGCTCTCAAACGGTGAAGGAAAACATCGTGAGGAAAACGGCATGTCTTAGAACCAAAAATTCGAAGACATGACATGTGACATCTACCAAACCGCACTGGGCCCGCGTGGTGGATTATGGCCCGCTCCCTCTCGCCGAGAGTAGGCCTGTGTCCCAGCAGTGGGAAATGTGCGTGTGGATTGAGAGATCTTTTTGAAAATCTCTTCCAATCCCAACCAAATTATAAAAGGATTTAGGAAATAATTGTGAAAACTTCATGGTAAGGTATAAAATTTGTGAAACCTAAACAAAGAAAGAACTCATTAACTGGATCTCTCAATCTGGACAACTGAAGAAAAAGCCATAACGCGTATTCAAGAATATACTGCCTATGTGTTTATAATTTGTATTTTAATTAATTGTGAAGGATTTGTGAAAGCTGCTAAACAAAATTTCGATTCGTTTCAAAGCCACGTTTAAGATTTATAACGGTTTATATGGATCACTCAGAGTAGACAATTTTCAATTGAGTGATCTTGTAAAACATGACCTAATACTGAAAAAGTATGAATTATTATCATGTTTATTGCAAGTTATACTTCTGGGAAAATTTGTGAAACAAAAATCGTGATTGAAATCTAACTGGTTCAAGAGAAAATGAAAATCTTGTTTTTTGTCGATCGTCCCAACTGAGAGATCATTATTTTGAACTATATTTAATAAACCAAAACTTATAGGTAGAAGGTAGATACATCAGAAATTGTGAAAAATGTTGTACTAAAATTTGACGAATCAGTCGTCCCTGTAAGTGTTATACTTAAAATCATTTTTTACAATCCTTGAGGAAAACGTTGACTAGGGTGACCATATCGCCGGTCGGAATCATTACAGGTACAATTCAAATTATGATGCACTTTAAACGTTTTTATACAAGTAATTTTTGTCTGGTTTCACTACATAATTTAAATAATATAAAATTACGTGACAAGTTGATTAATGACAAGTTTCTGCAAAGTTAGGTACTGTATGTGTAGTGCTCTTACTAAGGAATTCTAAGTTTGTAATTCTAATTCTAAGTAATTCTTACACACAAAAAGTTCAGAAATTTTAAGGTAACCAAAAAACGAACTTTTTTTATTTTCTATCGTAATTATATAATAGGATGTAACCTAATCAATAAGTTCGCAAATCACAATGAATATATACAATGTTAGCGTGAATAGGGTAGTCGAAAAAAAAATCGGACAAAATAAAAAAGTATGTCTACCCTACTCAAGGTTTTCCTTAAGGATTGTAAAAAAACCGGCCAAGTGCGAGTCGGACTCGCGCACCGAGGGTTCCGTTCAAACCTGTAGGTATTCATGGTTTATGCATAAGGCTTGTGTTTATGAAATTAAATGTTATTTTTTTAATTTTTATATTTGAGTTGATTGAATGAAAGGTAAATTGCGGTTTACGATTTATGACGTATAAAAAAAAACTACAAATTACAGGGACGACTGATTCGTCAATTTTTAGTACAACATTTTTCACAAATTCTGATGTATCTACCTTCTACCTATAAGTTTTGGTTTATTAAATATAGTTCAAAATAATGATCTCTCAGTTGGGACTATCGACAAAAAACAAGATTTTTATTTTTTCTTGAACCAGTAAGACTTCAATCACGATTTTTGTTTCACAAATTTGCCCAGAAGCATAATTTGCAATAAACATGATAATAAATCATACTTTTCAGTATTAGGTCATGTTTTACAAGATCACTCAATTGAAAATTGTCCACTCTGAGTGATCCATATAAACCGTTATAAATCTTAAACGTGGCTTTGAAATGAATCGAAATTTTGTTTAGCAGCTTTCACAAATCCTTCACAATTAATTAAAATGCAAATTATAAACACATAGGCAGTATATTCTTGGATACGCGTTATGGCTTTTTCTTCAGTTGTCCAGATTGAGAGATCCAGTTAATGAGTTCTAACTTTCTTTGTTTAGGTTTCACAAATTTTATACCTTACCATGAAGTTTTCACAATTATTTCCTAAATCATTTTATAATTTGGTTGGGATTGGAAGAGTTTTTCAAAAAGATCTCTCAATCCACACGCACATCAGTGGGAACGATAGATGGAGGATGATGATGAGAAAATATCGGGCATATAACACAATGACAGAGGAGCTACCTGTAAAGTGTTGATAAATAAAGTAGTGTTGGCACAAAAAATATATTTAAGTTCCAATTGTCACTGCGTCAGACTCTTTTTTGCCAAGCTGTAGCATCTCTGTCATTGTGTTATGATCCTACTTGTATTTCACTTATTTCCAGAAATCTATCAATTATTATTGCTTTTTACATATACAAAATTAATGAAACAACAAGAAGTAGTGGTAGAGCAGTGATATACCAAGTTATCCTAAGATTTTTGGCGGAATCGGAAGCGGAATAAATTTTGTCTCCGATTGACAATGTTTTCGAAAGATCTGCCGACATGACAGGTATTTATCCAATGAATTTATCTTTTAGTCAATGCCAGTCATTTTTTTTCCTTTCTAATACTTAGTTTTAACGGAACTATAAGATTCAAGCAATTTTGTTGTTTTATTTATTAATAGATTATTGAGGTTATGTTTACTAGATTGACAAATCGCGTTTACGTGGACTCTTCATAGTTGATACTTGAAATTGAAAAATGTAAGTACATAGAATAAATACGGTTGTTTTTATAATTTATTTAAGGTAAATCTGACAATACAATAAGAAAAATTGTTGATGAAGGTGAAAAATTAAGGATTTTTTTCTACGCCTTGAAAACACCGAATAGGTCACCCGAAGAAAGAATTAGATGATTTTGATCTGTGTGCAATTAGACAAAAAGTTCACTTTTTTTGCACTTTAAAGAAACAGGCAAGTATTTTTTGCTAGTGCTAATATCGCATACCACATACCACAGTAAAAAAAAGTATAATTTTCATTCATTATGTTTCAGGTGCCTGTTCTACGTAATTTATTACCTATAGTTAGAGAAGACTTGGGAGCCGTGAAAATCTAAAAAAGCTATTATGCTCTTTAGGTTCCTCATATAAGAAATTAAAATTGGCAGATCAGTGCTCATGGTTAAATCTTTTATAGCCGCGAAAAGGGAGAAATTTCCCAGTGGAACTACAAAAACAAATAATTCATTGGTATGAAAGTTAAATCCATTCATCATACAAGGTCAAGAAATTAAGGTGATTTTTGTATACCTCTGCTTAACCCTTCGAGGAATAGACGTATGATGTTATGTCAAATTTTTATTAATAATAAAACCTAAATTAAAGCGTGTTTTTTCATTTTCATTAAGATAGTGATAGTGGTATGTAACTCACATAAACATACCTTTTTTTTTTGGCTGGGAAATCATCAAATGACTTCTCCCGCCCTGGGTGGCGCGGGAGGACATGTCAGACTTTTACTGACTAGAACCCACCCGTGTTCCATCAGTTGCCCATGTGCCAGGGTCACGGTATCTCTTTCGAAAAATCTCGCGACCTTGGCAGGCATTGGTCCTATCAGACCCCTTCAGTTTTGTTGACATCTCTTTGAGGTGCGCGTGGAATACTACGCGCCGTCGACTCGAGCTTGGTCCATACCGGGCGGCGAGCTACCCATTGCTCGCTGCCCGCAAGCTCGCGCCTACGGTGGCCGGGAGTCCGCTATGGACTCCCGACGCCCGGGGCGTCTCCTCCTGTGGCGGCTAGGGACGTGAGGGCGCAGAGACTGTTACTCCCTCACGCGCCCCGCCTCCTTCTTCGGGAGCATTACTGCTTCGCAGAAGGAGGTGACGGCTTCCCATTCCCTCTCGCTCCGTACCATGTCTCGCAGGGCCGGACGCGAGAGGTCACCGCTACCGATCGCCTCCATGAGGACACGGCGGTGCTCCACCCAGGCAGGGCAAACTTCCATGGTATGCACCACCGTGTCCTATAAAAGATCCTCACAATGGAAACACCCGGGCGTATCCTCCCGCTTTATCCTGAACAGGACCCCACCAAAACACCCATGCCCGGTGAGAACCTGCGTCAGGCGGAAGGTGAGGACGCCGTGACGCCTCTCTATCCACTCCTCAAAGAGGGGACTTACCGCCGCAATTGTGGCGTGCCCAGCACTGGGTTGCGACAATCGTAGCCACCATGTCGCCATGAGATCACACTGGAGCTCTGTCCACCGTGCCGCGATTTGTCGTGGCAGCGGAGTTTCGTCCCGGCGTTTCGCCTCCTCGCACCACTCCCACATGTACGCGAGGACCTTTGCCTCCAGATCCCATGGTGGCACTCCGGCAAGCAGGCTCCTCGCACGAGACCGTGTGGTATCCCCGGATTAACCGGATGGCCAGGACCCTCTGGGCTGCACTCAACCGGCGCGCTGGGCGCAGCCTCAATGAGGGCGCCCACATCGGTGCCCCGTAGAGGGCCATGGACTGCACGACCCCCATATAGAGCCTTCGGCAGGAGGCGTTTCGACCCCCCAGATTGGGCAGGAGCCGCTTTAACATAAACATACCTGACGCCATTGATATGGCCCGCATCTTTCGAATACAACATGTTATAGGTAGTCTCAGACTTCCGATTAGTTTCCGGCAGTGAGCAGCTGTTTATCGCCTTCTTGTCGACTTTGAACTGTCAGAATTAAGAGTATTCCTTTATTATCATTCATTACATATTCAATACAGGCTGCAAATGCGATTGCTGAACATTATTTCTCGGGTTTCGGGTTCAATCTGCAATCCCGGAGTGTGTTTACTATCTTAATTTAATTTTTATTCTGAATAAGTTTTCGTTCTGTTGTATGTTTCTATGAAATATGATGGCACTTTCATCTGTTTGATAAAAGGGTATTTCAGCGCAATAATGCGAAAACTACTAAATACTAAAGCCTGTGTGCCTATCAAGTATTGAAATCTTTACTATTGGGAATTCCCGGAATCTCGTATTTGTTGATTAAAATCACAAGTATCTTATCTTTTTAGTCCTATTATACAGGATGGCCATACCTGCAAAATTTGCGCCCTTATTTTTGTCAGACTCTTTTTTGCTAAGCTGTACGCACAGCTGACATCTCAATGCACGAAAAGCCTATACAGCAAAAACTGGAAATGTATAGTTAGACTTGTAGCCGAGTGCAGTATAAATTCTTTTAGATTTTAAATTATGGAATTAGTATGTACTATAATAATTTTCTCCTTTGACAGTTGAGTTGAGAGCCTGTATGTTAATGACAGTTTTGATATTGTCTGACATTTCATATTCGTGTAAGAAGTAATGGGTCGTGTATTTAATATTTACATTGAGAAATTATTAAGTTCAATCTAATAGTTTTGCATAAATAGATAGTGAAAGATACGCTACATATAAAGTATGTCAATTTGGAACTCTGGTCACAAAAATGTGGATGAAGATCAGTCGGAACTTATAACAGATTTCCCCAA
The DNA here is from genome assembly GCA_932294355.1 of Aporophyla lueneburgensis. Classification (NCBI taxonomy): domain Eukaryota; kingdom Metazoa; phylum Arthropoda; class Insecta; order Lepidoptera; family Noctuidae; genus Aporophyla; species Aporophyla lueneburgensis. The sequence continues at coordinate 12,974,289 of OW028746.1, read as the reverse complement.
GAAATCATATGCGAAAATTGACGCTACATCAAAACTACAAGTAATTCAAGCCCTAGATAATGGTCAATGTAAATCCGACATAGCTAGAGAATATGGCGTTCATCCCCAGACTATTTCATCAATTTACAAAGAGAAAGATTCTATCATAAAAAAATATACGCAGAAATATAACCTTCTAAAGGAAATTTGTAGCCTTAATCTTGAACAAAACCTTTTAGATTGGTTTGAACAACAATTTGAAAGTGAAAATGTAATCACAGAAGATAATCTACGCGATAAAGCACAGGACATACTCAAGGGATTGAGTGAAGAATTCACTTGCATTGATGATTGGCTGTTAAGTTTTCGCACAAGACATAATATATCCAAATACACATCCGATAATGTTTGCAATGAAAAAGCTAAAGAGGAATGGAAGAGGTTTCTTAATAGTTCAGAGTCCAAAGATATTTATCTGGGTGGTGTTTGTGCATTATCACACAATTTTGACTACAACAGCTATCTAAGTGGAGAACATGCAGACAGTTATGTTTCATTAATGTTTATAGTAAATACTTTAGGAACTGTCAAAAAGGAAATAGCCGTTGTTGGCAAAGAGTTAATAGAAACAGAACCCAATGTAAGAAGCTTGCCAGTCAACTACTACTATTGTATTCAGTCACAAATAAATTATTCTGTAGTCCTGAGTCACTTAACAAAATGGGAAAAGGAATTAGTATCTAAAGGTAACCATGTCACCTTGGTTTTAGATCTTCCAGAAAGCTTCACACAAAACCTACATTTTGAAAATATAAGAATAGTCAGTGCTACTGACCTAAGATATGGGGCGCATGTTATAGAAAAGGTAGTTGAATGTTTTAAATACCATTACCGAAGATTACAAATAAGTAGAACTTTAACTTATGGTAAAGATAACTCATCATTTACGGATTACATACATATGATAGGCAGTGCATGGTATAATATACCACAGAAGTACATCCGGAGCCTATGCTTCCCGCCCGGGGATGGCAGTCTATTCTTTAATGTCAAAGAGGACAGCGACAGTGATCATAGTTTATCTCAGTGGTGCAAGACATATAATATTCCACTGAATACAGAACAGTGCCCAAGTTCATTAGATAAATATATTTTTTGTGACAACAAACTGCCATACATTTTTTGTGGGCAACTGGATGAAAATATACAAGCTACGGAAATGCTAAGTCAAAAATCATGTCAGTCCACCTCAGGAATGGAAGCCTATCAGGCTATGAAAAGAATTGTTTCTTATCTACAAGGAGAGGGTGCAGGAAGTTCAATTATGAAATATGCCAAATATCTGGAAAATCATCTTGAATATGGAGCACTTTTGCAAATGCACCAAATTATAGCTAGTACAAATGATTCTATTTAAATAAAATATTGTTTAAAAATAAAATATGTATTATTAAACTAAATAATCATTTATTTCAGGAAATTATTCCCATATTTTGTATTTACATATTATTAATACATAGCTAGTATAAAATTATTAAAGATACACAATATACACTATATTAAATTTATACACTTTAATAAGAAAGTTTAATGAGAAGTAATCATATTTATAAAAGTAAACCCATGCTTGCTTGGAATCTTAGGCCCAGCCTGGCTGACCTACTACTACCTACAATTCTTACTATCAAGGCTTGTTTAATTACCTAACGAAACTTCAAGTTGGGTTGGTCCCAGGTAACCCTTTTCTAATAAAACAAGTTTATCGAAATTATCGCTAATCATGCAAAGAAATATATTCTGACAAACTGACAACCTCCTCCCTTTTTAGAAGTCGGTTAAAAAGCTCGAAATACGGTCATCAAAACCAAGTTTTTCCAGTACCTAAGTAAAACCTAAAATTCGTCCTAAATAATAATTATTTCGGTGTTTTGATTACTACATAATATTCCCCAAGGATTGGGCAGAGGCACATTTTTGTTTTGATTAATTTGTCAGTATATGGGACCACTCTCTCTAAGTCAGCTAGTCCACACGGTAGGCACTAGCTATCAACGTTTTTCTCAAGAAACGCACAAAAAAATGTAGGTTCCATGTAAGTCAACGGACTGTTTACACCGCTGCGCGCCGCCGGCGAGTTCTCGTTAGTCGCAGCGACAAGGGCTGTCGATGAGAGTAATCGCTTGGCGGCAACACTCGCTGCTCGTTGTATTTACCGGAGGTGGGACAGTTGCCTTATTCAGTCTTATTATTGCAGTTCATAATCATTGTGATAGTGCACTACAGAAGGATAATTCATGCTTTAATTAACCTAGTAAGGCACCTGTCCCACCGCCAGCGATTAACGAGAAGCGAATAGAGCTAGCAACTAAAAATAAACTATATTCTTATACAGAAAAGCTAAAGAGTAATTGGAATGTAGGATGCAATGGCGAAGGGAGAGTACGTACCTACAACGCGGCATGTACGTACGGTAGATACCTACGTATAATAGATATTCTTTTGACAGCCACTAAGCTATACGAACTAGCTTACAAGAACTAGGGTCCTATGAGTCGTAAGGACCTGGGCGAAAGGATGCTCTCAGTGAATGATGAAGAGCATTAAGGAGGCTGCGCTAAGATAGCCCGTGAAATGCAAATTTTCTTACGTTCTTAGCAATTTGCAGGTCATTGTCATTTCGTAATGATGATTTTAATTGTGTAAAAACAAACGTGCTACTGTGGCGAATCATGTTAAGTTTTTGAGAAAAAATAAAGAATTTCTAGACTACCCTACCGCTTCCCCCTTCATATTATTAAATTCGAAGTCAATATTTATAATAGAGTATTTAGATATTTTGCAGAGTATTATAAATTTTATCTATGCGAAATAGAGTAAGTTTATACTCTATTTTATAGCACAGCAATTGCAACCCTACAGTAAACTTTTTTTTTTTTTTTATAGATATTGCAGATCGGTATTATGGTAATTCAAGTTATTTGTACCAACTATTAATAAAACCGGCCAAGTGCGAGTCGGACTCGCGCACCGAGGGTTCCGTACAAACCTGTAGGTATTCTCGGTTTAAAAATATATATTTTTTTTAATTTTATATTTTAGTTGATTGAATGTAAGGTAAATTGCGGTTTACGATTTATGACGTTTTAAAAAAAAACTACTTACTCGATCTCGTTCAAACCAATTTTCGGTGGTAGTTTACATGGTAATGTACAGACGCCACCAGGTCAAGTTACCCGAAACTGTCAATTTTTCCCAATGAACCTTGAACCTAATGCTCTAGAAATAAAGTCGAAAATCTATCAAAGAAATCTGACAGATTGTAGTAGCTTGATGTGTTGGCGTCTGTACATCATATATTTTTTTTAGTTTTATCATTCTCTTATTTTAGAAGTTACGAGGGGGGGGACACACATTTTACCACTTTGGAAGTGTCTCTCGCGCAAACTATTCAGTTTAGAAAAAAATGATATTAGAAACCTCATTACCATTTTTGAAGACCTATTCATAGATACCCCACGCGTATGGGTTTGAAAAATGGATGAAAAAAAACATTTTTGAGTTTCAGTTCTATGTATATTAGGGGAACCCCAAAATTTATTGTTTTTTTTCTACTTTAGTGTGAAAATCTTAATGCGGTTCACAGAATACATCTACTTACCAAGTTTCAACAGCATAGCTCTTATAGTTTCGGAATAAAATGGCTGTGCCATACGGACGGACGGACAGACAGACAGACAGACAGACAGACAGACAGACAGACAGACAGACAGACATGACGAATCTATAAGGGTTCCGTTTTTTTGCCATTTGGCAACGGAACCCTAAAAAGGAATGATTGATTGATTATTTTCCTAGGCGCTTTGCACTCGAGCCCATTAAATATTGCATTGTTTTTATTGATTAATAATTTATTATTGCCATTAAGACACAAACATCACTATAGCCCTAGCTCTTTTACTAGGAGTAGGTATGTTACCATGTTGGTAAAACATAACGTCACCTGTTTCCCTGAAGGGGTAGCGTAATTAGAGAAGAACCAAAAAGGCGAGTACTATCTGAAAAATATTCTCGCACTCGTAAGACTGTAATACAGTAACTTATACTCTTCTTCTAAAGTTTTGATTTTCTTCTCGGTTAGTGCTAACGCCTGCTGCAGTTGTACAGATCCCTTATTTTGTTCCTCTTGGAGTAGTTTCCTTTCATCGCTTATGTGCTTCCAAACAGAATCAAACCAATGAAGACCTTCAAAGTTCGAGTCCTGAAAATAATCAGTAGACAATTAACTTTATTTATTAAAGTTCCCCTAACTTTTAAATAGGTACTTTAAGATATTTTAGCACTACCCTCGGTCCGGGCGATATTTCTGCGGCACCTTATCAACTCTTGGGGAGTAGAGGTGCGAAAATTTTAGCACCCCGTTAATGAAAGCTTTGGTTTGTTTTAGACCCGTCATAAAGAATAAGAAGTTATAATTTTAGTTGACGTAGGTACCTATGTAAAAAGTTTTAAGAATAAGGGAATTGAGGATGCACAAAGACCTCGAAAATTTTAACCATTTACGATTATAATTTTTATAAGTATGGGGGTTACAAATTTAAAATAAATAGCGCACAGAGCCCATTCGCGCCCTACACTAACGCCGACACTGCAGTCGGTTAGTCTTACTAACCACTATGGCAGTTGCAAAAAAATATTAACTTAATGAATTTATATAAAACGACGCACAATGCCCCAATAGGCTCATAGGCTGTTCCTTCACCGGTACGGTATAGTGGATACCTACTTTTACAGTTTTACGCAGTGCCTTTGCCTAAGCCCGTATGCCTTTTTGCATATCGGAGCGAAGTCGTCAGTAAGCCATGCAAGAAAAAAAGGCACGAATTCTGGTGGTTTCGGAGTTGCAGATATCTCAATTCCAAACGCTTGCGTTCGTGAATTCTTTTAGATGACTGCAGTAGTGGAAGGGGACCGAACCAAAGTGAAAGTGAAACGATAAACAACATTTGAATACGCCGTGGGGTAAACATGGGTTAAGAGTACAAAAGAGCCGTAGAATTTTGCGTTACTAACCTGGTCCAGTAATTTCATAATATAAGCAACACCCATTGCAAAGCCATCATCAGTAAATGCTGCACCGACTTTATTTTTCTTTGACATCTTGTCTTTGGATAATATCATGTGTTCTACGAAATTTAAAGTCAAAGGTGGAATTATGATGTAGAAATTTTTTAGATGAACATTTTTAGGATTCCGAAATACAGGTGCGAATACATCAACAAGTAATTTGAAGTATTCAGTTCCTTGGATAAAATTCGATATCAAGTCATTGACATTATGATCTAAATTTTCTGATGATTCAATTGTTCTTGGTCCAAGACCACTCTCCTCACTTAATTGTTTAAAAGATTCGACGTTATCGAGATTTGGCAAAAACATGGTAGCATCAGAGCAGCAATGTCGGCCTCCTGAACGAATCATTCTGACGTATCCCATAGCATTCCCAATTTGACTTATAAGGTCACGGAACAGATCTAAATAGCTCAGACCATCTTCATTTAATCCAAGCACTCTGATGCCCTTGTTAAATTTTTCGGCATTTTTGTATGAATATACATTTCCATTTGCATCAGCAGTCTCCTTGAAGTTTCTGAGATCTTTAATTAATCTTGACTTGATATGTTCGTCATACATAAATTGGGAAAAAATGAAGAACTTTTTCTTTAAGAATTGATAAGTAAAATTCACAGTCGTATTCATAATGCCGGTACCATGAGTTCTAATAGAGTTTGCAATGTGTCTGATGTTTATAGAATTTAAATGTTTGTTATTACTGCTTTTTTCAATAAATATTTGGTTGTTCAAGTTGTAGAGGTACTTCGAAACAAATATATGAATGTTGCGCATAATTTCTAAAACATCCAAGCCTTGCTCTAAGGTTTGCGTGGGTAGATTATCTTGTACCGTCTTCAGATTAAATTTGAATTTCGCCATTTGTCGCATTTCACCATACGTTTTCCAATCAGATAGAACAACTGTTGTCAGATTGTAGTACATTGTAGACAAGTAGTGTTCTACTGAAGGCACAATAGACATGTAAAGGAATTGCATCCTAAAGTTATCCACAATAAGTAGTAATTTCTTTGTCATATCAAATGTAAATGGATTTACAACATCCAACTGTAAGTGTGAATGAATATGAAGTCTCAAATTTGTTTCTATATTTTGACTTGCACTTAATATTATTTTATTCTCTATCATAGATTTCATATTGTTTAGAAACTGTTGGTACTTTGTCATTCCATATTGTTGATCAGTTTTATGCAATAATACAATGCAGTCTTCCAAGACCATAAGAAAATATTTCAGTTTCAAAGTATTTAATTGCATGCTGAAATTTTGTTCAAAATAAATGGGGATGATATTTTGGTGCCACAATAACCATGAGCAATTGCATAAATTATCCATAGAGTTGATAAAGTTTGATAATGTTTGGATTTTCTCAAGCAGTTTCCCAAGTCTAATGTAGCTGTCCTCTAAATAAGTGGTGTCTGGAACAAAGCTCAAGGCAATATTAGCAGCTATATTTCTTTCAATGGTTGCAGCTCCTTTCAGTGCCCTTTCCGCAATCACTAGGCATGTCAGCTCATCAAGTCGCTTATTTGCATAATTTTTATCAGTCATTAAAGACTTTTTTACCTCAAGTATAGAAGATGTTGACTGAAACACGAGGTGCTGTAGAATCATGTTGATTGAAGTAATTATTTGATTACGATTGCGGGTTACTGCATTCTTTAAGGTTTTTAACATGTACATAATCTCAAACAATGATATCAAAATACTCTTAGGCAGAGGTATACCCAGGGTAAGATGTAAATTAATCAAAGTGAGCACTGCATGGTTTGTTCTGGATGCAATGTCAATACCTTCTAAAAGAGTTTTAGCATGCAAGCTCATTTCAGCAGCACTCAGTTTGTGATGATTGGAAGAAAATATATCTTCAATAGTAAGCACCCACTGTGTGCATATCATGTGAAGATTTGCAATGTCCTTGGCTAAGCTAGCTTTCTTTGTACTGATGTAGGCTTGTCTTGCCTTAATCATTGTTTGTGATATTTTGTCATGTTTAGCACACTGTGATGCAACATGTCTTTGAAGAAATTGTTCAGGAAACCAGATTGTTGTCCCAATAATGTTTATACTGTGGGCCTGGAACAATTTGCAATGTGAGTATTATTAACTAAAACTAATCAAAATCTGTATTATCAAATTATAGATCACTCAATTTTAATACTCAATTTATGATTCAATCAATCAATCAATCCAGCCTATAGCAGTCCACTGCTGGACATAGGTCTCTCCCATGCAGCGCCACAACATCCTGTCCTCCGCCTTTAATTTATGATTGATGTTTCATGTTTTCAACATTTGGTAATTATTGGGTGTTGCTAAAGCTTACACTAGGTCTACTACGTAGATAATGTAAGGTTAAAATTAAGTGTGAAGTTCTTCAAGTTTCAATATTCGTACCTATACCTATTTTCAACATAGAACTTTTGTACACACTACATTCATAGGACAGTCAATTTTAGGAAAGTAAATTTTATGAACTCATCAATGATAAAAGTTCATTGACATAATAGTGTTATAACAATGATGCAAAAATTGGATGATATGAAATAAGAAATAGTTTAGTACTGACCTTTGTATTCAAATCTATTAGTGCTTTGAAAATCTTCCTGTCGCTGTTTCCAAACAAATGTGCAGAAAGGACGTAAAGCCCATTCACCTTGATACATTTATACATATTGCTAACATTTGGCTGCTCTTGTACAAGTTTGTCTAGATTTGTGATTGCTTGCTTCAGATATTGAGTGAATTCTGTTGCTACCAATGAGCAGTTCCTATCAACTAAACTGCTTCTTAATGCTGTCAGGTTTTGAAGGCTCTTTTGTACAATGTCATCATTCATAATCTTATTTGTGATGGTATTTATAGCCCCCATCATAGCCTTGAATTTGTCCTCCATTAAATCTAGATTTTCTGGTGAATGGCTGAACGATTTCATTGTTTTACAGTATTTATTCCAATTAGTGATTAAAGAAGTGTTGGATATTAATAATTCTAGCAAAATGAGAACAGTAAACATTTCTCCAATGTGGTTTATAATGTAATGTAGTTGTATCCCATCTGAAAAATGAAATGTACAAATTAATTGGATATTTCCATTTATTTCGCTTTTGATTCAAATCAAAAGGTTGGTCACATTCAATAAACTTACTGATATTAATGGCACTTTTGGTGAATATGGCAAAGACTTGGGTGCAGAGATTACGCAGCACATCATCACACCGGCTGGTGAATGCACTCAGTGAACAAATTGACTCCATTTGTGTACTAATATCATTGTTGTTATATTCATCATACACTGATAGAAAACTAAAATGCCTGAAATAGGATATGAAAGCTCACATTAACATTATTTTATTGTTTCTTCTAAGAATAAGTTTATCTAAATAACTATCATAATCATACCTTTCAAATGCTTCCTTTTTGAGAGCCACAACTTCAACACATAATGAAGAAAGCACACTCAACACTTTTGTCATCAAAGTGTTATCAGATGATACCAATTCTGTTATTGGAATAAGTTCTTCTGGTGTCATAACAACTTGTACTGGCAAATAAGTCCTGTTTTCTTCCCAGAATTCACCTTTTAGTGTAGATGCTAAATCTTGATATTGTGCTTTAAAAAACTGCCCATATCTTTTGAGAAGCCAAGTCCCAGCTTCTTTCTCTATGTCGGTTCTCATTGCTTGTATTTTATTTACCAACAAAATGATGTTATTTGCTCACGTGTTTGATATCAAAGTGAAGATACTGGTAACAAACTGCTATAATCATGAAACCAAAAATCGAAAAACCTTATTTAATTTCAGTATCCGAATAATATGAAATTATTTTATTTTTGTCGTTGTTTTCTGTAGCTGTCACTTAATTACAACACAGACACACACTGCTGTTTCAGCTGTCTGACAGCTGCTGTCAGTAGCGTAACTAGCCACAGGGTAGGTACCGGTAGGTACAGTCTGGCCACAAATAGTGATGGGCAGTGGATAAATACTCGGAGGATAAATACTCGAGTTTTTATCCGAAACGGATAAATACTCGTTTTTACTCATTTTTATCGGATAAATACTCAAAATGATGGATAAATATCTTTTTTGCGCATCGGATGATTATTTTAAAATGTTAATGACTTTTATTGTTATTTAGGCTTTTGAAAATACTACGTCATTACATTATTTAGTTCTAATGTCAATTGCCAAAGCTGTAATTGTATCAGAAGTCCAAATGTCTCTCTTTAGATACAAATTTAGAATCTTTCTTTGTTGAGAGTGTACTCTAATAGAAACATAATAGATTATCTCTGTGAAGAGCTTCTAAAAGTCAAGAAAAATGCAGCGAAGACAAGTTTGTTGTTGTTGTTGTTTGCCAACGCTATAAACATGCAAAGGGCTTTTCAATTAGTTAAAAGTGTTGAGCCTTTAAACTGCGCAGCACACACTAGTAATTTACTGGCTCATGGTGCACTGTAATGCGGTAGTTTCAAAAATGTATGCAGATATGATCAAATCTTTAATAAAAAACAGTTGGTTGTCTGTAAAGTCGGTATACGGACGATAATTTTACGTGATAATGTCTAAGTCTCTTTTACTCGGATGTATTGGCCGATGGAGTGGAAGAGAGATAGATTTCACAAGTCGAACGCTAAGGCCGATCGTGCCTCTCTATCGCTTGATTCGCGCTCTCGCTCACACGCTCGGTTCAGGCGAAACGTGACAATGAGTCATGCTTTTCCGTGCATGCAGCCAGCGTTCATCGATTTATAAGACAGTCAAAAAATCACAAGAACTAAACCCAAAAACCACGATCGAAGCTACAATAAATCGTAAAACAAAAGGTAACGGGAGAAAAGTTAAACCTGCCATGCTACACAAAATAGAGCAGCTATCTACGATCACTAAGGAGTATGAAAAATAGAAAATCCGCTCTCTCAGCGTACGCAACAAAAAAATATGTCGTCAAGTCAAATGCTACAAGCAGCTTTGCTTGACGATAACTTTTGGGATTAGGTATATCAATGCATATCTGTTTTTGAACCCATAACAGAACCTATCTTTCAACAAGAGTCCAACAAATGCAATGCACTTCTAATGTTTATAATATTAAAGTATATGAAATCAACACAAAATGGATTATATTTACAGACAGATACTGATAATGAGTCATTGGATTTGAGAAAATCTAAAAGTAGGTTTCAGTAAATTTTACCACTGTGTAGATCGCCTGGAAGATACGGTGGAGTATAGAGTGGAGGTTTGCCCTGCTTGGGCGAAGCAACGCCGTATCCTCGTAGAGGTGATTGGCGGCGGCGATCTCTCGCATCCGGCCATGGTGCAGGCCATGGTATAGAGCGAGAGGGCATAAGAAGCTGTGACCTCCTTCTGCGAAGAAGTAAGGCTCGCGAAGTAGGAGGTGGAGCGCGTTAGGGAGAGTCAGTCTGTGCGCCTTCATGTCCCTAGCCACCGTAGGAGGAGACGCGCCGGGCGTTGGGAGTTCATTGTGGACTCTTGGCCACGGTGGCCACGGGTCGCGGGTGGCGAACCATCCATTGCTCGCCACGGTAAAGAACAGGCCCGTGTCGACGGCGCATTGTGTTCCACGCGCGCCTCAAAGAGATGTAATTACATATTGAAGGGGTCCGCGAGGACCGATGCCTGCCAGGGTTGTGGATCTGTTTAAAAGAGGTACCCTGGCACAAGCAACTAAAGGAACACAGGTGGGTTTTAGTCAGTAAAAGTCTGACATGCCTTTCATATTGGCGATAGCAGTGGTGGCCCGGTGGTATCAGCCCCGACTTACAACTTGTAGGTCGTGGGTTCGCTCTCAGGCAGGCGCTTTACTTGTGGTAAATAATTACATCACCACTGGTTTCAAAACCAATTCGTTTTTAAATGTCGCAGCATCATGCGGAGATAGGGGCCCTTTGGCCTCGCACAGGACTTTCTGTTTTGTTTTTTCTTTTAAATTTTGTTTTTTATTTGTTTCTTTTGTTTATAACTGATTCATTGTTTGTTAAGTAAGTTGTTTTTTTTTTGTATGGTTTCTGTGCGTGTCCCAATAAATACTTTTCTTTCTTTCTTTCAAAACTGCACATTGCTCGCTGAATCCATACCCTACAATATCGACAACCTCGCGAGCCAAGTCATTTGATTTGTTTATCTTCCTCGACTTTCACGAGGTAGTTTTTTTTTATTTTTACAATGATTTAAGCGTTACTTAAATAGTTTCTGCCTACCCCCATGGGAGAGAGGCATGAGTTCATGTAGGTATGTATGTGAAAAACCAATGTACAAATGTATAATTTTATCTAACTTTGACAGTGATTGACTAAGTGTATTCATAATTGAATGAAATTATTGTCAATATCGGCGTTTTGTAATTGTTAAAATTATTAATAAGGTACGATACCAATCTGCATTGTCTATTTTTCATTAATTTTAATCTTTTTGTTAGTAAAATGACAAAACTTACGTTACGAAAACATAAAATAGTATTAATCCACTGTTTTGGATAAATACTCAGTAAAAACGGATATTTATCGAGTATTTATCCATTTTGAGTATTTATCCGGATAAAATCCCAACACTAGCCACAAATAATTTACCTTTGTGTTTGTATCATTGCAAAAACCACAGTGATCTTTATTAACATTGGATAAGGTTGCTCTGTTGGGTTACTGCCATTGATAAGCCTATCAAATTGACAGTGATCTTTAAAATTGGTTGCTACTGGCAGAGGTAAAATAATTGTGAATGGACTGTACATTTAAAATTCACAGAATGCTTCCATATTTGTATTCTTCTTTAAAAACTAGCTTATATTATAATAGACCAGGGTAGAAGCCTTTAAAAATAATGAAAAGTGAAAAAAAATTATAATAGAATGAGACCCATTAGAAAAGGAGGGAAATATGATAAAAATGAAAGGAAAAATAATTTACGGGCGATCTGAGTTTGGGAAGGGGATGGGGGTGAGTTTTTAAGGGTAAAAAACGGTTTTTCTCGATTTCCGGCAAAACTAAAAGTCCTATCGAAAAAAGTCAAATGGAAAAGTTGTAGATAATAAAAAGATCTAAAACTTTTGTATTTACACTTTTTTCACATAACCTCAAAATTTATGTGAAAAATTCAAAAAACCAAGTTTTTGGTTTTTTATTTTTATCTTTTACAAAAATTTTTTTTTTTTACGAAATTTTGTGAAAACTTACCTTTTTATGTCCCAAATACGCTGTAATTTATTTAATTAAAAATATTTATATTTTCACCTTATTTTGAATTAATATCGAAAAAACACCCTAATTTTCACCCGTCAAAATATCAGCTTTTTTCAAAAAGTTGGTGTGGTTTCTGTTCGTTGGAATCTCTACTTTCCGATGGTAAAAAAAAAATATATGTTACTATGGTAAATCTTCTCAGAAAATGCAAAAATTCAAAAAAAATTCATCTGCCTTATTGCAAATGATACATACAGATTCATCCATACTGATAATCTGAAAAGACAAAATCGAATTAATAATGTCTTCACTATTTAATCGTGAATAAACTCCCATGAAAAAAAAATATATTAAAGAAATCAATGTCAAAATGTATAAATAATATATTATAAATCTATAAAAAAGTATAAAATATATATGAAAATCGGCCAAAAGTTTGTTTTATTAGAAATATATTTACGATATATATTTTATATATTTTTTATAGATTTTAAATATATTTTTTATAGATTTTGAAATATATTTTTTTTCATGGGATTAACTAAATTTGTTTGTGCAAAATTAAGGAGATAATTATTTAGATTAAGATAGTTTTATTGTTTTTTTAAGTAAACTTGTCACAATTATCTTCAAGAAACTCAGCGTGCACGTGTATTTTTATAAACGATGTTGTATACTGTACTGTATTTCGAATACTGGTTAGGCTAGCGGTTGTAACAGCTGCTACGAAATATATAGTATATAATAGTAGGTATGTATGAAGTAAGACCCAGACCCGCCTAACCCCTTCCCCACTTCTCCACGAAATACCTTTTGATGGGCTACAATTTTTCGTAGGTCACTCAGGTATAGCTACTCAGGTATATATATAATTTATCTCAAAATAGTTATAAATAAGCATCTACGCATATAATTTAAAGAAAATTAGACAACTTTCTCCAAATATTGTAGATGTCTTATTAAATATTAATTTAATTAACTTATTTGTTTGTTAATTATAGTAGTATATTTTTATTTGCAATTTTTTTGTTATCAACGTCACATGTAATCTAACGTTTTTCGAGTAATTAAAGTCTAAATTTTAATAAATAGCTCAAAATTATTTATAATAATTAAAAAAAAAATTTCAAATTCAAGTTTTTTTTTAATTTTTGCGTTTTCTGAGAAGATTTACCATAGTAACATATATTTTTTTTTCACCATCGGAAAGGAGAGATTTCAACGAACAGAAACCACACCAACTTTTTGAAAAAAGCTGATATTTTGACGGGTGAATTTTCGATTGAAAATTAGGGTGTTTTTTCGATATTAATTCAAAATAAGGTGAAAAAATAAATATTTTTAATTAAATAAATTACAGCGTATTTGGGACATAAAAAGGTAAGTTTTCACAAAATTTCGTTAAAAAAAAAAAAATTTTGTAAAAGATAAAAATAAAAAACCAAAAACTTGGTTTTTTGAATTTTTCACATAAATTTTGAGGTTATGTGAAAAAAGTGTTAATACAAAAGTTTTAGATCTTTTTATTATCTACAACTTTTCCATTTGACTTTTTTCGATAGGACTTTTAGTTTTGCCGGAAATCGAGAAAAACCGTTTTTTACCCTTAAAAACTCACCCCCATCCCCTTCCCAACCTCAGATCGCCCGTAAATTATTTTTCCTTTCATTTTTATCATATTTCCCTCCTTTTCTAATGGGTTTCATCCTATTATGATTTTTTTTGGTTTTAAAAATTATCGACCCTGGACTATAAGGTTTATTTTTGTTCTTTGGTAAGTGGATCACAGAATATCCCTACATTATATACACTATATTATAAATGTGAATGTAAGTTTGTTTGTTACGCTTTCACTACCCGCGAAACGCGAAAACTAATTTATCGCTACCTACTAAAACTTGCAAAACCAATAAATCAAAAAAAAAACTTGCAAAAACAAAAAATCACTATTTGTTACGTTTAAAAATATATTAAATCAAGACAGACAGACACACAAACAGTATTCTTACTGGGTCCCGTTCTTTCAATTACTATTATGGTATGGTACTTATTCTAAGTTGACCTGCACATGAATGTAATGAAATCGCGGCAGAATGTTATCACGCACTAGATTTTCTAAAAAAGAGGTGTGATCCGAACATTGAGAATGTAACAGAGTGCAGCGCGACTAACTCTCAGCACATCGAAAAAACTGTGTTCGATTTTCACAATCAGGGATTTAAATTATGATAACATAAAAAATTAGTTGCTAATTACTCGAAATTAGTCACCAAATATCAGAATTAGTCGGGTCACTGGTTCAAAAGTTATAAAGGTTTATAGGCGGCCTATTTGGAGCGAGCTTACCGCAGCTTGGCCCATTTGAATTTAAAAAAAAACCGGCCAAATGCGAGTCGGACTCACGCACCGAGGGTTCCGTACAAACCTGTAGGTATTCTCTGTTTATGCATAAGGTTTATGTTTATGAAATTAAATGTTTTTTTTTTTAATTTTTATATTTGAGTTGATTGAATGAAAGGTAACTTAGAATCAGAATCAGAATCAGAATCAGAATGTTTATTTGTGAAACATAGGTATTTACATAAAGATCTTAGGTTAATATATGTGCGCTATGTTTTGCCGTGAAGGCGTACAAATATTGAAATAAAAACAAAATAACAATTAAACTACTAACATAAGAAGAAAAACAAAATTAAACTCTTTTATGAGAAAAGGAACTATTTTAAATAACTTTATAAAATGTAAAATTAAATAGAACTTAAAAACAAACAGTCTTAAAAATCTGAAAACAGTCTTTAAAGTTACATTAAATACATATAAGTGTTTATCTCTTAAGAAATATTAAAATTATTATCATTAATAAAATCTTCTACAGTATAATAACATTTTTCCAATAATAGTGAGTAGACAATTTTCTTAAATTTTATCAGGGGCAAATTTTTTATGTTATCAGGTATTTTATTAAAAATTTTCGGAGCCATGCCAAAAAAACTCTTTTTCATTAAAGCGGTTCTGCATTTTATGTTGCACAGTTGGTTTATATATTGAGAACGCATTGGAGTTTTTTTAACATCAGATAGTTTTTGAAACAGATGTAAATTGATTTTAACAAACAAAGCAGTTTCGTAAATGTACATCGCTGGAAATGTCAGTAATTTTAGTGATTTAAAGTGAGGTTCACAAGTTTCAATAGTTTTTAAGCCACACATGGACCGAATACATCGTTTTTGCGCTTTAAAAACCGATTCTCTTTCAGAAGATTGCCCCCAAAAAATAATTCCAAACCTCAGAACAGATGCAACCAATCCATGATACGCTAATAAAAGAGTTTGTGTATTAACTTTTTTCGATAGCTGGAACAGGGCATATGCAGATTTATTTAGTTTTAAACAAATTTCTTCGATATGGGGTTTCCATGTTAGCTTACTATCAATCAAAATTCCTAAAAATTTTGCTTTGTCCGTATCTTCAATTTGGCACTTGTCATATATGACATGAACTGGAAGTTTTTGACATCTTTGACGAAAATGCATTACTCTTGTTTTGTTTAAATTAATTACCAGGCCATTGCTAATAAGCCACTCAATTATATTATTGAGGCAATCATTTATGTCATTCTCGTAATAGTCAGGGTTATTACATTTTACAATGGCTGTACTATCATCAGCAAAGAGAACCATATTTTGAGTTATGAGTATCGGGAGATCGTTTATATATATTAAGAAAAGTAGCGGCCCTAGCACGCTACCTTGTGGCACCCCGTATTTTATAGTTCTTTGCTGAGATTTATGAATTGTTACTAATTTACTTTTATGGCATAATTGTGAGATTTCAGTGCATTGTGATCTGTTATCAAGATATGACTCCAAAAGTCTTAGAATATTTCCCCGAATTCCATATCCATATAGTTTTTTTAGTAAAATCTTGTGGTTCACGTAGTCAAATGCTTTTGTCATGTCTGTATATAAAGCACAGACCGGAGATCTTTCATCGACAGACGTCATAATATAAGAAAGGAGGTCGAACAATGCCATATTTATATTGGTGTTTTTTCGAAATCCTTTTTGCTCGCTACAAAATAACTTATTCTTTTCAAAATAACTATATATAGAATTATAAATTACTTTCTCGAAGATTTTTGAAAAAATTGGAATTTTAGCAATGGGTCTATAATTTTTTACATCTGATTTATCATCTTTTTTGAATAAGGGCTTTATAATTACTTTTTTTAGACTATTGGGGAAAACACCATTTGCTATACATAAATTAATAATATGTGCTAGTGGTGGGGCTATAATTTCTTTGACAAATTTCACAACTTTTGTACTTACTCCATCATACCCAACAGTATTTGTATTTTTCAGGTTATTAATAATTTTTACTATATCAACTGGTAAAACTGGTTGCATATATAATGATTTTGTAGTCAGATTGTTAAAAGTAATATTAGTATTCGAATTAACGTTACTATTTATATTTTTTTCAATAACATCTACAAAAAAGTTGTTGAATTCGTTTGCGATATCCGTGGGATGTGTGATAATGGAATCGCCTCTCGATATAAATGGTATTAGATGTTGTGGTAGGCGAAATTTGGGTTTGTTTATTACTTGCCATGCAGCTTTTGACTTGTTTTGAGAAGTGTTTATAAAATGATTATTTTGAGTGGTCTGGGTAAGTCGTATAATCTTTTTGTAAATACTAGTATAATTTTTAAAATCTTGTTTATTTTTATAGTTAGGTTTTAATCGATACGACCAAAGTAATTTTCTTTGTTTTTGACTACAGATTTTTATTCCACGGGAAATCCATTTAGATTTAGTGTTTGTTTTTATCGTTACATATTTTATTGGAAAACATAGTTTATACAACATCAGAAAATCATCTGCAAAGCAGTCATACGAATCATTTACATCATCAGAACTATAAACTCGTGTGAAAGATAAATTTCTCAAATAATTTTTAAACTTCGTTAAATTTTCTGGGCATATATCCTGCTTCTGAGTTTTCCAATATTTAAGTTTACATGATTTATTAATAGGTACACTTAGTATTTGCGATGTATGATCTGACAGAATTAAGTCTATTATTTGTGCTTTACAGTCTTTTCTATAGGTGTGGGCAAAGTTATCTATGCAAGAGTTACTGCTTAATCTAGTAGGTTTATGAAAGGCTAAGTAAAGATTAAATTGGGCAAGAAAATTTTCAAATTCTGTGGTTATTTTATTTCTTTTTAAGGTATCAATGTTAAAGTCACCTGCTAGAATTACTTTTTTATTAGCGAGTGAACAGTATTTTCTTAATATATCCTCTAATTTTTCGTAAAATATATTATAATTGTGTTTGGGTATTCGATATACACAAATAATAATAATGTTATGGTGGGTTAGTTCTACAGCACATGATTCAAAAACACCTGACACTGACTGTTTTGCTACGTCAGATATTTCTTTAAATTGAAGTCCGGCTCTTACCAGAATACACGTACCCCCGCGCTTAGCCTTTCTAGAAAAGAAGGCTGCTTGTAAAAAGTTAGGTATGTGCAATAAATCTTCATAGCCTGTCTCGATAAAATGTTCCGTGATACAAATCACATCAATATTAGTTCCTGCATTGTTAAGCTCGTCTATTTTGACTATTAGGGTATCTGATTTGTTCATCAGTCCCGCTATGTTCTGATGAAGAATATTTACATACTTACAGAAAAAACTGCGAATTATTTTGAGAGTCTGCACATGCTAAGTATTTTTGTGTTTTTTGGGAACAATCAACTTCGGAGCTAACAGTAGACATTGTTACCATAGTGATACAGTATGATATCAAGTCAATTAAATCTAAAATAATAATAAGTAAACCCCTTTTATTAAGTGTCCCGTAATATGGGCTATATGAATTGTAAGTGAATGGTAAATTAAGATTAGAATCTAAAATAAATGCATAATTATTTGTTTGTGCATCCACAAAAAGTAGATTATTAAAGGTCTCAACTCTGCTGTTGAACATAACATTTACATTACTCATGTATTTAAAAGTTGGTAAGCATATTATAAAATTAGTGTGATTAAGAGGTAAAATTTTTTGACGAATAAGTGCAACAAGTTCTGTGTAATTTTGCGTTCTTTTAAAATCTTCTTCACCTATATAGATAATACAGAAATCTAATTTAGTAAAATTCTGAACCTTACCCTCTATATTGTCCAATATTAGTTCTAAATTACAATTTGGCTTACGATAGTGACAAATTTCATGACTATTTGGTAAGTTAGTTCCATCCATTATTTTACATATTCTACTGCTATTTTCACTACTTATGATGCAAATTTTATTCTTTATAGGTGACTGCTTTAAATGAGGTTTGATAACATTGCTTGAAATTCTATTAATTCGAGACGAACCACGAGTGACAACTTTGGTTTCGGTTTTATCATCTTGATTTAAAGAAGTATTTATATCTGTTTGTGTTTGTTTATCTTGTCTTGTCTGAATTTTCTTGGGTGTTGTTAACTTGTGTTTCACTGGAGAGCTAGCAATTTGCTTATATAAATTATTTTTCTTGGATAAATCTTCATTGGTTTGTTTCAAACTGGTATTTTCCAAAGATAATATCTCAATTTCTTTATGCGCGCTGTTTAGTTGAGACGTTAACTCATCAATCTTTTCCTGTAATATTTTTATTTGGTTGTTCTCTTCATCTTCCGACATTTCCGGCATACTAGTTGTAGTGCAATTCAAAGTTGTGTTATTGCTGTCATCATGGTTTGATTCCGATCTTCTGCTGCGGTTTCGACGGAATGTTATATTATCGAAGAAACTCATATTGGCAGATAATCTTTTAAAATAATGTTAATAAAAGTATTTTATTTTATTTCTTCAATATAAAATAAAAAACTACCAATATTTTTTCTATATTTTTTAACTGTCAACACTAGATTGAGACAGGTATCACAATAAGACTATTGACGTTGTTGTTAATGGATAACAGATGTCGCTATCTGTAATATTTATACTAAAACCGTGATATTCATTTCTTGCAACATTATGATAAGTCTTGTATCACTTTGTTTTAATTCTGCTACTCAATACCAGGTGGTGCTTTTATTAATATATTACGATTTTTGAATAAAAAACGGAAATTGTTAATGTTTTTGTTTGAATTTTTGCACTCTCACTGTATTTTAAAATGTTTAATGGGTGTCAATGTTTTTATGGTTTATAAATGATAATAACATCACACAGTTCCTTATTTTTACGTGAATCAGTCACTGTTAAAAAGTTTTTAGATCACAGGTAATTTTGTTAATTAGTCCACAAAAATACTGAATAACACTTTCACAGCTTGTTTATGAGTTTATTTTCACTTTTATACACATTTCAGTAACCAGATAAACGAAAAACTATTTATTCGGTAATTTTAAACGAAGCACAACAAATCTAACGTTTACTAGAGGGCGCCATCATACTAGATCACGTTCAAACCAATTTTCGGTGGAAGTTTACATGGTTATGTATACATCATATATTTTTTTTAGTTTTGTCATTCTCTTATTTTAGAAGTTACGGGGGGGGGGGGGGGCACATTTTACCACTTTGGAAGTGTCTCTCGCGCAAACTATTCAGTTTAGAAAAAAATGATATTAGAAACCTCAATACCATTTTTGAAGACCTATTCATACATACCCCACACGATGGGTTTGATGAAAATATTTTTTTTTGAGTTTCAGTTCTAAGTATGGGGAACCCCAAAATTTATTGTATTTTAGTGTGAAATCTTAATGCGGTTCACAGAATACATGTACTTACCAAGTTTCAACAGCATAGCTCTTATAGTTTCGGAAAAAAGTGGCTGTGACATACGGACGGACAGACAGACAGACATGATGAATCTATAAGGGTTCCTTTTTTGCCATTTGGCAACGGAACTCTAACAACCTAAAATTACGACTAAAATATAGCGACAAAATCGGGGAGAAAACAGATTTTCACTAGGTGCCCTAGGTTATGATATGCAAATGGGCCAAGCTGTGGTAAGCTGACTCCAGATCGGCCACCAATAAACCCTTATGACTTTTGATCCAGTGAACGACTAATTTTGATATTTAGCGACTATTTTTTAAGTTATCAAATCTAAAATCATTGATGGTGGCCATACCAGTGTCAGTCACACGCGGAAAGTAGTGCGTTGAAGATCTAATGCGCGAAAAATTCTACCGTAATTTTATAACGTCCGTGGGAACGTAAGCTAATTTAAGAGGTAAGCGTCAGCGTAACCCGCGAAATTCAAATTTTCTTACGTGTTTGCAATTTGCAGGTCACTCTCAGGCTGTATGTTAAACAAAATTGATTTGTGACCATTACATGTATTTACAGAATTATAATCACTAGTGGTGACCCAGTGGTCGAAATTCGACATAATTCGTTAAAATTGAACGCATTCGTTCTTTAATATAAAAAACTGGCCAAGTGCGAGTCAGACTCGCGCACCGAGGGTTCCGTACAAAACTGTAGGTATTCTCGGTTTATACATAAGGTGTTAGAAACAATAAAATATTTGGTTTGTAATAACTTAAGATAGGAACTCAGTCATAGCACATCCCTAGCTTTTAGTATTTTGATGTGGTAGCATCCCTAGTGAAGTAGTGACCCAACAAATTATTATGGCGAATTTTTCTGTGTGAACCATTGTGTGTCGTAAAAGCATTTCTCCTAAAATCAGAATATTATACAGTGCTATAATAAAAGAATCAAGGCTTTTATTCCAAAATCCTAACAGGTTATGGGCCCAGCGCTTAATAATCTGGTTTAGGTGAAGATTGCGGGAGTACCTTTTGATATAACAAAAAATCACCGGCCGGCACATCAACGTGAACGTGGCGGGTGTGGTCAGCGAGACAAAACTCGGTTATTGAGTTGTTGTCAATAGCAGCGTCTGAAGGAGGTCGTGTGGGGTGCAAAATAGCACGACATCAGGCAGCAGGCTTACGCGGAGGACCGGAAAAATGGATCATCACACAATGGCATTGGCGTCCAATTCGGCCATCAAATTGGAAGGTCAAAAAAACTGGAATGTATGGAAATTCCAGGTGACAGTCACGCTGAAAGGTTTAGACTTATATTCAGTGGTGAAAGATACGGACATAAAGCCGGAAAGTAATGATGCAGGCTGGATTGCAAAGGATGCAAAGGCCCAAACTCTTATTGTCACCAGGATGAGTGAGGCGGCAATGGTGCATATTCTAACGTGTGAATCTGCAGCTGATATGTGGCAGAAATTGCACAGTGTCTATGTGTTGTAAATTGGTGTACTAAAGGGAGCTAAACGACAGAGTTAACACGCAGTTGGTTTTAAATATTATCATTGTATTTTATTAAGACATCACACTGACACAGAAAATTATAAACAAGTTGTTACCTAGTAACAAAACCAAAAACTAACTCTATGGGACGCATGATGATTCCAACCTATTTTCAACACCCCCACTGAATCCCCATGCGCTCCATGCAATACTTTAGCTTAATGCGAGCCAGGCTTTTAGTAAGACAGTCAGCTGGCATCTGGTTTGTATCACAATATTCTATACGAATCACACCGGCTTCAGCCAACTCTCTTATGAAATGATAGCGTATGTTGATGTGCTTCGACCTTCTACCGATCGCAGAAGAGTACACTAATTTACTTGCACTCTGACTGTCGCTGAACACTGTAACGCAGTCGTTGAATCCAGCTAGCTCTTCTAACAAGCCTTTAACGCAGACTAGTTCTTTTGCGGTTATGGCTATATATTCAGCCTCAGCTGTGCTTAAGGCTACGCATCGCTGTTTGCGAGCTTGCCAGGAAACAGCACCTCTACCGAAAATAAGGGCATAACCGGTAAATGAGTGCCCATCGGCGTTGGCTCCCCAATCGGCGTCTGAGTATGCAACCAGGGGTTTGCCTGTTCTTTCATAGACTAGTTTATAGTCCACGGTGCCCTTTAAGTACCTGAGCACCCGCTTGAGCGCAGTCATGTGCTGTTCATTCCAGCATGTATTAAACTGGCTCAAATAGCTGACCGCAAATGTCAAATCAGGCCTTGTGCCGCAGGATAGATACATGAGCGATCCTATTACTTCTTGGAAAGAAAAATCCTCACGCCTCTCCCCCTTTGCAAGTCGTAGATTCAATTCCATCGGAGAAGCTACAGCTACTTTCTAGAATCTTTTTGGCGAAGCTTGCCTGTGATAGGGATATCTGCCCATTGGATCGCGTGATATGGATCCCTAGACAATCCTTGGCCTCACCTAAATCTTTAATTTTGAACGCTTTGGCGATTGTCTTTTTGACTCTTTCTATGTCCCCCACTGAACTTCCAAAAATATAGAAGTCGTCGACATAAAGTGCTATTGCAATCACGGTATTATCTTTCCCTCTTTTAATGTACACGCACGGATCATACTTCGATCTTGTAAAACCACTTTTAGTGATGTGATCATGTACTTTGACGTTCCAGCAACGTGCAGCTTGTTTGAGGCCATAGATGGCTCTCTTCAGCTTGCATACTTTCTTTTCATTTCCCTTCTTTATGAAAGATTCAGGTTGCTCCATATACAGATCCTCATCTAAATCACCATTTAAAAATGCTGTGGTGACGTCAATATGGTGTACATTTAAATCCAATTCTGCTGATAATCCCAGCAGAAGCCTAATGGAAGAAAGCTTGACTACAGAAGCAAAGGTCTCGGTATAATCTTCTCCAAACTTTTGAGAGTACCCCTTGGCGACAAGGCGAGCCTTATGTCGTTGAACCTTTCCATCTGCCCCGATTTTCAACTTAAAAATCCATTTATTTTTGACGACATTAGCGTCTCTGGGACGATCGACGAGCTCCCAAGTCTGATTCTCCATAAGAGAGTCGTATTCCTCCTTCATAGCCTTCATCCACAGGTCTTTATCAGAACGCTCCATAGCGTCCATAACTGAAATCGGGTCAGTAGCATTCATGACATGGAAGTTGTATACCATGTCCTCATCTATTCTTCTGACTCTATTTCTTAGAGGATAACGCCGTTCCTCAGGCTCCTCTACAGCTTGAACCGGCTCTGTTGACGGTTCTTCAAAAGAGTCGTGAAACTCTTCTTCAGCACTAGTGGGCGATGAACTTGGTGACATAACCATGTTACTCTGGCTTGGGCCATCCTCAGGCGCCATAGCCCTAGAAGTGCCTTGAGCAGTATCTGGCTCAGTAAAAATTGGTACCTCTATATATTCTCGCCTTTGTTTCTCCCTCGAAACCTGTACACTGCGCTCAGGGGGTTTAATCTCCTTGATTACTTTTGACCGCTCGTCAAACACGGCGTCGCGAGCAACTATTATGCGGCGCGGATTGACCGGGTTGACAAATCTGTACCCCTTTTGTACTTCACTGTATCCAACGAAGACAAGCTCACGGGTCTTGGAGTCGAATTTTCTTCGGCTATTATCTTTCACCAAAACCTGAGCTGTGGACCCAAAAACTTTTAAATTGGTAAAATCCACCTCATGATTTGTCCAAACTTCTTCGGGAACTTTCCCGGCGATTGCTAATGTGGGTGAGCGATTTTTCAAATAGATCGCAGTCCCCACCGCTTCTCCCCAGTACCGTTTACTTAGGTTACTGTCATGGAGCATGCATCTCGCCTTTTCAGTAATAGTGCGGATCGTCCTTTCCGCAACTCCATTCTGTTGAGGAGTATGAGTAACGCTCGTCTGATGCGTAATTCCATATTTGGCCAAATAAGCCTGGAACTCCTTATTGGTATACTCAGTACCATTATCGCTTCTAAACCGTTTAATTTTTCTTTCGGTTTGGTTCTCTACCAGACGCTTAAACTCCTTGAACTTCTCTAACACCTCAGTCTTTTGCTTCATGACGTAACCGAAAACCTTTCGGCTGAAGTCGTCAATGAACAGGAGGAGATATCTGTTTCCTCC
Organism: Aporophyla lueneburgensis; assembly: GCA_932294355.1. NCBI lineage: Eukaryota > Metazoa > Arthropoda > Insecta > Lepidoptera > Noctuidae > Aporophyla > Aporophyla lueneburgensis. Next base: position 12,950,026 of record OW028746.1, on the reverse strand, counting down.
CCAAGTCTCTACATCTATTGGACCAGCTACGTCGCTATGTATTAAGTCCAGCATGCCGGAGGCTCTAAAAGACTTCTTCCGTTTAGGAAACTTTTTTACGCACTGCTTTCCTTGACTACAAGGAACACAAGGGGCTCCATCACCCTTTTTGCCGTAATCTAGGCCCTGGACAATTCTTTTCAAAATGTACATTTGCGCGGGAGACAAATGGCCCAATCTCCGGTGCCATAATTCAAACTTGTCCTGATTGTCTTCCCCTAAAAGAGCTGTAGCCTGATTACAACCGGAACCTATAACATAAAGTCCGTTTTGGCGCGGTGCGGTAAACAATGCCTTACCATCTATTTTTACATTATTGTTAAAAACACTACATTTGGTTTTATCAAAAACAATAATATTTCCTGCATCTGCAAACTTTCCTACAGACATTAAATTGGTAATTAGTTCAGGAATGTGAAGAACATCATTCATCTTCACTACAGTGTCACGTTCCCCGTGACGCAGGTTTAACTCCACAGAACCTTGTGAAGTCGAAACAATTTTCTCGCTATTCGCGCAAGTTATCGTTTTGGAGCAAGATTTCGTAGGGTTCAAGAGGGATTTCACCGGTGTCATGTGGGACGTGGCTCCTGAATCCAACACCCAGTTATCACTGCTACCAACAGATGACAACAAGGTCAAAAAGTCTGAATTCGCGTTCACACTGGTCATCATGGCCGAATTCGCATTTGATTTCTTCTTATCCGGCTGCTTGGCCTTGAACTGCTTGCATTGCCACTTGAAATGGCCCTTCCGTTTGCAGAAGTGACAAACAATCTCTCTGGTGTGTTCTCTTCCTCCACTACCACCAGCGCTAGATGCTAGCGCCGAATCATCCCTTGGGGCTTCATTCGACTCTTGACGTTGACCCTCCTTCAGAAGTGCTGATATAACCAGTTCTGAGGTAATTGTCGAGCGGGAATGCTCTATGGCCATTACTAACGGATTGTAGTTGTCCGTCAATCCCGCCAGCATTATTATTCCAACAAACTCATCGTCAAGTCCGGCACCAATGCTTCGCAGCTGCTGCTGAATCGCTCGAACTTCCGTGACGTAGGCTTCCATACTTGGGTACGATTCCAGCTTGATGCGAAACATTTTTCGCAGCAACGAAAGCCTGCGCATTAGTCCAGCATCCGCATAGGCATTTTTTAGTGCCAGCCAAGTCTCTCGTGCCGTCTTTGCTTCCGTCACAAGGGGGTAGATGCCTTCCGAAAGCATCAGGCAGATCTTGGCTCTTGCTCTAGCATCCCGCTTCACCAACTCATTTGAGGTCGCACTGAACGTATCTTGAACACAATCCCACAGATCATTGTCGATAAGGAGCATTTGCATAGAAAAAGACCATGTAGCGTAGTTTTCTTGCCCCGACAACTTGGAAATTTGCGTCGTATTTTGCGACGTCATTTTTTATTCTCAATACATATAACTGTCCCTAAAATTTAGTATCAACGAGACTACGTACCTGGGCCCGTAACCTGTTGTAAATTGGTGTACTAAAGGGAGCTAAACGACAGAGTTAACACGCAGTTGGTTTTAAATATTATCATTGTATTTTATTAAGACATCACACTGACACAGAAAATTATAAACAAGTTGTTACCTAGTAACAAAACCAAAAACTAACTCTATGGGACGCATGATGATTCCAACCTATTTTCAACACTATGAATCAAGGTCTGCAACAAGTACAATGATGTTGCAACAAAAATTCCTACAATACAAGTTTGAGGAAGGAGATTTATCTGTCTATTTATCCAAACTCCAGGAGATGATTTGCCAACTGAAGCAGGCAGGAGAAGAGGTGTCGGATAAATTTATTATGACCAAGGTATTATTATCTCTGCCAGAGAAATATAGTCACTTTATATCGGCATGGGAATCGGTGGAGACCAGCAAACAAAACTATGATGATATGGTGGCTCGTTTGCTTGTCGAGGAAGAAAGGCTAAAAGTGAAAAACAAAGTTATGGAAGAAAAAGAAAGCATAGCATTGTATTCTAAAAAGAAAAGTCAAGGTTATGTTAGAAAATGTTATAAGTGTGGAAAATTGGGACACATATCTACAGAGTGTAGAAGTAAAAGTGAAGAAAAGCGGAAATGTTTCTTGTGTGGAAGCATAGGACATCTAAAAGTCGACTGTCCAAGACATAGGAATGAAGGGCAACAAGGAAAACATGAAAAATCTAAGGGAAATGCATTCATCATAGTGACTGCAATGACAACTGGAAGTGACTTTATAAACAATGATAAAAAGTGGATAATAGATAGTGGGGCAAGTGAACATTTGACAGGTCAACACTCTTTGTCATAGACTACTATATATACTAGAGATAGACTGGCAACTTAAGTATTTCTTAGGCAGCGCCATCTAGTTACCAGGACATACACTATTCATCTGTCAATATACCTACTTAGTACCTTGTTAGTTGTTTGTTTGTATCGGTAATTCTTGCAAGTAGAATAATGTAGAATGGTTGAAAGTTCTGTTGCAGTAAAACATCCTAAAAATTCAAATCTAGATTTTAAATCTTGATTTGAATTTGTTAGGTTTAGTTTTACTACAACAGAATATTTCAACTAATCCACACTATTCTACTTGGTAGGTAGGTAAAGCTAATTCATTATTACAATAAACTTGTGATTTCGGGGATAGTAAAACAAATATCAATTTTGGATGTTTATAATTATTGCGTAAAACAAAACATTACATATATAAACTAAACATTAACTTCGGTACCAGCTGTTATTGATTAACCGGGCACACAACACTTGTTACGAGATATTGTTATTTAAACACAAAACACTTATTACCACCTTATCACTTATATGGTCCAAACTCCAATTTACGGGGGGCCTAAGTAATTCGGTTCGATTAAATCACAGAGGAACACAAGGGACTCAACTCGACGTAATTTAGAAAGAACAGACACTAAGGGAATGTTAATCTTCCAAGACTTTAGTAAATACGGAGTAGCGAACTAAATTCGCGTAATTTACACTCAAAATCGGGAAGCAAACGAAATAATTACAAAAACATGCACAACCGCAGACATGTTTGTAATGACATAAAATTTCAATATCGCCCTGTGGCCTGTTGTGAATTCTACTAATAGTTTAATTTTTTATCAATATGAACAAAGCATTCATAAAATACAATGATCAAGGAAGGAACATTTGAAAATGCAAAAAAAAAACGACAAAAATATTAATTATCTCACAATAGATCAAAATCGAAGATTATGCGCTTCCCCTTTTACTTACATATACTACCAATTACTTTATGGATATACGCTGGCAACATTGTTCATTTTTAATTTATGTCCTCGTAGATAGATGGCGCTGAGTAGACAAAAATTAAAATGTATAGCACTTGCCACCCTGTGCTCTTTGTTCACAAACTATCTGTCACTGTCAACATCAGAGAGTTATGTTATTGTTGGTGATGGACGTCGCTTACCTGTTGTTGGTGTTGGTGATATTGAACTGAATGTGTTTAATGGTGACTCATATGTGAAATCAACATTAAACAATGTGTTACATGTGCCACAAATGAAAATCAATTTGTTCTCTGTAAACAGTGCTACAAAGAAAGGTTATAAGGTTACAATAACTGACCAACAGTGTTTATTTTATAAAGACAGCAAGCTATGTGCGTTAGGCAATCGTGAAGGGAACTATTATGTTTTAGAGGTGTCAAATAATATACATGAGAATGTAGCGGCGGTGGCAGCACTATCTGAGTGGCATGAGAGACTTTGTCACCAAAATGTAGAATATGTAAAGCAAATTCTCAATAAAAACAATATTGAGTACACAGGCGACAATTTCAAATGTGAGTCATGTCTAGAAGGTAAAATGCACAGACTTCCATTTACTAGAAGTGAGCAGCACACCAAAGAATCCCTTGAGATGGTGCATGCTGATGTGTGTGGTCCAATGGAAGTGGATAGTATTGGAGGTTCGAGATATTTTCTGCTAATAAAAGATGACTACAGCAACTACCGGGTAATCTACTTCTTGAAAAAGAAAAGTGAGACAGTTTTGCAGATAAAGAGGTTTGTCAACTGGGCTGAGAGACAGACGGGAAATAAAGTGAAAGTGATTCGTACTGACAACGGTGGCGAGTTTGTCAACAAGGAAATGCGAGAATTTGTACAGGAAAGGGGAGTATACCATCAGACCACAGTGCCTTTTACACCCCAACAAAATGGTAAAGCAGAGAGGGATATGCGCACTATCGTAGAGGCAGCAAGATCTATGCTGAAAGGTAAGATGTCTAAACAGTTATGGGCTGAGGCCGTGAACACCACAGTGTATGTTCTGAATAGAACTTCAAAGAGCAGAGTGGAAGGCCAAACACCCTATGAGACATTTCACAAACGCAAGTTTGATGTTCAGAGTCTATGTGGAGTATTTGGAGATAATGTATATGTTCACATTCCTAAGGAGAAGCGACTAAAATGGGATGTCAAGGGAGAAAAAGCAATATTTGTAGGTTATAATGATTCTAAAGGATTTAGAGTATACTATGAGGATAGAAAGGAGGTCCATACCAAGAGGGACATAGTATTTCTAGATAAGAGAAGCCAGAAGGAGCCAGATATTAAGAAAATAGAGGAAAATGAAGATGTGATCTTACTGGATATATCTATGGAAAACAATACAGAAGAGGTGCTACATGATAATAGTGAAGATGAGTTCTATGACATAGATACAGTACAGAACCAAGGAAATGGAGAAGAACAGGATGATACTCAAGAAATGATGTCTGAAGCGAGACCAGAAATAACACAGGAAGATAGACAAGAACAGGCAGATACAGAAGAAAATCAGTACCTAGATAGAAGGAACAGAAGAAAGGTTAAGCCAAAGCATCTTGAAGATTACTATCTGTATTTTGCTGAACCAAAAGATTACAAGGAAGCAATGACATCAGCAGATGCTGAAAACTGGAAAGAAGCTATCAAAAGAGAGCTAAATCAACTAAGTGAAAATAAGACATGGACAGAGATAGATACAATACCAGAAGGAAAAGAAGTAATTAGCTCAAAATGGGTTTTAAAGAAGAAAGATGATTGTTACAAGGCCAGATTAGTAGCAAGAGGCTTTGAGCAAAATTGTAATGATGATTTGTATGCCCCTGTGGCAAGGCTTAATACATTTAGAATTTTTGTATGTGTAGCTACTAAGTTAGGGTTAGGAATAAAACAAATGGATGTATGTGGAGCCTTTTTAAATGCAAAACTTGATGAGGAATTGTATTTAATTTTACCAGAGGGTACAGATACTAAGTATGTTAGACTTAATAAATCTATTTATGGTTTAAAGAGGTCTCCAAAGTATTGGAATAATACTTTTAATAATGTTATGTTATCTATCTACACTAATATTATAAAGAGGAAAACTTTGTTTGTATGTTTGTTTGTTTGTACTGAATAGGCTCAAAAACTACTGGACCGATTTTAAAAATTCTTTCACCATTCGAAAGCTACATTATCCACGAGTAACATAGGCTATATTTTATTTTAGAAAAAAATAGGGTTCCGTAAGATATTTGGGTTTTTCGGACACAAGGTGTAAAAAATCAACCAGAAAAGTTACTTATTTTGCGTACGCTGCCTAAACTATAAAAGATAGAACCATAAAATGTTCTAATTAATTGTAGATCTTATAAATATCTACAAAAAAGTCTGAGACACACTATACCCATCTATGTCGAGTGAGGCACAGCAACCATTTTTTTATTTAAAAATCTTGAATTTTTTTTGGACTACATTTAAACGCGTTTATTTTACTCATGCTATTAATCCTTATCAAAATAAATGATTTCATCACTAAGAACAGTTTATGGAGATAATATTTGGTCTTTGAATGATTAAAATTGGACGTTTGGTTTTGAAGTTATGGCGAAATTAAAATATTACGATTTCTGCTGCACGGCCCGTTGCGAAGTGGGCGTCACCAAGGCGGGGGTGCGCGTGCGGGAGGGGAGTTTAGATCTATGAGTAAGGTACACGCGCGGCTCAGTCGCGAGGTCGGCTCCCTACGCAGCGGTCGTGCGCGAAGTCTAATAATTTTCGTGCGATTGTTTTTAGATTTCGTTCTTAAAACTACACCTACGCAAAAGTTCTTCTCAGAGCTAAACAAAAGTTCTTTTCAGGGCTAACCAACAGTTCTTTTCAGGGCTAACCAACAGTTCTTTTCAGGGCTAAACAACAGTTCTTTTCAGAGCTAGATTATTACACGCTATTAACATTTTCTTAAACATTTGAAAATGCCTAAGAGAGCCAGGTCTCAACTTTCTAAACATAGTTCTCAAGCACGGGCAGCAAGAATACGTCGTATGGGAGAATCTTCACCTGAACGTTCACAACGCCTTGCTGAACAAAATCAGAGAAACTCTCAGGTACGCGCACGAGAGTCGAGTGTCGAACGTTCGCAACGCCTTGCACAACAAAATCTGAGAACCTCTGAGTTATGTGCACGAGAGTCGAGGCTGGAGCGTTCCCAACGTCTTCATGAACAAAATGTAAGGACCTCTGACTTACGCGAACGAGAGTCAAGTGTCGAGCGTTCGCAACGCCTTGCCGAACAAAGTCTGAGAACCTCCGAGCTACGCGCTCAAGAGTCGAGGCTGGAGCGTTCCCAACGTCTTCATGAACAAAATATAAGGACATAAGTAACCGACATCCACGCGGGCGGAGCCGCGGGCGACCGCTAGTGGACTATAAGCAGTCAGATAAGGATTATTGTTTGTATTCAAAATGTGAAGGTGATAAGAAAGTTTTTTTGTTATTATATCGCACACCTAGATGAAGGGTAGCACAACTCAAAATAATCCAAAATTGAGTTATTGCAATTATCGGAATCAGCGCCGAAAACTACATAAACTCCAAAGACACCTGTGTACAAACTTCATTCCTAAAAAACTAGATGGCGCTGTAAGTCAGTCTTTCTGAGTAGCTCCACGGTCACCCCCCACCAACAACAGTAACGCATCACCAGTTACGACATGTCAGCCGCAGGGGAATATGCTGTCAACTCGCACAAAGACTAAATTATTTCGACTTAGTTTTGTATTCGTGGCAAACCGCAGTAATAAAGCGTGAATTATTTTGAGTTGATTTTGTATTCGTGATTGAATCGGTCTTGTTTCTTGGGTGTTCTTCAAACTATTTCCACTTATACCAGTATTGTTGACGAATGTAAGTAATTTTTGTTTTACTAACTAATAATAGTTTAGTGTTGGTGAAATTATTTGGAACTATTTGAGTTGGTCTGTTATTGCTGGTTAAATTTAAATTCGCTCTTATTCTAAAACAATAAATGCTATTGTTTATTTTGTTATAGGAATATTTAGAGTTGCCTTTGTATTTTTGAAACTGATTTAATAAATTTTAATTCTTTAATAAAATACTGCAATTTATAAACTTTTTTGAGTTAATTTGGTATTCGTGAATTTTATTAACTTCGTATTTTTTTGCTACAGATGATGAGGGGCCGTGGCCTTTTACTTCTACAGAAGGTGATGGAGACCAGTTCAAATGAGCCTGAACGCAGTCATGTGGAGAAACAACTCCAAGTGTATGGTTAGGGACCTTACACCTTGAGTTGATGCTGATTGATACACTGATACTGATTGATTGATATTTATTGATAAAAGTATGATTGCATGATAGATGAGTGCACGCGGTATGAATGCTATTCGTGTACTAAATTAGCCGGCCCGGCGCAGGTAAAATGCTGACATATTGATATGAAAACTGTGCTGTGCTTGCACTGTACATGCTCCAGGCCCGGAGAAGAAAAGGGTGCACAGGGTGATATGAATCGTGATGAGTTACAAAGTGATAAAACATAATTGCCTATAAAATAACTTAAATAACACTACATTGATCTGTATTGACTTCCAAAACGTGGTGATGACGCCCTGTCAACTATACGTGTGCTGCTGTAGCTGTTGTCGACAGTAGCGGTCTGTGGCGGTCTCCTTGCAGCTGTCGTATAGTGCACGTTGGGTTCCTGATGATCCTGTTGAACCGTGTCCCTGTGCGCTCGCAGCCGTCGCAACCCGTAGATGAGAATACTGATTAAGATCACTGCGACCACAGTGTATATGGCGATGTAATGGTGGATGTCGTGGGAAGAAACTTGATCTGTCAATGCCTCAACTTCCTTCACTCTGGCATTCTTGATGGCGAGAGTGATGACTTCCAAGTCCTGTTGCCGTTTGATAGTCTCTTTGGTGTCGTTCAGTGCGGCAGCGGATGGTATAGTCAGATTGATGATGTGATTTATAGTTGGAATCTCGATATCCAGGACGTCTGTTTTTGTATGGATTGAGTTAGTTAAGCTTTGGTGCGAATAAATCGTAAATGTTTGACCTTTGATGACGCAACCGTCACCGAGTGTCAGTACCCCGGCCTTGCTGAGTCGTTCAGCAGTAATATGATCCCCACATATGACTCGCACCGTGCATTGTCCACAACAATAATACAAATATGAGTTGACGATGCTTAATTCCGTCCATTGATCTATACATTCTTTGGTTTCGGTTTGACATTGATTTGCAACTTGATCTTTTACACACAGATTGTTGTCTGAGGTCATCTGATAAATAGGCCTTTTTAGAGAACAAATGAAGTCATCCTGGTCGTAAGGCGTACATCTTCCCCAATCGGCTTCCGATATCGGAATGTAGGAATCTTTGTGGATGTTTATCGCTAAATGCTGCGCGATAGGTGTGATGGTGACCATGCTTTCAGCTACTTGCAGTGGGATTGGTATGAGGTTGTAAAGCTCATAGTCTTCTCTAGTCACAAGTGGGATCTTGACTTCAAAAATCATGTATTGTTTTGTTGTTCTCGCTTTTACTTTGAGTAAATGATATATCTTTGCTAGATCCGTTTGAATGTTATTTATGGGTATGGTCAGCTCCTTTGAAAGTTGCCCTGTTATTGTATTGAGTTCATCTCTCAGCTGTGTTGGTGTTAAGAGGTGAAAGTTGAATTTTTCATAGAAAATATTCGCTACTGTATCCACTAGCGTTTCCTGGATATTTTTCAGGTCTGACAGCATAATGTTTGCCACCAAGGCTGATAAAGTGAAGTCACTTCTGCTGTCTGTCTTTTGTATCTGCTCTTTCAGTTTGTTCATTCCCAGGTTGCAGTTGATTATGTATTGATTTACGAGTTTATGTTGTTTTTCCAAGGCGGTTTCTACTCGTTTGATAACATTCAATTCTGCTTCAACGATTGATGTCTGGTTTTTCCACAATAAGGCAAGATGTTTTTGATCCTTCTTGATAAGGTCAATATCTTTCTGATATTTTTCGGCAAAATCTTCGTCCAATATTCCAAATAAACTTCGTGCGATGTTGCCTACTCCATTGATAAAGCCTCTACGTCGGCGCAATCGGTGCATTTGCTGACCGAGTAAAATGCTGTTGTAGTGTTCGAGTTCGGCGTACCCATGACGTAACTGTAATCGGACTACGTCACATTGTGGTATTTGATCCGTTGAACATATGTTTTCCAGGTGATTCATGTATTTGTTGATTACATCTATTCCTCGCCAATATGGAGCCATATCGCAGTAAACTATTAGCTTCCATTCTTCGCGTTGTAGCCGCATATTGGCTACCTTGTCGAAGTAGATGCTTTGATTGTTGCTCAGGCTTGAAAACTTGTATTCGCCTCTTGCTGTAGGTACCATTACCATAAGAATCATGAGAATGGTATAAATTAAGTTGCATAATTTTGATGACGATTGTTGTGTTCGTTGACTTGATACGTTACTTGCGGATTTTTGATGTTCTTGTTCTTCTGATTGATTTTCATTTATAGGCAGTAATGATAACTTTGATATTGGTCTTTTCATTGTTCCATTTTTTGTCCGAATAGTAACCACCCGGACGTACCCATCTTTTCCGGGATGAAGTTGCGTGATTCTTCCCATTGCCCACTTTCCTGATGGTAACTGTACGTCGTGTATGATGACAATGTCGTTGATCTTCAAGTTTGTGTGCGGTTGGCGCCATTTGCTACGCACTGATAATTGGCTTAAGTATTCTGTTCTCCACCTTTTCCATAAATCATCCATGATTTTTTGGGTGAGTTGCCATCTCGTACGCAAATCTTTCTCCGTTTCGATTAACGTCAAGGTTGGTCCGCTTGCTAGAAAGTGGGATGGTGTGAGGTAATCCAAATCTTCTGGATCTTCACTTAGAGCGCACAATGGTCGTGTGTTCAAACATGCTTCGATTTGTGCTAGCACTGTTGAATATTCTTCAAACGTGAGCCTTTGTTCGCCAATCACTCTCTTTAGGTGGTACTTTAAGCTCTTCACAGCTGCTTCCCATACACCTCCCGCGCTTGGCCAGGATGGGGCGTTAAAGTGCCAATTGATCTCCATGTCGGTGATTGCTTCGTAAAATTCCACGTCTAACACTTTTTGAATGTTGATGAATTCTTCATTAAGAATTCTGCTTGCTCCTACGAAGTTCGTACCATTGTCGCTGTATATATGTTTTGGGGTGCCTCTTCTTGCTGACATTCTGCGTAATGCTGATAAAAATGCTGAGGAGCTCAGATCTGAGACCAGTTCCAGATGCACAGCTTTCGTGGCCATGCATACGAACACAGCGATGTATCCTTTTGTTGTCTTTACTCCTCGGCCTTTGTTTGTTTTAATGTAGACAAAGCCAGTGTAGTCAACCCCTGAGTGATAGAAAGGTCGTGCTGGATTGCTGCGAGCTGCAGGTAAGTCTCCCATTAACTGCTCTTGTTTGATTGGATCGTGACGTCTGCACTTGACACAGGTTCTAAGGCGTTTCTTGACTGCTCGATTTCCGCCCTGAATCCAATATTGTTGACGCAGCCAAGCTTGCGTGATTCGAGCTCCGCCATGATACGTCATCTGATGTCCTTGGTCAATAAGTAAGTTACTGAGATGAGAGTTTTTAGGTATTATGAGAGGATGTCTCATATTTTGACTGATATTCGCATTAGCGATCCTCCCGCCAACTCTCAGTAAGCCTTCTTGATCCAGGAATGGGTTCAACTTCAACAGCTTACTTTTTGCGCTGACTTGTTTATGTTTCTGAAGACTGATGATATCTTCTCTGAATTCCCACTGTTGTACTTGCTTGATGATAAAATGTCTGGATTTCTTCATTTCGCCGATTGTTAAAAACTTTGGTTTGTGCTGATTACGTGTTATTGCGCGCAAAGTCCAAGCTAGAACTCGCGTTGCTCTGTTGAAATTGCTACATTTATTTAATATGTTTTGAGCAATGTCATCATTTTGTTGAATGACGCTTGTTTGTACTGATTTTTTCATTTCGTCTTGCGTAACATAAGTTTGTTGTTTATGTTCATCTTCATCAAATGATGGTAGCCACGTTGGTCCATGCCACCATAGTGAATGTTCTTTGAGCTGCTCTGCTGAACATCCTCGGCTAGCACAATCAGCTGGATTTTCAGCCGACTTCACATAGTGCCAGTTCTTGATTGGGATTACTTCAGTGACTTGTTTCACTCTATTTGCCACAAATGGCTTCCAGCGATTTGGGTCTCCCTGAAGCCAGCCCAGGACCGCTGTTGAATCTGACCATCCATATATCTTGATATTGTAGTTCTGTAAAGTATTCTGAACTACTTTCATCAGAAGTGATAATAAATGTGCTGCGCTAAGCTCCAATCTTGGTAATGATATCGCTTTATTGACAGGAACCAGTTTTGATTTTCCTGCTACTATGGTCACAGGAGTTTGATTGTTCTGATTGTTCTGTTTGATGATCCTGCAATAAATTACGCAAGCATACGCTTTTGTGGATGCATCACAGAAACCATGCAGTTCAATTTCTGTGTTTTGCTGTGTTTGTAGCCATCGCGGTACATTGATATGTTCTATTTCTGGTAGATCTTTCTTGATCTTCTGCCATTGCTCGTTGATATGTGCCGGTACTTTGTCGTCCCATTGTAGGGTTAGTGACCAGGCATTTTGGAATAAAAGTTTTAGCTTGGTCGAGACAGGGGCCAGCCAGCCTAGTGGGTCAAATATTTTGGATATATCTGACAATAAGGACCTCTTAGTAGCTGGAGCTGTCGATTTTGTGTCGATCTTCATTTCGAACTTGAATTGATCGTCCAGCGGGTGCCAACGTAACCCCAATGTTTTAGTTGACTCTTGATGTTTGAATTCAAATGATTGCGCTGTGTGTGACGTCATCTAATACCTCTAATTTATTAGATGACCACTTTCTCAAATTAAATCCGCCTGATCTGAGTAATTTGATAAGATCTGATTTTAGTTGCTTAGCTTCTTCGATGCTCTGATGTCCTGCCAACAAGTCGTCCATGTAGAAACAGGTTTCAACAACTGCGGCCGCAGCAGGATACCTTGAGCGTTCATCTTCTGCTATTTGCTTTAGAGTCATCATGGCGAGAAATGGTGCTGATTTGGTGCCATATGTAACTGTTGTTAACTCATATTCTCGTAATTTCTCTTGAGGTGAGTCGCGCCAAATGATTTTTTGATATTGCAGATCATCGTCATGACAGTAGATTTGTCTGAACATTTTCTCGATGTCCGCTGTAATCGCATATCTATGTTGTCTCCATCTCAATATTAACGTAAGTAAGTCTTGTTGGAGATTTGGGCCACTGTACATGAAATCATTTAAGCTGTAGCCAGTCGATGTTTTTGCTGACGCATTAAATACCACACGTAATGCTGTTGTTGTTGATTCGGGCCTCAATACACATAGGTGAGGTAAAATGCAATCTGGCTGTTTTTTACTCGTACACTCGCGCATGTGACCTAGTCTGATGTATTCATCGATGAATGCTTTGTAATCTTGCGCAATTTTTGGGTTTTTTCCAAACTTCTTTTCCAATTGATAAAATTGTGCGACTGCCTTGGGTTTTGATTCTCCCAAATTTTCCTTTATTTCTGGCTTTAGCGGTAGTCTTACAACATATCTGCCATCCTCCCGTCGCAAAGTTTCTGTCTGATACTGCTGAATGCACTGATGATCCTCCTTCGACATGTTGATATTGCCATCTGCTATGTCTTCAATGGCCCAAAACCTTTGTATGTCTTCAAGATTGTTCATTACGACGTTGCAGTGATATGATTTGACATTTCCGCTTAATATCCACCCAAGTTGAGTTTGTTGTGCTACAGGGAGTGACTCATTTTCTTTGATGATACCTCCCATTATAATTTGTGAATATACGTCGGCTCCTAGTAGTAGATCTACTGGTCGGCTTGTATAGAATCCTGGATCTGCTAGCTGTATGTTTTGTAGGTATGCCCATGATGGTTTTGAGAATGTCCTGTTGGGCAAGTTGTGTAACAGTGTGTTCATTATCAGCACATCTGCTTGAAATGTAAATTCAGTATGCATTGATGACGCAGTAATACGGATCTCTCCCTTACAGTTGGCTTGACTAGTGCTGATGCCAAATATGACGCCTTTGCATGCTTGTCTTGGGAGTTCTAGTTTTTGAGCTGCGCTTTCTGATATTAGAGAGACTTGTGAGCCTTGATCAATTAGGGCACGCAATGTGTGATATGTCCCATTTCGTGCTTTGACACGAACAAGAGCTGTTGCTAGCAGTATTTCTACAATACTTTCATTTGAGACATGGTTGACAGTGTCTCGTGTTCTGTTTTCTCGTGATATGGACAGTTGTTCTTCTGCTGATGACTTCGTGTTACTTGTCCCGCCGTTGCTGTGGAGCGTATCGTGCAGCAAGGTGTTATGATTTCCTTGACATACTCTGCATTTTGTCTCCGAGTAGCATGGCTTGTCTTTGTGATCATAGAGACAATTTTTTCAGAGGTTCAATTGTTTCACAATATCTCCTTTGGCCTCTGGCCTAGATTCTAAAAATGTCTTGCAACGGAAAAGTCCGTGGTTGTCATTGCAGAGTGGACAGTTTGGTTTATTCATTGCAAAACTTTTAAACGTTGAATTGCGGAAAAATGGTTTGCCTGCATCGTTCTTATTATTGTGCTGATTAGGTTTGCTTTGTTTGTTAGGCTGATGTTCTGATTCTTTTCTGTTGAATGTTTCTTGCTTTGATTTTGGAGTATACTGCTTACGCCTAGATGATTCAAGAGCGGTGTATTTGTTTTCCAGAAATGATAGGAAATCGTCGAGTGTCGGCAGTGCTCTAGGATTGGTTAGCGATTGAATGTATTCCCCATGCGTATCGCTGTCCAACTTAAGTGCCAGTAGGTGCACAATAAGTGGGTCCCAGTTTGATATGTTGACGCCGAGATTCTTTATGGCGTTAAGACATTCGTTGGTAGTATCAAACATCTTCTTGATCTGATAATCTGCTTGATTTTGCATTGTAGGTATTGCTAGAAGTGCGTTGATATGCGAGCTAAAGATGAGCTTTTCGTTGTTGTATCGATGATTCATGATGTCCCAGCATAATTGATAATTTTCAGAACTGATATTTAAGTGTTGGACTAGCTTTTCCGCTTCACCTTTTAGCTTGCTCTTCAAAAACTGCATCTTCTGAGCACTCGACATTGACTTGTTGTTGTGGATTGTTTCTATAAATAGATCCTTGAATGATGTCCACTTGAGGTAATTCCCGCTGAATATGGGAATATCGATTTTGGGGGTGCAATTTTCACGGTGTGAAATTGAGCCCATCTTGATATTGATTGACTTTTTCATGTCATTGTATAGCTGCTCATATCTGCTGTATGTTTGCTCATAATCTTCATCTTCCTCGTACAACTCACTGTCAATTTCCCAGTGCAACGAGTCGATGATTGACCACCTTTTTTGTACATTACGCAGTAGATCTTCGAGTTCCCATTTTTCAGAGATGTCCTCTAATACCACGCTCTTGATTGTACGAGACAACGCCTTGAAGTTGCTTTTTTGCTTTCGCAGCATTTCCTCCAGTTTGCTTGCATTTCCTTGAGAAACAGTTTTCCACAGTGATTTAGACTTACTGTTACAAGGATCGCTGTTTGCTTGATCGGGGTCAGCTAATGAGGTGCTTGAAGTTTCTTGATGGTGTTTACTAGATGCCGGTGTCGATACTTGTATTGATGGCTTGCCCGGAGATTGGTCTCTCTTACTTTCACTAGGATCCTTCCGTTCGTAACGTTCGATAGTTTCCCGCGCTTCAGTGTAAAAGAGTTTCGTCCTTTGATAGCAATTATCGGCGAAATAGCTGGCACTGCGAGTTTCGAATTCACATAATTTCAAATGATTAGACTGGAACTCAGACCAATAACTATCCAGAGTTTGCAGTCGTTTCTTGATATTGTATGGAGTCTTACGTTCTGCAGAATCTTTCTTGAAGTTCCTTAATAGCTGCTCCATTGCTTGCATGATTTGATCTTGATTTGTTAAAATGTTTTCCATTGTGGAAGTCATGATTGATAATTTTCTTGATTATATTCCTGACCGCTAGTCAACAAGAAGTGCTTTTGCAAACTCTCCGCGATATTAGCGCCTTCTCAATCCAACCGGTGAGACCCGCTTGTGGGAGGCCGGCTGAACCGATTCGCAACCACGGAAAGAAGAGCAAAGCACCCTCTGCGATGATGGAGCCAGCAGTCGATGGCTTGATGATGTTGGTAGACCGTTGACCGTCGTCCGCAGGTCGTGTTTACAGGAACAATCACTATTATGTTCACAACGTGATTGGATCCCGCTGATCCGGCTCGAAGGACCATTAAGATGTATGGTTAGGGACCTTACACCTTGAGTTGATGCTGATTGATACACTGATACTGATTGATTGATATTTATTGATAAAAGTATGATTGCATGATAGATGAGTGCACGCGGTATGAATGCTATTCGTGTACTAAATTAGCCGGCCCGGCGCAGGTAAAATGCTGACATATTGATATGAAAACTGTGCTGTGCTTGCACTGTACACCAAGAGAATTCCACAACACCTTCAAATACCACCATGGTGATGGAAGAAATCTCTGAAAATGGCACCATGGAGTCACAAAAGAATCCAGCAACGTTAGCACCACCATCAGCCAGCACCCAGGTGAAACCATCGTACTATATTTCTCCGGTTAACAGCGAATGTAGCGATTTAGACGATTCAGATGCGGATCCGCCCTTCAACCCACCTCCCAAAGAGAGCTACCGTCCATCACTCGTCGTTCCAAGAAAGAGGTATCGATCCTCCAGTACTACCTCGTCTTCTAATAGTCCCAACAAGACTACACCACCAACTCAACTCTGCAACTCCGTGCCATCTACCATGCCGGATTCTGCCAATCTTTTAAACGACAATCCGGTTACTGAACCATCCACCTCTCAACCGATCATAGACCAGTCTGCTGATCCTGAAAGCCTACAAAGAGGTAAAAAAAAGACAAGAAAAAGATCTCGTTCCTCCAGCTCCTCCTCTAGTTCTAGCTCATCCTCTAATAGTTCCAGCAGCTCTTCAAGCAGCAGTAATACAGAAATAGGTAGTAACTCTGTGCCGTCTGCCATGCCGGATTCTCCCAATCTTTTAAACGAAAATCCACCTGTTGAAGCTTCTACTTCTCAACCGATCATAGACCAGTCTGTTGATCCTGACAGCCTTCAAAGGGGTAGGAAAAGAACAAGAAAACCAGCTGGTTGGCTCACAAATCTTAAGAAATCTCGTCGAAATACCGGAAAGGCTTATGTAAGTTCAACTAATAAGAGAGTCCCTGAAAGAGCGGTTAAGCCTCCATGCCACGATAATTGCAAATTGAAATGCAAATCTAAAATAAGTGAAGTATTACGCAAATCTTTGTTCGACAAATTTTGGGGACTAGGCGAACTTCAACGGCAAAGAGAGTTCATTGTAAGGCACACACAAGAGATTAAGCCTAAATATAGATACAGCAGTACCCAACATTTTAGGGCACTAAATTCTGCATTTATTTTTGAAGTTGAAGACACTCGTATTAGAGTCTGCAAGACTTTTTTTAAAGCTACACTAAACATAAGCGACCAATGCATTAGGACAGCTCTTTCAAAACGACAGGAGGGCGGTTTCATAGAAGATGACCGGAGGGGTAAGCACGGACAGCATTCCACCATAGATAATGAAATAAAAGAAAGTGTCGTCACTTTCATTAAGTCTATCCCCAGAATAGAATCTCATTACCTTCGAGCACAAACAACGAGAGAATTCATTCCAAGCGAAAGATCACTTGCGGATCTATACCGAGATTATAAAGATCTACGCGAAAATGAATGTTTACCATTTGCTTCGTCATCAACTTTTAATCGTATTTTTAATACACAGTTTAATATTTCGTTTCACATCCCCAAAAAAGATGCGTGTGATCTTTGTGAAACATTCAAAAATGCTATCGGAGAAGAACAACAAAACCTGCGTGAGGCTTATGACCAACATTTGAAAGAGAAAGTGTTGTCCAGATCAGAAAAGGAAGCTGACAAGAAAAGGACAGATGTAGTTGTTGCAGTTTACGATCTCCAAGCCGTGATGCAATTGCCAAAAGGGCAAGTATCCTTGTTTTTTTATAAATCTAGAATTAATTGCCTAAATTTCACGATTAGTGACTTGTATGCAAAAGATGTAATATGCTTCTTTTGGGACGAAATCGAAGGCAAACGTGGTGCTGTGGAAATTGGATCCTGTGTACTGCAATATATACAAATGGTTGTTGAGAAAAGTACATCGGGTACCGAACTGGACCTTATATTTTATAGTGACAACTGCTGTGGTCAGCAAAAAAATAAATATCTGCTGTCTGCCTACGCATTTGCTGTTGCAACCATGAGAGTAAACTCAATTACTCATAAATTTTTGATTCGTGGTCATTCGCAAAATGAAGGCGATAATGTGCATAGCGTTATCGAAAAACAAGTTAAACGATACACTAAATCAGGCCCGATATACTGTCCACAACAATACGCGACTTTAATAAGAACAGCTAAAAAGACTGGGAAACCTTATCATGTGGAAGAACTTACACATGACAAGTTCTATGATCTGAAAGCCCTTCAAGAAGAATGGGGAAACAATTTCACTGTTAATGTTGACAGAGAACAAATAAAATGGCACGATATCAAACAACTTCGCGTTGAAAAGCAACAACCAATGTCATTTTTTTATAAAACTTCTTATGAAGAGACAGTTTTTAAAAAAGCGTTTGTAAGAAATCAAAGACGCACACAAGATCACCAATTTTCTCCAACTTTGACACAAGCGTATTTGCAAAAAATACCATTGGGTGCCAATAAAAAGCGGGACATTACGGAACTAATTGATAAGAATATTATTCCACAGAGTTACGTCAATTCTTATTACAAAAATGCACTAGATTTATAGAATAAAAATTACGCGAAGAAATTTCTTCCAAACAATACCTACATACATAGGTGTATGTCGGTATTGTTTGGAAGAAAATCTGAATACTTATGTTTTTATGTTTTTTGATAACTATAGATAATACTAAAAAGTCTGATTTAATTAAGTAAAACAGTTTACAATTCTGTCGGTGAGCCTGTAACAATACTATTATAGTTTTAGATGCCTATAATAGATATTAGGTAAAGGTTGAAAATAAAAGTCTGATTTAACTAATAAGTTTAATCCTCTCGATGAGACTGATAATAATAGAATAGTTAAGTGTTTTAGATGCCTTTATTAATGTTACCTTTTTGTTGTAGTTTTTTTTGGTTATTTAAGTTAAGTGAAAACAGATAATTGTTGGTACCTAGTACCCACATTTCTCATGCCTGTTATGTTGAGTAATAAGTACGTGTTTTTGTAACTAAGTCATTCTTAAAATATCTTCCAAAGACTGTGCTATTTATAAAAAAATATACTACTTTTCCTGTAGTTTATAGACTTAATGGTCTAGTACTGATTAAAGAGAACTTAATACCTAAATTATAAGAAAAATGTCTACTTTGTTAAACGTTTTACTAACCTGTTCAAAGTTTAATGGATCTCAAATTAGAATAATGTAAGGTGTTCATTCTATTTTCCGAACAAGTGATGTGTTTTTGATTATCTTTATTTGTTTGTTACCTTAATACAAAATAAAGATGTGTCTTAATTAAATATAATGTTTTACTTCATTATTATAATAATTATACAAATAATAATTTAGATACACTACTCTTTATGTAAAGATTTAAAAAAAATATATTCACATTAAGACAGGATTAATTTAAAAAAAATCACTAATATGAAATCAATTTGAGTTGATAAAAATATTGAACAATGATTTAGTCACGATTACTAATATAACACGAAAAAAAAAAAATTAAAAATGTATACGCGTATTTGAAGGTAAGTAATTGATCAAATTAATATCTTAGTAAAATAATATACAACCTCATCCAACAATCATTTAAATCGGTCAAATAGAAAACGAGTAAAACGTTTTTTGCTGTTCCTGAAAAAAGAGGTATTTTGAGTTGTGCTACTCTTTATCTAGGTGTGCGATATGTAGATGACATTCTCTATTTTGGTAATAATGTAGAAGAAATGTGTAACTTGAGAGATATTTTGTGTAAAACTTTTAAAATGAAAGAGTTAGGAGCAATTAGTAAATTCTTGGGCATTGATGTCAAACAAGACTTAAATAAGGGGAATACTGTTATATCACAAAGTGAGTATTTGAGAAAACTGTTGTCACAATATAATATGTTGGATTGTAAGATATTAAAGTTACCAATTGATAAAAATTATAATTTTCATGTCCTAAAGAGAGATAAGTCAGAAAGTGTAGAAATAGAGAGTAAATGTAGAAGACTAATAGGGAGCTTGATGTATGCAGCTATGGGCACTAGGCCAGATATCTGTGCAGTAGTTAATATCTTGAGTCGTTATCAGAGTTGTGCATCTGAGCTTTTGTATAAATTATTGTTAAATGTATTGAGGTATGTAAATGGAACTTTAGATTTGTGTTTGATATACTATAGAGATTGTAACAATGATGTTGTAAGCTATGTTGATAGTGACTGGGGTGGTTGTAATGATAGAAAATCTACATCAGGGTGTATTTTTAAAGTGTTTGGTTGTTCAGTAATTTGGTATTCAAGGAAACAGGCAACAGTTGCACTGTCTTCAACTGAAGCTGAATATATAGCTTTGTGCTTAGCCACTAGTGAGGCTTGTTGGTTGAAGTCCATTATGTTAACATTTGGGTTTCGGGTAAACATAATTGTGTATGAGGACAACCAGTCTACTATCAAAATGGCACAGATGGCCACTGGTAACTCTAGGGTAAAACATTTGGAGATTAAGCAGTCATTCATTAAAGAGAAATTAGAAAAGAAAATTATAGAGTTAAAATATGTGAATACCAGTGACCAACTTGCAGACATATTTACCAAAGCTTTAGGAGGGATATTGTTTATGAGATTAAGGGATAAATTGTTCGATACATATAGGTAGGTCATATTGTTAAGGGGATGCATACAGTTAAGGGTAAGACAGTTGAGTAATTTCTGTAAGTAAAAATGCTGGTTTAGCTTGAAAATATTTTATTG
The DNA here is from genome assembly GCA_932294355.1 of Aporophyla lueneburgensis. Lineage (NCBI taxonomy): Eukaryota > Metazoa > Arthropoda > Insecta > Lepidoptera > Noctuidae > Aporophyla > Aporophyla lueneburgensis. Next base: position 12,929,472 of record OW028746.1, on the reverse strand, counting down.
AGGGGAAGTGTTAGAAACAATAAAATATTTGGTTTGTAATAACTTAAGATAGGAACTCAGTCATAGCACATCCCTAGCTTTTAGTATTTTGAGTGTGGTAGCATCCCTAGTGAAGTAGTGACCGAACAAATTATTATGGCGAATTTTTCTGTGTGAACCATTGTGTGTCGTAAAAGCATTTCTCCTAAAATCAGAATATTATACAGTGCTATAATAAAAGAATCAAGGCTTTTATTCCAAAATCCTAACATAAGGTTCATGTTTATGAAATTAAATGTGTTTTTTTTTTAATTTTTGTATTTCAGTTGATTGAATGAAAGGTAAATTGCGGTTTAATGACGTTTTAAAAAAAAACTACTTACTCGATCTTGTTCAAACCAATTTTCGGTGGTAGTTTATATAGTAATAGACATCATATATTTTTTTTAGTTTTATCATTCTCTTATTTTAGAAGTTACGGGGGGGGGGGGGGGACATTTTACCACTTTGGAAGTGTCTCTCGCGCAAACTATTTAGTTTAGACAAAAATGATATTAGAAACCGCAATACCATTTTTGAAGACCTATTCATACATACCCCACACGTATGGGGGCATTTTCAAAAAATCTTGTACCCCCGTATTTTGCCTTGTCCCTCAACTTTGTTAATTATTTTTTTTGTGATGAATGACGTCTAAGAGAATATTTTAATTTTAGTGAAAAGAACATATTTTAAAATATAATTATAATTTGTCGTTTAGTTGTTTTTTTACTAAATATAAAACTTACGAAGATTTTAAAATATTGAATACCATCGAATTTAGCTGTCCCCTTCCCTGCAGGCCTCAGTGTCTCTCGTGCAAACTATTCAGTTTAGAAAAAAATGATATTAGAAACCTCAATACCATTTTTGAAGACCTATTCATAGATACCCTACATGTATGGGTTTGATGAAAAATTGTTTTTTGAGTTTCAGTTCCAACTTCCAAGTATGGGGAACCCCAAAATTTATTGTTTTTTTTTTTATTTTAGTATGAAAATCTTAATGCGGTTCACAGAATACATCTAGTTACCAAGTTTCAACAACATAGCTCTTATAGTTTCGGAGAAAAGTGGCTGTGACATACGGACGGACAGACAGACATGACGAATCTATAAGGGTTCCGTTTTTTGCCATTTGGCAACGGAACCCTAAAAATATGCTTCTGCTCGCCTTCCTCTCTTATTTCTGCACTCCTTCTCCGTATAAACTTTAGCTGTGCCAAATACATCCATACATCCCCCTAAGTTCATAATAATATAATCCCATTGAATTACTATAAATTCGTGTTACATACTAAATTGTGACGTTGACTAAATTCGCAAACCATGCGAGCAAGGAGTTTTAAGTAAATTCACTTCTTTCCCTCGGCCCGCTTCAACTTTTCACCGTGAAATCTTCCATCTCTGTAACAATCATGATCATTGAGCGCGGCTGACATGTTATATTCTCACTTACATGCAGCCAACAATTTTTTGGGTTGAAGACGACCCATTAACCCTTCCGTATGGTTTGGACGTGGTATTAAATAGTTTTTTTTTTATAAAACAAGACTTACAAGTATGACATACTCTTATTTTAGAATCGCCTACTACTGCCAGTTCAACAACATTCATTGCGTTATTCACATTGCTGAACAAACTTTTTCGCTCTTAAGCAGCAATGGATTAGCAATATCCTTCAAAATTATTGCGATTGTAATTGATGTGTTACGCCACTAGGGTGCTTATCACCTAGGCAATAAGGAAAACTATTTTTATTATTATTTTCAGCCATTTATTCAGTAATGGAAATCCTTGTTTAAATTAATGCCACCGGCTCATACTCTTAAAGATAGTTTTATTTTCAATTAAAAATACTCTCATGATCATAATGCTTATCTTGTCGTATTCATGCTAGCCCCTCAGTATGTTTATGCAGGTTTCATACAGGAAAAGAAATAATGCAAATAAAACTACAAAGCAAAATTTATAAAATAAAAATAGTGCAGATTTTATTAATTCACATCTAACTTACTGCTTCTTAAAGCTTTTTAATATAGGATAAATATTATCAAATGCTTCATATATTTCTTCTCTCACTTTAGCGCCGGTTAACACAACTTTTCCAGAAACAAAGATCAATAATACTATTCTTGGTTTTACCATTCTATAAATAAGGCCCGGGAATAACTCCGGTTCATATGAACTGAACTGTCCATGTGTCAGTACTAAACCTTCTAGGCGAATTGGAAACTTAACATCACAACTTCCAACCATGTTTTGGATTTTAAAGTCTAAAAATTTGGCCTGTAAATACATAAAAACATTAATCAATCTTAAATAGATAACAATCATTTGGACAGGAATTTTGTTTTGGAATTTTAATATTCTTTAGGTGTGCCTTGAAACTGCAAGCAAGTACAGTTCCATGCTGTATTCATGAACACACTGCTGACTGTGAAAATTTCAGGCCACTTTCACGTTAAGTAACATCAGCCTGTATTCCCCTGATGGATTAGGCAGAGTAGCAGCTACTGTACATCCAAACTAGCCACCAACATTCATCAGATGTAATTATGATTTCGCTTGTACTATCAACTAATCATTAATTGCCAACAATGATGTGATATTAAAGTTTGATGCTATATTTTTTTATTATAATTTCATACTTACATAAAAACCAAGTTTCTGAATAATTCTAGCATATTTCCGAGCAGCAAGACGTGAATCTTCTTCACTTTTGGCACCTGTGCAAACCATCTTTCCTGATGAAAATATCAGTGCTGTAGTTCTAGGTTCTCTTATTCTCATAATGACGGCAGCAAATCTCTTTGGGTTATATTCTGCATTTCTTGCATGGAGAGCAATTTTTTTAAGGTCTAATTTACAATTTAGGTTCACTGTTGAGACAATATTTCTGAAAAGAAAAATAAATTTCTGATTATTTATCTATTCACATTAATTTGGTTCAAACTACTAACTGAAACTGAGAACTCTCAAAAAAGCTATATTGTTTCTCAATGTCATTATACATTTTACTGGCTCCAATCAAAGAAATCTTGTTGAGGAGTACTTACTGCAACTGTGGTAATATGCCAGGGTCAGCTGAGTGTGGGGTCATAGGTGTCATTGGTGCGGGACTGGCCTGGCTCAGCATCTGTTGGCCTGCCAGACTGCCACTTGTTATCATTGGTGACATTAAATTTTGCTAAACAAAAAATTTAGTTTAATAAAAAATGGTAACATTGTTTTTAGTGAAATAAAAAAAAAACTGTGAGTGGTTCAAGAGTAAGGTTTATATGTATAATAAGCGGGCGAAGCCACTGGCAAAAACTAGTATTATTAATGGTTATTACTGGTGTTTGCGGCTGCATCATTTGTTGAGGTGTAGCATAGCTGGCCACTGGCGCATACGTATGAACTGATCTTTGAGGAGTGCCCATTAGTGATGAGCCAAAGCCGACGAGCGGTGAGGAGCCCATCGCGGCGAGGGCTTGTTGCTGCTGTTGTTGTTGTTGCTGATGCTGCTGTTGCATAGCATTTGGCAAAATCTGTTGATCCTCTTCTGGCTGATGCAAAGGAGTACCTATGCCAGGTATGTTGTACGGACTCGGTAGCATTTGATCCATTTTAAAGTTTGGTTTTCACGTTTTGATAGAACTAAACTCGAACTAAAGTCTGAAAGATTGTGTTGTCGAACTTTTTCTGCCTGTAATTAATTTCCAGTAAATGAATGGCCTCTACTTTATTATGTTTATCTCAATCACAGTTTTTCCACATTCGTTATGAGGCGAAATGCATAACAAAATTCAGTTCACACTATAGTTGTGATTAGGTTTAATTGCCTCCACCGTTCATCGAAATGTCAAATTGTTAGACAAGACCTGACAAACTGACTTGTCACATGTGTCATTGTCAAATCTTTAGAATATGGAATAAGTAATTACTATATTATTTAAAGTACAGATTGGCAAAAAAGAGTCTGGAAAAAATGAGGGTGCCTGCTTAGCAGGTATGGCCACCCTGTATACTGGGACTAAAAGTGATAAGATACTTGTTGTTTTAATCCACAAACACGAGATCCCGGAAATTCTCAACAGTCAAGATTTCAAGACTTGATAGACACACAGTCTTTTACTTTCTTTGTATTTAGTAGATTGTGCATTATTTCGCTGGCATAACCTTTTATCTAAGAGTGCCATCATAATAACATAACGAAAACTTATTCACTATAAAAATAAATTAAATTACGCTCAGGGATTGCCGATTGAACCCGATACACAAGACATAATGTTCTGCAATCGCATTTGCGGCCTCCATCTAGGGTTTTCACAACCATTCGATGGTTGGTATGCCTGTATCAAATTTGACATGAATGATACTGAACGAATCCTGTTAATGCTGACAGTTTATAGTCGACAAGAAGGCGACTAACAGCTGTTTACCGTTGGAAACTAATCGGAAGTCAGAGAGTACCTATAACATGTCGCATTCGAAAGGTACGGGCAATATCAAATAAACTAGAACAGTAGACTAATGAAAGCGTCAGGTATATCTATGTGGGGTACATAACATTATCACTATTCACATGACAATGAAAATGAAATAACACGCTAAAATTTAGATTTTATTTAAAAAGGAAAACGTGACATAACATTATTCATGTATTCCTTTTCGGTGCTATGATTGATTTTTTCCATTAACACTGATGTGTCAGTTTTACATTTCTTATTTATGAAATCTAAATAGTGTAAAAATCTTTCTTAGACGTTTACGGCTCCCATTACAACCCGTCTCCTAAAAGTATAGGTATACATTATAAATATATTACGTAGAATAGGCACCTGAAAAATAATAAATATAAATTATACTTTTTTTTACTGTAGTATGCGATAATAGCATTAACAAAAAAAATACTTGCCTGTTTCTTTATAGTGTTGAACTTTTTGTCTAATTGCACACAGATCGAAATCATCTAATTCTTTCTTCCGCCAACTGTTTTGGTGTTTCTCAGGTGTAGAAAAAATCCTTAACTTTTTTCACCTTCATTAACAATTTCTCTAATTGTATTGTGAGATGTACCTTGAAAAAAATATATAAAGACAATCATATTAATTCCATGTAGGTACATTTTTCAATTTCAAGTATCAAACATCAAGAGTCAACGTACACGCGTTTTGTCAAACTAGAAAACATAACCTCAATAATCTATTAGTAAATAAAACAATAAAATGGCTTGAAACTTACAGCTTGGCCAGAAAGAGTAGAAAAAAATTGAGGTCGCCACTATCGTTTATATGGCATCATTTATACTAAACCAAAATGAATTTGATACTTCAAGTATTTTTAATGATAAATCTGAATGTGGAAAATCGTTAAATCAGAAGCTAAATTTCATTTTTTTAAATTTAGTAATTAAAAACCATAGGAGAGTAAAGCATCTTTAATTTAGTAACAATATTTTTTCTAGTCACTATCTAAATACTCTACACCTGACATGTCCGATCCAAGTTCTTGATCATCTTCAGAATCTGAGCTACTGTCACTGCTGTCCTCACCAACACGAATTACCAGTCTGTCTATATCTTCATAGAGTGTTCTTCCCCTTTCATAGTAATTATGTTCTATTTTCTTTATGTGTTCGACACAATTATTCCAAGTTTCGGGACCAATGCTATTAAAAGCTTCCTCAGTTGCTTTTTTTATGTCAATTGCTCCTCCCACATTACATGCAGCAACTTTTTGCTTTGCTATGCCCCAGATGAGCTCGATAGGATTTAGGTCACAGTGGTACGGAGGAAGCCGTACCACTTCATGACCATGTTCCCCCAACAACTCATCTATTTGGTATACTGGTTCTGGCTTGTGCTTTTTAACAAGCATTAATAATGCTGGCTTTCTTGTTGATGGCTCGAACGGGATGTTATTTTCTAACAGCCACAGTTTTATTTCATCTACTCGGGAAGCTGATGTTGGAGCCTTGTTCTGCACCACACTGTGATAAGGCGCATTGTCCATGACAATTATAGAGGCCTCATGTAGGTTTGGGATCAGTTTTTCTGTCACCCACTTGGTAAAATTGTGAGAATTCATCTCTGAATGGTAGTCTTCCATTTTGTTAGTACCACTAAATATTAGTAAAGCGTTGGGTACAAATCCATTGGCAGTTCCAGCATGGACAATTATCCATCTTTTTCCTTTTGATATATCATGTTTTATGCCTTTGATTTTAATGGATTGCCAGCACTTTCTCAATTTATAAGAACTATGGATGTAACTTTCATCCAAGTAAACAATTTGTTTTTGTAGCTCAACAGGCAAATCCCGATTTCTTTTTATAATTTCTAAATATTTTTCTCTTTTTGCTGCTATATTAGGTTTTTCTATTAGCGATTCTCTATTTGTCGAACATTTTTTGTATGAAAAGCCTATGGCATGTAATATTTGCCTTAATTTCTCACGGCCTCCTTTGTAATCTAATTCTTCTTTTGCCACAGCCAACAACTTTCGCAAAGTTGGTGCTATTTTCTGTACGGTGTAAGAAAACTGAATTTTCTGACGAATCGCACAGACACTAAAATCGTCCATCTCTATTTTTGAACGTCCTTTTCTATGCTTGGCTGGTGTTATGAATTTGCCTTCGTTTTTATTGCCTTCGTTTATTATGCGTCGAACAGTGCTTTCTGATTTTCCTGTAATCAAAATAAAACATTAATGTAGAATGACGTGCGTGACGATCAAAAAATGCAGTCGCTCTATACAAAGTCATTGTGAACCCGATGTAAACATAACCTCTAAAATTATATTAAATCCGTAAAAAACTTCGATGATGTGGTATTTTTTGAAGACCTAACCGACTTTAACTGTAACTTAGATCATGAACTATATAAATTATATAAAATGAGAGTGAATAAATACCTGTCATATCAGCAACTCGTTTGTAAAGGTCATCCAATTCTGTTAGAAGTTTTCCGGCATGATATTCCGCCAAACACCTCTTAAAAACATTGTAAATAACTTCTCTGGCACCACTTTTTATCGTCTTGCCCATTTTCAATAATAATTCACCGACTAATACGTTTAATAGCTACGAAAAATTAAATTATTTCACAATACACTTTTTTGTTTTGATAGTTTGACTGATGTTTGACATTTCTTTCGAGTTGCCATGTGTAGAAAAAATTAGTTAATATTTGTTTAATTTCTACTCTTTCTGGCCAAGCTGTATAATACCGATAAAACTTAGTAGTAGAAAGGAAAAACAATGACTGGCATGGAATAAAATATAAATTTCTTGGATAAATACCTGTCGTGTCGGCAGTAGTGATGGGCAGTGGATAAATACTCGGAGGATAAATACTCGAGTTTTTATCCGAAACGGATAAATACTCGTTTTTACTCATTTTTATCGGATAAATACTCAAAATGATGGATAAATATCTTTTTTGCGCAACGGATGATTATTTGAAAATTTTAATGACTTTTATTGTTATTTAGGCTTTTCAAAATACTACTTTATTACATTCAAGGAACTTATACCCGACCCCTGGAATGTGCATTGTCAAATTGACACCATTATAAAAATAAACCTTATGTATATGTTATTAAGGTCTATTACAGACAATCACTTGGTCAGAGAGAAATTCGGTCCGAGAGAGAAAGCGTTGCGAGAGCCCTGTGTCCCTTTCTTGAAGTAGGGTGCCCATAATGTACGAAATTATAAGATTATTTACGGGTAAAGTCCATGGACGCAATAAAAAGTGTCCCAACCATTTTTCTTAAAATCGACGTCTGTTAGATTTTTACGACAATGAGTACTAAACAAAATGGTTATTTGCCCAGCGCGCCAGATATTCCAGGTTATATAATAATACTCGATAGCAGAGTTTATGCGTTACGTTGCGTTTATGTTTACTGCGTTTTACTTTAATCCATCTTTAAAGCGTAACTATTTTTTTTTAAATCAAATTATTGCTTAATATATTATATCCTGATATATTCGTATCTACCTACATCATATTACTTGGTCACCCTAATGAAAGGGACAGAGGGCTCTCGCGAAGCTATCTCGCTCGGACCGCGTATTGGCAGCCTGTGCGCATTCCAGGTTGGATTTAAGTTCCTTGATTACATTATTTAGTCCTAATGTCAATTGCCAGGGCTTTAATTGTGTCAGAAGTCCAAACGTCTCTAATAGAGCATTCTCTTTAGATACAAATTCAGAATCTTTCTTTGTTGAGAGTGTAGAGAATAGCCACATAATTGATTATCTCTGTGAAGATCTTCTAAAAGTCAAGAAAAATGCGGCGAAGACAAGTTTGTTGTTGTTGTTTGCCAACGCTATAAACATGCAAAGGGCTTTTCAATTAGTTAAAGGTGTTGAGCCTTTAAACTGCGTAGCACACACTAGTAATTTACTGGCTCTTGGTGCACTGAAATACGGTAGTTTCAAAAATTTATGCAGATATGATAAAATCTTTAATAAAATACAATTGGTTGTCTGTAAAGTCGGTATACGGACGATAATTTTACGTGATAATGTCTAAGTCTCTTTTACTCGGATGAATTGGCCGATGGAGTGGAAGAGAGATAGATTTCACAAGTCGAATGCTAAGGCCAATCGTGCCTCTCTATCGTTTGTTTTGCGCTCTCGCTTACACGCTCGGTTCAGGCGAAACGTGACAGTGAGTCATGCTTTTCTGTGCGTGCAGCCAGCGTTCATCGATTTATAAGACAGTCAAAAAATCACAAGAACTAAACCCAAAAACCACGATCGAAGCTACAACAAATCGTAAAACAATAGGTAACGGGAGAAAAGTTAAATCTGCCATGCTACACAAGATAGGGCAGCTATCTACGATCACTAAGGAGTATGAAAAATAGAAAAGCCGCTCTCTCAGCGTACGCAAAAGAGAAATATATCGTCAAGTCAAATGCTACAAGCAGCTTTGCCTTACGTTAACTTTTGGGATTAGATATATCAATGCATATCTGTTTTTGAACCCATAACAGAATCTGTCTTTCAACAAGAGTCCAACAAATGCAATGCACTTCTAGTGTTTATAATATTTAAGGATATGAAATCAACACAAAATGGTTTATATTTACAGACAGATACTGATAATGAGTCATTGGATTTGAGAAAATCTAAAAGCAGGTTTCAGTAAATTTTACCACTGTGTAGATCGTCTGGAAGATACGGTGGAGCATAGAGTGGAGGTTTGCCCTGCTTGGGCGGAGCAACGCCGTATCCTCGTAGAGGCGATTGGCGGCGGCGATCTCTCGCGCAGGTGCAGGCCATGGTATGGAGCGAGAGGGCATAAGAAGCTGTCACCGCCTTCTGCGAAGAAGTAAGGCTCGCGAAGGAGGAGGTGGAGCGCGTTAGGGAGAGTCAGTCTGTGCGCCCTCATGTCCCTAGCCACCGTAGTAGGAGACGCCCCGGGCGTCGGGAGTTCATTGTGGATTCTTGGCCACGGTGGCCACGGGCATGCGGGCGGCGAACCATCCATTGCTCGCCACGGTAAAGAACAGGCCCGTGTCGACGGCGCATTGTGTTCCACGTGTGCCTCAAAGAGATCAATCACAATCACTTCAGCCGTAAGATGTCCACTGCTGGACTCAGGCCTCCCCCAATTTGGGAGGCTTTGTCATAATCGCCACACTTGGCAGGTGGGTTGGCGATCGCAGTATGGTGGTTAAATGCATAGAGAACGCTGCTGCCCATTCTCTAGTAAGTGTCCCTTAGTCGCCTTTTACGACACCCACCGGAAGAAATGGGGTCTTTACGTCCGGCACCACACGGTACCTCAAAGAGATGTCATTACATATTGAAGGGGTCCGCGAGGACCGATGCCTGCCAAGGTTGCGGATCTGTTTAAAAGAGGTACCCTGGCACAGGCAACTAAAGGAACACAGGTGGGTTTTAGTCAGTAAAAGTCTGACATGCCTTTCATATTGGCGATAGCAGTGATGGCCCGGTGGTATCAGCCCCGACTTACAACTTGTAGGTCGTGGGTTCGCACTCAGGCAGGCGCTTTACTTGTGGTAAATAATTACATCACCACTGGTCTCAAAACTGCACATTGCTCGCTGAATCCATATCCTACAATGTCGAAAACCTCGCGACTTCGCGAGCCAAGTCAAGTTATTTGATTTGTTTATCTTTCTCGACTTTCACGAGGTAGTTTCTTTTATTTTTACAATGATTTAAGCGTTACTTAAATAGTTTCCCCCTACCCCCATGGGAGAAAGGCATGAGTTCATGTATGTATGTGAAAAACCAATGTACAAATGAATAATTTTATCTAAATTTGACAGTGATTGTCTAACTGTATTCATAATTGAATGAAATTATAGTCAATATCGGCGTTTTGTAATTGTTAAAATGATTAATAAGGTACGATACCAATCTGCATTGTCTATTTTTCATTAATTTTAATCCTTTTGTTAGGAAAATGACCAAACTTACGTTACGAAAACATAAAATAGTATTTATCCGCTGTTTTGGATAAATACTCAGTAAAAACGGATATTTATCGAGTATTTATCCATTTTGAGTATTTATCCGGATAAAATCCCAACACTAGTCGGCAGTTCTTTCGAAAACTTTGTCAATCGGAGACAAAATTTGTTGCGTTTCAGATTCCGCCGAATTTCTTATGAAAATTTGGTATATCACAGCTCACACCACTACTCCTTATTGTTTTATTCACTTTTTATATGTACAACAGCAATCATAATTGATAATTTATTAGAGATTAGTAAAATACAACTGGGAACATAACACAATGACAGATTAGCTACTTGTTGATCATAAACAAAGCAGTGCTGCCACCAAAAATATATTTTAGTTCCATTGGTTACCACGACAGACTCTTTTTTGCCAAGCTATACTAGTTCTATTATCTAATCTTGTATGGAATGGAATTACCGTCGGTATGATTTTTAAAAAGCTAGTAAAAAATACACTTTATTGGTGAATAGTCACAGCGTCGTGGAAGCCAGACAGACAGTCGCTCCAAGAAACTTACTGATATTCAGCTGCATCCTTTTGGGACTGGAAGCCGTTCTTAACATATTTGGAATAAGCTGGGCAGATGATGATGATAGTATTCTGGTGACGAATCACTACAAACACGATACCCATCAAAACAAATTTGTTTATAGGATTAGGAAGCTTTGTATGATTATCTCTTATTTTGTGCCACCCTATTTGCTGAAATCATAGTTAGCATGTGGATACAGCTCTAACTCACTGTGTTTCTGATTCTCCTCTGTTTCCGAGATTTTTCTTCGTCTGACTTAAAAACTTAGGAGTCAATACAGTAAAAAAAACACTTTTCTTTGTGGCTAGAACGTACTGCTGGAAACTCTGATAAGTGTCAAAATGTCTGATGACATTTGACAATGACATTGTATTTATTGTATCTGTCTGCCTGAAGAAGGCAAATTGATGAATGCCACGCTTGTTGAATTATTCTAAAATTTCTCTTTATATTGAGATTTAATACGCTTTTACAATGGCTGAAACTATGAAGCAAACCGTCGCAACCATACTAAAAAGTATTGAAAGGTAATTTCATGCATTGATATTCAGTTTTGTGTAAGGTTAAGTAGGGGTATTGAAAATTTTATGAGCTGTTCCAGGAATTATATACTAATTAATCTTAGAATAAAATGTAGCTTTTTGTGTATGAATATCAGTTGCTAACATTGTATGACTTGTTTATAGGTACAATCCCGCGAATCTTCAAACGTTGGAGAGGTATGTTGAGATGCAGTCTCGAGAGAATACTTATGATTTGGAAGCAAATCTGGCAGTTTTGAAACTGTACCAGTTCAATCCAGAGAAGTTTAATGCTGATATCACATGCCAGATTCTTTTGAAAGCGTTGACGAATTTCCCACACACTGATTTTACGCTGTGCAAATGTTTGCTTCTTGAATCTGTGGTAAGTGTTTATTTTATAATTAATCTAGGCTTCAGATTACAATAACTGAAGACATCATCATCGTTATTCTCTTGCCCTTATGCCAATTTCTTTGGTTGGCGCTATGTGTCTTCTTCCTGTAACTCCTTGTCATTCGTAAATAAATATAGTTTGGAACCATTGTACTTCATTTACTTCATTATATGTTAATTATATTGGTCTATTTATTATTTAAAGTACTGTATTAACTCCAATGTGTATGTCTCTTTAAGGTGGAGAATGAGACCATATCACAAATCAAATATTTGGCTGATATTCTAGAGCAGTGTGACTTTGCACAGTTTTGGAACAGAGTTCATCAAATGCCAGAGCTTTGCAACCGCATCAGTGGTTTTCATGACTCCATCAGGAAGTTTGTGTGCCACGTAGTTGGCATTACCTTCCAGACAATTGATAAGAACAACCTTGCTAACTTATTGGGAGGGATTGACGGTTAGTAAATTATTACTTACTTATGATATTATTAAATATAACTACTAATTTCATATTAAAATATGTATACATAAAATACACCTTGTTCCCCATGGTGGTTAGTAGAAACTATAGAACACAAGATGCCATAATTCACACACTAGTTTTGATTGGTCAATGTCCATACGTCTGGTCAAAAAATGAACTCTGATATTCATATTAATATTATGTTAATTTTAAGTGTTATGCTATGAACATATACCGGATCTAAGAAGAAGCCATAGCTACTATGGCACACTATTTCAACTATGGCTTCTTTATGAATTGCCATACACTGTATGCATAAAATAAAAGGTTATAGTACTTATGTTTTGGATTACAACTGTTGCATTTAATAATTAGAAATAAAAAAAAGTTTTTTTTTTTAAATTAGACTATTATAATTGTACATTAAATAATATAAATATGTGATTATATATTCATATTTGTATGATTTAAAACTGACCCGATAAAATCTAAGTGTTTATCATTTTATCAGTGGGTAGTAATTGAAAAGATGTTATTATTTATAGAACACATTCTTTCAAAGGTTTACTCTCTATTTGAATGACTTCTAGCTGTAGCCTGCTGTTTTATCCGCCCTCAAATTTTTATATCTGACTTTTATCTTTTTGCTTGGCTTACATCAGTTGTTACATGATATAGCCTATAAATTTCCTCAAAACTCAAATGCAATAAGAATTTGCGATGCAACAAGTATGTTCAAACAATAAAACAAACTGTTCAGGTTTATTATTTTAGAATAGATTAATACAATACATACTTCCAATAACTATAGTTTCAAAATTCTGTTTGTAATTGATTTTTAGATGTGACCTTAAAACACTGGGTGAAAAAATATGGATGGAGAGATGATGGAAACCTGATCTTCATTGCCAACCAAGATGAAAACATAAAGACTAAGAACATTACTGAGAAGATTGAGTTCGACCATTTAGCTCCACTGATGGCTTTGTTGTAAATCTTATGCAACTTTGTATTGAATAAATTTAAAATAAAATAATTGTGTCATTTCTTGCTCTGGTTGCTTGCATCACCACTCCTATGTTATGTTTATAACTCGTTTTTTGTGCAATTGTCTACTTGATTTCATTTTAGGGTTCCATAGCTAAATCGAAAAAATTGAACCCTTATAATTTGGTCATGTCCGTCTATCCGACGCCTGATGAAACAGCAATTTTTGACCATTGGTGCTAAATCAATGAAAATTGAACAGAAATTGTATGCATCATCAACGAAATACGAAACAAAAATGGGGATTGTACTACTCTTCCTTATTAATAATACCCATACATGTAACTGAGGGATGATTAAAATAATTCAGTGCAATCAAGCATGTGGAGTATCATTGGTTCACATAATAAAAAAGACTTGTCTATTTATGTAATAGTTTTTGAGCTATGGCGTATGGGATATTTTCGGTCAACCGCAGTAATTACTTTTTTGTTCTGTGTTTTTCGAGAAACAATATGAACTATAAACTTTGCGGTTGGTAATGTGAAATTTATGCATGCGTAAATATTCATCCTTACTACGGAACCCTTTACTGTATGTGGTCCGACACCACTTGGCTGGTGACAAATACGTAATGCTAAATGTGCAGCAAATAATATGTTAATTTGGGTTTGAAAATAGAGATAGTCACAACTTCGAATTGAATTTTAATTTAAATTAATTATGCCTTACGTAAACTTTTATGTACAATGACTTGTTCAAAAATATAACAATAAAAAACAATAACAACATAATATAAAAAAGAATTAAGTGGGTACGTCTTTTTCTCCTTACGCCTTCTTAGCGTGACTGTAACCATGTTCCTTGCCGCCGGTATGCCCGCCCTTCTTACCGTGGTCGTGGTGGTGGGCAAAGTGTTCCTCATGACCGTGATGGCCCTTGTGCCCTTTGTGGTCTTCGTCGTAATGTCCTTTGTCGTGATGTCCCTTCTTGCCATGGTGTTTCTCGTGATGACCCTTTTCATGGTGACCGCCTTTCTTGTGATGACCGCCCTTCTTATCATGATGTCCGTGGAAGTCACCGTGTTTGTGATGGTGTCCTCCCTTGTGGAAGTCGTCGTAGAACTTGTGTTCCTTGTGAAATTCGTCTTTATGGGATTTATGGTGGAAACCGGTGGTCTTAGAACCCTTTTTGTGGCCTTTTTTGTGTCCGAATTTCCCTCCTTTGTGCCCGTGCGCGGCCTCATGGTGTTCACCGTGGTGGTCGTGTTCATCGTGGTGCTTCTTCTTGTGTCCTCCGTGTTCATCGTGATGTCCTTCATGGTGGTGTTTCGCGTGTTTTCCGTGCTCGCCTTTATCGTGGTGGTGATGCGACTTGTATCCCTTTTCCCCTTTATCCCCGTGCTCCTCGTGGTGATGGGCATGGTGTTCATGGCCGCCACCCTGTTCGTGGTGACTGTCCTTCGCCTTCTTGTGTTCGGTGCCAGCTATCGCCTGGTCGCTGGGTTCACTGCCAGCCGCAGACAGGTCCCCGCCTGTGGGTGCTGCGGCTAATTCCGGGGCGGCCTTGGGTGCGATATCCTTTTCACCTTTAACATTGGCTACATTCCGAGCATGCGCGAATAGCACCCCGCATGCTAGAAGCTCTATTAAAAACAGGAGCCTCATGACTGAAAAAAAAAATGAATATTAATTTATGTTTACAAACACATATTTGTTGATGGACACAATAAGGCCATTAAAATGTAAAAAAAAAGTCCAACTCACTTTGTCTGGCTCGACTAAAGACGTAGCCGTCACCAAAGCTACGATAACAGTGTCAAAACTGTTTCCGCACTTTGAATTTATAGATTAGATCGCTTTCATCTGATGTCGATTACAGAGTGGTGTTTGGCAACTGTTGCTGCAGATTTCTGGATGAATGATTCTGCGCCGCCGACGACGCGGTGGCAGTGACGACATCATTGTTATGGTTAAACTAAATTAGTTCCGTTAGGTCGACAGCTAATTATAGTTAATAGTGGCACTTATTGATTTGGTTTATTGGAACTTTTACTATTTAGTTGATATACATAGGTTTAATTTTGTATGAATGAAAAGGAAGGAGTGAAACATGCTATTTTTTATATTGGTTTTAGTTTATTTACAAAGAGGTAATGCGTAAAGTAACAAAGTATACAATAACATAATCTTATCATTAATATTATCAGTGCTTGCCGTGGTGGAATCCCCAGTGTTTGTGATCCTCGTGGCCTCCCTTCTTGCCGTGGTCATGGTGGTCGTGGTGGTGCTCTTCGTGTCCGTGGTGCCCTTTGTGTCCCTTGTGGTCCTCATCATAATGATGCTTGTCGTGGTGGCCGTGTTTGCCATGGTGCTCCTCGTGGTGACCGGAGTGATGGTGACCGCCCTTCTTGTGACCACCACCTTTCTTCTCGTGGTGTCCGTGGTGGTGGCCGTGTTTGTGGTGCTTGCCCTCCTTGTGGTGGTCATCGTAAAAGTGATGATCCTTGTGGAACTCATCCTTGTGGTATTTCTTGTGGTAGCCCTCTACTTCCTCGCCCTTATCGTGATGTTTCTTGTGGTGGTGCTTGCCGCCCTTGTGGTGATGTCCGTGCTCGTGGTGTTTGCCGTGGTGGTCGTGCTCATCCCAGTGCTTCTTGTGATGGCCTCCGTGCTCGTGATGGTGTCCAGCTTTGTGGTGTTTGCCGTGGTGACCATGTTCTCCTTTGTGATGATGATGATGTCCTTTATGTCCTTTGTGTCCCTTTTCTCCGTGTTCATGGTGATGGTGTGCGTGGTGCTCCTTGCCACCGCCTTCCTCGTGATGGTGGCCGTGGTGGCTGGCCGCGGCGACCAAGTCTCCCTGCTCTTCTTCTCGTCCAGAACACGCTACTACGACACATCCTAGCACGGCAAGGGCGACTAGCGACCTCATTCTTATTGTTTTACTTCACTATTTGTTCTGTATTTGACTACTGGGACTGAACTGCCTGTAAACCGCCTGTGAGAGCATTTTATATCATTAGATTTGCGGGTTGCAGTCGGTGAAACCATCGGCAAGGACGCCACGCCGACCAGCTCGGAACGCTTACGCCTTACTATTGCGACATGTCTAAATGCCTACGCAAAAAATATTACAGGTAGGTACTTATCAGTTAATTCATAAACAATGAACGTGCTCAAAGAGACTGCTGTGGAAGTTAGATAGGCACTTCATAGCAATTCAGATCTTATTACCAAATTAGTTTTTTTGATCCGTACCTGCTCCGTACCTAAAAACGAACAAGCTGATTCGATGTTCTTATATCGGTAATTATCTAATCATGATTACATCTATTGGTTTGACTAAAGTGTTAATTCGACTGCGTAGCGTAGGGTCCACAGTTCGATCCCTGGGTTGAGCAAGTTGTTACTAGGTTCTCCATAGGACTTATCCAGAATACGACCACGATAGCAAGAGTCACCCCCGTTACATGGGACTTAAACATAACTGGCTAAATTTTGATAAAGGCTAGCTATGGGTGGCTGTTAGCATTTCTGTGCATACCCCTGTGAGGATATATGCGAGATGTTATGTTAATGTTGGTTTAAAATCGATACCGAACCTATTATTTATTTCCTAAAATAGATTCTTCAACAACGTAATACCTACACGTGGTAAGTAATATCTACTTACCTGAGGGGTAAGTAGATATAAGAGTCGGCAAGCGCCTATAATAAGTACCACATAAGCCTATCTAGTGTAGTTTTCAGAAAGGAAGCATCCAGTCTAACTTACTTTAACGAATCTGACTTACTGACTGAATGTTGTTTACACCCCTGCATCATAGAATGAGAAAGAGCTCCTTAAAAAAACCGCCAAGTCATGTGTCATGCCTGCGTAATTCTAATTAGGACTTAAAGATAAACATAAAAAACTGAATGTTTTAAAAAGTCTCTATTTGGTGTTATGTTTTGTCCAACTACAATACAGAACAGTAATTGTTTTATGTATTGTACATGTTCTTCATCTAGATCACGTAGTTTATTACACTTTTGTAGGAAACAGCTGATTTTTTATTTAATAACCATAAAAAGAAATTAACGCTGGAGGGCCCTCTCTACTTCGTGCTCCAGCAGCTCCAGAATCATGAACTGAATCCATGGTAACATTTTGTTCGTCGATGACCCTGCCGCCGTGAATAGTAGAGATTTTGACTATGGAAAACAAAATCATTTGCGTAGGTGAGTAATTTTCGCACACTATATTAGGCCGCTATCCCACTAGGCGTTTTACGAGCGTCGGCGTCTCTTGAACGTCTGCGCAGCGTCAAAGTTGCGCAGACGCGACGTTGACGTCGCGTCGTCGCGTGACAAGCATTAACATCCGCTGAACGCGACGTCAACGTCGCGTCTGCGCAACGTTAACGTCGCGTTTGTTGGCAACAGGTACAATCACTCCGTCCTGCTCTGTCCGTGTGGGTACGAGCGGGGGCTACGGCCGGCGGCCATTTGCACGTTGACGCGCCGTTGACGTCGCGTTCAGCGGACGTTAATGCTTTTGCTTGTCACGCGCAGACGCGACGTCAACGTCGCGTCTGCGCGGTGTCGACGCTGTGTTGACGCGACGTTGACGTCAACGCTCGTAAAACGCCTAGTGGGATAGCGGCCTTAATTACTACACTTCTTGTTCTCAGCTTAATAAACTACTTCTGTCTGCCTCGTTGTAGTGAACGCAAACATGACTGGAAAGCATGTAGTTGATGGTAATACAGGCTATGAGCCAAGGACATAAGACCAAACATGGACCTTACAAATGTTGCTGTACTTACCAAACAAAGAGATGTACGCGTAAGCGTTAAGCAGAGGCTTAACGCTTCGGGCTTCTGGATAAAGTCGTGATGTTTTGTAACTGCTTTTGGGAATAAAGTAGAGGACAGCCAGATACAAAATAATTATAATACCTGCCAGCCAAAAGTCATTTATTCGTACCAGGCTGAGAGTTGGCATTTTTCGAACGACATGTAGTGTTCTCATGCAAAGCATCCACCTGCATTGATCACCGCACTTACTCAAGACGTGTTGCTGATTTCAGACTATTATTAAAGTAAGTGCAGCATCAGTAAATGTTTCTTACGGTGTTTTCATTCAACCATGTTAGTGATGTCCAAGATAAACTCAGAAAGTTCCTACATATACTTAATTTGAGAAAGTCTCATTGGTACTTGCCCGGATTTGAATCTACAACCTTTTTTTACATGAGAGACGAAGCCTTAACCACTGGGCTATACAACAAAACGAACAGGTTTTCTTTTTATGAAATCTTACCTTTCGTATCACTGAACGAAGTGAGAAGCAGTGGTGACCCAGCGGTAAGGAAACCGGCGTGTCTTAGAACCAAAAAATCGAATACATGTGACATCTACCATTCTACCAATCTGCACTGGGCTCGCGTGGTAGATCTCTCACTGAGAGAGGAGGCCTGTGTCCCAGCAGTGAGAATAATATAGGCTGATTATGATGTATCACTGAAAGCATTGTTACATTGTTATGCTAGGTATTGGGGTGAAACGTAACTTAACGTGACAAATGTAACACATAGTTTTTTTTTATGGATGAGAAATCATCAAATGACGTCTCCCGCTCTTGGGTGGAGCGGGAGGGCGAGTCAGACTTTTACTGACTAAAACCCACCCGTGTTCCTTCAGTTGCCCATGTGCCAGGGTCACCACGGTGTCTCTTTCGAATAATCTCGCGACCCTGGCAGTAACACATAGTATTAGTTGTCCTATGAACCTGTGTGTCACATAATATGATCATCGTTCTGACGTGTAAATCCAATACACTGTAACTCGAGTTACAGTGTTTTGCCTTAATAGCGCTCATTTGATTTAGACATGAGACATACCTGCCAATCTCCATACCCGGCTTTCAAGGTATGGGTATCGCCAAATACCTGGACCAAAAACCGGGTTTCAAAATACCTGTAAGTATTTGGGTGTGTTATGATTTCGTTAAGTAAACGTATGCGATAGGTATGGCATACCTCCAATATTATGTAGGTACGACGTTTCAAGTAAGAGATATGAAGATGGTTATTAGTAAGTACTAAATATTATATGCAAAATAACATTAATTTTATTTAAACTGACTAACTAGAGTAGCTGCGTAGTTAAAAATCACTTTATTACACACAATATATTTTTAAGGAACTCTTTGATATGATAAAAATGAAATTCGTAATATTTTTTATGCAATAACATTATTACGCAATTATATTCCTTAAGAACGTAGACATATGTATTTTTTTACACGTGAATTAGATCGTCCGAACGTTCCTAAAGCACGAATGACGCTTTGGGTTCGTCCGTAAGCAGTCGGGTAGCTTCGGGAGGTTTCGCGCGGACCGATGCTGCACGAACTGGCTGATACCTTGTGGTAGCGGTCCGTTTCATACTAGCCCATACGTATGACGTCATACCTTCAAGGTATTTACCCAGTATTCCGGTCTGTACCCGGGCTCCGTACTGGGAAGCACATACTTGGTATATATACCTGTACCAGTATATACGACTCACCTCTAATTTGATTATTTCGAGGCTAATACATATCCCTATATTGTTATTTTTTCATTTTATGGTATGTACAAGGAGATATGAGCAAATACTAAACACTGTATTTTAGTTACATTTATGGTTTGTTATGGCATAACACTGTGATTGTAGTTACAGTGTTTTTGCTGAATAAGTTTACGCGAGATTAGTTGAAACTCAGACATAACTTACAGTGTTTTTGATAACCAAACAAACTGGTCTGGACACGTCGCGCGCGGCAACATGTCCCAGTAGGTGTGAATTTTACAGGCATTTACAAAGAGTTTCAACTATACTGCTTAGAGAAAAATTTGAAAGTTTGTAGTTGGACACATTTTCATCTTAATCTTTCTACAGCAGAACCAGCTCAAGATATTTGCACAAAATGTAGAAACCATGAGTTAAAACATAAATTATTTGATATCAATAGAAGAAATGTGTAAAAATTCTGATGGGTGAGACATGCTATATACTGTATATATGCAAAAAGCTATTTGTATGCCACTGTTAACTACAAAAAAATACTTTTTCTTAAGAAAATTCGTACTTTTCAACGAATATTTTATGCCCCCTGGAAAAAACAAACAAGCTGTCTGTTCAAGCAGTTTGGCATGAGGGAGAAAGTGGTAGAAAAGTTTATAAGTAATATTGCTTCTACATAAACTCATTTTCTCAGAAAATATTGCAGAGACCTATAGTCTGTAACATTTTTCTTAGATAACTGTAATGCTCAAAACAAAAACAAAATACTTTTGTCTGCTTTGATAAAAGTTATTAATGATAAAATGACTTTAGTCAAAATTACTCTGGAATACTTTGAGCCAGAACATACTGTTATGGCCGCAGATGCTGTACATGCTGCAATAACAAAAAAAAAAAAATATCTAAGGGCCAAGTCTACGATATAGATGATTTTATTCTCAATATCAAAAATTCACGAAAAAACATGCAAGTCGATTTATTAGGTCACAAACAAATGATCATATTCAGTAATGATTCCAAAGCAGCATTCCCCAAAGGGTATAATATACACAACCTGAAAGTCATAGAATTCAGAAGAAATAATCATTATTATAGATACAATGCAGAATTTAAGGAGATATTTTTTTTTTGAAAAATAAAATAGAACTTGAATTGCCGAAAAAACTTACAAGGGGTGTAACTGATCTTTTGGAAGAGATACCTAAAGAGACTGAACCTAGAGGTATTAGCGAGACAAAAAAGAGAGTTATTTGCACTGTGCAAATCAATGCCTCAAAGAAGAACAATTTTTTATGAAAATCTTGTTGTCTCGGAATCACCCAATCTTGACGAACACATTGACTTTGATTTAATATAATAGTAAACCTAAGGCTTCAAAGTAATTCATAGACTGATTATTAATAAAACGTGGATCTCATGATTAAATTGTTCCATATTTTATTTGCATTGTTAGTTTTATAATGCCCTTCTAACTACGATTTGATTCGAAGAGAGAGATAATGATCGATTTGAAAAGAATTCATTCCTGGGTTAAGCTTTTTTTCATTTCGTATTTTTGTTTTATTTCACTAAATATTTTATTTATTACTTACTAAATATTTTTGATCTTTCGTGTTATTGTGACTTGATTGACATTTTTTTAATTGTTTCAAGATTTGATTCGAAAAGAAAGATTACATAGACCTACATACTTTAGCTTTTTATTTGTTTATATTCTAATAAACATTTTTTTTTATATTTTAAAACAGGTTTTATAGTCTTTGACGTAAACAAAATTGAACACGCAAAATATACGATGTTATTACAAACTATGGTTACTATTGTTATTCTTTCTTCTTTCGGACGCCATATTAATGTCTATGATTGTTATACTAATACATTGTATTTGAAAATACAGTATTTTTGTATGATCCAGTAGTTCTTTTCTAATAAAACCAATCATGGGCGTACCCAGGTTCTGGGCCAGGGGGGGGCAAAGCAGATTTTTTATAAGCACTCAGTCAAATAAATAAACATATACCTATTAAAGTAGGTACTTTTTTAATTCTTTAAATATACAATAGCTATTTCAAAAGTAACTTTCAAGGGTCTTCAGTAAAACGGCTTATGACGTCTTTCGTGAAAGAATCGCCTATACTGTTAGCATATTTTCTACATACACTAAGCATACATCTTCTACGGTTTCTACGGCTAATGTGACCGGTCCATTGCCACTTCAGCTTGCTAATTCTATGAGCTATGTCGACGAATTTGGTTCTCTGCCGGATCACTTCATTCCGGATTCTGTCCCTCAGAGATACACAAAACATAGCTCGTTCCGTAGCTCGCTGAGCGACTTTGAATTTATGGACCAGCCGTACCGTGAATGTCCACGTTTCGGCTCCGTAAGTCATAACAGGCAGGACGCACTGATTGAAGACTTTCGTCTTTAGGCTCTGCGGAATACACGACGAGAAGACTCGACGAAGCTTCCCAAACGCTGCCCAGCCCAGCTGAATTCTTCTGTTAGCCTCGTTCTCAGGGTTGTTCTTCTCAAACTGCTGAGTTTGCCTGAGGTAAACGTATGCTCGAACAACCTTGAGGGCACCGCCATTCACAGCAATCGGTCTCGCAGTTACGTGTTCATTGAACATAACTTGGGTTTGTCCAAGTTCATCTGAAGAACAGTGCTTAAGTACAGAAGAATAAACTAATTCGAATCAGCCTGTATGACAAAGTCTTCTTCAAAACTCAAGTGTGAAATCTACTCGCCGTTGACGTTAATACCGCGTGCTGTCCAGTTTAGCATCTTGAAAACATCCTCTAATGCGTTAAAGAACAATTTTGGGAATATTACGTCCACTTGTCGCCTCCTCGTGTTCAGTTCACTGGTCCTAAGTTTGGACGGTCATTGCCGCGTTTTCATAAAGACATCTCAGCACTTGGATGTATCGCCAGTCGACTTGGCATCGCTGCAAAGACTCCGAAACAGACCAGGTCTCGATAGAGTCAAAAGCCTTTTCATAATTCACAAACGCAAGACACAGCGCCCGATTATACACTTCGGACTTCTGTGTGATTTGCTGCACTGTGTGGATGTGGTATATGGTGCTGTATCCTCCTCGAAACCCGGCTGAAACTCGTCGAGTCTCCGCTCTAGACGATTCGTGACGGCTCTTAAAACAACTTATATGTATACGTGGCTCAGGAGCGAAATGGGTCTGTAGTTCTTTAAAAAAAATCTTTTATCCTCCTTTTTAAAGAAGAGTACGACCACGCTCCATCGCCACGCTTCTGGAGTTCTCCCAGAGAACAGGTCAGAATTAAAGAGCTCCTGAAGCTCTTTACGGACAACATTTCCTACCGCTTTCAGGAGCTCAGTCGTATCCCCGTCCTCACCAGAAGCTTTTGCACTTTTAAGCTGTTTTAGAGCCGCCTCTATTTCGTCTTGGCTCACTTCTGGCAGGTCTTCTGTGAAGTGGAGGGTTAAGTTGGCTCTGGAATCTTCATTTTCGGGATCAGTTTGAGATGCATGCGATGCGTACAATTGGCCGTAGAAGTTTTCGACTTCCGAAAGGATCTGTGGCTTCGAAACGACGATATGCTCACTAGATATATTCAACTTCGTCAGATGGCTTCTCCCAAATGATTGGAGGAACACTTTCGAACCCCGATTTTGCTCAATCGATTTCTCTATAAAGCTCTTATTGGAGCATGGGAAGTCGTGTCGTATCAATATTCTAATATTATTATTGAGTGCCCGTTGTTCTAACGAAGTGACAGGTGGGTTTTCACGTCATTCCGTAATCAGAGTTTCTTCCGAAAGTTTGGACTTCTTGCACGTACGCCGCATTTTGCAAAATCTCAAGCCTTCTTCCCTGAGGATTCTCACCGGTTGTTGGAGAACCTAGTCGACGTTATTTGTGGTTTCCACGGTAACGAATCTGTTCTCCAGATCTAGCTGGAACGCTTCAGATCCTATCATAGTTTGGAGCGTATTTGAACGGAGCCTAGACTTCATCAAACGACTTCACTTGAGCTTGAAATTGATATTCAGTGATTTTTTTAATGGATCAGGTCAGGTCGTCAGGGGTGGTCCGATATATATTTATTTTTGCTTTGATAGCTTTGAGTTAGCTTCTATAATGCGTATTTAATCCACTTTGTGTAGCGTGATGATATTCTAATACTTCCTGTCACTGCTATTGACTTGGTCAGTAGTGGTATACGAATGAGTGCAGGGTAGATAAAAACGTGCTTTCAAAATAAAAATACAAAACAACCGACTTCCAAAAAAAACAGTACAAAGTGAAAAATAACTTTAATTTCGGTAGTCAGTGTCAAAAACTAAAATACAGATCCAAAGATACCGACTTCCGAAATTAACGTTATTTTTGCTTGCAGCTCTGCTAGCGAGTAGGTAGAACGGACGCGTCGCGCGATTTTTTAAAGTTTTATGTTGTATTACAAATAGCAAAAGGTTATTTTTCTTAATTTTTATCGACAAAAGTAGATAGTTAGTAGGGACATTAGCAAACTCCAGGGGGGGGCAGCTGCCCCCCTCTGCCCCCCCCCCTGAGTACGCCCATGAAACCAATACACTGTAACTAAAGATACAGTGTTTTGCTCAAACAATCGGGAACATTTATTTAAGTTTTATAGAGACGATACACGTTTACTTAGTTAATTCTAATTGTATGAATATCATGGTTGTAAACTGTACATGGCTAGATAAAACGTAAAATTACCTTGAATTTGATACCTGACACATAACATAATGTTATAATAATATTACCAAAACATACTAAAAATCAAAAAAAGTTTTAAAAGCCCTTTTCTCGAAATAGGTATTTCTGAGATACAGTGTTTTGGATTCACACTTCAGCGTTAGTTTATGATATTTCTCGCTAAGTTATAAACTATCGAAAAATTGTAAACTGTGTCAAACCATTTACAATTTACCGCATTCTTTTTCGATAGTTTATAAGTAATCTGTCTATGGCAAACCGACAAATTGTGAACTGGGATCAAAAATTATTACGATTGTATGCACTCTGGAGTTCATACTTTATTGACAGTTTGCAATCTCGCGATATAGATTAAAAAGTTACGGTGTTCACCATCATACGGTAACATTTAATGTAATGTATGTACGTAGTCGATTTCACCGAGAGAAATCGCGCGCTTTTTCGAACTATATTTGAATGGGCATATTCAAATATAGTTCGAAAAATAATATGTCTTGGCATATACTTCGAGTGGTCACTGACGCGCGACGGGAGGGAGGGGTCGAAACATCTTAAGTCACGTAGTATATAGTATTAGGGTACGTTCCCTAATAAGCAATGCAACATGAAATATAACAACAACAATGCAATGTGTTACATTTCGTGTTATGTTTACGTAGGTTTTTTATGCTCAAATAATGTAGATACCCTTATCTACATTAGCGTCAGCGAATTTGCTGAATGTGTCCGCTTACTCATCCGCACTGATCAGTTAATATTGTTCTACGGCATGAGGTTTGCGCTTTGTAGGTGAGACAGTCAGCAACATTGTCAGCAGAGCTAGCTGTCCAGGGTACCTACATGAGACGTAGAAAGTAAGCAGGCACACGAGGAAAGTACCTCTTCATTCGGGTAGAGACTTTTTTTAGCTCCGAAGGCAACACATTGCCTGGAATGCGTCGACAGATGCAAAGTTCGACTCAGAGGGGGCTGACATAGTCGAGGTCTAGTCAGCGGTGGACTAAGCCTGTCGGGGGACCGGGGCAGCAAAAAAGAATTAGCCCCCCTGTCTTTATTTATTTATTTTGGATCTCCAACAAAAGATGTACACAATACATTGACACGTAAATAAAGGGTAACATAAGGTATTAAGTCGGTGTACTCCTTTACTTATAGGAGACCACAGCATGCACAATAGAGTTTACAACTAAGCTAACAAAGTTTAAATATTAACTAAAGGTAAAATTTGGTAACAGTTTATAAATTATTAAAGGACATACACTAAAAAGAAGAATATGAAATACACTGAAATACTGAAATTAACACCTAGAGATATTGAAATTAAATTAAATCTACTAAACAATTCTTATATTTGGATAGTATTCCCTGTTTAGGCAGGAATTTTTAATAATAATGACAACAAAGAAACAAGTATAAAGTGCGTAATTATACCTACACCATGGGCTTCGCATCTGGCAAAATATATTTTTTTAGGGAGGTGTATTTTCATGTCAGTATTCTATTTGCAAAAACATAAAATTGAGGATGTATGAGCGAGCCAAGCTAGCTCCAAATGTTTTGCGGCCCGTGTCGGTATTCTCGGTGGTCCATAGAGTCAATCTCTATCATCAGGTGGAATGGCAGCTTCTCCTTAGTTTTCACGATGAGATTTCAGAAAAAAAAATAGAATAGATCGGTTAGACTCTAGCTGATCTGTTCTGTAATATGATGAGTAAGATGGGTAGCCGCTAGACTCTAGAGTGATTGCCATTCACTACGTTCGTAGAATAATTGTTAACGAATATTATCCGTACAATAACAAACGAAGGGACTGTTTTAACTGGGACCTAATCGCAGTCCCTTTGTTTCTCATCGATTGAGAGATGATTTTGATGGATGCACTGCCCGATATTTTGATATTAGGACTTATGTCGACAGGACGGGTAGCTGCATCTTCATAAGCTACCAGTCTGTACTAAAGGTAAGAAACAAAAAATAAAGAGTATTAATTAGCACCCCAATTATGGAACTTGCTTGCTATCGCCATGAATCCCTTCATTTTAAGGATAGGGATGCAAAAACAATTTCTTAATTCGTAACAGTAGACAAAGTTGGTAAATAGTGCAATAATAGATATAAAAATTAGGCAAACGTTGTTGTTCCGATATTCTTGACAAAACAGTTTTTTTTTTAGATTTCTTTCTTTATTTAATACCAGCTTCTGCCAGGGGCTTCGTCCGCGTGGAGGTCGGAAATTATACAACAGGAACGTACTAGTTTAATAGATTTTTCGTGAGAGTAACTAACATCTGTCCACCCATTCATCCATCCTCACGAACTTTATCATGTATAATATTAGTAGGATAGGATAGGATTTATGTTTTATAGGTTTACAAAATAAACCTTCCCGAATAAACACTAAGCGATGGTGAAATAAAACCTGCAACTCAAAAACTTTTGTGTAGGTAAAGGTAGAGACTCTTTTTAGCTCCGAAGGCAACACATTGCCTGAAATGCGTCGACAGATGCAGAGTTCGACTCAGAGGGGGCTGACATAGTCGAGGTCCAGTCAGTGGTGTGCTTGAGGAGAACGTTGTGTTACACAGACAGACACGAAAAGTAACTTTGTTATTGTATGGGTGGGTTATGGATGTACCTACCTATACTTTTTCTTCCACTTGATTTTTTGTCAGCTTCCTAACAAATTTTTATTAGTATGAATATTAGGTATCTACAGATTAAATAATGATGATGATACATCAAGATCTCCAGATCCACACGTTGACCTAGGCAACGAAACTGCTTTAAAACTGTTACACAATCTATCACTTAAGGAAATTAGTACCACATTGCTTTTACGTGAAGATAGTGAAAGATAGTACCTTATTTTCCTCAAGACTGAAAAATAAGTTTAGGTAAGAGAGAAAACAAAATATTAGAGAAAAATTATTTACTTTGTATAAAAATAAAAACAACAATAACAACTTTCATTCTTAACAATAGTAATTCATAACAATCAGGATACATAGGGGTATCAGTGCTTGCCGTGGTGGAAGCCCCAGTGTTTGTGGTCGTCGTGCTCGCCCTTCTTGCCATGATCGTGGTGGTGGTGGTGGTGTCCTTCGTGTCCATGGTGGCCCTTGTGTCCCTTGTGGTCCTCGTCGTAGTGGTGCTTGTCGTGGTGGCCGTGTTTGCCATGATGTCCTTCGTGGTGACCGGAGTGATGGTGACCGCCCTTCTTGTGATGTCCGCCGTCTTTCTCGTGGTGTCCGTGGTGGTGATGGTGCTTGTGGTGTTTGCCTTCGTGGTGGTGGCCGTCGTGGAAGTGGTGGTCCTTGTGGAAGTGATCCTTGTGGTGCTTCTTGTGGTATCCGTCGACATGTTCACCCTTGTCGTGATGCTCCTTGTGTCCGTGCTTGCCACCCTTGTGGTGGTGTCCGTGCTCGTGGTGTTCACCATGGTGGTCGTGCTCATCCCAGTGCTTTTTGTGACCGCCGCCGTGCTCGTGGTGGTGGTCAGCATGATGATGCTTACCATGGTCTCCGTGGTCGCCCTTGTGGTGGTGGTGATGACCCTTATGTCCTTTGTGTCCATGGCCGCCGTGGTCGTGGTGATGGTGCGCATGGTGCTCATGACCGCCGCCATGCTCGTGGTGGTGTCCAGACGCGGCCACCGCTTGGTCCTCGCGGTCGGCCTCGGTTCCGGAGCACATTGCCGCCAGGCAGAGCACACCAAGTACTAAAAGCACCCTCATGTTTATATTAGTGTTGTACTTCCTCGGTAGGTAAGTCCTGAGAGGAAGTCCGGTTGTAACTGACCTCTGATACATTGATTGCCTATTTATATCGGTGAGTAGTAGAGCACCGTCTACAGCGGTGGAGAAATTATTCCGCAAGCGTCCGCACTAGTTCATGGACAAATTAAAAAAGGCAGCCGTCATTTTGTTGAGTGTTTGAGATTACCTGTAGCAAATCATTTGAACAAGATGATCTAGTCACTAATTAAACAGAGTTCTTTCAGATTTACGATTTAAAAAAAAAACCGGGACGTTGTAAATCCTTGCAGAGATGAAGGATGTGAAGTGCATGTTAATGTGCAGCTGTATTATTAAGTTTCTGATTAGTATGTTACTTATTGTTTCCTTTCTTATTAGGTAAAATAGGTGAGTCATTAACATTTTAATATTTGTCACCTACATTTATGCACAATATAAGGTATCCAGCATAAACTAGCATAGCATTATATCTAGATACTTAGGTACTACTAAATACTAATAGGAACCTAACTAGAGTGAATGTAGTGATTGTTTTATGTTAGACTATCTTGTTTAAATAATGATTTTATAATATTAGGTACAAGTTATAGGTACCTATTTTCATCCCACAAATTGAAGCAAATTGCGGGGGGCCATATTCAGCAAGAAACGGTAATTTTCCAACCTACTTACTTACAACCTATTTTGCTTGCTGACAATTGGCTATTTTAAAAATAAGGTAAAATCGGAACCCTTAAAGGATCACTTCATTGTCCGACTGTCTGTCTATCAGGATTCTTTTTCAGTAAGTTAAAATTAATATCAAATCACCGGTCTTTTTGGAGCAATGAAAAAATAATAATATAATCCGACATATTTGGTACTCGCAAATAAATCAAAACTTATAGGGTAGGTAGGGTAGGTAACCTATATCCCGTTGATCTAGAATCATGAAATTGGTGTACAGGTACATTCATACCAACTACGTACGCCTTCATTGTGCGAGGCGGACACGTACTTCGCCGTTTTTTTTTCCGGCTATCTATAGGTTATCAATAAACAAATAAGTTCAAATATAATTAATTTTAGGGATGGAGATATAGGTTTCTTAATTATAAACCCCTTTTTCCGTACCTACCTATTGTCTAATGCTGTAGGTACATAAGTAAAGGTATTCGTGTCTTAAATAGAACTTTGTTATTGTACTTTGAATGTTTGAACCCCAACCCTATTGGTGGGTTATTTATGTCCGACTTATAACAGCCTTTGTTTTTTTCCTACCTATGTATTATTTAGGTATTCGACTAATCGAGAAGTTTGCAACGATAAGAACTCTAGATTAAAATGGATAATTGTGACAGAAAAAAAGTTGTATAATTAAAGTATTATCAAGATAGTTTTATCTGTGTCTTTCGAACTTATACGCCTAGGTTTAATATAAAATTACAACATGTCACAATGTTCTATGCTATGCCCTCATCGCGCTCTGCTGGGCGTTCGCCCGAGGCACAGATTACCTACCTAGGCGTCGCGATCACCCCTGCATGTAGAGATGCAAGGTGTTCATTAATTAACTCACTGCACCCCAAATATATGCAAGTTGCTCATTCATTACACATTTCTTTGACGCACCTTTTTAAAGTATTGTTATTAATTTTCCTGTTAGTAGTTAACAACATACAAATTTCCTCAAACGATGAGCGTAGGTTTGTTAAGCCGCTTATAAGGCTGCTGTGACACAATTAAATGCATATTGTTCTTTTTCTTTTCAAGTATGGTTTCCCTCAATCGGCATAACTGTCGTTACATAAAATTTACTAACTTTTTCAAAACAAAAGAAGCTCTGAAGCTTACAGTAACGAAAATACTTATTTTACCTGCAAACAGTTTGTGAGTAAGACGAGACTTCATTTTCAGGTTTACTTAATTTGTGATAACTTCAGAGGTTTTCCACAGGCCAGGAAAGCAAGATGTTCGAAGGAAAGACATGCATTTTCCCGAGAAGATTTTTAAGGATGGCGCGACCATGTATATTTCCGGGCTTTTCTCAAGTTCAGTAGTCTAATTTCCTTCGCTATTTCTATAGGTACTGTTGGTTTAATGGGTATACACATTTACAGACTTGTTCCAATACTGTGTCGATTTCAATAAATGTTGATCCTTACTTTCAGGTACACGATTATGAGCAAGTGTTCAGATTCGAGTAACAGTCGGTCGAGCGAGTGCGTAGCGAACGTAGACTCAAGTTGAATAGGTCTCGACATCAATGGCGGCATTGTGAAACTCACCACGTAGAAATCTTCATTCAACATAACACACAACTGATTGACGGCTCATAAGCTGGAGTCTATCGAAAATTATCTGCTTAGTGGGTCTTTTCGCGTTCCGTTCGCCGCTATTTGGATAGCGTTAAACAATTCTTCCGAGTGACTAAGCACAGTTAATCCTCGCCCTTGTTGGTCCATGTCCGGATCTTTACAACATAATGCAGATCTGTTTGAGTATTCAGTTTGATTATACACGCTTATGAGTTCATCACGGTCTTTTGTAAACATTCGAGTTATTATACATAAATATATGGGTATGCATTTTATGTAGGTTGGTATTATGTTAGTATAATATATTTTGATCGTGGTATTTTTCCTCGACTCTCTTCGATAATTGTTAATATTTAAACTAGAGAAAATAAAGAAAATTATATATGATCCAAGAATTATTCTGAATTCAGATTACATATGTAGATGTAGATCTTTGTACGTATTTTGCTGTTTCTTTCTTCTTGTTTGTTTATATATGTATGCATAAATACTTAAAGGAATAAATTGTCTGGGTAAATAAATTCGTACAACCGTAATGTTGTGATAGGTGGAAATAGGTAATAGTAGTTTTAGTTGAATAGTTTTGCAACACTTACGAAATTATTCGCCGAATTAAATTCAACTATTAAACGGCCATTTTTTTTCAAACTCTTTAAGTAACTTAATGTCATGTTATTTCGCGTAGTGCGACAGTACGTCAATGGGACGTAAAAAAGAGTCATCATTATTTCAGCCAAAAGACGTCCACTGCTGGACATAGGCCGCCCCCAATAATCGCCACGCTTAGCAGGCGGGTTGGCGATCGCAGTATGGTAGTAGGATGCAAAGAGAACGCTGCTGCCCATTCTCTAGTAAGTCCCATATTCGCTTCTTACGACAACCACGGGAAGAAATGTGATGGTGCTATTCTTTACGTCCGGTACCACAGCAACAAAAAAGAGTAGGTACCTATAATCAAGAAATCACTCTTGCAATAAGATAGGTATTATTAGCAAGAGCACACTTTGCAAGAGAAGCTGAGCTCTTTCAATCAGCGTTACCAAAGTTAATAGATGACTCAACACTTTTTAGTAACAATCTCGATTAATAAGGAATTAGGTTTGCTTGTACGTAAAAATTTAGGTACCTATACTATTATACACTGTATTAATGGTACAAACACTTATTTAGATTTACTTGTAAGGGCAAATTTTTTTTGGTTAAAATTTTATATGTGCTAATTGCCTAATACGTATTTCTGTGGTTGTCGATTCACTGACAAATAAATCTACTTCGTGCGAAGCGCCTACAGAAAATATTTTAATATTTATAACTGTCGATTCGCCTGAATTTACTAATTCGACATTTTCACGAACATTATAAAATCGCGGCTGGATTTTTCTTGCAATGGATCTTCAATCCACTGCTTAGTGCCGAGTGTCGAAAATTGAACAAAGACAACACACTATTCGATTTTCGACGCACTGAGATGCATTCTGTTGGATTAACAATGTTCGGTTAAACACCGAGAGTTCAAATTCCAGTGCGTGTAAAAATGCGCCGTGATTTTATTACAATCGTGTGCATGTCGACTAAGAAGCTATTTTTTTTCACAACTTACTTTACCTTTCATTAACATAGCTACCTCTATTGAGCACACATCATCACATGGTCCTTATCTATAAGTAGCAAGAAGACATTTACCTACAGCTTTGAAACGAAAAAGATAATCCTACTAATATTATAAATGCAAAAGTTTGTGAGGATGGATGTATGTGTATGTGTATGTTTGTTACCCTTTCACGAAGAAACTACCGAACGGATTTGGATGAAATTTGGAACACAGTTAGTTTATAACCTGGATTAACACATAGGATACTTTTTATCCTGGTAGTATGTTCCCGCGGGATATTTTCCGACCTCCACGCGGGTGAAGCCGCTGGCAAAAGCTAGTGTGTAATAAAAATCATAATAATGGCCCTGACCGCCGGTAGCTTGGATCCTGTTCCCGATACCGGTGGGCTACTATTTTTTATATTTTTAAATGTTTGATATCTTTTTTATTTTAATATTTAAAAATATAATTTATATGTTTGTATAGTGGAATAAAAGAAATCATAATAAAATTATTGTTATGAATATCAATAAGAACATGTCTCTTGCGCAAATTAATAATTATGAGCTCTAAGTTCATGATCGTTACGGTCTATTGGGCTCTTTTCTAAAGGTTCGCTTTCAAAAGAGCCCCGAGTTTTCAAGGCCACCGCCCGTGGCCTTCTGAAGTACTTTCGCTTACAATGGACGAATTACCTAAACATTATGTGGCTACAGTAGCTATTCAGTGGAATGGAATAGGTATGTATCAATCTGCATAGCATTTTCCCAACTGTGTTGGTCAGTTTCTCACAACTCCACGAACAGAATTTTTATCATTAATATTATACATGTGATAGTTTACACAAAAAAATTCGACCTGAGGGCGAAGCCGCTGACAAAAGTTAGTAAATAAAAAATCGAATTTGTGATTTAAGTACAGAACCTACATATCGACGGTTAAAAGGTAATAGGGTATAAGCGACAAAAAACAAACTGTTCAGGAGAGCGATTTAAAGTTTGAAATTGTAGAAAAATTGACAAAACTTTTTTGTTTATTGTCATATCGTAAAAAAAATAAAGACATCGTAGAGCCATGGGAGTAAGCGCATTCGAAAAAGCAGAAGATTTTAAGTAGGATGGAATTCATAAGTCATTTTCGACCACAACGGCGCTATTACCTTTTAACCATCGATATGAAGAGTCACTAGGATGTTCACTTGCATCTCACAATTAAAGATAACTTTCAATAACTTAACAATTGTGTGAAAGTTTAAAGATAACATTTAGTGAATGTAGATACACATAAGTACTACCTTTTTATTCTCTCACGACTTTTATGCTGTTTTTAATGAATTTTTAACACATTTGTTTAGATAAAATAAAGGCATTACAAAGAAAGCATGGTAAGCCGTTGGTCCCGGCCGTCTTTCGTAGGTCTTAGACAGTCGTTACGGGTCGTTAGAAGCCTGAAAGTCTGGCAATCAGTCTTATCAAGGGGTATCGTATTACCAGTAACTGGGTTGTGCAGGTCAGAAAGACAGTCGCTCCATATAAAATACTGGTACTCAGCTGCATCCGGTTGGACTGGAAGCCGACCCTAACACAGTTGGGAAAATGCTAAGCAGATCATGATGAAAGGCATTACAAAAAAAATATGAATAGTAAAAAAAAAACCAAGTGCGAGTCGCTCGCACATGGCCAGTTTCACATTACATTACAATTACACCCATTGTTGTCATTGTAATTTAATTGACTACTTAAGTAGGTTGACAGCTTTTGCAAACTATGATTACATTCGCCATTTGCAACAAGTTAAATAAATTGAATTTAGACTACTATCTGGGTCTCTATTGTATGGGTTTGGCTTTATGTGAGAACTGACACCGGCACACAATATTATAGGTACAAACTACACTATACAGTTTAGGTCAATCGTCCTAGTGGCCAGAATTATCCCAGCCCATCCCTCCACCTTTTAATTCACCTCCAACATTAGCGCTTGTAGGCTTCATAACATTGCGTCAGGTATGATTTCATAGTAACTTGCTTGTAGTATATTAATTACGTATTACATCACAACTGAAGAAAATCAATTTAATTCGATACGTTTTAGAAATCTTAGTACATGTGACTCCGCGTAGATTGTAGCTCGTAGATGCGAAACCGGTGTAGCAGTTTCGTAGCCGTAGCACATATTCGTAGCCGATAGACATGTGTGAGTGTGTAGCAATCAAAAATGTTTTCTTCATAGAAAAGACATCAATTTATTTCTTGATATCAAATAACAAACTATTTGCTCTTTCTATACTTACTGGTGTCTTACTTTCGGACATCCGCGTTCTTTGTTATGTGTCAACGTTACGTGAATACTATTGGGCTGATAAGTACATAAATTGGTTTGAAAGTTTTACCGTTGGTGAAAACGAACTCTTTAAACTTCTTAGTGTTTTAACTGGATATCGTTTAACATCAAATGTCTCGCTAGAGATGGTGTGTGTGTTGGATTATTAAGTTCCCTTCAAAATATTTGAGCTGAATGGTGCTGTTCCATACGTTCATATTCGTGACAGGCGCCGTCAGTAGGGACTGCATGGTAAGCTCTTAGCTGCCACGGCAAATTGTTATTTTATTTTTGTTTTAATTACTGGCATTTGAATGTGCACGTCTTTTTCATCATTCTCACATTGATAATTTCAACATAAATTATGTAACCAACTTTTTGTAACAATACTTTAATTTAAAGGAGTGGACATTGAATTTCTGGCCCATTCTTCTGCATAGGTTTTTATCGGCAAGTACCTTCATCTTTTTGACTGACCGACCTCTTGACAGTTGCAAACTACATACCTATAACTGGAGCTTGGAGTAAACTGGCTATTGAGTTCATATAATTTTTTGAAAAAAAAAAAGGGTTCAATATTTGTTGTAAACACGTGTAAAATACTCATTTTCTATAAGCAACATAAGTTATGTATGAACTTTTTACTCGTAAACCTCTTCAAAGAAATCGTATACTCCAGCCAGAGCCCTATTTCCAGTAAGTAACGCCGCGCTAATGCTCTTAGTGCATCCAGGGCGCCGTACTTAAGGGCATTAGGCGCTAAGAAGCCTAGCCCTACATCACTCAATCTTGTTAGCGCGTGCTTTGCTAACACTGTTATTACTGTAACATTATATTCTTAGGATTAAAATAATGTTTAGATATAGGTGAGTAAGATATGGTGGAGAGGATTCGTAGGAGTAGTTTGGAGTCAGTGTGGATAGGACTTGTGCATATGTGTACAGAGTAAGTATCTCTGTCTTCGCTAAATAACTTTCGAATGCTATATATTATGTTAAATTATCACGATCGGATCCAAAGTTAAACAGCATGTAAGAATGTAAACCGTCGTTTATTTTTATCTTTTGTTTCTTGAGTAGACCAACCAGTGCGCTATCGAAAGGTTTTGATGACTCACTTTATCGATTTCAAGTGGTTCTACGGGGTGATTGCGTAACACACTAACGATAGAAATGGCTTTCATGTTGACCGTTCAAAACATTAGTTGCGTTATTGAGCGCACATTTTTTTCGAACATACCTAAAAGCAATGGATTAGTATAGTACTTTAAAATGATTTTCAACACACTTGCTCGTAAAGTGAGCCTTATTATATCGTTCTTAGGGCCATAAACCGAACTATAACATACACGTGCATAATAATATTACACACTAGTGCATAATAGAATGATCCCTACAAAGTTAAGTTAGTACCTAACTGCAAATTATATGCGAGTAAACAGAGCATTTTCAATTTAACCGGGTAATACAGTTTTTTTTTTTTTTGTAACAACAAAGAGGTTTTATGCCACCGAAAATCTATTTACATTTTTGAAATAAATAAATGTGTCCCTAATTAAGACGAAAAAACATTTATTATTATCAAATTATTTATAATTCACAATAATTTCTTATAAAATATTTGCATTTTATCACAAAAATTATCATTTTGAAGTAGGCTGTATGGCTGTAATCAATCAACTTACATTTGGCGCGTGCAAAAAAAAAAAAATTGCGCGCCATTTCCCAATTTTCCCCTAATTTTCATATTTTGTTTGTATCGCATTTGTTGCTGTGTGGTAAATAATTATAAAAATGTCAGGTTTTAGTACAGAAGATGAACAATTGATTGATTTAACCCCGCCAGAAATACTAAATGCAGCACAAAATGCAAACGAAAGCCTAATACCTGCAAAATCTAGAGAAAAGTATTTAGCTGCTTACGATAGTTTCCTGCAATGGAAGAGCAACAAAAAAACCCAGTCATTTTCTGAAAATGTGTTTTTGGCGTATTTCTCTGAACTCGCCAATACATACAAACCTAGCTCCCTGTGGTGCATCTATTCCATGTTAAGAAGCATGGTTAAGCTCAAACATGGTGTTGATATCAAAACGTACTGTAACCTGATGGCATTTTTGAAGAGACGCTCGGATGGATATATTGGTCGGAAATCTAAAGTTTTGTCACCAGCCGACGTTGAAAAGTTTTTGAATGAGGCTCCGGATAGTCAGTATCTACAATATACAAGTGTGTAACTTTAGCATAATTTCTTAGAACTAATTAATTGATTTCTTTGCAGGTTGCCTTAATATTCGGTGTTACTGGTGCTTGTAGACGACAAGAGCTGTACAATATTACAACAAAAGATGTAGAAATCCACGGAGATATGCTTCTTGTCAAAATTACCCAGACTAAAACCAAGATTCCACGATCTTTTACAATCCAAGGAACGTTTCGTGAAATAGTGAAAAAATACCAAGATCTCCGTTCAACAAAAACAAAGAATGACCGCTTTTTCCAAAACTTTCAGAAAGGAAAATGTACTGCACAAACAATCGGTATTAACAAATTTGGTAATATGCCATGAGAAATAGCGAAGTATTTAGGTTTGCCTGAGGCCGATTTTTACACTGGACACAGTTTTAGAAGAACGTCGGCTACAATGTTGGCTGATTCGGGGGCTGATATACTAACTTTGAAGCGACATGGTGGATGGCGTTCTGACGCAATCGCTGAATCGTACATAGAAGACTCAATTCATAACAAAGCAAAAATCAATGACAAAATAACGCAAGCCATTAATTTGGAGCCAAAGGCAAAAAAGTTTTGCCCCGAACCACAACCATGTACATCTACTAGCGTGAGTTATTTGGTGCCCTCTCCTTCCAGTAATTTGTATGATTTACCTTTGTCGCCGACATTTACACAAGAAGTAAATGAAGGTACTAAAGAAGTGGCAAGTACCAATGTAACACAAACTGTGAAATTGCCATCAAAAACAATCCAATATCGTTTTGAAAATTGTACATTCACCAATTGTTTTAATAATTAAACGATTTATGCAATACATATTTGTTTTTTCCTCGCAAGTGTGTTGAAAAACGTCGTATGATACACGTGTGTATTGATGATTACCGTCCTCGGCTCTCTTAAGACCCTCACCTGACGGCTCGGGTCTCAATGGCGCCTCAGCGGTAATCACCAACATTACACACTTGTACCATAATGTACTATTATGTATACCAAACAACTATCACGGAATTATATGCATGTGTTTAAAAACGCACATTGCGTTGTAGCGTAGTTTATAAATGCATGTCTACATCGATACCCATATAATATTTACAGCACACAGTGGAACGAATGTATGGGAGCGGTTGGACGTAGACATGTCCGAAAAAAAAGAGTAAAATTATGCCAAACTAATGATGCCATCTTATTCGATTACTTAATGCCTTCATAACTTGTGGTGATGAATTTCTTCATAACTCCCATATTTCGGGAGTAATTTGAGAAAATGTGAAATTTTACTATGAAAATGAGTGTATCGAGCTCTCTCCCTCCTGATTCCGGGCTTGTTTCAAGTAGCGGTCTCTAATATCATAATGCTAATACTAAGAGCTATATTTAATACTAAGACACATAGTGCGCCAAATGTGCACTTTCTGGGATAAAGAGTGATGTTTATTTTATAACACAATTTTTTTATTTTTTGTTTATTTTGTTGATTAAAACCGTTTTTCTAAAGGTTTACCTTATTACAATAACATTTCTGAGCAGCCAATTAGAGAAGATATAAGCTAATTAGGATATATAATTAGGGACTTAAGGTTTACATATAAAACTGATGCACTAATGATTACTGATAAGAACATTGCTATTATTTAATTACTAAATGGCTCTTAATACACTAATTTAGCATGCATCATTTACTAATTATCACAATAACTAATTACCTTGCAATATTTAACAAAGGATACCTGGGATACCTGGATTTTATATAAATAGGTCACTATTAGTAACTTTAAAATCAGTGTTGATTTACACCTCGTTGTATCCAAGCTAATCTCGCAATGTATTTTCCAAATTTTAATACAACTCTTGATATTCACGTTGCTTTATGCGCACGCGCACATAAAGATTTACGCGACTTTAACTATTTGTTCAGTGTTTTAAAAGATAACAGTTGTGTTCAGTTATGTGAAAGTGCTGAAACAAGTTTAAAAGACTGGTGTCGTCGATTTTGCTACCGCATTTATGCAAAATGGACACAGTCTGGAAGAAGCACAGATAAGTTTCGGAAGAAACATGAGATTTGGCTACAGGCTGCAATTCAATGGCCGGAATTACAGAATGAAAATATGGAACCTTCTACAGAAAATATAAGTGACGTCATCGAGCCCATAATTTCTCCTGCTAAATCTGATGCTTCAACTTGTACACATCCTAGTCCTCGTAAATCTTTTGAGGACCTTAGTAACCGGCAAAAAAGAAGACGCACTGAAGATAGTCTTTCATGCAGCAGTAGCAGCGCTGAAATTATGTTTTCGGCCGAAAGGGCGCTTCAAAAGGCAGGACAAAGCGATACAGCTTATGTTATGAAATACTTGACGGAGAATCCAGAAGAGGCCTCAAAAATCAAAGCCTTCATTGAAGGTAAATCAATTCAGGTACGGGAAATATCCCCTTTGAAGGCATTGGCTCTTTATGTATCGATGAACTTATCGAAATGGCGCTATAACACTCTTCGGG
Organism: Aporophyla lueneburgensis; assembly: GCA_932294355.1. NCBI lineage: Eukaryota > Metazoa > Arthropoda > Insecta > Lepidoptera > Noctuidae > Aporophyla > Aporophyla lueneburgensis. The sequence goes on along the minus strand of OW028746.1, from coordinate 12,890,080 downwards.
ATTTCAACACTCAAGAAGGAGCTCTTCAATACCCGAGTTACTACATGTTGGTTAAAGAAAAAATTAAGTGCTATCCGGCCAAAGAAGATCTCACAGTTACAGAGAGCTCTGCAAAAATCAAATTACAAGCCTTGATGGATTTAACCTCAAGAAGACTTATTAGGTCGTTAGAAACCCCTGTTGATCCCAATCAACAGCTCGTATTGACCAGCAAATGGGGTTTTGACGGATCATCTAGCCAAAGCATTTATCATCAAAGGACGAGTGAAGATGAGCAAATCGATCTTGCTAGTAATTTTATGATTAGTCTTGTACCACTGCGGCTCGTCTCAAAAGGTGTAACAATTTGGGAAAACGAGCGACCATCTTCCACTTCATTTTGCCGGCCAATATTGTTTAAGTTTATAAAGGAAACCAAAGAAAATGTGCAGAGAGAGATGGCTGAAATCGAAGCAGAGATTGAAGCCTTAACTCCATCCACCATCACTGATGGAATTAGTGTCAAACACCAACTGCTGTTGACAATGATTGATGGTAAAATTCATTCCATTATATCCAATACAGCAGCTTCAGTGTGTGACATATGCAAGGCTTGTCCTAAAGAAATGAATAATTTAGAGTTAATCAAAGATAAACACGCAAACGAGGACATGTATAAATATAGCTTAAGCACCCTTCACGCTTGGATTCGCTCAATGGAATGCTTATTACACATTTCCTACAAATTAGACATAAAATCATGGCAAGTAAGGGGTGATATAGCAAAAAGGCAAGTTGATGACAGGAAGAAAAGAGTTCAAGAGGCTGTAAGAAGAGAAACGGGCTTACTTCTCGATGTTGTGAAACAAGGCAGTGGATCCACCAACAATGGCAACTCGGCAAGGAGATTTTTTGAAAACTACACTAAATCTGCTGAACTGACCGGAATAGATGCTATGCTTTTAAGAAAAATCTGTGTGATCTTGCAGTGTATTTCATCAGGAGAGAAGATCAACGTAACTAAATTCCGAGAGTTCTGCTTTGATACTGCTAAGCTTTACGTGGAGTTATACCCATGGTATTATATGCCTTCTTCACTTCATAAAATTTTAATGCATGGGCCAGACATAGTTCAGAACATGTCAATTGTGCCCATTGGTTTTCTATCCGAAGAGGCATCTGAGGCTAGAAATAAAGATTTTAGAAAATATAGAGAGGGGCATTCTCGAAAGCATAGCAGTATCTCATGCAATGAAGATATTATGCACAATCTTTTACTGTCTTCTGATCCACTTGTTACAAGTATCCGTCCAAAAGGAAATAAGTTTGTAAAAAAATCTTCTTTTAAGGAATTTTATGAGCTTACGGATTCTGAGAAAAGTGATATCGAATTTGTTAACATAAATGATTTAGCGGACATCGATTCTGAATTTGAATTAATTGATGATGATGATGATGACGAAGATAATTAAATGATGTTATTGTTTTAAAATGTGTAACTTAGTAAATTAGAGCTTACATCTTAATTATTTATTGTACTTTTAATGAAACTAGGTAATTTATTATCAACTTACTTAAAAGTCATACTCTCATCAGTTCTTGTGAATATTTTTGTTAATATATATTTCTGTATATATATAATATATTTATAGACCTCTTAATAAGTCTGTCTGCGGTTTAAAGTAAATACAAATGGGGAAAAAACGTTTTTTTTTTTTAATTTTCATTTCCTTTTATCCCAGAAAGTGCACATTTGGCGCACTATGTGTCTTAGTATTAAATATAGCTCTTAGTAATAGCATTACGATATTAGAGACCGCTACTTGAAACAAGCCCGGAATCAGGAGGGAGAGAGCTCGATACACTCATTTTCATAGTAAAATTTCACATTTTCTCAAATTACTCCCGAAATATGGGAGTTATGAAGAAATTCATCACCACAATTTATGAAGGCATTAAGTAATCGAATAAGATGGCATCATTAGTTTGTCATAATTTTACTCTTATTTTTCGGACATGTCTACGTCCAACCGCTCCCATACATTCGTTCCACTGTGCAGCATGGCGAACGTGGTTTGAACAACACATTGTTAGCAATCAGGAGGTTAGCCCCGGATAATCCGGGCTATTGTTAGCTATTTTAATGCTTATGCCCTTTGTGTGTGTCCTGTATTAACTCATACGCGGATAATCGCCGTATTATATAGAGTTAATTTCCATTGGCTCGTATCAGAGGGATTGGCAGCTGCTTACCGTCGCAGCGAAACAAGCCGGCGACATCTACCCAGTCCACCGAAATGTGGCTATTATTTACTTGTATTATGTTGTCCCACGTTCAATTCTAGTTAATTTTGACAATATTAATGCCGAATCATTATTCACGAAACATCACCGGATGTTATTATTCACCAGTTATTAAGCATTTATGATATGTCAATAAGTTCCTGCACATTGTATTTTGTTTTGTACATTTATCTGATAGTTGACGCAGAACTGAGTTCATGCAACTTGCTCAACCAGTCCTCATATTTGACCAACAACTGAGGCAATAAGCTTCTGTTTACTTCTGTCGTTTTGAAATCGAATTTTAAATTGTTTGCATATAGTGGTAGAAAAAAATCCCTTGATTTTACAAGTAATCTTGACTTACTGTCACGCATCGTCGAGTGACCAATATTTGTCGGAATAGAACACCGTAAAGATGTTTCCGGTTCGTGAAAGTATCATATTAACTGTTCAAACATTGGATCGGAGGTTTTATTGTTGGCAGCTGGGCGACACGACTAATTACATCAATTACAGGCAAACAGAGCCCCGCTCGGGTTTCGCTCCCACCTTTGTCAATATTTGGCGAGTGGCAGCGGCCGCGTCCCGCCCCGAATGGACACTCGTCTGCACCGCGTCACACGGCCGCGGACATTATTAATGCACAAGGTCATCCTCATACATACATCACTAATGGGAACCTTTCAACGCGAGATTACCTACACTACTGACTACTTCCAAACTGACTGAAACGACTTTATCAAATTATGTAGGAATACAACGGTATTTAATAAACTCACTAGTAATATTTTAGACTCGCCATTGACCGCGGCTTTCCTTGAGTGGAAGCCTGAAATTATCCCACGGAAACGTACCTAGTATTGGGATAAAAATAATTCACTGTATTAATTTAGGTTATAAACTACTATCTGTGTATCAAATTTCATCTTAAAGCCTCCTACAAACCGGCGCGACGCGGCAGCGCGACGCGACACTCGTAGAACAATTTTTATGTGAACTTCATGGAAATTGTTCTACAAGAATCGTGTCGCGCTGTCGCGTCGCGCCGGTCTGAATAAGCCTTAATCCGTTCTGCTGTTTTTGCGTGATTGAGTTACAGACATACAAACTTTCACATTTATAATATTAGTGCGATAGCTCTATATTCGATACCAATAATTAGAGTGGGTATTCGTTAAAGAGGAATAATGAAACTCATGTGAATAGTTGAATTCACACCCGGTTACATAACTAACATTTTTTTTTGTTTATTTGTAAACCTGAACGCGCATATTTATTTATTTTAACTCTAAGTTTTTTCACGACAGCTTTGTAACTAATAACAGCCATTTAATTTCTTTTACCTCCAGAGATTGACAAGAACCTTTTTTTACCCTTTATCCGTACAATAGGAGATGTGTGTTAGTGTGTGAGTATTAGGTATTGTTATACGATTCTCATAAGCTGCAAAAAGGCGAACACGTCGTGAACGCCGCGGGCGCAACTTTTGACAAAACAACTTATTCAATTTGTTCGCTGTTAGGTACAAGTTGTAATCCCTCATGTCTCCACAATTGTCACAAAAAGGCTGAGTCGTAATCATGTACCCTGTATGCCTCGGAAGTGGGGGAGGTATTAATATACCTGTGTAGCTTAGCTACACCTTTAAGAATAGAGTAAAGGATATTCGTGACTGGCGAGATCGGAGTTAGGGAAAATGTAAGCTATAAGTAAGATTTGTTTTAATCATGACCACCTACATACCTAGGGACCTGAAAAAATAAGAACCCTTATGGTTATTATTTTTTCAGGTCCCGTCAGACAAGCGATACTGTTGTACCTGTACTTGGTAAGTTAATCAACCGAGTCACCTATGGTATGGTATCGTATTCCTGTCTGCAGTCAACAATTCTTGTAAACATAGCATACAACCTTGGAAGAGCCTTATAAATTATTTTAGAATTAATTTTGGAAAAACACGCCTCAGCCTCAGGAAATCAGCTAATACAGGATACAGGTATAAAGAGCATGTGCATGTGCATGCTTGTGCATGTGTCAGAAAGGTGAGGTCATATTTGAAGATGTGGACCATCAAACTGCACTACTTTCTCCGTGGTACCAACATTTTATCAGCTGCTCCGTATACGAGTATATGGATCGAGTAGGTATGAAGTGTTGAAGGTAAGTTGTTGTTGTTGTTGTTGGTGAGTTTTCCGGATGATTACGATGTTGTTTCCACGAAGAAATTTGTTCTTGGCAAAGTTACCAATTTTAGTGAGCATATGTGAAAGCGAAGTCCGTAAAGAATTTAGTCATTAAGTCTGGCCAGCCCCCCTAGCCAAGTTACAACCGTTTCGTGTCGAATTTCGTTCTCCAATCGGTAACGCCTCGGTATCAGCAATTGTAGAAAACGATAAGTTGGTAGCCATTTTGACGCGCCAGTGTCGGCCGCTCGTTCTACAATGTCTTTAGAAAAACGACATTATAACAAAGGATGTAGCGTTGAACATTGTAGAAATGATAACAGTTCATTCTATCATTTTGAACGATGTGAACTTGGCTACGAATTTTCTATTCGTTTGTTCTAACCACGTGACTTAACGTTGAGATGATTTAATTCCAATACATTTGATTCGTTTTCGACTAGCGTTAACGATTGCAGATTATCAACTTGGCTAGGGGTGCTGGTCTACACTGCCCCACTTGCCACATGGTTATATGTACAGGCTGTAAGTAGCTGCTGACCTATTAAGTAAACAATATTTTCATATTGTTAATGATATGATGTGGTATCACCACGTATGACACGAGCGTGGACACTCGCCGGCCCAGTGAGCGATGTGGTGCGCTCTCTGCACAACATACCTACGCGTTTCATTATAACAGATTACAACTTACGGAGAGAGATACACAGATTACTATTATATCAACTGTTCGGGAGCGGCGGCGTCGTATTGTCACATCCATTAAGCTGTGCTCGGGGCGGGGCCAGAGGCGACACGCCCCTGCCCGCCCCCCGCCCGCCCCGACTCTGCTCACCCCACACACGCCGCGGCCGGTACTCGCGCAGCGCCCGCTCTTACTCACTAAAACGATTTGCTCGCAATCGCATCACCCGAGCATTATCCCATCATCACATCAAAAATCGACGCTTTTCCGGTTTCGAGGGAACTATTTAATTCGATCGCTGATTGTGAAATAACTTACGTATTTAAATTGGACAAAGTGTAAAAAGTAAAAGCGAGTGTTGGAAATGTTTGTAAAAACTTTTTTAAGTTTGGCATGATGTGGTGTCGTGTGTCCCGTGGGGGTCGGTGAGGGTCGTGGCGGTGGTCGGCGCCGTGGCGACGCAGGGCGCGTGCGGCGGCGAGGGCGGCATGGGCGGTGCGGGCGGCGGCTGGGCGCGCGAGGCTCCGGCGCTTTTGAGCACAGCGCTGCTGCTGGGCGGCTCGCTGCCCGAGCGCCCGCCCGCGCCGCTCTTCACCATCGACAGCATCCTGGCACCGCGCCCGCACCCGCCGCTGCCGCCGCTGCAGCTCCAGCACCTGGCGCACTCGCCGTTCCATAGAGCACATGACCTCTTTGGTACGTTTGCCAACAGCTTAGGTAAACACCCTTTACTTTCATATTATATTAACAATTCAAACAATTTACCAGGCTTTTTCCCAATTGTGTTGGGGTCGACTTCCAGACTAGGATGCAGTAAAATACTAGTATTTTACATGGAGCCACTGCCTACTTATCCCACCTCCACAACTCAGATATTGGCTATCAAAATACCCCTTGGTACCTATACTAGTAGTCAGGCAGGAAAAGGGTTCTCCCTACCCGTAACGACTGCCAAAGATTTATAGGAATCTCAACCGAGACCAACGGGTCTCGATATGTTATGGATGGTCGCCCATCAACATTAAAAAAAAATAAGGATCCTAATTCAGTTTTGCTGATATATCTTGCCAGTAAATAGTCCTCTGTGTAATATCTTAAAAGGTGTGATCAAGCTAGACACAGTTCCTAATTTTAATATTTTGAGCCAATAAAAATGGGCCGTCGATGGACTCAATCAGTAATATTTAACAATTGTTCCTAACAACGTGTACAATTTATATTATTTGTTCTCATATTCAAAAGTTAATCAGTACGGGAGCGGGGGGCACATTGTTACAATTTTTAGATAATTGTCAATGTGACAAAAGCTATCAAATAATTTATACATTTGATTGCTTGTATCGTTAGTATGTCTATTCAGCTATTGAAATATGTATGAAAAGTTATTAAAATTTATGTAGATTTTCTTTAATGGACAATTTAACCAAAAAAGTTGATTGTAACAACTTACCCCCGATTTGGGGTTAGTTGTTACATCTTCGGGGCACGATGTTACGTAACAAAATCATCAATGATAAATCATTTTTTTTATTATTTCAAAACGTTATAAACAAAAGAGATCACTTTAAACAGTCTTCTAAGATTTATGAGTAAGTATAATAAGATATTATAATTACTCATAGATGTTAGAAGACTCCGTCGAAGAAGAAGTCGAATATCGTAATTTTTTTAAGATTTTGTTTGTTGAAAAATAACATTATTTAATAATAAAAAATAAAAAAGTTTTAGTTGTAGTAGTAGTAGTATTATTAAATAATAATTAAATAATATAAACATGACTAACATAAAAATAAAATTCTTATTAAAATATAGAAACTAAATATACGAATTACAATATGAAATATGTAAATAAATACGTAATTAACAATAATAACATACAATTTAATATATTAGTATTCAAAATACAGTCCAATATTAAGAATTTATAAGAAAATAATTAAAGCGCTCTTCCTCTATTCTAATTAGAATTTAAAATGTTGCTGTGCCCTACAGGGTCCATAATTGTTTCTGCATATATGAATACCCACCACCTGTATACATTATGGAATGCAATAAAGATTTGAGATTTGATTTGATTTTTATTTTGGAAGAACCTTTTTAAATCTTATATAAAAACAGAAACTTCGTCTGCAAATAACAGCTTGTAGTATATTATTTATACTTATTAGTTATTTTAATAAACTTTTAGCAAAGTAAAATACTTTGGAATCTAACATTTTTTAAGGCACTTATATCATAGCAAAATATATAGTTATTTATATATAGGTAGGTAACAATATCACATACTAATATTAAATTACTCTTCAACAGAATTGCAATGAATGCAAATGAATGAGTGAACGTTTCCCGTTACACATTTGGCATGGGCCCACATTTTACATGTAACAACTTACCCCAAAAAATTGTAACTTAAAAAACGTGCCATGGGGCAGGTCCCCATGGCACGTTTTTTAATATAAATTGAAGTCACCATTAATGGATATCGATAGTAGAAAAAAACAATATTGCAAATTAAAGGTAGATGTATTATGAACGTACAAGTTTAAAAATTTTGAGAAAATAAAAAATATAGACATCAGGAATCAAATATTTCGTAAAGGATTTTTTTATTTACCTCGTTGAAATCGAGACACATGCACACAACCTGGCAGCTTGGCACTTGGCGGGTCACTGGTCGTTTTTATATAATGCACGATGTTATAAGAAAACAAATGAGTTCAATTATGTCCACCAAAGAGTTTAAAAACCGGGTAAAAAAGGCGTGTAACTTGTTACCCCTGCAACAACGTGCCCCCCGCTCCCCTAAGTACTATACTTATGTAACTCAATTTCGTAGTCCAAATCATTAAAACTCTGAATATTTGGTGTACAATATCGAAATACTACGAAACATACTGAAAGTTATTGGCATCTACAATTAATTAAATTGTGATTGGTGAAATTAAAATAATTATATAATTATGTGCTACGCGCTACGCTCGCTACGAGCTTTTACGACACTTCTACGGTATCCATATTTTTTTTTTGCTACAGCAAAAGCAGCAGTAGAAGTCTTTTGTACCAAATATAATCAATTATTTTAACTATTTTTGTAAGAATGCAAGCAGTCAGAACATTATAGGAGGACTGTGATTTTAAGAATGTTTTGTTTCATAGAAATATTCAATTTAAATAAGTTAATTTAAATAAATATAAACATTTTGGTCCGACCTGAGTAACTAATATTAGGTTAGGTACAGAAAAAATAAATACAATTCATCATTTTATTCTTAAGATAAAAATTATCTAACGATTAAAAAATCAGCCCTTATTTAAAAATAATTTAAAATTACTCACAATTACATTTTTATATTTAGAATTAGCTGTTTTCTACGCTTAGGTTTTGACCTAAAGCGAATTCAAGTAGTCTTGGCCCGCGCTCATTTCTCAAGCTTAGGACCGCCTCCGTAAGGACTAGGGTTTAGGAAGTTTCGATGGTCTCAAAGCTGGAGACACGAGACAAACCATGATCGAAGTCCGTGGTGGGACAAAATTAGAGTCGGGTTAAGTTCGACCCAGATTTATTAAAATGAAAAACCAAATTGTTTTTGATCTTTGTAATAATGCCTCCGGACAAGGAGAATACTGGTTTTTATCAGATGTCAGTTTTATTGTGTCTAAACAACACATACTAATATAGATATTAAGGAAATCGTTACTAACACTTAATAATAATAAAGCTTTGTAAACTAGTTCCAAACTTTTATTTAGTACGTTTTCCTGTTGCTTGGAAGTACTTCTTTTTAATGTTGACCATGATTCGGCAACAATTTTGAGTGCGTTTTCTTTTTTTGACTTCGAAACACTGGTCAGGTTTATTTTCTCAGCGTCGTCTTGTCTGTAGGGTTTAACTTCCATTATTTTTGAATCAGGCGTTTGGGTTCGCGGTATATTTTCAAAAAGACTACAATACAGTTTCTCCGCAACAGCAATATGTGCAGTCTTATGCAAATTCGAAGTAAAACATCCGTATTTTGGGAGTATAAGTAAGCTGGTCAGAGTCAAGTCTCGAGAGATTCGAGACAAATAAATTTACAAAAAGTCCCGGGACTTCAAGACTCGAGACGTACCATACTTAATATATTATACCCTAGTAAGGAACATGTTGCTATTCTCGAGTTCTTGCCTAGGAGGTCTTAAAAAACTATTGCTAAGGTTTTCTTGTCAGCTACGGAATCTAAAAATAGCTACTCTTACTAATAAAATTTTAACTACAGAATTTGAACCATTCGTTAAAAAAAAAACCCAAGCTGTATTAAAATATGCTAATATGTTATTTTCTCTTTTTTTCTCTCTTCTCCATCTCGACTTTATACTCTCTAGTGCATATTCTAGATCGTTCTTCCGTTCTAAGAGTCCTGGTGTTTATCCTTAGAATATGATACTTTTCTAAGCCGTTTGAGCATGCTTTGATCGTGAGACAAAGGGATCTCTCCCACAGATTTTTCCTGACTGGGTCCGTGGGCGCCACCTTGACGTTCCAGACGTCTATCAGCCGCCACCCTGGAAGAAAATTCCTGCACTTATACTCATCGCATGACGCATACATACGTCATTGCCGCTTGTCTCCAATGTCAAATATAAAATAGTGACATTATCCAGAATAACCATAATCAGCCTTTACCGTTCCCACTGCATGGACACAGGCCTCCTCTCGGTGAGAGGGAGTGGGGCGTAATTTACCACGCGGGCCCAGTGCGTGTTGGTAGATTTCACATGTCTTTGAAATTTTGACTCTAGGTCATGCCGGTTTCCTCACGATGCCATGACATTATCCAGAATCATGTATTTCATATTCAATATAAGCTGATCGTGAATCACGAGACTATGGAAAAAATGTTGCTATTATGTGTCGCGTAAATCATTTAGGGTTCCTATTTTCATTTTAAATTACGGCCTCCTGGGAGTAAATTCTAATAACGACAATCGTAATTCAATAAATAAATATATCTACCTATTATAATATTATATTTAAGAATAATGATAAATTGTAATCTATTTGACATAATGATAAATTGTAACCTACTTGACACGATATTTATTTAATTTTGACATTGTATTATTATTTTTATTTTCATTAATTATTTGCATGATTACGCAACTGTTAATTTGTTGCTTGTTATTTTTTCTGTATTCAGTTATGTTTTATTTTGTTTTCAAATACGTTAATTATTCTTTTTTATACTAATTACTTCAAAGAGTGTACACCTTTAAGGTAGATTTTTGAGGAACGAATTATTTATTGTTGAGATCACATGTAAAATGTCCAAAAATCACACTAATAAATGAATTTGAATTTGAATTTTGAATTTGAATTTTAATCTATAATTTTAGTAGGTGAAAAGAAATCCTTATAATATTGAAGATGTCCGCACGAATTTGATAAGAAAGACTGCAGGCAGGAAAATCTGAAATAACACCGTTTTCATCTGTCGCGTATGAAGACCAATCCCTCCATCATACATCTATAACATTCCTGCACCTATATTAAATTTTTTGAGGTCTAAATTTTTTCCTTTTTCTTCAATACATTTCATTAACTGTCATCTAGGCCCACGTTTACGCTCATAGCCAAGCTGGTAAAACTTTAATACCTACTTGTTATCAATAAGTTTTGTAAAAGACCTGTCAAAACATACCTGTCGTTCAGATACCTGCCTCTAAAACGTACATTTAATACAAGTATTAGCGTTGTTTCAGACACGTCATGCTAGTTTGCTCACCTTTTTGACATTCTTGACAGGTATTATTTTCAGTATATAATATTTCCTTATGCATATTCCATTAATAAAAATAACAATTATAAGATCCTTACTCCACTAACACTATTAACAAACTACGTAACACTATTAGGGGATAAAGTATGAAATTGCCGATTTATACTGTAAAATTAAAACTCGTTTTTATGGTTCCGTACCTCGAAAGGAAAAAACGGAACCCTTATAAGATCATTTTGTTGTCCGTCCGTCCGTCCGTCTGTCTGTCAAGATCCTTTTTCTCAGGTACACGTGGTATCAAGCTGGAATTTATATCAAATACTCAAGTCTACTGTCCCTTGGAGCTGTGAAAAAATCGAACTTCTAAGCCAACGCAATCAAAAGATACAGCCGTTTATGCCGCAAATTTTCCACAATCGCAAGGGAATCAAAACCTACTTCCCGTGAACTCAGAATCTTGAAATTTGGTACGAAGCAACGTCTTCTAGCACAGATAAAGGAAAAATTGCGAAAACTGTAATTTTTAAGTTACATCATATAATAAAAATATTTTTAATAAAAAGTCTGCGGTACGGAACTCTCCGTGCGCGAGTCCGACTCGCACTTGGCCGATTTTTTTTCAAGATGTAACATATTTATTTAATCAAAATATTTACCCTCATTATCCATACATTGCTGCCATCTAATCGGCAGTTAATTTATGTGTCTCTGGGGATCTAGATTCGACAAACTTGTGAAAGCAGTTTGTACTGCCTCCTGGGAAGAAAATTTTATACAACGTAGAAAAATATCCATATCCCAAAACAAACGGTAGTCAGTTGCAGCAAGTCCTCGTGAGTGCAGAGGATAACGTATGGTTTCAAACTGCAGCTCCTGTAGAGTTACAATGGTGTACCGTGCAGTGTAACGTCTTGCGTTATCATAGAGCAATAATAATGAATAGTGAAGATCGATTCACGAGTAAGGGCTGTTTCACTGGGCACGCCAGAATTGCGGCGGTAAGTCCTCTCTTTGAGGAGTGGATAGAGAAGCGTCACGGAGTCCTCACCTTCCGCCTTAAGCAGGTCCTCACCGGGCATGGCGGCTTTGGGAGGATCCTGTTTAGGATAAGGCAAGAGGAAATGTCCGGGTGTTTGCGTGGATCGCCTGGAGAACACGGTGGAGCATGCAGTGGAGGTGTGGCCTGCCTGGGCGGAGTACCGCCGTGTCCTCGTGGAGGCGGTCGGCGGCAGCGACCTCTCGCGTCCGTCCCTGGTGCGAGCCATAGTACGGAGCGAGAGGGCATGGGAAGCCGTCACCTCCTTCTGCGAAGCAGTAATGCTCGCGAAGGAGGAGGCGAGGCGCGTGAGGGAGTGGCAGTCTCTGCACCCTCACGTCCCTAGCCACCGCAGGAGGAGACGCCCCGGGCGTCGGGAGTCGATCGCAGACTCCTGGCCACCATAGGCGCGGGCTTGCGGTTAGGACCAGGCCCATGTCGACGGCGCGTAGTGTTCCACGCGCGCCTTAAAGAGATGTCAGCAGCACAGAAGGGGTCTGCTAGGACCAATGCCTGCCAGGGTCGCGCGGTTGTTCAAACGAGATACCATATACCATTCCTTCAGTTACCCATACGGCTCTGGCATATGGGTAACTGAAGGAACACGGGTGAGTTTTAGTCAGTAAAAGTCTGACACGCCCTCCCACTCCGCCCAGAGCGGGAAAAGTCATTTGGTGATTTTCCATCCCAAAAAAAAGGGCTGTTTCACTGCCAGTTTTGTCATCATTGTTCGAAATTTGGCACAATAAGCATCTGCTGATATTGCGGCGGTATCCCGGTCTTCCACGTGGTTCGTTGTTCAAGTCGAAGTTTCCACTAAGAAAGCGTCTAACCCGAAAACTCACGGTGCGTACATTAGCAGTGGCGTCCGCTCCAAACGTAGCATTGATATTGTGCTCCGTTTCTGCCGAGATAGACCCGCGCCGGATCTCGTATTAATAAAATACTCGAATTTTCGAAGTATCCTCTTTTCCGTCTAAGCTGAATAAAAAAAAAACAATTAAGATTTGAAAATCAAATGTTGCACATTATTTAAAGTAAAATCTCATAGGTATAATGTAATAAAAGTTTCACTAGAATATCTCACACCATGAATGTTTAATGTCAGTTCAAAGTATCTATTACTATAAAACGGCAATTTCATACTTTAACCCCTATTTTTATAGCTATTCATTTCCTAATAACCGATACTGACGTATTGAAATACAAACGTTTCTAAATTGTGTTATCTCCAAGTGATGCAATTATTTTTTTATTACTACATTTCGTCTCCCTTGTTTTGTTCTCAATGCAAAATGTTGAGAGTTTATAATGTTATGACAGGTGCGGTTAGAGTATTGGACTTACCAATCAATATCTGTTTATAACGCTCATAGAATCAAACAATTTACAGCAGATTATAAATTTTCCAAGGATGGCTCTATACCTTTGTTTTGTGGTTGGGAAATCATCAAATGTCGTCTCCCGCTCTGGGTGGAGCGGAAGGGCGTGTCAGACTTTTACTGACTAAAACCCACCCGTGTTTCTTCAGTTGCCTATATGCCAGGGCCACGGTAACTCTTTCGAGCAAATCTGGCGATCCTGGCAGGCATCGGTCCTAGCAGACCCCTTCTGTGCTGCTGACATCTCTTTAAGGCGCGCGTGGAACACTACGCGCCGTCGACACGGGCCTGGTCCTAACCGCAAGCCCGCGCCTACAGTGGCCAGGAGTCTGCGATCGACTCCCGACGCCCGGGGTGTCTCCTCCTGCGGTGGCTAGGGACGTGAGGGTGCAGAGAATGCCACTCCCTCACGCGCCTCGCCTCCTCCTTCGCGAGCATTACTGCTTCGCAGAAGGAGGTGACGGCTTTCCTTTGTCCTATTGCTCCGTACCATGGCCTGCACCAGGGCCGGATGCGAGAGGTCGCCGCCGCCGATCGCCTGCACGAGGGCACGGTGGTGCTTCGCCCAGGCAGGGCATTCCTCCACCGTATGTTCCACCGTGTCCTCCAGACGATCCACGCAATGGAAACACCAGGGCGTTTCCTCCCGCCTTATTTGGTACAGGAACCTCCCGAAGCACCCGTGTCCGGTGAGAACCAGCGTAAGGCGGAAGGTGAGGACGCCGTGGCGCCTTTCTAACCACTCCCACCGCAATTGTGGCGTGCTCAGCACTGGGTTGCGATAAACGTACCCGTCATGTCGCCACGAGATCCTACCGGAACTCTGTCCGCAGTGCCGCGATTTGTCGCAGTAGTAGAGTTTCGCCCCGGGCGTTTGGCTCCATACCTACTATCGGTTTTTTAATGTACAACTTGATTGAAAAGGATACGTATACATTTGACTGAAAATGTTTACAAAATATATTTTGGAGTAGCTACCGACACTAGACATTTGTGGATTACATCTCGTCTTTCGGTACACTCAGCCAGCTAGCTTTCTCAAAAATTAACCCTTCGCTAAACATACATACTGTTTTAAACTTTTATTAAAAAAAATCGAAAAAATCCATAGTCTTAATTACGTATCACTCAAGACATTGTTTAAGTTATTGCAATATAGCACCAAAAACACAGGCTAAGTAGATGCTATAAGAATTCGAATGATAAGTATACTGGAACAGTTCACAAGAGAATGGTAACACCCAGAAACAAAAAATATATATAATCCTTAGAGAAACTCGGACTATTTCTAGAGTTTGGTACATCAGTACTTCTGTCGTCAGAATCTACGGGATATTAAAGAGCAAATGAAAAAACTTTTAAAGCTAAACCCATGTTTCAAATCTCTAAGGTTGAAACAAGTGACTGAAAATTTTTGCAGACTATCTAAATCTAAGCGATCGTACCCAAAAAGTAAAAATCGGCCAACATAAAAGTGATGAGCTTCCAATCACATACGGCGTTCCGCAAGGCTGCATCCTCGGGCCTACACTTTTTCTCATTTATATAAATGAACTCTGCAAACTACCTCTCGAAAATTGCAAGATCTATGCGTATGCGGACGATACTGCCCTTGTTATAGATGGTTGTGACTGGCCCCAAACATACCGAAACGCTGAGGTTGTACTTTCCTCCGTGTTGAAATGATTGTCCGACCACTTGCTTACCTTAAACGTTGATAAAACGGTATACGTTCCCTTTGCTTTAAGGTCAAATCTGTCCCCCCCAAATTTCCTTAACCTGAGAGCACACGCTTGTGATTCCCTAGCACCATGTAGCTGCCTTTTCCTCACTAGATCCTCTTGTGTAAGGTATCTAGGAGTAATTATTGATCACCATCTCAACAAGCACCCCCACATAGTTAAGATCACGTCCCGCATACGTAAGCTAATATATGTCTTTAAGAAGCTACGGAACTCTGCCGATCATGAAACACTTAAATTAATATATTTTGGCCTGTGCCGTTCGGTCCTAACGTACTGCCTGCCCGTTTGGGGTACTGCCACAAAAAATGTTTTTATGCGGCTTGAAAGAGCCCAGCGAGCTGTCCTTAAGGTAATGCTTTCTCTTCCACGTAAATAC
The DNA here is from genome assembly GCA_932294355.1 of Aporophyla lueneburgensis. Classification (NCBI taxonomy): domain Eukaryota; kingdom Metazoa; phylum Arthropoda; class Insecta; order Lepidoptera; family Noctuidae; genus Aporophyla; species Aporophyla lueneburgensis. The sequence goes on along the minus strand of OW028746.1, from coordinate 12,874,652 downwards.
CCCACTGTGCAGCTCTACTCCGATTGCAAGGTACTCACAGTCAGGCAACTTCACGTGCTCTTGACTACCCTGCGTAAACACTCTGTACGTCCCTTAAAGGAACCAACTGGCAGACTTAAGCATAATGTGTTTCCTCACGAACGCCATAGAACTGCCTTTGCCAAACGTCAATTTTATGTTATTAGCACTAAACTGTACAACTGCCTAAATAAAAAGTTAAATATTTATTCGTACCCCAAATATCATTGCAAAAACGTAATAAAAGATTATCTCCAAACTCTAGATTATGATAACACTGAGGATCTTCTGCTGGGCAATTTACGGTAATGATGATGTGAATCTATACTTTAATAGTTTGTTTGTTTGATTGAACGCGCTAATCTCAGGAACTACTGGTCCGAATTAAAAAAATCTTTTTGAATTGAGTAGCCTATTTATCGAGAAAGGCTATAGGCTATCTAACATTACGCTACAACCAAGAGGAGCAGAGTAGTAATGAAAAATGTTGCAAAAACGGGGAAAATCGCACGGGTAGGCAATTCGACGCGACGGGAAGGGTCGGGAGGACAAGAAATTTAACGCGGACGAAGTCGCGGGCAGAAGCTAGTTATAAATATAACTCAGTCATAAATGTAACTTCGTATTCTTTCTCACCACACACACTCACCCTACACTTACTCACTACATACACACACATACCTACACTTATTCAATACACACACATACTTGCACCTTAAATTTATACACTTCATCACACAGTTAAACTTCTTTTTTTTTTTCATTTTACTTTTAATTTATATATATATTAGAATTAGAATCTTATTTTCTTTGCCACATCTCTAATTGTTTAAACGTCCTAATTTACTTTTTTTTTATTTTGGCTTTGTTTGTTTACGGAGAATCACTGACTCCTAAGTCACAGGCCTACATCTAGCTTAGGAGTCAGAGGATTTAATTAATGTGTTCTAGTAATAAACCTATAATGTTTTTAGTTTTATAGATATTTTAATGTCATGGCTTGTGGTGAAATAAAGAATTTATTTATTTAAGTCATAAATTTGTAAAAACAATAATTTGTCCACTATTGTGATCAGGTCGCGAGACACAATAGAAGGAAAAACGTACCCTCAACCGAGCAGCGGACTCTACGTACATGTTCTTTCTGATTGTCACCCTCACCATGGCTAGGTTTATTAACATTATGATGAGAAATAACAATCACTAAAACTGGAAATATTGAATAATTACCTGTTACCTCGACTGTCTTATTGTTCTAGTGCTCGCAAGCGCTACTGCTGGGCATAAAATACTAGATTCGATTCCTAGGTCAGGTCTTTCTATGTGTAATTTCTCAGTAGCAGCCTATCGTCCGGATTTGTGCCCGTTTGCTGACAATTGCTCGGCCCCTATTTCATTTTGAACTTGAACATAGCTGGCGAAATGTGGGAGTACTATAGGTATACTTTTGCCCAATCCTTCGGGAATAAGAAGGAATGATGTTATCTAAAGTTACGTTACCTACTACACGGATACTCTTCAAGCTTTCAGTTTTCAGTTTAGGGTGCACCCCTGTTTACTTAGGTATGATACAGCTACGAGAATCTGGTAGATGCTACGATCGCCCTATTATGCAACTATGGCACGTGCTACGCCGTAGCACGGGTCATATAGATGCATGATAGGTCGATCCTGTTAGAGTCATGCCAGATCTGAACAGGTGGTCTGGGTCGATATCGAGGTGCGTCGAGTCCAAAATTTTCGTTATTGAAGGAAGATTATGGTTTAAAAACCTAAAAAAAGAAGCGTATCTAAAAGGTAATATTCCTTTTTATAATACACGGATATAATTAGAAATAAGATTTTTTGGGGTCTAAAATATAAAAATAATACAATAGCAGGTCCTGTGTAAAAATCCTAAATTAGGCCGTGTTTGTATGGAACTTCGATTTTTTATGGTGTAGTTTGGTGCCAAACGCGACTGACCAACGGGTTCAGTCGCGTTTTACACCAAACTAAACCATGCTGCACGAATTTAATGAAAAACAAAATATTTATAGGTATAATTATTGTCAATATGTGAAGCAAAATTTTTGTAACCTCTGTTTTCGAAAATTACACCGACGAAGGAGATTGAAATTTGGCACAGTTAAAGTTTATATGGCGAAGGAGTGAAATAAATAATAGCTTAAAAAAGCGTGGGGAGCTTTTTGTGGTATTTTTAATTGATACTGAGCACCCTTCAGGTCCATTATTTTCTACTTTTTAGTTTGGTTTTCTATGAAAGTGTGTTTTTAAAGTAAAACTTTTATTACATCGTCTCACACTTTTTCGTCTGTGTGTTGCATGTCGCGTGACGGTCGGCCGCGGAGTAGGGATAAAGTTAAAGGCGCTTAATGGTGCTTGTTGTTGTTTATGGATTTATTTCAATTTTGAGTGCTTGAATTTATTATTTAACTTATTTCGTATGAATATTAAATTAAGTCTTTTTATTAAGCTATTGCATATATTCCGAAAAGTTTTAGTTAAATGTCTATAATGTGAAAAAAAGTTTCACTTTTGCCGTGGTTTCATAAAAACCACACAATCCTTTTTTTTTAAACTATTATTTATTTTCAATTCTTTCGTTCGACTTGCTACAAAAGTGTGTTTTCATTTTTTTTGCTGTCCTGGCTAGGATAATGGCACAAATTTATGAAATTATTGTATTGTCATTGGTCGTTGATAAATGTGCAAAGTTTCAAATAAATCGGACGTTTTGAAGGGGGTGAAAAGCACGTTCAAAGATTCCGTTACATAGGGACATGACATAGATACATACCAAGCTAATAGCTAATTTCGACCACTAGACGGACACTGGTATCAATTAAAAGACGTGGTGAATGATTTTGATGTTAGTAAATTGAAAAGCTAAATGATACGTATGTATTATTGTTATGAAAAAACGCTAAAGTTGTTAGTGTTACGATTTCAGCTGCTAAGAAATAATTTTTTATAAGTATACCGGTTTTGTATCAACATTAGTCATGAACTAATGAAACTTTACCCGTCTATGTATTTACTTTAGCGGTTAAGTGCAAGACATCGGAGCGAGCCCGGGGCGATCCCTCGAATACACGCCAAACCACATCGAGGGTGAAGACGGCTTATCTCAATTAAAATCTTTTTTCCTCCTTACCCAAGCGAACATTTTAAAATTTCAAAATATCCCCAGGGTTCGGTGAATCGTTGCCATAACAAAAACAAACTTATGTTTTCTTTTTTTGAGACCGCAAGTAATTTTGGATGTTTAGACTAAATAAGTATGTCCCCTAAATAACTCAATCTAAATCTTATTGAAGGTATAAATAGCCGATAAGTAGCCGTTTAGAGATTAAATATAAAGTGTAGGTAAACAATGATATCCATAGCTACTGACGTTATAAATGCGGAACTATCTTTGTCTGTACCTTTCACGCTATAACGGCTGAAGGATGTAAATGAAATTTAGGTAGACTGTGAACTGTGGTTATAAAATAAGATTTTATCCCGGTAATACGAGTACGTTTCCCTGGGACAATTTCCAATCTGCACGCGGACGAAGCCGAGGGCTAAATCTAGTAATTACGTATTTTAGGAACAAGTTTTGGTCTCACAGTGTGGCAGGTTTTCTAAATTTAATATCAGGGTCCAACGAAGAGCTCTCAATTCTCAATCACCTTTGATCTAGGAATTTCATAATATTATTATTGTTTTCCTTCCTTCATTTACCTTATCACATAACTTTATTTAGGTATAAACATAATGTTCACTCCGCTTACTTCTTTTTCCTCGTTTTCGTCTTAAGAAAGACGAATTTGTGTCCTCGTTCAGGAAACCATTGAACATGTCATGTAACCCTCACCTTCTGTTAGTTAATTCTATTAAGTAGGTACTTTGACACTACAATTAATTTGAATTGCTCCCTTCGACAACCCTCTTTGAGGGTGCTTCCCAAATTAATTTACAATTAGGGGTCAAAACATTAATTGCTCGGTATCATGTCAGTTGGAATGATTTGGCGTCCATCAAAGTAATTGTAATAAAGTTGTAAACCTACGTTTTTATTTTATTTTTAAAAGTTCAATTTAAAAGTTTCCCACTAGGTTATCACAATAATGGCTAGTGATTTGCCTTCTTATATTGTTCAGATCAAAGCAGTCCGGAGAGCTTACTCGTAACATAACTGAAATTTTCGCGTGGCATAGGATTTTATTGTATTCAAAATCGATAGGGCTTAGGCGGGCAGAGCGCTGCGGTGGCGCGTGTGGAATACTGCCGATAGCGCCTTAGCAACGTGCCGGCGGCCTTAAAAGCTTTTATATTCCTTTAAGAAATAATACAGTGTAATGCCTCTCGCATTTCCGGCACTGTATAAAAATATTCAATTTTTATTCTTGGCGCTAATATTTTGAACGGTTTGCTTTGGAGTGCGGCCCGGGGGAGCTCATGGGGCTCTAAGCTCAGATCTTCACGCATCGGCTACTCGAACGCGTATTAACACTGATACGTGGTGACGCATTCTATTTTTAAGTTCCTTTTTAAAATGTTCAAAATTTTAAAATGCACGTAATGTTAATACAGTATATACTAAAACATTTTAATAGAAACTAAGAAGTCTTACAGGATTTTTTACGTTCCAGTTGCATTTATCCGGCCTCAGACACACTTTTTGTTATAACGAGTGTTGGTTTGTTAAATGGCAACAGCTTTTATCGATTAGTATAGTAACAAAAATCCGTGCCTGGCAGCATTGCCACGTTGTATGGTAATGCTGATTCTTTGACCAAAAAACAGGCCAGCCCTCTGGTCACGTGGACAGTCGATCAGCCGCATGTCTCGGAATACCATGTTTGTGCATATAACTTTTAGACGATTCTTTTGTCTCTTTCGTTACTTGATAATCTCCAACATTATTTCCACGTGCAGGTGTAAGTGGCGTCGGCAGCGCGGTATCAGGCGGCGGGTACGCGGGGCTGTACGGCGGGTACGCGGCGGCCGCGCTCGCCGGGCTCGCGGGCCCGCCGCCCAAGCGCAAGCGCCGTCATCGCACCATCTTCACGGAGGAGCAGCTCGAACAGCTCGAGAGCACCTTCGACAAGACTCACTACCCCGATGTTGTTTTAAGAGAACAGCTCGCGTTGCGGGTCGACCTGAAAGAAGAGAGGGTTGAGGTATGGTTTTCACTCATTAATTTTATACGGGAACTCTCATTTGTTTTCTAAATGACGCTTGTAGCAGACGCCTGAGTAGCCGAATCTTTATTTACTCTAATTGAACTCTCATACTGATTATTATATACGAAGTAGACGCCAGACATTGCTTAAGAAAGCTCTATTCCAAAACGAATATTAAGAGAGATTACTGGTATGGAATATTTCGATAGGTAGTACGCACCTATTAAGCAATCAGCCTCATGAAACGTGTCTGAGGCAGAAAAAAATATCGAAATACATTAAAAAAATAAATTCGTGTATCGATTTTCTACCGGGTTGGTCGCGTTTTTTGCCGATTGTATTACAATAAGCTTATATCGAATGATGGAACTGCGAAATGTTCTATTGTTTCACTATTTTTCTCCAAACAAAGTTAAATAGGAAATCTACTTAGTTCATAATACCAACAGAAAACCGTATTTTCTTTCCTTTGTAGTGTAAGGCTTCACGTTAAAATGTTAAGTAATAAAGAGAAATATTTTTCGTTACTGGTAGGTAACTACGCGTGTTTGGCACTTTCCTTTCATTGAATTTTCAGATAAACCATTCTTCATTTACCTTCTTACCAACTTTTGTATTGTATAAAAGGAATCAAATCATTTTGGTAGTAGATTACCTACGTTGAATCTTTTACCTCTTACCTAAAGAATAAGGGATTATCAAAATACAACATAAAATATTTTATGAAGACTTGTTGTACCTGTGTACTAAAAAAAATACCCCATGCACGCTCTCCATGACACCTACAATTAATATTATAATATGGTAGTGATTATGAATAACTTATTTTGTATATCAATATACAACAACAAAACTAACAATTACAATACAAAAAAAAAATGGTATTGAAAAGATTTATATAATGATACCTGCTGGTATATACTTAATACACGTTTTACTTAACACGGTATGTAAAGAGAGGTATGAAAGATTTTACGTCAGTTCTGATGGAACTCAAATAAAAAATACTATTTACAAAACTAATATAAATACACTTTTGGCTAATCCTTCCACGAAAAAAAAAAAACTGAAAATGGGCGCCCGTGGGCTGGTATGTGACGACGAGTGACAAGATTAACGGGGCGTAACGTTTAGTAGTAGCGAAGGGCCAACGTGTCAACAGTGCTGACGTGACATATTCTACGACCATGTGGGTGGTCGGCCGTTATCGAACGCGTCAAGAACTGAACATGTTTTCTCTAGAATCAAAACTATGACTGCTGAGACGCATGGACACTTCGACGCGAGTCTTCATCAGAATTCGGTTCATGCGCAGTGTAGGACAAATTGAGATTTCTTGTTGTTTACTTAAATCTTCATATACCTATCTAATCTGCACCGCTGGTCATATTCGTTCCTCGTTAAACCTGACACTAACAATTTAGCGCCTGCAGTTATTATTTCTGCATTGTTTTGCTGCATTGCAAGATTAGCCCGAGCGTCTGAAGATACTAGAACACAAAGTGCTCTCAATAGAATTTGTGATGTTGAAAGTAAGTCGGGATATGTTTGTGGGCTGCCGGTCGGCTACCGGTGTTGCGGCATGTGTGCCGACCACTCGACAGCGTGCCACCCAGCCGGACGGCTCTGTTTACACGAACACTCATCTTATCCGGCCACGGACTGCGCAAATCCAAATGACATTCTGTAGTTCTTAACTTTCGAAGGTCTAATGAAATTCATTATCAAGTGTTGGCTCGACTTTATGTGCGTATGTAGGTATGACACGGATAATATAACTCATTATAAGCTATTTACCTTCATTAAAAATATATTTAAAACTGCATTTTTAGGTTCATGTGTTACCTCGAGTTTGGCACAAATATGGGTAGGCCAAGTCATATCTTAATTTATTATAGGTATCGCCCACACATTTGATAGAAATTAGTAGTTGAATTTCTGCCTTAATTTAGAATCCACTGGTGTTGTATTAGAAAGATTCAAAGAGTCGTATTTTCTTATAGCTTACATCGATCTGCAGTTTTAATGTTTCAATAATATACATTTCTAACGACTTGTCGAAGTTCATTAATTTTTCGTCTTAATTGGTAAAATGAAGCCCGATGTGTAACCAAGTTAAAAGATCAGTACGTTATATAAATAAGTACCTAATTTAAATTACTTCTATGGCTTGTCTAGCTGAGAGCAACGGTCTACATGTGAAATTTGCTTTAGTGTAAACTTTTTATTAAGGAATCCATAGTAAATCACCGCGGGCGGGTAGAGTTTTCAACCGAGTAGAATTTTGCCTCAGGGCAAATAAAAAGGGACGCCTGACGCGGTGAGACGGGCGCCGCGAAAATTAATCTGAGTTAATTAAATTTGATTTATTTATGCTGCCCCGGCCGGAGCGAAGGGAACGATAAAAGCACAACAATACGACTAATGAGGGTCACTTTTGCGGCTTTTTCCCGGATAACGGAGTTTTTCCGATTTGCGTAACTTACAACTTGAGTAATTAACCAAAGTTATTCTTTATGCGAAGCTGTTGTTTTCATTAATCACTGCCAGGTTTAATTTGTTGAAGGATAATTTGTTTTCATATTCAAACTTTTGTCCATGAAGCCGTGGATGTGCAGGAGTGGCTATTGTATTTGAACACAGTAACTGAACAATGATACCTACGAATTAAATTAGTTGCGATAGGTTTTTTCAATATTGTAATGAAAATCTAGGCGCCTAAGTACTGTAAGTAGGCTATCTTGTGGTTGTTCTAGATTTGTTTACCGAATATTATTATTTTTAAATCTACTTGTTTTTCTACATCCCTCCACGAAATATGCCTTAGACGTATTCATCTGAATTAAGGTCAGTCAATTCAGTACACAAGACAAAGCACCCTAAGTACCCAGTGAGTTTAAGGTGTTATAGCTCATAATTTTAATAAGTTCTAAAAAAGCTTCATCTAATTACTATTTTCCGATACAATACTCAATTAACGTTTGTACCAGTTTTTAGTACCATTCGTCCAATCATCTTGTTCATGTCACAATGTCCATTTTTTTCTATGCTATATCTAATACGTAGGTACCTACTCCTTTTCTGTGCTAATGTAATTTTTCTCTTATTCCTAAATTGGTCCTACGGACTTTTTTCTGACTCTACCTCATCATCACCTGGCTTTCAGATTCCCTTTTATAATATTCGTTACTAAGTTGAAAGTTATCTTATCGAATCGCGAATCGATTGGCTTTTTTCCCTTCATCATCATCCTACAGCAGTTCAATGCCGTACATAAGCTTCTCCAGTTACACGGCATTCAGCTCGATGGTTGGCAACTCTCATTCAGCTGCTACCAGCCACCATGCGAAGTTCGTCACTCCACCCAGCTTGAAGGCGTCCTACCTTACGTGTGCTGATTCGCGGTATCCACTCAAGAATACGTCTACCGCAACGGTCATCGGTTCAACGGCTAATATGACCGGCTCACTGCCACTTCAGCTGGCTTGATCTGTGAGTTATGTCGACAACTTTGGTCCTCAGCACACTTCATTCCGAATTCTATCCCTCAGAGAGACTCTAAGCATTGCTCACTTTTCTCTTGTACTGTATCTCAATCTGCTCAAATCCAAAACACACACTACGTGAGTCACACTAAAAGTTTTTAGAAAATAAAGAACGGAATGTAGACGCTTGTTCATTCCTTTCTAAGCACCGTTGCATGCGAGGAAACCATTGACTGAAGCAGTGGGCCCACTCGTCTCCAGGGATCTCTTCCACGCCTTTTTCAAATGCAGCCACGGTTCCGTCAGCCATCTTCAGGGTTCATAAAACCAATTCCTCTAAATTTGTCTTTTATTTTAGGAAATAAATAAAACTCACAAGGCCAGGTCGGAACTCTAAGCAGGATGACTCTCTTACTCCACACCTTCGTTAGACAAATATTCGATAGTCCGTCTGGCGGAGTGACCTGGACGTTGTGGTGGAGGAGGGCCCTGCTTCTTGGGCGCTGGTGTCTAAGATTTTCCAAGAAAACGTGGAGGCAATCATCTTTTTCCCTTGAATTCTGCCCTTCTTTACTTTTGTTGGCAAATTTTCGAATGGAAAAATCCATTGCGCAGATTGTCTTTTGGTTTTGAGTTCGTAACAATATAATCCAGATTTCATTACCTGTGACGATGTCTTAAACAGCATTCGAGTCACCTACGTCATAATTTTTAAGAATGAGCGGCACTATTCTTAACGGCGGCGTTTTTGACCTTCCGTCAAATTATGAGCTTTGTTCTAGAGAACAAAGCTTTTTGACGCGAAAATTTTCATGTAAGACCTTTTGTTCTTGACTCATACCAATGCTCAAAGCTGCCCAGATCTACTAATATTTCACCCTGCTTATCATTAGCCGCACAGGACTCACGTTATCTTCAGTAGTCGCTTTAGAAGGACGTCCTTCTCGTGAATCACCAGCATCATTCCACCAAGTTTAAACTCATTAATCCAGTTGCAAAAAGTGGCACAAGATGGGGCTTCGTCATGCTAATCAAAGTCTATCGTTACATTGTTGTTGTGGAAGACCGCAACCAAAGTTGTTATAAATCATTGAGCGAAAATGTTCTCTACTAAAATCCATTTCGCCGCATGACAGATACTTTTTAAAATGCCGCCAATCTTTAAAACAAATGACATATCTAGACACGCGGTAGCGTGTCAAGCCAAGTTCAAGTAACAGAACTGGCGACCAGCACCGTGTGTAATATTACACGAACCATTTGGAGCCACTTTTGACCCCCTCATAACTCAAAAACTATTTCACATAAACGTGTCAAATTTGGCTCATATATTGGAACTTATGAGATACATACGTGCTCCAAAATTCATAAACACATCTCAAACGGTTATTTAGATATTAACGTCCAAAAATCGTCATTTTTATCACTGATCAAAACTCTAACCCAGTTCCAGATGAACTAGAAAGTTCAAATTTGACATGCAGATAGGTAATTAGGTGAATACAAAGGAATAAATCAGAAACTGGTAAACTTTTATCATTTTATTATAATTTTTCACTTAATTGATTCTATTAGGAACACTTATAACAAAAACCATTTGGTACTAATTTTGTTATAAATAAGTACCTACTAATAATTTATGTACAAAAAGTAATGATATCCCATCAAAAACATAAATGTGAAATGAGAGCCAAGTTCAATATTATGATATATGCCTTGGTTATTGACTTCAACGACGGATGAGATCTAAATGGGTGTCAAGTTCAATGGTCAGTCCTGAAATTTATTTATAACTACATAAAATATCATTTCTTCTTATAACTTAGGATAATATCGATACCTGCAAGGAATAACATCGTAACTCAGTTTTAGGCAATTTTAAAATCCACATTTTTTGTACAGCATGAATATGATTGATATTCATGCTGTACAAAAAATGTGGATTTTTTTTGCACCTACCCCTGTGTCTAAACTCTATTGCGCACCGATTTGTACAGTATAAAAACATTGTAAGTAAGGGTCAACTGTAGTTCATAAAAAGGTATATTTAGTTACACATCATTATCATCATTGTTTTATGCTCGCTATTATTAATATAAAATTGTCATTCCCAACGCCAACGCCTGCCAAGCGTGGCGATTATGGCAAAGCCCCCCAAATTGGGGGAGGCCTAAGTCCAGCAGTGGGCGTCTTACGGCTGAAATGATGATGATGATGATTGTAATTCAAAATACACTCTTGTTCTTGGAACTAATTATTTCTTATGAAATGAGCTTTTGTGCGATGCGATTGTATGTCTGAGTTAAAATGCCATTTTAAACAGTATGTTGTGGAATATCATTGTAACTCACAAAAAGCCTTAAAATATACATATATGGGTCATACTCAGAAAAAGTGTACATTTTAATTTTGTAACTAAACTGATTGGTAACGATACTGAAAGTCACATGTACGTACGTACACATGGATTGAAAGAAATAAAACAAGTGATTATATTTGGCTTCTCAGACTTATTTAGAATGATTAAAACAAATTTTGTAACAAAACATTTTTTTTTATAACTGCTTTTTCCTTATGTGTTGAATCTCCGTATACTGAGCTGATAGACTCGGAAAGAATTTCAAATTCAGAAGGTGTCGATGGCTGCTATCTTCTTTGTGTTTCGGCATTTGATACAGCCATGGTATTTTACTGAAACGCATATAAGTTTTTTGACTTGTGTTACAAACTATTTATTATTGTATTTGTTATTTTGTTTTTAAAGTAAAGGTAAAGACAGAAAACTTAAGGATTGATCACTACACTGATATACCTATGAATAAGTATGTAGGTACATATTATGTAGGTATATTTCCACCCTCACTACAAAATCATTCGCCAACTTACGTACCCGTGAATATAATTACGTACTTTTTGATGATTTGTACTTAGATAAACAATTTCTCAGTTTCGTAGCGTAACGCAATATAACGAAAATGAGAATGAAATATGAGAAATTATAAACTCTAAAAATATTTTTAAGCATACCACGTGTTTAAAACGCAAGCATTGAGCGTATTCGTTAAAACAATACAAAAAATAAGAAAAGAAAACAGTAGTAAACAAAAAATATATTAACTTACCACAATATTAGTCGTTTATCACCCTGAGGTTTTTTTTTTTGTAAACATTCACTTGATACATGTCTTGACTTCACGACTACGGCGAAAACATAGTGGCTGTCGCGACAGTGATTTTATCGTAAGTAATATTGATGCCAGAATAGGAAAAAATACTTTCTACCACTTTAAATAATTACGTTTATAATTTTATTGCGTATTACTAACCCTGAGTAACGAAACTTCATAATTTTGGGACAAAATTTGTTTAATTAAATAAAAAAATCTTTGAATAATTTACGAATAAAATTGGTCCTACTTAGTTAAGAGGAGGCAGAGCGAAATCATTCAAAACCGTCGTCACTGTTAAAGTAATACAATCAATACTTTTACCACAATTACCATAAAAAATATGCAATAAACACCGCAATAAATGTGTTAACCGATTATAGCTGGCAAAAACTAAAAATATTGTATAGTTTAATAAACAAAAATTCGTAAAGTTGAACAGAAATCTTAAAAAAGCATGCTCGGGTTTAGTTGAGTTTTGATAGTAAACTGTTAAATTTTTTCACTAACTTGAATTCATATTAATTTCTTATTATCATACTACAATTTGTAGTTTTTCAATTTTCGAAATGTCACTTATTTATTTTTAATTTTTGTTTTGATTCCCACCCTGTTTTGAGTCATACGCAACGTACACGAGTCGAAAATTCAGTCGTCCACGAGAGCTCGGAGAGTGGTCACGTCGCATCGTGGAGCGAAGCGCCGGTAACAATAATTCGCGATCTATTGTGTACGTATACGTTGCCGCAAACAGTGAAATAGGGTAAGTCACATTTGTGTTTTTTTGAGTATGACTTATATTTAGTAGGCATAACTAAATTTTACTTTGTTTTTTTTCTGCTTCCATATTACTATAACATTTTTCTTAAATATTTGTTTTAGTAAATATGGGGAAGCGTAAGGATAGCTATTGTAAGAAAAAAGTTGGCGCTCATTTCCGGAAAAAAACCCGTTATCATAAAATGTACGTATTTATATTTTATGATATTAGTTTCATTTATTTTTTTTTCTCTAACATTCGATATGAGTGTCGTGGCTTTTGGGGGTGGCGTTTGCAAATCTGGCATTCAATTTGAAATCCAAAATGGCGGATGTAGCTGTTTCTCAAATGTTCGATATGGGTGTCGTGTAATGGGTTTTGGGGGGTGGCGATTGCAAATCTGGCATTCATTTTAAAATTCAAGATAGCGGATTTAACTTCAACTTTTCCGTTATACTCTATATATTATATATGGGAGCGTCCAAGCCAAGCGGGCCACTCGGCGCTGGCAGTGGGTTTTTGCATACAACACGTTCTGATCAACACGCTCACAAGCTTTGGCAAATAGCTAAAAAAAAAATTGAAACACATAATTCGATAGATTTTAACAACAACATCTTTGTAAAATTTCAAGTTGGGAGGGGCAACAGTTTGCAAATGACAAACAAATCAAGTCGCCGCCGCGTCGTTTTGTGCAGCCGCGCGCCTACTGCACTGTATTGCAGACGACGATCGTTGTAAGTGGGTGGTGAAAAAAATCGCATCACTCGACGTTGCGGACTTGATTTGCTTGTCATTTGCAAACCGTTGCCCCTCCCAACTTGAAATTTTACAAAGATGTTGTTGAAAGGTTAAACTTTCGAACGAGGCAAGAAAAAAAATTAAAAAAATATATTTTTCGAGGCAATCTAACTTCAAATTGAAACTCAATTTTCACTAAAAAGAAAATTATTTTAGTAAAAACGAATAGCACCATTCGAAAGAGCAGCTTAAAATCTATCGAATTATGTATATAATTTTTTTTTTAGCTATTTCCCAAAGCTTGTGAGCGAGTTGAACAGAACGTGTTTTATGCAAAAAAGCCGCTGCCAGCGCCGAGTGGCCCGCTTGGCTTGGACGCTCCCATATACCACATTTACCTATGATTTTCGCATGTTTTTGTAAATTAAGCAAGGTTTCTATTACATTAGGTAATCATACATTTTTTATCACAGACTGGTTTTATTATTACAATGCCTACCACTTACCCATCCACCCCGCCTACCAACTTTACCAAGTAAAATTCCCGGGCGTGCAAGTAAAATTCATAATGCCAAAATTTCATAGCAATCGGATGAGTAGTAACTGATAATGTAGGTAATTTCCTATATTGTACTATATTTATACCTACATTATCCGCTCTATTAACTACAAACGTTAATTTTTGTATAATACAGATTATTACATTTAATTTCTGGATTTATGTAGGTAACTACACAAAATAATCGAAATAATCAATATGCGTATTTTCCACCTTTTGTCGTGCAATTGCATGCGGGCTTCGAGCAAACTTGTCAATGTGTGCGTGGCGACGCACACGACTAGCGCGCTGTAGTAAATACCTACTTGCCGCGCGCCTTGTACGGTCGGTGCAGTCTTAACTGATTCATCAAGAATAATATAACCACAGTCAATAATTAATAAAGCGATGTATATTCGTAAAATTTATCTCTGAAAATGTGAAATGGTCATTGGGACACTAAAAAAATGTATGGGGAGATTTTTAACAATGCTTTGACATTCAAAAAATATACTCTTTTAATGAAAAGCAAAGCTCAAATACTAGAAAACTCTTCGTATTAATAGACGTTTATAACAAAAACGCGGGAAAAAAGAGAAAATATCACAATATAAGATATTAATATAATTATGAAGTAGCGGGACAAGAAAAGATACCAAATGTACACTTTTTCTGAGTATGACCCATATATAATAATATAATCATACGAAAGTGTAGCTAATCCCTCGTTGACTCATATTTTCATGGTTGGTTGGCAATAGGATTTAACCGAAATCTGAGAGATTTTTTTAAATCTTTGACGCGCTCTCTTGTAAAGTTACTAAATATTAGTTACAATATTATTCTTTGCAGGTGTCGATATATTGTAGCCTAAGGTCTAACTTGGCTAGTTTTCATAATAATTCCCGTATAAAAATTTCAGCTGACACATAAGATAATTTCATACATAAATAAACTATGCATTGCGTCACACACTATCAGTAGGGATGGATTTCATTTTGACAATACCACAACATTAATTGCGTTATTTACGTTGTTGATCCAAATAGTTTGAACATAAATGAAGAAAGGATTTTGCAGAAGGAATAGATAGTGTGCTATGCAATTAGGGTGCTGATATTTTTACGTTTCGCATTTGTAGTCAAGTTCATACTGAATGTTCTATGAATAAAAAAAATATGAAGAACAGCTTAATTTCTGAATAAATTACCTGTACTAGGTTGGACAGCCACGGCATAGACTATGAGAACAACTTATATTTCCGTAGCTAAACTACATATAAGCACGAAACATCAAAACGCCTGCTCGTTATAACCTCTTTAAAAGAACATTCGAAACGTTTTATTATTTAGCCATGGCCCATGGCTGGTTGTGTGGAGGAGGTACATTGTAGATACAACAAAAGTGTGAGTTGTTGAGGCAATACACTCGGTTTCGTTGTTGCCCCTGTTATTTGCGCAGCGGCAATTGGAAATTGCATTATTAAAACGCTTTTGTTTAGGCATCACAACACTTGCTCAAAATCGAGCGCCCGCTCATAGCTATTGCTTTGTTTTGCTGAATTGGATTCAACTTTTTTATTGTATCAGTAATTGATGCAGTGTACTGGGTAAAGTTTAGTAATGAAAATAAATGTGTAGTATAAGAATAACTGTAGAAAATAGATTTGTGGAAAAAATACAATTTGTCTAGCAAATACCTATCATAGGATTTAAATGCAAGATATGAAAAAATCAGAGCCATTAAAAACTTAAGTGTCCTGTGAATGTGATGATATATTAATCTGGCATCTGGCATTTTATACATTGTTGCATTTCATTCGGCATCTTTCACTGGAAGTGAATCATCTGAAGACAATGAAACAAAAGTGAAAAATAAAATTCATTAACAATGTTGGAATTCGATATCCGGCGCACTCACCTACCGAATTATCGAAAAACTAAATGAAATGAAAATACGAACGTTCATTCCTGTATAATTTTGTGTGTCGTGTGAACAGGAAGTGAAACAAAAATGAACCATTTACTCGAATTATTGGTTTGAGATATGTTTCGACACTACTACCTACCCATATACCATACTCATCATAATAACTTACACCTGGTCTGAGCCGCGACAAGATATTCCCAAATCATCGTTTGTAACGATAAAGTCGAATTTCTATTTTTATAGAATTGATTAGTTATATGCCTACGTCGTGCTACGCTGTGCTACGCCGTGCTACGACGGCTGCTACGACAATCGAAAATTCCTGAAATATATAGGTTGAAAGTCTTACTCTGCTTTTATTCTCGTTTCGGATTACTATGTCGTGCTGAAATTAGTAGTCCGTCAGTATGATTTGTAGCGCGAGTGACTACTCGAGGTGCACCGGACGTTCTCTAGTAGGTATCGTCAACTAGAGGGTTACACGCATTCAGAATCCATATTACATCCGCGTCCAGGCTTTATCTTTTTAATTGACGTATGTAAAACTGTATGTAGGTAGTACGCAGAACATAGAAACAACAAATAAAAAAAAATAGAAACGTAGATTCTGACACGGAAGTACTTCAGATGCAATCTTGGTTTGACTGGAGACATCTTTCCGGTAGGTTTGTTGAATAAAAACTCACTGAGTCAATATTGTATGAAGAACGGCGGCTGAGTAAACGAAAAGACAACGAAGGGTGGTTCGCAATCTTCCATTGTATGGTAGACGTTCAACTCTTTACACAAATTAATTATTAAGTGAGGTGTAATCTAGTTGTCTCCGAGAGTGCTCGCTGGAGCCGCCGCGGGCTCGCGCTCACAATGTTGATCTTACGCCACCACTGTCTGATTAACTGAATGGCTTATATTCGCTTATAACTCCACGATTTATGTTTTCTAACGATATTCATAATTAAACCATAATAATGCGCCCCACACCCGTGTGCTCTTTTGATTATAATCGTAATATAACCTTAATGTTGCGGGTATATGTGTAAATAATATGTATATCTTATCCTAGTAGACACTTGCGTATCTAATTTGAACAATTTACTGGTTTAAGTTTAGTGTGCCGCCACGCAATCAGGCTGAAGAAACATTATTCATTATATTAACATACGTTTTGGTTTAATTTCAGTCTTTATTAAGTAAAGTTTGGCCATAGATTTAGTATTTTAACTATCCTACTATTTATATACGAGTATATGTTCTACTATAATATTTTAAATGTGAAAGTTTGTGAGGATGAAGGTTTGTAAGGTACCCTTTCACGCAAAAACTACTGAACGGATTTGTATATTTGGCACACAGATGGTTTATAACCATAGTGTAATTTTTAACACAGGGTACTTTTATCTCAGTAGCATGGTCCAGTTTCATTAAATCTATGAATTAGGCAGTTAATTTAATTGTTATTTAAAGTCGTTTCATAATTAAATGTTTGTAAACGTCCTTTGAAGAAAACACGCTAGCAGTAAGGCACATTTATATTTACTATGAAATACCATTCCATTGTTTTTAAATTTTGTCATAACTCAGGTTTCATGTTTCAGTAAGGTACAATTGCAGAATAGTAGGCAAATGTAGTAACATTGGCATTGCGGATTGTAATTCAGCAGAGCGTATTCACGCCACGCTTCACTGCACAACTGCATTACCTACTGTGAATTCAGGTGGAAATCTGTTTCATCAACACGATATTATATCTAGGTACTAAACATCAGATAATGTGTCAATCGTAATAAACTAGAAAATACCTCTTTGTGATGCTTTTCCGGGGAAGTGTCACCATAGGTTTTTCTACCGACAAGCAGTGTAGGCAGAATGGGTGCCGCTGTCATTAAGTTACCTACATGGATGTTTTTAAGATTTTGTCTTGGAAGTTGTAAAATGCAGTGTAATGCCTTAAAAACCTGGACTCACCTAATGCGTGTAAGCACGCTGTACTGTTCCTCAAAGAAATCATTAGAAAACAAAAACAAGAAAACGACTTTAAGGAAAACACCACAGAGAATAAATAACTTTAATTTAGGAAGTCAGTGTCTTTGGTTTTGTATTTTCGTTTTATTGCCACTAACTTCCGAATTAAAGTTATTTTTCAGTTTGTAGAACCTCTTCCTTTTTTTCAAGTCGGTTAAAAAACATGAACAATGAGAAAGATCTTTCATTTGAGTTAGATACAGTGAAAGAACAAGTATAAGCATCTACAGTCAGTCAGATACCTCGGAAAAGTGAGTTTGTAGGTAGTTCATACAAGTAGTAGTTTAAGCATGGGAACCATCTCGTTTTTGTTAGGGTTCCGTTGCCAAATGGCAAAAAACGGAACCCTTATAGATTCGTCATGTCTGTCTGTCTGTCTGTCCGTCTGTCTGTCTGTCTGTCTGTCTGTCCGTCCGTATGGGTTAGGGGGCAACTCGTCCACTTCGAAACTGGGACCTGGGACCATTTGCCCCTTTTCTAAATTGCTAATAGGCAACTGGGCCCACGTTAGTTCAGGTATTGGGACGATTGCAATACTGAATATTCTCTAGGGGTTAATTGGTCCCAGTAAAGTGATACTGGCTGTAGCAAAGGGAAATCAAACAGATCTGAAGGTTAGTTGATCTCTTTCGTTTTATGTAATCTCCTATAAAAAACATACATAAAAGCTCATGCTTTGGCTTATAAAGAGTTGTATTCCGGATTTGAACACAGATACATTTACTACAGATTTCGAGGCTAGTGCAATGCAGGCGATCTCAGATATTTTTCCTTTAGTAAAAATTCAAGGATGTTTATTCCATTTTTCAAGGGCATTGTGGAGAAATTCTCAGAAATCAGAAACAAAAATGAATAAATATTTGAGATCTCACGTCAAAAAATGCATAGCGCTTGCCCATCTTCCTCAAGATTTTGTAGAAGATGGTTGGTGATACAATTTAAGAGAGAGTGAAAAGGACCCGCAAATAGATTTATTTAATACCTATTTTGAAAAAAACGTGGCTAAGAAAAGATGCATTTTTTAATAATACAAGGTGTTTATTATAATCAGTTGCATAAAACAAATAATGTAATTGAGGCGTGGAATGCATGTCTAGAGAAATCACGTGAGAAATCATTCAAGTAGAAATCCTAGTTAGCTAATTTCTTAATACAATGTCCTATACTCGTCGTTTTTCAATTTACCAAAATAATAAGTAGCATCTTTTTGTAGTGTTTTAAGAAGAACTACTAAGTTTGGCTTTGGTTTTATCATTTTATCGACACTAGCCTCGAAATCTATAGTAAATGTATCTGGGTTCAAATCCGGAATACAACTCTTTATAAGCCAAAGCATGATCTTCTATGTATGTTTTTTATAGGAGATTACATAAAACGAAAGCGATCAACTAACCTTCAGATCTGTTTAATTTCCCTTTGCTACAGCCAGTATCACTTTACTGGGACCAATTAACCCCTAGAGAATATTCAGTATTGCAATCGTCCCAATACCTGAACTAACGTGGGCCCAGTTGCCTATTATCAATTAAGAAAAGGGGCAAATGGTCCCAGGTCCCAGTTTCGAAGTGGACGAGTTGCCCCCTAACCCGTCCGTATGTCACAGCCATTTTTTTCCGAAACTATAAGAGCTATGCTGTTGAAACTTGGTAAGTAGATGTATTCTGTGAACCGCATTAAGATTTTCACACTAAAATAGAAAAAAAACAATAAATTTTGAGTTCCAGTTCTATGTATGGGGATACATAGAACTGGAACTCAAAATTTTTTTTTCATCAAACCCATACGTGTGGGGTATCTATGAATAGGTCTCCAAAAATGGTAATGGGGTTTTTATTATCATTTTTTTCTAAACTGAATAGTTTGCGCGAGAGACACTTCCAAAGTGGTAAAATGTGTGTACCCCCCCGTAACTTCTAAAATAAGAGAATGATAAAACTAAAAAAAATATATGATATAATACATTACCATGTAAACTACCACCGAAAATTGGTTTGAACGAGATCGAGTGAGTACTTTTTTTTTAAAACGTCATAAATCGTAAACCGCAATTTAGTTTACATTCAATCAACTGAAATATAAAATTTAAAAAAACATTTATTTTTAAACCAAGAATACCTACAGGTTTGTACGGAACCCTCGGTGCGCGAGTCCGACTCGCACTTGGCCGATTTTTTTTATTTTGATCAGAAGGTGATTTTTATAAAAAAATCATGACTTTTTCAGATTTTTTATTTCTCTCCGAAGTTGTTTGCATTTCTAACCAAGACTTTGTTTAATATTCCATGTTTTCTCTTTTAAATTATTTATTTATTTTTGAACCTCCACATAAACATGACAGTTATAAAAACAGTCGCTGGTCCCTGATTTTAAACATAACTAAGTTATGTAGAGTCCAAGTTTCTGTTCAGTAGTTTGTAGAGTGTCACATAGGCTAGAGCCTTTTACTAGAGTAAAAGACTGTAAAGACGGTTGCTTGGATCCAAAAAAAAAAGTTGAGCTAAAGATGTATTTTTCAGAAATAAAAACAAATTTCCCTTTTAAATAATTTATTTATTTTTGAACCTCCACATAAACATGACAATTATAAAAACGGTCGCTGGTTCCTGATTTTAAACATAACTAAGTTATGTAGAGTCCAAGTTTCTGTTCAGTAGTTTGTAGAGTGTCACATAGGCTTGAGTCTTTTACTAGAGTAAAATACTGTAAAGAGGGTTGCTTGGATCCAAAAAAAAGTTTAGCTAAAGATGTATTTTCTGGAAACAAAAACCTTTGCGCTCTCTGCATCTTATTCACCCTGTGACAGAAATGTATAATTTGTATCGAAGTTGAAAAGCAGTATTTATAATGATATTGGTGTAGTGACGCTCGTGTGCGAGCAGATGTCACAAATGGAGGAACATCCCTACACGGAGCGATGAACAAGAAAAAGTGGGCGTGACGCTCCGCCCAGCCCCCAGCTCCCGGCCACGCTTTCTTGTGATCTGCAGCCTCCCCCCGGCAGGACTTATCTCCTAATAGGTAGCTACAATAAAACAGATACGCAAGCAATGTGTTACTAAGTAATAAAGCGGCGCCATTTTGTCCTGCGCTTCCGTGTCGCCTGAAAGCAATAACGCCTTTATGAGCTGAGCAGCGATCCGGCATCAAGTGATCAAAGAGC
This sequence comes from Aporophyla lueneburgensis, assembly GCA_932294355.1. Classification (NCBI taxonomy): domain Eukaryota; kingdom Metazoa; phylum Arthropoda; class Insecta; order Lepidoptera; family Noctuidae; genus Aporophyla; species Aporophyla lueneburgensis. Next base: position 12,853,658 of record OW028746.1, on the reverse strand, counting down.
TCGTTCTGTTTCATTTTACGCTTGTTGCTCTTCTTTCATTGTCAAACGAAACGGTGATAACACAATCTTTCAATTCTTTTTGTAGGTATCATATACACAGTTGAAATAACGACGTCTTGTATATTTGTTCATGTTTGTTGGCAATTATTTTGATAGGTAAGGCTATGCATGTATGTATAGAGAAGCGGGTACAATGAGTACAATAAGCTTGAGTATAATACGGCCGTTACAAATTACTAAAAAGCCTTCAACTGCATAAGCCTAATTATATATGGGAAAGCTCAGACAATCTTGGAATACCCACAATATACATACATTGATGTTATCAAAACAATATACTCAAACAGTAAAAGCAAGAATGCAACTAGAAGTACTCTTTTTATTTTGAAAGGTTCGCCAACTTTTAAAATAAGAAGAAGTGTCAGGCGGGTTGATCCGTTGTCTTTGTCCCCGAAGTTGTTCTCTACGGTTCTAGAAACATTTCTAACCTAAACTGGGACCAATTTGAACTCAGCTACATCGTGCATCGGGAGAAATCAAAATCATATCAGAATCGCAGATGACCTAGTCCTGTTTCCGAGGAAAAGTCCTCAACAGTTAGAGCAAATAATGCAAAAACTAAGCACACAAAGTGGTCACATGTTAAGAAGGATCAAGCTAAGTGTAGTACAGTGGTGACATAATGGTACACCAGAAATGGCAACAGGAACAGGGGGACAGAAGTCAATATAAAATATGGGAAGATGGATTAAAGCTCACAGCGGGTCCAAATTAGAGAAGAGTGACGAGAGATAGGACTCAGTGGAAGTTTTTCGGGGCTTTTGCCAAAGAAACGTAGAATAAAAAGGGCTTATTATTATTATGTGCCTTTCAATCATCTTTATTTTTATTCTTCTTTACATAGTATAAAAGTATAAAACAAAGTCGCTTTCCGCGTCTGTTCGCTTAGATCTTTTAAACTACACAACGGATTTTAATGCGGTTCTCATTAGTAGACAGAGTGATTCAAGAGAAAGGTTTAAATGCGCGGGTGAAGCCACTGGCAAAAGCTAGCTACCTATAAAACATGGTTAGAAGCCTTTTTCAAGAAGCAGTTTTTCAATAACATTCGTGCCTGACAGCTTGATGCACAAAACACCGTGATTAGAACTGTAACAACACCTTGCAACTATTACACAAGCAGGCAAAAATTATACTAGATCCCTATCATCTAACAGTTACTGAAAATAATCCACGTTACAGACATTCGTAAACTCAGGAACAGGGTGAGACCCTTTTGGTAAGAAATCGTAAAATGCCATTCACAAAAAGGTTGCGCATAAGGCTACTATGTAATCAAAAACTACAAAAGATGTTCAATTATATTTTAAATCTCAACAAAGAGCCTTCATGCCTTTTTATGCCTAAACATTTTATGAATATTACTGAATCTTTTGAAGCTGTGTAAATAAATAATAAAATATGATAAAAACAATATAGATCTCGATGTTTTGTCAAATCGTAAAAAAACGTGCGAAGCAGGGGCGGGCGGTTCGCTAGTGTTCTATCATTGTACATTATGATGATAAGTGTGCGATGTTGGCTATACACTCGGGGCGGTATTATTGTGAGCCCAGTGTGCAATGTTTCATACGATTTTTTTCAACACACTTGCGAGGAAAATAACAGACTTGTATTTTTAATTGCTCTTCCGTCCGACGTGAAGTTGACATTTTTGCTAATAATTAACCATAAAAATAACCATACAATGGAAACGTTAAGAAATATTAGGAAAATATAAACAGCCTATAACACAGCCTATTTATAAACTCCATGTAACGATTTTTGATTGAAAAAGAAAATGTATAGTAAAAACATGAGTGTTTAATTACCTAAGCAATGAACCTCAATGCGTTGCCATAAGAGTAACTTTACAAGCAAGTGTGTTGAACTTCGTGTTCTCCAAATAAAATAATCATAATATTATTTTAGATATTTGGTGGTTTGGCGCCTTCGGGACCTTTCCTTAAAAATACGAAGGCATGGCGCACGAAAACGAAAATCCGCGAACCGTCTACGCAAAATATTTGCCACAAAGCTTTTTTTTAATGAAATTTGATTTATTGTTTTCTCGGTAGTGTTGTGCAAAACGTCGTTTGATACGCATCTGCTATTGCGCCCGAAAACCGCGCACTCGAAAATCCGGGTCGCAATCTCGCCTCGAGTGTAGTAGCCGCACACTTGCATCAGAATTTACTATTTCAATCTTGCGCGTAGGTGTGTGTTATTCATGCCCGGGCAGGAAACTCATAAAAGTATCTAAGTACATACATTGAATATTACCATAAAAGAATAACTTAACACAATTAAAATAAACGATTTAACGCATGAAATTTCCCCAAAAACTGTTATTAATTAAATTATTATTTTGAGCTTGTTGAATGTAACTAGCGTGGTGAGCGGTCACATCAGTGACTGAAGTATCACTCTATTATTTATAGACGCGTTCGATACGCAATACAAATTATTGTTTTCAAAGTATAACGTTTAGGGGAGCGTTGTTTGCAGAACGACCCTCAGGGACTCCCTACGGGCTAGCGCGGCTCAACGAATTTGACATTTACTTATGTAGCTTTAAGTGTTATTTTGTAAGGCTATCACGGGAATGAAATACTTTTTCGCTTTGCGACGGTATTGTGGTACTATTAAAGCAATCTTTTGACAATTGAATTTCGGTTGGAGTGGCGCACAGAGCGCAGATACGTCGTTTCGTCACAGAACGATGCATGGGTGTTTGCGTGCGGTAATTGATACGAAGTGACAGACACGAGGGGATACTTTTTCAGCCTCCGGCTGTAGAGAGGAGTAATGTTTTGACATGAACCGAAAAGAGATGGGTGTGATTTGAAGTGCCCTTTGTGGAATTATAGTCGCGGATGGCGTCTTTAATATTGACTAATGCATTTCGTTGCTAATGGGGAAATGGAATACGACAGGTGCGAGGGTTCAAACGACGCTCGGGATTAAAAAAACAACGACTTTCATTACTCTGTTTAATTTTAATGTACAATTGTTTGATGTGTGATATTTCACGGGTAGATAGTTTACTGTAACTTTTTAATTAATTGGGTAGAGCTGGTAGAGTAGGAGAACAGTGAATATTATTTAGTTTAGATGTTCTTTTCAATACTTTAGAGTAGACAGGTAAGTATTATAGTTGGTATAGTAGTACTAATACTTAATGAAAGTATTATTCAAGGCTTAAGTACTTTCAACGGGTATCCTCTCCTATGATAGCAGATAAGTAGAGTTACTTGTAACGCACTTAACGAAGAAGACAGTGTTAATAACAAGCTAAAGTTTCTTCCAATAATCACCTGGATCTTTAACACAAGCATCTACTTACCTAGATATGCAAATTAAATCGACATTAAAGTATCAAGGGCGGATCAGGCGGTCCATTAATAAATCAGTTCGCTAAAACCGTAATTGTAATCTCAAACAAGGCGGAGGGAGCGCGGTGTTTGTTCTAACAACATTATTACAATAAGTTTGGGTTCGGTTCGCCGCCGCTCCGCCGCCGCGCCGCGCCCGCCTCGCGCCGCGCTCGCTCAGAGCCCCATCCGCGCGGTTCACACGATGGTTTGCCGTTGCAAACCTTAAACATACATTAGGTACATATTTATATTACTAAACAACGTTTACTGTGCTGCCGCGCCGGTCGCCTTTTATGATCTTCATTCACCAATCTTGAAGTCAGTAATACAAATCTGAATAACACGGACTTAGACCTGAGGGGTAATTACGTAATACACTATCAGTAGGAATCTCTTTCATTTTGACAATTGCTCAACGTTCATGGCGTTTGTTTACGTTGCTAAGCAGATTTTTTTTCGAATCTATGAAAGTATGGGTTATCTATAAATAAGCTTAAAAATGATTCAGATTCTAATTAATTCGACTGGCCTGTTAGTCTAGTGGTTAGTGACCATGACTCCTAAGACAGGTCGTGGGTTCGATTCCCACCCAGGACAAATCTTTGTGTGATGAGCACGATCATCTGTTCTGTGTCTGGGTGTTATTTATCTATATTATGTATGTATTTATAAATATATAAGTATGTTTATCAGTTGTCTGGTTGCCATAGTACAGGCTCTGCCTAGTTTGGGATCAGATAACGCTGTGTTGGTTGTCCTAAGATAAAAAAAAAATTGTGTTACGCAATAAGGGTGCTGGACGTGAATGAAAATTCTAAAAGTACAATTTATTAGCTATCGGGCCGGTGAAAACGTTGTACGTTCGATGCCCGGTTTTGTACTTAGATCTTTTTGTACTTTTGTTTTTCTTGCCAATCTTTTTTCGGATAATCTCTTTAATTAACCTAGTTTAAGGTATGATAATTGTATGGAATGTTAAATTCTGAACTAAAATGATTAATAATAATTACTTGCTGACTTGCAAAAAATTTTGGATGATGAAATTCGCTATTGACTAAGATACGAGACCGTCGAATTCAAGCAATCAGAATGGGGGCAATACAAAACGTTTTTCGAACTTATTCGTAATGCTACAGACGCATATCAATGTTGATTTCATAACGTTAATAAACAGATATAAGTAGATACTTATTGTACTGTTATTAACTTGTCACTTACTGATGCCGATTAAACGTTTCTATTATGTGAAGACATAGAAGTGCGCCTCCTAATAGGAAGACTACTAACAGATTGCGAGATGAGCTCACAAAGATTTGTATTTGTATCGGAGGGTTCAGGGAGCGCCATGTCCATTGAGAAATTTTAATAGATAAATAAAATGGCATTTATTCTCTCTTCACAAATTTTATTAGTGTTGCCTTAGAAATTAACAATGGTTTTGGTTGATGGTTAAACTGCATTTCCATTACAGTGGCCCCTGATGTAGGTTTATGAGGAAAAACCGTCGTTACAGTTTACTAGGAAAATAGTTATTTGTGCAACAAGAGAGCAAAGTCGTTTTTTGCTGCGAGTGCTGATTTTGAATCCTGAGTGTGGCGAGGGATTCAAAGGCACGAGATGCAAAAAACTTTGCTCTCGTGTAACACACATAACTTTTCACTTCAGCAGCGAGAACACTTTAGGAGATAAAATAATAAACAGGAATAGATTGAAGTAACTAGGGTCCGCCATCTAACTTTTTTTTTTCAACTAGTGCTTATTTTGTGAATGGTAACACTTAGCTCATGTCTGATTTGACAGATAATTAGTTTTATACTTCCGCTGAACGAATATGGTTGTGTATACGCTTGAACAACGCTGGGAAATATTGCGACATTACTTTGAAAATCATGGTAATGTTGCAGAATGTGTGCGAAAATTGCGTACGGATTTTGGAAGAAGAGAAGCACCGTCAGCTCCGTATGTTCGTTATCTTGTGAAAAAAGTGAAAGAAACTGGCATCCTCATCGATAAACCAAAGCGTGAAAAGCCAAAAACAGTGCGTACACCCGAGAATATTGCTGTGGCAGAAAGTGTGCGTGAAGCGCCATCAACATCAATTCACCGTCGTTCTCAACAATTGAACATTTCGGAGACATCATTGAGACGAATTTTGCATAAAGACCTTGGTATGACGCCATACAAAGTACAATTGGTTCAGGAGTTGAAGCCAACTGACCATCCAATGCGTTTTCGCTTCGCTGAGTGGGCCTGCGATCGACTTACAGAAGATGCCGATTTTGCCAAAAAAATCATCTTTTCAGATGAAGCTCATTTTGATCTTGGCGGGTATGTAAACAAGCAAAATTGTCGCATTTGGGGCACAGAAAATCCGCACGCATACATTGAAAAGCCGATACACCCAAAACGAGTCACTGTTTGGTGCTGATTTTGGTCCAGAGGCATAATTGGGCCATTTTTCTTCGAAAATTAGCAAGGAGTGGCCGTTACAGTCAATGGCGATCGTTATCGGGCCATGTTGAACGAATTTTTGTTCACAAAAATTGAAGAGGAGGATATTGGCAACATTTTGTTTCAACAAGACGGCGCTACGTGCCACACAGCCGAAGCTACACTCGATGATTTGCGCCCTGTTTTTGAAGATCGCATTATCAGCCGCAGAGCTGATGTCGTTTGGCCACCTCGGAGCTGCGATTTGACACCGTTGGACTATTATTTGTGGGGTGCCCTCAAAGATAAGTGTTACGCCGACAAGCCAGAGACAATTGACGCTTTAAAGGACAATATTCGTGAAGCCATTGGTGAAATACAGCTGCACACAATCGATAATGTGCTTAAAAATTGGACCGATCGTGTAGGCTACTGCATGGCCAGCCGAGGCAGCCATTTGAATGAAATTATTTTCCATTATTAACCGGAAGGATTGTACTTTCAAATAAAAAAAGAAATTTGAGAAAATATTCAGTAGTTATTTTTTATAGCATTTTCAAAAAAAAAAAAGTTATTTGGCGGACCCCACTATACGCTTGCAGATTTTCGACTTATTTTCTATTGAGTCTTCAATATAGCCTTCTGCAACCGTATTGGACTTCCACCCGCCGTGACGTTTTGAAGTGGTGAGATCGTCTCCGGTAACAGCCAAGAGCGTTTCCGAAGTTCTCCGAAAGCAGTGACCCGTGTATAGCGGAGGCTCTTCCGTTTTAAGAAAGTGGCAATTTCTCGCGGTACAGCACCTATTTTATTTACTCCCATAGGCTGTCTTGAGCATTTAATATTATGGTATTGTATGAAAAATCGTCGGTTTTTATATTAGCTGGACGTAATGTTGTATTTTTGATGTTGGTATTTTTCTACAATAGTTACATATTCTTCGCGTACGACAAAAGACCTGTCAAGGTTCGTCTTCGTATTTTTCAATTTTACTAACAGTAATTCATCTGAATGCTTTTCGATATTATTAACTGTTAGCTGTAATAGCTCGTTATTGCGACACGCTCCACTAATTCCTATGATCAGTACAACCTGTAATGAAAATATTACGTAATTGATATGCATAATTTAACATTTACAGCATCTTTTACGTATCTTATTAAATATTTTAACAGTATTGCTATTGGATTCATTGCGCCTCCGCCGCTTAAATAATTCTATTGATTAATAACTAAATCTTAATGTAATGATGACATATAATTTTAATGATTAATAACTAAATTTTAATGTAATGATGACCCATAATTTCAAAACCATATTTGTACGCCGAAAACGGCAGAATATTTTGAGCGTAATAATCTACATAACAACTTTGTATAATATTCTGACAAATAAATGCTTTCTTTCTTTCTTTCTCCAAAAATTAGTAGTAAGCAGTAAGTACCTTTATACAAAACAGTCTACACACAAATTTTAATAACTAAGAACATAGATTCATAGATACCACTTACTTTAGCGCCAAGAAAATTACAGTCCGGAGCTTCATTGAGAAATTTTTCTATTTTAAGGGCCGTGAAAATTTTGGACTTTTTAGCCTTATGCCCGCCCAACTGACATTATTTTTAGAAAAGATACGAGTTTTGCGTATGTTTCAATATGCACGTTATGTTTTATTTTTAAAGTAGCTTTCAACATTGAGTAAATACATTAGATGATTGTAGTAAATATAGTACATTGTAGATGATCGCCTCGTCTGTGATAAATCTAAAAAATAAGATAGCAACACCGTCTCCGAAAAACTGCTTGCGCCCTTTGTAAGTCTCCATTAATTGAAGACATGGTATGCTTTCAGATATTTCTCGCGAGACTTCTCAGTTAGGAAACTTAACTTGTTGTTTTAACTCTTCCGGTGTTAAAATACTGTTCTCGTCGCTAGTTTCACTCATATTGTACGATTATTTTAAAATTTTTAACTTATTCAACTCTTTACACCAGCTACGAAATTTTATTCGTGCTCTTTTATTTAAATTAAGGCGTGTTCGGAAATAGCACCCATGATATTTTATTAGTCAAAATATTTACGTAACATTATTGAAACTAGAAATAAATATTTACAGGTTAAATATCAGTTTAATTTGCAGTAAATAGATACTTATTTTCGTTTTAATACAACAAAAAGTTAAAAATTCAATAAATTACATTAAAAGACATAATTATCTTTTTGCAAAATTTCTTTAGTTAGTACAAATTTCCCCACATGTTTGAGTTAGTGAAGTGAAAATTAGTTTTTAATTATTAACGGCCTTGTCTGCAGGTATATTCTGGTGTGACTTATGACCAGAGATCGGAATTGGGTGTGTGAAAATACCTAAAGTTTGCAGCGGGACATAATATGGAGCTGTTACAACCACTTAAGTTAAACCGGTTTTGGATTTTACCGGTTTAGTTTCGGTTTTTTTGTTGTACCTGATCCTTACCTTTGAAATACCGAACTATAAACATTTACAAGCTGCTAATACAGTTCTAATTTAATTTTTGTTTTGTACTTTTCCGGTTAAAATTCGGTTTGTTAGTCCTAATTGTTCTTGGTCGGTCAAACACAGAATTTTACATATCTGCAAAACGCTAATGCGGTTTTAATTTCTTGGAGTAAACCCTTGAATACAGATCGATGCATGTTAGTAAATGTTTGAAAATATTATATCTTTTCTTTACAGGTACTTAAAGTTTGACTACGTTTTCGTAGTAGTGCTTTTAAAATGTCCTAGAGTCAGGCCAAAATTAATCCAGAGCTGGATTGTGAACAATCCTGAACTTGTTTACGATCATGCGAGTGGCCTCATATTCTGCACGAAATGAGAAACACAAATAACAGCCACGCATAAGCGCAGCGTGGATCGTCATATCAAAGGAGCTTTATATCAAGGCCGACGACAAAAGAGATCTGAAGAATTTAAATTGTAAATAGTTAATACATGAATAGTGTAAATATGTATTTAATGTAGTATGTAAACAACCAGTTAGATTTAAAAATTGCTCTAAAGAAATTGCGTATCGTATTTATCGTTACTCGTATATTTGTAACAGTTTTACTTAGATTCGTTCAAGTAAGAACAAAGAAGTGATTGAAATAAATATTTTCTAATAAATTTTCTGCTTACATTTCATAGTAAACCCCTGAATACAGATCAATGCACGAAGGACGAACACTGTCACAGAATACCTAATAGTAACAAGTCGGAATTTAACTCCGTTGAGGTCAAGTAAGCAGTGCAAGTAAAAACGGAGTGACGCCATTAAAGTGAACGCCGCGCTTACATGCGCGAAAATGTTCGTTTTCCTTGAATCAATCTGTAGCAAAACTTTTTAACTTAAGATACAGATCAAAAAAAGAAATTAAAACCGCATTAGCATTTTGCAGATATGTAAAATTCTGTGTTTGACCGACAAAGAACAATTAGAACTAAAAAACCGAATTTGAACTGGAAAAGTTAAAAAAAAAAATATTAATTTAAAACTGTATTAGCAGCTTGCTAGTGTTTATAGTTCGGTTTTTCAAAGGTAAAGAACATGTAAAACAAAAAACCGAAACTAAGCCGGTAAAATTCAAAACCGGTTAACTTAAGAGGTTGTAACAGCTCTATGTTATGTCTCGCTGCAAACTTTAGCTATTTTCACACACCCAATTCCGATCTCTGCTTATGACTGTGTGAGAGCAATGTGACAAATTAAATAGATCGATGAATCTAAAAAAACAAAAAAAAAATATTTAAATAAAAAAGTCAATAATTAGGTACATTGTAGTCAGCATGAAATTATAGAGATTCGATTATACCTATGTAGTAGTTACCTATGGTGATAACTACGTAGAATTGAAATAGTAGGGGAAGGGGGGGCATTACGGGGTCCTTAACGTTTGAAGGGCATTAAACGCTCAATTTTGATAATTTTAAATGATTATTCATTTAGAATAACTCTTACATTATTAATCTTTGGAAATCAGGAACTTACGACACTTCACTTATGCCAGAAAAAGAAAAAATATATATTTTATCAAAGACATCCAACACCCGATTTTGACATAAGGTAAGGTAAGACGGGGGTACCCCGTCTTATGGGGCAAGATGGGGTATGGAGAGATATATTTTAATTTTGATTACAATACTCGCAAATAAATACTGCCTCATCGTCTTCGTCATCTATCCCAGCACAGCTACATTGTGCCCAATTTCCACAGAGGGAACACGCGACCCATCCTTCATTTGATTCCATGTATCTTCCGTTGCAGTAAAAACAAGGGATATTATTTTCGTCTTCATCATATTCTGGTGAAGCGTGATTCTTTTTAATTTTTTATATTGATGGAAGTTTTTTTTAGTCACTTCGGTTTTCTTCTTCTTTTTTGTTCTTTTTTCTCTTTTTGCTATCTTTTACCAGTCTCTTTTTTCTTTTGATTCTTCCAATTCATTTTTGTACGAAGAAGAAGTTATGGTAGCTAATGTAGCTATTTTCCCTCGTTTCCTTGTCACGCGTGAAATTTTCCGGATTGTAGGATAAGGCATCACTTGTTGAGTGACTAACTACCCCATCTTGACCTTTCATGCTTTTTCGACTAAAATAACTTAGCATAAAAAGAAACAAATCAAAATATTGAAACGAACGAATTCTTACATGCTAGTATAATTATTGACGAACAAAAATATCTTTCAGTGGGTTCTTGATACTTTATATTGAGGTGAAAAACACGTGCCATGTACAACGCGAAAATAACAAGAAATTTGACAAAAACAGAATTTTTGGCGCTAGGTCACAAACGCATAAACTTACCATACATTAAAAAATAAAACAAATTCAAAATTATCAAAAACGTCAAATATTTATTTTTTAACAATGAATACTATTATTTCAATGTTTACAGAAAACCAAAAATCATATAGTACATCAAAATACAAATCAATTTAAATAATAAAAACATTTTGTTTTGAAAAAAAAAATGTGATTAAAGTCGAACACAGATTAATTAATTAATTGTAATGTTTACTAAATGTTATGTTATTTATACTTGATGAACTCCGGGATCTAAAATTAATTCGTTCACTTTCAAAAGATCTAAGGTGTCTTCATCAAGTTCCTTCACGTTTTTAGTATACGGTTTTCTAATGCTGGTCATGTAAGGATCTGAAGTATAAAGAAGAGTATGAATTACATCCTCGTTTGTAGCGAATCTTGAGCATTTTAAAGCATGATGTAGACGAAATCAATACTAATACTAATATTATAAAGCTGAAGAGTTTGTTTGTTTGAACGCGCTAATCTTAGGAACTGCTGGTAGGAATTGAAAAAATCTTTTTGTGTTGAGTAGCCCATTTATTGACAAAGGATATATAACATCACGCTACAATCAAAAGGAGCGGAGCAGCTAACGAAAAATGAACGAAAACTGGCATGCAATTCGATGCGACGGGAAGGGGAGCGAAAATTTGTCGCGGACGAAGTCGCAAGCAGAAGCTAGTTTTTTATAATCCTTATTACGAGATTCTTGTGCATCTTCTGAAAGTTGACCAATAGGAAGTAGATGAAGCATAAGTTGTCTTCAGATACATGATAATTTTTCTTAAACTGTTGATAATGCCTCCAATGATTTTCCTCTTTCGATATACGAGAGTATTATTTCACGTTAGAACACTTGAAAGTAGACATTTTGAAGAGTCAACAAAACACGTAGTTATATTGTATTCGTAACAATTAAACTTCAGTTAATTCACCACTATTTTGTTATTATAAATAAATAATAAATATCTTTGGACAACCAACACACTGTTATCTGATCCCAAACTAGGCAGAGCCTGTACTATGGCAACCAGACAACTGATAAATGTACTTAAATATATTTCTAAATACATACATATTATAGATAAATAACACCCAGACACAGAACAAATGATTGTGCTCATCACACAACGATTTGTCCTGGGTGGGAATCGAACCCACGACCTCAGTCTTAGCAGTCAGGGTCACTAACCACTAGACTAACAGGCCAGTCATATTTAAAATGAAATGAAACAACTGTTTATATACTTTATGAAATATAAGGGTAGTGTGCATCTTGTTGATTAATAATTTCACACGCAACATGAGTGCAAAAAGCTAAACGCCCTAATATCAATGATAAATTACAAAACTTACCACAAACTATTGATGTAAACAGCAACATTTCAAACCGCAATATATAGCGAGCGGTTTTCCGGTTTCTAACTTTTATCACATTTTTACTAATTACTCCGAAAATCGCAAATATCCGCAGCTTTTTTTTATTTGATTATGTTTATGGATAGCTAGGCTACAAATTAACGTTAAATGTAAAGCAAGGGTAAACGTGGGCAACTGTCAAAAGTCTCGATGAACTAAAAAAAAACTTTTTTTTCACCATATTTTATTTTGCAATTATTTTAAGATAAACGTTAACATAATATTAAATACATATTCGTTGTTTCATATTCTTCAAAAGACGAGGTTTCCAGAAATATATAACACATTATACCTTTTCCTGTAACGTATAACAATAAAATCAATTTGAAAGTGATGAAGTGAACGGGCTTAACATGGACGTCCGTCAAAACTATAAAGTTTGTGGTATTGTAAAAAAATCATTTCATACAATATGTATAATGTTTTGATATTATAATCTAGTTTGGTCCTTAAACTATTAAGGAAAATATAAAAAGCATGTCAGTAGCGACACTGACAATAACCATTTTTAATCAGTATTTGTTCTACGATTTTCCATAGAGCAACGTCGCGTCATTTCGAGCCAGGGCGGCTGTGATTAGTCGTTCGTATGACACGTGAGACCCTCTACCCCATCTTGCCCGCTACCCCGTCTTACCCCCCCTTCCCCTACCTACGTACATTTTGATGCAAATGTGCATTGTACAAATCATTGCAATGACGATGCTCACGAGTACCAAAAATCGTTTTTCAACACACATCGCACGAGGAAACAATAAATAAAAATTTCATTTAGATTTTGTAACAATTCTTATATCGCGGATATTTGTATTGCCACCCTGCCTGCATATTTTGAAAAAGAAAACCCAGATTCGAAGCCCCTAAAAAGTCTGAGGTGTATTTTTTTTAAATTGACTGTTTTATTTATTTAACACTAATTAATTTTAATTTCAAACATGAAGGGTCATTCATCATAATTTATTTACTTACACAGTTAAGATGTTCACAATTTTTGTAGGCATAAAAGGCATTGGACTCTTTGCTGAGGTGTAAAGGAATCTATGTAAGTTAAAAGATTCTATTGTGTACTTTCCCCCAATTTTGCGGAAATGTTAACAAAAAAGCACGCGTGTTAAAGATAACAAGTGTGTTGAAAATATCTTATATCCATGGATTCGGAGGTTGGAAAAGACAAACAACATAGGACGTTTTTACGGTTTCTCACCAAAAATATGTCACTGGGACCCTATATCTCAGTTTATGAATGTTTGTAAATTGTTTATTTTCAGTAACTGTTCGATGTTAGGGATCTTGTACAATTTTAGCCTGCTTGTATAGAGCTGTAATGTGTTGTAACAGACAAGTGACAGTTTTTTGCATCAGTCTGTCAGGTACGAATGTTATTGAAAAAATATTCTTGAAAAATGATTCAAAGCATGTTGTATATATAACATTCATGAACTTACCTAAAGTAAAGATTATAATGGACCGAGGCGAGGGGTAATTGCGCAATACATTCACAGTAGGAATAGCTTTCAATTTGACAGTTCAATAACATTCATTGCATTATTCACGTTGTTGAGCTAAAAAAAAATTCGAACATAAGAAGTAATATTCTTCAAACTTATTCAGAATCTGATTGAACGTTTTCCATTACCCTAATGGCGTAACGCACCGTACGTTACGCCATTAGGGTAATGGAAAACTCTTGAATAAAATATTGTACTACGAAACCAACATTTTACCATTTAATTATTTATTTTCCACAAAAGTAATCGTTTAATCATTGTTTTTTCAATATGTTTTTTTATTATTTATTTTGTTCCGTGGTGTTACCTAAATTTGTAAAGCCTCATAAGAAATCCCACCCACATTATACGCGCTAGTTAAATATTGTAGGTAACTACGTATAATATGCGTTAGACATTTCAGCAATTTTCATGGGCTTCTTACCTAGATATTTATAAGCTTGGGTATGTTCAGTTAGGAAAATTGCGGGGTGTAAGGCTTCGTGTAGTCTTTAATTACAATATTAAACGAAAAAAAAAGCGTTTCCCGTCGATACGCGTTGGAGTGTAAATAGCATTACGGCGATCTATATAAATAAATCATAACTTTATTTCAAAACCCCGATTCATCCATAGGATGCAGACTCTCCAAAACCGTTTTCTCCGTCAAACCACAGGCGCGCCTTGGTTTGTTCGGAATATCAATCTTCATTTAGATATGAAACTCCCGACTATCCATCAGTATTTGAAACGCGCTTCGAAGCGTTTCTTCGATAGGGCCGTAGCCCACCGCAACCCTCTGGTTGTGGCGGCAGCTACTTACACCCCCTCCCGTATCAGTAAAGTCCACCGTTCGCGGCACGTTCTTACCGATCTTGATGATCCCTCCTCCAGGAGAGTCGAAAAGAGACCAGTACAGCTAGACCAGCACACAAACACAAACCGTACCGACCTCGCTGCCGAGGTCCGTCGTCGCGACCCCGACTTAATAGTCCCTCCCGACCCTTGCAAGAGCCAGCCCGCGATGCTGCGCAGTTAGCTTTAAATTAGCCCCTAAATAATTTAACCCAGATCCAGCTAGTCCCTTGCTGTCCCCCTGCCAGTGATTGCCTAAGCCGAGGTTCGTACCCCCCTCGGGGTAACCCTTAGAGCTTTCGCTTTAGTTTTAAGTATAATAAGCTCCGGCTGGAGGCCTAAAAAGGTAACTTTTTAGAACTCGCCGGGTCACAATCCGTTTAAGTAGTAAGAATCTTTTCAGGATTAATTAAGAGATGCCCAAAAAAAAAAAAAAAACCAATTTCACAATTAACACAGGGGATAGGATGATACTATAACGCTATTGTTTTTAAATTGCATAAATCACTTAATATCTCCACTGGCACCCAAGCTAAGATTAAGTAGATGCTATGATTTAATTTTAAATTAACACAATTACCTGTTCCGTCTAGTTTCGGTAATTTAGTACGCCCAATGGTTTCTTACACACTGTATAGTTACACAGGCCTGAATTTCAGCATAAAATACATATATTTCATGAACGTTACAGCCAGACCAAAAATTCATTACATTTAATGCACAGACAATCCTACCTACATAAGTATATTCACATTTTAATAAAAAATAAATAAAATTAGTTTAAGTAATTCAAGTCACAGGACTTATATTAGTGGTGGGCGTTGCGACAACGAACCGTTTCCGAAGACCGTTTTATGTTTTGCAACGATGAAACCGTTTTACGTCCTGGGTCCAAACAGTCTTCGTTGCACAAACCAGTCTTCGAATGACTAGATGCGATTATGTATTTTACAGCTAAGAAAATACGGTTGAGAACCCATTGATTCAACTATCACACTCGTCGCGTCGTCGTCCTTAATCCGTTCCAAAGACCGTTTTATGTTCTGGGACGACTACGACGATGAAACTGTTTTTACGTCTTAGATCCAAACAGTCTTCGTTGCACAAACCAGTCTTCGAATGACTAGATGCGATTATGTATTTTACTGCTAAGAAAATACGGTCGAGAACGCATTGATTCAACTATCACACTCGTCGCGACGTCGTCCTTAGTGTACCGCGTTCGTTTATAAAACAGTTCTTTACAGTAAAAAGTGAACTATTTGTCAATTGTATAGAGTCTATATTTTATTACTACTTCTCGAAGAAACTGCAACTATTTCACGCGATGAAAACGCAATTCTATTCCATATTCGATAAGTTTCGTTTTTTACAAAATGGTTGTCGTCGCAACAACTGGTTTGAAGACGGCTCTTCAAACCAGTTGCGACGACGACCGTTTTCTGCAACCGTTTTCGTCGTCGGAAAGACGGTTGCGTTTCGTCCGTCAAAAATTCAACAACGACCCACCACTAACTCATATACTTACATACTAAAAGAATACAGACAGGATAACAAACACAGAAAAAAAGAAAGAAGAACACTTACAATATAGAAACATGTCTGCTGCAACATTGCCGGACATCCAGTCTGTCGGCGATCATCACTAGGACCATCGCTAGGAGTGTTTTTTCGTTTTTTAGTTTCCAGAATTGCAGTGGTCAATGTTACATATTTTTGTGTGAAATTCTCTTTATTTCCAGAGTTAGCCATTCAAAAGAGATTCTCAGAATCCAATAACAAAATTATTCAGGCAATTTTTCAAGAAATTGCAATTTAGCAAGACATCTAGGAGAAAATACACATTGATTCATAGGATATATTCTGGCACAACCTCATTATTCCTATCACTACTATGTATCACTATTATAATGTTCTTCGTTGTATGGATGATTCCAGTTAGGAATATGTTTTGTAAACAAAATGTTTTAATCCTCTCACAAACGTAATCGAAGCGTCTCACTACAATGTTTATGGTAAAGTCAGCAACATATTATGTTCAGGGGGTATGATAGTGACTATCGCACGAATAGTTATGCCTGGGCTACTGTCCCGCTAAGTAGCTAGTGTTTGGGGTGCGTGGGGTGGGCAGGCGTCGAGGCGTGGTGCACATCGCCGCGGGCATGCGCCCCGCCCTGCCGTCGCATCTGTTTGTCTTCCCACACGACATATCCGACCACCGCACCGTCCTCATGAACCACTGCTCCAACGTATAAACTTGTTTATTTATTTTAATTAAAGCGGACTATTCAATATTCCAAAGCGTGCGTTTTCTTCACATGACTTTATTGATCTTATTCAAAATCGGTTTTATGCAACCGTCTATCCTCTGATTATTATAATCTATACTAATATTATAAAGAGGAAACCTTTGTATTTTTGTATGTTTGTATTGAATAGGCTCAAAAACTACTGGACCGATTTCAAAATTTCTTTTACCATTACTTAGAGGGATTCTTCCGAATCTGTATAGGCTATATTTTATCCCGGAAAATAGATAGGATTTTTCGTGGTAGTGAAAATTGTGGAGTAAGGCGTCGAAAAAACTGCCGTACGTTAACGATTCTCGCGAACGCTGCCTAAATGGTTAGAGATGTATGGTTGACTTCTATAGAAAAGTTGTAGAACTCAATAATGCCTACAAAATAAACTCCGCAATAGTAAACCAAACATTTATATTTTAGCCATTATAACCACTTTTCCATAGAATAAAAGTAATTAAAATTATTAGCCTATGTATATTGATCATATTATCGTCAAATACTAATCCTTATCCAAATAAACTATTTATTGAGCAAGATTGTTTCAATAGCTATAAATTACTTTTTATTTTATTCCAATCGGACAATCCATTCAAAAGATATTACGAATCAGAATCAGAATCAGAATCATTTATTTGTGAAACATAGGTTACAGGTCAAGGTGTTAATAATTAAATGATGCGCTATGTTTTGCCATTGATGACATACAAAAATATCAGTGAAGATTATCATAAAAATAAAAATAAAGGCAGATCAAATTCACTATACAAAACAAAAAATAACCAGAAAACAAAAATACATGTACAGTTGTTACAGTGATATATCATTTAGGTAATCATCTAGGGCATAGTAACATTTCTCCACCAGTAATTTAGAGAAACATTTTTTGAATTTTACTAGTGGCATGCTTCTTATGACCTCGGGTATTTTATTATAAATTTTGGGTGCAACACCAAAAAAGCTCTTTTTCATTAATGATGTACTGCATTTTGTTGTACATAGTTGATCGAATCGGTCGTTGGTTGGTCGTTGGTCGAATTTAAAATTGTATAGTATAGATATAGAGTATAACGGAAAAGTTGAAGTTAAATCCGCTATCTTGAATTTTAAAATGAATGCCAGATTAAGCAGGTACGAAACAAAGAAATGTAACACGAATAAAAAACCTATAAAAACATACATACAAAACATTTTTTTTTTTTCAGAGAGCTTAAAAAATAAATGTCCACCCGTGCGAAACCGGGGCGGGTCGCTAGTATTATATATTACTAGCTGATGAGTGCGATTTTATTCGCATACAAACTTTAATCTAGTGATCGGAAAAACGGGGTGAACTTTACTCACGTTATTTCGCATGAGTGTTGAATTTTCTTCTCCACATCCTCTGAGGAATATCTGTCTGTGTGTGTGTCTTGTAAGCTAATTTTATCGAATGCATTTAAAACTATGTACTATCCAAGAGTCAAGTCACGTTACTATAAGTACCATAAACGTTTTATATAATCTACTTAAAATCACTCACTGACGGACAGTACCTACGCCCCCACAGACTAAACCGCAGCGTTAAAGAAACATGAATAAATGGTTCCCCGAAAATTATTTCTTATTAAGTACTTTAAGGCTATTTTTAAATGCAACCTGTAAAGGGGAAGAGAGTTTGTATGAAAGTTGGTCATTTTTGCCGATTGGAACTCCCACGAGGGAGGTAAAAGTTCGTAGCAAATCAAACCTATTTATATATACACGTTTATACCGCACCATATCCGTTAAAATAAATACCCAATAGATTTCTATTAGGAGTAATCGAGGCCAAGAGCAGGCCATTTCAGCAATGAAGAAAAAAATCTAGACTTAGAATACGTAGGGTACGTAAAAGTGAACTGGATAGAGTGCAGTGTTTATAATAGATTCGATTTTAGTGTCCTCAGATAATAGACAAACTTTACCTAATTAACAACATGATATTTTAAACAACAAGAGGTCGACTTCTGAAACTTCGGCTCGGCTTTGCGCATCAGTCTTAAACATATAAACGATATTTATATTTTATTTACTAAATATTGCTGACGTAATCACCACCCAGACCTCTGACTCCCGTGTTACCAGAAATTAGCAAGGCATCTCCCTTACCCCCCCCCCCCCCCGCCCCCCACCCTTTGGTGCTTACGTAACACTTGAACGACCCCATAAACATTTAAATGTTTCATCTACTACGTTATTCCTCATAGTTTAGCTCTTCAATACCGTGTTTCTCTTCACCAGAATGAACATTACCGCATTGAAATTATGCATACATGATGCCAGTCCGCTGCAGCAGTGGCGTACAATAGAATTTGGGAATTCTCCTCGCTCTCAATGGAATTAAAACAATGGGGAATATCAAACTTCCAATGTAAGCTGTGCCTATAAGCTTCCGAGAGTTTCGACGTCGCTTAATGAAGCTAATCTATTTTAATCTAGCTACCCTTAAGAACTCTGGCGAATGACATGCTTCGATTTATGTAACACTGTGGAAAATGTTACTCTTATATTGCAGTTAAACTTTTCTAATTCGTATTTTAAATCAGAAAGGACAGTTAAGAAAGCAAGGAGTGGTAGACAGATTAATACAAGTACAAAGATTTTGTTTGCCCAAATCCGGTTCAGTATTCAATGTTTCACACTGATGCTTATGTCGGTATTTCGACTTATTATTAGGTACTCTTGCGTTGAATATGAAAAGGGGAAGGTATGGCAATTCTTTGCGAGAAACGATTCAAAGAACTTTGAACTTCGTATATCCAGTTTTCAAGGAATCCACCAAATTGTCCCAATATCTGCTACGTAGTCTGCGGAACACATCTTGCTGTCTTAGGGCACCATTGTAGTTTGAGTATAATATGGTATTGGGTGAACCGGATCAACTGTGAACTCAAATACCTAACGCACGATTCTAAGCAATTGATTATGAATACAGCCCCAATCTTGTTGGAGAGTTCTGAAATAAATGTCCAATTTTGTCGATTCCAATGTTTGTATATCTCACAAATGGATAAGTACCTAACGCACTTAACGATACGCAAGAAACAGGGGTGCTTTTATTGCAGAAAATGAACTCATCGGCTGCAATGAAAACAGCAAACGAGTTAACCCAAACACAATCAGTAGTACACAAAAGAACATCGGGCTAATCTTATTGTGGGTGAGGAATGACAAAGGAGTCGGGTGCGAATAGCGCGAGCGAGTGTAAGGAGCCGGCGAGCGCGGAGCCCCGGAGTCTGGCGGTGGCAGCGCCCATATTTGCCGCTCGAATGGCGCCCAATGAGCGGAGGGGCGCGGGCGGGCGTCCGACGCGAAAACCCCGTCACTCTTTCATCGAAAGTTAATGGGACTTTTGTCGGCCGCCGTCCGACTCTTGTAATGCAATTAACTCCGACAATGGTGCTATCGTTAACGAATTAATTTTAAAGGTTCCTACTGAATAAACTCAGGGTGCCCCTTTTAAAATGTAGATTTTGTATGGTATATTATCCAGTGATGGATCAACTTGTCTTATCTTTTGTAAAAAGGTCGTGAAACGTTCATTTTTATTACCTACGTGATTTAAAAGGGCTTGAAAATGTTTTGTAGGTACTTTAATGAATTAATTATAGATGAAAACTTAATTAACCTGTCCTTTCTAGCATAAAAAGCTAGACACTTTTTAGACTCATCATGAATCTAGAGTTCCTAAACTTTCTTATAAGATGTAATTAAATTACCTACATTCCTAGAAAATCTTTTGAAATATTGTATTTTGCATGAATAAATTATATTTCTATACCTAAAAGGTTTTTTCATTTAATACGAATCAACAGGGTATTAAGAATCTGTTTCGCCACGCCTGCACGCATGATAGTTTACTGTAAAGAGTTTCGTTATATTTACATTCACGTACAACATCAATGTACGTCAGTTTTGTAAAGAAAATGAGAGATTACAAATAAATTCGTGTGCATTGATTGGAAAGGAAAGAAGGCCGGTCCAGTGTTGTGACGGCGAGGTGCTACAATGGCTCGGCAGCCGGACAGTCGGCGTCGGCGACCACCCGCAGTCTGGGAACATCTCATACTTGTGCTTGCCCACTCGAGTGTGAGCACGACCGCGCAGCCCCTCTCTACCGGGAAATATCAATGATACCTCAACAACAATACTAGCTTTGAGGTTTTTTTTGCTATTATGTAGTTCAGTAGCTCGGTCAATGTTTGCTACAAAATTGGGTCGGTCCAATTGTCCGTAGATAACACGGTGTATAACAATCGATTGATCGCTTACAAGAGATCGGTTCGGCTCGTATTAGCTACCGTCCTGAATGATTAAATATTTAAGAAACCTTTGAGTTATGATATCACACCGTATATTTGGATCTTTGTTATTTGTTATCCTCACAGAAAAAATGTGTTGTTCAGTTTCTGAACCAATATACAGATTTAGATAATACGCACATGAAATCGGTTGATAGAATTTATTTTATTGTTTGTATTTGCAAGTATTCATAACCAATTTTAGAAACTCCTATAAGTTTTCTCTGTTAGGTACGATCTATCAAGAAATGTTCTTGAAAATAACTGAATATAGAAACGAACCGAAATCGGATTATATTGAACGTCACCGATATACTTTTTTTTTCTAGTTAATGACTAGAAAAAAACAGGTATATCGGTGACGGTGATCGGTGCAGTTCTCCTTCATGAATAAAAAGGTCTTGAACATTGACGTTCTACCAAGATCATGGTAGAACGTCAATGAGAGAGACATGGGAACTTTCCACCAATCTTAAAGAAATGTTTATTGAAATTTTATTTTCTTTCTTAGGTCTGGTTCAAAAACCGTCGCGCAAAATGGCGCAAGCAGAAACGTGAGGAGCAGGAACGACTCCGGAAGCTGCAGGAGGAGCGCGCGTGCGGTAGGGCTCCGCTACTGGCGCGGGCGCAGCTGTCCCCGGGGCACTCGCCCGCGCACTTGCCGCCCGCGCCACCGACGCCGCGCCCGTACTCCGACGACTCCGACTCTGACCTAGAAGTCGCCTAAACACTAAACTTCCAAACACCTGAACATTCGTGAACATCTATCTCAAAAGACTCATGAACTATCAAGTAGCTACCGTTCACTAGAAGGTGTTTAAAGTTGGCATCCTAAGTGTTTTTGTTAGTTCTAAACTCAGTGCGAGGACGACAGTGACCTGTGTTGTGAAATTATTCTGACTGGTAGATAACTAAATTGTGAATTATTTCTAACTCTACTTACTTGATACATAGGAAAATTATAACTTATCGTGTATTAATAATGTATCTAAAATGTTTAGAGGCATAATATATTATGTACGTATGTAGAATAGTATCAGCGCTTATCGACTTCCTCTTCGACTAATCGGTTTATTTTACTTTAGAAGATAACTTAAAACATAGATAAATGTGTTATATCAACGCATATTCAAATAAAATACAAGATCATTTCTTTGATGTAAATTATAACTTGTAAGTATTGACGAAATAGAAATGTTAAATTCAGCGATTAGAAATTCCGCTTTCTGAAAATTCAGTACCTATCTAGATAAATGTTTAAGCACCGTGTATTAAACCTAAATATAATAAAAGTACTTAAATCATCAATGAAACAATGTCGCCTTTTACACTTTAAAACTAGTTTACATTATAAGAAAACTGAAAAGTAGGGTAGAGAGACCTCAAGGCGTGAGATTTTGCCACTTGCCAACCCAATCGAAAATCGCAAATGTGATGTGACAGACGTTTTATCTACGCTGCACTATTTTTGATTTTCAGAAATTACTCATGAACTGGCATCTACAAAATCAAAAATAATGGAACATCTTGTGCTCTCTTTTAATGTCTAGCCGTACAATCTCGTTGGCTGGTTATCTGCTCATCACAGACCATCCCGTATAGTTTGTATTTAAATGATGTATTATTTTTGTAGATGTCGTGATGACTTAACATAGTAGCTATTATAAAGGCTAAATCAATGTATTTATTTCTTACTATGATAGCCAGACTCTAGCATCAATATCAATACTAGTTATTAGTATCCTTTATCATGGACCATGGTTCCTACTTCGGTATGTATTCTTCTAATGTAAACTAGTCAGCTTGCGAATCATATTTCAATCCGCTAATTGTACTTGTACCTTAGTTTCTAGAATGGCCAAGACGGACTATATGATTTTAACTTAAGAGTTTTTAATGAAATGACACATGTTGTTCATTTACTTGCAATATATTTGAGGTTGAAACTGGACAAATTATAAAACGAACTGTCTTGTATATGATAATATTTTGCTTCGTGACAGATGTATTGCAATAATACTTAACTAAATGTATGGTTTATCTAGATAAAAAGTAATTAAATACATAATTACATAATATACCTAATCACATCTGCGTTTTTTTACAAACGATATTACAAACAAACTACAGGTAACTATGATGACACATCGCAGAATATCGGTGGATGTACAGAAAATCTGCCCTCGACGGAGAAATTCATAATTTCTACTTAATTTCTACAGGCGCCATAACCTCTAAGGAGTGGATATATTAACTTATTAACTATCTATCACACAGATTGACTTCATACAGTTGATGCAACAAAAGCGATCGTAAGAAAGAAACGCTGCGGAAAAACGACGTAAATATAATTCGATTAGTTTCCGATTTCATTTGCAAGTAGCGATGGCGGCGGCGTCGGTCATGTAACTGTGTAACCATCAAAACATAAATGTGAAAATGGGAGCCACGTAACCACGTTAAGTATTAAGAACATGTACGCAAAATACGCGCTCTGACGTGGAGTTGCAGACACACGGTACCTACCTATTATGCGTGGATGCCGACAAAAGAATTAACATCCAAATGGGTGCAAAGTTCCCAATAAATTTCAGGATTATCTACGAAACTTCGTACATATTTAGATAATGCGTTTATCGGCTCAGTCGATAAACACGTTTATTCTTAAAACTGAAATTGGTTCTCATTTTCACATTATGTATTTGATAGGATATTTTACATTACTTTTTGTAGAGAAATTATTATTATTCATCATTCAAAAGGGATCTGCAAAACGAATCTAAATTATATGGTATACAAAATGGTTAAAGCGACATTTCATCATGAAACCTATTCGCTTGCTAAAGAAAAGTTGTTGCTGTTATAATTTCGAAACGTGCTAGGTGTTAATAAAAATCGATTGCTTGGAAAATATTTCAAACCATAACAACCGAAAAATCAGAAAACATGTTATGTTAAATAGATTT
This sequence comes from Aporophyla lueneburgensis, assembly GCA_932294355.1. Classification (NCBI taxonomy): domain Eukaryota; kingdom Metazoa; phylum Arthropoda; class Insecta; order Lepidoptera; family Noctuidae; genus Aporophyla; species Aporophyla lueneburgensis. The sequence goes on along the minus strand of OW028746.1, from coordinate 12,829,633 downwards.
TGAACTATTAAGGAGTCGAAAGTGGCTCCAAATGGTTCGTGTAATATAGTACACGGCTGGCTGGCACTGCGTAGTCAGTTCCTTTTTTACACGCTTTATTTTTAACTTGGCTTGAAACGCTACGCGTGTTTAGAGTCTACTGGGATTATAAGTTACTCAGACGTGAAGTCATCCTCTACAACCTCACTCTACAAAATAGGAATACGTTATATTTTGATTCATTAGCATTTGTTAATCTTAGAGCATATTTAAACAAATATTAATAAACGATCATATGTGAAAATTTGTTTTTGTGTCAATCCGGAACGGAAGAAATTTTCAAAACAATATTTTCGGCATCAGACTCGTTCCCACAACTCGTAAAAACAACTTTTTCAAAAATATTAAATGCATAGTTTTGACTTTGTTAATATTTTATTCTGTGTAGGAAAATATCCTAGTGTGTCAGTTTTTCACCACTGCAGTATTTTCCATAAAATATTTATTCAGCTACCTCCTAATTTGGTCACACATTTTAATTTATAACACCAAGGTATTTTCCTTGATCGATGACAAGTCGTGATAACGTTATTGGAGTTCCCAAAGGCGGATTAGGTATCATTGTATTGTCAAAGGATAAGCTATTGCACCGGCATACAAATGAATGAGCAGTATGAGAACTGATGTAAGTGTGGCCTTGGACTGCCACAATTAATGTGTCATTGACTATGTCATCCCGATTAATAGGTACCTCGAGTACTATGCACGCGTGTTGACATGTGTGGTCAATGATGTGACTATACCTACTGATCATTGATTTATTTGGTGACCCTTTTATTTTTTCCAATGACGAAAAGAGATAAGTGACCAGATACGTCGGATTTAGTTGAAGTTTAGTAAGAATCCGATGGATGTTTTACAATGCTAAATGCTAACTATTGGTCCCTGTGGTGCTGCACATAAAAAATAGCACCACCCAAACTCTTCCCGTGGTGGTCGTAATAGTCTCACCACGATTGACAAGCACGTTGGCGATAGCGTTGCCAACTTTTTTACAAGAAATAAAGTATATTGCGGTCTGAGAAGAATATTAAACAGCATTTTAGAAAAAAATAACAGTATTTTATTTATTGAATGTTTTAAATACATATTTTTGAGAGCTTCTCGCACAACTTATTAATTTACAGTCTTTATGTGTGAGCGTCAAAGTCTAACACTTACAGAGTTAATCATGTTGATGCTGAAAACAGTATTTTGTATACTTTATTTTTGTTCAACAGTAAAAAGAAAAAGTAGAAAGAAAGTTTGACACTTTCATACTTTTCTTTTAGATGAAAGGAATGAGTGACTGGAAGAGATGGAAATTGATTTCCGATAAGTAGATAATAAAACTGCTTTTAAGCTTTTTGTCGAACTGTCGATAAACAAACGACACTCACTGGGAAGGCAGGGCATCTTAATTGCTTCAAACAAACCTCTTATGTCGTGACAATAACAAAGTCAATTTTCTTTGATGAAGAACGTAGCAAATGCCTCACATCGATTTCGTTGCTCGGTTATAGACTTATAACGAGTATAAACGAGTACTCTACGGCAAATTCAAACTCTTATTCAGTCATTAAAGTCTTCTGAGGTAACAAAATGAGGTTTTGGTGGTTCATGTGACAGAACGAATTCTTCATCTTCAATATTTGTATTTAAACTCTAAGATTTATTGAGACATTTAATTAGGAGTTTCAGGTACTGCAAATTGTAGACTATGTGACATTGGAGCAAAAGTGAAGCAAGTTCAGGATATTCGATGGGTTTTTAAGGTTTCGATCGATACACAAAACGTGGGAAAAGTATTGCCAGCTAATTTCATTTTACCCCGTATAACTTCTAGAGTTATTCCCAAGAAAACGTTTCTACATTTACATTTTCATGTTCTGTCATCAGCTTGTCAGCTGAACTACTCTCAAGAGAGACAAACTTTATAATCTATGTATAGAATAACAATTCTATACATAGATTTTAATATTTGTCTCATAATTCTTGCCTAGCTTTTAACGAACTTACGGAAGTTCGTGTAAGCACCAAAAAACTTATAATCTCTACAGTACCAAAGCCTGTCTAAACTGTGGGCTGTAGTTCGGGTACAAATATCCGTGGGAAAAGCCTACCCGTAATAGTTACTTAGCTAACTTAAAACTAACTTAATTATTCACACGAGTACGCGGCCCAGTCGATCCGATCAAAATCAGTTCAAACTATTATAGTTTCATGTTTAGGTGCCATCAATTATTCTTTAGATGAAAATGTAGCTACATACTTTTACTTATGACTACTAAGCTAAAGCACAATAAATAAAGACAACAACTAAATCCATATAATGTATACCACGTCTATTAAACAAATAAGAAATGATCCTCAAGTGATCAGGTCGGTTACTTACAGGAACATTTCACTAAAAGGTACCTACTGCTGCATGCTGAAAACGTTTAATTCTTAGCTGCGTAAATTCAAACAATCCGTACTTTATGGATAGTTATTTGACTCATATACTCAGGTAGGTATATATGTATGTACAATCTCCAAAACAGAAAAGTAACTAAGGTCGTCGGATATACCTATATTGAGTGAGAAACCGATGTTTGTTTTCAAATAGAATTTAATTCGATAAATTAGCTAAATGTTTTCAATTAATTAAATTATTTTTTATTCTAAAACCTCTATCGGTTTCTTACTAAACGTCAACTATATGTATATCCGACGACCCTGGTTACATATCTCTTTTGGTGACCGGACATACCACGACTCATTCTATATTTAATTGTTATGCAAATCAGATCCATTCATAGTTTAGCATAGTATTAGCGGCACCAACACTATGCAAGTGTAAAACATGCGTCATTTAGCAGTTAGGATAAATGATTGGTAATTTACTGAAACAATATTACGTAACTGTTGAAGTAAATAATATTCAATACTCCATAGCGACTTGATAGCCGCATTTTCCGCAATTTTCCGGCCGACCGCAAATATTATTCGATCACATCCGAATCCGATCACATACACATCCGTAGTTCGTAAATTAAAATCACAATTGTATACCAAAATAAAATATACAGTTAAAAAGCTGAAATAAATGAGTTTTTTTTTAAATTAATTTTGAGGGTAGATGTTAGTTATGTTCGTTCTGGGTACTACAGTACCCCTTGGCCCTCTACAGGATAGTATTGTATATTAATTACTTTTTGGAACTCCTAGTCTAATTTTAAAATGTAAGTCACAAGTCACCAACGTATTACCTGATACTTACATAAATAACACTTGCGACTTATGCTGGACACAATATATGTCGATAACATATATCATCATCATTATTTCAGCCGTAATACGTCCACTGCTGGACGTAAGCCTCCCCCAATTTGGAGGGCTTTGCCTAGCTTTGTTTTGACAAGTTATATGAATACATATAACTACCTACCTATCTGAAAATCCTTGAATCTGAAAACACTTGTAAGACAAAAGAGTTATGTAAGTATGATAAATTTTATTTACACTAATTATAAAGGGGTAAAGTTTGTGAGTTTGTTTGTAGGAAGTAATCTCAGTATAAAGCTACATTATTCCTGAATGAAAAGGGATAAATAATATTGTTTCATGTAAACGATCATCATAAGTAAAAATGTTTGACGATCAGCGAAGTGGGCACGGGTTAGCTAGATGAGATAAAGAATCAGGAGTAATTTGAAGTTCGGCTAGAAACACAAGTACAACAACGAACACAGGAGAAAATAAAAGCGTCAATTTAATGTAGATATTTTTATTGAAAACAATACCTCTCAGACTTACATAATTAAAACATAATTTTCACACATTCACAGTAAAATTTTCCAATTAATTCAAATACTGATATTAACATATCATGTTTATATCGTGAGAATAGCTATGTGTTACTTTGGTGGGTGGGGTGGATACATTTAGTGTTAGTAGTAGGGTAACGGGTAGCCGTAGGTGTAGGCGTAGGGGTAGGAGTAGGTGTACGCCAAGGGGCTGTAGGCGTAGGCAGGGTAGCTGTAGCCGTAGTCCACCAGCACCTGAGGCTTAGCCACTGCAGGACTCACCATCAGCGCCGCGGCGAAGGCGATCAACATTAACTGATGGAGAAAATAATCCAATTAGAAATTGTTTTAAGGCTCACAAACAAGTGCGACGCGACTCTCGCAGAACACTTTCTGTGTAAACTGCATGGAAATTGTTCTAAAACAGTCGCGCCGCACTGTCGCGTCGCACTAGTCTGAAGAAACCTTTATGTGTGTATTTAAACTTACAATATCTGGATGACCGAGCTTTGCTCGGTATTTTTTAGTAAATTGTGTTTAAAATAATAAGTTTATGTTCAAGTTGATTATCGATAAAGTTGATTATTGGAAACACGTATAAAATGACATTTTCTAACAATGAATCCTAGCTACATCGATTTATCGCCCCCGAAACCCCCTGTATACAAAATTTCATGAAAATCGTTGGAGCCGTTTCCGAGATTCCAATTATATATATATATATATACAAGAATTGCTCGTTTAAAGGTATAGATTAAGATACTTAGGCAGTTCAAGCCTTTTACCCGAGAATGAACAAACTATCAGATTTTTTAAATGTGCAGTCACGTTTTCGTATTAGTCAGACTAAGTATGTACATACACAGCAGTCGACCCTTCAGTCAAATTCTGTTAGCAATTGAGCCCATTGTACGGATCCACATAATCTTTTATCGTAAATTAGTAGTAGGTCGAGCTGAAATTTTCTATCAAACTGTGAATAAAGTACTTACTACGTAAATAACACTGGCCAACAAGGTTTTTCCCCAGTGTTAATAAGTTGTAATGTCAAGAAGTACGAAGCAGCTACCCATCAACCATATACGTTTCGCAGCTGGATTAGCTCGAATTTTTGAGTGAGAGAGATTTGTATTCGCCGCGCGTGACCACAAATATGTTCTTGCTTGTTCAATGGACTATTTCCTAATGAGTGTGATAAACAAAAACAAACTAATAGAGCATTTTTATAAAACGTGTTTATTGTTACATGTGCAGCTAATAAATGGTGTGAATTATGTATTAAGTGAATTTAACCTGTTTTAATTGAATTTTGTATATTTATTTTCATTTATGCCGATTTGTATCCAAGTATTTCATGCATATAATGACTCGTAGTTGTTTAAATAATCCAGACAGTCATTGTAATGTGTACGGTAATTTTACTAAGAAAGGGAAGCATGAAAATTAACTCAGCGAATTTGTCGAGCATACGAACTATACTTTGGCAAAGCAGTTAAAAATCAAGGTAAACCGCGGGTTTCACACGTGATATGTTCAAGTTGTGGTAAGAATTTGAGGGACTGGCTGTCCGACCGTCGATCAAGTATATCTTTTCCAACAACAATAAGGTGGATAAAACAAAAATAACGTCTTCAGGATTCTTATTTTTGCGTGAATAAAATTGCAGGGCTATTTCAATATCTTACAGAAAAGTTCCCAAAACTTTTAGATGCAAAATTAAAGGAAGGGTTTTTTGTTGGACCTCAAATACAGGAGGTTGATTAAGGACAATACATTTAATAGTAAATTAAATAAAAAATAAAGTAAGGCTTGTAAATCTATGGTACAAGTTTTTCCTAATTTCCTCGGAAATGTGACAGCTGAAAACTATAAAAAACCTGTGAAAGCTATGATTGAATCCTTGCACGCTATTGGCTGTAAAATTACCTTCTATATGTATTATATTTTGGACTCACATTTAGATGTTTTACCTCAAAATATGGGAGACGTTAGCGATGAGTATGGTGAGCGTTTCCTTCAGGAAATAGCGGGCATGGAACGACAATATCAAGGAAAGTGGAGTCCTGATATGCTTTTTTTTTTTGATGGGAAATCATCATATGACTTCCTCCGCTCTGGGTGGAGCGGAAGGGCGTATCAGACTTTTACTAACTAAAACCCACCCGTGTTCCTTCAGTTGCCCATTTGCCATGGTCACGGTATCTCTTTCGAACAATCTCGCGACCCTGATATGCTGGCAGATTATTGTTAGACGTTAAGAAGAGAAGCTATAGATCTCAATTATAAAAGAAAAAGTAGTTCAACTGTACACTTTTAAAATAATTAAAATTTATTAATTAATGTATATTTTTTTAACTGGGTGGTAAGTCTTTTCATTGATATCCACAAAAAACCTGAGCTAACCAAGACGTAAAATTAGTATGACTGTGAATGTTTTTCAATGCTCTCTTAAAATCAGTTTAATTTATTTCATGGGCTTACAAAAGCTGTTTTTTTTTGTTGACTAGTGTACAATTAATGTAGGCACTTTAAACGTTGATCCTAAAAGTAACTTTTGAAGAACTATATGTCATGTAATTCAAAAGCTATAAATATCCATTTCACACCCAAACTTGGGAATCAAACCCTCGATACACGCCAAGCTACTTCGGTCCAATACACGATAAGTATTTCTAATTGGAACGGAGAAGGGGAAATGGAAAAATATCTGTAATGAGTCAAATAACTTATGCGTTTTCCTATACGAAACTATCAAGAAATGGCACACCAATTAATTAACTAGTTAACATATTATTTTCTTAACTCACCAATTTGAACATGTTGAAAATTTAAATCCTCCTCAATGACACAGCACCAAGCAAAATCTAGTAGACACTAGACAGGACTGTAGTCGTTGGATGCGACGGCTTATATCATAGCATCTTCTCCCGAGCCTCAGCTTATATACGGAGCCCAGAGGCGCGCGTCCCGTCCGTGATTGGAAAAACTAATGGTCCTACGACCGTCCTCAACTTGCTGCATATAGGATGTAAAAAAATATATACACAATGTCGCATTAACAGTTAATAGTACTTCATTTCCATATCGGACCCGGATCACAGTGTGACAATAGACGCGTAGAAGATTCGACGACAGATTAATGGCAGCAAAAAATATCAAGGCAGTCACTTATGTAACATTCATGTTATACTTAGAAACTGTGAGATATTTATATCGGATCTATTTTATTATAAGTTGTATCTAATTTGTATAGAAACTCCATATAGATATGAGAAAACTCAACTATCTTGCTGTTATACTGAATCCCTATCGTCATCATCTGTTTATTATTTTTGCGGGTATAGGTATTTTTTTTGGTAAGTTTGTCTTGGTACTAATGATTCAAAAACGAAATTATATATAAGAGTTTTCTATGTTATACCAAATGACATAGCCGGAAAAGCTCAGCCCGGCGATTCCCCGGTGATAATGACTTGTTTTAAAAATGCATCAAAAGCCCTCCGTCAATTGAGCGGCTCTTTGATTCACCGAAACATTATAAAAAAAGCCTTTAAAAACAAGAGTGTTCGGGCTTACAACATTCTGAATGCATTTTTTTTCAAATAAGAAAGTTTATATAAACTCACGCCTTTTCCTCACGGCGGTAAGCAGAAACTACAGAACGCCACCTGGTCCGACCCTTACATACTACAGACAAGACAGAATAACATGCAGGGCAGGCTCATTGGGGAGATTCATAAGATATGTACTTTGGGGAATTATCCCATTTTCCAATAACGTTTTCTCATTAGATACTTCGAGGGATTTTCCAATTTTCCAATTACGGTTCATAACGTTCTTTCTAGTTCATGCAAAATAAATAAAACTGTAGCCAGTGGGTGCCCCGTTCGTGTGTTGCCGAACGTAAAGAATAGCACCAACCTATTTCTTCTCCTGGGTGTCATAAGAGGCGACTAAGGGACTCACTATATAATGGGCAGCAGCGTTCTCTATGCATTTTTCCACCATACTGCGATCGCCAACCTGCCTGCTAAGCGTGGCGATTATGGCAAATCCCCCCAAATGAGGGGGTGCCTATTTTCAGCAGTGGACGTCTTACGGCTGAAATGATGATGAAGTGGATGCTAATCCATTTTTATTATATCAAAGTGGCTTATTGGTTTAAATGAATTCTAATAAGTTCAAATCACGCTTAGATATATTGGTCTTATTCTGCATAAGAACATGACTAGCAACTATTCTCATTGGTATGCAAAATAAGTCCAATACACAATAATCATCACATAGCGGACATTTGCGGGTCGAGTAAGGACGTAGCTACTCAAAAGTATGAAAACCATGACTCTTCGTTCCGGGCACTCAGTTTGAAAGAACATTGTTCTAAAAACTGACAATGCATGGATAATTTTGGCAATTATTTTTAAGTGCTTGCAGTGACAATAACTGAAACTAGTCGTTTGTTAGGTAGGTACTACTTGCACTTCTAGCACCTATGTATGTACTACAGTAATAGTGTCCATGCAGTATGCTAATGATTAGGTAGTTTTAGTCGACGTTCATCATCATCATTTCAGCCGAAAGACGTCCACTGCTGGACATAGGCCTACCTCAAGCACCGTCAATTTGACCTTTACATTTCTTGGGGGGATTTGCCATAATCACTACGCTCAGCAGGCGGGGTTGGTGATCGCAGTATGGTAATAAAAATACATAGAGAACGCTTCTGCCTTCTTCACAGGAAGAAATGTGATAGCGCTCCGGCACCACACGGATTCTCAATACCCAGTTCGAAACCAAGAGTTGTAAACCCAGTGCGCGATAAAATGCCGTGGTGATATTTTTACGTCCGTTTGAACTATATTGTTACACGCTTTGATTAGCTTTAAACGTATGTTTGTATGTTAGTTCTTGCCTTTGTAACGGAAACTTCGAACATGATTTTGACCCCCTTTAAAAATCGGATTAACTTTAAAATTTGGCATGGCACTTATCAAGGACCGCTTTTTTTTTTGGATGGGAAATCATCAAATGACTTCTCCCGCTCTGGGCGGAGCGGGAGGGCATGTCAGACTTTTACTGACTAAAACCCACCCGTGTTCCTTCAATTGCCCATGTGTCAGGGTCACGGTATCAAGGGAGTGTGATACGTGACTTAGGGCTGATTTTTCAATCCTCAGATAAAAGTACCAATAGCTACCTAAAGAATAAAGTTATTAGACTCTTTATTTGTCTGATAAGTGGTCGTCAGTTTTTCAATCGTTATATAATTTATGGTAGCTATGCGATCTCGAATAACTAAATCTCTAATTCACCTATTCGAAACACTAATAACAAAGAATGCACGCTTCCACTAAAATCTGAACACCCACCGTAGCAATATGATTTCGAATAACTAAACCTCTAAAAGTCATCGTAAAAAGTCTTTATTCATATAACAATCAACTAAATAGAGAAATGTCAATAAATGCGGTGAAACAAGTGTTTCCTGAAACTAAACACAAGTGTTGTTACTTCCATCTGGCTCAAAATATTTGGAAGCATATCCAGTCTACTGGTCTCTCCAAACTACTCAGAATCGACATCTTTTGCTCACAAAATGCGTCATTTGGTAGCGTGCATTCGTTGTTAAATGTTTCGAAAAAGTGAATATTAGAGATTTAGTTATTCGAGATCGCATTGCTACGGCGTTAAGTTTTTCGTGGTAGCGTGTTTCGTATTCGTAAACTTATGGGGACGTGTTATTCGGTGTTACACTTTTCTAAGTTACGTATCACACTCGTATCAAGGAACGCTTTTTTTTTTTTTTTTTTTTTTTTCAGGATGGGAAATCATCAAATGACTTCTCCCGCTCTGGGCGGAGCGGGAGGGCGTGTCAGACTTTTACTGACTAAAACCCACCCGTGTTCCATCAGTTGCCCATGTGCCAGGGTCACGGTATCTCTTTCGAACAATCACGCGACCCCGGCAGGATCACGCGACCCCGGCAGGATCAAGGACCGCTGACAATACAATAATTTTATAAAGTTCTGCCATTATCCTTGCCGGGCTCACCAGGATAGGCAAATAAAAACTGTCTTCGAAAACTACGCCGACACACGTCACAAAATTCGAAACACCCTAAAAATAGAAAATAAATAATAGTTTTTAAAAACTGAAAAACACGCTTCCATAGAAAACCAAACTAAAAAGTAGAAAATAATGGAAAAAAGCGTGGGGGGTTGATATCAATTAGAAATACCTCAAAAAGCACCCCATGCTTTGTTCCATTATTTTTTTTCCTTAGAAGCGTGTTTTTAATTTTTTAAACTATTATTTTATACAAGCAGGTAAAAAATGATGTCAAAATCGATCTTTAGGTTGCGACGAACTCATTTTTCTGCATTTATTCCAATATTTCCAATGTATCAATACATCTTTTTCTTTCATACGTTGGTGTAAGTATTACTTTCAGTTGTAATTTCAGTACCAACTTGAGTACTTCCTTTTCAGCTTTATAATTTTTTACCCATATTTTCTTAAGTAATTAACATTGATACTTAAGGCTAACAGTGGATGAAACTTAACTCTCGATTTCTAAGGTGTCGTGGCCGTACTTTATTTATTCGATACTTCTATTTGGTCGATATCTTATTCCTGCACATTGAATTTTGATTAAATTGATAAGTTTGTCGTTCACATTACTACTGAGAGTTCATCGAGGACCACAGACTGATACCACGCTTTTTTTTGTGGGTGGGAAATCATCAAATGACGTCTCCCGCTTTAGGGTGCAGCGGAAGGGCGTGTCAGACTTTTACTGACTAAAACCCACCCGTGTTCCTTCAGTTGCCTATATGCTAGGGCCACGGTTACTCTTTCAAACAGAGTTCGCGACCCTGGCAGGACAGATACCACGTTTAAGTAATCAATCCCTAGGCCCTGTCACATGTCTACACAGCTACACCATGTCAATCGGTTTCCTTAGTTTAGTAGGTAGGTACATACCTACTTACTCTTCAATTTTTCAGGTTTTGGTTCCCCTTTTTGATTTTAAGATTTTAGGGAACAAATAGGCTTAGTTACCAACGCCTGCTACTCCATGAAGATGGTATTTAACCTAGATAGATTGTGTAACATTAAAGCAGTCTGGTAGGTAGGTACCTCTTTTGAAAAACACTAGATCCTGCTGCCTGCTAATGTATTTGCATGAATAAAAATATACCATCGTGTATTGAATACAAAATAAAGACTTTGTGTGTTCGTAGCAGGTACCATGCACGTACCTAAGTATTCAAACCGTGTTTGTGAAATGTTTTTGGGAATAGGTAATTTGTATCATTCATCATACCTACCAAGGTTATGAAGAATAATCCAGATTTATTAAGCAAGTTCTTGGAACCGACAAACAATTACACACCCACGCAAGATCTGCAAACAATATAGGTAGGTACAGTAGGCTGCACGGTAGTGGTACAAAACCAGTATAGGCTGGCCTCGTATTCTATTGAAACTCTGTACTGCGCTAGGCCAGCTGAAAGTCGACGTGCAGTCGACTGTAAGTTCGTCCGCTGTCCGCGTGACTCCGCTATTGACACGATCACGAATCCGAAAACTGGACAAGTATGTGTTGAAATCGCGGGGTGAGGGTCCCGTATGATGACTATGTTTTCTACCAACTTAACGTTATATTTGAAAAACATGTTCTACCATGGCACACTAAGTTTATCGCACACTATGGAGAGATTGACGATGTTATTATAAAACCATAGAGTTCTTAAATGACGTTTAAAAGTTTAAAGGTGTGTATTAAAATTATAGAAAAAATTGACCTTCAAAGCAAGCCATTTCATTTGACACACGGTACAGTTTGTACAACTTACTTTTAAAATTGGAAAAATAAGCGACCCAAATTCACAATTCATTTACTTGCGTTACATGTCCTCAGTTTGGGTCACAGAAATTCAAATGTCTGTGTGTGTAGTAGATTCGCACCATTGCGGCTGTGACAGACGGACAGACAGACAGATATGAGTGATCCTGTAAACTTAGCTTAGACGTTCACTAACAATAACAATCATTTTAACTTTAGTGCTGACAAGACCATTCTAAAGTTGGCTTGGCTCATAAAACTGGAAAATTTGTGAAAATTGGCTTTGATTTCGAGGGTTCTGTCACTGGGTTTTTTCATCTGGAAGTACAGAACCCTAAAACTGAAACAAGAAAACAATTTATTCAATATTAAAATATCAGTTAAGAAAAGTTTTCCGAAACAAACATTTTCCGAAGACCCATATCTTTCCTCAACACAAAGTATTAACATTTTTCAAATTAGGTGAACCCTTCTGTATCGAGGTGAAGACTTAGATGGGTAATTACAACAAGTATGGTTTCTATTTCCTTAACTTTTCATATTCTGTAGAAGTTTGTTTCCATCTGCTATGTAATTTGAGTTGATAGCTCTATCTGCTAGTGTTGCAAAGGACTCGAGACCTCGAGTCGTAATTTTAAAGACTCGACTCAATTATGCATGACTCAGTGTGCTCAAAAGGCTCGGAGTCTAGAGTCAAGCCGAGCCCGAGTCATTTACAAGCCACTCGAGTCTTAAAAAGGACTCGAGTCTTAAAAAAGGACTCGAGTCATAAAATGAATTCGAGTCTATGAATAACTCGTCAGATTATTTGTACGCATAATTACATCATAACCACTCATTAGAACATAATTCTTCTATTCGAGTCTTTTCGAATGATGAGCTACAAGTTTCATCTTCATGCTGCAAGTTTTTCTTTAAGACTCGAGTTAATTTTAAGACTCGACTCCTTTTTTGACTCGAGTCCTCTTTAAGACTCGAGTCCTTTTTAAGATTCGAGTGCTTGACTCTAGACTTCGAGCCTATTGAGCACACTGAGTCTTGCATAATTGACCCGAGTCTTTAAAATTACGACTCGAGGACTCTAGAATTTTGCAACACTAGTACAGCCCAGACCTAAGCCCTAATGATTTCTATACTTTCCCTAAAATAAAGAATAAATTGCGTGGTCAGAGATTTTCATCACCTGAAGAAGCTGTGGACGCCTACAAAACGGCCATTTTGGAGACCCCAACTTCCGAATGGAATGGTTGCTTCAGTGATTGGTTCCATCGTATGGAAAAATGTGTCAAATTTCGCGGAGAATACTTCGGAAATCAATGAATACATTTTTAAATAGTAATGTTGTGTCACTTCCTTGATTCCCGAAATTTTCAGTGCCACCCTCGTATCTCATTACCTAATGAGAGACCTCTATGTAAATAAAACCATGTAAATCAGTGAGTAATTATGTCATCATAAAAAAATTAAGTCATCATTGATCATGGTGTCACAGTAATGTTGAGGCGAATTGTGTACTTTGAATGACAATTGATGTCAGCCTATCACAGCTATAGGCACCGTACCTGCTACTTATGGATATCATTTTTCTTCGAGCCTCGAAGGTCGGCAGGGATCAGCCTTTGACACGAAGTACTCATTTAGTATACTAATCGTTTTGCATAATCAAGGGTGTGGACTATGCGGTGGAGTTGTATCTTAGTTAGGTAACCACGTGTCAAAACTTCGTCGATGTCAACAAGGACGTAAGAAAATTACGGCATGATATTTTTGCGAACTGGATATTCTACGCCCTGCCTAGTGCCGAGGGTTGAAAATCGAACAACGTCACAGCGCATCGAAAATACACACATTGTTCATTTAAATTGGACCGAAAATAAGTCGAGATTTCTTTCACACAAGTACCTATTTTGCGAACTGGATATTATTCTACGCCCTGCCTAGTGCCGAAGGTTGAAAATCGAACAACGTCACAGCGCATCGAAAATACACACATTGTTCATTTAAATTGGACCGAAAATAAGTCGAGATTTCTTTCACACAAGTACCTATAACTAGTAGGTACCTATTGCAACGCGAACAGTGGTGGACTAGTGGTATCGGCCCCGACTTACGAGTTGTAGGTCGTGCGTTCGAACCCAGGCAGGCGCTTAACTTTGTGTAAATAATTTCATCACCCTGCTCTAAAAAACGGTGAAGGAAAACATCGTGAGGAAACCGGCATAGCTTAGAACTAAAAATTCAAAGACATGTGACCTGCCAACCCGCACTGGGCCCGCTTGGTAGAATACGGCCCGCTCCGAGAGGAGGCCTTTTTTTTTTTTTTTTTTTTTTCAGGATGGGTAATCATCAAATGACTTCTCCCGCTCTGGGCGGAGCGGGAGGGCGTGTCAGACTTTAACTGACAAAACCCACCCGTGTTCCATCAGTTGCCCATGTGCCAGGGTCACGGTATCTCTTTCGAACAATCACGCGACCCCGGCAGGCATAGGTCCTAGTAGACCCCTTCACTGCTGCTGACATCTCTTTGAGGCGCGCGTGGAACACTACGCGCCGTCGCACACTGGACCCAAATTAAAAAAAAGTGGACATTGATAGTAGACCGCTGATATTTTTTTTTATTGTTGATATAATGATAACAGATAAGGCAAAAAAATATTATTGTCCTACTTCAAATACTTTTCTCTATAAAAAATATTTCTTTTTTTTTGTATGGGAGTGATTACATTTTACTCAATTTCTCAAAAACCTTAAGCGATGTCGAGATGGCATTCACATATGTTAGAAAACTAATAATTCTGAGTATTTGGCTCGAAGAAACTTATTGCTTATCTCTGCGTACTTTCGAGATAATAGTGACAGAAAATAACAATTTTTTTTAATGTTAATTGTTCGCTTTTTTTTAATCATAGCCTTACTCATATCGCAATAGGTCCGCTGGCCAGCAAAATGGAGCTTCGACGCGAGTTTGCCGGGATAACAAGATGGCCGCCTCTCATGACGTAACGTAATACGGTCACGAATCGCGCGCGTACACCTCACTCAGTGTACAACTAAATGTGGTTGCGATAAGACGTGTCCTTATTTTTTCTGTGCGCTTGAAGAAATGCTTGTTGTTTGTTTGTTTTGTTATTGTTGTATTTTGAATCTTTGGATTTTAAAATCAAATAATTTTTGTTTGTCTTTCTTTCGTCGAATTTGTTTTCGTAATTTTTTTTGTTAAAATCAAAGTCACTTTGTCTTTGATATCTTTGATTCTAATTTGTTTTCAATTTTCCTTAAAATTATAATATGTCCGCATTTGTCACCAACTTAGACTTATACGTTGTTCTTAAATCAGGAGGTGGTTTTAAAAATGTCGAATTTTTATTTAATGCCCTTATTGAACGTATTGGTGTTGAATTGTCTTCCGAAGATTTGAGTAATATTAAATTATTTTGTCGTAATTTTTCAAGTAATATCTCAAAAAGATGGTCTGCTTCCAGTAGAGCTCAAAAGACCTTTCTTAACAAAAATTCAGACTGGTTACAATCCCAAATAGTTTGGCCAAAATGTCAAAATATCGATTTAAGCAGCATTTTTAAAGTTGCCGAGGAAGTAATTCCAAATTTCGAAACGCAAGTGGATACTCATCAATTAAGTTATGGTACAAGTAAAAAACCATTTGTTGATATATCTGATAAACAGAAGAAAAGGCGTTCTCTAACACTTCTAGATCACACAGAGGAGGAATTAGTTTATGCTTTATGTGCCAAATTAAAAGAGTCTAAAAAAACAAAATTAGCAGCTATATTAAACGAACTCAGCCAAAACAAGGAAAAATGTGAGATGGTACATGATGTACTATTCGCTAAAAAGACTGACAAACCGTGTTTACCAGATGATAAAACGTTAGCGCTTTACACCTCAACAAATTTGTCAAAATGGCAATATCGAAATTTAAGAACTATTCTTGCTTCAGAGAAAATGTATGGTCTTCCATCCTATCAAAAGCTCCTGGAAGCTAAAAAAACTTGTTATCCTCCAGTCAGACATAACTGTAACTGAATCTGATGCTAAGATAAGACTTCAATCGCTTCTAGATTTGACAACTAATAGGATATTAAAAACAATTCAGCACAACTCTGCCGACAAAAAATCGCTAAAACTAATAAGCAAATGGGGTTTTGACGGGTCATCTTCTCAAAGTAATTATAAACAAAAGTCACACTCCGACACTAAAATTGACGATTCTTCAGTTTTCATGATTAGTTTGGTTCCGCTTCGTTTGGAAGAAGAGAGTGGTACTATCTTGTGGTAAAATCCTGCTCCCTCTTCAACAAACTATTGTCGTCCAATTGGCTTTATATTTGCAAAAGAAACAAATGAATTGATAAAGAAGGAAAGTGCATCTTTAGAGGAAGAAATTCGTAATCTTGTTCCCACAATTGTAGATAATTTTGATATTAAACATGATTTGTACATGACTATGATTGATGGGAAAATTTCTACTGTGATTTCCAATACTTCTTCTGCAGCTGTTTGTAATATTTGCAATACCCCACCTAGCAAAATGAATGACTTGGACTTTGTATCCAAAAGACTCATCAGAGAAGATATGTATAAATATGGTCTGTCTTCGCTTCATATGTGGATAAGATGTATGGAATGTATTTTACACATTTCGTACAACTTAGACTTCAAAAAGTGGGCTGCACGAAAAGAAGATAAATTGTTAAAATAAATTAAAAAAAATTTGACACAAGAAGAATTCCGGGAAAGAACTGGTTTGTTAATTGACATAGTAAAACAGGGATTTGGTACAACCAATGACGGTAACACGGCAAGGTTTTTTGAAAATTATGAAGTATCTGCTGAAATAACGGGTATCCACCCTTATTTAATCAAGAGATTTGCAGTCATTTTACAAACAATTTCATCTGGTCAGCTTATTAATACCAACTTGTTTAGGGAATATTGTACAGAAACAGCAATGCTATATGTAAACTTATATCCATGGTATTACATGCCTTCAAGTGTCCATAAATTGTTGATACACGGTGCTGATATTTGTGAAAATTTCTCCTTTATTCCGATAGGCATGCTTTCCGAAGAAGCTTCCGAAGCGAGGAATAAAGATTTCCGGAATGTTAGAATGGCACATACAAGAAAAATCGGTAGAGTTCAGACTAATTTAGACATTATCCACAGCTTTCTAAGTAGCTCAGATCCTTACATCAGCCATATCAAACCAAAGTTTGCTCGTTTACATAAACAGTTGTTTCCAGAGGCCAGTGCTTTTTTTTTTTTCCAGGATGGGAAATCATCAAATGACTTCTCCCGCTCTGGGCGGAGCGGGAGGGCGTGTCAGACTTTTACTGACTAAAACCCACCCGTGTTCCATCAGTTGCCCATGTGCCAGGGTCACGGTATCTCTTTCGAACAATCACGCGACCCCGGCAGGCATCGGTCCTAGTAGACCCCTACACTGCTGCTGACATCTCTTTGAGGCGCGCGTGGAACACTGCGCGCCGTCGACCCGAGCTTGGTCCTTACCGGGCGGCGAGCTACCCATTGCTCGCCACCCGCAAGCTCGCGCCTACGGTGGCCGGGAGTCCGCTATTGACTCCCGACGCCCGGGGCGTCTCCTCCTGCGGCGGCTAGGGACGTGAGGGCGCAGAGACTGCCACTCCCTCACGCGCCCCGCCTCCTCCTTCGCGAGCATTACTGCTTCGCAGAAGGAGGTGACGGCTTCCCATTCCCTCTCGCTCCGTACCATGGCTCGCGCCAGGGCCGGACGCGAGAGGTCGCCGCCGCCAATCGCCTCCACGAGGACACGGCGGTGCTCCGCCCAGGCAGGGCACACCTCCACCGTATGCTCCACCGTGAGAGGCTAGTGCTTTGATCTTGAACAATGAATTGCTTTCGTTGGAAAACGAGGAAATAGAGATTTCTCAAGAGAATATAGACCCAAATATTAATCTTTCACCATAATATTTTTTCAGAATCGTTTGTGAACATATTCAACTTTATGTTTGCAGCTTAATATGTCTTCATTTTGATTGTTTTTTAGAACTGATGAAAGTACTCCTTCAAAAAGGTCATAGCTTTTCAGTCATTAGTGAGCCCCCATAACCTCTTTTACAGAGAAGTCTCTTTTTACTTATTTGACATTACGCATACATTATAATTATGTGCTAAAGTAAGGCAATGATTAAAAAAAAGCAAAAAATTAACATTAAAAAAAAATGTTATTTTCTGTCACTATTATCTCGAAAGTACGCAGAGATAAGCAATAAGTTTCTTCGAGCCAAATACTCAGAATTATTAGTTTTCTAACATATGTGATTGCCATCTCGACATCGCTTAAAGTTTTTGAGAAATTGAGTAAAATGTAATCGCTCCCATACAAAAAAAAAAGAAATATTTTTTTTACAGTAAAGTATTTGAAGTAGGACAATAATATTTTTTTGCCTTATCTGTTATCATTGTATCAACAATAAAAAAAAATATCAGCGGTCTACTATCAATGTCCACTTTTTTTTAATTTGGGACCAGTGTGCGTCGACCCGAGCCTGGTCCTTACCGGGCAGCGAGCTACCCATTGCTCGCCGCCCGCAAGCTCGCGCCTACGGTGGCCGGGAGTCCGCTATCGACTCCCGACGCCCAGGGCGTCTCCTCCTGCGGCGGCTAGGGACGTGAGGGCGCAGTGACTGCCACTCCCTCACGCGCCCCGCCTCCTCCTTCGCGAGCATTACTGCTTCGCAGAAGGAGGTGACGGCTTCCCATTCCCTCTCGCTCCGTACCATGGCTCGCACCAGGGCCGGACGCGAGAGGTCGCCGCCGCCGATCGCCTCCACGAGGACACGGCGGTGCTCCGCCCAGGCAGGGCACACCTCCACCGTATGCTCCACCGTGTCCTCCAGACGATCCTCACAATGGAAACACCCGGGCGTATCCTCCCGCTTTATCCTGAACAGGAACCCACCGAAGCACCCATGCCCGGTGAGAACCTGCGTCAGGCGGAAGGTGAGGACGCCGTGGCGCCTCTCTATCCACTCCTCAAAGAGGGGACTTACCGCCGCAATTGTGGCGTGCCCTCCGAGAGGAGGCCTGTGTCCCAGTAACGGGAACAATATAGGCTGATTATGATTGCCACTGGTGTTTCGCAAAAGGGCAGTATGTTCTAGGACATCCCGGTTTCCTCACGATGTTTTCCTTCACCGTTTTGAGAGCAGTGGTGATGAAATTATTTACACAAAGTAAAGCTCCTGCCTGGATTCGATCCCACGACCTATAACTCGCAAGTTGGAGCTGATACCACTAAGTCACACACATAATCGCAATTCTTAGTGAGCGCTGGCCATACTGTAATTATTGTACAGGTACATTCGCCCAGTAGCTGGAGCCCTAAAACAAATATGTATATACAAAAAATTGTACATTATTATGCCGCAAGTTAGCAACTCCAAAATACTTACAGAGGGGAATCCCCTAATACTAATTGAATTCGATTCAAGCTGTATGTATATCCCGACCACGAAAAATAGTTTTTAAATGATAACCAATAAGAAAATAGCAAAATGCATACTTCATTTGATAAGCCTCATTCAGCAATTACATGAGTTTATTTTCTTTTAAGAGCGTTTTTATTACTGAACTGTTTACATCCTGTTACTTAGTTTTTACATGCTTGCTTTTGTGTTAGGAATTATTTCTGTTTAGCCGATCCCCGTGGACTTATACAAACTCATTATAATATTACTATTTCATAACAGTAAAAGTGTACTAGATATAATATTACGTTCGTTGCATCTCTGTTCAGTTCACAATAAAATACCAGAGATTTATGATCGTTTGGTATACAGTATTCAATTTGGCAGAATTTTGAATTACGTCGTTATTAAAATGACATATCGCTCGCAAACCAGCGGCGATATGTCATTTTACAAAAGTTTTGGAGCAACCTAAGTAATCAAAAGTCCCCTCTTTGAGGTGTGGATAGAGAGGCGCCACGGCGTCCTCGCCTTCCGCATAACGCAGGTGCTCACCAGGTATGGGTGCTTAAGAGGGGTTCCTATTCAGGATATAGGCGGCAGCAAACGCCCAGGTGTTTCCATTGCGAGGATCGTCTGGAGGACACGGTGGAGCATGGTGGAGGTGTGCCCTGCTTTTTTTCTGTGGGTGGGAAATCATCCTATGACGTCTCCCGCTCTTGGGCGGTGCGGGAGGGCGTGTCAGACTTTTACTGACTAAAACCCACCCGTGTTCCTTCAGTTGCTCATGTGCTAGGGCCACGGTATCTCTTTCGAACCAATCTCGCGACCCTGGCAGGCATCGGTCCTAGCGGACCCCTTCAGTTGTTGCTGATATCTCTTTGAGGCGCGCGTGGAATACTACGCGCCGTCGACACGGGCCTGGTCCTTACTGGGCGGCGAGCTACCCATTGCTCGCCGCCCGCAAACCGAGCCTACGGTGGCCGGGAGTCCACGATCGACTCCCGACGCCCGGGGCGTCTCCTCCTGCGGCAGCTAGGGACGTGAAGGCGCAGAGACTGCCACTTCCTCACGTGCCCCACCTCCTCCTTCGCGAGCATTACTGCTTCGTAGAAGGAGGTGACGGCTTCCCATGCCCTCTCGCTCCGTACCATGGCTCGCACCATGGCCAGACGCGAGAGGTCGCCGCCGCCGATCGCCTCCACAAGGACACGGCGGTGCTCCGCCCAAGCAGGGCACACCACACGGTGGAACATACGGTGGAGGCAAGCTATGCCCGCTCGCGCCCCTAGCCGCCGCAGGAGGAGCAGCCCCGGGCGTCGGAAGTCGATTGCGGACTCCCGGCCGCCGCAGGAGCGGGCTTGCGGAAAGGACCAGGCCCGTGTTGACAGCGCGTAGTGTTCCACGCACGCTTCAAAGAGATGTCAGCAAACTGAAGGGGTCTGCTAGGACCAATGTCTGCCAAGGTCACGACATTACTTCGAAAGAGGTACCAAGGCCCTGGCATATGGGCAACTGAAGGAACACGGGTGGGTTTTGGTCAGTAAAAGAATCGTGTCTTTCAAATGTTCAAATATTGTTACGCATTGAGTTTGATAAATTACCCAAATTATATAGGGAACTGCCTGTCAATCGCTTTAAAACAGTTTTATTCAAATGGCTTATAGAAAAATCATTCTATTCTGTGAATGAGTACCTAAACTGTAAAGATTAACAATGACATTTATTGCTATTATAATTTGACAAATGATTGACTTTATTATTCTTAATTTAATAACTATGATTTATGTTCGAATTAAATATCTTCATTTATTTAATTAATGTAATCAATTACTTTGCATGCTAGGTTTAGCGAATTGTATTAGATACTGTAAAATAACCCGACCATCTGTAATGTATCTCCTACACTGACCTCTATCTAATACGCTGGACTGGCTATCCCATACAAAATGACAACTATTTGCTGTGCCGATTCAAAGCGCCCCCAGTGAGAGTTCTAAGAACTAATAAGATTGCAAATGGCCGTTGTTTGTTGTATTTGAGCTAAGCGTCTCTGCGAAATAAAAAGTTTTCTAAAGTATTTACTGTGATTGTGATTTAGATTAAGAGCGTTAACGTCGATTTTGGTTGTTTGACCCAAAAAGCGTACTTTTCAAACCATTTAATCACCTCATAAAACGTATCTAACGAAAGTGTGAATAACTAAATATTGTTGGAAATATTTCGGTCTAAAAAGTTGACTGAAAACCTTTTTACATTAATAAAGTATTCGTGAATTCTAACCAGATAAACAAACAGTGTTTTCTAAAATCCTTTTACAGTAGTCATTTCGAAGCTTAAAATATCCAAAACCACTAATAAAATTGACAAACTAATAAACATATTTAATTGTTCACATCCTTGAGCAAAAAACTGAGAGAGACTTTTTTGAGTTTCAGCGCCTAACATAATAAATAAAACAATAAACAAAGTGAAATTAACAAGAAAAAGCAGTTGCTAAATTCATTATTTCTTCCAATAAATCTTATTTAATTTTACAAAATAAAGGTGTATTGTAATAGAAGAACATCTTCTTTAAAACTTGCAATAAAAAATTTCAACTAAATTAGTTTTATTATTTTTCTACAATTATTTTAAAACTACTATAAAACCGTGCGCGGTAATAATTTTAAATCAGTCCGCCGCGAGGCTGTTCAAAGAGTGGACGTATCGCTCAGTGCTCTACGCGTGACCTCTCCCGACCCTTGGCATCGAGTGAGTTTATAGTGCGATATAACGATCTTGGGTTGGTAAGTAAAATAATTATTTTTTATTTAGATAATTGAAAACAATGTTTTTCGAAACAACAAAAATTGTTTCAGGTGCCATGGGGAATAAGAGTAAAAAAACGAAACTAGTTTCATCGAGGAAAAGGAAGAGACTCAATCAAGAGGTTTTAGCTAAAGCTAGGGCTAAAAGGTTGGGTAAAATAATATTTTGTATAGAACTTGATTTGTTATCTTTGTTGATCGAAGTTTGCTATATAAGGTCCTCGTTTATTAATTTATTTCCTTCTAGGGGGTGATTGTACTACTCAAATACATTTTTTTTTTCTAAACGATCAATTTCGAAATTGCAAAAAACAATACTTCCTCAAACTAAACCGTCGATCATCTGATTTTTTTAACTTGCATTGTAATAATAATAATTTAATTGATTTGATTTAATTTAAACTTTATTTCTTCTTTTTAGAGAATTTAACTAAAAGCTTGTTTTTAAAAATGTTTTTAGGGTTCCGTAGTGAAAGAGGAACCATTTATAGTTTCGCTAAGTCTGTCTGTCTGTCCGACCGCGGCTTAGCTCAGAGACCCTTAGTACTAGAAAGCTGGAATTCAACATGAGTAAACATATTAATCACGCAGACAAAGGGGTAAAATAAAATCCTGTTTTTTTATCTTCAGGCATTGTAAAGAAAATAATGTTGTTGTGAGAACGGAAGATGTTAAAATCCAAAATGAGGTAAAGGTAAAGCACAACTAACGTATTTTTTATTTACAATTTCATATTTACGTATGGGATTACATCTATCTTTTTTTTTTCAGGACTTAGCCTCGTCTTCCAAAACCAGCTTGTCGATGTGTGGAACACACGTGTCGGTTATCTTTCAAAGTCGGTAAAGGAAAACATTTATTTAAATCTACATACAAGTGCTATATATAATAAATATAATATTATAAATAAAGAATTCTTCGATATTGAAATATTTTATTTTAAAACTAGAATACTTAATAATTTGCTAGAGGACCATCGCGACTTCCTACGACTTCAAAATGATGAACCCCCTTCATTATGATTTTTTCATGTAAGTACTTTTTTATCAAATGAGCAATTTTTAATCAAAATTCATTTAGTAGTTTTTGTGAAAGAGTAACAAATATACATCTACTCATCCATAAATAAACTCTCAAACTTGCGCGTTTATAATTATTATTTGAAAATATGATATGTATGGTATTCTGATGTGTAATCGATATGAATTGAAGTTTCATCAAAATTCGTTCAGTAGTTCTTACGGTAAATTGTTAAAATCATTCATCCATACATCCTCACAAACCTTTGTGTTTATAATATTATTCGTAGTAGGATTTTACATTTGTACAATATTTCTAACTTTTCTCCCCTAAATAGTACCTACTTACTATACTACGTATCCAAAATTGCCTTTTTATTTCACAAGCATGTAATAAAAATAAGAATAGTAAATAAAAATCAACTGACGATTAAATAAGTAAGTATCATTAAACATTAAGGATCAACTTGGGTTAGTTTGACTATAATGACGGGCAGCACACCAACTCTACGCACACAGTTATGCGCGTATCTGTGTGAGTGGAAGGAGCACTGCAATTACCTAAACTTGGTGCCGCGGATTTCACGTTAACGCTCTTAAAGTGTTATAATAATGACAGTGATTATAACATAGCTTGTATTGTTCGTCCAACATGAAATCGTGCGTATATTGTAAAACACGATACGAAAAAGGCAGTGGTGTCACTTTTCACAAGTAAGTGTATCTAAATCATAAATACTTATTAGAAAACCGCTTAAAGCAGTGTATTTTTACAATAATAAACGTTTACGTTTATTATTGTAAAAATACACTGCTTCTGTTCGAGTTTACGGGATTTTACGAACATTTTTACTTAACCAATAACTTTTGTTAGGGATGTCAAAATTCATATCGATACTTTCGTAATATTATATTAAGATGTAAAAAAAAAACATGCTTAACAATAATGTTTATCATCTTTGTTAAAATAATAATACGCACATTATTATGATCTGTAATAATAGCAAAACACTTTAAGGTTTATTATTATTAGAGTCAATAACAAATAATTTAACACCTATGATTCATAATTCTCATTAAGTGTTCTATATAATTATAGATATACTATATTATTTTAATTTTTTACCCATACCTACTATAATGTTTCTTTTAATTACAGGTTCCCCTCCGATTACACTCTCAAACTTTGGTTAAAAAATATGAAGGTTGTCAATTGGACTCCAACCATGTATCATTATCTTTGTTCTAAACACTTCACGGATGGATGTTTCATAAAACATCAGTCACGGACTACATTGAAAAAATGCAGTATCCCCACAATATTTCTTGGTGAGTGTACATTCATAGTACCTAAGTAAATACTTTGTCGGTATCCAAGAAATATTATTGATTATCTTAATAAAATAAAACTTTTGTTTTTCTCAGAAACTAATTTGTCCTTGGTACAAACTGAGATGCTTAAAGACGCTGACCAACCAACGAGATACCAATGCCAGAGTGATATTGAAATGAACTTGGATAAATTTAATTTACCTTTAGTACCTGTGCAAGTCGGGTTAACAAATTATGATTGCAAATATATTGAAGTTAATCCAAAAGAAATATTGCCATGTGAAGCCCATGCAGGTAGTTATGTAAAAAAAAATTATCTAAAATACTGAACATGGTTTACTGATGTACTAAGTTGGCGACTAACAGTGGTTAAATACTAATACTAAACAATGTTTAATTTTGTGCCCTTGTGTAATTTTTTTTTTAAATATACGCGTTCATATCGCATGTTCTTTGCGTATCGGAAAACGTAAAGGTGGACCGATGACCTGATGAGAGTCACTAGAATCCGATGTGGCGACGCTTGGGGGAGGCCTATGTCAAACAGTGGACGTCTTTCGGCTGAAATGATGATGATGACATACCTTTCCAAATTATTTTCAATGATATTTTCACTATCTAATCATCCTTCTTTGAATAATATAAGTAATGAAATATAATTTCTTGTTACAGTTCCAAGCACAAGTTACAACACAAGCAACTGTAGTACACCAAAGATATCTAGAACTTTAGCGGAAATCTGTTCTAGTGTAAAATTAGATCACCGCTACGAGAACACCCCAAAATCTTCCAAAATTAAATTGGAAAGGGTCAAAAGAGCCTTGAAAATGTCACAAGCCCGAATTAAAGTATTGTCTCAAAATGTGAAACGTATGAAAATTACCGTGTCTACTTTAAGATCTGTAATTGCTGATTTAAAAAAAAGAAAACTGGTATGTGATGAATGCTGAAAATATGCGTACTACGAAGAAATACCGCCTTGACGACGATGATCCATCCTCGTTACAAACCGAGTTAGGTGAATTTTTACATATATTTTGGGCAATACCCGACTCTAATATTAATGAGACTTCCAAACAATGCATTGGAAAACTTTTTATTTCGCAGAGACGCTTAGCTCAAATACAACAAACAACGGCCATTTGCAATCTTATTAGTGTCAAAAAAATATTCTTTATTAATAACTGGAGAGAAGGTTAGACATTTTTTGACTCGGCAAATAATATGGGCTCGACAGTAAGTTTTAATTTAATAAAATATGTGATTTCAGAATGCTTTTTTATTTCCCTGTCCCCCTCCCCTGCGGTAATTAAGTTGTTACAAGTTAATTACCGTAATTACAGACCTAATAAAAATTTATTGTGTCTCGTACCACATGGCGACATACGGTATCTGACTAGTAAAAGATAATCCCTTCCTTTAAAGAGTGCACGATAAGACAATTAGAGGTACTTAATTTACTATTTTACAGAATTTTATTATTTATTGATCCGATAGTTAACTTTTATCCGTTAAAGGGCGAATTTCACCAAACTTTTATACCTAGAATAAGTCATATCCAGAGAATACATTTTGAATTTTTGACAGTTCATTCGTACTGAATCTGTCAAACGTCGATTTAATTCCCAGGATAAAAGATATCTGACGTTGCTAAAATCTGCCCTAAGGAGAACAAGGAAGGGGTCAACTTATTATGAATTACAGTCCATAAACAGTACTATATACTGCTATTTCAAGTTATGTTTTATATATAAAATATCTGTTTATTACGACTATCTATAGTTCATTGGTTTAGTTAGGTACTCAACTAGTGCAGACATGTCTTTTTATTTGTGTTTTAGTAACAAAATATATGCCTATATTACTTGTTTTAAATTAATTATCTATGATTTTAGTAAATCCTAACGTATTTTATGTTATAAAACGTATTCCACGTTTTAAAAACATTACGTTTAGAAGACAACACGAATGTTACATGTTAATAATTATCTAAACCAATTTAATTTATAGAAAATAGTAACAAAAATAGCGTTGGTAATATTTCTATCATTGTAGTCGATATCAGAGAAGTTTTTATCGATAACAAACCATTTGTTGTACATCACTAGTATTAGTTCCATTCCCCCTCACTGCTGCCGTCAGCGCCAAAATGGCGATTTTCAAATAGGCACAATAAATTGATAGCGGTAGCCAGTCCAGCGTATTAGATAGAGGTCAGTGATCTCCTACAATTCTTGCAAAATAAATTTCATTTCATTTCATTTGATGATCACAAACTGCAGCGGAGAACGTTCTTTTTCTACATTAAAACGAATTAAAAATGTGTTAAGCAACACAATGGGACAAGAACGTTTTAATGACCTCACTATAAAGAGCATAGAAAATGATTATTTACTCAGAAATATTGATTTGACGAGTGTTATTTCTAAAGTTGCTTAGATTTAATCACGAAAAGCGTTTTTCTAAATATTATGTTTTATTTATATCATTTTTAATAGGTAATGCAACTCAAGGGGCCCCCATCCTGCCAGGGTCGCGAGATCTGTTCGAAAGAGTTACCGTGGCCCTGGCATATGGGCAACTGAAGGAACACGGGTGGGTTTTAGTCAGAAAAAGTCTGACACGCCCTTCCGCTCCACCCTAGAGCGGGAGACGCCATTTGATGATTTCCCACCCACAATAAAAAGGGCCCCCATCACAATTTTGCTACGGGCCCCCGCTGGCTTTATCTGGCACTGTGTGTAGGTAGTGTTCAAATGATTTCGTATGCTTTGTTTTTGAAGTAATAGCTGAGCTTACCCCGAGAAGAGTCGATGGCGGAGCACCGAACCGCTGCGAGATTCGCTGGAATCGTTAGTGGCTCGCAAGTGATGAGAACGGCCGTGTGGTTATAAGGGAGATCCACTTCTTGAAGTGGTAGTAGATGATCAACATAATATATCTCTAAGCTATATAAATTAATAAAAGTATTTTCAATAGACGATGGAGAGACAACAGAGGAAGAGAATGCATGGATTTCCACACAGTAAAACATTATTCTAGTACAATATTTTGATTTTATTTACACATTTAATTGGCATAAGTAGTCAGTCATCATCTACTTTTTGACGCATATTTCTTTTGGGGTTATTGAACTTTCTCTTTTTGAACTCGACGGGCTCATCACCAAGTGACTCGACGCGCCTCTCCTTGAACTGAATTATTTCTGGCTGCACGATAACTGGCGGCGGCGGCAGCTCCTTTTCAGACTTCGGTAGCTGAAGATCGATGTGTTCTACAGGTCTGGAAAAAGATGAATAATATGTATTTAAAAACTGCCTTGTGGTCTAGTCACTAGTGGTCGTAAGCACGCTGCTTAGCTGTGCTGCTGGGGAGTTTATTCCGCCACTTCTTCTTCCCAGCTAAAGGACTAGGAAGTGGTGAAGGGCAGGCGTTTTGGGGGGACTGTCATTAAGTAACTTTGATATTCAAAAACTTTTTACTAGTTTTTACTTTTTTAAGTTTTTATTTTTCACTTTTTAGTTTATAGTGTTCATGCTATACTTACACTTTAATTCATGATTCTTTATCATCCTCTTTATTTGTTTCTATGTTTACACTATTCATGCTTTACTTATTTTATTTTATTTATATGTCTACACTCAGCAAATCCATCTGAATACGATTTATTAACATATAAATAGCTGAAATAAAATATTAACTCAAATTTTCATGTTGTGACAAGCCAAATTGTCAGTTGCCTTTCTGCTTTAGTCTATGAATGGCTACTTTTTGGTTTATATAATTTAAATTATTTTTATCAATATGTCTAGTTATTTGATTTTATTAATTATTACGATTGTTTACTAAATAACTTAAAATTACATTTATAAAATTCTTTACGCATTCATGTGGCCAGCTACACGCACTCATGGATATGTCCTGGCCGACTACACTTGTCAGATGAGATGATGGCTAAACTAATATTTTGAAAAATGTTTGGAAAGAGAAGACGACTTTGATATAAAAACGGGCGTCCGAACCGCTGAGGGTGCACTCTGGGAAACTACTCTGAAGCGTCCACTCTGGAAAACTAGTCCACTCTGAAGCCAACACTCTGGAAACCAGTCTACTCTTGAAGCTACTCCACTCTTAAAGCCACTACTCTGGAAGCCAGTCTACTCTTGAAGCGACTACTCTCTGGAGCCAGTCTACTCTTGAATCCAGTGCACTCTTGAAGCTACTCCACTCTGAAGTCAGTCCATCCATTGAAGCCAGTCTACTCTTGGAGCCGATAAGAAAAACATCAAACCCAGGGGATCCAGCTAAAGATTCACCTGGGACCTCCACTTCCGATCATCGAAGGTCAACTACGTGCCTGACAGAACCACAAAACAAAGAGTGCGTGCCAGGCAGGGTCTTTTATATTAGCTGTACTTCCCAACTCTAATTTTCATTTAATAAATTGTAATAGATCTGCCTTTATCCTTTTCATTCTACCCGGATAAGCAGATACGTAACAAGTTATGGTAGATACCCCGCACTAATCTAATCATGTTATTCGTTCATTTGTCGCGCAAATACTTAATGCAAATTTAAGACTTATACGGTTTTCACATGGACCCCATTATCTGAATGGAACCAAATTAAAATGGGACTATTCGGGAAGCACCAGCTTTCAAATAAAAAAGAATCATCAAAATCGGTTCACCCAGTCAAAAGTTATGAGGTAAACAAAATTTAAAAAAAACATACAGTTGAATCTATAACCTCCTCCTTTTATTGAAGTCCGTTAAAAAGTGCTGACTCTCAGCCTAGTTTGAATAAATGACTTTTGATTTTGCACTACTGCTGATGAGAGTTCTATTCCCGGGTCGGGCAGTGTTATTGGATGTTTCCATCTGGAATTTCTCAGTAGCAGCCTGTAGTCTAGATTTGTGCCCGGTTGAAGGCAATAGAATCTCCCCTATTTAATAGGACTTAAACATACCCGGCGAAATGTAGGTGTACTATAGGTACACCTCTGCTTAACTGTTTGGGTAGTACAGACGTGATAGTCATGTTATGTAGGTATTTAAAATTTTATGTAAATTGTGACATTGTTTTTAAATTATTTTCTATGTCTATTAAGTATAAGAATTCAAATTACAAATTTTTATGATAGCTATTTGTGTTCATTTGCTCATAGTGTTTTTCTTTTTCCTTCTAATAAAAAATCCTTGTATCACCAATTATGTTGGTTTAATAAAAATGAAAGTAGCATAGAATCATACAAGCGTTGACTTACTCATTCACTACTGGAGTCCAGGAGCCATAAGGTTTGAGGGCACGTGGAGCTGGACCATAGTCCAAAAACATCTTCACGGGTGGAGGGTCCTTGTCTACTGCTAACTCTCTCATTCTTTCTCTTGCTATGTGAGCATTTACCTCCATATGCACATCCTTTTGGGCTTGTTTTTCTTGTTGTTTTCTGGAAACAAGGAGTGAGTTTAAAGGTAAGTAATAGGTAGAATGGGCTGGTGTCCGCAACTCCACGTCTGAGCGCGTATTTTGCGTACGGACTTTAAAGGTAATACTTTTAGGTTCACAATCATATGGGCTGCTTTCTGCAACTCCACGTCAAAGTGTATATTTAACGTACCTAACATTTACTAGAAAAATAACCCCATAACTTAAAACCACTAGTAATGATAGTTCACATAGTTTAATTTTAACTAAAATATCACTCACTTTAATTTCTGCTTCTTTTTATCTTGTGTTTCTCCTTTTAATTTGTTTGCTTCTTGATCTGCCACAGACACATACTCATCAGGAGTATCCCAGGTGGTTTCTATAATGCAAAAACACAATATTTGTTTAAATATAGTTTAAATTATTTTTCTTTATAGTCTGTTCCAAAAGAGTCTAGTGAAAATGTCAACAAATGAATCAGAAAAGCTACCCGTGTATGCCAATTTGTAGTGCCACTAACAAATAGTGTTTTTTTTTTACAATTCAATTTCATTTAACAATTAAATAAATGATTACACTAAACTTGAACCAACATCCATACCATTTGTTACAGTATTCCAGTAATAGGAGCTCCCATCCTCACTCTTGACTTCCTCCCAGGTAGGGGCTGCCTTTGATATGGGTGCTGTGCCAACAACTATATTTGTTTCACCACTCTGATTTAGCAATTCATTGATATTCTGAAAATAAAAACAATGGATTAGAAAAAATCCAAGCCTCATGCCTATGTGTCAGAATAGAACAGCATAGAATATTTTTCTCTTTGTTGTGTACACAACAGATTCTGTAGATAACAGAAACTGTTGTCTGTAAGGCATAAAATTTATATTATTATTTTATATCTAGTATAAATATAAATTTTACAAACAATCTTTTTAAGACAACCTTTGGGTGGATTAGTAGTCTATAGTATAGTCTAACTCAAAATAAATGTTACATTGCCAGCCATTCAACTTTTTAGATGAATGTATACTTTCACTAATTGTTAATTACCATTTAAAATAACTGTTTACCTGTGACGTGATGTCAGCATTGTTCTTCACATCTTTCAAGTAAGCAGCCATAGCAGCAGCTTCCATTTTTTTTATATCATCATCTATCTTTTCTTTCTGCTTGAAGTCTTTAGCGCTCTTCTTACTGAGCTGTGATATGTGTTTTTGGACATTCTCCTTGTGACGCTTACCATTTTCATGAAATGAAATTGACTGGAATGGTAAATTATGGTGATGAGTATCAGATGGGTATGACAGACAGTAGGATATGACAGTTTGTGAACATTTTAAATGAAATGTACAGGTATCATTTAGTTCAAAAGCGTTAAAAGCTTAAAGTAACATACAAACAACCAAATGGTTATGACTATGACTTACAACTTTGTTATCAGCAAACCAACACTTGCAAAATTCGCAATACTTTCGTGCTTGAGACTTCCAGTATTCCGTCCTGAAAAATAATTTCGTTCAGTTAATGACGGGGCTTGGAGCAGAATTTGTGTGCTAAATTAAATGACTCACATTGTTTATCAGTGTAATCCTAACTATATTTGAATTAAATAGAATCTGTGGAACATAAACCAAATAGTAACAAAATTACATCGTTTCACTGTACAAAATTATAAATGCTGCACAGTAAATAATAACAGAAAGTATTTTGCTATTGCTAGTTCATACACAAAATCCAACAAAATGTCAAAACCATACCATAGACATTTTTTTTTTGGTTCTTTTCGTCCCTCTTTGGGACAGGCAAAGGGAGCTGAGCCCATACAGCCAACCATACCATAGACAATTGCGTACAATCTTAGATTATATACCTAAGTATAGGTAGTACCTAGGTACTTAATCTAAGCGTACAATAATGACATGACATGACACATGTCAGACGATCAGAATAGAGTCTGCTAGTACCAAGGAACTTAAATCCAACCTGGAATGCGCACAGGCTGCCAATACGCGGTCCGACCGAGATAGCATCGCGAGAGCCCTCTGTCCCTTTCATTAGGGTGACCAAGCAATATGATGTAGGTAGATACTAATATAACAGGATATAATATATTAACCAATAATTTGATTTAAAAAATAATAATAGTTACCCTTTAAAGATGGATTAAAGTAAAACGCAGTAAACATAAACGCAACGCAACGCATAAACTTTGCTATTGAGTATTATTGTATAACCTGGAATATCTGGCGCGCTGGGCAAATAACCATTTTGTTTAGTATTAATTGTCGTAAACATCTAACAGACGTCGTTTTTAAGAAAAATGGTTGGGACACGTTTATTGGAAAAATGCGTCAAAATTTTGGACTTTACCCGTAAATAATCGTATAATTTCGTTCATTATGGGCACCCTACTTCAAGAAAGGGACACAGGGCTCTCGAAACGCTTTCTCTCTCGGACCGAATTTCTCTTTGACCAAGTGATTGTCTGTAATAGAACTTAGTGTCATATACATAAGGGTTATTTTTATAATGGTGTCAAATTGACAATGCACATTCCAGGGGTCGGGTATGCTAGTACACACGTAGCAAACTAGGATTGATCGTCAGCTATTTTATACGTCAGCTATATAACATCACTATGTTAAAATCTGTACGTGGATGCTGTGCACTTTCAAACCTTCAAACCTCATGTTTTGAAATCGCCACCAATTAAAGACTTTTATTAGTTTTCACTTATAAATAAAATTTTATTGTTTAAAAAAATGTAGATGATTCATGTCAAATTGAGATTCTCTTCTTTTTTAGTCAGTAATAATAAATAAAATTGTCTATTTTTTTCAAATCTATTCATTCAATATTGCTCTTTTAATAAATGTCGATAACGGTAAGGTACTTAAATTACCTAAGCAGTATCCTGCTCGGTTTCAGAGAAAAGATTTGAGCTAATTAAATGTTTAAAAAATACCTAATCAAGGACTAAAACTTGTTCAAACATTGCAATGAAGAATGCAATAGGCAAAATAATTAAATGCAACTAGCATTTAAAGGGTGCGCTGCTTGAAAACAGTGTAGCACCAAAGTCATTATTTATTAGGTGTAGTTCATTTATTTTGGTATTGTTCCATATTTCACCACGGGCCAGATTTCCGAAAGAGCCACAGAAATGGTATTTTATTGTTTATGTAGGAAGAAACATACAATACATTATTGATCAAATGGCAACACTGTTTTGGTTACATTGTGATGTCGTCGTCGAGTATCGAGTGTCGTCGTCTTTTGTAGAATTTTATCAAGGTAATGTTTATAATATGAATTTAGCATGAATTATTTTTACTTCCATTAAGTGTAAGTTAAAAATGGGGTATTGTTTAACTACTTGGGTAATTTCAGCCGCTAACAACTACTTGTCATTTATATATTTCTTGGCGGCCATATTAAAATTTGAAGATAAACTACGACTTTGTTTTATCCTGTTTAATCTCTATAATCTTGTTCTGTTTGTGTTTAAATACTCAACAAATCACTATAAAATTGTTTACGCTTTAATATATATACTGTAGTTATAGTAGGTATTTGTTTGCAAGACAGAATTTTCTGTTTTGTAATTTATTTGTACTTATTTTGGTGCTTGTTGACGCGTCTCGTAATCTCGTTTACCGATCTTGCTTCAGTGTAGCTATCACTATTAGAATGTTAATTGATTATGGTCTATTTATTGTTACAGATATCCCCGGACTAAGTTGGTGAACGTGATAAACTTCTAAATAGCCTATGTGTCGAAAAGTGACTTATCGTAAAATTTGTTTAGTGTCGGACTTGGACAAAGAATTGTGATTCTAAGTTTCTAATTTTAGTCGTGTCCCTAGTGGGATTATTTGGCAAAATGATGACCGAAAATAGAATTAGTTCAAGTAATCACGTCGGAAACAGTATGACCAGTCAGAATAAGGGGTTCGTATCACTATTTTGTTGTTAATAAATTTATCTGAGTATTATTTTATAAAAATTGTTCATTCTTTTTTCAGAGATGTCGATAAAAGTATCGATGACATCGGTTGGAAATCAAAATTAAAAATACCCCCGAAAGACAGGAGAATAAAGACTAGTGTAAGTTTATAAGTTTTAATAAATACCCTCTACTGTTATTATTTTTGTGTTACCAATTAAATTCTTTTAATAGGTACAAATCATCAGGATAACTGTTACTGAGTTCATTTTATGCACTAATGAGAACACTAAAGTAGGAAGAGTCTAGCTTTTACTTTTTTACCAACTTCAAAAAATGGACGAGGTTATGCATTCGGTGATACTTTTTCACCAATCTATCCCGATTTCTCAATGGCTACTGGGCCTATTTACGTGTTTTTTTTTTTTAATATGGCAGAGGAAGCTTGCAAAGTGGTCCCCTATAAATATTAATAACTTTGCTTGGGTAGTTTTTGAGTTAGCTTTAAGAATGCGTATTTTTTCTATTATACATTATGTTGATGATAAGTTCACTGCATTTCTTGTTATTTACGTAGCAAATAGTGGTATATGAATGTTTGTTACTTTCCCTTCTCTCCATATGCAATCCAACATCACTTCTCTTAAAATGTAGTGGTGAACGTCTCTTTATGTATTGTTTAAATCTATTTCTGTTCATGTTTTTGAGCTATTA
Source organism: Aporophyla lueneburgensis (assembly GCA_932294355.1). NCBI lineage: Eukaryota > Metazoa > Arthropoda > Insecta > Lepidoptera > Noctuidae > Aporophyla > Aporophyla lueneburgensis. The sequence continues at coordinate 12,795,252 of OW028746.1, read as the reverse complement.
CAAATGTTATTGTTTTTTTAAATTACTGCACAAAATATATATCTAGGACAAACAAACAAAATAAAAGTTAATTTCAGTCTACAATTTTTTATTGTAAGCTTTATACTTATTGTGCAGGGTGTAAATCATAACATAATGAAGCTCATTTTATTTTCTTGTTTTAGGATGTAACAGACACAAGAGGTAATGAGTTTGAAGAGTTTTGCCTAAAACGTGAGCTGCTGATGGGAATTTTTGAGAAAGGATGGGAAAAACCTTCCCCCATTCAAGAGGCTTCTATTCCTATCGCACTCAGTGGTAAAGATGTCCTTGCGAGAGCTAAAAATGGAACTGGCAAAACTGGCGCTTATTGTATTCCAGTTTTAGAACAGGTTGGATTTAATGTTATTACTTTATAGTTTGTTATTGTTGTACAATTATTGTCTAAATGACCTGAATGATGATATTTTTGGATTCCCCTTCACTTCTTTATAAGTGATAAAACCCGTATTAACTGATTGTTATAACTGCCTGCAAACATGGTCATAGCAAGTATTAGTACTTTATAAAATATTATTATTTTTTCTATTAGGTGGATCCCAAAAAAGATGCTATTCAAGCTTTAATTGTGGTACCAACTAGGGAGTTAGCGCTCCAGACATCACAAATTTGCATTGAACTGGCAAAGCACACAGATATTCGTGTAATGGTTACTACAGGAGGTACTAATCTCCGGGATGACATTATGCGTATTTATCAAAATGGTAAAGATCCTATTTTATTTTCTGTAAATTGATAATTCTATCTTTATTTTACTTATGTGTCATGTTTTTGTTTCAGTTCAAGTTATTATAGCTACGCCAGGTCGTATGATTGATCTCATGGATAAACAAGTTGCCAAGATGGACCAGTGCAGGATGCTGGTTCTTGATGAGGCAGATAAACTTCTTTCTCAAGACTTCAAAGGAATGCTGGATATGGTTATTTCACGGTTCGTGAAATTTGATAGTCTTAATTTTTCTAATGTATTTCCTAGACAATCTCTAATATATAATATTTCTGTAGGTTACCCAAAGAACGCCAGATCTTGCTGTTCTCTGCCACCTTCCCACTGAGTGTAAAACAATTCATGGAAAAGCACTTAAGAGAGCCGTATGAGATTAATCTCATGGAGGAATTAACACTGAAAGGAGTTACACAGTACTATGCATTTGTACAAGAGAGACAGAAAGTGCATTGTTTAAATACACTTTTTTCAAAGGTCAGTAATGAGACTATCTTATTATAACTAATTCACTTGAAATATGTATATATAAAAAAAAAAAATACGTTAAAATTTGGATTAAATTTATTCTCATTTTGTTTCAGTTGCAAATAAACCAGTCCATAATATTCTGCAATTCGACGCAGCGTGTGGAGCTGCTTGCAAAGAAAATAACTGAGCTAGGTTACTGCTGTTACTACATACATGCGCGTATGGCGCAGGCACACCGCAATCGTGTATTCCACGATTTCCGCGCGGGACTATGCCGCAATCTCGTGTGCTCAGACCTCTTCACCAGAGGTATCGACGTGCAAGCTGTCAACGTTGTCATCAACTTTGATTTTCCGCGCATGGCCGAAACTTACTTGCATCGCATCGGTCGCTCGGGACGCTTCGGCCACTTGGGTATCGCTATCAACCTTATCACGTATGAGGACCGTTTCGCTCTGCATCGCATCGAGCAGGAACTGGGCACGGAGATCAAGCCGATCCCGAAGGTGATCGACCCGGCGCTGTACGTATCGCGCCCATCGGACGACGACGACTCGGCCGACAAGTAACGCCGTGCCGCCGTCGTACTGCTCGCGCGCATGCTCGCCGCGCGCAACGCAACTAACTGGACTTGCTGACTGGTGAAAGGAACTACATAGTTTAAATCTTTAAACACAAAAAACTTATTTGTAAAAAAGTGTAATGAATTTATTGTAACAAAATGTGAGTGTAAATAGTTTATCGTGAGTAAGACTTTGACCTGAAATGGGTTACTTTTTTAAAGTGTAAATAAACCACACATCAGGACATAAACAAAAAGGTATCTTGTGTACTTTGTCCATATTGGATACTGTGTGCGAATTCCTACATTGTTAAAATATAAAAAATATTTATTTGAGCATCATGTGTCGAGAGTCTACCTAGATTTGTCCATCATCTTACATAAATTGTGGTTGACTTTCTGCTGATATCACAAATACTACCTACCCACACCATATATAAGTTTGAGCTAGCACCTGTTTTATTTACTATTTAAATAACTTAAAATACTGTGAGGGTTGGGTAGGTAGTCAGCCTAGCTCAAACAACATCTATTGTTAAATGAATAATTTCAGTGTAAATCGCGTTGTTTCTGGCCGCTTGAAACAATGTTTGTCTTCAAGCCGTATTTATAAAAGCAAGGTCATTATCCTACTAATCCTTTCAGACAAAATTTAAACTGATCTCAAAAACCGAGTATAATCAAAAGAAAAACAATTTTTCAGTTTTTTTTTTGTCTAGGTGAAGTATCATTTTGACTAAGCTTTGAAGAATTATGTTATCATGTATTATTGATTTAATGTTATCACTAAGCGGTTTTGTCACAGAGTTCAGTAATTTACAATATGATATAAGGCTTTGGAGGGTCTGACTAAATCGGAAACTTATTTAAATAGTCCTCTATTTTTAATCAAAAATCTCGTTAATGGCAATATAAATATATATAGCAGTCATACTTTATCAAGTCCTCCAGGTCTTATCTGGAAAGAAAATGGCATGTTGCTTTAAAAAAAAACATAATATTTGCAAGGATCTGTGACGTTATAGTTGAGCATTAACCATGCTGTTACGGCTTGCAGATATGGTATATTGCTCATACTGGGGAATAAATTTTTTGAGAGGGCTTCGTTTTGGCGAACAAAATTAACATCTGCTCTCTGGGGATAAAAACAATTCGGGATGTCAAGTGAAGAGTTATTTGGTAAGCAGGCCTTACAGGAAGTATAGAGTACAATCAAAGTTAGTCTAATATTTTAAGTTGGTCTAAATAAATCTTTGCTTTGTAACTCAGTACAGACTTAAACATAACTCAAGTACATATATGTTCTACTGTCAATTTAAATACATATAATTATTTCCAAGTCAAATTTTTACATGATTAAAATTGCAAACAAACTAATTTTTACGAAAATTCAAAAATCTCAAATTCTATCAAAGAAGAAAAATTCGGTGTTTCAGATATATTAGGTATAAAGTGTCAAGAATTGTTTATTTTATTAGCCTGTTAAATTTGACCTAGAAGAAAAGCATTGGTGCAAATGCAGGTTGTAAATTAAGGATTAGACCAAGTTAAGAATGGTTTGTAAAGATTGCTTTGCTGATTGACGATTGTATTTAGTATAAGGGTTGTTTTGAAAAATGGAAGCTTGAAATTCAATAATTATTAGGTGGAAATTGCATACAAATGTTGTGAGTCAGGGAAAATGATTTTGACAAAATATATCTGTGATAAAGGTTGATGATGGTTGCATGGTACACCCAGCAACACAGCGACTATATAATGTTTATAGTTCTTAAATATACTGAATAATTGAAAAAATGTGAAAATATAATCATCTGTGTTGCTGATCGTGCATAACTGGATTAAGAGAGTTGTGTGTACCTTCTAACTATACATTTAATTATTTAGTCTTCCGATATTCTCTCGAAGTATGTGTAAATGTAACTGACCATTTAATATTATGAAACGACACAGGTTAATAAAATAAAGTGGCAATATCCCGATTAATGTAATGTGTTATACTAACGTGATGACGTTGATTCTTGGTTATTGTATTGGCGTCTGATAACAGACTCCGATAGGAGCTTGACTCGCTTATTTGAATCACTTGAACTGAATGCCTTAAACTGATTGTCATTCTCATGCGCAGTATTTGATCTCTATTTTCAGTTTAATCATGCGTATGAAGTTTTGACAGAACAAGTGACCCCATGTTAATGTGTTTAAAGAAATATGAAAGAAAAAGAAAACCTTGAATTAACGTCGCACTTACAATCGGGGAAGTGACTTGGCTACACCAGATTTTTGAAACCCGAAAACAGAAAGCATATCAGATAAGATTTTATATAGATGTTATTAGTTTCAATAAATCATGCTCTTATACAAAATATGTGTCGAAAAGTATACATTCTAGAGTGATCTATATTGGCAGTGGCATATTCTGTAATTTAATAATTGTTTATCTTGTTTTATCTATTTCAGAAATATATTGTTGTTAAAAAACGGGCCAAAAATAAACTCTTCACGCCATTTTCTCTTTCATTTTCAAACCTAAGTACCAATATTGCAAAGCATCATGATGCTTTTGTTCAAAATGGCGGGTGAGTGAAACGCATGGCCACCATCAGGGATTTTAATTTTGATAACATAAAAAATAGTAGTCGTTTGTTGCCAAATATCAGAATTAGTCTGTCACCGGTCCAAAAGTTATAAGGGTTTATAGGTGGCCGATCTGGAAAGAGCTTACCCCAGCATGGCCTATTCGAAACTCAAAAGTTAGGGCACCTAGCGAACATCTGTTCTCTCCCAAATATCAGAATCTGTCGATCGCTGGTTCAAAAGTTACAAGCGTTTATAAGTGGCCAATCTGGAGAGAATTTCCCAAGCTTGGTCACACATGTCTCAAAAACTAGGGCACCTAGCGGAGATCTGTTTTTCTCTCAAATTTAGACGCCATATATCAGAATTAGTCTAGTCGGTCACTGGCTCAAAAGTTTTAAGCCAGCGTCGCTCCATGGCCTTCGATAAATAGGGTATCCCAACACTAAATGTAGTTCCTGAGATTAGTACGTTCAAACAAACTTCAGCTTTATAATATTTAGATTTGATTGCAATTAAAAAAGTTATAGTGAGCCAACCACCAGTCAATTACCGTAATTACAGACACAATTAAAAAACGATTGTGTCTATACCAATTGTGGTATCTCAGGGACTTAGAGGTTAAAAGATAGAAAAATGCTATCGCCGCCCCCCTTTTTAGGGTTCCGTTGCCAAATGGCAAAAAACGGAACCCTTATAGATTCGTCATGTCTGTCTGTCTGTCCGTCCGTATGTCACAGCCACTTTTTTCCGAAACTATAAGAGCTAGGCTGTTGAAACTTGGTAAGTAGATGTATTCTGTGAACCACATTAAGATTTTCACACTAAAATAGAAAAAAAACAATAAATTTTGGGGTTCCCCATACATAGAACTGAAACTCAAAAATTTTTTTTCATCAAACCCATACGTATGGGGTATCTATGAATAGGTCTTCAAAAATGGTATTGAGGTTTCTAATATCATTTTTGCCTAAACTGAATAGTTTGTGCGAGAGACACTTCAAAAGTGGTAAAATGTCCCCCCCCCCCGTAACTTCTAAACTAAGAGAATGATAAAACTAAAAAAAATATATGATGTACATTGTACATTTCTATGTCCGCAATTTACCTTTCATTCAATCAACTGAAATATAAAAATAAAAAACATTTATTTTCATAAACATAAACCGAGAATACCTACAGGTTTGTACGGAACCCTCGGTGCGCGAGTCCGACTCGCATTTGGCCGGTTTTTTAGAATTTTCTGAGTGAGGAACAATTTCGTTATACATGATGTTTGTGTTACTTTAAATAATATTTTTTATTCCCTTGGTTACGTGTATGAGTGCCACTCCTAACTAGTTTTTAGGGTTCCGTTGCCAAATGGCAAAAAACGGAACCCTTATAGATTCGTCATGTCTGTCTGTCTGTCCGTCCGTATGTCACAGCCACTTTTCTCCGAAACTATAAGAGCTATGCTGTTGAAACTTGGTAAGTAGATGTATTCTGTGAACCGCATTAAGATTTTCACATTAAAATAGAAAAAAAAAACAATACATTTTTGGGTTCCCCATACTTAGAACTGAAACTCAAAAAATTTTTTTTCATCAAACCCATACGTGTGGGGTATCTATGAATCAGTGGCGAAAGCACCATATAACACGATTCCTACCGGCTTGCCTTCGGGGATTCGCATTGGTAACTCTATCACTATTAAAAATACAATAGTATGTAAATAGTGGCTACTATTGTCAATAAATATAGTTACACTACGGGTATTTAATTCACCATAACATTCAAACAACAAAAAAGGTTATTTATAGCTTTGTATTACAACAAAAGAGAAATGTTCTAAATTAACCCGGCGCCAAAACGTCATAATCGGGAACTAAAAATTCATACAACAGCGATCCCGTAATGATGTCACTTTAGGTCACGTGGCACCGCTTGATATGTACGAGAGCAAGCCGCTGTACAACGGGTTATGACAGAGACAGGTATAGAAAATACGTCAGAGAGAACGAGATAGAGAAATTGCATATTTTATTCGGTTTTCATCTGTTCAATTTAATTGTATTTAATTCATTACATTCCTATATTAATTTTAGAATGATAGTAATATTCTTTATTGATGAGTCAGTAAGTTAAAGCAGACTTCACATCGGCTTCTCTTTTAGAAAAAATTACACCTCGCCACTGCTATGAATAGGTCTTCAAAAATGGTATTGAGGTTTCTAATATCATTTTTTTCTAAACTGAATAATTTGCGCGAGAGACACTTCCAAAGTGGTAAAATGTGTGTCCCCCCCGTAACTTCTAAAATAAGAGAATGATAAAACTAAAAAAAATATATGATGTACATAACCATGTAAACTTCCAACGAAAATTGGTTTGAACGAGATCCAGTAAGTAGTTTTTTTTTAATACGTCATAAATCGTAAACCGCAATTTACCTTTCATTCAATCAACTCAAATACAAAAATTAAAAAAAAAAAAAACATTTAATTTCATAAACATAAACCTTATGCATAAACCGAGGATATCTACAGGTTTGTACGGAACCCTCGGTGCGCGAGTCCGACTCGCACTTGGCCGGTTTTTTTTTCGTAATGTCGTTACAACATTCTTTAGCGGTGCGCCGAAAACACCTTTTGAACTTTCATTGATATTAGTGCCAGTATTCTCCCGTTTTTGTTATTTGGCTATGGAACCCTAACCGTAACCTTATGGCACGATTGTCCGTCCGTCTATCACAGCTGCGTCATCATCATCATCATTGCAGCCGTAAGACATCCACTGCTGGACATAGGCCTCCCCCAATTTGGGGGGCTTTGCCATAATCGCCACGCTTGGCAGGCGGGTTGGCGATTGCAGTATGGTGGTAAAATGCATAGAAAACGCTGCTGCCCATTCTCTAGTAAGTCCCTTAGTCGCCTTTTACGACACCCACGGGAAGAAAGAGTGATGCTATTCTTTACGTCCGACACCACACGGTACACACACAGCTGTGTACCCCCACTATTTGAATAAGGTCATCGCATACTTATCAGCTTGGCAGCGGGTCGGCATCACCTCGCCTCATAGGCTCATGAACAATCCAACGTTGGCACGTAACCAGAGCGTTTCAGCACCGTTTCGTGTGATCGTCTGTACTATCGTGATTCGGAGATTGAGACCTTAACTCGGAACTTATTCCGATTATTTTTTATTTGGTGGTTTACAATAAAATGTTGAAACAATGATACGGGTGATAAGAAAGAGCTAAGATGGTTTCTGACACACCACACCCTTTGCACGACAACATCCTCGTTTTCTCACAAAGGATGAAAAGCCGCAATAGCTTTTTGAAGTGATTCCACCCATTTACTGGCGAACGGTCTAAGGAAAGACAAAGCCTGTGGCGACATGGTGCTTCCCTACCAAACCCATTCGTTCCACCCGCTAAAAATCTCGCGCCTGGATACGAGTTACCTTGGCTTTCCTGGAAGTCTTTAAATGGACTCTGGACTCAGGTTGGCCGAAGTAAAGAAAACCTGTTCAGGTGGAGATTCACAGATGACTCGCCCTGGAGTGTAGATGTGTTCCTACAAACAATGCGGCATTTGATATCTTGTCCGTGTCCGGTTGTTTGCATGCTACAGGAGTTGATGGACGCTACTTTAAGTGTTAAGCTCGTAGCTAAATTCTGGGCTAACTCTATTTAGATTGCTATCGACACGCTAGAAAAAGACAATGATACGCGTGAAAGTATGTAATAAAAGTATTTAATGAAAATCAGTCATAATTAAGTACATACACAGTTCATGTAATGGATGTCATAGCACTGGTTTTATTCTTTTATTTAAATAAACGTCTTATATTTTCTATGATTAATTATGTCGTTAATATATATTTTAACCATTACACTTACTTAAAATACATAATTTACATAAGACGTACGAAGGATTTAAATAATTTACATTTTGTTCTAAAGGATATGTAGTTTTCACAAAATCATATGACGGAAGCCTTTGTCCTGAATTGGGACGACAAGTACATGACTTTAAATGTCGTTTATTATAGCTAAGATATAAATAAATAATAATAATTAGTATCTAAGACACGCTGTTGTATTGCTATTAGTAGCAGCAAATGAAGATATTTAAACATCGATAAAGATGGCCAGAGTGATGGAGGGGCCATAACCAAATATTATGGAACCTCATGAGATCTCATAATTATATGTATCGGTTAATTTCCAAAATTGAGTTTTTAATTAATTTTCTCAGCAGGTTTAATAAATCAACATTTTGTTTAAATAAATTATCTAGATTGTGTACCAATTAATAAAATCAATTGTCTAACAGAAGTCAGAATAACAATCCCCTTCAAATATTTTGTAAATCAAGGGTTTTAATAATAAATTATTTAATTTTTTTACAAAAATAATCTAAGCGATAATAGAGAAATGTTGAACACATTGTTTTATTAATAAAATATCATTTTCATATTAATTAAGGTAAAAAAATAAATAAAAAAATAGCAGCCTTGCGAGTAGCGAAATGTTGGCGGACAGTTCTGGTGGGTATTGGAATATCTTAGTTACAGTTCAGGTCCCCTGATAGAATATACTATGTATAAATTTGTTAATCAGATTATAAATAAAAACACAAAACACTAATATTGACTTACAATTAAGTGAATATAACTTACGGCAATGTACTAGCAATTTTTTGTTATTATATTATGTTACACATTATTTTGTTCATGACTAATAAAGTTTAATTCAAGAGATCAAATTATGTTACTTAAGTACAAGTTCAAAATTTACTTAAACAGAAGTATTTAATCTACTTCATTAATTGTCATATTAATAGCATTTTATGGCATACCGTTTCAAAAATAGTCAAAATAATATGTAAGCAAACCAAAATTTCACACAATCCAATTTCTATACCTATCTAAATGACATTAAATATATTATATTAGTTTTTAAACGCAGCTTACAACTATGGGGGCCATTACAAAATATGTATTTAATAACGATAAATGTAAATTCGATACTCTATTGCGTATTTTAAAGTAGGCGGGTTACATAACCAAATCGGACTATTTACGCCTTAGTGCGCCTTACCGGTTACGGTTATAATAAGTACGAATACAAGAAAATATTGTGCGTGAAATATGTTCGTCTTACAAAAATGTACTCGCTGATCACTTGTGTAATCATTGTTGACTACAAAAAGCTTCGATATTAACTCGATAACAGCAAGGTTAACTGGGTATACTTTCTACTAAACAAAAAGTTTACGTACCTATCGCCTCGGACGACAAATAATTCTAGTTCTTCAGGAATAAGTTGGACTTAGCTTATGTATGTTGTTTATACTAGGCAGAAGTATCTGTAGTTCGCGAACCTCCCGCTTTGTGCGTTTGTGGTTAGCTGGTGATGAGTAGAGTTCAGTCGATGGACAGCTGCGACATGAGCAGGTCGGGCGGCGGCGGCAGGCCGGGCTGCAGCGTCACGGCCACGCCGCGGTTCAGCGACACGGCCGGGTAGAACGCGCCGCGCAGCCCCGTGAACGCTATGTCGCCCTGTTAACATACATCATGTTGTTACTATCTATGTTTGGTACGCAAAATACGCACTTGAACGTGGAGTTGCGGACACCAACCCGTGACAATATACTACTATCTATCTCGGGATGCAAGAACCAGCTTTCGAGTATACGGCCGGCAAACACAGGTTCCTGAAACAAGATTCTAGTGTTCCCAAGCTCTTCGTTACCTTTGAGTAAATAAACTATAATCCTGAGAGCAGTGACGGATTCAAGCTCGTCTAAATCGAAGACACTTTTATACCCGAGGAGCATACTCTTCTTTTCACATCTTCGCGAGGTAATAAAAAGCTGAGCGCGTGAGGTCCAGCAACACGCCCACACTGGCGCCGCGTGCAGCAACTTGTAGCACGTTACCTGCGGCTGGTCGTCGACGGTGAAGCTGAGCGTGCCGCGCGTGAGGTCCAGCAACACGCCCACGCTGGCGCCGCGTGCAGCAACTTGTAGCACGTTACCTGCGGCTGGTCGTCGACGGTGAAGCTGAGCGTGCCGCGCGTGAGGTCCAGCAACACGCCCACGCTGGCGCCGCGTGCAGCAACTTGTAGCACGTTACCTGCGGCTGGTCGTCGACGGTGAAGCTGAGCGTGCCGCGCGTGAGGTCCAGCAACACGCCCACGCCGGCGCCGCGTGCAGCAACTTGTAGCACGTTACCTGCGGCTGGTCGTCGACGGTGAAGCTGAGCGTGCCGCGCGTGAGGTCCAGCAACACGCCCACGCTGGCACCGCGTGCAGCAACTTGTAGCACGTTACCTGCGGCTGGTCGTCGACGGTGAAGCTGAGCGTGCCGCGCGTGAGGTCCAGCAACACGCCCACGCCGGCGCCGCGTGCAGCAACTTGTAGCACGTTACCTGCGGCTGGTCGTCGACGGTGAAGCTGAGCGTGCCGCGCGTGAGGTCCAGCAACACGCCCACGCTGGCACCGCGTGCAGCAACTTGTAGCACGTTACCTGCGGCTGGTCGTCGACGGTGAAGCTGAGCGTGCCGCGCGTGAGGTCCAGCAACACGCCCACGCCGGCGCCGCGTGCAGCAACTTGTAGCACGTTACCTGCGGCTGGTCGTCGACGGTGAAGCTGAGCGTGCCGCGCGTGAGGTCCAGCAACACGCCCACGCTGGCACCGCGTGCAGCAACTTGTAGCACGTTACCTGCGGCTGGTCGTCGACGGTGAAGCTGAGCGTGCCGCGCGTGAGGTCCAGCAACACGCCCACGCCGGCGCCGCGTGCAGCAACTTGTAGCACGTTACCTGCGGCTGGTCGTCGACGGTGAAGCTGAGCGTGCCGCGCGTGAGGTCCAGCAACACGCCCACGCTGGCACCGCGTGCAGCAACTTGTAGCACGTTACCTGCGGCTGGTCGTCGACGGTGAAGCTGAGCGTGCCGCGCGTGAGGTCCAGCAACACGCCCACGCCGGCGCCGCGTGCAGCAACTTGTAGCACGTTACCTGCGGCTGGTCGTCGACGGTGAAGCTGAGCGTGCCGCGCGTGAGGTCCAGCAACACGCCCACGCTGGCACCGCGTGCAGCAACTTGTAGCACGTTACCTGCGGCTGGTCGTCGACGGTGAAGCTGAGCGTGCCGCGCGTGAGGTCCAGCAACACGCCCACGCCGGCGCCGCGTGCAGCAACTTGTAGCACGTTACCTGCGGCTGGTCGTCGACGGTGAAGCTGAGCGTGCCGCGCGTGAGGTCCAGCAACACGCCCACGCCGGCGCCGCGTGCAGCAACTTGTAGCACGTTACCTGCGGCTGGTCGTCGACGGTGAAGCTGAGCGTGCCGCGCGTGAGGTCCAGCAACACGCCCACGCCGGCGCCGCGTGCAGCAACTTGTAGCACGTTACCTGCGGCTGGTCGTCGACGGTGAAGCTGAGCGTGCCGCGCGTGAGGTCCAGCAACACGCCCACGCCGGCGCCGCGTGCAGCAACTTGTAGCACGTTACCTGCGGCTGGTCGTCGACGGTGAAGCTGAGCGTGCCGCGCGTGAGGTCCAGCAACACGCCCACGCCGGCGCCGCGTGCAGCAACTTGTAGCACGTTACCTGCGGCTGGTCGTCGACGGTGAAGCTGAGCGTGCCGCGCGTGAGGTCCAGCAACACGCCCACGCTGGCACCGCGTGCAGCAACTTGTAGCACGTTACCTGCGGCTGGTCGTCGACGGTGAAGCTGAGCGTGCCGCGCGTGAGGTCCAGCAACACGCCCACGCTGGCGCCGCGTGCGATGCCTCCCGCGGCGCGCCCGCCGTGCGCGCCGCCGTGCACGAACCACGAGCGCGACCCATCGATGTACATCGCCCAGCCTAGCGCGTCACTACCTGCACAATGAAAACGTTCCATCAATTATGAATTTTGGGCTAACATAGGATGATGGGATGTTATGCCTCCGTAACAGTTAGTTCAACAACAGTGAGTTGTGTACTGAATGGTGCAGTTACCAAAATCAATGGTGATAATTTCTATGCCATTGTTTGCACGCTGCAGGAGTTGATGGACGCTACAGAAAATTCTAAGCTCGTAGCCAAATTCTGTTCTAACTCTATTTAGATTATTATCGACACGCTAAGAAGAAGAAGAGAAGTTAGTTCAGTAGTGGTGCAAAGACAATTTTCCTGGTTTCAGCAGCTCCAAGAATAGCAGCCTTATCTGAATCTCATCCACACTAATATTATAAATGCAAAAGTAACTCTGTCTGTCTGTCTGTCTCGCTTTCCTGCTAAAACTACTGAACCGATTTAAATGAAATTTGGTACACAGATAGTTTAGAACCTGAGAAAGGACATAGGCTACTTTTTATGCCGATAATTTCCAACCTCCACGCGGGCGAAGCCGCTGGCAAAAGCTAGTTGATTATAATATGGTCTTTTTTAGAAGCTAGGTCAATTTCTGCAATGTATGGAAGTGTTGATGAGCTAAAGAAAACTCTTACACGGGAGTGGAACAAAACGGCGCAGGACTATATTTGTAAATAAAATGTTTCAAGTCAAAATCCCTTTTTAAAACCCATCTTATATATGTTTGTTTAAAACCACGATCACGTGGGCATTACGGAGTCAGACTGAAAGGTTTTAGAACAGGCCAGTAAGAAAAGCAGCCGATGAAAAATATATTGAAAATTTCGAATTATGAGAGAATGTTTAAACCTTACACCCATGTGACAATAGCGAAAGGCAAAACCACATAATGATTTAGACTAAGGAGTTTGTGAAGGTAGGACTTGTAGACTTAGGAGCTTGGCTATACATGAGATCTGGTAACTTATTGGCAGTGCGAGCCATATGGTCTCGTCTTCGCAATATTTTACATGAAAATGTTTTTGTTGGGTACTTTTATCCCGGTAGTATGTTCCTGTGGCATAATTTTCAAGCCCCACGCGGGCAACGCAAAGGGCAAAAGCTAGTTATCGATAAAATTATAGTGAAGTGCGACTCGTATTTAAATGTTTTTTGGCGTTTATGAAGAAGTTCAAATAAAACTGATTTTTTTGGAGATCGAACTGTCCGCGCTATTCTTACATTAATAACACCATCTTTATATATATAATTCTACTGTACGTGTCTATGTCACTGAACTCCTCCTAAACGGCTGGACCGATTTGAATGATTTTTTTTTATGCTTTTGAGTGGCACCCAAATGGTTTAGGCGGCCCCTAAACGATCAATTAAATTGTGCAATATCACGAATTGTGTAATATTATTGACCGTATAGGGTTGATATTGAAGATTGTGCAATGATTGAATGAAAGTTTGAGCATGTTTAATTTTTATTGCACCATATTTTTCCATTGCATCGTGTAGGGTCAGTATTGCGCAATATTTTTTAGTATGTGTTTTATCTTGAACGAGGAGTACACGGGAATTTCTGGCGGAAAATCAGACGCGTCGCTTGGGTTTTTGTTATATTTTTCCAAAAACTGAATTGTGATGAATTTTACGGAAGAAAGTGGTGTAGTTTTGTGTTGTAAACTGTATTAATACTATTTTCCGACTGAACACGAAAACATTGCGCAGTTCGTATTATTGTGCAATATAATTGATCGTTTGGACTCAAAGCGCCTATCAATCTTATTGTACAATAAAATGTATTGTACAATGTTATTGTAGGTCTAGGGGCCGCCTTAGATTCACTATTGGACCCGGTAGGTGGCGCTGCTATCGAGTTCTAGGAAACAGGACAACGTCTGTACGGTCAGCTAGTATAAATACTCTGCTGCACTGCTACTCGATACCTGGAGTCCATTGCCACTCCCAGTACAATTTCCATGGACTAAATAAATTAAATTGAACTGTACCATTTCATTGATTATTTAATTGCACAATTTTTATGACAATTTTTTTTATGTAACTCTTATGTAATTTTATCTAATTGCTATCTAATTGTTATCTAATTTTACCCTTTTTTATACCTATTTTCATCTTAAAATATTAATTTTGTATAATCCTTTACTTTTTACAAAATTTTATCCAATTTTGTAATTTAATAAACTGTGTGATTCTATGTTATAACTAATATTGACCTATAACTTGTATGTGTGGTGCAAACTGTCAGTATAAGTTGGTTATCAATAATAAATAAAAAATAAAATAAATAAATAAATATAAACGTATACTAAATATTTACTCGGACAAAAGCAATGAAAATTATAATAAATAATTATTCTTTTCGAATAGTGAAGTCTAGTAATTCATTTTCTTTTCCATTTCGTGATTTTGTCGTATTGGCTCCGTCTGAACAACGTCCAATTTTGAATACAAAAAGTCAGAAGATCGTATCCTAGGTGATTTTGTTTTTTTAATAGCGCTGTGTTTACATTGCCCGTCTAGGCGGTAACTTTATAACGCGGTGCCCACGCACCAAAGCAAGTTCGTCGATGAGGTATCGTGTCTTTGTGGCTTTGTAACTTTTAACATAATATTGATACTTGCATGCAACCCAGTTTTGTTTTGGGTAAATAGTCTGACATTACTGAGGACGTTAACAAAAAAAATAAGATCCTGCTATGCATCATAGAAGTATTGATAAGGCAACTCACACGGGAGTGGGACAAAATATTTGTGAAAGTTCGGAAAATTATAGAAAATTTTACCAAGTGTTTGATTCCATGGGTATTATGATGACAAATTGGGGTTCTTGTATAAAATAAACTGTATTTTACGTAACTCATAAAACATAAAATTGATAAAATAATTCTTAGAACTTCGTGTTAACGTTATTTTCGGCCACCCTTTATTTTCGTTGACCAACAGACGAAAGTTTTCAGGGCATGAAGCAATTGACTGGGAATTTCCTTCAAAATCCTTTGGTACGATAGAACGTGTGATTCGCAATTAGGGTGCAAATCTCACAAGGTCTAGAAAACAACAAAAAAAAAAAAAAAAACATGTAACTGACCGAGCATCTTATCCCTAGCGACGTCAGCCCTTGCGATGCCGAAGGCGGGGTCGGCATCACCGTCGTACCGGTCGATGCGCAGGCGCCAGTAGTGCAGGCCGCGCGCCAGTGGCTGGTCGGCCAGCGCCACGCGAGGTTGCCAGCCCGTCGCCGCCGCGCCCAGCCCGTCCGCGCTCAGCGTCACGCCGCCCTCCGCGTCGGCGCAGCGGGCGTCCCATGTGAACCATGCCACTGGAACAAAACAAGACTTTTTAAACTCACAATAAAGCGTTAACGTACAGACGGCAGCACACAAAGCTACTACAATCTGTCAAATTTCTTTAATAGGTTTTCAACTTTATCGCTAAAGTATTAGGTTTAAGACTGATTGGGAAAATTTGACAGTTTCGGGCAGCTTCATGTGCTGGCGTCTCACACCTTTATCTCCATGCGGGTAGGTAGGCTGACACGACAGAGCGCCACCTGCACACACACATCTATACTAATATTATAAAGCTGAAGAGTTTGTTTGTTTGATTGATTGAACGCGCTAATCTCAGAAACTACTGGTCCGAATTGAAAAATTCTTTTTGTCTTGGGAAGCCTATTTATTGAGGGAGGCTATAGGCTATATAACATCACCCTACAACTAAAAGGAGCGGAGCAGTAATGAAAAATGTTGTAAAAACGGGGAATATTTATTCCTTTTGAGAGTTTCCGTTGCGTGCGCTGCGTAAACGGTTAAAGTAACGCAAAAATTATGTATGACGGAATTGTTCCTCTTAAAAAGTTCTAAAAAAAAGTCCGCGAGAGCATATGTCTATCTTTTAAGGTTGACTCACTATAACTCAAAAGGAGCGAGCAGCAACGAAAAATGGACGAAAACTAGCAGGCAAATCGATGCGACGGGAAGGGTCAGGGGAGCAAAAATTTGACGCGGACGAAGTCGCGGGCAGAAGCTAGTCTTTACATAATCCTTTTTGTTTACGTTCATACATGCACATCTATTTCGAGGATAATCTTTAGTATATCCGAGCTGCTAGGTAGTTTAGCTGTAATTGGATTATAATAATGCATGCCAAGATGGCAAATAGTGAATTTCTAATCGTCATTATTCTCTTGCCCTTATCCTAATTTATTTGGGGTAGGGGCAACAAACAAGTCTTTTACTTCCATACCTGCTCTATTAGTCGACATCTCTGTAGTCACCCCCTTTCTAGCCTTCCACACAACCCATCCATCATCTCTTTTACATTCATACTCGCAATTTACATTACGACATTTTCTGCATCGTATGATGACAAAACGATTGCCGCAAAATCTTTCGTGTTTTTCTTAACGTTTCAATGGAGAAAAAAATACATATTGCCTTTCAGCAGTACTTTTTTAATTAAGTCCTTTAGTAATAAAATCCCAATTTCATTCATACATCATTTCAATATTTATACCTGGAGAAGTCTGCAGCCCGATGACTTCACTGTATGGCCCCTCTCCGGCGCCGTTGAATGCTTTCACGCGGGCACTATACAACGAAGCATAGTGCAACCCGTCTATGGTGCAAACTGTCTCGCGCCCGCAATATACTTCCTGCAAGCAATAGAATATACTTATTATCGCATAAGTGCTAATTACAAAATATACCTAAAAAAACATAGATTACAGGCCTTTGTTTTCATTTAGTATTTATATCTTTTTCAAAACAAAAACATAAAAATTGTCAGACGATAATTATCTTGTTTCAAATGATTACAACATTTCGGTAAACAATGAGATAGCATTAAAAGTAGTATTATGATGGTACGATGGCTTATCAATCTATAAAAATACGCCACAAGGCCACATTAGCTTACGTTAGCACACATAGATGATGTACTATAAATTAAACTAACTATGAGTAATGAGATGAGATGAGGCATATGGTTATCCAAACCATATAAATCAAGGACGTTTTTGGCTTTAGGTAGGATTATCTGGAAAATATTTGTTGAGACCGCTCCTCTCAACAACTTTGCGTACACGTACCACACACATCAGTCAGCTGTTGAATGCCTCTACACAGTGTACATATTTTCTTGCTTGCATTTGAACCAATATTTAACGTTGTACCTAATTTATTTGTTTTTAAACAATGCATGTTATAGTAGGGGAGCCCATGCGGGGATTTCGGGATTTACTCGAGCGCGGCAGATTAATATACAGGGCGATACCTTGTACCCCCTTAAGTACCTCCACCATATATGAGCCCCATATATACGGCCGCCCGTCAAGGATAACGGATCAGATTAGTAAAAAAAAATAGATCATCAGACTTTCTCGAGCGCGTCAGATTAAGGTAGGGTAAGTTAATTAATTACATGCTAAAAAGTGTATATTCCACTAATCTGACAATTTGAGAGTGACGTAAAGAACGGAGACGGCTACAAGGTTGTAAAAAAAAACGTCATCTCGACATTCTCGAGCGTGACTAATTTTTTTTTTATTTTGAAGGAAATAATTCATGGAAAACGAAAAATATATAATCTGACGATTTCCACAAGCCGAAGTAACAAAAATTCGTCGATAAAGTTCAAAACGTTGAGTGCCGATCACGCGATATCGTGTGATTCGTCGGCTCTGTATTATGGCCGATCGCGATATCGCGTGCTTGCTACTAACAATTTTGTATGCGCTCTTAAATCTGTGGCCATATTGGATTAACCATCAATCTGTGTTTGGCACTCAACGTGTTAATGCGTGCAGATGCGTGATGCCAATATTCCCCTCTCCGCATTTCTATAATATAATAATAATAATATATCCACAACTATCACACAACTCCATCTAGTCCCAAGCTAAGCAGAGCTTGTGTTATGGGTACTAGACAACTGATAAACATACTTATATATTTCTAAATACATACATATTATAGATAAATTACACCCAGACACAGAACAAATGATCGTGCTCATCACACAAACATTTGTCCTGGGTGGGAATCGAACCCACGACCTCCGGCATAGCAGTCAGGGTCACTAACCACTAGACCAAAAGGCCTGTCAATTCTATTCCTCTCTCACTCCATCCCCACTCTGGTTTCTGTTGCCATGGCGCCAAAACAGCTGATCACACAGACTCGTTCGTGGCATGATATTGTTAACACCGTCACGGTAATAATATCTAACAGTATTTTGACTCGGCCTATCCTTGGAATACTTGAATTTCTTTTTTTTAGAGTTCGTAAATATTATATTTTTATAAAAAAATCAAATGTTTGGTTTTTAGTAAAAGTGACAAAGGTGGAATATGTAAATTATGTCAACTTTTATTGATTCAAATCCTGCGATCTAGATCGTGTATCGATTCAATGATTTACGATCCAAAGGATCGATTCAAATCAAAAGATCGGGCACGCCAGGCTAGGTAGGTCACTCGTGTGTCACTTTTTTCACCCTAGCCAGTTACTTATTTAATAATCCAGGTATTTTACTGGGTGGAAAAGCAAAATACTTACCTATTAATGAATGAAACAAATTTCGTACTATTAGGTAGGTACATAAAAATATAGTCTTTCCTTTCGGAGTTTCCAAGTAATTAAAAAAAATAATATCGTAGTAATCATCTTGCACTGATTATTATCAAATATTCATAAATTACACGCTAACTGCTTACAACAAAACCATCAATCACACCGCCCGCCGTCCGTTTGTCAAAGCGGTGCGTACGGGACTGCTGACGTACTCGGAGTGTACCAGACTCGAGGCGCGTAGACGACTTGCGTTCCGAGCGTTTGTATGAAGATAGAATACTGTTAGATATTATTACCGTGACAACATTTTGTTGTTGTTCTTATTGTTGTTTGTTATTGGGTTCGGGATAATTTAATTTAAACCAATTAAACCAAAATCGCACAAAACCAATTTAATAAACTAATCACAAACACCGCAGTAATTAGAAACGTTAAACAGAATCACTTGTCTCGCTTGTACGGTATCGCTTGAATCGTATTCGATCGCATTCGTAACCCAACTGTCCCTCTAGCTAGTCCAATAATCCGCTTTTTATATTCGTCGCAGAACATTCTCTTAATAACGCAACTCTTTGCCAACATCTATTCTACTTAAAAAACATACATTTTTTTATTTGCTTACTATTTCCTGAGCTTTTCAATTAATTAAGTTCAATGATACAAAAACAAAATTGTCAGATTAGGCGAATCCCTTCAGATAATCGTCAGATTATGAGATAGCACGTCTAGGACATAAAGATGAACCATATATATCTTAATCTGACGCGCTTGAGTTTGTCAAAATGGCGATTTTTTTTTGCACATTCTAATAATGGCTGCGCGTTTGCGTCACATCGAAATCGTCAGATTATTGAATGAGAGCTTCTTCTCCAAAATCGCACAAAACCAATTTAATAAACTAATCACAAACACCGCAGTAATTAGAAACGTTAAACAGAATCACTTGTCTCGCTTGTACGGTATCGCTTGAATCGTATTCGATCGCATTCGTAACCCAACTGTCCCTCTAGCTAGTCCAATAATCCGCTTTTTATATTCGTCGCAGAACATTCTCTTAATAACGCAACTCTTTGCCAACATCTATTCTACTTAAAAAACATACATTTTTTTATTTGCTTACTATTTCCTGAGCTTTTCAATTAATTAAGTTCAATGATACAAAAACAAAATTGTCAGATTAGGCGAATCCCTTCAGATAATCGTCAGATTATGAGATAGCACGTCTAGGACATAAAGATGAACCATATATATCTTAATCTGACGCGCTTGAGTTTGTCAAAATGGCGATTTTTTTTTGCACATTCTAATAATGGCTGCGCGTTTGCGTCACATCGAAATCGTCAGATTATTGAGATGAGAGCTTCTTTTTAGGTTCACTTAACATCCCTTTAGAAAATCTGACGCGCTCGATTATTTTCATTTTTTTTCCATTTTCAACCCCCACGTACGACTACCCCCATCATACAAACGATCAGATTAACATACGTACCTTATTCAAAATACGTAGGACATGGATCCTATGAATATCTGACGCGCTCGAGTAAGTCCATGCAAGTTTTTTTTTACATATTTGAAAATATATAGCTGCTCCCCCCACCGATGAAAAGGTATACATTATATAACATTTTGTTTTGTTGTCATCTAAGCTTTGCAACCCAATAGGTATCTTTGACGCTCGAGTAAATCCACATTTAGCATCGTGGGCTCCCCTACTATTATAGTCCACTCAAGGTTTCATTTTGCTCTACCACGACCTATATTCAGTGAATATTGGCTGCTTATATTCTAGTCTTGTCGTGAATTGAAAGATGACATACAACAGTTTATTATCATTGATACTTTTGGTGATGAATAACTGGCATCTTCCAACCATTGTTCGCTTGAAACAATCGCCAGCCCGAAACTTGATTTTATAATGAAAAGAATGACAAACCGCAATGATGGCTACGGGTGACTATTTGTGGAGCTTTGATTCTATAGCCGTGCGTTGATCAAAGAATATTAAAACACACAGCATTACGGAACAAGTACAAAAGGTTAAAGGTAAATTTGTTAGAAAAAACTATCTTCTCTGGAGTTATATTCTAAAATTTCCTTTCAACACATTAAATATTGAATTCATCATTTCAGCCGAAAGACGTCCACTGCTGGACATAGGCCTCCCCTAAGCACCGCCACCTCGACCAATACCGTGCCTCACGCATCCAGCGAACTCCTGCGGCCTTCACCTGGTCATCGGCCCATCGTGTGGGAGGCCTTCCAACACTACGTGTTCCAGTACGCGCCTTACCCACTGCCACTTAAGTTCGGCAATTCTTCGGACTATGTAGGTTACCTTGGTTCTCCTGGTTCTCTTGGATCTCTTAATTTCTCATTCGATCGCTTACTCTACAACTCGTAAGTCGAGACCACTGGGCCACCACTGCTCTCTAATGTCTAATATTGAATTGCATGCAAAATATTGGCAATGAAGATTGAACTCATGCTTACGCGGAAGGGCCCGCCCAGTCCGTCGTCGAGCTCGAGTACGTAGCCGCGCACGGCGTGCGGCTGGGCCGGCGCGCGCCACGCCAGCGTGCACGAGCAGCCGCGCGCCGCACACGCCTCCACCGCCATCTCCGGCGCGCCCGGCGCTGTGTCAACACCGGATTATATTTAAACAACAGTTGAAGAAACAAAGAAATGTTGATACAGGTCAGGGCTATTTGGTGACTGCCTAATACCTTCCTTTATTTTTTCGCGGCTTGTTCCGCATTTTTCCCTTTTTTGTAACAAAACTTTAAAATGTATTGAATTTTTGAGTTATGTAGTGTAAATTAATTTGGCAGTCAGAAAAAAAAAATGGCGGGGATTCGTTTTTTTTTTTTTTTTTTTAAATGTCTTCTTTTTGTCAAAATCCGTTCGGTAATTTAGAAGAACAACGCGGTCACACCGACAGACATGAAAAGCGACTTTGGTTTCAAATAATCTTTATAGAAACAGAGGGGTAATTGCGGAACTTTTTATCGGTAGGAATTGGTTTAACATTCATAGTTAAACAACATTCATTGCGTTATTTACGTTGCGGAGCCACAATTTATTCCAACAAATGACGCAATGGTTTAGAAATAATCTTCAATCCCATTCAGATTCTGATAAATTGTGCGTTTCGCAATTAGGGTGCAGGTCAATAAGAAACATTTTTAACCGCATACCAAATAGTTAAAAAAAACAATGACATTCGTTCAGAAACTGAAACATCTGCTCATCATTCTACTAATGATTGGGTTATGGAAATGCGATAGCAGTAGCCATGATATTTATTTGTTGCATTTGGGGTTAGCCAAAACAGTCCTCCGTCCACCTACCTTAGTTAGAAAACAAAAGGTTGAAGATATAATAATTTTGTTTTTAATAAGAACATATTATTTACCTGATGACTTCATTAGGCATTCCGCCGCTGTATATCCAATGTAGCAAAAGAAATTGGGAAAGATAGAGTTAATGATAAATTATGTTTATTTCTGTAATTATGTTTACGTGGAAATGTGGGTGTCCTATAGGAAAACCCCTGCTCAACTCTTCGGGAAACAAGGCGTGATGTTATTTGTTTAGGTTTATACAAACACTTTTACACGACAATAATGTTTTAAAAACTAGATGAGGTCGATTTTTCCTATTCAACTGGTTTGAGGCGAAACATCGAAACTCAGAGGTCAATCTCCTTAAAGTCTAGACATTATCTTGGTCAGATCATGTGAGGATTATTATAGATTAGTATCTGATATGGGCTTTAAGGAAAGAACTACAGATTTGAATGGAACAGTACGTTCAGTGAAAAGAATAACAGTGGAGTTTCTTGCCGGCTCTTCTCCATAAGAATCAACTATTTGGAACTGTGCACCTAACCTAGCTTCTGACATTTCATAAGTGCCCATGTTGGTTTATGTGAAATAAAAATATTTTGAATTGATTTGATTTGCATGCATTATTACTGGACAAAACTTAAACGTTTACCATATAGGATTTCTGTGTAAAGATGAAAATCATTAATGAATGTTTTGAAGGTAGCATTGTTAATTACTAAAGACAGCTGGTAAACTTACGTATGCATTCCACGAAGTTCATACTTCTAACGGTACGTAGTACCGGTTCGACGTCAAGTGTGAGTGCGGGGGCGGCGGGGGGTGAGTCCAGCGATGAACACAGGTTGGAAGCGGTCTCCTGCGCTCTCGCCGACAGTATGTTCCCCACCTGACAAAGTTATCATTTGCTACAAGGATTTAGGAGAGGCAGGATATTTAGATTTTCCATCAAGAATCAGAGTCAGGTTTTGTGTCTGATTTTCTAGGAGGCTCGCCACCTGCCTAAGCCTCCTGAAAAAACATTACGACAAAAAAAAAAGAACAGTACATAGTGACGAATAACTTTAATTTCGAAATTAGGTGTCTTTGGATCTGTATTTTAGTTTTTTCCCCCTAACTTACGAAATTAAATTTATTTTTCACTTTTTAGATACGACACCTATCCCACACCAGTTCGTATATCTCTAGTTACTACGCAAGCAACAGTGACAGGAAGTATAAGAACATCATCAAGATACACAAAGTAGATTACATTCGTATTATCGAAGCTGACGCAAAAACTACCCTAGCAAAACTAGATAAGACAATTTATATGGGATCACCCCTCAGGCACACCCTATCCATTATAGAATTTTCGAAATCAATCCTCATTGCTGAAGGAATCGTGTAAAATATGTAAAAAAAAAACCAGAAGAATTGAGACTCTTCTCCTTTTTGTAGTAGGGTAAAAACAGGTGTCATGTTATGCTATGCGCTCATTGAAAAAATTACGTAACAAATTAGTGTAACAATGCAACAGAACAAATAATTTATAAAGGGACTTCAAATACCAGTATGGTGCATGCTCCATAGCTATAACATACTATTTTCTTTTGTTTAGAACTGTCTGGAATGTAGGTGTCAAAGATTTGTTTACATTTCTGAGATAGAAAGCTTTACTCATTGATATGAGACACCTGATATAACAAAACAAGTACTTAGAAATTGCTTTTCCCATATGAGATAAGTTTTACACAGAAAAATATATACATTATGTTCTTCCTTATCTTCATTTATGGATAACCCATCAATTATGTTGAGGCCTATTAATGTGGTACAGTATAACATGGCAGATAAGCTTTATCAGTGTGACAGTACATAATGTAATACTGTTTGCAGATACCAGCACACATTAGAATGAGGTCAATCTAATAATATTGAATTGATAAGTTAAGTTTGTCAATATTTGGAGACATTCAAGAAATCAGTCAGTGTGCCCAAAACACATTGGTGTACCAAACATACTTTTATTAATTTAATATGCCTAATAGATTAAATGGTTGATAAATTCAAAACAATAATAAATAAATCCTTTCATCATTGTATCATATGTCCTTAGCAAAGCATTTAGACATCTTATTATTTGCAACATTAAGGTCATTAAGGTCACAATTTATGAGGTCTGGTAAAAGCAGTCAACCTAAATTAAAATGTAGCCTTAAATTTTAATGTGATACCTAACAAACTTTGCCTTGATTTAATTCACACTAAAATTTGAAATTATGATTATTTTTTACCTGTAGGAAGGCTGCATGATCTGATTCTTTAAGAGCTTCAATGGAGAAGTGTAATAGTGCGGTTGCTTCCCGCAGTTTCTGAGCAGCATGTGATGTGAGCGACCGCATGTTGGTTATGGCCTGAGACCGTGTGTTCCGAGCCGCACGTATCAGCTCATCTCGTCTCCTCTCTATGGCACGGGTTACTTCTGAACAAGTGTGGTCTATTTGTTTTTCCAACTCTTCACAAGATTCCTGTTACATAATAAGACAGTTAACATTTTCTTCATATTTAATCAAGATTAGTATTGTTTGCAAACCTCTGGAAACACTAATGTTTTGAAATGATACTTCAAAAGATTTACAAAACTGGTTTTCTTAGAATAAATAAAGAATGCAATATTATTGTATTTGTCTGTTATTTCAGTCTTTGTAGTCCAAATAACAAAGTACTTACATTAATTTTATCACCTGTTCCTTTTACTAACTGTATATATTCTGTCATGGCTTTGGCTTGTTCAGATAGATGTTGCAATGATTGTGATAATTCAGTCTGAAATAAAAATTGTTAAGCAATGTTGAATATGGGCCAATAAGTCAGCAAATTGGCAATCTGAACCAGATCCTTCCAATAGTACTAAAATTGATTAGTGTAAGGCAGCAGAGAACAGAACAGAGGCAGGGACTTGTTAATGTCAGATAGGCCCAATAAGTAATAAATTATCTTGTATGATCTGGGTGGTGGTACTGTGCTTCCAAAATTGAGTTCAAAATATGTTACATCAAATGAGTTCTAAATTACCTTATTAGCTCTAGCAGCAACGGACAATGCCTGTGTTTCATGCGTTGAGTGCCTTTCAGCAAGACAGCGCTGACAGATAGGTACTAAGCAGGCGTTGCAGTAGAGGACAGGGGGCGAGCCATGATCGGCGCACGTGGTGCCCAGCGGCCGCAGCTCATGCTGCGCCAGCGGGCCGCGCGTGGGGTGCCAGGCGTCGCGGCAGCCTGCGCAGTACCGCACCGAGCACTGCTCGCACCGCACCACCGCCGCGCGCCGCTCCCCTTCGCACATCTGACAGGCCTCCTCGGCGGGCGGAGCACCCGTGACCCCACCAAACCGCTCAACAATAGTTCGCATAACGCGAAACGGTGGAAGTCCCTCTGCTCCATTGTCGTCCAAGTAAACTAACTTATTGCAGGAAGGGCATGATATTGTAAATGCTGCGCTCGAATACGCGGGCGCCGCCGGGGTTCCTGCGTAACTATTAGGCCTTGATCCACATACTACTCCACTGTCAGTTTCGCTAGACACTGAGGCTTTGTCCGCTTCTTGATAATCGTTCGAGGCTGCAGAATTATCTCCTTCATGTATATGAGTCTGTAAATTTACTGCACAAACTCTACAAAGTGCATGTCCGCAAGGCAGT
The DNA here is from genome assembly GCA_932294355.1 of Aporophyla lueneburgensis. Classification (NCBI taxonomy): domain Eukaryota; kingdom Metazoa; phylum Arthropoda; class Insecta; order Lepidoptera; family Noctuidae; genus Aporophyla; species Aporophyla lueneburgensis. The sequence goes on along the minus strand of OW028746.1, from coordinate 12,769,426 downwards.
AATACTGGTTCCCTGTAGAATTCTTTACAAACAAAACATCTTATCTCCTCTTCCATTTTGTTCTAACTGTAGTGAAGCATAAACTCGCTGTGACAATAAATTTTAATTCACTTTACATACTCTTAATTACTCATTATCATTGTTTGAGTTTATGTTAATAATAAATAAATAAAATCAACAATAAAAATAACGCAGCATGCATTGCATTACATTTGCAATACACAGGTAGACAACTATAGACAGCACAGTAGCACACAGTTCACACCACAGAGTACATTATTTTAACTGGTAGTTCACTCTGTCCACTGTCACAGAGTGTTGAAAAAAAGGTTAAACAAAACATCTTAGGGTTCAACCAGAATCGACTAAAACTTAAACTAATTCACGATTTACGGTTTTTCCTTAAATAAAAAACTATTTTAATTGTGTATGTATTTACTATTTCATATGAGTTCGCCGAAGAATTTTAACATAATTTTGTAGTTCCCATGGAAAAGCGAGCGGGCCTTTAGCTAATTTTGACATGACATGACAAGGTTGCTATAACGCCAAATAATACGCCATAAATTAATATCGTCGTGAGCGCTGTCCATTGAGTGAGCACTGTGAGCGCATTCACGAGCTTTCTGAATTGTTAACAGCACTCAGTTGTGATATTTTGATACCTTATTATTGATGGTAGTGCCGTGAGTGATTATGGTATGATCGCAATATTATATCCATCGAAATGTACCGTCGGTTGAAGTGTTGCCCAATATTAGTGCTCCACACAGTGTGGGCAAACAAAAGACGAATTTTCAAAATACCGGACCAGACAGGACAGTAATTGCATATGTATTTACGTTATTAAAGTCATCAATACAACCCTCTTCTAAAATATCATGGAATGACTTTTTCATGAAAAACTCAATTTCATGAAAAGTCATTGAATGGGATTATATTAGCTTAAATAGTTGTGTTGATATAATAATGATTATATTTGTGTAGAGCCATATTTGTTACGGTCGCGATTCATAAGCAGTGCCGGATTAGCCATGTAGCAGGAAGCAGCAATTGCGCCTTGGGGGGCCCCGGGCTTGTGCAAAAAAAAAGAAACTTCAGATCAAAGAAATTATACTAAGTAGCAATTCTTAGTGAGCGCTCGTCATACTGTAATTATTGTACAGGTACAATGCTCAGTAGCTGGAGCCCTAAAACAAATATGTATATACAAAAAATTGTATATTATTATGCCGCAAGTTGGTAACTCCAAAATAGAGGGAATCCCCTAATATTAACTGGATTCGATTCGAGCTGTATGTATGTATATATAACCCGACCACGAAAAATAGTTTTTAAATCATAACTAATAAGAAAATAGCAAAACGCATACTTCCTTTGATAAGCCTAATTCAACAATTACACGAGTTTATTTTCTTTTATGAGTGTTTTTTAACCCCCGACACAAAAAGAGGGGTGTTATAAGTTTGACGTGTCTGTCTGTGTGTCTGTCTGTGGCATCATAGCACCCGAGCGAATGAAGCGATTTCAATAAAAAAAAATGTATTAAAGGTGACTTATCTGCAAGTATTCTTAGACATGTTTGATGAAAATCGATTGAGCCGTTTAAAAGTTGTGGGGGGGAAAGTGGGGAAGAGTAACCAAATGTCAGCAAATATACTCGAGTGGGGTCTCTAATGAAAGCGCACTGAAAGAGAATATTGATGAATTAATCGAGAGTGATTAACCTTAAAGAGGCAAAAGGAGTGTGTAGAGATCGTAGCAGGTGGCGTTCCGTGGTTTCTGCCTACCCCAATGGGAAAAAGGCGTGATTGTATGTATGTAATCGAGAGTGTTCGTAGCTTCGTTTGATTCTACATTATATTAAGTATGTGCCTATAAAATGTATCAAATAAAAAATTAAATTTAATATTTTAAAAACCCCCTACACAAAAACCTAATTTCCCTTTAAAAAATAAAAGTAATAAAAAAAAACTCAATCCTAAAGTACCTAAGTTTTTAAAATTTAAAATTTTATTTTATTACTGGACTGTTTACATCGTGTTATAGTTTCTTAGTTTTTACGTGCTTGCTTTTGTGTTAGGTATTATTTCTGTTTTGCCAATCCCCGTGGACTTATACAAACTCATTATAATATGTCTGTTTCATAACAGTAAAATTGTACTAGATATATATTACGTTTGTTGCATCCCTGTTCACGATAAAATATCCAAGATTTATGATCGTTTGGCATATAGTATTCAATTTGAACGAATTTTGAATTACGTCGTAATTCTCGCAAACCAGCGATATGTCATTTTGCAAAAGTTTTGGAGCAACCTAAGTAATCAAAAGTCCCATCTGAGGAGTGTATTGAGACGCGCCACAGCGTCCTCACCTTCGGCCTAACGCAGGTCCTCACCGGGCATGGGTGCTTTAGGGAGTTCCTGTTCAGGATAAGGCGGGAGGAAACGCCCGGGTGTTTCATTGCGAGGATCGTCTGGAGGACACGGTGGAGCATACGGTGGAGGTGTACCCTGCTTTTTTTTTGTTTGTCGGTGGGAAATCATCATATTACGTCACCCGCTCTTGGGCGGAGCGGGAGGGCGTGTCAGACTTTTACTGACAAAACCCACCCGAGTTCCTTCAGTTGCCTATGTGCTAGGACCATGGTATCTCTTTCGAACAAATCTCATGACCCTGGCAGGCATCGGTCCTAGCAGACCCCAGACATCTCTTTGAGGCGCGCGTGGAACACTACGCGCCGTCGACACGGGCCTGGTCCTTACCAGGTGGCGAGCTACCCATTGCTCGCCGCCCGCAAGCTCGCGCCTACGGTGGCCGGGAGTCCGCGATCGACTGCCGACGCCTCCTGCGGCTAGTATAGTATAGTATAGCGTCCAAATAATGTTACGCATTTACTTGAGTTTGATGATCACAAACTGCAGCGGAGAACGTTTTTTTCTCAAAATTAAAACGAAATAAAAACATGTAAAGCAACACAGTGGGACAAGAACGTTTGAATGACCTCATCTAAAGAGCATAGAAAATGATTTACTTAGAAATATTGATGCGTTTTTCTAAATATTTTGTTTTATTTATATCCTTTTTAATAGGTAATGCAACTCAAGGGGCCCACATCCTGCCAGGGTCGTGAGATCTGTTCGAAATAGTTACCGTGGCCCTGGCATATGGGCAACTGAAGGACCACGGGTGGGTTTTAGTCAGAAAAAGTCTGACACGCCCTTCCGCTCCACTGTAGAGCGGGAGACGCCATTTGATGACTTCCCATCCACAAAAAAGGGCCCCCATCACAATTTTGCTACAGGCCCCGCGCTGGCTTAATCAGGCACTATTCATAAGTAGGTACGGATTAATATAGGCAATTAATATAAATAACAAAAGTTAAAATATAAATAAACTGGAGCTTCCGTTTCGTTCCGAAGCTTTGGTTTTACATGCTGAAATTTTTGTGGTTATATTCCAGCAGCGAATTGATTTTATCCTAAATGTTATGCAATCGATTTATCAAAATATAAAAGAACTAGCTTTTGCCCGCGGCTTCGCCCGCGTGGATGTCGGAAATGATCGCAAAAGGACGTACTACCGCGTTTAATGTATGAAATGCATTAATCCAGGTTATATAGGTAATAAGAGAGCAGTTGAGTGAGAGCAGTGGTGGCTCAGTGGCATCAGCCCCGACTTATGAATTGTAGGTCGTGGGTTCGAACCCAGGCAGGCTCTTTACTTTGTGTAAATATTTTCATCACCACTGCTCTCAAAACGGTAAAGGATAACATCGTGAGGAAACCGGCATGTCCTAGAACCAAAAATTCAAACACATGTGACATCTACCAACCCGCACTGGGCCCGCGTGGTAGATTACGGCCCACTCCCTCTCACTGAGAGGAAGCTTGTGTCTCAGCAGTGGGAATAATATAGGCTAATTATATATAGGTAATAAATACTATCTGTGTGCCATTTTCGACCCAGATCCAATGAGCCGCTTTTGCGTGATTGTGAAACAAACATCTAATCATACAAATGTTCACATTTATAATATTAGTAGTAAGTAGGTTTATAATTGATATTACTTCGGATTCATAGTTTATGAGAATATCATGTGTGTTTGATGAGTATTCAGAGTAAGAAGACTGTGAAATAGGGTTGGATTGAATTGATATAAGTCATCCACGCTCGTTCGTATTCTACCTATACAGACACTCAATCATTTACCAGACACCAAATCGATCATAGGAATTATAGGAATAGTACTTTTGCCAGTGGCTTCGCCCGTATAGTTGTCAGAAAATATCACCTGGGAACCTACTACCGGGATAAAGTATCCTTTATGGTAAGTATCCAGGATAAACAAAAATCCAAATTCATCCAAAAATCTAAACATCTAAGCCATATTCCGTGGTCTCTTACTTGGAATAATACAATAAGGTTTATTTTGAGTACTCGAACACACATGATATTCGCAATTACTATGAAGCCCAAGTAATATGAATTACAATCCTACTAATCCTGCACTATCAATCGCTTGGTACCGGTCGGGTGCCGGTACCAAGCGAGACGGCCGGACGCGGAACGGCCCGCTAGACGCTCTGCGGCTATTTTATTATAATCTCTGATATCTTCTAAAATATTAATTTTAATGATATGCTGTAAAGGGCAATTTTGATCTACATGAAATGCACAATTTATTTAAGGTATTTAATTGCATAAGGATTAATGCTGTATTGCTTAAAATCGCATTCATAAATAAGCCATTATTTCTCGTAAAAAATAAAGGATAAAAATGGTTATTATGGGTTATCCCTAAGAGTTAGACATATACCATCGCGGACTTTTTTGTAGAACTTTTTAAGGTGTACAATACTGTAGTACATTATTTTGAGTTATTTCGTAGGGTTCAGCCAGCGTTCGCAATGTAAGCGCAAAAAAATGTGTTTATTTATGACATCACATTAGAAACCTCTAAAATTATCAACGTTTCTTTACTATATTATGCATGTTACATACATATAAACCTTCCTCTTGAATCACTCTATCTATTAAAAAAACCTGCATCGAAATCCGTTGCGTAGTTTTAAAGATATAAGCATACATAGGGACAGACAGACAGCGAAGTGACTTTATTTTATAATATGTAAAGATAAATAAAATAATGGCAGTTTTACAAATGTTGGGCTTGCCACAATTGCGGCGGTACGTCCCCTCTTTGAGGAGTGGCTGGATAAGCGCCACGGGCTTCCTCGCCTTTTGCCTTACGCAGTTTCGGTGAGAACAACCTCCCGAAACAGCCATGTCCGGTGAGGACATGGCTGTTTCGGGAGGTCTCTGTTCCGGATAAGACGAGAGGAAAAACTCAGGCGTCATCGTTGTGTGGATCGCCTGGAGGACACGGTGGAGCATGTTGTGGATGTCTGCCTTGCCTGGGCGGAGCACCGTCGTGTCCTCGCGGAGGCGATTACTGGCGGCGATCTCTCGCGTCCAGCCCTGGTCCAGGCCATGGTACGGATCGAGAGTGGATGGCGAGCCGTCACCTCTTTCTGCAAAGCAGTAATACTCACGGAGCGGGTGAGGGAGAGGCACTCTTTGCACCCTCACGCCCTAGCCACTGCAGGAGACGCCCTGGGTGTCGGGAGTTCATAGCGAACTCCCGGCCACCAAAGGCGGCCAGCGAGCAATGGGTAGCTATTTTACTCTGAACATTTTTAAGAATAGTTTTTCTATTTGTTTGTTTGCATGAATGCCTACGTTATTCCTTGTGGAATACTATTGTTTCTCACACTTTTGAGTTGATGTGTAATGATGAAGATGAAAGGAACATGGTTTTGCTTTTAAATAGTAAAAAATAAATACAATTTAAATCGATAGTACACTAAAGTCAAATTCTGCCGCGGGAAACAGCTATTAAAATTTCAGCTTATAGTGAAAACAAATTAAAGTCCTAAGATTTCCAAATTCCTGCTGGAATTTTGTTTAGAGCATAAAATCCTGAAATTTCAGGACATATCCTGAGATATATTGTACGTTTGAATTTTTAATAGTTTGTTGAGATGTGGCAAGTGTGAGGACCCGTGATAACAAATGGCGTCGCCAAGGTGCGATTGAAATTTTATTTTACCGGTTTTCATAATCAGGCGATCGATTTAAGAAAATATTAGGTTTTTTAACCAGCCTAATCTACTGCCAACATTGAGAAAATAAATGTCATATCAATTTGTCAAATTGTCAATACATGGATTTGACTTGACAGTTTGTAAATAGGGAGATATTTGATAAGAGTTGTGTTTATCAACTTCCAATGTTTTTTATCTTTTTACATTGCCCGATTCAATTAACTATACACCAAATTGTAATGTAGATTAAGTACAATAGCTTAGTGGTTCGAAGCACACAAATTCAAAAATGGAGCTCGCGCTATCTTCTGACGATAGTTGCGATTCAGAAATGAAGGTGATGAAGAACGAATTGATTGGTAGGTAAACTATAATTTTTGATGTAGTTGTAGACGATATTTAAATACAACAGGATTAATTGAACTTATTGTTTAGAGTGAAATCATAGGCAACTAGTTTAGTCCTTTGATTTCATGTCAGCTTTATATTATTACCACTTTCCGATACTGGTCTGTTGCTGTTACAGCAATCCTAGTGATATTAATATTTAATTAAGTATACTTTTCATACATATTTCATTTTCATAGAATTTGGATTGGAGGAAGAGAATCTGAGCAAGGAAGAAATGAGTGATCTTCTGAAAGCTTTCAAGAATTCAAAATCATCAGAAAAACTAGAAGAAGTCGCTCGTGGAGAAGTAAATGTCAGTTCAGTTTGATTTATATATAACTAGCTTTTGTTCGCAGCTTTGCCCTCATGGATGTCGGAAAATATCCTAGGGGAACGTACTTACTGTGTGTACCGGCATTTTTTACCGGAGTTTCCTTGAAATTGCTGGTTTACACGACGCGCCAGTAAAGCTCCCAGTTGGTACCGTTTTTTTCCGACATCTTCAACAATCCTTGCATTGGTGAGAACTGTATGAAGATCTGTTTGGTAGTTTTTGAGTTTATCACATTCAGACAAACAAACACGACAGGAACTTTTGTTTTATAACATTATGTTGTGATTACACCCTTTTTATGCACTCAGTTTGCTGGATAGTCCATCATTGTATTGATGTATAGTTATGTTATAAAGCCTTTACACATTCTTTTAGAGTTCAGAAAGCTTACCCATACTTCTACTGTTACCAGGTACTTTTGAATGATTTCTGTAATCTAAAATATATCTAATAAACTGAAACATTTTTCTGTTTCAGGTTGACAACAATCATCCTAGTACCAGCGGTACCTCACCCAATAAACCCATGAAAAGGAGGTACTTAAATGTAAGAGACAGACGATTGCCATGGAGCTTACTACCCCCCACAATAACACCGGCTGAAAAAGCCCGTAGTCTAGCTGTTTATGTAAAACTTATGTCTCTGAACAGCTACCATCAGGCAAGACAGTCTGCTAACTTTGCAGCTTGGCCGCCACCGCTGCAGATTGTGGAAGGAAATACTAGAGTACAACCAGTCAGATCTACAAGGAGTGGCAGGTCTGTGCCCGTATATGCTGATTTTGATGATGATTCTTCTGACCTAGACTTTGTCATCACTAAGACTAAGAAAAGAAGGGTGTCAGGTACTGATCATAACGGGAGTGATGGCATTTACACTAACAAAGTTTTGAGCTTAAAAAGAAAACCATCTAAGGATGACATTAATAGACCTGTAAAGGAAGCCAAAATGAGTACAGATAAATTAGATGGGTTATCTTCTGTGATTCCTGTAAAGCCTAAGAAAGACCTGTTTACTTTAATTGAAGACTGAAGCACTACCTATCCTCGAACTTTGGTTCTTTTAATGATTTTTTATATGATTTGAAGAAAATGGAAAACATTCTAACGCATCTTTAAAACAAGTACATTTTAAGGTGCTTTCGTTTTGTTAGATATCTATTTGTGTATAAACCAAATGTAATGGAATTAAAAGTGTAACTTGATGTCGTTAAACAAAGTCGATGTTTTAAATCCAAAATTTTAGAAGGGTAGGTTTTGTATATAATCTAAGTTCATAGAATAGTAGTCATGGAATTTGATTTCAAATACTGTTGAGAGCCATTAATGATTGGCTAGTCAAGTCTCATGGAATCTAAATTCTAAGGTGGATGACACAAGAAGTGTAGATTTTTCATCATGGAGAGTTATAGAAGTCTTAAATATTGTAATGCTTTTAGTCACAGCATGAACATTAAACGTAGCATGCTTGTTTAAAATTATTCTACTTTCTGCATTCTAGACAGTGTTCTAAGAATGGGACTGTCATTTTATTAAAATTATATTTTATATTATTTTGTTGTATTCTCAAATATTTTAAAATTCTATTGTAGCTTTAATAATTTTATCATAACAATCATGTTCTTATTGTAGTCAGGCTCTCAGTTAAGCTTAAGTTAGTATAGAAGCAGAGAAGAAATGATTGTTTTGTTTTTCTTTTTACATAATTTAATTATTCTATAGTGTGTTGGTATTGTATCGGTGCTGTATTGTGATTTTATTTAGTCCTTAAGCACAATGCTCCCCTAGCAAGTTAGCAAAGTTGTGCAATTAAAACATGTGTGTATTTTCACTGTTTCTGAGCAAGCAAGATCTGCTGTAAGTGTTTTCACAGTATAATGAGGACACAAAAGTGTCAGGGGAGTTAACTGAGTGCACAGTCAGAAAAGGTACCTTTTGCGAGTGGACATTGTGCTTTAAACATTAATTACCTACCTAATGTAAAGTTTCCTTATCAGCTTGTTATATGATAATAAGTTACGTAAAATTCCTATATTCAAAATTTTGTGTTAAGTTAATTTGGTCGTAGGTATGTTGAACTGCTTGAGTAACATGTATGTAGAGTGGTAACTTAAAATAAAACAACAAGTATTATTTCCGCATCTATACTTATGTAATATCCTATTATCAATAAGTCTTATAATACAATATACATGTTTCCATATACATAGAGTACATATGTACATCATAGATAATCAATTTGAGACTGGATTTATATAATACAATAAGCCTGAGGAAAGGAATTTATTGTTAACTAGCGACTCGCCCCTGCTTCGCTCGGTTCTTGGTAATTAAATATGCTTATTATACAGATAAACCTTCTGAAATAGATTCTGTAAACGATGTTGAAATCCGCATCAATCCATCGCATTTTTTTTTGTGTCAAGAGCATCGTGGTGACACCGTCAGACACGAAAAGTGACGGATAGAAGATGGATATCAACTAGTAGCCCAGTGTGTGGCTTCACACACCGTCGCTTAATGCTACTTCGTCGCAAAACGCGTTTTCTTTTCATACATTTACTTTCCATTCCGATAATGTTATAAGCGTAACCATGTTAACAAGCATCACGTCTCATTCTATAGTAATACCACTCCATTTGTGATTTTATACTATTAGTCCATCTGAACGTATTTAATGTATGTAAATCAATAACTTTAGATATTAGAGCTTTCTCATGACTGGGAAAAGTCAGGGGCATAAATGTAGAAATTTCGATATAAGGAGCCTAAGATTGCAATTATTTCGCTGATCTTTTGAAATAGCGCTAAGTCGTCTAAACCTACACCGATTAAATAAATAGGAATTCTTTATTATTATCATTGTCTATTTTTACTTCCCTCATTCCTGAAAGCAAACTTGTGACCAGCAAACCTTAAAGACTCCTTGCGTCCTCCTACCCTCAACTACTATCTACTAAAGATGATAGAAACACCAACTCAATTAATTTATCAATAAATAAAACCTAAGATCACGTTTTCCCTTATTCTACGCTATACAAAGTAAGGTACCAGTTTCAATACTAACATTCGTAGCTAAACCCGCTTAAGTTTATCCACATATTTTATATACGGGTATTAGACAATACCGACATCAACTTGTCCGTGTTGCCTAAATGGATCTATGAATTATTGCTTAATATGTCGGCTAGTTTAGTCGTCTACGTCTCGTGGTTCTCCTCGGGCCTTGGCTACCGACCTGACGAGGGATGGCGAAGCTTCTTTCATATCGTAGGCCCATCCAATACTCGCAAAATAATTTAATAGTGACGTAGTCATGTTTATGGGTATTCCGAGTTCGGCTGCCTTGTAGTCCCAAGGGAAGGTGTGGTGGTAGTTGTGCCAGCCCTCACCCATCGCTACTATGGAAACCCCCCAATTTTCAGCTGGCATTATATTCCTGAAATGTAAAGTCTGTAATTAGGTACGGGTTAGGGGCTCTCTGAGAAAACCCACCTCAGCATCGTGTACCGTTTGTACAGCCGAAATCAAATTTCCAAAAAAATTAGCTTGGTACCTACACTGTAGTTTATACATGGCTTAAAGGCCGTGCAGCAGCCTTGCACACCCCGCATACTATTGCCAGGCTTTACGAAAGGTGGGACAATATGAAGGGTGTTTACATCACTGAAAAGTATGTGACTGCCTGCCTACGCATAGGTATCTACTTTTATGATAAATAAGAGTGGGCATGAATGGAAATAAAGTAGCCTTTCCCTGCTGCAAGGAGCATAATAAACTAAAGAAAGCAACCAGGAAGGAATCATACTTGTCATAAGGCTTGTTGCCCCATAAATGCGCGAAGCTGTTGACCGACCAGGTAAAGTTGAGGCTCAGTATGTATCGTAGTACAGCCTGGGACATGATGGATGCTTCCCAGCATTCGTTCCAGCACAGGGCAGGGATTATTGAGGGCACAATCCAGCAGCATGCCATCTTAAATAACAGGAAATACCTGAAATAGTTCAAAAATGGAATGCTTTTTTAGTACTTTTGGAGATAAGCCTGATGACCATGAGACGTCTATGATCAAGTTTAATTAAATATGTAGTATGTTTTCTTTTTTTAGTTTATTGTTTAACAATGCATCACATCACTTCTTGCTTCCCCGAAGGGTTGGGAGTGTTGCAAAGGACTCGAGTCCTCGAGTCGTAATTTTAAAGACTCGACGCAATTATGTAAGACTCAAAAGGCTCGGAGTCTACAGTCAAGCCAAGCCCGAGTCATTCTCGAGTCTAAAACGGGACTCGAGTTTTAAAAAGGACTCGAGTCTTAATAACGACTCGAGTCTCAAAATGAACTCGAGTCTTGTAGCTCATCATTCGAAAAAACTCGTCAGTTTTTTTTTGTACGCAAAGTTACATCATTACCACTAATTTGAATTTATTGCCTTCTTTCGAGTCTTTTCAAATGATGAGGTAAAAGTTTCATCTTCATGCTCCGAGTTTTTCTTTATGACTCGGGTTCATTTTAAGACTCGAGTCCTTTTTAGGGTTCCGTTACCAAATGGCAAAAAACGGAACCCTTATAGATTCGTCATGTCTGTCTGTCTGTCTGTCTGTCTGTCCGTCCGTAGGTATGTCACAGCCACTTTTCTCCGAAACTACAAGAGCTATGCTGTTGAAACTTGGTAAGTAGATGTATTCTGTGAACCGCATTAAGATTTTCATACAAAAATAGAAAAAAAACTATAAATCGTGGGGTTCCCCATTCATAGAACTGAAACTCAAAAATGGTTTTTTTCATCTAACCCATACGTGTGGGGTATCTATGAATAGGTCTTCAAAAATGGTATTGAGGTTTCTAATATCATTTTTTTCTAAACTGAATAGTTTGCGCGAGAGACACTTCCAAAGTGGTAAAATGTATGTCCCCCCCCCCCGTAACTTCTAAAATAAGAGAATGATAAAACTAAAAAAAAAGTATGATGTACATTACCATGTAAACTACCACCGAAAATTGGTTTGAACGAAATCGAGTAAGTCGTTTTTTTTTAAAACGTCATAAATCGTAAACCGCAATTTGCCTTTCATTTAATCAACAGAAATATAAAAATTAAAAAAAAAAACATTTATTTTCATAAACATGAATCTTCTGCATAAACCGAGAATACCTACAGGTTTGTACGGAACCCTTTGTGCGCGAGTCCGACTCGCACTTGGCCGGTTTTTACGACTCGAGCCCTTTTTAAGACTCGAGTCCTGTTTAAGACTCGAGTGCTTATCTGTAGACTCCGAGCCTTTTGAACACACCGAGTCTTGCATAATTGAGTCGAGTCTTTAAAATTAGGACTCGAGTCCTATGCAACTCTAGTTGGGCATAGATGTACCTACTTATTGTACACTCATCGCCAGTTATATTTAAATACCATGAAATATGGGGCGAGCCTGTTGCCATCAACCACGTTCACAAATTCAGTCTCCGGGCTGTTACTGACAAATTCCAGAAAGAAAAACCTAATAACACTTTGCCTGACCTGAGAATCGAACCCAGGCCCTAGTGCTCAGCAGCAGCGCTTGACCACTAGACCAAAAGCCAGTCTATTTTATAAAGTCTATAATTAATTTATAGCTAAATGTGGGTCATGTGGGTGTAGGACTCACGGGCTCCGTACTAATTTTAGACATTTAACCTACGGCTAAGATAGAATTTTCTTTACGACAAATGCTTCAAAGTCGAAGCATTTATTTCAAATAGGCACATAAAAGGTAATTTTGAACGTCAACACGTAATTTTGTTAAATCTTATTTTAAGGAAAAAGTTACGAGAATATTGTATTTTCTTCTCAGAATTGCATTATGTTAGAAGTTTCCTGTTGTAAAAGAACATAGAAAACAAGAGACGTTCCATTCAGTAACTAAGTACCTACCTCTCAAAGACTTGTTAACAGTAGATTTTTTTATCAGCAGTAGTTAAAATCGAATAGAAAGCAAACGGTTTCTATAATAAATCATGTATATCTATGTACCTACCTGTACATCGATTAGTAAATAGATTGGTTACTTAGTTACAAAAAACATGAAGTTGCTTGTTCTGTTCCGGGTAGTAGAACACTTGCGCGAAAGATATTTCTGCGAAAGACACTTGCGCAAAAAGAGTTTTTTCGCGTATGGACTTTTTCACGACTGGACTTCAATGCGAATGGACATATGCGCTAAATAGGATTGTGCGAGCGACACTTGCGCAAATCTCCTTGCGTGAAAACGTTGCGTAAATGAGATTTCTTCATAATATCAACCAGGACAGGCAGGGGTTTGCAGTTTATATACAATTCGCCAGTAACGTTCAAGTTACAGACAGACTAGAAGTGAACAGTCCAATTAGATGTCAATAGTGATTATCGTAGTTTTTCTATTCTACCTTATTTATTTCCCACGAAAATTTCACAAAGGTTCATTCGTGGAAATGTCTTTTCGCGCAAGTAGGTACCTACGCAAAAGTGTCTTTCGCGAAAGTATTCCAGACCCTTTACACGGTAAATTTAAGAGGAAGGAAATTTTTTAAAATTCTGTCTCGTTGGTAAAGTTTTATTGCGTTTTCCTTCAGGAATTTACAGCAATAACACGGAATTGGGCTACGTTACACAGTATCAATCAGAAATTGAATCATTTTGTAGGATATTGCTAATTCATTGCTTCATATGTTTGAAAAGTGTATGTGCTCACCGTAATTAACGCAATGAATGTTGTTGAACAGTCAAAATGAAAGCAATTTCTATGTTAATTTGTTACACAATTACTTGGCGGTTCTTTTTCAGCAGTTATTTATCCTACCCTTTACATGGAACTTAACCATGGCGAAATGAGTAGCCGTACTAGGCCAGCCTAGTATTAGCGATAGTTGGCACACCTCTGCCGTACCCTTTGGCAATACAGGCATGATGTTGATAATTTTGAAATAAGAACGGACAGTATTGAACTACCTGGTATGGAACTGAATAAGGGGATCATTGACGATGTCGCTCATGTCGATCTTGGCGCCCTGTTTCAGTACATCAGGATGCTTCTTCATCATCAGCCATCCAACGTGAGAGAAGAAGAACCCGCGGTTGGCGTCGTGCGGGTCCGCTGACGTTTCAGAATACTTGTGGTGCACGCGGTGGTCCCGAACCCACTCGTAAATAGTATTCTGTTCACAAAGATACGAAATAAATTAACCAGGTCAAAATAGCAAAAGTATTTTTACCGTAAATCATCACAGTGATTGTGAAGTGAAGGTGCCAAGGTATTATTTTTTTGCGAAATATCTTTTATGTCGTCACACACGCTAAGCGTGCTAATGCAATTTTGATCAAAACAAATAAAAATCGCAACTTTCACAGAATCTCATCAGTTTGAGCCTTGTTGTATTTCTCTTAGTTACCATGCCTGTTTGTTATTTTTGATTCAAGTTTTAGTTGCCGTTATATGTGGCGGGGGTAGGTAGCATATAACTGCAACTAACAATTGGATATTTTAAATGTTGAAAATATCCAGTGACCAACGCTGCGATTTGCATTAATAGGGAGGGATGGCATCAAAAGAGTATAGGTAATTAAGATTTAATATCAAGATAAAGATTACTAAAGGATTCTACCTGACCAGCCACCGAATAGCATATTATTAGAATCCACTGTAGAGGTAGTTTAGCTTTGTAGGAGCGGTGACACCAGTACCGATGAACCCCTCCTGTTATCCCGAACCCAGCAACCTGGCCCATGACCCATCCTGAAACATTAAGTACCGGTACAAATATTTATTAACCAGTTAACACACACACCTACTTACCGGTTAGATAGGCAATGAGCGCCTCTGGAAAGATTTGAATTTTGCGTCCCCATGGTAATTTTTTTCTAGGAAGAGAAACGCCATAATAACTTGGAAAGTATAATTTAAGGTATGTTATCATTTAAGTATTAAATTAGTTCATGCTATTATAAAGGAAGGAAAACAAATACAAGATGACTTCAAGAAATCTCTAAAAAGTTTACTTTTGTTTAAATTGTTTGATTATGTGTACTCGAAAATTATTTGCACCCTATTTTAGAGAGGTTAGATGTTTTTTGTCGAGTAATGTAAAAAAAAACTCAATAATTATTTAATTATACTACCTATGTTGACAAAGTAACTCTTTCTAGTAAGTATTTCTTTATGCGTAGTCAAATGAAATCTGTCCCATCAGAGGCGGGGTGCTTAAATTGTATGATTTTTTGTGATTATTCTTAAATGTCACCTGGCTAGCCATTTCCCAACTATGTTAGGGTCGGCTTCCGGTCTAACCAGATGCAGCGATGCAGAATACTAGTATTTTACATAAAGCCATTGCCTATATAAGCTCCACGGCCATTGGGTAGGTAATGATACCCCTTGGTGAGACAATGGTGGTCAGACTTGTCTGGCGTCTGACGACCCGGAACGACTGTCAAAGATCTACAAATGGTAGCCGGGATCAACGGCTTAACGTGCTTTTCGGGGCACGAAGTGGTCTCGGTATGTAATGGATGGTCACCCAGCCGCTGACCGTCCTCGGCATACGTTGCTTCACCTTAGAATCGAACCGTGCTGCTGTTATTATTTACCCACAAAACATAATAGTATACACACATACATAGGTATAGTAGATATTATAGGGACACTCATTATCTGTCTGGCCTCTCCCATATCTACATAGTAATATCACTTACCGAATATGAAAGTCTGCCATTTAAATGGTTTATAGCCGATATAGTTATAGAGCCATATGAGGGCCAGAACGTGGAACAACGTAATGGATATGGTATTGACCCATCTGATTGGAGTTAGGAATCCCATGCTTTTCTCCCATTTTCGTATTGGTGCGAGGAACTTTGGGTCATTTTTACTTAGCATCTGGTCGTAAGGACTGATCTGGTACACTTTTCCATTGGCTTTTGAGTCACTGGAGTCTTTCGCTGGGTGATGGAGCTTGTACTGTATGAAGTCGGTCGTATGAAGCGGTTGCTCCAATTCAGTCTCGGTAAAAGTTATTGGAGCCATTGTTGGTTACTGAAAAAGAATAAAAAGAAAAGGTTTAGAACAGGTGACAGTGACACAGTGAACAGGCGATTTGTGGGAAGCAGACATGATCCTAAACGTCAGAGAACACAATATTAAATGTAAGTGAACTTAAAAAAATGTTGACAGTCTAGCCAGCTGCGGCGAATACCAGTATTATACACGGAGTGACATCCACAATTCAGTAACTAGGTAAAACGATAGCCCTTGGTACGACTGGTTCTCAGACTTTCGGACTTCTGACGACCCGTAGTGACTGTCAAAGTTCTACAAATGACAGCGAGGAACTCCTTAATGTGATATTCGAGGCACGGAGGGGTCTTGGTATATCACCACCCATTCAAGGCCCAACCGCGGCATAGCTTAACCTTATCCAATGACTCGTGCGGTTGTTATTACTTATCCACAAGCCCTTTTAGACATGTAGTTATTGAACCAGTATTAACACGTTAACTGCCGTGTCGGACTATGTGTCCGACACTTTTTAATCAATAATCGATTTAAAGTAAAATAACACTAAGTATACATTTTTTACTTTTTCTGATTTTACCCATGGCAGTTAACATGTTAATTTGCATTAAAACTAGCTCAAATTAATAATTTACTTTGGTCAAAATTTCATTGCAAACCTTTGCCTCGAAGCATGTTACCTTAACCTCTAAGTGCCTGAGATACCACATTTGGTATAGACACAATCGTTTTTTAATTGTGTCTGTAATTACGGTAATTGACTGGTTAATAGGTAGCATGACGAAGTACATATGTAGGTATCATACGAAAGCACTCAGTAGGTGTGAAAGCTCAACCATATAGAGTAGCTAGGCTTTAGAATCATGTTAGATTTAAGTAGCGCAGGCTTTTTATAATATCATTAAGGGCACGATGTAAAGGGAAAGGTCCCTACACACTTTTTTTGCTCCGGCTTACCTCTCTAATAAAATCACCCTTCGCCACTGCTACACACACTCTGTTATTGTTTTTGCAGTGACTAATCTAATCTTGCACAGCCATACAATGGCCTGATTCGATTGCTTTACATGTTGTTAAAGGTAGGTAATATAAATTATTAAAAAGTGCAATTATGCTGCGTATAATTATTATGCATAAGACCACGGCTTATCAGGTCAGAACCTTTCTTTGTTTCATACTTTATAGAGCGTGTAGTCGGGATTCGTTTTTGAACTTAGTATTTTTTATTTATTTTTCTAATTATCCTAATTCTTCTCATATAAAAAAAAAACTTTTGGTAATAATGTTAAATCAATCACAGATAAATTATCATTCTACTGCTATCAAGTGTACCTCACAAGAGGAGTGGTGGCCCAATGGTATCAGCCCAACCCACGAGTTGTGAGTTCGAACCTAGGAAGGCACTTTAAGTATTTGATTTCTTCGCTCTCAAAACGATGAAGGAAAACATCGTGAGGAAACCGGCATGTCATTTCGAAGACATTTGACATCCGCCAGTGCGGTATTACGACCCCACTGAAAGGAGCGAGAGGAGGGCTGCGTCCCAGCACTGGAAACATCTGTTTTTGGAAGTCTTAGACTAAGTAAAAAATAGGAAATGGTAGGATTTCTCAATCTTTTTTTTTTGGATGGGAAGTCATCAAATGACTTCTCCCGCTCTGAGCGGAGCGGGAGGGCGTGTCAGACTTTTATTGACTAAAACCCACCCGTGTTCCTTCAGTTACCCATCTGCCAGGGCCACGCTATCTCGTTTGAACAATCTCGCGATCCTGGCAGGCATCGGTCCTAGCGGACCCCTTCAGTATTGCTGACATCTCTTTGAGGCGCGCGTGGAACACTACGCACCGTCGACCCAAGCCTGGTCCTTACCGGGCGGCGAGCTACCCATTGCTCGCCGCCCGCAATTTTGCGCCTGCGGTGGCCGGGAGTCCGCTATCGACTTCCGACGCCCGGGGCGTCTCCTTCTGCGGCGGCTAGGGACTTGAGAGCTCAGAGACTGCCACTCCGTCACGCGCCCCACCTCCTCCTTCGCGAGCATTACTGCTTCGCAGAAGGAGGTGACGGCTTCCCATGCCCTCTCGCTCCGTACCATGGCTTGCACCAGGGCCGGACGCGAGAGGTCGCCGCGAGGATTTCTCAGTCTCTGACAATAACCATGGGCAAAGGCGTGAATGTGAGTCAACATAATATTCTGGACATTTTGATCGGCAGGAACAGTCGTTAGCGTGATTCGTATAATTTGATGACGATTTTTACAGGGGTTTATAAGCTTACGTCAAATTTAGAGTCAATATATATTCCGTACTTAACTGTAAAGTAGAGCAATGACGCTAAAAAAGAGATTTGGAGCTATGGCATTTTTGTGAAACCTTCGCGTGAGAGATTCACGGTTTTTTTGGGTTAATATTATAGCGAAGAGTTATTTCGAGCATCATGCGAAATCTTCGCTTGATTTTATAAAAGCTATAGATAGTCGTAGCCTATGGATAGTCTATAGTGATTTTTAAGTTATAGAAATCTCTACGAAGCACTTGAAGCAGAGAATCGTCTATTCTGAAGAAGAACTTCAATAAAAAGAGACTATCTATGCATTCGGCGATTAAGCAGAATCACTGAGAAGTCGAATGCAAAATCTCCGCCTTATTAAAGTCGGTTAAAAATAGCTTTAATTTCGGAGAAGGGTGGTAAAGAACGTACATCATCATCGTCTGCCTCACCTTTTCCCAACTATGTTGGGATCGGCTTCTAGTCTAACTGGATGCAGCTGAATACCAGTATTTTACATGGAGCGACTGCCTATCTGACCTCCACAAACCAGTTACTGGGTAATACAGTACCCCTTGATAAGACTGGTTGTCAGACTCTCGGACTTCTGACGAACCGTAACGACTGTCAAAGATGCACAAATGTCAGCGTGTTAAAAAACGTACCTACGTATTAAACGAAAAACTTTTTAACAAAAAATTAAACCCCCGAAAAAAGTGAGAAGCAAAAAATAATAAACATTAAAATTATGAGTCGGCGCTTTGAGTGATCTTTGTTCATTGATTTTTTCAGCGCCGACTCAAAATTTTAATGTATATTATTTTTAGTTTTTTAGTTTTTTCGGCGGTTTAATTTTTGTTACTAAGTTTTTATTTTATATTTTTTTGTGGCTTTAATGTACTTATAATACTTGGCAAGGTATACCCTATCCAATAAAAAAAGAATAATCAAAATCGGACTACTCTGTATAAAGTTATGCGTGGTTATACATTACAATCAGTGAGTGAACAATCAATCATCCCCTGTTTTCCGACCCTTGGGGTTCGAAGAAAGTTGTGAAGAGAGTTGGGAAGTGTTTTTTAGAATTAGCATTTTAAGAGAAACAGACAAACAGTCAATAAACCAAACCTGGCGAATTTACGTTTATCGTTATTAAGGTACAATATTGGATGCCAACTGCTCTACATGGACTTAATGTCTTAATTAGCATTTTATGGAGAGAATATCATCATCATCATCATCAGCAGCCTATAATGTTCCCACTGCTGGGACACAGGCCTCCTCTCGTTGAAAGGAACTGGGCCATAATCCACCGCGCGGGCCCAGTGCGGGTTGGTAGATGTCACACGTCTTCGAATGTTTAGTTCTTAGACATGTCGGTTTCCTCACGATGTTTTCCTTCACCGTTTTTGAGAGCAGAGAATATACTCGTACTTAACTTCCGGAAATTTTTTCGTAGACCCTGACCGAGAAAAGGACCTTGTCTGTATATGGCTTAAGTAATTCAATGAACTTCGATAATACTTCGGCGAATAGTACAGTCGCCGAAAAAATACATGTATTTAAAAAAATTACAAGTTTATTATTTTGTTTAAAAGGTAAGCAACAAGATAACCTACGAAATTATAGTTTTCTTAATTTTTTGCGATTTGCAGGTCACTGTCAGTTCAAGATATGAAAGAAAACAGATCGAAAGAGTTACCGTGGCCCTGGTATATATGCAACTGACGGAACACGGGTGGGTTTTAGTCAGCAAAAGTCTGACACGCCCTTCCGCTCCAGCCTAGAGCGGGAGACGTGATTAGATGATTTCCCAGACAAAAAAAAAGTCAAGATATGATTCGCGACTGTAACAAATACGACTTTAAATAATAATAAAATTATTTAAATAATAATAATCATTAAAATCATCTATACAACCGTCTAAGTTTATATAATTCTACTGAAAGTTTTTTTTATGAAAATAATAATTTTGCGGGCTACCTTTTCGCATCCTTCTTAACCAAAATACTTGTTTGCATTATACTTACATACATGTCATTTGTCACAAAAAAATATAAAATAAATGACTATGGAAACATTGACGTGATAAAGCGAACTACACTTCGCGCCCTCTCTGTTGTACAGCCGTCTAGACGCTCGGCGGTGTGCGAGCGAGAGTGCGCGAAGAGTCATTACAACCTTCGTTCTGAAAAAATTCAGAAACAGTTGTTTTGTATATCATCAATCTACATACTAAATTATCAAGCTTAGTTTGTTTTTGTTTGTTTGAACACGCTAATCTCTGAAACTGGTAGTCGGATTTGGATTTTTTTTTAGCACACAATAGCCCAGTTCTTGAGGCAGGCTATAAGCTAAAACTATTAAACGCCGAATAAAAACAAAAAAAAGTCAGTAAGAACGGTATGCAGAAACGAAGTATAGCGCGGGCAGGCGATATAATATAAGCTAGTGTCAAATATGTTCATGACCTATTCTTCAAAGTTTCTAAACCTGTTCCGTGCGGCACGCACGTGAATGAATAGACTCAACTAGTACAATACAGGTACAGTCAACAATAAAAGTCGATTAACAGTGTTGGCTCTACATAGCGTCTATCTAAGCTGATACTAAATGCTTCGATAGATACATAAGTTTTCAGTATTTCATGTAATAGCTAAAAGTTAATACTTACTCTTAAAGTTGTATAGCAGTTCAGTTTCTTTAGATATGAATGCTTTGCACTGATGAGCAAAATACTACGTACACTACTACCAGTCATCTTTTTGTTGCTGATCGTACCTACCTTCACGTCAATCACAACCTCTAAAGAGTTCTATATGTTTGATTTATTGAATTCATTGATGTATATTTGTTTCAGAAGCTTTAGAATATGTCCGACACTTGGTTTTGCTTTATAATTAATTGTTATCCCACTTTATTCATTTGGAGTTCTACGCTCGTGTGGTTCTTTGACTCTTGTATCGTTTGGTCGCTAGTGTGGTTTGTTAACTTTAATTACAATAGTATACTCCGTGCTAGTACAATTATTTAAGAGAAAATAGTCAATCAAATAAACCAAAAAATTATAATCATTCAACATGTAAGTATTATAATTCAATTGACGTCCACTGCTGGACATAGGCCTCCCCCAATTTAGAGGGGTTTGTCATTATTGCTACGCTTGGAAGACGGGTTGGCGATCGCAGTATGGTGGTAAAATGCACAGAGAACGCTGCTGCCCATTCTCTAGTAAGTCCCTTAGTCGCCTTTTACGATACCCACGGGAAGAATTGGGATGGTGCTATTCTTAACGTCTGGCACCTCACGGAACAACAACGGCACAAATTGTGGTTACTCGATAGTGGACAACAGTAGCTCAATTAGAGATGATATATGTATGAAAAAATATTCTAGTATAACTTTTCAATAGGTACCTACATTTTGGGACTAAAATGAAGTTTTGTTACGGGATTTACGCCCTACTAACTGCGCAGGCGTTGCCTGTCAATGCTTGCTGCCCAGAGGCTGCGCTGGCACCACTTCCCTTTGTATTGGAGTACGCTGTATGGCGTGGTTGGCACCAAGCTGTTATATATACTCCAGACCTGGAGCAAGGTATGTGTTGGAATACTGTTACAACTGATACTATTAGCCTGTATCATCCCAGTGCTGGGAAAATACTTCCAGCTATTGGGATCCAGGGCTAATGTGGACCACTGGCCGTTAGTTTTGTCTAACCCGTCCTGTCTTCTACGGGGTCTACCGCAACTGTTTCTGTCTGAGTCAGAACTCCATAACTTTGGGTCTATTGTGGCCCATAGCACGTTGCTCTTTTTTCAGACGTGGCCAGTTCAGACCCTCTACAACTTGAGGGTTTTTGAACAACTTCAGCCACTTATGTTTCGAAGCGCGATGTGGTGTCGCGAATATGGTCAGTTGATTTAGTTTAAGATCTTAGAATACTGCGCTCCATCGCAAGTTGGCAGACCTTGAGTTTGGAGTTGTGTGTTAATTGATGGAATACGATACCTAGAAGAATAATATTGTGTAATAGCAATGAGGTAATGGTTGTATAGTAGAGATACCTACACATATACATAAAGAGACATTGCATGTCAAACTTAGAGACATTAGCCCCCCTAGCCAAGTTACAACCGTTTTGTGTCAAATTTCGTTCTCCTATACGTAACACCTCGGTGTCAGCAATTGTAGAAAACGATAAGTTGGTAGCCATGTTGACGCGCCTGAGTCGGCCGCTCGTTCAACAATGTCTTTAGAAAAACGACATTATAACAAAGGATGTAGCATTGAATATTGTAGAAACGATAACAATTCATTCTATTATTTTGAACGATGTGAACTTGGCTACCAATTTTCTATTCGTTTATTCTAACCACGTGACTTAACGTTGAGATCATTTTAATCCCATAGGTACATTTGATTAGTGTTCGACTAGCGTTAACGATTGCAGATTATCAACTTGGTTAGGGGTGTAGGACAGCTGAAGAAGAATTGTAATAACGCTAAGAAATTTTGCTGATAATAATTACTATGACGGCGATACAGGCCCTGTTGTAAATAATGGATGCTCAAATAACTATGTATAAGGTCAAATGTATTTTGATATTTGACCATGAGAGTATTTTACACCTTGGCTATGATTGTTTTTTGTTTGTTTGTTAGGCTTCATGATTGTTTTGGTTATAATAATAAAAAAAAGGAGACATCGATGTTAAATTAAGGAGTGCATGCTAATTAATAGATTAAACAATCAGGTTATGATGACAATACTATTATATCGGTAAACGTCATTTAATTTGGCCACAAAATGTTGAATCATGAATCTTGATTTATAAATAAACAAATACTCAGTTAGTATATTTCACCTTAATGAAGTAAAACGGTGTTTTTCCCCAGTAGATAGAAAGAATTCTAATCTGGGGGTAAACTTAGCCTTTTATCAGGCAACCTAATACCAATAAAAAACGAAATCTCCAAACGGCTGGTTGACACTTCTCGTGACTTTAACCTTGGTCAGAGATTAAGCGTTGCCATACACCGTGGCAATGCCACCAGTCTTTTGGGCACATTATCAGTTTATTTATACCGATATGCGGAGGAATTTTTTGACGAATTATTTCACTTTCATAATATATTAAGTTAGTTAGGTTATTATAACCTTTTCCCAACTATGTTGGGGTCAGCTTCCAGTCTAGCCGGATGCAGCTGAATATCAATATTTTACATGGAGCAACTGCTTATTTGACCTCCACAACCCAGTTACTGAGTTGGGTAGTACGATACCCTTTGGTACGACCGGTTGTCAGGCTTTGGGCTTCTGACGCGCTGTAACAACTGTCAACGATCCACAAATAATAATATCTAAGTTTTTTATTTTTCTCCCTTCACAAAGATTCACATACATAGCATAGAGACAGGAATGATATCGTTTTAACAAAACACAGTCGGGACCAACGTCTTAACGTGCTTTCCGAGGCACCGAGGGGTCTTGGTATGTAAAGATGGTCACCCATCCACTAACCAACCGCAGCAAGGGTAACTTAACCTGATTAATCGATCCTTGCGCCTGTTATTACTTAGCCACAAGCCCCTCATAGGTTAGTACAATTTTTTATTTTAATAGTCAATTTAGTATTTAAAAATGTAATACCTGTAAGTATACCTAGTGTAACACCAATATCAACAATATACTCGACTTGACAATATTTGTATGTAGGTAATTAATATCAGAAGAAATTATTTAAATGCCGTTGTTAAATATTCACATGAAAATACAGGTAGCGAGGTAGGTAGGTACAACTTCACTTCGAAGATCATAACCAGTTGGTTATGCAATGAATAATATTATGAAACATGAAGTAATAATGGCCCTTGCAATTTGTAAGTAAAAAATACCTACAGTTTATGTAGGTCAGTGCGAGTTCACTCATTTGGAATCGTTAAGTACACGTCAATCAAGGCGATGTTCTTCAAAAGCTCTGGTTTACCTTACACAATTATTAAATATTAAGTTTATTTTTGAAAGTCAAGTTCACAGGTAGTTTTAACTTAATCAAGGTTACATAGGACTTAAGTTGGACGGAAATATTTATTTCCGGCTTTACTAATATTCATTATCATCATCATTTGTGCTGACTCAAAAACACTGAAAATGGTGTATCTTGCACTTTGCCAGTCTGTCATCAGTTATTGCATTCCGGTTTGGGGTGGCACTGCTAAAACTAAACTGATTGGATTGGAACGGGCCCAGAGGGCTGTGCTCAAGGTGATGCTCTGCAAGCCGTATAGATTTCCCACAAGTGAATTGTACGCGGAATGTAGGGTACTTACTGTGCGGCAGCTCTTTGTGCTCAATGCCACCCTCAGAAAACACAGACAGGTTCCTCCATCAGATCCAACCACTCGTAAAGCCAAACCTGCATGCCCATCTGTTTCTCACAAAACAGCTTTCGCTAGCCGCCAGCTCTATGTAAAAAGCTCACTAATTTACAGAAGGGTCCACAAACACATTCAAATTAATCATTTAAATAAACACAAACTCAAAACCAAATTACAAAACTGGCTGCTTAATCAAGACTATTCCCGTACAGAAGACCTTATTTCAAAATTAATGTAGGCACTATTAATCATTCTTTATTCTACAAACACAGATACATAAACACATGCAACATCACATGAATACACCTTACACTACACGCATCCACACAAAACACCTTCTCCCCTCTCATACGCCACACCATACCACACCACACCACACCACACTCCCTCCATCCCATCCCATCCCCCACACACATACTTACACATTCATATAGCATATCAGTTCATCATGGGTTTATTGTTAGAATCACACACTTTAAAGGTTAAATTTGTATACTTAGTAACTAGTAGAACACTGACTCCTAGGTCACAGGGTTTCCCTAGTTTAGGAGGCAGGGTTTACCACTATTTGTGCAGCCTTTTCCTAAAAACCAATTTAACCTACCTATGTGAACGGTTATTGTTATTGTATAAAAAAAGGTTTTTCGTGTCAATAAACTTATTTTATTTTTATTATTTACTAGCTTCTGCCCGCGACTTCGTCCGCGTCAAATTTTTGCTCCCCTTACCCTTCCCGTCGCATCGATTTGCCTGCTAGTTTTCGTCCATTTTCGCTCCTTGAGTTATAGTGAGTCAACCTTAAAAGATAGACATATGCTCTTGGGACTTTTTTTTTGAACTTTTTAAAAATAACAATCCCGTCATACATGATTTTTGCGTTACTTTAACCGTTTACGCAGCGCACGCAACGGAAACTCTCAGAAGGAATAAATTTTCCCCGTTTTTGCAACATTTTTCATTACTGTTCCGCTCCTCTGAGGTGTAGCGTGATGTTATATAGCCTATAGCCTCCCTCGATAAATAGGCTACCTAACACAAAAAGAATTTTTCAATTCGGACCGGATTCGATTCGGAGATTAGCGCGTTCAATCAAACAAACAAACTCTTCAGCTTTATAATATTAGTATAGATAATTAGTTGACCCAGCGAACTTCGTATCGCCTCAGATTCAATAAATGTTGTTATAAACGTACCAAGTTTGACAACCTGGTACGCGGTGGTGATCTGGTAAGCGTTTTCTAGCTGACACTCATATGTTAGGTTAGCTCCTACCCAGTTATGATGACCTGGTACTTCGAAGGCATAAAGCGTTTTCTAGCTGACACTCCTTTGTTTGGTAAGCTCCTGTCAAGTTATGATAACCTGGTACTTCGAAGGCAACGTTTTTGTCATAGTACCACGTTTTATAGTGACTTGTATTCTCTTTGACGTTTTATGTGACGTCTCACGGGAACGCGGTCGTAAAAAGGGGAAAAAAAAAAAAAAAAAAAAACGGGATAAAAAGTATCCTATGTCCTTCTCCTGGCTCTAAACTACCTCCCTGCCAATTTTCAGCTAAATCGGTTCAGCCGTTCTTGAGTTATAAGTGAAGTAACTAACACGACTTTCTTTTATATATATAGATTTATTATTTACTAATATTACAAAGAGGTAAAGTTTGTGAGTTTTTTTTTATAAGAATTTATCTCTGGAACTAGCGGTCGGATTAGAAAAGTTCTTTTTGCATTTGATAGCTCAAGTCTTGACGAAAGTTATAGGCTATTAAACATTACGCTACCACCCTTAGAAGCCGGCCAATATGAAAAAAAGTCGGATAGAACGCTAAGTGTAAACAAAGTAATAGCGCAGGCAGGCGATGGGTCAGAGAGGTAATTGCGTAACTTGCTATCAGTAGGAATTGGTTTCATCTTGATAGTTAAGTTTATGTTTAGTTTAGGCCAAGTTTAGGCCGATATCGGTTCTCCCATCCTTGTCTAAAATATTCGAAAGAATAGTCAATCAACGCTTGGTAAGATATCTATCGAAAAATGACATTATATCACCCTCACAGTTCGGCTTTAGACAAGGTAAGTCTACAGAAGATGCAGTCGCGGCGCTGGCATCCATTGTCATTGAAAAAGTAGACAGTGGAGGTAAGTGCCTGGCAGTGTTTTTGGATATCAAAAAAGCCTTCGACACAGTCTCGGTTCCCATGCTTCTACACAGGTTAGAAGACATTGGCGTGAGAGGTGTCCCACTTAAACTATTTCGGGAATACCTGAGTGAGAGAAAATATGCGGTAAAAATAGGATCCTTCATTAGTTCGGAGGAATTTGTCACATACGGAATAGGGCAAGGTAGTGTGCTAGGTCCGACATTGTTCCTTGTTTATATTAACAGTCTGTGTAATTTGTCTATAGCTGATGCTCATTTTTTCTCTTACGCCGACGGTACTGCAATAGTCTTTTAAGGAAAATCATGGGACATCGTTAGCAGAACTGCTGAACGTGGCTTGACTACTATAGCTGCCTGGCTCGATTTTAACATTGAACGTCTCAAAGACTAATTACATCTGTTTCTCCATCTACAATCGTTCCCAACCATCACAAGAACTTCAGATTAAAATCCACACATGCTCCGACTCATCCAGCAAAACCTGCACTTGTTTAAAAATAAACAGGGTCCTTAAAACTAAATACCTTGGTGTTATGCTCGACCAAAGACTATCTTGGCATATGCACTTAGATTTAATAATGGGTAGAGTCAGGAAACTAATATGGACCTTAAAGTTACTTCGTCACGTGGCTACTAAAGATCAAATTAGGCAAATTTACATCTCCCTTGGCTAATCTATAATAATGTACTGCTTACCAATCTGGGGAGGTGCAACAAAAACAAAATTTTTGGAGCTTGAGAGAGCTCAAAGAGCACTACTGAAGGACATGTTCTTCAAACCAATGAGATTCCCCACTAAAAGCCTTTACGTGGCCTCGAATGTTTTGTCGGTTAGAAAACTAAACATTCTTCAGATTGTTTTAAAAAAGCATAAATCCCTTCCCTACATCCATTCCAGGGACACAATCTCGGAGAAAGAATAATGTCGCTCCTGAAACTCCAGTCAAAACCACATTTGCCATGAGACAGTACACAAAACAATCATCACATATATACAATACAAGCTTCTACCCGCGACTTCGTCCGCGTTAAATTTCTTGCTAACCCGACCCTTCCCGTCGCGTCAAATCGCCTACCCGTGTGATTTTCCCCGTTTTTGCGACATTTTTCATTACTGCTCCGCTCCTCTTGGTTGTAGCGTGATGTTATATAGCCTATAACCTTCCTCGATAAATAGGCTACTCAACAAAAAAAGATTTTTTCAATTCGAACCAGTAGTTCCTGAGATTAGCGCGTTCAATCAAACAAACAAACATACAAACAAACAAACAAACTCTTCAGCTTTATAATATTATATAGTATAGATACAATATTCTAAATAAAGAACAAAAAATGTATTCCATGACTTACCACGACTGCAAAAAAACACTCACCCAATGGCTGGCAAACAAAAGTTCCGAAGAAATCGAGTCAATCCTACATACGATCACATAATTCGAGAGGTACATTTCTACAAAACACACACACACATACACACACACAATCACATAAACACCCCATGCGCAAGCTAAAATAAAAATCATTTAATAAATAATATTGTCAATTTGTTTTTGATTTTGTTATTAATTATTCTAATGTTAATCTGAATATTAATTTGATTTCGTCTTATATTCATTTGAATTTTGGTTGTAATTTTAATTTTGCTTTTAGATTTGATTTTTATTTTATTTTCATTTTGTTTTAATATTGAAATTGAATGTATTGTTTAATTTTGATTGTTATTTTAATTTTAGATTTAATTTTTATTTTATTTTAATATTGTAATTGAATTCATTGTTTAATTTTGATTGTAATTTTCATTTTGCTTTTAGATTTAATTTTTATTTTATTTTAATATTTTAATTGAATTTATTGTTTAATTCCTCACTTATGTATAGTTAATTTAAAGAAGAAGAGTGGTAGTACGTAATACAAGCAATGCTTTGCTTAAAAGGTACTTCCTATAATTATATTGTTGTTTACCTAAGTTGTAGAAATAAAGTTTTTTTTTTTGTTATACAACATTCATTGCGTTATTTACGTTGTGAGCCGACAATTTATTCGAACAAATGAAGCAATGGATCAGAAATAATCTGAAATACCATTAAGATTCTGATAGACAGTGCATTACGCGATTAAGGTGCAGGCTCACCCCTGAAGGAACACGGGTGGGTTTTAGTCAGTAAAAGTCTGACATGCCCTCCCGCTCCGCCCAGAGCGGGAGAAGTCATTGGATGATTTCCCATCCAAAAAAAAAAAGGCTCACAGTTTCACGCGAATGAAGTCGCGGGCAGAAGCTAGTAAATTTATACCTAAATGTGAAAGCAATAATGCTTGTGAGTTTGGATGCTTGTTACTGAAACATCTTTTAACGGCTGAACGGGTTTGGATGTGATTTGGCACATACATAGACAATAATAGCCTGAAGATTCACACGGTTATTAGCCTTACTTTCCTTCCATTCGTTCACTAATTACTAGTCTTTAAAGGAGTTCTGCTGAAACGATGAAGACATAGGAAACTATTTATCATGAACTTCCCGTAAGATGAATACGCAGGCAACAGCTAGTAATAGTTGTAGCTGGCAATACTTTACCCACGTGTTGCTTATCGATATCAAAAACTTATGAAACAAAAAAAAAATACACCACCCAACCAAATAAACAAAATATCTATACTATATAATATTATAAAGCTGAAGAGTTTGTTTGTTTGTGTGAACGCGGTAATCTTATTAACTACTGGTCCGAATTGAAAAATTCTTTTTGTGTTGGGCAGCCTAATTATTGATGAAGGCTATAGGTTATATATCATTTCGCTAAGATCAAAAGGAGCGGAGCAGCAAAGAAAATGGAGGAAAACTAGCAGGCAATTCGATGCGACGGGAAGGGTCAGGGGAGCATAAATTTGACGCGGACGAAATGCGGGCAGAAGCTCGTAGTACCTCATAAGGTTGTCGGCTGCTTAACCAAACTTGTATTTTTGACTTGGTTGACATAGGAGATGTCATACCAAAAAAAAAACTAAAAAGTATCATTTTAGTTCGAAAACCTGCACTCCCGTCGACATGCCGACAAAATAGCAAATATTATGCCCTCAAAAACAGCCCAACTATCTAAAAGTTTCTTCGGAATGTCTCCACGATTAACATATATCCAAAATAAACTTAGGACTAAAATGACAGATTAATTCAAACTATTGTATGCCTAACATGGTAGAGCAGTGCAAACGCACACCAAAATATATCAATAACAACTCTGTAACCACTGTATCACAATAATTTTTTTTGACTTTGACTTTGATCATTCTATGGGCAAAACTCAATGGCCGTAATCGATCAGCTAATTTTGTAATTTTCCGTGAAACATAGATATTTTTACGAATTTCCAAAAACCAAAACATAACAGTCATTAGTTGCCTAATGTAAACGTCAGTGTCATTTAAAGTTTTGAATAAAGTTTGAACGATGAACGTGATTGTTTGGCCCTGTATACATTTTTAGTCGGTAACAAAACATCTGCTGTTTCATAGAAAAGTGCAATAACTACACGGTCAAAATGTATGGAACAGCATTTTTTTTAGTACTGCTGAATCCTTTGAACCCCTGCGTTGAAATTTTACGTCGGTTATAAAAAAAAAACAAATTGGTGTTCCATACGGAAATAGCGGGTCCAGAATTATGTACTTACTGAGTCCATAGTAACCGGTTGCATGCCACCCTGTGTCGGTGTGAAATTGGTTATGTACGAGTACGTATAGTCACCAAAAGAGATAAGTGACCAGGGTTGTCGGATATAGTTGAAGTTTAGAAAGAAACTGATGGATGTTTTCGAATAAAATTTAATTTATAAAATAGAAAACAAAACAGTTCATTTATCAAATTAAATTTAATTCGGAAACATTACTTACTAAAGCTCAACTATATCTGACGACCCTGGTTACTTAGCAATCTCTTTTGGTGACTCTATAATAAAATTAGAACATTTCACGAATTTGACGTCATCAAGCTTAATTTATACATTTCCTAGGACCGGGATCACAACGTGTGTTATACGAACCATATAGTGGAAGAACCACGAGTAGGTACTTGCCTACATTTTTGGAAAAAGGTTACTAAACACCAAATTAATAATTATAATATGATTATTATCGGTGTTTATACAAAAACCGGCCAGGTGCAGGTAGACTTGCGCACTAAAGGTTCCGTCACGAAAAACTTTAGCCATGGTAGAGGCCACAGCTTATCGCGTATTCTGTGTAAATTTAAACTGGTTACCCCTTTGTTTTAAAAATATACAACCCTGTAAACAGGTAGATAGAGTACTTACGGACTGAGACTTAGCGTTCCGTTTTATTGGTTAAGGAACTCTAAAAAGAGGCATTAAATCAATTAGGTATGTCGAATATTTAATTATACAATTTGTAAGGCTCGTGCTGTTGTATACTATAATAATACCTACCTCTAATTGCGATGAAGAACATAACGTAATGTTTTCTTCATCGCAATTACAGATAAATAAAATAAAAAATATGGAATTCTATGTTTTGTTATAGTAATCAGATTCTTTCGAAGGAAAATAAAACAGACGGACGGACGGACAACAAAGTGATCCTATAAGGGTTTCGTTTTTCCTTTTGAGGTACAGAACTCTAAAAACCAACATATGAGGTTGTCGGCTGCCTAACCGGACTTAGCTGTGGCTACCTTAATAAATTAAGGCCTCCAGCCAGAGCTTAAAAACTTAAAAGTAAACCAACTACTCGCTAAGGGCACTCCCTGTGTGGTACGGACCTCGGCTTAGAGCATCGATGGTAGAGAGCAGGGTTGGATCGGAATTAATTTTTACTACTGAATGATTTTTGGGTTTTTGTTGGTTTTTAGACACATCGCCAAGCGGTTGGTCGACTCTTCACGTAACCAGAAAGACGATTTTTTTGATGTCCTTTGATTCTTTAATCCTCTTTTTATGTATGCATTTATTATTATTATTGTGTATAATAAGTCTGCTTATATGTGAAGAAATGTTAAATTTATGATTGTTACAAAGTGTTAAAAACGTATCCACGTACTTACCAATTAGAAATGCGGAGGTGTTGAAACGGAACTAATACCTCTGTATGACATGAGGAGGGATGAAACGCATGTGATTAAACGAGGGATGAAATTATCTAAATGTAAATGGACGGATGGGAAGAGAAAGACGTAATAAAATATGAATGGTTTATGTGACGGATCGTAGATACGTAGGCCGTAAGTGAGTGATATGGGCAAGGGCAGGCACATTAAGTAAACCTGTAAATTCTTACACATATGCAATGTGAATAAGTGTTAAGTTATTATGAAACATATACTACCTAGTGTTAGATTTCAAATTTCAATAAATAGTAATATGGCCCAGTGATAACGGCTCTGACTTATGAGTTATCGGTCGTGGGTCGAACAAAACGGTGAAGAAAACCGGCATGTCGTAGAGCCAAAAATCCTCAGATATGTGACATCTATGGACCCACACTGAGCTCGTGTGGCAGATTGAAACCCACTTCCTCTCGAAGGGAGGAGGCCTGTGCCAGCAGTGGGCACATTATAGGCTGATTGTGCTTATGGGTAGTATAGAAATAATTCCAGGCAAAAGTGATTGTACGATGGACGACAATACGACATTAAACACTACTACTGCTACTGCTGCTGCTGTTATTACTACTGCTTACTTGCAACTTGTTATTCGTATGTAGGAACTATCAAATACATCCTAACATTGAAATTAAAATAGTGTTTTTTTCTAACAAACTAGTAGTGATGGCCCAACAAATGGTTTTGCCGATCGGCTGTCTATTAGTTATCGTGATTTCATCACCATCATTTCAGATGAAAAACGTCCATTGCTGGACATAGGCCTTCGCCAAGCACCACCACTTCGAATCAATTCTGTGCTTCTTGCATCCAGCTGATTCCTGCGGCCTTCACCGGGTCATCGGTCCAACTTCTGGGAGGCCTGCCAAAGCTTACGCGGTCGCCAATCCAGAACCTTAACCTTAACCTCCGCCCCATCGGCCATGTGCCCAGCCCACTGCCACTTAAGTTTGGCAATTCTTCTGGCTTGGTTATGTTGGTTCTCCTACGGATCTCTTTATTTCTGATTCGATCGCGTAGGGAAACTCCAAGCATAGCCCATTTCATTGCCCTTTGGGTGAGTTTCAGCCTTTTAATGAGGTCCATTAACTATTGGAAGTATCAGGTTGAATTTTCGTTTGTAGACTAGAACCGTCATTAGAACCACGCAGTTTAATTTATTGTAGTACTAGCTTTTGCCCGCGGCTTCGCTCGCATTAAATTCGGGGTAACACGGTTTCCCTTTCCTGATTTAGAACACTGAAGAGAACTCGGAACAGAATGTTATTTTAAAACGCTACTGTAGACGATATTATATGTCTTTCCATTTGGGGATAGAATGTAAAGATTCTGGGCATTTGACACACGCGAACATGCTACATACAATTGTCCATGGGAAACGGCTTTTCTAAGTTCACCCGCCACCTAAAAAAGAAAGAAAAAAGTAGCCTATGTCACTCTTCATTCCTTCAACTATCTCCACTTAAAGAATCACGTCAAATCGTCGCTCCATTTTGCCATGAAAGACGGACAAACAGACACACACACTTTCCCATTTATAATATTAGTATGGATGTCGTCTCTACATCGTATATCTTACAGTCCCTTTCGGGATGACTCGGGTGACATTTTCTTTCATATCAGCAAATCGCTCCAAATTCAAATTCAAAGAACTTATTGCTTGCTATTGAACTTTGTTAACAGGCACTTTTGAATTGTCAAGTCAGAAATGGAATCTAGTTTCTCATTCCAAAGCGTAGTAGGTTCCTATGGAGAAGAACGGGCAAGATCCATTGATTAAATTATGAGTTCGTTAACAAAAATGCTGGAATGTGTGTTTTCCTTACATTGAGTAAGAAGATACGGCACGTACGAATCTTTGAGATCATTAGGTACGTTTGTGGGTTGCTGATAAAGCTGTTATTAAAATATTTGCAGTATCGTTCTTTTGTTCAATAAAGTTTGTGTTACATTAATTAACCCATCGATTCACGTTTTGATGTAATTTGAAAATTAGTTCAGTAGGTTGGTGTGTAAATAGTTTTCATTTGTATTATTAGCGAGGTTTGTTGCTTTTATGAAATTGTATGAATTAAGGCACGTAATTATTTTTCTTATTGGTACGTGTTGAAATTACCTTTATTAAATACCTACTAGGTGCTTTTAATGTCAGTTTTGAACAAAAGTATTTTATGTGACTTTAAAGATTTATAATATTTATAAATAAAATAATAGAAAAAAAAATTAGGTATTATTATTTAAGCGTAATTAAAAAACGGTCATAACTGTTTTTAAAATAATCCGGAGTAGTTTTAGTAGGTATTTAAATTATGTGTGTTATAGCAAAATAATACCTAAGTAACTAGACTAATTAAACACTGAACAAATAAAAGAGAAAAACATAAAAGTACGGCTTGTTACTTTGCTTCGTTTTTAAAATAAATTATTTTAATACAATTACGAGGCGATACTAAATAATAATATTGTCATTAATAACATAAAATCGAGTAATATTGAATTGATAAATTGCACGAATTTAATTGTATAAATAAATGTAACAAAAATCTATTAAACACTAGAATTGCAAATGTAGTTTACAAAAAAAAAAAAAACTCACCAATTATTTCCCGGCTTAAAAATTACACTCCAATACACAACATTAAAAACTCCTGTCACCACAAATAAACCACGTGTGCTCCCGTCCTACTGACATCAGTATAATGTACGAGATGTATTGCGTGCGGCAGTGCGCCCGCGCCGCTCACGTTTGTTCGTCCTACGTGTCTGAAGCACTGTTCAAAATCTACTCAGCAGAAACCTTGTCACGTACTTTCACTCTATACAATAATATGCCATCGATTCATTATGTTACAGCGCTATTAAGAATCATTACATATGTGAATCGCTTAATCTGATCAGCCTTTTATTTTCTTTGTGACGCTTTAATAAACAATGCATCGTAAATGCAAACGGAAATGTAGCTGTAATAATTTTGTATAGAATATGAAAAGGAAATTTTTATAACGATTAAAAATGTTTGAAACAATAGAATATATAAACAAAGAAAGTTTCAATCGATTTGAATCTGTTTTATATTTTTGTGTCGATCAATTGCTTATTTAATTACTTACATCTCTGTTATGGGAGATTAAAGAACTATTTGAGTATTAAGCTCCATTCCAGATTAAAAAAAAACCTTCCAAAAGAATACTACATCGTGAAAGTAAATTTAATTTCGGAAGTCGGTGGCAAAAAAACGTAAATACAAAACCAAAGACACTTTTGAAATTCTGTTGGAACTTATTTTGAATGTTAGATCTTTAAAAAAAAAATCTATTTATTCTTATTCTTTCACTAGTTAGCTATGGTACCTACCTCACTCAATTCGTATACCTTTTTTTTTGTGGGTGGGAAATCATCAAATGGCGTCTCCCACTCTGGGTGGAGCGCAAGTAGGGTTACCATATCTCAGGATTTGTCCTGAGATCTCAGGATTTTTGGACTCTTCCCAGGATTGCGGCCGAATTTTGCAAATCTCAGGATTTTTAGAATTTTCCATAAAATTCAGCTTACATTTTAAAGATCTCTTTAGTAGAAAGTTAAACAAACTAAAAATAATCTTCCTTCGGTAATAATTATTAATTGCAATTAATTGCACAATTAAAATCAATACTCATTTATCCAAGTAGGTACTTAATCAGTTTTATCAGGGTATAAAAACGATAATATTACGACTTTTTTAAATTGTTAAGTACGTTTGAGAGAAAATTCTCAAACTGTAAAAAAACCTCAGGATTTTTCAATGGAAATCAGGCCTTTTCTCCGGACTTTTGATTTGTTCATCTGGTAACCCTAAGCGCAAGCGCGTGTCAACTTTTACTGATTAAAACCCATCCGTGTTCCTTCAGTTACCCATATGCCAGGGCCACTGTACCTCTTTCGAACTAATCTCGTGTCCCTGGCAGAATTCGTATACCTTGACTTGCTAAGTGAATAACAGTGACAGGAAGTTCTTATATCACCAAGTGGAAAAAATACGTATGATTGAAGCCAATTCAAAAACGACTTCTCAGAACTTGACCAAATGTATATAGGACCACTCTATAAGTATACGCTTTCAAACAAAATAACTATTTTTCAAATCGGATTATTCATGACTAACGGAGTTCTGAGGTAAGAGACTTTAAAATTGAACCACTGAATTGACAACCTCCTCCTATTTTTAAAGTCGGTCAAAATTCTCTGCCACTCGTCTGTTGCCGTACGTAAAAAAATACAGGTAGGTACGCAGTACATAATAAATAATTCAATTTTCAATATTCAATGGGTTTAAATAATATCAGTACAATATAGGTAATACTATGTATATACTTTATAATATATATGTATCATGTAGGTATATAAAACTATGTATTTCTGTTTCAAGTAGATGCGTCGCCTAAACCGACTATTTCTTTGAAATATTAATATTTTTTAAGAAAGTTTTTGTTTTACTTCAAATAATTCTCACCTTCACTTGTGCTGAATGCTTCGATGGATGGACTGTGTGAAAATGATGATATGGATAGAAAGAGGGTGACTACCGAGATGACGACTAATAGAGAAGTGCGGAAGGAAAATACACGTTACGCCGACCACAAATAAATTGGGATAAGGACAGGAGGATAATGATTCAATGGTGCTGAACAAGATGTTTACATAGGATAAACATATTTGGCAGTATTAATGAATAAACACTTCCGTAGAGAGTGTAGAGACTTCCGTTCATTGCGTGTCATCGCCACTATAAAGTTTAGAAATAACTATGGGTAACAATGTTTACACTAAAAAGCAGAAAGAAAAATATTTTATTTGCCACACGCACAGGACTAAAAAAATAAAAAGATCATAGAAACCTAGGATGTGTTGTGGTGGGCTCTGAAAGAGAAAGGGTTGCCTGGGAAGTATGTAGAGTTAATTCGTGCTATGTACAGTCAATCTCGTACCTACGTCCAGTCAGCTGCTGGCAATACCGACGAGTTCAATGTGGCTGTAGGCTTGCACCAGGGGTCGGTTCTAAGTCCTTACCTCTTCCTATTGATCATGGACGGTCTGACGTCGGCCATACAGTAAGAGGCACCCTGGTGCATGCTGTTTGCCGATAACATTGTTTTTGTCGGTCAAGATGTGTCTGAGATCCAGAGCAGATTGGTGAAGTGGCAACAGAAGCTGGAGAATTTTGGCTTGAAAATCAGCAGAACCAAAACTGAATATGTGCGCTTGATGGTGTGCTTCTCTCGGTCTGTTCCGACTTTCGGTATATCGATTCACTGGTGCAAAGCGATGGCGAAGTAGATCGGACGGTTAAGCACAGAATAAACACTGGATGGATGAAATGGCGGCAGGTCACAGGAACAATCTGCGACCCCCACATCCGCCTTAAACTTAAGGGGAAGATATATAAAACCATGGTCAGACCTGCTGTCTTGTATGAGTCAGAATGTTGGGCCACAAAAGGGATGAATGAAAGGCAATTGCATGCAGCTGGGTTGAGAATATGAAGAGGGATGTGTGGTGTTACACGAATGGCTAGAATAAGAAATGTGTACATAAGAGGAAGTCTGAAAGTGGCACCAGTAACTGAAAACTTGTGTGGGAATCGATTGTCATGGTATGGTCACGTGATACGGAGGAATGAGGAAAATGTCGTGAGGAAAGTATTGAGTATGAATGTCGATGGCTTTAAGAGTAGAGGGAGACCAAAGAAACGATGGATGGACTGTGTGAATTATGATATGGATAGAATGGGGGTGACTACTGAGATGACGACTAATAGAGAAGTGTGGAAGAAAAAGACATGTTGCGCCGACCCCAAATAAATTGGGAATAGGACAATGATGAGAAACCGGGAAACACGAACCGGGAATAACACGTAGCAAGAGTAGCAATTGCTACGGGTCCCGTACAAGAGGGGGCCCCTCGTTCCCAAATTCGCCTACCTCCGCTGGAGCGCAATTTATAAAATGAAACTTATTAAGACAGACGGAGACGAATATACCCCTGAACGAATTTACTAGATATCACCCAAACTTTAAACGTTTCACTTACCGTCTAAAACAATCCACGTCAGAGTATCGGTAACCGAGTATGCCGTTGGCGACATTAAAACACAGAATTTCATTAGGTAAATGCACAAAATATCTCTCGTATAAATTTATTTACTATTATTTTGTTTATATGTTTTTTATTGTACACCATAAAATACATAACATTAAAAAATAATTTAACACTCTAAACATACGTTTGGCGGCCTTATCGCTTACTGCGATTTCTAAATGTATTGAATTTGCAACGGCCCTATAAATTGGCTGTACAGAAAGTCTGACGCAAGCGCCTTTAGTTAGACACTGTGGATGCGTGGCAGAATTGGAATGGCTCGATTCAAAATGTTGAATTTGTCTATTCTTTTGAAAAGTTTTTTTTTAATTATAATTAAGTAATCATTAGGGTGTTTAAACCAAACGAAGAATGACAATTTTGGTGTTGTTTAATTTCAGCACATGTTCGTTTCTGAAATTAAACAAAAAAACAGAATAAAATTGTTCCATTCTTCGTTTATGTTTACGTTTTTTGTATATCAGTGATTAAAGTGTATATGATTTTTTTTTTTTTTCCTTTTTTTTTCAGGATGGGAAATCATCAAATGACTTCTCCCGCTCTGGGCGGAGCGGGAGGGCGTGTCAGACTTTTACTGACTAAAACCCACCCGTGTTCCATCAGTTGCCCATGTGCCAGGGTCACGGTATCTCTTTCGAACAATCACGCGACCCCGGCAGGCATCGGTCCTAGTAGACCCCTACACTGCTGCTGACATCTCTTTGAGGCGCGCGTGGAACACTGCGCGCCGTCGACCCGAGCCTGGTCCTTACC
Organism: Aporophyla lueneburgensis; assembly: GCA_932294355.1. NCBI lineage: Eukaryota > Metazoa > Arthropoda > Insecta > Lepidoptera > Noctuidae > Aporophyla > Aporophyla lueneburgensis. The sequence goes on along the minus strand of OW028746.1, from coordinate 12,730,775 downwards.
GGGCGGCGAGCCACCCATTGCTCGCCACCCGCAAGCTCGCGCCTACGGTGGCCGGGAGTCCGCAATTGACTCCCGACGCCCGGGGCGTCTCCTCCTGCGGCGGCTAGGGGCGTGAGGGCGCAGAGACTGCCACTCCCTCACGCGCCCCGCCTCCTCCTTCGCGAGCATCACTGCTTCGCAGAAGGAGGTGACGGCTTCCCATTCCCTCTCGCTCCGTACCATGGCTCGCACCAGGGCCGGACGCGAGAGGTCGCCGCCGCCGATCGCCTCCACGAGGACACGGCGGTGCTCCGCCCAGGCAGGGCACACCTCCACCGTATGCTCCACCGTGTCCTCCAGACGATCCTCGCAATGGAAACACCCGGACGTATCCTCCCGCTTTATCCTGAACAGGAACCCACCGAAGCACCCATGCCCGGTGAGAACCTGCGTCAGGCGGAAGGTGAGGACGCCGTGACGCCTCTCTATCCACTCCTCAAAGAGGGGACTTACCGCCGCAATTGTGGCGTGCCCAAAGTGTATATGATTAATTTCTGTACATTATATGAAACAGTCTACTGGATTTACATTGTGATTACCTTTTATCTTAATTTGATCGAGATGTTTTAAGAGTATTTGCACGTTTTTACGCAAAGTCTAAGTGCGATACCAAATTACATAAACGCCTGCTATGCAAAATAATGTCTCTCTAAAAATGTGAACTCTTATTATTGATGAAGTCGTCCTGATACGAAATTTTCGATTTTCCATTTAAATTAATGGAATTTGGAGTCTTACAATCACACAAACTCACCGATTAGCAGGATATTTATTATTGTAGAAAATTGATGATCTACAAAAGGTATCTTTTGAATTTTCGATTAATTTGAATTCTCAGAAGTTAACGAGGTTAAAGTTGGACATACCCTTGTTATATCATATCATCACCAAGTGGAAAAAATACGTATTATTGAAGCCACTTCAAAAACGACTTAACAGAACTTGACTAAAGTTACGGTTAAATATACGGGACCACTCTATAAGAAATCCATTAAAAACTTTTTAACAAAACAAATGAAACCGCCGAAAAACCTGAAAAACAATAAATCAGAAGCATAAGTAATTTTGAGTCGGCGCCAAACAAGCAAATTAATTAATTAATTTGATTTGGTTATTTCTATAAACGTAAGGTAATTTACTGATCTTTGTTCATTGATTGTTTGGCGCCGACTCAAAATTACTTATGTTTCTGATTTATTGTTTTTCAGTTTTTTTCGGCTGTTTATTTTTTTTGTTAAAAAGTTTTGTTTTATATTTTTTTGTGGCTATAATCTACTGATTACTACATGCTTGCAAAATCGGACTATTCTGTAAGAAGTTATGCATTACAATCAATGAGTGAACAATCAATCATCCCCTGTTTTCCTACCCTTAGTGTTGGTTTTTTTCCAAATTTATATGGGACCAACTTCGGAGTATATCTTTTCCAATTAAAAGAGAATTATCAAAATCGGACTGCTCAGTAAAAAGTTATGCATGGTCATTCATTAAAAAAATATACGTGTCGACTTGGGAACCTGCTCCGTCTTTATTCGTCGGTTAAAAAAAAAAAACTTGAGAGGTGTCAAGGGACACCCGGATGGAACGAAGTTCCTTTCGATACATGAGTGAAGGAACTGTATTTTTTTTAAGTTATAGTAATATTTTTTTTATTATTAACAAATATAATGTAATACAATATAAACTTAATCAATAGGCTCAGTTTATCTCTACTTACCTAACTCCATCAGCAATATCCGAACCTTGTGCAAAAACACTGTCAGGATTCATTTTGATATTATTTTTTATTATTTATTATGTACAAAAAACCTGTATACACTTAACACAAATAATCATCGCGACACCACACTGTTCAATGCTAAAAAGAAAGACGAAACGAAAATAACTGGCTTGCTTTCTATGAGAGAGAGAGAGCCAGACAGAGAAACGCGCGCACGCCGCACGGCTTACAACTATAGCAAAAAGTGTCGTTCCAACTTTTGATCTTAATTTTTTCCGTCTAGCCCCCTTTCGCAACGCGCGATAAGGAACTTCGTTCCAAAAGAATTTTTCAAATCGGATTATTAATTACGGAATTTTGAGGTAACAAACTAAAAAAAAACCACTGATTTGAGAACCTCCTCCCAATTTAAAGTCGGTTAAAAACTCTCTGCCACCCTGTCGCCGTACGTTAAAAGTACAGGTACGCAGTACACAATAAATAATTCAATTTATGTATAATATTGATTAGGTTCACTATCAGTACAATATAATATTGGTAGTATACTATATACATAAAACTATGTATTTCTGTTTCAAATAGATGTGTCCCCCTAAACCGACAACTAATTCTTTGAAACACTAATACTTTTTTAAGAAAGTTTAATTATATTTTGCTTCAAATACTTCTCGTCTTCAATAGTGCTGAATGCTTCGATGGATGGACTGGGTGAATAATAATATGGATAAAAAGGGGGTGACTACCGAGATGACATATTTGGCAGTATTCATGAATAAACACTTCCGTGGAGAGTGTAGACTTTCATTGTTCATTGCGTGTCATCGCCAATATAAGGTTTACATTTCATTTTACATATTACAAACTATGTAGGTACACTATGTTTACAGTATCGGGAATAACACGTAGCAAGAGTAGCAATTGCTACGGGCCCACAGTGGTTCGAAATCGACGCTCAGTGGACATTGAAATCAAAATTTCTGTAGGCGAGAAATAAAAATTGGAACGGCTTTATTTCAGTATTATTTATAATATTTGGTAATATGACAGCTATAGGCAGCACTACGCCGAAAAAAAAAATTAATATTTTTTTTGTATGAAGAAAAACACAAAAGTATTTTTTTCTCACAACTTAATAAAACTTAAAGCCTGCGGCTTACATTGTGGGGCCCCGTGCAAAATGGATGTCTCACGTATCCAAATCCGCCCACCTCCGCCTGAGCGCAATTTTTTGAGTGAAACTTATTAAGATTGAGATGGAGATGAATATACCACTTAACGAATTTACTTGATATCATAAAAAATTGAAACGTTTCACTTACCGTCTAAAATAATCCACGTCAGAGTACCGGTAACCGATTGTGCCGTTGGCGACAATAAAACTCAGAATTTCATTCGGTAAATGCTCAAAATATGGCTCGTAAATTTATTTATTATTATTTTGTTTATATATACTTTATGTACACCATAAAAAAAAACATAATATCAAAAAAACATTAAACACTAAAAATATACAATGGGCGGCCTTATCGCTTAATGCGATCTCTAAATTCATTGAATTTGAAACTTGGTTCAAACTGTTGAAATTGCCCATTTATTTATAAGGCAATTCTTATTATAATTAAGTAATCATTAGGGTGTTTAAAACAAAAGAAGAATGGCAGTTTTGGTGTCGTTTAATTTCAGAAGCGTTCATAAATGAAAGATTTTGTATATCAATGATGAAAACATGATATGTACATTATATGAAACAGTTAACTGGCTTTACCTTTTATATAAATTTGATCGAGATGTTTTGAGAGTATTTGCACGTTTTTACGCGAAGTCTAAGTGCGCCACAAATTAAATGGACTCCTCCACTTCTTCTTTGTTTTTTTAAAAGATCAAATTCGTCAGAGAATTCCAGTATAATGACTCTGTCAAAATGTGGGCTCTTATTATTGATGAAGACGTCGTGATACGAAATTTTCCATTTTCCATTTAAATTAATGGAAAATAAACTTTCGAATCTTATATCTGGTCACACAAACTTACCGACTAGAATGATATTTATTTTTGTACAAAATTGATGCTCTAGACAAAAGTCTCTTGTGAATTTTCAATAAATTTAATTTTTCAAAGTCAACGAGTTTAAAGTTGGACATACCCTAATTTTACAGATTTTCTTTCATCTTCTGGAAAATCATTACTGTTTCGATAAAAAATAAAAAAATGGTTTCAAAAACACGCTTTCATAGAAAACCAAACTAAAATGTAGAAAATAATGGAAAAAAACGTGGGGTGCATTTTGAGGTATTTTTATAATTGATATCAAGCGTGTCTATATATGTTACCGTGGTCCTGGCATATGGGCAACTGAAGGAACACGGGTGGGTTTTAGTCAGTAAAAGTCTGACATTTGATGACTACCCATCCAAAATAACAAAGCGTGTCTATATATGAAAAGGTGTTTTTTAAACTATTTTTTTTATCGAAATAGTAATGATTTTGCAGAAGATGCTAGCTTGGTATACATACATAACAAGACAGAAACAAAAAAGACAAAAACAAAAACTTAGGAATAAAAGACAATGAACAATACATAATTAGGTTATGAATATGCTGTTTCTAGTTTTGGAAATCAATCATTTCAAAAGTTAACACTATTTGAATTTACAAGTTGGTTCATGGTTCAATTTTTTTTGTCTTACTAGAATTATCGATTCTTTGAAAAATCTAAACTATTTTGCTAAAGATGAAAGAAAAACTACCAATTTAGGGAATACTTGTGAACCCAAAGCCGATCAAGGGCCCCTCCATAAAGTCGAGATAGATTACAGGTGATAAATGAAAATTTAAATATTGTCTTTTCATATCTTCACTGCACTTTAGTAGGTCCTCGTTTCTTGTTAGAGAAATGCTGTTTCAAATATTTTATTCAACAATTGAGTAAATTAAGTTCGTTTGGTTTTCGACAATCATTCTATAATGTTCCCACTGTTGGGATACAGGCCTTCTCCCTGTAAGAGGGAGTAGGCCATAACTCAGTGTTTCATCCTGTTTAAAGTAGTAACTCTATGCGCCTTCGGAACGCGCGCGAACGGAATGACATCTGACTTGTCAAGTTTGATTTTTGACACTTGTCACTTCCTTTTTAGTTTGGTCTTTGAAAGCGTCGGACAGATTTTTGCTTCCGCGAGTTTTTGTAAATCAATCCTGTTAAATCGATCCGTTTGTGACAATTAGTCGTGATCCAATTACTTTGATTGTTAAATAACCCCATTTGGTGAAGGAATACGGGTTCAGTTTCTTCACATTGAAGAACTTTGAAGGTTAAGTGTGGAAGACCGCATGTCTGGTCGCCAGACCTCTTGAAGCGGCAAATGGTAACCTGTTCCTGAGAATTCTTATTCATAACCTCACTACACGATACATACACACTCACTTACATACATAGATCCAGGTAACCCCAAGACGCAGGTGGTCGTCTGCCATCAGGTGAGTTCCTTTGTTCGTTTTATTGTAGTTAATTTCTTTTGTTGTATAGCAATTGTTCTCTTATATATTGTCTGCTCCGCGTACGGCGGACTAGTTTCGCTAGCCACTCTTGTCTCTAGAGCCCCACGGTTATCACGCTTCCACATAATAATTAAAACCTTATGTGGGCCTAGCCTGGCAGCGAACAATCTTGGTATCAGAGCGTGGCTATAAGACATATAACCATCAAATTGGTAATTTACAGTAGGCTAATTACTTGGCAGTGTCTATAAGGGAAGTAGTAATACGCTGTAAATATTTGGTAACTATAATTAATTGTTATTTGAAATAATTTGTTTGAATTTATTGAGTCGAGTAACTCATGTTGTCGGGTAAACTGAAGTTACCATAGTCAGCCTGGTTATATGCTAACAGTGTTGATTGGCATAATTGAGCATTAACATTGAAAATTAGAATAAAGGTTTATTATTGTTGTACCGTTGACATTGGTTTGAATTAAAATAAAACTTTATTTTTGTTCATTAAATTGGAACCAGTATTTTGTTATTTCTTGAGTTGTGGTCTACCAGTTTGGTAGTTTGATTGTTTTGAACTTTGTTACTTAATTACCTTTTGCTTGGTTTATTTTAATTGTATTGTTTGTGCAATGGCACACAAAGCGGTGAGAGAGGCAATCAGTGGATTGACCACACAGCTGCGGTGGTTCACTTCAGCTGCAGCGACTGCTGAGCGCCAGGATCTCGAAGGGATCACTCTTGCTCGGTTCGAGCAGTTGAACGTAAGACTCGGCAACGTTGATGCTCTGCTTACCCGCTACAACGAGTACATTTGTGATGTGGCTCTGGAAGTGCTGGACCAGGCAGCACGTGACAAGGTCCTTGCTGACTACGACCAGATCTTGGACCTGGGGGATGTTATTGGTCAACGTGCTCGGGAAATATTGCAGAGCCAGACACCAGTCCAGGTCAAGCCGGAGACCTCGGTTGTTTCAGGTCCCGGACTATTGAGTAGACTGCCTACTTTGGAACTGCCACACTTTGACGGTCGCTTGGATCAGTGGTTAGGTTTCCAAAACCTGTTTGAAAGTTTGGTTGATGCACGCTCGGACCTCAGACCCGCCCAAAAGTTGGCCTATTTGTTGTCTGTCCTGGAAGGTGAGGCCCGAGCCTTGGTACAGCATTTGTCGGTGACTGACTCAGCCTACCCTACCGCTTTAGAACTACTCACCCGGCGGTATCAAAACAAACGTTGTTTGGCTGATGTTCACATCAAACAGATTTTGGGGTTACCGGTCATTACAAGATTATCAGCATTGCGTACTGACCTGTTGAACTCGTTGGTGGCAGCGACCAACGCTTTAAAGCGATTGGAGTTGCCGGTGGACCATTGGTCTTACCTTTTGGTACATGTGGTGCTGCAACGGCTTCCTGCTGATTTGAGGGCTCGTTTCGAACAAAAGTATGGTGGGGATAGTGTCACACACCTCCCCCCATTTGGTGATCTCGTCAAATTTTTGGAGGATGAGTGTCGGTTTATGGACAACTCTAGCGTTGCCACCGAGTCACGCCAACCGTCTTCCCGGCCACGAGACCAAGGACGGACTAGGGCTCGCGGGCCTGTTGATGGTCGCCGCCGCTCGTTTTGCTGGCACCCAGAGTCGTCCTGGTTGTGAGTCCAGCAGACCAGCCTCTGATGAAGGTTCGCGTACGAGGGGGCACCATGGAGTTGGTCACCGGGCTTCTGCCTCGCCGGTTCAGAACCGGGGAGAGGCCCGCAATTTTGAGCGCCGCACTCCACCCCCCGCGCAAGTTGATCGGGAGCCACGCGATCGCCATTTGGTCTCCCCACGTAAAAGTGATTACGTAGCTGTTGCTAGGCAGCGCTGGCCAGACCAGCACCGCCTTCCCTCCCCTCCATTGGCGGAACGTCCCCGGTTGGAGTCACGCCCCCCGCCATTCAGGCATCCGGTGGGATATGCCCTTCCAGCGATGGCGCGTGGCTCGGGACACCGCGCGGACGAGGAATTTGACCTCTATCCTCGTCGGGAAAGACTTGGGCCTGGGTGCGGCGATCGGTCGCCGCCCAGGCATTGTTAGGACATTGGCGCCTGCCCCGCTAAGGTACCCCCTCAGATCGAAACGGTTTTGTTGCCAACAGCATCGGTCAGGGTCTGGGGGCCCATGGGGGATTCTGTTGTGGTCCGTGCCATTTTGGACACGGGAGCTCAGGGTTGCCTTTTGTCATCTTTTTAGCGGGACAGGTGGGCCTTGATGTGCGTGACTTTCCACGCAAAATTAGGGGAGTGGGTGAAACAGATGTCACCCCCAACGGACTGGCTTGGTTTGAGGTCACTCCTCTGAATTGTCTGGCACCTAAAATTGTTGCTTCGGCCGTTGTTCTGACGAATATTTTGGGTAGTCATCCTCAATGTCAGCTGTCTTCAGAAATCGTCCGGTTGACGTCAGGCCTGGAATTGGCTGACCCCCGGTTTGATTCCCCTAGTACAGCGCATTTGTTGTTGGGTTCCGATGTACTAGGGAGAATATTTGTGGGTGATATAAAGGTTATGCAGCCACGCGGTTTGGTGGCTGTCTCGACCATCTTTGGCTTTGCGTTGATGGGACCAGTGCTGAGGGTCCCCCATACACCTGAACCTGATTTTGTGTTGTCATCCGGCTCCGCCCTCTCTGACGCCGTTCAGAGGTTTTGGGAGGTTGAAGAGCCCCCTCAGGTAGCCCGTTTGAACCCGGAACATGAGGAGTGCGAGTTGTTCTACCAGAACAACACAGGTCGACTCCATTCCGGCCGGCTTGTGACCAGGTTGCCTTTTGTTGCGGTGCGACCACCTCTCGGCGAATCCAGACCTACGGCCGAGAAGAGATTGTTGGCAATGGAGCGCCGCATGAGCAGGGACCCAGTGCTGCGGCAGAAATATTTGGATTTCATGCGGGAATACGCAGATTTGGGACACATGTCGGTGTCAAATTTGGATTGGCGCTCAAGTGAGCATTATTTCCTACCGCATCACGCGGTCCTCAAGCCATCCACCGGTAAGCTGCGCACGGTGTTTGATGGGTCTGCGCGGACTTCGTCTGGTGTCTCCTTGAATGATTGCTTGCATCCAGGCCCCAAATTGTTGAGGGATCTTTGTGACGTCATTACGTTTTTCCGTCGTCATCAGGTAGTTTTTGTGGCCGACATCAAAATGATGTTCCGCCAAACGGTTATTCACAAGGATAACCGACGTTTTCAGTTGATTCTGTGGCGAGAGAATCCCCAGGACCCCATGATTGTGTATGAGCTCAATACGAATACGTACGGCCTCCGATCGAGCCCTTTTGTTGCTATTCGTTCCCTTTGGGAGCTCGCGGACCGAGAGCGTTTGAAGTTCCCTCGTGCGTCCGCCATCTTGAAAACGGACTTGTATGTTGACGACGTTTGTCCTGGAGCTCCCACAGTTGGGGAAGCCGTCCTGTTGCGTGACGAATTGATTGGTATTTTGGCTTCCGCTGGCTATGAGTTGCGTAAATGGGTGTCCAACTCGCCAGCGCTATTGGAAGGTTTGCCGGAGGATCATAGGCAGGACCCGCTTTTGTTTGAAAATGTTGACAACCCTGCTATGATACCAGTTCTCAGCGTTCAGTACCGACCAGTCCAAGACATCTTCACATACGATGTCGACTTGGAGTCACATCACACTTGGACTAAACGACTGGTGTTGTCTACTGTCGCGAGGACCTTTGACCCGAATGGTTGGATATGCCCGGTATTGTTTTGGGCGAAATGTTTTCTTCAGCGCCTTTGGACTGCGGGACTTGGTTGGGACGAGCCACTTCGGAAAACCCTGTTGGAAGATTGGCTCGAATTTGTATCCGCACTCCCTGCAGTCAACGAGGTCGTGTTACCCCGCGCTATCCTCCCCCCTGGGAGCTACACTGCTACCCTTCATGGGTTTTGTGATGCATCTTCGCACGGTTATGCAGCTGTTGTTTATCTGCGCACCGTCAGCGCGACAGGCCAGGTGAAGTTGTCACTGGTCATGGCCAAGAGCAAGGTGGCCCCCCTCCGGACGGCACTGACCATCCCTAAATTAGAATTGTCAGGGGCGGCGCTTCTTGTGCGTCTATTGAACCACGTTGCTCACAATTTGGGTGGAACTATGGACATTCGGGCTTCTTACGCCTGGACGGACACTCAAATTGTTTTGTGTTGGTTGAAGACGTCCGTCCACTCTTTGGAGGTCTTTGTTGTGAACCGAGTGTCCCAGATTCAAAATTCTGAAACGCCTTTGATTTGGAGGCACGTGCCTGGAGATTTGAACCCGGGTGACGTGCCCTCACGTGGGTGCATGGCACCCCGCCTGATTGCTCACCCCCTATGGTGGGGACCAGACTGGCTGACTCACCCCGAGGATGATTGGCCTCGAACGCCAGTCTTGATGTCAGGTCCTTTGCCCGGGCTCAAGGTGCTCGCTGTTGGAACGAAGGACCCTCCGTTTGACCCTGATTTTTTGTTGAATCGATACAGCTCCCTCGACAAATTGGTGAACGTTACCTCGTGGATCAGGCGTTTTGGTCAGAATTCTAGGAACTCCGGGAACAAACGCCTGTCTCCGGTTCTCTCTCCTCAGGAGCGACAGGAATCACTCCTCCTTTGGGTCCGCTCCGTGCAGGCTGCACACTTTGAGAAGGAGATTGAAACTTTGAAGTCTGGTAAGGCTAAATTGTCGGGAGCCATTAGTAAATTGAACCCCTTTTTGGACGATACGGGTCTCTTGCGTGTTGGGGGACGGTTGAGGCACTCTAGCCTTCCTTATGGGGCCCGTCACCCCCTTTTGTTGCCTAAGGAGGGCCATTTGGTTAAATTGTTGGTGACTGATCGTCACATTAAGAACTCGCATGCCGGTTGCAATGCGCTGTTGGCCATTCTGCAGCGAGAGTTTTGGATATTGTCGGCCCGTCGTACTATTCGTAGCATCGTCTTCCGTTGTTTGCCGTGCTACCGGACTAAGGCCTCTACTATGCAGCCAATGATGGGAGACTTGCCGGCTGATCGTGTCAATGAGGCGAGACCCTTTGCAGGCGTCGGAACGGACTTTGCTGGTCCCTTTTTGGTGAAGACGTCTCCTCTTCGGAATAGTAAAATTGTTAAGGCTTATTTGTGTGTGTTTGTCTGCCTGTCAACTAAGGCAGTGCACTTGGAGTTGGTAACCTCCCTCTCGACGGAGGCCTTTGTGGCGACCTTGGATAGATTTGTGTCTCGCCGTGGGTTACCTACTTTGATCAGGTCTGATTGCGGTACTAACTACAAGGGTACAAGTAACTGTTTGAAGGAGGTATACGCCTTCCTTGTTGAGAACCAGGTTGACATTGGTAACAAATTAGCCCGCCGAGGGGTCACTTGGTTGTTTGACCCGCCAGCCTGCCCCCATTGGGGGGGGGGGGGGGTATTTTTGAAGCCGCGGTGAAAGCGGCAAAGGGACTCTGGCGCAGATCGTTAGGAGACACCGTTCTCACCTTTCAGGAGTTAGCTACGGTATTTTGCCGCATTGAAGCTGCACTGAACTCGCGTCCATTGTGCCCGCTGTCTTCGGTCCCGAACGACTTGGAGGCCCTGACCCCGGGCCATTTTTTGATTGGACAGCCACTTGTCGCCCTGCCCGAGTACCCTCTTGTCGATGTGAGCCAAAATCGGCTATCGCGGTTTCAGTTGGTGCAGCAGGTCGCTCAGAGGTTTTGGAAGCGTTGGAGCTTGGAGTATTTGCACATCCTCCAGCAGCGCGTCAAGTGGACTGATAAAACGCATCCGCCTAAAATTGGAGACCTCGTCCTGATTAAGGATGCCAACCTTAAGCCGTTGTATTGGCACCGGGGGCGCATTCTCAATTTGGTGGCTGGCACCGATGGGGTTCCTCGTTTTGCAGAGGTTTTGGTGGATGGATCGGTCGTGAAGAGAGCGGTCGCAACCTTGTCAAGATTGCCAATTGATTAGCGGACGGGAAGGCCCGTCCGGGGGGGGGGTAGATGTTTCATCCTGTTTAAAGTAGTAACTCTATGCGCCTTCGGAACGCGTGCGAACGGAATGACATCTGACTTGTCAAGTTTGATTTTTGACACTTGTCACTTCCTTTTTAGTTTGGTCTTTGAAAGCGTCGGACAGATTTTTGCTTCCGCGAGTTTTTGTAAATCAATCCTGTTAAATCGATCCGTTTGTGACAATTAGTCGTGATCCAATTACTTTGATTGTTAAATAACCCCATTTGGTGAAGGAATACGGGTTCAGTTTCTTCACATTGAAGAACTTTGAAGGTTAAGTGTGGAAGACCGCATGTCTGGTCGCCAGACCTCTTGAAGCGGCAAATGGTAACCTGTTCCTGAGAATTCTTATTCATAACCTCACTACACGATACATACACACTCACTTACATGCATAGATCCAGGTAACCCCAAGAAGCAGATGGTCGTCTGCCATCAGGTGAGTTCCTTTGTTCGTTTTATTGTAGTTAATTTCTTTTGTTGTATAGCAATTGTTCTCTTATATATTGTCTGCTCCGCGTACGGCGGACTAGTTTCGCTAGCCACTCTTGTCTCTAGAGCCCCACGGTTATCACGCTTCCACATAATAATTAAAACCTTATGTGGGCCTAGCCTGGCAGCGAACACTCAGCAAGCGGGCTTAGTGCGGGTTGGTAAGGCGATTCGTAGAACGATTCCGTAGTAGATAAGTAAAAATAAGTGAGTATAAACAACTGTTTCGAACACTTATGTATACTTTGTTATAACTTGGGATCAGATAACACTATATTAGATTCTGATAATTTAAATAGATATTGAAAGTTAATCAAGACAATGTTTATGTTCTTTCACCAGAGTTCGCTTACAGTTTACTGACCATTGAGTTAACTGAAATGATTTAATGTAATGTTTTTTGTTAGGTAATTTTAATTACTAACCTACTATTAGAATCAAGCTCTTCTAACTTAACAGATGGCTGTGCTGTGCTAGGGAGTTGGTTGCACCACTTCTTCTTCCCAGCTAAAGCACTAGGAAGTGGTGAAGGCCGGACGTTTAGGGGACTGTCTAATGTAATTTTGAATTAATGACTTTTGATATTAAATAGAAATATTGGAAACCGAAACCGGCATGTCCTAGAACCAAATTTTCGAAGACATGTCACATCTACCAACCCATAATGAGGCCGAGTGGTGGATTACAGCCAACTCCCTCTCACCGAGCGGAGGCCTGGCCAGCGTCCCAGCTTTGGGAACATTATAGGCCGATTGTATAAACATCGTATTAGTACTTTTTCTTTGACTGTACCACCTCGATTTCGTTTGATAATACGGGATTATAAAGGCTATTACTTTTTGGGTGGAAACAAAATGAGGAGAAGCAGTGCTCCCAGTTTTATTTTGCTGTTTTTGTTGTAATTAATTAACACACTAAACGACAACGTTTAAAATGTGTTTAATTCCGAAAAAAACTACTTTTCAAATCGTTTCTTTTACAAGAATAGGTATGGGAGTTTCCAATGTGGTATTAGACCCAAACTGTGTACCTATAATTTTACAATTAAAATGATCTCGTAGAAAGCTACGAAAAGATAATAGAATGCTTTGATAGAGCCTCTCGGTGTGTAATTGAGTTTCACTTGTACGTTTCGCTTGGATTAGATATGCAATTCGAAATTCCGTGGTATCACTCGCCGATTTAATTATTCTTGTCTGGAATAAACTAAGTATACATTGAAAGGGCCAAAAGTGCTAAGGTCGTAGCCAAATTCTGGGCTTACTATGTTTAGAATGATATCGACACGCTAAGAAGAAGAAGTACCTATAGATTTCTCACCACACCAATTCTGGGGTGAGCCTGAAAGATTCTGTAGCTGTAGACCAAGCCTATGTATTTTTTTTAAGAAAGCCCGGTCCTTCTTAAATAAAATACATCTGTAGGTTTGACTTGACTTGTTCTTCTTCTTCGTCGTTACACTCTTGATAGAGTGGTCGTGGTTGTCATATCCGGTGTGGTGGCGAGCTTCACAATCCGTCGCCATTCCTCTCGTACTGCAGCCCTTCTCGTACATTCCTTTGACCTGATCGGTCCAACGCATGGACGACCTGCCACGAGCTCTTGTGCCTTCAACTTTTCCCTGCACTACAAGTCGTTCCACCGATGTGTCGTCTTGACTTGCTAGTTACTAAAACTACATACATATTAAAATATCTTCTTCACAGGTTGCCGATGGGCCATCGTCCGGCTGATTAAATGCTTGAGCATCAATGGAGTCGCTACTGCTTCAGAATCATTGCAAAATGTTCGCTTTCGAGCTAATCTCGGAATCATCGTCTTATCTCCGCGTTTAAGACGAAATGCAACTGCGAACCTTACGAAACTTATTAATAAGGTAATTCGAATTTGCTTAATGACAGAAGAACTAGCTTTTTTATTCATAATTTATATAACGCGAATTTTACCCATTTTCACTAAGTTTGAAAAGAGCTTGTGCAAAACTTGTGAAAAGTTTATGTTATTTCAGAATTTAAATCAGCCACAAGTTTCAGGCGAAAAAATGTAATTCTGCTTTCAATTTTTTTATTTCATGTGATAATGATGAAGTATTTAATTCTATACTTTTAAAAGTTATTTACGAAGTTAACATTTTCGTTTGAATAAGAGATTTAAATTATGCTTAGTTATCTTTTTATAAGGAGGTATGAAAGTTAAATGATACATTATGTACTTTTCAGTTACATGAGCAAAAAATGGATACGTCATCATACGACTGGCTTCTAACAGCGAGATCGAATAAAGATTTCAGCTTTATCAACGAAATACTGAATGCTACTGCAGTTCGGTTTGATCAAAACATAGTCGTCGCTTACACACAAAGTAAATATGTCCCGAAAACTAACAACCTCCGAATGTGTAGTGGAAATTTTATTTACAAAGCTAGAAGTAATAATTATCCCAGTCGACGACAGTATCGCGGGTATCACTATAATGAATTCCGGGATGTTTACGAAGTTCAAAACATGAAAACGGAATACGAAAGGAACTACTACCGCACTTCGGAACGATTTAGAAACCTAACGAAAAATAACACGTACAAAAGGGATGGTAGTGTGCTACCCCTGTACCAGTCAGGAGTGACGAATTACAACTACTCAAGAACATTTAATATGCTGAATGTCAGTAGATTCTCTTTGAGTCTCCAGGTTAGTAAGTGGAGTCTAGTTCACCGACTTGAGCCAACAGAGAGAATAATAAGTGTTTTGCAGTATTTTAAAGTACGCACCAATTCTACGCTGTTTGCCTATTTTTTAGGTGAGTAACAATTGTACCTATATTTTATCACAGTATATTATGTTACAAATAGAGGTGTTTGGGCTTTTGAATAAGCCAAAAAGTTAACTAAATCCGTGACATAAAAAATGTAAGTAGCCTTTTAGAGACCCCGACTAATCCGGTATACTAGAGAGATCTGAGCGACGCGTTTGATTGAATTAAGTCCTTTATTATGTGTCTTTCCTATTTCCATTATATCACTGAAATGCAGGTAATTGGGATCGCATCCAGTCAATGTCAGGAGTTGAGGTTCCTTACCCAGTGGAGTCCCGCAACTTCTTGGGTGAGGAGCTGGTGATAGGAAGGTGCAACTCTACCGGAGATGGAGGCCCATCGCTGGACGATGATGGCCCATCTGCTGAACCGATGTTGGATGATATCCTCCATTTCTTGACGGTGCGATTGAACACAACGTAAGTTTGTTATAACATTAATTTTGAAGGGTAGCTACCGAACATAAATTATTTGATTGACTGAAATGACTTTATTAAGATTTCCATTTTATTTTTATTTATTTATCGGCTTACATTTACCATTACACTTGGAATAGGCGCATTTATCGCATCGAGTTACTCACCTGATGCGATAAATGCGCCTATTCCAACTCAATCTATACTAATATGTATAAGTAATTAGGGGTCAAAAGTGGCTCCAAATGGTTCGAGTAATATTACACACGGTGCTGCTCGCCAGTTCTGTTACTTGAACTTGGCTTGACACGCTACCGCGTGTCTAGATATACAATGCATCCGTTGTGAATTCACTCAGAGACCAACAGAATAAGTCACTCTCCCTCGCTATGAGGGTAATGCTTCCAGGAAAATATGAGGTTCATAAAGATAATCTTAAAGAACGATGCGTCACATAGGTCCGCATATCAAAATAAATGCTTCATATCTTGAACGTTATGTTTGTGAATCCCCAGTTCATCTATCCGGTACTACAGTAAGCTGGGCTTCCGTACATACGAGGGTACCTGGACCGGCTTGCTGGGAGGTTTGATGGACCGTACAGTGGACGTGGCACTGGAACCAGTAACTGTACATGCCGCTCGTCTTCAAGACATGGATTTTATCTTTCCCATTGCTGAGACTATGTAAGTCATCATCTTCATCTGCCTTTCCCCAAACATGTTGTGGTCGGCATCCAGTTTAACTGTATTTTACTTAAGAGCTATTTAAGGTGTATCTATTCATACACGAAATATTTTAAGAGGTACACCTGTAGGTGGTAAAGAAGGTACTCCCTTTCTTCTTCTAAAATTGTTTGTCCGAAAATCATTATCCATAACACGTTAGCTATAAACGGCAGTAACCATAATATTCAAAAGTCGAAATTTTGTTTTCCATAATTATCTTTGCTTCTAAAACTATTCTGTCATAATATCAAATACTATAATCATTAAATCTCCTAATTTTGCATGTTATAAAGTCATATGTCCTAAGTATTGTATTATATAAATTGTATTATGCCGAATGTTCATTTATAATAAAATCGTTAGTAGTAAAAAAATGCTACACGTTAGGTTTTAGTGACAGAAACGAATCGCTGTAAATCCGACTCCACGTAGTCTTGTCTGCCCTACCCCTAGAGTGTGTAATTTAAAATCGCGTAGGTGCGGAGGGGCGAGGCGGCCCGCGACCTGAGGAGCAGGTGGTTGTAACGCTCGCCGCCGCAGCTGAGGCTGGCCGGCGAAGCCGGCCAGCAAGACGAAGCTGCGGTGGTGATCGTTAAACCGTCTGCGACGATAAGCTCGCGTGGGACCGCCTAAGCCCCGCAGTGCCGGAGCGATTTTAAATTGTGACAGAAACCATGCCTGCTGTATGATGCATGCTCGCTTGCATACTGCATGCTTGCTTGCATGCTCGATTGTATGCTACTTGCATGCATACTTGCTTGCATGCTACATGATGCATGCTTGCTTGCATGCTCGATTGCATGTTGCTCGCTTGCATAGTGCATGCTTGCTTGCATGCTCGATTGCGTGCTGCTTGCCTGCTTGCATGCATGCTCGCTTGCATGCTGCATGCTTGCGTGCATGCATGCTGCATGCTTGCGTGCATGCATGCTGCATGCATGGTGTATGTTTTCCAGTCTGTTGTTTGTTTGTTGTTTGTATGTTTCTTAGAGGGAAATAAAATCACTGGTTCACAATCACCTGTTTTATTGAGTGATATTGTATTTATTGAGTGATAATACATGCAGCGCCATGCCAGGCCTTGATAAATACCATAATGCTTTTGTATCTTTACTATTTATGTATTGTGTCAGTTGAGTTTGATAAAATAATGAAATTCTTAATGAACTCCGTAATACTTTGTTTTAAAAATATAATTAGGATAAATAAACATAAATAATTTGAATTTAGAACTTATAACTTTTATGGAAAACAGTTTTAAGTCTTTTGTATGTTATTAATAGTAATATTTATGACAAACGAATTTAGGGCATATTATATTTAGGGATTTCAATTGTATTGCATGTGATATTATGTGACATTTAGTTCGGGCACAACTTGCCCGAACGAAACTTGTCATTCGGACAAATGATGATTAGGTCAAAAAAAAATATGGCTCTTTAGATTATGGATAAAAAAGTTAGGTCACACAATAGAGAACCGGTAAAGAAGCTATAGAAGCAAAAAGAAAATTTTTACCTAAGCGTTTTGAATTTTCGTAATTATTATAATTTTAAAACTGCTTGAGTCGTTTTACATGAAACCTTTACTCCTAATTCTATGAATGAGCCGCCTGACGCTGCGAGTGCGGCGACCGGACGGCACGAGCATGGCCGCGGTGTCTCGGGCCGTAAAAAATAAGAAGGAGCCAGTATTTCTCATGTGCGTCAAATAATTTATAAATATTAAATTTTGAAAAAAATACATTTAGAAACTTTTTTTTTCGTTCCTGTAGCTTCTTTACCACCTACAGGTGTACCTCTTAAAATATTTCGTGTATGAATAGATATACCTTATATAACCTCTACAACCCAGTTAATGGGTAATACGATTCCCCTTAGTAGGACTGGTTGTCAGACTATGCAAATAAGTGCTAAGAGTAAATTGAGCATTTATTTTACAAAGAGCTATGATTAGAGGGCTTCATTCTTTACTGTATTAAAAGAGACTGAAAAAAGAAGTAAAAAAATGCTTACGAGCAACAATCCAATTTAATGTAGCCGAGCTGAGAAGTAGAGTAGGTAATGCGATCTTTTACTATAGATTACTTGTAAAGATTTTGAATTTTTTTTTTGTTTTCCTTCATCATTTTAGAGAGCAGTAGTGGTGATAATTATATTTTCTATGGAGGATGATTGATCTATACACTCTGTTCTTCATACCTCTATAAGGTTTTGTGGCTTGGAAGCTAACGAATTACAACACATTGACTTATAAAAGTGTTTGTACAAACCTACTTCCAGAAATAAAATCATTTATCATTTATCATGAATGCAATGGTTTGACGTGACACATTCCTTTGTAATATGATTGTTTCGTTAAATATTACCTTTTTAAGTTATTACTTTTTTATGATCACAAAATATGTCTTCATGAATGTAAAAACCTTGGGCTGGTCGTTGATGACATTTAGGTACAACTTCAATTTTTATTTATCTACACGAAATATTGTTTTAATATTTCGTTATACAGGGTGTAAAAAACAAAAAATAAATGGTTTATAAAATTTACTAAGATTATGGGTTTATAATCATGTGCTGGATTCAAGGTAACGGTTTGCACGACGATGTCTTTTACACCATGTATATGCACGCTATTTTCTCTGCTAACCAAAAAAGGTACACCTCTGTTCAAACCTTCGGGATATACAGGCGTGATGTTATGTATGTTTTTTCTTTTACTCAGAATTCACGACGCTCTTTCAGGTGTAATATCTACATTCGCCAGCAGGAGACGTCAACGGTACGGGACATATTCCTGGCCCCCTTCAGTGTGCGTCTGGTGGCATGCGTGGTGGCGGTGGTACTGGTCGCCGCCATTGCCATCGTAGTGATCAGCCGGGCCACCGCCACTCTGTGCGTCGACCATCGACGCATGGGATATACCGAAGCACTGATTTGGTCTACTGGGATACTTTGCCAGCAGGGTTTGTTGTTGAGTACTAGTACGGTCAAGGAAATGTAGTTGTTGAACAAAGTAACACTACATTAATTTTCCTAGTTATATTTTTTTGTTTGTCAGTAATATCATTAAATATAACTGACAAAGTTGGTAGTCAATTTGTTTAGCAATCAATTTATTTTACTTTACTTAAGTATATGATTATAAATATTTGTCGTCATGAGAATGGTACGGGGTAAACCAATAAATAAACCAAACTTTCATTCGCTAAAATAAATGACTAATTATACAAATAAATACAAAAACCAAAGGACACTTAGGCGTCGAAGTACTCGTCCGTATCACTGTCATCCGGAAACGTACAAAATTGGCAGCACCGCAATAAATACCTACATGAATAATGAAACGGGTAGAAAAAATACAGCGTTACACTGAATTTAATTTAGAGACTGCACATGCTCCCATTAACTCAGATGTAGACATAGCTCAGGAATTTGAACAGCTTTTTCCTAA
Organism: Aporophyla lueneburgensis; assembly: GCA_932294355.1. NCBI lineage: Eukaryota > Metazoa > Arthropoda > Insecta > Lepidoptera > Noctuidae > Aporophyla > Aporophyla lueneburgensis. Next base: position 12,711,607 of record OW028746.1, on the reverse strand, counting down.
CATTGTTCTTAAAACTACTAAAGATTTAAATTCCTCACCCACTCTTTCTACTGCCTTACTCATAAAGAATGTAAAGGCATGCACTTTGTAGTCTAGGTTTCAGCATACAAACCCCTATTGTAAAAGCTTTTAAAGATCTTAAAATTAAATCAACAATTGATATCTGGGGAACGTCTTTAAAAGTCTCTAGATCTATCTCTCTATTTAGCTCTCATATTTAACACCAGCGTCGATCATGGAGTCTTTCTAGATCTCATGAAACATCGTCGTCGTCGTTCGTTTCAGCCGTAAGACGTCCACTGCTGGACTTAGGCCTCCCCCAATGTGGGGGGCTTTGCCATAATCACCACGCTTGGCAGGCGGGTTGGCGATCGCAGTATGGTGGTAAAATGCATAGAGAACGCTGCTGCCCATTCTCTAGTAAGTCCCTTAGTCGCCTTTTACGACACCCACGGGAAGAAATGGGGTGGTGTTATTCTTTACGTCAGGCACCACACGGTACATAGAAACATAGTCAAGCCGGTCATGAAACATAATCAAGAGTAATAATCTATGTTATTATGTGAGCACCATGTATGTTTCTTATAATTCATTTAGCTGTCATTGCATAATTGGTTGCCTATTGTGGTATGGTAATTTTATTCGAGGTGCATATAATTTTAAGAAATATACGTATAGTAGTGATTTATGCATACAAAACAATGTTTAACATTTTTACAAGACTTCCGGTGGAGTTTTGTGCACATTTTTCTCCAGACGAAACTACATTTTGGAAGAGACGACTAGAATCAAAACTTGAAAACTTAACGTTGTCTTTGAAACTTATAATTTTATTTTGGGTGGATTGGACAAGGGCACCGCTACGGTGCACCATATTGTAATTATTTTCATCGCAAATAGACAATTACACTTCACCAAAAAGTTCGCTCATGATGAGCTTAAATTCTGAAGTGCAATTGAAGTAGAAAAACAGAATGAATGGCTGAATTGAAGCTCTATAAAAACGGAAGTTTTCTAAAAAACTCATTCGGGATTTTTCTACGCTTCAGCTTTTTTTTCTTTGTGTCGTATAATGTAATCAGTGGCATAGAGGATTGCGGAGGCGTTTATTCATCAATTAATTTCAGTACCACACAGCTCCTCTATAATTTTGATTAAAAACGTGTTTCTATTTTATTCTGTGCTTTTAATGAAAGATAACATTTTTGGAAAAGAAGTCTATATTTGGAGCAATATTCACGTTGAATGTGTTTTTATCTGATTAAATCCTGAAAACATAAGACAAAAATTGTGATTGGCAATGAAACAAAAATATTTATTATTGACTAAAAACTCAATTTAAGTGTAAGTATATTGTATCTTGGTTGATTAAATTTGATTTTGAGTGTATTTGAGAAACTCATCAGAATTTAATTCAGTCTCGCACTTGTTGTAACGAGCTTAAAGAAAGACTTTTTCATTAAAATTAGTTCAATGGAACTTTGATAATGTGACTCGCATCAACTAAATAGCTCATACAATATGTCCCGGAATTAACGCACATCACCAATAGTCAACGTTCCCACGGACAAAATTAAATCGCAGTGGGATTTTTTCGCGCACTGTACCTTCAACGTACCTAAACTTAATTAAGAGTACAAAAAACTTTTTAACAAAAAGACTTGAAAGACTTTTGACTGAAAGATTTATTATTTTTTGCTTTTCAGTTTTTCGGCGGTTACATTTTTTGTTAAAAAGTTTTTATTTTATAATTTTTTGTGGCTATAATCTACTAATTACTACATGCTTGCAAAATCAGACTATTCTGTAAGAAGTTATACATTACAATCAATGAGTAAGCAATCAATCATCCCCTGTTAAACCTACCCTTAGGGTTGGAATTTTCTTTCCAAATTTACATGATACCGCCTTCCGGATATACCCTTTCCAATAAAAAAATAATTATCAAAATCGGTTCTTTCTGTAAAAAGTTATGCATGGTCATAAATAAAAAAAAATATATATATACGCGTCAAATTGAGAACTTCCTCCGTTTTTTTCGTGGGTTGAAAATAGAACACGTGTTTTTTCGACGTACTGAGACTCACTCGCGTTGCACTCTGTTGGAATCTCAATGTTCGGTTCACCATCGAGAGCTGAAAACCAGTGTTCGATGGAATCGAGTCTCGATTTTATTCCGTCGCGCGTCGGTGGGTACGTGGACTTAGAATATTATGTTTTAATAATCATAATACATATGGCATGGTACACTGAATTTTTACTATTATGTGCAAAATATTGTTTCTTAATTATATTCGTTGTTTATTGAATTGTGGTCACAATACAAATATACATACGCACACAGTCGCACAAGGAGAGTCAACAAAAGAAGAACTACTAAACTATATCCAAAGACCCTGGTTACTTGTCTCTCAATGGTCTAGCATAGTAAGTACTTCGTCCATTTTGATTTGTTTTAACAGTACAGCGGAGGTGTCAATTTAATTTAAGTAATTTTAGTTATAATAGGGATAAAAAATTGCCGATGTTAAAAATGACAGAAAACGATTCAGTAAACGGTTCCTAAAAAAAAACTACTTTCATAATGTGCACTATTTCAGTTAGGGTTCTACACATTGTAGAAATGGAATATGAACTTAGACTTCGATTGTGAGATACAAGCCGTGCGCCCGATGGGATTTTTCATCGGCGAAAATTACGAACTTCCATATAAAGTATTGTTTTTCCAATTTTTATTAAAAGGCACGCAAATCAACCTAGGAGGTTCTCGCCTGTTTAACCGAGCCTCCCTATGGGTGCCTCAATAAATTAAGGCGCCCAACCAGGACTTAAAAAATTAAAAGCTAAGCGACCACACGCCCTCACGCACTAAGGACATCAACAAGGGTACAGAGCTCAGCTTAGGGTAAAGTTGCGATCATTGGACCAGCGCTTTGATCGGACCACCTCAATATCATGCGAACCATTGTTTTTAAAAATATTTTCTTATAACAGCTCGTTAGCTTTATGACCCCCTGCCCAGCTCCTTAACCACCAATGTCGGCGAAGGCTTGGTTGAGGAGAGATGCGTGTCGTCGTGTTGTGCGCGAAGGTTATATAAAATTTTTGTATATATATTACCATGTAAGTAAAGTTCTATTAAGTACTTTTACGTCATTTTTTCTTTCATTAGATTGCACATTTATCGATGTAACTAACTATTGAAATAAGTTTTTAACAAACAATTAATTTAGTTTTTAATTATTTTTTGAGTGAGGTACTAGCAAATTGCCATCAATGGACCACTGCATAGCTCTTTGATTGAACCGGTCCAATCATGGTGACTTTTTAAATTGTCAATTTCATTATTTTTTCTTTTAGAATGGCGAAAAAAGGGCAGTATTATACTTGGAATGAGACCAGTATGGATTTAGCGTTGCAAACCTTACGTAAGGGTGAAATAGGTTAAATGCTCCAAGGGTGAAATAGATTTCAACGAAGCAAGCAGGATTTACGGCGTGCCTAAAGCGACACAGAAAAGACAACACGATGACAAAATACGAAAGCCAAAGGTTCTAAACAAATTGTTGATTCAGTAGGAGATCTGCCTCCAAAAGTGGAGAAAAAGCTTGTCGAACATATTTTAGAATTGGAACAGTGTTTATATGGTGTAACACCAACAGACGTTAGAAGTTTGGCTTTTATAGTAGCATAAGTTGTTGTGTAAAGCACAAATTTAATAAATAAAAAGAAATGGCTGGAAAAAAATGGTACAACGTATTTTTGAAAACCTCAAAAATTATGAGTCGAAAAGTGATTTCTCATTTAAATAAACTAGTGATCGCCCATTGGCCGAAATTCGACCGTACTTCATTGGAATAGAAATACATTATTAAATGAAAAAAATATAGATAATAATAAATATAAAAAATAATATGGTTATATTTGACATTCAGTAACACTATTAGACAAATTGTTGCTGTACTACTGTGGAGAGGGTTCGCTGGCGGGATGGTGATGGCGAGGACCAGGACGTAGGTGTAATGAGTAAAGAATACTTCATCAGGAGTAGCTGGATATGGAACAATATGGAATGAATTATCACTGAAATTTGTTCTGTTTTCATAGAATTTTCCCTTTAATTTTTAGTTAATTATGGTTCCAAATGTCATAATTATAACCAACCTGTACAATCTATGACCAGTCTGTACAATCGTGAGGCATAAAACCTGTACAGTTTGCACACGACACTAAGTTTTGTATGGGAAACTTACTAATGCCATACTTGACACTCCCCATAAAACCACAAAAAATATTTCTTATAAATCTAAACTAAATTCCTATCGTCGCTAATACAAATAATATTAAAGACAAATATTCTGGATATGATCATAGATTTTAAAAATGAAATAGGTTATACATATATCTATAAAATTAATTTATTACCTATGGTTATACTTGACATTCAGTAAGACTATAGCTATAGACACAAAATCAGGCTTACCAACTTAGGGGTTTTCCCAAATTTAGGGGGTAAATAAGAGGATTGAGATTTTTTAGGGGCGTTCCATTTTTAGGGGTATTCTTAGGGATTTTTTGCCATCTTACATTTCTCATTGTGTTTTTGATTACAATAAAAGTATTAGCGACTTCTAGTACGGTTCCTCGATACTAAGAATGTAGAGTGAATGGATAAACAAATGTCGCGTAATAAATATAGACAAATATTACTACTGTGTGCGGCGTCTATGATTACTGAACATTCGTTGGTTATTTTCATTATAATTTTTTAGGGGATTTTTTTAGTAATTGTGGCAATTTTAGGGGTTTTTAACTTAAGCTTTAGGGATAAATATTTCTGGGTGTAGGTAACACTGCACAAAATAATAAAGACAGATTTGGACCATAAACAAAAGAATATCTATGCATGTGTGTATTAGATACACGGTAATGAACAGTAGTGTGTGTAACGTGTTATTTATTGAAAATAATGTATTTTACGCATAATTAAAAAAAAATATTAGCATTCGTCACTTTTTCTCTGCATAAACTATAAGTTTGCGAAATTTCATACTCCTCCGTTCGCCCAATTTTCGTAAAAAGGGATCCAAAGTTTTCGCTTCACGTATTAATATATAGATAATTAGATTTAAGATTTAACTATTCCTATTTTAAAAATTTTGAATAAAAATGTGACTGTGAAAAATAGTTATATTTTTGTTCATTCCAAAAATAATTATGTTTTGTAGGCACCTTGAATGGACCAGTAGGCCAAAATCGCCCAAGTCCAATGATAGCAACTTGGTGGTCCCATCAAAGTTACAGTGGTTCAAATAAGGCGACCATTTTATATTTAATTTTTGTTCTTTTGACTCTATAAACTTTATTTAAAAAATCTGAAATACTAGCTGCGGATAGTTCAATAAAAACTCTATTCAATTAACCAATTTCTATATTCCTTACCCTACAGCATCGCTGGAGGAGCAAAGGACAGGCTGAATCGGATTAACACGTTCTATTGTACAAAACTTCATGTAGGCCAGCAGTTAAGGCTTGTGTGGTCTATAAGTCAATATAGATAATTAGATTTAAGATTTAACTATTCCTATTTTAAAAATTTTGAATAAAAATGTGACTGTGAAAAATAGTTATATTTTTGTTCATTGCCAATGTTTTATGAAATAAATCTTCATTCCTTACGTCTTATCGTGGGTGTCCTTGGGCACGCCACTATTGCGGCGGTAAGTCCCCTCTTTGAGGAGTGGATAGAGAGGCGCCACGGCGTCCTCACCTTCCGCCTGACGCAGGTTCTCACCGGGCATGGGTGCTTCGGTGGGTTCCTGTTCAGGATAAAGCGGGAGGATACGTCCGGGTGTTTCCATTGCGAGGATCGTCTGGAGGACACGGTGGAGCATACGGTGGAGGTATGCCCTGCATGGGCGGAGCACCGCCGTGTCCTCGTGGAGGCGATCGGCGGCGGCGACCTCTCGCGTCCGGCCCTGGTGCGAGCCATGGTACGGAGCGAGAGGGAATGGGAAGCCGTTACCTCCTTCTGCGAAGCAGTGATGCTCGCGAAGGAGGAGGCGGGGCGCGTGAGGGAGTGGCAGTCTCTGCGCCCTCATGCCCCTAGCCGCCGCAGGAGGAGACGCCCCGGGCGTCGGGAGTCAATTGCGGACTCCCGGCCACCGTAGGCGCGAGCTTGCGGGTGGCGAGCAATGGGTGGCTCGCCGCCCGGTAAGGACCAGGCTCGGGTCGACGGCGCGCAGTGTTCCACGCGCGCCTCAAAGAGATGTCAGCAGCAGTGTAGGGGTCTACTAGGACCGATGCCTGCCGGGGTCGCGTGATTGTTCGAAAGAGATACCGTGACCCTGGCACATGGGCAACTGATGGAACACGGGTGGGTTTTAGTCAGTAAAAGTCTGACACGCCCTCCCGCTCCGCCCAGAGCGGGAGAAGTCATTTGATGATTTCCCATCCTGAAAAAAAAAAAAAAAAAAAATCGTGGGTGTCCTCGTAAAAGGCGAAAGGGACTAACAAGAGAATTGGCAGCAGCGTTCTCTTAGCATTTCACCAACATATTGCGCTCGCCAACCCGCCTGCCAAGCATGGCGATTATGGCAATCCCCAACCTCAGTTTGGGGAGGCCTATATCCAGCAGTGGACGTATTTCGGCTGAAATTATGAATGATGATTATGAAATAGATTTGGTATACTAACCTCGTCTGGTAACTTAATATACAAAGCAGGTTCTTATATCTTGTAGATTGGTATGTACTTCTGAACTAAAGTCTGCCTCATCAAGAGACAAAAGTAACACGAGTGCTGTATTGTGCTAGCGTTGGACACTAACTAGATGAGATTTGAGAAAACGTTGTATTTTAGTAATGAAGTAGTAGCTAGTAAAATCGCGTCGGCTTTACGGTAGGCGGGCGTCGGATTGTTGAAGTGGATTCCGTAGAATTAGTCTTACCGGTAGGTAAATTAAAAGATTGACGCTTATGCTTGATTAAATGAAGATCATTAAAGTTAATATTTTATTAAATGAAACTAGAACCTATATTGTTTATGTAGTCAATTTTATTTTCGATAGACAAATATCCATTTTATTTTATTAGTTTACTGTAGCTAATATCGTATATTTCAATTAATAATTCGCTATTCGACTCTATAATTTAATTTGTAAATAGTTTTAGTTAATTTAAGCTATTATTTTGTTTTTCAATTAGAAATCATTATAAAAAACATTAACATAAAATGTTTTTCCGATACGGTATTCTAAAATAGGGTTTCCTACGTAACGACTTTTTTTTCATTGAAATTGTTAGTGCGTGCGTTTATTTTACTCGGTGAAAATACGCAGGGTTTACTAACTAGTTATAATTAATTACCCTTGTAATTTATTCCAACACTAATCTTTTTAACTGGTTGTAAATTTAGATATTGATTCCTAGCTTTATTTAAACCAAAGCATTTATAGCTACATGTTTTGTGGGTTAAAATGGAAAACCTAGTGCTTTACTGAATTCCATCGCTACAATCATATTATCATAAAGGCATGCGGTTAGAATATCTAGTGTTGAGAGGACCGAGCCTGAACGTAGCCAAATTAAATAGCCGACGGGTCACACTACTACTTACTCACGTTGAAATTGACTCCATGCAAACTAATCTAAAGAAATGGATAAGCTCCAAAGCAAAAACTTGTTACTATACTACTTCAGGTGATGAATGAAAACTTTTGGATACATACGGTTTCCGTTATTTACTTTAAAAATAAATCTGAATAATAAAACAGCTGTATTAAATAAGATGGTAAACTGCTGTTATCCACGTACAGCCCAAACTGCTGGACCTAGATAAAGAAAATTCCGAAGGCGAAGCCGCGGGTAAAGTAATGCAATAAAACGTTAAAATGATTTATTCAGACAGATTAATGTTATTGACGGTCAAATATTGTAAAAACTTTCATTTCAACCAACAAAGGCTCAAAGACAACAATTACAAAATTAAAAAAGAAAAGTTCCAGGCCACTCAGAAAGTATTGCGAAAAAATGTTTTTTTTTTTGTATGAGAGATTGGCCAGTTATAACCTATTATAAAAATTATGATTATTTATAAGTAAAAATAGGTAGGTTCCAATTTTAAAATTTGTTTCCACATTTTTTGCGACCTAATTAAATTATCGTGTCTCATTGGAAAATGGATTTGTGCCGGGAACATTTTCACTCTATGATTTTTTACGATTTCAAGTGTCGCCTGAAACCGGACGAATCATACGATAGACTTAAAATTGCATTCATGGATGAAAGCCCTTCCAAGGCAACTGTGTATCGTTGGTATAACGAATTCAAACGTGGTCGACTAACTTTGGGGGATGAAGAAAGAAGTGGTCGCCCTTTGACGGCTGTTACGGAGGAAAACGTGCTAGCAGTGAAAAATTTAATCCAAGACAATACGCGAATTACGTATCAAGAGATTCAACACATACTGCAGATTGGATCGGGAAGCCTTCATGAGATTCTACACGTGCATCTTCTCGTGAGGCGGATAGTTTCACGCTGGGTGCTGCACAACCTCACCGATGCTCAGAAGCAGGCCCGGGTGGAACGGTGCCGTGATATTGTAATTTTATTGAAGCAGGCTCGTCTCGGCGTGTTTATGACATTGTTACAAGTGATGAGTCCTGGATTTATCAATACGATCCAGAAACGAAGCGCCAGTCGACGGTTTGTGTGTTTCAAAATGAATCAACGCCTACCAATGTGAAGCGATCTAGAAGCGGGGGGAAGATTTTGATCGCGAGCTTTTTCAATTTGACTGGCTACTTGGTGTCAATCCGTTTACGGAACCAAAGAAGCATCAATGCCGAATGATATACTACCAAATGCTTGGCAGAAGTTTTCTCTGTTGCGAGCAACAAGCGACCAAACACAGGGCTCCGCGGGCTACTGCTCCACCACGACAAAAATCAGCTCAATGGGATTCAATTTTCGTCGCCGGAAGCGTTCGAGCAGGCTGTAAACGATGTGTCTGCGGCGGACTGGAAAAAGTGTTTTGAAAACTGGTTCAGACGTAAGAAACTTTGTATAGAGGCTAGTGGAGAGTATTTTGAAAAGATTTAATAAAAAAATATTTACCTATAGAACACTTCTTCTTATTTTCGCAAAACTTTCTGAGTGTCCCACGTATATAAAACACATACAATTAAAGAGACCACACAAAACGTTTTACTGAGTTCGATTGCTCAGTATGTGAATCATGCAGAAATGGTTCAGGTTGTGCATCGATATAACCCGTATATACATCGAAATGTGTGTGTGTATATAGATATAACCCATTGTTATATCTGAAATACATTAATAAAGTATTAATATAACGTTCGTAAATACGGTTCAAGTGGCGAAATAATTTTCACGATATTCCGAGGGACATAACTCCGTTTAGGTCTACCAGAAATATAATTATAGGTTAATTTCCGACCCTTGTTTCTGGCACATCAGATTTCCTTCAGCCAAAAAAGTTTCGGGAATGGATGATTTGTTTATGGTTCCAAATTCAATTTTTCTTTTCTTTTTGTTGTTAGTTTAAAACAACTGTTTTCCATTTTGGCGTGGAGTTTGAGTTACATCTGTTATTAAGATAAAATACAGTCCTGTTTTTAGTTATATCATATCTAGCGTGTATTGTGAATTTCACTATGGACAGAAATATCGAACAAAGAGTTTGTCTTAAATTTTGCATCGCCAATGGAATTTCGTGTTCGGAGTCACTGAAAATGTTACAGAAGGCTTACGAAGAATCAACGACAACTTTATCAAAAACACGTGCTTATAAGTGGTACAGAGCAACCAAAAGCGGCCGAAATGTGATGGAAGATTGCCTCGCTCTGATACTAGAACGATCCAATTCCGACCCAATATTCATGAAACGCATCGTTGCTGGTGATGAGACGTGGATTTATGAGTTTAACATGCAAACTAGACAACAAGCTTCGAAATGGCGCCTTCCAAAAGACCGAAATCGAAAAAAACACACTAAAGTCAATCAAAAGTCGAAGTCATGTTTTCTTCGACTATCGCGGTGTTGTGCACTCGGAATTCTTGCTGGAAGGTTAAGCGGCAAATTAAGAATATTATTTAAGTGTTATGCAGCGTTTAAGAGAGCAAATTAGACGAAAAAGGCCAGATTTGTGGAAAAAAAATTCTTGAATTTTGCACCAGGATAATGCGCCTTCGCACAATCCCATCATTGTGAACGAATCTTAAATTTCCACTTCGTGGCACCCGTTGTCATTCGGAGAATTCGCGGCGAGAACTGAACTCGATTCCCGAGAAAATATTTTGTGTATTATACTTTTCCCGGTAATTTCTTGACAGAGTAGTATTTCTTTAATTTGAATTGTTGTATTTTAAATAGGTACAATACACTGAGACCGAATCTGTTTTAATTATTTTAATTAACATGATATACATATGTATCTTAAATCATCTTCCTAATTAAGGACATATCAAGTTTAATAAAAACATTAAACCCGGTTTTTAGGCAAAAAACGGAACCCTTATAGAATCGTCATGTCTGTCTGTCTGTCTGTCCGTCCGTATGTCACAGCCACTTTTTTCCGAAACTATAAGAGCTATGCTGTTGAAACTTGGTAAGTAGATGTATTCTGTGAACCGCATTAAGATTTTCACACAAAAATAGAAAAAAAAAAACAATAGATTTTGGGGTTCCCCAAACTCAGAACTGAAACTCAATTTTTTTTTTTTCATCAAACACATTTATGGATAGGTCTTCAAGAATGGTATTGAGGTTTCTAATATCATTTTTTTTAAACTTAATAGTTTGCGCGAGAGACACTACCAAAGTGGTAAAATATGTCCTCCCCATAACTTCTAAAATAAGAGAATGATAAAACTAAAAAAAAAATATGATGTACATTACTATGTAAACTTCCACCGAAAATTGGTTTGAACGAGATCTAGTAAGTAGTTGTTTTTAATACGTCATAAATCGTAAACCGCAATTTAACTTTCATTCAATCAACTCAAATATAAAAATTAAAAAAAAAAAACATTTACTTTCTTAAACATAAACCTTATGCATAAAACAGTGAATATCTACAGGTTTGTACGGAATCCTCGGTGCGCGAGTCCGACTCGCACTTGGCCGGTTTTTTTTTTGTAGCTATAGCCGCAACGCGTTTGTGTTATGGCTATAGCTATAAAAAACTGTGCTATCTATAAAAAAATGGTGCTGAAATAATGTTCTGCCATGGTCCGATATATTGTCTACGAGGCTTTGTACACACGGCTACATATCTAGATATGCATTTCCAGTTTAAGCTGACCTCTCATTATACGAAAATTCCATACAATGTTAGATCATTTTATACTGGAAATTGCACATGTTATTTCAATTGGTTTATTCTTTTGGTTTTTCCGGCAGGTGGAACATGGACGCCCACAAACCCGTCTGGGAGTGTTCTGCTGATCGTTTGCCTGTTTTTCGCGGTGGTCACATACAATGCGTACGCGGCGTTTATAACCTCAGTACTGTCAGTTCGTGTTGCCAGCGTCGATACCATATCTGCCGTTCTACATTCACCTAACTTCAAGATCGGATACATAAGGAATGGGGCAGATCAAATGTACCTTATGGTAAGCCTTTTAAATTTGTAACCTCAACTTCTAAGCTCTTTTTTTGTGGATGGGAAATCATCAAATGACGTCTCCCGGTCGGATTGGAGCGGGGTGTCGGACTTTTACTGACTAAAACCCACCCGTGTTCCGTCAGTTGCCTATATGCCAGGCCCACGGTATCTCTTTCGAACAAATCTCGCGACCCTGGCAGAACTTCTAAACTCTGCGATCACTAAGTCCATTTTCGCACACACGTAAAAATATCGCGGTTAGTTTTTTGCGCGTACTGGATCTTGAACGTAACGTTTAGCGCGGAGAGTTGAAAATGGAACTGTGTGTTTTTTCGGTAGAATGCACTCCGTTGGAATCTCAATACTCGGTTCAACACCGAGAGTTGAAAATCCAGTGCTTGATAAAATCCCGTCGTGATATTTTTACGTCCATGTGAACGTGGTCTAAAAGCGGTCGTGATCGATTAACAAAAAAAAAAAAAAAACAAGTTGAGTTCTTTTCAAATGAGTATATTTTTTGTTAAAAATATACGTTTTGATCTATGACATATATTTAACTTTACTTACTTTACTTACTTTTGCCAAACAGTTTTCATACATAATTTTCATAGTTCCAAGATAAAAATCTGTATTTTGTGTTTTTGTTCCTTCAAAGCTCCTCGTTGTCTAATTGTATGGAACAGTTAATAATTTATTTTTTATAATCGACGAAACATTTTAAGCCGTATCGTGTACTGATCTATGGTTTTAGGTTTTGCGTCGACATCCCTGCCTTCCTGTATTCCTTCATTTCTTTTCTTCCTATTTATCTCCGCGGAAGTAACGTACGTATAAGATCGACCATGAAACCTTTGACTCATATTTGATTAGATTTACATTCATGTGTATACCTTTTTTACAATAGAAATTCAGGTATGCGCATGAATTTACAATAGAAATTCGTCTTTCAACCTTTCAGGAGTTTCTCCAATTTAAATCAAGATTCTAATCCAATAACATTGATGACACGTAACATACGTCCAATTCGGTCTTTGAAATTGGGCACAACATTTTCTGCAAACAAGAATTTAAGTAATTTTCTGCGAACGCGGATATAATAATTTTGAAGCGTAGACAAATGTGTTTGCCCTTATGACTATTAAAAACGAATTAGAAAAGCAAAATAATAAACATAATGAGTCAAAAGGTTATTGACGCAGTTGTCTTTGAATGGGAATTTTCATTTAGAGTTATTTTGCTCTGCGGCAAAAAAGACTATTCGATTTGTACTTGACCTACCAGAAACATGGCTCAAAGTCACTGACAACCATTAAAAGTAAGAAGCGCTCATTGTAGTCAACAAATCAGTTAGTTTTAAAAACTGTCTTCATAAACAGGAGAAGATTGTTTAGCTGTGGATGATTTTTCTGACTTTATCATTAAATTTCCGTGACATCGGAACCAATTTTGATTATTACTTTTGACGTGAAAAGAGCGGATCGCATCAGCAATAACCCTGGAGTTGTGGATGTCTATGGGCGGCGGAGATTGCCTAACATCAGATGGGCAATTCAATCTGTCAAAAATATCTCGAGTTTCCATAAATTTTTGACATTTGAATGTTGCCGAGATGAGACGGCGATTAGATTTTGATTAGAATTGACCTTCAGGTGGTACGCGTGTTCGTTTGTGCCCTTGATGGTATAAAAAAACTTAGGCCTCGTTGGCGAGTCGAATAGTAGAAAATCATTCTTAAACTCGATAATCACAACGCCTAGCGCCATTTTATATCGAAAAGCAGGGTTATTAAGTCAAAACGTAACATTATTTTTCTTAGTTTCCTGACCTTTTCCCACTGACGAAACTTTTTTATCTGTGAGCAGAGAATATAACAATCGCAAAAATAAAACAATATTTGCGGCTCATTGATTTTGACACTTAGGCAGGCGCCCATAGTCCCACGGGACATGTCGTTGGCGCCAATAGGGTATTTTTATACCAGAGCTTAGATCCTATGACCATCTTCCGGCGCAGTCAACAGATCAATTCCTTGACACAAAATGAATAAGCTTATAAACAGAAAGAAATTAGGAAACGTTTAAAATTACTCGAAACCGGGGTCAAATGAATGCCACGGTCAAAACCAATATTTTACGGCGTAAGCCTTTATTGTAAAGCATTGAAATATATGAAATCAGTGTTTTGTTGTTGTTAACTCATGCAAGTATATGCATTTCCGCGTTGGTAGGTAGTTACCGGACAGTGGTGTTTCTGCAATTACAGGATATTTTGTTGCATTGGTTTTTTTTTTTTGGATTGGAAATCATTAAATGACTTCTTCCGCTCTGGGCGGAGCGGGAAGGCTTGTCAGAATTTTACTAACTAAAACCCACCCGTGTTCCCTTAGTTACCCATATGCCAGGGCCACAGTATCCTCACCTTCCGCCTGACGCAGGTTCTCACCGGGCATGGGTGCTTCGGGGGGTTCCTGTTCAGGATAAAGCGGGAGGAAACGCCCTGGTGTTTCCATTGCGAGGATCGTCTGGGGGACACGGTGGAGCATACGGTGGAGGTGTGCCCTGCCTGGGCGAAGCACCGCCGTGTCTTCGTGGAGGCGATCGGCGGCGGTGACCTCTCGCGTCTGGCCCTGGTGCGAGCCATGGTACGTAGCTCTCGCCATCGCTTATGGGAAGCCGTCACCTCCTTCTGCGAAGCAGTAATGCTCGCGAAGGAAGAGGTGGCGCGCGTGAGAGAGTGGCAGTTTCTGAGCCCTCACTTCCCTAGCCGCCGCAGGAGGAGACGCCCCGGGCGTCGGGAGTCGATAGCGGCCTCCCAGCCACCGTAGGCGCGGGCTTGAGGGTGGCGAGCAATGGGTAGCTCGCCACCCGGTAAGGACCAGGCCCGTGTCGACGTCGCGTGGTGTTCTACGTGCGCATCAAAGAGATGTCAGCGGTACTGAAGGGGTCTGCTAGGACCGATGCCTGCCAGGGTCGCGAGATTGTTGTTGCATTGGTCCAGTGCAAATCGGGTGTAAATTTCGAGGATTTTTTTCGTATTTTATATTCATGGCATTTTTTTCATAGTTTATGCAAATTTGCTTATATTTGTTCCATTTTTTTCGATAACTTGTTGCCATTTTGTAGGTAGTGACATCAGTGGCGTGCATTGCCTTTCTGTATAGGTAGGCACTATTCCGCCTGTTCTAGTCTATGACAAACACGGAATTCTTTTAGGTATTATAATTTAGTTCGTTTCTTAATAATTTCTGGACACACATTAAAATTTAATTAAAACATAAACATAAAATTAGATTTATTTTCTCATCATTGTCAGACTTATGGTGATTTTTCGAGGTAGGCACTACTTATATGCCTCTATGGGCTATACGCAATGCTCGCCACTGAGTGACATAAACCCATTGCTGCAGAAGTGTCCTTGGAATTTCTTGTCCGTTCTTGTTCGTAGAGATCTACGTTTTGGTTGGGCAACTGTCTTAATAACTGTCCGACTTTTCCAACCAAGGACAGTTCAAAAGTGCCTTTAAATGGTTTAATTGAAATAAATGCTGCGAGTTTGAGTTTGAAAGAAATAGCTTTCTCAGCTTCAAAAATGAATTGATAAGTAATTTATTCTTTACATTGCAGTCAACAAAAGACGTGCAGCTGAATGCTTTCTACATTCGAGGCTATTCTGATGCTGATAACTTGGTATCTTCGGCTGAAGAGGGGCTGGCTCGAGCTGCGAGGCAGGACTACGCATTTTTTGCCGGACAAAGGGTAGCAAGATCTACGTTAAGGTAAAAACGCAGACCGCGGTTCGTATTAGAAAGAAAAAAGAAAAATCGATTTATTTGTCACATAAAGTCGTGCATATAAAACGATATGATTGCATTGAAAACATGAAAACAAAACAGATTTATACCTAAGTACTTCTGAACACTGAACATAAATAGTCGGTAGCTTCACGCCGTGACGGTGACAAGAAGGCTTCCACTCAGCATGTCACCTGTATTTTAGCAATTATAAAGATAACACAGGCCGACAAAATGTTTACCCAGAAACCAGACTATACTTTTCCGAAGGGTTTTGACACGCTGAATTCAAATCTGGCCTCAAAATTGCTCTATCACGTCAGGGTTTCGAGATATCCTAATCTAAAAGTGCAAAAAACGCGTTTTTTTGCGGTTTTTGAGGTTACTTGACAGAAGGAAATAAATGAGTATCACAAAATGTTGTATGGCAATTGAAAGTACCACCCTTTCCCTTTTAAACATATTTGGATTTTTTCAAATACCTTTTTTTTCACCAAAATATCGCTATTTGAAATTTTACACTTTAGCGTATGATGTGTGAGCCGAGTGATGGCCGTTTTGCGTGGATGCGACTCTTGTTTTCCCTCAACTTGTTCTTTTTCTGCGTCATGTTTACCGCGAATAAATGTCTTTGTTTCTTTCTTTAATTGTACTTACAGGGTTGTATTGATGATTTTAATTATTGATTTTATATTATATTCTACAACCTGAAATTAACCTGCAATATGAAGCTTAGTGTCAGATTAATTAACTAAACTGATCATCCTTCCGGTTTTTCAAACAAATGAGCGACAAATGAATGCGATGATCGTTTCATAGATAGATACAAGTCTCGATAACCAGCAGTGCAAAAATGTTATAAGCCGCGTTCTAACCAAAACCGCTAGTCGCGCAAGTACGCGATCGTTACGTTTTTCATTGTTAATGTGACTCGTGTAATCAAAGTCGCGTTTGTACGTCATAATTCATACAAAACGTTCGTATAATCGCGTACACGCGCGAGGTTCCCTTCGGTTAGGACGTAGGGTTTGGCTGATTAGATGCTTCTTATGTTTACCTACTTCCGTGCGTTCCGTGTGTTGCCGGACGTAACGAATAGCACCTTCCCATTTCTTCCCGTGGGTGTCGTAGAAGGCGACTATGGGACATACTAGAGAATGGGCAGCAGCGTTCTTTATGCATCTTGCTACCGCACTGCAATCGCCAACCCGCCTGCCAAGCGTGGCGATTATAGCAAACCCTCTCTTTAGGGGTGGCTTATGTCCAGCAGTGCATGTCTTTCGGCTGAAACGATGATGATGATGATGTATAATTTGTCGGACAGGTCTCTGAGTCAGGCTCGCGGGCGGTGCGCGGTCCGGGAGCTGCCGGTGCATTCCACTCGTGCGCATCTCGCCTTCCCTCTGCCGCGCCAGTCGCCCTACGCTAGACCTACCCTACTCTCGTAAGTTTAATTTTTTTCAAGACTATTTGTCCTTACAGACGCTGGTCTGACCCAACATGCTTTTCAGTTCATATTAAGTTCCATAGAAAAAGGTGCTTTGAATTTCCCGAAACTTTAAAATTTTGCGGGGAAATTTTTAATTTTTTCTGTCCCTTTCTGAACCGAGTTCCCACGACGTCACTTGTGGGAACTCGGTTAAGGGTTTGGAGGTAATGATGGCGATGCCTATTTTACACCCGATCAGGCAAGCAAGTTATGAATAACAGTACTTCCACCTTCTGACTTCCACTAAGATTATTCTTCGGCCGCGTGTACTTCACGGACGAAATCTACCAACCACATAGCAATTATGCAGCAATTGAAGGTTTTTAGTTAGCGGGGGTTATTATTTGTGCTGTAACAGTTTTAATAGCGTGATAGACAAAAGGGTATATATATTTTGGGTTGTGGATTTTGTTAGTCCGGGTTTACCTAAGATAATGGCGTGAGCCGTTTGCATGAGAATTTGAATAGAGAACTATTAATGGAGGTCGAATCATTCCTTTCTTACGTCTATGAGATTATCAGCCAATCAGATAACCGTAACCGTGACTCCTGCACTTACGTGGGATGAGCCAATCAAATGAGCGGTTATCTCTACTCCTGCACAAATTCGGTTCGAACAGCCTTGTTCAGGCGAATTTGAACATGACAAAAAAGAGAACCAACCGTATTTTTCCAATCACTCTCAAGTGATGCACTTACTAACAAAAAACATTTATTAAAATTACCTGGCAATACTTTACCCATGTGCTGGATGTCGAGACCGAAAACTAATGGAACAAAACAAAAACGACTAAAACAACGTCATTCTATGGGCGAAGGTCGAACAACCGTTTTTGTAACATTTCGTGGAACATAGATATTTATCACGAATTTCCAAAAACCATCAATTATATCAGTTGTTTGGTTACCTTAATGTACATGTCAGTGTCATTTAAAGTTTGGAACAAAGTTGAAATAATGTTTTTTTTCTTTCATTAGGTTTCCTTACCGATACCCAACACGAGACTAAATATTGGTTAGCTAATTTAATTTTGCCCTGTATATATATCCTATATCTAAGGTAAAGTATTCAAGTGTTTTATCCATTGATTTTATCGCATACTTTTTTCCCTTGAAAAGTGCTTACGTGACTCGGACGGCGTATTGCAGTGAACGAACCTTTACAAGTGTGAAACCAAAATATACCTATTTATAGGTAATAAATTACTGTATCGAGGTTTTGATATCCGACCCAGATGTTATTGCACAAATTTCAAGTTGTAGAATTATTGGCTTTTAATTTAATATTCTCTTGTGGTGCCGGATGTAAAGAATAGCATTACGTAAAAAACTTTTTAACAAAAAATTAAGCCGCCGAAAAACTGAAAAGCATAAACTGAAAAGTTAAAAAGTTTTTATTTTATGATTTTTTGTGGCTTTAATGTACTAATAATACTTGGCAAGGTATACCCTATCCAACAATAAAAGAGTTATCAAAATCGCACTACTAAGTACAAAGTTATGCGTGTTTATACGTTACAGTCAGTGAGTGAACAAACAATCATCCCCTGTTTTCCAACCCTTAGGGTTCGATTTTGTTTTCCAAATTTATATGGGACCACCTTAGGAGTATACCCTTTCTAATAGAAGAATTGTCACAATCGGACCACTATGAAAAAAAGTTATGCGTGGTCATACATAAAAAAAAAAAAAAAAAAATACTCGTTGAATTGAGAACCTCCTCCGTTTTTTTCGTCGTTTGAAAAGGAGACTAAGGGACTAACTAGAGAATAGGTAGCATTCACAGGCGCGTTCTTTATGTATTTTACCACTATACTGCAATCGCCAACCCGCTTGTCAATCGTGGCGATTATGGCAAAGCCCCGGGCCTGCCGTTAAACGTCCACTGCTGGGTATACCCAATAAAATAATTATGATGATGATAATGAATTTAATACTATTTAAAATGCTCGTTTTGTACACAACTGTTTTGGGTTCGCGGAAACTGAGGACGACTAACAGTTACAGCATAAGAACTACATAGTAGTGATTTAGGCAGCGTAAAGCCTTACCCTGCTTTAGGCAGGCTAAGGCAGGGTAATGCTTTACGTAAGATTGTTAATCGTGGACGTGGTCTATTAGTCTTTTGCAGCTGCGTAGTGGAGGCGCGCTGGCTCGTCTGGAAGCTGCCTTAGTTCCCGACATGCCCCAGTGTGCACCACCCCCAGGCTTCGCCTCCGCTCGAGCCACTGACGTACGATCTGCTCTCATCCTCCTCATTGTGGGGCTCATCACGTCTCTGCTTTTAGGTGAGTGTAAGAAACAGGCCGGAGCTTGTTAATCGGAATTTGGTTGCATTTGAATGATCACACACTTCAAAAGCAACAGAATTCCTATTGAAATGGAATTAAATGTTAATTTATGTAAAATACTTTTTTTACATGTTAATGTTTTGTTGGTCACTTTTTTAAAAACTAGATAGGTCCAGAATTTCCTAACTCACTGTTCCTTATGAAGAAATGCCGAAACAAACTCAGAGGTCTCGGTCTCTGCAAACATATAGTATTAGAATTTAATGTGAGTGTAAGGGCCAAGGGCCTTTTGAAGAAAGAGACATTGCAACGGTAAACAATATTAGCAGCGTGTGTTTTTATGAAAAGTAGTAAATGGCTATTGGAGACTAAAAATACGCAATAACCTACAATTAGCTTGTAGAGAGCTGCATTATATATAAGGTAGTTGCTCTTGGTAACGAATAAGTTTTCTCTGTTAGATCTTCTTACAGCTCACCTGCTCATAGTTTTTAAGAATTGATTAAAAGGTAAGCAAAACAATAAAATAAAAATTGCAATCTCTCATTAACAAAGTTGTGATTCAGAACAAGCATTTAATTCCCGATAAACTCGGTACTTTTCCAAAAATAAACATGTACATTTTGATTAATTTAAACACTCAGTAAGATGATAAAACTTTGACCCTTAAAGTTGCCTCTGTCTTTAATATCGTTCGACGTCGAAGATAATGTCAGGGCCCTTGCGAGTTGCAATCATACGGCGTGCAAGACGCGATGACCATCTGCCGTATGACGTCATTGGCGCATTTCTCAAAATCGACTGAGGTAAAACTTCACAAGGTAATCCACGAGACATGTTATGGAGCCGGCTGTTGGTACTTATACTTCCACTTTTGATCATAAACAATCGGAAGGTGTTGGGCCAAGGTCGGGAACAAGGTGCTCCTAAAATGGTTGCATGATGTCTTCCATTTTGCGATTTAAGTTCTATGTTAGTACTCTGCAGGTATATTTTGAAAAAATATATAAATATTGCGACAAAACTGTACCTAAGTTTTGTCGCAATATTTATATATTTTTTCAAAATATACCTAAGCAATAATATTATATAATACTTGGGATATACTATTTAAGTGTCAGTAAATGACTTAAATTACATCCATCTATATATAGTATGCATTTTATGCTATATATATGCATTTATAGTATGCATTTTTATGCTATATAGTATGCACATCTAATGCAACCTCAAAACATGTTTTTGTGGAAAGATTTTTTAACATTCTTAGGCCCATTTCTGTACAATAGGTTAAATAGAAAACTAAGTATCTTTAAATTAAATTACTTTAGCTGTAAACAAATAATACTTAAATATTTACTAACCATCGATTATGCACAAACAGAAGATCTACTTGTTGTCTGCAAATAGAACGACTAACATAATATGTTATCTTACGTTTATTTTCCTAATTTTAATTTAGTTTTTACTTTATACTCTTTGTTAATTTATTAAATTAAGTATTTATGCACTTACTAGCCTGAAGCACAGGTTCAACCCAGTTTAGGCAAATGAGCAACTGTGCTCTATTTTAATTATTAAGTTCACTTTTTAAATGTGCCCTTTTTTATTTAATAAACGATATTATTATCTACTTACAAGCGCCGTTATAACGTTGTGCCGATTTATAATAACACATTAATTTCTGTAATTTACATGACCGCCTCTGGATCTACCGTAGCTTAGGATTCCACTGTAATCAAATCAAATCAAATCAAATCAAAATACTTTTATTTCACATAAACCTACATGGGCACTTATGAAACCTCAGAAGCTAGGTGCACAGTTCCAATTTGTTGATTCCTATGGCGAAGAGCCGAAAATAAACTCCATGGTTACTCTTTTAAAAATAATTGGTTTTTACAGTGGTTTAAGATAACAGTGTTATTAGGTGTGGGAGGACAGTGTAGGCCGGTGAACAAGTACCAGGTCCTTATAAAGTAGAGAATTGTCTAAGGCCTACAATACGTAATATTCCAAACCATAACTGCTAACCTATATGCTTATGGTAGAAGCATATACGAAGCAGTAATGAATCTGATTGTCTTCAAGAAGTTAATGTGACAGCAAGTTCGGAGAAAAAAAACTGATCATTATGTTGTTCCAGGTTTGGGAGAATACTGCTGGAAAAATCGGAAGGAGTTAAAGACTTTCTTTGCTGGATGTGTTCACCGAATAATCAATATTATAGTGCATTAAGGGCGACCTCTGTCGCAAGATGTTGGTGACAATGAACTTAAATAAATTGCAGAATTATTTCGTAGGCGTAGGTTACAACAAAGTTACTAAGAGGTAGCGATTGTATTAAATGGTTATATAGTCAATATAGATATACTACATCACATATTTAAGTACAGGTATGTAGAATCAATGGCGTGCAATCCACATAGGCATAAACGTATAAGCAGTGCCTACCTCGGAAAATCACCATGAGTCTGTCAATTACATTGTAATGTGTGTCTCCAAATTATTAAGAAACTAACTAAATTATCATAACTAACCTCCTACCGCTGTGGACCGATAACCTTGTGAAGGATGCAGGAATCCGCTGGATGCGGGAAGCACAAATCCGGTCAACGTGGCGCAAAATGATGATGATGAATGACATAACAGAAGCCCGCGTTTGTCTGCCTAGACAAGAACAAATGGCATAGTGCCTACATATACTGTAAAGCAATGCATGCTACTGTGTAGAATTGTAGATTCCTAAGCATTTATGGAGTACTAGCTTTTGCCAGCGGCTTCACCAGCGTGGAGGTCGGAAATTTTCCCGCGGGAACATACTACCGGGATAAAAAGTAGCCTATGTCCTTTCTCAGGCTCTAAACTATCTGTGTACCAAATTTCATTTAAATCGGTTTTTTTTTTTTTTTCGGGCTGGGAAATCATCAAATGACTTCTCCCGCACTGGGCGGAGCGGGAGGGCGTGTCGACTTTTACTGACTAAAACCCACCCGTGTTCCATCAGTTGCCCATGTGCCAGGGTCACGGTATCTCTTTCGAACAATCACGCGACCCCGGCAGGCATCGGTCCTAGTAGACCCCTACACATTTAAATCGGTTCTGTAGTTTTAGCAGGAAAGCGAGACAGAAAGACAGAGTTACTTTTGCATGTATAATATTAAGTGTGGATTATCTCTCCCTCTCTCTATTATTCTCTCTCTCCGAGTCTTGTACATACAAGTTCCAGTAAATATATATAATATATTTTTTGGTCCATACCTGGGAAACTACTAGTTACGGAGATATTGAAGGTCAAAAATCCGACTGTTAGTGATTTTTAATTACGAAAAAAGGTTTTTAATGATAAAACACAAATTTAAATACCCCCTTGACCCCTGTACTGCTACATGCACCTATACGTACAATGTCTTGCGTGCGTTATCTTGCGCAAACAACAAATTTTGACACCACACATAAAAGTTTCGTCTCTTAGCAAGTATTTTTGTTCAATGTCACTTAGTTTGATGTACAGAATGCGTGTTCACGTGATGTGATGTGACTTTTTACACTGTATATAGCATAGCAGCGTGAAAATGGAGTCATGGAAAATAAGCACTACTTAGTTTTTGTTGTTGTCAGGTGCGTATTACCCGCAACCGGCGTGTGTGTATGACTAATTCTATGAACCTAAACGAGGCAAAAGGAGTGTGTAGAGATCGTAGCAGTTAGCGTTCCGTAGTTTCTGCCTAGCCCCTTGGGAAAAAGGCGTGAGTTTATGTATTTAGTAAAGTGTAACAATAAAACCTACCATTATGTATTGTTTTCGTTTTAGAGTTCAATTTCCTTCAGCAACCGCAAATAAAAGAATCAGTACTAAACATAGATTTATTATAATACCATACAATAAAACCTAAACTAATCAATAACAATAAAAACTATCCTCTTTTGAGATAATGTTCTTCAGGCAGCGTTTGATTGGTCACAGCTGCGTCTATGCAGGACTTCAGGTCCTTCTTGGACCTTGCAGCATCAGCCAGTGCCTTCTGAATGGTGATAGTTTCTACTGTTTGGAGGTTCGTGGCCAGGCCGAGAGCGGCCCACACTCGGATGAAGGCTGTCGAACATCCACAATCTGTAAAATATGGAAAGTGTTAAGGTTGGTCTACTGCTGAGCATGGGGTCCTGGGTTCAATTCCCAGTTCGGACAATGTGATAATGGCTTTTTCTATCTGGAATTTCTCAGTAGCAGCCCGGAGTCTGTGTTTATGGCAATAAGGTCGTTTCTATTACATGGACTTAAGCAAAACTGGCCAAATGTGGACTATAGGTATATGTCTGCCCTACACTTCGGGGAAACAAGGTGTGATATTATGTTATCTTTTAAGAATAACATATTGATTTCGTACCTACACAATAAAATATCAACGGAAGAGTCGAAGTGCATTAGTCGATTAAAGGTTTCCTATCTGACTACTCTGAGAATTACGGCCGAAACAAACTCAGAGGGCATTAACTGAAAGAATATTGAATTTCATATTATGTAGTTTTTGTAGATGTATTTTGTTTACTTTTTCTTGGTAGCGTACGGTAGGCTTTCGTTGCTTAATGTACGTTGCCTTCCACTTCCGTGTGGCTCTCGGCTTTTCTCATGGCGGTCGTAACAGAGTCCAGTGAGGGTGGTTACTTGGTCGGACTGGTCGTCAGGCTTTTCCCCATCAACCATCAACTTATAGTTTAGAACTTACCGTAAGTCCCGTATTCTCCAGATTTGTAGTCATATGGCACGAGGTAATGGTAGTGAGGCCAGAATGTCTTCGTTAATATGAAAACTGTGTTAGAATCAGGTGGAGATCTGCAACAAAAGAAGGAAGATTTTAGCATCAATAGGAAATAACATAGCTCAAGAGTTCAAAGGTCAAATTCGCTGGAGTCAGGCATCGCAAGAGGGGTTGATGTAGTGATGTATGCGGCGCATCACGGTGGGACCTAAGACTAAACGTGGACTTGTTTTTGAATATAATTATAATACCACCAGTCTTACCAATGGGTATCATGTTCCAGTCTAGTTACTGGAACATGATACCCCCTTGGTTTTGGAGGGTAGATAGGCAGTCGCTGCATGTGAAATGATGTTATTCAGCGGCAACCGGGTAGACTGGGAGCCGGCCCCAACATAGTTGGGAAAAGGTTCCGCAGATGATGGTGTGGTGACCGCCAAAGTAGGCTAAACAGGCCAACCATTGAGACAGAGATTCATAGAAGGTGAGATCCAGGGTGTTCTATGACGCGATTTTAAAGAAGACATTGCTCTAGTAATTGATTGATTTAATTAGGTCAAATATGCGATGATCCTTATGCGATAAGGGTTAAGTAGTGCTGTTAATGGAGCCATTACAGTTGGTCGTTCTTTCAAATGTCAATGGAATTCAGGTTTACAACCAAGTGCGAGTTTATTGCTCGCTTAATCTTATGTTTTATTAGATAGGTCTACGAGTATAATGCCTGAATGATAAGATTTTATTGATTAAAAGCAAGAGAATTAAAAAGCAGCACTAGAAAAGTCTAGCTAGTAGTTTATTTAATCAATTGGAAAACATGGACATACAAGGGTAACTCCATGTTTTTCCAATTGATTAAAATTGTCTGAGTTAATTTATTAAGGAATCATAACCTGCGTATAATACTATATATATAATACTATACTTTACTATACTTTATTAATCTAATTTATCTGAGTGCATATCAATACGATCGATGAAGCATGAGTACCTATTTATTACTTTTTATGTCGAATCCATTAAACGTAGCCAAGGGACCACCAATACAAACAATGCAATACTTTTCAATCTTTTCGAAATTAAATACACGAAAAGCCATTTTCTTATCGTATATTTTCCTCAACTTTAATGCTTTTAAGTTAAGTGTCTTTTCAGAAGACGGACAGTGACGATGTCACGATGTCTGCCCTGGACGGAATTTGGGGAGAAACACCTTAGACTATTCCCTAGTCTAAGAGAAACACTTACACTTATGGTAAAAGAACGCTTTTGACAATGAAATGGATTTTACAACTTTCATATTATATTATTTCTTTTTTTTCATATAGTGGGAAGAAACATAGTTAATGTAATCACCAGTAGGTATCTACGACTGTAAATGATGATACTTATATAGGCTGCTATGAAACAGCATCCGAGTGTATCACTAGCAATCAATCATGGAAAAATACATGTCATGCCAAGTAGGTTAATTTCCATGTAAATATTCTGTATAACGAACCCGTCACGTGGTAATATCGAGTGGGTAATAAATTAAGGTATGGAAGTAGGTTGATTATTTTTAATTTATTTATTTGGTTCACCAACAATTGTTTACACTATTGAGCTTAAAACGAACAATTGTTTTCAGAAAATTTGCACAGTGTAACAACTACTTACTAATAGGTAGACACCACATGAGCTAGGTTAAATTGTATTGATTGTAGGTAATGATAAATGACTTTATTTTTGCAAGTAGGTTCGTACAAACACTTTTACACGTCAATCATATATTTTTTTAAATTAGATGAGGTCGGCATTTCCTATCTGACTACTCTGAGAAGAAACGCCGAAACAAACTCAGAGGTCACAGTCTCTTTTAAAGTCCAGACATAATCTTGATCAGATCATATGAAGACCATGTGGATTGGTGTCTGAAGTGGTCTTTTAAGGAAAGAACACACAGCTTGAGTGGACCTGTCCAATCATTGCACGCATTTGTCAGTAATCATGCAGCTCCACTCAGAACTTAAGGAGGTCAATGATTCGACGAACAATACCAAGGAAAGGACATTTGTGTAGGTCGCACAAATTACTCAAACTGCCAGACAATGTAAAAAATTAAATGAGAAGAAAAGGGAACAAAAAAAACCGGCCAAGTGCGAGTCGGACTCGCGCACCGAGGGTTCCGTACAAACCTGTAGGTATTTTCGGTTTAAAAATATATATATTTTTTAATTTTTATATTTCAGTTGATTGAATGTTAAGGTAAATTGCGGTTTACGATTTATGACGTTTTAAAAAAAAACTACTCACTCGATCTCGTTCAAACCAATTTTCGTTGGTAGTTTACATGGTAATGTACATCATATATTTTTTTTTAGTTTTGTCATTCTCTTATTTTAGAAGTTACGGGGGGGGGACACACACATTTTACCACTTTGGAAGTGTCTCTCGCGCAAACTATTCAGTTTAGAAAAAAATGATAATAGAAACCTCATTACCATTTTTGAAGACCAATTCATAGATACCCCACACGTATGGGTTTGATGAAAAAAAAACATTTTTGAGTTTCAGTTCTATGTATGGGGAACCCCAAAATTTTTTGTTTTTTTTCTATTTTAGTGTGAAAATCTTAATGCCGTTCACAGAATACACCTACTTACCAAGTTTCAACAGCATAGCTCTTATAGTTTCGGAATAAAATGGCTGTGACATACGGACGGACAGTCAGACAGACAGACAGACAGACAGACAGACAGATATGACGAATCTATAAGGGTTCCGTTTTTTGCCATTTGGCAACGGAACCCTAAAAAAGAACACCCACTTAGTCTTCACATTTACAATAATTAAAACAATATAATACTTTAAAAGTAAATATTCATGTCATTGTATACGTTAAATTCATCAATGTCAATGTGTATATAAAATCAGGAAATAGTCCCGGTCTGATCATTTGAGGACCATGTACATGGGGGTATCTGAAATGGTCTTTTGAGGAAAGAACCATACAGATTGTGTGGACCTGTCCAGTCAATGCACGCATTTGTCAGTAATCTTGCAGCTCAACTCAGAACATAAAGAGCATAACGATTCGACGAACAATACCAAAGAAAGGACATTTTGGTAGGCCGCATTAAGTACTCAAACTGCCAGATTATCATTAAAATGAAATGAGTAAGAGAGATTTAAAAAAAAACATCATCTACATAGTCCTCACATTCAAAATCACTTAAATAATACGAATAATATTATACTTCTGAAAGTATATATTCATGTCATAGTGTAAACAATAATCAAATGTCAAAGTGTATATTTCCAAATAAATAATAAAAAAATAAAACTATTCAGTATAATTATAATATAAAAATTGGAGCAGCTTAAGCGTAAGCTTAGTAGGTACATTAACATTTTACAACTACAAACTAAAGACAAGATAAAGATTCCGCGGCTGCGGAAAACCTCAAGCGGCGTAAGTATAAAAACCTTATTGGTCATTATATTTTTGAACCGTTTGGGGTTGAAGCCCTCGCGCCGTGGGGCCCGAGTGCTTTTGCTTGACCTATTTAAACAAATCTCTTAACGACTGGTGGACACTTCCCGTGATCCAAGGGCTGGTTTTACTTTGGCCAGAGGCTAAGCATTGCCATACAACGTGGTAATGCCGCCAGTCTCTTGGGTATATTACCAGTTGACAGCGATGCGGATGATTTTTCGACGCTATTTTTATAGTTTTAGTTAATTTAGGTTATAATTTTGTTTCTTAATTAATTTTAATCTGTAATCTAAAGAGAAGATAAGTAAGTAATATTAGTATGACTGTTTTTACACAGAAGGACTTTGTAAACAGTACTTAAACTAAGAAAGATGAACTGGGTGCTTCACAGCAACTCTGATAAGCAGTTCAGGATTTAAGATTTCTGCTTAGTGAGAGAATCAAAGTAGATATCGATTGTATCACCGCAACTATTTAAAACCCTACAAACCCTAGCACAAAGGGGAGTTGGATTCCAACACCTTTCTTCTCTGTGGAGGACGGAGTGGAATTATGGGTTTACTAACCCTACATTAGACTATTTAATTTTGTCTGTAAAAAACTAATTGACATAGATAAACTAAGACATAGTTACTGTGCTTTATTAGAAATTTAATTGACATTTCTCCAAACTAACTTCTTAATAAGTATTAACGTAGTAGAAATCTGGTTAGATCTAAGCAAATCTAACATAATTGGAGGTTTGACTATCAGAGCGACCGTTTGTTTTAAGGTCAAAATATTTTGAAAAGTCTCTGCTTAAGACTAGAGAAACTATTTGCTAGGCAAGACAAAAGTAAGGCACACTAAGGCAAATTCAAATAAATAGTTCCAACAGACACAGGCCTTCTGCAGATTTTCAGTCTAAAAATGGACTGTAACTTCGTATAGTGCCTCACTTGTTAAATATTGTTGGCGAAAATAATGAATAGAGATGAATGGCGTGCAATGAGTGAATATTTATTCAGCCTATGATGTTCCCTCTGCTGGGATTTCTCTCGGTGAGAGGGCCGTAATCGACACGGGCCCAGTGCGGACTGGTATATGTCACATGTCTTCGAATTTTCTGTTCTAGGATATGCCGGTTCGCTTATGAGTCACGGTGGTTAATTAAATAATTTACTCAAAGTAATGCGCCTGCCTGGGTTCAAACCCGCGACCTCGTAAGTCACAGTCGTTCCTGCTGAGAAAAGCAACGAGTGGATAGATAAGAAAAAAAAAAAAATAAGTGGTGTTTTTACAAACGTAACTGTGGTCTCGGGATAAAAGGGTTCCGCGTATTAAGATAATTATCTTTTTGCTTCCACTTTAAAGGCATTAGGTAGGCGTAAAATATACAGTTTGAAAAGATACGTAACCGTGGAACATTTTAGTACCATTTTTTAAGAACATGCTGAACCTTTTCGATTTGATATTGTATAGGTATACATCTATATCTATATCTATGCATATAATAAAACAGTAAAAAAACTGTGTCTGTACATTGAATATATTAAAAAAAAAAAATTGAGGGTGGTTTAGGAACAGTAATAAAGCACGAAACCAAAAAAAAATCTGTCTGTTTGTCTGTCTGTTTGTTTGTACACGCTAATCTTCGGAACTACTGGACGGATTTGAATGATTTTTTTTTGTTGTGTAGGTATTAAGTCTGGGCAACATATAGGCTATAATTTATCTTGGAAACTTGAACACCTGATGCAGAACTGCAACAGACCAGCTAAACTATAAGAGATACAAAAATGAGATACAAAAAATAAATTTGAAGATCTGGAACACCTGATGTGGAACTCCAACAGCTCAGCTACACTATAACATATATAGTAATGACGTCTAAGCAAGAGTTGTTCAGCCTGATGAGCACTCTCTGTTGTCGTATAAAATTTAAAGATCTGGAACAGCTGATGTGGAACTCCAACAGCTCAGCTACACTATAACATATATAGGAATGACGTCTTAGCAAGAGTTGTTCAGCTTGATGAGCACTCTCGGTTGTCGTATAAAATTTGAAGATCTGGAACAGCTGATGTGGAACTCCAAGAGCCCAGCTACACTATAACATATATAGGAATGACATCTTAGCAATAGTTGTTCAGAATGATGAGCACTCTCTGTTGTCGTATAAAATTTGAAGATCTGGAACAGCTGATGTGGAACTCCAAGAGCCCAGCTACACTATAACATATATAGGAATGACGTCTTAGCAAGAGTTGTTCAGCTTGATGAGCACTCTCGGTTGTCGTATAAAATTTGAAGATCTAGAACAGCTGATGTGGAACTCCAAGAGCCCAGCTACACTATAACATATATAGGAATGACGTCTTAGCAAGAGTTGTTCAGCCTGATGAGCACTCTCTGTTGACGTATAAAGATTGTAGATCTGGAACACCTGATGTGGAAATCAAAGCTATCATTAATTTTACTGTATGATTATAAAATAACATAAGCTGGGAGTACCTCCACGCGGTGAAGGTGGTAACAGTTTAGGACTGATTTTCGATGAAAATTCTATGAATCATTGAAAATTTGACTCTACTGGCTAAAACTCCCATTTATTATTTTGTTTTATCGAAGAAATATGCCTTCGGGCTTATGTTATTTGAGTGTTTAATTTCCTTTTCCATTTATCTTCGTGACACGGTAGCCTACCCGGTAACGCAGGGGAGCAGTCACTTAGATTTTAATTGATCAGGTATCTTCAGAATAAAACTATAACCATGCATAGAAAGAGGTAAACTCTTTCCCAACGTTCCAAAGGAGCTAAAAGATTGAGGATCATAAGATCTCAAGAATCTACCGAAGAGCGTCAGGATAGACTTGATGCTGTTCGAGAAAATCAGGCTGCAACTCGCTCCGTAGAAACATCTTCGGATCACGGAGCTCGCTTGCGTTCTCAGCGTATTTATGCATCTACATCCAGGTCTCTAGAGACCAGTGAAGAATATGATGCGCGACTGTCCGCTGATCGTGAACGTCATGCATTGTCTCGCGAGTCGGAGAAGTTCACTGATAGAGAATTGCGCTTGAGTTCTCAGCGTATCTACACATGTGCTGCTAGGTCTCTAGAGACAAGTGTGGAACATGATGCGCGACTGTCCGCTGATCGTGAACGTCACGCATTGTCTCGAGAGTCGGAGACGTTCACTGATAGAGAATTGCGCTTGAGTTCTCAGCGTATCTACGCATCTGCTGCTAGGTCTCTAGAGACAAGTGCGGAACATGATGCGCGACTGTCCGCTGATCGTGAACGTCACGCATTGTCTCGCGAGTCGGAGACGTTTACCGATACAGAATCACGCTTG
Organism: Aporophyla lueneburgensis; assembly: GCA_932294355.1. Classification (NCBI taxonomy): domain Eukaryota; kingdom Metazoa; phylum Arthropoda; class Insecta; order Lepidoptera; family Noctuidae; genus Aporophyla; species Aporophyla lueneburgensis. Next base: position 12,680,832 of record OW028746.1, on the reverse strand, counting down.
AGTTCTCAGCGAATACGCACATCTACTAACAGGTCTTTCGAAACGAGCGATGAACGTGATGCGCGACTAACTGCTGATCGAGATTATTATACATTGTCCCGAACACGCACACAACAAAATATTCAACATATAGGCTATACATAATTTATTTTGGAAAATGAACACTTGATGCAGGCCGCAACAGACCAGCTAAAGTAAGTATAAGAGATATAAAAATGGTGCCATAGCAAAAAATATTCCACGTGAAGAGCATTTTCTGACGTGAGAATAAATTTGAAGATCTGGAACACCTGTTGTGGAACTCTTAAGTAAAACTCTTAATAACATATTAAGGAATGACGTCTTAGCAAAAGTTGTTTAGTCTGATGGGCATTTCCTATTGACATACAAAAATGAAAGATCTGGAACGACTCCAATCGTCTCGCTCATCCCGTTGTTTTCCCGTCCCCGGGCCTTAGAATTCTACATCAGACGTTTCAGATCTTCGATTTTGACGACCCCGTTGTCGCTGGCATAAGCAACAGGATCCGCGTACGAAGTCGCGGGCAGAAGCTAGTTTGTTAATAAGTGGTGGTATTTTATGATACCTAGCTCCTGCCAGCGTGGAGGTCGGAAATAGTCCCAGGGGCACGTACTACCGGGATAAAAGTATCCTATGCGCTAATGCAGGTTAAAAACGATCTGTGCGCCAAACTTATGAAAATCTGTTCAGCTCTTTTTGCATGTTTTTTTAAAATAACATCCCGCAGGTCCTCCTATGAGGTTGTCGGCTGCTTAACCGGACTTGCCAGTGGCTACCTTAATAAATGAAGGCCTCCAGGGCTTGAAAAACTAACTAGAGCGACTACTCGCTAAGGCACCCCCTGTGGGGACCGGACCTCGGCTTAGGGCATCGCTGGTAGAGGGCAATAAGGGACGGGCTGGATCGGAATGATTATTATTTAAGGGCGAATTTAAAGCTACAGGTTCAGCAGCGCGTGCAGGCTCTAGCAAGGGTCGGGCGGCCCTTTTTGTATGATTGAGTCACAAACGTACATATAAACTGTCACATTTATATGTTAATGAGGATAAAAATATTTCTTCTCATCTAATAACGATGCGTGATACCTCCACGATGCGTTCAATCGGTTCAATGATGTTGACGAAATTGTGAAGTTTGAAGGTTTTCAATAAACAAAACAAAATCCCTTTAATGGATTACTCAGCTATAATGGTACAATGATCTTTGCCGCGTGACCAAAATCAGAATTAACACCGCCATTTTGGTTTTTCATTACAATATCTCGAATGTTTAAGGAGGATGCACCAAACTTTTGGTATGTAACTATTTACAGTAAAATCATCAATACAACTTATACAACTTTCTAAGTCAATTATTTATATATTTAATAAAATAGTTTGATTCAATGTTTTTTTTTATAACTGTAGCGGGTTGTATTGATGATTATATTACTCATAATTCTGTAAATACATACTTGTTATTGTTGCGAGACATATTTTGTTCGACATTAGTCTGACCTAAAACAAACTTCTTCAGTGGCTAACCTGGCGCTGACCCCTTAACAAAAAAAAGCCCCCCTGTCAATGTCATTCAGGCGCCAAAAGATTCTTGTAGCAATGTACTGTAAACGTTGTCTGCAAAAGACAACCTTATGTAGTGCAACAATATTATCGTAGGGTTGGCAATAAAATAATTTTGTTTGTATTCGAACGGCCAAGCCAATTTAGAATGAGCGTTCCAGTTATTTGTCTTAGGTTTTCTATTTATAAAAAGAGCCTAAATATAGGCGCGCTGATGTAAATACGAACGATTGGATTTGTAGCGGCATCTACACAGCCACATGTGAACTACGCATCACACTGACGTCATGCAAAATCCTGCATCGCGCAAACAGAGTTTATCGCGCGACTAACGTATTATATACAACGTCCCGACATCAATCGTCGGGCATTACACCACCTGACGAAACACCCGTCTGATTTGAGGATTCAACCTTTTCGATAGAAGATCAGTGAATTTTCCACCCTGTTCCTCAAACCTCTTTAGGATAAACGTTATAATTTTGATGCGGTATGATTCCACAATACCCATAATTCATAATAGTACTTACTTTTCGCCAGGCCTGAGACCCCACACACAAATAGCGCTGTCAATCAACCACGAGGCGTGGAGCACGATCAGGTACCGAAGGAATCCGATGACAAACACTGAGCTAAGGATAGTGTCATCCCAATACTCTAGAGGAGCGTTCAGAGGCAGCAGCAGAAACAGTACTGCGTATAGACCCCAGTACAATCTGAAATAAAAGCAGAAGAACAAAATGTTTAGTTTTATGAATTCCTCAACAGAAGTAGGTTTGTTTTTAAACTACAGGTACGTTGGGTATAGAATTTCCATGAAAAGATAAACCGTAACATACTCTGGGGTAGGTAAATTTCTTTTAGAGTTCACAAGTTTATAATTAAAATAATATAAGAAAGCACGTAATTAAGGGGATAAATATACGTCATCAGTACATTTGATGTGGTGAGTAGTAATTCCATATATAAATTAATTCTTACTTCTTTTGGAACATAACCACTGAATCCTTTTCAAGATCTGACATATCAATAGCATCCTTCAGTTTCGCCTGGTGCGGGCTAAGTTTCCAGAGACGAGTCAAGAAGTGGGAGTACAGGAAGCCCTTGTTGTAGTCGTAAGGATCATCGTCTGTGGCAAAGTGGGCGTGGTGGAGTCTGTGGTACTTCACCCAGTCGTATATGGAGCCCTGGGAAATAGAAAAATAGTTTGATTGACGTTTTTAATGTACTTCTTCTTTCTTATCGAGTGGAACACGCGCAGTAGTGGCTCAGTGGTATCGGCCCCGACTTATGAGTTGGACGTCGTGGGTTCGAACTCAGGCAGGCGCTTTACTTAGTGTAAATAATTTCATCACCACTGCTCTCAAAACGGTGAAGGAAAACATCGTGAGGAAACCGGCATGTCCTAGAATCAAAAATTCGAAGACATGACATCTACCAACCCGCTCTGGGTCCGCGTGGTAGATTACGGCTCGCTCTCTCTCGCCGAGAGGAGGCCTGTGTCCCAGCAGTGGGAAGGTTATAGGTTGATTATGTAAGAAAACACTAATGCAATATCTAGCCGTATCCAGACACTGATCTACAATCTGCCCGTGTCGGTTTGACTAATTAGGCGAATGTTCCCTTTTATAAATTGAAATAAACGTCCTCAATACGTCAATGAATCGACAGAGCTGCTTTTGTCAGGTTCAGTCGGGCTGTTTCAAATATCCGGTCGATTTAGGAATTTCGCATTCAATCACTAATTTCAATTGGGTGTAGACGACCTAATTAAGTACCTATTTTATGTAGAAGTTTCATTTCATGAATACTCTGGGAATAAATCAAGCATTTTATACACATGATTTAACTGGAATTACTTATATTGATTAATTTATATTTAGTAATGATGTCAGTTGCGATGAAAAGCGTTCTTTGTAAGGGTAGAAGAGGCAGAAATTTATGATTATTCATTAATTAACATTTACGGAGGTGATCTGAAGTGGAATGGCGATAATGCCTTATGTTCCTTGGACCATTGAGTGCCATATGCAATTTTTCAACGTCTACCTGTCTATTAATAGAAAAGGTGATGGATACTTTCACTGATATCAAAGGTAAAGCATTAATTATGTTCAGACCATTTCCTGTTACCTTCGAATTGCAGTTAGTCTTAAAGGTAGTTGCCTAATCCGACAGTTACTATGGAAAAGAACGGGAAAGAAACTGTTTAATGTAGTAGGGAAAGACGTCAGCATTATGATTTCATGATTTTCTGCAGGTCCACGTTAATCATGTAACTGCTTTTGCAAACGTGTGTAGAAGAAGGTCATGTATAGCAGTGTATACAAAAAGTTTTCCTATATAAATAATCTGGATGCCATATTTGAACTGGACATTGGCTTCTTACAAAATAACGACCTTACTTTGTGAGAAGTATATTATATTAATATATTTTAAAGGAAGAAAGAAAGAAAACACATTTATTTAGCACAGACTATAAGGCACACAATAGCTGGAAAGAGTATGATAAAAAAAAAACAAATCTACACTTAATATTATAAAGCTGAACAGTTTGTTTGTTTGATTGAACTCGCAAATCTCAAGATCTACTGGTCGGAATTACAAAATTATTTTTGTGTTGGGTAGATCATTTATTGAGGAAGTCTATATAACATCACGCTACGGTGAAAAGGAGCGGAGCAGCAAATAAAAAACGGATGAAAACTGGCAGGCCATTCGATGCGACGGGAAGGGGAGCGAAAATTTGACGCGGACGAAGTCGCGGGCAGAAGCTAATCAAACATAAAACTGTAAGGTGCGATGACAAACTAGTATTCTATTTATAGGATATTATTTAAAATATTTGGTTTAGCAAGTTTTCCTGACACAGGGGAATGCAAATAGAAGGTAAAATTATTAACCGGAATAATTCAATTGTAGCATGGACAATTGGACATCTTATTAAACATATCAAAAACTATAAATCAGTGTCGATATTTTGATGCAAGGTCATATGTAGAAAATTTACATAGATTTGAAAGAACTCACAACAACCATTTTCTTAACTCAGCATTGTTTTTTTAAAGGGTAGTTGAGTTATAGCTTTTGGCAAAGCATTGTATATAAATGGAGCCATATAAATGCAACTTCGCCGATAAAGTTCCAATTTAGGCACAGGCATTTCAAAGTCCATGTGCGTAGCTTTTCTTTTATATGTGTTGTCTTTTCGTTCAAAAAGTGTAGTTTTAACTAATTGGAGTCCAGAATCATGCACTGAATCCATGGACAGGTTGTGTGCTGCCAGGGTCACGGAATTGTTCGAAAGAGTTACCGTGACCCTGGTAAAGGAACTGAAGGAATACGGGTGGGTTTAGTCAGTAAAAGTCCGACACGCCCTTCCGCTCCACCCAGAGTCTGAGACGTTATTTGATTATTTCCTACCCAAGAAAAATGGTTATAGGTTATTGCAACGACATCCCTGTCAACCTGTATATTATCTACTGAATAATTCTGGAATAATTTTATTGTATGTGTATTTTGAATCCCTCCATGCAATTGTTGTTGACTTATCAGTCAGTAGAAGTACCGTCTTTTGATAATAAACACAATACTTACAACTCCGGCTAATGTCTGGAACACCATGAGCACGATCCGTAGTCCTGTGTTAGCTTTATACGCCCCGTGTGCCCACAACCGATGGGCTCCTGTGGTCATGCCCAGGATTCCCACTGACGTCAGGACTACAACTGGAAATAGTATAGTCATTAATATTTATTTGATCATAGAAACCATAGTCAAATGGCTTACCAAGGTACAGTCACTATGATCATAGAGATCATAGTGACTGTACCTTGGTAAGCCATTTGGCTTACCAAGGTACAGTCACCAAAAGAGATAGGTAATCAGGGTCGTCGGATATAGTTGAAGTTTTGTAAGAAACACATGTATGTTTTCGAATGAAATTTAATTTGAACGATCAAGTGTCTGTTTTATATTCATTAAATTAAATTTTATTCGCAAACATCCATTACTTTCTTCACAGATAAGATAATGAATTCAATTTGGGACATGGATTTGATGACAACTATCCCAGTGGGTTTCTTCTTTGTTTTCAAGTAGGTTACTGAATTAAAAATACGTAGACGTTCGGAATTTTCCGTAAGGGCATGATGACTTGCGAAATTATACACCTATGTACTTGACGATGTTTTAAATAAAGAAACTCGCCATGACACGGATGAGGGATCGAATAACGTCGCATATTGGACACTCCACCGACATCTTTGAGAAGAGGGCACTTACTTTATATAGAACAGTACTTGGATGTGGTTTATTTTACTTTTTTATCCGACTACGGCTAAGCAAAAAGAATGGGTATGGTTTAAGCCGGTATGTATGTATGTATGTATGTGATCGTTCATCATTTCATTTATCAGATCATTTTGACATCAATATCGGCTTTAGCACCCTCAAAAACCATGAAAACGATCTCTCTCTTTCTCTCATGAGAGAGAAAATCGCATTGCTGTGATGTGTTCAGCTTCCGCCTATCTTGATTGCTTCAATGTTTCTTGGTCACCAAGGCAAATGAAGTTGGGAAGATTGCATGGGGCTTGCAGCTTAAGCGGCATCTACACTACTACATACGAACTACGCATCAGACTGACGTCGTCGACGTCACGAATAATCCTGCATCGCGCAAGCAGAGTTAACTAGCATATTCCAAACCGGTGTCTCCCAGGGTCGCGAAATTTGTTCGAAAGAGATACCGTGGCCCTGGCACGTGAGCAACTGAAGGAACACGGGTGGGTTTTAGTCAGTAACACTCTAACACGCCCTCCCGCTCTGCCCAAGAGCGAGAGACGTCATTGTAAGATTTCCCAACCGGGTCCACCCTTTATGGCAGAATTTTTTTCGTCATAATATTATTTTGCATAACAGCGGATGGCATAAACTTCATTTCGCAGAAAATCGTTTGGCATACACTCATTTATCATACATTCACAACGCATAATTTTATAAGTCAGAATCATCTTTAGGCATAAATTTTATTCCATAATAATTAAAAAGTAGAACCATCATATCGCAGAAAGTTCGCAGTCAGAATCGTCTCTTGGCATAATTTCATATCGATAGTTATTAAAAGGCAGAACTATCATATCTCAGAAACTTTAAACTTAGAATCATCTTTTGGCATACATTTCGTATCTAAGAAGCATGCAGCATGCAAACAAGCATGCAGCATGCAAGCAAGCATAAAGCATGCAAGCAACCAAGCATGCAGCATGCAAGCAAGCATGCAGCATGCAAGCAAGCTTACAGCATGCAGGCGAGCATGCAACATGCAGCATGCATGGTTTCTGTCACGGCTTCGGCGCTGCGGGGCTCCGGCGGTCCCACGCGAGCTCATCGTCGCAGATGGTTTTACGCTCACCACCGTGGCTTCGGCTTGCTGGCCGGCTTCGCCGGCCAGCCTCAGCCTCGGCGGCGACCGTCAAAACCACCTGCTCCTCAGCTCGCTGGCCGCCTCGCCACTCCGCGCCTACGCGGGCTTAAATTACACTCTAGGGGTAGGGCAGACAAGACTACGTGGAGTCGGTTCTGCAGCGATTCGTTTCTGTCAATAATTTTTGTAGCACATCATATACTGACTTTTTGAGACACTATTTCATTTTATTTAAGGTTAAAATGCAATTTAATAGAAATGAAAATATGCCAAACAAAATTATTCTAAATGAAATTCTGCCATCTTCATAGTATGCCAAGTGAAATTATGCCAAATAATCAAAGCTCTAAATAAATGTTATGCTAATCGAAATTATGCGGAATTTAAAGTCTGCCAAAGGTAATTATGCGAAATAAAATTCTGCCATCTTAAAAGTATGCCAGCGTAAAGTCGGATATATAAACAGTCGGCCAAACAATGATTATGCTAAACATTTTTTATGCCTTACAAATAGTCGTTTAAATAAGATTATGCCAAGTGTGTTATGCCAAATAAAATTCGGAGCATCAAGTTTCTGCCAGATAGAGGGAACCCTTCCCAACCATAAAAAAAAAACATATTTCGTTGTTCCGATATTTTCCGATATCCACCGAGCGAAGGTGCGGACAAATGATTGTACCCATACAGAAAATACATTTTCTATACGTGGGAACGTGGGTGTAATGGTCAAACATTATATTATTGTACTTCTTACTAATAAAATACAATAGGTATTTATGAGACTGTTCCTAGAATTATAACCAAACGAAGTCGAATAACCTCGCCCCTAGCAACAGAAAAAGTTATCGACTTATCGTTTATTCATATGTCGCAGTCAAAACTCTTAACCAGTCAAAAGTACTATTGACTAGCAAAATCAGTCAAAAGTACTTTTGACCGTATGCTTTTGTCAATAATACTTTTGACTAAAATAACCGGTAAAAGTACTTTTGCCCAATGGAGCTGGTTAAAAGTACTTTTGATTAAGTGATTTCGTCAAAAGTGGTTTTGACTGGTTGTATCAGTCAAAACTCTTAAAAAGTCGGAACCCCGTTCAACGGAGCCCCGCTGCGCGGGGCTCCTATTTCTGAGTGGTTTAAAAAAATAACCACGAAGGGGATGGCAGTGTCTTTTAGCCCCGGCCATCCGCTTTTAAACTATCCTGTCCGAGTCGGGGTGCTCTAAGTCACGAGCTCGCTTAATAGTGCTTTTGACTGATGCTTTATTGCAGTTAAAACTACTTTTGACGAAGAGCGTCAGTCAAAAGTACTTTTAACCGCAAATTTGCAGTCAAAAGTACTAATAACCAATAATTTTCAGTCAAAGCCACTTTTGACCAACCTGTTCAGTCAAAAGTACTTTTGACTGATTTTGCTAGTCAATAGTACTTTTGACTGGTTAAGAGTTTTGACTGCAACACATATAAACAATAAACGTAATGCGTATTGAAATGACGAATTTCAATGACGTATGCCATTGCCAAAATATGCATACTGCCATTTTTGTAAATACAATCAATTTTGCTGTGTAATCAACATTGCGTCGACGTGGCGCCATCGTTAATAGGTACAATACATTTGCATATTGTATCTACTTTGCGTTTTGCCGATTGTTCAACAAATTAAAGATATTTTTTTTTTGTAAATTGGTTAAAACACTCTTTCCCGTCATAATTAAATCGTTTTTAAACTACACTGACCTCAAAACTTAGTACCACACTTTTAAAATGCAATAACTTTTAAAGTACACGAGATATATTGTCGAAATAAAAAGGAATACAAAAAAAAAACTATGTTTCGTATAAAAACTTTATAGTTATAAAAGAATCATAAAAGAGGTTATGACCTTCTTTTAAGGAATAGCTGAAAAAAAATTGCATAAAAAAACCTTTTCAAAATGCTGTCTTACTTTGGTTTTTTTTCTGTTATTGTTTTCATATTTATTTCATAATTGAGGTATTTTGTTTCATAAGCCAAGGTGTCTACAGCATATTTACTTTACATAACATGCCAGTTTTTCCTAAAGGATGTGCAAGAGTCATGGCTTTTCAGGAATTAGGGATCAGTGTGCGTCGTACTGCAAGAATGGTGGGTGTTACTTTAAGAACTTTAAGAACGATCCGGTCAGCAGGTGAAGCGAAGGTACGAAGAAACTGGAAACCATCTGAAGAGACCTTGTAATGGTAGACCCAGTGGCATCAGCACCCGGGAAACCGCTATGTTGTCTCCACGGTGTTGAGAAATCGCCACCTGAATGCATTTGAAGTCCAGTAACAGCTTCTTCAGACCCGAAGGTTTGGGATTTGGGTAGGCCGCAAAAAAGTGCTCAAACTGCCAGATTATCATCAAAACTAAATGAGAAGGATAAAGATGACCCGCATAGACTCTCGGAATCTGCAACACCACATGCGAACCATGCATCACGCTTTACATATATACATACAATCACGCCTTTTCCCATGGGGGTAGGCAGAAACCATGGAACGCCAACTGCTACGATCTCTACACACTCCTTTTGCCTCGTTTAGGTTCATACTATTGGTCATACACACACGCCGGTTGCGAGTACTACGCACCTGACCTTTCTGAAGATTATCACCAATAAGGTCACTAATGTCCTCCTAGGGCGTCCCCTCCCGGTGTTTCCACTCACTTCTGCCTTGTAAATACCTTTTGTGAGCCGTCCTTCATTCATCCTCTCAACATGAACAAACTATCTAAGCATACTCTTTTAAATTTTTGTCACTACATCTTCTTTTAAACCACACCGTTCTCTTATCACGCCTGACGTCACGCAAATTCAATATCACGCCAGACGCAACACCTGTTTGGTCGGGGGATCCTCGCCTTTTTATGGAGTATAAGGAAATGTACACCCTGTTGCGCATACTTCAAAACATGCGCGTCGAGGTCAACATGAGAAAATTTAATAAGTAAGTATCATAGAAAACTTCTGGGGCCATATGTAGATATTATGAATCATCACATTCAAGCCATCAAAGTTTCAGCGACTTATAAAGATAATAATTAGGGATTTTGCTCTCGTTATGCGGAACTGCGATATCAATAATCATTGTGCGACGCACTGATCAATCTGTCACCACTATGTCAGGCTTATTGGCAACAATAGTTCTATCAGTGATGATAGATCCATCTCAATACAATATGATATTGCAATTTTCGAGAACTGGATCGGGCACATACCTATAGTACGGTACTTCAGATTCCATTTCACATTATTATGAGTACTTATTATTAAAAAGTCAACCACTAATTACGGTCAGCACTTAGCAGTTTGAAACTGATTATAAAGTGTTTTTTTTCCAATAACTAGTGACCAACCCCCGATTTTTCAACACCTGAACCTTTCGGAATAAATTTTGGTAATGATACCGAAAACGACGTTCAAAATCTGTTGCAGTTTAAAAGAACAACGCAAGGCGTCTTTAAATTAAAGTATATAATACAATACTATAAATGGTTAATAACTATTCCTTTAGTAAATTGCTTTTTACTAAGTACAATTTATGCAAAGTTTTAAACTTATATGATACTGTTACGTAGATCGTAAAGTCTAGAAACATCACGCTAACTCCATCTCAGGAGGGGGCAGTGTTACGTAGATTGAAAAGTCCAAAAACGTCACGCTTACTACATCTAAGGATAGCCATCTGTTATCAAGTAGCAAGTACTACACGAACAATTATACGTAGATGCCACCGCCATCTACTGTCGAATAGCGGGATTAAACAGTAAACAGTTGTTTCTGGAAGTACCTGGAAGCTTCTACGCTACTTGTGAACTGTGGCAAAGTGTCGAATGTTCGCGAATGTTCGGCTCGGGATATAAATAGTGGATTGTCGGGGTGACGGTGTCAGTTCGGTTACGGATGCGATCGAATACGATTCAAGAGATACAGTACAAGCGAGACAAGTAATTCTGTTGGACGATTGTGATTAAGCTGCGTTATTTGTGTCTAGTTAATTATACTATTTTGTGTGTTTTTGGTAAAATTGGTTTCAATTAATTTATCCCGAACCCCAGCTCGTACCAATATTATAAGACTTACAGAAAATCACGGTCATCAGTTTTACTTCGTGGATCAGCAGCCATGTTCCATATAAAGAGAGGAGGTGGATGTGTATGAAGACCAGCACTGCTGGCCAGTTCGCCTCCCGACCCTTGCTGAGCTTGGGCTCTTCGGGCCCTGGGACGCCATCAGTCACTTCCACCATTTTTTCTGGAGATCTGTAACAAGTTCATTTTTTTTTAATTAGGAAGAAATTGGAATCCTAAGTAATTATTATAGTAACCTGGAAACTTTTAAAATAGTGTGGTGACAAAAAAAAAATATGTTCTGAAAAATTTACGTCATTTTCACACGTCCTTTTTTTACGAGTTAGGTCTACTTCACATTATTAGAATAATCCTTATGGACTCCTCAACCATTTGTCAACATAATTATACTATCATCATCATCTTCATAATTTCAGCCGAAATACGTCCACTGCTGGACATAGGCCTACCCCAATTTGGGGGGTTTCCCATAATCGCCACGCTTGGCAGGCAGATTGGCGATTGCAGTATTGTGGTAAAATGCATAGAGAATGCTGCTGCCCATTCTCTAGCAAGTCCCTTAGTTGCCTCTTCTGATGCCCACGGTAAGAAATGGGATGGTGCAATTCTTTACGTTCGGCACCACACGGAATATCTAGGAATAGGATATTTATATTGTAAACTAAACTATCGAAGAAGAATAGCATTTCCCTGATTATAATCTATACTATAATATATATTATATATATATTATATATTTATATATAATATTATAAAGATGAAGAGTTTGTTTGATTGAACGCGCTAATCTCAGGAACTACTGGTCCGAATTGAAAAATTCTTTTTGTGTTGAGTAGCCTATATATCGAGGAAGGCTATAGGCTATATAACATCACGCTACAACCAAGAGGAGCGGAGCAGTAATATTTTTTTTGTAAAAACGGGGGAAATCGCATGGATAGGCGATTCGACGCGAAGGGAAGGGTCGGGGGAACAAGAAATTTTACGCGGACGAAGTCGCAGGCAGAAGCTAGTTTATTATATAACGCATAAAGTTTCTGACTAGCTGGAACAAATGATGGCGTTAAATTTCAAGCTCGCAGTTCAGAAATTTAAAAGACGCCATAATAATAAGTGGTGCAGAACTTTCCTGATCAGTATTTGTAAACAGTTGTAAGAAAACTTGATGAAGATAGACATAGAACACTGTGGCATTTAAATGGTTGTCGAGTTGGAGTTTATTTTTATAATAATAACCAGAATAAAAATGATTAAAGAAAGAATTCAATTATGAAGACTATTCCTAGATAGGCTAGCGAAGACTAGGCTAAAACCATGTTATATTTCCTAGTCATTATGCTAACAAACAAAGTAGGCAGGTAGGTATCTAATTATATCAGTAAAGCATGGATCCTATTGTCATGGGAAATTATCATATTATTGAAATCGTGTCCGTGTGGTGCCAGACGAATAGAATAGTCCTGCACCACCCCATTTCTTCCCGTGGGTGTCGTAAGAGGCGACTAAGGGACTTTCTAGAGATTGGCCAGCAGCGTTCTCTATAAACTTTTTTATTGCTTGAGGTACTGGGTTCGATTCCCGGATTGGGCAAAGTTTTGTTGGGTTTATTCCACCTGGAAATTCTCAGTAGTAGCCCGGAGTCTGGATTTGTTCCCGGTTGATGGCAATAGGGTCGTCCCCTTTTACATGGGATTTAAACATAATTTGCGAAATCTGGGGGTACTATAGGTGCACTTCTGCCTAACCCTTCGGGGAATAAAGGCGTAAAGTTATGTTATTTTACATGTTCTAGGCAGATAGAAACTAAAATTTTCAGAACAAATTGAACTCCGTACTTTTGTTGTTCCTAGGTAAAAATGGGTGTCTTTCATCTAACACGAATCTGAGACTTGGTAATACGGGATATTGCCATGATTACACAATATCGATTTATATTATAATAGTATTGTCCTTGTGCATAATGTGTGTGCTGAATCTGGTATATTATATAAATGCACATAAATCGAGTAAATCGGTTACCTACACATAAACAAATGGAAATGGAAACGTACTATTTTTCCGACTTTATACATTATTCAAGTGTTCATCGCGAGAATAAATGAAGACTGGTGTAATCAACAATTTAGATTCTGTATTGATTCGAGCACTGTACTTCCAGGTGGATACCCTTCAGCAAAAATAGGACACCTTTCACCCCTTAAACCAAGAGAGGATGAGCAGTTACCTTCTTTTGTCTATTAATGAGAAAAAATGTACCACAAAATAATGTGTGTCATCTGCGTGGTAGCAGCCAATCATTTTCTTTTAAAGTGTATATAAGGTGTATCTACTCATACACGAAATATTTTAAGAGGTACACCTGTAGGTGGTAAAGAAGCTATAGAAGCAAAAATATTTTTTTTTATCTAAGCCTTTCTGAATTTCCGTAATTATTATCATTTTAAAACTGCTTGGGACGTTTTGCATAAAACCTTTACTCCAAATTCTATGAATGGCCCGCCTGACGCTGCAAGAGCGGCGACCGGACGGCACGAGCATGGCCGCGGTGTCTCGGGCCGTAAAAAATAAGAATGAGGCAGTATTTCTTATGTGCGTCAAATAATTTATAAATATTAAATTTTGAAAAAAATACATTTAGAAAAAAATTTTTTTCTTTGCTGTAGCTTCTTTACCACCTACAGGTGTACCTCTTAAAATATTTCGTGTATGAAAAGATACACCTTATACAGGGTGATTGGAAGATGGGTGCAAAGCTTTAAGGCGAAGATAGTACAGACAATTTAGAACCATTTAAGCCATGGTTGTCTTAGACGAAGTCTTACCAAATATTTTTAACCAAATTTTTAAGTTTTTTTTCGGAAATTCTCAAAATTCAATCATCTTCATAATTTCAGCCGAAATACGTCCACTGCTGGACATAGGCCTACCCCAATTTGGGGGGTTTCCCATAATCGCCACGCTTGGCAGGCAGGTTGGCGATTGCAGTATTGTGGTAAAATGCATAGAGAATGCTGCTGCCCATTCTCTAGCAAGTCCCTTAGTTGCCTCTTCTGATGCCCACGGTAAGAAATGGGATGGTGCAATTCTTTACGTTCGGCACCACACGGAATATCTAGGAATAGGATATTTATATTGTAAACTAAACTATCGAAGAAGAATAGCATTTCCCTGATTATAATCTATACTATAATATATATTATATATATATTATATATAACAAAATACATTTAGAAAAAAATTTTTTTCTTTGCTGTAGCTTCTTTACCACCTACAGGTGTACCTCTTAAAATATTTCGTGTATGAAAAGATACACCTTATACAGGGTGATTGGAAGATGGGTGCAAAGCTTTAAGGCGAAGATAGTACAGACAATTTAGAACCATTTAAGCCATGGTTGTCTTAGACGAAGTCTTACCAAATATTTTTAACCAAATTTTTAAGTTTTTTTTCGGAAATTCTCAAAATTTAATGTAAACTGCATAATTATGGCCAAATTGAATGATAAATGAATTATTTTTTTATTTATTTAATTAAAGTAATGTGTAAGCAATCAAGCAAAACATGTTTTAGGCTTCTGTGTCATTAGACATTTTTTTACAGACATTTAAAGCTCAGAAAAAATAAAAAAATTGTACAATACGTCTTTTAAACCTTATTAAAAAAAAACGGAGGGTGCTTTTTTTGTTCAAACCTTTTTGAAGACATGCTTGATAATCGCTCTTTCTTTTGAGGTATCATTTATGCGGATATCTTACAAATTATTGAAATTAGGGCCTACAAACCAATTTGAGGGAGAAATTTTTTATTTTAGGCAGACTAATTAAAACAACATTTGAATTAAAATTATTTATTTTTCATGTTCAAAATGACGGCCGTGATTCCTAATACAAGCACGGCCCCGTCTTCTAACTTCTGTAGTCGTTATTTTCAACATCATCTCCTGCTTCATTGTCTCAAACGCTGAATTTATTCTTTGTATCAATTCTTCTCTAGTGTTTATTTCTATGTTGTTATACACCAGTTCCTTGGCCCGGCCCCACACGAAAAAGTCCAACGGGGTCAGATCTGGGGAGCGAGTGGGCCAAGGGATGGGTCCATCCCTGCCGATCCAGCTATCAGGAAAGCAATTGTTGAGGTGTTCCCTTACATTTAAAGTCCAATGCGCTGGACAGCCGTCTTGCTGAAAGATGACTGTTCGGTCTCTTTCGAAGATCGGGACACCTGATTCCTCTACCAGCAGCGGTAAATCAATTTGCAGAAATTGCAAATAATTTTCGCCATTCAATGGATCAGGCAAAAAGTGGGGCCCAATCAATGTTCTGCCAATTATTCCAGCCCATACATTCACAGAAAATTTCATCTGAAATGACACCTGCTTCTTAAAATGTGGATTGTTGTCTGCGTCGGCCCATTCATGGATGTTGTGAAAGTTTGTAATACCTTCCCTTGAAAATTTACTTTCATCCCTTCACAAGATTGATTTCAGAAACCACGCATCTTCGATGTCTCTGTTGAGGAGGAAACGGCAGAACTGAATTCTTCTTTGAGGATCTTGCTCTACTAGACCTTGCACACTCCTGCCATGGAACGGATACTTATCATTTTGGTGCATTGTATGCCACACCTTCCATTGAGAAATGTTTAAATTTCGAGCTACTGCTCTAGTACTGGTAGTAGGATCCGCTTGAAATGCTGCTAAAATGTCTTCGTCGACGGCAGTTTCGTGTCTGCCCGGGTTGACTCCAGGTTCCACGCGGCGAAACCCATCATGGGCAAGACGACGAAACGTGTTGTAAAACACTCGGACATTCGGTATCCTGCGATTCGGATAGCACTCTTGATACATCCGTCGCGCCAAAGATCCATTGCCATCTGCTCTACCGTACATAAATACGATATCCGCATATTCTTGATTGGAAAAAGTAGCCATAGTCACTTAACAATTAAGAAAAACGGCGTAGGAGTGCACTAAATGTCAACTCAACACAATTAAGTCAAAAATCAACACGTGCAGGAGCGCGAGGCTACGACTGGACACGGTGAAACAAAAAAGTTCAAAACTAACGCAAACAACACGTGCAGGAACGCAAAGGGCTACAACTGAACACGGTAAATTGTGAATCAACACGACAACGTCCACTCACAAGGGCAGTAGTTTGACTAATAAGTAAAAGATGTAACGGCTTCATCACAGACCAACTGACCCTGACTAAAGAAAAACGACTTTGTTGCCTCAGTAACTACGACCATTTTGCTGTAAAAACCAACTCTTATCGCTTTTTGCTATTCATTGGGCGTTTTACCTGGAAATGCCGTCGCACCGCGCTCGGTGGCCATTGTTTGGAGAATACCCTCAATGGGTTCCCCTCAATTGGTTCCTGCATATGCCAAAAATTCTTAGAATTGAACAATGTTATCATTTCGAGCACATAAAGTATTCTTTTAAGCAAAAATTTTGTGTTTTGTTAGACTGCCTAAAATTTCAAATTTCTCCCTCGAATTGGTTTGTAGGTCCTAATTTCAATAATTTGTAAGATATCTGCATAAATGATACCTCAAAAGAAAGAGCGATTATCAAGCATGCCTTCAAAAAGGTTTGAACAAAAAAAGCACCCTCCGTTTTTTTTTTAAATATTTTTTAAAAGACGTATTGTACAATTTTTTTATTTTTTCTGAACTTTAAATATCTGTAAAAAAAATGTCTAATGACACAGAAGCCTAAAACATGTTTTGCTTGGTTGCTTACACATTACTTTAATTAAATAAATAAAAAATTAATTCATTTATCATTCAATTTGGCCATAATTATGCAGTTTACATAAAATTTTGAGAATTTCCGAAAAAAAATTAAAAATTTGGTTAAAAAAATTTGGTAAGAGATCGTCTAAGACAACCATGGCTTAAATGGTTCTAAATTGTCTATACTATCTTCACCTTAAAGCTTTGCACCCATCTTCCAATCACTCTGTATAACAGCTAACGTAGGTGTATATTTAATTAAACATTTATGCACACACATACAACACGTTCCTAAATTTACTCACACCGCCAAACGTCTAAATTAGAATATTATGTAATGCGACTATAATACCTAAAGTCGCTGATATTTTGATTAACCAAACAAAGGCGATGCTCATTCTAAAGAAATGTCTTCTAGCATACCTGCGACAGAAACGTAGACATTCTAGTAGTAAATGTTTCTGGAAAAACGCAAGACTTTAAAATAACATTCACGGTTTCAGTCAAGTTTCTAGTGGTTTAAAACAGCTTAGTGTACTTTTATGTGATCAATATTTTAGCTATTATCCTCATAAAATCTACGTTCAGCCAGCCAGCCAGTCTTTAGTTTAAAAAACGACCCAGAAGTTTTCGACCAAGTTTGAAATAAAATTTGAATTTAGTATGCATTTCAGCAGCTGTAGGTGCCGTGGCTACAGTAAATGGGGACGCCGTGGGATGTGGGAAGAGGCGTTTATAGCACCCTAATTGCATAGGACGTTATTATTCAGAATCTAAATCATTTTGACGGGTATTGTTAATCCATTGCTTCATATATTGTAAAATGTTCTCTGCTCAACAACGTAATTAACGCAATGGATGTTGTTGAACTGACGAAATCGAAGTTATTCCTACTGTTAGAGTGCTACGCAAATACCCCGCAGATTTGTTCGATTTTTGACGATCGACTGGTGCAATGAGAAATACCCAAGTATCAGAAGACCGACATTGTATTTTTTGTCGATCGCCGTTATGGATGATTTTTGTCGATTAATAAATCCACAATTTGCTTAAGCCTGTTGAGTAAGTTTCAATATTGGGGACGCTAGTGCCTAACCGGCTTCCTTATTATGTTTCCAACCGATTCGTATTTATGTAGCAAAAACGACATTACAAAACCGAATACACGAACTTCCGAAATTAAACATTTTTTTGGTCTTGTAGAGTTTTTTTTTCATGGAAATAACTAGATTAAGTATCTGGTATATATGGTGTTGGTAGGCCATCACTGCCCTTCCATACCTTCACAATAATTTTAAAGAGGTTATAGGTACCTCTAGGTAGGTAATAGGCGATACTAACAATCAACAAAAACACAGCAAATCTGTAAGAGAAAGAAACATCTTGATCGTCAAAACATATTGTGCGACAGTAACGATCTTCAAAAATCAAGCAAATCTGTGGGCACCATATGCGGAAAACAAATTTCAAATAAGTTGTTTTCAATACGTCATGTTCTACATATCGTCGCCTCGAGAGAAAACCTCGTATAAGATACGAAAAAGACAACTTTATAGGAGGAAGCAAAACTTTGTACGAAGCTGTATAATTTTGTTACCACCACATCTTCATCAAATATGCAATTTGGATACATTTTCAGATACACATGAGATACATTTTCGGTTAACTATCGTAACAGCGTTAAGATTTGTATTTTTTTCTGATTGCTTGTCATACTTTTTTAAATCTGTATTATTACGTTGCCTTACTTAACTATAACTTATAATGATTTTTATGAATAAGAAGTGTTAGCAAATTGAAAACCTACTATGTTCAATTTCGAATTTTGCAAACTCGGCATATATAGCGTTACAGTTTAATAAACATTTTTGTGAGGAACTACGACGTGCGTTCCGACGTTCTCTTTCCAAGAATGTATTAACATAAATATGTCCAAAATTGCATTCCCGAGCATTTTACTTTAGGGCGACGATGTACCTACTGTGTAGTCAAGACTTTGAAATGGTTTCAGAATAGGAATGTTATCTATATATTAATACGTGAAGCGAAAACTTTGGATCCCTTTTTACGAAAATTGGGCGGACGGCGGAGTATGAAATTTAGCACACTTATAGTTTATACAGAGAAGAAGTGACGAATGCTAATATTTTTTTTTAATTATGCGTTAAAATACATTATTTTCAATAAATAACACGTTACACACACTACTGTTCATTACCGTGTATCTAATACACACATGCACAGATATTCTTTTGTTTATGGTCCAAATCTGTCTTTATTATTTTTTTTTTTTTTAAATTTATTCCTGACCATAGATACATGTCCTTCAGTCGTAATCATTAAACATACTACTCTTATTCTCAGCTAAGTACATCCCGAAACAATTAATTTTTTTCTACAGTATTCAGTAAATATCTAAATAATGAATTGAAATAAACTGTGTTGGAAAGTAATTCCTGAACGTGGCGGGGAACACATAAAAGAGTTTTGTTCTGCTATTTCACTAATTTCACTGACAAGTAACAGTCTTTGCATGTCGAACGATTTACAGTCTAACGTGTTTTATATCCGCATTTTCTTCAGAACAATAGGTACATTTGCTTTCACTGATGAATCTTAGCTTCAATGTCTTCAGTAATTACTTTAAAATATGTATTTATGTTTTTGTTGTATTCTCTTCCGTTTCATCTTCACATTCTTCATCTTCAAAGTTTTCGTGTGATTCGTTCTCAATTAGTAGCAAATCATAGAAGATCTCGTCGTGGAATAAAGCAGCTGTTTCAATGTTAACATTTTCGTAGAAATCTGAACTGTTAACATCAATTTCTTCAACATTATTTGGTTTTTCATCCATATCTTGAATTATATTAATAAATATAAAATTATTGAAAACTTTTTGTATCTTTCCCGCCAATCTCACAGTCTCACTCCTGTCTTTATTATTTTGTGCAGTGTTACCAACACCCAGAAATATTTACCCCTAAAGCTTAAGTTAAAAACCTCTAAAATTGCCGCAATTACTAAAAAAATCCGCAAAAAATTATAAAGAAAATAACCAACGAATGTTCAGTAATCATAGACCGACACAGTAGTAATATTTGTCTATTTTTATTACGCGACATTTGTTAATCATTCACTCTGCATTCTTAGTATCGATCGAGGAACCGTAGTCGCTAATACTTTTATTGTAATCAAAAACACAATGAGAAATGTAGGATGGCAAAAAATCCCTAAGAATACCCCTAAAAATGGAACGACCCTAAAAAATCTCAATCCTCTTATTTACCCCCTAAATTTGGGAAAACCCCTACGTTGGTAAGCCTGATTTTGTGTCTATAGTCTTACTGAATGTCAAGTATAACCATAGGTAATAAATTAATTTTATAGATAATTTCATTTTTTAAATCTATGATCATATCGAGAATATATTATTTGTATTAGCGACGATAGGAATTTAGTTTAGATTTTTATGAAATATTTTTTGTGGTTTTATGGGGAGTGTCAAGTATGGCATTAGTAAGTTTCCCATACAAAACTTAGTGTCGTGTGCTAACTGTAGAGGTTGTATGCCTCACGATTGTACAGGCTGGTCATAGATTATATAGGCTGGTTATAATTATGACATTTGGAACCGTCGTAATTAATTAAAAATAATAGGGAAAATTCTATAAAAACAGAACAAATTTCTGTGATAATTCATTCCATATTGTTCCATATCCAGCAGTTAAGAAGTATTAAGAAAATAAAAAAGAGAGTCCTGAAGAAGTATTCTTTACTCATTACACCTACGTCCTGGTCCTGGCCATCACCATCCCGCCAGCGAACCCTCTCCACAATAGTACAGCGTCAACAATTTGTCTATAGTGTTACTGAATGTCAAATATAGCCATATAATTTTTTATATTTATTATTATCTATATTTTTTTCATTTAATAATGTATTTCTATTCAAATGAAGTACGGTCGAATTTCGACCAATGGGCGATCACTAGTAAATATAAATGAATAGTGTTTCGTGTGGTGCCAGATGTGAGCAATATTCCATTTCTTCCCGTGGGTGTCGTAAGAGAATGGGCAGCAGCATTCTCTATGCATTTTACCACCATACAGTGATTGCTAACCCGCCTGCCAAGCGTGGGGATTATGGCAAATCTCCCCCCCCAAATTGGGGGAGGCCTATGTCTAGCAGTGGACGTCTTTTACCTGAAATGATGATGATAAAATGAATAGTGCAAATAAACATTTGTTTTTCTTGTTTCTGACCTTTGTCTTTTGTTGAATGTACACAAATCCAAATACATCAAAAAGTAGTTAGAACAAAGAAAATACCTACTTTAAAAGACAATGCAAACAATTTGTAAGCCATTGTATGGCATAAAAAAATTTTGCTTTCACCATTATTTATTTATTACACAATTTAAAACAGTTAACTACATTTTATGTGAAATAGACAGCCTTATGCTACAGCTACATTGATAAAGTGATTTACACTTTTTACGCTCGCTGTCTACAGTAGTTCGCCTACGGGAAGAAATTGGTTTTATGCAATAAATGTACCTTTTATTGTATTTTATATTTTAAAGTTTGGCATTCGTTTTTTGGACAATCCCTTCAATGCTATGCTATTTACAAAACAAGATCTTATAGAAACAAAGACAGTGTGTCGATGTTAAGGTCGAAAGGGCAAACAAATCTATTGTATGTAAATAAAAGAATGAACTTTCAAAAACGCGTCATTTGAAATTGAAATAACATTTCAACGAGTTGCGACCATCGAACTTGCTAATAGTAATTTATATACGATTGTTTCTTCAAATCAGCAATCTATTTAGTTCAACCGATGTTTTCTGTAAAGAACTCCGAAATAAAAAACCTGAATAATCCCACCGTGACAACTTAAGGTGATAGATACCTGCCAGGGTCGCGAGGCTGCCAGGATCGCGAGATTTGTTCGAAAGAGTTACCGTGGCCCTGGCATGTGGGCAACTGAAGGAACACAGGTGGGTTTTAGTCAGTAAAAGTCTGACACGCCCTCCCGCTACACATTAGAGCGGAAGAAGTAATTTGATGATTTCTCACCCAAAAAAAAGGTGATAGATACGGGATAGCCTGCAAAATTCAAATTTCCTTACTTTTTTGCAATTTGCAGTTTAGTGCCAGGTTGTATGCTGATAAAAATATGATTCGCGACTGTAACACGTATCATTAGCAGCCTTTTATGTCCCCAATGCTGGTACACAGGCTCTCCCTCTTGGTGAGAGGGTGCGGGTAGCTGTAACTTGTCTTCGATTTTTTGGTTTTAGAACTAATCTAATATATAAAATTCTCGTGTCACAGTTTTCGTTGCCATACTCCTCCGAAACGGCTTGACCGATTTTGATGAAATTTTTTGTGCTTATCCGGTATCTATGAGAATCGGCCAACATCTATTTTTCATCCCCCTAAATGTTAGGGGTAGTCCACCCCTAAATTTTTATTTTTATTTTTAGACAACATTTTTAATTTCTATTTTTTTATGATACAACATACAAAAATACATACAATCCTCAATTTTCGCCCTTCTACGATCAACCCTTATTTTTTAATAGCCATTTTAGTAATTTAATCATTTTTCCTCTCCGGTCGAAAACTGATCAATCGTCATTTACTTAATTAGTTATCCCCGCCTAGGAAATTATTTATATGGCAAAACAACGTTTGCCGGGCCAGCTAGTAAGTTATAGATTTTTAGGTTAACACGATGTTTTCATTCACCTCTCATGTTTTCTTTTTGTTTCTATGAAAAATTTAAATAGAAAACCCTGTGATAGGCACTCCACTGGATGCAGACTGATAATTGGGTAGGTGTCTAGGTACTAAAAATTACAGGAAATCTCATAAATCTAAAATAGTATTGAGATTCAGAAGATTACACTTTGTTACGTAGCCGTTATGTAATATCTACACTGCGTTTTTTTTTTTCTGGTTGGGAAACTATCAAATTACTTCTCCCGCTCTGGACGGAGCGGGAGGGCGTGTCAGACTTTTACTGACTAAAACCCACCCGTGTTCCATCAGTTGCCCATGTGCCAGGGTCACGGTATCTCTTTCGAACAATCACGCGACCCCGGCATATCTACACTGCGTTACATTTGAAATAATACCTACCTTGGTATGTACAATGTAACTGTTTTAGTAACAGACATCTAAAATTATATTCATTGAGTACATAAATCTTCCTAAATTAATTACTCTGAGTTGTCTTACCGAATAATTCATTGCTGATGAACTCGTGCGTAACATCTTCAGGAGATAAGTTTGAACTATTATTTGGGAGGAAGCCGCAACTATTACCTAAGTTCGAAAATGGCTATTTTAAGCAACCGTTCTAGTTTCCAAGTTCAGTAAACCGTCTCTAAATGTTATTATTAAATACCGAATGCTCACCCATCTGTTTAAGGACTACTTAGAAATGCACCTACTTAATGATTTTGACTTATTAAAATAAAGAACTAGTCAATTAAAACTTTTTAAAAGAGATGCGCTAGGCCATCCCGCAAAATTCAAATTTGCTTCTGTTTTTTGTAAACTGTATAAAGCCAAAAAAATAAAAATTATTTACGTAAGTATTCTCGTAAAAAATCTAGTCGAAGTCAAATTTCAGCGACTATTAAATGTCAAAAATGTATTGAAACTCAAGTCTGTAAAAATACACAGACTGAGACAGATCAGACTGTGGAAGTTCTTAAAATTACGGGAATTACCGAGAGGTAATTCCCGTAATTTTATCTATCTGAGGAGATAGGCAGTCGCATGCACGTAACTTCTACATCCAGTTCCACTGGAACCCGACCCCAAAATAGTTGGACAAAGGCTAGGCAGATTAATCTATTGTAAAATTTTAAAAATTCTCTTGTTGTTTTGATTAGTCAAATGCTATGTAGGCTTTTGGCTATTTTTATTATTTATGTTTACAGTGTAGGTACTGTGCGTCTTCTACGTGACAAATGAACTATTCTTTCTATTTTCTTTTAGTATTCTCCGCGTTTTCTGTGTTTTGCAAAACGTGCCCAGGTGCTCGGGATATTTGATTCTTAAATGTGCAGCCGCTGGCGGGCTATTTGTAGAACTTAGCTTTGTATTGGTCTGTTTCTAGCTTTGAAAACATTTGGAAAATTCTTATGTTATAACTTTTGTTTTGTACAAAGTCCCTAAATTCTGTAGAACTCCAGATGTTCTAATTGTTTAAATATTAAGTACGTTTACACCTTCGGTTTTCTAAATAATTCTTCGCACCCAAAATTTGAAAGATTTACTCATAAATATTTGTAATATTTTAATTATAACCCTCGATGACTACGCACCAATCGGGTGTCCAACATGGATATCTATGGTCCAACACAAGTGACATGTCTCGTAAACATTGAAAAATATGTAATGTCTAAAATAAGATATTTTCAGAGAGATTTTTTTATTACTGATTAATTAGTTCAAACCATTTTGTTTTTAGGACCATGTAAAATACCTATTCAGCAGCTCAGCTGCATCCGGTTAGACTGGAAGCCGACCCCAAGATAATGACTTAGTGTAGCCGAACTACTCGCAATTGTTAATAAAAGAGTGGGCCTCAGCACTTGCAGTGTTGCAGTGGTTCACGAAATACGAGCACATTCGCAGGTTTTGCTTCGAACAGCAAATTATTTGGTGATAGGAATAAACTACGCGGTATTAAAACGAAGTACCTTTTTCGCGGTAACGTATAAGCTAAAGCTAACCTATAAACATCGATAAAAGAGCGTGGTCGTCTCCCGGCTTACGAGTTGTAGGTCGAATACGTATGTACATAAACGAGAAGGTACTTTGTGTATTTTATTTCTTCACCATAGTTAGGAAACCGGCATGTCATTAGAAACAAGAATTCGATGACACGTGACATCCCTAACCCGTACTGGGCATGTGAGGTGGACTATAGCCCACTCTATCTCACAGAAAAGAGGCCTGTGGTCCATTATAAGCCGATTAAGTTATGTCATGTTATAAAGACTACTTACTCTGTACTACTTATTTGGCCAGAAGAGCGTATAACTGCTAAAATAATGACCGCAAATCTTTAATGTACAGATTGACAGTGTTATGCCAGTTTTACAAAAAACATTGATTCAGAATCAAATCGGTTAACGAAGAGTTTTCGTAAAGACTAATATTATTAATGTTGCAGTCCGTTCGTTTTTCAGTGCATATTCTATACCTACTCCTTTATTTTAAGACATCCTAAGTCAAAGTCAAACATTGTTATACAAAAATGTATGTATATTGATGAAGTGAAATAATTTATTTCAAATAGAGAAAAGCACATTTGAACGTGAAAAATTTACCAAATAAAAAAAATGAATTGGTTCTGGTTCCCTCTTTGAAAAGGTACTTTCGTTAAAGTAGTATGTGAAGCTATATTTAATGTAGCCCTATGTCTAATAAATAATAAAAAAAAATATGTTCTACTCACCCCGCTGACAGGCAGGCAACCGTAATCGATGAACACAACACAGTGACAACGCACAACCGCTACTCAAGTCATTATACATTCACAAGACCTGGGGCAAGTTACATGGTTAATTACACACGGTACCTACTACTTTATAATACTTTGCATTACAATATAACTGTTTTATTGACCATTCATTTAGCTCCCACAAAACGTCGGTACCTCTTCAATCTGTGCTGCGCTGCGTTTCGATTTTCTAGTAAAACGAATAACGATGAATCGCGTTTTTACCGACACTGTCGCAAAATTCTGATGCATGTCGCTCGGAAATTGATATTCAGCGCCTTTCAGCTAGAGGTTGCATATCAAATGACTTTACGTCCAAGCGTTATTCACCGTCTGTCTTCAAGTTATGGTATGGAATTGATTCTATATTTGTTAAATACAAAACGTAACAGAATTGACGCAAAATCTCAAGAGAGAATTGAGTTAAAAGCATAATACAATGACCAAAACTTATTTTTCTAAGTTAACTATTATTATTATTAAGGATACCCTTTATGCATTCATAATTGAGTCTTATTGTTTTGAAATACAATTATAAAAATATTTTTAAACTAGTTTCAGGACTTGCGTTTATTATATTACACTTTGTATATTCTGATATGTAGGTAGTTTAAAACTTCAAGTTGGATATGAAAATAATATTAATTAGACTTTTCATACCTGCGCCTTTAGACCTACTCTAAAATTGAATTGTGAGTTAACGTAATAAACATAAATTAATTAGAATTACGAAGGGTTTTTAAAGGCTTTATTAATATCGTAGTAGGTACGGTGAAGTGGGCTGACAGCTGCACACATTTTCTTTGAACCCAATAAATTGTTAATTTTGGAGACTAAACAAGCATTTCTAATAAAGGGCTTTGTTCAAAAGATTAATTGGTATGAAAATAAATTAAACTCACCAAGAAAAGGAAGCCATAATGTTTTTGAAATTTTATTCATATCTCAGCAACGAGATTTTAAACTATTCGCAGAATGATGTACCCCTGAGTGAATTTATATAGCAAAGTTAGCATAAATGAATTTGATTGTGAATAACATTATTTATAGGAAGGCGCTGGGAGGGGCTTGCGGCTAAGCAACAATAGTCGCAAGGGTCCATCGATCAGGTTAAGCTACGCTTGCCGCGGTTGGCCTGTGGATGGGTGATCATCTTTACATACCAAGGCCCCTCCGTGCCTTGGAAAGCACGGTAAGTCGTTGGTCCCGGCTATCTTTCGTTGATCTTTGATAGTCGTCAGAAGCTCGAAAGTCTGACAACCAGTACTATCAAGGGACGTCGTATCACCAAGTAACTGGGTTGTGGAGGTCAGTCGCTCCATGAAAAGTACTGGTAGTGAGCTGCATCCGGTTAGACTGGAAGCCTGACGCCAACATGGTTGGGGAAGGCTACACAGATGATGATGACGGTGGAATGCTGTCAGCGGGATATTTGGACTTCAAAAGAAGAATTTACTGATGTGAAACGACTTAACTTTGTCTTTATAAATTTTAGATATTGAAACTGACAAGTACGAGTTATTCCTACTGATATAGGTACTGGATAGTACACGGTACATAGAAGTATACCGTAATTACCTACCAATTTTTGTGTATTTTATACGTTATTAGCTTTTGCCAGCGGCTTCACCCGCGTGGAGGTTGAAAATCATCCCACAGGACGATCCTGTGGGATGATTTTCAACCTCCACGCGGGTTGAAAATCATACTAACGGGATGAAAAGAATCCTGTGGGTTAATCCTGGTCAAAAACTATGTGTTTGCCGTATTTTATCAAAATCCATTCAGGCGCTTTTGTGTGATTGAGTTACAGACATACAAACTTTCAGATCCTAATAATTTCCTACTAATATTATACATGTGAAAGTTTGTATGTTTGTTACTCAATAATGCTGAAACGGCTGAAGAGATTTTGCTAAAATTTGGCACACAGGTAATTTATTAAATGATTTAACAAAACAACACAAGTTTTGATGTTATGGTACTTACTTTAGCTCTGTGAAGTTAGTCTCGTAGATACCGTAGATAAATTCTCAGTTTCCATAGTCCTTTAGATATTAAAATGCGTTTTAAAAGTAGAAACTGAATTAAGATTTTTCTAAGATTTTTCGTTTGTAACACACTTCACTCTGATCCGTGTCGAGTAACTATAAAGAGGAATATTAAGTAACAACAGTAATAGCATAGATCTAATAGCATGTTTTGTCGGCACGGCACGTCAATTACTCAGCCTTAATTGTAGTCAATAAAGTGGCTAGTACTTAGCGCGATCTTCACAATATGCGGGTAACCATAAGTACTTGTTGTGATCTGTTGTTTTGATACTGTTTTATCTTATACTAGCTTCTGCCCACGAATCGCCAGCCCGTGCGAGTTCTTCATATTCGTGACTTATTTTCGTTTCGCTCGGCTCCTAAGGGTCCTAGCGTGATGTTATGTCGTCTATAGCGTTCCTTCATTAATAGGCTATCCAATACTAAACGTAGTTCCTGAGATAAGTACGTTCAACTAAACAAACACTTCAGTTTTATAATATTTAGATATGATTACAATTAAAAACGTTATAGTGAGTCAAACTTAAAAGAAAGACAGATTCTATCGCGGACTATTTTCATGAGAGGAATAATTCCGTTGTACATGATTGTTGCGTTACTTTAAGGGGTCCATGTAAAAGCCTCAAAATCGGTAATTTAAAAAAATATTTTTAAAGGTGATAAAATAATTTTATGGTTTTTAAACTTTAACAGAACTATATTGAACCTTTCCAGAGTACAAAAGTTTTTTTTTTCCTTTCAAAATGGCGGCTCATAATTTTTTGTCTACTGCCTCCGACGATAGGTCCCAAACTGCTCTATTTATCACTCATTTAAGATTTTTAATAGCTTCTGCCCGGGACTTCGTCCGCGTTAAATTTCTTGTTCCCCCGACCCTTCCCGTCGCGTCGAATCGCCTACCCGTGCGATTTTCCCCGTTTTTGCAACATTTTTCATTACTGCTCCGCTCCTCTTGGTTATACCGTGATGTTACCTACATAGCACATAGCCTTTTTCGATAAATAGGGTACCCAATACAAAAAAAAAATCTATTCGGACCCGTAGTTCCTGAGATTAGCGCGTTCAATCAAACAAACAAACATTATAATATTAGTATAGATTTTTTAATTCTATCCAGTAGTTCTTGAGTTTAGCGCGTTCAACCAAACAAACAAACTCGTCAGCTTTATAACATTAGTATAGTTAGTATAGACTAGCTTTTTTTTTTATTCTAATATTTTATACGAGGCTTTTATCCACAGTGGCATGTCAGCCTTATCATAACTTAAACTATTCTAAACTACATCTACTAAGACATACAGTATCATTATTAATGTCTAAACAAATCATTGAGTAGGTTTGCTATCTCAGATGAAGGTTGCGCTAAAACTTTTATATATGAACCAATATCATATTTGTTTAGTTTAATACTGCTCAACAGTGGTGCCGATTCCCTTATTCACAAACTAAACTAAATTTAAGTTCAGTGCATCTTTTTCTTTCTATTTCATTATGGAAAGGACAGAAGATAAATTTTAGTTTAGTCCTGTCAAATTAATCAGCGCTTGACGTAAATTGACGTAATTTTAGTAGGCAAGTTTTTAATCACGTCTAAACTTGTATGGAGTAGTGACAGGCGCTGATTAATTTGACAGGACTAAACTAAAATTTTTCTTTTGTCCTCCTCTTAATGAAATACAAAGAAAAAGATGCACTGAACTTAAATTTAGTTTAGTTTGTGAACAAGGGAATCGGTACCAGTGTCTCTCTTTCCTTCTTTGTCTTAGTACACTCCATAAGTAGATGGTGAACATCTTCAACCGTTCCGCATGTTTCACATTGGGGGGAATTCACTTTCTTCATCAAATAACCAAACTTGCGGGATAGGTAGTGACCAGAGCGTAATCTATGAAGCAGAACAATATGATACCCACTCATTTCCTTGACAGCAAACCACGGTATTCGAAGAGGCTGACATTGTATAGTTTTATACCAGATACCGTTTTCCCTACTTCGTTCATCAAAATACTCCTTAAACAAATCATAACAAATTGTTTTGAAATTACAGTAGAATCCGTTTAGTACGACTTCGCATGTAACGACCAACCGTTTTTAGCGACGTAAGTATAGGCGCATGTTTGGTTTTAATACGAGCCACTATGAAAGTACATCCGTTTAGTATGACTCCGCTTACAGCGACCGACCGCTTTTAACGACAGAATTTCACACAAAATTGTCGGGCTACAACGACGACGAGTGTTGACGTTTTTACAAATAAATCGTAGGTAAGAAACTATCTCCACCCCGCGCTTCTCCCTTGCCTGCACGTCGCTGATTCGAATGCGACTGTTTAGTTTACGGCGTTAATTTGCGGGTGATGCGTGATTTCGCGTACAAGAATGGCTTCTACAAAACGAAAAAGTTTCTCTGTTGAAGAAAAAAGAGTCATTATGTGAAATAAATAAATATTTTGATTCAAATGATTTTTTTTTTCTCTTGGTCACGTAAATATCATTAAATACATTATGTTTGTATGTATATAAATAAATGTGATTTGAATGAAAATCAAAAATTGACATTTCCTTTAGAACGACTTCCGGTTAGTACGACGTAATATCACCGGTCCCTTCACCGTCGTTATAACCGGATTCTACTGTACATAATTGTTCTAGATAATTAGGTATTATACAAAATTCTTGACCTTGAATAACCGCTAATTTTGCTAATCTGTCAGCCTCTTCATTACCTCTCAAACCTACATGAGATGGAACCCATTGCAATCGTAGCACTATGCCATTGTTCGTAAGATCTATAACCTTACTTAATATGGAGTAAGCTATCGAAATACCTCTGAATCCAGAGGCACAACGAGCTAAATGCTGCAAACCACTCTTACTATCAGTGAAAATCACAAAGTAACGATCTCTAGAGTTATAAGCAGAGTTAATGGCTTCATAAATTGCAATGAGTTCCATCGTCATAATAGACACATTAGTGTTTACTTTGTACATAGCAGTTTTTTTTTTAGACTAGCTTCTACTAGCATATAAACTACGGGTGTAGTTTTGGTTTCCACAGCCGAAGTATACAGGATTAGGTCTGGTGACGCGGGAGCATGCCACATACAGTTCTGTTGTTCATGTGGGAAACAGGTCGTCCTGAGGTCATCAGCCGCTTGCTTCAGTAGCAATTTCCCATAGCTCGAGAAGTTATTTGTTTTTTAGTGATTAATGAACGCGATCCTGCATATACACTCTCTGGGGGCTTTCGTGGCTAAGTAAGCCACACAGGTCAATTGATTAGGTTAAGCTACGTTGCCACCGTTGATCTATGTATGAGAGAGAGACCATCTTAACATAGCGAGCCCCGAACCACTCCATGCCTCGGAAAGGACGTTAAGCCATTGGTCCCAGCGTATATTCGTTGATCTTCGACAGTCATTACGGGTCCTCAGAAGCCCGAAAGTCTGACAACTAGTCTTACCAACGGGTATCCTATTACCCAGTTACTGAGTTATGGAGTATAGATAAGTAGTAGATCCTTGTAAAATACTGGCACTCGGCTGCTCCCAAAAATAGTCATGAAAAGGTTAGGCTGATGATTTTTAACGAACGGTTATTCTGTGGTCTATGGTAATCACTAAAATGATATAATATTAAAGGAGGTGGGTAAAGTTTAGAACATTTTTCGCCTATCATAGCCTATCATAGTCAATTCAAATTGCCGTCATTATTGTGTTTATTCAAGGTTTAGGTATCGACCTTTACATCTATTCTAAAATTAGTAAGAATAAAAATAGCAACTTGGCAAATTCGTTGAAATTTTGTTATTTTAAGCACTTTTTTAAAAGTTTCATTACAAAATAAACTCTTTAGCGCTTTATACACCAAAATATTTTTTAGTCTCTCAAATACTGCAGTACATAGGCTTTTTAACTAGCATTAATTTGTTTTGGTGCATAAAGCGCTTAACCGTTTATTTTTGAATGAAAGTTAGAAAAAGTGCTTAAAATAACAAAACTTCAAAGAAGTTGTTATTTTAGTTGACAAGTTTGATGATTTTTTTTTATATGACTTGCTATTTTTTTTCTTACTATTTTAGAATAGATGTAGAGGTCGATACCTAAACTTCAAATAAACACAATAACGTGAGTTCAATAAATATTTTGAATTGACATGACTATGATAGGCGAAATATGTTCTAAACTTTACCCACCTCCTTTAAAACACAAGGGATTTGTCATTCACTACATTCACCAGTGACAGAACACGTCAAGAACGTAGTCATCAACCATGTTGGAGTAAACAGGTGAAGATGCAGCAATTAACCAGTCAATTACCGTAATTACAGACACAATTAAAAACCATTGTGTCTGATATCAAATGTGGTTTCTCAGGGACTTAGAGGTATCTTCCTTCATGAGTTCTATTTCGTACATTGCGAGACTTAAAATAACTTTCTGCTTCCACGATGACATGTCCATTTGCGGTGAAAAATGCGCGGTAGTCTGCTCTACACATAATTAAATCACTGGCGCATTCATAGCACGCATCCATCCTTGTAAAAAACAAAGTTGAACCAGTTTCCACCAGTGCTATGCTATGTCGATCAATGAATCGGATATCAAACGTACCTATCCATGTTATAGAAGCATAGCACATCCCTAGTGGAAAAACAGCCCCAAGTCGATATTTACACGGAAATCACGTAATAAAATTGTTGAAGAATTTTATCGCGCACTATTTAGCACCGAGCATTGAAAGATGAACTGTTCGTTTTTCGAAGCCCTGAGATGAACTCTGAACTCTTCATCACCCAGAGTTAATAATCTCAATGGTCGGATCAACACCCAGTTTTGATCATATGAATGCTCGATTGAACACCCAGGTTGATAATCTCAATGCTCGGTTCAACACTCAGAGTTGATAATCTCAATGCTCGGTTTAACACTCAGAGTTGATAATCTCAATGCTCGGTTCAACAATCAGAGTTGATAAACTTAACACTCGGTTCAACAAACAGAGTTGATAATCTCAATACTCGATTCAACACCCAGAGTTGATAATCTCAATGCTTGGTTCAACACCCAGATTTGATAATATCAGTGCTCGGTTCAACACTTAGAGTTGATAAACTCAACGCTCGGTTCAACACCCAGAGTTGATAATCTCAATGTTCGGTTCAACAGCCAGAGTTGATAATCTCAATGCTCGGTTCAACAGCCACAGTTGATAATCTCAGTGCTCAATGCAATGAATTTTGTTGAACTGTCAGCAGTTCTTACTGTTGGTGGGTAAAGAAATTACCCCGCTGGTGCTGCAGTAGGCTAAGATTTCTTTCATATCAACCTATGAACGGCGGTAGCGCTGTGGTAGCGGCCGCCACTAATGTAATGTTGGTCGTAGACTTGAACCTAGATAGGCTCTTTAATTTATGTAAATTATTTCATCACCACTGCTTTCAAAACGGTGAAGAAAAGCATCGTGAGGAAACCGTCATGTCTTAGAACCAAATATTCGAAGACATGTGACCTCTATCAACTCGCACTGGATTCGGTCGTGGATTACGGCCCACTCCGCCTCACCGAGAGGAAGCGTGTGTCTCAGCAGTGGGAAAATTATAGGCGGATTATCTTATCAAGGTATTGCACCACTCACCTAATTCTTTTTACTACCGACGCAAAAAGAGGGGTTTTAAAAATTTGATCGCTATGTGTGTCTGTCTGTCGCATCGCAGCTCTTAATCGGATGAACTGATATGGGTGCGGTTTCTTTTATTTAAAAGTAGGCTAGCGGCGATTTTCAGATAAGTTTCATTAACCATCCATAACATATCGAGAAATCTCCTAGCCTCGGAAATCAGGCTAAGCGGTAGTCCCGGCTGTTATTTGTACATCCTAGACAATGTAACGAGTAGTCAGAAGCCCGAAAGTCAAGTCAACCAGTCAGTAATACCAAGGGGTATTACCCAGTTACTGGGTAGTAAAGGTCAGACAGGCAGTCACTCCATGTACAATACAAATTGATTTAATACTGGTATTCAGCTGCCCCCAAAAAATAGTTATGCTGATCCGGTTAGCCTTGTCCCAATAAAATTGGGACAAGGCTAGACACATCCTGCCGGGGTCGCATGATTGTGTGTCACCGTGTCCCTGGCACATGGACAACTGATGGAACACGGGTGAGTTTTAGTCAGTAAAAGTCTGACACGCTCTCCCGCTCCGCCCAGAGCGGGAGAAGTCATTTGATGATTTCCCATCCAGAAAAAAAAGGCTAGACACATTAATGGATTTTGAAACTTCTGTTTCTATCAGAAATCAATTCAATAGCTAACCGATTTAATATGTACAGAGATTAAACAGACTAAGCTTAGCTTTAACTGACGTAATATTTGAAAAGACAGTATTATTGATTGCTGCAGCTGAGGTCTTACTAGCAACATTTTCTTTAACTATTGAGCAGCGAGTAAACTGATAGCCTCCGTGTCTTCATAAACAATTTCCGTTAGGAAAATAGAAGTTGCTTATAGACCGAGATGGTGAGACGTTGAGTTTCAAAGTCTTTTTCTTCATAATACAAACAACAACATCACAACTAGGGAATGCAAGCGAGATTGGAAATTACGATCTCGGGAGATCCTGGCATTTTCGAAATTTCGGAAACTTAAAAAAAAAAGTTAAATTCGGAATACTTAAAAGCGACAAAAACTGATTGGTTATGATTATGGGGTAAAGATAGAATTTAACTGAAATAAAACTTTATCTATACTTATAATAAAACTGTAGAGAGGTCAATTCTGTACATTGAATATACATTAAAAATTAATATTGGAGGATGAATGGTGATCGATACTGATGCCAAAAATGCAATCAGTAATCTATACTTATAATAAAACTGTAGAGAGGTCAATTCTGTACATTGAATATACATTAAAAATTAATATTGGAGGATGAATGGTGATCGATACTGATGCCAAAAATGCAATCAGTAAATTTTTTGTCT
Source organism: Aporophyla lueneburgensis (assembly GCA_932294355.1). NCBI lineage: Eukaryota > Metazoa > Arthropoda > Insecta > Lepidoptera > Noctuidae > Aporophyla > Aporophyla lueneburgensis. Next base: position 12,646,409 of record OW028746.1, on the reverse strand, counting down.
GTCTGTCTGTCTGTATGTGCACGCATGGGTCAAAAACTACTGAAGGTATTTTAACCAAACTTGGTACGATTGCAGTCCATACTCCTGGGCAGGTTATAGGCTATATAACATAACGCTAAGAAACATAGGAGCTGAACAGTGACGATAAATTTGAAGCAAGTCCGATGAAAATGCGCTTTCGAGCTTTTATCCTCGCATACGTTGATCATACACCAAAAGTATGTATCACAAAGATGATGGTTTTCAAAAAATCTACAAAAAAGTCATCAGTAGTATATATCTATCTTTTATAAATTAGCCACAATAACGTATTTAATCGTTAGGCATTTCTTCAAAGTGTACTAAATCTATACATGTAATAAATCTGTAGACGAGGAGTATATTTTAGTTTTCGTTTCATCGCAATCGCTTCGCTCTATCAAAAGTTATATTAATTAATTTATTTTCACTATTACGTAATGTACACGTAGCGACATCTACTGACCCAAAATGATACTAACGTAAAATCAAGTAGGTTTGCGAGATTATTGTTTTGACCTAATTATTTTTGCACACTTACGTTATTCATATCTTTTACAAATAAAGAGTAATCGTTTCGTCTATTTGCAATGATTTCGGGGGTTGTTTAGCCAATGTATTGCGGATATATATGCAAAAATAGAAACGGAACGTTTAGTTTACATGCGCACTTTTCAACGTCGTTTACGCTCTGAAGAATACGACCATTTGCGGGACGCGATGCAAACAGATAATAACGATGAAAACTTGGGGCGATTGGTTAACTTAACATCCAGTTTTACAGGCGGTCCGCGATACATGCACGATAAAACACAAGATGCTTTTTGCTACGTCCGTAAATACGGCCGCTCGGACCTTTTCATAACGTTCACAACAAATCCAAAGTGGACCGAGATTTGTCAGGAACTTCTCTCAGGACAGGCGTCATATGATAGGCATGACATAATTATTGCAAGGGTTTTTCATTTGAAGCTCAAAGTAATATCCTTACCAAAGAGAAACTATTCGGCCCAGCTCTTTGTTTTATGTACAGCGTCGAGTGGCAAAAGCGTGGTTTATCTCACGCGCACATCCTCCTATGGTTGGAAAACAAAATTCGTGCTGACGCTGTTGCCAATGTCATAAGCGCTGAATTTCCAGACCAAAATGAAGATCCAAATTTGCATGCCATCACTAAGACGCACAACGAGTATATTTTCAATCTGGAAATGTCACAACCCGAGACAAACCACCTTAATGGCATTCTTTCACCTCTGCCAAACAGATAATTACGCCAAAAATATTCTATATATAAAAGTTCCATCTTATTACATGTACAAGCAGCAGGGTGTTTTTAACCGTAAAAGATGTGGAACTGCTGTGGAAGGCGAGTCAGGCGTTTTCAAGGAACACGTGATTGGACAAGTGTACACTGTGCACCCAAATAATCCAGATTGTTATTATTTACGCTTCCTTCTGCACATGGTGCGGGGGCCTACCTCCTTTACGAAGCTCCGTAAAGTGGATGATATTGAATATCCCACATAGGTACCAGCTGCTTGCCGCGCACATCATTTATTAGATGGAGATGAACATAGGGATGATGCTTTAGCCGAGGCATGCATCAGCAATAGTCCTTATCGGTTGCGTCATTTGTTTGCCATCTTACTGACCTTTTGTGGATTAGCGGATGCTGGGCAGTTGTGGCAAAAATACCAAGATAAGTATGCTAAAGATTTTTTAAGGCATCAGCGGCAAAACAGTTTAGAAATTCCGACCGAGTCCGTAAAATCTGTAATAATAGATTTTTTTATTGGCTATTCAAGACATAGTTATAAGTATAGGAGGAAACCCGCTTACTCAATACGGCCTGCCTTCACCGATAGCCGATGGGAAACCTATAAACAGGGAGTACGCTTCGGCGATTAGTTACGATCCCGTAGAATTGGTAGAAACTCTGCGAACTGGTTGCTCAAATTTGACACCGGAACAGCGTCAAATATTTGATCGAGTGTGCTACAGTGTGGATCATACTTTGCGAGAAATCTTGCTTTTAAACGCGCCCGGTGAAACGGGCAAACCTTTCTTACCAAAGTTATTATGGCTCGAATAAGGAGCCAAAATAAAATTGCTCTTGCTGTCGCCTCCTCAGGTATAGCAGCCACATTGTTGCCCGGAGGAAAAACCGCACATACAATGTTTAAAATCCCCATTGATTTGGAACGAACAGAAAGCCTGGTTTGCAATGTGTCACGCAATTACGATAAAGCTAGAGTTTTACGCGATGGGTCACAATCATTTGGGACGAGTGCACGATGGCAAACCGCTTGGCTATAGAAGCAGTTGTCTGAGCTTTGCGGGACGTTAAACAAAATGACTGGCCGATGGGAGGCATTATGCTACTTTTCGGCGGTGATTTTAGGCAGACACTACCAATTGTACCCCGAGGAGCAAGAGCCGATGAAATTAATGCCTGTCTGAAGAGTTCAATTCTATGGCACAATGTCGTATCAAATCATTTAAGTTTAAACATGCGAGCACATCAGGGAGGAACTCCAAACGCGCAAGAGTTCGTTTTACTATAAAAAATTGGTGACGGCACATATCCCACACAAGATGGTAACGTAATTTTGGTAGAGAACCTATGTTGTAACGTTACTTCACAGCTGGACCTCATTTCTTCTGTGTATGGGAATCCCTCTGAGATCAGTAACCACGCCACTGCTTAGCTGTGTCAACGAACTATTTTGACCCCCCGCAACGACCTAACGGCAGCAATAAATACACAAATATTGGCACATGTTTTTGGGGAAAGTAAGCAATATACTTCCATAAACACGGTTACGGAAGAAGAAGATGGCACATACTATCCAGTAGAGTTCTTAGATTCCTTTAAAATACCCGGTCTTCAACACACAACATTTTTTTTAAAAGTCGGAGTATACTTTTCAGAAATGTATATCCTCCCAAACTTTGCAACGGAACTCGGCTCTTAGTCACCTATCTCCAACAAAACGTCATCGAAGCCAAAATCTTAACAAGTTGTGGCGCTGGTGATGTTCTATTTATTCCCAGAATTCCGCTCATTCCTAATAATTTCCCATTTAGTTTTAAACGTGTACAATTCCCGGTCAGCCTATGTTACGCCATGACCATTAACAAAGCTCGGGGCCAGACAATATCCATTGCGGGGGTGGACCTTAGTATTGGTTGCTTTTCCCACGGCCAACTTTATGTAGCTCTTTCGCGTATGAGCAATCCTAGCAACCTTTTTGTTTACGCTCCCCTAAAAAATACAAGTTTTGTGGCAGCTTTTTACTAGAAAAAGTCACCACGCCTGGTCAAAAGATCAATAGAGGAGGTGTTACATCTGCTATAATCTGCTATAAGCGGCATAATGCTGTTTTCCGACATCTACGCGAACGAAGTTGCGGGCACAGCTAGTTCTTTAATATAACCCACTAATCACACGTATTTTTTGGAAATTAACAAAATCAATTAAATAACACTGTCAGTCAAATGGGCAAAATAATGAGTGCAACGGCAAAAATAATACAATAACATGAATAAACAAGTGACTGCCTGCGGATATCTCTCGCTCACTCACTCCACGCAGCATTAAACCATCTGTCCCAGATGTCATTCGACGTTAATATTCGGGATGGTTTGCTTTCGCTGTTCGACACTCCCAACCGTTAGTCAGCACATCACTCGCGCACCGAGTGGCCAATCACGCCCAATCCTGTCAATCTCGAGCGAGATCTCGTTATTTTATGCTGCGGGATTGATCTTAAATAATGACAAAAGATATCGAGAGATCGAGATCCTGCGGATTGCTTTCCCTAATCACAACACAAACTACTCAGTTATTAAATAAGTGATTCATAATTAATTAAGCTTCGGGTCACATTAACGAAAGCACATAAATATGAACGACTGATACGGGCTCGGACCTCGGGACCACGCAAGGGCGGATCCAGCTTTGGTGCCAGGGGGGGGTCACATAGTCGGGATCAAGTCACAAGAAGTTATAATTTATTTTTTATAATCATACATAAAAGTAAAAAGTAGGTATTTTATTAATGTATGTATAGTCTGGCAAAAACGGGTAGAAACGGCGGGTTTGGGAGTTCGCCACTGTTCTTTTCGATGCGTTCGTTCCCGAATAATGCGTTTGCCATCATACAAAATATTAATCTATACAATACAAATAAATAAAATTGGAGTGTCTGTTTGTAATATTAAGATAACCACTTTTTACTAAGTGTATTTGGATGTATACACGGTACATATACAAAAACAATATTTTTGACAATTTTTGTCTGTCTGTCTGTTTGTTCCGGCTAATCTCTGAAATGGCTGGACTGATTTTGACGGCTACTTTTATTTTAGAAAAATACCTGCGTTAATTTTCGACACCCACGCGGGCGAAGCCGCGGGAAAAAGCTAGTTTATAATAAATTGATTAAATATTGAAGGTATTTATAGTCTTGTCAACAAGTTCAAAAACGTGAAAAATAGAGATAAAGGTCCTAAAAATATGAGCGATGGCTCATTCGACTCGGAATCACCTCTAGAAAAAAAAATTTTGAAGGATTTTGGTGCAGGTAAAAATTGAAATTGTTATTAACAAAATAAAATGAAAAGAAAATGATATTTCGTTATTTGTTAATAACTCGAAAAATATTAAAATTTAAGCAATTTGAAAAAAGCTCTATCTCCATTATTTATAATTTTAATTTGACGTTGAAAATGGGGCTCTGCGCGGCTGTTACGGCATGCGCGCGCCGCCGCTAAAGAGAGTACAACAATAATAATAATTTAAAAAAAACACGCTTCCATGAAAAACCAAACTAAAAAGTAGAAAATAATGGAAAAAAGCGTGGGGTGCCTGATATCAATAAAAAAATACCTTAAAAAGCACCAGGCACCCCACGCTTTTTTTATTTTATATTTTTTAGGGTATTTCGAATTTTGAGACGTGTGTCAGCGTAGTTTGTAACGTATGTCAGCGTAGTTTTCGAAGACAGTTTTTTTGCTGTCCTGGTAACCCTGGTAAGGATAATGGCACAAATTTATGAAATTATTGCATTGTCATCGGTCTTTGACAGGTGTGCAAAGTTTGAATGAAATCCGGTCGTTTAAAGTGGGTCAAAATCGCGCTATAAGGAGTCGGTTACAAACAAACATACTAACATACAAACAAACAAACATACAAACATACAAGTGAAGCTAATATAAAGCGTGTAAAAATATATTTTTATAACATAAAATGTGATTTAAAAAAAAATATTGTTAAAAATGTTTAATGTGAAAACAGGCATAGATAAATATTAATTGAAAAAAAAAAAATTATCAACATTTTTAAAATTTTTAATTTACAATAGTTATAAAAAAACATAATTAAGAAATTAATATACTTTTATGAAAATTTATCGCAGGATCTTATAAAGTACATTTATCAAAAGGGCTCCACGAAGTTTAAAATTTATAGGCCAATTATTTATACCTTTCATCCCATTGTTTATGCCAATGGAGATTGGGATTTTTTTTTTTTTTGTTAGCAATTAAATAACTTTTTGAAAAATGGTGATTAAACTTTTTTTTCTTCAGGGCTCGATTCTTTCAAGTGTTAAGAAGATACTAGATTTTTTTCAAATGTTTAAAATCACATTTTATGTTTTAAAAAAATATTTTTATTGCTGAAATCTCTTTAGCGGCGGCGCGCGCATGCCGTAACAGCCGCACTGAGCCCAATTTTCAACGTCAAATTAAAATGATAAATAATGCAGATAGAGTTCCGGGAGTTAGGATTTTTTATTGGAAATTTCCTCTTCTTTAACGACCTTTTTTCAAAATTGCTTAAATGTTAATATTTTTCGAGTCATTAACAAAAAACGAAATATCATTTTTTTTTCATCTTATTTTGTTAATAACAATTGCAATTTTTACCTACACCAAAATCCTTCAAAAACATTTTTCTAGAGGTAATTCTGAATCGAATGAGCCATCGCTCATATTTTTAGGACCTTTATCTCTATTTTTCATGTTTTTGAATTTGTTGACTAGACTATTACATAAAATCTATATTGTGACAAAAAAAATATATCCTTACTTAAAACCATTACCTATGTTTAACAATTTTAAATAGTGGTCCACGGTGGACCCAGCCCAGGGGGGGGTCATGTCCCCCATGACCCACCCCCTGGATCCGCCCTTGGGACCACGTTTTGAGAGCTTTAAAGAATACTCGCTTTATCTAGTTCCATTCAGCGGACGGATGAAACTAATAGAGGAAGTATGAATCGTAGCAGATGGCGTTCTACGTGGTTGGCGTTTGACGTTGGTGTCCTTACGTATCGCCTTATGGAAAAGGTGTGAGTTTTCATAAGGTATGAGTAAATATCTAAATGTTTGAGTGTCTTCCCTTTCAGGAGCAGTGGTGGCCCAGTGGTATCAGCCCCGACTTACGAGTTGTACGTCGCACAGTGTTTTATGAAGACGATTTTTCGGACATTGCTTTTTTATATTAAAAACTGGTAGTTTAAGTCATTTCAATGCAATATTTCGTAACCCCGTTTCACTAGTGTGTTTAGTTTTTGAGATATATTTTTTTGAAAATCGTCTTTTTTTCAACCAACCATTTAGAAAAAAAATCATATCTCTGAAACTAAATATGATACGCAATCGTGACCTTAGAATCATCGACGGCGTTTTTTATGTTGCATATTTCAGAGTACAAATAAATCTCGGACCTTCGTTAGATTCAGACTTATACGAGGTTTTTAGTTTTTCGTTTTTATTTTTTTTCTCGGTAATTCCGTCGTATTTGGAAAAGTTATTTATACTAAAATTATGCCCTTTATCTTGTGCCTACATACCATAAAAATAACACATCCTAATTGCGTGGAATCTAGAAACCACAACATTTTTAAGTTTGATCCGTATTCTACGTCGTTAGGGTTGTCACGCGATCATATTATATTAGTTCATATCCGGATCTGAAGTTATCTCTATACTTAAACCAAAGTTATCCACACAATCAGAAGAATCGCCAAACAGGCAGTGGGCAGGGCACATTTACAGTTTAATGTCATTTTTGATTTTCAGAACTACCTCCGATAGAACAATTTAGGGGTTTTTAAAGATTGTATGGAGGAATCTTATTTCTTAGGTTAAAAAACTTAAAACTTATTGTTAGCACAAATTCTTATCAAAATAAAGATTATCATTGGTGCCGATTCTGTTGTACACCGAACTAAACTAACTAAACTATCTCTAAAATTCCTTACTTTTGGCTATGAGAATTGTAACGCTATTCTGGAAGGAAAAAATCTCTAAATTTAAAAATTATTTTGACACAACTAAAATCAAAGTTGCATTTTACCACCCTACTGCGATCGCCAACCCGCCTGCCAAGCGTGGCGATTATGGCAAAGCCCCCCAAATTGGGGGAGGCCTAAGTCCAGCAGTGGACGTCTTACGGCTGAAATGATGATGATGATGATGAAAATCGAAGTTGACAATCGTGACTTAACGTGGTATTTTTTTTTCTTTTGGCTTCGCAACGTGTTAGTTGTGTGCGCTACGCAATTAATTTTTTGAGAGACGAAGGCGCGCGCAAGAGGGCAGCCTGGACGTGTTCTATAAGGTAGTTTTCACTTTTTGTTTTAAAAATATAAAAATATATTACCCCCATGTTGAGATTTATATGTGCAGGGGTATCACATAGGGGGTCGAAAATGTCATTATTTTTGCGATAGGACACGCCATTTTCGAGACATAAGCAAAAGAAAAGGAAAACAAAAAATACAGTACTGTCTTTGCACGTGAAGGCGAGGCGTTAGTGTGAATTTTAGTTCATGATCACTAGTTTTATTGCACACCTTTTTAATCGCGATTAAAAATAGTCAGATTTAGTTAAAATAAATTATTATACTTAAAATTTTTGGTGAAAACCAGCAAACTCAGAATAGTAAAATTGACATTTTCACTAAACTAATAATTCAGTGCAATCTTAGTGCTGTCAAACTAAAATATAGTTAAGTTGTGTCACTTTAGTTTATTTCAGAATAGGACATCGTCGGTTGACAGGGATAAACCAAATTTAAGTGATTTTTAGTTTCGTTTAGAGAATTTTGTGACAACAGAATCGGCAGAACTACCGTCGAAATACAGTTTTAAAGGGTGTTAAAGTTTTTATAAAAACAAGCGCGAATTAAGTTGCTGGCAAAGTGCTAGTTTCAGTATAAATAGCTTATCCCAATAATACGGAATTATCGAGAACAAAATTAATAAAAACTAAAAACCTTTTATAAGTCTGGATATAACAAAGTTCCTAGGTTTAATAGTCGAAATTTTAATAACCAATACGTCCCATTAAATAAAAATTGAGTCATCAAAATTCAGATTCGAAAGTGACAACCCTAGCAAAAACAGTTAATTTGGAATAACTTCTAGATTCCACGCAATTAGGATGTGTTATTTTTGTGGTATGTAGGGAAGATAAAGGGCATAATTTTAGTATAAATAACTTTTCCAAATACGATGGAATTACCGAGAAAAAAAATAAAAACGAAAAACAAAAAACCTCGTATAAGTCTGAATCTAATGAAGTTCTGAGATTTATTTTTACTATAAAATATGCAGGATAAAAAACGCCGTCGATGTTTCTAAGGTCACAATTGCGTATCATATTTAGTTTCAGAGATATGATTTTTTTTCTAAATACCCGGTTGAAAAAAAGACGATTTTCAAAAAATTCTATCTCAATAACTAAACATCGACGAAATTTTGAATTTAAATAACTTAAACTATCAGTTTTTTATATAAAAAAGCAATGTCCGAAAAATGGTCTTCATAAAACACTGTGCGTCGTGGGTTCGAACCCAGGCAAGCGCTTTACTTTGTGTAAATAATTTATATCACCACTGCTCTCAAAACACGGTGAAGGAAAACATCGTGAGGAAACCGGTATGTCTTAGGACCAAAAATTCGAAGACATGTGACATCTACCAACCCAAACTTGGCCCGCGTGGTGGATTACGGCCCACTTCCTCTCACCGACAGGAGGCCTGTATCCCAACAGTGGGAATAATATAGGCTGTTTATGATACATCACTTTCTTATGGCTTTTAATGAATTTGGTCCAACATGAATTGATGATTTCACAACTTGCTACACTACTAGGACGGTACAACTATTTCAGTCTAAAAGCCTTACACGTGTAGCTCCGAGCCCCGGATGTAATGAATACCTATTTGTATCACAACAACATAGCGCAAATGCTAATTGTAGGTTCCTTTCAGTGGATTCACTCCTGCGACGACACTTCATATACTCTTGAATACACTAATTCCGCCTGCATCTTTGCGCTGGATTCATATGTAAAATCAAATCACCAGAAGTTTTCAACTGATTCGTTGATTCCCTATTCCATATTCAGGGAAAGGTAATTAGGGAAGTTGTGAAGCTGGGCAGTAGTTTCAATGAAAATAACAACTGAATTATGTTTTTATTTATTTCATCAATGCTATATTTATGTAACCAGGGGCTTTTGGAAAACCATGAGGGAGCTTGAACTTATGCCTATTTTCGGATCTTTTTTTACAGCCTACCTAACTTTGAAGTCAAAATCGAATCAAAAGCCGTCCAGTATAAGACAGGCAAGGAAGAAGCATTTTATGATTGAAAGACAAGTAAAATAGTTTTAATAAAATGAAACTCTTGTAATGAAACAAAGTGCCAACCCCAAATTTTTCTGAAACAGTTTTTAACACTTAGTTTTATTGTTTAACTCGCTTTTCACACTAACTGCATCAACGATGAACATAATTAATTGAAATAGTGTCCGACGGACGCTAGGTTTTACTGCTGAATCCGAAAACTGAATTGCGACTGCGAGGGAAGTGAGCTTAAAAACTTTATCGCCTCAAAAAGGTTAATATCTTTTTTGAACATTTGTAAAAATACAATTTAGAACCTTGAAAAGCTAGGATGTAAGAGCAAGCGAAACGAGCTCTAAAATTTTATCACATATCTTTATACTTAACGCAGCCAATGCAATAGCGTAGGTAAGTCCTAGACATCTTTCAAGAGATATGGGCTATTTACCTCTCGTGGTGCTGGAGCCCCCGAACACTCACGGCGTGGGTGCCCCTGACTGCAACTTTTGTCTCTCGATAAAACTCACCGCAGCTTACACCGAAGCTTATGTTAATTGTGTTGAAGGTTCCCTTTACATTGTATGGAAATATAAATAAAAGACAAACGAACACTTAACAAATTCTACCCTTTTTATTATTGTTTAAATCACTCAATATAATCTTTTGATCTACTAATTGCATACATGTGTCATGAAGAAAACATAGAAGAATTGCATAAAACAAAAAAAATATTTTCACGGACATTTGTGTTGTCGTAAAAAAAGTACATTTCTTCTTATATTTATTAAATAATACCAAAACTTTTTAGATGTCTCACATTTAACAATGTTTACAAAATTAGGTTTTATTTAAATGTTCTGCTCCTGTTTCAATTACCACAAGTCTTAGGTGGCATTCACACAAAAACACTTTTTAAAACAATAAAGCTGTATGCAGTTTTGGGTCCCCTGAATAAGACCCTGGTCTTTCGGAATTCAAAATCAAAATCAAATTCAGTGTGTCCCCGACACTCACTATTCGTATAAGTCAGAGTAGTGTAGTGGAATTGCATTGACCACTTCTCAGTGATCTGTGCAGTTCTCAGTCTCAGAATCCAGATGTAGGTCTATTGACTACATTTGCGATCAATTGGGCCCCAGACCCCGCTCAGGCTGAATATAGAAAGACTATTTTCCTTACAAGGACAAATTAGTGCTGCTCGAAAAGCGCTTGCATAAATTAGGTCTAATTATACACTTTTTGGAAATTCGGAAAATCGTTTGTTATTGAAAACAGAGATTTTTATAGTAGATACTTTGTTTTCTTTATCGTGTGATAAAATATTGATATTTATGTAGGAATACGCCAATCCAAAAATTGTGTGAAATGTATATTCATTGGAATTAGTTATCTACGAATGTCCCCCAATAGAACATTTCAAATGTACTGAAAACAACACAGGTATATTGTTCATGTAATGTACATAATAAATATTATACTATAATGCATATTTATCTATATAATTCTATTTACACAAAGGGAGCAGTGGCGGTCTAGTGGTAACGGCCCTGACACACAAGTTGTAGGTGGTGGGTCCCAACTAGGCTGGCGTTTTACTTTGTGTTAGTAATTTTATTACTAACACAAAACGGTGAGGAAACCAACATGTTCTAAAAAGAAATATTTGAGGACAAGTGCCATCTACCGTCCCGCAGATGCCCACGTCTAGCGTGGGATCTGCGGGTTGGTAGATGGATTACATACAACCTACTTCCTCTCGAAGAGTGGAGGCGTGTGTCCCAGCAGTGGAAATATTACATGCTCGTTTTACTATTATGTACACAAAAGTACTTATATAGATATAAATTATAACTATGTATGAAAAATACAATCACAAATAAATGAGAATGTGTCTTCTCGTGTTTTGGTGACCCATTAGTTACTTTTTTACAATCTCAGTCTTACATTTTGGACTCGCATGCAAGTCCTTCTCCCAAAAAGTTAAAATGATATAAAAATACATTTATATTATAAATTTGAAAAGTACAAAATGTAATAAAAATAAGATTTATTATAATGATCTTTATTAAAGTTATTTATTGAAAATTATTTCCAGTTTTTCTGTGTCCTAAGGGACGTCCTCATTACTCGCAATCAAAAACCGACAGTCAAGAAATAAAGTTCGTAATAATGTGATCGACATCATCTAGAGTGTGCGGTTTACCAAGCATTCGTAAGTTACATAACTGTAATACCGATAACCCTAGTAGGTAACGTCCTTAGAAATGGGTCAGATAAAATTGTATAACTGTTACCGAACTAAAGTTTCAAGTTAGGACATCCGTGTTCATGATTATTTCTGTTATTCAGAAGAGCTTAGAAAGTCATAGACCTAAGTTCTCAGCTTAGGACTTAGAGTATCTGTGGATTGACGATAAAAACAGGGTCAAATTAAATTAACTGGTAATAATTTACCCTTATGTTGCTATCCATATCGAAAACTATCTATACTATAATATTATAAAGCTGAAGAGTTTGTTTGTTTGTTTGATTGAACACGCTAATCTCAGAAACTACTAGTCCGAATTGAAAAATTATTTTTGTGTTGGGTAGCCTGTTTATCGAAAAAGGCTATATAACATCACGCTAAAATCAAAAGGAGCGGAGGAGTAATGAAAAATGTTGCAAAAACGGAGAAAATCGCACGGGTAGACGATTCGACGCGACGGGAAGGGTCGGGGGAGCAAGAAATTTAACGCGGACGAAGTCGCGGGCAGAAGCTAGTTGAAATATAAAACTAAAAGATTTCTTTTTCATCATTCCTATATTTTTGAAATATTATAAAATGTGAATCAAACAACTGTGTTGAAATTCATTTAAAAAAAAAATATGCTGTATGAAAAACAACAAAAACAGCTTATCAATTACGAACCTTCGTCCATCGAAATATGATTGAAATAAATTACTTTGTTTTATTTTTTATTACATTAGTTTCGATATCGTGTGGGTAGAGTTTTAATTTGACCCTGTGTATGGACATGGGTACTTACAATAATGTACTTACTTTTGTAACCACCGGTAAGCTAGTAAGCAATATGTGACAAAATGGTTCAAAAGTTTGAAATTTCATACATCGTTACGTAATTAAGACTTGTAAACAATGTATTGGTCTTGTAAACAATAGGCCTGAATAAGCACGTACCTACCGAACTTGTAATCAAATTGATTAAGTATAATGTAAGTTTTAATAATGTTATCATCCAATACAAATCTTTTGCTTACACTGATACAAGTACAGGAAAAAATAGAAAAAATGGTATTTTGTTTTCCACGAAAATATATTATTTCATTATACCTAACAAAGTACCGAAAACTAGTTTATTCTCGTAACATTTTGTAACATTATTCAAGTATTCATGAATATACAATTCTAAGCTAGAGATACCGTCGAAGTATACATACTTATACTTAATAAAGCTCTTCTTTATTCTCTCACACACAAACATGTCTGAACCGAATCGCGAGAGTAAATAGTTCAATCTTCGTTAGTTGCTCACGGGCAGATACTTTCGTTAAATAATTTAACAGCTATTTCATTAGTAAGTCATATAGTTTATTGAATCGTAGAAAACTCTTCGTTGCGAGCTTTAAGCCATAGCAATGGAATCTACATGGGTTGAAAACAAAAAAAAAAAATGTCCCATCTCCAATTTCGGTACCTATGTAAAATCGTACAGGTATTCGAGCTATAAAAAGGTAGGTAAGTTTATGATATCACTGGTATCAAAGAAGGAAATACGCTGTCACAAAAAGTTGATCAGATCTACATATTTCTGCCGAGAGGACTCACTGATTGGTGCAACTTAACAACAATATCTTATTCATAAGTTTACAAATAGGTATTGATTTTAAATATTTTTTAGGGCATACTGACAAATAGATTACAGAAATACAATTGGTAAAACGAAGAGATCTGTCACGGTTATATCTCTTGCATGCTTACCTAGGCACGTATAATGCAAAGTTTATTAAAATTCGTAACAATTTGAAAAATTGTTTTAATACTATATCTAGTTTCACGAATCTAGATAACATTACACACTGAAAATAATTCTACTTAACTCGATATCTTGTACGCCATATAGGCACCATATTTACATTAAACAGTTTGACGTAAAGAAATTGACAAATTGTTCTTATTTCGTTGCCTAATTTCGAACTTCACAATTTTATCCGTATTCTTTCTCACGTTGTATAATTCTTAATTTGATCTCATTGAGATATTTCTCGGGCTCGTCCGCGGAGTAATCTCTTTTTTCTTCTGAGATGTTATTGACTATGGCCTCGGGTGTCACTGCGATCACTTCTATGGGTGACGAGGGATAAGTGCAGCATACCGGCGAGCAGGCTCTTCGTTTTTCATTTGCTAATTGCATGGCTGTGTCTAAGTACGAGTTTCTGTTGTTAATAATTTCTTCTTTCAGGGATTGTTGGAACGAGTGCTTACTGCAGGTCCTGTAGTCATGCACAGGTGGCGTGACGATCGTCCTGCCATTGTGGCATACATGCACTGTGGGTATGCATCGATCTCTTGTGTCCTGGCCTCTCATTTTGTAGCGGATGCTCGCCTCATTTCGTAAAGAGTTTTTCAATGAATTACCTGTAAAAAGTGAATACTATTTTATAATATTGAACCTACAGCAACATAGATTTGTATACAAATTAGATACGTCCACCTTCCATGACCAACTCTCTTCATCAAACCCTCAATTATTTAGATTATTTCTGTTACTTTATTTAACGGGGTCGCAAAGGTCACAACACAAATGTTTTAGCCAGTAATTAAAACCTTGGTTTAATAAACCAAGTATCTACCTACACGTAATATGATCATGAAATCGTGTCAGGTAAATAGCTTGGGATCACCAAGCTCCTGTGTATTTGTACTCCAATTCGTTTAAAAATTCTAGATTCCTAATGCTGCGTACGAAAAGTGATCGCCGCGACACAGACATGGAAATCTCAAATGTCTTTAGGGACGTTTAAATCCATGTCCCTTACGACCTGAGATTTCTACCGTCGCTATATGACAGCAATATTACAGAGTGGACTTTGAACGACTGTCGCGAAGTGTGCACACATTTTATAATAGAATCCACTTTTTATTTTCTTCTTGTTTATTGTATTGTTGTAAAAGAAAAGAACATGCAGTAAAGAACCTACGTACTTATATGTGTAAGTAGCATTGAAAAAACTTTTAGAAATGAATCCGAAGAAAATAGAAACTGAAAAGTAAAATTTAAACCTTTTAGTGCAGTAGGGAAATAGAAAAAGAGTCATCATCATCATCATCATCCCACATAGCTCGAAGAATTGCCAATTTAAGTGGCAGTGGGCAGCGCACATTGCTCACAGAACAGATGGCCGATGGGGTCGGAAGGTTCTGGAGTGGCGAAAAAGAGTAGAGATTAAAATGTCGTGTAAAATGACCTGAGTTGGCAGTACCGCTGGAGGTGGGGTTCCTTTGGAAGGCCATGGCGGTGTAAGAGCAGCGCTTGGCGGCGGTTCTCTCGCTCGAGCGGCAGCACCACAGCATCATTGAGTTCTGAAACACAGCGTCTGCTAACTTTAATTTTCACGAACTTAGACGACTTTCTGGAATCGAGACAGCTTTAATATGGTGTTAAAAAGTTATTTAAACATAGGTACAGCGTGTATCAGAAAAATAAAACAATATCGGACAAGTAGGTAATCGAGTTTGATATGGGACAGATGATATTTTTTTTGCGACTAGCTACCAAGGAACATTATTTTATTAAAAAATGATCCTTCTTCAAGTTTTATTACTTAGTGTAATTCACTAAGTAATAAAACTTGAAGATTGAAATCAATTACCTTGATTATTAATTTGAAACTAAAATAAATCCTAATGAAATAAATTCCTATCAATAAATTTATGGTTATTTTATGCCAAGATTATGATTACTTAAACTGAATAAGCTTACAATTTAATTGAATAGCTGGGTTAATAGAAAATGGTATATAATTATACAGGAAGTTCATTGAGAGTTACCTTGAAAGCGTCCCTAAACTTATTGGACATGATGTGGTAGAATATCGGGTTGATGCATGTCGACATGTAGTAGAAAACTCCGGAGATATAGGTAAGGAATGAGTACACGGACAGAAGGATTGGTGACCGAGCTAGATGGTTCTCAGTGGTGCCGTAGATCGCGACCAGCCGTTGGGCATGGAATGGTGCCCAGCAGATGAAGAACGCCACGACGACTGCCACTGTGAACAAAATAATATTACCATCTAAATAAAGTACTTTATTGTACCACAAAATTCAATTTTATTTCCGTGTTTTGCAACTTGCAGTTCAGTGTCAGGTTTTTTGTTGAGTAAATTAAGATTCACGATCGTAAATGTATTAACAGAGTTATTATCATAAGAATCATGAATACAACAATCTGAACACCTATTTAAAAAAAAAAACCTAAAAGCTATGCGGGTCACATCAGTTTCATGTAGTATGACAGCTGGGTATGACTGGGGCTGGGCTGATGGGCTGGTATGACTCTCCAGAATGTGCCCAGAAAGCTGTGTGGTGAGATGACCTGCACGCACGGCGAAGGTGATTCAAGAGTTCCTGGAAGAACTTGGGGCAGGCCTTTGGCTATCTCAAGGACAGTTTAGGTTAAACAAACAAAAAAATTTGTCATCATCATCATTATCGTCATATGCATTATGGCGGACCCCAATATCTTAGGTGTTGGCGCAGCAAGACTCATTTCTAACATCAATGTGTACGCAAATAAATTAATAATTTCATATCTTGTTCTATAAACTTATTGAAGGCGGTAAGTACAGTATTTTTTTTTCTGGATGGGAAATCATCAAATGACTTCTCCCGCTCTGGGCGGAGCGGGAGGGCGTGTCAGACTTTTACTGACTAAAACCCACCCGTGTTCCTTCAGTTGCCCATGTACCGGGGCCACGGTATCTCTTTCGATTCTCTTTCCACACGCGAAAGTCCAGTATCAGCTTAAAATAAAATAGATTTTGTTATTCACTTTTGGACGAAATTTTTGTTCTAAGGAATTTCATTTGTTTTCTTTATCTGTAACTAGTACCTGGGTCGAATATGGCCACCTTAAGGTTTGTTATTCTTTTTTAATACTAACAAAGCTAAAACTAACAAGTTTTCGGACTTATTCATGAAGAGTGGCTATTTATATTTACAACAAAGGCAAAAAAATACAAAAACATTAAACACTAAATAATAGTACACTCAAGTTTAAAAAAATTGGAAATTGGCCATATTTCCGACGGGGGAGGTAAATATGCCCCATATATCTGGCCATATTTACTGTAATAATTTACCAGTTTGAAAAACTTCTAAAGAAACCGAAATAAAAACGGATTTTATGTTTTAATAAAGCATTTATTTAAAAGATATACTTTGGGCGATAGTACAAATAAAGAACTTTCTTTACAAGTAAAATAAATTTAAAGATATCAATATCAACAACGAAATTCTAAAAGTTATTCTTAATTTAAACTCAAAATGCTATTCATAGTCATAGAAAATGAACAAAATGAAAACGTTACTTTTGAGATCCTTCATAATTATGTAAATCACAATAATATTACAAACTAGAAAAAAAAGTAGGTAAACCTAATGAAGTATTTATAATTAGTCCTGACTGCACCGAGTGCAAACAAATTAAGTAGTGGTTAAGTAGTGGTTTCCGGCCCAAATTAGATTAAGTCTCCGACGTGTTAGTTTTATCGATGCTTCTGTCCAATTACCTCGAAGCCCTTTAGCTTCATAGCGTGCCATCATCTAAAACAAAAAAAGAAAGTGTCAGTATTTTAGTACCGTAAATATGGCCAAACGGTGGCCATATTTGCAGTCATGATTTTTTTAGTTTTCATATTCTCGAATAAAGAACACACTATCACTTTGATAATTAAACACAGAAATATGAAATTACAATCGTCACACAACATTGTAATGTATTAGCAACGACTCTTATTTGAAAAATAACAAAATACAAAACAATACTTACTTTAATGTTTTTATAACTTCTACAGCATGTTTCACTTTAACGGACGTTGGGTGACTATGGGGCGCGCGGGAAAAGTGACAGGTACGCCGTTCGGATACATGTGACACTAGCGACAATTTATAGTCGCGTTCAGGTTATTATAAATTTTCGTGTTTGGAATAATGGTATGTGGCCATATTTTCCGGCTGGCCATATTCGACCCAGGTACCTTATTTTGATAGACGTTTTATATTTTGCACCTTTGTCATATTGAATTTTTATTCCCTACATTGTTATTTTAAGTGTCTAAATTAAAACAATGCGCTTTGTTAGCGCATTGTTTTAATTTATGGATTTAGCGTCAAATAATTACTTACGCAATATTTACGGTCAAGAGTAGATTAGCCACGGACACTAAAATAATGTAAAGGAGATGTTTGATTTTGGGCTACCACCATGTACACCACATAGATAAATAGGAAAAAAATAGGGGATTATCATAAAAATACAAATAAATTCATTTGAAGAAAAGTATAGGCGTACGTAAACGATTATTTGGAAAGTTTTTTTAATAAGGATAACCCTTTTTTGGTAGCCATGACAGTTGTGTTTGACATCACTGACGTTTAACGATGTCACGTCTTTCTTTGACAGTTTGAGTCATTGATCGTTGAGTTGTTGTGTTCGGGCGTGTTGATTTGGATGTGTATCGGTGTTCTTGATTGTTTTTATTTGGCGACAACAGTTTACTACTACGGACTTTGATTGATTGCTTCCCTGTTGACCTCGGCTTTGTTATATGGTTTCTGATTCGCCTGTGATTTCGATTCCGTGGTATTCTATGATACAATAACAAATTCAGTTTCAGGTATGTCCCCTCCCGTGCATTTACTTGTTTTTTGGTTCAAATGCTATTTCTGTGTGATGTTTTCTTCCTTTGTTTCATATTCTAACATATTGTAAACTTATTGCAGTTTATTGACAATGGCGTGCCTACAGTGCACCTCTGTAATAAATGAAAATGAACAGTATTATGTTGCCGATGATATGGGTCCCGAAATAATTTCGGTCATCGAGCGGTATCTTGGCCGTCAGGTAAAAACATTTTATTTATATCTTTACTGTAACATCTTATATCTATAATCTATATACACTGTTTAACCTCTTTCTTGTTTTGTTTTAGGTTGATGAAAATGGAATAATGTGCTCACAATGCTTTGCCATTATGATGCAAGAAATGTCTTCAGGTAGTTCTCTGGCACACGAACATCACGAACTCCAGCATCGCCATGATGGCAATGTTTGTGTTAGATGTAGAACATCTTTATTTAACAGGCGTGCTCACTCTATTCCCGAGGGTGCTGAAAGACAGTACATTGCTGAAACAATTGCTCCGAGAGAGGTAAACTCTTCTTTTGTTTTCTTTTTTATTTATAAAAAGCAGGCAAAAAAATATGAATGCAGATGTTTCTTTAATATTATCCAAGACAACAGCATTGCAGGAAGACAAAAGAACAATCAAGAAGAGTTATCTAAGTAGCTACCTATATCCTATACTTATTATTACTAAATATCTTATTTTTTGTTTTAGATACCCGAAGGTGGCTTAGTATGTTTTGCTTGTTGGTTGCATACTCAGCGTACAATACAACAACAAGGAGTAATAGCAGCTCCTGCTGTTGATATTAATGTGTGTGTATGGTGCCAACGTTCTTTGGCCCAAACACGCAGGCACTCCATACCTGAAGGACCTGAACGGACCAGAATAATGGCATCAATTTATCCAAGAGAGGTAATATTGACAATTTACCAACTTTTAGAATAAAATAATTGTGTGAATAGCCAATACATATATTATTGTATCTTTTGTTTTATTCAGATTCCACCAGGAGGACTGGTTTGCTATGCTTGTTGGGTATCAGCACGTAGAAGTGTGGAGCGTGCTACAAGGATTGAAGATAACCAGCAAACTCCAGGCCCGTCTAGCCTTCACCATGACTCTATGTGCGCATGGTGTAGAATGTCACTACACCGAAGGCTAACACATGTGGCTAGTGGCCCTGTAAGAGATGAAGTTGCAGCAAGAATTTATCCCAATGAGGTTATTTTTTTTTTAATTTATTAAACCTCTATACACAAGTAATCTAACTGTGCACTTGGTAGATTAACCAGTGACTATTAGTCAATTAGAAATCTTAGAACTAAGCCTCACCTGTCATAGCCAATTTAGTTTTTCACATATTTTACTATAACCCTTTCTGTTGTTGCCTCTAAGTAAATTATTTCTTGTATTGTTTCAGTTACCAGAACAGGCGCTTCTTTGTTCCAACTGCTGGACACTTGCACAGGGAAATATAACAATGGAGCAAGAAGTTGTGCAGCAAGTTGCAATCCAGCCACCAAGTGCATCAATAACACTAGATGATTTTACACATACTACACAGACAAGTGCTCATTGCTTTGTGCCGGCTTGTAACAATGTGGAACGAAATAGAGTGCCGGAATACTTAAGAAAAATTATTTTAAAATCGGAAAAAATATTTGTGACAGAAAATGCACGAGTATGTAATGAACATAAATCATTATACAACTGGGAGTTTCTGGACCAGCATCTTTTCTCTAATACATTTACAAAAAATGAGATAGAATCAATGCTGAGGCTGAGTGTCGAGCAAGATGAAATAAATCAATTAGAGTTCAATAATATGACGAGTATTGACGACGGACTTTTTAAGTTCTGGACTGGAGTCACAAAAGACAATTTTATGAATATTTTAAATATAATAAGCCCAGCATTGACTTGCAAAAACCCAAAAACTGCTTTGGGAATATATTTGGTGAAAGCTCGTACCGGGGACTCCCATGAAAGGATTGCCTCTCTGTTTCATTTGTCAAAGTCCTCAGTAACACGATTGCTTCAAGTAGCCAGAGAGGCATTACTAAGCTTATTTGTGCCTCTCCACTTGGGAATCAATCATACAAGAAATGATTTAATTAATAGGAATTTATTAATACCCGAGGGCTTGTTTGGAAACAGAGAGGCAAGGGTACCAATAGTAATATGTGATGGTACCTATATATACCTTCAAAAATCATCCAACTATTTCTTCCAAAAAAGAACTTATAGCTTGCACAAATATAGAAACTTAATTAAACCTTTTCTCATTGTTGCCACTGATGGTTACATTTTTGATATTTTGGGGCCCTATCCAGCAACCGAATCAGATTCGGACATCATGAAAGCTTTGTTCCAAAATGAAAACGAGGGCCCAAGGGCTTTTTTTCAGCCCAATGACGTTTTCATTTTGGATCGAGGCTTTCGTGATTCCATTCAAATGCTAGAGGGGTTGGGCTTCAAAGTATATAAACCGGAGTCCTTAGAACAAGGAGAGACTCAGTTATCAACCATCAGTGCAAATAAAACAAGGTGTGTGACACTATGCCGATGGGTGGTAGAGGTAGTGAACGGTCGATTGAAAAGAGACTTTAAACTGCTGAGACATGAATATTTTAATTTGGCTGCCACCCATCTGATGGATGATGTTCGTATTTGTGCAGCTATAATAAATGCCTTCCATCCAGTGATTGAAAATAGACCAGATGCTGATGCTATACTTACTCGAGCAATACAAAGAAAAAATATGCCCAACCATTTAGCAGAACTTATAATTGCTAACCGGATCAACCGTTACAGAGCCCAATTCACAAGAATTGATGGTCAACTTCCAGAGTTAGGTATTTTCCCTGAAATGACCATGTCTGAGTTGATACTTTTTGGGCTGGGTACCTATCAAATAAAACAGGCTAGAAGCTATTTCGGGGAACATATTAGGCAGCATGGATCATTTCAGGTAGAAGTATCGGACCAACTGGAAGTAGTGGCAGAAGCAACCCCACCCCAACTTGATCCTCTTTTAATCAGAGGCCGTATAAAATCTCGACATAGCTCAGGACGAACGTATTATACCTATATATTGCTGGCAAGGGAAGGATCAAGTTGGGATGACAAAATAATCAGCTACTATTGTAGTTGTATATCAGGAAAGCGGACAGTGGGTTGCTGTGCTCACATCATGACCATTGTGTGGTATTTGGGTTGGGCTCGGTACCAAGAGAGCATAGAAGCACCGGCGTCATTCCTGGATGGAGTATTAATAAGAGATGATATTGTGGAAAATGAATAAAATCTTAAGTTTCAACAAGTTGTTTTATTTATATGTATACCTTTCATGACTGATTTCTCATCCTAATACTATTCTATTCTATTTTTAAGGTTCTGGCTCCATTGGTAACGTTCGATGATTTTGCCAATGTCAAGGTATGACAAAGTAATGATCGTAAATACTAATACTATGAACTAAATAGCATAGAACTTGTTTGAAAAACTGTTACTGCCTAGTCGGTTGTAGTTATTTGGTTGGTTGTCACTTTGGTTGGTTGCTTCTCAGCTGGTACTGTGTAATAGGAATAGTTAACGACTCTTAACAATAACTTGAAGTTGTCAGGTACTACTCTCCCATGAATTATTGAAGTCCAGGTTATTTTGATAGACATTAAAGAATGAAACACTAGGACATTTTGATAAAAAAAAGTAACGTTCAAGCCTTCGTTTCTTGCTCCTCTTGACACCGGTATAACCAATCGTTTAAATAGGTAATATAATATGATCTACTGCCGCAATCGAGTAGAATATCCGAAACTAAAGTATTTTCGGAATTTTTTGTTTTGTTTCGCAGATATTACATAGACAAGACACATGTCATCAAACAAATGTCATTGTCATAATGACATTTCGTATATTGCTGATCCACCATAATTATTTATTTTGTGTTGCTCTCCTTGACCGAGTTAATGATAAAGTACATTAAAACAAAGCCAAATTAGAGAAAATTAACATTAAAAAACGGTTACTATATTTTATGGCGATATTTACATGTAGTGTACATAGTGCTAGCCCAGGCTCCATACATTTTTGAAACATCTCCTTTAAATTTGGTTTTTATTTGAATATCATTTGCAAATAGCCGGCGTTGACGAGTATCTCCTGTTTTTTATTTCAGAATACCAAAGTTTAGGGTCTGAACTAGGCTAGAGCTGCTCGTATTTTTACCCACTGAATATTATTTTGTATTTGGTAACTGTTTTTATAAACACTTTGACATTTCATAATAATTTACATACTGACATGAATAATCAGCCTACATAATGGATATCGGCATGTCCTCTAGGAATCTTCGAATTTATGGTTCCTATCATAAACATGAAGACATTTAACTTCTACCATCCTGCCCTGGGCCCGAGTGGTAGATTACGGCTCACTCCGTCTCACCGAGAGGAGGCCTTTTTTTGTAGGGAAATCATCGAATTACCTCTCTGGAAGGTGTGGAAGGGCGTGTCAGACTTTGACTGACTACAACCCACCCGTGTTCCTTCAGTTGCCTATACGCCAGGGCCACGGTAACTCTTTCAAACAGATCTCGCAACCCTGGCAGGCATCGGTCCTAGCGGACCCCTTCAGTTTTGGTGATATCTCTTTGAGGCGTGCGTGGAACACTACGCGCCGTCGACACGGGCCTGGTCCTTACCGGGTGGTGAGCTACCCATTGCTCGCCGCACGCAAGCCCGCGCCTACGGTGGCTGAGAGTCTGCAATCGACTCCCGACGCCCGGGGCGTCTCCTCCTGCGGCGACTAGGTCGTGAGGGCGCAAAGACTGCCTCTCCCGCACGGGCTCCGCCTCCGCGTTCGCTAGCATTACTGCTTCACAGAAGGAGCTGACCCATTCTCTTTTGCTTCGTACCATGGCCTGTACCAGGGCCGGACGCGAAAGGTCGCCACCGCTGATCGCCTCCACGAGAACACGGTGGTGCTCCGCCCAGGCAGGGCACACCTTCACCGTATGCTCCACCGTGTCCTCCAGACGATCCACGCAAATGTGTGCACTGACTGGACAGATCCACTCAAATTGTTTGTTTTTTTCCTTAAAAGACGATCTCAGATATTAATCCGCATGATCCTCAAGATAAGGTAGGCGTTTCCTATCTGACTACTCTGAGAAGAAAGAAAGAAATTAACTAAGAGATCACAGTCTCTTTTAAAGTCCAGATTAACTTGGTGAGATCATGGGAAGACCATGTGGGCTGGTATTTGATTTGGTCTTTTGAGAAAAGAGCGCGCAGAAAAAAGAAATAATATGTTTATTTGCAATAAATATTATGCAAAGAAAGACTAAACACAACAAAAATATTTTAAAAAAAACGACGGGTTGCACTCCGGGAGTGCCGGCAGAAGTGAAAACTTGAATATTAACGTTGTGCATTTTTGATATTTTGGAATGGTTAGGGAATAATTTTGCACGAATTGCTTTAATTATCAGTATAAAAGTACTATCATTTATGTGGTAGAATACAATATTTATTTATTGCGCTATCGTACACAAACATGACAATTTATATTACACTAGCTTCTGCCCGCGACTTCGTACGCGGATCCTGTTGCTTATGCACGCGACAACGGGATCGTCAAAATCGAAGATCTGAAATGTCCGATGTACATTTCTAAGGCCCGGGGACGGGAAAACAACGGGATGAGTGAGACGATTGGTGTCGTTCCAGATCTTTCATTTTTGTATGTCAATAGGTTGCCCAAGAAATGTGTTGACTGTGGATGGTCACCGATTAGCAGTGATCTTAATATTTCTGGAGGATTTTGTAATATTTCAATATGTACTTTCCCAGCTGAGCAACACATACCGTTTGTTTCTTTTTGCTATTTAACAGCTTCTTAAAATGTACAATTTTGAACCACACTTCCGATGGCGGAATATGTGGCGTAGTCAATCATAGGAGTGAACGTAAATGCACTCCGTTCCTTATCAACCCAAGGAAGGTCGCCATGCCCTACGGCGATATCTTGAGACACGTCCGAATCTTCAGATGATATCGACATTCTGTTCAGAGAATGTCGAAGGCGATCAGAATTCAAACGTTCGTTGCGCTCTTCTTCTGTCTCTTCATGCCGTACTCCAGCAATTCTTTCTCTCTCACTTTCTAACTGATTATGAATATTTTGTTGTGTGCGTGTTCGGGACAATGTATGATAATCTCGATCAGCAGTTAGTCGCGCATCACGTTCATCACTCGCTTCGAAAGACCTGTTAGTAGATGTGCGAATTCACTGAGAACTCAAGCGCAATTCTCTATCAGTGAACGTCTCCGACTCGAGAGACAATGCGTGACGTTCACGATCAGCGGACAGTTGCGCATCATGTTCCGCACTTGTCTCTAGAGACCTAGCAGCAGATGCGTAGATACGATGAGAACTCAAGCGCAATTCTCTATCAGTGAACGTCTCCAACTCGAGAGACAATGCGTGAGTTCACGATCAGCGGACAGTCGCGCATCATGTTCCGCACTTGTCTCTAGAGACCTAGCAGCAGATTCGTAGATACGCTGAGAACTCAAGCGCAATTCTCTATTAGTGAACGTCTCCGTCTCGAGAGACAATGCGTGACGTTCACGATCAGCGGACAGTCGCGCATCATGTTCCGCACTTGTCTCTAGAGACCTAGCAGCAGATGCGTAGATACGCTGAGAACTCAAGCGCAATTTTCTATTAGTGAACGTCTCCGACTCGCGAGACAATGCATGACGTTCACGATCAGCGGACAGTCGCGCATCGTATTCTTCACTGGTCTCTAGACACCTGGATGTAGATGCATAAATACGCTGAGAACGCAAGCGAGCTTCGCGATCCGAAGATGTTTCTACGGAGCGAGTTGCAGCCTGATGTTCTCGAACAGCATCAAGTCTATCCTGATGCTCTTCGGTAGATTCTTGGGATCTTATGATCCTCAATCTTTTAGCTCCTTTGGAACGTTGGCAAAGATTTGACCTCTTTCTAGGCATGGTTATAGTTTTATTCTGAAGATACCTGATCAATTAAAATCTAAGTAACTGCTTCCCTGCGTTACCGGGTAGGCTACCGTGTCACGAAGATAAATGGAAAAGGAAGTTAAACACTCAAATACCATAAGCCCGAAGGCATATTTCTTCGATAAAATAAAATAATAAATGAGAGTTTTAGCCAGTAGAGTCAAATTTTGAATGATTCATAGAATTTTCATCGAAAATCAGTCCTAAACTGTTACCGCCTTCACCGCGTGGAGGTACTCCCAGCTTATGTTATTTTATAATTATACAGTGAAATTAGTGATAGCTTTGATTTCCACATCAGGTGTTCCAGATCTACAATCTTTATACGTCAACAGAGAGTGCTTATCAGGTTGAACAACTCTTGCTAAGACGTCATTCCTATATATGTTATAGTGTAGCTTGGCTCTTAGAGTTCCACATCAGCTGTTCCAATCTTCAAATTTTATACGACAACCGAGAGTGCTCATCAAGCTGAACAACTCTTGCTAAGACGTCATTCCTATATATGTAATAGTGTAGCTGTGCTGTTGGAGTTCCACATCAGCTGTTCCAGATCTTCAAATTTTATACGACAACAGAGAATGCTCATCAGGTTGAACAACTCTTACTAAGACGTCATTCCTATATTTGTTATAGTGTAGCTGGGCTCTTGGAGTTCCACATCAGCTGTTTCAGATCTTAAAATTTTATACGACAACAGAGAGTGCTCATCAGGTTGAACAACTCTTGCTAAGACGTCATTCCTATATATGTTGTTATTGTGTAGCTGGGCTGTTGGAATTCCACATCAGGTGTTCCAAATCTTCAAATTTATTCTCTTAGCAGAAAATGCTCATCACGTGAAACAATTTTTGCTATGGTACCATTTTAGTATCTCTTATAGTTTAGCTGGTCTGTTGCGGTTCTGCATCAGGTGTTCAAGTTTCCAAGATAAATTATAGCCTATATGTTGCCCAGACTTAACGCCTATACAACAAAAAAAAAATCATTCAAATCCGTTCAGTAGTTCCGAAGATTAGCGTGTACAAACAAACAGACAAACAGACAAACAAACACATTTTTTTTTTGGTTTCGTGCTCTATTACTGTTTCTAAACCCCCCTCAATTATTTTTTTTAAATATATTCAATGTACAGACACAGTTTTTTTACTGTTTTATTATATGTATAATTAAAAAGTTTATCTCTCAGAAAAATCACTCTCCGTCCGTCTTACGAATTTTCGATCAGGGTCACGTGGTCTGACGCGAGTTTAACATTTTTTACCCATTACAAAAAAAGTGCACAACGCCGCTAAAGAAGTTTTCACTTCAAAAAGTTGGGGGCAGCCCCCCAACTTATTGAAGTGTACGTGCACGCATTTGTAATAAATTGTGCTGCTCAACTGAGAACTTAAGGAGTTTTATCGGTTCAAAGAACAATACCAGGACAGTTGGGTAGGCTGCGAGTTTTAACAGATAATATGGCTAGAAAGGAGGCGACTATCGAGATGAAGAATAATAGAGAAGCGTGGAAGAAAAGAAATGTTGCCGAATCCAGTTAAATTGGGATAAGGGAAGAGAGTGGCGATGATATATTTTTAGTTATTTGGCAAATCCAGTATGGGACATGATAGGTGTGAAGTCACAACGCATCCTAGTACTGGAAACTTGAATAAACAAGAATGCGTTGAAAATATTATCGACGGAAGTTTCTATAATAATAGTACGCGACTATTAATAATGCAGATATTCTAATTACCTACAGCCGCATCTGTTGCAATAATAACTATTTGTGAACTTGATCCATGGAGGAAACAAAAATATGATTCAGATATAGGTATCTAAAATTAGATGCGTCACCGTCGTGGAAAGTAATATTTAAAGTAAATACATTATTTTTAGATTCTAATAGAACTGCCAAGGTTAAACGGCACGAAGAATCTATGGTATGATTTCCTGACATATATTAAAATACATACAATATGTATGACATTACCAAATACGGAAAAATCTCCAATGGAGAGTTCATTGGAGATTTTTCCGTATTTGGTAAGCAATGGAGTTTTTAATCGTATTTGGTAATCAGTGGCACACACAATTCATAATGATCCGTGACGCTTTTCAAAACGCTGTAATTGGCGATTTTGACAGTTTTGTAAAACTGAGAGAGAGAGAGAGAGAGAGAGAGAGAGAAAGCCTATCACAGCACTGACGAATTTCTGATAGATTTTGTTCATTTATTTGAGACATTTATTTTTTATTTGGCTATTTTTATTACATTTTCTCTTCGATCAATAATAGCACATTTTCTACTGTACTTGACTCGCGAAGACCCGTTTTTGGAGTGCGTGGCCTACCCTCTTTTGTAAAATAAAAATTTAAACTACGTCAGCTGCTGATCCCCACAGAAGAACACGATAAGGCATTATACTGTGGGAATAAGCAAAGTAGATACACAATGAGATACACACCCTTCACCTAGCTGGTGCAGGGTGGCGCTTTCATTGTGGTTTTATATTTTTTATATTTAAGACAGAAATGGCAATATTCTAACTATAATAATTAACTTTGGTAGAGTTTTATTCCCATTTCTTCCCACGGACGTGGGAAGAAAATGGGCATTCACTAAGCATTTTACCATCATACTGCGATCGCCAACCCGCCTGCCAAGGGATTATTGTAAACCTCCATTTTGGGGGAGGCTTATGTCCAGCAGTGGACGTATTTCGACGGTTGAAATGATGAGTTTTAGAAACCACTTATTAGAAATCTAGGTACGATAAAAGCAAGGTCCTTTTCAACTAAATAAAAACAGCACTCGAGGCTCCTACGTATTTGCTTTTCATTTTTCAACCATGCATAAAGCAACCTAAGCAAGGTATAAAGTTGGGAATTTTTATATTATTTTCGCGAAATGATATCTGGTTCAAAACTTGTCTATGTTATGTGTAGTTTGTAACAACCTTTAATGACATGTACCTACACCTCGATAAATCTTGAGTAAATTTTAGACGCATAGTAACTTTATTTAGAGTTTTTTAATTAGGTGATGGGGTCAAGTTCTTGTATCTATACTTCTATACTATAATATTATAAAGCTGAAGAGTTTGTTTGTTTGATTGAACGCGCTAATTTCAGGAACTAAAAGTCGGAATAGATTTTTTTTTTGTGTTGGGTAGCCCATTTATTGAGAAAGATTATAGGCTGTATAACATCACTCTACGGTCAAAAGGAGCGTAGCAGCAAACGAAAAATGGACGAAAACTGGCAGGCAATTCGATGCGACGGGAAGGGGAGCGAAAATTTGACGCGGACGAAGTCGCGGGCAGAAGCTAGTATTAGATATTAGTATAAAAATGTGTAATCAAAGTTTTTCCATTTAATTTCATTGTTTTCGTGAACTGAATAGGATAAAGGTATTCAAATGTATGCAACCATTTAGTATTCACAATAATCTAATCTACTTAGTTCATCTATTATTTTTAATTAACCAATCAAATCTTTTTTTGTTATTCATGTCACTATTGTATGTAAATGCTGTCAACATGTACTTCAAATTTTTGCATTTAATACAAACGAATTGACCTAATTGCCATTTTATCGGAATGAAAAAAAAAATCAATGTGAACTGATTCTTACCTAACATCTTGACGACTCTTCTCGTGGATTGGCTGTGTTTCCGCCTGATCTTATGAGTGTATCTCATTGTTGTATCAAAATCCTTCTGACTTTTTTCTTTGCTTATGTTCGTATCTCTCAGTTTCAGGCCTATCAGTGAGTATAGCACCGTGATTAGCACCATTGGAGCGAAGAAAAAGAAGAACGTCGATATCTCAAACGAGTGTTCTATGATAACTCTTGTCTGCAGGCACATGGTCACGCCGCTGTGCTCGCGGATCCCGAACTGCAGCGCCTGGGGTAGGGCCAGCCCCACCGCCGCCACCCACAGGAACATCACGTGTTTCGTTGCCCGCGATAACTTCGACATCTTGTGCGAAACAAACGGGTGACAAATTGCTAAATATCTCTCTACCGTAAATAACGTTATTGTTAAAACACTGGCATTCGTCGAAGCCTCAGCCGCTAATCCTCTTATCACACAAAAACTGTGTCCAAACACGTACGGCCATTTTGACCATATTGAATACATCTCCTGAGGCATTCCACTTATCAGTAACAGTAGATCTGAGATCGCTAAACTAAATAAATAATAATTGGTAGCTGTATGCATACTTTTGTTCCTAACTATCACTAAACATGTAAATATATTTCCCAGTACCCCGGTAAAGAATATAACTGAATATATGATAGTTATAGGGAGCACGATGAAGAGAGGGTCCCTCTGAGGTCCGAAGATGACCGTGGGGTCAACGGGTACCGAGGTGTTGTCGGTCACGTTGGCGACCTCACTGATGGAACTCATGGTGGTCATTGTACTGGCCCCAGGTTTGTCGATAGCGTTAGCAGGATGCTTTAGTCTCTTGGTTCATTAATCTGAAACAAAGAAAGAAAGTGTGAGTATACTGTGTGTTGAGGTACGTATACCGCATGTCCGGATTGTAGTTGAACATGACCTCGGTGTCTAACACAGTAGGCGGTGGAAGCGCTAGAGTAATCGGCGAAATTGAAATTTTCTTAGGTTTTTTTTTGCAATTTGTAGGTCAGTGTCAGCCTGTCAAAATATGATCCGTAACACGTAAATACAATATTTATAGAATTACTAGCTGACCGTTGTCCTGTTTCCTAGAACTCGACAGGAGCGCCCCCTACCGGGTCCAATAGTGAATTTAAACCATCCAGGGAGCCACCCACTGGAGGCAAAGGTCCTCGCGCACATGTGGGAGTGGCGCGAGGAGGCGAAACGCCGGGGCGAAACTCCGCTGCCGCGACAAATCGCGGCACGGCGGACAGAGCTCCGGTGTGATCTCATGGCGACATGGCGGGTACGATTGTCGCAGCCCAGTGCTGGGCACGCCACAATTGCGGCGGTAAGTCCCCTCTTTGAGGAGTGGATAGAGAGGCGTCACGGCGTCCTCACCTTCCGCCTGACGCAGGTTCTCACCGGGCATGGGTGCTTCGGTGGGTTCCTGTTCAGGATAAAGCGGGAGGATACGTCCGGGTGTTTCCATTGCGAGGATCGTCTGGAGGACACGGTGGAGCATACGATGGAGGTGTGCCCTGCCTGGGCGGAGCACCGCCGTGTCCTCGTGGAGGCGATCGGCGGCGGCGACCTCTCGCGTCCGGCCCTGGTGCGAGCCATGGTACGGAGCGAGAGGGAATGGGAAGCCGTCACCTCCTTCTGCGAAGCAGTAATGCTCGCGAAGGAAGAGGCGGGGCGCGTGAGGGAGTGGCAGTCTCTGCGCCCTCACGTCCCTAGCCGCCGCAGGAGGAGACGCCCCGGGCGTCGGGAGTCAATAGCGGACTCCCGGCCACCGTAGGCGCGAGCTTGCGGGTGGCGAGCAATGGGTAGCTCGCCGCCCGGTAAGGACCAAGCTCGGGTCGACGGCGCGCAGTGTTCCACGCGCGCCTCAAAGAGATGTCAGCAGCAGTGTAGGGGTCTACTAGGACCGATGCCTGCCGGGGTCGCGTGATTGTTCGAAAGAGATACCGTGACCCTGGCGCGTGGGCAACTGATGGAACACGGGTGGGTTTTAGTCAGTAAAAGTCTGACACGCCCTCCCGCTCCGCCCAGAGCGGGAGAAGTCATTTGATGATTTCCCATCCTGAAAAAAAAAAAAAAAAAAAAAGGGAGCCACCCAAACGCATACAAAAATAAAACATTCAAATCGGTCCAGCCGTTTAAGAGGAGTTCAGTGACATACACACGTACAGTAGAATTACATATAAAGATAATCATTAAAAATATCATCAATACAATTCTGTAAGTTCATTTAATCCCATTGAATAATTTTTTCAAGAATGACTCATTCGCGGGCTACCTTAGCGCATTTACCTTTAGGTGCATCATATTTCAATCAAATAGGAATAATGACAGAAGACCATTTACTCCAATTCTATTAAATTAGCGAATAGAAGCAATAACGCGTGTCCACTGGCGTGATAGACGTCTCGCATCAAGTTTATGGCTCAGTTCAGCCTTTACTGAATATAAGTATAGTAAATTATACATACGTTTATGAGGCAGGGTAAGAAGAATTTAGAGTTTAACTCCGTGGACTCTAAGCTCAGTACAAATTATAACAAACAACAAATATCTATAGAACATAAGGGCTTGTTATCCCTAAGTAACATCTTTGCCTGTAAGCGTATAAGTTATGAGACCATATATAGCAAATATTTCAGAACTGGATTTCTGGATTATTAGAAAATAAAAAGGAAGAAAACTCGTCTTATAACTCATATTGTTACGAATAGATGTAGCACAAACACCATTATTTAGATCGAATTATGTTATGGTTACGAGAGAGTGCGGAATAAATCCGTAACGCAACAATAATTTGTAAGTATAGTACTACTAAAACAGGGAGTGCGAACAATGTTGATACATAATAATTGTAATTGCAAATGTAGTAGAATGAAATAAACAGGATTCTTCGAGAAGCTGCATTAGAATACATTTTATGTGTATTTTGTCCGTAATTGGATTGGCTGTTCGTGCTCATTTCATAACGCGGTCGTTGGAATAAAAAGATGATGTTTTCCTATTCAATTTGGTTGTTTGTCAATACAATACCTATAAATTGTTCGTTTTGTGTTTGTTAAGAAAAGCTTCGAAGGATAATAACCACGGATTTACATAATATTTCTTCATGTTTTTATACGTGTAGGCACGTGTTACTTTCGGTAATGCCCGAGGCCTAAAAAAATAGGATTACGAGATTTCCCTATAGAAAACATTGATCAAAAGCTTGTTGAATCTGTGAAGCAAGCCCTGGAGAATTTTGTTCGATTTTACCTTTCAAGCTCTCCTGCCTGAAGCATGCAATTATCAGCAGCATTTTCAGAGAGCGAACTTGGTCTGTATGTTATTTACGTTTTCAAAATAATTATTGTTTTTGTTCGTAATTAATTTCCTCTGTGGCTAGCGGATTTCCAAGAGCTAAATATTCGTTAAACTGATCAAGGGAATGAATGTTTGAAAAGTTGCATGTCAGTATTTTTTTTTCACAACCAGTACATGGAGACGTGATGATTATTCCAATGCGGGCACTGAACGTTTTATCAGGAACAGTTAACTTTTACATGTAATCTTAATACTATCATCTAAATATACTGGATGTAAGGGACAGCCCTCCACAAACTAATGGGGTGGATTCAGTATATCATACTAAGATGACCAGTACAAGAAATTATTTCAGGACCGTTATAGGAATCCAATAAATCTGATTTGTTTTATTTTCTCACACGCAATGTATCTCGGATCAATTCGGAAAGCCGCCTTTGTGCAATCGCCGACGACGAGTTCGATGTATTCTGTAGTTAGACGGGAAGTGAACAGCTGATTTTATGCGTCGTTCGTTACATTATTTCAACATCCATTGCTGTTTTTTTGATTTTAGCCGTATTGTTTACATAAATAGAGTGCTGCTTTCAGACAATGTAATTTTACATTAAAATAAAACTGAAAAAGCTGAAAAAAAGTAAAAAAAATGACAAATCTGGAGAAAAATTCCGGTGTAATATGATTCAAAATAAGGAGCTGAATGCACTCTGTCAGTTTGTGGAGGGCTGTCCCTTACACCCGGTATATTAATTAAAGTTACCTTTTCGTGTCTGTCTAATGATCGCGTTATTATTTTTAATGTTTCAACAGATTTTCATGCAGTTTTCACCATAATTTAGAGAAATTATTCCGGAAGGCTTATGCGTAGATGTAATTATATTATTAAACTGACATTTAATAACGAAATTTCGATGTTCTAACAAGTCGTAAAACCGTGCGAAGCAGGGACAGGTCGCTAGTAGGTAGGTACTATAAAATTCAATATCTGGTTGGCCGAGCTTTGCTCGGTATTTTTTGGTAAATTGTGTTTAAAGTAATAAGTTTATGCTCAAGTTGATTAATCGATAAAGTTGGTCACTGAAAACACGATTAAAACGACATTATATGCAAATGAATCCTAGCTAGATCAATTTATCGCCCTCGAAAACCCCTGTATACTAAATTTCATGAAAATCGTTGGAGCCGTTTCCGAGATTCAGATTATATATATACATATATACAAGAATTGCTCGTTTAAAGATATAAGATTAAAAAATCCTTTTTCCCGAACCGCCTTTTTTCAGTTTTCCCTGTGATTACTTATGAAACTTATTCTGGGTCAAATTAAATTATCAGGTTATACTTTAGTCACGGGTTTTGAGTTCTGATGAAAAATTGGACATATACGGATTTACCTTACCAGAAAATGTACTGGTGATAATTATAATATAATATTTAAAAATATTCAACACGTAAATGTGTTCCTGAAAATATTTTTTCGAATTCCGAACAAACAAATTTAAAAACTTTAATTATGTGTAATAATACTCAAGATGAAAAAGCGAAAGTCGTTGACAATAATTTATCAGAAAACATGTTATCCACATGTCAGGATGACATCTTGACATCGCGCCATTGTACAATTTCCTCTCTAAAATCGTCTTGACTATTGCATGCAAACAAATGTAGAGGCGGGTTAAGCAGGCTTTACCTATCCCATTCACCACCACGACAGGGAGTGGGTGGATACCCACGAACGGATGATAAATTACCTATATGTGAGAGTGTTGATGACTTGACTAACGAACCATGAGCTCTGTATACGGAGTAGCAGGCACATCGACGTGCAAACTAAAATTATAAATTCGGCATATTATGATTCAGCGTAGAAATATTTTGTCGGTTATAAAAAACAATCTGCTTTTGTACAGAAACGTGTATACCGTGGTCAAAAATTGTTTTTGTTAACAATAATTTTCAACGCATGAATCGGTATTAACAGTTTGCGCATCGATGTCTCTGCAACCCTTCATGTTTAAGTCCCATGTGATAAGCGGCATTTAATCTCTGTCGGGGGAGCGTCTGCTGCCATGAACCGGGCAGAAATCCAGACGACTGGCTGCTACTGAAAAATTAATGATAGAAAAACCCGAAAATACTTTACCGACCTGGGTATCAAACCACCACTATCCTGGGATCCTGCTTAGCAGTAGCACAGGCAACCGCTAGACACATGTTCTATAGCATTTATATCATGCTATAAAAAGGTAGTTACGATAAACATATGAACATACCTACTACAAAAACCGAAAAAAGAAAAATGCAAAATAGTTTTCCATTCAAAAACAGTCCTTTTGTTAAAGGTGAAAATAAGTACCTACTCGTTGTTGTTAAAAATATTCAACTCTTCGTCGGCGACGCCATTTTACTATCGTCTCCGATTTCGCAGGAGGCGAGCGAATAGCTTCTCTTAGACTTGATTTATTATTGTCAGTGTCTATATGATGTTACATACATACATACATACATACAATCACGCCTTTTTCCCATGGGGGTAGGCAGAAACCACGGAACGCCACCTGCTACGATCTCTACACACTCCTTTTGCCTCTTTAAGGTTCATACAATTGGTCATACACACACGCCGGTTGCGAGTACTACGCACCTGACCTTTCTGAAGAACATCACCAATAAGGTCACTATATGTCCTCCTATATGATGTTACGTTACGTAATAAATGATAAAATATAGCTGTATTTAAAATAACATGTAATTAACTTTTATAATCGGAGAAATAGTTCTCAAGTTGTGCGTATATTGCACTAACGTACAGATTCAGAAATATATTTAATTTTTTAATAATAGGTAGTCACATGGCTAATCGCCGACAGAAATCATGAGGCACGAATCAATGACACCAAAAAATAAGTAAAGTATAATATGTATACAAACTATACAATGTGTAAAGCTCAATTAATGCACATTATAAAAGTACTTGTTCAGCATAGCTTACTGAAAAGATTTCTGTAATTTTTAAAATATAAATTCATATTATATTCATTCATTGGGTCATAATGCTCATAATCCACCACGCGGGCCCAGTGCGGGTTGATAGATGTCACATGTCTTCGAATTTTTGGTTCTAAGACATGCCGTTTCCATACGATATTTTCCTTCACCAGTTTGAGAGCAGTGGTGATGAACTAATTTACACAAAATAAAGCGCCTGCTTGGGTTCGAACTCACAACTGTACTTGTAAGTCGCGGCCGTTACCGCTAGGCCACTACTGCTCATAATATATCGTATTTCATAATACATCGTTTACTGTGGCGTATTTCTTATTCAAAAACATTGTAGTTAGCAACAGAGACGACGACGAGACCCTAGCAACATCTACAGTGAACAATTACAGAATTATATAGAAGTACTACTTAGTATCACTGATAAAAAATAACTGTTAATTTGTCTTATTTGTTTTAGTCATTGAGCGTGAAATATAATACTAATTATTGTCTGAATATAAGTCTTTCTTGTTATGAGAATAATATTTATTGCTGTTATAAAAATTGTTTATTTACCTCCTGTAATTGCTTCTACACAAAAGATAGTGCCTTCGACTTCTTTGGAAAAACTCAAGTACCTATAATAATAAAATTGACTTGGTAGGTAGGTAATGTAGGTATTATACAATCATCTATACTTTTATAACACAGGGTTACAAATTATCATTCAATGGGACCTTAGATATAATGTTACAAATCCTAGACCGAGCTTGCCCACAAGAGTTATTTCAGAAGTTCAGAGTGTTATTTCAGAAGTTATACCGACCAATCGTTCTGAGTGTTTCTCCTGCAAATGTATTTTGCGCACAGCCAAAGCGTGGAACTCTCTGCTAGCTTCAGTATTCCGTTGCACATATTACCCGTCTGCCTTCAAAGCAAGAGTGAATAGGTATCTTGTAAGCATGCTCGTTTGATCATAGATCTCACCCATCGCTTTTCATCAGGCGTGATCGAAGTGAAGAGCAGACCCATTCACCATTGAATATACAAAGAGGAAAAAAAGTTGTACGTAACGATCCTTCAAATAAGGGTTTTTAACTAGATACCTATATTCCATTTTAGATTGAAATTTGTTATCGTTTAAAGGTTAAGAGGTGTTTAGAAAACTCACATTTCGCCAAGTTGGTTCTAATTGTCATGTAGGTATGTAAAAGGGGATGAGGCTTTTTCCAGTAAACTAGCGTACACATACGTTCAGAAATAGTGTCAGAGAAATTCCCGATATAAAAAGACCTATAACAGTTTGTCCGTTTTGGAATAACACGAAGGACCCCATTGCTCAGCTAGTTATGCAACCACGAAATCTAAAATACAGTTAACAAAACTTTTATTTACAGCAGGTTAAGTCAAACTAAGTAGCTCCCATATTATTATTATACTCTTTGCTAAGTAGTCACAATATATATTATAACCGATTTCCCACCCGTACGCAAAATACGCGCTCAGACGTGGAGTTGCGGACACCAGCCCTTTCTACCTATTACCTATTAAGTAATCACAAAAAGAGAAATAGTTGTAGTTTCCGAATGTAATTATTGAACTGTTTGTATTTTATTAATTAAATTTAATTTCATGCACAAACATTCATCGGTTTCTTACTAAACTTCTACTATATCTGACGGACTCCAGTTACTTATTTCTTTTAGTGAGCGTATATTTGCTAAGCACGTAAGTTAGACACCGCAACTTGCTCGTTACTTACATTAGTTACATTATATTAAATCACGTCGTTACATATGATTAGATTTGAGGCATTTATTTTAATTTATCTTTCGAGTTTGGAGCCTTTTGATGAGAGAGGTTCGATGTTTGTGAAATCTGGGGAATGGCTATGATGGGAAAAATATTTGTACTTTTAACTTATTTACGATATTAATAATGACTTCTAGTTCCTATTGTAAAAACTATGACTAAATTATGATGATCTACAATATTGCCAATGAAAATGTCACGTGGTTGACAGCTGTCACTTGATAAAATGGAGGGAAAAGTTAACAGCGTGCTGCGCTGTCACGTGCGTGGTTTCTTTGATAAATTAATATGTAATCCTGTATAATAGTGGATGTCAATCATTGTAAGATGTTGTGGTGGAGTATAAACGCTCCTTAGTTTCGCTGGAGTATTTATTTTCGTTATTTTTTGTTACTATTTTATGAAAATGCTTCACCCCATGTCTTCCCTCCAGTGATATATTTTCTGGAGTTATAAGTCTGCGTCTCTCTTTATCCAATAACTCATGTCAACTTGTTGCTTTGTTGCTGTGTAAAAAAGGACAAATCTACTAGGTTTAGTAAAGGGCTTCTTATCATTAACTATATGTTTGAGATTTAGTCTAGTGTAACAATAATTAGTAATCCTTCATTAATTGACACTTGTAAGACTACGATCGTGTTAGAGACGAAGTTTTGTTACATCATTTTTCGGGAATAAAGTAAGAACTTATGAACAAAATCAATACCAATTCTATGATCATATGCCTAGCCTATTGCCAAGTATTTTAGGATCGACTTCCAAGTACCAGATATCCAGCTGAGTATCCGTATTTTACATGAAGTGACTGCCTATCTGACCTCCACAACCCAGCAACTGGGTAAAACGATGTCTCTTGATCAGACTGGTGGTCAGACCATTCAGACTACTGACGATCCAAAACGATTGACATAGATCTACAAATGACAGCCAAGACCAACGGCTTAACGTGCTTTGTGAGACATAAAGGGGTCTTGGTATGTTAAGTCCCACTCACGGACCAACCGCGGCAAGCGTATCCCAACATGACCGATCGACCCGTCCAGCTGTTATAACTAAACTAGAAGCCCTTCACTAAAAATTCTATCTAAAATTGTAATCCCGTCCAGACGTTAAAGCTGTAATTTTTACAACTTCGTACTTATATATCTAGGTACTGTAAAGAATATTTACTAAAGGCGACCTCATGTTGTTGTTCGGACAGGCAATAAAATAGCTTTAATTAACTGTTGTTTTTGAGTCTGTCTGGGTTCCGGTGGAGCTGAGCTTGGTTCTTGAAATAAGATGGCTTCGTGAAATATAATGATAAATGGTTTTATTTTTGCAAGTAGGTTTGAAATAATATTTTTAT
This sequence comes from Aporophyla lueneburgensis, assembly GCA_932294355.1. Taxonomy (NCBI): domain Eukaryota; kingdom Metazoa; phylum Arthropoda; class Insecta; order Lepidoptera; family Noctuidae; genus Aporophyla; species Aporophyla lueneburgensis. The sequence continues at coordinate 12,607,697 of OW028746.1, read as the reverse complement.
TTGGGACCAGCGTCGATCTTGCAATCGGACAATTGAAGGCCATTAATAAACCATAGACTTAACTAAGGGCCATAGACTAAATATGATTCATTAATCACATTCGAACTGTCAAGAGAATTTCGAAAAATCCTTAAAATATTTTGCCATAGGCTTTTTGTTTCTGAAGAAACTACTTAGATGACAGACGGGAGATTGTCAACACATTAGCAGAATACGTAAGTGGAGTAAACGATAATCTGTGAAAACATACATAAAAGAGCTTTATTGTTAAATCCAGGTAAATGGAGGGCTAAAGTCCCTCCTATTAATAGTACCTAGGTATCATTAAAGCCCAGTAGTGCATTATCGCAGTTCATGCTTGAACTATCAAGTTAAAGTTATTGGACAAGCACGTACATATAAAAAGGTTGAAAAATATAACAAGCTCTTCAGATGTCTACTCATATCTATACACAAAATCTTTCATTTATGTCCCTCTCAGATGAGTTGCAGTTTAGCAGACTAGCATATTGTGAGATCCCGATGAATCAGCAAATAACTTAAAGGCTAACGTTTCTGCACGTCGTTTCGCGAAAAGGGATGGTGAAACACGTTTCAAATAAAATTCCTGTTACACATCAAAAGCACACGTTGGCTCTTATTAAATTTTTAAGTTCTCAATAAGTAATATAATAGTAGAAAACAGTTTGTAGCAAAACTTGGAAATTATAGTTGTTTTTCTTTTGCTCGGATTTGTTTTTGGAAGCCGGTAATATTTCATCACGTAATACATATACAAAAAAAAAAAAAAAAAAAAACTCCTAGCAACACCGTAAATGTGTTATTCTGAATTAAATTATGTTTTACTTCATTTTGAATTCCATTATAAATAAACCTTCACGATGTTTTTTTTTTTATACACCTGTTGCTGGGGCAACAAATCCTCTCCGAAATGTTAATCTTCTTTTATATTTGATATGTGTTTTTTTGCAAATGAGCTTAAAAATCGTCGTCCGTTACGAGATTACAGATAAAACGGTATTTGAAGAAATCATAATAAGTGGAGTGTCCGGCGGCCTTAATTAAATATGGTAAATCTTTTTAGTATTAGAGTCAGTCAAGACAAATCATGAAAATAAAAAACGATACTCCATGAATAGTCATACTGAGATAATATCTCGGATATTTTATATTACTAAAGAAAAATATTTCTACCACTGGATTTTCTCAGTAGCAGTTCGGAGTCTGGATTTGTGTCCGGTTGATCTGGCGATGATTGATCATGAATTGGCGAAACGTGGATTTACTATAGGTACACCTCTGCCCAACTCTTCGGAGCAAGGCGTTATGTTATGATATTTTTACAGCTAAGATTTAAGTTAAAAAATATATGTGATTGTACACAGCGCATATACTTAATGTGTTCAGCACTGAGGTGGTTTTATTTGTATTTTTGTTTTTGATGAAACTTTAACCTTACTGAATAAAAGCACAATAACAAAAGTAGGTCAATTATAAGTTGAGTGTGGACTTGGGTGTGAAGCCGAAGAAAGTCGTAAAAGTTAAACTGTAACCTATATAGAACACAGTTAGGTTAGTAAGTATAATTAACGTTTAATGGCCAAGCCTTCAAGTTGATCCAAATCTCCTGAATGTACTCTTCTACGGACCAGCGGCCTAATTGCGGAACGCATTATTGGCAAATGATTGAGACTAGTTGCTTTCGTTTTTATCGCAGTTTGTTTAAAATTACGAATTTGGTATTGCGTTACTCCCTTAAAGTGTGAAAGCAACGGCTAGTTGGTTTGAACGATAAAGAGTGAACGATATGTCAAGAAAAAATGGGCAAACGTCTATTTTTGGAATTGCGTAACTTATTTGACAAGCGACAATTTGCTTAAATCGTTGTCATGAAACAAACGGCTAGTTGTATTGAAGCAGAAGGCGAGCTAGTCGTCGCTATCGTTTTCCGTTCCACATATTTTATGATTTAAACGTAAAATCTGTAAAATTATAGTGAAAAAATGTAAGTGATAGTCTTCCTGATAAATTGTGGATGTGATTTTGTGTAAAACTCCAATAATAAATGACTATTAGTGGTATTATGAATATCGAAAGAGCGAGGTGATTTTATAAGAAAAATTGGAAGTTTTCTTCTGTGACAAGTGTATACAAGGCAACGGCAAGTTATCTGCATCATGTGCATGATATTTAAGAACCGAGATAAATTAGTGGCATTTTTACGAAAGAAAAATTCGTAACTCGTATCCTATTATGCTTAACCTGTGGCAAGCTGAGCAAGCCAGTCGAGCTGTTGCTTATTTGGAAAAGCAAAAAGCGATCAATGCAAAGAGGAACAACTATAGAAAAAAAATTTAAGCAGTAAATGTCAATGATTACCTACCTCTATACGACTTCGATGAACATAAGTGCACACACACCATACCTACTTAGACTTATTTCCACAACATGTCTGTTTAAGGTACTTACTTAATTTTCAATATTATTTTCTTTAAAAGGGTTTTTAACATTGAATATTCTCACTATAAGTAGCTACCTACCTAAATATTGTATGTACCTTAAATGTTTTTCTCATTATTAAGGATACTGAAGCCAATAATTGTTTGTCCATGGATTACAGCCCACTCCATCTCACAGAGGAGGCCCGTGTCTCAGCAGTGGGAATTATATAGGCAGATTATGGTAATCCCTGTCAAGTTTATTGCACATGTTGCAAATCAATTCAATCAAACAGTAAGTATTATTCTTTTCATTCGGTGGATATGAACATAATCAGTATTGTAGTTCATGACTACAATACTGATTATGTTCATATCAGACTATGGTAGTCTTCAAAATTGTTTTCTAAAGATTGAATTTTAATGTTACTGTAGAGCATCGTAATACTTTATTTCTGTTTATTATGAGGTGCCCTTCAAAATAGTTTTTCGCATTGAATAGATTTTGCTTGATATAAAGCAATGTATGTAGTTATATCATAGGTCCATCAACCTTTTTATCTAATACCTAATACTAGACTAAATTATAATGATGGATATTCTATAATCCAGTTGGAGGATGAGGATGTACTTAAATTCATTTTTTATCTTTCAGGTAGGTCAACCACACTAAACAGGAGAATTATTGTAAACTTTCTCTTTTGCCCTCACAACAAACATTACTAAGCTGTATTTAAATTATAAATGATGACTCCCACAAGAAAACACTTCAAGAGGAGGGGAAGAATTTACAAATACTGTTGTCTGAAGGTTGTAATTATATGAATAAAAATGTCTTTTTTGACCATATATTTGTTTCTGTTTACCTCAAGGTGATAATGAATGCCAGTTAATTAAGTTACACACCATTCTTTTCTAAACAGTATCAAATAGTCCATAACTAGTATTTATAAAAAAAAAAACTTAATGCTTAAATATTTCATAACAAGTTATTTTGTTTGTAGCTATATAGTTCATAAATGAAACACTATTAAAGTTAACACTGTTTTTAATCAACACAGTAAGTACATAATTTATCGCTGTTGAAATAACATTGAATGGTTTTCTTAAACACATTTATTATCTTTAATGAACAATATTCAGTTCCTATTTCTGCCTTTGAGAAGCTTGAAAACTGAAGTAGTCGCGGAGCAGCATCTTCACAGGTGAAACGCCTGAGGACTCTCCTGCAGTTTTAAAACAAAATCAAATTATTTTCTACTCAATTATAGTACTTAATAAATAATGCAGCAAACTAGGCTCATTAACTAGACTTTCATCAACCCACGGCTGGGCAAAAGCTCTAGGCCTAGTCATTGCTGTTGTTTCGCCAATTTTTATTGATCAGCTATTTCTATTGAACATAACACTAAATTAGAATGACAAACAATACTTATACATAAAATATATGATGTGATTTATTTAATTTGCCTAAATAAATGTATTCATAATTATGAGTTGCCAATTGATTCTTAGCATCCATACATAAACTCACGCTTTTATCCCATGGGGGCAGGCAGAAAGTACAGAATGCCACCTACGATCCTTGCATACTGTTTTTGCTTTGTTTACATTCAGACATCTGGTCATAGACGCACGCCGGTTACCAGTACTACGCACCTGACCTTTCTGAACAGCATCAAAAAGGTATGTCCTCCTAAGGTGTCCCAGTGTTCCAGTGTTCTGGCGAGTCTAGTCACATCAGCCTTGTAAATACTTGTTGTTAGCCACCTATCATTCATCCACTCCAGACTAAACCATCAAAGCATACTTAATTCTTGTTCTTAACTGTGACAAAAGGCTCACCTCCAATGATTGATACAGAAGATTGTATTTCTATGTCCAGCGTTGCCAGCAAATTCTTTGTAGGAAAATCCCCTGTATGTCAACTAGATTGATGTTGGTAGGGAAGCGTTCCATTCATGTAGATTCAGCTCTAGCACCTTCTGCGAAAATATGATTAATGTACTGTTGTTACTTCGTTACTTAGTGGTTATTTTAGTTTGCATCAGCATCTACATACATACAAAAATATCAAATAACAATAATATATATCTCTTTTGTTAGAATGTGAGGCTGACATACATAATCATTAAAATAACTAGAAATAAGTTGCAGAAGTCTACACAGTAAAAGAATGGTTGTCCGTCTGGTCAATAATGTACCTACAGCTACAAATAATCACTTCTACACGCATAATTCCTATTTACATAGGCGTACTTACTTGCAGTGGTGATATTGACTTGTCCTTTTCGTTTTGGAGCAAAACAGCGTAAGTCCTAATGCAGCCAGTACAAAACGAAGACAGATCCCTATTCTTGCCAAAGGTCTTCCAAAAAAGGTCAAAGGTCTTTAGTTAAATATTCTGTGCCACTAGAAATGTTCCAAAACTGCTTTTCATCGGCTGAAGGCTGAAGCCCATGTATCTGTATGCGAATAGTAAATATAATTATGTATAATGAAAACAACAAGTTGCAACAAAATTCAAGTCAAAACAAACAAAAGGCGGTTTTTTTTTTACTCAGTGTTGCCAATTTTTTTCCCGTGTCAATGTTTTTCTCACACTGCAAACGACTAAAATAAACTATATTCGCAATTTTTTATATTATTTATTCCTATTACTGTCATTCGGTCGTCGTTTTGAGGATGAAATAAAACTTGTCATGTCTTTGTTATAACATAATGTACTATAGATAATATAACACTATAATTACTGGAAAAGTAAGTGAAGATATTTCTTTGATTGTTAGCTACACAATAATGGAATAATGGTTAATTTTACTATCCCTAAAGTAGGTTCACATGGAATATTTTTTTCAAAATCACGTTTTTCGATATTCACACTGGCGCTGTTCACTATATTTGTCATGCCGAACTATCTTTCCAAATCAACGTTTGTATCCAAAGTGGTTTCGGCATTTAAAAATAATCATAAGTGCCACAGGCTTCTTGAAAATAATAAAACAGCTTGCCAGTATCGTGTTAATATAATATTTTCTCGAGTCAAAGCTTTAACAGTGAATTTTATTATTTTCAACAATTTATATTAGACTAACCAAAACAAAATCACCAGCTACAAACAAATAGTCCGCCAGTTGCGGTGTCCATACCGACCAACCCGGGATTAGTGGAAATCTCAATAAGTTGACAACCCTGCTTTTCTGCTATTTTTCCACTGGCCACAGATAACTAAAACGTGAAGACAATAACGTTTCGTTGTGTTTTTCAAATATGGTAGTTTTTGGTAGAAAGAGTTTTATAAATTGGTTTTTAATTTTTTAAGAAATCATTGTACTTTTTCATTTATAAGCAGTAGTAGACCATCAGTTGTCATTAAAACAATGTTATATTATTGTAAAATTATTCGCAAGCAAATAGTTCATATTTGATGAAACAAAACGCATATGTGAAAACGATTGGGTAAGATTTTGGTACCCTCCCTAGTCAATTTGGCAGAATTTGTTTCATTTTATTTACACAATTCCGATTATGGGAACCGAAATCGACTGGAGTTTGTTTAAATTCGGAATTGCTATCAGAAATTTAATGTGTTCCGCAATCAGGCCGCTGGAGCGGTGTGTGGCCGCAAATCATCCATATTTATTCAATACTAGGACTTGCCAGCGGCTTCACCGGCGTGGAGGTCGTTAATTATCCCGCGGGAATGTACTACCCGGATAAAAAGGACTCTATGTGTTAATGCAGGTTATAAACTATATGTTATGTGTGCCAAATTTCATTTAAATCCAATGCACCACACATTAAACATCCATTTTTTGAACAAATTCCAATGTAAACAGAAACTAAAAGAATATCAACTCATCCTAAATTATGACGACACGGAAGAATTACTTAAACCATAACTGAAACAAATCAGGCACCCACTTACACATACACACCGTCACTCACTCTTACATATCTACACTCACACATACCGTCTACACATACACAACTAAACTCACACTAACACACACACCAGGCACCCTAATAGATACTCCTTTCTCCTTGTTATTAATTAATCTCAAACTACTTTTACTTTGTTCCCCGTTTCTTATACCAAAATTAATTGTATTAGTCAAGTTTATGTTTTTTAATGTACAACTTACTAAATTTGTGAGTACCTTTTATAACATTTATATTGGACGGATGGATGACCCCTGTAACACAGGTTTTTCCTAGTATAGGGGTCATTGATCATTTATTTTGTACTAGTCTATTTGCATATTCAATTAAGTGTCACCCTGTATCTGTGTACTTTACGTCGAATAAATTCTATTCTATTCTAATCAGTCGTTTTTGCGCAAAAGAGTAACAGGCATCCATACTCATAAACTTTCACATTTTAATATTAGTAGGATGGCAGTGCGTACTCATTAAGGGAGTCTTGAGCATATATTCCTCAGTCAGGGCGCCATTTTCATTTGCCACAGGTCTGTGCGGTATTCTGACGAGATGACAGCACATCCCTGTACAGAGCCATCACCAATACACAAGGGCGGATCCAGCTTTGGTGCCAGGGGGGGGGGGGGGGGTCACATAGTCGTGGTCAAGTCACAAGAAGTTATCATTTAATTTTTATAATCATACATAAAAGTAAAAAGTAGGTATTTTATTAATGTATGTATAGTCTGGCAAAGACGGGTAGAAACGGCAACTAAAAGGGCATTGACCAAGTTGGGACTTTTGCCACTTATAAACAAACAGTTCAGCTAATAATATATGATTGATTTAATAGTTCTTATCAGTAAGAATGACAATATTAAGATAATCAAGATTTATATTTAGATAATTTTTAAGAGGCCTCTCACAAAATTAGAATGCTCGAGTTTAGGTAAAAGACGGCAATCTTATGTATGTGTGCGTAGCTATCCACACATATCGTCTGGAGGACACGGTGGAGCATACGGTGGAGGTGTGCCCAGCCTGGGCGGAGCACCGCCGTGTCCTCGTGGAGGCGATCGGCGGCGGCGACCTCTCGCGTCCGGCCCTGGTGCGAGCCATGGTACGGAGCGAGAGGGAATGGGAAGCCGTCACCTCCTTCTGCGAAGCAGTAATGCTCGCGAAGGAGGAGGCGGGGCGCGTGAGGGAGTGGCAGTCTCTGCGCCCTCACGTCCCTAGCCGCCGCAGGAGGAGACGCCCCGGGCGTCGGGAGTCGATTGCGGACTCCCGGCCACCGTAGGCGCGAGCTTGCGGGTGGCGAGCAATGGGTAGCTCGCCGCCCGGTAAGGACCAAGCTCGGGTCGACGGCGCGCAGTGTTCCACGCGCGCCTCAAAGAGATGTCAGCAGCAGTGTAGGGGTCTACTAGGACCGATGCCTGCCGGGGTCGCGTGATTGTTCGAAAGAGATACCGTGACCCTGGCATATGGGCAACTGATGGAAAACGGGTGGGTTTTAGTCAGTAAAAGTCTGACACGCCCTCCCGCTCCGCCCAGAGCGGGAGAAGTCATTTGATGAGTTCCCATCCTGAAAAAAAAAAAAAAAAAGCTATCCACACATGCACAATACAAACAGTGTAACGCGAGTGTTAAGCCGGTCTAAACAATCTTGAGCCGTTAGAATTATAATGCGGTATTTAGAGATTTATGAAAATACTTACTTTTATTTAGTCAGTCTAATAAAGATTTCTAGACTAATAAAAAATTACAAATATATGTTACTACCTTCTGCCCGCGACTTCGTCCGCGTCAAATTTGCTCCCCTGACCCTTCCCGTCGCATCGATTTGCCTGCTAGTTTTCGTCCATTTTTCGTTGCTGCTTGCTCCTTTTGAGTTATAGTGAGTCACCTTTAAAAGATAGACGTATGCCTTCGCGGACTTTTTTTAGAACTTTTTAAAAGGAACAATTCCGTCCTACATGATTTTGCGTTACTTTAACCGTTTACGCAGCGCACGCAACGGAAACTCTCAAAGGGAATCAATTTTCCCCGTTTTTGCAACATTTTTCATTACTGCTCCGCTCCTCTTAGTTGTAGCGTGATGTTATATAACCTATAGCCTCCCTCGATAAATAGGCTACCCAACACATAAAGAATTTTTCAATTCGGACCAGTAGTTCCTGAGATTAGCGCGTTCAATCAAACAAACAAACAAACAAACTCTTCAGCTTTATAATATTAGTATAGATGTAAAGTATACAATAAAAATAAAAAATTCAAACAATTACATATTGGTGCCGATTCTGTTGTACACCGAACTAAACTATCTCTAAAATTCCTTACTTTTAGCTATGAGAATTGTTACGCTATTCTGCAAGAAATAATCTCTAAATGTAAAAAATATTTTGACACGACTAAAATCAAATTTGACAATCGCGACTCAACGTGGTATTTTTTTTCTTTTGGCTTCGCAACTTGATACTTGTGTGCGTTACGCAATGAACTTGTTGAGAGACGAGACGGCGCGCGCAAGGGGGCAGCCTGGACGTGTTTTATATGGAACTAGTTTTTGCCAGCGACTTCGTAGCGTAACGTAGCGTAAGCGAGCGCTAAGAAAGGAAGTAGAATTGCACGGACGAAGTCACGGCCAAAAGCTAGTAAACTACAAAACTTCTTTATAAACCACATTTTTTGCTAATCTATTACTGTATGCCAAAATTATTAGACAACTGGGCGAGCTTACGCGAGAGCAAGCCACATAGAATTGCCCGTGTGAAAAACAGTTTTCTCTCAAGTCTATACCCACAAATTTTAATGTCTGCCCTTGTGATTCTGGTCATTGCAAAGCACTTTGAGGGGAAACTGTATTCGTTTGAATTCAAAGGGAAGATCATTCAGGATCAATACAAAATAGGTTAGTATTTCTCGCCTTAGTATTTCTTTTGGTTTTGCCATATCATTCATTTGAAAAAAAAAAAAAATTGGTTTGGTTGTTTATTTTCATTGTTTTTTAATTTTTAAATTATATTATTTTTGTTCAGAAGTAATTTTGTGCAATTTTTTGTATAAATATTCTTGTCTATTTTGTTTTATGTTTTTTGTGCAATTTTTGTGAAATAGTTGTTGTTTTCGTAATCAGCGACCCAATAAATCATAAAAACGATACCCATGTTCATTTTCAGAATTTATCACCCCTTTTCTACCTTTTAGGGGGTTGAATTCTGAAAGAGTCTGACACACGTGTTCGTTTCGAATAAAATAGTTTAACTGATCTTGTTTCCCCATACAAACTTTCAAACCCCTTTTTCACCCCCTTAGGGGTTGAGTTTTCAAAAATCCTAGAACAAAAAATTGTTTATTTCTATTTGTTAACCTAAAAACAAAGTTTCAGGCTTGTAGCTCTAAAAATGACGGACGTCCATACAAAATTTTAATCCCTTTTTCACCCCCTTAGGGGGCAAATTTTCAAAAATCCTTTCATAGCGGATGCCTACGTCATTACAACTATCTATATGCCAAATTTCAGCGAAATCCGTTCAGAAGTTTCGGCTGTGCGTTGATAGATGAGTCAGTCAGGTTTGCCTTTTATATATTTAGATTTTTCATTTTTTGTTTGAATTCTATAAAAAAAATATTACCCACGTGTTAAGATTTATATGTGTGGTGTTTTATAAAGGGAGTCGAAAATGTCATTATTTTTACGATAGGATACGCCATTTTCGAGATATAAGCAAAAGAAAAAAAAAATACAGTACTGTTTTTGGACGTGAGGCGAGGCGTTGGTGTGAATTTTTGTTCATGACCACTAGTTGTATTCCACACCTTTCTAATCGCGATTAAAAATAGTCAGACTAGTTAAAATAAACTGTTTTTGTCAACATTTTTCTACAATTTATTAAAATAATGCTTTCATTGATAATAAACGAAACTCTTAACTTATACAAAAAATAAAATGCGAAGAGTAGCAAAATGTTGTAGTCGTAGTATATTTTTGCGTTCACGATACGAGTACCCGAAAACTGAGACGCGGGAAAAAATGGTACAGGTCCTGCCTCGTTGGGCACTTGCGCCATACTAAACGCTGCCCGCTTGTGCATCGTAATTTATTCTAATTTAGAGTGATTTCAAAAACGATATTATGTCTAATTAAATAAACGGATTTAAATAAAACTTGAGAATTCGATTCGTTATAGAGCATACTTTATATTGACATGATTTTTTTAATGTAATTATGCTTTATTCAAACCAAAAAAACGCGATAAAATTGCGAATAAATCGTAAAAATTGCCATAAGACTTATTTTTTTTACTAATTAAGCTTATTAAGAAGCAATATTCTTGTACTAAATGTAACAACTAGATTATATATCTGATGTTTTGTGTATTTTTTTTACTCAAATTTCTACATATTAATGATAGGGAGTCTGAAATTGACCCTGCGCTGATTTTTAAGAAAACTAGTTGTGGGAGATTAATTACTACGAAGTAAACAAATAAGTTTTTGTAAATGTGCTGCTAAAAGTAACAAAACAAAAGATTGATCTATTTTTTACATGTGTTTGTCAATCCCAGAGTATTTATAATGATGAGATGAGAGGTAAATAAGGCGACTAAAATCTTAGATATTCGCGCAAAAATATAAAATGGCTCTTAACATTTTATTGAAATTGTTTATGCTTTTAATAAAACTTGCTTTAGATGTGCCAGGTTCATGATAAATGCAAGGCTGAACCTTGGTCCATGGAAGTGCCAGGGTCGTCAAGAAGGGGAGAATCGGAATCCATTTATATTTAGAAACAGCCAAAGTAATCGCAAAAAAACTTACAAAAACTACACTCACGATGAAAAAAAAAAAAAGAAAGTGAATGAAGTTATCATTCACTTGGTTTTTTTTTGCACCCGTCATTTTGACAATTAACACAACATTTTTAAAACACTGTGTTGCCAAATAAAAAAAAAAGATAATTGTATCGATATATGGAATCGATTATTGTTTTATAAGTTCTTCAGATATAATTTTTTTTTTTTTTTTTTTTTTTTTTGAGGATGGCAAATCATCAAATGACTTCTCCCGCTCTGGGTGGAGCGGGAGGGCGTGTCAGACTTTTACTGACTAAAACACACCCGTGTTCCATCAGTTGCCCTTGTGCCAGGGTCACGGTATCTCTTTCGAACCATCACGCGACCCCGATATAATGCACTCTTCAATTTATCATTTTTAAGTCTGTAATCTTTTATATCGTATATTAGTATTTTTTAATAATATGATTAAATGAAAACTGCGTTAAATACAGCGGAGAGATTACCCTACACTTTTCGATTTGAATTTATTGTTTATGCAGTTTTTTTTTGACAACACTGAAGTCAAATTCAAAGCCAAAGACTTGGTCACATCATAAAAAATATCAAAAAAAAATAAATATTTTTACTATGCTTATTCATACAAAGTTATAAGCATCAGATATTTACTAAAAGATAATTAAAATTATTGGTAAATTACATTATTGTATAGCAGCGTGTTTAAAAATGACCAAGTCTGGACAATTACCTTTGTTTGGGAGTTCGCCACTGTTCTTTTCGATGCGTTCGTTCCCGAATAATGCGTTTGTCATCATACAAAATATTATTCCACACTATCCACATTATTATTATAAAATATATTATATATTAATATCCATACTAATATTATAAATGTAAAAGTAACTCTGTCTGTCTGTCTGTCTGTCTGTCTGTCTCGCTTTCCTGCTAAAACTGCTGAACCGACTTAAATGAAATTTGGTACACAGATAGCTTACAGCCTGAGGAAGGACATAGGCTCGAGGTCGGAAATTATCCCGCGGGAACATACTAGCGGGATAAAAAGTAGCTATGTCCTTTCTCAGGACTATGTGTGTACCAAATTTCATTGAAATCGGTTCAGTAATTTTAGCAGGAAAGCGAGACAGACAGACAGACAGAGTTACTTTTGCATTTATAATATTAGTGTGGAAGTGTGGATTGATTAAATTTTGAAGGTATTTACATAAAATCTATATTGTGACAAAAAAAATATATATCCTTACTTAAAACCATTACCTATGTTTAACAATTTTAAATAGTGGTCCACGGTGGACCCAGCCCAGGGGGGGGGTCATGACCCCCATGACCCAGCCCCTTTTTTTTTTTTTTTTTCAGGGTGGGAAATCATCTAATGACTTCTCCCGCTCTGGGCGGAGCGGGAGGGCGTGTCAGACTTTTACTGACTAAAACCCACCCGTGTTCTATCAGTTGCCCATGTGCCAGGGTCACGGTATCTCCTTCGAACAATCACGCGACCCCGGCAGGCATCGGTCCTAGTAGACCACTACACTGCTGCTGACATCTCTTTGAGGCGCGCGTGGAACACTGCCACCGTCGACCCGAGCTTGGTCCTTACCGGGCGGCGAGCTACCCATTGCTCGCCACCCGCAAGCTCGCGCCTACGGTGGCCGGGAGTCCGCTATTGACTCCCGACGCCCGGGGCGTCTCCTCCTGCGGCGGCTAGGGACGTGAGGGCGCAGAGACTGCGACTCCCTCACGCGCCCCACCTCCTCCTTCGCGAGCATTACTGCTTCGCAGAAGGAGGTGACGGCTTCCCATTCCCTCTCGCTCCGTACCATGGCTCGCACCAGGGCCGGACGCGAGAGGTCGCCGCCGCCGATCGCCTCCACGAGGACACGGCGGTGCTCCGCCCAGGCAGGGCACACCTCCACCGTATGCTCCACCGTGTCCTCCAGACGATCCTCGCAATGGAAACACCCGGACGTATCCTCCCGCTTTATCCTGAACAGGAACCCATCGAAGCACCCATGCCCGGTGAGAACCTGCGTCAGGCGGAAGGTGAGGACGCCGTGACGCCTCTCTATCCACTCCTCAAAGAGGGGACTTACCGCCGCAATTGTGGCGTGCCCAGCACTGGGTTGCGACAATCGTACCCGCCATGTCGCCATGAGATCACACCGGAGCTCTGTCCGCCGTGCCGCGATTTGTCGCGGCAGCGGAGTTTCACCCCGGCGTTTCGCCTCCTCGCGCCACTCCCACATGTGCGCGAGGACCTTTGCCTCCAGATCCCATGGCGGCACTCCGGCAAGGAGGCTCGCCACCTCGCAAGAGACCGTGAATTAACCGGATGGCCATGACCCTCTGGGCCGCAAACAACCGGCGCGCTGGGCGCAGCCTCAGTGAGGGCGCCCACACCGGTGCCCCGTAGAGGGCCATGGACCGCACGATCCCCGTGTAGAGCCTCCGGCAGGAGGCGTTTGGACCCCCCAGATTGGGCAGGAGCCGCTTTAATGCAGCCCCAGCCCGCTCCAGTCTGGGAGCCAAACGTCGGAAATGCTCAACGAAGTTCCACCGGCTGTCGAGGACAAGTCCCAGGTACTTCATTGTCGACTCGACGCCAATGTGAACCCCTCCTACCGTGAGTTGGGAACCCGCAGGTGGCGCGTTCCGAGGACCATGAAAACCCATGGCCTCGGACTTGTGCAATGCCACCTCCAGTCCCAATTGCCGGATCCTATCGACGATTGTCGCAACCCCGCGTGTCATAATTTCGGCCGCCGCCTCGTACGACCTCCCCTGCGCAAGGACCAGCGTGTCGTCAGCGTAGCAAACTACGCTGACGCCGCTAGGGAGGTCGGCGCGCAGCACCCAGTCGTAACCGATGTCCCACAGATGCGGCCCCAGGACCGATCCCTGTGGGACACCGCACGACATCTCTCGCCGGTTCCATTCCCCTTCGTGACCGGGGTAGATGATGGCCCTATCCGTCAGATAGGCCTCGACCACGCGACAGAGGTAGGTCGGCATCCGGTGATACCGGAGTGCCTCCCTAATGCAACTCCAGGGCAGGGTGTTGAAGGCATTTTGACCCACCCCCTGGATCCGCCCTTGCCAATACATTGTTTTGCTCACCATGCCACGCCCGTAGATTTGTCGACTTCCATCGGAACATGGATAAAAGTCTTACCCATTCTTCTTCAGTACACTGTATGTGTTCACGGGCGTAGCACAGTCTTGCTTCTCGATATCCTGTCGAGTTTGGGGGCACTTGCAGGCCTTTGGGGCTTCAGGATCACTTCGGTTCTTCTTCTCACTTTAATCTCACTAGTGTAGTCTCTTCGGATCTGAAGAAGCCGTTCCTGGACTACTTACCGAGGTGCATTCAGGTGGCGATTTCTCAACACAGTGGAGGCAACATAGCGGTCTTCTCGGGTACTAGTGCACCTGAGTTTTTATGTTTTCAGTTTCTTCGTACCTTCGTTTCACCAGCTGGACCGTTCTTAACCTCTAAGTCCCTGAGATACCACATTTGGTATGTAAACAATCGTTTTTTAATTGTGTCTGTAATAACGGTACTTGACCGGTTAATAACTCTACCATTCTTGTAGTACGACGCATACTGATGACATGTAATTCTTTGTATTTCAAAAATATATCTTGGGCACTAAAGTTATTGCATTTTAAACGCCAATATGTACAAAAATAAGTACTTAATAGTACTATTATATAAGATGGTACTTAATTATCTAAATACTATTTTGGATTCATGCAGACCTAGTACTGTTTGTAAATATATAGTTCAAAGCTTGTGCACAAAGGGTCGTGACCCTAATACCGTGTTTACATGTACGTATAATTTACAGCACGTGCGAAGCCGGGGCGGGTCGCTAGTTTAAAATTTGAAAGCCCTTGTTTTCACGACAACTCGCTGAATGCTTAAAATGTTGAGTAGGTACCAGGTAGGGTTCTAATTACGTTTACTGCTTATGAACTCTTCCGGATGACTGTCGAACTACACAAAGCGAGAGAGATAGTAAATTGTGAACTAATTTTATAATAGTGTAGGTAAGTAAAATGAAAACTAGGTAAGGTGTAGGTAAGTACCTACGTTTAATGCTGATTTACATCTGTTACTTCACACTTCAGGTACAGTTGACAACCAGCGTCAGACATTAGTTGTCTGGCATTTTTGCTGAAAAGGGCCTTTTTAGCGCAGAGGCACACTTTAATGCTAGTTTCTGACATCGCACTTTTCTTTTTTTTTTACTGTATATTGTGTGTCTTTCAGTATGTGCAAAATAAATGTATTTTGAATGGCCTGTTAGTCTAGTCGTTAGTGACCCTGACTGCTAAGACTGAGGTCGTGGGTTCGATTCCCACCCAGGACAAATCTTTGTTCTGTGTCTGGGCGTAATTTATCTATAATACGTATGTATTTAAAAATATATAAGTATGTTTATCAGTTGTCTGGTTGCCATAGTACAGGCTCTGCCTAGTTTGGGATCAGATAACGTTGTGTTGGTTGTCCTAAGGTATATGTATATATATATGTTACCGGAAATGTATGAAATCTAGGAATTGTTTACAACTCCTAGGAAATTTATATAATTCCGAAGCTATTTAGGAAATGTATAAACTATTGTTTTAAAAATTATTTAATACATACCTACAAGAATTGAAGAATTGTATATAATTCCAATATCGTATTAGGAAATGTATAAAAAGCACCATTATAAATTGTTTTCGAATCATTTTCCAAGCTAGGCGACGGAGCCCCGCTTAGCGGGGCTCCTACTTCTGGGTGGTTTTATAATAAAATAACCACGAAGGGGATTGCGGGGTCTATTCGCTCGCTTCGCTCACTCAAACGACCCCGCCATGCCCTTCTAACCTAACCTATCCGAGTCGGGGTGCCTTAAAGTCCCGATTGCATCCAGTTTCTCCTAATATAACAATCGTTACACACCCAATGTCGATGGCAAATGATGTTATGGCATATGATAATTATGGCATGTGATAATTAGGGCATGTGATAATTAGGGCACGTGATAATTAGGGCTTACAATGATTATGACAAATGATTTTATGGTAAGTGATTTCATGAGAAACAAAGCTTCTAGCACGTGACTAATATAGCAAATAAGAGTAGGGCAAATAAATATTACGTCATATAATATTATGGCTGTTGACTATTTTAGCAAATGATATTAGGGAAAATAAACAGCGGTATATCGTTTTACATTTCCGATTGCTATTTAGGAAATGTATAGATTTACTAGGAAATGTGTCTAATATAATTTATTTCACACATTTCGGGCGATTTTAGGAATTACATACATTTCCTAGGAATTGTATACAATAACGGATTACATACATTTCCGTTAACATATATATAAATATTATTTTTTCAAAGGGTAATAATAGACAACTATAAGTATTGCACTTGGTTCGCGGTTTCAAGTACGTACTAAGGTTGGACTTTTAATCCTATTCACTAACTTGACAATTGGAGGGATACCAGGTTTTGACAAAAAAAAGATAGTGAGGTGGTGCAAGAATGAATGAAATTGAATGAACTTGAAATAATGTACTTACATGCAAACTTTGTAATTTAAATTTAATTACTTGTTTTAAAATAAGATGTGTACTATATCGATATATACTTAGTCTATGGCTGTCAGAGGAAATAAAATGACTATAGTAAAAAAATAAGCAAAATGACATGATTTTTATATTTAGTTTTGTTTCTATCAGAAGAAAATAAAAAAAAACCGGCCAAGTGCGAGTCGGACTCGCGCACCGAGGGTTCCGTACAAACCTGTAGGTATTCTCGGTTTAAAAATAAATGTTTATTTTTTATTTTTATATTTCAGTTGATTGAATGTAAGGTAAATTGCGGTTTACGATTTATGACGTTTTAAAAAAAAACTACTCACTCGATCTCGTTCAAACCAATTTTCGTTGGTAGTTTACATGGTAATGTACATCATATATTTTTTTTAGTTTTATCACTCTCTTATTTTAGAAGTTACGGGGGGGGGGGGGACACACATTTTACCACTTTGGAAGTGTCTCTCGCGCAAACTATTCACTTTAGAAAAAAGTGATATTAGAAACCTCATTACCATTTTTGAAGACCTATACATAGATACCCCACACGTATGGGTTTGATGAAAAAAAACATTTTTGAGTTTCAGTTCTATGTATGAGGAACCCCAAAATTTATTGTTTTTTTTCTATTTTAGTGTGATAATCTTAATGCGGTTCACAGAATACATCTACTTACCAAGTTTCAACAGCATAGCTCTTATAGTTTCGGAGAAAAGTGGTTGTGACATACGGACGGACAGACAGACAGACAGACAGACATGACGAATCTATAAGGGTTCCGTTTTTTGCCATTTGGCAACGGAACCCTAAAAAGGAAATAACTATTATTAAAATTATTAATTATTCTTATAATCCACACCTAAAACGATTTTTTAAAGTTTTATTTAATTTAAAACATTTTTATCATTCATTCTTTATGCGAAATCGTTCACTACCCCGACACTATTAGTTTTAGAATGGTATCATTATTTTGCATTGAACTGTCAAGTTAGTGAATAGGATTAAAAGTTCAACCTTATTGTAAATAACTGTGTTATGATTATGATCGTAGCAGGGTTAACTTTACTATTGTTTCAAGCCGTGTGCTCGGTGAAATTTCCCATCGCAAAATGTCAAACTCCGATACTTTTCATCAAGTGTTCAAAAATTCGTCCTAAGTGCTTACTTTCGGATCAATAAATAGTTGTATGTCTTTTTATATTTATCTTAGACATCAGTGAAAGAAAACATCGTAAATAAACCTAGGCTTATAGCGTTAACTAGCTTAACTGTGGCCCGCAACTTCGTTCAAATACGACTTGTAGTTCTAGAGATTACTTCCTACAACCAATCTTGCAAACTTTTCCTCTTTATAATTAGTGTAGATATAAATCTGAAATTGCCATCGTCTGAGCAAACAGGATGATGGTCTTTCTGTATGATGAAAGGTCTTTGCTTTGTAGTGGGACAATACTAAGTAGGTATACTGACTATTACTCCGCGATCTTTGAAGCTGATGAATGGTATCTCTTCTCGGTCTCCCTCTTTGTATTCGGATAAAGCATTGAAACGCCATGATGAATTTTGATACGAATTCCAGTATCATTAAGATCTTTTTGCGAGATAGGATTTGAACTACATAAGTATAATAAATTAATATAGTAGAACTGTTAATATGAAGTGTAATCGGTTTAATTTCGAGTTATAATTTTTTGTGATTTATATTAAGCTCTCATAAATATTGTTTTTGCTTTAGACTTTATTACCTTACCTACTAGGTAAACAGGTTTTGATATGCAGCTCTTTAGTAGTTATATAACGTATCTAATGCTAGTATAAATATTAAATAGGTCCCTCGTGCAGTAATAAATTATGAGTACAAACATATTTAATAGCGTCTTATATTAAAACCGTTTACAGACATTGACTTCGCTTCCTAAAAATTAGTTATTGGATTTATTAGGTCGGTTACAAAACAGAGTGAAGGAAAGTTCACAACCATTATCAAAAGTGTCCATAAATATAATATAAATAAAGCATATAATGGCATGAAATACTACGTTGAAGACGTGAAAGTTTGGCAATAATTTCTACTCGTCATGATGTGGCATCCCTGCGAAATAATTGTGTAAATGTCTAATAACAGCTCCCAAATTACTATGTTTCTTTTTTACATACTTCTTTGACATAATCTTTTCATTGTTTGACATTAGATACTTAAAAATTTAATTTCAACTCTATAAATAGGTTGTAATAACAATCATGTCATTTGGTTTGAATAGGTTTTTTTTTATTCAGTATATATAATTAAAAAGATTTTATTATTATTTTATATTTTGTGAATGTGAGAACGCTGTAGGCCTTGTGGACTGAAGATTTGTTGACCATTTCATTTTATTAAGTACCTGGTAATTTTTGACATGTCTCCTCACATTCCTATTTACCCTGTATTTTGAAAACATTGTACATATCAATTATTTTTTAAAGAGGACCGAGGAGTTACTTGTCGGTAAAAGTTAAGTGAACGGTTAATATTGTTCTTTTCATAATTCTATAGGGTTTTTCTATATAGAAGACTCTTTAGGAAACGACCAATTGGAACCATACACCTAGCTTCTGACGTTTCATAAGCGCCCATGTAGGTTTATGTGAAATAAAATATTTTAATTTTATTCAGAGAGATTTGAGGCTTTGAGAGAAGGTGGGGAAGACCTACATTTATTTTGACAAATTCAGATGTCAAAGATTTATTCTATTTCGACGCCGATTCTATTCGACAAGTCTACTTTGGTTAACGTTTCAAGCGCAATAGAATGAACATAACTTGGCATTGTTGCAAGAATTTAATTTGGATTCGTTAAATTAAATAGATTTAAACTAGATTGTGAAGTGAAATATTGATTAATCGAAAATCAGATGAACCCGATTTCTTTATTACAAGCGATTTGGCAACGACGTGGCGCGCCCTTATTTTTGTCGGAACGGTCAAAAATAGGTGAATGACCGCTCGCTCACCACGATGCCGACTTGCTTCATGTTGTTAATTCTGTGATGAATGGGTTGCTTAGTGGGCGCGCGTTAAAATTTTAAATTATTTCTATTTTGATCGATTCAAATAACTTTTTTTTACAAGAACGCCCATTTTATTCTTCTATGCTGGCACGAAATATGGCCCAAAACTACGCCATTTCCATGGTGACTTTAGCGCTGCCATCGACTATGCCGTGGAATGCCGATATACGAATATCGGCATTCTACTTGAAGGCAATAACTTAGTTTGCTCTATCTAAAACGATAATCACACGTTTTTTTTAAGAATTTAGAATTGGGATATGACAATTTATAATGACTTTGTCAAAGTTTCTGAACTTCCTATTTCGAGTTGGTGCAAGTTTTTAATCTCTTCATGTAAAGCGAGGGTGCTCAGAACTAGAGTAAATTTTTTTTAATTCAGCGCCTAATGCTGTCCACTATAATTTGCCAATGAGAAATCCCATGGGGCACAAGGCGCCGGGCATCGGCGCGGCGCTGCGCGGGAAAACATTGGACACGACGTCTCGACAGTGCATACGCGCGCAGACTGTCACTACAACAACGCCACGTGAGTCACGTTGTGCCTTGCACTTTTGTCGATATCATATTACGTAAATAAGTGGGGTGTCCAGAGTTTACTGATTTAAGGTCGGATAAAAAAAAAATGTGTTCTATTATTGATACTGAAGCAC
This sequence comes from Aporophyla lueneburgensis, assembly GCA_932294355.1. Classification (NCBI taxonomy): domain Eukaryota; kingdom Metazoa; phylum Arthropoda; class Insecta; order Lepidoptera; family Noctuidae; genus Aporophyla; species Aporophyla lueneburgensis. Next base: position 12,587,231 of record OW028746.1, on the reverse strand, counting down.
CAAAACAAAAAAAATTGCGTGTTAAAAAAATCCTGTATAATAACTAGATTATGGCTAGGTTACACTGAAAAACCAATAAACTGAACCTTTCGGCAAAAGATTTGCAAAGAGTTCTGTAAGTACACTTGAGAAATACTAATTAAGTTGGTTTTTGCTTGTGTGGTCTTCTGAAAGCACTTATTGGTTTTACTTTCAGAGGCTTCAATTTTCTTTATTCTTCGGGCTACCTAGTAAGCCATAATCGTGTAAGTGACCTCTTAGCCTATCAATTAGGGTCTCTGTTTATGTTTGCCTAGGAGTACTTAATCTTTCGGTGTTTATTTCTATAAAAAGTGTATTTCTTTTGTTTTTGGCATTTTTAAACTTCAGTTAGGTAATAAAGTGAATCACCATCATCTGCCAAGCCTTTTCCTAACTATGTAGCGGTCAGCTTCCAGTCTAACCGAATGCAGCTAAGTATTTTACATGACGCGACTGCCTATCTGACCGTCACAACCCAGTTACTTAATAACGACTTAGTAGTTCGCGGTAGAATTGACTGAATATGATTAGTAAACTTAATAGGAAAAAACTATGCTAATTCAAAATGCAATCAAGTTAGTAATGTAGACCACGTAACACTTCAAAGTATGAAGGGGTCTACTAGGACCGATGCCTGCCGGGGTCGCGTGATTGTTCGAAAGAGATACCGTGACGCTGGCACATGGGCAACTGATGGAACACGGGTGGGTTTTAGTCAGTAAAAGTCTGACACGCCCTCCCGCTCCGCCCAGAGCGGGAGAAGTTAATTGATGATTTCGCATCCAGAAAAAAAAAACACTTGAAAGTAGAAATATCAAAACATACCGATGTGAATATTACTCTTCGTACGTACCCATCGTAATAACGGTAATCGCAGCTTAGTGTTCACAAGTGCACAACTGGCCATATTGTTTACGTTGTTAGTGCAATAAAGTGCCTGCATCGTATAAATTGCACCGTAATTATCAATTCAGTGGTAATTGCATAACGACTGCGACATTGGAACGAGTTCCTTCGCGTTTGTCGCGAACAAGCGGCATTACTACAAGGTAATTGGACAAGATTGTCATCAGAATGTAAGAAATTAGATAAATCATGAAATGGGTAATCCCGAGTTAACACGTGTACTCGTATGTAATTATGTAATTTATCTATATTTTATTAATATTATAAAGCTGAAGAGTTTGTTTGTAAGTATGTTTGTTTGTTTAATTGAACGCGCTAATCTCAGGAACTACTGGTCGGAATTGAAAAAATCTTTTCGTGTTGAGTAGCCCATTTATTGAGGAAGGCTATAGGCTATATAACATCACGCTACGGTCAAAAGAAGCGGAGCAGCAAACGCAAAATGGACGAAAATAGTTTTTTTTTTGTGTTGGGTAGCCCTTTTATTGAGAAAGATTATAGGCTGTATAACATCACTCTACGGTCAAAAGGAGCGTAGCAGCAAACGAAAAATGGACGAAAACTGGCAGGAAATTCGATGCGACGGGAATGGGAGCGAAAATTTGACGCGGACGAAGTCGCGGGCAGAAGCTAATTTGTAATAAAACCAAAACGCTACTGCGTAAGCAGTGTTATTTAATATTCTTTCAGTATTTTCTTAGTATCACCGGGTGTGGGCGCCACGCTAGCACGCGGGCCCAGTGCGAGTGCAATGGCAATAGGGTTGCCACCCGTACTTTATAATAAAGTATTGTACGTTACAAGTATACGTAGTATACTTTATGAGAACAATAAAGTACACGAAAATACTTTATTTTGCAAGATTAGATTTCTTTGGCATTTTGAAAAGTTTAGTCATAAGTAGTTTTTAGTTAAACGAATTTATGTGATACAAACTGCAAAAAGCAATAAAAAATATGCTTTCAAATATAATAATAAAGACAAATAAGTCGTACTTTATTTTTATACAATTAACTTTTTTTTCTTACCTATAACAATGTTCTTTACTTGCAAGAAAAAAAGGTGGCAACCCTAAATGGCATATACACATTTTGCCAGTTGTGTTTGAGTCCCAATCCCATGTAATAAGGGGCGAGACATCAATCGGGCATAACTCTAGCTTTCAAGGTGATAATAAGATACTCCAGATGGAAAAATTCAATTATACTTTACCGACCTGAGAATCAAGCACAGGTCCTAATTTTATTTTATTTATTTGGAAAACAAACAGTTACACATTACAATATTATACAAAATTTGATCTACAGAGTGAGTAAATGTGTAACCCACAACATTTTCCACGTATTATAAAAACAAGTTATAAAATTAATGCGATGTAGGTACGCTTAGAGTTTTATAAGTACAAAAAAAAATACATTAAGTGTTAGTAATAAACTTAAACTAAACAGGCATGCATATATCCACACTATCCACACTTCCACATCCACACTATCCACATCCACACTAATATTATAAATGCGAAAGTAACTCTGTCTGTCTGTCTGTCTGTCTGTCTGTCTCGCTTTCCTGCTAAAACTACTGAACCGATTTAAATGAAATTTGGTACACAGATAGTTTAGAGCCTGAGAAAGGACATAGGATACTTTTTATCCCGGTAGTATGTTCCCGCGGGATAATTTCCGACCTCCACGCGGGCGAAGCCGCTGGCAAAAGCTAGTAATATTATAAATGCGAAAGTAACTCTGTCTGTCTGTCTGTCTCGCTTTCCTGCTAAAACTACTGAACCGATTTAAATGAAATTTGGTACACAGATAGTTTAGAGCCTGAGATAGGACATAGGCTACTTTTTATCCCGGTAGTATGTTCCCGCGGGATAATTTCCGACCTCCACGCGGGCGAAGCCGCTGGCAAAAGCTAGTGATAAATAAGACATTATAAAAATTCAGTTTCAACGTAACATACTAGGGAGCAATATTCAAAATTGTTTCCTGAACAAGGACTCTAAATTGACCAGTTGCTAAAGCAAAGATGTCTATATTTTGGAAGAGATTGTGGCGTCATCGCCGCCACACGAAGCGAACCGAGTAATCCGCTCGGACATCATCGGCTATCTCCGCCGCGCCGAACACCTCGTTCGGTAAAGTTCGGTCTGGTCGCATGCTTACGCGCCAGTGCATTGCCCGCCGCTGCGCAAGCACTCGCACGCTTGATTGCCTAGACCCAGCTAAACGCCTCGCAGTCGTAAAATAAAACCTATCTATAATTTCCTTAAATCAACCTATTTAGCTTTCTACTATCTTGTTTAATGTTCTTTTATCTGCCTATCTTCTGTCTCTAGTGTTAACGTGCTTCCTACTCTTGTGTATTTCGTTAATAACTTCTTGTTTAAAATATAACCGTTCATTGTGAACTTTTGACTTTTATTTGGTGGACGATTGACTACAAGATTATTATATTGATCAGTGAAGCGACGTGGGGGTGCTCGTAAGCCCGCATTCGTACGAGTAGATGATAGATACGACAAAAAGAGGTCGTGTTCGCACCCCACGGCTTATGGTTATTCTAGGTACAACGTAGCTTATCTTATTGGTAATTTCCATACAATCATATGAGCTATTACATAAATCAAATAAAAACATTGTTTCCAAAACAGTACGTCTTGCCTTAAGGCTGTGTAGCATATACTTATTTAGAAGATCGAAATAAGAATCATAAGTACGAAAACAATCGTCCTAATGCTTAGAAGTAGCATTTGCGACTAGACTCAATATAATGGCAAACTGTTTATTCGTAGTTTGCACTGTTTCAACGTGGGATGGGACGTTTGCTGTCACTCTGTTCGTTTATGAGTAATATAACTTTTGACAGCTTTATGGAGGAGGATTCTAAGTGCATCTTTTGTTAGTTAAAAGAAGATGCACTTAGGCTCGAAGAAGTCTGTTGCTGTCTTTGTATGAGAGTGTTGAAAATATGTTATGTTCATTGAAGGTACCTAATGCAGTTTAATGTGCCTAGCTTTTTCTCAACTATGTTGAGGTCGGCTTCCATCCTACTCGAATGCAGCTAAATACCAATATTTTTCATAGAGCGACTGCCTATCTGTTCTCCACAACCTAATTAGTGGGTAATTCAATAGTTAACCCTTGGTGAGATTAGTTGTCAGCCTTTCGGGCTTCTGACGACCCGTAACGGGACCAACCGCTTAGCGTGCTCTCCGAGGCACGGAGGGGTCTTGGTATGTAAAGATGTAGGTTAGGTAACCTCATCGATCGACCTGAGCGGCTGCAACGTAGACAATTATTGAAAGCAGATGAGGTTTGAGATATGGGTCATACTCAGAAAAAGTGTACATTTGGTATCTTTTCTTGTCCCGCTACTTCATAATTATGTAAATATCTTATATTGTGATATTTTCTCTTTTTTCCCGCGTTTTTACTATATTCTTCTATTTGAGCTTTAGTTTTTATTAAAAGAGTAGATATATTTTATGAATGTCAAATAGTTATTTGTTATACAAGAGTGCAAAGTTGCTTTTTAACCGCGTGCTCAATTTTGATGACCGAGCAAGCGAAGGATTCTAAAATTGAATCACGAGCGCAGCGAGTGATTCAAAATTAGAATCCTGAGAGTTAGCGAGGGAATCAAAAGAGCACGAGGTGAAAAATCTTTGCACTCGAGTGCAACACGTAACTTTTCATTCCACCTCAGCGAGGAAAGAGTATTTTTAATCTTCAATATCTGAGTGGAAAAGCCGTTTTTATTCTCTAGAGGATAAAGTAAATTGAATTTAGAACATCGTGTGCACTTAGTGCACACGATGTTCTAAATTCAATTTACTTTTTAAAAAATACTCTTTCAGAGATGGTGGGATGAAAACATTATTAAAAGTCTCCCCATACATTTTTTTGGTGTCCCAATGACCATTTCACATTTTCACAGATAAATTGTTACGAATTTACATCGCTTTATTAATCATTGACTGTAGTTATATTATTCTTGATGAATCAATTAACTAAGTAGGACCAATTTTATTCGTTAATCATTCACAGATTTTTTAATTTAATTACACAAAGGATAGTGGGCAAATATGGTCCAAGCGTCGCCAATGATGAATCATATACCAAATGAAAGGGCACAATGTACTGTTCAAACAAGCAGAAGGGCATCAAAATCTGTACGAGAGATTTCGAGAAATTATAGCTTATTTTTGCCTTAGAAGATACTACGGATTTTTTATTTTGCTTCATTGTCGAGTATTATTATAGTTTTTTCTTGTTATTTAAAGTTAAAAATCATTACCTAATACTTATAATCATCATTATTTATCATCATCATCATCATCATCATCATCATCGAGTAACGATAAGTTTTATTTAAGTTATTAGGTATTTTTTTTTGTTTCTTTGACGAATGTTACTATAGTTTAATCATCATTATCATCATCATTATTAATCGTTCATCTATTATATCATTGCCACTCACTATTTAATTAATAGGATTAATATGTATGTGGTTATTTTTTCCTCTTAAAAGCCATAACATCCTTTCTATGAATTCCAGAATCGTTCATATATAGCTTGATCTTGATATTTTAGAACACTTCAAAACGACTCTTATTACGTTTCGTTATTACTCACAATAGGAAGCCCGTATTTGTCACTGTAGGTGAAACGAAACGGGACTAGATGCTATTAATTATTATTATTGCTCTTGCAAAGTCGATAAACGCACGTTAGGTTGCTGCGCCCACATAATGGTTATAGTGTGATTCTTGGGTTTTGCTCGTCACCAAGAATCCATATATAGACCAGCAGAGGTTTTGGATTCAGTAATTATTGACGTCTGAAGCGAATGTAACTATAATATAAGTTCATTTTTAATATACGCTTAAAAAACATTTCTTGTTTTCTTTTATCTCTTGTTTGTTTATGATAGCGAAAGAGGACTAAACCGAAAAGATGATCGATTAATAAACTATTCAAAATACGTAATACCTACCTGTATCAAATAACAAACCGACAATGTAACAAAAATATAAAATCTATCATTACTCGATGATGATGATGATGATGATGAATAATGATGATTATAAGTATTAAGTAATGATTTTTAACTTTAAATAACATGAAAAAACTATAATAATACTCGACAATGAAGCAAAATAAAAAATCCGTAGTATCTTCTGAGGCAAAAATAAGCTATTATTTCTCGAAATCTCTCGGACAGATTTTGATGCCCTTCTGCAAATTTGAACAGTACATTGTACCCTTCCATTTAGTATATGATTCATCCTTGGCGACGCTTGGACCAACTCCCATACATTTTTGCCCACTGTCATTTTGTCCCAAAATTATAAAGTTTCGTTACTCAAGGTTAGTAATACGCAATAAAATTATAAACGCAATTATTTACAGTGGTAGAAACTATTTTTTCCTATTCTGGCATTAATATTACTTACGTTACGCCACTATGTTTTCGCCGTAGTCATGAATTCAAGACATGTATCAGATGAATAAAAAAAAAATAACCTCAGTGTGATAAACGACTAATATTGTGGTAAGTTAATATATTTTTTGTTTACTTACTGTTTTCTTTTTTGTATTATTTTAACGAATACGCTCAATGCTTGCTTTTTAAACACGTGGTTTACTTAAAAATATTTTTAGAGTTTATAATTTCTCATATTTCATTCTCATTTTCGTTTTATTACGTTACGCTACGAAACTGAGAAATTGTTAAGGTTAGTACACATTATCAAAAAGTACGTAATTATAGTCACGGGTACGTAAGTTGGCGAATGATTTTATGGTGAGGGTGGAAATATACCTACATACTTATTTATAGGTATATCAGTGTAGTGATCACAAATACTTAAGTTTTCTGTCTTTACCTTTACTTTAAAAACAAAATAACAAATACAATAATAAATAGTTTGTAACACAACTCAAAAAAAAAAAAATTGTGGGATAAGTAGCAAATCTTTATATGGTCCATTAAGGGGAGGCAGAGCGAAATCATTCAAAACGGTCGTCACTGTTAAAGTAATACAATCAATACTTTTACCACAATTACCATAAAAAATATGTAATAAACACCGCAATGAATGTGTTAACCGATTATAGTTGGCAAAAACTAAAAATATTGTATAGTTTAATAAACAAAAATTCGTAAAGTTGAACAAAAATCTTAAAATAGCATACTCGGGTTTAGTTGAATTTTGATAGTAAACTGTTAATTTTTTTCACTAACTTGAATTCATATTAATTTCTTATTATCATACTACAATTTATAGTTTTTAAATTTTCGAAACGTCACTTATTTATTTTATTATTAGTTTTTGTTTTGATTCCCACCCTGTTTTGGGTCATACGCAACGTACACGAGCCGAATATTCAGTCGTCCACGAGAGCTCGGAGAGTGGTCACGTCGCATCGTGGAGCGACGCGCCGGTAACGATAACTCGCGATCTATTGTGTACGTATACGTTGCCGCAAAGAGTGAAATAGGGTAAGTCACATTTGTGTGTTTTTTTGAGTATGACTTATATTTAGTAGGCATAACTAAATTTTACTTTTTGTTGTTTTTTTTTCTGCTTCTATATTACTATAACATTTTACTTAAATATTTGTTTTAGTAAATATGGGAAAGCGTAAGGACAGCTATTGTAAGAAAAAAGTTAGCGCTCATTTCCGTAAAAAAGCCGTTATCATAAAATGTACGTATTTATATTTTATGGTATTAGTTCCAGTTGTTTTTTTTCTCTAACATTCGATATGAGTGTAGTGGCTTTTGGAGTTGGCGTTTGCAAATCTGGCATTCAATTTGAAATCCAAAATGGCGGATGTAGCTTTTTCTCAAATGTTCGATATGGGTGTCGTGTAATGGGTTTTGGGGGGTGGCGATTGCAAATCTGGCATTCATTTTAAAATTCAAGATAGCGGATTTAACTTCATGATTTTCGCATGTTTTTGTAAATTAAGCAATGTTTCTATTACATTAGGTAATTATGCATTTTTTATCACAGACTGGTTTTATTATTACAATACCTACTACTTACCCATCTGCCCTGCCTACCTTCTTTACCAAGTAAAATTTCCGGGCGTGCAAGTAAAATTCATAATGCCAAAATTTCATAGCAATCGGATGAGTAGTAACTGATAATGTAGGTATTTTCCTATATTGTACTATATTTATACCTTCTTTAGCCGCTTTATAAACTACAAACGTTAATTTTTATATAATATACACTCAGGGGCACATTTAACCGTCCACCTACATTTTATCGATTTCTTCAAAATTCTATCGTAATTTAATAAATTTTGTTATAATGATACATTGGGTGAACCTTTACGAAAACAAATGAAACATGTGTAAGTTGTGAAATGGTTTAATTGAAATAAAAAAATTAAAAAATGAGAATCTGCGGTTTTCTTACCAAAAACAAAAATTAGCAAAATTTAAATTTAAACAAAAGTATGCTCTAATTTATCGCATTAATAATGTGTATTGCCTCCTATGGGCCTAATGACCTCTAGTAACTGATTTGAAAGCCCGTCCATTATGTCTTGAATGTCGCTTTGTCGAATGTTCTCCCACTCCTCAATAGCTGCAGTTTTTAGCTCAGTGATGGTCGTAGGAGCTGGTGTACGACTCCGAATCCATCTTTAAAGGTTATCCCATACATGCTCTATCGGGTTTAGGTCTGGACTCCGAGCTGGCCATGGTAATCGCTGAATATTGACGGCGCCCAACTAATCCGTGACAATTCTCGCGGTGTGTATACGTGCGTTGTCATGCATTAAAACAAAATTATCGCCAATGAATGGAGCAAACGGAATCACATGTGGCTCTTAGACTTCTGTCACGTATTTGTGAGCATTAACGCTACTTCTATCGAAGACGACCAACGCTGTACGGGCGTCGTAACAAATGCCACCCCACACCATTATCGAGCCTCCCTCGTAGCCCACTGTTTCAACCACAGCACATTCAGCAAACCTTTCAAAACGGCGTCTATACACGCGCTGACGTCCATCTGGACCTCGTAAAGTGATTCTTGATTCATCAGAGAAGAGAACTGCCTTACATTGTTCCGAAGTTCAATTTAAATGTTCTCGAGCAAATGAAAGTCTTGCTCTTTTGTGAGTTGCGGTCAGTTTTGGGACTCGAGCTGGTCGAAATGATCCCAGATCCCTCTCTGCTAACTTTCTTCTTATTATTCTTAGGCTCACACTTACATTTCGTACCTCAAACAAACGGTTACGAGCCTCAGAAGCGGTTGTGAACCGATTTCGAACAACGTTCGAGACGATGTAACGATCATCTCTCTCTGATGTACACCTTCTACGACCTTGCCCTGGCCTCCTTGTGTAGGAACCAGTCTCTCTGTAACGCCGGATAGCATTTTGAATAGTGGTTCGTGGATATCCAAGCATTCGTCCAATCCGACGCTGGCTGAACCCAGCATCTGCGAGTGCCACAGCCCTCGCTGCTCCAGCTGTGTTCAGTGACATTTTTATGGTGTAAATGAGGTCACAGCACTCCAACACCTCGGATTTATTCGAAAAAATGGTAACACAACGATTTAAAACAAATGTATCCTTCACACAAAACCAGGGGCGAGAATGTCAAATTTCGACTTAACTGATTATTATTGAATAAAAACCACAAAAGTAAACAAAACGCGGTTATGATTGTTTTGTTTATTCCAGATATGCCCACTTATGAAGTAACGCCTAGTAGTCAAAGCTTAAGTTATCATAAACAAACGATATGGAATTCGATATGAGTGGATGGTTAATTGTGCCTCTGAGTGTAGATTATTAGATTTAATTTCTGGATTTATGTAGTTACCTACATAAAATCATCGAAATAATCAATATGCGTATTTTCTAGTCACTCAACACAACGAATCAAATTTTAAAAATCCTAGGTTACCACCTTTTGTCGTGCAACTGCATGAGGGCTTCGAGCAAACTTGTCAATGTGTGCGTGGCGACGCACACGACTAGCGCGCTGCAGTAAATACCTATTTGCCGCGCGCCTTGTAAGGTCGGCGCAGTCTTAAAACATTCACATTGACACAATAACATTTCCTAGAAATGTCAGAGCAACGATTGATGACGAGAAAACGTGGAAATAAATGTCATAGTGAAAATGACGAAGGTCGGGTGAGGTGATCTATCTCAATCAATCACAGTCTTTAATCTTAGAAGGAACCACGTACGTGTGAATGAACTACCAACAAAGCCTTTTCTTTTGGAAGAAGCTTACCTAGCTAGCTGTCACGCCTGTCACAGGCTCTATAGAATAGCCACAGACGATACTATAATATAACGTGTTTCGTTTTTTTTTTACATTACAACAGTATCTTCTTTTAAAAGTAATAGTTTATATGAAAGATATTTTCTTATTAGATTTTTTTTTTTAATTTTCTTCTGAATTTTTTCCCTTCCATTTATTGTACACCTCTACCCAACCGTTCGTTGATCACAGACGTGATATTTCACAAGCAAAATCTCCAAATCTTCGACCGCGACAAGCGTAGCTTAACCTAATCGATCGAGCCGAACTAAAAGACTTACTAGCCCAATTATTTGGAACATACTTATTCGTAATAGTTTGCTTGATTAACATACAAATTTTAAGCAGAATGTAAATATGGACAGTACAGTTTAACGATCATAACATATTTTGTATTTTTTTGAGGTTAGGAACTCATATTTTTTTTAAAACGGTTGATTGAATCGGAAAGCTGAGAAAAAAATACAGCGGAAACGTATTTTCAAAATTTTTTATCAGTTCATTTTACTGTTGTAATCGTGAGCTGAAAAGTAGATGTTTTGGCGCTCGCGCGCCGAGCTAGGAGAGTTGACGTGAAACGCCTCATATGCGCGAATCGACGACACCCCAAAACGGATTTCTATTTGGAAAAATTAGCGGTCGGGGGACCCCAGTCAGGAGCGAAGTTTCTTTGCTCATATGATTTTTAAATAAAATCAAAATTCCAGCCACCGTGTTGGATTTCCATTTAAAAATCTTTAAACTTTAGTTTGACGTCACTACCGGCTTTTGCACTCTTGAAAACTATGACAACGACTACCATGACAGAAAATTTGAAAATTTTCGCAGCCTCCACATTTTGAGCAAAGAAGGAAGTCGCATGGATGGGGCATAACTTGTACGTACGTCTTTTCGTTTTCTGTTACCTTCTTTCCAATAAAGCACTTTTCAATTTTACAAACATTAACAGTGACAGCCATAACGCTCCAATAGAGTGTAGATAATTATTTATACAAAAAGGCCTAATTTCCATGCGGACATTATGCTAGCATTATATTAATGTAACATATTGTAATACGTTTTGTGAATAAGCAGAGAATTTGTGTTCATTTTCAGAGCGTTATACGGATTAGGCTAGTGTAAGCTATCATAAAGTGACTGTTTACACAGTAAGCTAACTTAGTTAATTATGTTTGGATCTGTAAACTTAATTAACTGGCTATGTACTAACGCGTTATGGATGGGTAGTGTAAACGAACACAGCTGATAAAGCTCAGCATACTCGTAGCGTAGAACAAAAAAGTTTCAATAATAAAATTATGTAACAGCTGCAGTATCATAATGAACAAACATTTGCTGGACACCAGTTTTTGTACAACACAATTATATGTTCATATGTTACATATTAAAGTGTGGACAATACTCGTATCTACGCGGCTATAATATATGGAATAGCATTTTTTTTTTTACAAAACTATGAAAAGTTTCATCGTCTTGCGTTTCAGAGTCATGTGCTGAATCCATGGCAACAGTCACAAATTCAGATTCCGGTCTGCTACTAAGAAATTCCAGGTGAGAAAACTCGAGAAATACTAAATAACTCCAATATTAAAGAAAACTGGAAACGAAATAGATCTATAATCACTAGCATAGTAAATATGGTTTTCCATTCAGCATGATGCTGTGCTATGGGGAATTCACATTACAACTTTTTATTTTCATTTATTTTCATTAATCATCCGCTAAGTAGTACCTAATATTTACTTACTTATAACCCACTTGGTAACAAAAAAAAAAAACAAACCAAATACCTACTTCGTAATTGTGATTGAAACATAAATTACAAAATATAAATACAATGTGTTTTAATTTACTATATTTGCGACTCGTCGTAAAGGCTCCTTCAGACAGGTGCGACACGACTCTCGTAGAATAATTTGCATGAAGTTTGCACAGAAATTGTTATACGAGAGTTACGTCGCACTGTTGAGTCCCGCCTGTTTGCGGGAGCCTTTACGACGAGCCGCAAATATACTAATGATTGTATTTGTATTTTGTAGTTTATGAAGGTAGTTTATTTTTTTTTATAGGTACGAGCCTATGACTAACCTACACTTGCCCTACTGCGGGGCAATGTCTCTTCTTGTACAAAGAAGGCACGAGCATTAAGAATATTTAAATCACACGTCATTACAGCCCACATGTTTTAGACATAAAATATTTTCAGACCACATAAAAATGTAGATAAAATGTAGCGTGGCGGGAAACTTTATTGGATATTTTGGTAAATAAAAGGCTGTGTCTCGCTAACCTAAAAATAGCGCTGAGATTTTGATGGTATACATGACTATATATCACCATTTCTAGTTTTAGCAGAGCTCGCAATGTATAGGCTTTTCGTATAATAAGACAACCCTCAATACAACCCTCTAAGTCGATATTATCATACTGATTGTCTATTTCAAAATGAAAAAATCAATTACAGGGATTATATTAAAACGTAAACAAAAATCGCTTACTACCCTTCATTCAAACTCTATAAGCTAGGTTAGCCCGAGGTCAAAGTGTTCCAACTGACGTGCAGCTATATCAACATAATTTCTGCTTGTTTTCGTGACGATACGAATCAGCATTTAACAGAACCAAATCTAAAAGTAAGATCTTTAATACCATGATTATGGCCTAATGATAGGTACTTACTAAGTTATCAAAAGGTGTGATATGAACAGTTCTTAGTTTTAAATTTTTAGCTCCAGCTCTGGCTGGAGGCCTTAACTTATTAAGGTAGCCACAGGCAAGTCTGGTTAAACAGTCGACTATCTCATTAGTTGACATGCGGGACATAATCCAAAATAAAAAAGGCAGTTCAATCAATACTAATATTATAAAGCTGAAGAGTCTGTTTGTTTGTATGTTTGTTTGATTGAACGCGATAATCTCAGGAACTACTGGTCTGAATTGAAAAAATCTTTTTGTGTTGGGTAGCCTATTTATCGAGAAAGGCTATAGGCTATATAACATCACGCTACAATTAAGAGGAGCGGAGCAGTAATGAAAAATGTTGCAAAAACGGGGAAAATCGCACGGGTAAGCGATTCGACGCGACGGGAAGGGCCGGGAGAGCAAGAAATTTAACGCGGACGAAGTCGCGGGCAGAAGCGTAGAATAAAGATATTTTATTACGTCGCGCTGCTGCTGTCAATCCGTTCTAATATATTCTTCATTTGCAAAGTTCTCTTGAGTTGTCTGAGTGGTCTTGATTGAGTGCGACACTTAGGGGGTGAATGTACTGACGTTGAAAACTAGAAAAGCTTGTTTTACGTAAAATAGGACAACGACTCTTAAGTACTCTAGATGAGGTAGGACACTGAACTATTAAGAGATCCCATCGTATGAAACCTATTATTAATCCGTTCACCTTAAATAAAGTGTCAGTCTTAGCAGTCACTGTGTTTCATCCTTAAACCTTTGAAGAGAATTTGTGTTTATAACCTACTTTCAAAAAAAATGGTTCTGTATTCGACCTGCATGCTTGTCAGTTTGTTCGGCCGCATTTTCTTCAAAAACTACTGATCCGATTTGGATGGGGTTTCCGGTAATTAAGTTTATAATTTTTAAGGTAGGTTTGAGTTAATAATATAGTAGGATCTGATGACGATCTTCAGAGATAGCAATAGAACTCTTCAAATAAACTCCTTCCAAAAAAAAAAAAAAAAAACAGCCGACTTAAAAAACACAACAAAGTGGAAAATTAATTTCGGAATTCGGTGGCAAAACCAGAATATAGAAAACCAAAGAAATTCGAAGTCTGTTGTTGAATTTTATCTACTCGAGGAAAACCCGTTTTATAACGATAACTTCTTTATAAAAACATGTTTTTTCTTTGTATTCTGAAAACGTATTCTACTACTATATGTAATTCACGCAAATATTTGAATTGGTAACTGAGCAATTCATCGTAATAACAAATAAAGCCAATTACTATTTAATAATACTTTATTAAAATTGGTCAATTATTTTTTTTAAATAGGCAGGCAATTTAGATTAATTACCTATATACTTAAATTTTCTTTGATATAATAACTTTCAAATAGTTGCTTCTCATGTTGACGATCTGTTAAATGAGACAGTTGTTTAGCCATAAGTAATTTAATTAGTGATTTTATTTTTTAAACGTCTTTGAAATATCTTGACACCCGGCTGTGGTTTCGGTTCTTTAGAAGGCATACAGGGGGTTGAAGTCAACTTGAAGAAGCCTTTTAGACAACTTTAAATGGAATGAGGCACCAATCAACGATTAACCCCGTTTGCATTCTGCAAATACACCGGGAATTCCACGGGCATTCCCGGTTGGTGCAGGACTATTGCAGAATATGAAAGAAAGAAAGAAATAATTTATTTGCCATGAATGTGGGTACAAAATAAGATGTAAACATTGTAAAAAACAGTTCCAATACAATCTACTTTACGGCATGCAAAAGTAAAAACATTTAAATCTACTCAATTGTAGGTACAAACAAATAACCAAAACAAAGAAAAAAAAACATAAAAGGTACTATACTAAGTTATGTGAGACTACAGCCTTCCTTACATAAACTAAACATCAAAAACAACAATAAACATTCCGTATTTTACATACCAGGATTGATGAAATTAATTATTTATTTTGCCTACGTTAACAAGGTATACATAATAAAATTTAATAAAAAATATAATAAATTATTATAACATTACAAATTGTTATCATACTTTTATGGAAACAAAGATATTGGATTATGAGTTTGAGTATTCTTTTATTTATTTATTAATCACAAATTCCGAGAGATAAGGAGAGAGACAGGGAGTTTAACTCCCTATTTTTGATTGGCAGCTGATGCGTGAGAAGGGCGGCGCTTACTAAAATAATACCAGCCTATTACTGTCCCATAGCAGGATAAAGCCTACTTCTCGTAGAGAGAAGCCACGAGCATTGATCACCACTCTTATCCAAGTTGGATTGGCGGTTTCAAACTCTAAGATTCAGATTTTTCGAATGTTTTCCTTCACCAATGATACACTTAGAAGTTACATTTAAAGTATATGAGAGCTAAGCCTCCATCTAAGCATTGCTAATGTACTGTGTGGGTGAGTGTGTAGGAGTATTCATCAGGAGTTGCAAATGTTTGAATATTTGAATATGTTACAGTGGTGTGTGCTGATTGTCTGTATACCTACTATTCAAAACTATTCAATTAAGAAAGAAATAAACAACTTCATTTATAATTTGAAACATATTCTAATGGACTAATTACAATATTTACAACACAAAAACTACATTTTATGTGTTGAAAAGCCTCGGTTCAGTGAAATAACAATGACCAATGAAATATTTTGACATGAGTTCGACGGTCGTCGAATAACTAATAATTAATCATTTTGAAAAGTATTCTAATTAGTAAATTAGAATATTTTTCATCATTGTCATTTCACTCAGCCGAGACATAAAATGTAGTTTTCGTGTTGTTAAACCTTTCAGTAACCGTTTGCCAGTCTTCTCTCTTTCTATTACCGCCGCCGCCGCCGCCGCCGCCGTCAGTAAATCAAGCGGGTGTGTGGTTTCGCGGCAGGATGCATCGCGTGCGGTGGAGATCACGTTTGAGAAATCAAGTCGTTACGCTGTTATTATAAGTCATAGTTATATGCAATTACCTACTACAAAGAAACATGAGGAGATGGAGTATATTAGTATTATATATGGTATATGGTAGCGCGCTGCATTATGTTTGAACATAATAGCTTCCGTCGTTTGTACGTAACAAAAGAGGTTTGGTGTTTGCACCACGTCATTGTTATCCGCTTAGCCTTTTCCCAACTATTTTGGGGTTGGCATCCAGTCTAACTTGATGCAGCTGAATAGCAGTATTTTATATACAATACAATAATATTTCATACTAAGGCCCATAAAACACAATAATAATAATAATAAACCCGCAGGGCAGCATGTGGCGTGCTGTTGGGCAGTAGCGACCCCACGGACCCTATCTCCCGGGAGAATTCTTGTTCCTCATCTCTGGCTTGCCTTTATTGGCCGGCTGGAGTGAACACTCAAGAGGTTCAGAGCTCCCACCTCATTCTTGCCTTTATTGGCTGGCTTGAGTGGAGATTCGCAAGAGCAAACGTGCTCGGGGAAAGGAAGTATTCCAGTAAGTGCTCGTAGGGACTTGACCATCTTCCGGGCTCTGGGATAGTTCTGAAAGCCGTGGAATACCTCTCCACTTCTCAAACACCTCAGGAAGTGTTGCCCCCTTGTCGCTGCGTCACTATGTGCCAGCGGCGGTTTCCGGGGGCCCATTATTGAGTGTGCAAGTCACCCCCTGCCATTTAATCCGTGTATTTAGAAAACATTGATGCGGCAGGGGCCATAGGCCTTCCATAGTTCTTGGTAACCAGTCCATTTTAGCCATCCATATACATAGACCAACATCTTAGTTTCCATATCCTGCAATAGTCCAACACCAAACGGGGGTTGTCCTTGGATGCACTTGCACAGCATATACAGGGATAATCGTCGGTTGGTGCCTCACTCCATCTAAATTGTCTAAGGGGCCTCTGCGAGTTGGCTTCGGCCCCTCGTACGCCTTCCAAAAGACCGGGATCCCAGAATCCCGAGATTATGTTAACATATATAAAATAATAATAATAATAAAATAATAAAATCTTTTATTAACAGACTACATGGGCCCAAATTGTGTTAGTGACTAAATTATCTTATAAACTATGTTAGTAAACTTATACCTACTTACAAAAACATAGCAAGATGATCATATATCGACCAGAGATAGTTTCATCAAGCTCCATGCAATACATGAAGCTTGATAAACCTACCCATGGTAGGCCCATCCAGCCTTTCTGCAAACACCCTCAAGATACTGTTGGTGCTTTCTCCCACTCTGCGTATCACCGACGCCACCTTCTTACGCATTAGTGCAAAAAAGTCGTCAGTGTGTGCATCCGCGAACATACCTGACGCACTACAGTAGGGTGGAAGTCTCAACAGCACCCTAAAGGTATTATTGTATTGTATGCGCAGGGCATTGTTTGCTTTTTGGGTATGATTAGCCCAAAGGCTGCTGGAGTAAAACGTTTGGCAGTAAGCCTTGAATAGAGTCAATTTAACTGGTACTGAGCAACCAGCAAACCTTCGAGCCACCATATTTCCCCTCACAGCCAATGCCCTGCGCTCCCTTTCCATGTCTGTGTCATCTTTCAGGTCTTCGGTAACAATGTGGCCCAGATATTTAAACTGGGTTACTCTAAGTAAAAGTGAACAGCACAGCGTTACCGGAGGGATACATGATGGACTCTTATTTCTACCTCTAAACACTAACAGCTCACTTTTCTTAGGGTTGTACTTTAGCCCATACTGCTCGGCATACCCCTCACAAATAGAAAGTAACTTTTTCATTCCACATATGGATGGGCTCAGCAACACCATGTCGTCTGCGTAGCTCAAGTTGTTTAAACTAACTCCATCTATGTGGCATCCAACATGTGTGTTGCTGAGCTCAACCAGTAATTTATTAACGTAAATGTTAAAAAGTCTTGGGGAAGTAAGACCTCCTTGTCTAACACCACAATCTAATTTGTAGGGTTCAGACAGCGCATTTGACCATTTTACAAAGTTTCTCTGCTTGTCGTACCACATGGATAACGTGGACACCAACGAAGCAGGAACGCCCGCCTCTCGAAGCTTTCCCCACAGGGCATTATAGGAAACCAGGTCAAAAGCTTTTGACAGGTCCAGAAAACATGCATACACAGGAGTTTTTCTATCTGTATAATACTTGACAGTATGCTTCAACGCAAAAATGGCGCTCTCAGTAGACAACCCAGCACGAAAACCAAATTGTGAGTCGTGTAACTGGGTATATTTACCGAGGTGGGCGTCAAGCACACTGTCAAGTACTTTGGCTATAACGGTTGCCAGTGAGATAGGCCTGTAGTTACCCTTGTCTGCTATGTCCCCTGTCCTGTCCTTCACAACAGGTATGACTACTGTATCCAGTAGCTCTTGTGGTAAGTGAGAATGTCCCAAGCATAGATTGAAGAACATAGTCAACACTCTCGGCAGATGTATACCAGCGTTTTGAAGATGCTCGATGCTGAGCCCATCGTGACCAGGAGATTTACCCCTCTTCATACATTTAATAATAGATTTTATTTCTTTACATGAAAATCGAAGGGGTGATCCTGATCGACAGTGCTCAGCATCATTCCTCCACGACGTCTCGAGAGGTGAACTCATTTTAAAGTGTTCTTTAAAAATATTCGCAATCTCAGTGCAATCGTTCATTCCATCCACGCTAGCCGAAACACTTGGGGTATTATTATTTAATTTTTTAGTACCTTTCCAGAATGACGTGAACCTTTTTTTTGAATGTAATGAGGCTAGGATATCCATTTCTATTTTGTTTTGGTTTTTACTACACCATTTTAATTTTGATTTAAATATTTTCCGCGTTAATTTCATATCTTCAAAAATAGGCCCACTACTGGGTTGACCATGCCACGCCCAAATTTTAAACTTAATCTTTGCTTGGGTGTGAACTTCTTTAACATGTTTGTTCCAGCCTTATATAGCTTTATTTTTTCCTATAATGCCCTTTGAGGTCCTACTACTACTTGCAGCTTCACTTAATACACATACAATTTTACTGTACATTTCATCCAACAATACATAAATAATATAAAACAATTACTATAAACTAATACATATTCTTCTTATTCCTTCCTTCCTTCTTTTTCCTTTTTTCTTCTTCTTATTCTTCTATTCTTTTTTTTGGTTAGTTGGAGCGACTGCCTATTTCACCTCAACAACCCACCTACTGGGTAATACGATACCTCTTGGTAAGATTGGTTATCAGATTTTTGGGCTTCGGACGACCCGCAGCCTATTTGTGTAATAATTTTTTGGCAAATGAATTTAGATAGCAGTTTGCTTAATTTTTCAAATTTCGTATTGCGTAACTCGACTATAATTTGTAACCGGCTGTATTCTGTTTGAGTCGTTAAAGAGTGAAAGATATGTCAGAAGAATTGAGTTTGCGTTTACTTTTCGAATTGTGATTTGAACCTAAATGAAAAGCGGCAACTTGCTTCAAGCGTTGACATGAAAAATCAAACCAGTGCATATTGGGTGCCTAGAAGCATTGAAAGAGAAGGCAATTTTCTGGCCTTTAAACGTTCTCTAGTTTCGTTGTATTTTCAAACCCTCATAGCTGGCTTGGATAATGCTAAAGAGCTCAAATGATCAGGAAAAGATGTAGTTAGTAGCCTTTTGTTCGTGCACTTTGTCTAGGTTGTATACTTAGGATTTTACTAACATATGTTGATTTCGTCACTCACTGACTATTTCACTCACCCGATCACTCTTTTTGCACTTCCCGAAGTTCTAGAAAGGTGAAATTCGGTAGGCAG
Organism: Aporophyla lueneburgensis; assembly: GCA_932294355.1. Classification (NCBI taxonomy): domain Eukaryota; kingdom Metazoa; phylum Arthropoda; class Insecta; order Lepidoptera; family Noctuidae; genus Aporophyla; species Aporophyla lueneburgensis. The sequence goes on along the minus strand of OW028746.1, from coordinate 12,567,566 downwards.
GCTAGAATTTGCACAAAAATAAAAATAAGTCGTGAGATGCGAGTCTGTGTTTTTTCGACTAATAGGTGAAATAGTGGTCCCTACAAAAATAAATGAAGTCCCACGAAAAACCAATTAAAGCGAAGTAGGTATTCTAAACGTCATTCATACGGTATATACGAATATTTTTTAGCACTTGCACTTATGTCGTCATTAGTACTCGGCCCGAAACTCTCCCCGCTCGCATCAGTAAACTGATTTCCTTGAATTTTTTTTTCTCACACATTTTCGAGCTATATTGCTCGAGGCAATATAGGTCGGAAATGTGTGTTCCTTTCGGATAGTTCGGCATTTTACTTTGGTAAACTCAACCGTTCGTGACAAAATTTCAAACGAATCTGAAACTGTTTTTCGGGCAACGTTTTGTTTCGCATACCTACCGTTTCACGCTACATAGATATATCTATAATGTCCTCCATATAAAATTTCTCGAAACATCTGCCCGGCGCAAAAAAAATGTAAATATATACTTCCTATTATAAAGCAAAGGTTACTCGGCCTCTAACGGTGCGAGCGCCCGACTCGCTACACTATATGCGATAACTCCATAAATATTCATTATTTCGGGTTTTCCTTTGGTCAGTATATTCTTTGGGTACAATACTAACGAACTATGTAAAAAAAAACGATTTTTTGAAAATTCTAAAGGGAATTCTGGCCATAAGAGAAAAAGGGGCAATGAATTGGTTTTGATTTCGAATACTTAGAACTCTTGTCCTTAAATGTAATACAACAGAAATTAGCATTAGTTCAAGATTAATCCATTTCTGGAAAAAAGGTAGTAAATAGGTAAATAATCTTTCAAAATAACCTAAATCCCGCTGTGTGATTACAGACAAAAATAAAAAAAACCGGCCAAGTGCGAGTCGGACTCACGCACCGAGGGTTCCGTACAAACCTGTAGGTATCCTCGGTTTATGCATAAGGTTTATGTTTATGACATTAAATGTTTTTTTTTTTAATTTTTATATTTGTGTTGACAGAATTAAAGGTAAATTGCGGTTTACGATTTAAGACGTATTAAAAAAAAACTACTTACTGGATCTCGTTCAAACTACACACACATTTTACCACTTTGGAAGTGTCTCGCGCGCAAACTGTTCAGTTTAGAAAAAAAATGATGTTAGAAACCTCAATACCATTTTTAAAGACCTATTCATAGATACCCCACACGTATGGGTGTGATGAAAACTTTTTTTTTGAGTTTCAGTTCTAAGTATGCGGAACCCCAAAATTTATTGTTTTTTTTTTCTATTTTAGTGTAAAAATCTTAATGCGGTTCACAGAATACATCTACTTACCAAGTTTCAACAACATAGCTCTTATAGTTTCTGAGAAAAGTGGCTGTGACATACACGGACAGACAGACAGACAGACAGACATGACGAATCTATAAGGGTTCCGTTTTTTGCCATTTGGCAACGGAACCCTAAAAAGAAGCTCTTTGATTTGATAACGGAACAATCTTTCATGGCGTGCATTAAAATTATGTAAATGCAGTATTTTAACCGTGAAAGCATATATGGAGGCATATAGGGAGATACACTGGCAACACTGTCCGAGTGACATGTCAAAATTTTGTTCCGTATTTTAAAATTAGTTTTATTTAATTTTTAAGTGTAATTAAGGTGTAATAATATAACTATATGTAAAATAACTGCCTAAATACTAAGGATTATTGTTTTCCTGCAAATTAACGAAGTAAAAGACAGTGTTTGGTTACTTAACGATACCGGTAACCTATCACGAACAGCTGATGTTTGACCTGCGGATTTAAACGGGAAGTATTGTTCACTTTGTTTTATAATTAGCAAACAATCGTCACTTATACTTAGTAACACATTTATCCAGTCTTAGTCTATTGGTTAATTGCAAACTTTAACTATGCAAAACTAGAACTAAACTTTTAATCTAGGCATCCTACCCACTTATGTAAAAGTAATATTAAGACAATAAAATCAATATATCTTGTACTTAATCTAATCTCAATAGTTGCATTTAGATAAGATACACCAGCCTATCTCATCAACCTTAACATTAACTATTATCTATTATCATTAATTTCTCCCATTTTCCCTTTCACTTCTAGCTTTCCATTTTTTTATTTATCTTTCTAAGTAGTTCTCACTGTTCCTTTAATTATCCTTTCAGTACTTACGCTTGAAACCATGCCTGTGATGACCCGTAAAGCTGCTGCTCAGGAATTGGAGCTTAAGTTGAGAACGACCCTTCACGAACTACAGGCTTCCAAAATTAAATGTCAAGAGCTGTTAGACGAGAGAGAGGAAAGTGAGAAGGAAGTCGAGAAAGTTGTCTACAAAAACACAAGCTTAAAAACAGGAGCTAGTAGACCTACATCTCCAATACCTCAGTGTTGTTGCTGAACGGGATCAACTAAAGGCGGTTACAGATGGTTTCAACAACTGTAGTAATTTGTATGAGCAGGCTTTAAGTAAGGTTAGGGACCTAGAGGATGAATTAATCCATGCAAATGTCAAAATTCAACAGTTAGAAAAGGATAAAGAACGTAATCAGGTCAAAGAAACTGACCATTTGTTTAATGAATTGTTTAATACAAATTGTAACCCACACTCTATAACGACAATTGACCTAACCGAGGATTCCTTACTGAAACATAACTGTAGTCATAAAATAAGTCAAAATAAATTTAAAAAATATGCGCGACTGAATAAAATTATTAAAAAATGTAATAAATTCAAGAAACATCAAAAACATTATTCCACAAATATTCAATTAAGGAAAGAACGTGTTTCTCTTGTCAACAAATTGAAAAATTATCAAATTAAATTAGAAGATAGCATAAATATATATGAAGTAGACACTCAGCGCTTACAGTCTGAAATTCAAGTTCTTGATGAATCCCTTAAGTCACTTTATAATAAATATGTATGCTCTAAGCACCAAATTAAGGAACATATCCTTGCTACAAATGAATTGGTAGACAGAGTGGATTTGCTGACTCTCAGTAACACTCAGTGCACTTGTCGAAGGGTATCCAACCCTGATGCCCTCCAGCCTGAGGCAATGGTGAACCCGTCCCAAGTTGTGAGTAGTCTGCACTCTATCTCCATTCAAAATATACCTGATACTGTGCATGAACAACCTCAAGGGGTACAGGTAGTAGCTAGTAGTGTTACCCCTTGTTGCAGTCAACTTGGTTTTCAGTCCGTTATGTTTTCAGATAGTATAGGAAGAGGTTTAGGGAAATTAGTTAGTAACAAGTTGAATATTTCGAATCAAAATAATTGTTTGCCTGGGAAATCCTTTACAGAAATAATGACATCAATTATGAGATATCAATATGATTGTAATACCAACATAACTGTATTTGTAGGTAATAGTTCAAAGGTCAAACAAAATGATATAACTGACAGTGTTACTCAGCTTTTAAAGATTAATTGTAACAAAATTATTTTGTGTGCATTTCCATATTTTGAGAAATTATCTAGTAGGAAAAACAAACATATTCATATGCTTAATAATCATATGCAGTTTTTGGTCAGTCACTACAATGATAAACTTATATTTTTTGACACTAACATTTTTGTTGATAAGTTAAAATCGACAAGGAATACAGTGTATCTTCCCCTTAGGTTTAGACATCAAATAGCGAGGCTATTAGCTTATATTAACTCAGACATAAGTAGTATGTCACAGTCTTATTTAATTAGTGTTGGTAGTGATACTAACACTACTATTGACACGCCTAGTAGTTTAAACTACTAGGTGCGACAACGAATGAGCCGCATATGTTGAATGTTGTTCATCAAAATATGCAGGGTCTGTCCGGCAAAGAGTTAGAGTTAAGTTTATTTATAGAGAACCATGATGTTCAGGTATTATGTTTAACTGAACACTGGTTGAAAGAACATGAAATAGTGTTTATCAATGATGATAATTTTACTGTACAAAGTGCATTTGCGAGAAAAAGGGCCATCCGTGGTGGTTCTTTAGTTCTTGTTTCAAACAAGCTAAAATGTAAGCAACGTTCAGATTTAGTAAATCTCTCTATTGAGCGCACTATTGAGTTGTCTTGTGTTGAACTCGAGCGATACGTTATAATTTGCGTTTATCGACCCCCCTCTGGGGATTTCGTTTGTTTCGAGTCAGTAATGGAGGATTTACTCAATAAGTTAAAATCAAGTAATAAAAGTATAATTGTATGTGGCGATTTTAATATTAATATTTTAGATGTTACTCCATTGAGTATTAGACTTCTCAATCTTTTCAGGTCTTTTAATTTATTTAACTTGTTTTTTGAACCAACTAGGATCACAGCTTCTTCGTCAACTTGTCTTGATAATATATTTAGTGATGGTGATGCCAAAAATAAATTAGTGCTAACTGATTTAACGTCCGACCACTGTGGTTTGCTATCTAGCTTCCCTATGTCATTGTTTAAAAAGGCACATAAACTTGAATGCAGGCCTTATACAGCTAGTCGTTGCACCAAGTTTAAAAATAATGTAGCTCGTAGAATTACACCATCCATAGTAGAAAACGAGAATCCTAATGCAATTTATGAAGCCCTCTTTAATGTAGTGCAAAAAGAGTACAAATCTACTTTCAAGACCAAAACCATTGACATTAATGGCACCTCCGTCGGCTTTAACCAATGGGCTACTCCAGGTATTTATAAAAGTAGAGCGAGGCTGTACGAGTTATATGGTTTAAAAAAATACAGGTTTGATACTCCTTTCCTAGAGTATGTAAAAAAATATTCAAAATTATTTAAACAGGTTAGTGCTTTTGCTAAATCTAAATTTTTAAGCGATCAAATTAAAAATTCAAATAATAAAATAAAAACCACTTGGAAAATCATTAACAATGAAACGGGTAAATCGGTTAAACAAAAAAAACAACTTGAAATTATGGTCGACAACAAATTAGTAAATACAGCAGCTGACGTAGCACAGGCATTTAATGAGTTTTTTGCCAACATACCTATAACTACGACTCGCTCCTTAAATTCCTCCCCGTCTAAAGCTGAAAACCTTTTGCATAGTAGTGTGCCTAAAAGTAGTTGCCTATTCAATTTTGAACATGTAACGCCTCGTGATGTAGTTAATGTTTTTAACACACTTAAGTCTAAAAACACTGGTGATTTCTGGGGCATTTCCATCAAACTATTAAGTAATATAATAGACATCGTAGCCCCCTCTTTAGCTGTTACTTTTAATAAATGTGTTGATGTCGGAACTTTTCCTGACCTCATGAAGAGTAGCAAAGTCATACCATTATTTAAATCAGGTAATAAAAAAGACGTTTCTAATTTTAGGCCTATTTCTGTCTTACCTGCATTTAGCAAAATATTCGAAAAGTTAATACTCAAGCAGTTGTTAAGACATTTTAATTTAAACAGCCTCCTTCATAATGAGCAATATGGCTTTACGAAAGGTCGTTCAACTACAGATGCGGGTGTTACTCTCTTGAAACACATTTTTAACGCATGGGAGAACTCGCAAAATGCTATCGGAGTATTCTGTGATCTCTCCAAAGCCTTTGATTGCGTGCACCATGACACGCTTTTGCGTAAACTACGTCATTACGGTGTCCATAACGAAGCTTTAAACGTAATAAATTCTTATTTACATAATAGGTTCCAATGTGTAGATATTAATGGTGTAAAATCTACCGGGCTACCGGTTCAGTTAGGTGTGCCTCAAGGCTCTATACTCGGCCCATTCTTGTTCTTAGTGTATATCAATGACTTACCATTCTTTTTAAAGGGTATTTGTGACGTTGTACTGTTTGCAGATGATACTTCTCTTATTTTTAAAGTAGATAGGAACAGACAAGATTTTGAAGACGTAAACAGTGCACTCTCAATGGTTACGGATTGGTTTACGGCAAATAACTTAGTTCTCAATGCCAAGAAAACGAAATGTGTAAAGTTCGCCTTACCGAATGTTAGAAATCTAGGTCCCGAAATCGTCTTAAATAAAGAGGTTCTTAAAACTGTAGACTCGACAGTTTTCCTGGGCATAGCAGTGGATGGCAAACTACAGTGGGGCCCACATATTTCAAGTCTAGCGGGGAGGCTCAGTTCAGCCGCCTACGCCGTCAGAAAAGTAAGACAATATACTGACGTTGATACAGCTCGGTTAGTCTATTTTAGTTATTTTCACAGCATTATGTCTTACGGTATTCTACTGTGGGGCAAAGCCGCTGATATTCAAAATATTTTTGTCCTTCAGAAACGAGCTGTTCGAGCAATTTACCAGCTAGGTGCCAGAGTTTCTCTAAGGGACTTTTTTAAAGATATTGGTATTCTTACGGTAGCATCACAATTCATCTTCGCCAACATCTTATATATTAGGCAAAATTTACACTTACACGCTAAAAACAGTGATTTTCACACTGTTAACACTAGGAATAAGGACAAACTACGTGTTCCCTTTCACCGGCTTCATAAGGTGCATAACTCATTTGTTGGGCTTGGTATAACATTTTACAACAAGCTACCACCTTATTTACTAGAATTACCTTTTAATGCGTTTAAAGCTCAAGTAAAATCCAACCTTTGTCTAAAGGCATATTATTCCATCAACGACTATTTAAATGACAAAACTAGTTGGTCGCTGTGATTAACTCAAGACAATGTTTGTGTTCTTTCTCCAGTACTAGCGTACCTAGTGATAGGTTATATAGCTGTAATATAATTTTTATTATATATTTTTTTTACTGTGTTAGTCATTTTTTTTTTTGTGTATTTATTGGTTTTGACATGTTCTATGCTTTGACATATTATAATGATTAGTATTGCATAAAATGATTAGCTAGCGACCTCGACAAGTTGTCATTCAATTCTTGCCTGAGCAACCGGCAGCAAGTTCGTCATGCTCCCTTAGATGTCAATGCTTGCGGTAGCGTCAGGGGTCGGGTTACCCCCTTCCCTCAAATAAGGCGAGGGGGGTAATGGCTGATCTTTGCGTTATGCTCGTGAACGGGTGCTGCTTGTGGTGACTGGTCGTCTTGCTGACCTTGATGTTGGTATTGTTGTTAATTACCTACCTGTTTATTTGTTTTTACGCCGATGGTCCTAGTTTATCATTTTGAGGCCTCGAGTTGTAACTCGGGTCGTAACAGCTATGTGAACGTGATTCAGCATTGCATATGTAAGCTGTCACGCCCTTATGCCAGGAGGCTTTTATTTTGGTACCTTTATTTACATGATAAAAATATTTTTTGCTTTTGCTTGAGTATAGATTTCATTTTATTTCCTGGATTATTGGGTTGGCTAGCTGACAGATGGCAAATCATTTAATTTAATGTTTTGTGTCTCATAATGTTACCTCCTTACAATTGTATAGAATCAAGTTCTTCTAACTTAACAGACAGCTGTGCTGCTGGGGAGTTTGTTCCGCCACTTCTTCTTCCCAGCTAAAGCACTAGGAAGTGTCGAAGGGCGGGCGTTTTGGGGGGACTGTCTTTTGTAACTTTGACGTTCAAAAAGTGCTGACTCTCAGCCTAGTTTGAATAAATGACTTTTGATTTTGATTTTGATTTTGATATAATTTTTAAAATTAAGTTAATCAGCGAAACTGAGCTTATTTCATATTACGGCCTCCTAACGCTGATCAGATTATACAGAATCATTAAAATCCTCCAAAGTGTAATTTGATCGAATCTCTAATGATGGCATTAAACTAGTATAATCCAGTTAACTAGTTAGTCTGCGGTACCTACTCTGGTACCAAAATAGGTAACTACGTTGATCGAAAATACTTACCTGCTCGTGTAAATTAAGCTTTCTTTGATAAAAGATGTACACGCTACGAGTTTTGCAAAAGAAATATTCATAATATTTGTTAAAAGCTTATGTGGTTTCTTATTCACTAAGAATAAAATAATCAAACTATTAAGTAATTGTACGTTATTATAAAAAAAACCGGTCTAGTGTGTGTCATACCACTATGACGAAGGATTCCGCAGTTGGAATGAATTCTCCAGAAAATATCATCATTATAGTTGAAAAACATGTTCTTCCGTACATCCGAGCTGTAAATGTAAGTGTGTACCTACGCACAATGTTTAAAGAGAGAGAAAGAGAGAGGGAGATTTATCGTCTTATTTTCAGACGATAGACTTCTTCTATTTTCTGCTTAGAGAAATTTTTGGCTTAGTAGTTTCTAATATAATGGGCATATACAATTTTCAAGTATTCATCTTACATTACTTTTAAACTATTGAGTTTAAAATAAAAAAAAATAAGTTGAGCCCTTTACAGTAAGCCCTTTTATTTGATACTAGCTTCTGCCCGCGACTTTGTCCGCGTCAAAATTTTGCTCCCCTGACCCTTTCCGTCGCATCGACTTGCCTGGCAGTTTTCGTCCATTTTTCGTTGCTGCTCCGCTCTTTTTGATTGTAGCTTGTTATTGATATCAAGCCTTCCTCAATAAATAGGCTACCCAATATAAAAATAACTTTTCAATTCGGACCAGTAGTTCCTGAGATTACCGCGTTCAACCAACCAAAAAATATTCTTCAGCTTTATAATATTAGTATAGATATAGTATAGATGTAAGACGGGACGGTTTGCAAAACATACAAAAAACGTACTTGCTTCCCAAAATTAACCCATATTCAGAATTTATTTTTTACGTGTCAGGGTTTCAGAAATTCATATGCGTACCAAATTTCAACTTAGTCGGTCGGTCGGTCGGTCGGCGGGATTCGGAGGAAAATGGCTGTGACAGACGGACAGACATACAGACACACGAGTGATCCTATAAGGGTTACGTTTTTAGGACGAACGAAATACTAAAAAAACTTACAGTTATTATTATTACAACTACTTTAGTCGAACATATGTGAATAAGAAGGAGAAGATAAAATTATAATTAACCCTATGTATTTACAGTCACATAAATACGAGGGCGGCACTGAAAATTTCGGGAATCAAGGAAGTGACAAAACATTACTATTTAAAAATGTATTCATTGCTTGATTGCTTTTCGAAGTATTCTCCGCGAAATTTGACACACTTTTCCATACGATGAAACCAATAATTGGAGCAACCATTCCATTTGGAAGTTGGGGTCTCCAAAATGGCCGTTTTGTAGGCGTCCACAGCTTCTTCAGGTGATGAAAATCTCTGACCACGCAATTTATTCTTTATTTTAGGGAAGGTATAGAAATCATTAGGGCTTAGGTCTGGGCTGTACGGCGGATGGTCTAATAATTCTATGTTTTCTTGCTCTAAAACTCTTTTGTTCTGTGCGCGGTGTGAGAACTCGTAATTGTCGTGATGGAGGATGACGCGGCGGTTGCAGTTCTCATTACGGAGTTCAGAAACGACCTGTGGCAAACAAATGCTAGCATACCATTCTGCATTAACCGTTCTTTGTCCCTCAAGAGGAATAGTCGCAACATGGCCGGTTTTGGAGACAAACGTGGCCACCATTTTTTTTGCAAAAATCCGTGAACGAACAATTTTTGTTGCCTTTAACTCATTTTCGAACACCCAAACTCGTGACGGTTTTTTGTTTCGGGTTCGTACGCGTATATCCAGGATTCGTCACCTGATACGATGTTGTATTTGAGGACCCTGCGTGGAATCTTTCGAGAGTTCTGACGCACCAAGTAACGCGAGCCGCTTTTGCTCTTCACAGAGCGAATGCGGTATCCATCGGGAAAACAACTTTTTACACCTAATTGTTCATGCAAGATTATTTGTATTTGACTCATGCCAATGTCTGAAGTTGCCTGAATTTCGCGGTATGTCACATGTCGATCTTCCTCAATCAGCTTACGCACAGCATCAACGTTTTCTTGGGTGACTGCAGTTTTTGGACGACCTTGACGGGGATCATCACTGAGCTTGACACGTCCACGTTGAAATTCAGCAAACCAGCGATAAATTGTGGGTTTGGATGGGGCTTCATCACCAAATGCAGAAATCATCCGGTTAACACACTGTTTTTGTGTTAAACCACTTCGAAAGTCATAATAAATCATCGCTCTTGAATTTTCTCGAGTCAATTCCATTTTCTCAACGACTAAACAAGTTTGACAAAACCTGTGACAAGACCGAGAATCTTTTTTTAAATAAATAAATGGTATTCGATTTTTAAAACCAAGAAGTTTTCAATTACAAAGATTTTAATATGACAGGAACAGTGGAAATATTCCATTCCAGATACTTTTAGTGCAGCCTATGTAAGCTACTTTCAACTAGTACAATTTATATTTGTACATTACAGTTTGCAGTGTGAGTAGGTAGCTGCAAATGGCCTAGCTCTGCTGAGCACAGACAGCACAGATGGCCGCCCACAGACGCACGAGCTGTCATTAAGCTCTTATATGAAGTCTTGTAGTTTGTAATATCTACAACAATAGCCTTATTTATGTCAAACTTGCTTGAGTAGCTTTGAGTGTATTTTGAGTTCAGAGAGAAATGTTTTCGATTAACTGTGAAGAGTACTAACACTTCACAGTTAATCGAAAACATTTCACGCTGCGTCATTTAGACAGATCGGCCAAATAGTTAAGATATATTCGTATATCAAGATTCTAGTGATGTGTCGAATCGTCAAATAAGTAGTTTGTAGAAAATATTTGCTTTTCTAGAGCTTTTAAAAGTAAGTGACACAAGAAAATTCCCTAATCAAGCTTAGAAATAAAATTATGTAAGGTCCGTATAGCTGAGCAACCTCACTCCTAAACACGGATCGGCACCAACCAGGGGTCGCGGAAGGCGCACAAGTTCCCATGATCCCCGGCCCAAGTGTGAGAAGTACCTGGGAGAGCCCTATGTCTAGCAGTGGACTCCTGGCTTCGATATTGATGAGGTACATTTTTCAGAAATGAAATGTAAACCACCAGACAAATTGAATAGACCAATTTGGTTGTAGAGCGCCCCTTGTTTACCGATTCTTCGTATTTATGAATTTACTACTTTGTTGTTCTCCAGTAACTTACAGTTTAACCCACTGTTGTTTTTTTTCAATTGTCTATAGTCATCTGTATTTGGGGCAAGGTCGCATCTTGGTTGAATAGCTTTTATCCAGTTGATCCGGGCGAGAATTCAACTGATTATATCGAGGCAACAATAAATATATTTCCTTCCTTCTTTTGTATTATATATTACTGCTATTATTGCTTTTTATTTCTATGATCGTTAAGTGTACTTCTGAAAACTGAAATATGTCGGGATAAAGTAGCTTTACAGGAATTGGTTCAATTCCTTTTTTGGTAGGTGCGCATTCTGTCAGGTGGGGGACACCTGTCGTAGCACAAAATATATAATATTTATTTAGTTTAAGGATTTTATTCGTATCTATAAGTACTAAACTAGTTAAACCAAAATAGTTGTATTTTCAATAAAAAAATCGTTCGAATTTACGTTACGGTTCATTCTAGGCCCTCTGAATCTACGCCATTGTCAATTTTTCGTTGACACTTCAATATTTCACTTACCCCGAAAGTTACCAGGTGGCTTCCAGGTCGTGTTACATGACAGCAAAAGGGTGTGGCAAACATAGATTTAATATACGAACACTAATTATAAAGAGGTGAAGTTTGTAAGTTTGTTTATAGGAAATTCTTTTTGCGTTTGATAGCCGAATTTTAGGGAAAGTTATAGATTATTTAGCATCACGCTACGACTGCGTAAAATGAAAAAAAGTTGGGAGAGATCGCTAAATGTAAAGGAAGTAATAGCGCGGGCGGGTGATTGGGATACAACGCGGCGGATCGAGAGCCGATCGGAGGCCGGCGTACGAAATCACGGGCAAAAGCTAGTAGTAGTATACAATAAATCTATGGTGGCGCACCAGGGAACGGGATAGACTGCCAGGCGGTACACTGGACGTGCATTTAATGGCCCGCGTCGTGAGTTTTTTGTACACTTCCAAAATTACTCATACTGATTTATGATACTAATGCCAAGATTTTAACATATTGTTTGTAACACTGAGTACTTCACAAATTCTGCAGTTTTAAGTTTAGTTAATTGAATTTATGTAGTTGATCAGAAAACATTATTTGCGATGATCTTTTGTTTTTACCAACCGTGGGAATAAACAGCTGCACAAAGTTGGAATCTCAAGACTATAAATAAAATTTATTATAATTATTATACACTGTTGTGATGCTGAACATGGTACACACAAGTGATGTTATTTAAGGCGTGTTAACCACTCAAACAATGTGTACTCAAAAATATAGAGGTCCCAATTAGTATGTTGGTTTAGGTTTAATTTTATACTAACGAACAATTAACCAGCTATGCATGGTTTAATTTATTACTGTCGTTTATATTTATTTTACCATTTATGTACACACATATATAAACAGACAAGAAGAATAGAACAGAAAAATATGTATGATTATTTCCAAATCTTTTCCAGCATACCTGTGATAAGGAGATGTAGAGAGTGAGAGAGAAAATGAAATACATAAAATCAAAAACAACTCAATAATATAAAACGAATAAAATTTTAATGTACAGACACACACGCGCCCACACATGCACACACACACACACACACACACACACACACACACACACACACACACACACACACACACACGCGCACAACACACACATAGCTATATAAAATAGCAACTAGAATATTAATACATTTTAATGTAATTAAATTAATAAATACATGCAAAACTATGAAAAGTGGAAAGATAGTGTTCTTCATTCTTGTGTAATTTGGAAGAATTTTCTGTGCAGTTGTAATTAGGTGCTTATGTCCGTTTTTGGTGCTTTTGTTCTGGTCTCGTGGCGTTAATTTTGAATAAGCTTAGTAATAGCAATGGCCAGTGATAAATATTCCATGCCGTGATAAAAAAGAAAACTTAGGTACCTTCAGCTAAAGTATGTATGTGCAGGGTGGCAGGAACCCTGCCAGGGTCGCGGAATTGTTCGAAAGAGTTACCGTGGTCCTGGCATAGGTAACTGAAGGAACACGGGTGGGTTTAGTAAGTAAAAGTCTGATACGCTCTTACGTTCCACCCAGGGCGAGAGACGTCATTTGATGATTTACCACCCACAACACAGATGTTAGGGTGGCTGGAACGACGCACAATCTGTTTTCATAGATTACGCACATGATTCTAGACCCAATCGTGGTAGACATTTGAAGTCAGTTTAAAGAAAAAAATATTAATTACAATACCTACACGGTCAAAATGTATGGAAAACTGTTTTTTTTTAATAGCCGACGAAAAAATTCCTTGGTTCAGAATCATGTACTGAATGGTATGTACCATTTTATGCGTCGATTTCCCTGCCATCTTGTAAAAAAACCTAAAGACTAATTAATTGCATTACAATGATAATGAAGAGATTTCAATAAAAAAAAAATATCTATATCGTGTGCAAATTGTGTGTTGAAGTATAATCCAATAAAAACACATTGATCGGTGCTTTTTTATAGATTACAAATATGTAAATGACGTGAAAGCGGTAATCCTACATAAAACACCAAACAAACAAATCATTTGACTCAAAAATAATTGCAAACATAATGGATTAACACTGCTTTTTGCATCCGTTCATAACGTTACCCGTGTTTTTATTGGAATGAGATAAACTTGACAAGCGCCTCGCCTTGTCTCCTTCGGAGAGACAAGGCGTGATATTATGTTATGTTATGTTGAGATAAACTCGTTGAGGTTGTGTTGTAAAAAATGGACTTAAAGCAGCACAACCTTTCGGTCCAGAAGAAATTAGAGGAACAGCATGTGGCGAAGAGTCTTTTTAGTGGTGCATTCATGAACATATTTTTATTATATAATACCATTATTCGGAGCTATATTAAGGCTTCGTCAATTAGGCGCGATGCGACTCTTCTAGAACAATTTTCATGAAGTTAACACATAAATGGTTCTACGAGAGTAGCGTTGCACCTGTTTGTGGGAACCCTTAGAGAACCTCACTCAAGACTCAAGCATTACATAAAATTATAGTTTAATTGGTGTAAACTAGTTTTAAGTAATGCTTGAGTCTTAAGTCTTAAACTTATAGATTAGCAATCATTCAAATTTTTAATTTCTTTTATCAAGATACGAGTTACATTGCAATGACATATTAATGGTTGTCCGTCGACCGTGAAAGTTCTACCTAAGGGCCTGTAATTCCCTCACTATCAGCCACAGAGCGGAGGATTATCAACTATATTACTATATACACAAAAAGAGGAGACCGCTCCGCCTGTGGTTGTCCTAATTCTCGCTAATGCTGCACGGCCTACATAAAGTTCTAAGGGAACTGTATAAAACATTCTAAGAAACTGTTTGAGAAAGTTTATACGCCCTGACCGTTCTCTCATCAATTGTTAATTACTCACAGATCAGACGATAAAGTGGTTAGAAAAACAAATACGGGCGTGACAGACAGTTCATTGCTGTATTTACGTTGTCGCGCTAATGTATTTTCAAACATAAAAAGCAATGAATTAATAATTTCTTACAAAAACCTTCGTATTTGTGATTGAAAACCCGTTACGCTTATCTCTGCCTGGACCAGCCACAATTTCGCTTGAGCCGTGAAGCAGAAAATGCGTGTTCCAGTTCATTTATATAAACGGATTGGTACTATACGTATATCTAAAAACCAAACCTCTTATTGAGCCACACTGTGTCTAGAGTAGGCACTGTATATTACACGTAACAATTTACAATACCTATAAATACGCGATTGCGCAATTAGGTCTGATATTAGCTAGGCCGATACAATATGTATTAGGGTTCCATTTCAGGTTTATTTAATATGTTTTCTAAATAATTTTATTAAAGCCTAAACCGTCTCTCTTTGAAAGCCGAATAGCTGGTCTCATAAAGTAACCAAAAGTGCATATTGTTAATTGTTCTGACGGTGAATGAAGATATCTATACTAATATTATAAAGCTGAAGTGTTTTTTTGTTTGGTTGAACGCGCTAATCTCAGGAATTACTGGTTCGAATAAAAATTTTTTTAGTGTAAGGTAGCCTATTTACCGAAAAAGGCTATAGGCTATACAAAAATTACGCTCCGACCATAAGGAGCTGAGCGAAAAGGAAAAGTCACGAACACGGGACACGAGCAGGCAACTCAATGCGACGGGGTGGGTCGGGGGTTAAGCAATTAACACAGACGTCGCGGGCAGAAGCTATTTTGAATTTCACCGTATTTTAGAAGTTTATTGTGTTAAATACATCGAAAATTCATATTTTTGATTGGGTCAGTCTGGCCCCTGAATCTACGTACTTTCTACGGTATGAAGTACCTACGTTTCAAAATTTGTCATCAAAAACATTCCACACATATTTAACACTTTGGCCATTGCAAACGACGAAACCGTTACTTTGAGGCTTTGAATCGGGGCTAATCCGTGTGCTGGCAGAAAACTTGCCAAACTGCCAATTAAATTGCCTAATTTTGCAAAGCTGTTTTCTGAGAGTTCTGGGGCTAAGTAATAATAGCCGTACGTGTCAATCACTCTGGTTAAGCTACGCTTGCTTCAGTTGGTTCGTCGATGGGTCAATCATCTTTAAATATAAAGTACCCTCCGTGCCTCGGAAAGCACGTTAAGCCGTTGGTCCCGGCTATCGTTCGTGGTATTTTGATAGTCGTTGCGGATTATCAGAAGTCCGATAGTCTGACCAAGAGGTATCGTATTACTTAGTAGCTGATTTGCAAAGTATTGGTACGCTGGTTAGTCTAGAAGCTGACCCCAAAATGCTAAAGATGATGTTATAGTTTAGAAACTGTTTGTTGGTTTTTGGGCGTTTATCTCTTGGAAAAGTAATGTGCATATGAATAAGAATGGTGTGCAAGGGGCTGTGACAAGAGGGTTATTTGCCAGTAAACGCTGATATTGTGTGTGTGACAACGCGTAGGACACGTTTCACATGTTTTATTGATTAAACGTAATGGATTCTTCTCGGTCATTTGTTTTGTTATGACAGATATACATTTTATCTTTATGAGACATTGTAAGAGAAATTGTAACAGGTTTTGTTACAATTTCTCTTTAATACTCGCTTGACATATTATCTGTCTTCATCTGAGGTACTTTAAAGATTCTATTTATAGGCTAGGCTACTTATAAGATTAAGAATTTACTAGACCGAATAACTACTCTTCGTTAAAAGAATTCCAGGCATTCCTTTATGGTTACTTGACTACGGAACTGTAAAGGTTATGTGTAACACATTACCTACCATGTTGGACTATGTGTCCGACACTTTTTAATCAATAATCGACTTAAAGTCAAGTAACACTAAGTACATTTTTGACTTTTTCTGATTTTACCCATGGCAGTTAACGTGGTAAAGACAGCCTTACGTTGTACATCATTATCAAATCAGCCGTGAGACGTCCACTGCTGGACATAGGCCTCCCCTAATTTGAGGGTGTTGCGATAATCGCCACGCTTGGCGGGCGGATTGGCGATCGCAGTATGGTGATAAATCGCATAGAGAACGCTGCTGCCCATTCTCTAGTAAGTCCCTTAGTCGTCTTTTACGACACCCACTTGATGAAATGGAGTGATGATAGTCCGACACCACACGGACGTGTGTTATGTTGTACAGGCTGGTATAAAATAATTTTAAAGACATTTGAACAGTCAAACTAATTTAGAGATAGAATAGCGGAAACAACAGTAGGCCAAGAATCGGGCTGACAAGGCCAAGGAAGAAGTTGAAAATGAGATTCGTAGAACGATTTCTAGGTAAACATTTTACAATTGCTGTCTTCGAATATGTCTCGCTGCAGAATATCCCATTAAATATCACCATCACTTCATAAAAACAAATAGATATTGAATCAAAAATGTTGTTTCTGTAATCGTTTCGTGTGGCATGCCTTTGGCGATTAACTACATTATAAACTAGCAAATGATTATCTAAGGTTTGTGCATACCTATAATAAGTGAATCTGTACCTACCATGTAGGTAGGTACAGATTCACTTCGGATTCGGAATTCTCAGAATTTATGGTTTTTACATTAGGTACTTAATGAATGTTGTTGTAAATATATACATTGTTCAACCTTATTATGTATTGAGAATTAATTAACCTTTTACTTTTTTATGCATAAGATATTCTTGTTGATTTTTTTTTGTAGCAATATGCATAAACCCATTGCATATATGCTGACGTTTTTTTCCTAACACAGATGGTTTGCACTTTTGTGACTGGTTGTGCTGATTTGCCCCCGTGAGCCCCCGTGAGCACATGTCGGGAAGCCGTCGTGACTTTGAACTTTATGCCGCGATTCATAAAGTTTTAAGTCCGGTTAGTCAGTTTCCGAACATTTGCTGTTTTCACTTCTCAATTTGTTCTCGTCTCCAGTTCCTTCTAACACAATTAAACGTGCAGAATGGTAAAAAGATCAACAACGCAATTACTAATGCGACGATTCTTTGTCTCCTTTCTTCCAATGTCAATACTTAATTTATGTATTGAAAAATGTGATCGTAGGCGGTAAGTTCAACAAAGTCATGATCACTGTGGGCCTTGCCGTGCACTGCAAAGTAAGAGAAAGGAAGAATACTCATTGGGTGCCATTTTTGAACATTTTAAACCGTAGAAACTAATAAACTAGGCATGAAAAGATACGGTTTATTTATTTGAAAAAAAAAAGTTTTTTTTTTCAAGGTAGATCATAAAACAGTGCCTACTTCGTTTGGTTTAACTTTAGAATTCGAATCAGTGGTCTGTAAATTATAAAGTTAATAAAAAAAAAAATCAATTTAGATAGAAGAATTTTAGAAATCTGGTTTTGACTTTAGAAAACTAAGACACAATACGAATTTTCCTAGAAGTGTTGTAATGAGGAGGTTAGGTACCCACTGAATAACGATTTGACGGAAATTTTCAAACTACTATCAAATCTGTGAGTAACTGGCAATGACTTTGTTCTAAAATCAAAGTCATTTAAGTATCAATTATCGTATTGTTGTCGACTTAATTTAATACAATAACAGAATATTCTACTTTTTAATAGACTATCGATATTTATAGATACTCAGAGTCAAATTAAATTAGCTATCAAAACTGTGCAAACATGAAAGGGCTTGATATGTAAACACGATAAAATAAAAACGATTAGATGCTTTTTTGGGTTCAATCGCTGGCACTACTTGAAGTACCTATAACCTGAGAAAATGTAATCGATACAATAGAGATTTAACTCTACAAATAAACATCGTAAATGTAATAATGATAACTTCCTAAAGGCAGTCATTAGGTGTGAGGCCGCAAATGAATTTCAATTAATGAATTAACAGCTAAGTGAACAGTAATACGGGCTAGTGAATATCAAACCGATAAAGTGTTCCAGTCGCTAACTACTGTTATGAAATTAATTCAGTAATTACTGAAAGCTGTGCCATGATTTCAGAAACAGGAATTTAATGGTTCTTCGGTAGTCGTAATGCAACATCTGAGCACAAGAAATACAATAAAGGCTAGACAATAAAGGCTGATTTACACTTGTATTAGTTAATCGTGGCAAAAAGCAGCTGCACGGGTCGATCGAAGGTTAAGCTACCCTTGCCGCAGACGGTTCGTGGATGGGTGACTATCCAAAACATATCTATATGATGAGGGTTATGCATAAGGAACGCTGCTACACATTTTCTGGTAAGTCCCTTAGTCGCCTTTTACGACACTGGAAGGAATGGGATGATGCAATTTTTCACGTCCGGCAATACACGTGTGGCAAAACATAAAGATAATAAAAAATAAATTAAACAAGTAGACTGCTATCAAAAACATTTCCGGTATTCAGATGAATTTAGTAAGACTGGCAGCCGAACCCAACATAGTTGGGAAAAGGCTGGGTAGGTGATGTCAGTAATAAAAAAAATATGTATGCGTAGTCGCGCCAATTCCAATCTACTGCACAGAGTAGTGTTGCACAGAGGCTGCGGTTCCATTAAAATGTTGTTGTTTGAGGATTTATGTGATTAGTTGGCAAACTGGTGGATTTTCTAAAGTTCTATATGAAACAAATTAGTAATCGATACCTATACACACCAATGACAGCCAACACAGGCGCTAAAACCCGGACGATGTTAGAATATCTGATGCAATTTTGGTATCTTATATCTTTAAACGAGCAATTCTTGTATATATATATATATATATATAATCTGGATCTCGGAAACGGCTCCAACAATTTTCCTGAAATTTAGTATACAGGGGTTTTTGGGGGCGATAAATCGATCTAACTAGGACATTTTTTTATAAAATGTCGTTTTATTCGTGTTTTCAATGACCAACTTTATCGATAATCAACTTAACATAAACTTATTATTTTAAACACAATTTACCAAAAAAAAACCGAGCAAAGCTCGGTCATCCAGATATTAGTTAATTTAAAAGTAGATTATTTTAGTTTCTCCAACATGTAGTGTGTAGTTGTATTTAGCGTTGACGAAACCATCAGCATTAAATCCTGGTATTGGGGGACCTTGTCTTCAGCTACATCCATTTTATGGACTATAAAACATAATGGCTTTTAGAATGGCGACTTACGACGCCTTGGGTCAGTTTTAGGATATTTTTGGCGAGGAAAATTTAACCTACACTTCCTTACTTGATCGTACATTACCTCGTCCTTCGTGGAAATTATTTGGGTCACTACTCAACTACTATTTCGTTCATAAGACAGGCTATTATATAAACATTTTCAAAGATTATGACACATTTATTGCTTTACTGTGTACATTTGTCCTTATTTTTAACCGACGAAAAAACGGAGGAGGTTTTAAACATAACATTTTTACGGTCAACAGTCTATCCATGTTCGGATATGCAATATTATAAAAAATATTGTGGGTAGAAAACGTAATTTTTTCCCAAAAATCCCACGCCGATTATAAACTTTCAACTTGTGTCTGTCTCACTCATATTTACCTTCGGACATGATGCGGACTCTGGTGGTGCCAGTAGTAAAGAACAAGACTGGAGACGTATCGGACCGGTCAAACTACAGGCCAATCTCACTGGCTACCGTCATAGCCAAGGTACTTGACAGCGTGCTCAACTCGCATCTGAATAGGCATGTCAAAATTCATGATGCCCAGTTCGGTTTTCGCGCAGGACTGTCAACGGAGACGGCCATTCTTAGTCTGAAGCACGCTGTTGAGTATTACACGGATAGACAGACACCAGTCTACGCGGTTTTCTTAGACCTATCCAAGGCTTTTGACCTAGTCTCTTACGATTTGCTCTGGCAGAAGCTAAGAGACATAACACTACCACCAGAGCTCGCATCTCTCCTCAAATTCTGGTACCTTCACCAAGAGACTCGGGTGAGATGGGCAGGGAAGCTTTCGGAGCCATGCAGGCCGGAGTGTGGGGTAAGACAGAGGGGACTGTCCTCGCCCTTGCTCTTCGGTCTTTATGTGAATGCCTTGGTCGAGCGACTCAGCAGCATGCGCGTCGGATGCTATGTGGATGGTGTTTGTTTTAATAATTTGAGCTACGCGGACGACATGGTGCTGCTGGCGCCCTCGATCAATGCTCTCCGAAAGTTACTGGCGGTGTGTGAGTCGTACGCAGAGTCTCATGGGTTGATATACAACACGAAAAAGACTGAGTATATCGTCTTCAGGTCTGGTACCAGCTGTCCATCAACGGTCCCTCCTCTGTTACTCAAAGGTCACCCAATAAACAGGGTGTATACGTTTAAATACTTGGGCCACCTGGTGACAGATTCCCTGAATGACGATGCAGATCTGGAGAGGGAGCGCAGAGCATTGTCAGTCCGGGTGAACATGCTGGCCCGCAGGTTCTCTCGTTGTACAGTCGCAGTTAAAATAGCCCTTTTTAAGGCATATTGCACAACACTGTACGCGGGAGCCCTGTGGTTCAGATATACTCAAAGGGCTGGCAATGCTCTGCGTATCCAGTATAACAATGCGTTCAGGGTGCTGTTGCGACTGCCACGCTACTGCAGTGCGTCGGCGATGTTTGCCGCCGCGCGCACTGACAGCTTTGACGCAGTATGGCGGAAGAAATCTGCCTCGCTACTTCGCAGGTTGCGTGACAGTCCCAACATCATTCTGCACTCGATAGCCGCCCGGGCAGATAGTCCGCTTGTGTGGGCGTTAGCCAATCGGACGAGATCTGTTTTAGTTATTAAATACTAACATAGGCTAAGTAAGATTGTTACTAACACAATGGACCTCATTTGTAGTCTGAAATAAATAAATAATAATAATAATCAGGTGCGCGTCATTCAACACAATCATAGACTGGATGACGCTACACTTGATCGACTGCGCTCGGAAATGCAGAATAGTTCTGCTAGTAATCCTCCCCCATCTCAGAATGTCATGCATACGCCTGCCGATGTTCTGCAGGCAAACCAACATGATGAGGAGGAGGAAGTCAGGGCTATATCTGCAGATAACCTGTGCAATGTGGACATAAGGAGCATTCTGGAGGATGCGATTCGTGAGTACCGGTTCATATCACCTGACCTTAGACCACGGCTACCACGTTTGCCCATGAATAAAAAAAACAAAGCACTGGTGTGCGCTCTGGATGCGCTGCTGCCAAATTTTATTGACAGCAGTGCAGACCTTTGCGATACACACTCAATCTTGTATTGCACGGCTGTTGCGGCTTGTCGTATAGCTCGAGTTAAATTCCCAAACACTGATCGAGCTATACGACCAAAACCTGTCGCACCGGCCTGGCAATGCAGGATTGAGCGTCGTATTAATGAGGCCAGGGTGCTCATCGCGAAGCTCATCTGCTTCAGGGAGGGCAATACACGCCCAAGGGTGATGCGCTTTGTGAAGCGGGCGTTCTCGGGAACTAGTATTAGTCCCCGAGAATATGTATCCCGTGTCACAGAGCGCATCGACTTCCTGAAGCAGAAAGTTTATGCATGGGCAAACCGTATCCGTCGGTATAGGCGAAGAGTGGACCGGTTCACTCAGAACCGCATGTTCCAGAGCGATGAAAGGTGGGTGTACAGAGCCTGGGAGCGACCCAACCCAACTCAAGGTGTGACTGACGCGTGTCTACCAAATAATAACGAAATGAGTGCTTTTTGGCGAAACATTTGGTCGGTGCCCGTCAGTCACACTGAAGGACCCTGGATGCGTGTTGTTGAACAGGCATGTGAGTCAATACCAAACATGGAGGCTATTAGCATCAGTCCTTTGGATGTGGCCCGTGCAGTCCGTCCGTTGCCTAACTGGAAATCCCCAGGACCGGACGGACTGCACAATTTTTGGATCAAATGGCTACAAAGGTCACATGCCTGCTTAGCCTCACAATTCCAGTCATCTTTAGAAACTGGGTCGCTACCACTGTTCTTTACAACAGGAGTTACCCACCTTCTTCATAAATCGGGTAGTACTACGGAACCTAAAAATTATAGACCCATAACTTGTTTACCGACGGTCTATAAACTTCTTACATCCATTCTTAGAGTAAAAATTTCACACCATATTCAAAGTAACACAATTATGTCGGTGTCTCAGAATGGATGTAAGAATGGGTCCCGTGGTACTAAGGAGCTGCTCCTTATAGACATGACCATAAGCCAACAGGTTCGTAGAACTCGGAAGGATTTGTCGACATGTTGGATAGATTATAAGAAGGCCTATGACTCCGTGCCACATACATGGCTCATGAGGGTGCTAGAATTGTACAAAATAGATGCAACTCTACGCACCTTCTTGATGTCGTGTATGAGACAGTGGAGGACGGTCCTTCTCTATCCAGGATGTCCACAAATCCAGCAGATCAATGAACCGATCAGGATTGAGCGAGGAATATTTCAGGGCGACAGTTTGAGTCCGCTTTGGTTTTGCTTAGCCTTGAATCCTCTAAGCACACTGCTGGAGGATTCAGGTCTAGGCTATCGATTGAGAAAAGGTGGTCAGGTGATATCACACCTCCTTTACATGGATGATCTGAAACTCTTTGCCCCCAACAATTTGCGACTGATGGAGCTACTGAAGGTAACAGAAACGTTCAGTAGTGCCATTAGGATGGAATTTGGTGTGGACAAATGTGCAGTCATGCATGTAAAGCGAGGGGGGATTGTAGAATCCGTGGGGACCGAACTTACGGATTCTATACACCTTAGATCCCTCTCCTCAACCGAAACCTACAAATATTTGGGTATGTCGGAAGCATTAGGCATCAATGCTACCGACATGAAACAATCGCTGAGGGAACGCTTCTTTGGCCGCCTGAAGAAAGTATTTAATCGTCTTTTATCAGGCGGCAACAAGGTGCGTGCCTTCAACGGTTGGGTCATGCCGGTTTTGATGTATTCTTTCGGCATACTCAAATGGACTCAAACGGAACTTGACGCTCTGGATAGGAAGGTCCGTACATTGCTGACGGCAGATCGGATGCATCACCCACGGTCATCAGTGATGAGACTGTACATCCCGCGGAAGTGTGGGGGTCGAGGTTTCCTAAACGCTAAAACCCTCCACAACCGCGAGATCTGCAGTCTCAGGGAATATTTCCTTCAAACTGACGTGGGGATGCACCGAGATGTGGTTGCAGTGGACAAGGGCCTCACCCCGCTCTCCTTGGCGAACGAGAACTGGCGCAAACCTGCAGTATTAGATATTAAGGATCGTAAGGAAGTATGGCAAAGCAAAGAGCTTCACGGTCGCTTTTTCCGGGCTCTCCATGGGCCTGATGTAGACTTTTTGGCGTCCGTATCCTGGCTGCGTTTCGGTGACCTCTTTGGGGAAACCGAAGGTTTTATCTTTGCGATTATGGATGAAGTTATCATGACGAATAATTATCGGAAATACATTGTTAAGGACGGTACGGTTGACATCTGTCGGGCATGCCACCGTCCCGGTGAATCCATCCGACATATTGTTTCCGGTTGTTCTTGTCTTGCTAACGGCGAGTACTTGCACAGACACAATCAAGTAGCTAGGATCATCCACCAGCAACTTGCTTTGCAATACAACCTTGTGGAATCTGAAGTACCATACTACAGGTATGTGCCCGACCCAGTTCTCGAGAATGGTCACGCCACATTGTACTGGGATCGATCTATCATCACAGACAGGACTATTGTAGCCAATAAGCCTGATATTGTGGTGATAGATCGACGGGAGCGTCGTGCAAATGATTGTTGATATCGCTGTCCCTCATGACGAGAATCTCGTGAAAGTTGAACAAGATAAAAAAATCAAGTATCTTGATTTAGCACACGAGGTTGTCGACATGTGGGACGTGGATTCTGCAATCATTGTACCGATAATTGTTACAGTAAATGGGCTAATAGCGAAGAGCCTCGACCAACACCTCAGGAGGCTCTCATTGCACGGCTGGGTCAAGGGCTTGATTCAGAAAGCAGTACTCTTAGACACGGCACGTATTGTCAGGAGGTTCCTCTCTCTAGAGCCCTGACCACCGGCAGCTTGGACCCTGCTCCCGATGCCGTTGGGCCACTATTTTTTATATTTTTAAATGTTTTTTGTATAATTTTTGTAAAAATATTTAAAAATATACTTAATATGTAAGAAAATAAATAAATGATAATAATAATAAAACACATTACCAATGACATTTATATTTTTTATTTGGTTTGAAACATTTTTGTGACCATTCAATTAGATTTCCTAACGTGTAATTATTAATAATACCTTATTTTTTCTACATCTGGTAATGGTAATCCTTCGTTTACGAATACCTTAAAAAACATCACGTCTGTACGATATTTTTTTAAATAATGTTAAGGCACCAAGCTGTGTTTTCCGTATTTTATAGCTTTTCATGGTGACTTCATTTTCATAAGAGTGGCTTTTACGCTGCCTGAGTATCAATATTAGAATAGAATAGAATATAATATTTTATTTGACTTATAGAACACAAACATACTGATTTCAAATATTTGACCAATACCTTTAAAATTTTAATTATTTCATAAGAACATTTAAAATCTCTTATTATTAACATTCTAACTTACTTACGTAAATACCTTTGAACATGGAACCTATTTATATGTTTTTACTTAATTATCGACTTCAGTTATTGTCATCTGCTTGGCTTTTTCCTAACTATGCGGCGGTCGGCTTTCAGTCACACCTGATACAACTGAATACCAGTATTTTACATGGAGCGACTGCCTATTTGACCACCACAACCCATTTACTGGGCAATACGAAATCCCTTGGTAAGAATGGAAGACTCATCTATATAATAGCAATACTTAATTACAGACAAATCCAAGTTTTCACCAGAAAATAATTACAAGGAAACGAAAAACAATATCTGACGTCACAGCCGCCCGCCGTCTGGAAAGACCTTCACGTTAAGAATTAAGGCGATGTCACACTGTTACGGCCTGACGGTAACAATATTGCTCAAAGACTGGGATGTTAAGCTCAAATCACTCATTAAAAGTTTATTAAGACGCCGTCGCCAGAATTACGCTGACAGTTAAGATGGAATTAGATTTAGCGACTTGTAATCTTGGCATAATACGATTAGCTCTATCGATTTCGTTTTGATGCATGTAATTAAACAAATTCCTATTTGTCATTTTTTCGAGATGGTCAGTTAATGAACTTATGTAGTATAGAAAGAAAATGTCACCAGCCCGCGTAGCATGACCACCATAGAAAGAATTTTGTATATTCTTGGTAGAATAGAGATAGAATTGTCATGCTATGCCAGCATAAAACGGTACAAACCTTTCTACAAACTTTAATTCTGTCTTTAATCTTTCTACAATCTGTAATTTTGTCTATTCTTCCTTCAACAAAACCCATTTCTACGGTGGTCGTGCTACGCGTACAGAAAAGACAAATAATATTTTTTTTGACTAGAATATATCATTTCCGTGTGGTGCCGGACGTGAAGAATACCATTACTTCTCGTGGGTGTCGTAAGAGGCGGCTAACGACTTACTAGAGATTGGGCAGCAGCGATCGTCCACCCGCCTACCAAGCGTGGCGATTATGGCACAACCGAGTTGGGGTGGCCTATGTCCAGCAGTGGACATCTTTCAGCTGAAATAATTATGATGAAATCATCAGTGTATTGCACTAACATGTTAAGTCATACCTACGGCTGCATAGGTTCTGCAATCATAAGAAAATTAAATCTTCTTGGAGAAAGATTAAAAAGCAAGTTTACTTGCTACGACTTCTAGTCTCAACTCCGCTAGTGAGAAAAGTTAGAAAATAAAAATAAAAATTTTCCCATGAACAGCAGGTAGAAGTTATTCAAGGCAGTCTTTAAAGATAAAGTGCATGTTTCTGTAATAATAATCTCACATCACGAACGAGTAATCAAAACCGAACAATTCGCATAAAAAATACAGAGAACGACATTATCTCAGAGGACAAAAATCGCGCTCTAAGAAGGACGAAACAAGAAAATGTTCGTATCTAAAAGCCAAAGTGGTCGAATGCTACTTAGCCCTAAAGCTTATGATCGCTTACTACTGTTAGAATGTTTTGTTTTGTTAGGGTAGGTGGTATACGACCACGGGTTCCAGATTAGAATATTTTCCTGTTTCTTACTTTTTAGAGCCTGATTTTTCAGTAGTCCCTTCAAATGATACCCAACATGGCATCAATAAAAAAATAGTTCATGAATTTATGTCCTCTAGAGGGCGCCATTTTCAATTTAATGTGACGCCACATCTATACTTATAATATTATAAAGCTGAAGAGTTTGTTTGTTTGAACGCGCTAATCTCAGGAACTACTGGTCCGAATTAAAAAAATCGTTTTGTTTTAAGTAGCCTATTTATTGAGAAAAGCTATAAGCTATATAACATCACGCTACAACCAAGAGGAGCGGAGCAGTAATGAAAAATGTTGCAAAAACGGGGAGAATCGCACGGATAGGCGATTCGAAGCGACGGGAAGGGTCGGGAGAATAAGAAATTTAACGCGGACGAAGTCGCGGGCAGAAACTAGTAATTTATAAACAGCGAATAACTAAGACGCTACCAGCGACATTCTCATTTACGAAATTATGATAAGTAGTTTAGAAGGTATGAGGCAACAGATGAACATTATTTATGTTCATCGGTTGCCATGGATACCCATATACCTACATATCGTCGGTGTAATTTTGAAATGTTGTAAGGGCAAAGATTTTAATATCCCTTATAACATATGAAACTTTCACCGTCGCTATATAAATACATAACGGGCAAAAACATAACTCTTCTTTTTGCTTCGCCGTAGTCGGGTAAACATTAATTCAAACAGCAAAACTTATTTAGCTGTAGCTATCAACAACTGTAACGATCTTTGTATGTGGAGCAGGTACCTTAAATAGATGAAGCCATACCTCAAGAACTGCTCAATCAATCGCGATGTTTCATCTAGATCAGTTCCCGTAACTGCATTCAGTAGCCGTACAAGTTACAATACAATCAAATATATTGGAACAACAACTTTTGAGGACAATGACCGAGTGCATTTCTTGATAAGAATCCTCATTAACAAATGTACTGTTTCTTGTGCAGTAAATACGATCGTTTTTAGTATCGACCCATCTCCGTAATGAGAACCCATATCTTTGAACTATCCTGTCTAAATATGGAGAACTAGAACGTTCAAACCAATATTGAAGTTTACAGAACAAGTATATGCAAACTATTCGTAGAACTCTGGATTTATCAGTATTTACGTTGTTTCTCGTTAGCTTACTATCAAAATTAATGTAACACAAATGTTCCAAGAACAGAGGGGCCATTCCCGTTATTATAAGAACGTTCTCAATCTGATCTTGGTCTCAATCTGTCAGCAATACCTCGGGTTTCCCTACATTTTTGACAGATTTTTGACATTTGATTGGCGTTCGGCTGAGAATACGACCAGATTTTGAACGCGTCTTTTTAATTCCAAGAATTATTGGCCTTCAGGTCCTTATGCTCGAGCATGCTCTTCGTAGCGAGCTACGCCGTAGCAGTGCTACGAAAGCTCGGTCTCTACGCTTTTCAGACAGCGTCAATATTTTATATTCGAAAACAGTCTCATAGATAGTTGACTGTGTGTTATAAAATAAAGGGAATACTAAAATGTTATAATTAATTTGTTTACTTTGATATAACTTTTACAAAGTATTTTTTTAAGCATATATTTTGGGTAAACAGTTCAATTTTTGAGGAAATTTGGTTAGATATTGTGAGAAGCACTAAAAATAAAGACCTTGTAGGAAACTAAATTTATAAGTACCTACGGTTGAAACATAAACATCGTTAACATCCAAATCAGTATTCCGTTCATAAATGTTATTCAATGAATGTACTTGATAGACGTTAACGATGTTTGTTTAGTATGTGATGTTATTTGCAATAAATTGTTCATTATATTTTTTTTCTAATTACTTTTCTAGCACTGCATAATGACGTTCAATTGCCTTCCTGTGTAAAGAGTGACTAGTTATCTATTAATATTTAAATATGATGTAATGTAGGGACAACAATCCTACTCAAATTGTATACGACTAATATTATAAATGTGAAAGTTTATTACTTAACTAGCTTTTTCCCGCGACCTCGTCCGCGTGGAGTCCGGTTATATCGTAGCGTAACATAGCGTAGGCGAGCGCTAAGAAAGGAAATAGAATTGCACGGAAAAAGTCGCGGGCAACGCTAGTAAACTACAAAACTTCTTTAAATTTTAATGTCTGCCCTTGTGAATTGTTTATGGTCTTTGCAAAGCAGACTTTGAGGGGAAACTGTATTCGTTTGAATTCAAAGGGCAGATCATTCCGGATCAAGGGAATTCTTGGTACAAACACAGTTTCCCCTTGCGCATATCCAGTTATAACTATTTTGGTTTATGTTTTTGTGCAATTTTTGAGAATTAGTTGTTGTTTTCGTAATCAGCGACCCGATAAACCATAAAAAAGATACCGATTTTGATTTTCAGAATTTGTCACCCCTTTTCCACCTTTTAGGAGTTGAATTCTGAAAGAGCCTGAAACATTTGTTTACTCATTTATTGATAGGAGTACTCCTGTGAAGTTTCGAATAAAATAGTTTAACTAATCTTGTTTCCCCATCTATCGTAACAATGGGCGTCCCACAGGGCTCAATTCTTGGTCCTTTTTTGTTTCTTATTTATATTAATGACTTGCCTTACCTCATTAAAGATAATCATAATATAGTTTTGTTTGCGGATGACACCTCACTTTTGTTTAAACTTAAACGTCAGCAGCTGGTTACTGACGATGTTAATAGCGCGATCTCAAAAGTAGTTCACTGGTTCAATGCTAATAATTTGCTTCTTAATGAAAAAAAAAAACCAAATGTATTAAGTTTACGCTACCTCACGTTAGGCAAGTGAAAACGAATGTGTAGGGCAAAGAATTGAATCCTGAAGATAGCAATGTATTCTTGGGCTTAACTTTGGATGCCAAGCTTCAGTGGGGCTCACATATTGATAAATTGTCGAAAAAGCTAAGCTCCGCTGCATATGCTGTTAGAAAAATTCGGAATTTAACTGACATAGAGACAGCCCGCTTAGTGTACTTTGCCTATTTTCATAGTGTAATGTCGTACGGTATTCTGTTGTGGGGAAATGCCGCCGACATTCAGACTATCTTTGTCTTGCAAAAAGGGCTATTCGATCAATTTATAAATTAAGCCCGAGACACACACTCAGAGAGAAATTTAAAGAAATTAATGTAATGACTGTGCCTTCACAGTATATTTTTGAAAATCTTTTATATGCCCATAAGAATATTAAATTGTTTAAAAAATACAGTGATATCCATAGTATAAATACTAGGAACAAACACAAATTTGTTGTACCTTCAACAAGGCTCAAGAAAATAGGTGGCTCATTCAGATGTCAATGTATACGCTTTTATAATAAACTTTCAAGCCATGTTCAAGATCTAAGTCTCAATAAATTTAAATCATTCATTAAACGTAAGTTGTGCCAGAAAGCCTTTTACACTGTTAAAGATTATACAAGATTATTTTTAGTATATGCGAAACCTGAATATAGTTTTTTCAGAATCAGTAACTGAATCGATTCCAATAATTTTTACACCATGTTATATTTTGTACCAAAAATATTTAATTACGCTTCCAAGTAGGACACCGAACGACAATACGTATCCACAATCATCTGTGCGGGTCACGGCAGTTCATAGCGCGCGTGGGCGCACAGCGAGACGGCGACGACGGGTAACAGCTCCCTCCCTCGGCTCCCTCAGTTGTCCGAATGCCACCGATTGATGAGCACGTATCGCGATAACTTTGTGATTATTAATGATACAGTTTTGAAATTTTTTTCATAGATTCTTTACATAAAAATACTAGACCCGTGTTTCGGGTTTCGCATAAACAAAAATTAATGTTGTATTGAGGACAAAAAAGTTTGGGATTAAGCTGGTCCAATTTTTATTTTTAAAATATTATTGTACTGAATTATATTTTTTTTTATTATTAATTACTTTCCTTTTTTTATTAATTATTTATTGGGAATATACACTTTGACATTTTGATTATTACTTATACACTTTGACATTTTGATTATTGCTTAACTATGACATGAATATATACTCTGAGGAGTATACTATTATTATTATTTTAATAATTTTGAATGTGAGGACTATCCAGATGTTTGTTTTTTTTTTATATTTACTCATTTAATTTTAATGATAATCTGTCAGTTTGAGTACTTAATGCGGCCTACCAAAATGTCCTTTCTTTGGTATTGTTCGTCGAATCGTTGTGCTCCTTATGTTCTGAGTTGAGCTGAAAGATTACTGACAAATGCGTGCATTGTCTTGACAGGTCCACTCAATCTATATGGTTCTTTCCTCAAAAGACCATTTCAGACACCTCCATGTACATGATCCTCAAATTATTAGACAGCGACTATCTCCTGATTTTATATACACATTGACATTGATGAATTTTACCTATACAATGACATTAATATTTACTTTTAAAGTATTATATTGTTTTAATTATTGTAAATGTGAAGATTAAGTGGGAGTTATTTTTTTTTTCTAGGTTCCTTTTCTTCTCATTTATTTTTTATCACAGTCTGGCAGTTTGAGTAATTTATGCGACCTACACAAATGTCCCTTCTTTGGTATTGTTCGTCGAATCATTGACCTCCTTAAGTTCTAAGTTGAGCTGCATGATTACTGACAAATGCGTGCACTGATTGGACAAGTCAACTCAATCTGTGAGGTTCTTTCCTTAAAAGACCACTTCAGACACCAATCCACATGGTCTTCACATGATCTAACCAAATTATGTCTGGACTTTAAAAGAGACCTCTGAGTTTGTTTCGGCCTTTCTTCTCAGAGTAGTCAGATAGGAAACGCCGACTTCATCTAGTTTAAAAAAATATGATTGACGTGTAAAAGTGTTTGTACAAACCTACTTGCAAAAATAAAGTCATTTATCATTTATCATACAAACTTTCAAGCCCTTTTTCACCCCCTTAGGGGTTGAATTTTCAAAAACCCTAGGACACGTAATTGTTTATTTCAAATTGTTAACCTAAAAACAAAGTTTCAGGCTCCCAGCTCTAAAATGACGGACTTCCATACAAAATTTGAACCCCTTTTTCACCCCCTTAGGGGGCGAATTTTCAAAAATCCTTTCTTAGCGGATGCCTACGTCATTACAGCCATCTGTATGCCAAATTTCAGTGAGGTCTGGTCAGTAGTGTAGTAGCTGTGCGTTGTTAGATGAGTCAGTCAGGTTTGCCTTTTATATATTTAGCAGTGGCGAAAGCACCATGTAACACGATTCCTACCGGCTTGCCTTCGGGGATTCGCATTGGTAACTCTGTCACTATTAAAAATACAATTACATTTACTTACATTATTTTGACAGGCCTGTTGGTCTAGTGGTTAGTGACCCTGACTGCTATGCCGGAGGTCGTGGGTTCGATTCCCACCCAGGACAAATGTTTGTGTGATGAGCACGATCATTTGTTCTGTGTATGGGTGTAATTTATCTATAATATGTATGTATTTAAAAATATATAAGTATGTTTATCAGTTGTCTGGTACCCATAATACAAGCTCTGCTTAGCTTGGGACTAGATGGCGTTGTGTGATAGTTGTGGAATATTATTATTATTATTAATAGTATGTAAATAGTGGCTACTATTGTCAATAAATATAGATTACCGTGTTCAAACAAACAAACTCTTCAGCTTTATAATATTATAGTATAGATCTAAATATTATTTAGATCTATACTATACTCAGCTTTATAATATTATAGTATAGATCTAAATAATATTTAGATCTATACTATAATATTATAAAGCTGAAGAGTTTGTTTGTTTGAACACGGTAATCTCAAGAACTACTGATCCGAATTGAAAAAATCTTTTTGTGTTAAATACCTTATTTATTGAGGAAGGCTATAAGTTATATAACATCACGCTACAATCAAAAGGAGCGAAGCAGCAACGAAAAATGGGCGAAAACTAGCACGCAATTCGATGCGACGACGGGAAGGGTCAGGGGAGCAAAAATTTGACGCGGACGAAGTCACAGGCTGAAGGTAGTCACGCAATAACGGCCAAATGAATTTAGATGAAATTTGGAAAACACATAGTTTAAAAACCGGATTAAGACATAGGATACTTTTATCCCGGTAGCACGATCCTGTGGAATAAATTCTGACCTCCACGCGGGCAGAGCCCCGGACAAAAGCTAGTATCTACTAATAATAGCTAGTTATAGTGGCTATAAACTATTCGATATGATATTTGATTGAATTGGTGTGTGCAGACTGTCAACATTGTTAGATATACGTGGTTTCGCCTTCCCATATATTGTAGCTTCCGGCTCTGCCATATCTATTAGTAGACATTTTATTCATGTACCTATGTTTTTGTTTACTAGTTGACTGCATTATTACTATGCTATGTTTATTTCATGTTGAATGAAAGTTGGTATATTTTAAATTAAATTCGATTTTATCAACCTAATTAAAAAAAAATACAAGACAATAAGATCGCTTCATTTGAGTAGTAAAACCAGTAATGTGGTGACAAGTTTACAAATTCAAACATCGCAGATAATTCACATTATCTACATTTGAGTAGGTACCTAAGTACGTTAGTACCTTTTTGCCAAAGAGTTAGAATTGTCATTCAACCAGTGTGTTAGTAGCCATACTACACTAGCAGCAGTACAGTACTCGGAAACGTGCCTAGAAGACAGCTTCTAGGCACGTTTCCGAGTGGCAGGGATGCGGACGAGTATTTCGACGCCTAAGGGCGTTTGGCCACCGCAGTCGTCACCGAGAAACGAGATAATTCGTACTGAATGTAACGTTCCGGTGACGGTGATTGTTAGTTCACTGCAACCGAGCTCAGTGGTTCAGTATGTGATAAAAAAAAGTAAATAAAAGCCGGGCGAACGGCACCAGTGTGACGGCAGTGTGTGGACAAGGTCAAACGTGTTTTGTATTGGCGGCACATCAGATCATCATAATATTGGGCCGATTTCTAACGTTTGCACTGAATTACTCGAAACTTCGTCGGCGGGATGACAGCGGTGCTCGGGTCTCAGACGTGCGGTAGACAGGTAGCCATGGTAAAGAATGTATCGATTTTTCGCTGCCGTCACCTTGTTCTCGTTGAGATACCGGTGATAACTGCGGTGGATAAACGCACTAATTATTATTTTGATTTTATGTTTATTCGTATAGTAAGTAATTTAATTTAGTACCTAATGTAATAGTTATTCGTGTTATATAGCCGCATTTTAATGATAAAATAAACTCATAAAAATAATAAATAAAGCAATAATTTAAAAAAAGCACGTATGGAATACCTCGTAAGGTGAATGTATTCATTGTATGCTAAAGTATTGTTACGTAGATCGTAAAGTCTAGAAACATCACGCAAACTCCGTCTCGGAAAGGGGCAGTGTGACGTAAATCGAAAAGTCTAGAAACATCACGCTAATTCCATCTAAGGACGGGGCAGTGTTGGAAACTTCTGGAAATGACACGCTAACGCCATCTGTTATTGAGTAGCAAGTACTACACGAAATTGTACGTAGACGCTACTGCCATCTATTGTTGAATAGTGGCATTAAACAGTTCGATGGAAGTTACTAGAAGCTTCTACGCTGTGGCAGTGTCGAATGTTCGAGAATGTTCTGCTCGGGATATAAATAGCGGATTGTTGGGCCGACGAGCAGTTCGATTTCGGAAGCGAGCGAATACGATTCAAGTGATACAGTACAAGCTAAACAAGTGATTCCAAGTGACGTTTCTTGTAGTTGCGATATTTGTGTTTATTTAATTAAAATGTGTTGTGTGTTTTGGTAAATTGGTATAAATTAATTTATCCCGAACCCCAGCTCGTAACATTTGGTGTCAGAAGTAAGGGATAAATTATGCCAGTTTTACCGAAGGAGGATACGGAAGGTATCCGTACCAGGAGTCAGCGCCAGCAGGAGGTGGATCAGAGGCGGTTTGAAGGAACTTCTAGACAGACACCTGGGGGTAATCAGCCGATGACGGAGCCAGTCTCCCAAGCGTCTGGTGTTGCTACAGCATCACCAGCTATGGTTCTTTCTGCGCTAATGGCGATGCTGCAGGAGCAGGCCCGCCGACAGGAAGAACAGGCCCGCCGACAGGAAGAACAGGCCCGCCGACAGGAAGAACAGGCCCGCCGACAGGAAGAACAGGCCCGCCGCCTACAGGAACAGCTGCAGCAGGACAAAGAGGAGCAAGCTCGCCGACAGGAAGAACAGGTCCGCCGCCTACAGGAACAGCTTCAGCGTGATAAAGAGGAGCAGGTTCTCCTTTTGAAAGATCTGCACTCGACATTTGGCAAGGACATCAAAGCCATGAAGGAGACTGTTCAGGTACATGAAAATCGTATCTCCGAGGCCGAAGTCCAGATCGCTGATATACGAAAAGCGCTTGGAGTTCTGAAAGCTGGAGAACGGACTACGGCTTCGATAGTTGCTGCACCTTCCGTGCGCGGGTTTAAAGTGCCACCCTTTGACGGAACATCTTCCTGGTCGGCATACAAAATTCAATTTGAAGCTGTCATGGAAGCAAATGGGTGGACAACAGGCCAAGCCATGACCGCGCTTACTTTGGCCCTTCGTGACCAGGCTTTAACTGTGTTAGAGGCTCTCGGCAAAAATGTAACCTACGAGCAGCTCGTTGAGGCGTTAGAGGCCAGATACGGTGACGCGCACCTGGAACACGTTTTTCGTGCCCAGTTGAAGGATCGTGTGCAGCGCAGTGGTGAAAACCTGCAGCAGTGGGCCCTGGAAATCGAAAAGCTGGTTCGAAAGGCGTACCAGACTGCGCCCGCGCTCATCGAGGGTATACTAATTCAAACCTTCATAGATGGCATACGGGACCTGGAAGTAAGGGCAGCTGTGAGACTCGGGCACCATGAGACCCTCAAGGACGCCTTGGCCCATGCGTTGGAGGTGGAGGCAGTTAGGCAGGATCATCGAACCCATCGCATTAGGGAGGTTGCGGCGTCACCTGTTCGTGACCGTGTTAGGTACAGCCCTAGATGCTACACTTGCGGAGAAAAAGGCCACCTTCGGTCAAGTTGCCCGAGGCGAAGCACAACTAACGAAGACCAGACCCAGGAAAGAAGGGCGGCTGATGTCACCACCCAGCAGCAGGAAAACTAATAAACGCCAGGACTGCGGGGCGGGTGCTGGCTGGTGTTAAAATAGCCCCAAGAATTTCGGTCTCACAAGCCCATGATGGGAACACCCTAGTCATAAAAGGTGAAGTGAACGGAAGACCATGTAAGCTGACATTGGATACTGGAGCTTCTCGCACGGTTGTCAGTTCCCAACTAGCGAATCGTTTTCTTGGGGACTTCTTCGGTAAGCATGACGGCGTAAATTTAGTAACAGCTACCGGTCAGCACATAACCATCCGTGGTGAGAAGGAGGTGGAGTTAAAACTGGGTAACACAATCTACCGGCATAAAGTCATCATGGCCGACATAGTAGACGACTGCATCCTAGGTTTGGACTTCATGCGACAGCACTGTTGTGAGATTGACGTTAATCAAGGAGTTCTAAAATGTGGGTCAGAAGAAGTCTTCATGGAAGGTGCACCATCAGGGAAAGTGTACTGCTTGAAGAAGATTGTTCTTCCGCCCCGATCGGAAACAATAGTTCCAGTTAGTCTTCCACATAATTCTGGACAGAAAAACCGATGTATTCTCATTGAAGGATTGGATGAAAACCTTCCATGGAAAATTGCGCGGACCTTGGTAAAGGCAATCGACGTTGCAGCCATACGCATACTGAACCCAAGTGAAAAGGAGCAAGTGATCAAGAAGGGTACATTGATGGGTTCCTGTGAGGAAGTAGCTTGGATGCGTGAATGCCAATATCAGCCTTCTCAAAATAACACCCAAACTGCAAGATTTAACGTGTTAAATCTTTTGGAAGACTGTCGTAAAGATTTATCAGAAGAAGAAAGAGAGAAGGCTAGGAAGATGCTTCTTCAGTATACAGACATATTCTCTAGAAATGATGCAGACATAGGGAAGACTGGATTGGTTCAACACAGAATTGATACCGGAAACGAGTTACCAATACGACAACGACCAAGAAGACTACCAGTGGCAAGAGAAAAGGAGGTCGATACCATGATTAAAGGAATGGTAAAGGATAGAGTTATAGAGCCTTCGTCTAGTCCATGGTGTTCTCCTGTGGTCCTGGTGAAAAAGAAAGATGGTAGCATGCGGTTTTGTGTAGACTATCGTCGATTGAATGACGTTACTAAGAAAGACAGCTATCCACTACCCCGGATCGACGACACACTGGACACGCTGTCAGGAATGAAGTGGTTCACCACGTTAGACCTAAAAAGTGGCTACTGGCAAGTGGAAATAGACCCTAAAGACAAGGAGAAAACTGCATTTTCTACGGGAAAGGGACTATGGCAGTTTAACGTTATGCCATTCGGATTGTGCAATGCTCCTGCAACTTTTGAAAGGCTAATGGAGCTAGTTCTCACTGGACTAATTGGAGACGCCTGCCTTGTCTATTTAGATGACATCATCATCGTGGGCCGCACATTCGAAGACCACCTTCAAAATCTGGAACGTGTTCTATCAAAAATCCGAGGAGCCAATCTTAAGCTAAGTCCAAAGAAGTTTCATTCTTCAGACAGCAAGTAAGCTTTTTGGGGCACATGGTTTCGAAGGAAGGAGTACAAACAGATCCTGAGAAAATCGTCGCCGTCAAGGAATGGCCAGTCCCGAAAGACAAGACGCAGGTCAGGGCATTTTTGGGTTTGTGCTCGTACTATCGACGGTTTGTCAAGAATTTTGCTGACATTGCCAAACCCCTTCACAAGCTTACTGAGGAGAAAAGACCGTTCTGTTGGGATGAGAACTGTGACATCGCATTTCGAGATTTAAAGGAACGTTTGTGCAATACCCCAATTTTAGGCTACCCTGACACAGAAAATGAATTCATAGTTGACACGGACGCAAGTAATACTGGAATTGGCGGTGTGTTATCTCAACGAAAAGGAGATTATGAAGTTGTGATAGCTTACTTCAGCAAATCTTTATCAAAGCCAGAAAGAAATGATTGTGTCACGAGACGCGAACTTCTTGCCGTAGTAAAGACATTACAGCATTTCAGCAAATACTTGCTTGGACGCAAATTCCACCTGCGAACTGACCATGCTGCATTAAAGTGGTTGTTGCAGTTTAAGAATCCAGAAGGACAAGTGGCGAGATGGATTGAACTGCTACAAGAGTACGACTTCGCAATTGAACATCGTAGTGGGAAGTCTCACGGTAACGCGGACGCTTTATCAAGAAGACCTTGTCCTGAAGACTGTAAGCATTGTGTCAGGCAAGAAGATAAGGAAACAGTACCTGTCAGGATGTTAAGAACGGACCTTAGTGACGAGTGGAAGGAAACCCTACGGCATGCCCAGCAGAGTGACACAGATATCAGGCCAATTCTCGAGTGGATTAAAGCTAATGCTCCCAAACCCAAATGGTGTGATGTTGCAGCGATGAGTACCACCACAAAAAGTTATTGGGCACAGTGGGAGAGCCTGGTGATCCAGGATGGTGTCTTGTGCCGAAAATGGGAAAATGCTCGAGGGAATAGCTGTCACCTGCAAATGGTAGTCCCAAAAATGAAGGTACCAGAAGTTCTACGGCTCTACCACAATGGTTCTTCAGGTGGTCATATGGGAGTAAGAAGGACTCTGTTAAAGATCTGAGAAAGGTTTTACTGGATCCATTGTCGAGAGGATGTGGAGGACTGGTGTCGCAGATGCACCAGTTGTGCAGCGGTAAAAGGACCACACACACGCAGCAGGGGTGCATTGAAAGTGTACAACGTAGGCGCCCCCTGGGAACGAATAGCACTAGATGTCGCTGGGCCATTCCCCGAAAGTGAAAGTGGAAATAAATATTTCATGGTTGTCATGGATTACTTCACCAAGTGGCCGGAAGTCTTCGCCATCCCTAATCAAGAAGCTGCAACAGTCGCTGATAAATTAGTCCACGAAGTCTTCTGTCGGTTTGGGATACCCTTGGAAATCCACAGCGATCAAGGAAGGAATTTCGAGTCTCAAGTGTTTCAGGAAACATGTCGGGTTATGGGTACTCACAAAACCAGAACCACTTCATACCACCCACAATCTGACGGAATGGTGGAGAGATTTAATCAGACCTTGGAAAGATATCTGGCAAAAGTTGTAGCAAGCAGACAAAAGGATTGGGACAAGCACATACAACCGTTTCTTCTGTCATACCGAAGTGCAGTTCACGAGAGTACAACTGTGACGCCAGCCTTCGCGAACTTTGGAAGGGAGTTAAGGTTACCAGCTGATCTAATAACCGGCATTCCCCCTGATTCACCACGGAGTATAACAGATTATGCAAATGATCTGCGCAACAAGATGAATGACGTATATGAGCATGTCAGAGAATCAGGCCAACAGATGTCCGAGAGAATGAAAACTCGTTATGATCGGAAGATGAACAATACTGGCTTCGACGAAGGTTCGCTAGTGTGGTTGCATAACCCAGTGCGCAGCAAAGGAAAG
The DNA here is from genome assembly GCA_932294355.1 of Aporophyla lueneburgensis. Lineage (NCBI taxonomy): Eukaryota > Metazoa > Arthropoda > Insecta > Lepidoptera > Noctuidae > Aporophyla > Aporophyla lueneburgensis. Next base: position 12,528,512 of record OW028746.1, on the reverse strand, counting down.
TCCCCTAAACTGCAGGCAAAATGGGACGGGCCGTACCGAATTGTGACCAAGATCAACGACATCACTTACCGAATACAAAAGGGTATGCGAACTGCACCTAAAATTGTCCATGTAGATCGATTGGCACGATACTACGGGAATAATGATGCTCGGGACGAGCATGTCTAAGGAGGGGGCAGTGTTACGTAGATCGTAAAGTCTAGAAACATCACGCTAACTCCGTCTCGGAAAGGGGCAGTGTGACGTAAATCGAAAAGTCTAGAAACATCACGCTAATTCCATCTAAGGACGGGGCAGTGTTGGAAACTTCTGGAAATGACACGCTAACGCCATCTGTTATTGAGTAGCAAGTACTACACGAAATTGTACGTAGACGCTACTGCCATCTATTGTTGAATAGTGGCATTAAACAGTTCGATGGAAGTTACTAGAAGCTTCTACGCTGTGGCAGTGTCGAATGTTCGAGAATGTTCTGTTCGGGATATAAATAGCGGATTGTTGGGCCGACGAGCAGTTCGATTTCGGAAGCGAGCGAATACGATTCGAGTGATACAGTACAAGCTAAACAAGTGATTCCAAGTGACGTTTCTTGTAGTTGCGATATTTGTGTTTATTTAATTAAACTGTGTTGTGTGTTTTGGTAAATTGGTATAAATTAATTTATCCCGAACCCCAGCTCGTAACAGTATATTGAAAAGTATCGTAAACCCGGCCGCACAATCACTCGAATTTTAATAAACTTATTAAAGTAATATTATCATTTATAAAAGATAAACCAAAGTGAATGCTCAGCGCCTCCTAATCATTTTCAAACGGTACAATCCATTAGACTAAACGGTTAGACAAAACAGTTACAACTGAGTAGTACTTTACTTCCTCGGGACACCGCCATTTTGTCAAAAATTACTTAAAGTAGTAAGTCAACTTGAGACTTTAGGCGGCGACAGCGGTTGTTTCCGCATCAGTCACTCAGCAGATTTACAGTAATCCCTTGAAGCCCTTGTTATGCTCTGATGCACTCAGTCGAATTTACATTTAAATCTCAATGCTGGTCCTGCTTCACAATAACTTCATTTTTATTTGAAAATACTGTTGGAGCTGCTGAAGATTGTAAGACAATCTTTGCATTGTTTAAAGTCAATCTCGTTTGTGTTGTATATTTGCATAGCACAGGTGTGAGTCATTATTCATAACAGGCCTCCTCTTGTTGAGAGCGAGTGGGCCATCCACCACGAGGACCCAGTGCGGCTTGATAGATTACACGCCCTTGATTTTTTTTTTTTTTGGTTGTTAGTCATGCCGGTTTCTTCACGATGTTTTCCTTCACCGTTTTTAGAGCAGAGGTTATGAAATAATTTACACAAAGTAAAGTGCCTGCTTGAGTTCGAACTCACGACCTACAACTCGTGAGTCGCGGCTGTTACGACTGGTCCCCACTGTCCAGGTGTGAATCCTATATGCTATAGAGCTATCGTTTACCGCGTTATACGTATATTTCTTTCATTGACTTGAATGTGCCCTGGCGGCTGAGATTATGCCATGCTCACTCAAATGTCTCGCTGATGGTGGTGCATGTCTTGAATCATTTAGCTTCCATCAAAATGGTAGAATTGGAAAGCGCTGATCCATGCATCGTGTCCATGAACGTGCGCCGTCAGTGGGATTGGTCAATACAGGTTAATTTAATTTTGCTTCCATTTGCAGTACGCTGGATATATTATAAATTTTACTTTATTAATGAAACTAATATTTTGTAACACATGGTTTAAAAGGAAGGTGAAGATTTTTGATCGAAGGTGAAGGCTGAAGAATGATGTGATAAGAGAACGGTGTGGTTTAAGGCCAGCTTACTCCAAACAATTTTGAAAAAAAACGTTTTTTTTTGTTTCATAAATTGCTACTGTATACTCGTAGAAATAGTATAGAATTAGTCCCGAAGGTCAGTAAGACCAAGAAGCAGGTATAAAAGAGTGGGGAGCGCTGCGGTAAATGCGGTAATTTTTCACGAATAAAAACTTTGAACTGATTTTTCTCCGAACCACGTTTTTTCGCATGGATGACACTCTCATTTCGATATGAACCAAACGGCATTTTACTCTTTAGATGTCTGGCTATGGCCTCAAGCAGAACCAGAAATATTCATTATTATTTAAAAAAGTTATAAACAATCAAAAGTAAAAAAAAAGGGTAATAAAAATATCAAAAGTCTGCCATTTTGTTTTTTTTTCATTGAAAATGTTTCATTCTGCTTGAGGCCATAGCCAATTCAATACAGAACATGAAACCGTTTTGTTTTTTGCTTTCAAATAATTTTTTTCCAAGAAATTATGTCATCCATCTACGAATTAGATGAGTTTCAGCAGCCATTTTCAGGACCGCTATTTTGAAAAATAAAAAAAGAATTTTTTTCAAGTAATTTCATATATGTGCTTTCATATGTAAAAAAAATATTACTCAACATATTGTGTACTATAAATAAAATGTATTGAAAGAAATTACGTTTTTTGGAGTAAGCTGGCCTTAAAAGAAGATGTAGTGACAAAAATTGAAAAAAGTATGCTTAGATAGTTTGGTCTTGTTGGGAGGATAAATGAAGGACGGCTCACAAAAGGTATTTACAAGGCATATGTGAGTGGAAACACCGGGAGGGGACGCCCTAGGTGGACATATAGTGACCTTATTGGTGATGTTCTTCAGAAAGCTCAGGTACGTAGTACTCGCAACTGGCGTGTGTGTATGACCAATTGTATGAACCTAAACGAGGCAAAAGCAGTGTGTAGAGATCGTAGCACGTGGCGTTCCATAGTTTCTGCGTGAGTAAATAGTGTATGTAAATAGTTTAAAAGACTGGCCATGGAGCTTTTTGTCCGTTATGTTCCGGAATGGACATAACTTTATATCTCTGACTGACGACTGACTGCTTGAGAAATCAAAAGTGCCTATTCATGATTAAAATTGAAAGTAGTGTTCGCCTAGTGGTGAAATTAGACCTTAATTAATTTAAAATTTAATGTATTTCAAATGTATTATAATATTAAAATAACAGCTTTCTCAAATTTAAAATTTCATACTCCTCCGTCCGCGCAAATTTCGTAAATAGGGGTACAAAGTTTATGCTTTTTTTTTTGGATGGGACATCATCAAATTACTTCTCCCGCTCTGGGCGGAGCGGAAGGGCGTGTCAGACTTTTACTGAATAAAACCCACCCGTGTTCCTTCAGTTGCCCATGTGCCAGGGTCACAGTATCTCTTTCGAACAATCTCGCGACCCCGGAAGTTTATGCTTCACGTATTAATTTATAGATGGTTTGCGTTTGAGTTCAAACAATTTCATCAGGTATTCCACTTATAGAACATATTTCAACGGCACTTGACTGACCCTGGTGGTTTGATTAGTGTACAAACATTTCGCTTGTAATCCCAGTTTGCTTAAAAGTTTACCGTCGCCGGAATAACGAGATTAATTCGGTTATTTCGGCGATGGTAAACTTTCCTCGTTTGCCTTTGTTATATTATAATAACCATAGTCTACTGAAATTCCGCCAGAAGAACCAAAACACTCAACGTATTTTTTTTTTCTGAACAAGATTAAATTATTTCCAGTATTACATTCTCGTAACTTTTATCAAACATTTTCTACGGAAATAAGCTCAAAGATATTAAAAACATTTTACTGAAACTGCGAATACCGTAGGGACAAGGGCTTGAAGCCGTGTTAATGACGTGAAGTGTTTTATTTTGCAGAGTAAAGCACTCGACCTAGTGTGCTGGTCTGTTGTTCATAGTCATAATTATAATTGTTAATTAGCTTAGAAAGTAGGTAACATACAAAAAATGTGATTACAGAACTTGTGATCCCTGTACAATAACTTAAATTAGACAAGCAAACATTCATAGAACATTTTGTAAAAATAATGAACATGTCAGTAAAATTAGAGAAGCCAAAAAATTAAGCAAAAATGTAAAGATTAGTGTCATTATAAAAATCGTTAATTGAATAAAACAATCACTTGTCAAATAATAGGACTGTCAGTTTCTTTTCAAACATTTAGATCGGATTTTTTTTATAGTATCTGGTATTTTGTTTATATGCTGGGGCCCATGGCGAACACACTTTTCTTAAGAAGTTTTCTAAATATTGTCTTTAGTTTTTCTCGGGAGATTGTATAGTGAACAAATAACGAAGCGTAAGCACGAGCCAATGTTAGCTCGGTGTCGGCGTATATTCTACAGTCTTTAGAACGTTTTACGACTTTGAGAGCTGAAGGAACAACATTTTTTATTTTATCTTCGCAAAGTATAAAACAAAATCATTTCCCGCGTTTGTACGCATAGTTCTTTTAAACTACGCAATGGATTTTAATACGGTTTTAATCAATAGGCAGAGTGATTCAAGAGGAAGGTTTATAATTATAATACGCGGGCGAAGCTGCTGAAAAGCTATTTATTATATATAAAGAAGCTTTTACTACACGAATAATTCCTTTTTTAGCGTGGGTTTATAAAACACAATTTCATAAATGCACAATCACTCTAAACTAATTCATGTGGTACGCTCCATAATAACGTTACAGTGTTAACGCCACTTTTAAACCAATTACTTCAACAATTTTTCATCAATTTTATATAAAAAATTATGATGTTTTTTTAATCCTGTTACTTAATAACATTGAAATTTGAATTATAATCTTTACATAATACAAAACAAAGTTGCTTCCCGCGTCTGTACGTTTACATTTTTAAACTACGAAACGGATTTTAATGCGGTTTTCATCAAAAGACAGAGTGATTCAAGAGCAAGCTTTATGAAATAAAGGCAAAAGCTAGTATGAAATAATAGTTATTTGTTATACAAGAGTGCAAAGTTGCTTTTTAACCGCGTGTTCAATTTTGATGACCGAGCAAGCGAAGGATTCTAAAATTGAATCACGAGCGCAGCGAGTGATTCAAAATTAGAATCCTGAGCGTTAGCGAGGGAATCAAAAGAGCACGAGGTGAAAAATCTTTGCACTCGAGTGCAACAGGTAGAGTAGAGTAGTTTCATCCCACCTCAGCGAGGAAATGACTAAATATGCAAAAAAAAGCATTTCAATCACAAGATACTTTTATTTCAGTTTAGGTATTAACATTTATTATGTACTACATAATGATAGGTAAGTATTACAGAATAATCTTTAAATTATTTCAAATGATACTTAGGTATAATTAAGAAAAATTGAAAGTAACGTTGCTACAGTTACTAAAAGTCGAGTGTAATCTTTTTGTTAGGTACTGTAATGTTGGTGACGTGAAAAGTAAAATGGCGCGCGTAAAGCAAATTAAAAAAAAAGTATATCAAGAAGGTTCCGAGTCTAAGTTTTACAAATTAGAAAAAGGTTGAATGATAAATTCGGCACCATGGAGATAGAAGTAAATAGATTTAATGATGTTTTTAATTCACAAACTTAGTGCACACGATGTTCTAAATTCAATTTACTTTATTCTCTAGAGAATAAAAACGGCTTTTCCACTCAGATATTGAAGATTAAAAATACACTTTCCGAGATGGTGGGATGAAAAGTACTTTTATCTTCACTGTACTTGTAATGGACAACCTTTGATCGCTGAGTTTCATTCATTAGCACACTTATACATACTCTAACCGTGTAGTGCCGGATGAAAGAAATACCACCATCCCATTTCTTCCCGTGGGTGTCGTAAAAAGCGACTAATGAACCTAGAGAATGGGCAGCAGCGTTCCCTACGCATTTTACCACCATACTGCGATCGCCAACCCGCCTGCCAAGCGTGGCGATTATTGCAAACCCGCCCAAATTGGGAGAGGCCTATGTCCAGCAGTGGACGGCTTTCTGCTGAAATGATGATGGTGATGACACACCTAACTACTCTTTTAGATTGTTAATTACTAAATAATACTGTTATGTGTCATAATAGTCTCAAGGGCACTTGAGTGATAATATCTGGCAATGATTTATCAATTACTTTCAATCAATTTAATAGTTTCAGAGGCCGTCAGAGAATGTTAGTCTTTCTCTCTGTCTCGTAATTTAAAAATGAAATATCTTTTATTAGTGAATTAGTCCATGTTCGCGGCGGCATAAAAACACTAAGCGCAATTTTTTCCCAACGTTAACAGTGTTCAAACGAGCGTTATTAAATTACTTCAAACTGATTCTTTGTGCAGTGTGGACGTTTGATATGTTTCGCAAAATGTGTTTTAAATAGCGAGTAAGGAAGCTGCTGGATAATTCCATTGTTTTCCTCTGTTTGGTACAAACGACATACCTTAGCTACTGTTGCCGGGCCGAGAGTTGTATGGCTAGGGGCGAGCTTAATCGCAGGCGCAAGGCGCCCCCGGGCACTAACAAGCCTTTCCGCTACATGCGGTGCTCTATAGGGCGTCGACAGATATTTTCCTCTGCTTTTCGTGGAAATTAAATGGGTCATAATAATAATAATGATCAACTCGGAGTTGTGTGTGATGCTCGCCACATGCCACGTCAGCTGTTTCCACGGGGTGAAAAGCGAGCAGTGGAATGTCGCTTAGCTACGCTGAATGTATACGTTTTTATACTAACATCATCATTCTCTTGCCCTTTTTCCAATTTATTTGGGGTCGGCGCAACATGTCTTTTTCTTCCACACTTCTCTATTAGTCGTCATCTCAGTAGTCACCCCCTTACTATCCATATCATCATTCACACAATACATCCATTGTTTCTTTAGTCTCCCTCTAATCTTTTAGCCATCGACATTCATACTAAGAAATATCCTCACAAAATTTTCCTCATTTCTCCGTACAACACCTCCACCTCCGTACTCCGTACAACCACTTCCACACAACTTTTCAGCTAATGATACCAGTTTTTAACTTCCTTTTATGTATAAACGTATTCATAGCAACAATGAATACCTTTTGATATTACATTAATATTAAAATAATTCATGCGTACAAATAATAGTTTTCTTATTCAATGTAAGCCTTATCCCTTCACAAATAACTCGTAACACGGTTGGCTCGACCGGGGGGAGGTACAATGTTTTTAAGGAATACCAACGCTCCCTTCGCTAATGTATTATGGCTTTCTTTTGCTTCGCATAGACTTCGTAACATTTAGAGCGTTCAATTTAACCAGTCAATTACCGTAATTACAGACACAATTAAAAAACCATTGTGTCGATACCAAATGTCAGGGACTTAGAAGTTAAATATTTTTATTTTTGTATGAAAATCTGATGAACTAAAATATGATGAATTTTTAAGAGTCATAGAACAAAAGTTGTTGATTATGATGTTAGTAACATAGTCCAGAGAGGTTGCCGATGTTTTACAAATAACCCTGTATAACAACTAAATTGTTGCGCTTCGAATGGTAAGTGAGCCCAAGGTTTGGGGTGGGAATAGATTGGCACCGCATCAGAAATAACCTTGATATTGTGAATGTCTATGAGCGGGGGTGGTTGTTTGACATCAGGTGTCTGGCAGGCTAGTTCGCTCCCTTGGATACTTAGATGACTCATTTTCTGAGTCATCTAAGTATCACTTCATCCTTGATCTTAGATATATGACAGTGTATCATGTCCTTTTAAGACGATGACAAAGCTTTGCGCCTACATACCACAAACAACATAGAAAATAATGCGTCGCAATACATATCAAACCTTTTATCTTCCATCTTCATGCTTCTACAAAGCTTCGAAAAGCTTCTTGATACTTTCCAGGATAGGAATACTATTGTTATGTTTCTTGCCATCAATTTTCTATTGTGGTATGGAAGTAGACTGACCAAATATTGAGCAAAATATAGCAACTTTAGAATATGACGTCGTCTTTTCGTAGTAGGAAGTGTAGGAACTTATATAATTTCGAATTCCATTAAATCTAATAATGTGTTTAAAGTATTTTTTAAATCAAATTGGGGAAGGAATCTCAGAACCAGTGGAGTTCCCTTCCGATGGAGTAACGAGCAACAAAAAAGTGGTTACGAGTTATTCCCACAGCGCGTTATAACTAACGCTTGTGAGGGGTTTTTAAAAATAAAAAGTGACAATCTTTATTATTAATTGAGGCAAATATTGTCGAGGTTTAAGTTCTTAGACCAAAGGAATAAGATCGCTTTTTCATATAAACTGTATCCCGTATTTTCACCGAAGGATGGAATCTTGAAAAATCGTTTAGGATGTCTGTCGGGGCCATGTGAACAGATGTACAGACGCCAGCACATCAAGCTACCCGAAACTGTCAAATTTTCCCAATCCATTTTGAACCTAATGCTATAGCGATAAAGTTGAAAACCTATTAACGAAATTTGATAGATTGTATTAGCTATACGCGCACTTTTTATTTGTTCCATTACGAGCGCGCCACGCGTTTTTACTCCGACACGATTTATTACGACCGCGAGTGCGATTTTTTAATTAATTTTATAGATTTTTTTAAAATGAATTCTTATGGAAGAACAGAGTTTCCTGGTATGAGAAAACATTCTTTTAAAGTTAGTGAACTTTGTATGTTCCTCAATTATAAATTATATTCCTTGTTGAGTTTTGAGATATTGTTTTGCATGTTGTTATTGCATATTTTTTTAATGAGATTTACTAAGGAAAATGTATTATTGCTTATTGTAAAGTAGCGAAACAATAGCAATGGTTCCGATCCAGTCCATCGGCTTGCTACCCTCTTCCAGCGCGGCCCTAACCCGAGGTGTCCCCACAGGGGGTGCCCTTATCATGTAGTCGCTTCAGTCTTCAGTTTTGGCACCCTGCCTGGCCTTAATTAATTAAGGTGGTCACAGGCAAGTTCAGTTAAGCAGCTAACAGCGTCCTAGGTTGACTCGAGAGAGGTCAATCCAAAAAAAAAACAATAGCGAACACACGTAAAAGTTTGAACGAACGACTAACTCTAGATACTACTATCATTATTATAGCTACTTCTGCTATCATTGAACAAAATCTGTCATGTAATAAGTTCCATTTATTCAGTGGTCTCATACGCAGGTCGACCGGTCGCGCAGTTTGTTACAAGATCGTTTGTCGGCATTGGACGGCATAATATTTCCTAGCACGCAACTAGATTGCATCTACTGATGACTTCCATTTTCCACTGTCATAGTTTTCAGGTCGTTCTAAAATTTCCTAGTTATATTAATGGCTTCCATTACGCGACGACGGTCGTTAGGACAAGTCAAACAGTGGGGTTTGATGGTTAACGTTTGATAGCGTATGGGCCAGGGCTGTGTAAATGTTCCGCCATGCAATCGGAAGATTTATGCAATCGCGTTAAATTAATGACGTAATTTTAAGGGTGCCCATTGTTCCCGTTGTTGGCCTTCCATTTATGTCTCACCTTTGTAATTACCCCAGTGGACAGGTGTACAATATTATGGTTTTATTGTTAGCAACTACGTTAATTAAAATAACGAACTATTATATCCGTTTTAGCATACGACTGTTCATGACATTGAAATGTTTCATTGGGTTGTTATTATCATGATTTGTCACTCAAATGTCTGTATTGTTACATTGTGGTCTTACAAAATAAATGATTATTAACTAGCTAGGCAACTACTTTGTTTACTAAATTTATTTATAAAAACACAGCCACACCACATACATTAATTAGATACTTATTTTCTTCATACTTATATAATATCAAATAACTAATAATCTTAATAACTAAAGGACTAATGCACATGAAAATGACGGCATACATAGCATTGATTAAAATATCTTGCTGCCTTGAAATACTAAATTAAACTAAAAAAAAAACAAACGAAACTAAAAACAAAATAAACTAAAACGGACTGGTGCAAATAACATGAAAAAAAGTTAAAATAATAAAAAAAATGAATAAAAACTCTACAGTGTAAGTAAGTATGCAAAATGTGGGTAAGCAGTTTGTGTTAGGAATGATTTGTAGGTCAAAATAGTGTCCTTGTTTATTTTTTGTACTTGTACTATTGTATTCAGACAGTGATTTTTAAACTACTGTATTAAATTACTTGTTTAAAACCCCAATTGTGGTAAGAAATACGTAACCGTAGGTATAAAATGATTTTTTTCTAGTATTCTAAGATTTTGCTGACGTCGGGACTTTTACTACTTTCTTGTTTGCAGTTTAGCTAGGTCATGTTTTATGGAGCACACTCCCATGGCCCATGAGGCCATGACGCAAAGAGATAGTCGGTTTGATTACTCTGACGGGGCGTTTAGTAGATAGTCATCCAGGGATCAATGGTGATGGCTAATTGATTACAGAGTTATATAATAAGATACAAACGCAAACTCACGCTTTCTTCCCATGGGAGAATATTGGCTCAGTAGTTCCTGCTTGCCCGGTAGAAACTACTAAACCAAAACTCTAATAAAATAAAGCGAAAAGAATTAGAATAAGCGTGGATGAGTGAGAAATTCGTTTACGTAGGTTTTGGTTTTCTGTATTTAAATTCGTTTTAACTGCCCCTTGGTCTCGTAGTCCCAGGTGCGACAGCTGAGCTTTAATGTGAATGAAATCGATGGTCGTATATATTATATTCGAATTAATAATAAATAAATAAAATAAGTTTAATAATAATGATAAAATCAGGCGGTCATTCTAGAAAAAGTCAAATTCTAGAAAATGTTCTGAATACCCTTGTAAAATATTGCGAAAACTTAAACACTAAGTTAATTTAATGTAAATTAAGTATAAATATAAAAGAAATATGAAACGGAACGCTATATACCTTATCTGGTCTGAAAATCATAAAGCGTGTGTAAATAAAAATGGATAATAAATCATGGATATTTTTTACAGATTAGATATTAAAGCTTTGTTTGATATTTCTTCAAATACAAACAGGTATTATTAATCTATTGTTATTTTTTAATGTTGTGTCGTAATTTGGGTAAGAACAAAAAGGTCAACACATAGTTAAAAATAAAACAACCTTACATAACTTTGTATTTTAAACATCATGTATAATTACGAGATGCCCTAGGAGAACATATTATGTTCTCCTAGGGCGTCCCCTTTCGGCATGTCCCGTCACACCTGCGTGGTAAATATTTTGTTAGCCGCCCTTCATTCATCTTCTCAACGTGACCAATCCATCTAAGCATACTCTTTGAATTTTTTGTCACTACATTTTTTATTAAACCGCACTATTATCCTATCACATCATTCCTCAGCTTATCATTCAGAGTCACACCACACATGCTTTGCAACGAACGCGTTTCCACAGCATAAACAAAGCACCCAGAAATCGAACTCACTTTCTTGCTCCACATTCTTATCATTTATTTTCACGTCACACACACCGATACATTCTCTTATCTTTCAAACGTCATGACCTTCGTCTTATTTGCATTTATATTCATCCCCTTCATCTTATATGCTTCATCCATTACAGTCACCATGTCTTGCAACTGTTCTGCTGACGATGCATGTACAAGTTGAACAGCCATGGTGACGCTATACAACCCTGTCTAAAGCTGTGGTATTTATGTAAATAATATATTCAATAAATGTGAATTGTCTTGTAGAAAAATCGCAGTAAATTGGCTCTATGTTGGCGATTTATTTCGAAATATGAATTCAACAAGTTGATGATTCGTACTCAGTACATTGTATTCAAATGACTTGTTGTTACTAGTACTCATACTCATTGATATTCCGTTTTTGGAGGACAGGTTTCATGAACATTTCGTTGTCATCAAGTGATTGGACTTTAGAGTAACAAAATGACTTAAATAATAATTATCATGAAGTGCTTAGTGTCTAAGATGTTTTTGGTTACCACATATAGGTGCCAGGTGCACCTATTTTTCTTAGCCAGAAGCAGTTAAAAAACACACTACAGCTAATTTTCTATATTACTGAGTTGGTCTCTTTAGCGAAAGTTGTTTATGTTCATAAGTTCTATGGACTTGTGAAAAATTGACCTTCAAGTATTTTGTTTGTATCTGCATAGGAATCTGGATTTATATCCGGTTGATGGCAGTAGGTTTACCCCCTATTAAACTGAAAGGGCAACATATTGGCGAAATGAGAGTGCTACATACTCCTGTCTACTCCTTTCTAAAACTATAATCCACATCTACACTAATATTATAAATGCAAAAGTAACTCTGTCTGTCTGTCTCGCTTTCCTGCTAAAACTACTGAACCGATTTAAATGAAATATGGTACACAGATAGTTTAGAGCCTGAGAAAGGACATAGGCTACTTTTTATCCCGGTAGTATGTTCCCGCGGGATAATTTACGAACTCCACGCGAGCGAAGCCGCTGGCAAAAGCTAGTATGTTAGCTTTTACTTATAATATGGTCCTTAAATCTAAAAATATTAACAGCTTTATTGGACCGACTGCCCCGTTTCTGCAACGCTTCGGAAATGTTTGCTGAGACCCACACAGATGGCTTTCATGCTATAATCCGTAAAAAAACCGCGTCGCTGCTGAGCAGAGTGCGGGGTAGTCGCAACTATTTCCTGAGAGCTGTGGCGGAGAGCTATACTCCAAATATTCGGCATTTTATCCGGAGGTTGCTCAGGTAGGAAACATGTTTTCTTGCCTGCTCGTCCTCTGCGTGGAGTGGGCATCATTGTATTTTATTTTATACCTACCTTTAACTACTACTAACACTAGAATATAAGTTGTTTTTGTAATACTAACATAATATGGATCCTGTTATCTGTAATAAATGAATTTTAATTTAATTTAATTTAATTTAAACGCCTCAGGGACGCTTTGATCGAAATGTTACCTACAATTTCGTATTAAATTTAATGGTCAATATTTAAATCCATCCACGGCGTACCGCGGCCAGTTTGGCCTAACCTGATCGATCAACCCATGCAGCTGTTACTACCTGGCCACAAGCCTCCTCTCCCTCTAGTAATAAAATGCCGTAGCATACAATTGATAGTTTTGAAATAGTATAAAGTTGTAAAACAATTTTTCATGCTACGTGGAACGTGACCAACTAACTTTTATAATATTAAGTAGGTACACGATTTATATTAATGTTAAAACAATTAGAAGATATTTAACCTGAATTTTAAAGTTCATGTACACTTACCAAAAGATATAAGTAACTAGGGTCGTCGGTTTTCGAATGAAATTTAATTAGATAAATGAGTGCTTGTTGCCTATTAATTTCATTTTATTTGAAAAACAGCCCTCGGTTTCGAACTAAACTTCAACTATATCCGACGACCTTGGTTATGAGTAGCTGTAATAACTAGCATCGAATAGATCACCAAAAGATAAAAGTTTTTTGTTGATCTATTTGATGCCAAAGTTTGACGGATGTTATACATCATGCTAGTTTAGTAAAAGGAGGTATCTTAATTGAGAATTATTTACATAAACTCAAAAAACCATATTTTAGCTTTATGGAAATTCCTTCATTACAGTCTGCGAAATTACTAAAATTCTACGTAAATCTTATGTATTCTGCACAGACATTTTTTTTTCCTGCTATTTTTGCATAACTCTCCATCAACTAGATTTATTTCATATTTTTCGCTTCGCAGACTCCGAAGATTTGCATTTATTTGCACGTAAAAACAGCATTTGCATTAAAAGTAGGTAATTATTTCCTCATATTAAAATTTCTGACTGACCGGCTCCTTGACAATTCCAAAAGTGCCTCTAAATAGTTTAATATTGAAATTTAAAAAAAACGTATCGTAATTGTTAGCTTTGTTGAAATATTTATTACTTGATTTGGACATGTATGTATATAAGCGCTTATTACAGATTTTTCTGTTTGTGTTAAACATAATTAAAATGTTAGTTTGAAGAAAATATATACATGTTTTGTTAGGTGTCCTTTTAAAGTCTCCCCAGAGATATGCACAAGCAGGCGTTGTACAGAGGGGGTTTCGGATTGGTCTTTTGAGAGGTAATCCTTCCATGTGCAGATAGTGACCACCAGGGTAGTTTTAATGTGGTAAAAATCCTATACTCCCCTCCGGTCTTATTCCTTAAACCCCGCCTTTTGAAGATATCCCCCGAAAAAAACGGTAGGTGTACCTACCACGTAATTTCTTCTCAATATTTAATTTGTAGCTTTCATAATCAGCCAATAATTTCCCCACTGCTGGAACACAGGCCTACCTTCTGTGGGAGTGAATAGTAGTATTTGTAGATTTTGTGGTGTCATTTAAAGTTTTTAATTTCCGAAGAGGCGAACGGAATTACTCATTGGCGAACTTTAAATGCGTTTATATTTTAGTTCCACCACGGTTCACATGCCAGCACATTTAAAGGACGTTGAATGAATTATTTAAATAAGAAAAGAAAAACCAAATGGGTAGTTTAAACAATCATTATTGCAATTTAAGCTAGTGATAAATTGTTAAGAATATTCTAAAAATACAATGTTAACGTTAAAGATCTTTAAAATATCTTTTTTTTTTGGAAACACATTGTGATATTGTGGGAGAATCGTCAAAACTATTATCATTTTAAATATCTCTACATTATGAACAACTGGTTTTATGTTCATACTTATTAAAATAAAACTGGTATTAATATAGCTTATTTTTTTGTAGTCTGTCTGCGAATATGATTTACAGAAAATAAAAAGATATTTGATTACTAAAAAGTAAAATTGCGCAACATCAGATGTACGAGGGGTACCTAGTAGATTGAAAGCCAAGACTATTTCGATTTTAAGTTACAAATTCAATCGGATACAGGATAGTTATCCTTTACTTAACTTTGACCAAAACAGAATCCTTTCCATAATAGCGAAATCTTACCTTTCCTTCTGCCTTTATCTCTACCTGTCACAGACAATGTGAAATCTGCATAACGATCTGATTTCATTTAGGTAGGTAACCTATATACCAACCAGACAGCTGTGTAGAAAGAAAAAAACATAACTTGATTTGAATTCTGACTAATAAAAAACATGCTACTAGTTTCATCTTTCTGAATAACTAACCCTTGGCAATTCAAAAGTAGGCCTGTAATTCGTTTAATTGAAATAAATGCTTTTTCATTACGAGCAACAAAAAAATACCCGACTATTTGTTGCTAAAATTTTGATCCGGAATTTCTGATTGTGCAAGCTCATCTCACATTGTCCAAATATTTTCGTTTTCCACCCATTAATTTTCAATCAACGTGGAAACGAACAAAATACGGACCAGTGGGTCAAAATCGGCAAATATACGGATAAAACTGACTATTGAGGCTTATATTATGTAAGGAGGATGTTCACGTCTCTAGTTTTTAAGGAAATATAAAAATTCTATTTTTACGGAAATTTTAGTTCATTAAAATATTGTTTTCAAAAAATAAAAATAATAAAATTATATTTTTAAATGTTTTATATTCTAATATTTAAAAATATAATTTATATGTATATTTAACTTAATAAAGGAAATAATAATAATAAGATTAAAACAAACCGTAATCAGAAACCACACAAAAATCTTAAGAGGTTTGTCTGGATGTAGAAATACGTGGTTTAATAGTTGATGTAGTCCAATTTGGACTAAGTGAACCGATCGACGAGTTTTTAGTGTATTAACCTGTTTGTGTCGACGTACAGTTAGTATACTATGCTAGCGAGTTAACATGGATCAAATAGATTTCGATACGTAATGCTTGCACCATGACTTTTAACGAAAGCTCGATTGATTGAGTGTGTAGCTAACTTCACTCCGTATGTTTTGTTTCTTTCTTTCTCAGTAATAAGGAGAGCGAACGGCACAAATGCTCAAAATATAGTGGTATCGCTATGCTAAAAATGTTATGACTGTCAATTACTGTTGTAGCCGTTAGTGGACTACTCATGGTATTTTCGTTTCCTCTAATATATCACTGTCGAGTGTCGTACATAATCAGTTTGTAATTTTGTTGATGGATCACGTTCGTTGTGTGGTTCTCGGCTTTTTTATACTCAAATTAAGCGTAATAAGTTTACTAAACAGAAAAGTACAATGAGTAAAATTTTATAAACTTTTTATCACTTATATTTTCCAAGTCTAACATTAATTCTCATTTTGGCTGTATTCACGTCGTTCCAGACGTTGGTCTTCAAATTAAGTGGCCACTAATATATTCCATGCTTAATAAGCTCTTCAATATATTATTTTATACTAGCTTCTGCCCGCGACTTCGTCCGCGTTAAATTTCTTATTCCCCCGACCCTTCCTGTCGCGTCGAATCGCTTACCCGTGCGATTTTCCCCGTTTTTGTAATATTTTTCATTACTGCTCCGCTCCTCTTGGTTGTAGCGTAATGTTATATAGCCTATAACCTTTCTCGATAAATAGGCTACCTATCACAAAAAGAAGATTTTTCAATTCGGACCAGTAGTGCCTGAGATTAGCGCGTTCAATCAAACAAACAAACAAACTCTTCAGCTTTATAATATTAAGTATAGATTTTTATAAAAACATGTATCGTTTTAATGTAAACGTATGTTTCACACCTAAAATGCTAGTGAGTTACGTAACTACTATCGCAAGCGTATTTCGCAGGGGTGCATTTTTGTATGGCGACAGCTGAAAATCTTTAGTGACTATCGGATAGTTTCCGGGAGGTTTCTTACCTATCAAACGGATTTTAATTGTTTCTGTGACCGCTATAAACGCTGTACAATATTTCAAATAAATCATTTACAGAGACGCTGGCCAGTTTTGGTTTTATAGACTCATGGCAGAGCACTGAAGACTCATCCACTGTAGAACCTGTTGAGTAGTATTACGAATGCTTTGAAGTGGAAATATAGACTACCGAAATATCTAAGGCATTAGGTCCGCCTTTGTGCTTTTTTGTGTGCGAGAAGTTTAATAAATAATAAATACAAAATAAAGTCTAGTAAATTCGCAGCTGCTAGGAGTAGGAAATACTCAGATGCTACATTAAATTCATCTAAGATGTGCCGTGTTCCTGAACAAACTATTTCCAATTTGCTGGAGTGTGCCAAATGTCAGTTTGCCTACACTATGCCCTTGATGAGCTGAACAACACCTCTGACGCCGCAATGAACATGGCCTACTGGGCGCAAAATAAAAACAAATGGTTCTCCAGACCGTATTTCAGCTAATTTCAACGGAGATTAGCCTTCGGCGCGGTAAATATTGTAGTCCACAAGTGAGTGTCCACAATTTCCGAACTGCAGACATACTAAGAAATTTCTAATAGACGGGACAGTGGGCCCTAACAGGGTAGGTTAGGGCCCACTGTCCCGTCTATTAGAAATTCGCAACGAAAAGAAGAAGTTCTATTAATATGATTGATTTTTTACAGCCGACCACAGAGATCGACGATTGAGGAGAGCGAAATGGATCAATAA
Organism: Aporophyla lueneburgensis; assembly: GCA_932294355.1. Taxonomy (NCBI): domain Eukaryota; kingdom Metazoa; phylum Arthropoda; class Insecta; order Lepidoptera; family Noctuidae; genus Aporophyla; species Aporophyla lueneburgensis. The sequence continues at coordinate 12,511,215 of OW028746.1, read as the reverse complement.
CTTATTACAGTATTGTTTTAGAGCAAAGTGACGTTATAAACGCGGTTCTTCTTTCATAAGTATTTCATTTGGCATACAGAACTGCAAACTGCATTTTGCAGATGACATGTTACGATTGTTTTTTTTTACAAATGACAACGTTGGTTATTTGGAGTAAATTGTTCAGTTCGATGGTTAGTGTCGCGCCCTTAAATATTATTCAATTTCTGAATATACGCTGTTTAGGCACGTGATATTGCTAAAAATTCTGTCGAACAAACAGGTTAACTGCAAAATGCAACATGCACTTCTGCATGTCAAATAAATATTTATTAAAGAGGGACCGCGTCAATGTGTTCACGATACAAGTACTACGGATATAATGACATCGAAGCTTGGTAGGTACTGTATTGCGGGCGGCGAATTTGGGGCTGTATCGTTGCTCGAGCATTCAAACTCAGAGGTAGCACGCTGTATGCGTGCCCTAATGGGAGGATTTGAGGTCATGAGATCGGCCGCACTTGGTGATAAGGCTCGCTAGGCATGGCAGGCTGCTACCAAACGGGGGTGTGGTGAATGTATTCGCATCTTCTGGGCCCTCAACAAATGATACTACTATTACTTTTTGTTTTGAAAAGAGAGTTCATTGTTTTTTTTGCCCTTTCTTTTCCATAGATAGGTACCTATTATGATTTGGAATGGGCAACTAGCTTCTTTCTGACTCGCCACCCGTTGACAATTCAAGATTATCTGTAAATAGTTTATTTAAAAAAAAAAAAAAATTGACGTGTGGCACTCGGGGACTGCCGCGGTAAAGCTAATTGCATAGCATTTTTTATCAACTTATGCAATTATAACTATTTATTTATTTTTTATTTGACCGATAAGAAAACATTTTTTTTTTCTTTTATTGAATAAATGAGAAGTTACTGCCCCCGCTTTTTAAATCTCTGATATCTTGTAAGATCTTCATTTAAATTCTATGCTGTAATGATCATATTGATCTATATTAAATGCACAATGTATTTATGGTACCTAATTGGATAAGAATTAATGCTGTATTGGTTAAAATCGCTTCGTAAATAAGCCCTTATTTCTCGTAAAAAGCAAAGGAAAAAAATGGTTATTGTGGGTTATCCCTAAGAGGTAGACATATACCATCGCGGACTTTTTTGTAGACCTTTCTAAGGTGTACAATACTGTAGTACATTATTTTGATCTATTTCGTAGGGTTCAGCCAGCGTTCGCAATGTAAGCGTAAAAAAATGAGCTTATTTATGACATCAATTTAGAAACGCCTAAAATTATCAGCGTTTCTGTACTATATTATGCATGTTAAATACATATAAACCTTCCTCTTGAATTGTTCTATCTATTAAAAAAACCCGCATCAAAATCCGTTGCGTAGTTTTAAAGATCTAAGCATAATGCACGGCCTTCAAGCCACACCTCCGTGCCCGTCGGAGTGGGGAGCGTGAGGTTTTTTTTTCGTTACGGAATTTAGGATTCGGTCCCCGCGCTCAAGGCCCTCGATAGAAGCTATGCAATAGCTTAAAAAATAAATGCTTATAGTTTGAGTTTAGAAGGAACAGTAGGGTTTTAGTCGGTAGGAGTATGTGATAACCCAAATGGAGGGTATCCACGAGGAGTTCCATACGAAAACATAAATAAAAAAAGGTAGACTCTGTATACTAATTGGCCAAAGGACGAAATCCACTCACGTTCTTAATGTCAATCAACTATCACATCTGTAAGTCTAATCCCCTAAGGTCAAAGATTCGGGCGTTTCCTACCCGACCTCACTTTCGCATTCTACGGGGCCCTAACTAAGAATGAATGACAACACAATTTGACAGTTGTCCTTACTCCCGATGTGTTTTTACTCGACGGAATATGTTAATTAATCAAGAGATTCAGGAGTAGAGTTCATTGGGAAGTAGCGAACTATTTTTGAATCGGTCCTGATCTTCGCTTATGTAATAAGAGAATAGGCCCGATCACCATGCGAAATTGAATACTTGAAGTCTATAATTGGATAAAAACAGAGATACACACTGGCTTTGCGGCTAACTAATTGGTGTGACCTAACGGTGCAAATAAACGAGCCTTGCATAACACAGCTTCAATCACAATCCGAGTACTGAAGGATATAATTCTAATCCATAGATTTAATAGATTCGTCGTCGTTGAGCAGCGACGTAATTAACGTGGCTAAGCTGTCAAAATGACAGAAATGCGATCAATTGTCATTTTATGTGTGTTACGTAATTACTCCGCAGAATAAACGTTTTATCTCCATTACCGTAAAGCGTACATACTAAGAAATGGTAGGTCCAGTGGTCCTCACTTATAAAATGTCATTGTATAATCTTGATACCTGCATTTAATGATAAATAAATGATACATTATAAATGATTTTATTTCTGTAAGTAGGTTTGTATAAACACTTTTATATGTCAATGATATTTTTTAAACTAGATGAGTTCGGAGTTTCCTAACTGACTACTCTGAGAAGAAAGGCCGAAACAAACTCAGAGGTCACAGTCTCTTTTAAAGTCTAGACATAATCTTGTTCACATCATGTGAAGATCATGTAGATTGGTGACTGAAATGGTCTTTTGAAGAAAGAACCACACAGATTGAGTGGACCTGTCCAGTCAGTGCAAGCATTTGTCACTAATCGTTTAGCTCAACTTGGAACATAAGGAGCCCAACGCTTTGACGAACAGTACCAAAGAAAGGACATTTGGGTAGGCCACATAATTACTCAAACTGCCAGATCGTGATTACTGAGAAAGAAAGAAAACAAAATTTAAAAAAAAGACCCACATAGTCTTCACATTCACAATAATTAAAACAATACGATACTTTACAAAGTAAATATTCATGTCATTGTATATATAAAAAATTATCAATGTCGGTGTGTATATAAAAAAAAAGAAACGGATATAATTTTGTTGGTCAGATCATTTGATGACCATGTAGATCGGTGTCTGAAATGGTCTTTTGATGAAAGAACCACACAGATATTGAGTAGACCTGTCCAGTCAGTGCACGTATTTGTCGATAATCGTACAACTCAACTCGGAACTTAAGGAGCTCAACGAATCGACGAACAATACCAAAGAAAGGACATTTGGGTAGGCCGCACAAACTACTCAAACTGCCAGACCATAATCAAAAGTGAAACAATACACATAGTCCTCAAATTATCAATAATCAAAGTAATATTCATACAATTAATATTCATGTCATGTGAAATAATAAAAAAAGAGTATAAATAGCAAAATAATAATAATAAAAAAAAACAACATTCAGTGTAGATTTATTGGAGCAGCTCAATCCCAGGCCGTTTTATCCTCAATATAGTCTTTAACAGTATAATAGGCTTTCTGACATAATTTACGCTTTATAAAAGATTTGAATTTATTTAGGCTTAGTTCTTGAATGAGACTAGGAAGTTTATTATAAAAACGAATACATTGGCATCTAAACGAGGTACCTATTTTCTTGAGCCTGGTCTTAGGAACAACAAAGTTTTGTTTGTTTCTAGTATTGACATTATGGATATCACTGTATCTTTTAAAGAGATTAATATTTTTATGTGCATACATCAGATTTTCATAAATGTACTGAGAAGGCACAGTCATTATATTAATCTCTTCATATTTGTCTCTGAGGGAGAATCTGGGACTAAATTTATAAATCGAACGAATTGCCCTTTTTTGTAAAACAAAAATTGCGTTAATATACCTAGTTTCAGCCGCGGTGCTTAAAACCAAACCAACTGCGGTAGCAACTTATCTCGGCAAGTTTGCGCAAAACCGCTGAATTCACGACATTCATCGATCTGAAAATCCTTCTCAAAAACCGACCGACTTTCCTTGCTCGCTGTATTAGTTGAAAAAGTTTCGTATTGAAAAGTTTTTACTACCGGAATGCAGCATTTGCTTTCAAATTGGACTTCATGATTTTAGAAATTCGAGTGAGAGAATGTTGATGTCACTTTTAAGCGGGGCTTCTAAAGTTTGTGATGCACTGAGAACAGGGACTTCGATCAAGAGCACCCTAGATTCAGGGTAATAACGTTGAAAATGGCCTGAAATATAAAAGCAGCGAGGCCTTTTTCTCTATCAAATTCTCTGGACATTTAGTTTAATTTTTTTAGACTAGGTTCTGCTCGCGAATTCGTGCGCGTGAAATTTCTTGTTCCTCCCCCCACCCCGTCGCATACAACGCGACGCCTGCCCAAACTATTGCTTCGTTTTCACTTTGTGGTCCGTCCGACTTTTTGCTCAGCTTTTAAGGGTCCTAGCGTGATGTTTTACCTTAAAGCTTTCCTCAAGAATTGGACACTCAAATGTGAAAGATTGATTAATGTTCCTCCGATTAGTGCGTTCACACAAACTTCAGCTTTTTTATATACTTAAAAAAATACCTTAGGACAACCAACACAGCGTTATCTGATCCCAAACTAGGCAGAGCCTGTACTATGGCAACCAGACAACTGATAAACATACTTATATATATCTAAATACATACATATTATAGAGAAATTACACCTAGACACAGAACAAATGATTGTGCTCATCACACTTGACAAACATTTATCCTGGGTGGGAATCGAACCCACGACCTCAGTCTTAGCAGTCAGGGTCACTAACCATTAGACTAACAGGCCAGTCAGGTCATACTTACATGAAATATATTTGTACTTTGAGAACACTTAATATTCAAGCTTTAAGCAAAGCTTTGTATTTCTTATGATTATGTTACAATAAAAACAATGAAAGATGTCAGTTAAAAATAATGGACCTTTATGTAGCCCAATGGGTAATATTGTGAACAGAAACTCAACGGTAGGTACACAAAGTATTTGTTTTACGAAATCACTACTGATTTCAGGAGAATAGTTAGTGCACGGAGAAATCGACGCGCAAACTGTTATCAAGAATTCAGCTTATAATTCTAGAACTAACTAACCGACGGAACATTCTATGCTAGGCATAGACATTTTCTATCAGTAAGATAAAAAAAACAGCTGTTCCATAGAAAAATGCAATACCCGTAGGTATTGCATTTTTCTATGAAACAGCGGTCAAAATAATATATGGGACAGCAACTTTTTTTTAACACGGACGATAACTGTTTTTCAGAAACTAATGAAGTAATGAAAACCGATTTTTAGTATCATTTAGAGCGTATGTTTTAATTTGTAGTACAAAAAGGCCATATAATTACGGTAATATTGTTATTACGGTATTACTGAATCCATCGTGACATACCAGCAATGCAAAGTCAGTATATCGTATTACGACCACAAAACTAAAATAAACATCGGTTAAATATTGACTTTAGTGGAAATATATTGGCTAATAGATTTTCTACGAATAGCGAATCGAAATCGAGGACCTTCAAAAACCACAAAGTGCTGTTGCCACTATTCAGTTGTTAAATGATACCTAAATTATTTTATTTCTGTAAGTAGGTTTGTACGAACAATTTTACACATCAATGATATTTTTTAAACTAAATGAAGTCGGCGTTTCCTAACGGATTACTCTGAGAAGAAAGGCCGAAACAAACTCAGAGATCTTGGTTACATCATTAGCCGTTCACGATCATCATTGTTGACGTGGTAATTGCGTAATTATAAAATGGTGCCGATTCCCTTATTCACAAACTAAACTAAATTTAAGTTCAGTGCATCTTTTTCTTTCTATTTCATCAAGAAAAGGACAGAAGATAAATTTTAGTTTAGTCCTGTCAAATTAATCAGCGTTTGACGTAAATTGACGTAATTTTAGTAGGTAAGTTTTTAATCACGTCTAAACTTGTATGGAGTAGTGACAGGCGCTGATTAATTTGACAGGACTAAACTAAAAATTTTCTTTTGTCCTCTTCTTAATGAAATACAAAGAAAAAGATGCACTGAACTTAAGCTTAGTTTAGTTTGTGAACAAGGGAATCGGTACCAATGTCAAACGATCGCTTTTGATTTTGACCGTTTAGCCTCGTACATTGCGTTATCAAACATATGAAGCAATAAAATCTACTGATATTTTATTTGTGTTAAATTCTATTTAATTTTCATACTACAATAGACTAGAAGGGGAATTCTCGTAATTAAAAACATTCAAAATCTAGTCGCAGTCTCATCTCGGCGACAATTAACTGTCAAAAACTTGTCAAAAGAGAATTTAAACTCGAGGTATTATTGACAGATAGAGACAGAGATCAGACTTTTAATGGTCTTAAAATTACAAATACCTATTGCCCCTCAGAACAAAGTTAAAGTGTAACCACTGAGCTCCGGCCACACCTACAGTAGAAGGTAGATTGTCCGCAAAAGACGACCTTATGCGGTACAGGCTGGTGATAAAGTAACGTAATTTACATTTTAAAGTTTAGAGCGCTTTTACAATGAACTTTTAGATTAATTGGAGTAAAAGCGGAGTTGGTATTCAATTTGAAAAGACAAGGGGGCAGGCGCGTGGCTGTAAACACGAAAGCATGCATATACGTAATCATTTTAATGTGTTCGGTGTATTAATTCCACTATGTCCTCACAGACACATCACACATCTAGGTACTCTTAATAAAATTGATTCCTAATTATGTATAAACAAGGTTCCACCTCCTTAGTCATGACTTTATAATTTAATCATATTTTATGCGTTTTAACACAGAATAGATATTGTGTTAAAACGCTCGTGTACTTAACATCAGAGCTACTAGGTATTTTCAACATTATTTTTGTCTAGCAACAGTTATTATCCGTCAAATCAGAGAAGCGAGACCAAATTCTCACGTTTTGTTTTTGTAATTTAGGTATCCATTCTTACATAGTAATGTTCTTTATTTCTCTTCACAAACGGGCTTATGATTTTAATATTGTCACACTTTAAGAAGGAAAAAAAGTTGGTATGTTTACTTATTCATCATAGAAAATTGTTGAATACGAATGTTTGAGAGTCTTCTGAACTTAGCTACAGAAGCAAATAGCACTCAAACTTATAATGCGTTAATACGGTTCCAATTTAGTTTATGAAGTGCTAAATCTCATACAATTTTAATCATCTAAGGCTCTTTCAATCAAATTGAAGCAACGAAATCCGATTCAACTTTTGTTCATTCAGGTCTCTTGTCGAAAGCAAACTCGTCTGAAGTTGCTGGGATCGAGTCGACAGCAATTCACTAAGAGGATAAAACAGTGTTCTGCATTGGAGGCTCTATTTTAACGAAGGAGTCTAGGACTCTTGATCGTAGCTAAAGACTTGAATCCTTAGTGTAGCGAGGGATTCAAGCTCGACCAAGATGAATATACCTTTATACCCGTGGGTATAAGGACCCTACTTTTCGCACCTACTGCGAGCTATCAAAGACATTATCATCATTCAGCTGAAAAACGTCCACTGCTGGACATAGGCCTCCCCTCATTTGGGAGGTTTGGTTTGGCATAATCGCCACGCTTGGAAGGCAGGTTGGCGATCGCAGTATGGTGGTAAAATGCATAGAGAACGCTGCTGCCCATTCTCTAGTTAGTCCCTTAGTCGCCTCTTACGACACCCAATGAACGAAATAGGATTGTCCTATTCTTTACGTCCGGTATCACACAGAACCATTTAAATAACAGTGTAATATCTAATAATTTTCAGTTTCATTCACAATTTTATCAAAAATAATAAATAATATGGTGATAAGACGCCCACATCCATCCAAATTCTCACGGGGGAATGCGAGCCACAGCAACCACAATCCATGAATTTTTCAACCGACGAAAAAAACGGAGGAAGTTATCAATTCGTCGAGTATTTTTTTTTTATGAATGGCCACGCATAGCTTTTTACATAGTAGTCCAATTGTGATAGTTCTTGATAGTTCTTCACTGATTGTAATGTATAACCACGCATAACTTTATACAAAGTAGTCCGATTTTTGATATTTCTTCTTTTATTGGATAGGGTATACCTACCTTGCCAAGTATTATAAGTGGTTCTCTATTGTGTGACCTAACTTTTTTATCCATAATCTAAAGAGCCATATTTTTTTTTTGTCCTAATCATCATTTGTCCGAATGATAACTTGCCCGAACTAAATGTCACATAATATCACATGCCATACAATTGAAATCCCTAAATATAATATGCCCTAAATCCGTTTGTCATAAATATTACTATCAATAACATACAAAAGACTTAAAACTGTTTTCCATAAAAGTTATAAGTTCTAAATTCAAATTATTTATGTTTATTTATCCTAATTATATTTTTAAAACAAAGTATTACGGAGTTCATTAAGAATTTCATTATTTTATCAAATTCCACTGATACAATACATAAATAGTAAAGATACAAAAGCATTATCGTATTTATCATGGCGCTGCATGTATTATCCACACTATATATATTATATATATATATATACAACATTAATTTTTGTTTATGCGAAACCCGAAACACGGGTCTAGTATTTTTATGTAAAGAATCTATGAAAAACATTTCAAAACTGTATCATTAATAATCACAAAGTTATAAGCTTGATAAGTTACCTGGTTGTCCTCGCAAAAACATATGCAGATCACCACAAACAGCTAGTGTACGTACCATCTCCGTGTAATGGACGTTTGAGTACGAGAAAGACATGATAATTTTAAAACCGAAACAAAACACTAAGGCCCGCGACTTGGAAGCGTAATTAAATATTTTTGGTACAAAATATAACATGGTGTCAAAATTATTGGAATCGATTCAGTTACTGATTCTGAACAAACTATATTCAGGTTTCGCATATACTAAAAATAATCTTGTATATATACAACATTAATTTTTGTTTATGCGAAACCCGAAACACGGGTCTAGTATTTTTATGTAAAGAATCTATGAAAAAAAAATCAAAACTGTATCATTAATAATCACAAAGTTATAAGCTTGATAAGTTACCTGGTTGTCCACGCAAAAACATATGCAGATCACCACAAACAGCTAGTGTACGTACTATCTCCGTGTAATGGACGTTTGAATACGAGAAAGACATGATAATTTTAAAATCGAAACAAAACACTAAGGCCCGCGACTTGGAAGCATAATTAAATATTTTTGGTACAAAATATAACATGGTGTAAAAAATATTGGAATCGATTCAGTTACTGATTCTGAACAAACTATATTCAGGTTTCGCATATACTAAAAATAATCTTATATATATATATAATTATATATATATTATATATTTATATATATATATATATATATCTAAACTAATATTATAAATGCAAAAGTAACTCTGTCTGTCCGTCTGTCTGTCTGTCTGTCTGTCTCGCTTTCCTGCTAAAACTACTGAACCGATTTAAATGAAATTTGGTACACAGATAGATTAGAGCCTGAGAAAGGACATAGGCTACTTTTTATCCCGGTAGTATGTTCCCGCGGGATAATTTCCGACCTCCACGCGGGCGAAGCCGCTGGCAAAAGCTAGTCACTCAATAAATACAATATCACTCAATAAAACAGGTGATTGTGAACAAGTGATTTTATTTCCCTCTAAGAAACATACAAACAAACATACACCATGCATGCACGCAAGCAACATGCAATCGAGCATGCAAGCAAGCATGCATCATGTAGCATGCAAGCAGGCAAGCAGCATGCAATCGAGCATGCAAGCAAGCATGCAGTATGCAAGCGAGCATGCATCATGCAGCAGGCATGGTTTCTGTCACGGCTCCGGCACTGCGGGGCTTAGGCGGTCCCACGCGAGCTTATCGTCGCAGACGGTTTAACGATCACCACCACAGCCAGCCAGCCTCAGCAGCGGCGGCGAGCGTTACAACCACCTGCTCCTCAGCTCGCGGGCCGCCTCGCCCCTCCGCGCCTACGCGATTTTAAATTACACTCTAGGGGTAGGGCAGACAAGACTACGTGGAGTCGGATTTACAGCGATTCGTTTCTGTCACTAAAACCTAACTTGTAGCATTTTTTACTACTAACGATTTTATTATAAACTAGCTTCTGCCTGCGACTTCGTCCGCGTTAAATTTCTTTTTCCTCCGACCCTTCCCGTCGCGTCGAATCGCCTACCCGTGCGATTTCCCCCGTTTTTGCAACATTTTTCATTACTGCTCCGCTCCTCTTAGTTGTAGCGTGATGTTATATAGCCTATGGCATTCCTCGATAAATAGGCTACCCAACACAAAAAGAATTTTTCAATTCGGACCAGGAGTTCCTGAGATTAGCGCGTTTAATCAATCAAACAAACAAACTATTCAGCTTTATAATATTAGTATAGATGAACATTCGGCATAATACAATTTATATAATACAATACTTAGGACATATGACTTTATAACATGCAAAATTAGGAGATTTAATGATTATAGTTTTTGATATTATGACAGAATAGTTTTAGAAGCAAAGATAATTATGTAAAACAAAATTTCGACTTTTTGAATATTATGGTTACTGCCGTTTATAGCTAACGTGTTATGGATAATGATTTTCGGACAAACAATTTTAGGAGAAGAAAGGGAGTACCATTATAAGTATATTAAAGCCACAAAAAATATAAAATATAACTTTTTAACAAAAATATAACCGCCGAAAAAACCGAAAAGTAAAAAAATAATAAACCTTTAAATTATGCATCGGCTCTTTGAGTGATCTTTGTACTTACATTGATTTTTCAGTGCCGACTCAAAATTTTAAGGTTTATTATTTTTTGCTATTCTGTTTTTCGGCGGTTTAATTTTCATTTCTCGCCATGTCGGTTACCAATGTTGAATCAATTTTATTCGCGCCGGGTGTGTGTTCGTGTGAAACTTTATGCACAAGTAAAAAATACTGCACAAAGCGGACTTAATGCTTGAGGCATTTTTACCAGTCAACCATAGTCGACATATAAACGTACGTAGCGCTGAGAGTGGAAAATCGAATTTTTTTTTTTTTGCTTCGCTCTGAAACTTATTCGCGCTTTATTCTGTCGGATTCTTAATTCTTCGGTGTAACACCGAGAGTTAAAAATTCGTCCGGGTGTATGATGACTTTGAGCATTTTTCTAATTCGTTTTCAAATTTGTATTGAGCAACAAATGTTGATCAATTAAAATGGAACTTTTTATCAATTAAAATGGAACTTAAAATTGTTGACTGGCCTGTTAGTCTAGTGGTTAGTGACCCTGACTGCTAAGACTGAGGTCGTGGGTCGACCCCACCCAGGACAAATGTTTGTGTGATGAGCATAATCATTTGTTATGTGTCTGGGTGTAGTTTATCTATAATATGTATGCATTTAGAAATATATAAGTATATTTATCAGTTGTCTGGTTCCCATAGTACAGGTTCTGCCTGATTTGCGATCAGATATCGGTGTGTTGGTTGTCCTAAGAAGAAGAATAAACTAGGTACAGGTGTACCGATACAAATTTGCCACAGAATAGTCGGGATTGGCTGGATGTGGGAAGCACAGAACCGGTCGAAGTGGTGGAACTTGAGGGAAGCTTATGTCCAGCAGTGGACGTTTTTCGACTGAAATTATAAGAATGATGATGAGGAGGATTCTTTTATTCTGATTTCAACGTAATACTTGGGAGCAAACTCTCACTCTCCAAAGTTAAAGCGGAGTAAATACCTTCAATTACTTAGCCCAAATACGGAATTACTTATGATTCTAGGTTCTGCCTCGTTGGTCTGGTGGTCGCAAGCGCTACTACTGACCATGAGGTCCTGGGTTTGAACACGGGTTGAGTAAAGTGTTATTGGATTTTTCCACCTGGAATTTCTCAGTAGCAGCTGAGGTCTGGAATTGTGCCCGGTTGATGGCCATAGGCTTGCCCCCTAAGTTAACTGCTAAAATGTGGGTTTACTATAGGTACGGCTTTGTCTAACCCTTCAAGGCTTCAACAATGTTTCCATTATGTCCAGAGGGGTAGTTGCGTAATGCACAATCAGTAGAAATCGCTTTCATTTTAAAAGTTCCACAACATTCCAGCACCCCTAGCCAAGTTGATAATCTGCAACCGTTAACCCTAGTCGAAAACTAATCAAATGTATGGGAATGAAATCATCTCAACGTTAGGTCACGTGGTTAGAACAAACGAATAGAAAATCGTCATAGCCAAGTTCACATCGTTCAAAATGATAGAATGAATTGTTATCGTTTCTTTTATGTTCAACGCTACATCCTTTGTTATAATGTGTAGTTTTTCTAAAAACATTGTTGAACGAGCGGTCGACTCAGGTGCGTCAACATGGCTACCAACTAGTGATGGGCAGTGGATAAATACTCGGAGGATAAATACTCGAGTTTTTATCCGAAACGGATAAATACTCAATTTTTACTCATTTTTACTGAGTATTTACTCAAAATGATGGATAAATATATTTTTTGTGCAATGGATGATTCTTGTTATAATGTTAATGACGTGTACTGTTATTTGAACTTTCCGAAATACTATCTTTTTACATTATTTAGTTCTATCATCGATTGCCAGGGCTGTAATTGTGTCAGGAGTCACACTGTCTCTAATAGAACATACTCTTAGATATTTTTTTTAGAACCTTTATTTAATGAGAGTGTACAGAATCGCCATACAAGTGAATGTGTCCGTGTAGAAATTCTAAAAGATATTATAAGCACGGGTCACCAATAACACCAAACTTTTCACCAAGCTAGAGACGCAGTTAGTAAAAGATGTTGACCCTTTAAACTGCGAAGCACGCACTATTAATTTGCTGGCTCATGGGTCCGAAATACGTAGATTTCAAAAATTTTATAAACTATGCAGATATAATAAAATCTATTAAAAAATAAAATGAACTGGTATTAAACCAGTCATTATAAAACAAAGGAAATCGGGAGAGAAGTTAAAGCTGCCGTGCTGCACAAGATGGGCCACCTGATAAATAAAAAAGCCGCTCTCTTAGTGTTAACAACAAAAGATACTGTCATGACAAATGACACAAGTAGCTTTCCTTGATGTTATTTTTGTGGGATTGCGTAGATCAATGCTTCTCTCTTTCAAATAGGGCCCAACAAGCGCCCACCTAGTGTGTATCATCTTTTATGATAAGAAATCTAAAATGAGGTTTATTTTGTTTAATTAAGGTTCTTGATAATAAAACCAAGAATCAAATTTTCTCAGCAGTGGCAAAAAGGGTAACGATTGCCCATAAATTTATCCACCTATCTGCTTGACTCAGAAGCTTGCTGCTTGGCACGTGGTACGGAGGAATGAAGAAAATGTCGTGGGGAAAGTTTTGAGTATGAATGTCGATGACTAAAAGAGTAGGGGGAGACGAAAGAAACGATGGCTGAACTGTGTGAATAATATGGATAGAAAGGGTGTGAAGATGGCGACTAGTAGCAAAGTGTGGAGGAAAGAGACAAGTTGCGCCGACACCAAATAAACTGGGATAAGGGCAGAAGAACGATGATGATGATCTGCTTCACTCAAAGACTAAAGGTCGAGTTAAATCAAGAAAAAGAACTGGATGCCATAGATTTTATAAGTGGAATGTCGAAATGGTTTTTTGGATGTGGAAGAAATGCCAACATTTTCTGCATATGGCCAGGAAAGGTTGTTGGTGAAAACCTTTTATTTGGAAGAACACTAACGAAATAAGCCCCTTAGCCGAGCGTGAGGGAGTGGCAATCTATGCTCTCTCACGCCCCTAGCCACTGCAGGAGACTCCCCGGGTGTCGGGAGTAAATTGTGGACTCCCATCCACCGTAGGCACGAGCTTGCGGGCGGCTAGCAATGGGTAGCTCGCCGCCCGGTAAGGAGCAGGCTCGGCTCGACGGCACGTGTTCCGCGCGCACCTCAAGGAGATTTCAGCGTTTTTGATGGGGTCCGCTTGGACCGATGCCTGCCAGGGTTGCGGATTTTTTTGAAAGAGTGACCGTAACCCTGGCATAGGCAACTGAAGGAACACGGGTAGGTTTTAGTCAGTAAGAGTCTGACACGTCCTTCTTCTCCACCCAGAGTGGAAGACATCATTTAATGATTCCCATTAAAAAAAAAGCCTGGTGGAAAGAGATATGTTTTCGCAAAGTTAACTAAACTAGCAGTGGGTATTCTTTCAACACCGTATACTTCTGTTGCAACAGAAAGACTTTTTAGACCACACACGAATATTCACAGAAAAAAAAAATGTAACGACAGAAAAAGCGGCAAAACTTGCATTTATTAAATACTAGCTTTTGCCAGCGGCTTCGCCCGCGTGGAGGTCGGAAATTATCCCGCGGGAACATACTACCGGGATAAAAAGTCCCTATGTCCTTTCTCAGGCTCTAAACTATCTGTGTACCAAATTTCATTTAAATCGGTTCAGTAGTTTTAGCAGGAAAGCGAGACAGACAGACAGACAGACAGACAGACCGACAGACAGACAGAGTTACTTTCGCATTTATAATATTAGTGTGGATAGTGTGGAATTAGTGTGGATAATTGGTTTATTTTTAATGATTGATGTTATTATTTTCTGATGAACTCTATTCATGATTGGGTGAAATTATTGCAATACAGTCTTTTTAAGTGTTAATGTACGGTCCACAACTTATTTTTTAACATTTTAATTAATTTCAATCCTTTTCTTTGTAAAATGACAAAATTTTCGTTAGTTAAACTTGAGACAGTATTTATCCGTTGGTTTAGATAAATACTCAGTAAAAACGGATATTTATCGAGTATTTATCCATTTTGAGTATTTATCCGGATAAAATCCCAACACTACTACCAACTTATCGTTTTTTATAATTGCTGACACCGAAGCGTTACCGATTGGAGAACGGAATTCGACACGAAACGGTTGTAACTTGGCTAGGGGGCCGGCATTGTTTACGTTGCTAAGAAGATATTTTTTTCGAACATTTGAAAGAATGGATGAGCAACAAGTTTCAAAATGATTCTAATTCTCATTATAGTGTGTTACGAATCACCTGCACCGTAAATGTGGTGCCACACGCAGTTTTAAAACCCGTTTCTGGAATCGGTATTTCATTTTTTTAATGAATTGTACAAAGTAACCGGCCTTAATAACGACGCTTCATTTAAAATTTAATTTTATAAATTGCATGATGTGATGGTGTTCTTCCGTGAAATTACTTATTTATATATCAGAGCAATTACTGCACTTCAAAGTAACACCCGTTTTGCATACGAATTACTTATTGAGGCGCGTCCACACCGCAGCTAGCGTTTGTGGTTTCAATGGTTCGTGTGCAATTTAATTAAAGGCCAGAAGGTATTTATTGGAAATTCCTCTCGGTCTTTACAATGCTCAGTTCAAGGTACCCAATTTATGCAAATATGCGCCAGTTTTAATGACGCTAATTTAAAAGTGTCTTCCTATAATTTCCATACATTTAATTTCCCTGTGCTGTCACCATGCCATGACGTGATCGTCCCAGTTCACGTCAACGTCAATAAAATGTACGGAAACACGTGCACGTTGTAACAGTGTTGTATCATGGCCGGAAAGATGGAGGCCTTTTCATTTTCCATACATTTTACTTCTCTGCCAAAGTCAAGAAAAGGACATTTTGAAATGCTTATCGCCGAATATTCATAACGCGGGGCTGCTAGTGTTGTAGCTACACATACATCTGGTCACATACGTGTAGCTGCACCTTTAGAATTAAATGCGGTCATGTAATCGATAAACCGGTACCGCTGAGTTCACGTGCTCGTACGAAATTTTGCAACAAAACAGGTCCTTAAAAATGATTATAGTTTGTTATACTTTATTGTTTGTTAACTTGACTTAACAAAACAATAATGAACAGGCATCTTTTACATTTTTATCATAGATTCCATCCATCGCTTCCCATCAGGCGTGATTGAGATCAAGCTCAAGCCCCTTCAGCAATATAAAAAAAAAAACAACCGACTTCCTTAAAAATACTACAAAGTGAAAAATAACTTATTAATTTCGGCAGTCGGTGTCTTAGGATTTGTATTTGAGGTTTTTGCCACCGACTTCCGAAATTAAAGTTATTTTTTCACTTTGTAGTGTTTTTAAGGCAGTCGGTTGTTTTTTTTTTTTTTGTAAAAACGCTTTTATTTTTAAATTTTTATTTATGGTATCTACCCCGCACTAATTCCAAACAAATAATGCATATTTATGCAATAGCAGAAATCGCGGTTGATTTGCTGTCATTTCTTAAAGAGTTCCTGTGTCTGTCTCCGGAACTCATCATCAGATCTATATGAAATTTAAATGGGACCATTTCGGAATTATGGAATAAACCCCTTTTCTTACAAAAAATAATTTTGCAAATCCGTCTATATACAAGTATGAGGGAGTTATGGCCGAACATACATAAAAAAATATATATAAAAAAATCCGAATTGAGATCCTCCTTCTTTTTGAAGTCGGTTAAAACAGATATATGTCGTGGATGCGATAATAGTCTCTCAATTGATTATTGTACCAAGTTGAGGGTAAACTCGTGTGGGCGGCAGGTAGGCAAGACGAGGCAGTCTTGTGAGGACAATCTACGACTGCAGGCTTCCACTTCTCTAACACGAAACTGTCAGTTTGCCCGAACTGACTGCCGTGTTACTGAACATAGGAACTTCCTTGTGGTTTTGGTTTTTATTTTTCCTAGCTATCTATATCTATCTATTGATTGTCAATTAATTTACCATGTAATATTTGGAAAGTTACTTTATTAAGTAATCAAGTTTGGTATCTACATTTTGATTAAATTAATAGTAAGGTCTAAATGCCTGGCCTAAATTGCCTTAGTACATCAATTTGAAAGATTTAAATCTAACTGTCCGTAAACTGCTCACCAAATTATATAAATGAAAGCAATTAGTGAAGTTTAATTTGTTTTCATTCTCCTGTCTTTAACGTTGACTTATATTTTGTATTAGTTAAGTCCTTTGACGTCTAGATGTGACACTTCACAATTAAAAACTGACACTTTAGGACTGAAGTTTGGAGTTGGAGATTTGTGTAACATTTCGTGCCCGCTTTGAATACCAGTAAGTCACATTTCTTTGCATTGTACCTGAGGTCCCTGAGTGACCGCGTAGTCTTCACATATCTCAACAAGACGCCTGAGTGCACTTATTGATGAACTCAGCAGCACTATGTCATGATTTATAGCTACAATGGGAGTAACTACCGAGAAGAAGACTTAGAGAAGTCCGGAAGAAAAAGATGTGTTCCGCTAACCCCAAATAAATTGAGAATAAGAATATGATGATTATTCACATTTTCACTAGTTTCTAATGTAGTTTATTTTTGTTTTCATATTTATAACGAACTGACAACTTCCATGCTATTGTGAGGAAAAAGACCGCATTCTTATTAGGCAGAATGAGGGCTAGCAGCAGCAGTATCCTGAAAACCCTAGCCGAACAACACGATGCACCTATACTGAGATACTTCTGTTAGGTTGCTCGTGCGGCAGGTATCTATGAATATAGGTACCTACTGTATTATTCTAATTAATAAATACTAACCGTTAGTTGAGAAGTCTTTACTAACCAGTGGACCAATGTTGTCTAATCAAACAAATAAGTAATAATAATAACTAACTTTGAGATGAAAATGTTAACAGGAATGTGTGGTGTTACACGAATGGATAGAATAAGAAATGCACAACAAGTACATAAGAGGAAGTCTGAAAGAAGCACCGATAGCTAAATAGTTGTATGGAAATCAATTATCATGTAGTCATGTAATACGGAGGTATGAGAAAAATGTTGGAAAATGTACACACGGCAACATATCAAGCTATACATGTCCAGTCTTAGCAGACCTCTCATTGTAATAGGCTTTTCGTACAGTGAGAAGTCAGCTTAGACCTAGATTTGTGGCCGTGCGGACATGTAAAATTGTCCATACAACAACAAAAGGTTGGATTAGAACTATTCAGGACATGTAAACCTCCCTCATTGTAGCCTCTTTATATTGTCCTTAATTCATAATTGTCTATACCTTCTGAAACTTAATACACATGTCTTTTCTGTAGGAAGATATACTGTTCCGTTCCGTTTGATTTGTTTAATCTGTGCACCAGTGGCGTGCACAGGGTTTTATGACCGGGTAGGCAATTCAAAAAAAAAAAACGTGTCTCGTAATTGCTCAAGTTAGTGAAGAAAAATTCACTAGGTGGTTTAAAAGTTTGAAATGGCGATTTCCTGATGATGATAATTCTTTTTCCGTCGAAAGCACAGAAAGATGTTGTACTCGTTGTTGACTTTGTGTGTTTCTTAAATAGGTACGTGAGAATACGTTTTAATGAAAATGAACGTTCTGTCGATGCGCTGCTTGCTTGGATAGTAACAATAAACTTCGCTAAACGTAAAACTTATTCGTAACACTTCTCTCAATACGATTATTACCAAATGTATTTATGTTTGAGCAAGCCGCGGGATAGAAATCATATAAATCTGCAAATCCCGAACAATTCCACACTGTATTCGAACTACTAAACTAGCAAGGAAAACAAAATAATTTAAATGTGTGTAAACAAAAACACAGCCGGTTTTATGTTTCTTAATTATTACTATGAAACTTAGGAGTTGCATTACCTCTTTGCTGGGTTAATTCTCGTACACTTCCCTTGAGATACACTTTTTAACAAACACACATTTACAACACACACCTCACAATCGAAACACATTTTGAAAAAAAAAAAAACTCACAAAAAGCGTAGTACTTAAGTAAATCGAAAAACTAACACAGTTCAAAAAAAAAGTAGTTGAAATAAGCAACAAATCGACCTAAATATTAACGTTTGTAAATGAATTAATCACAACAAAACTCAGTCAAAATAAAAACATAAAACAGCGCGCTCCACTAAGAAATCAATATGGATCCTTTCGTAAACAAACGATTTCTAAATTTTGACAACTAAAACGTTGACAAATAAAATTGTATCATTGCGAATAGGAATTTGCTTGAGGCTACGTAATATATAACTTGATCGCATAATACTCACAGCGCGCCAATAACCAACCATGGGCGTCCCGCCCGTGATTGGTTACCCTGGCGCAGGGAAGCCCGTGATTGGATAGCCTGCGGCAGGAGTTCGCTTTATTAGTTCGCTTCTGTGTGAAATGTGCAGACACGAAAATGTAGAAGAAATTACCACTACATGCGTACATTTATGAACGAAAAGAAGACACTTTCGATCGCTGCCTGCTTGCGCCGCGAGTACATTAATAGAACCGTATGAACGTTGCTTCTCATTTATATTAGGCGTTTAAACTTTTTGAATAATTTTATTACTTAGCATATTTTCTTTATTATTGAAATATTAGTAACTAGTCTAGATCTAAGTCTAGGGTCTGCAGTGTCTTTTTGCCTATATATGGACCGCACGCCACTGCTGTGCACCTAACGGAGCGTGCGTGTCACGGAGTGACAACTGTCACTTGTCAGTTTGACTTTGACACTCTTTGGTTTGGTCTTTGAAAGAGGGAGGATCGTCGCCGTTTGAACCTCGCAACCTGTTGTAAATTAATCCCTTTGAACCGGTCGTTTTGTGAACAATTTGTCGTGACCCAATTGTTTTGTGTTTAATCAACCCCTTTTGGCGAAATAATACGGGTTTAGTTTGGATATATTTTTTTGTTTGAAATAGTTTGAGGTTAGAGTGACCATTTGGAGACCGCGTGCTAAGAAAAACTACGGCGTATTGCAGCGGCCTGGTATCCTGAATACTGACAGCGTCACTACACAATACAATATACACTCATTTACATACATAAATCCAGGTCGGCTCCAGAGCCAGTGTTCTTCAACCAGGTGAGTCTTTTGAATATTGTATTAATCAGCTCCGCGCACGGCGGACAGTTCGCAGCCACTCTTGTCCCAAGGCCCACCATAGTTATTATTCATAGCTTCCACTGCGCTAATTAAAATCCTACGGCCGGGGCCTTGGCCTGGCGTCGAACAAATACTAACGTCCTGCAGTGGGCTAAATACGTTTTAAATTCTGTGTGTTTATAACTAAATCCATACTATCCATACTTTAATATTATAAATGCAAAAGTAACTCTGTCTGTCGGTCTGTCTGTCTGTCTGTCTGTCTCGCTTTCCTGCTAAAACTACTGAACCGATTTAAATGAAATTTGGTACACAGATAGTTTAGAGCCTGAGAAAGGACATAGGCAATTTCCGACCTCCACGCGGGCGAAGCCGCTGGCAAAAGCTAGTTAATAATAAATGCATATGTTGACTACTAGTATTGATGTCTTAGGTTTTATAAAGAATACACATGCATAGTTAACAGGGAATTTCCTGTGTCCGACTTGCAATAAACAACAATATATACAGGGTGTCCAAGAACCTGGCGTCCAACTGGATTCCCACGATGCCCCAAGTTCTAACAGTACTCAGAAAAATATTTTAAAAAATCCACCCCATGTACTTACAGAATTATACTGATTTCAAAAAAAAAGGGGAAATGAGCACCCTGTGACATACTTTTGAATGCTGTGACTGCTAAAGCTGATAATTTCGATATTTCTTGGAGGTTTTGTAATCTAGGGTATTGCTGTGTCTAAATAGAATGTAAAAATAATGTACTTATTGTACCATTTTAAAATAAAATATTATTTTAACTAAAGGTGATATGGAAAACTATTGAATTTCGCAACTTTGACCGACTGTAGTGTAAAAAAAATGTACCAAAATAGTATGGCAAGTGACGTCAAATTTTGACGCGTTTATTCCTCTTTTTAAAAAGGTAAATACTTACACATTAATTTGAAAAAAAAAAATTTTGATAATATTTTTACTCAACAACCCAATTTTTACGATGTCTTACAGAATTCTTAGAAAGAAAAATTTACGACGAATTGAATCTAACCTCTAAAGAATTACTATTGTATGCTCATAAAAATAACAACAGGCCTCTCAAAAAACAGGTTAGACCGTAAGGGACGGTATGTGCATGCATCTCACCATAGTGATTCGTTATTACAACAGGAGGGAGCAAGACAGAAACTATCTTTGCGATTTGCTGGTTCTTCTTTATGGTACCCCATTATTCAGGTAAGAGTGAGGGAGAAAAAGGTTAGAGGTGCGAGTGAGATAGATAGTGACGCTATCTGGGATCGTGCTATTTAGGATAACAGTACGGTCAGTACGCGTCACTGCCTCCTGCCGTTACTACGCACCTCTCTCTTATTGTTACCATTGATCACGTACTACGATTTAAAGCTTTGTTTATTGGACTCGATTACTCTTAGTGCTCTGGACTTTGAAACGAACTCTTTACGACGACCTTTGCCTGTGTTTGGACAGTTTGTGTTTTGTGTGTGCTACCATGGCGACCTACACTCCGCAAGAATACGCAAATATGCACTACATTTATGGAGAATGTAGAGGTAATGGACGAGCTGCAGCGAGACTTTACAGAGAAAGGTATCCGAGGGCTACGCGATATCCCGACCATCGAGTTTTCATTAATGTGCACAGATCACTATGTGACGGGCGGTTCCCCAATCAAGTAGCTGGTGAAGGACGACCCGTAAATGACTTCATACGCGATGAAGTTTTAGAGGCGGTGTCGGCAAATCCAAGCATCTCTGTGCGAGGAATAGAAGCTGATACGGGGATACCGAAGAGCACAGCACACAGTATTCTCCAAAAAGAAGAATATCATCCGTACCACGTACAGCGAGTGCAAAGTCTTTTACCTCGAGACTATCCGAGCCGAGTCGCGTTTTGTGAAACAATCCTGCAAAAACATCGAGAAGACGAAAACTTTATCGACAAAATTTTGTGGTCAGATGAATCAACATTTAAGAAGGATGGCTACATGAACCTACACAACTTGCACGAGTGGCATGTGGAAAATCCGCACTTGATGCGAGAAGATAGATCCCAGTACCGGTTCAAAGTGAACATGTGGACCGGTATTCTCTGTGGGAATATTATTGGTCCATTTGAGATGCCCGAGAATTTGACTGGCGAATCATATTTAAATTTTCTTCAAAACGATTTGCCAAACTTACTAGAAGAGACCCCACCAGATATGTGGTTCCAACACGACGGCTGTCCAGCACATTTTCGCGTATCCGTTAGAGAGTTTTTGGACGAGCAATACCCGAACAGGTGGATTGGGCGATCAGGAACAATCCCGTGGCCAGCCCGCTCACCTGACTTAAATCCGCTGGATTTTTTTTTCTGGGGAACTATGAAGGAGCTCGTTTATGCGAAGCCCATTAATGACATCGCTGACCTTCGTGAGAAGATAACACAAGCAGTGCAGGTGATACGTCAAAAAAGTTACTCGCGAAACATAAAGCGGTCCTTTTTAAGGAGAGTGAGAGCTTGTATTGCCGCGGGTGGTCAACATTTTGAACATTTATTGTAATAAAATATCTTTAAACTAACATTCTTTGCTTTTATTCTACTGGGAACCCATCTACCTGTGTGTATTTCCTTCTTGCTCACTCTTGGAACCGAAGTAAATAATAGTAGTAACATAACAGTTTCTAAGATAAGAAAGGGTCCGACAGTTACCGTTAGTAGGTAGGCACTTCGTAAAAATTGGGTTGTTGAGTAAAAATATTATCAATTTTTTTTTTTTTCAAATTAATGTGTAAGTATTATACCTTTTTAAAAAGAGGAATAAACGTGTCAAAATTTGACGTCACTTGCCATACTATTTTGGTACATTTTTTTTACACTACAGTCGGTCAAAGTTGCGAAATTCAATAGTTTTCCATATCACCTTTAGTTAAAATAATATTTTATTTTAAAATGGTACAATAAGTACTTTATTTTTACATTCTATTTAGACACAGCAATACCCTAGATTACAAAACCTCCAAGAAATATCGAAATTATCAGCATTAGCAGTCACAGCATTCAAAAGTATGTCACAGGGTGCTCATTTCCCCTTTTTTTTTGAAATCAGTATAATTCTGTAAGTACATGGGGTGGATTTTTTAAAATATTTTTCTGAGTACTGTTAGAACTTGGGGCATCGTGGGAATCCAGTTGGACGCCAGGTTCTTGGACACCCTGTATAGGTATAATTTGCTCATAAACAAGTTATGATTACGCATTTAATCTGCTCGTGGTTAATCATTGGTATTGCAAGGTGTACTACATATTGCTATCTAGTTTATGTAGGTAGTGGAGGAAATCCTAGAGGCCCCTTTTGGTACCAAGGTCTTTTAATGTAACAGTCTCGTTGTAGTATTTGATACTGATTTCTTTAAAGGCTCGTGCAGACTAGCGCGAAGCGACGGTCGCGCGCGTTTCGGCGAGAACAATTTCTATAACCATGTCGCGGCGCGACAGGTCACGCGCGTTTTCATAGAAAGTCTGCACGGGCTTAAGTCGTTCTACAAATTGGTATTATTATCACTTCCTTCTTCTTCTCTTCTTACGCCTTGTTAGATTAGCCCGAAATCTCTTTTATTGTCTAATCTCTATTCTAGTCTAAATTAGTTTGGCAGCTCGAATGTATTGAAATAATTATGGCCAGCCTTTACGATCGTAAGGATGTCTCATATAAACAACCTCTACAGTACTTAGTACCTACTAGGTTTCCCTATCACCCTGTTCTTGTTTTTATTCCCGAAATACGTTAGCTGCGATTGAGTTCAAAATAGACTTAACTTACCCTTGTAAACACTTGACAGTCGGACCCTCGTCATTTGACAGCAACTGGAACAGCAAATTGTATTTGTAAATTACTTACTTTTACAATCTAAATATTTAATTATGAATTAAAAGTTTGTCATAGTTCGGAAGAGAAAGTAGGTATCTGGGTATATTTTACTGAACGGCAGAATAAGAGAGTAAGGCCATATCAAAAGAATTTAAAGTTGAGACCTTGTCAAACTCTATATAGTTTAGCAATAGCAAAAAAAATATTTAACACTTCATGGGCTACAGCAAAGGAATCGCCTTATGTAATGTTGAAGTAGAGTTTGACAAGTTTTGTTTGTTTACTTTCTTACTAGCTTTTGCCAGGCGATTTACCAGCGTGGAGGTTGGAAATGCCTCCACGCTGTGATCACCTAATTGTAGACATTGCAAAATTTAAAACATTTGGATTAAAAGTCAGTTTATTATAAGAATCCGCGCGCGTTATCGCGTGAATTTATGTTCGTGCACGTAAGTTTAATTTTGCGATAACTTCTAAGATATTCAATTTAATGCTATGATGTAAATGGCAATTTTGGTCTACATTAAATGCATAACGTATCTAACGTATATAATTGGATAAGAAATAATAGTGTTTGTTTAAAATGCTTCGTAAATAATTCGTAATATTTAAATTCGTAATTAATATGTAAGAGATATAAATGGTTATTGTGGGTTATCTTTAGGAAATAGTCATATACCATCGCGAACTTTTTGTACATCTTTTTGAGTTATAAAATTTTGATGTACATTTTTTTATCTATCTCGTAAAGTTTATTTCATTTTAATTACTTGCACTTCCCTCGTGACTTCGTTCGCGTAGAGTTCGAGTTTTCCCTGACACACTTTGATCCCCCTTTAAAATAAAAAAATACTGACTTTATGATTTACATCGATTAGTGATTTTTACGTGAACGAAATTCATTTGTTACACCCTTTTAGCTCGAATTTTCAAAAACCCCTGCTTAGTGATCCCTTAAATTATACAATATAACGAAGCCGTATGCAAAATTTCACGTTCCTAGTCCCAGTCATTTCGCCTGTGTGTCGCACATGAAAAAGTAGTTATTGTGACATAACTGTAATAGTTAGACATTTTTTGTAGATATTGATGTGTTCTACATAACTATAATACATCACTTTGCTCTATTGTCAATAGTGTCCGCAGCGCACGCGATAAAAGGTTGTTTTTTTTGTGGTATTTTTCACAACTTGGGTTATATTATCGAAGTTTTCATACGGATCCCTAACTTTTTTGTCCCCAATGTTCATCAAGGATACTGTAGGATTCTGATGGTGAAAGAATTTTTCAAATCAGTCTACCTAGTAGTTTCGGATCTTATTCAATTTATTAAACGTTTTCGGGACAATAAACAGCAACAATATAAAATAGTCAGCGTTTACAATGTAAGCGCACAAAAATATGTTTTTTTTTTTACGACATCACATTACAAATCTTTGAAATTCTGGTCTTTTCTCTACTATAACATACCTTTATTATACATTAAAAACCTTCCTCTTGAATAACTCTGTTTATTGATGAAAACCGTGCTAAAATCCGTTGCGGAGTTCGCGGGAAGCGACTTTTTAGGGTTCCGTTGCCAAATGGCAAAAAACGGAACCCTTATAGATTCGTCATGTCTGTCTATCTGTCTGTCTGTCCGTCCGTATGTCACAGCCAGTTTTCTCCGAAACTATAAGAGCTATGCTGTTGAAACTTGGTAAGTAGATGTATTCTGTGAACCGCATTAAGATTTTCACACTAAAATAGAAAAAAAAAACAATAAATTTTGGGGTTCCCCATACGTAGAACTGAAACTCAAAAATGTTTTTTTTCATCAAACCCATACGTGTGGGGTATCTATGAATAGGTCTTCAAAAATGGTAATGAGATTTCTAATATAATTTTTTTCTAAACTGAATAGTTTGCGCGAGAGACACTTCCAAAGTGGTAAAATGTGTGTCCCCGTAACTTCTAAAGTAAGAGAATGATAAAACTAAAAAAATATATGATGTACATTACCATGTAAACTACCACCGAAAATTGGTTTGAACGAGATCGAGTGAGCAGTTTTTTTTTAAAACGTCATAAGTCGTAAACCGCAATTTACCTTACATTCAGTCAACTGAAATATAAAAAAAAAATATTTTTAAACCAAGAATACCTACAGGTTTGTACGGAACCCTCGGTGCGCGAGTCCGACTCGCACTTGGCCGGTTTTTTATACTATGTAGAGATAGAGAAAGCAGAAACTTGGTACAAGTTTCAGAAGAATCATTAAGAAGCTTTAGCGTGACATTAGGCGGCTTATAAAAAAATATAATTACTAATATTATGTGGTGTTATCAAAATTTGTATTGAAGCTTAAGTCTAATTTTATGAAAAAACTGGTTTTATATTTTATTTTATCTGAGGATTACTATCAATAAATTACTTTATTACGAGGATTACAGATTTAAATTAATTAAAATACAAAATTATAACCTAAATTAACTAAAACTATTTACAAATTAAAAAATAGCGTCGAAAAATCATTAACATCGCTGTCGACTGGTAATGTACCCAAGAGACTGGTGGCATAGTATTACTTAGTATGGAAACATTAGATTTTAATTTAGTCTAAGCACGGCAGGAGCAGATAATTGAATTTAAAACAGTTGTTGAAATAAATGTCTAAATATTTTCATATGAGTAAAACTTTTGTATGGGCCTGAGCAACTGTGTGAACAACAAGTGACAAATGCATAAACAAGAATCTGAATTCCAGTGTCCTTGTAAGTTAGCTTTAGTTAGAAAACAATAACGACGTAGCGTCTACGTCACAGTTTCATAGCTTTCATGGGTAAAGGAAAACTTATCTCTGATTATGTAAATCTCATGTTAATGTCACTTCGAAGTTAATTATTAGTTAACCAAAACAGCAACTTTAACCTACTTAGTTGTTAAATGGTTTAGCGACTGATTTACTAATCAGAAGCGCATTTCCTGTTTTTTAAGAACGTTGCATTCTATAGTATTGTATCATAAAACAACAACATAACATCACGCCTTGTTTCCCCGAAGGGTTGGGCAGAGGTGTTCATATAGTACAAACACATTTCTCCTGTTATGTTTAAGTCCCATGGAATAGGGGGCGAGCCTATTGCCATCTACCGGGCACAAATCCAGACTCCGGGCTGCTACTGAGAAATTCCAGATGGAAATCCCAATAACACTTTGCCCGACCTGGGAATCGAACCCAGGACCTCATGCTCAGCAGCAGCGCTTGCTACCACTAGACCAACGAGGCAGTCAACGTATCGTGTCATAGCATTGTATGAATCTATAAAAAATGACCGATATTTTTGACAAGTCTTTCAGATAAGATTAAACTAATAATTAATTTTGAACGGCTCTAAATATGGGAATTGGTCTTCAGAAAGGGGGGGGGGGTAGGATAACTTTAGTTGACTGAGCAAAAAATAAGCTTGTTGATCTTCAGGTTAAAATTAAGTTAGCTGGCAATACTTTGCCCATGTGTTTGGCATCGATATCAAAAACTAATGGAACAAAAAAAAGACAATTTTGTTAATTATTTGATGGGCGAAGGTCAATGCCAGTAATCGATCAGCTGTTCATTTATTTTTTTCTGGAACAGATTTTTTAACTTTACAAAAACCAAAACACCAACAGTCATTTGGTTGTCTTTATGTACGAACGGCGACATATCAAGCTATACATTTCCAGTATAAACTGACTTCTCATTGTACAAAAACAGATACAGTGCGGGGTCAGCGAGAACTGGAAATGTATAGCTTGATATGTTGTCGTGCGTACATGTCTGTGTCATTTAAAGTTTGGAACAGAGTTAGAATCATGTTTTATTTTTTATAAGATATTTTCTGATATACAGGTCCAACACACGGGTGAAGCTAATATAATTCCTGTCATGGTCGCGAGATTCGTTCGAAAGTGGTAACGTGGCCCTGGCATATAGGCAACTGAAGGAACAAGGGTGGGTTTTAGTCAGTAAAAGTCCGACACGCCCTCCCGCTCCGCCCTAGAGCGGGAAATGTCATTTGATGATTTTCCACCCTCAAAAAGCCCTGTATTTTACATACCCTATAAAAGAACCTAGAAAACAGAGTAATTAAGAAATAAATCAAACACATAACTTGTTTATTAATACAAGATTGCTATTAGTACAGGTATATATCAGGTATTAACTTTGAGGAAATACTAACGTAGGAACTTCTAGTAATACGATAGTAAACAACATGTGTCAGTAATTGTATGAATTACCATTCTTGTCAGATTGTTTGACGGTCACTTTGGAACGTTATCTATGATTTGAAATGGCAGTTTTCAAGATATTGTACTTGTAAATTGTTATCTTGTCTGTTTCCAGATCTTCTGTAGTTATTTAGCTGCTGCTGGACTGGATGCGGAAGGTGGGGGAAGATGTTGTGGTGAAGCTTAGGAGAAGCCTATGTCCAGAAGTGGACAGCAACAGGTTCAGTTGATTTTAGCTGATAACCTATAATTATCTCTATTACTGAATAAAGTGTTAATTTGAAAATTAGATAAGGTAAGGAAGTCCAAACATGGGTGTTTCCGAATTAATTTAGAACTTGTATTATTTATATGTATCCGAACGAGATCATAGTGCTTGGGTAATAGATTATCTGTGGTGGCCCGCCATTATGGGCAGACGACTAGAAATGGTTAAACTTGTAACATGTAACAATTTATATTAATAAACGAGTTTCAATACTATCTATAAGTGGTTTCCATACATGGTGTCAGAAGATGGCGGAAGAGTCATTCAAAAAGCTCTTCGAGCAGCAAGCCCACCTCTTAGATGCTATGCAAAAGCAAATGGGTCTGATGCAACAACAACTTCAACACGCCGCCATGCCGTCTTTTGGAACATCCGATGTTAGGAGCAGTATCAGCGTCCCGTGGCCTCAACCCCTGCAAGTGGAGTCTGGAGATCCATTCGAAAACTTTCAGTGTTTCCGTACAAGCTGGGAGAATTACTGCCTCGCTACAGGTATGAACAAATGGGCTTCAGAAAAAGAAGAAATCAAGGCCGGGATTCTCCTTAACGCGATCGGTAATGCCGCTATGAAAAAGTACTTAGACTTCAACCTATCGGAGAGCGATAAGAAAAATGAGTCTACTATCTTTAAGAAGATGGAATCAGAAATTATTAAGAAGGTCAATGTCATTTACTCTGGATATATTTTCAACATAAGGAGTCAGTTAGTTGAAGAGTCATTTGATGATTACCTTTTAATACTCCGAAAATTAATTAAACCTTGCAATTATCCGGAATCTATATGTGATGAATTGTTAAGAGATAGAGTTGTAGTTGGTATTAGAAGCAAAAACATTATGAAGGAGCTACTTCGTCAAGAAAGTTTGACACTAGATTCAGCCATTAATTTATGCAGATCTGCTGAAAGAGCAGAAATACATGTTTGGAATGTGCAAAAGGAAGATGAAGTTAATAAGATCTCTGTTAAAAAAGCAAATTCAAAGGAACCCGTCGAGAAATTATGCAAGTTTTGTGCACAGACACATATATTTGATAAAAAGCTCTGTCCAGCTTGGGGCAAGAGATGTGAAGAATGTGGTGGAAGGAATCATTTCAAGAAAGTGTGTAAAAAAAAACAGAAGTCAGTAAAAGCAATTGATGTGGAAAATGACTCAGATATTGATAATGTTATGGTATCAGAGATACGCACCAACTCCAGTGGCCTTAAGGAAGCACCCTTGTTCTTTAAAACTGTTGTGAATAAATGGAATAAGCTATACTGCACACTGGACACAGGAGCACAAGTATGTGTTATGGGAGCCAATTTCTATAAAAAGATCACGGGTAAGGATGACTTCAGTTCGTTGACCCCTGCCGATCAGAAGTTGAAATGTTTCAATGGAACTGATATACCAAATTTAGGGACTGTCTGTTTTGAATGCAGAACCAAAACTAGTGTGAATAAAGTTTATAAAATAAAATTCCATATTGTGGACATAGATCATGAACCAATCTTGTCAGAAAGAGCATGTGTAGTGTTGGGTTTTATTAAGTACTGTGAGAAAGTCACCGTGTCAAACCAGCTAGATCGCACAGAAGCATTGAATATCATGCAAAAATATAGTGATGTGTTTGAGGGATATGGAAGATTGCCAGGAGAGGTTACTCTAGAAATAGATGAAACAATTCCAGCACGTATCCAGCCAGCACGTCGGATTCCAGTATGTCTAAGAGAGAGGCTGCGTGAGGAACTTGACACTCTAGAACGGGATGGAATTGTCACCAAAGAGATACAGCACACGGAATGGGTAAATAATATTTTGATAGTCAGCAGTGATCATAAATTTAGAATATGTCTAGATCCCATTCCCTTGAACAAAGCTCTCAAAAGGCCATATTTTCAGTTCACTACATTGGATGAAATGTTACCTGAGCTAAGTAAAGCTAAAGTATTTAGTACTGTGGATGCAAAGAAAGGGTTCTGGCAATGTAAACTTTCTGAAAGAAGCAGTAAACTTACTACATTTTGGACACCTTTTGGTCGTTACAGATGGCTACGTCTCCCGTTCGGGCTGAGTTCTTCTCCAGAGATTTTTCAGCAAAGACTCACCAGTCTCATTAAGGACTTAAAAGGAATTGAAGTCATAGCCGATGACATTTTAATATATGGAGTTGGTGATACTATTGAAGAGGCTGTTACAGATCATAATAAAAAATTTGAAAAACTTCTTCTAAGGCTCCGAGAAGTGAATTGCAAGCTGAATAAAGATAAAGTAAATCTGCTTCAAACTTCAGCAAAGTTTTACGGTCATATCCTAACCAATGAAGGTTTGAAAGTAGATCAGTCCAAGGTTGAGGCTATAAAAAATATGCCCACTCCCACTTGTGGCAAAGAAGTGCTTAGATTTTTGGGCATGATTGGCTATCTGAGTAAATTTATTGATAATCTTAGTGTTAAAGCAGCCAACCTTAGAGCTCTGACAAGAAAAGATGTAGAATTTTTGTGGACCAAGAAAGCAGAAAAAGAGTTTCAACATTTAAAAGTCATAGTTAATGTCATAAGCTGTCTTCCAACACTTAAGTATTTTGATGTCAACAAAGAGGTTGTTATTGAATGTGATGCAAGTGAATTTGGTCTTGGAGCAGCCCTTTATCAGGACAACAATGTCATAAGTTTTGCATCAAGATGTTTGTCAGCAACTGAAAAGAAATATGCCCAGATTGAAAAAGAGATGCTTGCGGTAGTATTCGCATGTAAAAGATTTAATCAGTACATTGCTGGCAGTGGCAAGACTGTTATCAAAACTGATCATAAACCACTCATCAACATTGTTAATAAACCACTTGTAGAAGCACCTAAAAGATTGCAAATGATGTTGTTGACAATTCAAAAGTATAATGTTCAACTAGATTTCATACAGGGTAAAATTAACAATGTAGCGGACACTTTGTCAAGAGCTCCTGTCACTGATGATGGAGAATATTATGATGTGGAAAGCAAACTATCAGAGAAAAAAGTTTACAAGCTAATAAGCAAAGTTTCTCCAGTGAGGTATCTAAAAATTTCAGATAAACTTATTGAGAGAATAAAGAAAGCCACAAATGAAGACACAAACTTACAGAAATTAATTATGTATATCATAAATGGATTTCCCAGGTATATATCAGACTTACCTCAAGATCTTAGAGTATTTCACAAATTCAGACATGAATTATCCACATCAGAAGGATTAATATGTAGAAATAATCAGGTACTAATTCCAGAAAGTTTAAGGAGTGAGATGCTACAAAAAGTACATGTCAGTCACAACGGCTTTGGTAGCACTTTGAGACTGGCTAGAGGAAATATGTTTTGGCCTGGTATGTCTGTTGATCTAAAAACCTATTTAGGAAAATGTTTATTTTGCGCAGTTCATTCTCCATCTCAACAAAGCTTGCCACTTATCAGTCATGAGGTTCCTAAATATCCTTTTCAGTATATCTCAATGGATGTTTTCTCAGTGGGAGAATTAAAATTTCTTATTACAGTTGACCATTACTCAGACTATTTTGAGTTGGATCGCCTCTCGACTCTTACAGCAACTGAACTAATCCAGATTTGTAAGAAGAATTTCGCTAGACATGGAATACCTCAAAAAGTCTGTACAGACAATGCTACTAATTTTGTAAATGAGCATTTCAAGTCATTTTCAAATAACTGGAACTTTGAGCATGTGCCTTCATCACCACACTATCCAGCTTCAAATGGAAAAGCTGAGGCAGCTGTAAAAATAGCTAAGAAATTGGTAATACAGAGCCTGGAAACTAAACAAGATCTATGGTTTTGTTTACTTCATCAGCGGAATACTCCAATTCAGATGGACGATACAAGTCCTGTCCAGAAATTGTACTCTAGGCGTACCAGGACTGGGTTACCTTGCCTATTGAAACATCTCAAGCCAGCCGTTGTTCCTAATGTTTCTGCAAATATCAAAGAAAGAAAGGAGAAGGTAAAGAAACATTTTGATAGAGGTACTGCAGAGAAGGCCCTATTATTTGTTGGTCAGAATGTGATGGTCCAGCTTCAGCCTGAGATAAGTAATCAATGGTCTTATGGTAAGATCACTAA
The DNA here is from genome assembly GCA_932294355.1 of Aporophyla lueneburgensis. Classification (NCBI taxonomy): domain Eukaryota; kingdom Metazoa; phylum Arthropoda; class Insecta; order Lepidoptera; family Noctuidae; genus Aporophyla; species Aporophyla lueneburgensis. Next base: position 12,478,982 of record OW028746.1, on the reverse strand, counting down.
ATCCATAAATGACAGATCATTTGTGATCAAGGTTGGAGATAAATTATATAGAAGAAATAGAGTTCACATTAGGCCTTTTTCTGGGACCTTTTCGGATACTGAACATAGGCAGGAGGCGACTGCAAAGCATACAAATTCAACTGTGTCTCCATTAGTGCATCATCAACCTTGCTATGCTGATTCAGCAGGTTGTGTTATTGAATCAAATGCAGCATCAGGATCAAACGCAGCATCAGAAACAAATGCAGCATCAGAACCATCAACTTGTTTCAACTATGAAGACTTACGAAGCACTGTCGATACTAATCAAGGTCCACGACGTAGTGAGCGTGTAAAGGCAACACCCCGCTATTTGAGGGTCTATACAGCTTGATTGAAAAGGGGATGTTTCCGAATTAATTTAGAACTTGTATTATTTATATGTATCCGAACGAGATCATAGTGCTTGGGTAATAGATTATCTGTGGTGGCCCGCCATTATGGGCAGACGACTAGAAATGGTTAAACTTGTAACATGTAACAATTTATATTAATAAACGAGTTTCAATACTATCTATAAGTGGTTTCCATACAATGGGTAAGACCTTTGCAAACTTGTCCAAGGCAAAGTTTATGTGAATAAAAGTTATTGCAGGTACACCTGGTACAATATGTTCTTCACATAATTTCCTATTTTTTGTCGTTATACATAATATATTTTGTGATATTGTATTGATTGTATAACGCGTTGTATTATTCCGAAAATGCGTGCTTTTGCGGTCTGAATATGGGTGTAGTGTAGGTTATTGGGTTAGCGTTCAGGATTCTAAAACTAGTCCGAATTTAGGAAATATAGCACTTTGTATTACCTATATCAGGAACATACCCATTCACCGAATATACGCGCGTACAATATTGTGCGTAAACATTTTATTGGTGATAAAATCTGACCTGCTCCTGTAAGGACATTCCGATTCGAGGCCGTTAGATCGAAATTATTTGTAGGTTATATAATATTATTTATAAATATGAATAAAATTATGTCATAATTTGAAATGTGTTTGGGCATGTGTGTGTTTTGTCGTGCAAAACAATGTAGCCATTGCTTTTTTTATTTACCTATTGTTAAATGATATATTATCGGGGATTTTATCCAATTGATCTATCAGCATATATGTTACATACATCACGACATTGCTTTTTGATGTAATTAAAATCAAAAATCAAAAGTCATTCAAGTTAGTTAGTTATTCAAACTAGGCTGAGAGTCAGCACTTTTTGATCGTCAAAGTTATACAAGACAGTCCCCCCAAAACGCCCACCCTTCGACACATCCTAGTGCTTTAGCTGGGAAGAAGAAGTGGCGGAACAAACTCCCCAGCAGCACAGCTGTCTTAAGTTAGAAGAACTTGATTCTATACAATATTGTGTAAATAAGTAATACTATAAAACAAAACATACATTATTCGCCATATGTCAGCTAGCACACGCCAATATACCAACAAAAACATTGAAAACTAAACTCAAGCTGAAATAATAAAACAAAAACGTAAACAGAACTTAAAACCTAAATAAAGCCTCCAGGCATAAAGGGCATGCCCGCTTACATGTTCAACGATGCAAAATGATCCATATACATACATTGATGCATATAGCTAAGTTGAAGTTACAATAGTTAAACTAGGACCTCAGGAGTAAAATAAAATAACAGTTAATACAAATAACAATAACAAAAACCATGGTCAGCAAGACGACCAGTCACCATAAGCAGCACCCGTTCACGAGCATAACGCAAATGTCAGCCATTACCCCCCTCGCCATATTTGAGGGAAGGGTCACTGTTTTTAGTGTACAAGTGTATATTTTGCCTAATATATAAGATGTTGGCGAAGATGAATTGTGATGCCACCGTAAGAATACCAATATCTTTAAACAAATCTCTCAGAGAAACTCTAGCACCTAGTTGGTAAATCGCTCGAACAGCTCGTTTTTGAAGAACAAAAATATTTTGCATGTCCGCGGCTTTGCCCCATAGCAGAATGCCGTAGGACATTATGCTATGAAAATAACTAAAATAGACTAATCGAGCTGTATCAACGTCCGTGTACTGTCTAACTTTCCTTACGGCGTAGGCGGCCGAACTGAGCCTTCCAGCGGGCGAGGCTTGATATATGTGATCCCCACTGAAGTTTGGCGTCTACTGTTATGCCCAGAAAAACTGCCGAGTGTACAGTTTCAAGCACCTCATTATCTAAAACGACATTGATTGGTCCCAGATTCCTAACATTCGGTAAGGCGAACTTTATACATTTCGTTTTCTTAGCATTAAGAACTAGGTTATTTGTGGTAAACCATTCCGTAGCCATTGAGAGCGCACTATTCACGTCGTCAAAATCTTTTCTATTCCTGTCTACTTTATTCGAAACAATCCAGTACCTAGGTTCAGCAGACATTCAACATTTTTTTTTTACAGTGCTCTACAAAATGATAACACAAATAAGAAAAAAATAACGCATAGGTATACAAGATGATAGAAAAAAATATATCAGAAACCTCTTAGTACTAATGATGTACATTTCATGACCTTTCCATCATATCGAATAGCTGCTCGTATACATAGGTCCTGTAAAGGTTGTCTACAAAAGACGACCTTACTACGTAGTTGACTGGCTATAAAATAACTTTAATCATATTTGAATTGTCGAGCTAATTAAGAATAAGCCGTCAAATACGCATGGCAGGCACGTTGCTGTATACTAAACATTTATACCTAAACTAATTTAATAAAGCTGAAGAGTTTGTTGTTTGTTTGAACTTGCTAATTTCTGGAACTACCAATTGAATTTGAAAAATTCTGTATTTGTATAATAGCCACACTTATGAGAAAGGCTATAGGCTACTAAACATTACCCTTTGGCCTTGAGCAAATAGAATAAAACTCAGTAAGAACGGTAAGCGTAAACGAGTTAATAGCGCGGGCAAGTGATGTATTGCGACGAGGTGGGTCAGGAAAACAAGAAAATTCATGTGGTAGAAGTCGTGGGCATAAGCTAGTAATTATATAGCACAAAATAAAGTGTTTAATTGTTCGACCCGGTATAGGGAAAGCCTCTTAGATCCACGTAGGTAGGTACGTAAGCTTTCAATTCAACACCTGATTGAGGTAATATTCACATGGGGGAACCAGATAAATCGAAAAATTATGCGGATCATGCTTCAAATTGAAAATTTCGTCTTCCAGTTTTAAATTTGGTCGTCAATATAGTTTAATATAGCATCACAAGCGCCATCTAGTAGTTGTAGTGCTTACTCATTCAGGTAACCGACGCCAATGTCCTAGTGTTTGTGGGCGCTGTTAACCGCTAGTTGTGAACACGTCCAAGCGTTGTTAACAAGGCAATTTTCACGCACTGATTCATCTAACACGGGTAACGCCTCGGTTTCAGAGCTTCAGTTGAAAATGTCGCACCTTCTACATGTCAGTAAAATATTATGATTATTTATACTTATGATACTTTTTGCCAAATCAGCGTGAACTATTGCAAACCAGCACTGATCCGAAAACGAATATCGCTGAAACAAAACCAATACAGAGCTTTCACAATTATTTTACCTCTGATTTTGCGTCATTGACAAAATCAAAGTGATCTTTATTCTCGTTTCAATAAGGTTGCTGTCAGAGGTAAACGACCGTGAAAGCCGAAAAGACTGAGTGTCTGTTAGTGGAGGATAAGGTTCCCAAGAGCATGAACTAAGTACCTATTTATAACTGTTTGCGCTGTGGTCGTGAATGATCTCTAATCAAGTGTAATAAGTTGAATCTGATAAGTGTGATAGTGATGTTTGAATTAATTCTAAGTTCTTCTTCTCGGGTTGTTGGGCTTTAAGGGTGTTTATTAACTCATCGAATGCCGTAATTAGAGACACAATAGAAAGACAATTGCTTATGTAGAACTGTGTCGAATGTCTTAAGACATTCAAAAGGTTAAGTAATTTTCTAAGGTTAGAATAATTTCCCTGCACATTTAACAATCAATAAAGTTCAATGATTATTTCTATGTTTTTATTTCTATGCTAGCTTTCTTTAGGATTGACGTTATCTTAATGAAAGAGTTCCTAAATATAGTTGCGATGACTTTCATTTTCACAATTCAGCAACATTCATTACGTTATTTACGTTGTTTGGCAGGCGACCTTTACGAACCTTTAGAATGCAATGGATTAGCAATACATACATACATACAATCACGCCTTTTTCCCATGGGGGTAGGCAGAAACCACGGAACGCCACCTGCTACGATCTCTACACCTCCTTCTGCCTCGTTTAGATTCATACAATTGGTCATACACACACGCCGGTTGCGGGTACTACGCACCTGACCTTTCTGAAGAACATCACCAATAAGGTCACTATATTCCTCCTAGGGCGTCCTCTGCCGGTGTTTCCACTAACATCTGCCTTGTAAATACCTTTTTGTGAGTCGTCCTTCATTCATCCTCTCAACATCACCAAACCATCTAAGCATACTTTTTTTAATTTTTGTCACTACGTCTTCTTTTAAACCACACCGTTCTCTTATCACATCATTCCTCAGCCTATTATTCATAGTCACACCACACATGCTTCGCAAGGAACGCATTTCCACAGCATTTATTCTACTTTCATGCTTATCCTTCAAAATTGTTCAGATTCTGATTTATAGTGTGTTACTTCAACGAATTTACTCGCCCAAATCGGGCGAATTAACACTTTTCAATCATGTATTATTTTCTCTAAGCGAATCACACGAAATTAATTTGATGCAATAAAAATATCTAGATAACTTAACATAACATAACGCTTTGGTTGCCCGAAGGGTTAGACAGAGGTGTACCTATAATACACTTACATTTCGCCTGTTATGTTTAAGTCCCATGTAATAGGGGGCGAGCCTATTGCCATTAACTGGGCACAAATCCAGACTCTGGGCTGCTACTGACAAATTCCAGTTGGAAAAACCCAATAACACTTTGCCCGACCTCGGAATCGAACCCAGGACCTCATGCTCAGCAGTAGCGCTTGCTAGAACTAGACCAACGAGGCAGTCCTAAAAATATCTAGATAATCATCTAAATATATATATTATAATTTTCTTAGTAGCTTTGATAATTACGAGCATTCTGTTCGTCCCGGTATTATTCACGATGACGATGCAATAAAGTGCATACAAGCCAAAACGTATCAGTTGCCTAATACATACTTCAAGAGCTGTCGATACGCATAAATTTACTATTATTTAATAATACATTATCTAACAGTGTATTCGGGCAATCAATTCATGTGAATCAACAAATAGGCCCATTAGAGAGCTGTTCGCACTCACGGCACACCTATTAACTATACCCAAGATATATAGAGGTTAATTACACACACCATACACATAAAACCATGTATCATACACAAGTCTAGTGTAACAAAGGAGGACGACATATGATGGTGAAGGGCGGGCGTTTTAGGTTACGTGGATTGTGGAGGTCAGATAGGCAGTCACTCCATGTAAAATACTGGTATTCAGCTGCACCCGGTTATACTGGAAGCTGACCCCAACATAGTTGGGAAAAGGCTAGGCTAGATGATGACTATCGTCTGTGTAATATTGACGTTCAAAATGAGCTGATTCTCAATCTCAGCACCATTTTAATAATAGACTTTTGATGTTGGTGTTACTGTAGTTTAGTGAGTAGTCGTGGCCTAGTGGTAACAGCTGCGACTTGTAGGTCGTAGGGTTGCATCCAGACAGGCGTTTTTTTTTTTTGTGTAAACTATTTCATCACCACTGCGTGCAAAACGGTGAAGGAAAACATCGAGAGGAAACCGGCATGCCTTAAAACCAAATAAATCTAAGACAAGTGATATCTACCAACCCGCACTGGGCCCGCGTGTTGAATTACTGCTCACTCCCTCTGAACACGAGCGGGCCTTTTTCCGAGCAATAGGTAGTTTATAAGTTGATTATGCAGTTCCTAGAATTGATATTGTATGGCTTACTCATTAGTTAAAGTTATCACATGAGGTTCTCATTACATTCAACATGAAATACGATAGCTAGTGTTTAATCGGCTATTAAAAAATATACGCTTGCATAAAATGAGCCAGTTTCTCACAGCCAGCAATCTACATACATAGTAGTGTTGGGCCGAATACGGGTTTTATCGAACCGAATATTCGGCAGAATTTGGCTCGCTATATTCTCCTGGAGTGGACAGCCGGGCCGGTTATTGCATCATCTAGTCTAGTTAGTTATGCACCTCGGGATAGCAACATATGGGGTGTTAGCAATTATTCATATTTGGCTATGCTGCAAGAATCCAATTCTACTTATAATTATGCTACTTCATAAGCTGCTAAGCTCGTAGCCAAATTCTGGGCTGACTGTATTAAGATTGCTATAGACACGTTAACAAGAAGAAGAAGACTTCATACATACTAGAATTTTTAGATAAACTGGGCCTGCGTGGTGGATTACGGCCCACTCCATCTCACCGAGAGGAGGTCTGTGTCCCAGCAGTGGGAACATTATAGACTGATGATGATGAATAGTCGGCTCTTTTACCGGATGATCAACTGAATACAAATATTCGATAAACCTGCCGAATGCCGAATTTAAAAAGAATATCCGGCCCATCCCTAATAGTAGTAGACAGTAATCGCTTATGCATAGTTCTAGTAACCTATGGACTAATTGATGCGGCGTTTATATTACAAGATATTAATAGCTCAGATTGTAGTAGGTATTGCGTAAACGATTTTCATTCAACTATGAATGTTAAGCCGATTACAAGAAATATATGTTGTGGGTTGCGGCTAAGTAATGACAGCCGCACGGATCGATCGATCAGGTTAAGCTACGCTTGCCGCGGTTGGTCCATGGATGGGTAAGCATTTTTATACACCAAGACCGCTCCGTGCTTCGGAATGAAGTCTGACCACCAGTCTTATCCAGGGATATCGTATTACCCAGTAACTCGGTTGTGGAGGTCGGATACGTGTCGCTAAATGTAAAATTCTGGTATTCGGCTTCATCCGCTTTGACTGATAGCCGACCCTAGCATCGTTGGGAACAGACTAGGCAGAGGCTACGTACAAATGGTCCATTTACCAAAATGACAACAACCAAGGCTGTCAGCTTTATAAATTGAATCTTGAACCCATGGCTGAACACTCACCCCTAAAATACAGGCCCAGGCCTAGTTTGGGGGTTAGGATCTATTTTCTGGCAATACATTAATGTGCTATTTCATTATGTCTGGCTTGTAGCATGTAATTTTAAGAGTCAAATAAATGTTTTTTTTTTTATTTGAAGGAAGTAGTGCGAAAACCAAACCCATCATAGAATGTAGGCTAGGCAGATCAGACCTATTATAAAAAAATTTCGTCATTCAAATAAATCTATTATTAAGAACTTTTAAATGACACATCTCCTAACTTGAAACATTTACCCTGGGGACGGAGTCAATACAATAAGTTGCCCATTGTCCTTTGGCACGGGTTTGAAGCGTGGGGGGGCCAATTGAAGCCCTGAAGGTTATTTCCGTAATGTAGAGGCAAGCGGAAAACAGAAAACTAATTCGTTTCAGGAAACAAGGTCATTGTGTTGTATGTCACGTTGTCACTGGTTACAGCCAGGGATATAAATTGTTTATCAAATTTAAATACCTACTACGTGTTTGTTTTCTGACTTATTCAATCAACGCGACGCCTCGATTGCCCGGAGTTGGTCGCACAGGTATCTTATAACACTCCCCTACGACTCACACGTTACACTAGAAAATTACAGGTGCCTCGGTACTCGACAAATTATGCCAACAATTGTGTATTGACCCGTAAAGCTCGAATTTATAACACATATTTTTCACTATTGGATAAATTAGTTAAATATTATTAAGAAATCAGTTGTCTTAATATTCATTGTAAGAACTCAAGCCGCCTGTGATACAGGTTTATCCTAGTACAGGCATCATACTGTACCTATATTATTTCTTAGATTGATACTGTATTAAACTTATTTTAATTTTTATATAAAAAAATCGATTCTATTCTATTTAACTGTAATAAATAAACATTTACAAACAAATAATAAAAACCATAAAATAAGGCTAATGTTAATTAAGCTCTTAATATACAAACTTTATTTTTCTTAAACATCTTTTATTTTCGCTCTGAAATGTATATCTAAAAACCTTTTATATTTAAATGTTTCTTAGTCTGTTGTCCGTTCGCATGTACTATTCTTAGTTATACAGGGAAACCTATTATTAACCATACTATTATTGTAATACACATACACTGTAACATACTATATGTATCGCTGTTGGTTGCCTAAATAAACAAAATAATAGTTTAAAAGAACTAAAAAACACGCTTCCATAGAAAACCTTTTTTTTCCATTATTTTATACTTTTTAGTTTGGTTTTCTATGGAAGTGTGTTTTTTTTTTACTATTATTTATTTTCTATTTTTTAGGGTGTTTCGAATTTCGAGACGTATGTCAGCGTAGATTTCGAAGACAGTTTTTTTGCTGTCCTGGTGACCCTGGCAAGGATAATGGCACAAATTTATGAAATTATAGTATTGTCATCGGTCCTCGATGAGTCTACACAGTTTAAATGAAATCTGGTCGTTTAAAGTGGGTCAAAATCGCGCTATAAGAATTCGGTTACAAACAAACATACAAGTGAAGCGTGTAAAAATAGAACTACGTCGAGAGTAGTGGTGGCCCACGGGTAACGGACCAGACTTATGAGTTGTAGGTCGTATTTGAATCCACGCAGGCGCTTTCATTTGTGTAAACAATTTCATTATTACTACTCTCGATACGGTGAAGGAAATCATTTTGAGGAAGCCGGCATATCAACTAAAAATTCAAAGGTATGTGACTATGTGACATCTTCCAACACGCACTGGGCCCGTATGGTAGATTACTACCCACTCCCTATCGAAGAAAATAGACTTCTGTCCCAGTAGTGGGAACATTATAGGCTGAACATGAAAGTATCACGTCAATTTACCTTGTCTTATGACTATTCATACAAACTAACTAAAGAATGATAGTTCGGATTTGGTCAATTTAAGAAGGGTAGTCAATTTGTGAAGTTTTCACTTTCAAATTGTTCCTTAAACACAGAATTGTAACACATTTGCAATTACATCCCTACATTCTCATGTTGCCTCCATTTGTCTGCCTTTTATCAATCACTTTAGAAACCCTAAATTCCGATCCATAAGTACAGATGCCAGCACATCGAGCTATTACAATCTGTCAATTTTTTTGAATTGATTTTCAACTTTTTCGCTAAAGCATTAGGTTTAAGGTTGATTGGGAGAATTTGACAGTTTCGGGTACCTTGATGTGCTGGCGTCTGTACAACGTTACGGCAAATTTATAGTTGTTAGGCGTACTAGATAGTGCGGGTCGCAAATATAACTGGTTTTGACTTGGCACTTCTAGATACAAGTTTTTTACACCTAGTGTCCACTTTTTAAGTTTATCAATCTACTGCACTATGATTGCTAAGTGTGAATTAGTTTTTTTTGCAAACCCAGACAGCGTGATTTTTATTATATTGTGATTAACAGGACATCGTTAATTAATAGATTGCACCTATGCGCTATTAATTGTGGCTAGGTCCTGGGCACACATCCTGTTACCATAGACTTAGTAGGTACATGATTCTGAACCGACGAATAACCGACGAAAAATTCCAAAAACATTTACTGAAACCATGGTAATTGGTTGATGAGCCCCTTAAAACCTGTATCTGTAGTTGACTACTTTCAACCTGGATTAAAGATAAAATTGAATAGAAATCATATACTGGAACTTACGAAAATACCTTATATAATAAGATACTTTTTTCGTTCGTTCACTGTTCCATGCGGAAGTGTGATATCCCTCGTCCCGATTCTTATGTTACTTCCACACGAGGACTCACCTTTTCAAGATGTTTCTGAAGTATTATAGAGTTTATTCATTCATTACAGATAGACTTATCACCAAGCGGAATCTACGGCTTCCTTTTTGTGAAATAGTTTGGCGTTTTTTACCCGTAGTGCCGCAGAACTTCAAAAATAAACAAACAAATAAATACAAACAGTGTAAAATCCTTGTAATTGGTTCCTTTCAAATCGTCTTAGTAAATAAAAGGAGGCTGTTAAACTTTGGTCCGAAAAGAAAAATAAAGTTTTGTGGCTTCTTTTCTGAAAAAGAAATAGAAGAAAACGACGTTCCTTATTGCATATATTGAATTCATTGTCGTTTTCGAAAATCCTACTGAAGCCTCCTATGGTTTCAGTGAAATTAATAAGAGCTATCCTATTAAATGTTCGTAAAACGTTAACATAATAAGTTATCAGGAATTAATTAGCAATGTCAATCACTTAGTAGGTATGCGAGTAAGTTATTGATGAATACATAATTAGTAACAACGACTACAATATTTTATGCAAAGTATGTTTGTTTCACATCGAATAAATTAGGCACTTACCTGCATTTAAATGCATTGAAAAAAATATAAAAGTGCTGTTGCTCTGGTTTATTTTTATTAAGTAATTAAATTCAAAAGTTTGTGTCGAGTTTTTCTTATTATCAGAAACGTAGGTAGATATGATAAATATTATTAACTTATTGGAATTTAGAAACTGGATTTTTAATTTGAAATTATCAACGTGATAAAAAGAATTTGTAGTTTTATTATTCTATTACTTAATCTGGTTTACAGATTCTTTGTTTTGGTCGAAAACGCTAGAGTAGGTAAATACCTAAAAAATAAAACTGCCATGTTATGATTTAAGAAAAAGAGGGAATGGAAACACAAGTGAGTTTTTTTTTGCTGCGTGCCGTACATAATTGGCCGTACGACACTTCTATGAAGGAGAATGAAAATCCCACATGACGTGTAAAGCCTCCGCAGGCAGAGAATTTGGAATTTCAAAAAGTAAATCAAAAAGGTTTTACACAACTGTGTAATTTATAGTTCAATCCAAGATTGCCGATTGGGCCATACTAATCTTTACTAATATTATAAAGCTGAAGAGTTTGTTTGTTTGTTTGGTTGGTTGAACGCGCTAATCTCAGGAACTACTGGTCTGAATTGAATTTTTTTTGTGTTTGGTAGCCTATTTACTGAGGAAGGCTATAGGCTATATAACATCACGCTACGATCAAAAGGAGCGGAGCAGCAACGAAAAATAGACGAAATCTGGTATATATATATAATAATTAAAAATATCCAAAAAGTCGCTACCCGCGTCTGTGTGTGTGTGGATCTTGTGATCTTAATGTACATTAAGATCACGAGATCTAAGTTTTTTAATTATTATTAACTATTGTGAAACAGAACACTTGCCATCTTATCTCTCCACCACCCTTTATTTTGTGGGTGGGAAATCATCAAATGACATCTCCCGCTCTGGGTGGAGCGAAGGGGCGTGTCAGACTTTTACTGATTAAAACCCACCCGTGTTCCTTCAGTTGCCCGTATGTCAGGCCCACGGTATCTCTTTCGAAAAAATCTCTCGACCCTGGCAAGCTCTCTACCACCCTTGGTTGACCGGTAGAGAATGCCTAAGGCATTAAGTCCCTCTTTGAACCGTTTTGTATGCGAGAAGTTTAGCTAAATAAATCATTATTTTTACCTTTTTTTAGGTTAGTTACGATCGTATAACATCCACTGTATTGTCCTTTACCAAGCCTACTTAAAAACCTACAACAAGTTGTCACATACAAAAAGATAAAATAACTAACACATTGTTATCTAAAAAACATTTATAAGTGACGTATATTGGTTTGAAAAAGGAATTTTATAGTGACTGAAAATCATACCTAACATAGTTTTTCCTTAGTGCTTGACATCCGACTGTAACCTACTCCAGTAGAGAAGAGCCTAAAGTTAGAGCATGACAAAGATATTTAAAAAAAAAAACGTATAAAAAAAGTCGTTTCGAATCGCGCCAAAGCTTTGAAAGGCTTTTGGGACCAATTTCAACCCAAAAAAAATTGGAGGCTGCATAGATGTGAGGGATTTATGTCAGTCGTGTAAATGGACAGGATTATGGCGATGGCACATCAAGGCTTAATTGAACTCTATATAGGTAGTAGGACATAGTGGTCATAGGAATCATGACATCGATTTAAAAGGAAAATAAATCTATAATTTTGTTTTTTGAAACAGATCTTACCTGAACCAAGCATCAACCCCGATTATTTGTATAAAAAAGTATCCAGTATTTTTGTACTAAGCGATGATGTTGCTGACAAGGACAGTGAAAGTGCAACAAATTTACAAAATCAATGAAAGTGCCAGTTTCTGCAATTATTTTTCATAGTATATGGAGAAAATTAGAAAATGTGTCATTTCCTTTGATTTGGCATAGTAAATTTGTTCACAGCATTTGAACCAACCCACTTACGCTATCATAATAAGTGTAATAAACAGTAGGTACCCTACTGTTTTTGAAAACACAACGAATTCCGATTCTCTCTGATAGACGCTTCTAAAAAGCAAGTAATGCAATTTATTTATAGTAAACGTGTATACCTCTGTAGATATACATATACACCTTTACATTACTGTCAGAAAAGCTTAAAAAAATAAACTTCAATACTATCAGAAAAGTTTCTAAACTATCTTACTATAAGATTATAACTTGCAGCTTGATACCTACTATTACTAGTACAAAAAACTTGAGCTGAAGAAAAAGATAAACTACATTGTTTAATTGTATTCGAAGTCACCTTCAGTATGAGAAATACTCAAGGTGACTTCGAGTATAACCACAGGTATCGCAGAATTGGAGTCTGATTTCGAATGAAAAATAGGACCTGTCTTATTTATAGCTAAGAAGAGTATACTTACTCCAAATAATTCTCGCAAAATGTTAAATCAACTAGCGAGATGTCTAAATGGCTAAAGAAATCTAAATATTATCTATTATACCACATAAGTTAGTTTCAAAAAGTAAAAAAATCAAATCACACACACACACACACACACAATCACATTTTCAATGTCCAATGTAATACTGTTTCCAAGATTTTTTACATACTGGCCCGGTCGAAGTTATGGTCAAAATAAATAAAACGGTCACTATTTCTTTCATAGTTTTGGATTAAGTAAACATAACGGCAAAACGTAGGTGTACTAAAGGTATAACTCTGCCCCACCCTTCGAGGAAACAAGGCGTGATTTTATGTGTGTTTTAGTGTCACCTTGATTTAACTATTGTTTTTATTGTTGCTTATCGATTTCTGACTAAAAGTGCTCAATTTTGTATTGCTTGTCAATGTATTTATCAAATTATTATTTGCCTAAGGGCACCAACATTTTTGTATGGTAAGAAGTAGGTACTTAATTCGATATTACAAAGAAAAAGAAAATTAATGGATATGCAAATCGGTACTACGGCTACGGTCCAGATTGTATATTTAGTTAGCTAATAGATGAATCAACAGCCCTAAGTTTAAAAAGAAAATGGTGTACGACTACCATGCATCGTTGAGGAAAACTACAAACAATATTTACAATATATAATGATAATAAGTAAAATAAAACGTGATTATACCTGTCCCGATTTCTGAAGCCACATCCAATCAAATAAGTTTAGATGTCATTTGATGATTCGTTTTATATTTTACCAATAATCCAATAATAATAACAGCATTCATTGAAATGACAGCAGTTTTAATGAGCTGGGACTATTTCGGGCGTGATGAAACCACAGATATTTTTCTCTTTCATACATACTCGTATATGTATCTACATTGACAAAATGTTTTTGTTAAGTTCAGATGGAAATTGTGTAAAACACAATTAGTAGGGCTTTTTTTTTTTTTTCTTTTTTTTCAGGATGGGAAATCATCAAATGACTTCTCCCGCTCTGGGCGGAGCGGTAGGGCGTGTCAGACTTTTACTGACTAAAACCTACCCGTGTTCCATCAGTTGCCCATGTGCCAGGGTCACGGTATCTCTTTCGAACAATCACGCGACCCCGGCAGAATTAGTAGGGCTTTTTTTTTTTTTTTTTTTTTTTTTTCAGGATGGGAAATCATCAAATGACTTCTCCCGCTCTGGGCGGAGCGGGAGGGCGTGTCAGACTTTTACTGACTAAAACCCACCCGTGTTCCATCAGTTGCCCATGTGCCAGGGTCACGGTATCTCTTTCAAACAATCACGCGACCCCGGCAGGAATTAGTAGGGCTTAGGTTTCATTTTGACAGTTCCAAAACATTCATGGCGTTGATTACGTTGCCAAGCAGACAATTTTTTCGAACATGTGGAAGAATGGATTAGCAATAAGGTTCAAAATGATTCAGATTCTGATTAATAGTGTTTTACGCGATTAGGGTTCTCTTCTAAGGCCGCGTTAACACAAAGCGGGCTCTCTTATAGCGTATTAACTCGTAATTGTGTATTGTAGGTTCGATGTGAACGGATAGTAGAATAAGTACGGAATGCAGCAAACTCTTTAAGTGAGCATTCACATGGATATCTGCCAGGGTCGCGAGATTTGTTCGAAAGAGATACCGTGACCCTGGCACATGAGCAACTGAAGGAACATGGGTGGGTTATAGTCAGTAAAAGTCTGACACGCCCTCCCGATCCGCCTAAGAGCGGGAGTCGTCATTTGATGATTTCCCACCCACAAAAAAAATATCCAGTACGTGAAAACATCACGCCGCGATATTTTTACGTCCGGAGCATGTGAGTTAACGGACGCTCACCGTTGCGGCTGACAATACCTCTGGTGTGATCGCGGCTTTATTGTTTTTGTCAATGTTTTATTCATTGACCTTGTCGTATTAGAGCTCGTTCACATTAGGTCGGCCCGACAGTTTTATCGGGCCTGTAAACGTGTCGGATTCGTATGGGCATATGTATTTCAATAGTGCCGTTCACATTAGGGCGACCCGATAAAACTAACGGAGCCGACACGTTTAACGGACGTTCAGCCACGATTTCTATCGGGTCGGGCATAATATTGGCGTACTAGCAAATATAGGTCGGATCGGCAGCTTCTAGTGTGAACAGCAACACCCGACAGCCGGTAAACGGTAAAACTGTCGGGCCGACCTTATGTGAACTGAGTCTTATACATTTCTTCTAAAACGAGGCGTTTTACAAAAAGTAATATTATAGTAATAAAGAAGTAAATTTTGTTTACCAGTTTGTATGTAGGAATAATCTCAGGAACTACCATTCGTATTAGTAAATATGTTTTTGTATATGATATACCAATTTTTGTGGAAGGTAATAAGTTATTTAACATGCACACAAGTTATTTAGCAAAAAAGAAAATAGTCAGAAATAACACTTAGCGAAAACGAGTAAAATCGTGGGCGCGTGACTGGATGAGAACCGGTGAAGAACGAAGTCGTGGGCAGAAACTAGTACCGGATGAAATTGAACAAATTCTAGAGCAAGCACTTACCTTGGCAGAAGGCTAATGCTTTTCCAGATTTTATTTCAATATTAGTTATTTATTCACTTTTCCTTAATAATTTTCTTTCTTACTTATTCGTTGAGTACCTACCTAATTGTGTTTTACTTTGCTAAGTGCGTGCACAAAAGCTAAGTGTAAAGAGATTTCAAATTAAAACAGCTTTAACTATTGCTGCAAATTAAATGAATCTTGCATTTCATAGGGTAAAGGCTTCCTCAAAAAACTTTTTAACAAAAAATTAAACCGCCGAAAAACTGAAAAGCATAAAATAATAAACCTTAAAATTATGAGTCGGCGCTTTGAGTGATCCTTGTTCATTGATTTAATTTTTTGTTAAAAAGTTTTTATTTTATAATTTTTTTGTGGCTTTACTGTACTAATAATACTTGGCAAGATATACCCTATCCAACAAAAAAAAATATCAAAATCGGACTACTCTGTATAAAGTTATGCGTGTTTATACATTACAATCAGTGAGTGAACCATCAATCATCCCCTGTTTTCCGACCCTTAGGGTTCGATTTTGTTTTCCAAATTTATATGGGACCAATTTGGGAGTATACCCTTTCCAATAGAAGAATTGTCACAATCGGACCACTATGTAAAAAGTTATGCGTGATCATACATAAAAAAAAAAATATACGCGTCGAATTGAGAACCTCCTCCGTTTTAATTCGTCGGTTGAAAAGGCGCGACGCGAAAGCGCGATTCGACAGCGCGTCGCGAATCTTGGAGAACTATTTAATTTATAAGTTAAAGGTTTCCTAAAATCTGTCGCGACGTGACAGCGCGATGTGACAGAGCGACACGACAGCGCGATGCGACTGCGTGACGCGACAGCGCGACGCGATAGCGCGATGTGACAGTGTGATGCGACTCTCGTAGAACAATTTCTATAAAAACTTCATGAAATTGTTCTACAAAATTCGCGTCGCGCTGTCGCGTCTGAAGAAGCTTTAATACACAGGTCGATAAGACTGCCCATTGTGTCACTCCATCAAAAATTTCTATATTAATATCCGTAACTATTATAATATACAAAATAAAGAGTACCTATTCTTCTATCTAATATAAGGACTTTAATAATATTGCCTAGGTTTGGGAACATAATAATATCTGTGATACTAAAGAATTAGAGTTTATTTTTATATTTTCTTTCTGCTATTACACACGTTAACCTATGAGGTCAACCTATGAGGTTGTCGGCTTCTTAACCGGATTTGCTTGTGGCTACCCTAATAAATAAGGCCTCCAGGCAGGGCTTAAGATCTTAAAACTAGAGCGACTACTCACTAATGGCACCCCCAGTGGGGTACGGACCATGGCTTAGGGCATCGTCCTCTGGTAGGGCCCGTCTCTTGCTGCCCGCAAGGGATGGCCTGGATCAGAATGAACTATTACACATGCTGTCTACATCTTTTAATATCATCTTTCCTATCGCAGGTATGCTGGAAGAGTTTTCCGTAGAAATAAGCATTACCTTTGTACATATTTTTCTGTTCCTTTCTTCTTGTCTGTTTATATTTTGTGCATATAAATAAACTAGCTTTTGCCAGCGGCTTTGCCCGCGTGGAGGTCGGAAAATATCCCGCGGGAACGTACTACCGGGATAAAAAGTCGCTAAGTAGCCTATGTCCTTTCTCAGGCTCTAAACTATTTGTGTACCAAATTTCATTTAAATCGTTTCAGTAGTTTTAGCAGGAAAGCGAGACAGACAGACAGAGTTACTTTTGCATTTATAATATTATATTAGTGTGGATAAATAAAGACACAATATTGATCAGTCTGAAGGCAATTTCAGCGTGTTCTTCAGTACCTACCTATTGTTTGCTTTTGTGAGACTGCTCTCTGACCTCTGGATTTACGCGAAATTAACATTATTTGAGTAAGTAAAACATCGTGAGGAACCCGGCATGTCTTAGAACAAAAAATGGAAAATATGTGACATCTAGCAACCCGCACTGGGCCCGCGTGGTGGATCATGGCCCACTCCCTCTCACCGAGAGGAGGCCTGTGTCCCAGCAGTGGGAACATTATAGGCTGTTGATGAGTAGGTATAGTGGATCTCGTATAGCGTAGTGAGAGTCCCCATTAGCACTTTTGACGAGAATTCCCGGTAAACTGAAACTTCACTAAGTTGGAAACTATGTTAGATAAGGTCAGCCTTTGTGAGGTTTCAGTTTACCGGGAATTCTCGTCAAAAGTGGAGTCACTTAAACAAATGGACCTTTTCGATTTGACGTGTAAGTAACATTCAACCTTGGGCGAGCCCAAATCAGTCTCTTGTGAATTTTCGGACAGGCGTTCTGCTTTTGAGATGTTTTTGGATCGATTAACGGAATAACCTACATTAGATTTTTTTCCAATTCATGATCATCTGCCTTGCAGTTTTCCAAGTAAGTTGAGGTCGGCCTCCTTTCTTACCGGATGCAGTTGAATACCAGTATTTTACAAGGAGTGACTGTCTGTCTGACCTCCACAACCCAGTTACTGGATAATACGATACCCCTTGGTAAGACTGGTTGTCAGACTTCCGCGCTTCTGACGACTCGTAGCGACTGTCAAAGATCCACAAATGACAGCCGGGACCAACGGCTTAACGTGCTTTCCGAGGCACGGAGGGGACTTGTTATGTAAAGGTGGTCACCCATCCACGAACCAAAAGCGGCAAGTGTAGCTTAACCTGATCGATCGATCTGTGCGGGAGTTATAACTTAACCACAAGCCCCCTCTAGATTTTTCCAATTGTCTAGTAAAAATATAAAACAGTAGGTCACCTGTCGAATTAAATGGTTTGTTTCGTATGTTTTATTCAGTATTCGATTATAAGTAGCTTTTCAACGAATTACTTTTTAGTTCGAACAAATTCATTGTTTTATGTTTTTATGATAGTGTGTTTATCGAAACGTAGGATTCCAATTCGTATTTCTATTTCGTCTGATCCCGATATATAGTTTAATTTTCGTACCAGGGATTTGTCAGTCACACACTCCTATTTAACATAAAAACTATCAATACCATTTTGTTAGAGCCTAAACCTTTTCAATTTTATTAGTAGTCTAACTGCTGCCCGCGGCTTCGCCCCCTTGGATATCGAAAATAACATTTGCAAGTGACGTGACGTGGACTTGCTACCGGCACAAAAAGTAGCCGGCTATCTACACTGGCCGAAAGCCAATGCGATGATTGGAGTTTCTTTGAAAGTCCGAACAAAATCAATCCCGCCATTTCGGAGATTAGCCGGAACTAACAGATCCGCAGATAGGCCCAACGCGACCCCAGTTAAACAATTTTCAAGGAAATTACCATACTACTGTAGCGTCATAGCTTTAAGGCAAAATATACTGGGATAAATGGACACTGAAATACAAAACACCTACAAACAACATTTTTTTAAAGATTTTTGTGTCTGTCACTGTGGACTTCCACTGGCAGGTAGCTGTTGTTATGAGGGTTCATAACAAAGAGGTATCGTCGCCAACGTACTGTGGCGTGGGATAATTTCCGACATCCAAGCGGTGACACACACAGTACAGACATACATAGTAGACACACTCCACATAGTAAAGTATCCTGTAGTAAATAAATAAATACTACTCACAACTAACTAACACCGGAAGGGACAGTTGATTCGATTTTCATATAAAAACATGAATTTCTATGAATTACCGACGAAGGCCTAAACTTTATGCAGAGAATTTGACATTTTCCTAGGCCCCTTTCCCACACAAGCTTCGGCGATGAAGTAAGAAAGTTTTCACTCGTGCCCGGCACATTCGGTTAGGTTATCAGTACTGGCTTTTGGCTATCCGACAGTGTATGAAAAGGAGCTTCAACTTTACTCCTCTTTGGAGTGGACAGCCCCTGTCACGCTAATGACAGTAAAGTTCTAAGCTGACCGCTAGTACTTATAAACTTAAAGTTATTAAGTAAATATACAAGATTGATCTACTTGTTTTATTAAATTTATTCGAAAACGTCCGAGCTTTTGTATCATCATCACCATTTCAGCCGAAAAAGTGCACTGCTCGACATAGGCCTCCCAAAATTTTGGGGTTTGCTATAATCGCCACGCTTGGCAGGCGGTTTAGCGATTGCAGTGTGGTGGTAATATGCATAGAGAACACTGCTGCCCATTCTCTAGTAAGTCCCTTAGTCGCCTCTTAGGGAAGCCACAGGAAGAAATGGGATGGTGCAATTCTTTACGGCACACGCAACACGGAGCTTTGGATTACTAAAACTTAATAAGCCTTTAAGGGTGATTTTTCAGTAGCTAAATAACTTTGTGTACGTAAATACACGTAAATAACCTACATATGGACGTTAATATATGAATGGAATGGTCAACTAGCTTCATCTATCCAATTGACCGCGCCCTTGACAATTCAAAAGTGCCCGTAATTGGTTTATTTGATATTTCGGACAAACCAATTACAGGTACTTTTGCTTGTTTTTAAGTCTGAGTTTAATGTGTTTAGGAATAAATATGGCGGTTTGACATGTTTCTTAAAAGTTGTTGAACCGCATATTTGTTATTTAGATAATAGTATTTGAGGATTGAAAAAATCGTTACTTTTTGATAGATGGTCGTCAAGAGACTAACTGTTTATTTAGGTTCTAATACTAACCTCAAAAAGACGAAAAGCCATGAGAATAGGTACAAGATATCAATTACTTAATAAACTTATTCTAGGTAACGATCACCGATATAATTATTACTATTACGCTTAAAATTATTTTGTTCTTAAATTGTGTCGATTACACATTCAACATTTATCAGTTAAGTGAATCTTTTCAAAAACTGTTTGTAAATCTGATTCTGTGATGTAAAGCTGAGGGTACGCGACCATGTGTTAATAAAGAAAATAGAAGTAATCGTCTATCATGACAGGTGATATGATATGTTATGACATCCTAATAGCTCTGCTTGCTAATTTTATTCCTGGACTTAGTAGTACTAACATACGTACATACGGACTGGCTTGTTAGTCTAGTGGTTAGTGACCCTGACTGCAAAGACTGAGGTTGTGGGTTCGATTCCCACTCAGGACAAATCTTTGGGTGATGAGCACAATCATTTGTTCTGTGACTGGGTGTAATTAATCTATATTATGAATGTATTTAGAAATATGTACCGTGTTGTGCCGGACGTAAAGAATAATACCACCCTATTTCTTCCCGTGGGTGTCGTAAAAGGCAACTAAGGGACTTACTAGAGAATGGGCAGCAGCGTTCTCTATGCATTTTACCACCATACTGCGATCGCCAACCCGCCTGCCAAGCGTGGCGATTATGGCAAAGCCCCCCAAGTTGGGGGATGCCTAAGTCCAGCAGTGGACGTCTTACGGCTGACATGATGATGATGATGATTTAGAAATATATAAGTATGTTTGTCAGTTGTCTGGTTACCATAGTACAGGCTCTGCCTAGTTTGGGATCAGATAACAGTGTGTTGGTTGTCCTAAGATATATATTTATTTACTTAAACTCGCGCCTTTTTCCCATGGGGCTAGGCGAAAACTACAGAACACCACCTGTTACGATCCTTACATCTCCGTTTACCTCGTTTAGGTCCACTCATCAGGTCATACGCGCACGCCGGTTACGAGTACTACGCACCTGACCTTTGTGAAGAACATTACCAATAAACTCACTGTATGTTCTCCTATCTTAGCAGTGTATATATTTTTTTTCAACGCTGTCATTATTTTAGTCATATCTATACTAATATTATAAAGCTGAAGAGTTTGTTTGTTTGTTTGATTGAACGCGCTAATCTCAGGAACTACTGGTCCAAATTGAAAAATTATTTTTGTGTTGGGTAGCCTATTTATCGAGGAAGTCTATAGGCTATATAACATCACGCTACAATCAAGAGGAGCGGAGCAGTAATGAAAAATGTTGCAAAAACGGGGAAAAGCGCACGGGTAGGCAATTCAACGCGACGGGAAGGGTCGGGGAACAAGAAATTTAACGCGGACGAAGTCATGGGCAGAAGCTAGTCACATGATATTATGCAAGTTTTTGCACCGTGGCCTTTAATTTTATACCATGTTATTTTATTGCAGTAATACGAGTAAAAGTTCATACTTACGTAAACTGACGCCTTTTCCCATGGGGGTTGGCAGAAACTTCGGAATGCCATTTGCTACGATCTCTCCATACCCCTTTTGCCTCGTTTAAGTTCTTGCCTCGTTTAGGTTCATAAATCTGTTCATTGACGCACGACGTTTACAAGAGAACTAAGAACCTGACCTTTCTGAAGAACATCACCAATAAGGTCACTATAATTATGTCCTCCTAGGGCAACCTTCCAGGCATTTCGACTCACATTTGCCTTGTAAATACCTATTGTAAGCCGTCCTTCATTCATCCTCTCAATTAAAGTCAAAGAGTAAAAGTATAAATATGTTAAATCATTCCTAAGTAGAAGTTAACTTTAAATTACTCAGTGTCTGTTTGTTGTATAGAATGATTAATTAAAATATTTTATTGTTAAGATTTTCTACGGAAGTGTAGACATTCGATCATCATCAAAATTACATTAATTTCCAATTGTCAACTAGCTACTGATTTATTGTTAACACTTTGTCCTTAATAATGAATTAAATATACCTATATACTCTGCTCATGTTGTTTCACTTGTGACAGTATAATTGGTTTTAGATTTTTCAAAAAAATAAAAGAACGAATGGTTGTTGATCGCGATCTTTTCCAATTTAAAACTCGATCAATAACAATTCGCACAGCCAGCGTTCGAAATTCGAACACAAATTCATTTTAATTTTAAGTTTGAACGCTATTAATTATTATAAAAATATCGACGGTTAAAAGGTAATAGCATAAGCGACATTTTGGTCGAAAATGACTTATGAATTCCATCCTACTTAAAATTTTCTGCTTCTTCGAATGCGCTTACTCCCATGGCTCTACGATATCTTTAAAATTTTCACGATTTATATGACAATAAACAAAAATATTAAGTCAATTGTTCTACAATTTCAAACTTTGAACCGCTCTCCTGAAAAATTTGGTTTTCGTCGGTTATACTCTACCTTACCTTTTAACCGTCGATATTAGCTTTCTGTACTCCATATACGCTTTAACTGTGCCAAATTTCATACTCCTCTGTCCTCATAATTTTCGTAAAAAGGGGACAAAGTTTTTGCTTCACGTATTAATATACAGAGTACCTATGTGCTTTACAAAGTCAAAGTTTAAGGTACATTATGTAAATAAATGTTGTATTTGTTACAGTCAAATGGATAGAGCAAAGTTAATCACAGATTTCAGTGAGTCGCAGTGACTAGCAGATTCCGAAGGGCGGATGTCCAGGATGAAGTACGATAGCTTTTATATATTGGCAATTACTCATTTGTGAAAAACCAGCAATTCACATCAAATAATCGCAAATTATTTTTTATACCGGTAGTAATAAAATAGCAGGTGAGTTTGATGATTATTATTATTATTTCTGATTTTAATTTATTTTTATTTTAGTTAGTTTCGACGCACGTCTAGACTGAGATTTGATTTATAGCTATGATGGAATTTATTTTAAGAACAACTGAAACGTCATTCAGATTTAATTGGGTTATAAATTTGACAAATTTTATAACCTTTAAATATGTACTTTTATACAATATATACAAGTATTAAAAAAATGTAAGTAATCATTGTTAAACACTTAATGCATTCTATTGGAATAGGAAACATTTAAATTCAAGGGAATCGTGTGTGCGTTAATCGTGAATTGTATTATGTAGTAGGTAATTAATTATTTTTAACAATAAAACCAACACGACGCGTCATAAAACTTACTTTAAAAACATTAAACTTATTAAACAATTAGCGCGCGCTTCATAATTTATAAACGTTTTTGTTAATAACCCTTTATTGACATGATAACAGATAATTACATTAATTGAGATTAACACGCGAGGTCAAAAGGTTTAAAATTTAATTATTTTCAAAGAATATTAATCACACAAAAATTAAAACGTTAACACCTATTTAGTAAATAACTGCAATCAAGAAAAGTTAAAAAGTTAAACTTTAAAACTCACCACAGCAGCATAGTAAAAAGTTGTAACTTATACACAAGTTCAAGACACAATTGTTGAAAACCAAAACCATGTATTGTTTATCACCACGTTGCATATTTTTATTATTGTTAAAACTTCACATGACATTCGAAACACTGCAGCTGCGGGCCGCGTCACGCGCGTCTGAACCGCGCCGTACTACCCACTAGACTGAGCCAAGAACCGACGACGCCGAACGCTCGCGAAAACAGACATTATTTACAAGTTTTCCCATGATATCGCGGAAAACTGTCCATGGTTTATTTCGAAATGATTATCTAGACAAAAATAAACTGGTTCCTAATTAAATTGTATTATTTATGATTTTTACGAGATAGATTTTATATTGTGTGATTACTTTAACTCACACACTAAATTATTACTTGTAAAAATATATATATATATTTTTCATCACTATAAATATAAATGAAATGCTGCTCCTTAGCGAGCGCATAAGTTGAGAGCGGCTGGACTGATTTGCATATTTTTGTTTCGTTTTAAAATGTTCATAAAAGTGCAAAGGTTAGAATATGGTTTTTATGGAAGGAAAAATTGAGAAAGCTTAGAGAAAAGCTGAACGTACTTTTGAATGGAATTTTTATATGGCCTAGCGGGTCAGCATATCATTTTTTTTTTTTAAATAAAACAATATTAACTATATCACTTGTAATACTTATGGCTTAGTTGTACAAAAAAAAAAAAACACTGTAATAAGCACAAAATTTTCCACATATTATTTACAAATAAGTATGCTATGATGAGGATTGAGAACTCATCAGTACGCTAGTTATTATTCATATATGTAGACTTTATTTGCGTTAACTGAACTAGTTAACATGAATCAAAACGGTTTTTTTTTTACTTTTTAACAAGTATCAAGTTATGATATTGACTACAAATCGATGAACATTTTAATTTATTTTTTGTATTTATCATACAGTACACATGGAACACCGGAACGCCGAAATACCGGGAGGGGACGCCCTAGGAGGATATATAGTGACCTTATTGGTGATGTTCTTCAGAAAAGTCAGGTGCGTAGTAGTCGCAACCGGCGTGTGTAGAGATCGTAGCAGGTGGCGTTCCGTGGTTTCTGCCTACCCCCATGGGAAAAAGGCGTGATTGTATGTATGTATGTATCATACAGTCTGTATAAGTAAGATTTTTAGATACTGCTACCCATCGCGACTGTGTAGTTTGGTCAGGCAATTTAAAATAACCCTGTATGAAATGGCAGCAGAGGCAAATCACGGAGTGGCTTAACATTTGGGAAATTTGGTGAGCATAATAGGTCTTCTGATTACGTAATAAATTTAGGGTGTGAATTTCGTTTCTTCATCATTTGGAACATTTATTCCGAAGGGTTTTTAGAGTTCCGTAATCAATATGGAAACTTCATAATTTCACCATGACCGTTCGTCTGTCTGTCTGTGGCTTAGCTCAGAGACTCTAAGTATTACAAAGTATTTGAAATTCATACAATGTACGAATGAATTATTTGACATTTGGAAAGTGCTGAATCTCAGCCTAATTTGAATAAAATACTTTTGACTTTGATTTTATGCTGACAAAGTGGTATTTTTAGGGTTCCGTTGCCAAATGGCAAAAAACGGAACTCTTATAGATTCGTCATGTCTGTCTGTCCGTCCGTATGTCACAGCCACTTTTCTCCGAAACTATAAGAGCTACGCTGTTGAAACTTGGTAAGTAGATGTATTCTGTGAACCGCATCAAGATTTTTACACCAAAATAGAAAAAAAAAAAATTTGGGGTTGATACTTAGAACTGAAATTCATTTTTTTTTTTCATCAAACCCGTACGTGTGGGATATCTATGAATAGGTCCTTAAAAATGGTATTGAGGTTTCTAATATCATTTTTTTCTAAGCTGAATAGTTTGCGCGAGAGAAGCTTCCAAAGTGGTAAAATGTGTGTCCCCCCCTTAACTTCTAAACTAAGAGAATGATAAAACTCAAAAAAATATATGATGTACATAACCATGTAAACTTCCACCGAAAATTGGTTTGAACGAGATCCAGTAAGTAGTTTTTTTAATACGTCATAAATCGTCAACCACACCCTCGGTGCGCGAGTCCGACTGGCACTTGGCCGGTTTTTTTTTTTAGGTACACGTAAATTAGGGATGACTTTTTAGTCATCTGTCCAATAGCACGGTTTGTCAGTGGGTAGGGTGCTATATACTATAATATCGCGGGCATGGAAAACCATTTATTTGTCCAGTAAAAAAAAATAGAATAAAGTACTTAATTTTTTTTTGTAGAGTCATGTCTCCCCTCCCCAGCTAAATGGGTATTTGATAAGTAAAAAAAAACACGGCAGTATCTAGTATAACATATCGAGGTTAGAAGGAAAACCATCACAGCTAAGTAAGCTTTCCAAGTTAACGAGGAATCTATTTATTTATTAAGCAAGGCACTCCAACAGCATATTTACAATGATCGTAACATAAGGTGATGTCGGATCGTTAGTACTGTTACGAGCTGGGGTTCGGGATAAATTAATTTAAACTAATTTACCAAAACACACAAACTGTTTAATTAAATAAACACAAATATCGCAACTACAAGAAACGTCACTTGGAATCACTTGTTTCGCGTGTACTGTATCACTCGAATCGTATTCGCTCGCTTCCGAAATCGAACTGCTTGTCGGCCCGACAATCCGCTATTTATATCCCGAGCAGAACATTCTCGAACATTCGACACCGCCACAGCGTAGAAGCTTCTAGTAACTTCCATTGAACTGTTTAATCCCACTATTCGACAATAGATGGCAGTAGCATCTACGTACAATTTCGTGTAGTACTTGCTACTCAATAACAGATGGCGTTAGCGTGTCATTTCCAGTAGTTTCTAACACCGCCCCGTCCTTAGATGGAATTAGCGTGATGTTTCTAGACTTTTCGATTTACGTCACACTGCCCCTTTCTGAGACGGAGTTAGCATGATGCTTCTAGACTTTACGATCTACGTAACACTGCCCCCTCCTTAGACATGCTCGTCCCGAGCATCATTATTCCCGTAGTATCGTGCCAATCGATCTACATGGACAATTTTAGGTGCAGTTCGCATACCCTTTTGTATTCGGTAAGTGACGTCGTTGATCTTGGTCACAATTTGGTACGGCCCGTCCCATTTTGCCTGTAGTTTAGGGGACTTTCCTTTGCTGCGCACTGGGTTATGCAACCACACTAGCGAACCTTCGTCGAAGCCAATATTGTTCATTTTCCGATCATAACGAGTTTTTATTCTCTCGGACATCTGTTGGCCTGATTCTCTGACATGCTCATATACGTCATTCATCTTGTTGCGCAGATCATTTGCATAATCTGTTATACTCCGTGGTGAATCAGGGGGAACGCCGGTTATAAGATCAGCTGGTAACCTTAACTCCCTTCCAAAGTTCGCGAAGGCTGGCGTCACAGTTGTACTCTCGTGAACTGCACTTCGGTATGACAGAAGAAACGGTTGTATGTGCTTGTCCCAATCCTTTTGTCTGCTTGTTACAACTTTTGCCAGATATCTTTCCAACGTCTGATTAAATCTCTCTACCATTCCGTCAGATTGTGGGTGGTATGACGTGGTTCTGGTTTTGTGAGTACCCATAACCCGACATGTTTCCTGAAACACTTGAGACTCGAAATTCCTTCCTTGATCACTGTGGATTTCCAAGGGTACCCCAAACCGACAGAAGACTTCGTGGACTAATTTATCAGCGACTGTTGAAGCTTCTTGATTAGGGATGGCGAAGACTTCCGGCCACTTGGTGAAGTAATCCATAACAACCATGAAATATTTATTTCCACTTTCACTTTCAGGGAACGGCCCAGCGACATCTAGTGCTATCCGTTCCCAGGGGGCTCCCACGTTGTACACTTTCAATGCACCCCTGCTGCGTGTGTGTGGTCCTTTTACCGCTGCACAACTGGTACATCTGCGACACCAGTCCTCCACATCCTCTCGACAATGGATCCAGTAAAACCTTTCTCGGATCTTTAACAGAGTCCTTCTTACTCCCATATGACCTCCTGAAGAACCATTGTGGTAGAGCTGTAGAACTTCTGGTACCTTCGTTTTTGGGACTACCATTTGCAGGTGGCGGCTATTCCCTCGAGCATTTTCCCATTTTCGGCACAAGACACCATCCTGGATCACCAAGCTCTCCCATTGTGCCCAATAACTTTTGGTGGTGGTAATCATCGCTGCAATATCACACCATTTCGGTTTGGGAGCATTAGCTTTAATCCACTCGAGAATTGGCCGGATATCTGTGTCACTTTGCTGAGCATGCTGTAGGGTTTCCTTCCATTCGTCACTAAGGTCCATTCTTAGCATCCTGACAGGTACTGTTTCCTTAGCTTCCTGTCTGACACAATGTTTGAACTGTTCAGGAGAAGGTCTTCTTGATAAAGCGTCCGCGTTACCGTGGGATATGCCGTCATTGGCCTGTGACATCGAAATCCTTGGGGCTCTATTAACACCAACCAATACTCGCCCCGCACACTTATCACTTACTAATTTCTCTTGATGCTGCGCTGTGATATCGGACACCCTTCTAACCTGGGTGTGATATTCGCTGGCAGTGTTTCGCTTCGGGCAATTTGACCGGAGGTGGCCCTTTTCTCCACAAGTGTAACATCTAGGGCTGTACCTAATACTGTCACGAGCAGGTGACTCCACAACCTCTCTGAAGCGATGGGCTCGATGATCATGCCACACTGCTTCCACCTCCAACGCGTGGGCCAAGGCGTCCTTCAATTTCTCATGGTGCCCAAGTCTCACAGCAGCCCTTACTTCCAGGTCCCGTATGCCATCTATGAAGGTTTGCATTAGTATACCCTCAATGAGCGCGGGCGCAGACTGGTACGCCTTTCGAACCAGCTTTTCGATTTCCAAGGCCCACTGCTGTAAGTTTTCACCACTGCGCTGCACACGATCCTTCAACTGGGCACGAAAAACGTGTTCCAGGTGCGCGTCACCGTATCTGGCCTCTAACGCCTCAACGAGCTGCTCGTAGGTAACATTTTTGCCGAAAGCCTCTAACACAGTTAAGGCCTGGTCACGAAGCGCCAAAGTAAGCGCGGTCATGGCCTGGCCCGTTGTCCACCCATTTGCTTCCATGACAGCTTCAAATTGAATTTTGTATGCCGACCAGGAAGATGTTCCGTCGAAGGGTGGCACTTTAAACCCGCGCACGGAAGGTGCAGCAACTATCGAAGCCGTAGTCCGATCTCCAGCTTTCAGAACTCCAACCGCTTTTCTTATATCAGCGATCTGGACTTCGGCCTCGGAGATACGATTTTCATGTACCTGAACAGTCTCCTTCATGGCTTTGATGTCCTTGCCAAATGTCGCGTGTAGATCTTTCAAAAGGAGAACCTGCTCCTCTTTATCACGCTGAAGCTGCTCTTGCAGGCGGCGGGTCTGTTCTTCCTGTCGACGGGCCTGTTCTTCCTGCCGGCGAGCTTGCTCCTCTTTGTCCTGCTGCAGCTGTTCCTGTAGGCGGCGGGCCTGTTCTTCCTGTCGGCGAGCTTGCTCCTCTTTGTCCTGCTGCAGCTGTTCCTGTAGGCGGCGGGCCTGTTCTTGCAGCATCGCCATTAGCGCAGAAAGATCCATGGCTGGTGATGCTGTAGGAACACCAGACGCTTGGGAAACTGGCTCTGTCGTTGGCTGATTACCCCCAGGTGTCTGTCTAGAAGTTCCTTCAAACCGCCTCTGATCCACCTCCTGCTGGCGCTGACTCCTGGTACGGATACCTTCCGTATCCTCCTTCGGTAAAACTGGCATAATTTATCCCTTACTTCTGACACCAAATGTTACGAGCTGGGGTTCGGGATAAATTAATTTAAACTAATTTACCAAAACACACAAACTGTTTAATTAAATAAACACAAATATCGCAACTACAAGAAACGTCACTTGGAATCACTTGTTTCGCGTGTACTGTATCACTCGAATCGTATTCGCTCGCTTCCGAAATCGAACTGCTTGTCGGCCCGACAATCCGCTATTTATATCCCGAGCAGAACATTCTCGAACATTCGACACCGCCACAGCGTAGAAGCTTCTAGTAACTTCCATTGAACTGTTTAATCCCACTATTCGACAATAGATGGCAGTAGCATCTACGTACAATTTCGTGTAGTACTTGCTACTCAATAACAGATGGCGTTAGCGTGTCATTTCCAGTAGTTTCTAACACCGCCCCGTCCTTAGATGGAATTAGCGTGATGTTTCTAGACTTTTCGATTTACGTCACACTGCCCCTTTCTGAGACGGAGTTAGCATGATGCTTCTAGACTTTACGATCTACGTAACAGTACTGTGTACACACATCACTTATAAGCATGCACAACATTCATGTTAAAAGGTGAATAATAGGGAATATGCATTTGGATTAAAATGAATTGATATTTTTTTCCCTGAATCCATATCGTCCTGAAATTGTATCTGAACCATTATTTCCTTATTTAGTTTGTTTTTAATTGCATAAAATATTAATTAAAAAATTCAAAATATGCGAGTGAAATTCAAATTTGCGAAACGCATCACCATTGGTCGAACCGAAACGTGACGTCACATACCATGTTATCGGGTTTATAGGCATTGTTGTTTATATGGTGTCTGAAAGAAAAATGATTTTTATTTGTGTTTCTGTAATGTTTTTCATTGGCTAGTGCAATTACTACTTTTAACAGCAAACTCGGAGAGAGTTTCATTTATCAGTGCCAATCTTTGTCTCTTAACACCCATTGTCTCGGGTGGTATTTCGTTTTTGGCACTGGAATTTACAACTCCTTCCTTCAACCATAGTTTAACTTTTCCCCTTGTTGTTTAATAATGTGGTATTGAACATAATTTGCTGAAATAAATTCAAAATTTTGTAAAATCCCAACGATGAGACAGATCGATCGATGATCGATCGTCGGATCGTCAGGAGGAGGAGTGCCGAGCGGTATTTATCGTCAGGATTTGGCGTTCCCATTTTATTGGGATAAACAATATTATTAACAACTACAAACAATATTATGAACAACTACCAAGTTGTATTACAATATTAATTAAATGATAAAAAAGAAACACAATCAAAAGTCATTTATTCAAACTAGGCTGAGAGTCAGCACTTTTGAACGTCAAAGTTACATAAGACAGTCCCCCAAAACGCCCGCCCTTCGACACTTCCTAGTGCTATAGCTGGGAAGAAGAAGTGGCGGAACAAACTCCCCAGCAGCACAGCTGTCTGTTAAGTTAGAAGAACTTGAATAAAACGGTTACAAGATAAATAGGTACAGTAACAATACTGTTCAACGAACAAACCCATCATAAGGTTACAGTTCGTATAGAGGCCTAAGCCACCCAAATACAAAGTGTATCTTTCGCTATCAGCTAGTCAATACAGCTATGTGAATATACAGCAGCGCTGTACCAGGTAAACCGACAGTGTCGGGAGCAGAAGCTCTGTATTGAGTCTAATCCGAAGATAGACTGACTTGCTCATTTTTTTTTTTTTTTTGTGGGGCATCTCGTAGTTAATCCTGAAAAGATTGTTACTACTTAAACGGATTGGGGCCCGGCGAGTTCTAAAAAGTTACCTTTTTAGGCCTCCAGCCGGGGCTTATTATACTTAAAAACTAAAGCGAAAGCTCTAAGGGTTACCCCGAGGGGGATACGAACCTCGACTTAGGCAATCACTGGTGGGGGGGGGGGGGGGGGCAGCAAGGGACTGGCTGGATCTGGGTTAGATTATTTTGGGACTAATTTAAAGCTAACGGCGCAGCATCGCGGGCTGGCTCTTGCAAGGGTCGGGAGGGACTGTTAAGTCGGGGTCGCGACGACGGACCTCGGCGGCGAGGTCGGTACGGTTTGTGTCTGTGTGCTGGTCTAGCTGTACTGGTCTCTTTTCGACTCTCCTGGAGGAGAGTAGTGGGATCATCAGGATCGGTAAGAACGTGCCGCGAGCGGCGGACTTTGCTAATACGGGAGGGGGTGTAAGTAGCTGCCGCCACAACCAGAGGGTTGCGGTGGGCTACGGCCCTATCGAAGAAACGCTTCGAAGCGCGTTTTATGAATTGATGGATAGTCGGGAGTTTCATATCTAAATGAAGATTGATATTCCGAACAAACCAAGGCGAGCCTGTGGCTTGACGGAGAAAACGGTTCTGGAGAGTCTGCATCCTATGGATGAATCGGGGCTTAGCATGTGCCCAGACTGGGCTTGCGTATGTCATAATCGGCCTGATACAAGCGGTGTAAAGCCGCTTCTTACACAGAAGAGACAATTTACTCCGCTTGTTCAGGACGCAATGGAGCCTACCCAGAGCGAAAGCGGCCCGCGAGCGAGCCTGCTTTATGTGCTCAGAAAAGGTGAGGTGTTCGTCGAGGATGACACCTAGATATATGGCTTGCTTCGCACAAGGGATCTGCTTGCCGAACATTGAGATGGGTCGGGGAGGGACTGACTTGCTCACTGAATGCAAGCTCTTTTATAGGACAATGTCCCGCCATAATATCTATGACATCTCTGTCCGATGGCGCGCGGAAGTACGCCACGTGTTTACTTGATACAAAACACTAAAGTATGCTAAACTAAATGAGACTCACATTATAAAATAATCAAATAATATTAGAATAATTGTCGGAAGGAACAAGGAACTCTAGAACTCAGCTGCATGCGAATAGAACTCACATTTTTTTATGCTCTGCTGGGAAATGCTCTGCCAAGTTCACCCACATTGAATTCACTACGTAAATCATTTTAACATTTAAAGTAACATGTCATTCATTGTTTTGAACAAACCTACCGGTTACAGTTATCAAAATAAGTTTCCAAAAATTAATTAGTGAGTACACCAAGTACTCAATAAATTATGCTTTGATTTATAGGACAATGGTGCCGATTCTGTTGTCACAAAATTCTCTAAACTAAACTAAAAATCACTAAAATTTGGTTTATTCCAGTCAAACGACGATTTCCTATTCTGAAATAGACTAAAGTGACACAACTTAACTATATTTTAGTTTGACAGCACTAAGATTGCACTGAGTTATTAGTTTAGTGAAAATGTCAATTTTGCTATTCTGAGTTTGCCGGTTTTCACCAAAAATTTTGACTATAATAATTTATTTTAACTAAATCTGACTATTTTTAAGCGCGATTAAAAAGGTGTGGAATAAAACTAATGGTCATGAACTAAAATTCTCAACAACGCCTTGCCTTCACGTGCAAAAACAGTTCTGTATTTTTTATTTTCTTTTTGCTTATATCTTGAAAATGGCGTGTACTATCGCAAAAATAATGAAATTTTCGACCCCCTTAGTATACCCTGGAACATTTAAATATCAACACGTGAGTAACATTTATTTTTCAAACAAAAGTGAAAAATTCCATATAAAACACGTCCAGGGTGCACTCTAGCACGCGCCTTCGTCTCTCAAAAAATTCATTCTACGCAATGCACACCACAAGTAAACGTTGCGAAAACAAAAGAAAAAAAAAATACCACGCTGAGTCGCGATTGTCAAATTCGATTTTAGTCGTGTCAAAATAGTTTTTAAATTTAGAGATTTTTCCTTGCAGAATAGCGTTACAATTCTCATAGCCAAAAGTAAGGAATTTTAGAGATAGTTTAGTTAGTTTAGTTCGTGTACAACAGAATCGGCACCATTATCTCATAGAAACATCACCTAAATTAATGATAATAAGAAAAAATCATAACTAATTATGCGGACTACCCACAATTTGTATTTGACAGCCATCTCCGACATATAGTTCTTTAAACAAAAGTTTTATTGGACCTTCTGTTTGATTTTCGAAATATGCAAAATCTCCTTCTGATCAAATGTAATCATGCTAACTATCCAAATATAACATACTTACATTTAAGTGATCTTCACAACAATGCAAACACGATAATGAAGATACATTATACCTTCTCATAACCTTACACCATTGTTTCCGTGTATCTTTTGGATCAGAAAAAAACACTATATCAGGTGTACTTAAAAAAGTGTTTTTGCACAATGGTACAAGACGATATCTATAAAATGGTTTTTAAGCTTTGTCCATGGCGTAAATAGCTTTTAAAACTGAAAATTTCTATAAAAAAACCAAAGGTATCTGTCAAACTTATAGTCAACAAACACGGGTAGTGGTTTGTGACGTCAATCAAGGCCCGCGAAAAATGGCGGTTTTCAAACCGATCAAATTTAAGTGATGTTTTAAATATTATTTAAAAAAATAATTTGAGCATTACCAACAGTATTTATATTTTTTACTATGTTATAACGATGTGAAAAATGAATTAAAAATATTAAAAAATTACATGCATATTCCCTATTGTACGATTACATAATTAAATTACTAAAATATTGCAAATGAGTTTAAATTATAAAATAAAATAAAAATAATATATTTTGTAACATTACACTGAACCAATACAACCAAAAAATTAATTAATTATTTTATATTCACACATAACGTAACAAAAGCTGAATATTGAATAAAATAACAGAAAGATAAGCATATAAATGAATGCCTCGTTGGTCTAGTGATAACAAGTGCTACTGCTGAGCATGAGGTCCTGGGTTCGATTCCCAGGTCGGGCAAAGTGTTATTGGGTTTTTCCATCTGGAATTTTTCAGTAGCAGCCCGGAGTCTTGATTTGTGCCCGGTAGATGGCAATAGGCTCGCCCCCTATTACATGGGACTTAACCATAACAGGAGAAATGTGGGTGTACAATAGGTACACCACTGCCTAACCCTTCGGGGAAACAAGGCGTAATGTTAATTATGTGTATAAATGTTAAAAATAAAATGCGACTAATAGTCGTGGTAAGAACATTTTTTTTTTCAACTGTATCGTGGAATAAGTTTCTTGGGGTAAATTCATATTTCTACTTTCATTGTAGTCCGATATGCTCTTGGGAATTTTTTTGTGAAAAGTGTACTAATTACTGTAGGTAGGCAGGTACTTGCCTTGGACAAGTAACGGGGAGTCTCAATGTTTTTAGCCGACAACGGCGAAGCAAAAAGAAGGGTTATGCTTATGACCGATTTGTATGTATGTAGGTTCGGCGTTTATCTCATCATCATCATTTTCATCTGTTTTCTCATAAGCTCGAAATTCATTATCTTCAAATCAAATCAATCTTATACGAAGATTGTTAAGTAGGATGCAACGAAGAGAATCCACTGATAAAATAAATCTGTGTTTGGTTTTTGTTTTCTCCGGAGTTTTAATGGAAAAGCAATTGATTACTAAAGACAGTGAATAATGAAGTGCAATAGAGAACGACTTGTTTTATGTTTCTAGAATCCATTGTGACTGTAATTGCTTCAGAAAGATGGATTCCGATGGGATTTTCGTATCTATCAGAATGGTTTACAGGGTAGGTAGTGTTCTAGAATTGTTTGGCTAGTCAGAATCGGAATCTTTCAAACAGAAGTTTGACAAATGACCATATCGTTAGCACTTTTTATTTTGATAGTGTGCTTTTTGAACGCGTCACTGTCTTTATTTCTTACTAGCTGTTGTCCGCGGCTTCGCCCGCGTGGATGTCGGAAATAATCCCGCGGGAACGTGCTACTGGGACAATAATATAGCCTATTTTACTCCTTATAACACGATCTATCTGCTAGTGAAAGTCCCGTCAAAATCGGTTCAGCCGTTTCGGAGATTAGCCGGAAAAAACAGACAGACAGACAGACAAAAGTATAATTTTTTTTTTTGTTTAAGTACTGTATTTACTTTCAAATGCATTTAGTGAAAAGCTGTTAATTTGAAATTACAAACAGACACTTCAGTTTTATTTATTTGTATAAATTTGTTGCATCGCTTTAATTTCATGGAAGTAATAACCGATAACCGTTTTGTATTAGTTATATTTATGTATTGTGTTTTTATGGGCCTTAATTGCCTGAAATAAAGGATTGTATTGTAATAAAAAAATTGAGTTACTAACGTTTTCGCTCGCTAAGCTTTCAGATTTACAAGTTTAATTTTTCTTTGTTTATATTAAGTACTTCATGAATACTACACATGTACGGGGTAGACTCATGTCCAAGCTTGTTTTTATTCAAAAATATACATTTTTTCCGTGGATGTCGTAAAAGGCGACTAAGGGACTTACCGGAGAATGGGTCGTCTCGTTCTCTTTGCATTTTACCACCGTACTGCGATCGCCAACCCGCCTGCCAAGCGAGGCGATTATGGAAAACCCCCCAAAATTTGGGGAGGTCTGAGTCCAGTCGCAGGACGTTTTTCAGCTGAAATGATGACTCAAAAAACTCCAGAGAACAAGTCAACTATATCATGTTATATGATTAAATAGCATATCATTTAATAGCCTGTGTAGACAGCAACATTTTGATGCTTTCATAACAAGTGTGTCCTTGGCCAGAAACTGCCTGAGCATTGGCTTTTTTTATTTAGATTTTTTGGATATCAAGTTTTTTTTTATGAATATGAAATGTGAATCTAGTTTAAGTTTAAATATTAAACTGTGTGTTTTCTTTTTTTTTGTAGCTGTGTTGCGCTGTTCACAGTCTTTCTTTTCGATTTGTTTTAAGAAGTGAAGATTTATAATATATTTAGCTGTCAGTCCATTTATTTTAGCTATAAGTCTTCCATAGTTCTTAAATATATAATTTAGTTAATAATAATAGGGTAGCCCGCGAAAAATAAGTTTTCTTACATTTATTGCATTTTGCAGTAGAGTGTCAACCTGTCTAGCTTGCGACCGTAATAAAAATGGCTGTCACACAATCAATCAGGCAACAATATTTTTTTAAATATTTTTTCATGAAGTCTTCATTGAATGGATTATCCACCCACTCTCATGAAGATCGGAAACTCTACACTCGAAGTAGTGACGATTATGTTTACCTAGGACAAACTGTCCTAGGTAAACATATACACATTAGGTAGGTCCATCTTCGAGAAAGAGGTCAATTATCGAATCCGCCTCCGCTGGGTAGCGTTCGGGAAGCTACGCAATCTCTTCTCGTCCCACATACCGCAGTGTCTCAAGACAAAAGTCTTTGACCAATGCGTGTTGCCAGTGATGACGTATGGCACTGAGACGTGGTTGCTCGCAATGGGCCTCATATCTGAAAGTCAACAAAAGGGCAATGGAAAATGAAGAGATCCGTAGGAGAACCAAGGTAACCGACATAGCCCGAAGAATTGCCAAACTTAAGTGGCAGTGGGCAGGGCACATTGCTCGCAAAACAGATGGCCTATGGGGCCGGAAGGTTCTGGAAGACGTAGCGTCGGAAGGCCGTCCACAAGATGGACTGATGATCTGGTGACGGCCGCAGGAAATCGCTGGATGCGAGAGGCACGGAAACGGTCGAGGTGGCGGTGCCTGGGGGAGGCCTTTATCTAGCAGTCGACGTCTTTCGGCTGAAATAATAAAGATGATAAAAGAGAATCAAAATTAATATCATTACTATAAACACCCTTGTTCCCTAAAATTTGTTCAGTAGTGATATGGAAGAATTATAGCTGTCTAATTTGTGCAAACAACATCGAACAACTACTATAATGATAAGGTAAAGTACGGGTACACTTGAGTTGAATGACTGCCTCGTGGTATGATACCAAGCGATAAAACCGACTGTATTAATGCAAATGTTTTTATTTAGTCGGTATGTTTTTTTTAGTTTTGGGTGAGCGTCTTAGAGGAACTGTAATTCCTCGTTGCGCTCGGAAACACTAGAACGCTTCGTTGCACTCGGGATTCAATATAGCGCCCGTAGCAAAAGACACTACTTTATACCCTCGGTAGATAAATATCATCATTTAAGCCATAAGACGTCCACTGCTGGACATAGGCCTCCCACAATTAGCTTTGCCGTAATACCCATGCTTGGCAGGCGGGTTGGCGATCGCAAAATGGTGTCAAAATATGTAGAGAACGCTGCCGCCTCGGTGGGTAATTTACTATTATCGTATAACCTAATAAGTTATTTTTCGTGATGGATTATACAAGGTTTGAATAATAAATGTGGATTTGATAGCTACAAGAATAGAGAAAGGCCAATGCTGCAATCAAAGAAATGGATTGTGTAAATATTACCTACTAGAGAGAAGTGAATATTGAGTTGACTATGGATAGAGATGGGCAGGAAACTGTTGTAGATTATGCGTTCAGATTACATATAAATACTATACAGGAGATTTTTTTAACCAGAGCGCACATTTTTTTTTTTGGTGGTTCAGTATCAGTAATAGAACACATTTCAACTATTTTTTTAATCCTTTTTTTAATTTTTATACGACCTTTAATCAGTAAATTGTGAACACCCTACATATTTCGTAATATGATATTGACAATAGGTATAGGTCAGTAACCGCGCGCCGGCGTAGGTACTTCGAACTTCTTAGAATTTTGACCGATCGAACAGCTGGTAGATACTTGTAGCTACGCTCGGTCGTTCACCTTGCGGCGCGCGCAAGTTGCCATAAAAACTAGTTTCAAAATAAACGTCTTTCGTTAATGATAACTTAATTTTTTGTACTAAGATTTATATCAAACTAAAAATTGCATGGTTATTATTACTCGTTTAATTTGTAAAAATTAGCGCACTGGTTAAAAACTTGTCCTATATATATATTTCAGCGCTGCATATATAAAAAGGTATTGTAGTCCAGTGCTGTTTTATACTACTACTATTACT
This sequence comes from Aporophyla lueneburgensis, assembly GCA_932294355.1. Lineage (NCBI taxonomy): Eukaryota > Metazoa > Arthropoda > Insecta > Lepidoptera > Noctuidae > Aporophyla > Aporophyla lueneburgensis. The sequence continues at coordinate 12,440,742 of OW028746.1, read as the reverse complement.
TTTATATATTTTGCTATTACTACTATTTTTATATATTTTGGCAAGTTTAAATATAACCTAAAAATCAATGTTCATCTTCAAAGTTTTTCTTCTCACCCGCAACACACGTCTTCGCCTAGTAAAATATTCCACGGTGAAGTCGAATTACGCTCCAATTGGCCTCTTGTTCCGACATATATTATATATATTTATATGTATGCTTACTGATTTCTGCCCCAACTGTGGACCGATGTCAAAAATTTGTTGGCTGGGGTGGTCTAATAGAATTTTTTTTTGACTTTTCTTTGGTAGTTTTTTGTGTTAGCTTCGATAATACGTATTTAATCCATATTGTTTATCAAACATGTGAAGTCGGTGGCAAAAAAGAAAAACACAGATCCAAAGACACCGACTTCCGAAATTGCGGTTATTTTTCACTTTGTAGTGTTTTTTTGGAAGCCGGTTTTTTTGCAAAAATGTTTTACTACACATATTTTTAAACTTTTACCGTAGTTTATTACCGATAGATAATATAATCGTTTTCTACAAGTAATTCAGTACGGTAAATTATTCTGTTCAATAAACTTAACTAAATGAAAAACTGTCAGTTATCACCTTTTAAAACTCGTTTTTGATTAGCACAGGTCCTGTTTCAGTTTTAAAATTAGATATCCTTATTTTTTGTGTCTGTGTAGCTCTTTTAATGTCTTTTTTAATTTATGTCGCTTTTTTTAATAGAATGAGTATGTACAGAAGCCGGCACATTCGAGGTACCCGAAACTGTCAAATTCTTCCAATCATATTTGAACCTAATGCTATTGTAATAAAATAGGCTACTCTTGCTCTAAAACAACTTATTGAATACCTAATATATTTAACACCAAAGTGGAAACTTATGGATGGGTACCTAAATGCATCTAATCGTCATTACTCGATAATCTCAAACTATAAACTGACTTGTAGGTATTACTAGGTAAGGAAAATAACACGAAACACATGGTATTATTTAAAGGTACACCACACACCTCATTTATTTCAAATAGGTACACCTTTAAATATAATTGACTCTAGTTGTCAGTTCCAAAGAGTAATGGCGGTTGGAGAAGAACGGACTAGAAACTCGATCGCTACTCTTTAATAAATGTTTTTCAATGTTATAAGTATTAAATATTTAAGAATATTATGGTAACAAAACTAATGTCCGTCTTCGATGCTGGCCCCGAGCGAATAGACCGAGTGCAACCCCGTGTTCTCAACCGTTGTTTCAAAACCGCGTTATTTCAAACCTAGTGTTGCCAGTATTATCCATCAAAAGTCCCAATAATCGACTAAGACAACATTACAATTTAGTATATTATTTTAAAACCTAACACTATAGCGATAAAATTGAAAATCTATTAAAGAAATTTGACAGATTGTAGTAGCTCGATGTGCTGGCGTCTGTACATACGTAAGCTCCTAATATTATTTAATATTTATTATTATTCTGTGTGTACATAAAGTATGGGGCTTGTGGCTAAGTAAAACAGCCGCACGTATCGAACAATCAGGTTAAGCAACGCTTGCTGTGGTTGGTTCGTGAATGGGTGACAATCTTTATATACCAAGACCACTCCGTGCCTCAGAAAGCACGTTAAGCCGTTGGTACCAGCTGTCATTTGTGAATCTTTGACAGTCGTTACGGGTCTTCAGAAGCCCGAAAGTCTGACAACCAGATTTACCAAGGGGTGTCGTAATCTATACAATCTATACTTAATAAAATTATAAAGCTGAATAGTTTGTTTGTTTGTTTGATTGAACGCGCTAATCTCAGGAACTACTGGTCCGAATTGAAAAATTCTTTCTATGTTGGGTAGTCTATTTATCGAGAAAGGGTATAGGTTATATAACATCACGCTACAACTAAGAGGAGCGGAGCAGTAATGAAAAATGTTGCAAAAACGGGGAAAATCGCACGGGTAGGCGATTCGACGCGACGGGAACAAGAAATTTAACGCGGACGAAGTCGCGGGCAGAAGCTAGTACATAGTAAAATAGTAAGTAGAGGTCAGATAGGCAGTCGCTCCTTGTAAAATATTGGTGTTCAGGTTCACCCGGCTAGACTGGAAGCCTACCCGAAAATAGTTGGGAAAACACACATTGGACATGCTATCAAATTGTTTTAGATGTCGTTTGTCCAACTATTTTGCAAACAAGAAAAAATATACGTTTTTTTTGCAACTGGGTTCTAAAAAATTATAAGTGGGGCTACAATGACATGCATAAATTAATCGTGTTTATAGTACTGTCTTAAATTTATCTCAAAAAGTTATAACTCAACTTTGTAATAAAATGTTTTGCACTCCGAGTCTACGAGCCTCTTTTTTCTAATGCTGGAATAAATGGAGTAAAAATTAATATTTTTACGAATTTTTCACATGAACAATTATTCAAAGTGGTTTTTTAAAGCTCTGTTTTCCCAGTCATACTCTTTATTGTGTACCTATTTAACGTGAATAACAATATAAAATCCAAAGGAATTAATTAAATTGTGGTCGTGGTCGTGGAATATAAACATATATAAGGTGTATCTATTCATACACGAAATATTTTAAGAGGTACACCTGTAGGTGGTAAAGAAGCTATAGCAACGAACAAAAAGTTTTTTAAATGTATTTTTTTCAAAATGTAATATTTATAAATAATTTGACGCACAATCATGATAAATACTGGCTCCTTTTTATTTTTTACGGCCCGAGACACCGCGGCCATGCTCGTGCCGTCCGGTCACCGCCCTCGCAGTGTCAGGCGGGCCATTCATAGAATTTGAAGTAAAGGTTTTATGCAAAACGTCTCAAGCAGTTTTAAAATTATAATAATTACGAAAATTCAAAAAGGCTTAGATAAAAATTTCTTTTTGCTGCTATAGCTTCTTTGCCACCTATAGGTGTACCTCTTAAAATATTTCGTGTATGAATAGATACACCTTATATAGTAAAAAACGTAGTCTATTACTATCTTTTTTTTTGTGGGTGGGAAATCACGAAATGACGTCTCTGGGTAGAGCGGAAGGGCGTGTCAAACTTTTACTGACTAAAACCCACCCGTGTTCCTTCAGTTGCTCATATGCGAGGGCCATGGTAACTCTTTCGAACAAATCTTGCAACCCTGTCAGGCATCAGTTCTAACAGACCCCTTCAGTAAAATTACCATCTTTACATAGTACTAGCTTCTGCCCGTGACTTCGCCCGCGTCAAATTTTTACTCCCCTGACCCTTCCCGTCGCATCGAATTGCCTGCCAGTTTTCGTTCATTTTTCGTTGCTTCTCCGCTCCTTTTGGCCGTAGGGTGATGTTATATAGCCTATAGCCTTTCTCAATAAATAGGCTACCCAACACAAAAATAATTTTTCAATTCAGACCGCGGAGATTAGCGCGTTCAATCAAACAAACAAATTCTTCAGCTTTACATATAATATTAGTATGGATAAAACGAAGTCGCTTCCGCTGTCTGTCCCTATGTATGCTTAGATCTTTAAAACTTTTCAACGGATTTTAATGCAGTTTTCAGCAATAGATAGAGTGATTCAAGAGGAAGGTTTATATGTATAACTAGCTTTTGCCCGCGGCTTCGCCCGCGTGGATGTCGGAAATTAACGCAGGTATTTTTCTAAAATAAAAGACTTTTTCTAAAATAAAAGTAGGTTAAGTAGCCTAATTTACTCCTTGTAACATTAGCTATCTGCCAGTGAAAGTACCGTCAAAATCGGTCCAGCCATTTCAGAGATTATCCGGAACAAACAGACAGACAGACAGACCGACAAAAATTGTAAAAAAATGTTGTTTTGGTATATGTACCGTGTATACATCCAATATACACTTAGTAAAAAGTGGTTATCTTAATATTACAAACAGACACTCCAATTTTATTTATTTGTATAGATGTATAGATAATACGTGGGCGAAGCTGCTGGAAAAAGCCAGCCAGATTTGTTATTGGTATTTTTTTCTGAATTGCCATTAGTTCTACCTTGACCGATTACAAGGTTATCGATTAATAACTGGAAACCCTGTATTAAGGCACTTCTGAAATAGTTATATTATGGCTATATTTAGATCTAAGCGTCTGTCAGATACTTGGTTCTTAGTTTGTACCCGTTTAGCTTACATTAATTACATTTTAAATTCAAAACTTGACTAAGAAATAATAGAAGCTTTGACGTTCTAAATCCTAATGAAGGAGAGAAATGAGAGCAGTACTAGCTCAATAGTAGCGACTTAAGAGTTGTAGGTCGTGGGTTCAAACCCAGACAGGCTCAGTCATCATCATCATCATCATTTCAGCCGTAAGACATCCACTGCTGGACTTAGGCCTCCCCCAATGGGGGGCTTTGCCATAATCGCCACGCTTGGCAGGCGGGTTGGCGATCGCAGTATGGTGGTAAAATGCATAGAGAACGCTGCTGCCCATTCTCTAGTAAGTCCCTTAGTCGCCTTTTACGACACCCACGGGAAGAAATGGGGTGGTGTTATTCTTTACGTCCGGCACCACACGGTACTTTGACAAGCTCAGTACTTTGTGTAAATTATTTTATCACCACTGCTTTCAAAACGGTGAAGGAAAACATCGTGATGAAACCGGCATGTACTAAACTAAAAATTCGAAGTTATGTGACATCTACCAACCCGCACCTCGCGTGGTGGAATTTATCCCATTCCTTCTCAAAGAGAGGAGGCCCGTGTCGCAGCAGTGGGAACATTATAGACATTGAACCTTATTACTAGGAATGGAGGGTATCAAAATCAAAAGTCATTGATTCAAATTAGGCTAAGGATCAGCACTTTTTGAACGTCAAAATTACAAAAGACAGTCCCCCAAAACGCCCACCCGTCACCACTTCCTAGTGTTTTAGCTGGGAAGAAGAAGTGGCGCAACAAACTCCCCAGCAGCACAGCTGTCTGTCCAGTTAGAAGAACTTGATTCAATACAATGGTAAATAGTAAAACATTAAGAGACACAAAACATTAAATTAAATGATTTGCTATATGCCAGCTAGCCAACCCAATATACCAATATCAACGCACCATTCGTCGTTATAGCTTGCTTCAAGTCCTACAACCATCATTCCACGAAAAATAAATGACTAAGTCGTATATACAATAAGTCAACCAAATAGGTACATTATTTCTATGCAGGTACCTAAATTCTTTGAAATTCGTTGAATTGTAAAAATAATAAATAATGATAACGATGTTTGTAGAAAACTATTTGCGCCTATGCCTTTTTTGAAAGCAATTCTTTTAAGTAAACTTCAACGAATTGCTTAGGTGAGTAAAACTATTATTTCTTTTTTATTTTATACAGAAAAATTAATTGCAGTACAGTAAACTGCACGTCAGGGGTAACACTTCGCCATGGGTTCTGGAGGCAAAGGTCCTCGCCCACATGTGAGAGTGGCGCGAGGAGGCGAAACGCCGAGGCGAAACTCCGCTGCCGCGACAAATCGCGGCACGGTGGACAGAGCTCCGGTGTGATCTCATGGCGACATGGCGGGTACGATTGTCGCAACCCAGTGCTGGGCACGCCACAATTGCGGCGGTAAGCCCCCTCTTTGAGGAGTGGATAGAGAGGCGTCACGGCGTCCTCACCTTCCGCCTGACGCAGGTTCTCACCGGGCAGCGTATTTACAAAGGCTATACTATTTTAGTCACGAGTCAGACTCTAATCAGTGAGCTTTTGTTTCTGAATAGTATAGCCTTTATAAATTCGCCACCGGGCATGGGTGCGTCGGTGGGTTCCTGTTCAGGATAAAGCGGGAGGATACGTCCAGGTGTTTCCATTGTGAAGATCGTCTAGAGGACACGGTGGGGCATACGGTGGAAGTTTGCCCTGCCTGGGCGGAGCACCGCCGTGTCCTCGTGGAGGCGATCGGCGGCGGCGACCTCTCGCGTCCGGCCCTGGTGCGAGCCATGGTACGGAGCGAGAGGGCATGGGAAGCCGTCACCTCCTTCTGCGAAGCAGTAATGCTCGCAAAGGAGGAGGCGAGGCGCGTGAGGGAGTGGCAGTCTCTGCGCCCTCACGTCCCTAGCCGCTGCAGGAGGAGACGCCCCGGGCGTCGGGAGTCGATAGCGGACTCCCAGACACCGTAGGCGCGAGCTTGCGGGTAGCGAGCAATGGGTAACTCGCCACCCGGTAAGGACCAAGCTCGGGTCGACGGCGCGTAGTGTTCCACGGGCGCCTCAAAGAGATGTCAGCAGCACTGAAGGGGTCTGCTAGGACCGATGCCTGCCGGGGTCGCGTGATTGTTCGAAAGAGATACCGTGACCCTGGTACATGGGCAACTGAAGGAACACGGGTGGGTTTTAGTCAGTAAAAGTCTGACATGCCCTCCCGCTCCGCCCAGAGCGGGAGAAGTCGTTTGATGATTTCCAATCCAAAAAAAAAAAGGGGTAACACTTTGACCTTGACCTTAACTTGTTTTGTTTCGCGGCCTGCTGCCTGTTGACTATAAATATTAGATATGAATAAACCATTAATAAACGGTTTAATATTTGTGAAACAGGTATATTATATTTGTTATCTCTCGTCTCTTCAAGCCCTTTATTAAAATACCTACCCCTAAGTTAGATTGTGTTTTATAAAAAAGTTTAGTCTAGCAAAAAAGTTTTTAGTACACTATGGTCTACTAAAAACTTTTTTCTAGAGTATTTATTAGTATCAAAATCCATAATTTTTATTTTATAAAACACAATCTAACTTACACCTATTTGGTGACCCAGACGATTCGATAGACACTTCCATGTATTAAAATCCACGTAGCCGTTAAGTTAAGATGTTTTGATGGTAGAAAGTGTGAAATAAATCTCTGTTGGGGGACCAAAGAAATATAGATACGCATAAAAACATAACCCTGTCTTAGCTGTCGCGCAGTTGGGTAATACAATAAACGTTAATTATACCTTGACAGCATCCGCCCTCGTGCACTTTAAGCGAAATGAATCAGACTATTTATAACCTAAAGCAAAACTATTTTTTAATTTTGTAGAATCATAATGGAATCAAAATTTTTGTCGAATCGCCATTAGTTGACCCTTGTCATGTGATAGATTTCACTATTTCCCTAGGGATAGTCGTAATCTCGATGAAGTCCCTAGACTATTTTACCGTTATAATCAATCAAGTATCAAAACGAACAAAGTTAGTTAACTTTTACGAATAACTTTGATAGTAATGCTACAGAAGATCGGTAATATTTTTATTATTTTTTTATTTTTCGCTACCTCGACAAAAGCAAATAGCTCTCGGAGGAATAGCGGTCGTCTATCATCAAAATTTTAATTTGTGAACAGAGTTTACAGGACTCTTACGATAACTGTAATTGACGTTCGATTCGGTACGTAAGCATATCGGATGGTTGTGAATGACTCAAAAAACAAACTGCAGGTACACCCATAAGTAACTTTTTTCGTGTATCTTTTACCTACCGTTTTTTTTTGTGGGTGGGAAATCGTCAAATGACGTTTCCCGCTCTGGGCGGAACGGGAGATTGTGTCAGAATTTTACTGACTAAAACCCTCACTTGTTCCTTCAGTTACCTATATGCCATGGCCACGGTAACGCTTTCGAACAGATCTCGCGACCCTGGCAGGTATCGGTCAGAGAACTTCAGTACTGCTGACATCTCTTTGAAGCGCGCATGGAACACAACGCGCCGTCGACTCGACCTTGGTCCTTACCGGGCGGCGAGCTACCCATTGCTCGCCGCCTCCACGAGGACACGGTGGTACTCCGCTCAGCCAAGGCACATCTTCACCGTATGCTTCACCATGTTTTACAGGCGATCCACGCAATGGAAACACCCGGGCGTTTACTCCCGCCTTTTTCGGAACAGGAACCTCTCGAAACAGCAATCAAATCAAATCAATCTATTTCGGGCTACAAAGACCCACATCATAAATACCTTACAGCCTAACATACATACAAATAAAAACAATGTAAACATAAAACTATTGTACACGACGTTCTATTGTATTGACGTATTGTCTATGTGTAGTGAGGACGCAGTGGCGCCTTTCTGTCCAATCAATTGTAGCGTCCCCAGCACTGGGTTGCGACAATCGTACCCGCCATGTCGCCATGAGATCACACCGGAGCTCTGTCCGCCGTGCCGCGATTTGTCGCGGCAGCCGAGTTTCGCCCCGGCGCCAGCGTTTCGTTTCCTTGCGCCACTCCCACATATGCGCGAGGACCTTTGCCTCCAGACCCCTAGGCGGCACTCCGGCAAGAAGGCTCGCTGACTCGCAGGAGACCGTGCGGGATTCCCGGACTAGCCGGATGACCATGACCTTCTGGGACGCACTTAACCGGCGCGCTGGTCGCAGCCTCAATGAGGGCGCCCACACCGGTGCCCCGTAATGGGCCATGGACCGCATGACCGCCATGTAGAGCCGTCAGGGGGCGTTTGGGTCTTTAAGGCAGCCCCAGCCCGCTCCAGTCTGGGAGAGAACTACCGTGGATTTGGAAAAGGTTGAAATCAATATTTTGTCCATTCCTAGTTATTGGTTTAACATTGAGAATAACGAGCCAATAGTCTTACTCTGCTTTCGTTAAGAGCCCTCTCACAATATTTGAATGCTCGAGTTTAGGTAAAAGACGGCAATCTTATCTATGTGTGCGTAGCTATCCATACATGCACAATACAAACAGTGTAACGCGAGTGTCGAGCCGGCCTAAACAATCTTGAGCCGTTAGAATTATAATGCGGTATTTAGAGATTTATGAAAATACTTTTATTTAGTCAGTCTAATAAAGATTTCTAGACTAATAAAAAATTACAAATATATGCTATGTAAAGTATACAATAAAAATAAAAAATTCAAACAATTACATATTGGTGCCGATTCTGTTGTACACCGAACTAAACTATCTCTAAAATTCCTTACTTTTAGCTAAGAGAATTGTTACGCTATTCTGCAAGGAATCCATACTTCCATATCCATACTTAATATTATAAATGCAAAACAAACTCTGTCTGTCTGTCGGTCTGTCTGTCTGTCTGTCTGTCTCGCTTGCCTGCTAAAACTACTGAACCGATTTAAATGAAATTTGGTACACAGATAGTTTAGAGCCTGAGAAAGGACATAGGCTACTTTTTATTCCGTTAGTATGTTCCCGCGGGATAATTTCCGACCTCCACGCGGGCGAAGCCGCTGGCAAAAGCTAGTAATCTCTAAATTTAAAAATTATTTTGACACGACTAAAATCAAATTTGACAATCGCGACTCAACGTGGTATTGTTTTTTTCTTTTGGGTTCGCAACTTGGTACTTGTGTGCGTTACGCAATGAACTTGTTGAGAGACGAAGGCGCGCGCAAGGGGCGGCCTGGACGTGTTTTATATGGAACCAGCTTTTGCCAGTGACTTCGTAGCGTAACGTAGCGTAAGCGAGCGCTAAGAAAGGAAGTAGAATTGCACGGACGAAGTCACGGCCAAAAGCTAGTAAACTACAAAACTTCTTTATACACCACATTTTTTGCTAATCTATTACTGTATGCCAAAATTATCAGACTACTGGGCGAGCTTACGCGAGAGCAAGCCCGTGTGAAAAACAGTTTTCTCGTTTTCTCTCAAGTCTATACCCACAAATTTTAATGTCTGCCCTTGTGATTCTGGTCTTTGCAAAGCACTTTGAAACTGTATTCGTTTGAATTCAAAGGGAAGATCATTCAGGATCAATACAAAATAGGTTAGTATTTCTCATCTTAGTATTTCCTTTGGTTTTGCCATTTAATTTGAAAAAAAAAAAAATGGTTTGGTTGTTTATTTTCATTGTTTTTTTTTTTTTAATTTATATTATTTTTGTTCAGGTGTAATTTTGTGAAATTTTTTGTATAAATCTTCTTGTCTATTTTGTTTTATGTTTTAGTGCAGTTTTTGTGAAATAGTTGTTGTTTTCGTAATCAGCGACCCAATAAATCATAAAAACGATACCCATGTTGATTTTCAGAATTTGTCAACCCTTTTCTACCTTTTAGGGGTTGAATTCTGAAAGAGTCTGACACACGTGCTTACTCATTTATTGATAGGAATACTCCTGTGAAGTTTCGAATAAAATAGTTTAACTGATCTTGTTTCCCCATATAAACTTTCAAACTCTTTTTCACCCCCTTAGGGGTTGAATTTTCAAAAACCCTAGAACACATAATTGTTTATTTCTGTTTGTTAACCTAAAAACAAAGTTTCAGGCTTGTAGCTCTAAAAACGACGGACTACCATACAAAATTTTAACCCCTTTTTCACCCCCTTAGGGGGCGAATTTTCAAAAATGCTTTCTTAGCGGATGCCTACGTCATTACAACTATCTTTATGCCAAATTTCAGCGAAATCCGTTCAGTAGTTTCGGCTGTGCGTTGATAGATGAGTCAGTCAGGTTTGCCTTTATTTAGATTTTTCGTTTTTTGTTTGAATTCAAAAAAATATTACCCACGTGTTGAGATTTATATGTGTGGGGTTTTATAAAGGGGGTCGAAAATATCATTATTTTTGCGATAGGACAGGCCATTTTCGAGATATAAGCAAAAAAAAATACAGTACTGTTTTTGCACGTGAGGCGAGGCGTTGGTGTGAACTTTTGTTCATGACCACTAGTTTTATTTCATACCTTTTTAATCGCGACTAAAAATAGTCAGATTTAATTAAAATAAATTATTTTAGTCAAAATTTTTCTGCAATCTATTAAAATAATGCTTTACTTGATAATAAACGAAACTCTTATACAAAAAAATAAAATGCGAAGAGGAGCAAAATGTTGTAGTCGTAGTATATTTTTGCGTTCACGATACGAGTACCCGAAAACTGAGACGCGGGAAAAAGTGACACAGGTCCTGCGTCGTTGGGCGCTTGCGCCGTACTAAACGCTGCCCGCTTGTGCATTGTAATTTATTCTAATTTAGAGTGATTTCAAAAACGATATTATGTCTAATTAAATAAACGGATTTAAATAAAACTTGAGCATTCGATTTGTTATACGGTATACTTTATATTGACATGAATTTTTTAACGTAATTATGCTTTATTCAAACCAAAAAAACGCGATAAAATTGTGAATAAATCGTAAAAATTGCCATATCACTTATTTTTTTACTAATTAATGTTATTAAAAATCAATATTCTAGTACTAAATGTAACAACTAGTGTCTGATGTTTTGTGTATTTTTTTTTACTCAAATTTCTACATATTAATGATAGAAATAGGAGTCAGAAATTGACCCTGCACTGATTTTTAAGAAAACTAGTTGTGGGAGATTAATTACTACAAAGTCAACAAATAAGTTTTTATAAATGTGCTACTAAAAGTAACAAAACAAAAGATTGATCTATTTTTTACATGTATTCGTCAATGCCAGAGTATTTATAATGATGAGATGAGGGGTAAATAAGGCGACTAAAATCTTAGATATTCGCGCAAAAATGTTAAATGGCTCTTAATTAAAATGTTAATTTAATGTACATATCGCACTGTCACCTTGATTTTCTAGACAATGTTGCGACATTTACTAGCTCACTAATAATCATATAGAAGTTCTGTTATAAAATTAATGTCTATCTATTGGTGATGATGAACTGTGGATATTGCCTCCTGGGTCAATACCCACAGTTCATCACCAATAGATAGACATTAATTTTATGACAGAACTTCTATATGATTATTTAAATAACTGAAAAGAAGAAGAAGTCATGTTACTCATCATTATTAATATCTTCTACTATTGTACCAATCTTGAAACCACGAAAATACGTTATTCCTATATTTTGACGAGGTTATGTTAAAACCCTGACATTGATTTTTCATGAAAATATCAGGGTTTTTCCCATAGATATCCAGAGATATGCCTTCATTGCGGAATAGTAAGGAGTTCTAGTGTCGCCACTTATCTCCCACCCAAAAAATTACAACATTAACAAATAGTGTACTGACGACACACATTTAAAATTTGAACACGCACACAAAGAAGAAAGCAGCTACACTAAATCAATTTCTAATAGCACACATACATAGAATGGGCGGGGCATTCACTTGTAAATACTTCCTATTTGCGAACATCCAATGCACACGCATGCAATTAGGGAGTCGAAAGCGATGGTCGATTATTTTTATCGATATTTAATTTTAGCACATTCTTGTATTATAATAACTTCGTTTAATTTCCTTTAAATATTTTTTTTTACCTTTCCGAAAATATAGTTAACTTTACTAAAATAAAATGGGCATATTTAAAAAAAAAATGTATTATCGGTTAAAAGGGAGTGCTCTCTGTTACTTATCATGCTGTATAAATAAAAAAAATAAATAATATATTACTTAACCTTAAAAAAAAACACAAATGCCTACCTACATTCAGGTTTGGTTTAATTCAGTTAGGCTAATGTTATACTCATATTCAAACTCGATCGCGTTAAGACATATTTCTAATGGAATTAAAATAGCGCCATCTAGCAAACTATTTTAAATGCTGACAGGATCGAATTCGGACGATTGTGGTCTTCACGGTGTTTCCACTTCCAGCGGAGAAAAGCGCAATATACAAATGCAAAGCCGCGAAACCACTCTCAGTTTGCGCACTCGCTGTTTACGTCGTTCGTGAGTGTGGAGCGGGTATAATAAAGAGTAGGCTTGAGTCCTAGCAGTGGGAACTGTTATAATAAAAATAAGGAAATACAAAATAAAAATCAAATAAAATTATTTATTGTCCAGTAAAATGTAAATATGGAGAATCATTAATTTGAATTTGTAGATTTGACTAAATAGCGACGGACCGCGAATTCTCTAATTTAAACTTCGAATCTTGGCTGCTCGGCTTTATGATTGACTAAAGGTGTCTTCACACAGCGGGCGGGGCGCGGCGTGACGTGACGGCGACGCGACGCTGAGTAGTTGTAATGTACTAGATATTACGGACGCCTTCACACAGAGCGCTCGGCGCGACGCGGCATGGCGCGACGGTTTTGTATGAAGGCGGCGCGTTGCCGTCACGTCCCGCCGCGCCCCGCCCGCTGTGTGAAGACACCTTTAGATGGCCGTGCGATTTATGCCCGGTTTCTGAAGTTCCAAGATAAACTCTCAACAACTATTCTTTCAATAAAGTTATGTATAAGATAAACGTCGGTTAGCTGTCACTGCGGTTCTGAATACAAAACAAACCATTCTATAACTATGAAACTGTCAAGTAGTTTTTTAGATGCCGCTAGATGGGTCTGTTTATGAGATTGCATCTAAAATTGATTTTTATTATTTAAATGGTCTTTAAAACTAGTTTGATAAACAGTATTTTTTTTTTCAAGGGTACATAATTGGCTTAATATTATTTTAGTTAAAAGTATGTAAAGTCATTATTTTATATTTATGGGTAAAACCTTTTTTTCTATTGTCAGTACTCAGTTCATTGTTTATGATTCCTGATATTAATTTTACTTCGCTGTCGGTTACATGTCTTTCGAATAGTTTGCGCTTAATCCATTCTTTTATATAATAACATAATGGAATCTGGAAAAGGTAGTAAACATTTTACTCAAAGAGACAAGATGCTTCTGATCGAAGTGCATATTTAACTCGAAATATAAATGTATAGCCAAGTTCATATGTTTTTTTTTATTTGTGCCCCCTTTTATTTATATAGTTGTACCTACAATATGACAATTTTCCAGTTTGAAAAGAGAAAGTTAGCAAATATTGCTCCAACAATAGCTGACGGACATGGTTTCCTTCAGAGAAAAGGGGTTGATCAACAGAGTCTATTACGATTTCTTGTTCAGAAGGAGAATCAATTATCAGTGAATTTTGCTTTTGAGCTATATTATGTAATACAACTGTTGCATCAATTACAACTAATGTGTGATCTAATTTTAACCGTAATTTTAGAGAGGCATTGAAATCTTCTTTTCCACACACCAAATGTTCTTTCAACTGAGTTTCTGGTCTTTATTTGTACTTCATTGTAACGTTTTACCGCATTTCTAGCTGGATTTAAGAATAGTATCATTATGAACTTTCTACAAGGATAAGCACTGTCTCCCATGAGGTGACCATCTATCTCATTATTATCGAGTCGCGCTCGTAGGAATGAGTTATGATACACGGTACTGTCATGCAACGAGCATCTATATCACGAATGTATAACTTTGCATCACATAGGTACAACTTGTACATTAATAGAAAAGATACTGTTGGGGTTTATATCCAAAATTATTTTGAATAAAAAGCTTCCGATGATTTAATAGTTGTATTCCGTGCAAAGACAAGATGAAGAAGAAAAAATAACATAAAGTGTACAACGTGGTAGGTACTTATAAAATAAATTCTTCAAAACAAAATGTTCATGCAATGAGCCGTATTTGTGCATTATTGCTCAACAAACTTGATTAGGCGTTAGATTAAAAGCGAGTTGACATACTTTGAAATGAAACGTCAAATAAAGTTATGGAACCGATAAACGCCACACATTGGTCAGATAAAATAAGTCCTAAGTTTAAACGGAGTTTATCTTACATTGCGGTGTTCGGAAACGCAAACTGTCAAGTTATCGAACCAATAGCGCTAATGAATAGATAAACTACCGATACGAGTACCTCAGAAACCGGGCATTAGTGATCAATAAAATAATATTACGCAAAATATATTTTTATTTTCAACAATATTTAACCATCGCAATCTTCAATACTAATCTTACTCGCTCAATAATATTGCGTAATATTATTAATCGTCTATGGCCCACCTTACGAAACCGCCAAATAGACAGATGAAAAAAAAAAGGATATTTTTGCATATCGAAAACAAATTATTGTATTTTTTTACCAAATATAAGTAGTTCGATGAAATATAATATTTATTTATCATATTACTTATCATATTGTACTTAAAAACTGTTAATTTGTGAAAATCTTTAGGTATAATATTACTTTAGTTTTTACACTTCACGAATAACTATATTGGAATTATAATGTCTTAATTTGGTTTAAACAACATTTAATTAATAAGTAATTTAACTCTTTTACTATACAAGTAATACGAGGATATCCATTGAGTTCTGTAAAAAAATATTCAACAGCAATAATACGCATATCGATAAAATCAGCCGCACGCAAACGATTGCACCACTCTACATATAAAACGTTCGTTTCGTTCGGGAAGATTCGGGCTAGTTCGGGTTAGTTCGAGTCGCTCCGGACGTAAGTTAGTAAATCATTTAAAAATGGATTTAAAATATAAAACAGTGACTTAATTGCTTACTAACCGGTGGTAGGACACGCCATTTGTCTTCAGGTTGATAGTATTTGACCTATTTTTACAAATAATTACTGCACAACTCGGCATTTTGGTTTTTTACGCACCAATAGTGCACTGTACGCAATCGCAAAGCGACTGAATGATGCGTACAGCCGGCACTCGAACATAAGACCAATTTTATAATATCGAGGCGGCACGTGCCACGCCCCCAAGGCATATCCCTCGATATCCGTGGTTTTTCCCAAAGCGAAAATCGTGAATGAAGCTATGTGCAATGATCCTTCTGAAGATTTCAGATATTTCAATTGCATCTTATATTTTGTCCAAGCTAGTTACAGCTTGCAGCTTATTGTATTATCTATTCATGACCGAATTTTATCCTAAAACTAGTTACAGCTTGCAGCTTATTGTATTACCTATTCATGACCGAATTTTATCCTAAAACTAGCTTTTGCCCACGGCTTCGCCCGCGTGGCTGTCGGAAATTATCGCAAGAGGACGTACTACCGCGGTTAATGTATTAAGAATGCATTAATCCAGGTTATAGGGGTAATAAGAGAGCAGTTGAGTGAGAGCAGCGGTGGCTCAGTGGTATCAGCCTCGACTTACGAATTGTAGGTCATGGGTCCAGCCCAGGCAGGGCATTTACTTTGTGTAAATATTTTCATCAATATTGCTCTCAAAACGATGAAGGATAACATCGTGAGGAAACCGGCATGTCCTAGAACCAAAAATTCGAAGACTTGTGACATCTACCAACCCGCACGCCCAGTGCGTGTTGGTAGATTACGGCCCACTCCCTCTGACCGAGAGGAGGCCTGTGTCTCAGTAGTGGTAATAATATAGATTATATAAAGGTAATAAATACTATCTGTGTGCCATTTTCGACCCAGTAAGCCATACTTCGCGGTCTCTTACTTGAAATAGTACTATTTGGTTTATTTTGAGTATAACGAACACACATGATATTCGCATTTACTATGAAGCCAAAGTAATATAAATTACAATCCTACTAATCCTGCACTACCCGACCGCTACCAACAGGGACGGCCGGCCGGAGGCGGGACGGCCCGCTAGCCGCTCTGCGGTGATTTTATTATAATCTCTGATATCTTCTAAAATATTCATTTTAACTAGTGATCGCCCATTGGTCGAAATTCGACCGTACTTCATTGGAATACAAATACATTATTAAATGCAAAAAAAACATATATAGTAATAAATATAAAAAAAAATGGTTATATTTGACATTCAGTAACACTATAGACACATAATATTAAAAACAAATATTCTCGATATGATCATAGATTTTTAAAATGAAATAGGTTATATAATATTTCTATAAAATTAATTTATTACCTATGGTTATACTTGACATTCAGTAATAGTTAGGGAGCTGGCGAGCAAAATTTCGATATGATCAGCACACGAGGCAGACGTTATTAACCAGTGAATTACCGTAATTACAGACACAATTAAAAAACGATTGTGTCTATACCAAATGTGGTATCTCAGGGACTTAGAGGTTAATAATGATAATTATACCCTGAGAAACATCAAGGACCTCGTCTGCCACCATGGTGGCGCTGCGTTGTAAATTTACAACGTATCAACAATGTTTAAAAAAAAAGGTGTGCTATATTATGCGCAGACGTCTACCTCTGGGGCTGATGATCACAGTCTTCCTGGAAACAGACAGAATCGAAAAGGCAGACATCCAGGGCTCTGACTTTTGTAGTATTCATTTTTTACATTTATTTTTGTGCTTAAAAAAACTCTACATGTAGTGCACACTTGGCAGATTTGAATTGTTTGCTTAAAAACAATGAGAAGAACCACGGAAAAATAGTCTGCCAACATATTGCCTCTGCGTTGTCTATTGAAAGTGCTCCAAAAATGTAAAAAAAGGTGTGCTATATTATGCGCACACGTCTACCTCTTAGACTGATATTTATATTGAATTCCTTATGAAAACCAAGAAAATCGATGAGGCAGACGTTCAGGCCTCTGATGTTCCAAAGGCAGACAATTTGATTTTTTTTCAACCCGTCGCTCGCGCCGAACCAAGCAGTTAAAAAATATTCTCATAGTTCCTTTCGTGGTGTCTCTCTTTTATTTGGGAATATGAGTGAGAACGGTATAACTCAGTTCCGACCTTTTCCGTGTTATGAAACTAAATCTACAGTGCGTATATCTATATACATCCTCTCCTTTTATTTTGCACGCTTTTCCTCTCTCTCGCTCTCAGGCACTTTCACACGTCTTGGTTCAAAATCTACGTATTTTACACAAATAAAACGTGATTAAAAAAGTTAAAGACTGTTTCTATCCAGATACTAATCCTATTCAGATTACAATCAAGCATGCAAATAAAAAAAACTTTCTAATTAAAGTTGCGCATTTCGTTTCTGGTTGGCATTGAGAAAAAATATGATTTATTTATTTATTTATTTATTTAATACTTCAAGCACATTAATGTACAGCAAACAAACCTCAACAAACTTGACCGTCTTCTCAATAACTGCATTCGATTCGTTTTCAATCTGCGTAAATATGATCATGTCTCTGCGCATCGGTCCCTTCTTAAGTGGTTGCCCATACGCCAGCGCAGAGAGCAAAGGGCGCTGACCACATTGTTTTCATTTCTTGTTTCTCCCTCTTCCCCTGTTTATCTAGCCCCACACTTTCAGTACATTTGCGCCAACCACAATAAAAATCTACGCTCATCGCATAATCGTCTTCTTCAGTGTCCCACTCATCGCACAGACTTCATTCACTCTTCCTTCTTTGTCCAGTGTGTCTCTCTGTGGAATGCGCTCCCCCAGGAAATCAGGATGGCATCCAATCGATTGACCTTCAAATTTAAAGTTCGCGAGCATATTTGCAAGAAGTTGGCAGTATCATCACAACGGTAATATTTCGTCATTGTTTGTCTCGTTTGTTTTAATAAATTCAATTATGTATGTATATTTATTTATGTATTTATGTTTATATATAGTTAGGTATATATTTTATGTTAATAATTTAAATATGTTAAGCGTTCATATTTACATATCCTCTTAATCATTGCACCTACCACGTATGTCTCTGCACCACCCAAAGGTTAGAGGATAATATTAAACAAAATTATAAGAATAAAACTATAAATAATAACAATAATCCCATTCAATACCCGCTGTCCCTTGATTCCGTGAATTTCAAAAAGTTATACAGCTGAAAATCAGTGAGAAAAGAGTTTGCCACATGTTTTTTCAAATCCACAGAGCCATAGTGAATCGAATGGGCGCAATGAGAACCGCGTGCAAATGACTTAGTAGAGCTTTTTTTTAACATTTTACAACTCCGTCCCATGATAATGCAGAGTCCTGAATGTCTGCCTCTTCGATTTTCTTCGTTTCCAAGATGATTGTGACCATGAACTCTAGAGGCATGCATGTGCAAACGATTTAATACCCCGATTTTTTTAAGCAACTTCAATCCGCTGTAACGCGAAAACGCAGCGACATAGGACCTTAATTGATTGGACCAAATCGATTCGTAATGATTTAAACTGCAATCCACCTCGACGTGAAACGTGTGCAAATCACCGAAATGCTCGCCAGCTCCCTAACTATAAGACTATAGACACAAAATAAATACAGATATTGTCGATTGGACCATAAACAAAAGAATATCTATGCATGTGTGTATTGAATACACGGTAATGAATAGTAGTGTGTGTAACGTGTTATTTATTGAAAATAATATATTTTAACGCATAATTAAAAAAAAATATTATCATTCGTCACTTCTTCTCTGTATAAACTATATGTGTGCGAAATTTCATACTCCTCCTTCCGCCCAATTTTCGTAAAAAGGGATCCAAAGTTTTCGCTTCACGTATTAATATATAGATGATATGCCGTAAAGGGCAATTTTGATCTACATGAAATGCACAACGTATCTAATGTATTTAATTGGATACGGATTAACGTTGGATTGTTTAAAATCGCTTCGAAAATAAGCCATTATTTCTCGTAAAAAGTAAAGGGTAAAAAATGGTTATTGTGGGTTATCCGTAAGAGATAGACATATACCATCGTGAACTTTTTTGTAGACCTTTTTAAGGTGTACAATACTGTAGTACATTATTTTGATCTATTTCGTGGGGTTCAGCCAGCGTAAGTGCAAGAAAATGAGTTTATTTATGACATCACATTAGAAACCTCTAAAATTATCAGCGTTTCTTTACTGTATTATGCATGTTGTACACATATAAAGCTTTCTGTTGAATCACTCTATCTATTAAAAAAACCCGCATCAAAATCTGTTCCGTAGTTTTAAAGATATAAGCATACATAGGGACAGACAGACAGCGAAGTGACTTTATTTTATACTATGTAATGATGATGATAATGATAATGATGTATCAACAATAATCAAAATCAAAATCAAAAATCAAAAGTCATTTATTCAAACTAGACTGAGAGTCAGCACTTTTTGAACGTCAAAGTTACAAAAGACAGTCCCCCCAAAACGCCGATATAATAGATCGATCTTTACTCGAACACAAATCTGGGGGCACAGTAAGTACAAACTAGACTACTAACTTCTTCTCGAGGCGTTTCTCCGTATTTTCAAACCCTCAGCTTCGACTTGGATAGTGCAAGAAAGCTCAAATTGTCAGAATTAGACTTAGTATGCAGACTTATAAAACACACTAAGTTTCATTTGTCTAACGTTGAATTTAAGTACCTAAAATACGTCGACGAAAATTGCTGACGAATTCAGAATTACGTACTTGATTTATGGTATCAGTTTGCGCTTCAATGTCCCTCGAACCTTGTATATTTAGGTATAAATATACATAAAGTCGATCTCTCTCAAATACCGGATGTTGGGGCAGCTGACGCGATTTCGTTAGGGACAGCCAACGAGTAACAACGCCAGTGCATTTACATAATCAGCCCATTTTTTTTTGCAGGACATGCTGGTTTCCTCACGATGTTTTCATTCACCGTTTTAAGAATATCAGTAGATTTTTTTGGTTTTCCATTATAAACAATCAAATCTTACCTCTTTTTGATATTCGTTTAGATATAAATGTTTAAATGAATAATAATAATAATATGTTCCGTGTGTTGTCGGATGTTAAGAATAGCACCACCCCATTTCTTCCCGCGGTGTCGTAAAAGGCGACCAAGGGACTTAGAATGGGCAGCAGCGTCCTCTATGCATTTTACCACCATACTACGATTGCAAACTTGCCTGAACTAGAATCAGTTTTATTTTCATGTAACTGTTGACGTTCAAAAGTGCCTATTTTGGGCCTATTTGAAATAAATGCTTTGACTTTGACTTTTGCCTGCCAAGCATGGCGCAACACATTGAATCAGCTTTCAAAATGAAACAATCTTGTTTGAAAATGATATTATTTATTCATTCAGAACAGCGCCCATACAAGAACAACACTTTATTTAATACTAGCTTTTGCCAGCGGCTTCACCCGCGTGGAGGTCGGAAAATATCCCGCGGGTATCGTCACTGCTCAGCTCCTATGTGTCTTAGCGTTATTTTATATAGCCTATAACCTGCCCAGGAGTATGGAATACAATCGTACCAAGTTTGGTTAAAATCCCTTCAGTAGTTTTGGACCCATGCATGCACATACAGACAGACAGACAGACAGACAAAAAAATTACTGATTGCATTTTTGGCATCAATATCGATCACCATTCATCCTCCAATATTAATTTTGAATGTATATTCAATGTACAGAATTGACCTCTCTACAGTTTTATTATAAGTATAGATATTGGATAGTATACAAAAGCTTTCAGCTGTATTAACAATTTTTAATACAATACAGAATCGATCATCACCTTTCAATCCGAATCATTTTGAAGCTTATTGCTAACCCATTTTCTCAAAATGTTCGAAAAAAAAATCTGATTAGCTACGTAAACAACGCCGTGTATGTTGTGGAACTGTCAAAATGAAAGCGATTCCTACTGATAGTGTATTACGTAACTACCCCTCTGATCATACTTTGGTATGTAGATATGATACATAATTTGGTAGATTGATCCTCATCATCTGCCTAAGCCTTTTCCCAACTATATTGGGATAGGCTTTTAATGTATTTTTTTTACACTACTTTCTGAGTGTGCCTACTACGTGAGCTCGACAAATGGATGTGCGGATAACACTTGTGCGGAAAACTGTACTGCAACTCACCATAGTTCGAATGCACGCTTGTGTGACACATTGAATCCAGTCGTTTCTGGCACTCGCCGGCCGCTGCCGTGGCACAGCTCGCTTCGCTCGCTCGGCTCGTGCCTAGGAGTTTACAGTTTTAACTTAACCTAACCGAGTGTACAACGCAGTACAGTTTTGTCGCACCAGTGTTATTCGTGCATCCATTTGTCGAGTCCATGTAGTACACCCCTAGTTTCTGCCCGCGACTTCGTCCGCGTCAAATTTTTGTTCGCCTTCCCGTCGCATCGAATTGTCTGCCAGTTTTCGTCCATTTTTCGTTGCTGTTCCGCTCCTTTTGATCGGAGCGTAATGTTATATAGCCTATAGCCTTCCTCAATAAATAAGATTTTTCAACTCGGACTAGCTCCTGAGACTACCGCGTTCAACCAACCAAACAAACTCTTCAGCTTTATAATATTACAGTATAGATGGTGGAGCGACTGCCTTTCTAACCACAACTGCAAACCCGTACTGGGCCTGCGTGGTGAATTACGGCCCACTCCATACAGAGAGGGCGCCTGTGTTCCGACAGTGGGAACATTACGGGCTTATGTTCTGCTCTGAATTATTTCCGTTATATTTCGCAGATGGAAGCATACACATACAGTACGGCTTCTTTGTTCTTGTTCAGTTTCGTTCGAAACAATAGTTTCCACAATTCATATTCTGCTTTCTGGTACACCTTATTCATCAGGTAAATTAAATTTACATGTACATTCGACAAAAGGGCATTGAATTTAAACAAAATAATAATATGCAGCCAAATATCCTAGTCTTATTGTGTATATTTTGTTGTTTTAGAAGTGGTAGGAGATTAAAATCATCAATAAAGTTAATCCCATTGAATGAGTTTATCATAAAATAGTCTTTAAATCAACCTGAAACCGACCTTAGGATAAATAAATAAACTCGTGAAGAAACCCACAAAGAAAAGTTAAAAAGTTGGTTGTAACCAGTTTCCTTTTCACTTATTTCCTTATCCACCTTACATAACTTTAAACTCTAAAATCGTTACTAATAAATTTATTTTCTATCCTAAAACCGGAAAAGTTCTCGGTGTTAAAGAAGAAATAACGCTTTCTGATGTTATTGATGTGTAAGCTTGTCGAACTACGTGTTAAGATTCTTGAGATAATTCTTGTCAGAGGAGCACGTTTGTGGAAAATCTCTGAGATTTGTTACATGGTCAAAAAAGAAGAAATTGTAAGTTCGTGCACACTGCTCGATGATTTCACAGATTTTTTTTTGGAAGGGCTTCTCGTAGTTAGCCAGGCTGTCACTACTTAAACGGTCATTCCCGAGGGTTCGTTAAAAATAATTTAAGGTCTCCAGCCGGGGCTTATAGTACTTAAAAACTAAGCGGGTCTTAACCTAATGACAACCCCAGGTGGAGTACGGACCTCGGCATAGGCAGTCACTGGTAGAGGGTATCAAGGGACAGGCTGGATTTAGTCGGGGTAGTCGCGACGATGGATCTCGGCGGCGAGGTTGGTATGACGGATGTTTATGTTTTCTAACTGTACTGGTGGCCTTATTGCTCTCTTGGAGGAGGGTAGTGGGGTCATCAGGATCGGTAAGTACGTGCCTCAATCGGCGAACATTGATAATGCGGGTGGCCATGTGATTAGCGGCCGCGACAACCAGAGGGTTGCGGTGGGTGGCGGCTCTATCGAAGAAACGCTTCGAACTGCGTTTCATAAACTGGTGGATAGTCGGGATTTTCAGATCTAAGTGGAGATTTATATTCCGAATGTACCAAGGCGAGCCTGTGACTTGAAGGAGATTTCATGGAAGCTTTGTGTCAGTATTATACAAAAATAAACAATAAAGTGACTACTAATAGGGCTAGTCTACAAATATTTTTTTAATAAATAATTTTATTTCTGCAAGTAGGTTCGTACAGACTTTTTACAGGTCAGTCATATTTTTAAAACTAGATGAGGTCGGCGTTTCGTATCTGACTACTCTGAGCAACAAACTCAGTCTCTTTTAAAGTCCAGACATAATCTTGGTCAGATCATGTGAAGATCATGTAGATTGGTATTTGAAATAGTCTTTTAAGGAAAGAACCACACGGATTAAGCTAACCTGTCCCATCAGTGCACGCTTTTATCAGTTATATATACATCTCAACTCAAGAATTTAGCAGATTCACGATTTGACAAACAATACCAATGAAGCTTGTCTGCCTGACAGCCTCGTTGGTCTAGTGGTAGCAAGTGCTACTGCTAAGTATGAAGTCCTGGGTTCGATTCCCAAAGTGTTATTGGGTTTTCCATCTGGAATTTCACAGCAGCAGTGAGTTTGTGCCCGGTTGATGGCTGTTGCCATCAACCGGGCTGTTGGCTCGCCATCTATTACATGAGACTTCACATCTACTTGACTTGACATCTATCACATAAAAAAAACTGGTGAAATGTCATCATCATCATCATTTCAGCCGTAAGACATCCACTGCTGGACATAGGCCTCCCTTAATTTGTGGGGGGTTTTCCATAATCACCACGCTTGGCAGGCGGATTGGCGATCGCAGTATGGTGGTAAAATGCATAGAGAACGCTGCTGCCCATTCTCCAGTAAGTCCCTTAGTCGCCTCCTACGACACCCACGGGAAGAAATGGGGTGATGCTATTCTTTACGTCCGGCACCACACGGTCGAAATGTGGGTGTACTATAAGTACACAGTACACCTCTGCCCAACCCTTCGGGGAAACAAGACGTTATGTTATGCGATCCAAAGAAAGGAATGTATGTCTTTATATGTAGCTTCATGTAGACATGATTGTGTCCAAATAAAAACTCGCATTGATGCAAAATTAGCGTAATCTCTACAACGTGGTCTCATTTTACCTCATAAATATTTAAGTAATTTTAAAATCACAATTTCACGAAAACACTTTATCGACTCTATTTCATTTAAATTGTGGACATTAATATTGGCATTAGCAACTGACACTTTTTGTCAAAGCCAAACTTATCCAATAATATTATAATAGCTTATTCACAGGTCTTTTAATAAATGATGATATTTTAATATTCAACCCATCCAAAATGTCAATAACTGGACTCTTGTTGTGGTAGTTAAGGGTCGGATACACTGCAAGCGCGAGAGAAAATTAGGTATTGAAGCGCTACTCACACAGCGGTAGGCGCGCGCGCCTCGCTCACGCACACATAGATGTTTACATAGTGGTTCGAGCGGCAGGAACCTTGAAGATAATATTAAAAATAGAAGTGGATAATATGTTGTTTTTTATTGCATTTATACTTAGTAAGGAAGGATGGGAGATGTAGTGGTTTATTGTAGTTTTGTATGTAGACATCAATCAGCTGTTATATTATGATTTTCAAAAATAAAGTCAATTAATACGTCTACATCATGATTTTTTTTCAGAGTGCACGTGCCTCTTTTTGTTGCTTGAGACTATAATCTAACGAGCCCAAACTAGAGTTGCAAAGGACTCGAGTCATCGAGTCTTAATTTTAAAGACTCGACTCAATTATGCAAGACTCAATGTGCTCAAAAGGCTTGGAGTCTACAGATAAGCACTTGAGTCTTAAAAAGGGCTCGAGTCTTAAAAAGGACTCGAGTCTTAAAATGAACCAGTCTTAAAGAAAAACTCGGAGCATGAAGATGAAACTTGTACCTCATCATTCGAAAAGACTAGAAAGAAGGCAATAAACTCAAATGAGTGGTTATGATGAAACTTTGCGTACAAAAAAATCTGACAAGTTATTCGAGTTTTTTCGAATGATGAGCTACAAGACTCGAGTTCATTTTAAGACTCGAGTCGTTATTAAGACTCGTGTCCTTTTCAAAACTCCAGTCCTTTTTTAAGACTCGATTATGACTCTGGCTCGGCTTTTGAGCACACTGAGTCTTGCATAACTGAGTCGAGTCTTTAAAATTACGACTCGAGAACTCGAGTCTTTTGCAACACTAGCCCAAACACCACGAGGTTATGTTGTATACTTAAAATAATCGACGAAGGGGATGGCGGGGTCTGGAAGACCTTAACATGCCCTTCGTGGTTATTTATATTGATCCTAAGGTACTTTGACCTTAAGGTCACTTTCCATGAATTTTGACCTGTTTTTGCTCTTGAGAATAGTGAAACTTGACTTTCGGAATTTTGATCTTGACCTCAAGGTCAATGACCCCAAGGTCAAGGTCAATGTTCTTGAGGTGTCCCATGGTATTCCCCCACCCTACTACTCCCACATCCCACCGGATCCCAAAGTTTCATAGTGCCCGTTTCATATCCACTGACCAAGGAGTTTCAATGGCCACCTTCCGACTTCATCATCAGACCTGGACACCATCTAGATCTGTAGTACTTGTCAAGACAAATCTAAAGAGCCCAAACACGACTAGGTTATGTTGTATACTTAAAGAGTTCCTATGGTCACCGGTTGGCTTCATCATCAGACCCTGGACATTATTCTAGTTCTATAGTACTCGTGAAAACAAATCTAACGAGCCCAAACACGACGATGTTATGTTGTATACTTAAAGAGTTTCTATGGGCACCTTCCGACTGCATCATCAGACCCTGGACACCATCTAGATCTATAGTACTTGTCGAGACAAATCTTACGAGCCCAAACACGACAGGGCTATGTTGTGTAGTTAAAGAGAACAATTATGTAGTTAGAGCAAATTATATCACACCAAGTACTTGAAAATAAGATTATAATTATGAACCGGAAAGACGTAAAAATAATAACAAACAAATAAGGAATTGTCACAAATACAAAATATGTGCAGAAAGAATCGAGCTCAAAAATCTTAAATTTTAGTACTTGTACAAATTGTTCTGACTCCGACCACTGTGCGGGGGATCTCGTATACGCATAGGCCATTATTTGCCGCGTATTTTTTTACTAAGAGCTGCGTGCACCCACCTTGAAGACGCGCGGTCGACTGAGCTCCGCGGTTCGAAGTTTCGAACACTGCTATATAAATGGTAAACCGCGTCGCCATAGTAAATTGTATGGAGATTTCGAGCGTCAAAATTGAGAAAGTTTGCGAATTTTTTACGCAAATCAGAAGTAACATTATGGAAAATTAAAAAATGCATCGGGTTTTCTGTTCTTTATTGTTTTTATTTATGTATAAATTCAATAGGTGCCTTCTTGTTTTAAGCCTTAAGTTATCAAAATACGGCAGTGCTTTTTACACGTTTTTAGTGAAATTCAATATTTTTTTAACAATCATCTGCAAAGTTTATGCCCAACCCGATTTTTTCATCGTCTAGTAAAACTCTTGAGCTAGCCAGATGTATTTTTTCGTGGCAATTACTTTAAGTTCACTATATAAACTTATCGAAATCCCATAACACGATTTCCTACTGCTGACCCTTAAGTATTTTAGTTTGAAATTATATTTCGACAGGCTTAGTCCAATATGAAGATATGTGTCACATGCTTTTTAGGGTTCCGTTGCCAAATGGCAAAAAACGGAACCCTTATAGATTCGTCATGTCTGTCTGTCCGTCTGTCTGTCTGTCCGTCCGTATGTCACAGCCACTTTTCTCAGAAACTATAAGAGCTATGCTGTTGAAACTTGGTAAGTAGATGTATTCTGTAAACCGCATTAAGATTTTTACACTAAAATAGAAAAAAAACAATAAATTTTAGGGTTCCCCATACTTGGAAATAAAACTCAATTTTTTTTTTCCATCGTACCCATACGTGTGGCGTATCTATGAATAGGTCTTCAAAAATGGTATTGAGGTTTCTAATATCATTTTTTTCTAAACTGAATAGTTTGCGCGAGAGACGCTTCCAAAGTAGTAAAATGTGTCCCCCCCCCCCGTAACTTCTAAAATAAGAGAATGATAAAACTCAAAAAAATATATGATGTACATTACCATATAAACTACCAGCGAAAATTGGTTTGAACGAGATTGAGTAAGTAGTTCTTTTTAAAACGTCATAAATCGTAAACCGCAATTTACCGTTCATTCAATCAGCTGAAATATAAAGTTAAAAAAAAAACACATTTATTTTCATAAACATAAACCTTATGCATAAACCGAGAATACCTACAGGTTTGTACGGAACCCTCGGTGCGCGAGTCCGACTCGCACTTGGCCGGTTTTTTTATCTGTTTATTTGGTTACAAGAAAAACAACTTCGTATTTTCAAAGGTATATTTCATAGGTAGATAAATATAAGTATGGAATTTCTATATCACTTAAAATAATATATATATATATGTACTCTGTTCACTATCACCACATTTTTAAACATACAAAAAATAATACAGTGAAATAACTCTGACAACTGTCGTGGATTCGTGTTTAAAGTTTAAAAATAAGGGAAAGAAATGCCTGTTTTCACTAAAAATTAGGCAATACTATAATGAATGCCTTAATTAAATCACGCTGTTGGATTTCTTTGCATGTTCGGTTGCTTAATGATTGAGCAATAAAAATTTTAAGGGTGCCTTCACATCTGATTCGCGTTGAAGGTGCGTTAACACTGTGTGTACGGTCGATGAACGCTTAAACTAGATGTGAAGGGTCTAATAATATTCTACAATTGTAAAGAAATTTAACAAACAGGGCACTATTAATTTTCGCTAAAATTGGTTGAGAAGCGTAAAAGCGTATTAGCGCACCAAACAGGCTGACATTTAGATACCTATACAATATTTGATGATTCGAAATAATTATAAAATTAAACAATCCACCCTGATCCTCGTTAGTTACAATATATTAAGAAAATAGCTACTTATTTAACAACTCCCTAATTGCATTAAAAACACACAATAACAATAACTTTCAATTTGATTTGTCAATAAACTGCATGCTCTCATAACCATTCCTATAATGACCCACTCCTGACCGTAATCCACTACTCAGACCCAGTGCGGGTTGGGAGATGTCAGATAGCTTCGAATTTTTGGTTATAGGTTCTCCGATTACTTCCTTTACCGTTCTAAGAGCAGTATAATGAAATAATTTACATACAAAGAAAAGCGCTTGACTGGGTTTGAACCTACGACCTGCAACAAAGTTGCAGCCGTTACCTCTGGACCACTACTGATGCTTGTTTTATCTATACTATAATAATATTATAAAGCTGATGAGTTTGTTTGTTTGTTTGGTCGAACGCGGTAGTCTCAGGAACAATGGTCCGAATCGAAAAATTATTTTTGTGATGGGTAGCCTATTTATTGAAGAAAGCTATAGGCTATATAACATCACGCTACGATCAAAAGTAGCGGAGCAGCAATGGAAGAACCCTGGCAGGCAATTTAATGCAACGGGAAGGGGGTCAGGGGAGCAAAATTTTGACGCGAACGAAGTCGCGTGCAGAAGCTATTATTAATAAAGAATAAAATACTGTACTGGATATAAGATATAAAAACTCCTGCAGGTTCCAGCAACGAAAACAATAATCACTGGGTTGGTACGTCAAATTGAAAGTTATTCTGGTTCAGTGGGATACACAATAAGGGCGCACACACACAGCGGTACAATCCATTAAGCTGTAAGCTTACACTGCGCTTACAATAACTTCACTGTTGAAAGATAGTAAGGTTGAAAATAACAATCAAACTTCTCGATACATACAATAATCTACACACACGTTGTTATTACGTTTAATCTTTAACAAACATTGGCAATATAATAACAAAAGTTTAAACGTTAAGGGAAACTGGTAATTAAGGATTTTAACAAAACGATAGTAACAAAATATATTATTATGCCACAATGATAACAAAATATATGATTACTTAAATATCTATGTACTTAGGTACTGTACTTGTAAGTTTAAAATATGAACTTTAATTTTAAAAGGTTACAAACTTTTTAAGAATTGTATTTATTTCTGAAACGTTATAAGTACTGCATAGCTTTTTCCGAATTTAGTTACTCATTTAATTAAATACTAATCAGAAATTAAGTTTAAAAATAAAGAAGTTCTTTATTCTGAAAATTGTCTGCCATGGAACTTAATGTTAACTTATCAAATATTAATTTAAGCATCATGAACAAGTTACGTTGAAACTGATTTTTCAAGAAAACGATTTCATCCTTTGTGTTATATTGTAATGGACTTTAAAGTTAAAAATCTTTACAAAAATATCCTGCCTATAAAAATATTTACAGAAATGATCTACCTGTAATAGGGTTTTACCTCGTAGATAAAAGTGATTAAAATCTGGCTTAAACAACATGTAACATAATTAACGCAAGACCCCATACACCCCAATTAGAGCATTGAGTTAAAGCGTTATACAATGACCAAACCTTTTTTTAACGTAAATATTATTATTAAGACGAAGTCTAATTGCTTTGAAATAAGGGTTAATTTTCGTTGATTCAATTGGCAGTATTTATTCCCATATCAAAAGTTACAGAAATCGATTCAAAGTTAATTATGAACTACTTTCAGGACTTGCGTTTATTCTGTTACACCTTGTATATACAAAGGTTAGAAGGATCATCGAGCGAATATGAACTTTATGTTATAAGTATTACATAAGACAACAGGTTAATTGTCTATTGCACGTTGACGAGGTAAACAATTTCTTAACGTTTATTTTACATGTTCCCAGATCTGTATGATAAAGGATGTAGGTATCTGTAGGATGAAGGTCTTCACTCCGAATGACAATGTTCAGATGTAGGATAAGGTTCTTCAGACTCCCCGAAAGTGCCGTCTCCGCTTCGCTTGGCTCTCTTTGATATCATGTCGTTTGTGGCGGCTTTCACTAAAACAAAAATATTTTTACATTATTGCTTTTATCATTATTAAAGAGGCAGTTTGTTGTACAAATAATTGTACATTGTGGTTGTTACGAGGATTTTTGAGATGCCAGAATAAGGTATGTTGGGTTTACATTCAGGCAAAAAAAAAAAAAAAAACAATTCGGTCCAGCCTTTTTCGAGTAATCAAGGAACATACTAAAAAAAATAAAAGACTCCAACGAAACCTCCTCCTTTTCTGTTTTTAACTTGTTAAAATGTATATTATATATCAACGCGATCTGGCACAAAACACACCGAAAGATTTTCGGTTTTCCATTACCATACTATTTTCTGCGTCTATACCTACGTCCCAATCTCGCTTTGCGTCTCTTCTGTGTGGATCGTCAAAGTCAAAGCATTTGTTTCAAATAGGCCCAAAAAAGGCACTTTTGAATGTCAACAGTTACATGAAAATAGAATTGATTCTATTTGCTCCTTCCAAAAGGTAGATTCATATGGAGTAGAATGGGGAAACTCCACCGTTACCTTTTAAAATGTTTTTCAATATTTTTATACAATATTTATAATTATATGTGAAGACGATGCACCTAAAATAAAATTACCATACCACAACAGGTAAAAGAATAGTAATGTCTTTAAAGTGACAGTGTAAGTTCAAGTTACTTGTTGGTGAGCAGTATGACGGACTGGTGACTGGAATTCCAGGTCCAAGCCCTTATTTTGTGTACATGTTGGTCAGTATCACCGTTAATTTTTCATGTAATAAAATAAACGTATACTAACTAGACCTAAAAGTTCATGATTGACTACTGAATCGATTTTATTATAGGTTTTTTCTTTCAAAATGTATTTATTTTACCATACCCACCGCAGATTATGAAAATTCAGTCTTATTTTAATGCAATAAAACCCAAATGTAAAAGCATAAAATAAAGCTAAGATAAAAATAAGTAAAAAAAAAACGGTCATTGTGATATGTTTTGAACGCAATACTGTAATTAGTATTGCGTATTAGTATTACTGTTACATGTTGTATGAGAGTAGTGTCCGATTTTGCGAGTACATGCAATATAGGAAGCTGAATAGGCTTTGATGCCGTTATATACAGTAGTTATTCGCTCACAATCTTAATTGACATTTATGCTCGTAGGTGATGCAATGGGCATGTGTATAAGTACATTTGTAACATATGTAAATGCTACATACTAATTAGCAAGGTCTCATCCACGTGCAAATTGGGAATTTATTAATCAAAATATTTGATAGACAGATCTATTGAGATATGGTGTGATTGAAAATATAATATTTGATTAAACTTCGGTTTACTTTTACATTTGAATTTAAAAAAAAAACAATATTATTAAACTACAGTGCTAAAAGGTTCAGTATACATTAGCCGGCACCCTAATTACGTAACAAACTATTAATCAGAATATGAATCATATTGAAGCTTATTTGTCATCCATTCTTTCATATGTTCAAATCAAATCAAATTTTTTGCTTGGGAAAGTAAACAACGACTGAATTTTTCGGAGCAGTTAAAATGAAAAGAATTCCTACTGACAGTGCATTACGCAATTACCCCTCTGCTTTATATCCCTTCTGATAATACTAAGTATAATATTATTACTCCATACAATCCATTGTTTGCAGAGTCATCGACTTAGTCATTAAAAGAGGTGGTTGCTCTTTTAATGACTAATCAAGCCTTTAATATGCGGGGTGTCGATTCTCCGCTACGAGCTACTAATGTGCTGTGAGATGGCTACGCGCTACGGATAATTGCTACGAGCTAACCAAACGCTTTATTGGTTAGAGCATCAAATAAAATCACTGCCCAATGGCATGGTTTAATTATAATTCGGGATTAAAGTTGGCTATGTAGAAAAAAACGACGTGGTTAGTTCAAATACGGGCAAGTACCTACCAATGTGATTTTTATATGTCCGTTCTTAGTGGTTCTCTGAAGAAAATCAGTGTGAAGGAAACTGGATTTAGAGTTAATAAGTTAGAAATTTCAAACCCATCTTGAGCAAGTGTGGCGATCAAGGCTCATGCCTTCTCTGCGTGAGATGAGACCTTTGTTGCCCTGAAGTGGGACAGTAATAGGCCGGGATTAGTTGTTTTATTTTTATGGAGATAAAACTCAGAAGTTGTAGTAAAAATATATCTAACGAAAAGATGTTGAATAATTGAATTTTTCATAGAACCGGATGATTGGAACATTTTCAAGATAAAATACGTTGTAATAATTTACGTTAATTAATACGTTGTAACTCTTTTATATTTTAAATCAAGGATTGTTTAAAATCCCCTTAATTATACATTGTGATAATTTCATCGAAAGGTCAAAGAGTGTGGGATGTTGATTTTGTAACTTAAATGGTTATTTTATTATTATTATCTATAAACTAATACGTGAAGCAAAAACTTTGTAACCTTTTTCAAAAAAAATGCGCGGGCGTAGGAGTTTATAATTTGGCACAGTTAAAATTTATATGGAGTAGGAGTGTAGAATGCAATTTTTTTTATATTATAACCTATATTATTAAAAAATGTGGACGATAAGGTATAAAATTTGGCACCGTTAAAGTTCATACGAAGAAGGAATGTAGAAAGCGAATATTTTTTATATAAATTCATTACATTAGAAATGGTATTCTTAAATGAATTGTGGTCGAAATTCGACCATTAAGCGACCACTAGTTTAATATATTAAAAACAACCTATTCATAATTAACTGCTTTATTGGTCTACTTACTGCTCATAAGCGCTACTGCTGAGCAAGAGGTCCTGTGTTCGATTTCCGGGTTAAGCAAAGTGTTATGGTTTTTTTTTTTCATTTGGAATTTCTGTGTAGGATCTGGATTTGTACCCGGTTGATGGTATTAGGCTCGCCCTTATTTACATGGGACGTCAACAGAATTGGAGAACTAGGCCTAAGGGTTTCTCGGCAGAGGTACACACCACTATGCAGTGACCCAATGGTGGCCAAGATTAGAGAATAGCGCGTTGGATTGACGATATCCTCAAAGTCGCGAGAAAAAAATGGAAGAGAAACGCACGGAACCGTCAGGTGTGGCGAAAAATTGGGGAGGCCCATACCTGCTGGTGGGTGATTCCGGGTTGAAATAATGATGATGATGATAAAACCCTACTATAGTTACACCTCTGACGAACCCTTTTGGTAATACAGGCTGGTGTTTTGCCATTAATTATAAGTGCTGTCCTTATAAGTAATGACATAAATACAAGGTAAACCTTACTTTACATGGGACAGGTAATCGGTTAAAAACTCCTAACTTTTGTTTGATAAATCGAGTTATAACTCCTGACTTCATTTACATGATTTTACTGAAAGCAAATAGAATTACGTCTCCGTTTCCTAAAGTATGCAGGAAGTCCCTGAAGATACAGTAATTCTGTTACCGAACTCTTTGATGAGCACAGCTCCTTTTTGATAATATTTTGTAAACAATTTTACCTTCCAACGTATTTGGTACAGTCAGCGTCAATAATATCGGTACGTACAGACTGTTCAAAATTATCTAAACAACTATGAATGTTTCAGAATGAAGACAGTACAAGACAACTGTCAATCTGACAAGGACTTTATACTATTGAGATAAAGTTTATTTTTCTTAGTTGAGATCATTTTGAACAGTTTGTTCGTCCCAATTTTTATTTTTTTGGTACTGACTGTATGATATTTGCAACCGAACAGCTCAGCCCTTTTGCCTACGTGCATTTCCATAAATACATGCATCAACACTTTTAACAGTTAGTACGTGTTCGACTTTCAATCGCGTTATTCAAATCAAACCGGATCGAACTTTAGTCCTTAGCATTACCCAAATCTTAGTGCTAATTTAGTTTAGATTTGCGATTTCATAAATGCAGTAAATTATTCATAAATACAATTGCCAGCGGCTTCGCCCATATGGGAGTTGAAAACTATTCTACGGGAATGAACTACCGCGATAAAAAGTATCCTATGCGTTAATCAATCCAAAAATATAAACCAGAATATGTTGAAACTTAAGTATTGACTAACTAGACTATTGTAGATAACTCTAAATATCTACTCTATTTTATCTATAATAACAATTTATAATATTATAAAGCTGAAGAGTTTTACTCGCACGGTAAGGCGAGTCGATGCGATAGAGTGGGTTCGGGGTGCAAGAAATTTGACGTGGATAAAAACGTGGGCAGAAACTAGTTAATTTTATTTCCGATCGCTGCGTTGTGAAGTAAATTACTTCCTAATTATGTGACGTCTTGATTCCAACTTTATGAACGGCATTCTGAAATATTATTACCCGCCCGCAGCTACCTGACAGCATCAAAGTTACAATAATTTTCTTCCACGAAAATGTAGTGAATATAAGTACCTATATGGAACTATTTTGAGCAGAAAATATAGCTTGTTCCATAACATATTGTATCTCTTGAATAAGTCAGTTAGTCAATAACAGTCCTGTATAACCAACGGTAGGTGAAATAATCCAATATAAAAATATAATATTTGCATATTTTATCTGTAAAAGAACGCGATGTCGTGATGACACGTGTGGGTCTGCCAGAGTCGCGAGATTTGTTCGAATGAGTTACCGTGGCCCTGGCATATAGGCAACGGAAGGAACACGGGTGGGTTTTAGTCAGCATAAGTCTGACACACCCTTCCGCTCCACCGAAAGCAGAAGAGGTCATTGGAAGATTCTCCAACCACAAAAAAAAACGGGTCTGGAAATTACTCCTCTGTTTTTATATTTCGGGCCGCCATTCATAAAATTCGCTTAGCAAGGAAGCTCGTTTGATTCCCAATTTTTCAAATTAATGTCTGTGTCACTTTGTTAATATTTACCAGCACCGACCGCTCCCCCACTTGTCAATTTAATTTAAGCGCCAAGAAATTCCTGAGTCACTCTTAAGGCGAAAGCTACTGGGGTAGCTGATGGAAATCTGAATTACATGCGGATGCTACCCGCATGTTTTTTTTGCAATTTACAAGTCAGCGGGTTCTATGTCGATCTATGATTCTCGGCCGTAACAAATATATCTTTATAGAAAATCACAAATACATCTCTCTAAGATATATTTAATGCCTATTGCTTGAAATGAATGATGAATGATTTGAAGCCAATTCTAACTTGAAAAATTGTATTAGTGACTCGATATTTGTTAAATGCGGTCGCAAATTATAATTTAATCAACGTACCTATATGCTGACAATAACCGTGAAATTGCAAAAAAACGTAAGTAAATTTGAATTTTGCGGGCTACTTCAGCGTAACCCTTTAAGTTCCTGCCAGGGTCGCGAGATTTGTTCGAAAAAGATACCGTGGCCCTGGCATATAGGCAACTGAAGGAACACGGGTGGGTTTCAGTCAGTAAAAGTCTGACACGCCCTTCCGCTCCACCCAGAGCGGGATACGTCATTTGATGATTGCCCACCCACAAAAGAAAACCCTTAAGTTTTTTGTAATTTTATGTAAATCGGTACTTGAGAAAAAACAATTGGATTTTTTATTATCAGAGTAGACTTACTCTGAATGATAGAACAAGTACCTACTATAAAATATTGTTATCAAAGCCCTTATAGTTTTTATTAATATCGATCCCGTGTTAGCACGTAGCCCTCTCAGTTTCTCAGCTCTGCAGGTGCCGCAGGTGTGCAAAAGTTATTTCAATTTTAGTAGTTTCATATTAATACCTACACGTCATTTTGGCATTCTGACGTCAGTTTGGTAGCTTCATTGTTATACAAATGGGCACGTTCTGTCGTGGACATTAATAGGCAGATACAAATTGATATTATTTTTATGTAGGGTATAAAATGATATTTGAGTTTCAGTTTTTTTTTTAATTGTAGTTCAAGGTACTCCCTTATTATGATTTTGAACTCTTTCATCTGTCCCTAAAAATACTTTTTAGTTAATGTTGTAATATCATATCGCCGGCATACCCGCAGGTCAAAGGGACTGTAAGCTACGTTTGAAGTCTGTTTTAAGCACAATTTTAATACGTAGAGTAAACCATCATACGGAAATTCTCATGATGTTTTCCGAAACCAAAAGCCAGTATGCCAAGATCAACTAAGACCAAAACGTATCTATGTTATTCAAAGAGCTATATTTAGTTTAGTTTTAAATTCGCGCCACCAGAAGGGTTAAATATTTTTGAAAAAGTTACCAAGTTATACAAAAACTTACAGTCATAAGCCCATCCAATCCTGGCGAACAGGTCGATGAAACCGGTGGAAATGTTCATCTTGCCCAGCTCCGAGGTCCTATAATCCCATGGGAACACGTGGTGGTAGTTGTGCCAACCCTCGCCCAGAGCTGCCAGGCTCACCAGGCTGTTCTCCACTGACTTGATGAACCTGAGAAAGAAAAAAAGGTAAGTTACATACACCAAGATGGAAACGGAGGGATGAACTTGATTTATACCGAAAGTACTGGCCTGCAATGGTGGCAACGGTAGACAGCCTTTGCATAGCTGTGGGACATTACGGAGTAAATAAATAGATAAATATATAATTTTTATGGCGAACAATGAACGAAAATGTTTACTTCGAACGTCACTAAAGTGACGTGACCGACAGTTCGAAAGTGAATTCACTTGTTTTTGAAGTAAACGGATTGAAGTAAGCATATCGACATTTCAACTTTCTTCGAATTTCGGAATTAAAAAATTTCGTGTTTAGGGAATTAGAGGTGGGTTGACGTAAGATCGAAGTTTGAATTTTACTCCTGAAAACTTACTTATAAGTACGATGGAAACGGAATCAATACGATATATCACTAAGTACTCACAAAAGTGAAAACCCTATTCTTCCATAATTATAAAACTAGATTCGACAAAACGTTTCGTCGAATCCAGTTTTTAGTAATTCTTTGTGATTTTGAACGCCTCCTCACGATGCCTAACATATGTAAAAGCTAAGTTCAAGTTCAAAATAGTTTGTTTAAGTCTGTGTTTATTCATAAGCGTAGCAAGAAGGCACTCACGGAGGAAAGCTCTGGAGGTTGACTTATTTATAGAACCCTCGTTAAATCTATTCTTAGAATATAACAAAAATTAAAGCGAAGATGTACACTTTATATTCCGGTGACAACGATCACCATTTCATTGAATAATAAACCATTTTGAGATCTAGATTGGATCTGAGATTGAGAATGGACTAGACAGATGTACTTTAGAATATTTCTAGTATTACAGAAAATTTTGTAGACTTTTCTCAGCGAGCAAATTTTATATTTTCTTTATAGGTTCGCTCTCAGCTAACATAATCAGTGTTGTTCGGGTTGCAAGCCCCGTTATGCTTATCTATGGATTGTTAATGCTATTAAATTGAGTTATAATTAGTGTGTGTGAAGTGTATGCTTCATCATTCTCACTATGTCCACTGCTGGACATAGGCCTCTCCCAAGCGTCTCCACCTCTACAAATCGACCGATCCTACCGATGCTGTACTTTCGTCTCCAGCGGATGTACGTACATTATTACGTACATTTTATTTAAAATATTTAACTTGCACTTTTTACTTTAGAATTTATGTCGGCCTTTTTAACGTTGCCACGTGTTTGATCATTGTTCTAGGACCCAACTAAGCTCGCCTTGGAGCATCTTTTGTCTTGTCGACGTCGACAAATTCTTTGATATTGGTTTCCTAAATTCTATCGGATCGGCTTTTGTGAGATAGTCAAGTCTTTCAAACTGATTGAAATTTTCATAAAGTTGAGAGAATGTGCTTGAGAGTACTTTTCTGAAAATGAGAAAGGACTTTTATGTTTACCTAGTAAGAAATAGGTACTATTTTCAGACTTGGAAGCAATTGTAACTCGATCCAGGCTTTGTTACATAATTTTGTCTTACTTTTGTTAGTTCACTTTTGTTTTGAGTCTAATATCATGAAGGGATAGAAAAGAAAACCTCTAAAAATGGGAAAATATGGCTCATAGACAGATATTTTGAAAACCAGGTACAGACAGCGTCAATATCCGAGGACCTTTCAAGTTTTAAAATATAACACTCCTTCTTGGTTATTGAATTTGTTACGACTATTTAATAGATTTTTTTTTATAAATATAACAGCTTGACGTGGATTTGTACATTGCATCGCATCGCCATTCTTTGCTATGTATTTATGTTCTATTAACGTCCGTTCTACTTTATCATTTGGTCTGTCTTATTGATAGTTGTTATATTTTGAGGGTAGGTTTGCATTTATTATATTGGGACCCTATAACCTTAAATTGGATTTCCATAGTCTTAGATAAAAGAAAATGATCTTTAAAAACGTTATACCAATATTTCTCGACTATTAAAAATGTTGATTTTCCTAATCGTAAAGTATCCTATCTCTAATACGCCACTTGGGACAAAAATATTTAAAACAAAAGCAATCTGTATTTAATTGATGTTTCAAATTGTTAACATAGATTGGAACTTAGTAAATAGGTTACATTTACTAATTATTTATTTAAAAGTTTTAGTGGTAGGTACGGTATGTAAAATATTGTTGTTTCTTGACGGCGGAGAAAAAATACAAGTTCCGAA
This sequence comes from Aporophyla lueneburgensis, assembly GCA_932294355.1. Classification (NCBI taxonomy): domain Eukaryota; kingdom Metazoa; phylum Arthropoda; class Insecta; order Lepidoptera; family Noctuidae; genus Aporophyla; species Aporophyla lueneburgensis. The sequence goes on along the minus strand of OW028746.1, from coordinate 12,401,973 downwards.
TGGACTTTCAGGGGGAAGCGAAAGGGTAACATGTGAAATACAAATTTTCTTAAGTTTTTCTGTAATTTTCAGGTCAATATCGACTTGTATGTTGATTAGATATGATTTGCGGCCGTAACAAAAGAATTATAATTATGAAAGTAATCTAAACATATCTCTGAGTTCATATTACTATAATGAAAGATTATTACCTACTTGAAATCATAGAATTTGAAGCGAATTTTAAGTTAAAGAGCTGTAATGGTAATTTTGATAATTATAATTCTGTAAAGCAGTATTTCTTACGATCGTTAATCGTATTTTAATCAACATACATAGGTCGTTGGCCTGCAAATCGCAAAAAAAAAAACGTAAGTAAATTTAAATTTCCCAGGTTACCTTTATGATTCACACTCGATGGAGCGTGTTTGATGCGCGATGAAGTGCATGAAAGTGCAGCGTAAAGCAAAATTTGAGCACAGATCTGTGCACAGCTCAAGTGTTTTAAAATGCTCTTCATAGAGCATTCTTCTAAACGACTGCATTGAGAATTGAGACAGATATGGTTAACACCCCATAATTGAAAAAAAGGTTGGAACAGACTGAAGCGGCTCCATAGTGTGCTTCTTTGTGGCTTGCTTACTAGTTTTTGCTCCGGTGTCCTCCGTAACATGGAAACTAACTACGGGGATTAAAAGTTGTCTATGTGTAAATCCAGATTATGAGCTGTGTGCAAAATTTTATTAAAATCTGTTCAGCGGTGTTTGCGCCAATCCGGAACATACATTAAGACAAGCAAAAATTGTTGACAAAAAGTTCTAAAGAGTACCTACATAATATCTTTGACCTCGTAGCAATTATTAGTTTTCAAAATTATTGAATGAACCGTTTTGATTTCTTTATTATTTTTCTCTTGTGTTTAAATGAATCAACATTCCAAACAAAACTATATTAGAGATATCATTTTGCCTGTCTCTAATTTTATTGTAAATTGCAAACTTCCTCCTGCCGCGCTCCGTCAGGTGCGAATCGCACATTAGTCATCATTGGCAGGAATCCATTAATTCCATAATGGATTTATACCAACGCAGTAAAGTAGAAGCCTATATTTAAGCGGAATCCATTATGTTATACACACACAGGTGTTTTTATGGTGATATTCATTTTGCTAAGTGTTCTTACCTGAGTAGGGGAAACCGATGTATTATGGGGCCCCGGGGTTAGTCGGACACTGAACTGGTGAAGAGGATAATGATGACGACTCCTTTCCTATTAACTGCTTACTTACGAGTTTAAGACTGGGTATGCCTAATATGCCCCGTATATGACTGTTTTCTGTACAGTCATGGGGATCTTTTTAAAGTTTGCGTATCACTTAATACTAGAGACTAAGATATTATTATTTCACGTTAATTTTGAAGAACATTAGTGAGACTAAAATAACATTAGATTTTTTAAATATATTGTTTTATTAAAGATTAGCCTTATGGAACCCGCATTGCTTCTATTTCCCCTACTATATCGATTAGATAGAAATCGCTTAGTAAAATGAATGTGGCACAAATATTGTGTACTTGTGTGATCGGGCTTCTTTCGCTACGTGTTGATTGATTGATGAGTACCCGTATGGAAGAAAATATCAGTGCTTTCGCAATATGTACGAAAGCATATACGATACCTACATCTACTAAACTAAACTCATTATCTACCTAGCCTTTTTCCAACTGTGTTTGGGGTAGGCTTTCAGGATAGATGGCTGGATGTAGCAGCTGAATATCAGTAACTAGCTTTTGCCTGCGACTTCGTCCGCGTTAAATTTCTTGGTCCCCTGACCCTTCCCGTCGCGTCGAATCGCCTACCCGTGCGATTTTCCCCGTTTTTGCAACATTTTTCATTACTGCTCCACTCCTCTTGATTGTAGTGTGATTTTATATAGCCTATAGCCTTCCTCAATAAATAGGCTACTCAACACAAAAGGAATTTTTCAATTCAAATTAGTAGTTCCTTAGACTAGCGCGTTCAATCAAACAAATATACAAACAAACAAACTCTTCAGCTTTATAATATTAGCATAGATTTATAAATAGAGCGAATGCCTATCTAATCGCCAGATCCCAATTACTGGGTAAAACGATAGATTACCCTTCGGTTTGTCAGAGTTTTGGGCTTTTGAGGATCCGTACCGACTGTTAAAGACCCACCAATGACAACCGGGATCAATGCCTTAGCGAGGCACGGAGTGTTTTAGGCATGTAGAGATGGTCACCCATCTACAACTTAAACTGATTGATAGACACTTGCGGCTATTTGCTTGTTATTAAACACGTGTCCACAAGCAAACAAACAAGCTTGGCTAAGTCTCCACAAGCCTTACATCTAATACACTTAATTGAAACGATACAAAGGATGTGTGAATTCACGATAATCTTTACATATTATAAAATAGAGTCACTTCGCTGTCTGTCTGTCCCTATGTATGCTTATATCTTTAAAACTACGCAACGGATTTTGATGCGGGTTGTTTTAAATAGATAGAGTGATTCAAGAGGAAGGTTTATATGTATATAACATGTATAATATAGTAAAGAAACACTGATAATTTTAGAGGTTTCTAATGTGATGTCATAAATAAACACATTTTTTTGCGCTTACATTGCGAACGCTGGCTGAACCCTACGAAATAGCTTAAAATAATGTACTACAGTATTGTACACCTTAAAAAGTTCTACAAAAAAGTCCGCGATGGTATATGTCTAACTCTTAGGGATAACCCATAATAACCATTTTTATCCTTTACTTTTTACGAGAAATAATGGCTTATTTATGAATGCGATTTTAAGCAATACAGCATTAATCCTTATCCAATTAAGTACGTTAAACAAATTGTGCATTTCATGTAGATAAAAATTGCGCTTTACAGCATATCATTAAAATTAATATTTTAGAAGATACAGAGATTATAATAAAATCGCCGCAGAGCGCTAGCGGGCCTTCGCGCGTCCCCGGCCGTCCCGGTTGGTAGCGGTGTAATTCATATTACTTTGGCTTCATAGTAAATGCGAATATCATGTGTGTTCAAAGTACTCAAAATAAACCTAATTGTATTATTCCAAGTAAGAGACTGCGAAATATTGCTTAGATGTTTAGATTTTTGGATGGATTTGGATTTTTGGTTATCCTGGATAGTTACCATAAACATAGGATACTTTATCCCGGTAGTAGGTTTCCGAGTGATATTTTCCGAAAGCTATACGGGCGAAGCCACTGGCAAAAGTACTATTCTTATAACTATGTTTAATTTGGTGTCTGGTAAATAATTGAGTGTCTGTATAGGTAGAATACGAGCGTTAAGAAAAACCAGGATGACTTAAATATCAATTCAACCCAACCCTATTTGACAGTCTTCTTACTCTGAATACTATTCATCAAACACACATGATATTCCCATAAACTATGAATCCGAAGTAATATGAATTATAAACCTACTTACTACTAATATTATAAATGTGAACATTTGTATGATTGGATGTTTGTTTCACAATCATGCAAAAGCGGCTCAATGGATCTTGGTCGAAAATGGCACACAGATAGTATTTATTACCTCTATATAATTAGCCTATATAATTCCCACTGCTGAGACACAGGCTTCCTGTCGGTGAGAGGGAGTGGGCCGTAATCTACCACGGGAGCCCAGTGCGGGTTGGTACGTAGATGTCACATGTCTTCGAATTTTTGGTTCTAGGACATGCAGGTTCCCTCACGATGCTATCCTTTACCGTTTTGAGAGCAGTGTTGATGAAAATGTTTACACAAAGTAAAGAGCCTGCCTGGGTTCGAACCCACGACCTACAATTCGTAAGTCGGGGCTGATACCACTTAGCCATCACTGCTCTCTTATCTATACATCTATATAAATAACCATTTTTTACTAAATGTATATGGATGTATACACGGTACATATAATAAAACAACATTTTTACAATTTTTGTCTGTCTGTCTGTCTGCCTGTTTGTTCCGGCTAATCTCTGAAATGGCTGGACCGATTTTGACGAGACTTACACTGGCAGATAGCTGATGTAACAAGGAGTAACTTATGCTACTTTTATTTTAGAAAAAATCTTTTATTTAAGAAAAATACCTGCGTTAATTTCCGACATCCACGCGGGCGAAGCCGCGGGCAAAAGCTAGTATTGAATATAATCACATTATTGTCATGACTGCCTATAGAATAGGGAAAACATTCGCAATTTACGATGTAGCTCGTAAAAAGTAGTATTATACTTCCTTCATTTCAGGATAGTAAACCGTAATAAAACGGGTGGAAATAACATCATTATGATAATAACGCCTGAATAAGACACAAATTGGATGGAGATTTTTTTGTCACTTTCGTAAATATTCTCTTAGATACATAAATATTAATATGACATCTATACACGAGTTACCTTGGCTTTCCTGGAAGTCCTTAAATAGACTCAGGTATACGGAAGTAAAGAAAACCTGTTCAGGTCTGGAGTGTAGATGTGGAGCTGGCTCACAAACACTTAATATCTTGTCCAGCGTGTTCTATTGTTTACACGCTACAGGAGTTAATGGACGCTACTGAAAGTGCTAAGCTCGTACCCAAATTCTGGGCTGACTATATTTAGATTGTTACGATACGCTAAGAAGAAAATTACATGTAACTGCCTCGCTGGCATAATGGTCGCAAGCGCTGCTGTTGAACTTGAGATTCTGGGTTTGATTTCCAAGTCGGGGAACATGTTATCGATTTTTTTTTGCTTTAGGTATTTTTCTAGATTTTTTTTGCCCGGTTGATGGCAATAGGCTCGCTCCCTGTTACATGGGACTTAAACATAACTATCGGAATATAGTTGTACTATAATAGGTACTCCTCTGCCTAACCTTTTGCGGTATATAGGCATGATGTTATTTTATATATATATCTACTAGTGAGAGTCAAAATGGCGGGTGTACCAAAGCGAATCAAATTATACCAATTACCAAAAACATTTACCTAAAAAGTACTATTTTGTACCTAGCTCTAAAAAATCTGTACCTCCTTCAGAACGAAATTATTTCGAAATTAAGGTACACCCGCCACATTGACATCAAGATGGCGGGTGTTCTATAATATTTTATTATTTATCCATTACTCATAAAATATAATTACGCCAAAAAATTGTACCTAAAAAGTACCTCAAGTAAAAAGAAACACACACTTGATCAGTGGGATAGTTCTTGAGAAATAAAACATGGCAGGTGTTCCATAGCGAATCAAACTATACCAATTACCAAACAAATGTACCTAAGAAGTACTATTTCGTACCTAGCTCCAAAAAATCTGTACCACCATCAGAACAAAATTATTTCGGAATCAAGGTACACCCGCCATATTGATATCAAGATGGCGGGTGTTCTATAATATTTTATCGTTTAACTATTACTCATAAAATAGAATTTCACCAAAGAATTGTACCCAAAAAGTACCACAAGTAAACAGAAACACACACTTGATCAGCGGGATACTTCCTGAGAAATAAAACAACCGTGTCTCGTTTACTTCTATGTTCTATGTTATGGAAGTTTGGTTTCCGCACTTAGTCCTTTGAGTGGACCATTGTGCGTGGGCCATGGCCGCCGTCGGTGTTTACTCCAACCAGCCCACCTCTCTCCAGAAGCTGGTTATGTCTCCTAGTCTGCTGAGAACGTCTGTGTAAGATTTGAGTGTCCTGAGGGTATCTGTCCTAATCTGGGTGACGCCTGTAAATTCGAAGAGCACATGCGCAACGGTTTCTTCAGCCTCCATGCAGGCCCTGCACAGGGGGCTGTCCGTTATGCCTATTGTGTAAAAGTGTTTGTTTAGGGGGCAGTATCCTGTGATGGTGCCCGTCATCAGACGCAGATCATCCCTGTCCAGGCGTAGCAGACGTCTGGTTAGCTTGCCATCCGAGGATGGCATAGCTTCCCTGGACTGCCTGCAGCCTGGTGCCGAGGTCCACCAGCTCTCCGCTTGTATGTGGGTAAATTCCTGCAGTCACCTGCGTAGCTGGTTGAAGGGGGTGGGCACGATGGGCTCGGGGCCGCAGACTGACGCCCTGTATGCCTTTTTGGCCAGTTTGTCAGCAGCGTCATTGCCTAGTGATCCACTGTGTCCTTTTATCCATTGCAGTGTCACTTTGTTACGATTAGAAACTGTTACCCGTTCTAATGCGTTGTGACATTCTAGTGTAAGGCTCGAGTTTATGTATCGTTTGGCTAGGGATTGGAGGACTGAGGCGCTTTCGGAGAGGCGCGCGTGGTGTTCCACGCGCGTCTCTCCGCAGGATCGGTGCCTGCCAGGGTCGCGAGATTCGTTCGAGAGAGTTATCGTGGCCCTGGCATATGGGCAACTGAAGGAACATGGGTGGGTTTTAGTCAGTAAAAGTCTGACACGCCCTTCCGCTCCACCCAAGAGCGGGAGACGTCATTTGATGATTGCCCACCCAAAAGAAAGAGCGAGGTTTAACTGGGTTCGCAGTACATTGCGCGAAATAACATCGTCTTTGCGTTTTTTTTTTCATACCTAAAGAAAAAGTCGTTTCCCAGCAATAATTTTTGCGCCAAGCTACTTTGTTAGATGTACAGTATGCGTAGTTGACGGCTATGTGATGTGTCTTTTTACACCCTGTATCTACCTAGATCAATATTATTAATCACTAGCTTTTTCTGCTTAGCCCGCGGCTTTGCCCGCGTGGATGTCGGAAATTAACGCAGGTTTTTTTCTATAATAAAATATATTTTCCAAAAATTAAAGTAGCCTAAGTTACTCCTTAATACATCGGCTACCTGCCAATAAAATTCCCGTCAAAATCGGTCCAGCCATTTCATAGATTAGCCGGAACAAACAGATAGACAGACAAAAATTGAAAAATATGTTGTTTTGGTATATGTACCGTGTACACATCCATATACACTTAGTAAAAAGTGGTTATCTTAATATTACAAACAGACACTCCAATTTTATTTATTTGTATGTATAGATGTATAGACAATAATAATAAACATAAGTAAACGAGACACGGTTGTTTTATTTCTCAGGAAGTATCCCACTGATCAAGTGTGTGTTTCTTTTTACTTGTGGTACTTTTTGGGTACAATTTTTTGGTGCAATTCTATTTTATGAGTAATAGTTAAACGATAAAATATTATAGAACACCCGCCATCTTGATATCAATATGGCCGGTGTACCTTGATTCCGAAATAATTTTGTTCTGATGGTGTGGTGGTACAGATTTTTTGGAGCTAGGTACGAAATAGTACTTCTTAGGTACATTTGTTTGGTAATTGGTATAGTTTGATTCGCTATGGAACACCTGCCATGTTTTATTTCTCAAGAACTATCCCACTGATCAAGTGTGTGTTTCTTTTTACTTGAGGTACTTTTTAGGTACAATTTTTTGGCGTAATTATATTTTATGAGTAATGGATAAATAATTAGTACATTATGGTACAAGTGTGTAATGTTGGTGATTACCGCTGAGGCGCCATTGAGACCCGAGCCGTCAGGTGAGGGTCTTAAGAGAGCCGAGGACGGTAATCATCAATACACACGTGTATCATACGACGTTTTTCAACACACTTGCGAGGAAAAAACAAATAACAGCAACAAATGCGATACAAACAAAATATGAAAATTAGGGGAAAATTGGGAAATGGCGCGCAATTTTTTTTTTTTGCACGCGCCAAATGTAAGTTGATTGATTACAGCCATACAGCCTACTTCAAAATGATAATTTTTGTGATAAAATGCAAATATTTTATAAGAAATTATTGTGAATTATAAATAATTTGATAATAATAAATGTTTTTTTCGTCTTAATTAGGGACACATTTATTTATTTCAAAAATGTAAATAGATTTTCGGTGGCATAAAACCTCTTTGTTGTTACAAAAAAAAAAAAAAAAACTGTATTACCCGGTTAAATTGAAAATGCTCTGTTTACTCGCATATAATTTGCAGTTAGGTACTAACTTAACTTTGTAGGGATCATTCTATTATGCACTAGTGTGTAATATTATTATGCACGTGTATGTTATAGTTCGGTTTATGGCCCTAAGAACGATATAATAAGGCTCACTTTACGAGCAAGTGTGTTGAAAAAAATATTATAGAACACCCGCCATCTTGATGTCAATATGGCGGGTGTACCTTAATTTCGAAATAATTTCGTTCTGAAGGAGGTACAGATTTTTTAGAGCTAGGTACAAAATAGTACTTTTTAGGTACATTTTTCTGGTAATTGGTATAATTTGATTCGCTATGGTACACCCGCCATTTTGACTCTCACATCTACTAAGGTCTAATGTATCTCACGCCTCAAGATTATTCAATAGCTGCCCACTGAAGTGTAAGAAACATCAAGATTATCCGATCCAACGTCATTAGGCAATGTTCTCACTTGCCCATTAATTGCTCGTTAAGCCCGTATGGACCAAACTTTATCATGTACGTAACCTATGGCCTGTGGCTAACATATACAACCGTTGAAAGTCCAATCTTAGCTTGTGAGTACTGGCTGATATGCAATATTTAGTATTAATGCATGTATGTAATCTACACTAATATTATAAATGCAAAAGTAACTCTGTCTGTCTGTCTGTCTCGCTTTCCTGCTAAAACTACGGAACCGATTTAAATGAAATTTGGTTCACAGATAGTGTAGAGCCTGAGAAAGGACATAGGCTACTTTTTATTCCGCGACTTCGTCTGCGTCCGCGATAACCGACATTTACGCGGACGAAGTCGCGGGCAAAAGCTAGTTTAAATTATTTTTAATGTGGGGTAGTTCGAAATTCAAAATATTATGCGTTTTTTTTTTTTAATTTACAGTTCAGTATTAGCTTGTAATTTGATCTAAACAAAATTCCTATAGAAAACTTTTTGTTTATTAAATTATATCCATATAATAATTAATAGATCTTCATGAAGAAAATTATTGCAGAATTTCACGAGGTACCTTTAGCGCCCTTAAGAAAATCCAATCGACGATTGAATTTGTCTAAGCCTGGATTGCTTTGCCAAAGCAAAACGAGTAAGTAGCAAATTCGTTTGCTTCAACTATTACCTCATAATGATTTCTGTTTTAATATACCATCCTTAGAAGCATTTGACATTTTTAAGTCTTTGTTTAAAACATGATGATTTAATAAAATACAATCCACGAAACTAGGGACCGTTTCGTATGTCTTTGTTGAAATGATGATGATTTTTAATTAAAAAATACAATCCTCAGAAGCACTAGGGGACTATTTTGATATTTTTTGTCTTTGTTAAAATCTTCATGATTTTATAATAAAAAAATACATTCCTCAAAAGCAGGAACCAATTTGATATTTGTACCCAGGTAATATAAAAAAATACTAAATAAATAACTTACTTGTCATAAGGCTTGTTGCCCCACAGGTGAGCGAAGCTGTTCACGCAGAAGGCAATGTTCAGCGTGATGGTGAACCTCGTGACGAAGCTGATGACGAAGCAGTTCACCAGGGTCTCGTTCCAGAAGTACCACGGCAGAAAGATGGGAAGCCCGATGTTCAGTATTGCGAACATTGGAATGAACAACCTGGAACAAAGATTGACAACATTTTAATATACAGCGCTGGACTTCGAACACTTTAATAAAAAATAATCAGCACTCTAATTGTGTAACACACTATTAATGAAAATCTGAATAATTTTGAAGCTTATTGATAAATCTATTCTTTCATATGTTCGAAAAAATTGTCTGCTTAGCAACGGAAATAACGCCATGAATGTTGTGGAACTGTCATAATGAAAGTGATTCCGGACTACTATAGTATACTAGCTTCTACCCGCGACTTCGTCCGCGTTAAATTTCTTGTTTCTCCGACCCTTCCCGTCGCGTCGAATCGCCTACCCGTGCGATTTTCCCCGTTTTTGCAACATTTTTCATTACTGCTCCGTTCCTCTTAGTTTTAGCGTGATGTTTTATAACCTATAGCTTTTCTCGATAAATAGGCTACCCAACACAAAAATAATTTATCAATTCGGACCAGTAGTTCCTGAGTTAGCGCGTTCAATCAAACAAACAAACATACAAACAAACAAACTCTTCAGCTTTATAATATTGGTACCTATAGATCATGCAGTTGAAGAATGGGTGGGTGACCATCTTAACATACCAAGACCCTTCCGTGCCTCGGAAAGCACGTTAAGCCGTTGGTCCCGGCTGTCTTTCGTAGCTCTTAGACAGTCATCACGGGTCGTTAGAAGCCCGAGAGTCTGACAACCAGTCTTACCAAGGGGTATCGTATTACCCAGTAACTGGGTTGTGGAGGTCAGATAGGCAGTCGCTCCATGTAAAATACTAATATTCAGCTGCATGTGGTTAGAGTGGAAGCCAACCCCAACATAGTTGGGAAAAGGCTAGGCAGATGATGAGTGTATTATGCAGTTACATATATCTGTAAACGAGCAATTCTTATATATATATATATATATATATCTCGGAAACGGCTCCAACGATTTTCATCAAATTTTGTATACAGGGGGTTTCGGGGGCGATAAATCGATCTAGCTAGGATTCATTTTTATAAAATTTCGTTTTATTCGTGTTTTCAATGACCAACTTTATTGAAAATCAACTTGAACACAAACTTATTATTTTAAACACATTTTACCAAAAAATATCGAGCAGAGCTCGGTCATCCAGATATTTATATTAAATAATATTGTTTAGTGCGATTGCCAAGTCAATCTGTTTATTTAAGACATAAAATATTTTAAATATTGAAATGGTCACTGTATGATGTAGTAAGGTTGGCTTATTACGTAATAACTTCAGGCAGAAGGTCCCTTAAGGAGGGACTGAATAAATTAACCGACTTGGTATACAAATTTTTACGCTAGAAGAATTCAGTTGCAAGACTTGGCTTTTTTTACAAGTTATGGTTTTGATGGCATCTATATTTTTTCGTTTAGATCTTTTTTTATCACCACTTGTCAACCTAACCATACGCATACTATCTAGAACATAGACCACTCGCACGCTATGTATCTCAATTTCAGATCACTCTCATCTAGCTGCAGTGCTGCTATCAGCCACCCTATGAAGGTCGTCGCTCCACCTAGTCTGAGAGCGTATTTTACTGTCGCATTTTATTACGTATAAATGTAAATGATTGAAACAAGCTTTAAAGCTTGCATTAAAGTTACAGCTTTGTGATGAGGCCTTTCGGAATAAATTAACGAAGAAAAAATATACAGAGCAATGGTAGCCCAGAGGCAACAACCGCGACTTATGAATTGTAAGGTCGTAGGATCAAACCCCGACAGGCACCTTAGCATAATCAGCCACCATGTTCCCATTGTCGGGACACAGACCTCCTCTCTTGAAGAGGGAGTGGCCCGTAATCTACCTCGCGGGCCCAGTACGGGTTGGTCGATATCACATGTCTTCGAATTTTTCAAAGGTCACCAGTTCATACCCAAGCAGGTGCTTTATTTTGTGTGAATAATTTCAACGACACTACTCTCAAAACGGTGGAGGAAAACATCATAAAGAAAGTGACATGTCCTAAAACAAAAATTCGAAGAAATCTTACATCTACCTTACGAGTACCAACCCGCAAAGGGCTCGTTGGTAGATAACTGCCTCGCTCTTGAAGAGAGGTCTCTGTTTTAGCACTGGAAATATTATAGATTGATTATAGAGTTATTTGGACCGATTTTTCCCCATAGCATTTTTTCTTTTATACTATACTAGCTTTTGCCGGCGGCTTCGCCCGCCTGGAGGTCAGAAAATATCCCGCGGGTACGTACTACCGGGATAAAAAGTAGCCTATATGTTAATCCAGGTTATAAACTAACTGTGTTCCAAATTTCATCCAAATCCGTTCAGTAGTTTTTGCGTCAAAGAGTAACAAACATCCACACATCCATACATACAAACTTTCGCATTTATAATATTAGTAGGATTATATTATCCACACTATCCACATCCACACTTCCACACTATCCACACTAATATTATAAATGCGAAAGTAACTCTGTCTGTCGGTCTGTCTGTCTGTCTGTCTGTCTGTCTCGCTTTCCTGCTAAAACTACTGAACCGATTTAAATGAAATTTGGTACACAGATAGTTTAGGGCCTGAGAAAGGACATAGGCTACTTTTTATCCCGGTAGTATGTTCCTGCGGGATAATTTCCGACCTCCACGCGGGCGAAGCCGCTGGCAAAAGCTAGTTATATATAAGGTAAAAGTCATATAGTAGGACTAGACGACCTTTACCTTCTTCTTTCTTCCTTCCTTACTTTACCTTCTTTACCTGCTTCTACAACTAATATGAAACTCTCTCCATGATTTTGTAATTTAACCGAAAATTTAGTACTTTCGCAGGAGATGAGGACTTCGCTTGAAGTTGGTCTGGAAATTCATAAGATATGTTGTCTTTCTTTTTTCCATTTATAGTCAAGTTGGTCATTGGAAAAAATTGTTAAATAATTCTACAGAGCAGCTTTGTTATGTTTTGAGACCGGATTTCAATAAGGTAATTCTTTATTTCCGTCGGGGCTTATGGAAAGGCTGGTTTATGGGATAAATCTTATGAATATTTACTTCTCATTAAATCAGAGGAAACGGACACGGCACAAATATAAATAAATAAGAAAACAAAAAAGAAACAATAATAAAATGTGTTTAAATACAGGAATAATATTACCGACGACGGGCAATTTCGTATTGAAAATATCCCTTTTTTAGCAAAGCTGCTTAAATTAATAATCTACAAATACCTGCATATTAAACAGGGTATAAGAGGCATAGACGCTGAAACTATATAGGTAAATCCAGCACATGAGAACACACTGGATGCCCCACGGCTGATTTTTTAAATCGAGTTTTAAAATAAAATAACACTTTACCCTACATTTTGATCGTGAAGGTATTGCACTTTTCTATGATACAGCTGATTTTTATTAAATAACTATGTGATTTTGGTACGTAGTAGGTGCTTTATTAAATCGCACTGGATCTTGTATTGGCAAAGCAATCAAGCAACGCGATGATTGGATTTTCTTAAGAGGATGCACTAAAAGTACTCGCAAAATAAAAATAAATGCATGAAGTTTTTTATATTATTATATCATATTATGATATCACTTAAACATAACAATAAATAAATAGTTTGTTACAGCTGCGCAGTATGTTAGGATCAACATACAACCAAATACTGTCCTGTAAATTGCAAAAACCGGTATGAAATTAGACGCCATATTACCATTTATTTTTCTTTGTCAAATATAGAATAATTCACGGAAACTAAAACAATTTTCCCTGTTATACTTCAATTTAAAGTTTTCCGCCTTTAAAATGAAAAGAATCTTTACAAATTTTATGATTTTAAAAAATTGTTTTAGAAAATGAATATGATCCTATTTATGTGATCGGTAGTCTAATATCCCCTAAGAGCTACCCACCCTCTCGCTTATGGCCATAGGGTCTTACGCATCAACGAGCCCTGTGGTGCTACAGATGTTTATGGTTGGCTTTACACCGTATGACTGCTTGGCTGGCAAGTAATCCTACTTAATATTATAAATGCGAAAGTTTGTGAGGATGGATGTACGTGTATGTTTGTTACCCTTTCACGAAAAAACTACTGGACGGATTTGGATGAAATTTGGAATACAGTTACTTTATATCCTGGATTAACACATAGGCTACTTTTTATCCCGGTAGTAGGTACGTTCCCGCGGGATATTTTCCGACCTCCACGCGGGCGAAGCCGCTGGCAAAAGCTAGTAGTGTTATACTGGGAAATACAGTACATTCATAAATGTTTTAAGAGTCCTCCATATTCTACCGTCACATGTCACAACATCATGTCATGTCATGTTTGTATTCGCTCGAATTTCAGTCTTATTTCCTACGAAATGTTTGGTAAGTTATTTTGCGATTTCTGACTCTCTTTTTTTTGTGAGTTCTGTATAACATATTTCCAATATGTACCTACACAAAAAATTATTCACGTTATCTGCTATAACAGCCAATATCACCGATATTCGCCTTGTATACACAATTACTGTATAGACAAGCCGAATATCAGTGATATGTAGGTATACCTATTCTTTGAGGCGAGGTCGCCACGTAGGAACACTAACATTCGCCTCGTGCCACGTTAATCTATTTTATATCTATCGTTATTAATCTCATTTAGGCAATAGTCTATCTTTGATGGGTTAGTGAATTTACCCGCCGCGCTATTCTTACTCACAGGCCAGATCACACCAAGCAACACCGACAGGGCGTGGGAATCGTCGCACTCAATGAGGCTTCCAGTGGCCTGTCGTCGCCCGTCCTATCCGTCGGAATTCGGTACATTCAGGCGAAAGTGCCTCTTACTGCCTTGTTTATCAAACGTTGACCAATGAATTACTACAGCGGCTGCATTCGCAGCCATGCGCTCGGTACCACTGAAAATGTAGGAATAACGGCTAATACGCCACATCAGACCGATACACGCTGTGAAATGGTCGTCACGGGATGCGAGAGGCCTCGGCCGGCCTGGCAACGTTTGGCGCGACTTTTCAATTAATGTCATATTCTACTTGTGCTTCGTTTACATATCTGAGCACCATGTATATAATTGATTTATCTCTCATTGCTTCAGTTTCAATTATTTTATCTGTTGTGGTATGTTATTGTAGGTACCTACAGTGTCTTAAATATAATTATATAAATATTGTATACGAATATTGGAAACATTTCCAAAGACTAACAGTGGAGTTTCCAGCCCATTCTTCTCCATATGAATCTACCTTTTGGAAGGGGCGACAAGAATCAATTCTATTTTAATTGAAACGTTGACGTTCAGAAGTGCAATTTTTGTGCCTATTTCCTATTTGCTTTGACTTTGGCTTTGAACAAAAAGAGAACATTATGGATTTGAGCCAACGGTCCTTTATTAATTATTCATTTGGGTTAGAACTAAATTTGAATTTAGAAAACATATAAATAGCCTCCTCCAAATTGAGTGGCTTTAACATTATCGCCACGCTTGGCAGGCGGGTTGGCGATCGCAGTATGGTTGTAAAATGCATATAGAACGCTGCTGCCCATTCTCTAGGAACGAAAACGATAACATATATAAATATTTTGGACGCTGGTAAACTTGAATTATTCACAGGCTAGTGTTAATGTTCGCCAGGGCACTAAAATCTAAAATTATTTTAAGACGCACACGTAAACTCCAGTTAAAAGTGGGACTTGCGCCGAATTTAGTGCAAATTAGCGAGTTGGCATGGCACATCAAATTAATTTTAGCATGGATTGGAGCAAATGACTCGTTTTCAGCGGGAGCTGGGATTTCCTACGATTATTAGCGACGTCCCAAATGCATATTTGTTACTAACGGCGACAGACTGCAAAAGACTGGTCAAATAACTTTAAGGAGGTTACTATGCTATGGTATGTCTGCGTTGCTATGAGAGGATTTTGCTTCATTTTCTTGTCCAGATAAAATATGTTGTTTGGGCCATTGCGTTAATAGAAAATTGACAGCAACAAATATGCTGAAGTCTGGATGTGTGCTTTGATACGGGTAAGACATATGGCCCCTATGATCCACGAGTTATTAAATGTCTGCTCTTCGGGAGATATCTACAGGTGCCAAGTTTGAGAAATAATTTATTAGATGTACACTTTCATAAAACTTGATTGCCGGTGTTCACTGATCCAGCCTTCAAAGTGACAGTCGGCGATCGGCTAACACAAAGGGACCCTTGCACGCTTCATATCTCTCTCGCGTTAACAGTTTTTCAGATCACTAACTTGAAATAGTAAGCTATCAGTGACGTCCTGTATTATATTTGGTCCTTATATATTAAATTGGAGGAGGCCTATGCCCAGCAGTGGACTTCCTACGGTTGAAGTGATTATGATGGTTATATATTAGGCAAAATATACACTTGTACACTAAACACAGTGATATTCATAATGTTAATACTAGAAATAAGGACAAATTACGTGCTCCCTTTCACCGTCTTCTTAAGGTTCAAAACTAAACTAAACTAAATTCATTTGTTGGTCTTGGTATTACCTTTTATAACAAGATTTTCTCTGCTTTGCTAGATTTGCAGTTTGAGTTTAAAGCTAAAGTCAAATCCAACCTTCGTTCAAAGGCATACTATTATATCAACGACTACTTAAACGATAAGAATAGTTGGTCGCTGTAACTCGAGACAATATTTATGTTCTTTTAACCAGAATTAGGTTTCCCACTGATAGTTTATATGGGTAGTTCATATAATTGTTTTATTTAACTGTTTTTGTTGATTTATTTTCTTTTATTTACATTTATTGTGGACCTAATCCGTGTGAAGTCTGTAAAAACTGGAAATGTATAACTTGATGGCAGCCGTGTGTACTAACTAGAACCAAACATTCGAAGACAATTGACACCTACTAACCCACACTGGGTTCGCGTGGTGATTTACGGCCGACTCCCTCTTACCAAGAGGAGGCCTGTCCTAGCAGTGGGAACATTAAAGGCTGATTACGTTTTTTTTTTTTTAATAGTAATTTATTTATTTGCCATAAAAAAAATACAGATGGGTACCTAGGTGATTCGTTATGAAACACTGTACATTGTATACATGATTATCAGGATCTATGTTAAAATCTGTACTCAAGTACTATAACCCTGCCTCTTAAACTAGGTAAACCTGTATCTTAAGAGAGTGATCAGCCGTGAGGGTCTTAAACATAGTTGATTAAGAATTTAATTACAAAAATAGACGTGTGTCGATCCATCTTTTACAAATCTTAATATTTTATGGTAACAGAAAAAAAAAGGAAAATTAATAATAATAATAAATTTAAATTGACATTGATAAAACTAAACTTAATTAATAAAAGTGATAAAACGATAATATGATATAGTTGATGAGCGATGAGCAGTTGTTATGTGTTACGTGTTACGTAACATGCCGCATACGTTCATGTAAATCTAGAGTTCAGCTACTTACTGCTTCTGCAGCTTGACCACTGGATCAGCAAGAAGGTCAGCACTCGTAGATCGCAGCGCGATGCGGCGGTCTTCCACGGCAGGGTGAGGAGTCAGGACCAGCCACCCGACATGAGCGAACCAGAATCCTCGCCTGATGTCATGAGGGTCAGCTACCGTCTCTGCGTACTTGTGGTGCACTCGGTGATCCAGGGCCCAGGTGTAGATGTCGCGCTGCAAGATAAAAGATAAGTTTACAGATAGAATATTAAGTTATCTATGAATCTGCCAGGGTCGCGAGTTTGACACGAATCTGACACGCCCTCCCGCTCCACCCAGAGCGAAAGACGTCATTTGATGATTTCACACACACACACAAAAAAAAAGAAGTTGTCTATGAATATGTCGATGAACTGCTTAGCAAGTCAGAATAACCGTTGGGAACTAGAAAAAAACCCTGGTCCGGTCAAAGAATCTTCCCTCTTTGAATGGAGGAATCTTGCACCTTGTTGTTGCTCTTCGCCAAAAAAGTATAGTGGATATAGTAACTTATTTATAAAATTTTTGGTAGAGAAGTAAGAACAATTCGTGAACGTACTAGAAATGCATAATGAGCTTGTAATTTCCCCACGGCGGGGACACAAGCGTCTTCTCTGAGAGGGAGTAGGCCCATCAGACGGGATTTTTGGCTCTACGACATGCCGATTTCCTTATGATGTTATTTTTTACCGTTTGAGAGCAGTGCTGATGAAATCAAATACACAGAAATAAAGTAAGTGCCTGCCTGAGTTCGAACTCAGGACATTTAGGTACGAACGATACTACTGGATCATCATTTGATTACTCTCATGAAACGATATTAAATAATAATAAAACCAATATCACGTTAAACAAAATGATCGAATCCATTTCCTATTTATTCCTAAACGGGTCCCCGGAAGAGTCTGTGCGATGAAATGTTTCCAATTTCATCCAGTTTACTGATACGAGATATCGCTTGGTGTCATAAAAATATCGCATTCATTTTTATAGTGCTGTAGCTATCGCCCTTGAACACGTCATAACTGTAGATATGTTTATACCAGCCAGTACTGATTAATAAAACATGTATTAAAATGAATATGCCAAAAGTTAGAATAAATAAATAAATAAATATCTCAGGACAACCAACACATCGTTGTCTGATCCCAAACTAGGCAGAGCCTGTACTATGGTAACCAGACAACTGATAAACATACTTATATATTTCTAAATACATACATATTATAGATAAATAACACCCAGACACAGAACAAATGATCGTGCTTATCACACAAAGATTTGTCCTGGGTGGGAATCAAACCCACGACCTCAGTCTTAGGAGTCAGGGTCACTAACCACTAGACTAACAGGCCAGTCGAGAATAACATTTTCAGTTGCATCTCGTTAGACTTGTTGTCGACCCCAATAAAGGTTCAACGTAAATGAGTTTAGAAATATTGATAAGTACACATATTTTTATTGTGAAGCATGTCTAGATTAGGCTCATAGTTTCTTCCGTCATCATCATGATTTCAGCAGAAATATGGGCACTGCTGGACATTGATGTCCCCCAAACACCGCCACTTCTACCGATTTTGCGCTTCTCGCATCCAGCGGATTCCAGCAGTCTTCACAAGGTCATCGGTCCATCTTTGGAAGGCCTTCCAACGCTACGTCTTCCAATACGCGGTCGCCACTCCAGAACCTATCAGCCCCGTCGGTCATCTGTTCGGCGAGCAATGTGCTCTACAAACTGCCACTTAAGTTTGGCAATTCTACAGGCTATGTCGGTTACCTTGGTTTTCCTACGGATCTCTTCATTTCTGATTCGATCGCGTAGGGAAACTCCAAGCATAGCCCTCTCCAGCGCCCTTTGGATGACTTTCAGTCTTCTTATGACGCTCATTGTGACCACGTTTCCGTGCCATATGTCATCACTGGCAACACGTACTGGTCAAAGACTTTCGTTTTGAGACACTGCGGTATTAGCGACGACAAGATATTGCGTAGCTTCCCGAACGCTGCCAAAACGAGTCGGATTCGTCGATTGATCTCTTTCATGAAGTGGGACCTACCTAACTGGACAGTTTGTCCGAGGTAAACATAGTCATCCACTACTTTGAGTGTTGAGTTTCCGATCTTTAAGAGAGTGGTGAGAGAGTTTATTTTTAAGGGGCTAATGTGAATTAATCAATTCCACTTAATTTGAGCATTCGCTAGAAATAACTTATGAGTTCTCTTTGTTCTTCTCCTATTTTATAATAATGTATTATTGCATTGTATGAGCGCGCTTTCCAACGTGAAGGTGAATAGGTAATTGTTTTATAGTCAGGACTTAAGTACTAATATTGCAGTCGTTGCAGCTCGACTTCAGGCAACAGTTTGTATTTATAAAATGTGTTGATGACGATTTGAAATTAATTTGAATTTCGTATTTAAGACGTCCCCAGTATGCATACCTACAATACAATAATTCAATCAAAATCAATTTATTGAATTCAGCTGAGAGTTTGTACTTTTTGAACGTCAGAACTACGTATGACAGTCCCCAAAAACGTCCGCCCTTTACAACTTCCTAGCGCGTTAACAGCGAAACAGTGGCACAACTAAATTATCAATAATATCCAACAGTTTGGTCACTACAGCTACTCTATCGGCGAAATCTATTATCGGCCCATCACTACCGTTGTTTATTTTTTTTAATTCTTTGTTTTGTTAAGATTTATTTTATAGCTACAGAATATTCCTGGGCATGATTATTGCCAGTACTACCTTTAAATGTAATATTGATGTATCCACAATGTATATTTTGATATCACGTTTTTGTATCCTATTTACACGTGTTTCCTTCATAGTACTTATCATCAATTAATCACTCAACGAGACTGATCTTTCTATGTCATCCTCATAGCCTGTACCGACCTACGGTAGGTATGTTGTGTTTCTAATAATAAAAACCTTTTCTATCCATAAAATCTGTTTTTGTGGCGCTTGTTGATGCAGACGTGCTCGATGTCATTGCCACTTGGTCACCGGTGCCTATGTATTCCAAAGATTTATGAACAATAAATAAAAGTTCAGAAATTAATCGTTTTAAAATACCTCAAGCATTAAGGATAGGAAAGCTCGTATTTGTTCTGTTATATAGATAACGTCATAATAGCGAGTACCGACACCCAGATTTTCAGGAAATATTTAAAAATAATTTTTAGAAGGTTCGAACAGTACGGCAAAACTTTGACTAAATGCAGTTTAGGGAAATCAGAAACCGGTCGGGAAATCTGTTAGCTTCTGTATTATGTAAATAATCTCTTGTCGGAAAAACGAAACATCATGTGACATGTCATAGTGGTGCACAATGCTGGTTGTTATAATAACATAAAGTATACGTAACAAAAGAAGTAAGTATATTATTAAAATTCTAACCTTTTTTTTAATTATCTTTTTATTAATTTATTTTTACTGTATTATAGTATTGTGTGCCTTTGAATCTATGCTAAATAAATGTTTTTTTTTTTTGGCCGACAGACGTCTACAGCTGAACATAGGCCTCCCTTGATTTGGGGGGCTTTGACATAATCGCCAAGCTTGGCAGGTGGGTTGGCGATTGCAGTATGGTGATAAAATGCATAGAGAACGCTGCTGCCCATTCTCTCGGATGCCAACATTTACCATTACAAAATACAAAACTAGGAAATAATGAAGTGGTGTTTATTCAGAATGACTACTTGTATTACCTTCCTATTCTTTCCTAATCCCCAGTTTCGTGTTGCACGAAATTGGTTGTCCGACTAGAATTCGAAAGGGTAAGTAAATACCACGCGTTAGTAGGTTCTGAATAAAATATTATTTAGGGAAAGGCGTTTAGTGCTGTATTTTTTCTTGCCGTTAGACATACTGCCAAGTTATTTAATATTTATAAGACACTAACTGACCCCTTAAATTGAATCGGGGTGGACACATCTGCTGTATGTCAGACGATCAGTGAGCCAAACTTACGACCCAATTGGGTCCCGCTTAGTAGCAAAATGACATCGTGGCAGGCCCAGACGGAGATGAGGGTATGACCTGAGTGCTTACTCTCGAATATAATTCCAATAGATCGACATTGGAATCGTCATTTAAACGTCAGGGATTGGCTGGACTCACTGAGTCTAGCCAATCCCTGACGTTTAACTCAACCAACTGACGTTTGACTAATGTCGATCTACAACAACAACAACATAACATCACGCCTTGTTTCCCCGAAGGGTTAGGCAGAGGTGTAGCTATAGTACACCCACATTTCGCCAGTTATGCTTAAGTCCCATATGTAATAGGGGGCGAGCCTATTGCCATCCACCGGGCACCAATCCAGACTCCGGGCTGATGTCGATCTATTGGAATTATATTCGAGAGTAAGCACCCTGGACTCTTTTAATAAAGATTCGTGCTTGGCAGCTCTGAACTCTGGGGGCCTTCGACCACCAGTGGCTAACATCTAATAAAAAAATGTTTCTCAGGAATAATGTAGCTTTCTATTCATCATCATTTCAGCCGAAACACGTCCACTGCTGGACATAGGCCTTCCCCAATTTCGGGGGGGTTTGCCATAATCGCCACGTTTGGCAAACGAGTTGGCGATCGCAGTATGGTGGTAAATGCATATAGAACGCTGCTGCCCATTCTCTGATAAGTCTCTTAGTCGCCTCTTACGGCACCCACGGGAAGAATGGGATGGTGCTATTCTTTATGTCCGGCACCACTTGGTAAATCGGTCATTTAGATGTACCACCGTCAGGTTGGTAATTCCCGATAGTCACTCAGACGAGACTCTTCTGTCAGTCTGCTGAGTCGACAGTCCGATTCCCTTTTCCAGCTTTCTATTGGTGCAATATTTTTTTAAATCGCATCTGAAGTTTCTGAGGTTACTTTCTACAAACAAACTCACAAACTTCACCTCTTCATAATTATTCGAGACGTAGAGTAGATTACGAGAAGCATGATTCAATAAGTTCTGACAAGGCCCAAGTGGCTTATGGCTGTCGTGACATAGAGGGACGTGAATAAAACAAAATTCCCTAATAATTAGGTAATTAATTTTGCCACCAAAATCATACAATGTTCGAATTCACCTACTGTTAAGCGTATGCTTACCAGCAGGTGAAGTTGGACTTCGAATCTAATTGTAAGTGAGGTTTGAGGTGCATACCTCTCATCTTCTGTGCCAATCCGTCAGTTACTAGCATAATATTCCAGTGGAGTTCTGAATACGGAGTTACCGGTAAATACCACATTAGTAACTTAGATTCAAGTGAGGAGTACCTAGTTGGAAATTACTGGTTTTCGATCTAGAACTAGGTTCGGATGAAAACAATTTAATATATTGTGTCTGTCGCCAATTTGTTACAAAAAATCACTGGTACAAATCGAATAAAATAAGTGAAAAATCAGTTAAGGCCCCCAGAAACTCTCGTAGAACAATTAATATGTGAACTTCATAGAAATTGTTCCACAAGAATCACGTAGCGCTGTCGCGTCACGCCACGCCAGTCTGAAGAAGTTTTTATTTGGGTAGCCTCGTGTGAATTTGGTGAATAACTAATTTAGTAATGAATTAAGTTTGTATTGAGACTCGTCTTATGAGAATGGCTTAAACCAAATGCTATTTCAAAATAAACATTTAATTAAGGCTGTATTTAGAATAAAATACGATTCGCAACTGTAACACATCTGTACCTCTAGCACGAACATTTGTAGGTTTCGTATAGTAAACGTATCGAGTTGTCGAAACGATAACGGAATACAACTAAAGTAGGAAGCACGAAGCTCTTTCGTATTAGTATCGAGACCTCGATGCGATTACGTGAGTGACGTCATGCTAATGTAAGTAAGGATGTACAAAATTGAACGAAAGATCGTAAAATTGATTGAACGTTTCGTTCAAAAACTATATACGTATTTAGTTTTTAGTGTTTTCAGGGCCTTTTAAACTTTAAAACTATTCAAATTTTGATGCAATACGAAGAACCTGCAGTAAAAGTTATAATTCAGTTAAGATTAACGGTATAATTATTTAATTTTTTATTAAAACTTTATGTTTAGTGAGACTGTGTTCCTAAACGAACGACGCGTAACACTTGGAATTTTTTGACGCGATGCTCATTCAAGGTCAACTTTGTTTGGAAGTGTACTTGTATTTCTTTACATCTAAAAGTTCTAAAACTTAACTCTCGTAGCAATAAAGCCAATAAAACGTTTCCAAAATGAGAACTAGCCACCCGCAATACACCATTATGGTAGAATTTATAGAAAAGTAAGTACTTAAATTCCATTTAAGATTTTATTGTAAACATATCTGTTGATTGTCAGTGTTTTACTGGAATATTTGGATTATTTTTTCGTTAAGGATAAAAAGCTACAGTTTATTTGTATACTCGAGTCATTCAAAAATAGTAGGCTATAAACTTGTTAATTTGTAATCAAATTTGGATTAAATTGAAATAAACTTTGATGAGGTATGTGCTTAATTATTGGAAGGCAACATTTTATTAGAATAGAAATTGTAATACACAGTCCTTTAAATGTTAAAATTATTATAGGCTTGGAGAAATCAATCACTCACCTTGTTTCTCTTCATACATTTCTACTTTCAACAATCAATCGCCCCGCAAGATAATAGTACAATGTACTATGTCGAGGGGTGCTTCTTGTTAATCTAAGCATTTTCTAACAACATTTAGTAACACAATCACTTAAATTATCATTATATGCTTCCAATAAACTCCGACGAAAGTTTTCTCACTGACAAATTTACAGTGAATAAACTTTCGAGAAACTCGCAAGCCAGCCTTCGAGAATGACGATACGATACGTCATTTTATGCCTTCGTGCTAGCTATCTTCATACAAACGGCTCAAGGTTACGTTACGAATACGATACGACACTTACTTGACTATTTCGTGCTCACAAAATTAGTTCAAATTACGCACACCAGAGGCGCTGTTCATGTTTCCATATAAAATGCTTACGCTAGCGATACGAATACTTTTTCGCAAGTTGTTCGTGCTAGGGGCACTGGACCTGTGTGCCTAGCACGAATATTTGTAGGTTTCGTATAGTAAACGTATCGAGTTGTCGACACGATAACGGAATACAACTAAAGTAGGAAGCACGAAGCTCTTTCGTATTAGTATCGAGACCTCGAAACGATAACGTTAGTGACGTCATGCTAATGTAAGTAAGGATGTACAAAATTGAACGAAAGATCGTAAAATTGATTGAACGTTTCGTTCAAAAACTATATACGTATTTAGTTTTTAGTGATTTCAGGGCCTTTAAAACTTTAAAACTATTCAAATTTTGATGCAATACGAAGAAACTGCTTCATTCAGTTAAGATTAACGGTATAATTATTTAATTTATTATTAAAACTTTGCGTTTAGTGAGACTGTGTTCCTAAACGAACGACGCGTAACACTTGGAATTTTTTGACGCGATGCTCGTTCAAGGTCAACTTTGTTTTGAAGTGTACTTGTATTTCTTTATATCTAAAAGTTCTAAAACGTAACTCTCGCAACAATAAAGTTAATAAAACGTTTCTAAAATGAGAACCAGCCACCCGCAATACACCATTATGGTAGAATTTATGGAAAAGTAAGTAAATTTCATTTAAGATTTCATTGTAAACATATCTGTTGATTGTCAGTGTTTTATAGGATATTTGGATTCTTTTTTACTAAGGATAAAAAGCTAAGGTTTATTTGAATACTCGTCATTCAAAAATAGTAGGCTATAAGCTTGTTAATTTGTAATCAAATTTGGATTAAATTGAAATAAACTTTGATGAGGTATGCTTAATTTTTGGAACGCAACATTTTATTAGAATAGAAATTGGAAAACACAGTCCTTTAAATGTTAAAATTATTATAGGCTTGGAGACATCAATCACTCACCTTGTTTCTCTTCATACATTTCTACTTTCAACAATCAATCGCCCCGCAAGATAATAGTACAATGTACTATGTCGAGGGGTGCGTCTTGTTAATCTAAGCATTTTCTAACAACATTTAGTAACACAATCACTTAAATTATCATTATATGCTTCTAATAAACTCCGACGAAAGTTTTCTCACTGGCAAATTTACAGTGAATAAACTTTCGAGAAACTCGCAAGCCAGCCTTCGAGAATGACGATACGATACGTCATTTTATGCCTTCGTGCTAGCTATCTTCATACAAACGGCTCAAGGTTACGTTACGAATACGATACGACACTTACTTGACTATTTCGTAGTATATCTATACTGTGATTTCGTGCTCACAAAATTAGTTCAAATTACGCACACCAGAGGCGCTGTTCATGTTTCCATATAAAATGCTTACGTTAACGATACGAATACTTTTTCGCAAGTTGTTCGTGCTAGGGGCACTGTACTAATATTATAAAGCTGAAGAGTTTGTTTATTTGTTTGTGTGGTTGAACGCTCTGCCGTCCACTAACTAAAAGGCAGCTAATTGCAAAAAGTAGTTTTCGAGAAAACGCAACAATAAGTGGAAATTGATGTCTCTTGAAAAGTATGCTACCTAGGAACAAGGTTGCAAGTTATATACGTAGACACAGTCTTTTTGCACAATATGTGATTTAGTTCATTCATTTATATTAATCACATTTTATTTAAATTCATTTTCTAACTTTTAGCTAAGCAATTTTTTTCATTTTTACATAATATACTGCACTATAAGGCCGCTAACCATACCTTAACTGCTTTATAGTAAAGCGATTTCTTGTAGCCGCCACGTCTTGTACTTATAGTAAAAGTTATCAAAATATACTTAGTTATAAAGCAGTTAAAGGATTTTAACAGACTTATAGCCTAGTAACTATCACTTGGAAGACTAACTTCGCTTACTTAGAAAGCAGTTATGGGATTTTAAACGCTTTTAAGCACGGTATTGTAAAACATATTTTATACTGGTTCTCCTATTGCTCAACTAGAAGGCAGTTAAAGACATCTCGCTCGCAATTAACTGCCTTTTAAATAAGCACTTGCGGGTAAAAAGTTGAAAAGTTAAAAACTATTTTATGAAAATCAGAACTTTATTTATTAATAAAAAATAATAGACAATCAGTACGTCTAATTAAATTGTGTAGGAACTTAACAAATAGCTTTTTATTTAATTAAACAATATAAAATAAAAAAAAAAACAAGTTTAATCAAACTTTTACAAATCTTATTCAGTAATGAGATCACAATTAAAACTGTATTGTACTGTATTACCATATTACTTTGTATCTCATTGTAAGTGGACTGTAAGTTCTTATGGGAAATAAATTCTTTAAACCGATTACATCTTTAATAATAATCAGTATTCGCGAAACCATAGGAAAAATTATATTATTATTATTTTATAAAAATACCCAAAACATGTAAGTATCGTTTTTGAAAGCTTATGGCACATGACACTTGCTTTCAAATTCTTATGCAGTTATGAAATAAACATATCACAATCAGAGATCAATAATTGCAAAGTTGAAATAATATAATTGTGCGTAACACATAACGTCATAATCAATTAAATATTAGACTTTATATAAAAAAATATAAATTCGGCCATTTTTTATGCTTAAATATTAATTAAAAACTTTAACAAAATGAGTAAATCAGATTAGGTAAATAAGCAATTATACCTAGTAACACACGACTGTTACTAGTACTAGTATTATCAAAATTAAGTAATAAAGTAAACAAAAATATTTAATACATTTTTGATTTTGGTTTTGAAGGCACTTTTTCAGTCTTTATGTCTACTACATATCCTAGTTTATAAAGTTCCGTTCCTTTTGTTTTTCTTCTGGTTCAATTCAGATAATTAGCGATATAATTGGCGATAACTTTGTTATAAGATTAATCTTTCTCTCCTCATCTATTCCTTTCGGTTGCGTACGAAATGTTAAAACAAAATGCGGGTTCTTCAAGTATTTATCGATTAAAAATTTAAGAGACACATATTCCTCATCAAATGCTTCCTCATAATGGAGATCAAAACTTCCTCGTTTAAAACATACTTGAGTCATATTTTTAAGATACGCTCTGGGACTTAAATTATGTATGCGTCGATCTGATACGTTACCTACGTAGTTTACAAAATCTTGAGGCTGCATGGATTTAATCAGAACTTTACCATTATTTGCTGAGGCCACTGCATTTTCAAAGTCTGTGAACTCATAAATGGCCTTTTTCCGCTTCATCGATAATTCGACTTGATGGTGAAATTGATCACAGCTCATAAATGTGTGACCCGGTTCGAAATAAAATAGAGTGATAGTTTTTGTGGCTATTAAGTCACTATTGATAAGGTCGATTAGCATAGAAAACAATAACCAGTTTTTATTTTGAGATGTACAATTATCAAGCCACAAATTGATTGATTGAATATCTCGAAATTTAAGTAAAAAGCTGTAATAATCACTCATGATATCGTCCTGTTTACGGCCTGCTATACCATCATGCCATATGGCGGCTAAAGGTTTCACATCCTTTGTGATTTTTCCTACTGATGCGAATGTCTGGTTATATAATGTAAGTCTAGGACAAAAAATTACGGATTTAAACGTATCTAGTCGTGGTAACATAATTACGTTTTCTAAGTCGCTATTAAAATATATCTGTTGAGTATTCTGTTCCAAAGTTTTGTGTAAATCAAATAATTCTCTTGCCTTTTTATACTTGTCATGGTGTTTTGCCCATGTCGAACATGCATTACAATCAGCCTGAGCTGATCAAACGCAAACGCAAATCACGAGCATTTAACTGCTTTTTAGTCTAGTATTGTTGTTTAGCTGCTCTCTAGCAATGAATATTTAGCAAATACTAATTTCAATACATAACTTAAAAGCCGCTAGTGGCGTATAACTACTTTCTAGTGTAGTTTTTCTTGATAACTGCTTTATAGTTAAGGCAATATGTTCAGATGGTTATTTGTGACACAATACATGAAGGTAGTTAAAGACGCTTAGCTGCTATTTAGCTATTTAGCTGCCCTTAATAGGGCAAGAGGAACATTATTCCCACATCAATTTTTGGTTGTAAACGGTCAAATGTGTACCTGCTCCCACAAAATGTCACTGTCATTTTTTTCTTTATGAATTGACCTACAACATGAGCCAAAAGATTTGTTTTCGAAATGAACGAAGTAAAAAGAAGAAGCTGTAAAAGTTTTACTTTCAATGTTTTGTCAAAAAGATCACTGATTTTTGTGTGTTTTCGGATAAAAATAGTGATAATGCCGAAAAAAAATCCGGTAAGTGTTTACTATTGATTACTTTTATTAGATAAAGTGTCATGTTACTTGTTTATGTAATTCATTAGTATGAAAAACAATGAGTGACTGAATTTTAGCTCTCAAAATTACGTGGGAAATATTTGCTTGTTGCCCGTTTAGGTTTAAATATATATAATATTGTGGGAAATATTTTCCCGCTGGGAATGTTTATGTTACACAATCAGACTGAAGGTAGTGTTTTTTTTCCTTCAGAAACCTCTTCGAAATTCAGATACTGAAACCCACGTCAAAATTTCACGTCACGAAAAAAGTTGCTCCAGTATTCAAAACCAAAAAAGGAGGTGCCACTGCAGTACCCGAGGAAGTGAGAAAAGCTGTTGGATCGCACATGCCAAAATTGTCCAAATTTCGGAGGTGTAGGATGTGCAGTACACGTGCAAAGGAACAACGCAGCAAATATAATGTTTTATTTTCATAAAATATTATCTTGTATAATAAAATAATCACATTATGTTACTTTCTTGCCCCTACTACTGGATGTGTATGAAATATAATTAATTCCCATATGTCGGGAAATAATTTCCCACATATCACTTAAATGTGATGATCTAAATGGGCAAAAGGAATTATTTTCCCACAAGTTTTCCTGAAAAACTGAAAACACTTGGGGATGAAGTGATTTACAATCCTACAATACTATACACCCATAATGCCAAAATGACTGTGTTTTTGTTTCAAACACCTACAGTTTGCCCATGCCCTATTAAGGGTTAAGCATGACTAGATAACGTACTTTTAGTTAAGTAAATTTAGTGAAAAATGATACATCATTTTGCCGTTAAAGTATGTTAACGTCTTTCTAGACAAGTATTGTGGCTTAGCCGCTTTTTAATTAAGGGAGTAACGAAATTTATGTGGTTTAACTGCTCAGCAATGTTCTGTATCTCTAAAACTATAAATCATAGAAAAATGATTCTTACACCAAAAGATAGAGCATCGAAAGTTGTATAAGACTACATTACAAAGTGAAAAACGACCAACTGTGGCTTAACGGCCTTTTAGTTAGTGGACGGCAGCGCTATAATATTAGGAACTACTGATAGGAATTGAAAAATTCTTTGTGTTGGGTAGCCCATTTATCGAGGAAGGCTATACCATCGCGCTACATTCGATAGGAGCGGAGAAGCAAAGAAAAATGTTGCTAAACGGGGGAAATGTACGACGTTGCGTGCGCACGGGCGATTCGATGCGATGGGGAGGGTCGGGAGAGTAAGAAATTTAACGCGGGCGAAGTGAAGTTGCGGGCAGAAGCTAGTCTATTTATATAATAACAATCAGTAAAATCATCAATACAACCATTCAATGCCCTTGAATATTTTTCTCATAAAATAGTCATTCATGTGCGTAAGAAAATTTGAATTTCAAGCTACTTTAGCGGTTTCCCCTTAAGTTAAATAAATGAAATATTCTCTTTCGGGTTTGCGAATAATTTGAAAGAGCTAATAATGTTAAATTGAGATTAGAAATTTCTCATTTGAAGGTTTTGTAAACATAATTATCCAGTACGTAAGTAGGTAGGTACTTGGCTAAAAATGTTTATTATCAATTTCTTACACCAAAAGCCCTATTATTATTATTATTAAATACTTTATTCAGACTAGGTGTCCATTTTGTTAGTAACAATGTTCTTATAGACTACTGTTAGTAATACTTAACAACTACAACAAAACAAAAATAAAAAAAACAAACTCAACAATCACTACCGCGCCACTCCATGACAAATGGCGCAGCAATGATTGATGTAACAACAGTCCAGTCGACTAGCGATCATGCTAAGGATGCTGTTGGTGCTGCCACGTACTCTACGCACCAGGGATGCGCACCTTTTACGCATCGTAGCGTAAAAGCAATCTACGCGACGTTCAGCAAACATCCCTGATGCGCTACAGAATCGCCGCAGCCCCATCAACACCCTAAACGCGTTATTAAATTGAACTCGGAGGGCACTGTAAGACTTTTGAGTATAGTCGGCCCACAGGCTGCACGTGTAAAATGATGTACAATAAGACTTAAAAAGTGGAATTTTGACTTCTGTCGAACAACGTGCAAACCTGCGAGCTATCATGTTCGCCCGCACTGCCAGCGCCCTCCGTTCCCTCTCGATGTCATCCTATGCCTGTGATAGAAAACGTTTAAAATGTATTCGCAATTTCATCACTTTGAAAAGATTGTCAAAAAATATTTACAAGTATTAGAGGTATTATGACAGCTTATGAGGGATATTATTAGAAGTAATAGTTCTTAAAATTAAAGGAATTGCCCTAAGAAATTTTCAATTGATGTCACCATTGGTCGCAATAAAAGCTGACTCAATTAATTGTTTTATAGATTGGATTTTGTAAAGCCCGTAGGCTTTGGACTACCTCTCTCCTTAAATATCATCATAGCTTAAAAATAGTTGCTTGCTTTTATTTTATGTTAATTATTGTAAATATAATATTTAATACTCAATATCTTTATTGCTTTACCATAATGTGAACTTAAATGGTAATTATACAATTTAGATCATTATGGACCCTGTAGGGCACAGCAGAAGGATAGGAGAGAGTAAGCTCTGTTTTTGAAAATCATTTGGTCGGGAGATTGCGTAAAATAAACTAACATATCGCTTATTTATCTATAAAATGTATTAACATAATTTATATGACAATGACATTGATTTATGTGACATTTTTTTTATTTACTAAAGTATATGTGTATTTATTGTATAAAGGGTCAAATAAAATTAGCTGGCAGTACTTTATCCACGTGTTGGATATCGATAACGAAAACTAATGAAAAAAAAAAAAATTGAAAAAAAAAGCATTTATGCAGAATACTGAAAACTAAATTAGATGAAGGGGACATATTATGTAGAATAGTGGTTATGTAACAAGCTGTCATACAGTTCATTTTATGATGCTCTGTCGCCAAGGCTGGACGAGAGGTCAACGCGTGCAATTGACTAAATGATAAATAAATGATAAATGACTTTATTTTTGCAAGTAGGTTTGTACAAACACTTTTACACGTCAATCATTTTTTTTTAAACTAGATGAGTTCGGCATTTCCTATCTGACTACTCTGAGAAGAAACGCCGAAACAAACTCAGAGGTCACAGTCTCTTTTAAAGTCCAGACATAATCTTGATCAGATCATGTGAAGACCATGTGGATTGGTGTCTGAAGTGGTCTTTTAAGGAAAGAACACACAGCTTGAGTGGACCTGTCCAATCAGTGCACGCATTTGTCAGTAATCATGCAGCCCCACTCAGAACTTAAGGAGGTCAATGATTCGACGAACAATACCAAAGAAAGGACATTTGTGAAGGTCGCACAAATTACTCAAACTGCCAGACAATGTAAAAAATTAAATTAGAAGAAAAGGAAACCAAAAAAAAAGAACACCCACTTCGTCTTCACATTTACAATAGGTAATTAAAACAATATAATACTTAAAAGTAAATATTCATGTCATTGTATAAGTAAAATTCCTCAGTGTTAATGTGTATATAAAATCAGGAAATAGTCCCGGTCTGATCATTTGAGGACCATGTACATGGGGGTGTCTGAAATGGTCTCTTGAGGAAAGAACCATACAGATTGAGTGGACCTGTCCAGTCAATGCACGCATTTGTCAGTAATCTTGCAGCTCAACTCAGAACATAAGGAGCACAAAGATTCGACGAACAATACCAAAGAATGGACATTTTGGTAGGCCGCATTAAGTACTCAAACTGCCAGATTATCATTAAAATGGAATGAGTAAGAGAGATATAAAAAAAAAAAAAAAACAAACATCACCTACATAGTCCTCACATTCAAAATCACTTAAATAATAATAATAATATTATACTTCTGAAAGTATATATTCATGTCATAGTGTAAACAATAATCAAATGTCAAAGTGTATAAGCAATAATCAAAATGTCAAAGTGTATAAGCAATAATCAAAATGTCAAAGTGTATAAGCAATAATCAAAATGTCAAAGTGTATATTCCCAATAAAAAGTTAATAAAAAAAAAGGAAAGTAATTAATAATAAAAATAAAAAATATCATTCAGTACAATAATAATTTAAAAATTAAAATTAAAAATTGGAGCAGCTTAATCCCAAGCTTTTTTGTCCTCAATATAATCTTTAACAGTGTAAAAGGCTTTCTGGCACAACTTACGTTTAATGAATGATTTAAATTTATTGAGACTTAGATCTTGAACATGGCTTGGAAGTTTATTATAAAAGCGTATACATTGACATCTGAATGAGCCACCTATTTTCTTGAGCCTTGTTGAAGGTACAATAAATTTGTGTTTATTCCTAGTATTTATATTATGGATATCACTGAATTTTTTGAACAATTTAATATTCTTATGGGCATATAAAAGATTTTCAAAAATATACTGTGAAGGCACAGTCATTATATTAATTTCTTTAAATTTCTCTCTGAGTGAGTGTCTCGGGCTTAATTTATAAATTGATCGAACAGCCCTTTTCTGCAAGACAAAGATAGTCTGAATGTCGGCGGCATTTCCCCACAACAGAATACCGTACGACATTACACTATGAAAGTAGGCAAAATACACTAAACGGGCTGTCTCTATGTCAGTTAAATTCCGAATTTTTCTAACAGCGTATGCAGCGGAGCTTAGCTTTTTCGACAATTTATCTATATGCGGGCCCCACTGAAGCTTGGTATCTAAAGTTAGGCCCAAGAATACAGTGCTATCTTCAGGATTCAATTCTTCGCCCTTCACCAACACATTCGTTTTCACTTGCCTAACGTGAGGTAGCGTAAACTTAATGCATTTGGTTTTTTTTTTCATTAAGAAGCAAATTATTTACATTGAACCAGTGAACTACTTTTGAGATCGCGCTATTAACATCGTCAGTATCCACTTGCTGACGTTTAAGTTTAAACAAAAGTGAAGTATCATCCGCAAACAAAACTATATTATGATTATCTTTTATAAGGTAAGGCAAGTCATTAATATAAATAAGAAACAAAAAAGGACCAAGAATTGAGCCCTGTGGGACTCCCATTGTTACGATAGATCCGGGAGACCTTTTTCCATTGACATCGACACTCTGAATCCTATTACTCAAATATGAAGTAAGAAGATCCAGAGCTCTGTTCCGGATCCCGTAGTGGCGGAGTTTCCTGATTAAAGTTTCATGAAGAACGCAATCGAATGCTTTAGATAAATCACAAAAGATGCCCAAAGCATCGCATTTATCTTCCCATGCATTATAAATATGTCCTAGGAGTTCAACACCGGCATCGGTAGTTGAACGACCCCTTGTAAAACCGAACTGTTTGGTATGTAATAATTTATGTTTATTAAAAAATCGTTGCAACTGATCTAAAATTAATTTCTCAAAAATTTTACTGAAGGTAGGTAGTACTGAAATAGGTCTATAGTTAGTGGGGTCTGATGTACTACCAGATTTAAATAAAGGTATTATTTTACTATTCTTCATAAGATCAGGAAACTCCCCACACTCAATACAATTATTAAATATAAGAGCTAAAGTAGGTGCTACAATGTCAATAATAGACTTGGCGACTTCTACAGAATTACCCCACAGATCTGCAGTCTTTTTTACATTTAAAGTGTGGAAGGTTTTAATTATATCTTTACAAGTAATATGTTTAAAATGAAATTCCGAATCGCAAACATTAACATTTTCAATAAGCAAAGACTCAGCAACAGAAGGTGATGAGTTTAGGGATTTTGTAGTTGAAACAGGAATATCTGAAAAGAAATTTTCAAAAGCCGCAGCGACTTGTGAGTCTGATTTTATTATGTTGTCGTTGATAGACAGGCTGTAGTCATTATTTCGTTTACTAGACCTTCCCGTTTCACTATTAATAATATTCCAAGTCGTTTTAATAACATTACTACTATTTTTAATCATAGAACTCAAATAACGCGACTTGGCCATCCAACAGACTTTTTTAAATAATTTCGAATAATTTCTAACATACAAATTAAATTCAGCAGTGTTGACAAAAGCCCTTTCATTGTACAGCTCATAAAGCCGTGTTCTACTTTTATGAATACCAATGGTCGCCCAATCACTGAAAGATACGTTACTGTTAACTGAGATAGTCCGGGGAATAAATGCACGTGCAAATGACTTCATTTTATCATGATGAGTAGTAGCAACAGCCAATGGGTACTGTCATTACTAATGTATTCGTAATAAACGACTCAATGTAATTGACAATCATTACGGTATCGTGAATATTCAATGCTCGCTGAAATATTATGTAGCAACCATTTTGTTTTGTTACAAGTTCGCAAAAAGTCAGTTGGCACGTGACATCATCATGTTTATTTAGTAATGGCTTTAATTTGAACAGTTCGACATTAACCAATACGTTATTTACGTTATTGAGTGGACACATTTTTCGAACATAAATTATGATTTACTAGCTTCTGCCCGCGACTTCGTCCGCGTTAAATTTCTTGTCCCCCGGACCCTTCCCGTTGCGTCGAATAGCCTACCCGTGTGATTTTCCCCGTTTTTGCAACATTTTTCATTACTGCTCCGCTCATCTTAATTTTAACGTGATGTTATATAGCCTATAGCCTTTCTCGATAAGTAGGCTAAACAAAAATATTTTTTCAATTCGGACCAGTAGTTCCTGAGATTAGCGCGTTCAATCAAACAAACATACAAACAAACAAGCTTAAGCTTTAAAATATTAAATAAATAATAAATTAAGTATAGATGATGCAATAGTCAAAGTCAAAGCATTTATTTAAAATAGGGATAAAAGGCACTTCTGAACGTCATTTATATTAAAATAGTATTGATTCAAGTCGTCTCTTCCAAAAATTTGTGTCGTATGGACAAGAACCTCCAACGTCTTAGTCTTTTAAAAAGTTTAACAATATTTTACATATGTTAATTAAACGATGTATCTCGATAAAAATTACCATACCGCAATAGGAATCTGTCGAGGTGGCGGTGCTTGGGGAGGCCTATGTCCAGCAGTGAACGTCATCGGTCGAAATGATGATGAAAAATAAAAAGAATTGATAAATTAATTATATAGTAGATACATGGTACTGACATATCTACAAACATTTTACGTGTGTGAGTTTAAGTAATCACAGAGTGGAAATCCATTTCACAAAAATAATGAATTATAGTATTTAATTAGCAACCAGATTTCGTCTAGACTCTAGATTTTCCTATAGATCAGCATGTTTCCAAGCTTTTTTATCTTCGATATAATCCCTTTATTTGTAATATGCTATTTAACAAATTTACTTTTAATATGTGTTTTTTTACTGTCATATAATTGCAATGGATTAGAAATGTTCTTTAAAATAATTCATATTTTGATTGAAACTGTGGTACGCTGTATCCTGTATCACAAAGCCACTGGTGACATTTCAAGCTAATTTTGACCACTTAATTCAAACCGTAGGTAGTTTGACATTTCACACCTACACCTTCATTGCGTAACACTTTATAAAGCAGAATCTGAATTATTTTGAAGGATATTACTAACATTGCTTCATATAGTCCTCCAGACCGTATTTCAGCCATGGCGGCCAACGTCAACGGAGACTAGCCATCGGACACAGGGGCACTCTGTTAGTCCGATGGGACGGCAATCCGACACGACCGGAGTGACATCAAGCGCAGGACCAACGGCTTAACGTGCTTTCTGAGGCACAGGGGTATCACACAACCAATTTCCATACTCTGGGCTGTTACTAAGAAATTCCTAGTGAAAAAATTCAGTTTCACTTTACTTGACATGGGAATTGAAACCAGGACCCCACTCTTAGCAGTCGCGTTTGCGACCATGAGACCAACGCAGCAGCCCGGCGCATTGCTTCGTAAACAATGTTCGAAAAAATTGTCAGCTCAGCAACGTAAATAACGCGATGAATGCTATCCAGATGGGTGAACACACCAATATTGATCAGGATAATAGAACTTTTCCGACCATGGAAAAAAACCGAAATTTCCGAAAATGGTCACACCCATGAATGAGGCCATGAGACACAATTTTACGCACAAGTAGGTACCCATTACTTGGTTCGTTCTATAAGTAGCGTTCTTATAGCAATGTAAATATAACTTTATTGCCAAGCCATTTCGTACAATGACAATCCTAAGTACATACAGTTGGGACAACGACCTAAAGAAACGTACATACCTACAGATATCTCAGAATAAACAGCTAGGTAACCTTTCAGTGATTTCTAGGAATCCGAGGGAGTCCCAGCTCCCTGGAATACGACGATATCGCCTTAGTTGTATCAACAGACGCTTTGTCGAAATTTGTGTGGGTTTATAAAACAATTTCGGTCTGAGATATCAACACTGTCTCAAGTTTAGCCGTTAACTATAATGGTTTTGCTTTAATATTTTATCATATTGTGAAATTGAGTTTATTCTTCTTATTTATTTTCTAATTATTGTACATGTACTAGCACTAATACGTATGCACTTAGCAACTTTTGAATTTTCTCTCAATTTTTTCCTGTTGTACTGATTATAATTTTACTTCGATCAATAGTGCTATTATTGATCGAAGTAATTTTATGTTAAATTATGAGCATCGTATTTTGGAACCCACAATATTATGAAAAAGATCTTATATCAAAGTTGCAATTTTTATATGTATAGAGGGAAAATCGCTTTTGAATTTGGCTGTGTATATATATTTGTGGTCGTGGCTGTACGCCATACCGCTAGGGTTGTATAGTTACGTTTTAAACTTGAACAACTTTATTTGTTGTCCACATATAACTAATTAAACAAAGTTCTATGATACTATCCCCTTCTCATCAGATCTTCATTCAGAGAAGAGGATAATAGAATAGAACATAGAACATAGGTTCCAAACGTAAAGAATAGTACAGTCCCATTTTTAGGGTTCCGTTGCCAAATGGCAAAAAACGGAACCCTTATAGATTCGTCATGTCTGTCTGTCTGTCTGTCTGTCTGTCCGTCCGTCCGTCCGTATGTCACAGCCACTTTTCTCCGAAACTATAAGAGCTACGCTGTTGAAACTTGGTAAGTAGATGTATTCTGTGAACCACATCAAGATTTTTACACTTAAATAGAAAAAAAAAAAATTTTGGGGTTTCCCATACTTGGAACTGAAACTCAAATTTTTTTTTTTCATCAAACCCATACGTGTGGGTTATCTATGAATAGGTCTTCAAAAATGGTATTGAGGTTTCTAATATCATTTTTTTCTAAACTCAATAAAATGTGTCCCCCCCCTCCCCGTAACTTCTAAAATAAGAGAATGATAAAACTCAAAAAAATATATGATGTACATAACCATGGAAACTTCCACCGAAAATTGGTTTGAACGAGATCCAGTAAGTAGTTTTTTTTTAATACGTCATAAATCGTTAACCGCAATTTACCTTTCATTTAATCAACTCAAATATAAAAAAATAAAATAAAACATTTAATTTCATAAGCATAAACCTTATACATAAGCCGTGGATACCTACAGGTTTGTACGGAACCCTCGGTGCGCGAGTCCGACTCGCACTTGGCCCGTTTTTTTTTCTCTTGGTTGCTGTAACAGGCCACTAAGGGACTTACTAAGTTACTAGAGAATGGGCAGCAGCGTTCTGTACACATTTTACCAACTAACTCCGATCGCCAACCCGCCAGCCAAGCGTGGCGATTATGGCAAATCCTACCAAATTGTGGGAGGCCTATGTCCAGCAGTGGACGTGTTATGGCTGAAATGATGAAGATTCAGAGAAGGATTTCATTCACATTATTGATTTTCATATTGTTTTAATATAAGTTCAATTCGAGGAATTCCTTGAATATTGCCTCAACAAACCCTGAGCTTCGAGGCTTAGACACATCACAACTACGAATGCGGTTTTGAATTAAGCTGACGACACACTCACGTATAGCGTATTACGATTAGCAATGCGGTTCCCGGCAAAGCAATTCCTTCGTAATGGAATTGCACCAAAGAGGATTACAGCGGCATGCTTTTGTCATTTAAAACAACATGTATCGACACTTCCACACTAATATTATAAATGCAAAAGTAACTCTGTCTGTCTGTCTCGCTTTCCTGCTAAAAATACTGAACTGATTTAAATGAAATTTGGTACACAGATAGTTTAGAGCCTGAGAAAGGACATAGGCTACTTTTTATCACGGTAGTATGTTCCCGCGGGATAATTTCCGACCTCCACGCGGGCGAAGCCGCTGGCAAAAGCTAGTTCAATATAAAATTGTCAGAATGGCTTCTGATGTGCTGTTTTTATAGTCTTCATATTTGGTGTTAATTGTTGGAATATTAAAATAGGGAGCCATAATTATTAGTATACTAGCTTCTGCCCGCGACTTCATCCGCGTTAAATTTCTTGTTCCCTCGACACTTCCCGTCGCGTCGAATCGCCTACCCGTGCGATTTTTCCCGTTTTTGCAAAATTTTTCATTACTGCTCCACTCCTCTTAGTTGTAGCGTGATGTTATATAGCCTATAGCCTTTCTCAATTTATAAGTTTGATTGAACGCGGTAATCTCAGGAACTACTGGTCCGGATATAAAAAATATTTTTGTGTTGGGTAGCCTATTTATTGAGAAAGGCTATAGGCTATATATATAACATCACGCTACGATTAAAAGGAGCGGAGCAGCAACGAAAAATTGATAAAAACTGGCAGGCAATTTGATGCGACGGGAAGGGTCAGGGGAGCAATAATTTGGCGCGGACGAAGTCGCGGGCAGGAGCTAGTAATTAAAATAAAAAATGGATAGAAAATAATTATATTAGTTCTGAATGTATGTGTGCTTTATTAAGTATGCTTGCTTGCCGGCAGAAAATAATATCAGATCTCACCATTATATTTGTATGGACCTCACATTTAACAATACAGCCCTTTATTCATAAACGTTGTTTAAAGTTACGTAATGATTAGGTGCTGTTTAACCATACATTGTTGACGTTTAAACGTCTCTTAACTTTAATCACCAATGTACAGATGCAGCACAGCAAGATACTGCAATCTGTCAAATTTCTTTAATCGATTTTCAACTTTATCGCTAATGCATTAGGTTCAAGGTTGATTGGGAGAATTTGTCAGTTCCGGGTAGCTTGATGTACTGGGGTGAGATACCTTTATATCTAGCAAATATTCGTTTTTGATTTAATTTGAACATAAGTACATAAATCGGAAGGTTAACAGTCGGTAATGCGGGAATTATATCTATAACGATTATAAATATGGTTCGACCGGTTCCGGGATACACAAACCTGGTTGCTACGGCTGGATAGGTATATGTAGATTAAGATTTAAGCATTTTTAATATGGGGTTATATATTTTTTACACCTACACTTCTGGCAAACCCTTCGGGGAAACAAGGCATAAAGTTATAATGTTATCATGAATTGAAGTATTTTTTTGTCTGTGTGAAAATGCATTTCAGAAGATACATATAAACACCATATTTAACTTTGGTATATTAAATAAATGTTCATGTTTTATTAAGTCGTAAAAACGTGCGAAGTAGTGGGCACAACACAATAAAATGTCATAAAAACAATACTGAACTAAAACGGTATTTTGTTTTATTTTTTACTTTTATCCTCAACTTAAATTCCCTTTTCCACAAACCAGCCAGAGTTACCAAACAAACAACAAAGATAAGGATAGTAATCATTCATTTAATCTTCTTCTTCACTTCTGATCCACTTAATTAAAAGTACGAAGTTCTGTCAGTGCAATTTAACTTTTCCGTCTGATACCTATAAGTTACTTTCATGTATACAGGGTGAAAATAAAAAATAAAAACAAGTAAAGAGCAGTGAGATGGCGGGGCCAGTTGGATGGGTTCCGTCAATACTGGAAGACGGACGCGTGGGCTCGGGAAAGATGGAAGGAGTGGAGGGAGGCTTTTGCCCACGAGTGGGGCAGTGTAGGTTAGTATTTTTTTTTTATCTACGAAAAGGTAGCTTTTCAGTATTTTGTCATTATTCGGGTCACTGACGAGAGGCATGCACAGTTATTTTAGGTTCAATGAGGTTTATGTCCAATAAATTTACGTCAAATACAAAACAAAAACATTGCCGCAAGGCCATGTTTGTAACTCAATATTCAGCAACAATAAATTTCTAAAAATCTTGCCATCACAGACAGGACACCCTGTATAGAATTTATATCGCATACAGTTTGTTTGTCTTTTTGTTTAATCGTCAGTTTCTGGGTACTAATTAATCAGACATTAGAAAAGATGTTAGTTCCCCTGAATTGCACACGAAATTTTGTTAAGTCTAGTTTAATTAAATTTTAAAGTATTATATATTGTGCTGGACGCCCTCAAAGAAGACAGTATATGGGCATTTAGGTACATGTTTTTTTTTCACTAATGAAAGACCTATTCGATTATATAATGTCAATACTTTATTTAAAGGTGTTCTTTCCGCATAGCCATATTTAACTAGATTATAAATTATAAAAAATAAGTAGATTTCGGTAAGTTAGGTTACCCATACAGTTAATTAAGTTTAAAATACTATTGACTTTATATTATTTTTTTTTCTATTTATAGGCCAATAGGGAATGAATAAAAAATTACATAGATATTTCTGTACATCAATATTAGGAATGAATAAATAGCTTGTACGAAATTCTTTACCACACACTTCGATAAGTAAACAGAACGTTTTCCCTAAATGAGTTATCTTTTATCTGAAACACCTGCGATATACTATTAGCAAAGACGCGTCATTAAGTAATTTTC
The DNA here is from genome assembly GCA_932294355.1 of Aporophyla lueneburgensis. Classification (NCBI taxonomy): domain Eukaryota; kingdom Metazoa; phylum Arthropoda; class Insecta; order Lepidoptera; family Noctuidae; genus Aporophyla; species Aporophyla lueneburgensis. Next base: position 12,360,902 of record OW028746.1, on the reverse strand, counting down.
CGTGTTAACTCAAAGATTGATTTCACATGTATCTTAGAAGTTATGAGGAAGCAGATGAACATACATACGTACTGATAAAAATCAAAACCCTCCTTTTTGCTTCGTCGTAATCGGTTAAAATACATTTTATTTTCGTGTAAGTGACTGCGCAGTGTAGAAAAATAAACATATTTCTGCCAGATGCTCAATACTGGAGCAAATTAAGTCCTTTGTTTTTTGTTATTGTCCTTTGTTGTTTGCTTGCAGATACAAATATTTTTTTGTATCTGCAAGCGACTGAACAGCGAAGGTAACATTCTCGGGTTTCCACCAGATGCTCCCTACAGCTAATGAACTCCTTTGTAAAATATGATAAGAGGAATATTCCAAGGGGTAAGTTAAGAAAAGAGGTTAAGTTCAACTGGTTGAGCATAGATGCAGAAACAAGGTTTTTTTTTTACTAGTATTGTTATAAACAATTGTTTTCTTTACATAAAATTTAAACCATCGAGCCTGTTTTTGAAATAAGATCCTAACAGAATTCGAAATACAGTTCTCTTTACAAATCTGATAGGATAGTCCGGTGCTAGAAGGTCACTTTTGTATTAACAACTGTCAAATGAAATATAGTTGGAAATACGTTAACTGTCTTTATTCTAAAACAAAAGTTAGATCGTATTTTTTATTAAAACGGTTCATGTTTAATTTTATCAAAAATAGCGAGTAAAATCTAAAAAAATCGTAGGCAGCCATGGGTACTGTGACAAAAGTGACAACTGTGGCACTTTATGATCCTAATATAGCAGTATACCTAAGTTGGTATTAAGTCAAGAGTACAAGGGTACTATCATTTATCCTGGCTTGCCGACTTATGAAATTTGCACCCAGATGCAAGATAAGCGGTGGCGGCAAGTCTCCTAACTTTCAAGCAGGCTTGCAGTTATCCTTCACCACTAGCAAAACTTAGTTTGGGATAACGTGATAACTATAGTTAACTGGTTTCAAACTGAAATTAGCAGCTACCAGCTAGCAGCCAACAGGGACGAAACATAGCAGATAGGGCCCGGGCGCTAAATATTAAAAAAAAAATAGTATTTTTCATTGCGAAATTACAAATAATATTAAAAATTAACATGACATCTGCTTATTAACAATAATTGGAATTTCAGGTGAAAAATCGATCTCTTTTACTTTTTTAAGAGGTGAAGTTTGAGTACCTTTATCTCCCAGATAAAATATTTTTTTTTTATCTTGGCTGACATTACTGCCACTATTTTATCACACTAAAAAGAAGCCCTGGGACAAATTTCAGCAAGTTCGTATATGTGAAAGGAAAGATACAGCTTTTTAAACAATAAATCGTCTTGTGGCTGCTAGTTTCAGTTTCATTTAACTGGTTATCATTAGCGTTGCAGATATCATATTGACTGGCCTGTTAGTCTAGTGGTTAGCGACCCTGACTGCTAAGACTGAGGTCGTGGGTTCGATTCCCACCCAGGACAAATCTTTGTTTGATGAGCACGATCATTTGTTCTGTGTCTAGGCGTAATTTATCTATCATATGTATGTATTTAGAAATATATAAGTAAGTATGTTTATCAGTTGTCTGGTTACCATAGTACAGGCTCTGCCTAGTTGAGGTCAGATAACGGTGTGCTGGTTGTCCTAAGATATTTATTGCCTGAACGAAACTTTGTACAGCATTCTATAAATTTTACATCATAGTCGATATTAAAGTAAAACATAATTCATAAATTCAATGATACAAAATGCAACAGACGGGTGTATCTCGACATTGCTGTTGAAATATCCTAACAGCACTCGTATAATCACAGCTGTTAGTCAGAAAACGAGAAGGTCGCATGTATTCATAGAAATTGTTTTAATAACGGGCAATATGAATGTCGGAACCGATAGTTATAGGCTATAAAAATCAGGGAAACTGACTAAATCACTCATTCGCCTGACCTGAAACATTTTGGCGGAGGTGAAACTGTGACCATGACCTTTGTGATTAAAAAGCCACTAACTACGGAGGGTGGCCGAGGGGAATAAAATTTATGTGAAGTCGACAGCCAGTAGTAGGAGTAGTGGGGGATATAGCCTAGAGTTGATGGCGGGCAATGCCCTGCTCCTAGCTGGAGTTGCCGACATAGCTCGTAGAGTAAGCAAGCTGAAGTAGCAGTGGGCTGGCCATATCTGTCGAAGGACCGATGGCCGGTGGAGCAGACGAGTCCTGGAGTGGAGACCGCGTATCGACAAGCGTAGTGTGGGACGCCCCCCAGCTAGCTGGACCGACGACCTTAGGAAAGTGGCTGGGGTAGACTGGATGCGGAAGGCGGAGGACAGGGTGTTGTGGCGCAGCATGGGAGAGGCCTATGTCCAGCAGTGGACTGCAATAGGATGAGTTGATTGAATGCCTAGCTCCTGAAAGCACGCACTGATTTTTGAAAGTCAATAGCAAGTTCAAAGATTTTTAAAAGGAAGATCAAAAATCAAAATATTTTATTTCACATGAAACTTGATGGTTATTTTATGAAACGTCAGAAGCTAGGCACATGGATCCAATTTTTTGATTCTCGAGCTGAACATATCTGCCAAAATGTAGTGAGTTCATCTGCTCTTTATCCTTCACGGAATACTTGCAAGCATGACGTCACGTTTTTTCAACAAAACTTGCTTCATGTTTGTCAAGATTTTTTTTTTCGAAGACCTTCTTTAGTTTTGGAAATACGCGCATGTTTGAAACTTTTTACACGACTGCGCGATGCAAAAGAGGGTAAGGTGTCTATCAGCCTAGTTATGTATGTTTGTGTGTTTTTGTTGATTTATTTAATAACATAGCATCTAGTGGGTTACCCTGGGTAGTGAAAAGGGTTAGAAATAGACTTCATCTTATTTTCTAAGGATAATCATTTTAGACTAAGATGATTTTTTTGTTGCGTCGAGAAAAAAAAATGTCATCATCACAATCTCAGCCTGCCGGGGTCGCATGATTGTTCGAAAGAGATACCGTGACCCTGGCACATGGGCAACTGATGGAACACGGGTGGGTTTTAGTCAGTAAAAGTCTGCCACGCCCTCGCACTCCGCCCAGAGCGGGAGAAGTCATTGGATGATGTCCCATCCAGAAAAAAAAAAAAAACATCATCTCAGCCGTAAGACGTCCACTGCTGGACATAAGCCTCCCCCAATTTGGGGGGCATGCTTGGCAGGCAGGTTGGCGAACGCAGTATGGTGGTAAAATGTATTGAGAACGCTGCCGCCCATTGTCTAGTAAGTCTTTTAGTCGCGTGATACGACATCCACAGGAAGAAATGGGGGGAAGCTATTCTTTACAAACGGCACCACACGGAAAAACGTAAATAAGCGAATATAAAGTAAACAGGGTGTTCTTCCTACCAACTTTCTCAGGGTCCTAATTACTCCGTGGTAATTGAGATCTCAGAATGATACTTGAGCATAAAAGGGCGTCCTGGAGCAAAGTGCTCACTGCTATGCTCCGAAGAAACAAAGATAAAATGGATAGTCAGACTGCGATAGTTCATTACTTAGTTAGTTCATTAAGTTAACTGGTTAAGTTTGTACAGTTTTTTTGGACTTTTTACTGTTATCTATCAACATGTCGGTAACGTCGTGAAAGCCCTATTTTTAAGATTGAACGGGATAATCAGGAAATGGTATGGAACAATGCTATCAAAATGTGTAATATTTTGCAAGAAGAAGGTAGGCTGATCATGCTGAGCGGAAGTCATTTCATCCGACTACGGCGAAGTAAAAAAACCTAATTTCCCTTTAAAAAGTAAAAAATAATAAAAAATAACTCAATCTTAAAGTACCTAAGAATGTATTAATAATTCAAAAAAAAAAATACGCCGCGTTGGGGGACCGCTTCAAATCTAACAATTTAATTACAAATAGTCTTATTACCTAACTAAGCAGTCAACGACGTCTGCACTCGCGGAGCGGTCCCGCAACGCGACGTTTTTTTTTTGAATTATTAATACATTCTTAGGTACTTTAAGATTGAGTTATTTTTTATTATTTTTTACTTTTTAAAGGGAAATTAGGTTTTTGTGTCGGGGGTTTTTTAAATTTTAAATTTAATTTTTTATTTTGTACTTTTTATAGGTACATACGTAATATAATGTAGAATCAAATGAAGCTAAGAACACTCTCGATTAATTCATCAATATTCTCTTTTAGTGCGCTTTCATTTGAGACCCCACTCGAGTATATTTGCTGACATTCGGTTACTCTTCCCCACTTTCCCCCCCACAACTTTTAAACGGCTCAACCGATTTTCATCAAACATGTCTAAGAACACTCGCAGATAAGTCACCTTTAATACATTTTTTTTTTTATTGAAATCGCATCATCCGTTCGGGAGCTATGATGCCACAGACAGACAGACACACAGACAGACAGACAGACAGACAGACAGACACGTCAAACTTATAACACCCCTCTTTTTGCGTCGGGGGTTAAAAAGGAAGGTTATATATAATCTTGATCGGAATGTATGTATGTGGGTAGGTATGTATGTGGGTAGTTATATATGTATGTTCATTTGTTCGTTCTACTTCTAAAATCCTTATTATAATTATTTTGTCAAATGGGGTATCTTTGGACGCGTCTTGATTCTGCTATGTATCGACACATTTAAAAATGGTGCCCACTAGAAGACATAAAGTCATAAACTAAATTATTTTTAAGCTATTGCATAGCTTCTATCGAGGGCCTTGAGCGCGGGGCCCGAATCCAGAAATACCGTAACGAAAAAAACCTCACGCTCCCCACTTCGACGGGCACGGAGGTGTGGCTTGAAGGCCGTGCATTGTCTAACGTCGTTTCTTTTCGGCAGTCTTCGACACGGTGTTTGTGTACGTGCAACTAGCCGTATTGTACGACTCTACGAAGCTCGCACGAATCGAGACGAGCTGCTCCGAAATCGGACGAATACATAAGCAGCTGTTTATGAGAAAGTATATAGGTGTATAGGTATTTATGTACAACAGTGAATAGCTGTACTTGTAAAATTTGTGTATAAAGTGTTTGTATTATTTGTCATCGGTTGCTAGGTAAAAACCCAAAATATTTATCGTCTTGTTATTTGTCATCGGTTACTAGGTAACAAACCAGGCCATAGAGTATTATGGGCATAGAGTACTAGTCCTTTTGTGCGGTGGCAAAACTAGCTACTAAAGTTTACTTATCAAATTTTGCGGTGGCAATCATATGTACTAACCTTTATGCTTTAGTTCCAAATTTTACCACCAAAAATAAGTTTTCCTTAGTGTACGTTTTTTTTAATATCAAAGAAAAAGAAATACTGCATAAATAAAATAAATAAATAATTATAATTGCATAAGTTGATACAAAATGCTATGCAATAGCTTTACCGCGGCAGTCCCCGAGTGCCACACGTCTTTTTTTTAATAATGGTTCTAACAAAATAGTACATTCTAATAGTAGACACAGGCGTTCCTTTTTCTGGAGGGAGCGGGCTATAATTTCACGTGGACCCAGCGTGGTTTGGTAGACGTCACATTCGGATTTTTGGTTCTAGGACATACCGATTTCTTCATGATGTTTTCTTTTACCGTTTTGATAGCAGTGGCGATGCAATTATTTATAAAAAGTGCCTGACTGTATTGGGACCTACAATCTTACTACTCGTAAGTTGGAGGCAATACCATTGGACCATCACTGCGCCACGATCATAAGCTTTAGGCCAAAGTGGTATTCAACCAAGGCTTTCAGATGAGAAAATTTTCTAGTTACATTCTTTTTCGAGCGTCATTTTTCAGAAATCGGTTTTACCTTAAGACACGGCCACTGCGCCAACTATTTCTTTTTTGGTCGCAATTACACATAATAATGTAGATCCATTTTGTTTCATTTTTCTGATGAAACATGAGCATACAGAAAGATAATGAACTCGATTACGCGTTCGTTACCGTTATTTATGCTCATGTTTCTGTGACAAGGAACCTTTTCTTTCTTTCTTTCTTGACACATTTTCGAGAGCGAGATTTTTTCCTAATATGTGCTGTAATAGCGAATAGGTGTTCTCTTATTTTTGCTGTATTGACAGGACAATACTTTCTAAAGCTTTTGTGTGGTACACGTTGTCTTTTCCTCTAAGTTATTTTCTTGTGTGGAACATATTTACTCGATCTGGGTAGTAACAATAATTTTTATATATTATCGCGATACTAGTATATCTTCCTATGTGCTGTGCCTGTAACTCGTGAGATCTGCCATTTGATCCGTTTCATACGAGTTTTTTAGCTCAATTTATATTGCACTACTGATTACCTAATACATGTCGAGGCCCGTTTATATTTTAGAACGCGTCTGTCCTGTTATTCTTTATTTATTATACCTACAAATAAAAAGCAGAAAATAGAACATGTTTTAATTTTAACCCTTATTTAAACACTAAGGCCGAGGAGGTCCGAGTGTTCATCGAGTATTTCGGGACATCGCCAAGCAGTTGGTCGAGTCTACACGTAACAAAAAGCTGGTCTGTTTTTAGGTCAAATAATCAGTATTGCCATCCAACGTAGCAACGCTGCCAGCCTTTTCGGAACCTTTCTTACTGACAGCGATGCGGACGAATTTTTTTGATGCGAATTAATAAAGGCCATTGGGGCTTTATTAATTTTTTTCCTCTATATACTTTCCCATAAAATTTATTGTAGTGTAAGATTGTAGGTATATTGTATTTAAGATTTCTTAATAAAAATGTTACCTACATATAAAGTCATATAAAAAGTCTTAAAATTAGAACTATAAACTTAAAGTGGGTAGGTCATAAATAGGTAATAAAAATCAATTCGAAATACCAGTTTCTCGAAACCACATAAGTAAAAAGTTATGTAGCACACATAGAGACAGTCTGCCAATCTACCGTTGGCCAACTAGAACAACATTCCATCATTCATTCGTCGAACATACTCGCACATGTCTATACGTAATAAAATAAATAGGTACATTTCAATTTATTATAGAAGTATTGTTTTTCCAATAATGATGCGAGTTTCTCCTTTCTAACGTTACGGTTAATGGCCGGACTTCACATTAATAACCGACGAATAAAAAGGTTTTTTTATTATTTTGTATATTCAGCCCTCACCAAAATCCATCAGAATCAATAACGGATTATTGATTCTGATGAATTTTCCTTTTTCTTATATAGGGTATACCTACATATATACCTTAATGAGATCCTGAAAAAATTGAGTAAAATCCTCGAGAACTGTAGGCATGAAAAGTGTTACTGTTTACTTTTCATAACTTAATCAGATATATACGTTTTGGAATCATCACATCATGAAGCTGAGCTGATAATGGAAACCATACCATTCCTAAATAATTAGCTAGAAGTAAGACATAAAAACTGTGGTTTTAGTTAAAGAAGCCGCTTAATATATTTTGAAGAATAGACTTTTTTCCACTCTTTAAATGATAGTAGTCGTCTGAGTATTAAGAGATGACACTAGGCACAAACATAATTAAATACAATCTTTTTAAATAAAATTGAAAGCAACGAAAAAGAACTAAAAGCAAAAATAAACCTTTTAATTGTTGAGGTTTGAGCTTCAAACTATCAAATATACCTACGTAAAATAATTTTGAGCAAATACTTATACTAAAATAATTTGGTCGCATTGACATCTCATTGGAATTATGACAATAAAGAAAAAGAGAGTGCACCTGTTTTTGCGCCATCATTTGTGTAGTACAATATCTCCCTTGTACAGACGCTAGCACATCAAGGTACTCGAAACTGTCAAATTCTCCCAATCAAGTTTGAACCTAAGGATTTAGCGATAAAGTTGAAAATCGATTAAAGAAATTTGACAGATTGTAGTAGCTCGATGTCTCAATACTCAATACTTTTATTGCATTCCACATGTATTCTTAGGTGGTAAACTTATAATTAGATCATATGGACCCTGTCGGGCACAGCAAAATAAGTGAGTTAGAAGAAAGAAAGCATTTGTTAATTATGTAGCATTACTTAGAAAACTTCTATAATAATATATAAAAATAATGATTAAAGATAAATAATCACTTGACTGCCTCGTTGGTCTAGTGGTAGCATGCGCTACTGCTGAGCATGAGGTCCTGGGTTCGATTCCCAGGTCGGACAAAGTGTTATTGGGTTTTTCCATCTCGAATTTCTCTGTAGCAGCCCGGAGTCTGGATTGGTGCCCGGTGGATGGCAATAGGCTCGCCCCCTATTACATATGGGACTTAAACATAACTGGCGAAATGTGGGTGTACTAAAAGGTACACCTCTGCCTAACCCTTCGGGGAAACAAGGCGTGATGATGTTATGATAAATAATCATTACGATATTATAATTCTGATAAACTAATAGTAATATTAAATACAAGATACAAAATATGATTGAGATATGTAATTTTAAAAAAATGTCCTAGCATCTGTACCTGACATCTTCGTTAAGATGGGCCCCCGTAATCGAAATTCAGTCAGGATATCAATAATTTGGTAAAACAGTTGAAAAATCTAATTAAAAATAATCTCACCTGTCCAGTTACTGTGAACAGTATGGAGAGCAGTATGCGCAGCGGTAACCGCGCGCGGTACGCCCGATGTGACCACAGCCTATGCACGCCCGCTGTGATCCCAAATCCGGACGTGTATATCGTGCCGAATGCTGAAAAAACACGGTTTTATTTAAAACAAAATAGTGTGACTCGATATTGTTTGAGTTGAACCGTCAGTACGAATTTTTGCGCTGCAATGAAAATAGAAGAAGAAAGAATTGGACTGTGAAATTATTTCCGATTTCGATTTGGTGACATACCTTACCAAACGATGAATTGTTATGTATGATGATGATTATAAATTGTTTTTTGTTTCTATTCGCTTCAGTAACTTCGAAAGATTAAATTGATGGTTTTGAGGGACCAAAAATATTCGAAACAGTACGGAGGTCAACAAATATGCGTGGATACAGTACGGTACAGTTTCTTCTGTTTTTTGCTTGCCGTTACATTACAAACTGCTAATTTAGTGCTCTTTATTATTAATAGACACACAATGTTCGCAAACCCCCTTTAATCTGTGTACCTATTTATTTTTCAGAGCTTCAAGAGCTTTCTTAACTCATAGAAAACCTTATTTCTTCTAACTTTCATAATTTTCCTCGTATTTCGTATTATGATGAAATGCTTAGACTTCGGTATGCGGTCTTAGATGATGAATAAAATGTGGAATAGTAAAATAAAAAGTTAACTTACCAAATAATATTGTGTACAGCTTAACTTGGTTACTTATTATCAGGTACAGTCCGTATAATGAAACTAAATGCAAAAGAATTTGAACGGTAAGGTCCGGCCATCGCCACTGCGCCTTAAATTCCATCGCTTCATATTTTTTAATATCAAAGTCTGCGTCACTTGTCACTTCACTAGCACTGTTACTTAACACTGTATTATTGTTCTCTGAATTTGCAACTTTGCCATTTTTATATGAAACGGGACTAATTTTTAGTTCCGAACGCATTTCGTCTCCACACATTTCGATGTTCTGTTGCGCTGGAGCCATTCTGTGGGGTAAAAGAAAAATTGTTATTTTAACAAACAAAAAATTGTTATTTTAACAAATAAAAAATTATTACCACAAAATTGTCTTTACGACTCCGTATTTGAACAACTCAAGTAATTAGCAGAGCTGAAAATATGATGCCAAATTAGATGCAATAGGGTCGCCTTGCTTGTGCCACTGCCGGTGGAAAACAGTCACGTATTTGTTATTGACGTGAATCACAATGTATTTGTGCACACATCTTATCTATCATTTACGATATTTCTAGATAATCAGTTAGTGTAATCCTTATCGCTGTATTAGTAAACACAGGTGTTCCGAATTCAAACTTTTATAGACGTTGACGACGATGTTTGCTTGTCAAATACCTACACTCGATAGTGGGCGAAGGTTGGTCATATCCAATGACTTAGCTGGTATGTTATCGACGACAAAATGCCAGATGTTCGGGTTTAAAAATTTCGATATCATAGGTAAGTGATTATTCTAGTAAAGTACTTATCTATTAATCATTATTATGAATAATTATCCAGCAAAGCGCTGTTCAAATTAGCATTAAGTCACATTGTCATTTATTATTCTCATAATTATGATAAGCTTATTTTTTTTGCCGACTACTGCGAGACTCTTCTTGGGTCAAGGTCGGAAGGTACAATTATATGTTTAGTTATACAACAACGGAATTTTGAGCAGAGGTCTCTCACACACTTCCGTGATATGACACGTGCCACGGTTTTTTTTACGGTGGTAATATGACTGACACTTTCATTTTATTAATAAGCCTAATTGGTTTTACACCTGCAAGATAAGCTGAATTAATTCACAATGAAAATTAAAAAAAAAAACAACCCTAACGTAAACAAAAAACCTCTAAAAAGTAAAAAAATAATAACGTAAAGTCACAAGTTGTAGATACTTAATATTTTGATCCAAGCGTCGTCGCTTCGGGTTCGTCGACTAATGAAAATATATTTTCCACAATAAATAGCATGCATTCATTTTGTGGGTAGAAATGAACCGCGTCTGTTTGGTGTTTTCATTAGCCGTCCCCCAACGGTGACGCTGGGATCAAAATATTACCTACCACTTATTAGACTTAAAGGCCCATTACATTTCTTTTTTTTGTATTTATTTATGTCCGAGGTATTTTTAAATTTATAATATTTAAATATTTCTGTACTCATACATTATATATACAGACAAGGAGGAAATAACCGGAAAATAGGTACAGAGCTGTTTATCTTTTGTTTCTTGCTTTTTATACTTTATATAGATTTAATTTAAAAATTCTTGAATCATAGCAAGAGTACCTTCAATAACTACCTTTTGAACAAACATCAAAATCGGCTCAGCCGTTTGGAAGCTATCTGCCACAGACAGACACATAGGTACATAAACACGGACACACAGACATACCACTACATATGTACGTCAAACGTATACCTGACACCCTCTGTTTTCATCGGGGGTTAAAAATAGAGGATTTTTTTGATATATTAGAAGAACTCAACGAATAACTTTAAGTCGGTTTTAACTTGTCTATCTTACCCAAAGGCTTCGAAATTTCAGCTTCAGTATTTCATTAAACCTGCCGGGGTCGCGTGATTGTTCGAAAGAGATACCGTGACCCCGGCACATGGGCAACTGATGGAACACGGGTGGGTTTTAGTCAGTAAAAGTCTGACACGCCCTCCCGCTCCGCCCAGAGCGGGAGAAGTCATTTGATGATTTCCCATCCAAAAAAAAAGTATTTCATTAAACGACACAGGCGAGAAATAAATTGAACAGATTTGGTTTTAACGGTTGGCAACAAACACTAAACGAGAAGGATTTTTCTGGAAGCTCTAAGGCCGCTTGCACCATCTATTACTAAACAATTTTTTTAGTTCTTCTATACGTTTATGAATTTGGTTGTTTCTGGTACAAGCAGGCAAAACTGTTTTAACAATGTACAGTATTTTTATTTCACGCAGCGACGCCCCCTTCACTGGTTGTATCATTCAAAACTCTTAAAAAGTCGGAACCCCGGTCAACGGAGCCCCGCGAACCTAACCTGTCCGAGTCGGGGTGCCCTAAGTTACGAACTCGCTTAATAGTGCTTTTGACTCATGCTGTATTGCAGTTAAAACTACTTTTGACGAAGAGCGTCAGTCAAAAGTACTTTTAACCGCAAATTTGCAGTCAAATGTACTAATAACCAATAATTTTCAGTCAAAACCACTTTTGACCAACCTGTTCAGTCAAAAGTACTTTTGACTGGTTAAGAGTTTTGACTGCAACATATATAATTCTAATCCATAATTAATCAATTAATTATTATTATTATTTATTATTATTTTTTAATTAATTTTCTATTCTATAATTATAATGCTAAATATTAATTATATTATTCATGTTTAAAATACCGTCAAACATTTTAAAAGAGTAATGGTGGAGTTTCTGGCCCATTCTACTGCATCGAAATTCGAAACACCTTTTCAAAGGGGCAACTAGAATCAATGCTATTTTGTTGTTAATTTTTATGTGCCGTTTGACTTTGAATGTGTGCGTAAAGACCAGTAAGTAGTACTTAACACACATACAAACTTCCATCTTTGTCATTGTCTCCTCTGACCGCGACGGTACCAAGAGCTCCTGCGCTTACACACACATTTACAGCATGTTTGTACACTTGGTAAGCACAAGTAAAGCACGTGTCGCTGCGAGAGATAATAGTACTATATATTAAATAATTGAGACGTACTCACTGGCAAATCACAATTAAATAATAACTGTTAAGTGCAGTAATGAGGCATTATGGACATCTGCAATGAAAATATTCATCTTATCTACGATAGTTAGGGCGAAACCATCTGCATTACCTACCATTGTAAATCTCCGTGATGTAACAATGTGAATAGCTCATAAGTCACGCATTTTAATTACAGACAATAACCATTGTTTTTCTCCTTGCACGATAATGCGCTCTATTGTTACTAACTCTTAAACTGTAAGATTTACGAGTAGGTATATAAAATTGTGTTTTTATTTTCTTTCCTTGATCGGTTACTAATCTCATGAATAAGCATAATCAGCTATGTTCCTGCTTCTGGGACACACGCTTCCTCTCGCTCTCACCGAGACTCTCGGTGAGAAGGATTGGGCTGTAATCCACCACGCGGGCCCAGTGCGGGTTATTTTTGTGGTAAACATATATTATACTAGCTTTTGCTAGCGGCTTCGCCCGCGTGGAGGTCGGAAATTATCCCGCGGGAACATACTACCGGGATAAACAGTAGCTTATGTCCTTTCTCAGGCTCTAAACTATCTGTGTATCAAATTTCATATAAATCGGTTCAGTAGTTTTAGCAGGAAAGCTAGACAGACAGACAGAGTTATTTTTGCATTTATAATATAAAAAAAGTGTGGAAGTATGGATATGGATTTCAGTCAAGCAGAGGTTCTCTCTTCCCGAGAGGACGCCTGTGTTCTAGCAGTGGGAACAATATGAGAGTTTGATTATAATGAGCAGATTCGAGGCGACCCGGTGGTGACGGCCACAACTTAAGAGTTGTAAGTCGTCGGTTCGGACCCAGACAAGCGAATAACTTTGCGAAAATTATTTTATCATCTCTCTTTCAAAACGGTGGCGGTGTAGGAATACATCGTGAGGTAACCCGCATTTCCTAGAACCAAAAATTCAAGGACATGTGACAGATGTCAACACGCACTGCAGCCAGTGTGCAGCGTGGCCCACTACGGCCACCACCGCCCACTCCCTCTCGTCGAGAGGGGGCGTGTGTCCCAGCAGGTGGAATATTATAGGTTGATGAGGAGTAAACGATCAAGATAAAGGAAAATTACAAAGCACGACGTGACTCTTGCTCCTTGACACCATTTGGAAGAGCAATGCTTATACTTTAAAGTATTGTGTGTATTTTTTCGATAGCTTTTGTCGCGATGCTACATAACCGTGAAAACAAGCTAAAATCGTGTTTTTTGCACTTTTAGGTTAGGATATCTAAAAAATGTGATGTGATGGAGCAATTCCGAGGCCGAATTTGAATTCAGTGACCCAAAATCTACGGGGAATGACTACTCTCATTCAAGGAGCAAGAGTCACGTCGTGCTGTGTTATTCTGAATAATGTTGAACGACAACAACTTTCCATAAAATTTCTTAATAGCTTCGGGTATGTATGTTTACATATTATTTCAGGCCTCTATTTACGATTATATTTCGCTTAATTAGTCGCTAAGGCAAAACATGATTATGTATAATTTAATGTAACATCTTGCACTGCACGACCGACAAGACAGGGTTTAATAATTTACTTTCAATAAAATCTATTTCATAAATATAATTACTGGAGATGATGAGTATGAATACTGAGTAGCAAACAACGAAATGACTGAAGTAAAATTTATACTCGCATGAATAAAATAAATATACATAGTATATTACCAATATTGTTTTAATATTTCGAAGTTTCTTGTAGACAAAAAATCTAAATTGTTAGACACAATTAATGTTGGAAATTAACATAAAATACATAAATATCAACAATTTAGATTAAAGATAAGATTAAATTTATGAATTATGTATGTATGTTAAACTGCTTACGTTCCTAATTTTGCTAACATTATTTATTTATTTAAAAATGTATTATATTTTAATCAGTGGTTGAATTATTCATTGCTAAATCATTAATAATGAATCGTTTGCTTTTTAAGATGGATTTCTGATCTTACAAGATTTTATAAGCATTTCTGTCCATAATAGTTCTAAACGATGATAGAGATCCTCATAAAATTGACGGAACTTCACTTAAGCCACGTTACCATGGACGTAATAAAATTACATTGCATTTTGTGTTCTATTTTTTTTGTGAATGACATCTAGCAGGTCAACTGGCTGACTTGTTGGCGGCTTAACCGGGTTATCTTGTGCTACCATATAAGTAAGGCATAAATCTTATAAACCAAGCGATTAAACCACTACTCCTACCCCTTTATCTATTTAAAGACATAAGCTTTCTAGGAGTGTGTTCATGTCCTTGTGTAACGGGTGAATACCTATTTAGGCTAATTTGCCATCGAGAAACTGGCCTTTAGTGCCGTATCCAGATTTCTATACCTGTATGTAAAGTAATTTAAATAAATGCATACTATCTATACTACCCTTACTCCGTGTGGTGCTAGACGTAAAGAATAAAACCATCCCATTTCTTCCAGTGGGTGTCGTAAAAGGCGGCTTAGGGACTTACTAGAGAATGGGCAGCAGCTTTCTCTATTCTGTGTCGCCAACCCATTGGCGATTATGGCAGAATGGGAGATGTTATGTCCAATAGTGGACACATGATACTACCTTTAACTGTAACTGTATGTAACTAAGAATAATCTACTATGTTTTTTTTTTTGAAGGCCGAAACGACTCCATTTGCGGGTATACATGGTATTTTTGTCTCTCGAAGCGACGCGAGCTTTGCTTATGGTTCCCAACTGTACAAATGCGCTGTGAATGTGTGCGTGAAGACAAGTAGCGTCAGCACATAACACGCACAGACACACACTTCCGACCTCTCTAATGTCTCAAACGGTACCGAGACTCCTATAACTCCTGCCCTTTACAGCATGTAACCACGAAAAAGACCATCTGAGTTTGTTTCAGCATTTCTTCTCAGGGAGCAGTCGGCTAGGAAATGCCGTCGCCATCTAGTTAAAAAAAATAAAAATACGTGTAAATGTGTCTTATAAGATTTACTTACGAAAATAAACATTTGATTGAATTAAATTTCATTTCACAAGTAAAGCGCGTGTCCCTTCCTGAGATAATATTGTAGCTTATCAGAATACAAAATACCTAATATACCACGATAATATTTAAGAAGCAAAGAATACATGGAGTTATTAACTAACGTTTGTATACAAGAACACAGAAATATCTATTCGATACGTTGATTCCGACGATGACTTTTAAGAATGGATGCGAAAAAGATGCGAATAGGTATTTGTCATAAGGATGATAATTTATATAACGTTATTCGTAAACAGTACACATTTCCCATTACAAATAAGGAAAATATGAGGTAGAATACATACAATACCTAGGTAATATAATAACAGCCACGCTTCGTACGTGATAACTCTTATCAAGTATTTGGACAATTTAATAGCCCAAATATTTGATAACAGTTAATTTAGTTTTATCAGTACTGTATTAATTTATGAAGCAGTGCCATACATATTAAAACATGGTTCATTTAAATACAAGTAAGGTATAAAAGTCGAGAGCGGTTGTGGGTTACACTCGGTTAAAACGAAGTTCTTTCTCTTTATACTCCTCTCATCATCATCATTATCATTTCAGCCAAAAGACGACCACAGCTGGACATAAGGCTGCCTCAAAGGAGTTTGCCATAATCGCCACGTTTAGCAGGTGGGTTGGCGATCGCAGTATGGTGGTAAAATGCATAGAGAACGCTGCTTGCTGCCCATTCTCTAGTAAGCCCCTTAGTCGCCTCTTACGACACCCACGGGAAGAAATGGGGTGGTGCTACTCTTTACTTCCGGCACCACACGGTAGACGTCCGGCAACACAAGGCACGTATACTATGTATGTATTTAATAACAGGCATAATGTAGGAAAATTTGCAACGTTTGTAACTAAGTGAAAAAAAACTTTTTTTTTTTAAATCCAACCGCCGAAAAAACTGAAAAGCATAAAATAATAACCCTTAAAATTATGAGTCAGCGCTTTGAGTAATCTTTGTTCATTGATTTTTCAGCGCTGACTCAACATTTTAAGGGTTATTATTTTATGCTTTTCAGTTTTTTCGGCGGTTTTTGTTAAAAAGTTTTTATTTTATATTTTTTTGTGGCTTCAATGTACTAAGAGTACTTAGCAAGGTATACCCTATCCAACAAAAAAAGTAGATTATCAAAATCGGACTACTCTGTATAAAGTTATGCGTGGTTATACATTAGAATCAGTGAGTGAACAATCAATCATCCCCTGTTTTCCGACCCTTAGGTTTCGATTTTGTTTTCCAAATTTATATGGGACCACCTTGGGAGTATACCCTTTCCAATAGAAGAAGAATTGTCACAATCGGACCACTATGTAACAAGTTATGCGTGGTCATACATAAAAAAAAAAAGTATTCGCGTCGAATTGAGAACCCCTCCGTTTTTTTTCGTCGGTTGAAATAAGGAAACATATTATATAATTATAGCAAAAGTGTCGCGTGACAGTCAAAGTACAATATTACCACGTTTATATGAACGTAAAAATATCGCGATGGGATTTCATTATACTTTCGATTTTCAACTCTCGGTTTTGGACCGAGGACTGAAAATCGAACAGAGTGCATCCCAGAGTCTCGAAAAAACATATTGTTTGATTTTAGAATCACAGCGCTAAAGAGTGCGCTCCATTGATCTAAAAAATCCCACCACTTTAATATTACGTCCATTAAAATGTCGACTCGAGGATTCAGAACAAGATACATAAAAATCTAGAATCGGTCCGACCTTGACTTTGGTGTTACTAACAACTCGAATGAGTCAGCATGGGTGTGAGGTGAGTAATCTTTCCTAACGTGAATCGATAGAAGTACTCTATAGTGAGTGGAGTACGTGCGATAAGAATTGAGTTCCGAAAACTAAGTACCTATTCAGTAAAAACGTAGCCGACCTTATTTTAGAAGTGAGTCAATTGAATCGAAATATGCAAGAAATGGTTGAAGCTATTTTGAAACAAATGTACATTACATGAAAATGAACGAGTTCGCACATACATTTGTACTCATCATAGTCATAACAAACCACAAAAGCTGCCAGACAATTAGAAAACAAATTAAAAAGAGTGGTCTACGTTTTGACTATGATCTGTGATACTTTGTAATTCACCATGTTTTAAATCGCACCGTCTTTCCCTCTGTGTATTAGTGCGCGGTTAGATAACTTGAGATCCAATAATCCATGTTATTATCTACTTTAATATTAGGGCCTTGGAGTGAACTTGAGTCAAATTTCGGAGAAGTGAATAATGTTTTAAATCGCGCCGTCTTTCTCTTTGTGTATTAGTGCGTGGTTATAGCTGAAGATCCAATGATCCATGTTATAGGTAATCCACTTTAATATCAAGGCCATGGATAGAAATGGTCTTTCAGAAGAGATTATAATTTGATATGATCATATCAAATTATAATCCAACATCAACATCATCCATCTTATTCAACAACGCATTTATGTATCTTCATTAATTTTAGTGAATCATCGAATATAAATATTTTGATACAATATTTGTCACGACTTGACTTATTAGAACTGTAACCAAAAAACATATTACCAGAAACTAGTTTATATTAACACTAACTGTTTAAAATGAATGTGGTAAATTCAAAACTGACGATACTAAATATTCGGCTTATTTCATATTGCGTAAAACATGTTAAACCAACTGAAATATTTGACTAAGTACATCAAAATTGCTAAAATAACTATTGGTAAGCAAGTTATTGATTCAACGTTCACTTGCCAAACATTAGGTTTGCGTTACAATTATTTGTGAAGAGTTTATTTTGCTAAGTTATCATTTGGCAAATGAAATTATACGGAAAATTGTTTGGAAAGAAATAACTTGTAAATTATATTGTATAGGTGTGTTTGTTGGATTTGTTACCCACTTCATTGTTCTAGTGGTCACAAGTGCTTATAACTGTGATAGAGATCCTGGGTTCTATTCGCGTGTCGGGCAAAGTGTTACTGGTATTTTTTAAGCCCACAGTCTGGACTGGATCTGTGCCTGGTTGACAGCAAGATAATCATATGGGATGTAAACATACATAAAATATGGTTATTTTACATTTTTGCTGCATTACCCTTCGAAGAATCCTTACAGGCGTGCTGTTATGTAATATACTTTATTTTATAGATATTGTTATGATTATTTCCAGGGAATCTATTTAACTCCTGAAACACTTCACACAATCGGCGCGATCTATGACAACACCGTTACAGTTGATTATGATTCATACAATTACATATTACGTCACTTCTTCATGGAGCAAGACGTGCACTTTCCTGTGTTATGACTTTTAAGAGCCACTTAAAAATTATCATATTGATATCATTAGATTAAATATAAAAGAAAGAATAAAGTGTTCTTGTACTGTAAAGTATGTCAACGATTTCTTGTTTCTCTTTATTTCTATGACAGCGGAATATTTGAATTTCGAGTTTAATTATTGTTAATGATCACTGGCAACACCAAGTCGGATATGGCGGATCGTGCAATGATTAGTGACAATAGAATTTATTTAAGTAAATACTTTAAAATTGTTTCGATAATTTTGTATTAACGTTTAAATAGTTAAATCAATATTTTGTACAACTTCCAATAATTACTTTAATGTGTTTAAACTAGGGTTACGTTTGCTGTTGGACGTAAAGAATAGCATCACCCCATTTCTTCTCGTAGGTGTCGCAAGGGGCGACTTAGGGACTTACTAGAGAATGGGCAGCAGCGTTCGCTATGCATTTTGCCACCATACTGCGATCGGCAACCTGCCTGCCAAGCGTGGCGATTATGGCAAATCACCCCAAATTTGGGGAGATCTATATCCAGCAATGGATGTATGTCGGTTGAAATGATAATCTTATCTTATACCTTTAAACGAGCAATTCTTCTATATATTTATATAATCTGAATCTCAGAAACGGCTCCAACGATTTTCATGAAATTTAGTATACAAGGGGTTTCGGGGGCGACAAATCGATCTAACTAAGATTCATTTTTATAAAATGTCGTTTTATTCGTGTTTTCAATGACCAACTTTATCGACAATCAACTTGAGCATAAACTTATTATTTTAAACACAATTTACCAAAAAATACCGAGCAAAGCTCGGTCAACCAGATATTGATAATTTAAACTAGAATGAGTTGTGGTTAAGTAATAGCAGCCGTATGAGTCAATCGACCAGGTTAAGGTAAGCTTAATGCGGTTGGATCTAGAATGGATGACCATCTTTACCTACTAAGACCTCGCTGTGCTTCAGAAAGCACGTTAAATCCGTTGGGCTATTGTTTATAGATTTTGACGGTCGTTACGGTTCGTCGGAATCCCGAAGGCCTGACAACCTTACCAACGGGTATCGTTATACGCAGTTACTTGGTTGTGGCTGTCAGATAAGCAGTCGCTCCATTTAAAATTCTGGTAGTCATTTGCGTCCAGCTAGATTGGAAACTGATCCTAATATAGTTGGCAAGAAGGTTGAATCGTATAGATATTGTAGTACAAAATTGTGACGACAGCGACAGTTTGCTGACGTAACTCGATGTGATAAACGTATTCAAGAATTTTAATCGCCCAAACTCCTGCTTCGTTACATTATTTAGATGCTACAAGCTACATCACTGAAGCAGACAACTATCTGTCATCGCGACAGATTAGGAACACGCTAAGTGCTTCTTAAAAGTGAAACATCTTCCTGTTACAAAACTTCCTAATTCAAGATCACTAAAAATGATGAGCGAAGGTCATGTAAAAATGTTTACAGAGCTGTTTACTTGATACATCTTTGATGTTCTCTCAAGGTTGCCATTCGACTATGACTACCGATCTCTTCGATGAAGCGAAACATCTGTCTTCAAGGTTCTCGTTGACAGGCGCGACGTGAACAATTTCTATGAAGTTGCCATAACAATTGTTTCATCAGAATCGTATCGCGCGCGTATCCACATATTTAAATAATATTGTGTTATTTGCTATAATACGCTACTCGCACGAAGTAAATTTATTTGTGAGCATGTCGACAATTCCAGAAATACGTATTAGGCAATTGGCACGTTTTGATTTTGTGCACTGCATTGCGTCTATTTGCAGTGGAATTTTTCATTCCTTCATCATATAATATTCAGAACGTGCCATTTGTAGGCTATACAAATTTCTGAAGTCGTGATACGCCCACAAGTAAATAAACTTCGTGCGAGTCGCCAATAAAATAATTATAATATATTGTTTAAAGTGTCGATTCGTCCGATTCCGGTGAGTAAAGTGCAATCGACTTATATCGATGCAGTCCATTCATGTAGACAGAAATCTACATAATGACTTGAAATTTTTAGTTTTCCTTATCTATCTGTGACATAATTATGTGGTACAAAGTCGTATGTATTAATGATAAAGTAATCTGGTCGAAAGTCCAAAGATTGGAATGTCGCGATTTTTATATTGTATTTTAAAATTCGATTTTGAAACTTTGAAACCTAAATTATGTAGCTGTTGACTTTTAACTGAGCAACCATTTTCTTGATCAAAATAAAAATGTTTCCATAATTTTGGTGACTTTCGAATCTACAGTCTGCAAAAAAGTATTTGACATAATTTCTTCAGAAACAATGTTTAAAATTCACCAAAATAATTGATGCAAATTTAGTCAATAAGTTTGAAATAGATATCAAAATGGATTAACCGTAGCGATTAAACGCTGCAACGTCTACAATCTGAACCAAATTGTTGGCTTGTGGCGAGGCAGCCAACAATTTGACACGCAGGTCTAGGAACATTAAAATGACCTCATAACCGTCAAGTAAGTTTGTGACACTTTTGACAGCGGCTATCATTGCCTATTAAGACAATGGCCACTGAATAATGGCCGTTGGGACACACTTCAGCGTCCATTGAAGATTTACTGACGCTTAGACAGATATCTTCGAAACGAAAACAGTCACGGAAGTTAAAACGTGTCTATTGTGTGGAAGAATAATGGTTCTACTTGATGTATGATCTCCAATGTTCTGTGAACTTATCCGCAAATGGCAAGGTTCCAGAACTTTTCTACCTCCTTATGGAACGATCGATGTTGACTTTGTTTTGGTCATAAGGTGAATCATTGATTCAATTGCAGACTCCCGGCCACCATAGGCGTGGGCTTGCGGGCGGCGAGCAATGGGTAGCTCGCCGCCCGGTAAGGACCAGAGGGCTTACTCTTCAACCTAATTTTAATTCCAAACTAAAACATTGGCGTATTTACATTAACAATTAACATTGGAATCGTATTGACGATTCCAACGTTAATTTTCATACACATATTTAGGTACTCTTGAAAACAAGAGTGTCAACATTGGAACAGCAACAACACTCGATCTCGATTCCACTTAGTTCTCCAAAATGGACACCCAATTTAAACACATTTTGGAGCCAGTGTCAAACTCAAGAATACGAAACGTCAAAATTCCAATGTCAATCGATAGTAATTAAAATCAAGAGTAAGTAAAGTCTCAGGCTCGGGTCGACGACGGCGCGTTGTGTTCCACTCTCACCTCATAGAGATGTCAGCACACATTGAAGGAGTCCGCTGGGACCGATGCCTGCTAGGGTTGCAGAATTGTTCGAAACAGTTACCGTGACCTTGACATAGGCAATGAAGGAACACGGGTGGGTTTTAGTCAGTAAAAGTCTGAAACGCCCTTCCGCTCCACCCACAGCAGGAGACGTCATTTTGAAAAAGGGTAAATCATTGATATACAAAAGATCCGGGTGTGTTTATAATGAACATAATTAATTATAAACCCAGCCCATATAAAAGGTTTTGGACAAAACATTTAAGTACTTCATTTTGTTAACTTGTACTCTGGTTATGTTTTGTAGCTTTTGTAGACCGTGTCTGGTGGGAAACTGCCCGACGATTGTTGTCGGGACGTTTGATATACAAAGCTAGTTGCGCGGTAAACTTTGCTTGCGCGATGTAAGATTTTTCGTGATTGCATCAGTGTGATGCATTCGCATTTGACGGTGTAGATGCCGCTACAAAAACACGGTTACGAAACAATGCTTACATAACATACATAATCAGCCTATACCATTCCCACTGCTGGGAAGCAGGCTTACTCTTGGTGAGAGGGAGTGGGCCGTAATCTACCACGTGGATCCAATGCGGGTTGGTAGATGTCACATGTCTTTGAAGTTTTGGTTCTAGGACATGCCGGTTTCCTCACGATGTTTTTCTTCACCGTTTTGAGAGCAATTTCGATGCAATTATTTACAGAAAATAAAGTGCCTGCCTGGGTTCAAACCCACGACCTACAACTTTTAAGTCGGGGCCGATACAACTCGGCCACTACTGTTCTTGCTAAACAATGGTTGCAGAGAGTTAAATAGTTCCTAGTCTTACATTTTTTTTCGGCCTAACACACCTACTGTCGACAGACAAAGCAGTGTCAATTCAATCAACAAAGAAGTTTATTTACATTAATCTGTTCTGTTGATCACACGCCTTGAAATAGATTCTTCTGCCCTTTTGATTACACACCTATCAATCAACGAGGAGCTAAAAAATAAAATTACAAAGTTTTAACAGAACAAAGGCCGTGACAAAGGTTACGAAAGTATGAAACGATTTCAGGAGATCCGAGCTGAATAATTATGATAACCTCAATCAGATTTTGCGAATCGGATCTGTTTCGAAAAATTTTTTCTCGGATTGCTTACAGGATGTTAGCAATCCGAGAAAAAAATCTTAGAAACCTCCAATGAACCAACGGGAGCCAACGAACCAATCAATGTATAAAGAGTATTATGTAGATAGTTTCTGTTTTCAGAACGGAAAGTTCCTACTTACTCTCTATATTGATTTACATATTTATTCGGTATATGGAAGACTTAATATATGACCAGACGGGGTAACTGCATAACACGCTAACATTTTGGCAGTTCAACATCCATTAGGTTACCTACGTTGATGAGCTAACAAGTTTTTCGAACTAAGGCAGCAATCGATTAGCAATATTCATCAAAATGATTTGTTTCGCAATTAAGGTCCATATGCATGAACGTAAACGAGTAAATGAAGATTATAGCAGACGGCGTTCTGTTGACGATCTGATCCATTTGCTGCCTTACCCCAGCGACGCTCTAAGACGAAGTCCGCAGCTCACAAACCAAATCATAAGCCCTGACAAGTGTGTGCACTGACTGAACAGGTCATCTGAATCTGCGTGGCTCCTTCCTAAAAAGACCATTTCAGACACCAGAACATGATTTTCACATGCTATAACCAAGATTATGTCTGGACTTTAAAATAGACTGTGACCTCTGAGTTTGTTTCGCTTTTTTTCTTAGAGTAGTCAGATGGGAAACGCCGACCTCATCTAGTTTAAAAAAAATGATGGACGTGTAAAAGTGCTTGTATAAACCTAATTACAGAAATAAAATTTCTTTTCATTTATCACAGGTGGTGCGGCTAGCGTATAGTAGACTATACGCTAGGGCGAGAACGTGGAGGCCGTAATTTGACAAACTCAACCAAAACCCAGCTCACTAAAAAAGGCGTTCTGTTGTTTCTGCTTACACTCATTGGAAGAAAGCGTGAGGTTATGTGTACAGTATGTATTGAAGACTACGAAAGAAGTCTGAACTAGCAAATATAAATAAATAAAGCCCATTTCACCCGTTTGACCATTAGACTTTGATCCGATATCTTCTGATTAAATAAAACAAGCAATGCTTTCAACGGATAGCTTGTAAATTCATTATTTACTTTTAAATGCATGTACTGCTTCAGCTAAGTAGTGTTTATCGTAGAAACTTTCATGAGGCTTTTTAAGTTAATTAATAAATCCATTACCTATGTTTGTTACCGGCATTTGTTTGTATTAAATAAATAGGTACATATATTCCAATGAGGGCTTGTAGCTAAGTACCTAATATAAGCCGCACGGGTCGATCAGGTTAAGCTACGCTTGCCGCGGTTGATCTGTGGATTCGTGACCATCTTAACATACCAAGACCCTTCCGTGCCTCGGAAAGCACGTTAAGCCGTTGGTCCCGGTTGTCTTTCGTCGATCTTAGACAGTCGTTACGGGTCGTCAGAAGCCCGAAAGACTGACAACCAGTCTTACCAAAGGGTATCGTATTAAGCCTCTTACAAACCGGCGCGACGCGGCAGCGCGACGCGACACTCGTAGAACAATTTTTATGTGAACTTCATGGAAATTGTTCTACAAGAATCGCGTCGCGCTGTCGCGTCGCGCCGGTCTGAATAAGCCTTTACCCGGTAACTAGGTTGTGGAGGTCAGATAGGCAGTCGTTCCATGTAAAATACTGGTACTCAGCTGCATACGGTTAGACTGGAAGCCAACCCCAACATAATTTTGGGAAAAGACTAGGGAGATGATGATATTTTTTTTTTTGTGGGTGGGAAATCATCAAATGTCGTCTCTAGCTCTAGAGTGGAGCGGAAGGGCGTGTCAGACTTTTACTGACTAAAACCCACCCGTGTTCCTTCAGTTGCCCATATGCCAGTGCCACGATAACTCTTTCGAACAGATTTCACGACCCTGTCAATGATGATATTTTCCAATAATAAAGCTGAAGAGTTTGATTTTTGTTTGAACGCGTTAATGTCAGGAACTATCCGTTGGATTTGAAAAATTCATTTTGCATTTAATAACTCAATTCATGAGGAAGACTATACGCTTTTTATCATACGCGTAGGCCCTAGCAAAATGAAAAAATAAAGAATGCTAAGTGAGAACGAAGTAAAAGGGCGGGCAGATGCGATGCAACTAAGTGGGTAGAGGAGCAAGAACTTTCACGAGCAAAAGCTCGTCTTCAATTAAAATAATAGTAATAATACACTACTGCAGTGAACAAATCTGAAACCACCTCACCCGTCCGTCCGCCCGTCATGGGCAATTGAAGGAACACGGGTGGGTTTTAGTCAGTAAAAGTCTGACACGCCCTCCCACTCCATCCAAGAGCGACGACATTTGTTGATTTCACATCCAAAAAAAAAACCGTCTTGAGTAAGCCAGGTGAGCAATGCTCGTGTTGTTTGTATGTAAAGATACCTGCAGTAGGGCAGATAAAGGCTGATATTATAAGGAAGTAACTCAAACCCCTATAGAATTACAATATTTGAATTTAGGCATATCTATTTCATCAGTAACCTAGACATTTACCAACGTATTTTGTAATAAAAAACATTTTTAGTTTATGACATTATGCGACATATTCACATATCCTATAGCCAGCGGACAATCAAGACACTTTCCTTTACGATACCTCATTTGTCAAATTGTGATAAGCAGTTTAGAAGTCATGAAGGAACAGTCATCTGTTCATACATAGTATATATATACCCACACACATACGTACATACCGGTCAAAACCATGACTCTCCTTTTTGCTTCGCCTTAGTATATTACACGATTAACATGACGTAACATAATTAACGTAAGACCTCATACACCGCATATAGAGTACTAGTTACCGTGGTACTAGCTTCTGCCCGTGACTTCATCCGCGTGTCAATCGACCCAAAGAGTAAAAAGTTTCATAGAAAATTCAACCCCCCATTTCACACTCTTAGGGATGAAATTTCAAAAACCCCTTTCTTAGTGGATACCTACTCTTCAAAAAGAACACACACTCCAAATTTCATGTTTTTAGGACCGGCGGTTTAGGCTGTGAGTTGATATATCAGTCAGTTAGTTAGTCAGTCACTCAGGACTTTGAATTTTATACATATAGATTGAGTTAAAAGCATAATACTCGTACAATGACCAACACTTTTTTTTACAGCTAACAGTTATTAGTGAGAAAATCGTTTTGACCCTAGTATTGCTTTTTGCATTTAGTTCAGTACTCAATTATACACCTTTGTTTATTCCTTCGTAGACAACCGGTGTGATGTCATTATCCCACATTCTGAGTGTCGTCCTTAAGATTATGGGATAAAACAGTTTATTTACTGACCTTGTTACATACTTTATCTCTTGACCAAGGTATAAGCTATTTGTTCGAAAGCTAGTATATACACAAAAAACCGGACAAGTGCGAGTCGGACTCGCGTACTTTGTAGGTAGGTACATATTACCCAAAATAGTTTTTAATTACTTAAATATCCATTTTTGTATTATTTAATAATAAATGTATAGTTTTCCGATTTTTCCCTATACTTGTAGTATAAGACGGTATCACTTGCCAAATTTCATAGTTCTAGGTCAACAGGAAATACCTTATATATGTACATTTCATTCCCTTGAGAGTGTCGAAATAAACGCTTTTTGCGGCAAAAACGGCCTTATCTTTTTTCACGTTAACTTAGAAGTTTAGTTTTTTCACAGCTTAAACAGATTTTAGACATAATATAGTATATCGTTTTAATTTCAACTAGATACCTCTACGCGTTCCCGAGATAAAGGCTCTTGACATACGGACAGACGGACGGACAACAAAGTGATCTTATAAGGGTTCCATTTTTCCTTTTGAGGTACGGAACCCTAAAAATGAAAAAAATATCTAAGGAGGAAGCGCCAGGTTAGCGATAGATGGGGTTTAATTATCAAATCAACCTTCAATAATCACATCGAATGACTTTTTCATGAAATAGTAATTCAATATTATGAACGTAATGGATTGTATTGATGATTTTAAAATTATGATTCTATGTATAGAGCCATATGTACAAAACTGACTGCCTAAGCCTCAGCGTCCTTGCCCTGCCACATGGGCAACTGAAGGAACACGGGTGGGTTTTAGTCAGTAAAAGTCTGACACGTACTGCCGCTCCGCCCAGAGCGGGAGAAGTCATTTGATGATTTCCCATCCAGCAAAAGAAAAAGAGTCAGGAGGTGAAAAATCATAATGCCAACGGAGTGGATTTTATCGTGTCAAAGAAACTGCAGAGCTGTATCAAAGGAGCTGTATTAAAAATGATCAGATTATTTTTATCAAACTTGATTAACAAAATTTAAAATTAAAAAAAACCCCGACACAAAAACCTAATTTCCCTTTAAAAAGTAAAAAATAATAAAAAATAACTCAATCTTAAAGTACCTAAGAATGTATTAATAATTTAAAAAAATACGCCGCTTTGGGGGACCGCTTCAAACCTAACAATTTAATTACCAATAGTCTTATTACCTAACTAAGCAGGCCACGTTATTTTTTTTAAATTATATTAATACATTCTTAGGTACTTTAAGATTGAGTTATTTTTTATTATTTTTTACTTTTTAAAGGGAAATTAGGTTTTTGTGTCGGGGGTTTTTTTAAATTTTAAATTTATTTTTTTTATTTTGTACTTTTTATAGGTACATACTTAATATAATGTATATAACGCGACGTTATTTTTTTTAAAATTATATTAATACATTCTTAGGTAGGGGAGACCGGGTACAAAAGTAACATTTTGGACTTTTACCTTGATTGCTAGCTAGGTGTTATTATTTTGATTAAATTAATATAACCGTATATAAGTTCCATTAATATTCTTAACATTAGTATCCTGATTTACCTTATAATTGTGTATTTTGTATGACCCACAGACACTTTAAAAAAATTCGTCGATTGTTACTATCGACCACGTTGGCAGGCCGAAAGTAACATGCTGTGGGTCGAAAGTACCAAGGCAAAGGGTTTTGTAATGAATATGATATGACATATTAAATCAACAAATTATTTATTAGAAAACTTAGTATTAATAACACAAATAAACATTTGTATTTTAAATGCTCAAAAATATGAAATCAAATCAATATTAATAATATACTCCTCGTTAGAAATTATTCTTAATTCAAATAATGAGATCAATTGTTATATGATAATCACAGGTTACAAATCATCATTTTTGCTCAATCATTCTATTCGGACTCACAATTATGGCACACATAATTTACATCATCATTGATGCATTCAGCATGTGACCACATTTTACATTCAATACATTGTATCCATTGCTCATTTGGTCGACTATTGCTAAAAGTTTCCAAACAAATCAGACAGAAACAATCTTCGTCGTCAGAGTTATTTTCCTTGCCTTTAGCTGCCTTCTTTGTATTTTTTCCTGTACCCTTTCCTTTCTTAAATGTCAACTTTCTGTTGCCTTTTCCAGTATCGGGCTGTAAAACTGTTTTCTTGGCATTTCTTTGTCGGTATTCTTCTTCAATTGCGTTTTTTTCGGGCGTGTCTGTCAATATTGCCGTCTTACGTTTTTTACGTCCTTTATTTGTTACAGTCCTCGGACCTGCTTGTGGTAAAGGTCTGAGATCTTTAGGAGTCACATTAAACGATTGTGAAGCAATTGCTCGTTGTAACCCACTAGGTCCTGGTACTGGTGAGTTAGATCTTCGATCATAAATTGAGTTACTTAATAGAGACTGAGCATCAGCAGAGAACGGATCCGATAAATGTTGAACAGACGGTGATTTGTTATTATTGTGTGATTTCTTTGAAAAATCGTTACTATCTGTACGCTGGTTACTCGATGTTGGAAGATCATCAACTGGAGTATCCGGGTCAACTTGAATGGAGGACGTTGCATCGAAACTGTTCGAAAGATCTTTTGGTGGAATTTCATTGTTAACTTGCAAAGGACGGTCAGTTACAGACGACGGTGCATAGTCAACAGCAGTGAATATATTCCTATTGAATGGACTTATACCGGTACAGGTGAAGCCAGCAATTGCATTTCTATCCGTAACAGAAAGAGGAAATGCTTCTCTTACAATTCCAGGAATGTAATGGATGGTCATCGTTTGACCAGGATGATTTCGCATCCAGTTGTCTGTAGCTGTGTTTATCATTTTTTTGAATGGTCCAAATACTGCTCTATCTAGAGGCTGAAGTTTATGGCTGCAATGGGGTGGAAACGACAGCAATACTATTCCATTTTTTTTACAAAAATCAAGAGCTTGAATTGATATATGCGATGCATGGTTGTCGAGCAGTAACAAGCATTTTTGATCAACTGTTGGCTTGATTTGTTTTTTGAAATGTTCTAGAAACAGTAAAAATTCTGCTTCTTGCATCCATCCACTTGCATTGCCAGCTCCGGCACAACCAACAGGACCTTCACGTATCATGTGGTCTTGGTATCGTTTCAATGGGAATACAAAAAAAGGAGGTATGTGTCCTCCTTGAGCATTAACAGCAACAGCAACAGTTACTAACCTCCCACGTTCTGCTGAGGTTACAGCACCTACCTGTTTGACTCCTTTTTGAGCTATAATCTTGGTAGGTTTTTGGACAGTGGTCACCCCGGTCTCATCCATATTCCAGATGTCTTTTGGCTCAAATTTATACCTATCCATTACGTAAGCTAGGTTATCAAAAAACTTAGTCACATTATGCTCGTTAAAACTCGAGACGCGCGACAGACTTGTTGCTTGAGGACACCTCAAGGAGAGGCTCGGGTGTCGTTTCAAAAAACCCGTCAGCCATTCCTTACCCGCCATTTGAGTATCATGCCACTTTTCAGGAAATGTTTTTCCATTTTTAGTCGCCAACTCATATGCCAGTTTACGTACTTCAAATGGAGATAACCCAAAATAAACTCTAGAGCACTCGATTAAATAGTCATGTAGACATTTTTCCTCATCAATAGTAAAAACACGGTTGACGCAACGGTAGCCAACAATTGCGCTAGTATTTCCTGCCTTTAGTTTTGTTATATATCTATATAATGTTACATGGCAAACATTATATTTTTTTGCTAGGGCTCTAATTTTTGCACTATCTTTGAAGTGTTCTTCAGCCGCTTTTCGGTACACTTCCATGTCAGTAGTTCCTCTTGCGGTCTTTCTTATGCGTTGTCGCGGCATTCTGTTGAAATAAACACACACATAAAAAGATTAGGATAGTTAATCAATATGGGGACAAAAGTAACATGTTACTTGTGTACCCATAGGGCTATGTTACTTTTGTACCCAACCACATTTTTGTTAAAACATGAAAGATAACCTTGAAACGGAACGTGTTGAACAAAAACGAATTTAAACACTGTGCAAAGAATCTAATCAAGAATAAATAGGTAAATATTCAAATTGCTTTTATACTTTTAATACTAAGTAAATATCAAATAAGTAAACGTCAAAAAACTTACATTTGATTTGTAAAATCACGTTGCGTCTTCTCACACAACCTAACAGCGCGGGGCGCTAGCGGCGACTGAATGCAAGTGAGGGGGGCGTCACGGGCTATCACCTGACGCCAGCAAAGCGGTGTTTTGACTATTGCATAAACCCACAGAGCATTTGTTACTTTCGACCCACCGTTACTTTTGTACCCGGTCTCCCCTACTTTAAGATTGAGTTATTTTTATTATTTTTTACTTTTTAAAGGGAAATTAGGTTTTTGTGTCGGGGGCTTTTTAAATTTTTAATTTAATTTTTTTATTTTGTACTTTTTATAGGTACATCAGTGGCGCAGGTAACTAATAAGCCCATTCCTGTCGGCTTCCCTTACGAAATTATGACAGTCAGGAGTTCTCAGCAGTGTTTAATAATCACACTGAATGTATTTCATCTTACACCATAAAATTAAAGTATTCCAAACCCCAACCTACATAAAAAAATATTTGTCATTATATTCCAACGAAAACAAAACATTTAAAGTGCGCGCGGCACCGCGCGTCAAGATTTTTCTGCAGTGAACTCGCTTACAACGCCGGCTTATGAAGTAAATCAATTTTTCTATACAAGATCATCTCGTCATGACGTCACTTCAGGTCACGTGCCACTCATTTTTTAGAGGCCTTGGCAAGCCAGTAGACGTCGGGTTATCCGAACGAACTGGAGTAGCAATATCGTTCTTTCGTTGAATTTCGTAAGTGTTCGGGCCCTTCCCCCACCCCCTTGAGCTCCGCCCGCTCGACGCGACAGTACTTTGTCATTTTAAATGTTTGTTTGACCATTGACGTCAATATAATTATAACCTTATAACAAACCTTTTATTTTGTTGATATTTGTGGTTAATTAGCATTTATTTCGTTGTATTCATATAAGTTATTAGTGTAGTAACGCACGATAAGAATTTGATAATTGTGAGTTTGTTGTGAAATTGTGCGTTCGCAATTAGTAATTTGTGGTAAGTCCTAAGTTTTGAAAATAAGAAACACGTAATTAGGTTAGGTCATAATTCATTATTGTGTGATACTTTTCCACAAATTAAAACATTATCTATACTAATATTATAAAGCTGAAGACTTTGTTTGTTTGTTTGTTTGATTGAACGCGCTAATCTCAGGAACTACTGGTCCGAATTGAAAAAATATTTTTGTGTTGGGTAGCTTATTTATCGAGGAAGGCTATAGGCTATATAAAACCACGCTGCAACTAAGAGGAGCGGAGCAGTAATGAAAAATGTTGCAAAAACGGGGAAAATCGCACGGGTAGGCGATTCGACGCGACAGGAAGGGTCGGGGGAACAAGAAATTTAACGCGGACGAACTCGCGGGCAGAAGCTAGTGTAGTTTTTTTTTGACACTTCCCGTTACAGTTGCATCCGCGGAGAGGTCGTTTTCGGCTTTGAAGCGAATTCATACGTACATGCGTTATTCTCAAAAACAAGAACGATTATCAGATCTAGCCATTTTTTCTATAGAAAAACATTTATTGTTAAAAATTAAGAATCATCTCGGCTTTTATGATAATGTCTTAGCGCACTTTGTACTAAAGAATAGACGAATAGCTTTAGAGTATAAGTAGTATTATAAGTAGAATAAGTCAGTAGTCTTGAAGTTAAGTAGTTTTTTCTAGTAGATATCATACGTCAACATCATCATACTGATCACACCACAAACGGCTTTTTTCAAAGCCGCTTTTATTATACTTGCAAGACAATGTTTCTATCACCAGTGCTTACACGTATAGTAAAGGTGGATTGAAGACATCTGCTTGTAGAAGACTGAAGCCAGGAAGTCAGTCACAGATTTTAAGTAACTGGACTACGTGCGCCACGTCCGGCCTAGGTAAGCATTTTTTTGCTCCGGCTTACCTCTCTAATAAAATCACCCTTCGTCACTGAGGTACATACTTAATATAATGTACAATCAAACGAAGCTAAGAACACTCTCGATTAATTCATCAATATTCTATTTCAGTGCGCTTTCATTTGAGACCCCACTCCAGTATATTTGCTGACATTCGGTTACTCTTCCCCACTTTCCCCCCTACAACTTTTAAACGGCTCAGCCGATTTTCATCAAACATGTCTAAGAACACTCGCAGATAAGTCACCTTTAATATTTTTTTTTTATTGAAATTGCATCATCCGTTCGGGAGCTATGATGCCACAGACAGACAGACACACAGACACGTCAAACTTATGACACCCCTCTTTTTGCGTCGGGAGTTGAAAATGAAAGAGGGTAATGTAAAATACTGCGTAGAGATTCAGTTCGCTGTCATGAAACTTGGTTATACAACGTGACACTTTCTCGTAAATTGCAAAAAACCGCAAGAATATTTGGTTTACCGTAGCGAAAAGATTATTATAATTATGATTTATTACAATATTTTAGTTGGCGAAAATAAAAAAAGGCAGATGTATGTGGAAACGCCGGGAGGGGACACCGTCGAAGGACATACCTACATTATAGTAACCTTAATAGTCTTCATAAAGGTCAGGAGCGTAGTACTCGCAACCGGCACGGCGTGCGTGTATGACAAAATATAAGAACGTAAACAACGTAAATAGAGTAGGCAGGTACCAATTTGAGGATCACAGCAGGTGGCGTATTGTAGTGTCTATTATAGTTTTGTCAAAAGAAACAAAATGCAAAACACACTTTCAGTTACAACCCAAAAGATTTTGAAGAAAATTCTGAATCCATTGCTTGATAGGTTTGAAAAATTTGTTTATTCAACACCGGAAATAAAGCAATGAATGTTTCTGAACTCGCAACTAACTAGGTGTCCCACAGTTTTGAGATACATTGTTAGTTTATCTTTTATTATTCTATGAATGTTGTCACCTACACACAATTGAAAATTGCTTCAACAATTTTGTGAAGCATTTAAGTTTAGAGGACATGAAAACATTTGAGCACTACTTTGTACAGTGTTTATCTACAAACCCGTATTTTCAGTAAACTAAGTAGTTGTTGTCAACGTTGTTTTATTAATACGCCATTTTAACAAAAATGAGAGACTGTTTTATTTTATTTACGTAAATAGTGCTTATCTCTACCAGAAAATGAAACAGAGTTTGAATGAAATCATCAGCCGGATAAGAACTAGAGGTTGCAATCGAATATTCGAATTATTCGAATTTGCTTTCCAAATTTATATTCGAATAGCAAATAAATATTAATTCGAATATTCGAATACTACCAAAAAAATTACTAAAGTCTATGTTGGTAGAACTTAAAATTTGTTGTTGGCAACACTGCTTGACGGTTTGACTTGACTGACGCCATTTTGTTACGTTTATTCACTTACGAACGCGTTATTCATCATCATCATCATCATTTCAGCCGTAATACGTCCACTGCTGGACATGACCTCCCCCAATTTGGGGGGCTTTGCCATAATCGCCACGCGTGGCAGGCGGATTGGCGATCGCAGTATGGTGGTAAAATGCATAGAGAACGCTGCTGCCCATTCCAGTAAGTCCCGAAGTCGCCTCTTACGACACCCACGGGAAGAAATGTGATGAAACGCGTTATTGTTTATTTGCAAAACGGTGCATTTTTCTTTTGTTAAATAAACATGTTCTTGAAGATAACAAAAGAGCGGGCCTGGTTTTAGATTGTAAAACGCGGTGAAGCAGCATGGCGGACATGGTTTCACGATTTTTGCTATTAGAGGAAGCAATATTAAAGCCACTGATTGACTTGAAAGAAAAAACTATGATCAGCACCGACGAGCTTGATCTTTTGCAAGATTTATCTACGACTCTCACTATCGTAAAAACTACTGTAGAAGCTATTAATTTTTTTTTACAAAAAAAGCAACCGACTTCCTTAAAAAACACTACAAAGTCGTAAATAACTTAAATTTCGAAAGTCGGTGTCTTAGGATCTGTATTTAAGGTTTTTGCCACCGACTTCCGAAATGCAGGACCGCCCAGGCAAATACACCTAACTAAGGCAGCCTTTTCCTAAAAACCAATTTAACCTACCTATGTGAACGGTTATTGTTATTGTATAAAAAAAGGTTTTTCGTGTCAATAAACTTATTTTATTATTTTATTATTATTATTGTTTTTATATATATTAACATATCTCGGGCCCCTAGGGTCCCGGTCTTTTGGAAGGCGTACGAGGGGCCGAAGCAAACTCGCAGAGGCCCCTTAGAAAATTTAGATGAAGTGAGGCACTAACCGGCGGTTATCCCTGTATACACTGTGCAAGTGCACCCAAGGACGACCTCCGGTTGGTGTTGGACTATTGCAAGATATGGAAACTAAGAAGTTGGACTATGTATTTGGATGGCTAAAATGGACTGGTTACCAAGAACTATAGAAGGCCTATGGCCCCTGCCGCATCAATGTTTTTTAAATACACGGATTAAATGGCAGGGGGTGACTTGCACACTCAATAATGGGCCCCCGGAAACCGTCGCTGGCACATAGTGACGCAGCGACAAGGGGGCAACACTTCCTGAGGTGCTTGAGAAGTGGAGAGGTATTCCACGGCTTTCAGAACAATCCCAGAGCCCGGAAGATGGTCATGTCCCTACGAGCACTTACTGGAATACTTCCTTTCCCCGAGCACGTTTGCTCTTGCGAATCTCCACTCAAGCTAGCCAATAAAGGCAAGAATGAGGTGGGAGCTCTGAACCTCGTCAGTGTTCACTCCAGCCGGCCAATAAAGGCAAGCCAGAGATGAGGAACAAGAATTCTCCCGGGAGATAGGGTCCGTGGGGTCGCTACTGCCCAACAGCTCGCCACAAGCTGCCCTGCGGGTTTTATTATTATTATTATTAAGGCTTATGACGTGTTAATGTGCATTCCACCAACTAGTGTAGAGTGCGAAAGGGTATTTTCAAATTCGAACTATAGGTATCTGTAATCATCTCAGATGTTAACTAAACGATGATTCCATAGACGCTTTAAGCTTTAAGTCTCCTCAGGTTTCACTTTCAAAGAATACGTAAATAATAATTATTATTAACGTAGGTATTCTTTGAAAGTAAAATAAATAAATAAAATATTGTATAATAATTGTTATGCGCTGTAACGATTTAAATAAAAAAAAATGCTTAAAAAAGTTACCCATTTGTTATTATTTTAATGTTGTTTTAATTTTATGTGTCCAATTTTATCATGTTTTGATTACTTATAATGTTCTAATTGACGCTATTACATTGTTGATTTATTTTAATTTTTTAAATGTTGTTTGTTTTTTCCAATATTAATTTTATGTGTCCAATTTTACTATGTTTTGATTTCAATTTTATAATAGTTGATAAAAAATTGTTAATTTAAAATATATATATATATATAAATAAATAAAAGGTTGATTTTTAAGTGGTTTTTTTTTATATTTTGAAAATATTCGAATATTCGAATAATATTCGAACATCACTGAAAAAATATTCGAATATTCGAAAATCAAAATTATCGAATTTTTGCAACCTCTAATAAGAACCTAATTAATATTATTAAGATCAAAGAAACGAGGGCCAGACTGTGTGAAAGATTACATGGCTACGAGTGGTTAATTTATTTCAGATAGTATTTAACGCCAGATTCCTAAATATTCACTTATAGAATTGATATTTATACGATCTAATGTAACATATATTTTATGCGTAACTAACTTGCAGTATTTGAAAGCGTAATAACAG
Source organism: Aporophyla lueneburgensis (assembly GCA_932294355.1). Classification (NCBI taxonomy): domain Eukaryota; kingdom Metazoa; phylum Arthropoda; class Insecta; order Lepidoptera; family Noctuidae; genus Aporophyla; species Aporophyla lueneburgensis. Next base: position 12,324,777 of record OW028746.1, on the reverse strand, counting down.
ATTCAAAAGTCACGAAAATCATACATACATCTGCACCTTAAGAGATGACGAATAAGCAAAACAAAAAAAATACAGTCGAATTGATAACCTCCTCCTTTTTTTGAAGTCGGTTAATAAACGCACACTTATCACAGATATCACAGACGAAGGAGGCGAAGAAGCTAAAAGAATCGAGTTATAATAGGTATTATTGTAAGTTTTTAATTTGTTTCTTTTTCTTTGTATACGAAGCCATTATCTTAAGTTCACACTCGTTTGTTACTCTACGGGTCTCAGCAAGGAGGAATAATAACCGACTGAAATACAGTATCAACTAGTACGGGTAGTATTGTGACCGCCACCTTATATATTGTAATGTCAACAGCGTCATTGTGCACAAACAAACAAATAAATAAACAATTTTCATGATATAACTAACTTATTATAAAGAATAATAGCCTAACTAAACTAAAACTATACACGAACTAAAATAAAGTGTTGAAAAATTCATCCACATCGCTGTCGATTGCTAATGTTCTCAAGTGAGAGACGGCATTACCACGGTACAGCAATATACCTACGGTATAGCGTTGCTTAGCCGCTAGCCGAAATAAAAACCAGCCCTGGGCCACGGGAAGTGTCAACCAGCTGTCTCGAGACCATGAGCACTTAGAACCATCAGCCCGAGGGTTACAATAACAGACGGCTCGAAAATATACCTAATTACCAATAAATAAGCTTTTATGAAATCCTATGAGTCATCGCTAACTTATTCGCGCAGAATCGGATAAATCGCCGGAAGTATTCGGAAGGTTTTCTTCCTTTCGGCGCGGTCGATTCATTCGGCGCGGATAAGTTTGCGTTATAGAATAAAAAGACATGTTGCGCCGATCCCAAATAAATTGGGTCATGGGCAGGCAAATGAGGATAAGGGATCAAAAGACCAATTCTCGTAATTAAAAGTGTTCAAAATCGATTAGCAATCTCATTTCAGCAACAATCAATGGCAAAAGCTTGTTAAATACATATTATTTGTAGATTAGAGAGATTTTTGGCAGACTGAGACTGAGATTAAAGTCAAAGTCAAAACATTTATTTCAATTAGGCCCATAAAAGGCACTTTTGAACGTCAACTGTTACATGAAAATCTTCTAAAAAAATACGCAAGAAACTCCACCGTTACTCTTTTAAAATAGTTTTCAATATTTGTATACAATATAAATTATACAATTATATGTGAAGCTGAAAATGATGCACCTACAATAAAAAATACCATAACACAACAGGTAAATTAACTGAAAATGAAGCAATGAGAGATAAATTAATTATATGTATGATAGATACATGGTGCTCACATATTTACAAAAACATTGCAAAGGCAAGAATACGAATTTCCTAATGTGTTTACAAGTTACAAGTCAGTGTATGAGTTAACATGCGAAGGTTCCTAAAAATCCAAAAATTGTCCTGCTTACCTGAAGGTGGTGTAACAGGTCACGATACCAATAGTAGGTAAACTAAACAAAGTGTACGTAAGTCAATGACCTTATTCAATTCAATGGTTTTATCAGTCGTACCGTGACACGAAAACTTTAACAGCATGTCGTGTGGTTCTCTCATAAGCAACTTTACGAGTGTTACGACTTAATTAATTTACGTTACAAAATCGTGACTTGGTTGTATCCATGCAATTGGGACATGACTAGTTACGTTCTGTTCTATGCTGAATGTAAAGAGATTTTCGTCCACAATGGTGCCGATTCTGTTGTACACGAACTAAACTAACTAAACTATCTCTAAAATTCCTTACTTTTAGCTATGAGAATTGTAACGCTATTCTGCAAGAAATAATCTCTTAATTTAAAAAATATTTTGACACGACTAAAATCGAATTTGACAATCGCGAATCAACGTGGTATATTTTTTTTTCTTTTGGCTTCGCAACGTAGTACTTGTGTGCGTATGCAGTGATTTTTTTGAGAGACGAAGGCGCGCGCAATGCGGCAGCCTGGACGTATTTTATATGGAATTTTTCACTTTTTGTTTAAAAAATATAAAAAGATATTACCCACGTGTTGAGATTTATATGTGTGAGGGTTACATAGGGGGTCGAAAATTTCATTATTTTTGCGATAGGACACGCCATTTTCGAGATATAAGCAAAAGAAAAGGAAAAATATACAGTGCTGTTTTTGCACGTGAAGGTGAGGTGTTGGTGTGAATTTTAGTTTATGACCAGTTAGTTTTATTCCACACCTTTTTAATCGCGATTAAAAATAGTCAAATTTAGTTAAAATAAATTATTATAGTCAAAATTTTTGGTGAAAACTGGCGAACTCAGAATAGCAAAATTGTCATTTTCACTAAACTAATAACTCAGTGCAATCTTAGTGCTGTCAAACTAAAATATAGTTAAGTTGTGTCACTTTAGTCTATTTCAGAATAGGAAATCGTCGTTTGACAGGAATAAACCAAATTTTAGTGATTTTTAGTTTAGTTTAGAGAATTTTGTAACAACAGAATCGGCACCACTGAGTGTTTTTCTTGTATATATACATAAACTCACGCTTTTTTCCCATGGGTGTAGGCAGAAACTACCGAACACCACCTGCTACGACCCCTACATACACCTTTTGTCTCGTTTAAGTTCATATTACTGGTCATACACGCACGCCGGTTACCAGTATTACGCACCTGACCCTTCTGAAGAACATCTATAGGTACATCTATACAAATAAATAAAATTGGAGTGTCTGTTTGTAATATTAAGATAACCACTTCTTACTAAGTGTAAGGTCAATGTGGGCAAATCCGTCATACTTTTTTGAAAGTCGAATTTGGTTAACTAAAACTGGCACACTTACTACTTTAGTATAAATTTGATGATTGTAAGCGATAGAAAATTTTGTTGTCTTGTATACACATCCATTTTAAACAACAAAACAGCCCTCTACATGTAACTAACAAGGTTTTTTTAAAAGTCGGTCGTTAGACGGATTTTCCCGAGGATTGGGGCAAATCCGTCCTGTAGTAAATTTGCCTCGAGTTACGCCGTTTTATCAAGGTATGTAATTTGTAAACAAGTAAATGCAGATGATGAAGAAAAATGTTTTGTAACATAATAAAAATAACGTTTATTTTTCGTTTTAGTCCCTAATATCTTTTTTGGGGGCTAATCCGGCCTATTTTTATAACCAGGGACTTTAAACCTTTCTAAAAAGTTTGAAAACTAAATATTTTTACAGTATCCGTTTAATTTTTCAGGTACATTGAAACAAGCCTATCTTATTATGACAATGGTATTTATGGTTTTAACTTAAATAAACAGGTTTATTTTTAATGAATTCGGTTAGGTATAAGAACATTATAATTGTAACAACGTTGCACTTCACATGTTGTACTAAAAATTGAATTAAGGTGATTGCACCTTAAAGGTGGCGGTTCGTGCCGCGACAGAGACAGGAGACCAGTAGACCACGACCGGAGACCGTGACAGGAAATTGCGACTGTTAAGGTGCCAGTTCGCGCCGGAGACCGCGACGACAAAATTGCCAAAGTGACGTCACACCCGATCGGATTTTGTTCGGGAACTGTCGGCGTGTTCTTGGTTCGAGGTACAAGTAATGATTTTGAATTTAACATAAATTCTTAATTAGACCGAAAAAAACTAAGAACAGTTTGTTATGAAATAAATACATAATCTTTTAATTAAACACAAAAAATAATAGTTCAAAGACACAATTGTTAGTTACCAGTGGACTTTTAAAGTATAAAACTAAAAATAGGAAGGATGAAAAAGGTTGACGACATCTGCAATGGGGTAATTCCGGTATATGGCGATTTAGCCCCTTCAAAATTAGACGGATTTTCCCACTTGAACATTTTGAGGTTACGTATTTTTTTTAACAATTATTTCTGTATTTACTGGTTTATATTCAAAACAAATAGAAAAATTCGTTGAAACACTTATTAAACTATATGTTATGCATACTCAGAAAGTCGTAACTTGTGAAATTGAATATTTACCTTATAAGAAACGGCGGCACGCAACACTTGAGTTTCGAATTCGTAGCACAACTAAACTTCAAATGCATTTTTTGACAATTGCAGACAACCTTGCTTCATCTATGAATCATAGTTAGAACTAAAAACTGATCCTGTTTTATCGCCCGACCCAGTAACAGCGTAACTATTCTGGAATGAATAGTAAACGCATGTGTATGGAATAGCCCCGTAGACGGATTTGCCCACATTGACCTTATATGGATGAATACACGGTACATATACCAAAACAATTTTTTTTTACAATTTTTGTCTGTCTGTCTGTCTGTTTGTTCCGGCTAATCTCTGAAATGACTGGACCGATTTTGACGGGACTTTCAATGGCAGATAGCTGTTACATGTTGTTACAAGGAGTAACTTAGGCTACTTTTATTTTAGAAAAAATCTTTTATTAAAAAAAAAATACCAACCTGCGTTAATTTTCGATATCCACGCGGGCGAAGCCGCGGGCAAAAGCTAGTCACCAATAAGATCACTATGTGTCCTCCTAAGGCGTCCCCTTCCGGCGTGACCAGTCACAATTGCCTTGTTATTATTTTGCCTTTTTCCTTGTAACTATTACGAAAATAACAGTTTCAGTTTTCAATACGAATATCAGAGAGGTAATTGCTTAACACAGTAACATTAGGAATGGCTTTTATTTTGATAGTTCAACAACATTCATTGCGTTTTTTCGTTGCTGAGTAACCAACTTTTTCGAAGTTATGAAAAAATGGGTTAGCAATACCTATCCTTAAAAATAATTAAGATGATGAATACATTTCGCACCTAAACTGAAATAATTACAAAATTACGATTGTTGGAAAATGCATCGTGTTTTCAAAACTTTAAACGCTATTTTCCAACAATCGTAATTGTGTAATTATTTCAGTTTATTATTAAAGGTGCGATTTGTATTCTATAGTTATCGAGAATGAAACAACAGCAGGTATAGTAATGTCTCGGTCGTAAATGATGCCTATACTTGTAGTAAAACATCAATGAGGACGAGTCACAAGGACAATAATATTGTGTTGGGCGAAGATGATAATATTATAGATACTAGCTGGTGCCCGTGGCTTCCCCCGCGTGGATATTGTATTTTATCCCACGGGAACGTGCTCCTGGAACGAAAAGTAGCCCATGTTACTTCTTATAATATCAACTATATCTCCCGTGAAAGTCCCGACAAAATCGTTCCAGCCGTTTTAGAGATTACCCGGAACAAACAGACAGACAGACAACCAGCCAGACGGACTTTTTTAGAATAGTTTTTTGGTATAAGTACCGTATATGCATTTAGGCAAAAGCTGTTAATTTGAAATTACAAACATACTTCAATTATATTTATTTGTATGTAGGAATAGATTATTACGGCATTAAAGCCTTCTTCAGGCAAGCCAAAGTCAAGCAAACCTTTGAAAAGAAGCCACATACCTGTGCTATAGTAGTACAGAGAGACATTAGAGCTCAAGTCCCCCTAACAGTTTTATTGACCCGCGTGACGTAAGCGCTTCATAAGTAGGGATAAGTAACTTGACACCTACTGATAGGGAGTGAAGGTTGGATCTATTCAGTAGATGACAGCACTAAAGCTAGGGTACTTACACGGTAATTATATCTATACAGTAGTCTATCTTCATACAAACGCTCGGAACGCAAGTCATACCTACGCGCCTCGAGTCTGGTACACTCCGAGTAGATTCGTAGTCGCGTACGCACCGCTTTGACAAACGGATGGCGGGTGGTGTGATTGATGGTTTTGTTTGTAAGCAGTTAGCGTGTGATTTATGAATATTTGATAATAATCAGTGTAAGATGATTACCATGGTAGTATTATTTTTTTAAATTACTTGAAAACTCCGAAAGGAAAGACTAGATTTTTTATATACATACCTACTAGTACGAAATTTGTTTATTTTTTTAATACTTTTCCACCAAGTAAAATACCTGGATTATTGAATAAGTAAGTGAAATATAGGGTGAAAAAAGTGACACACGAGTGACCTACCTACGCTCGTAGTAGTAGCAGGTAGTTTCCTAGCCTGGGGTACCCAATCTTTTGATTTGAATCGATCCTTTGGATCGAAAATCATTGAATCGATAGACGATCTAGATCGCAGGATTTGAATCGGCCCAGCAAAGATCATATCGTAATTAAAAATCAATAAAAGTTGACATAATTTACATCTTCCACCCTTGTCACTTTTAATTAAAAACGGTCCAAACATTTGATTTTTTAAATAAAAATATAATATTTACAATCAAAGAAACGCAAGTAGGTAGATGAAGTTAAAATACTTGATGCGGGCAGCCCTCCCGCGTCTGTCGCTTGTTTACGTACCGCACGTGCTGTAGGTAAGTATTTCTAGGATAAGGCCGAGTCAAAATACTGTGTAGTATATCTATACTGTGGTACTTACCTACATACTGCTAAATAGACATAGAAATATGCTTTATTGGGTTTTATTCTTATGGTATTAAAAAAATAGAGCTAAAGAAAATAGATTAGAAGATGTTTCATCACCGTAATTTCATCACATCATCTCATATCATATCCACATCTCAGGAATTTATATTATCGTCCATAATAGCAGAACATAGGTATTATAACTAGAGCAGAGTTTGAATTAGGAAAGCATTAATTTGCTCCAACTGCTTTAACAATGGAGATTACATAGAAACTAATTCTAGGAGCAAAGATACCAAAGCAAACAGCATGGGTAATTTTGCTCATTATTATTTGTCAAAAATACATTCATAATATCCATTTCCCTATATACACATGTCAAATAAGCTTTATTTCTTTATAATATACCTACATCAAGTACGTTTTATAGTTGATTGTTTTAAAAATATTCATAATTTTCAACATTTGGAGCAAATATTGTAGCAAAGTAGGACTAAATTACGGTAGTGTTATTCCGAGAGGGAATCATTATTGGAGTAGAACAACATGTGGTTCATGTTCCTTTGAAATTTAAGCAGCGATGTGTATGGCTGTCATTTTGAAATTTCAACAATATTAATTGCGTTATTTTCGTTTTCGAGCATACGAATTTATCACAGACTTATTGAAGAGACTTTCCTTACCAGTGGAGAGATGTTAAAAACCTACCAGTCGGAATAAAATAAGCAGCTGATAGTAGAATCTTTACAACCAAAACCTCATATGAGTTTTCATAAATATGAAACAACAATAAAACCATATTTTCTACACAAATATAATTATCAAATGACACACTGCCTGTTGCGGCCATTTTTCGTTGCTGCTCCGCTCCTTTTGATCGTAGCGTGATGTTATATAGCCTATAAGCCTTCCTCAATAAATAGGCTACCCAACAAAAAAAAAAAACATTTTTAATCGGACCAGTAATTTCTGAGATTAGCGCGTTTGAACGCGCTAATCTTAGAAATTACAAACTTTTCAGCTTTATACTATTATATTATAGTATAGATAACACGGCAGGATTTCCTCGTGCACTGGAATTTCAAATCTCGGTGTGGAACTGAAGATTGATATAATCCAATAGATTTCATCTCAGCGCGTCGCAAACCACACTATTCTATTTTCAAATATAACCGATAAGCATTCTGAACGTTGACTATCGTCAGCCGTCGGTATTTCGGAACAAGATACTTATAAAAACTAGAATCGGACCGACCTTGACTTTGGTGTTACTGACCAATCGAATGACTCAGCAGGTTGTGAGTAATCTGTCCTAATGTGAATCGAAGTCAGTTTGATTGATTAAACTTTTCAATATGGTAAAGGGTTTGATCATAATCTGCACCCTAATTGCGAAACGCACAATTTATCAGAATCTGAATGGGATTGCAGATTATTTCTAAACCATTGCGTCATTTGTTCTAATAAATTGTGGCTCAGCAACGTAAATAACGCAATGAATGTTGTTTAACTATGAATATTAAACCAATTCCTACCGATAAAAAGTTCCGCAATTACCCCTCTGATCTTGATTGTACTTAATTCAAATTTAGTTGAAAGTAATTCTTAGGAATATACAAGTGTGTTACTTTTTTGAATGACGTTCCATAACGCTCGTTTTACTCTGCACAATAGGCAAATGAGAAGTAGACTAAAATTGTATTAAATGCCCTAAAAGAAAAAACACATCCTTTACACTTTATTTTTTCATTTAATTAGGTACTTACTCTCACACGTTGTTAACTTACAAGCAAGTAAAAGCTTTCATTTTGACATTTCAACAATATTCATTGCGACATTAACATTGTCGAACAGACACATTTTTCGAACATTTGAACCAATGGATTTGCAATATCCTTCGGAATTGTGGTTAATAATGAGTTACGTGATAAGGGTGCGGATGCCCTATAATCCCTTTCGCCTTTATTATTATTTAGGATTGTACGCCTTTATTATTATTTAGGGTTGTATAGTAACATAACACGTGTTAAGCAGTAGACCTTTTAAAAGATCTCAAAGTATCATATTAAAATTCATAAATATGTTTGTGACGTGAGACTATGTAGGTAGGAATAATGTTGTATCTGTTACAACATAGGTATGTCGTACAAAAATAATATTCGTTAGAACCGGTTAGGACCGTAGACTATTATTATTCCCTTACAAAACAGGTTTGAATTCCGAATGGTAAAGTTTAATTCATAATTCTCATGGATTTATTATGTACCATCGTGGACACTGGAAGTCGACTACTTTCAACCTTATTATTGCTTTAACGTTCATTGTTACTATTGTCATTTGGACTATGAGATAGAATTTTATGGTAACGTATCTTTTGAAGACGTATAAATTCGGAGAAAAGTTGATTTGTAAATTCGGTGCCGTTATCAGTGATGATAGTCATGGGACTCATGGGTAGAAGCGTAGCAGTGCCTGAATAATGCTAATATAGCGTGACCGTCTCGCAAATGATAAGCTTTCCCATATTTCGTGAAGACGTCAATGAAAGTCACATATTTTTTGTTCTGAACTGTAAAGAGAATATGAATAATTTCAAGTGGTTTGGTAGCTGGAGGCACTATGTTAAATTGAGGTCTAAATGGAAACCTGTCGTATTTAGCTTGACCGCAGATGATCTACCGCTTTTTTTTTTAGGATGGGAAATCATTAAATGACTTCTCCCTCCCGCTCTGATGATCTCCACTTGGGTTTTACTTACAATCCTACGTGTGTAAAGTATTAAGGAAACATCGAATTGGTACCTAGGCCTTGGTGTGTGAATAAGAGACGTACAAATATTGGTTCTAGGTTCCTTTTGTAAGAAGGAAAATTTCATGAGGATAACTCAACAGCAACAACGGTAATTCCCTGAGGGTGGCTACCAAGGACGTCATAACATTAATAACTAAATTAGTCAAGTATGAATAACATATACGGTAGGTATACCTACCTACATTTAACAAGGAAACCATATTGTTTTTGAAGTCAATGATTTAATGAAAATAATCAACGCGATTATCAATTTAACTAATCTACAGACATGATAATAGGTCTTTACCTATGAAAATGCCGTTTTGTATGAAAAAAATTAAACGATTTTTTTTCATGTATTTTTTATTTGTATTAATCGAAATAATCACCCATGCAATCAATGCATCTTTGCCAACGCAGTGGCAGTTTATTGATGCCCTTCTTAAAAAAAACAGCTGGACGGGAGGCAATAAATTCTTCAAAGGCATTTTGTACTGCCTCTCGGGTGTTGAATTTTTTTCCCGCCAAGAAGTTATCCAAATTCTGGAAAAAGTAGTAGTCTGTAGGCGCAAGGTCTGGTGAGTAGGGCGGATGACGGAGAGCTTCCAACCCCAGTTCTTGCAACTTGGAGACCGTCTGCTGTGCAGTATGAGGTCGCGCGTTGTCGTGCAGGAGCAGCGGAGACGAGCGATTGACCAATGCTGGTTGGAGATGTGCCAGCTTCTCCATCATTGAGTTCAGTTCTTCACAGTACACATCTGCAGTAATGCTCACCCCGTTTGGTAAGAAGCTGTGATGAATCACACCGGTGCTAGACCATCAAACAGTGACCATCATTTTTCTAGGGGTAGGATTTCGTTTAGGGCATTGTTAAGGTGCTGAACCAGGATCCAACCAACTTGCTGAGCGCTTGCGGTTATCAAACAGAATTCATTTTTCATCGCAGGTAACAATGCGGTTCAAAATTCCTTCATTTGTGGGTCTGTTGAGCAGTGCAAGGCACGTCTCGACGCGTACTTCGCGCTGGCGATCATTGAGTTCGTGGGGCACCCATTTGTCAAGCTTTTTTACCTTGCCAATTTGACGCAAATGGACCAATATTGTTTTGACGCTAACGTCGAAAGCTGCTGCTAATTCAGCCGTAGATTGTGTATCATCAGTTTCCACAATCGCCTTTAATTCGTCATTGTCGACCAAAGTCTTCGGACGACCGCGAGGTTTATTTTTCAGGTCGAAATTTCAAGAACGGAAGCGAGCAAACCAATAACAGGTGGTGCGTTGGTTTGTAGTGTTAGCTCCGTAAACGTCGTTGATGTTGCGTGCCGCTCGTGCCGCGTTGCTGCCACGACGGTACTCATATTCCATAATTACTCGAATTTTTAACGTATCCATGATGACGAAAAAGATTGAAATGCGATGAAAATGTAACACTAATCAATAAACAAATGACTACTTTTGGAAAAAGAATTCCGTGTTTTTAAAATAAAATAAATTTGAAACTAGAATTCTTAGACAAACAAAAATTATTTTGATTTGAAATGACCAGTACTGCAGAACGGCAATTTCATAGGTAAAGACCTAATATTAATTAAATAATTAATAAATCGTATTGTTAGCTTTCAATACTAAAGACTGATAAACGGTCTAAGCACCTTACGTATAAAATTAATGTTGTATTCACTCAATAATATCAAAATATCTCGACGATGACCGCGTTCATCACGCAGATAGATACCACAAAAATGTATGTCAATGACCTCCAAACTATTTGTGTGGTCGCGGACAAATTAACAGATCCAAATACACTAGTGACAGAAGTAAGTGGCATAGTAAGATGAGATGACAAAATAATTCGACTGCTACTAAAATTCACTCATTTGTGGCCTTGTGGGCGCGTCCCTATGTGTGTGAGTGAGCTCGTTGCCATGCAATTTAGATTTCGAATACACGTGTGGCAGTCAGTGACTCCCTTTTTACGCTCTCACACATACATCCACAGACAGTGTGACGTGTAAACAAACACATAGCTCTGTATTATCAATGAAATGTTTTATTTATACTGAAGTACCGTTACATTATTATTCCATAAGGGGGAATGGCTATGGTAGCCCGCGAATTTCAAATTTTCTTACAGTTCTTGTAATTTCAAGGTCAGTATTAGGTTTTATGATCAAAATATGATTCGCGACGGTAATACTATTTATATACAGAATTTCAAGTATTGAATCACCAATACCATTCTCAAAGTTGAAATTAGCATATTGCATAACTACCTTTTTTATGAAAAACTGACATTTGAGGCCAGTTTTAACTTCGAGAGTCGTATTGAGAATCTTACGTCTTGCGGCAATAATTTTGTACAAATACAAATAGTTTATTTTCTTTAACAAGATTTGTACAACATAGCTAGTGGTAGGAGTGTCCTTTTAAGCAAACAATTGCCTGTGAAATTTTTATATAATTTTAGGTACATGCATATTTTTTACAGCCGTGAATCCTGAACTTTGATCTCCATACAGCCTGACACTGAGCTACAAATTGCAATAAACATGAATATTTAAATTTCGCACGCAGCGCGCTGCCTTGGCGCATACCATCCTCCCAAAGCATCCTCCATAGTATGCCTTTACTTATAAAATGTATGCGTTTAACTAGTAATTTGCCTTTATAATCCATGGAAAAACAAACGATAAGATAAGTTAATTTCCTTTACCCTCATAATCACGTTACAGTTTTAATAAAACTGAATTAATGTTTGTAAAGATTTATTGTGTTATTTAAACCTAGTGCTTTGTTTTAGATAAATGGGCCATTTTTATGATGAAGATAAAGTTTTACATTCCGTAAACACTTTTGTGCATGCATAATATACCTACATAGGTACAGATATGTGCAAAAATATATTTGGAAACCTAACAACGTTCACACAGCGAGTTTCAAAAGCTATTTTTGACCGAGTTGTAATTGTGAAATATTTCAAAACTAAATACCTAATCATATTTCTGCTTTCAGCTGCCTGGTATGTAGGTAATCTATACAAATACCTAAATAAATTCGAAGAGTCTATTTGTAATGTCCAAATAACAGGATTTTACTTAATGCATAACAAGAAATTGTTTACAGTAGAAAAAAGATTGGTATCAGTTTGTTCTGCGGCTTATCGGCTTATCTCAAAAACAGCTGGACCAATTTTGCCAGGACTTTTACTGACAAATATCTGATGTCATAAGGAGTAAGTTAGGCTAAACTTTTTGTCCCGAGAAATAATTTGTATGAAAATCTTAATGCGGTTCACAGAATACACCTACTTACCAAGTTTCAACAGCATAGCTCTTATAGTTTTGGAGAAAAGTGGCTGTGACATACAGATGGACAGACAGACAGACAGACATGACGAATCTATAAGGGTTCCGTTTTTTGCCATTTGGCAACGGAACCCTAAAAATCCTCGATATACCTAGTATAGAAATTAGCTTTTAAATATCATCTGTTTAGATATGACTGCAGTAGTTGCGTTAAGTATGTCATGTCTAATATATCTTCTGAAATGACATCATGACTAGATTGTGTCATATTTATATGAATGCGTTCATTCAAGGCCGGTTCCCAACGGCTAGCTGGAACGAATGAGGGGAGAAAGTATTATAATCGTATTACTTAACTATGAGGGTAGAAAAATGACGTCATGTGCCATTCCGAGGGAGCATACTTCATGCATAAGAATTAGGTTAAAGCTCTCAACATTGATGATACATTCATGAATATAGGACGCAGATATAGATAGACTTTGTAGGTACATTTGTTTTACAATTTACCAAATAGCCATCAGGCATCAATTTACCTGCGTCGTTTTGTATTCTAATTAGCAAGTTATTTGTAAAGCCATTGTTTTGCAGACTAATCTATGAACGTTTTCGAAAATTATAGGTCATCATTTGCCTAGCCTTTTTTCAACCATGTTGGGGTCGCCTTTCAGTCTAACCAGTTGCAGCTAAATACCAGTATTTAACATGGAGCGACTGCCAATCTGACCTCTACAAGCCAGTTACTGGGTAGCACCCACCCAGTGAAATATCCCTTGGTAAAACTGGTTATCTCACTTTCGGGCTTCTGACCACGTAAGAACTGGCACGAGTGACAGATGGGACCAACGGCTTAACGCGCTTTCCGAGGCACGGATAGGTCTTGTTATGTAATGATGGTCACCCATCCGCGGACCAACCGCGGCAAGTGCAGCTTAACCTGATCCATCCTGTTATTATTTAACCACATGTCTAGGCAGTATGCTAAAAATACTATCATATTATTGTTAAAATAGGGGCTGGTTGCCTATAGGGGTAAGTAGACTAACTACCAAAAACTCCTCAGCGGTCTTTAGTCTTTTTAACATGAGGGTACCTCTCAATTCCCTCAAATTTGTATAAAGCATGATTATACAAATATGTATTACTAAGTATTCATTGTGAAGAAACATCATGTGGTAAGCCTACAATGGTCAATCTGCCCGGTATTGGGATTAGTTGAAATTTTTATGTTTTTCAGCACAATATGAGGTCCTGGCTGGAGGCCTTAATTTATTAAGGTAGCCACAGGCAAGTCCGGTTAAGCAACCGAAAACCTCATAGGTTGACCTGCGAGATGTGATTTCCAAAAAAAATTTAATAACCATGAATAAATATTATAATATAGATATTATTATTTTTTTACAGGTTAATACTTTAATAGAGTCACTATGAAATAAAGTCATTTTTATACACGTAAAGCTTAAAATATAGACCAATAACTGTAAAGATAGTCAAACAGTCTCACTCTTCTTTTAAGTCAGCTATTATTTAAAAAGTAAACCGAATATTTTATTTACGAATTGAGACCAATGACATACCTACGTCACAGCAGATGTTTTAGGAAAGTCAACTAACTTTATTTTTCATCATTTCGTGGTTTTTCAGACAAAATCTATTTTCCTCTGTCTAGACTGTTATTCTAAAATCTTCAAACGTTGAAAAACAGTCTCTGAATGGGTAATGATGCGTGTCAAAAGTTAATTTGGTATAAACATCCTTCATGGTAGTTTTTATTGGACGTGTGAGTATACCTATCTATTTTACTTGATTTTTTAAATAAGTACACAGTACTTACGTAATATTTCCTGGTTATTTTTATAACCTTTACTAATACTAGCTTTTGCCAGCGTTTTCGCCCGCGTGGAGGTCAAAAATAATCCCACGGGAACGTACTACCGGTATAAAAAGTACCCTATGTTTTAATCCAGGTTATAAAGTATCTGCGGGCCAAATTTCATCCATATCCGTAGGGCCGTTTTTGAAAGATTTAGGAACACACATCCAAACTTTCACATTTATAAGTATAGGATAGTAAGTAGATAAGAAGGTAATAAAACTGAATTTGCAGTTTTAATATTTCTGACGTGACGATATTATTGTGGAACGTCCCAGTTCATAAAATATATGGAAATACTTGCACGTTATAACGGTATGCGGTATTGTGAACGGAGAAAAACGTACATTAACTTCGCCGTTTTATAAGCCCTGGCTGGAGGCCTTAATTTATTAGGGCAGCCACAAGTAAGTCTGGTTAAGCAAACGAAAACCTCCTAGATTAACATGAGAGGTGTCATTAAAAAAAAAACGCTTTTCTAACGTGATAGCTATGTCCAATATGATCGTCACGTTAGTAGAAATGGTAATGGCGCACATTCTCTTTATAAACCCGTTAATAGTACCGTTTTGAAGACGTATTCTAGAATTTATTTATTTATTAACATTCTGTATCTCGCATTCGTGTGTTGACATTGTTGACATACAGATAGAACTAAGAGATATCAAACAGATACCTAATGTTGTTGCTGGGATGTTTTCAGTAACAGACAGACAGCAGTTTAAAATAGTTAGGGAAATTAAACTGCTGTCTATTAAAATTCATACATTTCAGCATCATTTCATTGACGTTAAAAGAAGGGAGACAATTTATAAGTTGGCCGGTAATTAATGGATAACGTATATAAAAACAATGGCTATTAAAAATAAACGTGTAAGACTACTTTTCGTGATATTTGTTTACTATTCAAACAAAACCTGATGAAAATTCTCATACTTACTTATGTGGCCGTATCGTCCAAGAATTTCAAATAAAGTGGATACATTGTATAGATTTTAGGTTTTCTGTAAGGGGACTCCAAAGGAATGATAGATGGACTGTAAAAATCTGGATAGAAATGGTGTGACTACCGAGATGACGATTAATAGAGAAGTGTGGAAGAAAAAGACGTATTGGGTACAATACCAATATCCCAATTTATTTGAAGACGGCAGTCTCCAAATAAATTGGGATACTGGGAGGAGAAAGATGATGATTAGGTTTTATTTTGTATTTCTTTTGAATAGCCGTAAGATCTTTAGTATCTTTCAATTCAAAGTTACCCATTGATAAAGTACAGAACACAGATATTCTGTATTTTGAGGCAAATTTGAACATCTTTCAAGACGCTCATCAATGTAATTTGGACCAGCATACTTACTGCGTAAAACACTATCAATCAGAATCTGAATCATGTCGAAGGATATAACTACTCCATTGCTTCATAAGTTCAATAAAAATGCCAGCTTAACGTGTTAATAACGCAATGAATGTTGTCGAACTGTTAAATTCCTACTGTTAGTGTGTTACGCAATTACACCACAGATAAGATAATAATATGTAAGTCTGTACTTGTTACCTCTGTTGGTTCTGTTTTACCAACCAATAAACATTAACGATTGTACAACAATGTACGGTCTTTACGATGAATTATTGCACCAAATATACTTACCTACCTTTTTGTAAGGAAATTACATCTCACAGGTTAATCTATGAGGTTGTCGGCTGCTTTTTTTTTTTTGGATGTGAAATCATCAAATGACTTCTCGGAGGGCATGTCAGACTTTTACTGACTAAAACCCACCCGTGTTCCTTCAGTTGCCTATGTGCCAGGGTCACGGTATCTCTTTCGAACAATCACGCAACCCCGGCAGGGTTGTCGGCTGCTCAACCGGCCTTGCCTGTGGCTACCTTAATAAATTAGGGCCTTCAGCCAGGGCTTATAAAGTTAAAACTAGAGCGAAAGAGCATCCCCTGTGGGGTACGGACCTCTGCTTAGGGAATCGCTGGAAGAGGACAGCAAGGGACGGGCTGGATCGGACTGAACATAATTTCCTCCCTAATATTGTATTGTTTATAGAACTTAAAATTCATTTACAGCCTTGTTAATCTACTGGTGGCAAGAGCGACTGTTGAGTATAAGATTCCTGAGTCGGACGAAGAGTTATGCAATTTTTCTATTAAGAAATTTTACTAGTAGCCTGGAGATTAATCAAAATCCGAAATCATTTATTCTAGCACTATTTGAACGATAACAGTACTTAAAACAGTTCTCCAAAAAGCCCATCACTACTTCCTTGTGATTTAGTTGCGAAGAAGTGGCACAACAAACTCCCCACCATAATTATTGTAATACGCTATCTCCCTATTGGGGCATAAAAGTAGGTAGCAAATGTAAGTTTACACTTTTGAAAAATCACGACATCAAACAAGTACTCTAATAAAAAATATGTACTCTAATCTGAAAGCTGTGGTCGAATTTTTTAGTTCGACGCTTTACGTCTTCTAGAGGGTGCCATATTCAATTTAATATGATGAACTAGCGACACAAAAACTATAACCAGCGGACGTTCAACGCTTCCAAAGATACTTCATTTGTCAAATTATTATAAGGAGTTTTGAAGTTATGAGGGAACAGATGAAGTTACACACATACCGGTCAAAATCATAACCCTCCTTTTTGCTTACACTAGGATATGCTTCTGCCTATCCTTTTGTAAAATACAGGCGTGATATTATTTTTACGTAACCATACTTTTAAAACGTGTATAACGTAATAGCCTAAAAGCCGAACGGTGCTTCGTTTTAACGAACCCGCAGGAAGTCGGTTGTGGTTTTTTTCCGTGCTCGGATAAGCCGTCAAGTGTTAATTCCTAATAGCGTTGATACCGGTTTTGACTAACAAGTAGTAAAATCGATACCAGATATGTAGGTAGGTGGTTTGGGACTTTTTAATGACCCTCATGTTCTTTTTCTTTTTTTCAAAATAATAAATGAACTCTTGACATAGCATCAGTATATACATATAGATACTAATGCCTTTTTTAACAGTTTTATGTGCACGATGGCCTAGTATGTGCTTAGTAACAACAATTAACAATAATCAAAAAACTATCAACACTGTCAATGAACAATTCAACACACACGTTACATTGCCGCAAATGTTACGCCCGCGCCGGTATCATAATCGTATTGATACTGTACATACCTACAGTCTTGTGCTATTAAGATAAATTATTCTACCAATCCCGATTTTTTTTCATTAGTTTAAACTTGACACTGTGTTCTTCGTCAAATCGATAAACAATCACTATAAGTAAACAAAAAACCACTCAAATATTCAGAATCAATATCCTTTTAGGCAGCAAACTTGTTAGTAAAACCATTGAAATTACGAACACGTACACGCCACAAAAAATCTTAAACGCTTCAACATACATAGATCATAGTTTTTTTGTAGGAGTAACAAGTTTTTACTGAATCGCCCACAAGTATCTCGTAACCAGCGTTACGACAGAAAAAGAGAAAGCTTATCAAATAACAACGTCTATGCGTTAATTCCTACGATTCCTGGCCCTGAGAAGCGTCATGCCCTATGAACGCACCATTCAAAAAACTGGTCGTTGTCAAACGTTTGTATCAGATAAAGAATGGGTTAGTTACTTAGTATGCTGTTATACAAAGTATTCGGAATATTTTAAGCGTTTTGTGATGACATAATAACTATGATACATTGATGTTTTTGTTAGTAAGCAACAAAATTTTGGATAAGTATATTCACGGTACGATGATGTCATAGTAAAATTAAACAGCCCAATAGTCTGAAGATGAGGTCACACAGAGCACTTAAATTCATAAACCATAGATAGATTTTTACATCTAGAACTGTCTATGTAGCATATAACACTGGACTACCGTTTACCAAAGGTGGTGAACGGACTTCTAATAAATGAATGCTTAGTTATAATATTACCAAGTTCTAAGTCAACACCCAACAAATCTGTAGACGTCAGGCATAATAATCTCGAGTTACCGCCGCGTAGCGAAGAGGCCATTTTACTATTCGAGGCACGCTTTATAAGAATCGAACCCTAGACCTCAACCGAACCGACTTGAAGATTGGCACTCAATTTTAGGTTAGTTTTATTTTGTTTTCTAATTAATATTCTTGCTAAACATTACAATACACGAATTCATATAAAATAAACAGTATGGAATGTAAATAAATATAAATTCTATGATATCACACAGTTGGTTTACCAAGCTTAATAATAACTTAGAAGTACGCATAATGACCTTGACACAGTACCTGAAAAGCGGCGTCTCTGCGATTATTTACACGCACTGTAAACAGTAAACTGCATTGAAGCAAAGAAGTTCCTTGAGCGATACGGTGGCACGGGTTTTAACACAGATTTGACAAAAAAGTACTGAATCTAGAGCGACCTTGTCGCTTTTCGCGCGACGAAAAGCTAGGTTAATTCACGTTTACACAATCGGCGCACAGTTGAGCGGTTAGCACTGGGCACGTGGGGCTGTGGTGCGATACAGGCGGCGCGCGCGGCGTTCTATGGTGGACTGTTCAACACCACGGATGGGATGGGGTCGGGGCCGTCCAAACACTGCACTACCTACTCTCCACTAGTATGTCTATGTCGCCGCCATCGCCACGATACAAACACGGCCGATCAATTCGACGACAGCTCTCGAGATATTTTTGTTTGTTGCTCCGGTTACGTATGCTAATGTGACTCAAATCGAATGAAGAATTTCTATTGTGTGAATGTAAAACACAGTTTTGTGTCGTTCCAATTTATTCCTTGTTTTTGTTTAAACAAGATAGAATGTTTTTTTTTTACTAAGATTTTGAGCCTTGGGCCTTTTCAGTATTCATTTATTTATTATTGCTATTTAATTTTTCTCACATTATAATTTTATCGTGGGATAAGTAGTGTTAGCTGGTCACAGTTGCGTCAGTCTCGGCACGATGCGTCACCGTGGCGGCAGCGGGGCGCGACCCACGCGCCTCGCAACGCTCTCTTCGGCGTCGCTAGCTCATCCACCGAACATCACAGTTCTGCTACGTAATTTTCCTCGCACGTGTCTGACACACTTTATATTCGGCGTGGACCGTCGTTTAGATGCGAAGCGAATTTGACGTTTATGCGCGACTAAAATATTTATCTGAAAACCATAATTTTGATTTATTTTTTATTTTGTATTTCGAATTGGCCTGAATTTTTATGGATTATCTTGAGTCTTTTACAGTTTTTTCGTGCCATCTTGCAGCAATATCGTCTGCCTATAATATATTTTGAGCTTGACGATATCACCGCATTCTATACCACCATGATGGACCGTAAAATCAGCTTCCACTCCCTATACATTTTTTTAAAACTATCTGTTAATACAGAACATTAATTCGATGCGTATTCATACCTATATCCATTTTCCTACATGATTCATTAAACATTATTCACGAAAACCATTCAGAGTCACCATGTATATCCCACTGGGAGAGAGAATGTTCTCGATCGTAGTTTATAAAATCCTGAGAGCCCGACGTTTGGAGTTCCCTGCCGGGCTTCAACCTTGGAAGTCAATGTTTATTATGCTACAGTTCAAGGCCTTCAACGCTACTGCTTATTATGTAGAATAAATACAGTAGCCGTAGTGTAAACTGTGCACTATGAAGCCCATGCATCGTGTGACTAATGAGGAGTCGAGTGACCTTTTCTATTACTGGAATCGTAAACGAACTATATTCTGTGCTTATGGCTGTGGTTATGCACGTTAGCGCATTCACAATTGGTACTCATTTAAAAAAAAACGTTATTTTTTTACGACTAGGTACTTTTTTATCTAATTGGGTACTGCACTGTGTAAACGGGTTATGCACAGTGTAAACGGGTTAGTTTACAAAAGGATTAGTTTCTCAAATATCAAATAGCATTTTGCAGACCCGATTTCAGAACAGAGAGGTAATTATGTAACAGTCTGAACAGTAGGAATGGCTTACATTTTGGATGTTCAACGACATTAATTGCGTTATTTACGCCGCTATCCGGATATATTTTTCAAAATTGTCAAGCAAAGGGTTAGCAATATCCTTCAAATGATTCAGATTCTGTTTGAAAGGGTGACGCAGTTAGGGTGCTGAGGTCCCTTTATTTAATGGGATAAAACGTAATTGGATAATAGACATACTGTTCTGCCGACCCTTTGAGGAAAAGAGGCGTGATATTATTTTATGTTATTTCCTGTATTGTAATAATAATATACCCGGAAATATTGAAATGCGCGTAAGCAGGATGTATTCCATTTATTAATATTACCCCTATATGAACACGTGCAGCAGTAAATTATTGGTAAGAACTTACTTTTCTCTTTTAGTTTTTACTAAACACGAGACGATCGTCCGGCTGCGAGATGGGTTATCGGGTTGGGTCCTTTGACTGGCCTGTTAGTCTAGTGGTTAGTGACCCTGACTGCAAAGACTGAGCTCGTGGGTTCGATTCCCACCCAGGACAAATGTTTGCGTGATGAGCACAATCATTTGTTCTGTGTCTGGGTGTAATTTGCCTATAACTAGCTTTTGCCCGCGGCTTCGCCCGCGTGGATGTCGGAAATTATCGCAAGAGGACGTACTACTGCGGTTAATGTATTAAGAATGCATTAATCCAGGTTATATAGGTAATAAGAGAGCAGTTGAGTGAGAGCAGCGGTGGCTCAGTGGTATCAGCCTCGACTTACGAATTGTAGGTCATGTGTTCGAACCCAGGCAGGCCATTTACTTTGTGTAAATATTCTCATCAGTATTGCTGTCAAAACGGTGAAGGATAACATCGTGAGGAAACCGGCATGTCCTAGAACCAAAAATTCGAAGACGTGTGACATCTACCAACCCGCACGCCCAGTGCGTGTTGGTAGATTACGGCCCACTCCCTCTCACCGAGAGGAGGCCTGTGTCTCAGTAGTGGGAATAATATAGGCTGATTATATATAGGTAATAAATACTATCTGTGTGCCATTTTCGACCCAGTAAGCCATACTTCGCGGTCTCTTACTTGAAATGGTATTTTGAGTATAACGAACACACATGATATTCGCATTTACTATGAAGCCAAAGTAATATGAATTACAATCCTACTAATCCTGCACTACCCGACCGCTACCAACCAGTACGGCTCGCGACCGGCTGGACGCGGGACGGCCCGCTAGCCGCTCTGCGGCGATTTTATTATAATCTCTGATATCTTCTAAAATATTCATTTTAATGATATGCTGTAAAGGGCAGTTTTGATCTACATGAAATGCACAATGTATCTAATGTACTTAATTGTATAAGGATGTATGCTGTATTGCTTAAAATCGCTTCGTAAATAGGCCATTATTTCTCTTAAAAAGTAAAGGATAAAAAATGGTTATTGTGGGTTATCCTTAAGAGATAGACATACACCATCGCGGACTTTTTTGTAGACCTTTTTAAGGTGTACAATACTGTAGTACATTATTTTGATCTATTTCGTGGGATTCAGCCAGCGTTCACAATGTAAGCGCAAAAAAATGAGTTTATTGATGACATCACATTAGAAATCTCTAAAATTATCAGCGTTTCTTTACTACATTATCTATGTTATATACATACAAACCTTCCTCTTGAATCATTCTATCTATTAAAATAATCCGCATCAAAATCCGTTGCGTAGTTTTAAACATATAAGCATACATAGGGACAGACAGACAGCGAAGTGACTTTATTTTATAATATGTAATGATAATGATATTTATGTATTTAGAAATATATAAGTACGTTTATCAGTTATCTGGTTACCATAGTACAGGCTCTGCCTAGTTTGGGATCAGACAACGTTGTGTTGGTTGTCCTAAGATATTATTATTATTCATTGACATTACTCAGTACCCTAGGGTTCTGGACCTTTGGAAGGCGTACGAGGGGCCGAAGCTAACTCGCAGAGGCCCCTTAGACAATTTTAAATGACGAGGGGGCACGAACAGACGATTACCCTTGTATGCACTATGCAAGTGCACCCAAGGACAATCTCCGGTTGGAGCAGAACTATTACAGAATATGGAAACAATGCAAATTAGGCTATGGGTTTGGATGGCTATAGTGGATTGGTAACCGCAACTATGGAAGGACTATGGCCCCTGCCTAATCAATGTTTTGTATACACGGATAAAATGGCAGGGGGTGACTTGCACACTCAATAATGGGCCCCCGGAAAACGTCGCTGGCATATAGTGACGCAGCGACAAGGGGGCAACACTTCCTGAGGTGCTTGAGAAGTGGAGAGGTATTCCACGGCTTTCAGAACAATCCCAGAGCCCGGAAGATGGTCAAGTCCCTACGAGCACTTACTGGAATACTTCCTTTCCCCGAGCACGTTTGCTCTTGCGAATCTCCACTCAAGCCAGCCAATAAAGGCAAGAATGAGGTGGGAGCTCTGAACCTCGTCAGTGTTCACTCCAGCCGGCCAATAAAGGCAAGCCAGAGATGAGGAACAAGAATTCTCCCAGGAGATCGGGTCCGTGGGGTCGCTACTGCCCAACAGCTCGCCACATGCTGCATGCTGCCCTGCGGGTTTATTATTATTATTAAATTTATTATTATTATTATTATATTGTTACCATCGTGGGCAAAACGAATTAGGCTGGCACAGAAGCGTGGGAAGTGGTACAAGAAAAGAGGAGCAATGCTCAGCAGCAAAGCCAGAAGAGTCACTAATGAGGCGAAGAACTCACACTCGTTCTTGTATTTGTATGTTGTATAGGGGTAAATATCTGGCTTTCCACCTGGTGGTAAATGGCCACGTCGCTTATTTGCAAACGCAGGTCCTTTACTAGAAGCTCAAAGGTCAGCTATCTCACCCTGCGTCCTAATCGTGTGACTGCCGCGAATACGCGATTACACGGTCATTTTCCTGAGTGGTGACGTACATACGTGACCTGAATGTTGATTGATCGCACGTGTATGTCATATTAAAACCACGTAACATGGACGTAAAAATATCGTGGCAGGCTTTTATAGCGCACTGGAATTTAAACTCTCGGCGCTGCACTGAGCAATGAGAATTCAACTGAGTGTATCCCACCGTATCGAAATAAAAACTTAAATAAAAAAAGAAATAACAATTGACTCCCTCAAAAAACCACTACAAAGTCAAAAATAACTTTAATTTCGGAAGTCGGTGTCTTAGGATCTGTATTTAAGGTTTTTTTTTGCCCGGACTTCCGAAATTAAAGTTTTTCACTTTGTAGTGTTTTTTTTTAAGGAAAACGGTTGTTTTTTTTGGTTTTAGTTATGGTATGTACCCCGCACTAATCTAATCGCGTTATTCGTCCATTTGTCACGCACATACTTAATGCAAATTTAAGACGTATATGGTTTTCACGTGGATCCCATTGTCAGAATGTAACCAAATTAAAATGGGAGCACACGGGAAGTAGCAAATTTCAAATAAAAAAAGAATCATCAAAATCGGTTCACCCAGTCAAAAGTTCTGAGGTACAAACACAAAAAAAAAATACAATCGAATTGAGAACCTCCTCCTTTTTTTGAAGTCGGTAATCCCACGATATTATTACATTCATATGGACGTCGAATAACTGTATGAATAGTGGGATGATGACGTGTAATCCCAAATTGTTACCTAAAATCTCGTTCTGATCATTGGCGCGTGAATAAGACCTCAATGTTGTTGAAAGTGACAACATTGAGGGGGATTGAAGGGGTCGGTGAGTCAGAAAAATAAAGCCATTCTGAAGCGTAATAAGTAGCAATGGAGAAGAAATGGCGAGATACTTCACTGACAAAATATGTTTACAAAATATTGTATTCATAGTTCATGTCGACATGATACATGTGAGCTTGAAACAGAACGTTAGAAGCGTCCGAATTTCAAAGATAAAAAATAAATTCCAATTATAAATTAAATTAAAATAAGCCGTGGCAGCTAAGAGTTGACCAGTTACTGACGGAAACCGTTCATGAAATTGACTCATAGATAAATTGCAAGACTTTATCTTAATCATTTTGATGGGAGCTAAATTACCCAAAACATACGCAACCATCAGCGACATAGTGAGTGTGTCCTGGCATATTCAAGTCAGTGAAAGAGTTCAAATTAAATAGCTCCGTAAATAGTTAGCTTTATAGTATGTCACTATGTATGTAGATATAATGAACTTTAAACTAGTTTCAATCAAACAAATACCTTTAAACTAATCTGAAGTAATACCCGAGTTTTGAGAGAGGTTGTATAATGCGACCCTAGTGCCTCCTTTGCTATCTTTTCACTTCTCAATGGCTGAGCAAGCGGTGCAAAGGATCTTAAGCTCCCATCGGAGACTGAAAAGGTCACCACTTGTTGCTCTCGGCTTTTCGAGAGCTCTCAGCCTTTGGTCTCGATTGTTGTAGTTATTCCAAAGATGGCTAGAAATGGACAATTAAACGAACAGGTAACGAAGATTTTCAGGTGGTAGCTATAGATACTAGCTACGCAACTAAATCTGTTTTACTAGTACACAGTACTAAAGCCGTGGACAGCCACGGCTTTGCTCACGTGACGGTGTATTCTATTGGCATTATAATTTATAATTTAATCGGAACGTGAACTCATATCCTCAGCAACATCGATTTAGGTATATTGCTAGTAATAGGTACATCTTTCATTTAAGTACCTACATAAACAAAAGAAAAAGTTGTTAATTCTTAATCATTCCTGGGTTCCGACATTAAAAAGCGTTCTCTTTAAATAAAACTTGAATGGTAATTTCTTTTACTTCTTTGAGAGCTTTATCCGCCGATTAAAGAACAAAGGTGAGGGATTATGCAAAAATATACGTTAAATGATAAATTATTATTATTTTGAAAGTAGGTTTGTACAAACACTTTGATACGTCAATCATATTTTGAAAACTGGATGAGTCACTGTTTCATAATTCTGACTACCCTGAGAAGATATGCCGAAACAAATCAGAGTTCAATCCCTTTTAAAGTCCAGACACAATCTTAGTCAAATCATGTGAAGATCATGTAGACTAGTGTTTGTAATGGTGTTTTGCACAAAAAACCGTACAGATTGAGTGGACCTGTCCAGTTAGTGCAGGCATTTTCCGAAGTCGTCCCAAGTAGCAAAATTTGGCCCTGTAAGTATCCTAGGAGCATGTATTTTGCAGCCCTATAGAAATCCTACAAGGGTTTATAGAACCGCATTTGGGCGCAGTTTATAGGACTATTACGCCCTATAGTCGTTTTTTTACAGTCCGGTAAAGTGCAATTCGATTTTATAATTATCTTATTACGTGGTTTTACATGATATAATTGTCCTATAAAGATCCGGTAAACACACTGAATAAGCGCGATTAGTCCTCTAACGATCTGGTGCGTGCAGCTACTGGTGTAATTGATCCAACAGTTGTTATTGAGATGCCATCACTAGAGCATTCGTTCTTCATTCATTTTGACACGGTGAAGTGCTGGTGTCATAAGAAAAAATAAAATATTTTCAAAGGGTTAGTACCTAATCAACATTATAATATCTATTTGCATAACATAGGTAACTATTGTCTTTTGACTGTTGTGTAAAGAATGCCTACTCAACTTGCGAAATTAATTTTATTGGTAAAGTGTTGGACGATAATAAACATATCTTCATGCCCCTTTAAAACTAAGCATATTTATTATTTGTTCATTCGATAATAATTAACAAATACTTAAGCCGCCATAGGATCTGGAACACGTGTCATATTATTGCATTACCAAAACTTATATAAAACAATTTAGTCAAAGCTAAGACTACCTCAGGATATACCTACTTCGCCACCATATTTAAGTTTTAGGGTTCTTTTAGAGAAATACAACAGAAAGAACCCCGCATGCCAATACATGTAGTATAATGTTTTAATCAGAACTACTATTTTCAGAATAGTGACAGAATTACTTGGAAACGATTTTACATATCTCTTTAAAATTGATTTCGACATAGATCAAGAGTAGACAGCAGTGTAGGGATGCAAAACGGTGATATATTACGTCATGTAATTTTAAGTTATTTTTTTCGGTAAAACGCTTTATTTGCGTTTTGATATGATTATGACGAGAATGGGATCAAATAAAGTTCAGTTAAGACTGAATGTGAAATATTATTTTTAATAGCCCACTGACTTACATTCTCCCGCAATTCATAATTTTTTTCAAAGTCAGAATGGTTACCATCATCAAATTCACTATCACTGCTTCCGCTATTATTTTCATTATCTTCTTGATTATAACAAGTACCAAAACAATTATCTTCGCAGTGTTCTAGATCTATTTTAATTTCACGTTGTACGGAACCATCACAAATTTCCGCACACCCACTTTTATTCAAGAAGTGTTTCAACGGGTACTCTGATCCCGATTTCATTTCAAGGTACTTTTTTGCAACTCTTCTTCAATAACTGCCTCTACGCTTAAATCGTTTCCACTTGTTTCAATCCATTTTTATTTTCTCTTGCTTTCTCTAACAAATCACAAAATAAAAACAAAATGGTTGATTACTCTAGTAATAGCAAATGTAGGACACATATAAGTACAACCTTACCTATAAGAATCGGAGAGCATACTAGTTTTGTGCTAACAATCCATTAGAAGTCAGGACTAAGACAAATCATTCCTATAATATCCTTGACCTATAGCAGCTATTTCGATGCCGTTTATAGAAGTGCATGTCGAATAGAAGAATGAAACGAGACGTTAACAAAAGCAAACAATCATATTAAATGCATTTGTAGGATCAAAAGCGACACTTTGCTTATCAGTTATATAACATGCGCTTATTAGATTGCAAGTTCTAGTAAGAATTGTATAAAATAATCCTGTAAACGTTTATAAAACTAGTTATAGAATCGTATGTACTTATAGCGCAAATCGTCTTGTAAGATGCAGTTGTAAGATTGCTGATCTTAGTCAAAGCGTCTATTAGATTCCTATAAAAGGTTTAGTCTTATAAGTCTATTACTATAAGAGAATTTTGCTACTTGGGGTGCAACACAACTTAGAACTTAACGAGTTAAACGATTCTACAAATAACACCAAAGAGAAGACATTTGGGTAGGCCGCATAAATTACTTAAACTCCCAGAACATGATTAAAACACAATGCGGAAAAGAAATTAAAAAAAGACCCTCTACGTGAATTAAAACAATTATCTGGCGAGAGATACATGTACAAACGAAGTCGCGGGCAGAAGCTCACCAACATCATTCTCTTGCCATTACCCCAATTTATTTGTGGTCGGCGCAACATGTCTTTTTCTTCCACACTTCTCTATTAGTCATCATCTCAGTCTGGCAGAAGCTACGAGTAGTTTAATATACTTGACAACGCAACGTGTTAGTAAAACATCTACAAAGACATATTTTTTAGACTGTGCTGATGATGGAAACTGTTAAATTGCCGGAATGTAAGATATTTGATTGACCTGTCCTCTGTCGGTTTTAATATTGATTAATGTTGCCAAAAGATATCTTCAATACAAGTCATTCCAGCCAGAGCTGTGAAAAATATCTCATTTGCCCGGTATCGGCGGCAATTTTGTTGTTCTTTAACCGCAAAAAGAGGTGTGTGTGGGTTTGACCGCCATGTGTGTTTGTCTTTTAATTAGTTAGGTTTTTCAATTAGAAATTTCTTAGAGTTTGGATGTTGGCAGTGTGATATCACGTTTAGCCGTTGGTCCTGCGCCTGATCTCTCTCCGGTCGTGTTGGATTGCCGTCCCGTCGGACTATGAGAGTAAGAGAAAAGGGAGTGCTCCTGAGTCTGCGTACATACTTGTGAACCATAACATCTTCCGCGCTGATGGCTAGTCTGCGTTGTAATTAGTGTTCCAAAGGACTCAAGTCTTCGAGTCTTAATTTTAGAGACTCGGCTCAATTACGCACGACTCAGTGTGCTCAAAAGGCTCGGAGACTAGAGTCAAGCCGAGCCCGAGTCATTCTAAAAAAGGACGCGAGTCTTAAAAAGGACTCGAGTCTTAAAATGAACTGGAGTCTTAAATTAAAGAAAAACTCGTAACATGAAGATGAGACTTGTAGTTCGTCATCCGAAAAAACTCTAATAACTCGTCAGATTTTTTTGTATTATAACCACTCATTTGAACTTAACACCTTCTATTCGAGACTTTTCGAATGATGAGCTACAAGTCTTATCTTCATGTTCCGAGTTTTCTTTAAGACAGTTCATTTTAGAATCGAGTCCTTTTAAGACTAGAGTCCTTTTAAGACTCAAGTCCTTTTTTAGACTCGAGTGCTTGACTCTAGACTTGGAGCCTTTCGAGCACACTGAGTCTTGCATAATCGAGTCGAGTCTTAAAAATGACGACTCGAAGACTCGAGTCCTTTGCAACACTAGTTGTAATTGGCCGCCATGGCCGCAATTAGGGCTTGCAATATCCGTTCATTTTTACTATCCGGATAATACGAATATTAATATTTTACTATCCGGAGTATCCGGATAATGTGGATAATACGGTTATTTTTAATTTTTTATATAAATAAAACTGATTAACTTTTGTAACATGTTTAATCAGTCTCTCAAGCAAAATGAGAAAGAAATAATAAACTATACCAATATTTCAAGTAATAATCACATTTAATCGTTGGCGATCGCAGTATGGTGGTAAAATGCATAGAGAACGCTGCTGCCCATTCTCTAGTAAGTCCCTTAGTCGCTTTTTACGACACCCACGGGAAGAAATGGGGTGGTGTTATTCTTTACGTCCGGCACCGCACGGTACCTAATAATCAACCTATTTAAAATATAATAATTAAATAAAATATCACTTTCCCTGGTAAATCAGCTCAATTTGTTAAATAATAGTATTAATCAAATTTAATAAAACAAAAATGAACAAAATATCTCAAAATAATCAAATAACCCTTCATAATATAATGTTACGTAATTCTTAAATGATTTTTTATACAAATTCTGGTAATACGATCTTAAAAGCTTAAGCTGTCTAATGAATCTTCTTTCATGGAAGTTCTTAAATGGTTACATAAATATCCTGTAGCAGAGAACACTCTTTCTGCTTCAACGCTGGTCGGTAGTATTGATAAAAGTAGATTGTAAACCCTTTCTAAACTGCTGCTTCTCTGACCATTGTCATCAAATAGCGCCATCTCTACTCGAATTGTGGTGTCTAAATCATTTGTTGAAGAAATCGGTCGCTGCGCAGAAGATGGCTGACTCATACACCGGATTATTTTTTCTCGTATTTGCGTTTTAATTGATACGCTTACAGTTGAAGAATAACAACCTTCTGTATTCTGTGTATTGTCCGCTGAAGTTATGACTGTTTCATCTGGTTGTTGTGCATCAAAAAATTTAGAAATAATTTTAACAATCATCAGTCTCACAGATTCGTTTGAAGGATTTTCAAAAGGAAGGAAGTCTATAGCAAACAACTGGCAAGAAGTAGGTTTGCCATTTTGAACTTATCTGATGACAACCGAACTCAACCGAAATCAATGATTGGCTTGGCTGACTAGTCGGCTATTTTGCAGCCGACTAGTCGGCTAGGCGGCCAAAGTCTAGTTGGCCCA
The DNA here is from genome assembly GCA_932294355.1 of Aporophyla lueneburgensis. Taxonomy (NCBI): domain Eukaryota; kingdom Metazoa; phylum Arthropoda; class Insecta; order Lepidoptera; family Noctuidae; genus Aporophyla; species Aporophyla lueneburgensis. The sequence goes on along the minus strand of OW028746.1, from coordinate 12,294,793 downwards.
TCTCTAATAAATAACGTAATAACAATTATGTACTCCACAGTTGGCAGCTTTTTATTTAATATTTAAAAAATAACTATCCGTAACATCCGAAAACTCCGGATAGTGATGCAAGTGAACTCCGGATTTTAAAATCACCGGATATCCAGATAATACGGATATCCGGATATCCGGATTGCAAGCCCTAACCGCAATACGTTCTGCAGATCTATATTCACCTGACAGGGTCGCGAGATTTGTTCGAAAGAGTTATCGTGGCCCTAATATATAGGCAAATGAAGGAGCACGGGTGGGTTTTAGTCTGTAAAAGTCTGACACGCCCTTCCGCTCCACCCAGAGCGAGAAACGTCATTTGATGATTTCACACCGACAAAAAAGAAAAAGGGCTATATTCAGATGGTTAAAAACAAATGCAAGAAATCCCAAAATTATAAAGTATAATATCGTACGGATCATCGCCACATAAACGGCCAAACAATATTTTGTAGTTCATCATTTAAATATGTTATCAATATTCATTAGGCACGAACACTATGAAAAAGTTGATAAATAATTTTATCTAGTCGCTTATCGTACAATTCGAAATATAAGCTGCAATACGAGTTTATATTGACGTTTTATAAAAACACAATATTGGTATTTGAAACTAGAATCATATTAGAACACTTATTGAAACTTTTTTTTTCTCCCAATACGATAAAAGTCAAATCCAAGAAGTTAATGACCAAAGAGTCCTACTTCAATAAATTTGATCTAATGGAATGCATATACTATGCGGGGGGGGGGGGGGGCGTGACATTTTTATAGTATTACAAAACTATTTCTAACTCTTTTAACTTCGATATTTTATTTCGTAGGTTCAATCCCAATGTATGAGAGTAGTTAAACTAGTTTATGAAACTACATCTAACTAGATATAAAAACACTCGTGTGATTTTAGGAAAAACCGGCATGCGGCAGGTCGGTTTTTAAGAACACGACACTCGTATTTTAATACCACTCTTCTGCAAAAGGTTCAATATGTTTGTAACTAGGTTTTTACAAACCCTTTCACAAAGATCATGTGAAGATCATGTTGATGTCTGCAATGGAATGGCCTTTTAATGAAAGAATCATAATCAAGCCTACATACACACCTCCGCTTTGAGGTATACAGACGTGAATTTATTAAGGTGTGGTGCAAAAACTGCTTTCTCATTTGAATTTCTCCCTTTTACTTAAATTTTCTCAGAATCTAAAAGCATAACTTTAATGTTGTTTGTTTTACAACCCACATTGTGGAGTCTATCTGTCTAATATTTGGCTTATACGGCGTTCATAAACGATTCGCTATGTGCCTGTAGAGATAAGTACTTTTTGTAATTGGAGTAACTGCCATTTGCCCTCCACATTATAACCAAACGCATGGAGCATGTTTAAGTAGACCACCTTACCTTCAGGGAGCATATATCGACGCGCGACGGCTCGTTCGCGCGTCGCATTCGCTTTTGGTAGACTCCATTTCACTCTAACCGACGACCGTAGCAAATTGTCCCTTAGGTGCAAATTGTGTATTGTAGATACGCAATTTGCACCGCAGTGATAAGCCCTATCATGACTTATGCGTGCGTCGTCTTCGCGCACGCTAAGCCACACCACATTCATAGGATGCAGACCATCCAAAACCGATTGCTTAGAAAGGTTACGGAAGCCCCCTTCTATGTCCGAAATGACAATCTCCACCTAGATCTCAGAATGCCCACCATTCAGCAGTTCATGAAACGAGTTTCAAAGAGTTTCTTTGACTCTACTGAGAAGCACCCCAATCCCCTGATCGCGACAGCCGCCCGCTGCACTCCCTCCCGTATTAGTACGATTCGTCGACCGAGGCATACTCTAACCATTCCCGATGACGCTACAACCCATCTCCAGGAGTAAACTAACTAGCACACTCAAGAGACACAAACACAGACCGCCGTCCTTCAGTCCCCGCCGCCGAGGCACGCCGCGACGGCGACGAGCGACGCCCCAATCATTTGTCCGCCCCGACCCTTGCTCGAGCCAGCCCGCGCCGCTGAGCCTGTAGCTTTCAATTCGCACCTAAATAATAATCATTCCGATCCAGCCCGTCTCTTGCTGTCCAGCTCTACCAGCGATGCCCTAAGCCGAGGTCCGTCACCCACAGGGGGCACCCCTTGTGGGTGACCTTAGCGAGTAGTTGCTCTAGTTTTAAGTTTTATAAGCCCTGGCTGGAGGCCTTAATTTATTTAGGTAGCCTCAGGCTAGTCCGGTTAAGCAGCCGACAACCTCATAGGTTGATTAGCGAGATGTCTATCACAAAAAAAAAAAAAAAAACAAGTTTAAGTAATTTACGAAGTATGAGGACGTGTAGAAAAAATGTTAAAACGTAGACGAAGATATCACTTAGATTGATGTGACACATTTGGTTTTGATTATTTTTTGGCAGTATTCATAAGCATAGCACAATCAGCCTATAATGTCCCTACTGCTGGGGCGCAGTCCTCTCTGTGAGAGGGAGTGGGCTGTAATCAACAGCCAAAGAGTACGGGATGGTGGATGTCACATGTCTTCAAATGTTTAGTTCTTAGACATTCCGGTTTCCTCATGATATTTCCTTTACCGTTTTGAGAGCAGTGGTGATGAAATTATTTACACACTAGCTTTTGCCAGCGGCTTCGCCCGCGTGGAGGTCGGAAAATATCCCGCGTGAACGTACTACCGGGATAAAAAGTAGCCTATATGATCAATGTATGCATAGATATCCAGAGATATGCCTTCATTGCGGAATAGTACGGAGTTCTAGTGTCGCCACTTATCTCCCACCCAAAAAATTACAACATTAACAAATAGTGTACTGACGACACACATTTAAAATTTGAACACGCACACAAAGAAGAAAGCAGCTACACTAAATCAATTTCTAATAGCACACATACATAGAATGGGCGGGGCATTCACTTGTAAATACTTCCTATTTGCGAACATCCAATGCACACGCATGCAATTAGGGAGTCGAAAGCGATGGTCGATTATTTTTATCGATATTTAATTTTAGCACATTCTTGTATTATAATAACTTCGTTTAATTTCCTTTAAATATTTTTTTTTACCTTTCCGAAAATATAGTTAACTTTACTAAAATAAAATGGGCATATTTAAAAATTGTATTATCGGTTAAAAGGGAGTGCTCTCTGTTACTTATCATGCTGTATAAATAAATAAAATAAATAATATATTACTTAACCTTAAAAAAAAACACAAATGCCTACCTACATTCAGGTTTGGTTTAATTCAGTTAGGCTAATGTTATACTCATATTCAAACTCGATCGCGTTAAGACATATTTCTAATGGAATTAAAATAGCGCCATCTAGCAAACTATTTTTAATGCTGACAGGATCGAATTCGGACGATTGTGGTCTTCACGGTGTTTCCACTTCCAGCGGAGAAAAGCGCAATATACAAATGCAAAGCCGCGAAACCACTCTCAGTTTGCGCACTCGCTGTTTACGTCGTTCGTGAGTGTGGAGCGGGTATAATAAAGAGTAGGCTTGAGTCCTAGCAGTGGGAACTGTTATAATAAAAATAAGGAAATACAAAATAAAAATCAAATAAAATTATTTATTGTCCAGTAAAATGTAAATATGGAGAATCATTAATTTGAATTTGTAGATTTCTAATATGTAGATTCTAATTTAAACTTCGAATCTTGGCTGCTCGGCTTTATGATTGACTAAGATGGGCGTGCGATTTAGTGATCAATAAAATAATATTACGCAAAATATGTTTTTATTTTCAACAATATTTAACCATCGCAATCTTCAATACTAATCTTACTCGCTCAATAATATTGCGTAATATTATTAATCGTCTATGGCCCACCTTACGAAACCGCCAAATAGACAGATGAAAAAAAAAAGATTATTTTTGTATATCGAAAACAAATTATTGTATTTTTTTTACCAAATATAAGTAGTTTGATGAAATATAATATTTATTTATCATATTACTAATCATATTGTACTTAAAAACTGTTAATTTGTGAAAATCTTTAGGTATAATATTACTTTAGTTTTTACACTTCACGACTAACTATATTGGAATTATAATGTCTTAATTTGGTTTAAAAAACATTTAATTAATAAGTAATTTAACTCTTTTACTATACAAGTAATACGAGGATATCCATTGAGTTCTGTAAAAAAATATTCAACAGCAATAATACGCATATCGATAAAATCAGCCGCACGCAAACGATTGCACCACTCTACATATAAAACGTTCGTTTCGTTCGGGAAGATTCGGGCTAGTTCGGGTTAGTTCGAGCCGCTCCGGACGTAAGTTAGTAAATCATTTAAAAATTGATTTAAAATATAAAACAGTGACTTAATTGTTTACTAACCGGTGGTAGGACACGCTATTTGTCTTCAGGTTGATAGTATTTGACCTATTTTTACAAATAATTACTGCACAACTCGGCATTTTGGTTTTTTACGCACCAATAATGCACTGTACACAATCGCAAAGCGACTGAATGATGCGTACAGCCGGCACTCGAACATAAGACCAATTTCATAATATCGAGGCGGCACGTGCCACGCCCCCAAGGCATATCCCTCGATATCCGTGAATGTATGCAAGGATAAGAGCTCGAAAGCGCATTTTCATCCGACTTGCTTCAAATTTATCGTCACTGGTCGGCTCCTATGTGTCTCAGCGTTATGTTATATAGCCTATAACCTGCCCAGGAGTATGGACTACAATCGTACTAAGTTTGGTTAAAATCCCTTCAGTAGTTTTCGTCCCATGCGTGCACATACAGACAGACAGACAGACAAAAAATTTACTGATTGCATTTTTGGCATCAGTATCGATCACCATTCATCCTCCAATATTAATTTTGAATGTATATTCAATGTACAGAATTTACCTCTGTACAGTTTTTTTATAAATATAGATAAGTATAAGTATATAGATAGTACGTCCCTGCTTTGCTTCGAACCCACGATCTACAACTCGTAAGTCGCGGCTGTTACCACTCGGCCACCACTGCTTACACCGTGATTTACGCGGGAATGGCCTCCCTAAATAGCAATGCAGCTTTGCAGAATGGCGGTAATAGGTAGGTAACCTAGCTTTTTCACTGACTTCAACTGTAAAGCTTCCTTCAAGGCGTTGCTCACAAATCTATACTTATAATAAAACTGTAGAGAGGTCAATTCTGTACATTGAAAATATATTCAAAATTAATTAATATTGGAGGATGAATACTGATCAATACTGATGCCAAAAATGCAATCAGTAAATTTTTTGTCTGTCTGTCTGTCTGTATGTGCACGCATGGGTCAAAAACTACAGAAGGGATTTTAAACAAATTTAGTATGGTTGTAGTCCATACTCCTGGGCAGGTTATAGGCTATAAAACATAATGCTAAGACACATAGGAGCCGAGCAGTGATGATAAATTTGAAGCAAGTCGGATGAAAATGCGCTTTCGAGCTCTTATCCTCGCAAAATTAACCTGGATTAACCCATAGGCTACTTTTATCCCAGTAGTACGTTCACGCGGGATATTTTCTGACCTCCACGTGGGCGAAGCTGCTGGCAAAAGCTAGTCACTCTTAAAATTCTGACATAGCCAACTAAACTGAATGTGAACGCTGTAGCAGCCGATTAAATTATCAGCATACAAGTTCTTTATAACATACTAGCTTTGCCAGCGGCTTCGCCCGCGTGTAGGTCGGAAAACATCCCGCGGGAACGTACTACCGGGATTAAAAGTAGCCTATGTGTTTAAAGAAAGAAAGAAAGCATTTATTCAAATCCGTTCAGTAGTTTTTGCGCGAAAGAGTAACAAACATCCACACATCCATACATACAAACTTTCGCATTTATAATATTAGTAGGATTAGTAGGAAGTAGGATACTACATGAACTATCTAAAGCATGTGGCTAAACATTATGTATGTGCACGACAGTGCTTGCTAATAACCTGGCGTCACCAAACCAGGTGGAAGAAATACGTTACGAGGAAATTGTTAAACTTCGCGACACGCAATTCACCCCGAAAAGGTTCGGGTTAGTAGAGAAGTCAATCTTCTATTCGGCAACACAGCGACCAGCAGGAATCCATACTCAATGGCCGGCCAGGATAAGAGGATAAGCGACTCACGTGTTTAGTATGGAGGTAATTTTGCGGACGGACGGATACTTGTCAATAAAACCCATTAAAGTCTGTTGCACACTGTTTAATGAGAGAAAATACACCCCGGCACCGGCACGGGAAGGGACGGAGCGCAGCCCGCTCGAGTACATAGCACTGTCGTATACATACATACATGAACACTCAATAATAATAGCCGTACAGGTTGACTAATTAGGTCGGCTACGCTTGCCGCGGTTGAATGGATAATCATCTTTACCACGGATATCGAGGGATATGCCTTGGGGGCGTGGCACGTGCCGCCTCGATATTATGAAATTGGTCTTATGTTCGAGTGCCGGCTGTACGCATCATTCAGTCGCTTTGCGATTGTGTACAGTGCATTATTGGTGCGTAAAAAACCAAAATGCCGAGTTGTGCAGTAATTATTTGTAAAAATAGGTCAAATACTATCAACCTGAAGACAAATAGCGTGTCCTACCACCGGTTAGTAAACAATTAAGTCACTGTTTTATATTTTAAATCAATTTTTAAATGATTTACTAACTTACGTCCGGAGCGGCTCGAACTAACCCGAACTAGCCCGAATCTTCCCGAACGAAACGAACGTTTTATATGTAGAGTGGTGCAATCGTTTGCGTGCGGCTGATTTTATCGATATGCGTATTATTGCTGTTGAATATTTTTTTACAGAACTCAATGGATATCCTCGTATTACTTGTATAGTAAAAGAGTTAAATTACTTATTAATTAAATGTTTTTTAAACCAAATTAAGACATTATAATTCCAATATAGTTAGTCGTGAAGTGTAAAAACTAAAGTAATATTATACCTAAAGATTTTCACAAATTAACAGTTTTTAAGTACAATATGATTAGTAATATGATAAATAAATATTATATTTCATCAAACTACTTATATTTGGTAAAAAAAATACAATAATTTGTTTTCGATATACAAAAATAATCTTTTTTTTTTCATCTGTCTATTTGGCGGTTTCGTAAGGTGGGCCATAGACGATTAATAATATTACGCAATATTATTGAGCGAGTAAGATTAGTATTGAAGATTGCGATGGTTAAATATTGTTGAAAATAAAAACATATTTTGCGTAATATTATTTTATTGATCACTAAATCGCACGCCCATCTTAGTCAATCATAAAGCCGAGCAGCCAAGATTCGAAGTTTAAATTAGAATCTACATATTAGAAATCTACAAATTCAAATTAATGATTCTCCATATTTACATTTTACTGGACAATAAATAATTTTATTTGATTTTTATTTTGTATTTCCTTATTTTTATTATAACAGTTCCCACTGCTAGGACTCAAGCCTACTCTTTATTATACCCGCTCCACACTCACGAACGACGTAAACAGCGAGTGCGCAAACTGAGAGTGGTTTCGCGGCTTTGCATTTGTATATTGCGCTTTTCTCCGCTGGAAGTGGAAACACCGTGAAGACCACAATCGTCCGAATTCGATCCTGTCAGCATTAAAAATAGTTTGCTAGATGGCGCTATTTTAATTCCATTAGAAATATGTCTTAACGCGATCGAGTTTGAATATGAGTATAACATTAGCCTAACTGAATTAAACCAAACCTGAATGTAGGTAGGCATTTGTGTTTTTTTTTAAGGTTAAGTAATATATTATTTATTTTATTTATTTATACAGCATGATAAGTAACAGAGAGCACTCCCTTTTAACCGATAATACAATTTTTAAATATGCCCATTTTATTTTAGTAAAGTTAACTATATTTTCGGAAAGGTAAAAAAAAATATTTAAAGGAAATTAAACGAAGTTATTATAATACAAGAATGTGCTAAAATTAAATATCGATAAAAATAATCGACCATCGCTTTCGACTCCCTAATTGCATGCGTGTGCATTGGATGTTCGCAAATAGGAAGTATTTACAAGTGAATGCCCCGCCCATTCTATGTATGTGTGCTATTAGAAATTGATTTAGTGTAGCTGCTTTCTTCTTTGTGTGCGTGTTCAAATTTTAAATGTGTGTCGTCAGTACACTATTTGTTAATGTTGTAATTTTTTGGGTGGGAGATAAGTGGCGACACTAGAACTCCGTACTATTCCGCAATGAAGGCATATCTCTGGATATCTATGATCTTTACGTATCAAAACCCCTACGTGCCTCAGGGTCCCGGCTGCCATGCGTGGACCTTTGACAGACGTTACGGGTATCAGAAACCCGGAGATCTGACAACCAGTCTTACCAAGGGGTATTGTAGTACCTAGAAACTGGGTTGTGGCAGATAGGTGGTCACTCCATGTAAAGCTCCATGTAAAGCTGTTCACCTGCATCATGTTGGACAAGAAGCCAAAGCCATCATAATTGAGAAAAGGTTAGGCAGATGAGGATATACATGAACTCTAAGAGCTGTCCTATTCAACTAAGAGGTTGCTCTGGTTTTCATAGGTATTTGTTAACGTTTTAATAACTGCCAGCTGAGTCGATCGCATTTTTTTTTAAACTGTATTTCCTACATCAGAATCGTTACTTTTTCCCTAAAATATTAAATGTACAGTTTTGTCTTTATTATTTCCATACTAATAAAATAAATTCTAAGGTAGCTGTAGGTATGTTGGTATGATACCTTTTCACGCCTAAACTATAAAAAGGATTTCGATTTATTTCTATAATAAGGAAATAGATGGCATCCTGAGGACGCACATAGGCCTTTGTCCTGGTAACACGTTCCCGTGGGATAAATTCCGATATTCACGTGAGTGAGCGAGTATAGCAGCTAATGGTACCGATTCCCTTGTTCACAAACTAAACTAAATTTAAGTTCAGTGCATGTTTTTCTTTGTATTTCATTAAGTAGAGGACAAAAGAAAAATTTTAGTTTAGTCCTGTCAAATTAATCAGCGCCTGTCACTACTCCTTACAAGTTTAGACGTTATTAAAAACTTGCCTACTAAAATTACGTCAATTTACGTCAAGCGCTGATTAATTTGACAGGACTAAACTAAAATTTATCTTCTGTCCTTTCCATAATGAAATAGAATATGAAAATGAAATTTAGTTTAGTTTGTGAATAAGGGAATCGGCACCATTGTGACGTTTGCCCAACTATTTTACAAACAAGAAAGAAATATTTAGCACTGAACGGGTGTCTTAAAATTCTTGCACATTCTTAAACTCGTTTTTTTTTGACGAAATATGTAAAATACCGTGCTCCCTCCACCCCTTTACCTCCCAAGGTTGCATAGAAATAAATGTAAAGATACAGGAAAATATAAAGGTGTCTCTAGATAGCACACTTTTCAGAAATCATCAACAAAAATTGCATTAGTTTCACTATCGATCAAGAGCTGGCGCTGACCTAAAACTACAATAGTATTACATTAATATAAAACTATAAAATATTTATATATGACAGTACGGCACTCTCGGCTTTCGGCTTTTTTATGAATGCTGGAATCGAAATTCTCTTAAAAGTTAAAAAAAAGTTAATCTGAAACAAACGGAGCATTTTTTCAATTTTTCTGAGGCAATCCATACTAAGTGACGGTGTCTGGAGAACAGATTGGGTTATTTGTCAATGAATAGGTGAAGTAGTTACAGTACCATCTACTAATGTAGCACAGATATCTGCTCACCTACCTAGTTGAAAAAATACTGAAAAACCGAATAGAGGTCTAGCTAATAATAGGTTATGAAAATGCCGTTTTGTATGAAAAAAATTAATCGATTTTTTTTCATGTATTTTTTGTTTGTATTAATCGAAATAATCACCCATGCAATCAATGCATCTTTGCCAACGCAGTAGCAGTTTATTGATGCCCTTCTTAAAAAAAAAAGCTGGACGGGAGGCAATAAATTCTTCAATGGCATTTTGTACTGCCTCTCGGGTATTGAATTTTTTCCCGCCAAGAAGTTATCCAAATTCTGGAAAAAGTAGTAGTCTGTAAGCGCAAGGTCTGGTGAGTAGGGCGGATGACGGAGAGCTTCCAACCCCAGTTCTTGCAACTTGGAGACCGTCTGCTGTGCAGTATGAGGTCGCGCGTTGTCGTGCAGGAGCAGCGGAGACGAGCGATTGACCAATGCTGGTTGGAGGTGTGCCAGCTTTTCCATAATTGAGTTCAGTTCTTCACAGTACACATCTGCAGTAATGCTCACCCCGTTTGGTAAGAAGCTGTGATGAATCACACCGGCGCTAGACCACCAAACAGTGAGCATCACTTTTCTAGGGGCAAGTTTTCGTTTAGGGCATTGTTTAGTTGCTGAACCAGGATCCAACCAACTTGCTGAGCGCTTGCGGTTATCAAACAGAATCCATTTTTCATCGCAGGTAACAATGCAGTTCCAAATTCCTTCATTTGTGTGTCTGTTGAGCAGTGCAAGGCACGTCTCGACGCGTACTTCGCGCTGGCGATCATTGAGTTCGTGGGGCACCCATTTGTCAAGCTTTTTTACCTTGCCAATTTGACGCAAATGGACCAATATTGTTTTGACGGGGTCCACCCTTTATGGCAGAATTTTTTTCGTCATAATATTATTTTGCATAACAGCGGATGGCATAAACTACATTTCGCAGAAAATCGTTTGGCATACACTCATTTATCATACATTCACAACGCATAATTTTATAAGTCAGAATCATCTTTAGGCATAAATTTTATTCCATAATATTTAAAAAGTAGAACCATCATATCGCAGAAAGTTCGCAGTCAGAATCGTCTCTTGGCATAATTTCATATCGATAGTTATTAAAAGGCAGAACTATCATATGTCAGAAACTTTAAACGTAGAATCATCTTTTGGCATACATTTCATATCGAAGAAGCATGCAGCATGCAAACAAGCATGCAGCATGCAAGCAAGCATGCAGCAAGCAAGCATGCAGCAAGCAAGCATGCAAGCAAGCAAGCATGCAAGCAAGCAAGCAAGCATACAGCATGCAAGCAAGCTTACAACATGCAGGCGAGCATGCAACATGTAGCATGCATGGTTTCTGTCACGGCTTCGGCGCTGCGGGGCTCCGGCGGTCCCACGCGAGCTCATCGTCGCAGATGGTTTTACGCTCACCACCGCGGCTTCGGCTTGCTGGCCGGCTTAGCCGGCCAGCCTCAGCCGCGGCGGCGACCGTCAAAACCACCTGCTCCTCAGCTCGCGGGCCGCCTCGCCACTCCGCGCCTACGCGGGCTTAAATTACACTCTAGGGGTAGGGCAGACAAGACTACGTGGAGTCGGTTCTGCAGCGATTCGTTTCTGTCAATAATTTTTGTAGCACAACATATTTTATACTGACTCTTTGAGACACTATTTCATTTTATTTAAGGTTAAAATGCAACTTAATAGAAATGAAAATATGCCTAACAAAATTATTCTAAATGAAATTCTGCCATCTTCATAGTATGCCAAGTGAAATTATGCCAAATAATCATTGCTCTAAATAATTGTTATGCTAAACGAAATTATGCGGAATTTTAAGTCTGCCAAAGGTAATTATGCGAAATAAAATTCTGCCATCTTAAAAGTATGCCAGCGTAAACTCGAGCATATAAACATTCGGCCAAACAATGATTATGCTAAACATTTTTTATGCCTTACAAATATTCGTTTAAATAAGATTATGCCAAGTGTGTTATGCCAAATAAAATTCGGAGCATCAAGTTTCTGCCAGATAGAGGGAACCCGTTTTGACGCTAACGTCGAAAGCTGCTGCTAATTCAGCCGTAGATTGTGTATCATCAGCTTCCACAATCGCCTTTAATTCGTCATTGTCGACCAAAGTCTTCGGACGACCGCGAGGTTCATTTTTCAGGTCGAAATTTCCAGAACGGAAGCGATCAAACCAATAACAGGTGGTGCGTTGGTTTGTAGTGTTAGCTCCGTAAACGTCGTTGATGTTGCGTGCCGCTTGTGCCGCGTTGCTGCCACGACGGTACTCATATTCCATAATTACTCGAATTTTTAACGTATCCATGATGACGAAAAAGATTGAAATGCGATGAAAATGTAACACTAATCAATAAACAAATGACTACATTTGGAAAAAGAATTCCATGTTTATAAAATAAAATTAATTTGAAATAATAATTCTTAGACAAACAAAAATTATTTTATGGCCAGTACTGCAGAACGGCAATTTCATGGGTAAAGACCTAATATATAGCAGATCTAGCTTTGGATCAAGCCAGCCCGCGAAATAAAAACTTGAGAGGTGTCAAGGGACACCCGGATGGAACGAAGTTCCTTTCCAGGATTCATAATTTTTTTTTATTATTATTTATAATGTACAAAAAATATGTATGCACTCAACAAAAATAATATCTCTCTCTATCTCTCTCCTTTCCAAAAACTACGTTCCAAAACAAAATATATACAGTCGAATTGAGAAACCTCCTCCTTTTTTTAAGTCGGTTAAAAAGTGTCGTTACAACTTTTTCTCTTAATTCCGTCTAGCCCCCATTCGCAACGCGCCATAAGAAACTTCATTCCAAAAATCTTAAGTTTTTTGCAATTTTCAGGTTAGTGTCGGCCGGCAGAGCAGTAGTAGCCCAGTGGTACTGGCCCCGACTTACGACTTATAGGTCGTGGTCTCGGCTCCAGGCAAGCGCATTATTTTTTGTAAATTATTTCATTACGACTGCTTTCAAAACGGTGAAGGAAAACATCGTGAGGAAACCGGCATGTCCTAGAATAAGAAATTCAAAGACATGTGACATTTACCAACCAGCCGTAATCTACCACGAGGGCCCAATGCCCTCGTTGTAGATCACTGCTCACGCCCTCTCACCAAGAAGAGGCCTGTGTCCCAACAGTGGGAACAATATAAGCTGATTATGAGGTAAGTGTCAGGTTGTATGTAGATTAAAATATGTTTCACGATTACGACTATTTCATGAAATAGTCATTCAGTGAGAGAGTTGTATTAATTATTATAATTATGTTAATACATGGCTAAGATGGGATTTGGCGGGCCAGGTCAGCAGTGTGCATGGCGAGCGCTGGGTAATAGTCTCCACACGGTAAGTGATTTTAATTCAATTTCCAACGAACACTATGTCATTTCTACCTAAATATGACTGAGTTTTAATATTACTGGAGTTAGGTCCACAAAAATACCATGAAATAATAATGAGAACCACATTTCCTTCCAACATTTACTTTCTACGAAAAACTAGTTTGACTCATAGTAGGGTTTGCTTTCTAGTGAAAGCAAACCCTACTTTGAGTCAAACTAGTTTTTATATAGTAGTAGTTTTTATATAGCGTGACGTAACACTGGTTACGTCACGCTAACAGGAATCTGGTTTAAGCCCTAAATGAAGACGCGTGTAGCGTGGATACGTGGACCTACCTCTGTTCAACAAATATTTTTATTTGTTGAACAGAGGTTGGTAAAAGAAACAATGTTACTGAAAATACATTAAACAGGTATTAGTGGACTACAAAGAAGTAAAAACTTTTTTCAAGTAAGTACCATGTACACTGAAGGTTAAACTATGTGACCTTCCCTTCAACAGACAGGCGCACGCGACGGTGCGATGCGATTCCGGTAGAACCATTTCAATGAAGTTTTTCAATAGAAATTGTTCTACGAACGTCGGATCGCGTTGTCGTGTCGCGCCTGTTTGTGGAACCTTTAAAACTAGGTACACATTATAATGATACTCAAAGCACACAGTTTTGACGTCGTAGGTAACCTTGTGTTTACCTAAAACGTCAAAAACTTACCTAGGCATTAACAAGCATACGTAACACAAATGTTGTTAGGTTATCTAGTACACAATACTAATGACTTTATCATAAACTTTATTGATGGCATTGTAACGGCTTTTTGTGGCATTTGTTGGAAAGTTATTAGGAGCTAGGAAGGTCGATGAAACCATTATTTGTTTAGGTTCAGGGTCGGAAACGACTGAAAGTTAGTAGCTTACTCCGCATTGGTCCAATAAACAGTAATAGATAGGAATAGTAGGTAAGCCGTTATTTGTAAATCTTTGACAGTCGTTAAGTGGGTTGTCATAAGCCCGAAAGTCTGACAAAAGACCTTACCAAAGGCACAGTAAAGATAATATCTTTACCGTGCCAAAGGGTATCTATCGTATTACCGAGTAACTGGGTTGTGGAGATCTGATAGGCAGTCGTTCCATGTAAAACGTTGGTATTCAGCTGCAACCGATAAAACTGGAAAAGGCAGTAGATTGATAGAGGTAGGAGTAGTAAGGCAGTAGATTGATAGAGGTAGGAGTAGTAAGGCAGTAGATTGATAGAGGTAGGAGTAGTAAGCAGTATAAGAGTACACTAGCTTCTGCCCGCGACTTCATCCGCGTTAATATTCTCGGTCCCCCGACCATTCCCGTCGCGTCGAATCGCCTACCCGTGCAATTTTCCCCGTTTGTCAATGAGTAAAAAAATGTTGCAATTTTTCATTACTGCTCCGCTCCTCCTGGTTGTAACGTGATGTTATATAGCATATAGCCTTTCTCGATAAGTAGGCTACCCAACACTCACCTGAGATTAGCGTGTTCAATCAAACAAACAAACAAACTCTTCAGCTTTATAATATTAAAATATAGATTAAGTTTTATGTACGGGGGTCACACTTAAAGTTTTTGGATTAGGTCAGAAAGAAAAGCAGTCAATTAAAATTTTATTTAAATTATAACTCAGAGTGGAAAGTCGTAATAAATCATGGAACGAACATTTTCTCTAGTCAAATCCATTTCGACACACGACAGACACTTTTTAAATTGCCGCCAATTTGTAAAAACAAATGTCATATGAATTCATAACACATCTACAGAGGAAAATATGAAAAAACCAGAAAAAAAAATCTCAGAAACGCGTGAATAGATTGATTTGAATTTTGGATATGTTTTGGGGGCTGATAGTAGCTTCTAGGAAAAAAATATCACCTTTAATGGTTGATAAAACCTTGAAAAAAATGACACTTTAGTTTTAATCTCGATTTTTAACTATGATGCGTTTCTGGCACAATTATGAAACTATTTTTTTCGAATTTTCCATTATTTTTTCTATAGATTTACAAGCTTTTAAGATTTTAAATTAAGGTACGCCAAATTGCAAAAAAAAAAAATAAAAAAAAATATTTTAAGAACGTGGCGCCTATACTCGCAAACCACGAGCCGAGACGCAAGGGCAATATTCGGTCGGAATATTGCTATCTCTGTTTGACAATAGAAGGCCAACGATGACGGACGCGGTATGCAGCCGTGTGTGAGTGAGAAGTTGTACTTACGTTTTATTCATAACGACTCCGAGGCATTTTTATTTACTAGTAATTAGGTATGTTCGTTATTTGCTTTATTTTTGTTGACTACTCTGGGGAATCGTTAGTAAATGTACAGACTAGTAATGCGTTTTGTGGAAATTTCTATACAATGTCGGTATCTCGAATTATTACAATATCTCGAGATCTAGGCCTTTTGTAGAGTCTTACATACCTTTCCTAACTTGGTACTTGTAAACCAATGTATAATTATAATTATGTTTATTGTATAATTATGTTGTTTGTGGTCTTCTATAAATTGATACATGAACGACGTGAGTCCACCTGTCATATTTATGTAAGTAAGTATTCTTTTTACTAATTTTAAAAACTGTTATCACTACATATTATAAAACAAAGTCCCCCGCTGCGTCTGTCTGCCTACTTGCGAAGAACTCAAAAAATGTTCAACGGATTTTTATGCGGTTTTCACCAATAGATAGAGTGTTTTATGAGGAAGGTTTAGATGCATTTTCCAACCTCCACGCGGGCGAAGTCGCCGGCAAAAGCTACCTACTTATAAATAACTAGCTTCTGCCCGCGACTTCATCCGCGTAAAATTTTTGTTCCCCTGACCCTTCCCGTCGCATCGATTTGCCTGCTAGTTTTCGTCCATTTTTCGTTGCTGCTCGCTCCTTTTGAGTTATAGTGAGTCAACCTTAAAAGATAGACATATGCTCTCGCGAACTTTTTTTAGAACTTTTTAAAAGGAACAATTCCGTCATACATGATTTTTGCGTTACTTTAACCGTTTACGCAGCGCACGCAACGGAAACTCTCAAAAGGAAATTTTCCCCGTTTTTGCAACATTTTTCATTACTGCTTCGCTCCTCTTAGTTGTAGCGTGATGTTATATAGCCTATAGCCTCCCTCAATAAATAGGCTACCCAACACAAAAATAATTTTTCTATTCGGACCAGTAGTTCCTGAGATTAGCGCGTTCAATCAAACAAACAAACAAACAAACAATAATATATAATATTATTATTATTATATAATATAGTAATAGTAATATAGTATTCAGCTTTACAATATTATATAGTATAGATGAATAGTAGAAAGTGTTACGCAAAATATTAGTAACAGACAAATATATTTCAATAATTTATACATATTTACGCGACGTGCAGATATAAAAGAGGATAAATAAAATACAAAGACTTTTAATTAACATTTATTTTTAATGTACACGTTACTCTCCTAAGCTAAGCTAGGTTTAGAATCAGCACTTTTTTTTTTTTTTCAGGATGGGAAATCATCAAATGACTTCTCCCGCTCTGGGCGGAGCGGGAGGGCGTGTCAGACTTTTACTGACTAAAACCCACCCGTGTTCCATCAGTTGCCCATGTGCCAGGGTCACGGTATCTCTTTCGAACAATCACGCGACCCCGGCAGGCATCGGTCCTAGTAGACCCCTACACTGCTGCTGACATCTCTTTGAGGCGCGCGTGGAACACTACGCGCCGTCGACCCGAGCCTGGTCCTTACCGGGCGGCGAGCTACCCATTGCTCGCCACCCGCAACCTCGCGCCTACGGTGGTCGGGAGTCGGCTATGGACTCCCGACGCCCGGGGCGTCTCGTGGCCGGGAGTCCGCTATAGACTCCCGACGCCCGGGGCGTCTCCTCCTGCGGCTAGGGACGTGAGGGCGCAGAGACTGCCACTCCCTCACGCGCCCCGCCTCCTCCTTCGCGATCATTACTGCTTCTCAGAAGGAGGTGACGGCTTCCCATTCCCTCTCGCTCCGTACCATGGCTCGCACCAGGGCCGGACGCAAGAGGTCGCCGCCGCCGATCGCCTCCACGAGGACACGGCGGTGCTCCGCCCAAGCACGGCATACCTCCACCGTATGCTCCACCGTGTCCTCCATACGATCCTCGCAATGGAAACACCCGGACGTATCCTCCCGCTTTATCCTGAACAGGAACCCACCGAAGCACCCATGCCCGGTGAGAACCTGCGTCAGGCGGAAGGTGAGGACGCCGTGATGCCTCTCTATCCACTCCTCAAAGAGGGGACTTACCGCCGCAATTGTGGCGTGCCCAAGAATCAGCACTATTCGAACGTGAAAACAAAAAACCGCCCGCCCGTCACCAATACCTAGTGCTTTATCTGAGAAGAAGCGGCGCAACAAATTCCCCAGCAGCACAGCTGTCTGTTTAGTTACATAAACTTGATTCTATACAATAATTATGAGGCACAGAATATTACAATACATTATTTACCATATCTGCAAGAGCAGTGGTGGCCCAGTGGTAATGGCCCCGACTTACGAGTTATAGGTAGCGGTTTCGAACCCAGGGACGCGCTTTACTTTGTATAAATAATTTCATCAACATTGCTCTCGCACCGGTAAAGGAAAACATCGTGAGGAAACCGGCATGTCTTAGAATTAAAATATCGAAGACATCAGACATCTACCAATAGTACCAATCCGCACTGGGCCCGCGTGGTAGATTACGGCCCATTCCCTCTCAGAAAGGAGGCTTGGATCCCAGCAGTAGGAACGTTATAGACTGATTATGTATTTGCCATATGTCAGCTAGCTATGCCAATATACCAACAAATAAATAAAAACTGGTGAAGGATAGTAGAAGTAGGTTTAAATACTTAGTGTGTGTAACACAATAAATGAACATTACGATAATAAATTGTTCAGAATCGTTTACAGAATCGATTTCTGTTATTTTCTATACTGGCAATTGTTTATCCCAGAAATAATTAAAACTAGGTACGTTAATTATGGTGAAACTCACGTTCCCACGGACGTAATAAGATCGCATTTTCAACTGTCGGTGTTGATCCGAGCATTGAGAATACAACAGAGTGCAGCGCGGGTGAGTCTCAGCACGTCGAAGCCCAGTTGGATTTTCACCTCTTGGCGCTGAGCAGTACTTTGAAGACCCAGTGCACGAAAATAACCAACCGCGATTTTATTAGGTCCGTGGGAACGTGTGTTAAGTCATAACATAATTAACGTATTACATTAACGTAGTCATAACATAATTAACCTATACCTAGATAGGTAGGTAAATACTAACTTATACAAAATATACTTAGGTACTTACTACTATTAAACTCGACCCACGAAATAAATAATGTTTATTTCATTGGGCTGAGTTTAAATATGTGATTAAACAATTAGTAGCCAAGAAAATATTAGGCAGATAACTTATAATATATCATTGGCTAATAGGTACTTACTGTGAGACACATCCCAACGTTTGGAGTCCATGTTGGCAGCCAAACCGAATCGTAAACAATAAGGCGGGTTGCAGATCAAGAGCTAAGATAAGTTAGTTTAGCTTAGCTCGCATAGCTGACGCAGTTTTCCATACTTGTGTGCAGACCGCAAACTCTGCGATGTGTATGGAAAACTGCGTCAGCTATGCGAGCTAAGCAAAACTAACTTAGCTTAGCTCTTAGTCTGCAACCCGCCTAAATCTAGGTCCGTAAACAAAGCAAAGTTCCTGGCAGGGTCGCGAGATTCGTTCGAAAGAGTTACTGTGGCCCTGGCATATGGGCAACTGATGGAATATGGGTGGGTTTTAGTCGGTAAAAGTCTGACACGCCCTCCCGCTCCGCCCAGAACGGGAGAAGTCATTTGATGATTTTCCATCCAACAAAAAAAAAAAGCAAAGTTCGTCAGAATTCTACATTCTCATCAGTCATTCAGTCTCTGTACTCGATACCAAATCAGAAGAAAAATCAAAATCCAAGTTCCATAGCATAGGTCAATAATAATGTCAGAAATATCACAATACAATTGAATAAACAAATAAAAGTACGCCCAAAATGCATGTTGCGCTAGTGTGAATGCATGTCCGAGCGCTACACAACACACGTACTGCGAACCGCACGACCGTGCACACATTGACATTTTTGTGAGACGCGATAGCACTATTAGCTATTGAAAATTTATGATAATTTGGCTGTGTTCCGTAATACCAAAAATGATGAATGAAAACTTAATGAATTTTAAATTATAAGCTGTGTTATGGATAAAACATTATTACAGATATTGTTGTTTTTAATGCAGAAAAAACAAAAAGAAAACATGTCATTCACGTTGTAAAAATGAGCGAAATGCAATTCGCCCAAACTTCATTTTAGCTCAGTTTTTTTTTTTAAAAAAACGTCACCATAACCTAGATAAATACTGTCTAAAGCCGAATATCATCTTAAAATGGTGGAAATATGCTCAAATTGCAAATGATTTTGGTATTACGTTTGTATGGACAGATTTGTCGCGGTGTGTACAATATTTATAATATTTTTGTTGATGTTCATTGATATTTTTCAGTTTTAACTTTTGATTTAGACATGACTATTTTAAATAAGATTTAAAAAAAAAGTCATAAACGAGGTACACAAATAAAGATGCAGGCTTAAAATACATAAAGTAAATATTTGCACAAAAGTGGTTTTTATTTTTTTGCAATATGCAAAATCGAAATCTTGAAAAAAATGCACTTTTGTTTTACAAAAACTTTTTACAAAAAAAAAACAACCGACTTCCTTAAAAAAAAACACTACAAAGTCACAAATAACTTTAATTTCGAAAGTCGGTGTCTTAGGTTCTGTATTTTAGGTTTTTGCCACCGACTTCCGAAATTAAAGTTATTTGTGACTTTGTAGTGTTTTTTTTAAGGAAGTCGGTTGTTTTTTTTTTGTAAAAAGTTTTTATTTTTAACTTTTTAGTTGTGGTAGATACTCCGCACTAATCTAATCGCGTTATTCGTTCATTTGTCGCGCAAATGCGTAATGCAAATTTAAGACTTATATGGTTTTCACATAGACCCCATTGTCCAAATGGAACCAAATTAAAATGCAACCATTCGGAAAACACCAGCTTTCAAATAAAAAAAGAATCATCAAAATCAGTTCACCCAGTCAAAAGTTATGAGGTAACAAACATACGGTATTCGTTCATTTGTCGCGCAAATACTTAATGCAAATTTAAGACTTATATGGTTTTCACATGGACCCCATTGTCCGAATGGAACCAAACTAAAATGGGACCATTCGGGAAGCACCAGCTTTTAAATAAAAAAAGAATCATCAAAATCGGTTCACCCAGTCAAAAGTTATGAGGTAACAAACATAAAAAAAAATAAAAAAAAAAAATAAAAAAATAAAAAAAAAATACAGACGAATTGATAACCTCCTCCTTTTTTTGAAGTCGGTTAAAAAGTGCAATTTTTTCAAGGTTTTTATCAACCGTTAAAGGTGTTAATTTCTTCTTAGAAGCTACTATTAGCCCTTAAAACATATCCAAAATTCAAATCAATTGATTCACGCGCGAGAATTTTGTTTTCTGATGTTGTCAGATTTTTACATATTTTTTTTTTTTCTCAAAAACCAAATGTGTTGGAGATCAGAAACTTCCAGGATCTTATTACCTTATTAATACCTAAAAGCTCTTTAAGTATCGTGCCGATATCTTTCAAGGGCAAATTCACTATGCATCTAGGGGTAGGGCCTTTGAAATTAAAATAAATGTTGCATCCACTGCTTTACTTACTGGCCTATTTATACATATATAAATACATAACTATACTAATATTATAAAGCTGAAGAGTTTATTTGTTTGGTTGAACGCGCTAATCTCAATAACTACTGAATTGAAAAATTATTTTAGTGTTGAATAGCCCATTTATCGAGGAAGACTATTGGCTACATAACATAACATCACGCTACATAGTTGCATGATATTAAGTCTTTGTTTATCTTTTAAGGTTGGCTCACTATAACGTTTTTATTTGTAATCAAACCTAGATATAATAAAGCAGAAGAGTTTGTTTGGTTGAACGTACTAATCTCAGGAACTACGTTAAGTGTTGGATAGTCCATTTATTGAGGAAGGCTATAGACTATATAACATCACGCTAGGACCCTTAGGAGCTGAGCAAAATAAAAAAGGTCCCGAATACGAAGACCTCGCAAGGGCAGGCGATTCAATGCGACAGGGTGAGTTAGGGGAGGAAGAAGTTTAACGCGTACGAAGTCGCGAGCTGAAGCTAGTACAATATAAAATAACAACACTTGTATTACAAAATTAAATTAGCCTTTTTTATTTTATTTTATTTATTTAATCACAAAATCCACAGCTCTTTAACAATTTCACTTAATATAAATAAACTAATATTACAGCCAATTACGGATTTACAATTTAATAACTACACTTTCTCAGAAACAAACAGGATGTCATGCTAGCACCTTCTAAGCATGTCTCAGTGTGCAGTGTGTGTGGGTGTGTGTGTGAGGAGTTGTGATGGTGGTGGTGTTGTTGTGGTGGTTGGTATGGTGGTTTAATTCTAAAAAGAACCGATCAAAGAATCAGTTCTTTTTAGAACCATTCGTCAATTCGTCGCATACAGAAGTCACCAAAAGTTTCCTGAATACACCTTTTTTGGTGTTAAATAGATCAAGATGAGAGAATTTGTTGTTAAAATTTCTTAATATCCTACCAATGACAGAATTTTGAGCGTAGTTTGTACCACTGTGCGGTATATCGAATAACTGTGTGTGCCTAGTCCGTCGAGATGGAGCACTCAATCTTAGAAATAGATCATTTAAAGCTGTACTGTCAATATTCCCAGTACAGACATTATAAAGAAAAAGAATGTCGAGAATCATTCGTCTGTTCTCCAATGGTCTGTTTGTTCGTCGTTCATCGTCTGTTCTAATATATTATGATGTTTGCATGCTTGCAGATAATCTTTAGACTTAAAACCAGTGCGATAGTTAATAGCCTTAATTTAATTTTTATGTACAGACGCCAGCACATCGAGCTACTACAATCTGTCAAATTTCTATAATAAATTTTCAACTTTACTGCTAAAGCATTAGGTTCAAGGTAGATTGGCAGAATTTGACAATTTTTATGTGCTGGCATCTGACCCATCTACTCTTTAATGAACTGAATGTTTGACTGTATTAAAATTATTTTGGAGATGCCATGTTTTTAGATTTGTAGAAATGAAATGTTAGATATGTACAAATTACAACCATATTTCAAAACATTCGTTTTGGAATATGGTTGTAATTGTTATATGCATAAGGTAGTGCTTTCAGTTGTGGAGAGGGCTGTTACAAATTTCTTGTTAACTTAGCTGGATCCCTATTTGTGTTGTTTATTTTCGGCTATTGTGGAGAAGAAGTGTGAATTTTTCTTAATAATTAAGGATAATTCTAAATATGAATAGAGCGTTAAAACTCTCAACTATTTTTATATTGGTCTACAGCTTTTATATGGACGCAATCAGATCTAATAAATTATTTTACCTCTTTAAACATACAGAAACAACATCACACCTTGTTTCTCAGTAGAGTTGAGCAGAGGTATACTCACTCGCTCTTCTCACCCAACGTAATGTACTGTTCTAATGCCTACAATTTATCAAAAACCTGTGGCTAATTTGCCAGCATTATTTTATTCGCCTGAGTAAAAGCTGCGTCCCTGAATAGCATACGTAATGTGGAGATGGAGATGTACATATACTCAACATCACGCCTTTAATCCTTGAAAGGTTAGGCAGAGGTGTACAGCACATCAATATGCGAATATTGTTGACATTTTATATTTATTGATTTATTATTTTATTTTTATATGACATTCAAAATAAAACGGACTGTGAATGTGAGTACCATGCAGGCTAGACTGAATACATGACTGTATAGCATAACTATCTGGCGGATTTGAGTATTTTGTATATGGCCTACACAAATGTCCTGCAGATCTGGTAGCGTCTTGTGACGGGTCGTTGAGCTTCCTAAAATAGGGTTGAGCTACACGATGACTGATACATAGATGCCGTCTGTTGGGACAGGTCAGCTCAAAGCTGCAATGGCTCTTTCTTCAAAAGGCTCTTCTAGACATTTCCCTGCATTGTAAGACTCACATAAAATTATAATAATATAATGTTGGACTTTAAAAGAGACTGACCTCTGAATTTGTTTCGCCGTTTCTTCTCAGGGAACAGTCAGCAAGGAAATGCAGGCGCCATCTTGTTTTAAAAAAACATTGACCAAAAAATTTTGACGTGTATCTTATAAGATCTACTTACAGAAATAAACATTTCATTTCATTTCATTTCAACATTTTGTCAATTATGTTCACGTCGAACCTATTGTCAACCGGGCATGAATTTCGTTTCATGTCGGTCTTAAAGAATACCTCCACCCCTGTTCGTCCCGAGAGTTTCGTAGAAGGTGACTAAGGGACTTACTAGAGAATGGACAGCATCGTTCTCTGTCTTCAGCATCTAACCACCATACTGCGATCGCCAACCTGCCTGCCAAGTGTAGGGGTTATGGCAAACTTCCTGGCAAACGTCTTTAGGGCTGAAATGATGAATGATGTTGGGCATAAATCCAGACTCCGGGCTACCACAGAAAATTTTCAGATAGTAAAACCCAATAATACTTTACCCGACCTGGGAATCGAACCCAAGACCTCATGCTTAGCAGTGGCACTAATACCAACTAGATCAACGACGCAGTCAATAATAATGGTTTCTTGATAAAAGATTAGATAAAGTTGATAATCGAGTATGACTCACATATCGATACTACGAGTTTGTTTACTAATATTGATTAATCATATGATAAGACTAATGTGAGCGGTGATTAAAAATGAATTTACCATTAGTTATCTACTAATGAACGTGCGTCATATTTACAAAAATA
Source organism: Aporophyla lueneburgensis (assembly GCA_932294355.1). NCBI lineage: Eukaryota > Metazoa > Arthropoda > Insecta > Lepidoptera > Noctuidae > Aporophyla > Aporophyla lueneburgensis. The sequence goes on along the minus strand of OW028746.1, from coordinate 12,270,666 downwards.
TTAATAGGTATAGTGCGGTTCAAATAAGAATAGGAATTTCAATAACCTCTATCTGTCAAATTTCACTTGAAAAGTACGGTTTGCAAAAAAACGTATTTGCTTGTCAATAATAGTAGTCTTACATAAAATTTTGATAAAAGGGTTAAATAGTAGTAAATCGTCTTAATATAATATTTAATTATTTAAAGTCATAATTCGCTTTTTAAAACCATACCATAGCCTTTTTTATTTTCATTGTTGGCGCAAAGGCCCAGTAGCCACGCCAAAAAGTGCATGTGCTTGTGGACTGATAATGTTTCTTTAATTGTGTTTCTTACGTTGTTGTTATTTTTTGTGATTGTTGTTGTTTTTGTTATTGTCTTACTCATTTTGCTCGAAAATGAGTAAACGAGGCGCTGTGTAGATAAATAGTTGGAGAGCGAGAAACAGCAAACATTAGAACTGATGCAACAGTGGAGGAAATATAAGTTTGACTAGTGAAACGTACGGTACCATTTTGCAAACACTGCAAAATGCAAGAAAAGTCGCCAAGCGAGGTCATTTGGCTACGGGGATAAATTAATATTAATATTTTTCACTAAATCTTTGTTAATAAAATTTATTTAAAAAAAATCTTTTTTTGCTCACCCTACGTAACTGGTTAGAATTGACAGCTATGACGTCACAATATGGCGCAAAGTCAATCCTATTCTCATTTGAATCGCATTATATCAATTTTAAGTCGGACAGTGATAAACTAGTTGTCGCCCGCGACTTCGCCCATGTGGATGTCGGAAATAATTCCGCGGGAATGTGCTACTGGGACAGTAATATAGCCTATTTTACGCTTTATATCATCTTCTATCTGTTAGTGAAAATCTCGTCAAAATCGGTCCAGCCGTTTCGGAGATTAGCCGGAACAAACAGACAGACAGATAGACAGACAAAAATTTTGAAAACAGTATTTTTGTAATAGGTTCCTTAATGATTTTATTGTGCATTTAGTATAAAGCTGTTATTTTGACGTTACAAACAGACATTTCAATTTTATTTATTTGTATGTATGTATAGATTGGAACCTACAATAAAATAATTAAATAGTGCTGAAAAATAAGTGACTTATGTTGTATTCAATTTTATTCATCATCATTTCAACTGAAAGACGTCCCCTGCTGGACATAGGCATCCCCCAAGCTCCGCCACTTCGATCAGTTTTGTGCGTCCCGCATTCAACGGATTCCTGCGGACTTTACAAGGTCATCGGTCCACCTTGTGGTAAGCCATCCAACTCTACATCTTCCGGTACGCAGTTGCCACTCCAGAACCTTTCAGCCCCATCTGCCATCTATTTTGCTTAGCAATGTGGCCTGCCCACTGCCACTTCTGTTTAGCAATTCTTCGGGCTATGTCGGTTAAGTTGGTTCTCCTACGGATCTCTTCATTTCTGATTCGATCGCGGAGGAAAACCTATTTACTTAAGTGGACCTCTGGAAGCCTGCCTCGAGATTTGTTTGAAAGAGATAACGTGGACCTGGCATATGGGCAACTGAACGAACACGGGTGGGTCTTAGTCAGTAAAAGTCTGACACGCCCTCCCGCACCACCCAAGAGCAGGACACGTCATTTGATGATTTCCCACTCCAACAAAAGAATAATAAATAATATAACCTTCACAAGATTACTTTATTTACCCATTGGTATTTTTTCCAAAATCAAAAGTAATTTATTTTTATTAGGCTGAGGATCAGCATTTTTCGAACGTCAAAATTACCGTAGGTATACAAGGTGTAACAGAATAGACGCAAGTCCTGTAGTACATTTGTATATGAGTGATTGCCCGTGAATAATAGAATATTAAGATGTAGGTACAGATATACCAGATATAGTAGATGATATTATCAATGTATGGCTCAAAGATTATCTATACAACAACGTACCAAAAGCATACAAAGATTTAAATATCAATAGTTTTAGTAAAAATATGAAGAAATTTTTAATAAATAAGTGCTATTTTAGTGTTGCTGTCTATCTAAATGATGTATTTTAGATATTATTACTATTTATTTTTTTTTTGATTAATTTAACTTGACTTATTTTTTTTATACTTACATATATATTTTTTTTGTACTTTCTAATCACATTATTATTGTATTTGTACACCTTTCAAGGCAAAACTTGTTGAAACTTTTTTTCTCTGTAATTACACCATCTGATTTTAAACCTATACGTGTTTCTGACAAATTAATGCATCTTATTTTATCTTATCAATCATTACCCAATTTATTGTATTTAAGAATGTCATGTGACAGTATTATGAGAGTGGTGTTGGCGCTGCGGTAACGGCCGCGACTTACGAGATATAGGTCGTAGGCTGAAACAAGCGCTTTACTTTGTGTAATTTATTTCATCACCACTACTCTCAAAAAAGTGAAGATAAACAACGTGAGGAACCTGACATGTCCTGTTACCAAAATTCGAAGACATGTGACATCTATCGAGCCGCACAGGTCTCGCGTGGTGAATTACGGGAACGTTAAGGCATAATATGCTAAGAGTATCATTAGTGGAGTTTCTTGCCGGCACTTCTCCATAAGAATCAACTATTTGGAACCGTGCACCTAACTTCTGACGTTTCATAAGTGCCCATGTTGGTTTATGTGAAATATTTTTTCTAATTTTTTTTAATTATTTTTGATTAATAAATAATAATATATGTATGTACCTGTCAGGTGTTTTTATTTATTTCCTTTACAATTCACGCTGACCTTTATTCAGCCAGGTCATGGAAAATGTATAGCGTGATGGTATGTTATTATAAAATTGTCATGTCACTTTTTTTCTAAATACTGCAGTGAATAGTAATATACGATGCACCAATAGTTTATGTAAGTACTATCGGCAAAACTTAACCTTGACAGGTGTCAGAAACGCATTCTCTCGACTGTAGTTACAGTCTTTCAAGATGATAAAGTTAATAAAGTACTCTGAATTTCAAAGCAATTTCTCTTTTAGCAATCTCTATGGTTTTTCTTTTAAGTAGGTAATTACCGCCAAAAAATTTATTTTCCAAACTTTGAGTTTTTTTAATAAAAAGTTGTAAGCAATGCTACCCAAATATAACTACATAAATATACATACCGTTAAAACGCTTGTGTAAAATAATATCTGGTTTCCTTTTAAAAACAAAAATATGAAGATTTGTATTCAGATTACAGTAAATTGTAAATAGACAAGAGAGAGATAGAGATAGAGATGGAGATAGTCAAGTCTAATTTAAAAAAAAAAACATAAAATAAAAACTTTTTAACAAAAAATTAAACCGCCGAAAATTTTAATATTTTATGATATATAATTTTAAGATTTATTATTTTATGCTTTTCAGTTTTTCGGCGGTTTAATTTTTTGTTAAAAAGTTTTTATTTTATGATTTTTTGTGGCTTTAATGTACTAATAATACTTGGCAAGGTATACCCTATCCAACAATAAAAGAATTATCAAAATCGGACTACTCTGTACAAAGTTATGCGTGTTTATACGTTACAATCAGTGAGTGAACAATCAATCATCCCCTGTTTTCCAACCCTTAGGGTTCGATTTTGTTTTCCAAATTTATATGGGACCACCTTGGGAGTATACCCTTTCCAATAGACGAAGAATTGTCATAATCGGACCACTATGTAAAAAGTTGTGAGTGTCAGTGAGTGAACAATCAATCATCCCCTGTTTTCCAACCCTTAGGGTTCGATTTTGTTTTCCAAATTTATATGAGACCACCTTGGGAGTAAACCCTTTCCAATAGATGAAGAATTGTCACAATCGGACCAGTATGTAACAAGTTATGCGTGTTTTATACGTTACAATCAGTGAGTGAACAATCAATCATCCCCTGTTTTCCAACCTTTAGGGTTCGATTTTGTTTTCCAAATTTATATGGGACCACCTTGGGAGTATACCCTTTCCAATAGAAGAAGAATTGTCACAATCGGACCACTATGTAAAAAGTTATGCGTGATCATACATAAAAAAAAAAAAATATATACGCGTCGAATTGAGAACCTCCTCCGTTTTTTTTCGTCGGTTGAAAAGGAGAGAAAAACCGGCCAAGTGCGAGTCGGACTCGCACACCGAGGGCGAGGGTTCCGTACAAACCTGTAGATATTCACAGTTTATGCATAAGGTTTATGTTTATGAAAATAAATGTTTTTTTTTTAATTTTTATATTTGAGTTGATTGATTGAAAGGTAAATTGCAGTTTACGATTTATGATGTATTAAAAAAACGACTTACTAGATCTCGTTCAAACCAATTTTCGTAGGAATTTTACATGGTAATGTACATCATACATTTCTTTTAGTTTTATCATTCTCTTATTTTAGAAGTTACAGGGGGGGACATCTTTTAGCGCTTTGGAAGTGTCTCTCGCGCAAACTATTCAGTTTAGAAAAAAATATTTTAGAGGCCTCGATACCATTTTTGAAGACTTATCCATAGATACCCCACAGGTGACGGTTTCATGAAAAAAAAATGTTGAGTTTCAGTTCTGAGTATGGGGAACCCCAAAAATTGTCTTTTTTTATTTTTGTATAAAAATCTTAATGCGGTTCACAGAATACATCTAGGTACTTACCAAGTTTCAACAGCATAGCTCTTATAGTTTCGGAAAAAAGTGGCTGTGACATACGGATGGACAGACGGACAGACATGACGAATCTATAAGGGTTCCGTTTTTTGCCATTTGGCAACGGAACCCTAAAAAGGCGACACTTAGCGTTGTTTGTTAGTTTTGTGAGATAGTGAACTGAAAGTGTGGCTTATTGTATTTTTCATTGAAATAAATAAATTATCAGTTATACGTAGACTTATTTTAACCATGATCTAACGATACATACCTACCGGTCATAATCATAACCTTCCTTTTTGCTTCGTCGTGGCCGGGTAAAAAAAAGAAGCGGTAGGTATCGCTACTTTATTACTTAACTTACCGAGTGGTGGATTAGCTTATCGATCGGCATTATTTATCGGACGTAACTGAAAATGGCATTTTATGAATTTAAATCGGTTTCACTGAGCTCTTTTCTTAAAGCCACGGTTAATAATAATATCTATAATAATATCTTAAGACAACCAACACACCGTTATCTAATCCCAAACTAGGCAGAGCCTGTACTATGGCAACCAGACAACTGTTAAATATACTTATATATTTCTAAATACATACATATTACACCCAGACACAGAACAAATAATCGTGCTCATCACACAAAGACTTGTCCTGGGTGGGAATCGAACCCACTACCTCAGTCTTAGCAGTAAGGGTCACTAACCACTAGACTAACAGGCCAGTCATTTATCAATTATATTTTAAACTGCCGGTTGATGGCAATAGGTTCGCCCCTTTTACATGGGACTAAAGGTACTGGCGAAATGTGCGTATGCTATAGGTACACCTCTGCGCAACCCTTCAGAGAAACAAGGGGTGTTGTAATGGTTTCAAAGTTCTATAACGATTGAAAAATCGGACTAACAGTATTACATTTATTATAAGGAAAATTCGAACCCACACTGGGCCCATGGTGGGTTACGGCCCACTCCTTCTCACCGAAAAGAGTTCTGTGGGTTATATCCCAGCTGTGGGAACATTATAGGCTGATTATGCTCAGAGAGTCAGCGACAAAACATTTTGTATTTTACGAATGAAGCGAAAAAATAATTAACTATCATAGGTACCTATCTAATATCTATATACCTAATAGATCTCGATGTTGAGGATAACTTATTACATATTGTTAAAGAATATAATTTCGCGGATATCCAATATCAATATCATATTGAGGATAAATTTCTGCCATTACTTCTTATGTATAACATGATAGGTATTTATTTGTTTTTATTTCTTTTATAATAATCATTCTGGTAAGAACGAACAAATGATAGTTTATTAGTTTTTGTTCGCGGCTTCGCCGGCATGGAGGTTGGAATTTATTCCACGGGATAAAGATATCCCATAACCTAGCTCTATGTATTGACATAGAGCTAGGTTATGGGATGGAGTCGGAAATAACCTGGATGAGGATGGCATAAGAGAGTGGTGATTGCCTCAAGAAAAGAGACGCCTATGCCTAGCAAGGTGTGAAGTCGGGCTATGGATGATGATGATAAGCCGATAAGATGTGAAAAGGTAGGATCTTCCTCTCTCTTTCCACAGTGGGCCCCCAATATAGGCGTTAAAACTGCGTTGATGCCTCATAGACGCCTTGTAGAAGCCTCTAAAAGACACTTTATAGACGCCTCGTAGAAATCTTGTAGAAGTGCCAGAGTCTCCGCGTAGCGCCTAGCAAAATGTCAGAGCAATAAACGTCCGTATGATGAAATAATGTAAAGCTGTAACTGGCATTTTATAGCAAACAATCAAATAAGCACGTTGATAATAATAAAAATTCAGAAATAGGACACAGAAATACAAAGTTTTTATTTAGTACAGCAATAAAATAAAAATACAAAGTTTTGATTTAGGAAAAGATTTAAATAGACAAGTAAAGGTAAGCCCCGTAGGCCGCACATCAGTGGTAACCGAATCAATATAAGTTAGGCCGTGTCCTAAATAAAAACAATGATCTGGCGCGATTGTTCGTTCTTTTATCTATACGAACAGTCGCGCGATCAAACAAGACGCGTTTTTCCTATGTCAAAATTATACAAACGCTCGCGTACTTCCACGAAGGGCGCTTTTGGTTAGGACGTGGGATTATTATACTTGAACTCCGTATTACCCTAGGGCAAATCAAGATCAAACTGTTACCGCTGAAGAAATGCCGACTGATTAATAGAAAATGTTGTTACATACTACCTCTGTTATGACCTGTCAAGTACCATGTATCTTTCATTGTCCAGTTTGACTGACGGTTGTGACGACAAAGCCAGTACTAACGCAGAAGCACATTCAAAAATCCTCGGCACTATTATACTTAAATTTTAAAAAAGCTTCACAGCGTCATGCTGCACCTGTTCAAAATACTACTTACACCTTCTGATTTGCGGCATAGAGTTTCACTTAAACATCAGGCGTTAAAATTTAAAAACTTCGAAAGCTACGAAACAACACGTGCATTCAAGTGATTTTATGATTACTTAAAACGAATGGCAAGTAAATTATGTTTCCAACGTTACATTCAATTATTCCAAAGTACTTTGTTGAAGAAGCTGGTTCATTTTGATAGCTAGTGAAATTGCTATAACAAATACAGTAGGACCTGCTTCTAATCGTTACAGCAATAAGACTGCGTTATAAAGGGATATTCATTCGAATTACAAAGCTTTATTTCAATTAAATTCTACATTTATAACAATCCGAATATGACATTTATTCGTCTAATACCGCACGTAAAATGGAACATAATTCCATTTTAAACGTTGTAGAAGTAAGCACGTTTGTTCGTATTCTGATTTCTGTAATTAATTCTAGTGCAAAATCATTGCCGTTTATTAAACAGACAAGGCCATTACAGTTATTAGGTACTGGGTATTAATTCAATTAGATCAGGTAACTCAGATGCCCTTGAACCTGCTAAGTGGCTAATGTTTAAGTGCATTGGCGTTGTTTCTAGGAATGGCATGTTCTCAGAAATCTCATAACGCTTTAACTAATTAATTTTACAAATTCCAACAAAAGCAACAGTTGAAAAACTTTTCATAAACCTGTTTTCTGAGTTTCAGTAAATAATTTGGTTGAGGTGCAACCTACCCTCCTCCAAGGAGACTTGTATCCCAGCAGTGGATGGGCTGATTATATCACAACCTAAAAAAACTTTTTAAGTCAAAAATAACTTTAATTTCGGAAGTCGGTGGCAAAAACCTTAAATACAGAGCCTAAGACACCGACTTTCGAAATTAAAGTTATTTTTGACTTTGTAGTGTTTTTTTTAAGGAAGTCGGTTGTTTTTATGTAAAAAGTTTTTATTTTTTGACTTTTTAGTTGTGGTAGATACTCCGCACTAATGTAATCGCGTTATTCGTTCATTTGTCGCGCAAATACGTAATGAAAATTTAAGATTTAGGTATATGGTTTTCACATGGACCCCATTGTCCAAATAGAACCAAATTAAATTGGGACCATTCGGGAAGCACCAGCTTTCAAATAAAAAAAAAAAAGTCACAAGTTATGAGGTAACAAACATAAAAAAAAATTTAAAAAAAAATTACAGTCGAATTGATAACCTCCTCCTTTTTTTGAAGTCGGTTAATCACTGACTATTTCATAAAATAGTCATTTAACTCATCGAATGCCGTAATTAGAGAGACAATAGAAAGACAATTATGTCGAACTGTGTAACTTAAGACATTCAAAAGGTTAATACTTAGAGTGTGGTGTTAATCATTTTAATTCTATAATTAGTACAAACATGTTACGGTCGCGAAGTATATTTTAATCAACGTATACAACCTAGCACTGACCTGCAAATTACAAAAATGTAATATCATTTGTATTTCGGGACGGGTTACCCTGCTGCTCCACCTTAAAGTAAACAACTTATGGCGCAGTGAAAGTGTTGCCGCGCCTTATTTTCAATACTCTATGAGCCAAAGCTCTCTACACGACAAATATCATCTATCTGTTGTTTAAGGTTTAATTTAGATTGTTTTCTATTAAACCTATGACACTTGGATATTTGTTACGAAAATAGTTCACATCTAATATAAACTTTGAAAAAAAAAATATAGATTTAATAAATATTTTTATCATACCGTTGCCTTCTGGGAAATCTGTGCTGAATCAATATTAAATTTATTTTATTTTCACAATCTACTTTTTAATTAAAGTTGTTTCTGAACAAATATCCGTTTATTTATTTGGTTAGTATTTTTCAATGATAGTTTATTAATGCATATCAAAATCTTAACCCTACAAGGCACCCAATTTCATATCTGGAACACTGACTTTAATCGTTCCTATAGCTATAAAACTAGAAGTAGCAACATCTTTGGCATCTTGATAGAAGCTAAAGATATTTAGCAATGTTGTAATACGAAACTTTACCTAAAGAATGTCGTTCGTGTTATAGTTATAGTATATAAAGAGTGAAATTTGAATGAAAGAGGAACTTTAGTCGTTTGTTTAAATTCAAAAATATTTAAAAAAATAGGTATTGAACAGTTTTGACTCGAAAAAAAATACTGTGTGCTGTAACGAAGTGTATATTTTGCAGAGGTAAGTTTTGTTTTATATTACAATAGTAAACGTATTAGTAAATAATATTTTAATGCATGTTCCACATACGGTACGTTGAGCTTTAGTGTCTGTTTTCACTATACATACTTACGATAACTTTCCTTATGAATACTTTGATTTTATTGCAGATAATGTCGCGAAGATGATTGCGTGATGAAGATATTGAGGCTTTCTTGGATATTCCTTCGGGGAGTGAAGATGATCAAGATTTTTCTGATGCTGAAAGTGATGATGACATCGAAAAGGTTCAGTCCATCCAAAATCCGAGCCATTTAGCGACGTGGAAACTTCCTTATCTCCGCAGAGATATCAGTGTTTGTATCCCGTCAACGAGGTTGTTACGTATATTGATAATCGTCAGCCAGAAATATCAGACCCTCAGCCTAGTACATCAGGAATGACATCAGGGACAACTACAGGTACCATTACAAAATCTCAGACACCTAGACGATCATCGACTAAGAGTAACACAATCGGTCTTGGATCTAGAATACCTGGCTCTGTAACTGTCACTCAAAGAAAAATAATAAGATTTATTTGAAAGAAAACATTTTTCTTTTCAATCACCTCTTTTTACATTTACGGGAAACACAAATTTACTGTCACCGATTATAGACTTTGAAACTCTCCTTCAATATTTTTTATGGTTTTTTGATGATGAGATACTTCAGCATATAGTAGAAGAATTGCACAAATTTAGTGTCCAAAAAAATTCGTCAAAGTCATTTACAATAATAACTAATGAATTGAAAAAGTTTATAGGTGTCTGTGTGTTTATAAGTTTGGCGCCACTGCCAAATATTCGAATGTAGTTGGCAGTTGAATTGGGTATTCCTTTGATTATTTACTTTAGAGACTGGCCTGTTACTCTAGTGGTTAGTGACCCGGACTGCTAAGACTGAGGTCATGGGTTCGATTCCCATCCAGGACAAATCTTTGTGTGATGAGCACAATCATTTGTTCTGTGAGTGGGTGTAATTTATCTATAATATGTATGTATTTAGAAATATATAAGTATATCTATCAGTTGTCTAGTTACCATAGCACAGACTCTGCCTAGTTTGGGATTAGATAACCACCGTTATCTGATCCCAAACTAGGCAAAGCTGTTGGTTGTCCAAAAAAAAAAGTTATATTGTTTACAATTAATGAGCACTTGATTGTAAACTTGTTATTTCGTAGAAATCCTCATGGTTCCTGGGTAAGGGTGCAGTGTTATGTACAACCATGCGGTGTATCACAACCAACCGTCATGTCTTAGAACCAAAAATTCGAAGACATGTCGCACATCCTCTAAAAACTGTCATAACACAAAGTAATACCTAACACAAATAAAAACACAGTCATAATACTATTATGACTCTGTTTTATCTGTGTTCTTACTTTTTTCCTCTAAAAAACTGTCATTACACAAAAATAAATGTGTTATGACAGTTTTTTAGAGGATGTGCGATGTGACATCTACTAACCCGCACTGGGCCCGCGTGGTGGATTATGGCCCACTTCCTCTCACCGAGAGGAGGCCTGTGTTCCCGCAGTAGGAACAGTAAAGGCTGATGATGATGCGGTGGTGGTCCACAACACACAGCACATATACATTAGCAATGCACGAAAATATTAAACAACATTCAAATTGAAGCTGAACTCTTTTAATAACGATTGGTACTTGTCAGCTCTAAACAGAGGGACGTGGAAAGAGAGTATAGGCCTTTGCCCAGCACAGGGACATTAATGGCTAATAATAATAGTATTATATATGGCCGATGGAGTAATGCAGTGACGGAATGGTGGCCAAGATTAGGCCAAAGAACCAAGGCCGTCCAAAAGCGCGTTGGGTTGACCATATTGTGAAGGTCACGGGAAACGCATGGATGAGAGATGCAAGGTTCAATAGACCCATGCGGGCTATTATTCCTTAGCCACAAACATGTCGGGAAAATAATGATGTACAAGTAAAATGTGCTTAACATTTTTATTGTTTAACTGAACCTATTGTGGGGTCATTTTAATAGGTAACATTTGACGTCTGTTAGTTCATATAAAGCAAATCGTAAAATTACTCGTGTCGCTCATTATTACAATAAATATGTAATCGTAATTGAAAAAAGTTGAGCAATTGTGCAGTTCTAACAAAACGAAAAAAACTATTGTTTTATGCCCGCCGTTACAAGGTTACGTTGTTGAATTTTGATGAATTGTCAAATGTTACCTATTAAAATGACTCCACTTTAACTACTTACAGAATGGCTTTAGGATCTCCGGTAGATGGTATATTGTAGGTAAAAACACACAAGTTTTAAGAATATGTATGTAAATAAGCGCAAGCCGAACGGACAAAGGACCATAAGGAGCTGAGTAAATAAATGTGAACTGTACTGTTGGCATACTGTCCATAACAGTCACCCTAGTGTTCTATTAGTAGGTACTCTGTGGTGTTTGTTCCTGGTACATAACTTGTGTCCTCATAACCCATGGCCTTATAAGCAGAGGTTTCCTGCAAACGCTTACAGACGAATTATTCAAAGACGTTATTATAGTATTCTGTGCATTAGCAATAGTAGGTACAGTGGGCTACACGTCCGTGGTAAGAAAACCAGTAAATAGCTGGCCCCTTATTTTACTGAAATTTCAAGATCAATATAACAATTCTATAATTAAGGAACATGTATTTTATAAAAAAAAAATCAAGAAATAAATTTCAAAAATGATGTAGTATTTTCTAAGAAAACGGTTTCACTATCAATATGTATCCGATAATGTGGAATTCAATGGAGGTGCAGGCATAAACCAATGTTAGCTTTAAACCACTTGATCATCTTCTTTTCGTGTGGATGGTACTTTGTTTTTTAATTAAGTAGATTTTGGGCCCACACAACCATTCGGGTGCTGGGCCCACCACACAATGTCACGTTAGTAGTGACTTAAATGGCATTTTTGGTCATTCCAGCAAATGTGAAATCCAAACACAACTGCTTTTCTTCATGAATAAGATGACAAACCCAAAAGAGAGAGGCTTGATAACTATGCCAAATTTTGAGTTAATCCGTCATTTTGAAGGGGTTTTTTTTTTTTTTTTTTTTCAGGATGTGAAATCATCAAATGACTTCTCCCGCTCTGGGCGGAGCGGGAGGGCGTGTCAGACTTTTACTGACTAAAACCCACCCGTGTTCCATCAGTTGCCCATGTGCCAGGGTCACGGTATCTCTTTCGAACAATCACGCGACCCCGGCAGGAGGGGTCAAAATCATGTTCAAAGTTTCCGTTACATAGGCACATAAGTTTACATACCTATAAAGCTAATAAAAGCGTGTTAAAACATTTATTATTACAAAAGAGTATGCTTAGAAGGTTTGATCAGGTTGAAAGGATAAATGAAAGACGGCTTACAAAGGGTATTAACAAGGCAGATGTGAGTGGAAACGCCGGAAGAGGACGCTCTAGGGGGACAGTGACCTTAATGGTGATGTTCTTCAGAAAGGTCAGGCATGTAGTACTCGCTACCGGTGTGCGTGTATGACCAGACGTATGAACCTAAACGAGCATAAAGGATTCTGCCTTGAGTTTGTGTTACTTACATATAATCACGCTTTTTGTATGTATTTATTAATTAAAATTATCGATTCACCCGATTCTGGTGAATGAATTCGTGCAAATCGACTACTGTCTCTGTTACTCACATACACACGTAGTCTAATTACGGTTCACGGACTCTATTCTTTTAGCTCAAAGACTGCAAAGTCTGCGATAGACATAGGCACTTTAGTAAAGCTATAAATAATTGGATCACACCTATAAGTGTGAAAGTAATTGGATTCAAACGTTATCTACTTACAGTGAGCAACACTACATATCTATATCTAGTAGGTATATGAAATCTGCCGTGGGTTGTAGGTTCGAATCTAGACAGGTACTTCACATCGTCCTTATTATTTCATCACAAGTGCTCTTAAAATTCCAAGATGATTTTGACGAAATCCTGAAAAAAGTCGGTCTTAAATAAATTTATAGTTTAAAACACAATAGAAAAACACGCTTTTATAAATGCACGTAAAACCAAAAACTTAATCGTGGTCAAAGTTCATTACAAGACCTTTCTAACAAGATCAAACACGGCTATGATACGATATTCCATCATGGAATGCCAGTGCCTATCTTCCGGCTTCATCATCAGACCTTGAAACCTAATCGTGGTCAAAGTTCATTACTAGGCTTTTCTAACAAGTCCAAACACAGCTATGATACGATGTTCCATCATGCAGTTCCAGTTCATATCTTCCGGCTCCATCATCAGATCAGTTCGACAGTACCATATTATTATATTGTCATCAGAACTACATAAAGCTGCCAATTTTCATTACGCTACGATCCTTTTTTTTTTTTTTTTTTTTTTTTTTTTCAGGATGGGAAATCATCAAATGACTTCTCCCGCTCTGGGCGGAGCGGGAGGGCGTGTCAGACTTTTACTGACTAAAACCCACCCGTGTTCCATCAGTTGCCCATGTGCCAGGGTCACGGTATCTCTTTCGAACAATCACGCGACCCCGGCAGGCATCGGTCCTAGTAGACCCCTACACTGCTGCTGACATCCCTTTGAGGCGCGCGTGGAACACTGCGCGCCGTCGACCCGAGCTTGGTCCTTACCGGGCGGCGAGCTACCCATTGCTCGCCACCCGTAAGCTCGCGCCTACGGTGGCCGGGAGTCCGCTATCGACTCCCGACGCCCGGGGCGTCTCCTCCTGCGGCGGCTAGGGACGTGAGGGCGCAGAGACTGCCACTCCCTCACGCGCCCCGCCTCCTCCTTCGCGAGCATTACTGCTTCGCAGAAGGAGGTGACGGCTTCCCATTCCCTCTCGCTCCGTACCATGGCTCGTACCAGGGCCGGACGCGAGAGGTCGCCGCCGCCGATCGCTCCCACGAGGACACGGCGGTGCTCCGCCCAGGCAGGGCACACCTCCACCGTATGCTCCACCGTGTCCTCCAGACGATCCTCGCAATGGAAACACCCGGACGTATCCTCCCGCTTTATCCTGAACAGGAACCCACCGAAGCACCCATGCCCGGTGAGAACCTGCGTCAGGCGGAAGGTGAGGACGCCGTGACGCCTCTCTATCCACTCCTCAAAGAGGGGACTTACCGCCGCAATTGTGGCGTGCCCAACGCTACGATCCTTGGAAGATGGTTAAATTAGTTACCTTAGACTCCATTACATAGTTAGTTACATACAGGTCGACCTAATAAAAGCGTGTTAAAATCATTTAATTTTACCTTTCATAGTGTTATGATACGTTTATGACCGGTATGTTCGTCGAGAGCGATACACACGCACCGCAGGGCAGTGGTGGCCTAGTGATTTCGGCGGCGAACAAGTTATAGTACTATAAGGTTGTAGGTTCGATCCTTAACTGATACTTTATATTGTCCTTCTTATTTCATCACCTTTGCTCTCAAAGGTGAAGGAAAACTTCGTGAGACTGGAAACTGAAAATTCTTAGATATGTGACATCTACTAAACCGCACTGGGCCCGCATGATGAAACAGTGCCCGATCCCTGTCACAGAGGGTAGGCCTGTGTCCCCGTAATGGGAAAAATTTAGCCTGATTGTGTGAGATATGATAATTATAATATCTGGATGACCGAGCTTTGCTCGGTATTTTTTGGTAAATTGTGTTTAAAATAATAAGTTTATGTTCAAGTTGATTATCGATAAAGTTGGTCATTGAAAACACGAACAAAATGACATTTTATAAAAATGAATCCTAGCTAGATCGATTTATCGCCCCCGAAACCCCCTGTATACTAAATTTCATGAAAATCGTTGGAGCCGTTTCCGAGATTCAGATTATATATATATATATATATATACAAGAATAGCTCGTTTAAAGATATAAGATTTATAAAAATGAATCCTAGCTAGATCGATTTATCGCCCCCGAAACCCCCTGTATACTAAATTTCATGAAAATCGTTGGAGCCGTTTCTGAGATTCAGATTATATATATATATATAATTATTATCATATGAACTTAACTATACTGAATCCTGTGCTGAAATGTTGTAAGAGGCAAAATGGATATGATAATTCCATTAAGGTAGTGACCTCCGGTAAGGTATTTGGCACTTTGTAGAAGAGCCATAGTGCCTACTGACTAGTGCTAAAATATTAAATAAACTAAGAAGAACGCGACGTTGACTTCGTGGTTCAGATGCTTTATTTAGTTGAGGAAAATAACACGCTAAATTATTATTAAACATCTTTTTATTATTAAAGTAAATACATTTGGGGCACTGTTACATGCCGTGAGACCACTTCGTGCCTTGGAAACCACGTTAAGCCGTTGATCCACCAATTATTTTTAAAAGAGTCACCGTGGAGTTTTTGCCGGCTCTTCTCCATAGGAATCAATAATTTGGAACCGTGCACGTAGCTTCTGACGTTTCATAAGTGCCCATGTAGGTTTATGTGAAATAAAAATATTTTGAGTTTGATTTTGATTTTTGATCCTGGTTGTAATTCGTAAGTCTTTGACAGTCGTTACGGGAAGTCAGAAGTCCGAAAGTCTGTCTACCAGTCTTATCAAGGAGTATCGTGTTACCAAGTGCTCTTTTTAAAATATTGGTACTCAGCTGCATCTATTTAGATTGGAAGCCAACTCCAACATAGTTGGGAAAAGGGCTAGGTAGATTGATTTTTGATTTAACCACGTTATAGTTTCTGCATCACTCGAAGAACATAGAAAACAACAGCCTGTCTTCGGAACTACATAATGCACCTTCAGAATTATAGAGACCTACTTAGAAATTTTAAGATATCACAATAATAGGTCTCTTCTTTAAAAAAAGTTTAATCATTTTATGAGTCAAAGTTCATTATATTTATTCGTTAAAAGTACATACTTTATTTATATACAATATCTTACAATATTTAAATATCTTACAATATTAAAAAAAAATATGTACATGTATATATAAAAATAAATAATTATAAAGCGTCATAAAACATCGATGCAGACGAATTTTTTGATTCAAAGTTGTAATCTTTAAATTTCTAATTAGGTCTCTATAATTCTGAAGGTGCGATAATCTTAGTTTAATTACAGTAAGTTTGACTTACGTAGTTAACAAAGGGGCTAACTGTAATTCCCTAAGCTATCTTACGGTTTAACTCTCGGTCGCTAAAACGAATAAATCATAATAAATTGCTCTCATTCACCGTTTACTGTTAGAGTTAACCATTGGACGATGTTATGACGCACATCGTCTAACACATCATTAGACGTGGAATGTTTGATTATTAAAATAGATTATTATAATACCTTTTGTTTTAGGAACTTGTTGCAAGGTAATAATAGCCACACAAATTGACTTACCGCGGCTGGTCCATGCATGGGTAACTTTTTAGGGTTCCCTTGCCAAATGGCAAAAAACGGAACCCTTATAGATTCGTCATGTCTGTCTGTCTGTCCGTCTGTCTGTCTGTCTGTCTGTCTGTCTGTTTGTCTGTCTGTCTGTCCGTCCGTATGTCACAGCCACTTTTCACCGAAACTATAAGAGCTATGCTGTTGAAACTTGGTAAGTAGATGTATTGTGTGAACCGCATTAAGATTTTCACACTAAAATAGAAAAAAAACAATAAATTTTGGGGTTCCCCATACTTAGAACTGAAACTCAAAAAACATTTTCTCATCAAACCCATACGTGTGGGGTATCTATGAATAGGTCTTCAAAAATGGTATTGAGGTTTCTAATATAATTTTTCTCTAAACTGAGCAGTTTGCGCGAGAGATACTTCCAAAGTGGTAAAATGTGTGTCCCCCCCCCCAACCCCGCCGTAACTTCTAAAATAAGAGAATGATAAAACTAAAAAAAATATATGATGTACTAACCATGTAAACTTCCACCGAAAATTGGTTTGAACGAGATCCAGTAAGTAGTTTTTTTTTTTTATACGTCATAAATCGTAAACCGCAATTTACCTTTCATTCAATCAATTTAAATATAAAAATTAAAAAAATCCATTTAATTTCATAAACATAAACCTTATGCATAAACCGAGGATACCTACAGGTTTGTGCGGAACCCTCGGTGCGCGAGTCCGACTCGCACTTGGCTGGTTTTTAATCTTTGTATCCCAAGACAAGTTGTGTCGGAAAGCCCGCTAAGCCGTTGGTCTCTTTTGTCATGTCATCTAACACTCTTATTATTTCAATTAATTATTTATTCGTTAATTGGTTTAGGAGGCCATCTTCCGCATAGCCCAGATTGATTGAATCCAGACGATAGTGGTTCAGTGATTGATTTCGTATGTATAGAGCAGATGGAAGATGTTTAGGTCTTGTACTAATGTGATTTGTTTCAGAAAGAAATCCTTTCTTGAAGAAATTAGTTAGATAAACTGCTTCGTGAGTCTTGCGGTCGTAAGCGCAACTGTTCAGCATGAGGTACTCGATTGGATTAACTAGTGGAGAAAACTGTTGGGTTTTTTCTATTATTTAATTATTTTTCAATACCAGCCTGGACTTGATTGGATGGATTTGTGCCCAGTTGCTAGCAATGGGCTTGCTCCTAGGCATTTATCCAGCAGTGGACGTCTTTAAGCTGAAATGATGATAAACTATAAGTCACCTATCTAATTCAGCAAATCAATAAATCGATCAATACTAACCAACCTCCACAGTAAGATTTAATCTATGGCGGGAGCTGTATAAACCCGCTGACAAATTTTATCGAACCACCTAAGAGCCTTCCACCTGGGTACGCGTTATCGTGGCGGAGTTGGAAATTTCTTAACAGACTTCGAACCCAAGTCGGCCGGGCCCTAGACAATCTACACAGATGGAGGCCAAGTCACAAACGTTTACCGTTCTACAATCGCTAACGCCTCAGTGTCAGCGATTGTAGAAAACGATAAGTTGGTAGCCATGTTGAAGCGCCTGAGTCGGCCGCTCGTTCTACAATGTCTTTAGAAAAACGACACATTATAACAAAGGATTTAGCGTTGAACGTTAAAGAAACGATAAAAAATCATTCTATCATTTTGAACGATGTGAATTTGGCTGCGAATTTTTTGTTCGTTTGTTCTAACCACGTGACTTAACGTTGAGCGACTAGCGTTAACGATTGCAGATTATCAACTTGGCTAGGGGTGCTGATCTTATGTGGCGACCTCCCCACAGACTATGGCCCACCTTCCATACTGTTACCTGTACATTTGACAATCTTGTTACTGCGTCAGTGAGCAGAGTACGCGCAGCTGAATTTTGGGCTTTTAAGCTTTTTGGCATTGATACGCTAAGAAGAATTATCAATTAGCTAGTCTTTTACCCAACAATCAGCACAAATCAGGGTCAGCTGTAACTAGATGCGGCTGGATACCATTTTTAACCGACTTCAAAAAAAGGAGGAGGTTATCAATTCGGCTGTATTTTTAGGGTTCCGTTGCCAAATGGCAAAAAACGGAACCCTTATAGATTCGTCATGTCTGTCTGTCTGTCTGTCTGTCTGTCTGTCCGTCCGTCCGTATGTCACAGCCATTTTATTCCGAAACTATAAGAGCTATGCTGTTGAAACTTGGTAAGTAGATGTATTCTGTGAACCGCATTAAGATTTTTACACTAAAATAGAAAAAAACAATAAATTTTGGGGTTCCCCATACATAGAACTGAAACTCAAAAATGTTTTTTCTCATCAAACCCATACGTGTGGGGTATCTATGAATAGGTCTTCAAAAATGGTAATGAGGTTTCTAATATCATTTTTTTCTAAACTGAATAGTTTGCGCGAGAGACACTTCCAAAGTGGTAAAATGTGTGTCCCCCCACCGGTAACTTCTAAAATAAGAGAATGACAAAACTAAAAAAAATATATGATGTACATTACCATGTAAACTACCACCGAAAATTGGTTTGAACGAAATCGAGTGAGTAGTTTTTTTTAAAACGTCATAAATCGTAAACCGCAATTTACCTTACATTCAATCAACTGAAATATAAAAATTAAAAAATATATATATTTTTAAACCGAAAATACCTACAGGTTTGTACGGAACCCTCGGTGCGCGAGTCCGACTCGCACTTGGCCGGTTTTTTTTTATGTTTGTTACCTCATAACTTTTGACTGGGTGAACCGATTTTGATGATTATTTTTTAACCGACTTCAAAAAAAGGAGGAGGTTATCAATTCGTCTGTATTTTTTTTTTATTATTTTTTTTTATGTTTGTTACCTCATAACTTTTGACTGGGTGAACCGATTTTGATGATTATTTTTTAACCGACTTCAAAAAAAGGAGGAGGTTATCAATTCAACTGTATTTTTATGTTTGTTACCTCATAACTTTTGACTGGGTGAACCGATTTTGATGATTATTTTTTAACTGACTTCAAAAAAAGAAGGAGGTTATCAATTCAACTGTATTTTTTATGTTTGTTACCTCATAACTTTTGACTGGGTGAACCGATTTTGATTATTCTTTTTTTATTTGAAAGCCGGTACCTTTTTTTATTCGGAAAATGGGATCCATGTGAAAACCATATAAGTCTTAAATTTGCATTAAGTATTTGCGGCGACAAATGAACGAATAACGCGATGAGATTAGTGCGGGGTATCTACCATAACTAAAAAGTTAAAAATAAAAACTTTTTACAAAAATAAAAAATACAACCGACTTCCTAAAAGAAAAACACTACAAAGTGAAAAATAACTTTAATTTCGGAAGTCAGTGGCAAAAAACCTTAAATACAGATCCTAGGACACCGACTTTCGAAATTTAAGGTATTTTTCACTTTGTAGTGTTTTTTTTAAGGAAGTCGGTTGTTTTTTTTTATTTGAAAGCTGGAGCTTCCCGAATGGTCCTATTTTAATTTGGTTCCATTCGGAAAATGGGATCCATGTGAAAACCATATAAGTCTTAAATTTGCATTAAGTATTTGCGGCGACAAATGAACGAATAACACGATTAGATTAGTGCGGGGTATCTACCATAACTAAAAAGTTAAAAATAAAAACTTTTTACAAAAAAAAAATTACAACCGACTTCCTAAAAAAAAACACTACAAAGTGAAAACTAACTTTAATTTCGGAAGTCAGTGGCAAAAAAACCTTAAATACAGATCCTAGGACACCGACTTTCGAAATTAAAGTTATTTTTCACTTTGTAGTGTCTTTTTTTTACATAGAATGACTGCCTATTTGGCTTCCACAAGCCAGTTACTAGGTAACACGATACCCCTTGGTAATATTCGTTGTCAGACTTTTGGGCCTCTCACTACCCGTAACGACTGTCTAAGATCTACGATAGACAGACCAACGGCTGAATGTGCTTTCCGATGCACGGAAACGGCATCTCATTCACCAAATATGGATACCTCGGTAATATGAATCTTTTATAGCCAGACTATGAAAATAATGTAAACTAATCAAAGATTGGAATTATTATGTACAACAGGATCGCAAAAGGACTAGTTGTTAAAATCGCAAATCTCTTAAACCTTAATTCTCTGAATGGCCAATCCTTTTAAAACCTTTTTCTATGATTGGCCAATACCCCGTATGGCCAATTCTCTTAATGGCTTAACATTTTCTACTATTGGGAGTATTAAGTTAAACATTTCTTAATGTGGAAAATGTATTTGTTTAATTAGTTAGTTGAAATTGCAATTTTTTATAATGCACTAGCACTCTGCCCGTGACTTCGGCCGCATCATATTTTTGCTCCCCTGAACCTTCTCGTCGCATTGAACTGCCTGCCAGTTTTCGTCTATTTTTCATTGCTGCTCCGCTTTTTTGATCTTAGCGTGATGTTTTATAACCTATAAGCGTGATGTTATATAACCTAAGCCTTCCACAATAAATATGCTACCCAATACAAAAAGATGTTTTCAGTTCGGACCAGTAGTTCCTGAGATTACCGCGTTCAAATAAACAAACTCATCAGCTTTATAATATGAGCATAGACTAGCTTTTGCCTGTGACTTCGTCCGCGTGGAGTTCGGTTATATCGTAGCGTAGGCGAGCGTTAAGAAAGGAAGTAGAATTGCACGGACGAAGTCGCGGCCAAAAGCTAGTAAACTACAAAACTTCTTTATACACCACAATTTTTGTGAAATAGTTGTTTTTTTTCGTAATCAGCGACCCGATAAACCATAAAAACGATACCCCTGTTGATTTTCAGAATTTGTCACCCCTTTTCCACCTTTTAGGGGTTGAATTCTGAAAGAGCCTGAAACACTTGTTTACTCATTTATTGATAGGAATTCCTGTGAAGTTTCGAATAAAATAGTTTAACTAATCTTGTTTCCCCATACAAAATTTCAAGCCCTTTTTCACTCCCTTAGAGGTTGAATTTTCAAAAACCCTAAGACACTTAAGTTTTTATTTCTAATCATTAATTTCAATTAATTTAATTGTAATTTTTATGTGTAAATGTAATTTTATTTATTGGTGATTTTTTTAATGTTATGTGTTTTATTGAATTGGATTTTTGTAATTTTAATGGATTTATAACTTATAATTATGGACTATGTCTGAAATAAATGAATTAATAATATTTATAAAATTAATTTATTACCTATGGTTATACTTGACATTCGGTAAGAATATAGACACAAAATATTAAAGACAGATGTTCTCGATTGGACCACAGATTTTATTTTATTTTATTCAAAAGGCACAACAAACAGCTAAAATATAAAATATATATAGAAGATAAACACAAAACTAGACAATATTGCAGCCCACAACGGTGTTCACAGATTAACTAAAATATCTAACAGTGTAAATAATAATCACTAGGGTAACAAAAGCTTTTTTTTAGTAAATAATAAACTAACTATAAAATAAATCATAACCTAACTATAAAATTAACTACACGTAAAATGATTTTCATATTTATGATTTTCATATATATGAAAATCATTTCAGGATATAATAATTAAATAAGTTCCTTAAGTATAAGACTTTTGAATATATAAGGAGTACATGCAAAAATATCTATATGTTCAAAAGTCGTATTGTAGGAATCGACCATTCTACGAACAGGCGAACGCAAGCCAGAGTTGGACTTGCAGGTGCCCACTGAGAACAATCTACCAGCTCGTACCTTTCTCTTGTGGACTGTCCTAGAAACCACATAACATAACATGTTGGACAATTCAATACAGTCAAATTTATTGCTAACAATATTGTATAAATTCATGGCTTCTAAGTACTTACGTCTATTTTCAAGTGTTGGGAGCTTATACTTTGCACGCAGATCTTGATATGGCAAATAATATCCATAGCATCTATAATGCATGGTACGCAAGAATTTGGACCATAAACAAAAGAATATCTATGCATGTGTGTATTAAATACACGGTAATGAATAGTAGTGTGTGTAACGTGTAATTTATGGAAAATAATGTATTTTTACGCATAATTAAAAAAAAATTGTAGCATTCGTCACGTCTTCTTCTCTGTATAAACTATAAGTGTGCGAAATTTCATACTCCTCCGTCCGCCCAATTTTCGTAAAAAGGGATCCAAAGTTTTCGCTTCATGTATTAATATATGGATATGCCGTATCACTATGTGTTTTACAAGTACATAAATAATTAAATTAACATCTCACCACACACCGACATAACACACATCACACACATCACCACCACACGCACCTTCATCAAACACATCACACATACCACACACATTACCACCACACGGACCTTCATCAAACACATCAAATCCTTACCATCATCTTTTGCAAAATGAAGGTAAGGAATTGGCTCCAGGAGTTAAGCTATGATGACACGGAAAACTTCTTGCTGCCCCGATATACCTTTTTAACGCATAAATTAACATAAAACGTAAACGCAATATAACATTTTTTTTTTCTTTCTTAATAAAGAACAATTTAATCATATTACTCAGACATATTCCCTCCCACGCACACATGGAGCACACACATGGATCACACAATCATACATGACACATATTCACTCAATTACTAACACTGCAATTAAAGATTATTGTTAAAATAATTATTGCTAATAAGGGTTATTCTACCGCATTTAATAATATGCGAGTAAATAATTTTCTACAAAATTTATCTCAGAATAGGGGGAGTCCTGGTGTCCTGAAATACAGGCCTTACGTCTAGCTTAGGCACCAGTCTCCCACAATGTAATTATTAAAATATAGTAGTTATGTATTGTTCTTTATACTGTGTTAAATGTAAGTACTTTATATTGTGGCGAAAAATAAAACTTTATCTTATCTTATCACATAATCATCATGTCCTTTCATGACATCTTTTTCTTTTAACATTATGGAATTCAAATAAAGATATGAATATGAATAGAAATAAATAAAAATTGTATGAAAAAGTCTGCTTTACACGCGGGCGAAGCTGCGGACGAAGTGTTAGTATAAAAATAATACCAGAATCAATTAAAACTTTGGGACACTAAATTCTGACATAACTAAGAAATATAACATGTGTGTTGAACCGTCAGTAAACGTCTACTAGGTACGTTGCCCTTAATGAAATACCCGAAAAAGAACAATAAGGATATTGTCCAAAAATTCAATAAATCTTTATTCATGAAAGGGAAAAATAATAAATGTAGGTACAAAGGTTACGTTCCCGGTTCGAAAGGTTCGAGACTGGGCAATCACCGGTCATTGTCTTCTTCAGTTTTATCATATTTTGTATTGTATTGTTGTACTGGACTTCGTAAACAATATCTTTTTTTGTTTACAGTCCCATGATTGCCATGACAACCACTAATAAAGAGTGCACATTAAAACTGTAGTTATATAATGTAAAACAATGGTCAACGGCCGCGACTTACGAGTAGCAGGTCGTGAGTTCGAACCCAAGCAGGCGCAATACTTTGTGTAATTTATTTCATCACCACTGCTCTCAAAACGGTGAAGGAAAACATCGTGAGGAAACCGGTATATCTTAGAACCAAAAATTCGAAGACATATGACATCTAACAACCCGCACTTGGCCCCTGTGGTGGATTACGGTCCACTCCCTCTTACGGGAGGAGGCCTGTGGCCCAGCAGTGGGAACATAAACGGCTGCTGATGATGATGATGGTGATAATGTCAAATAATGAGTAGATTATGTCAAAGAAGTGTCTATAAATCATCATTTGGGTGCAGTTAATAGACATTTACATAGTTAAGCCGTTAAAGAGGAACCAGGGAATTCACCGTTTTTGAACGCGGTGGTGATGAAATACAAATGTATTTATGGCGTGGTATACCTCTAGGTGTACCTATAGTGCACCCACATTTCGCCTATTATGTTTAAGTCCCATGTAATAGGGGGCGAATCTATTGTCATCAACCGGGCACAAGTTCAAACTCCGGGCTGCTACTGTGAAATTCCAGATAGAAAAACACAATACCACTTTGATCGACATGGTAATTGAACCTAGGACCTCGGGCTCAGCAATAGCGCTTGGTACCACTTGGCCATCGGTGATGAAATGATTTCATAAATTAAAATACCTGCTCGGGTTCAAACCACCAGCTCACCACAGCTCTCTACGGTCAAAATGTTTGCAATTTACTTTATTAATAAAAAAATAAAAAAAAAAACTCAAAATAATTTAACTAAAAAAAGCAATTGGCTACACGTGTCTATTGTTAAATTCTAAGGACGTTTCTATTTAATAACACTTATTTATTTTTAAAATAATCAGATTTCATGTACGTACACACGGCTACACATCAAGTTGTACAGTTTCAGTTTTAGCTGACCTCGCATTGTATTGGCTTTTCGAACAGTGAGAAGTCAGCTTATACTGGAAATGTATAGCTTGGCCTGTGGCCGCGCATACATGACGCTGGGGCCACGAGGCGCGGGGCCGGACTACATATTTGTTTATACGAGCTAATATCGCGCATACACCGTACCGTCCTCACACCGGCGCCCCGTGCCGGAACCGCGTGTAAACCGCGTTGTTTCCGAGTTTAAAATAGTAAAGCAACGACCTCAGATCAGTATATCATTGCCAACGAAACTGTAAACACTTTACAAACGTTTTTACATGAATTCTGAGATATTCTAAATATTTTTCTTCTTATATTCTTATTTTTCAGCACGTGAAATCCACCTTCGTCTTGTTTGCATGCTAAAATAGGTTGAACCCAAAATTGTCTCCTACGTCTAATCAGTTTTTGCCTGCGTTTATAAACTAACTACTTGTATCTAACCCTTCGTTTTAAAAAAATTGTCGTTATGGACTGAATTGCTTTGTAATGGCTATGAATTGTACACGCTGTTCCGACGCGTCACCGGTGCAGCACTTCGGCGCTTGTGCGATTTCCATTCGTATACCCTATCATGCGGTTGGGAACCGGTGTGGCTCCGGCGTCACGTACATGAAGCCTCAAGGAATACATGTTTGTTACATACACAATGACAAACAAAACACATGTTACGTAAAAGAATATTACTACCTTATAGTAATTGAACTAGAGCAGAGCTGAAAAATGAAAACATCTTGAGAAGACCGGCAAGTCCTAGAACTAAACAATTTGAAGACACAATATGACGTCTACCAATCCACACTGGGCGGGGGTGGTACTTTACCCCTCCCTATCACAGAGATGAGGACTGAATCCCAGCAGTGGCAACATTATAGAATGATTATTCATTATGCAATACTGGTAATTAGGTAAAATTAAAACGAATTCCTGTTCGCCTATTCGTTCCTACATTTATACATTCAGAATTTACTGTTGCACCTAAATAGGTACCCAGTATATATTAATTTGCATTTGTTCACATAATGTTATGTAATTCACATAATGTTATGTAATTCATTAAGTAGGAACATTAGTGAGTACTTAAGCGCTGATTTAAATATTTAAGTACTTGCTTACTTAAATGTAAACTTCAACACCTCCGTATTAATAATAATAATATCTGGTTAACCGGGCTTTCCTCGGTATTTTTTGGTAAATTGTGTTTAAAATAATAAGTTTATGTTCACCTTGATTATCGATGAAGTTGGTGTAGTTGGTGGTTGGTGTAGTTCGTGTTTTCAATGAAAACACGAATAAAACGACAATTTATAAAAATGAATCCTAGCTAGATTGGTTTATGGCCCCAAAAACCCCCTGTATACTAAATTTCATGAAAATCGTTGGAGCCGTTTCCGAGATTCAGATTATATATATATATATATATATATATATATATATATATATATATACACTAGCTTCTGCCCGCGACTTCGACCGCGTTAAATTTCTTGTTCCCCCGACCCTTCCCGTCGCGTCGAATCGCCTACCCGTGCGATTTTCCCCGCTTTTGCAACATTTTTCCTTGGTTGTAGCGTGATGTTATATAACTTATAGCCTTTCTCGATAAATAGGCTACCCAACACAAAAAGATTTTTTCAATTCGGACCATTAGTTCCTGAGAGTAGCGCGTTCAAACAAACAAACAAACTCTTCAGCTTTATAATATTAGTATAGATATATACAAGAATTGCTCGTTTAAAGGTATAAGATTATATTTTTATTTGACATAAAGTACAACAGATACAGGGATTTTTATTTGCATTTTCGTAATTAAATAATGAAACCGGTATATTTACATAATTTAAGAAGAAAACCGTTTTAAAATAATAATTATAATATTTATGTAATGTTATGTAAAAGGAAGGTAAATAATTAAAGGGTGGTCGCATCGCTGTCAACAGTACCCAAAAGGCTGGCAGCATTGCAATGTTTTTTGGCTGATTCTTTGGCCAAATAAGTCATCACCATCATTCCAGCCGAAAGACGTCAACTCCTAGACATAGGTCTCTCCCATGCACCGCCAATTTAACCGATATTTTTTGGGGGGTTTGCCATATTCGCCACGCTTGGCAGGTGGGTTGGCGATTGCAGTACGGTGACAAAATGCACAGAGAATGCTGCCGCCTTTTACGATACCCACGGAAAGAAATGGGATATAGTTATTCTTTACGTCTGTCATCGTACGGAACATCATTAATTTAGGTAAGTAATTTTAGTTAAAAAGCAGATAAAAAAAGCAGATAGAAATATATTACCAGTTTTTTTAGCTAATAATATTATAATAAGTAAGTATTACTTGATATTTCACTTAGATATAAACTTGAACATCATTTGATTAATTGATTTTGCGAAATGCTTTCACGTTCGATGTCAGTCACTCAATAAACTACTAATTGAAATCTAGAAATTACATTTATTATTTAACTAGCTGATTTAACAGGCGTTGTCCTACCTAACTTTCAATATAAAAAAAAAACATAGAAAAAAGACCTTTCGATTTTTCCGAATCTGAATATTTTCCAGGTATTTTTTTTCCATTTTAGTTTCTAATGAACAGTATTTCATTTTTTACCCACCTCAAAAAAGAAGGAGGTTCTATGTATTTTTTTAAATGTATTTTCATCTATTTCTCCGCGAATCGTGAACCGATTTTCAAAAATCTTTTGCAATGGATAGATTTTGCTTCTGGGGTGGTCTCATAAAAATTGGATTGACTCTGCTGGGGTAGTTCTTGCGATAGCTTCGATAATATTTTCTTTGTCTACTTTATATCTTGATAATGTTCTAATACTTACTTTAACTATTCGTCACATAGCAAGTAGTAATATACGATCTAGAATTGGTTTGAGGTAGGAACCGTAACTAAAAAATTGAAAATTAAAAACCTTTCCTCCCAAAAAACCAACTAACTTCCAAAAAAACCTTACAAAGTGAAAAATAACTTCTATCCAAAGATTCAATGTTTTTTTTTGTACTAAGTTTTTTATTGTAATTAAGTACTGATATTGCCGAAGATGATAAGATAGAAAGAAAATTCGTTTATTATTGGCAAACATGTCGCAAAGAAAGACGAAGTAACTAATCCAAAAAAAAAAAGAAAAATCTGGGGGAAAACATGTGTCATATCTACGCAAAACAGCCATCGCTCAACATAATGATGTGACCTTAGGCACAACAGAGCCCCATGTTCTCAGCGATAGCAGACGATGTACCTATTAGTATTTTTTTTTATATTGGGACCGACCCTAAATAAATGTTATTATTATTATTTCAGCAACAGGCGTTTGTTACACCTTCTGATTCAATTTCTCTTTTCATTAATAAATGTAATTTGTTAAAGCGCATTGAAAACCGCACGTTACTATTGCATAGTCCGGAATAGATTATATTTAAACTATACTACACACAATTTATTTTTGTTTGTTTTAATAATAATCGAAATATTTTGTTGTTTCAAGTAGCTGTATACAGAAATAGTCAAAAAGAAATGCTGATATAAAGTCGAATGCAGTAATAAAACAAAAAAAAACCAAAACAGTTAACGTAAAATAAAAAACAGTCAAAAAGGTCCATAAGGAAGTCAGAGTGGTAGTAACCAGAATTTAGCTATTATTCAATATTGGTAATTAAAAAGCAAAAAAAAAGAAACTAGACACATCGTCTACCCTTACACAGCAGGCTCATTGGCCTCGCAACATATGGAGTTCAATGAACCTACTGAGCAGAACAGTATCGGTTTCCTCTCCAATCATCATTAGGACGCTCCTAAGGGCTCCCACGTAACCGTTAGAGTCCCAACATTTCGTAAGCGCAGAAAAAATTTAGTGCTATCCATAAGCTTACGCCATCTTCCAAATCCCATGGGGGTAGGCAGAAACTACAGTAAGCTACCTGCTACGATTTTTAATTACTCCTTTTGCATCCTTAAAGGCTCGTTCAGACTAGCGCGACGCGATGTTCGCGCGTGATTCGGCGATTTATATCCGTAGAATAATTTCTATGACCGTGTCGCACAGTGGAACGAATGTATGGGAGCGGTTGGACGTAGACATGTCCGAAAAAAAAGAGTAAAATTATGCCAAACTAATGATGCCATCTTATTCGATTACTTAATGCCTTCATAACTTGTGGTGATGAATTTCTTCATAACTCCCATATTTCGGGAGTAATTTGAGAAAATGTGAAATTTTACTATGAAAATGAGTGTATCGAGCTCTCTCCCTCCTGATTCCGGGCTTGTTTCAAGTAGCGGTCTCTAATATCATAATGCTAATACTAAGAGCTATATTTAATACTAAGACACATAGTGCGCCAAATGTGCACTATCTGGGATAAAGAGTGATGTTTATTTTATAACACAATTTTTTTATTTTTTGTTTATTTTGTTGATTAAAACCGTTTTTCTAAAGGTTTACCTTATTACAATAACATTTCTGAGCAGCCAATTAGAGAAGATATAAGCTAATTAGGATATATAATTAGGGACTTAAGGTTTACATATAAAACTGATGCACTAATGATTACTGATAAGAACATTGCTATTATTTAATTACTAAATGGCTCTTAATACACTAATTTAGCATGCATCATTTACTAATTATCACAATAACTAATTACCTTGCAATATTTAACAAAGGATACCTGGGATACCTGGATTTTATATAAATAGGTCACTATTAGTAACTTTAAAATCAGTGTTGATTTACACCTCGTTGTATCCAAGCTAATCTCGCAATGTATTTTCCAAATTTTAATACAAATCTTGATATTCACGTTGCTTTATGCGCACGCGCACATAAAGATTTACGCGACTTTAACTATTTGTTCAGTGTTTTAAAAGATAACAGTTGTGTTCAGTTATGTGAAAGTGCTGAAACAAGTTTAAAAGACTGGTGTCGTCGATTTTGCTACCGCATTTATGCAAAATGGACACAGTCTGGAAGAAGCACAGATAAGTTTCGGAAGAAACATGAGATTTGGCTACAGGCTGCAATTCAATGGCCGGAATTACAGAATGAAAATATGGAACCTTCTACAGAAAATATAAGTAACGTCATCGAGCCCATAATTTCTCCTGCTAAATCTGATGCTTCAACTTGTACACATCCTAGTCCTCGTAAATCTTTTGAGGACCTTAGTAACCGGCAAAAAAGAAGACGCACTGAAGATAGTCTTTCATGCAGCAGTAGCAGCGCTGAAATTATGTTTTCGGCCGAAAGGGCGCTTCAAAAGGCAGGACAAAGCGATACAGCTTATGTTATGAAATACTTGACGGAGAATCCAGAAGAGGCCTCAAAAATCAAAGCCTTCATTGAAGGTAAATCAATTCAGGTACGGGAAATATCCCCTTTGAAGGCATTGGCTCTTTATGTATCGATGAACTTATCGAAATGGCGCTATAACACTCTTCGGGATTTCAACACTCAAGAAGGAGCTCTTCAATACCCGAGTTACTACATGTTGGTTAAAGAAAAAATTAAGTGCTATCCGGCCAAAGAAGATCTCACAGTTACAGAGAGCTCTGCAAAAATCAAATTACAAGCCTTGATGGATTTAACCTCAAGAAGACTTATTAGGTCGTTAGAAACCCCTGTTGATCCCAATCAACAGCTCGTATTGACCAGCAAATGGGGTTTTGACGGATCATCTAGCCAAAGCATTTATCATCAAAGGACGAGTGAAGATGAGCAAATCGATCTTGCTAGTAATTTTATGATTAGTCTTGTACCACTGCGGCTCGTCTCAAAAGGTGTAACAATTTGGGAAAACGAGCGACCATCTTCCACTTCATTTTGCCGGCCAATATTGTTTAAGTTTATAAAGGAAACCAAAGAAAATGTGCAGAGAGAGATGGCTGAAATCGAAGCAGAGATTGAAGCCTTAACTCCATCCACCATCACTGATGGAATTAGTGTCAAACACCAACTGCTGTTGACAATGATTGATGGTAAAATTCATTCCATTATATCCAATACAGCAGCTTCAGTGTGTGACATATGCAAGGCTTGTCCTAAAGAAATGAATAATTTAGAGTTAATCAAAGATAAACACGCAAACGAGGACATGTATAAATATAACTTAAGCACCCTTCACGCTTGGATTCGCTCAATGGAATGCTTATTACACATTTCCTACAAATTAGACATAAAATCATGGCAAGTAAGGGGTGATATAGCAAAAAGGCAAGTTGATGACAGGAAGAAAAGAGTTCAAGAGGCTGTAAGAAGAGAAACGGGCTTACTTCTCGATGTTGTGAAACAAGGCAGTGGATCCACCAACAATGGCAACTCGGCAAGGAGATTTTTTGAAAACTACACTAAATCTGCTGAACTGACCGGAATAGATGCTATGCTTTTAAGAAAAATCTGTGTGATCTTGCAGTGTATTTCATCAGGAGAGAAGATCAACGTAACTAAATTCCGAGAGTTCTGCTTTGATACTGCTAAGCTTTACGTGGAGTTATACCCATGGTATTATATGCCTTCTTCACTTCATAAAATTTTAATGCATGGGCCAGACATAGTTCAGAACATGTCAATTGTGCCCATTGGTTTTCTATCCGAAGAGGCATCTGAGGCTAGAAATAAAGATTTTAGAAAATATAGAGAGGGGCATTCTCGAAAGCATAGCAGTATCTCATGCAATGAAGATATTATGCACAATCTTTTACTGTCTTCTGATCCACTTGTTACAAGTATCCGTCCAAAAGGAAATAAGTTTGTAAAAAAATCTTCTTTTAAGGAATTTTATGAGCTTACGGATTCTGAGAGAAGTGATATCGAATTTGTTAACATAAATGATTTAGCGGACATCGATTCTGAATTTGAATTAATTGATGATGATGATGATGACGAAGATAATTAAATGATGTTATTGTTTTAAAATGTGTAACTTAGTAAATTAGAGCTTACATCTTAATTATTTATTGTACTTTTAATGAAACTAGGTAATTTATTATCAACTTACTTAAAAGTCATACTCTCATCAGTTCTTGTGAATATTTTTGTTAATATATATTTCTGTATATATATAATATATTTATAGACCTCTTAATAAGTCTGTCTGCGGTTTAAAGTAAATACAAATGGGGAAAAAACGTTTTTTTTTTTAAATTTTCATTTCCTTTTATCCCAGAAAGTGCACATTTGGCGCACTATGTGTCTTAGTATTAAATATAGCTCTTAGTAATAGCATTACGATATTAGAGACCGCTACTTGAAACAAGCCCGGAATCAGGAGGGAGAGAGCTCGATATACTCATTTTCATAGTAAAATTTCACATTTTCTCAAATTACTCCCGAAATATGGGAGTTATGAAGAAATTCATCACCACAATTTATGAAGGCATTAAGTAATCGAATAAGATGGCATCATTAGTTTGTCATAATTTTACTCTTATTTTTCGGACATGTCTACGTCCAACCGCTCCCATACATTCGTTCCACTGTGTGTCGCGGCGAGACAGGTCGCCCCTGTGTGAACGGTCGCGCGCGTTTTCATGTCTGTACGAGCCTTTACCCCTGTTCAATCGAACAAAAGCCGTACAAAAAGGGAACTTATAGATTTCCAAATAGTTTTAATATGTAGCAATTCTAACCTTCATTGAAGGAGTTGTCACTTCCAGTTTCTTTTTTTCTCTATGACAATTAGTGTCATATGGACAAATTTTTCACGGATTTCAGGTGAGTAATGTTTAAAATATATTTGTTTTATTTAATAATACGGTTAGCAAACATTTTGAACCCGTTTTTCTGAAAATTATGCGAATGGAGGAGTATAAGATTTGGCACAGTTAAAATGTATATGGATAAGTAGGTCAGAAAGCTATTTTTTTATATAATGCATTAGAAATAATTTAGGTTTAAATGAATTACGGTCGAATTTCCACCACTGGGCGATCACTATAATTAATTTTCTAAAAAAAAATCTTTACACTCACTTATTCATCTGTGGAATGAATAAGACAGAGGCAAATATGTCGGCATTTCTGCCTGTTTCCCACAGACAGTTGTATCAAATTACCCAATTAAGAACATCTGTTATAACAGACAGAATTATAGGCATATAAAGCAAGTACATTCTAGAAATTATTTCCATATAAGCCTCAGACCCGAAGGTTATCTGCGAGAGAACGTTTTGTGGTCACATTATCTAAGAAGTCAAAATCCTTGCCTAAGATTATATATCTAAGTATGCCATAACTACAACTCTGTTCTTCGTTGTTGGTTTATTCTCAAACTAGGCTACTACTATCTACATAACATCACGCCTGTAAAAGAGTACGGCAGAGGTGTACTTGTAATACCTACATCCAAATCTCACCAATTATGTTCACGTCTTACATCGAGACGGGGCGGTCGTGAGGTAACCGACAAGTCTTAGAACCAAAAAAAAAACCGGCCACGTGCGAGTCGGACTCGCGCACCGAGGGTTCCGTACAAACCTGTAGGTATTCTCGGTTTTTGCATAAGGTTCTTTTTGCATAATGTTTTTTTTTTTACTTTTATATTTCGGTTGATTGAATGATAGGTAAATTGCGGTTTACGATTTATGACTTTATAAAAAAAACTACTTACTCGATCTCGTTCAAACCAATTTTCGGTGGTAGTTTACATGGTAATGTACATCATATATTTTTTTAGTTTTATCATTCTCTTATTGTAGAAGTTACGGGGGGGTTAATAGTTTACGCGAGAAACACTTCCAAAGTGGAAAAATGTGTGTCCCCCCCGGACACACATTTTTCCACTTTGGAAGTGTTTCTCGCGTAAACTATTCAGTTTAGAAAAAAACGATATTAGAAACCTCAATACCATTTTTGAGGACCTATTCATAGATACCCCACACGTATAGGTTTAATGAAAAAAAAATTTTTGAGTTTCAGTTCTATGTATTGGGAACCCCAAAATTTATTGTTTTTTTTTTTCTATTTTAGTATGAAAATCTTAATGCGGTTCACAGAATACATCTACTTACCAAGTTTCAACAGCATAGCTCTTATAGTTTCTGAGAACACTGGCTGTGACATACGGACGGACGGACAGACAGACAGACATGACGAATCTATAAGGGTTCCATTTTTTGCCATTTGGCAACGGAGCCCTAAAAACGACGGATTGCACTCCGGGAGTGCCGGCAGAAGTGAAAACTTGAATATTAACGTTATATATATATAACGATATTTTGGAATGGTTAGGGAATAATTTTGCACGAATTGCTTTAATATCAGTATAAAAGTACTATCATTTATGTGGTAGAATACAATATTTATTTCATGCGCTATCGTACATGCCAATTTATATTACATTAAAAAGTTTATCTCTCAAAAAAATCAACTTCCATCCATAATTTCGACGACGGCAACTACACAGACGGTCGAGCCATCAGCTGTCACCATCCATGGATGCGCGTGGCACGCTGTAACATAAACACACACGAACATTCGCGCAAGCGTCCTGCGCCACCTAAACGAAACAGCAGGCGCAGGCATACATTTTCGCCGCGCCGTAGAAAGAGAGGGGGATACTTCCTCTTCTAGGCCGCGCCAACTGTCTACTCTCCGTCCGTCTTACGAATTATGCACAACGCCGCTAAAGAAGTTTTCACTTCAAAAATTCGAAGACATGTGACATCTACCCACCCGCACTGGGCCCGCGTGGTGGACTGTGGACCACTCCCTCTCACCGAGAGGAGGCCTGTATAAAAATGGAGGCATAGAAGGTAACAATATTTTGCAGGTGTACAATAATTTGTTTAAAGATCCTCCCTCCGAGGCTCGAGTCTGAAAGAATCTTCTCATCAGCCGGTTACCTTTGTAACCACTTAGGAGGCCGTATACGATTGTTTTTTGATTGTGCTGATACGTTACGTGAATTTATAAACGTAATTTTACGATTAAAATACTGTATTTCTATGTTTTAATGCACCAGATGAAAGATAATTGCAATGTTGATTAAATTAATGAGCTACGTTTTTCTTTTTTATGTTCTAATTTTGATTAATCGACCTCAAACTAACTGTAAAAGCACGTCTGCAAAATCAAATCGGGAATATCAAAAATTTCGTATACGGCCTGCTAAGAACCTCGCTGAATTATAACACTTTAGACATTCTTTAAATTTTACAGTAATATTAAAAAAAATTGAATGGAGTTAAATTTATCGTTGCTTTAAGCCAGATGTTTTGGGGTCGTGGGGCTTTCGGGACCGGGACCGCGGTCCTAGATTTCACCTATTAATAAAATAAATATTTTTAATCATATTTTGGGACCACAAGTAAAATTAAAAAGTTTTGTCTTGGGAAAGTACGGTCAGGCAAAAAAAAAACACTAAATAAAATTATTTT
The DNA here is from genome assembly GCA_932294355.1 of Aporophyla lueneburgensis. Taxonomy (NCBI): domain Eukaryota; kingdom Metazoa; phylum Arthropoda; class Insecta; order Lepidoptera; family Noctuidae; genus Aporophyla; species Aporophyla lueneburgensis. Next base: position 12,235,317 of record OW028746.1, on the reverse strand, counting down.
TATAAAGCGATGTAATATTTATTTTATTTTAATGACATGACGGCAGCCTTCTATAAGAATTAAACCTAATAAAAGAATACAAAATACTATTAAAAAAAAAAAAATCTTGAGTGTTTTAATCACCTATCGTCCCCTTTATCATCCACCGAAACTTACTATAAACTGTTAAAAACTTCACTATCTTAACTAGACACGTCAGCAGTGGTCATAATCATAACAATGATTGAATATCGTTACTATTTTGTAACATAAACCTAATCAACTGACATTTTAAAAAAATGCTATCATAATATACTAGCTGACCCAGCGAACTTTGTACCGCCTCAGAGTCAATAATGATACCTACCAAGTTATGATAACCTGGTACTTCGAAGGCATAAAGCGTTTTCTAGCTGATACATACCCACCCATGTTAGGTGTGCTCCTACCGAGTTACGACAACCTGGTACTTCAAAAGCATAAAGCGATTTCTAGCTGACACTCCAATGTTTGGTAAGCTCTTACTACTTTACGCAAAATACGCGCTCAAACGTGGAGTTGCGGACACCAGCCCGCTCTACCTATTTCCTAAGCTCCTATTTAGTTATGATAACCTGGTACTCCAAAGGCATAACGCGTTTTGTACCTAACAAACAAAATGTATGAGAAAATGAATTATGTTTTTTGATAACTGTACTTTAATTTCATTTTTCTTGTGGTCCCAAAATACTACTGCAAAATAGTTATTGTATCCGGGACCGCAGTCCCGGTCCCGAAAGCTCCACGACCCATGTTTTCTTCATTCTTACATACTACAATTGTTGTTGTTTTTTTATATTAATTCGCTCAAAAGGAGTTTTTCTATTTATTGTAGTGTTCTCCGATTTAGCAATAAAGCTTATTAACGACTGACGACGACGCATCATGAAAATAGGTTTTATTATAAAAAAAAACGAAATAACCGGAAAAAACGGAAAACCGGTTTTGTGATGAAATTACAATTATCAAATCGGTTTTTTGAAATACCTGCGGATTTGCAACTGCTAGTCAGCAGTAGCGCTTGCGACCACTAGGCCAACCTACCAAAGAGGCTGTCAAATTTCTATCCGTCATTGACTTTTTTTTTGGGTGGGAATTTTTCAAATGACGTCTCCCGCTCTGGGTGTGTCAGACTTTTACTGACTAAAACCCACCCGTGTTCCTTCAGTTGCCTATATGCCAGGGCCATATGTACCTTAACTTACGTACACACTTAGTCCCGCAACGTAGATACTCTTCAATATGTCCCTGCATCATAGAAATTGCGTAATGTACCTTTTCTTTTTTTAGATGAGAAATGATTAAATGACGTCTCCCGCACTAGGGTGGAGCGGAAGGGCGTATCAGACTTTTACTGACTAAAACCCACCCGTGTTCCTTCAGTTGCCCATATGCCAGGGCCATATGTACCTTAACCTACGTACACACTTATAAGCTGGAGTTATGTTGTGGGGTCAATTTATTTACAAGTGTCTGTATAGTTTTTATCTTTTTTCTTTTGCATTACTGAGACCAGTCTCATTCACTTTCGTTTAACATGATACAGCATTTTTTGAAAAAGCGTTATTTCCTTTCGTTTTTTGAAACACTTTTTGCTAGTTGAAAATAGAGAGGTAAATGCAAAATTTCAATTGTACCGTATGTCTAGACATTTTACGTATAGCAAAAATGTTCAACTTATTAAGTAGAATAAGTTACATTCTAGATGATTAAATAAAAAATCCTAAACTAAATTCATGTGTGCATCTGATGGTTGATTTAAAACAAAAAAAAAACAATTTTCGCACAGATTTTCGTTAGCTTAAACGAAAGAGAAATTTATCAATTTATAAAGAGATGAAGATAGGTGGGGAAAGTGTTACACCGCGTGCTGAAACTATAAGTAAGGCGTCTATGCGCACGCGCCACTCAAAGCTCCGACCTGCGCGCAGTGTCACGGGCGCTCGGTGTGTTGATGCCCTAAAAAAAAACCAGCTACAAAATAACTTTATATTTCCTTGTGCTACATCCAGTAATAGTGTGTGTTCTCATTTCTGGATTCAAACCATCATCCCTACTTTGATCTAAGGTAAGATTAAAATTAATTTATTCGAATATTTAAATGTACTGAAGACTCATTGATTTTAACAAGTTTATGATTTTCTGCAACTTTCATAATACCATTTTACTCGTTTATTTAAATGTATATTAGTTATATTTTTACCGTCGCGTTCGCAAAGAAAATATTTTAGTTTGTTTAATAGTTAAGAATATTTCTGTTTTAAATTCTCTCGATAATTGTTTAATAGCTAGCATAAAGATTACTGGTTTTGGAAAAATATCAAACGAACAAATGCAATTTATATGCAAAAGAAATACTTATAATTAGTATTGTTTGATGAACTGGGCTAGGTATCTACGGTACTTTTCACGGCCGTAACCAATAACGACGAGCAACAGACAGACCATAGCGTGAATTACATTTGTATTAGAATTCGTGTCAGTCATGACATCGCATAAATCAAATATAATGGAAATAGTTTCGATAACAGCCTTTTTAAAAACATATTTTCATGTCATTGACGTAAAACCGCAATATCGTGTGCCTGAAATAATAAGTAATCTTTTATAGCCAAACTCTATGAATCATAAAGATATTTTGAAATCTAAACATTCAGAGTAGAAGGGACTTAGAGGTTTTATGTGGCAATGAACCGTTAAATGAGACGCTGGAGCCTAAGATGACTGACTGAAAACAATCAATGGCAATGGCACCGCAAACGCAGGCGCAGCGTTTAGCATCTGAGTTTAACTATCGTGAAGTAGGTACTTGTTTACTTCATCTACTTAGATCTACTAAGCCGGAAAGTCTGACAGCTAGTCTAACCAAGGGGTATTGTATTACCCAGTAACTGGGTTGTAAAGGTTAGATAGGTAGTCGCGTTATGTAAAATACTGGTGTTCAGCTGCATCCGGTTAGATTGGTAGCTAACCTCAACATAAATAGGAAAAAGTTAGGTAGATGATGATATACCTAGAGACTTATTTATAGAACAAAAATAATATGTACTATATTCATTATCCGCTTGACCTTTTCTCTAATTAATTTCTGGTCGACGCAGCGTTACTTTTTATAATAGTACTCCTTTGCCGTCTTCATATTCATATTCATTTATTAGTTGTTTGTCACAGATGAAAAGATAGTTCTTATAATAAGCATAATAGTGTCACTGAAACATACCCATGTACAATATTTGTATGTTTGTCAATATTATTGACTATGTTAAAAATAATTAATAATATAAATACACTCATTACTGTTAGTGGTTATTATCCATTTCATCGGTTGTTTTAGGCAACTTCATTTTATATTCAATAAGTATAATGATGTCAATTTTTAGTCGACCTCATCTTACGAGTACATTCATTAATAGACAATTATAATGGTCATGCAATTTACATCTAGACAAAATACTTCACTGTGTTTCAAAATGAAATCTTATGAGCAATCTTATAAGAAAGGTATTCCATTAATAAATACTGGACAGTTAGTAAACAAACAGAAGTTTATCGTAGCACCGAACAGAAAATTACACAAACATGGCGGAACAAATTAATGTACTGACGATTAATGTCCCCATAACGAAATGATCAATTTAGAATTACAGCAGTCCAACTTGTTTGCATGTTCCACTTGCATCGACAGCAGAACAGTTGCAAGACATGCTGACTGTTATGGATGAAGTATATAAGATGAAGGGGATGAATATAAATGTGAATAAGATGAAGGTCATGGCGTTTGAAAGAGAACATAATGTATCAGTGTGGGATTTGAAAGAGAAGAGAGTGTGGAGCAAGTGAGTTCGTATATTTAGGGAGTCTGTTTACAAGGGATGGAAAGATTGATAAAGATGTGGAAAGAAGAGTAAATGCGGGAAATAAGGCAAATGAAGGAAATGAAGTAAATTGTGCTCTACATGCGATTGTGACCAACCAGGATAAAAGGCTCATGTACTTTCTTTTAGTCTGCTTCGAAGCGAATGTACGTTTTCTTTCTGATTAACCAGATGTATTTGTAGCAAGTAATGTTTAAAATACGTACTTAGAAGTAAGTAAGTAGTAACGAGTTAAATATCAACACACACTTGCACTCATTTAAAGTTACTTACTTTTCCTATCTATTCTGGCAATGCAATTAACTAGAGTACGGCAGTACGTAATGAATACATACTTTTCAGCTGATGATATTCATTATATTTTCTCTTTGAGAGCGTCTCGGTACTGTATAGTAAGTAGCTGAAAAAATAAACAATTTTATTTTTTAACTTAAGAAGCTTGTAGTTAAGTAATAACAGCAGCACTTATCGATATATCAGATTAAGGTATGCTTGCAGTTGGGCTGTGGATAGGTGACCATCGTCACATCGTTACCCGTCCGTATCTCGAAAAAAAACGTTAAGCCGTTTGTCCCCGCTGTCTTTTGTGGGTCTTTTATAGTCAATACTGGTCGCCTGAAGCCCATAAGACAGCCAGTCTTACCAAAAATAAAAATAATAAAAAAAATAAAATAAAAATAATTAAAAATAAAAATAAAAAATAAAAATAATAAAAAATAATAAAATAATAATATAATAAAATAAAATAATATAATATAATATAATTTTTTTTTTTTTTTTTTTATATATAATATAATATAATTTTTCTTTCTTTTTTTTTCTTTCTTTATTACCCAGTAACTCACCTTACCGATCCCAGCATAGTTGAGAAAAATAGCATACAACTTTTATAAATCACTTGCTTAGAAATCATTAACGGTCAAAAAACATTATCTCTTCATCCTCAAATATACAAAAATTGCATTCTACAACAGTCCCCCCACACAATCACTTGCTACTTGCATATAACGGGTTTTCACTCTATTTATGAAATAAAAAAAAAAACCGAATCCACTTTACGCAGACATAAACGATAATTTCGTGAAAGTCTTTCCTTTGCTGTCCGTGCATTGACACGACAAATGTCATCATAATTATTTAGACATAACTTTAGCCCCAATGTACTCGTAATTGACTTGGTGGGTGATCCAGCACAACATTACTAAGAATCTGTAATGTGCCTGGCCAGACAGATTTGAAAACAGAATTTTGCTTTTAAAACGAATAAATTATGTGTATTTCAAAGTAATTCATAGTATTATTTTTTCAGGCGAACAGGTTTTCGTGAAGTTAATTGTTTTAATTTTTGATCATTAATGAATTCACACACGTTTCAAGACCAAACTAGAAATAGTGTTAAAATCCAAAAAATAATAAATGTGTGACTGCGATAGGGCACTTGAGGTTTTGGTCTTATGAGCAACAAGACTACGCACGTCTGCCAGTGCAATGTATGTTAACGATATTTATGCATAATCTATTTTAAATTACAACGGTCTCGGTTTTTTCAAAAAGGAAAATCAAAATTTACTCTCAAAAGTTCTGTTTTAAGTTTTAGATTAGAAAGGTTTTTGAACACAAACAAATGTTTGAAGTATGAATTTTTGTTTTCGATTTGAAGAGATTTTCTAACCATTTCGCTAAGGATGGTACCGGCTTATACAATAAATAATAATATAATTTTGAGTGCGTGAAAAAAATTTTTTTTTTAATGTAAGTGTCTATCTATACGAACTTTTTATTTTCAAAAAACGACATGAATTTTTCGCGGATAAGATTTAACTTATGAACTTATGATATAGGTACTTACTAATATTTTGTTAAATTTTGTCCGCGAGAATATCTGAGAATGAGAATAATAATATTGTTGACTCTACAAATTAAAACATTAATTTATTGTATATAATAAACAATACATAATCATCGTAAAATATAATAAAAACCATGTCAAGCACGTGCCGATTTAAAATCACGTATTTATAAATTTAACTATTCGTTTATTTTTGTTCAACTTTAACTTTATTTAATAACGTCTGCATTTTAAAGGTAATAGCGACCTTGTTTGTTAAAAATAATTGGGAGATTTTCTGAGTAAAATAATTTTAAAAATTATATAGTAAGTTTTGATATTTAAAATGTTTGTATATTGTTCAAGAGAAATAGATATCTCTAGTCTAAGTCTCCATATCATCTTTTTTTGCGTCACGTTTAACTGGATAGGTCCAAACCATAAAATAGTGTTTTTTTTTTCAAATAAACTAAATAGTATAAGTTGTGATAGACCGACTCAGTATTCTGCAAATCTTCATCTAGCTATAGTGTCTATAACTATTGGATATCTTAGATGGATTTGTTGTAAGCAGCCAGTGAGCGTTATAAGAGATTCGAAGTTTGATTTATCGTCGTATTGTCGTCTCCACCTTATATGCTTCATTCTGGTTTCAGCATCAACTGATTGACTGCCTAAAGGACAGTCACTTAAAGAGGCTAGTAACCAGGGTCGTCGGATATAGTTGAAGTTTAATAAGAAATCGATTGATGTTTTCGAAAGAAATTTAATGTCATCTATTTTCTGTCTGTATTGAACTACTAAATTAAGTTTTATTCGAAAACATCCATCGGTTACTTAATAAAATTTAACTTTATCTGGCGATTCTGGTTACTAATCTCTTTTGGTTATTTCGGTATCATGTATCACCTTAGACCACGTTAGTTTATGAAGATCGTTGATTTATTAAGTGAATGCATTTCTATGAAGGTTGATTTGCCCGACTGCAACAGCTACATAAAACTGAAAGCAATTAGTCTCCCATTAAGTATCGCATACAAAAAGAATGACAGTTTTTAGGAAAGCTAAGATGAAAGCCGTTAATTATTAAAGTTAACGTTATAAGTCTTCACTTTCGAAATAGATGAGTCTGCAATAATAAAGATGTCCAAGTTAATATAAATTAATTTTGTACTGTTTGACAAAATAAGTCTTTATTAAGGCCTTTGGTTTATTGTGAAGGAGATCAAATAAGAGGGTGCCATTAAATTAATTTAGGTAAAGTCACCAAAAGAGATGAGTAACCAGGGTCGTTGGTATACTTAGTTGAAGTTTAATAAGAAATCGATAGATGTTTCGGAATGAAGTTTAATTTGAAGAAGAACCGTTTCTGTTCTATGACTTAAATATATTTTTATTCGAAAACATCCATCGCTTTCTTAGTAAATTTCAACTATATCCGACGACGCTGGTTACTTATCTCTTTCGGTGACCACACTTGAAAAGGTTTTTCAGTTTTGTGTACAACGAGTGTAAACATCCGCAGGTATTTGGGTGAATGAAGAATTTAATATAACTAGGGGTCGCCAAGTGGTTAAAAGTGGACCACGATTTCATTAAAGTTTTTAATGAAATCGTGGTCCACTTTTAACCACTTGGCGACCTCTATTTCATTTCGAATATAAAAATATTCGCTTTCTGCACTCCTCCTTTCTCCATGTAATTTATCTATGCCAAGTGCACAAATAAAGTACAGACATCACTATCCTCAATTTTAAAATAATTATCACGTAAAAATATAAGTTAGATTAAAATTGTTTATTAGTCTTATAGGCTAGACTGTAAACAATTATTAAGATTTGGGTTCTATTTAATAAAGGATTTAAAAAAAACTGCCACATTTCATACTCTTCTGTCCGCGTAATTTTCGCAAAAGGGATTTTAAAGTTTTTGCTTCACGTATTAACACATTCACTGTCCATGTAGTAGACACAATAGTTAAACAATCAACCTGAACCATATGTGGTTCATGGAACAGGGAATGGGTTTATACTCGTATATAGATTTAGACGTAAGTTTCCATCTTTAAAAAGTTTTATTTTTGGACAGCCAATCTAAATACAGGATATTAATATACTAAAATAAATAACTAACTATACAAATAAATACAAAAACAAAGGACGTAAGTTTTATATTTTGGAAACCTGAACTTTATCATTACTTTGTTTTATTTTTTGCGTTGTTGAGGTGAGTTCTTCATTAGGTACATATTATACTGCAAAATTGAACGCATTATTCACTGAAAATATATCATTGTTAAAAAGTTAGTCATATGAAATATTCTAGCTATTTCTAAGCATTGTATAGTAAGCAGAGTTGCTAAACAGTGCATCGGTATGACCTCTTTGTGTTGGTTGAATAAACTTTACGAGCAACAGCTTGTAGGCCACGCCAGTTGCAAACTATGTGTTCGGAAACAAACTAAAACCCTAAACGTTTAAGCCATAAACACAATTGTTGTTTTCCTATTAAATAAGGAAAACCACACACTAATAAGTATTAACTTTATTCTTTACTACTCCACCGTTGAGATGTGTTTATTTGGTATATGCACAAGAATAGGTGTTTTCCTAAGCATATTCTTTCTGCTATTAGACGTTTGGGAGATGTATAAAAAGACATGTCAGCAAAGTATTTTTTTTACAAAGTAAAAAACAACGTAGATATTTTATTCATGACAATCAATTTATAATTTTCCCACTGTTGGGACACAAACCTCCTATTTGTGACAGGATTGGGCCATAATCATCCACGCAGGCCAAATACGGGTTATTCGATGTCACGTGTTTTCAAATTTTTGTTACTAGAACATGAATTTTTGGTTTCCTCACGATGTTTTCCGATGTGTGATAATGATAGTGAATAATTTTAATTCTTACATAAAATAAACAAAGAAGAAAAACCACAAACAAAAAGTGTTAGCGTTATGTGTTTTTAAATTATACGGTGACTGCGAAAATGCACTGGCTGCAGTTGGTTCATTTGTTTATTGCCCAATAGCTCGTCGAATACTTGACCAATTGTTTCCAAATCTTACACACGTGTGTATAAATTGTAGGGTATTACTAATCGTATTGAATTTTAACATCGAAGAAATCCACTTTATTTAGCGATCGGTATTTTTGTGCAAGCAAAGTTTTTGTGTGTATAGCGAGCCGCGCCAGCTACGCACGGTTTTTGCGACTTGACAAAACAATAAGATTTCTTTATTATATATTATGTTAGTTTAAAATATTAATGTTTTAGACAAACTTTCGAAATAAATTAACTAAATGATAGTAAAGTTTTGAAGAACAACGCAGTCACATAGACATAGGCGATAAGCTACTTTAATTTATAAAATATGCCTATGTATATATAGATATTTTATAAATTAAAGACAGACATTAAGACACAATTATTGAAACATCATTCAACATCATGTTTTAAATAATTACCTATATTTCCATTAGGTATGCTTACACTAGACGTGTATCCATAAGTTTAATAGCAATCTCATTACTCGTGAAGCTACTATAATGAGTGTGATTAATAACGTTTTCATAGTAGACTCAACTTTCTCTTTTAATGATTTAATTATACAATAAAAAGCGCTTACGGTTTCTTACGTATGCCGCTGGCATACAGGTACAGAAACGTAAAGAAACAAAAAACAATAATACTATAGACCTAATCACCTGATTTCAAAATATACAGGATGTCAAAGACATGGTTGTACAACCAGTTAATCATGAATTCAGCTACAGTTTGTACGTCGATGTCCCAGATATCAGCCTGTATAATAATACTGACGTCAAATTTACAAATATAGTTTTACTGTACGTGTAACGATTCTAGTAGATATAATTAGTAAGTGAAATTTAAACGTTGTTCAAGGAATCTTTAGCGTTTCTAATCTGCTGTACTTGTATCTAGTTATAATTGTTGAAGTAATGTAATCGTACTGGCTGTACGTTCATAGAAATAAGATAATTATATATATGAATGTTTAAAAAATTAATGACGTGTTCTTCCGTGTGACATTGTCTTTCAATAAATAAAATTTTTGCTTCCACGAAAATACAACAAACGGTTATGGGCCCAGAATAGATAATTTTATTACGTTTTTAGTGCTCGTAAATATATTTTAAATAGAGTAAAATATTTTGTTGCACTGTAATACAATGTCTGTGGGTGACATTAACGTGCCTTCGACCTACGCGGGTTCAGGGGCTTCCCTTGCTTCCATCAAACAGTTGCATGGAAAAGATGGATACAGTCAGTGGAAGTTCGAAATGCGTATGTACCTGCTGCACGAGGAATTGTGGTCTACAGTTGTGGGGTATGATATCGAAGACAGTACATCGGTTGCGGTAAGAAAAAATAGAGAACTTAAAGCTTATACCAAGATGTGTCTGACTTTGGAAGGTGGAGCGATTACCCATGTACGGGCTTGTAAAACTGCAAAGGAGGTCTGGGACGCCTTAGCAAATGCCTATGAGGATAAAGGTATGGGTAGAAAGTTGGCGTTAGAACGAAAGCTGTATAGATACCAATTACTTGATTTTGGTTCGATTGAAGACTATATCAATGCTGTCATTAGCACTGCTCAAGACTTGGCAGACATAGGGCGATGCATTGATGATACGTCTATAGGAGCAATTTTACTTGGAGGTTTACCACCAGAGTTTGATCCCTTAGTAATGGCCCTAGAGAACTCAAACATTCAGGTAACATCTGAATTAGTAAAGCAGAAATTACTAAACGAAAGTGCCAAACGAGAGTCAAAGGAATTGGTTCTTGCAACAAATGAAAAAATGAAGCCGCTTAAAGCTGCAGAAAGAAAAGTTATTTGTTACGAATGTAAAGAACCGGGACACAAACGTCCAGATTGCCCAACCAGGAAGAAAGGAAAACAGGAAAGGCAGAGAAAAAGTAAAAATAATAGTAAGGAGACAACACTTATTTCGGCCTTGGGTGTTGGAGGTAATCTAGTTCAAACCGACTGGTATGTAGATTCTGGAGCCTCTTCACATATGTCCTGTATGAAAGAATGGTTTACCAATTTAAACACGTCTGAAAGCAAGAACATAACTCTAGCAAATAATAGAGAGATAATTTCAGCTGGCGTCGGTGAAGTGTTACTTGTAAAAGACAGTAAGTTAAAATTAAATGGTATCAAAGATGTTCTTTACGTTCCTGAGTTGCGTACGAACTTAATTTCAGTTAGTAAGGCTGTTGAAAAGGGTTTAACTATTGTTTTTGATAAGAAAGGTTGTTCTATGTACAGACGCAATGAAGTAAAAGTAGTCGGCAAATCAGTAGGTCATGCGACATGCAACGTTGGTGGCTTGTATAGATTGGATCATCAAGTAATTCACTCGGAGCATGCTATGGCTTCTAAAGAACACACTACTTCAAGTTTGTGGCATCGCAGACTTGGTCATCTGTGCCGCGTTGCATTAGAACATCTACGTCGTGGCAAAGCTAAAGGTATTGAATATTCTTCTTTAGATAAAAACCCTTGTATAGCCTGTATTGAAGGAAAACAAAGTAGAAAACCCTTCAAAATTATTGATTATAAGAAAGGCAGCAGAATTTTAGAAACTATACATTCTGATGTCTGTGGCCCTTTTGACGTAATGTCATTAGGTTCAAATCGGTATTTGGTTACTTTTATCGACGATTTTTCTAGAATGATTTTTTCTTACTTTATACCGTCTAAAGCGCATGTTAAGAAAAAGTTTTTAGAATTCGAAGCTCTGGTTGAAAGGGAAACTTCTTTTAAGATAAGAAACTTGCGTACCGACAACGGGGGTGAGTATGTTAATGGTGAATTCGAAGCATATTTAACTTCAAGGGGAATTAAACATCAGACTACTGTCCCGTATTGTCCTGAATCCAACGGTGTTGCTGAAAGGACAAATAGGTCCTTAGTGGAGAAAGCTAGGTGCATGTTACAAGATAGTAACCTACCAAAGACTTTCTGGGAGGATGCGGTACGCACTGCTACTTATTTGAAAAATAGATGTCCACATAGAGCTTTAGATAATCGTACTCCGTATGAGATATGGTTCAACAGAAAACCCGATATCTCCCATCTACGAATATTTGGTTGCCGTGCATACGTTCATGTGCCGTCTTGCGATCGCCAAAAATTAGATGCGAAAGCGAAACAGTACATATTTGTTGGTTATTGCAATAGCAACAAGTCGTATAGGTTTCGTGATCCCACCAATATAAGAAAAAGTATCAAAGGGCGGGATGTAGTGTTTTTAGAGAATTGTTTCACAAACGCTGAGATAGGGGACGAGTCACATCGTCATAGCATTATTCTCTCCTCTGATAACAATGATTTACAGGTACAAAGTGGGTCAGCTGATCCTGTAGCAAGTACAAGCACTGCTGCTGCTGAACCATCCCTACCTATGGCCTATCCTCTTCCTGCAACTCCAGTAGTACCTGTTGAGGAAGAAGAGACGCACATGGAACCTGAAAGGAGGTACAAATTAAGGGATAGAAAGCCTGTAAATTACTGTTCCGTCTGTTGTTGTTCAGCGATGCAAAGTGGTGAGTTGAAAGATGAACCTTGTTCTTATTCTGATTCTCTTTTACGTCCAGACAAGGACATTTGGATTGCTGCAATGGAAGACGAATATAATTCCTTAATTTCTAGCGGTACTTGGACCTTAGTAGAAAATACAGGACAAAAAATCATACCGTGTAAATGGGTATACAAGCTAAAACGTGATTCTGAAGGTAAAGTGAGTAGATACAAAGCACGTTTAGTCGCAAAAGGTTTTCGTCAAAGCTACGGAATAGATTACGAGGAAACTTTTTCGCCGGTAGTTCGTTACTCGTCGTTAAGGGTTTTGATTGCACTAGCCACTGAACAGAATTTAAAAATGCATCATTTAGACATAGACACAGCTTTCCTTCACGGAAAACTGGAGGAGAAGGTTTTTATGGCACAACCTGAAGGTTTTGTAGCTGAAGGTCAGGAGACCAAAGTATGTCAATTACATAAGTCTCTTTATGGTCTTAAACAGGCTGCCAGAGCCTGGAACAAAAGGTTAGATGAGGTGCTTCATAATTTAGGCTATAATAGATTAGAGTCTGAGCCCTGCGTCTACATAAAAAGGAGTAATAGTATCGCTATACTAGCAGTTTACGTAGACGATTTGATCTTGATTTATAACAAAGAAAATGAATTGTCTTTCTTGAAGAACGGCCTAAAGGATTTTTTTTGGTGTCAAGGATCTAGGTGAACTTAGTTATTGCCTTGGTTTGCATGTCGTTAGGGAAAAGGGAACTAATGATGTGAAGGTAAATCAGAATCGTTACATATTAGAAACGTTGGACCGTTTTAATATGGCGGAGTGCAAAACTGTTCCTACTCCTATGGACATTAGTGTTGACCTGCGTTCTCAGACTGAACCAGCTGTCAATGTCCCTTACCAAAACTTAATCGGTTGCTTGATGTTTTTAGCTATCAATACAAGACCCGACATTTTGTTTGCCGTTAGTTTCTTAAGTCAGTTCAATAAGAATCCTATGCAGGCGCATTGGACTGCTGCTAAACGTGTCCTGCAGTATTTAAAAGGTACGTTGGACTACGGTCTTAGATTTAAAAAGACTGGAGAACCCTTACGTGGTTTTGTCGATGCCGACTGGGCCAACGGTGGTGACAGGAGATCGTATACAGGTTACGTATTCAAATTAGCGAATGCACCAGTATCGTGGGAGTGTAAAAAACAACCCACGGTTGCCTTGTCGTCCACAGAGGCTGAGTACATGGCGTTGTCCAGTGCTTCTAAAGAAGCTGTTTATTTACAGCGTCTTATATCTGAGATAACAGGTGAGTCTTTTCCGGTAACTATCTATAATGATAACCAAAGTGCGCAAAAATTGGCACAAAATCCGGTTCATCATAATAGGACTAAACATATAGATGTCCGTTACCATTTTGTTAGGGAGTTAGTCGAAAATAATAAAATAAAATTAGCTTATTTGTCTACGGATAAGATGTTGGCGGATGTTTTAACCAAAGGGTTGAGTCGATGCAAACACCAACGTTGCGTGTCTGATATAGGCTTAATGATATCTTAAGATGTTTTATTTGCTATTATTTGTATTATTTTTGATTTGTTTAGTGCTCTATGTTCTTTTTTTTTTTATAAATTAATGTCACTGTCATTGTAAAGTACAGTCAGGTTGATTTACATGTGTGTGCCTGTTTGTACAGTCATCAGATGAAATTTGTAGCCTTGTCCGATTAAGGGGAGGATGTTGAAGTAATGTAATCGTACTGGCTGTACGTTCATAGAAATAAGATAATTATATATATGAATGTTTAAAAAATTAATGACGTGTTCTTCCGTGTGACATTGTCTTTCAATAAATAAAATTTTTGCTTCCACGAAAATACAACAATAATAACGATTGTAGTATCTATTGTTATTTCTCTTTAACCTCTCGCATGTTTTCAATAAAAAAACAGCGGGAATTGAAATGTATTTTACATGATGCACATGGTGTATCATAAACAGTTGGGCATTGAAATAACATGATGCACTTGTGTGCATCATAAACACGCGAGGGGTTAACTAACGACTCAGCATGAACTTGTTAACGATGTTCCTTGTTACGAATTATTTCTAAGAAAATGCCAATTACTTCACTTAAATAAAGAAAAGTAATATTTGGCTCCGAATTTTAACATTTTTTTAAATAAATAATTATGCAGGTAAACACGTTTGGTAATTTAGAATTGAATGAATCGATTAATATGCATGGAAAGGAAAAAGTGCAAGTGTAGAAAAATGTAGAAAAAAGCCAGAGACGAATCGAAATCGAATAAATCTGCCGATGTATCTTGATTCGACGAAACGATGGACATTTTTACACAGTCTTATTTTCAAAACCAAATACATTATCTCGTCTATTGTCGAGATATAAATTAATGCTACGAGTGTCATTAACGGTAAACAGTACGGTTTTTAAGATTTGGGTAACTATCAAGGTCAACCGACTGACCAACTTCCGATTATGAAGTTACGATTGAAGCCCGCTGCACGTCACTATTTGCACAGATATTGACGTTCTTTTTTTTGAACTGATAAAATAGGAGCACCTTTTGAAATTATTTTGGTGGTGATGAGATATCATTTAAATAAGTACCTATCTACTTACTGTCTGCGACTACAGAGAAGATGCGACGAATAAAGATGAAAATAACATACTTGTTGCACTAGCCCTAAATAAATTAGAATATATGGCATTACGATGGTGATGATATTGTTTGTGAAAATAAACATCGTGTAAAGATTCCTGCAGACGATGCGACTGTAGTAAAACAATTTCAATGAAAACTCCATGGGAATTGTTCTATTAGAATTTTATTAAAGTGTTATTATTTTTTTCCGACACAGAATCAAATCCAATAGCATGATTAAAAAAAAAACAATATTTAATAATTTATTACATTCAATGAACTTTAGGCACCTCTTTGACAATTATTATAAAAGTGATCCGAAATAATAATAATGATAATTTGATTACTTGAATATGATAAGGTATGTAGGTATATTTATTTTTGTAAAGATGAAGCTTCCAAGCTTCCAAGCTTCTACGGATTTATTATGATGACATGAACACACTTAAAATAAATCTAACAGCATTTCACTTGTCAAAAGCAATGAATGTTGTGTTTTTAGCAGAAACATGACAATTAATAAAAATAACAAGCTATAAACTATCAGTTTTTTTTTATGACAGCTGTTTCTATTAATTAATTAAAATTTGTTGAAACCGTTGCAGCACCTAAAAGATTTATCTGAATTTAATACAATTGGTTAAAACAAGTTACTTGTCCTTGTTTAAAGCACCGATCTATCTTGACCAAATATGAACCGTATGCGTACTTTCTTACCATCTTCTTTCAGCGTAGCATGACCTATACAATCTCCATTCTATTAGACAAAGTTCTGTCTATCCAACTAGACATCATTTCTGCCTGAGCGCGAGGTCACCCGCGTAGATTCGTGTTTCTAAGAAGACAAAGACAGTAATTCTTTCCATAGCAATGGGGAAGTAGCTACTGCCGGCGTAGCATGACCAATTCTATGTCTATACTACCAAGAACAAAAAAAGTTCCTCATGTATTTTAATTCTGTAAAAATGTTTCTATCTCATCAGAAAAATAGTCATGATACTTGACATAGTACTGTTGTCGACTGATGAATAGAAACATCTCTTCTTTTCAGTTTTACACAATTTTTCTACGATACAATCTATCATTTTGTCTTCTCTTCCGTCGACAAATTCCGTTTCTATGGCGGTCATGCTACGCGCGCTGATGTAGTTAAGTTGAATGCGCTAAGTTATTATATATTTTTGTTAAATTGTGACTAAATGGTATTAAATAATCTTAGAGAGTTGTATTTATGACTATAATTCTGTAAAACTGGTTCTACCCCCAACTGTAAAAATAGAGAAAAATTGGTCATCATGCTTGACATCGTAAACTTTTTCGACTGAATAATAGAAAATTTTCTTCTTTTCAGTTATAAACAACACTGTGTTTAACTCGGTAGAAATCTTTCTACAATTATCGTCGACTAAACCCGTTCCTATGGTGGTCACGCTACGCGTGCAGAAGAGATACCTAAGTTTGTCTAAAAGATGCAACTGCTAGAGAAGTGTTTTCAAAATACCTTTAAGTCAAACTTAAACAAACTCCCTACTATAGTTTTTAGTTAGTTACAGTCAGCGTCAGTAATATCCGGACGAACAGACTGTTTAAAATGATCTAACAACTATGAAAATTAAACATTAACTCCACTACACAAAGAATGTTTCAGAATGAAGACATTACACGACAACTGTCATTCTGGCAAGAACTTTATCCAATTATAATAAGAATTAAATTCGAACTTAGAATGCAAGAGCTATTTTCATCCTAGTTAATTTTAAGTAGAACTTGACAAACTGTTTTGCGCTTCCGGAAACAATTTCATGGAGAAGGCCATTTACATAATAAAAAATAATTGTTCGAAACAAGTGTCTCACTCACATATTTTCAAACGATGAGGAAAACCGCAACCGAAGATGACCAACATTGAAACTTGCTTACGTTTACATAAGAATTATCGACTTTGAAACATCTTTGAAGCTTCACTACTGGAAAATTTTGTGTTTTCCTAAAATGATCGTACATAGTAAATAGAAATAAAATAAATCTCATCAACTGCCGGAAATCAGTGCCTCGATTATGAAAGTAGCTGAACTACAAAAATATTAAGTATGTGATATAAAAGTAGGTTAGTAGGCATCTCGCAAAACTTTAGCATCAAAACCTTAATTAATGAAAAGTTTCTACTAAATTGTTCCGTGCCTTTCCTGTTTCTTAATACTTTTCCTTTCAACAACCACACTAGACCTCCCAAAATCTCCAGTTTTCTCGACACGAGAGCTTTGGTTCTTCGTAAGCTTACGGAGCCGTGATTCGCCGGCCGGCCACCGTGCACGTGGTTACTCTCCACCGGTTCTACAAGTACCTACATCGCGTCATGCGCCCGCGCCGGTGAAAGTGTCCCGCGATCCCCACGCAATCTCATTCACTGTAGTCGGTTAAACTCGAGGTCAAGCGCACAACAAGTTTCGTTCTCATTATTTACTTTTCTTCAAGAGTAAGTAAAAGTTAGCGAAGCTTTGTGAAGTCACATGTGTTTGTCGATATTTTGCCAACGGCTGTATGTCATGTGCCGTTTCGGTTGACTTTAGAAGTGTTTATTCTTTCTCTCACTGGCATTCGTAAAACTTTCTTATGCGAAATCCCTTGTATGCGCTTTAGAATTTACAGATGGGAGTGTTTAAACAAAGACATCGTGTCTATGTGTCAGTTCTGTTAGGCTACAATGTTATTAGACTTTTCACAAAATGTTTTGGTACAAACGGAACCGCAAGGAAGTAGGTTTATCGATTACAGTTTAAATTTAATGTTGTGCGCCGGCTGGTATTCGTAAATCAACATATTATTGTCGACGTATCGAGAACTTGACACCCCTCTGTGTTGCGTACCGATTAATCGGAACTCTCATTTTTAACAAAAACGATACTAAGTCGTAAAGTTAACGAAAAATTGTGATATTTTAAATTGTGGTAATATAGTATCCAATACTGTCACTTCACCCTTTGCATGGCTGGTATATTAAGTCCACAGATTGCAAGAATGCATCTTACCAACCCGTTTGACTACGTCAGCTGTTGCAATACTAATAACCACTATTTACAAAGAAAACAGCTGATTTATCGTGTTTTCATTTAATTTTCCACGAACAGAAAATTTTGTTTGAGTTTATTGTTTGTAATTCCTCAAAAGAGGAGTGTTTTTAATTGTTAATGGGTCAAGGTAAACGCTGTGAAACAAGTTAAGGTAAGGTTTTGAAAACCATAATGTAAAACGGATGTAGGCAAAGGCCTAAAGGAAAAAATAAACGAAAAACGAACGAAAAAGATAAACATCCGTTTCGCGGTTTCTTGGAGTCTACTGATTAAATACCCGGTAAACTAAAGCTGTTCTTATAAGGTTTGAGAGGTTAAAAATGTCTTATAGCATTGACGGTACTGAAACATACCTGCATCATTCGGGTCCAAAACAGCACATAGCAAGATCAAATGATAAAAAATCAGGTCATTTGCCTTTGATATATTTGACCAACTTCCCGTATTCCGCATATAAAAAGCTACAGTATTTTTGAAAGTACTCGTTCGGATTGGTCAGAGATCGCATGCCCATGCCCAGTGCCCGTGCCCAGTTCTTGAGTAATTAGTCAACAAACGGCGTACGTGCAGAGCTTGACTCATAGCATAATGCACGTTTCAAGAGTCACTTGCTATACGACGCGGCGGTTGTGAAAGTACGGTCTTGTCACCTTTCCTTCATTTTCTCAATGATATAACTTTCGAATAACGTTTACTGTTTGAGTATAAAGATCCATGTTTCTAGTGAGAAGGTAATGTAAAAGGAATTAGCGACGCAAGAACATTAAACATCGCATGCGAATTGAGGTGTCTTCTCACGAAACCTTATTGTCGTTTTTTTTTTCTTTCTTAGCTATCGTACCTATGTTTTAAAGTTTACGCAATGGCAATTATCATTATGATGTATTTAATTAGTACCTATTTCTTGATGTACGAATGAGAAGAAAAAACAGTGTTTGTTCAAGATAATAATTAAGTATGTCACAATATCTTCTTTTTTTAGTTCCTACTTCCAATAATATTAAAATAATATACCTCAACGATAGTGTGGTTCCTATGGTCACAAAATAATAATAAGAAAGTAATGTTCGTTTAAGCTATTCGGGTTATTTGAGACACCCTTTCAAAAGTGCCAGCAGTCATTTTTGTATCAGTTAGAGTTGGTACGGTCAGGCAATTTATGACTGCTGTGATTTGAATAATCAACGACAGATACAAGTCGTAAATTTGATAAACAATTTAATATCCGTGAATATAATAATAATATCTTAGGACAACCAACACACCGTTATCTGATCCCAAACTAGGCAGAGCCTGTATTATGGCAACCAGACAACTTTATAGATAAATTATACCCAGATACAGAAAAAATAATTGTGCTCATCACACGAAGATTTGTTCTGGGTGGAAATCGAACCTCTGTCTTAGCAGTCAGGGTCACTCACTAACTACTAGACTAACAGGCCAATCAAATGAGTCAAGATTTCAGAACTATGTATTTAGTACTAGAATGTTGGAGATAGTAGATACCCCTTAATTGCTTGTTCACTCTAGCACATCAAAGATAGATAACAAAATAACAGGACAGCTTCGTTCGTGGATATCATCAGTAATGGTCGGATGCATGCTAACAAGAGTTGAGATGAAATTGACTGATGTCTTCAACGTACTACATGATTTTGACGACTATATAATCACTGTATCAGTGATCTTAAAACAATCTCGTAATTAATCCACATCCACACTAATATTATAAATGCAAAAGTAACTCTGTATGTCTGTCTGTCTCGCTTTCTTGCTAAAACAACTGAACCGATTTAAATGAAATTTGGGGCACATAGTTTAAAGCCTGAGAAAGGACATAGGCTACTTTTTATTTCGTGACTTTGTCTGCGTCCGCGATAACCGACATTTACGCAGACGAAGTCGCGGGCAGAAGCCAGTTTAATATAATCAGGTTGTACTTACCTGCATTGCTTCTGAAAGTCTGTATCTTTATATTGATTAGTTATCTTATTACCAGATAACTTTTTGAAAGGGGCGACTAGAATCAATTTAAAGTTAATGTAGACGTTCAAAAGGGACTTTTGGTGCCTATTCTACTAATATTATAAATGTGAATGTTTGTATGATTTTTACTCAATCACGCAAAAAAAATTACGATAAGCCTGCCGATTCCGTAAAAATCTCTCGGTGAAAACTTAGGTGCAATGAGTCTGAAGTGAGCGTAAATGGTGTCAACCCCTGTATCGCTGTTTCCCTGTATCGGATCGAATATTATACACTCACTTATCCACACTATATATTAATATTATAAATGCAAAAGTAACTCTGTTTGTCTGTCTGTCTGTCTGTCTCACTTTCCTGCTAAAACTACTAAACCGATTTAAATGAAATTTGGTACACAGATAGTTTAGAGCCTGAGAAAGGACATAGGCTACTTTTTAGGGTTCCGTTGCCAAATGGCAAAAAACGGAACCCTTATAGATTCGTCATGTCTGTCTGTCTGTCTGTCTGTCTGTCTGTCTGTCTGTCTGTCTGTCTGTCTGTCTGTCTGTCTGTCTGTCTGTCTGTCTGTCTGTCTGTCTGTCTGTCTGTCTGTCTGTCTGTCTGTCTGTCTGTCTGTCTGTCTGTCTGTCTGTCTGTCTGTCTGTCTGTCTGTCTGTCTGTCTGTCTGTCTGTCTGTCTGTCTGTCTGTCTGTCTGTCTGTCTGTCTGTCTGTCTGTCTGTCTGTCTGTCTGTCTGTCTGTCTGTCTGTCTGTCTGTCTGTCTGTCTGTCTGTCTGTCTGTCTGTCTGTCTGTCTGTCTGTCTGTCTGTCTGTCTGTCTGTCTGTCTGTCTGTCTGTCTGTCTGTCTGTCTGTCTGTCTGTCTGTCTGTCTGTCTGTCTGTCTGTCTGTCTGTCTGTCTGTCTGTCTGTCTGTCTGTCTGTCTGTCTGTCTGTCTGTCTGTCTGTCTGTCTGTCTGTCTGTCTGTCTGTCTGTCTGTCTGTCTGTCTGTCTGTCTGTCTGTCTGTCTGTCTGTCTGTCTGTCTGTCTGTCTGTCTGTCTGTCTGTCTGTCTGTCTGTCTGTCTGTCTGTCTGTCTGTCTGTCTGTCTGTCTGTCTGTCTGTCTGTCTGTCTGTCTGTCTGTCTGTCTGTCTGTCTGTCTGTCTGTCTGTCTGTCTGTCTGTCTGTCTGTCTGTCTGTCTGTCTGTCTGTCTGTCTGTCTGTCTGTCTGTCTGTCTGTCTGTCTGTCTGTCTGTCTGTCTGTCTGTCTGTCTGTCTGTCTGTCTGTCTGTCTGTCTGTCTGTCTGTCTGTCTGTCTGTCTGTCTGTCTGTCTGTCTGTCTGTCTGTCTGTCTGTCTGTCTGTCTGTCTGTCTGTCTGTCTGTCTGTCTGTCTGTCTGTCTGTCTGTCTGTCTGTCTGTCTGTCTGTCTGTCTGTCTGTCTGTCTGTCTGTCTGTCTGTCTGTCTGTCTGTCTGTCTGTCTGTCTGTCTGTCTGTCTGTCTGTCTGTCTGTCTGTCTGTCTGTCTGTCTGTCTGTCTGTCTGTCTGTCTGTCTGTCTGTCTGTCTGTCTGTCTGTCTGTCTGTCTGTCTGTCTGTCTGTCTGTCTGTCTGTCTGTCTGTCTGTCTGTCTGTCTGTCTGTCTGTCTGTCTGTCTGTCTGTCTGTCTGTCTGTCTGTCTGTCTGTCTGTCTGTCTGTCTGTCTGTCTGTCTGTCTGTCTGTCTGTCTGTCTGTCTGTCTGTCTGTCTGTCTGTCTGTCTGTCTGTCTGTCTGTCTGTCTGTCTGTCTGTCTGTCTGTCTGTCTGTCTGTCTGTCTGTCTGTCTGTCTGTCTGTCTGTCTGTCTGTCTGTCTGTCTGTCTGTCTGTCTGTCTGTCTGTCTGTCTGTCTGTCTGTCTGTCTGTCTGTCTGTCTGTCTGTCTGTCTGTCTGTCTGTCTGTCTGTCTGTCTGTCTGTCTGTCTGTCTGTCTGTCTGTCTGTCTGTCTGTCTGTCTGTCTGTCTGTCTGTCTGTCTGTCTGTCTGTCTGTCTGTCTGTCTGTCTGTCTGTCTGTCTGTCTGTCTGTCTGTCTGTCTGTCTGTCTGTCTGTCTGTCTGTCTGTCTGTCTGTCTGTCTGTCTGTCTGTCTGTCTGTCTGTCTGTCTGTCTGTCTGTCTGTCTGTCTGTCTGTCTGTCTGTCTGTCTGTCTGTCTGTCTGTCTGTCTGTCTGTCTGTCTGTCTGTCTGTCTGTCTGTCTGTCTGTCTGTCTGTCTGTCTGTCTGTCTGTCTGTCTGTCTGTCTGTCTGTCTGTCTGTCTGTCTGTCTGTCTGTCTGTCTGTCTGTCTGTCTGTCTGTCTGTCTGTCTGTCTGTCTGTCTGTCTGTCTGTCTGTCTGTCTGTCTGTCTGTCTGTCTGTCTGTCTGTCTGTCTGTCTGTCTGTCTGTCTGTCTGTCTGTCTGTCTGTCTGTCTGTCTGTCTGTCTGTCTGTCTGTCTGTCTGTCTGTCTGTCTGTCTGTCTGTCTGTCTGTCTGTCTGTCTGTCTGTCTGTCTGTCTGTCTGTCTGTCTGTCTGTCTGTCTGTCTGTCTGTCTGTCTGTCTGTCTGTCTGTCTGTCTGTCTGTCTGTCTGTCTGTCTGTCTGTCTGTCTGTCTGTCTGTCTGTCTGTCTGTCTGTCTGTCTGTCTGTCTGTCTGTCTGTCTGTCTGTCTGTCTGTCTGTCTGTCTGTCTGTCTGTCTGTCTGTCTGTCTGTCTGTCTGTCTGTCTGTCTGTCTGTCTGTCTGTCTGTCTGTCTGTCTGTCTGTCTGTCTGTCTGTCTGTCTGTCTGTCTGTCTGTCTGTCTGTCTGTCTGTCTGTCTGTCTGTCTGTCTGTCTGTCTGTCTGTCTGTCTGTCTGTCTGTCTGTCTGTCTGTCTGTCTGTCTGTCTGTCTGTCTGTCTGTCTGTCTGTCTGTCTGTCTGTCTGTCTGTCTGTCTGTCTGTCTGTCTGTCTGTCTGTCTGTCTGTCTGTCTGTCTGTCTGTCTGTCTGTCTGTCTGTCTGTCTGTCTGTCTGTCTGTCTGTCTGTCTGTCTGTCTGTCTGTCTGTCTGTCTGTCTGTCTGTCTGTCTGTCTGTCTGTCTGTCTGTCTGTCTGTCTGTCTGTCTGTCTGTCTGTCTGTCTGTCTGTCTGTCTGTCTGTCTGTCTGTCTGTCTGTCTGTCTGTCTGTCTGTCTGTCTGTCTGTCTGTCTGTCTGTCTGTCTGTCTGTCTGTCTGTCTGTCTGTCTGTCTGTCTGTCTGTCTGTCTGTCTGTCTGTCTGTCTGTCTGTCTGTCTGTCTGTCTGTCTGTCTGTCTGTCTGTCTGTCTGTCTGTCTGTCTGTCTGTCTGTCTGTCTGTCTGTCTGTCTGTCTGTCTGTCTGTCTGTCTGTCTGTCTGTCTGTCTGTCTGTCTGTCTGTCTGTCTGTCTGTCTGTCTGTCTGTCTGTCTGTCTGTCTGTCTGTCTGTCTGTCTGTCTGTCTGTCTGTCTGTCTGTCTGTCTGTCTGTCTGTCTGTCTGTCTGTCTGTCTGTCTGTCTGTCTGTCTGTCTGTCTGTCTGTCTGTCTGTCTGTCTGTCTGTCTGTCTGTCTGTCTGTCTGTCTGTCTGTCTGTCTGTCTGTCTGTCTGTCTGTCTGTCTGTCTGTCTGTCTGTCTGTCTGTCTGTCTGTCTGTCTGTCTGTCTGTCTGTCTGTCTGTCTGTCTGTCTGTCTGTCTGTCTGTCTGTCTGTCTGTCTGTCTGTCTGTCTGTCTGTCTGTCTGTCTGTCTGTCTGTCTGTCTGTCTGTCTGTCTGTCTGTCTGTCTGTCTGTCTGTCTGTCTGTCTGTCTGTCTGTCTGTCTGTCTGTCTGTCTGTCTGTCTGTCTGTCTGTCTGTCTGTCTGTCTGTCTGTCTGTCTGTCTGTCTGTCTGTCTGTCTGTCTGTCTGTCTGTCTGTCTGTCTGTCTGTCTGTCTGTCTGTCTGTCTGTCTGTCTGTCTGTCTGTCTGTCTGTCTGTCTGTCTGTCTGTCTGTCTGTCTGTCTGTCTGTCTGTCTGTCTGTCTGTCTGTCTGTCTGTCTGTCTGTCTGTCTGTCTGTCTGTCTGTCTGTCTGTCTGTCTGTCTGTCTGTCTGTCTGTCTGTCTGTCTGTCTGTCTGTCTGTCTGTCTGTCTGTCTGTCTGTCTGTCTGTCTGTCTGTCTGTCTGTCTGTCTGTCTGTCTGTCTGTCTGTCTGTCTGTCTGTCTGTCTGTCTGTCTGTCTGTCTGTCTGTCTGTCTGTCTGTCTGTCTGTCTGTCTGTCTGTCTGTCTGTCTGTCTGTCTGTCTGTCTGTCTGTCTGTCTGTCTGTCTGTCTGTCTGTCTGTCTGTCTGTCTGTCTGTCTGTCTGTCTGTCTGTCTGTCTGTCTGTCTGTCTGTCTGTCTGTCTGTCTGTCTGTCTGTCTGTCTGTCTGTCTGTCTGTCTGTCTGTCTGTCTGTCTGTCTGTCTGTCTGTCTGTCTGTCTGTCTGTCTGTCTGTCTGTCTGTCTGTCTGTCTGTCTGTCTGTCTGTCTGTCTGTCTGTCTGTCTGTCTGTCTGTCTGTCTGTCTGTCTGTCTGTCTGTCTGTCTGTCTGTCTGTCTGTCTGTCTGTCTGTCTGTCTGTCTGTCTGTCTGTCTG
The DNA here is from genome assembly GCA_932294355.1 of Aporophyla lueneburgensis. Lineage (NCBI taxonomy): Eukaryota > Metazoa > Arthropoda > Insecta > Lepidoptera > Noctuidae > Aporophyla > Aporophyla lueneburgensis. The sequence goes on along the minus strand of OW028746.1, from coordinate 12,210,721 downwards.
TCTGTCTGTCTGTCTGTCTGTCTGTCTGTCTGTCTGTCTGTCTGTCTGTCTGTCTGTCTGTCTGTCTGTCTGTCTGTCTGTCTGTCTGTCTGTCTGTCTGTCTGTCTGTCTGTCTGTCTGTCTGTCTGTCTGTCTGTCTGTCTGTCTGTCTGTCTGTCTGTCTGTCTGTCTGTCTGTCTGTCTGTCTGTCTGTCTGTCTGTCTGTCTGTCTGTCTGTCTGTCTGTCTGTCTGTCTGTCTGTCTGTCTGTCTGTCTGTCTGTCTGTCTGTCTGTCTGTCTGTCTGTCTGTCTGTCTGTCTGTCTGTCTGTCTGTCTGTCTGTCTGTCTGTCTGTCTGTCTGTCTGTCTGTCTGTCTGTCTGTCTGTCTGTCTGTCTGTCTGTCTGTCTGTCTGTCTGTCTGTCTGTCTGTCTGTCTGTCTGTCTGTCTGTCTGTCTGTCTGTCTGTCTGTCTGTCTGTCTGTCTGTCTGTCTGTCTGTCTGTCTGTCTGTCTGTCTGTCTGTCTGTCTGTCTGTCTGTCTGTCTGTCTGTCTGTCTGTCTGTCTGTCTGTCTGTCTGTCTGTCTGTCTGTCTGTCTGTCTGTCTGTCTGTCTGTCTGTCTGTCTGTCTGTCTGTCTGTCTGTCTGTCTGTCTGTCTGTCTGTCTGTCTGTCTGTCTGTCTGTCTGTCTGTCTGTCTGTCTGTCTGTCTGTCTGTCTGTCTGTCTGTCTGTCTGTCTGTCTGTCTGTCTGTCTGTCTGTCTGTCTGTCTGTCTGTCTGTCTGTCTGTCTGTCTGTCTGTCTGTCTGTCTGTCTGTCTGTCTGTCTGTCTGTCTGTCTGTCTGTCTGTCTGTCTGTCTGTCTGTCTGTCTGTCTGTCTGTCTGTCTGTCTGTCTGTCTGTCTGTCTGTCTGTCTGTCTGTCTGTCTGTCTGTCTGTCTGTCTGTCTGTCTGTCTGTCTGTCTGTCTGTCTGTCTGTCTGTCTGTCTGTCTGTCTGTCTGTCTGTCTGTCTGTCTGTCTGTCTGTCTGTCTGTCTGTCTGTCTGTCTGTCTGTCTGTCTGTCTGTCTGTCTGTCTGTCTGTCTGTCTGTCTGTCTGTCTGTCTGTCTGTCTGTCTGTCTGTCTGTCTGTCTGTCTGTCTGTCTGTCTGTCTGTCTGTCTGTCTGTCTGTCTGTCTGTCTGTCTGTCTGTCTGTCTGTCTGTCTGTCTGTCTGTCTGTCTGTCTGTCTGTCTGTCTGTCTGTCTGTCTGTCTGTCTGTCTGTCTGTCTGTCTGTCTGTCTGTCTGTCTGTCTGTCTGTCTGTCTGTCTGTCTGTCTGTCTGTCTGTCTGTCTGTCTGTCTGTCTGTCTGTCTGTCTGTCTGTCTGTCTGTCTGTCTGTCTGTCTGTCTGTCTGTCTGTCTGTCTGTCTGTCTGTCTGTCTGTCTGTCTGTCTGTCTGTCTGTCTGTCTGTCTGTCTGTCTGTCTGTCTGTCTGTCTGTCTGTCTGTCTGTCTGTCTGTCTGTCTGTCTGTCTGTCTGTCTGTCTGTCTGTCTGTCTGTCTGTCTGTCTGTCTGTCTGTCTGTCTGTCTGTCTGTCTGTCTGTCTGTCTGTCTGTCTGTCTGTCTGTCTGTCTGTCTGTCTGTCTGTCTGTCTGTCTGTCTGTCTGTCTGTCTGTCTGTCTGTCTGTCTGTCTGTCTGTCTGTCTGTCTGTCTGTCTGTCTGTCTGTCTGTCTGTCTGTCTGTCTGTCTGTCTGTCTGTCTGTCTGTCTGTCTGTCTGTCTGTCTGTCTGTCTGTCTGTCTGTCTGTCTGTCTGTCTGTCTGTCTGTCTGTCTGTCTGTCTGTCTGTCTGTCTGTCTGTCTGTCTGTCTGTCTGTCTGTCTGTCTGTCTGTCTGTCTGTCTGTCTGTCTGTCTGTCTGTCTGTCTGTCTGTCTGTCTGTCTGTCTGTCTGTCTGTCTGTCTGTCTGTCTGTCTGTCTGTCTGTCTGTCTGTCTGTCTGTCTGTCTGTCTGTCTGTCTGTCTGTCTGTCTGTCTGTCCGTCCGTCCGTCCGTCCGTCCGTCCGTCCGTCCGTCCGTCCGTCCGTCCGTCCGTCCGTCCGTCCGTCCGTCCGTCCGTCCGTCCGTCCGTCCGTCCGTCCGTCCGTCCGTCCGTCCGTCCGTCCGTCCGTCCGTCCGTCCGTCCGTCCGTCCGTCCGTCCGTCCGTCCGTCCGTCCGTCCGTCCGTCCGTCCGTCCGTCCGTCCGTCCGTCCGTCCGTCCGTCCGTCCGTCCGTCCGTCCGTCCGTCCGTCCGTCCGTCCGTCCGTCCGTCCGTCCGTATGTCACAGCCATTTTATTCCGAAACTATAAGAGCTATGCTGTTGAAACTTGGTAAGTAGGTGTATTCTGTAAACCGCATTAAGATTTTCACACTAAAATAGAAAAAAAAACAATAAATTTTGGGGTACCCCATACACAGAACTGAAACTCAAAAATGTTTTTTTTTCATCAAACCCATACGTGTGGGGTATCTATGAATAGGTTTTCAAAAATGGTAATGAGGTTTCTATTATCATTTTTTTCTAAACTGAATAGTTTGCGCGAGAGACACTTCCAAAGTGGTAAAATGTGTGTCCCCCCCCCCCGTAACTTGTAAAATAAGAGAATGACAAAACTAAAAAAAATATATGATGTACATTACCATGTAAACTACCAACGAAAATTGGTTTGAACGAGATCGAATGAGTGGTTTTTTTTAAAACGTCATAAATCGTAAACCGCAATTTACCTTACATTCAATCAACTGAAATATAAAAATTAAAAAATATATTTTTAAACCGAAAATACCTACAGGTTTGTACGGAACCCTCGGTGCGCGAGTCCAACTCGCACTTGGCCGGTTTTTTTATCCCGGTAGTATGTTCCCGCGGGATAATTTCCGACCTCCACGCGGGCGAAGCCGCTGGCAAAAGCTAGTTCTAAATAATTTAAAAGCTTACTCAAAAAAGAAATCAAATGTGAGTAAAGTTATTTAATCGCCAGCCTATTCGTAAGGTCGTCATTTGCAGACAAGCTTTATAATCCCTAGTATCAAGTGGAATGACAGCTGGCTCAGTTGACTTGCTGATGTCAGTTTAACCGATACACCAACTCACATTGAGTTAGTCAGCAATCTGTCAGGAGGTAAATGTTCTCATGAATTCCAACAACTTTAACTATGTGAACAAATCTGAAAAATACTGCAACAGTAGTATGTTAATTAATTTAAGCCGCTGAAAGTCAAGGTTTGTTGCGTTCATTCGGTATCGAACAAGTTTAGAAAGCCAATCAACGCTTACACATGTTTTTTAGAAAGGATTTCTGAGTGCGGTCTCGTATTGTTAAAAGTTTTACAAAAATTCATTAAAATTTCGTATATTATTTTCATTTATTCTCTCGTTATCATTATGAGAGGTTTGTTACTTTCATGAAAATGAAAATATATATTTGATAGGCTTTCCAAAACAGCTTTTTGAAGAACGGGTTTCAGATTCTTTCAATAAAAATGGTATTTATCCTATGCTTTAGCGAAAAAACCTGTACTAGTGGTCGTTTTATTTTTCTACGGAAATATGAAATTGTGTGACGAAAAAGTTCCGTACTTTTAAAGTCCCCGCACTGGCTGTCTGTCTATTTGAACGGGATAAACTCAAAAATGACTAATCGAATTTTCATACAATTTTCACCAATGAAATGGATGGAGTGATTCACGTCCTAGATTTAGCCCGTTTCTTGCCCCTTCTTCTCCATAGAAATCTTCGTTTTCGAATGAGCAGCTAGCCTCCACTCTATGCCTAACTGTTCAATTTCTCGTTCAATGCGCCTGTAGATGGTAAATTAAAATAACAACAACATGGTAATATAATCTCTAACACAGATGAAATTTGCGAAGTTTTTCATAAGTATTTTTCTACCATAGGATCCATACTGGCAGACAGAATACCGACAAAATATCATGACACCTCAACCCGATGTGTTTTCGAATCACAAAAAAACAATAAACAAGAACTTCCCACATTAGATCCATGTAGTGCTGATGAAATTACTAAAATTATTAATGATCTTGATCCAAATTCAAGCAGCGGTATAGATAGAATAAGCACAAAAGTCATAAAATGTGTTCAAAATTTAATCTCGGAAAGTTTGGCAAATTGTTTTAACCGCTAAGTCCCTGAGATACCACATTTGGTATAGACACAATCGTTTTTTAATTGCGTCTGTAATTACGGTAATTGACTGGTTAATCAACTCATGATTGACGGGGAATTTCCAGACACCCTAAAAATTGCAAAGGTGTCACCAATCTATAAATCAGGACCTAAAATCGACCCCGGAAACTATCGCCCGATATCTGTGCTACCAATAATATCAAAAATTTTAGAGAAAATACTACATCGTCGTTTGTTGAAATACTTGGAATCTTTTAATTTTATATCCGAACGCCAATATGGATTCAGAGCTAAAAATAATACCACTGCCGCCACTATTGATTTATTAACAAAAATTAGGGATAATATAGACAGCAAAAATATTGTTTTAGGTGTCTTTATTGATCTAAAAAAAAAGCCTTTGATACCGTTAGTCACAAACTACTATTAGAAAAACTAGAAAACCTAGGTATCAAAGGCAATGCACTTAAAATGTTCAAATCTTACCTAAAAATAGACTCCAAGTAGTAAAAATAAATTATGTCGAAAGTAATGCTCTACCTATCACATATGGAGTTCTACAAGGATTGTTTTATTTCGGAACTAATATTCATGACGCTATTTCACGAGCTCAAGAAGATTTAAAAATTCTATTTGAATGGTTCCAACAAAATTTACTAACTATTAACATCTCAAAAACATGTTATAATGTCTTTAAAGCAAAAAATAAAAAAGTTCCGATGCATGACCCGTTAACTATAGATAACATTCCACTAGATAAAAAAACCTATGAAAAATACCTTGGCCTTAGAATTGAAAATTGTTTAACATGGAACAAACAAATTGACTATATTAAAAATAAAATTTCCTCGCTAATTGGCTCCGTAATATAAATAAATGTATACCCAAAAAACTGCGATTAAATATTTACAATTCACTAGTCAAATCACATCTATTATATCTCATAGAAATTTGGGGTAGCGCTAGTAAAACGAAGCTTCAGGAACTACAAAGAATGCAGAACAGGATCATAAAGACACTATTTCACTATCCATACTTGACACCAACTCACAAATTTTGTAAAGAAACAAAGCTGATGAATATTAAACAATTATATATGTATAACACTTGTATTTTGGTTAGAAAAATAATGGAAGGAAAGATTCACACAAGCGTAAAATTTACCAAAAAGTCTCAAATAAGTACACACAGTCTTCGTCGACCTAGCTTACTTGTCCTACCAAAGACACGTACAAACTATGCAAAAAAAAATATCACCTACGAAGGAGCACAATTTTATAACAATATACCATCCCATATAAAAAATGTAAGCTCTTGCAGCACTTTTAAATCAAAACTTGCAAATTTTATTATTGAATTGTAAATAGAACTGTTAAATCCATCAAAATTAAGCAGAACGAAAATGTAAGTGAAATTAGAATTTATATTGATGTCCGTTACCTAGAATAAGTTTATTACATTATGTTATCTTATATTCTCATGTAAGTGACTGTTTGTCTTTTTGAGAATAAATTATTTTAAACCGAAGTAAATGCTTTGAGCTAGAGTTTGTGAAATCTGGTTACTTACAGTACAGATAGACATTGTTATTTTTTATACTATGGATAAAAAAAGATACTCAAGTGTAAGAAAAGGATAATGCAAAGTGAAGATATCCCTTCTATGAATAACATTGAAATACCTATGTGGGACGTGGGAAACCATTGTCAATCATAGTAACAATAATCATAAACCACTTGTATGTGGTGAACACATAGGTAAATATGACTTTTTAGTTTTTCATGGAATTACTATGTTTAGTTAAAAATACAACGAAGGTTAGGTAAACTTTATTTCTAACAGGACTCCTGTTAGAAATAGAGTTTGATACTGGAATATTAGATTTTTCCTAGTTTCTTTTAATCTTAATATTATTTTTCATTGATCACCACCAAGTCATAATACTTACAAGTATTCCATTTACAAGCTTTTGCCAGCAGCTTCACCCTCGTATTACACATACAAACCTTCCTGTTGAATCTCTATTGATGAAAACCTCATTAAAATCGGGTGCGTAGTTTAGAAGCAATAAATGGGACTGTTATATGTAATGATATAGCATACGAATTAAATAGAAAGAAATTATATTAATAACACTGCACTTTTAAATATTAATCGCATCAGCATTTGCTGATTCAGCAAGGACTATACAGGGTGGCAGGGACACGACGCACCAATTTTTAACCTTGGATCCAGTGTATAATTCTTGACCTTGACCCCTACGGTAGATTTCTTTTGTAGTCGGTTATAATAATAAATAAATAATATCTTTGGACAACCAATACGACTTTATCTGATCCCAAACTAGACAGAGCCTGTACTATGGTAACCAGACAACTGATAAACATACTTGTATATTTCTAAATACATACAAATACATATTATAGATAAATTACACAGAACAAATGATTGTGCTGATCACACAAAGATTTGTCCTGGGTGGGAATCGAACCTTGTGGGTCCTCAGTCTTAGCAGTCAGGGTCACTAACCACTAGACTAACAGGCCAGTCAAAAACTATATCAACTGCTTCATAGAAAAGTGTACATGAATCAAGTTTTTCTAACTAAACAGACAGCTGTGCTGCTGGATAGTCTATTGCGCCACTTTTTCCCAGGTAAAGCACTAGGAAGTTGTGAAGGGCGGCCGTTTTGGGGACAGACATCAGACAGTCTTATGTAATTTTGACGTTCGAAAAGTGCTGATCCTCAGCCTTATTAGAATAAATTACTTTTGATTTGATTTAAACTACGCTGTCAAACAGCATTTTTTTAAATGAACTGATGAATTTTCTACGCGGGGGTCAAGGTCAAGGTCAAGGTTTGCGGATCGTTGTCCCTGTCGCCCCGTATTTGTGATATTCGTTTCTGAATGAAATTCATCTGAAACTTTTTTTTGACTGGTTTGGAACTAAAAATCGACTCAGATATTGTTAGATATGAATAGGAATTGAAAAATGTAGATGATTGAACCTTATTGACTGAGTTGGTATTATGTTACACAAGATACGTTTTTAACCAGTGCGCAATTTTTAACAAATTAAACTTAAACGAGTTATAATAACCATGCAATTTTTATTTTGATATATCTTAGTACAAAAAAACATTAGTTATCGTTAACGAAAGATGTTTATTTTGAAACTGGTTTTGATGGTAACTTGCGCGCGGTGTCGGTGCGGCAGCGAAGGTGAATGACCGAGAGTAGTTACAAGTACCTACTAGCTGTTCGATCGGTCAAAATTCTAAGAAGTTCGAAGTACCTACGCCGGCGCGCGGTTACTGACCTATTCCTATTTTCGATATCATATTACGAAATATGTAGGTTGTCCACAGTTTTCTGATTTAAGGTCAGATAAAAATAAAAAAAAGGATCGAAAAATAGTTGAAATGTGTTCTATTACTGATATTGAATCACCAAAAAAATATTTGCGTACTGGTTAAAAAACATCCTGTATCCTATCCATGAGGCTAATATTATCAGGGACGTAAAAATATTGCGGAGGAAATTTATTGCGCACTGGATTTTAGACTCTCGGTATTGAACCGAGTATTGAGAATTCAACAGAGTGCATACTACGTTCATATAGACGCTCTGAATCGACTGTTCGATTATCAACCCTCGGCGCTAAGGCAGTGCGTTAAAGATTTATTTTTTTCTAGCTTCTGCCCGCGACTTCGTCTGCGTAAATGACGGTTATCGCGAACACAGACAAAGTCACGGAATAAAAAGTAGCCTATGTCCTTTCTCAGGCTCTAAACTATCTGTGTACCAAATTTCATTTAAATCGGTTCAGTAGTTTTAGCAGGAAAGCGAGACAGACAGACAGACAGAGTTACTTTTGCATTTATAATATTAGTATGGATTAGTGTGGATTTATTTATGAAAATCTTCCCTACAACTATTATATATTTACAGGTTTTCACTTGATGCGATAGTCTGTTCTTAAAATTAACTAACTACTAACAATAAAATAAAAACATAATAGCTACTACACCTACCGTACCGTGTGGTGCCGGACGTAAAGAATAGCATTATCCCATTTCTTCCCGTGGGTGTCGTGTCGTAAGAGGCGACTAAGGGACTTACTAGAGAATGGGCAGCAGCGTTCTCTATGCATTTTACCACCACACTGCGATCGCCAACCCGCCTGCCAAGCGTAGATCCAATTCGAGCAAATCCCACCGCGGTACTTAAACCATAATCCCCTCGTGGCAATCTCTAGCAGAAAAATAACTATTACAAAAATAATTACCCGTAAACATGTCAATTTAAACTGCGACAAACCACAATTTTTCTCTCCGAGAAGCGTGAAGTATGCACTAATTGTTATTATAACACTATTACCTAGATATTACGTGAAAGTAGACTTAGTTGAAAACCTACATGATATTATACAATCATCATCGTCAGTACAGCCGAAAGACGTCCACTGCTGGACATAGGCCTCCTTCAATTTACGGGGTTTTGCCATAATCGCCACGCTTGGCAGGCGGGTTGGCGGTCGCAGTATGATGGTAAAATGCATAGAGAACGCTGCTGCCCATTCTCTAGTAAGTCCCTTAGTCGCCTTTTACGACACGCCCACGGGAGGAAATGGGATGATGATATTCTTTACGTCCGGCACATACTCCGAAAGATATTATATACAATCGTGTGTATTTCACATTGTTTTGCGGTGATTACACAAACATTAATGACCTGACAAGGCTATATGCAGCGATTTCCCGACCTATGCCAAGGTCGGCTCGTTTAAACTGATCGTGCGCTCGTGCATTTAGCTAGTCCTTTTCACAAGGGAAATGACTAACATAATAGCATACATACCGTCGTGGATTCACGGCAGAGGTGCATTGGATTTACCCCGATACTTCCAAGTAAACGGCAGGCGAAAAGCAAAGTTAATATAGTTTTCCAATGTGACATTGCCTGAATCTGTTAATCTATATATATAAAATTCAAAGTCCTGAGTGACTGACTGACTGACTGATATATCAACGCACAGTCTAAACCACTTGTTCTAGAGACATGAAATTTGGAGGATGTGTTCTTTCTGAAGAGTAGGTATCCTCTAAGAAAGGGTTTTTTGAAATTCCATCCCAAAGAGGGTGAAATGGGGGGTTAAATTTTCTGTGAAAATTTTTATTCTTTCGGTCATATAAGACAAAGCAAGCAGTGCGATAAGAAATTGTTTACCTGGATTAACACAAAGGGTACTATTGATCCCAGTAGTACGTTCCTATGGGATATTTTTCGACATCCACGCGGGCGATGCCGCGGCCAGAAGCTAGTCTAATATGTACCTTATATGTTTATTACCCAGACTTTCGTTTTTCGTTTTCAATGATCAACTTTATCGATAATCAACTTGAACATAACCTATTATTTTAAACAAAATTTACCAAAAAATACCGAGCAAAGCTCGGTCATCCAGATATTTATAATTATTTGTGTATCATTTTGATAAGTTTTGTGTAAACTAAAGTCTTTACGACTTTTTATGAAACTAAAACATCATGTACAATCGATGTTTTATCATCATCGCAGCCGAAAGATTTTCACTGCTGGACATTCTTCTCCTACAAGGGGAGGTTTGCTTTGTTTTAATTATAATTGCTAGGCTTGGCAGACGGGTTGCAATCGCAGAATGGTGGTAGAACGTATAGAGAACGCTGCAGCCCATTCTCAAGTAAGTCCCTTAGTCGGCTCTTACGACACCCACGGGAGGAAATGAGATGATGATATTCTTTAAGGCTTTTTTTATGTTTGGGGCCATTCATTTATTACGTAAGACGATTTAGGGGGGGAGGGGGGTCGACCATGTCTTATGTTTTCTTACAAGGGGCTGGGAGGGAGTCTCGATAGTTCTTACGTAGGATTAAAAAAAATGCGCAAAGTTAAAATTATACTTTGAAAAAGCGCAGGCACCCGCGCGATTACAAATAAACATTTCAAAAAATTGTTACTTTGAAAAATAAACATTAAAATTAAACCAAACGTGTATTCATTTTCTCCTTTAGATTCTTACGTAATAAATATTAAACAGGGGGGAGGGGGTCGGCCTATTCTTATTTTTTCATATAAAAACTCAGTGTAATCTTAGTGCTGTCAAAACTAAAATATAAGTAGTTAAGTTGTGCCACTTTAGTCTATTTCAGAATAGGAAATCGTCGTATGACAGGAATAAGCCAAATTTTAGTGATTTTTAGTTTAGTTTAGAGAATTTTGTGACAACAGAATCGGCACCAATATCTTTCCGGACAAATTTTAAATTGAAATGCAGTATAAAGTACTTTTAGTTAAGGGGACATGGGGCGTCGCTCCTCATGAAAGTACATCACATCTTTCTATTTTTTGGGTCTTTTGGGACACAAAATAACAATTTGTCCGGTGTAGCAACACTTGTGTTTTCGCATGGTGGCACGATACAATATTTTATGAAGACATTATTCGTTTAAATGTACTGTGAGTCACGTAACTAAAGGCAGAAAGAACGTGCGCGGCGGTGCCGCGGTCGCGAACGTGGTATATGACGTCATCAACGAATTGTGCGTATTGGCGAGCGTTTTTGGAAATGCAAAATTAAAACCGCTACTTCGTCATTTTTGGTCCAATTTTAATAATTCTTTCACTGAAATATAATAACTGGTTTATGTATGACTGTAATCCTGATATTTAACTAAAATCGTCGCTGCTCCTCATTATTTTGGTGACAACCACAAATAACTTTTCACTCCAATTTTGATATTGCACGACTTGACATACCTAATATATTGTCTCGACGTACCTAATATCTTTCACACTGTAATCTGTTTACTTAGGTAGGTACTCAATTCGCTGTAATTGGTCAACGCAAATAACGCGTTACTACGTAGTTTAATACATGTGGAAGCTTGTAATTAGCAATAGTCATTACTTATTTAAGATATTCATGTTTGTTAAATAACAAGCATGAATATCTTAAATAAGTGAACAGGCTAATGTCTGTAAGCTTTCTTTAAAAATAAATAATTTTGAATAATCAACGACAGTTACAAGTTGGTGGTAAATTTGATAAAAAAAAAAATCCCTGAATATAATAATACTATCTTAGGACAACCAACACACCGTTATCTGATCCCAAACTAGGCAGAGCCTGTATTAGTGCAACCAGACAACTTTATAGATAAACTAGGTTCTGCCCGCGACTTCGTCCGCGTCAAATTTTCACTCCCCTTCCCGTCGCATCGAATTGCCTGCCAGTTTTCGTCCATTTTTCGTTTGCTGCTCCGCTCCTTTTGAAAGTAGTGTGATTTTATATAGCCTATAGCCTTTCTCAATAAATGGGCTACGCAACACAAAAATATTTTTTCAATTCCGACCAGTAGTTCCTGAGATTAGCGCGTTCAACCAAACAAACAAACAAACATACAAACAAACTCTTTAGCTTTATAATATTAGTATAGATTATACCCAGATACAGAACAAATAATTGTGCTCATCACACGAAGATTTGTTCTGGGTGGAAATCGAACCTCCGTCTTAGCAGTCAGGATCACTCACTAACTACTAGACTAACAGGCCAATCAAATGACTCAAGATTTCAGAACTATGTAAGTATTTAGTACTAGAATGTAGGAGATAGCAGATACCCCTTAATTGCTTGTTCACTCTAGCACATCAAAGATAGATAACAAAACAGCGTCGTTCGTGGATACCATCAGCAATGGTTGGATGCATGCTAACAAGAGTTGAGATGAAATTGACTGATGTCTTCAACGTACTACATGATTTTGACGACTATATAATCATAGGGGGGGAGGGGGTCGAAAACTAGCGAAAATAGTCTTACGTAATAAATGAATGGCCCCTTTTATATCTACCTTAGTATGAAGGCGGGATTAAAATGAGGGGTTAAAGGAACACCACAATGATTTTCCCGCTTGACCCTTCTGCATAACCCTGTACTCAAACACATAATATTAACTCAGCAAATGGTAATGACAAGTCATATAGGTTAATTCAGTATACGGGGCGTTCGATTACTGCAGCTATCTAAATAATGAGATGTTCAATAAAAAATAACACCACTTTCTATAAGCACTTACACCATAATGCGATGAACACTTGAATGAGAACTTCTAACGGCTTCGTCGAACTCTCTACAATCTACCATGGTGCGAAACCATGTGGATACTTGACCGAAGTCATTGAAAAATAATTCCATCACTTCAAGTATGCTTTGGGCGTGTTAAATTTCGTTTCGCTAAAAAAATCGTACGAATCGATTACGAATTTCTCGCCCGAATCGGGCGAATCGTAACTTTTTAAATAATATCTATAATATTTTGAATAAAACGTAAAATGCAAAACGTGCCAATTGCCTTATACGTATTTTGAGATTTGACGATGCGCCCAAAATTAAATAAATTACTTGCGAGTCGCCTTTAGAAAATGTTATGTTATTTAGACAGGAGTGACTGAACATGCCGAAAGCGGACGCCCTAGGAAAACATAATACAGTTTCCTTCTTGGTTCTTCAGAAGGGTCAGATACGTTGTATTTGCAACCGGCGGGCTTGTATGGCCGGATGTATGAACTTAAACGAGGCAAAAGGAGTTTGCAAGGTTCGTAGCAGGTGACGTTCTGTAGTTTTGCCTCCCCATGGGAAAAAGGCGTGAGTTTATGTATATAAGTATGTATATTATTGTAACCCTACAAACAATGCATATTTTGAAGTCAAAAACTACATCCTGTGTGTAGCTATAATAGATATTTTTTATGTTAGTTATGTTAAGTTCACGACAATTTGCCTTAACTGCGAATAATGTAATTAGCACAATGCTGTGCTTGAGATGTTGACAGACTACTCTAACTATTAGGTTCAATATTTACATGATTGTAATATGTTCGCAAAATTATTCATGTGTTACGTTCCCGCAAGGTCTCGTGTGCAGGTGAAACCTAGCTAAAGTTAATTTTAGATATCTATTTCATATATTTTAACGATTACAATTACGACAACGATAACGGTTGAAAATCAAAGAGCTCAATATTATTTTTATCTAAAACTTCAACTATCTAAAATAAAATAAGGGAAAATATTCAATTGCTTGTTTCAAAAAATTGAGAAAAGGCAATTACCTACTGCTTCAGAAATTCAAATTGAAGTATTTTGAGTGTATTGCTTACCCAGGCGCACTTCAATCACGTTGGAAAATTTGATATTTGATTTTATTATCAAGAGTTTTTGAGACAATCATTTCAATTCAATTCAATTTATTTATTTATTTCAGAGTAAACTCCATATAGGTAACGTAATGCATAAAATATCATAAACATATAATTGTGTTAGTAACAACTATTATATGTAAAATAATGTTAGTATTATTAGGAACTATATCTAACGAATGTTTTTGCCTGTCCATATCCAATGACTTTGGAAAGGGGTCAGTATTTTGCTAAATTGTATTAAAAATAAACATTGCTCCACGAATAACAAAAAAGAGCCGGTTTTGTGGTCTACTAACTTTGCGTCTTTCATATAAACTAGCCAAGTGCGTGTTGGACCACGCACAATGGGTTCCGTAGTTGGGATGAATTTATCCTAAGAAGGAAACATTGTAGTAGAAGAACTAATTCTCATTTCAACTTCAAATATAAGTTAGTCGACTAGTACTTGTTTATTTGAAAAGCCCAGTTAGCTGTGATTGATTCCCTTTTATCTTCTTTATATATTATAGTCGAGATTTTTTCACAGATCCAAAAACATACCATGTAGCTATCAGGGTGGGGACTTGACTCTAAAAAAAACCGGCCAAGTGCGAGTCGGACTCGCGCACCGAGGGTTCCATACAAACCTGTAGGTATTCTCGGTTTATGCATAAGGTTTATGGTTATGAAAATAAATGTTTTTTTTTTTATTTTTATATTTCAGCTGATTGAATGAACGGTAAATTGCGGTTTACGATTTATGACGTTTTAAAAAAAAAACTACTTGCTACTTGATCTCGTTCAAACCAATTTTCGGTGATAGTTTATATGGTAATTTAGATCATATATTTTTTTAAGTTTTATCATTCTCTTATTTTAGAAGTTACGGGGGGGGGGGGGGGGGGGACACACACATTTTACCACTTTGGAAGCGTCTCTCGCGCAAACTATTCAGTTTAGAAGAAAATGATATTAGAAACCTCAATACCATTTTTGAAGACCTATTCATAGATACCCCACACGTATGGGTTTGATGAAAAAAAAACATTTTGAGTTTCAGTTCTATAGTTTCTCTTATAGTTGCTCTTATAGTTTCGGAGAAAAGTGGCTGTGACATACGGACGGACAGACAGACAGACAGACAGACAGACAGACATGACGAATCTATAAGGGTTCCGTTTTTTGCCATTTGGCAACGGAACCCTAAAAAGAGCACTTTAAAGCTTAATATTTCACAAGTGTAGCCATAATGTGTGTATCAAATAATGTTTTGAACTTACTCGCAATATTTTTGAAAGACCTATCCAAAGACTTCCCACGTCATGGCTGACGATAAAAAAATCCCTCACTATAGGTGTAGAAGAGGCACCATTTTTTTTAAGTTCTTATTTTCCCACTTTTCCAGGGTACACACCATTTTTTTTAGCTTGTTTATCCATGCCAAATAATAGCTTTCTAGTACTAAGAGTCTGGGCTAAGCGGTGGTCAGTGGGATGGACATGACAAAACTATAAGGGAGAAACCTTCCTAGTTTCGCCATGTCCGTCGGACTCCTGCCACAGTAATCAAGAACCGTAACTGTACTTTTTAGGGTTCCGTTGCCAAATGGCAAAAAACGGAACCCTTATAGATTCGTCATGTCTGTCTGTCTGTCCGTCTGTCTGTCTGTCTGTCTGTCTGTCTGTCTGTCTGTCCGTCCGTATGTCACAGCCACTTTTCTCCGAAACTATAAGAGCTATGCTGTTGAAACTTGGTAAGTAGATGTATTTTGTGAACCGAATTAAGATCTTCACACTAAAATATAAAAAAAAAAACAATAAATTTTGGGGTTCCCCATACTTAGAACTGAAACTCAAAAAACATTTTTTCATCAAACCCATACGTGTGGGATATTTATGGATAGGTCTCTAAACTGAATAGTTTGCGCGAGAGACACTTCCAAAGTGGTAAAATGTGTAACTTCTAAAATAAGAGAATGATAAAACTAAAAAAAATATATGATGTACGTAACCATGTAAACTTCCACCTTAAATTAGTTTGAACGAGATCCAGTAAGCAGTTTTTTTTTAATACGTCATAAATCGTAAACCGCAATTTACCTTTCATTCAATCAACTTAAAAATAAAAATTAAAAAAAGAAAACCATTTAATTTCATAAACATAAACCTTATGCATAAACTGAGGATACCTACAGGTTTGTACGGAACCTCGGTGCGCGAGTCAGACTCGCACTTGTCCGGTTTTTTAATAATTCCACAAAAATAGTTAATTTAAATTACAAATTATCTCTTAATGATCATCAAGCATAATAAAAATGAATCTAAGTATATATACTACGATTGATTAAAATTCTGGATGCGCTGGATTCGCTTCAGTTTGTTCAGACCTTTGGTGCAGATAGTGTTTTAAGTGTTTAAGTCTTGAAATAGTCTTACTTTGTAAGCCTATTGACTAGTTCAACGGCTCTATGGTCTAGTGGTCAACTACCGAGTGTGTGGTCCTTGGACTGGTTCTTGCAAAGCATTAATACCTATAGATTTTAATACAAAATTCCTCTATCTTTTATTACTAAATTAACAACGAACACTCGGGTTTGACGAATTTTTGTTATTCGAACTTTAATTTTGTCTAAATAGAGTTCGAAATTAAAAAAACGGGTGGATGGTTTAAATCTGAGAGGTAATTTTTAAACAAAGTTCATAGTCAAATCTGTCTCAATCTGTAAAAAATACGCAGTGTCCATACATTTTTGACAAGTTTTTGACATTTGACTGTCGCCGAGATGAGACTGCAACTGGATTGTGAACGTATTTAGTTACGCCTTCTAGGACCGTAGAGAAACTGTGTTTTATAATAAGGCCGTTTGTGTTCTTAGTCGTAAGTTCTCGTCCAAGATACGGTGTGTCCAAAGTTAGCTAACGTTGTCTCTTTGCTCTACAGGCAGCGAGGAGGAATGGCCGCGATGTCAAGCGCTCCCCTGCTCCTCGCCAACACGAGGCTCAGCAGCAAACTGCAGGACGATGACGTCAGATATGCTGAACCTGTGAAGCATAAGAATAGAGATTATGAGTGAGTACTTCTTAATTAAGCTAATATATGTAGATAGATGAACAAAGGATGTTTCGACCAGCTCATTATTTTTATCTTTACTTAGCATAAAACAAATTCTCATTTCATGTTTGTACGCTTAGACTTTTTATACTACGCAACGGATTATAATGCGGTTTTCATCAACAGAAAGACTGATTAAACAGAAAGATTTTTATGTATAAATACGCGGAAAAAGCTAGTTATATTTTATAGATTAACGCCCGGTTTCTGCAACGAAAATCAACACAGAACAGGCTAACAAATTGTTATGCTCTCATTTTAACTGCAGCCATTGGTCGATTGAATTATGAATAGCCAATCAGCACCCTAATTGCCGTAACACACTACCAATCAGAATCTGTATCGTTTTGAAGGATGGATGGATCTATCTCATATGTTAGAAAAAAAAATCTGTTCTACAATGTAAATAACGTAACTGAATGTTGTGTACTTAGCAAAATGAAAGTCATTCTTTCTATCTCTGTTACGCAATTACCCCGATGATCACTTGAATTGCGTTTAATTTTGATACGTCAATCATTTTAATCCCAGGTCGGAAACTCGGTGTAAAACTTCTTCATTCATCACCAGGCTTAATTATTATACATACACACATAGACATACATTACAACACACACACACACACATACACAAACATACATACAATACAAACACAGACAAAGATACATACTTTACATTACACATACACTTAAACATTTGCTACATTTATTATCAGACAAAGTCTGTTGGTAACAATTTTCTTAAAAAACTAATGTTAGTATTGAGAAAGCTTTTTAATATTTCAAAACAGATGGCGGGTTTGCAAGTCAACTACACATTTGGTAGATTTTTTAAAGTAAATTTTATGATAAAATTCGTCCAAAAAAGAAACATACTTATCACCAAGAGCACTAAGTTCTTGGCCATAAACTGTTTTTAATCCTCAATCTATTATTACCGTTTAATATTTCGATTTTCCTTATTTATATTAAAGTTAGCATAAACTGTTTACTGAAGCACTCCAAATTTCAGCGATCAAAACATATTTAGTTACGCAAATTAACATGTATCAAACTACCAACATTTATGTAGGTAGGAGTCTATTTCATATGCCTATATTAAACGGTTAAGCAAATTAATTTGCACACTATAATCACTAGATACATAGTTAATATACAAAAATACCAACCAATATGGATTACACGTGTAGGTATTTTATTTGTATGTACACTACTTAAATAAATATTCTACCTATAGTTCAATGCAAAAAAATTGCTTTAGCCGAAATGTAACTCGAATAACTTTGGTGACAGTGTAGCTTTGTATCAGCGAAAGGAATTTCGTTCAGAGACTGCCTTTTACAAAGATAAACAATTTTACTTCTACGATATTGGTTTAGTAGTTTGGAATTCGATTTATAAGCAACGAATAGCGCCCACTTACCGGGTTGTATTGTGAATCTATACTATCCAGGGATCCACTCAAACACACAAAAAAAAGAGGTATTCCACGAAGCGCCTCCATTTTGAGGCGCACCTAATGAGGCGCTCCTTTTTTATTCCTCGGAGCGCACCTTTTAGTACCGCTTCCGATAGCAATTCAAAATATTAAAATTTTATTCTTTGAAGCGCACCTATAATCATAGATGCGCTAGATAGTCGCGTTCACCGGGTTCCCACGAATCCAGCCGAGCATTTCCGGAACTTGTTTACTTAAAATTGTACAGTTTTGTTTTGTTTTGTTTAACTCAAAAGTTGCGCGAATGTGTCACGTAGTTTCAAGTGAAGCTATGAACTGAAGAAAGTTTGTTTATTTAAGAAAGTTTGTGCAATAAGGCAGTTTTGTGGCTCGGCTGGATTCGTGTGAACTCGGTGAACGCGACTATCTAGGATACAATGGGGAGGCGGGGCTGCGGCTTATGTGTGCAGTGCTCCCGTGCCGCGGGCGCTGCATCGCCAGAGATTAAAGTACGTACCGACTGATACAGTTGTCTTTGTCCATTCTAACCAGGATCACTTTAGTTTTTTTAAACCAATCTATGGTCAAGGAGTATAGAGTTTTTGCAAATTGTATAAAATAACGTGTTTTACTTATTATCGATAGTTTCAGTTAATATCCTATCTTTATTCGAAAGTTAATCATAGGTGCGCTTTAAGGAATAACATTTTAATATTTTGAATTGATATCGAGAGCGCTACTAAAAGGTGTGCTCCGAGGAAAAAAAAATGAGAACCTCATTAGGTGCACCTCAAAATGGTAGCGCTTTGAGGAATACCTAAAAAAAAATGCATCTAAATCAGTAAAGCCGTTTAGGAGGAGTTTGGTGCCATACACAAGTACAGAAAAATTACAAAGAATGTTTAGGCATTATATTGACGACTATCAGAAATAACTTTCAACTGTAAATGAGAAAAGGAAGGAACTCCTGATAGTAAGTACACAAAAGATTTCCGAGTAATTAGTTATGAAAAAAACAGACAGGGCCACCTTATTTTTCCCGATAACGCATAAACTACAAAATAACGTTGTCGGAAACTTTTTATTAACACCATTAGTCTGCTGAAATGTCTAGATTTTTTTTCACAATAGCGAGGAAAACAAAATTGTTAAGTTTCAGTCTATTCCCTATTTCTGTAGTGGTTGGAAACAAGGTAATTAGCATTTTCACATCGTTAAAGCATAGATTCAATCATGATTTCAATTTTTTTATTTTTAGTACTTCGGTTCTTTATGGATTTTTCGATATTTCCATTAAAGACACGACTAAAGGGGACCCCCCCTTTTGTCGTCTTGTTTCAACTTTTGTTGTTGTCGAAGCTTATTGTTGTTCACACGGCACGAGGACAAAAATTCGCCAAATATAATTTTTAATTCTGTTGACATGAATCAATTTGAACTCTGTTATTAGGTTTCAAATAGTATAAGTTAATTGTTTCCAAGAAACATAGACAGCAGATAAAGAGAGAACTAGAAACATTCACGAAATGTTAGATATTTATCATTGAAATGGAATAAAAGCTAGGGACTCGTTAGTAAGAAGTCGGAGGACATTTTTCATTTCTGTTTACGAATTGAGACAGAAAATGTTATACGGCAAACGACGATCTTGGCTTTTTGTCGCTTTAAAGGTGAAATAATGAATGAACATTCCTAGAATAAGTTGGAACGTGATATTCGTCTTATGTCACCCCTGTACCTTTCAAAGAGTAGATTAGACGTAGAGAAGCTAACACTTCTGTAATAACTATTAATAAGTACCGATATTAGAGCAGCACTTCACTTCACGATCACATTCGAATACGACGACGTAAAAGTCATTCTAATTTATATCTTATCGTACCGGGAAAGGAGTTGCATTGAAAATGGTTTACCAATGGTTTAATGTCCTTCGTGAATGTCCTAACTTACTCGCGACATTATAACTAAAGACAAAAACCTTTCGATAATTTCTTATGACGTAAAAAAGCCATACAGAGATTATAATTATACTTTTTGAGGGGTCGATGGCCTACCCCGACCGAAGCTCCAGCTTCTAAGCTTGTAGATTGTTAATAGGCTAGCTTGGGTAAGTACAAATCTGTTAGGTCACTTCAACTAAGTTCTCACGGTGTTATCTTTACAGAATAAATCGGGTGAAACGTTGGTGAAGTGAACTGTCATTTCACATACTTTGAAACTATTAACAGTTCACTTCACGTAAGTTTTCACAGTGATTTTTTTTCAGAATCGATCTGTAGCATGTAGCGTGACTTAATGCCATTGGTAGAGCTCTGGTGTTTCATGAGGTGACGATCTGACAAACGAAAGCCAGGAATACCGAAAGAATATGACACAATGGTATGACGGGGGCTTCCTGTAAACGTGAATGTGTCTGGTTTGCATACATTAGTGACCTTAGTGTTGCAGATCTTTTTAGCCGACTTAAAAAAGGAGGAGGTTATCAATTCGACTGTTTTAATTTGGTTCCATTCTGACAATGGGATCAATGTGAAAACCATATAAGTCTTAAATTTGCATTCAGTATGTGCGTGACAAATGGACGAATAACGCGATTAGATTAGTGCAGGGTACATAAAAAACAACTTATAAAAAAAAATATAACATCCAACTTCATTAAAAAAAACACTACAAAGTCAAAAATAACTTTAATTTCAGAAGTCAGTGGCAAAAAACCTCAAATACAGATCCTAAGACACCGACTTCCGAAATTAAAGTTATTTTTAACTTTGTAGTGTTTTTTTAAGGAAGTCGGTTGTTATTTTTTTATGTTTTTATTGGGTCATAGAAAACTGGCTAAAAGATTTTAAACGAAAATAACAAGCGATATATGGGGTCATGCATTATTCTCGAAATAAAATATTCCATAGACTTTTGTTGTAGTTGGGATGAAACTCAATATCTCAATATCTCTTTGCCGGACCACGCTCAGACAAATTTCATGAATTTGAACGAGGTCAATATTTTTATCATATGAGAGCAGTAGTAGCGCAGCCGCGAATTACGAGTGTAGGTCGTGGGTTCGAACACAGTCAGGCGATTTACTTTCTGCTAGGGTCGCGAGATTTGTTTGACAGAGTTACCGTGGCCCTGGCATATAGGCAACTGAAGGAACACGGGTGGGTTTTACTCAGTAAAAGTCTGACACGCCCTCCCGCTACGCTCAGAGCGGGAGACATAATTTAAAGATTCCCAGCAACAAAAAATTGCGATTTACCTTGTGTAAATTATTTCATCACCACTGCTCTCAAAACGGAAAAACATCGTGAGGAAATCAGCATGTCCTAGAACCAAAAATTAGAAGACATGTGACATCTACCAACCCACACTGGGTCTGCGTGGTGGATTATGGCCTGATTATGGCCGGATGATAAGGAGAGGACCCAGTCCCTCTCACCAAAAGGAGGATTGTGTCCCAGCAGTGGGGAAATTATAGACTGCTGATGCAATATTTGTATCTACAATAATAGTTCATTTCATAAAAAGGTTGAAAAAAGAACAGTAAAAATGCATTCTGCTAACGATCAAAATGATCAAAGTTTGTTTTCTGTGTTAATTCGTTTTAAATCTTTTAAAGATCAACAGTGGCGATAATGGTCACTTTAACTATCCTTTAAAGTTTTGTTGTTCTCACAAAATACTTTTTAAGTGATGTTTAGTTCCACTTTAAGTGGAAAACTAAATATTTACTGTCTTTTCTGTGTTTGGTCAACATGAATAGTGTGAATAGTGAATGTTTGACATTATTTTAGTGGTCGTTACATTCGGTATAAAATCTCAATTTAGTCCCATGCAAACTATGCCTACCAAGTTTATAAAACAGTAATTTGCAAAAAAAAACATGCGTAGAATACCAATTAAGTAAAAACCTTAGTCATAAATGAGAGTTAAAAAAACGGCGAAGGAAACTGAAACAACGGTAACACAAAACAATTAGTTGATTGTATTTGCAAGTCACACCCGTTACTTATATAATTACTAGAAGCAATTAAAATAGGTGCTGTTTTACTTATGGAAATCTTGTTAATTACAGATGGCAAGTGGTATGGAGGAACGTGCTGGCGTTCGTGTATTTGCACGCTGCAGCGTTGTATGGACTATACTTGATGTTCACCGGAAAAGTCAAGATGTGGACAATTTTATTTGGTAAGTTTCTTTGAGAGACATAGTATGCTTAGATGGTTTGGTCACATTGAGAGGACGAATGTAGGGCGGCTGACAAAAGGCAGATCTGACTGTTCACACTGAAAGGGGACGCCCTAGGAGAAGATTTAGTGACCTTATTGGTGATGTTCTTCAGAAGGGTCAGGTGCGTAGTACTGGTAACCGGCGTGCTTGTATGACCAGATGTAGGAATTCAAACGAGGCATAAGGAGTATGTAAGATCGTGGTGAATCAGATGGCGTTCTGTAGTTTCTGCCTACTCCCTTGGGAAACAGGCGTGATTTTATGTACATACGTAAGTTTTTTTGATACTACGTTTACACAAGCCAGCTTCACAAGGACAGCAATAGACGCTCTGGGGATCCAATACAATAACAGCCTACGAATGTTTTTGGGCTTGTAGTTCCTCTGGCATGTTCACTCAGGCGCGCGTCACGAGTTCTATGCTATGGTGAGGAGAAAAATGGCGTCGCTTTAGGATAGAACGCGGTCAAGCCCTAATAGCATTCTGAATATGTTAATGGATAAGTTTGATTCGCCCATGATGAATCACTTTATGCAAGGAGTGCTTAATTTCATCTAGTATGTACATACACTACGACTAGATGAAATTAAGCACTCCTTGCATAAAGTGATTCATAATGGGCGAATCAAATTTATCCATTAACATATTCAGAATGCTACTAGGGGTTGACTAGTACTCGTGTAGTATGTTTATAAATATTGTTTTACTGACAGCTTAGTTGTTAGTTGAAAATAACACAACTTAGTTATTAAGTTTAATTTTTTCCCTAACTTACTGACATAAAATGTTTCTTTATAATATTTTACTCGCAAAATTATTGAAAAGGTTGAACTCATCACCAGCTTGCAATACCATTTTTTACCCAACGTTGTAACAATGTTGTGTGTTAGGTTCGTTGTCATAGTGACCGCTATGTCGCGTCTGCAGGTTTGTTACAAAGGCCGAATCCCAGCAATGAAACTGAACACGTTCAGCACATTTAAACCCATTCAAGAGCCGTCACTATGAAAATTGTTGTGGAATTTTGACATTTACAGATCTTGAACTCGTTTTAAAAGTGTTTTCAGTCAGGCTTTATGTTATCTATACAAATAAATAAAACTGAAGTGTCTGTTTGTAATTTCAAATTAACAGCTTTTCGCTAAATGCATATGAAAGTAAATACGGTACTTACACCAAAAAATCATTTTTTTATAACTTTTGTCTGTCTGTTTGTTCCGGCAAATCTCTGAAATGGCTGGACAGATTTTGACGGGACTTTTATTGACAGGTAGCTGATGTAATAAGGAATAACTAAGGCTACTTTTATTTTAAAAAATCTTTTATTTTAGAAAAATACCTGCGTTAATTTCCTACATCAACGCGGGCGAAGCCGCGGGCAAAAGCTAGTATTCTATTAACTCCAATTGAAAATTTAAAGACATTGCATGTAAATATCTTAAGAAAGCTCTGCCTTTGCCCCACAGACCGTTAAATGACTTTTTATTGAAAAGATGGTTTAAGGAACTCTTGTGCACTGTCAAGCTCCGTAATTCCCGAGCCACCAAGACTTTCAATTTATTCCAAACTCTCGGCGCTAAGCTAAGCTTTAAAAAAACCGGCCAAGTGCGAGTCGGACTCGCGCACCGAGGGTTCCGTACAAACCTGTAGGTATTCTCGGTTTATGCATAAGGTTTATGGTTATGAAAATAAATGTTTTTTTTTTTTTATTTTTATATTTCAGCTGATTGAATGAACGGTAAATTGCGGTTTACGATTTATGACGTTTTAAAAAAAAACTATTTGCTCGATCTCGTTCAAACCAATTTTCGGTGGTAGTTTATATGGTTTACATCTTATATTTTTTTATGTTTTATCATTCTCTTATTTTAGAAGTTACGTTGGGGGCGACACACATTTTACCACTTTGGAAGCGTCTCTCGCGCAAACTATTCAGTTTAGAAAAAAATGATATAAGAAACCTCAATACCATTTTTGAAGACCTATTCATAGATACCCCACACGTATGGGTTTGATGAAAAAAAACATTTTGAGTTTCAGTTCTATGTATGGGGAACCCCAAAATTTATTGTTTTTTTTTTCATTTTAGTGTAAAAATCTTGATGCGGTTTACAGAATACATCTACTTACCAAGTTTGAACAGCGTAGCTCTTATAGTTTCGGAGAAAAGTGGCTGTGACATACGGACGGACAGACAGACAGACAGACGGACAGACAGACATGACGAATCTATAAGGGTTCCGTTTTTTGCCATTTGGCAACGGAACCCTAAAAATGCAGTGCGCAATAAAATCCCACCACAATATTTTACGTCCATTCAAACTTGGTCTAATTGTTTGCAGTTCCTTTCAATAAAAAAAATGCTGGCTGTAATGAAATATTTATACAATCTTTCTGTTTCTAGGTGTAAGCTTTGCGATCATGTCGGGTATGGGCGTGACGGCCGGTGCCCACAGGCTCTGGGCACATCGCTCCTATAAGGCGCGGTGGCCTCTGCGACTGTTCCTAGCATTCATGCAGACGATGGCCTTCCAGAACCATATCTATGAATGGGTGCGAGATCACAGGTCAGTCACACCTTAATTTATTTGTTTACTCTAGCGACCCACGCCTGCTTTACACGACTTGACAAAACATCGAGTTTTCTTTATTTTATATAAGTTTATCATCAATATTATACGCCTAAGTCTTTCACAACAAAGTGTCCAAATTTCGATGAAAACCGCATCTAAAGCCGTTGTGTAGTTTACAAGCACAACGCAGTCACACACACGAAAAGGACATAAAGCTGTGTAATATGTAAAGATATAATTATGAAGATATATTCAAGTCAATTCAATTTCCTCTCAAACAATTTACATTGTTTGAAAGCGTTATATTTCAAAAGAAAATAATAAAAATGTAGGAAGTGTGAGTTGTGGTAGAATATCAAAATTGCTCTTTTCAGTGAGCTCATACTTGTGTAGCTACGTGGCTGAAATTGGTGTGATATTACACATATTGAATCTCATTATTTTGCGAACTAAATATTGTTATATTGGTCTGTTAATCAAATTAGCGTATCATCTTTTTCCCTATTTACCTCCAGCGAATTTTGTTACGTGCGAAATAAGGTTGCTGAGCATTGACAATATTACCGATTCTAAAGAGCAAAGTAACTCGTTCTTAAAATAAGATTAACATTATAGTGTTATTGCCCAACCTCTGAAAAATAAATATTATGTCGCTTAGCCAAACAAATTCGTGACTTTGAAGTTAATAAATTAGCACGTATGTAGTTACTATGTATGATTAGTATGTTTCTTTGCCACTGGACTTTAATTTTGCTTCTGTATTTATTTGGTGGTACAAGAATTAAGCGCTCGAGTTAGATTTACCTATAATATCAAAAGTTTATTTGACAACAGTAAACATGGATGGTTTACCAACGGCCGCTAAATGCTTGCACACACGTAGACAGTATCTATAAATATGATTAGTGATGTAACCTCAGCACCTTGCCGGATATGTCGATAGTATTTGTATCTCTATGTTCATCGAAGTTTTACACCACCTTGTAAATAACAGTATTTATGATTTCACTCACGTGTTTGTTATCGGGATTCCTTGACTAGTTTTGCACTCAACGAAAACTCATGTTGAAGTAGGTACAGAATGATCTAAACAACTATGAAAATAAAATATTAACTCAATGATACAAGGAATGTTTCAGAATTAAGACAGTACACGACAATTGTAACTCTGACAAGAACTCTATCCAATTGAGATAAAGTTTAATTTTCTTAGTTGTTGAGATCACTTTGAACAGTCTGTTCGTCTCGATATTTTTGAAGCTGACTGAGCATAGACATACACAAAGAAACACATACCGAAAAGAAATTTTAGTTGTAAGAGTTTACCTGGTAGGAAAAATTAAGGGTTCCAATAAAACATACTTCTAATGAAACGAATGATTCGTGGTTATAATATACAGTGGAATCTCAATAACTCGAATGTCAAGGGAAATGCAAAAAAGTCGAGTTAACGAGTTCTCGACTTAACAAGAACTTCAAGGTACATGATTTATCTGCTAAATTTCGACTTACAAAGGCGCGATTTCTAACTATGGAGTCTCCTTTTTGAAATTCTACTATAAAGTATAAATATGTACCTATTATCAATACTTCGTAGGGAAATAACATTTTGTTCGAGTTACAAAGTCTAAATAATTCGAGATACCGCGTATTTTAGGGGTCCTGCGGAAGGGAATGGCATTTTTTTTGACTTATTGAGGATTTTGACTTAACGAGGTTCGAGTTATAGAGATTCCACTGTATAAATATAGAAACAAAAGAATGCGTTTGGATTCAAACTTTTCAGCCAGAGGTCCACAAAACATTTGTAAAAAGAGTATTTTGGTATTCTATTTGCTCAGTCATAAGAAATATCACCTTCTACCGGTAGGTAAGTAAGGTGATTACTGTAACGACTAGCAAGATCATTACGAATACGAGGAATTCAACAGGGACACATTGACGTCAACTATCAGATCCGTAACGCACAGTTGAGCACTTTAATTACAATATAATTATTATCACGTTTATATTGTCTACGCTTATGTTTATTTACTTCATGGAAAACCTACAAGCAATGAAGGTTTAAATAAAAACTACAGCGTGGAGAAAAAGCGAGGCTTTGAGGAATCCCAATCAGACCGAATTGATGTTGCCACATATTTTTAGGAATTACGAAAATTTTTTAACATGGTTATATTAACGAATCTTTAAACACAACATTTTCTCTAATTGGATCCTGAACTGATTGCTCAGAAACTACGGGTCGCGTTAGTAAACACACTAAGAGGGTTTACACTTCGTTTAAGACATTATTAGACGGAAATTACATAAATATTAGGTAACTACAGTTATGGTTGTCTGCAAAAGGCGTAAAATGGCTGGCAGAAACATAACTCGGGTTACATTCGACCATTCAGACGAATTTCTAATAATGTTATTAGGATTTTGTTTCGAATAACACCAGTAGTATAATACGTCCGTAGAAATAAGCATGTTTTTTGGAATAAACGGAATAAATATAACATTGTATTATGCCACGCTTGGCAGGCGGTTTAGCGATCACAGTATGGTGGTAAAATACATAGAGAACGCTACTGCCCATTTTCTCGTATACCCTTTAGTCGTCTTTTACGACACATACGACAATAAATGGAATGGTACTATTCTCTACGTCTGGCACAACACTAAACTCTTCCGGTCAGGAGCAAACAAACTAGTGTAGAGGTTCGATTGATGACGAATTATTTGACTAATCAAAGCTTTTCTTGTACAGGGTCCACCACAAGTTTACGGAGACGGACGCAGACCCACACAACGCGAAGCGCGGCTTCTTCTTCTCCCACATCGGCTGGCTGATGGTGCGCAAACACAAGGATGTCTTCGAGAAAGGCGCCACCGTCGACATGTCCGACCTGGAGAAAGACCCGATTGTTATGTTCCAAAAGAAGTAAGAGAGCAAATATAACCATTTATTTAATTTAACTCTCAGCTTAAAAACTGTTATTCTAAAAAAAATAGACCATTTGAATCATCTAATCGTCATAAAACTCGTGTCTCGGAAAGCCCGTTAGGCCATTGCGTTGGTCCCAACTCCCAGCTGTCATTTTTGGATCTTTCATTCCGACAAGACCTAAAAGAATAGCGACTATCGTTACCCAGTTGTGACCATCCTTACTTTTATTTTACGAGTTACCTACATATTCCTGCTACTTAGCCTACTACTATGACGACAGTCAAGGGGTTTACTGAAATAAGGCTCGTTCAGACTAGCGCGACGCAACGTCGTACGTAGAATAATTTCTATGATAGTGTCGCGGCGCGACAGGTCACGGCAGTGTGAAGTGTCGCGCGCGTTTTCATAGAAATTGTTCTACGGATATAAATCGCCGATTCGCGAGTGACCGTCGCGTCGCGTCGCGCTAGTCTGCACGAGCCTATAGTTCATCTAGTGCTACTTCGTTAGGTCTTCGGTCTAGTGGATTTCGAAAACCTAGCGAAGCTGCTTCAAATCTCTTTTATCTCTCAGTTTGCTTCGGCGTTTCTTCTCAGAGAACAGTCAGCTAGGAAATGCCGGCGCCATCTAGTTTAAAAAAAACATTGATCAAAAAATGTTGCTGTTTAAAAGTGTCTTATAAAATCTATTTACAGAAATAAACATTTCATTTGATTTCTCCTTTTAAAGGAAAGTATACTAGGTATTTAGCAAGTGTTGGAAATCATCTCGATATGTAATTCTAACAATCGAAAACCTACACATTATACATACAAATAAAAACGTGCAGAATCTCGATCTTCAAGGGAAGGTCGTAACTTCAAACGCGAAAGATCAAGCATTTGTTGTTCAAAAGCAGTCTTTATTTCTTTGAATTATGGTTGACTGCCCACTTGAAGCCTTTATAACGAGCTTGATGTCTGCGTAATATTTTTCACAATCACTTGATTGTAGTAGGAACTACTAACAAGAAAATAATTATTTCCAGTAGGTGTTTTATAAAGCAGCTTCGAAATATGATTTCTTTGCATGTTAATATATTTTACGAGGTTTCAAGAGATCATTATAAAACGAGAACATTTATCATTAGATATTTCTGTCAGTTCAATTTAATTAATTCAATTTAATTAATTTTAATATATATCATCACATGACTTCATTCTCGAGGATCACATGACGCTCTGGGTGGAGCAGAAAGGCGTGTTAGACTTTTACTTACTAAAATTCACCCGTGATCTTTCAGTTGCGTATATGCCAGGGCCACGGTATCTCTTTCGAACACATCTCGCGACCCTGGCAGGTTTCCCTTACCCTTAATCTATTTGGGGTCGTTGCAAGATGTCTTCTTCTTTCATACTTCTCTACTAGTTGTCAGTTACTCGGTACTCGTTAGTCAACCCTTTTCTAGTCATATCACCTCTCACACAGTCCATTCATCGTTTCATTGATGGGCATGTCCCTACTGATATAGTCATCCATATATACATGTATATTCGAGAGCGGAGTCTTCGTGACCAATAAATTATTTTGTATTTTTTGTATATTCAAATGTGAATGAAAGAAGAAGAAGAAATTGTCGTGTGGAAACACGACAATTTCTTCATTCTTCCACAGCACATCATGTGGATCATGATAAGCGATATAATCTATCATATCGCTTATCACGGTCCTAAACATTTGACTTTTTGTTGATCATCTGACAGTAATAGGCATTTGTGAAATTTCATCTATAGCCACAGGTACAGTACCTTTAAACATTCACCGTATACCTAATTCGCAGCATAACCTATAAAATAAAATCATATGAATACGTACTATCCTTTCGATAAACAATTTCTTTCTTTCATTCTTACGGTATTTACATAATCACCCTAGAGGTTTAGCTCCTCTATATTTCAAGATTGGTTTCCTGAAAACCAAGTGAGCACATTGTACAGTCAGAACCATAAATATATTTATATGCCCGTGACTGTATAATGTAGGTGGTCACAAGTTCTTCTGAATTCAACTGAGTAGCTGAAATGTATACCGCATAACATTCCTTTCTTGACACATACCTATTTTTGAAGGCTATCCATACCACAAATAGTTTTATATATCCTATCCACTCGTCAGATAGATTTGGTGTTCTTTCAATGTCAGATATTTGTGCTTCCACTTGGATAAGGCTTCTCCAAATGATTGCATACAGGTGATGAAGTTATCAAATTAATCCAAACCACGTATTCTATATTACATATTTGAAACATACACAATTAAAATAACTAATAACAATTCTAGCCATTGGAACTTTTATCAGTTTAGTATGTTTTTGACAACATTAAACTACATTTTAGGTTTATTTTGAGAGAATACCATAACGTTTACGTTTGTTTCACAATTTTTATGCAGTATGTTTTTTGAAGAATTGCATTTACTATTTTCAGTAAAATTGTTAATTTTATATTTATTTTAACAAACTGATAACAACTTGTAATAATCCCTGTACTATTTAATGTGATAACCTAATCGCCATGCTTTATATTTGCGGTCATTTTGATGACAGATACATATTTATTATGAATGAATCATGAAATCATATATTGTTTTTTATTTATTTTTCAATTTCGGACAGCAATAAAATCCATGTTGTTAGTGAAAAAATTACCTTATAACTAATGGTACAGCACGGCCGATTTATCTTGGCGAGTCTGAACTTCGCGAAGAAGGCTGCGCAGTAACATTTTTTAGGAACCAAATGGTGACATGAGGCGACGTGCGGGGGGCGGTGGTCTAGGCTAGAGATTGACCTTATGTTAATACAATCGACCCTTTATCGATCAAATATCGTAATCAATAAGTTTCATTTAGAATTTATTGATTTTTGTTTATATAATATATTAAACGAAACAATATGTACAAATATAGTGAATTTTGTCGTTAATAAACGAGATTTCGGCTTAAGTAAAAAAAAAATCCGATATCGAACTTATTTTGACCAAATCTTTGTGAGAGCGAATGTTTTGATCATTCTTATATTAAAAGTTACACTTCTCATTGTCGCGAATCGTATTTTGATCAAGTCCCTGATAAGCAAATTGCAAAAAACACATGAAAATTTGAATTTCGCGGGCTACTACGGAGGAATCGCCGTAACAACTACTTGAGTAACGACTGTTTGAGAAAATTTAAAACCTCCATATATAATTGAAAATTAATATATTTTGAGACTTAATTTCAATCGATTTGAAGATCGATTAAACAACACCCTCAGACACGCGTATTGGACATCCCTTTTTGGTTACTTCGTAAAGCTTCGTGCGTATTCGGCAATGCTCGGTACACGGTAATGTCTCAGTCTAACGTTAGCGTCGGTGTCGTGTTCGTGTAGCTATCTCTGTCTTGAGCGCAGTCGGTTACAAAAGTTTTCGTTGTTACTGTTGTTAATGTTTATTAGTATTGTTGAGTTTTTTGTTTAGTGTTTAAGATTGTTTTTGTTTTATTTGTGTTATTAGCAAGTGTCAGTCTCAATATATGAGCCAAATTTGACAAGTTTATGTGAAATAGTTTTTGAGTTATGAGGGGGTCAAAAGTGGCTTCAATTGGTTCGTATTACATACGGTGCTGCTCGCCAGTACTTGGGAACTTGGCTTGACGCGCTCCCGCGTGTCTAGATAAAAAGTATTAAGTGTAAATAACATTGTGTGTATTCGTGATAAAATCTGCCACTATCAAAAGGTGAGCTATAGAAATTAAGTTTTTAATTTATAAAATATTTTTGGAGCTTTCTTTCTCGAAGTTTTTTGATATTTATTTTATGTGTACCTACTTTGTTACTGTATTAGGTAAATTTTAGTAGAACATAGGTTTATAAAAAAAACTGGCAATAACAGTTTTCTTCACGATTGTACATGCGCTAAAGTTCGCAGAGCCTATGTTCAGACTCGCCAAGATACGTCGGCCGTATTGTAGTAATAAAACACACACACACATACACAGTAATATACCTAGTAATATATTTATGCTCGCGACTGAACAAATGTTACTACCGGAAACATAGTTATGTTTCTACAGTCAACATCTTTAACTAAATATGGCTACTGTAGGCAAATTCTAGCTGACGGATATTGCAAAGTGTCTCACATTACTTATTTAAGTTTATCACCAGACTCCTCAACCCAGCTGCTTTTCACTAGTTCTCGTCATGAGAATTGTTAGTAAATATTTTTCTACACAGACTCCCTTGGCTTGGATCATGAATTGCATTATAACACACTAGCTTCTGCCCGCGACTTCGTCCGCGTCAAATATTTGCTCCCCTGACCCTTCCCGTCGCATCGCAGCCTGCCAGTTTTTGTCCATTTTTATGTTGCTGCTCCGCTCCTTTTGGTCGTAACGCGATGTTATATAGCCTTCCTCAGTAAATAGGCTACCCGAAACAAAAATATTTTTTCAATTCGAACCAGTAGTTCCTGAGATTAGCGCGTTCCACCCCCCATTTTAGGGAAGTGGGGGGTTAGAAAGAGACAAAAAGTAGCACCATTCATTTGACGTTGTCTGTCAACGTCAAACATACGAATTCGCTCCATCTTGCCTACAGCCTTGACGAGATCCCGCCTCTTTTCGGACCACTTGTGGTTAAACCCCAATTTCTCGATATTTTACTATGAACCCTATACAAGATTGTGATCGATATTTTACTATAAACCCTATACAAGATTGTGACTGTTTCGTAATGTTTACAAGTTTTACTATTCGGTGAATGACACTTATGTAATTTGATTCAGAATAAAACGAGTATCATTCAAATTAAAAACAAGTTTTATTATTTTCGTCCCATTTTTATCATTATAAGTCCCAGAAATTTTTGTGAAAGACATATTTTAATATAAAAATCATTTAATTTTAATCACTATTACACCATAACAACGATTACATAATAAACACAGTACACTAAGCAGTCAAAGCATAAACAAAAGACGATAATCTTATCGCGTCTCAAGTGGCCGTTTAGAATGTTTATACAACGTCAACATTCATTCACCTTTGTTTTTTGTGGTCATAAATATGTCACAGTTTGTTAGATGTGTGTTCATTTAGTTAGTTCAAGAGTGACGCTACCCTAAGAAATATTTACAAGTGTTCAAAATGAGCAGAAGTCGTAAATATTTCCTGTTAAAAAGATAGGTAAAAAACAGTAGTTTACAACAAGAAAAGAATGTGCTTCACAAAAAACGGGTTTAACTTATGAAGTGCACAATTGATTGCAAATGTGAAAATTGTTCCAATAACTTAATTAAATTACCTCTCAATTACACATTATACCATAGCTTTAATCGTTTCTAACAATTAAAGCTAAAAGAAAGGAAATCGGGCGATGACGTCATCGACTTTGGAATGGCGGCCGCGTTAAATAAAAATAGAGGAATGAAATTTTAAAATTGCAATATTTTGTTGCTATAATTGAATTTCTTGCACAACATCGTATATTTATGAATAGTTAATGAAATTGTCGTAACGTTTCAATAGTATTTCAGCCATTTACGACAAAATATGTATACGAAAAGCCGTCACAAAGAATTTCTACGCCGGCCATTTTTTCACTTCGACAACTTATTTTCGTAAAATATATGCGTAAATGTAATAAACTTCATATAACTAATAATTAAATAAAAAGGTCATACACTTTAGTTACGTATTCATGCTTATAATACCCAAATTCACCAGTCAATCACAGTTTTTTTTATTGTTTCGTTGAGAGCGTCGGCCCGCGAGTGTGCCAACTTTTATAGTGTGTTTTGCGTCCAACACAGCGCCTCAAAAGTGCCATAATGTTAGTAGCAGTGAAGGACATATAGAAAGCTTTGTCTTCCCTGTTCATTTTAACATAAGAACGAAAGAGATAGGCTACGTAGTTTCATAGATAATCGCAAAACAGTGTGACCACGATCCATCCTCGGTACTACGTAGGGGAGCAATCTAATTGAAATTTTCATCCTCGGTAGTACGGAGGCTACCAGTGAAAGGGTCCATTCCTTTAACTATCTCCACTTAAAAAATCACGGCAATTCGTCGTTCTGTTTTGCCGTGAAAGACCGACAAACAGACACACACACTTTCCCATTTATAATATTTGTATGGATTAGAATTAATTAGGTACTAAACTTCTAATTATTTTTCAAACCTGACTGTAGTCAAGCTGCCAAGTTATACTGTCCGTATATTAAAACCACAGCTGCCATTCTTTGACAGTTGTGATTTGGATAGCGGCAAAACTTTGTTTAATTACTTGAACATAGCGATCATGGAATACATAGACCTACATTAATATAAGTTGACATCAAACTAAAACATTTTAAATGGCTTAGCTATTAGGTCAAAAGGCTCGTATGTTTTTTTTTACTGAGTTGTAAAATCTGTCAGTGTCATATTTATAATTCGGTCTGACATTTTAACTATATGGCTGAATTGGTCTGCGTTATTGACATTACGACGAAGTACAAAATTCTGGATCTATAAAGCATATTCTATCGTGCAGTGAGCAGGCAAAAATAACCCTTACGATCGTAATGCTAAAGTAGCCCGCGAGAATCAAACTTTCTTCCGTTTTTTTTTGCAATTTGCATTTAATCCCATTAATTGACTCATTCATGAAATAGTGATGAAAAAGTCATTACATGGGATTAAATGAACTTAGAGGAATGTATTGATTATTTCAATGATTTTATCATTCTTTGAATACATACCTACATGTTATATTCACTAACCATCATATGTTGTGCAACATATAGCCTAACCCTGACCTGCAAATTGCAAATAAACGTAAGAAAATTTCAATTTTGGGGAGTACTTTGGCACTTCCCCTAAAGTGGCGAATATTTTGTTTTGGATGTGACTTTATTCAATACTATTTTTTTTTTTTTTTGATATTGCAAATATTCTGAATAGATAAAACCGAAACCTTTTCCTGTAATTCACAATACATTATTCATTCACCTTCTACGTGTGCCGAGGGTTAGCACCGGGAATTTCTTTGTAAAGGGCCATTAAAGTGTAACGTCAGCTCTAAAGGAGGGTTGAGGGGGGATATGCTTTGCTTATCTTTGATAATATAAACTCCCTCTGAGCTCCCTCTGTATCGTGACTATGTAAACAATTGTTATTTGTTTAGGTGCTTACATTTTTATTTTAAAGAAATAAAAGCATATTCAGAGATTCCCCAAAATAATTGATATTGCTTACGGATTGTGAGAGCGGTCTCACGCGCTTTGGGAAATATATCGCGCACGTATTCACTTATCTAATTATGTTCGTTCTCATATTATTATTGCTTCGGTTCGTTATTATTGGTTAAGAAATGTTCCAAATCAATGTTTAACCACTGATCCACCTTTGCTACTGTTGAAATGGTATACTTTATATACACAAATCCAAGTCATACCAAATCCAAGTCATACCAAAAATGATTCCAAAGTGTCAAACCTCACACAAACACAATACTTTACATTGTACAAAAGTTAGTAAAGTAAAGCGAAGACTTGATATTATTGTGTCTAAGAGGATTGAAGAAGAATTGCAACAGCTAATCACTAGATAGTATAACTATAAAACAAAGTCGGTTCCCTCTGTCTGTCCCTATGTATGCTTAGATCTTTAAAACTACGCAACGGACTAGGATGCGGTTTTTTTTAATAGACAGAGTGATGCAAGAGGAAGATTTATATGTATAATACGCGGGCAAAGCTGCTGGTAAAGGCTAGTAGGAAATAATTCGCGGACTAATCGAATGGTAACGGCAGCAACTGATGACGGCAGCAACCAAAGAGATTTAATTTAATGTCTTTGGCAGCAACTGATTCGAAACGACAGGCACTTTACTTTTTGTAAATTATTTCAAGCCCCTGCTCTCAACAGTCAACAATACTAGATATGCTTATATCGTAAGCAGACTTTAAGTTATTTTTGACTGGATCTGTATCGAGTTGTTTCTAATAATGATAGTTTAATGGTTCTCCGTGTATTGACGGACTTAAAGAATACCACTATCTCATTTGTTCCCGTGGGGGTCGTTACAGCCGACTAAAGGACTTACTAGAGAACAGGTAGTAACGTTCTCTTTGCAATTTACTAGCATACTCCGATAGTCACCCGCCTGCTAAGCGTGGCGATTATGGCAAATCCCAACTTGGGGGATGGGGAATGGTGATAATGATTAATGATAGTTTCAGGTCATTCAAAAATTAACTTTAATGACCGTAAACTATCATAATTGGAGACAAATCGATCGACAATTAAGTGTCTAGTTTAGAACTAAGTTCTAAACATCCGGTAAATTTTAAACACTTGTAGGTTTATTCATAAACGTTGATTAAAGACACTCACTAATCATTAATTAAGTTTAAACAACGTTTATGAATAAAGGGGTTGATTTTTAACTTTCAACTTCCCTAATACTTACATATTAGAGGCCTGTTGGTCTAGTGGTTAGTGACCCTGACTGCTATGCCGGAGGTCGTGGGTTCGATTCCCACCCAGGACAAATGTTTGTGTGATGAGCTCGATCATTTGTTCTGTGTCTGGGTGTAATTTATCTATAATATGTATGTATTTAGAAATATATAAGTATGTTTATCAGTTGTCTAGTACCCATAACACAAGCTCTGCTTAGCTTGGGACTAGATGGCGTTGTGTGATAGTTGTGGAATATTATTATTATTATATATCTCTTTGAAGAAAGTTTACACTTTGAAAAAATATTGTGTCTTTCTTATATAAACAGCTTTCGGTCCAGTGGATAGTAATTGTTAACGATCTCAAAAGGTTTAACTTGTCTCTGACTTGGTTCAACATGAAGAACTTTCTTATGTCTCTGAACAAGAAATGTTGTAGCCAACTCTTTCATAAACGACAACTAACATATACCTATAGTTACAGCTATACGACACCAACTTAAAAAATATTTACAATCTCTTTCTAGAACATATCTCGTGGTGATGCCAATTCTATGCTTCATCATCCCTGCCTGGATCCCCGTCTACTTCTGGGGCGAGAACGCCTGGATCTCGTGGTACGTGGCGTCCATCACCAGATACACAGTGGCCCTCCATTTCACCTGGCTCGTGAACTCCGCGGCCCACATCTGGGGCAATAGGCCCTACGACAAGTGAGTAATCAACATTTCACTTTTACGTCGTCAAATTAAACGAACATTCGGTGAAAGTTGAAAAAAAATACAGCGCATTCTTGGCCCGGTTATGGTTCGCTTAACTTACAGATTATTGAACGAAATATTACTAACTACATAAATGCGTTGTTATTGTGTATACTTAGTTATTAATGGCACAAGTTTAACTGTGTACTTGCCTTGGCTGTAAGTTGGGTTCACGATAAAATACGATACGATACGTTGGCTAAGTTGTTTTCTAAAATTAATATGTGGTCACATTTTATGAGTACTTCGAACGTACTTTTCTTATAATTACAGTCTAGGTACTCATTTACAAAGCATTTAATTCCCTTAAAAATACTTCGATTTCTTGTCGTATAGTACTCAAAACGTGAGAACGATATATTACCTAAATATGGCAGTTAATTAATGTAACACACGCTAAAAAATCTGCACTTCACAATAAAAATTCTTCAAGGCAATATTGTAATACCTACAGTCTACACTTATACCAGGTAAAATGATGATTTTTTAATGCGCTAAAAGTGTTTGTAGTTCGCAATGAAAACGAAATGCTTTGATAGTTTTACTTTACTAATTAACTACTTACTACAACTACTACCTACTTATTACTTTACTTTTTTAATAGTTAAAGCATCTACTTTGAAGATAAATAAAACAATACGTTCACAGAAAAACAAGAACATTTCTTTCTTTCGTTGGTGTAGCGGTCACAAGCGTTACTGCTGAGCATAAGGTCCTGGGTTCGGTTCTAAGGTCGAGCAAAAAGTTATTGGGTTGCTCCGCTAGGGATTACCCTCTGGGATAACAGGCAAGATGTTATGTATGCATGTATGCATAGTTCACCTGCAGTATCGAGATATCTTGATACTCATAGTCATCATATTTTGTTGTTGACGGTGCACTAAGAAATAAAGAAAACCCAAGTCCATTTATAATTGCTAACATAAATTTTATTTCACATTCGATGTGCATTATAGTACTCGTTGTAGATCGCGTGAGGTTTGTTATGTAATAGAGACTACTAACTAGCAACATCCTGATGTTTCAGTCAATTTATTTGTTCAGTTACAGAAATTCACGATTGCATTTTATTGAACTGTACCTTGGTACTTTGATTTTTTGTGAAAGTGGCAAATAAATTATAAGTTAATTAAATATCGCGCCCGTAGCCCGGTGGTACCTTTTTAGAAATAAATACCTAAAAAATATTCCGCTGAGCCGTTCATTGTTTTTTAAATTTAATTAAAACTGCAAAATTCCTTTTATTTTGCTGGTCATTTAATTCAACTGACATCAAACGCATCGCTGTTTTGCACCTTATTGGTTGACGCGATGATTTAAGTCAACTATCTATAATTAAATCTAAGGGCATTACTAAAGAATGGTCAGTTGCATTCTCTATGCATTTTATCACCATACTGCGATCGCCAACCCGCCTGCTAACCGTGACAATTTTGGCAAACCCATCGCCTAATTGGGGGAGGCCTCATTTGCTTCATACGCGGCTTTAAATAGCAATCGTACATAGTCCTCCTACATTATCTGATGCTGCCTTGAAAGGTTTCAC
This sequence comes from Aporophyla lueneburgensis, assembly GCA_932294355.1. Lineage (NCBI taxonomy): Eukaryota > Metazoa > Arthropoda > Insecta > Lepidoptera > Noctuidae > Aporophyla > Aporophyla lueneburgensis. The sequence continues at coordinate 12,172,297 of OW028746.1, read as the reverse complement.
TTCATTAACGTCAAACATAGTATATGCAGACTAAAATGTTTTAGTACACTGCTATTTAGAGAGCAATGATTTCAATGAATTTAGATAACAAATTACTATGAATTAGCAACACACGTTAATAAAAAAAATCTTAGAGCAATAAAAAACTCTCTTACTGACACAACATATTGCTATTTCAGAAACATAGGCGCTACTGATAACAAGACGGTCGCACTCTGTGCGTTCGGCGAAGGATGGCACAACTACCACCACGTGTTCCCTTGGGACTACAAGGCGGCGGAACTTGGAAATTACAGCACAAACTTGTCCACTGCCTTAATAGACTTCGCCGCTAAACACGGTAAGACTTATCTATTTATAACTTTGTGACTTACGGTTGGTTTAATATTAATGTCCTTAAGAACTTACGTGAGTGCAAACATTTTGTTGTCTCTCTTTTCTCTTTACATTATTTCTTCTTGTCCACTCTTTTTTATGTTCGCGTCGTGTAGTCTCAAACAAAGAAGACTATCACATTAATGAAATAAAGTAGCAAATTATAGGTTCATATCATAGGTTCGTTCCGTAGTAAAAACTCCCTCGTATTCTAGCGGACTGTTTTCTGCGGTGTGTTATACTTTTTTAACCGACTTCAAAAAAAGAGGAGGTTATCAATTTGACTGTATGCTTTTTTTATTTTTTGTTTTTGTTTGTTACCTCATAACTTTTGACTGGGTGAACCGATTTTGATGATTCTTTTTTTATTTGAAAGCTGGTGCTTCCCGAAATTAACGAACCGAATAATTTGGTTCCATTTGGACAATGGGGTCCATGTGAAAACCATATATGTCTTAAATTTGCATTACGTATTCGCGCGACAAATGAACGAATAACGCGATTAGATTAGTGCGGAGTATCTACCACAACTAAAAAGTTAAAAAATAAAAACTTTTTGCAAAAAATACAACCGACTTCCTTAAAAAAAAAAAGACTACAATGTCAAAAATAACTTTAATTTCGGAAGTCAGTGCGCAAACCTTAAATACCAATCCTAAGACACCGACTTTCGAAAAATTAAAGTTATTTTTGACTTTGTAGTGTTTTTTTTTAAGGCAGTCGGTTGTTTTTTTTTTTGTAAAAAGTTTTTTAATGTATGCGTCCCATCTGAACTTAATATTATAAAACTGAAGAGTTTATTTGTTTGTATGTTTGGTTGATCGCGGTAATCTCACGAACTACCGGTTCGAATTGGAAAATTCTTTTTGTGTTGAGTAGCCTATTTATTGAGTAAGGCTATAAGCTATAAAACATCACGCTACAATTAAAAGGAGCGGAGCAGCAACGAAAAATGCACGAAAACTGACAGGCAATTCGATGCGACGGGAACGTTTAGGGAAGTAAAAGTTTGACGTGGACGAAGTCGCGGGCAGAAGCTAGTTTGTGAGAAAGCAATATATGGGCTTTTGCGTCCGAGTATTAAGGGTCGGTTCACATCTGACGGAAGATGCGTCGAGCGTATCATCGGTTGCGTCTATTCGGTCAAATAGTGTGCTTTCATATCTGACGGAAGATGCGTCGGGCGTAACTTGTACTTCCGTGATAAATCGTTCTGTATCAAACATTTTCAATGCAAAAAAGCTTCGTACGGTATGTACACAAACGATCTCCGCTGATATTACGCCTAGTCTGAATGAACCGACCCTAAGACTCGGGAAGTATTCCACTGATAGCACCGATTCGAATAGCGAACAAAAGCGAATGACACCTGAACTGGACCACTTACTAAAGTAAAAATATGGGACAAAAATGCAATAGTTTGAAAATGTTATTTGATTTGAAAATGTTATTTGGTTATTGTTATTGTATAAAAAAGGTTTTTCGTGTCAATAATTTTTTCTTATTTTTTTTTTTATTCCATGAACGGCACACTAATTTAATAAATATTTAGTGTAGATACTGATAGACCCGATATAAACCCATGACAGTATGAAGCTCATTGTTCAATTTTTGTATAAAAAGTTAAAACAAGTTCGTTTTTCTTTTCAGGTTTGGCTTACGATTTGAAAACAGTATCAGCCGATATGATCCGACAGAGGGTGAACAGGACAGGAGACGGATCGCACCCGTTGTCTAAGGAAGGTCAAGAGGAGGGAGAGCACTACCACCCAGAGAACCCCGTGTGGGGCTGGGAGGACACGGACATGACCGAAGAAGAGAAGCAATTTGCAGAAATCGTCCACAGAAAAACTGAATAGATTCCTCAAGTTATGGAATTTGTTTTAATTTTTCTTCTGTACGAATGAACGTCCTACCTACCTTTTTCTGGTGACTGACTGTTATTATATTTTGTGAGCATTCTATGTTTAAATTTTATTGTAGTATTATTCATATTGCGCATGTTTAACGTGTTTGAAATTCGATATCTACACAAATTGCTCAAGAATTTTTATAGATACATTATGTCGCTTCTATATGAATTAAATGATAGAAAAAGCCAAACAAAAGAAGTTACAATGGTTGTAATGTTGTAAATAACAAATTGTGAATGTTATGTAAAAGTATACTATATATGTAATAATATACATAGTTACTTTTCCTAGTTTTGTTGTTAATGATAATGGTACACATCCTTACCAGAATTACATTCTCATGTTGTATATTATTAAATTAACGGCTTTTCGCCGATATCTTGCGTGAGGCTAGTAAGGTTATTAATATACACAAGAGATTGTGGGTAGGTATTATTCATAAGTGACTGAACCGACTTATGTATCTAATACGATGTTAGTATTTAGTATATTTCGTACACTTGTATGTGATATTGTTCTGATGGTGACTGTTAAAGATATTTATTTTTAATTTATTACTTTATTAAGAGCCTCAATAGCGTCACGTTTGAATGAAGTATTGAAGATGTTCAAACTTATATGCGACGCTTTTTTAAGATGTTTCAGGCTTTTAGTGAAACTTGACACAAACTTGATTTAAGTTTTAATTTATTTAGCAGCGAGACATTCGGAATGGATAGCTGCTTTAAATAAGGTTAATAACGCCCACACTCTGAAACATTATAGTTCCCTAACGTTAATTTGACGTATGCGAGTGCTGGCATTAGTGTAACACTATTGTAAATTAAATCTTGATATTTTAATAAATTGTGAACCGTTACTGTCTTGTTTTTATTTATCTCTAAGGGGTCTCAAGCAGCGTCACTAGAACAAATTTGGTAGAGCGTAAAGTCGTGTAGGATTGACTGCCTTAATAAATGATTTCGCAATTTATTATTTGGCAAACGTCGGCGACAAAGTCGACAGAGGGGACCCCTGTCGACTGTCGTTCACGACGTTATTTTGTTCGTGACATAAACATTACTAAGTGCTTATATAAACGAGCGGTAAGTTAGCAACGGCTGAGCCAACTGCAATCGCCGGCACTCGTCGATAGCTGCCATAGACGAGTAGACTGCAGTTGCCTCTGCAATTCGTGTATATGAGCACTAAGCGAGAATTCATAACCTTTATGCGTAGCTGCACCTTCTGACACGTGTGACTCACTCGGACCATAGCAGTCCTCAACTGATTTGGAGAAAGTAGACCACGAGCTGCGCGAGTTTCAGCGTTCCTAAGCCCTAAACTACACAATGGTTGGAAATTCTCTAAATTATAGTGAAAACCAAATCAAAATTTGGGTTGCATCATAATTTAAAGAATTTATTCAGGAAGGTACATTTATATTTTATTAAGATATTATATATCTATATCACATAAATTTTAATGATTTTATATGACATTCAGTCCCTTAATATTTGCACCCTCGCGAAAAGCAAATGGTTGGCCCAGAGGGTTTATAATCAAGCAAAATAATCATGGCGCACCTAACTTTCCACTTCCCTGCATGTGGGCGAAAAGCTGATAGAAAATCCTTGGAAAATTGTCCCAATCTGAGTTTTCAGTCGTTAGATTTAGGCAGAGCCTACAATTGGATGTAGTAAAGCGAAAAGGATCCAATCCACACCTAACTGCGTGTGGATTGGATGGTTTTCGCTTAACTACGTCCAATTTCTTCATCAGATATCCCTATAAATCAATTCACGATCATATCAAAATTAATGACTCTGAAGATCACTTTTTTGGTCCATTTTCGTAAAGAAAGTAGGTACCTACGTTTATTTGCGGCAAACATGCAGCAAAGAAAGCCCAAAACATACAAAAAAAAAACTGAGAGAAAACATGCGTCACATCCGGGAACCGATTACTTTTCCGAATTTTTTTTGTTCGTTTTTCATTTGACCGAAAACTATTGGCCGACGTTTTTTTTGCAATATGCATCATTTGACATATTTTTAAATCATCGAAGTATCATGTGTCATAGGTACCTATTATTTTACCGAATTATGTTTCGCCGATTTACGAAATAACTTTTTGCTATTGGCCGAAGCCTCTTTTGAACTTTTATCATTTGCCAAATGATTTGTTTGCCATATTTTCACCATAGTGAAACAAAATTTTAGGGAATATTATTTGGTCACAAATATATAGCCGGCTACTTGGTAGCGTTTTCAATATTAAATTAAATATATGTAGTGTCATAAAAAGTCAATATATTGTGCTACAAAATTTAGTGAGAAACGAATCGCTGTAAAACCGACTTTACGTAGTCTTGTCTGCCCTACCCCTAGAGTGTAATTTAAGCCCGCGCAGGCGCGGAGGGGTAGGGCGGCCCGTGAGCTGAGGAGCAGGTGGTCTGAAGGCCCACCGCCGCAGCTGAGGCTGACCGGCAAAGCCGGCCAGCAAGCCGAAGCTGCGGTGGTGAGCATTAAAACCATCTGCGACGATAAGCTCGCGTGGGGCCGCCCAAACCCCGCAGCGCCGGAGCCGTGACAGAAACAATGTTTGCTGCATGTTGCATGCCTGCTTGCATGTTGCATGCTTGTTTGCACACTGCATGCTTGCTTGCATGCTGCATGCTTGCTTGCTGCTTGCCTGCTTGCCTGCTGCATGCCTGCTTGCACGCTGCATGCATGGTTGCATGTTGCATGCTTGTAGCAAGCAGCATTGTTTGCATGCTTCTTACTAGGACCCTTTAAAATCACTTTTGTTCATAATAAACTGTTTTATTAAGTGCCATTACATTTAAATAAATAATTAATTAAACCAAAGAGTAGGTTAATCTTAACATAGGTATAATGAATGTCTGGAAACATAATACTTCGAACAAATGTTATTTCGGCTAAGTGTAACTTCGGTAAAGAGTTTATCGACCAAATGAAACGTCGGAGTAACGGAAAAAGTAGAATTGATAATAGGTCAACTGATGCAGTGGCAGACGTGACTTCGGTGAAGTAAAAAAAAACGAAACGATAATAGTTGAAAAGTTTTAGGGGAAATGAAATTCGGTCAAATATTTTTCGAACTTATAATAGGTAACCGTCACATCCACGCAAAACAGCCTTCACTCAGGATAATTCTGTTACTCTATGTATGAAAGAGCCCCAGCGCTGGTTTTTAGCGACAGCCAACGCTAACGTGATGATTTCGACCGCTGCAGGTTTTTTTTATAGGGCATCTCGTAGTTAGCCTATTAAGACTGTCACAACTTTTTTTTAGGATGGGAAATCATCAAATGGCTTCTCCCGCTCTGGGCGGAGCGGGAGGGCGTGTCTGACTTTTACTGACTAAAACCCACCCGTGTTCCATCAGTTGCCCATGTGCCAGGGTCACGGTATCTCTTTCGAACAATCACGCGACCCCGGCAGGTACCTTGTATACTTCCATATCATGTCACTACTTAAACGGACTTTCCCACGGATTCCTTCAAAGTTAATTTAAGGCCTTCAGCCGGGGCTCACTGGTAGAGAGGGCAGCAAGGGACAGGCTGGATCTGGGTTATCCTTATTTAGGGACTAATTTAAAACTACAGGCTCATCATCGCGGACTGGCTCTTGCAAGGTTCGGGGGGGGACTATTTAGTCGAGGTTGTCGCGACGACGGACCTCGGCGGCGAGGTCGGTATGACGGTTTGTGTGTTTGTTTTCTAACTGTACTGGTGGCATTATTGCTCTCTTTGGAGGAGGGTAGTGGGGTCATCAGGATCGGTGAGTACATGCCCCGGACGGCGAACTTTACTAATGTCGGAGGGGCTATGTTTATACTTGGCTGCCGCGACAACCAGAGGGTTGCGGTGGGTTGCGGGTCTATCGAAGAAACGCTTAGAACTGCGTTTCATTAACTGGTGGATAGTCCGAATCTTGAGATCTAGATAGAGGTTAATATTCCAAACATACCAATGCAAACCTGTGACTTGACGGAGAAATCGGTTTTGAAGGGTCTGCATCCTATGGATATAGCGGGGTTTTGCATGTGCAAAGACCGCGCTTGCATACGTCATGATCGGCCTAATACAAGCTGTGTAAATGCGCTTCTTTACACAGAAGCGACAGTTTTCTACGCCTGTTTAGGACGTATTAGAGCCTACTGAGAGAAAGAAAGCGGCCCGGAAGCGAGCCTGCTTTATGTGCTCAGAGAAGGTGAGGTGCTGATCGAGGATCACGCCTAGATATTTGGCTCGCTTTTCCCAATGGATCGGCTTCCCGAACATAGAGATGGGTTGGGGACCCCCCCGACCCATCTCTATGTTCGGCAGCAAACAATCAGTAAAATAAAAACCGGTGCAGCAAACAATCAGTAAAATAAATACTAATAGGTACTTATTCCCAAAATATAATAAATACAAAAGTGGCAACATTCTGACTGCAATATAATGCACTTGCTACCAGCTATTATTAATCTGTAGAAAAACTGTCAGAGAACTATTTGCAATGGTAATACTGAGAATGCCAGATTTTATCAAATCCGTCTCACTATATCAATATATTGCGAGAGCGATTTTAAAACGTCTGGTTAAAAATCAAAATTGACCATATTCTACAGAAAATTGCTAACAAGGGAAATTGAAACTTTAAAAATATTTATTCGGCGTTCTCTCATCACGTCGCACCTACTTACTACTAAATTATTAACTTTTGCGCACCATATACTTACTCAAAAACCCTCTGGGCTATCCCAAGTGGTGGATCACTAGTAAATAATAAAGTGGGTATGAAAGTTTAAATATAATTTCACGACGAGATATAAATATTAATGATATCGAAAGATTCCGCTTTATTATTTATTTCATTGGCACTTTGCTTGAAAACTAAAATTATTGGAATTCCATTAGCTACCAAACTGCTTTTGGACTGATATTGGTATTATTAGTTCGAGGTCCATCAAAACTTTTGTGACAACAACATTACGTCACGCGGATATTCCACGATAGGTAAGATAGAAGTATACTTAATCTACACCCACATTTTGTCAGTTATGTTTTTTCTTTTGAAAGAAGTTAACAACAAACTATTTTAGACAACAGCTCTGAAGCTTTGTCCTTATTTACCATGTTCTATGTTTACTTTTTGTGATAAAGAACCCTGAAGGCTATTATAATTCTTGTACTTATTTATCTTTATTGTTATTCCTTAATATTTACTAGTTTTCTGAAGTATTTTTTTCTTGCTTATTAACGACTAACAACAAGATATATATAAACAAAGAATCTATATTAACAGGTGGCATAGACTAGAAGTAGTTTATTAAACAACATTCAACATAGCACTTATAACAAGTGGATACTTATAATAAAAATAAATAAATAATAATGAACAAAGGGGCCTTAGCTCAGGCTTAAACATAAAAACATTTTTATAAATAATTAATTCCTTCACGTGACGTAGACAAGCAAAGTAAGTACATCAGTAAGGCATCTACAACGTTTCTTTGATACATCACACAATATTAAACCTTTGAAATTCTTGTCTTCATCACTAACATTAATTACCTATATCATTATAAACTGGCAAGTTGAGATTCTATAGGCAAACAATTTTGATTATCTAATGTTTTTCATTGTGAATACTATTATCTTTCCCAATAATAGCCAGCATTTTACCATCAGCATATGCTTTCAGCCAATCTGGGCTAACAGAGTATGCTGGTCCCTCTTCTACGTGGTCAAAATCTTCACCGAATGTATGGTCTTCATGCTTAGGTCTTTTGTTGTCATCGTAGAGAACTCCATAGTGATCCGAGTGGACATGTTCCTCAATGTTCGTTGCAGCATATTTCTCGTTGTTGTATCCATCATTAACATAAACCACTTTGTGTTCGTACCTGTCGTTGAAAGCGTTGTTCCTTAGAATTGTAAATATAGCTCCCATCAGCGCCATGTTGTTCATCATCCCCACCATTAGGGTCATCATTTTCAACCCAGGCAAGATAAAGGGGAAGATGGCGGACATAACCAGACCTGGCACTAGCATTAATGGTGCGAACTTGTACACCGTTTTCTTTAATTTCTTCATGGTGCTTCGACCTGATTCCGCTGTGACGCCTGAAAGTGAAAACAATATGTTTTTAAGTAAAATGAAAAAATATCCAATACGTATTCGGTCGTTGTTCCACTTCCACAGGTTTGTTAAGTTTATCAATTTGAAAAATACGATTATGCAACGTATGCATGTTGCATATGCACGCACGTGTGCATGTTATGTTTGTGTATGTTTTTTACATCCGTCCGTCCGTCAATGTACGTGACCAAATATATATAAAATAATAAACACATAATTCAATTTAAAAATAAAGACGGCGATGTATCTAGAGTTAGAATAAATGGTCTTTATTAACTTTATGGTTTTGCACTGTATGAGTATATAAATGCACAATATTTCGTTAGAACATCTGCAGTGTTTATATTATTGGAGTTCATTCATCCCATAAAGTAATACAAGTTTGAATGAAGCAAAAAACAACTTACTTGAATAAATGTCAACTTTCATCGTCCCATTTTCTTTTGAACCCAGTTGGAAGTTATAGCCGGGTATCATGTTGAATCCCAGGGGTCGATACTGTAGCAATTTCTTGGTATCATCATAGAGCTGAGAGTATAACTGGTCATCACTGGTGTTACTGTACTTCATCCATGGGAACTGTTCCACATCCTCAGTCAGGTTGAACCGGCTGGTGGGGTCTTTGGCGTAAGCTTCGATGGCGCGTTCTGCACGCCACACACTTAGAGCACTGAGACATTTTGTGGGTCCTAATGCGCGTGAGCAGGAGAATATGCGTTGCACAGGGTGGTAGTGTTGTCCAAGGAGCGAATGTAGTGTGGTGTCGAGGTATTCGCGCGACGTTCGCGGGTGTTGGTGTGCGTGCAAACACTGGCTCGCGGCCAGTAGGAGCAGTGCGGTGAGCGGGCGCATCGCTGCGGTTGAACTGACGCCGAAGCAGGTTCCCTCACTACTCACCGCTCGCTCCAAATGCTAAGTGCATCGCCACAGCGGGCGAAAGCGATGTTTGGTCGCGCACGAAAATAATACTTTATCGAGGATTATGTTTTTCCTAAGTAAGTTTGCAATATTTCCGGAAAGGTGGAAGTTGCATTTTTATCGCAGTGATTAATGTACTATTTTGTATTATCATTTCCGAAAAAATTAGAAAGTAATCACGTAGAGTTGAAAACATAATACTATATTTCTAGTTTCCACATTCTAGTACTGTCAAATTAAGTTAAAAATTCTATAGGGTATACAAACACACTTAATTAATTTTATACTGCAAACTAATTGATGAATGAAGCGAGTAAAAACTTAATCTGCAGTAGTTGGTAATGCTCAAAGACAAACAGTCAAGTTACTTTATATCACTAGCCCGACCTAGCGTTTTGTTATTTAGATATCTATCTTAATAACGTGGTTATCTGTAATAATATCACTTTCGCTGGAAATAACTTTCGCGGTTTTTAGCGGTGGGTATCTACTCATGCAGCACTATTATATTTCCTACTTTTTGGCATCGCCCTGTTTTGTGACTAAATAAACCAAAGTTTGTCGAAAAAGTTTTTCCGGGTAATTAATCGAGTATCAGCGTGCTTATTTCTGTCACCAAGCGGCATTCCAGTGCACCTCTTTTAAGGGTTGACCGGCAACCGGCAAATTACATATAATATGATTCTTTAAACATTGTTTGTAAAAGGTCAGCAAGTCCCTTGGTTGTCCAGATGGCTAAAACCACTTTCTAAGAGGTGTAGACATTTTTTTAAAGTCAAATTAAAATACTCGTATTATTATATGTAACTTTCTACTGTCTTCGTAATATAAACAAATTACTTACTTCATAATTATGATATGATGGTGTTATAAACTTTATTATCTGCAGTATAGCTGCTAAATTAGATGCATCGCTTTATGCATCAGTAAGCGCATACAGAACAGGTACCTACAGAACAGGTTTATGCGTTCTAAGAGAACTGCTATGCAATATTCAATTCAAATCGAGCGCATAGATGACACTGATAATAATTTACAGGAGGTGAAAGTGATTATGAATCTGAGCAACTTTTACAACGCCAATATTTTACAATATTATTTTCATTACGTAAGTATTATGTATTAAATAAACAAGAGATATATCTAAAGACTAGGTATTCATTGGTTGGTTGAAAATAGCAGAACACCAATACCCATATTTTCAAACATTTTAAATCAAGTTGCAATTTTTCATCTTGGCGACAGTCAATCTCAAGAATTTGTAAAACAATGTAAATTTTGAGGTATTTTTGAGACTGAATTTGGAATGCAAACCTTTGCGCCGTATCTAAAAAACGAAATTAAATTTTTCTTACGTTTTTTTACAATTTTCTTATTAGTCAGGCTGTATGTGGCACAAAATATGATTCTCGATCGTTACACATAGGTATGTATTTACAGAGTTCTAATCAGTTCAAATCTATACAAATAAATAATAAAACTGAAGTATCTGTTTTTAATTTCAAAGTAAATACGGTACCTACTTACACCAAAAAAATATTTTTTTAAACTTTTGTGCGTCTGTTTGTTCCGGCTAATCTCTGAAATGGTTTTAATACTTTTTTTTAGGTTTTGAAACCGATTTTGACGGGACTTTTATTGGCAGGTAGCTGACGTAATAAGGAGTAACTTAACTAGTCAATTACCGTAATTACAGACACAATTAAAAAACCATTATGTCTGTACCAAATGTGGTATCTCAGGGACTTAGAGGTTAAGCTACTTTTATTTTAGAAAAATACCTGCGTTAATTTCCGATTCACGCGGGCGAAGCCGCAGGCAAAAGCTAGTCATCAATATAACCCGTTCAGTTTATTTAATCCCGTTGCAACCCGAACTGCCTGTATGATATTTTTGCAAAATCTTATATTCATTTTATCTGTTAACTTTTTCCCATTACGTTGGGGCCAGCCTCCACCTCCAGCTTAACCGGATGCAACTGAGTACCAGTATTTTACATGGAGCGACTGCTTATCAGAACTCCACAATCTAACTACTACGTAATATGGATACCCTTTGGTAAGACTGGTTGTCGGTATTTCGGGTATCAGACCACCTGGAAACACTGTGAAACGATCTAAAAATGACAGCCGGGACGACGTTAATCCGTTGGGGATTAACGTCTTTTCAGAGGGAAGGAAGGGTCTTGGTATGTAAAGATGGTCCAACGCCGGCAAATGTAGCTTAACCAGATCGATCGACCCGTGCGGCTGTTGTTACTTAGCCACAAGCCCTTCTTTAAGTCTACAAAAACATAAAGAAGACAGGAACAGAAAAAGAGGATGTATTTATCTGAAATAAAAAATAAATACCTTATTGATATTGCTTGTTTTCGTAATAATTATAGTCATCATCATCATCAGCCTATAATGTTCCCACTGCTGGGACACAGGCCTCTCAGTGAGAGGGAGTGGGCCATAGTGCCCACTCCCACGTGGTGGATACCACGTGGGCTCAGTGCGGGTTGGTAGACGTCACATGTCTTCGAATTTTTGTTTCTAAGACATGCCAATTTCCTCACGATGTTTTCTTTGACCGTTTTGAGAGCAGTGGTTATAATATAACTAGCTTCTGCCCGCGACTTCGTCCGCGTAAAGTTTCTTGTTCCCCCGATCCTTCCCGTCGCGTCGAATCGCCTACCCATGTGATGTGCCCCGTTTTTGCAACATTTTCATTACTGCTCCGCTCTCCTTGGTTTTAGCGTGATGTTATCCTTTCTCGATAAATAGGCTACCCAACACAATTTTTTTTTTTTCAATTCGGACCAGTAGTTCCTGAGATTAGCGCGTTCAATCAAACAAACAAAAAAACTCTTCAGCTTTATAATGTTATAGTATAGATTTACACAAAGTAAAGTGCCTGCTTGGGTTCGAACTCACGACCTACTACTCGTAAGTCACGGCCGTTACCACTGGGCCACCACTGCTCATAATTATAGTACTCGATATAATTATTACGAAAACAAACAAAAATAATATGCACGATATATCACCAAATGCAGGGTTATTCACAATTTCCTTCCGGCAATCTATAGCGAATATTATAACTTTTACAAAATGTTTGTCAAGTCTAAAGACAGGCGCTGCATTTTTTGTATGGCAAAGTATTAGTGCAAAAAAAAACTGTTATAGGCACTACATAAAAACGTTGTGAACTAGTTCTGACCATCCAATCTTTTGTGTAACAGATCATAAAGCGAGAGATGCCTTAATTCCAAAATAAGGACGTTGAACTTATATATGCATTCAAAAGTGATAAAACAATTATGAGGTCTACTACACCTACTTTCACCCGTAACAGATTACCAACGAACTCAAACCCAGTCTCTATATAATTAATGATTATAAAATCCTGCCGGGACCTACCATAACTTTCTTGCAGTTAATCGTTCAAGTCACAATAAGTATACATATAGTTACTGTTAATCGCAAGGTTATTCGGTCTGCAGGTACTTCCGTTACACTTGTAAGTCAGGAACTCAACCGTTAGATTAACATTTCCGCAATGGTCCTAAAGCGAAAGTGGCCACTCATTAAAATAATCGTTTTTAGGATACATACATTAAATTAATTGTTGGAATGCCTCGTTGGTCTAGTGATGGCAAACCCGACTGTGAAATGTGGGCTTCTGCTCTCCTAATCCCCGGACCGAACAATGAGTTATTAAGTTATTTAATCAACTTCAAACAAGGAGGAGGTTATATTTTCCATTGTATATTTTTTATGTATGTTCACCGATTTCTCCGCCAACTATGAACCGATTTCATTTTTTTTTTTTATTGATTGGTTATGCTTCAGGCGCAAAAACTATCAAAGTCAATAAAATTTAAATGGGGCCACCCATATAAATTTTATTAACTTTGATAGTTTTTGCGTCAGCTTCGAAAATACGTATTTAATCGAGTTTGTTTATCGTGATGATATTGAAATACATCCTGTCAATACTATTGACCTGGCCAGTAATGGAGTACGAATTAGTGCAGGGTACCATACCTAAAAAGAGAAAAATAAAAACATTTTTGCAAAACAACAACAGAAAAAAACACTACAAAGTGAAAAATAACTTTAATTTCAGAAGTCGGTGACATATTCAAAGCATGATATGACGGTGGCATATAGCAGATTCAAAGATACCGACTTGCCAAATTAAAGTAATTTTACACGGTGTAGTGTTTTTCGGAAGTCAGTTTTTTTTTTTCATTAAGAATTTTCCAGCAGCAGCCGAAATTAAGAGTATACTCGCGCCCTATTACTTGCATTGGACTTAAACATAACAGAAAAATTATGGGTATATCAGCTCTGTACAGAAGCTTGAGGATATTTTAAAGATACATTATAAGGATAAGCAGTAGTGCCTTCTGTCTGACAAGGGCAACGAACTGCGATTCACTTCAAGTGCGAAGTGATAATTTCCTCGGAGACCGTTCATTGAGGTCATGGACAGAATGATATAAAAAAAAATGGATTCAATGCAAGTTTCATGATTCTGAACCTACGTGCTTTGATATTATTGGCGGTTATTTAAAAAAAAATGCTATTCCATACATTTCACCGCGTAGGTATTGAATATTACTATGAAACAACTGATTTTAAAAAATACGTGCAGAATCATGTGCCGAATTCTTGGTTAAACCGGTTGAATGCCGCAATTACAGAAATAAATTCAAAAAAAAAAAATTGTGTCTCGCGTGGATCCACGTTCCGAATATACAGGGTTAAATTCTCGCGTCGATGTCCCTGCCAACCTATGCAGAGACCGTGTTCAGTGGCCAACAAAAAATACAGTGAAAGTTTCAAAATGAGGAAGGGGTCTAAACTAAGCACATTCTACTAATTACATAAGGATCGTCTGTGTGTAAGCCATATCACGTCACACCCGTACAATATTCGCATGATGGTAAAGCATAATCATTTCATAAAAATACCTAATTAGTGACGAGGATGTGCATATAAATCGTATTTAAAAATTACCAGCTATGCACGCTACATGACTTTATATAACTGACAGTAACAAATGAAAGCGACCACAGACTAAAAATGCTGTTTATTTTTTTTATTCGGATGCACAAATGCAATGGAAAGTCGACGTTATTAAAGCAACGTCTAGACATCAGTCATTTTAAATATCGAAAGGCTATTTTGAACGTTGAATTTATTAAGCTGTGCATGAAATTTAAGCAGTTTTTATGCGCACTGTTACAAACCGGTCTCGGTCACAGTTTTTAAAAAAAGGAAACACTTTTGCTGTAAGGAACTAAGAGAGTTTATTTGACTTTTACAATAATAATAGCGAGTGCAGTACACGAGTGCACGGGATGAAGGATGGAAGACGACTGGCTGTGTCTGGCTGGATGAGTGGGATGGGTGTATGAGGAGTCGAGGGGTGCTGTGTCAGCACTCTAACAGGAATGCAGCATAAGCTGCCAGGTAAGGAAGAAAGGGTACATAGGATGGGTATAACAGCCCCCCGATTAAGAGGAAACTTACGGGTGGAAAGGTAAGTTGACGATGGAAAGAAGGAAGCTCCAGGTCTAGGGAAATTTTTCAGGTTTTCAGGTCATTCGGAGTCGGGAAAGAGGGATGTCTTCGGAATCAGGAGATGACATTTCTATGGGATTATCTGGTTTGGGTTTACATCTAGAAGTTTTAAATGTTTTAAAGTAACAATACAATTTATACGATATACCTATAACTATAACTAAACTTATTATAATAGTAACATAAGAATAGTAATTACCGTAAAGGACAATATGAGGTTTCTCAATGACTTCATCGAGATTTGTTTTAATTTGGTCAGTTATTTTATTATAATTTGACAAAAGTGAATCCAGGTTATTAACGTTTTTTAAGTTAACATAAGGAACTTTAATATTGTCTTTTAGGTAAGTAGTGGGACTACAACAAGTATCATTGATTATTTCAAAGTGTAAAATTATTGGTTTTGTTTTAATTACAATGCTATGTTGAGGTATCAACTTATTATCTCTACAATAGGCAATGCAATGTTCTGGTATAGTTAATATTCCAGTACCATGGATGGAAAGCTCAGATAAGTCTTGATTATTACATTCTATTGTGAGTTTAGAATTTTGGCTTATTACATATATCCATTGGTTTCTATGTAATTTGTGAAAAGTTTCAAAATTGCCGTTTACGAATTTAGTATTACAAATATGTGGAACAGAAGTCAGAGCTTTAGAAATAATCTCACTTTCACATATGGGAGCGGCAGATGTAGAAAATATACTAGGGGTTTCACAAATATAATATTGCATATTTATAATTTTACAGGAGCTAAGTGAATCCAATTTGCAATAAGATGACTTATCTTTAGTTATGCCTATATATTTCGTGGATGGTATTATCGTCGAATATAGTGTGCTATTTACATCATTGAGTACAATAGGGTAAGGTATAGTGTTATATAAATCAAATTCCTTTGTGTTTACTAAAGGTATTTGTAACACAAATATTATTTTGTTGTCTGCATAATAGCTGGATACATCAGATATGTTTTCTAAAATGTGGATATTATCTAAGATTAGAGGTACAGGTAATTGCTTAGAACTAGGTAGGAATCTATAGTTATCAACAAGGTCTGCAAAAAGTTGCTTAGGAGTAATAATAGATGGATATAATATATTGGACTTACTAAACATAATAGCATTAATAATATCTTCTAACTTAAATGATAATGTTAACATAGTACTTTCTAAGATATCTGACAATCCTGATATCTTGGATCTCATAAGTAGCTTATCTGCCACTAACGTAATGTTAATTACATCTTGGTTCAGGGTATCGATAGCATGGTTTAAACTGGCTTCATTTGCACTAATTTGGTCAATTATTTCTTTAAGGGATGATAACGTAGATTTTGTAACTAACATGCTATCTTTCATCAAGGTTGCTAACTTAGTTTGATCGTTTTCTAAGGTTTTAATGGCATCGCTATATTTTATAGCGTCATCTTCATCCATATTGCCAAACAGTTGTTTGATAACGGAACCGATTTCAGCAAACCAAGCTGCTCTTTTATTAGATTTAGATATAAGATGAGATATAGAGTCGAAGTCTCTTGTTATATCATAGTAACGGGATGACAATGGTTGAAACAGATAATGACATTCGCTTTCATAATATGCATTACTTTGTTTACATAAATATTTCGAAGTTCCTAGAATGTCTCTTATGTTATCTAGATGCGGTTGGATAAAAGATATGTCTATAGGAATAATAATATCTAATGTATCATCAGTAGTTTTTAGAGAGCCAATAGGGTCGAAGTATATGCCTGCGTTGTCGGATGCTGGCTGGATATATCTTTGACTGTTTGAGGCCAGGGATGGATAAATGTAACCAATTCTGGAATGGAAAGTGATTGTAAATTACTAAACTATATATAGTATATTATGTGCTGTTGCTAGTATGGAGTTTCATTTCGTCAAAATGATGTTTGACGTGACGTCTATTTATTAAGAGTGATGCGGTGTTATTTCCGTGTATTTTTACAATTTTGTACGGGCCTTTCCATATTGGTGAAAGAGCCTTCCGGAGCCGTAGATGATTTTTCAGATAGACAAGGTGGCCGACCTTGTATTTAATTGGCCTTGTACGAGTGTCGTAATAGGTTTTTGAACTTTCTTTAGATTTTTGTGTGTGTTCTATAGCTTTAGTTCGGGAGTATTTAAGTCTGTTTTGGAGAACACGAACATAATCGGGATAAGTTACGCCTGCGGTGTCTTCGTAGATAGAATCCGGTATATATGGTTTATTTCCAAATACGAGTTCGTAAGGAGAGAAATGAGTGGTTGAATGGATGGCGGAATTATAGGCAAGCATAGCTGTATATACAAAGCGGGGCCAATTATTTTGCTCTTCATTTATATAGGATTTTAAGTATTCCTTTAAGGTGGAATGACTCCTTTCAAGAGCGCCTTGAGTCTGAGGATGATAAGGGGTACTCCACAACTGTTTGATTTTCAACATCTTGCAGGTTTGTTTAAACAGCTCAGCTGTGAAATTAGTCCCTTGGTCTGTTAATATTGTTTTAGGTATTCCAAATAACGTGATAAAATGAACTAAACATTCACATGACTCCTCAGCTGTAGTATTGGTGATTGGATAGGCGCTTGAAAATTTGGTAAGGTCATCTTGAAGGGTCAAGATATACCTAAACCTATCGTTACCAGCTTCCGGTAGTGGACCTACAATGTCTAACGCTACACGTTCAAAAGGACGAGTGGAAAGAGATGTAATCTGCATGGGAGCACGATTAATTTTCCTAAGGGCTTTATTAGTTTGACATTGCGGACATTTCCTCACATAATTTTCTATGTCTGATCGCATGCTTTTCCAGTAATACTTTTCCTGGATGCGTTTTAGCATTCTAACGGAACCTAAATGACCGGCAATGGGTATGTCATGATTTTCTTTCATTATTTTAGGGATTTCGCTTAATGACGGATAAATAATAGCATTTTTGTAAATATGTACGTTTATTTCCGAATTGTGGAACAAATATAATATTATATTGTAAACCTTTAGGTATTGGTGACTATCAAAAGGGTTACTAAAGTCTGAGATGGCTATCTCGGGATTGTTTTGATCTGCAAGGGTAACTATTAGCTCATTTCTTACAGATTTGAGACTTTTATAGATATCTTCATAAGTGCAGGTGTCAAAATGATTGACTTTAGTAAAGAGGAAATAATACGTTTTATTTTCAGTTTCGTATTTGAGGAAAGTGTATAAGGTTCTTTCTAGTAAGGAAAATTCATTCAAATTAGGAATATTAGATATAACTTCTTGAACATATGGGACGTATTCATCCATATCTATGGATGTAGGAATGATAATATATTTTTTATCTGTTTTGGATAAACTTTCATTATGTTCTATTATGGTTACATTAGAATTGAAATCTTTAGAGGTAGCTTTAAGGAATTCTGAATAACTACCATCTAGGGTACCAGGACTATTCGGACTTGAGTTATCGAATGGTATCGTTGGATTTAAGTGATCAGCAGATGATGGTGTATTTTGGTTAGTTACGTTATCTAGGTCGTCGAGATTACCTAGCTCTGGTAAGCTAGTGGGTGGAGCAAGTGGATCTATGAGATCTTCAAGCTGAACTAGATCATCTGAATCTATCGTCTTGTAGGAATCAGGTGAGTTAATATTTTGCCTTGAAGTGCTAGGCAGGGGATCTATGGCATTAACAGGTTTAGTTGGAGGATAACGCGATAATGCATCAGCAGCATTGTTCAATTTTCCTTTCTGGTAAACTATTTCATACTCGTATTCCTCCAGTTTTAATCTCCACCTCTGGAGTTTACTACTGGGGTCAGAGTGGTTAAAGAGCCAACGCAAGGGGCGATGGTCTGTAACGATCAGAAATTTCCTGCCATATAGATATGGGCGGAATGTTTTACAACCGAAAAGAATCGCAAGTAGTTCCTTTTCCGTTGTGCTATAGTTACATTCACTTTTATTGAGTGTACGGGATGCATAGGCGATTGGTTTATCTTTTCCTATTTCGCCCTGAGAAAGGATAGCGCTGATTGCATAATTTGATGCATCACAAGTTAAAATAAATGGTTTGGAAAAGTCAGGATATGTCAATAATGGTGCTGTCATAAGTTTGTTTTTTAGGATTTCAAAGGCTAATTGATGTTCATTTGACCATACGAATTCTACATTCTTTTTTAGTAGGTTTGTTAAGGGTTTTGCGATACTAGATAAGTCAGGAATGAATCTGCGGTAGTAGGAAACAAATCCAAGGAATGACTTAACGTCCTTGGGAGTTTTGGGTACAGGGAAATCCTGTATTGCACTTACTTTTTCGGCATTTGGTTTTACGCCTTTGTCAGTAATGACATGGCCTAGGTATGAAACTTCCTTTCTCAGGAATTCACACTTGTCGGGTTGTAATTTAAGTTTGAATTGACGGAGTCTACCAAACACATTTGTTAGGTTATTAATGTGAGAGGCAAGGTCATAAGAATATATAACAATATCGTCGAGATAAACAAAGCATTGTATGCCTTGGAGCCCAGATAAGGCTGAATTCATTAACCTCTGAAAGGTTGACGGAGCGTTTTTCAATCCAAATGGCATACGCGTGAACTCGTAATGTCCTTTTGGGACAGAAAATGCTGTTTTTGGAGAGTCTTCAGTGGACATGTTAATCTGATGGAATCCGGATGCTAAATCTAACGTGCTGAAATATTTACTCTTGCCTAGCTGGTCTAGTATCTCTGCTATATTTGGAATAGGATAGGAATCACCAATGGTTATATCGTTAAGCTTGCGGTAGTCGATTACCACACGCCATTTCTTTTGACCTGACGCGTCGAGTTTTTTGGGCACCACCCAAATTGGTGAAGACCATGGAGACATAGAAGGTTTTATGATACCTTGCCGTAACATTTTATCGATTTGGGAGTCAACCTCTTTCTTATGACATTCAGGGAATCGGTATGTCTTTACATGGATTGGTTCATCCGAGGTTGTTTTAATTTTATGTTCTATCGCATCGGTAGAGGTTAGCTGATCATCAGGTAAGTGGAAGATGTCAGAGAATTGGGAACAGACTGAGTATAGAGCTTCAGTTTCTTCTGAATTAAGATGGGACACGCGAAGTTCTTTTAGAACTTCTTCTGTGCGTTCAAAAGTATGTGATTCGGCTGTGGTACCTATAAATATTGAAGCTTGTAGTTGGAAAGGTTCTAAACGCAATTGAAGGTCAGAATTTATCTTTACAGGTGCTTCTAAGGTGTTTAAAATGGAAATATTAACACGGTTATTTGTTTTTACTTTAACCATACAGTTGGCTATTAGTAGGTACTTGGATATATGTTGATCGATTACTAAACCTTCTCCGATCTCTGGATTTGCGACTGTGCATTCAATGATGACTTCGCTACGCGCTGGTATTGTATAGACGGGTTCATTAAAATACATTTGAAAGTTAATGTCCTTTAAATATAACATACCTTCTTCAAAATTAATTTGACCGTTCATGGAATTAAATAAATCGTTGCCAACAATGCCATCATAGGGTATGGTTAAGCCATCTATTAGGTTGAATACATGAGTTAACTGTTTACAGTCATTGTGGGTTTCATCGTGAGTACTTATAGTTATATGAACTTGTCCTAACGTGGTTAGGGGACTATCGGTGGTTGAATCGATACCTTTGATCTTGAACTTGACCGATTTATTAATTACAGGCATATCGTCGATGACTGATGTTTTTATAATGCTTATGGATGCACCAGTATCAACGAGGAGTAAAAGATCTTTAGAGGACACAGGAGATTTTACTTGTATGTAAGGTAAATATTTGTTTGATATATTTTGTGTGAATTCGTATATGGTTTTATTTATGTTTTCTTTGTTTTCAGGATTTAGGATGCTGTCTTCAGTTTGGGGCTGGCTACCCTGTTGCTTGACAACATGCGATTTCAAGGATTTATTAGAATCTACGATTTGGGGCTGGTTACCCTGTTGCTTGATTCCAATTGATTTCAAGGATTTATTAGAATCTACGATTTGGGGCTGGTTACCCTGTTGCTTGATTCCAATTGATTTCAAGGATTTATTAGAATCTACGATTTGGGGCTGGTTACCCTGTTGCTTGATTCCAATTGATTTCAAGGATTTATTAGAATCTACGATTTGGGGCTGGTTACCCTGTTGCTTGATCCTAATTGAATGACCTCGAGTTTTGGGCTTATATTTACCATGTCCATGGGCCATTGAGTCGATATTGGTGTCGTCTTTTGTGGTTACAGTTTGTCCCGTGCGACACCTATTCGGGACATTATTTAGTTTAAATTATGGTTATCGACAGTATCATAACCTTCGGTTTCGGTTAGGGTGTTAATCTGTGGTTTAAAGGACGTGCCTGGTTGGACATTGGAATTGAAATTAGAAGGTTTATTTACATTTTGGAATTTTTTATTATTATATTCGCGGAGTTTGCAGTTTTCCAAAAGATGTCCAGCCTTTTTGCAATAACGGCAGAAAGGGTCTTTTGAAGCTGGTTGATTGGTAGAAGGCTTTTGGTTATGATTAAGGTTGCCGGTTCTATTTGGCCTAGTGTTAACGTCATTACCGCGCAACGTTTTCGCGACCAAATTCTGTTTATAAGAGTACTGTTGCAGCTTCTCTTCTGATAGAGCATAATTTATTGCATCATTAAGGTTTTTAGGGTCCCTACATCTAACTATATTAGCGATACGAGGAGTGAGGCCCATAGTAAAAGTGTGGAGAGCTAAGTCCTCCATAGCGGCTACCCTACCAGAAATTTCACTCTTCTTGTGATTAGTAACGGTGATTTCTGTAAGAAGTTGGGATAGGCAGGTTTCAACCCTGAGTGAAAATTGGCTAACATTTTCCTGGGCACCTTGTCTGCAATCTTGAAGTTCAATTAAAAGATGAGCGTAATGTTTTCGCTCTCCGAATTGGTTTTGCAGGAAATCCCTAAGTGAGGGCCATGTATCAAATTCTTTAATTGAACACGCTATTTCGGCTCTGCCATCTAGCTGGCTGATGATATATTTGAAAACGATGTCTTGTTGACTTGAAGAAGCTAGGGAAATTGCGTTGTCGCAATTGTTTATGAAAGCGTTAAGTTTTTCGCGGCTACCATCGAAAGGTTTTATGAATTTTAGGATTACATTTAAAGTTAGACCTTCTCTAGGCTCGTCTTTGACGTTCTTGGAACTTTGAGACATATTAATGTTAATATATATAAAATAATAGAATTGTAACAAGCAAACCCTGGAAATAGAATTAGTATAGCTTATAAGTCTACACAGCAAATCTCGTCGAACTGTTCTTATCGCTGTCCACCGGAACTGCGTCGGATCACTGTCTAGACAGGACAATCTGTTGTCTTGTTACAATGTTGCGGCTATGAGATAAGCCGTCGGAGGTAAGTTGAATGGAACTTTTTATATGGATGGATTACAGGAAAATATCACAAAACTCACAGGAGCAGCAGACATGCGTTCTTCATGCTTGTGCTGGAACTGGAACTGGAGCTGGAGTTCTGGATACTGGAACCGGGGTTGACCTTGAGCCAGGTCGGTGCTGGGTTTGGAGACGGGAGACGCTGCCTGCGTCACTGCTCGTTGCCACTTACTGCACAGTGGATCGGCTATGAGGTTCACCGGTGTGGTGTACGGGATACACCTGGATGATTTGAGTCGCTTCTTGGAACTTGTGCACTCGCTGCACTTCGCTGGTATTTTTCACTGCACTGATTTTCGTAGGAGTCCAAGGATTTTTTCAATCCCTTTTACGCTGCCACCAATGTTACAAACCGGTCTCGGTCACAGTTTTTAAAAAAAGGAAACACTTTTGCTGTAAGGAACTAAGAGAGTTTATTTGACTTTTACAATAATAATAGCGAGTGCAGTACACGAGTGCACGGGATGAAGGATGGAAGACGACTGGCTGTGTCTGGCTGGATGAGTGGGATGGGTGTATGAGGAGTCGAGGGGTGCTGTGTCAGCACTCTAACAGGAATGCAGCATAAGCTGCCAGGTAAGGAAGAAAGGGTACATAGGATGGGTATAACAGCACGATATCAGTGTGAAACAATCAATAATAATAGAGAATGTAAGAGTTACGTGATTTGATGTTTTTATTGACGTTTAACGCAATATAATGTATGTAACTGCGAACTTTATGATACGCATCTTGCGTAGCTATTGTTCCAGTCAACCATTCCAGGTGTTTTGCGGTTTTTGTGTATAGAACACAAACGGTAGAATAAAGACGCGTTCATTGTCGATTGTGCTTTCGATTTTTAATTCCCATGCATTACAGTTATTGATATTGTGTTACGGGAGAATTGACTACAGCTTTTTACGTGTCATTCGCTCATATTTAATGATGAATGCAAGAACTTGATTATGTACGATTGTCATCTTTGACGCTACTACCAATACCCTACTGGTACCCTATATGATAGTGTAAGTAGGGAGTTAGGTAGGTACCTATAAAGATTTGTTTAACACTATTTGAGGATTGGCTGCGGTTGAGACCACCTAAGTAGATATCAAAAAGAACAATTCCTTTTTGCACGATTTGCATGTAAACTTACGTGGTAGGAATACTCAAATTTCTCAAAAAGATCTGAACGACCGACAATATCGAACACCAGAATCTTGAACACATTGCCGAGTTCACGACACGAATAGTAAATCAACTTTGACAAGCTTCTGTCACAATAAGTGCGTGAAAGCACTAATTTCGTTCCAAAATTCTAGGCGATAGGCTGTCGTTTCGTGTTTTCGGCATTCCGTGTTGGCAGGAAATGGCCTATATTGCCGAACATAGTATGTTTTGATTAGCATGCGACGGTCACGGACACGGCCGAGCGGTGCAGCGCCCGCGGTGTCGCGCGTCGCTGCCCCACGAACGAGTTTCTCCACACTCTACGTGACAAGATTCCTGATTAATACCCACTAATTATGCACCACACACGCAAACCATAATTTTCACTAATTATTCCAACACAACTCGCAATTAAATGAAAGCAAAACTTACAGGAGACATAAAGTTTATGATTGATTTTCATTCCTGTTTTAGTGCGAATGTTAATTGTCGTAATTAAATCTTTTAATAGACGTTCGATAAGACTAGAAACATTAAATCACTATTGCAAATTCTTAATGAAAAAACGACACGATTGGCTTTTATTACGCTTACATTTCTTATTACTGTTACAATTCTCTTTTTTTTTGTTTTTGGATGGGAAATCATCAAATGACTTCTTCCGCCCTGGGCGGAGCGGGAGGGCGTGTCAGACTTTTACTGACTAAAACCCACCCGTGTTCCTTCAGTTGCCCATGTGCCAAGGTCACGGTATCTCTTTCGAACAATCACGCGACCCCGACAGGCATCGGTCCTAGCAGACCCCTTCAGCACTGCTGCAATTCGCTTGACAATAAATGATTTTATTTCTGTAAGTAGGTTTGTACAAACACTTTTACATGTCAATGATAAAAAAAATTTAAGCTAGATGTGTTCGGCGTTGCCTAACTGACTACTCTGAGAAGAAAGGCCGAAACAAACTCAGAGGTCACAGTCTCTTTTAAAGTCCAGACATAATCTTGTTCACATCATGTGAAGACCAATTAGATTGGTGACTGAAATGGTCTTTTGAGGAAAGAACCACACAGATTGAGTGGACCTGTCCAGTCAGTGCAAGCATTTGTCACTAATCGTTTAGCTCAACTCGGAACATAAGGAGCCCAACGCTTTGACGAACAATACCAAAGAAAGGACATTTGGGTAAGCCACATAAATTACTCAAACTGCCAGATCACGATTTCTGAGAAAGAAAGAAAAAAAAATTAAAAAAGACCCAAATAGTCTTCACATTCACAATAATTAATACAATATGATACTTTACAAAGTAAATATTCATGTCAATGTATTCCTACAGCAAAAAAATGTATGTAATTCTTAAAGCCAATGTTAGATTGAAGTCCTGTACGGATGAGGAGGATGTTATTGTCACTTTCACCTCTCATTTGCTTAGATAACGATCGATACAATGTCCAACGGGATCATACACACCGTATAATGAATCGACATTAGTCCTTAACCGGCGCAGGCGATATCGGGGGCGACATTTCTACCGTGCAGTCACGTTGTCCTGCGCTTTCTTTTGTCGTGATTCTTTGGTCTCGCCGGCCATTGTCTTTCATAGGAGACTTTATATCCTGGCAGGCGAGCAGGCAACCAATCAGTCATACACCAACAGGCGTCTGGATCTGAGCACCAGCTAATTGTTTCGCCGAAATTATTCAGTGTTAGCCAAAATGTGCAACAAACTTACTTTGTTGACTTTGACGTACGTCGTCATATTCGTCTCTGTAGTGCAGTGTGATAATGTGGAATCAAAGGATTTCTTGAGCAAAGGTAATTATAATTTTTATTGCACAATGATTCAGAGGTGCTTCCATCCCATGTAATTTAAAGACAGCTTGAATCCCGCGCACGTAACAAAACTACAGGATTTTTGCTGAAAAATCCTGAAAATGGATTTTTTTTTGCTCAACTCGGAAGCTTAGTCACAACACTAGATACATTGGAATGTTTTTCTGTCACTAGAGGAATTCTCGTATACATAACAACTACTAAATGATACATCATAAGTTAAATCCAAAACAACAACAAAGTAATCAACATTAATTAAAACAACCATTAGCGTAAAAAGAAACATCAATTTAGAATGTAAAAGCCTAGTAAACATCTCAAATAAATTTGTTTACGCAATGCAAAGCAACGCAAATTAGTCAAAGTAGCCCTAGAAATAAGGTCTTTGATAATTATTCCACAATACTGAAAACTAAATTTCGAAATTGGAACTCTTGGGTTTATAGAAAGGTCGCGAAAATAGTCTTTAAATTCCATTTAAAAGCTAATCAGTACCCTAATTACGTAATACACTACGTTGACATTTATACGGACGTTGGAAAATTGTGGCTGGATTTTTTGGGGCACTGAATCTTCAAAGTACTGCTTAGCATCGAGAGTTGAAAATCGAACAGTAAAATACACAATTTTACAATATTTTCGATGAGCTGAGATGACCGCCGTTGTATTTTCGACGCTCTGTACTACATCGAGAGGTGACAATCCAATGCGCAAATAATCCCGCTGCGTATTTTATTACGTTCGTGTTTATGTCGACTAACGTTCGCAATCAGAATATTTTTAATCCATTGCTTCATATTTATGTTCGAAAATTTTGTCAGCTCAACAACGTATACAACGCAATGAATGTTAAAGCCATTGTGTGTGTTACACAACTACCCGCTTATTTATGCTCTTCTCAAGTTTTTCATAGTAATATTTAGGTAAATGCAAAAAAGGCGAAAAGAAGGTATTATAAAGCTTTAAGCCCGCAGGATTACAAGCTCTAATATTTAATTTATAATAAAGTTTGCGACGTTAACTGTTGGACATATTAAAGGCACTTAACTTGTAGAACACTTAATTTGAATGTATGAGTACAAATTATCTCTTTAAGTTGTTACCTACCTATTGTAGATCTTAACTCGCTGATGCATAATTAGTCAATAATGTTCCCGCTGCTGAAACACTGTACTCCTCTCGGTGAAAGGGGGTTGTAATCCACCATGCGGGCCCAGTGTGGGTTTGTTGACGTCATATGTCTTCGAATTTTTGGTTCTAGGAGAAGCCGGTTTCCTCACGATGTTGACCACTGCTTTCAAAACGGTGAAGAAAAACATTTCTTCACCGTTTTGAAAGCAGTGGTAATGGAATCATTTACACAAAGTCTGGATTGAACCTTCGACCTACAATTCGTATATCACGGCTGTTACCACTAGGCCATACATGCTCCATACCCACACAAACAATAAAGTCTAATAATAAATCCTGTTATCCAGAAAGGTAGTATTTTCTGAACAATAATAAAAGCACGAGCATGATGGTCACTTCTTGAGTGATTTATTAGAATAAAATAGAAAACTCTGAATTCAGACAGAGCCCAAATGATTAGGTAGTAATAATTGTGTGCGTTACGATTGCTCCGCCAGATTATCCAAATAAATTTTTTTTTAGCCAAAACTTTTGTCGAAATTTGTCAAAATCGAATGGCGCAAACCAAAAATTTGTCAAAGTAGAAATAAAGAAGTTATAAGGGTTTTAAGTTGGCCGCGCGAACGTAACGTGGAGGATTACGCGGCCATGGAGATCTCAGCAACTACTTGGGCTAGAGATCTAATTCTTTTTGTCAATTGAAGACTGAATTTGTCAAAAATTGTCGAAAAAAGAATTACATACTCTAGATTAATATTTTACGAAATATTCACCTTGGAAGTTATGGCCGCGCAATCGTGCACTAGTCGTTTCTTTGTTGTTGTTGTTGATTATTTCTTTAATCTTAAGATTTTATGCCGTAAAACTGTTACACGAAGGAAGGTCTTAATTTGTCGAAACTAACTAAAGCAATAAATAATACTAAAGTTTAATCAAACAGAAGATATCAATACAAGGCACGTACTATTGGAACAATTACCAATGGAACCAGCGCTAAAAATAATGTCATTTACAATGTGTTCATAAAAATGCAGCGTTACAGTCGCAACTATATCGGTTATCGTATTTCTACCGTTAAATTTGGATATGATAAACATTTCCACAATTAGCAATCTGGAAGATGCTATTATTATTTATGAATGGGAGAATAAACGTTGCAGAAACTGCAATGAATTAGTTGCATTTACTTATACCTTATCAAAAATAGTAACATTTGATTTAAATGGCACACAAATGACGTTGTTACATAGCATACCTCAAAATATTATATCGTTGGAACGAATTCAAACGTGGTCGACTAACTTTGGGGGATGAAGATGTATACATTCTGAGTGGACTGGTATATCTCGTTACATTTCTAAAAAACCATGTGTAACAAAATGGATGCAAACAGAGTCCTATTGTTCCAAGGATTGGAGGAATATATTCAATGGCACCTAACAATTAATATTTTTTTAATATAATATTTTGAGGTATGCCATGTAACAACATCATTTGTGTGCCATTTAAATCGAATGTAACTATTTTTGATAAGGTATAAGTAAATGCAACTAATTCATTGCAGGTTCTGCAACGTTTATTCTCCCATTCATAAATAATAATAGCATCTTCCAGATTGCTAATTGTGGAAATGTTTATCGTATCCAAATTTAACGGTAGAAATACGATAACCGATATAGTTGCGACTGTAACGCTGCATTTTTTATGAACACATTGTAAATGACATTATTTTTAGCGCTGGTTCCATTGGTAATTGTTCCAATAGTACGTGCCTTAATTCGGACCCATAAGAGAGAATACACTTATCAATAAATATATCAAATTTTTGAAACATACAAGTTTTTATTTAATAGTAATTAATTTTGCAGAATGTTCAATATAATTGCTCGTCCCCAGTTATAGGTATTCCCAAATCAAATCGAAATTATGGTTACCCTACTCGAACATTGTACGAGATGAAATAATTTTTGAGATTACTCTCGTTGGAAACTGTTCTGAGGGTAAAACGATATGTCATTCTAATGAGAGTAATATGCCGTATAAATGGATGTTCATACGGAACTCCTAGCAGTTATAGGTAATGAGATATCAGCGTTCAAAGTAGCGTTACGATTGCGCGGCCACGACTTTTTTGTTAAACTTTAAACCTAAACTTAACTTTAACTTTAAACTTAATTAAACTTTAGTATTATTTATTGCTTTAGTTAGTTTCGACAAATTAAGACCTTCCTTCTTGTAACAGTTTTACGGCATAAAATCTTAAGATTAAAGAAATAATCAACAACAAAGAAACGACAAGTGCACGATTGCGCGGCCATAACTTCCAATGTGAATATTTCGTAAAATATTAATCTAGAGTATGTAATTCTTTTTTCGACAATTTTTGACAAATTCAGTCTTCAATTGACAAAAAGAATTAGATCTCTAGCCCAAGTAGTTGCTGAGATCGCCATGGCCGCGCAATCCTTCACGTTACGTTCGCGCGG
Organism: Aporophyla lueneburgensis; assembly: GCA_932294355.1. NCBI lineage: Eukaryota > Metazoa > Arthropoda > Insecta > Lepidoptera > Noctuidae > Aporophyla > Aporophyla lueneburgensis. Next base: position 12,143,339 of record OW028746.1, on the reverse strand, counting down.
CCAACTTAAAACCCTTATAACTTCTTTATTTCTACTTTGACAAATTTTTGGTTTGTGCTATTCGATTTTGACAAATTTCGACAAAAGTTTTGGCTAAAAAAAAATCTATTTGGATAATCTGGCGGAGCAATCGTAACGCACACTAATAATTTTACCTAAAATCTAGTATTAGTAGATACAGACATAGATATACCTATGTTAAACAACGAATGACAGTACCCACATGACCAATGGTGCATCACTTAGGCCTCTTTGCACCATAATCAGTACTTTTGATTATTTTGTCTTTGAATGAACTTGAAACGATATTTCAAGTTGTGTATTAAAACTTAAGGGAATGCGGTATTATAACCGTATAAGCACGTCTGTAAAATCAAGGAAATTAGTTATATGGGCAAAATTTCGTTTACGGCTTCTTAACAGAACGATGCTTGATGAGACCTTAGTGATTTCGTATGGTCACCTTCAGCACAACATAAAAATGAAAAATAAAATAAGTTTATTGACACAAGAAACCTTTGTATACAATAACAATAACCATTGCCATAGGTAAGTTAAATTGAATTTTGAGAAAAGCCTGCACAAATAGTGGAAAACCCTGCTTCCTAAACTACGGAAATCCTGTGACCATACATATGATATCTACCAACTCGCACTGGGCCCGCTTAGTAGATTACAGCCCACTCCCTTTCGAAGAGAGAAGGCGTGTCCCGCAGTAGGAACATTATAGTAAAGGCCCATTATGCTATGCTAAACTTCAGCGAGTGAAGAACTACAACAGTAAAGTTAGATACTTTGCTAATGAGTTTGATATACAAGATTATTTTTAGTATATGCGAAACCTGAATATAGTTTGTTCAGAATCAGTAACTGAATCGATTCCAATAATTTTTACACCATGTTATATTTTGTACCAAAAATATTTAATTACGCTTCCAAGTCGCGGGCCTTAGTGTTTTGTTTCGATTTTAAAATTATCATGTCTTTCTCGTATTCAAACGTCCATTACACGGAGATGGTACGTACACTAGCTGTTTGTGGTGATCTGCATATGTTTTGGCGTGGACAACCAGGTAACTTATGAAGCTTATAACTTTGTGATTATTAATGATACAGTTTTGATTTTTTTTTCATAGATTCTTTACATAAAAATACTAGACCCGTGTTTCGGGTTTCGCATAAACAAAAATTAATGTTGTATAAGTACATTTACTTATAATTAATTAAATTGTTTTATTTTATACTAGCTACTGCCCGCGACTTCGTCCGCGTTAAATTTATTGTTCCCACGACCCTGCCCGTGCGATTTACCCCGTATTTGCAATATTTTTCATTACTGCTCCGTTCCTTTTAGTTTTAGCGTAATGTTATATTTCCTATAGCCTTCCTCGATAAATAGGCTACTCAACATCAAAAGAATTTTTCAATTCGGACCAGTAGTTCCTGAGATTAGCGTGTTCAATCAATCAAACTAACAAACATACTCTTCAGCTTTATAATAATAGGTCTTTACCTATGAAAATGCCGTTTTGTATACAAATAAAAAATACATGAAAAAAATTCGTTACATTTTTTTCATGTATTTTTTATTTGTATTAATCGAAATAATCACCCATGGCAATCAATGCATCTTTGCCAACGCAGTGGCAGTTTATTGATGCCCTTCTTAAAAAAATCAGCTGGACGGGAGGCAACAAATTCTTCAAAGGCATTTTGTACTGCCTCTCGGGTATTGAATTTTTTTCCCGCCAAGAAGTTATCCAAATTCTGGAAAAAGTAGTAGTCTGTAGGCGCAAGGTCTGGTGAGTAGGGCGGAGAGCTTCCAACCCCAGTTCTTGCAACTTGGAGACCGTCTGCTGTGCAGTATGAGGTAACTAGTATGAGGTCGCGCGTTGTCGTGCAGGAGCAGCGGAGACGACCGATTGACCAATGCTGGTTGGAGGTGTGCCAGCTTTTCCATCATTGAGTTCAGTTCTTCACAGTACACCTCTGCAGTAATGCTCATCCCGTTTGGTAAGAAGCTGTGATGAATCACACCGGCGCTAGACCACCAAACAGTGACCATCACTTTTCTAGGGGTAAGTTTTCGTTTAGGGCATTGTTTAGTTGCTGAACCAGGATCCAACCAACTTGCTGAGCGCTTGCGGTTATCAAACAGAATCCATTTTTCATCGCAGGTAACAATGCGGTTCAAAATTCCTTCATTTGTGTGTCTGTTGAGCAGTGCAAGGCACGTCTCGACGCGTACTTCGCGCTGGCGATCATTGAGTTCGTGGGGCACCCATTTGTCAAGCTTTTTTACCTTGCCAATTTGACGCAAATGGACCAATATTGTTTTGACGCTAACGTCGAAAGCTGCTGCTAATTCAGCCGTAGATTGTGTATCATCAGCTTCCACAATCGCCTTTAATTCGTCATTGTCGACCAAAGTCTTCGGACGACTGCGAGGTTCATTTTTCAGGTCGAAATTTCCAGAACGGAAGCGAGCAAACCAATAACAGGTGGTGCGTTGGTTTGTAGTGTTAGCTCCGTAAACGTCGTTGATGTTGCGTGCCGCTTGTGCCGCGTTGCTGCCACGACGGTACTCATATTCCATAATTACTCGAATTTTTAACGTATCCATGATGACGAAAAAGATTGAAATGCGATGAAAATGTAACACTAATCAATAAACAAAAGACTACTTTTGTAAAAAGAATTCCATGTTTTTAAAATAAAATTAATTTGAAATTAGAATTCTTAGACAAACAAAAATTATTTTGATTTGAAATGGCCAGTACTGCAGAACGGCAATTTCATAGGTAAAGACCTAAAATTAGTATAGATATTTTGTGGCTTTAATGTACTAATAATACTTGGCAAGTCATAATGTTCCGCCTGTAATTCCCCTATCCAATGAAAAAAAGAATGATCAAAATTGGACTACGCTGGATAAAGTTATGCGTGGTTATACATTACAATCAGTGAGTGAACAATCAATCATCCCCTGTTTCCCGACCCTTAGGGTTCGATTTTGTATTTCAAATTTATATGGGACTACTTTCGGAGTATACCCTTTTCAAAAAAAAAAGAATTATCACAATCGGACTACTATTTATGTAAAAAGTTATGCGTGATCATACATAAAAAAAAAATTAAAGAAATATACGCGTCGAATTGATAACCTCCTCCGTTTTTTTCGACGGTTAAAAATAACAGCGTTTTACTAAAGACATATTACAGTACCTTTTTAAGGTATTAAAACAAAAAAAACCAGCTTTTAATTACTTCCGAAACGGCTGGACCAATTTTGACAGTACTTTCACTACGAAGTGAAAGTAATGTCAAAATTGGTCTAGCTGTTTACCTCCCAATTGGTGATGTTATAAGAAATAGCTTAGGCTACGTTTAGTCCCGGTTGCACGTTTTTGTGGGAAAATTACCGACATCAATGCGGGAGAAGCCACAGGGACAGCTAGTAAACACAATAACGAGTTGTCACAAACGGCTTCTCAAGTTGAACGAATTATACTAATCTAGGGTATGATTTATATAATTGCCAAGGATTTGAGTAAAACGTTATGCTCTTAAGCATTAAGACAACGTAAGTCACGTTCTAGCTTAACCCAAGTTTGTGTATCGCGTTCTAACACGCAACACATATTATGTTACATTATTATTGTGCACAATGTTGACCTAGAGCCGTTTATTATGAGGCATTCTGGGAACTGTTCCTGTGTATTATATTCATTCGTGACTGTTTAGTGTTGGCTAGCGTAATTTTTTTATGTGTAAGCGTTCGTATAGTGATGTTATGTCACATTCTTTCGAGCACAATAAATAATATTATATGAACTTTTTTAAAGTGGAGTGTTTTTCACACTTGGTCGTGTGATCCTCTAGTATTCTCTCATAGCTTTAAAAAAATTCTACCTTTCGTACAGAGCTTAAAGACGGACATCTGTACCTACTTACTTGAAATATAAATGGAGGGTTTGACTTAATAAAGAGCTTAATAATTACTTCCTATCTCACTAAAGCGCAAACTCGAGGACATGTATATCCTGCCGTCTAACATATATTTTTGAACGTCAAAATTACATAAGATAGTCCCCCAAAACGCCGGGCGGGCGTCACTTTTTTTTACTTCCGCTAGAAAGAAGAAATGGCGTAACAAACTCCCCAGCAGACTCAGGGCTTAGCACGTTAAAATTAAAATAACCAGCCAAATTCGCAATAATACCCAGTCTCCAAAACAAGTATAGCCTATGTTGACGATAAGTCTGCGAGGCTAAAGTAGGGCTGGGTGCTCACACCTATAGGTTGTATCCAGACAGGTGGACCAGAATCTTCACAGTGGGTACCTGAAACTAACACTAAACTAAAACTGGCCTTAGAAACGATACGACGAATTGAACTCGTTCCTAATCGATAGGACAGAGAGAGCACAGCACAAAAATAAAGAAAAATATGGCGGAGACCTTTGCCTTTTGCCCATCAACCTTATAGTAAAAACAAATCGACTTACATGCAAAATTAAATTATTATTTTTTATTTGTTGGAAACAAATACGACACACACATATACGATATTTGAAACTCACCTAACTTAATCACAGAGTTTTACCAAAATAACAAAAAATATTAAACTTAAAATAGATAGGAAGAGGTACTCAATTCAACCGTAGTTATATATTTATTTATGTCTGCCCTCAGTCTGTTACTTGTGAACCGATTTTGATGATTCTTTTTTGTACCGATTTTGTATTTTTTTTTTTTTTGACTCGAGATGTTCTTTTACTTCTATGATATTAGAAAAACAAAGTAATGTTGAACTGATGCTGCAGCACAGGGGCGTAGCTACCGCCGTATCTGCCGTATAAATTATACGGGGCCCCCGGGCCACGGGGGCCCCCAACGTGCATAAGCAAAAATTCATAAAAACTACCCAATTTTTTTTTTCAGAATTGAAAAAGTCACTAAAAGCAAATTATTTTTTCCGCATAAAGCGTGAAAGAAAAGAAAGAAAGAAAGATAATTTATTTGTCAAACATGCGTTTACTTAAACTGACTAGTCAGGCATGCAAGGTATAAGATTAATATGTCCATATCCATGTTTTGCCAATAACGGCGTACAAATTTTGTAGGTATAAAAATTACGTTTCATTTGCATTTACTTAGTTATTTTAAATTTCATTACAAAGTACACAAGAAATAAATAATAATTAATGTTAAGATATTATAGTAAAAGTACATTATACTCAAAACTAAATTAAATTATATCCAGTATGTCCAAAAGTCAATTGATTTAAAATTCGCATTATTAAATTGTTATTCTTAACCATATATATTAGAAGTCGGAATAGAAAGGTACTTTTCATTCAAAAAATCTCGTGCGCTCTAAAGTTGGCAACACCCTACATCAGTTATCGCAGGCTGCGGGATTTCCCCGTTTATAGTCTTTTTCGGTACTCCCTTTCTTCTCCTAAAATCGTTTGTCCGAAAATCATTATCCGTAACACGTTAGCTATAAACGTCAGTAACCATAATATTCAAAAAATCTAAATTTTGTTTTACATAATTATCTTTGCTTCTAAAACTATTCTGTCATAATATCAAATACTATAATCATTAAGTCTCCTAATTTTGCACGTTATAAAGTCATATGTCCTAAGTATTTAATTATATAAAGTGTATTATGCCGAATCTTCATTTATAATAAAATTGTTAGTAGTAAAAATTTGCTACAAGTTAGGTTTTAGTGACAGAAACGAATCGCTGTAAATCCGACTCCACGTAGTCTTGTCTGCCCTACCCCTAGCTCAACCCTCAAGCGCTGATTAATTTGACAGGACTAAACTAAAATTTTTCTTTTGTCCTCTTCTTAATGAAATACAAAGAAAAAGATGCACTGAACTTAAATTTAGTTTAGTTTGTGAACAAGGGAATCGGTACGAATAATTTGAATTTAGATCTTATAACTTTTATTGAAAACAATTTTAAGTCTTTTGTATATTATTGATTGTAATATTTATGACAAACGGATTTAGGGCATATTGTATTTAGGGATTTCAATTTTATGGCATGTGATATTATGTGACATTTAGTTCGGGCAAGTTATCATTCGGACAAATGATGATTAGGACAAAAAAAAATATGGCTCTTTAAATTATGGACAAAAAAGTTAGGTCACACAATAGAGAACCTCTTTTTCACATAGGATGGGTACAGTGACACTTAGTCACGTGACTTAAATAGTGAGGTCTCTTTACGTAATGAATTCGATTATTAGCAAAAATCGAGGTTTGCAATTGAACATTAATCTATTTTTTAAATAGATGTGGTTGATTATAAATAATTTCTAATAAAGATTATGGATGTACAAAGAAAAACACAACAATTCATAAAAATCATTTTAATCTAATTCCTTGTCAGATTGCATTGGCAATGACAAACAGTCATCCGAATCACCTAAGTCAATAATAAACTCATCTCCGCTCTAGTAAAGTCGTCCTGCACAGATAACAAAATTTGACAATTTAACAACATTCAGTTTAAACAACTTGCACATTATGAAACACACGGAAAGCATTCGAAGCAGACGCACTCGTAAAATAGCCGATCTGATTTATCGATTATGGTACGTCAATCTCTATTACTGGGCGGCTCATTTCTCGCATCAAACACTTAAATTATTTTTTTGTTTTCTCGTTTTTTAAAATAAAATACACTTGGTAAAATAACTTATTAAAATTGTACTTATAACAGTAGAATTATGTAGGTATTACCTCCAGTTTGCCGAAAAAAAAGGCAAGGAGAGTTATTTAATTTGAATTGTTTATAAAAGTTTTGGAAAAAGTGACAGATAGATAATTATGATGAATAAATATTTCTTTTAATTTTATGCAAACATTTTTTTTTCCTTTTGTGAGAAATCGTAACCCTTCCTAAGGGGGCCCTTGGGGGCCCCAAACAAATTTTTATACGGGGCCCCGCCAAGGCACGCTACGCCACTGCTGCAGCATCACCTGGAACTTGCTGGATACCCAACTACGTCAACAACAAACAGCAGTAGTAACTTGTTTGGGCTCATTGAGAAGATCTTAATTAATGGGTTATAGATAAAAGGGAATTATTTTTTTATTTATACTAATATTGAGTCGGCGCCAAATAACAATATGATTGAAAACCTAAGTAGACCCTACGTACATATAAAATTCAGAAAATCAATCAGTTTATAGTTTGGTGCCGACTCATAATTAGATTATATAAAATTTTATAGTTTATGAAAATAAACTGATTTACTCAAGACTTAATAGGCTATTTTATTTCGCTTTTTTCTGTTCTTTTTCGATGGTTTAATTTGATGTTTAAAAGTTATTGTCCCCTTGTCACATTCCCTAACATAATCCTACTGAGTCCAAATCTGCTTATTATTACAACCTTTTTTGTTTTTTTGTTGTGGGTGGGATATCATCAAATGACGTCGCCCGCTCTTGGTAGGAGCGGGAGAGCGTGTCAAACTTTGTCTAACTAAAAACTTTTTTACAAAGTGAAAAATAACTTTAATTTCGGAAGTCGGTGTCTTAGGATTTGTATTTAAGATTTTTGCCACCGACTTCCGAAATTAAAGTTATTTTTCACTTTGTAGTGTTTTTAAGGAAGTCGGTTGTTTTTTTTTTGTAAAAAAGTTTTTATTTTTAAATTTTTAGTTTTGGTATCTAGGGTAGATACCAAAACTAAAAATTTACACTAATTCCAAACAAACGATGCATATTTATGCGATAGCAGAAATCGCGGTTGACTTGCTGTCATTTTTTAAAGAGTTCCGGTGTCTGTCTCCGGAACTCATCATCAGATCTATGTGAAATTTATATGGGACCATTTCGGAATAAACCCCTTTCGAACAAAAAAAGAATTTTGGAAATCCGTTTATAAATGACGGAGTTATGGCCGAACATACATAAAAAAAAAAAAAAAAAAATATAAACATCCGAATTGATAACCTCCTCCTTTTTGAAGTCGGTTAAAAACCCACCCGTGTTCCTTCAGTTGCCTATGCCAGGGCCCCGGTAACTCTTCCGAACAATTTCGCGACCCTGGCAGGATTATAACAACCTAGTCCTGGGATTAACAAAAAGCCAATTATATTAAGTAAGCTTACTTTATAAATGAAATGCTTGTTTACAGACTTAAGCGTCGGCCGAACGTTTGGTCATAATGCCCTCAAGCGGCTGTCCTTCATCTTCCTACCAGTCATGTTCACCTTGGGTGTCATCTCCACACTCCTGATGGCCCTCGCTGTCGTCTCCGTGAAGAACTTGGCCATCGGAGTCTTGCTGCTCATTGTATCTGTCAGCCAGGTAAGAAAATACGAAGTAGATACTACGAATACCATGGGAAAAACATACTTTTTATGGAAAGGGCGTAACATAAAAGGTGAATATAATGGCTGTTTTCAGTAATACGCAAAGAACTCTAAGCATTTATTTCAAATAAACCAACTAGAGGGTTTTGAATTGTCAAGGGATCAGCTAGTCAGTAAGACGATGCTAGTTACCCATCCCAAAGTGCCTAAACTAAACCGCACTGTTAGACTTTTAACAGTTGTCTCAGCACCGAGCTTTGAAAATCAGACGTGTAATCCCTCTGGTGTAATCGCCGTCTATTTTTCTCATTGGTATTATTTTAACCAGAACAGAAAGGTAAGAAAAAAACAGAAATGTTTAAAATGCTAATCTTTGTTTTACATGTACTAGTGATCGCCCATTGGTCGAAATTCGACCGTACTTCATTTGAATAGAAATACAATATTAAATGAAAAAATATATAATATGGTTATATTTGACATTCAGTAACACTATAGACAAATTGTTGACGCTGTACTACTGTGGAGAAGGTTCGCTGGCGGGATTGTGATGGCCAGGACCAGGCCCCCCTAGCCAAGTCACAAACGCTTACCGTTCTACAATCGGTAACGCCTCAGTGTCAGCAATTGTAGAAAACGATAAGTTGGTAGCCATGTTGAAGCGCCTGAGTCGGCCGCTCGTTCTACAATGTCTTTAGAAAAACGACACCTTATAACAAAGGATTTAGCGTTGAACATTGTAGAAACGATAAAAAATCATTCTATCATTTTGAACGATGTGAATTTGGCTACGAATGTTCTGTTCGTTTGTTCTAACCACGTGACTTAACGTTGAGCGGCTACCGTTAACGATTGCAGATTATCAACTTGGCTAGGGGTGCAGGACGTAGGTGTAATGATTAAGGATTCTTCTTCAGGACTCTCTTTTTTATTTTCTTAATACTTCTTAACTGCTGGATATGGAACAATATGGAATGAATTATCACAGAAATTTGTTCTGTTTTTATAGAATTTTCCCTATTATTTTTAATTAATTATGACGGTTCCAAATGTCATAATTATAACCAGCCTGTACAATCGTGAGGCATGCATCCTCTACAGTTTGCACACGACACTAAGTTTTGTATGGGAAACTTACTAATGCCATACTTGACACTCCCCATAAAACCACAAAAAATATTTCTTAAAAATCTAAACTAAATTCCTATCGTCCCTAATACAAATAATATTAAAGACAAATATTCTCGATTGATCATTTGATCATAGATTTTAAAAATGAAATAGGTTATATCTATAAAATTAATTTGTTACCTATGGTTATACTTGACATTCAGTAAGACTATAGATACAAAATCAGGCTTACCAACTTAGGGATTTTCCCAAATTTAGGGGGTAAATAAGAGGATTGAGATTTTTTAGGGGCGTTCCGTTTTTAGGGGTATTCTTAGGGATTTTTTGCCATCTTACATTTCTCATTGTGTTTTTGGTTACAATAAAAGTATTAGCGACTTCTAGTACGGTTCTTCGATACTAAGAATGCAGAGTGAGTGATTACAAATGTCGCGTAATAAATATAGACAAATATTACTACTGTGTGCCGGTCTATGATTACTGAACATTCATTGGTTATTTTCATTATAATTTTTTAGCGGATTTTTTTAGTAATTGTGACAATTTTAGGGGTTTTTAACTTAAGCTTTAGGGGTAAATATTTCTGGGTGTTGGTAACACTGCACAAAATAATAAAGACAGATTTGGACCATAAACAAAAGAATATCTATGCATGTGTGTATTAGATACACGGTAATGAACAGTAGTGTGTGTAACGTATTATTTATTGAAAATAATGTATTTTAACGCATAATTAAAAAAAATATTAGCATTCGTCACTTTTTCTCTGTATAAAGCATAAGTGTGCAAAATTACCCCTAAGGTAAATATTTCTGGGTGTTGGTAACACTGCACAAAATAATAAAGACAGATTTGGACCATAAACAAAAGAATATCTATGCATGTGTGTATTAGATACACGGTAATGAACAGTAGTGTGTGTAACGTGTTATTTATTGAAAATAATGTATTTTAACGCATAATTAAAAAAAATATTAGCATTCGTCACTTTTTCTCTGTATAAAGCATAAGTGTGCAAAATTTCATACTCCTCCGTCCGCCCAATTTTCGTAAAAAGGGATCCAAAGTTTTCGCTTCACGTATTAATATTTTACATGTATAACGATAGAGGTTTTAGCATAACTAACATTCTAAGAAAATTAAATCTTCATGCATGGATCCGACTAGAATTCAAAAAAGGAAGGAAAAAAATATAAATTTCGAACAGCCACTGAAACACTTTTAATTCTACTAACTAATTATGTGTTGTGAGCGATACAAGAGTCTTTGAGGAGGGTTAGTATTCTAGTAGTTAGATACATTTTCCTGGAACGAGCGCTAAGTCGAATGAGGTTTATTTTGTTCTTATAAGAGGTTTATTTCCTTTTGTAAAGTGGTTTTAGGAAACCTCAAAGATAGATTCAAATTGACTTTGTCTTAATTTAGATTACATCTTCTGCTTTATTTATAAAATTAGATACAGGCATTTTAATAATAATTAGGTACAGGGGCTCGTGGCTAAGTAATTACAGCCACAAGGATCGATTGATCAGGTTAAAGTACGCTTGCCACGGTTTGTCCGTGGATGAGTGACAATCTTCACTTACGAAGACCCCCCTGTGCCTCGAAAACGTGTTAATAGTAAACCCATGGTCCCGGTTGTCATGCGTGGAGCTTTGACGGTCCCTAACGTTAGATGCCCGAAAGTCAGTTGACTCTTAAATAGGGGTATCGTATATACAGATAGACAGTCTCCTCATGTTATTTACTGGTATTTAGCTGCATCTGGTTAGACTGGAAGCCGACCTCAGTATAATTGGGAAAAAGCATTTTCATAACTAAATTGACTGACTAAAGGTATGGTCACCAAAAGAGATAAGTAACCAGGGTCAAACACAAACAGAAATATAACCAGTTCATTTATCAAACAGAATAGAAACAGTATATTTATCTAATTTAATTTAATTCGAAGCCATTGAGAGATTTCCTACTAACCTTCAACTTACCTATATCCGACGACCCTTCCTTATCTTATTTGGTGGTTGTAGGTACCTACCAAATGTTATATTACTTTTCTGAAAATATTCCGCTTCGAAATGAGCAGGCAAGACTTTGCGTCGGAATATTATCGGAAAAGTTTATTTCGCGGAAAACAAATGTGATGGCATTTTAGGTGACTTTAAGTTACAACCAACGTATTTTTATTTTCCAGGCTGTATCCAGGCTGTTCCTCACGGCTGCGTCACCACAATCCCTGGTGCACCTACACCCTCGTGCTGAGCTGCTACCCGCCCCCGCGATCCCTGCCCCCTGGCCCGCACCCGGCCCCCTGTTGTCCCCCTGGGGCAGGTCTGACAACGATGCCCCCATATCTGACTAGATCATCTGCAACTCCAGTGCCTGTTAGTAATGTATGGAAAACGTCATAGAGCAAAAAGGATGGAGCGTTAATGCGGTAAAACACAACACAATTCATGACTATGTGATAAACGTCTGACAGAAGACGAAATTGCTATCGGGTCACAACTGGAGTCGGCAAGGATTTTTGGTTAGCGACTTTTAAAATATGCCATAGGTAGTCATTAGTCGCCACGTACAAGTCATTCTTCCGCGCATTAGTGCTCAATTTCTGCATTTTCCATGGAAAATAGATGTGAAGTAGGCACACGTCCTCGTAACTCACAATCGAAAACCCACCAAACGAGCAAACGCTACGGCTACCTCAACGACTGAGCGAATCAGTTCAACTAACATGCATTTATTTATTTACTAAGAATTAATTAATTTAAAGGATTTTGACTACTTCTCCTCTCACAAAAGTAGTAGGAATTAATCGATGCGTTATGTAAGTTCGTCTGCCTCTCGCGAAAACTGTGAGATTTTGTGAAAGATAGACGATCGCGCTTAGTTTTAAGTATTTATTATTCAATAAATGATTTAAACAATTATTCTATCTTTACATTTTAAAACATCTCCGTGCCGCACGTTAAACCTCTTCGCCGCCCCAAGGACCGCCGCGTCGCCGACGACGCGACGTCCCAAACCATGTCCGCCCCGATCCTTGCTCGAGCCAGTTCGCGCCGCTGATCCTGTAGCTTTAAATTTATCCCTGCACAATAATCATTCAGACCCAGCCCGTCCCTTCCTGCCCTCTACCAGCGATGCCCTAAGCCGAGGTCCATACCCCACAGGGGGTGCCCTTAGCGAGCAGTCGCTATAGTTTTTAGATATTTAAGCCCTGGCTAGAGTTTAAGTTAAGCAGCCGACAACCTCAAATGCTCACCTATGAGGTGTCATAATCCCGAAAGCTTGACAATCAATAGCAAGGAATAACGTACTATCCTAGGTTGTAAAGGTGAGATCAGAGACAGTCGCTCCAATTAATATATTGGCTATTCAGCTGTATCCTCCCTGAATGATTGAATCCCTGAATTATTGAAACAATGTGCCTCTCTACCACCCTATTCCTTCTCGTAGGTGTCATAATATGCTAATAAGGGACTTACTAGAGAATAGGCAGCAACGTTCTCTATGCATTTTACCACCATGCTGCGATCACCAAACCGCCTGCCAAACACGGAGATTATGGCAAATCCCCCTAATTGGGGGAGGCCTATGTCCAGCAGTGGACGTCTTTTGGGTGAAATGATGATGATGATGACTCTCACAGTGTTGTAGTAAGTACTTTCATTATGGCGCGAAATGAAATTAAACTAGCCTAACATCTGGCAGTACACAACATAATGGCTACTATAATAGCTTTACTTTCTCACGTGGAATCTAGAACGGTATCGCTAGGTACCTTTTTGTTTTTTTGTAAATACTAAGTCTGTAGACTGCATTACTACACCTGAAGATACGATGTTGTTGGCATTGTTAATACCTAGACAATTATGTAGGAACCTAGTGGGTAAGTGGATGCTTTGTTTGATTTAGTGCAAAAGACTAAAGGAAAACGCCATTTTATCTTTTGTACAGACGCTAGCACATCAAGCTATCCGAAACTGATAAAATCTGCCAATCAACCTTTAACCTAATGCTATAGCGATATAGTTGAAAATCTATTAAAGAAAGACAGATTGTAGTAGCTTGATGTGCTGGCGTCTGTACTATCTTGATTTATAATGTTGATGTGGAGTAAATTGAAAAGTCACTTGAAAAATGATATATTCACATAACCAAATTATGTTTAACGTTTCATTTTCTTTAGTAAATATATTTTCTAAGCCACCAGTTATACGTGGTTTAGGTAAAACAAATACCTTTGTATTCAATGCCAGCAACGAATCCAACTATTATGATTAATGAAACGTCGCACAAATCCTAATAGCAATTAATCATTTTAAGACAGAACGATCTCTTAAATTTATACTCTTCTTATTATTCTGAACTCAAAAATAACTCATACACTTTAATTTATCAGAAAAAGGATTCTCCTGTCAACTCATTTATTTTATTTATATAAGGACAAATATTACATTAAACAATTGCATAGATTAGATTTCAACAATAAAACATACACTAAATGCACAGTCAATTATAGGCAACCACAGCTTGCAAAATGAAACTAAAAATGAGTAAACATACATCAAGATCGTTAAAATATAATCAAATAGTAATTTAAGAAATAATTTTATATCAAACATGTATTAACAAATAATATAAAACCAATTATATCATAATAAACTAAAAGGGTAATAAAATCATTAACAAACTTTTAAAATTTATATCAATTAAATTGAAATCACAATAAGATAAGTTAAAATACCAATTGAAACAATTTGATGAATCATTTGCGATACTAAAATTCATTTCTAAATCCCAGAGACTTATCTGTCATTTCAAGTCTTTTTATTTACTTTTTTAGCATAGGAGTTTGACATACCTAACGCCTGTCAAATTAGTATCTGGATTTGAAAAATGAACTTTAGATACTTATTTAAGTAACGAGTGTATAAATCTTTGAAAGTAAAAGCTGATTTAAAAAGAACGTGTCTTGTTAAGCCAAGTACATTGTACCCAATTCGTTGTTTTAGATTTAAATATAAGACATAATTTCTGGTTAATATCTACTGCTGTTGTAGAATTGCGTGTTACAGCGTGTTTATAATTAAATTGGTATACTGTGACACGTTATATTATCACATTCTTACACACCGAGCGTGCTATATTAAACACGGTTAAGTTATTATCTGCTACGATTAAAGTGTTTTTATGTAAACTATATTTTGTTAAATGCTGTCTGGCTAGAGGAGCAAATCGCTTGGGAAATTCGACTGATATTATGGTTCCTTACAACAGATTCATAGCACGTTATTTATTGCTTGTTTTCATGGCGAAAAAATTAAAGACTAATTAAAGAGACAAGTTTCAATATCGTAAGCGACTATACAATAGATAGGTGCTTTATAATCAATCAATTTGTAAAAAAAAGAATGATGAATGGAATGTTAAATAAGTTAGTTGAAGGGTCTAAACTTGAAAATTAATTACTTATCATTTTCAACCGACGAAAAAAAAAACGGAGGAGGTTATCAATTCGCCGCGTATATTATTTTTAATGTATGATCACGCATAACTTTTTATATAGTAGTCCGATTGTGATAATTCTTTTTATTGGAAAGGGTATATTCCAAAGGTGGTCCCATATAAATTTGGAAAACAAAATCGAACCCTAAGTGTCGGAAAACAGGGAATGATTGATTCTTCACTCACTGATTGTAATGTATAACCACGCATAACTTTATACAGCGTAGTCCGATTTTAATAATTCTTTTTTTATTGGACCTTGCCAAGTATTATAAGTACATTAAAGCCACAAAAAATATAAAATAAAAACTTTTTAACAAACAATTAAACCGCCGCAAAAAATGAAAAGCAAAAAATAATAAACCTTAAAATTATGAATCGGCGCTTTGAGTGATCTTTGTTCATTGATTTTTCTGCGCCGACTTTGACTTTGTTAAAAAGTTTTTATTTTATAATTTTTCTGATCATTTTTTTTTAAATTATAATATAATAATTAAAATTATTTAAAATTAAATCAATTAATATGAATGAATGAAATGCACCAAACCCAGTGGTTGACCATATTCGATTAATCGAATGAACCCCAAGATTTACCCTTGCCCATGAAGCATTATGTTTCATGGTGCTACAGAAACCATTGTATATGAAGGAGAAAACCAGGGGGCTGGTAAAGTGTTACAGAAGACGTGTTCTTAAGATGGGAATTAAATTTGTGACTTGAGTCTAGCCCTGGCTCTTGTATTAGGAGTTCCTGTATCACATGATCCAGAGAGACACGAAGTAAGTAATTTAATATAATCGATCGGGTGTAACGAACTTCGACGAGCAAATAACAAAGAAGTTATTTATCATGAATTCATAACACGATTCTAGAACATTATCGTCGGTTATCTTTACACAGTTTAATAAGTCTCTTCCCGCGTCTGAACCTACGCAACGGATTTTGATGCGGTTTCCATCCATAGACAGAGGGATTTAAGAGGAACATTTATATGACGCGGGCGAAGCCACTGGCAAAAGCTAGTAAAATAATAATCATGCCCAAGTGCAGTAGCACTTTTATATGAATCATAACATGATTTTAGGCCCCTAAAGTACCAAATTTCATGGTAAAATTTCTGCGCGTAAATAAGTATATCTGACACCGTGTCAAAGAAACTTTTTCAGCTACATAGCACTGTGCCTGTACAAGTATGTATATAGTTAATACTTAAATAGTTCCGTGGGGCACAATTTTAGACTCCGAAATGCTACGGAGAATGTAGGTAGAGGTTACTTATTAGTTCTGAAACATTGTCTGAACAATTATGTCCGTAGCCGTGTCTGGCTGACCCACAACTTTATTACATAGCGGATCTTCCCACTATTCCTAGTCATTTTCACCCAATATCCATCCTTCCCTTTTTGAAGTGCTCGAGGCCGTTGTGCATAAACAATTCTCGCACTTTATTCACTGCAATTCCCTCATCAGTCCATTCCAGACCGGTTTCAGACCCGGGCACAGTACCACTTCAGCTCTCCTTAAAGTGACTGACGATATTAGGCGGGGGATGGAAGACACTAAAGTCACAGTCTTAGTGTTAATAGACTTCTCCAATGCTTTTAATACCGTCAGTCACGAAGTCCTTTTATCCATTCTTTCCTATCTTATGGTCTCTCCGGAGGTATTGAAATGGGTTGCCTCTTATTTTCAGGGGCGTCAGCAGTGGTTCGTGCTGGAGACTCCTCGTCGAGTTTGTGTGATCTTGCAGCTGGCGTCCCTCAAGGCGGTATTTTATCTCCTCTTATGTTTTCTATTTTTATTAATCTCATTACCACTGAACTTCGGAATGCGTATCATCTTTATGCAGACGACTTGCAGCTTTACTACCAGGCAAGTGTTGACAACATATCCGATGCGGTTGAGGAGCTAAACCGGGATTTAGAAATGGTTATAAGCTGGTCTGGTCGATTTGGGGTGGCGGTTAACCCTACAAAGTGTCAATCGATCATTGTAGGGAGCCCCTACAGTATTAGGAAGTTGAATGGCTTAACTGTACCACCTGTAATGTTCGACAACTCCGTAATTCCGTTTAGCTCCGATGTTAAGGATCTTGGCCTGCATGTCGACACTTGTCTTGACTGGCGAAAGCAGGTCACGACTGTCAGTAGAAAAGTCACGGGAACGTTGCGGTCACTCTATCGGTTAAAAAACCTTCTTCCATCACACATAAAGGCATTGCTTGTACAGTCCCTTATCTTTCCCATAATTGACTATGGCGATGTGTGTTACTATGACCTGAATGCAGATCTCCTCAATAAACTTGACCGCCTTCTAAATAACTGCATTCGATTCGTTTTCAATCTTCGTAAGTATGACCATGTGTCCGCGTACCGGCAAAATGGCCTCCCATCCGTCAGCGCAGAGAGTCAACCTTCAAGCAGGCGCGCGGCGTTGAATCGACCGCACTCGACACATTTTCGTTCTTAATATCGTTATTTCTCATCGTATGTATTTCCCATCCCTAGTAGCCTGTTATTGATTCATTGTGTGTGAAATAAACTGTTTATCTCCCCTCCTTGCACCCCCCGGAGTGCATAGATCGCAACTGTTATCGTCGCGGCGCACTCTGGTCCCAAATTAAAAAAAAGTGGACATTGATAGTAGACCGCTGATATTTTTTTTTATTGTTGATATAATGATAACAGATAAGGCAAAAAAATATTATTGTCCTACTTCAAATACTTTTCTCTATAAAAAATATTCCTTTTTTTTATTGTATGGGAGTGATTACATTTTACTCAATTTCTCAAAAACCTTAAGCGATGTCGAGATGGCATTCACATATGTTAGAAAACTAATAATTCTGAGTATTTGGCTCGAAAAAACTTATTGCTTATCTCTGCGTACTTTCGAGATAATAGTGACAGAAAATAACAATTTTTTTTAATGTTAATTGTTCGCTTTTTTTTAATCATAGCCTTACTCATATCGCAATAGGTTCGCTGGCCAGCAAAATGGAGCTTCGACGCGAGTTTGCCGGGATAACAAGATGGCCGCCTCTCATGACGTAACGTAATACGGTCACGAATCGCGCGCGTACACCTCACTCAGTGTACAACTAAATGTGGTTGCGATAAGACGTGTCCTTATTTTTTCTGTGCGCTTGAAGAAATGCTTGTTGTTTGTTTGTTTTGTTATTGTTGTATTTTGAATCTTTGGATTTTAAAATCAAATAATTTTTGTTTGTCTTTCTTTCGTCGAATTTGTTTTCGTAATTTTTTTTGTTAAAATCAAAGTCACTTTGTCTTTGATATCTTTGATTCTAATTTGTTTTCAATTTTCCTTAAAATTATAATATGTCCGCATTTGTCACCAACTTAGACTTATACGTTGTTCTTAAATCAGGAGGTGGTTTTAAAAATGTCGAATTTTTATTTAATGCCCTTATTGAACGTATTGGTGTTGAATTGTCTTCCGAAGATTTGAGTAATATTAAATTATTTTGTCGTAATTTTTCAAGTTATATCTCAAAAAGATGGTCTGCGTCCAGTAGAGCTCAAAAGACCTTTCTTAACAAAAATTCAGACTGGTTACAATCCCAAATAGTTTGGCCAAAATGTCAAAATATCGATTTAAGCAGCATTTTTAAAGTTGCCGAGGAAGTAATTCCAAATTTCGAAACGCAAGTGGATACTCATTAATTAAGTTATGGTACAAGTAAAAAACCATTTGTTGATATATCTGATAAACAGAAGAAAAGGCGTTCTCTAACACTTCTAGATCACACAGAGGAGGAATTAGTTTATGCTTTATGTGCCAAATTAAAAGAGTCTGAAAAAACAAAATTAGCAGCTATATTAAACGAACTCAGTCAAAACAAGGAAAAATGTGAGATGGTACATGATGTACTATTCGCTAAAAAGACTGACAAACCGTGTTTACCAGATGATAAAACGTTAGCGCTTTACACCTCAACAAATTTGTCAAAATGGCAATATCGAAATTTAAGAACTATTCTTGCTTCAGAGAAAATGTATGGTCTTCCATCCTATCAAAAGCTCCTGGAAGCTAAAAAAACTTGTTATCCTCCAGAGTCAGACATAACTGTAACTGAATCTGATGCTAAGATAAGACTTCAATCGCTTCTAGATTTGACAACTAATAGGATATTAAAAACAATTCAGCACAACTCTGCCGACTAAAAATCGCTAAAACTAATAAGCAAATGGGGTTTTGACGGGTCATCTTCTCAAAGTAATTATAAACAAAAGTCACACTCCGACACTAAAATTGACGATTCTTCAGTTTTCATGATTAGTTTGGTTCCGCTTCGTTTGGAAGAAGAGAGTGGTACTCTCTTGTGGCAAAATCCTGCTCCCTCTTCAACAAACTATTGTCGTCCAATTGGCTTTATATTTGCAAAAGAAACAAATGAATTGATAAAGAAGGAAAGTGCATCCTTAGAGGAAGAAATTCGTAATCTTGTTCCCACAATTGTAGATAATTTTGATATTAAACATGATTTGTACATGACTATGATTGATGGGAAAATTTCTACTGTGATTTCCAATACTTCTTCTGCAGCTGTTTGTAATATTTGCAATACCCCACCTAGCAAAATGAATGACTTGGACTTTGTATCCAAAAGACTCATCAGAGAAGATATGTATAAATATGGTCTGTCTTCGCTTCATATGTGGATAAGATGTATGGAATGTATTTTACACATTTCGTACAACTTAGACTTCAAAAAGTGGGCTGCACGAAAAGAAGATAAATTGTTAAAAGAAATTAAAAAGAATTTGACACAAGAAGAATTCCGGGAAAGAACTGGTTTGTTAATTGACATAGTAAAACAGGGATTTGGTACAACCAATGACGGTAACACGGCAAGAAGGTTTTTTGAAAATTATGAAGTATCTGCTGAAATAACGGGTATCCACCCTGATTTAATCAAGAGATTTGCAGTCATTTTACAAACAATTTCATCTGGTCAACTTATTAATACCAACTTGTTTAGGGAATATTGTAAAGAAACAGCAATGCTATATGTAAACTTATATCCATGGTATTACATGCCTTCAAGTGTCCATAAATTGTTGATACACGGTGCTGATATTTGTGAAAATTTCTCCTTTATTCCGATAGGCATGCTTTCCGAAGAAGCTTCCGAAGCGAGGAATAAAGATTTCCGGAATGTTAGAATGGCACATACAAGAAAAATCGGTAGAGTTCAGACTAATTTAGACATTATCCACAGCTTTCTAATTAGCTCAGATCCTTACATCAGCCATATCAAACCAAAGTTTGCTCGTTTACATAAACAGTTGTTTCCAGAGGCTAGTGCTTTGATCTTGAACAATGAATTGCTTTCGTTGGAAAACGAGGAAATAGAGATTTCTCAAGAGAATATAGACCCAAATATTAATCTTTCACCATAATATTTTTTCAGAATCGTTTGTGAACATATTCAACTTTATGTTTGCAGCTTAATATGTCTTCATTTTGATTGTTTTTTAGAACTGATGAAAGCACTCCTTCAGAAAGGTCATAGCTTTTCAGTCATTAGTGAGCCCCCATAACCTCTTTTACAGAGAAGTCTCTTTTTACTTATTTGACATTACGCGTACATTATAATTATGTGCTAAAGTAAGGCTATGATTAAAAAAAAGCAAAAAATTAACATTAAAAAAAAATGTTATTTTCTGTCACTATTATCTCGAAAGTACGCAGAGATAAGCAATAAGTTTCTTCGAGCCAAATACTCAGAATTATTAGTTTTCTAACATATGTGATTGCCATCTCGACATCGCTTAAAGTTTTTGAGAAATTGAGTAAAATGTAATCACTCCCATACAAAAAAAAAGAAATATTTTTTTTACAGAAAAGTATTTGAAGTAGGACAATAATATTTTTTTGCCTTATCTGTTATCATTGTATCAACAATAAAAAAAAATATCAGCGGTCTACTATCAATGTCCACTTTTTTTTTAATTTGGGACCAGTGTGCGGCGCAGGCGTCGAAAGCACTCCGCGCCTGTTGTCGTAAAGGTTACGCGCGACGCTCAATGAGAGATATAATTTTTTTACAATATCAAAATTAAAGTGTATTTTTTTAATGAAAATGTCTGGAAAAAATTGAACTGACAAAAGAGTATGTTCAAAGAAGAGCTACTATGGTGAACCTTCCAAGAAAACTCAAAAGTTAATGTTATCTTGATGAAAAAACTGATTCTGAAGAAAACTAGACCTTACTTGATCATAAGCAATTTTGATTTTTATTATTTGATTTCATGACGACAACTGATTTTTTTTTTATTATACAATAAAAAGTTTTATTATAAAAAGTTAGTAGAGGTATAGCAAAATGTATGATGCCAAATGACGTGCTAATCCAAAGAAAATAAAAATACTATTTTGATTTTATAATGTTGTTTTATGTTCTAACGTAATGATAATGTGATAAATACAAAAAAAGATAATTAAATAATTAGTATTTTAAGTTAAATCCCTGAAATATCCCATAGGTGTTTTAGGTTGCGCGCGCCCGCTGGCCATTACAAATGACCGCTCGCCCGCTTGAAGGTTAAGGGCTCTGTCAGTGCTGTTTTCCATACTTGACAAACCCACTTCTCCTTCTTACCTAACTTCCCAGTTTCAGTACTTGTGCTCTGCGCATAGTAATAATCTCCGTTCCACTAACAATCGTCTTCTACGATGTCCTTCTCACCGCTCTAGTTTCATTAAATCTGCTTTCTTTGTCCAGGCGGTCTTTTTATGGAATGCGCTTCCTCTGAATATCAGGACGGCAACCAGTCGGTTATCGTTTAAAGTGAAAGTACGTGAGCATATTCATAAGAAGTTGGCATATTTATCACAGCGCTGATTTGCTGGATTCGTTTTCTCCTCCACCTATCGTTATTTCTTCAGACAATTTTTCATTTTCGTTATATATATATATGTATGTATATATTTATGTATTTGTATGTATTATTTTCCGAAATATCTATCCCTATGTTGCACCTGCTATGTTTTGTCTCTGCATCACCCTAAGGTTGACTGGCAGAAAATGCCTCAGGCATTAAGTCCGCTTTTGTACAGTATTTTTTACTTGTGCATAAAGTTTTAATAAATAAATAAACTTACCTCTATATACCGCAAACCGAAACTGAGCTAATAATAGCGTCCAACTACGCTTAACGAAGACTATGCAAAATGTCAACAACCCCTTGTTATGGAGAATCAAAACTTATACTTAAATGGACAATAAAACTTTACTTTTCATTAGTAATAAATAAAACATGTTTTTTGTTTTTTTGCATTCTTGAAATTATGTGATGATTTCGTTTCGAATCGCGCTGATGCACACCGACGCGCTTCGTCGTTTTATTCAAAATTAACAGTAAAATTAGAAACTTAATATAGTATTTATACAATTTGTAGTAATTATCATAATTAAGAACAGAAAATATGTAAAAATGTTGAACCGTGAAAGTGTTGAGGAGGATGCCCTAAAGTTAAAATTACCACGAAATTTAAATTTTCTTTTTTTTAATTAGTTAGTCAGTGTATGTCTACTCACATATGATTCGGGACCGTAATATGTAGGTACATACATATTATGTATTTACAAAATTATAATTACTAATATCATAAATACAATCCTCTTAAGTTCATTGAATACCATTGAATGATTTTTGTGAAATAGTCATTCAATGGGATTAATTAATGAGGTATTAAAATTGGTTACCCTTTAACCTTCCTATACTCGCGCGTTGGTCTGTGAGACCGACGAAACCGATTTTCGTAATTATTTTTATGCACGAAAATCCCAAGAGGTCGAGTTCCTTGCTAGCTGCCGGATTTGTTGCTAGCTTCATTTTAGCGCTCGCTGCGCGTTCGTGCGAAGCGCATGTGTTGTAGCATTTGGCACCAATCGGTCCATGAGACCGACGCGAGTATAGGTGCAACTTTTTGTGTAAGTAATAATGTTAATATATTTAGTGCATTTATATATTTTTTACAAACTTTGAATACTTTATGATGTATATACCGGGTGACATTTTTTAACGTCTTGAAAAAAATGGGTGTAAAAGGTGAACGGAGTAGAAGTCTTTGGCATAGAATTTTTTATTATTTTTATTTTTGAATAACATGTAATAGAATTGATCCACCAATAAATACTACACATTTAAAGTAACATTTTCATACTAGAACAACAAAAACAGAAATTTGGAAAAAAAAAAACAATTAAAATCCTAAAACGTCCTTCTTGTATCCAGCATGCACGATGATGCCCAGATCAATAGTATAATACAGGTAAACCAGAAATGATATTGAATTGTAATAGAACCAAGGGTGGAGTTGATACCGTGGACAAAATGTGTGGGAGTTACAGCGTTGCACGTGGTACAAATAGATAGCCGATGGTGATATTTTATAGCCTGGTGAATGTAGCGAGTATAAATATGTTTATAATATACCTACATAACAACCGTACCAAGAAAATTAGCCGTAGGATCTTTCTTGAAGCCTTAGCATACGATCTGATCAATCCGTAACTTAGACGTCGGGCTCCCACTACATCCTTGCCGAGAACCATAAGCTCGCCGAAATATGTAAATTAGATGAACCTGAGTCTTCATTAACATCTAACAATAATAAAATTGGTCGTTATGGATACTGCTCATCCAAAAAAAAACCGCAAGACACATTACAACTGCGCCAAATGCAAAAAATACTTTTGTTTCGAACATGCTGTAACCGTATGCTCTGATTGTTATGGTGAGGATCAAAACTAAGCTAAACATAGATAAATAAGTCCTTTGATATGTTGTTTATTACTATTTAGAAGTTTATTTTGTTTTTAAAAAGACGTACAGATTTTATTTTTGTTTTCCTAGTACTTATGAAAAACATCTCAAATTCGAAGACTGATTTGTGATAGACCGAAAGTCAGTAAAATAATTAATAAATTAAGTATTATTCATACTATTTTGTTTCATTATATCCTAAACTTTAAAATATGAATAATATTTTTTAGGCTTCGTAGTAAAAAAATATGTTGTAGGGGTGCGAACTATCGGTCTGTGACACCGTGCGCGAGTATATGTGTTACAAAAATTGGCGCGAGTATAGGAAGGTTAATCGCTAGATATATGTATAAGAAAGCATAGTAAGAAATAGGCATAAAAAAGAGATTGTTAGAAACTGAGAAAAAGGATAACACTTCATAAGAAGTATGATAAGTAAAGTAAATAAATGTACCATGAGGAAAAAGGGTCACTTCAGCTGAAATAGGAAAAAGGTAGGTAAGTTTAACCAGATTATCGTAAGGTCAATTTAGTTCAATATTCCAATATGTTTGTATACATTGGAAAGGAACGGTACTATACAATGCTGTGTCCAGGATATTTCGATAGCGCGGAAACATGAAACATTAAAACGGGTAATATTTTCTCGGTTTATTTTTGCTCCAGTTAGTAGGTACCTATGCCGCTTCATTAAATTATAAAATAGTTAAATTACTATAAATACATTTAACCACAGTAATATTGCTTTTAAAAAATCCCTGAAATACCAATCCGTAGCGCGGCGAAAACGATACAAAACTACATTTGTCATGTCGATTATTCTGCCTTGAGGCTCCCGCAGACAGGCGCGTCGTGACTCTATTAGACCAATTTCTATGAAAACTTGAATGTAAAGTGTTCGTGGCTTTAATAAATTGATAACACTCCAACAGTGGACGAACGCTTCAGTAACAAGCAATGTTTGTGATTCCAATTTTGGTTAAAGTTTAGAAACGTACTGCCTAACACTAGATTGAATGTCTACGAGACTATTTGGGAAATCTAAAAGTGCTTCTGAACCCTCCACAATTTTTTTTTTGCCGGAGACGCATATTGTTTTAGTAAAAAGTAGTTTTATTTTTAGGTTAGGAACGTGGAACATAGTTGTTTATGTTGCAAACGTGGGGGTTAGACGCCATTTTTATCTGAGGACGTTTAAGTACCTACTACAAAATGTATACGGAGGAGGTTTAAGCTCTATGCATTTGCCAACGAATCTTCACGATTAAATTATTTAGAAAACGAATATAAGATAAAAAAAATAATTACAAAAAAAAAAACAGACAGACTGAGAATCCCTTGTTTTTTAAAGTTGATTATAAAGTGTACTTTGTCGCCACGCTTGGCAGGCGAGTTGGCGTAAATATATTAAGGTGATAAATGCATAGAGAACGCTGTTGCGCATTCTCTATTAAGTCCCTTAGTCGCCTTTTACGACACCCACTGGAAGAAATGGGACAGAATTTAAAGAATAAGTGAAAACATATTTTTAGAATATGTAAACCTTTTTGTAAACGGGGGGTTACAATTTACAGTCGATGACATATTGATACATGATTTGTAAGCACTTTCATCCTCATGCAACGTAATTTGATTTATATGGTACTGCATACTTAGGTAAGGAAGGGCTAGCTTTTATATCTACAAATTACCATGAAATCTATCTAGAGTTCTAGACTAAGCGGCAGCTAACCTAGAGTTTCTAACCAGTTTAATACTGGTATATTGGCTGAGTAAATGAGCATTCCCAGTTGCATTACCTACGTAGATACACGTCCAAGACAAGTTTTATATGAACAGAGAGATAGATTTATCTGTTACTAGATTTTGCTTGCGGCTTAGAGTGTAGGTCGAAAATAATCCTACGGGAACGTCTGTAAAGTTAAAATGTAAAGTTAAAGTTTTAATGTCCAAAAATATCAGTGGTCTTACCTATCGTATTACCCAGTAACTGGGTTGTGGAGGTCAGATAGGCAGTCGCTCCATGTAAAATACTGGTACTCAGCTGCATCCGGTCAGACTGGAAGCCGACCCCATCATAGTTGGGAAAAGGCTAGGCAGATGAAGATCAATGGTCATGCCCTAGGTCAGCATAGTCTTTTGTCCCGAATTTCAACAAAATTCGTTCTTACAGAATTTTTAAAGCATGCTTTTTTGTGAAGATTTAAATAAGCTATTTATCAACCAAATGCAATTTTTAGATTGACTAGACTAAAACAAAACAACTAATTTTGCCGCTGTCAGTCTGCGGGGCGTCTTAATCCCATACAAAAGTTAATTGATTATTTTGTCATTCGGGTTGACAGGAATTGTTCAAATTTTCGTTTGTATCTGTTATTTAAAAAAGGGGGCTAATATGGAATAAATATGTTTTCCAATAAGTTTCACAAAAGCTACTCAGTCGTTGACTTTAACTTATTTAATTCGTTACTTATTGGCACGTTAATAATAAAAAGTTATTACTCCATCGAATGACAAAATTCGTTGTCGTATCTACGAAATTAAGAAAAATCTGGCGTAATCATCGGACAGATTTTTGAATAATCATATACCTACAGTCAGGCTTTCTTGGCTAGTAAGTAAGCCTGAAAACATCCTTGAAAGTCCATGTTGTCAAATCCACATCCTTGAATGTCCGGAATTCCAATCAGTGGTCGAACAAAGCGGGATAATACGCTTTGTCACCCAAAACTTATAACGGAATAAGTTTGGCGAAAATTCCAGAGCCAACGGTCTTCCCTTACAAATTCTTTCGTTATTTATTTGGATATTTTTCGGCTGTTCAAAGAATATAGTGAGAGTGCTACGTTGCTCTCAAAATTAAATATATTTTCATATTAATTATATGTAATAGAAAGTTCGTTTCTTGTATGGTGTGGGAAATAAAATGTCTGTAATGCCTTCGTGGAAATAACTTATTAGTAAATTCGCACGAAATTACTCGCCCTAATATCGGGCGAATCGACACTTTTAAATAACTTGCAAATAAAATATTGTTTGAAATAAAATTTTTAAACAATATATTATTTTCTGTTGCAAATCGCTCGCACGAAGCTAAATTATTTATTAGTGAATCGACAATTTCAGAACTACAAAACGTTATTATTTTCTGGAGGCGACTCACATGAACTTAATTTATTAACAGGGTTTTTTTTTTTTTTTTGACAATGACATCTCGTAGTTAGCCCGAAGGCTTTCACTACTTAAACGGGCTTTCCCTGCGGATGACTCTAGACGCGAATCTAAGGCCTCCAGCCAGGGGCTTACAAACTAAAGGAAAAACTACAAACTAAGCGACTAAGACCTAAGGGCACCCCCTGTGGGGTTCGGACCTCGGCTTAGGGAGTCACTGGTGGGGGGGATCAGCAAGGGATAGGCTGGATCTGGGTGGTCGTTAACTAAGGGCTCAGCGACGCGGGCTGGCTCATGCAAGGGTCGGGGGGGACTATTAGCTAGTCGAGAGTGTCGCGACGACGGACCTCGGCGGCGAGGTCGGTATGACGGACGTTTCGGTTTAAGTAAGGTACTGGTGGCCCTTTTGCTCTCCTGGAGGAGGGTAATGGGGTCATCAGGATCGGTTAGAATATGCCGCGGACGGCGGGTCTTACTAATGCGGGAGGGGATGTAGTTGGCTGCCGCGACAACCAGAGGGTTGCGGTGGGTTGCGGCCCTATCAAAGAAACGCTTGAAGATGCGTTTCATGAATTGATGGATAGTCGGGAGTTTAAGATCGAGATGGAGATTAGCATTCCGAACGTACCAAGGCGAACCTGTGGCGTTGCGGAGAAAATGGTTTTGGAGGGTCTGCATCCTATGGACGTGGTGGGGTTCCGCGTGTGCAAAGACTGCACAAGCATAGGTCATAATTGGCCTTATGCACGCGGTATAAATGAGCTTTTTGCACCGAAGTGACATTTTGCTCTTTGGGTTGAGAACGGGGTGTAGCCTACCGAGAGCGAAAGCGGCCCGCGAGCGGACCTTCTTTATTTATTTATTTATTTATTAAAACTTTATGCACAAGTAAAAAAAAAAATACTGTACAAAGGCGGACTTAATGCCTGAGGCATTTTCTACCAGTCAACCTTAGGGTGGTGCAGAGATAAAACATGGCAGGTGCAACAAATGGGATAGATATATCGGAAACAACTATAAAATACAATTATAAATACTAATACATAAATACATATATACATACATACATATAAACGAAAAAAAACTGTGTCAGGAGAACTAACGATCGGTAGAGGAGAAAGCGAAACCAGCAAATCAGCGCTGGTATGTTTCTGCCAACTTCTGACGGATATGTTCACGAGCTTTCACTTTAAAAGATAAGCGACTGGTCTAAGATCACTCCTAGATATTTGGCTCACTTCTCCCAAGGGATCTGCTTGCCGAACATGGATAGGGGGGTCGAGGGGCGGGGTTTGAGTCGCGATTTCGTAAAGAGAACCGCCTGACTCTTGTCCGGGTTGACCTCGATTCGCCATTTCCTGAACCAGTCGGCGAGGTCGTCGACTGCGGCCTGGAGGTAGCGAATCAAGGCGTCTTGACTGCGCCCCGTGAAGTAAATGGCCGTGTCATCTGTGAACAGAGCCAACTGAGCCTTTAAACTTCTGGGGATATCGCTAGTAAATAGCGTAAAAATGAGAGGGGACAAGACAGAGCCCTGAGGGACTCCTGCTCGGATAGGATGGGGGGAGGACAGTGCCCCTTCGATGCGATAGCGAAAGGTGCGGTTCGATAGAAAGTCTCGTAGGATGAGCACGAGACGGTCTGGCACTCCGAGTTGGTACAGCTTGTATAACAAGCCGTTGTGCCAGACCTTGTCGAACGCTTTCTCTATGTCGAAGAAAACTGCACCCGTGAACATACCGCGTTGAAAACCAACGCTTATATGTTCGACGATACGGTGCACTTGATGGACACACGAGTGTTGGGTTCGAAAAAAAAACTGCTCGTTAGGGATGAGGCCCTTTGTCTCGGCGTAATCTCTGAGACGCTTATAAATAAGCCTCTCATAGATTTTGCCGAGTACGTTGAGCAAACTGATGGGGCGGTAGCTCGAGGGCTCCGCCTTCGGTTTGCCGGGCTTTGGGATGCCAATGACTGTGGCTTCCTTCCAAGCCTGTGGGAAAATGTTATTGCTCAGGGCACCATTGAAGATGGTACACATGAGCATGATCAAGTGCGCGGGGAACAGCTGGAACACCCTATTGGTGATACCGTCTGATCCGGGGGCCTTGCGGGGTTTGAGACCTTTGATGAGCTCGTGCACCTCGTCAGGTGTGACGGGGGGCAAGGGCTCATCTGGGTCTTCAACGGGCGGGAGTGAAGCTCTGCGCTCGACCTCAGCATCGATCTCAGCGAGGTGATCTGGGTCTACTGGCAGTAAGCTAGGCGAGCATTGTGCCTCGAGGCTGTCGGCTAGGCACTCGGCCTTGTCGGCATCCTCGAATGCAAGTGTCGCATCGGGGCGGATCAGGGGGGGCATTGTGGTGACTTCTTTGGATTTGAGTTTCCTCTGAAGTTCCCAGAATGCCTGGTGGGTCGGTTCTAAATCGCCCAGCATCTTTTCCCAACCGGCGGAACGTAGCTCCTCAATGCGTGTCCTTACAGCACGCTGTAAGTGACGCAAGTGAGCCCTGTTCGCGTCGCAGGGAAAGTTGCTGTAGGCACGAACGGCCGCGTTCTTCTCATTCAGCAGAGCCCGTACATCGTCCGGAAGTTTCCAGCGTTGGTCTCCCAACTCTGGAACTTCCCTTGAACATTCGTTCAAGACCGATTGTACGTGCTCTGTGAATGAGTCGATCGCGGCCGTTGTGTCAGCGATCGAATCGAAGTGATCCGGGATGGAATCTAAGTGAGGGGACGTGGTGGCTTTCAGCTTTTCGCTGACTTTCCTCCAGTCCGTGATCACTTTAGTAGCGGGGGGTTGGGTGGGATCGTGGGAACCTAAGCGGGGGGCCAGGTGCATGACTACCGGCCTATGGTCGGAGTCGAGCTCGGGTATAGCTTCTATAGAATCCAGCCTAAGGCTGATATTCTTAAGAAGAGCTATATCGAGGACGTCTGCGACGTGGGTGGAATCATGGGGGAAATGGGTAGGGGTCATCAGGGCGATGACGTCAAAGTGGAGGGTGGAACAGAGGTCGAACAGGTGTCGTCCTCTGGTCGATGTCCTGGAACTGTTCCAGGCTGAGTGTTTGGCGTTGAGATCGCCCGCTATTATAACGGACTCACTCAAGCCAAGAAGTAAATCGAGGTCGTCCGTGAGGAGTTGTTAGTTCTCCGTCGAGGACTGAGGGGGAAGATAGGCCTGTCATTCCTAAATGACAGATCGAAACTTCTAAACGGGAGAGGGGGGGAGGGTCCATGGGCATGCAGTACAGGGACTTCCTATAATAAATGAGGGTGCCGCCTCTGTGGCAGCGCGTCCTGTCATTGCGAACTAAGCGATAATTGGCAATTTTCGGGTCGCGATGATTCGGTTTAAGGAAGGACTCTTGAATGAGTAGAATGTCTAATTGATGGTCGTGGAGGAAAGTGGCGATCTCATCACGTTGGTTGAGTATGCCATTGGCATTGAAAAAACCTAACTTTAGGGATCGGGGTTTGGTTCTCGCTAATACTCGACTATCCATAATGGGGGGCTTGAGTAGAGAGGGAGACAAGGGCTTGCGTAATCTCCGGATACGCGTTGTAGATGGCCTGGATTTGGAGCAGGTTGCCGGCGCGTGCTGCGTCGACTAGCTCCTGGGCCATAAATTAACAGGCGAATCGATTACTACAGAAATAGATATTAGGCAATTGACACGTTTTGATTTTATGCAATAAAGATATGAAAAAAAAACCGGCCAAGTGCGAATCGGACTCGCGCACCGAGGGTTCCGTACAAACCTGTAGGTATCCTCGGTTTATGCATAAGGTTTATGTTTATGAAATTAAATGGTTTATTTTAATTTTTATATTTGAGTTGATTGAATTAAAGGTAAATTGCGGTTTACGATTTATGACGTATTAAAAAAAAAACTACTAAGGTTCATCGGGAAAAATTGACAGTTTTGAGTAGCTTGACTTGGTGGCGTCTGTACATCATATATTTCTTTTTAGATTTATAAGTTATTATTATATTTCTCTTATTTTAGAAGTTACGGGGGGGGGGGGCGGACACATTTTACCACTTTGGAAGTGTCTCTCGTGCAAACTATTCAGTTTAGAAAAAAATGATGTTAGAAACCTCAATACCATTTTTGAAGACCTATTCATAGGTACCCCACACGCATGGGTAAGATGACAAAAAAAAATTTTGAGTTTCGGTTCTATGTATCGGGAACCTTACAAAATTTATTGTTTTCTTCCATTTTAGTGTGAAAATCTTAATGCAGTTCACAGAATACATCTACTTACCAAGTTTCAACAGCATAGTTTTTATAGATCCGGAGAAAAGTGGCTGTGACATACGGACGGACGGACAGACAGACACACACACAGACATGACGAATCTATAAGGGTTTCGTTTTTTGCCATTTGGCAACGGAACCCTAAAAAAGGTAATTGCAACTACCAACATGAAACAAAAGTGCTAAAAGTTCGAAACTTGACAATTGTCTAATACCTATTTCTGGAGATATCAATTCGCCCAGTAGTAAATTAAATTCGTGCGAATCGACTATTAGTGGAAATTCTAAGAGTGTCATCATACGTGTGTCATCCCGTTGATGTTGCAAGACAATTGAGGGAAAAATGGTTGTTATTATGTAGTTCTAGCTATAAATGGGGGCTATCATTATTAAAGCGGACTATTGTTATTATCGTGTTCACTCTTTCTTCACATTGATGTCAGAGCACCCAGACAAAGTGACATTTGCTAACGACTGCTGCATCCAACGATGCCTACGCCTAGTACAACGGAACATGCAGTTTTGTTATATATCATACTAGGTTTTGACAGCGGCCTCGCCCGCGTATTATTCGTATAAACCATCCTCTTGAATCACTTTGTCTATTGATGAAAACCGCGTTAAAATTCGTTGCGCATTTTAAAAGATCTAAGCGTAAAGACCCGGGAAACCACTTTGTTTTATACTATGAATTATATATACATATTTAAGAAATGCTCTAAAATTTATCCAGTTATTTTATATTTATTTTTAAATTATTATTTTAATAATCTATACTTTTAATATTATAAAGCTGAAGAATTTGTTTGTTTGTTTGTTTGTGTGATTGAACGCGCTAATCTCAGGAACTACTGGTTCGAATTGAAAAATTATTTTTGTGTTGGGTAGCCTATTTATCGAGAAAGGCTATAGGCTATATAACATCACGCTACAATTAAGAGGAGCGGAGCAGTAATGAAATATGTTGCAAAAACGGGGAAAATCGCACGGATAGGCGATTCGACGCGACGGGAAGGGTCGGGGAAACAAGAAATTTAACGCGGACGAAGTCGCGGGCAGAAGCTAGTATAAAATAAAAATACAATTACTTGATGGTATTCACATTCAAAATTGCACAAGTTTAATAATAGAATGGTTAATATACCTGATCCTTGCCAGCTGGAGTAAGGCTGTGGCAATGTGGTGTCCAATGACTGGAAGACGAGATGTCGGTCATCTGGCGGCAAGATAGGCCAACGACATTATTGCCATAACAGGCAAATCGTGGATGAGGCAGGCACAGGAGCGTGGGAATTGGCACGAGAAAATAGAGGCCTATACACAGAAGGGGGTGAAGTTTGGCTGTGGATGATGACGATAATATTAATATTAGGTCTTTACCTATGAAATTGCCGTTCTGCAGTACTGGCCATTTCAAATCAAAATAATTTTTGTTTGTCTAAGAATTCTAATTTCAAATTAATTTTATTTTAAAAACATGAAATTCTTTTTCCAAAAGTAGTCATTTGTTTATTGATAAGTGTTACATTTTCATCGCATTTCAATCTTTTTCTTCATCATGGATACGTTAAAAATTCGAGTAATTATAGAATATGAGTACCGTCGTGGCAGCAACGCGACACAAGCGGCACGCAACATCAACGACGTTTACGGATCTAACACTACAAACCAACGCACGCGCACGTGTGATAGTTGTGGAATATTATTATTATTATTTTTATATATGTTAACATATCTCGGGACCCTAGGGTCCCGGTCTTTTGGAAGGCGTACGAGGGGCCGAAGCCAACTCGCAGAGGCCCCTTAGAAAATTTAGATGAAGTGAGGCACTAACCGGTGGTTATCCCTGTATACACTGTGCAAGTGCACCCAAGGACAACCTCCGGTTGGTGTTGGACTATTGCAGGATATGGAAACTAAGGTGTTGGACTATGTATTTGGATGGCTAAAATAGACTGGTTACCAAGAACTATGGAAGGCCTATGGCCCCTGCCGCATCAATGTTTTGTAAATACACGGATTAAATGGCAGGGGGTGACTTGCACACTCAATAATGGGCCCCCGGGAAACGTCGCTGGCACATAGTGACGCAGCGATAAGGGGGCAACACTTCCTGAGGTGCTTGAGAAGTGGAGAGGTATTCCAAGGCTTTCAGAACAATCCCAGAGCCCGGAAGATGGTCAAGTCCCTACGAGCACTTACTGGAATACTTCCTTTCCCCGAGCACGTTTGCTCTTGCGAATCTCCACTCAAGCCAGCCAATTAAGGCAAGAATGAGGTGGGAGCTCTGAACCTCGTCAGTGTTCACTCCAGCCGGCCAATAAAGGCAAGCCAGAGATGAGGAACAAGAATTCTCCCGGGAGATAGGGTCTGTGGTTATTACCTGTTGTTGGTTTGCTCGCTTCCGTTCTGGAAATTTCGACCTGAAAAATGAACCTCGCGGTCGTCCGAAGACTTTGGTCGACAATGACGAATTAAAGGCGATTGTGGAAGCTGATAATGATACACAATCTACGGCTGAATTAGCAGCAGCTTTCGACGTTAGCAAACGTTACAAAGTTGGGAAAGGGCTACCCTTTTCCCAACTATGTTGCAGTCAGCTTCCAGTCTAACCGGATGAACCTGATTACCAGTATTTTACATGAAGCTCCTGCCTACCTAATCTCCACAGCGCAATAACTGGGTAATAGGATACTCCTTGATGAGACTGTTTTTCAGAGTTTCGGGTTTCTGACTATCCGTGACGACTGGCAATCATATACAAATTAAAGCTGGGAGCAACGGCTTAACGTAGTTTCCGGTGCACGAAGGATTCTCGATTATGTTGTAGATGGTTATCCATCCATGAACTGACCGCAGCAAGCGTAGCTTCACCTTTGATCGACCTGTGTTATTATTATTTTATTTAGCCACCAGTTCTTCTCACCAAAAACACATTACAAGAGCCCATGACTTTCGAAGCAAGTAATTTTGGGCCGGCCCAAGAAGAGATGGCGAGACGCCCTAGACGCGTACTGCAAGAGTTGGATCAAAGTGGCCCTGGAAAAGGATGCCTGAAAGGATTTGGGGCAGGCTTTTATCAGCAGTGGGATAGCGTAGGCTAATAAAAAATAAAAAAAATACGAGTCTGCAAAAATAACCTACTTATCCATTTTAATTAGGTGATAAAATAAGAAGCCAGTGTACATCGCACAGAACAGACATTGCTGAAGAGAACTTAGAATCTTAACCTAGAAACTTGATTAGCGTATTCTTGTAAATTTAATCAGATTAATTAGTACTAACAAATCAGAAACCTCCGTTAACGGCTAAGTGTCCTTTAACGAACGCCTGCTACTTTTAAATGACGTAATTAACTTATTTTACCGTTGTTTTCTTTAGGTTTCTTATTTAAATGTTCAAGAGGCCTCATTACGGTGTGCTATATACAAGTGTAATGGAACAGAAAGAGCTGGCAACATTGAAACTCGGGTTTGCTTCGCTTCAGTGAGGTAAGCGGTCTGCCGATGTGCTCCATTTCCGTCGTTAGCCACCATTTGTAAATCTACAGGTCTCATACGATTGTATTTTGATGTCTACTGTGATGGTTTCTGTCTTCGTCAACCATTATAATTATGTACCACTAGGGTTTGAATACCTCTGAACATGAATAATCTTTCAAAAAATGAATGGGGAAAAAACGAGAGAAAGGCGTCTTCAGCAACGAATGATAATTTTATTTTACATTACTTTCGGCTTACTGTACAGTCAGCATTAAAAGTATCGGGACGAACAGACTTTTCAAAATGATCTCAACAACTACGAAAATGAAATATTAAATCTATGATACAAGGAATATTTCAGAATGATGACCGTATCTACACTCCAATCGAGATAAAGTAAATTTTCCTAGTTGTTGACATCATTTTGAACAGTCTGTTCGTCCCGATAATATCACTGATTTAAATTCAAAGCATTTAGTTTCGAAATAAACCTTTTGAATTATCATGGAGTGGTGAGTCAAAAGGTGAAGACTTTTGCGTAGTAGGTACCTATGGAGGAGACCGGACAAGATACTCCATGGAAATTCTTTTCATTCAAAATTTAGTTACAGAAGTTTGTTACATCATTTGTGTTGAAATTATGAAAAAGAGACGTGCACATTAAAAGTGTCCGTAATTAAAACAAAAACAATATAACAATTCAGAATTTAAAATAAAATCATTATTAACTGAAGGATTACCTACGTATCTTCCAAAAGACCCCGCTATTTTTGAAAAAAGACTAAGGTACCGATGGCAAATAAGGCCCACCTAAAAAAAATTGCTTTAAATCTGAGTATAATGCTTATAGGATGTCAAAAACATATTGTTTACATAGCTTGTACATGTTGCTGTAATAAATGGTGTAAAACAATTAAGAAAAGCATATTTTTAATAAGAAAATACACTTTTTTTTAAACCCTCTCAGGGGCCTTATTATACTACGGTAGTACATTAAAGCCCATATAAAAAATTGCTTTATTTTTACAGTAAATCGTCCTAAATTTACCTAGAAATAAGTTAAAATAAAAAGTAAATTGTTGTTTTTTACTTATTAAATCATTTTCCTTTATCCACTGAGCACTCTTTGGAAGCATTTCAATCAAAATCTGTAACAAAGTTACACATAAATTGTCAGTAAAATTCACATAGTACATTGACCTAGAACACAAAAAAATCCAATCTGATACTCAAATACTAAGAGGCCAATAAGGCCTAAGTACCGTTATAATGGGCCTTATTAAGCTCATGCCACGTTTTTACAAAATAACCTAATAAACCTAAAAAACCTTTCTCTGGCTAGGAAAAGCCATATCCATTGTATTGTACAAGACATACTTACGATAATAAATACAGCGTTATTAGTCAATTATTGAGTTTAACGTAAAATACTTACAGTTTATTGGTATGTAAAATTATAAAACTGCACAGTAGCCAGTCACTTCATCAACGCATCGCACGTCACTGGCACGATGGCGGCGCTAGCGACTGCGGACCAATACGGAAGCATTTACACCGACATTGTGCACGCGTGCGTTTACAGTGAAGTGTCATAGAAATGATTTTCCACGAAATTTGAAATGTGGGCCTTATTACCCCCTGGGCCTTATTTACCTCAGTTACCTTATTATTTATTCTGTAATTTGGAATATGAAACAAGTGATTGTATATTAAAAGTTAGTCCAGAAAATAGGAAGTCTTGTGCAGTAGTTACTTCAGTTTTCATTCAACGGTCGGTTCATTCAACGAAAATTCGTAAGCTTGCATGGTTAAATAAGGTAATTTATATTCAACACGAATTCGGGATTATCATGATAGTATGATGAAAGGTTTCAAATCCCCGGGATTCGTAAATCTCGTATCACCGTGGTTTGGTTAACCGTAAACATGACACATTACATGTCTTGTTTCCCCTAAGGATTGGGCGGAAGTGAATCTTTAGTACATCCACATTTCACCGTCCATTTCCTCCCGTGGGTGTTGTAAAGGGACTTACTTGAGAATGAGCAACAACGTTCTCTAATTATTTGACCACTATACTGCGATCGCCATCCCGCCTAACAAACTTGGTGGTTTTAGCAAACCCTCCCAAAATGGGGAAGGTATATGTCCAGCAGTGGGCAACCTTTCGGCTTAAATGATGAATTGGAGGTGAGCCTAATGCCATCACCTGGGCACAAATCTAGACTGCGTGCTGCTACTGAGAAATTTCCAATAGAAAAGCCTATTAACACTTTTTCCGATCCGGGAATCGAACCTAAGACCAAGGCAGTACCGTTGTAACCGTAAGTGCTCAAAAATCTAAAATAGTGGACAAAAACGTACCTGAATATGCGATACAAGCACAGCAGTAGAATGTGGTCTGCCTTTCCAATTTGCTGGGGCGTACACTGTATTATGTTGTTCCTAATGGTCCTCGTTGTGGCGAAGGTAGAGCGGGAAAGGCAAATTATTCAATATTCTTTATATATGCAACCAACTGCAATCATCATCATCATCATCATCATTTCAGCCGAAAGACGTCCACTGCAGGACATATTTCTCCCTTAATTTCGTTTACCATAATTGCCACGCTGCAGGTGAGTTGACGATCGCAGTATGGTAGTAAAATACATAAAGAACGCTGCTGCCCATTCTCTAATAAATAAATAAAAAAATCTTTCTTTTCTTCCGACACCACATGAAGGGCGAACTAACTGCGATACATATAGTGAAACAACAAATCAACTACGAATCTAAAACAACTTTTACCGCATAATTGCAAAGTGTCTTTATCATTACGTTACGAACGAATTTCACAAATAATAAGTGAAATTGAATATCGAGAGTGATCGTGTAAAACATGGTCGCGCTTGACGTAGATCAGTTTAGGGGTACGGTGGAAGGCGTGGAGGGGCGCGCGGACGCAGGTGCACTGCCCAAACGACCGGCAGAATGGACGCACCGCACCCGACGCGGACTTTGTGCCTCATCGCGCTTTTCCTTGCAATTTGTGCTGCATCAGCGCACAATGTACCGCCAAAACAAAATCACGTGGAAGATGAAAAACTGGAACTGTACGATGGTGTTTTCGTGAGCATACCTAAGGATAATAGCACGGGAAGGATATTGTCCTTGGAATTGGATACCGACCGGAGCTTGAGTGAAGGTAAGCCGTATTTTTTAAATAAAGTAGTAAGATATGATACCACTTAATCATGAATATTTATCTTAGAGTGTGGATAGTCTTATATGTATTTTACTTGCTTTTAACAGCAGTTTCGCCCGCATATTATACATATAAACCTTCCTCCTGAATCACTCTGTTTATTGTTGAAAACCGCATTAAAATCCGTTGCAAAGTTTTAAAGATCTAAGCATACAAACA
This sequence comes from Aporophyla lueneburgensis, assembly GCA_932294355.1. Classification (NCBI taxonomy): domain Eukaryota; kingdom Metazoa; phylum Arthropoda; class Insecta; order Lepidoptera; family Noctuidae; genus Aporophyla; species Aporophyla lueneburgensis. Next base: position 12,105,231 of record OW028746.1, on the reverse strand, counting down.
CAAATTTGACTTTGTTTTATTCTATGTGAATATTTTGGCGTAGCCCCTTTTTAAAGTAGCCTTAAACTGTCTTGGATCCTTAAATAAAAAAAATATTTAATGTTTGATCATTATTATATTGAGCCAATATTGAGCAAATCTTATTATTTTCGGTTTCATCTTACTCTAATTTTTGTACGAATTTTAAATTTTAACGTTGCTTTGAAGCAATGATAAAATAAAGGTATAAATTTTAATTGCATTCAGTTGTAGCCAACTTAACCCTAGTTCAGTTATGTAGTACAAAATACTTAAACTACCAAATATTTTTACCATTGTTAATCTTTTGCTTCACACTGATTCAGTTACAAAGATCAAGGTCATAGTACTTACTTTAATACCTAGAAATGTCACGAGTATTAATGTTGCTATTTCCGTCAATTTGACCGGCCTGTTAGTCTAGTGGGTAATGACCCTGACTGCTAAGACTGAGGTCGTGGGTTCGATTCCCACCCAGGACAAATTTTTGTGTGATGAGCACAATCATTTGTTCTGTGTCTGGGTGTAATCGTATATTTTTAAACGAGCAATTCTTGTATATATATATATATATAATCTGAATCTCGGAAACGGCTCCAACGATTTTCATGAAATTTAGTATACAGGGGGTTTCGGGGGCGATAAATCGATCTAGGATGAATTTTTATAAAATGTCGTTTTATTCGTGTTTTCAATGACCAACTTTATCGATAATCAACTTGAACATAAACTTATTATTTTAAACACAATTTACCAAAAAATACCGAGCAAAGCTGACCGCATCCAGATATTTTATCAGTAATATGTTTGTATTTAGAAATATACAAGTATATTTTTCAGTTGTCTGGTTACCATATTACAGGCTCTGCTTAGTTTGGAATCAGATAACGGTGTGTTGATTGCCCTAAGATATTATAATTATTATGATAATGACATAGGTAGAGAATTTTGATTTATTCACATATTTAAGTTGCGAATCGCCCAACCCTTAGTGTTCACGATGTAGGCCATATAACTTGTGCCAACTCTCTCTTTGGTCCACATAGGGAGAGTTACTTAGACAGGACTTAAACTGCCTAGATTAAGTCATAGCCATCACAAGACTTGAAACTTTCGAGACTTAACTAAAGACCTTACTGATAACCATGGACATTTAAGCCGAATGGATCTTAATACCTCTTCAATATACTTAGTTCACGTAACGAAAGTAAATACGTATTAAGGGTCCCCCTGCCAGGGTCGCGAATTTGTTCGAAAAGATTGTTGTAAAAAGCTGCGCTCGGTGCTATGGTGACCTAACACTACTTTTTCGTATTGATAAGGTAATGGTTTATTTGGTTAAAGTTAAAGTCTTCAGTTAAAGTGGAAACAGTTATATTAAATCACTATAAAGAGTTACAAAGTAAAATGGTAAACTATATAACTACTTATTGGTAATGGTTAAATGGTAATGGTAATGGTTTTGAGTGCGTGGTGTCTCTAAAGAGATCTGATCGCGAACTGGTCGATATTGTGTGATTCGAGCGAATGTGCATACTTGCGATCGATGCAATTATGTATTTTCGCTGAGTGTTCGATTAACTCGAACATATTCCCGAGACGAGAAGAAGCGCAGGATGAAGCTAACTCTACGATATTATGGTGTATATACAATAAAATTTAAAAACATTAAGCTTAAATAAAAAACAATAAAAACACATTTGTTTAGAATAATCTTAACTTGTCTCACAACATTGAAACTAAAATTAAATCATAATGCATGCAAAATAAAAGCAAAATAATGGTATAATGGTCTACATAAATAATAATAATTGTTAATAAAGAAAACATAAAATTTGGTTTAAAGTTAAACTATCGAGTCCTCTACAGAAAAGGCGACATTGCGATGGCCTGAGTCCTTGTGTTTGTCCCGTTTCACTGCACTGTAACTTGCACTAGGCCAGCGCTTGGCACAACTGTATAAACTGAACTCGATTTCACTTTTATTATTTAGATCTTTCGCGCTAAGCATTTCACTATAATTGTCTTTCTTGGTTGGTCTCGGTGTCGATGGAGCCGCTGCTAACTGCTGCTCATGGCGACTCTCACTGCAACGCCGCGGTTTTGGCGGGGTCACCGCCGCCTCGTGCCGGCAGGATCCCTCGCCAGGCTGCTCGGGCTTGCGGCACAGGCCACATCGCCCAGTTTTCCACATCCAGACTGCTGCCGCGCATAAAACGATCAACAGTAATACGTAGCAAATTACGTACTGGTGGATGTCATGGGGCGATATCTCTTCTATCCCCGGATCGCTATTTTTTAGTTTTTCTATCTCTTCCCCGAGACTATCCATTGATATGGTAAGGTTTCCGTCATCAATTTGCTTTTCGTCAGGGATTTTTATGTTAACCAAGTGGTTGATTTGATCGAATTCAGGCATGTAAATGGTTGGTGAAATGTTGACTTGGTTGGATTGATGATGAATCGAATATAACGAGAAGTCCTTGCCTTTAATGATGCACTCTTGACCTACGCCAATAACCCCGGCTTGGCTCAGCTGACGAACTGTTACTTGATCGCCGCATATTATTCTTATTGTGTAGGTGTCACAACAAAAGTATAAGTGCTGAGAAGTCAAATGTAATTCGATCCATGCATTAGTGCAGTTTGATTTTTTTACTGTACATGTATTTGTTGCCGGGTCTTTGTCGCAAAAACTTTCCTCGTTTTTTTGGTCTAGAATTGGTTTCAGCAGCTGACACATATAAGTAGGTCCATGGTGTAAACATTCTGTAAGTTCGTGGGTGGACATACTAAAGTAGGAATCTTTCTTTAGGTTGACTGCAACGTATTCTGAGACTGGTATTATTTTGGTCATACGGGTGTTTGTTTGGTGCCGTATAGGCACTATCTTATACAATTGGAAGCTTTCTCTGGATACAAGTGGGAAAGTAACTTCAATAATAACATATTTTTGCGTCGCTCTGGCCTTGACTTTCAGTAGTTTGTAAAGATACTGAAGATCTGTGTCTATATTTGTGATTGGTAGTGTGAGATCTTCCGGCATCTGACCGTATATGGTTTGGAGCTCACGTTTAAGCTGCGTTGGTGGCAGTAAATGTATATTAATTTGACCGTGGAAGATGTCTGTTATTGCATCGAGCAACGTGTCTTGAAGTCGCTTTAAACCTTGTAGTAAGCCGTTTCCGGACATCGCTAACATTGTGAATTCATTGGCGTATGAAATATTTTGAATGTTACGTTGGAGAACGCTCTCGTTTTCTTGCAAATCCATTAGCTTTTTATTAATCAATTTGTGCTGTTTATTTACAGTGGTCTCCATTCTTTTCATAAGGTTGAACTCAGCTTCAATTACGGAAGTTTGGTTTTTCCATAAATTGGAAAAGTGTTTCTCATTGCGATGTATGGTCTCAATGTCCTTTTCGTACTGGTTTGCAAAACGTGAGTCCAACACTCCGAATAAGTCATTCGCTAGGTACCCGACACCGTCGATTAAGCCTCGTCGGTGCCGACCCGTCTGTCCCGCGCGTCGCTGTCTAGTGTGAACATCAAAATGCTGTGATAGCAAAAGTTCATTGTAGTATTCTAGTTCCTGGTAATCGTGGCGGGCTTGCTCGACGATTGAATTACAATGAGATTGTGTTTCAATAGTAGCGCATAATTGTTCTTGATAATTAGCTATTTTATTGTATGTTTTTATGCCTGTCCAATAAGGTTCCATGTCGTAGTACATGACTAATGTCCATTTGTCCCTGATTAGTTGCACTTTTGATACAGGGTCAAAATAAAGCGTCTGGTTGCTGGGAAATGGTTTTACTTCGACTGAACCGTAAGTTGGGAAAATTAGCATGAGTAAACTTAGTAAAACGGTTACTACAGTTGCTATCTTTGACCTTGGCTTTCTTTTCTTTTCTGGTAATATGGTAGGTGGTTTTATAGGTGGTTTTGGTTCTGTTACGTTATTTTGATTAACAGGCAAAACTGAGAGTTTCACGATAGGGCGTTTCATGACCCCATTTTTGGTTTTTAATGAAACTGCTCTGGTTAGACCGTCGTTTCCTGGGTGCGTATCGATCACACGTCCAAGGGCCCATTTTCCTGGAGGTAGATTCTCATCATGAATCACCACTAAATCTCCAATAACGATGTTTTTCTGTGGTTCCATCCATTTATTGCGAGACGAGAGTTGTACCAAGTACTCAGTTTTCCATCGTTTCCAAAGATCCTGAAATAATTTATTGGTTAGGTGCCATCTAGTTCTAGCATCTTGCTCAGTTTCTATAATGGTTGTTCCTGGTCTTCCTGATAAGAAATGAGCTGGTGTGAGGAAGTTTATATCGTCGGCATCCTCAGATATCGCACAAAGTGGTCGAGAGTTCAGGCACGCTTCAAGTTTCGCTAATAATGTGGTATACTCCTCGAAGGTTAGTCTTTGTTGACCAATGACCCTTTTGAGATGGTGTTTTAGACTGCGTACTGCTCGCTCCCATAGTCCACCGGCGTTAGGCCAGCTAGGTACGTTAAAGTGCCATTCTATGCCCATTTCAGTGATCTCTGTTAAAAAACTCTCACTGAATATGTTCTGAAGCTGGTTAAACTCTTCCTGAATCAATCTGTTCGCACCCACGAAGTTAGTACCATTGTCACTGTAAATGTGTCGTGGTGCTCCTTTTCTAGCTGCCATTCTTGATAGAGCTGCCAAGAAGGCGCAGCTGCTCATATCTGACACAATTTCTAGGTGAACAGCTTTCGTAACCATACATACGAAAACTGCTATGTACCCTTTAGTGGTTTTGATTCCACGTCCTTTGTTAGCCTTGACCTCGACGAATCCTGTGTAATCTACGCCGCAGTGATAAAACGCGTGTTCTGGATTCACCCTTGGTTCTGGTAAATCTCCCATGAGCTGGTGTTGCCTTATGGGATTATGTTTCCGGCATATGACACATTTTCTCACATACTTCTTAGTTGCCATATATCCCCCGAGTATCCAAAACTGCTGTCGAAGGTTTGCTAACGTTAGACGCGCTCCGCCATGGAAAGTCAACTTATGAGCTTGGTCTATGAGTAGTGTGGTTAGCAGATGATCGTGTGGTAATATGATAGGATGTTTCATTTCGAGGCTCATGTGGGCATTTTCCAATCTGCCGCCTACTCGTAAGATTCCATGTTCATCTATGGTTGGATTCAATTTCAAAATCTTACTTTTGGAGTGCACTCTTCCGTGTTTATTTAAATAATCTAGGTCGTTTGCAAATTCTGCCTGCTGAATGGTTTTGATTATCACCTGTTTTGCGTGACGAAGCTCGTGTAATTCTAGGTATTGTCGTCGAGCCTGTTTATGCAAGGTAGGCAATCTCAGTATCCATGCTAAAATACGTATAATTTTTGTTATGCAGCTATACTTGTTAATTAGGTGATTGACAATTTCAGTAATCAGCGATTCTTGCGTTTGTGCAATGACTATCGCATTGCTTTGTTTTAAAATAGACGGTTTTGTTTCTAAACTCGTCTCATAAATGGTTTCACTATTTTCTTGGTTCGTGTGCGTTGGTAGCCATGACGGCCCTTGCCACCATAACTTGTGGTCTTTGAGTTGCCTGACAGTCAAACCACGGCTTGCACAGTCAGCTGGATTATCTGTCGTCTTGACATATTGCCAATGTTTTGATGATATGATTTTGGTGATTGTCGTTACACGATTGGCTACAAATGGTTTCCATCGGGCTGGATCTCCTTGTATCCAACCTAGTACTGAAGTTGAATCAGTCCAACAGTAGACGTCCGTAGGATAATCCGCTAAGCAATTTTGAACTTTTTGCATTAGCTGAGCTAACAGCTGAGCGCCCATTAACTCTAGTCTTGGTATGGATAAGACTTTGCTGAGTGGCGCCAATCTGGCTTTCCCTGCAACTAATGTGATGGTTGTCTCTTCTTTCTTTACTACCTTACAGTATATCACACACGCATATGCCTTGTTTGAGGCGTCACAAAATCCTAACAACTCTATTCTTTGTTTTTCTTCCATTCCTAGCCATCTGTTGACATTCATATTTTTAATGTCTGTAAATTCTTGTTTTAATTTAGTCCACTCGGAGTTCATTTTCTCTGGTAGGCGGTCATCCCACTGTAGCTTGGACAGCCAGACATTTTGAAACAATAGTTTCATGGTAGTACTCAGGGGGGTTAACCACCCTAATGGATCGAATAGCTTGGAAATGTCCGAAAGTAGAGCTCTCTTGGTAATAGCTGCAGGCGATTCTGGTTCTATTTTAGAGTTGAAAGAAAAATTATCCATTTGCGGGTTCCAACAGAGACCCAATGTTTTGGTAGAGTCATTTTGCTTGAACTCGTACGTTGACTGGTCACATTGCTCTCTTTCTAAATGGGTTAATAGCTCTGGTTTGTTTGAGGTCCATTTTCTAAGATTAAATCCTTCCAACCGACACAATTCTATGAGATCGGATTTTAACTTATTTGCTGATTCAATGGTATGGCGCCCCCCGCAAAAATCATCCATATAAAAGCTGCCTTCTAATTCTTTTGCAGCGTCAGGGAATTTCTGCCTTTCATCAGACGCCAATTGTTTCATGCACATCATCGCTAGGAATCCTGCTGGTTTGGTTCCGTACGTGAGCGTGACGAGTTGAAACGATTGTATTGGTTGGTCGTTTGATTCTCGCCACAGTACTTTTTGATACGCTTGATCTTCTTGGTGCACTCGGATCATTCTGTACATCTTCTCAATATCAGATGTATATACAAATTGATATTGCCTCCATTTCAGAATAAGCTCTTGTAGGTCCTTTTGTATATTTGGGCCCCTGTACATGACGTCGTTTAGACTGTACCCTGTTGATGACTTAGCTGAGGCGTTAAAAACTACCCTTAGCTTGGTGGTGGTAGATTCAGCCCGAATGACTGCATGGTGTGGTAAGTAACACTCGGGTGCCTGGTTAACTTTACACGGTATCATGTGGTTTAACGATAAATATTCGTCCATGAATTTTTGGTAATCCGTTTTAATGTTGCTGTTCTTCTCCAATTTTTTCTCTAAGTTTCTAAATTGAGCTAGTGCTTGTGGTTTGGTTACCCCCAACTTCTCCTTATGTTCCGGCTTAAATGGTAGTCGGACTTCGTACCTTCCGTTCTCAAGCCTCTTAGTGGTTTGCATAAAAAACTGTAAACAACTGTGGTCATCGTTTGACATCTCTATCTTCTGGCTAATGTCTTCGTTCTCCCAATATTTGAGTAGGTCCTCTGTTTTGTTTAGAACAACATTGCACTGGTAATGTGGTTTCATGGACCCACACAGCAGCCATCCCAGTTGCGTCTGCTGAGCTATTGGTTGTTCGTCTTTATTTCCTCGCAAAATACCTCCCAACATTATTTTGCTGTAAACGTCTGCTCCTAGAAGCATGTCCACGGGTCTGCTTATATGAAATTCTGGATCAGCCAATTGTAATCCTTGGATATGATCCCATGAGGTTGGTTTATTAAATGTGTTGTTAGGTAGACGTTTGATCAAGTTGTTCATAATAACAACTTGTGCCTCGCAAGCAAAATCGCTATTTACTGACTGTATTGTTATCTGTAACATTCCTTTCGTATTGTTTTGTTTTTCACCAACACCAAAAATTTGACCTTTAAAATAGGTTCTCTTTAATCCTAATATTTGGGCCGCGTTTTCATTGATCAATGACAGTTGAGAACCCTGGTCAATCAAAGCTCTCATCTTGTGTTGGATTCCATCAGCTCCCTTTACTTTTACGATCGCTGTAGCTAAAAGTATTTCAGACATATCATCCCAAGACACGTGAGATGACATAGATGTGCTCTTTTTGGTTGCAACATTGTTGGCGATTTCTTCTGTTGACGCTGCTGGACTTTGACTTACCAATGCTTCGTGAAGCAAAGTGTTATGCGCAGCTAAACACTTACGACAACGCTTTTTCGATTGACATGGTTTCTTGTTATGACTGCATAGACAATTTTTACAATAATTTAATTGCTCAATTTTGTTCAATTTCTGCTGGTGCGTCATTTGCAAAAAATCAGGGCAACGCCACAATCCGTGTTCTGTATTGCACAATACGCAGGTTGTTGATTGTGACACATGACATGAATTATTCATGTTCGATTTTGAATGGTCTTTATTTCCTGACTGATGATTATTTTGGTGAAAACTTTTCTTCTGGTTGTGGTTGTAATTTTTATGTGGTTGCTGCTGTATCGTTCTTTGGCTGGCTGGTTCTTGCTTACGACGGGACGCTTCTAATGCTGTAAATTTCATCTCTAAGAACGTCAGGAACTCATGTAGATCGGGTAGCTCTCTTGGGTTCTTGATCGACTCTATGTATTCGGTGAAGGTCTCGTTATCAAGCTTTTGCGCCAATAGGTGCACTAAAAGCGGATCCCAAGTTGCTATATCCACTCCGAGATTCTGAATAGCGTGAAGCGTCTCCTTGGTTAGGTCATGCAGCTTCTTAATCATGGCCATCGATTGCTGTTGCATGTTGGGGAGACCAAGTAGAATGTTAATATGGGACGTAAAAATCAATTTCTTATTACCATATCTATGTTGTAAAATCTCCCAACATACTCGATAATTGTCAGAGCTTATCTGTAAATGGTGAATCAGACGCTCTGCCTCCCCAGTCACCTTACTTTTTAGGAACTGCATTTTTTGCGCATTAGACATTGACGGGTTCCTATCGATGGCTTCGCTGAACAAGTCTTTGAACGGGATCCATTGGTTGTACGTCCCATTGAACACGGGGATGTCCATCTTTGGAGCTGACTTCTCACGGTGCCTTACCGCCCACATCTTTTGGTTGATGTCATTTGTCAACTCACTGAACATTTCCTCGTGCTTGCAGAATTCCGCTTGGTAAGTTAAATCGTCGCCTCCATCCTCACCTTCAATTTCCCAATGAAGTTTGTCAATCTGCCCCCATCGGCTTTCCAGTGATTTGAGAGCATTCTCGAATTGCCATTGATTCTCAAACGTATCCAATTGGATGTTACATACGGTTCTCATAAACGCCTTGAAGTTTATGTTCTGCTTTTTCACTAACTCGTTCAGCTTGCTGGACCCTCTCCCTGCATAAGGCAAATTGTCTCTCTGCGAGGACTGCTCACAGTAAGATGACGTACCTGGACGTGGCTGCGTTGCCTCAACCTCCGGCCTGCGATAGTCAGCACTTAGGTATTGTTCAGCTCGGCTACCTGGTAATGTTTTTAAGTCCTCTACTCCTGGCCTACGGGGACTTCCTGCTTGAAGCTGCGTTGTGGTTAACTGCCCAAGAGTTTTATCAATAATTTCCTTACTTTTCAAATAAACTTCCTGGGCTGTATCGAAACAACCCTTTTTGAAATAAATGTGCTCAAGTTTCCCAAGCTCACAAATCTTCCTATGATTGTCTTGGTAATCGCACCAGTATGCTTCTAACATGCTAACCTTGCGCTTGTAATTATCGATGGTCTTCCTTTCGGATCCATCCTTCTTTAAATTGGTTAAAAATTTGGTCAAGATTTCGTAGAGCTCTGTCTGGCTCATGAACAAGGAATCAGTATCCATATTTGAAGTTGAAATTGGTTAGTATATATAAATGGTTTGATCTGACCTTATTTGCTCCAACCGTCAAATTGCAGCGAAGTTCTGGTTTGCGTGGCACTGTTTCACTGGTATTCACTGGTAACTAAATGCTCGAAGGACCATGTAAAAAGCTGCGCTCGGTGCTATGGTGACCTAACACTACTTTTTCGTATTGATAAGGTAATGGTTTATTTGGTTAAAGTTAAAGTCTTCAGTTAAAGTGGAAACAGTTATATTAAATCACTATAAAGAGTTACAAAGTAAAATGGTAAACTATATAACTACTTATTGGTAATGGTTAAATGGTAATGGTAATGGTTTTGAGTGCGTGGTGTCTCTAAAGAGATCTGATCGCGAACTGGTCGATATTGTGTGATTCGAGCGAATGTGCATACTTGCGATCGATGCAATTATGTATTTTCGCTGAGTGTTCGATTAACTCGAACAGTGGCCCTGGCACAGGCAACTGAAGAAACGGGTGGGGTTTTAGTCAGTAAAAGTGTGACACGCCCTCCCGCTCCGCCAAGAGCGGGAGACGTCATTTGATGATTTCCCACCCAAAAAAAGGGCCCCTTTTTTGTAAATTTTTCTACAATTAAAATTAATGGTAATTGATCGCAATTACCAGTAATTGTAATTGAAGTAATATTGTCAATCGCTTCAATTGCATTTGGTAAACCATCGCTTTGAAATCTAATCACGTAAAATAATACAATTCCGATTGATTGCTTCGGGAGAGTGAGAGTTAGAAACCAATACGTCAAAAAATACTACTGAAAAAGACTTGTACATTTAATGGGCCGTACGTCAGTGGTGACTTATCTGGTTTAAGCAGGCCTCTAATTTGATTTAAACTCCGTACTTCTCCGTAATAGTATCCTTCAAGATATAGGATTCTCCTAGTTTGAAGGGCAAGGCTCTTACTCATCTGTAATAGCCATACCTATCTACACATAACTGAAACACAACTGATGTTACCTAGGCTAAGTTTATTGTTAAATAATTGATAACTTACTTAGTTACTTAAATAATATAAAGATAATAATAAAAAGGAGAAGGTTATCAATTCGACTGTTTTCTTTTTTTTATGTTTGTTACCTCATAACTTTTGACTGGGTGAACCGATTTTGATAATTCTTTTTATTTGAAAGCTGGTGCTTCCCAAATGGTCCCATTTTAATTTGGTTCCATTCGGACAATGGAGTTCTTGTGAAAACCATATAAGTCTTTTTGCATTAAGTATTTGCGCGACTTATGAACGAATAACGTGATTAGATTAGTGCGGAGTATCTACCAGAACTAAAAAGTTAAAAATAAAAAATACAAAAAAAAAAAAACAACCGACTTCCTTAAAAAAAACACTACAAACTCAAAAATAACTTTAATTTCGGAAGTCGGTGGCAAAAAAACCTTAAATACATATCCTAAGACACCGACTTTCGAAATTAAAGTTATTTTTGACTTTGTAGTGTTTTTTTTTAAAGAAATCGGTTGTTTTTTATGTATTTTTTTTTTAACTTTTTAGTTCTGGTAGATACTCCGCACTAATCTAATCGCGTTATTCGTTCACTTTTTTTCTTACTAAACTTCTAACTATATCCGACGACCCTGGTTACTTATCTCTTCTGGTGACTGTACAAGCAATGTCAAGTTTACGCATCCCTTAATTTCGACACTTGTTGAGGTAATTACTATTGTACCTATATAGCTGTAAACTCGTTTCACTATAACAATTAATATTATACAAATCAAGTTGTCAAAGGTTGAGAAGACAGTGAATACCTGCAAGACAAGCTTAGATTCCTATCTATGTAACCTTTTCCCAACGATGTTGAGGTCAGCATCCAGTCTAACTGGATGCAGCTAACTACTAGTATGAACCGGTTGCCTATCGCACCTTCATAATATCATTACTGGGTAAAACTATACCCAAACAATTATTAATATCGTTAGTAAATATAACAAAAACGAGAGGGCCTAAAATGGATCTCTGTGGGACTCCTGACTTTACAACAATAGGGTCAGATTCGTAACCATTAATTACAATTTTGGTCGTGAGACTTTCGGACTTCTTTTCGGGCTCCATAACGACTTTCAAAGTTACAAGACAAATGTCTGATCTACAAGAATATGTGAAATACTAGTTTTTGCCAGCGGCTTCGCCCTCGTGGAGGTTGGAAATTATCTCGGGGGAATTAAAGTACTACCGGGATAAAAGTACCCTATGTGTTAATTCAGGTTACAAACAATCAGTGTGCCAAATTTCATCCAAATCCTTTCAGTCGTTTTTGTGTAAAAGAGTAACAAACATCCAAAAATCCTCACTAACATTTAAACGTATAATACTAGTAGAATTCTTCTAGTAATAAAATAGTAGTGTCGTTTATCTAGGTATATAATAATTAAGTAGGTAAATGTGCAGGTTTGAGACAACAAACATTATTTCTAATATTAATATATTAAGAGAGCACATGTCGTGTCAATTAACGACCCCGCTACGAGATATGATATTTTTGTGTTTATTATTCATTAATTGCAAAAGTCTAGACAGATTACATAAGCAACACACTAAATTCTCAGAATGCATTCGTTATGAGATTTTTTTCTGTTGCTTAGTTATTATTAGTTGCAAACTGTTCGTGATCTGTTCTGATCATACGTGAAAAAATATCGTGTAGGTTACTTACACGATATTTTTACGAATGTTTTTTTTTTCACGTATGTACGATTGGATATGCCCGATAAATATTCACCCTGCTTAGTAAGCAGTTTACTTGGTGAGGTGGCTACTTATCTCGGGTTATCAACTGCACACCTAGCTTTTGACATTTCTTAAATGCCCATATATTACATACTAGCTTTTTCCAGCGGCTTTGCCCGCGTATTATACGTATAAACCTTTCTCTTGAATCACTCTATTTATTAAAAAAACCGCATTAAAATCCGTTGTGTAGTTTTCAAGATCTAAGCATACATAGAGACATACAGAGGGAAGCAACTTTGTTTTATACTACATAATTCGACGGTTGAAAGGCTATTTGATCTAAGCGACATTTGCTGAAAGTTGCAGGAGAGTGATTCAAACGTTTATATTACAAAAACAAAAACGTTTTAAAAGAACTAGTGAGTAGATTTTTTTGGAAAAACTATATTACATTTACGAAAATCCACTCACTAGTTCTTTTAAAACGTTTTTGTTTTTGTCGACTATGAGAAAAAAAAGGTTCAACATAGAAGCACTCTTAAATCTTAAGCAAGAGTCTAACTTGGCGTCTATACTCCATAATAAAGTCAAAGTCAAATTATTTAGGCACATAAAAGGCAAATATGCAAAAAAATTGAATTGAGTCTAGTCAAAAGTTAGTTACGAAACTAACTTTTGGAAGGGGTGCAGGGTTATAAAGAAGAATGTGCGAATGGTCATGAAGATGTTATAGGTATAATATTTTATAAAAAAACAACTACTAATTTTAGATAAAGACAATGCACCTAGAATAAAACTACTATCTCACAATAGATGAAAATAATTAAAAATTAACTTGCAAATTTTGAAGAGGATCACACACAAGTTGAATAAAAGCTTGTATTATAGCAACAACAGGTAAACTAATTATGTGAAAGGTACGTAATTTATCTATAATATGTATGTATTTAGAAATATATAAGTATGTTTATCAGTTGTCTAGTACCCATAACACAAGCTCTGCTTAGCTTGGGACTAGATGGCGTTGTGTGCTAGTTGTGGAATATTATTATTATTATTATATTTTAGGAAAATTATCGACTTTAACATTATTTGTTAAATATTGTAAAAGTATATAATTTTCCTAAATTTTTAACGAGTTGTAACTTAGTGTGTAAAGTAATCAGTGGATATTCGGTTAAAAATTCCATGGTTTCGATCTCAACATGTGGATAAAGTTTTGCCAGCTTATTTAATTTTACGTTGTATTTCTATATTTTAATGCTGCACTGATTTTGTCAAAACTGGGCACACTGGTAGATAAAAAAAAAAACAATTTTATTTTCCAAATAAAAAAAACAACCTGGCACAATTTCAATAAGTATCACATAAGCAGTACAGGTAGGTGAAATTCTTGTCTGAAGTATCTGTAAGTACATATTATGACCAATCCCTTCCACACGGCCGCCCGTAGCCGCGGGCTAAAACTATTGATAAAATATAAAATAAAACTAGTTAGTAGCATTCTCTCTCCCTCTAACTAGTCAATATTATGTATAATGCAAATTGATACGGACATTATCCAAAATTTCACTCCAGCTCAACGAACATACCTATCAAATCGAAAGCACTACCTATAAACATGCATAGATAAACATACTCGTAGTATACGAATAATTGGAAAGGAAATTTGACCAACATTTGCCCTAATTCATAGGTTTACTGCGGTTCATGTATCGTATCTAGAAAGTACAGTGAAATGCGTCCGCCATACAAATAGGTATTAATCAGAGCGGTGACAGACAGCAATTTATTGTTTATAGGTAGAGAAGGTAGCTCGTGATAAGAATATTCAATATATTATACGTATAATCATGCCCACAAAACATTGAACACATTTTGGTTTTCATCACATCAAAATTCTATGTTACTTATAAAATGATTAACAGTCGGAGAAAATTGCTTATCAAATTAACACAGTCATTGTCATCATCATCGTTTCATCCGTATGACGTGGGCTTATGACCGTATGACGTGATGTCTAGACATAGGGCCCCCAATTTGGGGGTTTTGCCATAATCGCCACGTCTGGCAGGCGGGTTAGCGATCGCATTATTATGGTAAAATGCATAGAGAACGCTGCTACCCATTCTCTTGTAAATCCCTTAGTCGTATCTTACGACACCCACGGGAAGAAATGTGATGGTGCTATTCTTTGCGTCCGGCATCACACGGATCAATCACTTTACAGCCAATTCACCTGTCAGGAAATTACAGTTATAATAAAATATATTTCTTTGACTATAAACGTCCACGCTACTCACTGTTCATTCCGCGGCTGCTTGGAAGAGATCGCAGAAAGCGATAAGACCGCCAATTGTCTATTTTTTAGTGTTCATTTATATTTTTGTGGTCTACAAACTTTACATAGTATAAAACAAAGTCACTTCCCGCGTCTGAACCTACTCTTAGATCTTGTAACCTGCGAACGGATTTTAACGCGGTCTTCATCAATAGACAGATTGATTCAAGAGGAAGGTTTATATGTATAATACGCGAGCGAAGCCGCTGGCAAAAGTTAGTAAAGTATTGTCTTTATTACTGAATGTTACATCACATTTAAGACTTCGTCATTTACATCGTATATCTAAGTAGGTAAAGCCAAAATGACTAAGAATGGTCAAGGTTTTCAAACGCCGATTGTACAGACGATAGTACATCAAGCTACCTGAAACTGTCAAATTGTCCCAATCAATCTTGAACCTAATACTTTAGCGATAAAGTTGAAAAGCTATTACGGTGACAGATTGCCGTAGCTTTATGTGCTGGCCTCAGATACCTACTTGTAAAGTTACCGAAATAATTGGAGCGCTTGAAAGTGCAGCGATCGCGAAGAAACCGGTTCGATCGCTTGTGCAGGAACATTGACTTGAATATCACTTTTTATTATGAACTTTGTGAAGACAAGAAACCAGTTAATTATATCGTGGACTTTTTTGTACTAAGTGCTGTCTGCGGTAGTAGGCTGAACTTTTTGGAAAATAAACGTAGGAACGTAAATGTCAAGGTTTTTTTAGAGAAACGCGACGCGACTCTTGTAGATTTTTTTTCTTAAATTTCTTCTCGCTAGTCAACATTCATGGTGGTCGGGTGCTTAACCGGACTTGCCTGTAGCTACCTTAATAAATTAAGGCCTCCAGCCAGGGTTTAAAAACTTAAAACTAGAGCGACTACTCGCTAAAGGCACCCCTGTGGGATACGGACCTCGGCTTAGGGCATCGCTGGTAGAGGGCAACAAGGGACAAGCTGGATCAGAATGACCTTGTTGAACAATTTCCACGACGTTTATATAGAAATTGTTCTACGAGGATCACATCGCGCTTTAAACCCACAAATTAAATTACATACCATACCACCCTTTTCAAAGAATTTGTTTTAATAGCCTACTTGAATCACGAAATTATAGAGTAACCAACCTAGTATAGACGAATGAGTAGGAAATTACTTCCACAAACATAAAAACTCGTATAGGTTGTGTGTATATTTCGGAGAAAATTGAATATAACTGCAAAATACGGTTCGTACAAGGTCCAGATCTGCATGATACCAGAAAATAAATAAGAATAAATACTTTGAGTCGTAGGCTTATAGGTAACGGTTTAAAAAAAAAGGGAAATGTTAAGTAGGTAAACAACTGTACACTATTTATTACTGTTATACGTATACTTAACTCCATTGTGTTTTGTTAGACTGTAAGAACTTATTATGAACAATAATAACTTAATGCTTTTATAGAACTAAGACCAAATAAATATCTGTATAGTAACGTACGTAAGTTCATGAATATATTTTAAAAGATCACATGGTTTTAGTTATTTTTAAATACTTAAACCTATACGTAATAATTGTTTTAAGTTTTTCTTTTTATTGGGGAAGCGCCAGCGCGCAGAATCCAATTTTTCTGAATCGCATTGAATGCCCATTTCATGAAAAAGTAATTCAGTGGGATTAAATGAACTCAGAGGGCTGTATTGATGCTTATAATTCTATAAATACATACGTGTTATGCTCGTGAAACATATTTTGTCAACATACAATTTGACACTGACCTGCAATTTGCAAAAAACGTCAAAAATTGGAATTTTCGGGTTTACCATCGCCCATCTTAAGATATGGAAAACATCCCAAGATAATCGTAATTATGAAATGTTTATTTATGCAACGTGTAACGTAACTAACACAAGATCTCATGCACCCCAATTAAAGCATTGAGAAGCATAACACAATGACCAAACTTTAACTAATTCAAAGCAAACTATTACTATTAAGCAAAATGTGTCGAACCTAGCATCACTTTATATAAGCATTTAAAATTGATTCTTATTGCGTTGAAATAAGTTTTATGTTTCTTTTGCTTAATTGGCGGTAGATAGGTATGGAAAAATACATATTTTTTTAAGAAAAAAAAGTAAAACTTCTTTAGCTCCATCTATATGTCTTAGATATACAAAACGTTACTGGCTATGAGAGAAAGAGATAGAAAATGTGTGCTCGTACCATTCTCTTGCCCCTACAGTAATATACGAAACGTCATTCTCTTTCTTTCTATCTTTACTATCTTATATCTCCCTCTCAACTTCCGTTCGCCTCACCCGATCACACTTTTCGTAACGCTCACGACACGCATTCACCAGCTTACTCCCCAAGTCCAGCGTGCGTAAAGAAGTTTTACTTCAAAACCCCACATCAAAAGTTGCTGAAATCGATTCAGTAGTCAATTATGAACAAATTACTTTCAGGACTTTCGTTAATTCTGTTATACCTTGTATATTTCACAATTTTATTAGGAACTATTGTCTCGTGTTTTTCGAATGAACATTTTATAGACACTAATTCCTATTGTTGAGTTTATTTTTTATTTTACGTAAATTATAATTTTATTCGAATAATTATCACGGCTTGCGTGGTTACCGTGAAAGTTGTGCAGAATGCAGTGGCATAAAGTCACGCAAAAGTAACTTTATATCATTTGCCGCCGTTTTACTTAGCATAAGATAAAACATTGAGAGATTTATTATTCCTTGATAATGGTGGCGACAAAGCTAATGGTGTTCGTGGAAAAAGTAATTTATTATATACATATAAAAAGAGTTATGAAGCCAAAACTGTACGAAGAATATGTTTGCTACAACAATTTGATTCGAATTTGATGCAATGAAAATATATTTTTAATAGGGTCATTTTGCCTGTTCGCGTCCATCGCCCAATTCGCGTCCATTTTACGGATCTCCCTTTAAAAATCCTCGAAAATAAGTAAACTAACACAACAATCAAATGAAAAGTCATTACCGCTAATACCTCAATGTATTAGAGGCACGTACACATGGACAAAAGGTCCGTGCGCCAAAACAATCCCGTTAAAAAAATGGTAGTCTCGGCTGTTCATCAAGGGAGTACGTAGGCGCGGGATTTTTAGATAAAAAATAGTGTGAAGCGGCGCGTTCGATGGTAAGTTTTTTATTGTTTTATGTGAATTTTAGGATACATAGCTGTTGCTAGACTTTTATAATGAAAAAAGGATTAATATTAATTATGAATTTGCTTATGTTTATTATATTTAACGAATAAAATAAGGTGGACGCGAATTACTACATCGAATTTACAAAACTTCCACTTTGAGTTCGCAATGGACGCAAAGTATACCTACAGGAGATAATAATAAACCAAAATGCGTCCACTGTTTTCTTTAAATACAATTGCTCGTAAAAATAATTTAAAATGTATTGATTATTATTATTGTACATTTTTTATTAAGACTATGTGTTTATAATTCTTTAAATGAAATTAGTAATTTCTTTCATTCTTATTTTTTTTCTATTCAAGATTAGTTCTTCGGAGACAAGAAAGAAGAAGGATAAGAGAAAATCCACAGAAGACGATTTAAAAAAGCGTTAAAAAAATTCGAGAGAAGAATAAATCGATAAGACAAATATGCTATTCCCAAGACCACAATATTGGTCAAAATAGTGGGCGCAGACCAGATGGAGTAAAGAAACCGGGACCAGAATCAGCGCTAAGAGCAGATGGTGAAAAAAGAAGTTGAATGGCTTCTTAACAATTCCAAAAAAAAAATACCAGCCGTGGAGCGAGTGATATGTTCTGAATGTGACGATATACTAATTTCAGATGTAGAAGACGACGATGAGAAAAACATAGGCTGTGACAAGTGTATTAGATGGTATCATCTGAAATGCACGCGATTTGTAGGATTAAATTATTTAGAGGCCAAAGATAAGTCTTTTGAATGTGACCTGTTAATTGAAATTATAAGGCTATAATAATCATATCTTGTCTCATAATTTATTGATTCAACAATTCTTCTAGTTGTATGATTGGACAAAATTGTTGTATTGTTTTGTTGCTTTAATATAGCCAAAAACTTGTTATTAATCAAGGCTGATCTTTAGCAATAATAATATACCAAATAATAATAATTTGGATTTGGATTTTAGGGTAAAAATGACAGAACTGATTACTATTTATTCTTATAGGTGCAATCATTATTCACCTACTACTTACCTAATTTTAAGTTCAATCAATGTTGAGAAGAATTTTTTTATTTTTTTTAAAGTAATGTTTTAAATTACAATAATGTTCATTTTTAATATTTATATTCTAAAATAAATACACATACATACATACAATCACGCCTTTTTCCCATGGGGGTAGGCAGAAACCACGGAACGCCACCTGCTACGATCTCTACACACTCCTTTTGCCTCTTTAAGGTTCATACAATTGGTCATACACACACGCCGGTTGCGAGTACTACGCACCTGACCTTTCTGAAGAACATCACCAATAAGGTCACTATATGTCCTCCTAGGGCGTCGGGGTCCCGGTGTTTCCACTGACATCTGCCTTGTAAATACCTTTTGTGTTTTGTGTTCTAAAATAAATGAATTGTTAAAATACAATCTTTCTTTACAAATTCTTAAAAATATCACCCCTATATTCCTTCTCTAAGCTGGTGGACGCTAAATGGTCCACGGGTGGACGCAATTTGGATTTTGTGGACGCAAACTGGGTAAAACGCCTAATTCTGAAGTTTATCTATTTATAAAAAAAAAAACACAAGATGTTTCGAACCGAACTGAAAGTTAATCTGAAAATAGACTATATAATGAACACATTACATAAATTTTTCATAGAATTTAGTGCTGGGATATTTTTACTATCGCCATCAAACTTGCCAACTGCACTAAATGGACGCGAACAGGCGAAATGACCCTATGTCCCGTCAAACTGGATTTGGATGTTTGGCACACATATAGTTTATAACCTGGGTTTACATATAGGTAGGGTGCTTCTAATCCTGGTGCCCGTGATATGATTACCGTGATCTACATAAGCGAAACCGCGGGAAAAAGCTAGTGCTTACCTATGTATCGCAAGTGCGATGCACACTGTCACTTACGATTTTAAGATATATCACTTTTTATTGCAAATGAAAATCGACCTTAGACTGATATTTGTATTGCATGAGTTCTTAAAACAAAAATATATTCATAACTTTGTTTCCAAATCTGCTTATTCACAAAAAAAAGAAACGGAAGAACCTTAGTTTCGAATATTACAAAAAACGAATTGACTCAAGTGTGTCTGTTGTGTGTGTTTACTCGCCCGAAACGAGCGAATTGATACTTTCAAAATAATATTTTATTTTCTGTTGGTAATTTTCATGAAGAAATTTGGGGGCGAATTGGCGAACACATATTAAAAATAAACAAATGAACAATTGGCAAATTTTAAATTTAATGTAAATAACGATTCGCCCATAAATAATTTTATCTTCGTGTGAATCGCCTACAGAAAATATTATATTATTTAAATGTGTGCGAATCGATATAAAAGCTAGTTTTAATAATCATGAACTATAAAAGTACGGAACGCAAAAAAAACTTACCTGTTTTTTTTTTTTATTTCAGGTCGAGGCAAGAAGAAAAACATGTTGCAGAGAATCCTGCCGATGTTTATTTTGCCGTTCATCCTACAGTCAGCGATAATGCCCCTCGTCATGGGCATGTTGAAGTTCATGCTAGTGAAGTCTTTATTAGTAGGGAAGTTGGCACTGACCCTAATCATGATCAATGCCTTTAAAAACCACAACTCCTTCAAGGGAAGAGACGCTGAGGTGGCCAGTGCTCACTACGGTTACCATGACAACGGAATAGAGCACTATACTTCTTATTTAAATTGAATTTAAGTAGGAAAGGGGAAACGCCAGGTTAGCCCGCCAAATTCAAATTTTGTTACGTTTATTGCAATTCACAAGTCAGTGACAAGCTGTCTGCTAGGATCACAAGATTTGTTCGAAAGAGATACCGTGGCTCTGGCATATGGGCAACTGAAGAAACATGGGTGGGTTTTAGTCAGTAAAAGTCTGACAGCTCTTTTGCTCCACCCAGAGCGGGAGACGTCATTTGATGATTTCCCAACCACAAAAAGTGTCAAGCTGTATGTTGATTAAAATATGATTCGCGATCGCAACATCTTTGTATTTACATAGAATTTCGCGAGCTAGTTTAGCGCATCCCCCTTAATACCTATAATAAGCTTCTCTTCAGAACTGCAAGATGTATTTGATGTAATTTTTGAAATTCTGAATGCAATCTGTAAAAAAATAACTTTAAATTAAATAATATTTTGTTATTTATAGTTGAATAATACCTAGTACAGGAGGATGCACGTCATTAATAACAAAACCAGTATCATCATCATCCTTGCGTTATCCCGGTTGCTTCCTTTCGGAGCCCGGGGTCCGCTTTTAACAAAATGAGTATATGCTGTCTTTATAACATTGAAACTGAGCTACGCTAGTTTCAAGTCAAAATGTTACCACTGACATGCGTTCGACTGTACTATATAAACATATGTACAGATGTCTAGATGCTTACATCTAGACATCTGAATTCTGCTTACTCTTCTTAAAGAGTAAGCAGAATTTCTCCATCTCGACTGATTAACTTTAACATTAATTAGTTTTTGTCGACAAAGCCGACGATCGTTGTAATAAGTTTTAAGTAATTTGCAGCCAATAATATTTTTTCTTGTGTCAACCCATCTACTAAATTGAAAGCCTTGAATTAATTCTCATAAAAAAATTGACTTCTAATCATTGACCGCTTCGAATGATGTACACTTTTTTTAAATAATCTAGCGTCTTTTCAAACTTACTCGCCTTTTTTCATAGTTTCTGCTGTTTCTACAGATTAATATTAATCCAAATTCTCAAAATCTTATAAGTGTCAAATATTTTTCTATGATAAGTTATTTTTTACCTATTCATTACGTTATTTACTAGCTTCTGCCCGCGAGTTCGTCCGCGTAAAATTTCTTGTTCCTCCGACCCTTCCCGTCGCGTCTAATCGCCTACCCGTACGATTTTCCCCGTTTTTGCAACATTTTTCATTACTGCTCCGCTCCTCTTGGTTTTAGCGTAGTATTATATAGACTTTCTCGATAAATAGGCTACGCAATACAAAAAGAATTTTTCAATTCGGACCAGTAGTTTCTGAGATTAGCGCGTTCAATCAAACAAACAAACAAACTCTTCAGCTTTATAATATTAAGTATAGATTTTAAAATGTAAGTTTCTAAAGTACAGATTCTTTAAATACATAATGTTTTTGTCTAAGATGCTCAGACATTTTCTACCGTTTTTCTAGAGAATTGAGAAAAGTAATTTATTTATTTATTTTAACAAAGATAATGTGAACATTATTACCTATTTTCAGGCGCAAGTTAAACGATAGATTTTCTCTTTTATACTAGAATCTACTTATCTTTAATCTAGGTACTCTTAATGATACCACGCGCTACTTTTTTTTATTAAACTGAGTTGTAGGTATTTGTTATTTTATTTATGTAAATTAATTGTTACTTTGAAGAAACGTTATCATATTGATGACAAATGTATGTATGTTGATTAGTTGTACTACTTATTTAAACATATTATGCGTAATTTTGTCTTATATCATATTTATTAGAATGGTGTAGTTAATTTGTAAAATAATTTAAAGTTATTAATTGTTTTCATAGTAGTTTTAAGTAATCTTAATATTTATTTAAATTATTTGTTATTAATTTATTTTATAATGTAAGTATTTATTAAAAGTACCTTAAACTTGATTGTTGTTTATTTAAAATAATACATATGGTTCATTTCCTCATCAAAAATATATCTCTGTGAATCTGTTAACTTTAAGTCACGATCACTGTAACTTGCAACTGAATGATAAATGACTTATTTGTGTATACCTAAAATTTACAGTTTATTTTAGCGACTTTGAATACCAGATATTATAAAGCTAATTACTGAACAGTTGATCTTTGTTATTTCATGTTAATAAGCATTATTTAAACATTAAAACACTGTAATTTCATATTTACGCAATGCCTATGTCCAGAAGTGGGTGTATTTCGGCTGAAATAATGATTTTTAATTTGTAATCATAGTGATTTTTAAAGGCTTATTCAGACCGGCGCGACGCGACAGCGCGACGCGATTCTTGTAGAACAATTTCCATGAAGTTCACATAAAAATTGTTCTACGAGTCTCGCGTCGCGCTGCCGCGTCGCGCCGGTTTGTAGGAGGCTTAACGGACTTCAAAAAAAGGAGGAGATTATCAATTCGACTGTATTTTTTTTTATGTTTGTTACCTCATAACTTTTGACTGGGTGAACCGATTTTGATGATTCTTTTTTTATTTGAAAGCTAGTGCTTCCCCATTTTAATATGGTTCCATTCGGACAATGGGATCCATGTCAAAACCATATAAGTCTTAAATTTGCATAAAGTATTTGCGCGACAAATGAACGAATAACGAGGAGACGACGGATGGACGGACGACGGACGATTAGTGAGGGGTAAATATTTAACCACGGGGTATATATTTACCATAACTAAAAAGTTAAAAATATTTTTTTTTTTGTAAGTCGGTTGTTATTTTTTGTAAAAAGTTTTTTCTCATTATTTATTCTAGCAGACAAGCAACACAACAGTCTTTTATTTCTGGAAGCAGCAAACTCACATCAACTGTAGTTTACGAGTAGTATCTATCTATCTATACCTATTGTATAAAATTCAAAGTCCTGAGTGACTGACTGACTGATATATCAACGCACAGCCTAAACCGCTGGTCCTAGAGACATGAAATTTGGAGCAGTGTGTTTTTTTTGAAGAGAAGATAACCACTAAGAAAGCGTTTTTTGAAATTTCATCCCTAAGAGGGTGAAATGGGGGGTTGAAATGGTGAATTTTTCGATATCAACGCTGGAGAAGCCGCGTGCTGAAGCTAGTAAAATAAAATATATTTTATGGGGAAAACTAGAAATGAGTGTTTTCGGACTGAGTGGTTTCGGACGGAACAAGCAAAGAAATTTTTTGAAATTATTAAATTGTCGTCGGTCCCCGATAATTATACAAAATTTAAATGAAATCTGACCGCTTAGAGTGGGTTAAAATCAAGACCAAAGGAGTGGGTTACAAACAAACATACGGGTGAAGCTAATAAAAGCAGCTTAATAAATCCCTCAGAAGATTTTTATTTTCTTGCTAAAATAGAATATCTGCGATAAAAACGATTTTGTTATGCAATTCATCATCCAAATCGTGTAAGCCGTTTAAATTTTATTAGTTCCTGAATGCACATAATTCGATATTATGTTGTTGTTGAAATTTTAATCGGTATTGCATAATCATATCAACTCGAATAACGTCACTTTTATGTATAAATTAATTAATTCTAAATTGTTATTGATGAGTTTCTTGTTTTGATGTTTATTAGATAAGTCATCACTCACTGAAACTTGATGAGGACGCATTAGAAAATTAATCCCACTATCAAATCCCTTTTTAAATCCCTTGATTATTACGATAAAAATATTTTTTAAACTAAATAGCAAACTACTTGAGGTACTTTCTTAATATACCCACATAAATATTACCTTTAATCAATGTGAAGTCAGAATATAGTTTCGTATGGAAAAAAACGGGCAAGAAACTCTACCTTTCCTGTTTTACAATATTTTACATACATTAATTAATATGCGAAAGCAATGCACTTATACTGAATATAAAAAAAACGCTTTAAAATAATTCTAAATTATATGAATCTGCAATCAGCAGCTGTGAATATTATAAATAGCTTATTATACAATATTAAATTTAAACACAAATTAATAAACACATAAATAACAACATTATCGATACTAAAACATATAGATAAAATTTGATAGATATTATAAAGAGATAAAATTTGTTTGCTTTTAGGTTTGTATGTTGGAGGTAATCTCTAGAATTACCAGTCTGATTTCAAAAAATGTTTTGGCATTTGATAGCCTGATTATTGAAAAATATTATTTAACATCACGCTACAACCTCAAAGAGCCGAAGAAACATTAAAAAAAAGGGAGAAAACACGCTAAGAGAAAACAAATAATAGATAATAATACATAAGTTACTATTTATATTTTGAGGCTTGGCAATACTAAGTATTTACATATAAATTCTGACTTT
The DNA here is from genome assembly GCA_932294355.1 of Aporophyla lueneburgensis. Taxonomy (NCBI): domain Eukaryota; kingdom Metazoa; phylum Arthropoda; class Insecta; order Lepidoptera; family Noctuidae; genus Aporophyla; species Aporophyla lueneburgensis. Next base: position 12,080,352 of record OW028746.1, on the reverse strand, counting down.
TCTAATTGAAAGTTCGACCTTTTAACCATAACCTTCTTCATGAAGTTTTTTTTCAACTTGTGTTGTTAACAGGGACTTGAAAATTTGATGTCAGCGAAAAAATGGAATTAACCCGTGAAAATTTTCGTGTACCTACCTAATAATTTTCTACAACTTTTGACGTGAATTATAAAGACAAAAATGCATCGATCAACTTACTTCGAGTTTTGGCGTTTAAGCCCCATCCGTCCGTCCCCATCTACTAGGACCGATGCCTGCCGGGGTCGCGTGATTGTTCGAAAGAGATACCGTGACCCTGGCACATGGGCAACTGAAGGAACACGGGTGGGTTTTAGTCAGTAAAAGTCTGATACGCCCTCCCGCTCCGCCCAGAGCGGGAGAAGTGATTTGATGATTTCCCATCCTGAAAAAAAAAAAAAAAAAAATCCGTGGCCACTGTGAAAAACTGGTATAATAAATTTAATCGTGGCCGCAGTTTGCTCAGGGATGAAAGTCGTGAAGATCGTTAAATATCAGTTGTTGCGCCAGACAACACTGATGCTGTTCGCGAACTGATACTGGAAGATCCTCACGTGACTTATTGTGAGATTGAAGCATCCTTGCACATTAGTATGATGAGCTTCAATACGATACAGCATGACCATTTAGCTGTGAAAAGGATTTGTTCACGTTAGACCCCAAATAATTTGACAAAAGGTCAAAAAAATGCTCAAGTTAATTGGGGCAAAGAAATGCTCCAAAAAATACAATCATGATTCATGCAAAAGAAGCTGTGTGTAATAGATCCAACATTCGTCACCTGTGTAGATATTACACGAATGAATGCATATGAACCCGAAACAAAACAGCCACACGCCTAAAGAAACCGTTGACGCATTCAAAATGTTTTAGAGGTACTTCAATTGCAGTGGAAAAAGTGTTAGGTACGAAAAGTGGTTCGAGCCCATGCAAAATTGTTTTGGTCATCATGGAGAATACTTCGAAAAAAAAAATACCATTTTATATAATAAATTACTTTTTTTTCATTATTAGCCTCAAAATATAAATTTCAACCTTCGTATACTGGACGGGCGACGTGATGCTAAAGGATTTATTTTATGGTGAAACTAGAAATTTCACGCAAATGAAGTCGCGGGCAGAAGCTAGTATTTTATTTTAGCGTGAAAGAGATAGACATACTACCTATTCACTTCATGATTTATTGTTCTTAATAACAGGAATGTTAAGTTGAAAGTGTCTGCGACGAGCTAACGTATAAATTAGATCTCTTAGATAATAATCGGTATAAAATTAGTACCGTAAAATAATATTTCGGTTATTGCACTTCTTCGTTTAGCTGTTCTTATTTTTTGTAACTTCGTGGGGCATAGAGAATTTGATTTAACGATATTTTTATTATTATCTTACTCACTTTTAAGTGGAAAGAAGAACAAATGTATAATTACTAACACATTGTCGACATTAAATGGACGCAATTTCTAAGGTATTGCAATACCTGAAATAGTAACGTATATAGCTACAACTTTTTTGCTTAAGGCGCTATGTTTCGACAGAGACCGCGCTCACTAGTTTTTGAATCAATGGGAAAACATGGAAAATAGTGTTATAAAATTGTGAAAAAAATATATGTCGTATTTAAGGATCTGTCGGATGTGCAGCAATTTTTAGAAACACGATTAAATTAACTTTGCTCGATAGAAAAAAAACCCAAAGATACCTCTTATTTTAATTTTTAACCAATTTTATAGCTAAAAACCAAACGTTTTTTTATTATTTCTTATGTGAATGAAAAGATAATAACATTGTTTAGGTCTGGGCGTAGAGTTTTCCCTGATAAAATCATTACAACAATTACTATGTTAAAAAACCTTCCTTCACTTTCCTTGCCAATTTCAGTCCGTTAGTCGCGCGTTGGCGCTCTTAGACGGCGGACCTATATCAGTGCTTTCCGTGCGATCACGTGACCAAACGCAAAAGTAACTAATAAAACACGAAATATAAACTATGAACGCATAAGGTTCAAATTATTTTGTTGGCGAGTTTACACACGGTCCACAGTGTCACACTATACACAGACACAGACAGACCGCCTGAGACCCCTTTGTTAAATGCCGCCACATGCACCGCGAATTGTTGTGATGTGATTTCAATGTTTCTATTTTATTTATTTGACAGGGTCAATATTTGAGAGGCTCTAAATTCATGTCTCTCAACATTTCTCGAAAACGTGTGTATGTATTTTTCTTTTATCTTTAATAGTCAAATAATCAACGAAAATGTTGCTTTATACCATGATTGTAAATAATTTATAATAAAAAAGATATTAAGTAAAAACTAGTAAAATTTTCGTTTTTTCAAGCGTCGCCTCGGCACGCGCGGCATATATTTTGATGTTTTAAAAAAAATGTGACTTTATGGAGCCATTTGTTGCTGGCGGCCGTATTTATACATGATCAATCTCCATAATTTTGATAAAATTACCAATACTCACTAGGTTAATAAAGAGAAAACTCATGTTCAAAAAATGTGCGTCATTATCCTGCGCTATGCTTGTTTTCAATATTATGTCGAGTAAGAGACAGGAGAAGGGGAAACTGGTGTCTCGGCGAAAACACGTCCCAGCACCCTATTTAGGCGATGTGCTATGGTGATGATACATGCGCTCGTTTTTTGCAGGTAAAGGTTTGAAATTCATTCTCCAAAAAGTTTAATTTCAAACGTCATTTACATTTTCTTTTATATATCCGTCAAATTCTATTGTGACTCTATACATTTAACAAAAAAGTATGAAGGTTTTGTATACATACGCAATTATAAAACGTTTTTTGAAATACCACGGGCGCAAAACATTTTTGAACATGTTTTTTTCCAATTCACCATTTTTCTCACCGTCATTGTCCTGAATTTGTACTGCCAGGATAATGAAACACGTTGAGAAGAATGACATTACGAGAAATGATAATGACAATGTTGAGGATAATGATGGGAGTTCGTAATTATGCATTTGTTTAAGGTCGTATTTCTGGAATTGAATATTAATACTATCATGAAGTTCAAGTATTATATTTTAACCAGTCAATTACCGTAATTACAGACACAATTAAAAAACCACTATGTCTATACCAAATGTGGTATCTCATGGACTTAGAGGTTAAAAATTCTATAAATCATCAGTCTTCCAGTGACAGCTGCCGGTATACCGCTGATGAAATATGTTATTTCATCAACTACGACAGTTGGATGGTCTTGATGAAAGACGATTTTTGTATATTCGAACATTTTAACGTTATAAACGCTACATATGAAGGTCCCCAATGCAAGACCTTGTGTGAGATAGTGTACACTTAAAGATTTTTTAATATATATGACGCAAACAGCCTTAGATACGATGAAGTATATATTTCAAAGCAGGGACAGCTGTTGAGTTTATTTGAGGAGTTAATAAATGATAATGGAAACATCCTAACAGATAACAGGCACAAATGGTCCCTGTGATCATTTTTAAAATGTTATAAAGTATTTATAGGTACTACTTAAGCTTAGTGATATCTTTATAAAGTGCATGACTTACGTGGACTGTTTATAGGCAGTAATATCATAGAGGTACCTCGTAGTTGTAGATATCTACTTACGTATGAAAAAAAAAATCCTGGCAAATAATACTGCTCTTTTTAATTCCAGGTTAAGTATAAATAATTGTCGTCAAATTTTATCTAAGTATACTACGTTTAAAGAAAACTATTAATATTTTTTCTTCCATTATTTACTTTCATTAATTAAAAAACTACTAGGGTATACCCCTAGCCTACTAGTATTTCTGAAATAGACGTAGGTTACATTTCAAACTTACTTTGGAAAAAGGGAGCTCATTACAATCTGATAACCGAATATACTTTTTTAGATTATAAAAAGACTGAGCCAAGACGTGTAGTGCCGGACGTAAAGAATAACACCACCCCATTTCTTCCCGTGGGTGTCGTAAAAGGCGACTAAGGGACTTACTAGAGAATGGGCAGCAGCGTTCTCTATGCATTTTACCACCATACTGCGATCGCCAACCCGCCTGCCAAGCGTGGCGATTATGGCAAAGCCCCCCAAATTGGGGGAGGCCTAAGTCCAGCAGTGGACGTCTTACGGCTGTAATGATGATAATGATGAGCCAAAACTGAACATTTTTATGTATTTTAAGATAGAAAGTTAAGAATATGACACGTAAATCAAAAATAGGCAGAGAAGATAGACTAATGAAACAAAGACTATCTCAAAAGCGACGGTATGCAGAAATAAAAAAAGTATCCCAAATCGCTAGCTGTAGAAAAAGAAAAAAGGAGACAGAAATACTTAAAAAAGAAAGCAAAAAATAATTCAGCAAAAAGCCCTCGGCTATCAAATAACAACGAAAACAGCAGAAGAAAAATTCTAAAAGGTAAATAAATTTTGTTAGCTAGTCTGTGATTCAGTATGTTTACCAGTATGTATTTATACGAGAGATTTTAGCACAATTGTTATAAGTAGGTAAAATATTATAATGGTGATAATATTATTTAAAGGTACAAAGAAAAAAGGAAGAAAAATCACCAACATTCGAGCCAGTTCAAGTAAAAGCAGTTGATAGTGATCAGGGTGTGAGTTATTCTTTGGATAGAGGCTTTTTTAATAAAGAAGACTCTTTTGACTTAAATCATGCAGCTATTCAATCAGCAATTAACAAAGTTAGATATGAAGAGACAAAGAAAAGATTACGGCTTTTAAGACTTCTCATTTCTTATACGAAAAAACAAAAGACAATCAAAAAAGTTATAGACACTAGAAGCTACTTAAACTCTACCGACAGATGACTAAAATTAACTTCTTGGGTACGGAATCAAATGCAGATTCCCTGGGTTCACAATTAAATCACCATGTGCCATTACCGCAGATAAAAGAAAACAATTACAAACGAATTCAAAAAGTAATTGAAACCATAAAAAAATATTAGCAAGATTCGAACAGTGTACAACTGTACAATGTGCAGGTAAGAAACAATATATTATAACAATAAATAAGATACAAATGTAAAAACAGTACTTATGCTTGCCATTGAAAGATTTATACCAACACTTTTTGGTTGAGACGAAGATCAGAGTAAGTTCCAGTAGGCACCTTTTCTGTGTACCAAGGTCTTTGGGAGAAATTTACATCGAGAACAACTGTAGGCAATATGAGTTGTTTTGATACTTATAATATACGAAATATGAATAAAATAATAAAGTTTTTAAAAGTGTTAGAAATTGTTTTTTGTTAGACTTATTTTGACGTTAATTTATATTAGTTGATTGTGATCATCATCATCATCATCATTCAGCCAAAAGACGTCAACTGCTGGACATAGGCCTCCCCCAAGCTCCGCCACTTTCACTCAGAAGTGAGATGGGCCTATAATTTTAAGAAGGGCATTGCCACCCTTCTTGAAGAAAAGTACCACCACACCTCTGTTCCATGCCTGTGGCGTTTTGCCCTCGAGTATGACGGAATCAAACAGCTTCTGAAAGGGTTGAGAACGGGGTGATTGTGATACTTTAAACCAAATAAAAATATAATTAAGATACTGTTGGATACTACTACCCGGCCCAGAAACATGGAGGGGGTAAACTTTATAAAACTACCGCAGGCGATAGGACGCGCCCTCTTTCTCATTTGGACCCGGTTGCGTGCGGAAGCGCTACCCGTCTGCTGTTCGGTGTAATCTGCTATCTTGGTAATCTCGTTGATTTTATTGTTGATGTAGTGATGACATTGTTCCTTTGATTGTAATATTGCCAAATGTGTTAATTATTTTTAGTAAACTCATGTGATAAGTTTTTAGGTTAATAAACCTTTATTTTTTTTAATTGTGATTTTACTTCTGTCCCAAGATCAGAAGTGGGATTCGCAATCCAACCCCAATTTGGGCCCACTGACTAGCTTGAATTTCTTAACAGAGGAACTTTGTCGTGACCTACCCACGTGTGTGACTATTGTTTTTGCTTTATTTTATTTTTTGTGTTTTGTGAACATATAACTTGTTTTGACGTGTGAATATGCCTAACACGCATAGTTCACGGAGTAGATCACGTAGCAGATCGTACCGACGGCATCGTAGGCACGATCGGTCGCGAGATAGCTCACGAAAACCACGAAATAAGTCACGTAACCGTCGCGAACGGACTCCCTCCAGTGTACGATCGAACGGGATTCCACCGCTTACGTCGTATATTAGCCATACACCGCGGTCTACTCCTACTGAATCGCGAACGCTAGATACAATCTTATCCCGACTAGAAACGATCGAAAATAAAATCACGTCTACCTCCACTCCGCAACCGGAATCAACGGCACCGTCCGCGGCTCAAGTTATAGTAGATGCGATTCACTCCATAAACCCAGGACGTTCGCATTATTTTATTTCAAACTTTGACCCGTCTATCCATGACGTGGACTCTTGGTGCGATGAAGTGGATCGTGCACTAATAGCCAATCGCTGGGGGGACCAAGAATGCCTGTCACGCGTAGCCGGATGTCTAAAGGGCGACGCGAAAACGTGGTTGAATGAATGGGTAACCTCTGATAGATCGTGGAGTAGTTTTAAACGCGAATTTAAACCACTTTGCCCTCGAAAATTAGATTATGCGACGATACTTTTTGAGACAATGAATACGACATCTAACGGTTTCACGTCATACGCCGAGTGAGCGAGGCGTACGCTGCTTCGCTTGCGCATTGTCAAAGGCGTTAGTGAGGAATTAATGACACAAATAGTGATCCGCGGCATAGACGATGTACAAGTGCGGGCAGCGGCGGCAAATGCAGAACTCTCTCCAGAAAATCTGGTGTCTTTTCTGTCCATTTATGCGAAACCAGATCAAATAAAGGGTGGCTCAACTAAATCTACTGCCTACCCTCCATCACAAAAACGCGACGCAGGACATGCAGACTCGAATAAACGTAAGACCTGTTTTAACTGTAAGAGCCAAGGTCACTTATCTCACAACTGCCCAAAAAAGTCTAAGGCTTCCGAGCCAGTGTCCAAAGCACGACCCAATGCTCCGACCTGCACGTTCTGTAAAAAGATAGGGCACACGGAGGACGTTTGTTTTGCTAAAGAAAGATCGTCTGGACCACAGGGTCAGCAGAACAAGCGTAACGTAAATTTTTGTCAGGATCCTGCGGAAAAAACAGCGACATAACCACCGCCGTAGTACAGGGTATACCGGTCGATGTCTTAATAGACAGTGGCGCGCTCAATGTCTCCCTCATATCGTCAGACGTTATAAAACATTTGGCCTGCACTATACAACCTACTAAGTGTGTGTTGAAGGGTATAAGTAACCACGAAATTGTGTCCACATCCTACGTAACCCTTACGGTTGAGTTCGCTAATATTACGCTAGAGGCCGATTTCGTTGTAGTCCCAGCCTCATTTATGAGCACACCCCTGATAATTGGAACTGACATATTAAATAGAGATGGCATAATGTACACTAGAACCAAAGACCATCAGTATCTGACACGCGCGCCTGACAGTCAAAAAACCTCTCACGTGTATACGGTCTCTAAAGAAACTAGCATGCCTATAGTCACACCTCTACAGGGTGCAGAGCGAGAATCCTTGGGGAGGGTAATTGATGATTTTGCCGATTTTTTTATAACTGGCACGGCGACGACTACTGTTACTACGGGCGAAATGCATATCCACGTAACCAGCGACGTGCCCATTACGTACCGCCCTTATAAACTTTCGATCGCTGAGAAAATTAGAGTCCGCGAAATCATCAATGATCTTCTTCAAAAAGGCATTATTCGAGAATCCGAATCCGAATATTCTAGTCCTATAATTTTAGTGAAGAAAAAGGACGGATCGGACCGGCTTTGTGTTGATTTCCGCGCTTTGAACAGGGTGACTGTTAAAGAGCGATACCCGCTTCCGTTAATAGATGATCATATCGATCGTTTAGGTGATAAGAACATAACGAGATACACATCACTTGATATGGCCTCTGGCTTTCACCAGATAAAAATTAGTGATGAGTCAGTCCATCGCACCGCATTTGTCACACCGGAGGGGCATTATGAGTACCTAAAAATGCCATACGGTCTGACAAACTCGCCCATTGTGTATCAACGTATCATCAACAAAACGCTGCGCAAATTCATCGACGCGGGACAAGTCCTGGTATATATCGATGATGTACTGTTGATGAGCGCCACAGTGGACGAAGGTGTCGACCTCTTGCGACAAGTGCTTACGACTTTGACCAAGGCAGGATTCTCGATAAACGTACGTAAATGCGTGTTCCTCACACCCGAGGTTGAATACCTTGGCCGAATAATCAGTCAAGGTCAGGTTAGGCCGAGCCCTCACAAGATCCAGGCATTAGTAGACTCACCTGCCCCGGAAAACGTCAAACAAGTTAGGCAGTTCCTAGGACTGGCCGGGTACTTTCGGAAGTACATTGAGGGCTATGCAACGAAAACGTTCCCAATCTCACAATTAACCAAAAAAGGTGTTCAGTTCAAGTGGGGTTCTGAACAGGAAAAAGTGCGTCAGGAAATTATTTCAATTTTGACCAATGAGCCGGTGTTAGCTATTTTTGACCCGAGCCTACCCACAGAGGTTCATACTGATGCGAGCAGCATCGGATATGGCGCGATTCTTTTGCAAACGCACCCGCAAGGTAGCAAAAGAGTTGTGGCTTACTTCAGCCGGACTACTCAAGGTGCAGAGAGTAGATACCACTCTTATGAGTTAGAGACGCTGGCGGTCGTGAGAGCGTTGCAGAATTTCCGACACTATCTAATTGGAATACAGTTCAAACTAATTACAGACTGCAATGCTCTCAAGTCCACCGAGAGTAAAAAGGATCTACTGCCGAGAGTTGCCCGCTGGTGGATGTACCTACAAGATTTTACCTTTGATATGGAGTACCGAAAAGGGGCAATGATGTCACACGCTGATTATTTGAGCAGAAATCCCCCTCGTAAAGTACTTCATATCACTCAACCTCGCAATTGGGCTCAGATAGCACAAGCTGCGGACGCGGAGACACGGGAACTTCTCCAAAAACTTAGAGAAGGCAATCTAGATCCTAATCGCTATGTTGAGAAAAATGACCTGCTGTACTATAAGTACACCCCAATAGGCGAGCAACCACGGTTTCTTTGCTTTGTCCCCCGAGGTTTCAGACTTAGTCTGCTGCGAGTATTCCATGACGAACACAATCACATTGGCTATGACAAGACCTTGGATCTAATCCTAAAGCATTTTTGGTTTCCAGGCCTCAGGCAATTCGCTAAAAAATACCTCGATCATTGTTTGATCTGTATTTCTAAGAAACGTGTGCCTAGGGCTCCAGAACAAATTATAACTTCATGGGAAAAACCCGATCAACCTTTTTCTGTAGTACACTCGGATGTCCTAGGTCCACTTCCCGAGTCAAATGGCTTCAAGTTTGTTCTTCTCATCGTGGATGCGTTTACTAAGTACACGCTCCTTTACCCCATTTATAGGCAGGACGTAGAAGAACTCTTAAGAGTGTTCACAAACGCAGTATCACTTTTTGGTGTGCCAAAAATGATTGTGACAGATAGAGGCAGAATGTATCAGTCCACTAGGTTCTTAGATTTTGTTAAAGATATGGGATCGGTGATACATTTGGTTACTCCAGAGATGCACCAATCAAACGGCCAGGTCGAGAGGTACGCTCGAACCGTTCTGAACCTTCTTCGAATCGAGACCAATCACAAAGGGACAGCCTGGTCTGAAACGCTGTGGAGACTCCAGCTGACCCTCAACGTGACCAAGCAGAGGACGACTCAAGCATCGCCTTTAAATCTACTGGTGGGCACCGATGCAGCGACCCCCGTCATCAGGTCACTGGTCCGTGATGTCGCTTTGGAAGGTGCACAGCCGAACCGTGAAGCACAAAGAGAGTTACGCCGAGCCCGTGCAACTGACTTACTGAAACGAAACCAGTCTCGACAGGACCATTATGTAAATCGAAACCGACATACACCAAAAATTTTTAATGTAAATGATTTGGTTTTCGTAATTAAGTTTTCACAGGCAACTGGAAAGATGGACCATGGGATGCGAGGGCCGTACAGGGTCATACGCGCACTGCCAAGTGGACGATATGAGCTTCGCTTATTGACCGGCTCCTATGGCAAGACGACACAAGCTGCTGCTCAGTACATGGTGCCCTGGAAAGGGGAGTGGTGTCCTGAGACTTGCGCTGCATTCTTTGAGCGTGAGTATGTTTGTGTACTATGGCGAATCTACATTGCCATAGAGTGTGATGCAGATCTTAGGCTGAGACAGTAGACGGACTGCGAGACGTCTACGTCAGGTAAACTGCGAGGTACCTGACCGGTCTCATAAAGTGTGGCCTTGCCACCCACGTGTAACGGGTGTCGTTCCCGTATAACGTGTGTTTTGTCGTGTAGAGGACGGACTGCGAGACGTTCCTTTCGGTGATTTGGTAATCGCCCTACACGGTGGGTCATGTAGAGGACGGACTGCGAGACGCTCCTCTTGGCGATAAATGCCCTACATGACAGCGACTTGTGTGATGTATGACTGTCGGCGACAGGAGTTTTGATATTTTGGTGTGACGAATGAAACTCTATGGAGTACTAAGATAACGTCTTGGTACCTCATAGACTACTTAGCTAGTTAATTTATGTGTCTGATGAATGAAAGAAAAGGCCACGAAAGATGAATTGAGTGTAAGCTGAAGAATAGGCAAATGTGTGTGATCTTCGAGAGACGTTAATCTTCCTTGTTGGTTTCACAGCAGACGACCTGACTGAAGACACCACTCCTGCCCAACACGGTACGGAGCCAGTCGCTGGGCCTTCCCGTACAGCTAATGAAACCCATGGAGCAGCAATGCAGAGCTTGCCGGACCTTTCTGATGCCGTCGAGGACGACGCATGATCAGGATGGTCGTGTTGGATACTACTACCCGGCCCAGAAACATGGAGGGGGTAAACTTTATAAAACTACCGCAGGCGATAGGACGCGCCCTCTTTCTCATTTGGACCCGGTTGCGTGCGGAAGCGCTACCCGTCTGCTGTTCGGTGTAATCTGCTATCTTGGTAATCTCGTTGATTTTATTGTTGATGTAGTGATGACATTGTTCCTTTGATTGTAATATTGCCAAATGTGTTAATTATTTTTAGTAAACTCATGTGATAAGTTTTTAGGTTAATAAACCTTTATTTTTTTTAATTGTGATTTTACTTCTGTCCCAAGAATACTTAATTCCTTTTATTTTCATTTACCTACCTACGTCGTTTACAGAAGTAAAAAACTAAACTCATGAGCATATTATCATTGTTCTCAACATATCGTCATTTTCCTAATCTTGAAAATCATTTTTCTCACACTATATCATTATGCTCAACAGTAGTTTAGACAAAAACATGATTATCTCTTGAAATTCTTGTTTATCTAGAGGCAAAATAAAGAAAAACTTGTTATCTAAACATACCTATTAATAATTTTAAAAAATAAGAGCGATGCACGCAGGTTTCTAAGAGTCTACAAAATTTACTCAAAAATAATATTTTCTAATATTCACCCGACAACTGATTTTCGCGGAGGGAACTACGTCGGGTTTTTTTTACAAGCTTTTATTGGAACGAAGTTCCCTAAGGCGCGTTGCGAAAGGGGGCTAGACAGAATTAAGAGAAAAAGTTGTAACGACACTTTTTAACCGACTAAAAAAAAGGGGGAGTTTTATCTATTTGACTGTATATATTTTGTTTTGGAATGAAGTTTTTGAAACGGAGAGAGAGGGAGAGAGGGGGAGAGAGAGAGGGAGAGAGAGGGGGACGGGGGAGAGAGAGAGGTGGAGAGAGAGGGATAATGGGAGAGAGAGAGGTAGAGAGGGGGAGAGAGAGAGGGAGAGAGAGGGAGACGGGGGAGAGAGAGAGGTGGAGAGAGATGGATAAAGGGAGAGAGAGAGGGAAAGAGAGAGAGGGGGAGAGAGATGGAGAGAGAGAGTGATAGAGGGAGAGAGAGGGAGAGATAGAGGGAGAGAGAGGGGTAGGGAGAGAGGGAGGGAGATTGAGAGAGGGATAGAGGGAGAGAGGGGGAGAGAGGGAGAGATAGAGGGAGAGAGAGGGAAAGAGAGAGAGGGCGAGAGAGGGATAGAGGGAGAGAGAGAGGGAGGTGAGAGCGAGCGAGAGGGGGAAAGAGGGAGAGAGAGAGGGAGAGAGAGGGAGAGAGAGGGAGGGAGAGAGGGAGAGAGAGAGGGGGAAGGAGAGAGTGAGAGAGAGGGAGAGAGAGAGGGAGAGATAGAGAGGGAGAGAGTGAGGGAGAGTGAGAGAGGGAGAGAGAGAGTGAGAGAGAGGGAGAGAGAGGGGGAGAGAGAGTAGGGGAGAGAGAGCGAGAGGGAGAGTCAATCATCCATACTCACAAACAATCGCATTTATAATGTTAGTCCAGGTTATAAACTATCTGCGTGCTAAATTTCATCCAAATCTGTTCAGTAGTTTTTGCGTAAAAGAGTGACAAACCTCCATCCATACTCACAAACTATATCATTTATAATGTTAGTCCAGGTTATAAACTATCTGCGTGCTAAATTTCATCCAAATCTGTTCAGTAGTTTTTGCGTAAAAGAGTGACAAACATCCATCCATACATCCATACTCACAAACATTCGCATTCATAATATAAGTCCAGGTTATAAACAATCTGCGTGCTGAATTTTATCCAAATGCGAGAGAGAGGGGGAAGGAGAGAGTGAGAGAGAGGGAGAGAGAGAGGGAGTGAGAGAGGGAGAGATAGAGAGGGAGAGAGTGAGGGAGAGTGAGAGAGAGGGAGAGAGAGTAGGGGAGAGAGAGCGAGAGGGAGAGTCAATCATCCATACTCACAAACTATCGCATTTATAATGTTAGTCCAGGTTATAAACTATCTGCGTGCTAAATTTCATCCAAATCTGTTCAGTAGTTTTTGCGTAAAAGAGTGACAAACATCCATCCATACATCCATACTCACAAACTATATCATTTATAATGTTAGTCCAGGTTATAAACTATCTGCGTGCTTAATTTCATCCAAATCTGTTCAGCAGTTTTTGCGTGACAGAGTAACAAACATCCATCCATAAATCCATACTCACAAACTTTCGCATTTATAATATTAGTAGGATACACTAGATAAAATTAGCTGCTGTATACAAATGTTCCAACGAGGATTCAATCAAGAACTATGTAAAATAGTTTTAGAAATTTTCTTCTGTGGTTTCTATTACTGTGGACATACTGATGTAGCTACACTATGACCTGTCTGTGCTACGCTCGCAGCCGCCCCGCCGCACCGCCCGAACTTTTGACGCGCTAGCGTATTCGACAAGAAGGACGCGCGGGAGGCGCCCCGCGGATTTCCCCGCACCTCACCCCCTCAAATCTGTATGAGTGTTGAATCACCTCGTCTTAAGGTAAATGTTGCATAATATTTAAAACTAAAGATTTAAAATAATTCATCATCATCATAATCATGTCAGCCGAAAGACATCCACTGCTGGACATAGAGTTCCCCCAGAAGGGGACCCCCCCTTTTGGGGGAACTCTGGGGTTTGCCATAATCGCCACGCTTAGCGGTTTGGCCGTTGTAGTGTGGTGATAAAATGCATAGAGACCGCTGCTGCCCTTTCTAAATTCAAAATATAAATAATTCGATTTGTTTTTCTATCAACAGAGACTTTCATCGTATAGACGTTATGTAGAAATAGCATAAAATAATAATAACGTTAGTTTCGTCTGATGTATTATGACAACCGAAAAGATTGCGTTATGCAAATCATCTCCCGATGTGGAAATTTTTGATAGCAAATCAAATCAAGCACTGGCATAGCAAAATATATTCTTTATTGCAAATTCCATGGTCATGATGAATTCGAACGGCATGTTATATCAAATTCGATATGATATTAATAAATCGAGTGAGTAAAGAAAATAATAATTAAAAGTATATTCTGCCTAATCTGGTGGAGCAAATAGAGCGATAAATAAATGAGTAGTGTCTTCACTCTGGTCGTTGCTCCTGCGTAGTTGTGCATAGCGTATATGCCACGCAGCGCTATGCGGCGCTTGTATATCGCTACGCAAGCTGCGTAGCGATATAGAAGCGCCGCATAACGCTACCCAAAATGTTGACGTGTCGTTACGAATCGAAAGTGCCGCTATGTGCGCTATATGAGTGTCTTATCCAGAGAATTATCTAAACTCAGGCATAGTTTTATCAGGTTAATACAAAAGACGTTACATATTTTAAAATCATCATCATTTCAGCCACACTTGGACTTAGGCCTCCCCGAAGCACCACCACTTCTGGTGTTTTGCATCTCGCATCCAACGGATTCCCACAGCCGTCACCAGGTCATCGGTCCACCTTGTGGGAGGTCTTCCAACACTAGGTCCTCCAGTACGCGGTCGCCACTGCAGAACCTTTGGGCCCATCAGCCATTGGTTCCATTGGTCTTCTCGTTCCACACACCGAAGTGTCTCAAGACGAAAGTCTTTGATTCTTGTCAGTGATAACCTATGGCACGTCAACGTGACGCTGAAAAGTCTATACGAGAGATCTATACTTGGGAGTTGCCCTACGCGATCGAATCAGAAATGTAGAGATCCGGTGGAAGTAAGCAGGGCACATTGTTAGCAGTTTTCAAAAGACAAGTAACCGGAAAAAAGAGCGTGTTCGACTCGCGCACTGAAGGTTCCGTACCATTATAGGTCCGGTCCGGTCCGGTCCGGATTTCCTGAATTGTTGACCATTTATTAGTTCCACTGTATTTTGACATATATAAGTATTGACCATGTATTAGATTCACCGTATTTGACATGCATTAGTATTGACCATGTGATAGTTTCACTGTACTTTTACATTTATAATAACTTACCATCTATAATAATTCCAAATTTTTTATGCCATATCTACCTACATAATTATTGTATGCCTATAAGGCAGGACATATTGATACTTTAATATATTGTTAAGACCTGTAACTTACATGTGCCCACAATAAAGATACTTTGACTTTGACTTTGATTTTGACATAAATATTTTATAGTATTACTAGCTGACCCGACAAACGATGTTTTGGCGGGTGAAAAAGAGTGAAAATTTAGAGTTGCATGTATTTTTCAATGCCAAATGATAATAAAATAAAAGTAAAAAAAATGACAAAAAATAAAATAAAAAGTATTTAGTGGTGGGTCACCCTTATCATTTAAGGATATGAAAAATAAATGTTGGCCGATTCTCAGACCTACCCGATATCCACCCAAAATTTCATAAAAATCGGTCCAGCCGTTTCGGAAGAGTTTAGTAACAAACACGGCGACCCGACAATTTTATATATTAGAATATTATTGTATCTAATGTAGTAATGTAGTATTTCAGTTTTAGGTCAGTGATAATGAATAATTTTAACTGATATTTCAACTAATGTAAAAAAGTCGAAAATTATGCAGGTTAAAAATATTTTTTTTCTATTAAAATGTGCATATACCGTTTTTTCATAAGATACCGCACGCCCCCATAGTCCCACTTCGATTTTTGAGAACCCCATTCAGTCCTTGTAGCAAAAAAAAATATTTCTGATTTGTAAAACAGTTAGGCAATTGTCATTTAAAACTATTTCAAATTTTAAGTTGATAGCATTAGTAGTTCTTAAGATATCCAGCTGTGACAGAGAGACACACTGAGTCGCACCATAAGGGATCCTTTTTACCATCTTGGTACAGAGCCCTAATAATTGTTCGATTAATATTTTATCACTCGAATTAAAACTGACTGATAGCTAGTGAAAATATTATAGTATTTTATTTTGAAAAAGAACACAGTTATTTGGTTCATATTCATCTTAACCACTTCTTTATTCAATAAAATAACAGAATATTATACCGCAACACTAAACATTAATTAACTTATTAATTAAACAGCAAATAAAACAAATTACTGAAATTATCAATATTAGTAATAAACCATACAGCACTTCTAAATTATATCCCATAACAGGTTCTTTTAAATTGCGGGACAAAAGCATTGCAAAAAAAAAACACACATGGGGTGCTCAATTTTAGCGTAAGTAAGTAAGTAGTACAGAAGGCCAGCTTAAAGCATCGAACAAAAATGGATGCACACATAAACAATCAATTAAACGCCAGCCACGCCTCTGTTGGTAAGTAGACACGTCTATGTGTGCGTGCGTTTCCACTCGTTAAATGGAGTGAGCCTTCTGAACCTATATATTTTAAGACTTTAGCGATCCGTCCATAGCCTGTCTGTGGAGGGGATACAGACGTGGGGCCGTCCGTCTAGTAGCGGCGCGTCAGTTGGGCATCCATGCCCATAACTTACGGACGTGGTCCATAGCTACCTATAAGCATCGGTGTTCAATCAACATTGACACAACACACATTGTTAACACATTGAGATATTTAAAATAAAATATGAATTTCGAGTCTGTAGGTATGACCGCATTGTTCTTCTATACTCTACGAAGGAGTCCGATCTGGTTCTTACGATAATGACGAAGCCACAAGCTATCAAAGATTTTTGGGAGTTCTTTAGCACAGCTTGCGGTTAGAGTGAAATTGAAGAAGTCATTACGTAACGAAAATCCGGACAAATGCGAATCGGACTCGCTCACCGAGTGTTCCGTACGGTAAATAGTTCAGGAATCGAGTCTCGCAGTTTTTTGAGCTTATGAGGGATTTTTTTTTTTCTATCTTCGTCATAAATCAACTCATAATTTAATCATTAAAACCTGTTTTAGCTTCTGCTAATAAAGCCGTTTCATACGATACCCAACATGACATGGTTAACTCGAATCTCTTAAAAATTTGGACCCCTGTTCCTTACATAAAGAACTAGTTTTTATGTGATTTAATTAAAAATATACGGCTTTCAGATCTCCATGCAATTATGACCATATTTTTTACGATTTAATTACAAATGTTTTCTTTTCAGATCTTTTCTGAACTTGTAGTACCTACCTATACTTTCCAGATTTTTTCTGAACTTGTAGTATAAAACGATATTGGTGCCGATTCTGTTGTACACGAACTAAACTAACTAAATTATCTCTAAAATTCCTTACTTTTGGCTATGAGAATTGTAACGCTATTCTGCAAGGAAAAATCTCTAAATTTAAAAATTATTTTGACACGACTAAAATTGAATTTGACAATCGCGACCCAGCGTGGTATTTTTTTTTTCGTTTGGTTTCGCAACGTTGTATGTACTTGTGTGTGCATTGCGTTGCGTAGAATGAATTTTTTGAGAGACGAAGGCGCGTGCTAGGGGGCAGCCTGGATGTGTTTTATATGGAATTTTTCACTTTTGTTTGAAAAATAAAAAAAAATATTACCCACGTGTTGAGATTTAAATGTGACGGGGTTACAAAGGGGGTCGAAAATTTCATTATTTTTGCGATAGGACACGCCATTTTCAAGATATAAGCAAAAAGAAAATAAAAAATACAGAACTGTTTTTGCAAGTGAAGGCGAGGCGTTGTTGAGAATTTTAGTTCATGACCACTAGTTTTATTCCACACCTTTTTAATCGCGCTTAAAAATAGTCAGATTTAGCTAAAATAAATTATTTTAGTCAAAATTTTTGGTGAAAATCGGCAAACTCAGAATAGCAAAATTGACATTTTCACTAAACTAATAACTCAGTGCAATCTTAGTGCTGTCAAACTAAAATATAGTTAAGTTGTGTCACTTTAGTCTATTTCAGAATAGGAAATCGTCGTTTGACAGGAATAAACCAAATTTTAGTGATTTTTAGTTTAGTTTAGAGAATTTTGTGACAACAGAATCGGCACCATTACTTGCCAAATTTCATCTTCTAGGTCAGGGAAAAAATACCCCATACATTTTGATTCTCGTGAGAGTGCCGAATGTTTTTTATTTTTACATAAACGGCCGTAACTTTTTTTACGTTAACTTAGAAGTTTGATTTTTACGCATACCTTCATACGTTCCCGAGATAAAAGGTCTTGACAGACAGACGGACAACACAAAGATCGTATAAGAGTTCTTCATTGTTCCCTTTGAGGTACGAAACCCTAAAAATTGGTTAGTGACATTGGCAAATCTCATTGATAACTCGTACGCTTTTTCAGAAATGCTTGGGTTACTTTTTCATTAAAACTGGTCTAATGTTACCCTTTGAATGTTGAACTTCATCCCAATTAACACGATTTACTTAAACAAGTATTGAATGAACCCTTTTTACAGGAAATAAGTACGCACGGCTACAGATCAAGCTATATATTTCCAGTTTAAGCTGACTTCTCATCGCACGAAAAATCTACACACTGCAAGCTCAGCTAAAACTGGAAATGTATAGCTTGTATGTAGCCCAGTGGCGCAAGTAACTAATAAGCTGATTCCTGTCGGCTTCCCTTAGGAAATTGTGACAGTCAGTAGTTCTCAGCAGGGTTTAATAATCACACTGAGTGTATTTAATCTTACACCATAAAATTAAAGTATTACAAAACCCCAACCTACATCAAAAAATATTTGTCTTTATATTCCAACGAAAACAAAACATTTAAAGTGCGCGCGAATTTCGCGCGGCACCGCCCGTGAACATTTTTCTGCAGTACTCGCTGACGACTCCGGGTTATGAAGTACATCAATTTCTATACAAAATCATCTCTTCATGACGTCACTTCAGGTCGCACGCACACGCATATTTTTGAGGCCTTGGGAAGCCGAAATAAGTCGAGTTATGAACGAGTTAGACAGTAGAAATATCGGTCCATTCGTTGAATTTCGTAAGTACTCGGTTCGTGTCGGATGAAAGCTCCCCGGCTCCCTTGGCTCGCTCGCCGCAACAATAATTTTGTCATTTTGTTGATACTTGTAGTTAACTAGCATTTATTTCGTTGTATTCATATAAGTTATTAGTGTAGTATTAGTGTAACAATTAGAATTAGATAATTGTGAGTTTGTTGTGAAATTGTGCGTTCGCAATTAGGAATTTGCGGTAAGTCGATGGATTAGCAAGTTGAAATTACTTTTTTAGAGTAGATTTGAAAAGTTATTAGTAGGATGGCCGCATTAATAGTTTTAGATTGTTGTGTGACAGATTATTTGTTTCGTGAGGAAACATGCTTTTCAAGGTTAAGTTTTGAAAATAAGAAACACATAATTAGGTTAGGTCGTGCGATGGGTTTTTCAAACATTTTAATGTTTCCCTTTACAATAAATATCAATGGCTGCCTGGTAGTTGTAAATTTAATAAGATGTTTTGTTTTCCATGTTTACTTTTCTCAGATTCTAGTAGTTTATGGAATAAAGGGGGCTTTACAAATATTAACTCTTTTAATGCCGTAATTAGAGACACAATAGAAAGATAATTGCTTATGTCGAACTGTGTAACTCAAGAGGTTAATTAATCTGACGAATTCATCAAAAAAAACATGTTCAGACTGACATGACAGACTGAATATTCTTTATCGGATATAATAGCTGTTTAGATATACATGACTTCAGGAATAGTAGGATAGAACCATTTTTCACTAATTCGTATGAAGGTCATAATAGGAAAGTAGGAGGAAATAGGAATTTAATGAAACGGTTTATTGACACCGTTATATTGTTAGGTAAACAAGAAGTAGCTTTTCGCGGCCACGATGAACGTCCGAATTCTGATAACCACTGTAACTATATTGAAACCTTGTTATATCTGAGCAAGTATGACACCGTAATGGACTCTCATTTGGAAGTATGTTCTTCAGTTCAGAACCCCGCGTTTTCTAATCTCTCTAGTGATATTCAAAATGATTTAATACATAGTATTACATCCATTTTACGAGAACACATTAGAAACGAGATAGATAAAGCTCAATTTCTGTCTATAATGATGATTGACGAAACTCCCGATGTCAGTCATAGGGAGCAATTGACTGTAATTTTTCGATATTAAACTGGAATCGAAGAACGATTCCTAGGTTTTTACGATGTTAGCGGAAGTCGAACTGCTGAAGTTTTATACAAAAAGTTGTTAGAAATACTTGACCAGTATCGTTGTAGGAATAAATTTTTAAGTAACTGGACTACGTGCGCCACGTCCGGCCTAGGTAAGCATTTTTTTTGCTCCGGCTTACCTCTCTAATAAAATCACCCTTCGCCACTGATGTAGCCGTGTGTACAGAGTCGTGTTCGTAATTAGTCACCCTCTTTTCTTAGGATTTGTATGCGTAAAAGAGGAACCCAATAAGTGTTTCCAAGAAATACTTCAGTTCTCAAATAAATCCCTCAAGGCAACTGTTAAGGAAATTAGAAATATTAATTGGCTTGAAGGAGCGTATAGACATTTAAATAATAAATCATAATAATTCGACATCGAGCTTACAGCTAAATTATATCAAACAAAATACAAGCTCTCTTTTCATTTTGCCTTGAGGCTGTACACGATATTTTACGGATTTTGCTTTGATTTAGATTTCGTAAATATGTGTTATTCTTTACCTTTTACCGCACATTTACAAAATAGTCGCCGCTTTAAGGTCTATTAAATAAAAAAAGAGCTCAGTCATTAGATAATAACAGAAGCGATATTTCATGTTGTGCATGAAAACTTATGGGAATGCAGTAGGTATTTAATCTGTAAAAGCACATCTGTAAAATCAAGTCAATCAGCAAAGTCGACCAAATTTCGTATACGGCCTTTTAAAAGCCCATATTTTAATTTCACAGATGAATTTTGTTTTCATTAAGCTTTATTTGGATTATCTCTTTAATACTGATTAATAAAATATGTTATTTTTCTCTCACAAATTGAGAAAATTTAATCCTACTAATTATAATACTTATTAATATAATACTTTTTAATATAATACTTATTATAAACATTATAAATGTGAAAGTTTATAATATGTTATTCAACAATGTTACTCAATCACGCAAACACTGGCAAACGGATTTAGATGGAATTTGACACACAGAAAACCCGGAATACTATTTATCCTTTTTTTTTTTGGGCGGGAAATCATCTAATGCCGTCTCCCGCTCTGGGCGGAGCAGGGGAGCTTGTCGGGCTTTTACTGACTAAAACCCACCCATGTTCCTTCAGTTGCCTATATGCCAGGGCCGCGGTAACTCTTTCGAACAAATCTCGTGACCCTGGCGGATACTTATTATCCTGGCAGTACGTTCCCGTGCGTTAATTTTCATCCTCCACGCGACAAAGCCGCTGGTAAAAGCTAGTGACTTGATAATTTAATTATATGAATGTGCCGTATCTTTTGACTTGTCGAAAACTAAGAATAAAATAAAAATGCAGGTCAGTGCCAGGTTGTGCTTATGTTGATTAGAATATGATTCGAGATCGTAATAGATAAACTCAGCCTATCGTAGTCCACTGCTGGACATAGGCCTCTCCTCCTCACAACACCCTGTCCCCCGCTTTCCGCATCCAGTCTGCCCCAGCCACTTTCTTTAGGTTGTCGGTCCCCTAGCTTGGGGGCGCCTCACGCTTCGCTCGCCGATACGCGTTCTCGAGGAGGACTCGTCTGCTCCACCGGCCATCTGTCCTTTGACAGATGTGGCCAGCCCACTGACACTTCAGCTTGCGTACTCAGCCAGCTATGTCGTAGATATGGCTTTACATAATAATAACACAGACACACACAAAAAAAATGTATGTACCTACTTGATATTAAACTACATGATCTTTACGTAGTTTGAGCTGCCGAATCCGAATCTGGACGCAGAATTAACCCTACACCCTCCAGTTTTTCTCCAGGAGCAAAAAAAACTCTTGAATTTTGCAGTGACGATCGGCCCTACAAAAAAAAATGTATTTGTTATTAAACCACATGGTCTTTACGTATTTTGAGCTGCCGACTCCAAATCTGGACACAGAATTAACCCTACACCCTCCAGTTTTTCTCCAGGAGTAAAAAAAACTCTTGAATTTTGCAGTAATGATAATATTAAAAAGAAAATTTGAATAATCATAGTAACTTTACGTTTACATTACCTTATCACATATAATATGATAAAAAAGCCCCAAAAAGGACGGGAAGTCTGATAAAAAACAGAAAAAAAAAATATTTTCTTTTTTTTATATTACCATTACGGTAGAGTTTAAGGGTTTTCTGCTCTTGGAGAAAAACTGGAGGGTGTAGGGTGAATTCTGTGTCCAGATTCGGATTCAGCAGCTCAAAATACGTAAAGACCATGTGGTTTAATAACAAGTACAACTTTTTTGTTTTTTTTTTTGTTTTTGTGGGGCTTATTATTAATGCATAATTTAAGAGTTTTTTGCTCCTGGAGAAAAACTGGAGGGTGTAAGGTTAATTCTGTGTTCAGATTCGTATACGGCTGCTCAAAATACGTAAATACCATGTGGTTTAATAACAAGTAAAATTTTTTAATTTTTTTGTGGGGCTGTGTAATCATTCAAATCATTAACATAATCCTCTAAGGCAAATTAATGAATCTATCTGTCTGTCTAATTTAATTTCATTAAATGACTTTTCCATCCAATAGTTTTTCAATCGGTAACCATATTTTGTATAACATATAGCCTGACGTTGACCTGCAAATTGCAAAAAAAGTAAGAAAACTTGAATTTCGCGGGTTACTCTTGAGTATAATCAGCCTATAATAATTCCACTGCTGGGAAACATCCCTCCTCTCTGTGAGAGGGAGTGGGCCGTAATCGCACGGGCCCAGTGCGGCTTGGTCACATATCTTCGAATATTTGGCCGTAAGCCATGCCGTATTCCTCATGATGTTTTCCTTCACCGTTTTGAGAGCAGTGGTGATGAAATCATTTCAGGTTTAAATACTTTATTCTCAGAAACACAAACAGTGAATTGTATGAGAAAGATAACATAACGCAACAAACATTAAAATTTGGTTGGGTTACACAAAATAAAGTGCTTGCTCGGGATCGAATTCACGACCTTTCAACTCGTAAGTTGCAGCCGTTACCACTGGGCCACCACTACTCTCATCTACCCTAGAACTTTGGGCACGCCACTATTGCGGCGGTAAGTCCCCTCTTTGAGGAGTGGATAGAGAGGCGTCACGGCGTCCTCACCTTCCGCCTGACGCAGGTTCTCACCGGGCATGGGTGCTTCGGTGGGTTCCTGTTCAGGATAAAGCGGGAGGATACGTCCGGGTGTTTCCATTGCGAGGATCGTCTGGAGGACACGGTGGAGCATACGGTGGAGGTGTGCCCTGCCTGGGCGGAGCACCGCCGTGTCCTCGTGGAGGCGATCGGCGGCGGCGACCTGTCGCGTCCGGCCCTGGTGCGAGCCATGGTACGGAGCGAGAGGGAATGGGAAGCCGTCACCTCCTTCTGCGAAGCAGTAATGCTCGCGAAGGAGGAGGCGGGGCGCGTGAGGGAGTGGCAGTCTCTGCGCCCTCACGCCCCTAGCCGCCGCAGGAGGAGACGCCCCGGGCGTCGGGAGTCGATTGCGGACTCCCGGCCACCGTAGGCGCGAGCTTGCGGGTGGCGAGCAATGGGTAGCTCGCCGCCCGGTAAGGACCAGGCTCGGGTCGACGGCGCGCAGTGTTCCACGCGCGCCTCAAAGAGATGTCAGCAGCAGTGTAGGGGTCTACTAGGACCGATGCCTGCCGGGGTCGCGTGATTGTTCGAAAGAGATACCGTGACCCTGGCACATGGGCAACTGATGGAACACGGGTGGGTTTTAGTCAGTAAAAGTCTGACACGCCCTCCCGCTCCGCCCAGAGCGGGAGAAGTCATTTGATGATTTCCGATCCTGAAAAAAAAAATAAAAAAAAAAAACTACCCTAGAACTTCTATCTTAATAGTCTTATTATTCAAAATAATTATTATACTAACAAGTTCGAAAGAGTTACCGTGGCCCTGGCATATGGGCAACTGAAGGCACACGGGTGGGTTTTAGTCAGTAAAAGTCTGACCCTAGACGTCAATTAATGATTTCCCAACCAAAAAAAAAAAATATTGGTTTACTACTAACTTAGTAGTAAACCAATTTTTTTTTTTTTTTTTTGGTTGGGATACTAACTGGCGAAATGTGGGTGTAGGTACTATAGGCATACCTCTGCTTATCCATCGGCGATAACAGGCGTGATTCTATGTGTTACGTAAGTATAGATACTTAATGGAAAACTTAACAGTCAACTATAATAATATCAGCATCAACTTGTAAGGAGGTATAAAGAAAAAAAATCCGCTAAAGTTGCGTGCAAGAAGTTTTACTGAAAAAACTTATGAGAATATCTCTATGAAAGTAAAAATGAATAAAATAGCAAAGTTAGAAACTTTTTTCGGATGAGCGAGTTAATAAAGCATAGAGCTAGTTTAATTCAAATTTTATTCAATTTGGACGAAGTTTTTGAACAACGTTTCAGTAAGTAAGTCTGTTACATATGCAAGTATGAGCACGTACAAGAAAAGACATTTCCATGAATGTACTTTTGCGCATACGGACTTTTCCGCGAAGGGACACTTGCGCGAATGTACTTTTACGCCGATGTACCACCCGCCAGACTGGTAAATCTAGTGGATGCTGATGCAGAGAAAGACAGTTTACTACGCTGGGTCTTTTAACTGATCGTAGCAAAACGTCTTTAGTTTAGATAACAGGCTGTCGACGTCGTTTCTAGCCGGTTGGGAGAGCCGAATTGGCTAACATAAAATAATCGACGTCTACATAACAGATAAATAAACAAACAGTTCAGACAAAAGATATACGCAGAATCTTTGATGAAGCGAGCGTGAATCAACTGTTGAAACACATAAAACGATTTTGAGAAAAACTGACAGAATACTTACCAATTTTCACAAGGGAACACGCTTCCCAAAGTTGGGATAGCTTAACAAGGAGATCAAGGAAAATTCGACTGAAGGTTTAATTGTTAAAAATGCTTCCACCATCAGTGTCAAATCTGCAGTGAGCGATAGGTCCGAAAAAAAAAAACAGAAAATTTAAATTTATTTTGTAAATTTGTTCAACAAGTTTACAAAATAAATTAATTAAAAAGTTTTTAGTGTACCGGATTTGCGCTACTTGAGGTTTCCAGCCTTGGCGTTGGGGCTGAAAATGTCAATATTTCTTAGAATTTATTGTTTTGGGAACATTCAATTCAAACTTTCGATTATGCTGCTTGCTGCATGGTTTCCGGCTTCGTCTTATTGGGAGCACACGTTTTTTAGGACAAACTGATTCGTCATCGTCGTCGTCGTTTCAGCCGTAAGATGTCCATGGCTGGACATTGGCCTCCCCAAATTTGGCGGGCTTTGCCATAATCGCCACGCTTAGCAGGCGGTTTGGCGATCGCAGTACGGTGGTAAAACGCATAGAGAACGCTGCTGCCCATTTTTTAGTAAGTCCCTTAGTCGCCTTTTACGACACCCACGGGAAGAATGGAGTGGTGCTATTCTTTATTTCCAAAACCATACGGAATGGACAAACTGATTGATTTGATGAAATATAAAAAATACGCTGAATTACATTTGCCACTCCTAGTTACAGCTGCACTGGTGGATAGCCCGCTCCATCTTGATGAGAGAAGCCTGCTCTCCAACAGTGGGAATATTATGCGCTAATTCCGTAAAATCTGGCGCGAAGTATAAATGGTGGCCAATAAAAGTAGTATACATTGGAATTAGTCACCCTATACAATTGTTTAGAAGTTAAATTTAACTGTTATAGCTACGACTGGTTTATCGTCATAACTATTTTATAGCTGAAGGTAGCAGCTGAATCTAACTACATCGTAAAATAGAAATAAAAAACTAATGTATTTTGTGTTTAAATTAAAATAAAGACAGAATAAACACTACTTAAAACAAAATACAGCAATTGAACATAAAACATATGTCATTATACTTGAACCCTAATTGCGTAGCACAGTATTAATAAGAATTTGAATCATTTTGAAGGTTATTTTTTAATTCAGTGCTTCAAATGTTCGAACAAATTGTCAGCTTAACAAAGTAAATAGTGCAATGAATGTGGTTGAACTGTCAAAATGAAAGCCATTGCTATTGATAATGTGTTACACAATAATTATCTATCTGTGCCATCCAGTTGGTCGGCAATTCTAACATTACAGGCCCAAAACGATCTAATCATACAATACTTACCCATGTTGAGATAAATTTTAACGTATTGTATAACGGACGGGCTTTTCTTGCAGCACTGGAAGGCATTACATGCACCTATCTATCGGGCTTGGGGCAGGTAAAAATTGTATTCTATAAAGTATTTTTGTAAAACTATGGACTACAAAATATGATGTCTGATATAAATAAAAAATATCACAAGAGATGGACTTACTTTTAATAAAGGGTTTTTTATTGGCATGTATTTAATCGAATCTCTATTAATTCCCAAATTGCCTTCCTACAAATATTACTGAACACTCAAATATGCCTAATGATTGCCCCTTTTTGTAAAACTCAAGTACAAAAAGTATTATTATTTTAGGATACTAAAAATACTAGATGGCCAAGTAGCTGCGACCACCATACTTGTAGCCAACATGTAGTTCTGGCTGCTGCTAACCTAACCCATTTGGTAACCTTTGGCCTCTGCCTCTGTTCTGCCTTTGGTCTCTTTACAATTAATTTAAAAACTTTTGAGTGGCTCATTAATTTTTCAAAGGGTCCATCATTAGAAAGTCAATAAGTTTTTAAAGGATCAGTTAAATATTTATTTTTTTGTGTTAGTTCGTTCAGGACCGTGTATCCCGTCAGGCGCAGCGGTGCATTCTTGACGCAGGTGAGCTCGTAAAGTTTTATGCTTTACAAATATGCAGTGTAGTATGGTAATTCGACAAGAACTAGGTATCATTATACAAATACACTAACTTCTGCCCGCGACTTCGTCCGCGTCAAAGTTTTGCTCCCCTGACCCTTCCCGTCACATTGAATTGCCTACCAGTTTTCGTCCATTTTTCTTTGCTGCTCCGCTCCTTTTAATTGTAGCGTGATATTATATAGCTTTAAGCGTTACTCAATAAATAGGCTACCCAACAACAACAAAAAAAATCTTCAATTCCGACCAGTAGTTCCTGACATTACTGGGTTCAAATAAACAAACTCTTCATCTTTATAATATTACTAGCTACTGCCCGCAACTTCGTCCGCGTGAAATTTCTTGTTCCCCCGACCCACCTAATCGCATCCCATTGTCTTCCCGCGTTATCTCTTAGCTTAGGGTTCTTTCTTAGTTTAAATTTTCCTAACGGCCCTAGCGTGATGTTTATTAGCTTATAGCCTTCTTCAAGAATTTAATCTAATTAAAAAATATTTGTCCAAGTATTCTTAAATAAGTGTTCTTAAATTTTCTTATTTTCCGCGCAATTTTTTTATTTTTTTCTTTCATAAGAACCTTCTCCTGACAATAACAAACACAACAAAAAAGTGAAATCGGTTCAGCCGTTCACGCGTGATGGCGTGACCAAGGGAAATAGGGATTCATTTTTATATATATAGATATATATAGTAATATAGTATAGATATATTTATTGATATTTTATGCTTTTATGCTTTTCGCTCATTATGCTCATTATAAATCCTTAACTATAATAAACAACCTACAATACAATCGAAAACAAATAAAGAAAAAAGGGAAGAACTCATTAGGCATTGAAAAATTCGTCCGCATCGCTGTCAGTGAGAAAATTTCCCAAAAGGCTTGCAGCGTTGCCATGTTGGATGGCAATGCTGACTGCTCACGGGCCTAGTGTTTTAATCCCAAATGGCTCAAACATTATCGTTTGAGGCATTATAAAAATATCACAACTGTCATTTTCTGACAGCTGTCGTATTCAATTTCGAATATGCAAATTCCCTTAACGTAGTAAGCCCTTAGCGTAGTTCTATGTTCCACTGTATATTTTTACCTAGTAGGTAGGAACAAGAAATTTTTTCGTTGATAAAATATTGTATCATAAAATTCTTCTCTTTTCTTAAGAACCTCTGGCGCAGACAGGTTGGCCCATTCCTTGTTTGTCCAATTATAAGGCAACATCTTCTACAAGCTTTTCAAAAGTGGACGTCTGGATAAAATAACGATGAAAGGCTATAATATAATTTAGAAAACACCAACTTGTATATATTTTCCCAAGCAAGGCGCAGGTTAAAGGCTAAGCATGAAACTAGAAATTCAAAATGTTATGGATGAGAAAACTGGTTGTCAGCTCATAAGCGAGGGACCTGTTCCATTAAGTTGTACGTATCATATAGGTACCTACAAATATCAGATAGACGCGTCTGTATGTCTGTGTTTTAACCGCAATGGGCAGTTGATATTTTGCACAGAATTGGACTCTGGCATTTATTTATTTATTTATATATACTTTATTGTACACCCTAAAAATACATCACAAAAAACAATACAAAGATTACAAAATATACAATGGGCGGCCTTATCGCTTTATGCGATCTCTTCCAGGCAACCATGGAATGGACAGTGAAAAGCGTTGACATAAAATGGGTATGTCAATGGTGTGAACACAACTAAACAGAAAACTAAAATAATTAAACAGTTATTTATATCCTAAATAATATATACACAAATACATACATACCTACCTACTAAATATCCATATAAGACACAAAATTAATGACGACAGTACATAGAAAATTACAGTTCGGTTATGAGAACAAGATCACAACGACAAGTACTTAGTGTTCCTTCACGAGTCCTTTAAAAACATGTAACGTCTGCGCGCGTTTTATTTCAACAGGCAATGCATTCCACAACCGAGCGGCTTGGACAGTAAAGGAATGGTCGAAGCAAGTTGTGGAATGCATAGGCATTTTAAGCTTCAAGTTATCTGATGACCTTAAGAATTTCGTGTGGGAGTCACAAAGAAACTGAAAACGTTTCTTGAGATAGAGAGGAGTGGAGGGAGAAAATAGCACATTATACAAAAGAGAAAGAATATGAGCATTCCGGCGAAGGCGAATTGGTAACCTGAGCTTCACTCGAAATTCGGAAACATGGTCATATTTGCGCAAACCAAATATGAACCTTATACAAAAGTTTTGAAGGCGCTCAAGTTTGTCCAGTTGGTCTTGGGTAAGGTCAAGATAGCTGGCATCGGCATAGTTAAGGATGGGTAGAAGAAGAGATTGTGCAAGCGCAATCTGGGTGGCACTGCAGTCACCAACCCGCATGCCCAGCGTGGTGACTACGGGCATTAAACCTCACCATGGATAAAGTGCCAAAACAACGGCCCCCAGTTCCCGGTGGTCCCGCTATTCCTGGTCAAGGTAGCGGTCACGGTAACGGCGGGACGGGGGGTGCTAAGAATCTCCGGGTTACGGCAGGCTACCAACGACGACTACATCTGGCTACGTATAATGGACGTTCGATGAGGCTGAACCATCACCTTGCCGAACTAGAGGTAGAGCTAGGGCGCATTAACTGGCATATACTGGGGTTATCTGAAGTCCGAAGACAGGGGGAGGATACGATAACTCTGGAGTCAGGCCACCTACTCTACTTCCGCGAAGGTGATCAGCTCTCCCAAGGCGGTGTCGGCTTTCTGGTCAACAAGGAACTCACTAACAGCGTTGTGGAAATCAGTAGTGTGTCGACACGGGTAGCGTACCTTGTACTAAAACTCACTGACAGGTACTACCTGAAAGTGATACAGGTATATGCGCCGACTTCAACATGCTCTGACGACACAGCCGAGGCCATGTAAGTACGAGGATATTGCCAAGGCAATGCACTGTACGACTAAGGCCCACTACAACGTTGTTATGGGGGACTTCAATGCCAAAGTGGGATTACAGGAACGCGGCGAATCGAGAGTCGGACCCTTCGGTGTGGGGCGCAGAAATCACAGGGGGCAAATGCTGGTCAACTTTTTAGAATCGCAGGGGCTCTTTTTGATGAATTCGTTCTTCGAAAAGAAACCCCATAGGAGGTGGACCTGGCAGAGCCTCGATAACGTGACAAGGAACGAGATAGACTTCATCATGACGGATAAGAAGCACATATTTAGAGATGTCTCCGTGATCAATAGGTTTAATACCGGAAGCGATTACAGACTTGCCCGAGGCAGTCTAAATATCAACTTTCGAGCTGAGAGAATCCGAATGATGAGGCCTATCCTCCGACCTACGCCGCTCCAAGCCGCTCTAGGGTCCGAAAAGTACCAACTGGAACTTCAAAATCGATTCGCCCTACTGGAAACCACTGGCACCGTTGACGAGAAGGCCGACGAGTTGGTCAAGGCACTACGCGACGTTTCCCGCAGAGTTTTCCCGTCGCAGTGGAAAAGTAAGGTGTCCAAACTTTCCTCAGAGACTCTCGGACTTATGAGGGAAAGACGAGAGTTGCCATCCACGCAGCAGTCTTCGTCAGATAAGAGGGCCTTAAACTTAAAGATCAGAAAGCTGATGCGACGCGACCTTCGGTGCTCCAACACCCGCGACATTGAGGTCGCGATTGAGCAGAACCGAGGGTCGAAAGTGTTCGCTCAGCAGCTAGGACGGTCCCATCTGACGAAACTTAGAACTGGGGATGGCACAATCGTGACTTCGAAGTCCGAGATACTCGAGGAAGTGGAGGATTTTTACGGGCACCTATACTCAACGCGGACGGCAAAACAAGCGGAACATAGTGCGAATGACCATCGAGCCGAACTAACGCGCTACTACACGGAGGACATCCCAGATGTCGACCAGTGCGAGATTAGGGTGGCTCTCGAGCAGCTAAAGAACAACAAGGCACCTGGCGATGACAGAATAACGACAGAGCTCCTTAAAGCGGGCGGGGCTCCAGTCTTGACAGAGCTCGCGAGTCTCTTTAACTCCGTCATCCAAGAGGGTACAACGCCCGAAGAGTGGAGCAGAGGTGCGGTGGTTCTGTTCTTCAAAAAAGGTGACAAAACCTTGCTGAAGAACTACAGACCCATCTCACTTCTGAGCCACGTGTACAAGCTGTTCTCGAGAGTCGTCACGAACCGTCTCGCCAGGAGACTTGACGAGTTCCAGTCGCCAGAACAAGCCGGTTTTCGAAAAGGCTTTAGTACCGTAGACCACATCCATACTGTTCGGCAAATTGTACAGAAGACCCAGGAGTACAACCAGCCGCTGTGTATGGCATTTGTGAACTACGAGAAAGCCTTCGACTCCATCGAAATATGGGCAGTTTTGGCCTCTCTGCAACGATGTCGTATTGACTGGCGCTACATCGAAGTGTTGAGATGCTTGTATGACGCTGCCACGATGACTGTCCAGATCCAGGACCAAAAAACCAAGCCCATCCAACTGCTGAGAGGGGTGAGACAGGGGGATGTAATATCCCCGAAACTGTTTACCAACGCATTGGAGGATGTTTTCAAGACGCTGGACTGGACTGGACAGGGTATCAACGTAAACGGCGAGTACATCTCACACCTTTGCTTTGCCGATGACATCGTCATAATGGCAGAGACGCTGGAACAGTTGGACCAGATGCTGCACAGCCTGAATGGAGCCTCCCGGCGGGTTGGCCTCGGCATGAATTTGGACAAGACGAAAGTCATGTTCAACTCGCACGTCTTGCCGAATCCAATCCGCATCGAGGGTTCGCTTCTCGAAGTTGTGAAGGAGTATGTCTACTTAGGCCAAGTCATCCAGGTTGGTAGACACAACTTCAAGAAGGAAGCCGACAGGAGGATCCAGCTAGGTTGGGCGGCATTTGGAAAGCTTTGTCAAGTCTTCTCGTCACCTATCCCGCAATGTCTGAAGACTAAGGTCTTCAACCAGTGCGTCCTGCCCGTAATGACATACGGTGCCGAAACATGGATACTGACAGTTGGGTTGGTCCACAAATTCAAAGTCGCTCAGCGCGCTATGGAGCGGGCTATGCTCGGAGTCTCTTTGAAGGATAAAATCAGAAACGAAGTTATCGGGAAAAGAACTGGAGTTACCGACATAGCTCGCAGAGTAAGCAAGCTGAAGTGGCAGTGGGCTGGCCATATCTGTCGAAGGACCGATGGCCGGTGGAGCAGACGAGTCCTGGAGTGGAGACCGCGTATCGGCAAGCGTAGTGTAGGACGCCCCCCAGCTAGATGGACCGACGACCTTAGGAAAGTGAATGGGGTAGACTGGATGCGGAAGGCGGAGGACAGGGTGTTGTAGCGCAACATGGGAGAGGCCTATGTCCAGCAGTGGACTGCGATAGGCTGAGTTTATTGATTGAATCTTGGTGGCAGTCGGGAGAAAGTTACGCAATCTCTTCAAAGACGCAGCGGATGCAAATAGCTTACGGCTAACTTCCTGTAGCTGGGCAGTCCAAGAAAAGTTCTTATCAATAAATATTCCCAAGCTTTTGACTGTATCGCTGAAAGGAACAACTGTATTGTCAAAACAAACTTGGGGAAGAGTACTCCAGTCAATCCTTGAGACCATTCTTGAACTGCCTACCACCACAACTTGCGTCTTTATAGGGTTAACCATAAGTCCATATCTCTTGCTCCAGTCGCATATACGGGCCAGATCACGATTTATTTTTAAAATAGCCTCGGACAGATTCCCAAGAGGAGCTCGCGAGTAAATTTGTAAATCATCTGCATAAAGATGGACATTGGAACACTATCTTCCGCATTACAAAATAATAGTAACAGTTTAAAAAACTAAAAATCTCACAAAATGTGAGGTGCTTGATATCAATAAAAAAATATCTCAAAAGCACCCCACGCTTTTTTAAACTATTTATTTATTTTCTATTTTTTAGTTCGGCTAGCTGCAAAAGCCGGATTTTGTTTTTTTTTTTGCTATCTTGGTGATAATGACCAGGGATGTTGCGAATATTGCCATCCGCATCCGCAAATGCGGAGCTTCCGTATTGATTTGGACATCCGCATCCGCATCCACATCCGTAATAATCATTGCGGATATTCATGCGGATACAGATGTTGCACAGGTCGCGACAAGACAGAAAATTGACGTGGTCGGCGACTGGCGCGTGCCGTACGCACGTGAATATTGACCAATAGGAGCGAAGATTTCGCTCGGTGAAAAGATACGACGCCTTTTTATTGTGTAATGTGTATCATTTGTTTTGGTAAGTAAATCAGTCGTAAGATGTTGTTTAGTTGCGCTTATCGTATAAACATTTAATAAGTTTTTCGAGTATATTGTAAAATTGTGAATAGGTATACACAGCATTGTGCTCTTAAATAGTGGAGCATACATCGAGAAGAATTTAAACTATTATCACCAATAGCACGTAGATTTTTATCGACACCACCAGCCAGTGTTCCTAGCGAACAATTGTTTAGTAGTGTGGGTTTAATTTATAAACCTCTGCGTAACAGATTAAACCCCGCAAAGGCGGTAATTTTAATATTTATTAATTATAATGCTCTAATTTTCAATTTTAATTACTAAATATTTGATTAAAATATTAATAATTACTCTATTATTATTTCATTTCTCCGCTCACATAGTTTCTTATAATAAGTGTTAAGATCTGCATCCGCATCCGCGGATGTGGAAAAGTCGGAATCCGCAACATCCCAGATAATGACATACATTTATGAAATTATTGTATTGTCATCGGGCCTTGATGACACGGTGGAGCATACGGACACGGTGAAGCATACGAACACGGTGGATCATAGAATAAGGTGGAGCATACGGTGGAGGTGTGCCCTACCTGGGCGGAGCACCGCCGTGCCCTCGTGGAGGCGATCGGCGGCGGTGACCTCCCGCGCCCGGCCCTGGTGCGAGCCATGGTACGGAGCGAGAGGGAATTGGAAGCCATCACCTCCTTCTGCGAAGCAGTAATGCTCGCGAAGGAGGAGGCGGGTCGCGTGAGGGAGTGGCAGTCTCTGCGCCCTCACGTCCGCGGACTCCCGGCCACCGTAGGCGCGAGCTTGCGGGCGGCGAGCAATGCGTAGCTCGCCGCCCGGTAAGGACCAGGCTCGGGTCGACGGCGCGTAGTGTTCTACGCGCGAGATTCGTTCGAAAAAGTTGCCGTGGCCCTGGCATATGGGCAACTGAAGGAACACGGGTGGGTTTTAGTCATTAAAAGCCTGACATGCCCTCCCGCTTCGCCCAGAGCGGGAGAAGTAATTTGATGATTCCTCATCCAAAAAAAAAAATCGGTCCTTGATAAGTGTGCAAAGTCTCAAATTAATCCTACGTTTTGAAGAGGTGAAAATCACGTTCAAAGATTCCATTCCATGCATAGCTACATACCAAGCTAATAAAAGCTTGTTAAAAAGTGTTTCTTTACATCATTTAGACCACCAAGCTAGTTTTTGAATTTAAAACCCAATAGTTTTAACCACGGAATAAAGAAAACTAGAGGAAGTGCCCCTCACATATCGCGCGCGTGTCAACATTAAGCGCAGATGCGCAACATTTAGCTTATTCGCCGTCAGATACTTGTCGCGATTGGATGTCTCAGAAATACGCGAAATATTAGAAATTATGCCTTGTTGCGTGGTTTTGACCTGCAAAAATGAAAGCAGAAAAAAAAATGTATCTTGTAGAGGTGTATCGTACCATTGGTAAGTACTAAACTTTGTTAATTTTTAATATAATTGATTTTAATTACAATACCACATGTTATGACTTCAATGCAAACTATAAACAACCTTATACTTATTGACACAAAGTCTAAATGCACTTGGTCGTCATCTGGAAAATCACAAACTAAATTCTAGTAACTTCGACGCTACTCGATTAGGGATGGGACACATCCGTAAAGTACGTCGGTATCGATAGTTTTGTCTGATTTTAGTAAGGAATCAATAGCTCACATAGCTGGTTATATAATAAGACAGTTGATAACATAAGTGCATTGATATTTGCATTAGTGCTTTAGTAACAGAAAAACAAATCAATAATTACATAGATTTATTATAAGTAAGGCTAGAGGGGGTTATTATGCCCATCAGAATCTGTGATTAAGTTATGTCAGACATCCGAAATATTTTTATAAGACCGTCCGTCCGTCCGTCCGTACCGGACGGACGGACGGACGGTAATAATGCACAATGCACCAGTTTATTGGGTCATCAATATTCCAAAACATAAGCTATAACCAATTAGGGGATTGTCTTAATGAAAGCTATCACGGCAAAATATATTAATATTGGACTATCAAAATGGCAAATATTAAATAAATATGTATTATTTCGAGGTCAGTAAATATTTTTAGCACCATCTGTTATCGTTTCATTTATCGTTAGCTTCTGTCAGCAGCTTCGCCCGCGTACTTGATTTTATGAAAATAATATTACCCCCCTACATACAAACATACAAATACCTCTTTAACATTGATATTTTAATGATAATTAACCGTTTCCGTTATTAAGCATTTGTATGATGTTAACAAATTACTACATTGCTCACCCGAATAAATTACGTAACATCAATATTAATATATCGATATATGTCTACATCTCTAACTTTTTTTTTGTACTCACCACAAGAGATTACAAGTGCATATGAATATGACATCTATTTCAAAGGTGCTAGCGTTCTGAATAGAATGAATTGGTTACAGCGCCATCTAGCGTTGAGTTGCTGAACTCGTTGTAAACTTGTCTATTTAAAGTTTTTAGACGAAAAACGTCTTTATTGTTTGTGTCATGTCAAATAATAACAACTTTCATTCGTTGCAATAAGACACAATTTTTGAAAGCAATAAGAAGACGATTTATAAAAGTTGCGTTTGTAATTTGTAGCCAATCATATCACTGTTTTTTATGTGTGTAATGGAGAATTTGATATGTAAATGTGTGAGTTTGGCGACACTGGTTCTCGTGCTTAGCCAGTGTAGGGGCACTTCTCTGTATTCTGGTTTTAACATTGTTTTCTTCAATTTAATAAGGCACCTATTAATAACTTGTACTTTTTGTAATAAGGACTAATTAAATCTAAATAAAGTTGGAAATGCAAGGACTGGTTGAGCGCTTTAGGCTAGAACTATAATAAGGTCCCATAATTGTATTAAGAAGGCTAATTTCACAGATTTTTTTTTACATAAAAATTATGAAAGTATTTAATTCACGCACCGAATAATAAAAAGCCGGCCAAGTGCGAGTCGGACTCGCGCACCGAGGGTTCCGTGCAAACCTGTAGGTATTCACAGTTTATGCATAAGGCTTCTGTTTGTGAATTTAAATGTTATTTTTTTAATTTTTATATTTGAGTTGATTGAATGAAAGGTAAATTGCGGTTTTCGATTTATGACGTATTAAAAAAAACTACTTACTAGATCTTGTTCAAACCAATTTTCGTTGGAAGTTTATATGGCAATGAACATCATAATTTTTTTTTGTTTTATCATTCTCTTATTTTAGAAGTTACCTACAGGGGGGAGGACACACATTTTACCACTTTGGAAGTGTCTCTCGCGCAAACTATACAGTTTAGAAAAAAATGATATTAGAAACCTTAATATCATTTTTGAAGACCTATTCATAGATACCCCATACGAATTGGTTTGATGAAAAACATTTTTTTGAGTTTCAGTTCTAAGTATGGGGAACCCCAAAATTTATTGTTTATTTTTTATTTTTGGGTGAAAATCTTAATGCGGTTCACAGAATACATCTACTTACCAAGTTTCAACAGCATAGCTCTTATAGTTTCGGAAAAAAAATGGCTGTGACATACACGGACAGACAGACAGACAGACAGACATGACGAATCTATAAGGGTTCCGTTTTTTGCCATTTGGCAACGGAACCCTAAAAAGGCAAATTAGGTACCTATTCAAAACAGTTTCGGTGATTTACCGACCCCTTAATGGAAGTCTGACTCGCATTTGGCTGATTATTTTTTCTAATTGACTGGCAAACAACTGTGGCAACCATCATAATGAAAAAATACCTAATTCTACTTGAGTTTTACAGTTAGTCATCGCTCGCAACAAAGTAAGATTTCCCATAGGTACGTTATTCATTTTCAACGTCAAACTCTGAACAATATGTAATTAATTTAGTTTTACGTACACTATACTTGGATACCTATGTATTTATTGCAAATGCAAAGTTACATTGCTACATTGTTCTTGTAATGAAAAAAATAACTTTATTCTTAATTAGGTATTCTTAAAATAATAGTTTTAGTTAAGTACCTACCTACTGTGATATGATGACCATACATTAAATTTTTCATAGATTATTTTATTACAATTAGTACGTATAAGAGCACTAAGAGCAGTGGTGGCCCAGTGGTAATGGTCACGACTTATGAGCGAGTCGTGAGTTCGAATCGTGTAAATTGTGTAAATTATTTCAACACCATTGCTCTCAAAACAATGAAGGAAAACATCATGAGGAAACCGACATGTCTTAGAACAAAAAATTCGAAGACATGTGACATCTACCAACCCGCGTGGTGGATTATGGCCCACTCCCTCTCACTGAGAGGAGGCCTGTGTCCCAGCAGTGGGAATATTATAGGCTGCTGATGATTATGATGAGTACTTAAGGTAGATAGATATAGTTATTTTTACTAGCTCTATGATTACATATCCCCAGTTTCTGTCAACTTTTATTGATATCAGTATTGGCATTAAACTGCTGGCTTATTAGTTGAATCGTTCGAATTTATTCGCCCGAATCAAAATTTCATTAGTATATAATATATATACTAATTGTAATTGCCTGCTACGTATTTCAGGAGTTGTCGACTGGGCCAAAAATAAATTAACTTCGTGCGTGTCGCCGATAGAAAATAATGTTATTTAAAAGTGTTGATTCACCTGATTCCGAAAAGTAAAGTAAAAACGAATATGCCAAATTACTTGGAGTCATTTTGAGTAAGCAAAACTTTTTAACAAAAAATTAAACCGCCGAAAAACTGAAAAGCAAAAAATAATAAACCTTAAAATTATGAGTCGGCGCTATGAGTGATCTTAGTTCATTGATTTTTCAGCGCCGACTCAAAATTTTAAGGTTTATTATTTTTTGCTTTTCAGTTTTTCGGCGGTTTAATTTTTTGTTAAAAAGTTTTTATTTTATAATTTTTTGTGGCTTTAATGTACTTATAATACTTGGCAAGGTATACCCTATCCAATAAAAAAAGAATTATCAAAATTGGACTACTCTGTATAAAGTTATGCGTGGTTATACATTAAAATCAGTGAGTGAACAATCAATCATCCCCTATTTTCCGACCCTTAAGGTTTGATTTTGTTTTCCAAATTTATATGGGACCACCCTCGAAGTATACCCTTTCCAATACAAGAAGAATAATCACAATCAGACGACTATGTAAAAAGATACGCCTGGTCATACATAAAAAAAAAAAAAAAAAAATTATACGCGTCGAATTGATAACCTCCTCCGTTTTTTTTCGTCGGTTGAAAATGAGAATTAAATGTTTTTTAGTAAAACCTTTGGCAGGTTTTATAAGCTCCACCAAAAGATGCATTGGTGAAGCTCGACCTGAATCAATAAGTCGGCGACGTCGTGAAATGATGACCTCATAGAGATAAATACCACCCGTGTCTCCACTAGTCCAATACCTACTCTAGGGTGCAATCCGATACGGCTCATAATCCTTTCCTGTCCTAAGAGCACGTCTTCCCTACAATAACAGCGCCCCCGGTCTACTCTTTATATGCAAGGGTGTCTGTAGCACAGTGAAACAGGGCCTCAGGGCCTAGTGCAAATCTCGGGGTTCATTCGATTAATCGAGTCTGGTCAAACCACGCTAGGATTTCATTCATTCATTCATTCATTCATTCAATACTTCAGATAGGTTGAATAACTAAGAAAGTTATGATTTTATGAAACTATTGGTTACTAATTAGAATCATCATAGTTGGGGTCGGCTTTCAGTCTATCGGGATGATCACCACAACCCAGGTACTGGGTAATATGATACCCCTTGGTAAGAGTGGTTGTCAGACTTTCGGGCTTCTGACGACCCGTAACGACTGTCTATGATCTACGAAAGACAGCCGGGACTAATGGCTTAACGTGCTTTCCGAGGCACGGAAGGGTCTTGGTATGTAAAGGTCACCCATCCACAGAACAACCCCGGCAAGCGTAGCTTAACCTGAACGATCGATGGTTACTCATGATTACATTGTTTAATATAAGAGCAAAAGTGGTTAAAAGATACCTGTCTGAGGACTGTGAGAAAGAAATCACGGCGAAATATTTAAATTGCTGCTCACTTACGATTTTCAAAGGTCATCCGCCATATGAACCTTCACACGTTTTCCTCGTAAACAATGTCAGCAACTACATTATTTTATAAGGACCTTAACATCAATATTATTAAAGAAAGTTTTATATTAATATCCTCGAATTCAAAGAATAGGAAATACATGTTTTAAATGAATATGTAATATCTAAAAAAAATACATTAACTAGGCGTTGCACATACTTTGAGAAATAACCGAATATATAGGTAGGTACCGTGTACCATGTGGTGCCGGACGTAAAGAATAACACCACCCCATTTCTTCCCGTGGGTGTCGTAAAAGGCGACTAAGGGACTTACTAGAGAATGGGCAGCAGCGTTCTCTATGCATTTTACCACCACACTGCGATCGCCAACCCGCCTGCCAAGCGTGGCGATTATGGCAAAGCCCCCCATATTGGGGGAGGCCTAAGTCCAGCAGTGGACGTCTTACGGCTGAAATGATGATGATGATAATGATGATAGGTAGGTATAGGTAGTGAGTACAATGACGCAGTGACGCTACGGGTCACATATGTATATAATAACCCCACTAAATTCTGAACATCTTCGTGTTTCAGTATTTCATAAAATGTCTCTTAGTTCAGTGTGCCTTTTGGTAAAGGCCTCCTCTAACGACTTCCACTGAATCCTATCTCTAGCAACTCTTCTCCAATTTGGGCCCGCTGTGAGCTTTAATTCGTCTACCGGTGTTTGATGTTGCCTTCCCCTATTCCTTTTGCCATCTCTAGGGTACTATTCAGTCACAACTTTATTCCACATACCTTGAATGCCTCATAACATGAGGCCTGTCCATCTCCATTTCTGTTGGTCGATTTTGACAAGCATATCAATAACTTTCGTGTTTTCCTTAATCGGGTCACATAATTTAGTTCAATTAATTCATCATCATTATCTTTTCAGCCGTCCACTGCTGGACATAAGCCTCCACAATTAGGAGGAGGTTTGCCATAATCACCACGTTTGGCAGGCGAATTGGCGATCGCAGTATGGTGGTAAAATGCATAGAGAACGCTGCTGCCCATTCCCTATTAAGTCCCATAGAATTAATTACAGTAACAATTTATGCAGCAAACTATCTTGACTTGTTGATTCATTTAGATTAATTAGCTTCACAGGCTTATTATATCAGACCCATCTGCGAAGCTAATATTAATTCAATTAGGCTATCTAAACCGTGAGCTAACTTTCAAAATTTGTTTTTTTTTTTAAGTTTTTAGTTTTGGATTAAACGTCACTCTCGACAAAAGGACCATATGTTTAGAAAATAGTTTTGCAAAAGTATACTTCAAGTAAGTAATTTAACGCCTTTATTTAGGGACCCTACCGATTTAGTAAGTAGCTACTCTAACTGGTAGGCTAGATGAGGAGTCCTTTCGTAATTGTAACCTAGGTAAACGTGACAAAAACTGGTGAAAGTACGAAAATGTTGGCCAAAACTAGTATTTTTTTTACTATGTAAGAACTACGAATAGTTGTAACATGGCTACTTTGTTTGGTCAAACTATTGCGTCTATCTGGAGTGACGGTCGCAATGAACAAGTGAAACTTATGTCGTAACATCGATAGGTAGTGCGAGCATTTTAATCGTAGTTGTGACCGACTCCGCCAAGCCAGTACGACCCACATCTCTCAGGAAATATTGTAAATAATAAATAAGACGAATTTTAAAGTGATACCGTAATCTGTGAAACAAAAATAAATGCAATTTTGAAAGTGAAAGGATATTATTTTCAGCAAGGTAAGTTGTTAGTAGCTCTTTATTTATATCGGTAATGAATGATTCCCGATGACACTGACAACGATGCACACAGCTAGGTAGGTACTTAGGTACCTAGATAGGTCGTGTGTTAATAACAATAAAGATTAAATTATCATTAGTGTAGTGACAAAGAAAGTGAACTGAGAAAGTAAAGAGCCAGTAGGTAGTGAAGGGACACAGGAAATTTAGTTCACCTCTAAATGAAATTAGAGTTTTAATTATAATAGAGTGGTTTTATTATTCTTAATTGCTAGTCCGTGAGCAGTACTTACCTTGTGTAATCTATTTGACAGGTCACTATGTCACTTTCCAGGAATACCAACTATCACTTAGGTAGGTAAGCAAAACTGGAAAGAGTGTATAAAATATCGTGTTGTCTTTGTAATAAAAATATGATTTATTTATTTGTTATGTATTCACTGTCTGGGTCAAATCACAATTATCTCATAGCAATGTATTATATATTTTATGGCGTTCGCTATCGGGGTGCGGGCATAACACACTGTTTGCATAAATTATAATAATGTATGTCATTATTAAGTTAAATAATCTTGCTAACCACTGTGTTTATGTAGCACTGTCTGTATGTACAAGGGGAGGCCGGGAGAGTTGAACTCCTTTTAATT
This sequence comes from Aporophyla lueneburgensis, assembly GCA_932294355.1. Lineage (NCBI taxonomy): Eukaryota > Metazoa > Arthropoda > Insecta > Lepidoptera > Noctuidae > Aporophyla > Aporophyla lueneburgensis. The sequence continues at coordinate 12,038,783 of OW028746.1, read as the reverse complement.
TAAAACGTAATATTTTTGTCACAAAAAACATGTAGATAATCAGTTATAATGTAAAACTAGAAACGGTAGACATTCATAAAAAATTGTGATATGAGTCAAGTCTCCCCAACATCAGGGACTTGAATCGGAGTTTAGGGAGAGTTGACCTACCTTTTTTGGAATGGAAATCAGTTCCAAGCTAAATAACACATTTATTAACATAAATTACCACAAATTGAAGTTACCACACGTACTTGTTGTAAATAAAAGAGCAAAAAGTTATCAATATTTTGCAATATTCCAAAATTATTAAAAATAGGTATTATTTTAGTGCTTGCCCATGCTCTACCTCATATACGTTCTACAGTTTGCTCTTGTTTTCTGGCAATTACGTAGTTTTTATTTTACCTTTGGTTCTGGCTGGCTTGCCTTTATCCTCGATCTGGTAACTGGCAATAGCGAAATCCGAATTCAGAAAGTTTTTTAAGTACCTAGGTATTATATCTACTCAACAGAACACTTTTCCATTACAGATGAGTAATTCAAAACTAAGAAAATGGACTAGTAATAATAAATTACTGATTTTCTTCATACTGGCCGCTCTAAGTTTGTTCGTCTCTACAGTTGCATTAGCGACCATAGACAGAGAAGCGTGCGCACGTCTTATAGAACATGAAGTAATTGAAGGGAACATAACTAAAGCAGAAATGAATTCCACAAAAATGCAGGTTGGTGCCTTTTCTTTTGGGTCGAAAATGTTCAAATGACGTTTCCCGCTCTGGGTGGAGGGCAAGTGTGAGTCAGACTTTTACTGACTAAAACCCACCCGTGTTCCGTCAGTTCCCTGTGCTAAGGCCAAGCTAAGGCCTTGGTAACTCTTTCGAAGTAATTCGCGACCCTGGCAGGCGTCGGCCCTGGCGGACCCCTTCAATAGGTGCCTGCATTTGGGATTATTTCACGTTGCCCTATTAAGCTGTCCCAGTAGTGGAGTGAGACAAAGTATACTGTTAAATGTTTTGAAGTCCATTGTCCCACTAATCGATGTTGGTGACACAAATTAGGTGATCTGACCAGTGACCAAGTTCATGTCTGGCCGTTATAAGTAGTACGTTTGTCACCGAGTTTATTTCGGTATTTCTTCTAAGAGTAGGTAGTCAGATAGAAAATGCCGACCTCATCTACTTTTTAAAATATGATTAACGTGTAAAAGTGTACGTGCAAAACGACTTACAGAAATGAAATAAATTATTATTTAGCAGTTTAATATAGTGAAAATAAAAACAGTTTATATTTTATCTACTTTCTATAACTATTTAAAAAAAGTCGAGATTAGGATGGCTTTGAAGTATTTTAAAAACAAAGAGTCGAGTAGTGATGACATGGAAGTGCGGCCGATCTCTCGAAAGCCGATTGTTAAGCCTAGTCTTCAGCTGATTGATTCTATCATACTCGAACTCCTCGAGGGGAAACGCTAAAATATTGGAACAGAGGAGGGATGATGTTCTTTATATAAGGACGCGCTACTGCCGTTTTTAGGAATTACCATTTTTGTATCATCTTAGAACATACATCCAGAAAAACGAACAAGTGTTAGAAAAAAAAAACTATTTTCTGCATTACCTAGACTCGTTCCCACATATTATATTTTTTGGAACGAAGTTCCTTATGGCGCGTTGCGAAAGGGAGCTGGACGGAATTAAGGGAAAAAGTTGTAACGACACTTTTTAACCGACTAAAAGACTGTATATATTTTGTTTTGGAACGTAGTTTTTGGAAGAGAGAGAGAGAATATTTTTGTTGAGTGTATACAGGTTTTTTGTACATAATAAATAATAATAAAAAAAACAATAATGAATCCTGAAAAAGAACATCCGGGTGTCCCTTGACACCTCTCAAGTTTTTTTTCACATATATTTAATGAACACCGATGACTTAGTTACTTACTATTTATTGTGTAAGATAAACAACAATGTCATTATCTGCAGTCTTTTCGCTATTTTGCGGTTATTTTACCTTTGACAGCAATTCAACGGCATCGCGAAAAGATCACTGTGCTCCAAAATTATAGACTATCTGTAAACTGACTGTATTTTTTTTTTCAGAGTAAAAATTATTACCGGCTGCCAAGAACCGTTGAACCAAAAAACTATACACTTAAGTTGCATCCTAATATGTCCAGTAATACTTTTGATGGATCTGTAATGATAACAATAAGAGTAAAGCAAATTATTCAAACAATAACGTTGCATACTAATAATTTGACCATTTATACAGTTACCTTAAAAAATAGCAATAATCAAAGCATACCAATTGTATCTATTAACAAGACTCTAGATAAAAGAGAGCTGTTGATTATTCACTTAGAACACGAAATACACAAGGAATACTACCAATTGTTCATTCTATTTTCTGGTAGGTTGGATAATAAAATCGTCGGATTTTATGGAAGTAATTTAAAAAATGGTGGGTAAGTAGACAACCAATTGCATTTACAAACCAAACATAAGTTCAAATGTCAACCGTCGTTTAAATCTCCTACAGCGTACTATGTTACTGATGTTTTTAAATAAAACAACATACTTAATATGCGGCAATTATTTATAGGCGTATCAACGTAACCAACTTATACATGTTGGAGAAATATTACATTTTACCTTTTCAGGATAAAAGGCTTAGTTCTGAGCCTGAAACTGGTAAAAACAAGCATGAAATGTCACATTGACGGATGACTTGACATAATATGACATTTCAAAATAATGATCTTGCGTCTGCGTAAAATCAGCTGTGCAAATCAAAATATTACTAATTTTATCTAAGTTCAAGTTATTATTATAATTAATGTTATGGTCTCGCGGTTTATTAATTAAAAAGGGTTGGGACGTAATACATATGCCTCTCCGACATCGCAGTCGTAGACAGATATTTAGGTTCACCGATGTTCTAAATCAACAAAACCGGGTTAATTTTGCCACTGATACCATGGAAGATATGACTCTAAACGTGAAGCTAACTGATCGGCTCTCCCCGTTAGTTCGTCCTGTGAACTACAATCTTGAATTACGCCCTGATTTAGAAGCAGGCGCATTTCAGGGGAACGTGAAAATTGACGTTGTGATCAAGCAGGAGAGAAGATGGATATGTCTTCATTCAAAATTTCTGAATATAACTGAAGTACAGGTGTACAAAGGAACAGATGAGATCATGGTCTCAAAGTTTAGTGAAGTTAAAGAGGTGGAACAATTATTCATACATTTTGATTCTGCTCTTAGTGCAGGGAATTATAACATCTGTATTGAATTCAACGGAGACCTAACGAGAGATATTGTTGGGTTCTATTCCTCACGTTTGAATGATTCTAGGTAAATTAGAGCTGTATGATATACTTATTTAATGGATGCATGATTTACTAATAAAATATATAAATAACCAACAGTACTTAGGTACTTAAATTGCCTTCTCTTTAATAAGATGATTAAAAAAAAACACTGTTGGATGAGTTTAAGTTGCAAAATCTAACATAAAATCAAAAATAATTTTGCATTAGTCTCTACCCGGAATTCAATTTTTGAATAGTTTATTGATATGATAAAACAAATCTCATTTATTTAAGAGATTCTTACAAATATCTAACTGTTTCAGGAAAATGGTGGCTAGTAAGTTCCAGCCCACCTACGCCCGGCAAACGTTTCCTTGCTTCGATGAGCCAGACTTCAAAGCTACATACGATATAACATTGTGGAAGCCACCGTCCTACATCGCACTTTCCAACATGAATGTTAGCATCTTACAGTATTGCAGAATATGTTATGTTCCTTTTAGTAGTCCGATTTCAAAAATATTTTGAAACCTCATTTAAATTGAAATCAAAAGTCAGCCCTAAATTAGAAAAAAAAACGAATAAAAAGTCACCAAGTAAGGTTGATTGGTCTGCGTAGATTAATTTATTATTAATATTATATCCGAAAGGTCTGAACACATTTTGGTGGGACTTTCACTGGCAGTAATTGATAATTATTGATCTGCGTTGATTGTTTGTATGGGGCTGACTCAAAATGATTAATTTAGGAGCATAGTTAGACTAGAAAGATTTATATTTTGCTTTTCAGTTTTTTTTTTTGTTTTAACTTTTGTTTAATAGTCTTTTGAAGTATACAACTAGTCTTAATAATATTAACCTATTATGATCTATAACCCATTGATCTTTAACTACCAGTTAAAATAACAATAAATTCATTGCATATAATATATCATAAGAATATTAATATCTGTTTCCTCAGTTGACTCATATAAATGTTGTTACTTCAGGAAATATCATCAAAATTTGACAATGATGCTAAAATGGATCAGGTGACATTTGCAACAAGTGTGCCAATGTCCACATACTTAGCATGCTTTGTTGTCTGCGATTTTGATCACAAAGAAACTGAAATTAACACCGGAGGCATCGGAAAGACTTTCATACTTCGCTCATTTGCTCAGAAACAAGAATTGCACAAAATTGACTTTGCTCAAGACATCGGAAAGAGAGCCACTGAGTTCTACATCAAATATTATGAAGTACCATTCCCTCTGCCTAAATTAGGTGAAATATTTTATGCTAGTAATTTAAATTGCAGGTGTCAACATTTCTTGATTCAAATCATATTACTTTTTTTTTTCAATTAAATGTTACTGTTATGTAATAAAATTTTTTGTCATTGCGAGAAAAACCTGGTTGAGGCTGGCATGCAAGCGTGGGGATTGGTATGGATAAGAGAGGCCTATGCCCAGTAGAGGATGGAGTTGGGCTGTGGATAGTGATGATAGTAATTATTATTTTTTTGTTTAGCCTATACTGTCCCACTGCTGGGGAAAGGCCTCAAGGCCTTGCATATGGCTAATGTGACCTGCCCAATCTCAATTGATCCAGATGATACGTAATAAAATAATATAAACAAATGTTTCAGATATGATTGGCATCCCCGACTATGTATCAGGTGCTACGGAGCACTGGGGTCTGATCACTTATAGGGAAACTTCATTCCTCGTTGATGAAAAGAAGGCATCAGCAAGCAACAAAATTAGTGTTGCCAACACAATAACGCATGAACTGGCTCATATGTGGTTTGGAAACTTAGGTATCTGCTGTTTTAAAGTATTTTTCAATATTTTCAACCGACGAAAAAAAACGGAGGAGGTTCTCAATTCGATGCGTATATTTTTTTTTTTTTTTTATGTATGATCACGCATAACTTTTTACATAGTGGTCCGATTGTGACAATTCTTCTTCTATTGGAAAGGGTATACTCCCAAGGTGGTCCCATATAAATTTGGAAAACAAAATCGAACCCTAAGGGTTGGAAAACAGGGGATGATTGATTGTTCACTCACTGATTGTAACGTATAAACACGCATAACTTGTTACATAGTGGTCCGATTGTGACAATTCTTTATCTATTGGAAAGGGTTTACTCCCAAGGTGGTCTCATATAAATTTGGAAAACAAAATTGAACCCTAAGGGTTGGAAAACAGGGGATGATTGATTGTTCACTCACTGTCACTCACAACTTTTTACATAGTGGTCCGATTGTGACTATTCTTCTTCTATTGGAAAGGGTATACTCCCAAGGTGGTCCCATATAAATTTGGAAAACAAAATCGAACCCTAAGGGTTGGAAAACAGGGGATGATTGATTGTTCAGTCACTGATTGTAACGTATAAACACGCATAACTTTGTACAGAGTAGTCCGATTTTGATAATTCTTTTATTGTTGGATAGGGTATACCTTGCCAAGTATTATTAGTACAGACGCCACCAGGTCAAGCTACCCGAAACTGTCAATTTTTCCCAATGAACCTTGAACCTAATGCTCTAGGAATAAAGTCGAAAATCTATCAAAGAAATCTGACAGATTGTAGTAGCTTGATGTGTTGGCGTCTGTACATTAAAGCCACAAAAAATCATAAAATAAAAACTTTTTAACAAAAAATTAAACCGCCGAAAAACTGAAAAGCATAAAATAATAAACCTTAAAATTTTGAGTCGAGGCTGAAAAATCAATGAACAAGGAACACTCAAAGCGCCGACTCATAATTTTAAGGTTTATTATTTTATGCTTTTCAGTTTTTCGGCGGTTTAATTTTTTGTTAAAAAGTTTTTTATGTGGTATTGTTTAACATGCTTAGGTATATATCATACTGAACAAGATTTATGTATTGTAATAACTTTTTTATTTTATGAAAATATTTTTAGTGACAATGAAGTGGTGGGATGAAGTTTGGCTAAATGAAGGCTTTGCGTCCTACATGCAAGTCAAAGCCTTAGATACCATTGAGCCGACCTGGAAAGTTGTAAGTTATTGAATTGCATTAAAATAATCAGTTTCATCTGAAGTTGGAAAGCCTCCTACAAGGTGGACCGATGACCTTGTGAAGGCCGCAGGAATCCGCTGGATACGGGAAGTACAAAACCGGTCGATATGGCGGTGCTTGGGGGATGCCTGTGTCTAGTAGTGGACGTCTTTCGGCTGAAATGATGGTGATGATGATGAATCAGTTTCATCGGATATAGAATTAAAAAAATGAGATGAAAAAAAGAGCATTTATAAAATTGATCATATTTTCATCCACCGTTTTTCTGTTTTTTCAGTTGGACCACTTCCTAACTAAAACATTGCACCCAGTTCTGGTGACTGATGCTAAACTGTCAAGCCATCCAATAGTGCAAACTGTGGACACTCCTGATCAAATAACGGCTATATTTGACTCCATCTCATATAATAAGGTATGTTCATCCACCGTTTTTTTTTTTTGTTTAGCCCCTGGTGACATGAGTTACCTGCAAGCGTTGTAGGCTCTGCATTAGCGGAAACCCTCGCCCACCAAACCGCACTAAAGGTGCCAGTTGCAGCTCTAGTCCAGGGAGCCTTATTTTTTGGGTGGGTAATCATCAAATGACTCCGGGCGGAGACAGTAAAAGTCAAAGCGGCAGTCTTGCCGCTTTGGCTAAAACCCACCCGTGTGCCTTCAGTTGCCTGTGCCAAGGCCATGGTTACTCTTTCGAACAAATCGACGACCGAAACCGCGATCCTGGCAGGCATCGGCCCTAGCGGACCCCTACAGTATGTGCTGACATCTCTTTGAGGATTATTAACGTCCGCACGCATGGACTACGCAATGACGTCGTCGAAAATTATTTGTGTGCGGCGCGTATAAATGCATACATAATCAGCCTAGTAATGTTTCCAATGCTAAAAATTTAAGACTAATGTTACATTTATAGGGAGCGTCAATCTTAAGAATGTTGGAAGGTTTCATTGGACACGAGAATTTCCGTATGGGAGTGTCTGATTACTTGAAGAAGTTTGAGTTTGGCAACACTGTCACTCAAGACCTACTGTCAACATTGGAACCCTACTTCAAGAAGGATTATCCTGATTTAAATCTCTCGTAAGTTAACTTTTATGATATAAAAAAAAAAAATACAATGACCAGAAATTTGCAGAGAAAAATATTTATATCTTTACTTAATATTATAAATGCTAAAGTAACTCAGTCTGTTTGTTACACTTTCACGACTGAACCACTTAACCAATTTTGCTGACATTTGATACGGGGTAAGTTTGAACCCCAAAAAAAGACATAGGCTACTTTTTATTCCGTGACTTCGTGTCCGTTCGCGATAACTGACATTTACGTGGACGAAGTCGCGGGCAAAAGCTAGTCTATATATTTAAACATTCTAATTTTAGCAGTTAAGGTAAGTACCCTACTAATATGATTTGTTGCATTTAGAGACTTCTAAAATTCTACTGACTTGTTCCAGATACGTAATGGACACCTGGACGCGTCAGATGGGTTACCCAGTGCTAGAAGTAAAGATGGGTGACATGCCCAACACATACTTTGTATCACAGTCACGATTCTTAATTGACCCTGACGCGGCTTACACTAACGATTCTAAGTTCAAGTAAGTTGCTACTTATTTTGTGGATCAAAAGAATGGCGGATAACTGAGAAAACTTCTATGGTTTTCAACCAGCCAGTATGATACCCACAGGTAATAGCGATGGGCGAGAAGGGGATGGAGCTATACAGAACGTATAGCGTTGTCTTTTTTTCGCATGAATAAATTTTATGAATTTAACACTTTTATGATGAGCACTCCATCGCGGGTTGAGATGGATTCATACATACATACATACTAACACATACTTAAAAAAAAAAACTTGTATGGTTCCCGAAGACTGTCACTAGCCCCAATAGATATATTAAAACTAAATATGTGTGATATTTCGTGTGTTCTAGCTACCGTTGGTTTGTGCCTATAACATTCAAAACCAGCACCGTAACAAATGAAGAGATTGTATGGCTCTCCGATACTGCTCAAAACGGTAAGAGTTAGAGATGATTGAAATTCAAAGTTTGCCTTTAAAGAATTGAATAAGAATATTAGTTTTTTTTCTCAGTCAAATTAAGGGGCGATGAAGGCCATCGCTGGATAAAGCTGAACATTGAACAAGTTGGATATTACAGAGTCAATTATTCCTTACCTATGTGGCAGACACTGATTGAAGCCATGAAGTCTAAATCTAAACAGGTATGCACACAAATAAATATTAATAATCACGAACATACAAGTGCACATCATCTGCATAGCCTTTTCTCAATATGTTATGAATAAGTCGGCTTCTAGTTTAACGGGATGCAACATGAAGCGATTGCCTTACATACATACATACATACAACCACGCCTTTTTCCCATGGGGGTAGGCAGAAACCCATACATACACGCCGGTTGCGAGTACTACGCACCTGACCTTTCTGAAGAACATCACCAATAAGGTCACTATATGTCCTCCTAGGGCATCCCCTTCCGGTGTTTCCACTTACATCTGCCTTGTAAATACCTTTAGTGAGCCATCCTTCATTCATCCTCTCAACATGACCAAACCATCTAAGCATAGTTTTTTCAGTTTTTGTCACTACACCATTCTCTTATCACATCATTCCTCAGCCTATCATTCATAATCACACCACACATGCTTCGCAAGGAACGCATTTCCACAGCATTTATTCTACTTTCATGCTTCCAAGCGACTGCCTTCTTACCCAATAACTGCCTACAACTCAGTTATTGGGTAATACAATATCCCTTGGTAAGTTCAATTATTGCTGACATCTCTTTAAGGCGCATGTGGAACAAAAATTTACATATCAATGACGTCTGAGTCTGTGCCAGATTCAATTCTTAATTCTTCTTTTTACAGCTTACCCCAGCAGACAGATCAAACCTCATGGATGACATATTCGCCCTGGCTGAGTCTCGAGCGGTGCCATTCAATATGGCGCTGAACCTCACCACATACTTACTGGTGGAGAATGATCTCGTACCTTGGCAGACGGCTTCATCTATCTTCAGGAACCTCGCGGATAGACTGCAAAACACTTTGGCATATGACAACCTGATGGTAGGTACGCCTGGAATTTAGCTTAACAGAGTCAAAATAAATTAGCTTAGACAAATTCTGCAGATGGAATGGATATCGATAACTAAAAAATAGAATATACAAAATAGAGGGTTAATGACCGCTGGTAATATAATATATTTTAGGACAACCAACACAATGCTATCTGATCCCAAACTAGTCAGCGCCTGTACTATGGCAACCAGACAACTGATAAACATACTGTTACGCGCTGGGGTTCGGGATAAATTAATTTAAACCAATTTACCAAAACACACAACACAGTTTAATTAAATAAACACAAATATCGCAACTACAAGAAACGTCACTTGGAATCACTTGTTTAGCTTGTACTGTATCACTCGAATCGTATTCGCTCGCTTCCGAAATCGAACTGCCTGTCGGCCCAACAATCCGCTATTTATATCCCGAGCAGAACATTCTCGAACATTCGACACTGCCACAGCGTAGAAGCTTCTAGTAACTTCCATCGAACTGTTTAATGCCACTATTCGACAATAGATGGCAGTAGCGTCTACGTACAATTTCGTGTAGTACTTGCTACTCAATAACAGATGGCGTTAGCGTGTCATTTCCAGAAGTTTCCAACACTGCCCCGTCCTTAGATGGAATTAGCGTGATGTTTCTAGACTATTCGATTTACGTCACACTGCCCCTTTCTGAGACGGAGTTAGCATGATGCTTCTAGACTTTACGATCTACGTAACACTGCCCCCTCCTTAGACATGCTCGTCCCGAGCATCATTATTCCCGTAGTATCATGCCAATCCATCTACATGAATAATTTTAGACGCAGTTCGCATATCCTTTTACCGCCGCACAACTGGTGCATTTGCGACACCAATCCTCAACATCCTGTCGATAGTGGATCCAGTAGAACCGTTCTCTGATCTTCAATAGAGTCCTTTTTACACCCCTATGTCCTCCTGAACAACCGCTGTGGTAGTTCTGTAGAACATCTGGTACCTTTGCTTTCGGGACGACCATTTGCAAGTGACAGCTATCCCCTCGACCATTTTCCTTTTTGCGGCACAAGACACCATCCTGGAGCATCAAGCTCTCCCACTGTGCCCAATAATTCTTTGTGGTGGTACTCATCGCTGCAACATCACACCATTTCGGTTTGGGAGCATCAGCTTTAATCCACTCGAGAATTGGCCTGATATCTGTATCACGTTGCTGGGCATGCCGTAGGGTTTCCTTCCATTTGTCACGAAGGTCCAATCTTAGCACCCTAACAGGAACTACTTCCTTAGCTTCCTGTCTGACACAATGTTTGTACTGTTCAGGAGAAGGTCTTCTTGATAAAGCGTCCGCGTTACCATGGGATATGCCGTCATTGGCCTGTGACATCGAAATCCTTGGGGCTCTATTAATAGCAGCCAATACTCGCCCCGCACTCTTATCGCTTACGAATTTTTCTTGCTGTTGCGCTGTAATGTCGGACACCCTTCTAACCAGGGTGTGATATTCGCTGGCAGTGTTTCGCTTCGGGCAATTCGACCGGAGGTGGCCCTTTTCTCCACAAGTGTAGCACCTAGGGCTGTACCTCAAACGGTCACGAACAGGTGATCCCACAACCTCTCTGAAGCGATGGGCTCGATGATCATGCCTCACTGCTTCCACCTCCAACGCGTGGGCCAAGGCGTCCTTCAGCTTCTCATGGTGTCCAAGTCTCACAGCAGCTCTTACTTCCAGATCCCGTATGCCATCTATAAATACTTGAGTCAAAGTCCCTTCGATGAGTGCAGGCGTAGACCGATACGCCTTTCGGACCAACTTTTCAATTTCCAGGGCCCACTGCTGCAGATTTTCACCACTGCGCTGCACACGATCCCTCAACTGGGCGCGAAATACGTGCTCTAGGTGTGCGTCACCGTATCTGGATTCTAACGCCTCAACCAGCTGCTCGAAGGTAACATTTTTGCCAAGAGCCTCTAAGACGGTTAAAGCCTGGTCGCGAAGGGCCAAAGTAAGCGCGGTCATGGCTTGCCCTTTTGTCCAACCATTTGCATCCATAACGGCTTCAAACTGGATTTTGTATGCCGACCAGGAAGATGTTCCATCGAAGGTTGGCACTTTAAATCCACGCGCGGAAGGTGCAGCAACTACAGAAGCCACAGTCCCGTCTCCAGTCTTCAGATTTTCCAACGCTTTTTTTATATCAGCGATCTGGACTTCGGCCTCGGAGATACGATTTTCATGTACCTGAACAGTCTCCTTCATGGCTTTGATGTCCTTGCCAAATGTCGCGTGTAGATCTTTCAAAAGGAGAACCTGCTCCTCTTTATCACGCTGAAGCTGTTCTTGCAGGCGGCGGGTCTGTTCTTCCTGTCGGCGAGCCTGTTCTTCCTGTCGGCGGGCCTGTTCTTCCTGTCGGCGAGCTTGTTCCTCTTTGTCCTGCTGCAGCTGTTCCTGTAGGCGGCGGACCTGTTCTTCCTGCCGGCGAGCTTGCTCCTCTTTGTCCTGCTGCAGCTGTTCCTGTAGGCGGCGGACCTGTTCTTCCTGCCGGCGAGCTTGCTCCTCTTTGTCCTGCTGCAGCTGTTCCTGTAGGCGGCGGGCCTGTTCTTCCTGTCGGCGGGCCTGTTCTTCCTGTCGGCGGGCCTGTTCTTCCTGTCGGCGGGCCTGCTCCTGCAGCATCGCCATTAGCGCAGAAAGATCCATGGCTGGTGCTGCTGTAGCAACACCAGACGCTTGGGAGACTGGCTCCGTCATCGGCTGATTACCCCCAGGTGTCTGTCTAGAAGTTCCTTCAAACCGCCTCTGATCCACCTCCTGCTGGCGCTGACTCCTGGTACGGATACCTTCCGTATCCTCCTTCGGTAAAACTGGCATAATTTATCCCTTACTTCTGACACCAAATGTTACGCGCTGGGGTTCGGGATAAATTAATTTAAACCAATTTACCAAAACACACAACACAGTTTAATTAAATAAACACAAATATCGCAACTACAAGAAACGTCACTTGGAATCACTTGTTTAGCTTGTACTGTATCACTCGAATCGTATTCGCTCGCTTCCGAAATCGAACTGCCTGTCGGCCCAACAATCCGCTATTTATATCCCGAGCAGAACATTCTCGAACATTCGACACTGCCACAGCGTAGAAGCTTCTAGTAACTTCCATCGAACTGTTTAATGCCACTATTCGACAATAGATGGCAGTAGCGTCTACGTACAATTTCGTGTAGTACTTGCTACTCAATAACAGATGGCGTTAGCGTGTCATTTCCAGAAGTTTCCAACACTGCCCCGTCCTTAGATGGAATTAGCGTGATGTTTCTAGACTTTTCGATTTACGTCACACTGCCCCTTTCTGAGACGGAGTTAGCATGATGCTTCTAGACTTTACGATCTACGTAACAATACTTATATATTTCTAAATACATACATGTTATAGATAAATTACACCCAGACACGGAACAAATCATTGTGCTCATCACACAAAGATTTGTTCTGGGTGGGAATCGAACCTACGACCTCAGCCTTAGCAGTCAGGGTCACTAACCACAACACTAACAGGCCAGGGTAGTGTTGTTGCTTTAAGTTTTAGTTGAAAATATTTTTCTTTTGATTTGTCGAGTTTAGATATCGATAGTATCACATCTGTCAAGAATATTTTAGTTACCTTCTAAAAACAAATCCAGTTTTCTTTAAATAAGGAAATATTTTGTTATTATTGTTAACAGAAATACGTTCAGCGCATTATTCGGCCGATTTACGTGAAACAAGACTGGGACGCCGAAAATTTGCCCGTTCAAGATAGGTATGATATAAAATGTACTATTTTACTGATTTTGGTTGCCATTTAAAAAATTCATCTGTGTATTATTTTTACACCATCGTTTGTCTAATCGTCATCATCATATGCTTAACCCTTTCCAACTTTGTTGGGGTAGGCTTCCAGTCAAAATGAATGCAACTGAATACCAGTATTTTATATGAAGCAACTGCTTATCTAGTTTCCACAACCGACCTACTGGGTAATACGATACCCCTTGGTCTAACTAGTTATCAGACATTCAGGCTTCTGACGGCCGTAACGACTGTCAAAGATGTATATGGGTCTTTCTACTTTTTACCGACAATGGTCTGTCCTTCGTCGTGTTATGGCATCTCGTTGGAGTATTGATATTTCATCATCATCATCATTTCAGTCGTATTACGTCCACTGCTGGACATGACCTCCCCCAATTTGGGGGGCTTTGCCATAATCGCCACGCTTGGCAGGCGGATTGGCGATCGCAGTATGGTGGTAAAATGCATAGAGAACGCTGCTACCCATTCTCTAGTAAGTCCCGTAGACGCCTCTTACGACACCCACGGGAATAAAGGGAATTGATATATTTACGGTTTTTTAATTTGGTTCAAATAAACGTCCGTATTTTTCTTACCTGTTAATATTAGGTCTTTTTCTATGAAATTGCCGTTCTGCGGTACTGGCCATTTCAAATCAAAATAATTTTTGTTTGTCTAAGAATTCTAATTTCAAATTAATTTTATTTTAAAAACATGGAATTCTTTTTCCAAAAGTAGTCATTTGTTTATTGATTAGTGTTACATTTTCATCGCATTTCAATCTTTTTCGTCATCATGGATACGTAAAAAATTCGAGTAATTATGGAATATGAGTACCGTCGTGGCAGCCACGCGGCACAAGCGGCACGCAACATCAACGACGTTTGCGGAGCTAACACTACAAACCAACGCACCACCTGTTATTGGTTTGCTCGCTTCCGTTCTGGAAATTTCGACCTGAAAAATGAACCTCGCGGTCGTCCGAAGACTTTGGTCGACAATGACGAATGAAAGGCGATTGTGGAAGCTGATGATACACAATCTACGGCTGAATTAGCAGCAGCTTTCGACGTTAGCGTCAAAACAATATTGGTCCATTTGCGTCAAATTGGCAAGGTAAAAAAGCTTGACAAATGGGTGCCCCACGAACTCAATGATCGCCAGCGCGAAGTACGCGTCGAACCGTGCCTTGCACTGCTCAACCGGGAATTTTGAACCGCATTGTTACCTGCGATGAAAAATGGATTCTGTTTGATAACCGCAAGCGCTCAGCAAGTTGGTTGGATCCTGGTTCAGCACCTAAACAATGCCCTAAACGAAAACTTACCCCTAGAAAAGTAATGGTCACTGTTTGGTGGTCTAGCGCCGGTGTGATTCATCACAGCTTCTTACCAAACGAGGTGAGCATTACTGCAGATGTGTACTGTGAAGAACTGAACTCAATGATGGAGAAGCTGGCACATCTCCAACCAGCATTGGTCAATTGCTCGTCTCCGCTGCTACTGCACGACAACGCGCGACCTCATACTGCACAGCAGACGGTCTCCAAGTTGCAAGAACTGGGGTTGGAAGCTCTCCGTCATCCGCCCTACTCACCAGACCTTGCGCCTACAGACTACTACTTTTTCCAGAATTTAGATAACTTCTTGGCGGAAAAAAAATTCAATACACGAGAGGCAGTACAAAATGCCTTTGAAGAATTTGTTGCCTTCCGTCCAGCTGATTTTTTTAAGAAGGGCATCAATAAACTGCCACTGCGTTGGCAAAGATGCATTGATTGCAAGGGTGATTATTTCGATTAAGTAATACAAATAAAAAATACATGAAAAAAATTCGTTTAATTTTTTCATACAAAACGGCATTTTCATAGGTAAAGACCTATTATTATGTCATTTTTCATTTTCTCTAACCAGCATATTTAATACGGATTTTTGCCGTAGAATGCCGTGACAGAGTGGTAAGTCGAAATATGGTCTCCACAGAAAAAGGCCACTCTATCACATAATTTTTTTCTAAAACAAACATTAAAAAAGAAAACACTAGCCGGAAAGAAAATTTTAATTAGTTCTTATGAAAACACAGATGCATTTTTTTTAATCCGTCACAGAAACCGCTTTTATGGATAGTTCAAAAACCAAAAAAACGGAAAAACTTCGTTTCACTGTTGATAAAAAAGAAGAACGACCCATATACAGATGGTCACTCATCGACGGAACTACCGCGGCAAGCGTAGCTTAACCTATTTAATCAACCCGTGCAGCTGATATCACTTAGTCGCTTGTCAAATCATTCCATAAATAACATATACTTAAGATAATATGTGGGCAACAAATAATTGCCAGAATTACGAAAAATATTATTCCTAAACCAAAATTCAAACTTGACTATAATACTTGTTGCAGTTTACTACGAACAATGATACTGTCATTGGCTGTGCGTTATCAGTTACCAGAGGCTGAAGAGAGGGCTAAGACCATGTTCCATGTCTGGCTAAACCGACACGGCAAGTTTGAGAGCACGCCCATCCAACAGGATCTAAGGGATCTTGTGTATTTTAACGGTAATTGTCTATACAATACTTTAACTAACAAAAAATCTACTAACAGAGGGTATTTACTAAGCAGATGTGAGTGGAAACGGCGGGAGCGGACGCTCTGACCGTTCTGGTCAGAAAGACCAGGTGCGTAGTACACGCATCCGGCGTGCGTGTATGATCCGATGTGTGAACATAGGCGAAGCAAAACGACTGTGTAAGTATCGTACCTGGATGCGTTCTATAGTTTCTGTCTACCCTCATTTGATGAAGGCGCGAGTTTATTGTATAGTATGTCATGCCCATTTCTTCCCGTTTAATTAGTACAAGCTAGCTAGACAAAATTATTTTTTGAGGTATTTTGCTTCGTGCGGCTTTCTTATGCTGTTCTGATGCGGTTTTAGCACAAAATATCCAAATAAAAGAATGAAGGGTTACGTGTACCAACAAAATAAAATATGGCAATAGATATTTCGTATAATGACTGACAGATAGCAAAAAAAAAAAAACAATAAAAACAAATTAACAACAGTCATAAAAGACTCAACTGATATGAAGCGTACATTGCTTTACATTTTCTTTGTCCCTTTCGTCTCGAAGTTGCCATTTTTTAAAGGAACATATCCAAGCGTGAAGGAGAGATATACCAAAACCAAGAATTTCTTAATTTACTACAAATTCCCTAGACATCATCATTCATAAATTTAGGAGTAGCTCCACAAATGAAACATTTTTGTGGTAATGAAGTTTCAGTCATAGCGTTACACACTTTACCGTCAAGCATCGTGAAAAGTAATTCGTGTTTGACGGATACCTCTTTTTTTTTTGGATGGGAAGTCATCAAATGACTTCTCCCGCTCTGGGTGGAGCGGGAGGGCGTGTCAGACTTTTACTGACTAAAACCCACCCGTGTTCCATCAGTTGCCCATGTGTCAGGGTCACGGTATCTCTTTCGAACAATCACGCGACCCCGGCAGGCATCGGTCCTAGCTGACGTCTCTTTGAGGCGCGCGTGACGCGCCATCGACCCGAGCTTGGTCCTTACCGGGCGGCGAGCTACCCATTGTTCGCCACCCGCAAGCTCGCGCCTACGGTGGCCGGGAGTCCGCAATCGACTCCCGACGCCCGGGGCGTCTCCTCCTGCGGTGGCTAGGGACGTGAGGGCGCAGAGACTGCCACTCCCTCACGCCCCGCCTCCTCCTTCGCAAGCATTACTACTTCGCAGAAGGAGGTGACGGCTTCCCATGCCCTCTCGCTCCGTACCATGGCTCGCACCAGGGCCGGACGCGAGAGGTCGCCGCTGCCGATCGCCTCCATGAGGACACGGCGGTGCTTCGCCCAGGCAGGGCACACTTCCACCGTATGCTCCACCGTGTCCTCTGGACGATCATCATAATGGAAACACCTGGGCGTATCCTCCCGCTTTATCCTGAACAGGAACCCACCGAAGCACCCATGCCCGGTGAGAACCTGCATCAGGCGGAAGGTGAAGACGCCGTGGCGCCTCTCTATCCACTCCTCAAAGAGGGGACTTACCGCCGCAATTGTGGCGTGCCCAGACGGATACCTCTTAAATATCTACATTACCTAATGTTGGTACCGATTGGTTTATTTCCTCTAAAAGCTTACTAGTTTCTGTGACAGTAAGATCAGTAGTTTCTGTGGAGAAAATACATTTAATCGGTCGACAATACATAGTAGAAGATGGTCTATTATTCTGCCAAACAACGATACCACTATTGTCACGTAATTGAAGTGGTACAAATGAAAAAACAAACACTCATCTGTGTTTTCACTGTTTGTGAATTTTTGTTTGTAAATGCTATGACCGGAACTTCCATCGCACCCTCACTTGCTAATAAGAGAGAGGGATAAGCCAGGAGTAACAGATTTTAAAACTTTACGCTGTTCAAAAATTAGGCGTTCAGCGGTCTTATCTCGCCTGTAGCTTAATTTCTGCACGCGTTTCGGTAATACGAATCTGTTCTTCGGGAGGGTAACAATCAATTTTTGCCTGCCTCACACTATGAAATGATGGGAATACCAGATGTCCCGCCACTTCTTGTTTGTTTATAAGAGTAGCTTAAGAGGCTACGTAATATGCCAAAGCCTCCTCTTCCGTCAAACACATTGATTCATCGCTTACACACACACATCTTTTCATAACTTGGCACTTCTCAGGACTCTGACTAGCTTCTTTAATTACGGATGCCAAATTCCGATGCCCGGATATTCGCGCCGATTTACGTTCACGCGCCCCCTTTTCGTTTTTTTTTCACTTGCTTCAGTGACGTCCACGGATGCAAACCCAGGGATCAAATCCTTGCTTGTTGATGGTGCGGAGTGGACGATGAACACTTTAAAAGTAAAATCCCCAGAAAACCACTCAGAATTCTTCGACAAGAAGTGATCGCGGCGCTTTTTACATGTTTCCCATTTTTCTGCGCACTTGGATGACACTCCTGCAATTTACATTTTCATATTCCTCGCAGAAGCTTCTGTGATGCTTGCAAGGTCATTTGTCATCGACAGAGAATCATAAAGTCTACTATTACTATTCTCTTTGGGGTGTACAAACACCCCAGAAGCTACAAGGCCAATGCCGGAAGGCATTCATCAAAAACCCGCCATTTTTGAGACAGAGACTTCGTATTCTGAAAAACTGACAAAATGACCAAGTTGCACTAAAGTGCGAGGGCTAAAATGAGTAAAATCTAAAAACTAATACATTAAAATACAATTTTATACAACAAAACAAACACAATACAATAATACAATACAATAAACAAATACAATAAAACAATAACAATAACAATACAATACAATTTAATAACACAATACAATACAATACAAAATACAATACAATACAAAATACAATACAATACAAAATACAATACAATACAATTTAGAAATACAATTAATACAATTTTTAGCCCGGGTACATGAGGATACAAGTACTTTCTAGTCTGATGAATTCAGAGAATCGTCAAAAATCATCATTTTTTTTAACATAAATTGTGCTTAAAGTATGTTAATTTTCTAATAAGAATTTAAAAGTACATACCTTTAATTTGAAGATCCATCACTAACACATTCAAAAAACTTATAACTCACTGATATATGATGTTATTTCGGTAAGCGCAAAAATGCAATAATTATGTAAATTATTAACCCTTTCTTTTTTCAACCGACGAAAAAAACGGAGGAGGTTCTCAATTCGACGCGTATATTTTATTTTTTTTTATGTATGACCACGCATAACTTTTTACATAGTCGTCCGATTGTGATAATTCTTTTTTATTGGAAAGGGTATACTCCCAAGGTGGTCCCATATAAATTTGGAAAACAAAATCGAACCCTAAGGGTCGGAAAACAGGGGATGATTGATCGTTCACTCACTGATTGTAATGTATAACCACGCATAACTTTATACAGAGTAGTCCGATTTTGATCATTCTTTTTTTGTTGGATAGGGTATACCTTGCCAAGTATTATCAGTACATTAAAATCACAAAAAATTATAAAATAAAAACTTTTTGACAAAAAATTAAACCACCGAAAAAACTGAAAAGCATAAAATAATAAACCTTAAAATTTTGAGTCGGCGCTGAAAAATCAATGAACAAAGATCACTCAAAGCGCCGACTCATAATTTTAAGGTTTATTATTTTATGCTTTTCAGTTTTTTCGGCGGTTTAATTTTTTGTCAAAAAGTTTTATACTCACCTCATTATCTTATCAGCAGTTGATACTGGTGCAAAACAATTGTTAGTATTGGGACAAGTAGGGATGTGGCTAGTGACTCAAATTCCATGAAATTCAGTATTGACTTTTGCCTAGCTAGGTTGTTCTGATGAAATCACTGCGTAGGTGTCGTAAACGGCGACTAAGGCAATTACTAGAGAACGGGTAGCAGCAGAAGTAGTTTTTTTTTTAATTTTTCTTCCATCGCCATCCCAACTGCCAAGCGTGGCGAGAATGGCAAAACCCCCCAAATTAGGAGAGGCTCATGTCTAGCAGTGGACTTCTATCGCCTGAAATGTATTTTTTTTTTTAAATTGTGTATCCAATTAATTTTACATACTTATTTCTTGTCCCAGGTATGAAAACAGCTTCTATGGCAGATTGGGACAGTCTGTGGCAATTGTACCAAAAAGAGGAGGATGTCCAAGAGAAGATGAAGTTACGAAGAGCATTAGCTGCACCTCGAGACACCACCATATTGCGCAAGTTAGTACTGGCTATTCACCATCTATTTGTCCCTTGTGGTGCTGGACGTAAATAATAGCACCATCGTCCCCCCAAACTGGGGGAGGCGTAAGTAGAAGAGTATTCAAGATATTGTTGATATGTTGAAGAAGACGAACCCAGACGACGTGCCAGATTTCGTGGCGAAGGAGCTGGGTAAGCTGGCTTTTTTTTCTGGATGGGAAATCATCAAATGACTTCTTCCGCTCTGGGCGGAGCGGGAGGGCGTGTCAGACTTTTACTGACTAAAACCCACCCGTGTTCATTCAGTTGCCCATGTGCCGGGGCCACGGTATCTCTTTCGAACAATCACGCGACCCCGGCAGGCATCGGTCCTAGCGGACCCCTTCATGGGTAAGCTGCCTCCCGTCACGTTCGATCACGTCGACGTAACACGGCTGCTAAAGAACATCACTACCTTGAAAGTGGAGATGATCAAGATGCAGTCCTGAATGGAGGTTGCGGAAAAAACCAATACTGAACTACGCGCAGAAATAGCATTATTCCGCAAAGTGGGTTCAGTAATTGGGTCACCTGAGGCCTCTAAGGTGAAAACACGTCATGGGGCGCAAAATGCGTCAATCGGCAGTTTTGCACTGGCGAACACAAGTGCGTCACCAGCTGCCGATAATGTAGAGGCTAGTAAAAAGTTTTTTTCTCTCCTAGATTCCTACTAATGGCCTGGGACGAGACCAACATCCGCAGTCAGGACTACCTGAACGTGGTGGCTCAGATCAGTGCCAACCCTTCAGGCACATCACTCGTGTGGGACGACGTGCGCTCCCGTTGGCCTCAGCTCGTCCAGCGCTTTACGCTCAACAGCCGCTATCTAGGCGGCTTGATACCTAGCATTACTGCGAGTTTCAACACTGATTTGAAGCTTAAAGAGGTAGGTTTAGATTCCATTTTTGTGTGATCAGCATTATTGAAACGGCTATAGACATATGGACTTTATTTCGTAGTAGTAAAAGCGATTTTTGTAATTGCGGTGATCGTGTGGTATGCGGCCGAGGTGGTTGCAACTGATGATACAGTTCACGCTTAACAGCCTGTATCTAGGCGGTTTAATTCCTGGCATTAAAAGGTAGGTTTAGATGCCATTTTTGTGTGATCAGCATTCAAACGGCCATGAAAATGTAGACTTGGCAGTGCTTTTATTTCATAGTAGTAAAGGCGATTTTTGTTATTGCGGTGCTTGTGTTGTATGACGTGCGGTCAAGGTGGCTGCATCTGGTGATGCGCTTCAAGCTTCACAGCCGGTATATAGGCGGCTTGATTCCTGGCATTACTGTGAGTTTTAACACTCATTTGAAGCTTAAAGAGGTGGTTTAGAAGCCATCGGAAATAGCCTTATGTTAATAATAATAATAAATCTTGTGTATGCTTAAAATACAAATCAAAATCTTATGTATGCTCACTAGAGAATGGGCAGCAGCGTTCTCTATGCATTTTACCACCATACTGCGATCGCCAACCCGCCTGCCAAGCGTGGCGATTATGGCAAAGCCCCCAAATTGGGGGAGGCCTAAGTCCAGCAGTGGAGGTCTTACGGCTGAAATGATGATGATGATGATGATGATGCTTAAAATAAGGTATACAATGGTGATGGCAGATCATCCAATTTGTTCGAAGTCTTCGTCATCTGATGATGACGAAGTATTGGTCAAAAAAAAAGTCTGCTGTCATAAATGTATTACATTTTATTTGAATGTTGGCAGTAGTAGAAACCAATTCCGTGTGGTACCGCACGTAAAGAATAGCACCATCCCATTGATTCCCGTGGGTGTCGTAAAAGGTGTCTAAGGAAGGACTAGAGAATGGGCAGCAGCGTTCTTTATACAGTTATAAAACCGACTTAAAAAAAAAATACTACAAAGCGAAAAATTAATTTAACTCCGGAAGTTGGAATTCTCCGGAGTTTGGCAAAAAGTAAAAATAGTTTTATCCATAAAGTACGCTTCATTTACAGATGGAAGCATTTTTCGCTCAATACCCCGAGGCGGGCGCAGGCGAGGCCGCTCGGAACCGCGCGCTCGAGACAGTTCGCAACAACATACGCTGGAACTCCTATCATCTCAACCAAGTAGCGTCATGGATCAACACCAACCATCGCGCTTAATTTGTAGCGTTTAAGTACTTAACATCAGGGTACTAAACGTGGCATTAACACGTTGAGTGCCAAACACAGATTGATAGTTAATCCGATATGGCCACAGATTTAGAGCGCATACAAAATTGTTAGTAGCGATATCGCGTGATCGGCCATAATGCAGAGCCGACTAATCACGCGATATCGCGTGATCGGCACTCAACGTGTTAAAACTGCGTTTACAAAACATTTATGTTCGTGCATCGTCAGTCTTGAATCGATTCTTTCGGGAATATAAAGCTGTCCTCACAATACCTGCTCGATGATGTTTCATTATGTCATTCAAATTTAACCTAAAGTAAGCTATTAAAATCCTGGGGTCTTGCCGTGTAAATATATTGTACTGAATTTCACTTTATCAGCTGGTCAATAATGTAATTTGAATTTGGAACCATCCATTGTAAATTAGTATGAAAATGATGAAAAAAAAAAAACTATAAAATCAAATTGCTTTTTATTGCCTCTCAGAAGGTGTAAAAAGTAGAGTTTTTTCTAATAAAGTCTTGGGCAAGTTGATTCAAACTTGCCCAAGACTTTGACTGATCTCAGGATTCTACTCTGAGATCCATCACTGCAGTCAGGAGCTCTAAACCTTCGTAACGCTCAGGATCCATGTAATACCCGTGATGAAAAACACTTGACTGGCCTGTTAGTCT
This sequence comes from Aporophyla lueneburgensis, assembly GCA_932294355.1. Lineage (NCBI taxonomy): Eukaryota > Metazoa > Arthropoda > Insecta > Lepidoptera > Noctuidae > Aporophyla > Aporophyla lueneburgensis. The sequence continues at coordinate 12,015,948 of OW028746.1, read as the reverse complement.
AGTGGTTAGTGACCCTGACTGCTGAGACTGAGGTCGTGGGTTCAATTCCCACCCAGGACAAATCTTTGTGTGATGATCACAACTAAAAAAAAAAATATCTTTGGACAACCAACACATCGTTGTCTGATCCCAAACTAGGCAGAGCCTGTACTATGGTAACCAGACAACTGATAAACATACTTATATATTTCTAAATACATACATATTATAGATAAATTACACCCAGACACGGAACAAATGATTGTGCTCATCACACAAACATTTGTCCTGGGTGGGAATCGAACCCACGACCTTAGTCTTAACAGTCAGGGTCACTAACCACTAGACTAACAGGCCAGTCATGCGGGCGGGCCGTTTGTTCTGTGTCTGGAACACATTTCAACACAAATGTACTTACCAACGCAAGAAATTAAAAAATACACGTGCAATATTTATTTGCTCTGATAACACTTTGGAAACCTGTCTGTAACTCTGATTTTTTGGCTATGAAATAAAACTGAAGTAAGATTAATTTGTACTTTTATTTGACTTCTAGACAATAATTATTATATTTATACAAGACCTTCGACGAATCACATTCTTTAATTAAATCAAAGGGTGCTAGTGACGTAGGGGTGACGACTTTATATCGATTTCGCAGATGGATTTTCTAAGACGCGCGAACCGAGCGAGCGAAGCGATCGCTGCTATCAATTCTGTCGCAGTTACTTATCTATTTAATATTTTAGGACGGACTTTCACACATCTGATTATTTTATCCTAATTGTCCTTGAAATCCCGGTTTTCTATTTCGACAATATTCGATTTATTTCTGTTTCGGGGTGTTTCTTCAAAATGAGCGAAAAACATGTTCAAGTCTAATAAAAAAATGTAGGCTGTAATTTTTTTAGAAAAAAGGCATAACTTAGCTTCCTATTATAATTTTAAAAAGAGGCACTTCCTCTTTGTGAACATAATTAGTTTAATTCTGATTCTATTTTATAAAATATTTACCAAACGTCATCACCCACAACGTCCAAATCACGCACATTCTTAGTTTATCAAAAATAATTTAATAATGGTGCCTGAATAACCAATTTAATGTACGTAAGTTTTATAATCTTTATATATATATAAAAATCTTGTGTCACGATGTATGTTGCCAATAAACTCCAAAACTACTGAACCGATTTCAATCAAATTTCACATGTACCCGTATTTTGGTCTAACTTACTGGATAGGATAGTTATCATCTCAATTATTCGCTTATGTCGTGAATGTAAACGAATAAAATGTATCAATTAATTGTTTCTTATGCAAGTGTTTATTTAATGTTTAGTTTTATGAAGTTCTCATAGATGGCGGTATACGTTGATTCATCAATAAAATTCTTCAATATTGTTTGACATCTAGGTTGCAAATACACCCAATAGATGGCGCTGTGTTCTGTTTCTTAGAATATAAATTCTATTACTTTATTTCACGTAATAATTATTTATGTTCACGATATAACCGTATTATTTTAATGGTTTGTGACTGATATTTTTATAATTATACTGCGTATTATGTCACAATATTATTACCATTAACTAAAAAAAAAAATGTACTATTGTATTAAAGTCTTGGCGCCAAATTTTAATCAAAGTTTCAAGATCTGGCCATCAAATTCTATCGAGTCGCCATCTCTGGTTTGAATGTCCAAAGCTTTGGTATCTCATAATTTGGGACACATATAGTTTAGAGCCTGAGAAAGGACATAGGCTACTATTTTTATCCCGGTAGTATGTTCCCGCGGGATAATTCCCGACCTCCACGCGGGCGAAGCCGCTGGCAAAAGCTAGTAGTAATATATGTTCTTATTTTATGCATAAATAAGTGCCGATTCAAAAAACAGAATATATTATTTTAGTCGAAAAACGTTTGGCATTTGTTTTCTGTCATTACACGCAACAGGACAAAAAAAGGTTAAAAAGTGACACTTTGCTATATAATCCGCAATCCTGCGTGATGTCCCCCCGCACCCCCTTTCGATAGTTAGTTGACCTTGAGTTCTCGTCTGGCGTGCGCGTGTAGTTTGTGAATAAAATTGGAAAAAAGTGTTTCTACGCAGCCTTCGTCAAGAAAAACATCATTACCGGAATTTAGGATTACTCGGTGAGTTATTTATGTATGCATTTTCATTATTTCAGTGTTTTACATGTAATATTAAACCTAAAAAACTTCCACTGAATATATTATTCCTCATCAACATTTTAAACAAGTTGAGACATGTTTCAATTGAAATCGTCATTACGAGTAACGTCATTGCCGGGATATTTCATGTTGTGGGTAATGACGAATTGTTGCGGCTAATGACAAATGAGTTGAATTTATGTTTTAACCGACTACAAATAAAAAGAAGAAGGTTGGTTTTATCCTATGTCCGACTGTATTTTTTACGTACTCGGTTATCATAATTCGCCTTGAAGTCATTAAACTAGAGAGTGGGTCATTTTATTCACAGATTTATGGCGAAAACGAAGAAAGGAAAAGAAGAGCGCCTTGCTCAGCAGAGGATGTGCAAAAGACGTCGTTACGCTGAAATCAAAAATGATCCTAGATTATATACTATTGAAAAAGAAAAACAAAGAGCGCGCTATTTGAAAAGAAAAGCAGAAAAGAATATTACTTCAGTTGCAGAAAAAAATAAGGATACACAGAAACTACAAAGAACGAAATGGAAAGAAAATTCAAGACGTTACAGGCAAAGCAAGAAAGAAGAAAGACAGAAATTACCAGAACCAGTACAAATTGAGATCCAAGAAAACCAAGAAATCATTATTAAAGAAAATTCAAGAGATCCATTGAAAGGAGTTGGCGATCGGGTTTACACAGCTAAAGAAGATTCATTGATTTTAAGAAGAGTACGTTACAAGGAACAGAAAAAACAGGGATATTTGAGAGAAATTATTAAGACATTTAAACGCCAAAATGCCTTGTATCGAATGCGAGAACTTAGACGTCGACAAAGTGAAGAAAATATGAATAAGGCACCTAAAGATAATGACAGCTTGCAATCGAAGAAGCCCAGCACCCCTAGCCAAGTTGATAATCTGCAATCGTTAACGCTAGTCGCTCAACGTTAAGTCACGTGGTTAGAACAAATGAACAAAAAATTCGTAGCCAAATTCACATCGTTCAAAATGATAGAATGTTTTTTTATCGTTTCTACAATGTTCAACGCTAAATCCTTTGTTATAAGGTGTCGTTTCGCTAAAGACATTGTAGAACGAGCGGCCGACTCAGGCGCTTCAACATGGCTACCAACTTATCGTTTTCTACAATTGCTGACACTGAGGCGTTACCGATTGTAGAACGGTAAACGTTTGTGACTTGGCTAGGGGGGAGCTATAAAAGTTTTACCAAAATTTAAGAAACCAAAGAAAACACCAAAAAATATCAGATACTATTCGTGAGGCCATACAAGCCTTTTACAATGATGATAATAACAGCGTCATTAGAGCAGGAAAAAAGGAATTCATAACAAAGAATAAAATATGACATCAAAAGCGATTTCTAACGGCAACTTTAACAGAACTATACAATAAATTCATAAAGGAAACAAACTTTGCCATTCATTACTCGACTTTTTGCAAAGAAAGACCTTTTTGGGTCTTATTTCCAAAATCAGCCAAATATAAAAAGACAGAGTTTAGTTAAGAAATTTTAAGAAAAAGTAAAAGTTAAGGATTAGCGTAGAAAGAAGAGAATCTAAGAGACTGAAATAATTAATAAATAGTGATGTTAATAAAATGTTTGTGTTGATTTTATTGATGATTATGAAAATTTTCAATTATGAGTACGAAAAAAAAATGTTATTTTTGCCTATTTTACGGGTGGTTACTGAAAACAGATTAGGTAATACTATGTTGATTTAATACTTTAATATATTTTGGTTCTACAATAAAAACAAAGTTTTGTTAAATGCTTTTCTTTTTTATCGTCATTCCCAGGAACATAAAATCATTACCAGCAACACAAATTTCATTACCAGTAACATAATGTCATTACCATCCCCAAAAGATTTCTTCGATGCTATTTTTCTCAATTTGTACTGCGGAATCTTCAATGCCCTAGACACATATCCTCACTGCCTCCAATGTAGATTTATATCCGACTACTCTTACTTTTAAATTAGACAAAATTATAAAATTACAGAAAAAAGTGCAAAATAAATGTAAACTCGAAGAAACACCCTTCGACGCCATTATTTTTATTACGACACAGAGCCACGAGAGCGTCAAAATTAAGAACAAAAATCTACAGTCCGACGTTTCATTTCACCCCTGTTTTAAATAACGTCTAATCGTTGAAACGGAACATTGATTTTAGTCAAGTTCAGTTATAAAACCGCCAAACGTCGTCAGTTGTTTTACATAACGGAGCTGTTATGTAAAACAATTATTGGTTTTGTAAAACAGCGGATTCGACAATCCATCTACGAATTCGATATTGCCGCCATGTAACCTTAATAAATAATAGTTAATTACTTAAATATAAGATATACCTAGGTGTAAATAATGTGCGTTCATTATTTGTTTTTTATTGTGAAAATTAAGTGTCACATTTATCCTAGTATCTGTTGAAATATCTTATTTGAATGCGCTTGTCTATTTGGAACTAAAGGCTTGTTTTCATTAGCCATGATGTTTTCGCAGTTTCTGTAGTAGGTATTTGTTAGAAATTGCCGAAAACTCCATGTTCTTTTTATTCCTTTTTACCCAACACAGCGTAATAACTGTACGCGGTTCGTACTACCTGCAATAAAACGAAAAAAAAGTATGAAAGCGTCGTAACTTTTGTATCGTAAAACCCACTCCCTGTGTCAATCCAACAGTTTACTTCATCATCATCATCCTTTCAGCGGAAAAACGTCCAATGCTATATATAGTCCTCCCCCAAGCACCGCCACTTCGGCCGGTTCTGTGCTTCTCGCATAAAGGCTCGTGTCGCGGCGCGACAGATCGCCCCTGTGAGAACGGTCGCGCGCGTTTTCATAGAAATTGTTCTACGGATATAAATCGCCGATTCGCGCGCGACCGTCGCGTCGCGCTAGTCTGAACGAGCCTTAAAGCGGATTTCTGCGACTTTCACCAGGTCATCGGTCCACCTTATGGGAGGTCTTTCAACGCTACGTCATCTAGTACGTGGTCGCAACCCTTACCAAGAACCCGTACTAGATCTAACAAAATTTAATCTTTGAAATGGTCTGAAAAGTAAGCACTGTATGTAATGTACTAGAGTTCGTTATCGAATTACAATAATTATGCGGACCTGTATAAATGAAGGCAAATCGAGGAAATTAAACGGCCCAGCACGCAGATATCGTGGATGCATCATACCGGCGCTGAGCATCGTTAGGTCCCGCCTGACGCGAGGGCTGAGGCACCACGACGCAGCTGCGAAAGGCCCTTGGCCCATACCGATTGAACTCTGAAATGATTTAAGGTAGAGTTTAGAAAAGGCCATTAACTTTACGTTTAGGTATTGATTATCACGTTTTAAAAATGAATGTCTGCATAAACATAATCAGCCTTTTATGTTCTCACTGCTGGGCACAGCCCTTCCATCTTTTAATCCACCATCCGGGCCCAGTGCGGGTTGCTGGATGTCCCCGTGCTTTCAAAGCGTTGGCTCCGAAGATCTCTGATGGCTTACTAAAGAGCAGTTAGGTGTTTATCTTCGATTATGATTGACGAAAACGTTGAAAAGTGTGATCTCTTCTTTTTAATTCACAACATTGGATTAGATGTTTGGCACTAATACCTGTCGAACGTACATACGACCTACGTTTACTTATAAATTATAAATACTACTGCTTATGTTTTTCAAGTCTCTTACCTATTTATTATCTACTTGGTTATCTTATCCTATAGATAGATAATGGACTGAGCATACCGTATTGTGTGTTATTCCATAAAATGACATGGCAGTATGCATTCAAAGCTATGAAAATATAAGTGTTTACTTCGCGACTCGTCGTTTTTTATCTTTGGAAATACGAACGCGCAATAGTGAGATCTAATTACATTTAAAGAATGTTTACCTGCCTACAACCATGGACGAACCTACCAGCCTATTTTGTGTTGCCATGTGTATTAAATTTTAGATTAACAACTCTATGGAATTCCTCACCCGACTGAAAGATTCATACAAATGCGTAACGGTAGCTGTACTAGTACAAAGCGTGGTACTTTTCCAGTATAAGCTGACATCTCATTGTACGAATGGCTATACAATGCGAGGTCAGCTAAGACTGGAAATGTATAGCTTGACCTGTAGCCCTGTGTACTAAGAAGCATTGTCTGTGTTGGCTACTCTGTGGCGCGTCGTTCGTGCTAATTCGGAAACACCAAGATTGCCTTTACCTGTAGATAGGTACCTACCTCATGTAAAACTGCGTCACCGTACCGGCAAAATAAAAATAGTTGTGTCAGAGTTCCGCACATGTACTGTATTAATGACACGAGTTGCATTATGCTCATGTCTTCCTGAAACGGAAATAAAGGAAAACAATTGAAAATTGAATTGAAACAATATAATGTTCTATAACTTTTTCTCAAACTAACTCCAATATATTATTTCAATAAAGTCATGTAGGTGGGAACAAACCCAAATAAAACACAGCTCGGAACCTGATACTTCAAGAGTCTAGTTAAGTCAGGTGGAATCAAACATTATACTAAGTATTTTGTATTGATACAGATACATAAAATGTAAATAATTGAATACAATCATACTAGAAATAATTTATCAGTCTTTACCCTGCATGAGAATTTTGGAAAAGATATACATACGAGGCGTATTCTAAAGAATGCTAGAGATAAAGAAAGGATCACAACATAACGATATTGGTTTAATACAGGTTACCAAGGATTTTAGGTACCTACACAATACCTAGTAAAGTGAATGCTTACGGCAAAGTTAAAATAAAAAATGACACGTCTAAAAAAGACGCTAGAATCAACCTTTGCCCTGGGCGCACTCTGGCATTCGCACCAATCTCTCAGTACCTTAATATTTTAGAAAAAGGTGCATATTTGCGTAAGACTTTTTTTAAGTCTTCATGTAGACATAATGCTACAGCTAAATTATCGCGAACTACAATTAAGGCTCTCTCTATTTGTAGGTACATCGAGTCGTCGAACTATCTGAGAGAGAGACAGAGAGCACGCGAAATGTAGTTCGCCTTATCGTGGCAGCATACGTAGCATGACCACCGTAGAAAGGGGGTTTTTCGACGGAAGAATAGACAAAATTACAGATTGTAGAAAGATTAAAGACAGAATTAAAGATTGCAGAAAGATTTGTACCGTTTTATGCTGGCGTAGCATGACAGTTCTATCTCTATTCTACCAAGAATAAACAAAGTTCTTTCTATGATGGTCATGCTACGCGTGCTGGTGGGCATTCATGATATTTTGTAGGCACTTACGGATTTCAATCTGACAGCAACTGAGCACAATGTTAGAGTGGCAAGGAAGAAATATACTCCTATGATACTGCTCAACAACTTGTCAAGCTCAGTAATTGACCTGAAAATAGAATAGAAAAAAAAATGTTGTTTCAGGTGGTTTACAAAATAATAAAAATCAAAATGTGTCCTCTATGATGTACAATAAAAAAGATACCCATCTCCATATTAAAATAAACAAATAGAAACAGTTTCGTTTTAAAAGTATTTGCTTTTGAATTTTGTTGGTACCTACGAGTTATACTTAAACCATACTAACTTTACTAGTAAGCTGTTCGTCTGATGACACCGTATGATCCTGAAGTGAGCCCTATCGTCTCTTCTCTTTGAAATATTGCACTGTTTCCCTTTTCCTCCAATGCGTGAACTGTAGTCGCGAAGCAATGAAAACTGGCCACATACGAAGATCATGATCCCAATAGCTGTTAGATCAAATGCAATGTGGACACAGACACAATAAACAGCAGACACAAATTCACATAAAATTGTTACAATGTAGCCGAAAATGCTCAAGTCCTCCAGTGGAGCCCAGCCGGGCAAAATGTGAGGATATCCCAGACATTCCAATCCGCGTAACTTGCACAGAATATTTTCCATGAATGGAGACACTATAAAAATGAAAGCTGTAAAGCTATATATTCTATTTAGAATGGTTGCTGTATTTCTATATTTATTTGTGTAAATGTTGATGAAGGTAGAAAAGTTGTCACCCTCCTCGTCATCCGACTGGTACTCTGCGTGTGAGATGGGATCTTTACTCATTTGTGTGCTTTCCAACAATGACATTTGATTGAGAATTTTACGCCAGCTTTCATGGCTTCTACGTAATGATAGTAGTTTGAGGACCCCCATGCCACAAAACGCGAGAACACTGAAGCATTCGAAGAGCCTTTCAGGATCTTCCTTAGCCATGACGAGTGCGATGACTTGAAAGACGCACGTGATCAAGAAACAGAAAGTGGAGACATTGGCTGCCCAGTGCACTCTGTGGGCAGTCATGTACGATGAGATGCCTATGTTGTGAATCGGACGAATTATAAGAGCGACTAGGTCGTCAGTCTCGCCTCCAGGAGCTCCCAACAACCGAAGTAGTTTCTTAATCTGAAATAGAATATTAAAATATCTCAGAATATAAGGGACGAATAGCCTTAAAACATTATCGTTCATTCATTATCATTCGTTTCAGTCGAAACACGTCAGACGCGCTGGACATAGGCCTCACCCAGTTTGGGTGGGTTTGGCATAACCGCCACGCTTTTTTTTTTTTTTTTTTTTTTCAGGATGGGAAATCATCAAATGACTTCTCCCGCTCTGGGCGGAGCGGGAGGGCGTGTCGCTTAGCAGGCGGGTTGGCGATCGTAGTATGGTGGTAAAATGCATAAAAAACGCTGCTGCCCATTCTCTAGTAAGTCCAGTCACCTCGACACCCACGACACACGCGGGAACTTATTATAATATTAGACATTATCTATACTAATACCTACCTTTCTATATGTATATTCATTAAAATGAGTAATTAAACAGACCTTAGACAACATCATGAACGAATCCGAGCCACGTCCTCAGGAGAATGTCGTGTCTTATTATGTCTGATATGGTTGGTGAAAGACATAAACTACTTATTAGGTATTTATTTACTTTATGCCGCGGTAAAACTAGGCAGAAGATCGTTAGCTAGGAACATCCCAAAAAGTCGGAATTTCCGAATTGTACCTGATCATGAATTTTGTGCCGACGATAAGTACTTCTTGTATTAGGTTTTTAATCATTTTTAAATTGGATCCTTAACAAGGATCCAATTTTAAACGAAAAATCAACATAGTTTCAACTACATAACAGTGTTTGTATTAATGTCTGGAATTACAAACTTTTCGTTTCTTGTATTAGGTTTTTAATCATTTAAAGTTTTTATGGATTCAATTTTAAATAAAAACTCAACATAGTTTCAACTACATTACAGTGTTTATATTAAAGTCTGGAATTACAAACTTTTCCTTTTTGTAGGTACTGCAATTATTAAATGTAATTAAAATCAAATTAATGGCATTACGCATAACTACCTTCTTTGTTGTTTGATAATAATTGTATAATGATATCGCAATCATTAAAATTAAAAACTTTTCTGTTAACATGACAGTTATGAAGAGTCCAAAACTTCTATAGGCACGTAGGTAAAGGTATAATAAAAAATAATAGTTTAGTAAAACTAAAAGACACGCTTTCATAGAAAACCAAACCAAAAAGTAGAAAATAATAGAAAAAAAGCGTGGGGCATTTTTAAGGTATTTTTTTCCCATTATTTTCTACTTTTTAGTTTGGTTTTCTATGAAAGCGTGTTTTTTTAGTTTTTTTTTTACTATTATTTATTTTCTATTTTTTAGGGTGTTTTGAATTTTGAGACGTATGTCAGCGTAGTTTGTGACGTATGTCAGCGTAGTTTTAAAAGACAGTTTTTTTTGCTGTCCTGGTAACCCTGGCAAAGATAATGGCACAAATTTATGAAATTATTGCATTGTCATCGGTGTGCAAAGTTTGAATGAAATCTGGTCGTTTAAAGTGGGTCAAAATCGCGCTATAAGGAGTCGGTTACAAACATACAAGTGAAGCTAATATAAAGCGTGTAATAATGAAGAAGTCAAAACTGTACACGGCTCTATTTATAATCTTACCAGTAATAATTGCAAAATGAAGGTAAGGAATTGGCTCCAGAAGTATGACGCTATGACGATACGGAATACCTACTTGCTGCCCCGATATAACTTGCTAATTCAGCTAACTCATAAATTAACAGAGAAAAACAAATCTTTATTCTGTTATGCTATTGCATACATTTCAAAAATAAAATAAAAAATGCTACGAGGTGTGGCAATGAGTTTGATGCCGAAAATATAGTTTAGTTTAGTTTCGTCCTTTTGTCTGTTTGTCTGCATGGATGTTCTGGACTGGCGCAAAAACGGCTGGATTGGATGAAAAAATAATACAATACTTTTTTTTGAGTGGGAAATCATCAAATGACCTCTCCCGCTCTGGGTGGAGCGGAAGGGCGTGTCAGACTTTTGCTGACTTAAACCCATCCGTGTTCCTTCACTTTCCTTTGCCAGGGCTATGGTAACTCTTTCGAATAATTTCGTGACCCTGGCAAACATCGGTCCCAGCGGACCCCTTTAACACGGCCATGGCTAAAAAAAGAAAAAGTCAAAAAATTTACTTAGTGTTATTTCACTTTAAACAGATTATTTAGCCTATAAATAAATATTATTTATTCCAAAAACATGGCCGCCAGGCAGCAACGACATGTTCAGATTTTGTATGTGTTGTCGGTCATATAGTCCGACAAGGCCTGAATGGAACAAAAAGTGTCGGACACATAGTCCGACATGGCAGTTAACTTGTTAATAAATAGCTAATAGCCTGGATTAACGTCTAGGGTACTTTTAATCCCACTAGGTCCTTTCCCGTGAAATATTTTACGACATCCCCACGAGCGATGTCGCGGGTAAAAGCTATTAATGCTTGAATAAATATGTGTAATGGTTAGTGAACCTGTAAGTAAATCAACATGAAATAAAATAATTATTTGAGAGGAATTCCTTGGCTATAATTAAATTTAAATGAATTAATATAATTTATTATAATTAATTAATTATAGCACCGGAACGGATCCAGCGTAGGTTAAGTTACGCTTAGCGCGTTCGAGTCGTTGATGGGTCATCGCTATTGCATTTCGAGAACCCTCTATGCCTCGGAAGGCACGTTTAGAGCTCTGACACACGAGCGGCATGTTGCCAACGGCAAAGGCAATTGCTACCGTCGACGCGTCTCGACGGCAGCCTGCGACATGCCATCTTCATAGATCAGCGTCATCATCGCGTGTCGACGGCTGCAGTTACCTGCCGTTGGCAACATGCCACTCGTGTGTAAGAGCTCTTAGGGATGATTTAAACTAGACAAGACGCGTACGTGCGTGCCCAATTTGTATATCTGAGCCTCGGACGGGGTACGGATGCTTCACGGTCCACGGTGAAGCACGAACTGCTGTACCATAATCATTCATGAATCCATACTAATCTATATATATAAAAGAAAGTCGTGTTAACTAACACGACTTTCTTTAGTAGAAATGTAACTACACTATTTATAACTCAAGAACGGCTAATCGGATTTGGCAAAAAATTGGTGGGGAGGTAGCTTAGAACCAGGAGACGGACATAGGATACTTTTTTTTATCTCGTAAGAAGTTAAAGCTGAAGAGTTTGTTTGGTTGAACGCGGAAATCTCAGGAACTTCTGGTCCGAATTGAAAACAATGTTTTTGTGTTGGGTAGCCTATTTATTGAGAAAGGCTATATGGTATTTAACATCACGCTACGATTAAAAGGAGCGTAGCAGCAACGAAAAATGGACGAAAATTGGCTGGCAATTCGATGCGACGGGAAACAAAACTTTGACGCGGACGAAGTCGCGGGCATAAGCTAGTATTATAAAGGGGAAAGTGTGTGTGTCGATTTGTCCGTCGTTCGTGGCAAAACGGAGCGACGAATTGACATGATTTTTTTTAAATGGAGGTAGTTGAAGGGATGGAGAGTGACATAGGCTACTTTTTTTTTCTTTTTGAGATGGCTGGGGTGAACTTAGATAAGCCGTTCTTTTCCTATGGACAATTGTATGTAGCATGTTTGCATGTGTCAAATGCCCACAATCTTTACATTCTATCCCCAAATGGAAAAACATATAATATCATCTACAGTAGCGTATTAAAATAACATTCTGTTCCGACTTCTCTTCTGTGTTCTAAATCAGGAAAGGGGAACCGTGTTACCCAGAATTTAATGCAAGCAAAGCCGCGGGCAAAAGCTAGTAATTTGATATGTTCGTGACATTTTGGATCCATGCCCCGTACCTAGGCAGCCTAGGCAGGTACCAGCCTAGGTACCTATAGCAGGGCTCGCTCGTGTCACATTCTAGCATAAAGGATCCCTAGCAGTTGGTCCTAGCTGTCATTCCAGAGGGGTAATTGCGTAACTTGCTATCAGTAGAAATCGATTTCATTTTGATAGTTAACCAGTCAATTACCGTAATTACAGACACAATTAAAAAGCCATTATGTCTATACCAAATGTGGTATTTCAGGGACTTAGAGGTTAAACAACATTCATTGCGTTTGTTGAACCGACAATTTAATCGAACAAATAATGCAATGGATTTGAAATAATCTTCAAGACGATTCAGATTGTGATAGATAATGCTTTACGCAATTAGGGCCAAAAGTCTGATAACCAGTTTTACCAACAGGGAATCGCGTTACCCAGTAACTGAGTTGTGGAGATTAAATAGATAGTCGCTCGATGAAAAGTAGGTACCAAATGGTATATAGCTGCATTCGGGAAGACTGGAAGCCGACCTCAAAATTGTAGGTAATAGCCTAGGCGACTAACCACAGGGTTAGTATGTCAATTCGCATTGACCGAATTACCTGCTAAGTCATTTAAATCATTGCATAATCAGTAAAGTTTGTTGATAATAACTTAATATGTACCTACATACACACTGTAACTAGGAGCATTAGCATTTTGGTTTTTAGATTACCTACCTACTCTAAATCATTATCTTTATATAACAGTACAAAACAACCTCACTTCCCGCGTCTATATCTACGCTTAGATGTTTTAAACTACGTAACTGATTTTAATACAGGTTTCATGAACACATAGAGTGATTCAAGAGGTAAGTATTAGGTGTATAATAAGCGGTGAAGACGCGAACAAAAGCGGGTACTTACTAAAATTACATAGGTAGTTTTTGTAGTGAATCTTTGTGCCGTAACATACCTACCCTACCTGTCTAATTGCATAATTTTCTTTGCATTTCATGTCTATTTGATTGAGCAGAACACACGCCCTTTCCATGTTTCAATGGAAAACAAACACTTCGTAGGACACCTGCGCAATTTCACAACATTTGCCAATCATTCATCATTCATTTGTCAGCCGTAGTTCGAAATAATAATAAACTGTATTGCATATTCATCATAATTTATTTTAAATTAAGTATTAATTAACACAGAAAAACTCGAGCTATGATAGAAAAAAGAAATGCCATGTCCATTGAATTTAAATATGGTACAGTTTACCATACCGAAGACTGCCATCCATTGTTGGAACGGGAGCTTTGGGCTCGGTCGTCCCAGCCATTGGAAGAATCAAGACTTTCGATCACGGTGGAATCTGCAAATCTGTTGTTCCATTCTGGAGAAGATCTGAAGGAATTGCCCCCGTACCCACCGCTGGAGCTGTATCCACTTTGAGACCAACCGCTGCTTGAAGGACTTCTGTTTCCGTTTCGACTTCGACCGGTTGATCCGAAGGCAGAGGTCCCGCGCCAACCACCATTACTGGCCGATCGACCCAGACCACCTTCAGAGCTGGCCCAGCCACCGCCAGAAGAGCGTGCGAGACCAACGGAAGGTGCTCCACCGAAACCGCTGCTTCCTTGCCAGCCGCTAACACCTGGGAAGTAAACAGTTGTGATTAATTAATCGACTTCAAAAAAAGGAGGAGTTTATCAATTCGGCACTATGTTTTTATTTTTTATGTTTATACCTCATAACTTTTGACTGGGTGAACCGATTTTGATGATTCTTTTTTTATTTGAAAGCTGGTGCTTTTCGAATGGTCCCATTGAAATTTGATTCTATTCGCACAATGGGGTCCATGTGAAAATCATGTAATTCTTAAATTTGCATTAAGTATTTGCGCGACAAATGAACGAATAACGCGATTAGATTAGTGCGGGGTATCTACCATAACTAAAAAGTTAAAAATTATAACATTTTACAAAAAAAAATAACAACCGACTTCCTTAAAGAAATACTACAAAGTCAAACTTGGACTTTAGGAAGTCGGTTGTTATTTTTTTGTAAAAAGGTTTTTTTTTGTTCATAAGTACGACAGGTCCACTATTTCATATATCTTGGGTAAGTGACCACCAGTAGTCACTTGGAATTTCATTATGGCAAATAAATGTATTTAGCCGTATTTGGTACTGTATTTTTGTTATTTTCATGTGTTAAGTTGTAAAAGAGCTATGGTCATAGTCACAGCCAAAACTTAGAGTCCCCTCAAATATTTAACTACCTCGGAACGGTTGTTACTAAGAGAAGTAGACACACATTTGTAATATTAATAACAAAAAAAAAAAACTCTTTTAAGTATCCTTATTTTCGAAGTTATGCATATAGGTATTAATAACTAAGTGTACGGTAGGTAGGTACCAAAGCCTATTTCATCATATTATTATTGTGTTGAAGACACCAGGTGGATTTAAAGTTTGTAAGTCCCGGGGCAAACAACTAACACAAACAATCACCTGCCATGATAGCATGGCAGGTGATTGTTTGTGTTAGTTGTTTGCCCTCTCCATCACCTTTGTAGAACACTTCATAAACCGCCATAATATGTTTAACTTACTTGGAGAACGGACATCCCGGCTGGCTATAGCTGCTGCTGCGGTAACGAGCACTAACATCAGAATCTTCGCCTGTAATAAGAGAACTGGTGATGAATAAATCATTATCATCTTTTAGAAAGAGAAAAGCAGTGTTGGTTCCCACTGCTGGGACACGGGCCTCCTCGCGGTAAGAAAAAGGGAACCACTATCCACCACGTGGATCCAATGCGCGTTGGTACGATATGCCGGTTTTCTTACGAGGTTTTTCTCCACCATTTTGAGAGCAGGGGTGATGAAATAATTTACAGAAACTAAAGCGCCTGTTTGGATTCTAACCTTTTACCTATAACTCATCAGTCGCGGCAGTTATCAAAATTAAAAGTCATTTATTCAAACTACGCTGAGAATCAGCCCTTTTTAAACGTCAAAATTACATAAGACAGTCCCCCAAAACAACACTTCCTAGTGCTTTAGCTGGAAATAAGAAGTGGCCTAACAAACTCCCCAGCAGCACAGCTGTCTGTTAAGTTAGAAGAAATTGATTTTGTACAATAATATGTAAGTAATTAATATGTATTACGAAAAATAAATCATAAATTAACCAGTCCATTACCGTAATTACAGACACAATTAAAAAACGATTGTGTCTATACCAAATGTGGTATCTCAGGGACTTAGAGGTTAAATTATTTGCCATAGGTATGTCTTACTAGTACTACCAATGCGCCCTCTTCTTGACCTGAATTCATGCAGCTCGTTATTTTTCGTAAATCATGGAAGCCCGTTAGAAGACTAAGTAACTGTTTAAAATATACCTTATTGTTCTTATAGTCGTAATAAAATTACATAGAAGGCTTACTTACCATCTCTAGTAGTGGTTCTCAGTTCTTTGGCAAAGACTCGTGAAACCCAACTCATTTATATCTGAATGGTGTCCTGTATCCTAAACCCATCCAGTTTTTACTGTCATACATCTGGGGCACGATATCATAAGTACAACAATGGTGGTATGTTAAAGAGACACGATTTGACTATTAAATCAATGATTAAAGCATCTCAGTGTTAACAAAGATACAAAGCTGGATGTGTCATCTGTAATTAATTAGGATTATGTTTCTAAAGTTATTGCTTCAAGGTCAGAGGGTAATTGCGGAACTTTTTATCGGTAGGAATTGGTTTAATATTCATAGTTAAACAACATTCATTGCGTTATTTACGTTGCTGAGCCACAATTTATTCGAACAAATGACGCAATGGTTTAGAAATAATCTTCAATCCCATTCAGATTCTGATAAATTGTGCGTTTCGCAATTAGGGTGCAGATTTGGAACATTCCAGTTTATTCTATGAGTCACGGATTCATGATATTACGTCATTATCATCATCATCATCATTGCAGCTGAAAGACGTCTACTGCTGGACACAGGGCTCCTCCAATTTGGAGGGGTTTGCCATAATCACCACGCTTTTTTCTTTTTTTCTGGATGGGATATCATCAAATGACTTCTACCGCTCTGGGCGGAGCGGGAGGGCGTGTCAGACTTTTACTGACTAAAACCCACCCGTGTTCCATCAGTTGCCCATGTGCCAGGGTCTCTATCTCTTTCGAACAATCACGCGACCCCGGCAGGCATCGGTCCTAGTAGACCCCTACGCTGCTGCTGACATCTCTTTGAGGCACGCGTGGAACACTGCGCGCCGTCGACCCGAGCTTGGTCCTTACCGGGCGGCGAGCTACCCATTGCTCGCCACCCGCAAGCTCGCGCCTACGGTGGCCGGGAGTCCGCAATCGACTCCCGACGCCCGGGGCGTCTCCTCCTGCGGCGGCTAGGGACGTGAGGGCGCAGAGACTGCCACTCCCTCACGCGCCCCGCCTCCTCCTTTGCGAGCATTACTGCTTCGCAGAAGGAGGTGACGGCTCCCCATTCCCTCTCGGTCCGTACCATGGCTCGCACCAGGGCCGGACGCGAGAGGTCGCCACCGCGACATGGATGGCTGAAAGCTATATTTTTGACATAAATGAATTATGGTCAAATTTCGATCACTGGGTGAGCGCTAGGTAAAAATAGATATCATCATTCTCCTGCCTTATCCTAATTTATTTGTGAACATTTATTCGGCGCAACATGTCTTTTTCTTCCACACTTCTCTATTAGTCGTCATCTCAGTAGTCACCCTCTTTCTATCCATATCATAATTCACATAGTCATTCCACCCTTTCTTTGGTCTCTCTCTACTCTTATAGCCATCGACATTCACACTCAATACTTTCCTCACGACATTTTCCTCATTCCTCCGTTACACGTGACCATACCATGACAATCGATTCCCACACAACTTTTTAGTTATTGGTGCCACTTTCAGACTTCCTCTTATGTACTCAATTCTTATTGTATCCATTCGTGTAACACCACACATCCCTCTTAACATTCTTATCTCAGCTGCATGCAATTGCCTTTTATTCATCCTTTTTGTGGCCCAGCATTCTGACAAATACAAGACAGTAGATTTGTAAAAAGAAAAGCTGTGATGCGGCAACTACAAAAAATCTGTGCAATTCCATTTCAACAAAAATAGCCTTACAGAAAAATACTCGCTCTCTAGAACGTTTCGTAAAGATGGTATCCAACGCCTTTGCATCACACAGCATGGACAATACAGATCGAATAATGTGCCTAGAAAACTTCGGCCAAGGAAAACCACAATTAAGAGGAAACAGTTTTATGATACGTTTAGCCGGATCCCTTCAAAGGGTCTAATGTTATTCGGAGTATTTTCACTAGACAACCCTCGGAATGTGTCCACAAGACTTGTCCGTCCATTTGGAAGAGTTTCTAGGAAAGAACTCCTAATATACTTAACATAAATTTGTTTGGCCTTTACTAGAAAATATGGCAGTTGGTCTGTTCTACAATAGAAAATATTTTCCGATAAAATAAAATAAATTTGACAAATTCCTACGGAAAACGATATTTACGACGACGAATTGACGAAGCTTTGAATAGCTAGTACATCAAAAAAAACCGGTCAAGTGCGAGTCGGACTCGCGCACCGAGGGTTCCGTACAAACCTGTAGGTATTCTCGGTTTAAAAATATTTTTTTATTTTTATTTTTGTATTTTAGTTGATTGAATGTAAGGTAAATTGCGGTTTACGATTTATGACGTTTTAAAAAAAAACTACTCACTCGATCTCGTTCAAACCAATTTTCGGTGGTAGTTTACATGGTAATGTACATCATATATTTTTTTTAGTTTTATCATTCTCTTATTTTAGAAGTTACGGGGGGGGGGACACACATTTTACCACTTTGGAAGTGTCTCTCGCGCAAACTATTCAGTTTAGAAAAAAATGATATTAGAAACCTCATTACCATTTTTGAAGACCTATTCATAGATACCCCACACGTATGGGTTTGATGAAAAAAAAACATTTTTGAGTTTCAGTTCTATGTATGGGGAACCCCAAAATTTATTGTTTTTTTTTCTACTTTAGTGTAAAAATCTTAATGCGGTTCACAGAATACATCTACTTACCAAGTTTCAACAGCATAGCTCTTATAGTTTCGGAATAAAATGGCTGTGACATACGGACGGACGGACAGACAGACAGACAGACAGACAGACATGACGAATCTATAAGGGTTCCGTTTTTTGCCATTTGGCAACGGAACCCTAAAAAGCAGTTAAGTACGGCGATTGAAAGGTTAAATGTTGGTTAGGTTAAACGGGGTTGCTCCCGTGAGAAAGATCTAATGGATCAGTATAAGTACAAAGAAACCAATGATCCCATATTCCGGTGTTCCATATTGGAGTCCGGGTTTAAGTAAATCCGGTCGGAGAATGGTGGTCCAGTAGTAAGGGCCGCGACTTACGAGTTGAGGCCAATGCTGCATTGGTTAGAATCCAGACAGGCGCTTTACTTTGCGTAAATTAACAAACCTAACCTAACCTAACCCCCCTGGTTATTTAATAATTTACACAAAATACTCTAAAAGCAGTAAACAAAAACATCGTGATGAAACCGGCACGTCCTAGAACCAATAATTCAAAGAACTGTGACAACTTTCAACCCGCACTAGGCCCGCGTAGTGGATTATGGCCCACTCGCTCCCAGAGAGGAGGAGGCCTGAGTTCCAGCAGTGGAAACATTTAAACGCTAAAGCTAAATGCTCGATACGAATAGTATGAGAATAATACAAAACGACGTCGTAAAATACACAAAATACCAAAAAAACAGCCACATTTTAAATAACTTCTAGAGATTAGTGGATCAAACAAACAAACTGTTCAGTTGTATTATTAGGGGAAGTACGTCCAAAATGACATACGGTTTTGTTTTTGAATTATATATTTTTAATTAACATATTTCCAATAGCTGTTTCGTTTGAATAATCATCTTTGGTTCATAAGTTTTAACCTTAGCGAACTCGTAATTGAATAGGAACCATAAAAAATATATGTATAATTTAAATTAATCATAGCCTCTAAGGAAATTCATTTTGTCCATATAGTACGCACAAAATGACGACTGTATATATAAAATAAAGTCGGTTTTGTTACAACACTTCTAACACAGGAACTGCTGGACCGATTTTCATAGTTTTTGATATGGTGGATTTGTCGCCACCCTGAATAGCAGATTAACTATGAAAACATGGGAATATTACATGAGAAAAAAAAGAAGATTTTTCATTTTGTCATACATTTTGTATGTCAGTTAGAAACCACTTTATGCCTTTGAAGTAGTTTGAAGTAACAGGTGTTCATAACTGAGTAGGAGGTTACCAAGCATACGCGTGTCAGATATAAATCAATTTATGCCTACCGGCGTTCCTGCCTTCGGTCCACGGCACTAAAAAGTTAATCACGAAAATCTTAGCTCCTTCTCAGGTTCACTCTGAAGTGCCGTGCTTGACCGATGCCATGAATGCCTGGAAGGTGGCTGCTCTGGATACGGTTCAGCCCGAGAACTTGTCTTCCCAGAGACAGTGGGATGAGCCGCTCTACAGTTTGGTACGGAATAATCTCATTAATACGTCCACCAATACTGCTGAGCGTGCCCAATCAAGCTTATGGCTTCAGGCGCTACCGTCACCTAACATAGGCACTATGCTGGGTGACTTTCCGACTCGCTACAAGTCTGCGTCTGGGTGCTCCTTGCGTGGCTCCGCATCGGTGTCAGTGCGGTGAAGCATTTGATCGCCTCGGACACCAAGGCCTTGCTTGCAGCAAGAGCGCTGATCGGCTGGCACGGCACGCCAGTATTCATGACATCCGTCGGGCTCTAGTCACCGCCGGGATGCCAGCAGTCTTAGAACCCAATGGCTTGGCACGCGACGATGGGAAGAGACCATACGGAATGACCATAATGCCTTAGAAGTTGGGTAGGCCTTTGGTGTGAGATGCTACCTGTGTCGACACCCTCGCGCCATCCCATCTTC
Organism: Aporophyla lueneburgensis; assembly: GCA_932294355.1. Classification (NCBI taxonomy): domain Eukaryota; kingdom Metazoa; phylum Arthropoda; class Insecta; order Lepidoptera; family Noctuidae; genus Aporophyla; species Aporophyla lueneburgensis. The sequence goes on along the minus strand of OW028746.1, from coordinate 11,995,568 downwards.
TGAACACGGCAGGGTGTGCTGGGGCGGCTGCTGCAGGTGCGCAAAACCTCAAACGGCGAAAATATTCCAATCTCATTGGAAGTTACATATTTCAAGTATTAAATACCACCGATTTCAAGTATTATGAAACTGTCATAGCTTCAGCAAAGAGCTATATTGGGTCAAAACAATATTTAGGCGAGCGAAAATTTAAAGACTTATTCAAAACAGAGTACAATAATATCACAGTTCACTTTCCAAAGAAACTGCAAAGTATCTGCCATAATAGAAAACAAAAATAAAGAAGCCGACACCGTGTTAGATACTGAGCTTTAGCCTTAATAAGCTCACATTTTAGAAAAAAAAGCCACATTCGAAAGATTTCAGTGTTATCAAAAATTGCATTCGATAGACAAAGACACTCTAGTATCAAGCTTTGACTTACAAATCGTTTTGAATACACCGCATGGTGATAATATTTTACAGTTAAAAGTACACTATTTTTAAATAAACAGCTCTACCCAAGACGGGTTTTGCTACACATTTAATTCAATTATTTCGTCATAAAATGTCACCGAGCGGGGTATAGAAAATCCTCTTATATTGTCATTGTTGCAGTGGTCAAAATCACAATAAAACCAAACTGTCGATTTTCCAATATTTTTTGCCGGGATCTAGAAATATTTAAAATCATCCAAATTAATTACCTGCTACCAGACAATAGCTACATGACGGTAGATAGCATGCACTCTATAATAGAACGCAAAGTGTGTAAATTAACTGTTTGGAGTCCTACGCAATGGTCAAGTTTTATAGAATCGACACGAAAAAATTCTCGTTCTTACCTATTTGTTCTCGACCACAAAGATTTCACTGATTGGGACCCAGTGACGCAAGAAGTTTTTCCCCACTAGAACGAAAAATTTTCAAATGTCCGGATTGCCACAATAAAGAAAAAAGATAACAATATAAAAACAAAACATTCCATAAAACCAAAGCAATGACTTATGAAATCAAGGTTGCTGAAGAAGATCTAAAGCAGAAAGGAAAAGAAAAGGAACGGCGGGTTTAACGGAGAAATCGATTTTGGAGAGTCTGCATCCTATGGATATAGCGGGGTTTTGCGTGTGCAAAGACCGCGCTTGCATAGGTCATGATGGGCCTAATACAAGCGGTGTAAATCCGCTTCTTACACAGAAGCGACAGTTTACTACGCCTGTTTAGGACGCTATGGAGCCTACCGAGACCGAAAGCGGCCCGCGAGCGGGCCATAGAGATGGGTGGGGGGGGGGGGGCTAATTTCGTCGCGGTCGGGTGTAAAAGACCGCTTGACTTTTCTCGGGATTGCCTTTCTACTTCTGGGGATGTCGCTAGTGAATAGCATGAAAATGAGGGGAGATAGTATAGAGCCCTGAGGGACTGCTGCACGGATAGGGTGAGGGGAGGATAATGCCCCTTCGATGCGGTAGCGAAAAGTGCGGTTCGCAAGAAAGTCTCGTAGGATGAGCACGAGACGATCTGGCACTCCAAGTTGGTACAGCTTATATAATAAGCCGTTGTGCCAGACTTTGTCGAACGCTTTCGCTATATCGAAGTATACAGCACCTGTGAACATACCACGTTGGAAACCAGCGTTAATATGCTCTACGATACGGTGTACTTGGTGGACACACGAGTGTTGGGTTCGAAAACCAAACTGCTCATTAGGGATGAGGCCCTTTGTCTCAGGTCTCAGCATAATCCCTGAGTCGCTTAAAAATAAGTATCTCATAGATTTTGCCAAGGACTTTGAGCAAACTAATGGGGCCATAGCTCGTGGGCTCGGTTTTGAGCTTACCGGGCTTAGGGATGCCACTGACGGTGGCTTCCTTCCACGCTTGGGGGAAAAGGTTATTACTCAAGGCACCATTGAAGATGGTAGTCATGAGCATAAACAAGTGAGCGGGGAACAGCTTGATCACCCTATTGGTGATTCCATCTGATCCGGGGATTTACGAGGTTTCAGACCCTTGATGATCTCGTGCACCTCGTGGAGTGACGGAAGGCAGGGGATCGGGGGGCCAGATGCATGACGACTGGCCAGTGATCGGTGTCGAGTTTGTGTATAGTTTCTATAGAATCCAACCTTTTTTTTTTTTTTTTTTTTTTTTTTTTTTTTTTTTTTTCAGGATGGGAAATCATCAAATGACTTCTCGGGAGGGCGTGTCAGACTTTTACTCACTAAAACCCACCCGTGTTCCATCAGTTGCCCATGTGCCAGGGTCACGGTATCTCTTTCGAACAATCACGCGATAGAATCTAACCTTAGGTTGATATTCTTTAAAAGTGCACATCGAGTACATCGGCTACGTGATCGGGGTCGTGGGGAAAATGAGTGGGTGTTATCGGGGCGATGACGTCAAAGTTCATGGTGGAACAGAGGTTGAAAAGATGTCTACCTCTGGTCAAGGTCCTGGTGCTATTCCAGGCTGGATGTTTGGCGTTGAGATCACTCGCTATGATAACGGAGTCACTCAGGCCAAGAAGTTTAGAGAGGTCGTTAGTGAGGAGTTGAGAATCCTCTGACTGGTGTTGGGGAGGAAGATAAGCCGACACAAGGGTGATCGGCTGGTGACCTGTCAGGCCTAGCCGACAGGTCGAAACTTCTAATCGGGAGAGGGGGGAGGGTCCATAGGTATGCAGTACAGGGACTTCCTATAGTATATAAGGGTGCAGCCTCTGTGGCAGCGCCACCTGTCGTTGCGAACTAGACGATAGTTTGCAATTTTCGGGTCGCGCCAATGGGGCTTTAGGAACGACTCTTGGATGACTAAAGTATCTACGTGTTGGTCGCGGAGGAAAATAGCGATCTCATTACGTTGGCGAAGCATGCCGTTGGCATTAAAGAAACCTAACTTGAGGCAACGGGGTTTGAATCTAGTTAGTATTCCTCGACTATCCATAATGCGGGGGTTTAGGGTTCATTGAGTAGAGGGCTTGCGTGATCTCGGGATACGCAGAGTATATGGCCTGAATTTGGAACAAGTTACCGCCGGCGGTGACTAATTCCTGGGCCAGCTGTTGGGCACTAGGGGAAAGGAACGTGCTGTAGGTGTTAAAGGTTCCCGTGGTTACGTTAAGCGCATCGAGGGGAGCCTGTCCTTTACTGGGAACTGGTCCAGCGTGAGGGGCAGGGGGGCGCGACACTGGCGGCGGGTGCGGCCGTGGGTTTTGCGAAGGGCGCGGTCGGGGGCCGTCTGGCGGGCGTCGTAATGCTGCGCTAGTTTAGGGGAGGCGGACTTGGGGGCTTTCGGGCAACCCCGGTAGTCTGCCGGGTGACCGGACTCTCTGCAGAGCACACAACTAGGTGACTCTGTGCAGAAAGTATGGTCCTTTGGCTAGGAACAGACAGCCGTACCATGTTCCCCCAGGCACTTGACGCACCTGGGAGTGGCAAACAGTGATAGGCAGAGTGGCCATAGAGCTGGCATCGATGGCACAGGCCGATGATGCCAGACTTTCTGGGCTTTTCGAGAGCGGAGCAGTAACAAAAAAATGGACGAAAACTGGCAGGCTGCGATGCGACGGGAAGGGTCAGGGGGCAAATATTTGACGCGGACGAAGTCGTGGGCAGCAGCTAGTATGAATATAAAAATAGGTTTGTATTGAATTTTCGTACCCTATAGCAATAAATTTAAAATTACAGTAAAATTAGCATAATTGACATAAGGTGATTATTTATTTATTTTCCTATAGGTACGTTTTTATGAATTTTAACTAAAGTAACATCAAACGACAAATTAATTCACCATCTGTTACATCAAAATGAATTGCCATAACTTATTACTTTAGGAGCCATACACCATTTCGATCTGAAATATTTTAACATATCTTGAGGTCAAACTGGTGTAACTGTCATAAGTTAAAGAAAAGGTGTAACTAAATTTTCCGAAAATTTAGAGTATTATGAAAAAAAAAACATATTTACGCTTTTGGAAACTTAGTGAATTTTAAGCAGTTCTCTCAAAACAGATGCAAAAAAGGCCACACCCAAAAAAGTTACGTTGAATTTAACACGAAAAAAACTTTAAATGTTTCTTCTGAAAAGTCGTATTTTGTCAATTACTTACCCCAATTAAACCTGCAACTGACGATATACGAAGACCACACATGTGCAGGCGATTCGATGCGACGGGGGAGCAAGACGCGGACGAAATCGTGGGCAGAAGCTAGCAAATTATAAAATATGACAATCGTGGATTCGATATTTTTTGAATAGCTGATTCGCTCACATCTTTGTGCGAGTCACCTACAGAAAATATTAAATAATTTAAAAGTGGCGATTCGCCGATTCGGGCGAGTTAATTTGTGTGAATCGACAATTAGGCGGAACGAAATCCCGGGCAAAAGCTAGTAAATTTTATACAAAAAACGTGTAACTTAATTTACTTAATGCATTTAAAGCCAGTGAGCTAGTTCGATTCTAGTTAAGTTTTAGTTTTCCTGGGAGATCGTGAAGGTGTCCCGATCATAATTTTTGTATAATTGATTTTCGGCGCTGATTTCAAGGTAAGTATATAAATAACTCTTTATAAATAGTCAGAATGATTGGTCTGTACTAGGTAGGTTACCTCCAAACATTGCAACGCCAATTTATAAAAAATAAACAAAAATAACTTGATAGAGTTTACGTAATGTCTTTACATACTATAAAATATCGTGTAGTGCTGGACGTAAAGAATAACGCCACCCCATTTCTTCCCGTGGGTGTCGTAGAGGCGACTAAAGGACTTACTAGGGAATGGGCAGCAGCGTTCTCTATGCATTTTACCACCAAACTGCGATCGCCAAGCCGCCTGCCAAGCGTGGCGATTATGGCAAATCCCCCCAAAAAAATTTACCGGTCAAATTGGCTGTGCATGGGGGAGGCCCATGTCCAGCAGTGGACTTCTTTCGGCTGAAATGATGATGACGATGATGAGTATAAAATAAAGTCGCTCAATAAAGTTTCCGCGTCTGTGCGCTTAGACTTTTTAAACCCCGCAACGAATTTTATGCGGTTTTCATCAATAGACTTGACTACCTTGTTATCCCTTGTATTTGACTGTCTCGTTGGTCTAATGAATGCAAGCGCTACTGATGAGCATGAGGTCTTATATTCGATTCCCTGGTCGGGCAAAGTGTTATTTGGTTTTTTCATCTGGAATTTCTCAGTAGCAGCCCGGAGTCTAGATTCGTGCCCGGTTGATGGCAATAGTCTCGCCCCCTATTACATGGCACTTGAACATAACAGGCGAAATGTGGGTGTACTATTGGTACACCTCTGCCCACCCCTTTGCGGAAACATGGCGTGATTTTTATGTTTCATCAATAGACAAAGTGATTCAAGAGGAAGATTTATCTATACTATCTATAGATACTAATATTATAAAGCTGAAGAGTTGGCGTTTTACGTGGTAATCTCAGGAACTACTGGTCCAAATTGAAAAAAATCTTTTTGTGTTGGGTAGCCTATTTATTGAGGAAGGCTATAGGCTATATAATATCACGCTACAGTCAAAAGGGAGCGGAGCAGCAACGAAAAATAGACGAAAACTGGCCGGCAATTCGATGCGACGGGAAGGGTCACGGGAGTCGCAACCCAGTGCTGGGCACGCCACTATTGCGGCGGTAAGTCCCCTCTTTGAGGAGTGGATAGAGAGGCGTCACGGCGTCCTCACCTTCCGCCTGACGCAGGTTCTCACCGGGCATGGGTGCTTCGGTGGGTTCCTGTTTAGGATAAAGCGGGAGGATACGTCCGGGTGTTTCCATTGCGAGGATCGTCTGGAGGACACGGTGGAGCATACGGTGGAGGTGTGCCCTGCCTGGGCGGAGCACCGCCGTGTCCTCGTGGAGGCGATCGGCGGCGGCGACCTCTCGCGTCCGGCCCTGGTGCGAGCCATGGTACGGAGCGAGAGGGAATGGGAAGCCGTCACCTCCTTCTGCGAAGCAGTAATGCTCGCGAAGGAGGAGGCGGGGCGCGTGAGGGAGTGGCAGTCTCTGCGCCCTCACGTCCCTAGCCGCCGCAGGAGGAGACGCCCCGGGCGTCGGGAGTCGATTGCGGACTCCCGGCCACCGTAGGCGCGAGCTTGCGGGTGGCGAGCAATGGGTAGCTCGCCGCCCGGTAAGGACCAGGCTCGGGTCGACGGCGCGCAGTGTTCCACGCGCGCCTCAAAGAGATGTCAGCAGCAGTGTAGGGGTCTACTAGGACCGATGCCTGCCGGGGTCGCGTGATTGTTCGAAAGAGATACCGTGACCCTGGCACATGGGCAACTGATGGAACACGGGTGGGTTTTAGTCAGTAAAAGTCTGACACGCCCTCCCGCTCCGCCCAGAGCGGGAGAAGTCATTTGATGATTTCCCATCCTGAAAAAAAAAAAAAAAAGGGTCACGGGAGCAAAAATTTGACGCGGACGAAGTCGCCGGCAGAAGCTAGTGTGTATAATACGCGGGCGAAGCCGCTTGTAATAGCAAGTTATTTAATAAAATAAACAATGTTTTAAACATAACAGTAAAAAACAGCGTATGAATTATCATTAAAACATAATATACCAATTGGTGTTTGGTGGTGTGTGTTAATTCCGAGACATGTTGTATACAGCGTGTATCAGAAAGGTGTGATTAAACAGAAGGGTGTTGGGTAGGACTTTAAACTGAACAACTTTCTCAATGGGACCAATATCGTTATAGGGAAAAATAATCAGCCGTCCCATACAATTGGGCCTAGTGTTGCAAAGGACTCGAGTCCTCGAGTCGTAATTTTAAAGACTCGACTCAATTATGTAAGACTCAGTGTGCTAAAAAGGCTCACAGTCTAAAGTCAAACCGAGCCCGAGTCATTTAACAGCCAGTCGAGTCTTACAAAGGACTCGAAGTCTTAAAAGACTCGAGTCTTTATTAAGACTCGAGTCCTTTTTAAGACTCGAGTCCTTATTAGGACTCGAGTCTTAAAAAGGACTCGAGTCTTAAAATGAACTCGAGTCTTCAAGAGAAACTCGGAACATGAAGATGAGACTTGAAGCTCTTCATTCAAAAAGACTCGAATAGATGATAAGTTTAAATTAGTGGTTATTATGTAACTATGCCTACAAAAAAATCTGATCAGACAAAAATAGGAATAGTAACTATTTGGTTTTCTTTGGTTGCCAATGTCAGAATTGCACTTATTTAAAGGACCACAAGGGAAGCACCAGCTTTCTAATACAAAAAAGAAATATCAAAATCGGTTTACCCAGTCAATAGTTCTGAGGTAATAAACATAAAAAGTCGAATTGAGAACCTCCTCCTTTTTTAATAAAAAAAAAATGTCATAACTTCGATGTTTCCAAATATAATTTCTACCCGACATTAGATGGTGCCACTTTGTGACACGGGAATTAAACATATTTAGGTACGTAGAGCTCAGTATTAATATATTTTAATGATTATATATATACTGAAATTTGTTCAACATTCATTCCCAAAAACCTTTGAATCGCCAAAATATTGTTTTTGTAGTTTTATCATTTTGTAAACAGGCCGCCACACTATGGGCGAGAACCGTGCGTACCGTCTCAAAAATAGGTTTTCATAATGTTCGATATTGAATATTTCGTTAATGCACACGTCTAACTAAATTTCCAATGCATATTATGTAGTAGTTTAAATTCATTTTTTATAATTTTTTACTATTAGATTAATGCTTGCAAGTTGACGGTTAAGATTATGAGAATTATATAGAACACAATTCCTCCAGTTCGCATGGTCATATTTTCATTAATTTCAAACCAAATGTGTAAGTGTTATATATGGTTAGAATTGTTAGGAAGTATCCTAATTAAAAATAATTTAATTGAAGCTTTTTGTGAAAACAGGAAAGGTATAGAATTTTTATTTCGGGGCCTAAAATTTTAACCTTATTAGAAACTTCAAATAGACTTTTGACAGTTAGCCGTGGCTACCCATGGCGTAATTTTGGTACTGTTACATAGAGCAACTTATACAGAAGACAGGGCAAAAATAAAATTCTGCCCGAATCTGCCCCCCTTGAAATGAATCGAAAAATCCCAGATGGGGGGAATATATAAAATATTTCAAAAAATATTTTAAGTTGTGATTGATGAGATTTTTGGACAATTAGATTATTTTTGACCTCTAATTCTTCAATAATATTATCTTTTTACAAAAAACCCGGCTTGTTCTTCTATTCGTTATTGCCGACCAATCCTAATGGAATTTGCTAAAGATACTCCCGAGAAAACCCAATCAGTGGTTGGTGATATTAGGGGTCAAATGCACGAAACAGGTCATTGTAATAAGGCACGAGCACCTAACTATGGTGGATGGAAAAGTTACACAAGTTTTAACTGACACAAGTTCTAGAGCTGTGTGTACAGTGTGTGGGGCTAAATCAAGCGAAATTAATAATTTGGAGAAGACTGAATCAAAGTCAGATAATATAAATGCATACGAATACGGTTTGTCTACGTTGCATGCATGGATCAGGTGCATGGAGTTAATTTTACATATTTCATATAACCTTTCATTTAAAGAATGGGCTGCGAGAACTCCGGAAGATAAAAAAAGCAAAGAAGACAAGAAAAAGCTTGTATAAAGTTTATTTAGAAGCCGAATGGGATTGCACGTTGATAAACCCCGACAAGGAAGTGGAAACAGCAATGAAGGCAATACAGCTCGGCGTTTTTTTGTGAACTACTCTTGCGCATCAGACATTACAGGAGTTGACGAGGACCTTATTAAAAGGTTCTATGTTATTCTCCAGACTTTGGCATCCGGTATTGCTGTAAACCCAGAAAAATTTGGTGAATATACTCGTATAACCGCACAACTGTACGTAACAAAATAATTATGTGGTATTATATGCCTTCTTCAGTACATAAAATCTTAATACATGGGGAAAGTATAACTAGACATTTTTCTGTTCTGCCTATTGGTAATTTATTTGAAGATGCCCAAGAATCTCGAAACAAAGATTACAAAAAATCAGATTGTATCACGCAAGAAAATGCTCTAGATCAACAACGAATCAAGACGTATTTCATAGTCTCCTATTTATATCAGATCCTTATCTATCAAGTATCAAAAAACCATCAGTGACTATTTCCAAGGAATTGTTAGACGAAGCCAAGAACCTCTTAGATATTTAAGTAGAATTAGGTATTATATTAATAACTAGCTTTTGCCAGCGGCTTCGCCCGCGTGGAGGTCGGAAATTATCCCGCGGGAACATACTACCGGGATAAAAAGTATTCATGTCCTTTCTCAGGCTCTAAACTATCTGTGTACCAAACATTTAAATCGGTTCAGTAGTTTTAGCAGGAAAGCGAGACAGACAGACAGACAGACAGACCGACAGACAGACAGAGTTACTTTTGCATTTATAATATTAGTATGGAAGTATGGATTACTTCACCACTACGGAATCCGGAACGCCTCTCTGGATCTTCTTACTTCATACCTAAGTGATAGGATTCAGAGAGTTGACGTCAACGGAAAAAGATCACCTGGCCATGCGATGTGAGGAGATGGAGGGGGTTTAGTCAAACACTATGAGGTCCGTGTATCAACTAGTAAGAACTAACTTTAATGTTCAACGGTTCAGTTTATATACATAATATGTACGTGATGTCCTTCTACTTATTCGATGACATATCTATCTTAACTTAAACTACATATGTGCTGATGTACATGTATGTGATGCACGTGTATGATGTACGTGACACCACACCACATCACCCTTCTTAGAGAAAAAAAAAAACTAAGTTACATTGTTTTTTTTTTCCCATCACACGAAAACTTACATTCTAACTTTTACAATACAACTTCGTTCTATTTTTATGAACTACGTCTACTTTATTCTTATATTTAACCTTAACATTTGGTGACTCATCCTTAACAACCTCAAATGGTCCATTATAAATACGTTCCAATTTATTGCCTATCTCGTTTTTTACTAATATCAAATCACCTTCTTTATAAGTTACAGAATTGAGATTCTTATCATAACAATCTTTCCTTACTAATTTACTTGCTATTAAATTTTCTTTCGCATCATTCTGAGCCCTTTGTAACCTGTACTTAAATTCTAAAGGATAATCATCAAAATTATACAAAGGTTCAACACTATCACCTTTAAGACTACTCGGTAACCTACAAACTTTACCATAAACCAACTCATAAGGAGTATATTTTGTCACAGTATTAACTGTTGTGTTATATGAAAAACACCAATACGGTATCCACGAACTCCACGACGATGGATTGTTATCCGTTTGTATTCTTAAATATGCTCCTAAAGTTTTATGAACATTCTCCAAAGATCCTATACTCTCATGATGATATGATCTATAGTTAGAATGGGGGTCCCCCAGGGCTCAATTTTAGGCCCATTTTTATTTCTTATTTATATAAATGACTTACCTTACCTCATAAAGGATAAACATGATATAGTGTTGTTTGCAGACGACACTTCACTTTTATTCAAACTCAAACGTCAGCAGCTGGTTACTGACAATGTAAATAGAGCCCTTGCTAATGTAGTTAACTGGTTTAATGTTAATAACCTACTTCTTAACGAGAAAAAAACTAAATGTATTAAGTTTACGATACCTCATGTTAGACAAGTAGAAACTAGTGTCCTCATAAAGGGTGAAGTGTTGAAACCCGAAGATACCACAGTATTCTTAGGCTTAACTCTGGATGCCAAGCTTCAATGGGGCCCCCATATAGATAAATTGTCAAAAAAGCTTAGCTCTGCAGCATACGATGTTAGAAAAATTCGTGATTTAACTGATTTAGAGACAGCCCGTTTAGTTTACTTTAGTTATTTTCATAGCGTGATGTCGTACGGTATTATGCTGTGGGGAAATGCCGCCGATATTCAGACAATTTTTGTTATACAAAAAAGGGCAATTCGTTCGATTTATAAATTAAGTCCCAGATTCTCCCTCAGAGACAAATATAAAGAGATTTATATAATGACTGTGCCTTCTCAGTATATTTATGAAAATCTGCTGTATGCACATAAAAATATTAATCTCTTTAAAAGATACAGTGATATCCATAATGTCAATTCTAGAAACAAACAAAACTTTGTTGTTCCTAAGACCAGGCTCAAGAAAATAGGTGGCTCGTTTAGATGCCAATGTATTCGTTTTTATAATAAAATTCCTAGCCTCATTCAAGAACTAAGCCTACATAAATTCAAATCTTTTATAAAGCGTAAATTATGTCAGAAAGCCTATTATACTGTTAAAGACTATTATTGAGGATAAAACGGCCTGGGATTGAGCTGCTCCAATAAATCTACACTGAATGTTTTTTTTTAATTATTATTATTATTTTGCTATTTTTACTCTTTTTTTATTATTTCACATGACATGAATATTAATTGTATGAATATTACTTTGATTATTGAGAATTTGAGGACTATGTGGGTCATTGTTTCACTTTTGATTATGGTCTGGTATGGTTTGAGTAGTTTGTGCGGGGTCCACCCTTTATGGCAGAATTTTTTTCGTCATAATATTATTTTGCATAACAGCGGATGGCATAAACTTCATTTCGCAGAAAATAGTTTGGCATACACTCATTTATCATACATTCACAACGCATAATTTTATAAGTCAGAATCATCTTTAGGCATACATTTTATTCCATAATAATTAAAAAGTAGAACCATAATATCGCAGAAAGTTCGCAGTCAGAATCGTCTCTTGGCATAATTTCATATCGATAGTTATTAAAAGGCAGAACTATCATATCTCAGAAGCTTTAAAATTAGAATCATCTTTTGGCATACATTTCATATCGAAGAACCTGCTCCTCAGCTCGTGGGCCGCCTCGCCACTCCGCGCCTACGCGGGCTTAAATTACACTCTAGGGGTAGGGCAGACAAGACTACGTGGAGTCGGTTCTGCAGCGATTCGTTTCTGTCAATAATTTTTGTAGCACAACATATACTGACTTTTTGAGACACTATTTCATTTTATATAAGGTTAAAATGCAATTTAATAGAAATGAAAATATGCCTAACAAAACTATTCTAAATGAAATTCTGCCATCTTCATAGTATGCCAAGTGAAATTATGTCAAATAATGATTGCTCTAAATAAATGTTATGCTAAACGAAATTATGCGGAATTTTAAGTCTGCCAAATTTAATTATGTGAAATAAAATTCTGCCATCTTAAAAGTATGCCAGCGTAAAGTCGAGCATATAAACATTCGGCTAAACAATGATTATGCTAAACTTTTTTTATGCCTTACAAATATTCGTTTAAATAAGATTATGCCAAGTGTGTTATGCCAAATAAAATTCGGAGCATCAAGTTTCTGCCAGATAGAGGGAACCCGTTTGTGCGGCCTGCCCAAATGTCCTTTCTTTGGTATTGTTCGTCGAATCGTTGAGCTCCTTAAGTTCCTTGAGTTGTACGATTATCGACAAATGCGTGCACTGACTGGACAGGTCCACTCAATATCTGTGTGGTTCTTTCATCAAAAGACCATTTCAGACACCGATCTACATGGTCATCAAATGATCTGACCAACAAAATTATATCCGTTTCTTTTTTTTTATATACACACTGACATTGATAATTTTTATATATACAATGACATGAATATTTACTTTGTAAAGTATCGTATTGTTTTAATAATTGTGAATGTGAAGACTATGTGGGTCTTTTTTTAACTTTGTTTTCTTTCTTTCTCAGTAATCATGATCTGGCAGTTTGAGTAATTTATGTGGCCTACCCAAATGTCCTTTCTTTGGTACTGTTCGTCAAAGCGTTGGGCTCCTTATGTTTCGAGTTGAGCTAAACGATTAGTGACAAATGCTTGCACTGACTGGACAGGTCCACTCAATTCTGTGTGGTTCTTTCTACAAAAGACCATTTCAGTCACCAATCTACATGATCTTCACATGATGTGAACAAGATTATGTCTGGCCTTTAAAAGAGACTGTGACCTCTGAGTTTGTTTCGGCCTTTCTTCTCAGAGTAGTCAGTTAGGAAACGCCGAACTCATCTAGTTTAAAAAAAATATCATTGACATGTAAAAGTGTTTGTACAAACCTACTTACAGAAATAAAATCATTTATCATTTATTTATCATTTATAAAAAAATAAATTTTTGGAATTAATTATTATATTATATTTGTTATTTAATTAAATTTTAGATTTATCCATACTATGTATATATAATATTATAAATGCAAAAGTAACTCTGTCTGTCTGTCAGTCTGTCTCGCTTTCCTGCTTAAACTACTGAACCGATTTAAATGAAATTTGGTGCACAGATAGTTTAGAGCCTGAGAAAGGACATAAGCTACTTTTTATCCCGGCAGTATGTTCCCGCGGGATAATTTCCGACCTCTACGCGGGCGAAGCCGTTGGCAAAAGCTAGTATATAATAAAAAAAAATATTACCCAGTTGTAATATGATAAAACTGTAAAATTGTAATTGAATAAGCTAAACAAACTATGGTTTAATATTAAAAAATACATTTCTATTTTTGTTTTATTTTTTAAATATTTTAAATTCAACTTTTGACAAAACATGCTTCATTATTGGATTGTATATACATTCGAGATACTACGTGCCAAATTTGAGCTATTTATTTCAATTACCATAAAAGTTACAGATTTTTGAGACGGTACGCACGGATCTGGCCCATAGTGCGCCATCTGTCGTCAACCACGGACAACAAACATACATATAACAAAAGAAAACAGAGCCGCAATTAGAATCCATTCATTTTACAAATGTTCCGCGGCTGTCTCATAAATGGAAACTAAAACATTAAATACGCTAAACATAAAAATAGTATAATTCTATCTACAATAATTTATTTTAAGTACTTTATTACCTCTGTGAGACAATTAGTATGGTCGTTGTTGTTTACTTCATTTAAAGTACTTAAAGTCCACCTAGTTTATTTATCTATACTATATAATATTATACAGCTAAAGAGTTTGTTTGTTTGATTGATTGAACGCGCTAATCTCAAGAACTACTGGTCCGAATTGAAAAAAATCTTTTTGTGTTGGATAGCCTATTTATTGAGGAAGGCTATAGACTATATAACATCGCACTACGATCAAAAGAAACGGAGAAGCAACGAAAAATAGTCTAAAACTGGCAGGCAATTCGTTGCGACGACGGGAAGGGTCAGGGGAGCAAAATTTTTACGCGGACGAAGTCGCGGCCAGAAGCTAGTTTAAAATAAACTAGGTGGCTTTAAGTACTTTAAATGTATATTTAAATTTGCATGACTAAAGGCACGTCTATGGCCAACAGTTCCATCGAAGGGTTTTATTCATCATTAATCATAACAATACCTAATAAGATGAGTAAAAATAGCGTACTCCCTGGTACGAAAATTCTGAGTACAACCCTGTGCATCCTGCACTTAGTGACATCTAGTATGAGATAGATAAATAACTACAAAAGCAAAATTGACAGAACAAGCGTGTAGTTTTGCTATTAACCGGTAGATGTAAAATAAAGATTATTGAGTAAACGTGAGTACCAGTTTACATGTAGCATTTGTTCGTCCGCTATAAACTATATTTATACATCTTATTGCCTAGAATTGTGTTTCATGTGAGAATTAATTATTTAACAGGATCAAAACACGAAATACTTCTGTTTGATAATGGAGCCAAAGAGTGAAGTAAATTTAATAGATTCCATTTCTAGTGCTGGTTCAGTGTCTGAATACTATTGATGTGAATACTATTGATTCAGAATATAAATCATTACAATGGGTAAAAAAAATTAAGAGTACACATTACATTAAAACTACATCACATTATGAATGTAAAAATGTGAGAAACATTTTTCACTTAAAACATCACTTAATACTTTAAAAGACATGTTGTTAATCACGAATCAGGCGATGAAAAAAGAAAAATCAAATTAAGTAGGTAAGTACTCCACGTATGACAAACTAATAGTAAATTTCATTGTACATGGTGCACATTCTTTTCACACTGTAGAAGAAGAACATTTTATTAAAATGATAAAAGGACTGAACCCTAATTACCCAGGACTAAGACGTCACGGCTTGGACTTGAATATTCAAACCCTTTCCGTGGACACGCCGCATAAAAAGGAACATAATAAAAAGGACTCGAGCGCACAAAGAGACTCGAGTGTATAAAAAGACTCGAGCGCACAAAAACACTCGAGCTCTCATGTAGCATTCAAGGGCTCGTTTAGAATTTAGTTCTCGAGTCTTGGAGTTCTGTTGTAATGAGTCGAGTCTTGTTATTCATCATCCGAGTTCTTTTTTAAAGACTCGAAGACTCGAGTTCTTTGCAACACTAATTGGGCCAGTGTCTGGATGGTCTGTACGCATGGTGACACTTCGCAACATCATGCTGAGATAAGGGCCTTTAGACCTCGCACAGGAGTTTCTGTTTTTTTTTTCTTTTAAATTTTGTTTTTTAGTTGTTACTTTGTTTATAATTAATTTTTATTTCATTAAGTTTTTTTTTTTTTTGTATAGTTTCTGTGCGTGTCCCAATAAATACTTGTTCTTTCTTTCTTTCAAATCAAGCTATGCATTGCCAGTATAAGCTAACTTCTCAGCGTATGAAAAATCTAAACAATGCTCAACTAAAACTGGAAATATATAACTTGATGTAGCCTAGTGCCACACATTTTTGATTCATGCTGAATATAAAGTTGTAATATCTAGCACAGTTTTTAAGAAATTGCTAATAATCCTTTACAAACTAACATAACTAGTTTTAGTCCTACATACTAATGTGACAAAATGGAAATATAATTATATTTACAATTCGCATTATACGTGTACGATCTTATAGCAAATTAATATTATTCTGAAAAAGTATCAAAACTCAACACATTTATTTCAACGCTTTTCTGTTATAAGTGATAAAATTAACATTTTTAATACATATTTTGAAATACTGATTAATGTAACTATTAAAAAATTAAAATAAATAAAGAAATAAATTTCTGTCATAGGAGAAAAGTTTAGTAATCGGAAGTTTATAAAAAAAAACATAAACAAAAAACATTAAAAGCTATTAATAGCTTAGCTATATCAGAAAAAAAATACTTACCAAAACAAGACAAATGCGCCCATACTCGATGAGTTAATCTTGTTTAGTTAAGAAATTCCTACGGCCGTCTTCTAGCTTCACCATCAGAACAGCTCCATGGTACCATATTATTGTATCGTCAGTATCGTCACCAAAGATATTTAAGTAAACCAAATTTTAAGCCCAGTTGAACATCGGGAAGTAGTTCTAATTTAGCGTCAAAAATTCGTGCCGAACACACATACACGTACAAACAACGAAAGATAAACAAAAGCATGTAATTAAATCCAGTCAGAATCCCATTTCTGCCTGTGCGTGTCGCAAAATCCGACTTAAGGACTTACCAATTATGATGATGATGAAATTAATCTTTAAAATTGTCCTGAAAATTAGTAAATTCTGAGATTTGATACTTTCATGCGGGAAGACGATATGTTCTAACCCTCAGTGGATTACGACTCGCACTTGGCCGGTTGTTTTTTAATGATGTCTTTAATGTATTCTTGGTTTTTCTCGTTGCAGTTGTAAACATTCTGGAAGGAATACATCGAAGTTGAATCCTGATTCTTAAGTTATGGGAGATGTGGCCATGGTTTCCATAAAGTGGGAGATAGTGTGGAAAAGAGTGATATTAGCAGTATTCTTTCACATAGGGGCTTTGTATGGAGCTTACTTATTCTTGATGAAGGCAAAATGGCAGACATGCGTATTTGGTAAGTAAGCCTGAAGTCAACCATCCTTTTAGCAATCATCCTTTTTTTGTTAAGAAAGTGGTTAGTTGTGTTTTGGTTTCACAAATTACCATGAACAAGTAGGAGTCTGCACCTATTTGAGGTAATATTATGTACACAGGTACTATTGGTAGGTATGTAGGTAAAAGCTAGGTATTTTGAAGCATTTAGTGATGTTTTCTATCGGTATATAAGTACATAAAATATAGACTAGTCTATGCCCGTGACTCCTTCTACATGAATGAAAATTTTCATATGGCACTCAGCAAGATTGTAGCTTTCTATCAGAGAAATAATTTTTGCAACCGCATTAGTACCTACAGCGAGAGGTCAAACCGTAAAACTAACACCCAAATCTATACTATCTATACTAATACTATAAAGCTGAAAAGTTTGTTTGTATGTTTGGTTGAACGCGCTAATCTCAGGAACTACTGGTCCGAATTGAAAATTATTTTTGTGTTGGGTAGCCTATTTATTGAGGAAGGCTAGGCTATATAACATCACGCTACGATCAAATGGAGCGGAGCAACAACGAAAAATGGTCGAAAACTTGCAGGTAATTCGATGCGATGGGACGGGTCACGAGAGTAAAAAGTTGACGCGGACGAATGCGCGGGCAAAAGCCAGTAATTAATAATTTTACCTCGTTTTAGAATGTGAATGGATAAAAAAATAGTGCGGAATATTGGAATTTTATTCATATTTAGTCAAATTAATTGAGGTCATTGTCTCAAGAGTTCGAGTGGCCGCGCTCCAGGATGTTGCGATATGTTCACATCGATACGGGCACGGAACGGTAACGGTATGGACCTCGGCTTAGGGCTTCGCTGGTAGAGGGCAGCAGGGGACGGGCTGGATAGGAATGACTATTATTTTGGGGTGAATTTAAAGCTACAGGCTCAGCAGCGTGGGCTGGCTCGTGCAAGGGTTGGGGCGGACATGGATTGTTACGTCGCGGCGGGCCTCGGTGGCGGGCTTCGGCGGCGAGTACGTAAGGACGGTGGTCTATGTCGGTGTATCTTTAGAGTGCTAGTGAGTTTACTACTCACCTGGAGAAGGGTTGTAGCGTCATTGGTAATGGTTAGGGTATGCCTCGATCGGCAAATCGTACTACTGCGGGAAGGAGTAAAGCGGGCGGCTGTCGCGATCAGGAGATTGGGGTGCTTCTCAGCAGAGTCAAAGAAACGCTTAGAAACTAGAAAGGAACTGCTGAATGGTGGGTATACGTCGTACGCAAAATACGCGCTCAGACGTGGAGTTGCGGACACCAGTTCGTTCTACCTATTATATGGTGGGCATTCTGATATCTAGGTTGACATTCTGGTTTCGGACATAAAAGGGGGTTCCCGTAACAATTATAAGGAAACGGTTTGTAGGGTTTGCAACCTATGGATGTGGTGGGGCTTAGCGTGCGCTAAGACAACGCATGAATTAGTCATGATAGGGCGTATCACCATGGTGTAGATACGCAATTTGCACCTCAGAGACAATTTCCTACGGGCGGTCAGAATAAAGTGAAGCCTACCAAGAGCGAATGCGGCGAACGACGAACCGTCATTATGTGCTCTCTGAAGGTAAGGTGGTGGTCGAGGATCACACCTCAGTATTTGGCTTACCGCCAAAGTAATCGGACCGGGGAGGGGGGAAGTAGCTTGCGCGGTTTCGAGAAGAGAACCGCCTGACTCTTGTCGGGGTGATCTCGATTCTCCATTTCCGGAACCAAGCGCCTAAGATGTTTGCGGAGGTTGGGAGAGCGATAGCGTCCTGACTCCAGACAGCGACCGGTGTAGTAAACGGCTGTGTCGTCAGCGAATAAGGCCAACTGGGCCTTTTTACTTTACGGAATATCGCTGGTGAAAAGCGTGGAGATGAGGGGAGATATCACGGAGCCTTGAGGGACTCCGGCGCGAATAGGATGAGTGGAAAGGAGAAAACTCTCCATGTGATAGTGAAAGGTGCGGTTCGATAAAAAGTCTCGTAGGATGAGCACGAGACGGTCAGGCACACTGAATTGGTAAAGCTTTTATAATAAGCCATTGTGCCAGACTTTGACGAAAGCCTTTACTTTGACGAAAGCCTTTGCTTTGTCGAAGAACAACGCGCCCGTCATCGCATTACGCTTGAATCACAGTCTCTTTTAAAGTCCAAACGTAATTTTGGTCAGAGCATGTGAAGACCATATGGATTGGTGTCTGAAATGGTATTTTAGGGTAAGAACCACACAGACTGAGTGGAGTTGTCCAGTCAGTGCACGAGGACTTTGTGAGTCATTGTTTTTTTTCTGTGTTTATTCAGTTAGTTTTATTGATGGTCTGGCAGTTGAGTCATTTAATTTGGGAAATTTGAGCTACATGATTACTAAAAGAAAAGCAAAGACTCACAAAGTCCTCATTTTCATAATTATTGAAATAATATTATACTTATAAAGTAAATAATCAGACCATTGTTTAAGAAAATTGGTAGAGGCATTATTTATATGGACAAATAAAAATAAATTAGCAAAAAAAAAATTATTGGAAGGATTGTGTAAATTTATTAGAGCAGGTCAATCCCAAGCTAGTCAGTCTTCAATATAGTATTTAACAGTATAAAGTGCTTCCTGGCATAGTTTCCACCTGTAAAATCTTTTTTAGTAAAATTGTTTAGATTTTGGAAAAGTGATCAATCGTCCGTAATGATCAGAATCTATTAAAAAAAAAAAAAACGTTTTAGTTAGTATAACATTTGCGTAAGTGTTATCAAGTGGCAGATATTTTAGTGAGCTCTAAAAATGGTTAGCAAGATCTGACAAGCTGAGCAAGACTGAAACTTTATTATTTTAGTACTAAAACCAGATTTTTCTAAAAAAAAAATACCTTCAAATCTCAGCAAAAGATCGAAACATACATTTTGTGCAAAACTTCATCGATTACTTTTTCAAAACAATAAAAAAATCCTGAAGGGGTCTGTACACACTTAATACAATGAACTACTCCAAATCTGTATAGGGTACACAGTTATCCGCTCAACAAAGAGGCTCACAATATTCTTACGTCCTTTAAATATAAGCCGGTTGTATACTACAATTTTATTAATGAGCTACCATGAATAGCATTTATTCTGCTGAACGAACAACTTAGTGGGTTATTACGTTATTTTTTGTATACTTGACAGTCTTTGAATTTTTAAGTGCAATCAATTTTCACAGATTTTTGATTTTACGTTTTATTTTTTTCAGCAATAATTCTACACTTTCTTGCAACGTTAGGTGTGACTGCCGGAGTACATCGACTATGGTCTCACAAATCGTACAAAGCTACTCTGCCACTACGCATCATACTCTTAACACTGTATACTATGGCATTTCAGGTTGGTTTTCTAACAGTATTCTAATATCTTTAGAATCCCTACTTAATCTATACTAATATTGTATTATAAAGCTGAAGAGTTTGTTTGTTTGTTTGATTGAACGCGCTAATCCCAAGAACTACTGGTCCGAATTGAAAAATTCTTTTTGTGTTGGGTAGCCTATTTATCGAGAAAGGCTATTTATTTATTTATTTTATTTCGGGATAAAAAAACAGGAGTGCAATTACATGTTATAAATAATAACTTACTAATAAACAAAACACTTATCATACTACTAGCAACATTATCCACTTATTACTAAATTGTTGATTATTAATGCTACGTGAGATAAAAAAAAAACATGCGTGAATGGAGTAAAAGAATAAATGATTAATTGATCGAATAATAATTCCTATAAAAATAACATTAATTAAATTTATATAATATAAAAAAGAAACAGTAGAAATGAATACAATCCTTAATCATTATACAGCCAAGATACAATCGACTACAGATTTTCTAAATTGATGTGCTGTTAAATTGAAAATATCAATGTCTTCAAATCTAGTGTCTATAGGCTATATAACATTACGCTACAACTAAGAATAGCGGAGCAGTAATGAAAAATGTTGCAAAAACGGGGAAAATAGCACAGGTAGGCGATTCGACGCGACGGGAAGGATCAGGGGAACAAGAAATTTAACGCGGACGAAGTCGCGGGCAGAATCTGGTAATAAATAAAACTAGAATAATAATGTACATCTTCCAATACTTGTAGTAAAGTGGTAAGTGTACCGATATTGTGGGTATGATATTTGTATGGTGGTGGGTAGATTGGTAACTTATATACGCCGGGTAAATCAGTAGGTACATTTTAGTAAACGACGTAAAAGATAATCTAAAAGTGCCGATGTTAATAACGGTCGTGGGCGAAGCCACCTATTCACTGATGTGTGTTCCCCTGACTTACCCGAGGACAAATCTTACGAGGCATTGGTGAAGCCAGTTACCGACCATTTGGAACCGCAGCGATCTGAGATCGCCGAGCGCCACGTGTTCCGGTTGCGGCGACAACGGACCGGCGAACCCATGGCGGAATATTTACAGGCATTAAAACACCTCGCATCAACTTGTAATTTTGGCAAATATAAAAAGTGTTCTACGCTCGAGGAAAATCTAAGAGATCAGTTTGTTTCGGATTTGAACAATGACGCAATGCGTTCAAGAATATTTGCCGAAAGAAAAATAGAATACAAAGAGGCTGTAGAGTTAGCACTAGCACTGGAGGCTGCAGAGAAGCACACAGAGGTGAGCGACAACAAGGTGCCGACAACGACCTCAGGTGCCGGCGGCGAGGCAGGTGAAGACCTGCACTACACACGCGGGGGGTACCCAGTCGGCGCGGCAAGCGCGGTGGGCACGGAGCGCATGGCGGCCGCATCGCGGAGCGGCGCGGTGGCTGCGCCAGCATGCTGGCGGTGCGGCAAGATGCATCGAGTGGACAGGTTCCATTACGCGAATTATAATTGTGATGAATGTAAACAAAGATAACATTTACGAGTGATGTGCAAATCAGTGAAAAATGGTGGTAACCGAGCAGACAATCGGCAAAATTATATGAGTGGTGAGGACGATTCAGACGATAAATGTTTAAGATTGTTGTGGGAGGTAAGGCTAATAAACCGTACTTTATTAACGTCATCATAGATAACTTTGAGACCAAGTGTGAAATCGTCACCGGTAGTCGTATTTCGGCAATCAAAGAGGACTTGTATACCCGCAAATTTTCGCTTAAGACAATTATGACTGATAATTTGATGTTACGTAGCTATGCTGGTTCATCGAATCGCTTGGTATGATCGAGATGTAGAAGTAAAATCCTTGCCACTGTATATAATTAAAAACGGAGCGTGCCCATTACTGGGACGAGATTGGTTACGTGCCCTGAAAGTAACACAAATAAATCTGTATAAGATAACCGACGATGGATTCGTGAACCGCTTATGTGCTGAATATCCGGAAATGTTTACGGATAAGTTAGGTACTTGTAAGCGAGCCATTCGACTACAGCTAACTAACGATGAACCTGTGTATGTGCGGGCGTGGCCCGTGCCGCTGGCGCTGCGCGCGCGCTTGGAGCGTGAGCTGTCGCGACTTGAGTCCGACGGCTCCATCTATCGCGTCGATTATTCCGATTACGGAACGCCCATTGTGCCGGTTGTTAAAAAAATGGGAATATACGCATGTAAGTATGTGCTACGGACTAGCGTGCATACCCGAGAAGTTCCAGAAATTAATGGAGGAAACCCTACGTGGTATTCCGAGTTGTGTTGTTTTTTTGGATGACATTAGCACAACGGGGGCTAGTTTAACAGTTAAGTAAGTTTAGTTTTTTTAAAAGACAGTGTAAAATACTTAGGATCTGTTATTGACAAAATGGGTTTACGGCCAGACACTGCTAAACTGGATGGAATTTCCAGCGCACCCCGACCAGAGAATGTAACTCAACTGAAAAGTTTTTTGGGAATGTTAAATTATTATGGCAAATTCATTAGTAATTTGAGCACATTGTTGTATCCTTTACATAATTTACTAAAAAAAGGTTTGTTGGACATGGGATGCCAGTTGTGAGCAGGCGTTTAAAGAAGCTAAGCGAGTTCTCCTGGGCGAGCGAGTGCTAGCACATTACGAGGAGTATTTTACAAGGAAACAGGATTTAACTATAGAGTTAGGTTGCCTCATCTATAAATACAGAGGGGTAATTGCGGAACTTTTTATCGATAGGAATTGGTTTAATATTCATAGTTAAACAACATTCATTGCGTTATTTACGTTGCTGAGCCGACAATTTATTCCAACAAATGACGCAATGGTTTAGAAATAATCTTCAATCCCATTCAGATTCTGATAAATTGTGCGTTTCGCAATTAGGGTGCAGGATCGTTATACCGAATGCATTACAAAAACAAATTTTAGATGAAATTCATGACGGGCACTTAGGAATGAATAAAATGAAGAATATGTCAAGGAATTATGTGTATTGGCCCAGTTTAGATAGGGACATAGCACGCACGCCGCGCCGCGCCGTACGCGACGCGCCGCCACACGCGCAACTACACCTTTGGGATTTCCCGCTGCATCCGTGGCAGCGAGTACCTACATGCTGACTGCGGGCATTGCGGGGGAAAACGAAATTTAATTATGGTGGATGCAAACTAGAAATGGATAGCAGCTATTGCTATGAGTAGGACGGACGCGCAGGCGACTATCACAGCAATGAGAAAAAATATTGCCCGCTTTGGCTTACCGTCATTACTCGTCACTGACAACGGCCCACCATTTTTTTCACAGGAATTCAAAACTTTTTGTAAGAAAACCTAATAAAACGAGCTTTGTACGAGGACGAGGACGTCGCCACAGCACTTAGTAAGTTTTTATTCTATAACCACTGGTGTCTTCCTTGCGGTGGCGTTGCAAGGACGTAGGCTCCGCGGGCGCCTCAATGCACTTCGGCCCGACGCGACGTGTCTGCGGTAGTGCGCGCTGCGCAGGGGCGGCAAGTGGCCGCTGCGGGCGGCACGACGCGCGCGCTGGCGCCGTGCGACGTGGTGCTGGCCCGCGACTACACCGCAAGGGGGGACAAGTGGTTGTCAGGGACAATAGTCGACCAGACTGGACCCATCTTGTACAAAGTAGACGTTGGTCGTGGAACCGGTTGGCGTAGACATGTCGATGAAATTATGCCCGTACATAGCAGGGATCGACACTCGTTATCTCGGACTAGCATTGTTTCCGAGAGTAAAGGTATATCCCCAGAACGAGGATTTCCTTCTGTCTGTGAGGAGGCGGGGGACACATTCGAGGACGCGTCTGACGGTATTGGTGAGAAGTCACAGACCACTGGTTCTGAAGTGGCATCCTGGCCGTGCTTTACGGGCTTATAATCGGACTCGAGCAGGGGTCACCAAATAACATGTTTTGTTAAATGTTTATTTAGATATGTATTATAGATATGTATGTTTTAGCTTAAATGGGAGAAATGTACCGATATTGTGGGTATGATATTTGTATGGTGGTGGTTCGATTGATAACTTTTTCAATAAATCAGTGTGTTGCTTACCCTCACCTTTCATTGACGCTGCAGTCAGTACCGTACCTACTTTCGATACAGGTGGTCATACCTGGTCATACCACAAACAAAGTAACCGGAGACACTGGTTAGTGTTTGTTATCCATTTTCAAGCAATTCTTGCCATCTGATTGAGCTGAAACTTGTTTAATGTTCTCAACTGTTTTAGGATAGTGTAATCGTATGGGTGCGAAATCATCGCATGCATCACAAGTACTGTGACACGGATGCTGACCCGCACAACTCACTGAGAGGCTTCTTCTTCTCGCATATGGGCTGGTTGCTGGTCAGAAGACGCCCCGAGGTCAAATCTAAGAAGGTTGATTTGAGTGATCTGTGGGCCGACCCATTACTCCATGCCCAGCATAAGTAAGTCACTTTACAAAATTCCTTTTTGATACAAATATTACACTCTTAAGGGTCACAGCAGGCGGCGGCGACCTCTCGCGTCCGGCCCTGGTGCGAGACATGGTACGGAGCGAGAGGGAATGGGAAGCCGTCACCTCCTTCTGTGAAGCAGTAATGCTCGCGAAGGAGGAGGCGGGGCGCGTGAGAGAGTGGCAGTCTCTGCGCCCTCACGTCCCTAGCCGCCGCAGGAGGACACGCCCCGGGCGTCGGGAGTCCACAGCGGACTCCCAGCTACTGTAGGCGCGAGCTTGCGGGTGGCGAGCAATGGGTAGCTCGCCGCCCGGTAAGGACCAGGCTCGGGTCGACGACGCGTAGTGTTCCACGCGCGCCTCAAAGAGATGTCAGCAGCAGTGTAGGGGTCTACTAGGACCGATGCCTGCCGGGGTCGCGTGATTGTTCGAAAGAGATACCGTGACCCTGGCACATGGGCAACTGATGGAACAAGGGTGGGTTTTAGTCAGTAAAAGTCTGACACGCCCTTCCGCTCCGCCCAGAGCGGGAGAAGTCATCAGTCAGTGACGAACCCCTTTCCGAGTTGTTATGTGTACTTATGAGGGTTCTCTATTGTGTGACCTAACTTTTTTATCCATAATCTAAAGAGCCATAATTTTTTTTGTCCTAATCATCATTTGTCCGAATGATAACTTGCCCGAACTAAATCACATAATATCACATGCCATAAAATTGAAATCCCTAAATACAATATGCCCTAAATCCGTTTGTCATAAATATTACTATCAATAATATACAAAAGACTTAAAACTGTTTTCCATAAAAGTTATAAGTTCTAAATCCAAATTATTTTATGTTTATTTATCCTAATCATAATAATAATATAATAATAATATTCCACAACACACAACGCCATCTAGTCCCAAGCTAAGCAGAGCTTGTGTTATGGGTACTAGACAACTGATAAACATACTTATATATTTCTAAATACATACATATTATAGATAAATTACACCCAGACACAGAACAAATGATCGTGCTCATCACACAAACATTTGTCCTGGGTGGGAATCGAACCCACGACCTCCGGCATAGCAGTCAGGGTCACTAACCACTAGACCAACAGGCCTGTCATCATATTTTTAAAACAAATATGTATTACGGAGTTCATTAAGAATTTCATTATTTTATCAAATCCAACTGATACCAATACATAAATAGTAAAGATGCAAAAGCATTATGGCATTTATCAAGGCCTGGCATGGCGCTGCATGTATTATCACTCAATAAATATATCACTCAATAAAACTGGTGATTGTGATCATGTGATTTTATTTTCCTCTAAGAAACATGCAAACAAGCATACACCATGCATGCAGCATGCATGTGTTAGATATTTCATTTTGGTATTTTATAATTGTTGGGTAGATAATGACATCTATCACATTAAAGAAGCATTGAACTAATATAGAAGTACCTAATTTGACTAGATAAAGTGTTTACAAAAACTGACTCGTCTTAAATAGTAAAAATAATTATGATTTTAGTACTAGAAATAATTAATAATTATTTAATTGTAGTTGTAGTATATTGTAGGTTTTATATTGCCATTTTACTTTATTAAGCTGATCAAAACGACTGGTACAATGCTGCCAGTTCATATTGATATTCTTTTAATGATTCGTAACTACGAAGAAGTTACAAATCAGTCCTTGTTAAATTGCTTAATTACCTTAAAATGTTTTTAAACTGTTTCACTACATAACAATGGTTTATTATTATCTGTTAGAAGTTATTAAGCTAAAATGTGTAATGATCTGAATTTGTTCAAAATGGCGGTAGATGTCTGACGATTTTATTAGGTTGACGTTTGTAGGATATAAAAAGGATTGTAATTACTTTATCGGGACAGTTCCTCGGAAGATATGTAGTTGGTTAGTTCTAGTGCTGTGGTTGTGTGGAAATATCGAGCAGAGGTCACGTAAGTTAAGTAATTTGATATTATGTAACACTTATTGCTTATTATGAAAATGTTGTTGTACCTTTTATATTGTTGCCGATATTGATAATGTTTTAAATCATATAAAATTGAATGTTCATACTCTTTCTTTGCCTAGCTGTTGTTATTATGTTGATACTATTCTGAGATCTCTTGGACAACGGTCCAAGAGATAGAATGAAATGTGTTTAAGATAATAATAGTTTATGGCAATGTAAGAAGTGAGTTGATATAATACCTTAATACTGTTTCCATGGAGTTTCTTGTCCTTCTTCTCCATGAAGACCTAGTTTTGGAACGGACAACTAGCTGTCTGATTAATTACTGACAAGCTTAATTGAAATAAAAGTCTAGTCTTGTCTTTCTGTGCTTTATTTAGTGAAACCCTTTCCCAACAAACCATATTCATAAGAACCTTCACACACAGTAAATAAGCCGTAACCATTCTGATACACAAAGTTTGATATTAGGTATATATACATAATACTTATAGTTATATACAGATATAGATTTTTCTATTACATGCAACCAATCAACATGCAATCGAGCATGCAAGCCAGCATGCATCATGTAGCATGCAAGCAAGCAGGCAAGCAGCATGCAATCGAGCATGCAAGCGAGCATGCATCATGCAGCAGGCATGGATTCTGTCACGGCTCCGGCACTGCGGGGCTTAGGCGGTCCCACGCGAGCTTATCGTCGCAGACGGTTTAACGATCACCACCGCAGCTTCGTCTTGCTGGCCGGCTCCGCCGGCCAGCCTCAGCAGCGGCGGCGAGCGTTACAACCACCTGCTCCTCAGCTCGCGGGCCGCCTCGCCCCTCCGCGCCTACGCGATTTTAAATTACACTCTAGGGGTAGGGCAGACAAGACTACGTGGAGTCGGATTTACAGCGATTCGTTTCTGTCACTAATACCTAACTTGTAGCAATTGTATACTACTAACGATTTTATTATAAATGAACATTCGGCAAAATACACTTTATATAATACAATACTTAGGACATATGACTTTATAACATGCAAAATTAGAAGATTTAATTATTATAGTATTTGATATTATGACAAAAATCATAGATTTGAGTGAAAGAAATCTTAGATTTGAGTACTAGAAAAGGTTCCTATATATTTCATAGGTGTTTTCCCATCTAGACTAAAACGGTCTCATTATAAAAAGCAGTTTAACTAAAAACCCAGGTTTAAACCTCATTAAACAATGGTTTAAGTTTAAGTTTTATCACAAAAAAAGGTTTTGCTATAAACCATAGACTAAACCCTTGTTTAACGTTAAACCTGGGCGACCCCTGGTTTATCGATGGGTCTAAGTCGCATCTGTCAAGTTTCCACTTTTAGATTACCATTTATTTCGTTGTGTTGTGTTGTTTTTATCCAAAAATGGACATTAACATGGTAGATTTAATTGATAATCAGGATATTGAAGCTATTCAGTCATTAGAAAGGTCACGCCGATTCAACAGAAATCGGGTTCGAGTCAATCCCTTCATTGAGTTATCCGATGAAGATTTCAGGCAAAAGTAGAAAACAAAATGTATACAAAAGTATCGCAAGTCGAAGAAACGCTTATATAAATTTTGTTTTCTTAAAACGCCCGAAAATGTTACGTTTCGTTACACGAACTTAGATGTACTACTACCTAATACATTAGTAATGTGATTAAACCTAAACAAAACTGCAATCGATAAGTAATATTAATGTCCATGCAAAATAACAAAGTCTTAATATTTTAAATGTTCCTTATATAATTAAATCATTGATAATACAATCAAAACGTTTTCTTTTCTTGGGATTCGGAACGTTGCAATACAATGATATCATGACGAACGAGTGATATTTGTGTTAATCTGTGGTTGATATTAAGATATTGGTTTAAATGACGGTGTTAAGAAGACCACGATCTAAAAATGTTTTGTAATACGAACAAGTTTAGACCATGGTTTTACAGATGAGCTTGGACTTGATAGTTTAGGTTTAAACCAAGGCTTATTTAGTTTTTTGTAATAAGACCGAAAGAGTCTATAATTAAACCACTTTTCAAAAAGGGCATGTGTACTGATATGGGCAATTATAGGCCCATTATTACACTGATCTTTGCAAAACTTTTTGAAAAGGCAATGCATGGTAAAATAAATAGCTTTTTAACCAAATACAATTTAATTGTGGAGAGTCAGTTTTGTTTAAGGAAAAACAGTTCAACGACTCTAGCCTGTTTTTCTATAGTGAAACTAATTACCGAAGCACTCAATAAAAAAATGTCTACACTATCCGTATTCTAAGATATGAGCAAAGCCTTTGATTTTCTATCACATGAAGTTAGAGAAATATGGCATAAGATGCAAAGCGCATGATTAGCTTAAAGTTATTTGTTTAATCACCAACAGAGAACTGTTATCTCTAGGATAGAAAATAATATTAGGACGACATATTGTTCAAAGCTAAAAAATAATGGTTTTGAAATCCCCCAGAGGAGTGTACTGGGTCCGTCACTATTTCTATTACACATTAATGACTCAAAAAATGTTTAAAATATGACTATATCCAATTTACGATATTACTTTAGCGATAAAATGTTCCAACAAAACTGAAGTAGAAACTGAAACTCACAATTAATTAATTAATGTGATAAAAAGGCTAGGGGAACAATTATCTTTATGTTAATATTGAGAAAACTAAAATAGTTCAATTTCAAGCATGTATCTTGTAATACTAACATCAATCCATACTTCCATACTCCATACTAATATTATAAATGCAAAAGTAACTCTGTCTGTCTGTCTGTCTTTCTGTCTGTCTGTCTCGCTTTCCTGCTAAAACTAATGAACCGATTTAAATGAAATTTGGTACACAGATAGTTTAGAGCCTGAGAAAGGACATAGGCTACTTTTTATCCCGGTAGTATGTTCCCGCGGGATAATTTCCGACCCACACGCGGGCGAAGCCGCTGGCAAAAGCTAGTTATTTATAATAATGTAATTCTACAACTACGACCATCAGCTTTATTTTTAGGTAGTAGTAGGATAGTAATTGATAATAAATTGAACTGGAAGGAACATGTAGAAAGAGTATGCAGTAAGCTTGATAAAGTATATGCTCTTCGCTAGTTAAGATTAGTACTTCTGCGATTGTGGTCCGAACCATTCTGTGGTCTGTGTTAAAATTTAAATTATGTATGACCGACACGTCCTTGAATACTTTTCTATTATTGGACATAATAAAGTCTATTTCGTTCTTATAAATTCCGTTAGGTGAGATCCATACCCATTTATTTGTTATTTTCTTTTTATAAAAGCTGTTTAGAATACTTAATGTGTTCTCTAATGAAAATTTTACCACACTTGTGCCATTTTTGCTTCTACTGCTAAACCCGTGGCTTCCTATGGTTTGTTCTTCTCTGTTATTCTCTGTTCCGATTTGGCTATCTGTTAGTACATATTATAAAGTTTCTGTGTGCCAAATTTAATCCAAAACCATTCAGTAGTTTTTGCGTGAAAGAGAAACAAACATCAATTTTAGTAGGAGTAGAAGTAGGACAATAATGATGTTTTAAATGCAAGTCTACTTAATAAAATAAATCTTGTTCAGGAATCATGTAGTTGTAGTTCAATTTATAACAGATAAGTTGTAAGTAGGCAGTCAAAATAATATTAATTTTCATCATTATAGCTCTCAAAATTATATTTGCTGCAAATGGTCGAGCTAACGGTACATGTTGATGTTTTAAATTTCATTAATCATTTTATTATAATTGCCTCTTTCTAATTTTGATCTGCACACAAAGTGGTAAGAATTTTTTAATTTCGTGGGCTATATTGACAGATCCCCCTTAAAACAAATATAACAAAAAATTGTTATAAAATGAGTCCATTTTTTTGTTAACAGTTATTACCTCTTCGGGGCTCTTCTCCTTGTGGTGATAACTCCAACTTGTATTCCTCTTCTCTGGGGCGAGAAGGTTTGGACTGCTTTTTACGTCGCAACGGTTCTACGTTTTGTTATTTCGACACACATTACCGCACTAGTGAACTCAGCAGCACACATGTGTGGCACCCAACCATATGATAAGCACATCCGACCAGGGGAGATCAAGGCGTTATCATTCTTTACGGCAGGAGAAGCCTTCCACAATTACCACCACACTTTCCCTTGGGATTACAAAACAGCTGAGCTCGGCGGCTACTTTTTTAACTATACTAAATTATTCATCGAAATCATGGCGAAAATCGGATGGGCTTATGATTTGAAATCAGTACCGAAGGAAATGATTGAGAGTCGGGTGCAGAGAACCGGTGATGGAACTCACCCAGTTTGGGGGGTAGGAACATGAAGAAAAAAAAAGATAACAAAATAACTCGGAGAGTAAATTATATCTACATACCTACACAAAAATATGAATGGTACAGAATATATTCATCTAAACTGTTAATGGTGTCAGCGGATCTTATGAAAACTATTTATTTTATTTAATAATGTGGTTATTTGTAAGAACAAAATTGTTAAAAATTATATTAATTGTGTAGAAAATTAAATAATCTCCCAGTAAAGCACGTTATTTGTCTTCCCAAAAACAGTCCCGACTTGAGGTATCTACTATTATTATTAGTAGGTATATACTAATATTATAAAGTTGTTGTGTTTTTTGTTTGATTGAACGCGCTAATCTCAGGAACTACTGGTTGGAATTAAAAAAGTTATGTAGTGTTGAAAGGCCCAGGCAATAGGCTATATAATATCACGCTAGGATCTTTCGGAGCCGAGCAAAAAGCAAAAACGTGAGGAATACAGATACTTCACACGGGCAGGCGATTCGATGCGACGGGATGGGTCGGGGGAGCAATGAATTGACGCGGACGATGTCATGGGCAGAAGCTAGTCCTTAATATGTCTGGGCGCCATCTCTATGGGCGAGAGAATCGCGGCTATAGTCTCGTCATGCCAACAAATTGTCTTTGTGATGATATCACCGGGTGACGAATGAATCATAGAGTTTTGAACACATGGCGAGGCCACCGCGATTCTGTGGCCCGTGAAGTTGGCTTTACCTCAATTTATGTTAAATAAATTATAATAATAGCAAACTATTACTTTTCGACTGTAGGGTTTAAACTCTTTATCATACATAGGAGGTATGAGCATTGATCACCACGCTACTACTACTGTTAACTTTTAACTAGCTTTTGTCAGCAGCTACGCCCGCGTGGAGGTCGTATTTTATCCCGCGGGAATGTACCTACTACCGCGGTACAAGTACCATATGGGATACTCCAGGTTATAAACTATCTTCGAAAGAGTTACCATGGTCCTGGAATATGGGTAACTGAAGGAGCACGGGTGGGTTTTAGTCAGTAAAAGTCGGACACGCCCTCCCACTCCACAAAAAAAAAGGTTATAAACTATCTGTGCGCCAATTTCATCAAAATTCGTTTGATAGTTTTTGCGTGAAAGATTATCAAACATCAATATTAGTAGGATACACTTGTTTTTAAAAGAGTTAGGAATGTTCTTAACTCCAAAAACTTAAATATTGACTTTTTAATTGGTGACAAATTATTTGATGTTAAGGTTAGCACCAATAACTATGTATATTATGTATCAAAGAGTTTAATTCGCAATTTTAACTTTCAAATATTAATATCTACACAACATAAGTAAAGAAATGCCAACAAAGAAAAACTACATAAGAATATTGATAGGGCATTAGATACAGCTGTAATTAATATTTTAAGACTCAACTGAAAGACATATAATTTAGTAGCTTTTGCCCGCGACTTCGTCCGTGTTAATGTCGGTTATCGCAGACGCAAACGAAGTCGCGGAATAAGAGCTTTTGTTCTTTCTTGGGGTTCAAACTTATCCCGTACCAAATTTCGTCAAAATCTATTCATTAGTTTAGTCGTGGTACCGTAACAGACACACAGAGTTATTTTCGCATTTATAATATTAGTATAGACAGTATAGCGTTATCGCCTTATGTTGGTATTTAACCTCTAAGTTCCTAAGATACCACATTTGGTATAGACATAATGGTTTTTTAATTGTGTCTGTAATTACGGTAATTGACTGGTTAAGGGGATTTCAGATTAGGATTAGACCTAATTGCCGAGCATACTGAGAACCTAGTTAATAAGCTTCTTTCTTCATCATGTTACTCGGCTATTACAAAAAATAAGCTGATGGTTCTGGACATGCTAAAGGAGTGTAGCATCTCTTATTTTGTACTAGAAGTTATCAACACTGGTACTTTTACATAAATACGTTAGAAATGACACAAAATGGTCCGATAAACCAACTGCTGCGACTGCCTCATTTGTCATTAGACCAAGCACTAGAGCATTAACGCATGACCATGAGGTCCTGGGTTCGATCCCCAGATCGGGCAAAGTGTTCTTTCAATCGGAAATTTCCCAGTAATAGCCCGGAGTCTGGCTTTGTGCCCGGTTGATGGCAAATGGCTCGCCCCTTTTAACATGGGACTTAAACGTAGCTGGCGAAATGTGCGTGTGGAAAACAGTCGTGATGTCATGTTGTGTGATTCTATAAACAGATTTTTTCATGATATGATACATTAAAGTTTCTGATCCGATTGTTAATACATTTGTGCTCAGAGATTTGTGTTAGGCGCTGACGCTATCCGCCGTCACAAACACATTCACAGCGTGTTTGCACACTTGGTTACCACAAGTTAGTAAGGATTCTTCAGACAGGCGCGACGTGACATTTGTAGAAAAATTTACAGGAAGTTTTCATGGAAATTGTTCTACGAGGGTCGCGTCGCGCTGACGAGACGAGCCCGTGGCTTCATGAGATGGAAATATTAATAAAACGTGAAAATGTATCAATTTTAGTGTATATACGAGTATTATTAAATTATAATCAAGCACGTAGTTTGTACCTACATCTAGCGGGTATTTTTCAAACAAACAGACTGTGCTGAGACCTACCAAGACAGTTTGAATGATACCTACATCGGCAAAGAGTTTCATTATTTAGTTCTGCTTACTTCCGCACGATGGCGCTGTAATCAATGTTTCATCAACCTTTAAGGTGGAGCCACATGTTTTTGCCTTATTTTTCAGGGATTCAGCAGCATTTTACGCCGATTTCAAAATGAAGAGTAAATCCGAATGTATCTTTTTTTAATGTTGGTTACCTCAGAACCCCGTCATACAAAAACCGATTTCAAAAAATTCTTATTATGTTTAAAGTAGGTACTTCCTACTTATTCCATATTTTGGACGAGTTCTGATGAGTGATCTTAAATGAGTTTTATTAATACTAGCTATGTATATTTTTTCCAGTTTTTATTAGTGTACCTAATAATTATAAGTGCAGTGCAGATAATGAGTAGTGGTGGCCCAGTGGTATCGGCCCCGACTTTCTAGTTGTAGGTTGTCGGTTCGAACCCAGGCAGGCGCTTTAATATGTGTAAATAATTTCATCACGGCTGCTCTCAAAACGGTGAAGGAAACCGGCATGTTCTAGAACCAACTATTCGAAGACATGTGACATCTACCAACCCGCACTGTGCCCGCATGGTAGATTACGTCCCACTCCCTATCACCAAACGGAGGCCTGTGTCCCAGCAGTGGGAACAATATAGGCTGATTATGACTATGGTGATAATCTAATAAATTCCTGTCACTGTTATTTACTTGGCTAGTTAAGGTATAGGAATTTGTGTGGAGTTGGTACCACAACAGAAAAGTGAAAAATAAAAACTATTACTAACTGACTTCCAAAACAAAAAACTACGATGTGGCAAATAGCTGTTATTTCGGAATCTAGTGGCAATTAAACAAAATACAAACACAATAGTTTTCACTTTGTAGTGCTTTTATCTTAAATCGGTTGTATTTTGTGATATGCACAACATACGCAAATATTGCGGTACGGGGTGACGGCAGCGCTGCAACGGATAGTGTGAGGTAGAACTAGGGACTTCGCACTAATATCCACAAAGTATTGCGGTATGGGGCGCTAGCAACGCTTTGACGGATGGTGAGGAGTGGACCTAGGGACTTCGTTCTAATATGTATTAAGTTTGTTATTAGTGTCAAGAAACACAAAACCTTATCCCTTTCTTTTGGAGAGCAACGTACAAGGCCAAACAATAACAGGTACCTACCTAATTAAAGAAGCTAGACATATAGAAAGTGTCAAGGTATTAAGTTATTATAATTATGTTTCGGCCATATTGACATTAAATAAAAATATAGATTTAGATTGATTGAATAAAAGGTTTTTTTCTCTCTGTTTTTGTATTTAATAAAGACTTTGGACGATTTTTGGTCACGCTGGATTTTTTACTTTAATTTAAGGAGTTTACATTTCTGCTGCTAAAACCGAGATACGTGGGACACTCAGAAAGTTTTGCGAAAATTAAAAGTAGTGTTCTATAGGTAAATATTTTTTTATTAATTTTTTTACTCTCCACTAGCCTCTATGCAAAGTTTCATGCGTCTAAACCAGTTTTCGAAACACTTTTCCAGTCCGCCGCAGACACATCGTTTACAGCCTGCTCGAACGCTGACAGCGCATCTTCTGGCGACGACAATGTATCCCTTTGAGCAGATTTTTAATTTTTGGGAATAAAAAGAAGCTCACACGGTGCTAGGTCAAGGCTGTACGGAGGGTGACTCAGAAGTTTGACCGACGTGCTGTCCAAGAAGTCCCCCCCGCGGAGCCCTGTGTTTGGTCGCTTGTTGCTCACAACAGAGAAAACTTCTGCAAAGCATTTGGTAGTATACCATTCGGCGTTGATGCTTTTTTAGTTTCGTCAAAGGATTGACACCAAGTAGCAGTTAAATTAAAAAGCTCGCGATCATAATTTTCCCCCGCTTCTAGATCGCTTCACTTTGGTAGGCGTCGCGTCGATTCGTTTTGAAACACCCAAAACCGTCGACTGGCGCTTAGTTTCTGGATCGTATTGATAAATGCAGGACTCATCACCTGTTATAATGTCGTAAATACGCCGAGATGAGCCTGCTTCAAATTTGTTTATCATATCACGGCACCATTCCAACTGGGCCTGCTTCTGAGCATCGGTGAGGTTGTGCGACACCCAGCGTGAAACTATCTTCCTCACGCGAAGATGCACGTGTAGAATCTCGTGAAGGCTTCCCGATCCAATCTGCAGTATATGTTGAATCTCCTGATACGTAATTCGCCTATTGTCTTGGATTAAAATTTTCACTGCTAGCACGTTTTCCTCCGTAACAGCAGCAAAAGGATATACTTATAAGGATCCACTTCTTTCTTCATCCCCCAAAGTTAGTCGACCACGTTTGAATTCGTTATACCAACAATACACAGTTGCCTTGGAAGGGCCTTCATCCATGAATGCAATTTGAAGTCTATCGTATGATTCGTCCGGTTTCAGGCGACACTTGAAATCGTAAAAAATCATAGAAAATGTTCCCGGCGCAAATGCATTTTCCAATAAATTGGAACGTACCTAGTTTTACTCATAAATAATCATCTCGGTATTTTTTTGGTAAATTGTGTTTAAAATAAAAAGTTTATGTTCAAGTTGATTATCGATAAAGTTCATCATTGAAAACACGAATAAAACGACATTTTATAAAAATTAATCCTAGGTAGATCGATTTATCACCCCGAGACCATGTGCATCTGGATTGAGGGCCCATTTTTTGAACCCTTGCGTACCGAAATAAGATTTATAGGGAAATTAGTTAAAAATAGTAAAAACTTAAAGCAAATGGTCATAAATTTCTTAAACGTGATTTAAAACTGTTATGATGATATAACTTGGGCCCTCAATCCAGACGCGTGCATAAAGTGGCATAGCCTAAATCTCAGTAAGTACTATCTCTGGGTTAATAATTTTTGTTTAAGAATTTAGTTAAGAATTTCTTAAATATTTTAAGAAATTCCCAAATCTGTAAAATATAACATTTCCGATTTATGGCGGCATATCTAGGGCCCTCACTTCATTATTGTTTGTACTGAGGAATCTGCAAAACATGAATACTAGGGTTGATCCAAAAGTAATGATAATCGGTTATTTCCAGTGCACACAAAAATAAAATGTTTTCTGCTAGCCTAGGTATCCACTACTTCACCATAAAAAAATCATACAAGAAGACCTGCACCCTAATTGCGAAACACACAATTTATCAGAATCTGAATGGGATTGAAGATTATTTCTAAACCATTGCGTCATTTGTTCGAATAAATTGTCGGCTCAGCAACGTAAATAACGCAATGAATGTTGTTTAACTATGAATATTAAACCAATTCCTACCGAT
Source organism: Aporophyla lueneburgensis (assembly GCA_932294355.1). Taxonomy (NCBI): domain Eukaryota; kingdom Metazoa; phylum Arthropoda; class Insecta; order Lepidoptera; family Noctuidae; genus Aporophyla; species Aporophyla lueneburgensis. The sequence continues at coordinate 11,958,666 of OW028746.1, read as the reverse complement.
AAAAAGTTCCGCAATTACCCCTCAGGATTTCCGGGAGCTACATTCATTTGAATACGAACCGTCGAAGAGTGAACATCAAAATGGAGAAAAACGAAATCAGAGCTGTCATCAAATACCTCTGTTTGAAAAAAATGTCTACCAAAAACATTTACAGCGACATGGTGGTAACATTCGGGGACTCTGCTCCTCCATATTCTACAGTTGCACGCTGGATGAAGGAGTTTAAGCTGGGCAGAACATCGACAGAAGACGAACAACGCGAGGGACGCCCATCCACGTCCCTCACTGAAGATAACGTAAAAAAAGTTGAAGATGTTGTATTGGCAGACCAAAGAGTGACTAACAGGCATGTAGCTGAGATCACAGGGATCTCATATGGCAGTGTTCAAAGAATCTTGGCGAACGAATTGCATATGAGAAATGCCTCCGCGCTTTGGGTATCGAAAATGTTAACCGACGAGCAAAAGAAGAAACGAGTCGACATTTCAAGAGCGAATCTCGAAAAGTTTTAAGCAGATCAGGAGAATTTTTTGTCACATTTCGTGACCATGGACAAAACTTGGATCCACCACTTTGATCCTGAAACGAAACAACAATCAATGACGTTGAAACGAGCCGACGAACCGACGTCGAAGAAATTCAAAGCATCAAGCTCGGCGGGGGGATATGGCGTCTGTTTTTTGGGACGCTGAGGGAATTATTATGGTAAAATATTTGGAGAAGGCAGCCTTTATTATGGACTCTTACTACGCAGAACAAATAATAAGATTGCGGGAGGCCATTCAGAAAAAAAGACCGGGCAAACTGCGAACTGGAGTGCTGTTCCACCAAGACCACGCACCGGCTCACAAAGGTGCAGTTGCCATGGCTGCCATTCATGAAACGGGCTTTGAATTGGAGGAACACCCACCCTATTCGCCAGATCTAGCCCCCAGCGATTACGATCTCTTTCTTCGGCTCAAGGAATACCTCCGAGGCAAGAAATTTGACGACGATAGCGACGTGATGGCCGCTGTTGAGGATTTTTTGGAGGGCCAAGATCAAGATTTTTTTTTCTAAGGGAATTCTGGTTTAAGAAAAGAGATGGACTAAGTGTATTGACTTGTTAGGGGACTATTTAGAAAAATAATATATTTTTTTTACTGTATTCATCGTGCTTAGTATTGATTATCATTACTTTTGGATCACCCCTCGTATGTCTGAATAAATACATAAATACGACTTTAACATGTTTTACTTACATACCTATGTGAATTAGTTAAAAAGAAATAAGGACACAAAACTTAATTGTTAAGAAGTAAATGAAAGTCGAATTTTACTAAAAAGTCTGAAATGAGAGCCCAATATTTTCGGCTTTATTTAATAGGCTCAACCTCATAGATTAACGCAAATTAGAATAAAAGTTTTAACTATTTCTTAATTAAATTGTAACATATCTTTCGTCCTTCTAAATGTCATACTTTAAGAGAAAATTGATTTTCTACTTTTTAAAAGAGAATTATTTGTAGAGTGACCACAATGTTCAAAGTACCTGTACATTTTGTAAAGTGCATTCGGCTAGTCATAATTTGCAGCTATATATATATATATATATATCATACAAGAATTGCTCGTTTAAAGATATAAGATAACTGGGCAATCTCTCTCACAAAAAATCATTTTTTTCGCAAAACTTTCTGAGTGACCTGGTACAATCGCAGTGAATCCAATATGAGTTTATCCAAATCACGTCTGTTAGCATAGCATAAGTTTAACTATCCTGTAACGTTCCCACTGTTGGGACACAAGCCTCCTCTCGGTGAAAGGGAATGGGCCGTAATCCACCACACGGGCCCAGTGCGGGTTGGTAGATGTCACATGTCTTAGAATTTTTGTCTCTAAGACATACGGGCCGGTTTCCTCACGACGATTTCCTTCACAGCTTTGAGAGCAGTGGTGGTGAAATTGTAGACACAAAGTAAAGCGCCTAGTTTAGAACCTACGACCTGCGACTCGTAAGCCGCGGCTGTTGCCATTGGGCTACCACTGCTCTCAACGTTCACATAAACGTCCAAAAAGGTGGTCCAGTGTGTGAAAGGCATCCTTATATGGCAGAGCTCCTCTTTAAAGATTATCCCATGCGTTCTCAATGGGATTCAATCCGGCGATTGAGCAAGCCATGTGAGACGTTGATATTAGCTGCGACAAATGTGTTTGCAATGACTCTGGTATTGTGTGGGCATTCATTATTATGCATGAAGCAGAGAGATTACCTCTGAATCAAATCCGCCGACTTAAGTACCAACCTATATCATGATTTAACCACTTTCTAGCATGATTTTGAACGTATACATCTGGTATCTGGCCTCATACCAAAAGCGAGATTCGTCAGAAAAACACACAAAACGCCGCTGTTCTTCTGCCCAATTTCTGTGTTCACGAGCCTATTGTAAGCAGGCTTTACGATTGCTCAATAGATGCTACACGAAGCGGCCTTCGAGAATGGAGAATGAGTTCACGCAAGCGATTTCTTATGGTTTCATCGCTTACTGACGTCCTTGAAGAGCTATGTAGCCTCCTAAGCAACATCATCGCAGTTTTTGTACGATGTCATCGAGCAGAAATTTGTCTGTAACGATCTCGTCAGTGATTTAGTCACGTGTCCAAAGTCGACTTATAAGTAACACTCTGCGTTATTAGTGCCCAGAGCAATTACCACAGATTTAGTTGAAAGACCACACATGGCCAGGGCCATGATTATTTCTTCAAAGTCAAAGTCAAAGCATTTATTTCAAATAGGCCCGAATAAGGCACTTTTGAACGTCAACAGTTATATGAAAATAGAATTGATTCTAGTTGCCCCTTCCAAAAGGTAGATTCGTATGGAGAAGAATGGGCAAGAAACTCCACCGTTACTCTTTTAAAATGTTTTTCAATATTTGTTTAAATATATGTGAAGACGATGCACCTAAAATAAAATTACCATACCACAACAGGTAAAAGAATTGCAAATGAAGCAATGAGAGATAAATTAATTATATGATATGATATTTATCGAACCATTTTGTGTCAATTTCAATTATACATATGTAAAGGTGAAAGTTTTCACCTCCTTCTGCGAAGCAGTAATGCTCGCGAAGGAGGAGGCGGGGCGCGTGCAGGAGAGGCAGTCTCTATGCCCTCACGCCCCCAGCCCTCGTAGGAGGAGAAGCCCCGGGCGTCAGGAGTCCATTGCAGACTCCCGGCCACTGTTGGCGCGAGCTTGCGGGCGGCGAGCAATGGTTAGCTCACCGCCCGGTAAGAACCAGGTTCGGGTCGAGGGCGCGTTGTGTTCCACGCGCGCCTCAAATAGATGTCCGCAGTTCTGAAAGGGTCTGCTAGGACGGACGCCTGCCAGGGTCGCGAGATTTGTTCGAAAGAGTTACCGCTGCCCTGGCGTATGGGCAACTGAAGGAATACGGGTGGGTTTTAGTCAGTAAAAGTCTGACACGCCCTTCCGTTCCACCCAGAGCGGGAGACGTCATTTGAATATTTTCCATCCACAAAAAAAGGTGACAGTTTTTATGGAGTTTTAGAACAACCTGTGCAGAGCTATCAGCTTGTTGTTAATGGCTGACTGCCTGGTATATGGTGAAGAAAGAATCTTATCATCCACTCATTATTGTCGACAATTAGGTTTCAATCTCAAATTCCCTTAAATACTGACGATAAAAATATTAAGCCAGACTGCTTCCGTCAAATGACTCTTTAAATATTCATTACCTGTTATGTATTCCCGGTACTTCATTTGCATGGAAATTACAACACTATTGTACATTATCATCGGGCTATATCGTACTGCACTGCACTGCTGGAAATAGCCCTGTAGGTATCTGAAAAAGAAGGTGAAGGAAGACTTTAAAATACTGTGGTGGAAGAAGGTGGCTTTTGATCGGTAGGTACATATATCATTTGGTATATTATGGCTTGGATTAGGTAGTTACTGTTGTTTTTATGTAAGACTCAGTACTCAATTTTCTGCAAGATCAATTCCCAGCAGTTCTTCTTCTTCTTCTCCTTTTAACATAACATCACGCCTTGTGTCCATAAAGGGTTGAGCAGAAGTGTACCTATGGTCCACCTACATTTCACTATAAAATAGATGAAATGTTTATTTCTGTAAGTACAACTTATAAGACACTGTAACACGTGAAAATTTTTTGGTCCGTATTTTAAAAACTAGATGGCGCTGGCATTTCTTAGGTGACTGTTCCCTGAGAAGAAACGCAGAAACAAACTCAGAGGTCATGGTCTCTTTTAAATTCCAAACATTATATTATTGAGCCTAATAATGTACGGCAATGTCTGGAAGAGCCTTTTGAAGAAAGAGCCATTGTAGCTTTCAGTCATTATATGTATATCAGTCATCGTGTAGCTCAACCTTATTTTAAGGAGCTCAACAACCCGTCACAAGACTCTACTATATCTGCAGGACATTTTCGTAGGCCTTATATGAAAGACTCAAAGCCGCTAGACAATTATATTATAGAGTCATGTATTCAATCTAGCCCGTATGGTACTCACACGCACAGTCAGTATTCTTTTTGAATGTCATAAAAAAAAAAACAATCTATATATAAAATTCTCGTGTCACAGTTTTCGTTGCCATACTCCTCCGAAACGGCTCGACCGATTTTGATGAAATTCTTTGTGCTTATCCGGTATCTATGAGAATCGGCCAACATCTATTTTTCATCCCCCTAAATGTTAGGGGTAGTCCACCCCTAAATTTTATTTTTTATTTTTTAGACAAAATTTTTAATTTCTATTTTTTTATGATACAACATACAAAAATACATGCAATCCTCAATTTTCACTCTTCTACGATCAACTCTTATTTTTTAAATGGCAAAACAACGTTTGCCGGGTCAGCTAGTAAATATATAATGTCAATATTATTCGCTGACACACTTAGCATAATAGTTAGGTGCGTGGTAACTTAGGAATAACATAACTAGTCCCAAGACTTTTGGTTATCGAAGTAATCTTTAACTTCAGAAACCTTTTTGTCAGAGTTTCTGTTTAATAAATGATTAAAATTTATTGAAGCTTAGTTCTTTTACATGGCCATGTTTAAATCCCATGTAATAGGAGGTGAGTCCATTGCAATCAACCGGATATAAATCTAGACTTCGGGCTGCCTACTGAGAAATTTCAGATTGAAAAACTCAATAACTTAGCCCGACCTGGGAATCGAACCCGAGACCTTATGCTCAACCACCAACGAGGTAGTATCTTCCCTTTACCACTTTCCTTTCCTTCGTCCCTCTTTCCATCCAGTCGGCAAAAGAAGACTATTCTTATTCCTGCATCAATATGAGAATGGCATAATATGTTAATGGCTTATAAAAATAACCATTTAATTTCGGCTTGTCTTAATGAACAAAAAATTATGTTAAATATAGTCCTCGTAATCGTATCTACGTACAGTGTAACAAACTATTTGGTATACAGGCAAAAATATGAATGTTTTTACGAAACTGCCAATATGCATTGGCAGTTTCGTGAAAACATTGCGTGCGTTTGTATTACTTTTAAGTTTCTGGCATACTTGAGATAGTGACTTAAAATAATGGGGAACACCATTGTCAAAATTGCGCTATCGTAGCTACTTCCCAACACAAGGGTCCTATTATTTTATTGCGAAAATTACTCGATGCTGTGTTTCTAATGCACCACTTTCTGAATCGCCCCCTAACATTAGAAGAGTGTGGCTTAAAACTATTCGTAGAGATTATTTTTAACTACTCAGAGTTTGACGTTGCAATAAAAATACTTGATTTAAATACTTTACTGAAATAAGGAAATCTATACTTATATTATAAAGCTTTAGAAGCAATGAGTTTGTTTGTTTGTTTCTTTGGTTTAACGCGCTAATTTCAGGAACTACTGGTTTGTATTAAAAAAAAATGTGTTAGGTAGCTCATTTATTGAAGAAGGCTATAGGTCATCACGCTATGACCAATAGGACCGGAGCAGTCATAGAGTTTTTTTCTTTTGAGAGTTTCCATTGCGTGCGTTGTGTAAAGAGCAACACAGCATTCATGTATGACGGAACTGTACCTCTTAAAAAATACAAAAAAAAAAAGTGAAGTTGGCTCACTACAACGTTTTAAATTGAAATCAAATCTAAATAATATAAAACTGAAGAGTTGGATTGGTTGTACGTACTAATCTCCACCAACCACGATTAGTGTTGGATAGCCCATTTATCGAGGAATGCTGTAGACTGTATGTAAAACATCACGCTAGGACACTTTTTTTTTCTGGATGGGAAATTTTCAAATGACTTCTGCCACTCTGGGTGGAGCGGGAGGGCGTGTCAGACTTTTACTGACTAAAACCCACCCGTGTTCCATCAGTTGCCCAAGTGCCAGGGTCACGGTATCTCTTTCGAACAATCACGCGACCCCGGCAGGCATCGTTCCTAGTAGACCCCTACACTGCTGCTGACATCTCTTTGAGGCGCGCGTGGAACACTACGCGCCGTTGACCCGAGCTTGGTCCTTACCGGGTGGCGAGCTACCCATTGCTCACCGCCCGCAAGCTTACGCCTACGGTGGCCGGGAGTCCGCTATCGACTCCCGACGCCCGGGGCGTCTCCTCCTGCGGTGGCTAGGGACGTGAGGGCGCAGAGACTGCTTCTCCCTCACACGCCCCGCCTCCTCCTTCCCATTCCCTGTCGCTCCGTACTATGGCTCGCAGCAGGCCCGGATGCGAGAGGTCGCCGCCGCCGATCGCCTCCACGAGGACACGGCGGTGCTCCGCCCAGGCAGGGCAAACTTCCACCGTATGCTCCACCGTGTCCTCTAGACGATCCTCACAATGGAAACACCCGGGCGTATCCTCCCGCTTTATCCTGAACAGGAACCCACCGAAGCACCCATGCCCAGTGAGAACCTGCGTCAGGCGGAAGGTGAGGACGCCGTGACGCCTCTCTATCCACTCCTCAAAGAGGGGACTTACCGCCGCAATTGTGGCGTGCCCAGCACTGGGTTGCGACAATCGTACCTGCCACGTCGCCATGAGATCACACCGGAACTCTGTCCGCCGTGCCACGATTTGTCGCGGCAGCAGAGTTTCGCCCCGGCGTTTCGCCTCCTCGCGCCACTCCCACATGTGGGCGAGGACCTTTGCCTCCAGATCCCATGGCGGCACTCCGGCAAGGAGGCTCGCCGCCTCGCAGGAGACCGTGCGGTATCCCCGGATTAACCGGGTGGCTATGACCCTCTGGGCCGCACTCAACCGGCGCGCTGGGCGCAGCCTCAATGAGGGCGCCCACACCGGTGCCCCGTAGAGGGCCATGGACCGCACGACCCCCGTGTAGAGCCTCCGGCAGGAGGCCTTTGGACCTCCCCGATTGGGCAGGAGCCGCTTTAAGGCAGCCCCAGCCCGCTCCAGTCTGGAAGCCAAACGTCGGTAGTGCTCGACGAAGTTCCACCGGCTGTCGAGGACAAGTCCCAGGTACTTCATCGTCGACTCAACGCCGATGTGAACCCCTCCCACCGTGAATTGGGAACCCGCAGGTGGCGCGTTCTGAGTACCATGAAAACCCATGGCCTCGGACATGTGCAATGCCACCTCGAGTCCCAATTGCCGGATCCTATCGACTGTCATAATTTCGGCCGCTGCCTCGTGCGACCTCCCCTGCGCCAGGACCACCGTGTCGCCGCTAGGGAGGTCGGCGCGCAGCACCCAGTCGTAACCGATGTCCCACAGATGCGCCCCCGGACCGATCCCTGTGGGACACCGCACAACATCTCTCGCCGGTTCCATTCTCCCTGGTGACCGGGGTAGATAACGGCCCTATCCATCAGATAGGCCTCGAACACGCGACAGAGGTAGGTCGGCATCCGGTGATACCGGAGTGCCTCCCTAATGCAACTCCAGGGCAGGGTGTTGAAGGCATTGGCGATGTCTAGAGACTCCGCCAAGACGACCCCACCCCGGGCCACTGCATCCCCCGTCGTGAGGGCTCGCACGCGCATGATGGCGTCCACCGTAGAGCGCCCCTTGCGGAAGCCGTACTGGCCGTCCGACAAGTCCAGCCCCTCCCGCACCAGCCACCCGACGAGCGGTCTGCAATCACTCTTTCAAAGAGCTTGCCCACCTCGTTGAGCAGCACGATTGGCCGGTAAGCGGACGGAGAGTCCGCTGGGCACCCAGGCTTCTTAATGAGGACCAGTTTCCCCGTCTTCCAACGAAGTGGGAACTGGCCCCTCTCCAAGCATGCGCTAAAGAGCCCCCCTAGTCGAGGCCCGAGAGCTTCCAAGGCCAGGACCCAGGCTTTTCCAGGCAAGCCGTCGGGTCCTGGGTCGGTATTCTTGGCATTAAGCCTTCGTACCGCCACCCTCATCTCTACCTCGGTCACTTCTGGAGCACCGTCGTCGTCGTCAGTTATGTGGTCCGCATCGTGCACCGCAGGAGGTCGAGCCATGGGCGGGGGACTATGTTCCCCTCGCGAGGGGAACAGAGCGCTCACCACGCCCTCCACGAGACGCTAGGACCCTTAGGAGCTGAACAAACTAAACTCATAAATTAACTCAAAGAGGAATGAATAAACGAAATGTCAAACTTATTATAGGCCATAGGACCTAGCTATAATCACGCCATCTACAATTAGCTTTGCCCGACCTTCCTCATTAAACACTTTTTTAAAGTAGAAGAAAGTCAACTTGCCTGTCTACCAAGTAGCTTATTCAACTGTACACCTACAGCGATATTGAACTTGATAGAACAGAAATAGTTCACCTTCACTGCAGTGCCCTGGCTGGTTAAATCCAACACAAGAATTGTATTTTAAGCTGTCCATTTTAGGTAAAAACCGGAAAACAATGCAAAATATTTTGATTACAACCTGGTTCATTCAACTGTAATGCAAGTGAATATTAATGTCTTACATGAAGTGACTGCCACTTGACCTTCACAAACCAATCGCTGCTATGTAAAGGCCTTAAACAGTCAGACTTTTGGGGAATAGTCTTCTTCTGCTAGTATTTTTATTAGAAAGTTAAGTTCCTAATTAAAACGGTCCTCCACGCGTTGCGCGGTGGTAAGACCTGGGGGCCCAGTCTTCAAACAAATTTTAATTACAATCCAAACTCAAATCCATTTCAATGTTAAACTTGCGGTCACGTGATTCGGTACTCTTGAAAACAATAGTGTCAACATTGGATTGTAAGAACCAACAGGGCTGGTCTATCCTGTCCAGGCGGAAATTTCTGGATGACTCCGACACGGAGTGTCGATGTGGTGCTGTTCCACGAAAAATGTGACACTTAATATCGTGTCCTGTACCCAAATTTCGTAACACATTATTAACCATAAACTAAATCATTTTAAACGTTATTGCTCATCATCGTTAATAACGCAATGAATGTTGTCGAATACGACCTCGAACTCAAAACTGTCAAAATGTGTAATTTTGTTACAACTATGAAAAACAGGATGGGTATGCGTTGAGATGATAAGATCTTTATTTCGAACTACAATTAACATTTTTATAAAATATGGGATTATTTTAAATTGGCTAACTAAACTCTGTTGCCGCTGCGGTTATCAATAGCAGTTATTGTGTCACTTGCGATATCAGTTTAGAAAATCAGTGTTATGCTAATTTAAACTTTACAGATGTAATGTATCAATACGACACACAAGAAAACAGTTTTTCTCGATTCATACCTCAAGTAACAATAGTAACTGCGGTCATTGACCTGCCAAAATATTTTTAATTTAATTTAATTTTGTTGAGATATTGATAACGGGTTCCCTCTATCTGGCAGAAACTTGATGCTCCGAATTTTATTTGGCATAACACACTTGGCATAAACTTCTTTAAACGAATATTTGTGCGGCATAAAAAATGTTTAGCATAATCATTGTTTGGCCGAATGTTTATATGTCCGACTTTATGTTGGCATACTTTTAAGATGGCAGATTTTTATTAAGCATAATTACCTTTGGCAGACTTAAAATTTCGCATAATTTCGTTTAGCATAACATTTATTTAGAGCGACTAATATTTGGTAGAATTTCACTTGGCATACTATGAAGATGGCAGAATTTCATTTAGAATAATTTTATTAGGCATATTGTCATTTCTATAAAATTGAATTTTAACCTTAATTTCAAATTAAAATAGTGTCACAAAAAGTCAATATATGTTGTGCTACAAAAGTTATTGACAGAAACGAATCGCTGCAGAACCGACTCCACGTAGTCTTGTCTGCCCTACCCCTAGAGTGTAATTTAAGCCCGTTTTGCATGCTCGCCTGCATGCTGTGAGCTTGCTTGCATGCTGCATGGTTGCTTGCATGCTGCATGCTTGCTTGCATGCTGCATGCTTGCTTGCATTCTGCATGCTTGCTTGCATCATGCTGCATCCTTACTTTCATGCTGCATGCATGGTGTATGCTTGTCTGCATGCAGCGTGCTAACTATGATTTTTCTGTAATGTAATAGATGAGTGTTTCATTTATTATGGATATGAAATGTATGCCAAAAGATGATTCTAACTGTAGTTTCTGAGATATGATAGTTCTGCCTTTTAATGACTATCGATATGAAATAATGCCATGAGACGATTCTGACTGCGAACTTTCTGCGATATGATGGTTCTCCTTTTTCATTATTATGGAAATAAAATTTATGCCTAAAGATGATTCTGACTTATAAAATTATGCGTTGTGAATGTATGATAAATGGGTGTATGCCAAACGATTTTCTGCGAAATGAAGTCTATGCTATCCGCTGTAATGCAAAATAATATTATGACTAAAAAAAACTGCCATAAAGGGTTTACCCATTGATAACCACCGCGTCTGCAACTGCATAGCTTAGCTAGCCAAAAAAAATTACCTTGAATACTATCGAAACTCACAGGGACATTCGCCTCGTTTTTGTTTTGACAATTTTAACAAATGAATTCTACTTTTTAGCCTTGTAAGGACTATCTACACAAAACGTCATTCTGTTCGCAACGAAGTGAATGTGTGTAAAGTGTCGTCTATTTTTAAATTTCTTGCACATTATTTGTTTTAGTCCCGTGTTTAATCAACGTAATATAAATGATTATAAGGAGATAATGATCTCCACGTATGAATTGATGACGGTAACGACTGACCGGTCAACTCCGGAGAAATAACATCAACATAGAAGTTTGTATCAACACAAACATCTCTATGAAACGAAAACTTATTTAATTGATACGAAACTTATTAACGGAGAAGATCACAATATTTTGGATGTCAGAAATAAATACACTTATATATAACATTTTATTTTCGAGGTCCTCTGAGAATATAAGGTATTGAAACAGGAATATGAAAAAATATTGCCTCTATACTGCCATCCAATAATCTAATCCCTGGATTAGGTTTGGTAGGTAATTTCGCTTATCCCATGAGCGAAATTTTATCAAAATCCGTCCATACATTTCAGCGTGAGAGTGTAACAAACAAACATCAACATCATCATTTCGAAAGACGTCCACTGCTGGACATAGGCCACCCCCAAGCTCTGTGCTTCCCGCATCCAGCGGATTCCTGCGGCTTTCACAAGGTCACAAACAAACATGCAAAAAATCAAATCTTGACTCTTTATAATATTAGTTTAGAAAAATGCTGTCTGTTGGGGCAAGTCAGCTCAAAGCTGCTACCATATGAAGGGTACAGGGGAAAAGTGATGGGTGTCAATTACACTTTGATTTGAGGAAATGAGATAATTAAGTTCATAGACTTATTATGTCTGTTTAACACTGACCTCACACTAAATAAAATTTATGTTCATAGGATTCTTAACTCTGCCTTTGACGGTCCCAAGCCCGTATGAAAAAAGAGGAGGGTTGACTGAGGGAAGATCTAACCAGCCGTAAAAGATCAACGTCGAGCATCGGGCGACGGTAATTAACCCGAAAAAACCCTGGCCTAACAAGTCAGAACCTGCTGGAGGTAGGAAATGACCCCCACAACTCGCAACTCTGTGCATCCACAGAATCGAGGGCCTTGGCTTAATCGCCCGGGCCACGAGGTAGAATACCTCTTTAAAAAGTTACCCTAATCCTAAGGTGGGACTACGTGCCGATGGGATGCATGGCTTGCAGGAGGCAAGTTCTAAGCGCCAACCTCGGCGGACCCGGCAAACGCCGTTGTATATTGCCCTCTTGAGGGAATGGGCGTCACCCCTCTTGTGACCTGTTAAATCGACCCTACTCGTGGGAACAAAAATAGAATTCGCAATAATTATAACCCAAAAACTATGACCCAACAACCATTCCATAAAGGAATGTTTATAAGTCGCCCAAGATCGAGTTCCTTTAGTGGAACAAGTACTCAAGGGAACATTGAACTGACAGATAATACAGCTGAACAATCTGAAGAACAGCTATTCACAGAAGTGCATTATGGCAAAAGGCAAAGATCCAGTCCAGACGCAGTAATGCGCAACCAAAAGCAGGCAAAATTGAATTACTGGCTTGCAACACCAGCAATACCAACATCCAATAGCTTCAAAGGGCTCGAAGATTTAGAGCAGGCCGACAAACCTGAAATACAAACACCGAAGCCCACAAGGCCCCCTCCACTATTTATCGACGGAGTCAAGAATATACAACCTTTACTGAAACTATTAGAAGACGTAGCAAAAGGAGAATATGAAATCAAGGTATTACGAGGCGACAGAGTTAAAATACAATCGAAATCAGCCGAATCATATTCTACCATTTATAAAGAACTAAAGGCCAAAGATACAGAATTTTATAGTTATCAGCCAAAACCAGACCGCAGCTTTAGAGTAGTGCTAAAAAATTTACACCCCTCTACAGACAAAGAGGACATAAAAATAGCTATTGAGGAGCTTCACCATAAAGTAATAAATGTCTGGAACATCCAAAACTCAAGAACAAAACAGGCGTTATCAATGTGGAACATAGAACTAGAGTCTCGTGAAAATAATAAAGACATATATAGCGTTAAATATCTACTACACTGTCGCATATCATTTGAAGCACCCAGACCAAGGCGAGTAATCCCTCAATGCACTAATTGCCAAGATTACAACCACACACAAAAGTTCTGCAACAGAAAGCCCAGATGCGTCAAATATGCAGGTTCGCATTACACTTCAGCTTGCTTACGGAAAGACAGATCAAAAGATGTCAAATGCGTCCTTTGCGAGGGAAACCACCCAGCTAACTACAAAGGCTGCACAGTCTATAAAGAGCTGTTGAAAGTTCGATATCCCCCCCCAATCACTAAAATCAGAAAAACTCTGGATACACTAGAAAGGAACAAGAACCTATAAATAAATCATCAAATAACGGGAAATCGTATGCCCAAGCCACACAAGAAGTCCCTGAACAACCTACGACTCAAACAATAAACACAAAGGATGAAAATCCAAAAACTAATGAACTCAGAACCATCACGGAGACACTCGTTGCCCTGATGAACCAAATATTAATTATGACACAAACGCTAACCGACTTAATTTCAAAAATGCCATCACATTCACAGAACTAAAATTGTGTATATGGAACGCTAATGGCTTGTCCAACCACTCGGAAGAGTTAAAAATATTCGTTAAAATACACCACATAGATGTTTTACTAATCTCAGAAACCCACTTCACATCCAAAAGTCACTTTAGGTTACCAGGATACAGCATGTACCATACTGATCACCCTGACAACAAAGCACATGGAGGATCGGCCGTTCTTATCAGGTCAAACATCAAGCACCATGCACTACAAAATTACTGCAAAAATTACATCCAGGCAACAAACGTCGTGATAACAGACTGGATTAGTGACATTACAATATCGGCCCTCTATTGTCCACCTAGATTCACTATCAAGGAAACGGAGTTCAGTAACTTCTTTCAATCACTTGGAGGCAGGTTTATTGCTGGAGGTGGCTATAATGCCAAGCACTCGTTCTGTTGTTCCAGACTCGTCTTACCCAGAGGACGAGAACTCCTTAAATGCATACAAAAAAGAAATATGAACGTGGTATCGTCTGGTCAACCGACATACTGGCCAACAGATAAAAGAAAAATCCCAGATGCTATAGATTTTTGTGTCAGCAAAGGAATCGCAAAGAACATCATATCGTGCCAGAGTTGCTGGGACCTATCCTCAGACCACTCTCCAATCATAGTAGAACTGCACACTACCCCCCAAGAATGCGTCAGGAAATGCGTTCTTCATAACAACAGAACGAACTGGTCCCTATTTCGTGAGCTCACAGACAAAGCATTCCAAGAATCAGTTAGTCTAAAATCGAAAGACGAAATAACAGAAGCGGTGCTATATTTTAACAAGAGTGTGCAAGATGCAGCTTGGTCATCGACCCCACCACTACCATCTAGGTATCTGGACACCCACGTAGCGAAACACATATTCGATAAAGTAATAAAAAAAGGAGAATACGGCAACGCTGGCAAACGACAAGAGACCCTGTTGCGAAAAAAAAACTCAATCACGCCAACAGACAGCTAAAGCGCACACTGGAGAAAGATCGTAATGATGGATTTCATAACTACCTCACCGGCCTGGATGCCACTGAGAGAGAGAAGACTAAAACGGCCTGTCAATGTTTCTCCTCCTATAAGAAAATCTGATGGTACCTGGGCACGGACTGACCAAGAGAAAGCCGGCACCTTCTCAGAACATCTCTCAAACGTCTTCACTCCTCATCAATATGACGGCCCACCAGAAGATGCAGCAGAAATTACTAACCAATTAAATAGTCCAAAAGATACGCAGGAAATGCATCTTAAATTTACAAAAACAGAAGTTGCCCGAATCATTAAAAAATCAGACCCAAAAAAGGCTCCAGGATACGACCTTATTACAAATCGTTTATTACAAGAACTACCTGAATCTGGCATAACTTTCCTTACGTCACTGTTTAATGCCATGACCAGACTGCAGTTCTTTCCCCTGGAGTGGAAGGTCGCACAAATAGTAATGCTGTTGAAGACAGAGAAACCACCTGAAGAAGCAAAATCGTATAGGCCCATAAGTCTGTTACCTATTCCATCCAAAATATACGAATCTCTACTGCTACAACGAATCTTGCCTATACTCAAAGAGAAGAAGCTAATTCCTGATCACCAGTTTGGATTTCGCAGTAAGCATGCCACTATTGACCAAGTGCACAGATAAACAAAACATATCATGGAATCACTGGAAGGTAAATCCTACTGCGCCAGTGCTTTCTTGGACATATCTCAAGCGTTTGACCGCGTGTGGCACGAGGGATTGTTATTCAAATTGAAAAATAAGCTACCAGATAACCTCTACGGCATATTAAAATCATTTTTCCAGCAGCGCCATTTCATAGTACAACAAGGGGAAGCACTATCTGATCTCTGCCCTATAAAAGCAGGAGTTCCGCAGGGCAGCGTACTGGGCCCAATACTCTACTTACTCTTCACTGCGGATCTGCCGACATCTAAATCCTTAATTACTGGAACCTTTTCTGATGATACCGCTATACTAGCTACACATAGCGACCCAAAAATAGCCTCAATAATACTCCAAAAAGGGCTAAATGACATATCCCACTGGCTCAAAAAGTGGCGGATTAAAGCAAATGAAACAAAATCAGTCAACGTAACATTCACCTTAAGAAGAGACTCTTGTCCTCCAGTCACACTTAACAATATTGTAGTCCCACAGGCAGATCATGTTAGATACCTTGGATTACACTTGGACAGAAGACTTACCTGGCAAAAACATATTTTCACTAAGAGAAAGCAACTTGGTCTTCAAACCCGAAAACTTTACTGGCTCATTGGACGAAAGTCTCAACTGTCTCTCGAAAACAAAATACTTCTGTACAAGGCAATACTGAAGCCCATCTGGACGTATGGAATCCAACTGTGGGGTACTGCATCCCATTCCAACATTGAAATCATACAAAGATTTCAAAATAAAGCACTCCGCATGATAACCAATGCACCTTGGTTCGTACCCAATGAATTATTACACCGTGATCTACGCCTGCCCACTGTGAAACAGGAAATTGTACGCCATACCAGAACCTATAAAGAGCGTATCGAACGACACCCAAATACTCTGGCCCAGCCACTTATGGCAGACCATAACATAGCGCGACGTTTAAAGCGCAAAATACCGCAAGATTTAATACAATCACAGTAATCACAACTACTGTTTTAACACTGAGGATGTGACATAGGCCACATACCGAGCGCGCCAGCAATAGCACCAACCAACATACTGCTGAATGTCCCATAAAGGAGACAGATTGTAGTAAATACAGAATACAAAAAAAAAAAAAAATTCATAGGTTTATATTTATTGTCATAGTTGGAATGAAAGTCAAAGTTATTAGAGCATCTTGTGTAGTTTTTTTAATTAAAAAAAAAAACAAAGTTACATAATATTCCCGGGGAACAATGATGAATGTCAGTTAAAAATTGATGAATGTCATCATGGAAACACTAGGTATGCTTAGTTAATTAATCATACCTATTATATTACTCATCATCATCAATTATATTACTAGCATAGGGCAGTGCAAGAAAAATTTTTTTTGCTCTTTGCGAGCAGAATTTTGCCAAATCCAAGCAATCTTTGTATTTGGCTGCGGATATTGGAAGTAATCTATACTAATATTATAAAGCTGAAGAGTTTGTTTGTTTGTTTGTTTGTTTGATTGAACGCGCTAATCTCAGGAATTACTGGCTCGAATTGAAAAATTCTTTTTGTGTTGGGTAGCCTATTTATTGAGGGAGGCTATAGGCTATATAACATCACGCTGCAACTAAGAGGAGCGGAGCAGTAATGAAAAATGTTGCAAAAACGGGAAAAATTTATTCCTTTTGAGAGTTTCCGTTGCGTGCGCTGCGTAAACGTTAAAGTAACGCAAACATCATGTATGACGGAATTGTTCCTTTTAAAAAGTTCTAAAAAAAAGTCCGCGAGAGCATATGTCTATCTTTTAAGGTTGACTCACTATAACTCAAAAGGAGCGAGCAGCAACGAAAAATGGACGAAAACTAGCAGGCAAATCGATGCGACGGGAAGGGTCAGGGGAGCAAAAATTTGACGCGGACGAAGTCGCGGGCAGAAGCTAGTTAATCATACAATTGTTGAGGATGTGTGAATTCATTTGCTTGTAGTATTGGAGCTTTGTATTGATTATTTGTGATAACATTGGATACCCATGCACCATTGTATGAGTCTCTGTGGTAAAACAATTTTGGTTTTACTCTATGTGCTCTTAGCTCTTTGATAGAACGTATTGGGATTGGGCATTTTTGTTTAAACATGGGTTTGAAATAATCTGCCCAATTCCTAAAGAGGTCTTGTTCACACTGCTCAACTACAAATGGAGATGGCTTAGTGACAGCCAAAACCTCGCCATAGCTGCCATAGACACCTTCATCATATTTTTACTGACATCCATCATTTTTTGCCGGTATCAGAAAACCTTCATCGTTTTTTGCCTGTGCCTCAATTTTTACCAGTTTATTTTTTGGTGACAAGAAGCGTTTTTGCCTGTATTCTGAAGAAAACATATACTATTTTTAATGGACTTTTGAATGTTGCTAATAACAAAAAAAAATGACATCCATCACTTTTCCCCTGTACCCTTCATATGTCTTTTTCTTCAAAAGGCCATTCCAGATATACAATGTCAGGACTCACATAAAATCCTACATGTTGGTCTAGTGGTAGCAAGCGAAACTGCTGAGCACGAGGTCCTGGGTTCGATTCCCAGGTCGGGCAAAGTGTTATTGGGTTTTTCCATCTGGAATTTCTCAGTAGCAGCCCGGGGTCTGGATTTGTACCCGGTTGATAGCAATAGGCTCGCCCCCATTACATGGGACTTAAAACATAACAGGCGAAATGTGGGTGTACTAAAGGTACACTTCTGCCTAACCTTTCGGGGAAACAAGGCGTGATGATGTTTATGTGGATCAGTCGATACGGAAATGCCGGCTCCATCTGGTTTTAAAATATTGACGGTTAAAAGTGTCTTAAAATCTTACTTTTACTCTACTTACATAAATAAACATTTAATTAAACACTTGATACCCACGTGAACTAAGGACATACTCGTAGCTCGAAGAATTGCTAAACTTAGATGGCCAAGGGGTCAATAGTTCTGGGATGGAGACCGCGTACCGATAGACTCAGCTTCGCACGTCGGTATTTACGCTCCCTCCAGGTGGGTCCATAACTTACCGGAGGGTAGCCGAGGTAACCAACATAGCCCGAAGAATTGCCAAACTTAAGTGGCATTGTACAGGGCACATTGCTCGCAGAACAGGTAGCCGATGGCGCCAAAAGTTTCTGGGGTGGCCACAGCATACCGGACGACGTAGAGTTGGAACTTTGGAAGGCTTCCCAAAAGGTGGGCCAATGGCCTTGTGAAGGCCACAAGAATCCGCTGGATGCGGGAAACACAAAACCAGTTGATGTGGCGGAGCTTGGTGGAAGCTTATGTCCAGCAGTGGACGCTTTTCAGCTGAAATGATGATTATGATGACTCATTGAATCACAAATTTAAAAAACAAACAAGACCATGAACTCAAAGCGATGCTTGATGCTCCCGTGGCGCACACTCGCTTTTAGCCCATTAGGCAATTGACAATGTGTTGCAAATCAAACTCGTGTACCAATTTACCACTTTGTATACAATAAGAACCTACTGTATCCGCACGATGTATCAAATTGGCTAAAATAAGATACGAGAGTCTAATCCTCATATTCGAATATCGCCAGAGGGAATTCTAGTATGTTTTTTGACACATAAACAAAACTACACACGATTTATTAAAATTTAAGTCGGGTCATGCACTACTGCTGAGCATAAGGCTCTGGCTTCAATTCCTAGGTAGGGCAAAGTGTTAATGAGGTTTTTTATCTAGAATTACTTAGTAGCAGTCCGGAGTCAGGATTTGTGCTCGGTTGACGGCAATAGGGTCGCACCCTATTACATGGGACTTAAATATAACTGGGGAAATGTATTAAAGGTACATCTCTGTCTAAACCTTCAGGGATACAAAGCGTTATGTTAGTTTATGTTAGGTCAAAAAGTATTTTGTGAAAAAGTAGGTATTTTTACTATAGGTAATTTAATAACAAATAACTAATTAAATGCTCTGTACCTATACCTATATCTCGCAAATATCCTAAATTTGTTTTTTTTAAACGTATCATTTTACAGCTCATCTTTGTCACGCGACTTAAACTGTTGATTTCCAAGGAAACTGTGCTCCATCATATTTATATTCTCTCTATCAAATTATGACAATCATAATCACGCGCGTTAAAACGTGATAATTAACATCAAAGATGATAAGGTCTTGACCTTAAAATGATAATAGCACTTTCCTTGAACTACAGTGATAGACCTCACACTATGTTTATGGTTCGAGAAAGTCTTTCTAGCGTTTTCATCAGAATCACAGATATTTCTATTGGTATGCGCGTTACATTCTAGACAGGACAGATTCCAATAGGATTTTTATTGAAGTTTATGGCCTAACCTTTAATCTAAATCGGTGGGTTGAGTCGAGGAGGATTTAGATAAATTCGAATCTCCCAGTATGGTTAAAGAACACGGCAAAATAGATCGATAAATAATTAACAAAAATAATACTTATTTAGTATCACAGCACTAGGTAATTAGCGATTACCATTTAATACTGAAGAAATATGTAGATTTCTTAAACATATAAGTATGTAATAAATAAGAAGTTATACTACTCTCTTTAACTTTCAGTGCTACGTGGGTTAAAGTTACATGAACACGGAGTCGTGAAAAAAAAATAACAAACTTATTAAAAAAAAAAGACAGCCGACTTACTAAAAAAAAAACACTACAAAGTGATTAATTTCGGAAGTCTTTGGATCTGGATCTGTGTGTTTCCTATCCTATCCATTAAAAAAGAAATTTTTGAAATCAATCCATAATTGGCGGAGATATTGCGAATTATACATATGTACATACAAAAAGAAACATACAGACGAATTGAGAAGCTCCTAGTTTTTGTAGTCGGTTAATATTAGATTGCATATTCTGTTTATAGCAAATGTAGAAACTCTAATGTATGCACATGCCATTTTGTCAGTTCGGCACACTTGGAACATTTAGAATCAATGCACAAGCACGCCCGTTCAGTCCACTTCATACACATTGACAATAAATCATCAGGAGGCAATGGAAGATTGATTCTGCATACATTTACGAACCTCCACGTTTCCAGTACATTTATTTATTCATGAAAATATTAAACATGTGATTCACACAACCATGAACCAAGGATATAGCTCGATGAATACCTAAAATTAGACAGCCTGAAGTTCTGGGGTGGTGACCGCTTCTCGGAAGACTCAGCATCGTGCGTCGGGACTTACGCTTTTTCAAGGTGAATAAATGATTTACTGAAAGGACACGGGAATCCACTCAATAAGGGCAGCGAAGGACAGCAGTGCAGAGGCTGCAGTAGTGGAAATCTTTCATTAAAAAAAAAAATATCCATAAAACGTTTATTTTCTCTACACAAGTTATGACCTTAATGCTAAACTTATAAAGCACGTAAAAGGACCTAACTTTGTAAGAGACTGGTGCCTGAGGTAGGTTCGATTGAAGAATGATGATTACTTTCCTGAAATTACAACTAAAATTTTTGTAACAGAGTTTTAATAATCAAGCGTGTAGATAATTATCACAATCCCAACACGTACTTCAAAGAGGAAAAGCACATGGTACCCGCGTGTTCGTCATCATCGCTAATTGCTACCCCGAATAACTCATAACAGGTATTTTTAGACGAAAAGTTCAGAAGTTATCGGTATCACGTAACTTTAGCTACAAAACGTGATCTACGTGGAAAATAACGAGAACATGGTAAACGCTAATCCCGGCACGTAGATACTGAAAGCTTATCTGTTAGAGTCTATGTTTCTAGTTGCACTTAATAAATGAATTAAAGGTTATCGTCGGTAGTGATTCACGCAATATGCGCAAAACGTATTTGTTTATACTTGCACAATATTATAATAGAAACGTGACAGCTCATACACTCGTGAATGCAACATTAATTCATGATTTATTTATGGTAAATTGTCAGACACTTTTTTCACGTTTACCGGAATGTAAAATCATTTACTATGTAGCAAGGTAAAATCTAACTCTTTTTTCTACGAATAACGCATTATTTATAAACGATAGCAACCATGTAGCATGATGGTAGTGGTGTCTTTACTTTGGGTAAAAAATACTTCATCCCCACTGCTCTTAAAACGGTGAACGAAAACGTCGTGAGGAAACCGACATGCCCTAGAACCAAAAATTTGAAGGCATGTGACATCTACCAACCCGCACTGCGCCCGCGAGATAGATTACGGCCCACTGCCTCTTACCGAGACGAGGCCTGTGTCCCACCAGTGGGGAAAAGAAAGGCTGCTGAACTAGCTTCTGCCCGTGAATTCGCCCGCGTCAAATTTCTTGCTCCCCGACCCATCCCGTCGCATCGAATCGCCTGCCAGTGCCATGTCTTCATATTCGTGACATTTTCTTTTTTCTCGACTCAGGATCCTAGCGTGATGATGTATACCTAGTTTATAGCATTCCTCGATAAATTGGCTACTCAACACTAAAATAATTTTTCCATTTGAACCCCAAGTTCCTGAGATAAGAGTTCAAGATAAGGGGTTATTAATTTTAGTTACCCAAATCTCCAAACAACATCTGCGCAAAGGGAAGTTTTTAAGTCAGGAATTCAGTCCATCTTACCTAAGAATTATTATTTATTTCGTAGGTAAACAACTTGCACGATATTCAACGGGGAACCCGGGGTCAGATCATGTTATTGTATCGACCTGTTATAACTATGTATCGTTAATTTTTATTGTCTGATTACTGCCTAGCATTAAATAGGTGCATGTACTGAAGATGACGGAGATTTGGCTCTCGTTGTTATTGTACTTTGCCCCAGTGACAATCAGTAGAATGAAACTGAACATTCTGTTATCATCCAATGCTTATGATTCGGTCCTAAATAAATAAAATATACCTTTTTATTATAATTAGGCATATCGATATAGTTTTATTGAGAAAATCTGTTACTGACCCTTGCCGTGAACTATTTAAAGAGGGAATTTAGGATGAAAACTTTTTTGTATTGTTTAGGATATAACCAAATACAACGCAATTTTTTAAAATAATGTGCATTTTTATTTCAAATGCTCTATATAATTCCAGCAATTTTATGAATGGGAAAGTTTGTGAGGATGTATAGATTTATGGATGTTTGTTCCTCTGTCACGCTAAACTACTGGTCGGATTTGGATAAAATTTGGCACACAGATAGTTTATATGCTGGATTAACACATAGAGTTACTTTGCATCCCAATAGTACGTTTCCACGGGATAATTTCAACCTCCACGCGGGCGAAGCCGCTGGCAAAAGCTAGTCTTTTCATATGTTAACATAGCTCGGGACCATGGGTCCCAGTCCTTGAGAAGGTATACGAGGGGCCGAAACCAACTGGCAAAAGCCCCTTAGATAATTTAAATAGGCACCAACCGACGATTATCCCTAATATGCACTATGATTATTATTGGGAAAATTGGTTTTCTTCTGAGCTCTTTGTTTTTTTGAGCTATAATTACGGTCCGCTGGCAAAAATAGTATTTACAAAAAAATTATTCATAGGCTATCAAAAAATTCGTCCCCATCATTGTCAACAGGAAAAGTCCCCAAAACTCTGACAGTATTGCCACGTTGTATTTGGTTCTAAAGCCCTATTTGGTTCTATCTTATATAAGATACATCAGCTGCTCTAATCACCAATTCGTCTGCCAATTAGCGTGATGTCTACGAATGATTGTTCTTTACCGTTATCAGTTTGTAAGTTACAATTTCATTCATAATACAAATTAATACATGCTGATAGAATGGCATCAAAATGTACCTTCTTTTGAATAACTAAGGCCACATGACGAAGGTTATCCGCATATTCTGCGATATAGTAATACGTGCGTTTGAACACGTTGGTTGGAATAGAGCTGTTGTAGCTTATACAGAAAGCCTCATCCAGAAGTTCATTCTAAATACAACGTGTTGCTATTGATATCCTGACTCTAGGGTATTATTAATGAGATCGTCAAAGAGTCAACCGGCATTTGTTTTTTTATACTTAAGTAATGGGGTTTTTTCATGAATTAAGTTGTAAGTTTCATTGATCGAGTAAATCATTTTCATATAAACCAATACTTCAAATTTAAAGCTCAGAAAATGCGACGTTATCATATTTCACGTAAGGTGTTTTCCATCTCAAAGAGATGTCAGCAGCATTGAAGGGGACTGCTAGGACCGATGCCTGCCGGGGTCGCGAGATTGTTCGAAAGAGATACCGTGACCCTGGCACATGGGCAACTGAAAGAACACGGGTGGGTTTTAGTCAGTAATAGTCTAACACGCTCTCCCGCTCCGCCCAGAGAATTCATTTGATGATTTCTCATCCAAAAAAAGGGTGTTTTACATATATAATCGTGACTTCGAATAATTTTTAATGAAAAAAAAAAAATATTTGCCAGTTGATTGTTTGACATGGTCTTATTAATACCTAGGGTATTAAATTTATGGGACATCAAAACGAACATTTTGTATATTTCTGGTGTCTAGCCACAGTGATGCTAATGTGACGATAGCTAGTTTATATTAGGTGTCTGGTCAGCAATATGTATAATAATAAATATGGTAAATAGTTTCTCCCAAGGAGAAAGCACTAAGATGGCTTCCGATATTAAAATTTTCTAACGTACTTATTATGCAATTAATTGAATTTCTTATTCATGAAATGGTCAGCAAATGGGGTTAAATGAACTTAGAACGTTGTATTAATGATTATAATTCTGTAAATAAATGCGTTTTACAGTCGCAAATCATATTTTGTTCAACATACAACCTGAAAAAACCTACTAATTGCAAAAAACGTCAGCAAATTTGAAATTTCGAGGAATACCCTGGCCCTTCCCCCTTAAAAAACTGGTTATTTATTTATTTATTATTTAACCATTTATGCACACATATTGTTCCGTCCCGTTGACTTGTTTACTCTATGCGCCTACGTTTCTAGACGTGAACAGAGTGAGAGAACTGTCACTTGTCAAGTTTGACTTTGACACTTGACACTTGACACTTGACACTTTGATTTTGCTTGAACAAGGGAGCTTCGTCGCCGTGTTGATTTTCGCGACCAGTTGTAAATTAATCCCTTTAAATCGATCCGTTTGTGACAATTAGTCGTGATCCAATTGCTTTGATTGTAAATAACCCCAAGTTGACGAAATAATACAGGTTGAGTTTGGACATATTTGTTTGTTGGAAATAGTTTGAAGTGACGCTATTGAACCACGTGCTGGAACCAATTTCTGGCGTGTTGCAGTGGATGGTATCCTGGAGAATACTCATAACGTCACTACACAATACAATATACACTCACTTACATACATAAATCCAGGTAGGCTCCAGAGCAGGTCTTCGTCTACCACCAGGTGAGTTCTTTAAATATATTATAGACTAGCGCCGCGCACGGCGGACAAGTTCGTACGCCACTCTTGACCCAGGGCCCACCATAACTTCCACTGCGCTATTAAAAATCCTTATGGTGAGGCCTGGCCTGGCGGCGAACACATATAAATAGGCAAAAAAAAACAGTGTTTTAATTTCCTAACAGTAACCGTTCCTGGTCAGCAAGATGAAAAAGTAGACAATATTACTTAGTACCCATTTGGTTGAGGGATTACGGCTCATCGTCACAGTTAGTGTACCGACCAATCCTAAAGTGGTGGATGGGCACATCAGTTTATGGATGTGTAGCTGGATTACATTATAACATGCTCAGCTCATGTAGATTGACACTAATTCAATCTATTTGTAAGTATGCTTTATTTATAGCCAAATTATGTTTGTAATTGTATTTGTGATATTCTACTGTATAGTATCTACTCCAAGAGGAGGTACCTACTGTTCAACTAAGCTTTTTAAACCCAAAAAGCTCCGCTTGTATTGTATAATTACGGTGAGCTAGCTATTGCTCGTGACTTCGCCCGCGATCCAGGATCAAAAGTAGTATAAATCCTTATCCAAGTCACGATTCTCGATCTGTATTCCATCGAAACGGTTAGCCGTTTTAGCGTAAAAGCGTTACAAAGAAACAAACTCTCTTTCGTATTTATAGTACTAGCTTTTGCCAGTGGCTTCGCCCGCGTGTGGGTCGGAAATTATCCCGCGGAACGTACTAGGTACCGGGAAAAAAAACCTATGTGTTTATCCAGGTTAAAAACTCGTTCAACCGTTGTTGCGTGATTAAGTAACAAACATGTAAGCATCCAAACATTCAAACTTTGAAGTTTCATCCAAATCCGTTCAGCAGTTTTTGCTTGAAAGTGTGTCAAACATCCGTCCATTTATCCATTCATCCTCACAAACTTTTAAATTGATTATATTAGAAAGGTTAGTTCGGATGTTAGATGTGACTATATTGGCAATTATTTATGGACCTAGGTATAGTTGTAAAAGTATGTTCTGGCGCGTAGTCTAATCGGAATGATCGCCACCATATTTTTTTTCGAATAAAACTACACGAACGATTTCACAAATGTTTACCAACAATGCCTTCCCTGCAAATGCATGCCATTTAAGTGCAAAATATCCTTCTATAACTGTAAGTTATGAAAGTAATTTGGTTCACATTTACACGTGCAAAATACTTGTCAATTAAAAACGATCTGAATAATCTATACTATATACACAATATATTATATATACTATATTATATTATTTATTATTAATTTAATAAAGCTGAAGAGTTTGTTTGTTTGTTTGATTGAACGCGCTAATCTCAGAAACTACTAGTCCGAATTAAAAAAATCTTTTTGTGTTGGGTAGCTTATTTAACGATAAAGGCTATAGGCTCTATAACATCACGCTACAACCAAGAAAAGCGGAGCAGTAATGAAAAATGTTGCAAAAACGGGGAAAATCGTACAGGTAGACGATTCGACGCGACGGGAAGGGTCGGGGGAACAAGAAATTTTACGCGTATGAAGTTGGTTAGTTGGGTATAAATATGTTCAGGACAAATCATACATGACTGAATCTCTTTGAATTAGCTGTAATTAAGTCCGTGAAGCTGTTTTTTTTTTAAGAAAATGGCGACAATGCTTTTTCAATGTAATAATATCGAATGTTCACAAAATCTCCATGTTCCTATCCTAAGTGCAGATTCACTAAAAACTAAATCTGAACAAACTCAAAGCATTTATTTATTCTTCTATCATCATCATCATCATTACAGCCGTAAGACGTGCACTGCTGGACTTAGGCCTCCCCCAATTTGGGGGCTTTGCCATAATCGCCACGCTTGGCAGGCGGGCAGGCTTATACTTCTATACTAATATAATAAAGCTGAAGAGTTTGTTTCTTTTGTTTAATTGTTTGTTTGAATGAATGCGCTAATCTCAGGGACTACTGGTCCGAATTAAAAAATATTTTTGTGTTGGATAGCCTATTTATTGAGGAAGGCTACAATTAAACGGAGCGGAGCAGCAACGAAAAATGGACGAAAACTGGCAGGTAATTCGATGCGACGGGAAGGGTCAGGGGAGCAAAAATTTGATGCGGACGAAGTCGCGGGCAGAAGCTAGTTTCAAATAAACCAATTATAGACACTTCTGAATTTTCTAGAGGCGGTATGTCAAAAAGATGAAGCTAGTTTCCCATTCCAAAGCGTAGTAGGTACATATGGAGAAGAACGGGCAAGTAACTTCATGAACACTCCTTTTCAATCAAAAATTTTCTTACAAAAAGTTGGTTACATCATTTATGTTGAAATTACCAATGTGAGAACGATGTAAAAATACGTGCACATTATTAAATCAACGGATCATAATATTTCAAGTGCTCTCAGTTTCAAGATTCTATAACAATTTTGACACTGACAAGTCTTTGTCCTAAACGCGTTCAGATTAATTGGTGAAATTCGCCTTAATTTAGGGTAGATTATTTACAGGTAAATGAAAACTAGAGGCAGTGGTGGCTTAAGGCCCCGACTTACGAGTTGTAAGACATAGGTTCAAATCCAGACAAGTGCTTTACTTCGTGTAAATTATTTCATCTCCACTGCTCTCAAAACGGTGAAGGATAACATCGTGAGGAAATCGACATGTCCTGAAACTAAAAATTCGAACACATGTGAAATTTACCAACCCGCACTGAGTCTTCGTGGTGGATTACAGCCCACTCCTTCTCACTGAGAGGAGGCCTGTGTCCCAGCAGTGAGAACATAATAGAATAATTATGACTGGCCTGTTAGTCGAGTGGTTAGTGACCCTGACTGCTAAGACTGAGGTCGTGGGTTCGATTCCCACCCAGGACAAATGTTTGTGTGATGAGCACAATCATTTGTTCTGTGTCTGGGTGTAATTTATCTATAATATGTATGTATTTAGAAATATATAAGTGTGTTTATCAGTTGTCTGGTTACCATAGTACAGGCTCTGCCTAGTTTGAGATCAGACAACGATGTGTTGGTTGTCCAAAAAGATATTTGATAATTATGATGATGAATGAATGAAAACTAAGCACAAGCGTAGCTACTTTTTGGGATTAGACTGTGTAACAGGACAATAGGTAAAAGGTACCTATCTAACAATGCCAGTGTCAATCAGCAGAATGATGAATTTGATGATACCTTTGTTTCTGATACTTTGTTGAAAGCTGTCTTGTATGAGTCAGAATGTTGGGCCACAAAAGGGATGAATGAAAGGCAATTGCATGCAGCTGAGATGAGAATGTTAAGAGGGATGTGTGGTGTTACACGAATGGATAAAATAAGAGATGAGTACATTAGAGGAAGTTTAAAAGTGGCAACAATAACTGAAAAGTTATGTGGGAATCGGTTGTCATGGTATGGTCCCGTGATACGGAGGAATGATGAAAATGTCGTGAGGAAAGTATTGAGTATGAATGTCGATGGCTTTAAGAGTAGAGGGAGACCAAAGAAACGATGGATGGACTGTGTGGATTATGATATGGATAGAAAGGGGTTGACTACTGAGATGACCACTAATAGAGAAGTATGGAAGAAAAAGACATGTTGCGCCAACTCCAAATAAATTGGGATAAGGGCGGGAGAAAAATGATGAATTTGTCGAAAGCTGAACTTAAAGATCTACTCTACGAACTTCAGCAGAAACAACGTTTATCTTTTGTGCATGGTCAGTAATCACAACACAGATCATAATGTTATTAAGCGGTTGATTGCCGCCATTACAGAAACAATTAAAAAGCCATTGTGACTCGCGTGGATATCAACGTTCCAGCTACAAAGGGTTTAATAAAAATTAATTAAAACTGTTCTTAGCTTCCTTTCAATAGTATTACAGTTAAACCTGAATAAGTAGCGCCTGGATATGTGAGAAATCTCTGTTATTAATTTTTACAATGAGATCCCCACACTTTTGCATTTATTGGTTAACTGGGAATTCAAACCTTTGTAACTGAGACTTGATTTCTGTTTACCTCTATAATTGGGACTTTTAACTCAATAACCCGGGACAATTTATCTGGTTTAGAAGCTATGACACGTTTGTTTAGAAAAAGTCAATCCTAGTTTATCCCTTCCATACTTGCATTGTTTGTCAGTACAGTTTTTTATTCATATTTATACGAAAAACTAGGTTTTACCAGCAGCTTCGCCCTTTTACAAATAAACCTTTCTCTTGAATCACTATATCTATTGATCAAAATCCGTTATGGAGTTTAAAAGGTCTAAGCTTAGACGCGGGGAGCGATTACTATCTAAGGAAGATAGTACATTTCGACATCTCATAGTGGGACCCTCTATAAATAAGACAACTGTCATGTTAACCTGAGTAAATGAAAAGCCTCTATAAGTGATAAAAAATGTAGGTCCCTTCAGATCCCACTTATCTAGGTTTTACTGTAGTATGTACATTTTGAAGTTTCATCCCACTGATGAACAAAAGAACCGTCTACTGCTGAACTGGGAATTCTTCAAAATTATAATTACGATGGACTTCGCCACTTCACAACAAGTTTCATAAGCCAAGATCTGTAATGATAACGGTGGACTTTGCCACTTCACTGCAACTTTATATAATATGGCGTGACTGTAGTCCATGGGTCACCAAAACAATCAGATGTGTGCATCACTCCATCCGCTGATTGGACCACGCGGGGCTGTGTATTTTGACCCTAAGTCCTTGCGGTGACGTCGTGCGAGTGCGCGCGCGCCGGTCTACCCGCGATCGCGACGAATCATAGCGAAATCGCATTTGTATATAATCGCTCGCGAGGAAATTCAGCTGCCAGTCTTCTGCGGTGCGTCTGTCATCAATCACATCTAACGGACTGCAACTAGACGTGATATTGAGTGGATGATACCCTCTTTCGCTAGTTCCGCTATTACATCGTTCTAAAAACAGTACAGGTAAACTTTTTTTTTATTATTAGTTTTTTAATTTAAATTAGCTGCTGTGTTCCTTTTGTTTTTAATTTAAAAGTGTTCCATAAAATAATAAGTGTCATGAGTAATTTAAAATCTTCACCAACAGGGTTTTTTTTTAATAGAAGTGTCAAAATGTTTTTAGTGGAAAACCATCGAGTATTGTGTGAACTTTTAATTTAATCGTTAGTATATTTTTTACATTGTTTTAGAAAACATAACACTTTATTATCTTAATATAGAATACAAGAGAATTTCGCGATTGCAAACTTACATTTTAACAATAATTTAATTTCTCTGTTAAATAACTATTGTATCATGAATTAATTTTGAGAAACGATTTTAATCGGTTCCTAAGTATGTACCTATCTAGTAATCTATATGCAAATCCATTTACGTGCATTTTAAAATTGTGTAAATTACAATAGAAGCTAAATTCGCGTATTTCCAAGATTTTAAGTAATTTAATGTCGTTTAGGCAGTGACAAGACAGCAAAGTTATAAAAACTGTTTACTTATATTTTTCTTTATTTGGCGTAAAATTTTAATAATTCCTGAATAATATTCACAATATAAACTTGTATCAGAATTTAAATATATTTTTACACAGTGTTCAATAAACTAATACGCTAAAAGTCAAGTTACGAATTTAAAAAAATAATCGTTTTAGAACCACAACTTGTAAGAACTAAATTAACGGATATAAACTTATTATTATGTTTTTCATACTATCGGTCTGTAGCCCGTTTTCTGTAAAAATACTGTATTGAAAATTGTAGTCAAAATTATTAGACAAAAGATAAATTATTAGGTAGGTACCTATTATTATCTCTATAAACATTGACCCTTATATAACTTCTTTTAAGACAGTTCGACTGACAGAAGATAAGAACATACGATCCTGATCCAGAATCATAGGAAACCGTACCCTAATCGGAAAATCAATCAGAATTTATATCATTTTCAAGGATATTACTAATCCATTGATTCTTTTGTTTGAAATATTTGTCTGCTCAGCAACGGAAATAACGCAATGAATGTTGTCGAACTGTCAACATGAAAGCCATTCCTACTGCTAATGTGTTTTGCTCTGACCCATCTGATGTGTGCCCAGAGTCTAATTTTCTTGAAATTATTCGTGACCAACTTTTTTGGAGACCCAAAATGCGATGAATGCGTTGTTCACTTTTCAGTTTTACGTGATTGGGGAAAAGTTCAAGGCAATTTCAAATTAGTTATCTAACAGTATCAAATCAGTGTACACTACCCAATTAGCGAGATAATTACTATTGGCTTTATGTATACCATACGCGTTACCGCCACTAAGCCTAATTTTGCGTTAAGTATTAGTATGAGCGCCACCCAATCACAGAACTCCACAATGGGCAACATTATCATAACACTTCAATTACGTACTTACTATTAAGTTAAGTATTTCGCATAAAAGTAAAAAAAAAACACTACCTTAATTAATTAAAACAAACAATAGTACTGACTTTGTTTCGACTTTTTCGTGAGAAGTTCAGTGGACGAACTGACCTAGACATTGTTAAAATTACAATTGATCCGAAAAAAAAATGTGACATAATAATTTTAAAACAAAATTTAGGTACCTACCTATAAAAAAATGCTCCTCGAAACAAAACAAATGAGCCCAAACTCGATGGGTTTATCTTCTTGAGTTATGAATCCTACGGCCTTGTTCCAGCTCCATCATCAGAACAGCTTCATGGTACCATATTATTGTATTGTCACCAAAGATAAATATGTACACCAAAGAGCCCAATCGAACATCGGGGAGTTGTTCTAATTTATCTTCCAAGATTCGTGCCTAACACACATACAAACATCGCAGGATAAATAAAATCTTGTAATTTAATTTCCATGATTTGCGCACGTGTGTCAATTGCCTAATATTTTCACAATTTTAAGTCAGCACTTAGAAGGTACCTTCCCAATTTTTTCCAGTATGCCTACTTATCGTTATTTCAGCACAAAATATGACGCAGTAACGTTTTTTACTGTTTTTACCCTTGGTTTTCAAAATAGGTTTTTTTTTTTTTACAAAAAGACATCAAATTCAATAACGTCAAACTATTCACGAAACAACGTGAATAATTTGATGTCTTTTCACCCATAATTTAATTTATTTTGGTAATAAAGGTAAACAGCTTGTGCGGATTTAAAATTTGAAAGTACTGAATTAAAAAGATAAGTACTTTAATATATATTTCAATGCGAAATTGTATAAACCTACTCAATTAAATAATTATTATCAGTTAATTTGGTAATTTTGTATTTTTTTTTAATTTTAATTAAAATTGTTGCGAAATGTGAGCCACCTACTATAATGAAGGGGCCCGCCGTCTTATGCAATTTAGACGTTCGATAAGTGCTGATCCTAAGCCTAATTTGGATAAAGAACTTTTGAATTTGATTTAATACTAATTAAATTGCCAAAAACTGTTAATGTAACTGCTTAGTAAAAAAACTTTTTTGCATTAAAAAAAATCAATCGAATTCCAAAAAACACTACAAAGTGAAAAATTTCTTTAATTTCGGAAGTCTCGGTTCGTTTCGGTGTGTTTGGATCTGTATTTTTCGTTTTTTATCACCGACTTTTGCCACCGGTTAAAATAAGACGAAAATTAGTTATTCTACATGCCGATGCGGTAATGCCGCCCGATAATAAAAGGTTGCTATTATAAAGGACTCATCTGAGACGTGACGCGAGATCGCAAACTGTCGGACCTTTCATTGCACACAAAGCGCGCTCTATCTCGCGATCTCGGCGATTGTGATCGCATCAGACGGATCACGCCACTCCCGCGCACTCGTCACCGCGATCAAATAATACACATGAATAGAATAGCGCTAGGCTGGCTTTATGAATCAACATAGAACTCGCAATATAAGACCGAATAATTCTACTAAAAGAGTTCCATTTGACAGACTAGACTTTATATTATGACTACATTTTATGGATATAAACGAACGGCGGCGATTTACGATTTGTAGGTCATAGGTTCAAACAAGCGTTTAATTTTAGTAAATTATTGCTGCTATCAAAACGGTTGAGGACATTGTGACGGAACCGGTCCTAAACCAAACATTCGAAGCAACATGACATCTACCAAACCTGCACTGGACTCGCATGGTTTATTAAGGTTTACCCACTATCAAAGAGGAGGCATTTGTCCCAGCAGTGGGAACATGATGGTTGATTATGAGAATTTGGAACACAAATTTAGAAATACGTGTAAAAAATAAGCCAAAAATGAATGTATCTTTGACGTGTTCCTAATTTTCGAACTTGAGCGCGATTTCAAGATTTTTATAGAAAGCGTTGTCTCACAGAATCGACCGGCCACATAAAATCCATACTTCCATACTTCCATACTAATATTATAAATGCAAAAGTAACTCTGTCTGTCTGTCTGTCTTTCTGTCTGTCTGTCTCGCTTTCCTGCTAAAACTACTGAACCGATTTAAATGAGATTTGGTACACAGATAGTTTAGAGCCTGAGAAAGGACATAGGCTACTTTTTATCCCGGTAGTATTTTCCCGCGGGGATAATTTCCAACCTCCACGCGGGCGAAGCCACTGGCAAAAGCTAGTCTGTATATAAATTAATACGTGAAGCAAAAACTTTGTACCCCTTTTTACGAAAACTAAGCGGAGGGAAGAATATGAAATTTAGTACTGTTAAAGTTTATAGAAAGGATGCAGTAAGGTATTATTTTTATATAATAATGCATTAGGTTATCGAATTTCGACCACTGGGCGTGGTAATCTTATTTTAATGTTAGACTGCTGAATATTAAATTGTTATTATTCCTAAGATAATTATGTCTGGGTATAGTTTATTTTCGTACAATGTCTGGAAATCGCCACATCGCAACAACATTTTATTTCATTTACTTTTGATTGGCCAATAATTTTCATAATCCAAATGATATAATTGGGTTACGTAATTGTTTTTACGTACACACCTATTTCTGCCCAACTATGTGTATTGTCTCATTGAATATTTTGTAAGCGAGTCCATCTTGAAACTTGTATCAAAATCATAATATTCTATCTTTATTGATCCATATTTTTTAGCAAATAAAAATAATATATTCTATAAAAATCAATTAAAACGTTTTATATGATCTTTTGTTTCTAACTGACACGATAAATAAGCATACAATAGTAATTTACACAACTCACGTGCCTACATTAGTGTATATTATAGATAAAGTCGCGTTTTACTACGTTACATTTGTCCTGCGACTGTCGCCCGACACGACACGTGATACATTTACGTGACCCGCGCGATGTCGCTCGACGTCGCTTGCGACATTTATGGCTCGCGTCGCGGGTACGCGCACTGACACGCACGACCTTCGTGTCTCTCGACAGTTGCTCTATAAGCTTTGATTGGTAAGGACGCGTTTCGCGAAATGTAAGCCGCTCTAAACGACGCTACCTCATCGGCCGACGTATTAATTTATCACTGGGTAGTGTGACTAAGACAAATTTCGAACGATATTGTCCCACAGTCGCAGAGACATACAACGTGAATGTCCGACGATATTTTCTACGAGGTGTCCACTAGTGAAAACGCGGCTTTGCAGTTAGGAACTAGGTAACTTTCAAAGAAATCCGCTGTAATAAATAATAGACTGAATACGATTTTAATATAATTTCCCAGTTGGTCAATAGCATGGTTCGCAGGTTACCTTAAAACTTTAAACGGCGGGCACTGGTAGTGATGCTACCAAAACAAAAAAAAATATAGTAAAATCATTTATTTGTGTTACAAACACAAAACTTAGTTTGTGGCATACTGTTTTAATTACATACATACTTTAGGTTTCTACATAATATGTTATGATTGCGTGCGTATCATCAGATAACGTCATAAGTTCATAACAAACTCGAATGGTTGTTTTCAAATATATTCAAAATATTGTGAATTACGTCTCGTCAAACGGTCATCTACATTACTGGTTTAGTTTATACGTCAGTCTAGCCCCCGAAAATATATACATACATAATCAACCTAAAATGTTAAATGTTAATGGCAACTTAGACTGCTGGGACACATCGCTCAGCGCTCTCGCTCCTACGGGTTGGGAGATGTCACATGTCTTCGTATTTTGTACCTAATACGCACGACGCTATATCAAGGTACACATTTCGAGTATAAGTTGACTTGTCATTGTCTGAAATAAATGAAAAAAGTGTACGAAAAGCCTACATTGCGAGATCAGATGAAACTGGAAATGTACCTATAGCTTCATATTATGTTGTCGTGAGTACATACCGGTTTCTGCACACTGCTATACTTCACCTTAAAAAAAATGCATATGCACACTGAATTAATGTTTTTTTATTCAATTCCTGAGCATTGCTGCGTGAAAGAAGGACAAACCAACACAAACGATTCTAATCAGTAGAATAAATTTCCAAAACGGCTTTTTTCTTTGTTGAAAAACCTTTTACTATACGCACCTAACTTTAAATTGAATTGAAGTGTTTTAAGTCATACATAGTAGGTATTCTGAGTTTTCCTACAAGGTCGCCTGTCTTTCGAGATTGCGACAGTGTAGCGTTAAAGCTACTTATGTCTTAAATTGTTTAGTATTAGCTATTATTATGTTTTCCTGAACAACATTGTGGCGTAATACCAAAAGGGAGCTGTGGCTCGTTTACTTCGGTTGCATTTAACCCTTTCCTACCGGATTAGAGATTTTGAAAGATATTTCCCAATGTAACTTTATAATATTAATAAGGAAGGTAAAAATAAAGCCCATGCATTTTTTTTAGATTTTTATTAACAAAAATATCAATCAAAATAACTGACGCTACTCATAAATCCTTGTACATTTTTATCGTTATTTTAGCACTAAAATTTAAAATTATAATATAAAACCATATAAATTGTGTAGTTAAAACTACAATCTTAAATAATAATATAAAACAAATAACACGGGGTAAGTGTTATTTGTTTTATATTATTATTTAAGATTGTAGTTTTAACTACACAATTTATATGGTTTTATATTATAATTTTAAATTTTATTTTTAAATGTTTTCTAAAACAAAAACAATCCGCAGTTCTCAAATCCGAAACTGTCACTTGCGGGCGGTCGCTACTTGAAAGTGTCACTTGCGGGCGGTATATAGGCAAAATTTAAATAAATCACTGTGATTGGCTAGCGTAGTGGTATTCGAAAGGAACTTCAGTGTCCAATACCTAATGCACGATCGTATTGTCGAAATAATTAACGAGGAATCACCCGGTACAAATTAGTACCGTCAGTTAGGAAAGGGTTAAGCTTAGGTGCCGTAGGTATACACTGACTGTTTGAAATTACAGTTGAAAGCTAACTATTCATCAGCAGCCTATAATGTTGGGACACAGGCTTCCTCTCTATGTTAGGGAGTGGGCCATAATCCACCACGCGGGCCCAGTGCAGGTTGGTAGATGTCACATGTCTTAGAATTGTTGGTTCCAAGACATGCCGGTTTCCAAACGATGTTTTCCTTCACCGTTTTGAGAGCAGTGGTGATGAAATAATTACACAAAGTAAAGCGCCTGCTTGGGTTCGAACTCACGACCTTACTACTCGTAAGTCGCGGCCCTTACCACTGGGCCACTGCTCATTGCGATCAATTTAGTACAGAGGTACGTAGCGCAGGTTTAGTACCTACGATAAATGCTGGTCAGTGGTGTAGAATTAATCACAATTTTTAGTCTAAGTCGGGTACTAATGAAAGATTCATGGGTTGACCAACAAATGCTCCGCTAAGCGATCTCATGGCTCATTCAAAAACTAATATCGCATAGTATGAATACGTTTTTGTGTGTGTGTGGGTGTGTGTATATGTGTACTATAGGTGCACATCTGCCCAAAACTTCAGGAAATCAGGAGTGATGTTTTTGTTAAGTTGTTAATTAAAATCGACACCAATTTAAATGTCCACTTGTCGAGCATAAGACTAACAAGTGCGTGGAATAGAATCCTTTAGTCACGTGAGGTTTCCACGATACATAACTAAGAAAGTGAGACCGACCGATATGCCTAACGCGTTAGACTTATGCACTAGTAAATACTTTTCATTCCTTTCCCTCTGTACTAAACAATTTACTGTACTTAATGTAAACACGCCTTCACGTGTGATTGGATGTTGAGCTTAAGGATTAACTGGGCTTACTGAGAGAGGCACAAACGTGTCACGTGACACGTGCCGCAATTTGCTTTGCCGATCGTGATTTCATATATTTTTTTACAATAACACTTAAGTACAATTAATTACTAATATCTGGATTACTCGGTATTTTTTGGTAAATTGTGTTTAAAATAATAAGTTTATGTTCAAGTTGTTTATCGATAAAGTTACACGAATAAAACGATATTTTATAAAAATTAATCCTAGCTAGGTCGATTTATCGCCCCCGGAACCCGCTGTATACTAAATTTCATGAAAATCGTTGGAGCCGTTTCCGAGATTCAGATTATATATATACAAGGATTGCTCGTTTAAAGGTATAAGATAAGATAAACGGAAACAAAATATTAAATTCATACACCAACAAAACAACAATGTATGTCTTACTTTTACCCAGAAAAGTAAGACAGAGTGAGAAAGAGAGAGACAGAGAGAGCGTAGATTTTTCTGCACAATCTACTGGCTAATTTTGTTTTACAAATTGAATATTGTATCCACAGATCTATTCTTAATACGATTCAAAATTTAAATTAGACGACGACTTACCTCCTAATAATTGAATGGAATTTATTTCTATGACATTGTATTTTAATATTATTTTTATTTTTTTCTTCATTGTATTTAATCATTCTTGACATTATAATTAATAACCCCTGACATTGTATTAGTATATTAGTAGTTAACGTTTTCTTTTTTCTCGACATTGTTTGGTTTAATATTAATTCTTTGAAATATTTGTACGCTGGAAACAGAAGAATATTATGGACATCATATTATGTATATTAATATTCTAACAAATAAATTTATTATTATTATTAATTGTAACTTTAAAAACTTAGGTCCAAGCTAAATTCTTTGAATTGGATACAGTTTCAAGTGAAACATTTAACTGAAACTCTGAAACTATACGGAGGCACTGTAAATAAAGAACAAAGCCACTGTTTGAAGATGCAGCACTTTTCTTTGTTTGCCCTATATAGAGGCGATCGGAGACAGAACACTGAGTGTATGCAGTACTGTATTTAAGTTTATACTGAAGTTAATTGAATACGTAAATAACAATGGAAGAGCAGTGGTGTAGTCGTCTAGTAGTGTTTATGAGTAATGGTCGTAAGTTCGAACCCGAGCAAGCACTTTACTTTTTATAAATTATTTCATCAGCACTGCTCTCAAAACGGCGAACGAAAACATCGTAAGGAAAAATTTCTTAGAACTAAAAATTCGAAGACATATGATATCTAACAACCCGCACTGGACCCGCGTGGTGGATTATGGCCCACTCCATCTCACCGAGAGGTGGCCTGTATCCCAGCAGTGGGAACATTATAGGCTGGTGATGATGAATGAAAGAGCTACAAATGATTGATAAAGTGAGCATCTCAATAAATTAAAGAAGCTTCTGGCATACTATTGATAGAAAACTACCTACTTAGAAAAATCAGTATATTAGGTAAATGATTATTTTTTTCCGCATCACGGATACCGTGAAACAGCATCTAATAGCAGCAATTGTGTTTTTTCGTGGTTCCTATCGAAAAAATGAATACCTAAGAGGTAAACGAATACAGTAATATTTTTAAATTTTACATATTAAAGAATACTAAATACAATAGATATTGCTTTTTAGAATACATTTGGCATTCTGTTGACTTCTGTTTTTGCATCAAAAACGTAATTTTACGTTTTTTTTTTAAATTTATTTCACACCGTCTTCCGCCTAGCCTTTTCCAAACTATGATGGGGTTGGCTTCCAGTCTAACTAATATCAGTATTTTATATGAAGCGACTGGCTATCTGACCTACACAACCCAGTAATACGATATCCCTTTCTTTTTTTGTGGGTGGGAAATCATCAAATGACGTCTCCCGCTCTGGGCGGAGCGGGAGGGCGTGTCAGACTTTTACTGACTAAAACCCAACCGTGTTCCTTCAGTTGCCCATATCCCAGGGCCACGGTAACTCTCTCTCTCTCTCTCTCTCCCTTAGTATGACTGATTGTGTAACGTTCGGGCTTTTGACGACCCGTAACAACTGTCGAAGATCCACAAATGACAACCGAAGCTGACGGTGTAACGTGCTTTCTGAGGCACGGAGGGGTTTTGATATGTAAAGAAAGTCACCTATCACGGAATTAACACGGCAAGCGTGGCTTATCAATCCTATTGGCTACTAGCCCCTTTTTATTTAGCTTTCTATTTTCGGTAAATAGTTTTAATCTTAAACCAGCTTTTGCCAGCGGGTTTGCCCGCGTATTATACATATACTCGTAAACCTTCCACATGAATCACTCTGCCTGAATAGATAATTCTTGAAAATCGCATTAGAATCGGTTGCGTAGTTTAAAAGATATAAGAGTACATTACATACTCGGGAAGCGACTTTGTTTCATACTATGTAAAGATATGGAAGTTCCACAACAGAGAAATCGATAAGGAAAAAACCGATAACATAACAAAGCATCTCAGAGGCTGCCTCAATTTATGTTATAAATGCAATGTTTGTAGATGCAATAAAAAAATAAATAACAAAGCATCACCACGCCTATGATACTCAAAGGTTTAGGCAGAGAAAACCCATAATCTAATGGAGAAAAGAAGTGAAACACAAACAAATCAAGAGCAAATTATCATAAAATGTAGGACAAATATAAATCGAAAAGGTTGCAGTCGGCACCATATACGCACGAGTCACGAGTAACAAGAGACACACTCAGATATTTTCCATTCCCCTGTAGATAGGAAATTACGAACATTCAATAAAGTATTTGCATACCTAGGTTTGCACTCGACCTGTATAAATAGCCGCGTCTGCTGCACTTTCAACTAGCTATCAGTTATTCTTCCTGGCAATCCTCGCTAGCTTTGCAATTGTGAGGATTGAAGATAGGTGGCTTTGTCGGGAAACTTTAAAACTATAGGTTTGTACCTACTTACATTTTATTTGAATTATCTTTCTTGGTTAATAAAAATGCATTAGTGTCTTAACCTCTAAGTCCCTGAGATACCACATTTGATATGTAAACAATCGTTTTTTAATTGTGTCTGTAATAACGGTAATTGACCGGTTAAATAAAGTTCTGTGTCGGACGTAAAGAATAGCACCGTCCTATTTCTTCCCGTTAGTGTCATGGACTAAGGAACTTACTAGGGAGTGGGCAGCAGCATTTTCTTTGCATTTAACTACCATACTACAAACGCCAATCCGTTTGCCAAGCATGGCGTTCATAGCTACTCCCCCTTTTAGGGGTAGGCCTATATCCAGCAGGGTACAAATTTTGCCTGAAATTATTATGATGCAAATAGTAAGTTAGTTCTTGCTGGTTATCACACTCAGCTTATAATTTTCCCACTGCTGGGACACAGACCTCCTCTCTGTGAGAGTAGGCTGTTACCTACCACGCAGACCCAGTGCGGATGGTGGTTGACACATGTCTTCGGATGTTAGCTTCTAAGACATGTTTCAGAATTCTTCACTATTTTTTCCTTCACTGTTTGAGACCATTTTCTCTTTTGTAAAATGACTGATGATGTCTGTCGTAAAAATTGAGAAGGTCTCGTGCAAAGTTACCTAATGTTACTCTTGACTCTCCATTAAGTAGGAATTAGATACTTGAAGAAAAAGTCTTTGCTCAAAGAGAATTTTAACTTTACATTTTCATCATAATCCCCATATTAGCTTTATCAAGAAAAATCGATGCTGAATTTGCAATAACTTCAAAAAGTGAACTTTAAAAACGTTCAGCAGGGTGACGTGTTAAAATAAAACGCATCTGACACCACCCTGGAGCCATTTTCAACGCTTTTGCATTCTTCAGAATTTTCACGTTAAAAATTATGAACGCGACTATGCAGTTACTTTTATTCTAAGCTAGTTCTGCCCACAACCGATAAGAGATGATTTTATCTTACCTATTCTAAATTTACCTTTATTAAACTCTTGGTTCATTTTCTTTTTTTTTCACCATTATTTCTATTGGTTTGCAATTCAAACTGCATCATAAATACATTAGAAAAACCTGTACAAATGCAAATTATATTATTTAATCTAAACTAGTATAATCAATCTAATAATCTTCTTTGATATTTTCGGATAGATATTCTCAGATTGCAAAAGAAAATCATTGTTTTTATGTGATTATAAATTGCTATCGCAAAAGGATTAGTGTTGATTGTTTATTGTGTCTCTTTCGCTACTTGAAATTTATTTTATCTTCCCACGTGGCTATAAGGAAAGTAGTATTTTAACAAATTTACCTTAATGCATTAGGTACAGTACCTTACTTACGAAATCGCACAGATTGTAAAGAAAAGAATTTTAAAGAATTTTATTAAAGTAACGGTTTCTTGTTTTCTCCTAAAAGTTTGTTGACAATACTTGCAAAACGAAATATGTCTAGATAAAGTCATAGGGCTAGATTATATCTACTTTCTTTAGTCCTAGATTTATTCTTAAAACCTGAAAGTAACGCGTTGTCAAGTCTTTACAGTTGGCAAATTAGGGTTTTTGTTCAGAATGTTCAAAATAATTTTCACCATATTCTTTTTACCTTTATTGTCACAAAAAGTTAAAAGTACCACTAAATACATACTGTAAACGCGAAGAAATAATTGCAGCACTGTCTAAATGTATGTAAGTCACGTAGTTTTTGATTTAATTATTCTTTAATACCTATCATCTATATTATCCATCATCATTACTTTAATCTTACAAAAATGTAAGATTTATATCAAATTACTCATTCAATCCACCTGCAACATTAAGTTACAGATATCTGCGTCTATTTATTTATTTATTTAAACTTCTCGCGCACAAAAAGGTACAAAGGTGGACGTAATGCTTTAGGCGTTCTCTACCAGGCCATCAAGGGTGGTTTGAGATTTTTTGCGGCTTTTAATATATTTTTAGATCTGCATTCTTTATAGTAAACTAGTTGTGCCCGCGGCTTTGCGGCCCGCGTGTAGCCACAGAAACGTACTACCGGGATAAAAATATTCAAGGTGTTAATCCAGGTTATAAACTATATGTGTGTCAAATTTCATATAAATCTGTACAGACGTTGTTGCGTGAATGAGAAACAAACAATCAAACATGTAAGCATCCAAACAAACAAATTTCTCATTGACAACGTTAGTAGCATGGTAAATTTAGATACTCAGGGGTAGATTGTTCCATTTTAGAAACGTGGCTACAGCATTGTGATGGTCTTTCAGGGAAACATGGGGAACATTATGGAAAGTAACAATTATTTTGAAACGTGACAGATAAGCAACGCAACTTGTCACGAGACCCATAAATATACAGACGCTATGCACCACAGTGCACTTGATAAAGTTTACCCATCCAAGTCAGACGTCTTAACTACTACGAATACTATATTTTCTCTAATCCACATAAACTACGTAAGTTAACCAAAGAATAAAAGCTAAAACTTGTGTAGCCCGCATTATATTAGCAACTTGACTGGTTGGAATTGCTGCATTTTTATCTTGCACAAATCTCTTGGATCCCGGTATCGAATCTTGGCTGTAACTCCCAAACTTTCAGTTCTGTAAAGTTTCCCCTTTATACTTGCACTATTTAAAGTAAGACAGTTGGAATTAAAGTAGGTATCTAAATCTTATCTGAGATAAAGACTACCTACATCTATTAAAAGATAATGGAAAGGAATTTTGTCATAAATATGACGCAGTATCATTAATGAATTCGAATGTGCCGTGGAAGTACCGATTATCATTTATTTCTGCTCTGTATTATGTGATGTTGTAAAATTTTGTGGCCTGTGGTCTAGTTAGCCGTTAATTAGCTTTATCGATTTAATGTTTATTTGTTAAAATGAAAGGTGAGAGCTCAATATAATGGAAATTTATGTAATGGTTAAGGTTTTGATCCCAATTTCACGCTGTCATATAAAACAAAAGGAAATCAGCAGTCCATTGAAAATTATTTACATTGAAAAGAATTTTAATAAATATGGTTTGTTTTTTGCAGAGAAAATGCCTCCTCAAGGGCAAACTGGTGGCTCTTGGGTCCTCTATGAAACAGATGCTGCGACTGAGGACACAGATGCCGCACCAGTCATCGTACCGCCTTCGGCCGAGAAAAGAGTGTGGAAGATAGTATGGAGAAATGTCATCCTCATGGGATTGCTCCATATAGGAGGAGTGTATGGTGCCTATCTTTTCCTCACAAAAGCGATGTGGCGAACGTGTTTATTTGGTGAGTTTTTCTTTTGTTTTATTAATTCAAGTCAATCAGTCTAGTGATGGTAAGCACTACTGCTGAGCATGAGGTCTCGGGTTCGATTCCCAGTTCGAGCAAAGTGTTATTGGGATTTTTTTTATTTGGAATTTCTCAGTAGCAGCCTAGAGTTTGGATTTGTGGGGCGGTTGACGGCAATAGGCTCGCCCCCTATTACATGGGATTTAGACATATCTGGCGAAATGTGGGTGTATTGGTACACCTCTGCACAACCCTTTGAGAATACAAAGCCTGTTGTGTTTTATATTATTTATTATTCCTGTTTATGGGCAGTAAGTCCAACTTTTGTTTATTTTTGTTGATCCAATGCAGGACAAAGCCCTCACGTTCTTTTTTAATTCCACTCGATCTTGAGATAGTACAAATCAATCTGTAAATTTAATATTTTTCGCATTCTAATAACTCCTCGATTACATTAATACTTGGGATCGCCGCCATTTTAAAACAGAGCCTTATGACGTCAGTGAATAAGCGAATTAAATATCGCTTAGCTAGACGCGTCACCGTGCTGTACTTAGAGTAATTTGAGAAAAGAATTCGTTTTTCTACAAAAATAAAATATACGGAGAAATACACAATATCGTTACTTACGTATTCTGTTGCTCGGCGTAAATATGGCATATTTTTAAGTGCACATCATTTGATAAATAGGTATTTATTAGCATACTATAAAGTATCCAATTAAAAAATAGACAAGAGTTCACAGCACGTGTATGTTTTAACCATTATTCTTTTTTTTTACTGTTATTACTATGGTTGGCATGAAAAATTAGAAGGACAGGTGTCGTATTTTTAAGAACGGTGGGATTCTCATCTCACTCTCAATATTCTCAATATTTCAAATATGGGTAACCGCTCACTAAACGAAAGAGTCTGAGGGCTTGTCGTTCAAAACGCCCTCCCTTCACCACTTCCTAGTGGTTTAACCAGAAGAAGTCGTACCATAAACTCCCCATCAGCA
The DNA here is from genome assembly GCA_932294355.1 of Aporophyla lueneburgensis. Classification (NCBI taxonomy): domain Eukaryota; kingdom Metazoa; phylum Arthropoda; class Insecta; order Lepidoptera; family Noctuidae; genus Aporophyla; species Aporophyla lueneburgensis. The sequence continues at coordinate 11,914,692 of OW028746.1, read as the reverse complement.
CAACTATTTGTTAAGATAGAAGAGATTCATTCCATACAATATTAAATAATAAACAACCATATGTCAGGTAGTGCACGCCAATATACCAACAGAACATTTACAATTAAACTCAAGCAGATATAAACAAAAAAATAATCCTTCAAAACTCTCTGATTGTAATTGGAAGTGATATGTATGTATACGTTATTAGAGTGCTGTGGGTTATCATTTTTGAAAAATATATACCTGCATTATTAGTTCATCCTCAAAAAAGACATAGCACATCTAAAGATCTGGGTCTGGTTCTTCTTGGGATTTTATTACGAGAATGTTAAATGTAGGTTTATTTGGACTGGTTTCAGATACCTCTCTACTGTAAGTGCTTACTTTTCACTATGAACAAAGAGTAAAAACGTTTTCCAAGTACATATAAGAATACTTGGAATTTAGGATTACATTAGGTACCTAGTAATATTACCTAATAGGTAATGTCTCAAACGAAAATATTGTGTAAACACTTGTCTGAATTAAATTCCAAATCACGTGTCGATTTCTACAGAATTTATGAACAAATATAACAGTTTTAGGGAATCACTTTCACGAAAATTAATTATATTGTTCTCTTTACACTACCGCGGGTAGAAACATCAAATAAATTCCTTGTAAATTATATTAGACGGAAAATAAATAAATATAACTAAGACTAGCGGCTCAATTTACGGTTTTAATAAGAAAATCTATTTACAAAGTAGAGAATATTGTATATTGTTCAACGCTTTTCTACTAAGTAATTTATATGAGTTGTATTGCTAAATTCCCTTTCAAATTGTTCTACAATAAGGATGTCTCTCATTCTCTTGACATAATCTTGGATATCCACGGAAACAAAGACGTCTGTTCTTGTTTTCCTTTTTTTTGTTTCTAGAAGATCTGTGTTTTTATCGCGTTATTAATTTCTGTTATTTCTTTATTTCCAGCTGTGTTCTTGTACATATGCTCAGGCCTGGGCATCACTGCCGGTGCGCACAGGCTATGGGCTCACAAGTCATACAAAGCACGCCTGCCACTCAGGATCCTGCTTACTCTCTTCAACACCTTGGCCTTCCAAGTAAGTTTATCTGAACAAAATACTTACTAACAAACACGTGGACGCCTCCAAAATATTAGTCCCTAATCTTGTTCTTTGTGTCACGAATGTATTAACATAAAGGTGATAAGTATGTAGGTATTGTATATAATATCTACGCAATATTTCATTAATGTAGGTATCAATATATATTCGGGAAAATAAATAAAACAAAAGAGGAAGTTAAACCTAATTACCATATTAATTATTTATGCACACATATAAACGGACAAAAAGAAAAGAACTGAAAAATAAAAATAAATTTGTGCAAACAACGTTCGGTTTCCATAACTGAATTTTAAAAAGGGCAATAAACGACCTGAAGGTTTTTTATTTTGTAGAGGGCTAAGAAAGGACACAGGTCTCATGAAAAAACATGTGCCTTGCAGTAACCCAATAACCCGAGTATCTGTCGAAGCACGTGTACCAAGCTAAAAGTTCAAAAAGGTTAAAACGCATAGTATATGCGTGCATAAATTATTGATAACTTTCTACGTAGTTATGACATCACGATATATTTTCTAGGAAAGTGGGGGAAATTACTTGAATGATATTTAAAGTCACCTTCAGCCATAACGTCTTAGGTCTAAAGATAGAATGACATAGGGCGCCCAGCTCATATTGATTACAGACTTTCACAACCTATCTTTCACGAACCGATATCCAGAATTAATAGCTTCAGAGCTCTTACGCCTTGAACGTATAAATTCCTTCCAGGTACTTTGTTTTTGTTCGATTCTGAAGTCGGGAAAAGTGGATTATTCTATCTGGAGTTTCTTAGTAGCAGCCCGGAGCCTGGATGTATGCCCGGTTGATGGCGATAGGATCGTCCCGTATTACATGGGACTTAAACATAACTAACGAAATGTGGGTGTAGTGTACTATCACACCTCTGCCCAACCCTTCAGAGATACAAGCCGTGATTATGTTATAGGTTATGCCTTATCAGGAGAAAGTAGAGTGATTAGAAAATCTCTTTACTCGTACTCCATAGAATTAGCCAGTGTTCAACAGTAGGTCAAAAAACGTTGGGATATTTTGAGCACTATATAAAGAATAGTCCATACATACACCACGCGAACAAAACCCATTATCAAAAGCATGCATGTGCTTATCACGCGTGAGAAACTGGCCTTATCAGCATCACCACCTTTGACACCAGTATCGGCGATGACCCTTTGACTGTAATTAAGTTATCAGCTGTAGGTGCGTGATCGATTGGTACTTTCTATAATAAACAATGTTTTATCTGCAGTAATTTGCCGTACATAACAGTTATGGAATATAATAAGTACTTAAACATAAACATTTTAAGATGCGTGATAAAAACGTGCGGGAAACTAATGAAGCGAATGTCGATATTGTTATTCTATCGAAATAGTTGAATTTTACTTCTTTCCGTAAGAGGGTGTGTACAAACACTTTTACAACGCAATCATATTTTAAGAACTAGCTGAGGCCGGTGTTTCCTATCTGACTAATCTGAGAAGAAAGGCCGAAACAAACTCAAAGGTGACAGTTATCTTTTAAAGTCCAGACATTTCAGTTTTGAAATACATTTATATGATTTACTAGCTTTTGCCAGCGGCTTCGCCCGCGTGGAGGTCGGAAATTATCCCACGTGTACGTACTACTGGGATAAAAAGTAGCCTATGTGTTAATCCAAGTTAATTTTTTTTAGCTCGAAAGCGCATTTTCATCCGACTTGCTTCAAATTTATCGTCACTGCTCGGCTCCTATGTGTCTTAGCGTTATGTTATATAGCCTATAACCTGCCCAGGAGTACGGGCTACAATCTTGTCAAGTTTGGTTAAAATCCCTTCAGTATTTTTTGACCCATGCCTGTACATACAGACAGACAGACAGACCGACAAAAAATTTACTGATTGCATTTTTGGCATCAGTATCGATCACCATTCATCCTCCAATATTAATTTTGAATATATTTTCAATGTACAGAATTGACCTCTCTACAGTTTTATTATAAGTATAGATTATGTTAAAGTATATACTGGTAAAATGCTTTTATATTTGACTTTAACCTCTAAGTCTCTGAGATACCACATTTGATATAGACACAATCGTTTTTTAATTGTGTCTGTAATTACGGTAATTGACTGGTTAAGCAATGCCAAAACAAAACAGAAAGCAGAAAAGTAAATTTAAAAACTCAAATCCGAGTGCAAAAAAATGACGCTTTATAAAGTATGAAATAAGAAAATATCATCTGAAAATAGCCTTGGTTATATACCACTTAGCCCTAAAGCTTATGATCGCTTACTACTTTTAGAATGTATTGTTTTGTTGTAACGTCATAAAGCCAACGGATGAGCAAGACGCTTCCAACAATACCTCATTCGTCAAATTATGAAAATTAGTTTAGAAGTTATGAGGGAACTGTTAAACATACACACATCTCAATACCATAACCCTCCTTTTTGCTTCGCCGAACAAAACCAAAATATAATTAATCTGTGTCCAGCTGTGGTATACGATGAGCTATTGACTGATACCACGTAGATGCTTTATCGCAAAAATACCTAAAAAAACCCAGATGTTTTTCAACTTGTCGTAAAATCTAGTAGCAATAGAGATTACACTGATTATTGATTATAGGTAATCGTTTATTGGGCGTGCGTCAAAGTTGACAAACAATGATTAGTCAGTTATTGAGGAAACAGGTGTATAAATGTAAAATAATCCATAATACTATTATAAATGCGAAAGTAACTCTGTCCGTCCGTTACGCTTTCACGACTAAACCACTAAACCGATTTTGATGAAATTTGGTACGGGGTAAGTTTGAACCCTAAGAAAGGAATTATGCTATATTTTAATCCGCGACGTTGTCTGCGTCCACGATAACCGAAATTTAGGCAGACGAAGTCGCGTGTAAAAGCTAGTAACTAATAATTCGCACCGTATCTACCATTATCATAATTATCAGACTAACTCCTGGTCGGCTTTCCGCCTAACCTAACCTGGCTGAATACCAGTATTTGACATGTACCGACTGCCTATCTGGCCACCACAATCCTGTTACTGGGAAATACGATACCCTTTGGTGAGACTGGTTGACAGATAAGGAACCATATCGACCGATAAGGGACTAATGTATAGTAATTGTATAGTCAATAGACTAGAGATAGGTTGACAAAATTCTTTGTCACAAACATATTGGCCAACCAAAGGCGTATTGTTTTTGTCTTCTTTATTTAACTTATAAAGAGAAAAGATTAGATTCTGTGTATGTTTGTTTGTTACGGTTTCACTCTAAAACAGCTGAATGGATTTGAATGAAATTTGGCACACAGGTAGACTATTACTTGCATATAGGACACTTTTTATCCTGGTATTCCCACTGGTAGCGAATCGACACGTACGCAGGTGAAACCGTGGGGTGCAGCTAGATGTACATGTACTGCTTAGGTATGTCAATGGATTCTGCCAAAAATATCAACTCTTCCGTCTAATTCCCTCTAAAATACGTTAAAAGAATCGACTTATGTTTAGCTTTAGTTTCCGTACCAATACTAACTTAACTAAATTACCGGATAGAACATCATTGTGAAGACTCTCCTCTAAATTTCTTGTTCTCTTTCCAGGATGCCGTAATCGACTGGGCACGTGACCATCGGATGCATCACAAGTACTCGGAAACTGATGCTGATCCCCACAATGCAACACGAGGCTTCTTCTTCGCCCACGTGGGCTGGCTGCTGGTCAGGAAACACCCGCAGATCAAGGCGAAGGGACACACCATTGACCTTAGTGACCTCAAGAGTGACCCTGTCCTGCGCTTCCAGAAGCAGTAAGTAGAACTGAATATAATTCGTCAACATGTGTTCAGATTTGTATTCACGCGACGAAATACAACGATGGATGTTCGAAAAATATTACAAGATATTTTATTATCTACATTCAGACTCGTACAGATGTTTCTCTGATGACGCAAAAATGGACCGTTTTTATTTTTACGTGTTTCTATAGTCTTGAGATTGTCTTAAAATACATATACTAAGCCGTTAAAATAATGTACTTACTTAATATTTTCGTGTTTTGCCCTTAATTCAGATACTTAGATATGTTGTCAAATAGGTCATTATTACATCATTATTTCCGGAAGCCCGGAATCACCCACTCCTGGCTATAAGCGTCTCCTTTTTTCTGCCGTACTGCTCAGTTCCATGCATCCCTCATCCAGGAGTTTGCGACTTTGACAATATCATCAATCCTAACCGCTTTTGGCCGGTATTGGTTTCTTTGGCTTAATCTTGGCTACCATTCGGTCACGGTATTATTCCATCGGCCATCTCCTCGTCTAACTAGATATCCTGCCTAACTCCACTTAAATGGAAAGTTCAGTTTTAAACAAATTATTTTTATCTTAAACTAACATGATTATTTCTTTGCAGATTCTACCTGATCCTCATGCCCCTGGTCTGCTTCGCGATGCCGATGTACGTCCCCACCCTGTGGGGTGAGTCTCTGTGGAACGCGTACTTCGTGTGCTCAATCTTCCGCTACGTATACGTGCTGAACGTCACCTGGCTGGTGAACTCCGCCGCTCACCTATGGGGCTCTAAGCCTTACGACAAGAACATCAACCCGGTGGAAACCAGACCCGTCTCCCTCGTGGTGCTCGGCGAAGGATTCCACAACTACCATCACACTTTCCCCTGGGACTACAAGACCGCTGAGCTCGGGGACTATTCCCTCAACCTCACTAAACTTTTCATTGACACCATGGCCGCTATCGGATGGGCATATGACCTCAAAACGGTGTCCACTGACGTCATCCAAAAACGCGTGAAGAGAACCGGCGATGGCAGCCACTCCGTGTGGGGCTGGGATGACAATGAAGTGCATCAAGAGGACAAGAAATTAGCAGATATTATTAACCCAGAGAAGACTGAATAATCAAACCGACCCCGTTTGATCCAATTCCATTAGTTTTTAGATCGAATGGTGCACGTGTATTATAATAAAAGTGAGGGAAATGTGATACCAGTAATATTATTTATTTTATTTATAATTCACAGTGATAATGGTTATCGAGACTTTTAGAATTAATTCTTAGATTTTTAACAAATGATGCCCATCTGTTTCCTGTAGACAGAATACAATAAATAAAACTAAAATAATATTCCTTTTTTTGTAACACCTGTGAGTACTCATTCATAAATGAATCTATAATATATATAAGTCGTTGATGAATTGATTTTAAGAAGGCCTTCTGTAAAACGAATAGTAAGTACACAAGAATGTTGAGTGCTTTATATAATATAGCTTTTATCTTTATGTCTTATGCTTTCCATTGAAACTTGGTATAGAATCCTCGAAGTGACTAAATTATTTTCACCATTAACTTGCCCTCTCTGTGAGAAACTCTACATTCTCTGCTGAAGCAATTGATTTGCTTCACTACATACAGATTCACACAACACTTTTGTTATCTCTTCATTTTTGTTTTCATTAAATGTTCGACCTTGTATACATTTTGTCATAATAAGTTTTTATTACATTATCACGCGCGTGAATCACGCAATATTATTACAATAAGTCCGAGTTTTGCATAACTACAATCATCTTTGTTTATATTTTTATTATCTTGAAATTAGGTATCAATTTGGGTGTGAATCACTTTTACTACAGGAAAAACATCCACATAGATACTCTTATTAGCCTATTTTTACAATACAAGTTGATAAATTTAACCTCTAAGTCCCTGAGAGACCACATTTGGTATAGACACAATCGTTTTTTAATTGTGTCTGTAATTACGGTAACTGATTGCTTAATATCACTCCTGTATTTCGCGAAGGGTTAGACAGAGGTGAACTTGCAAGTACACCTATATTTCATGTAATACATAGGCTAACACACACTTAACACACATTTTCATTTCTTATTATTTTCTGAAGCTATACAAAGGTTGCCTCGTTTATGCAGATTATATACAATACAGACAGGACCTTGGCAGTAAACAATTTAGTGCGCGTGGTGGTGTTCAAAACTTAATGTACCTAATGTTCTTATAAAGGGGTACCAACCAGTTTTTTACTTTACTATTCCAAAATATAGATAACAGTCACCATCGGCGTATGTTTATCGTGGAGATTTTTTTTTCGATCAACGCTCTGCTGAGCATTCAAAATTCCAGAACTTGTTTTCTTAACGCACTGCGCCGCGCTCTGTTAGATTCTAGATGCTTGGTTGAACGACTTCAAAATAATGCGCGAAAAAAATCGCTTCTACGAACCTGGGCTTAATTTATAAAAGTAGGTATTAAAGGCATATGTCTGCCTAGCCATATTCCAACTATGTTGGGGTCAACTTTCAGTTTAACTGGATGCAGCTGAGTAGTACCAGTATTTCACAAAGAGCGATTGCCTATCTGATCTCCACAACTTAGTTACTGGCTACTGGGTAATAAGAGACTCCTTGGTAAGACTGACTGACAGACTTTCGGGATTCTGGCGTCCCTAAACGATTTTATCAAAGATCTACGAATGCCAACCGGAACCAACGGCTTAGCATGCTTTCCGAGGCACGAGGGTGTCTTGACATATAATAATGGTCACCCATCCACGGACCATCCGCTGCAATCGTAGCTAATATAATCATAATCATTTGTTTGCCCAAACATGAGTACAAGACCCACAACACAAATTGTCAGCATGCAAGAGATGTTAATAGTGGATATAAATACATATCATCATCTTTGCCTTAAACAATGGCATGCAAATATTTAAACAGTAGGACAAGTACGTCCAAAATGACATACGGTTTTGTTTTTTAATCATATATTTTTAATTAACATAGTTACAATCACTGTTTATGTTGAATATTCATCTTTGGTTCATAAGTTTTAACCTACGTAAACTCATAATTGAATAGGACCCATATAAAAAATATAATTTAAATTAATCGAAGCCTCTAAGAAAATTAATTTTGTCCATATAGTACGGACAAAATGACATACATAATGAATACGAAAATTATGAAGTAAATATTTCACAAAATATTAAATATGAGCCCAAAGAGAACAATTGTTGCACCGTATCTCGCACTCGTTGGGCTTGGAAAGAAAAAAAGAGGTCGTTTCAGTAAATGCATACGCAATCATAATCATCACCGTTCGTCGCAGCTGGAAATCTTCTACATTTAAGTCTTCAGTGTAATAAGTCTTCTGCACGAGTGTTCACCTTTATTCAGGCTGTTTTTTAGGATAATTATCGTAGTTCGACTCAACATTGAAAAACTCATCATTGAATAAAGGTATGTCGTTTTGCCCCGAATGTAAGTATGTCATTTTGCCCCACAGGTTATTTTAACACTAACTAAGTCATAAATACTATAAACATGAGATTTATAAATAAATACTCTTAAATAATGCAGTGTAATGCTACACTTTTTGCGTTAACTTCAAAAGAGGTAACAGAAACCACGAGAATCTGATCAAAAACAGGACGAAGTGAATAACAATAAAAACTTTTATGCGCACAAAACGCGTTCCTGCAAGTTACTTCGGCGTGACCAAATCAAAGGCGGTATAAACTTAACAGGTATGCCACCATGGCCGGCGTCACATAATGATATGACAACTGCAGGATTATAGCCCGCCAATTTCGAAAAAAGCCCGGTGTTTCATTTTGTCCGTATATGTCATTTTGGACGTACTTCCCCTAAATTAAAATGTAAGTACGAGTCAAATTATTAAAAAAATTCTGAATAATAAAAGAAAATTAAAAATAAAGAATTGGTAAAACATAGGTAATTATAACCAAAATCTCTCGTCTAAAACTCATTTATATTATAATAAGCTTTATCTGCTAGAAGATTAATAACTTTCCGTTTGAATGGTAGATCACTTAACTCCTTCCAGCTTTTAGGTAGTTTATAAACCTGATCTATCGACCCATGCAGCTGTTATAACTCAACTACAAGACCGGAAATATAAAAAGTCACATAAAAACGTTTCCTATAAAAAATAATGTGAAGATCGTTAGTAATTGACCTAATTTTCGGTAAATGAGGTCAATTACTAAATTATTATCAATGATCGTTTCTCACATTTAACGAATTCTTAAATGTCAATTTTATATTCTTATCTTTTTCTGCAGTCCGTAGCTCGACTAAAGATTTATTTAATGAACTAGACATTTTGGCACTTTTTTTTACATTTGTACTTTACCTGTATTCAACAAATAAAACGATTTGTTTTTGAATTTTGTAGAGTAGGTACTAGTCGACTTATATAATGATCTCTTTATAGGCTTTTTTTTTGGATAGGAAATCATCAAATGACTTCTCCCGCTCTGGGCGGAGCGGGAGGGCACGTCAGACTTTTACTGACCAAAACCCACCCGTTTTCCTTCAGTTGCCCATGTGCCAGGGTCATGGTATCTCTTTCGAACAATCTCGTGACCCTGGCAGGTAATCTCTTTAGAGGCTTGAGTTGAGACTAGTGCGGGCCAGTATTAACGACCCCGACTTAGTCGACCTTCAAACAGTCGAAAAAATCTTGGTGGGATGTTATCGCACACTGATTTATAAACTCACGGTGTTAAATTGGGAATTGAGAAGCCATCGGATTGCATTTCAGCGCGTCGAAAAAAGAGACTGTTCGATTTTCATTTAGTAGTGTGTTGAAATTTGAGTGCGTAAAATAATCGCATCGTGTTTACATCGACTTACAAAATGTACATCGTGAGCTCAAATCCATTCAGACGCGATATTTTGCATGTTTTATTTTGTTTTTAGGGTTCATACAATCAATACTAGGGATTATTTTTTAGTTATTTTCTAACTGCTCTCAAAACGGTGAGAGAAAATATGGCGAGGAAGCCTGCATGTCCTAGAAAAAACTCGAAGACTTGTGACATGGGTTTGCATGGTGGATTACGGCCCACTACCTCGCAAAAGGAAGTTTGGCTTTTGTTCCACCAGTGGCGTGCACAGAGTTTTATGACCGGGTAGGCAGTTCAAAAAAAAAAAAACGTCTCTCGTAATTGCTCAAGTTAGTGAAGAAAAATTCACTAGGTGGTTTAAAAGGTTGAAATGGCGATTTCCTGATGATGATAATTCTTTTTCCGTCGAAAGCACAGAAAAATGTTGTACTCGTTGTTGACTTTGTGTGTTTCTTAAATAGGTACGTGAGAATACGTTTTAATGAAAATGAACGTTCTGTCGATGCGCTGCTTGCTTGGATAGTAACAATAAACTTCGCTAAACGTAAAACTTCTTCGTAACACTTCTCTCAATACGATAATTACCAAATGTATTTATGTTTGAGCAAGCCGCGGGATAGAAATCATATAAATCTACAAATCCCGAACAATTCCACACTGTACTTGAACTACTAAACTAGCAAGGAAAACAAAATAATTTAAATGTGTGTAAACAACAACACAGCCGGTTCTATGTTTCTTAATTATTACTATGAAACTTACGAGTTGCATTACCTCATTGCTGGGTTAATTCTCGTACACATTTCCCTTTAGATACACTTTTTAACAAACACACATTTTCAACACAAACCTCACAATCGAACAACATTTTGAAAAAAAAACAAACAAAAAGCGTAGTACTTAAGAAAATCGAAAAACTAAAACAGTTCAAAAAAACTAGTTGAAATAAGCAACAAATCGACCTAAATATTAACGTTTGTAAATGAATTAATCACAACAAAACTCAGTCAAAATAAAAACATAAAACAGCGCGCTCCACATGAAAGAAAGCAATAAGGATCCTTTCGTAAACAAAAGATTTCTAAATTTTGACAACTAAAACGTTGACAAATAAAATTGTATCATTGCGAATCGGAATTTGCTTGAGGCTACGTAATATTCAACTTGATCGCATAATACTCACAGCGCGCCAATAATGGCGCATGGGCGTCCCGCCCGTGATTGGTTAGCCTGGCGCAGGGAAGCCCGCGATTGGATAGCCTGCGGCAGGAGTTCGCTTTATTAGCGTGCTTTTGTGTGAAATGTGCAGACACGAAAATGTAGAAGAAATTACCACTACATGCGTACATTTATGAATGAATTGAAGACACTTTCGATCGCTACCTGCTTGCGCCGCGAGTACATTAATAGAACGGTATGAACATTGCTTCTCATTTATATTAGGCGTTTAAACTTTTTGAATAATTTTATTACTTAGGATATTTTCTTTATTATTGAAATATTAGTAAATAGTCTAGATCTAAGTCTAGGGTCTGCAGTGTCTTTTTGCCTATATGGACCGCACGCCACTGTGTTCCACAAGTGAGAACATTATATGTATTTAGTCTTTCAGGCCGTATTTCGGACATGGCTGCCAATCTCAAAGGAAACCAACTATCGGCGCAGAAGATATTATAGCACACAACTGTGTGCGCAGACACAGGGGGGCACTCACTCTTCCCTCACTCTCACTCTCATGAGTCGGCAATTCGACACGACCGGCAAGAGATCAGGCGCAGGACCAACGGCTTAACGTGCTTTCCGAAGCACGAGGGCATCATACCGCCAACTTCCAAACACCGGGCTGCGTGTTACTAAGAAATTACTAATGGAAAAAACCCAATAACATAGACTGAAAATGTAGACATAACTTAGTACAGTACCTACGTGGTTACCTACATAGTAAACTAGCTTTTGCCCGCGGCTTCACTCGCGTTAAATTCGGTGTAACACGGTTCCCCTTTCCTGATTTAGAACACAGAAGAGAACTTGGAACAGAATGTTATTTTAATACGCTACTGTAGACGATATTATAAGTCTTTCCATTTGGGGATAGAATGTAAAGATTCTGGGCATTGGACCCACGCGAACATGCTACATACAATTGTCCATGGGAAAAGCACGGCTTTTCTAAGTTCACACCAGCCACCTAAAAAAGAAAAAAAAGTAGCCTAAGTCACTCTCCATCCCTTCAATTATCTCCACTTAAAAAATCAATCACGTCAATTCGTCGCTCCGTTTTGCCGTGAAAGAGGACAAACAGACACACACACTTTCCCATTTATAATATTAAGATGGATGATTCTTTGGCAAAGTCATCGAACCTTCCTACGAACGTCTTATGAACTGTAAACAGATACAAATACAGCTACATAATGTAAGGTAGGTAAGTTCTCCTGTCATGTCATATGAGATTAATTGTGTAAGTGTGGGCGAGGCAGTTTGATGGCATGCATTAGGATTATGACATTCGACACAATAAGGCCCATATGCCATATTAGGCCTACGATGTGACGTGGGAAGTTGGGCTCTTTGTCTTTTTATAGTAACTGAGTTAGAATCTTAAGGTATCAAAAAGTTGTATGAAAAGTTGGAGTAACCCTTTGATAGCTTTTACTCTTGTTGTTTTTTAGACAGAAGAATATTATGTGTACGGGGTCAAATTATCTTAGCTGGCAATACTTGTTTCTCCATGTGTTGGATATCGGTATCGCAAACGAATGGAACAAAGAAAAAGAAACTATTAAACATAACATGTTTCGATGGTCTAAGATAATAGGCCCGTTATCGGTCAGCTAGTTTTGTAATTTTTAATGGAACATATTTTTGCGAATTCCCAAAGACTGAAACTTAACAGTCGCTTGGTTGCCTCAATATTTTTGTCACAGTATCATTAAAAGATTTGAACAAAGTTGGATGACGAGAAACATTTTTGTTAAATTCGTTTTCGATATTAATACCCAAAACATGGGTAAAGTACTGCCCCCCTAATTTAATTCGACCCTTTGCTTATATTTTTAACAACTTATACCTTCCCATTGCTAAGCAAAGATGTCTCCCATATTTATTTCCAGTTCACTTAATGTTTTGCCTTCTTCGGTAAATTTGACAAGAATGAGTCCAGCATGCGTAGCATGACCACCGTAAAAAGGGGTTTTGTCGACGGAAGAATAAACAAAATTACAAATTGTAGAAAGATTAAAGACAGAATTAAAGATTGTAGAAAGATTTGTACCGTTTTATGCTGGCGTAGCATGACAGTTCTTGCACTATTCTACCAAGAATAGACAAAGTTCTTTCGATGGTGATCATGCTACGCGTGCTGATCGACGTCAGCGTAGGAAACGCTTAGCAGATTCCCATTTTTAGGCACTCATTGTGTGACGATCCTAGCTCATGTGTCCTCATGCAAAACCATGAAAGAAGTCCAACTACTAGTAACGACTCCAAAACATACAGATATGATTTTATCATTCATAAACAAGACGTAAAAAAACGAATTTGCAATGAATGATCTTCACTTCATCAGACAAAAACTAGACATATAAACGAAACAATCAGTTTCCCTCTCCCCCCCCCCCCCCCACGTCTCCTGTATTGACGCTACTTACTACGACAGGCTGTAATTTCAATTAGGGGTGACCGTGCGTCTGCATTGTATGGTTGCCGCAATTTCACCACTTGTTTAGATCAAAGCAATTACTTTTATAACCAGGGTGTAGCTTTTTAACTGAATTATTTATGTAATAATTTCTGACTTTTTATCTAAAAGAAGATATGATGACCTAGTTGGAATATGCTCATCATTGGTCGGTTCCCAACAATATAAGCTCAATATATTTGTGGTAACTTTGATATAGATAAATCGTTTATTTGGTGCACACAAAAGTCATATCAAAAGAAGACAGGGAAACATAATATAGTAATGATATTTTGGTATACGACACAATTTAAAATTTAAATGAAATAACGTGCAGTGGAATACAAAAGTGTGCGTCTTAAAGTTGCACCAAATGGAAGTTCAGCTCAGCATGGGTCAGGCAAATTGTCCTGACGCTGATATTCTTCTGGATCCCTGCACTGACCTACGGACGTCATACATACCGGGTGACTTTTCTTAACGTCTTGAAAAAAAAAATGGGTGTATTATGTGAACGGAGTAGAAGCCTTTGGCATATACATTTTTATTATTTTTATTTTTGAATAACATGTAATGAAATTGATCTAGCAATAAATACTACACATTTAAAGTAACATTTTCATACTAGAACAACAAAAACAGAAATTTGGAAAAAAAAAACAATTAAAATCTATGGAAACTGAAATCATACGCACCCTACTCAATGCGTGGCATGTATCAATGATTTTGTAGCGCGGTCCTACCCTTTGAAGCCGGCCGATAAGCGGCCAAATTGATCTTTCGCAGGCGCACAAGCCACACACGCATCCCCGTCAGCCCGTGTCCCGCGCTCCTTTAGTCACCTGCGATGATATTCTAGTTACACAACACACCGTATGAAGGTCGAGACGATAAAAAATGTCATCCGGTATATACAATTGTAGCTACCTAGAAGTGATGGGTATCAAAAATTTAAACATGAAAAGGCAAAATAAAATTCATTCATGACATAATGCACAGTAGTGCAGTTACTTAAAACATCAATATATTTCAGCATGTCTAGATATTATATACGTATATATACGTGATGGGTTCACGTCGGCGAAGATTCTCTAATTAATTTCTTTTTAACTTGTACCTATAATGCATCCGTTGATAAATCGGACTCAAAAGTACTCTCGCTAGGTAAACCGCGGCAGCTGCCATTTCATATTTCAATTTTACACAATATTTAATGTCTGTTTTTGAAATAAATCCAAATATTTTCTGCCTGTTTAAAAGTGCAATACAATTGGTCGAATAATAATGCGGTACGTATTACATAATGCATCAGGAAAATTTTCTTTCTGAAATGACGCAGAACAGGATTCATAAATTATATTTACTCTCTCATTTTACCGAATCCGGTTCCAAAGTGTTTACGCTCTCTTAATTCCCTTGTGGAATTTCGTGTTTCCACGAAAAAAATACATCTGAATGTCGAAGAGAAAATTGCGAAATAAGTACTTTCTTAGTTGAAAATTCAACCTTCATCCCTGCAGTGCGTCTTAACTTTCCAAAAATAAATATCCACTTAAATATAATGTTATTTCCCATAAACTGAAATCTAATTCACTTTCCGAGTCTTTTGTACTGCGGCGCTAAAGATCGAAATCGACTCAACGTAATCGACGAACGTAATAACAATAAAGAAATGTTTTAGGGTACCGATATATTTCTTTTATCACCTCTCTGCATCGCTGTAGACGTGCCACGTAATACTGGAGGTGACAATTTGGGGGAGAAATGTCAGTAACGCTGAGTCAGGACCGGAAGGAAATGAAAGGAATTAGGAAAAAACTTTTTTAATTTCACTACCCGTGAAAATCATGGAAAGACAGGGAAATACATTGTTAAGAAAACTTAGTACCAACTTAAATTATCAGTAGGTCTGTATTCGAATCCTGCCATTCTTTGAAACGGATATGAAATGGCTTTATCCCGCATAGTTGACGTAGGGTTTCAATTTTCTTAATAATTAATTTATGTAAATCTATACTATATTAATATTATAAAGCTGAAGAGTTTGGTTGTTTGTTTGGTTGAACGCGGTAATCTCAAATAAAAAAAAGGTAAAATGAAAAGGAGCGGAGCAGGAACGAAAATTGTACGAAAATTGGCAGGCTTTTCGATGCGACGGAAAGGGCCAGGGGAGCAAAAATTTGACGCGTATGAAGTCGCGGGCAGAAGCTAGTGTGTCAATAAATTAAAAACGTGTGAGGTCAGGGGGACGCCAGGAACGAAGTTTCTTACGCTTTGTCTTCAACTCCGAATGTAACGTGGTGTAAATAAAGTTTTTTTGACATCACTATTGCTTCAGCATCTCCAAAATCAATTTAGATTACATCCATGACGAAAAATTTGAAATTTTTTACAGCAAACGTCTAAGATTTTCATCTTGACTCTTATCAGCTTCGGCAGCCTCGAAAACCACGAAAACGACCCCCATGACGAAACTTGAATTTTTTGCAACTGCTATCTTGGGTTTTCATTTTGGCTTCATGGCTTCAGCATCTTACTATTAGCTCTAGCACTATCGAAAACTATCTTACTCTGTCTGAGTGTCTTTCTTACATATTTCATAAAAAAAGTCGCGTGGAGAGAGCATAACACTTTTTCGTTACATAAATATTTTTTCGGTAAAACGATTTTTACAATTTTACTTCTACCGCAAGCTGCGTTAAAGAACTTCATTCCAAAACATCGTTCCAATAAACTGAATATATAATAGTATGTACTTATGCGCTGAAATATATTTTTCTTTAAGGACAAACATGCTGATAAGAAACAACTTAATTTTACATGGAACCTAAAACTATATTGGCTAGTAAATATTTTTACGTTTACTAGGCAATCTAGCCCAAAAACTAAATAACTTTTTTACGCGTTGCTTAAAGTTCTTCTAAGATTATTCTAGACTATAATCTTGTATTGAAAAAAGAATTTACGGTGGTTGTATAGAGAACCAGACTAGTCTAGTAATTTACTCCAGTAGGCTTAATAGTTTCAGTTCGGTATTTTCTTCTGAAGAGACCTTATTAAGTATTGTTCTCTGAGTAACTATCAAAGCCTGTCAAATACAGAAAAATAGATCAAAGCAAGTACTGAATCAACTTGACCGATTACAGGAGATTATCGAGAGAGGTACTTGGCATCGATAACCGTCCTCCACTTTATCAGTTGATGACATATTTCATGCAAAAACACTTTAAATTCTTAAATAAAATATCAAAAAGCCACGGTAACTCTTTCCAACAAACCCGCGACCCTGGCAGGATAGCAGCATTTTTAGGAATATTAGCGAAATTAATACCAAAAATGTTAAAACAAGCTTATACTTATTCGAACCGGCAGTTTAAGGGCGTCTTTATACTACCTACACTACTTATCGCAAAAATACAATACAATTTAATTTACAGAGTGTTGAAGAAACTTTTCCTGGCCTTATCTGGTCCTTTGTCTACTTCGTAGGGCCTTATAACTGCTTACGAGCGAACTATAAAAAGTGGCTTCCACTTAATTGCCACGAGCAAAGTTGGCTGCGTTTAACGTCATACTAGTGACAACATTAAAAGTCTTGACTACACGATATAAACGAATGAAACGAGACGTTTTTACAAGAGGAATGAACCTAGAGACCCATTAAAATCCTTGCAGCACCTTTTTTCAACAACGTATTTAGTCAAAGTATTTTGTACTCTGTGGTTGTAAGTTTCGATTTATAGTTGTACAAGATAAACCGCTCGTGAATATTGTTAAAGCCACTAACGAGGTAGTGGGTTGGATTCCCAGGTCGACAAAACAGTCGGTCAGCCGAGTAACAAATGAGCTCGGTTTTGTTCATCTCTGTAAATGGGATTAATTTGTACCAGAAAGAAGAAATAAACGCTTGTGGCATATCAATTGCTTTATATAATGAGCAACTTAATTTTATTCTGCAGATAATAAATTCGGAACTCTATAAATCATAACAGTATTGATCATATTTCAATTTGTTCAATCAGATTAAAAAACCTTATCAAAATGGTACAAAATAAAAATCATCCCGTAACATCATACTGTATAGGGGTGCGTCAAGGCCTGACGAAATTTATTTTTTATCAGTACTTCCCTATCGCTGGCTAGAGCGACACTGTGCACAGTCAATAGGTATATCGAACAACCATTGTATTAAAACAGTGAGGGTCTTTAATTATAAAAGACATTAAATGATAACTTTGTATTAATTTTAAGGTATTTTAGATAAACGAAACAAAAATGTCGTTTATAAATGACAGCGAATACGAGAACAATTCCTTTTCTTTCTTTGGGCCAGTTGAGATGGCGTTCAACGACAATCTAGACGACACTTACCCAGTCAAAATAGTCGTGAGCATCATTCTGGGAATTTTAATGGTGGTGAGCTTGATCGGGAATGTTTGCACACTGGCAGTGATAGCCAGGGACCACACCATGCGCACGCCCACCAACTGCTATCTCGCCAACCTCGCCATAACCGACCTACTCACAGCCCTCTTCATCCCGCTCGAAATATACATCATCTTCGTACCAGACTTTTATCCCCTAGGAGAAGTCGGGTGTCGAGTACATTACATCCTCTGGGACGTATTCAGTAACTGCAGCCTACTGATTATCACTGCATTTACGATTGAACGGTACATCATAGTGACTAAACCCTTTTTTCGGCAAAAGCTGACGTCGAATTCTCGCGTCTTCAAAATTGTCGGTGTTATATGGGTTATCTCACTTGGTTTTTGTCTACCCGACGTGTTCTACATAGATCTGTTGGAGAGAAAGGAGTACGTGTATTGTTACTACACGTTGACCAAAACTGCGAGCACTGTGGTTGCTGTGGAAATATTCGTTTTCTTCGTAATACCGATGACGACGATATTGGTGCTGTATATTAAAATGACGATAAAGTTGAAATCGGCGCAGAAGAAATTGCGGAGCAGTCCGGTAGTCGGAAAACAGAACAGAGACAAGGCGGTGAAAATGATTGGTTAGTACCTACTAAAAGTTTTTAAATAATTTAAAAATGTGAACGTGTAACCAGTACATGAACGTATAACAAGCCTACGGATCAATTTACACAATTCCAGTTTTAGCTGAGCTCACATTGTATAGATTTTTCGTACAATGAGAATTTAGCTTATATTGGAGATATATTGCTTTATTTGTCACCGTGCGTACATAACGATTATTATATTTTGTAAGAACTTAAAAAATATGTTAGAACCTAAATTTTTGCAGGTCTTAATCTGAACCTATGTACAGTTAATCCTAGTAATATAATCCTACTATCCTACTTCCTACTATACACCGTCCAATTTTAGTCGTCTTACAAAGTTTGTCCTCTCAATGTATCCGACATAATATACCTCTAGGCGTGATTAAAAAATGTTACCATTAATTGAGATGATAGGTACTAAGAAAAATAAATAGTGTAGTAGAAGTATGAAACATCCAGTTTATAATGTTTACGTATCAGACGGTACAAAATATTATCTACCCAGTGCACGAGTCGACTAGATCATTCCATCTCCATTTTCCATGAGACAAAATATCAATTTCAAACTACGTCATGGGTCATCATTATGAACAATATTTTAATTTATTCGTTTTTCAAATGTTCTTTTTTTCTTATGGATGTGTAGTAGTCACTGGGTACATGAAGTGGGCTGCTGTTGTAAGACGATTAAAATGTCACGGTGTATATAATATTATAAACGCGAAAGCTTGTATGTATGGATGTATATATGTATGGATGTTTGTTCCTCTTTCACGCAAACACTACTGATCCGTGTTAGATGAAATTTGGCACACGAATAGTTTATAACCTGGAGTAACACATAGTGTACTTTTATCCCGGTAGTACGTTCCCGCGGGATAATTTCCGACCTCCACGCGGGCGAAGCAGCTGGCAAAAGCTAGTACTGAATAATTTAATAGTAACAATGTTGTCATCCATACTTATAAAGGCTGTCTAAATAACAGAATTCTTGTGTATTTTTAGCAAAGGATGTAATCAAGGATACGCTTGACTTATCTAATAAGATACATTTATGATTGCCTTTATGATACCTAATTCTTTCTCCTTAAGTTCGCAGAAATAGCTCTTTGAAGTTGTTCATAGTATTTATATCAAGAACCTCTTTTTTCCTTGAGCTTATGTAATCTCTTTCTTTTGATTCTATTAACTAAGTTTGTGCCTGCACAAAGTGGTGTTAATTACTTTGCTAAACAGTCCGTGCAAGCGGGTGCAATATATCTCGTGTTCTTATGTAGGCTACTAAGCTTCTCTAGTAAAACGAGATACATAAAGCTGAGTTGCTTAAAGTTGGACTCTCTGTAAACATTTCCTTGCAAAATGCTACACGAGTCGTACTAATTGCGACAATAGAAGAAGTAGAAATGTTTTTACATTAAGATTTTAACATTAGGAGTAACAGAGTACCTATAACATAAAATTAAAGAAAACGGTTTTGATAATACAACGTCTGAGTAAACGTAGCGTATACGTATGCATATAAATATTTCTCTCAAGTGTGTATCTAGTAGACCTAACTACAAGCGCATAGCTACTGGCATGCAAGACAACATGTTTTTTTTTTCAGTTGATAGGTACCTTAGTAGGTATGCATGTGCCATCTAATGGCATTCCACTTTATATCTCATGCAAATAGGTAAGCTATTGAAATTATTTTTTTTACTTTTTCAGCGGTCGTTGCTGCGTCTTTCTTTCTCTCGTGGACACCATATTGTATTTTCCGCATAATGATGGTGTTACCAAAATTTGACTATGAAGATTATTATAACGTAAGTATATGATAATTACCATTAATTATTAAATAGTATACGACTAATTATCGTAAGACGGGGTAAATAGGGATGCATGGTCGAATCGGGACTTTTTTTTAAAATGTGTTGACTGTTTTATAATTAACAAAAGCGTATCCTTGTTAGCAACAAACTATAGAATTTCAACGTTAAAAATATATTTTAAGAGCTTCGTACAGATTTACGCCTACATCCCTATTCACCCCATATTACCGTTACTACAATATTATTATTTTAAACAATTTCATAGGTATTTTTACTAAAAGGGGCTCGGCTAAATATTAGATGTAAGCTATGGTTGTCTACGATTGTCGCAACCCAGTGCTGGGCACGCCACAATTGCGGCGGTAAGTCCCCTCTTTGAGGAGTGGATAGAGAGGCGTCACGGCGTCCTCACCTTCCGCCTGACGCAGGTTCTCACCGGGCATGGGTGGTTCGGTGGGTTCCTGTTCAGGATAAAGCGGGAGGATACGTCCGGGTGTTTCCATTGCGAGGATCGTCTGGAGGACACGGTGGTGCATACGTTGGAGGTGTGCCCTGCTTGGGCGGAGCACCGCCGTGTCCTCGTGGAGGCGATCGGCGGTGGCGACCTCTCGCGTCCGGCCCTGGTGCGAGCCATGGTACGGAGCGAGAGGGAATGGGAAGCCGTCAGCTCCTTCTGCGAAGCAGTAATGCTCGCGAAGGAGGAGGCGGGGTGCGTGAGGGAGTGGCAGTCACTGCGCCCTCACGTTCCTAGCCGCCGCAAGAGGAGACGCCCCGGGCGTCAGGAGTCGATAGGGGACTCCCGGCCACCGTAGGCGCGAGCTTGCGGGCGGGGAGCAATGGGTAGCTCGCCGCCCGGTAAGGACCAAGCTCGGGTCGACGGCGCGCAGTGTTCCACGCGCACCTCAAAGACATGTCAGCAGCGCTGAAGGGGTCTGCTAGGACTGATGCCTGCCGGGGTCGCGTGATTGTTCGAAAGAGATACCGTGACCCTGGTACATGGGCAACTGAAGGAACACGGGTGGGTTTTATTCAGTAAAAGTATGACATGCCCTCCCGCTCCGCCCAGAGCGGGAGAAGTCATTTGATGATTTCCCATGCTGAAAAAAAAAAAAAAGCTATGGTTGTCGCGATCAATCTGTGGATTTGTAGCCACGAAAAGCACGTTAAGCCGCTGGTGCTGGTTTTTAATTCATGGAATAAAGATGAAGCTGCTTTATTTATAAAATTTTACCTTTAAAAAACTGTAACTGAACTCGAATCTACTCATGAATATCTTGTTCACATTTAGAGAGTAAACTAACTAAAATTCAAACAATCATTGTAGCAGTCTGCTTCATACCCCTTGAGACCTGAATCATCAAAACTCTTTATTAACATTGTATGCTTAATCTCACTTCAGAATAACTGCATGCAATAAAAATGTAAATTTTAACTAGAAAATACATTGTACAGAAACTTTGTAAGTCCTAAATTGGGAGTTAAAAACTTTTTCATATCTAAAACAAATCCATCATTTTTCAGGTGTGGAAAATCGTGAACTATCTCTGCTATAATGGATACTTGTCTACGGCTGCAAACCCTATTCTCTACAGTCTAATGTCCCGGAAATTCCGACAAGCATTTAAAGTAAGTTAGCATTTACATTAAACTTCGTCTAGGAATTCGCCTGAACTTCAATGCAAGGGTAGATAAGTTTTAGATACATCACTGATGGGCACACACGAGCGCTTCGTGTGAGGTCGTTACACTTTACGTTGCTCTTGAGACTTATTTAAAAGTTGAAAGGACGATAGTAAGGACTCGAAAAGAAAGAAAAATGTCTTGAAAAGAGAGCTTAAGTGATTAGGATATTATGGGAGGCTGAGAACCTTGGGGAGGGATTAGGTTACATCTGCAAGCTGCAACAGTTATCCTGCAAATAAAATTCTCCTTAAACAGCCTATAAAATTCCCATTGCTGGGACACAGGCATCAACCTTGCGAGCCCAGTGCGACTAGGTTATACAAGTCTTAAATGTTTGGTTTGACGGCATGCCGGTTTCCTTACGATGTTTTCATTTACCGTTTTGAGAGCAGTGGTGATGAAATTATTATGTACACAGTAAGTAAAGCGCCTGCTTGGGTTCGAACCCATGAACTACAACTCATAAGTCGAGGCCGTTACCACTAGGCTACTACTCTCTTATTATTATTCTATTCTACTTACACAACATTCTAATTGCATTCCATGTTCTATTATAGCCAATTAATTGCCATACCTAATTAATTAGTCTGTAGAGAGTATCAAATTACGTAATGTATTGGCATTTAGATAATGCAGAACGCCTGTACGTTACAGTTAATACAATTAATATTAACGATCATAGCTACCTAACCAAGTAACTAACCAAAACATAAGTAGTTTATCATCATAATATAATTTTACAACAATCTTTGATCAAAATGTTTTACAGCTAAATAGTTGGCGTTAGTTCTAATACAAGCCAAAACGCTGACTCGTCATGTCTGGTCTAAAGTTCATTCAACCTCCGTAAAATAAGGGATCTCCCGACCAGACGGGTCTCGTTTCTAGTGGGGAACTGCCCGACGATTGATGTCGGGACGTTGTTGTATATATTCTAGTTGCGCGGTAAACTATGGTTGCGCGATGCAGAATTTAGCATGACGTCAGTGTGATGCGTAGTTCGGTGGCGGTGTAAATTTAATGATTTTGTACATCTGTATCTACAATTTTCTTAAAATGTCTTAATTAGTACTTTTCGTTAATGCAACTGTTAATCATCATCATCATCATCATTTCAGCCCACTGCTGGACATAGGCCTCCCCCAAGCTCCACCACTTCGACCGGTTTTATGCTTCCCGCATCCAGCGGAGGAGGCATCTCCTTCATCGTCAAGGAGATGCCAATTTCCAGTAGTAGTGGAAATTAGTATCTATCTACTTTTACAAGGCACATAACTTCTTCTCTTCTAGCATATCAGCATTGATACAGACTCTATAAAACAACAGCTTATCCTATATCGGGCATATCAGGGTTGACTCTACTGGACATGTGTACATTTAGAGACAGCCATGCGTTGAGGCTATTAATGTATTAATGTACGCACGGTCCTATACTGAAACCTCGAAGAATTCAACCACTATTTTCAGCTGCAAAGAATACGTTATACATGCAAATTATCACTGCTTTAAAACACCGCTTCCATAGTCGTCTTTTAAGCGAATATTTTGTCTGTTCACAAGTGCTTGTCGCAGCCACTGTCCGAGGGTAGTGCAACTTTACTACCCTCATAAAACACATCTGTGCTTTATTATATTATCTACGTTGTCATGCAGCATATTGCGCTGAATACGCCAGAAGTTGAGGGAAGTTTGATGAAAGCTAGCCTGTGTTGGGATCTAATGAGTCACCTGAGGCTCTTCCGTGCATGGAAATTTCTGTCTTCTGAATCATCAGTCTTCTTAGATCTGTAAGATCTTCCTCGAAATAATAAATTAACAATTTTGGGGTAAAATATAAGCCAGACAGCTAATGGTAGTGTTAAGATGGCTGGCTATGTTTGTCGAAAGACCAATGGCTTGTCGAGTAGTCCACCACCATAATTGCGTCACACACTATCAATAACAATGAGAATCATTTTTAAGGATACTACATCGCCATGAAGCCATGGGCCTCATATTCAAAAAATAAAAACTCAACAAGGTAAATACCACAATTAATGTTATTGAACTGCCGAAATGAAAGCCATACCTACTGTGTGTTTCGCAGTTACCCTTCTGGAGCGGAAACCGTGTATTGGCAAGCGTAGTGTAGGACGCCCCCAACTAGATGCACCGACGACTGTAATAAGGTGGCTTCGAAACTATGTGGAACATTGGGTGCTGTGGCGCAGACTGGTAAAAGCCTATGTCCAGCATTGGATAGCAGTAGATTCCAAAGATTAAATTGGTAAAG
The DNA here is from genome assembly GCA_932294355.1 of Aporophyla lueneburgensis. Taxonomy (NCBI): domain Eukaryota; kingdom Metazoa; phylum Arthropoda; class Insecta; order Lepidoptera; family Noctuidae; genus Aporophyla; species Aporophyla lueneburgensis. The sequence goes on along the minus strand of OW028746.1, from coordinate 11,890,417 downwards.
GGGTTTTTAGCTCGAGATGCACAGACCGTACATTCGAAGAAGCGCTAGTATACTTATATCACTAGTACGTATGTATATTAAAACACACAATTAAATTAAAGCTTAAAAATCAGTTTTAAAACAGTCTAATGAAAAGTCTTCTATTAAAAAGTTTCGAAAGTCCTCCTGAAACACGTGTGGAATTAACAACGAAGTGCAACTGTGAGGCAGTTAAAGTTCAATTGGGAACCGGCCAAACGGAAGCTGTAATGAACACTCGTGTCCAACGGAACGATTGACTATTTGTTAGTTGGTACAGAGGCTTTTTGGTAAAATCAGTTCCAAATTCTCTCAAGTGTAAAATGGTTTACCGATGATTCATCATTTCAGCCTAATGACGTCCACTGCAGGATATAGACCACCCCTAATTTAGGTGTTTGCCATAATCACCATGCCTGGCGCCTACCTGCCTTGGTTGGTAGTATTATCGTGGTAAAATGCATAGAGAACACTGCTGCCCATTCTTTAATGAGTCCCTTAGTTGTCTCTTACAACACCCACGGGAAGAAATGGGATGTTACTATTTACCACGCGTTACACCGATGATTACGATTTCGAAACGATTAAAAAAGCGATTTATCTGAACTAATAATAGTATTAATTGTGTATTTACAACCAAAAAACAAATATCAAGATTCAAAGAAAAACAATTTTAAAAGCTGGAAAAGTCAAAAACTGAACTGGACTATATCTACTTAATATTTAATTTAGTAAATGGCTATAGATAGACATAATTCTCAATTTTTTACTGCACTGTTAAAAATTAAAAAAAAAAACATTAAAAATGCCCATAGAAAATGGAATTTCTAATTTTCTAGGCACATTTCATTTTTCCCTTCCGTCATAACTTGATTTGCACTGTTACGAACATTTCGAAACAAAACTGCGAAATAGATCCGGCATTTCTGAAGGGATGTGCTTATAATGAACGCCATTTAATTTTTATTTTGAAGGGTTATTTTAAATTAACTACCTAAACTCCAAAACCACAGACGCGATGGGTAAATATGAAAAAAAATTGATTGATGTATGATTATTATTCTGAGGAAGTCAACTGAATTAACTGGAAAAAAAAATGTGTAAACTTCACAGCAGTGATGGCTATGTTTCACATAAGATCACAGTTTTTGTCAGCTTATACTTCAAGTAACAACATTAACAAGTCGTTGTTCTCCCAAATAAAAATATTTTATCAAGTTTAAATATTGAGACGCAGTTGAGCCGGCCAATTTAAAATAACCTTGTTTAGAAAAAGACACATAAACTTAAAGACTACAATTTTTCGTACTTGTTCAAAGTACAATTATCTCTTTAACTGTGACGTAAACAAGTTCTCAAGGACTCCACGTCCGGATAACTGAAATAAGAAGGACGAATTGTTTTATTATTTTTAGCAAATAAGTAGACTCTCATAGAGATAGGGCCATATTTTTTTATGATATACTTAATATATTGTGGTAGACTATGAAACTAGCAATTGTATTTCAGAACGCATTTTATTCGTCCAAAAAAATTAATCTACCTTTTCCAATTAAATATATATCACCAGAAATCAGACATTTAAATAAATGTTTATATTTTTTCAGGATTTGCTGAAGACTCCACGTGTTTTGAGCCGAAAAAGTATAACAAAGAAGACAACATCAACGCTTGATTCAGTAGTGTAAAACATTTACATAGTAACAAATCAAACAAACTTATAGTGTGACAAGATTGAAAACATCCCAAAACTGTATGTTCTGAAAATATATATTTTTGATTTGTACTTTTAATAGCTATTTTTGTTTCCGATTATGCAGTATTTTTTCTTTAAGGATATGCCTAATATAATATGTATAGAGTAAAATAAAACCACAGATGCTTGGTCCAAAGTTTCCAATGGGGTTACAAAGTGAAACCTCGTCATAGGTGGCAGCACTGGCTAGCGTCTTCACTGTATTGTTTATGTTTACTTTGTATCGTTAAAGAAAACTAGATAAATGTGAATGAGAAGTGGAGTGTATCACTATTCAAATACGAGCTAAGGAAAAGAGAAATGTTTACAATTGGTCAAAAAGCAATTTTGGTAAAAATACACAAAATTATGTAACGTTTTATAATTTATAAAATGTAATATACGTACATACTTCTTTATTTATTTATTTCAATTGGAAGTTTATTTTATGTTGAAAACTGGAAGGGTTACCAAACAACTCAAAAGAGATCTTGACTGAAAAACTTCAGAGATGTTAATTATAGCACTGATCAAATAAAATATGATAGTATAAACAGAAACATTATTTACGTAATATCCACTGACCTCTATCTAATACGCTGGACTGGCTACCGCTATCAATTTATTGTGCCTATTTGAAAATCGCCATTTTGGCGCTGACGGCAGCAGTGAGGGGGAATGGAACTAATACTAGTGATGTACAACAAATGGTTTGTTATCGATAAAAACTTCTCTGATATCGACTACAATGATAGAAATATTACCAACGCTATTTTTGTTACTATTTTCTATAAATTAAATTGGTTTAGATAATTATTAACATGTAACATTCGTGTTGTCTTCTAAACGTAATGTTTTTAAAACGTGGAATACGTTTTATAACATAAAATACGTTAGGATTTACTAAAATCATAGATAATTAATTTAAAACAAGTACTAAAGGCATATATTTTGTTACTAAAACACAAATAAAAAGACATGTCTGCACTAGTTGAGTACCTAACTAAACCAATGAACTATAGATAGTCGTAATAAACAGATATTTTACATATAAAACATAACTTGAAATAGCAGTATATAGTACTGTTTATGGACTGTAATTCATAATAAGTTGACCCCTTCCTTGTTCTCCTTAGGGCAGATTTTAGCAACGTCAGATATCTTTTATCCTGGGAATTAAATCGACGTTTGACAGTTTCAGTACGAATGAACTGTCAAAAATTCAAAATGTATTCTCTGGATATGACTTATTCTAGGTATAAAAGTTTGGTGAAATTCGCCCTTTAACGGATAAAAGTTAACTATCGGATCAATAAATAATAAAATTCTGTAAAATAGTAAATTAAGTACCTCTAATTGTCTTATCGTGCAGTCTTTAAAGGAAGGGATTATCTTTTACTAGTCAGATACCGTATGTCGCCATGTGGTACGAGACACAATAAATTTTTATTAGGTCTGTAATTACGGTAATAAACTTGTAACAACTTAATTACCGCAGGGGAGGGGGACAGGGAAATAAAAAAGCATTCTGAAATCACATATTTTATTAAATTAAAACTTACTGTCGAGCCCATATTATTTGCCGAGTCAAAAAATGTCTAACCTTCTCTCCAGTTATTAATAAAGAATATTTTTTTGACACTAATAAGATTGCAAATGGCCGTTGTTTGTTGTATTTGAGCTAAGCGTCTCTGCGAAATAAAAAGTTTTCCAATGCATTGTTTGGAAGTCTCATTAATATTAGAGTCGGGTATTGCCCAAAATATATGTAAAAATTCACCTAACTCGGTTTGTAACGAGGATGGATCATCGTCGTCAAGGCGGTATTTCTTCGTAGTACGCATATTTTCAGCATTCGTAAAATCATCAACATTAAATTTATTTATTTTAGCACGCTTTGCACTAGAATTAGTTAATATGGATACATTATTGTCCTGAACGTTGCCGGTAGAAGTTTTTATTTCGTGATGGATTAATAACTGTTTAATTAAAACTTACTGTCGAGCCCATATTATTTGCCGAGTCAAAAAATGTCTAACCTTCTCTCCAGTTATTAATAAAGAATATTTTTTTGTTTCTGCGAACAAACGGATGTTTACATATTTAGTTATTATTTCTTTTAAAAGAATATTTAAATGACTGTGAAAATTGTCTGAGACATAACTATCTCTAAAATGATCTTCTAGCTCAGGAAACAGTTCATTTGTTTTTGTTAAGAGGTTCCTTATTACCTTTGCAGTGAGTACTGCAGGAAAATTCAACTCTATCGGTGGTTTATTTTTATTATATTTACATGCTTGTCGGAATAATGATTCCACCATAAAACAAATATTGACTACACTCACAGAGGGCACAGTTAAACCACCTCTCTGCTTTTGGATAATAAGTGCTACCCCATTTCTCCTATTTGACACTGCATCTAGTGGTACAGCTTCACAGGCCATTAAACATTCATCACATTTAATTTTTTTTCGAATCGATCGAATTACAAAACCTGCAATATAGCCAATGCATTGTTTGGAAGTCTCATTAATATTAGAGTCGGGTATAGCCCAAAATATATGTAAAAATTCACCTAACTCGGTTTGTAACGAGGATGGATCATCGTCGTCAAGGCGGTATTTCTTCGTAGTACGCATATTTTCAGCATTCATCACATACCAGTTTTCTTTTTTTTAAATCAGCAATTACAGATCTTAAAGTAGACACGGTAATTTTCATACGTTTCACATTTTGAGACAATACTTTAATTCGGGCTTGTGACATTTTCAAGGCTCTTTTGACCCTTTCCAATTTAATTTTGGAAGATTTTGGGGTGTTCTCGTAGCGGTGATTCATTTCTGAAGAAAAGTCCTGCTTTAATATGTCAGCTATCTCGTTACAGGTGCCAATAAAGGTAGTGCCATTGTCAGAGTAAATGATCTTCGGTTTACCACGACGAGAAATAAACCTGTTCAGTGCTGCAATAAAGGCATGTTTGGTTAGGTCTGAGACAAGCTCCAAATGAACCGCCCTTGTGGCTAGACAAACAAATACACATATGTATGATTTAATTAATCTACTTCCTCTACCTTTGCGGTCGGCTAAGAGGATGGGTCCGGCATAGTCTGTGCCAGTCTCTAAGAAAGGAAACTCTAACTGAACTCGTTCCCTAGGCAAGTTACCCATGATGGGTTGAACTGTTCTACCGTTGAATCTCTGACATTTTACGCACTTGTGAACAGTTGATTTGGCGAGGTTTCTACCACCTAAAGGCCAATACTCGTGTCTAATTGTAGCTAAGAGTAGCTGTGGACCAGCATGAAATAGGCGCAAGTGAAAAGTGTTAAAAATTAGTTTAGTAAAGTTGTGTTTGCTGCAGATAATAATTGGGTGCCTGACATTATAATCGTAGCAAGAATTGTCTAATCTTCCTCCGACTCGTATAATACCAGACTCGATAAAAGGTGATAATTTCTTAAGGCGGTTTTTATTTGGTAACGTTTTGCCTGTTGAAAGTAGCCCGTATTCTTCAGGGAACATTTCTTTCTGAACTGTTTTAATTATGAACTCAGCGCTGTAAGATAACTCTGAATTAGTAAGTACAAGACTATGATTATGTAACTTTCTACAACGATTAATGAATCTGAACACGTATGCTAATAGACGTTGTAAATGTAAATACTTTGATGAATTATTAATTAAGGCTTGAAATGAATTATTATTTGTATTAGGATTAGAATTATTTATAGATAATGACTGATTATTAATATTGTTTATTGTGTGTGATTTTAATAGTTCCGGTAATGTTGTGTTAACATCTGTGTTAGGCATGGAAGGCCAAAGAGCTGGGTCTGTAAGTAAGAATGAAGGCCCTGACCACCACAAGGAAGATTGACCTATGAGGTCAGCACTCAGACCGCGGGAGATAAGATCTGCTGGGTTGTCCTTTGAGGGCACATACCGCCAGGTGTAATCACCAAAACCTTCCCGTATCTCCGAAACTCGATGCCTGACAAACGGTTTAAGTGTAGCAGGTGACGTAGACAGCCAGCCGAGGACTATCATAGAATCACACCAAAATATGCATTTTTCTGGCTTAAGTGTCAACGACTCTAGTACCTTTGCACACAACCTAGTGCCTAACAAGGCAGCACAGAGTTCTAGCCTTGGGATTGTGGTCGATTTAATGGGTGCAACTTTACTTTTGGATGTGAGCAGGTATGTATGAATGGTGCCGTTACTAGTTGCAGAACGAATGTATATGCAAGCTCCGTATGCCTTTTCTGATGAATCTGTGAAAATATGTACTTCAACAGATGCAGGGAGGTCACATACCACCCAGCGTGGTATGCTGAGGTGATTAAGCTGCGGCAAAGTTTGCGTGAACTTTATCCATAATTTCTTAATCTCTGCATTGACCTCGTCGTCCCATGAACACTTATCTATCCATAATTTTTGCATTATTATCTTAGCCTCGATAATACATGGAGAGACAAGTCCCAAAGGATCGAATACTTGTGCTATCGTGGAAAGAATGTGTCGCTTGGTAATTGTAGTGGCTGTAAGGGTATGTATATGAATGGAGAAAGTAAGTGAGTCAGTATGACAATGCCAATTAAGACCGAGGGTCTTACTTGGTTCATCGCTACCTAAGCTGACTGTGTCAGGTGTGTCTGTACGTGTTTTCGTGGATGAGCTTTGAGGGGATGATGTATGTGTGCTTGTAATGACTGCCTGTAGTATTTGACTGTTGTTTGACTGCCACTTTCGAAGGTTGAGTTGTGCAGTCTTAAGTGTTTTAATGACATCTTTACCCAGTGCGATAGTGCTCTCAATAGAGTCACTCCCTGACAGATAATCATCCACGTAAAAATCGTGTTGTATTGATTGCTGCGTACGTGTGTGCTTTGCCTCCGGAAACGGAGCGGAACGGAACGGAAAGTTATGAGTATGCGCTCGGTGAGGCGGACGATGATGCAGTGTCGTGTGTGCCGGCCGGTGCGCCCTCGCAGGTGTGAACGCCCCCGCGACCGCAGCTACCGCCCGCGGTCGCCCGGCGCGTAGTGATGTTCTTAACATGCTCCCGGATAAACCTTAAAGTGGCGGTATGTGCCCTCAAAGGACAACCCAGCAGATCTTATCTCCCGCGGTCTGAGTGCTGACCTCATAGGTCAATCTTCCTTGTGGTGGTCAGGGCCTTCATTCTTACTTACAGACCCAGCTCTTTGGCCTTCCATGCCTAACACAGATGTTAACACAACATTACCGGAACTATTAAAATCACACACAATAAACAATATTAATAATCAGTCATTATCTATAAATAATTCTAATCCTAATACAAATAATAATTCATTTCAAGCCTTAATTAATAATTCATCAAAGTATTTACATTTACAACGTCTATTAGCATACGTGTTCAGATTCATTAATCGTTGTAGAAAGTTACATAATCATAGTCTTGTACTTACTAATTCAGAGTTATCTTACAGCGCTGAGTTCATAATTAAAACAGTTCAGAAAGAAATGTTCCCTGAAGAATACGGGCTACTTTCAACAGGCAAAACGTTACCAAATAAAAACCGCCTTAAGAAATTATCACCTTTTATCGAGTCTGGTATTATACGAGTCGGAGGAAGATTAGACAATTCTTGCTACGATTATAATGTCAGGCACCCAATTATTATCTGCAGCAAACACAACTTTACTAAACTAATTTTTAACACTTTTCACTTGCGCCTATTTCATGCTGGTCCACAGCTACTCTTAGCTACAATTAGACACGAGTATTGGCCTTTAGGTGGTAGAAACCTCGCCAAATCAACTGTTCACAAGTGCGTAAAATGTCAGAGATTCAACGGTAGAACAGTTCAACCCATCATGGGTAACTTGCCTAGGGAACGAGTTCAGTTAGAGTTTCCTTTCTTAGAGACTGGCACAGACTATGCCGGACCCATCCTCTTAGCCGACCGCAAAGGTAGAGGAAGTAGATTAATTAAATCATACATATGTGTATTTGTTTGTCTAGCCACAAGGGCGGTTCATTTGGAGCTTGTCTCAGACCTAACCAAACATGCCTTTATTGCAGCACTGAACAGGTTTATTTCTCGTCGTGGTAAACCGAAGATCATTTACTCTGACAATGGCACTACCTTTATTGGCACCTGTAACGAGATAGCTGACATATTAAAGCAGGACTTTTCTTCAGAAATGGCTAATACAGGTATCAACTTCTCTTTTATTCCGGCTTATACTCCACACTTCGGTGGTTTATGGGAGTCTGCCGTGAAGTCAATAAAACATCACCTAAGGCGTATATTAGGTTTCGCACATCTCACTTACGAAGAGATGTCTACGTGTCTGATTCAGGTTGAGGCAATACTAAACTCTCGTCCTCTCACTCCTCTATCCACAGATCCGTCTGACCTATACCCCTTAACTCCTGCTCATTTCCTTATTGGGAGATCTCTCACATCCTTACCGCATCCGCAAGTCATCAACCAGAACATCTCCAGCCTGAAACGTTTCCAGCGTATAGAACATTTGAAGCAACAGTTCTGGAACAGATTCTCTAACGAGTATATCTTCTACCTCCAACAGAGAACCAAGTGGACGGACTCCGATGGGAAGCTTGAAGAGGGATCCATGGTGGTTCTCAAGGAGCAGCAATCACCACCACTGATGTGGCCACTCGGCCGTATCGTACGTCTCATACCTGGGAGAGACGGAATAAGCAGAGTCGCAGACGTGAAGACGAAGAAGGGAATAGTCCGACGCGCTTATAACACCATCTGTCCTCTTCCAGCATAACCCTTGAAGACAAATCTTCAACGCCGGGAGCATGTTAAGAACATCACTACGCGCCGGGCGACCGCGGGCGGTAGCTGCGGTCGCGGGGGCGTTCACACCTGCGAGGGCGCACCGGCCGGCACACACGACACTGCATCATCGTCCGCCTCACCGAGCGCATACTCATAACTTTCCGTTCAAATTAAGATAACGACCGTTTGCTTACTTCTTATATTTTAAATACAGTCCACTATTTTATTGTTACCGGAGTTTCCCTAAGATCTATCCTAGTACCACCTTTAGGATATAAACCATTCCTTTCTAACGGCCATTTGCAATCTTATTAGTTCTTAGAACTCTCACTGGGGGCGCTTTGAATCGGCACAGCAAATAGTTGTCATTTTGTATGGGATAGCCAGTCCAGCGTATTTTATAGAGGTCAGTGGTAATATCACACCACAAGTGCCTAAGGGAATAAATCAGACTTAGTTATCTTGAGAGTTTGGAAGAAAGTAGAATACGCTTTCATACAATTTTGGGCCTGGATGTAAAAAGATGAAATTGGTGTCAATTCATAGGGACTATATTATTAAACATTCACTGAAAATTTTGCAGATTTTGGAAATCTGAGTGCCGAGTAAAAAGATATTTACGAAAAGTGAGGTTAAGTAACAATCTACACTTAACAGCTGACTTTTGAAGTTCGATTTTCATTCTTTATAATATAGATAGGGTGTTGATTATAAAGAATATAATTATAATTCATCGTCAACATCATTTCAGCCGAAAGACGTCCACTGCTGGACATAAGTTTCCCCGAATTCGGGGGGGTTGTCATAATCGCCACGCTTGGCAGGCGGGTTGGCGATCGCAGGATGGTGGTAAAGTGCATAGAGAACGCTGCTGCTCATTGAATCATAAAAGCTTAAATCATACTTAACAAGAAGTGGCCGATTGGTGGTTTATTGAATTTATGGCAGTTTTAGTTTCAAAATATTCTTAATGGAAAAGCGTGAGTGAAAGAGTTAAAAATAAAAATGCTTCTTTGTAATACTTTTTATTCATCTTCAGGTGCTTCTTTATTATCTTGGTACCCTTTTTTTGGTATTGGGGTGGAAATCCTTTTTTTTGGTATTGGACGGAGGGGTCTGTCAGACTGCTACTGACTAAAACCGCCCCGTGTTCCCTTACACACTTGCACCGGGGGCTACGGGACGCTAAAACATTCTTCAACACAGCCTTCGGCTGGATTATTTTGGTACTTAGCCCAAATAAGGTACCATATTATTGACATAACAAGAGTGGTCTTTGATCAAACTCTCAGCAAGCTTGGCAAACATGGTCACTGCATATTACCTGAAATATGTAAAAAGTGTTTATTAACAGATAACATGATTACTTTAAAATAATCTTGGTCCAATACTGATACGATTTTAAATGTTTACCTATCTATACTTTATTATTTTGGTAGTATAATGGTGAAGGAAAACACTGTCAAGATTGCAAGTTAGCATGGTGGTCAGTGGATCGTCTTAGGGGCGGAGCGGGCCGTGCTTTTCAGACCCTAAATAGTTGCTACAGACAAGGTCAACCCGATACTGCAAAAAAATCGGAAAATTTTCGAAAAAAAAAAAACAAACGAAAATTTTATTAAGTCCTTGCTCCATAGTGCCCCTAAGGCTACACTCCAACCAGCATGGTAGATGTTGATAAGCTAAACAGGAAGTGAGTAAGTACTTACAGATTGTGGTGAACGCCATTGAGGAATCACTGCTAATATCATTTCGTCATGCAAAGCTCGACGATCTGTTGTAATACAACGATTAGTCGCTATGCTACAGTTTACACAACGTACCATGGTGTCAATTTTAAATCGGTACGATGTTCATAGAATCTAAAATAACAAGTCCAAGTCCAGCGTTTACGCGGAGTTCTCCGTGTCCGGTATGGTGGGAAGGCAAGGGTCGTGGTCGACAGGAGAGTGGCTCAGAAATCCGTGGAATGAAAGCAGGGTTCGAATAAATTACAATTAAAACTATGGGAGGAAACACGATACGCTCACGCACTAAACAATAAGAAACGAGTGAGTGTCAGTGTCATGTCATGTCAGAGTTAGCATAGACTAAACACACAATAATCGATTAGTAAACGTGCATCGATTTACCTTAATAATATAAATATTGAATTGGTTTAAGCTGTTCAATACGTGAACAGAAATAGATTTAATTATTTTAATTGAATAAAATATTTGGTGAAGGCATCTTCTTAAATAGTATGAAATCTGTCACGTTAATCGATTATAATTAAATCGATATTCAATTTACTTCGGAACCATAACTTAATTTTAGGATTTCTCAATTTCCAGATTGTAAATTAAGTTGATTTTTCAGATTTTGATATAGAAAAATATAAGCTTTTTTTAAACCATTTCTCCACTTATTACAATTTGGCCCAGAAATGCCCGTCTCCTTTGGGAACAGGTGTTGTTTTCAAATTTTTGCCATTAAAGTCTTCAAGTTTAAAAAGGATACCATAATAGTATCGTAGAAATATTGGGTTTCCCATTTTTTTTCTGAGTGCAGAAAACACTTTCTTTAATGCCAAACATGTTAAAAAACGAGAATTGTGGGAGTAACAGAGAACTGTACTGTAAAAACGGGAAGCCATGTATTTCCATGGTTCATGGTGGAGGCCTATGTCCAGCAGTGGAATGCGATAGGCTGAGTTGATTGATTGATTGATTGATGTGGGAGGTGGGTGTGTTTTTTGCAGTCACCAGTTGCGCAACGGGGAATATTAATAAATCGACTTCTAGCTTGTTTAAAAAAAGTGTTTAGATAATAATAATAATATTCCACAACTATCACACAACGCCATCTAGTCCCAAGCTAAGCAGAGCTTGTGTTATGGGTACTAGACAACTGATAAACAAACTTATATATTTCTAAATACATACATATTATAGATAAATTACAACCAGACACAGAACAAATGATCGTGCTCATCACACAAACATTTGTCCTGGGTGGGAATCGAACCCACGACCTCCGGCATAGCAGTCAGGGTCAAATTCGTGGATATTGAAGCAGCGACATCTGAAGAGAGCTGGTGGCAGTTTATAAATCCATTATTAAATAACAAAAAGGTAATGATAAAGTACAATCATTGTTTAGGCCGGATAACGTTGTAATAAGTGAGCCTTTTAAAGAAATTAAAAACTTAATAAAAACCAAAATGTTATGGCATCTAATTTTCTGATATAAAATGGCCATTGCCTTTTTATTAAATCGATAAGCAACAAAGAGGTTGCTTTAAAATAATATTCTCATCATAGGTACACACTGGCCGGTTTACTCTGTAAAAAGTGACGTACGCCATTTAAAAAAATTACAAAAAAAGAAAAACAATATTTTATGGCATTCTCGACCGTTTTTTTTTTTTTGAGATTTAACTGCCAGTTGCTTTTTTCAATAAATTTAAACTAAATAAAGAGGTTTTATCATATAGTAAAAATGAAGGTTCGGGATTTTAATGATTTGCAATTGACCTTTTAATAAGATTTACGTATGTATGAATACGTTTAATAAATTCCTTTATTACCTAAATCATAATTGTCCCGATTATGTATTCTATTGGAATTTAGCAAAGTCTTGGTTTAGGCACAGGCGAACAATTACTTTGACGCAGTATATAACGTTTCCAAGCAGTTTACCTAATTGTCTGTGAATCTCAAGCTTTCTCAAGTCTATGACTACATCTAATAATATTATAACGGAGTTTGTAATTAGTTTCGGGGACACATTAAAATTTCACGGTACCTTACGCAGCCGTGCATTGCCCAAGATTAGGGAAGCTATTTATTATTAAGAATCTTACAAATTTTACAGAATTTTGTCGCTAATGTAAGAAGTTTTATTACATTACACAGGAATATAATATTAAAACTGCAAAATTGAAGAGGCTGAATGTGTGCCATGGCTGAGGATAAATATACATAACGTCTAGGCTTGTGATTATACAATATTTTTTTAAGGATATGCCTACTATAAAATGAAATCAGCAAAATAAACCTAGGTATGATTGATCCAAAGTGTCTAATAGGATTGCAAACTGATCGCTCGTCATACGTGGCAGCACAGGGCAACGTCTACAAATCGTCATTTTTTGTCTTTGTTTACTTCTCTGTCGTTAACGAAAACTGGATAAATGTGTATGAGGCTTCGACTGTATCACTATTCAAATACGACCTAAGAAAGAGGGAAACGTCTACATTTGGTCAAAGAGCAGTTTTGGTAGAAAATACATTAAATTATGTAACGTTTTATAATTTATAGGATAATACTGTGTATGTTAAGTGGTATTTCATTTATTTGGTGAAGACTGGAGGGTTAACCAAACAACTCAAAAGAGATCTTCTTGAGTGAAATCTTTCAATGATGTCCATTTTAGCACTGATCAAATAAAATATGACCATATAATCAAAAACACTATTTACGTAATATCACAAGTGCCTAAGGGAATAAATCACACTTCTTGAGACTTTAACATTTTGGAACAGGTGTTCTTATATTTATTTTGCCAGGCGTGCTTTCTTTCTTTAACACGTTGAGTGCCGATCACGCGATATCACGTGATTCGTTGGCTTTGCATTATGGCCAATCACGCGATATCGCGTGCTTGCTATTAACAATTTTGTATGCGCTCTAAATCTGTGGCCATATCGGATTAAACATTTTTTTTTTGGATGGAAAGTCATCAAATGACTTCTCCTGCTCTGAGCGGAGCGGGGATGTCAGACTTTACTCACTAAAACCCACCCGTGTTCCTTCAGTTGCCCATGTGCCAGGGTCACAGTATCTCTTTCGAACAATTTCGCGACCCTGGCAGGCATCGGTCCCCTTCAGTGTTGCTGACATCTCTTTGAGGCATCGGATTAACCATCAATCTGTGTTTGGTACTCAATGTTTTAAACATCTTTGGCAAATGCCAAACATGTTAAAAGACGAAAATTGTGGGTGAAACGGAGAACTGTATTTTAAAAACGGTGAGCCATGTATTTACATGGGTCCCGTTTTATTTTTGCAGTCGGTAGCTGTGCAACGGAGAATATTAATAATTATGCGTAAAAGAAGTCAATCGTTAAAAAAGTGTATGGATAAGTGACAGATAGCTGTCGAATTCGTGTATGTCGGTAGCAGCGACATCTGAAGTTGGCAAGTGGCACTTTTTATTCCCAATGTAACAGAAAGGTAACGATAAAATAATTATTGTGTAGGCCGGATGAGGTTGTAAAAGGTGAGTCTTTTAATGAAATTTAAAGCGTAATAAAACTAGAGTTTTATGGCATCTAATTTTCTAATATTAAAAGGCCATTGCCTTTTATTAAATCTATTCTTTTTTATCGAATCGAAAAAACAGGTTGTTTTAAAATAATATTCTCATTACAGATTGCGGATTTGTTTGAAAGAGTTACCGTGGTGCTGGCACAAGATACTGGCCGGTTTATTTTGTAAAAAGTGACATACGCCTTTTAAAGAAATTAAAAAAGAAACTTTATTTTATGGCATCCTCGATTTTTCAATTTTTTGAGATGTAATTGCCAGTTACTTTATTTCAGTAAATTTAAACTAAGTAAAGAGGTTGAATCATAAATCGTAATGGGTGAAATATCGGGATTTTAAAGATTTGCAATTGACTTTGTAATAGGATTTACTTATAAATACGTTGATTAAATTGCTTATTTACCTAAATTGTACCGATTATGTATTGTATTGTAATCAAGAACAGTCTTGGTTTAGGCACAGGCGTACAATCACTTTGACGCAGTATATAACGTTTCCGAGCAGTTTACCTAATTGTCTGTGAATCTCAAGATATCTCAAGTCTATGACTACATTTAATAATATTATAACGGAGTTTGTAATTAGTTTCGGGGACACATTAAAATTTCACGGTACCTTACGCAGCTGTAGCAATGGAATTATAACATTAAAATTGGAATAACCCGTACATTGCCCAAAATTAGGGAAGCTATTTATTATTAAGAATCTTACAAATTTTACAGAATTTTGTCGCTAATGTATAAAGTTTTATTAGATTACACAGGAATATAATATTAAAACTGCAAAATTGAAGAGGTTGAATGTGTGCCGTGGCTGAAGATAAATATACATTACATCAAGGCTTGTTTCCTGAAGCTTTGGGTAGACGTGTACCTATAAGACACTTTCACCTGTTATATTTTAAGTTCCATGTTTATATACAGAGGGTAAGCTTATTTCCATCAACCGGGTATAATCCAAACTCCAGGCTGCTACCGAGAATTCTCGATAGGAAAACTTCATTAACACTTGACTCGACTTGAACATAGAACTTAGGATCTTATGCTCAGCAGTAGCGATTGCAACCTTTACACCAACGAGGTAGAAATTAATATATTCGGAGCCGTGTACGAGTGCTTTCAAAGACCACAAGTAAAGGTTCTTTCTTAAAGCCGTAGGACATAATTTATTTCATACCCAAAATTTAAGTCCCATAAAAAATACTGTTTTTTTTGGCAAATTTCACTTTGAGCATTTCTTTTTATATTACCAATTCTATAACGAACCTCTTGGCTGCTATTTGAGTTTGAATGTACTACAAATTATATTTTACTAAACATAATATATAATAATAATAATTAGTCATTGCATTAAAGACGATGTCCGTGTGGCGTCGGATGTAAAATATAGCACACATATATTGTGTGCTATATTTTAGCGTGGGTGTCGTAAAAGGCAACTAAGGGGGTCTAGTCATAAAAAATGGGCAGCAACGTTCTCTATGCATTTTGCCACCATACTGCTATCTTCAACCCGCCTGTAGCACACGTCTTCCGGCTTTAATGATGATGATTAAAGACACAAACACTATTTGCAGAAATATAATAAAAGTAATATTTGTAAATATTTTTACACTGAAAAAGAAGAAGGGATGGAATAATTCTATACTCTTGTTGGACAGAATGTTGACGGCGTTAGTTCCCGTAAGAAAAACCTTTTTTTTCTGGCTTGAATATTAGGTAATTACAGTTTTGGCTACAAAATGTTCAAACCTGAATCATATCTGTTGTAACAAATGAGATGAAAGTTTGAAAAAATAATAACAGTGTGTACACAATAATAAGCAACAGTTCTTATCGTTGTGTGCTCTTATCCTCATTAATTCAATCCATTCAATAGATGACGTACCCCGTTCACACATAAGTAGTATAACTAGGTACCTAAGCTAATAACACAAAGTTCAGCTGTCAAAATGGATTGGGGTAGACAGCTAAGATGACCTGCGACGGTAATTCTTTGATCCTATTAACAGTCACGATCCTATTAGAACGCTAAACGTATCGTACACGTATTATAGTCTGCATGTCATATGGTACATATAAATCAGAAATCTTAAATATCATTTTATAAACTAAATCATCCAAACGTAAATAATGACTTATTGATGTCATCTTGCTTTTTACACGACTGCCTATGAAAAGGAGTGTTATGTTTTTTAAGGACCTATGACAATACAATAGCCTACACTAATACGAAAAAAAAACTAGACAACCTAAAAACTACTAGATTAAAATTATCTAGATTAACCAGTCAATTACCGTAATTACAGACACAATTAAAAAACGATTGTATCTATACTGTTAGCGCCATCTATTTTGTTTTGCTAAACTATTACGCAAGATGTCAAGCTAGTCGTTTACCCGCCAATCAGCATCGTGCACCTTCTCGCCAATGAGCGTCGCCTTCTTTATGGCTCGCTCGAAAAGGACATTATGACAGTTCAAATATGGATTCCACCGCGTTCGCTTTTTTTTTACCCGCTGTACTTTTATCGCAGAACGATATAATTGAATATTATAAGTTCATAGCAGTCCCGCTGTTTCTTTAGTGGTGTTATTTGTGGCTTCGACGGTTATACTGAAGTGCTGTGTTTGTGCCTCTGGACTGTGCCGACACGTGGTGCCGAATTGTGAAGACTCCGGAGCAGAGCTGCTGGCAGATCGACCGGCTTCACGAGGAGGTAGGTGCACGATTCCCTCACCCCAGACCCTAGGCGAGACACTTGCGTTCATCAGTTTTCCGGTCCGCGTCGAAGGTACCTAATTTTCGCCTTCCGTCGGAGCCCCACCATTATTGTGGTCCTTCGAGCCGGATGATACAGTTTCCGCCCCTTTTAGGTCACCTAATAGGAGATTTAGTGTTAAAACCCGCCGTTTTTAGGATTTCGTTAGCCTAGAAAACGTACCGACGCCATTACGCACGCAGCGTAGTGCGAAGGAATTTATTTCATTTTGTTACCGCTTAATACTAAATACTTATTTTACCACTGTCATACTAATATTTCATATTATTATTCGCTGTAATATTCATATTATCAGTGGTATTCGCGAAATAAGGTTCTATTTCGATAATTTTCGCTGAGATTTACCTTTTTAGAAGTACCCACTTGTACTTTTATATTATTCGCAAACTCTCAAATAAATTATTTTTGTATACCTTCAATTTAAAATTCTCATTTCATAATGAAGAAAGCTATTAAGTCTAATAGTACGGAGTTATCATTGTTGGCGTTGGAAGCCAAACGGAATGCTTTATTCGAGTGTTTACAGTCTGCCTACGATTTATCTAAAGACATAGGCACGGGAGATGATGCGAAAGAGGCCTTTCTGGACGCTAGCTCAAACATTGACGCTATTCGTTCCGAATTTCATGAAGTTATGGATCAGTATAATAACTGTCTACTGACAGCTGACCCCACCGCGCGCGCTGATTACAAGGCGCTGGTTTCGTTTGAACAGTTATATAGTCGCTTAAAACGTTTGGTTGCTACCAATGCAGACGTCGTTCCGTCCATCTTAGAGAAAAAATCTTCTTTCATTAAGTTACCGCCGATTGAATTAATGAGTTTTAACGGTGACATTCGTTCATGGCCATTGTTTTACTCAAATTATAAATCCGCTGTTCATGATAATCCATCTCTCTCGGATCATCAAAAATTACATTATTTACAGGGCAAATTTACCGGTAAAGCGCTAGCCGCATGCGCCGGCATTGTACCTACCGCTGAGAATTACGAACTCATTTTCAATACGCTAGTGAATCGGTATGAAGACAAACGCACACTAGCGGCCACTTATTTAAAACAGATCATAGATTTTAAACCGTTAACTTCCGTTACTTCCGATAATTTAGACATTTTTAATGATAAGTTTGTCAACGCCGTCCGTGCCTTACAACATTTAAAAATTCCAGATTTATTGAATTTAATTTTCGTACAAATAGCTATTACCAAGTTAGACAGTGAAACTGTTCGTAACTTTGAAAACAGTCAGGATCAGTCTGACATTCCTTTATTTAATGATTTTGTCGATTTCGTTAATAAACAGAGTAAAATATTGTATCGCACCCACGCTTTAACAGTCGGCGCGCAAGTACATAATTCCGCAAAATCAGCTGATCGTTCACGCAGTTCTAATTATAGTAAAAAACCGCAGTCCTCCCCGCGTTATAACGCGTATGTAAGCACGGTCGAATCTGATTCAACAGATAAATGTTTGTGTACTAATGTCACACATCAACACTTATTTAAATTACCTGATTTTCATAAATCAACTCCGTATGAACGCTTACAGGTTGTTAGGAAAATGAACGGTTGCGTTAATTGTCTAAGTATTAAACATAAAATATCGAGTTGTCAATCCGCATCTGGCTGTAGAACGTGTAAACAACGTCACCATTCACTATTACATTTTACTCGGGATTCGAACCCACGGACCGCGGAAGCGGCGAGTTCAACTATACCTACGTCGCAGCGCGAAGCGCCCGATCCGGTGACGTCATCGCAAGCGAACGCTGCTGTCGTCCATTTCGCACCCGTGCTCGCGTCCGAGCCGGTGCGCTCCGCCACGCAGCCTGATGTAGCTTTGTGTTCGATGTCCGTTGACGCTCCGCGTTCTGTTTCCTCTAATGCTGCTTGCAGCGAGACGCCGCAATGTGATTCGCATACTACCGTTTTGCTCGCGACTGCTCAAGTCGTGGCGTACGATAGTGCTGGGCGTGAGCATTTAATAAGAATTTTGCTTGATTCCGCGTCGCAAAGTCACTTCATTACTAGGGAATGTTGTGAACGTTTACATTTACGTCAAAACAATACACGGTCTATGACTGTAAGAGGTTTTGGAGGCACAGAGAGGACGTCGTTCGGGACAATAAATTTACGTATATTTTCACGCTTAATAAAAATATCCGATTTGATATTGACTCGTTAGTAGTTGATCAAATTACGGACAACTTACCTTCCGCTTTTGTTGATATTTAGGCCCTACCTTACTCGAATAAACTTCAGTTCACTGATGATAGTTTCGCTATTCCAAGTAAAATTGATATTTTAATTGGAGCATCGCTGTTTCCGCATTTACTTTTGCCTGACGTGGTTCCTGGTGGCCCGTCAGTGCCCGCCGCTGTCAATACGGTGTTAGGCTACGTACTCATGGGGGTCGTACCTACACTCAGTAACCGCCCAGCATGTGTCACATCGTGCTGCGCCATAGTCCCTTCGCCTATGGATAACAATTTGATTTCCCGCTTCTGGGAACTTGAAAAAGTTCCTGGCCCGCCCGTTCAGCATCCTGCTGATGCTGAATGTCAATATTTTTATCATTCAACTACGCAACGGGACCCAGTTACTGGTCGCTATACCGTGGGTCTACCGTTTGATAAGGATGTGTTCACACTGGGTGACTCATTCAATATCGCTCGTAGACGTTTTTTATGCTTAGAGAGGAAGCTTGAAGCTTCACCTGAGCTACGCGCCGCTTATGACGAAGTTTTAAATGATTACCTTTCTAAAGGTTATATCTCGCCCGTCTCAGTTCTCCCGCATGAAACTGCAGATGTGTACCCTACTTATATAATCCCACATCATGGGGTTCTCCGCCCAGACAAGTCTTCGTCTAGGTTGCGTCCCGTGCTGGATGGCAGCTGCAAAACATCGTCCAGTGTTTCGTTAAATGATTTGCTGCACAGTGGGCCCAACCTACAGGGTAATTTATTCAAAATTATTTAAAATTTTCGTCTACACTCTGTAGCGATGACCGCTGATTGTAAACAAATGTTTTTACAAATTATGATTCGCGAATCTGATCGACGTTATCAGAGAATTCTTTATCGTTTTAATCCTAAAGACCACCCTCCGTGGTCCCAATGGCCCCCCTGGCTAACGTTACATCCGTCGCAGTGGCCTATTACTGAAGGTACGGAACCGCTCACGTTGGACGAGATACCTGAACAAAAGAAACTCGTCCACGCTGTTTTAATTTCCGCTGACGATTCTTATGTTTATGATACACTTTGCCGCCTTTCGTCATGGAGTAAAATACTCCTTACGATTGTTTACATTTATAGATTCGCTAATTTGTTACCACGTCGCGATTCCGTACATATAACCGCAGCTGATTTGAGTTTTGCAGAAAACAAATTGCTGAAACTTATCCAAAATAAACGTTTCAATAAAGAAATTTTAAATTTAAAACTGAACACGCAGGTTTCATCATCTCTTAATAAATTAAGACCGTTTTTACATAACGATTTAATCAGAGTTGGTGGACGTCTCACCCATTCTGATCTAAGTTACTCACAGCAGCACCCGGTACTTCTGCCAAGCCACGACTTTTTTGTTAACTTATTAATTGAATATTATCATAAGAAATATTTACACGATGGGCCTGAACAGCTCATGTCACTCTTACGGCAGAAATACTGGATACTGTCTGCTCGTCGTGCTATTTGTAAGGTAGTTCACGATTGTAATATTTGTTTCCGCGCTCGACCGCGTCCCGTCTTCCCGCTCATGGCTGACTTGCCGGACTGTCGGACGCGTCAGGTTATTAAGCCGTTTACTCACACGGGCTGTGATTACGCAGGTCCTAATTCTTACACTCCCATTCGCCTTCGGGGTGCAAAGGCTTTGAAAGCATATTTTTGCGTGTTCTCTTGTCTCACAACTCGCGCGCTACATATTGAAGTAGCCACTGATCTTAGCACCGCCAGTTTTTTAGCTGCACTTAAACGGTTCTTGTCTTGCAGGGGCCCTGTCCAAGTAATGCACTCGGACAGAGGCACTAATTTTGTAGGCGCTAATTCTTATTTACGCGACCTATATAAATTTCTTAATAATGTCGAGTTCCGCTCTCGCTTCGAAGAAGAGCTTACTGAAAACCGTATCACATGGAAGTTTAACTGTCCGGCTGCCCCACATTTTGGCGGATGTTGGGAGAGTATGGTGAAGGTCGTCAAGACGCACCTTTTCAAGGTCATCGGTCAACAGCTTATCTCTTACGAAGAGCTAGTTACAGTGCTCGTTCAGATCGAGTGTTTGTTAAATTCTCGGCCTCTTACGGTTCTGAGTGCCGATCCCGCAGAACCTACCGCGTTAATGCCAGGTCATTTTTTGCATACCGCTCCTTTACTCTCATTGCCCGCGCCTGAAGTAGAATCAGATAATCTCAACTTGCTTCAGAGACATTCTCTGCTTGATAAATTAGTGCAATCTTTTTGGAAAAGATGGAGAATGGAATATTTACATAGTTTACAAACCCGAGAGAAATGGAATACTCCGTCTGTGCCAATCAAGCCTGGCACGGTTGTTGTTATTATAACTGACAATTCACCTCCTTTATCGTGGCCATTAGCGATAGTAGAGAAGATTCTTCCTTCCAACGATGGTATAACGCGTGTAGTTTCTGTAAGAACAGCTAAAGGTACATACGTGCGTCCGGTCGTACGTTTGTGCCCATTACCTACGCAATAAGATTGTTATTTTTTTGTAACCACAGTAGTTTAAGTGCTAGCAGTTAGTTAGTTTAAGATTGTCGCAGTTTATCTTATATAAATCGCAGTTTCAATATTATATTTTCGCAGTTCTTTATTACACTTTATGATTGGGTTTAGAGGTGACCCTTTAAAAGGGGGAGAAAATGTTAGCACCATCTATTTTGTTTTGCTAAACTATTACGCAAGATGTCAAGCTAGTCCTTTATCCGCCAATCAGCATCGTGCACCTTCTCGCCAATGAGCGTCGCCTTCTTTATGGGTCGCTCGAAAAGGACATTATGACAGTTCAAATATGGATTCCGTTGTGATTGCATACCCGCTGTTTTTTTTTTTACCCGCTGTACTATTTTATCGCAGAACGATACAATTTTATTATTATACGTTCATAGCAGTCCCGCTGTTTCTTTAGTGGTGTATTTGTGGGTTCGACGGTTGAACCTGAAGTGCTGTGTTTGTGCCTCTGGACTAAGCCAACACGTGGTGCCGAATTGTGAAGACTCCGGAGCAGAGCTGCTGGCAGATCGAGCGGATCACGAGGAGGTAGGTGCACGATGCCCTCACTTCCTGTCCCTAGGCGAGACACTTGCGTACATCAGTTTTTCTGTCCGCGTCGAAGGTACCTAATTTTCGCCTTCCGTCGGAGAAAAAAAAAAATGAAAAATGTAGTATCTCAGGGACTTAGAGGTTAAAACAAATCTACACGTTTAGCATTAAAAATATAGTATCGGGAATACGCTGAGACGCGATCGTAGCAAAGTGCTACGACGTAGCTCGGGCCGTAGCACAGAATTGCAAGACTCGTCGCGCGAATTATTGTTAGAAACCATTATACCAAAGTCTTTATCATATTGTAAATTAATTTAAGTAAAATACTGTAGCCTTGTTTGCGGAATAGCGTAATAACTGTACAAGAGTATCAATAACCATTAATTACTCGTATTATGAAAATCTGGTCACAAGGGACTCTATTTCCTAAGTAAACAGAAACATTTCCGATAAATGGCGATTCAAATACGTATTAAAACCACATTATGAGAATACGGCCAATCATTTGGAAAGGGATTATCCTAATCCCGGCCCAGACATATGCGAACGGTTTAATCGGAAGATACGATTTTTGACGAACTTTATCACATCGGCTTTCTGTGGAAATTGAAATTTAACTAATTGAATCTTCTTTCATTGAATTGATCTTTGCGAAATTGCTTCTTGAGTTTTCAGGGTGTAAACTAAACTTGAAAAGACTAGAAAAACAATGTATAAAAGAAGAAACTTTATTGACATTAGGGTTAGTGGTAAATTAATATTTGCATACGGACGTACAGTCAACAGAAATATTAATTGGCATAATTGTGAAATGCTTCTAGCAAAATGGTAACATAGTGAATACAAATAGTTTACTTTTAATTGTATATATAGAGGGAGTGTTCGGGAGGTGTGTTGACGATGTGGCGGCCTAATATAACGATAATACTATACTTTGATAATATTAATGTGTTGTCATAGATCCTATTTTGTTTTGTTATCGCCGACTCATCGCTAAACGTGGCCCAAGGGTCCCACTATTTGTTATTGTATTCATTTTGCGGTACGGGGATATATTACTGTGCTCAGTTTATTGTTTGATAACATTTTAATTCAACCTGAGTACCGTATTTCAAACAATAGATCATTATAAATCTTTATGTTATCGTTTACTAGCTATCGCCAGAGGCTTCACCCGCGTGGGGTTCAATTTTTTTTTTACGGGGACGTAGTACCGGAATAAAAAATATTCAAAGTTTATAAACTATCTTTACGCAAAATTTCGTCTAAATCCGATATTTCGGCCGTTTTTGTGTGATTAAGTAACAAACATCCAAACACAAACTTTCAAAATTATAATATCTATTCACTATCTTTTATCAGATTAGGCTTCACTCGTGTGTAGGTCGAAACTTCTGCCGGGATAAAAGTATTCTTTATGTTAATAGAGGTTATAAACTATCCGAGTGCTAAATTTCATACAAATCTTTTTGTGTGGTTGAGTAACGTTCATCCAAACATACAAACTTTATAAATAATAATAATAAATTAATAATAATACAGTAGGATAGTACAACTTTCCTCAAAAATGTTATCCAGTCTGCGAAGTTAGAAAAAAAATTGCCTGTTATACCCTGTTACAATTGTACCACGAAAATTTTAGAAAACTACTTAGCTAATAAGTGTAAATTTTCTTCAATAAGTATTATTTTCAGAACGGTAATTCCATTACACAAATTACTCCATAACTTTACTACTTTCCTCGAATTATAATTCTAATTTCTGCTAACTGTTAAAAAGCTTTCTTTATTTGTTTATAATGCCAGTCCCTACGGTGTTTTATGATTTTTCACAGCAAAGAATGGAAAAGTCGACATTTCTTAAAATACGTAAATAATTAAGTTCCGGAGAGGTTGGCGGCTCGCCAGCCGAAAACACCCGTTCGAATGACGCGAAATTACAAAACACACTTCGAAACAAAACTACTACCGACATACCAATATTTGTTATTTGGTTTTATTTATGGACCTCGAGGTCTTAAGCTCGTGGGAAACTATTTAAATCAGAATAAAGGTAAGGGTTAGTAAGAAGTCGTTTACCATTAACTAGCTTTTACCAGCGGCTTTGCCCGCGTAATCCATATATACCTATAAAATTCAAAGTCCTAAATAACTGACTGACTGATATATCAACGCACAGCCTAAACCGCTGGTCCTAGAGATATTAAATTTGGAGGGTGTGTTGTTTGCGGCGACTTCACTTATCTAATTTACATAAACTTATCGGGATATTGTTTTAATACCACTGTGCTCATACTTGATGATTTCAATTACCAATAAAACAATTACAAAACAATAAAATTAATAGTCATAAACAAGCACAAGCGGATAGGTAATATAGACAAAGCTTACTTTGATGCAAGTTTTGTTGGAAATGAAATCTAGACACGCGGTAGCGTGTCAAGCCAAGTTCAAGTAACAGAACTGGCGAGCAGCACCGTGTGTAATATTACACGAACCATTTGGAGCCACTTTTGACCCCCTCATAACTCAAAAACTGTTTCACATAAACGTGTCAAATTTGGCTCATATAGTGAAACTTGCGAGATACATATGTGCTTCAAATTTCATAAAAATATCTCAAACGGTTATTTAGATATTAACGTCCAAAAATCGTCATTTTTATCACTGACTGACCTATAGATCAAAACTCTAACCCAGTTCCAGATGACCTAGAAAGTTCAAATTTGACATGCAGATAGGTAATTAGGTGAATACAAAGGAATAAATCAGAAACTGGTAATTTTTTATCATTTTATTATAATATTTCACTTAATTGATTCTATTAGGAACACTTATAACAAAAACCATTTGGTATTAATTTTGTTATAAATAAGTACCTACTAATAATTTATGTACAAAAAGTAATGATATCCCAACAAAAACATAAATGTGAAATGAGAGCCAAGTTCAATGTAGTGCAATGGTCAGTCCTGAAATTTATTTGTAACTACATAAAATATCATTTATTCTTATAACTTAGGATAATACATTGTAGTCTAAGGTCTGACTTAGCTAGTTTTCATATACGAATTATATTATAGCCTTCGCAATTTCTAAACCTGTTACTTGTCGGTTTTTATTTTATTATTCCGAAAATTTGGCTTGCTGGTAGAAACTAGCCATCAAACAAAATAATTTGTATACGAGAACTAGCCAAGTCAGACCTTAGGCTACAATATATTATCCTAAGTTATGAGAATAAATGATATTTTATGTAGTTACAAATAAATTTCAGGACTGACCATTGCACTTGGCACCCATTTAGATCTCACTTCTTTTGTCGTTGAAGTCAACAACCAAGGCATATATTGAACTTGGCTCTCATTTCACATTTATGTTTTTGTTGGGATATAATCAATCATTCACCATTAAGGAAAATAACACAGGAAATCCTTGCAGATAGGATAAGTCACTCATCATCACATTAAGCATGAATGCATGCCCGGAGAACATCGTATGTCAAGCATTCTCCATGATTATTTACACTCCATTAAATGTGTCAGAATGTTTTTTTTCACAGCGGAATATGAACATAATAACACTTACCTATTGACGTGCTTTTGCTTATTTAATTTATTTTGTTTGAATGAATGAACCCTTTATTTTTACTGGATTATTGTAACCACGTATAAAGTTATCCATTTATATCTACTAGTATTTTCTGTCCACGACTTCGTCCGCGTGAAATTTCTTGTTCCCCTGACCCACCCGTCACATCGCATCACCTTCCCGCGATATTATTTCGTTATTTCGTATCGTTCTTTCTGACTTTTTTCCTTTTGCTCGGTTCCTAAGGCTCCTAGCGTAATAGGAGGTAACTTATAGCCTACTTCAGGAATTCTGCTATCAAATGCAAAAATAATTTATAAAAACTAGCTAGTAGTTCCAGATATTAGCCTATTGAAAGAAATAAGCAAACAAACTATTCAGCTTTATTATATCTACATATTTACTACTATGAAAAATTTGTATTACCGAGTAAGATGTTGGCTTACAAGTGAATTAATAATCAATTTCCTCATATTATTTCCTGAGCATTAACTCAACAGAGTGCAGCAGTTCTTGACAAGCTTAATTGATTGGAATAAAATTGCAATCTTTCTTCTACCGTTTATTCTACCTTCACAAGTATTTTGTAAATACGCTGCCAGTACTTCAGTGGACCCGCGAAATATAACAAATATGCCATTAAACGAAATAATGGAACACTAAAAGTTAATGACTTTTACAACGTGTGACAGATTTTTCAGAACCCCGTGAATGACTAGTTGATTTCTGTTTTTCATTCTAAAATACAGAAAATACTGCTTTCGCTGTAAAGTATTGTTTCTTTTACGTGAATATCTTATACAGAAATTTATAAATATAATTTATTTTTAAGTAACCCTTCTCAGTTTAGTCATATTTTAGTTGTCTTCAGAAATAATTAAAAACGAATAAAATATTGTATCTGCTTAATTTGTAGGCAACCAATCAGCATGATAAAGTTTTCTCTATCCCATTTGCATCCAATTAAGGTAAGTGGAAGGTACTTAATGTAGATTCCAACAAGTAGTTTTATACAAGCTTGGACTTTTCTATAAAAGTGATATTTCTATAAAAGTGATACTTATTATCATTTGTTTTAAAGGAATTCATAATAAAAAGGGATACAATGACGAACAAGATGTCATATCGAAAATTGTACTCGTGGATGCCAATTTGCTGTGCAACTTTCAAATTGATTGCTTTGACTTCTTTGAATACACAAAGATTTAACTTATTTGACAATAAAGGTAAATTTTATAACCACAATTTATAATGATTTTGGAATAACAATTTAATTATATTACTCAAACAGAAATCGTTAGAAAAGCAGTGCAATTTAATTTCAAAACTTGATGACAGATGCAATTCTTTTAGTGAATGACTTCGTAGGAATTAAAACTTAAAAGGCTTTGGCTCATCAAATACTTTTCGACTGTCGTTAAAATATCACGGTGCGATTTTATCGTACACTGGAATTGCAACTCTTTTGTGGAACCGAGCATTGAGACTTCAACAAAATGCACATTAGCGTGTCAAAAATACTTTTAATTTTATTTTTTTGGATGGGAAATCGTGAAATGACGTCTCCTGCTGCTCTGGGTAGAGCGGAAGGGCGTGTCAGACTTTTACTGACTAAAACCCACCCGTGTTCCTTCAGTTGCCCATATGCCAGGGCCACGGTACCTCTTTCGAACAAATCTCGCGACCCTGGCAGGCATTGGTCCTAGCGGACCCCTTCAGTTTGCTGACATCTCTTTGAGGCGCGCGTAAAACACTATGCGCCGTCGACATGGGCCTGGTCCTTACTGGGCGGCGAGCTACCTATTACTCGCCGCCCACAAGCAAGCGCTTCCGGTGGCCGGGTGTCCACTATCGACTCCCGCGTCGAAAATACTGACTGTTCGATTTTCAACTTACTACTGCACTAAGCAGTGCGCTGTAGAACCAGTGCGTGAAAAAAGTCCGATTGATTTGATTACGGCCATGGGAACGTGTGCTTACTTTGAGAGGATTAAAGGAGTCCTTTCTATCAGGTTTTTACTATGTAACCTGTTTTAAATAGAAAATGGGGTCGTCTTGCTAAATTGACTATCATTTAACCACCTATCTCAGTGCATATACTCAAAGCTCTTAAAATAAACAAAATAATTAAATTGCTTTAGCAATATTCCAAAACACAAATAACGAAGTCACCAAAAGGCTTGTCTAATTAATTATGTGCCATTCTGTGAAACCCTGACAAACAGCATTCTGGCTGAATACGTCTGTGCCCAACAATCCCCAGTGTTACGTTATGTTCGCTTCCAAGAGCGATATATTTCTGTAATTGTCTGAATTGTATGCAAACTACGATTTACAAAATATATGGTATGAAAAACGTAAATAACTGTGTATGTTAGATGTAAGTTACTGAACAGTTTTGTTCTTTGCGTTGTTATTTCAGGTTTGTGAAGGTAAAGAACTAAGTTACGGGGTTAAGGCATTTTTATACTCATGCACACGAGGCCAGTTTTACCTACTGACCACGAAAACACTCATCAAAAAACACTACAAAGTCAAAAATAACTTTAATTTCGAAAGTCGGTGTCTTAGGCTGTGTATTTAAGGTTTTTGCCACCGACTTCCGAAATTAAAGTTATTTTTGACTTTGTAGTGTTTTTTTAAGGAAGTCGGTTGTTTTTTTTTGTAAAAAGTTTTAATTTTTTAGTTGTGGTAGATACTCCGCACTAATCTAATCGCGTTATTCGTTCATTTGTCGCGGAAATACGTAATGCAAATTTAAGACTTATATGGTTTTCACATGGACCCCATTATCCAAATGGAACTAAATTAAAATGGGACCATTTGGAAAGCACCAGTTTTCAAATAAAAAAGAATCATCAAAATCGGTTCACCCAGTCAAAAGTTATGAGGTAACAAACATACGGTATTCGTTCATTTGTCGCGAAAATACTCAATGCAAAATCAAGATTTTATGGTTTTCACATGGATTCCATTGTCCGATTGGAACCAAATTAAAATGGGACCATTCGGAAAGCACCAGCTTTCAAATAAAAAAATAATCATCAAAATCGGTTCACCCAGTCAAAAGATATGAGGAAACAAACATAAAAAAAAAAATACAGTCGAATTGATAACCTCCTCCTTTTTTTGTATCTCGCTTAAATTGATTTTAAAACGCTTATATTTACTTAACTTGTATGTAACCAACAATATTTAACAAACGGGTTTTGTGAACAGGGAACACTTTTAAAAGAGTTTTCCAACAACAAATATTCTCTTTTTTTTTCGCTTAGCGATGATGTCGCCCAGTGCAGAAAAACACAAAATTGTTTACGATCTACGTTATAACTAACTTGTCCAAGCTGTGTTTTGCCTTATCGGACACTGAAAAAGCAAGAATTAGTGGTATTATAAAAGCCAATTTTATAAGTTGTATATGTTCCTAAAACATTCTAATATTTTCTTTTCGGTCACATTACATCAGAATATGAAACACATCATCAACCCCGCTACAGTCATCACAATTTGGAGATAAAAAATTCTTCATTTAGTAATAAAACTTATCTGAAGTAATATGTCCGGAACGAAGTTTTAAGGTCAGGTGAGGTCTTAACTAAAAATCTTGTTTTGTGTAAGACACAATCACAATCCACGGAACCCGAGAAACAACACTATATAATTTACCTGTTTTGTATTTTACAAAATTCCTCTCACATTTCAATTTCCGTCTGCCAAAGATAGTTGTGAACTGCGAGTACCTGGCAGGGGTCGTTAACTCGCTCACTAGATTATGTGGCGACAATAATTGGACGGTCTACATAACCGGACGACAAACATCAAATTTAATTATCTAACCACGTCGGGTCACTGTTTCATCTCGACTAACGTGACTACATTATTATGAAATACAATACAATACAATACAATCCCTTATTTCAGGCTACTAAGGCCCATAAAAACAATACATAAATATCATAAAAACATAAACTAATACATATTCTATAAAACTAAAACTGTCACTAAACACGTAATGATGACGGCGTCGTGTTGCGCTGCATGGTGTCGCGTAACCGTCCTCGGAAAGGTCGATATACGACACCTTTCGGCCAAAAGTCCTCTCTCAAGCAGGTCTGTAGATGGTCGGTTGGAACACGTATCACGAACGACTTAAAGTTGTAGCGCGATTCCAACCTTTCGACTCTCAGAGTCCAGTTGGTCTTCACTTTCAAATACTGCACGACTTCCTCAATCGTCGTGGAGTAGTGCAGACGTGAAATGTACAGCTGCGGCGTAGGCACAGCAGGGCGCAGCAGCATGTTAGGTCCACTCGGAGCGGTACCACACTGGTTTCGTGAACAAGGCTTCTTCTTCTTACTTTCCACTTTCGTGAAACCCTCTTCATCAACTTGGCCCGTTCTCGGCAAGGAGCTACGGACCGCAGCCAGGGTAGGTTGGGCACCCTTCTTCTGTTTTTCCCCTGGTACAATTGGTCGCTGAGGCTGCGACGCACCTGATTTGCCGGTAGTGACAATAGCAGCGTAGGCACGCTTAGGGGTCGACGTACCTACGTGTGACGTTTCCGCAGCCGGTGTTGTGGCGCGGACGACGGCGGCGGCGGGCGGCGCTTGCTCAGCATTATCAGCTGGTGACGCACTAGTGTTCACCGGTGCAAAACTGCCGATTGATGCATTTTGCGCCCCTCGACGTGTGTTCACCTTAGAGGCCTGGTAACCCAATTACTGAAACCACTTTGCGCAATAATTCTATTTCTGTTCGTAGTGCAGTATTAGTTTTTTCCGTAACCTCCATTCGGTACTGCATCTTGGTCATCTCCACTTTCAAGGTAGTGATGTCTTTTAGCAGCCGTGTTACGTCGACGTGATCGAACGTGACGGGATACATTTTATCCCACCGTTGGTTGGTTATTATCTCACCGAAGCGTAATAGAGAGGAGAATAATAACCAACCCTCACGCGTGTGATGCCGCGGGCATTTGGTAGTTATGAAGAAAAAACTGAAAAGCGACATTTGATAATTTGTTTTTTTTTTAGTTGTGATTCCTAAATAGGTAAGTTAGGTCAATATGCATACAGTATGTTTAGCATCTTAGTTAATTAATCTACACAACAAATATCTAGTTTCAGGATGATTGTTCGCGTAACACGTGATAGACATTAGTGATATACCACGAATCGAGTAATTAGTTCTGCACTAATCTAGACACGCGGTAGCGTGTCAAGCCAAGTTCAAGTAACAGAACTGGCGAACAGCACCGTGTGTAATATTACACGAACCATTTTGAGCCACTTTTGACCCCCTCATAACTCAAAAACTATTTCACATAAACGTGTCAAATTTGGCTCATATAGTGAAACTTGCAAGATACATATGTGCTCCAAATTTCATAAACACATCTCAAACGGTTATTTAGATATTAACGTCCTAAAAATAAGATAAAACTAAATGTTTTTTTTATAAGTGTTCCTAATAGAATCAGTTAAGTAAAAAATTATAGTAAATTGATAAAAATTTACCAGATTCTGATTTATTTCTTTGTGTTCACCTGATTCCCTATCTGCATGCCAAATTTGAACTCTCTAGGTCATCTGGAACTGGGTTAGAGTTTTGATCTATACGTCAGTCAGTGATAAAAAAATCGATTTTTGGACGTTAATATCTAAATAACCGTTTGAGATGTGTTTATGAAATTTGGAGCACATATCGACGCCCCCCGCGAATAATCCGGTAATGACCTATTACGGGGTTTTTCATGTTATGCGTTTTTTGGCATCTAGAAGTAAAAATAAACCATGTAAATTTTTTTCAGAATTTTTCTATGTTTATTTACGAAGATATGAAAAACTACGCGTATATTCCATAAAAATTCATTAAAATGCATTTTAAAGGAACAATATGGTTTTAGATCTTTACGAAAAAAATATCAATATGATTTTACAGTAAAAATTGTTACGATATTATTCGGGTAAATAGTTTTCTACCTTATTTAAGTTAGTGCTAGTACAGGCTTATTCGGGGTTTTATTAAGAAAACGATTTCCAGCTACATTCATTATCGAGTGGCTCCTTACACAAACCTTTTCTATATTGATATTACGACATTATTCGTGTAAGTTATAATTTAAAATCTAAACATAAAAAACTATTACCAACACACCGCGCTCGTTTTCTTAACCTGTAAGGACATTTACCGTCTTCGGTTATGCCTATTGCAACAGCAAAACCTATTGCTCCGCCCACTTCGCTCGGTCGTCCTATAATAATGTTTGTTTACCTAATATTAGTCACAACGTGTCCGTTCGAGTGAAAGGTACTGCAAGTAATTATTTGATTGTTAAGAAGTGAATTTGTGTCTTAAATACATTTGAACTATCCTATAATTTGTGAAGTGAATATTATATGACAATATTGTAATAATTATGTTGCCGCGTCAGTTAAAATCATATAGTACATCCAGAAGAAAATTATTGTTCAACTTTGTCAAGGAACAAGCAGCTCTTAGCAGAAAAGGTGAGTGTCTTTATGTACTGTGATTACAGAAAAGGGTAATTAGATAAGGCACTTCCTACCTACTTAATATTTTTTTCCGGTATGCGTGTTTATTAAATTGTTAGTTATGTTATGTATATTAAAGCATAACATAAGTGTATGGCATAAAAAATGTAAAACGTAACTAGTGTAATAGTAGTAGGTAGGTACTCAAATTAACGCTGGCGTTCTTATCTATAAAGATAAATTATCCCAGCAACCGCTGTTTTCAAATTATTTAAATATATTAGGTCGAACGAGTTTATTATTGTAGTTAAAATATTATAATTTACAATTATAATTTATTGACATAGGAAAATGCATTGAATTCAAGAAGTAGAAGAAAAGTATACAGATGAAAGCTACGAAAATGTGTTCCATTATTCTAATTAAATTGTAATCATTTCAGATTCTATTCAATCAGGCTCAGAATCATCTACTGCTGATGCTAAACCAAAAGTGTACAAGTTGAGAGGTATGTTCCCTAAAATTTACTGTCGTTTTCATCATTAAGTACCTATTTAATCGTTTTAAGTGTTACCTGCTTAAATAATTTAAGATTTATTTTAAAACAAGGCTTCTTATTGTTGTAGAACCATCAAATATAAAATACTTTGACGAGGACAGGAGGAAAAACACAGAGGATTTCTCTCCTGATTGTTCTGAATACATTCCAAGTCCAGAGCGTCAATTACCTGACAGTCGAAGTACTTCGAGCCTCGTTACTGATTTGCAAGATACGGATATTACTACTAAAATTTCCTCTAGTACCACACATTTCCAAGAAAATGATACTTCTAGTCTCGGAGGTGATTCGCTAGTTATAGACAATTTGCTCTGTATTGAAAACATCACGCGATCTCCATCTACGGTTTCAAATTTATCTCTAATGCTGAGTGAAACTGCTTTCGTGGCGTCTCCTACTGTCATTTATAAAACGAACTTTTTTCATTCTCCGAAAATGCAAAATACACCTTCCAAAATTCTAGATATTACACTTACACCAGTGAATGAACACGGACTTATACATAACCTTGCTGAGAAAACCCTTCAGTCAACAAGCGATGACCTAGAAAAAACACTAACACCAACTAAACGTACCAGCTCTGATTGTAATATAACTACCTCAGAATAAGTGCAGAAAGAACAAGAAACCACAGAAAATTCCGATGAAAAAACGAACTATGTTTTGCAGAAATACAAAATTGAAATAACAATTGAACCGGAATCTCCCGACACTGACAGCATTACTGTTAATAAAGCTATAGATATAAACACCGATTCAAATAATCTATCAGATGAAGAGCAAAATGAACGACTTAATGCAGAAAATAGTTTATTAATAAATGCCTGTGAAATAGACACAAGTTTGCGAAGTGTTATAAGCTATAATGAAGAGAAAAACAACAAAAACAAACCAAAGACTATAAACCAAACACTTAGCGAAGCAGATCAAGAGAATTTAGACGTAGAAGGAATATTTTTAGAGGATTCTGAAGAAAATTTGATAGAACAGGACATTAACGAATGAACGTATGAACTCAGACCCTTTGGATTTAATTGATCAACCAAGTCTGCATTATGTTGACGAGGAACCTGACAGACTTGGCCGACCTGGAACACCCATACAAGATATCCCTGTACAAATGCCTGCTGTCAATGATACAAACGAATTAACGAACCAAGTATCTGAATCCGAAAATAAGAATCAACTCCAGTCAAAAAAGCTGAGTAGAAAACGTAAAAAAGACCCAAGTGAATGGAGAGATAATAAGAACAAGAAACTTAAAAAATTCAGGCCAAGCATATGAAGGTGCTCGTAATAAAAAATATCATGAGAAAAAGAATATTTTAAATAATTGTGCCTGTAAAAAAGGTTGCGGGTTAAAATTCAATACAGAAGACAGGTTAGCCCTACACACTAATTTTTATAAACTTGCCAATCGAGAATTTCAATGGCAATACATTACACGACATGTTAAATCCAATGATGTTAAAAGGGTAACCTTAAATAGAAAAAGTAACCGATCTCAAACATTTAAATATTATTTTCCCCTCAAAGATGAAGTAATCCAAGTATGCAAGGTATTTTTTTTAAACACTCTTTCTATTACTGAGCAAATGATTTACACGGCCTTCGAAAAAATGAAAAGAGATGAAAGTTTGACCGATAAACGAGGCAGGCATCAGAATAGACCACATCGAATGAAGCTAGATACAGAAGAAAGTATCAGAAATCATATTGATTTATTTCCCAAAGTAGAATCGCATTACACGAGAAAAGAATCTAAACGAGAATATTTGTCTGAATCTCTTAATATTTCAAAAATGTACCGACTTTACAAGTCATGGTTTGCAAATCAGAACTATCCAGATATTGTTGAGATGGCTTCAAAACGACAGTATGAAAGAGTGTTTAATACTAACTACAACTATTCCTTTTTTAAGCCTAAAAAGGATCAGTGTACTTTATGTTCTCAATATCAGCAAGCTGACTCCGTTGAAAAGGCGTCTTTAGAAGAAAATTACAGGAAACATTTGAGTATGAAAGAAAGAATTCGGGAAATTAAAAATGAAGAAAAAAAAACACTAAATAAAGATGACACCGTTGTGGCCATTTTTGATTTAGAAAAAGTTTTGAATGTACCACAGTCTGAAGTGTCAATTTTCCACTACAAACGTAAATACCCAATTTATAATTTTACAGTTTTTGACGCTCTAAACAAACTAGGATTCTGTTACGTTTGGCAAGCTCAAATTGGAAAAAAAGGGTGCATCGAAATAGGGAGTTGCTTGTTTCAATTTGTCAAGACCGTACACGAAAAAGGTATACGCAAAATTATATTTTACTCTGATGGTTGTTATGGCCAGAATAAAAACAGATACATTTTTGCGTTGTATCTTTACATTGCAATGACTCTTCAAATTGAAATTACCCATCGGTTTTTTATTGGTGGGCATAGCCAAAATGAAGGCGACTCCATGCACGCATGTATTGAAAAGGCTCTGAAAAACAAAGTTTTGTACACACCGGACCAAGTATATAGTATCATAATGAACGCTAAAGTCCCCGGAGACAAATATGTCCTAAAAGAAATGCAACAATCTGAAATGCTCAACATAAAAGAACTTGTTGAACCCAAAAGATGGCTTCAAGATAAAACAGGAGAAAAAGTACGATGGTCCGATGTGATGGAGGTTAGTGTGTCATACAGTAAACCTAACTGTTTTCTTTTCAAATATGATTTTGATCAGGATTATATTGAATTGGATTACGATGCAGGCAGAGGTAGACAGCGCCGGCAGAAACAGGTGTTCAAAACTATTGAACGTGTTGAATTAAAGCCAGCATATGACAAGCCAATCCCTATTAAAAAAGCTTTGTATAATGATCTCCTAAGCCTGTGTAACTCCCAAGGAATTCCCCACCATTATCAACCATTTTATAGGAATTTAGGCTTTTGTGATACTGAATCAGGTCACGATGAGGATTCTGATTAAGGTTTTTGACTGTAATAGGCCTTATTATAATTTTCATGATTGTGTAATCTTGTGTAATAGTCGTGTCTTTAGTGCAGTGTCTATTTTTAATGATAATAATAACTATCGTGTTTTGTCAAACTAACCAAAGTTGTTTCATTTACTAGAATGTCCTTATTTCATAAAATGTACTATAATAATCATCGAATAATACTTAAGTAAACCTATTCGAATAAACAGTAATAATCATAACAATAAAATGTACGTTACTGTTAAAGCATCGAATAACCTAATATTGCTTTTTACAAATGTTCAGTATACAAAACAAATTACACGAATAATAGCGCAACACGATATTACTGTTGCCGTCGAAAATATTATATTTACACGAATAATATCGCAACAAGATTTTACTGTTACCGTCGAAACCATAAATTTACACGAACAATATCGTAAGGGACATTACTGACCAGAGCTTGACCTACACTAATATAGTAAAATGCATTCAGCTAAATTATAACGAAGCCCTTGGGACTACTTAAATTTTGTTGAAATAACCAGATAGCTGAAAAAATTGCTTCCATATGCGATATAAAAAGTCTCTGATCATTGAGTTATTAAGGAAAAATGGTTTTTTATTTTTCCTGAACATTTACACTTTTACGATTGCCGGATTATTCGCGGGGGGCGTCGATATGTATCTTGCAAGTTTCACTATATGAGCCAAATTTGACACGTTTATGTGAAATAGTTTTTGAGTTATGAGGGGGTCAAAAGTGGCTCGAAATGGTTCGTGTAATATTACACACGGTGCTGCTCGCCAGTTCTGTTACTTGAACTTGGCTTGACACGCTACCGCGTGTCTAGATTAGTGCAGAACTAATTACTCGATTCGTGGTATATCACTAATGTCTATCACGTGTTACGCGAACAATCATCCTGAAACTAGATATTTGTTGTGTAGATTAATTAACTAAGATGCTAAACATACTGTATGCATATTGACCTAACTTACCTATTTAGGAATCACAACTAAAAAAAAAAACAAATTATGAAATGTCACTTTTCAGTTTTTTCTTCATAACTACCAAATGCCCGCGGCATCGCCCGCGTGAGGGTTGGTTATTATTCTCCTCTCTATTACGCTTCGGTGAGATAATAACCAACGGTGGGATAAAAATGTAAAATAGTGTCGAGATGAATATTGGAGGGGTATTATAATATTAAAGATTTCAAATAGCCACTCTTCTTTGTAAGCGAATAATTTCAGTAAGCATCAGTTGTATTTTAGAAAATGTTCGGAATATGATGTAAAAAAATATTCTCACGTTTCTGTTGATATCGATACGATTAAAAAATAAAATTAAGAAATGTTCCTGAACTAATCACCATTTGAAGTAATTTTTGGAATGATGTTAACAGGGCTGATATTATACAAAAATAAGGAATAGAAAGAGCATGTAGGTACAACTGTGTCTGCTGTTTTGTTTCATGGTTTACACCTAAAACAAGTTGTAAAGACTATCACAAGACACACAAGTTGTAGAAAACTTATCATAAAGGTGAACAAATTGTATCACAGTGCATGTCTGAAATATTAAAAATACATGTATTAAGCACGACGTGTTTTTTATAAGACATAATTATATGTACATATAAGTCAAACAACTTACATAATGTGTAAACGTGTAAAATGAAAAAATGTGTGTCATTTTAATGTAAAATGACTCGTCATAAGCATTTATGAAGGGACAAAGTTTTTGTTCTCATTATCCTACTTTGACGGTACCCAGCGAAAATTTTTATTTGACTATGTAACATTTTTTATATTTATGAGTACCTATCACAATGCACTGAGATGTAGGTGCGTAGACAATAATTCTTATTAAAACTTTTTACTCCGTACATACAAATTTAACAACTTTATGATATTTAAGCAAAGTTGAACAATCAAATCGACTCGCATGGGAAGCTGACTCGACATAAGGCGATTGATTACTGAACAGTGTTTAAAAATCTCATTATGTGCAGTAACACCCTCTCAACTCAAAATGACCGTGCATTTGTCGAGGTTTTACACAAACATTACAATCCGAGTAGGTCTTGTTTTAGTCCCACAGTTTAATGCAGAGCGTATGGACACGAGTGGCGGTCCTGATACTAACCGACCCGTGCAACTCACGCCGTGTGCAACTATCCAGAAGCGAGCGCACTCGGCACAGCACGGTAATTCTCTGTAGTAACTTAGGCGAAGCTCTCCATCCAGAGAATTTAACTACACTTAAGTCCGATACACCCGCTTCTATTACGGAAGACTGCATTCCGTTAGAAATGGTACTTCCGATCTTACCTTAAGAATATTATTTTTCAACACACTTGCTCGTAAAGTGAGCCTTATTATATCGTTCTTAGGGCCATAAACCGAACTATAACATACACGTGCATAATAATATTACACACTAGTGCATAATAGAATGATCCCTACAAAGTTAAGTTAGTACCTAACTGCAAATTATATGCGAGTAAACAGAGCATTTTCAATTTAACCGGGTAATACAGTTTTTTTTTTTTTTTTTGTAACAACAAAGAGGTTTTATGCCACCGAAATCTATTTACATTTTTGAAATAAATAAATGTGTCCCTAATTAAGACGAAAAAACATTTATTATTATCAAATTATTTATAATTCACAATAATTTCTTATAAAATATTTGCATTTTATCACAAAAATTATCATTTTGAAGTAGGCTGTATGGCTGTAATCAATCAACTTACATTTGGCGCGTGCAAAAAAAAAAAAATTGCGCGCCATTTCCCAATTTTCCCCTAATTTTCATATTTTGTTTGTATCGCATTTGTTGCTGTGTGGTAAAACGATTTATGCAATACATATTTGTTTTTTCCTCGCAAGTGTGTTGAAAAACGTCGTATGATACACGTGTGTATTGATGATTACCGTCCTCGGCTCTCTTAAGACCCTCACCTGACGGCTCGGGTCTCAATGGCGCCTCAGCGGTAATCACCAACATTACACACTTGTACCATAATGTACTATTTCAACACACTTGCTCGTAAAGTGAGCCTTATTATATCGTTCTTAGGGCCATAAACCGAACTATAACATACACGTGCATAATAATATTACACACTAGTGCATAATAGAATGATCCCTACAAAGTTAAGTTAGTACCTAACTGCAAATTATATGCGAGTAAACAGAGCATTTTCAATTTAACCGGGTAATACAGTTTTTTTTTTTTTTTTGTAACAACAAAGAGGTTTTATGCCACCGAAAATCTATTTACATTTTTGAAATAAATAAATGTGTCCCTAATTAAGACGAAAAAACATTTATTATTATCAAATTATTTATAATTCACAATAATTTCTTATAAAATATTTGCATTTTATCACAAAAATTATCATTTTGAAGTAGGCTGTATGGCTGTAATCAATCAACTTACATTTGGCGCGTGCAAAAAAAAAAAATTGCGCGCCATTTCCCAATTTTCCCCTAATTTTCATATTTTGTTTGTATCGCATTTGTTGCTGTTATTTGTTTTTCCTCGCAAGTGTGTTGAAAAACGTCGTATGATACACGTGTGTATTGATGATTACCGTCCTCGGCTCTCTTAAGACCCTCACCTGACGGCTCGGGTCTCAATGGCGCCTCAGCGGTAATCACCAACATTACACACTTGTACCATAATGTACTATTACGTTTGAAGACATTTTCTAGCGCTTCGTGCACTTAACAGTTATCTTTTAAAAGTAACAGATAAAAACACCCAAGTGAATCTTCTATGCTGAAATTTGAACTGTTTAATCCGTTAATTCAAGTGTAAAAGATTGCCTTGGCTTTATTATAAAATGGTCTCACTTGGCTATCCATTTCAGCAATAATTTTCCTACGGCTTTGTGGAGCGCAACCCGGGATTTGGTAAAAACGTTTTCAGCTTTACGGTGAGATTGCTTACATTTTCATTGACATTCCCAACGACAACAGAATTACACAATACAAAAAGTGAGTTAACGTAGGAATATTGAAGATTTTTCTTTTTCATACACATTGTCACTAAAAGCTTTTTCTCTCGTCATCTTATCTAAAAATAAAGTAAGTAATAAAAACTCACTATAATTTTAAATTGAAATACATAGTAGCGCCCAGTTTGGAGAAGAAAATGACGAAAAAGTAAAAATAAAATTGATAGTCATTATGCAGTAGGGCACTGTTTTAAGCGACGAAGCTGCTTACTTAAACAACATAAGCATAATTAGACTATACATTTCCCACAACTGGAAACCAGGCCTTCTCTCTGATGGAGGTAGGACGCCGTAAACCACCACGCGGGATCAGTGCAGAGACCACTTATGTATATATAAGAGAGAAAAAGAATACGCGTCAATTATTGAGGAAATTGCCACACGTAAGCTATAAAGCGATCGGTATGCAATCATGTAATAAATTGTGAATAAAATGTATAAAGAATCCCGATCCGAATATTTTTATAAAAGCGATTAACTTAGGTAGAATCACAATGCAAACAACAATATGAATCGTATCGCCTGGTTTAATAGCCAAAGCGTCTATTAGAATACGTAGATGTGTCGATTTCATCAAAAACTCGTCGGTTTCAGACGTAAATCCGACTGCGTTCCATAAGATCAGAATGAGTACAGTCACCAAAGAACTGAATTGAGTACGGCTCAGTGATGGCCGTATATGTTAGTCGACGATCTCAGTATGGTGGTAAAATGCATGAACAAAGATGCTGCCTATTCTCTAGTAGGTCCCTTAGTCGCCATTTACGACACCCACGGGAAAATTGGCATGGAATGGTTTTCTTAGGCGATGGTTTGTAAAACTAATTAGTTCGTTACTTCGTACTTTTATATAAATACTAGCTTTTTCCCGCGGCTTCGCTCGCGTTAAATTCGGGGTAACACGGTTCCCCTTTCCTGATTTAGAACACAGAAGACAATTCGGAACAGAATGTTATTTTATTACGCCACTGTAGACGATCACGATTTTATATGTCTTCCCATTTGGGGATAGAATGTAAAGATTCTGGGCATTGGACACACGCGAACATGCTACATACAATTGTCCATGGGAAAAGCACGGCTTTTCTAAGTTCACCCCACCCACCAAAAAAGAAAAAAGAAAAGTAGCCTATGTCACTCTCCATACCTTCAACTATCTCCACTTAAAAAATCACGTCAATTCGTCGCTCCATTTTGCCGTGAAAGACGGACAAACAGACATACACACTTTCCCATTTATAATATTAAGTATGGATTTTAATTCACAAAGTGGGTGAGCATTACGCAGCTCCTATATTTTCGAGCTTGTATTTTACCAGGCGCTCGTCTGTTCTTAGACTGTGTTGTCTTAATGCCAGTTAATTAGATAAGAGTATTTCAAACATCTCGCAACTTGATTCTTTAAATTAAATAAGTTTTGGTAACAATCTTTTGTCCCTTATACAAACAAGCGATTGTGCTGCTTTCACCTGAAAGGAAAAATACTAAAGATTAAGATAGAACGTCTAGAGAGTAACACTAGTTAGTGTCTATGTGTGGCACTCTAATCAATGTTGACACCATCCATAATTATTCAACACAAGTTAACGCCTGATATTGTCTCTCGAATTTTAAACTTTATTTCTGTGGTTGGATAGTTCGCTTTAAAAAATCAAATAGGGCTAAGGTCATGATTTTATCGTTAACTGAATTTTATACCATACTTAGACGATTCTGTCAAAAACAATAAGTGTCACAAACTGTCTGTCAATATTTATAGCCCTGTCGAGGCCCCGTCAATCCTGCATCCGACTGTTTTTCATTCGCTATTCAAATAGTTTTCTCTCACAGCCATTTGCTCGTGGTCTAAGCTCCACAAATGTTATCCTACTAGTGATGTTTTCTTACCTCAATATTCTTGGTTTTATTCGCTTTGGTTCTACTGAAATGTTGGCTAAAACACAAATCGACAGCTCTCAGTGAATTTCTTCTTCAGTCGTATTTTCATAAAAGAAAATATTATTTCTTCAAAATTTTATCCAAAGCCAAGCGGAGGGCGAACCTCGTAAATTTTCTAGGTGAACAGTATGTAAATAGCAACTTCAGTTTTAGACATCACAACAATTTTTGTATTTTCCAAATGATTACCTCGATTCGGCATCCAGGTACAATGTTCGACGAAATTGAACGTTGAAAGACCTTTCGTTTCCATCGGGCAAATAAAAAAAATGCTTTGTACACCTTGCTGAAGAATTTTTGTCAATTTCACTAATTTAAAGGTGGATATTAGACTCTGTTTTAATCAATATGACACCCGCATAGCATGCCTGAAAGAAATCTGAAACTCTCAAAGAATGCGACCTACCTGCGAACTCCGTCACGCTTAATATGAGAGAGGTGCTATAAAAATGACGTCGGTCTTGTCACTGTGTCCTGCTAAAGTTCAGCGTCGCCCACGCAGCATCAACACCATATCATCTAAAGTGTACTCAATGTAAATATTTACTGTTTATTTCACATCTCAATTTTATGCTATTTACATATTGACGACTATTTATACCTGCGTTCTACTTATTATTTAGAAAAAGATAAAAATAGCCTATTTATGTGAAAAAGGTCAGGGAGGTAACTTATCATGATCGTTAGAAACATACCTACCTACTATTTAAGTCAATTTATTTCACTCAATAAAATACACTCATTAATTCCTATGAGGATAAACAAAATAACCTTAAGCGATGGTTTCTCTGGGTTTAAACCCTAAAATTAAGTTATGAAAACAAAGTAAAACCAACTTTTGAAAGTTCGAAAACATTACGATTCCCTGGTTACCTTTAGGTATAGAGTTGATAATTGCCACGACTTACGAGTTGTATGTAGGTCGTGGGTTTGAACCCAAGCAGGCACTTTACTTTGTGCAAATTATTTCATCACCACTACTCTCCACTAAATGGTGAATAAAACCGTCATGGCCCAGAACTCCAAACTTCGGAAACATGAAACTCTTCTTGAAAAATGCTGTAACATGGAAATATCGTTTCATTACGCGAGTTATCTAAATATTGAAAATATAACGTTTGATCAGTTTCTACTTAACTTTCACGCCTGTAATTTCACAGTTGAACTGAAATTATTTAAAGGTGTGCCTAATATTTCATAATAATTATTTGACATTTACCATAATGTACGCTTGAATGTCCAGATTCCATGTAGAGCCGGACGTTATGAATACCAGTATCCCATTTGTTCCCGTGGGTGTCGTAAGAGGTCACCAAGGAACATACTTGAGAATGGGCAGCTGCGTTCTCTATGCGTTTTCTCGCCACCCGGTAAGGAACAGGCCAGTGTCGACAGCGCAAAGTGTTTCACGCGCGCCTCAAAGGGATGTCAGCATTACTGAAGGGGTCTGCTAGGACAGATGCCTGCCAGAGTCGCGAGATTGTTCAAATGCGATACCGTGGACCTGGCATATGGCTAACTGAAGGAACACGGGTGGGTTTTAGTCAGTAAAAATCTGACACGCCCTCCTGCTTCGCCCAAGAGCGGGAGACGTCACCACGACCTTTCCCACCCACATAAAAAAAAATACTGTCGCTTAATATTTTTTAATCGCATAAAAATGTAAAATAACATATATCAAAAAATCGTCGCCAAAATACGTAAAGACTCGTGCAGACTAGCGCGACGCGATTCGGAGATTTATATCCGAAGAACAATTTCTATGACCGTGTCGCGGCGTGACAGGTAGCCCCTATGTGAAGTGTCGCACGTGTTCAATCATAGAAATTATTCTACGGATATATGTAAATCGCAGAATCGCGCACTACCGTGGCATCACGCTAGTCTGCACGAGCCTTAACTTGGATACAAGGAAAGGAACTGATTATTACGAATTTGTTTTTCGAGACTGGAAATTGATTGCAATCTGTTTTTAGTTCGTGACCACGAAATTTCGACTGTCGAATTAATAATGATGAAACTTAGTTTTTCCGTTAGGAGAAGTGCTTGTTCAAAATCAACTAATATGAAAATATCAACCCTGGAGGCACTAACACAATTATAATTGTTAAGCCTAATGGTTTAAAGTAACAAGTCAATCCTAACGAACTAAGCTTTGGGACTGCCCCAATGCGAGCTTGCCTCAAAGCATAGCTCGCCTCGACTGATTTGCAAGTCTCGAACTCCATGTACTCCCAAAGGCGGGGAGCCTTTGTATCGCTCCTGCCAGCCGTATAGAATCTTGTTGTTATAGAAACCTACTGAACAGGCCAGAATCTAACAAAAAGGGCCGGAAGTCCTTTTAAACTGGTTCTACGCGAGGCAGCGAGCCTCCTTGCCGGAGTGCCGCCATGGGGTCTGGAGGTAAAAGTCCTCGCCCACATGTGGGAGTGGCCCGAGGAGGAGAAACGCCGGGGCGAAACTCCGCTGCCGTGACAAATCGCGGCACGGCGGACAGAGCTCCGGCAGGATCTCATGGTGACATGGCGGGTACGATTGTCGCAACCCAGCTCTGGACACGCCAACATTTTCGGCGGTAAGTTCCCTCTTTGAGGAGTGGATAGAGAGGCGTCACGGCGTCCTCACCTTCCGCCTGACGCAGGTTCTCACCGGGCATGGTTGCTTCGGTGGGTTCCTGTTCAGGATAACGCGGGAGGATACGCCCGGGTTTTCCATTGTGAGGATCGTCTAGAGGACACGGTGGAGCATACGGTGGAAGTGTGCCCTGCCTGGGTGGAGCACCGCCGTGTCCTCGTGGAGGCGTTCGGCAGCGGCGACCTCTCGCGTCTGGCCCTGGTGCGAGCCATAGTACAGAGCTAGAGGGAATGTGAAGCCGTCACCTCCTTCTGCGAAGCAGTAATGCTCGCGAAGGAGGAGGCGGGGCGCGTGAGGGAGTGGCAGTCACTGCGCCCTCACGTCCCTAGCCGCCGCAGGAGGAGACGCCCCGGGCGTCGGGAGTCGACGAGTCGAGTCGGGAGAAGTCATTTGATGATTTCCCATCCAAAAAACACTGGTTCTACACCTATGATTAAAGTAATAGGGTATTACACTTACCTAAGAGAAGGTTAAGATTTCCGCTGAGAAGGCAAATCGGCAAAAATACATAACAAATACGATGGGTATGTATGGTTAGCATTAGCATATATCTCTTGCAGATTACAAACGTGGAGCCTGGTGATGTATATTCCTTTTAATTAACATGGTACAATTTAACATTATAACTCGAAAATTCGATTGAATTCAGTACATATTTTCAGC
Source organism: Aporophyla lueneburgensis (assembly GCA_932294355.1). Classification (NCBI taxonomy): domain Eukaryota; kingdom Metazoa; phylum Arthropoda; class Insecta; order Lepidoptera; family Noctuidae; genus Aporophyla; species Aporophyla lueneburgensis. The sequence goes on along the minus strand of OW028746.1, from coordinate 11,845,599 downwards.
AACTGACTTGTCTTCCAATATTCAAATGATTTGCTAGTTAAAGTTCAAATTCGTCTCTTGACAGCAAATACTTCTGTAGTTACATATTTTATTAATTTATCACTCACAGCAAACACATTTAACATCGTCTTATTATAGTAGTACTTAATAATTGATAGATATAATAAGTACCTACCGTTTGCCGTTTAATTTTCTAATGTGAAAAGGCCATTTCCTTCTTTATTAAATCGATAAGAAAAGACAGGTTGTTTTAAAATAATATTCTCATCTTAGGGGGATTGCCGATTTGTTCGAAAGAGTTACCGTGGTCCTGGGCGCACAGGATACTGGCCGGTTTATTCTGTAGAAATTGACGAACGCCTTTTAAAGAAATAAAAAAAGAAACTTCATTTTATGGCATCCTCGTTTTTTTTTTTTTGATTTTTTGAGATGTAACTGCCAGTTTTTTTTTCGGAAAATTTAAACTTAATAAAGAGATTTTATCATATCTTAAAGGATGAAGTTTCGGGATTTTAAAGATTTACCTTTGCCTTTTTAATAGGATTTACTTATGTATAAATATGTTTATTAAATTCCTTAATTACCTTAATTGTACTGTTTACGTATTGTATTGTATTGTAATTAAGAAAAGTATTGGTTTAAGCACAAGCGAACAATTACTTTGACGCAGTATATAACGTTTCCGAGCAGTTTATCTAATTGTCTGTGAATGTCAAGATTTCCCAAGTCTATGACTATATCTAATAATATTATAACGGAGTTTGTAATTAGTTTCGGGGACACATTAAAATTTCACGGTACCTTACGCAACCGTAGCGTAGTAATGGAATAATCACATTAAAATTGGAATAACTCGAGCATTGCCCAAGATTATGGAAGCTATTTATTATTAAGAATCTTACAAGTTTTATAGAATTTTGTCGCTAATGTATAAAGTTTTATTCGTCGTCGTCGTTTCAGCCGTAAGACGTCCACTGCTGGACTTAGGCCTCCCCCAATTTGAGGGGCTTTGCCATAATCGCCACGCTTGGCAGGCGGGTTGGCGATCGCAGTATGGTGGTAAAATGCATAGAGAACGCTGCTGCCCATTCTCTAGTAAGTCCCCCAGTCGCCTTTTACGACACCCACGGGAAGAAATGGGGTGGTGTTATTCTTTACGTAATAAAGTTAATAATAAAGTTTTATTAGGTATTATTAATAATGTCATTTACTCATAGTAACATAATATTAAGTTTACAAAATTATATGTCATGAGTCTGTACCGTGACTGAGGATCAAAATACATAACGTCACGGCTGCATTTCTGAAGTTTTGGGTACAGGTGTGATACACACTGTAACCAGTTATGTTTAAGTCCCATTTCCCATTCAGAGAGCCGGCTGTTTACATCAACCTGACACCAACCCAGAGTCTGAGACTAAAATTTCTAAAAAAAAAAAAAAATACCCAATAACACTTGACCCGACCTGAACATAGAACCCAGGATCTCATGCTCAGCAGAAGCACTTGAAGATCTCTAGACCAACGAGGCAGAAATAAATATAGTCAGTGCTGTGTACGAGTGCTTTCAAAGACCACAAGTAAAGGTTCTTTCCTAAAGCCGTAGAAATCAACGGAAAGGACATTATTCATATCGTACCCAAAAAATTAAATGCCAGAAATAAAAGCTATTCCCTTTGGCAAATTACACTTTGAACAATTCTATTAATATTACAAAGACTCTACAACTAACCCTCTGGCTAATATTTGAGTTCGGAGGTACCATAAATCATATTTTACCAAACAATATTTTAGTCATTCCATTAAAGACGATGTTCGTGTGATGTTGGATGTAAAATATAGCACACAATATAGCGTGGGTGTCGTTAAAGGCGACTAAGGGGGTCTAGTCATAGAAAATGGGCAGCAGTGTTCTCTATGCATTTTACCACCATACTGCTTTCGCCAACCCGCCTGCCAAGCGTAGCGATTATAACACAACCCCATAAATTGGGGAAGGATGATGATAAAAGACGCAAACATTATTTAGAGTTTAATCAAAATAAGGTTTTTAGTATTTTCACACTGAAAAGCAGAGTAAGTGATAATTGTATGCTCTTGATGTATATAATGTTGTCGATGTTATTTCTCGTTAGAAAAACATTTTATTTTTATTTTTGGGTACAAAATGTTCGAAACCTGAATCATATCCGTTGCAACAAAACATATGAAAGTTTGAAAAAAGAATAACAGTGGGTACACAACAACAAGCAACAGTTCTTATCGTTGTGTGCTTTAATCCTCATTAAAATTCAATCCCTTCAATAGATGACGTACCCCGTTCATACGTAAGTAGTATAACTAGGTACCTAAGCTAATAACACAAAGTTCAGCTGTCAAGATGGATTAGGGTAGACAGCTAAGATGACCTGCGACGGTAATACTCTGATCCTATTAACAGTCACGACCCTGCTAGAATTGTAGACGTATCGTACACGTATTATAGTCTGCATGTCTTAAACTACACCTATATGAGAAATCTTAACATTGATGTCACCTTACTTTTTACACGACTGCCCATAAAAAGGAGTGTTATGTTTTTAGGACCTATGATGCTGAAGAGACTACAGTAATACCAAAAAAAAAAACACTAGACAACCTAAAAACTACTAGACTAGACTTGTACTAAAAATGATATCAATACAAAAAATCTGTACGTTTAGCACCAAAAATAGAGTATCGAGAATTCGCTGAGACGCGATCGTAGCATACAGAAAGAAGAAGTTAGAAACCATTATACCAAAGTCTTCATCACATTGTTAATTATTTTTAGTAAAACAGTGTAGTCTCGTTTGCGGAATAGCGTAATAACTGTACACGAGTTTCACTAACCATTAATTATTATGAAAATCTGGTCACGCGGGACTCTACTAAGTAAACATAAACGTTTCCGACAAATGCCAAATCAAATACGGTATAAAAGCCACACTATTATGAATAGGGCCAAACATTTAGAGAGGGATTATCCTAATCCCGATCCAGACATATGCGAACGGCTTAATCAAACGTCACGATTTTTGACGAACTTTATCACATCGGCTGTCGGTGGAAATTTAAACTTTACTAATTGAATCTTCTTTTATTGAATTAATCTCTGCGAAATAGCTTATTAACTTTCAGAGTGCAAATTAGACTCAAAAAACACTAGTAATGTCGAGAAAAACAATTTATATAAGTAGGAACTTTATTGACATTATTCTTCTTCTTATTATCACTAAATTAATATTAGCATACTGACGTAATATCAATTGAAATATAAATATACATAATTATGAAATGCTTGTAGCAAAATGGTAACATAGTGAATACAAATAGTTTAGTTTTAATTGCATATATAGAGTGTGGCACAAAACATTTTATATGGCTGTTCTACACACATATTAGAGACATCTATCGACAATGTGGTAGCCTAATATAACGATAATACTACCCTTTGATAATATTAATGTATTGTCATAGATCCTATTTGTTTTGTTATCGCCGACTCATCGCTAAACGCGGCCAAAGGGTCGCACTATTTGTTATTGCATTCATATTGCGTTACAGGGATATCACTGTGCTATATAACATTAAATTTGTATAACAAACTGATGTAATAGTTCATTTTATATCTTTATTTTATTGTTTACTAGCTATTGGCAGCGGTTTCGATCCCGTGGAGTTCGGAAATTGTCCCACAGGCATTGTACTACCGGAATAAAAAGTAACGTATTATTAAACCAGGTTATAAACTCTCTGTGTGCTAAATTTCGTCTAAATCCTTTCCACTTTTTTTGCATAATTGTGTAACAAACATCCAAACACAAACTTTCAAAATTATAATATTTACTATATTTTAACAGATTAAGCTTCACCCGTGTGTAGGCCGAAACTTCTGCCGGGATAAAAGTATTCTTTATGTTAATCGAGGTTATAAACTATCCAAGTGTCTTACAAATCTTTTTGTGTGGTTGAGTAACGTTCATCCAAACATACAAACTTTCACATTAATAACAGTAAAGTAGGATAGTATAATTTTGATTAAAAATGTTATCCTATCTGCGAAGTTAGAAAACAAATTGCATGTTTATACCCTGTTATAATTGTACCACGAAAATTTTAGAAAACTACTTAGCTAATAAGTGTAAATTTTCTTCAATATTATTTTCAGAATGGTAATTCCATTACACAAATTACTCCATAACTTTACTACTTTCCTCGAATTATAATTCTAATTTCTACCAACTGTTAAAAGGTTTCTTTATTTGTAAAAAATGCTAGTCCCTACAGTGTTTTCTGATTTTTCACAGCAACGAATGGAACAGGCGACATTTATTAAAATACGTAAATAAATAAGTACCGGAGAGGTTGGCGGCTCGCCAGCCGAAAACACCCTTTCGAATGACGCGAAATTACAAAACACACTTCGAAACAAAACTACTACCGACATACCACTATGTATTTATTATTTGATTTTATTTATGAACCACGAGTTCTTAAACTCGAGGGAAGCTATTTAAATTACAAAATTGGTAAAGTTTAGTAAGAAGTCGTTTACCATTAAGTAGCTTTTACCAGCGGCTTCGCCCGCGTAATCCATATATACCTATAAAATTCAAAGTCCTAAGTAACTGACTGACTGATATATCAACGCACAGCCTAAACCGCTGGTCCTAGAGACATTAAATTTGGAGGGTGTGTTGTTTGCGGCGACTTCGCTTATCTAATTTACATAAACTTATCGGGATATTGTTTTAATACCACTGTGCTCATAATTGATGATTTTAATTACCAATAAAACAATTACAAATCAAAAAAATTAATATTCATAAACAAGCACAAGTGGGTAGGTAATATAGACAAAAGTTTACTTTGATGCAAGTTTTGTTGGAAATGAAATATAATCAATCATTCACCACTAAGGAAAATAACATAGGAAATCCTTGCAGATAGGATGTCACTCATCATAACATTGGGCATGAATGCGTGCCCGGAGAACATCGTATGTCAAGCATTCTCCATGATTATTAAAATTTACATTCCATTAAATGTGTCAGAATGTATTTTTCACAGCGGAATATGAACATAATAACACTTACCTATAGACGTGCTTTTGCTTATTTAATTTATTTTGTTTGAATGAATGAAGCCTTTATTTTTACTGGATTATTGTAACCACGTATAAAGTTATCCATTTATATCTACTAGTATTTTCTGTCCACGACTTCGTCCGCGTGAAATTTCTTGATCCCCTGACCCACCCGTCACATCGCATCACCTTCCAGCGATATTATAACATTTTCCATTATCGTTCTTTCAGATTTTTTTCGTTTTACTCGGTTCCTAAGGCTCCTAGCGTAATAGGAGGTACCTTAGAGCCTTCCTCTGAAATTGAGCTATCAAATGCAAAAAAACATTTATTAAAACCGGCTAGTAGTTCCAGAGATTAGCGCATTCAAACAAACAAGCAAATAACATTTTCTCTCTCTCATCTTCATTAAATCCATATACTAACGACTTGATAGCCTCATTTTCCGCAATTTGACGGCCGACCGCAAATATTATTCGATCACATCCGAATGTTAGTTATGTTCGTTCTGGGTACTACAGTACCCTTTGGCGCTCTACAGGCTATTATGAAAAATGAATAGTAGCAAGTAAGATGCTGCCGATGCTGGCTTATAAATTGATTAATTAGCAATTTCGTCATATTATTTCCTGAGCATTAACTTAACAGAGTGCAGTAGGATCTTTACTCACGTAATTGGATTACAACTGCAATCTTCCTTCTATCGTGTTTTCTACCCACAGAAGTGTTTTGTAAATACGCTGCCAGTATTTCAGTGGACCCGGGAAATATAACAAGTACGCCATTAAACAAAATAATGGAATACTAAAAGTTTTTCAAGAAGCAAAATTTTAAGGATTTTAAAGAACCCTATGTAAGACTAATAGATTTTTTTATATTTTTTGTTTCATTCTACAGTAAACTACTTCCGCTGAAAATATTTTTTTATCATTGAAGAATATTTTTAAATGCTAACGTTCGTTGTTTCTTTTAACGTCGACATCTGATACAGAAACGAACTCGGTGTTTTGAGTTTAGTCATATTTTATTTGTCTTTAGAAACAAAAAACACGGATAATAAAGACGAAAAACACGAAAAATAAAGTTATCTCTCTCTCTCATTTGCATGCAATTAAGGTAAGTGTTAGGTACTTAATGTAGATTCCAACGAGTAGTTTTATACAAACTAGAACTTTTTATAAGTATTTAATTGTCATTTGTGTAAAAGGAATGCAGAATAATAAATAATAGTTAAAAAAAAAAACTAAAAAACACGCTTCCATAAAAACCAAACTAAAAAGTAGAAAATAATAGAAAAAAAGCGTGGGGTGCCTGGTGCTTTTAAGGTATTTTTAATTGATATGAGTCACCCCACGCTTTTTTTAAGGTGTTTCGAATTTTGAGACGTGTGTCAGCGTAGTTTGCTACGTATGTCAGCGTAGTTTTCGAAGACAGTTTTTTTGCTGTCCTGGTAACCCTGGTAAGGATAATGGCACAAATGTATGAAATTATTGCATTGTCATCGGTTTTTGACAGGTATGCAATGTTTGAATGAAATCTGTTCGTTTAAACTGGGTCAAAATCGCGCTATAAGGAGTCGGTTACAAACAAACATACCAACATACAAAGAAACGAACATACAAAGAAACAAACATACAAGTAAAGCTAATATAAAGCTTGTAAAAAGGGTTACATTGACGAGCGATATGTCATTTAAAAGCATCAGCAGCAAATGTGCGTGTGGATGTCAATGTGCTGTGCCACTTACAATTTAATTGTTTTGACTACATATACACACTGATGTTTTTCATTTGACATTTTATATTAATTTTATAACCTCAATTAATGGCAATTATTTAGAAATTAGAATTTAATTTATTTATTCAAACACAAATCGTTCAAAAACAGTAAGATTTAATGTAGGAAATTCTAATTACAGATGCAATCCCTTTAGTGAATGACTTCGTAACAATTCCACCTGAAAAGGCCTTTGGCTCATCAAATACTTTTGGACTGACGTTAAAATATCGGGGCGGGTTTAATGAGCATTTCATTTTCAACTCTCTATGTTGTACCAAGCATTGAGAATGCAACAGGGTACATCCCAACGCATCGAAAATACATAATTTTCGAAATTAATTTGTCGGCGCTAAGCAGTGCGCTTAGAATACTGTGCTCGTAAATAGCCCGCCGCGATTTGATTACGTTCGTGGGAACGTGGGCTTAGTTTGACGGGATTAAAGGAGTTCTTTCTATTAGGATCCCACTGTGTTATATTATTTTATGTGAAAACTTGACTTGCTCTAACTATACTGAACTCTGTTTTACTATATTTACTATCATTTAACCAACTGTCTCACTGCATATCCTCAAAGCTCTTAAAATAAACAAAATAATTAAATTGCTCCACAACTGTTCCAAAACACAAATGACGAAGTCACTAAAAGGCTTGTCTAACTAATTATGTGCCTTTCTGTGAAACCCTGACAAACAGCATTCCGGCTGAACACGCCTGTGCCAACAATCCCCAGTGTTACGTTATGATCGCGTCGAGGAGCGATATATGCTGTAATTGTCTGAATTGTATGCAAAATATGATTCACAAAATATATGGTTTAAAAAGGAAAATAAATGTGTATGTTAGACGTAAGTTACTGAACATTTTCGTTCTACTTTTAATTGAATACAGGTCACTTACAATAATGCACTAAGGTATTGTGGGTTTAACTCACTTTTTTTCTCGTGGCTCGTTACATGAGGTTACCTACTCACCGTAAAAACACTAATCCAAAAGAAATCTTTAATGGTAAACAAGATTTGCCTCGCATACATTGATTTAATAAAGGTTTTATTAACTGCACGTGTTGTAACAAACAATGTCTAACAAACTGGTTTTAAAAAGTTTCTCTTTAAAAGAGTTTAAAAAAACAGTTATATTTGTTTTATGTTTAACGGTCTTTCTCGCTAACCGGCCACTTTACCCAGTGCAGATAAACTCAAAATTATTTACGATCTACCATATCCAACTAGCTAGCTTGTCCAACTTTTTTGTCATCTCGAACACTGAAAAAGCAAGGATGGTAGGTACTATAAAAGCCAATATCATACCTTTTAAATCATCCTGAACATAAATTCTAGTATTTTCCTTTCGGACACAAAACATCAGAATATGAAACACATCATCTACCATTCTACAGTCATCAAGATTTGGAGAAAAATAAGTTTTCATTATATAATAATACTTATTAATAATACTTATAAATAAGTATATCTAACTAGGTTTTTAAATACTATAGCCTTATATCTTCATAAGGCTATAGTATTTAAAAACCTAGTTAGATTTACGTTGAGGTCACAGTCAATCCAGGGAACTCGAGAAATAATATAATATAATATACCTGTTTTGTAGTTTTCGAAAACTTCTCTAACATGTCTATCCACAGTTCAATTTCCGCCTGCCAAAGATAGTTGCGAACTGCGAGCACCTGGCAGGGGTCGCTAACTCGCTCACTAGATCATGTGGTGACAATAATTGGACGGTCTACATAACCGGACGACAAACATCAAATGTACTATTCTAACTACGTCGGGACACTGTTTCGTCTCGACTAACGTGACTTCGTTACTATGGAACAGGTGAGATTTCAATCTAATAGTATTGTACTAACTCTTTGTTGTTGGGTGCATCATGGTAGATGGGCTGTCATTGAGGAGTGCTGTGAAGACGGCCATCGTTATCGAGGCAGAGAAACGCTGAGTCGTTCAAGATAGCACCCTAATTGCGTAACACATTATCAATCAAATTCTGATGCATTTTGAAGGATATTGCTATCTCATCATTGCTTCATCATCACTTCATTTTCCTGCCCTTATCCCAATTTATTTGTGGTCGGCGCAACATGTCTTTTTCTTGCACACTTCTCTATTAGTCGCCTTCTCAGTAGTCACCCCCTTTCTATCCATATCATAATTCACTCAGTCCATCCATCGTTTCTTTGGTCGCCCTCTACTCTTATAGCCATCGACATTCATACTCAATTCATTGCTTCATAGGTACGTTTGAAAAATTTGTCAGTTCAATAATGTAAATAACGCAATGAATATTGTTGAACTGTCAAGATGCCAGCCATTTCTACTCTTGTGTGTTACGTAACACCCATCTGGATAGTTGGAAAAGGGGTGAATTTTGCTTAGCATTAGGACAGTAAAGGTAGCAACAACACAATTTATCACTGCAGCATCTAAGCTAATTAATCTACACAACAGATATCTAGTTTCAGGATGATTGGTTAGCACATGATAGAGATTAGTGATATACCACGAATCAAGCAATTAGTTCTGCACCAACAGTTCATGTAAAAACTAACCTACAGTTACAACTAACGGAACACTAACCTACAGTTTACATAATTGGCAGTTTTGTTTATGAAAAAGGTGCAATATAACAATACTTATTTGGGGTGTACTTTAATTTCATCTAATCACTTTTATAAATAACGTAAAGTCATCAAAACACTACACCTGTGTACTTACTCCACATTATTACCCTAGCACCTATTTTCAATAAAACTAGGCCTCGTAATACATTAGGCTACAATTATATTATGTATTCAGGTGTCGCGTAGTGGTCCTATGATAAAACAGGCTACTAGACACTGAATTATCATTTACAGGAAAACAAAATATAGAGGAAACCAGAATGTCCTAGAACCAAAAATTCGAAGACTTGTGATATTTACCAACTAGGCCCGCGTGGTAGATTACGGCCCACTTCCTCTCACAAGGAGAGGTTTGTATCCCAGCAGTGGGAACAATATAGGCTGATTATGATCAGAAAACAAAACAAGAAGCAATGAAAAGCAAGTACTGAAAGGTCAACATCGTACATCAGTTTATTTTATTCTGGGTAATTCTGCGCTAATAGGGAAGGGCGTGCAAGTACTAACGCCTGCTCGCGCTCAATTACCCGCCTATTGTCTGGGGCTACGTTCTAATGTAGTCTATACTTCGCACTCAAACGGCCCGTGATAACATCGCCGATTTATACTAACGGGTATTCTTCCAGCGTGAACTCCTGACGACCAAGCCCTAATTCTTTATAACTGAAGTATATATTAATATGAATGACATGAGAAGTGGCTCGATTATACAAGTTTCCCACTTTTATAAGACGTTTAGTATAAATGGAACTTAGTTTCTGTAAAGTTACGCTATATGGTCAAGTGTTCTGGGAATTAATATAGTGAAGTTCGTATTGAGTTTACTAGAAACTAAAGAGGAATAGTAGGTACCAGATTTTTAAACTATTATGTTACAACCAACTACTTCTTACGTTATAATAATAATATAATAAAACATTTATTGTCAGGTTACAATGACCCATAGATATATACCTTACAAACTAACATACATAAGTATAATACAAAACTTGTGTTAATAATTAAATCTTAAACTATGTTAGTAACACTTCACTTCACTAGCTTGTCCGTGAGCTGTCCTGTGGTACTTGTCCGCGGAAGCGACGGAACACCACGTCCTGTGGCCAAAAGTCTTCGTCCATGACAACAGGCAGATAACAATTCGGTACACGCACCACAAACGCCTTGAAGTTAACGTTGCGGTGTGACTCCAGTAACTGTACCCTCGGCATGTACTTCGTCTTCTGGCGTACGTACTCCACAATATCTTCCGCCTTAGTGGTGTAGTGTAGGCGGGAAATGTACACGGGAGTGTTGGGCTTAGCAGCGCGCAAGCTGACTTCGGGCTTCGCAGCAGCTTTCCCGCAGCGGTTCTTGTTGGCTCTCAAACGGTGCTTCCTCCTTTGCACCGTCACGAAACCCTCATCATCTGACTTAGGTTTAGGAGCGCCTGGGGCACTCGCAGAGACGCTAGTGAAATCCTTTTGTGAGGATTTCATCAGAGCTGCAGACACTGGTAGCGGGCCGGGGCGAGGGGCGCGGGCGGCGCTGCGTGGACTCGTGGAGGAGCCGTGCAGACGGGCGCAGAGCTGCGAGTTACGCGGGCAGGGCGTTCTGCAAGCTCAGCAAACGACGGTTGCGCTGGCGACGAAACTGCTGACGCGGAAATAGGCGGCGATACATCGAGGCCGGCACCGCGACACATGTTTACGTTAGACGCATCGACTGATGACCTAGATACCGTCACACTATTGCGCAACTCACTGAATTCTTTGCGCAAATCGGCAACAGTGTTCTGGGATGCATCTAACTTCGCCAGAACATCCGCGAGGCGGGCCTTCAGAAAGACGATGTCCTTCAGAAGACTAGTTACATCGACGTGGTCGAAAGTGACAGGAGGAAGCTTGTGTAGCTCCTTCGCCACAAACGTTGGCACGTCGTCCGGGTCGGTCTCCTTGAACAGCGTGATAATGTCTTGCAGGCTTCTCTTAGTCCCGTCACGCCGGCGGGACACCATCTGGTCGCGCTTGTTCAGCACATTGAATAACAATAGCTTGGCAGCAGCTATGTCCTCTTCGCTGAAGTTCGTTGCGCAGATTTGGACAGCGGACACCTCGTCCATCACATCCAACTTCTGCTGCAGGAACGCCAGCAGCTCATTCGCCACTAGTTCACTACTCATGGCGAGAAAATTACGTGCGACAGCTTGCGCCGCGCTAGTCAATACACAGAATATGCAAACACGTCCGCATCGGAACGCGGTGTAGGCAAGACTTGTTATGTAAGACTTGTTAGTTATGGTAAGTGTATTTTTCCTGTAACCCCTAAGCCAGTCGAGGCTAATAAATTACATGAAAAAGCAATAGTAGAACATCGAAATAAAAAGCAAATATTGTTTACTGCTAAAAAAATCCTCAATTCCACGTTTTTTATACTTAACGATACCCAGTAGTAAACAGTTAGGAAGGTACGCGGCATTCAGCGGCTTTCCAGTTCTGTATTATTTGAGAAAAAACAGATAAAGTGTCCTGAAAATATTACATTTTTTAAGTAGAACAGCCTCTAGTATATTCTAGAGGCGGTTCTACTTAAATAAAGTAATATTTAATACTAGATGATATCATCTAGTAAACTGTTTACAGAGGATTAGTATTATTTAAAGAAGTCTGAGTTTTATATTAAAAAAGTACCTCTATTAAATTTTTATCCAACATGCTTAGTTGCTTATCTATTCATTCTATCCCAAGTGGTCCAAGTTTAAAATACTTTTGGTAAAGTTTAAGTAGTGTATAGTGTAGAGATGAATATTGGAGGGGTATTATAATATTAAAGATTTCAAATAGCCACTCTTCTTTGTAAGCGAATATTTTCAGTAAGCATCAGTTGTATTTTAGAAAATGTTCGGAATATGATGTAAAAAAATATTCTCACGTTTCGGTTGGTATCGATACGATTAAAAAATAAAAATAAGAAATGTTCCTGAACCATTTGAAGTCATTTTCGGAATGATGTCTACAGGGCTGATATTATACACAAATAAGGTATATAAAAAAAGCGCAAGTTGGTACAACTGTATCTGTTGTTTTCTTTCATGTTTTACACCTAAAACAAGTTGTAAAGACTATATGTAAACACAAATTGTAGAAAACTTATCAAAAAGTGAACAAATTGTATCACAGTGCATTTCAGAAATATTTAAAAATACATGACTACAAATACATGAAATGACGACATAAGGCGACTGATTACTGAATAGCGTTTAAAAATCTCATTATGTGCAGTTACACCATCTCAACTCAAAATGACCGTGCATTTGTCGAGGTTTTACACAAACATTACAATCTGAGTAAGTCTTATTCTAGTCCCACAGTTTAATGCAGAGCGTATGGACACGAGTGGCGGTCCTGACGTTAACCGACCCGTGCAACTCACGCCGTGTGCTACCCAGAAGCGAGCGCCCCCGGCACGGCACGGTAATTCTCCGTAATAACTTAGGCGAAGCTCTCCATCCAGAGAATTTAACTACACTTAAGGCGGACACACCCGCTTCTATTACGGAAGATTGCATTCCGTTAGTAATGCTACTTCCAATCTCACCATAAAAATGTTATTTTTAGTTTGAAGATATTCTCTAGTGCTTCGTGCACTCAACAGTTATCTTTTAAAAGTAACAGAAAAAAGCTCGTAAGTGAATCCTTCTCTTGAAGATTGAACTGTTTAATCCGTAATTTCAAGTGTAAAAAAATGTCTCGGCTTTCATTATAAAATGGTCTCACTTGGCCATCCATTTCAGCAATAATTTTCCTACGGCTTTGTAGTGCGCAACCCAGGATTTGGTAAAAACGTTTTTCAAATTTACGGTGAGATTGCTTACATTTTCGTTGACATTCCCAACGCCAACAGAATTATACAACACAAAAAGTGAGTTTACGTAGGAAGATATTGATGATTTTTTTTCTTTTAGTATACACATTGTCGCTAAGGCCTCATTTACAGAGACGCGGGGCGTCGCGCGGCGCGTGCAGCGTGGCGTCGCGCGGCGCGTCGGACGTTTTCGCTGTTTACGGAGAGGCGGCGCGTGAAGCGGCCCGCGTCATTGCACGCGTAAACACAAATATATGGCAATATACGATGTTGTTCATAGAGACGCGAGGCGGGCAGAGTGGCGGTGCCCGCCGCGTTGCCCACCGCGTCGCCCGCGGCGACTTTTTAAGCGTGTAAGGGCGCACGCGGCGGGCATCCCTGCGGCGCACGCGCAGTACTCAATAAAACCGACTATTTCGATGTTGTTTACTATATAATCAAAAGTTGTAGTAGACATCCGTGTATAACCATGAAATACATCATAACCACTTTCTCTTATTGACCTATAAATTATTGCATATTCCCTAAACTTTTCGTGTTCCGATGCTCTAAACTGGGCAATTCTTATATTAAATAATTCACGTTTATCGTAAAATTTAAAAAAAGTCGATGATATTGTAGTCCATTGTGACAGTAAATACGTCTGCGTTGTGCCATTTCCAAATAAGATAGGCAGAAGGTTCCGCCGCGGGCACCGCTTCATCGAGAATTGCCGCCGCGTGCGCCGCCGCGGTGAACGCCGCGTGCCACGCGTCGTTGCCCGCCGCGGGCTCGCCGTAAAGAACGCTCCATTTCAAACAAACGCGTGTAAAATCGCCTCTCCGTAAACGCACTCATACAACGCTATATGTTTGAATTCAGTGCGGGCCGCGCCGCCCAAAGCCACGCGCGACCCCCCGCGTCTCCGTAAATGAGGCCTAAAAGCTTTTCTCTCTATATCTAACTTAAAAGTAAAGTGAGTTATACAAAAACACTATAAGTTTAAATTGAAACAGTAGCGCCCAATAGTAGAAGACAACGACGATAAAGTAAAAGTGAAATTGAAGAATGACTATCATTATGCAATCGAGCATTGCTTTAAGAGAAGTTGTCGAAGCTACTTACATAAAAACATAAACACATTCAGACTATGGTTCCGTGTGGTACCACACGTAAAGAATCCAAGATCCAATTTTACCACCATACTGCGATCGCCAACCCTCCTGCCAAGCGTGGCGATTATGGCAAAACCCCTCCCTTTGAGAAGTGGACGTTTTTCAACTGAACTTTTTCTTCTTGTTCTCTTCAAGTCCATGTCACCTCAACTAATTAGTCCATTACTTCGTATTTCTATATAAATATTTTAATTCACAAAGTGGGTGAGCATTACGCAGCTCCTATATTTTCAAGCTTGTATTTTACCAGGCGCTCGTCTGTTCTCAGACTGTATTGTATTAATACCAGTTAATAAGGTTAGGGCACTTCAAACACCACGCTACTGGCTCATTTAAATTATACAAGTTTTGGTACCAATCTTTTGTCAGTTATTAAATATAAACACGTGATTGTACTGCTTTCACCTAATAAACATTATACGAAAGATACATATAGTACATGTAGAGAGTAAAACTAGTATCTATATGTGGCACTCTGATCAATGTTCATAACATCCATAATTATTCGACTACGACAAGTTTAGGCCTTGATATTTTGTCTCTAGAAAGGAGATGTTTCATTTTCGGCCATCAGATGTACATTTATCGAAAATGAGGAAAAAATATCACAAATTGGGGAAAAATATTCTCTGGTGAATTTGAGCCTGATATGTTGTGTACAAAAAATAATAGTTTTTCAATTATTGCCATGTTTTATTCAACATGGCGTCTCGTTTGCTTGCACACTTCATTCGTTCTGAAATCATGTCTCATCAAACAATGTTAAGTAGAAAATAATTAAAAAATCTGTGTATTCTTGTAGTGTTAAAAATAAATTACTATTATTGACTTATAAATATTTTTGAGTAAACATAATCAAGTGTGACTATTTCATCGTTACAAAAATCTTTAGTCTCCATTTTTGAAGTGTGTTTCTAAACGAATTCAAAATAACAGCTTGCTGACTCTTAGGACAGACGTCAAACATTTTTAATTTTTATTTTGTACATAAAAACTATTTCATAATATGAAAAAAATGTTACTTTATTCTATTCAGGAGTAAGTTACCCAGCTTCGCTAAACGGTACACGTTATGGCCGGAGCCCCATATAAAAATGAAACATCTCCTTTCAACTTTATTTTTATGGTTGTATTGTTCGCTTTAAAAAATCAAATTGGGTCAAGACCAGAATTTTATTGTAAACTTGATGCTATACAATGCTGAGACGATTCTGTCAAAGACAGGAAGTGTCACAAACTATCCGTCAATATTTATAGTCCTGGCGGGATTCCGTCGATCCTGCATTCGACTGTTTTTCATTCGCTATTTAAATAGTATTCTTTCACAGCTATTTGCTCGTGGTCTAATCTCCACAAACGTTTCCTACTAGCTTTGTTTTCTTAACTCAATTTTGTTAGTTTTATTCGTAAAATTAGTTTCTACTGAAATGTTCGCTAAAACACAAATTGACAGCTCACAGTAAAATTATCTGCAATCACATTTTTATAAAAGAAAATGTTATTTCTTCAAAATTTTGTCCAAAGCCAAGCGGAGGGTAAAACTCGTAAACATTCTAGGGGAACAATATGTAAATACCAACTAAATTTTTAGACATAACAACATTTTCTGCATTTTCCAAAAGATTACCTCGGTTAGGCATCCAGGTACAATGTTTGACGAAATTGAAGGTTAAAAGATCTTTCATTTCCATCGGGCAAATAAAAGGAATGCTTTGTACGCCTTACTAAAGAATTCTTCTCAATTTCACTAATTTAAAGGTGGATATTAGACTCCGTTTTAATCAATATGACACCCGCATAGCGTGCCTAAAAGAAATCTGAAACTCTCAAAGAATGCGACCTACCTGCGAACTCCGTCACGCTTAAGGTCATGGTACATTATACCGGCACCCCGACGGCATGGCTCCAAACCAGGAATTAACTTGTCATTCCATTTAGAGCATTAAATCGTGTGTAGTATAATATATTTCATAATGTCAATATGAAAAAGCTAACGGCGGGCAGTCAGCGCGCTTGCCGCTACCATACAACTCGACTCGCAGCCCGCGTCCTTCAAGCGAGTGGACCATGTGTTTACAGCGCGCCGACCGCATGCTTACTACGCGCCGACTCCGAGTTGCCAGCGAAACGTCGTCATTGCGCCGTCGTCGTCGCTCGCGCACCACCGTCGCCTCACGTGCATCGCTGCATCCTCCCTCTAGTCTCGAATCAGGTTTAAGACAGTGGATATGCTTTGCTACGACTCTAACATGAATAAAGAAAAACTAAATATCTCAGGAAGTACGAAGATGCCATATAACAATTGTGTTCGCGGTGACAACAAGCTTGTACCTCGCGGCCAGCGCGCGGCCTGCGAGCTTGCACCTCGCGGCCAGCGCGCGGACTGCGAGATTGCAAGTCGTGGCCGACACGTAGTTAGCGCACTGGCAGCTAGCTGTAGCCTAAATTCGAGGAGACGCGGTGCCGGTATAATGTGCTCTAACCTTTAATGTGAAAGAGGTGCTACAAAAAATGACGTCGGCCTTGTCACTATGTCCCGCTAAAGTTCAGCGTCGCCCACGCAGCATCAACACCATCTCATCTAAAGTGTACTCAATGTAAATATTTACTTTTTATTTCACGTCTCAATTTATGCTATTTACATATCGACGACTATTTATAAATACGCTCTACTTATCATTTGGAAAACGATGAAATTAGACTATTTATGTGGAAAACGGGTCTGGTACGAGACTTATCATGATCGTTAGAAACGTCTGACACGCCCTCCCGCTCCGCCCAGAGCGGGAGAAGTCATTTGATGATTTCCCATCCTGAACAAAAAAAAAAAAATCGTTAGAAACATATCTACCTACGATTTGCGGTAAAAGACAATGTGTTTCTCACACAATAACATACATTTATTCATTCCTATGGGAAAAACTTGAGAATTACGTCAACCGACAGTTTCGCTAGGTTGAAGAAAGTCAAAACGTACAATTTAAACATTATTAAGAACATAGATCTTAAATAACTTTTTCAAAGTTGGAAGAGGTTTTGATGCCTTCCTTAAGGAAGGATCCTTATACGTTGCAGTTCGTTGGGTTCGAACCCAACCAGGCACTTTGTGTAAATTATTTCACCACCACTGCACTCAAAATGGTGAAGAAAAACAACGTGAAGAAACCGGCATCTCCTAGAACCAAAAAATCGAAGATATGTGACATCCATCATATAACCAACCCGCACTGGGTTCGCGAAATGGATTAGGTATAGCCCACTTCCTGGCCTATTTCACAGCAATGTGAACATTATGCATAGAGTCATAGAGTCCCCTCATATGTGACAGTCTTTCTACCTTAGTTTGTCTTCGGTGCTCTTAAAAATATACGGTTACCCTGTTTGGTCATGCGCGTTTCATTTTTCATGAATATTATAAATGTTACCTAACTATTAATCTAGTAACTTGTCGGGTACCACAAAGATACTCACCACACTTTTTTTATTTTGTAACCATACCTTAACAGCATTATATCGACACCTCGGGGTAGAAAGGTCGTATAAACCATTTTACCCAAAATGAGTTATGAATGCAGTCTTATTCAGAATTTTCCGCTCTATCGATTAGTTTATGTGACGCTTGTAAATTCGCAAAAAAATGGTTGTTACGGCCCAGATTACTTCAACGTCTAAACAGAGTTTTTGTTGGAATTTATGATGTAAGAACCAAAATTACTTTTTTTGCTATGATCATTGGGAGTAATGCCATATTTTCTAAAACATTACAATGTAACAACTCAAATAATTAATTATAGGATGTATAAACCATTTTTCTAAAAAACATTGGTCGTAAATCCACGCTAACTTCTAAACTAAGAGACTGACAATAAAATAAGGTTTTCAATTCCAAAAAACTTAACGAATTAACAAATCTCACTTAATAGGGTCAATATACCTATAAGAACAAAAAAGTTATTAGCCAAAATGTTTTTAAAATTTTGTTTTTTGCTCGTCCTGTTAAGTAGGGTTTATGGCTTTTACTACCTTTCTACCCCAAGGTAGCGATTATATATCTTCTATCATCTTAAAACAAATTAACTTTAACAAGACCAATAGCCGATAGTTATCAATAAATAACTAAATTAGATACGAACTGCGTAGAGCATCTAACAAATATAAAAACCATAAACAAACAGCGCTTGTCTGGAACTTTATACTTCGGAAACATGAAACTCTTTGGGAAAGATTCTGTAACATGGAAATATCGTTTCATTACGCGAGTTATCTAGATATTGAAAATATTACGTTTGATATGTTTCTACTTAACTTTCACGTGTATAATTTCAGGGTTGAACTGAAGTTATTTAAGGGTGTCTAAAATTTCGTAATAATTATTCGGCATTTGCCATAATGTACGGTTGAATGTCCAGATTGCATGTGGTGCCAGACGTTAAGAATAGCACCATCCGTTTTCTTCCCGTGGGTGTCGTAAGAGGCGACTAAAGGACTGGAGAATGGGCAGCAGCGTTCTCTATGCATTTTACCACCATACTGCGATCGCCAACCCGCTTGCCAAACGTGGGGATTATGGCAAACCATCCCAAATTGGGGGAGGCCTATGTCCAGCAGTGGACGTTTTTTGGCTGAAATGGTGATGAATGATGACGCTATAATGTCGATCGTACAAATTAAAAGTGGATGTCATATCTAGTTTCTTATCTGTGAACTTCGAATGTGCAAACTATCGCAAAATATAAACAATTTAAAATAGGATAATTTTTTAACTGCATCAAAATATAAAATGAGATAAATCAAAAATCGTCGCCAAATCACGTAACTTGGATCGTATACAAGAAAAATAACTGTTTATAACGTTTTTGTTTTTCGAACGTGGAAATTGATTGTAATCGGTTTTTAGTTCAACATCCCAAAATGAATAAATTAATCAAATGAATAATTATGAACATTCCTTTATCCGTGAGTGGAAGTCCTTGTTAAAAATCAAAGAATATGAAAATATGGAGGCACTAATATTATTACAATAGTAAGGCATAACGATTTAACATACTAAGTTGATCCTAATGAACTAAGGCTTGGGACTGCCCCAAAGCATAGCACGCCTGGTTGATCCTGACGAACCGCTGACCTCAAAGCATAGCTCGCCTCGACTGATTTGCTAGTCTAGAAATCCAAGGATTCTATATCGCTGGCAGGAGCGACCCAAAGGCTCCTGTTAATTAGGCCGGAATCCGACAAAAAGGGCCGGAAGCTAGTTCTACACCTACGAAAATAGTAATTGGGTATTACACCCAAGAGAAGGCTAAGAATTCCACTGAGAGGGCAAATCAGGAAACGATACCTAATTCGAAGGAGTAAGTATGTATGTTTCTATTACAGACTACAAACATGAAGCCTGGTGATGTACATTCGTTTTAATTAACATGGTACAATTTAAAATTATGATTCGAAAATTCGATTGGATTCAGTAAATATTTATCAGCAACTGACTTTTCTTCCAATATTCAAATGAGTTGCTTGTTAAAGTCAAAATTCGGAGTCTCTTTGCAGCAAATCTTTCGGGAGTTACATATTTTATTTATTTATCACTCACAGCATACACATTCAACATCGTCTTATTATAGTGTTACCTACATAATAATAAACTACATACTTAATTTAAACTTAACTGTGATATTACAGCCACAAAAACATTTTGCGCCGACTACAAATAAATTGGTTTCTGGGCAGGAGCACGAATGAATTAGCATTAGAATTGAAACTTTGAAGTTGAAAACTTTAAAATTAGCAATGGCAATTTCTACAATGAAACCGTGAAATTCAATATACCTTAAGATTTTTGCGAAGAAATTTTGAATTTTGCGGGCTTTCTCTTTAAGTAATAGTAGAATTTGAAAGTTTGGAAATTCTAATTCTGAATTTAGAAACCGTTAGTCCACTGCTGTTAAGCGCCTCAAAAGATGAACAGATCCGTAGTTACAAAGCCTTGTCTTAACGAATAAGAGGTTTAGAGACAAACAATGTAATAGTGTCAACAATTGTCTCATGGTTCCCCATAACAATGCCTCTTACCCTTAGGAGCAAAATTTTGAGGTCATTTGAAGGTAATTGTCTGTTTAATCGTAGCTAATAAGTAGAGGCAGCTGTGTTCATCTGTTGTTTCTGAAAGCTTCGAGAACAGAACGATAACGATAAAAATCGTGGGAAATGGGAACAGTCTTAGATAATAAAAGTAAATATGATAAGACGAATTAATATCTCTTATTAACAGTCGAATTGATTAACAGTTCCTACATACAAAAATCTACTGTCAACGGATCAAGGTATATTTTTTTAAATATTTTGTTGCGGTATTGAATTTACACAAAAATGTCAAATGTTTTTTAATGTGTTAATACTTTAATTAATTCTGACATTAAAATGTGATATAGAGATAAAAATTATAGGTTTTAATTTTTTTTATTGAATAAAAAACATACAGATGAATTGAGAACCTCCTGATTTTTGAAGTAAGTTAAAAAACAATTAGTAGTCCTTATTTCCGCCGCTAAAACGTTTAATACAATCACATTGATTCAGCATACTCAATATCAGTCCATATAAATCATTTTGCGGAATGGCCTTCCACGTCCGTTGTAACAGGTGAAACAGATTTTCTAATGTGTGTACGGCTACCATATTTATAAGAGCTTTTCTTTGAAGCATATTCCATGTATGGTTAGTAATGGGATTCAAGTCTGGCGAATGAGCAGGCTATGGTAGAACGTTGATATTAGCTGCAGCAAGTGTGTTTGCAACGTCTCTGGTAGTGTATGGACGTGCATAATGAAAATGCAGCACCAAATTGGGTCCGTAACCTTTGATATAATTGTTTCAGTTCGTTCAAATCTGTGCATTGAAATTGCTTCTGATCCAAAGAACTGAACTGCAGTCTTTCCGCCGATGCAAAACACGCTCATATCATAATTGTTCTACTCCTGTACTGACTGCCTGGCACGAACGAATTCGAAGGGAAAATCGCTTGCAGAAGTGAGTAACGGAACGTGAGCTCGATCTATATTCACTATTTATTAATATTTTTACCATTTAATTTATTAATATTTTTTTTTATAAATTTAAGAATAAGATTAAATTTATTTTGTAATATAAGATATATATTATCATGTGATATTATATCTTATGGTTTAATTATATTAAGAATTTGAATTTCTGTTTTAATGATTATAGCTAGAGAAAGATTATATAAAATAAATTTTTTTTTAATTTTTTTTTTATTTAATGTTATTTTTTTATTGATTATATTATATTTAACTTTTAGAGTGATAAATATATTTATATTTTATTTATTTTTTGAGGGTAGTTTAATTCCTACTTTACTTTTGATTATTGGTTGAGGTTATCAGCCTGAACGAATTCAGGCTGGAATATATTTATTATTTTATACTTTATTTGTTTCTCTGCCTTTATTAATAGGTATTTTTTATGTATTTAATGAAATAAATTGTATAATAATATATTTTTTAAAATTTTAAAATTTAAATATATATTTATTATATTTTTCAATAATTATAGCTTTTTTAGTGAAGATGCCTATATATTTTGTTCATCTATGATTGCCTAAGGCTCATGTTGAAGCTCCTGTTACAGGTTCTATGATTTTAGCTGGTATTATATTAAAATTAGGGGGTTACGGGTTATTACGTTTATTAATTTTTTTACAAGAAATTAATTTAAAATTAAATTATATTAGAATTGTTATTAGATTAATTGGTGGATTTTATATTAGATTAAAATGTTTTTGTCAGGTTGATATTAAATCATTAATTGCTTATTCTTCTGTTGCTCATATAAGAATTGTTATTAGAGGAATTATGGTTATAAATTATTGAGGATTTATTGGATCTTATATTTTAATAATTGGTCATGGTTTATGTTCATCTGGGATATTTTGTTTAGCTAATATTAGATATGAGCGTTTACATAGACGAAGACTATATATTAATAAAGGTATAATAAATTTTATACCTTCAATAAGATTATGGTGATTTTTATTATTATCTTCAAATATAGCAGCCCCTCCAAGATTAAATCTTATAGGAGAAATTAGTTTAATCAATAGATTAATAAGATGATCTTGAATTTCTATATTAATATTAATATTAATTTCTTTTTTTAGAGCTGGTTATAGATTATATTTATATTCTTTTGTTCAACATGGTAAATATTATTCAGGAATTTATAGTTATTATACAGGT
This sequence comes from Aporophyla lueneburgensis, assembly GCA_932294355.1. Classification (NCBI taxonomy): domain Eukaryota; kingdom Metazoa; phylum Arthropoda; class Insecta; order Lepidoptera; family Noctuidae; genus Aporophyla; species Aporophyla lueneburgensis. The sequence continues at coordinate 11,822,825 of OW028746.1, read as the reverse complement.
GTTTCTCGGGAGTATTTAATATTAATATTACATTGATTACCTTTAAATATTTTAATTTTAAAAATTGATTGTGTAATAATTTGATTTTATTTAAATAATTTAAAAAAAATATTGATTTGTGGTGTCAAAAATATGAAAATTCATTTTAAATTATTAATAATATAAAATATTCAATTTGTTTTATTTCATTTATTTTTTTATTATTATTAAGAATAATAAATTTTTTTTTTATAATTTATTTTATTATAAATGATTTAGTTATTTTAATAGAATGAGAAATTATTTCTTTTAATTCTATAACAATTATTATATCTATTTTATTTGATTGAATATCTTTATTATTTATAATGTTTGTTTTTTTAATTTCTTCTGTTGTTATTTATTATAGAAAAAGATATATAAGATCTGAGTTAAATTTAATTCGATTTATTATTTTAGTTTTAATATTTGTTTTTTCAATAATATTATTAATTATTAGTCCTAATATTATTAGAATTTTATTAGGGTGAGATGGTTTAGGGTTAGTTTCTTATTGTTTAGTAATTTATTACCAAAATTTAAAATCATATAATGCAGGTATATTAACAGCATTAAGAAATCGTATTGGGGATGTTTTAATTTTGATATCAATTTCTTGAATAATAAATTATGGTAGTTGAAATTATATTTTTTATTTAGAATTTATAAAAAATGATTGGGAAATGAAAATAATTGGTAGATTAATTATTTTAGCTGCTATAACAAAAAGTGCTCAAATTCCTTTTAGATCTTGATTACCTGCTGCTATGGCAGCTCCTACTCCAGTTTCTGCTTTAGTTCATTCTTCTACTTTAGTTACAGCTGGAGTATATTTATTAATTCGTTTTAATATATTATTGTTAGATATGTTTTTTTTTAAATTATTATTATTATTATCAGGATTAACAATATTTATAGCTGGAATTTCTGCTAATTATGAGTTTGATTTAAAAAAAATTATTGCTTTATCAACTTTAAGACAATTAGGATTAATGATAAGAATTTTAAGTATAGGTTTACCTGATTTAGCTTTCTTTCATTTATTAACTCATGCTATATTTAAAGCTTTATTGTTTATATGTGCTGGGGTAATTATTCATATAATAAATGATATTCAGGATATTCGATTTATAGGTGGTATTAGAATATATATTCCTTTAACATCTTTATGTATAAATATTTCCAATATAGCTTTATGTGGTATTCCTTTTTTAGCAGGATTTTATTCAAAGGATTTAATTTTAGAATTAGTAAGATTTAGAAATTTAAATTTAAGATTTTTTTTTTTATATTATGTTTCTACTGGTTTAACTATATTTTACACTCTTCGTTTAAGAATATATTTAATAGTAAATGATTTTAATTTATTAAGAATTTATAATTTATATGATGAAGATTATGTTATATTAAAGAGAATATTTGTTTTATTGTTTATAAGAATTATTAGAGGGAGATTTTTAAGTTGAATAATTTTTTCTTACCCTTATATAATTTATTTACCTTTTAATTTAAAAATAATAGTAATTTATGTTAGATTAATAGGTGGATTTTTAGGTTATTTAGTTAGAAATATAAAAATTTATTCAATTAATAAATTTATTTCAACTTATAATCTAAGAAATTTTTTATGTTTTATATGATTTATGCCAAATTTATCTACTTATAGATTAAATTATAATTTTTTAAATTTTGGTCATAATTTATTAAAAAATATTGATTTAGGTTGAAGAGAATTATATAGAGGGTTTGGTATAATAAAAATTTTAAAAAAATATTCTATATTTTATAATTTTTACCAAATTAATAATTTCAAAATTTATTTATTTAGATTTATTATTTGAATAATGATAATTTTATTAATATTATTATTTAATAATTAATTTAAATAGCTTATATACAGAGTGTAATATTGAAGATATTAAGGAGATAAAATTATCTTTAAATAAATAAAATATAAATATATATATATATATATATATATATATATATTTACATCCAGGAACTCATTTGGCGTCAAGCATGTTGCGCATCATTACGACGTCCACCAGTTCTGCTAACATTTTTTATAATCTGTTGATGAATATTGCTTAGTTTTTTGATTTCCTACTCCATCCTATACTTAATTTTCTTGCTCATTTATTTGCGGCAATATTCTTCTTGTAGTTAGGCCCAAACATTTTTGGACCCCGCACAATAGTGAAGCTTTATTGACCTCCTACGTATATCAATATTATTAATCTATTGCGTGGATATTTTTACGTCCAAATCAGACGGTTGGGATTTCAAAGTGCGACGTTGCCAGCATTATGATTCGTTTATTTATACTTATCTCTTTCTTTCACGGAGTCTCGCAAAACGCATTGTCTATTCTAAGTAAATATTTTTTTAGTTCACGGTTGACCGCTGACTTATTTGGACTATTCTCATTTTTAACCGACTTCAAAAAAAGGAGGAGGTTATCAATTCGACTGTATTTTTTATATATTTTTTTTATTTTTGTTAACTCATAACTTTTGACTGGGTGAACCGATTTTGATGATTATTTTTTGAATGACAAATGAACGAATAACGCGATTAGATTAGTGCAGAGTATCTACCATAACTAAAGAGTTAAAAATAAAAACACACATCCACCTTATGGGTTTTGATTTTAATAGTCAGATAAAAGTTCTCTATCCTGACTTAAGGAATGAAAGCCTAAATACAGAGACACAGTATTGAAAATTATTAATCGTGTTTTTAACCGACTTCAAAAAAAGGAGGAGGTTATCAATTCGACCGTATATTTTTATGTTTGTTACCTCATAATCATAACTCTTTTGACAGGGTGAACCAATTTTGATGATTTTTTTTTTAATTTGAAAGCTGGTGTTTCCCTAATTTAATGGTTACATTTTAATTTGGATACTCGGACAGTGGGGTCCATGTGAAAACTATATAAGTCTTAAATTTGCATTAAGTATTTGTGCGACAAATAAACGAATAACGCGATTAGATTAGTGCGGGGTATCTACCATAACTAAATAGTTACAAATAAAAACTTTTTAGTTATGGTAGATACTTCGCACTAATCTAATCGCGTTATTCGTTCATTTTTGTATACCTATACAAGATGTTACTACTGCTGTGGAATCAATCGTTCTTCCTCATCGTACGAAGGAACCCTAATATTAGCATGAGTTTACTACGGGTTTTTCTAAGTTTAATTTGACTAGATTCAAAGAGTACTATTAACTAGATTTTTCTGATAATATAATATTATTCACAGCCTGTAATCGCCCACTGCTGAGCGTATCTTCGTGGTACTACAAAAGCGTGGCAGCCCCAACAGCATCCTGAATGCATTGTTGCACTGGACACGAAGAGCATTAACAGCTTTTTGAGTTAAACTAGTCCAAACGCTACACGAGTAAAAAACTATTAGGTACATCTCACTGATAATGCTCTTCGCTCCCGGTATTCATTGATCCGATCTAGATTGTTCCTCAAATCCTCCGCTACAATACGCATATGACACCACCATTTAAAGTGACAGTAGGGTATCTCTCTGCGCCTTTATTGGCCACCTTAACGATAAGCAACTGACTTTTGTCCGTGTTATATCTAAAACCATGCTCCTCAGCGTAACGCTCACAAACTTTATTAAATTTTCTGAGACCTGCCATAGACGGGCTCAGCAGCGCCATGTCATTAGCGTAGCTAATGTTATTAAATGCTAGCCCATCTATGTAGCAGCCAGCATGCAAACTGCTGAGCTCGAGAATAAGCACATTTATATATAAATTAAACAGCTTAATCCACCCTGTCTAACTCCACATTCCATCACGTACTCATCCAACCGTCCATTTGCCCATTTTACACATTTCATTTGATGTGTGTACCAGTTTTTAAAAACACTCATCAATTCACTGGGCACACACAATTTAGACCATAACTTGTCACAAAACACCATGTCAAATGCCTTTGACATAGGTATCCAAGAAACAGGCAAAAACAGGAGTCTTATTTCCTGTATAATATTTTACAGTCTTTTTATACATAAAATTGCAGTTTCCGTAGATAAGCCCTCTCTGAACCCATGTTGAGCATCATGGAGCTTGACATCATTCTTTAAGGCCTCCCCCACATTAGGCGTGCGCGATCCTCGGGCGTGTGAGTAGCGCGAGCGCCGAGCGCGCGTCGCGAGCGCGTCGCGAGCGCGCCGCGTGAGCGTCGCGTTTAGCTGCCCTGCGGCGCGCTCGCGGCGCGCACGCGGCGCTCGCCTTGGCGTTTAACCCCCTTCAGTCAAGTCAGTCACAATTTGAACAATTTTTGTTTCAAAATCCACACTATCCACACTAATATTATAAATGCAAAGTAACTCTGTCTGTCTGTCTGCCTGTCTCGCTTTCCTGCTAAAACTACTGAACCGATTTAAATGAAATTTGGTACTCAGATAGTTTAGAGCCTGAGAAAGGACATAGGCTACTTTTTATTCCATGAATTTGTCTACGTCCGCGATAAACGACATTTACGCAGAAGAAGTCGCGGGCAGAAGCTAGTCTTTTATAAATAAAGTGCTGATTTCTTCCCACACCTTTTTTTTGCAATACGATCACTATACTCCTTTGTAGTCATGTCCCATAATCGCAGGACGATTCTGTATTTCTAGGATAAAGCTTTCGATATTAATTTCACTCGTGACTCTATTTTTAACGTGTGTCAACACAACACTGCCCACCATGTGACTGACCGAAACAGTAGCAATATACAACAAGTTACCAGAATCCATAAGGACAGAGAAAAAAGCCATCTATTTACTAATAAATTAAAAAAGCTGCTGTTAAGCAAATGTTATTATAGCGACAACGAAATTTTAAATGATAAATCCCTGAAATTAGTTTAAAAAAGTCCAAAGCATGTATTTCATCTATTTTTAATTACTATTTTAGAATAAAGCCTCCTACAAACCGGCGCGACGCGGCAGCGCGACGCGACACTCGTAGAACAATTTTTATGTGAACTTCATGGAAATTGTTCTACAAGAATCGCGTCGCGCTGTCGCGTCGCGCCGGTCTGAATAAGCCTTAAGTTACATTATAAGATAATCAATAGGTCCTCCTCTCTACCTACTGTATTTTCCTTTGCTGTGCCCGACAGGATCCACAATTGTTTCTAAATAAAATGTTTTACCACCTAAGCATATACATTGTGAAATGCAATAAAGTATTGAGTATTGAGTATTGTAGCGGGCGAAGGGGTAAGAACGCGACTCGAGCGCCGCGTGCGCGCCGCGAGCGCGCCGCGAGCGCGCCGCAGGGCAGCTAAACGCAACGCTCACGCGGCGCGCTCGCGACGCGCTCGCGACGCGCGCGCGGCGCTCGCGCTACTCACACGCCCGAGGATCGCGCACGCCTAATGTGGGGTCAGCCTAAAAGAGAGAGAGATTGGTCTGCAGTTAGCTTTATCTGATATATCACTAGTCTTATTTTTTACATTAGGAACTTCAATAGTTTTCATCATATCCTTTGGCAGATAAGCGTGCGACACACAACAATTATAAAACAAAGCCAGTACCCTGGGCAAATGGATACCAGCGTTCTTTAAGTGTTCCACACTGAGCCCGTCGTGTCCCGGGGATTTTCCGCGCTTCATATGTACCAATACATTCTCTACTTCTTTTACTGTATAGGTACCTTGAAGAAGGTCGCTCAAGTTCACCGTCGTCTGAGTTATGCAAAAAAGACAGTCTCGCGAGGTCTACAACTCACAGAGCTACTAGTGTACCTGATTATAAGTTATCTGATCGTTGCGAAACCCTTCCAGGGTCCTTATATCTTACGCCGGGGCTTAACTCCACTGCCGCGAGAAATCACGGTACAGCGGACAGAGCTCCGGTGGGATCTCATGGCGTCATGGAGAGTACGATTGTCGCAACTCAGCGCTGGGCACGCCACAATTACGGCGATAAGTCCCCTCTTTGAGGAGTGGCTAGAGAGGCGCCACGGCGCGGCGTCCTCACCTTCCACCTGACGCAGGGTCACGGTTGTTTCGGGAGGTTCCTGTTCAGGATAAGGCGGGAGGAAACGCCCGGGTGTCACCATTGTGTGGATCACCCGGAGGACAGGGTGGAGCATATGGTAGAGGTCTGCCCGACTTGGGCGGCAGTAATGCTCGCGAAGGAGGAAGCAGAACGCGTGAGAGAGAGGCAAATTTCGCGCCCTCACGCCCCTAATCGCCGCAGGAGGAGACGCCCTGGGCATCGGGAATCGCAGGCCGATTTCCGGCCATCGTAGGCGCGGGCTTGCGGTCGGTGAGCAATGGGTAGCTCGCCATCCGATAGGGACCAGACCCGGGTTGACGGTGCGTTGTGTTCCACGTGCACCTCAAAGAGATGTCAGCGGAATTGACCGGGTTCACTAGGGCTGATGCCTGCCAGGGTTGCGAAGAAGTCCGAAAGGGAGATCGTGGCCCCCGGCAACATGGTAACAAAAGGAACACGGGTGGGTTTTAGTCAGTAAGAGTCTGACACGCCCTCCTGCTTCGCCCCGAGCGGAAAAGTTATTTGATAATTTCCCACCCAAAAAAAAAAGAAAAAAGTGTCCTTGTATGCTAGGCTTAAGTACTTGGTTGCAAATAAAATGATTTATGATTTATTTATCTGAGACGGCGATGGGTCATACATTCATAATGGGAGCTTATGCATTTATAGGAAAAGGAAAAAGTGCTATTAGATTCATATATACAGACGTCAAATATCGTACAATATGAAAAGTATGCATCAAACCGACATCCGTATAAGTGTCGCGTAACTTTGAAGCTATATACGGACGTCAGTTGACAGTATATACTATTCATGCCGCACCATATTCAACGTCCAATTATTTTTCTAACGTTGTGCCATAGATTCATGTATAAGGACGTCAAATATCGTACAGTATGAAAAGTATGCATCAAACCGACATCCGTATAAGTGTCGCGTAGCTTTGAAGCTATATACGGACGTCAGTTGACAGTATATACTATTCATGCCGCACCATATTAGACGTCCGATTATTTTTCTAACGTAGTGCCACAGATTCATGTATACGGACGTCAAATATCGTACAGTATGAAAAGTATGCGTCAAACCGACATCCGTATAAGTGTCGCGTAACTTTGAAGCTATATACGGACGTCAGTTGACAGTATATACTATTCATGCCGCACCATATTCGACGTCCGATTATTTTTCTACCGTAGTGCCATAGATTCATGTATACGGACGTCAAATATCGTACAGTATGAAAAGTATGCATCAAACCGACATCCGTATAAGTGTCGCGTAGCTTTGAAGCTATATACGGACGTCAGTTGACAGTATATACTATTCATGCCGCACCATATTCGACGTCCGATTATTTTTCTAACGTAGTGCCACAGATTCATGTATACGGACGTCAAATATCGTACAGTATGAAAAGTATGCGTCAAACCGACATCCGTATAAGTGTCGCGTAGCTTTGAAGCTATATATGGACGTCAGTTGACAGTATATAGTATTCATGCCGCACTATATTCTACGTCCGATTATTTTTCTAACGTAGTGCCATAGATTCATGTATACGGACGTCAAATATCGTACAGTATGAAAGGTATGCGTCAAACCGACATCCGAATAAGTGTCGCGTAGCTTTGAAGCCATAAACGAACTTCAGTTGACGGTACATACTATTCATGCCGCACCATATTCGACATCCGTGTATTTTTCTACAGTCGCAAGGAAAAATAATGAAATAAACACACATAAATTTAAGATTACTTTTTTATTAGAGACAGATGGGTTACCCTATAGGTATGACAGGTGAAAACAATTTAAATAGTTTTCTGTATTTATAAAACTTTAAAAATCAAACCCTAAAAATTACGTAAAATAATTAGTATTATTCAACGTATTAATGACAATTTACTTTTGTGACTTTCAGATCTAACATAATTAATTTTAAGAAAATATTAGATACTAGCTTTTGCCAGCGGCTTCGCCCGCGTGGAGGTCGGAAATTATCCCGCGGGAACATACTACCGGGATAAAAAGTAGCCTATGTCCTTTCTCAGGCTCTAAACTATCTGTGTACCAAATTTCATTTAAATCGGTTCAGTAGTTTTAGCAGGAAAGCGAGACAGACAGACAGACAGAGTTACTTTCGCATTTATAATATTAGTGTGGATTAGATTGTTGTATTGTTATTAGGTGTGCTAAGCGTATTCCGAACATATAATATAATCAAAATCATATAATCGACTTCAAATAGCTGTATAATTTACGGATGGCCAACACCTGATTTTCACAAGTGAGGGCACAATACTTATTTTGCAACCGAGCGTCAAATAAGCAGCGATACGTATGTGGCAACTTCGGCAAACTGTGTATAACTGATTTGTTGTTTTCATTTATAAAATATTTCGAACCGTTCAAATACAGTCGGTTTGGCAACGTCGCAATTGGACGCCAAATAATCGGCTTTATCGAAAGTGTCTTAGATGAGTATACGCACTGTCGATATACGCGCTACACGAGCGACGCACCGTTGATGCGGGATTTCGCGGAAGTTTTAGGTATACAAATGCAAGCGCTTCAGTGATTTTTGGCCTTCCGGCAATTTTTGTTGTACAGGTCGCTAGAGCCAAAAGGACCAAAGTAACACTGACTAAAAAAGTGGCGTCCGGTATGCGGACGTCTAAAGCCGGTGGACGCCAGATTAAATGCATTTCGGGCTATGTGGGACGCCATATCATTAGCAGGATAAATATATATATATATATATATATATATATATATATATATTTAAATATTTATAAAAATATATTTATTTTATTTTTACAATGAAAATGTAAGGTTTTAATTAAACTATATAAATAGAAATATTAATGGAATTTAACCACTAAAAATTAAGTTAGCAGCTTATTTTTAATCTTTATATTTCATATTTAATTGGAATAATAATTCAATTTTATCATTAACAGTGATATACCTCTTTTTGGTTTCAATTAATTTATTATTTTTAATTAAATAAATAAGGAGTTTATTAACTCTTTCTTTTAAGTCGAAATTAAATGCAAAATTGCTTCTTATTTAAGATAAATTAATTAAATTAATATTTTTTGAATGCAAATCAAATGTTTTTTTAAACTATAATCCTATTTATTTTAATTAATTTAATTAGTTCAATTTAATATATTTTGATTTCATTCGTGGTATAGTCCAATTAATAAAATAAAAATAAAGAATATTCTAATTTTAGTTCAAAATATAAAATTTACTAATTTAAATAGGGGAATAATAGGGAAAATAAGAGCAATTTCTACATCAAAAATTAAAAAAATTACAGTAATTAAAAAAAAATGTAATGAGAATGGAATTCGTGCTGATGATTTAGGGTCAAATCCACATTCAAATGGGAAACATTTTTCTCGGTCTGAAAAAGTTTTTTTTGATAAAATAATAGATAAAAATATTATAATATTAGAAATTAATATAATGATTAAAAAAATATTTATTATTAAAATGATTATTTATATTAAAACTTATTAAACTTTTTGATTGGAAATCAAATATACTAAATATATTATATAAATAATTAATTTCCCCATCAATAAATAGAAATGTAAAGGAATAATCATACTACATCTACAAAATGTCAATATCAAGCTGCTGCTTCAAATCCAAAATGATGATTTCTAGAAAAATGATTATTTAAATGACGAATTAAACAAATAAGAAGAAATAAAGTACCAATAATTACATGTAATCCATGAAATCCTGTTGCTATAAAAAATGTTGATCCATAAATTCTATCGGCAATGGTAAAGGGAGCTTCAAGATATTCATAAGCTTGAAGAATTGTGAAATAAATCCCTAATATAATTGTAATAAAAAGACCTTGAGTTATTTGTGAATTATTATTTTCTATAATAGCATGATGTGCTCATGTTACTGATACTCCTGATCTAATTAAAATAATAGTATTTAATAGGGGAATTTGAAATGGATTAAATGGAATAATACTAGTGGGAGGTCAAACAGCTCCAATTTCAATATTAGGGGCAAGTCTTCTATGAAAAAATGCTCAAAAGAAAGAAATAAAAAAAAAAATTTCAGAAACAATAAATAAAATTATTCCTCATCGAAGGCCTTTTGTGACTAAAATTGTATGTTTACCTTGCAATGTTCCTTCACGACAAATATCTCGTCATCATTGATACATTGTTAAAATAACAATTAGGTAACCTAAAATTAATAGGTTCATATTAAAATTATGAAATCATTTAACTATTCCTGTAACTATAACTATAACTCCAATTGCTCCTGTTAAAGGTCATGGTCTGTAATCTACTAAATGAAATGGGTGATTAAAATTTGTTTTCATTAATTTACTTCTCTAGAATATAATGTTCTTAAAATAGCAATTACATAGGATTGAATAATTGCTACTGCAGATTCTAACACTAACAATAAAATTTGAATAATAATTAAAAATATAATAAAGTAAGATCTTATTCTAGGGCCAGTTTCTCTTAATAATGTTATTAATAAATGTCCTGCAATTATATTTGCAGTTAAACGAACAGCTAAAGTTCCTGGTCGAATAATATTTCTAATAGTTTCAATTAAAACTATAAATGGTATTAAAACAGAAGGTGTTCCTTGGGGGATTATGTGGATAAATATATGTTGAGAATTATTAATTCACCCATAAATTATGAATCTTAATCATAAGGGTAAAGAGATTGATAAAGATAAAGTTAGATGGCTAGTTCTAGTAAAAATATAAGGAAATAAACCTAAAAAATTATTAAATAAAATAAATGTAAATATTGAAATAAAAATAAAAGTAGATCCTTGAAAATAATTATTTTTTAGTAAGGTTTTAAATTCATTATGGAGTTTCAATAAAATAAAATTTCAAAATAAATAATGACGGTTTGGGATTAATCAAAATGAATAAGGAATAAATAAGATTCCTAAAATTGTTCTAATTCAATTAAATGGAATATTAAATAAGTTAGTAGAAGGATCAAAAATTGAAAATAAGTTACTTATCATTTTCAATTTAAGTTTTTTAATTTTAATCTAAGATTATTTTTTATTAAAATTTTTTTATTAAAAATATAATAATTTATAATATTAAAAATTAAATAAATTAATAAAAAAAAAAAGAAAGAAATTAATCAATTGATTGGTATTATTTGTGGTATAAAAGAATATTACTATAGTAATAATTTAAATTTGACATATTTATGTTATATTATTTAACTAATTCTTTATTTATTTATTTCATTAGAAGTAAATGCTAATTTACTATAAAATGGTTTAAGAGACCAGTACTTGCTTTCAGTCATCTAATGAAGAATAATTATTAATTCAATTAATAAAATTTTTAATTGAAATTCTTTCAATTACAATAGGTATAAATCTATGATTAGCTCCACAAATTTCAGAGCATTGTCCAAAAAAAGTTCCTGGCCGATTGATAAAAAAATTAGTTTGATTTAATCGGCCAGGATTAGCATCTACTTTTACCCCTAAAGATGGGATGGTTCAAGAATGAATTACATCTGTAGCAGTTACTATAATTCGAATTTGATTGTTTATAGGTAAAATAATTCGATTATCTACATCTAATAAACGAAAATTATTAGAATTTATTTCATTAGAGGGGATTATATATGAATCAAATTCAATATTATGAAAATCTGAGTATTCATAACTTCAATATCATTGATGACCAATAGATTTTAAAGTAATTAATGGATTATTTAATTCATCCAATAAATATAATAAACGTAATGAGGGTAAAGCAATAAAAATTAAAGTAATTGCTGGTAAAATAGTTCAAATTAATTCGATTATTTGACCTTCTAATAAAAATCGATTAATATATTTATTAAATAAAAGTCTTGATATTAAATAACCTACTAAAATTGTAATTATAATAAGAATAATTAAAGTATGATCATGAAAAAAAATAATTTGTTCTATTAAAGGAGATGCTCCATCTTGTAAATTAAAATTTGATCATGTTGCAATTTCTAAAAAAAGGATAAACCTTTATAAATGGGGTTTAAATCCATTACATATAATCTGCCATATTAGAATAAATTTCTTAAAATAGGTAATTCATTATATGAATGTTCAGCAGGAGGTAAATTTTGGTATCATTCAATTGAAGAAGATAAATTTAAAGAAAATAAAGCAATTCGTTGATTAATTAATGATTCTCAGATAATAATTAATATAAATATAATAGCTAATAGTGAAATATAAGAACCTAGAGACGAAATAATATTTCAAGAAATATAAGAGTCAGGATAGTCTGAATATCGTCGAGGTATTCCAGCTAAACCTAAAAAATGTTGAGGAAAAAAAGTTAAATTTACTCCAATAAATATTACAAAGAATTGAATTTTTAGTAAATAAGGGTTTAAAGATAAACCTGTAAATAAGGGATATCAATGAATAAATCCTCCTAAAATAGCAAATACAGCTCCCATAGATAAAACATAATGAAAATGAGCCACAACATAATAAGTATCGTGGAGGGTAATATCAATTGATGAATTAGATAAAATTACTCCTGTTAATCCTCCTACTGTAAATAAAAATACAAATCCTAATCTTCATAAAATAGATGGGGAGTAATTAATTTGTGTTCCATGAAATGTAGCTAATCATCTAAAGATTTTAATTCCAGTAGGAACTGCAATAATTATTGTTGCTGAAGTGAAATAAGCTCGAGTATCAATATCTATTCCTACTGTAAATATATGATGAGCTCAAACAATAAATCCCAGTAATCCAATTGCTAATATAGCATAAATTATCCCTAAACAACCAAATGTTTCTTTTTTTCCTCTTTCTTGTGAAATAATATGAGAAATTATACCGAATCCCGGTAAAATTAAAATATAAACTTCTGGATGACCAAAAAATCAAAATAAATGTTGGTATAAAATTGGATCACCTCCTCCAGCAGGATCAAAAAATGATGTATTTAAATTTCGATCAGTTAATAATATAGTAATAGCACCTGCTAAAACAGGTAATGATAATAATAATAAAAATGCAGTAATTCCTACAGCTCAAATAAATAAAGGTATTTGATCAAAAGATAAATTATTTAATCGTATATTAATAATCGTTGTAATAAAGTTAATAGCTCCTAAAATAGAAGAAATTCCAGCTAAGTGAAGAGAAAAAATAGCTAAATCTACAGATCTTCCTCCATGAGCAATATTAGATGAAAGTGGGGGGTATACAGTTCATCCAGTTCCTGCACCATTTTCTACAATTCTTCTTGAAATAAGTAATGTTAAAGAGGGGGGGAGTAATCAAAAACTTATATTATTTATACGAGGGAATGCTATATCTGGAGCTCCTAACATTAAAGGTACAAGTCAATTTCCAAATCCTCCAATTATAATAGGTATAACTATAAAAAAAATTATAATAAATGCATGAGCAGTGACAATAGTATTATAAATTTGATCATCTCCAATTAAAGATCCAGGGTTTCCTAATTCAGCTCGAATTAGTAATCTTAATGAGGTTCCCACTATTCCAGCCCAAATTCCAAAAATAAAATATAATGTTCCAATATCTTTATGATTTGTTGAATAAAGTCATTTTCGCTAAAAATAAAATGGCTGAGTTTAAGCGATAAATTGTAAATTTATTAACGAGAGATTTCTCTTTTATTAAAAATTATTTAGCTTTATATTCACATTAATGATATAAAATTGCAAATTTTAAGGAGTAGAATTTCTATTAAGGCTTAAAGAATAATTTCTTTATAAATAATTTTGAAGATTATTAGTTTATTTTAACTTAAAACCTTAATAAAAAAAAAAAGTTCTAAAAATTATTCCTGTTAAGGAAATAAACGAAAATAGGTTAATTGTTAAAAAATAATTGTTTTTAATAAAAATTTTAAATCATTTTATTTTTAAATAGTTAAATATGAAAGCAGAATAACTAATACGAATATAAAAAAATAATATAACTAATCTTATAATAATAAAAATAAAGGTTATAATATATATATTATTATTAATTAAGAAATTAATAATAATTCATTTAGGGAAAAATCCAATAAAGGGTGGTAATCCACCTATAGAAAGAAAATTAATTAATAAATTAATTTTAATAAAAAAATTTATATTATTAATAAATAGTTGATTAATGTAAAATAAATTCAGGATATAAAATAAAAAACATATAATTCTGATTATAAATGAATATATGAAAATATAAAAAAATCATAAAGTTTCTCTAATTATAATAGATGAAATTATTCACCCTAAATTATTAATAGATGAAAAAGCTATTAACTTACGTAAGGAAGTTTGGTTTAATCCTCCAATAGCACCAATTACAATATTTATAATAATAATGATAATAATAAAATTTTTATTTATATAGTATGATAAAATAATTAGGGGGGTAATTTTTTGTCAACTTATTAAAATAAATCTATTAAATCAAGATAAACCTTCAATAATATTAGGAAATCAAAAATGGAAGGGGGTTCTTCCTATTTTTATAAGTATTGAAGAATTTATTATAATAGAAATAAAATTATTTATTTCAAAACTTTTTATAAAAATTATTTTAATTAAAATTGTAAATAGAAAATTAATAGATGCAATAGATTGAGTAAGAAAATATTTTAGTGAAGCTTCAGTAGATAATAAATTATTAGAATTAGAAATTAGGGGAATAAATCTTAAAAGATTAATTTCTAATCCAATTCAACATCCAAATCATGAATTAGCAGAAATAGAAATTAAAGTTCTAAAAAATAAAATAAAAAGAAAAAACATTTTATTAGAATTGAATAAAAAAATTTAAAATAAGAAACATTTAAATTTCTTTTGAGAATTTTCAATTCAAAATTATATATTTTAGTGTATGATGCACAATAGTTTTTGATGCTATTAGATATAGTTTAACTCTATAAAATATAATAAAGGTAAAATAATTACTTAATTTATCCTATCAGAATAACCCTTTAATCAGGCACTTTATTTTTAAAAAAAAGGGATTTCCTTTATATTTGGGGTATGAACCCAAAAGCTTATATTTAGCTTATTTTTAATTATTTATATTTATTTATTTATATGTAAATTTATTAAAAATGGTTCTTTAACGTAATTAAATGAAATTTACATGTAAGTATATACATGTATATATATATATATATATTAAATATTTAATATATTAATATATTAATATTAATTTATTATATTATATAATTTAAATTAATAATATTAATATATTATTATTTAACTTATTATTAATTGTTTATTATTATTTTAATTTTTAATATAAATATTATGAAAAGAAAAAAAGAAAATTATTAAAAATTTAATAATTTATATTAAATATTTAATTATAAAAAAAAAAAAAAAAAATCTATTTGTAAAAATTTACATATAAATAAATTTTTTATGGTTTATTAATTTATTTTAAATTTATTTTACATATAAATTTTAGTATTGTTTTTAAATTATTTAAATAATAATTTATATTAAAAAGTAGTAATTAATATTAAATTATTTAAGGAATTAAGATTTAGTAATATTTTAATCAATAACAAATTTTGTGCCAGCAGTTGCGGTTAAACAAAAGTTGAATTAAATTTTATTAATATTTAATTAATGAATTTTTAAGTTAATAATTAAAATTTTAAATTATTAGGTGAAATTTTAATTTAATAAAATTTTATAGTTATATTCATGATTTAATAAATTTTATAAAAAACTAGGATTAGATACCCTATTATTAAAATTTAAAATTTAAATATTAAAATAGTAGATAATTTTTTATTGAAACTTAAATAATTTGGCGGTATTTTAGTTCATTTAGAGGAATCTGTTTAATAATTGATAATCCACGAATAAATTTACTTAATTTAGAATTTTGTATATCGTTGTTAAAAAAATATTTTCTTAAAAAATTAATATTTAAAAATTATTATATAAATTTAAATCAGATCAAGATGCAGATTATAATTAAGAATATAATGGATTACAATAAATTTATTTAAATGAATATTGATTTGTAAAAATTGATTGAAAGTGGATTTAAATGTAATTTTATTTATTTTAATAAAATGATTAAAAATTAAAATATGTACATATTGCCCGTCGCTTTCATATAATTAATAAATAAGTTGAAATAAGTCGTAACAAAGTAGGGGTACTGGAAAGTGTTCCTAGAAAGAACAAATTAGAGCTTGAATTTAAAGTATTTCATTTACATTGAAAAGATATTAAAAATTAATTAATTTGAGGGGAAAAATTAATAAATTAATTTTAATAAAAAAATTTTTAGAAAATATTTTGGGGGGTTAAAGTATTTATAAAGAAAAAATTATTTAATTTATAGTAAATTAGTATTGTAAAAGAATTTTGAAATAAATGAAAATAAAATTAATTTAAAGTAATTTTAATTTAATGTATCTTGGGTATCAGAGTTTATTAATAAAAATTTTTAAAAAAAAAGTTCTCGAATTTAAAAGAGATAATTAATTAATAAATTTATTGTAGCATAAATATTTTAAATAATTAATTGGAAATGAAATGTTAATCGTTTTTAAATATATCTAGTTTTTTTAGAAAAAAATTTAATTTTATTTTATCTTATAAAAAAATTAATTAATTAATTTTTTTATAAGATAAAATTATATTTTAAGGGATAAGCTTTAATTTAAATTTATAAAAATTTTTTTGAAATTTAATTAAGATTTTTATGATTTATATTGTTAATAAATTTTAATTTATTATAAATAATTTTATTAAAAATAAGATTTAATTAATTTTTATATTGTTTATAAAAAAAAAAAATTTTAATTTATTAAAAATTGATATAATGATAAAATTAGTATATTAAAATTAAAATTTAATAAGTTATTTTATTTAAAATTAATTAAAAGGAATTCGGCAAAAATTTATATTCACCTGTTTATCAAAAACATGTCTTTTTGTAAATAATATAAAGTCTAATCTGCCCACTGATTATAAATTGAAGGGCTGCAGTATATTGACTGTACAAAGGTAGCATAATCATTAGTCATTTAATTGATGACTTGTATGAAAGATTGGATGAAATATAAACTGTCTCTTAATTATTAATATAATTTAATTTTTAAATTAAAAAGTTTAAATAAATTAAAAAGACGAGAAGACCCTATAGAGTTTTATAGTTAATTTAATTAAGATTATTTTTTATTTAAAATTGAAATTAAATTAAATATTTTGTTGGGGTGACAGAAAAATAAATATAACTTTTTTTAATTTATTAACATTTATAAGTGAATAAATGATCCAATATTATTGATTATAAGAAAAAATTACCTTAGGGATAACAGCGTAATTTTTTTTTTTAGTTCATATAAGAAAAAGAGTTTGCGACCTCGATGTTGGATTAAGATAAAATTTAAATGCAGAAGTTTAAAATTTTTGATCTGTTCGATCATTAAAATCTTACATGATCTGAGTTCAAACCGGTGTAAGCCAGGTTGGTTTCTATCTTTTGATAAATAAAATATTTTAGTACGAAAGGATTAGATATTTAAATTAAATTTAATTGTAATTGAATTTTATTAAAAATTTAATAAAAATATAAATTTTATATGGAATATATATATATATATATATATATATATATATTACTATTTTGGCAGAAAAATGTAATGACTTTAGAGTTCATTGATGTATAATTTAATTATATAAGTAGTATATGTATATATTTGATGTTTATATAATTATAATTGGGTTATTAATTTTAATTATTGGTGTATTAGTAGGGGTTGCTTATTTAACTTTATTAGAGCGTAAGGTTTTAGGTTATATTCAAATTCGAAAAGGTCCTAATAAAGTAGGTTTTATTGGAATTTTACAGCCTTTTAGTGATGCTATTAAATTATTTACAAAAGAACAAACTTATCCGAATTTTTCTAATTATATTAGTTATTATTTTTCTCCTGTAGTAAGTTTTATTTTATCTTTAATTATTTGAATATTAATTCCTTATTATTTTAATTTAATTAGATTTAATTTAGGGGTTTTATTTTTTTTATGTTGTACTAGTTTAGGTGTTTATACTGTAATAATTGCTGGGTGGTCTTCTAATTCAAATTATGCTTTATTAGGGGGGTTGCGTTCTGTGGCTCAAACTATTTCTTATGAAGTTAGATTATCTTTAATTTTAATATCTAGAATTATTATGATTATAAGATTCAATTTAATTAATTTTTTTATTTATCAAGAAATAATTTGATTTATTTTTTTAATATTTCCTTTAAGTTTATGTTGAATAAGATCTAGATTAGCTGAAACTAATCGAACTCCCTTTGATTTTGCTGAAGGTGAAAGAGAATTAGTTTCTGGGTTTAATGTAGAGTATAGAAGAGGTGGATTTGCACTAATTTTTTTAGCGGAGTATTCTAGAATTTTATTTATAAGAATATTGTTTGTTTTAATCTATTTAGGAGGGTTTAATTTAAGAATTATATTTTATATTAAATTAATATTAATTTCTTTTTTATTTATTTGAGTTCGAGGTACTTTACCTCGTTATCGTTATGATAAGTTAATATATTTAGCTTGAAAAAGATATTTACCTATTTCTTTAAATTTTTTATTGTTTTTTTTAGGGTTTAAAATTTTATTAATATAATTTAATTTTTTTTTAGTATAAAATTAATAGAAATTTAAATTTCTTTCTTAAGTTTTCAAAACAAATGCTTATTCAAGCTCATTAATTTTATTAATTGAATAGTAAATTATCTCAATATTTATTTATAAAAGGGTTAATAATAAAATAAGAGAAGTATAAAATAGTTAATAATTGTCCTGTAATAATATAAGGGTCTTCTACTGGTCGAGCTCCAATTCAAGTTAATAAGATAACAATTGTCACCATAGATCAAAATAATATTTGGTTAATAGGGTAAAATTGAATTCCTTGAATTTTTTTATTAAAGGTAAATGGTAAAATAATCAAAATTAAAATAGATATTACTAAAGCAATTACTCCTAATTTATTAGGAATTGATCGTAAAATTGCATAAGCAAATAAAAAATATCATTCTGGTTGAATATGAACAGGAGTTACTAGGGGATTAGCTGGGATAAAATTATCAGGATCTCCTAATAAGTAAGGATTTGTTAATGTTAAAATAGTTAATAAAAATAATAAGATAATAAATCCAATTAAGTCTTTGAAAGTAAAAAATGGATGGAAAGGAATTTTATCTAAGTTACTGTTTAATCCTAATGGATTATTAGAACCTGTTTGGTGTAAAAATAATAAGTGAATTATTGTTATTATAAGAATAATAAAGGGTAAAAGAAAGTGAAATGTATAAAATCGGGTTAAAGTAGCATTATCTACTGCAAATCCTCCTCAAATTCAATTTACTAATATTACTCCTAAAGATGGAATAGCAGATAATAAATTTGTAATAACAGTTGCCCCTCAAAATGATATTTGTCCTCAAGGTAAAACATATCCTATAAATGCAGTAGCTATTAATAAAAATAAAATAATTACTCCTGCTATTCAAGTATATTTTAAATTAAAAGATTCATAATAAATACCTCGTCCAATATGGAGATAAATACAAATAAAAAAAAATGAAGCTCCATTAGCATGAATAGTTCGAATTAGTCAACCATAATTTACATTTCGGCAAATATAATTTACTCTATAAAATGCTATTTCGATATTAGCTGTATAATATATAGTTAAGAATAATCCTGTTAAAATTTGAATAATTAAACATAAAGCTAACAAAGATCCAAAATTTCATCAAGCTGAAATATTTGATGGTGAAGGTAAATCGATTAAAGATCCATTAATGATTTTTAAAATAGGGTGGGTTTTTCGTAAAGTGGTAAAATTATTTATCATTTAAATTTAGTTAAAAGATGAGCGAATTGGTCCATAAAAAATATTAGTAATTTTAACAACAGCAATTAAAGTAATAAATAAATAAATTACTAGTATTATTATAATTAAAAATGTTTGGTTATTATATAATTTTCTTAAGTTGATTTTATTTTCATTGTTAAAGAATAGTATTAAATTATTAAAATTAATTATGTCAGAGTTTATAGAAAAATTTATAAAAAATATATTATTATGTAATATAATTTGAATTAATAAAAATAAAATAATTAAAAAAATAAATATTTTTTTTAAGTTTATTATAGGTTTAAATATTTCATTAGAGGCAATTCTTGATACATAGATAAATAATACTAATAATCCTCCTAGGAAAGTGAGAAATAAAATATAAGAAAATCAATAGGTTTTAATTATTATTCCTGTTAATAAACAAGTTAATAAAGTTTGAATTAAAATTATTAGTCCTATTGACAGGGGGTTATTTAAAAATAATATAATAAAAGAAATTATAATTAAAAATAAAGAAAGAATTAATTTAATAATTTCAAATCAAAGAATAGTTTATATTTAAAATAATAATTTTGGAGATTATTGATAAAGAAATTCTTTTTCTTTGAAGTTTTTAAAGTAAATTACTTAACTTTGATTTACAAGACCAATATTTTTTTAAACTATAAAAACAAATGATAATTTTAAATATGTGGATTATTTTTATTGTAATATTTTTAATTGGAAATTTAATTTTTATTTCTAAGCATAAGCATTTATTAATTGTTTTGCTTAGATTAGAATTTATTGTTTTAAGAATTTTTTTTGTTTTGTTAATTTATTTAAGTTCAATTGAATATGATATATATATATTAATAGTATTTTTAGTATTTTCAGTATGTGAGGGGGCTTTAGGTTTATCTATTTTAGTTTCAATAATTCGAACTCATGGTAATGATTATTTTCAAAGTTTTAATTTATTATAATTTAAATATATATATATATATATATAAATAAATGAATAATATTTAATTATAATTAAAGATAAAAATATAATGATAAAATTTTTAATTATAATAATTTTTATAATTCCATTTTGTTTTATAAAAAATATATTTTGAATGGTTAATTTCCGACAACCACGCGGGCGAAGCCGCGGGCAAAAGCTAGTTTAACTATATAAAGTAAATAGAATTACCCACCATGTTGTGGTACGGGCTGTTAAACAAATGTCATAGTTACAGTCCTAGAGTTCAAATCTCTCCCATTTTACTGCAATAATAACCATCCCAAGGTAAAGGCTTCTGCCGGGGTCGCGTGATTGTTCGAAAGAGATACCGTGACCCTGGCACATGGGCAACTGATGGAACACGGGTGGGTTTTAGTCAGTAAAAGTCTGACACGCCCTCCCGCTCCGCCCAGAGCGGGAGAAGTCATTTGATGATTTCCCATCCTGAAAAAAAAAAAAAAAAAAAGGGTAAAGGCTTATTTACCGTAATTGAAGAAATTAACATAAATGTTAGTTTACTAGTTTACATTATTACGGGTGTAATATTGAATGTATTACCTGTATCGCACCTGAAATTATTTTGCTTCCTGAATAACGAAAAGGTGTTTCCCTTATAAGGGTCCCTGTTTATTCATCAAGTTATGTGTCAACAAATTTTGTTCTGGTTACCTTTTAGTATGGTGATATATTAAAAACTTATTACGATTTTCGCCATTTTAGGGTTCCGTACCCATAGAGAGCCAACAGGACCCTATTACTAAGCCTCCGCTGTCCGTCCGTCTGTCTGTCTGTCAGCGGGCTTTATGTTCCATGAACGAAATCTCTAAAAAATTATTAGTTTATCATTTGTGACTTAGACACACACAGTTATAACTAAATAAACTTAACTTGCAATATTGCATTTGAAAACGGGCATATCACTCTATGCCTGAAGGTAAGTATTGAGTTCTGTTCACGGTTTAATTAATTATTTCTACTTTTGCTTTCAATATTTTTGTTGGTATATTAGCGTGTGCTTGCTATCCAACATTTATAACACATAGGAAATAATTTAATTTAATGTTTTTTCTCTCATCATGTTTATGAAGTACTTACTATTGTATAGAATCAAGTTCTTTAAACTGAATAAAGCTGCTGGGGAGTTGGTTGCGCCACTACTTCTTCCCAGCTAAAGCACTAGGGAGTAGTGAAGGTTGACGTTTCTGGAGGACTGTTTAATTTAATTAACAGTCACTTAGTGCTCATTCTCAGCATAGATTGAATAATTGACTTTTGATATTGATGAAATAAAATAAAGTAAAAATGAATGGTTGAGGTACAAGCCTAGTGGTATATAGCCTTTCGTGAATGACTTTGTTTCACAGTTTTCCGGCGTTTGGCTTTTGTATATTCTTAAACATTTTTCTCAAAATTATAAACATTGGTCTTAGAATTTTTTCCTTTTAAAATCCCTGAAGGACCTTCCCATACTCTCGACACAATCTCAAGTTATTATAGGTCTTTGTATCACTATCACATAACTATCAGGATACAGAAAGCTAATATATGTGCTTGACTTGACTTGACATACTTACCCAGTTTCCCTTAAGCTGTTATTCTGTTGGAAGCATGGAGGATAAATTTGACAAATGGCTACAAGTTGGGAAGATAACGTAAGTTTTTTTTTATTATTATCAGAGCGTGACGCAGTTACAAAAAGTTTCCTTTACACAGTAAATTTGCCGGTGACCAATAACTAAATGGAAGTTTGTTCTATAAATACGAAATCGCTGATGTATGACAATATTCGGACCAAACCATTTTTATCTGATTTCCGGCGCTATGCTCTTCGCAATCGTATTGTTGAATGATTGAAATTGTTTTGTGTATTGTTACGCAAATTTGTGGTTTTATTTTTATTCATTAAAAGTGTCCAGGTTTTTTAATAACAAATGTTGCCAAACGAATCTGTAGGTTGTTTTATTTCCTGTCACTACCATTTCCACTTTAGCAATAATTGGATACATTTTAATTGCTTAGCCCCTTGTTTTCATTCTTTAAAGGCGTTACGATGTGAACGTGTCACCTTTTTTTTAACTAGTAAGACGGTACCTGTCAAAGTTGATTAAATACTACAACTCTTAAGATAAAGATAAGTATGAAATGGTGAGACCATTTGAAACTAAAATAACTTTAATATAACTAAGATTTATTTATTTATGACCAATTTACCTTAAAGAGCAAACAGGAGTGTGTAGAGATCGTAGCAGGTGGCGTTCCGTGGTTTCTGCCTACCCCCATGGAAAAAGGCGTGATTGTATGTATGTATTTATGTGTAAGTGACCACTATAACCTTATTGACCTACTATCTAAAAATGAGATAGATATATAAAATTACACAAAATTAATCAAATCTGGGTCAATTCTGTAATAATGCCAAGGATACTACGATGTAGATATCTTCTTAATTCGATCTCAAAGCCAATAATCGTTTCAATAAACTATCGTACTTAATAGTCTACCAAATATCTCGAAGGGTGAATCGAGATTCGTAACGCAGTATAACCACATTGTAATACAAAAAGATTACCACAAAAAATATTTGTTTTCGTGCCTTACCATTTCCCCATGGAATACATTCACAGGGGAAAATCTAGCAATTTCCCTTAAGCCAAGGTTTAATGCGCTACGGTACCCATACGGAAGCACAACGTATAAAATAATAATTATATTTGGTCGCAGACGGAGATTTGAAGCGCAGTTAAAGATGTTTTATTTAATTACTATATAACTGTATTATTTGAAACATACGTACCTAATACATTTTTTTTCTAAAGTAACTTTTTTATTTGAAAAGTTTCGGTATTTATTAATGTATGTTTAACTAGCTGTACCCTGCCACGCCTCGCTGTGGCAAACCATTTTTATTTTTTTCTGGATGGGAAATCATCAATTGACTTCTCCCGCTCTGGGCGGAGTGGGAGGGCGTGTCAGACTTTTACTGACTAAAACCCACCCGAGTTCCTTCAGTTGCCCATGTGCCAGGGTCACGGTATCTCTTTCGAACAATCACGCCACCCCGGCAGGCCTCGGTCCTAGCAGACCCCTTCAGTGCTGCTGACATCTCTTTGAGGCGCGCGTGGAACACTACGCGCCGTCGACCCGAGCCTGGTTCTACCGGGCGGCGAGCTACCCATTGCTCGCCGCCCGCAAGCTCGCGCCTTCGGTGGCCGGGAGTCCGCAGTTGACTCCGTGGCACACCATTACTATTGCGGTTGCCAGCGAGTGTTTTCCTCGCTTCCGGCAGATGGCGCGGTCACTGGTACCAACTGATCGTTAAGAAAACTGTTTTTTCGCGGTCGCGGATATGTGACTGATGCAAAAAATAAATAAAAACAATCCTTGAAGCGGATTATATATCATGCTAAAATTTCAGCGCGATCGGTGCAGAATTTTTTGAGTTTTCGAAGCGTACACAAACCAACATAACATTTGTATAGATTGTAATAATTCGAACTGGGACATCTTTTTTTTTTATTTGTGTCATAGTTCTTACTTTTATGGGGCATGCGGTGCTAACCTACAATATAATAAACTGTAATACTAACCGTAGTTATTAGAAAATAATTTTTATATTGTACGAGTATAAACAGGTGTTGGTTGGCCAAAACAAATAAATAAAAAAATCGATACCACTTTTTACACTTTTGAAATAAAACCCATCCCTAGCACAACTAAGAGTATTATTAGTTCCAAAAGTTAAGAAATAGGTATTAGTAATCAAGCCAAAGTTCAAGACATCGTAGAAATGATTCGACCTTCCTGATCACGTGTATTAGAAAGTCGTAGCCCACTCCAATCGATATAATCTCACCACACACCACATACCTACGAAAGGAGCACTAATTTTATTTCTCCGTGAATCACAGATTTATGATTAAACTAGCTTTTGCCAGCAGCTTTGCCCGCGTGGAGGTTGGAAATTATCACGCGGGAACATACTACCGGAATAAAAAGTATTCTATGTGTTACTCCAGGTTATAAACTATCTGTGTGCCAAATTTCATCTAAATTGGGTCAGTAGTTTTTGCGTGAAAGAGGAACAACATCCATACATCTATACATCCATACATACAAACTTTCGCGTTAAAATATTAGTAGGATAGTAGGATTCATCATTTCAGCCGAAAGAAGTCCACTGCTGGACATAAGCCTCCCCCGAGCACCGCTACTTCAACCTGTTCTGTGCCTCCCGCATCCAACGCATTCCTGCGGCTTTCACCAGGTCATCGGTCCATCTTGTGGGAGGCCTTCCAATGCTCCGTCTTCCAGTGCGCGGTCGCCACTCCAGAACCTTCCAGCCCCATCGGCCATCCATTCTGCGAGCAATAATATGCCCTGCCCACTGCCACTTAAGTTTAGCAATTCTTCGGGCTTTAGCAATTCTTCGGGCAAATAGCACCCCTTGCCTCACCGTGGCCTTGACCGCTACCGTAGCCAAGGTTAGGTGGGCCGCCGGGCACTAGGGGCCATTTACTTTTGGTGCTTTTCATTTTTGGGGGGGATTGCCATAATCGCCACGCTTCATACTGCGATCGCCAACCCGCCTGGTTGGCGATCGCAGTATGATAGTCTGCAATGCATAGAGAACGCTGCTGCCCATTCTCTAGTATATCCCTTAGTCGCCTCTTACGTCACCCACGGGAAGAAATGGGGTGGTGCTATTCTTTGAGTCTGCGGGTGCGAAACTTGCGACGGGCGGAGCGACGGCGGGGCGGCGCACAGTGGGTCGAAACTATGATTTTAGTGACTTAGGGCTCAACTTTGCTTTTTTACTTTTTTCTTCATGTGGATGGATAGAGCTCATTAACCTCAACAATAATTGTTCTGATGTATTTTTTCCTAAACTTTATACTTTGGGTAGAAAAATGTGTTTTGTTATTTTTTTGTATGGAGCGGATCAAATAACCTTAAATTCCTGCTAAGTAGCGTGTGATCCCGCGTTGAAACTTTATTTTTCATATACCTTGTTTAGTCTATTATCATTTGATGCTATTAACGTGTGCATAAAGTTGCAACTCTGCCAAATAAATGGATCGAAAAAAATGAAAAAATATATCGAATAAAAAGCTACATTTTTTACTTTCGTAAGTTCTTTTAAGTTAAATTTGATATGGAATAGTAAGTAAAAGCACGTAATAATACACATAGTTACTTAACAACTAACAACAATACATTTAAAAGGTCCCTAATTAGCTTAAATTTACTAATATATGTAGTATTAGTAAATTTGTAAATTTAAGCTAATCACACTAATCATAATACATTTAAAAGGTCCCTAATTAGCTCAAATTTACTAATATATGTAGTATTAGTAAATTTAAAGCTAATCACACTAATCATAATACATTTAAAAGGTCCCTAATTAGCTTAAATTTACTAATATATGTAGTATTAGTAAATTTAAAGCTAATCACACTAATCATAATACATTTAAAAGGTCCCTAATTAGCTTAAATTTACTAATATATGTAGTAGTAGTAAATTTAAGCTAATTAGGGATCTATGAATTTCAATTTCTTTGTTTTAATGACTTTAACATGTTTATGAAATGTTATTTTAAGTTAGATTTAATACTGAATAGTAAGTAAAGATAGGTACATAATAATACAAATTAGTAAAGGTAAACTAACATTACTACAACTAACACAAGCAAACTAAAAACTAACTATAAACAACATCAAACATTACTATTTCCTTTCAATTATGAGTTTGACATTTATAAACTAATAAAAAAAACAAGAAACTTACAAACTACCAAAAAATCTTATTCACTATCGCTATGACTATCTTGTAAATTATCTACATCAATAAAATCTATATCGGATTCTGTGGGAAAAATCAGCAGAAGCTCTTTGACTTTTGGAGAGAGAACCATTATATTTTGTTTCACCATTCGAGGTCTTAGACTTGTGATCTTTGGATCAGAAGACAAAAGAAGATTGTGTATAATATCCTCATTTGTCGCCGTTCTACTTACCTTTCTAGAATGACTCTCTCTATATTTCCGGAAATCTTTATTACGAGCTTCCGCTGCCTCTTCCGACAGTTTACCTATAGGTATGGCACCAAAGTGCTTAATTATATCACTCCCATGTACTAACAATTTATGTATACTGGAAGGCATATAATACCAGGGATATAAGTGAACGTACAATTGTGCAGTATCTCTACAAAATTCGGAAAACTTAGAAAGATCCACGCTCTCTCCAGATGCAACCGTCTGAAGAATCACATGAAACCTTTCTATTAAATCTTTATCTATTCCTGTTATGCGAGCTGTTGTTTCTGCATCCCTAAAAAATCTTCTGGCAGTATTGCCATCATTGGTTGTGCCTACTCCTTGCTTGACTACGTCAATAAGTAAACCGCATTCTTTCTTAAACGCTTGCTGTATAGCGCTCTTTCTGAGTGACATTTTTTCTTTGTCATCGCCCCTGCAACTCCATTTTTTGAAGTCCAAACGATAAGCTGCAAACAAAAAGAAATATCACTTAAATAAAAATCTCACAAGTAACTATATAACGTGAAAAAAATTATGAACTAATAAAATTATATTTACCGATATGAAGTAAGCACTCCATGCTTCTTATCCAGGCATGTAAAGATGACATTCCATACTGGAACACTTCTTCGTTGTTCTCTTTTTGAGCAAGTGACTCTAAATTGTTCATCTCTGACGGTTTTGCTTTGCAGATATCACAGACAGCTGAAGATGTGTCTGACAAATATGACGATATTTTGCCGTCTATCATCGTCAAGTGCAATTGATGCTTAACTTCAACTTGATTGAACTTGATTGGCTGAAGTCTTTCTATTTCTTCGGTTATGCTAGCTTTTATAGTTACCACTGTTGACTGCGTTTCTTTGGTAAATTTGAACATTATCGGACGGCAATAGAAAGTTGATGAGGGTCGATCGTTTTCCCAAACAATTGTTCCATCACATTGTTGAAGCCTTATAGGAACTAGACTGGCCATGAAGATAGTTGAGTCATCAAACTCTGCTTCAGTCTTTTGTTTATAATTACTTTGACCTGAGGCTCCATCAAAACCCCATTTGCTTATTAGCAGTAACTCAGTTGGCGAATCCAAATCTAAAGTAATCACTTCTAAAAGCCTAGATACCGTCAAGTTGAGTAAAGCTTGCAGTTTAATAGCAGCTCCTTCTTCAGTTATAATTATGTCTTCTTTCCCTGGATAACATTTTGCCTTCGCTTGTTTTATTTTATAATAAGAAGGGTATAAATCAGACCTATTTTCACTTGCTGCTTCTCTTAGGCTTATATACTGCCACTTACTTAATTTAAGTGAAACTAATAAAGACAGTGCCTTATCGGGTGAATATGTACTACTTTTCGGTTTACTTGTACTTAAACACTCTTTAACTTTTTCTAGATCTTCGGGGTGATTTAGTAAATGGTTCATAATTTTTCCTACATCCTCATTTCCGGTGTTTCTTAAACTAGCAATTGTAGTAGCTTTAAGTTCATCCGGGGATAACGAAAGCGATTGGTTAATTTGATCAACGCGTCTTCGTTTTTGCCTGGAGCCCAATTCCTCGAAAGGTTTTCGAGGTGTAAATGTAGATGTCGAAGCTTCTGTAGTAGATGGTGGTAGATTTTCGACATCTTCAGTATTACAAATCTCGAGCCTTTCCTGTTCAGTGTTCACAGCTTCAGGTATCATTCCTTCGGGCCAGTTTATTGCACGTTCCAACCAATCACCATTTTTTCTTACAAACTGTGCTAACGTGCGACTACTTCGTTCCCATCTTGCACTTATATTTGAACAAAAGCGCGTACAGAATTTTTGGAGCTCAACACTGTTCTCTTCGGTCACGTTTATTTTATGTTGTAGGAATTGAAAGAATTTTTGACTATCCGACAGTGACTTGACCTGCTCTCTTAAAATCATAAATAAATCTAAATTGTTAACTAAATTATCCATTATAACGAAAAAGGGACGATCAGAATCACGAGATGTTAGTAGTAGTACGAATAAACGAACACTAGTTAGTATATAATAAATTATGGTCATTTTATACTCCCAGAATCCAGTGACAAACAATGTTTACTAATTTTTCTACTACCCTCATTAACTAATTATCCTAATTAATATTACAGTAATGACTAAAAGTGAAAAACATTGTTTTTTTATAAGGTAAAAGGTTAAGCTAATTACAGTAATTAAACACACAAATAGAAATTAATTGATTTCATATCCACATTTTTAAATAAAGGTCCCTAATTAGCTTAAATTTACTAATATATGTAGTATTAGTAAATTTAAGCTAATTAGGGACCTTTTAAATGTATTGTTGTTAGTTGCTAAGTAATTATGTGTATTATTACGTGCTTTTACTTACTATTCCATATCAAATTTAACTTAAAATAACTTACGAAAGTAAAAAATGAAGCTTTTTATTCTATGTATTTTTTAATTTTTTTCGATCCATTTATTTGGCAGAGTTGCAACTTTATGCATTTGTTTATAGCATCAAATGATAATAGACCAGACAAGGTATATGAAAAATAAAGTTTCAACGCGGGATCACACGCTACTTAGCAGGAATTTAAGTTTATTTGAGCCGCTCCATACAAAAAAATAACAAAACACATTTTTCTACCCAAAGTATAAAGTTTAGGAAAAAATACATCAGAACAATTATTATTGAGGTTAATGAGCTCTACCCATCCGCATAAAAAAAAAAGTGAAAAAGCAAAGTTGAGCCCTAAGTCACTAAAATCATAGTCTCGACCCACTGTGCGGCGCGACGGCGATGTAATCAAATGCATAAAATCATTAAGCGCTGTGTACGAAACGGGCGACGGCGGAGCGGCGCGATCGAGCGATGCACGAGCGGCGGTAGAGCGGTGGCGGCGCGGAGCGACGAGAACAAACTAGTTTGGTTTCGCCGCTCGCGCGGGTACATATTGTTGCATTTTTATCACAGTAATAATATGGAAGTTGACAATGAAGAGTTAATATCTTTTATTTTATCAAAACCGGCTATATGGGACTGTAAAAACGTACACCATAAAAACAAAAGAGTTATAATAAAACTACGTGAGCGCGACTGCGCGGAAGTTTGTTTCGTACACACGCAAGACACCGCTATCTCATCGCCCCGCGCCGCGCCGCCCCGCCCCGCCGTCGCTCCGGCCGTCGCAAGTTTCGTACCCGTAGACTTAGTCCGACACCACACGGTACAGTCCGACGCCACACGGTAGAGTCCAGTAGGATTGTCATACTTTAAAGACATTTTGAATATTGCCACTTCATCGTTGATATGCAAAAGATATTTTCAAGTTATAATCTTGACTTGACACAGTTTCCGAAAATCGTCAATTGTAATAGTCTAGTCTAGTAAATATGGACTCTATGGAACATATTAAAGTGTTATACAATTCGATATATCGAAATATCTTTGAGAACCTTGCTGCTGACATTATTAAATATTGCATGTTATTGGATAATTGAACATTGTATTGAATGCCCGATCTCGCTCAATCATCGTAGCTGGAAGTTGAGTTTAATTGAATTGAAATGGACCTGATATCTTTATTTGACATTAAAGCCAGTGTAGCAGACACAACAGATTTATTATGTGTACACCGCGTGCGTGACACTCAATGTTTTCAGTTTAAAAATGCTTTTTTT
Source organism: Aporophyla lueneburgensis (assembly GCA_932294355.1). Classification (NCBI taxonomy): domain Eukaryota; kingdom Metazoa; phylum Arthropoda; class Insecta; order Lepidoptera; family Noctuidae; genus Aporophyla; species Aporophyla lueneburgensis. The sequence goes on along the minus strand of OW028746.1, from coordinate 11,792,179 downwards.
AAACCGTCACCAACTATCAACTGGGTCATAACATTATACGACGATTTGTTCATAAAAAGGTTTATAAATAAGTACGAAAATAAAACGATATGATGGAAAAACCTAATAACTTATCAGACTTAGCTGCGTGCTCGTTCAGTCCAATCTAATCAGTGCTACGGCGTAGGCGCCGTAGACTTTTCCGTAGCAGAGAGCGGCACGTAGATCCCATACTATGAATACATTTATGAAACTACTAGAGACGTCCCGCAGCGCTGCCTAGAATTTCAGTCCTAACTTTCTCAACGCTGTGATTTATTTTACGGTTATGACATTTTCAGAATAAAGAAATGGGTTTGAGTACTGAGAAATTTCCTGGAATATTATGCTTCAGAAATATACGAGCGGGTCATATGGACCTTTAGAGGCATTTAGGTATGAAAAACAAAAGTAAACTAGAGTTTCAAATCTTTTGCCATCATTGTTTAGGAAGCAACCCAAGCATCGTGTGTATGGAATAGGGACTCGTATTGTAACCAATTTGACAAAAGACAATGTTGACGTTTCTCAAAGAACAAATTGTCAAATAGGTAAGCAGACGTATTCTGTAATAACAATAATATGTTCCGTGCGACGGATATCAAGCTAGTTATCAAATCAGAACTTCTGCCAATTACACGCCTCATTTGCAACGGTACAAACAATATAAGTTGACTACTTTTATTCCAGCTCATGCTGTACCCGTCTGTTGATGTCTCTTTTGATTAACGTAATATAACTAGGGTCTGCTGAATTAGATATTATTGAAGTATTAAACTTCTCCACAGATAAAGTTCTTAAGAAATTGAAAAGACGTTTTTTTTATATTTTTCTGAAGCTTCTTTCATTATAAAATATCCTTCCTGGTTGTAATTGTAATGCAGAAACAATAAAACGAATAAAACAGAAATCATTTACTCAAGCACACTTTTACGTTCATAATTAATATAATATTAATTATCGTTGATGACTTTAATTATATTTTATCGTTTGAAGAAAGTTGTAGCGTAGATAACACGGGGTCGGTGACAGTAAAATTAAATTAGGTACGGGAGAAGTAGGAAGGGACGATTTGTAGGTTGTAACGTTATACCTTTGCTTGTAACATACTCATATAAATTAATAAGAGTCACCGGTAATAAGCTCACCTTGTTAGTCTTACGACATTTATTTTTCTAGATATATGTGACAATATCAGTCGGAATCTTTAGCAGAGTTTATCGGAAGCTACAAAACTGAGGGAGTTTTTCGATGATACCGAACGTACTTACGTATCTTGAAAACAGACACGTGTTTTTGTAAAGTTGGGTAGGTATCCGTCACTTAATTCAGATATCCGAACCAAGACTTGTCCCTGATTAAAATTCATCATGCTTTTAAGAATAATTTTAAATGCAATCATTATTTATCCTTTGTATATTGTGACCCACTGTGGATCTTTGACAGTGGTTACTGGTTGTCAGAAATCCAAAACTCTGACAACCAGTCTTACTAAGGGCTATCGTATTACCCAGTTACTGGATTGTGGAGGTCAGATAGGCAGTCATCATCATCATCATCATCATCGTTTCAGCAGAAAGAAGTCCACTGCTGGACATAAGCCTCCCCCGAGCACCGCTACTTCAACCTGTTCTGTGCCTCCCGCATCCAACGCATTCCTGCGGCTTTCACCAGGTCATCGGTCCATCTTGTGGGAGGCCTTCCAATGCTCCGTCTTCCAGTGCGCGGTCGCCACTCCAGAACCTTCCAGCCCCATCGGCCATCCATTCTGCGAGCAATAATATGCCCTGCCCACTGCCACTTAAGTTTGGCAATTCTTCGGGCTATGTCGGTAACCTTAGATAAGCAGTCGCTCTATGTAAAATACTGGTGTTCAGCTGGATCCGGTTAGACTGAAAGCCAACCCAACATAGTTGGGAAAAGACTAGGCAAATTTATTGTGTCATTTTAGTTCATTTTATTTCATTTATTCATAAAATAATTTACATTGTGTTGAATATGTAACTGTAAAAACATTGTGAAACCAACAGTTTTGCGCAATTTTTCATCTCATAAAAATAAGACATTTTGCGTTTGCCATATTAAACCTTTTCAAATTCAGAAACCAAGACCAAAGAGAAGTAAATATGAGAAACGAATATGAGGATTTGTAGAATATTTCCAATCTCGTATAGCTACGTAACCAGAGGCCCGTATTTCGGCTGTCGTCTAACAACTCGTAATCCTACAATTTGCTTTGCGTATCTCCACAAACATTTTGTTGGCCACAATGCGTTGCGGAGAAATTTATTGCTAACATACGAACGTTTATTTCCTAACTAAGTGATAAATTGTGTTCTGGTTACTTAGTTCAGGTCCAAATGGAATATAGTACGTGCAGTGATAATACAAATAATCTACTTAATCTAGCTGCCTTACTATCATGTAGCAATTAGGGGGAACTTTGGATAAACACAGACATATTTTAGCAGGACTGTTTATAGTCGGTCTGGGAGACTTTGAAATTGGAAAAAGCTAGACCAATTCGTCTCCAGAATTGAATTGCAAGAGACAGAGCCACTGATAGGTGAGCGGTGGAGGTGTGCCCTGCCTGGGTGGAGCACCGCCGTGTCTTCGTGGAGGCGATCGGCCGAGGCGACCTCTCGCGTCCAGCCCTGATGCGAGCTATGGTACGGAGCGAGAGGGAATGGGAAGCCGTCACCTCCTTCTGCGAAGCAGTAATGCTCGCGAAGGAGGAGGCGGGGCGGGTGAGGGAGTGGCAGTGTCTGCGCCCTCACGCCCCTAGCCGCCGCAGGAGGAGACGCCCCAGGCGTCGGGAGTCGATTGCGGACTCCCGGCCACCGTAGGCGCGAGCTCGCGGGTGGCGAGCAATGGGTAGCTCGCCACCCGGTAAGGACCAAGCTCGGGTCGAAAGCGCGTAGTGTTCCACGCGCGCCTCAAAGAGATGTCAGCAGCAGTGTAGGAGTCTACTAGGACCGATGCCTGCCGGGTTCGCGTGATTGTTCGAAAGAGATACCGTGACCCTGGCACATGGGCAACTGATGAAACACGGGTGGGTTTTAGCCAGTAAAAGTCTGACACGCCCTCCCGCTCCGCCCAGAGCGGGAGAAGTAATTTGATGATTTCTCATCCAGAAAAAAAAAACTGATAGGTGATCTAACTACAGTAATACGCTTTACGCGACCCCGTTATGCGCGGTTTCACTATAACGCGAATTTCAAATTTCGCGCTCAAATGCCTCGCATTACGCGAAAGAGTACGTATAAACATAACGTAGTCATCATCTTCTCTATGGTCGCGGGGATCCCCGCTTCCTCTGAACATGGTATTCTACGTCAATATTATAACCTATGGACCAGGGAGCAATAGCAAACTTTAAAGCTTATTCCCATCGCCGCACTTTTAGCGAACTAATTCATGAAACTGACGGAGAAGGAAGACAGTCTATGCGAGAGTGGTGGAGGTCATAGAACATTATGAAGGCTATTCACAACATAGAAGAGGCTTGGAAGGAAGTTAAAAAGAGTTGTATGAACGGGGTGTGGCGTAATCTTTGGCCCGATGTAGTGGAAGCACCTAGAACAATTGTCCAGATGCAGAGAGAAGTGCTTGAAGACATGCTGCAATGATTGAGGTGTCTGAACTTGAAGATGTCGCGGTAGAAGATCTCGTAGAACTTGTAGCAACGCACGACGATCCTCTCGAGCAATGAAGATCTGATCGAGTTACAGAATAATCCTATCTACGATGAGGAAGAACAAGTAGAAGAGAAAGTTTTATCTTCAGGGGGAATACAAAATACTGTTTCAAAAATTTATTCAGGTTTGGACATATTGCAGAATATAGACAATAATGCTGACTGTCTCTTGACCGTGTGTCAAACAATTAAAAACAGTGTTGGGTGTTATGAACGTATTTTACAAGAACGTAAAAAAACGCTACCCAAAAGACAATAGATGTATTTTTCCGTAAAAAAAAATTAAAAGTATGTATTGCATAAAGTGTTCTTAGAATTAAAGTGATTGATTAAAATGATTCGTAATATTTTTTTGTATTAACTTTGACTATGTTTAATCATAAACCTCGATATACGCGAATTTCAATTAACGCGATTTTTTCCGGAACGTATCCCTCGCGTAAAGTGGGGTATTACTGTACATTGAATAGGATCAGTAATATACATCCGTCTGTTTGCAAAATATTGATTATTTGAAGCAATTTTAGTTTTAGATATATTTTTGGTTGTTGTTACAAAGGATGAAAAGAGATTTATTGTGAGATATAACGTACCTAGTTATTCGTGGCAACTATACAGGTGCTAATAAAAATAATACCCTGGTGACCTGTAATCCACCTGTTTCGGGTAAGCTGAGGCACCAGACTCCCACAGTATTTTTCTTCAAGCCTACGAAAAAAAAAATACTTCTATTCAGAAATCAAATAGAAGGCTGTCAAATTGAAAGTAAATATTATTTAAGTAATATTTCGTCAGTAATATTGTTTCGTGTGGTGCTGGACGTAAAGAATAACATCATCCCATTTCTTACCGCGGGTGTAGTAAAAAGCGACTAAAGGGGTTACTAGAGAATGGACAGCAGCTCAGCGTTCTCTATGTACCTATTTTACCACCATACTGCGATCGAAAACCCGACTGCCAAGCGTGACGATTATGGTAAACCACTTTAAATTGTAGGAGCCCTATATCCAGGAGTGGACGTCTTTCTGCTGAAATGATGATGATGATTCTTTTGTGAACATTTCATAACTTAATTAACATACATGATCAGCCTATAATGTTCCCACTGCTAGGACACAGGACTCATCTCGGTGACAGGGAGTGGACTTTAGGCTGACCCCACATTAGGCGTGCGCGATCCTCGGGCGTGTGAGTAGCGCGACTGCTGCGCGCGCGTCGCGAGCACGTTGCGTGAGCGTCGCAGGTTGCCGCCGTGTGACGTGTGTGCAGCGAGCGCGCGGCGCGCACACGGCGCTCGAGTCGCGTTCTTACCCCTTCGCCCGCTACTGTTTCGGTCAGACACATGGTGGGCAGTGTTGTGTTGACACACGTTAAAATAGAGTCACCGAGTGAAATTAATATCGAAAGCTTATCCTAGAAATACAGAATCGTCCTGCGATATGGGACATGACTACAAAGGAGTATAGTGATCGTATTGCAAAAAAAAAGGTGTGGCAAGAAATCAGCACTTTATTTATAAAAGACTAGCTTCTGCCCGCGACTTCTTCTGCGTAAATGTCGTTTATCGCGGACGCAGACAAAGTCACGGAATAAAAAGTGTCTGTTCGACGCCAGGCTAGGGCCCGGCCATAGGATTTTAATAAGCGTAGTGGAAACATAATCGTGGGCCCTGGAGCAAGAGTGGCGAGCGAAACTGTCCGCCGTGCGCGGAGCTGATCAATACAATATTCAAAAGACTCACCTGGTTGAAGAACACCTGCTCTGGAGCCTACCTGGATTTATGTATGTAAATGAGTGTATATTGTATTGTGTAGTGACGTTGTAAGTAGGTATTCAGGATATCAGGCCGCTGCAATACGCCAGATATTTTCTCCAACACGCGGTTCAATCATTTAACCTCAAACTATTTCAAACAAAAAATATATCCAAACTAAACCCGTATTATTTCGTCAAAAGGGGTTGGTTACACACAAAACAATTGGATCACGACTAATTGTCCACAAAACGACCGGTTCTAAGGGATTAATTTAACAAACGGGTCGTGAAGCACAATAGGACCGCCATTCTTTTTCAAGATCAAAACCAAAGAAACAAGTCAAACTGACAAGTGACAGTTCTCACTCTGTTACACGTCAAAAAACGTAGGCGCACAGAGTAAACAATTCAAACGGGACGAAACAGTGTCTATGTCCTTTCTCAGGCTCTAAACTATCTGTGTACCAAATTTCATTTAAATCGGTTCAGTAGTTTTAGCAAGAAAGCGAGACAGGCAGACAGACAGACAGAGTTACTTTACATTTATAACATTAGTGTGGATAGTTTGGATTTTGAAACGAAAACTGTCCAAATTGTGACTGACTTGACTGAAGGGGGTTAAACGCCAAGGCGAGCGCCGTGTGCGCGCCACGCGCTCGCTGCACACACGTCACACGGCGGCAACACGCGACGCGCTCGCGACGCGCGCGCAGCGTTCGCGCTACTCACACGCCCAAGGAACGCGCACGCCTAATGTGGGAGAGGCCTTAATCCACCACGCGGGCCCAGTGTGCGGTGGTCGATATCGCATGCCGGTTTCCTCATGATGTTTTCCATCCCTGTTTTAAGAGCAGTGGTGATAAAATCATTTACACAAAGTAAAGCGCCTGTTTGGGTTCGAACCTACGACCCATAACTCGTAAGTCGTAGCCGTTACTATGTCCAACAGTGGACGTCTTTCGACTCAAATGATGATGATTATGAATATTTCAACAAGTGAAAATCATTATAATTTATACTACCTAAAAAAATTGGAGTATATTTTTGGGCGTCGAAATTTTTGTGAAATTTTTCGAAACGCTTCAATGAGTTTTATTTAGCTTTTTACGCTCTGAAAAGGTAATAGTGTTAACCTGGGGCCTATAAATATTATTGTGGGCCGCAGGATGGCCGCAGGCTACACCAGGTAACTACGAAATAATACATTTAAAAATGTTTACACATTTTCCATGCTAGAACTATTAACAAGCCTAGTCAATCAACAGGGTGGGTAGCGGAGTTAATAGCCACGGGTGGGCTGAATCCAATTACGTAATTCAGAATTGACGCTTATGAAGGATATTTTAGTTAACCCCTCACACAATGGGTAACTCCGTTAACAGACTATTACAGTTAATAGATAAATTTGGCTTAACATGCTACCGCGTGTCTAGATGAAAATAAAATATACAAAGTGTACACAAAAACAAAGTGTAGACATATACAAGCTAGCAGTAATGCGAAAAAGATATGAAAAAACACACTGTAATTTCGCAGTAGCAGCCCGGAGTCTGGAGTTGTGCCCGGTTGATGGCAATAGAGTCACCCCCTACTACATGGGACTTAAATTTAACTGGCAAAATATGGGTGTAACAAGCTACATCTGTGCCCAAACCATGGGAGAAACAAGGCGTATGTTATGTGTAATTTTAATTACCCATTCTCTTAAAATACCCTAGGTAATTGATACTCCTATCATTCATTCATTTGAGCTACCCTATTGACATGGTTCTGCTGAGTGCATCGGTCTGCGGTCTAACGAAATTGATGGGGACCTGTGAAGAGTATACATGGGTATGGAGATGTATAGCCATGGGTTGAAATATAATATTGAGCCTGGTGCGCAGAGTGCGGAGCAGCGCCAACACCGTCCTAGCGATGATCGCCAACAGATTGGATTGCCCATATATCCAATGCTGCAGCAGGCATATTGCTATGTTGTGAGTGTTACAACGTCAACTTCTTTCTTTTTGTCTGTGCTTGTTATCCTGCCTGTGTCCTTTTATGTATCTGGTTTGTATATGAGTCCTGTAACATGAAATAAACTTATTTTTATTAATTTATTTTCTAATTTTTATTTTGAGTTCCAAGAACTGTTGCCAAGTAAATGTTATTTTTATTTTGGGGTTTATTGTTCTTTACCCTTAAGAATCGTTTTTCATATGAAAATTTATGGGGAGTAAAATCAAACGTTCTCCGTTACGTTACGTTATGTTTTATTCCATGTTTATGAATCTACATTTTTTATGATCGTTCATAAGAACTAAACTCCAGTTGTACGTTGGAGCTGGCACACAATTTTTTTTTTTTTTTCATGAACGATTTATCTTTAGCAAATTTTTCGTTCATTCACCAACATCTCACATACATTAGTCAAAACTTTTCACCATACCATTGCATGGTAAGTTGTCCATACCCATTTGTCACTCCATATGTCCTCAAATAAGCCGCAGCCTCCTCAAATGGCTTTCTACGGTAATTTCCAATTCTCCATATATTTGCACGAAATTGAATAACGGGTTTTGATAAATGGTCGCGCGGAGATGTGAAATGAGTATCTGTAAATGAAATAGGTACCTAGTGTATATTGGTTGGTGAATAATTTACATTGATGTGTGGATATCATAGGTCGGTATTGAAATGTAGGTTCATTAACACCCCACGTTAATTAATGAGTATTCAGTGGTGGTACTTCCACGTATTACAGTATTACTGTTTCATAGAGGGACTATTAGTTTACACTTTGTGATTGAGTGGCATGCCGACTGTCACTGAAAACCAGCGTGGGGGGGCTGTTTTATATTTATTTTGTAGCATTATGCTGAGCGATGCATGATGGTCATTTTGCGTGGATATGACGCATGTGTTACCGCATATAAACGTACATTTAACCCCGACGCAAAAAGAGGGATGTGAACGTTTGACCGCTATGTGTCTTACTGTGGCACCGTAGCTTTAAAACGGGTGAACCGATTTGGGTGCTTTTTTTTAATATTTAAAAGTAGGCTTAGTGATTGCGTCGCATGCCGGCTGTCATTGGAAACCAGCGCTGGGGCGCTGTTTTGTATTTATTTTGTAGCATTAAGCTGAGCGATGGTCGTTTTGCGTAGATGTGACTCATGTTTTCCCCCAAATTGTTATTTTTTGTGTTCTTTTTCTGTATCATGTGCTGACCATAAATAAACTTATTATCTTTCTTTTCTTCTTACTATTATCATCTCATTATTTTCACTACGGATAAGGGTCTCGTGAAATTGTCATGTACACCGTCTTGTGCTCATGATATGAAAAACGTTGGAAACCTCTTTGAGTTTAATTTACATTCTGCCACTTTTACAGACGGAGATTGATTGATCCGTTCAATCAGCGAGGTCGCGAAAAAATAATCAGCTGTCCTATATAATGTATTTGGGTCGATTAGGTTTATTTCGCGATTTCGATGTTGGTCGCATTGAGGAAATGGTTCACTTTAAACGTCTGTACAGCACCACTGCCTTAAATATGAAAATATATTTATGACCATAAGGTGTATCTATTCATACACGAAATATTTTAAGAGGTACACCTGCAGGTGGTAAAGAAGCTATAGAAGCAAAAAGAAAATTTTTATCTAAGCGTTTTTGAATTTTCGTAATCATTATAATTTTAAAACTGTTTGAGACGTTTTGCATAAAACTTTTACTCCAAATTCTATGAATGGCCCGCCTGACGCTGTGAGGGCGGCGACCGGACGGCACGAGCATGGCCGCGGTGTCTCGGGCCGTAAAAAATAAGAAGGAGTCAGTATTTCTTATGTGCGTCAAATAATTTATAAATATTAAATTAAATCAAAAACATTTAGAAACTTTTTTTTCGTCGCTGAAGCTTCTTTACCACCTACAGGTGTACCTCTTAAAATATTTCGTGTATAAATAGATACACCTTATATGTATTTCTGAAACTCACAGTATATTTATCACGTTTAAAATGTAGATGTTCATTTTTCCCATTTCTTCCCGTGGGTGTCGTAAGAAGCGACTGAGAGACTTACTAGAGAATGGGCAGCATCGTTCTCTTTGCACATTTGTCCACCGTACTGCGTTCGCCAACCCGTCTGTCAGGCATGGTGATTATGGCAAAGCCTTCCAAATTGGGAGCAGTGTCTTCTTAGTTAGACATCTTTCGGCTGAAATGATGAAGATAATTATGGTGATTCTTTTGTGAACAATCCATAACCATAATTAGCATGAATTCTTTGAAGTGAGATGAATTTTAAATGTCTGAGATTTTATGACAAGAAAGATGTTTTTGTTTTTAACCGACTTCAAAAAGGAGGACGTTATCAATTCGGATGTTTATATATATATATTTTTTTTTTTGTATGTTTGGCCATAACTCCGTCATATAAGTATAAACGGATTTGCAACATTCTTTTTTTGTTCGACAGGAGTTTATCTCGAAATGGTTCCATATAGGTTTCATATAGATCTGATGATGACTTCCGGAGACAGACACCGGAAGTCTTTAAAAAATGACAGCTAATCAACCGCGATTTCTGCTATCGCATAAATATGCATTGTTTGTTTGGAATTAGTGCGGGGTAGATACTATAACTAAAAATGTAAAAATAAAAGCTTTTTTCCAAAAAAAAAAACAACAGACTTCCTTAAAAACAGTACAAAGTGAAAAATAACTTTAATTTCGGAAGTCGGTGTCTTAGGAGTTTTATTTAAGGTTTTAGCCACCGGCATCCGAAATTAAAGTTATTTTTCACTTTGTTGTGTTTTTAAGGAAGTCTGTTGTTTTTTTTGGAAAAAAGCTTTTATTTTTACACTTTGTAGTGTTTTTAAGGAAGTCGGTTGTTTTATTTTTTTTTTTGCAAAAAAGTTTTTTTATTTGTGTTAACTGTTATTATTTGTGTTTTTAATATTTCCGTGCATTTCGTGCACAACGGCGTGTTTAAATAAATAACTAGCATCTATTTAATGAGCGATGTAGTACGGTTTTTTTTCTTTCAGGATTGGAAATCATCAAATGACTTCTTCCGCTCTGGGCGGAGCGGGAGGGCGTGTCAGACTTTTACTGACTAAAACCCCCCCGTGTTCCATCAGTTGCCCATGTGCCAGGGTCACGGTATCTCTTTCGAACAATCACGCGACTCCGGCAGGCATCGGTCCTAGTAGACCCCTACACTGCTGCTGACATCTCTTTGAGGCGCGCGTGGAACACTACGCGCCGTCGACCCGAGCCTGGTCCTTACCGGGCGGCGAGCTACCCATTGCTCGCCACCCGCAAGCTCGCGCCTACGGTGGCCGGGAGTCCGCTATGGACTCCCGACGCCCGGGGCGTCTCCTCCTGCGGCGGCTAGGGACGTGAGGGCGCAGAGACTGCCATTCCCTCACGCGCCCCGCCTCCTCCTTCGCGAGCATTACTGCTTCGCAGAAGGAGGTGACGGCTTCCCACTCCCTCTCGCTCCGTACCATGGCTCGCACCAGGGCTGGACGCGAGAGGTCGCCGCCGCCGATCGCCTCCACGAGGACACGGTGGTGCTCCGCCCAGGCAGGGCACACCTCCACTGTATGCTCCACCGTGTCCTCCAGACGATCCTCGCAATGGAAACACCCGCACGTATCCTCCCGCTTTAACCTGAACAGGAACCCACCGAAGCACCCATGCCCGGTGAGAACCTGCGTCAGGCGGAAGGTGAGAACGCCGTGACGCCTCTCTATCCACTCCTCAAAGAGGGGACTTACCGCCGCAATTGTGGCGTACCCAGCACTGGGTTGCGACAATCGTACCCGCTATGTCGCCATGAGATCACACCGGAGCTCTGTCCGCCGTGCCGCGATTTGTCGCGGCAGCGGAGTTTCGCCTCCTCGCGCCACTCCCACATTTGCGCGAGGATCTTTGCCTCCAGATCCCATGGCGGCACTCCGGCAAGGAGGCTCGCCGCCTCGCACGAGATCGTGCGGTATCCTCGGATTAACCGGATGGCCATGACCTTCTACCACCTCAGCCCCAGCCCGCTCCAGTCTGGGAGCCAAACGTCGAAAATGCTCAACGAAGTTCCACCGGCTGTCGAGGACAAGTCCCAGGTACTTCATCGTCGACTCGACGCCGATGTGAACCGTGAGTTGGGAACAAGCAGGTGGCGCGTTCCGAGGACCATGAAAACCCATGGCCTCGGACTTGTGCAATACCACCTCGAGTTCTAATTGCCGGATCCTATCGACGATTGTCGCAACCCCGCGTGTCATTAAGTCGGCCGCCGCCTCGTACGACCTCCCTGCGCCAGAACCAGAGAGTCGTCAGCGTAGCAAACTACGCTGACGCCGCTAGGGAGGTCGGCGCGCAGCACCCAGTCGTAACTGATGTCCCACAGATGCGGCCCCAGGACCGATCCCTGTGGGACACCGCACACATCTCTCGCCGGTTCCATTCTCCGTGGTGACCGGGGTAGATAACGGCCCTGTCCGTAAGATCGGCCTCGACCACGCGACAGAGGTAGGTCGGCATCCGGTGATACCGGAGTGCCTCCCTAATGAAACTCCAGGGCAGGGTGTTGAAGGCATTGGCGATGTCTAGAGACACTGCCAAGATGACCCCACCCCGGGCCACTGCATCCTCCGTCGTGAGAGCTCGCTCGCGCATGATGGCGTCCACCGTAGAGCGCCCCTTAAGCCGTACTGGCCGTCCGACAATAGTACGGTTAACTACCTAACTAAACGTGTTGGCGGAGTAGTTTCAAACAAATAGCAACAAATAAATTTTTACTAATGGAGTATTTTCAACACGCTGCGTGCTTCTAAAATACTCATGAAATAAGCTTTGTTTGCCCATTAAATAATGAAACTTTTTAAAACCATTCATTACTAAAATGTCGGGTTGCTCCTTTGTTAAATTGTCGTTCGTACTAGATGCTGCCCTCTGCGTCTGGTAATTACACAAAATGTATTTACACTCAAAAATAATATTTTTTACCGTGTATTTGCAATTTCTCTTTAAAGTTAAATCAGTGTAATTGGTGAAATGTATCTGTGAATTAATTAATCTGTTTAAATTTCGGAGTTTATAATAAGCTTCGGTTTCACCGAATTGACTCGAATTTCACATGCAGGCATTCGAACTTTTCAACAAAGCTCATGTAATTAAAAGCTCTGCCAACGTGCCATGAAAATTCTGTGGTTCTGTTAATAAATGTATTTGGTTAAATTAATCTACTGACCCGATTACGACAAAACCAAACGGGGCTTATGATTTCAACTGACTCGGTATGTACAACAGATGAAGATATGTACATATATACAAAGCCACCCATATGCTCCTAACTACTCGTCATACTTAGACAACGATTTGGATATAGGTACACTACGGTACATAACTGTGCATGTATAAGTAGATTCATCATCATTTCATCTGTTAGTCGTCCACTGCAAGACATAGGCCTTCCTCAATTTAGGAGGCTCTGCCGTAATCGCCACGCTTGTCAGGCGGGTTGGCAATCGCAGTATGGTGGTGAAATGCACAGAGAACGCTGTTGCCCATCAGGGTATCTAGTAAGTCCTTTAGTCGCCTTTTACATCGTAAAAGATCGTGGAAATCGACCCCCGGGAAGACATGGTATGATGCTATTCTTTACGTCGGTTAAGAAGTAGATTATTATTAATTTATATGAGAAAAAATAGTTGGTGGTGATTCAGATTGTTTGTTCTTTAAATACAGTTTCTTAATAACTATCGGAAAAAAGTTATCACGAACTAAAAATCTACACTCCAATCAATTAATATTTGATAATAAGTAACGCAAGCAACCAATTAAACAAAACAACTTTAACCGAATATTTGTTCAGCTGTTTTCCTTTATATTCCCGAAGCAATCTTGGACAGCTACCGAAACCCAAACTGCACTCAGAAATCCACATAAAAGAAAAACTTCAAAAATAAACATTCTAATTAGTAGGATTTCCGCCAAAGAAAATACACCGACAGAAAACTTAAAATACGTTGGTGTGCTCAGACAAAATATTCATTTAAATTAAGCTCTCTTCACCCCGGTAATCAGGTTTGGAACAGGCAGAGATGGACTTACGCCAATAATCTTCTTTGTCCTATGATTAATGTAAAACCTGACCCCGATAAATTGCGACCCTATTTCCATTAATTTGGGCTAAATTGAACACCGAACCTAACGCTGTAATTGTAGGTTTTATACCTACTCGATCCTAAATCACATTAAATGGGCTATACTGGCTTAGCTGATTATAGCTCATTAATGAGCTGGCTGAACCAGGGATGTATCACGTCATCATTGATTACAAGGCTTAGCATAATCCTATCCTGCCAGGGTCGCGGATTTATTCGGAAGAGTTTCCGTGTCCCTGACATTGCCAACTGTAGGAACACAGGTGGGTTTTAATCAGTAAAAGTCTGACACGCCTTATGCTCCGCCCGGAGTGAGTGATGTCATTTGATGATTTCCGTCCCAAAAAAAAACATAATCCCATAATGCCCGCACTACTGTGATACACTCCTCACAACCGTTATCGACCAGTGCGGGTTGCTAAGTAAATGTCACATGTCTTCCATTTTTTGGTTGGACACGGTTTTTAAGACCAGTGGTGATGAAGTTACTTGCTTGTGCAAGTAACTTCATCACAAAAGTAAAGTGCCTGCCTGGGTTCGAAGAGGGTTCGAACCCACGACCGACAACCTGGAAGTATTTACCACTGAGCCACTACTACTCTTCAGACATGCGTTAAGGATTTTTCACCGCAGCATTATGTATGGTGATAGACAACAACAAAATTGATTTTTAGTAAACTCATATTGTTTCTTTACGACAAACTTTATTAACATTGCTTCCAATTCACAATTGAATGCAACAGTGCTTTCATACCTCCTCCATGGTAGCGTTAAACGTTTAACGCAACCTTGTTGGGAGTCGCATTAGAAGTTTCACTTCAAAAATCACAATCAAAGGGCTTCAAAATCAAGTAGACTTCAAACTAAAATTAAAGTGTATATGTCTCATAGATTGCGCAACTGCAAATACTCGGGTTGTGGGCGACGTCAATCGCTTATTACCACTAGGAGAGCCACACGCTCATTTGCCATCTTATTGTTAAAAAGAATAGTACTGTGTACACTTCAATAGTCTGGAAATCTACCCACGCTGAAGTTTATCATGCTGCATGCATAATATTCATAATATGCATATATATATGCGCACATGTATGCAGACACAAAGCACTGTGTCTGTAGGTGGAATACAAATACATAAATAGCTTGACATTTCACTCTCAAATCAAAGCAAACTAACAAGTTTACCTACACACTAACAGCAGCAGCAGCCAGCATCGGTTAAAATTTGTAAATTGTACACGTTACTTAGGCACATATTCGGGATCAGTCGGGATGCAAGCAATAGCAAAAAATAATATTACTATTTTGAATATACTGTTTGTGGCAGCGCTGGATAGGCTTTGCGGTTTGCGGGTAGAGCCACAATATAAACCAGAATATTATTAAACTGCAGATGCGTTATTTGCCTGGATATACGCGTTGTGCGCACTTATACGATCTTGCTAAACATGAACACCGCTCGGCACAATGCTGGTCTGAAATTACCATTTCCCGCATCCCCGTGTGAATACCGTTAAATTCAGTGAGTCTTTGATATTAGAATTCTGATTACGGAGAAATTGAACCTGAACCTATTTCATATTTATATATTCCTTCATCATAATCAGCTATAATGTTCCCACTGCTGCGATACAGGCCTCCTCGGTGAGAAGGAACCTATTTCCTATAAAATACATAATGCCACAACACATACTTCAATCAGGTCCCGTTAAACAGGCGACAAACTCATAGGTTGATCTGCGAGATATCTATCACAAAAAAATAAACACATGCTTCAAACAATGAAAGACAAATAACAACTCTAAAAGCTATTTAACACTGTTTGAAAAGACAATGCCCACATACTAGAACAACCGTGGCTCACAGTGAACACTTACAAATAGTGTAAGGAATGATAGTATAAGGTGTTATGAGCACCTTCTAGTACTTATCAGTTCAGAAAATAAGTCGCCATTTGGAAATAAAACAGTTTTTAATTTATTATAATTTTTAATTTTTTCACAAGCACTGACTTATTTTATACACTTACAATGACTTTTGAATGGTATTAACACAGTCATTGTTCATTTCAAAGTTACTTACTCATTTTAACCTTTTGAATAATAGTCACCTTCTAAGTTTAAACAGTCTGGGGGAGTACACACAAAACCCATATATTAAACCTAGAAAGATCCCAGCGAGCAGTTCTCAAAGTAATGCACAAAAAGAACTTTCAGTATCCAACGGAGCAGCTATATAAGGATTGTATGGTATTAACGGTTCGACAACTTTATATCAGGAGAGTTCTGCTTATAAGCCACAAAGGCTCAACATATGACCCGGTAAGACTGAAAAACAAACGCAGAAACGACCTAGTATTTGACCTGAAACCATGTAAAACAGAATTCTTCAGAAGACAACCGTGCTATATGGGTCCATACCTATATAACAAAATAAGTAAAAATACTCAGCTACATCACTTACCAATTAGTAAACTAAAACTTACCATAAATGACTTCCTTCTCTCTCAAAATTATGGAAATACTGAAAAACTTCTAGAAAGTATAAAATAATAAAATAAAGTCACACAACCCCATTCATACACCCGAACCCATACATACACATACACACAAATACACCACACCCCACACTACACATACATCACACATACATTATGTTCATTCATAGATGCACACGCAAGCATTAAGTAGCTATTAAGTAATTAATTAAATTATTATATTATTACATCATTAAATTATTAAATGATTAAATTAAATATACATATATATCATTTTGTAATGTTTACCTTTACAAATATTTACTTTTGCACCGCACCATATATTTTATGATATTTATTAATCAATCAATACTTATCATTTGTCCCAAACAACATCCCCCCCCCCCAACAATACAAAAGTTATGTAATGAAATAATGCTGATGTCACGTCAGTACATATACGTGTATATGACCATCTTTACAAACCAAGACCCTTCCGTGCCTCAGAAAGCATGTTAAGCCGTTGGCCCCGGCTGTCTTTTGTAGATCTTAGACAGTCGTTACGGGTCGTCAGACCCCGAAAGTCTGTCAGACTTTCATTCAGATCAGTCTTATCAAGAGGTATTGTATTACCTAGTAACTGGGTTGTGGAGGTCAGATAGGCAGTCTCTTCATGTAAAATACTGGTATTCAGCTGCACCCGGTTAGACTGGAAGCCGACCCCAACATAATTGGGGAAAGGCTAGGCAGATGTTGATGAGCTGTAAGATTTGGTTACTTTCTCAATAAAGTAAAAGTATTTAGGTATTTAAAAATATCTTTTTTCACTTATTTAATACTAGCTTTTGCCAGCAGCTTCACCCGCCTATTATACGTATAAACCTTCCTATTGAATCACTCTGTCTATTAAAAAAAAACTGCATTAAAATTCGTTGCGTAGTTTTAAAGATCTAAACATAGGGACAGACAGAGGGAAGCGACTTTGTTTTATATTGTGTAGTGAAGTTAAATCACTATAAGCTTGCATTAGTACTGGCTATTGTTATTATCGTAGTTTTCTAAAGGTATTGTTTAATGTAGGTGAGTAATATAATACTTACCTGTTGTGGAAGAACCCATTGCTGTACAATATATATTTATGAGCTAATGAGAGCGTAAGTGCCTCATATCCATTATTCAATTCGCACAGCGAACCTTGCTTGCGCCGGTTAATCCACGCGACGTGTTCGGGACAGCATAGTTACTCAGGTCCGAATTCACGCCGAATTAATCATTAGTAAAAGCGGGACTCCCGCAGTCCAAATGCATGCGTTGGTCGTCCTAGGCAGCCAGCAGTTTTCACATTCACACTAGGGTCGTCATTCAAAGTGGAGCCACGATCCAAGTTCGTGCAAGGATTGTCATTCTGGTGATATTGATCGGAGTCCATTGTCATAAAAAAGCTCACAAAAGAACACAAACTATATTTTACCTATACCTCTAACTATTTGTTTACTGGGTGTCAAATGTCAACTTCATCATCTGTCATAGAATAATGCTGCCATATTTTGAAATATAATCGATTACGTGCATCGATTATTGGTCTTGAACAATTTAATTTTATCTAATTACGGCAAAACCATAAACAATACAAGATATTACCATTCCATGTTTATGTATGTTTGGACTATAAGATATCTGGTTTGAGATGTTTATGAACATAATTGTTTTGTCTTAAACTGGACTTAGTTAGTTACGTTCACAGAAACTAAAATGGCCGTCATGATTATGACGGCGTGCCGTGTGATTACAATGCACGCCTTTGAGCACACGGATTGATTTGTATAATGATTAATTAATCCGTAATCGATTAGACGTATTCAATATACAACTTGAAATTAAATTGACAATATACTAGCAACCCTAAACTTTGCCTGACAGTCAAACTCTCAGTGATATTAATACGTTAAATTACTTATTAATTGCTTATAATGACGGCGACTTAGTTAGAGATAAAAGTAAAACGGATAATTCCTGTTTTAAAAAAATATACTTTTTTAATTATCCTTCGAAACGTGTTCAGGTTGGGCCATGAATAGGCATTGACCTTTACCTACATAATATCCCCTGATGAGATCATTCATTTCAGTATACATTGTCATAAAACACACTCTTATGTTTGCCCCTTTGTTCTTGGTATATGTCCAAGTCCACATACATTTCATCTAATACTTCGTACAATTTAATTACCAAAGCCAATGTTGGCGTTTTATGTTACATCTCTAGTTTTAAAATTAATTGAGAATGTCTGTATCTTTTTTACTTAGAAAAATTATCTGGGTCATGGGTAAGTTATAGCCCAGTTAAATAAGGAATTGTATAGTGTTTATCTTTAAAAAAAAAAATAACATTAGACTTCCTAAAAAAAAAACACTACAAAGTGAAATATAACTTTAATTTCGAAAGTCGGTGTCTTATGATCTGTATTTAAGATGTTTTTGCCACCGACTTCCGAAATTAGTTATTTTTCACTTTGTAGTGTTTTTTTTTTAGGAAGTCTAATGTTATTTTTTGTAAAAAGTTTTTATTTTTAACTTTTTAGTTATGGTAGATGCTATTTCATTATTTTTAATTTATTTATTTGCATCAGACACAACGATCCATAACTTAGTTTATAAACACACTCAAAATAATGTTATTTGGAATTCAAATACTCAGAGACAAATACACACCACACAATACTAAAATATACTAGACAAAATAACATTTAAATTAATAAAATATTTTCTTGTCGACTAAAAATATAAAATGTCAAAATTAAAAATAAAATAAGTTATCTTCAAAATCAAAATAATTAAATCACACTAAAAAGCTATTTTTAAATTCCGTGGTGATCATTTACAATCATTACCTGCCCCAGGCCCAGGCTGCAAGAAAGGTTCATCCAACCTATTGGCAACAGCGGTAAGAAGACTGTTGGCGCTGACTCTACTCGCTAACGAGGTCGCCCTCTTGCGCATGCTGGCATAAAAACAGTCAATGCGGACGCTTGCGAACATTCCCGATGCGCTGCAGAAGCGAGGCAGCCGCAGCAGCGCCCTCAGCGCGTTATTATATTGAACGCGGAGAGCACTGTAGGATTTCTGCAAATATGACACCCACAGACTACTCGTATAAAAAGATGTGCAGTAGGCTCGAAACAAGGTGATCTTCACATCCTTGGAGCTACGAGCAAACCTGTGGGCAATCATATTCGCCCTCACCGACAGCGCCCTCCTTTCTCGCTCAATATCAGCGTCGTCCTTTAGGTCGGACGTCACAATATGGCCCAGATACTTAAAAGTGTGTACGCGCTCCAAGGACACCCCACATAGCCTTATTGGTGGAACCTCCGCCGGACACTTAGAACCCGTATTGAAAACCATACGCTCGCTCTTTTTGACGTTATATCTTAGGCCATATGTGTGAGCGTACGCTTCGCAAATGCTTACTAGCTCTCTGAGTCCCCCTATTGACGCGCTCAGCAGCCCCATATCATCAGCGTAGCTTATGTTGTTAAAACAAACATCATCAACATGGCATCCCACATGACGGCTGCTGAGCTCCGCAACAAGTCCATCGATATACAGATTGAAGAGCGTTGGTAAGCTCAACCCCCCCTGCCTCACCCCGCACTCCAACCTGTACGAGTCCGACAGAGCTCCCGACCATTTAAAATTATTTACCTGGTTCCCGTACCAGTGCCGGAAGATTTTAACAACTTCAGGCGCAACTCGCCTATCGAGCAACTTTTTCCACAGCACTTTGTACGAAACCAGGTCATAAGCCCTGGACAGATCCAGGAAGCAGGCGTAAACAGGCGTGCTCCGGTCCGTGTAATATCTGACAGCATGCTTTAAACTCAGTATAGCACTATCTGTGGACAGTTTGGGCCTGAACCCAAACTGGTTATCGTGTAAAGTTATTGTGTTGTTTAACTGAGCATTAAGCATGCTGTCAAATACCTTTGCGATGACTGTCGCTAATGAGATCGGTCTGTAATTGTTCTTATCCGAAATATCACCCGTTTTATTTTTAATAATTGGTATTACAACCGATCTCATCAGCTCGTCTGGCACGTATGAATGGCGAAGGCAGAAAGTGAACAGCATGGCCAAAACACGTGTCAGGTGGGGACCTGTATGCTGTAGGTGCTCGATGCTGAGTCCGTCATGTCCTGGAGACTTACCTTTGGCCTGGCTATGTTGTTGCATGTTATTCGTTCATTTGTCGCGCAAACACTTAATGCAAATTTAAGACTTATATGGTTTTCAGATGAATTTTATTGTCTGAATGAAACCAAATTAAAATGGGACCACACGGGAGGCACCAGCTTTCAAATAAAAAATAACCATCAAAATCGGTTCACCCAATCAAAAGTTATGAGACTTACGAGGTATCAAACATAAAAAAATACAGTCGTATTGATAACCTCCTCCTTTTTTGAAGTCGGTTAAAAAATATCTGGGTC
The DNA here is from genome assembly GCA_932294355.1 of Aporophyla lueneburgensis. Taxonomy (NCBI): domain Eukaryota; kingdom Metazoa; phylum Arthropoda; class Insecta; order Lepidoptera; family Noctuidae; genus Aporophyla; species Aporophyla lueneburgensis. The sequence goes on along the minus strand of OW028746.1, from coordinate 11,771,585 downwards.
ATGGGTAAGTTATAGCCCAGTTAAATCTAGAATTATAAAGTATTTATCTTTAAAAACGAATGTTCAAACATTATCTAAAACAAATAGTGTCATTTAGGATGCTCATTTGTCGTTTAATTTCTTTTAGTAGAAATCATCATCAGCCTACAACGTCCCCACTGCTGGGACACAGGCCTCCTCTCGGTGAGAGGGAGTGGGCCATAATCCACCATGCTGGCCCAGTGAAGGTTGGTAGATGTCACTTGTCTTCGAATTTTTGGTTCTAAGACATGCCGGTTTCCTCACGATGTTTTCCTTCACCGTTTTGAGAGCAGTGGTGATGAAATAATTTACACAAAGTAAAGCGCCTGCTTGGGTTTGAACTCACGACCTACTACTCGTAGGTCGCGGTCGTTACCACTGGGCCACCACTGCTCTTTAGTAGAAATGCGGTGTAACAAACAAACATACTTTCTTCTTAAAATCCCTATCTACACCGGTATGTTCGCATGGCGAAGTTTGCCTAGTCAAGTGATAATCAAAAATAGAACACACGATCGATCAAAAATAAGTCAATATCTCAACAGAAGCAATCAGTCAATTCCTGCCATTTTCCTTATAAAACAAAGAAGTTTCAATATTCACGTATACATACCTAACGAAATCAGCTATTATTTCTTTGCCAAACTTATTAACTATCGCTGAAAGATGGCATTAAAAGTTTTACGCAGTTGGAGATGCAAACCAATGAACCGCCCGAGTGTTTCAACTACATTTCCTTGAGTAAACTAATATCAGCGAAGAAATATAATAGGGCTTGTTCACTTGAATATTGTTTGTTTACTGGGAAATGGGAACTGGGAATTGCGAGTCAAGTTCCCGATATCTGATTCGCGCGGGACTTGTCTAACGGGTTGCTACCATTTCTCTTTCTCGGTCGAATGGGCACGTAACTCATTTGTACAACAAAGTGATCACCTGGATAAGTATCTAAGTTGATCTACAGAAGTTTCATTTCGTTCGATATTTATGGAGTTCGTAGATATTTTATTGAGTGTGCTAATTAATTTTAATGAAATTCGGTGATGAAGAATAACAAAGATAGCTATTAGCACGTTATACTTAGTATTCGAGTGTTGTGGACTCTTAAAGTGACTGCTGACGATCTGACAAATATATTGCGCCCTAAGAATTAAAGAGACCTAATTAGAAGTTTTAAGTTTTCAACTTTGACTCATAAAATGATAAAACTCTTATTAAAAAGAGGCCTATGCATAGGGCTCTTTTTAATTAAAGTTTTATTGTTACTAGTGATCGCCCATTGGTCGAAATTCGACCGTACTTCATTTGAATAGAAATACATTATTAAATGAAAAAAAATATATACTTAATAATAAATATAAAAAAATAATATGGTTATATTTGACATTCAGTAACACTATTTTATTTACTTTATTTGGGAAAATAAACGGTTACACATTACAATATTACAGAACATAACTTAAAACTAAAACGGAAGTGTAAATGTATAACCAACGACATTTTCCACATAATATAAAAAGTTAAACAAACATGAACGGCGTGCGATACAAATTATTTAGAATAGTGAGTATGATTAAAGATAAAAGTAAAACTCATCTGAAAATTATACAAGTAAAAAATATTAAAAATAGAAAGAAAGACAAAATTATTATAATTTAAATTATATTTTTAGGATTGTAAGAATGTTAGATACTCAATTCTGATATAACCTTAAGTGCAATACTTCTAAATTTTGCTGCAGAAACAGCGAAGAACTTGATATCCTGGAAAATCTTATTGTACTGAGTGGTAAGACGCCGTAGGGGTGCTCGCGAGCCTGCGTTTGATCGACAAGAAGTTACAGCAAACAGCAGTCGTGCGCGCACACCTCGAAACATAGTTGTTCTGGCCCTGGGTACTACAAAACATATTCTATTGCTTATATCTATATAGTCATAAGAATTGTTACATAAATCAAATAGAAAGGACGATTCCAACAGTATACATCTAGATTTAAGGCTTTGAAGTTTATAGGTATTAAGTAAGTTGCTGTAAGATGTATACGTACGCGAACAACGGTAATGCATGGCCTTTAAAAATTTGCATTGTACTTTTTCTATCATATTAGAATATTTTTCATAGAAGGGATTCCACACCGGGATCGCGTACTCCAACTGAGACCTGACCAAAGTTTTAAATAGGTATAAATAAGTGTCGGGGCGTTTAAATTCCTGAGCCGATCTCATCACAAAACCGTACATACGGAAAGCATTGTTAACAATTTTAGTAACATGAGCATCAAGATGAAGTCTCTCGTCCAACAAAACACCAAGATCACGAACCACTGTTTCTCTTGTCAGATTTACATTGTTCAATGAATATGAATGTTTTATTACGTTCTTATTTTTAGTAAAACTAATGCAATGGCATTTGGATATGTTCAGCTTAAGTTTATTTTTTACACAATATGCAGAGAATCTATTTAAATCTTCCTGCAAAAGTAAACAGTCACGTAAATTACTAATTGGCTTAAAGATTTTTAAGTCGTCTGCGTATAGTAATAATTTAGAATTTTGAAAACACGTACCAATATCATTAATAAACATAATAAACAAAAGAGGACCCAGTATAGAGCCCTGAGGAACACCGGAAGTAACATTTAAGGTCTCAGAATTAAAACCGTTTATAACAACTCTCTGAGATCTGTTAAAAACGTATGAAGAGAACAATCTCAGTAGGTCACCACGTATGCCATTAAAAGCAGTTTTACTCAAGAGCAATTGTTGGTCCACTTTATCAAAGGTCTTTTGGAAATCCGTGTATATAGTATCAAATTGAATACGAGAGTCCATACTGTTAAATAAATAGTCAACAAAAGTTATCAGGTTAATGGTAGTTGATCTTTTTTTGACAAATCCATGTTTTTGTGGAATTATGCTATTATGTAGTACAGGATAAACTTTATCATGAACAAGTCTCTCAAGAATCTTTGACAAAACCGACAATATCGATATAGGGCGATAATTTTCGATATCCTGTTTATATCCCGATTTGTGAACAGGAGTAATGTTTGCGAGTTTCCATGCTTCAGGAAAGGCTCCTTGTGAAATAGAAAAGTTATAAATAATTTCTAATGGCACACACAGCGTCTCTGCGGTCTGTTTAATAAATACAACAGGTAAACCATCTGATCCCGGGCCTTTAGATGGATCTAATGCTTTTAGCGCACTTAATATTTCATCGGCAGTAAACTGAATGCTGCTAAGGAGAGGACTGGTTTCAGAGTAATCTCCGCACTGCGATGAAATACTGTTAGTGGTAGTGGATGGGTCGTATACCGAATTAAAACAGCTTGAGAAAAGATTACAGATATCTTCAGGATTATTGGCTGAGTGATTACTATAGTACATGATAGAAGGGAAGCTTGTAGAGGATTTGCAGGAAGAAATAAAGGTCTAAAAATGCTTAAAATTAGTCCGGATACCATCTTCTACAGAAGCAATGTACTTTCTGTAACAGTGTTTGCACTCAAATTGGAATCTAGAGCGGTAGATGGAAAACTGCTCATAGTCTGAAATGTTTTGATACATTTTCCATTTTACCCAAGCTTTGGCTTTGTTTTTGTAAATATGTATAAGCGATTTTGAGAACCACACCGGAAATTTTAATGATCTACAGGTAATCAATGGAACGTGTCTTCTAATAATGCTGAATACAATGTTATAAAACGTGCTGAAGGTATCGTCAATGGTTTGGTTAGCTAAAACCTCCCAATGAATCTCCTTTAAATCCCCATTTATGTTATCATAATTTGCCTTGTAATAATTACTATAGACAAATTGTTGACGCTGTACTACTGTGGAGAAGGTTCGCTGGCGGGGTGGTGATGTCCAGGACCAGGACATAGGTGTAATGAGTAAAGAATACTTCTTCAGGACTCTCTTCTTTATTTTCTTAATACTTCTTAAATGTTGGATATGGAATGAATTATCACAGAGAGCTCTGTTTTTATAGAATTTTCCCTATTATTTTTAATTGACAGTTCAAAATGTCATAATTATAACCAGCTTGTACAATCTATGACCAGCCTGTGCAATCGTGAGGCATACAACCTCTACAGTTTGCACACGACACTAAGTTTTGTATGGGAAACTTACTAATACCATTCTTGACACTCCCGATAAAACCATAAAAAATATTTCTTATAAATCTAAACTAAATTCCTATCGTCGCTAGTACAAATGATATTAAAGACAAATATTCTCGATATGATCATAGATTTTAAAAATGAAATAGGTTATTCAGTAAGACTATAGACACAAAATATTAAAGACATATTCTCTATGCATGTGTGTATTGAATACACGGTAATGAATAGTAGTGTGTGTAACGTGTTGTTTAATGAAAATAATGCATCTTTACGCATAATTTAAAAAAAATATTAGCATACGTCACTTCTTCTCTGTATAAACTATAAGTGTGCGAAATTTCATACTCCTCCGTTCGCCCAATTTTCGTAAAAAGGGATCCAAAGTTTTCGCTTCACGTATGAATGTATAGATAAGAGTCAAAGTTGAAATCTTAAATTTTCGAACTCTTATTTTCTACTCTATTAGTTCTGAGGGTGCGATATTCCAATTCACCTTTGAATAACCGCCTTAAAATTGCTTTAACCGCACTTAGTAATCCACAGAAATTGTTGAGTAGAGTAGATAACTTCTCACGTTGACTGCCTGAAAAAAAGACATAAACAAGAAATCTTCATAACCTCTAACTTTACAACCAATCCCGCATTTTTGCTCGTGTGTGGGATGAAAGAGGACGTATTATAAAAGTTGTACGGGTCGAACTGATCACAGCTATGTAACAGATGTGACCTTTGACCTTAAATGTTCGCCGATAAAAATAGAGGACTCTTTTGTGAAGCTTCCTTAAAGTATAGATTTGCTTGAAGCAGTTTGAGTTAGTTAATAGAACGATATTACATTTATTAACTTTAATGTGTGCTATTTTGGTCGTTATTGCTGCTCTACGTGACTTTCAAAGCACATTTGATTATACGGCAATGCTATTGTTCTGAATAATTGTTATGAATATCATCAACACTGCTCTCAAAACGGTAAAGGATAACATCGTGAGGAACCCGGTATGTCCTAGAACCAGAAATTCGAAGACATGTGACATCTACCAACCCGCATTGGGCCAGCGTGGTAGATTACGACCCACTCCCTCTCACGGAGAGGAAGCCTGTGTCTCAGCAGTGGGAATAATAAAGGCTAATTATATATAGGTAATAAATACTATCTGTGTGCCATCCGAGCGGGGAGGTTCTAGGGGTCATAACCCCCCCCCCCCCCCCCAAAGACAGTGATACTGACTTTGTGGGTAAAGTTTTTGATACTACAATTTGTTGCTGCTGCAACAAAATTGTTAAAATATTCTTCAATACTCTTGGTGACCCCCCCCCCCCAAAAATCGAAGGCTGCGACCGCGCCTGGACTTCGCCCGTATAGGTTTCGGAAAATATCACTTGAAAACCTACTACCGGGATAAAGTATCCTATGTAAATGGTAAGTATCCAGGATAACCAAAAATCCAAATCCATGCAAAAATCTAAACATCTAAGCCACATTTCGAGCGGAATAGCGGACTCCCGGTCACCGTAGGCACGAGCTTGCGGGTGGCGAGCAGTGGGTAGCTCGCCGCCCGGTAAGGACCAAGCTCGGGTCGACGGCGCGCAGTGTTCCACGCGCGCCTCAAAGAGATGTCAGCAGCAGTGTAGGGGTCTACTAGGACCGATGCCTGCCGGGGTCGCGTGATTGTTCGAAAGAGATACCGTGACCCTGGCACATGGGCAACTGATGGAACACGGGTGGGTTTTAGTCAGTAAAAGTCTGACACGCCCTCCCGCTCCGCCCAGAGCGGGAGAAGTCATTTGATGATTTCCCATCCTGAAAAAAAAAAAAAAAAAAAAAGCCATATTTCGCGGTCTCTTACTTGAAATAATACAATTAGGTTTATTTTGAGTACTTCGAACACACATGATATTCGCATTTACTATGAAGCCAAAGTAATATGAATTACAATATTACAATCCTATTAATCCTGCACTACCCGACCGCTACCAACCGGGACGGCCGGACGCGGCCGCTAGCCGCTCTGCGGCGATTTTATTATAATCTCTGATATCTTCTAAAATATTAATTTTAATGACTGATGTGAAGGGCAATTTTGATCTACATAAAATGCACAATTTATTTAAAATACTTAATTGGATCAGGATTAATGCTGTATTGCTTAAAATCGCATTTATAAATAAGCCATTATTTCTCGTAAAAAGTAAAGGATAAAAATGGTTATTATGGGTTATCCCTAAGAGTTAGACATATACCATCACGGACTTTTTTGTAGTACTTTTTAAGGTGTACAATACTGTAGTACATTATTTTGAGCTATTTCGTAGGGTTCAACCAGCGTTTGCAGTGTAAGCGCAAAAAAATGTGTTTATTTATGACATCACATTAGAAACCTCTAAAATTATCAGCGTTTCTTTACTATATTATGCATGTTATATACATACAAAACCTTCCTCTTGAATCACTCTATCTATTAAAAAACCTGCATCAAAATCCGTTGCGTAGTTTTAAAGATATAAGCATACATAGGGACAGACAGACAGACAGCGAAGTGACTTTATTTTATAATAATTATATGTTATGATAATGATAAATCAATCGCCATTCATTTAAAATTCACAGCGAATACAGGAAAACAACAAACAAAAATGTGGTCAGCATAATGAAATGAAATGAAATGTTTATTTCTGTAAGTAGATCTTATAAGACACTTTTACACGTCAACATTTTTTGGTCAATGTTTTTTTAAAACTAGATGGCGCCGGCATTTCCTAGCTGACTGTTCCCTGAGAAGAAACGCAGAAACAAACTCGGAGGTCATAGTCTCTTTTTAAAGTCCAGGCATTATATTATTAGAATTTTATGTGAGTCTAACAATGCAGGGCAATGTCTGGAAGAGCCTTTTGAAAAAAGAGCCATTGCAGCTTTGAGCTGACCTGTCCCAACAGACGGCATGTATGTATCAGTCATCGTGTAGCTCAACCCTATTTTAAGGAGAGAACCCTATAGCAGGTAGGTTAGTGGATTACCATCCGTCGGGTTGTCGGTTGTGGATCTAACCGCAATAGACATCTCAATTGACGATCCTCTGTAAAGGAATGTCTGCCTTTTGTGTTCCGATCTTTATCAAATATTTACCTACAACTGTGCGAGAATGACCCGCATCGGATTCATTTTCCTATCTGATGAGTATGGTTTTTAAATTTTTGCTAGTTTTTTGAAAATAACGTAATGATAGTAAAACAAGGTGGCACATTAAACTTGGTCTTATAGCCTAAATTCTAACAATCTTTGAAAGTGTTTTCATGCCTGCTACAAAGTAATGTTCAAAAATCAAAAGAATAAAAACACTTTCTTAGAGAGGGTCATTGGGGTTTGCTGTCTTGATTAATTTGTCAATTTGTACATATTTACATTTGTACATTTTTTTTTTTTAATTTTTGCTAGTTTTTTGAAAATAACGTAATGATAGTAAAACAAGGTGGCACATTAAACTTGGTCTTATAGCCTAAATTCTAACAATCTTTGAAAGTGTTTTCATGCCTGTTACAAAGTAATGTTCAAAAATCAAAAGAATAAAAACACTTTCTTAGAGAGGGTCATTGGGGTTTGCTGTCTTGATTAATTTGTCATTTTGAACATATTTTTTTTACATTTGTACATTTTTTTTATTTGATTTGAAATGAAATATCGCTCGGTAGGGCACTAAAACATTAATTATGAATTGCAATAATTAATACCATTCAGTAAATAGTCTGAGGTATATAAAAAGCATTTGGAAATGGTTTCTAAATGCATTAGTACACCTGATAAGTAAAATGAGTGAATACTGAAATGATAGACACGTGCTTTACCTGTGTTTACCAACTACACAAACACGCTGTGATTGTGTGTGTGCGCGCTTACAGATAGGAGCTCTTGGTACCATCTTAGACAATATTGAAGTCAAAGGTGTGCGTGTAGAAGCTACTCATCTTTACGCACACATTTACTTCGTTTTTGTAAACTTGGTTATCACAAGTAAAGCACGCGTCGCACATAGGAGTATTACTCATAAAAAACCGGACAAAATTATTTTATTTTACTATTTTATGAAATAAAAGTCAATAATGCATCATAATTAAGCATTTATTTAAAAAGAAAACCAAAAAAAATACAAATCTAAGAGAGTAAAATAGTAATCTTCAAATAGGATTTGTTTTCAAGAGGATAATTAATCATGAGCAGATTGAATCAATCAGAATCACTGTCTCTTGAGTTCACGGTGATTTGGTCCTCATCATCTTCGTCATTGGAACTGTCACAATTCAGTGTTTTCGTTAGTAGCATACTAATAGCTTCCTGGGAAAAAGACTTGCTTTTCTTCTTCCGTTTTATTCTGTTGCAGCTGATGAAGAGATCAGATGTCAGCAACAACCTATTTAAAATATCTCTGTTGCAGTCTACTCTTGAAAATTTTCTTGCAAAGTCCACGCGATATTTATGGAAATGTTTGTTCCGGGCTTCAGTAGCCTCCTCTGATAGCTCTCCGATAGGTACAATGTGACTTGATATTACTTGAGCGCCATGCATCAGAATTTTGTGAACTGTAGGTGATATGGGATGCCAACCATACAGCTCCACGTACAGTTTGGGAGTTTTTTGATCAAAGTCATCGAATTTCGCAGGATCAATATCATATCCGCTTGATATCACTTCAAGAATGATTTGGAACCTTTTTATCAAATCTATATTTATTCCAGCAATCCGAGATGAGCATTCAGGATTGCCAAAATATCTTCTCGACGTATTTCCGTCGTTACTATTGCCGTAACCGATGCCGACCATCTTTCTTTGAAACTGGTCTTGAAATATTTCAAAGAACGGGTAAAAACGCTTTTTTCTTCGGGTAGACATGAAGTTAGTTGCGCAAGTCTTTCTTCCAACAACGAACATTTTTTTCAATCTTCTTTCCTTTGAACTCTTTGATAATAGTATATAGCTCCATTGGCTGGTGATCTATGACAAAAGAGAACAAAAAAAAAAGCTTAAAAAAATATGGGGTACGTTGGGGAGACTTTTTATTCATGTTTCTACTTCCTTAGAGTCTACATTTTATGCATACATAAAAAATTTGAGGCGACAAGGCGCGACACATAAACAAAAACACTAATGTATTTCAAATTTCTTTAAAAAACAAGTTAAAAAAGTGCCGCTGTTTATTGATGGCTATACAAGTAGAAAATTTGGAAGAAACATAATAAAATATAGGTACTTCAGTATATAGTACTAACCTTCTATATCCATGTCCGAATAGTTAGTCTCTTGTTGTTTGCTACACGAAGCCATTGTAGCACAGTAAACTGATAAACACAAACGAGAGCGCCGAGAACAAAAACACGCGTACAGTACGATGACTGGGTTCCGACTGACGTTGTGGCACAACGCGCGGGAGTTGAGGTTTGGGAGTCTGCCTTTTGATAAACCGGTTATCGTAGGTAAAGAAACATGTATTTTGGGTGCGGTTGGATTAACATCACTATTTTCAATTTTGTCCGGGTTTTTATGTCTAATACTCCTATGTGGCGTCGCTGCGTTAAATAAAAATACTGTACCTAAGGCATAAAACGGACCTATTTATATTCAGTATCAAAATCCCTCAATACATTCCCTACACCGGGTAAAATCTCCATAACATAAGATATTTCTAAACCAAATGAGGCGCACGATTTAACCATTTATCATAAGACCTATCATATTTATGAAGACACTTTTATTATATTTTTGAGACCCTACGCGTCCCTGAAACTTTATACAAGTGGAATCTACAAGCTATTACTATGACTAGAAATTGAAAAAGGTTTTGGGAATGTTATAATTATGTAAAAGGAGATTGCCTAGCTTTGGACCAAGTGCTGCCTAGGAATGTGAGTTGGTCTAGTAGTACTGTAGCATACACATAAACTATAAAAAATAAAAAATTGGTTCCAGGAAAAGTAAATAAATCCAGTTTTTGTGATAATGAATAATCTTGCATTAAACAATGTTTTTGACATATTTTTTCTCAAAAATGTATTTCAGTTACAATAACATCGTACTGTATCACGTCGAGCGAAGACAAAAACCTGTTTTTATGTATTATCTGTCGCTATCCCTCACCTGCGCTTGCGGTGATAAGCGTCCCTTTGTTATAGGTCCCGGCAAACATCTTGAACACCGATTGATATACTCTTCTCGCTCGTGTGTATTCTCCCGCCAATGCGGAAGAGCGAAAAGGGTATATCAGTCGGTGTTCAAGAAGTGTGCCGCGAGAAATCATCATTTCAGCCGTAAGACGTCCACTGCTGGACTTAGGCCTACCCCAATTTGGGGGGCTTTGCCATAATCGTCACGCTTGGCAGGTTGGCGATTGCAGTATGGTGGAAAAATGCATAGAGAACGCTGCTGCCCTTTCTCTAGTAAGTCCCTTAGTCGCCTTTTACGACACCCACGGTAAGAAATGGGGTGGTGTTATTCCGCAAGACATACCCGACTACTTTTTGCTCAGTCTCACGTCACTTGTGATCCGTTGTGAACGCGACTGTGCATATTTTGTCTTGTAGTGAATATTTTGCTTGAAACAACGACCTGGCTTCGAATCTGGACTATCGATATATGCAACGACCTGGCTTCGAATCTGGACTATCGATCTATACAACTTACGTATGAGACTCTTCAAACAGTGAACATGTTTCAACCACAGTTAAGGTCATGTTTTATATGTAACAGTTCTGTGGAAAGAATTCAAAGACACACTTTAACTCGTGATCTCCAGAATTTACATCTACAAACGGTGCAACATATTATTCAAACTGTGATTCCACGTGAGGGAAATTAATTATTTTTAGTTACCTTAATCTATACATTTTTCTTGAAGGTATTACAAACACTCAACTAATGCGAAAACGACATGAATGTACTCTCTCTCTTTCTATGTAATATATCGTATCAAAATGAGTCAATCATCATCATGTCGTGTTTGTTGAGGCGGTCATGGTAGGCTTGCCGAAAAACTGTCCTATAAATACATAAGCAATACAACGAAAACTTGTAACACACTGTACCTATAGGTATACCTATACGATTTGCACAATAAAACAAAATGTACTTTCAAGTATTCCACGTGAATGTATAATTATTATCGTAGGTATCCGCGTAGTATGATACTTTTAGTTTTTTTGCGCAGATAAAATATTATATATTATGTATTTGTAGTGTGTGAATACACGATTTATGCTTTGTTGTTTATTCCGCTTCAAGGTTTTTTTTTACTTAAAAGGCTGGATTAAATCTTAGGTGTCACAAAATCATTTTTATCGAAAAATAATATGTTTTAATTATCATGTTTATTTTATATTCATAAATAAATCATTGTAATGCCTATTGATTGGGCACGCCACAATTGCAGCGGTAAGTCCCCTCTTTGAGGAGTGGATAGAGAGGCGCCACGGCGTCCTCACCTTCCGCCTGACGCAGGTTCTCACCGGGCATGGGTGCTTCGGTGGGTTCCTGTTCAGGATAAAGCGGGAGGATACGTCCGGTTGTTTCCATTGCGAGGATCGTCTGGAGGACACGGTGGAGCATACGGTGGAGGTGTGCCCTGCCTGGGCGGAGCACCGCCGTGTCCTCGTGGAGGCGATCGGCGGCGGCGACCTGTCGCGCCCGGCCCTGGTGCGAGCCATGGTACGGAGCGAGAGGGAATGGGAAGCCGTCACCTCCTTCTGCGAAGCAGTAATGCTCGCGAAGGAGGAGGCGGGGCGCGTGAGGGAGTGGCAGTCTCTGCGCCCTCACGTCCCTAGCCGCCGCAGGAGGAGACGCCCCGGGCGTCGGGAGTCGATAGCGGACTCCCGGCCACCGTAGGCGCGAGCTTGCGGGTGGCGAGCAATGGGTAGCTCGCCGCCCGGTAAGGACCAAGCTCGGGTCGACGGCGCGTAGTGTTCCACGCGCGCCTCAAAGAGATGTCAGCAGCAGTGTAGGGGTCTACTAGGACCGATGCCTGCCAGGGTCGCGTGATTGTTCGAAAGAGATACCGTGACCCTGGCACATGGGCAACTGATGGAACACGGGTGGGTTTTAGTCAGTAAAAGTCTGACACGCCCTCCCGCTCCGCCCAGAGCGGGAGAAGTCATTTGATGACTTCCCATCCTGAAAAAAAAAAATGCCTATTGATTATAGTATTTTTTTTTTCATTTTAGGTCACGTTTAATAATGGTGAACACCTATGTCACAACTGTACGTGTTTCACGGGTCGGAGGACCATTGGTTGTTGCGCGCACACTATGTGCTTCGTCTGGTTTACTGGGTTTGCTAGGCACCAAGACATGATTAGGGGTCCAGCTTTATCCCTAGACAATAATAATCGATAACGATGAAGAGATTAATCAATATTATTATCTTAGTTTTGTTAACTGACTAATTAGTTGTATTATTATTATTAATGATGCAATGCCAATAACAAAATACAACCAATTACTTAGTCAGTTAACAAAACTAATACAATAATATTGAATTTATTTATTAATCGTCTCCATCGTTATCGATGAACTGATTGATACCTAACAAACAACAACATCAAAAATACAATTAATACAATTATACTCGAACACACAAAAACTGTTTAATAGTTGATTTTGTACATTTGTTGCTACTGAGTTCATTTTTTCCAATAAAAATATTCAAAACAAGAGACTGTTTTTCTTTGGACTCCTGGGATAGATTTTTATGAGCTTTGTAATACAGATTAGTGATGGTCTGTGGAACAAAATGTACCATGTGAGTATTCTAGGCAGCACTTGGTCCAGCTTCCATACAAAATTAGGCAATGTCCTTTAAGAAAAAATCATCTGGAGTTAGACTTGCGTGGAAATTTTATCGAGGATTTTCAAATCTCGATGTTGAATCGATCATTGAGAATCCAACAGAATGGGATACATACCCGCGAGTCGAAAAAAAACTCATTTTTCGACTTTCAACTTTCGGCGCTAAGCAGTACGTTGAAAATCCATTGCGCGATTAAATCCCGCGGCGATATTTTTACGTGTGATGGTGTGATTTTAAGTATGTAAAAATACGTTTAAAAAATTGGTGAGAGTTACAGCAGTATGTCAAAGTAATCCCTCAACTCTGTAATACTGTAAATAGGGACAATTCCAAAAGCCTTTTGTGTACTTTTGAAAGTGTTCCTAATTTACAATTACGGCGACACGCGATACAACGGAACTTCTGTATTTGGTCATCGTTGCGCCTACACAGAATATAGTTGCAATTTATCAGCGTCCCGAGATGGTGTGTAGTGATAAACGGTGATCGATATAAGCTTAATAAACCGAATGCCGATGTCTGCACAGTAAATCTTGCTGAACAAGCGGAGTATCTTAATTCTAACGACATGTGTGCAACGATTAATTTCGTTTGCAGGAAATGTAGCGTGGTATGGTCTGTTCCGAAAATGTCTCATGAAAACGTAAACAAATGTATCAATAAACGCCTGATGCTCAATTGTATTACCACTTATAAATTGAGTTCTTTGATTATTTGAATAAGTAATTAAAGGCAAAATTCTAATTTTCAATCACCTTATAGGTGGTTTTTTTTTATTTTACAATTGAGGTTATTTTTATAACACTCACTTACTCACTTGTGAGTGAGGGATCACTTGAGTTGACCTCCAGCGAGCGCCTCACGGCGTTTACCCTCGTCTTGGTACTACAATAATCAATTAGGAGAATATTATCGTTCAACTTTTATAACCTAGGACAAATATATTGCTTGATTTTGTCTTAATTTTTTATTAAGTTGAAATATTTAATCTAGATTTATGTCGGAGTGTGTAACGTGATTGTAATCTCCCTGTTTTGTATAAAATTCTTGATGCTTACGAACGAATTTGCAGGTCTTTAATAAGTATATATATACTGGATAGGGTTACAATATTATTTATTTGGAAGTGAGGTTTTAGCTGTCAGCTCGATTACTATCAATTTAATTTATTCTAAAGGGTTAACAGTGTTGGTACTTCGATGCTACAATATTTTCCGAAACGGTTACTATAGCTCAGCCATGCTTTTAGTGAGTGATTGCATAAGAATTTATCCTACACAGGATTTGTTTACAATTTTGTGACATACTATTAGAACAGACTATAGACGTACTAGAATCTGGTGTGAACAATGTGGGTTTCGATGTCGAAAATTTTGACTATAAATGTGGTTTTGGCTGGGGATGCCAAAACGTGTTCGAGAGCAGTGTGGATAAACAAAGCTCTAGGGTACTCTTATAGATGCAGGCCAAATTAGCAAAAAATTGTGTGAGTCAGCTCCGACGCACGACTGGAGTTTACTCCTTACGAACGATTATAAAACATATATAGATTAGTAAACATAACATAACATATAACGTAACATAACGGAGAAAGTTAGATTTTACTCCCCATGAATTTTTCATACTCCGGATTTATATATGAAAATCGATTCGTAAAGAGGAAACTCTTATAAATATAGTGATATGTATGTTTTAGGAGCAGCGATGGCCAAGTGGGAACGACCTCAACTTACGTGGCGTAGTTCGTGGGTTCGAACCCGGCCAGGTTCATTACTTTGTTTAACTTAATTTATCATCACTGTCTTAAAATGTCGACGAAATAAATCGTGAGTAAACTGGAATGTCCCAGAATTTAAAATTCGAAGACATGTGACATCCACCAATCCACACTGGGCCCGCGTGGTGGATATTGGCCAACTCTCTCTTACAGAGAGGATGCCTGCCCAACAGTGGAAACATTGTAGGCCGATTATATATGTATGTATCTATATGATTGTATAAGGTGTATCTATTCATACACGAAATATTTTAAGGGGTACACCTGTAGGTGGTAAAGAAGCTATAGAAGCAAAAAGAAAATTTTTACCTACACGTTTTAGAATTTTCGTAATTATTATAATTTTAAAACTACTTGAGACGTTTTGCATAAAACCTTTGCTCCAAATTCTATGAGTGGCCCGCCTGACGCTGTGAAGGCGATGACCGGACGGCACAAGCATGGCCGCGATGTCTCGGGCCGTAAAAAATAAGAAGGAGCCAGTATTTCTTATGTGCGTCAAAAAATTTATAAATATTAAATTAAAAAAAAAAAACGCTTAGAAATTTTTTTTTCGTTGCAATAGCTTCTTTACCACCTACAGGTGTACCTCTTAATATATTTCGTGTATGAATAGATACACCTTATATAAATAAAAATGAATTTTAAGCTAAGCGCATAACTCGACAAGGGCTCGACCAATTCGGCTATATTTTTTTGTATGTTCCTTAAGGCCCACGGAAGGTTTTAATAATAATAATAAAAAATAATCGTGGACAATATTAAAAACAACACTTTTCAAAAAATATACATACAATACGACGGGATGTGTTGGGGGAGCAATAAATACAACGCGGACGAAGTCACGGGCAGACGCTAGTTAGTACATAGATTTAGATTGGTGGATTTTCCAGTTTAAGTCTGTGGTTTTACCGGAGTGTATCTCCTTTCATTGGCTAACATGATGTGTTTATTTGATTATGCTAAATAACTTATTTTATTTTAATTAAATCCCAAATCGTATCAACCTTGCAGGCTTTTTAGTTTTTTTTTTTTTTGTTCTAAAATACAACGGCGACTGGTTTGTGTCGAGATGGCCATTAAAACTTCGAGTTTTTAGGGTTCCGTAACAAAATGGTAAAAGGAACCCTTATGGTGCGACTCAGCCTGTCTGTCTAGATATATTTTTTTGCAACAGGATCTGAACAGGGGTCTTGTGGGGTATCATATGAAAGAGCGCTATTTGCGCATTCTTAAAATTTTGTTTTAAGGCCGCATAGATTTCGACGTGTGATGAATAATTTAAAAAAAAAATACCGTCCCTTATTTATGAAGTAGCATAGAGAAAAATATGAAATTATTCTAAGTAATAGAAGTTTATGTAAAAAACTACTGTTTACTTGAAAAATAAAAGGATGTCTCTAAATAGCACACTTCTTCAGAAATCATCAACAAATATTACATTACTTCCACTTCTAGAGATGGCGCTGACCTAAAACGGCACTACCATATGCAATAATATAATACTTACTCTAAAATATCTATATTTGGTGGTACGGAACCCTCGGTCCGCGAATCCGACTCGCACTTGGCCGGTTTTTATAATGTTTGGTTTTGCCCTGAGTTAGTGCTTATTTCGAACATCATTTTGCATTATTTTTATTCTGGGGTCTGATCCCAAAATTCGGAAACTTGTTCACAATTTAAAAGGTATTGGAGCAAGTATCTAGTCACTAAAAAAGAAATCCTGTTTAAATAGGTCGGTAGATACACTAGATTCTAGTGTATCTACCTACCTATTTAAACAGGATTTCAAAAAAATGATCCTGTGATAAAATATTTACTTTTAAAAAACAGCCCGACGCACAGTGTTTTATGAAGACGATTTTTCGGACATTGCTTTTTTAACCCCCGACGCAAAAAGAGGGGTGTTATAAGTTTGACGTGTCTGTCTGTCTGTCTGTCTGTCTGTCTGTCTGTGGCATCATAGCTCCCGAACGGATGATGCGATTTCAATAAAAAAAAATATGTATTAAAGGTGACTTATCTGCGAGTGTTCTTAGACATGTTTGATGAAAATCGGTTGAGCCGTTTAAAAGTTGTGGGGGGGAAAGTGGGGAACAGTAACCGAATGTCAGCAATTATACTCGAGTGGGGTCTCAAATGAAAGCGCACTGAAAGAGAATATTGATGAATTAATCGAGAGTGTTCTTAGCTTCGTTTGATTGTACATTATATTAAGTATATACCTATAAAAAGTACAAAATAAAAAAATAAATTTGAAAAACCCCCGACACAAAAACCTAATTTCCCTTTAAAAAGTAAAAAATAATAAAAATAACTCAATCTTAAAGTACCTAAGAATGTATTAATAATTCAAAAAAAAAACGTCGCGTTGGGGGACCGCTCCGCGAGTGCAGACGTCGTTGACTGCTTAGTTAGGTAATAAGATTATTGGTAATTAAATTGTTAGGTTTGAGGCGGTCCCCCAACGCGGCGTATTTTTTTTTTGAATTATTAATACATTCTTAGGTACTTTAAGATTGAGTTATTTTTATTATTTTTTATATAAAAAACTGATAGTTTAAGTTATTTCAATGCAATATTTCGTATCCCCATTTCACTAGTATGTTAAGTTTTTGAGATAAAAATTTTTGAAAATCGTCTTTTTTTCAACCGGGTATTTAGAAAAAAAATCATATCTCTGAAACTAAATATGATACGCAATTGTGACCTTAGACATCGATGGCGTTTTTTATGTTGCATATTTTAGAGTACAAATAAACCTCGGAACTTCGTTAGATTCAGGCTTATACGAGGTTTTTCGTTTTTGGTTTCTATTTTTTTTCTCTGTAATTCCATCGTATTTGGAAAAGTTTTTTATACTAAAATTATGCCCTTCATCTTCCCTACATACCACAAAAATAACACATCCTAATTGCGTGGAATCTAGAAGTAATTCCAAATTAACTGTTTTTGCTAGGGTTGTCACTTTCGAATCTGAATGTTGATGACTCAGTTTTTATTTAATGGGACGTATTGGTTATTAAAATTTCGACTATTAAACCTAGGATCTTTGTTATATCCAGACTTATAAAAGGTTTTTAGTTGTTATTTATTTTGTTCTCGATAATTCCGTAGTATTGGGAAAAGTTATTTAAACTGAAACTAGCACTTTGCCAGTAACTTCGTTCGCGCATGCTTTCATAAGAACTTTAACACCCTTTAAAACTGTATTTTGACGGTAGTTTAGAAAAACGAATAACGGACCGATTCTGTTGTCACAAAATTCTCTAAACTAAACTAAAAATCACTTAAATTTGGTTTATCCCTGTCAAACGACGATTTCCTATTCTCAAACAGACTAAAGTAACACAACTTAACTATATTTTAGTTTGACAGCACTAAGATTGCGCTGAATTATTAGTTTAGTTTTCACCAAAAATTTTGACTATAATAATTTATTTTATCTAAATCTGACTACTTTTAATCGCGATTAAAAAGGTATGGAATAAAATTAGTGATCATGAACTAAAATTCACACTAACGCAACGCCTCGCCTTCACGTGCAAAGACAGAACTGTATTTTTTGTTTTCCTTTTCTTTTGCTTATATCTCGAAAATGGCGTGTCCTATCGCAAAAATAATGAAATTTTCGACCCCCTTTAAAAAACCCCTGCACATATAAATCTCAACACATGGGTGATATTTTTTTAAATTTTTCAAACAAAATGTGAAAAATTCCATATAAAACACATCCAGGCTGCCCCGTTGTGCGCGCTTTCGTCTCTCAAAAAATTCATTGCGTAGCGCACACAAGTACCACTATGCGTAGCCAAAAGAAAAAAAAATCCACGTTGAGTCGCTATTGTCAAATTCGATTTTAGTCATGTCAAAATAATTTTTAAATTTACAGATTTTTTCTTTCAGAATAGCGTTACAATTTTCATAGCCAAAAGTAAGGAATTTTAGAGATAGTTTAGTTCGGTGTACAACAGAATTGGCATCAATGACAATTTTTATTTTGATAAGAATTTGTGCTAAGTTTTAAGTTTATTAACCTAAGAAATAAGATTCCTCCATACGGTCTTTAAAAACCCCTAAATTGTTCTATTGGAGGATGTTCTGAAAATCTAAAATGACATTAAAATGTAAATGTGCCCTGCCCACTGCCCGTTAAGTTTGGCGATTCTTCTGATTGTGTGGATAACTTTGGTTTAAATATAGAGATAACTTCAGATCCGGATATGAAGTAATATAATATGATCGCGTGACAACCCTAACGACGTAGAATACGGATCAAGCTTAAAAATGTTGTGGTTTCTAGATTCCACGCAATTAGGATGTGTTATTTTTGTGGTATGTAGGGAAGATGAAGGGCATAATTTTAATATAAATAACTTTTCCAAATACGATGGAATTACCGAGAAAAAAAATAAAAACGAAAAACTAAAAACCTCGTATAAGTCTGAATCTAACGAAGTTTCGAGGTTTATTCTGTACTCTAAAATATGCAGCATAAAAACGCCATCGATGTTTCTAAGGTCACAATTGCGTATCATATTTAGTTTCAGAGATATGATTTTTTTTCTAAATACCCGGTTGAAAAAAGACTATTTTCAAAAAATTATATCTCAAAAACTAAACATGCTAGTGAAATGGGGATACAAAATATTGCATTGAAATAACTTAAACTAACAGTTTTTTATATAAAAAAGCAATATCCGAAAAATGGTCTTCATAAAACACTGTGCGACGTAGTAACTATCGTAGTAAAATTATCCACGTCGCGTCAACCGACGTCAGTTAGGTAAGGAATTTCGCAGATGTGACGTCAGATAAACGAATAACCCGGTCAACCCTTCCCGCCACTAGAAGAGGTACTTTGGTGACATAACCACGGTAATGTAGACCAAAGTGGTGTGATGTGAAACGAGGAGGCCGAATAATGCCGTTTATTTTTGGCTTTATTCGTTACGAGGTTTTCCAACCCTACTTCGTTTTGAATATATCGTCGAATTTGAGGCTGAAAACCAGACCACTTCTTTCGTTATTCAAAGGTTTACCTACTTCTATTTTTCTAGCTTGGTAGGAATTATTAGTACTTATTACTGTATAGAACGGTAGAACAATAACCTCTCTCTCTTAACACACACTGCCCTGACTGCTAAGACTGAGGTCGTGGGTTCGATTCCCACCCAGGACAAATCTTTGTGTTTTGAGCACGATCATTTGTTCTGTGTCTGGGTGTAATTTATCTATAATATGTATGTATTTAGAAATATATATGTATGTTTATCAGTTGTCTGGTTGCCATAGTACAGGTTCTGCCTAGTTTGGGATCAGATAACGGTGTGTTGGTTGTCCTAAGATATTTATTTTATTTATTTACTTCATCATCTGCCTGAACTCAGCCTATCGCCGTCCACTGCTGGACATAGGCCTCTCCCATGTTGCACCACAACACTCTATCCTGCGCTTTCCGCATCCTGTCTGCCCCACTTTCTTTACGTCGTCGGTTCAACTAGCTGGGGGCGTCCGACGCTACGCTTTCCGACACGCGGTCTCCACTCCGGGACTCATTGCTCCACCGGCCATCGGTCCTTCGACAGACGGCCAGCTCACTGCTACTTCAGCTTGCTTACTTTGCGAGCTATGTCGACAATTGCAGTCCTTTTCATCTGCCTAGCCTATTGTCAACTATGTTGGGATCGGGTTCCAGCCTAACTACAAGTATTTTACATGGCCCGACTACATATCTGACGTCCACACACAACCCAACTAGAGAATACGATACCCCTTGGCAAGACACTTCTATTCTGTGGTGTCAAAGACTAACTTCCAAAATACAAAATAATATCTAGTGGGTACCCTTCATACTATTATTACGTGGGTTTGTCATCCAAAACTCACATAAGGAAGTCAGTTGAAATACACATATCGTATAGTTTGCGGCTGCAGTATGTGGAAGTTGGACAGGCGCGGTATTTACCTAACAATCGTAGGTGTATACCAACAAACTGTCGTGAACTATTGCAATCAAGGCTCTCTTCAGCGGCAGCGGTTAAGAATAGAACCCATATTGATATTGACACAGCTGCATAGTGAAAAACTTTTGTTTATAAGTTTTCTTGAGAATAATATTATGAAGGTAGAACTAATGTTTCTTTCTGGCGTAATATAACATAACATGACGCCTATATTCCTCAAAGGCATACGCTGAGATGTATCTACTTACAACTTGAGGGTAATTGCATAATACACTATCAGTAGGAACCGCTTTAATTTTTTCAGTTCCACAACATTAAATTTTAATTAGAAGGAAATGAATAATTTTATAAATGCGAAAGTAAGTTTGTTTGTTACGCTTTCACGCTAAAACAGCTGAATAAATTTGAATGAAATTTGACACACTGATAGACAATGACCTAAGTAAGAACATAGTAATACTTTTGAACCTGGATCACACAAGTAGTCGCGGGCAACAGCTAATAAGATAATGCCATAAGATTTGTGAGATAAACGCTATTACAAATTCAGATGGCACAAAAAGAATTAAGATTCAGCTTAGTGAGCTGCATGTCATGTTGCGAAAACGTAAAACGATTCTATAAATTACTAATATTTTTGTTCCAAAGATATCTTTCACTGAAGTACCTGTCTCAGGGTTACACCTCAACAGTTGTGTTTAAGTCCTATGCAATATGGAACGAGCCTATAGCCATCAACCAGCCACAAATCCAGACTATTATTTGTGAGATTGCTCTAAATATATTGAACAAAGCCTACTATTAGTTTGGTTTGTAAGTATAGACTTACCTACACAAACCATCGGCTGAAGGCCATTATAAATATTTGTTCTACTTGGAAACGAAGCGAAAATCTCAACCCGTAGCTTGAGAGCCAATCACTCAGGCACTAAATCTTCGAGCCATCACAGTGAGATACAGCTCTATGAATTTCTCCGTAAATCCAGTACTTTGTCTACTTTGTCCATTTTATAATATATTCCTAAAAGTCAGTATTAGGTTTTCTGTTTAGATATCCTCAATAGCTTAGGGGTTGAAAATAGGATAAAGTAGGTGGCTACCTATATTATCATCATCATTTCAGCCCAAAGACTTCCACTATTGGATGGCTTCCCCCAGTTTAGGAGGCTTTGCCAAAATCGTCACACTTGGCAGGCACGTTGGCAATCGCAGTATGGTGGTAAAATGCATAGAGAACACTGCTGCCTGTTCTCTAGTAAGCCCCTTACGGCACTCAAGGGAAGAAAAGGGATAGAGCTATTCATTACGTTCAGTACCACACGGACATATATACTGTGCTTACTATAGGTATATACAAAAATATATTTTTTGTCATACATTTTGATCATATACGTAGAGATAGGTAATAGTTAGAACACGCTGGTGTCCGCAACTCCACGTCTGAGCGCGTATTTTGCGTACGTTCGTAGGTATTGCACTTTTGTATAAAAAAGTCATGAATAACGAAAGATATAATTTTAAATACGGGCTACCTTAGGCACTAATTCGAACTGCAACGCGAACGTGTGTACATCGACACGAGAACTATTCACTTTGTGAAGTACAGCCATTATCCAAGCTGGCCACCAATCGGTTCAATTGCATGAACATTGTGACAAGTGTCAGTCACAGGGCACTAATTGAAACCGCATAGCACGGAATGTACTGTATGCCGGTGCTGCAGTTGCATAATTGAACTGACTGAATAACACGTGAACGAACGCTTTGTCAGACTGAATATACCTTGCTATCGTAAAATAATATCGAAACCCAACAGCGCGCTATAATTTAGGCATTGATTTGGATAGATAGTTAAGTCATTTAATTGGTTCATACAAAAGTATATAAATAAAATACAAGGCGACCACCTAAAAATACATTTTCTTTAAGAAATAAAGTAACATTATGACAATAAAGGAAAAACATCGTAAGGAAGCCGGCGTGCCTTAGAACCTAAAATTCGAAGACATATGACATGTACCAACCCGCACAGAGCCCGCGTGGTGGATTATGGTCCACACCCTCTCACAGACAGGAGACCTGTGTCCCAGCAGTGGGAACATTATAGGCTGCTGATGATGATGATGAAAATGAATGACATACTTTTTTTTTTTTTTTTTTTTTTCAGGATGAGAAATCATCAAATGACTTCTCCCGCTCTGGGCGGAGCGGGAAGGCGTGTCAGTTTTACTGACTTAAAACCCACCCGTGTTCCATCAGTTGCCCATGTGCCATACTTTAAATATAGGTACGCACGATGACATAACAAACCATTATTGACTGGCCTGTTAGTCTAGTGGTTAGTGACCCTGACTGCTAAGACTGAGGTCGTGGGTTCGATTCCCACCCAGGACAAATCTTTGTGTGATAAGCACAATCAAATGATTGGGTGTAATTTATCTACATATGATATGTATGTAGATAAATTACACCCAACTGTTGTACTGGCCACTGCTATTAAACAACA
Source organism: Aporophyla lueneburgensis (assembly GCA_932294355.1). NCBI lineage: Eukaryota > Metazoa > Arthropoda > Insecta > Lepidoptera > Noctuidae > Aporophyla > Aporophyla lueneburgensis. The sequence goes on along the minus strand of OW028746.1, from coordinate 11,748,359 downwards.
CGCTATTTCCTACTATTCTCAGCAAACAAATCGACTTAACCGTATCGTGGCCTTGTCTACTCCTCTTAAAACTTCCTTTAGTCATAGATTCTTTATTTTCCTTGGACCCTATCTTTACAATAAATTAAACCAAATCCTTTCCCTGCACTCATTGAACAAACATAATTTTAAAATCGCTTTACAAGCCTGGCTCTAAACCCAAACATATACTGCCACGGAAGCTCTCTTTGACGTTTTAGTCTAATCAGACTCATTCATTATCATGCTCCCCAACACACAGACACATGCACACCCTTTCACACATACACCTCCACACAAACACACACACACACCTCCATACACACACACACAAACATTAAAAAAAATCCGAACATATTTTTGCTTTGTAATCAATTGTTTTATTTATTTTACTCTAATACACAATTGTTTTTATTTTTTTAAAAAAAGCTCACTTATTGTATGAAACTTTTGTTACTTGCTGTGATATCAGATGTAAGCAATTAAATGTGTAACAATGAACAGGTGGGGACCTGGTGACCTGTATTATAGGTGTTACTACCTACCACAGGTACCAGCGATCCACAACCAAAAACTGTTAGCTATTTCCTGTGTGTAAACATTTTTTTGTATTTTTTGGCTTGTGGTGAGAAATAAACACATTTTTATTTTATTTATTTTTATGTATTTCGAAATATATAAATATGTTTATCAGCTGTCTGGTTGCCATAGTACAGGGTCTGCCTAGTTGGGGATCAGATAACGTTGTTTTGGTTGTCCTAAGATATTATTATTATTATTTCCAGTATAAGCTAATTTCTCATTGTACGAAAAGCCTACATAACACGAGGACAACTGAAAATTAAAATGTATAGCTTGAAAAGTGCGGTATCGCCTTGTGTTAGTAAAAACAAACATGTTTCTTTTACTGAGAATAATACATTTAACTTTATTCGACAGTACCTATCCAAAATATTTATTTTACCTCTAAGCAGTGGTCTCGAACCTACCGATTTTTAACCCCCGACGCAAAAAGAGGGGTGTTATAAGTTTGACGTGTCTGTCTGTCTGTCTGTCTGTGGCATCATAGCTCCCGAACGGATGATGCGATTTCAATTAAAAAAAATATGTATTAAAGGTGACTTATCTGCGAGTGTTCTTAGAGATGTTTGATGAAAATCGGTTGAGCCGTTTAAAAGTTGTGGGGGGGAAAGTGGGGAAGAGTAACCGAATGTCAGCAAATATACTCGAGTGGGGTCTCAAATGAAAGCGCACTAAAAGAGAATATTGATGAATTAATCGAAGTGTTCTTAGCTTCATTTGATTCTACATTATATTAAGTATCTACCTATAAAAAGTACAAAATAAAAAAATAAATTTAAAATTTAAAAAACCCCCGACACAAAAACCTAATTTCCCTTTAAAAAGTAAAAAATAATAAAAAATAACTCAATCTTAAAGTACCTAAGAATGTATTAATAATTCAAAAAAAAAAACGTCGCGTTGGGGGACCGCTCCGCGAGTGCAGACGTCGTTGACTGCTTAGTTATTTAATAAGACTATTGGTAATTAAATTGTTAGGTTTGAAGCGGTCCCCCAACTCGGCGTATTTTTTTTTGAATTATTAATACATTCTTAGGTACTTTAAGATTGAGTTATTTTTTATTATTTTTTACTTTTTAAAGGGAAATTAGGTTTTTGTGTCGGGGGTTTTTTAAATTTTTTCGGTAGGTTCGAGACTTCGTTACTTAACCATGATTGTTATAAATTAGTCTGTAAGTTTTTTTAAATAAATAAACGAATTTGATTGTCTTTTTTTTTTCATTTACCGATTTACTGTTTTTAGCTGGCAATTCTGCCGATCTCGCTCTATGACGTTCGAGACCACTGCCTCTGAGTATCCTTTGGCAGAGGATATCCCTAGTGAACACCATGTCCTGCCTGCCCGTAGCACTCTTCCCTAGTTAAGGACCCATTTCTCCTATTTTTAAAGTTGTATATTTACTAAGCAAAGCACATTACGTGGACATTACGCTTACGACTTAACAGAAAATGCACTGCCTCCCGTAAAGTACTAAACTAGTCTAAATATATAAAAGGCAAACCTGACTGACTCATCTATCAACGCACAGCTGAAACTACTCTACGGATTTCGCTGAAATTTGACACACAGATAGCTGTAATGACGTACGCATCCGCTAAGAAAGGATTTTTGAAAATTTGCCCCCTAAGGGGGTGAAAAGGGGGTTAAAATTTTGTATGGAAGTCTGTCATTTTTAGAGCTAAAAGCCTGAAACTTTGTTTTTAGGTTAACGATTAGAAATAAACAATTACGTATCCTAGGGTTTTTGAAAATTCAACCCCTAAAGGGGTGAATAACGGTTTGAAAGTTTGTATGACGAAACAAGATTAGTTAAATTATTTTATTCGAAACTTCACAGGAGTACTCTTATCAATAAATGAGTAAACAAGTGTATCAGGTTCTTTCAGAATTCAACCCCTAAAAGGTGGAAAAGGGGTGACAAATTCTGAAAATCAACATGGGTATCGTTTTTATGGTTTATCGGGTCGCTGATTACGAGAACAACTATTTCACAAAAATTGCACAAAAACATAAAATATACTTAATTTAAAAAAATAAAATAAATAAATATTTAAAAAACAATGAAAATAAACAACCAAAACCAAAAGAAATACTTAGATACCTACATATTTTGCATTGATCTTGAAGTTCCAATCGCTGCCAATAGATGGCGTTGTCACCATGAGATCCCTGTGTGATAATTTTCGAACACCACGCAGGCGAAGCTGCGGGCACAGCTAGTTGCAAATAGTTGTGGTGATATGATTTTGCAACTGATTACTTTACTTACTGAGCATTTTAGCTTGGCACTCGCTTACTCTGTTTTTATGCACTTGTCCCACTGCCTAGTTATCAACAATATCTCGCTGAAGGAACGTAAACAATATTGTTAGTTCCGTATAAGTAAACGAGATACACATATGATTTATTTGATGATCGTTGACTGTTCATACCAGTGGCCAATACCCACTCGTTTGACACGACGATAAAGCTATCAAAGAGAGTTCTCACCTAGTGGTGCTCACTTGGCATACATAATTCGACGTATACACGGACATAATAATATCACGCCAGGTTTTTGTCGCGCACTGTATCTTGAGAGCAGTGGTGGCCCAGTGGTGATGGCCGCGACTTACAAGTTGTAGGTCGCATGTTCGAACCCAAGCAGGCGCTTTACTTTGTGTAAATTATTTCATCACCGCTGCTCTCAAAACGGTGAAGGAAAACATCGTGAGGAAACCGGCATGTCTTAGAATCAAAAAATTCGAAAACATGTGACATCTACCAACCCGCACTGAAGATGGATGATGAAGCGCCGAGCGTTGAAAATTGAACACAGTGTTTCTACAACGCGCTGCACTCTGTTGAAATTTCAATGCTCGGTTCAACACAGAGAATTGTAAATACAGTACACGAAAAAATCCAGCCACGATTTTATTGAACACTTTTAAGAATTTTATTTTATGAAACAAAAAAGTGATATTGTGTGATGAAATTATTTATTTTAAAAATAAAATACGCCGTAAATACCTCTTGATATTTTGTTCCACTTGTTAAAGTTACGAGAGGAAATGCGTGTTCTCGCTCCAGTTTCGAAGTATTTTCTGAGTGTGTTAGTAACATAATATACCTACCTTATTGAAATAAAAATGTAGATACTGCCTATTTTATACGTGACCTTTTTTGTATTTTAAAAATTAATATGACCGATAACGATCTTCAATAAATATTAGGTCTTTACCTATGAAATTGCCGTTCTGCAGAACTGGCCATTTCAAATCAAAATAATTTTTGTTTGTCTAAGAATTCTAATTTCAAATTAATTTTATTTTAAAAACATGGAATTCTTTTTCCAAAAGTAGTCATTTGTTTATTGATTAGTGTTACATTTTCATCGCATTTCAATCTTTTTCCTCATCATTTATACGTTAAAAATTCGAGTAATTATGGAATATGAGTACCGTCGTGGCAGCAACGCGGCACAAGCGGCACGCAACATCAACGACGTTTACGGAGCTAACACTAAAAACCAACGCACCACCTGTTATTGGTTTGCTCGCTTCCGTTCTGGAAATTTCGACCTGAAAAATGAACCTCGCGGTCGTCCGAAGACTTTGGTAGACAATGACGAATTAAAGGCGATTGTGGAAGCTGATGACACACAATCTACGGCTGAATTAGCAGCAGCTTTCGACGTTAGCGTCAAAATAATATTGGTCCATTTGCGTCAAATTGGCAAGGTAAAAAAGCTTGATAAACGTGTGCCCCACGAAAACAATGATCACCAGCGCGAAGTACGCGTCGAGACGTGCCTTGCACTGCTCTACAGACACACAAATGAAGGAATTTTGAACCGCATTGTTACCTGCGATGAAAAATGGATTCTGTTTGATAACTGCAAGCGCTCAGCAAGTTGGTTGGATCCTGGTTCAGCACCTAAACAATGCCCTAAACGAAAACTTACCCCTAGAAAAGTGATGGTCACTGTTTGGTGGTCTAGCGCCGGTATGATTCATAACAGCTTCTTACCAAACGGGGTGAGCATTACTGCAGATGTGTACTGTGAAGAACTGAACTCAATGATGGAGAAGCTGGCACATCTCCACCAGCATTGGTCAATCGCTCGTCTCCGCTGCTCCTGCACAACAACGCGCGACCTCATACTGCACAACAGACGGTCTCCAAGTTGCAAAACTGGGTTTGGAAGCTCTCCGTCATCCGCCCTACTCAACAGACCTTGCGCCTACTGACTACTACTTTTTCCAGAATTTGGATAACTTCTTGACGGGAAAAAAATTCAATATATTCAAAATAAACTCCCGTCCAGCTGATTTTTTTAAGAAGGGCATCAATAAACTGCCACTGCGTTTTTTAAAATTCGTTTAATTTTTTTCATACTTAACGGCATTTTCATTGGTAAAGACCTATTATAACTTGGAGGTCATCATTTTAACCGAATGACGTCCACTGCTGGACATGGGCTTCCACGAAGGGTGGGGAAGGTTGCCATAATCGCCACACTTGGCTTGGCAAGTAAGTTGATCGCAATACGGTGGTATCTAAAATGCATAGAGACCGCTGCTGCCCATTCACGGGAAGAAATGGAATTTGTTTATATTCGAATGAAATAGACGAGGTTTTAAATGTAATTGTAGGTTCCTATATACATTTGTACATACCTACATATATTAAACGAGGGGAAATAGCCATAGGTCAAGAGTAGGCCGATTCAGAAAATAAACAAATACCGAATCAAAAAATTCCTCCGCATCGCTATGTCCTCGGAAAAAAAAATCTTATAATACAGTTTCAAACGAACTTTTCCGTTCAACCATAATTATGTTAAAATTTGTTCAGAATCGCTTCTGTCGCCGTCATTATTCATCATTCTTAATTTGGCAGGTGTTACACCAAGTTTTATTTTTGTTCCCGTGTTTAATGAGGAAGCTCGTTTTAGGTAAACTTTCTGCTTAACATATCCATCAACCAAAATTCAAATTGTTTCGTTACTTTATGTTAGGACGATCTTGAAAAAAACAACCGACTTCCTTAAAAACACTACAAAGTGAAAAATAACTTTAATTTCGGTAGTCGGTGTCTTAAGATTTGCATGTAAGGTTTTTGCCACCGACTTCCGAAATTAAAGTAATTTTTCACTTTGTAGTGTTTTTAAGGAAGTCGGTTCTTTCCTTTTTGTAGAAAAAAATTTTATTTTCATATTTTTTGCTATGGTATGTACCCCGCACTAATTCCAAACAAACAATGCATATTTGTGCGATAACAGAAATCGCGGTTGATATGCTGTCATTTTTTAAAGAGTTCCGGTGTCTGTCTCCGGAACGCATCATCAGATCTATATGAAATTTATATGGGACTATTTCGGAATAAACCCCTTTCGAACAAAGAATTTTGCGAATCCGTCTCTAAATGACGGAAATATGGCCGAAAATACATTAAAAAAACATCCGAATTGAGACCCTTCTCATTTTTGAAGTCGGTTAACAAAAGTAGATAAACATTTGAAACAACAAATCGTTTATTTGTCACAGAAAGACGTGCAAACAAAACGTACACTCGAATTATGAATAAGAAAAAAAGGGATTTATAATCACGAGCACTAAACAGAAATGGTCGACAGCTGCATGTCAGGACTGTGACAAAAAGGCTTCCGCTCAGCATGATGCTGTGCTATGGAGAACCCACAGCAAAGAGACTATGACCAGTGAATTTATTTCGGCATTTCTTCTCAGGGAACAGTCAGCTAGGAAATACCGGCACCATCTAATTTTTAAAGCATTGGAGTGTCTCAGAAAAAGTGTACATTTCAATTTTGTAACTAAACTGATAGGTAACGATACTGAAAATCTCCGTCACGAAACTGATGTAATTAAAGGTATTATAGTACACATGAATTGAAAGAAATAAAACAAGTGATTATATTTGGCTTCTCAGACTTATTTAGAATGATTAAAACAAACTTTGTAACAATTTTTTTTTTTTTATTACTGCTTTTTTCTTATGTGCTTTGTAACAATTTTTTTTTATAACTGCTTTTTTCTACTGCGTTTTATTCGGAAAGAATTTCAAATTCAGAAGGTGTTGATGGCTGCTATCTTTTTTGTCTCTCGGCATTTGACACAGGAGCCATGGTATTTTACTGAAATGCATATAGATAACTTTTTTGACTTGTGTTACAAACTATTTATTATTGTATGTGTTATTTTGTTTTTAAAGTAAAGGTAAAGACAGATAACTTAAGTATTTGTGATCACTACACTGATATACCTATGAATATGTATGTATATATATATATTTCCACCCTCACTACAAAATCATTCGCCAACTTACGTACCCGTGACTATAATTACGTACTTTTTGATGATGTGAGTTTAACAATTTCTCAGTTTCATAGTGTAACGCAATATAACGAAAATGAGAAGAAATATGAGAAATTATAAACTCTAAAAATATTTTTAAGTAAACCACGTGTTTAAAACGCAAGCATTGAGCGTATTCGTTAAAATAATACAAAAAATAAGAAAAGAAAACAGTAAGTAAACAAAAAATATATTAACTTACCACAATACTAGTCGTTTATCACCCTGAGGTTTTTTTTGTAAATATTCACTTGATACATGTCTTGACTTCACGACTACGGTGAAAACATAGTGGCTGTCGCGACAGTGATTTTCACATAAGTAATATTGATGTCAGAATAGGAAGAAATAGTTTCTACTACTTTAAATAATTGTGTTTATAATTTTATTGCGTATTACTAACCCTGAGTAACGAAACTTCATAATTTTGGGACAAAATTTGTTTATTTAAATAAAAAAATCTGTGAATGCTTTACGAATAAAATTGGTCCTACTTAGTTAATTGATTCATCAAGAATAATGTGACCACAGTCAATGATTAATAAAGCGATGAATATTCGTAACAATTTATCTCTGAAAATGTGAAATGGTCAGCAGTGTTAAAAATCTCCCCATGCATTTTTTTAGTGCCCCAATGGCACTAAAAAAATGCATGGGGAGATTTTTAACACTGCTTTGACATTAAAAAAATATAGTATTTTAATGAAAACTAAAGCTCAAATACCATTAGCCTCTTCGTATTAATAGACGAATATAGCAAAAACGCGGGAAAAAAGAGAAAATATCACAATATAAGATATTTACATAATTATGAAGTAGCAGGACAAGAAAAGATACCAAATGTACACTTTTTCTGAGTATGACCCATTGACCAACACATTATTGACGTGTAAAAGTGTCTTATAAATCTACTTACATAAATTATAAAGCGCTCATTTCAGTTTTTTTAATACGATTTCTATAAATGTAGGAAGTTCTCAAATCGGTTATTTAAAACAATGGGAAGGGGTTAGCTTACTGAGTGGTCTCATATAAATTTGGGCAAATTAGGATTAGTGGTTTTTTTAGTTATATTCAACTTGCTTTTGTCCAGCGGTTTCGGAAAGGTACTACCGGGATAAAAATACACTAAGTGTTAATTTAGGTCATAAACTATTTTTGTGCCAAATTTCATGTAAATTTTTATTAGGTGTTTTTGCGTGAAAGAGTCACATACATCCATGGACACAAACTTTCATATTTATGATATTATAGTAGGATAATACATACTTTTTTCAATTACTTTTTGTTTATGATGTTATAATAATTTCCTATCACTGTTTTGTAGTTAGCAAGTGGAAGTATATGAATGTATGTGGGATACCATACCTAAAAGGGGAAAATTCAAAACTTTATTTAAAAAAACGCCCTGATTCCAAAAAAGAGGACAAACTGAAAAATAAATTTAATTTCAGAAGATGCTGGCAAAAAAGAAACTTAAATACCAAACCAAAGACTCCGACTTCCAAAAACTAAAGTTAGTTTAAATGTCCTTGATTCTTATATAACTTTATTCTTATCTAAATTGTTGAGGAAAATAATCATAATACGAGTATTTCTAAGTAGGTACTGAAATATTTTTCTTGATATTCAACTTTTAGCTTTACATGAAATACAGAGAAGTAATGTATCGAATCATACTGTATTAACTTAGATGCTATGTTAAAGCTACAGTGTTAATCGATGTCTTTTGATGATTGTCCCTAAGTATATCAAAGCTCTATTATAAGAATCCTTGCAAAAAAATTTACCAAGGTCTGTTTACCATCCTGTACATACAGGTTGTAAAAATAAAGGACAAAACATGTTCTGCGGTTTATAGACCTACCCCATATCACGATAGCTGTCACCAAACCCCAGCATATTGTTTTCGCCTCGAGATACACCATAGGAGTGTCTAGTATAGTCACCAAAACACAATAGTAACCAGAGTCGTCGGATACAATTGATGTTTATGAAGAAACAGTTGAATAATCTATACTAATATTATAAAATAATTGAAGAGTTTGTTTGGTTGAACGCGGTAATCTCAGGAACTACTGGTCCGAATTGAAAAATTCTTTTTGTGTTAGGTAGCCTATTCATTAAGGATAATATAGGATATAACATCACGCTACGATCAAAAGGAGTGGAGCAGCAATGAAAAATGGAAGAAAACTGGCGATGCGACGAGAAGGGTCAAGGAGCAAAATTAGACGCGGACAAAGTCGCGGGCAGAAGCTAGTTTCGAATAAAATTTCATTTTTTTAATAAAAAAACAAACAGTTATATTGTCAGATTAACTTTCATTCGAAAACATCCATCGGTTTCTAACTAAAAATCAACTTTATCCGACGGCCCCGGTTTCTTACCTCTTTTGGTGACTGTACCTAAAGGTACTATCTGCTACTTCATTTTTACGCCCCTACATACTTAGGAGATAAAAATTGGCTTATTACTCGATTCGCCCGAATTTACTCGCCCGAAACGGGCGAATCGACACTTTTAAGTGATATATTACGATGGTCCCTACTAACAATATCGGTTCTGCAAAAAGCTACTGTTCAGTAGAGCAGTTCAAAATTTGTTTTACTACTAACACTGTTGCGCGGACAAGGTTAATACCACCGACAATATTATCTTTAAAACTGGCTAAATATCATAATAAAAAAAAAAATTACGTACGATAGATCTTTTTATTGTGATTGTATTTACGTAAAAAAGTGAATATTGGTAAAAATTAACATTGTTAATAGGAACCATCGATTATTTTTTGCAAGAATTTCGTTTTTTTAGTATATCTGGAATCATTCATTATTGTTCGCAAAACAGATGGCCGATGAGGCCGAAAGGTTTTGGAATGGCATCCTCGTGCCGGAAGACGTGTAGTGACAAGGCCTCCCCCTAGGTGGACTGGCTGGATCCAGCGGCCTTCGCAAGGATGACCTTGTGAAGGCCGCAGGAATCCGCTGGATGCAGGAAGCACAAAACCGGTCGAGGTGGCGGAGCTTGGGAGAGGGCTATGTTTAGCAGTGGTCTTTTTTCAGCTGAAATGATAATTATAATGATAATTTCCGGAATCGGCGATTTGTTCACAAATAACTTGATGTTAATCGCCCATGAAAAAAAAAAAAGGTACATGGATTCACTTCACTTTATAATGGTGGGGCTCCGACGGAAGGCGAAATTTAGTTACCTTCGACGCGGACCGAAAAACTAATGTACGCAAGTGTCTCGCCTAGGGACAGGAAGTGAGGGAATCGTGCACCTACCTCCTCGTGAAACTGCTCGATCTGCCAGCAGCTCTGCTCCGGAGTCTTCACAATTCGGCACCACGTGTCGGCAAAGTCCAGAGGCACATACAAAGCACTTCAGTTTTACCGTCGAAGCCACAGAACACACCACTAATGAAACAGCGGGACTGCTATGAACTTATAATATTCATATTATATCGTTCTGCAATAAAATTAACACAGCGGATAAAAAAACACAGCGGGTATGCGATGACGGCGGGGTCCATATTTGAACTGTTATAATGTCTTTCTCGAATGAGCCATAAAGATGGCGACGCTCGTCAAGGAGGTGCACGATAGTGATTGGCGGGATGGACTAGCTTGACATCTTGCGTAATAGTTTAACAAAACAAAAATAGATGGCGCTAACATGTCCTCCCCCTTTTAAAGGGTCACCTTTAAACCCAATCATAAAGTGTAATAAAGAACTGCGAAATATAATATAGAAACTGCGATTTATATAAGATAAACTGCGACAATCTTAAACTAACTAACAGCTAGCACTTAAACTACTGTGGTTACAAAAAAAAATAACAATCTTATTGCGTAGGTAATGGGCACAAACGTACGACCGGACGCACGTATGTACCTTTAGCTGTTCTTACGGAAACAACACGCGTTATGCCATCGTTGGAAGGAAGAATCTTCTCTACTATCGCTAATGGCCACGATAAAGGAGGTGAATTGTCAGTTATAATAACAACAACCGTGCCAGGCTTGATTGGCACAGACGGAGTATTCCATTTCTCTCGGGTTTGTAAACTATGTAAATATTCCATTCTCCATCTCTTCCAAAAAGATTGCACTAATTTATCAAGCAGAGAATGTCTCTGAAGCAAGTTGAGATTATCTGATTCTACTTCAGGCGCGGGCAATGAGAGTAAAGGAGCGGTATGCAAAAAATGACCTGGCGTTAACGCGGTTGGTTCTGCGGGATCGGCACTCAGGACCGTAAGAGGCCGAGAATTTAACAAACACTCGATCTGAACGAGCACTGTAACTAGCTCTTCGTAAGAGAGAAGCTTTTGACCGATGACCTTGAAAAGGTGCGTCTTGACGACCTTCACCATACTCTCCCAGCATCCGCCAAAATGTGGGGCGGCCGGACAGTTAAACTTCCATGTGATACGGTTTTCAGCAAGCTCTTCTTCGAAGCGAGAGCGGAACTCGACATTATTAAGAAATTTATATAAGTCGCGTAAATAAGAATTAGCGCCTACAAAATTAGTGCCTCTGTCCGAGTGCATTACTTGGACAGGGCCCCTGCGAGACAAGAACCATTTAAGTGCAGCTAAAAAACTGGCGGTGCTAAGACAAGTGGCTACTTCAATATGTAGCGCGCGAGTTGTGAGACAAGTGAACACGCAAAAATATGCTTTCAAAGCCTTTGCACCCCGACGGCGAATGGGAGTGTAAGATATAGGACCTGCGTAATTACAGCCCGTGTGAGTAAACGGCTTAATAACCTGACGCGTCTGACAGTCCGGCAAGTCAGCCATGAGCGGGAAGACGGGACGCGGTCGAGCGCGGAAACAAATATTACAATCGTGAACTACCTTACGAATAGCACGACGAGCAGACAGTATCCAGTATTTCTGCCGAAAGAGTGACATGAGCTGTTCAGGCCCAGCGTGTAAATATTTCTTATGATAATATTCAATTAATAAGTTAACAAAAAAATCATGGCTTGGCAGAAGTACCGGGTGCTGCTGTGAGTAACTTAGATCAGAATGGGTGAGACGTCCACCAACTCTGATTAAATCGTTATGTAAAAACGGTCTTAATTTATTAAGAGATGATGAAACCTGCGTGTTCAGTTTTAAATTTAAAATTTCTTTATTGAAACGTTTATTTTGGATAAGTTTCAGCAATTTGTTTTCTGCAAAACTCAAATCAGCTGCGGTTATATGTACGGAATCGCGACGTGGTAACAAATTAGCGAATCTATAAATGTAAACAATCGTACGGAGTATTTTACTCCATGACGAAAGGTGGCAAAGAGTATCATAAACATAAGAATCGTCAGCGGGAATTAAAACAGCGTGAACGAGTTTCTTTTGTTCAGGTATCTCGTCCAACGTGAGCGGTTCCGTACCTTCAGTAATAGGCCACTGCGACGGATGTAATGTTAGCCAGGGGGGCCCTTGGGACCACAGAGGGTGGTCTTTTAACTAAGCAGGAGAGACACCACGTGACAGACAGTCTGCCGGGTTCTCAACCCCTGCAACGTGATAAAAGTTATCTGCGGAGATATTATCAGTAATTTTAATAACTCGATTGGCAACGAACGTTTGCCAACGATGCGGTGAACCTTTAATCCAATAGAGTGCGACTTTTGAATCGGTAAAGGCGTAAATTTTAATTGCAAAACGGTTGTCATAAGTCTCAAGAACAGTCCGAAGCAATTTTGACAGCAAAAGTGCTGCACAAAGTTCCATACGAGCAATCGTAATGGGCGAAGAAGGCGCGATCTTTGACTTGGAACATAAAAGGCGGACGATATTGCCGGAGGCAGAGCCAACGTGTAGGTATACTACGCCACCATAAGCTTCGCCACTGGCGTCAGCGAACCCAACCAATGTCAATTCACAGTCGTTCTTCACTTCTAAACAACGCGGTATTTTAATTTTGTTTAGAGCTGGTAACTCTGAAGTAAATTGTTGCCAAGCCTTGACAATATGAGTAGGAGCAGGGACGTCCCAATCCACCTTCAACTGCCACAACTGCGAAGGAGCGACGAATCCCATGATATCCCATAGTCTCGCGACGGTTGACAGTATGGTGCGCTTAGTGCACGCGATATTCGAACTTGGCGGGTTGATTTTAAAATAGAAAATATCTTGGTCTATAGACCAGCGAAGACCCAAGATTTTATGGTCAGCGGTTTTGTCAAATTCAATCTCAGTCGTCACCTTATGAGAGGCGGGAAGCTCATTAAGAGCAGACTTTGAATTACTGTTCCACTTCACAAGGTCCCATTGAGCGCCCTTAAAAAGAGCAATTAAATCCTTAGCGGTGTCCATCGCCTCGTCTTCGGTATTGACAGAAAATGCAACATCATCCATATACAGGCACGAGGAGGCGACGGCAGCGGCGCGGGGATGCTCAGCGCCATCGTCAGCGATGAGTTGCTGCACAGTGCGCAGAGCGTGGTAAGGACTGGACTTTAAGCCAAAACAAACTCTACTAAATTCATATAAGCGAAGCGGGTCGTTAGGATTAAAACGATAAAGAATTCTCTGAAAACGTCGATCAGATTCGCGAATCATAATTTGTAAAAACATTTGTTTACAATCAGCGGTCATCGCTACAGAGTGTAGACGAAAATTTAAAATAATTTTGAATAAATTACCCTGTAGGTTGGGCCCACTGTGCAGCAAATCATTTAACGAAACACCGGACGATGTTTTGCAGCTGCCATCCAGCACGGGACGCAACCTAGACGAAGACTTGTCTGGGCGGAGAACCCTATGATGTGGGATTATACAGGGTTATTTGTAAAACACCGGTAACCTCTCAAGACTATGTTACTAACATCATAAGTAACAACTTTTGTTCTATGACTTTTAAAATTTCATCATATTTTATATCATCAGATTTTCATACAAAAATAAAAATATTTAAATTGAACGCTCTAAATGGTACGAAGTCTATGGAAAGCAAAAGAAAGGGATACTACTTTAGAGAGGGGAGCGGGGTTACGGCGGTGGGGGCGCTTGCACTTGACCTATTTAGAGGCGGCCGACTTTTGTTTGAAAATCTGATAAACTGAAATATGATGAATTTTTAATAGTCATAGAACAAAAGTTGTTGATTATGATGCTAGTAACATAGTCCTGAAAGGTTGCCGGTATTTTACAAATAACCCTGTATAAGTAGGGTACACATCTGCAGTTTCATGCGGAAGAACTGAGACGGGCGAGATATAACCTTTAGAAAGGTAATCATTTAAAACTTCGTCATAAGCGGCGCGTAGCTCAGGTGAAGCTTCAAGCTTCCTCTCTAAGCATAAAAAACGTCTACGAGCGATATTGAATGAGTCACCCAGTGTGAACACATACTTATCAAACGGTAGACCCACGGTATAGCGACCAGTAACTGGGTCCCGTTGCGTAGTTGAATGATAAAAATATTCACATTCAGCATCAGCAGGATGCTGAACGGGCGGGCCAGGAACTTCTTCAAGTTCCCAGAAGCGGGAAATCAAATTGTTATCCAAAGGCGAAGGGACTATGGCACAGCACGATGTGACACATGCTGGGCGGTTACTGAGTGTAGGTACGACCCCCATGAGTACGTAGCCTAACACCGTATTGACAGCGGCGGGCACTGACGGGCCACCAGGAACCACGTCAGGCAAAAGTAAATGCGGAAACAGCGATGCTCCAATTAAAATATCAATTTTACTTGGAATAGCGAAACTATCATCAGCGAACTGAAGTTTATTCGAGTAAGGTAGCAAAAGCGGAAGGTAAGTTGTCCGTAATTTGATCAACTACTAACGAGTCAATATCAAATCGGATATTTTTATTGAAGCGTGAAAATATACGTAAATTTATTGTCCCGAACGACGTCCTCTCTGTGCCTCCAAAACCTCTTACAGTCGTAGACCGTGTATTGTTTTGACGTAAATGTAAACGTTCACAACATTCCCTAGTAATGAAGTGACTTTGTGAAGCGGAATCAAGCAAAATTCTTATTAAATGCTCACGCCCAGCACTATCGTACGCCACGACTTGAGCAGTCGCGAGCAAAACGGTAGTATGCGAATCACATTGCGGCGTCTCGCTGCAAGCGGCATTAGAGGAAACAGAACGCGGAGCGTCAACGGACTTCGAACACAAAGCTACATCAGGCTGCGTGGCGGAGCGCACCGGCTCGGACGCGGGCACGGGTGCGATTGGGACGACAGCAGCGTTCGCTTGCGTTGACGTCACCGGATCGGGCGCCTCGCGCTGCAGCGTGGGTCCACCCTTTATGGCAGAATTTTTTTCGTCATAATATTATTTTGCATAACAGCGGATGGCATAAACTTAATTTCGCAGAAAATCGTTTGGCATACACTCATTTATCATACATTCACAACGCATAATTCTATAAGTCAGAATGATCTTTAGGCATAAATTTTATTCCATAATAATTAAAAAGTAGAACCATCATATCGCAGAAAGTTCGCAGTCAGAATCGACTCTTGGCATAATTTCATATCGATAGTTATTAAAAGGCAGAACTATCATATCTCAGAAACTTTATACTTAGAATCATCTTTTGGCATACATTTCATATCCATAATAATTGAAACACACATTCACACATTCTGCATGTAGGAATATTCAATAAAACATTTGATTGTCAACATATGTGGTTTTTATTTCCTTATCAGAAGCATGCGAATATGCAAACAAACATACATTATGCATACAGTTAAACCCTACATGCAGACATCCATACAAGCAAGCATACACCATGCATGCAGCATGCAAGCAAGCATGCAGCATGCAAACAAGCATGCAGCATGCAAACAAGCATGCAGCATGCGAACAAGCACGCAGCATGCAATCAAGCATGCAGCATGTAAGCAAGCATACAGCAAGCAAGCAAGCAGCATGCAGGCGACATGCAACATGCAGCATGCATGGTTTCTGTCACGGCTCCGGCGCTGCGGGGCTCCGACGGTCCCACGCGAGCTCATCGTCGCAGATGGTTTTACGCTCACCACCGCGACCGTCAAAACCACCTGCGCCTCAGCTCGCGGGCCGCCTCGCCCCTCCGCGCCTACGCGGGCTTAAATTACACTCTAGGGGTAGGGCAAACAAGACTACGTGAAGTCGGTTCTGCAGCGATTCGTTTCTGTCAATAATTTTTGTAGCACAACATATACTGACTTTTTGAGACACTATTTCATTTTATTTAAGGTTAAAATGCAATTTAATAGAAATGAAAATATGCCTAGCAAAATTATTCTAAATGAAATTCTGCCACCTTCATAGTATGCCAAGTGAAATTATGCCAGATAATCATTGCTCTAAATAAATGTTATGCTAAACGAAATTATGCGGAATTTTAAGTCTGCCAAAGGTTATGCGAAATAAAATTCTGCCATCTTAAAAGTATGCCAGCGTAAAGTCGAGCATATAAACATTCGGCCAAACAATGATTATGCTAAACATTTTTTATGCCTTACAAATGTTCGTTTAAACAAGATTATGCCAACTGTGTTATGCCAAATAAAATTCGGAGCATCAAGTTTCTGTCAGATAGAGGGAACCCCTGCAGCGTAGGTCTAGTGTAACTCGCCACTTCCGCGGTCCGTGGGTTCGAATCCCGAGTAAAATGTAATAGTGAATGGTGACGTTGTTTACACGTTCTACAGCCAGATGCGGATTGACAACTCGATATTTTATGTTTAATACTTAAACAATTAACGCAACCGTTAATTTTCCTGACAACCTGTAAGCGTTCATACGGAGTTGATTTATGAAAATCAGGACATTTAAATAAGTGTTGATGTGTGACATTAGTACACAAACATTTATCTGTTGAATCAGATTCGACCGTGCTTACATACGCGTTATAACGCGGGGAGGACTGCGGTTTTTTACTATCATTAAAACTGCGGGAGCGATCAGCTGATTTTGCGGAATTATGTACTTGCGCGCCGGCTGTTAAAGCGTTAGTGCGATACAATATTTTACTCTGTTTATTAACGAAATCGACTAAATCGTCAAATAAAGGAATATCAGACTGATCCTGACTGTTTTCAAAGTTACGAACAGTTTCACTGTCTAACTTGGTAATAGCTATTTGTACGAAAATTAAATTCAATAAATCTGGAATTTTTAAGTGTTGTAAGGCACGGACGGCGTTAACAAACTTATCAGTAAAAATGTCCAAGTTATCGGAAGTAACGGAAGTTAACGGTTTAAAATCTATGATCTGTTTAAATAAGTGGCCGCTAGTGTGCGTTTGTCTTCATACCTATTCACTAGCGTATTGAAAATGAGTTCGTAATTCTCAGCGGTAGGTACAATGCCGGCGCATGCGGCTAGCGCTTTACCGGTCAATTTGCCCTGTAAATAATGTAATTTATGATGATCCGAGAGAGATGGATTATCATGAACAGCGGATTTATAATTTGAGTAAAACAATGGCCATGAACGAATGTCACCGTTAAAACTCATTAATTCAATCGGCGGTAACTTAATGATAGAAGATTTTTTCTCTAAGATGGACGGAACGACGTCTGCATTGGTAGAAGAAACCAAACGTTTTAAGCGACTATATAACTGTTCAAACGAAACCAGCGCCTTGTAATCAGCGCGCGCGGTGGGATCGGCTGTCAGTAGACAGTTATTATACTGATCCATAACTTCATGAAATTCGGAACGAATAGCGTCAATGTTTGAGCTAGCGTCCAGAAAGGCCTCTTTCGCATCATCTCCCGTGCCTATGTCTTTAGATAAATCGTAGGCAGACTGTAAACACTCGAATAAAGCATTCCGTTTGGCTTCCAACGCCAACAATGATAACTCCGTACTATTAGACTTAATAGCTTTCTTCATTATGAAATGAGAATTTAAAATTGAAGGTATACAAAAGTAATTTATTTGTGAGTTTGCGAATAATATAAAAGTACAAGTGGGTACTTCTAAAAAGGTAAATCTCAGCGAAAATTATCGAAATAGAACCTTATTTCGCGAATACCACTGAGAATTTGAATATTACAGCGAATAATAAGATGAAATATTAGTATGACAGCGGGAATATAAGTATATAGTGTTAAGCGGTAACAAAATGAAATAAATACCTTCGCTGTACACAGCGAGCGTAATGGCGTCGGTAGGTTTTCTAGGCTAACGAAAACCTAAAAACGGCGGGTTTTAACACTAAATCTCCTATTAGGTGACCTAAAAGGGGCGGAAACTGTAGCATCCGGCTCGAAGGACCACTACAATGGTGGGGCTCCGACGGAAGGCGAAATTTAGTTACCTTCGACGCGGACCGAAAAACTGATGTACGCAAGTGTCTCGCCTAGGGACAGGAAGTGAGGGAATCGTGCACCTACCTCCTCGTGAAACTGCTCGATCTGCCAGCAGCTCTGCTCCGGAGTCTTCACAATTCGGCACCACGTGTCGGCAAAGTCCAGAGGCACATACACAGCACTTCAGTTTTACCGTCGAAGCCACAGAACACACCACTAATGAAACAGCGGGACTGCTATGAACTTATAATATTCATATTATATCGTTCTGCGATAAAATTAACACAGCGGATAAAAAAAACACAGCGGGTATGCGATGACGGCGGGGTCCATATTTGAACTGTTATAATGTCTTTCTCGAATGAGCCATAAAAATGGCGACGCTCGTCAAGGAGGTGCACGATAGTGATTGGCGGGATGGACAAGCTTGACATCTTGCGTAATAGTTTAACAAAACAAAATAGATGGCGCTAACACTTTTCTTATCACTTCTAATTGGCGATTGGCTCGTTTCGTGCAAGTAAATTCGTGTGAATTTACCGATACGCAAAAATTATGTCTTTTTGTTATTTCAGTAGCTTATTTATTTCCAACAGAGTTTCTGCCTTCCAAATACATTCCATATTCAATACTATTAAACCGATACTTTATTTTGATCAAGTTAAATGGCAGAAGCAAGCCTTGTTTTCAAGCAGAAACTATTTTATAGCTTCTGAAGTTTCTACAGAACTACACGAGTTTATATAGTCATGGAATTAGCATAAAAATCTCTTACTTTTCCTTCAAACTCTATACACACGGATATAAGGAAAGTTTGTTAAGTGGAAAATAGCGTAAGTACTTGTACTACTACCATTCAAGGGTAATGTTACTTGCGATGGAACTTTTTAGCTTAGTTTTATGTGCAAGCATCGCGCAAGTAGGTGTTTGTTACTCTAAAGCAAGATTACGTGTTATGCAGCTTGTGTTGGAAACTTGAAACAAATAATACGATGCTTTCCATATAGCATGATCTGATCATTCCACTCCACTTATGACTTGCCATCATGCCTTTATAAATAATTTGTCAAATATGTGGCGGGACTCGGGGTCGTGGGGTTTTCGGGACCGGGACCGCGGTCCCAGAATCCTCCTATTAATAAAATAAATATTCTTAGGAGTACTTTGGGACCACAAGTAAAATAAACAAAGTTGGGGCTTGGGAAAGTACGGTCAACCAAAAAAACTAGAATTTATACAACTAAAATGATTTTTATAAAACGACATAATATATATATATTTTTTAACAATGGCAGCCTCAACCATAAGATATTAACCTAAAAACAATACAAAATACTATTTAAAAACGTAATCTTGAGTGTTTAAATCACCTATCGTCCACCTTATTATCACCCACCGAAAAGTAACAATAAACTTTTAAAAAACTTCACTATCTTAATTAGACACGTCAGCATCAGTCATAATCATTACAATTATTGAATATCGTTAGTATTTATGTAAAATTAACATAATCAACTTCCATTAAAAAAAAATGCTATCATAATATTTATACTAGCTGACCCAGCGAAATTTGTATCACCTCAGAGTCAATAAGTGATGTGTTGCATTATTAGGCTCCTACCAAGTTATGACAACCTGGTACTTCGAAGGCATAAAGTGTTTTCTAGCTGATACATAGCCGTCCATGTTAGGTGAGCTTCTACCGCATTATGACCATCTGGTACTTCGAAGGCATAAAGCGATTTCTATCTGATACTCGTAAGTTTGGTAAGCTCCTACAACCATATGCAAAATACGTGCTCAGACGTGGAGTTACGGACACCAGCCCCTTCTACCTATTATCTTAGCTCCTACTAAGTTATGACAACCTGGCACTTCAAAAGCATAACGCCTTTTGTAGCTGACACACAAAATGTATGAGCAAATAAATTATTATCATTTTTTCTCGTATATTTTTGGTAAATGTACTTTAACTTCAATTTTCTTTTGGTCCCGAAATACTACTGCAAAATAATTATTGATCTTTAGGTGGAATCCAGGACCGCGGTACCAGTCCCGAAAGCCCCACGACCCCTCGTCTCCATTAAAAAATCCTGTCTTGTTTTAGCAGAACCCATAGCTAAACACTGATCCCCTAAATGCATGCCTAGGTTAAGGTTCTTTTTAATACATTTTATGTGGGTTTGAATGTCTATCATATTTTGTATTTCTTTTAGTGACACATATTCATTTTTTTTTTAAATTTATTGCAACTACGTAATTTTGTCACACTTTTAGGCAACAATTTCAAGTAAGTTGTAACTTCACTACTTTAAGATTGAAACTATCTAAGTGGCACATTGACAAATTAACCTATCGGGTAATTGAATAACTTCCCATATAGCACTTTTCGGTCACAGGATCTTCAAAGCAGTTACAAGTTGTCGCAGTTTCGTAACTACTACAAAATATGGTAACCGTGCGGGTTTTGGTATCTATGTGTGGTTTATTAACGCATTCATTTGCACACAATTTCACCGGAAATCATTTCAGTAATTAATATTGTGTCAACATATTTCGACGTGATACGAGAAGTAGTTACAAATTTACTGAATTTCCAAAATGGTTTATTGTTTCCAGGGATCCTCAAACGTTCAGACTCGAAGGCCATAGGTATAAAATATCAAAATGTTTTCCATAGTATTAACTAAAGAGGGCACGTCCCACCTTATATCAGTTCTGCCTAATAGAACATGGATCAACAAAGGCTGTATCCTGTTTTGGCCAAGGACGAGTTACACCAGCGACCTTGAACTATTAAAAAGAAATGAAAATATTGTGCCTTCGGAGAACTGAAGAAAGTTAAAATGTATCATAAAAGTAAAAGGCATAGCTACTGTTGCTGAAGTAGGTACGAAGAACTGTATTTCAGTTTTGAGGATACTGAAGATGAGGGGAGGTTAGTTTTACGTGTTTAATTCGACTTCTCTTAGGCGTGCACTATACTCATAATTTATTTTATCATCTAGCATTATATTTTACGCATATTATGTCGATAATAATCTGGTCCACACGTCTGTACCCCACAACGTACCCTGCCCTTAGCGAGTAGTTGCTCTAGTTTTTGTACATAATAGCTATGTCTAAAACCTTAACACGGTTTTTTTTATTGATAGCTTTCAGGTCTCCCTATAAAGTTGTCGGCTGCTTAATCGGACTTGCCTGTGGCTACCCTAATACATTAAGGCCTCCAACCAGGGCTTAAAACCTTAAAACTAGAGCGACTATTCGCTAAGGGCAGGATACGTTGTGGGGTACGGACCTCAGCTTAGGACATCGCAGCAATTATTTGCAATCTATTTGGGCTGCTGGATCGGAATGATTATTATTATTAAGAGACAAATTTAAAGCTACAGGTTCAGCGCCGCGGGCTGGATCTAGACTGTAACACAGTAAGTATTTTTATACTGTATACAGGATAAGTTTTTAACCAGTGTGCAAATTTTAACAAATTAAACTTAAACGAGTTATAATAACCCTGCAATTTTTATTTTGTATCTTAGTACAAAAAAAAAAACGACAGTTTGCACTCCGGGAGTGCCGGCAGAAGTGAAAACTTGAATATTAACGTTGTGCATTTTTGATATTTTGGAATGGTTAGGGAATAATTTTGCACGAATTGCTTTAATTATCAGTATAAAAGTACTATCATTTATGTGGTAGAATACAATATTTATATATTGCGCTATCGTACACAAACATGACAATTTATATTACATTAAAAGTTTATCTATTAATAATTTCGTCAATCAGTACGGTAAACTGGATCGAAACCTAATCTTAATAATAAAATTATATTAATTAATAAATGAAAATTAATTAAACCTAACCTGACCTGAATAACAAAATGAAATACATAAAAGTAGAAAACGACTTTATGAATTGTATGATGAACGGACATGTATAAACACTGTTGAATTTAATTTGTATGTTAAGAATTATTCTAAATTATTTAAAAAAGTTTGTAGTATTGCCAAGTCACATTATTTGAGTTCAAAAATAAAAAATAGCAGTAATGTAATTAAAATGATATGGAATATCATTAATAGCGAAACGGGAAGGTCATGCAATCGAAATAGTGATTACAGTCTTGTCATTGATAACAGTATAATTAAATCGGATTCTCAAGTCGCCGCGGCCTTTGAAAATTTCTTTGCAGAGATTCCCAAATCAATTACTAACTCTCTAAACTCATCACCGACTGCCGCAGAGTCCTTATTTAAAGAAAACGTGCCTGTTCCAATATATCATCTCTACAGATATCATTAAAACCTTTCACTCGTTAAATGTTAAAAAGACCGCCGATCTATGGGGTAATTCTGTGGAAGTTGCTAAGTCTATTATAAATATTGTAGCACCTACTTTAGCTGTTATTTTTAATAATTGTATTGACCATGGTGAGTTTCCTGATCTTATGAAAAACAGTAAAATAATACCTTTGTTTAAATCGGGTAGTACATCAGACCCTACTAATTATAGACCTATTTCAGTGCTACCTACCTTTAGTAACGATTTTTTAATAAACATAATTTATTACATAACAAACAGTTTGGTTTTACAAGGGGTCGTTCGACTACCGATGCCGGAGTTGAACTTTTAGGACATATTTATAATGTATGGGAGGAGAAGTGCGATGCTTTGGGCATTTTTTGCGATTTGTCCAAGGCATTTGATTGTGTTCTTCATGAAACATTGATCAGGAAACTTCACCACTACGGAATCCGGAACGCCTCTCTGGATCTTCTTACTTCGTACTTAAGTAATAGGATTCAGAGAGTTGACGTCAACGGAAAAAGATCACCTGGATCTGTAATTAGAATGGGGGTCCCCCAGGGCTCATTTTAGGCCCATTTTTATTTCTTATTTATATTAATGATTTACCTTACCTCATAAAGGATAAACATGATATAGTATTGTTTGCCGACGACACTTCACTTTTATTTAAACTCAAACGTCAGCAGCTAGTTACTGACAATGTAAATAGTGCCCTTGCAAATGTAGTTAACTGGTTTAATGTTAATAATCTATTTCTAAACGAGAAAAAAACGAAATGTATTAAGTTTACGATACCTCATGTTAGACAAGTAGAAACTAGTGTTTTCATAAAGAATGAAGAGTTGAAACCCGAAGATACCACAGTATTCCTAGGCATAACTCTGGATAGTAAGCTTCAGTGGGGCCCTCATGTAGAAAAATTGTCAAAAAGGCTTAGCTCTGCAGCATACGCGGTTAGAAAAATTCGTGATTTAACTGATTTAGAGACAGCCCGTTTAGTTTATTTTAGTTATTTTCACAGTGTGATGTCGTACGGTATTCTATTGTGGGGAAATGCCGCCGACATTCAGACAATTTTTGTTTTACAAAAAAGGGCAATTCGTTCAATTTATAAATTAAGTCCCAGACACTCCCTCAGAGATAAATTTAAAGAGATTAATATAATGACTGTGCCTTCTCAGTATATTTATGAAAATCTTTTGTATGCACATAAAAATATTAATCTCTTTAAAAGATACAGTGATATCCATAATGTTAATACTAGAAACAAAAACAAATTTGTTATTCCTACAACCAGGCTCAAGAAAATAGGTGGCTCCTTTAGATGCCAATGTATACGTTTTTATAATAAACTTCCCAGCCTCATTCAAGAACTAAGCTTAAATAAATTCAAATCTCTTATAAAGCGGAAACTATGTCAAAAACCCTATTATACTGTCAAAGACTATATTGAGGATAAAACTGCTTGGGATTGAGGTGCTCCAATAACTGCACTGAATGTTGATTTTATATATTATTTTGCTACTTTATTCTGATTTTATTTTGATATTTTTGATTTTTTTTTTATTTCATTTTTTTTTATTTTTTTACAGCTACATGTATATTTACTATATGTAGATATTGTTTTAACTACTGTGAATTTGATGACTATGTGGGTCATTATTTTACTTTCGATTTTGGTCTGGCAGTTTGAGTAATTTGTGCGGCCTACCCAAATATCCTTTCTTTGGTATTGTTCGTCAAATCGTTGGGTTCCTTAAGTTCCGAGTTGAGCTGCACGATTATTGACAAATGCGTGCACTGACTGGATAGGTCCACTCAAATCTGTGTGGTTATTTCCTCTAAAGACCATTTCAGACAGCGACTAACATGGTCATCAAGTGATTAGAGATCCTTTCCGGATTTTTCATATACACATTGACATTGATAAATTTTATTTATACAATGACATGAATATTTACTTTGTAAAGTATCATATTGTTTAATCATTGTGAATGTGAAGACTGTGTGGGTATGTTTCTTCTTTTCTTTTATCTTTCTTTATTTGTCAAGTATGTTGTAATTATGATCTGGCAGGTTGAGTAATTTTTGCGGCCTACCCAAATGTCCTTTCTTTGGTATTGTTCGTCGGATCGTTGAGCTTTCTCAAGTACTGAGTTGAGCCGCACGATTAGTGACAAATGCGTGCACTGACTGGACAGGTCCACTCAACTGTGACCTCTGAGTTTGTTTCGGCCTTTCTTCTCAGAGTAGTCAGATAGGAAATGCCGACCTCATCTAGCTCAAAAAAATATTATTGACTTGTAAAAGTGTTTGTACAAACCTACTTACAGAAATAAAATCATTTATCATTTATCAAATTATATTAATTATGAAATGAAAATTAATTAAATAAAATAAATAATAAATATAAATAAAATAAGTGTATTGATACGAAAAACCTTTTTTATACAATAACAATAACCATTCACATAGGTAGGTTAAATTGGTTTTTAGGAAAAGGCTGCACAAATTATCATCTAGTATATTTATAAAGTACTCACTCATTTTCTTTCGCTATTTCTTCGTCACTTTTTTCATTAATAGATGCACTTTGTTCAATTTCCATATTATAAACACTTTATATACACGAATTTTACGAATACACAGCAGTGTGGCAATTACACAGACGGTCGAGCCATCAGCTGTCACCATCCATGGATGCGCGTGGCACGCTGTAACATAAACACACACGAACATTCGCGCAAGCGTCTTGCGCCGCCTAAACGAAACAGCAGGCGCAGGCATACATTTTCGCCGCGCCGTAGAAAGAGAGGGGGATACTTCCTCTCCTACGCCGCGCCGGCTGTCTACTCTCTGTCCGTCTTACGAATTTTCGATCAGATCACGTGTCCTGACGCGAGTTTAACATTTTTTACCCATTAAAAAAAAGTGTACAACACTGCTAAAGAAGTTTTCACTTCAAAAATTAGTTATCGTTAACGAAAGATGTTTATTTTGAATCTGGTTTTTACGGTAACTTACATACGTGCGGCGCCGGCGCGGCAGCGAAAGTGAACGACCGGGCGTAGCAAGTACCTACCTACCAGCTGTTCGATCGCTCAAAATTCTAAGAAGTTCAAAGTACCTATGACAGCACGTGGTTACTGACCATTCCTATTGTTGATATCATATTACGAAATATGTAGGGTGTCCACAGTTTCCTGATATATTATGATTATGATTTAAGATCGGATAAATATTTAAAAAAAAAGTATTAAAAAATAGTTTAAATGTGTCCTATTAATGATACTGAACCACCAAAAAAGAATTGCGCACTGGTTAAAAAAAATCCTGTATAAAGTAATAAAGAGGCTTTGTATACGACAGGGTCTAAATACGGGTAAGTCGCAGGTTAAGCTGCGCTTGTCACGATTGAGTTGTGGAAGACTGACTATCCATTATAGTTAGGGAGCTGGCGAGCAAAATTTCGATATGATCAGCACACAAGGCAGACGTTATTAATAGTGATAATTATACCCTAAGAAACATCAAGGACCTCGTCTGCCACCATAGTGACGCTGCGTTGTAAAGGACAATGCCCACATACTAGAACAACCGTGGCCCACAGTGAACACTTACAAATAGTGTAACGAATGATAGTATAAGGTGTTATGAGCACCTTCTAGTACTTATCAGTTCAGAAAATAAGTCGCCATTTGGAAATAAAACAGTTTTTTATAATTTTTAATTTTTTCACAAGCACTGACTTATTTTATACACTTACAATGACTTTTGAATGGTATTAACACAGTCATTGTTAATTTCAAAGTTACTTACTCATTTTAACCTTTTGAATAATAGTCACCTTCTAAGTTTAAACAGTCTGGGGGAGTACACACAAAACCCATATATTAAACCTAGAAAGATCCCAGCGAGCAGTTCTCAAAGTAATGCACAAAAAGAACTTTCAGTATCCAACGGAGCAGCTATATAAGGATTGTATGGTATTAACGGTTCGACAACTTTATATCAGGAGAGTTCTGCTTATAAGCCACAAAGGCTCAACGTATGACCCGGTAAGACTGAAAAACAAACGCAGAAACGACCTACATCACTTACCAATAAGTAAACTAAAACTTACCATAAATGACTTCCTTCTCTCTCAAAATTATGGAAATACTGAAAAACTTCTAGAAAGTATAAAATAATAAAATAAAGTCACACAACCCAATTCATACACCCGAACCCATACATACACATACACACAAATACACCACACCCCACACTACACATACATCACACATACATATGTTCATTCGTAGATGCACACACAAGCATTAAGTAGCTATTAAGTAATTAATTAAATTATTATATTATTACATTACTAAATTATTACATCATTAAATGATTAAATATTAAATTATATATACATATATATATCATTTTGTAATGTTTACCTTTAAAAATATTGCTGAGCCCAACATAATTGGGAAAAGGCTAGGCAGATGATGATGAGCTGTAAGATTTGGTTACTTTCCCAATAAAGTAAAAGTATTTAGGTATTTAAAAATATCTTTTTTTACTTATTTAATACTAGCTTTTACCAGCAGCTTCACCCGCCTATTATACGTATGAACCTTCCTCTTGAATCACTCTGTCTATTAAAAAAAACTGCATTAAAATTCGTTGCGTAGTTTTAAAGATCTAAACATAGGGACAGACAGAGGGAAGTGACTTTGTTTTATATTGTGTAGTGAAGTTAAATCACTATAAGCTTGCATTAGTACTGGCTATTGTTATTATCATAGTTTTCTAAAGGTATTGTTTAATGTAGCTGAGTAATATAATACTTACCTGTTGTGGAAGAACCCATTGTTGTACAATATTTATTTATGAGTTGATGAGAGCGTAAGTGCCTCATATCCATTATTCAATTCGCACAGCGAACCTTGCTTGCGCCAGTTATTCCACGCGACGTGTTCGGGACAGCATAGTTACTCAGGTCCGAATTCGCACCAAATTAATCATTAGTAAAAGCGGGACTCCCGCAGTCCAAATGCATGCGAGGGTCGTCATATGCAGCCAGCAGTTTTCACATTCACACTAGGGTCGTCATTCAAAGTGGAGCCACGATCCAAGTTCGTGCAAGGATTGTCATTCTGGTGATATTGATCGGAGTCCATTGTCATAAAAAAGCTCACAAAAGAACACAAACTATATTTTCTATTCTATTCTATTTTTTATAATGGCAAGCAAAGCCGATGTCGACTATTCTGCCAATGTCTAAAGTGAATTGAAATAGCAAGTGTGCGTGCTTAAAAAAAAAAAAAAAAACAATAACGATTATAATCTTCGATGATACAGTTGGGCTTAATGTTGATCTTGTGGGGTTAGTATTGGACTGAAACAAACAAAGAAATATAGGTAAATTACATAAATATTATAATTATTAGAACATTAAATATAAATATACCATATCCACACAGATTGGGAAAGGAAATCACAATTTTATATTATTGTGGCGGATGAAAATCATCAGCGCCAAAAGCAGTTCAGGAGAGGAATAAAACTATATTTTATATCTTTAACTATTTGTTAACTGGGTGTCAAATGTCAACTTCATCATCTGTCATAGAATAATGCTGCCATATTTTGAAATATAATCGATTACGTGCATCGATTATTGGTCTTGAACAATTTAATTTTATCTAATTACGGCAAAGCCATAAACAATACAATGATATTACCATTCCATGTTTATGTATGTTTGGACTATAAGATATCTGGTTTGAGATGTTTATGGACATAATTGTTTTGTCTTAAACTGGAGTTAGTTAGTTACGTTCACAGAAACTAAAATGGCCGTCATGATTATGACGGCGTGCCGTGTGATTACAATGCACGCCTTTGAGCACATTGATTGATTTTTATAATTATTAATTAATCCTTAGTCGATTAGACGTATTCAATAAACGACTCGAAATTAAATTGACAATATACTAGCAACCCTAAACTTTGCCTGACAGTCAAACTGATGATAATACGTTGATAATAATACGTTAAATTACTTATTTATTGCTTATAATGACGGCGACTTAGTTAGAGATAGAAGTTAAACGGATAATTCCTGTTTTAAAAAAATATATTTTTTAATTATCCTTCGAAACGTGTTCGGGTTGGGCCATGAATAGGCATTGACCTTTACAGCGTATAAAAAATGTTTTAAAAAAAAGGTGCGCTATATTATGCGCACACGTCTGCCGCTAGGGCTGATGATCACAGTCATCCTGAAAATACAAAGAATCGAAAAGGCAGACATACAGGGCTCTGACTTTTGTAGTATTCAATTTTTTCATTTATTTTTATGATTTAAAAAACTGTATATGAAGTGCACACAGGAAATCTCTCAGGAACTACTGGTCCGAATTGAAAAATTCTTTTTGTGTTGAGTAGCTTATTTATCGAGGATAACGCACGGGCTATATAACATCACGCTACAACTAAGAGGAGCGGAGCAGTAATGAAAAATGTTGCAAAAACGAGGAAAATTGATTTCTTTTGGGAGTTTCCGTTGCGTGCGCTGCGTAAACGGTTAAAGTAACGCAAAAATCATGTATTACAGAATTGTTCCTTTTAAAAAGTTCTAAAAAAAAGTCCGCGAGAGCATATGTCTATCTTTTAAGGTTGACTCACTATAACTCAAAAGGAGCGAGCAGCAACGAAAAATGGACGAAAACTAGTAGGCAAATCGATGCGACGGGAAGGGTCAGGGGAGCAAAAATTTGACGCGGACGAAGTCGCGGGCAGAAGCTAGTGGTCAAATAAAACTGATGATGGATAGGAGGTACAAATTTTAGAGTTTTTCTTATATCTTGCATTTTTTGATACGATATTAGTCTAGTTTCAGGGGTTTTTTCTGGTATATAATTCTTTAGGTTACAAAAGAAAGTTTCAGAATCCATATCATTTGGTTTCAAATCAACCGTTTCATATGTTTCCGTGTAGTCATAATTTTAACTAAGTATACTTGAACCTTTACAAAACTTTATCTTCCGCATGTTAGAAATTTTAGCGCCTTCTCTTAATACCTACAACCTGATAATCTTTGAATAGTGTTGCGAGGCTTTCAAAATCTAGAAACTTATTTTTCATATCTCGCACAGTAAAAGGTTTTTGTTTTCTGCAGTCTCGGACGAGCTTCATCCAATCTTCTGGTGTATAGATATTAGTCTTCTTTTTTAGTTCTCGACTTATAAAAGAGAAGTCAGTGTCGTTAGGCAGGTAAGTATGGCCACTGACGAGATAATGCATGGTGATCGTTTCTAGATATGGCGATTTATTAACCAGAAACATCATAAAGTGTAAAACATTCCAGTTTCGGTTTTGACCGGAGCAACAGTCGCTAAAAAACACAATGATTTGACAGTGTCCGGCACGGAATCTTCTAGAAAATAGTGAAGTGACGACATAATTTCTTGCGAGCCTCTGGCCCCACAATGTTCTGGCCACATATTCATGAGAACTTTTTCTCCTTCTTTAGTATAAGCATGAATACCAAAGTTCAGCATTTGCAGTTGTCTTAAATAATAGACCTCACCAGTATTTAAATAAGGAAGAGGTAGGGTTCGTTCCAGATCAAAAGTAGCTACTAATAACGATTCATCAGTTTTGACTTTACCTTTACCGTCGTTTAATATGTTTCTTACTTCGCCTGCAAGTTTAACATGTGTACCCTTTTAGCTAGGCATGTTTCTATATCTTCTTCCGCCTTTATTGATATCTCGAGCATATCACAGGTTTTACAAGTATCTGCCTTAGGGATATAGAAGTGTAAATTAAACTCGGTTGTAAATACTTTGACGTAGGCACTCTTTTTCAATATTGGTTTTCCTTCTGACTCGCATTTTGCTTTAAAAAGTTCATACATTTTGTTCATTGAAAGATCCGGGCGCAAATATTTTCGTGTTGATCGTCTTTCTCCATAGTGACTCACAAATTTCGGAAAACTATTAATGTGGTCTTTAATCCAGTTCAACTGTTCATCAGACAGCTTGTTAGCAGGTACATGTTGTCCCCTCTTATCTCTTTCCGCTATTCCAGAAACAGATCTTTTATTGCGTAAGTAATGCATAATCTAATCTTTTGTTAGATATTTGTATGACCTTTAAAAATAAACTTTTGCAAACTCTTTTGTCCAACAGCATGAATTGGCGTACATAATTTATGCGGCTAGAATTTTGAGCATTTTGTCTTTGCTTACGGCGTTTTGGTTCTAAAGTCTTAATGACGCTGCACAACCATGTTGTTTGTTTTTTTTTATGTATACGCAAATAATTTATATTTCTTTATTGCATTTAGATCAGTTTGTATTTCCATAAACGCCAGCAACTTGCGACCACAGTGATCTAAATGCGCCTCATTACTTAGATCAGTCTGGCATGTGTCGATTTTGCAAATCGCACCGATTCTATAGTGAGATGTTGTGATTTCTCAAGGAAAAAATACTGGGAAGCACTTAGATCAGTATGGCCTGAAAGAATTATGATTTTTCCTTGCAATTGTGTAAAAGAACCATTTTTGCCAAAAATGTCACTTAGATCACTCTGGTTCTAGCATCGTCTTATAAAAACCAAGAAAATCGATGTGGCAGACGTACAGGCCTCTGATATTCCAAAGGCAGACCATTTGATTTACTTTTTTCAACCCGACGCTCGCGCCAAACCAAGCAGGTATAAAATATCCCCATAGATCCTTTCGTGGTGTCTCTTTTCTTTGGAAATATGAGTGAGAACGGTATAACTCAGTTCCGACCATTTCCGTATTGTGAAACTAAATGTATAGAGCGTATATCTATTTACAGCCTATATCTATATCTATATACGTATTTTACATAAATAATACGTGATTTAAAAGGTTAAAGACTGTTCCTATCCATATCTTAATCCTATTCAGATTACATTCAAGCATGCAATTTAAAAAAAATACTTTCTAATTAGAGTTCCAAGCGCATTTCGTTTCTGCTTGGCATTGAGAAAAAATATGATTGCATAGATTTCAGCACAGAAGTTTAATCGTTACCGTGAGTTTAGAGGATAATTTTAAACAAACTTCATCATCATCATCATTTCAGCCGTAAGACGTCCACTGCTGGACTTAGGCCTCCCCCAATTTGGGGGGCTTTGCCATAATCGCCACGCTTGGCAGGCGGGTTGGCGATCGCAGTATGGTGGTAAAATGCAAAGAGAACGCTGCTGCCCATTCTCTAGTAAGACCGCAAACAAACTTATAAGAATAAAACTATAACGAATAACAATAATCCCATGCAATACCCGCTGTCCCTTGATTCCGTGAATTTCAAACAGTTATACAGCTGAAAATCAGTGAGCAAAGTGTCTGCCACATGTTTTTTCGAATCCACAGAGTCATAGTGAATCGAATGGGCGCAATAAGAACCGCGTGCAAATGACTTAGTAGAGCTTTTTAGCAGAGTCCTGAATGTCTGCGTCTTCGATTTTCTTCGTTTCCAAGATGATTGTGACCATGAACTCCAGAGGCATACATGTTCAAATGATTTAATACCCCGATTTTTTAAGCAACTTCAATCCGCTGTATCGCGAAAACGCAGCGATATAGGACCTTAATTGATTAGACCAAATCAATTCGTAATGATTTAAACTGCAATCCACCTCGACGTGAAACGTGTGCAAATCATATACCGAAATGCTCGCCACCTCCTTAGCTATTACATATTGAGACCCCTCCGTGCCAGGTTCTCACCGGGCATGGGTGCTTCGGTGGGTTCGTGTTCAGGATAAAGCGGGAGGATACGTCCGGGTGTTTCCATTGCGAGGATCGTCTGGAAGACACGGTGGAGCATACGGTGGAGGTGTGCCCTGCCTGGGCGGAGCACCGCCGTGTCCTCTTAGAGGCGATCGGCGGCGGCGACCTCTCGCGTCCGGCCCTGGTGCGAGCCATGGTACGGAGCGAGAGGGAATGGGAAGCCGGTACCTCCTTCTGCGAAGCAGTAATACTCGCGAAGGAGAAGGCGGGGCGCGTGAGGGAGTGGCAGTCTCTGCGCCCTCACGTTCCTAGCCGCCGCAGGAGGAGACGCCCCGGGCATCGGGAGTCGATTGCGGACTCCCGGCCACCGTAGGCGCGAGCTTGCGGGTGGCGAGCAATGGGTAGCTTGCCGCCCGGTAAGGACCAAGCTCGGGTCGACGGCGCGCAGTGTTCCACGCGCGCCTCAAAGAGATGTCAGCAGCAGTGTAGGGGTCTACCAGGACCGATGCCTGCCAGTGTCGCGTGATTGTACGAAAGAGATACCGTGACCCTGGCACATGGGCAACTGATGGAACACGGGTGGGTTTTAGTCAGTAAAAGTCTGACACGCCCTCTCGCTCCGCCCAGAGCGGGAGAAGTCATTTGATGATTTCCCATCCTGAAAAAAAAAAAAAGAAAAAGACCCCTCCGTGCCTCTGAACGCACGTTAAGCCGTTGGTTCCGGCTGTCATTTGTAAATCTTTGATAGTCGTTACGGGTAGTCAAAAGCCTGAAAGTCTGACAACCAGTCGTACCAATGAGTACCGTTTTACCCAAAGACTGTGATTATATTCTCTTTGGTTTACCCATTAACTGGGTTGTGGAGGTCAGATAAGTAGTCGTTCCAAGTAAAATACTGGTATTCAGCTGCAGTCGGTTAGACAAGAAGCCGATCCCAACATATGTAGTTGGAAAAAGGCTAGGCAACTTGTAGACTGCGAGGCCTCGTAATATAATTTTCTTCAAATTAATATTTGAAGGCAAATCTTTTACGAAGCCTCTCAAACTAGGTTTGTTACTTTATCTGGGGTCTACCTGGATTTCAGATAGTCAAGTGAAGATACAATCAGCGTCAAAAATATCGGGGCAAATATACTGTTCAAAATTATCTCGGCAACAAAGAAAATTAAACTTTATCTCAATTGCCTTTTTTTTCTGGATGGGAAATCATCAAATGACTTCTCCCGCTCTGGGCGGAGCGGGAGGGCGTGTCAAACTTTTACTGACTAAAACCCACCCGTGTTCCATCAGTTGTCTGAAACACTTTTTGTGTCATTGAGTTAATACATATTTAATTTTTACTGTTGTTTAGATCATTTTGAACAGTCTGTACATCCTTGTACAGACGACACGACGCTGACTGTAATATAGATTTTAATCAATCGAAAAATACGTGATGTGCAAAAAACACAATTATATTTTTTGTAATTCATCAGATGCAAAAATACCAAAAGTAAACAAGGAAGACGTTGTTTACTCATCTATTATGGCTTTATCTGTGTATATCATAGTAACATAGCGTATCTCCGGAAATTGTTTCCTTATCGCTCCATATGTACCGATACACAATATCTCTTCCTCCATCTGAATAACAAACACAATGGATCAAAGTATCTACCTGATGTTTTTCTCTTGGTAGAATATACCTTTATTTGATACTAGCTGTACCCCCGACCTTGTTGGATTTTTTCATGAATATTTATGTATTTTTTTATCTTATTTTTTGTGCGATACCTTATTTTTTTTAAATTAAAAGTATGCATATGTCACTCTTTAGAACATCAGCTATCGGCCAGTGAAAGTCTTGTCTTAATCAGTCCAACCGTATCGGCAAT
Source organism: Aporophyla lueneburgensis (assembly GCA_932294355.1). Lineage (NCBI taxonomy): Eukaryota > Metazoa > Arthropoda > Insecta > Lepidoptera > Noctuidae > Aporophyla > Aporophyla lueneburgensis. The sequence goes on along the minus strand of OW028746.1, from coordinate 11,714,160 downwards.
AAGCCAGAACGGGCAAACAGAAACTTAAATATTATTTATTTGTATGTACATATGTATATTTATGTACAGAATAGATTAAAAATCAAAGTTAATACACACCAACTTGATAAAATATCAAAAGTAGTGGTGGTATACATACTCCGTGCACTTATGAACCACCCCTGCATCTAATAACTCATTTTTACGACTATTATACGACCCTCAAGATCTCTTAGCAAACTACTTAGGTACTATAAGTTTCTTCAGTATAGCCTTTTTATAGAGCCCGGTATTAAACGATATGTTAGTACTTCCAGTGCACCCCAATTTAAACACGATGTCATAATCCTCATTCGATTGAAATTGTTCTCGAATTGCTCGAACTAAAATTAAATAAAAATCACTCTGTAGACTATTTTATTTGGATATTGATTCTCTTTGTTTTTAAATAATCTTTTTAGTTGTGGTACCTACCTACTCCAAATAAAGTCATTTATGTATCTTCACTTTTTAAGTAAATAACAGCGACAGAAAATATTATAACATCATCTAAATAAACTAAGTGAAGAAAACACGTATTATTGAAGCTAACTCAAAGATCACTAATCAGAACTTGACCAAATTTATATACACAGACCACTTGATAAGCATACCCTTCTGATCTATTTCTTTTGTATACATTGATCAATGTCGTGTACATTAAACGAAAGCTAAATTACTCGATTAAACTGAAACTATTTTCAAATTAAACAGCGTCTACATTCTGTTAAATTGTATATTGATGCTTATCTACGACTAGACGAAAGACTAATAAAAACATTAGTCTATCTAGAATTTGAAACCAATCTGCTTGTAGAGCAAGTTTAATAGAATTTAGTTTTAGGATACAGTTCGCGAGCTAAAAACAAAAAGTAAGTTAGTGAAGTGGACTGAACATTCTCAAAGATCAATCTTTAATTAACCTGCAATGTTAAGTCTGTATGTTTTTAGGTACGTATAAACCTACCTACTACAAGTAGTCAAGTCTTTACTTAACGTTTATTCGCTTTTTGATCGACTTCAAAAAAAGGAGGAGGTTTCTCAATTCGACCGTATATATATATTTTTTTTAAGACATTTTAGTCGTTAATTTGGCGATCAAAGATTTTTTGTGTGAGAAGTATTAAGTTGATGTTATACGTAAAAGTGCACAGTATACAATATAATACAAATTTATTTATATCTCCACAAAGGTTGGCTTAGAATTAACATCTTAGCACTAGTCATAATCAGTAAATGTGAACAAAAGCTCCTTTGCGAGAGACTGGAGTCCATACTAGGGATACCCTGTGTTACGGATCTCCAGGCTCCTCGTAGGTAATCTTATGGTACATTGCAGAAGTTTAGAGTAAGTATGATTTGCCTATTACCACCATACTGCGATCGCCAACCCGCCTGCCGAGCGTGGCGACAGGCATCTCCCAATTTTGGGGGGTTTATCATAATTAACCCCCCCAAGTTGGGGGAGGTAAAGATGAAAAGTACATGGACATGCTTATTATTAACGCTTTTTACAAAATACACAAACAAAACCATTGAAGTGGAATGGGAGTATAGCCAAAACGAGTACCTCTACCATGTTTATTTGTTTTTACCTACGTGCATCCACTTAATGAAATGGACGCCATCAAGACAATGTAGTGGACAAGACGTCACTAAACCAAGTTACGAATGCAAGAATTTCAACGAAATTCTTTGCGTAGAAGCTCTTATCTTTCTAGTCACGAATTGTTGAAACTATGCAGTGCATTTGGATGTAAACAATTTGTTGATAAGAGACATTTGCATCTAACTATTTTCAATTGTTCGCAGTTGGAATGCCTCCATGTAGTAAATTGTTGTTTTTATAACTGGTAGACGGAAATTAAATGTTTCGAGTATTTTTCTTTGTTTTTTTTTTGTTTTTTTGTTTAAAATATGGCGAAGTTATCCAGATTCTGTTTTAAGATAATGGACGTGTTTGAATATATTATAGTAGTAGTAGTGGCGGTCCGAACTAACGAGTAGGTAGTTGGTCGTAAATTCGAAACACGGAGGCTCTTTACATTAAGTATTCAATTTCATTACCACTGCTCTTAAACGTTGGAGAAAAATATCGTGTGGAAACCGGAATGCCTTATAAGCTATAACCAAAAACTGAAAGACATATGACATCCACCTATACGCACTGGGCCCAGGACCTGGGTGGTGGATAATGGCGCATTTCCTTTTATAAAGAACAGGCCTGAATCCCAGCAGTGGGGATCATTCCATGCTGAATATGCTAATTTGAAATGGTATTTTTTAAGGTCAAAGCGTTCATACATATTACCTAGTAGTTTTTGCGTTACCTTTGTTATTACGTATTTGAACTACTTTGTGCCTCTTGATGATGTCCTCATACTTTCTGTCTCTGTTATTTACACAGCAACTAGTGAGATACGATTTGGTGTGGGGTTGGTGGTACCAAAAGGTAAAAATTAAAAACAGCCGACCTACAAAAATTAAACACTACAGAGTGAAAAATTACTTTAATTTCGTCGTTGTTTTTGAATCTGGTTTGGTATTTTAGTTTTTTGCCACTGACTAAGAAACTTAAGATATTTTTCACTTTCTGTATTTTTTTTTTTTTTTTTGTAAAAACATTTTACACAAGAACGTCTTGTTTTCAAAATAAGAAATTCAAGGAGAACTACACAGCACATCCTCTCATGTAACAATTGCTTACGTGCTTAGGTATAAGCCCGCTCCACGCCTGGAGTTATTATAACGCCAAAATTGGAGGGCTTACCCGATTGAGTTATAGATTAAGCGTGTTCTTTAGACAGTAGATATTACTCTTGTACATTCATCCGCGAAGATAGTAAATAAGAACGATTTTGTTTCTTAGTAAAGGTACCTTTTCTTTTTCCTCTTTTCCGACACTTAGAGATGGCACACATTAGGCGACTTACGACCTCAACAACTTGACGACTAGAAGCAACGACAGGCTGTGGCCGATTTTTCAAGGACTATTATAGGTATTCAGTGGTATTCAATAAACTCAGAGGTTTGTATTGGTGATTTTAATGATAATAAATTATGTAAATACATACGTATTACAGTCAAGAATCATATTTTAATCAAGATACTACTGGTAGTATTGGACTCGTAGTGTCTGGACACTGACGTGCAAATTGCCAAAAACGGAAGGAATAGAAAATAAGATTTGAATGTCTAGTGCTACTAGAGTGGAAGACTTTTCTCGCGACCCTGGTAGAACGGGAGACGTCATTTAATGATTTCCCATTCAAAAAAAAGTCCTACCTTAGCAAAACTCCGCACACTTGACGTCGAGTTGTAGGGTAACAACAACAGGCTAGGAGAGTCGCACACTCTCGCTACTTGTCGAAGCGACTAGACGCACGGTGCACGCTGGCACTAAGTATTTCATAGCTGCTACAACTGCTACGAGGTGTGTTTTATAGTTACCTGTGTTTTATTGTTACCTTCAAACGATTGACAGAAACAGAATATTTTAAACTGGTTTAAAGTTAATAATTTAAGTAAACGCATAAATTAACATAACTTCACTCCTGGATTCCCTGAAAGGTTAGAGGGAGGTACACCTATAGTACACTCAAATTTCTCCAGTGTTGATTAAGTTGCATGTTATGGGCTCGCCCATAGCGAGATTGCCATCAACCGGTCACAAATCCAGAATCCGGACTGCTACTGAGAAATCTAGATATTAAAACTCTATAACACTTTACCCGACCTGGGGATCGAACCTAGGACCTTACTCGACAGTAGCGCATGCTACCACTAGACCATTGAGGTTTGCATAAACTAATAACAACTTGATTAAACGTTAATGTATCGCAGTTTGAGAAAGTTTTCCGGAACTAATAAAGAGTCATAACTCAAGCTAGCTCTCCACTATATCTTACCAGACTTAATCAAAACTCCAGGCGGTTTTATTAGCAGAGTTTTAGCAGGTGCTACTCGCTCGTAAAACATACGTAGCATGTTAAGGGTTGACATTTCAATAGTGACGTATTTTCGGGAAGACAAAATAGAACTGATGAATTATAAAGCAGACAAGCACTTCTCGCCCTTTTAGCCTCAGAAATTGGGACACATCGAAAGGGTTATATTTCAACAGTAAATTCTCCTTTTGAAACAATGTTTAACATATCCAGTTTGTTGGTTAATTGGTACGAATTTACTAGCGAATCGGATGAATCGACACTTTTTAATAGTATAGGTATTATTTTCTATAGACGACTCATCATCATTATTTCAGCCGAAAGGCGTCCACTGCTAGACACAGGAGGCCTGTGTGTGCCTGAAGCTCCGCCACTTCGACCCGTTTTGTGTTTCCCGCATCCAGCGGATTCCTGCGGCCTTCACACCGGTCCACGTTGCGAGGCCTTCCAACTCTACGCCTTACGGTACGTGGTCGCCACTCCAGAACCTTTCGGCCCCATCAGCCGTCTGTTCTGCGAGCAATGTGCCCTCCCACTGCCTATTCAGTTTAGCAATTCTGCAAAAGACGACTCACACGAAGATAAGTTATTTGTGAGCATATCAACAATCCTAAAAATACTTAATAATTAGTTAGTAATTTTATGCACTTTATTGCATACAAGTCAAAATGTGCCAATTGCATAATACGTATTACAGAAATTTTCGATACGCCCACAAATAAATTAACTTATCGGTATAGGTACTTTTTTTAAATGATACTTTGCAAATATTTATAAATCAGTAAATGAGTTGAGAAAACGTAAAAAAAAAAACAAATAAGTGAGGTTGGAGGAATTTCCTTTTTAATTCATCGACATTACAATAATCAAAATAGATCACTCGGTATGATATTTTACAACAACAATTATTTATCTACCTTTAACAATGATATTAATTACTATAACATTTTAATGTGACACGCGTACATGGGCATCTGATACGAAACTACGAGAAAGAAACACATTCAGACCACATTTCTTGTAACTAAAGCTGTAACTCGACGTTCACACGAACGTTAAAATATCGTGGCGGGATGTTTTCGGGCACTGGATCTTCTATATATATGTAATATTTTTTCAACGTGGAATTCATGTCATGTCCGTAAGTGTGTCCGTGGCATTACAGCGGGCCCTATCGGAATACCAACGGTGCGGTAGTTGTTTTTACAAATATGCCAGCATTATGCTGAGATAGGAGGCTTTTTGGCCTCGCACAGATCACACTCTTTTATTTTTATAATCTTTTAGTATTTGTTTTTTTTTTATCTTAAATGTAATGTTTCTATGTTTTTTTTTTATTATTTTTATATCCTGTGCGTGTCCCAAATAAAATATTTTTCTTTCTTTCTTACTACGCACTGCTTGGCGCCGAGAGTTGAAAATCGGACAGAAGGACAATTCTCATAGGTAATTTTAAGAACGTTCACAGTCTGATTTCAGTCTGAATCTGTCAAAAATGTCTCGAGTTTCAATACATTTTTGACATGTGGTTGTCGCCAAGATGAGACTGCGACCAGATTTTAAAACAACTCTTGTAATTTTAAGAACGGAACGTTCACAGTCTGATCTCAGTTTGAATCTGTCAAAAATGCCTCGAGTTTCCATAATTTTTTGATATTTGATTGCCCCCAAGATGAGACTGCGACCAGATTTTGAAACAATTCTTGTAATTTTAAGGACGTTCACAGTCTGACCTTAGTCTCAATCTGTCAAAAATGCCTCCAGTTTCCATACATTTTTGTGATGTTTGACATTTAGTTGTCGCCGAGATGAGACAGCGACTAGATTTTGAACGTTTTTAATTACGAGAATTCGTTTTCAGTGTGTTTTTTGGACGTTCTGAGATGCTATTAGACTCTCCTCAATTCTCAAGATGCAAAATCCAGTGCGCGGTAAAATACCGCCGCGATAATATTACGTCCGTTGAACGTCGACTTGCCTAATAACAATATGGCCGAAGAATAATGTGCGGTCTGAACATAGGCTCTCCAGACATTTGCGCGCCTTGTAAAACACTTACTCACCGCCTGTCACCATTTGGTTCTTAAAAAGTGTCATTGCGGAGCCTTCTGCGTGCAGTTCGGATCCATCATCATTAATCGGCCGTATTTAAAGGATTTTTTTTTTCATTTAAAACCTGCAAGCTATCTAAAGCGAAATTAAATAAGAAATAATAAAAAGAATATCTGATTTTCTTGTGTGCTTTATTTATCTGATGTTATTTAATATTTTATTTCTTTGGAATTTCATGTAAGTAAATAAAGATAAAAATATTTTTAGTTATATCCCGTAGTCGCGCAGCAGATGTATCACAATTTCATGCAATAAAAAATCACATTTGACCAAAAACAATGGAATTACATCGCTGCGTATTTTACTTTTTACATTTCCTTATTTCACTACAATTTATATCTAATGAAATACACAGCCAAAGCCTTTTAACCATTTATTCAACTAACAACACACATTAGTATAAAACTTGATAAAAAATAAGTTCACAAAAAGCAACTCATAGTAAATAAGTCGCATTTAAGAATATTGTCAAAAATAATAACATCATCTCTTCAGACAAATGTTATTATTTATCTTATCCAAATCACTTAGACTTTTTGTTCCATTTATATTCACATCAGTAGGTATACTTATTTACAGTCTATTTTGTATACACAGCAAATTATTTTAATGTTTACTTAGTCTGTTATACTTGATTGACAATGTATAGAGTATTTTAATCTCTTAAGTAAGTACATACATACAACACGTTCTTTCGACTTCCACACAATAAACAAGATACTTTCAATATACACGTCATTTACAGTCTCATCGAGACGACACAGTGTGTCCATGGACACAATGTGTCGTTAATTACAAAAGGGCTGGTTCACACTAGCCGAACTAAATCAGAGGCGTACATCGTGATACTGCTGTCACAAACATGAATAAAGTTGCTCACACGTCCTTGATACGGTTCGGTGATGTATGGCCGACCCATACAGAATTGGGCGGGAAACAACGGTAAATTTAACATTAGGAATGCCCACTTTTCGCAGCCTAACACATACATAGTTTATTGAAGTACTTTCCGTACTAACACAACTTTCAATTCGGTCCAATCTACCCACGATCTACACTCAATGTTTTTGTCATTATTTTGTGCTTAGCACATACTTTTTACAACCACCATACTTAAACACTATCAATAGAGTATTAAAGACTAACTTTACTTATTGATACACCTATCTAAACTGACATTCAATAACTTTGATAAAATATTAAATAAACAGATACATATTAATTTTGTATATATCACTGACAGATTTGATCGATACTTTACATGACGTACATTATTTCCAAATGAATTTAGAAAACAACTTTCAACCGTCGGACTTTGACTACAGATTTATGTTGCTAACTAGGAGGTAAGGTGAACTGTCACCCCAGCGAAATTAATAGATTCGAGAATGAATAATGGGCAGTGCGTGCCATAGATAACAGCTTCGTAACAGAGTGGGCAAATCTCCGGGATTATATCTATAGATACACACACCCTTAATCGCTCCATATACCTATAAGTAAGCTATTACGGCGACTCCATCCACTATATAAATCCTCAAGGACAACTTTTTACGTTATTTCACCATCATGCTTCAGCTAACATAGATTAGCACTTAAGACCAAAATGGACGTTTAAGTGCACGTTAACATTTAAATATTAACAAAGCCGTAACTAACAATGGACAACAATGTTTTATATACAATTTTTAAAATCGTTTAGAAACGTCTATAAAATAGATCACACTGTTAGGCCGTCTACGTCACTTGTAGTTCTGCTCGGCGAGCGAGCGGTGGCGTGGTCACTGTCGTTTACACAGACGTGTCTCAGGTGAGTCCACCTATATTACAGTTCACGTGGTACATGTAGGTGGCCAGCTCCTCGCCGGTGAGCTCGTCGTCAACCTCGCGAAGACTGGAGTTGGAGATGCTTCGAGGGGAGTCGACGGAGTCGGAGGGGTCGTGGATCCGGAGGCGCCACGCACGAGCCCAATGCCCGTTCCCGCTCGGGGACTCGTTAACGGTTGGTAGATCGCGCCCGTTGTAGCACTGCGCACACAAAAAAAACATTGATTTAGCACAAAATAAAGGTAAACAGTTGTAAGTAGTCATCATGATCCACAAATATATGAACATAACCGAAAAGATACCTAACGTTGACACACATTACGTTTTTAAAACGATCTAAAGAATGTTTAGGAAGTCTATTAAAAACATATTAATAGAAACTAGAACCGGACATAGTTGTCATTATCAAATGTTATGTAGGTCGAATATTTTATCGATGTTGACTTAAATCGTTTGACTCTGCTCAACATGAAATGCAGATAAATTCATAAAAAACGACGTAAAGAATAAAATAAATGACACCATGGTACGTTCCTTTTGTGTTCTTATCAAGCAGAAGCGGGTAATTCAACACAACAATATGCGATCAGGGACACAGAAATGTGTTATTGTGCACATAACGGCTGATACGAAAGTTGGGCTCACACTAAACAAGCCGAAAACTTGGGATAATATTATGATTTTCCTGTCACAAAACAAGGGAAAAAGTATTTAAGCGATTTAAATAATAACATTTTGTTGAAATTCCTTATTAATTGAGCGCACCATCGAGACTTTCTACATACATATGTAAGTAGGCAGAAAATTTAGAACGCCACGATCTTTACATACTCCATTTACTTCGTTTACGATTATATATCCGGTCATACACTCACACCCGTGACCATAACCTCACAAATAAGCTAACTATATGTCCTTTTAGGGACATCTAGAGTCTTCTAGGGATCTCCACTCACATTGTTACCTGTACCTTTTGCTAATTGGCGACTAGGCAAAGGTTTAACTTATTTGTTCATATGTTCGACATAACCAAACAATCTAAGCATACTCTTATAAATTTTTGTCACTACCCATTATTACCATTACCCCTTTTTAAACTGCAACTTTGCCTTGTCACAGTATTCCTCAGTGTATCGTTCGTAGTTACACCTCACTAGCTTCGCATCTTTTATCACACCCAACATTTACTTTAATATATAAGCGTAATCACAACATTCATCACCACTAATCGATTCTTCTACAACTACAAGTACTAATAAAATACATGAAAAAAAGTAGAAGCCGTAAGAAGTGTCTACACTAACGACATTGCTGACGTCATCGCGTTGACAGCTCCTCACTACGAACGCTGGCTAAGACCTGCTTTCGACGTAACCCTATTTCGTAGCTTAGTATGAAAAAAGAATATAAATACTTCGGCAAATAGCCCAGCCTTAGATCCGAAGACACAAATACAGTTGATCCATTTAAATTAAATAAATCCTTTGAACCCTAAATTCCGCTCGGGCAATAATAAAACCCTAAAGCCTAGAACGTTAAAATTTGGCATAGAATCTTGTACATCGTAAGAAACTGATAAGATTGGGTTTTACGGAATTACCACGAAACGACAATAAAGAGTGTAGAACGAATTGTTTTTCAGACACAATATTTGTTTAAATCCCTCTTCGCTCTGAAAGGAAGTTTGTTAAGTTTACAATTAACAAGTATTTCCTTGTGCTTCAGCAAGGAAAACATTTCATTAAAACTGTAGGTTTTAAACAAAACTAGAGCAGTGAAATTCATATTTCTGTGAACTATATGAATAAGTTTATTCCTACAAACCCTTTAGTAAAACATTTTACGAGGCTATTAAAGGCCGCTTGACATTAAAATAAGTGTTAGGAGTAGGACACACTTGCACTAGCACTTAATTTAATGTCATTGCTCGCATTTCACATGGTATTTTCATGATTATTATGATACAACCCTTGCACGCTTTGGCATATAAAATGGCCTTGGTAGAGAGACCTTTACTTGAGCCCATTAACAGGTTGCTTCATTACGAATGACAAAAAGAGGATCATTAAGTTAGTGAGCATGAAATGGCCCAGGCGGCTGGGGTTGGGTCGCAGATACCGCCAAAATTAGAAAAAAAAGGGAATTATTTTTTTATGTGCTATGGGAAGCAGAATTTTTCTGCGTCTACTAATAACAACCAACGATTATCAGACATATTCATTTTCCCATGTGATGAAAATATTGTCTTAAGATAGAACCAGGCGTTACTTCGCGGAAATCCTGGATAGTAAAATGTTATGTAAAATATTTTTGTTTTAATGCAGCAGTAAAAATAAAATAAAAACTAAATATATTTACATAACATTTTCCTTATTTTTACTGGTTGTCGTTACATTAGTTCTTGGCTCAAAAGTGGTCATTAAATCGGTGGTTAAATATACAAAATCCATTAGGATATACATCTCTATGTTTTACATAGTGACACACTTCTGTTAGGTTTACATATTTTAGAAACTATGCGGTTAGAAACTTCTAAAAAAATACACAGTTCCATATTTAATATACATAATCATTGCACCATTCATAACCAATGTAAACGGCAAATAGTTACGTCATCGTCATATCGAAAGCTATTTGAATTTTAACTTCTAAAAATAAGTTTTAGTTTACTAGCTATTTCGTAATTACTTTATTTCTCCAAAAAACAGTACAGTTTAGCCGCTAACGCTTTAAATTTACGTTCATTGATGAATTATGATCGCAAAACGAAAACCTAAGCGGTCTGAGAACAAATGGGTAGAAAAACGGCTTGCCGTACGCAATCCAGACCTCAGCTTTATTTCACAGGCTGCCTCAATAAATCCAAGGGTCAAGTTATCACGTAAGCCGAGGAGAGTTTAAGATGTTGACGTAAAATCTTAAAAGGCATTAAATATAGAAAATTGCTCCCGAAGATTCCTCAATAAAGTATAAAACGTAATAAAATGGACATTACAGCCGGTCAAGGGCGTATCGGCCCTAATACGAGTTTTTAGATACCAACCAATAAAGTTTACCTTGTATTTATTACTATTGGTTATAACCGACTTTTTATCTGATACAACATGAAACAAGGAGAACAAAAATAAGATTCAATTGAGTTTGTAAACCAATATGAGTAAAAAAATATTAGACTCGCTTGAATGTCAGTATTCTCGAATGATTCCTTCTTGTTATATTCATTATCCTTGGCTAGTCTATAAACAGATACGTGTTACTGCGTTGGATTGTGAAGGGTTATAAATTTATTACTTTATTGTCATCATGGGTATTTGTTTTGGCTGCGGTTGTACATTTATTAAATAAGTCATAAAGTTTATCGGCATTTTAATCTCCTGCCACTGTCAGCAAAGAAAATACTGCTCAACACACACGACTGTGAATCAGACAAGTTAGTAGCAAGGATAAAAAACTTTTTAACAAATAATTAAACCGCCGAAAAAACTGAAAAGCAAAAAATAATAAACCTTAAAATTATGAGTCGGCGCTTTGAGTGATCTTTGTTCATTGATTTTTCAGTGCCGACTCAAAATTTTAAGGTTTATTATTTTTTGCTTTTCAGTTTTTTCGGCGGTTTAATTTTTTGTTAAAAAGTTTTTATTTTATATTTTTTTGTGGCTTGAATGTACTAATAATACTTGGCAAGGTATACCCATCCAATGAAAAAAAGAAATATCAAAATCGGACTACTCTGTATAAAGTTATGCGTGGTTATACATTACAATCAGTGAGTGAACAATCAATCATCCCCTGTTTTCCGACCCTTAGGGTTCGATTTTGTTTTCCAAATTTATATGGGACCACCTTGGGAGTATACCCTTTCCAATAATAAAAGAATTATCACAATCGGACTACCATGTACAAAGTTATGCGTGGTCATACATAAAAAAAAAATACGCGTCGAATTGACAACCTCCTTTTTTTTCGTCGGTCAAAAATAGGGATAGATTTTCTCTAAAGCAATTAAAGTAAGACGTACATTCCTGTGAGTTTCTTAGAACTTGGGACCCATTTAAATCTCAATTCTTTTATTGGCAATCCTTTACAGTTCCACACGATTTGATTTTGTCGATTGTGACAATTCTTCTTCTATTGGAAAGGGTATACTCCCAAGGTGGTCCCATATAAATTTGGAAAACAAAATCGAACCCTAAGATTTGGAAAACAGGGGATGATTGATTGTTCACTCACTGATTGTAACGTATAAACACGCATAACTTTGTACAGAGTAGTCCGATTTTGATAATTATTTTATTGTTGGATAGGGTATACCTTGCCAAGTATTATTGGTACATTAAAGCCACAAAAAATCGTAAAATAAAAATTTTAAGGTTTATTATTTTATGCTAATCAGTTTTTCGGCGGTTTAATTTTTTGTTAAAAAGTTTTCTCACATACTATGTTTTTTTGGTTCAATTCATGAAGAATTTTCGAGATTTTAAGGTAAGAAATTTATTTGATGTTGGTCGTTTTATCTTTGTTCTGGTTTCATCATCACTCTTCTGCCCTTATCCCAATTTATTTGGGGTCGACACAACATGACTTTTTCTTCCAATCTGCTCTATTAGTCGCCATCTCAGTAGTCACGCCTGTTTTATTCATATCATAATTCACACAGGCCATCCATGGTTTCTTCGGTCACCCTCTACTCTTATAACCATAGACATACATATTGAAAACTGTCCTCACGACAGTTTCCTCATTCCTCCATAACACGTGACCATACCATGACAACCGATTCCCACACAACTTTTCAGTTATTGGTGCCACTTTCAGAATTCCTCTTATGTACTCATTTCTTATTTTATCCATTCGTGTAACACCACACATTTCTCTTCACATCCATCTTTGTTCCGGTTTAATTAACTTAATTTCTTATTTACAGTTAAGCAGACAATTTCAGACAAATAAGTGGAGACAGACTATTTTGGTACAAATCTTCGAAAAACTTTCAGTACGTCATTAACCAGTCAATTACCGTAATTACAGACACAATTAAAAAACGATTGTGTCTATACCAAATGTGATATCTCAGGGACTTAGAGGTTAAATCATTTCTAGTTAAACATATCGGTGCCCAGCTATATCCAGTTCATTAGGTTTAAAAGTCAGCTTAATTCATGGAACGTTCCACGGTTTTACATCGATATTATTGGCAATAGTCACGATTCTCAGGCAGTAAACTGTTATTTGTATAGTGAGATTACGTTGAGAAGCAGGATGTAAAGTAATGACTGGGATTTCTGTACATAACATAACATCACGCCTGTAATTTCCGAAGGGCTAGGCAGAGGTGTATCTTTAGTATACCCACATTTGGCCTGAATATGTTCTATGTATTAGTGGGCGAGCCTATCAATGTCTGTTCCGTATGATACCGGACGTAGAGAATAGCATCACCCAATTTCTTTCCATGGGTGTCAAGGGACATACTGGAGAATGGGCAGCAGCGTTCTATATGTATTTTACCACCATACTGCGATCGCCAACGCAAGCGTGGCGATTAAGCTAACCAAAATCCACATAACCGGTCGAAGTGGTGGTGTACTCAGGACTCCTCTCCTGAGTCCAGCAGTGGACGTCTTTCAGCTGTTATGCTGATGATTTATGTACCTATCTACATATTGACGTTAATAATGGAGTTTCTACTTTTATGTTAGTGCAGACTGTTTCTGAGTTAGGGTTGAGATCAATTTTCAATCCCATGGTATAGGTTAGCGATTCAAAATTTTCTAAGAAAATCGTCTTTATTATATTAGCAAGAAATCATATATATTTTTTAATCGATTTCGATACCAAGAAATATTTAAAATGATAAAGTGCAAATTTGCACTTAATCATTAAAAAATATATTTTATTATAATGTAAATCAATCATCACATAAAACGTCGAATATAATTAGTACTAAACTAACACATAAATTTTGACAGATAGTGCATTAATTTTAGTAATTTGTACATTATTGATGCTAATTAGATGACGTTTATTATCATAAATAAAATTGATATGATCGTGACCGATTATCATAATAGATGCATTTAAAAAAATATAAATAAAATGCTGATGTGATAATTATCAACACTTTTACGTCACTTACATGTCTAATAGAACAGTCCTTTAATTAGATATCTACTTTTCCTATTTAAACTACTTCCCTGTCTTTGATCTCATTGCTAAAGTTGTTGTAAAATAAAAGCTGCATCTAAGTAATAGAATTTTAAATTCATTGACGCACTGCTTAGTCCACTAGTCTAGAAGAATGCTGAAATTTTGCACAAAAGTTTCTTGTGTAAAGAAACTTTTAGTGTGAGTTTTTTTTAAAGTGAGCAACAACGGTTTTTCTTAGGATTTAGCTGAATTCAGCCCGTGTAAATTAGGGAATGGAAATTTGTCATTTTTGCAGTGTGAAAACCCATCAATCACATGGCCTGTGGTGAAATACATTATTGCAGCTTTTGTAGTTCTGATTGGTAAGACTTTTGAGCTACTTTTGTAATACTAGTAGGTACAAGACTGCTTGCGTATTTGGAAAGTCAACGACCATCATAAAAGCTGCAACCATCTTCATCATCATCATTTCAGTCGAAGCACGTCCACTGCTGGACATAAGCCTTCCTTTTAAAAACTGGGGGGTTTTCCATAATTGCCATGCTTGACAGGCGAGTTGGCGAGCGCAGAATAAAATTCATCCCATGTTAGTTAGGGGATGGGCGTTTCTATGGAAGTTTGTCATGTTTGCCATGTGAGACCATCGAGTATGCTTGCGGTAGAAAACATTATTACAGCTTTTATAGGTTTTATAGTACGTGAGTCATTGTGTCTATACTTAATAAAATAAAGCTGAATAGTTTGTTTGGTTGAACGCGCTTATCTCAGAAACTTCTGGTTCAAATTGAAAAAATTGTTTAGTGTTAGTGGCAAAAGGCATCACGTCAGGAGTCTTAAAAGCCGAGCAAAAGAAAAAGTCACAAATACGAAAGAAAAAGACAAGATTCGATGCGACTCGCGGCGGGGTGGGTTGAAAGATCAAGAAATTTGACGGGTATGAAGTCGCGGGTGGAAACTAGTCTAGGATAAAGCTTTGAAAAGACACTTAATACAGAAGAGCTTTTCTGCTATTGAAACAGAAGAAAAGCTCTCTCTCTCGCTCAGAAAGCCAAATGCCAAAAGAGAGCTAAATGTTCAATACTTTGGAAAATACTAATATAGTATTTTAGCAACAAGGATTTTGAAAGTGAGCAACAGGGATTTTGATAAGGGGATTATTTAGGGGTCATATGGAAGTTTGGATGGAAGTACATCATTTTTGCCCATCGGAAAACCCATCAGGAACAGGGCTTGTGGTAGCATAAATGCTCTTAAGCTACTTTTGTAATACAAGTAGGTACTACATTACTAGAGTATTTGAAAAGTCAACGGCTCTCATAAACCCACCCGTTATGCACTAAAACCAAAATTCTTTACAGTATTTTAAATATACAACGACTCCAAAACTCTATAAAAAATTACCTGATCAAATTGTATCAAGCAATTATTAAATGACAAGGCGTATTATTCTGTAAAAGGATATTTTAATATTACATTAAAATAATATTCACATAATTTAATATTTGTCTTTAATTAAAATATATCTGCCATAAGTTGTTAACATTTTTTATGACATTTTTATAGCATTTATAATTATTAACAAAAATGTGACTAAATAATAATTATTTGTTTTGTGCCGTCTTACTTTATTGACATACTAGCTTTTGCGAGCGGCTTCGCCCGCGTGGTTGTCGGAAATTATCCCGCGGGAACATATTACCGGGATAAAAAGTACTCTATGTGTTACTCCAAGTTATAAACTATCTGTGTGCCAAATTTCATCTAAATCGGGTCTGTAGTTTTTTCGTAAAAGAGGAACAAACGTCCATACATCTATACATCCATACATACAAACTTTCGCGTTTATAATATTAAGTAGGATTAGTGTTGCGCATGAAATTGTGACATCTATTAACCTATTTACTTTATTTCTATTTTGTATGCCTTCTGGCGGGACATAACATGGACAGTTTTTTATTGTCTACCATCTTTATAATCTTATCCTATGTTCACAAAATGAATACTGAAATTAATTTGAAGAAACTTTTGAGAAGATATTTAAATAGAAAGGTTTATTTGTTTGAAGAAGATATTTAACTCAAAATTTTGGAGAAAACTTAGTAATTTTTGTTTTTACATATCACTACACAATATTAAATGACATGATTTCCATGTCAAAATTATATTATTAAAGACATTATCTGTCTTTAATACTTTTAATAAATGTCGTAAGTAATTTCTGCCCAAATCAATAATAAACACCTAATGCCCCTCTAGCTATCATTAACGTACAATTTACTTTGGGATCGACCACACTTTGATGCTTAGATAACCAAATACATAATCTATTGATAAAATGAAATGATGTATGCAGGTAAAATTAACTAAAAAAAAAACAGTAAAAAAGGTTATAAAGAAAGACCTTTATAACCTTTTTTTACTGTTTTTTCCGTGTGTTTAGTTGAATATTTCTTTTGTTTTATTAAGAATATATTCGGGCTTGTTTGTCTTTTTTCTTATTAATGTATTTCTGTGACAATCCCTTTGTATTTTGGCCAACAAATGTCAGAGTGAAATAAAACTCGATGATTGATGAACCGATATAGACCAATTAATTTATCAGAAGATTTAGCTACATCAAACGTGTTCTGAATATTTGAATTGGATCTCACATAGTAGATGTGTTATCTTATGAGAGTATATGGAAAGTTCTTAAAAATACATCTTCCGTATTTTACGACTTGGCGAGGCATATCATCATCATCATCATTTCAGCCGCAATACGTCCACTGCTGGACATAGGCCTCCCCCAATTTGGGGGGCTTTGCCATAATCGCCACGCTTGGCAGGCGGATTGGCGATCGTAGTATGGTGGTAAAATGCATAGAGAACGCTGCTGCCCATTCTCTAGTAATATGACTAAATATGACGAGGCAATATGCGAGGCATATGACTAAAAACATCTGATCAATCATCTGCCTTCAGCCAAAATGATGTCGATGATGTGTTGTTCAGCACTAAAATGTATGCAGAATCAGTATATAATGTCCCCACTGCTGGGACATACGATTCCACTGTTCGAGACCGGGGGACCTGTAAATCTACCACGCAGGCGCAGCGCGGTTCGGTAGATGTGACTTGTCTTCGAAGTTTTGGTTCTAGGACATAATGCCTTCTTCACCGTTTTGAGAAATTATTTACACAAAGTAAAGTGACTGCTTGGTTTCAAATATCACTTGCAACTAGTGAGTAGCTGCACTCCATAATAAATGATGAATTATTTAGCATACTAAGAGCGAAATCGCATTTCTTATCTTAGAATCGGTTCTTTAATTCGGCCCCTAAAGTTCAAGGTGCTCATTCTGCGAGGCAACCCGAATGTATGATGAAATTAATAATAAAATCTCATATATACTAATGTGACATGTGATTTTAATATTTCATACAAATGTCTTCTACTTTATAATGATAGTATTATTTATGCAATACAGCCTGTAATTAAAACATTGACATTGAGGTTCTGACCCATGTTTTGAATTAATTGAAGGTGTTCTTCAATTCTTTTATCTTTGTTATTTATCAATAAGTTTGTTTATGTTATTTTATTTTAATACCATTTTATGGTAGGTAATGATTACTGAGTATTTTTATATTTAAATAAAGATATTTACCTTATAAAAGACAAAATAACAAGCAAGTAGGTATAGAGATGAAGTGAAGGACACATCAAGTGTAGGAGACATACTAATAACGAAAATAATTGGTTTTGTATGAAATTACTGCACTGATACGTGACCAGCAAATAAATTGTGCATGGAAGGAGAATGGGACACACAGAAAGTATCCGCGCTATCCACATATTGTATGATTTAGAAAATAAAATAATGTGAAAAATAAATGTAATTCCGTCTCAGCTGAGAAGAATGTAATACACATGAAGTCTAATTACTAAAATGTTAGTGAAGCGTTAATTACCGTCGCCCATTGTTCCCATTTAGTATTTGATTGTGGGCCTGACCTCACCTGCGCTCGGGGCGGCGCATCATACAATTGTGTGGTGGCGGTGGATAGCCTGCGCAGGCGACGGGTACCTCGCACACTGGCGCAGGCCCCCGGGCCCCCGGCCCGCAGCCGCTGCGATGCTAGCAGAGCGCTGTATGAGCGCCCCATCCGGGGCCCCCCTCGTCCACACCACGTCGCTAGCGTCACCTGAAACAAAAATAAACTTTAAAGTTGGAGAATAAAATTAATTATGCAGTGAGGCGGTTTTACTGTACAGTTGTCATAAACCGAATGCAGAACATTAATAGGTGGACATTCCATCCCCACTCGACCAAAGGTTTATCGTGTAAGCAAAGCCAGCATATTCTTTCATTGATCTAT
This sequence comes from Aporophyla lueneburgensis, assembly GCA_932294355.1. NCBI lineage: Eukaryota > Metazoa > Arthropoda > Insecta > Lepidoptera > Noctuidae > Aporophyla > Aporophyla lueneburgensis. The sequence goes on along the minus strand of OW028746.1, from coordinate 11,695,747 downwards.
CCGTACTAAAATAACAAGAATATCATGAAAATAATTCTCTAGTTCTGTGTCTGTATTAGTACGTGTGGTCACTAAAACCCTTCTTTAGACAATTTTCAAAAATTATGTTGTGAGATAAAGAGTATTCTACGCGCCGTGTGAGATTGCTTCGCCGCATAACTGCGGTGTGCACTAGATGCATGTTGAGGTAGTACAACCTTAATTCTCATAGATTATAAGCAATCTGCCAAGTCTTTTCCCAACTATGTTGGGTTCGGCTTCGACTCTAATTGAATGCAGCTGAATTCCAGTATTTTACATCGAGTGACTGCCTATCGGACCTCCACAGCCCAGTTACTGGGTAATACTGGTAAGATTGGTGACTAATGGTCACGAATGTCAAAGATCCACGAATTCGGCTAGCGTAGCTTAACCAGATCGACCGACTAATGCAGCTAATATTACTAGACAGCCAGAGATTCTTTCAAAGATTCTCCTCGTTCCTCCGAGATTCTCAAAGATAATATAAGGTTAAAAATACAGTGATATCCTCCAACCCGCATTTGGCCCGCGTGGTGGAATATGTCCCACTCCCTCTCACAGAGAGGAGGCGTGTGTCCCAACACCAACAACAGAAAAATTAAAGGTAGATTATGATGAAAAAAAAACTGGTTCACCTAGACACGTTGTCTACTGTTAAAATATGTAAGTTGTTTTGACTTTCATTTTGCATCCATATTTAATGTGGCCACGATCCACGATCGCAACGACGCAGTTCAGTACAATTCGAGGTAAACATAGTACCTAACATTAAAATTTCATTGTCAAGTTCATTGCTATTCAAAACTTCACTGTTGTTTTTAATTATGTCAACCCAAATTGTATTTAGAAATATAGTATAATGAGTGAATAACATATAGAAAGCGTTCACAAAAATATGTGTGAATTAATTTTTGAAAATCACGATGATTTAAATGTAGTTTATTTAAACTATTCATGCTGCATAATTTGGCTACCCACTCACCTAATGGTATTTCGGCGAAGTCCAAATACCTACTCAATTGAATTTCGGTGAAATGAAATGAACGCACTTTAGTAGTACCTACTGCGCAATTCTAGATAATTTATATCGATTTGTATCAACATGATTTATATGGAAACAAATGATTCTAAAATTGGTGCAACCGAGCAGGGTAAACATTATAGTGAGATGACAGTATATTTTTTAAAAGCAGAAAATTTAAATAGAAATATAACACAGTTCTTTTTTTATACATGAAATTGAGCACTTCGATGTCAAAATTACGCGCGGTACGTTATTGCTGAAATACAGCCTGATTTACTGCGAAAAGTGTGTGAGCATTTTACATCTAGATTACGACATGAACGCGCCAGCTGCGGTGACCATATACCCGAAGTTATATTTAAAAATAAATATCATAAAATGATCTGTCAGTTAAAGCCAAGTTCATGGATTATCAAAACATCTTTCTGTGTTTTATTTCAATTCAAAGTGACCTCTAAAAACACCCAATATTTAATCGATAAATTACTAACATAAAAAGTAACTATTTCATGGTATACTGACAAGGAAATCGTATATGTTTACAGGATAGCAGAAACTAATTTGTTTTTGTTCATATATTTTCGAACGACTTTATGTATCTCTGTTTATCTTCCTGAACTAGTGACCTACTAATCCTTATTGGAAATCAAAACAAATCCCGCAGAACTTTCAGTGCTCGTACCATCTCTTTTTAACACGTAAGAGTGAATATATCAGAGCTAACAGACGAATATTTAGTCCTTAGTGTATCTGTGTCGAAAGTTAGTGAGAGCTTGAGAACATTTACATAAAATATTGTGGGTATTTGCGACCCCTGACCGGCACGTCGTCTCCAGGGGTCCATTACACCCCCACATTTCCACTCCACGGAATCCAAAGAATTAAATTAGATCAAGATAAGAATACCAAGCTGGGACGGAATTTTTAATGTCACTTTCCCTTCGTAATAGAGTCATTTCATTAAAGTTTTTTCTTAGGAACGCAACGAAGCTTCTGGCTTCATTTAGTATCTGATCTATTTGTGCATAAGTAGACCTATATTAATATGCATATGCAGATTCAAGGCAATAGTTTTTAGGTCATGATTATCGTGCCAAACTAGTTTTCATGGTATAAACTGAAAATAAAGCTTTAATTAATAATATAAGCTTAATTTTTTAACTAAGATGGAACTAATAATAATTCTTCATAAACGAAGGAAGCTGCTTCTAAGCGTGTGATACAAATTCTTGACATACAAACCGTATCTTATAATCTCGGAACCAGTTTGAATAATGTTAAGATTTAACAATTTAATACAAATCCGCTCAGCTGTTTAATGGTGACAATAAAGCACCCGATATTAGGATACATTTATGACAGTTTATGATCACATAAAATTTATGTGTTACCTTCTCTTTATTACTGTTACACGTGCAGATGTTTCCTTATAGAAAGAAATCATAAACACAATATAAAATAAGCAGTAAGTACCTGATGATTGATGACAGAAAAAAGTTGCTAGACTTACTAGTGAGAAACCAAGATGAGACATCTAACCAACCAACTCAGCGACCAGTTAATAAAATCTGACTTAATATATTTTGATAAAAACCCTCTTAGAGATTACACCAACCCCAAATGTACTTTTCACTTTATACAATACACTATAAATCTCAAATTTCTTTAGATTGGTACTTAAAAACAGTATCTACGCCACATTGTAGTAGAATTGTCAATAGATTGTTAAGCCGCAAAACATAAGACACGTTATCCCACACCAAGAGCTAAACAACTTTATATTAGAATAGAAATAGAGAAACACCCAGAGATTTATGTAGACAGGCGTCAAAACGATGCTGAGACATAATTTGTGACTCAATTTAGACGCTTTGATAGCTTTGTCAAAATCCCACGGCTAATGAAGATCACGACTCGTGGCAAAACAGTTCTTACGTCATATAATCTTAAGCCAGTGTTGTTTATTTTTCTTCTAAAATTGTCCGGTCTATATATAAACACAGCGTGGCAGTTTTTCGTCTCATACGATCAAAGGTCACAACTTTCTCGTTTTAATAAATATTTTTGATAAATTTTCCTGTCATCTGCTGTCTTTATTATAAGGACTTTGTTCGTAAGAGTATTTTTAACATGCTTTTATTAGCTTCATTTGAATGTATCTATGTAAGTAATGGAATCTTTGAACGAGATTTTCACCCACTCCAAAACGTCAGATTAACTTGAAATGTACCACACTTATCAAGGACCGATAACAAGACCTGACGATCGAAGGAATAGTGATCGTCAGGAATAGTGATTGTATTACATTTTTCAAAAAGGGAGCCTGAGAAACGGCTACCACATCCAAGGAAGGCAAAAGGCGTTCCCAGTTATTCTAACAACAATCCTACTTTAACGGTCATCGGAACTAAAAAGTCAAAATTAAATATTGTAATAGTATATAAAACTGGAACCCACGCCAACAGAAAACAAAAAGTAGAAAATAATTTTCAATGTTGAAAATAAGAAAAAAGTAAATAACAAAAAATAACATTATTCTATCAAAGGGTGTTCTTTAGTTGTATAAACTAGTAGCTTTTGCCAGCGGCTACTCCCGCGTATTTTACATATAAACTTACTTCTTGAATCACTCTGTCCCTTGATGAAAACCGCATTAACCAGTCAATTACCGTAATTACAGACACAATTAAAAAACCATTATGTCTATACCAAATGTGGTATCTCAGGGACTTAGAGGTTAAAATCCGTGGCGTATTATAAAAGATAAGCGTACAAACACGAAATACGACTTAGTTTTATACTGTGGAAAGATTATTTATTTCATTTAAGATTATTTATTTATTAGCTGAACTATAGTTCAGATTCACAAAAAATTAAATATTAATACTAAATTCAAGTTCTAACAAAACCTTTAATCCATTCTACTTTATTAAAAAACTTAGTTTAGCTAACAGTCTCAGTCTGTTCTATAAAAAGCCGCTTAACTGGTCGATCTGGTACTAAAAAACCCCCTGAGGCAATTTTAACTGTATGTAATTGAAATCTAACTCTTTTTGCAACACGAAATGTTCTTAAATCAAAGTTACTGTAGACTCGAGCTATCAATAAAACATGTTACGTTGTGCGATGAATTGGATTTTATTTGGCAACGCCAAACCACCTATGCCTAGGATTTCATGAGTTGAGGAGTCAAAATGGGAGCACCATACTAGCAGCAATTAACATTTTCACAAAAGAATATAGGTACCAAAATCTTGTTGATTAATGACTTTTGTTAAATGACAAGTTTCAGGTCAAGGCTGTTACATGTTCTCTGCGTTTAATTTCCCAGCATAGCTCACCGAAATTCTACGGACCGTGCAAGCGAACACCGATTGGGCGTTCTCGAATTTCTTGCTGAGCGCCCAGCACTTCCACTGGATTACTGGCATTAGTTAGATTGGCAAATCCATGGTTTTAGTTTTACAAGCAAAATCCTTTCCATAAAGAAACACAAAATACTAGCCTATATGTTAATCTACTAAATTTTTTTCATTTTACACTCTAGTGGATTTGTCACGAAATCACTCTACAAGGTAGAGACTATAAGAAGGTTCTCAAGAAAATGTTAACACATTTTTCAACAACTCATTTTAATTAAACGTATTCTCAAATAGAAAATTAGACAGCAACTTTGTCACATTCTGAACAATATTTGTTTCAAATTGTCTAGATACTTAATTACAATCTAGACTCAAGAAGAAAATTGTTTTAGATTTCTACAAAAGAGCTGTCATTTAACCATTTGCTTTTCATCAGAGCTTAGTAACACTATACCGGCCTGGATGTTCGACGTTGACAACGCGCGCGGTTTAATCTGTTTGTCGTTGGCACCTGTCTCACTGCCGACGAAAAAGCAACAAACTATCAACAAGTTTATCGCTCTTGACAGGTGCAAAGTATTGTAAGTCCCGTGTAAGTAAATGATATACATATATTAATAGTTGATAAATGACTTCAATCCGACTCGTTTCTCGCTGCGGCAAGAGCTAACATAGAGGACACTCGCTGAAAGACTAACGCTCGTTGGTACTTGCGCATCAACATTATCATCATTTCAACCACAAGACGTCCACTGCTGGGCCTCTCCCAATTTGGGGGGGTTTGCCGTGATCGCCAGTCGCCATGCCTGGCAGGTGAATTGCCGGTCGCAGTATGGTGTTATGATGCATAGAGAACGCTGCTGCCCATTCTTTAGTAATTCCTTTTAGTCGCCTTTTACAACACCTACGAGAAGAAATAGGATGGTGCTATTTTTACACCCGGCACTACATGGGACATACACTACATAACACATAACATAACTTCACGCCTTGTTTCCCCGAGGGGTTGGGCAGAGGTGTACCTATAGTATACCCACATTTCGCCTGTTATGTTTAAGTCCCATGGAATAAGGGGCAAGCCTATTGCCATCAACCGGGCACAAATCCAGACTCCGGGCTGCTATTGAGAAATTCCAGATTGAAAAACCCAGTAACACTTTGCCCGACCTGGGAATCGAACCCAGGACCTCATGCTCAGCAGTAGCGCTTGCTACCACTAGACCAACGGGACATACACTAACCAGCGAGTAATCACTCATCGCTGTCGCGCAATCGCTGCTCATGCATAGCATAAACATAATCAGTCTACAATGATCCCAATGCTGGGACAGAGGTCTCCTGTCTTCGAGAGGCAGTGGTCTGTAATCTACGACGCGACACCAGTGCGGGTTGGTAGATGTCACATGTCTTCGAAATTTTTGATTCTATAGCATGCATGTGAGGAAACCCCTCACGACTTCTTCCACTGTTTTGAGAGCAGTGATGATGAAATGGTTTACAAAAAGTAAAGCGCCTGCTTGAGGTGAAACCCACGAGGTACAACTTGATAAGTCGAGGGTATTACCACTAGGCCACCACTGGTCTCGCTGCTCGTTGCTCGCCAATTAGTTTTGACTAGCTAGCTCTACTCGCTTCTCGTTATAGCCCGCGGTAGGACAGATGCCATTCCTTTGCTATTTTTAATGAGTTCGGATTCGGTTTCAAAGCGTAACCTTTCGTTAACTGACGGCTGACGTACGGTTAGATATAGGATTACAGTTATAATAAACAATGGATGATGAATGGCTTAACAAAAATAGGTTTGAGTACCCAATTGGCAGGTTATTTAAAGATGTAATTTATAATTTGGAAAGGTGAAACTGTATTCATCGAAGGATATTAGCTAGGTCGGTAAAGGTTTTATCACATGTAAGGCGAAATGGATTTTAACTGATGCAAATAGACGTTTAACGAAGCCGAGAGTTACTTATATCCGCTCTCTTTGTGATAATTGTGGGTCAATACCACAAAGACAGATGCCTGTTACAGATAGGTAGGTATGGAAGGTTCCAACTTTTGTTACTTCTTTTCATGAAAATCAAGCTTAAAATATCCCAACTACTCCTGTATTGCTGCTTTTCGCTATATGCACCCAAAGGTGCAATATTTTTGCTTTCGTTATATTGCGTGCTACCATTAACGGCGATTTATCGCACCATCTATATAAGGATTTTCCAGAAAAAAAAACAGCTCAATGCTATATAGTTTGCTGTACATAATGTGATGATAAAGGCTATGTGATAATAAAGGCTATGTGATGATAAAGGCTATATGATAGGTATTTTAAAACTCATTTATAAACTTAACATCTACAACTTGACATTAATAATTATCCTCCTTCGACATTTTTGTCTTTTAGCATGTCTCACACAAACGTTCCAACAAAACACTAGGAAATACATAGTATCGATTACTATTAATTCCTACTGTGGACCAAAATGGTCTTTCGAATAAATATATATAGGGTGGCAGCCTTGTTTTAATAAGCGAAACACATGCAGATCTTGAGCGTTTACTAAAATCTCTGGATGAGAAGAGCTGAAATAGTGGTCTTTACATGAATGCTGAAAAAACATGCCTAGTTAACCCACACCTTAAAAATACCTACGATAACACAAGACACGCCAATCAGTGTAATAATCTTGGGCAAAGTATTACAATTAACAGACCGATAGTAAAATAAGTAGATCGAGGAATAAACAGTGCATGGAGAAAATATCGTTGTTGAAAAAAGTATTTAACACGCATTCTGATTCGCTTTAAAAAGAAAAGACTACGGATGGACCCTATCATATTACCTTCTCCACTCTACGATTGTCAAAGTTAGACTCTAACAAAGGCAGTTAGTTAAAAACAAAGTTCTAGCTTTCCAACAAGCAATGGAGAGGAGTATATTAGGAATTTTGAGACCGTAAAATAAGCAAAGACGACTATGCACTGAAATAATAAATGCTGTGGAACTAGCTTGCAAGTAATAATGACGACGGGTAGTATACGTAGCCAGAACCACAGATGGATGCAATATACATATATACTACACAATACTATGGTATCTTGCTTCTTCCTACGAAAACTAATAAACTTTTTTTCAAACTTTAAACACGTTTTACGTCCGCATCACGTAGATTACGATCTATATATCATTTAATGAAGCTAATCGCTTCCACGATATCATTACCTGTTGCTCGGTTTTTTATACAAACGAATTCTTTCGACTAATCACCATTTATCATGATATATGCCACATATTTTGTTACTTGAGTGTGAATTGACATCAAAATTGTTGTCATCCGTTCTCGTCATATTATTATTTTGAATCCTATATTGCTGATACTAAACATAAGAAATTTTGATATAGTAGCAAACTGTTTGTACGTATAGAGTAGCGTATCGGGTTTTCCGGGTTGAGTGGTTAGCGTGTTCTGTGTCTCATATGCGTCTTCTAGCTGTTTCCATTCAAAGTCAAGATATGACATTGCCAGCTGAACTGTCTCATTTTCTTTAGTATGTCTTCAATCTTTGTTGTAGAACTAATTATCTTCTGCTCTTTTGCGATCGTATAGCGTCGCGCCCAAAATATTTATTTCAATGCCCCTTTGACACTTTCTAAGTTTCAGAAGATTTATCAAGATAGTTCAAATAGTGTGATTATAAGTAATTGTATCAAAAAAAAATTATAGTGTACATTGAAAAATGATTGTATCGACAATATTTCTTGCAGGCTAAATAAGTATATCATGAATTACGGTTATCTGTTACATCTTTATCATCTTTCTTTTGAGTATGTAACAATTATCGCTCAATTTAAATACAACACTCATGTGTAAAATTGCTAATGAAAACTAAAAATGCCTTAGTAGACGGTATAGTAGATTTTATTCATCATGTCACGAAGGCTGACCTAGCTTTACGAACAATATGAACTCGTTATATTGTACACCTACGTCAGCTAAAATAAAGAAATTGTGTAACAACCAGTAACAGAGTGAGTTGTTACGATATAACCGTTTCAGCAGAGCTTACAGCATATTCTGTTCCAAAACACACAAAGCGGGATCATGTGTCTCGCAGACTACAATAAAAACTGTATTCTGTAATGTTTCGGATAAACTTTTATAGTCACAGGTCTTTGTCTGGGGAAAAGAGCTAAGTTTTATTGAAAAAAAGGTTTTAATAAAAAAGTATTGTCAGCGCAAACTAAGTAACAAACGTACACAGGTATAAATAACAGGAAAAAACTACCCGTTTGATTTGAATAATTGAGCTGTCGTCGGTAAAAAACATGTTCTATCTATAGACTGTACCGATATTAAGGTTTTTTTTTACAACCACACTCGGTCATAATTACATAGTATGCATAGAGAAAATAAAATTGAAGCCACTCAAACGGCGTTGATTGGTTAACTACATGTCCAATTTAGATTTTGCTGAATCACCGTGACATTATATGATCTTTGACCGATAATTTGTGAGCTAACCTACAAAGTGGTCATGCTAGTATCAAAGAGACTCCGAAATATCCATCCTATATCTTTGGGGAATCGTAAGAAGGTAGGTACTTTTGAAAGCATGGCCTGGATCCTGAAGAGATGTTGACTAAAAGTAATTTGATTGTCGTGGTAAGTACCTTTGAAGAAATCTGCGGTGGCAGTCTCCAGGGAGCGAATTGGTTGGTCTATAGAAACTGCGCACTACACGATTTACAGCAATTTAGGGAGACAATGTGACATTTAATTTAGGATTGTCCTTCAAAAGATAGCTTACCAAAATAAGTTAGGACGTCAAGATTTATATTTAAATAACACGTGTGTTTCCTTATATCCGATTATCATATAAATTAGTTAATACAATAACGCTTCTTAAAAGCCAGCAATAAAACAGGATTGTCTTGTCGTACTAATCTCACTATATCGTTCCCCTGGTGCTAATAAACCACGCGTTAAGTATTAAAATTAAGACTCATTTCCACGTCTCGTAAAAGTCAAGACATTAGGGTGTTGTCAAGTTTTTCAAGCGCGTTGACTGCTTCTGAACTAACAAGTTTTCTAGTGGCAATTAAGCTTTGAAATCTAAGGTTTGAATTGTGAAAAGTTTTATTTATCTATTTTCGTTTTCTTCGTAGGTACTTACTTATCTTTCTACGTGCCAAGCTTCACTGTTGACGATCGAACGAGTTTTTGAGGCGTAAGTAAGATTCAAGTAACGTGAACTAAATTCTATTTCATTTTCGAAATTTGGTAGGTACCTACCTGGCCGGTATAACTGGGATGGCTTTCTTATCCAACTTCCACGAATGGATATAGAGTTACAGTAAATTAATAAATTAGAAGACGGAAAAACTCTATCTCATATTTATAAAAATAGAACAGAAGTAGCTGAAACGGCTCTCTTCCTCAAGATTTATAAATCGCGATCTAACTTCGTCTAAGAAGTACAAAACAAGTAACAAGTCAGCCGCAAACGTTTCGAACTGTTCAATGAAGCCGTTTCCCAATTCTAACTTGAGACAGTCCTTAGTCTGAGAACCATCTAAATCAAAAAGACAAAAGAATATTAGAATGAAGCTCGAATGTGCAGTGTTTGTGACGCATTTAGAAGCGAAGTGCTAAGGACTTGCTTGCATTGGACACTACGACTATTTTGTTATTTCTATCGTTTATAATCAAGTAGGGACCAGGACCTAACTAGTATCACAGCATTACTATAGTACTGCTAGGATCGCGAGATTTGTTAGAAAGAGTTACCGTGGCCCTGGCATATAGGCAACTGAAGGAACACGGGGATTTCCCACCAACAAAAAAAAAGTATTACTTTAGTATTGTAGCTAGACACTTGATAAAACAACAACAAAGGGACGCGCTTCTTGAGCGCTTCACGACCCCGGCTCGATACGATTAAAAGCAATAAATTTTCTCTCACATCTAAATTATCTGTAGAAAAAACAGCTAGTGTTCGTTTAAAGTGAATAACAGGCACAAAGAAAATTATAGACTAGCCTGTTTAAGCTGCGAAACTCATTTTTTAATAACATTGTTTTACATTCTGTGATTACTTCAGCTCACACACTGACTTGTTACCTACTTGTTAAAATTTTAGAAAGATCTTACTTTTAAAATGTTTGTAAATATATGAGTTCCATATACCTACCTATCATACAATATAAATATTTTATTCTAGGTGCATCGTCTTCACATATAGTTAATGGTTATGACATATTTCAAAAGAAAAATCGTTTTATTGTGCCTTTTAAGAGCAAGGGCACATAAAGACATTTTATTCAGTAAAAGGTTTAGTACTGACTTCAGAAAGGGGGAGAGATTCTTAATTCGTCTGTTTTTAGAGTTCTGTAACCAAATGGCAAAAAACGGAACCCTTATGGACTCATTAGTCTGTCTGTCTGTCCGTCCGTATGTCAAAGCCACTTTTTTCCGAAACTATAAGAGCTATGCTGTTGAAACTTGGTAAATAGATGTATTCTGTGAACCGTATTAAGATTTTTATACAAAAATAGAAAAAAACAATAAATTTTGGGGTTTCCCATGGGGATTTTTGTTATCTATTTATTTATTACTAAAACTCTTTTTTACTCAAAATCAAAATCAAAAGTCATTTATTCAAACTAGGCTGAGAGTCAGCACTTTTTGAACCTCAAAGTTTTTTACAGAATAGAACTACAGGAGACCTAATAATTAGTGACTTTCTTAATAAAACACCGTGATTGGCACTAAGATTACTAAGCCTAAAGCTTCATTAAGATTACCATCAGTAAAATAAACGTTAGTTCATTGACCCCTGATGGCACAGCTAGATTAAAACTCAAGGACTGTAGATGAGATTTTTTCTCATTTAGCTTAAATTCCTAAAGAGATAAACTTTTAATCTGTCTGTAACTAACCTGGAGCCGTAAAACCGCTCTGTTTGAATATAAAACAGGCCTACTTGTTTCTATCTAACGTTTAATAAAAACTCACAGATCATTGAATATCTAAATTCCACGAACAAAAGCGATTCATCGAACTAATAAAAATGAAGAAAAAACAATCGACTTCCAAAAACAACGTTATAAAGTGAAAAATAACTCTGAAATCGGTTTTTCTTTAAATAAACTTCTTTTCATTGTCACTTCTAACCCTTTTTTCCTCACAAAAATTCGTATAGCTTTACTTGCTAAGTAAATACTAGTGACAGGAAGATATTATTATAACATTATCAACATCAGTTAATTTTGTAAATAATTATAATCTGGCTAAAATGTAGTGGGTAATAGTTTGAAGTTAAATGTTAAGTTATTTCCGTTTACTTTTAATATGTCCTACTGTTTGTTTTCCCTTATGAAATACAATGAAACGAAAAGTCAAACAAGAAATCGTATTATTGAAGCTAACACAAAATCTACTAATCTAAACTTAACGAAAAGAAGATTTTTTCGGTTCGAGATAAATCGGATTATAAATGGCGAAGTTCTGACATACCAAGTTTCAAAAAAATCCCGAATACACAACTTTCTTCTTTTAGAAGTCGATCTAAATTACAGACGATAGAATGAGTCTCGTACCGTGGACCACACGTGTGAGGTTGGCTTTCGACCTTGACCTGGCGTAACGTTGTAGGCAGTTTTAATAAACCTAGTGGTCGCCCAGTATTGAAATTAGACTTGGACTACAAGTCATTAAAAGTTAATGTATTTCTAATGCATAATTTTTATAAAAAATATTAGCTTTTTGCACTCCTTCCCCATATTAACTTTAACTGTGCGAATTTTCATGCTCCTACGTCCACGTAATTTTCATAAAAGGGGTTTCAGTATCACGTAATTTATAGATAACTCAATTTATATTGATTTTGTAAACGACCGACGCGACGCCGCGTGCGGCCTAACGTTCATTATCTGGTTGGTAATAGATTTGTCAATTTTTTTCCTTAAATCATAATTGGCTTGAGGCAAAAAATTAGTATGTCAATTGACTAACTACAAGATATTTATTACCATCAAATTAACTCATTTTCTTAACGATCCACGTATGAATTTTATTTAATTACAAATCACCTCCAGTTTTAATTAATTGTATCCTGTCACATGTCATCACCATCTTCATGTCCTTTTGGAGGACCGGACAAAATGGTCCCCACGACCAATAACAGCCACACGTATGTCATTAGATTGGTATTTGGCTACAATAATTGCTATGGCGATTTGTATCAAATCGCTGTGTAAAAAAAATTACGGCGATGTTTAGGAGGACGTACTGGACGCTAGATAAAGGAACACCCGAATTAAATAGTCAATCAATTGTAGTGGAAAGTCCACAATAATTGATTGAATACTCCCAAATGTAAGCATTCCTATGATAACAAAATAATGTGATACCCTCGAGCTGGTCTGATGATGAAAGAATAACGGAACTCTTGAATAGCTTTTTCGTACAACCAACGAGTGTGGGCTCATTAGATGTGTCTCAACGAGCCCTGTTCATTTTACCTAATGAAGATGACCTAAGTTGCCCTGGACGGTGGATAACGAAATTCTTATATTTCACCCGGGCTGAAATGTCGTCCACGTTAGTCATCAAATCATCGTCATTAGGTAACATTAACAGGATTCGTTGAGACAAATTCGGTGAGCCCACACTCGATAGGTTTACTAGTAGCTATGCAAGGGTTCCGTCATGTAGCGACCAGGACCATAATCAGACCACCTCTATGGTACCATGTTATTGTATTATCATGGGAATGATTACATTTCCGAATAATCAAACCAAGACCACCAGAAGGGATTAACTATTCGACTGTTCCATTATTTACCGTCCAGTACGTACGTCCTACCAAACATCGCCACAACTTTTTCCACACAGCAAATTGAAACGAGCCGCCATAGTATTTATTGTAATTTATTAAAATGCCTGTCTAATGGCATATGTATGGTTTTTATTGGTGCTGGGACCAGCTTCCATACATCTTTGCCGATTCTCCATGTTACTTGGGGTTGACGCAACATGTTCATCATCATCAATTCAACCGAAAGATGTGAACTGCTTAACATAGGCCTCCCACTAAGGGCGTGGGTTGTGCCGAATTCGCCAGACTTGGCGGGCGGGTTGGTGATCGCAGTGTAATTGTAAAATGCATAGCAAACGCTGCTGCCTATTGTCTAGTAAGTCCCTTAGTCGCCTTTAACGACACGTACTGGAGGAAATGGGATGGTGCTATTCTTTACGTCCAGTACTACGCGAACCAGTTATCTTCTTCCATTCTCCCTTGAGGCATATCACTCCTCACACACACAGTCCATTCATCTTTTCATTGACCTTCGTCTCCCGTTCCGTCTATCACAAACACACACACACAAAAAGAAATCACAGCAAGAGGACACACAATTGTATTTATGACCCGAAGTAACATCTATACTATATATTATATATTAATATTATAAAGCTGAAGAGTTTGTTTGTTTGTTTGATTGAACGCGCTAATCTCAAGAACTACTGGTCCGAATTGAAAAATTATTTTTGTATTGGGTAGCCTATTTATCGAGAAAGGCTATAGGCTATATAACATCACGCTACAACTAGGAGGAGCGGAACAGTAATGAAAAATGTTGCAAAAACGGGGAAAATCGCACGTGTAGGCGATTCGACGCGACGGGAAGGGTCGGGGGAAAGAGAAATCTAACGCGGACGAAGTCGCGGGCAGTAGCTAGTTATTTATATATAGTTAGGTACATATTATGTTTATGATTTAAATAGGTTATAAGTACGTTTATATTTGAATATCTTCAAATTCATTGCACCTACCACTGTTTGTCTCTGCATCACCCAAAGGTTAACGGGTAGAAAATGCCTATGGCATTAACTCCGCCTCTGTACATTTATGTGCTTAAAGTGTTAAATAAATAAATAAAATAAATAAATTGTATTGTATTTTTAATCATTTAGAAAACTAGACATAGATGGTGAAAATCATTCCGAACAAAGTACAATAATGACCTAATGTATGTATCTACTTAACTACTCCATTCAGTGGCACAAGACATAATGTAAATAGACAAGTACTTACTGTTCAATTATATTGGCTATTGCGTTTCGTGTGATTGGCATCAACAGAGGAATTATTGAAAAGTTGTTTATTTACACTTTGCCTCCTGCTTCCCGGAATTTGGTATAGGATAGTATAAGGAAAAATAGAGATCGAATAATGCTGAATCATTTCTATCCAATCATCCTATGTCAACTTTTACGATGAGATAATATAACACACATTTCATTGCTTAGTAAAAGTTATTTTATATTCACATAGTATCAATCGAAAGTAGGAATCTGAATCCACAAAAGCACGTGTTAATTTTAAAAATGTTCACAGTCTAATCTCAATGCCAATCTGTCAAGTACCTCGAGTTTCCTTCTATTTTTGATAAGTTTTTGACATTTGATTGTCGTCGAGATGAGACTGCGACTAGATTTTGAACGTTTTTAATTAAGAAAATTGGCCTTCAGATAGTAAAATATTCTTGGTAATTGTCCAAATATTTAGGAAAAATTGTTTAGTAACTACAATATTCAATCAACATTCGACACATCGTTAATGGAAAACCCGTTCTTTTGCCAAATTTAAATTCAATAACGACATTGTTTGCATCTGAAATAATTTTCCATGATTGATTGATTGAGTTTTATTTAAAACATACACTTATCTTTTTTAAATTATCCCGGTGTCTAGTTGAACTAAATTGTAAAAAACTTTCTTGTTAGGTGTATTATTGTTGACTTGTCCCAATTTCTCCAAAGTTTTATCATTAATTTAAGTTCTTTGAAATACGACAGTTGAATGACTTGAATGAGGAAAAAAACAATTGGAAAAACTAATAAAAACAAATGAGGTGACCTGGGTTCACTCTTCTAGTTTTTTGTTTATGTCTCTGTTGACTATTATTTGAGACAATGCATAGTGCTTCTGACAAGACCATTGATCTACTCAGTACCAGTTAGGATATCATGTAGGTAAATTTAGTGACAATAGTATGACATTCATAAGTCTTTCAGACTATGTCAGCAAACCTTAGAAAGTCATACAATGTAGTTACAATGTATAGATTAGGTTATAATGATGGTTATAATATAGTCATTTATAGTTAGAGACATCACAGATAATCTAACCGTTGTTTGCTATACTAACTATATTAACTGCTAGCGTTTATTGACTTTTTAAAGGTGTCGTACCTCTAAATAAAAAAAGCAAAACCCTTATTGGATCAATTCGTTGTCCGTCTGTCGTGTGTCAGTCCGTCAAAACCTTTTTTTCAGGAACGCGTAAAGGAACCTACCAAGTTGAAATTAATATCAAATACTTAAGTCTACGGTCCCTTCTAGCTCTTAAAATCGAGCTTCTAAGTCAACTCTATGAAAAAAAACCGGCTGTTTATGCGACATACATAATTATTTTGATACTCGTAAATAAATAGACAATTTAAGGGTTTTTCCCTTTGAATCATGTTGGCCAAGAAGCCAAATCTTGCAACACAAGTAAAGGAGAAGTCCGAAAATCGTAAATTTGTTGTTTTTTCACATAAATGTATTTTTATGCGATTACAAAATTACTTTTGCAGTTGGAAAATTAACCGTGTGATGTAGGTATGTCCATTATCCATGTACGGAAATAGTTATTTGTTATACAAAAGTGCAAAGTTGCTTTTTAACCGCGTGTTCAATTTTGATGACCGAGCAAGCGAAGGATTCTAAAATTGAATCACGAGCGCAGCGAGTGATTCAAAATTAGAATCCTGAGCGTTAGCGAGGGAATCAAAAGAGCACGAGGTGAAAAATCTTTGCACTCGAGTGCAACACGTAACTTTTCATTCCACCTCAGTGAGGAAATGACTAAATGCAAAAAAAAAAACCTTTACAATCACAAGATAGGTACACTTTTATTTCAGTTTAGGTATTAATTACTACATTATGACAGGTAAGTATTACAGAATAATCTTTAAATTATAACAAAATAATACTAAGGTATACTTAAGAAAATTTTAAAGTAACGTTGCTACAGTTATTTAAATTGAGTGTAATATTTTTGTTTGGTACTGTAATATTGGTGTTAGTCACTTGTGTACTGTTTTTCGGTAAACTATCTGTCATACTTAATAGTTGTACCGATTCATCGGATTCCCTTGGCGTGAATGTTGGAGAGAGAGGGAGATGGTTAGGTGTTTCATAACTGCTTATTTTTGATGTAGAAGGGCCAGTCCAAGGATCCGATTGAGGCTCTTTCAGTTTAATGGCTCCTACGATGCCTTCACATATTTTAGACTTATTTTGGATGGAATCCTCTATGTATCCCTCTACAACTGCATTGGACTTCCAGCCTCCGTGGTGCTTAAGGGACAGGAGATCAGCTCCGGAATCAGCCAAAAGTGTGGCTGAAGTTCGTCGGAAACAATGACCCGTGTACAACAGGGGTTCTGGAAGTTCAAGAAATGTTGCTATTTCTCGTGGGATACTGCCAATTTTATTATTACCCATAGGCTGACTAACACACTTTCCATTGCGATACTGTAGAAAAAATCGATTGATTGGAGTGTTAGGCGGGCGTAAGGCTTGATATTTCTCAACAATCGTTACGTATTCCTTGCGAATGACGAAGTTGCGGTCTCTTTTTGTCTTTGTATTAGGTAAATTAATTAATAGTAAGTCATCTGAATGTTTCTCAATGTTTTTGACATTAAGTTGTGTTAGTTCATTAGTTCGACATGCTCTGTTTATTCCAATAATAAGAACAACCTGTAACGTAAAGAGTATTGTAGTAGATAAATGAATAAAATTGATATGAACGCATAATTATGCCTATCAACATCTACTAAGTATACTATTTAATTGAGATTAATATACTTAAGTAGATACTGAATGTGCAACTGACTTACTTTTGCCGCCAAATATACGGAATCGGGTGCTTCGTTAAGAAACTTTTCAATATCAGATATTGTGAAAACCTTCGATTTTTTTGGTTGATGACCAGATGAGGCTCTTTTTAAAAATGCCACTAATTTAGGATAGGTATCGATATGTTTGTCTTTTTTCATCTTTATTGTTGCTTTTAGCATCGAATACGTACTCCATAGAGTGCTTGCTTTCTTGTTCTCGGATAATTCTATAAAATATGCCAGCAAAACGTTTTCTGAGAAAGTTTTGGCTCCTTTTGCTAGTCGCCACGTGTTGAACATATCGTACTGTTTTAAATACTTCTCGCGTGATTGTTGAGGGAGAAAGCTCATTTGCGCATTATTAACAGTTTCAGTCAATTCTGTTGGCGTCAAGCAAACTTCCTCGTCGCAAGAATCACTCATTTTAGTTTTTTCACTTGTTTTCAAGTTTCTTGTTTTTAATATAAGGTTTAACAATGACGTGAAAAAATGCCGCGTAAAGAACCGCGTACAAAGCAAATTGAAAAAAGAACACCAAGAAGGTTCCGAGTCTGAGTTTTTAACAAATTAAAAAAAAGTTGTATGATATATTCGGCACCATAGAGGTAGCAGTAAATAGGTTTAATGTTTTTTTTAATTCACAAACTTAGTGCACACGATGTTCTAAATTCAATTTACTTTATCCTCTAGAGAATAAAAACGGCTTTTCCACTCAGATATTGAAGATTAAAAATACTCTTTCCGAGATGGTGGGATGAAAAATATATTTTTCAACTACAATTTATAGTTGGTTTTTGGGATAAATTCATTCCAACATAGGAACACGCCACGCCCGGACACGCCTTTGGCCGGTTTTTTTCTCACATTCTCTAGTGCATTTCGACTATTTATCAAGTAAATACTCTAACTGATTTGACAAAGTTAGTGCTTACAGTTTTTGTCGACACAAAAAGTCCACAAGTAATCAATGTTAGACCACACCTTCACAAAAAGGAAGATAGCCATTGCATACGCATACATAAGCACTGCCAAGTGTAAGGGTCACCTGCCACTCTATCATACTCCACTCAACGAGTGGGGTCATGCTTGAGGGTCGAGGACGTATATCATTCTGACTCCTGAGTCTTCAGATGTCTGAAACGACGCACGATTCTACGTCTGATGCGAATCAATATGCATATCAAAGAAGGGAGAATTAGGTACGCTGACTAAAGACATAAGAGTATTTCTTTGCCATTGTATTTACACATGCGTGATAATTTTTATGCTGACACTTAACTTGGCGTATTTCTAAATAGTGGCGTATTTCTAGTGACTTGATCAATTTAAAATATACCCTTTACATATTGAGATAGAAGTTATTTTTGTGCTAATGAAATAACGCGAATATATTAGGGAAATACGCCAAGTGAAGTGCCATCACTAAATTCGAATCGTATTATTTAGGAATCGTACCATAATGTGGTCATAATTTATTTCTCTTTAAAAAGATAAGATTTTATATTGACTGTGAGTACTTCTTTACATATTCATGATCTAATCGCCAGACTTTGTAGTCAGTCATAGCATTAGCATTTATGTTATCAGACTATAATATTCTGCTGAGACACAGGTTTTCTGTCTTCGAGAGGAAGTGTGCTGTAATCCACTACGCGGGCCCAGTGTGCGTTGGCGGCTGTCACATATCTTCGATTTTTGAGACGAGGATATATGCCAATTTTCTCAAAATGTTTTCCTGGTAAAGTAAATTGCCTGCTTGGGTTCGAAACCACGACCACGATGTAAGTCGCAGCCATTATCACCGGGCCCCCACTGCTCACAACAGTCAGCTCTGTAGTCTATGAAGCTTCAAAATCATTAATTATTTTCGTTGTTGTTCTAAGCTAAGTCTGCGGCATACGGCTCTCTGCTCAAACCAAGAGTTAATTAAGCTTCACTTAACTCCTAGACCATAGAATGCATGGAAGGAGATTGTATAATCGTAAATTGTGGTAGAGGCCTAACACAGCCTAACTTCTACGACGTAACTACCTAGAGATTACGTCCTATTTTACTCAAGATTGTTCTACTTATACTGTGCTTGAGCATCTGTCTTTTGGTCAAGGGATTCACAATAAGGTTTATCGTCAAGAAGAAATAAAAAGTGGCAAGTACATCGACGCTCATCCCGTTACCGGATTTCGTGCATGATTCTGAACCCTAGCGTTGAAATTTTTTTCGTAGGTTGTAAAAAAATATGCTGTGTCATACATTCAGATAGCGTCGACTACACTTTTTTATGAAAAATCACGTTTTTATTTGTTTCTTTTTTTTTTTGATATCCTGTGAAATATTCCTACCTACAATTGTGCAATGCCTACAACAATGCCTTTGTGCTGAACTCATGTTCACAATTTGCGCATCCATGTTGTCCCTTTTATAGTAAAATTTAAAGTGTTGATATAAAATAAAATACGTAAACCTACATACCGCCAGTGTTCGTTCGCGAGCACAAGTTAGAAATATTTCCTCTCTTCAGTTTTAACATCGCCGTGCCATTTTGTGTATTCTTCCGTCGACAAAACTGGTTTCTATGGTGGTCATACTACGCGTGCTGGAATGCTAGATGGCGTTGAAATAGCTAGATTTTGAGATTTTGTGACAAAACAATGTTTTTATCTTTCGTAATTTTTTTTTTCCTAAAAAGTATCCTATGTTACTTCGAATACCTCCAATAATATTTGTACAAAGTTTCATGATGATCGGTTAAGCAGTTTTTGCGTGAAAGCGTAACATTACACATTCACACTTATAATATTACCTATTAGGGATCGTATTTACGTCCGTGTGAACATCGAATTATACGAGTATTCAATATCATCAAATTATTGATAGATATCTACCATTCATAACACCAATTCAGTCCAATAAACAGAACAATTATCTCAGTTTCGCGCAGACTGGTAAGTCATTAGCGCACAACAGTTGAACTCCGACGTAACGAAGCAAAATGCTCTCACACGTAAGTAACATTCAAAACTCTGTCTCTAATTAAATTCTGAGGTTTTTGGTTTACCTGCGTCACTATTCTAGACATTTCCTTTTATAATTCCAGAATCCTAGATGAGTTAACCTTTAACTGTCAAAGTGACAGTTTGACAATGATTAATGTCTGGGTCGTGAGTACATTGACACCGACTGAGAGTTCTACGAATAGAAGTAATTGTATGTAATTTTAGGATAATGTGCAAATAATTACCATACGTAGATTCGTGAGTCAGTTACCGTTAGTACCAAAATATTATAATTTCAGCCGAAAAATGTCCACTGCTGGACATAGGCCACCTCCAATTTGGAGGGGTTTGCCATAATCGCCACGCTTGGCAAACGGGTTGGCGATCTCAGTATGGTAGTAAAATGCACAGCACCCCTAGCCAAGTTGATAATCTGCAATCGTTAACGCTAGTCGCTCAACGTTAAGTCACGTGGTTAGAACAAACGAATAGAAAATTCGTAGCCAAGTTCACATCGTTCAAAATGATAGAATGATTTTTTATCGTTTCTACAATGTTCAACGCTACATCCTTTGTTATAATCTGTCGTTTTTCTAAAGACGTTGTAGAACGAGCAGCCGACTGAGGCGCGTCAACATGGCTACCAACTTATCGTTTTCTAAATTGCAGACACCGAGGCGTTACCGATTGGAGAACGGAATTCAACACGAAGCGATTGTAACTTGGCTAGGGAGGCAGAGAACGCTGATGCCCATTCTCTAGTGAATTCGTTTGTCGCCTCTTACGACACCCACGGGAAGAAATGGGATGGTGCTATTCTTTACGTCCGGCACCACACGGAACTGACAAACCCTACCTATACTTTACCTGTAATTATTTTTACCAAACGAACAGTTATTTTCAAATATTATTTCCGACCCCGAATCGAACGCATCACGGAGAGCTCAGAGTTGATTAATTTGTTCTGTTGTGTCAATCTGTCAGTTTATCATAGAGAGCCTCGCTATTGTTATGTCATCACAATAGTTTCCAATCATATTTTTTTGTTATTTTGTGACATTTTCCTTAACTGGAAGAATTTCATTGTAATGGTGTGATTAAAAATTACGATAGAGATCGCCAGAAGCTCGAAAGTCTGACAACCAGTCTTTACCAAGGGGTATCGTATTACCCAGTAACTGGGCTGTGGAGGTGAGATCGTTCCATGTAATATAATGGTATTTTACTGCATCCAAAGCCGACCCCAGCCTAGTTCAAAAAAGGCCATGAGCAGATGAGTATGTTTAAAAATTGCACTTTGCTCAGAATTCTTGGTATTGAAGAACACCTCTAAACCAAATTTTTTTTTTTTCATTATTTTTTATTCAAAGTGTAGAAGTACCCTTCCCGAATCCGTCATCTGTATAGCAAACTAAGTTTTGTGCAAATGTAATTGCTAGGAAACTACTTTTATTTTTGATGTTTATATTCACTGTTTAAGGCCTCCTCTTGGTGAGAGGGACTAGGCCGTAATCCACTACGTGGGCCCAGTTCGGATTGGAAGTTGTCACATATATTCGATTTTTTAGTTCTGGGACACGACGACGGTTTCCTCATGATGTTTTCCTCCACCGTATTGAGAACAATGGTGATTAAATTTTTTACACGAAGTAAAGCGCCCGCCTGGGTCCGAACCTATGTTTTACAACTCGTAAGTCGGGGCCGTTATCACTGGCCTACCACTGCTCCAGACGTTTAAGCTAGAGAGCAAGGAAAGAATAAACAAAAATAATCAATGTAACGCATGCCAAACATCTATACAAATAAATAAAATTGGAGTGTCTGTTTGTAATATTAAGATAACCACTTTTTACTAAGCGTATATGGATGTATACACGTTACATATACCAAAACAACATTTTTTACAATTTTTGTCTGTCTGTCTGTCTGTTTGTTTGTTCCGGCTAATCTCTGAAATGGCTGGACCGATTTTGACGGGACTTTCACTAACAGATAGCTGATGTAACAAGGAGTAACTTAGACTTACTTTTATTTTAGAAAATTTATTTTATTTTAGACAAATAACTGCGTTAATTTCCGACATCCACGTGGGCGAAGCCGCGGGCAAAAGCTAGTTATTCATAAAGTTGCATGCACGGAACTTGGACCTCGGGATTATATAAAGAAAGATAAGTTAATTTGTTACACTTAACACGCTTATCTTAAAAAAAAATGTATCCTCAATATCTCTGCCACCAGAAGGTTTATGGTCTAGTACAAAAAGAAATATCATAATAAAGGGAAGAACAAATGATTCTAGGTTATGTTTATGATCTTGCATCAAGACAATCAGCAATAAAAACTTAAATGTGAGAATAATTATACCAGTCTTATTTTTTGCACTAATGAAGAAAAATATCGACTAGAAATGCATTAGCTGACGTCATGCGTTTGGTATGAGAAAAGTACTTAATTAAAGATGTTCACCCCATCTCCTGCTAACCTCAAGGGAGACCGGCGACCTTAATTATAGCACTCTCCTTATACCGGTGCTGAATAATAAGTACCAGATATATCTTACTTTAAATCAAGTTCATAGAGAAAAGAGCAAGTTTTATTCAGTAAATATCTATGTTAAGATAGAATGTCGTTGGTCGTTATGAGATCTTGTTTTGTTACATGCCATCCTGTAGTGCTATTCTGTAAATTCTTACCGCGATAACTGGTGTGAAATGAGCTTAAAGTGAGCTGTCATTAGTGTCAATTCCTATCATCGGATGGAATGACAACTCACTTTTAGGTCCCCTCACCTAAGTTCTCACGGTGAAAATTTAGCGCGTAGCATGACCATCATAGAAACATTTTTTCTCACCGGCAAAATTAGCAAAATGACAGATTGTAGAAAAATTTCTACCGTCTTAAGCCCAGTAATTTTAAATCTGTAGAGAAGAAATGTTTCTATTTTTCAGTAGACAAAATTATAGGATGTCAATCATAGTTCATTTAATCTCATTTAATAACTATTTAATGAAAAAATCTTATACCTTAGCGCATCAACCTTAACTATATCACTAGCTACCTCGCCGTTGCAATGCAAAGAATAATTATGTCTTTGTCTTCAATGAAACGCAAGTCTACGTGTGCCCCGTATTTGGGCAGAAGAGAATAAGAGATGTCAAGTTATAAAGAGCTTTGTCTATTCTTCGTAGAATAGAGATAGAATTGGTCATACTACGCCTGCTGGAAAAGTGTTGGTTAAACTTCAGGATATATTTGAAATCTGTTTTTTTTTATAATACGCGTTGAGTTGAGGACCACACTTTTTTAACGTGGATTAAAAAGTGCCATTAAAAATAATTCAACCTGCACTGGATAAAGATTTACGAGTGAAACAACATGGACCAAACTGCTAGACAGCAATGGATGTATAAATCCCCAATCACTGCAACATATAGTGCTGTTATATCTACGTGTTATAGATCCAATTTGAGCCAACTAATGAAGAGGGAGCCAAAAACCCACCAAATAACCACCACATAGGTAGATTTTCAAGGTCAAGCTAGGCTTGCCGAGGTCAGTCTGTGGATAAGTGACTATCCATTACATACAGAGACCCCTTCGATCCTGGGAAAGCAGGGCGCCTTTTTTTCTGGTTGGCTAATCGATCCCAGCTGTCATTTGTAGATCCATGATAGTTGATGCAGGTAGTCAGAAACCCAAGTTGCAGTAACTGGGCTGTGGAGGCCCGATAAGCCAGTCGTTACATTTAAAATACTAATATTCAGTTTAATCTGGTTACACTGTAAGCCGTCCCCAACATACTTGAGAAAAAGCTGGGCTAATGAATATTGTGTCATAATTGTTTCATTAAAATTTCCATTTTCTTAAGTCTAAACCAAGTACAGTCTGTTGTATGTATTTAGCGAGTTAAATGCCCAAAGCTGCTTATCTCTTTGGCCCAAGTTGTGTAGGGTCAACGGGGAAATGGGTCGTTGTGGGGAATATAAGAACGGGAGTGTTCGTTATCTCCAGATCTGTAGGCTATCGATAACGCCTTGACACTGTCTGCCTTATTGAGGACATTCGGATTAAATCAAAAGGAATGGCTAGTAATATAGTGCTTAAGAATATAGCTCTCTATATATTCCTTTGAAGACGTTAGCAGGGTTGAAAGCAACTAAGCAGTATAATGGAATCACTATACGTAATTTTGAAAAGGAATACCCAAATCGATATATTGGCCAGAACGCTTCGGCTAACCAACGTATAGAGGAAACGGAGCATATTGGATCCATCCATTCCATATTCGATCGTATTCCACTTCATTTCATAAACATATAACAGCAGGTGGAAGAACCGATCAAATAAGGAAAACAAGAAACGTCTCTTTGAAGTTGAGCTTAGCCGTAATAGCAAGAATATTATTTTGATCATTTTCAGAAGTGTTACATCTTACACAAATGAAAGAACTAAGTGATAATGATCACAACCAATTATCGGCACTGTTTATTGTTACTCGCAGTTATTTAATGATACGATAAAAGCGGTGTTCCCAAAAAACTCGATATCGATAAACAAAACCAAATGACTGTAAATACCGAAAACACAAACCAATAACAAAACGGATTCCCTCGGTCTGCCTATTTACGTTTGGCACTATGAATTTAATATGGCACCGCACCTATGGATGTAGGTACAATAAAATGGTAAAATCATGTACCGTATCTTGTTATTTTGAAAAGAAATAGGAATCAGCTGATATTAACATTGTGGAATTCGTAATATTTGAGTAAATAGAACACAATGTTGCAATTTGCTTTTTATTTTGTTTGTGCTCACTCAGCCGGCTGCAGGTCTGAACACTGCAGATAAAACCATAAAATGCTTTAAATTTTAAACTTTTAGCTTAGCGGAAAATGCCCTTTAAATAACGGGGTTTTTCGAATTTTCCGTGATCAAGTTGTTTTAAACTACAAACGAAGTGGAAAGAGGTCGACATGCTCCATCATTATAATGTAATATTAAACCCTTGAGAATACTTTTTAAACGAAATGTTATAAGGTTAAAATAACAAAGCCTGTTGTAAAATGAAAAATGAGGTCCTGTGAGGTAACAATACAAGCAGATCAATCATAAAATGTAACAAAATCTTACCTTGAAGGCGTTTCTGAACTTATTCGACATGATGTTGTAGAGAAAGGGGTTGATGGCGGTCGACAGGAAATATAGCACCCCCGATAAAAACGTGAGCACGATGTAGACCTGCACATAAAACAAAAGCAAAACAATAAATATCAATATCATAAATAATCCAATATCCGACAAATCTTAAACGAATGGGACGTACAATTTATTTAGGGATATACAAACTTTTTGTGTCTGTTTGGGGTTTTAAATTGTTAGCCTTACCGCTTCTCTTTTTAAACGTAAGAATGATGTTTAAATATTTAAAACATTGTTCTGTCTCGGTCATAATCAAAGGATAACCGCTGGCTTCAATGTTAACCGCTAAACGCAAAACGCATTTATTGCGCTTGACAGATTGATGTTTTAAATATTTAAATATTATTACCTTTAGTGCACTAAACACAAAGGAAGTTTAAGTTCAAAACCTTAAAAGGGACATCCAATTAGAGCAATCACAGAAAATTCTAATTTTTTAAACTCTTGCCACAAAATTCTTTGTTCTTGCAAATTTCGTAAAAGTTTAATCTTACTTTGTAAATGATATAAAATTTAAAGTTTACCAGGTAGAAGGTATCCGAAGGGTGTTCCAAACTTTTTCCGTAGATAGCCAGCAGTCTCTGAACGTGGAAAGGTGCCCAGCAAATGAAGAATGACAGCGCCACCGCAACTGGAGGAAAACAATTTTTATACTACGGAGTGGCCGTTTAATCTTAATATAACAGGAAATCAGGTCAATATTATTGGAAAAGACTCCTAAAGTTGACAGATTCAATACCAAGGTACCTACAGGCGTTGGAGATTTAAAAAATGATGAATATCTCGATATTCTGCGTAAGTTTTGCAAACATTACTGCGGCATGAAAATTCATTTTGTAGGATTTAGTGTAAATCCTTTTTCGCCGTACGGCTGGTCGCTTATCAAATCGCCTCAAAAGCCAAATCACCACCCAATTTTACAAAAAATGTGAAAAATCTTAGTGGTTCCTTTTACATCAAAATTTCGACCTACATGTGGAGGACGATCGCCTGGCAGCCTGTGACTGAATATTTCCACACTCGATTATAGTCACCCGCGGCATTTCGGCATTGTCATGCGACTTGTCGCCGCACGACAAATATCGAAACCTACTCTATTTTGGAACTTGCGTAACTATACAATATACATATAATTTAATATAATTCTTTATTTATATAAAACAGATTGTAGTAGGTACATATCAGCTTTACAAAGTAGGTAGTATAAAATATCTGTACAATCAAGTGGATGACGTGCTGTTCTCCTAGCTAGGCTATGAAATAAGGAGTAACAGTGCCAATCCTCTCTAATTTAGTTACATAACTATAGGCAGTGCGGCTGTAAATCTCGCATTATCTTCGTAATTCTGAATTGACAGTTTCATTGTGGATTATTCAATGTTTAAAACGTTTCTGGTAAATGAATCTAGCGAGTAATCAGTTATAGTAATAATTATCATCATCATCATTTCAGCCGAAAGACGTCCACTGCTGGACATAGGCCTCCCCCAAGCACCACCACTTCTACCGGTTTTGTGCTTCTCACATCCAGCGGATTCCTGCGGCCTTCACCAGGTCATCGGTC
Organism: Aporophyla lueneburgensis; assembly: GCA_932294355.1. Classification (NCBI taxonomy): domain Eukaryota; kingdom Metazoa; phylum Arthropoda; class Insecta; order Lepidoptera; family Noctuidae; genus Aporophyla; species Aporophyla lueneburgensis. Next base: position 11,668,632 of record OW028746.1, on the reverse strand, counting down.
CATCTTGTGGGAGGCCTTCCAACAGTTGGTAAAGATTTTGTTTGCAAGATTAAGAATACGCTAAAGTTTTGTTGACTTAGGATTCACGTGTTCCTCACCCTGCCTCACCAACCCTCATCAAACTTATATAAAACTTTAGTGTCCAATAGCCAGCCATATGTCTACTTACAGAGCCTAAATCATCAATAGTATTTTGATTACATAAGCAGTAACGATTTGTGGTTATTTTGAATCAATGGTCGTTCGGGTGATATCGTATTACCCAGTAAATGGATTGTGGAGGTCAGATAGGCACTTTCTCCATATAAAATATTAGTATCCACCTACATTCGGACAGACTGGAAGCCGAGCCTAATATAATTGGGAAAAAGCTATGCGATGATGACGATGATGGTTGTTCGGATTTAAATAAATATTTATTTAAACTAGTAGTCACCCAGAGGTCGAAATTCGACCATAATTCGTTTAAAACTTTATGAATTTCTATACATTATTATTAGTTAATATATCATTTATTTCTCAAAAGATTTTACATCAATCACTTAACGAGAAACAAAGTTTAATAATAGTAAGGTATACAAAAATAAACGTCCTTAGCGCAAAATGTAACAAACATTTAAAAAATTAACTAATGTGTTGCGTATAATTAAACAAAAGTAGGAAAAGAGTGGGTAATGTAAAAAAGTATCATCACTCACATTGCTTAGCGCGTCAAGTGCGCCAATGTTCTTATCAGTAACATTCTAGGGGACCGTGCACACTACACATTAATAAGGTGAAGGATATTATTTTACTAATAATTTTTACATTTCATTTATTTATGACTGTCGAAGATGTGTTTCTTTAATATTTTTTTAAAGTAAAGATTAGTTTTTGATTGTTTTATGTTTTTTGGTAGAGAATTATAAAGTTGTACTCCTTCATTTTTAATATTTTTCTTGCCGTAGTTTGTTCTGGATCTGTGTACTAGTAGGTTATGTGCCCGTCGTGATGATCGTGTTTGTACTTCGCTATTTTTTGTGAATGTTATTTCTGTATGGATTTCTTTTGGAAGAATTTTTCTAATTAGTATGCATGTGTTGTATTGATACATTTGAGTGATATTAAAAGCTTAGTGTCTTTATATATTTTATTTGTAGATGTTAGGTAGTGGTATTGGAAGAGGGCTTTAATAATTTTATTTTGGGCTATTTGAAGTTTGTGTATGTTTGTTTTAGTCGTGGATCCCCACACCTCGATTAAATATTCTAAATGTGGCTTTGCCAAAGCATTATATACAATATACCGAACTTTTGGAGGAAGGCATCTAGCTATTCCGCGTATTGCACCCGTGAGACGTGACAGCTTAGAGCAGATCTTTTTTATGTGCGATTGCCACGTTAGGTGAGAGTCGAGGGTAAGACCTAAGTACTTTTCTGTATTAACTTTATTTAGAACCTCTCCATTTATTGTTAAAGGCTTGCGATGGTGAATCCTTTTATTCTTCGCCGAAAAAATGATGTAATTGGTTTTGGATGTATTTATTGTCAGTAAGTTATCCAAGAACCACCTTTCCAGAACAACTAGGTCATCTTGAGCGTCTTGTATAATTGAATCAACAGAGCTACCAAAGTAAAAAAAAAACAAGTGTCATCGGCATAAAGTGTTATATGTCCTTTTAATCCTAATTCGTGTATGTTATTGATATAAATAAGGAATAAAAGGGCGCCTAATATTGATCCTTGAGGTACGCCGCAGTTAACAAGTTTAGTACTGCTAATATTCTCTCCGATTTTGACAACTTGCACACGATTTTGTAGGTACGACTCAAGTATTCTGAGAGAGCTCGCTGAAATTCCTATAGATCTTATTTTTTGCAGAAGCATATTATGGCTAACGGTGTCAAAAGCCTTTTTTAGATCAATAAAAACTCCGAGTGCGACTTGCTTCTGGTCAATTTTAGTCTTAATTTTAGTAACTAGATCTGTTGCAGCTGCTAGTGCATTAGATTTAGGCCTAAATCCATATTGCCGCTCAAAAAGAAAACCGAAAGAATCCAAGTAGTTAATGAGTCTGTTATGGATGATTCTTTCCAGTACTTTCGATAGCACTGGCAATACCGATATAGGTCTGTAATTTCCTGGGTCTAGTTTTGACCCTGATTTGAAAATGGGAGCAACTTTTGCCACTTTTAGAACATCTGGAAAATAACCATCTACTAAGCATTTATTCACGCATTGAACTAAACTTGGTAGTATTAACATTTTTACACGTTTAATGGCTTTAACACTAATGCCATCAACTCCAGCGCTGGTATTTGTTTTTAGGCTATCAATAAGTTTTCCAACTTCTTCAGCATGAGTGCGGGTCATTTGTGAAAGTCCTGGAGCACTAGTATGTAATGGAGTTATGTTAACGTTAGTGTTGTGATGTTTTGATGCTATTTTATTAGCTAACACTGTACCTATGTTGGCAAAATATGTATTGAAATACTCACAGATTTCTTTTTCGTTTGTAATAAGGCCTGATGAGGTTTGCAGTTTAGAAGGAGTGCAACTATCTTTTATTTTATTCTTTGCTAAATTATTAATGACTTTCCACATCTTCAACGGTTTACTTGTACATTCTTCAAAAATATTTCTAAAGTATTTATTTTTTACAGCCTGCATATATGAGAATACCTTATTTCTTATTATATTTTTTTAATGTATTATTATCTAAAAATATTAGCATTCTGCACTTCTTTTTCATATAAACTTTAATTGTGACTCATACCTACTCTTCCGTTACAAAGGGGTACAAAGTTTTTGCTTCACGTATATACTCGTATATGTAGGTCAAAACGGTTATATTGTAAAAACGAGTAGCCAAAGTTCATGAACAACCGATTAACTTTCGAGAAACTAAAGCGATTGCAATGGCGAGGTTTTCTCGCGAAAATTCAAGCATCCCGTAAACTCCTCGTAAACAACAGAAATAATTTTATCGAACAACCGCTTCAAATGTTTTCAAGTACAAGTAATTTAATTTATAAGACTAGGTGAAGACCACGAAGAATGGACTTTGTAAACGATGTTATAGTTAGAAAGGGGATGACTACCGAGATGACGACTGATAGAAAGAAGTATGTATGTAAGAAAAAGATACATTGCGCCGACGCCAAACAAACTGGGAGGGGCAGAAGAATAATCATACAAGCAATTTACTTAATAGAATACGCTTCTTTAAACAAATGATTCCTTGAAAAAAAAACAGTGTTTTGCCAATATACCTAAAAATATAATCAAATTATAAAAGATCCATGCAATCGAATGACAACAAAGCGACTTTTTTGTTGCTGGCAATAAAAGTGAAGGTGTAATTTATGGACGAAGATTAGCTTGGTTAATCTTTAATAGAGTGGTGTTCATGATATTATTAATTCCTATAAGGAATTAATAATAGTTTAGACAATGGTTATGTAACTAGAGGGGTAATTCTCATAACTTTAACAACATTAACAGTCTGATCTCAGTCTCAATCTGTCAAAAATTCCTAGAGTTTCCACATGTTTTTGACAAGTTTTTGACTTTGACTGTCGCCAAAATGAAAGTGCGGCTAGATTTTGAATGTTTTTAATTACGATAATCGGTCTCCTGATACACATCTCTTGGATTACAGGAACCTGAAATCGGGATGTCAGTCGCGACTATACTCTGATTAATTTGCTAAACCAAAATGACAGCTGTCACTATTACATAATTCTGATGTTGACAAACAAGGTCGCTCGAAGCTATCATTTTAGTCCAGCAAATGAAAAATCAGAGAAATGGTGTAATTAATCGGTTCAAGGACACTGAACTAGACACAATAGTTTTATTGTTATTACGTCTAGGGGTGTTTAGTGTCCCGCAAAGCGGTCTGGTCCTTACCGGGCGTATGCGGCAACTCCGCGTCTATGGTGGCCGGGAGTCCGCAATTGATTGGGAACTATCCAGAAATCACGAACAAAACAATCGGTTGCTCTCTAAATTCTGCAGGAATGAGCAGATTTTTTTCGCAATTTCAGGGTCGTACTTTCTTTAAAAGGGAGAAAGAACCCCTTCTCAGTTCCAGCACCATTTCAGCTACCCATTATCTAGTTATTATACTGGAAGCAGAAATCTATAATGATTACTAAACCCCTTGCATTAAATGATTATTTACTTAGTTACATTACAGAACTGTGGTAAGATAAGAATTGGTATACAGCAACTTCTGGTTAGACTGTAAGCCGACAAAGTTGGGAAAAGGCTTAACAGATGACAATGATAACATAACTACGGTAAGGCTATGAATAATAAATCGATTAACGATTACAAACATTGAATTAAGTTACTCCTAATCCGAATGAAATTCATCGTAATGGGGATTCGGAATAACTTAATTCAATGTTTTTAATCGTAGCCGGAACAGCCGAAAATAAATATTTTATAAATACAGGTTAACTAAAATTAGTTATCTTCGATAAATAAAAAAAAGTAAATAACGTATGGTAAATTAGCTATTTCAAGGCGTTTTTATATGCATGCTTTGTTCTTGGGTCTATAATCAAGAAAACTCAGTCATTAAAAACAAAAACGCGATAACTACGTGCCTCGAACACCAAAACATCTACAGGAAATTAGAGGCTTCCAAAACTAAAATATGAACATAACAAAAAAAAATGATATTATTCAATCACTGAACAGACATAAAGATAACCTCACGATTAAATCTTATTCAATTCTTTATATTATAACCAGTCAACCTCAGAATACAGAATCAGGAAAATCAGGGCACATGAAATGATTGTATTTACCACACCCAGTAAGGAAAGGTCTCTATAAATAAGGGGCTGAAATGAGGTGTAAACAATTGTGTGGAAAATCGTCTCAAAGGGAAGTTTTAATGGACTAGCGATATTATAACCAAGACTAAATCAAGGCGGAAGCAGTCGTGGGTAAAAATTGTAATAATTCTTTCTATACTAGTAATATTATACACATAAGCTGAAGAATTTGTGCGTTTGGTTGAACGCCTTAATCTCAGGAAAAAGTGTTTTTTTTTTTTTTGGATAACTCATTTATTGAGAAAGGATATAGACTAGATAACATCATTACTACGGGCAATTGGAGCGGAGCATCAATGAAAAATTTTGCAAAAACGGGGAAAATGTATCTGAAAATGTTTCTTTTGAGAGCTTCCATTGCGTGCGCTGTTACGCAACAATCGTGACGGAATCGATCCTCTTAAAGAGTTTAGTATTTAAGTTTGGCTCACTAGAACTTTATTAATGGTAATCAAATTTCTACTGTAACAATATTATAAATCAAAAGAGTTTCTTTCGTTGAACGCGCTAATCTCAGAAACTTCTGAAATGATATACACTATGATATATGATGATCATAATGTTCTACTTCACGCTACGAGCTCATGTATCACATTTTCGATTAAAAAAACATAAATGACATAAATATTATGGCTCGAACCACTTTAATCGTTCCGACTGTCTCAACAAGAGAATCGCCCTCATGACCCTGAATTCGGAGATTCTACAGACACCAATTTTATTGAGCCAAATAAAGACAAAACAGGCTGCAACCGGTTAAAAATAAAACTATGAATATGGAAAATGTCGTAAATAATACTTATGGTCGTAAAATCTGCATAATTAAAAGTAAAATTATTGTTGGCTGTTCGTTCACTTGTTATTAGTTTGATTTGTTTCGACCTCGAGTCTTGTACCTAAAGTTAAATTAGTTATCTGTTTATCCGCGGTTTCATTATTCTGTATTTTGGATTTATTGCCAAACAAACTGGAGCCTGTTGTTTCTGAAAAGTTACTTTTAATTATGTAAGATATCTCATTAACCTCACTCAATAGCATAGTAATTTTCTTCATTTTCTAATTTTTCTATTAACAGTGATAGAAAAAAAAAAACATTTCAAAATAACGATAAATATAAAATTCTTTGTGTACAATAACTTCTTTACTTTTAAACAACGAATGGACCAAAAAGCTTTTTTTTTTTTTTTGGTTCTTTTCGTCCCTCTTTGGGACAGGCAAAGGGAGCTGAGCCCATACAGCCAAGTCTGATTTAGTTTTCTTTTTCTTCCAATTCTTCTTTTTTTTCTTTCTTGTCTTTCTATAATATAATCAAGGCCGAAACCATGCCTTCTTTATTCAATGTCTTCGATATCCAATAGTCAGGCCGAAACCAAGTCTTATTTTTATCAATGTCTTCAATAACCAATAGTTAGGCGTAAGCCAAGTCTTCTTTTAATATATTCAAGTTCAGTACCTTTTGTTAGACCGGAGCCGAGTCTTCTTTCATGTTTTATTTAATATTATCTCAATATCTCAATATCATATAATTTTATGTCAAAAGTGTAGTAGTTGTCAAATTCAAATTTCATCAACAGTTGATACAATAAAATCGTAAATTGGTAAAAAACAATCTTTTTTCGTCAAAAGTTGCTGAAGCGAGCGCGGGATATCTTCAGCATTTTCATAAATACCTAGCAGGCGATCAACTAAAATGATCCTTTGAAGAGCAAAATTAGGACAATCAAATACAATGTGATCCAATGTTTGTATAGCAGATTTACAATAATCACAATTTGGGGAAGACAGAATGCCAATTCTAAACAGATGTGCATTAAATCGACAGTGACCTAGCCGTAGACGACAAATCGTTGTATAAAACTTTCTGTTCCGATAGATATTTCCTCCTGTAAACCAAGGAGGAGAAATCTTTGTTTTAATTTCAGCTAGCCACTTTCCTTTGGTTTCAACTACATGCTGCCAGAAATTGTGAAATTCACGTGCCAGTTTTGATTTGAAATAAGTCAACGCATCTGAATTTGGAATGGGCTTATGCAAAATTGGACATTCCTGATGATGATTAACAATGAATTTAGCCAGGTAATCAACTTGTTCATTTCCAACTACCCCGATATGTGAAGGAGTCCAGAAAAGGACGATATCTTTGAACTTATGTAAATTATTGTATTTTTCTCTGATATTATAAATTATGTAACTTGTTTTTGCATTACAACTGGGATTTTCTAGTGCTCTCAATACACTCATACTATCAGTGATAATGATCCATTTATTTTCTTGCCTAGTCTCAATATACTCTAAAGCACTGAGTATTGCCATAGCCTCATAGCCTCTGCTGTATACACAGTTGCTACTGAAGACAACCTATTTCCAAACCCACTTCGAGCCTGAACGTCATAAATAGCCATAGATACAGCATTATCATTTTTTGAGCCATCTGTGTACAATTGATTGTAACCATTCCATTCCTCAAGCATTCTGTAAACATCCTCTTTAAACTTCAAAGATTCATTAATTACTATTTTAAATGGACAATACTTTGATTCATAGGAATATAAATAACAAGGCCAAATGAGGCTAGAAAAATAATTCTGATTAGAACAATCTTTTAAAATTTCAGATAAACCTTGTACTAGAAAAGGGGGATTGATCCCATTAATAGCCTTCTTTAACTGCAATAGAAGAGGATGATCACTGATAGAAGAAATCTTAATGAAGAATTTTGTTCTGAGGTAATTGAATCTAATTATCAATGGAGGCAAACTACATTCGACTTGCATTGACACTATAGGTGTTGAACACATAGCTCCCAAAATAATACGTAAGCATCTATTTTGCACTTTGTCTAGTTTTTCTACTAGTTTTTGTACACCACTATAGCAAAAAAATGCATATTCGAAGTGACTTCTTACTAAGGACTTATATAAAATCAGTAATGTCCCTGGATCAGCACCCCAATAAGTGCCAGCGAGAGATTTCAAAATATTGCAAGCTTTTAATGCTCTGTTTGCTAAGTAATCAACATACACATTCCATTTAAAATTACTGAGAAAAGTAACACCTAAAAATTTTATGGAACTATCCACTAACATAAGGCTATTATTGTAATAAATTTTAATACTAGGAGAACCAACAACATTTTTGGAAAAGACAACAACCTTACTTTTCTCATAGCTGACCTCCAAACTGAGACTTTCAAAATAATGTCCCAATTTTTCCAAGCTAGCATTGAGTTTTGTTTCAATGCTGTTAAGGTTTTCTCCTGAACAATACACAACCAAATCATCAGCAAATTGTAAATTACAGACATCACTACCCAGCACATTATTTAATCTAGCAATATATAAAATAAATAATAGAGGACTTAATATTCCTCCTTGAGAAACTCCTCTATAAGAATACCTAGGTCCTATTAATTGATTATTGACTTTTACATACAATTTACGTTCATTTAAAAACTCAAAAATCCAACTTACTATTTTTTCAGGAACATTTAGTGAAAGGAGAATGGATGACAATGTACTTAAATTTACATTATTAAAAGCACCAACAATATCGAAGAAAACAGATCCCAACATTTTATGCTCGACAAGAGCACTGTGTATATCCAGAGATAAATGACTAAGACTTTCCCGAGCAGAACGACCACATCGAAAGCCAAATTGATTGTAAGGTAGTAGACTATTACTTTCAATGTAAAATATCAAACGTTGTTTTAGAAGCTGTTCAAATATTTTACCAACACACGAACTTAGAGTAATAGGACGATATGAGTCAGCGCTGTTAGGGTCTTTACCCTGTTTCAGGATAGGTATTAAACAATCTGTTTTCCATTCCTCAGGAATAATAGAACAATGCCAAAGTGAATTCAAAATATTTAAAAATATAGACAAACTGTGTGAATTTAATAATTTTAACATTTTGTATGAGAGCCAATCTAAGCCACATGCCGAATCTCTTCTTGATCTTAAAGCAGATTTTAGCTCTTCAATAGAAAAAGTTTCCACCATGAAATTATTTGTGCAATTTTGTAAGTTATTGTGACTGACTGTGTAAAAATTCTGAACTGAATCAGGAGTATACTTGTGCAGAAATTGAGAGATCCATTCATAACTAGAAAACAAACTGCTATTTGTAGAAACATTTTTTAACTTCCTCATTTTTGCCCAAACTTGACTCATTGGAGTGAGTCTATTAATAGAATGACAAAACTCTAACCAACATGCACGACGCTCCTGTCGTAGGATACGTTTTTTTCGGGCTTGCATATGTTTGAAACTTATAAAATTGTCTAGACAAGGATTTGATTTAAATAAGATGTATGCTTGCTTACAATCTTGTACAGCTCTAGTGCACTTCTCGTTCCACCAAGGGAGTCGAAGCTTCCTCCTAGATCTGCGAGAGTCGCAAGTGGTATTGTTTTTATTAAAACTGATTACTGACATCTGAACTGCTTGTAGAATTATTGAACAAAATTTATTATATGTATCAATATGACTCGAGTTATTATACTGAAAACTTTCCATCATGTCATTTACAATCTTTTTATAAATAGACCAATCAACTAATTTCAGATTACAATGAAGAGGAATATTTGAAACATTAGAAGGATCCACATCATTAGCAGTATCTATAACATATTTTGTAATGGTAGGCAAATGATAGCTGCCTATAGAATCCTGATAAACCTGCCATTCACAAGACAAAGCCAAGGAAGAAGAGACCATAGTTAAATCAAGTCCATTTGGTCTCCATAGATGAGACCCTACAGTAGTTGGCTGACCATCATTTAAGAGTATCAAGTCATTTTCATCCATGGAATTCATTATAGCTCTGCCACGAGAGTCGTCACTACAACAACCCCAAAAAGTGTGATGGGCATTAAAGTCCCCAGCAATTATCAATGGTTTAGGTATACTATTTATTAGTGAATCAAATTTGTTCTTTTCAAAAGTAGGACTGCAATTTCCAGGACTGTAAAAACTAACTACTGAAATGTATTTGTTATTAATTTTAATTTTAATTGCAATATTTTGAATAGAATCGTCAAAATATGTGTCTAATAATCTAAATTCAATGCCATTACGTATAAATATAGCAACACCATTGTGATCATTACCACAATCATTCCTAACTGTGGTATAGCCACGAATGTTGTATTGTATGTGTGGTTTTAACCATGTTTCTGAAACTAAAGCTAAATGTATGTCATTATTATAGAGAAACTGCTGAAACTGTAGTTTATTACTTAGCAAACTTTGTGCATTCCACTGAGCAATATTTAAAATTGTGTTAGTGAATTTTATATTATAATATTTTTACCTTTAATAGTCTCTCTAATAGCAGATGTTATAGTTTGTGTACAAATACTTTCATTTTGTGTTTTATTTAACTTAATCAAGTTAACAATAGATTCTGTCAACAAACTTAATGCTGTGCTATTAGACAACATCAAGTTTATAATATCTGTCGAATGTTCTGATTTGTTCAGTGATGGGAAATTAGCTTTATTAAATAAGTCCGAAAAAGGGGTTTTCGATGTATTTCTGCTTTCAGCAATCTTTCTTTTCTTAATGGGACATTGGCCAGATATGGACAAATGATTACCTTTGCAATGAACACATACAGCTTTTTCAGCAGGTACAGAGCACTCCTTGAAGGAATGACCCTCAGTACATACTGAGCATCTTTGCGAATTTTTACAAAATTTGGCTAAATGCCCAAAACGTAAGCAACGGAAACACTGCTTGACTGGTGGAATATAGGGCAGTACTGAAAGCCGCCACATCTTAATATGAACGTAATCTGGTAAAGATGTAGATGAAGCAAAAGTAATAACTACAGTTTGGGTAGGCTGTAGTTCAGATGAGCTACCTACTCTAACTTTTTTCATTATTCTTCTAACGCTTATAATTTTTTTTGAACTTGATATTGCCTTAAAAATTTTTTTGTTTGACATATCCGTAGGTACTGACGTGATAACTCCAGACAATTCTGTCGTTCCAGCCGGAATCGACGCTTTGATCGACTGTTCTTTCAGAAAAGTAACATTGTCCAAGAATGAATTGGCTAAATTCGGGCGATCGAAAACTACGCCGATTTTGTATCTGTTAATTTTTTTCAAGTACTTAATCCCTTTAACAAATCTAGTGAAGCATCCACTCAGGTACATCATATCTCTTTGGCCTATTGGTTGTTCTTCATTTGTGCTCTCGATAAATACAATAAAGTCATACCCAGCTACGGCATCCTCAGGGTACCTGCGACTGTAGTCTGTAACCCTATACGGGGCATACTTCTCTGTAGCCTTTTCTTCCGCAGTGCAGGAGTCGACGTAGTCAGACTCACTTGTCTCCGAAGATGAATCCGGAGGACCAGTAACAATTACTTCACCAGGATCTTGTTTGGGTTTTTTTCTTTTCTTAGGCATCTTAAATCTTGTTTTATAAACTAAGTTAGTAGAATAAAAACAGGAAAATATGTACAAACTAAATTAAAATTAAAGTAAAATTACAAGAAGTAAAAAAAAGACCGCCTATTATTTCAAGGTTCCCGCGCTTTTTTCTTGTCGTCGAGATGAGACCGGACCAAAAAGCAACATGAAAAATCCTATATTTTTTTTTAATTTTTTAAATGTACGTAGGCAAAGCCTATGCAGCCAATGAAATGGCGCTTAAACCCATTATATTTTGACATAAAATGCTCTTAACGCCCCGACCCGCTTGTTTATTACACGTACACAGAAATTACAGAGTGATTTATTAATATTTTAAACACTTTATGCGAGTCATGTAAATGCCGAGTGACAAGAAGACTAGTTTGCACGAAATGTTTTTATGTAGACTTCGTAGGAAAATAGCTTTAAATACCTTATGTGATACCATTTGTATCTTTGGCATTTGTAATGTGTCGTCAGAAACCAGAAATTCTGGCAGTCTTACGAAGGGGTATCGCATTACCCAATAACTGGTATGTGTAGGTCAGTTAGACAGTCGCTTTATGTAAAATATTGGTTTGCAGATGCATCCGATTAAACTAGAAGCTGACCTCAAAATGATTGAATGATTTAATAACTATTTTAGTTTTGGGAAACTACCTACCTACGTATGTATGTAAATGTACACTAGGTAATTAACAGAAACGAATATATCCACATACTTTAGATTCTGTAAAGCAAGCCACATGCAATCTCCTCTACGTTTAACCCAATATAGTGAAACAGGAAAACGAACTCAATCAGACCCAAAACCATAACGTGGCTTCGAAATGTTATCTGATTTCAGCCCGAACCTCCTTGGTTCTATGTAATAATGTATTAAAATAAACAAAAAAATATAATCGCTAAATGATTTTTTGCATAAAGTCAATGTGTTGAATTAATCAAAGTTGCGTGGCCAAATGTCATGTATTTGCATAAAAATGTATTATTTAAAATGCTTCTACACTGTGAACTAAATTCCATACATATTAACATATATCAAAGTAAATATGATACAATCAGTTTTGAGTGTCAGTTAGCAACTAGAAAATTTTCCAGTTCATAGGAAAAACTGCACGGAATATTTCCAATTTTGCTATTATCATCTGCCTAGCCTTTTCCCAACTATTTTGGGGTTGGCTTCCAGTTTTACATGGAGCGACTCCCTATCTGACCTCCACAACCCAGTTACTGGGTACCTACGCGATACGCCTTGGTAAGACTGGTTGTCAGACTTACGGGCGTCTGACGACCCGTAACGACTGTCTAAGATCTACGAAAGACAGCCGGGACTAACAGCTTAACGTGCTTTTCGAGGCACGGAAGGGTCTTGGTATTTAAAGATGGTCACCCATCCATGGAGCAACCACGGCAAGCGTAGCTTAACCTAAACGATCGACCCGTGCGGCTGTTGTAACTTAGCTACAAACCCTTCTTATATTTCCATTTTTGTGTACGATATTACTGTACATTCCGTGTTTCATTGTTTTCCTATGACTTCAAATTTCACAAATGCAAGGGCGACTCTGTATTGAAATCTAATAAAAATGGGATGTTACATGCAATTTTATTTGATCCGGTTCCAGATTTCTTTTTGTCGTTCTTGTTATTGGTGCGATATTGGATGCATAGGAGAACTGGTTGGATAGCAAACCCCGATATTGAAGTTATCAAAGAGAACTCGAAAATACACTGAAATGGACATGAGTAGTTGTACTAGTATATTTAGATAGATCTCTCTCTCTCTCTCTCTCTCTCTCTCTCTCTCTCTCTCTCTCTCTAGGTTAGGCACAATTATAAATTTAATCTTTAATTTTAAAGTCAAAGTCAGGTTTAGGCAGTCAAAATGAAGAGCAACTAGCTTTTGCCCATGGCTTCACTCGCATGTTGGCTGGAAACTATATTAGGAGTATAGAGTTTGCTTGAATATAAATTTTCCCTAAGGCTCCTATTTACACTCAATAATGAACTAAATCAGACAGAGTTAACTGAAGTAAATTTAGTCAGCGGTTTCGTTCGCGTAGATGTCGGAAAGTATTCCACGGGAACTAACTTCCAGGATAAAAATAATCCTTTACTAGGCTATAAACTATGAGTGCCAAATTTGCTTTAAAACTGTTCAGCTGTTTTGCGTGATTTACACAGACACTTTTATTAGCAGGATAGAGTCTAAATTTCAGTCCTATATAGCCGATTTAAATCACAAATACTGTGCAACTCACATCACTGGTCTGTTTTTTAAGAAAACAAACAAACTGATCGAGTTCGTGACGTGACGTTATAACATTATGACGTGACGTCACGCACTCTCGTGTCAATCACTTGTGTTGTGACGTGTTTAAATATTTTCACTCCTCGCGTGCGGTTCACGCCAAGCGTGATAGACACACACTTAACGTTTTATGATTACATAAACACGTTACAATTTAAAGAAATTCTTTCATAACAGGCTTTTATTTACTTTCATATCTAAAGTAACATTAACCTTAACAAAAACACCTTTCTATTGAAATAAATATTTTTTACATGTTTTTATGAACTTTTTTAACGATATGGTTTAGTAAATATATGGGCAACGCTAGCATTCAAAGATAGATTCAAACGTAACGCGACAAAACTTATACTTTCATCATAGACTAGCTTCTGCCCGCGACTTCGTCCACGTCAAATTTTTGCTCCTGTCCTCCCTTTCCGTCGCATCGAATTGCCTGCCAGTTTTCGTCCAGTTTTCGCTGCTGCTCCGCTCTTTTTGGTAGTAGCGTGATTTTATATAGCCTTATATTATACATTCCTCAATAAATAGGCTATCCAAAAAGAGTTTTTCAATTCGGACCAGTAGTTCTTTAGATTAGGGCGTTCAACCAAACAAAGAAACAAACAAACTCTTCAGTTTTATAATATTAATATATTATAATATTTTATATTATAAGTTTAGATATTGCGATGCGGATTATTTTTTTACGGTCGAGAATAATATTTTAACATGTAGCCTGAAACTGATTTGCAACTGCAATCAATATGTCGCGGACTAGTTTAGTGCTTCCTCTTAAATGTATAAAAAAATTAAAAATATTTCTTTTCTCAACTCACTAGATGCAATTCTCGTAATTTTAAGAACGTTCACAGTCCGGTCTCAGTCGTGATCTGTCAAAAATACCTCGAGTTTCCTCACATTTTTAACAATTTTGACATTTTATTGTCGCCGAGATGAGACTGCGACTAGGTTTTAAACTTTTCAACCGACGAAAAAAACGGAGGAGGTTCTCAATTCGACGCGTATATTTTTTTTTTTTTTTTATGTATGACCACGCATAACTTTTTACATAGTGGTCCGATTGTGACAATTCTTCTTCTATTGGAAAGGGTATACTCCCAAGGTGGTCCCATATAAATTTGGAAAACAAAATCGAACCCTAAGGGTCGGAAAACAGGGGATGATTGATTGTTCACTCACTGATTGTAATGTTTAACCACTCATAACTTTATACAGAGTAGTCCGATTTTGATAATTCTTTTTTTGTCGGACAGGGTATACCTTGCCAAGTATTATTAGTATATTGAAGTCACAAAATTTTTATGAAATAAAAACTTTTTAACAAAAAATTAAACCGCCGAAAAAACTGAAAAGTATAAAATAATAAACCTTAAAATTTTGAGTCGGCGCTGAAAAATCAATGAACAAAGATCACTCAAAGCGCCGACTCATAATTTTAAGGTTTATTATTTTATACTTTTCAGTTTTTTCGGCGGTTTAATTTTTTGTTAAAAAGTTTTTATTGAATTACGAATTTATCTTCTGTTATCTACCTCGTATGTATCTATGGCCCTTGACTTCAATAGTATTCTAAAATTTGGCCTGCAACTTTCCAAATGTTGCCCATCCCTGGTTTAGTTGGACAAATAAAACAGAAAATTACTGTGTCTCACAAATATTTTCTATTTACAAAATGACCCCGTGTTTCATAAAATCTGTGATTAAATTACTGCCAACAAACAGTGGTCAAGGGACAGTGTGCTTGCCAAGATTAATTAACTAGCACACCTAATGGCTTTTCACCATTTACATGTTGACTATTAAGAGGTAACTAATTCAATAAATTTTCGTATAACACCTTTGAAAGACATAAGTTTGTGTGACTGAATAACCCATAGAGTAGGTATTATGAACGTTTTGCCACTGCCCGCCTGAATTTCATATTCAAATCAGTCTTCCGAATCCAACTTACATTCAATTTCAAACCCACCCACGCTATCAAGACATAATCTTTGCCAAATTACTATATTTTATAGCTGTAATTCACAAACGTAGCGGGTTGAACTATCAACATTTATGACTACAAAATAGACCAATCACACTAGCCAATTTATTTCTATTTATAGTTTTTTTTTCTTTTTCATTCATCGTTAAAGCGGAGTATTTACCAAAATGGTTGCTATGCTACAAAAAAAAACAACCAAAATCCCATTTTAAAAGATGATAGATAAGACAGTATTATTTAAAGTAGTGGGAGATCTGGAGACATTCGTCTTGAAAGTTGAAGTAAGATAAACTAATTTAATTAAAAAGTTGAATGGCAAATCTAGGAAAATCTTTGGTACAGAAAATACTTTTTTGAGGCTTCTCTTCATTAGAATAAGTAAGCACATACTGGATAAAGTACAATCAAGGAAATTCATTGTTTATCTAATTGTCAAACTACGTAAATTTTTCGTGTTTTGACATTCAAATGTCATTCACAACTGACATTATTTTACTGTTGTTGAAATCAAGTCAATTAATTGTTAATCAAATTCACACAGTTGGTACGTAAATATTTGGAGTTTTTGACATTCAAATGTCATTATTTGACCGTTGTTGAAACAGTCAAAGAATGATATTACTGTGTTTTGAATATACGTACAACTTATGTTTGTAATAAATACATGTGATAAACAATTTATTTCTCTGAGTTTATGGCGCGTTTCACCAATCAGCACAAACAACTGTCAGTGTCTTTAAATTATGTGGGAAATTTACATTGACAGTTATAAGATGTGGCGATGGCGTTACATTTCATTGACGAAATCCGCAATTAATGTTAACGCACTGTGTTGGCACTATACGCTTGAACTTCTATTCTGCCGCGTTGAATAAAACATTACACCCATCAATCACAAAGTTTGTGAGCTGATGACAACAGCTGACCAACGTCATGTTTTCTCAGCAAACCGCGGGAAATATCATTCATCAGTTTAAATCCAATTGTCCTACTTCAGTGTACGTAATTAAACCAAGGTGACATAAGAACCAACTATAGGCATTCACAAATTCATTTTATTATTAATTTCTAGGTACATTTCCACGAGTTCCTTTTGCATTTTGGCTTCAGCTTAAATTTTATTTTTAGCTGGATCTGTTTTCTTTACAGACATTACAATAAGTATGTATATATATTTGTTTGTCTGCATTTTCTTATATTATTCGTTTAATTTTATTAAGTGAATTGGGTTTTTACTTTATGTACTTTATTTTCTCTTTTACTATGTCGTACGTTGTCTACATCTCTTTATCTTCTCTTCTATCGCAGGTATACTGGAAGAGATTTCTTTAGAAATAAGCAATACCTCCGTACTAATTATTTTGTTCTTTTCTTTAATGTCTGTTTATATAATGTGTTTACATAGAGGGTTAAATAAATAAATAAAATAAATTACGTTTGACTGAAAATGAACGGTCGCGGAATTTCAAGAGACTTAATTTTGAATATGATTAAAAAATATGTACCTAAAGAAGGTAAAAATATTTCTATGAAGGAAAAAAATAACATTCAAAAGAAGTGTGATATATATATAATATGACCGAGCTTCTCGGTAAAACAGGCTTTCTCTTCGGACCACTATTTCAAGTCCTCTCCCTACCGTAATTCCCTCCCTATCTCGTTAAGACTATAAATTTACCTTTTCAGCAGAGTATCTTCAAGCGTAACAGTTACTAAGTAATATGTACATTCATGCTTTTATACATATATTCCTAACTAATATTATAAATATATTGTTAATATATTATATTCGAGGTATATTGTTTGTTGTTAATTAAGAAATTGAAGTGACACCGCGTTGCCGTGTCTGGCCATGCCACTGTTAAACCCGCGATGGTTTGTGTGGTATGGTTAATTGTAAAACTCAGGTAAATTATTATTTTGTGAGTTTGTGTTTTATCCTTTCATGCGAAAACGGCTGAACGGATTTGGATGAAATGCAGCACACAGATTGACGCTGACCTGGGTAAGGACATAAGTTATAATATTTTTCTTGTTAAATAGCAGACAAAGTCGCGGGATAGTTAGTCAAAATATAGGTACATTCGAAAGAAACGTTACCTTTTCATGCCTAAACCATTGAACGGATTTCACCCTAACCTTCATTGGTCTACTGGGTCTCTTTACTACGCCATTCGGCCCTGGTCTAGTCTGCCTACCTAACATTGTCTGTTGTATAACCTGTTTTTTTTTTTTTCAGGATGGGAAATCATCAAATGACTTCTCCCGCTCTGGGCGGAGCGGGAGGGCGTGTCAGACTTTTACTGACTAAAACCCACCCGTGTTCCATCAGTTGCCCATGTGCCAGGGTCACGGTATCTCTTTCGAACAATCACGCGACCCCGGCAGGCATCGGTCCTAGTAGACCCCTACACTGCTGCTGACATCTCTTTGAGGCGCGCGTGGAACACTGCGCGCCGTCGACCCGAGCTTGGTCCTTACCGGGCGGCGAGCTACCCATTGCTCGCCACCCGCAAGCTCGCGCCTACGGTGGCCGGGAGTCCGCTATTGACTCCCGACGCCCGGGGCGTCTCCTCCTGCGGTGGCTAGGGACGTGAGGGCGCAGAGACTGCCTCTCCCCACGCGCCCCACCTCCTCCTTCGCGAGCATTACTGCTTCGCAGAAGGAGGTGACGGCTTCCCATTCCCTCTCGCTCCGTACCATGGCTCGCACCAGGGCCGGACGCGAGAGGTCGCCGCCGCCGATCGCCTCCACGAGGACACGGCGGTGCTCCGCCCAGGCAGGGCACGCCTGACGCCTCCACCGTATGCTCCACCGTGTCCTCCAGACGATCCTCGCAATGGAAACACCCGGACGTATCCTCCCGCTTTATCCTGAACAGGAACCCACCGAAGCACCCATGCCCGGTGAGAACCTGCTTCAGGCGGAAGGTGAGGACGCCGTGACGCCTCTCTATCCACTCCTCAAAGAGGGGACTTACCGCCGCAATTGTGGCGAGCCCAGCACTGGGTTGCGACAATCGTACCCGCCATGTCGCCATGAGATCACACCGGAGCTCTGTCCGCCGTGCCGCGATTTGTCGCGGCAGCGGAGTTTCGCCCCGGCGTTTCGCCTCCTCGCGCCACTCCCACATGCTGTTGTATAACCTTACGAGTACATTTACAATAAAATAATATTTTTTGATCACAAAGAATCTCAGTAGCATTGAAATAAAACTAAACCTTTTATTTTTCCGTCAGAAATTTATAAACTAAACCGATTAGAGTACGAAAATGCTGAATATTTTTTTTTTCTTTATAGCATTGTTAGTTTTATAACCTTACATTTACGGTAAAATTCTATATTTTCATCACAAAGAATCTCAGTAGAATTGAAATACTTAAACCTTTTATTTTTCCATGTGAAAAGTGATAAACGAAACCAATTGGAGTACGAAAATGCTGAAGATTTGTTTTTTTTTAACGTTAAACGTTTTCTGGGACGTATTGGAATTGAATATGAAAATCGTTCGATTAAGGCTCTTTACAGCCCATTCGGCTCTCACACGTTGGAGCTATCCTATAAAAAAAACCATTAAAATACGGCTACTATTTAAAATAGAAAACATTAAGCAATACGACAAATTTTTGCTTCTATAATTCCTAAAGCCCTTCCTCAGTAAACATAATGTCTTTTAATCCCTATGATGTGGAAGGTCCGCTCAAATATCAACATAAAACTTATCGGTTAAATAAACCTAATAGGTACACAGTAAAGTAGTTTTCCCGTAAAAGGGTATTTGAGCAAATAATGGTACAGTCGTCGACAAAATGAACCGCAACTAATACAATTTGTCGACGATTTGGGTCCATTCGGTCATTCCTACAAATTTTTCTTAATTTCCTAACTGTGTTCCTTTTTGGCGCTATTACCCGTGGGAAGGAAAAAGAAACAAAAACTCCAAAAGGAAATATGAGTTCTGTATGGTATAATTTAATATTTAAGGACATTTTTCACTCTAGGGACGTCTTCGACCCATTTAACCCTTTTGCGAACCCTCAACAATCTGTTACTGTAGCAGCCATGTTATTTATCATGAATGAAAAACTAGTTAGTGTTTGTAATGTTTGAGAGTGTAAGTCATTCTTTAGACAAATTATTCGCAGATGCGTCGTCTGGGACATTAAACAAATCTTTATGTCTTGGACAAATGGCACTGCTTTCATTCCCCAAAATGTATTTACTTAAAACCCGTAGGTACTGTGGAAATGGAATTAAAATTAGTTATAACCGTGCGTAGAGACATAAATTAGAAATTTTAATTCGCCTGGTGCGGTCACTACACTGTTAGGTACTCATAAATTATTCATAACTGTCGGAAATTAAATGTTACGACAATAGTACTTCACGAAAAAATCATTAGAATGTTCTACAAGTGAATTAAGTAATTTTCTATACCGGAATATTAATTCTCACCTACAATTATTTCGTAATTATTTTTCGCGATTATGAATTGACAGCTAAAGGAACGTTTTCGCATGGCTTTCAGTCTTAGCCTTTTTTATTCGATTTTTTTAAATACACCTCTGCCTAACTAACCCTTCGGAAAAACAAGCGTGATTGTATGTGATAAATGTTAGTTAAATCTTTGAAAAATATAATATTTATTATAATATTTAGGTGTCATAATAAGGCTGGCCTTCCTTTCGTCGTAAATTAATTATTTATTATATATCAGACATCATTTTTAGTCCATAGTTTTACATAAATACTTTATAGAATACAATTTTTACCTGCCCCAAGCCTGATAGACAGGTGTATGTAATGCTTGCCACTGCTGCAAGAAAGGCCCGTCTCACCTGTTGGCAACAACGGTAAGAAGACTGTTACCGCTACCACGCACTCTATTCGCCATCGAGGTCGCCCTCTTGCGCATGCTGGCATAAAAACAGTCAATGCGGACTTTTGCGAACATTCCCGATGCGCTGCAGAAGCGAGGCAGCCGCAGCAGCACCCTCAGCGCGTTGTTATATTGAACGCGGAGAGCGCTGTAGGAGTTCTGCAAATATGACACCCACAGACTACTCGTATAAAAAGATGTGCAGTAAACTTGAAACAAGGTTATCTTCACATCCTTGGAGCTACGAGCGAACCTGCGGGCAACAACTCACCGACAACGCCCTCCTTTCTCGCTCAATATCAGCGTCGTCCTTTAGGCCAGACGTCACAATAAGGCCCAAATAGTTAAACGTATGTACCCGCTCCAAGGGCGCCCCACATAGCCTTACTGGTGGAACCTCTGCCGGACAATTAGAACCCGCATAGCACCGCATTATCTTTAGACAATATTATAAATGCACTGATTTTTTAAACAGATTTTATATGCCTACGAGGTTGAACAATATACATTAAATAAACATTTCCATTCAATGTTAGAAATATTATATCTAGCAATTTGGCATATTTATTTTTTATTTTTTTATGACTGCCTACGTCTCACCGTCAGTAGTTCAAGGGCAATGACAATTATTAGAATCATATAAACGACTATTTTGATTGCATTTCCATAGTTGAAGACTCAATTCCAGTTGATAGTCATCTTAAATCGTAAAATCAATAACGTTCAAGTTAATGAGTTTCCACAAAATGCACCCTGAATACAGGAACCAAACTTTCCGTTTAATAAAGTTAATACTATAAGTGGAGTTGGTAAGTTCATTGAGTACTATGGATGGGTAAGTGCTTTATTTAAATATCTTAAAGAGTAAAATGTTCGCTCTACTTTGCTAATAATGTCTTTAACATAGTTGAGATACTACTTCCATGAAAATTACTTTCACAAATCATTTATTTTTCGGTGTTTAGTCATGTTACCTACCCCACACCAATTCGTTTACCACTACTTACTATGTAAACAACAAAGACAGGAAGTATTACAAAATCATCAAGTTACACAAAGTGGATTAAATTTATATAGGACTACCTGACACTTACCCTATCTGTTAAAAGACGAATTTTCAAATAAATTGAGATCCTCCTCCTTTTGAATTCGGTTAAAAACTGTATTTGTGTTGATACTCACCAAGCATTCTGATGACTCTTCTCTGTGATGCTCCATGCCTGTACTGCATTTGACCACTCGCTCTCTCACTACTGTCCACCGAGAGCTTCTTCAGGGGATGCAACACTCGAGAGGTCCGCAACTTAATGCCTATCAACGCGTACAACACTGATATCATCGACATCGGCACTACGAAGAACACGAAACTAGATATAACAAACACTTGATGAACTCCTACACCCTTCACTGTACACGCGCTCAGGTTCATACCATTATCCACATACGAAACTATTCCGAACTGCATCGCTTGCGGCACCGCCGTACACAACGCACACACCCATATAGCTATTATAAACCGCACGGCCCTTGACAGCTTCGACATCGTGTGTGACATGAAAGGTCGACATATCGCTATGTACCGCTCCACCGTGAACGCGGTTATTGTCAACACTGTAGCGTTAGCTGACGTCTCGGACGCCAGCCCTATAGCGATGCAGTGCGCCTCGCCCAACGGGTACGTATCTGGATTCCACAATCTATGCACTTCAAACGGTAAGCCACAAACTAATAATATGAGATCTGAGATTGCTAGACTGAACAGGTAGAAGTTGGTGGCGGTGTGCATGGAGCGGTTCCTCGCGATGACCACGCAGGTACTGGTGTTGCCGAGGATGCCGGCCACGAAGATGATGACGTAGGTGACTGTGAGCGGCACCACCAGGTCCAGCGCGTACTGCTCATCGTAGGCCGCGGGATGGCTCGTCACGTTGGTCGTGTTCATCACGAACGGGTCTTCATACTCGTCGATGCTCGGAGGCACTGGCAATGTCATTTTACCTGCGAACAAGAATAACTTGTTTACATCAAAACACAAACATAAACCCCTCTACAAATAAAAATACTGAGGCAGGGGTTAAAGTCCTGCGCGGAACCAGTTCATGTGTTTGTTTGTAAGAAGTTGAGACAATTATAAAGTCCATCAGTACTGGTGTAAATGATGACTATGGTCCATGAACCGATATGTTCACACTGCTACATTATACTTTAACTACAATGAGTTAAAGTATAATGTAGCAGTGTGAACATATCGGTTAGCTGCACGTAAACATCTTGAAGGTCACTCACTAATTGACCGTTAACACGACCAAATTACTGATTAGAACACGATTAACTGTTTTGATGGGGGTGGATACACATGACGTAATCAATCTTCTAATTCAACCGTTTCTTAGAGAGAATGTTACACCGCAATGTGACAAAAAATTTCGTAAATAAAACAAAATTATTGGACTGAGTAACATTGGCTTAACTCACTTCTTCTAACCAGTTATAGGTACATAAGCTTTTAAAGTAATTTTTAATTCTACAGAGCCTAGTCTGAGGTCAACGCTCTGGAGGTCAGCACGAGTAGAATAGTATCTGTTTTTTTTTTTTGTGGGGCTTCTCGTAGTTAATACTGAAAAGATTGTTACTACTTAAACGGATTGTGGCCCGGCGAGTTCTAAAAAGTTACCTTTTTAGGCCTCCAGCCGGGGCTTATTATACTTAAAATAGTATCTGTCTTGTCACGTTTGTATTTATACCTATACCTACTAAGTCGATCTAATCGCTTCTGAAAATCCGATTGGGAAATAGTGCAATTTTCTCGTAAGGCATAAAACAAATGACGCATGTTATACCTACTGTCTAAATAATAATAAGATTTGTAGTGATTTTAAACACTAAATTATGAATTTGAAAGTATCTAATTTGCCTCAAATGATTTAATATCAGTATAGTTACGATTAAAAAGTATCTCATTTGATGATTTTACTGTTGTTGAAAAAGTACTAGTTTTATATCGGATTGGAATGGAAATACGATGTTGGGGTATTCGCCTAGTTTTCCAAGTCAATTCTCTCCGAGTTTCGAAAGTAAAAAGTTGTCTTCAAGAGGTCTATATTATTATTATGTTGAATACATTATTAAATTGTTTGAA
This sequence comes from Aporophyla lueneburgensis, assembly GCA_932294355.1. Lineage (NCBI taxonomy): Eukaryota > Metazoa > Arthropoda > Insecta > Lepidoptera > Noctuidae > Aporophyla > Aporophyla lueneburgensis. Next base: position 11,645,055 of record OW028746.1, on the reverse strand, counting down.
GGTCAATTCTCGTAATTAAAAACGTTCAAAATCTAGTCGCAGTCATCACGGCGACAATCAGATGTCAAAAACATGTCAAAAATAAATGGGAAATCGAGGTATTTTTGACAGATTGAGACTTAGATTAGACTGTGAATGTTCTTAAAATTACGAGAATTTTCCTTTAGCATTGTGTGTACCCACACACAATGCTAAAGAGTTTAAATTCATAAATATTTATACTGAAAAAGGCATGTTTATTTCACTACTAATGATATTGTTTATCGTAAACCTAATAAGCACCTACTAACTTCTCATAATTTATTTTGTTTTTGTAACAGCCGAACATGTATTTATTGAGTTTGCAACAATCTAAGATGTATTAAAGACATTCTCCATAACACTTATTAATACAAAACATAAGGTGAGCAATCCTCAGGGAAATCAATATAAGTAATTGGAACCCTTAAAGCAATCAACAAATAACGAATTGGTAAACCAATCGTATGTCCTTGAGGTAGTGTTCATTTTGTCAACCATCAACACATTTTAGATAATTTACATAGTGCAAGGAAGGAAGAAAAAGTAGGTATAGTATTTTATTTTATCTTGGTTAAGCTTATTTATTGCTACTTTTTTTTATTCCGCTTAATAGTTTAAATATCACAAAATCTAGTTTCGATAGAAACTAGATTTCGTGTCATTTGAATGTCGTAACTGTCAAAAAATGTTAAGTTATTTTTTTTTTATTAACGCCTTTGAGATTAGATTTTTAAGAATGACATTGACCTCGGACATAAAATTATGGTACCAAATGTTTTTTTAAATATTTATTTATTCCTGTAACACCGTATAAACGAAGAGATACACATACATACATATAATCTCACCGTCTTCCCATGTGGGTTAGCAGAAACTACAGAATGCCTCCTTTTACGAACCTTGTAAACTCCGTTTATTTCGTTTACGTTCATACATCTGGTCATACGCATATTCTATGACCGGTTGCGAGTACTACTACGCATCGGACCTCTCTGGAGATCACGAATACTTGATATATGTATAGGTTAGTACTTGTAGATAGGTTACTGTATATGTCCTTCTCCTTCTAGAGCGTCTTGGCGTTTTCACTCACATCTGCTTTGTAAACAAAGAGATGTGTAAACGTAACCGCGACATAAACGAATGTCTTAGTAAGGCACCTGCAGGCGGGCGCGAGGTGAATTGCGTGAAAGTCAATTCCCATTAACTTTCACGCAATTTTTTTAATTAGAGTCACATAGCGCCGTCTGCGGCAGCATTTCTAGACAGTCTTTAAAAATAAATATTTTTTATAAAGTATGAAAACGACAGTTTTCTGTCTAGCTAATAAAAATAATTTCCGGTATTTTAACCTTGATCTTGTTGACACTCGTCTTCATAAAACACCGGAAAACTTCAAAGTAACTGGCCAAAGTAGATTGACGAGTTAAATTTATAGACACTGACATACGATCTATTTTGGAGTAAATAGATTCTGTATGAAGTAGTAGTGAAGAGCTCTATAATACAAAATGTTCGGCCTCCCTTTTACTCGCGTCTGAATTATTGCACAAAACTGTACCCTTGTCAAAACTTTCAGCCTTTGCCACTGCCTGTTGTTAAAATATTATAAGTAACGATTATCATAGTTCAAAGTTAAAGGCCGTATAGTTTTAAAAAGATATAAGCCAGAACTAATAAGTAAAAAGTGCACCAACATTGTGTAAAATATTTATATAAACTCAACCTACGGAAATACAGGCTGGTTTTTTTTTTATGTAAATCAATTCAAAAGTTAACATTTATTAAGAGTAACATAAATATTTGTAAGGAGGCAAACCACTAGGTTTGCCTCCTTATACTACCTCTGACAAAGCAAGGAAGCCGTCTACAAAATAAAAAAATATAAATCGTTTCTTTTGAAGAATCTTTTCATAGAGAATACGCGCTAATCAAAGCATATTTGTACTTAATGTCAATATTACGACTCCATTGTTTTACAAATAATTTGCTATTTTATTATCCCTTTGTAGTTCGAACAATAAAAGGCGATACGTTTGGTAATGAAACGTTAATGACGTCATAAATGTGGTTCGCACAATAAACTACAGTATACGAGAAGGCGTACGTAGATAACACGTGCTTCTAAACATGTTTGTTATGCTAGATAGACATGAAAACAAACATATCACCGCAAATGGTATTCAAAATCAAAATCAAAAGTCATTTATTCAAACTAGACTGAGAGTCAGCACTTTTTGAACGTCAAACTAACATAAGACATTCCCCTCAAAACGCCCGCCCTTCAAAATTTCCTAGTGCTTTAGCTGGGAAGAAGTGGCGGAACAAACTCCCCAGCAGCACAGCTGTCTGTTAAGTTAGAAGAACTTGATTCTATACAATATGGTGTAAGTAATTAAAATTATAAAACAAAACAAAATATTGTTATGTGCAGGTAGGCAAACCAACGGAGTTGTTTGAAAAAGTTACCGTGGTCCAGGCATAGGCAACTGAAGGAACACGGATGGGTTTTTGTCAGTAAAAGTCTGACACGCCCTGCCGCTCCACCCAGAGTGGGAGACGTCATTTGATGATATCCCACCCACAAAAAAAAGGTAGGTAAACCAAACTCATTGGAGCACCAGAATGTTGAAGATTTTCTTTGGCTTTATAATTTTTAACGTTTTCTGAGACGTATTTGAATCTATATACTATACCTATATTATACAGCTGAAGAGGTTAAATAAATAAACAATTCTTTCCGTGGCTTTTTTTATTTGTATTATAGCACTTACATAGCTTCAGTTCGATAACCGATGACAAATGAATAGTAATCATTTAGTTACCCAACTAACACAAAAACTAAAAATAAATCGATTCTTCAAACGTCTAGTGAATCAAATAAACCAATTGGAGTTATTTTTAGAAATATTCTCATATCAATTTAAGCCTTTTGCGTAGGAAATTTATGATTCTACTTAGATTAGCTTGGAAATACAAACAATACTACTACTGATTGCACGGTATGTTCCATGTCCCAGAACTTATTCAAAAAGTTGCAGCCAGCAACTATATTTATATTTCATGTTCTACATTCACAAGCAAGAATATTATGAAATTTCCTATCTTTGAGGTTTAATTTTTCGAGAATAAATACAATTGACGTAGATTGACATCACGAATAGAGAACTGCCTTGTTCAGGCACGTCGTGAATGCAGTATTACCAGCCAGTTAAATGACTGCAATAATCAGCTCAAAACACTCACGCTAAATATAACCTGGGTAAACCCAGGGCGCCGCTGGGATTACCCCATACCTGGGTATCTGATAAACAGAATCGAGATTCAATAAAAAACGAACAAAAAGTATTTATATAAAAAGTTAGGTTTGTAAGCGAAATTAAATGCGAATTTTCCGTGGCGTACCATGTGCATTTTAATTAGTAATTTAAATTTTTAACATAACCTGTTTTTATTCTGGCAACTTTTGGTTGACGATATTTTTATTGTGTAAACACGCTGTCTTCAATAAGTACCGGTCTTGTACACGTTCAACGTTTACTAGGGGCTGCTTCGACCGTAAAAGTTACTGGCTGGCTCTACCTACCAGTTTTCCAATATTTTGTTGTAAATATCTGCTTATTTATTAATTTATTTAATACTTAAAGTACACAAATGTACAGATGCGGACTTAACGCCATGGGCTATATTTAGCAAGCTTTTTAGTACCAGAAAGATCAATGGCATACGAATGAGAAACAACGGAGAATCAATGTTCACTCACTGAATCAGTGTTTGAGAATCATTTTTAAATAGTCTTTGAAAGTTTAGGTTCAGAAAAAAAAACATGATCGGTACATCATTTACTAGAGAATGGGCAGCAGCGTTCTCTATGCATTTTATCACTATACTGCGATCCAACCCACCTGCCAAGCGTAGCGATTATGGCAAAGCCCCCCAAATTGGGGAAGGCCTATGTCCAGCAGTGGACGTCTTACGGCTGAAATGATGATGATGATGATGATGATATTGAACGATTCACAATACGATGAACTGTAACTTGCTTGATGATTAACAAATCCGGAACAGGGTCAACTTCAAGCAGATTCAAGTTATTCAGTTTTATTAATCGATGCTTCAATGACATGAGCTGTTGAGATTAGGAAAAAATAAAATTAGATAGTTAATGATTGGTATGCTCATTATAAGACTTGAAATTCTGCCTTTTTTAGTATCAACAACGTAGGTTTTAAGAATGGTTAAAAACCGGCCAAGTGCGAGTCGGACTCGTGCACCGAGGGTTCCGTACAAACCTGTAGGTATCCTTGGTTTATGCATAAGGTTTATGTTTATGAATTTAAATGTTTTAATTTTTATATTTGAGTTGATTGAATGAAAGGTAAATTGCGGTTTACGATTTAAGACGTATTAAAAAAAAACTACTCACTGGATTTCGTTCAAACCAATTTTCGTTGGAAGTTTATATGGTTATGTACATCATATATTTTTTTTAGTTTTATCATTCTCTTATTTTAGACGTTACGGGGGGGGGGGGGACACACATTTTACCACTTTGGAAGTGTCTCTCGCGCAAAATATTCAGTTTAGAAAAAATTATATTAGAAACCTCAACACCATTTTTGAAGACCTATTCCTAGTTACCCCACACGTATGGGTTCGATGAAAAAAAAATTTTTGAGTTTCAGTTCTATGTATGGGGAACCCCAAAATTTATTGTTTTTTTTTCTATTTTAGTGTGAAAATCTTAATGCGGTTTACAGAATACATCTACTTACCGAGTTTCAACAGCATTGCTCTTATAGTTTCGGAGAAAAGTGGCTGTGACATGCGGACGTACAGACAGACAGACAGACATGACGAATCTATAAGGGTTCCGTTTTTGGCCATTTGGCAACGGAACCCTAAAAATGAATCACACAAAGCTGCGAAAGAAAAGTTAGCATAATCAGGCTATAATGTTCCCACTATCTGTAAAGGCCTCCTCTTGATGAGACAGAGTGGACCGTCCACCACGCGGGTCCAGTGCGGGTTGATAGATGTTACATGGCTTCGTATTTTCAGTTCTAAGACAAGCCGGTTCCTTACAATATGCCTTCCAATACGCGGTCGCTACTCCAGAACCTTCCGGCCCCATCGGCCATCTGTTCTGCGGGTAATGTACCCTGCCCATAGCCACTTAAGTAGGGCAATTTTTTGGACTATGTCGGTGACCTTGGTTGTCCTATGGATCTACGGATCTCTTCATATTTTATTCGATCGCCTAGGGAAACTCCAAGTCTCCCCCTTTGAGTAACTTTCAGCCTTCTGATGAGCCCATTGTGAGCGACCACGTTTCAGTGTTATAGATCATCACTGTTCTACGGTAACGGGGGTTTACTAATATTATGCGAGATGTGATCCCACGCAAGCCTAAAATAAGGTACTATGAGGCAGTAAGAATTTCTATCAAGTGTAAAGGGCGGTGTCGGCTAGCAACTAAATTATCTTTATGAGTTTCAATGAGGACTATAGTCCAGAAAGAGGATCGATTTGTTTTTCTATTCCAAACGAAACAGCACACATTTCTACAGAAAAATTAAAAGATTGATGAATAAACACAATCAGACATGAAACAAATTTCGGTCACCGCAATAAACAGCGAAATACTTTCTACGGGTTTACACGTACGGCTTTCGAATATTTCTTTATCCATAAAATATTTTATCATGAAACCTAAATGTGTTTGGGCGATCCCTTAACCCCTTATTTATCGGCGATGGCTCTCTCGCGACTTAAGGTGGGGAGAGCCTTATAAAGGTTACTGAACATATTACCGCTCGTATCCTGTTCTACCGGGAGGTAAATGGGCTATAGCTTTACGATATTTGGCGCTATTTTCTTATGTAAAGTGTTTGGAGAAAGATTGATTTTCAATGTTGTATTTCATTTTTACGACACGAAAAGATTATTTGTGTACCTACTTTTAAAGTTTATTTACACTTACTTAGTTATTTCAGTAATGTGTAATTTTGCACTATGCTTTCATATAACTAATTTCTAGTTACACTTACCTATTAAAAGTACGTAAATCCGCGTATTTTTGATATTGAGATGAAAATGTTGCAGATATACAATATATGTAAATACAATATGTAGAGAACCTTTCTATATTCTTCAATATTATTTGTACATATTCGTCCCTAGTTAGTAAACCTAATTTATTAGTTTTTGTTTTAATTAATTGTGTTTAAACTATTTTCAAATAGCCAATTGGAATGATTCGTCAAATCAATACGAATGACCTCCAGCCTACTTAACATGATTTATAAAAAGAAATTCTATACTTTAATTAATAGACACCAAATTTTAGACATTTAAGTTAGACCAAACTCAAAACTAATTCAGTGTTTATAACAATGTAAAATTCAAATTCAGCGAGGGTAGGGTCTAACCTCAAACATTCATGCCTCCCTAACTGAATTTTGAAAATAAATCAGAAGTTTTATTTGGTACCAATCCCACACCGGCAGCAAATCATCCTAACGGCTGGACCATAAAATGTAATAACCAAGTTGCAAAAAAAAACTTTAAAATAATACCAGTTCTTTCCGCGTTTATAAAGTTGAAAGAATTCGAGGTTACAAGTTCCAACTGTTGTAACTTAATATACAAAAGTAGAGCAATCTGGTTAAAAATCAACCTTGACTTTGTAACGGGATTAATTAATTAATTCATCAGATAGGTATCGATTAATTCATGTAACATGTGAATAACTAATTATCAAACCAGATAAATTGATTTATTGGTATAAGTACCAGGAAAAAGTTTCTTTTCTGACATCGTCAATATGGACAATTTAATTTATGCATATTAAACTTAATTCAAGATCATCGAAATATCAATTATTCTAAGATCAAGTAAGTGAAGTCTCATATGTGGTTATAAAAGATGGATTATAATGTAGGTAATCTGCCTGATTTTTAAAAGACTTAAAATGTTCAATATACCTTAGGATGCCTAATAGCAAGGACCGATGCCTGCCAGGGCCGCGGATTTGTCCGATAGAGTTACCTTGGCCCTGGTACAGGCAAATGAAGGCTACGTGTTTGTTTTAGTCAGTAAAAGTTTGTCACGCCCTCCCGTTCCGCCCAGAACGGGAGACGTCATTTGATGATTCACAAACCAGAAAAAAACGATTCCTAATAACTACCTAGTTGTCGTAGACCCAAGGTCACACGTATGACAATATACTAAAGCCTCTTATGCAGAAAAAGACTGTCTATGTTATAAACTTGTAACGTAATGCTTAAGTTATAAGACTGCCCTATTAACTTGACCCACAGTCAAGTAAAACATAAACACATCTTAAAATTTTACAGATGTACTCGTGATTTACTTGAGTTTTATACTACAATCAATAGCTATATACATAAAATGGAATCCGTAGAAAAATAATAAAATGTATCCAACGAAGGTTCAATAAAATAAAGAATTTGACAGAATATCTTTGAAACGGAACAAAATTTGATGACCAGCGTCACGAGATTTTGCAGAGTTCCGCGCAACATCGGTCTAGGTTATTCTCGTATTTCATTAGAAGTGGTTTGTTTATAGGGATTAACTTTTATTCTTCTTCTTTTTCTTGAAGGAATACCTGATAATGATTATGTCACACGTCCATATAGAATGGAAAAGTAATACAGGTTAAAAATCTTCAAAAGGCGCAAATGTTCCAATCTTATTGGAACTTATAGGTTCAATCCGTTTGGGGTTCAAATTCTAGAACTATGGGGTCCACTTATTTTTTGGAGACATTACCAAGCGGTTGGTTGACTTTTCACACGACCATCTTTATCTTTATCTTTATCTTTATTTTTTTTCTCTCTTCACAAAGGTTCACATACATAGCATAGAGACAGGAATTATATAATTTTAACAAAAGTTCACAAACATGATCCTTTGTGAGAGACTGGCGTCCATACTAGGATACCCTGTGTGACGGATCACCAGGCTCTCACCCCGAACTTAATCTAATCAACAATACAGTGGTCAATTTTAAAACTCTAGCAACATATATATTTATGGAGGAAAAAAAAAAAACACACATGTTTAAATTAACTAACCAAAAAAAAAAAAACTGAATAATAAAAAAGGTATAGTGTTATTAGTGAGTAGTGTGTGAGTTAAGTGTAAGGAGAGATAGAATGATGGTGTGAGTGTGTAGGTTGTGTGTGGAGAGATAGAATGATGGTGTGGTGTGTTTGTTACAGTCAAGAATATCAAATATCACGACGGAATAATGAGTAGCTGCTCCGTGCTATCATAGTCTAATTTTTGTAGCCAGGTTGTTAGTATTGTTTTGCAACGTTGCTTGGGTAGGGAATAAATTGACAAAATTCCGTTAATTTTGTTATATAAGTAACTTCCAAGAAAATCAAAGTGTCGACGGGAGAAAACAGTTTGGAATCGAGTAGTTGGACAAACTGCGTCTTTACGTCGTTTACCTTCAAATAGAGCAGGATTATAAGTAAGAAGAGAATGCTTGCGCAAGATCATATTTAAAATAAAAAGTTGACGTACAGTTAGCACTCCAGTTCTCTCATACAGTTCCCTGGTGGGAAATAAGAAAGGCAGGAAATTACTCACCTTTAAGACAGCCCTTTGTGCACGCTCGATCCCAAGCATTGATGTTTTCGTCGCACCTCCCCAGACAGTTATGCAGTACGAGATTAGCGATTGGCATAACGCAAAATAGACTGATCTTAATACGCTAGAGTCCGCCACATGACGAAGATTTTTAAACACAAATATTAGCTTACGAATTCTTGTGGAAAGAGCATCTATGTGCGGGTGAAAGCTTAGTTTGCTATCTAGCATGACTCCCAAGTATTTTATTGACTCTGTTTTAATAAGGTGGGGACATAAACAATGAGCACTATAAGACTGAATGCATGAGGATGAATGAGCCGTAATTTTGAAATTGTCAAGAGAACTAGGAGGATTTTTTATATAGAAAGTAATATACTTTGTCTTATCAACATTGAGAGCGAGCCTATTATTAGCTAGCCATGATAATACCAAGTTGAACCCCATCTGCGCGCAACTGTAAACTTCGGGCCAGGTGTCGGCGTCAAACAAAAGCGCTGTGTCATCAGCGAAAGTTATGATTCTTCCACTGGGCATCTTGAGTTCACAGAGGTCGTTGATGAAAGTTAGAAATAAAGGGGGACCAAGGATACTGCCCTGTGGGACGCCGTGCACGACAGGAAGATCACTACTAGTCCACTCATCTACTTTAACTCTTTGGAACCTGTTGGTTAGGTAGTCAGAGAAAAGCTTTAATTGTGCATCCCTTACACCAAAGTTCTCCAATTTCTTCACCAACAGAGGGACGGAAACTGTGTCAAAGGCCTTGGCAAGGTCCATGAAGATCACTATTACCTTTTTGTTTTTGTCGAGGTTTTCAGAAACAAACTTAGTTAAACTGTGAATGGCATCGCTGGTCGACAAGCCCGATCGAAAACCGTACTGTGAAGGTGATAGCAGTGAGTTAGCTTCAAGGTAGTCGACCAGGCGCTTCTTCATGATCCTTTCCAATACCTTAGACAAAGCTGGGAGGATGGAAATTGGTCTATAGTTGTCGACACGGGTGCCGTCGCCAGTTTTGAAGATGGGTCGAATCTCCGCTATTTTCCAGGCGTTTGGGAATTTGCCAGATTCAATGGCAAGGTTGCAGATAAAAACGATTGGAGAAATGAGGGTCTGTCTATATCTCTTTACAATGCCGGTAGCGATGTTGTCATAGCCCACTGCGCAATCAGACTTAAGACTATGAATAATATTTTCAATCTCTTCCGGGTCCGTGGGGAAAAAAACCATCGAGTGGGACTGAATATTGTGTGGTGGTGTGGGGATATTGTTACCTGAACCGCAGCGGTCAGCGATAGTTTTGCCGATGTTAACAAAGAATTCATTGATTTTATTAGTAGAAGTAATAGGATCAAGGTTATTAATTAGCTGTCTGGATTCGTTTTTAGATTTTTGTGTGTAGGCAATGTCCTTTATTGTATTCCATAATGCTTTGTTGTTCGTTTTAGCCGCAGTCTGCAGTGCTAGTCTCTCATGCCCCCTTTTTATCTTTTTTAAAAGTTCGTTGCAAAAATTTCTGTATCTTTTATATGTTGTTATTATGGTTTGGTTGTTAGGATTTTTTTTTGCTTTTTGGTGCAGTTTGTCACGATTCCTCATACACCGCAATAATCCGGTTGTTATCCAAGGTTTAGTAATTTTCTTACGGTTCGACGTTTTTATAATTTGAGTGTTAGATTTTATGATTCTGTTGATGGAGTTAACGAAGTATTGGACAGCATGATCAACATCAGTCAATAAATACAAGTCATTAAAGTTGAGGTTCATCATTCCTTCGTCCATTTTTTCGTAATTAAGGCGTTTAATCACTCTATTGGTTTTATTCTGAGGTTTGCTTAAATCCAATATAAGGATGATGGCATCGTGGTCAGTGATAGAGGTTTCAGCCACGTAACAAGAAGCTGACAGTCGCGTTTTTAATATAATATGATCCAAGCATGTTTTTCTATGTGTAGGGAAAGTATAAGCCGGCAACATGCCATGGGATGCTAAAAGGTTAAGGTAATAAGCAGAATTGGAGTCTGTGTTAGTCTCCGTTATGTCCACATTGAGGTCCCCTATTAGGATAAAGTTTTTAAAATTAGAGATACTACTTAAAAAAACGTCAAGAGCAGTAAGAAAATTACTAAGGTTTTTGTAACCAGCAGGTCGGTAAACTGCTAGCATTGCCGTGTTCTGATCAATTTTGATCATTAAACAGTTACAATCAGAAATAGTAGGTTCCTCTATGCGCACGTCAAGGTTATTTTTGCAATAGATAACAACCCCCTCATTTTGGGTAAGGTTGTTGTTAGTTTTGTAATAATTGTAACCTTCAAGAAGTGGAATGCGGTGTGCACATGATAACCAGCATTCCGTCAAAATGATGAAGTCCCAATCTATTTGTGATCTTTGTAATAAAGTTAGTAAACCTGGAGTATTGCGAGTAATGCTTCTGATATTTTGGTGAATAATTTTAAGAGAAAGCTGAGAATCAGTTACTATATTTAAACAATTGTCAATCTTACAGATGGACGAACGTGCAATGGAAATACGGTCAAGGTCAGAGATTATATCTTTGGTACTATTGAATTTTAATATTAAGGAATAGTGACGTCATATTTATGTTGATGCTGCATAGATAACTTGTCAATAATAGTGCAAATAAAAATTTATTAAACGGAATGTCGTTATTTATCAAAACAATAAAAAACGTCATTGGGTTATGCATTGAGGGTATACGCTCGTGGGGCGCTTTGTAAAAGTAAAAGAACATAGTATGTAATAAAGTAGTAAATCGTTTGTCGTTGTCGGTACGTAAAAAATCATAGGTATAAAAAAATCTTAATTGTGGGGTATGCAGAGAAAATATCGGTGTAAAAAACTCGCCGCTTGGCCGTATTAGTACAGTTCGTGAATCGGAACATCGTAGATGTTGTAAACAAAGATAAATAGGCTTGAAGACTAAAGTTCTTTTCTCATTCGTTTTGTATTTATTATGAATTATAAGTTTAGTTTTGACTGTAAAAATGTATGGATAGTATAATAAGTTTTGTGTAATGATTAGTATAATTCGTGTGATGTAAGTGTTGAAGTGTTTATCTGTGAAGTGTATAGTACAATTATTGTTTATAATGGCGTTGTTAGGTATATCATAAAGTTGGAGATGGCACATATAGACGGTGAGTCATTGAGACTTTAACTTATGAAGATCTTCCTCGCTATCAATTCGAATGGGTCGAGATGACTCTTTTTCTTTTAAATAAATTTTGCCGTATGAATTCCAGAAACTGTGATACTTATTCTCATTTTTGAAGTTCTTCACAATATAGCGTAGTTTTTTGGCAGCAGGTGTTAAAAATTCGTCAATATAAATCGGCTGAGACTGAGACGCTGTGGCCATTTGAATATGTGAAGTATTCAACTTGTTGTTGTTGTTTTCCTTGTTGAATGTTCTACACTTTTTTATTAAATTGTTTTTCATGAACGTTGTCGTGAATTGAATTATTATAGGGTTTTTATTTTCGAGTTTAGTCTTGATTCGGTAGGCGTCGTAGACATCAGAGTCATTAATAGGCTGATCAATAATTTTTCCAATGTTTTGGACAATGGTGCGCAGGGTTTCTTTGTTTTCATTACGGTCTTTAGGGATATTATGAATTTCTATAGAAGCAGCTCGGGAATTCCGTTCCATTAGCTCAATTTTTGACTCTAAATAAGTTATCGTTTTTTTATTTTTCGCATTTTCGTGTTCTAATCCGCTCATTCGCTCCAAAAAAGAGTCGTATTTATCAGAGACAAACTGTAGGTCTTTCTTAATATCATCGGTGCGTTCTTGAATGGTGTGCATAACTGAGTGGAGTTGGTCTAGTTTGTGATTTTGCTGTTGTTGGAAACTTTCGAACAAAGCCTTAATTTCAGCTACAGATGCTTGGAAATCAAGTGTTTCGTCGAATTTTCTCTTAAATCTTTGCGTAATGTTCCCTGAACCTTCAGATTTTTCACGAAGAATCGAAGAAATTTCAGTTTGGAGATCACAACCACCCAAATCTATCTTAGCCAAATTGGGATCTGACGAAGAAAAATGCATATGTGCCGCCGGCACCGGTGTTGTTGGCGGCGGTGTGCGTTGCGTTGCCATATTAGCGGACAGTCAACTGTGTGTTTGTAGTGCGTTGTGAGCGTTGGCGTCTACACAGCAGGGCGGGTCCAACTTACTTGCAAGTGTGGTGATTTGCTGTTGAGGAGCGCTATGTGTGTGTGCTGGTTACGCTACTCACGTAGTTTGTACTTCCCACTGGGTCTGTGCGCCTGGTACTTTTGTTTCACTCGTGAATTTAAATTTTGATTTAAATTTTATTTATTTATTAAATTTAAATAATAACGGAGAGTAATCGTAACTGTAGACACGACCGAGCACATCGGCGATCCGGGGGGAGAGGACCATAAAGCTGGCTTATTTTTTGGCCAATGATAAATATAAACTGCTTTTAATTAAAATAAAATTTATATCCCGTGAAGTTCTTTTACTGTTTACAAGGCAGATGTGAGTGGAAACACCGGGAGGGGACGCCCTAGGAGAACATATAGTGGCCTTAATGGTGATGTTCGTCAGAAAGGTCAGGTGCGTAGTACTCGCAACCGGCGTGTGTGTATGACCAATTGTATGAACCTAAACGAGGCAAAAGGAGTGTGTAGAGATCGTAGCAGGTGGCGTTCTGTGGTTTCTGCCTACCTCCATGGGAAAAATGAATAATTATATGATGATTATTTTACTGTTATAAAACAAAAATACGATGTTTGAGGGGATCGTCACCTTTCTGGTAAATGGTTATAAACTATACATACAGATATACAGATGGACATAACCTCAGGTCAAATGGTCGCAGCGATTAATGAAGATAAAATGAGTCATACGACACCGGTTTGGAAATTTGGAACAAGTAACTAATTTTAGCTATAAAACTTGTTATCTGGCTGAGAATAGAAGATTCTTATTTATTTTACCATCGATTTATTTATTTATTTACTCAAAACAATGGATTATGGTACACGTTGGAAATACAGTAATACAAAATAAGTACTATTTATACAAACGTGTGGGTGAGCACTGCTCTCCTAGCGAGGTTATGACAACCTGTGTTAAGGAGATTTACGCGGATGATTTGACACCTGCCAATATTAAACTGTTATGGGTTCCCTAGAGGCCTACCTAGACCTACATAAGTTCCCGCAGTCCCTACTTAAAAAGGTGCGAAGAGTGCATGTTTGTGTAGCTCATATCGGTGTTTTGTAGTGTTCTACAATTGATTTAGGTCGGTGAACACACTTTTTATTTTTCTCTTTTGCCTCTATAATTCATATGATAATCTCATGCATACCTGTTATTTGCATGGTTACTGAAGTGCCAATTTTAGATGTTATTTAATTTGAATTGTAAGAGACTGTGCTGTTGGTGTGTTTATTATAAATAAAAAAGTTAAATTTTAAAAACCCCCAAGCCAACCAAAAACTTTTAAATGTAAAACGAAAACGTATTAGCCCTTTAAAATCGAAACAGCTGAATCAAAGGATCGAAACGGCTGAACCGACTTTGATAAAACACGTCTAAGAACCACGTCTAAAAAACTCAACTTTAATTAAAAAAAATCGTACCCAAATCGGTACACGCGTTTAAAAGCAACGCTGCCACACAGACAGACAAACATAGCCGTCAAACTTATAACACCCCGCTTTTTGCTTCGGGGTTAAAAATTGCGGTCCCAGCAAATAAACATTATTTTCTATTACAGGGATCTCGTACTTTTAATCTTCGTTTCCATTACTGCCACCTATTGGATTTCAGTCGTCGAAATTGCCGCACTTAATGAAAGTAACATGAAGTAATGTTTGGGATCGATTCGAATCTAATTAAAGTGAGGGACTGAAGGTGACATCTACTCTGATCACTGATCCCACCCTCAGACACAACAATAAGGTCAGTGCCATTTAAAATCTATCAGATAAGATCTATAAAATGGGTGTGTCTTAGAAACAAATTTATATATTAACTAGCTTTTGCCAGCGGCTTCGCCCGCGTGGAGGTCGGATATTATCCCGCGAGAACATACTACCGGGATAAAAAGTAGCCTTTGTCCTTTCTCAGGCTCTAAACTAACTACTACTAGACTAAATTTCATTTAAATCGGTTTAGTTGTTTTAGCAGGAAAGCGAGTCAGACAGACAGACAGACAGACCGACAGACAGAGTTACTTTTGCATTTATAATATTAGTGTATAAGTGTATATTAATACGAGCAAAAACTTTGTGGCCCTGCTTACGAAAGTCTGGTACAATTAAACATTATATGGAGAAGGAAAGCAAAAAGCTAATATTTTATTAAATAATGCATTAGAAATACATTAAGTTTGAAATGAATTATGGTCGAATTTCGACAACTGGGCGACACTAGTTCAAATAAATTGATATTCTAACTCTGTCTTCTCTTTAGAAAGTATTTTGTATTTTCGCATAAACTTTTCATAATAAAAAAGTATTTTCCATTATATAGTAACAATGAAATTGTGATGTCATTTCTTATAAACAGTATCCGCTTTTATAACAAGTTGCCAAAGTTAGTTACGGAACCTAGCGATGAAAAGCTCAAAACTTACATCAAACGTGTCCTTATCAAAAAGCATATTATAAGATTAAAGACTACGTTAAAGACAAGTAAGTTAGGCAAATCCTTCTGCATATGCGGCTTCTCTGGTACCACTGTACTTTAACGGCGTACCTAACTATTAAATGAGTATTAACTGCTCCAAAGTTACGATATTTATTATATTTTAGAATATTCATAGACATACTTAATTTTCTCATTATTTGACATTATATAGCTTGGTACAATTTTAATTTCAACTCTTTATTAGTGGTTGTAACGGCAATCTTGTAACTTGTTTATATTTTTAAATTATATTTTTAAAGATTATTTTATATTTTATGGATGTGAGAACGATAGGCTTTATTGACTACTAATACTAGTTGATTTGTTGACCATTTACTATTTTATAAACACTGTTATTTGAAAACATTATATAAGTCAATTATTTCTAAAAGAGTAACCGTGGAGTTTCTTTCTGGCTCGTCTCCATATGTTACCTATTGGAACCGTAAACATACACCAAACTTCTGACGTTTCATAAGTATCCATGTAGGTTTAAAATATAATATTAATAAATAAAATATTTTGATATATTATATAATTAGACAATTCCACAAAAATTATTGCGTAGCCATAGAAAATATTTCCTAATTTAAACATACGCGAACGCCACGTTCTGAATTTGGAGCTAAAAATAAAAAGTTAAGAGAGTAAATTGAAAGCGGTAAATATAGAAAATGCCCAAAATAACTGCTGGAGTAGATGGCTTATGCCTTTTTTGTTATGAACAATATTCACGAAACATAAGTGCGAGCTGTCACAACAGCGATTAAGTAGTTTAACGTTGGAATAGCAGGATCATCTTCACCCCTGATAATATCTTATTGCGAACACTAATCCCGGCGGATTGGCAGGCTCTAAGCCTGGCTAAGTTTAGGCGATCCCTACCGTATTCATGTTGTGTACATTTCTGTGTTTTCTTTCTGCTTCTTTTGTTTTTTCCTGCGTGCTTACTAATATAGTTGTCTGTACATGATTATCACTAACATCAACATGGAATTAATTTATGAAATAATTTATTTTACTATTCATATACCATTTTCTCACGCCTCTTATGAACTCTTTCTTCCATACTTCTCTATTAGTCATCATCTCTGTAACCACTCCCTTTCTAGCCACATCATTTTTCACACAGCCTATCCGTCGTTGCATTTTTCTTCCTCTATTCTTAATACCCATCCACATTCATATTCAAAACTTTCCTCACAACATTATTTACATGTGTATCATCATCTGCCCAGCCTTTTTCTTCTCAACTATGTTGGGGTCAGCTTCCAGTCTAACCAGATGCAGCTGAAAATCAGTATTTTACATGAACTAGGAAGTGTTTACCTAACAACCCAGTTACTGCGTAAAACGATACCCTTTGTTAATACTGTTTGTCGGACTATCGGGCTGATGACGCTCCATTAAGACTATCGAATATCCACCAAACGGCTTAACGTGCTTTCTGTGGCATGGAGAGGGTCTTGGTATGTACATATGGTCACCCATCCATGGACCAACTGTGGCAAGCGTTGCTTAACCTGATCGATCGAACCGAGCGGTTGTTTTTACTTATCTAAAAACCCCTCGCATTATTTAAATGTGTTTATTATTTTGAAATAGTTTCCTATGACTTCGCATTTTTTACTCTCAAAGGGACATACTTTTCCGAGAGAACAAATATTAGGAACTGAATACATTATGTATAAGTTTTCTCTATCAATATTCAGTACTGAAACCATGAGTTCCGTTTCTTATGGCGGCTGTAAGCTCTGTAGGTGTAAGATATTGGTAAAGGCAACATGCGAGTCACGTCATACAACTATATATATGTCTGCGTAGCCGATATCTTTTCTTATTCGGTATATATTTACAGTTTTCCCTCTAAATAAGTAATATGTAGGTACAGGTACCTACTGCTTTGTTTATTGCACTTAGTACCTGTAGGAAAATGCTGAACAATTATTAAATGGAGTGTGTCAAAATTGTACTTAAAGTTTTGCTATGGCATCGTTCGTTTACACGTTTCTGACTATTTTTTTTACTGTTATTCGAGTTGGTTATGAATGGTAACATAATAACTACGTAGCTAAGAATATCTAATCCTTTGAAGCTGTATATTACTATGCAATTCTCTTTGTATTTACTATAACATACACTATCAACTATTTTGTCAAAATGAGTCTTCAAGAATTTTTAAATTTTATATGGAATTAACCTACGTTTTATCTTTTGCGTCTTCAAAAGAAAAACAATATTGTTTTATTTTGGTTCTCGTTTTGCAGTTTACTCCTTGAGAATCGATTTGAATCCGGGGTATGAAAAATTGTGGCGACTAAAATCAAACTTTCTCCCTTACGTTATGCGTTATGTTATGTTTACTAATTCATATATTTTATAATCGTTCGTAAGGAGTAAACCTTTAGTCATGCGTCGGAGCTGACACACACACATATTTTTTGAATGGCACAGGTACATATCTAATATACGGTTTGTATCTTACAAATCTGGAGTGGAGACCGCGTTTCGGCAAGCGTAGTGTGGGACGCCCCCCAGCTAGATGGACCGACGACCTCAAAAAGGTGGCTGGGACAGACTGGATGCGGAAGGCGGAGGATAAGGTGTTGTGGCGCAGCATGGGAGAGGCCTATGTCCAGCAGTGGACTGCGATAGGCTAATTTGATTGATCTTACAAATGGTAATGAAGTCTCCAAAAAAAGTAACGTTTTTAAATGGAAATCTCAACACTTGACTGACATAATAGCTTCCTGATAACGACGGCTGATGGCCATCAAGTGTAGACAGTGCAATATTAAAAAACCGGATTCTGAGATTTGTTAATACATTAAAATATCAATTAAGTAATGCTTAGGCCTGTCATTAACTCGGCAAAACACGGCGTGGCACGATTTTCAATGACAAACAAATATATTCCTTATTTTACTTTGAGATAAGATCGAAAATGGTATATTTTCATAAGAAATATGATGAACTGTTTAACATCATGAGATTTAAAAAAAGTGTAGGGCCGTTGGTTTAGAAGTACACACAACTTTGAAAACAACGATGACATGTTCAACATTCTGACGTTATTCTATCTATTAACAAGTTATGATTAATAGTTCTCGGTAGGGATAAACGGTAACTAATAAGTAAAAAAAAAACTATAGGAAGGTAGGTACGTGATATGATAATTTATGTCGTTAATCTAGTTTGTGAATTGATAAAAAGAAGTCGTGACTACTTCTAAATATTACACGTGCTTAGCCATCATTTTATAAAGACGTCGATATAAATTCGATCGATACAGAATTGGCAAACGAATGACTTATTATTATAGTCGATTCGCACGAATTTACTCAGCCAGAGTGGGCGAATCGACACTTTTAAATAATATATTATTTTCTATAGACGACTCAGAAAGCTGTTCAGCTTAAGTGTGACTGGGCCGGACATGTCTGCCAGATATCAGATGACAAATGAGCTACTATAACCACAAATTGGGTCCCACTCAACGCACGATACCATTGCGACAGGCCGAGTCGAAGATGGCGTGACGAGCTTGACTCCTACCGAAAGGACTGGCCAGTACTAGCAAAATTCAGAATTCTGTAGAAAAGGGAGAGGGAGGCCTTTGCCCTACAGTGGGACAATACAGGCTAGTTAGTTAGATTAGATAAACTCGCCCAAAGTAAAATTTTGTACGACTTAGCAAAGTCAGAAATACGAATTAAGCAACTGGGAAGTTTTCAATTTTACGCAGTTAAGTTATAAGAAAGGGTAATTATCTATTAAAATCGACTAATAAGCCAAACGAATAATGATGATGACTGACGAGCCCTATTACTTGGATAAATCTCAGACCATATTATCTGATCAAAGAGATAAATGAACGCCACGAATATTTTGCAGAGCCAACGCACATTTGTGTATTTGACATTAACCTTTGACTACTCACCCTTTTCAATCACTGTTACATCACAACCTTTAAGCTGTTAGATTTGGTTTATGTTTGACCAACTCTTGCATTAGTTTAACAGATCATTTAACTTGATGTAACTTTTAGGACTAACTGCCTTAGTAAGAATTAGAAGAAACACACGGTTTTACTAAATCGATAATACTGTGATGTTTTATAACCGTTGAATTTATTCAAATCGAATCCTGTTTTACGCAAGAGAAATCATAAAAATCATATTTGTGGTTTCTAATTCTTACCGTCATTGGCCTCAATATTATCAACACATCATATTCATTACAGCCGGAAAACATTAGCTGGTGGAGACTACACCAAGCACTGCTACTACGACTTTTGCGCTTTCGCATCCAGCGGATTCCGTAAGCCTTCAACAGGCCATCTGTTCACCCTGAGGCCTTCCAACGCTACATTTTTCGGTACGCAGTTACCAACTCAGAACCTTACGACCCCATCGGCTATCTGATACAGTATCTAAGCCTATTTTATTTTTCCTTTACTAGCTTTTGCCAGCGCGTGAAGGGCGGATATTATCCCTCGGCAACCTACTACCGAGATACAAAGTATCAGTATACCAATTTCATCGAAATCCGTTCGGTCGTTTTTGCTTAATTGAGTAACAAACATCCAGTAATATTAGTAGGATTTCCCGCCACGAACCTTCGACTATATCCACGAACATTCAATTTAAAAATCAAACGAACCAACCCAACACTCAAGTTGGCCAGTTACTACTTTAAAAATCGAACTCAACGAAACGTCAAAAACAGCTGAGACCCAAAATGGTATCGGAAGAATGCCGATAATAGCCGTGCCGTTTATTTTGTAAAGCGCACTCTTGGTGTTGCCAGTTCAGAAAACATTTCCGAACGGACGTAGCTTGTAAACGCCAAGAAAAAGGAAGCGTTAGATGTTTATCGCTTCTTAAGGGCGATGAAAGTAGCAGCTGAATTATTTTATGCGAAAATTTACTATTTGGACTTCCCCTTTGAGAGCGAACGCTTCGTTATGAAGGACGAAAAATAGTTACAACAGCATGATAAAAACAAAAACTTCAGTTAGTAAATGCTGTAAATCCTGCCTATCAACAAGCATTACAGCATCAATTACAGACTTATACCGCACTCCGGTTGAAGGCTGCCCCACATCCTTTAGTCGGATCCACCGGATGAAAAACTTCCGATAAGACGTCGCGTGGCTTCGTTCTCAAGTCCGAATCCGAGTGATAATATACTTTTACAATGAGAAAATAAACGTTATAATACAGCAAAGACATGTCAAGAGAACAAAACTGGTGCTGTATATGTCAAAATTAGTACCTACTTAAATGCTTAAAAAGTGCACGTAAATTCATCCTCTTTGCTTAACATACTATCAATCAAAATCTAAAAATCATTATGAGTGAATCTATTGCTTCATATGTTTGAATAATCCGTTGACGTAACATCGGTAACAATGCAATGAATGTTGACCAACTGTCAAAAAGAAAGCCATTCCTACTGTCTGTGTTACGCAGTTATCTCTGTGTTTCTCGTAAATAGATAGACCACGACATTGTAGTACATTTTCCTAAAGTCAATGTAGTGTTATTATAAAAAATTGTGACCACACAAAAACTAAGTTTGCTTTATAGAGCGAAGGCTTGACACCAGACACCCTCATCGTTGATACAGTTTTAAGTGTGAGAGAAGTGAGATGAACTAAAGAAATGATGGATGGATGACCGGAAGATTACATGGCTAAGAAGGAAGTAAACACCAAGATGAGGGTTGATAGAGATGGATAAATGGAAGGAAACATTGCGAAGATTCCAAATTATTGGAGATAGCAAGGCAAAAGGATAATTCGTTACGACAAATTAATATTAGTTTTGATATTATTGAACCTTTTTTTTTTTTTTTTTTTTTTTTTTTTTTTTTTTTTTTTTTTTCAGTATGGGAAATCATCAAATGACTTCTCCCGCTCTGGGCGGAGCGGGAGGGCGTGTCAGACTTTTACTGACTAAAACCCACCCGTGTTCCATCAGTTGCCCATGTGCCAGGGTCACGGTATCTCTTTCGAACAATCACGCGACCCCGGCAGGCATCGGTCCTAGTAGACCCCTACACTGCTGCTGACATCTCTTTGAGGCGCGCGTGGAACACTGCGCGCCGTCGACCCGAGCCTGGTCCTTACCGGGCGGCGAGCTACCCATTGCTCGCCACCCGCAAGCTCGCGCCTACGGTGGCCGGGAGTCCGCAATCGACTCCCGACGCCCGGGGCGTCTCCTCCTGCGGCGGCTAGGGGCGTGAGGGCGCAGAGACTGCCACTCCCTCACGCGCCCCGCCTCCTCCTTCGCGAGCATTACTGCTTCGCAGAAGGAGGTGACGGCTTCCCATTCCCTCTCGCTCCGTACCATGGCTCGCACCAGGGCCGGACGCGAGAGGTCACCGCCGCCGATCGCCTCCACGAGGACACGGCGGTGCTCCGCCCAGGCAGGGCACCTGACGCCTCCACCGTATGCTCCACCGTGTCCTCCAGACGATCCTCGCAATGGAAACACCCGGACGTATCCTCCCGCTTTATCCTGAACAGGAACCCACCGAAGCACCCATGCCCGGTGAGAACCTGCGTCAGGCGGAAGGTGAGGACGCCGTGACGCCTCTCTATCCACTCCTCAAAGAGGGGACTTACCGCCGCAATTGTGGCGTGCCCAGCCCTGGGTTGCGACAATCGTACCCGCCATGTCGCCATGAGAGCACACCGGAGCTCTGTCCGCCGTGCCGCGATTTGTCGCGGCAGCGGAGTTTCGCCACGGCGTTTCGCCTCCTCGCGCCACTCCCACATGTGCGCGAGGACCTTTGCCTCCAGATCCCATGGCGGCACTCCGGCAAGGAGGCTCGCCGCCTCGCAGGAGACCGTGCGGTATCCCCGGATTAACCGGATGGCCATGACCCTCTGGGCCGCAAACAGCCGGCGCGCTGGGCGCAGCCTCAATGAGGGTGCCCACACCGGTGCCCCGTAGAGGGCCATGGACCGCACGATCCCCGTGTAGAGCCTCCGGCAGGAGGCGTTTGGACCCCGCAGATTGGGCAGGAGCCGCTTTAATGCAGCCCCAGCCCGCTCCAGTCTGGGAGCCAAACGTCGGAAATGCTCAACGAAGTTCCACCGGCTGTCGAGGACAAGTCCCAGGTACTTCATCGTCGACTCAACGCCGATGTGAACCCCTCCTACCGTAAGTTGGGAACCCGCATGTGGCGCGTTCCGAGGACCATGAAAACCCATGGCCTCGGACTTGTGCAATGCCACCTCGAGTCCCAATTGCCGGATCCTATCGACGATTGTCGCAACCCCGCGTGTCATTAATTCGGCCGCCGCCTCGTACGACCTCCCCTGCGCAAGGACCAGCGTGTCGTCAGCGTAGCAAACTACGCTGACGCCGCTAGGGAGGTCGGCGCGCAGCACCCAGTCGTAACCGATGTCCCACAGATGCGGCCCCAGGACCGATCCCTGTGGGACACCGCACGACATCTCTCGCCGGTTCCACTCTCCCTGGTGACCAGGGTAGATAACGGCCCTATCCGTCAGATAGGCCTCGACCACGCGACAGAGGTAGGTTGGCATCCGGTGATACCGGAGTGCCTCCCTAATGCAACTCCAGGGTAGGGTGTTGAAGGCATTGGCGATGTCAAGAGACACCGCCAAGACGACCCCACCCCGGGCCACTGCATCCCCCGTCGTGAGGGCTCGCACGCGCATGATGGCGTCCACCGTTGAGCGCCCCTTGCGGAAGCCGTACTGGCCGTCCGACAAGTCCGGCCCCACTCGCACCAGCCACCCGACGAGGCGGTCTGCAATCACTCTTTCAAAGAGCTTGCCCACCTCGTCGAGCAGCACGATGGGCCGGTAAGCGGACGGAGAGTCCGCTGGGCGCCCAGGCTTCTTAATGAGGACCAGTTTCCCCGTCTTCCAACGAAGTGGGAACTGGCCCCTCTCCAAGCATGCGCTAAGGAGCCCCCTGAGTCGAGGCCCGAGAGCCTCTGAGGCCAGGACCCATGCTTTGCCAGGCAAGCCGTCGGGTCCTGGGGCGGTATTCTTGGCATTAAGCCTTCGTACCGCCACCCTCATCTCTACCTCGGTCACTTCTGGAGCACCGTCGTCGTCGTCAGTGGTGTGGTCCGCATCGGGCACCGCAGTGGGCGGAGCCATGGGTGGGGGACTATGTTCCCCTCGAGAAGGGAACAGAGCGCTCACCACGCCCTCCACGAGTTGGGGCCGGAGACTCTGAGTCAGCGGAGGAGCCCATGGGCGGAGTTTCTCCCGGACGGCCTTGTAGGGCCGTCCCCATGGGTCCCTGTTCAGAGTCTCCAGCGACTCCTTGCGGGCCAGTCCTCTGGCCCGCAGGATCTCCTCGTGGAGGGCGGTCTTCGCCGCTCTGTACCCCTCGTATAGCTCCGCCTGAATGGCTTCCGTATCCGGAGGTCGGATACGGAGCCTGCGGTGCCTGGTGTACCGGCGTCGTGCCGCAACGCACGCTTCGCGCAACGCTGTCAGCTGCGGCGACCACCAGTACACCTGGCGCCAAGCCCGTCCTGGCTGGACTCGGGGCATAGCCACGTCACAGATCTCGGACATGGCCTCCCGGAACCACTCGGCCTCGTCGTTGGTGTCAGCAGGCCTGTCCGGTGGTGACACCCAGGGCTGCACGATCGAGGCTTCCAGGAGAAGCTCCCGGTCCAGCTTTTTCAGCGCCCACCGCGGACCACTCGGGGTCTGCCGGATCGGCGCGCTCGAGGTCTGGGCGGAGACGTCAAACCGGATGTACCGGTGGTCGGAATATGTCTCCACCCCCTCCATGACGCGCCAATCAATGACCTGCGGCGACAGAGCGGGGCTGGCGAACGAGATGTCCACCACTGAGTCGCCCCGCATCCGCACACACGTAGGTACAGAACCCCGATTTAGGGCGACCAGGCCTGTCTCCAGAGCCCAGTCCTCCACCATCCTGCCCCGTGTGTCCGTATACCGGGAACCCCAAGCCAAATTCTTGGCGTTGAAGTCCCCGAGTACGAGCACGGGGAGGGGACGGAACCCGACGACGACGACTTTCAACTCCGCAAGGGAGTTGTGGAACTCGGCGAGAGTTCGGCTCGGGGAGAAGTATACTCCCACCACTACAATCTCCCCGAACCGTGCTGCTACGCAACCCCGTCCCCTCTTGACGGCCTCGAGGGTCGGGGTTCCGGCGGCGGCCGACGAAATGAGGGTCACTGAGCCGCTCAGGTCCTCCACCCAGTCATCCCTGGGCGGGACAAAGTACGGCTCAGCGACCACAGCGATGTTAATCGACCACTGCGCCATGCTCTGGAGTAACAGATCCTGAGCGGAGGCGCAGTGGTTGATATTCGCTTGGAGGAGGCGTAATGGAGTACCTATTATTGACACTCCATTTCAGCCCCCTCCTGAGTCCCCTGTGAGGGCCCTGCCGTGGTGGTGCCGGCCACGACAGTAGTCGAGGCGGCAGCGGCGACAGCGGTGACGGCGGCGGCGGAGGGCTTGCCCTTGCCCCTGGCCTTGGCGGATGAGGCGCAGGCCTTACTCCCAGCCCGGTGTTCGGCCGGCTTGCCAGCCGCCGCACATGCATAGCAGTGCGGCGTGGCATTGCAAGAGCCGGCCTTGTGACCGGGCTGACCGCAACGGAAGCAATGACCGCTTCGGTCCGCCTCTGAGGTGCATTTCACGTATACGTGATGGCCAGTCTGGCATCGGAAGCACCTCAGAGGTCTGGGCTCCAGCAGTTTTACCTGCGCCGACACCCAGCCCACCAGGAGCCTTCGGCCCTCCGCGGTTATTTTTTGAGCCGCCGACACGGGGCAGCTGACCGTTACGGTCCGCATCCCCGTGCTGTCAGGACGGATGGTACCTGCCCTGACTTGATCGGTCGAGCAACCCCCCGTCCTAACAACGGCGGCTATCACCTCCGCCTCCGTCACGCAGTCGTCCAGGCCCAGGATGCGCATGTCGGCGCACTTAGTGGGCCTGGACACTCGGGCCTCGTCCGCGTCTAAGGACGCTCTCAGCCTATCGGCCAGAGCGTCAGCAGCCGGGCCACTGGCCGCACCGGGGACCTCCAGCATCCGGGCTCCAGTCAAGGTGACCTTCACCCGGAGACCGTTGGAGATGCCGAGCTCCGTCAGGTCCACCGCTGCCTTCGCCTTGGAGAGCACGTCGCGGTAGGACACGCCCTTTTTTACCGCTTCCGGCTGTAGTGTAATCACTACAGCTGCGGACTTCGGGGCGCGGAGCCTAGCCGCGACAGTGCTCTTTTTGCGCCGCTGCTGCCTCTTTTTATTTCTGGCCGCCCTTGCAGCCTTGCTTGCCTTCTTCTTCTCCCCAACCACTTGCCATTCGGCGTTGGCAGGGGGAGATTTAGAAGGCGGGGGCGGCATTGGCGGCCCTCTCGCCACCCGCACTGGGGGGGCCCTCGCAGGTGCCTGCTTGGGCCGGCCTTTGGTCTGCCCCGGCCCTTTGGCTGGGGCAGACGCGGCGGCGGCATACGCCGCCGCCTTCGGCTGGCCCGAGGCTGCCTTCGGCTGGGCCGGGGCTGCCTTCGGCTGGCCTGAGGCCGGCTTCGGCTGACTCGAAGCCACCCCAGGCTGGCCCGAAACACGCCGGCTTGCTGCCAGCGGGGGGCGCAGGACCACGGCCTCCAGGGCAGAAAACCTGCTCTGGAAGACTGCGAGCTCCTTCCGCACCAGGGTCAGCACCTGGTTCATATTATTGAACCTCGAAGCACACTGCTCTCAAAACGGTGAAGGATAACATTGTGAGGAAACCGACATGTGACATCTACCAACCCGCACTGGGCCCGCGTGGTAGATTACAGCCCACTCCCTCTCACCGAGAGGAGGCCTGTGTCCCAGCAGTGGGAACGGTATAGGCTGATTATGATGTTATGATGAACCTCGAAGAAATAAGCGAAAATACATTTCGTTCACTTCTTGAATCTATGTTCCGAACACATAAAGCCCTTTTAACATTCGAGGCGTTACAAGGTCTTAACTTACCGCGAGTGTCTTTTGACAACTGAAAAATGTCTGTCGTTTAAAACAGAATTTTAAAAGGAAAACGTTCGCATGACAGACAGCCCTGGTTTGGTTGTTACATTCATTTCCGCGGAGAACGAAAATATATTGTTTTAGTGGAGAAGGTAATAAACAACAATAAATGTTGAATATTTTAGTCAATAATTGCTCCTATTAAAACGTTTAATTTGCCGTTTTCTACAAGGCGACTGCTTATTAAAACTTGTATCTTGTAGTAGAGATCGCTGACCATCACCTCATCATACATTCTCCTGCTCTTATCCCAGTCTATTTAGTGTCGGCGCCATTTTTTTTTTCTTATTCTCTAGTAGTCGCCATCTCGGTAATCACCCCCTTTCTAGTCATTTCATCATCAACACAGTCCTTCCCACACTTCTCCTACTCTTATAGCTATCGACATTCATACTCAAAACCTGACCTAGGTATAATCAAAATTTTTCTAACAGCTTTTATCAAACCACTACCTCATAGGGCGGGAGAGGGGCTTTCGCCCGCAATAGTCGTCTCGTCCAAATTTGTTGGAACCCTATCCGTATCCGGGTGTAACCGAGAAGTTCAACGTAATCAACCCGTCGTAATTTGCCACACGGTGCACCGGTACTTTTGTCCACTCTCGAAATCTTGACCAATATGCTGTGAGACATCTGGATCAGTCTACCTTCCTCATAACAAACATATGTTACAAGAACATACATCCTGATATAATCCATAAAAACCATATCAAGAATAGTAAAGATACCGTCAAATCAATACACTTATTTGCAACACTACAAATGCTATCATCCACCGGATAAAATACGCAATATTATGCAAACAACGATAAATAAACCGTATACTTTTGCTCCCTTCTCAAATATCGGATATCGAAAACATGATATGATGAACATCCCGAAATATTGTATTACGTACCCAAAATTTGAACTCGCAACCCTGGTAAAGAAAAGATTTCTTGAAGCCTAAAATTTATTATTTAGACCGTAAAATAATCCAAAACTAAAACCAGTTTCACAACAAATATTTTAATATTATTATAAGTCTATAATTTTCGAAAGTTTAGTTATAAAAATAAGCTGAATGATATTCAAAATTGGTCGCGGTATAAAATAACATGGAGAGTAAAAGCCAGTTTGGGAGCAGACCGTTGCCATAAAATATAACACCATGACACTACACCCTTAGAAACG
This sequence comes from Aporophyla lueneburgensis, assembly GCA_932294355.1. Taxonomy (NCBI): domain Eukaryota; kingdom Metazoa; phylum Arthropoda; class Insecta; order Lepidoptera; family Noctuidae; genus Aporophyla; species Aporophyla lueneburgensis. Next base: position 11,617,494 of record OW028746.1, on the reverse strand, counting down.
CCTATAAAAAAGGTTATGTGAGTGCTTACTTGGAGGTATGTGGCCCTTAGATGTGACCGTAGGTATGAACACAAAGTCTTTGGGACATATGCTAAGAATAGAACATCCCTCTCTTTGCAGTGAGACTTTCCACAAGTCACAAATGCAAAAATGTCTGTGAAATCTTTCTTTTCTATCATTTGAATTCTCACTGTTGGCCTATGGAATTAAATGATAAAGAAAGATAGAAAAAGATTAAAAATGATGAGATGAGAAAAAGATTCCTTTATCTTTCAAAGGGTTCTCTCCGTCTTTGGAAAATTATAAACTTTCCGCGCGGATTGTGCCGTGGGCATAGCTTGTGACTTATCTGAGATAGACACAATGTGCTGTGCGATGAGAGTACCTAGATGCTATTGACGTATTTAAGGATTTACGGCTAATTAAATTCACTTACATTAAAATTAAGTATCCTTTGTGTTAGTATTAAATGCGTTTTAACTAAGTAGAGTTGCAATAATGTATGTTAAAAACCCTAGAAAAATATACGGTTTTCATCCGCCTTAACTGCCACTAACAACATAAGTGTCATAGAAAATGTATTACTAAACAATCAAGTAAATGTGGAAAAAAATTGTCCAGTTAGTCACGTAGCAAAGGTAAAAGATACCTATTCAGTTAACAGGTCATACGGGCCAATTAGGTAAAAGGGGTCTTCTCGAACAAAACACTAATAACTATTAAGTGTATTGGGTACGTACTTCACGCTTAAGGTCCATTTTGCCTGAGGACGGGAATATTAATACAAATTAATTCTCTTACTAGACAGGCGAACCTCCCAGACCGTCTGGTATGTCTGAAAAATTACTTCAATAAAACGGTCCTTCTCCCGCCCAAATAGACAATCTATATTCTCCTTTGTTTAGTTACTCTATCTTACCTATATGCCTGTTTCGAATTATTATAAGGGAGGGTGATTCGGAATGACAATTGTTTCAGAATAATTGTTCAACGTGGAGATTAATTTCTGATTACAGTCCCTAGTGTTGTTTTCGCATCGATTGGTAACGACTCCATACGGAAGTAACATAGTGGTAGTATCTTTGTAGCAATTACCAAATCACGGCGTTCATTGTTTTTATTTGATAACAACTCCTGACGTAAAGGTTTCCTCCAAAAAATGCCAGCTTACTCTGTCTTTTGCTAACTCCATCCAACGATCCAGCTATATTTTCCTACCATCGAATGTGTGTTCTTCTTCGTTTACTTATACCAACCGGCCCAATCCAAGAAATAATCTTTTCGGACTATCTATTGACATGTAGTCTTGCAACATGGCCTGCCCATTACCACTTGTGTAGATCATATAGTCATCCAAATATCGTGATTTGGTGCAAAAGAATTATATATCCTAATTTTGCAATAATTATTGTATTCATTGCTATTAAAAAGTAGGTTATTGTAGTTCCTGGACCAGAAAAGATTGATCACAATATATCAACAACAATGTTTTTCTCTACCAAGTGTCTGTTTAGCACAATACGTGTTTTGAATATGTATTCACTTTCTTCAACTGTGTGAATCCTTACATTGCAATGGCACACAAACAAGCAATATTCCTGTTTACCTCACGAATCAATAAACAGGCGAGGCGGCAGACATTTATTGTACCTGTTCACAAGTATGAAACTGTGTATAAGGCCGAATATTAATCAATTTTATTCATGTTCGTCGTTCATTTATTCTTTATCTGGCTTATTACTATTACTCGATTCACATGAATTAACTCGCCCGAATGGGGAGATTCGACACTTTAGGTTATATGATTTTCTATTGCCAACTTGCACGAAGTTACATTAGTTCTAGGGGAATGTAGGTACTTGCTGCAACCTTTGTTCATAACTTTATTGCAAAACATTCTGCGTGCCAACTGCCTAATACTTATTTCTGGAGTTTTCGATTCATCCACTAATAAATGAACTTCGTGTGAGTCGCCTATATAATATATTTATAAGTGTCCATTCACCCAATTCGGGTAAGGATTATTCGTGCGAATCGACTAATAAAAAACTAACTTACTTAAACAAAAATCTTATATTTTTAAACGAGCAATCCTTGTATATATATATGTTAACGGAAATGTATGTAATCCGTCATTGTATACAATTCCTAGGAAATGTATGTAATTCCTAAAATCGCCCGGAAATGTGTGAAATAAATTATATTAGACACATTTCCTAGTAAATCTATACATTTCCTATATAGCAATCGGAAATGTAAAACGGTACCCATAAAATCACTTACCATAACATCATTTGTCATAATCATTGTAAGCCCTAATTATCACGTGCCCTAATTATCATATGCCATAATTATCATATGCCATAACATCATTTGCCATCGACATTGGGTGTGTAACGGTTGTTATATTAGGAAAACTGGATGCAATCGGGACTTTAAGGCACCCCGACTCGGATAGGTTAGGTTAGAAGGGGATGGCGGGGTCGTTTGAGCGAGCGAAGCGAGGGAACAGACCCCGCCATCCCCTTCGTGATTACTTTTTTATAAACCACCCAGAAGTATTAGGTTGGTGCATAAGTTCTTGGACACTTGGATTTCATTAAAAAATTTCTAGGTTTTAATTCGGTAACACGCTAGAATATTATATCATTCTACAGAATGTTCTAGGAGATTTACGCCAAGGAGTATAAAAGGGCGCGCGCGTTCCGAGTTGTTCAGTTTAGTTCAAAATGGAACCGCGTCTACTACGAGCGATCATGCTTTACGAGCATAATCTAGGAACGAGTGCAAGGCAAACGGCTGAGAAAATTAACATGTCGTTTGGACAAGGCACTATTGCTCATTCCACAGTGAATAAGTCTTTCGATAAGGGGGATACGAGTTGTGAAGACAAACCTCGCTCCGGTCGGCCAGTTGTCTTCGACGAAGACCTTCTACGCTCACATTTGGAAAGACATCAGGATGCGACTACCAGGGACTTGGAGAAGGAACTTGGGTACGACCATTCCACTATAATTCGGCACCTGCATGCGATGGACTACCACAAAATAATGAGTCGGTGGACACCCCACGCTCTGACAGACACCGAGCGCGCAGCACGCGTGACCATCTGCGAAAGTCTCCTCCTGCAACCACACAGACAAGACTCTCAGGTCCATTGTCACTGTCAACGAATCATGGGTTCACTACAACAACAAAACGCGGCAGGCCTATTGGGTTCCACGCGGAGAAAGGGTACCAACGGAACCAAAGCCAGATCGTCATGGACATAAGATAATGCTATCAGTTTTCTGGGATTGGCAGGGCATTCTCTATTGGGACCTGTAGGACGAGAAGTAAACTATTAACGCTACTATTTACAGAGAGCAACTGCAAAAGTTAGCCTCAGAAATAGCAAGTAAGCGTCCAAAAAGGCTGTCTGTATCACTTGTTCAGGACAACGCTCGACCACATATTGCAAAGTCTGTCCGCCACATTCTGGAAAAGCTGAACTGGACAGTGGTACCTCACCCACCATACAGTCCTGATATTGCGCTATCGGACTATTGTATGTTTTGGGCTCTAAAGTTACATCTAAGAAAGAAGAAATTTGAAAACTATGAACAACTCCAAGACGACTTCGCCGAGTTTTTTGACCACCAGCCTCCTGCTTTTTGGGAACACGGCATAATGTCTTTGCCAGAGAGATGGTTACATGTCGTTGAACATGACGGTCATTATATAGTGGATTTTTTTTTTTTCAGGTTGAGAAATCATCAAATGACTTCTCCCGCTCTGGGCGGAGCGGGAGGGCATGTCAGCCTTTTACTGACTAAAACCCACCCGTGTTCCATCAGTTGCCCATGTGCCAGGGTCACGGTATCTCTTTCGAACAATCACGCGACCCTGGCAGGCATCGGTCCTAGTAGACCCCTACACTGTTGCTGACATCTCTTTGAGGCGCGCGTGGAACACTGCGCGCCGTCGACCCGAGCTTGGTCCTTACCGGGCGGCAAGCTACCCATTGCTCGCCACCCGCAAGCTCGCGCCTACGGTGGCCGGGAGTCCGCAATCGACTCCCGACGCCCGGGGCGTCTCCTCCTGCGGCGGCTAGGAACGTGAGGGCGCAGAGACTGCCACTCCCTCACGCGCCCCGCCTCCTCCTTCGCGAGCATTACTGCTTCGCAGAAGGAGGTGACGGCTTCCCATTCCCTCTCGCTCCGTACCATGGCTCGCACCAGGGCCGGACGCGAGAGGTCGCCGCCGCCGATCGCCTCTAAGAGGACACGGCGGTGCTCCGCCCAGGCAGGGCAAACCTCCACCGTATGCTCCACCGTGTCCTTCAGACGATCCTCGCAATGGAAACACCCGGACGTATCCTCCCGCTTTATCCTGAACAGGAACCCACCGAAGCACCCATGCCCGGTGAAAACCTGCGTCAGGCGGAAGGTGAGGACGCCGTGACGCCTCTCTATCCACTCCTCAAAGAGGGGACTTACCGCCGCAATTGTGGCGTGCCCAGCACTGGGTTGCGACAATCGTACCCGCCATGTCGCCATGAGATCACACCGGAGCTCTGTCTGCCGTGCCGTGATTTGTCGCGGCAGCGGAGTTTCGCCCCGGCGTTTCGCCTCCTCGCGCCACTCCCACATGTGCGCGAGGACCTTTGCCTCCAGATCCCATGGTGGCACTCCGGCAAGGAGGCTCGCCGCCTCGCACGAGATCGTGCGGTATCCTCGGATTAGCCGGATGGCCATGAACCTCTGCGCTGCACTCAACCGGCGCGCTGGGCGCAGCCTCATTGAGAGCGCCCACACTGGTGCCCCGTAGAGGGCCATGGACCGCACAACCCCTGTGTAGAGCCTCCGGCAGGAGGCGTTTGGACCCCCCAGATTGGGCAGGAGCCGCTTTAATGCAGGCCCAGCGCGCTCCAGTCTGGGAGCCAAACGTCGGAAATGCTCAACGAAGTTCCACCGCCTGTCGAGGACAAGTCCCAGGTACTTCATCGTCGACTCGACGCCGATGTGAACCCCTCCTACCGTGAGTTGGGAAACCGCAGGTGGCGCGTTCCGAGGACCATGAAAACCCATGGCCTCGGACTTGTGCAATGCCACCTCGAGTCCCAATTGCCGGATCCTATCGACGATTGTCGCAACCCCGCGTGTCATAATTTCGGCCGCCGCCTCGTACGACCTCCCCTGCGCAAGGATCCGGCGTGTCGTCAGCGTAGCAAACTACGCTGACGCCGCTAGGGAGGTCGGCGCGCAGCACCCAGTCGTAACCGATGTCCCACAGATGCGGCCCCAGGACCGATCCCTGTGGGACACCGCACGACATCTCTCGCCGGTTCCATTCTCCCTGGTGACCGGGGTAGATAACGGCCCTATCCGTCAGATAGGCCTCGACCACGCGACAGAGGTAGGTCGGCATCCGGTGATACCGGAGTGCCTCCCTAATGCAACTTCAGGGCAGGGTGTTGAAGGCATGGGCGATGTCTAGAGACACCGCCAAGACGACCCCACCCCAGGCCACTGCATCCCCCGTCGTGAGGGCTCGCACGCGCATGATGGCGTCCACCGTAGAGCGCCCCTTGCGGAAGCCGTACTTGCCGTCCGACAAGTCCGGCCCCTCCCGCACCAGTCACCCGACGAGGCGGTCTGCAATCACTCTTTCAAAGAGCTTGCCCACCTCGTCGAGCAGCACGATGGGCCGGTAAGCGGACGGAGAGTCCGCTGGGCGCCCAGGCTTCTTAATGAGGACCAGTTTCCCCGTCTTCCAACGAAGTGGGAACTGGCCCCTCTCCAAGCATGCGCTAAGGAGCCCCCCTAGTCGAGGCCCGAGAGCCTCCAAGGCCAGGACCCAGGCAAGCCGTCGGGTCCTGGGGCGGTATTCTTGGCATTAAGCCTTCGTACCGCCACCCTCATCTCTACCTCGGTCACTTCTGGAGCACCGTCGTCGTCGTCAGTTATGTGGTCCGCATCGGGCACCGCAGGAGGCGGAGCCATGGGTGGGGGAGTATGTTCCCCTCGCGAAGGGAACAGAGCGCTCACCACGCCCTCCACGAGTTGGGGCCGGAGACTCTGAGTCAGCGGGGGAGCCCATGGGCGGAGTTTCTCCCGGACGGCCTTGTAGGGCCGTCCCCATGGGTCCCTGTTCAGAGTCTCTAGCGACTCCTTTCGGGCCAGTCCCCTGGCCCGCAGGATCTCCTCTTGGAGGGCGGTCTTCGCCGCTCTGTACCCCTCATATAGCTCCGCCTGAATGGCTTCCGTATCCGGTGGGCGGATACGGAGCCTGCGGTGCCTGGTGTACCGGCGTCGCGCTGCAACGCATGCTTCGCGCAACGCTGTCAGCTGCGGCGACCACCAGTACACCTGGCGCGAAGCCCGTCCTGGCTGGACTCGGGGCATAGCCATGTCGCAGATCTCGGACATGGCCTCCCGGAACCACTCGGCCTCGTCGTTGATGTCAGCAGGCCTGTCCGGTGGTGACACCCAGGCCTGCACGATCGAGGCTTCCAGGAGAAGCTCCCAGTCCAGCTTCTTCAGCGCCCACCGTGGACCACTCGGGGTCTGCCGGATCGGCGCGCTCGAGGTCTGGGCGGAGACGTCAAACCGGATGTACCGGTGGTCGGAATATGTCTCCACCCCCTCCATGACGCGCCAATCAATGACCTGCGGCGACAGAGCGGGGCTGGCGAACGAGATGTCCACCACTGAGTCGCCCCGCATCCGCACACACGTAGGTACAGAACCCCGATTTAGGGCGACCAGGCCTGTCTCCAGAGCCCAGTCCTCCACCATCCTGCCCCGTGTGTCCGTATACCGGGAACCCCAAGCCAAATTCTTGGCGTTGAAGTCCCCGAGTACGAGCACGGGGAGGGGACGGAACCCGACGACGACGACTTTCAACTCCGCAAGGGAGTTGTGGAACTCGGCGAGAGTTCGGCTCGGGGAGAAGTATACTCCCACCACTACAATCTCCCCGAACCGTGCTGCTACGCAACCCCGTCCCCTCTTGACAGCCTCGAGGGTCGAGGTTCCGGCGGCGGCCGACGAAATGAGGGTCACTGAGCCGCTCAGGTCCTCCACCCAGTCATCCCTGGGCGGGACAAAGTACGGCTCAGCGACCACAGCGATGTTAATCGACCACTGCGCCATGCTCTGGAGTAACAGATCCTGAGTGGAGGCGCAGTGGTTGATATTCGCTTGGAGGAGGCGTAATGGAGTACCTATTATTGACACTCCATTTCAGCCCCCTCCTGAGTCCCCTGTGAGGGCCCTGCCGTGGTGGTGCCGGCCACGACAGTAGTCGAGGCGGCAGCGGCGACAGCGGTGACGGTGGCGGCGGAGGGCTTGCCCTTGCCCCTGGCCTTGGCGGATGAGGCGCAGGCCTTACTCCCAGCCCGGTGTTCGGCCGGCTTGCCAGCCGCCGCACATGCGTAGCAGTGCGGCGTGGCATTGCAAGAGCCGGCCTTGTGACCGGGCTGACCGCAACGGAAGCAATGACCGCTGCGGTCCACCTCTGAGGTACACTTCACGAATACGTGGTGGCCTGTCTGGCACCGGAAGCACCTCAGAGGTCTGGGCTCCAGCAGTTTGACCTGCGCCGAAACCCAGCCCACCAGGAGCCTTCTGCCCTCCGCGGTGATTTTGTGAGCCGCCGACACGGGGCAGCTGACCGTTACGGTCCTCATCCCCGTGCTGTCAGGACGGATGGTGCCTGCCCTCACTTGATCGGCAGAGCACCCCCCAGTCCTAACAATGGATTATATTGTGGATTAATATTTCTTTAATAATAAATAAATTTACTTTCAGTAAATGTGTTTGAGTGTCCAAGAACTTATGCACCAACCTAATAGGAGTCCCGCGTAGCGGGGCTCCGTCGCCTAGCTTGGAAAAATTAACAGATAGTTGATTTTTGAAGCTTTAATTAGTAAGATAATATGAAGATATTATATTTTACGGTATGACTGTTACCTGATTGCCTTAATAAAAATTATTATTCTCATTTTAACAACGTCTTTTATTAAAGAAAGAATTCCTTCTATACATTTCCTAATACGATATTGGAATTATATACAATTCCTAGGAAACGTATACATTTGATATGTATGTATTAAATAATTTTTAAAACAACAGTTTATACATTTCCTAAATAGCTTCGGAATTGTATACATTTCCTAGGATTTGTATACAATTCCTAGATTTCATACATTTCCCGTAACATATATATAATCTGAATCTCAGAAACGGCTCCAACGATTTTCATAAAATTTAGTATACAGGGGGTTTCGGGGGCGATAAATCGATCTAGCTAGGATTCATTTTTAGGAAATGTCGTTTTATACGTGTTTTCAATAATCAACTTTTTCGATAATCAACTTAAACATAAACTTATGTTTTTTCTTGGAAGAATAATAAAAAAAAAATGTAATTTGTATTTAAATATAATTTTTTTTAAACAAAATTTACCAAAAAAAATAAATACCGAGCAAAGCTCGGGCATCCAGGTACTAAAAATAATATGAGTTATTTTTGTTCATTACTAGGTCTGTACTATGTACTATGGTAGGAAGTTTTTCTATAAAGCTGTCTTGGTCACAATCCAATAACTCGTCTGTTAGTTGCATATCCGCTGAAACATGTGAATTTTAGCAAAGATTTCGCACTTATCTGCATTCGGGTAGCCACACACAATACTAAATGTTTTATTTGCTTACAAAAAGCTTACTGTGCACCAAATCTAGTCTAGGCTTGGGGAGGGTTTTAGCAGAATACGGCTTTGTGCAGATAGGGTTGCCAGGTCATAAAACCGAAAGCCAGACAGACCTGCCAGTTTAGCCGGACATTTGGGTAAAAAGGCCGGACATCTTTAATTGTTTAGTCTTAAAACAAAACTAAACATAACTCAGTGTTTTAAGAAGCCCGATTTTCGGACATCCCATTTTTATTAAAAAAGCTGACAGAAATAATCATTTAAATGCAAGATTTCGTATCCCGACTGAGCTACCAAGTCTAGTTTTTAAGTTATAGTTTTTTGAAAATCGAAATTTTTCCATCCGGATAATAAGAAAAAAAATAATTACGCTTAAACTAAGCATGATACGAAATAATGATGTTAAGTACATTCATGGCGTACCTATCTTATGCCGAGTATTTTAATCCATAAATGAACCTCGCAACTTTGTTAGATCCAGATTTATACGAGTTTTTTGGTTTTTAGTTTTTCTTTTTTTTCTCAAAAATTCCGCCGTTTCGGGAAAAAATATTTATACAGAAATAATTCTATTTACTTCCCCAATACACCACATAATTATAACATCCCAAATCCATGGAACTTAGAAGTTGTTCCAATTTAACTATTTTTGTTAGGGTTGTCAAATTTTTATCCGTATTTTGTGGATCAAAATTTTCGTAAAAGTAAAAGCTAGTAGTCATAATGAATATATAAATAATTATCTGAGTTTTTGACAACCCTGACGACGTAAAATCCGGATCAAACTTAAAATCGTTGTGGTTTCCAAGTTCCATGGAATTGGGAAGTGAAATGTATGTTGTGTGTTTGATAAGTTATCAAAATCATTTCAGTATAAATAACTTTACCCGATTTGGTGAAATTTTCGAGAAACTTAAGAAAAACTAAAAACCGAAAAACTTCTATATATCTGGATCTAACAAAGTTACGAGGTTGATTTGTGCACTAAAATACTTGGCATAAGATACGCCATGAATGTACTTATTAACATCATTATTTCGTATCACGCTTAGTTTAAAGGTAATATTTTTTTTTTCTAAATATCGAGATAGAAATTGGTCGATTTTCAAAAAACTATAACTCAAAAACTAAACTTGGTAGCTCAATGGAAATATGAAATCTTGCATTTAAATGATTATTTCTGTCAGCTTTTTTAATAAAAATGGGATGCCCGAAAATCGGGCTTCTTAAAACACTGTGCATAAGACTGATGAACTAAATACACTTTAAAATCTTTGCAACATAAACTAATTAATATATTTGGTTGGCAGACACCTGCCAACTAAAAATTGTAAAAGCTGATTTTCCTTTAAAATTTAGTAATAATAACACGAGGAGGACAGTGCTAATTCGCTCACTTGCGCTAGCGATACGAGGTGGAGTGAAAAAAAGAAGATCATATTTTAAAAAGCCTAACAAAAGCCGGACAGGCCGGACACCATCTAATTTAGCCGGACATGCAACTAAAAAGCCTGACTGTGTCCGGCTTTATCCGGACGCCTGGCAACCCTATGTGCAGAACTGGCACGTAATCTGTTATGTACATACATTTAACATTTCTTTTTCAAAGCCAGTTGTAAATAAAGTACAAGAATGCCTTTTAACTATAATGCCTTTTTTTGTGGGTAGGAAATCATCAAATGACGTCTCCCGTTCTGGGCGGAGGGGAGGGTGTGTCAGACTTTTACTGACTAAAACTCATCCGTGTTCCTTCAGTTGCCTATATGTCAGGGCCACAGTAACTCTTTCGAACAAATCTTGCGACACTGGCAGGGCTCGCGACCCTGGCAGGTAGCTATAATACCTACAGCGAGAAGGCAACACAAGTATTTGCCATGTTTTATTGTTCTAACACAATTATGTTGTATTATTAGTCTTTGAATTACTGGCAGCTTTTAAAGTCTATGGTATGTGAAAAAGACTATTGATGTTAGGAAGGTTTTTGAATATATGTCATTGGACTTTTGTAGAAAAACAAAGTAATGTGAAGAGAAAAAGAAAATTCGGTTTTGTGATGTGTTTAAGTTTGGAGAAATGACTAATAAAATAAAATAAAATGAAATAAGTGAAGTTTTTAGTTGTTTTTATTTGAAGGATTGCCACTCACATTATGGTGGTAAGAAATCAAATCAAATTTTAACAAATTATAATTGACTATATCAAACGTTCTGACTGCTTACTAACGTTACGCTACGGTAAATTAGTTAATTGTTACCAGACATCTGTCTGTTCGTAACGCGATTAAACCGCCAACTAATAAGATTACGTAAATAATTGAAACAACCGTCAGTCCACCCACAGTCAACTTTACTATTCAAAGTAGTTGCTTCACACTTAGAGCCATAAAGCCGTAATTTGGCGCGGTGGCTGAATCTTTGATCTTGTAACGACAACTCGTTTATAGGACGTAAATTAGCAACATAATATGTAATGATGCACGTGTAGGTAAGTGTCTATCATATTGAAGAATATACGAGTGAAACATTGTAGAGGGAACGTTAAATCGTACAGAATGATTTGATTCCAGCTCCGAACAACTATACAATAAATTTCAATGTGAAATATACGCGTGTAGCTAATCTAGTACTACTACACGGTATACTCTGACTCTGATAGATGGTATAATCAACACTACGTTTTTATTGGGCTTTAGGATTTCATTGACGTCCTGCTTTTAACAATATGAATCATATTATGTTGTGTAACTATTGAAGTTATGATGAATATGGGCTCTAAATAACAATGACCGCTACAGTCGGTCAAACGGGGATATCCCAAAATAATGGCAGGTTTATACATAACTAGCTGTTGCCCGCAGATTCGTCTGCGATCCGGGACGAAAAGTATGCCTATGTCGTTACCCAGGCCATTACAGAAATAGACTCACTTTCGCATTTTAATATTAAGTTAGTATGGATAAAATTCTGTATGAGACTTTCACAGACCAGGAAAGTATGTCATAAAAGAGAGGAGGGCTTTGCTCAGAAGTGGGTGGAGCAAGGCTGCCAATACTGATGATGATGATGATGATGATGATATAAAATTTTCTGTGAAGACTACTACATAAGCAAAAAACTTTTTTGCAAAAAAACAGTCGTCTTCCCAATTCAGTGACCAATTACAGATCCAAAGACATCGATTTCCGAAAGTAAAGTTATTTATCACTCTGTTAAGTATTTGAACATCATCAAAATACAAGAAGTGGATTAAATACGTATTATCGACGCTAACGCAAAACTGACCCTAGCAAAGTTAAAAATTATATTGAACCCTTTTAGCTATACGCAATTAATTAAAAGTGGATGTTTCAAAATCGACTCACAACTGCCGGCAATATCGCGATAAAAAGCACAGGCAAACTGAGCACCTCTTCCCTTTTGAAGCCGGTCAAAATTAACCTACATTATCAACGCAAAATATTTTACCGTATCTACCGGCCCCAGTTAAGAAAAATGTATCGCACTGCAATGCAAATGCAAAAATAATTACGTTCTGCCCTCATCTGGAACATTAAAAAGACTCGTTTTACTGAATACTCAAGATACTTTTTTTAAATTGTTGGAAATAATGTTTTCTTTAATGGTGGAAGATGCAAAACAACATTGTAAGTAGTATGGTGTATTGTGACGTAATTTCATTACCTACACGTATACGTTTATGCTTGTTAGTGAGGGTTACTGATTAATGATGAAATAGATAGAGCGTGAAAATCAATATTACTGGGATAGAAACTGATTAATGGGAGAGCTGACAATGAATAGACAGCAATGTCTATACTTATTCATTTCACTTCAAGTTTCTGACTTATAGGTATTATTTCCAGTTTTACTGAAAAGTATCTACTACTAATTGAAAAGATGAAGATATTTTATCAAAAAAGGATCCTAATTCAACTTAACTAAGGCTTCCAATAAATTCTCTAAAAACCGTTTTAGCCTCTGGATTAGAGAGTAAACGCTTATGAATAAGCCAATCAATCAGCCGCAAGCCAATATATTTTCCACTAATCCTACCCGCCCTGCACGCGTAGCATGATCACCATAGAAACGGGGTTTGTCGATGGAAGAACCGACAAAATGATAGATTATAGAAATATTTCTACCGTCTTATGGACGGCAATATTAAAACTGAAGAGAAGAAATTATTATATTCTTCAGTAGAGCATTGTAAAGCATGAAATTTGGAGGTGGGAACATTTGACGGAAATATAATAATTAAAATTATCAGTACAACTGTCTGTTAATTTAATGCCAACGAAATACCAATATATTAGCGGATCCACGTTAACTCTATATCACTAGCTACCTCTCCGTTGCTATGGAAAAAAAATGGTGTTTTTCTACATAGAAACGCACAGTTAATCCATAATCAGGCATAAAACATATATAATTGGATAGAATAGAGATAGTATTGATCATACTACGCCTGCAGAAGAAACGCAACGACCTATAGGCAACTTGTTTCCAGTGTTCAAAGTAACGCTTTCATATTAGGGTTAGGCCGAATATTCGTTTCATTTTCGGTATTCGGTATATTCGGCAGGTTTACCGAACATTCGTATTCGGCAATAATGCCGAACGTTCTACCAAATCAAAATATATTAAAAAAAGAATATATAAGCATGTATGAAGTAGCACAATATTCGGTTCATCACTACTTCTTATGGTAAGAAATAAGTGATTTGATTACAATAGGAGGATTTATCTATCTCCAGATATGTTTAACATGGTAAACGAAGGGGAACCTTATTTTGTAGAGGATGAGTTATTTAATAATAAACAATTAAACACATGATATTATTGATAATCAAATCATTACTAAACATAGAAAAATAAGATCACTCATTATGTCATCTTCGACATTTTAAATTCAACTCAGAACGTCGTTCATAATGAGATAGGGCGTGTCTAATTTTAAATTATCAAAAAAAACTGGTTAGTCTGTGATATTAAAGTTCTCTATTTATTTTAATTTATATACCAGAAGCTCCCAGGTATTTTAAAGAGTAAACGTGGAGTTTCTTGCTGACTCTTTTCCATAGGGTAACGACCAATTGGACCAATTGCACCAATTGCACCTCTAGCTTCTAACGTTTCATATAATGTCGGTTTACATAAATTATATATTTTTATTTTTATTGAAGTGCCGTTACGGCCTCACAGTTTTAGAGGGGTTTGTGAAAAGCTATGCTTTTCACGGTTGATCCGTGAATGACCATCGTTCCATACTAAGACCCCTCTGTGCCTCAGAAAACACATTAAATGTTTTTCACAGCTGCTCTATCATTCGTGGAACTACAACAGCTGTTACGGGTCGTCAGAATGTCGAAAGTATGACAACCAGTCTTACCAAAAGGTTTCGTATTACCCGGCAGTCGCTCCAGGTAAAATACTGGTATTCAGCTGCACCCGGTCAGACTAGAAACCGACCCCAAAATAGTTGGAAAAAGGCTAGGCAGATATAGTTCTGTAACACACAAGATTTTATTGATTTCGTTCGAGTGATCTTTGGCATACGAGTATCCGGCGAATATTTATGCACGAACTAATTTCGACGTCTAAATTCCATCTCTAGATATCATGAATATACAATTTTAGTCTATTAAAGTTCTAGTGAAGCCATAAATATCTTGTCCAGTCCAGCTCACCCACCTTACACTTAATTAATGCCGGAATTTTATGGGATCCCTGATTTCACTTTCACAGATTTAATTATGACCGTGCGATGGAACTCTAGATATTTCCACTAAATCATCCGAGTTGATTGGGTTCATAGTAGGCACGTGTATTGTATAATAAACATTTCGATATGTCTTCTAAAATTAAATTAAATGGTTATTTATGTAAGTAGATCTTATTAGACACTTTCACACGTCAATATTTTTTGGTCAATATTTTAAAAAGTAGATGGCGCCGGCATTTCCTATCTACCTGTTTCCATAAAACTCAACTATAAACTCAAGGGTAATGGTCTTTTTTAAAGTCTAAACATTATATTATTAGAATTTTATGCGAGTCTAATAATGTAGGGCCATGTCTGGAAGAGCCTTTTGAAGAAAGAGCCATTGCAGCTTTGAGCTGACCTGTCCCAACAGACGGCATGTATGTATCAGTTACCATCATCATTCAATCTAGCCTCCATGGTACTCACATTCACAGTCAGTTCTTTTTTTGAATGTCATTCTAAATTCAATTAACTTACTCGTAAAACGTAGTGAGCATAATGTCATCATTATGAAACACCTTTTCAATAAAAGACAAAGTAAACACACATTTAAATACTAAATAAATAAAATAAACTAAAAGTCTCTGTTCATAATTTCAAAATAACAGCTTTTTACTGAATTTAGTAAAGAGCAAAAATAATAAATACACTTTTTTTTTGTCTGTCCGTCTGGTTGTTCTGGCTAATCACCGAAACGGCTGGACTGTTTCTGACGGGACTTTCACTGAGAGGTACCTGATGTTATAAGGCCATTATAATATGGGCTACTTTTTTGTAGCACGTTACTATGCGATAATTTCCGACATCCACGCGAAGGCGTGGGCTGCAGCTAATCATTCAATATGAATAAGGAACCAAGCATACAAACACTTAAACGCAATATCAATTTATATAATCATAAATCTCTCACCCAAAATAATTTCAATCGTATTGTTATCGACCATTTGGATATCCGAATCATTCGTGAAGGATGTTTATTTTAGTAACATTGTACGCACGGCTTCGGGTCGAGCTATACATTTCCAATATAAGCTGACTTCTTATCACACGAAAAGCCTACACTATGCGAGCTCGTCTAAAACTGGAAATGTATACCTTGATGTGTACCTCGGCCGAAGTGGTGCAGTTCCTACGTAAATGTTCCAAATACGAATTAAATGAACGCGAGCGGCCCCGAATCGTTACAACTCCCGAAGTCCCGAGTCCCGTGTCTTATTGTTCTCGAGTGTGCTTTTAACTGTGAGAAATTTGCACCCTCAAATGTATTACCAGCTATCACTTTATATGCCAATTTAGTCCGTTTAGGTACCTAACGTTTTAGGTCATAAACATCATCATTTCAGCCGTAATACGTCCACTGCTGGACACAGGCCTCCCCCAATTTGGTGGGCTTTGCTATAATCGCCACGCTTGGCAAGCGGATTGGCGATCGCAGTATGGTGGTAAATTGCATAGAGAACGCTGCTGCCCATTCTCTAGTAAATCCCGTAGTCGCCTCTTACGACACCCACGGGAAGAAATTAGGTACCAATAGAGATTTTTTTAAAACGTGAGTAGTTTTAACCTACTTGATCAAAAAAAAAAGATCATTCTGACTAGCCTTTTCCCGACTATGTTGCGGTCAGCCTTCAGTCTAACCGGATATAGCTAAATAGCAGTATTTTACATGCTCCATGTAAAATACTGGTATTTAGCTGCATGTCTGACCTCCACAACCCACTTATTGGGTAATACAATACCCTTGGTATGGTAGGCTGTCAGACTTTCAAACTTCTGACAACCCGTAACGACTGTCAAAAATCACGAATGACGGCTGACACCAATGAATTTACGTGCTTTCCGAGACACGGAGGGGTCTTGGTATGTAAAGATGTCCACCCATCCACGGACTAACCGCGGCAAACGTAGCTTAACCTGATCAGTCGGACCGTGTAGCTGTTACCACAAGGTCTAAAATGCATTTGAACATAAATTGTTATTAAATATGTAAATTAAATGTCTGTTTCTGGGTTCATCATAACTTGTTTGGCATCATAGGTGTCAAGTTTTTATGATATAAGTATATTACATAGTATGTAAGTGGTTACCTAGCAAGTTAATTAACTATTTTTGGGCTCACATTTAAATTGAAAAAGATATTTACGCACAACATTTTTAGACAAAGACATTTTATGTCGCGTTAAATTTCTTCCTCCCCCGACCCATCCCGTAGCATCGAATCGCCTGCCCGTGCGAGATCTTCGAATTCATGACGTTTTTTTTCTATTTGCTCGGCCCCAATAGGTCCTAGCGTGATGTTATATCCATCTATCTATAGCCTTTCTCGATAAATAGACTACCCGACACTAAAATATTTTTTTAATACGCACCAGTAGTTCCTGAGATTAGCGCGTTCAACAAAACAAACAAACTCTTCAGCTTTATAATATTACTAGCTTCTGCCCGCGACTTCGTCCGCGTTAAATTTCTTGTTCCCCCGACACTTCCCGTCGCATCGAATTGCCTACCCGTGCGATTTACCCGTTTTTGCAACATTTTTCATTACTGCTCCGCTCCTCTTAGTTATAGCGTGATGTTATATAGCCTATAGCCTTTCTCGATAAATAGGCTACCCAAAACAAAAATATTTTTTCAATTCGGACCAGTAGTTCCTGAGATTAGTGCGTTCAATCAAACAAATAAACAAACTCATCAGCTTTATAATATTAAAGTATAGATTATAGTAGTTATAGATTTTATCCTGTTTCAATGACTTGCAAAAACAGTCTGTGTGTCAGACAACGTACAGACAGCTCTGATTTCGGTGAGTATTTAAGAGGAGAAGTTTTAATTCAGTTAAATTCACGTCCACTCACAAAGAAGAAAGTCTACTTACCTATAACAAATTCGATTAAACCATAATATGTGAGATGTAAAGAAAGGTTGGGATAGGGCCTGAATTTAGCCTTGAGGGGTTCCCATTTCGACAAATTGGGAATGTAGTGCTGACACGTGGTATGTTTTTATTTTCTTATCACGTTTTTAGGGTTCCGTTGCCAAATGGCAAAAAACGGAACCCTTATACATTCGTCATGTCTGTCTATCTGTCCGTCTGTCTGTCGGTCTGTCTGTCCGTCCGTATGTCACAGCCACTTTTCTCCGAAACTATAAGAGCTATGTTGTTAAAACTTGGTAAGTAGATGTATTGTGTGAACCGCATTAAGATTTTCACACTAAAATAGAAAAAAAAGTGGTATAATGTGTGTGTCCCCCCGTAACTTCTAAAATAAGAGAATATTAAAACTAAAAAAAATATATGATGTACATAACCATATTGTAAACTTCCACCGAAAATTGGTTTGAACGAGATCCAGTAAGTAGTTTTTTTTTTTTTAATACGTCATAAATCGTGAACCGTAATTTACCTTTCATTCAATCAACTTAAATATAAAAATTTAAAAAAAACATTTAATTTCACTAACATAAACCTTATGCATAAACCGAGGATACCTACAGGTTTGTGCGGAACCCTCGGTGCGCGAGTCCGACTCGGACTAGGCCGGTTTTTTTTTTCTAAACAATTTTTGTAGACTACTATACCTGGGTGCAAAAGAAAACGTTGTAAAAAATCATAACTTACTATGACCCTTAGTGAAAAAATTACAAATATTGGCCAAGAAAATAATCCTCATCGTCTGTCTGGCCTTTTCCCAATTATGTTAGGGTCGGCTTCCAATCAAACCGGATGCAACTTACTACCAGTATTTTACATGGATAGCCTATCTGACCTTCATATCCCAGTTACTAAGCAAGACGATTCCCTTTGGTAAGACTAGTTGTCAGAGTTTTGGGCTTCCGACGACCCTTAACGAATCGCGACGCGTAGTATAACCTGATCGATCAACCCGTGCGACTGTTTATTACTTAGTCATAAGCCTCTCCAAATACCTACAGTAAAATAATCATGTATAAATAAAATCATTCTGGGTTTTGCAATTGCAAATTTGAACCGGTTATTACATTTTGCAATATCTCTTAATTAACGACTGATTAGTTAAAAAGACGAAACAAACTTAATAGCTTTAATAATTTGCGATTGTGAAGCGGACGTATTAAGATATTTTGTATAAATATTAAATTAAAGGTTTATGCTTAGTATTTATTAGCAGCAACTTTTTTAGACTACTGTTATCTATACCTACACAGGTTATTTAATAATATATTTATATATTAATTGTTATTGGGTTTTTCCAACTGAATTCGAATTTGGATTGAAGTGTCCGAAGCAGTTCGGAGCCTGGTTGACGCGTCAGCACCCCTATGTACATGGGGCTTAGGCATATCTGACGAAATTGAATGTAGGTACTATAGGTGTAGGTACTTCTGCCTAACCCTTCGGGGAAAACAGGAGTGGTGTTATGTTGTTAATTAGCCTACACTCTCCCACTCCTGAGCAAAGGCCTCCCTCAAATCCATCCAGGCATACTTTTCTAATTCTAGGGCCACCTTGATCATGCGTTGTGTTATATTTTAATAGGTATATTAATTTCCTTCATTTTGGCACTCGAAAGCTTTATTTTGAGTTGACAATACCACAAAAATGGTACAGAATAAATTGAGTAGGTCTTGAAAATCTTAGACATGATCTTAAATTAAATTATTTTACGTAATGATTTCTTTTTACGAGGTTAAGAAGAACTTAAACAAAGCCTCATGAAAGGCCAATCAATCCAACTAATATTATAAATGTGTTATGTTTGGATGTTTAAATGTCTGGCTGTTTGTTCCTTAATCACACAAAAAGGGCCAAACGGATTTAAATGAAAGCACAGATTGTTTTAACCTGAAGTGACACATATTTTTATCCCGGTAGTACATTTCCGTGGAATATTTTTCGACCTCCACGCGGGCGAAGCCGCAAAAGTTAGTAACTAATATTTTCTTGTAAATATTCTATTTCGGTAGCTTCGTCTAGACAAGTAGGTAAATTACACTTTATTATTGCTTTGAAATGTTTCAAGTTTCGAGTCTGATTATTGTTTCAATGAGATGAGAGTAGCTAACTTGTTACTTGAAACGTTACCTAACGCGTGACAAAAAACGTCAATTTTATTCAACAAAATCTGGAGCTGTTAAACAACCGACGTCCTTTGTGTATTCTAATAAAGTCACATTTGTCAGAAGCATGCCTACATTATGAAAATATACAACACTAGCTTCTGCCCGCGACTTCGTTCGCGTTAAACTTGCTCCCCCGACCCTTCCCATCGCGTCGAATCGCCTACCCGTGCGATTTTCCCCGTTTTTGCAACATTTTTTTCTTAGTTGTAGCGTGATGTTATATAGCCTATAGCCTTCCTCGATAAATAGGCTATTCAACACAAAAATAATTTTTCAATTCGGACCAGCTGTTCCTGAGATTAGCGCGTTCAATCAAACAAACATACAAACAAACAAACTCTTCAGCTTTATAATATTATTAAAGTATAGATTTAAAAAGGATAATTTAAGTAAATTATTCCGTATTTATTATTCGAAAATCAAGCAGAATGGCGTGCAACTGGAGAGGCCAGTGCTGATGATGATGATTCGTGTGGTGTCGGACCTAAAGAACAGGACTATTCCATCTCTTCCCGTGGGTGTCGTAAAAAACGACTTAGGGACTTACTAGAAAATGGGCAGCAGCGTTCTCTATGCATTTTCCCACCATACTGCAATCGTCAACCCGCCTGCCAAGCGGGGTGACCCCCCCAAACTGGGGAAGGCCCTATGTCCAGCAGTAGACGTAATCTGCTGGAATGATGATGATGATGTTGATGAATTTAAGTAAATTATCACAGACACGATCCCTTACTAAAGACTCTTCTTCTGGTCTTTTCTGTCTTTATAAGTGTATTAAATGAAATGATACCACAAACTATCTTACTTAAACTTGCAATATTGAATGGGGTAATCAAAATAAATATGATTTTCAGCGAACTCTACGTTTACTCAGCACTTAGCACGAACGGTATCGTTACTTCCTTACTTTTAAGAGTCTTCAGTTTTAAAAGACGTTGAACAACTTCTGAAAAATCTGAGAGACTGAATTAAATATGTTCATAATATTAAAGTGGATGTGCTTAGGTAGCTCACGCAATTAAAATGTTCTTCCGTTTTTTGCAATTTGCTGGTCAGTGCCAGGTTATCATCATCTGCCTAGCCTTTTCCCAACTAAGTTGAGGTTGGCTTCCAGTCTAACCGGATGCTACTTTATACCAGTATTGTACATATAGCGACTGTCTATCTCAGTTACTGGATAATACGACTTGTTAAGACTTGTTGTCAGACTTTCGAGCTTCTGACGACAAAGAGCCACAAATGATAGCCAGAACCAACGGATTAACGTGCTTTTCGAGGCACGGAGGGTTTTTGGTAAGTAAAAATGTTCAGCCATCCACGAACCTGCCGCGGCATGCACAGCGTAACCTGATCGATCGATCCATGCGGCTATTATTACTTAAAAAAATGTATATTAAGAAATATATTTTGCGACCGTAGCAAACATGGTTTTTTTTTTTTTTTTTTTTTTTCAGGATGGGAAATCATCAAATGACTTCTCCCGCTCTGGGCGGAGCGGGAGGGCGTGTCAGACTTTTACTGACTAAAACCCACCCGTGTTCCATCAGTTGCCCATGTGCCAGGGTCACGGTATCTCTTTCGAACAATCACGCGACCCCGGCAGGCATCGGTCCTAGTAGACCCCTACACTGCTGCTGACATCTCTTTGAGGCGCGCGTGGAACACTGCGCGCCGTCGACCCGAGCTTGGTCCTTACCGGGCGGCGAGCTACCCATTGCTCGCCACCCGCAAGCTCGCGCCTACGGTGGCCGGGAGTCCGCTATTGACTCCCGACGCCCGGGGCGTCTCCTCCTGCGGCGGCTAGGGACGTGAGGGCGCAGAGACTGTCACTCCCTCACGCGCCCCGCCTCCTCCTTCGCGAGCATTACTGCTTCGCAGAAGGAGGTGACGGCTTCCTATTCCCTCTCGCTCCGTACCATGGCTCGCACCAGGGCCGGACGCGAGAGGTCGCCGCCGCCGATCGCCTCCACGAGGACACGGCGGTGCTCCGCCCAAGCAGGGCACACCTCCACCGTATGCTCCACCGTGTCCTCCAGACGATCCTCGCAATGGAAACACCCGGACGTATCCTCCCGCTTTATCCTGAACAGGAACCCACCGAAGCACCCATGCCCGGTGAGAACCTGCGTCAGGCGGAAGGTGAGGACGCCGTGACGCCTCTCTATCCACTCCTCAAAGAGGGGACTTACCGCCGCAATTGTGGCGTGCCCATAGCAAACATGGTAAGAATTATATTTAATATAATTATCAAAACCACTCCCTATGTTTATTTAATCCCATTGGATGACTATTTCATAAAAAGTAATTCAGTATTAAACGAACTTAGACGGTAAATTTCCCTGGCTTAACAATCGGGGAATGATAAAGTTATCATCCACGAATGTACTAGACTACAACTTATAACAAACTTACTTCGTACCAGTTGTTGTGTATTAGTTAACCTAAAGCAAGAACATAAAGTTCGGGCCAGTCAAAGCACGTGTCGGTTTCTTGATTACACATATTGCACGAGAAAAACTTTACTTTCCTTCTTACAAGTGCGAGAAAATTATACATAAAAAAAAACGCATTAAGGTTCTCGAGAAAAGGTAAGCCCTTGAAAACATCAAGAGCAAAGCGAGTCCTCACCACAAACTGATTTAGAAAAACGGTAGATAAGTGAAACCTCGAAAAAGGTAGATAAAAAACGTTACCCGAAAAAATAAATAGCGTGAACGCTAGTCCCAACGAAATGTTGTCACTTTTTAATACTATGTTTATAGCATTTAAGATTTAATATTTGTACTTATGTCTACTCATTGTTTTTTGCACGTGTTCGACATCATCACGTCAGCGTCGATTGTCGCTGAAAATCAGCGCTGGGGTCTGTCCTCGGATAAGGTCGCAGCATTATGCTGACCGATGGCCGCTTTGCGCGGATGTGACACATGTCTACCCTTAGCTTTTTTTAAATATTTTTGATGTGTTTAGTTATTTTCCGCAAATAAACGTATTTCCTTTCTTTCTAAGTATTGTCTATGTCACTCGCAGCCAAGATAAAATGAGCCACGAAGATCGTCTTCATTAATGGAGTTCACTTCACACCATTTTCTTTATAGCGGATAACTTCAGTTCCCAGAGCACATCGGGAAGGTTTAAATGCCACTAGCTACCTATTAAGCTAACCAATCACCATTTATTTTAACAGACTTGTACCTATCTATTTCTACGGTTCAATTAACGTGCGCTGCCGGCCGTGTGTGTAGAAAAAAGCAATTATAACAATCTCTAGAGGAAAACGAAGGTAAATAAACACGAAACATATTGCGTAAATATTTTACTGTACAGTAGTATAGCGGAGAACTAACAGTGATGTAGAAGTATCGAGAAATAGCGGCCATTTTTAAAGATACGCTTACACGATCAACTGAAACTACGCAATTGTAGGTTTATGTACTTTTACCTAGGACAGTCAGTGGTTGCCCATTTGCAACGGCCCTTAGTTATGAATAAAGTAAGTCATAGGTTCAAACGCACTCAGGTACTTTACTTCATATAAATATTATCATCACCACTGCTCTCAAAACGGTGAAGTAAAAATCGTAAGGGAACCGGCATCAGCATGTCCTAGAACCAAAACTTTGAAGACATGCGATATCCACCAGATCATTCTTGGCCCGCGTAGTAGAACAAAGCCCACTTCGAAAAGAGAAGAAGAAGGCATGTGTCCCAGCAGTGGGAACTTTAATTCAAATCCAACATTTTAATTCAGACCAGGGATCCATAGTGTTAGTAAGAACTTAGTCTGTGTTAGTAGACTTAAAAATAAAAGAATTATTTTATACTAGCTTTTGCCAGCGGCTTCGCCCGCGTAGAGGTCGGAAAATATCCCGCGGGAACGTACTACCGGGATAAAAAGTAGCCTATGTGTTAATCCAGGTTATAAACTAACTGTGTTCCACATCCAAATCCGATCAGTACTTTTTGCGCGAAAGAGTAACAAACATCCACACATCCACACATCCATACATTCATACATACAAACTTTCGCATTTATAATATTAGTAGGATTTAAAGGTTGGCTATGGTAGTTTTACCAAGATGTCAAACATAAAAGTGCATTTTTATATTGTCTTCATGCAACACTGTCCATCTTACAGCCTAGTAAACAATAGGAGATAAAACTTTGATTAATAGACAATAATGACAGTTTAGTGCCTGTTAAGACCTGACACAATGTTCACCTTTGATGTCTGTTTAAGTATCACTTACTTGAATTGTATGGTATTTATTATAGGTACAAGTTTTTTTTCACATCGTTTATTGCCCGTAGTTCTACCGCGTAGTTTAATAGAATTAGAAATAATATTTATTTGCATATAAAATGGTATATTTAGGTGTTTGATGATAAAATAAAGAGCATACATGTTTAGCGTATATTATGGCATGGAAATATTATTGGTTATATTTAAAAATCTTTCCTGTCGGTACATTCTTTGATACTGTAATTATTTTTAATTTTACTATAGGACCAAAGTTATTTTTCTTTTCAGCGGTTCTCTATCAATCGCACCATGGGCAAATCCACAACTATCAATAAAACTACGGGCAACTTTGTTTACCCGTGGTTCTATTAAAACTAAAGTGAGTATTTTGCATATTTGCATGTAAACTTAATTCGTGTCGATGGTACTCATACACTTTTTTTCTAATAGTTTTAGCCCAGTAAGTCGCCACGGTAATTGCGATATCCGTGGCATTCTGTAGGTTATCTGATATGCAGGTGAACGAGCACTTAGGATATTCAAATGGGGCATGGTCTGATCAGAAGCACCACACTCGCACTGGGGGTTGGATGGATCAGTAATCCCCCACTTTGACAAATTGTGTCTGCAGCGGCATACTTGGGTACGCAATCAATTGAGAGCTTTCCATATAGGCCACTACAGATCACGCGCGGGAGACAAATGTTCCAACTTAACTACTCAAGGTTGTAAAACTTCTGTTGAAAGTATCAGTAAAACTTATGGGCAACATTCACAATACAGTTATTTGTTTTGCTCCGTACATAACTGTTGAAAAATCAACGATTCAAAGAAAATAATAGAATATGCAACTCTACAGCATAAAGAATGCTAAATGCCAAGTTACCGTCTCAACCCATTGAACTTTATATCCTATTTTCTTTTCAACGGTTGAAAGGTACAAGTTCAAACATGTTTATTGTAGACTAAGCAAAGCTTTTGTTTTAGAATTTAGCAAATATTATTTCCACAAGTTTAATTTGACGTTAGTGAGCTGACGTGACCAAAAATCATATGCGGATCGTTTTCCCTACTATTATTGGGGTCGGCTTTCAGTCTAACTGTATCCAGCTGAATATGATTATTTTACGAGGAACGACTGACTATCTGAACCTCTACCCTCCACATACCAGTGCCACAAAGTATGACAGCCAGTCTTAACTGGTTTGTCATACTTTCGGGCTTCTGACGACCCGCAATGACTGTCAAAGATCCACGGTTGACAGCCGAGACCAAATGTTTACCGTGCTTTCCGAGGCATGGCTAAAGCGTGGTGTCTCGATATGTAAAGTTGGTCAACAATCCACGGACCGAACGCGGCAAGCGTACCGCAATTTGATAGATTGGTCCGTGCTGATATTATATATAGTCTGTGCCAGATGTTAAAAAAATAAAAGTCGTTGACACCCGCCTTCCAATGTATTCAAATATTTCAAGACGATACGTAAAAAAAATGTGAAGAAAGTGTCGCTAGCACGGTCAAAACGGTAATTTAATTACATTGGTAGGCAGGTGTCAACAGCTTTTGTTTTTTTCGTTAATGACGTTTCTCTTTCATACACGAAAGAGAAGCATTTTTCGAAGACCCCAAGTGACATAGGCTTTGTTTTTTTTTTCAGGATGGGAAATCATCAAATGACTTCTCCCGCTCTGGGCGGAGCGGGAGGGCGTGTCAGACTTTTACTGACTAAAACCCACCCGTGTTCCATCAGTTGCCCATGTGCCAGGGTCACGGTATCTCTTTCGAACAATCACGCGACCCCGGCAGGCATCGGTCCTAGTAGACCCCTACACCGCTGCTGACATCTCTTTGAGGCGCGCGTGGAACACTGCGCGCCGTCGACCCGAGCCTGGTCCTTACCGGGCGGCGAGCTACCCATTGCTCGCCACCCGCAAGCTCGCGCCTACGGTGGCCGGGAGTCCGCTGTTGACTCCCGACGCCCGGGGCGTCTCCTCCTGCGGCGGCTAGGGACGTGAGGGCGCAGAGACTGCCACTCCCTCACGCGCCCCGCCTCCTCCTTCGCGAGCATTACTGCTTCGCAGAAGGAGGTGACGGCGTCCCATTCCCTCTCGCTCCGTACCATGGCTCGCACCAGGGCCAGACGCGAGAGGTCGCCGCCGCCGATCGCCTCAAGTGACATAGGCTAAGACTACTCTTAGCCTATGTCAAAAATTCAGTTTCTTCTTTCCTACGAAAGAAGAAACTGAATTTGAAATTTCCCACGACTTCGATGGTAAAAGAGACAATTCTGAACAGCACCTAATTAATAATGAGAATAAGCTTGGCTTTGACCAATATCAAGAAAGGCTCTTGTTAGACAGTTGGATCACGGACAAGGCTTGTTAGCGAGAACGGTCACTAGTCCCGGAAAAGACGCCTATAAGATCTACATAATACATAATGTATTATTAGAAGAACAACTTAGGCCTCTATGTACTACGTTACTGGTATTCGTTTTCGCACTTAGTCCTTCAGTGGACTTTCGTACGTGGACCCTTGTTCCTGTGCCCATGATCCCGATACACCCGGTCTACAATTTCGTTTGTTTTTACACGCTTTATATTAGCTTCACTTGTATGTATGTTTGTTTGTAACCGACTCTTTATAGCGCGATTTTGACCCACTTTAAACGACCAGATTTCATTCAAACTTTGCACACCTATCAAAGACCGATGATAATGCAATAATTTCATAAATCTGTGCCATTATCCTTGCCAGGATTACCAGGACAGCAAAAAAACTGTCTTCTAAAACTACGCTGACATACGTCTCAAAATTCGAAACACCCTAAAAAATAGAAAATAAATAATAGTTTAAAAAACTAACAAAACGCGCTTCCATATTATTCCATACATTAAAAAAAGCGTGTGGTGCCTGATCAATAAAAAAATACCTTAAAAAGCACCCCACGCTTTTTTTTTCATTATTTTCTACTTTTTACTTTTAGTTTGGTTTTCTATGGAAGCGTGTTTTTTAGTTTTTTAAACTATTTTTTTTTTCAATTCCAATTTTGAATAATGTCTAGAGACTGTTTGTAAAAACACAGGCTGTTAGTAGAATCGGTCGTATCGCTAAAAGGATCTCTATTTGTTAGTTATAAAATTCTTTATTTAGGAATTAAATAAAACCATTAATTTCTTTAAGTATCGAAATGGTAAGGTTTTTCTGTTAAATATCATAATATAATAATGCCTTAAGATTATCCTCAATAAGACAATTTTTATTGAAATAAGTAGCGATGATAAACCGACTCAGTGTCTTAGGTATTTTTTAAGTAATTTCAAGTTATCTACAAAGTACCTTAAGGAAATCGGTACCAAACAAACAATCAGCGCTACAAATCAATCAAGCAGCCATTTTGTTACTCGGCGCCTTTATGTTTGTTTGATGACGACTCAAAATAAGTTATACACATTAGTTTCAGCGCTGAGTTATACAAATTGGTTTATTTTTTTTCTTTTCAGTTTCTTTTGTCGTCGGTTCAATTGTTTAGGTATTAAAAATATTTTTTTTAATACTTTATTCTACACTTCGAGGTGGATATTAAATGGGATCAAATTTGAGATACCCTATCCAATAAAAAAAAACAATATTACTCTAGTAACTTAGTAAAAAGTATACATAAAGAATATAAATACATATATGCACATAAGCGTCGAATTGAGAAACTCTTCCTTTGCGTCGGTTAAAAATAAAGGTTGAATCGTTACTGGACACCAGAGGGGCAATTTTCATAATTTTAAGAACAATTGCAGCCAGATCCCAGTCTTAATCTGCCGAAAATACCTCGTGTTCCCTTACATTTTAACAAGGTTTTGACATTTGGTTGTCGCTGAAATGAGACGGCGACTAGATTTTGAATGTTTTTATTTACTAGAATTGGCCTTCTAGTAGATATGAGACGTTAAAGTATTGTGTTTAGAAAATATGCACGCAGGGACGGTTTATTAAATGGTTAAAAGCCGTAAGTATAGACACAATTTTACAGATAAGTCTCGCGTGTCTCCACGTTCCGGAAAACAAAATATCCAGTAAAAAACTTTATTATAAAATAAACATTTTATTAATTGAATACTTACCAAAATTTATTTCATAACTCTGCAAGAGGATGACATAGTTACGAGCATCTACGGTAGCGACGCACTAGATGTTTCACATCAAAAAGTCCCTGATAAATGATAACATAGGTAATGGTTTGGTTGAGAGGAAGAATGAAGAATGGCTAACCAAAGGTGCGGCTAAACAACGCAGATGTGATGCCCTAGGAGAACGTATAGTGACCTTATTGGTGATTTTCTTCAGAAAAGTCAGGTGCATAGTACTCGCAAACGGCGTGCGTGTATGACTAGATGTATGAATAAAAACAAAAAATGACTATGTAAGGATCATAGCAGATGGCGCTCTGTTGTCATGCCTACCCCCATAGGAATAAGGCGTGAGTTTATGTACATACGTAGCTAGTTAACTTCTTTGAACATCAATAAAAACGAATCCTTAAATTAAACTCTAAGAACCCCGAAAACAATAACTTCCAAAGCCTACTTAGAAGAAACAGAACGTAATAAAAACAGTAACAATAATCCAAGTCAATTATTCCAAAATCCTTTGTTTATCTTCGCAATACATATAAAACAATAAGTTATTCAAAACGCTTTTGATTATAGAAGAAAGTATACAGGATGGATTTTTGAGGATGAGGATTCTAAAATATTCATCCTCCACGTATGGAAAACATGATCATCATCATTCGATCCGAAAAACGTCCACTGCTGCACATAGCGCTCCCCCCCCCCCCCCCACGATTTGGTTGGGTTTGTTATAATTGCCATGCTTGACAGGCGGGTTAGTGATCGCAGTATGGTGGTAAAATGCATAGAGAACGCTGCTGCCCATTCTCTAGTAAGTCCCTTAGTCGCCTCTTACGATACCTACGGGAAGAAATGGGATGGTACTATTCTTTGCGACCTGCACCACACGGAACAATATGGCCACACGCATCGTGTACAGATAGCTAAAATCACGTCACGCCCTATGCGCATTATGTATTGACGTCAAATTCGTTTAGTGCAGGAAAAACTTTAGCACCTATAGAACAGTCTCCTATGAACATTTTCCTCTAGATCCAGTTTAAATAACTACGCTCAAACGCTCAAACCCATTTTTTAAAAAGGGTGGGGGCAAATCATCAAATCACGTCCCCGGCTTCGGGCGAAGAAGGAGAGCGTGTCAGAGTTTTACTGACTAAAACCCACCCGTGTTCTTTCAGTTGCCTATATGCCAGGGCCACATTTACTCTTTCGAACAAACCCAACCCTGTATTCTCAAAGTACGTACACAGGGGTCAAACACCTCTACGTAGAATCACGTACAACACTACAATAGCCATAGATTATAGAGGACGTGGAAATTTGAAACGGATATTACAGCGATAAATAAAATTAGAGTGGTACTCCTGGTACTATAAAGGAATCACTGGGAATGCAAAGAGACCTTTGACGATGGAATTCAAAGGAAACAAATCATTTTGTGTTTATTGTGGAGCTACGATTCGGTAGGTATAGTCGGCCTCGTAATAAAATTGCTTTTTCATTTTAAGGTTTAATGTCACTTGCACGTTTTAAAACGATAAGGTCTATTTTCCTATGTGACAGACAGATAGTTGAAACTTTAGTGATGTATCAATTTATTAGGAATGGTAGTAAACACTGTTAAGACAATTACGAGATTGAGACTTGTAGGATGTAAGTTATGTTATGTGTTATATGGTAAGCACCAGCTTCTGCCCGCTCGCGCTTTTACTACATTTTCTCTTAACATTCTATCTGTCTCTTTTTCTTGTTACTCGGCTTATTGGGCCCGTAGTGTGATGTTAAATAAATAGCTTTCCTCAAGAATTGGGATATTAAATGCAAAAAATAATTATTATTCGTCTGATAGTTCAAACAAATTATACCTGTATCTGGTATTGGTGTTTAAATTTGACTAACAGGCTATATTATCATAATTCGCATGTCTTTAGCAATTATCACAGGCAGTTGCGTGTTTGTTTCTGAATTGTTCAATGTCCCGAGAATCCTAAGACAACGAAATTGAGAAATGATGTGAGGTAAACTTCGGCAAATAATAAACATTAATGTATCTTACAAAAGTTATAGTCAGTAACGCGATAAGCGATATTAGGTTGATTACATTAAAAATGTCTAAGGTTGGACTTTTAATCCTATTCAGTAACTTGACAGTTGGAGGGATACCAGGTTTTGGAAAAAAAAAAGATAGTGAGTCGTGCAAGAATGAATGAACTTGAAAAAATGTACTTACATAGGAACTTTGTATTTTAAATTTAATAATTTGTCTTAAAACACGATGTATACCATATCGATATATATACAGTCTATGGCTGCCAGAGGAAATAAAATGACTATAGTAAAAAAAAGTAAAATAACATGATTTTTATATTTAGTTTTGTTTCTATCAGAAGAAAATAAAAAAGAAAATAAATGTTAGTAATAATTATCAATTATTCGTATATTCCACACCCTAAAAAGGATTATTTAAAGTTTTATGTAATTTAAACCATTTTATCGTTCATTCTTTACGCGAAATCGTTCACTAGCTCAACACTATTTGTTTTAATATGGTATCATTATTTTTCGTTGAACTGTCAAGTTACTGAATAGGATTAAAAGTTCAACCTTAGCAACTGTCTAGTCCTTTCCCAACTATGTTGGATTCGGCTTCCAGTTCAACCGAATGCAGATGACCACCCAATGGCTTGGTACTTCCACAACCCAATATCTAGATAACACGATACCCTTTGGTATGACCGCTTGTCAAACTTGTGGGCTTCCACCT
This sequence comes from Aporophyla lueneburgensis, assembly GCA_932294355.1. Taxonomy (NCBI): domain Eukaryota; kingdom Metazoa; phylum Arthropoda; class Insecta; order Lepidoptera; family Noctuidae; genus Aporophyla; species Aporophyla lueneburgensis. Next base: position 11,586,801 of record OW028746.1, on the reverse strand, counting down.
ACCCTTGCCTGACACATGCTGAGCTGGACTCCCATTTGGTGCAACCTTGAGACGCACACCACACCTTGTCATTTGAATTATGTCATAGTGTGTCAACTACCCTTATTTTAAGTTAGTTTTTCCATTTGGGGATATAATGGCACCGTGTTTTGTTTTTATTTTTTAATATTGTCATTTTTCATCATTTAGTTTTAGTTTTAAGTGTTGTGTTATGTCTTTTGTGTGCACTAAATAAATGTTTTATCTATCTATCTATCTGCCCGTAATGATTGTCAGCGTAGTTTCCGAGGTAAGGAGGAATCTCGATATACAAGCTGCAGCTTTGAACCTGCAAAACATTTCAGGAGGATGTTATGAGACTCGAAAATAATCATATAACAATACGATACCAAGTCAATAATCAATAATACTTTTTATTTTAGATTTTTCAATTATATTGTTTTTCAGAATAACTCTCTTAATAACCCTTCAAAAAATCTATGAAAGAAATGTCGGTTGCGTTTGTTTGTGTGTGTGAAAGCGCAGTTTAAGGACACGTACAGACTGGTCACGTTTTAAAAAAGGGAGTGAACTCTCTTACCGATTTCCGTAAATAAGAATAAAATGAAAAAAAAAATACCTGCCCATTTTATTGTTGATTCGGTTCGAGAATCACTAACATAATGACCTCCTAAAATGTTTAGCAGATCTAAAACTGCACCTTGTATAATGGAAGCACCATCCACCAACCAACTGTTTGTGGACCATTTATGTCGGTACATAGCGTAAAATCTGGTCACTAACAGGGTGTAAAACTTGTGAATTTCAACTGCAATAAAAACCAACCGCAACTTTGTTTAAAAAAACGAATCAGATAAATCGTTCGTACAGTTCGAATTTGGAAACTGTGGAAATTGGTGCCAAATCCGGAAAGTCTGGCAACCGACAAACAAAGGGATGTCGGTAACTTACACAGTAACTTGATTAGTAATCAAATTGCACTAGCTCCCTGTAAAACCGCATTTACTCAGACCTGCAAGGTAAATTGCGAAAAGCTTTGATTTCGACTGATCAACAATATTCATTTTGTTATTTACAATCAAATTAAACCAAAATATTTTTATTTCACACTAGCTTTTGCCTGCGGCTTCGCCCGCGTTGATGTCGGAAATTAACGCAGGTATTTTTCTAAAATAAAAGAAATTTTCTAAAATAAAAGTAGCCTAAGTTACTCCTTATTACATCAGCTACCTGCCAATAAAAGTCGCGTCAAAATCGGTCCAGCCATTTCAGAGATTAGCTGGAACAAACAGACTGACAGACAGACAGACAAAAGTTTAAAAAAATGATTTTTTGGTGTAAGTACCGTATTTACTTTCATATGCATTTAGTGAAAAGCTGTTAATTTGAAATTACAAACAGACACTTCAGTTTTATTTATTTGTATAGATAAACCTACATGGGCACTCATGAAATGTCAGAAGTAAGGAGCACGGTTCCAAACTGTTGACTCCTATGAAGAAGAGCCGGCCAGATACTCCATGGTTACTCTTTTAAAAATAATTGGTATTTGCAATGGTTTCAAACTACAGTGTTAATAGGTATGGGAGAACAGTGTAGGACTTTCAATAAGTACCAAGTAAAAAATTGTCTACAGTCTACAAGGCATACAATGTTCTCACATTCACAAAACATTGTTAAGCAGACCCATTTTTAGAACAGATGAAGCAATGTAAAAGCAATATCCTTTAAAATAGTTCAGATTTTGATTGATAGTGTGTGTTATACGCAATTAGGGTGTTGAAGCCGATTCTAACGTAGTGGAAAAAGCTTTGCATCGGGACGTATTTATTATTATTTAACCAATGATGATGATTCGATGTAAGTTGTTGTTGTTGTTGTTGTTTTTGTTGTAGTTGTGTTGTTGTTATAGTGAACTCGGATAGCCTGATTTATTCATGCATTATGTATGTGTGCACATGAAATATACTCGTAGTTACCGGAATCAGAGGGTTGTCATTGACATTTCCAGCAGATAGAAACGTCAGTACATACATACGTACAAACGCCAGCACATAAAGCTACTACAGTCTGTCAAATTTCTGTAATAGATTTTCAACTTTATCGCTAAAGTGTAAGGTTCAAGATTGATTGGGAAAATTTGACAGTTTTGGGTAACTTGATGTGCTGGCGTTTGAACATATTTCATATTAATTATTACTATTACGTGGACATGAATTTTGGTACATCGTTATCTTAATTTAGACGAGCATTTCCCAAACCATGTGACGAGCGAATATTGGATGGGCCTTGGAAAATAGACTATATCAAAACAGATACGTCACTGAAAAAAGGTTTCGATCGCAATCCCCGTCAGCCGCCTAACATTCAAGTTGATACTATGATGGAACACGGGTGGGTTTTAGTCAGTAAAAGTCTGACACGCCCTCGCGCTTCGCCCAGAGCGGGAGAAGTCATTTGATGATTTTCCATCCTGAAAAAAAAAATACTACATAAAAAGATATTAAAATACGTATTACAATTTTCAATAGTAACGAAATGTTTATTTTCTTCTTTGAACAATCCTTCGTTCATATATATAGTTATGGCTCTTTTTAGAGTTTCGTACGATCGTCCATACGTATCGCCATACCTCAATCTGTATGTCCGTCCGTGCGTCTGTCTGTCTGTCAGCGGGCTGTATCTTATAATCCTTAATAGGTAGACAGTTAAAATTTCCACAGAATGTGTATTTCTGGTGCCGTCTGTTTATAACAGCAAATACTAAAAATAGAAACAAAGTTAAAAATTAAAGGAGTATCCATACAAGAAAGGTCTTTATTTCGGCGTTCTTTACCTTGTACAGAACCCTTCGTGTGCAAGTCCGACTCGCAGTTGGCCGGTTTTTTCCTTCGACAAGCCAAGAGGTCGTCACGAACTTGGAAGTAAAGTGGGTCGCTTTCCAGTCAACTTTGGGAATCACTCATTTAGACAATAAGTTTAGGTACTGATTAAGTGCCGAAAAAATGTCATTAGTCATTTTCTTACCCATAATTTAATGACGATCTTCGCAGAGTGGCAGCAGCTGGATGAGAGTCAGCTGAGAATCAAGGTGAATGGCGTGCAATTGGAGAGGCCTATGACCAGCAGTGGTCTGCCATAGTAGGATGATAATGATTTTATGGTGTCAAAACTTCAACATCCTCCTATGACGAATATCAAAACTATACACCTCACCTCACCACAATTCAAGCCGCAATAGCTTAATGAACTGGGGCCTCCCACTTACTGGCGAACGGTCAAAGGAACGACTAAGCCTGTGGCAACATGGTGCTTCCCTTCCAAACCTATTCGTTCCACCTGCTGAAAAACTCGCACCTGGATACGAGTTGCCTTGGCTTTCCTGGAAGTCTTTAAATAGGCTCCGAGCTTAGGTGACCGAAGTAAAGAGAATCTGTTCAAGTAGAAATTCATAGATGGCTCCGCCCTGCACTGTATATGTGGCAGCACCACATATACAGTGCAGGGCGGACCCCACAAACAATGCGACACTTAATATTTTGTTCAGCATGCCCTGCTTTTTTTTTTCAGGATGGGAAATCATCAAATGACTTCTCCCGCTCTGGGCGGAGCGGGAGGGCGTGTCAGACTTTTACTGACTAAAACCCACCCGTGTTCCATCAGTTGCCCATGTGCCAGGGTCACGGTATCTCTTTCGAACAATCACGCGACCCCGGCAGGCATCGGTCCTAGTAGACCCCTACGCTGCTGCTGACATCTCTTTGAGGCACGCGTGGAACACTACGCGCCGTCGACTCGAGCCTGGTCCTTACCGGGCAGCGAGCTACCCATTGCTCGCCGCCCGCAAGCTCGCATCTACGGTGGCCGGGAGTCCGCTATCGACTCCCGACGCCCGGGCCGTCTCCTCCTGCAGCGGCTAGGGACGTGAGGGTGCAGTGACTGCCACTCCCTCACGCGCCCCGCCTCCTCCTTCGCAAGCATTACTGCTTCGCAGAAGGAGGTGACGGCTTCCCATTCCCTCTCGCTCCGTACCATGGCTCGCACCAGGGCCGGACGCGAGAGGTCGCCGCCGCCGATCGCCTCCACGAGGACACGGTGGTGCTCCGCCCAGGCAGGGCACACCTCCCCCGTATGCTCCACCGTGTCCTCCAGACGATCCTCACAATGGAAACACCCGGGCGTATCGTCCCGCTTTATCCTGAACAGGAACCCACCGAAGCACCCATGCCCGGTGAGAACCTGCGTCAGGCGGAAGGTGAGGACGACGTGGCGCTTCTCTATCCACTCCTCAAAGAGGGGACTTACCGCCGCAATTGTGGAGCATGCCCTGCTGTTTGCATGCTACAGGAGTCCATGGACGCTTCTAAAAGTGCTAAGCTCGTAGCCAAATTCTGGGCTGACTATATTTAGATTACTATCGACACGCTAAGAAGAAGAAATCAAAGTCAACTTTATTATACCGATATAGACTTCATCATAAATAAATTTTGGAAGTAAAGTATCGAAATCAGGGTTAATGTTTGTGACTTGGTTACATGAACATTATTTTTCATGTTTCGCGTCGGGTTATGTGAAAGATAACTTTCTAAACACACGTAACGACAAACTTGCGTAGATTCAAATATCAGTGGTAGTTCTAGGTATTGACAAGTTACTTTCAGCAAAAACAAATCATATAATTATAATAAATTCAGATCGTATACTCTAAAAACTAAAAAAAAATGGTAACAATAATTACAGATTTCCGTGTTTAAACAGAAATAGCAGGAATATACCGTCATTCGTATTAATTATGCACATATTTATCACGTTTCGGAATCCCCGTTCAAGATCTCGTAGTCGTGATGGTATTTATTAGAATCCGAATTCTGTTTGATTTTAGAAATCATACCATGATTATTGACCTCTAAAATACCAAGGATCAATGTACTCTTAACTAACAAAAGTCTTGCTAACTGCTAGGCAACATATTGTAGTTAACAGAGCATGTCTCAATAAACAATGATTTATGACATTTTAATACGCCTACAATCTTTCTATTCCCTCCTTTAGTCCCTCTGACAACTACTAACTTCCGCCATGCAACAAGCTGCGAAGGAAATAAATTAACTTTGATCGGTTACTAAAGAAAACAAAAATATAAAATCAAAGCAGAATGTACCAAAAAAGTTAATTAACATAAAGCAGTAAAAGGGAAGCCATCAAAATTAAAAGCACAAAGAAAAAGTTAATGACCAACCAGCAGCGATCACCGCTGGGAGAGAAAGGTCGTTACAGTAAATTCATAATATTTACGTGACTTTAATTTTTAACATTCCTGCAGTTTTTCTCCGCAGTCTCAGACATCTTATCTTTAACATAATTTTAGGGAGATGACGATTATTCACACCGCGACATCAATTTGTCTCTACTAAGTAGGTAAGGATCGTCTTCCGGAAATCAAAAAAACATCTTAGAATGACATCATAATTATTCTCTAGATTTTATAGCTTTTCTGGATCCTCATGCAAATACGTAGTAATCTATACAAAAAAACAATGAAGTGAGATTATGGCAATTTTATGATTCACCATCTACGGTATCAATATCTATGAATAGATTCAATCTGAGCAAATGGTTAATTTTCTAATTACTGTTGTATTGTATTATTGTTTCTAACAATCTAGAGTCCTGCAGCTTAATTGCGTAACACATTCACAACCCCTTTTTAATCGACATCACACAAAGGTGGAGGTCAATTCAGTGTTTTTATTTCCTTGTAACCACAGAACTCCGTCATTTAAAACCGATGTGACAAATTTCTTATCGGAAGACCGCAATACATGCCTTTTTAAGTTTTGTCGTTTGAAGAAAAAAACACAACTAGAACCTCATAGTACTTTTTATTGTTTTTTAAAGTATTCACCACGTAGCTTAATACACTTTTCCATTCGCTCAAACCAGTTATTATAACATTTATTCCACTCTAAAGTGGAGGTGTTCAATATGGCTGACTTGAAAGCGTCGACTGCTTCTTCACCGGACTGGAACCTTTGACCACGGAGACTTTTCTTAATTTTAGGAAATGTAAAGAAATTGTTTGGGCTTAGGTCAGGACTGTATGGAGGATGGTCAAGAATTTCTACTTTTTCCTGCTTCAAATACTCAATCGTTTGGCGAGCGCTGTGTGAGCTTGCGTTGTCGTGGTGCAGGATGATGCGTCGCTTTGAGTTTGATTTTCAAAGTTCGGCGATGACTTGGGGTAAACAAACTGTGGTATACCACTCCGCGTTAACCGTTCTACGATCTTCAAGTGCAATAGTCGCAACATGGCCGGTTTTTCCAACGAACGTGGCCACCATCATCTTTGAAGTGCTTCGAGAACGAACAACTTTAGTCGGCTTTGGCTCGTCTTGAAAGACCCAGATTGTAGATTGTTGTTTGGAATCAGTATCGTAGGCATAGATCCAAGATTCGTCACCACTGATGATGTCATAGACGTAATTTGACTCTCCTCGGTTGAACCTAACCAACTAACAGGGATTTAGTGTTCAAAGCGCAAAAAAGATGTGTACGTGCGTGCGATGGTTGGCATCCGTGTTCCAGATTCATGTAAACCATATTTCAAAGAATTAAAAATATTGACCTTCCCTGCAATTTACATTTATGAAGTAGCTGTATTTATAAAAACAAATGAAAATCTATTTGATAAACTTAAATCGAAAAGGCATATGTTAAAAATTTCTAATGTGGCACATAAAACGGCTCTATTTAACAAAAGCTTCTTTGGCATTGCATCTAAAATATACAACAAAATACCTATTAGCATTCTAGACACTAAGGAACTTTCAATATTTAAAAATAAATAACGAACATTTTTAATTGATAAAGCATTCTACACGATCCAAGATTTTCTGAATTGTTGACCATTTATTAGTTCCACTGTATTTTGACATATATAAGTATTGACCATGTATTAGATTCACCGTATTTGACATGCATTAGTATTGACCATGTGATAGTTTCACTGTACTTTTACATTTATAATAACTTACCATCTATAATAATTCCAAATTTTTTATGCCATATCTACCTACATAATTATTGTATGCCTATAAGGCAGGACATATTGATACTTTAATATATTGTTAAGACCTGTAACTTACATATGCCCACAATAAAGATACTTTGACTTTGACTTTGACCTTTGCAGAGTTTTCTTACACCATCTGACGCGAGCCACCTTGTGATCGTCGGAAAGCAGATGCGGTATCCAACGGCAAACTAACTTTCTCACTTCAAGCGCTTCATGCAAGATCTTATTAATGGTTGACCCTGAGATGCCTAATAGAACCTCTATCTCTCGATATGTCACATGACGATCTTCGAGAATTAGTTTTTTCACAGCAATGATGTTATCTTCAGTGAAGGCAGATTTTGGGCGTCCTTCGCGAGTTTTGTCACTAACACTAGTATGTTCACGCTGGAATTCTAAATACCAGCGTTCGACAGTCCGCAGACATGGGGCTTCATCACTGAACACAGATGTTAGCTCTTCAAAACACTGAAGCCGTGTCAGGCCTCTTCTAAAGTTGTAGAAAATTATTGCACGAATATTTTCCTTAGAAAGATTCATTTTCGTACGTAACCTGACAGATTTCAATCGACGTTGCGACTAAACAATAGCATTAATCCTAATACTTTCAACTGCTTTGAGATTCAAAATTTAAACACATTCTAATATAGAACAGTTCCAAATTCCAAATTGCCGGGAAATATGGAAACGACAGAACTCAAAAGGCATGCCTAGTATAAAGTTAGTGAAGTTCTGATTAGGTCGTTCTTAGCTTCAATAATACTTACGTGTTTCTTCGGCCAAAGAATTAAAATACAAAACCGACTTCCGAAATTAAAGTTTTCATTTTATAAGTAATGTTTTTTTTGGAAGTCTATTGTTTTTTTATGACAATTCAACAATATTCATTACGTTATTTACGTTATCGAGCAACAAGACATTTCACAAATCATGAATGAAAGCGTGGATTCTGTTTTATGAATCAGTTACGCCAACGGTTGAATGAGTTACGTAAGTTCACACTCGAGAAATCTAGACCAGTTAAGCTTGAATAAATAATTATTTAAAAAGTGTGTTTTATGGTAATTATACAACCAAGTTTGAATAGGTTACTTTCTAACTTTTAATAACCATTAAAATGTCATGCTTTATGGAAATCTACGATTTTAGATATTTACCTAAACTCCACAATGGCTCATTTTCTTGCAGTTAGCAATTCAGTAGGAAGAACTTACTACCATGATCACGGTGTTTGCCAAACGGATTGCAGATAGCAATACAATGGTTATAAATGAATTACTTTTACCGATATACATAGAATCTGTATCATAATTTAGAATTTATAGGCACTTGTTATAAAAGATGTGGAATTTCTTGCCGTCTCTTCTCCATAGTGACAACCAATTTGAATCGTTCATCTAGCTTCTGATATTTCATAACTGCTCATGGCATCTATGTAAAATAAAATGTTTTAATTTGATTTGCGATTTGATGTTGGCAACATCAAATAAAAAACGAACTTGATGACTTTATAATAAAAAACAGCTCTGAAAGATTTTTAGGGTTCCGTTGCCAAATGGCAAAAAACGGAACCCTTATAGATTCGTCATGTCTGTCTGTCTGTCTGTCTGTCTGTCCGTCCGTCCGTATGTCACAGCCACTTTTTTCAGAAACTATAAGAGCTATGCTGTTGAAACTTGGTAAGTAGATGTATTCTGTGAACCGCATTAAGATTTTCACACTAAAATAGAAAAAAAACAATAAATTTTGGGGTTCCCCATACATAGAACTGAAACTCAAAAATGGTTTTTTTCATCAAACCCGTACGTGTGGGGTATCTATGAATAGGTCTTCAAAAATGGTAATGAGGTTTCTAATATCATTTTTTTCTAAACTGAATAGTTTGCAAGAGAGACACTTCCAAAGTGGTAAAATGTGTGTCCCCCCCCCCGTAACTTCTAAAATAAGAGAATGATAAAACTAAAAAAAATATATTATGTACATTACTATGTAAACTACCACCGAAAATTGGTTTGAACGAGATCGAGTGAGTAGTTTTTTTTTAAAACGTCATAAATCGTAAACCGCAATTTACCTTACATTCAATCAACTGAAATATAAAAATTAAAAAAAAAACATTTATTTTTAAACCGAGAATACCTGCCGGTTTGTACGGAACCCTCGGTGCGCGAGTCGGACTCGCACTTGGCCGGTTTTTTTTTTGTACTTACCTAAGTAAACAAACATTGTTTTAAAAATTTAGAAACTATTCAATTTTGAATAAGGCTGCTGTATTAACTGTAAAATTACTATATAATATACGTTAAGGGATACCGTAAATTACAAAGTTACCTTACAGTTTATATACGGATCTAAGTAAAAGTCAAAACTTACAAATTAGAAACCGTGGGGCCTAACACGATCGCGCCGAGAAACGTAGCTTATTCGAACGATTTAAAAATCCAAATTTTTGCTTCGGATTTTATATACACAAAATAAAATGTTTGAGCTGTATCGACATGAGCTGTTAAGACGAAATATTTCTGTGAGTGATGACCACCTAATTGTGCTTTTCGCATAAATTTAACCGAAATGCTATTCGGTAGGTATATTCATCATCATCATTTCAGCCGAAAGACGTCCACTGCTGGACATAGGTCTCCCCCAAGCACCGCCATTTCGACCAGTTCTGTGCTTCACGCATTCAGCTGATTCCTGCGGCCTTCATCGGTCCATCTTGTGGGAGGCCTTCCAACGCTACGTTTTCCAGTACGCGGTCGCTACACCAGAAACTTCCGACCACATTGACCAACTGTTCTGCGAGCAATGTGCCCTGCCCACTGCCACTTAAGTTTGGCAATTTTTCGGGCTAAGTCGGTTACCTTGGTTCTCCTACGGCGCTCTTCATTTCTGATTCGATCGCATAGGGAACTCCATACATAGCCAAAACAATATGTGTATTCTCGTTTCAAAAATCAATCAGAGTTACGTTACTTTTACGTCACGAGTTTCTGTTTTTTTTTTTTTGTGGGTTGGTTACTATTGAAAATTGTAATACGTATTTTAATATCTATTTTGTAGTATTTTTTTTTCAGGATGGGAAATCATCAAATGACTTCTCCCGCTCTGGGCGGAGCGGGAGGGCGAGTCAGACTTTTACTGACTGAAACCTACCCGTGTTCCTTCAGTTACCTATATGCCAGGGCCACGGTAACTCTTTCGCACAAATCTCGCGACCCTGACAGGACGCGTTTGTGCTAGGTCCTCAATATTGCATTGTTTCAGAGTTAAAAAACTTTAGTAGATTCGGGCAATATTTCACGTATGGCGCTAGTTAGTGACGAACGGTGTCGAACGACAGATTGATATTCACGACCGGAACGCATCCGATTCTTTCTGTATAGTTTTATGCCCACATTGTTGTGCAGTTAGACTCATATCATATGGTACTCTTTGGTTAGACCGCAACAACGATTTAAAATGGCTTTTGAATATCGAATTTCAAATTAAATTTTTAAAAACTCGCGAGCAAGAAATCTTCTAAAGAGTAAAACAAAATACACGCAATGGCCCTTTAAGTTTAACAAGAAGTTGAAGAAGTTATAATATTTTGATCAAAGGATCATCATGTCGAAACAGCTTAACCGATTTCGATAAAACTTATCTAAGAACCACGGCTAGAAAGTCTACTTTTAAATTTAAAGAAACTGCATCCAGATTGGTTGCACTGCACACATAGCGGTTAAACTTATGACACACTTCTTTTTACGTCAGGGTTAATGAATTTGACAGATAGGTAATGAAAAGTAACCCTAAATGAAGAGCGAATAATTTCATCCTTAGCCTGTTGTAATCTCGGCGGGCTTGTAAATAACAGGTTTACAATTCACATGAATATTCGAGACCTCTATATTAAATTAAATAAGTAATGATAAAGCCCAGGGACTTCCTTTGGATTTATCTGATTACTTGCATGTCATTGGCTTAATAAATGGGGTGCTTAAATAAGTGACAGATTTAAAAGTCAAGTGACAATTTGAATTTGGAATCCACAACAGGCGGAAAAGTCTGATTTGTAAGTCATTTAAATTCCGTACGTTTGTATTTGGACAATGCTGATTGCAGTTATCAAGCTGGCAAACCACAGAAACTAGATCAGAATTTGATCCAACTACATATGAGTTTCAAACAAAGGTACTATCAGCAGGAAATTATATTTAAAAGTGAAAAAGTCTCGAAATCATATATCTAATAGGTATTATGAAATTTACAAAATTTAGTTTTTTTTCTTACAGTTTTTACGGGTCGTCAGAAGCCTGAAAGTCTGACCAGACTTAACACGGGCTATCTTTTTACCCACGTACGGGGTTGTGGAGGTCAGACAGACAGATGCACGTAGTAAAGTACTCAGTTGAAACCGATTAGCTGGAAAAAGGCTGGGGCAGGTGAGATTACTTAGTAATATTATGAAATCAACGACTCTCATGATAAATATAGTTTACACGAACTACTAATTCAAAGGTAAAGGCAATGTATTCTCCACGTATCCCTACTTTATCATAAAGGAGTATACTTAATACCTAAATAACAGAGAAAACTTACAAGTGGTAAAGTTCGTACTTGACCGTGTTAACATGAGTAACCTCGTGCGCACTTAAGTGCGGACTTTACGAGCCCTAAAGCTTTATAAAGCATATACGCACGTCCATGATGTGGCTTAAACTTACTTAAGTTATTAGAAACAAGACAAAGAAGATACGAAAATACATCATACTTGCTTTACGTTTTATATCAAAGGGTTATCAGAACAAAGTTTTCTAAGAATACCATTTATAGGGTAGACGTATCCGTGTGAATAAAACCCCTTATTACTAAAGAATTTAAAAATGAATAGTTCTCCGTTTATTTGAATCGAGAACGTGAAGAACCTATGTGATAAGGATTTCAAACCGCTTCTTGGGATTGATCATACAAAACTGGTTCGTATTTTGTAATAAGGCACGAGTTTGGTTTCGAACAGAACAGAACATATCCCCCTCCCCTCTGGGGGCCTTATTCCGAACAAGCCCCAATTATGTACCCAGTGTGCCAAGCTTGCGTCCGTGCGTGAGTTACGAATATTGTCCGCAATGTTGGCAACGCAGTCAGCGTAACATGTTGCCCATACTGCAAACTGGTTAGTCACACAAAAAAAAAACAAGTTGATAAACTTAAAAAAATACACGCACTAGTTTTTGTATTACAATTTCCAGTTACTAATAAAGGTACCGAAAAACCATAGGATTATTATCTAGCATTAAAAATTACGTTTTTATTTCAAAAAAATAAAATTATAATTTGCTCATAAAACGTCAAAGAACATAGAATCTTATGTTTTATTGTAAAGTCATTGGATACAATTAGGTAGGTGGTTTTTGATCGTCTCAAAAGCTGAAATGCTAAAACTGGATCCTAAATGTATTAAAAATAACTCAGGCACACAAAATATATACATATATTCTTTTTTTTTTGTATCGTCTGTTGGCCGGCCCGATCCGGTTTTACCCAGAACAGAAAGTTTCTTGACATGTACGTCTAATATTAAAGATATCAGTTTTGACAAAAAGAGAGACGAAGAAAAAGTTTCGATCCATCTTCAAAACTTATATGCTGACTGGGGACAGATAACACATATTGTAAGAAAATGAAGTGGATTTCTCAAACAATAAAATTAATAATCGCAAAAAGTCTATTCTATATTGACATTAGCGACTTTGATCTAGGTTTATCTACTTTAATACGTAGGACCACAGTAAATTAAAAAAGAGGTTTTATGTAGTTGGCATTACGGATTCATAAGCGAGTTTTTATTATAAAATAGACTGGCTGCTCTAACCAACCACATACTGGAACATTAAAAAAGAAAGAACGGGCTTACCTTAACAGATCAAGTCATCTGAACATAAATTATAAAGTCGTTTTACATTTCTGTGTGTGTGATTGCGATATTCTTCTAAGCAACGAATTTTGATGTGGTTTTCACCATGATTTAGAGAATTTATCCGGGAAAGTACATGTGTATATTCCATTAAAATTTTACTTATACAGAATACAAATCTCTAATCATAAAACAGAGCAAAGCATGGGCGGATCCCTAGTAAAGATATAATTATTAGAGCCCTGCAAATTTTTTGCAGTGCGTATCATTACCCATACAACATTACCTCTCGTTGTTCTCATCGTAAACATAACTTTGATGAAGTTTAATAACCTTGCATCCTATATTCTTGGCACTTCGGGCATTTTTTGCTGATCATTATCTTTTTTGCTTTGGCTAAAAACTTATATCCTAGCTAAATTATTTATATTTTACGTACCGGTCTTGGCCGGTTATACAGCTTTAGCCAACCTTCATAATTAACTTGGTTCATACTACTCAGAAGTTGAGATATAAAGAAGGTATTAACTTAACACTTCAACTTGAATTGAATACATATGGTACTTAATTAAGTCTTCTGTGCTAATATGTAGTTGACACGCCACTATGGATTGTACAGCGGTTCGTCTTAAAAAGTTTTTGAATATTTGGCTTGTTAGTCGATTCGCACCCATTTACTCGTCTGAAGTAAAGTAACAACATTAGTTCGATTTTCTCCTATTATCTAGTAAGAAAAATACTTTTTTTTTCTTAAACATCCTACTTAAAATTATAAATGTTAATGTTTGGATGTTTGTTTGATGTTTGTAAAATCGGCAGAAATTGGATTCGCCCATTTTGGGATAGCAGGGTCTACATCACCTGAAGCGAATATCTACACGCTTTTTTTATCGTGGAGAAATGCTCATGCTTACTGCGTTACCACGGGGAAATAGCGCAGTTATGTGGGAGTCCTACCCACTAAAACTCCACGGTGTCCTCCTACACCACTTATGGTGGGAACACGGGCACGTAAGAACTCTTCCGTGAACCCGCCGCGGCTGTCCGTTGTCAGACCCACCTCGGGGAGATATTCACGGCGCGCATGAACACATAGCACGCCGTGAACACCCTGTGGACCTTCACCGCTGGACCCTTCAGCTTCACCGTGGGTGTCCAAGCCACGGCTACTGAGCCCCCCCCCCCCCCTCGACAATGGGGGAACCCACTGGCATATCTATACGCTAACCTAACCGATTGAACAAAAACTGACTGAAATAATAATGAATAATAATAAATGATAATTTTTCACTGAATTTATAATTTAACAATGTTTTTTTAGGAAGAATTTGTTAAATTATCCACAAAGTTTCAGAATAATGTATTACATAGACCAAACAATGTAGCGTTGTTTATCATAAAAACATTAAATAAGTATTTATTCTATGTACGTTGGCAATTAGGCATGTTATTTTAAGAGCGGCTTCAGAATTCACATTAACTTTACGGAAAGTGAAAACACGCGTAGGTACTTACCAACACACTTAAACAAGAAGATTTTTTCTTGCTATATTTTAACATTATAACATTCATAACGTTCTTAACTTATACGTACTTCAGTGAAAACACTTTTTTTTTCCTTAATGAAAATAGGACAACTAAAAGGCTTTATAATGTCGAAATTGACATCAAAAAGAAAACTCAGTGATAAGTGTGCCATAATACTAAAATAGATAAATTTCTCAATTATTACGAGACCTCTGTTTTGTTTTTATATGTAAGTTGCCCTTTTTAATTGCTTACTAACTGCGCCCCGTGATTTCACCCGCATAGCTCTAGATCCCTTGGGAATATCGGGATAGTAGTATCCTATGTCTTAATCGAGGTCATGGCCTACCCCTGTGCCAAATTCGTCCAGCCTTTTTACCGTGAAAGCGTTACAAACAAACACACAAAAAAAATCCAATCTTTTCTCTTTATCATATTAGTTCAGATTGCGTAAGTGCGTTAACATAGAAGAAAGAGATATTCCAAATTATTAGCAACCTCGGCCAGATCCCTGTACATTAAAAACGGGAACACATTTAAAACAGTTCTTTTTATTTTTCCCCAATTCTACGGATTTTCCTCTTATTTTGGAGTAGTGTACGTACACCTGGCATATTCTGAAATATCTCCCTTCGCATATACTATCACGTAAGACCCCTGGGTCTTACTTGATTTATACCTACTTACCCGCACCACTTAAATCATTGTTGTGTTCCATTAGAATCGAATTCATAGAATTGAATACTTTCTTGTTTATTTAATGTACATTCAATTTTTTCGAACTGTATCGTATATAGTATTTCATCTCACTAAGCGACGCACGCTTTACTTGTGGTGCCCAAATGTACAAACAGCTGTAAATATGTGTACACGACAATGTCAGCACATATCACACACACACACACACATATACGCAAATAATTTTGTCTTCGCCCGTGTGTCGGACGGTATCTTGAGCTCCTTCGCTTACACACACACATTTACAGCGTGTTTGTATACTTGGTTATTATAAGTAAAACGCGCATTGCTTCGTGAGATAAAAAAAAACTGTAAAATAAAAGCTGTACGGATAACCCCTATAATTACAAAAATGTTAACTACACTAAGATAATAAATACTGAGTTAAATACAAAAGTGAATAAAAAACAAATATAAACAATAGTCTACAAATACATTGTTTTAAAACACGGCTATTAAAGACTATAATCTAAAGAAACGGCCATAATACAGTTTACGAGGGAAATAAATAAAATCAATTGGTGATTTAAATGGAGTCTTTTGCTGTTCAATAGTCTTTGTAGACTTCGATCCAATTAACGTAATTGTTTTACTGATTGTATATTCTCGGAGTACCTACTGTGCTCTCAGTTCTTAGTCCTTACAAAATACAGTGTCAAATTTTATTAGCTGGCAAAACTTTATCCATCTGTCGGGCATTGATTTCGAAAACTATTGAAATAAAAATTAACTACTATTTCAAACTTGACACTGGCATGTTTGGCAACCAAACGACTGTTATGTTTTGGTCTTGGAAATTCGAAAAAGACCTATATTCCATGAAAAAATACAGAAACAGCTGATCGATTTCCTTCGCCCATAAAATGATTATTTTTGTTTTTTTTTTGTTCCGTTAATTTTCGATATCGATACCCTAATAGAAGGGTAAAGTATTGCCAGCTAATTAAATTTGACACTTTATAGGTACTCATGCACCACCGAATCTTGGCCACGGTGGCCGATCTCAGCGGAGATTAGCCAAGTACGCAGGAAGTACACGGTGGCAGGGACATCGTTGCGAAAATTGTAAGCGCGAATTTAGCTCAAGATTTAAGACTCCTGCCTAGAAAATTTTAATCGGTCATCAAAAAAAAAAAAACAACTGTTTCGATTTTTAAAGCTCGGTGTTAAACAGAGATCCAACAAAGTGCATCTCAGCTTGCTTCAAAAATCGAACAGTACGTTTTACAATTCGAATTTCAACCCTCAACGCTTAACAGTGCGTTTAAGATCCGTTGTGCGCAAAAAAATCCCGCTGCGGTTATAGTATATCCGTGTTTACGCACAGCCACACATCAAGCTACTCATGTCCAATATAAGCTGACATCTCATTGTACGAAAAACCTATACAATGCGAGGTCAGCTAAAACTGGACTAACACACCCTACACGAGCTACCGCACACTTAAACTGGGCATAAAAATATTTGACTTTGTTTACTTGAAATCAATCTCGATTCTCCGATTCGAATCGAATAACAATAAATGAATCCGCTACGTATTTCCCGCTCAATTTGTATTAGTCAAATCAGGGTAATGGCGTATTTGGCAGAAGGGAAGCATCCGCCTTCTGTGTGGTCACGGATCCAATTCCCACATCGGGTTAACTACTTGCATGTCAAATGCTGTAGACGCTATCTAAGCCTGTTTAACACAGATTTATGTTCTACTAGATGTGGCAGAAATGTTCTCATTTACTTCGGATACCTCTCCGCAACATTCACAGTAGCCACAGGCTAATTATCATCACCATCATTTCAGTCGTATGATGCCCACTGCTGGACATAACCCTCCCCCAATTTGGGGGGATTTGCCATAATCGCCACGCTTGGCATGCGGGTTGGCGATCGCAGTATGGTGGTAAAATGCATAGAGAACGCTACTGCCCATTCTCTAGTAAGTCTCTTAGTCGCCTCTTTCGGCACCCACGAGAAGATTGATGCTATGCTATTCCTTACGTCCAGCACCACACGAAACTAATAGATTACTTCAACATCAAACTAGCTGATATAAAAAGGCAGTAAAAATAAACCTGTAGAAATAAATATACAGATGGGGTTCTAACAGACTCACTGTAACATTCATTATCGGACAGCACATTCCAAAGTAAGGGTTGTTCTATTTATAGAGTGCGTCCATAAGACTCGACGTCAGTGGACACACGACCACAAATAACTTGATGGCCTTTTTTATAGACTTCTTAAGAATAGCACTACTAGTAGTAGACTAGAAAGGTGTTCTTTTACGACACCTGTCTGCTCCCAAACAGTGCCCATCCAATTCGTTAGTATTTACTTATTTGGATTACTTTGAAAATACTTTAATTAAAGAGGTAATTCAAAGCTTCTTACGCTTCTTGATTCCATAAAATACATTTATGAGATGACGAAAATATTGTATTATCGAACTTATTCCATACTACCTATTAGACGCGCCTTCGCCCGCGTGGAGGTCAGAATTCATTCCACGGGATCGTATTACCGGGATACCAAGCATCCTATGCGCCAACCTAGCTTATAAACTATCTATTTGCCGAATTTCACCCAAATCCGTTAGGCCGTTTTTGCGTAATTGAATAACAAACATCCAAACATACAACGTAAAAAACTTTTTAACAAAAAATTAAACCGCCGAAAAACTGAAAAGCATAAAATAATAAACCTTAAAATTATGAGTCGGCGCTTTGAGTGATCCTTGTTCATTGATTTTTCAGCGCCGACTCAAAATTTTAAGGTTTATTATTTTATGCTTTTCAGTTTTTCGGCGGTTTAATTTTTTGTTAAAAAGTTTTTATTTTATGATTTTTTGTGGCTTTAATGTACTAATAATACTTGGCAAGGTATACCCTATCCAACACAAAAAGAATTATCAAAATCGGATTACTCTGTATAAAGTTATGCGTGTTTATACATTACAATCAGTGAGTGAACAATCAATCATCCCCTGTTTTCCGACCCTTAGGGTTCGATTTTGGTTTCCAAATTTATATGGGACCACCTTGGAAGTATACCCTTTCCAATAGAAGAAGAATTGTCACAATCGGACCACTATGTAAAAAGTTATGCGTGGTCATACATAAAAAAAAAAAAAAAAAAATATACCCGTCGAATTGATAACCTCCTCCGTTTTTTTTCGTCGGTTGAAAATACGTATAATAAGATTTTAATTACAGGTGCTTATTATAGGCGCAGCGCGAATCACAACAATCAACCGTTTAAAATAGGTTACAGTGACGCAGCGTATGAAACTCTCGTGTATTGTTAGTTCCTCTACTAACTTCAGAGTCTGGAATGACGTTTATACCTGCAGGTATTATTAGTACTAGTTTTGCATAAGCTGGAACCGAGAAATGCGCAGTATGAGTATAGCTGGGAAAAGGGAAGTGTGAGGAATTATAGGACGGTTGCTCGTGGTCGCAACGTCTATTTATTGACATACATAGGCCACCATTACAATGTCCCAATTCAGTAGTGTAGTTAACCATCCCTGCAATAATTTACAACATATTTCCATGCCGTATTCCGTGTAGTGCCGAACGTAAAAAATAGCACCATCCCATTTCTTCCCGAAGTAAAAGCCGACTAAGGGACATAATAGAGAATGGCGTTTAGCGGCGAATTAGCGTTCTCTATGG
This sequence comes from Aporophyla lueneburgensis, assembly GCA_932294355.1. NCBI lineage: Eukaryota > Metazoa > Arthropoda > Insecta > Lepidoptera > Noctuidae > Aporophyla > Aporophyla lueneburgensis. The sequence continues at coordinate 11,567,894 of OW028746.1, read as the reverse complement.
ATTTTAACACCATACTGCGATCGCCAACCCGCCTGCCAAGCGTGGCGATTATGGCAAACCCCCTAAATTGGCCCATCGAGCAGTGGACGTCTTACGACTAAGATTATGATGATGATGACCCATGCCAATTTACTTTAAAACAAAAACATAAAACGTGTAACGTTATCCTTGCGAACTCGCTCAGTGTACTTGAGAATACATCTATTCTGCAGGCAAACTTTCGTGTCAACTTACAAACTGACTGCTTGAATCGAATATTTGGATATTCTTTTCTAGTCTAAGTTCTACAAATTAAAAACTGGTCTGAAAATGAAACTTTTCTGGAGACAAACCAAGATTTCCGTGCATTATCATAAAATTTTGCTACCCGAGGTTTGGAACTGTAGATACCAACTGTTTCCAAGATTTATTAAATCCTTACATTATTTGCAATAGGAAGAATCCAATATAATTCAAGGATACAGCCTCTGGCACTCAATATGTGGATATTTACGCACACCTACAACATGGGTATTTCGGTACCAACAAAAGTGGAATAAGTTCAGTTCAAGTGGATTATACTTACACACAGCTATTTATGTTAGTTCTGCCATAGATTTACCTATTAAAAATTACATCATCATTCATCATCATTTCAGCCGGAAAACGTACTTTGCTGAACATAGGCCTCTCCCAAGAAATGGGGGATATGCCATAGTCACCACGCTTGACAAGGCTGGTTAGCGATCGCAGTATGGTGGTAAAATACATAGAGCAAGGTTGGCGAACCTCCAAACATGCAAGTGCCATTGTTTTCAGAATCCAATATGTAAAATGGCCATAACCTGTCAACAAACAATTTTGACTTGGTGACTACTAAAAAAATAAAACTTTGTGCTATTCTGTACGTCACCACACGTCATACAAAAACGACTTTCGAAATTACACCAACAATCAATCTGTTCTAGACTACGCCATAGAACCCTATCGTCAGCCTTTTTTTTTTTTGGATGGGAAATCATCAAATGACTTCTCCCGCTCTGGGCGGAGCGGGAGGGCATGTCAGACTTTTACTGACTAAAACCCACCCGTGTTCCTTCAAGTGCCCATGTGCCAGGGTCACGGTATCTCTTTCGAACAATCACGCGACCCCGGCAGATCGTCAGCCTTCCGCATACAGTCAGTCCCAGTTATATGTTGCGTTCCATCTAGCTAGGGGGCGCCCCACACTACGCCTGCGGTTTGCATACGTGCTCTCCACTCCTAGACTCGTCAACTCCACCAAACATAGGTCCTTCGACAAACATGGTCGTCCCACTGACACTTCAGCTTGCCTACTCCGCAAGCTATGCAGGTCACTCCGGTTCTATTCCGGATAGGAATACAAAGAAGATACATAATTATAAGTTTTTTTTATCACAATATTTCATACAGGTCTGGTCATAAGCCCATTCATGGGGGGACTTATCACGGCGTAATCCCTTTCAACAACAATTCGATGAATGAATAACAACCCAACACAATATTTATTAAGCTTTAAACGACTTTAATTAGGCAACCAATAAATATACCACAGATACTATAACAGTCGATAGCAGTATAAAATTAATTCAGTATGTTCGGTCTGCCAGACCTCCGAACGTACCAAAGACCGAATGAATGAATGAATATAGATCGATGGAATGCATATGCGACGCGGACATACAGTGTGCGAAATTGAAATTACAAAGCAAATCTGATCAGGGGAATGTTTATTGATTGTTCGATTGGAGTTTTAATTTTAACCTCTAAGTAACTGAGATACCACATTTGGTATGTAAACAGTCGTTTTTTAATTGTGTCTGTAATTACGGTAATTGACCGGTTAAACAATGCAGGATGCCGTCGTAATGAAATACTTGACTTCGTTTATGGCCCGTGAAAAGAGTGATGAAGTGACTCGGCAAAAAGCAGAAATTTGAGGCAGATAATATTTTTTTGCTAAAAACCTCTTTTTGATTGAAAAATATCATTATTGAATTGATTACATTATTATGCCTAACCAAAAATATTATATGTTTATGTTCGCACCATCTGTTAATTGCCTCATCAAATTACACTATTATAAAGTGTCTGTAATTTAACGACTTTGGATGAAAATTAATTGAACACTTTTTAGCAAACAATCAATCTGTCAATCAACTATAGTTCGTCTCAATTACTGAAGCTCACTGAAGCTGTTACAGTTAAAATAATAATATATTTAGGGTTTGGAATTAGTAAGTACTCTATAGATAGGTTATCACACACAACCTTCAAAGTTTAGTCGACAGATTCGTCTATGTTGACCTAAACCATCCAATGCTCAGAATTAACTTCGACCAAATTCTGTAACTATATTGAAAGTCCACGTTCTAGCTCACAATCAATAGATTTAGTTATACCACTAAGGGCGAATTTCACCAAACTTTTATACCTAGAATAAGTCATATCCAGAGAATAAATTTTGAATTTTTGACAGTTTATTCGTACTGAAACTGTCAAACGTCGATTTAATTCCCAGGATAAAAGATATCTGACGTTGGTAAAATCTGCCCTAAGTAATTTATAATAGCACTCAGTGGCTTTAAATTTAATTATGAGTAGTGGCCGACTAAAACTTCGTTTTCGGCCAAAAAATCACGACTTGGCCATGTTTTACTTTTCAACTATAAACCAGCCGAAAAACTCAGCAATATCAGGTGTCGTTCGGCTAACTTCGGGTGGAATCGAGGTTATGTTGTATTTTTCTTCACGCATACAGCGGATATATTAATTACTTTTAACATCTAAATAATTTTCGATTTCGGTCGTTATATAAGCCGAAGCTTCTTTTTTGTTTTCGATTTCGGCTGAACATCCAATTTCGGTCGGTCACTAATTATGAATGTAGAAAAGAAGTGAGCTAAAGAAAAGCACTTATAACGGCGCGTGCTGGAAAATGACAGAATTATAGTAAGTAATATTCACGAAGTGTACCACGTGCCACACGTAGGTACAACAAATGAACGCTCGAAGCTTACGGAAGGTAATTTATACCACAATTGTGACTCGAAAATATATACAACGGCTTAGGAGCATGTGTTACTACGAGAAAACGTAATTTGTAGGTGAACGGGGTATACCCCTTTATATGGGTATTAGCCTAAGCCAGGGTTCCTCAATCATACATCCCCACACTGGCATTAAAGACAAAAGCATGTTTTTTCTTAATAAACAAAGTGTGGCGAAATAAAAATACACACTTTATATTTATTTTTCTACTTAGGTACATCTATCATTTCAGGGTAACCAAAGGCGATAGGGTACTTATCTAGACTAACATATTATTATTATTATATATAATAATAACATTTTGTAACTTGTTAAAAAAACAATGATTAGTGAACTCACTCAGAGAACAACAAAATTTGTCCAAATTCACGCGTTAATTGCACTTACGAAGGATCTGTCGAATCATAATCAAATCAATAATGTGTCATGTCATATTTGTGGTACAGTAGGCGTCACGTTAGTGTTAACAACAACCAATATAATCTGGCCTCGCATTAAACTTCATAGGCTTTGTTAGGCCAGCTCAAGAAAGATATTCATATAGATAGAATATTCTCTATTATCTACTCCATAAAAATTACAGATATAAATGTAGAAATTGTACATAGGGTGACACAATGTGCGGTCTTATCACTAAAAGCGAACGTTTACACAATAGGGCAGTAAGTGGTGTAGCATTTACAAATACAATAACTGCATACATACATAAAACATTTACACAATATAAACAAGAAACAAGAGCAAAAAACTATATATAACGATGCTGTTTACGGAGAGAGGAAATGTTTATTTCCAGAATTTTAAAAGTGGACGAATATCGAGCACGCTCTGTTGACACGTGTAAGGCATTCCATGACCATACTGCTCGAACTGGTGAAAGACTTGTTATAAAAACTGGTAGAATCGATCGGCATCGTCAGTCTTAAATTTTCTGATGACAGATATCCACAGGGAGCAAATACTTTGGTCCGTGGATATCCATCACTAGCTCAAGGCAATGTGTTACTACCGACGTGTGGTCTACTATAGTCTACTACGCCTGACTAATTTAGTAAAAATGTAATACAAACTTCACGCTTGTATTTTCCGTAGAGTAGAGTAAATTTGTCCCTATATAAAGTACGTTTTATAATATTACTAGCTTAAGACAGCGACTTCGTTCGCATAAATGTCATTTATCACGGACACAGATGAAGTCGCGGAATAAAAAGTAGCCCTTTCCATTCTTGGGGTTCAAACTTACCCCGCACCAAACTTCATCAAAATTGCTTCCGTGGTTTAGTCGTGAAAGCATTATAGTATCAAAATAATATATGTATTTATAGAAGTACACCCACATTTCACCAGTTAATCTAAACTCCGAGCTACAACTGATAAATTTTAGATGTAAAAATCAAATAATATAATGGTAATTGCCACCAAATGAGAGTGTTGCCGTAACCACTAGACGTTCATATTTCCTAGTTTGAGAACCAACGACCTAGGCTATTAAGTCAAGACTGGAACTTCGTCTTTAATCGAATCCCCGAGAGAATGGCTAGGTACGACCACTATTTCCTTTCATTTCAGTTTTGCAGAGATGAACTTCTAATCAAGAATGTACGCTTTAATTTTACTTCCGTCCCTTTGGATAATTGTTAAACAATTCAATCGTTAACTGTTAACGAAATCTTCAACTTTTGACTCGAAAGTCTTTTAGACATCTGTTAATCAGAATTTCACTAAACACAATACCTATCATTAATCATCCTCATTTCAACCGAAAGACGTTCACTGTTGGACATACGCTTTCCCCCATTTTTGGGGGTGCCATAATCGCCCCGTTTGGCAGGCGGGTTGGCAATCGCTGTATGGTGGTAAAATGCATAGAGAACGCTGCTACCCATTCTCTAGTAAATCCCTTAGTCGCATTTTACGACAACCCATGGAAAGAAATGAGATGGTGCAATCCTTTACGTCCGGCACCACCCGATACCATATAGTTAAGTTATTTAATTTCATTAAAAACGTTTGTACCTTCATCATTTTCTATAAATCCCTCGTTTTTAGTATAGGTACCTCAGGTTTTAATGTACCAATTTAAAACCAGTTCTTTGATTAAGGTCAATTCTTGGAACTACCTGTATTAATTTAAATGATTAAAATTCTAGCATAATTTATTTCTTTGATCAATTTCAAGACAAATATTGTTTATAGTTGTCTAATTAAAACGACACAAATTCGTCACCTGTAAGTGCTCTTTGATTTAATTAATTTACATTTACTTGACAACAGTTCATCAATCGGTGTAATTAAATATATAGCAAAAGCAATTTTGTAGGGTAAACAACATTTAAATGTTTATAGGTAGGTACCTAATTTAAATATTATTTCGCCTGAATAGAAATTCTATGTAGCTACGCATTTGGGCGCATTTACACGAAATTATTGTTAAAATTAACTGCTTTATAATTTAATAGACTAATATAATAGAGATACCGTAATTAGTAAATGATCTTAAGTTATTGAATGTTTTAATTAATTTAATTAATAGAAATTGAATTACCGTTTAAATACGTTTATCCATATTTAATTAACTAACTTACTCTAACCAAAGTAAGTACCTATAACATAAAACAAAATCTCAACTCTCTCATCTCAACTTAACTACGCTTATTAAACTAAGTAATAGGTATATTATTATTGTATATGTCCTACTAGCGACCCGCCCCTCCTTTTGTGCGGCTCATTTTCACGACTTGGTAAATCATACAAATTTAAAGAAAGATAGAAAAAATATTTATTCTACACAAACAAAACGCACATTACAAAATAAAAAGCATAAATGAAAATAAAATGCACACATACAAAAAAGCCAAAGGCTTCGTATTCAAATAGAAAAGGTTTTACAATTTTTTCCATTGCTTGTTGATGACTAGGGCTAGGGACCAATCTTACAAATCGATTTCAATATTACTTAACGTAGTATTAGTACAGATAAACTTTGCGGAAAATCTTTTAAGTGATGACTTGTAATTGGCTGTCAGTCTCACACACTATTTTGTATGCTGTTAATTTTAGTTGTGAGTCACGCAAAGTTATTAAATTAATCAAATCTGTTGTGTAGTTTGGAAGAACAACGCGGTTACACAGACAAACAAAAAAAGCGATTTCAATTTTTAATACAATATAATTATGCCTATTTGTAGGCAGACATAGAAGAGCTCATACAATCTCTATTATTTACGGAAACAGAAATGAAAAGTTACGTTGAGCTCAAGGGATAACAGCTCCCAAAAGTAATTTGTGAAAGGCAAATAAATGAAATAAAAAGTACCTAAGTGCATGCAAATCCCTGTCGTAAAACATTTTTTTTTTAATACTGAATAATCAAAATAATTTAAAACATATTATTGTCACACAAAGAATCACACTTAATTTTTCTTACTGGGAAATCATCAAATGACGTCTCCCGCTATGGGCGGATGAAAGAGAGTGTCAGACTTTTACTGGCTAAAACCCACCAGTGTTCCTTCAGTTGCCTGTATCAGGACCACCGTAACACGGTAACGGTAAAGAATCAGACCTAACTTTATAATTACTGCACAGAAATGATGTCGATTGACTCGAAAAACAACAATCAACTAATTTTAGGAATTTCCATGAATCATGAATTCATAACTATGGTTTGGAAGTCATTTCGTTCTTCGCACGAGTTCCCACATTTCCACGGAAAATTCAATACAGACCATCGCTATTGAATTTTCTACCTTAGCAACTCACTAATGAAAGTGCTTTCTGCGAATTCATTTGATTTTTGTTTTATTCATGTGTGAAGGTAACTTTTGACCACCGGGATGACCGAATTGTCTTTAAATTCACCTTATTTTTAAATGATTTGAGTCGATAATTCAATGTTAAAATATACATACAGGGCGGCAAGAACATCGACGTACATTCTGATAGCATTCATTCTGAACTGACAAACTGCAGATTTAAAAAAAAAACAACCGACGAAATATTTGCACGAGGAAAAGTACAAATTTATCGTCGATATTTTTTTTTAAATCTGCTGTTTTATAGAAAAATGCCTCCTCCGTCAAAATTACATTTATTATGATAATACCTAATTCTAACAGGGATAAAAATCTTTTATTGTTATTATTTCTTTAATTAAGCTGATTTAATACAAATTACAGAAATTAAAGACACAGTTTGTAAATATACGGGAGATTTATGGGAGAGCTGTTTTTTTTTAATAATCTACGAATAGTTTCTACGCTAAGGGGTCTAATATCATGTGCTGAATTCATGGTGTCAGTTGTGCATCGATGTCCCTGCCACTGTTTATTAGGAACAAAGTGAAACGTGAATAAATTGTATCGTCACCATATTACCCATATACCAATAATTAATATTAACCTCTAAGTCCCTGAGATACCACATTTGGTATAGACACAATCGTTTTTTAATTGTGTCTGTAATTAAGGTAATTGACTGGTTAATGAATAATAAAATTTCAGAATAATATAGGAAAAAAATATTTTAGTTTTGTAGAAACTATCGTAGGCATAGCGAGTAAGGTACGTAAAAGTTAGCTTAACGAATTGTACGTTCCACGATAAGGAAATAATATATTGAGCTACGTAAGCTAGGCATTCGTAGGAAAATAATTTTAATAAACAACACTGAAAATAACGTAGAAATCAACACAGTAAGTAGCAGTTTTTTACTTTAAAATTATCTACAAAATACTTAAATTAAAGTTTAAATAACGACAAACAATAACTTTATTTTTTATACATACTTTGAAATTTCACAGCATCCACATGAAACAAAAACTTCTCAACAATCCAATCTTGTCGTGTATAATGTATAACTTCAATAGTCCAACACTAGCACTTTTTACGTTAAAATCACGCACTTGTACAGTAGACGCGGAAACTGGGCGCTAGTGCGTCGCCCGAACGACAAAGTTGCGGCGCGGACAAATCGCGACTGAAAGCATCCGCGCGCCGGCCGCCGCGGGTGCTCACCTTAGGTATGCTGCTAAGGTCAATGTCAACACATCTCTATGACCATGTCTCCTGAATGCATTATTGCCTTCCTTATTGGACTAAGATTTATAGATTTAAACCTCTCGAGTTCTCGCACACAATAAGATACAAAATTGGGCTTCATGACTTAGGCGTTCTCTACCAGTCAACTAAAGGGTGGTGTAGAGATAAGATGATAGGTGCTCTATTTCACGAGTTAATAATAATACATAAAAAAAGATAAATCATAAATTATTTTTAAAAAAGGTGCAAAGTACTTTGCACCTTTTTTAACAACCTTTTGTACATAAATAGGTTATAAACTTAAAATATACAAAACATACATTATTTACTATAATAATTATATATATAGATGGTATAGAAAGTAATTGTTCAAATTACTATCGAGTTCTTTGCTGTTTCTGCAGGATAATTTAACAGTTTTATTAGTAATTGTAAGCACTTAAAATAATAGCATTAAATATACTAATTATCAATCATAAAATCAAAATTTCTATTAATTATTTTATTATTTTTACTTAAATAAGTTTCTGCTTAGTTTTATTTTTATATTTATTTATACTCTATACTGAATGTAGTTTATATCGCACGCCCTTCGTGTTTGTTTTACTTGTTTATATATTATGGCAAATGTTGTTGGTTCTACATCTATACCCATTCTAGTGTTAAGTTCTATACCATAACATTGTAACATGTAACCGTTTATTTCCCAAATAAAATTTTTGAAGATCGGTAAGCGGCACATTCCGAAAGTTTAAATTTGCATGAGTAGGTCCTCCAATTTTGTACCAAACTTTTTAGAATTGCGAATTAATATCGACTGCTGTTGCAATAATGAAAACTGTTTCATGATCGTTAAGAATTTCCCCGGAACCGGCTACGGTTCGGGATAGAATTAATTTGCGAAAATACAAAGACCCAAAAATGTTCTGAACTGCTATCTCGTTTAGGATGCAAATCCATCGACAAGCCCATCTATTTTCAACGAACTAATAAATAGATGAAATAACTGTTACTAGAAAATTCCGAATGCGGAACTCCGATTTCGAATCACGTTAAAAAAAAATCGGTAAATAACAATATTTCGCCGTATTATAGACACAAATAATTCCAGAAGATACATTTATATTTAGAACATTATAATAAGATATTTTTATAACTTTCTCATGTTTACAAACACTTAACAGGCTCTTAACTTTTCAAAGTAACGTCCCTTATGAAGCGTGTTTATAATTTTGAAAAGTTAATTAAAAATAATTAAATTTAACGCATCAGTGAATTTATCGTAGGTAAAGTACATACGTAATTGATTCGATTATGACGTGTTAAATGTAGGTACTGAATATAATTTGAAGATAAGTCCCGGACCATGATTTAAAAGTATTTTCCCAATTATGTCTGGGTCGGTTTCCAACCGGATACAGGTGAATACTAGTATTTTATATAAACAGACTGCCTATCTCACCTCTACAACCCAGTTACCCTTGGTAAGACTGGTTGTCAGACTTTCGAGCTTCTGAGGACCCGAAACGACTGTCAAAGATCCATAAATGTCAGCCAGTATCAACGGCTTAATATGCTTTCCGAGACACAGCGGGTAAAGAGGTTAAGATGGTCAGTCGAAGGAGCAACCGCGGAAAGGGTAGCTTAACCTGATCGATCGATGCGTGGGGCTGTTATTACTTAGCCGCAAGCCCCTCACTATAGATAAGTGATTAAATAAAAAAAACTTGATCCATTTTTGGTCGTCACTATAACGTGACGACCTTTCGATGATCGCTGGAAGATCTGGATGATACTCCACAGACAAGGAAAGCATGATATAGTTGGGAGGAAACTTATACTGAGTAGTGGGTGGAAAAGGCTGCCCATGATGACGATGATGATGATGATTCGTATCCTTGTTTTTATTGGGACATCATGAAATCACGTCTCTTACTGGAGCGGAAGGGCGTGTCAGACTTTTACTGACTAAAACCCACCCGTGTTCCTTCAGTTACCTGTGCCAGGGCCACGGTAACTATTTCGAACAAATTGACGACCCTGGCAGGCATCGGTCGTAGCCCCTGGATCCCTTTTTTTTTTCGTTTTTTTTTTTCATGATGGGAAATCATCAAATGACTTCTCCCGCTCTGGGTGGAGCGGGAGGACGTGTCAGACTTTTACTGACTAAAACCCACCCGTGTTCCATCAGTTGCCCATGTGCCAGGGTCACGGTATCTCTTTCGAACAATCACGCGACCCCGGCAGGCATCGGTCCTAGTAGACCCCTACACTGCTGCTGACATCTCTTTGAGGCGCGCGTGGAACACTACGCGCCGTCGACCCGAGCTTGGTCCTTACCGGGCGGCGAGCTACCCATTGCTCGCCACCCGCAAGCTCGCGCCTACGGTGGCCGGGAGTCCGCTATCGACTCCCGATGCCCGGGGCGTCTCCTCCTGCGGCGGCTAGGGACGTGAGGGCGCAGAGACTGCCACTCCCTCACGCGCCCCGCCTCCTCCTTTGCGAGCATTACTGCTTCGCAGAAGGAGGTGACGGCTTCCCATTCCCTCTCGCTCCGTACCATGGCTCGCACAGGGCCGGACCCGAGAGGTCGCCGCCGCCGATCGCCTCCACGAGGACACGGCGGTGCTCCGCCCAGGCAGGGCACACCTCCACCGTATGCTCCACCGTGTCCTCCAGACGATCCACGCAATGGAAACACCCGGACGTATCCTCCCGCTTTATCCTGAACAGGAACCCACCGAAGCACCCATGCCCGGTGAGAACCTGCGTCAGGCGGAAGGTGAGGACGCCGTGACGCCTCTCTATGCACTCCTCAAAGAGGGGACTTACCGCCGCAATTGTGGCGTGCCCAGCACTGGGTTGCGACAATCGTACCCGCCATGTCGCCATGAGATCACACCGGAGCTCTGTCCGCCGTGCCGCGATTTGTCGCGGCAGCGGAGTTTCGCCCCGGCGTTTCGCCTCCTCGCGCCACTCCCACATGTGGGCGAGGACCTTTGCCTCCAGATCCCATGGCGAGCCCTGGGTCCCTTCAGTAATGATTGGTATTCTGCGTGAATTTAGTTGATCTTTCTAGAACAAAATATGATTATTCTACATTTGAATTTAAAAAACCAACTTAGACACTGTTAGTAAAACACAAATTACGAATAACAAAATAAAAAGTGTAAATAAATATCTGAAAAACAATTTTATGTTTTCTTAGTGCCTTAGATATTTCTCTTTTGGGTTTTTCCTATTCAAGCCCATAATTATTATGTACCCATAACCAAGAATGGAATAATACCAAGCCGAATGTGGCTCTCAACAGAAACCTACGAGTTACGCTCAGCTCGTAAAGGTAACCGAGCGTGAAGATATTAAAGCTCAAATCAATTTTCCCTTCTATTCATAGCAGTAGGTACTATAGAACTACGACGAATAGCGAGTGCACGCCAATATCGCCCTTGCGGAAATATTGTTTTCATTGGGAACTGAATCGTACTGAAGATTTTTTAGTGCGCTCTGCTAACTTTAGAAAAAAAACACTTAAGATAAAAAATATAGTCTTGTCAGTATGCATTTAGCATATGTCATCACCTTTTTATTTATTTCTGATTTGTTTCATGTATTGGAACGAACAGTAAAAAGTGTATAAAGTTGCAAGATACGATTTCCTGCATAACTGGTTTGGAGCCATTGGCTTGCATATTTCTTTCAATATCATATTTAAATTAATTATTGGGTTATATGATTGTATATTCGTATACATAATTATTTATGACCATGACAAATTTATACAGCAGTTGGAACTACTTTTTAGGTAAGTATAGTTTGGTTCGCTATACCTACCACAATCTTAATTTATAAAAGTCACGTGTCACTTTGTTCGTTCACGCTAATCTCTAGAACCACTCAACCAATTATAATGGAATTGTGTAAATGTGTATGGTTGGCTCCCGCTATAAAACTAGGATAGTGGTGAACCCGACCGTGGTGGTGACGAGACCTTTTTAATTATTTTTTTTATTTCTCATTAAAAAATACGTAAAAAAATCGTTAGTTCCCTACACCCCCATCAATATTCTTTTAAGTCTCCCGCAGACAGGCACGATACGACGGCATGACGCGATTTTGGCAGCACAATTTCCATGAAGTTTTCATAGAAATTAATTCGGTTTCAAGTTTTTTTTTATAAGAAAAAACCGGCCAAGTGCGAGTCGGACTCGCGCACCGAGGGTTCCGTACAAACCTGTAGGTATTTTCGGTTTAAAAATATATATATTTTTTAATTTTTATATTTCAGTTGATTGAATGTAAGGTAAATTGCGGTTTACGATTTATGACGTTTTAAAAAAAAACTACTCACTCGATCTCGTTCAAACCAATTTTCGTTGGTAGTTTACATGGTAATGTACATCATATATTTTTTTTAGTTTTGTCATTCTCTTATTTTAGAAGTTACGGGGGAGGGGACACACATTTTACCACTTTGGAAGTGTCTCTCGCGCAAACTATTCAGTTTAGAAAAAAAACCGGCCAAGTGCGAGTCGGACTCGCGCACCGAGGGTTCCGTACAAACCTGTAGGTATTTTCGGTTTAAAAATATATATATTTTTTAATTTTTAAATTTCAGTTGATTGAATGTAAGGTAAATTGCGGTTTACGATTTATGACGTTTTAAAAAAAAACTACTCACTCGATCTCGTTCAAACCAATTTTCGTTGGTAGTTTACATGGTAATGTACATCATATATTTTTTTTAAGTTTTGTCATTCTCTTATTTTAGAAGTTACGGGGGGGGGACACACATTTTACCACTTTGGAAGTGTCTCTCGCGCAAACTATTCAGTTTAGAAAAAAATGATAATAGAAACCTCATTACCATTTTTGAAGACCTATTCATAGATACCCCACACGTATGGGTTTGATGACAAAAAAACATTTTTGAGTTTCAGTTCTATGTATGGGGAACCCCAAAATTTATTGTTTTTTTTCTATTTTAGTGTGAAAATCTTAATGCGGTTCACAGAATACACCTACTTACCAAGTTTCAACAGCATAGCTCTTATAGTTTCGGAATAAAATGGCTGTGACATACGGACGGACAGACAGACAGACAGACAGACAGACAGACAGACAGACAGACAGACATGACGAATCTATAAGGGTTCCGTTTTATGCCATTTGGCAACGGAACCCTAAAAATGATAGTAGAAACCTCATTACCATTTTTGAAGACCTATTCATAGATACCCCACACGTATGGGTTTGATGAAAAAAAACATTTTTGAGTTTCAGTTCTATGTATGGGGAACCCCAAAATTTATTGTTTTTTTTCTATTTTAGTGTGAAAATCTTAATGCGGTTCACAGAATACATCTACTTACCAAGTTTCAACAGCATAGCTCTTATAGTTTCGGAATAAAATGGCTGTGACATACGGACGGACAAACAGACAGACAGACAGACAGACAGACAGACAGACAGACAGACATGACGAATCTATAAAGGTTCCGTTTTTTGCCATTTGGCAACGGAACCCTAAAAAGAGTCTAATCATTTTTTTCTGTCAAGTCGTGAAAACCGTGCGAAGTAGGGGTGATTCGCTAGTAGTGTTATAAACACTAGTAGTTGCCCAGTGGTCGACAAACAACCTTAATTCATTTTAAACTTAATGTAAAAATACATAAGGCCAAGATACATTATGATATATTGTTCCTTGTGGTGCCAGATGTAAAGAATAGCACCATCCATTCCATCTTCGGGGTGTCCTAAGGGACTTACTAGAGAATGGGCAGCATCGTTCTCTATGAATTTTACCACAGTTCTGATCGCAGTATAGTCGCAGTTGACGCTCGCGTCAACCCGCCTGCCAAGCGTGGCGGTTGTGGCAAACCATGACAAAATGATGTCCAGCAGTGGTGTTAGGCTGAAATGATGATGGTGATGATGACATTATTATCTTATATCTTTAAACGAGCAATTCATGTATATATATATAAATATATATAATATGAATCTCGGAAACGGCTCCAACGATTTTCATTAAATTTAGTATACAGGAGGTTTCGGGAGCGATAAATCGATCTAGCTAGGATTCATTTTTATAAAATGACGTTTTATTCGTGTTTTCAATGACCAACTGTATCGATAATCAAGTTGAACATAAACTTATTATCGTATTTTAAACACAATTTACCAACAAATACCGAGCAAAGCTCGGTCATCCAGATATTATGAAAATATATTAGCTTTCTACAGTCTTTCTCTATATAAACTTTTTTCTTTACGAAATAATATACAAATAACACGCATAGCGATAAAGCAAATAACTTAGATTTCCCCAATGGTTATACAATAAACAGTTATGTAGGTTTAGTTATAAATACCGTCTATGATATTAAAATTCTGATATTGTTTATTGCTTAGTATTGAAGAAAATATATTCTGACATTTAAATGGAGAGGCAGTCCAGTAGAAGCAAAGCGTTAACTGGCTTTTATAGGAAAAAATATGAAGAAACCTGCTCAGGAATTTGAATAAAATAAAAATAAACTGAATGTGAACAGTCTACATTCAGTTTATTTCTATTTTATTATTATTATTTGTATGCAGTAATTTGATGCTTTTCTACAATAAACATGATTCCTACGACCTTTGCCTACGTTTTTGTTAATTATCGTTTCCTAAAAACGAATAATTGGCTGAAGCCTTTTTTCTAGGTTGTATTAATGCATTATGATGGTACATGCATTGAGTACATAGGTTTTTGCTTTTATTATTTATTAATAACTAACTTACCGTGTACGTGTTGTACCGTGTGGTGCCGGACGTAAAGAATAGCACCACCCCATTTCTTCCCGTGGGTGTCGTAAGAGGCGACTACGGGACTTACTAGAGAATGGGCAGCAGCGTTCTCTATGCATTTTACCACCATACTGCGATCGCCAACCCGCCTGCCAAGCGTGGCGATTATGGCAAAGCCCCCCAAATTGGGGGAGGTCATGTCCAGCAGTGGACGTATTACGGCTGAAATGATGATGATGAACTAACTTATATTTATAGTTTGCGCCACACACACTATCATAGAATAAGGTTATATTTGGTACATAAAACAAGACGAAATTTTATGTAATTAAAAATATTAAACAATATTAGATAATACTTTTTTATATATCGGTACAAACAGGCCCGGATTGGCCATACGGGCAAATCGGGCAAATGCCCGATGGGCCGGAGGCCCAGTGGGCCGGTCGGGCTGCTGGCTATACCAATAGTATTCAAATGATTTTCCATGTTCCCTTTCATTAAATTTTATAAACAAACACAAGTCCTAAACTAAACCCTAAACCATTACATTAGTGCAATAAAAGTTCAGTTTCTAATCAAAACTTCTTACTTCTATCTCTTTCTAATCATAGGGGGTAAATGTTTGTCAACTTCCTTGAGGAGGAGTGGCTTTTTTGAATGAATTCCTTATTTAAGAAACAGCCCCAAAGGAAGTGGACGTGACGAAGCCCCGACATTATGACAAAGAATGAGATAGACTTCATTATAACGGATAAGCAAACATTTAGAGATATCTCTGTGATCAACAGGTTCTTTACCGGCAGTGATCACAGACTTGTTCGAGGCTCTCTTAATATCAATTTCAAGCTCGAGCGAACTCGTATGATAAAGTCAGGGCTCCGTCCAAGTATGCTCCTAACTATGTTAGGATCTGAAGCGTTCCAGTTAGACCTGGAGAATTGATTGCCGTGGAAACCACAAACGACGTCGATAAAATGCGGAGCACGGGCAAGAAGTCCAAACTTGCGAAAGAGTCTCTGGATCTTATGATGGAACGACGTGAAAACCCACCTGTCACTTCGTCAGAACATCGGGCACACAACAATAAGATTAGATCATTGGTACGACGCGACCTCCGTCGCTCTAACACACGTTTCATAGAGGAAGCAATTTAGAAAAATCGGGGGTCGAAAGTGTTCATCCAATCAGTTGGGAAAGCCTGACGAAGTTGACTAAATCTAGAGGGGATATCGTCGTTTCGAATCCGGAGATCCTTTCGGAAGTCGACAACTTCTACGGCCAGTTGTACGCATCGCAAGCAGATGCTTGCGATTGGTTGGTCGAGATCGACCTGATCCCGAAAATGAGAATTCTAGAGTCACTTTAACCCGCCACTTCACAGAAGACCTGCCAGAAGTTAGCCAAGATGAAATCGAGGCGGCTCTAAAACAGCTTAAAAATGGATAAGCCCCTGTTGAGGACGGGATAACGACCGAGCTCCTGAAAGCAAGGGGAAATCCAGTACTGAAAGAGCTTCGAGAGCTCTTCAACTCTGTCCTATTCTTTGGGAGAACTCGAGAAGCGTGGTTAAGAAGCGTGGTCGTACTTTTCTTTATAAAGCGGGATAAAACCCTTTATGAACTACTGACCCATTTCGCTACTAAGTCACGTATTTAAGCTGTTTTCAAGAGTCGTCACGAATCGTCTAACGCGAAGACTCGACGACTTTCAGCCACCGGAGCAGGCCAGGTTTCGAGGAGGATACAGCACCATAGACCACATCCACACAGTGCGGCATATTATACAGAAGGCCGAGGAGTATAGTCGGCAGCTGTCTTGCGTTTGTGGACTATGAGAAGGCTTTCAACTCTATCGAGACCTGGTCTGTTCTGGAGTCTTTGCAGCGATGCCAAGTCGACTGGCGCTACATCCAAGTGCTGAGATGTCTTTTTGAAAACGCTTTAATGACCGTCCAAACTCAGGACCGGCAAACTGAACACATCGCCCAGCGTCGAGGAGTGAAACAAGGGGACGTCATCATCATCATCATTTCAGCCGTAAGACGTCCACTGCTGGACTTAGGCCTCCCCCAATTTGGGGGGCTTTGCCATAATCGCCACGCTTGGCAGGCGGGTTGGCGATCGCAGTATGGTGGTAAAATGCATAGAGAACGCTGCTGCCCATTCTCTTGTAAGTCCCTTAGTCGCCTTTTACGACACCCACGGGAAGAAATGGGGTGGTGTAAACAAGGGGACGTAATCTACCCAAAATTGTTCACTAACGCATTGGAGGATGTGTTCAAGACGCTGAACTGGAGTGGACGCGGTATTAAAATCAACGGCGAGTACATCTCACACTTGAGACTTGCAGACGAGATCGTCATACTGGCTGAATCGCTGCATGACTTGCAGCAGATGCTGGACGGCTTAGTTGATTCTTCTGAACGCAATGGTCTCCAGATGAACTTGGACAAAACAAAGGTTATGTTCAAGGATCACGCAACTCTGGGACCGATCCCGGTCAATGGCGGTGCCCTCAAGGTTGTTCGAGAATACGTTTACCTCGGGCAAACCCTGCAGTTTGGTATGAACAACCTTGAGAAGGAGGCTAACAGGAGAATTCAGCTGGGCTGGGCAGTATTTGGAAAGCTTCGTCGAGTCTTCTCGTCGCGTATTCCGCAGAGCCTAAAGACTAAAGTCTTCACCCGACCCGTGGACACTTACGGTACGGCCGGTCCATAATTTTAAAGTCGCTTAGCGAGCTATAGAATGAGCTATGCTTGAACTATCTCTGAGGGATAGAATCCAGAATAAGGTGATTCAGCAGAGAACCAAAGTAGTCGACATAGCTCATAGGATTAGCAAGCTGAAGTGGCAATGGGCCGGCCACATTAGCCGTAGAACCACGGGTAGACGTGTTCTTGAGTGGAGACCGCGAATCGGCAAACGTAAGGCAGGAGGCCCTCAGGCTAGGTTAGCGACAATCTTCGCAGATGGGGTGGTAGCAGCTGGATGAGAGTTGCCGAGAATCGAGCTTAATGGCGTGCTATTGGAAAGGCTTATGTCCAGCAGTGGACTGCTATAGGATGATGATATCATTCAATACAATGAAATCTCCATCAAGGTTTCTCTGATAAACGTTCTTCTTCAGTCCTTTCAATTTCGAAGCCAAAAGATGGTGGTCAAAAGATGTGGCCTTAAAGATTTTTGGTTCGTTCACAAACGTTGATTCAGCTTGGTACGTAACTTTGGGAAAAATACAAGAAAATTAAAACCGGAAGTCCGCCTCAAAGTAAGGCTTTTTTTTATTCTTAAGGATATTCGCAGTTACAAACCTCAGGCTTAGATATATTAAAAGCGTACAATATGGTATCACAAACCTGTTTGGAATTGAAAAAAATAGTGAGAGATTTTCATACTGTGAAAGAAGTTACAGATGACTTTATTTCTTGGGCCAATACACAGTTAAATAAATTTGTAGATGTTCGATAAAGAAAAAAGAAATTAATGTCAGGCGATATCGCACAGGATGAAGATATCTCTGATGCAGTTAATGCATAAAAATGTTTATAACATTTTCTTTGACACACTTAAAGCATGGATCATCGTTTTCTCGCAAATGGACCATTGTGCGCTGATTTTGCATGTCTGGACCCAAAAAAGTTCTCAAACTTTCGTGACAATAAATTTAAAGGAGGAGAATTAGATGAATTAAGCAAACATTTACTGAAATTGAATAAAATCGGTACCGGTGAAAATTTACGAACAGAACTGAAAAATTTAGCTTTACACTGGGATAGCATTAAATTTACTGACTTAAAACCTAAAAAAAAATCGTGGATGACGAAAGCGAAGAAAAGGATGAAATTGTTTTAGGACACGAAGAAGAAAGATTCATTGTATTGAGACTTTTCATCAATGCAAAAATTGCGCAGTTTGCTGCTTCATAATTTTGTACAGACATAATTTATTTACCAATGCATTTCATTTACTTGCACTAGCTGATAAATTTCTGCTTACTTTGTCAATGAGTCAAGTTGCACGTGAAAGATCTTTTTCGACGTGAAAAAGTAATAAATAAAACAAATTAAAAATCGCATGAGAAGCACTATGTCCTCTGAAAATTTAAAGTCTTTCATGTTATTGGCAGTGGAAAACGTCATCAAATCTTTAAATGAAATTAGATTCCGACGACATTATAGACAAATTAGCCGAAAGCAGCGAACTGCTTGAAAATCATTCATTCAATAAATATGTAGGTACCTAAAATTTACGTTGGTAAGTTTTCTGTTACGAATGGCAGAGGGCCGGTTGTCTGTGAAATGCCCGGACCGATTGAAAGCCCCAGTCCGGCCCTGGGTACAAAATCCGGTAATTCGACGAAAACGAACTCGAAGTGCCCCTGCACAAATCCGAGGGCATGTGTTTTCATGGTCCTCGGAACGCGCCACCGTCGGGTTCCCAACTAACGGTAGGATGGGTTCACATCGGCGTCGAGTCAACGAAGAAGTGCCTGGGACTTGTCCTCCGCGAAGTTCCACAGCCAGTGGAACTTTGCGGCGCATTTCCGATGTTTGGCTCGCAGACTGAAACGGGCCGGGGCTGCCTTAAAGTGGCTCCAAGGTTGCTTTGGGAGGTTCCTGTTACGGATAAGGCGGGAAGAAACGTCCGGGTGTTACCACTATGTGGATCGCCTGGAGGACACGATGGAGCACACGGTGGAGGTCTGCCCTGTCTGAGCAGATCACTGCCGTATCCTCGCGGAGGCGATCTGAGGAGGCAATCTCTCGTGCCTGGTACAGGCCATGGCCTCGCGCTCCGTACCATGGTACGGCGTGGGAAGCCGTCACCTCCTTCTGCGAAACAGTCATGCTCGCGAAGGAGGAGGCGGAGCGCGTGAGGGAGAGACAATCTCTGCGCCCTCACGTTGGGAGTCCGTAGCGGGGTCCCGGCCACTGTAGATCTGGACTTGCGGACGACAAGCAATGAGTAGCTCACCGCCCGGTAAGGACCAGGCTCGGGTCAACGGCGCGTTGTATTCCACGCGCGCCTCATTGAGATGTCAGCACAATTGAAGGAGGACCGCTAGGACTTATGCTTATGATTTGCTCGAAAGAGTTACCGCGGTCCTAGCGCAGACATCTGAAGGAACACGGGTGGGTTTTAATTAGTAAAAGTCTGACACGGCCGCCCGGTCTGCCCCGAGCGGGAGAAGTCCTTTACCGATTTTCCCAAAAACGAAGGTAGCACTGAAATTAAAAAATCTGCTATTTCATAGAAAAGTGCAAAACCTACGCGGTCAATTATACTTATGGAACAGCAATTTTTTACGGTCAATAAATATTTTCAACGAAGGGATTTAGGATCATGTAGGTACTGAATCCTTGTTGCTCCAGGTTGCGAGTTAATGTCCCTGCCACCCTGCAACAAACATGTTAAGTGTATGAGTAGTTTGTGCGGCCTACCCAAATGTCCTTTCTTTGGTATTGTTCGTCGAATCGTTGAGCTCCTTAAGGTCCCACCTTGAATGTGAAAGATAGTAGGATGGGCGTGGTTTATGGCGGGTCAACCTAAAGTGGCCGGCGGCCTCAAACTTATATCTGAACCGTCTATAGAGAATAGGAAAACCAGCGGCCAAAAGTTGAACTAATGACAGAAAATGTCTTGAAATAAAAAACCGTTACTAATTTAGCATAGCCTTGCTGTAAGCACTATTCCTGTCACTGTTGCACATCTGTCAAACTACAATAGCAAGGTAGAGACGGAAACATCTTAAAAAAAAGTACGTGAAAGTAGCATTAATTTAGTTGGTCTATGAAATTTTTGCACATAGCGTGCGATGGAGTAGACAAATAATACAAATATTTAATTATAAGCAATAAAACTATCTTACAGCAAGAAATTATCTTCTTTATCTATACGTAATATTATAATGCGAAACTAACTCTGTCTGTCTGTTACGCTTTCACGACTAAACCTTATTCGTTACCCATTAACTCTATTTATTCCGCGACTTCACCTGCGTCCGCGTAACGTAAGATTTACGCAGACGAAGTCGCGGGAAAAAGCTAGCTAATATTTATGTATGTACCGATGTTGGGTAATACGAGATTGATTAACTTAATATCATTAAAAATATATAATATACAATTTAAGTATTTATTAATTACTAGTGATCGCCCATTGGTCGAAATTCGACTGTGCTTCATTTGAATAGAAATACATTATTAAGTGGAAAAATATATATAATAATAAATCTAAAAGGAGGTAATAATAATAAGTATATAAGATACTAAGGAGCTGCTCCTCATTGATTTGACCATTAGCCAACAAGTTCGTCGTTCCCGAAAGGATCTGTCGACATGTTGGATAGACTATAAGAAGGCCTATGACTCGGTGCCACATACATGGCTCATGAGGGTGCTGGAGTTGTATAAAGTCGATGCAACTCTTCGCACCTTCCTGATTTCATGTATGAGGCAGTGGAGGACGGTCCTTCGCTACCCAGGATGTTGAAATATCCAAGGGAACAGCTACCGATAAGGATCGAGCGAGGCATATTTCAGGGTGATAGTTTGAGTCCGCTTTGGTTCTGCTTAGCCCTGAATCCTCTAAGCACACTGCTGGAGGATTCAGGCATAGGCTATCGGATGAGGAGAGGTGGTCAGGTTATATCCCACCTCCTTTACATGGATGACCTAAAACTCTTTGCCCCCAACAATTTTCAACTGATGGAGCTACTGAAAGTAATTGAAACCTTCAGCAGCGCCATCAGAATGGAATTTGGTGTGGACAAATGTGCGGTCATGCATGTGAAGCGAGGGGAGATTGTGGAATCCGTGGGAACCCAACTCTCGGATTCCATAAACCTCCAAGCCCTCTCCGCACCCGAAACCTATAAGTATTTGGGTATGTCGGAAGCGTTGGGCATCAATGTTACTGACATGAAGCAATCGTTGAAAGAGCGCTTCTTTGGCCGCCTGAAGAAAGTTTTTAATAGTCTTCTATCAGGCGGAAACAAGGTGCGCGACTTCAACGGTTGAGTCATGCCGGTTTTGATGTACTCTTTCGGCATACTCAAATGGACTCAAACCAAACTCGACGCCCTGGACAGGGGGTCCGTACGCTGTTGACTGCTTACCGAATGCATCACCCACGGTCATCGGTAATGAGACTGTATATCCCACGAAAGTGTGGAGGTCGAGGCTTTTTAAACGCTAAGACTCTCCACAATCGCGAGATATGCAGCCTCAGGGAATAGTTCGTAGAAACCGACGCACGTGGGGATGCATTGAGATGTGGTCGCGGTTGACAAGGGCCTCACCCCGCTCTCCTTGGCTAACGAGAACTGGCGCAAACCTGTAATACTCGACACTAATGACCGTATGAAAGTATGGCAGAGTAAGGAGCTCCACGGACGCTATTTCCGGGCCTTACATGGACCCGATGTAGATCTACTAGCGTCCGTAGCCTTGCTGCGTTTTGGTGACCTCTTTGGGGAAACCGAAGGTTTTGTCTGTGCAATTATGGACGAAGTTATGATGACAAACAACTACCGGAGATTTATTGTGAAAGATGGCACGGTTGACATCTGTCGGGCATGCCACCGTCCAGGAGAATCAATTAGACACATCATTTCCGGGTATTCTCGTCTAGCTAACGAAGAATACTTGCATAGGCACAACCTAGTAGCCAGGATTATCCACCAGCAACTTGCTCTTAAATACAGTCTTGTGGAATCAGAGGTGCCGTACTACAGGTATGTGCCCGACCCAGTTCTCTAAAATGGAAATATCACATAGTACTGGGATCGATCCATCATCACTGACAGGACTATTGTTGCAAATAAGCCTGATATAGTGGTGGTGGATCGAGTAGAGCGGCGCACAATGATTGTTGACATAACGGTCCCACATGACGAGAACCTCGTGAAAGCTGAGAAAGATAAACAGATCAAGTATCTTGACTTAGCTCGCGAGATTGTCGACATGTGGGATGTGGATTCAGCGATCATTTTGCCGATAGTCGTCACTGCCAACGGCTTGATAGCCAAGAGCGTCGACGAACATCTAATCTCTCGTTAGGCAGCTGGATCAAGGGTTTGATTCAGAAAGCGGTACTTCTGAATACGGCTCGTATTGTCAGGAGGTTCCTCTCTCTGGAGCCCTGACCACCGGTAGCTTGGACCCTGTTCCCGATACCGGTGGGCTACTATTTTTTATATTTAGGGTTCCGTTGCCAAATGGCAAAAAACGGACCCTTATAGATTCGTCATGTCTGTCTGTCTGTCTGTCTGTCTGTCTGTCTGTCCGTCCGTATGTCACAGCCATTTTATTCCGAAACTATAAGAGCTATGCTGTTGAAACTTGGTAAGTGGATGTATTCTGTGGACCGCATTAAGATTTTCACACTGAAATAGAAAAAAAACAATAAATTTTGGGGTTCCCCATACATAGAACTGAAACTCAAAAATGTTTTTTTTTCATCAAACCCATACGTGTGGGGTATCTATGAATAGGTCTTCAAAAATGGTAATGAGGTTTCTATTATATTTTTTTTCTAAACTGAATAGTTTGCGCGAGAGACACTTCCAAAGTGGTAAAATGTGTGTCCCCCCCCCCGTAACGTCTAAAATAAGAGAATGATAAAACTAAAAAAAAATATATGATGTACATTACTATGTAAACTACCACCGAAAATTGGTTTGAACGAGATCGAGTGAGTAGTTTTTTTTTAAAACGTCATAAATCGTAAACCGCTATTTACCTTACATTCAATCAACTGAAATATGAAAATTAAAAAAAAAAATATTTTTAAACCGAGAATACCTACAGGTTTGTACGGAACCCTCGGTGCGCGAGTCCGACTCGCACTTGGCCGGTTTTTTTAAATGTTTTTATAATTTTTGTTATTTTAATATTTAAAAATAGAATTTATATGAAATAAAATGAAATAAAAGAATATAAAAAAATAATATGGTTAAATTTGACATCCAGTAACACTATAGACAGATAATATTAAAGACAAATATTCTCGATATGATCATAGATTTTCAGAATGAAATAGGTTATATATCTATAAAATTAATTTATTACCTATGGTTATACTTGACATTCAGTAAGACTATAGACCACAGATTTGGACCATAAACAAAGAATATCTATGCATGTGTGTATTATTAAATACACGGTAATGAATAGTAGTGTATGTAACGTGTTATTTATTGAAAATAATGTATTTTTACGCATAATTAAAAACAAAATATTAGTATTCGTCACTTCTTCTCTGTATAAACTATACGTGTGCGAAATTTTATACTCCTCCGTCCACACAATTTTCGTAAAAAGGGTTGCAAAATTTTCGCTTCACGTAATAATATATAGATTTACAACATGAAACTAAAAAAAAAAAAATTAATCTTCTAGAGGTCTATAAATAAAATATATGATGGTGTTTAAGAGATTAATAAACTTCAATTTCGTTTCACCGATTACTATACATTTATTTGGTAAATGAGAATTACAATATTTTACATAGAATTCGTCCATTACGTAATACTAGTTATGAGTATTTTTTTCACCTTATTTTACAAGTCATTTATATTTCCTTCAAGGTCAATTTCGTATGGCAATGTGTATGATAAATGTCAAAATTACTTGACTTATACATACATATTTTAGTAATTACGTGTGACTGCGGTTAGAAAACCAAAACCGATATTATTGCCGATATTTTGTAACTATGTCTAGATTATACCTTTTTATTTGGGTGTTTTACCCGAGTGCAGAGGGCAATGTGTTTATCAGCCTATTAACTCGTATGTATATTTGTTCTTTTATTAATTTTATTTTTCATTACAGTTAGTTTGGAGTTAGGGGTAATTCAGAGATGGAGTACACAATTAATTTGCTAAACAGTCTTCATAAGATTATAGAAGTACGTTTAGTGTTATTCAAAACAGAGTAAAACACTATTGTTTTGATCATCCATAAAATCTTGTAGGAATGAAAAATTATAAATAGCCAATATGTTTTCAGAAACCACTCTTGTAGACCTTTGATTAGATATCAATTAGATATCGAGAAGCAGTGGTGGCTCAGTGGCAACGGCTACTACTTACAAGTTCGAACCCGAGCAGACGTATTACTCTGTGTAAATTATTTCAATACCACTGCTCTCAAAACTGTGAAGGAAAACATCGTGAGTAAACCAGCATGTCTTAGAACCAAAAAATCGAAGACATGTGACATCTACCAACCCGCACTGGGCCCTCGTGGTGGATTATGTCCCACTCTCTCTCACTGAGAGGAGGCCTGTGTCCCAGCAGTGGGAACGTTACAGGCTGCTAATGATTAGGTATCAAACACGGTACATATAGGGTTCGAAACAGCTAGGCCCGGCTTCAGGGCACGTGCCTGATAAGAATGGCTTCGTTAAGGTAGAGAGGAAGAACAGGAAGAAGCTTCGTAGTCGGAACCAGTGTGGGACCACGCTAGCAGGACTCAATATGCTGCTGCGTCCAGCTACACTAACGACGCAGGTCTATGTGTCCCGTCTACATTACACCACGAAGGTTGAGGAGATCGTGGAGTTTGTACGTGTTAAGTCCAACTGGACCTTGAGGGTCGAGAAGTTGGAACCGTGCCACAACACGAACTTCAAGTTATTCGTGGTCCAAGTTCCAACTCATCAAATCGAGACCTTCCTCGAGGAAGAGTTTTGGCCGAAGGGTGTCGTGTATCGGCGATTCCGCAGAAGGCTACGCGATACTACGCAGCGCAACACGTCACCGTCACTTCGTGTACAATAGTAATATTTACGTGGTTTTTTTGTATGTATGATACTCTGTATGGTATTATGATTTGGGTCTTTGTAGCCCGAAATAAACTGATTTGATTGATTGATTGATACATGAAATTAAAATTTATATTTTCAATAAAACTTCACATCTGCTATAAATGATAAATGATTTTATTTCTGTAAGTAGGTTTGTACAAACACTTTTACATGCCAATGATATTTTTTTAAACTAGTTCGGCGTTTGACACAGACTGTTTAAATCATTACCCTTCTTTGGGCTGCTGTCAAGTAAAACCTCACCTTTTTTACAATTCTAATGCTACTCCATTCATTCGTTGTGCTCTTGCATTTGAAGTGACAGTACTTGACATATAGATATATTGTTGACATACTTCAAACCTAAAAACAAATTAAATATTTTATTTTATTTCTAAATGAATGATTATTATAAGTTTTTGGGATAAAACAGACGTTCTTCTCTAGAAAATAAGGTGTTTACTCAATATTACTTTACAAAAGGAGAAAAGATTGTTGCTGTAATGCTTTAGTGAAGGTGGTGAATTCGATTCACTGTTATGATCATCTTATTGGTATTTCATTCTTGCAAAATGAATAAATTAATTGCCCTGTGCAGGCACTCCTAACCTTGAAGGTACTGTTCAGTTTTGGTTTATGGTTCTTCCAATTTTCATACATAATTTATGTCGTCTCTAAATGGTAATAGAAAAAGAATTTTATATTGTTCACAGTCACAAAAAAAGACAAATATACAGTCGAAATACAAAGTTATTTGGAAAGCCAACACTTATTATATTAAATGATTACAGCAAAATGCTTAACTACTATCTTTTTCTGTGAACACAAATATTTCAAAAACGTAATTTTGATCGCACCGATTTGTAAAAAGTGACATAGGTTCGACGTCGATGAGCCCTACTGGGCGACTGATTTATGAACGAACGAGAGTGATGACACTACTTATGATAGGCAAAAGAAGAGATGGCGATAATGTGTGTGCGCTTGGAATAAAATAACGTATGTGCCAAAATGAATCACCGTTTTTTATGAATGAAAAGTATTATTAAAATGAAAACTGTTTTACAAAAACTTAGATACAATTATAATCAATGTTTTAAAGTAAACTATGTTTAATAATTCATACGCATCGCGCCTTGAGGCTAAAAAATCATAATCATAGATTGAACTTTGCGATTTTTTTGTATCGAGAAAATTTCATCGTATCGTGTTTTCCTTTTACAGGATACTAGATCATATAGTCAAAAAACATACACTAAAATATTAAGTACGGATGTCATACGGTAAGAAAGGTACGCTAAAAAGAAAAAGCACGTTTATCTCGCTACGTCACCTTAAGTTCCGAGTTGAGTTGTACGATTATCGACAAATGCGTGCACTGACTGGACAGGTCCACTCAATATCTGTGTGGTTCTTTCATCAAAAGACCATTTCAGACACCGATCTACATGGTCATCAAATGATCTGACCAACAAAATTATACCCGTTTCTTTTTTTTATATACACACTGACATTGATAATTTTTTATATACTGGGTGACATTTTATAACGTCTTGAAAAAAAATGGGTGTAATGGGTACACGGAGTAGAAGCCTTTGGCATAGAATTTTTTTATTTTTTAATAACATGTAATAAAATTGATCTAGCAATAAATACTAGACATTTAAAGCAACATTTTCATACTAGAACAACAGAAACAGAATTTTGGAAAAAAAATAAAATCAATTAAAATCTATCGAAACTCAAATCATATGCACCCTACTCAATGCGTGGCATGTATCAATGATTTCGTAGCGCGGTCTTACCCTTTGAAGCCGGCCGATAGGCGGCCTCATTGGTCTTTCGCAGGCGCACGAGCCGTACATGCATCCCCGTCCGTCCGCGTCCCGCGCTCATTTAGTCACCTACAATGAATCTGAAGGCCTTCCTGCGTTCTATTCTAGTTACACAACACACCATATGAAGGTCGAGACGATAAAAAATGTCATCCGGTATACAATGACATGAATATTTACTTTGTAAAGTATCGTATTGTTTTAATTATTGTGAATGTGAAGACTATGTGGGTCTTTTTTTTTAATTTTGTTTTCTTTCTTTCTCAGTAATCATGATCTGGCAGTTTGAGTAATTTATGTGGCCTACCCAAATGTCCTTTCTTTGGTACTGTTCGTCAAAACGTTGGGCTCCTTATATTCCGAGTTGAGCTAAACGATTAGTGACAAATGCTTGCACTGACTGGACAGGTCCACTCAATCTGTTTGGTTCTTTCTTCAAAAGATCTTTTCAGTCACCAATCTACATGATCTTCACATGATGTGAACAAGATTATGTCTGGACTTTAAATGAGACTGTGACCTCTGAGTTTGTTTCGGCCTTTCTTCTCAGAGTAGTCAGTTAGGAAACGCCGAACTCATTTAGTTAAAAAAAATATCATTGACATGTAAAAGTGTTTGTACAAACCTACTTACAGAAATAATATCACTGCCACTGTAACGGGCCTGCTTTTCGTTCGAGCTTTTCATAGCAAGACGTTCTCAGGTGCGGGCTCCATGGAGGGTGGGAGCCAGAGAGACGAATCCTTTCACAACTTTTAACATGGAGAACTTAACCCCAGTTAAAACTAACAAACTCGGAGTGGAGGCGAAAGCCGATGAAACTCTCAAGAGTGGTGCTTGCACTTCTCTTGACCCTGGACACCCTGCAGCTAACGCCGCGGGTACCAGCGCGGGCGCCGGTCTGGCTGTGGCGAAAGCCACAGGTAAGACCAAACAAAAAAAGCCCCAAAATAAACAAAGGGCGTCGGCGCTGATTGGGACCAGTACCAGCCCTTCCAAAACTCAGGGGAGGACCACGGCGAAGTCTAACACCGCTGCCGGTCCGACCCTTTCTAAACTAACACCGGTGCCGGTTATTACTGGCACTGGGAAACACCATCCCACCTCTGCGGCTCCTCTAGCCTCCTCCCATAAGGAGGTCGCCGCCGATCAAACGGTGACCGACAGCCACGAGGACGCGATCTCTCGCGCCTGGAAGGTTGTTCAGAAGCGGGGCAAGGGCAAGGGTAAAAGCACTCAACAAGCCCGATGCCCTTGCACAAAGCCCTCATGCGCTCCAGCTGCCACAGCACAGCGTATGACGCGGAAGGAGCGCCGTCAGGCTCGCAGAAGGCCAGGTAGGGGGGCTCCAAACAACCAGGCCACTGCCGCTAGTTCGGGCAAACCAACTAGCGGCCAGCTAAACTTCGCCGCTGAGAAGCGGTCGCAGTCGGAGGCCGGCTTAAGCCGTCCGACCACGACCACGACCACGGGTCAGGCCGCGGCCAAGCGAGCTCTCAACGAGGCTATCACACCTCGTCTTGATCAATCCAAACGGGTTGCTCAAAGAAGCTACGTCCAAGCTGCTAGTGCTACCCTCGATGTAGCGGTCACCTGTGACCGCACTGGGTTCATCAGCAAGGACGTATCAGACCAGGTACTCGCTGCTATTCAGAAGCAGATACTAGTCGAGGCCTGCTCTCCGAAACAAGACACCACGGCGCCGACTTTTAACGCAAAGCCGCTGTATGCCGTTGGTGTCCTCAAACTGTGGTGCGAGAATGACTACACCTTAGCCTGGCTAAGGAAAACAATCTCCGGAATGACTCTCCCTACTAACCTAACGCTAGTAGTCAAGAGTCAGTCGGAGATCCAAAGACGGGCACGATGTGGCATCGTGATCCCCGACGAGCAGGGGGTCCTCGGAGAGCCGACCAATATTGGCCGTGCTCTCAGTTACCAGAACCCCTGGGTCGACGTCAAGCGCTGGTTGCTGCTGCACGCCGACAAGCAGGCCTCGGCATGGTTCGTGGTGGTCGGTGTCCCGGTGGACCAAATCCCGACCCTGATGGGCGCGGGTCGCCGTCTATCTTTGGGGGCAGGGAAGGTGTACCTGCAGTTCCAGGGTAGGAACGGCAGGTTCACCGATATCCCCCAGGGATGGGACTCCGCCACGGGAACCATTTCGGAGGCTCTGTTGCAGCAGCCACAGACACCAGCGGGGGAATCGACGCCCCCACCAAACAACCCGGTAGCAACCGCGTCCGAACCTGCTGTAGCAGAATCGGCCGCCCCAAGTGCCGCCACCTTGGGAGCTGTCCCTTCTTCGGGCGAGGAGTCGGACGACATTACCTTGTCTCCGGCTTCGCGCCGGGAGGGGGATGACTTCGAAGAGGGCGGTCTGCTTGCTGGGCTCAATCTGGAGGAAGACGATGAGGAATCGACCAGCAATGGCGTCCTCCTCGTCGAAATGTAAAATCCTCCAAGCAAACCTCCACCACAGTCAGACCGCAACGGCTCAGCTCCGGAAGTGGTTGGAGGGGCAACAAACGGCCATCGCCCTGATCCAGGAGCCGTGGATTAGAGCGGGCCGCATACAAGGACTCTCCAATCTTGGCGGTAAGCTCCTGGTTACTACTGATCACGATCAACCAAGATCGTGTATCTATGTAACAGGAAACCTTAAAACACAGCTTCTAACTGAATTCTGTTGCAGAGATATCTCTGCAGTGAAGCTGATTATACAGCGTGACGGCGCCATGGAGATGGCAATCGTCTTCGCTTCGGCCTACATGCCCGAAGCGGAGGCGCCACTCCCGCATGACCTCGCCCGCCTCGTGAGCTATTGCGAGTGTTCCGGGCTTGAGGTCATCGGTGCCGACGCCAATGCTCACCACCAGCTGTGGGGTATGGAAACGCAAAACGAAAGAGGTAAGGCCTTGGTTGACTACTTATTCTCGACTAACCTATCCCTACTAAACACTGGCTCCGAACCGACATTCGTAACCAGACGAAGCCGCACAATCATAGATCTCACTCTGGCAACAGAGGCCGCGGCGGAAATTACCACTGGGTGGCAGGTCTCCAGGGAGGCTTCCTGCTCCGACCACAGATGGATCCGCTTTGACATCCAGGCCACTGTCCCGCCAGTAGCTCCGCGCCGTAAACCGCGCAACACAGATCGTGGTACCTACACACGCAGCCTAGTTTCCAAACTTGCGACACCAAGCGATCCGACGTCATTTGCGGACACTACACAGATTGAGGTACAAGTAGAACACCTCACTAAATCAATGATAGACAGCTACCAAACTGCGTGTCCAGAGACGACTCCTCGTAGTACACCGGGCAAACAGCCATGGTGGGGTGCGGATCTGGAGCGAAAGCGCGAGAAGGTAAGGAAAGCTTTGAATAGAGCAATGAATACATGTGCGGATGAGGACTGGGATGAGTACTACGCAGCCAAATCCTGCTACAAAAAATGCATCAGGTTCAGGAGCACCTCGGGATGGCGCAAATACACTGGTAGCATTGAGTCCTGCCAGGAAGCAAACAGGGTAAGGAAAGTACTGGCGCAACAAACTACACCAGGGCCAACTACCCTTCGCAAGCCAGATAACACTTTCACATCCTCGCCAGAAGAAACGAGACGCGTCATTATCGAAACACACTTCCCGGGATGTATTTTCTCGCAAGCAATCGACTGGCAAGATGCAACTCAAACACCATCAGACATTGATTGGTTTTATGCTAGCAAGGTGATCACGCTGGAGAAACTTCAGTGGGCCATCCGGAGTTTTCATCCATTTAAGGTCGCTGGCCTGGATGGGGTGTTCCCCGCCCTACTACAGTGGGGTGGAACCCTCATTGCAGAAAGACTGGTGCCTTTAATGAGAGCGTACCTGGCCTTTAGATACGTTCCCAAAGGATGGAGGGAAGTGAAAGTAATATTCATCCCTAAACCAGGTAAGGGCGACTACACAAACGCCAAATCCCATAGACCAATCAGCCTGACCTCTTTTCTTCTAAAGACCCTGGAAAGGCTGTGCGACAGGGAGCTGAGGGACGGCGCTCTGAAAACCCTACCGTTGCACGGTAACCAACATGCATACAGCTCGGGTAAGTCCACCGAATCGGCGCTTCATCTGGTAGTTAGCCAGATAGAGGAAGCGATACATCAGAAAGGGACCTGCCTGGGCACTTTCATAGACATTGAAGGAGCCTTCGACAAAACAAACTTCTCCAGCATCAGCAGCGCCCTCTCCAGACATGGAGTTGAACAGGTACTCATAGACTGGATCACAAACATGTTAAGCAAGCGCGTGGTTCGCCTAGAGGATGAGCAGCAGCTGGCCATGATTGCCAGAGGCTGCCCCCAAGGAGGGGTGCTGTCACCCCTTCTATGGAATTTGGTGATTAACGAATTAATTGCCAGACTCAATGCCAATCACTACTACACAATAGGTTATGCGGACGACCTCGCCATCCTTGTCTCAGGGAAGGTGACGAGCACGATTTTTAACCTCACCCAACAAGCACTACGTTTCGTAGAGAGATGGTGCAGTGAATATGACCTCTCAGTGAACCCCACTAAAACGGAGCTAGTCATGTTTACCCATAAACGAGCTTTAGGCCCCTTTCGCCTACCGAAATTGTTCAATACAGAACTTCAGCTGGCCAACGAAGTCAAGTACCTCGGGGTCATTCTTGACAGTAATTTAAACTGGAGTAGCCATTTAGACAGTAAACTAAACAGGGCCTGCATCACATTCTGGCAATGCAGGGAAATGATAGGTAAGAAGTGGGGCCTATCCCCCAAAATCATACTTTGGCTGTACACCGCAGTGATCCGACCCATGATCACCTACGGGGCTGTGGTCTGGTGGCCCCGCACCAAGCTTATTACAACCTGCAACAAACTGCAACGCATGCAAAGACTAGCCTGCATGGCGGTCACGGGCTGCATGAGGACTACTCCGACTGCAGTCATGGAAGCCATTCTGGGACTACCACCGCTCCACTTGTTCATACAGCAGGAAGCCACGATGGCGGCGGCGCGTCTGAACGCAACTAACCTCTGGAGGAAGAGAGACACACAACACACCACGCTGCTTAAGGAACTCAACAATGAGTTCCCCATTACTAAAGCTATAATGGACCGGGTGCCTAAACAATTCATTTTTGATAAAAAATACAGAATCCAGCTTCACGAAGATCGCCGATGTGAGGGTTTGCGCCCCACTGAGCTGCGCATCTTCACGGACGGATCAAAAACAGACAGTGGCACAGGTGCTGGAGTCTTCTCGCAGGACTTCAACATACATATAGCCACACCATTAGGAGTTCACAACACAGTGTTCCAGGCGGAATGCATTGGGATCACTCTTGCCACCTCAGCCATCATGGCCAGGGCAGTTAAAGACCACTCGATCCGCATACTCTCAGACAGTATGGCTGTTCTGCAAGCGCTGGACAGTCACTCGATTGATTCTGGGTTAATATACGAGTGCCACCAGCGCCTCAACCAGGTGGGTAGCCTCAATAATATAACCATTCAGTGGATAAAAGGACACAGTGGTTCGCTTGGTAACGATGCCGCCGGTGAACTTGCCAGAAGGGGGTCGAGCATGACACCGGTGGGACCAGAACCCATCGCGCCACTACCCTTTGGGTTTCTACGCTCTCTGGTACGAAAACGTACCAGGGATCTACACTTTAAGCAATGGGTGGACCAAAGTGATTGCAGGCAGGCCAAGGAGGCTTTACCTACCATCGATGCCCGCCTCACAAAACAGGTCCTTCGGCTAGACAAACGACAGCTGCGTATGGTTACAGCAGCAATAACTGGCCATGGGTCGTTTAATAAACATCTATTTGTCATAGGAGCTACAGACAGTCCGCTGTGCAGGGCCTGCATTGAGGACGACGAGACAGCAGCGCACGTGCTTCTAAACTGCCCGGCGATCGCCACATACAGGGCCAAGTACTTCGGTAACCCAGGTACCCTACGTGAGATAGTCAGCAACATCAAGGCGTTGCTGGCCTTTCTCGAGGAGCTGGGGTGGATCGAATAACCGATTTCCCACCCGTACGCAAAATACGCGCTCAGACGTGGAGTTGCGGAAACCAGCCCGTTCTACCTATTACCTATTAATGGGCCTGCTAGGGCAGGACGATTAAAATAATAAAAAAAAAACTCAAAATGGAGGTAAATCTACACTAATATTATAAATGCAAAAGTAACTCTGTCTGTCTGTCTGTCTGTCTGTCTCGCTTTCCTGCTAAAACTACTGAACCGATTGAAATGAAATTTGGTACACAGATAGTTTACAGCCTGAGAAAGGACATAGGCTACTTTTTATCCCGGTAGTATGTTCCCGCGGGATAATTTCCGACCTCCATGCGGGCGAAGCCGCTGGCAAAAGCTAGTACATAATATAATTTATCAACTAAAACAAATTAAACAATTCTTAAATATAGTTATCCCAGCAGAAGGCTGGCGTGAGTTCTGGATATCGAGCGCGTATTCAATTCTAGCCCGCCTAAAGAAAACCACTATCCTGCCCCCCTAGCCAAGTCACAACCGTTTCGTATCGAATTACGTTCTCCAATCGGTAACGCCTCGGTGTCAGCAATTGTAGAAAACGATAAGTTGGTTGCCATGTTGACGCGCCTGAGTCGGCCGCTCGTTCTACAATGTCTTTAGAATAACGACACATTATAACAAAGGATTTAGCGTTGAACATTGTAGAAACGATAAGAAATCATTCTATTATTTCGAACGATGTGAATTTGGCTACGAATTTTCTATTCGTTTGTTTTAACCACGTGACTTAACGTTAAGCGACTTGCGTTAACGATTGCAGATTATCAACTTGGCTAGGGGTGCTGGTAGTTCCCAAGTCGTAGGTGACCAGTGTCAGCCAGGTAGATGGGTAAAATGAAATGAAATGAAATAAATTTATTTGCCAGAATATAGGTATTTACATAGAGGGGTCTTCCAGCGATGGATTAGGCAGCTCGCAGTAAGTAGGTATATGCAGTTTTTTTATTAGACGACCCTTACCGTTGTTACTGTTGTTTTTACATTTTTAAGCGTAAATAATCATTGCTTTTCTAAATTGCTAATAATCGTCGCTGCAGAGATATAAATACTTGCTGTTTTTTACCGAATTAAATAAAAACCTACATATTCACAGTCATTTTACAAACGTAGATAAATAACTCAGTAATTACAATTTGTACTTAGTTGAATTCCAACTATAATTAGTAACTTCCGCTGGTTTATTTTTTGCTAGCATAACATTAAATCCACCACACATACACAACACACTATAGAAGACCACATTTAATGAAATTTCAACACTTTTTGATATTACTCCTACATAAAAAAAACTTTTCTTCAACTAGTTTATTTTCTATTGCAGATGTGGAGTAAAATCCTACTTAGATGGGCATACCTATACACAGATCCTACCTGTGCATTTGACGCACAATTTCCTGCCAGCCAGCATCGTATTATGATCGACTAATACAAAGCCGCCTACGTTATACCTACGCCTAGCTATGGCTACACCTAGCTTCGTACAGGTAGCCTAGCGAATGGCTACGACATGACGTAGCACTCACACGCGGATGCATTCGTAGCAGATAATTTAAGCTACGAGTAATAGTTGAGCAGGGAACTACAATACGATGTATAATTCTGCCGTCCTTACGAAAAGTGCAATAACTCGAGTTTTGGCGCGAATTGAGATAAGTACATATTCGGAATTTGCAGAACAAGATCTATATATTCTTTTTAGACACTTTTTACGTATCTATGACGTAGCCGGTTTTAATAATAAGCCTAATTAGTATTTTAGATACAAACATAACAAAAATAAAATCTTTACATTCGTTTTCTCGAAATCAGGTTTAACCTAGTTATTGCACTTTTCGTAAGGACGGCAGAATTGGTTCCAAAATTATCTGATGGACTGTAAACAAACGGATTAGAAAAGGTACGTATGGATGTTCATTTGTAGTAGGGATGTTATGGATATGAAATTTCGGATACGGATTGGTTACGGATGTAGGAATGATTATTATACCGGATACGGATACGGATATAGATATGAAATTATTTCCGATTATCCATTAGTTTCGGATAATTTCGGTTACGGATATTAAACTTTTAAGGAATTTCAAAAGTAAAATACAAATAGCTAATAAAATGGTTTTATTTATTTGTCACCATTTGGTAGGAATTACAATCAGTGTGTGAGTAATTATTACATCTATTTAAAATAAAAATGATTATAAATATATATTGAGTGTTATCTAATCTACATAAAATAAAAATGTAATAACAAATGCGATTTTATCCGAAACTTTTATTTCGGATTCGGTTACGGTTACGGATAATTTTTTATATTGGATATCCGATAGTTTCGGTTACGGTTACGGAGCTCCCTAACATCCCTGATTTGTAGTGTCACTTACAAATTGAGCATAGTCAGCCTATAATGTTCCCACTGCTGGGACACAGACGCGGGCCCAGTGCGAGTTGGTAGATGTCACATAACACTTTCAACCGGTGATAAAATAATTTACCCAAAACAAAGCGCCAGTCTGAGTTAGAACTTACAACTCGAAAGTCGATGTCGTTTCCACTGCGCCACCACTGATATGAGTACTACAACTTGAGCGCACAAAATAAAATAAAATAAAAATAAGATAATATTTATTTCTTTAAACATGACACAACATTTCACAACATACATACAGAAAGACATGCATGCAAGATGATTATTTTATTATTTTGATTGCAGGTAAGTCCGTTATTTTCACGGTAAATAATTTTAAAAACGTTTTTCATTTGACAAGAGATTCATTAAATAATCGCAATTTGATTTTGCACTGCTGACCATCTTAGGCCTCTCCAATGATTTTAGAACAGATAGTAGGTACTGTAATTAAAAGTTACGTACGTCTGTCGTCATTTTGTCGACAGATGTTTCTCTTTCTGTATTTTTCTTAGCAGCTTAATTCACCCACGCGATGTGACAGAGGGCTATTTAGACGGGACTTTGGCAAATGGGCAATAGTATTGAATTCGAGTATACAAACGTTACATATTCGTGAGTTTCATACTAAAAATAAATATTAATATACTGTGACGTCATCGAAAGAAAGTAGTTTATCACCGCAGCTATTGTGATCGTCACGAGCCAATTCAGAGAGGATATATATTTTAAGAGCCCTTATTTTTTACGATATTGAAGAAAACTTTTATGAGCTTTAAGAATCGAAATATTTACTGTATTCTTTACTGAAAGATGAGCGATTTTCTTCGCTTCAAAAGATGAATATTTCAGATTTTTAGTTCCCAGGAGGATTTTGGGAAATTTCGTCTTTATTGGAGCATGAACGATACGCTTCCAGATTTCCTGTTACTAGGAACAACAGCTGGGACTAATATTCTAGATGTTGATAGGTTTGTTAGAATTTACTGGTACAACACGGCCGGTCGAATGAGACAACAGCTTACGCTTTCAATGGCGTCCGGCCCAACGAGCCGTGATCTGAAATAGTACCCTGGTAAACTATCGATAAACTTGGAAATCCTGCTTGCAATTTCGATACAATCCACTACGTTAAAGCTACCTGATAACATCTTTAAACAAATAAAAACAATTGCTCGACTTTTATAACGAGCGTGCCGCATTAACCTCAAACCATACTGACACTTTTGAAAAGCAAATGTTTCCTATCTAAATAACTCGATTTTAATTTGTATATCCCTTTTGACGCCACGCTTTTAATCATAAGCCTTTTACTACAACGTAAGGCGATCGGCGGCGGTGACCTCTCACGCCCGGCCCTGGTGCGAGCCATGGTACGGAGACGAGAGGGAATGGGAAGCCGTCACCTCCTTCTGCGAAGCAGTAATGCTCGCGAAGGAGGAGGCGGGGCGCGTGAGGGAGTGGCAGTCTCTGCGCCCTCACGTCCCTAGCCGCCACTGGAGGAGACGCCTCGGGTGTCGGGAGTCCATAGCGGACTCTCGGCCACCGTAGGCGCGAGCTTGCGGGTGGCGAGCAATGGGTAGCTCGCCGCCCGGTAAGGACCAGGCTCGGGTCGACGGCGCGCAGTGTTCCACGCGCGCCTCAAAGAGATGTCAGCAGCAGTGTAGAGGTCTACTAGGACCGATGCCTGCCGGGGTGCGTATTTACAAAGGCTATACTATTTTAGTCACGAGCCAGACTCTAATCAATGAGCTTTTGGTTATGCATATTACTCAACAATACCTAGTCTATCTCAGTAAAAAAATTGACCCAAATAGACTAGCTTTTTGTTTTAATATTTTCAAAGAAAATGCACGGACAAAATCTAGTTCTATATAATACATATCACTCGAATAGCTAAGCTTTTGGCGAGATATTTTTAAATTTATACTCGCAACAAGTGGGTAGTGTTCTTTACCTAATAAAAGTACTTTTCGTTTGTTCATTCGTTTTATTTTTGTTTTTCAAATACATAATAGAAACGAGCAATTAAAATGATAACAGTTGCCATGTAACTATCAACCTATAATTGAAGCTTATCTATTTGATTAATATGTATTCAAAATTAATATGTATGTAACCGATTGCCACCTGCGCTAAGATAGGTTGACGGAGCCCCGTTTCGCGGAGCTCCTATTTCTGGGTGGTTTAAAAAAAAATAACCACGAAGGCTAAGGCGGGAGCTCCGCTCCGCTTCGCTCCCGCCTTAGCGTTCTAACCTAACCTATCCGAGTCGGGGTACTCTGAGTCGGGGTATTAACCATGGATGGGATTTCGTCCACGCGTGACTGAAATGGTACTAGATTTTGTCCGTGCATTTTCTTTGAAAATATCAAAACAAAAAGCTAGTCTATTTGAGTCAATTTTTTTACTGAGATAGACTAGGTATTGTCGAGTAATATTCAGAAACAAAAGCTCACTGATTAGAGTCTGACTCGTGACTAAAATAGTATAGCCTTTGTAAATTTGCTGCCGGGGTCGCGTGATTGTTCGAAAGAGATACCGTGACCCTGGCACATGGGCAACTGATGGAACACGGGTGGGTTTTAGTCAGTAAAAGTCTGACACGCCCTCCCGCTCCGCCCAGAGCGGGAGAAGTCATTTGATGATTTCCCATCCAGAAAAAAAAAACCCTTGTAGATTTACATGCTTGGATAGCCTAGCCTATCTGTTAAGTGAAGGAATTTAACGTTCAAAGATTTCGCCCTTGATTATGTTTACATAAAAAATCAGACGCGTAATCTTTTAAAGACTATAAAAATAGTTCACAAGACGATATAAACAAGACTGATATTTCCTCGTTGGCGTGACCCACTTAGTTACAGGAACTCTGACAAAAACAATACTTTGAAAAACTCTTTTTTATTATTTTTATTGACAAGAACTACATATTAAAATAAAGTGACTGCTTGTTCAAGCTCTAAATAAAAGTTTCGAATTCATTCGTTGGTTTCTTTGTCATTTCAGAATCTGTGAGCAATGCAATGGTGGCCCAGATATAACAGCCACGACTTACGCGTAGTAAGTCGTTGGTCAAACCCAGACAGGCGTTTCACTTCGTGCAAAATATTTCTTCACTACTCTCTAAACGGTGACAAGATACGTCAATTTTTTTTCCTTACGACGCGTGGTAAGGAAACCGAGATGTCCTAGAAAAATTCACAAACATATGACATCTACTAACCTGCACTGGGCCCGCATGGTGAATAACAGCCATTTACAGCTCCCACTCTCTCACCGATAGAAGGCTTGCGTCCCAGCAGTGGGAACCTTATAGGCTGACTATGCTTTCAGAATTTGTAAGCGTTTTGGGAACGAATTTTACACAGCTTCCTCTCAATCAAGTTACAACTTATTTAACTTGTTGCTTCAAGTTTGATTGGTTCAGCATTACTGCGACGGAGACCCAGTTAAATTAAAAGTTAATATTACGTTTTGATAGGCGCTATTCTGGCTAATAGGTAACATACCTGAAGGCCTTCCTGAAGGGCCCACCTTGAATGTGAATGATAGTAGGATGGGCGTGGTTTATGGCGGGTCAACCTAAAGTGGCCGGCCGCCACAAACTTATATCTGAACCGTTTATAGAGAATAGGAAAACCAGCGGCCAAAAGTTGAACTAATGACAGAAAATTTCTCGATATAAAAAACGTTACTAACTTAGCATAGCCTTGCTGTAAGCACTATTCCTGTCACTGTTGCACATCTGTCAAACTGCAATAGCAAGGTAGAGACGGAAACATCTTAGAAAAAAGTACGTGAAAGTAGCATTAATTTAGTCGGTCTATGAAATTTTTGCACATAGCGTGCGATGGAGTAGACAAAATAATACAAATATTTAATTATAAGCAATAAAACTATCTTACAGCAAGAAATTATCTTCTTTATCTATATGTAATATTATAAATACGAAACTAATTCTGTCTGTCTGTTACTCTTTCACGACTAAACCTTATTCGTTACCCATTAACCCTATTTATTCCGCGACTTCACGTGCGTCCGCGTAACGTAAGATTTACGTAAACGAAGTCGCGGGAAAAAGCTAGCTAATATTTATGTACGGATGTTGGGTTATACGAGATTGATTAACTCAACATAATTAAAAATATATAATAAACAATTTAAGTATTTATTAATTACTAGTGATCGCCCATTGGTCGAAATTCGACCGTCCTTCATTTGAATAGAAATACATTATTAAGTGAAAATATATATATACAATAATAAATATAAAAAAATAATATGGTTAAATTTGACATTCAGTAACACTATAAACAGATAATATTACAGACAAATATTCTCGATATGATCATAGATTGAAAAAATGAAATAGGTTATATATCTATAAAATTAATTTATTACCTATATTTATACTTGACAATAATACAAACAAATAAGATCTTTATATTTTACCTATATTAACAAATAAATAAACTGAACTGAACTGACATTCAGTAAGACTATAGACCACAGATTTGGACCATAAACAAAAGAATATCTATGCATGTGTGTATTATTACATATACGGTAATGAATAGTAGTGTGTGTAACGTGTTATTTATTGAAAATAATGTATTTTTACGCACAATTT
This sequence comes from Aporophyla lueneburgensis, assembly GCA_932294355.1. Classification (NCBI taxonomy): domain Eukaryota; kingdom Metazoa; phylum Arthropoda; class Insecta; order Lepidoptera; family Noctuidae; genus Aporophyla; species Aporophyla lueneburgensis. The sequence goes on along the minus strand of OW028746.1, from coordinate 11,527,244 downwards.
AAAAAAAATATTAGCATTCGTCACTTCTTCTCTGTATAAACTATACGTCTGCGAAATTTCATACTCCGCCCGTCCGCCCAATTTTCGTAAAAAGGGATCCAAAGTTTTCGCTTCACGTATTAATATATAGATTTACAACATGAAATTAAAAATAACGAATTAATCTTCTAGAGCTCTATAAATAAAATATGTGATGGTGTTTAAGAGATTAATAAACTTCAATTTCGTTTCACCGATCACTATACATTTATTTGGTAAATGACAATTACAATAATTTACATAGACTTCGTCCATTACGTAATACTAGTTATGATTTTTTTTTTCCACCTTATTTTACAAGTCATTTATATTTCCTTCAAGGTCAATTACGTATGGCAATGTGTATGATAAATGTCAAAATTACTTGACGTAATACATACATATATTTTAGTAATTACGTGTGACTGCGGTTAGAAAACCAAAACCGATATTATTGCCGATATTTTGTAACTATGTCTAGATTATGTCTTTTTATTTGGGTGTTTTACCCGACTGCTGAGAGCAATGTGTTTATCAGCCTATTATAACTCGTATGTAGTTTGTTCTTTTATTAACTTTATTTTTCATTACATTTACTTTGGGGATAGGGGTAATTCAGAGATGGAGTACACAAATAATTTGCTAAACAGTCTTCATAAGATTATAGAAGTATGTTTAGTGTTATTCAAAACAGAGTAAAACACCATTGTTTTGATCATCCAATTATTTGATTTTGATTAAAATCTTGTAGGAATGAAAAAAATTGTAGACCTTTGATTAGATATCAATTAGATATCGAGAAGCAGTGGTGGCTCAGTGGCAACGGCTACTACTTACGAGTTCGAACCCGAGCAGACGCTTTACTCTATGTAAACTATTTCAACACCACTGTTCTCAAAACTGTGAAGGAAAACATCGTGAGTAAACCGGCATGTCTTAGAACCAAAAAATTGAAGACATGTGACATCTACCAACCCGCACTGGGCCCTCGTAGTGGATTATGTCCCACTCTCTCTCACCGAGAGGAGGCCTGTGTCCCAGCAGTGGGAACGTTATAGGCTGCTAATGATTAGGTATCAAACACGGTACATATAGGGTTCGAAACACCTAGGCCTGGCGTCAGGCCACGTGCCTGACATGGATGGCTTCGTGAAGGTAGAGAGAAGCTTCGTAGTCGGAACCAGTGTGAGACCGCGCTAGCAGGACTCAATATGCTGCTGCGTCCAGCTACACTAACGACGCAGCTCTATGTGTCCCGTCTACATTACACCACGAAGGTTAAGGAGATCGTGGAGTTTGTACGTGTTAAGTCCAACTGGACCTTAAGGGTCGAGAAGTTGGAACCGTGCCACAACACGAACTTCAAGTTATTCGTGGTGCGAGTTCCAACTCATCAAATCGAGACTTTCCTCAAGGAAGAGTTTTGGCCGAAGGGTGTCGTGTATCGGCGATTCCGCGGAAGGCTACGCGATACTACACAGCGCAACACGTCGCCGTCACTTCGTGTACAATAATTATGTTTACGTGGTTTTTATTTGTATGTATGATAGTCTGTATGGTATTATGATTTGGGTCTTTGTAGCCCGAAATAAACTGATTTGATTGATACATGAAATTAAAATTTATATTTTCAATAAAACTTCACATCTGCTATAAATGATAAATGATTTTATTTCTGTAAGTAGGTTTGTACAAACACTTTTACATACCAATGTTATGTTAAAAACATACTAGTTCGGCGTTTGACACAGCCTGTTTAAATAATTACCCTTCTTTGGCCTGCTGTCAAGTAAAACCTCACCTTTTTTACAATTCTAATGCTACTCCATTCATTCGTTGTGCTCTTGCATTTGAAGTGACAGTACTTGACATATAGATATATTGTTGACATAATTCAAACCTAAAAACTAATTATATATTTTATTTTATTTCTAAATGAATGATTATTATAAGTTATTGGGATAAAACAGACGTTCTTCTCTAGAAAATAAGGTGTTTACTCAATATTATTTTACAAAGTGAGAATAGATTGTTGCTGTAATGCTTTAGTGAAGGTGGTGAATTTGATTTATTGTTATCATCATCTTATTGGTATTTCATTCTTGCAAAATGAATAAATTAATTGCCCTGTGCAGGCACTCCTAACCTTGAAGGTACTGTTCAGTTTTGGTTTATGGTTCTTCCCATTTTCATACATAATTTAGGTCGTCTCTAAATGGTAATAGAGAAAGAATGTTATATTGTTCACAGTTACAAAAATAGACACATATACAGACGAAATACAAAGTTATTTGGAAAGCCAACACTTATTATATTAAATAATTATAGCAAAATGCTTAACTACTATCTTTTTCTGTGAACACAAATATTCAAAAAACGTAATTTTGATCGCACCGATTTGTAAAAAAGTGACATAGGTTCGTCGTCGATGAGCCCTACTGAGCGACTGATTTATGAACGAACGAGAGTGATGACACTATTTATGATAGGCAAAAGAAGAGATGGCGATAATGTGTGTGCGCTTGGAATAAAATAACGTATGTGCCAAACCGAATCGCCGTTTTTTATGAATGAAAAGTATTATTAAAACGAAAACTGTTTTACAAAAACTTAGATAGAATTATAATCAATGTTTTAAAGTAAACTATTTTTAATAATACATACGCATCGCGCCTTGAGGCTAAAAAAATCATAATCATAGATAGAACTTTGCGATTTTTTTGTATCGAGAAAATTTCATCGTATCGTGTATTCCTTTTACAGGATACTAGATCATATAGTCAAAAAACATACACTAAAAGATTAAGTACGGAAGTCATACGGTAAGAAAGGTACGCTAAAAAGAAAAAGCACGTTTATCTCGCTACGTTACCTGAAGGCCAATTCTCGTTGTTAAAAACGTTCAAAATCTAGTCGCAGTCTCATCTCGGCAACAATCAAATGTCAAAAACTTGTCAAAAATGTACGGAAACTCTAGATATTTTTGACATATTGAGACTGTGAACGTTCTTAAAATAACGAGATTTGCCTGTCTGGTCTACAAGATTTTCAGTATAATAATCACCAAGAGGCACTACAGATTACTTACTTTACTTATGTATATATATAAAAAACTAGCTTTTGCCCGCGGCTTCGCCCGCGTGTTATCTTAATATGATAAACAGACATTCCAATTTTATCTATACATCTATGCAAATAAATAAAATTTGAGTGCCTGTTTGTAATCTATACATCTATGCAAATAAATAAAATTGGAGTGTCTGTTTGTAATATTAAGATAACCACTTTTTACTAAGTGTATATGGATGTATACATGGTACATATATCAAAACAACATTTTTTTAAATTATTGTCTGTCTGTCTGTTTGTTCCGGCTAATCTCTGAAATGGCTGGACTGATTTTGAGGGGACTTTCACTGGCAGATAGCTGATGTAACAAGGAGTAACTTAGGCTACTTGTTCCGTCCCGTTTGAATTGTTTACTCTATGCGCCTACGTTTCTAGACGTGTAACAGAGTGAGAACTGTCACTTGTCAGTTTGACTTTGTCACTTTGGTTTGGTCTTTGAAAAAGGGAGCTTCGTCGCCGTTTGGATCTCGCGACCTGTTGAAAGTAATCCGTTTAAACCGGTCGGTTTTGTGGACAATCTGTCGTGACCCAATTGTTTTGTGTGTAACCAACCCCTTTTGACGAAATAATACGGGTTCAGTTTGTTTGATTGAAATACTTTGAGGTTATAGTGTCCGATTTGGAGACCGCATGCCTTTGGTAGCAGGGCTTATTGGAGCGGTGGATTGTATCCTGGAATATTCATAACGTCACTACACAATACAATATACACTCAATTACATACATAAATCCAGGGAGGCTCCAGAAGCAGTTTTCTTCAACCAGGTGAGTCTTTTGAATATTGTATTGATCAGCTCCGCGCACGGCGGACAGTTTGCTCGCCACTCTTGCTCCAGGGCCTCACCATTACGTTTCCACTGCGGTATTAAAATCCTATGGCTGGGGCCTTGGCCTGGCGTCGAACACTACTTTTATTTTAGAGAAACGCATGGATTTCGGAAATTAACGCAAGTTAATTTCCGAAATCCACGCGGGCGAAACCGCGGAGAAAAGCTAGTATTCAATAAAATACAAGTTTGTTTGTTATTTCTACACTGAACTTAAAATGTTACAATAAATTGGAAATACGAGAGTCGTCGTATGTTTCCACTGTCTGTCAATTCCTGGAGGTTCTAGTAAACAGTTCCTTAGTGATTTCTTGTTAAGGGCCCACCTTCAAAGTGAATGATAGTAGGATGGGCGTGGTTTATGACGGGTCAACCTAAAGTGGCCGGCCGCCACAAACTTATATCTGAACCGTTTATAGAGAATAGGAAAACCAGCGGCCAAAAGTTGAACTAATGACAGAAAATGTCTCGAAATAAAAAACCGTTACTAATTTAGCATAGCCTTGCTGTAAGCACTATTCCTGTCACTGTTGCACATCTGTCAAACTACAATAGCAAGGTAGAGACGGAAACATCTTAGAAAAAAGTACGTGAAAGTAGTATAAATTTAGTCGGTCTATGAAATTTTTGCACATAGCGTGCTATGGAGTAGACAAATAATACAAATATTTAATTATAAGCAATAAAACTATCTTACAGCAATAAATTATCTTCTTAATCTATACGTAATATTATAAATGCGAAACTAACTCTGTCTGTCTGTCACGCTTTCACGACTAAACCTTATTCGTTACCCATTATACCCTATTAATTCCGCGACTTCACCTGCGTCCGCGTAACGTAAGATTTACGCAGACGAAGTCGCGGGAAAAAGCTAGCTAATATTTATGTACCGATGTTGGGTAATACGAGATTGTTTAACTCAAAATAATTAAAAATATATAATAAAAAAATTAAGTATTTATATTACTAGTCATCGCCCATTGGTCGAAATTCGACCGTGCTTCATTTGAATAGAAATACATTATTAAGTGAAAAAAAAATATATAATAATAAATATAAAGGAGGTAATAATAATAAGTATATAAGGTACTAAGGAGCTGCTCCTCATTGATATGACCATAAGCCAACAAGTTCGTCGTTCCCGAAAGGATCTGTCGACATGTTGGATAGACTATAAGAAGGCCTATGACTCGGTGCCACATACATGGCTCATGAGGGTGCTGGAGTTGTATAAAGTCGATGCATCTCTTCGCACCTTCCTGATTTCATGTATGAGGCAGTGGAGGACGGTCCTTCGCTATCCAGGATGTTGAAATATCCAAGGGAACAGCGAACCGATAAGGATCGAGCGAGGCATATTTCAGGGTGATAGTTTGAGTCCGCTTTGGTTCTGCTTAGCCCTGAATCCTCTAAGCACACTGCTGGAGGATTCACGCATAGGCTATCGGATGAGGAGAGGTGGTCAGGTTATATCCCACCTCCTTTACATGGATGATTTTAAAACTCTTTGCCCCCAACAATTTTCAACTGATGGAGCTACTGAAAGTAGTTGAAACCTTCAGTAGCGCCATCAGAATGGAATTTGGTGTGGACAAATGTGCGGTCATGCATGTAAAGCGAGGGGAGATTGTGGAATCCGTGGGCACCCAACTCTCGGATTCCATAAACCTCCGAGCCCTCTCCGCAGCCAAATCCTATAAGTATTTGGGTATGTCGGAAGCGTTGGGCATCAATGTTACTGACATGAAGCAATCGTTGAAGGAGCGCTTCTTTGGCCACCTGAAGAAAGTTTTTAATAGTCTTCTATCAAGTGGAAACAAGGTGCGCGCCTTCAACGGTTGGGTCATGCCGGTTTTGATGTACTCTGTCGACTTTGCTCAAATGGACTCAAACCGAACTCAACGCCCTGGACAGGAGGGTCCGTACGCTGTTGACTGCATATCGAATGCATCACCCACGGTCATCGGTAATGAGACTGTATATCCCGCGAAAGTGTGGATGTCGAGGTTTTTTAAACGCTAAGACTCTCCACAATCGCGAGATATGCAGCCTCAGGGAATATTTCCTAGAAACCGACGTGGGGATGCATCGAGATGTGGTCGCGGTTGACAAGGGCCTCACCTCGCTCTCCATGGCTAACGAGAACTGGCGTAAACCTGTAATACTCGACACTAATGACCGCATGAAGGTATGGCAGAGTAAGGAGCTCCACGGACGCTATTTCCGGGCCTTACATGGATCCGATGTAGATCTACTAGCGTCCGTAGCCTGGCTGCGTTTCAGTCACCTCTTTGGGGAAACCGAAGGTTTTGTCTGTGCAATTATGGACGAAGTTATGATGACGAACAACTACCGGAGATTTATTGTGCAAGATGGCACGGTTGACATCTGTCGGGTATGCCACCGTCCAGGAGAATCAATTAGACACATAATTTTTGTTATTTTAATATTTAAAAATATAATTTATATGTTTGTACAATGAAATAAAAGAATATAAAAAATAATATGGTATTAATATTGAAAATAATGAAAATAAAGTATTTTTACGCATAATTAAAAAAAAAATTAGCATTCGTCACTTCTTCTCTGTTTAAACTATATGTGTGCGTTCATACTCCTCCGTCCACCCAATTTTCGTAAAAAGTGTTCCAAAATTTTCGCTTCACTTATTAATATATAGATTTACAACATGAAATTAAAAATAACGAATTAATCTTCTAGAGGTCTATGAATAAAATATATGATGGTGTTTAAGAGATTAATGACAATTTCATTTCACCGATTACTATACATTTATTTGGTAAAGGATAATTACAATATTTTACATAGACTTCGTCCATTACGAAATACTAGTTATGAGTATTTTTTCACCTTATTTTACAAGTTATTTATATTTCCTTCAAGGTCAATTTCGTATGGCAATGTGTATGATAAATGTTAAAATTACTTGACTTATGTGGGAACTACTTACCGTCGTATGGCAGCCAAGATTTGCTGTAAATTTTATGGTGAGGTGGTTTCGAAAAAATTTCAGCCCCTGCAGCTAGGTTATGGCGCTAAAGGGGGCTGCGAGGCTGCCGTACACGCTTTGTCGACCTATCTAAATTCTGGCAAAGGAGAGGTCATCCTGAAGGCTGACATAAAGAACGCCTTCAATTCGGTTAATAGGGACACCTTGCTGGCAGAAACTAAAAAAGAAATACCACAAATCTATAGTTTCCTTTGGCAATGTTACAGACACTCATCTAAATTACTATATCGAGACAACCTTTTAGAATCTGCAGTTGGCTGCCAACAAGGTGACCCCCTCGGGCCAGTGATTTTTAGTTTAGCCATTCACCCAATCATTCGACAGCTAAATTCTAAATTTAATGTTTGGTATCTCGATGATGGAACCTTGGGAGGCGATGTAGAAACAGTTATAAATGACCTAACTTTCTTAAAACATGAACTTCATTCCATTGGCCTTGATTTAAACCTATCAAAATGTGAACTTTATATAACGGACAGTACTGACAGACAAGTGACACTTACAAAATTTAACGCAATAGCTCCAGAAATAAAAATTATTGAAAAAAGCTCTCTTCGTCTCCTTGGGTCTCCAATCTTTGAGAACTCCTTTCCCTCTTTTATTGAGGAAAAAATACAAAATTTTAATGACGTTTCGGAGAGACTGTTCCAAATTAACATGTATTCGGCCATCACTTTAATTCGTTACTGCTGTTTCGCCCCAAAATTAACATATTTCCTACGCGCTTCCCATTTATGGAAGCACACTCACCTTTTAGACAGAATGGACCAAATTATCCGGCACACACTAACCTCCATACTAAATGTGGCCTTGGACGACCGAGCTTGGGCACAAGCAAGTCTTCCCATTCGTATGGGAGGCATTGGCGTCCGCAAAATTTCCAGTCTTAGTTTACCGGCTTTCATATCCTCGGTCCACGGCACTGAGAAGTGCGGGTCGCTTAGCGCGGCACGCAAACATTAACGACATCATCCGACGAGCTCTTGTCACCGTCGGCGTTCCAGCTGTATTAGAACCCAATGGCTTGGCACGCGACGATGGCAAGAGACCGGACGGTATGTCTTTGTTTCCTTGGAAGGTGGGTAGGCCTTTAGTGTGGGATGCAACGTGTGTCGATACTCTTGCGCCATCCCATCTTCCTAGCTCAGCTTGCTGCGCTGGCGCTGCCGCTGCGGCTGCGGAAAACCTCAAGCGGCGAAAGTATAGCAACCTTATTGGTAATTATATTTTCGAGCCGTTTGGGGTTGAAACCCTCGGGCCGTGGGGTCAAAGTGCTCATGGCCTCTTTAAAGAAATATCGAAACGGCTGGTTGACACTTCTCGTGACCCAAGGGCTGGTTTTTATTTTGGCCAACGGCTAAGCATTGCTATACAGCGTGGTAATGCCGCCAGTCTCTTGGGTACGTTACCGGTCGACAGCGATGAGGATGAATTTTTCGATGCTTTATTTTAGGTTTTGTATATATAGTTTTGGTTAAGTTAATATATTGTATTATGTTGTTATTTATATTAAAACAAAATATTAGTTAAATATCTCTACTTGACTTATACATACATATTTTAGTAATTACGTGTGACTGCGGTTAGAAAATCAAAACCGATATTATTGCCGATATTTTGTAACTATGTCTAGATTATATCTTTTTATTTGGGTGTTTTACCCGACTGCAGAGGGCAATGTGTTTATCAGCCTATTAACTCGTATGTATGTTTGTTCTTTTATTTATTTTATTTTTCATTACAGTTATTTTGGGTTTAGGGGTAATTCAGAGATGGAGTACACAAATATTTTGCTAAACAGTCTTCATAAGGTTATAGAAGTATGTTTAGTGTTATTGAAAACAGAGTAAAACACCATTGTTTTGATCATCCAATTATTTGATTTTGATTAAAATCTTGTAGGAATGAAAAAAATTGTAGACCTTTGATTAGATATCAATTAGATATCGAGAAGCAGTGGTGGCTCAGTGGCAACGGCTACTACTTACGAGTTCGAACCCGAGCAGACGCTTTACTCTGTGTAAATTATTTCAACACCACTGCTCTCAAAACTGTGAAGGAAAACATCGTGAGTAAACATGTCTTAGAACTAAAAAATCGAAGACGTGACATCTACCAACCCGCACTGGGCCCGCGTGGTGGATTATGTCCCACTCTCTCTCACCGAGAGGAGGCCTGTGTCCCAGCAGTGGGAACGTTATAGGCTGCTAATGATTAGGTATCAAACACGGTTCATATAGGGTTCGAAACAGCTAGGCTCGGCTTCAAGCCACGTGCCTGACAAGGATGGCTTCGTGAAGGTAGAGAGGAAGAAGCTTCGTAGTCGGAACCAGTGTGGGACCGCGCTAGCAGGACTCAGTATGCTGCTGCGTCCAGCTACACTAACGACGCAGCTCTATGTGTCCCGTCTACATTACACCACGAAGGTTGAGGAGTTCGTGGAGTTTGTACGTGTTAATTCCAACTGGACCTTGAGGATCGAGAAGTTGGAACCGTGCCACAACACAAACTTCAAGTCATTCGTGGTCCGAGTTCCAACTCATCAAATCGAGACCTTCCTCAAGGAAGAGTTTTGGCCGAAGGGTGTCGTGTATCGGCGATTCCGTGGAAGGCTACGCGATACTACGCAGCGCAACACGTCGCCGTCACTTCGTGTACAATAGTTATGTTTACGTGGTTTTTTTTGTATGTATGATACTCTGTATGGTATTATGATTTGGGTCTTTGTAGCCCGAAATAAACTGATTTGATTGATACATGAAATTAAAATTTATATTTTCAATAAAACTTCACATCTGCTATAAATGATAAATGATTTTATTTCTGTAACTAGGTTTGTACAAACACTTTTACATGCCAATGATATTTTTTTAAACTAGTTCGGTGTTTGACACAGCCTGTTTAAATCATTACTCTTCTTTGAGCTGCTGTCAAGTAAAACCTCACCTTTTTTACAATTCTAATGCTACTCCATTCATTCGTTGTGCTGTATTTGAAGTGACAGTACTTCACTTATAGATATATTGTTGACATACTTCAAACCTAAAAACAAATTATATATTTTATTTTATTTCTAAATGCATGATTATTATAAGTTTTTGGGATAAAACAGACGTTCTTCTCTAGAAAATTAGGTGTTTACTCCATATTACGTTACAAAGTGAGAATAGATTGTTGCTGTAATGCCTTAGTGAAGGTGGTGAATTCGATTTACTGTTATGATCATCTTATTGGTATTTCATTCTTGCAAAATGAATAAATTAATTGCCCTGTGCAGGCACTCCTAACCTTGAAGGTACTGTTCAGTTTTGGTTTATGGTTCTTCCCATTTTCATACATAATTTAGGTCGTCTCTAAATGGTAATAGAAAAAGAATGTTATTTTGTTCACAGTCACAAAAATAGACACATATACATTCGAAATACAAAGTTATTTGGAAAGCCAACACTTATTATATTAAATCATTACAGCAAAATGCTTAACTACTACCTTTTTCTGTGAGCACAAATATTTAAAAAACGTAATTTTAATCGCACCGATTTGTAAAAAAGTGACATAGGTTCGTCGTCGATGAGCCCTACTGGGCGACTGATTTATGAACGAACGAGAGTGATGACACTACTTATGATAGGCAAAAGAAGAGATGGCGATAATGTGTGTGCGCTTGGAATAAAATAACGTATGTGCCAAAACGAATCTCCGTTTTTTATGAATGAAAAGTATTATTAAAACGAAAACTGTTTTACAAAAACTTAGATACAATTATAATCAATGTTTTAAAGTAAACTATGTTTAATAATACATACACATCGCGCGTTGAGGCTAAAAAAATCACAATCATAGATAGAACTTTGCGATTTTTTTGTATCGAGAAAATTTCATCGTATCGTGTATTCCTTTTACAGGATACTAGATCATATAGTCAAAAAACATACACTAAAAGATTAAGTACGGATGCCATACGGTAAGAAAGGTACGCTAAAAAGAAAAAGCACGTTTATCTCGCTACGTCACCTTAAGTAAAATATGTATCTGTTTAGGTACATATTTTACTTGACACTGAATCAATAACCCGTTGATCGAGTAACCTTTTCAATTTCTGTTTATGATTAAAAAACTAGTTTCAGTAGCTAGTACTTAAATGGGTAAGTACGTGGGTACCTACCTACAATGCAAACAAGGTTAACCTAGTTTCCCTTTATTATTTTAAAGCAAACTTTAGGTGAGGTTAGAGAAACCGGACAGTGTCGTTAATTTTATGTTTTACTAGCTTTTGCCAGTGGCTTCGACCACGTCGAGGTTGAAAATTATCCTACGGGAACGTACTACTAGGATAAAAAATATCCAGTGTGTAAATCCAGGTTATAATCTATCTGTCTGCTAATTCTCGTCGAAATTTGTTAAGCCGTTTTTGCCTGATTGAGTAGCAAACATCTAAACATACAACCTTTTACATTTATAATGTTATATAGTAGGATTATGTGAATACAGAATGATTTAAAAAATCGTGTAGGATTTCATTTTTTTAAAGACATTATTATTTTCATAGTGTGTGCAAAAATTATCTAATAATTGATCCACAATTATATTTTCTGTTTATATGCCTAGAATCCGAGCCTGGTGATGCTGGGGCCCATGACTAACCATGGTTAACCGTAAGATTTACTGAAACAGAATTAACTTCTGAAATAAGGAAAATAGCTAGCCGAGAGTCTCCAGAGCATGATAGTCTCAGCATCGAGCATCTAAGCATTTTAGCTAGGGTACTGGACAGTTCTACTGACCGTCACCTAGGATCACACTTGAAAGTGAAGGATGCACAGTTTGAGTTTAGACCTACAGAAAGTGCTATTCTGTCACTCAAATAGATGATCCAGTACTATGCTACTAGGAAAACTCCAGATTATGCCTGTTTTTTGGACTCGTCTTAAGCCTTTGACCAAGTGTGTTTCAACAGGTTATAGGTAAAGCTTCAGGATACCAGAGTACCCAATGAAATAGTATCTGTACTGATACATTGGTACTTATAATAAACAGAAAAATCATGTTAGATAGGCAGGCACACTCTCGGATGAGTACAATCTGGATTGCAGGCGTGATGCAAGAGGGACTTCTGTGCCCTCGTCTCTTTAATTTTTATATTAATGGGCTCATTGAAGAGCTGCGGTGTACTAGGATCGGTTGTCATATAGATGGTGTATATATCAATAATTTAAGCTATGCCAATGACATGGTGTTCCTAAGGCTTTTCTTATGTATGGGAAATCATCAAATGACTTCTCCCACTCTGGGCGGAGCGGGAGGGCGTGTCAGACTTTTACTGACTAAAACCCACCCGTGTTCCTTCAGTTGCCCATGTGCCAGGGTCACGGTATCTCTCGAACAATCTCGCGACCCTGGCAGGCGTCGGTCCTAGCAGACCCCTTCAGTGCTGCTGACATCTCTTTGAGGCGCGCGTGGAACACTACGCGCCGTCGACCCGAGCCTGGTCTTTACCGGGCGGCGAACTACCCATTGCTCGCCGCCCGCAAGCTCGCGCCCACGGTGGCCGGGAGTCCGCTATTGACTCCCGACGCCCGGGGCGTCTCCTCCTGGCGGCGGCTAGGGACGTGAGGGCGCAGAGACTACCACTCCCTCACGCACCCCGCTTCCTCCTTCGCGAGCATTACTGCTTCGCAGAAGGAGGTGACGGAATCCCATGCCCTCTTGCTCCGTACCATGGCTCGCACCAGGACCGGCGCGAGAGGTCGCCACCGCCGATCGCCTCCACGAGGACACGGCGGTGCTCCGCCCAGGCAGGGCACACCTCCACCGTATGCTCCACCGTGTCCTCCAGACGATCCTCGCAATGGAAACACCCGGGCTTTTCTTCCCGCTTTATCCTGAACAGGAACCCACCAAAGCACCCATGCCCGGTGAGAACCTGCGTCAGGTGGAAGGTGAGGTGAAGGCCGTGGTACCTCTCTATCCGCTCCTCAAAGAGGGGACTTACCGCCGCAATTGCGGCGTGCCCATTCCTAAGCCCTTGGGTTTGTACATTGAAAGACGTTTTTATGTACGTATGATTCCTCCACTCAGTGAAACCTGAAGTAATAGTTTTAAGGCAAGGAATAAATGCTAGGAAAACGTATCTTTTTTAGGGTTCCGTTGCCAAATGGCAAAAAACGGAACCCTTATAGATTCGTCATGTCTGTCTGTCTGTCCGTCTGTCTGTCTGTCTGTCTGTCTGTCTGTCCGTCCGTATGTCACAGCCACTTTTCTCCGAAACTATAAGAGCTATGCTGTTGAAACTTGGTAAGCAGATGTATTCTGTGAACCGCATTAAGATTTTCACACTAAAATAGAAAAAAAACAATAAATTTTGGGGATCCCCATACTTAGAACTGAAACTCAAAAATTTTTTTTTTCATCGTACCCATACGTGTGGGGTATTTGTGAATAGGGCTTCAAAAATGGTATTGAGGTTTCTAATATCATTTTTTTCTAAACTGAATAGTTTGCGCGAGAGACACTTCCAAAGTGGTAAAATGTGTGTCCCCCCCCCCCGTAACTTCTAAAATAAGAGAATGATAAAACTAAAAAAAATATATGATGTACAGACGCCACCAGGTCAAGCTACCCGAAACTGTCAATTTTTCCCAATGAACCTTGAACCTAATGCTCTAGAAATAAAGTCGAAAATCTATCAAAGAAATCTGACAGATTGCAGTAGCTTGATGTGTTGGCGTCTGTACATAACCATATAAACTTCCACCGAAAATTGGTTTGAACGAGATCCAGCAAGTAGTTTTTTTTTTAATACGTCATAAATGGTAAACCGCAATTTACCTTTCATTCAATCAACTCAAATACAAAAATTAAAAAAAAAAAACATTTAATTTCATAAACATAAACCTTATGCATAAATCGAGGATACCTACAGGTTTGTACGGAACCCTCGGCGCGCGAGTCCGACTCGCACTTGGCCGGTTTTTCTGAAAACGTATTTGGGGTTCTAGTTGGTGGTACCTCTGTAAAAGTTACGAAATAATTCAACAGTGGTGGCCTAATGATAATGTGAATTTGAACCCAAGCAGGCGCTTTACTTTGTGTAAATTATTTCATCACCACTGCTCTCAAAACGGTGAAGGAAAATATCGTAAGGAAACCAGCATGTCTTAAACTGTGATTTGTAATGTGTATGTGTATCCTTTGTTGGAGATCCTAAATAAATAAATAATCTGATCGCGTGATAACCCTAACGACGTAAAATACGGATCAAAGTTGAAAAATTTGTGGTTTCTAGATTCCACGCAATTAGGATGTGTTATTTTTGTGGTATGTAGAGGAGATGAAGGGCATAATTTTAGTATAAATAACTTTTCCAAATACGAATTACAGAGAAAAAAATAAAAACGAAAAACCTCGTATAAGTCTGAATCTAACGAAGTTCCGAGATTTATTTGTAGGTACTCTAAAATATGCAGCATAAAAAACGCCGTCGATGTTTCTAAGGTCACAATTGCGTATCTATATTTAGTTTCAGAAATATGATTTTTTTTTTCTAAATAGCCGGTTGAAAAAAAAGACGATTTTCAAAAAAAATCTATCTCAAAAACTAAACATACTAGTGAAATGGGGACACGAAATATTGCATTTAAATAACTTAAACTATCAGTTTTTTATATAAAAAAGCAATGTCCGAAAACTGTTCTTCATAAAACACTGTGCGCTGTACAAATATGTTAAAAATAACGTTGCATAGAGCATACTGTCAGTCCTTTTACACGTGCAGCCTGTGGGTTGACTATTTGCTGAGGATATCAAGTGAACTGAGAATGCAGTACAACAATGCAGTTAGAATGTTCTTGGGGCTGTGCTGGTAATGCAGTGCATCTGGCATGTTTGCCGTGGCTCACATAGACAGCTTCGCTGCAGTCATGTGCAAGCGTTGCACCTCCGTCCTAACACGCATGAGTGCTGGTCAACCAATACCATTCTGTGTGGATTGTCGGATCGGTGGGATTTCCGATGGATACAACTGCACGCAATTAAGTCAACACGCGCATAAGTATCGGATTATCCGTTATTGCATTTTATTTTATTTTTGTATTTATTTCTCAAAATGTCATAACTTTTCTTACATTAATTTCTCAACAAGTATTAGCATTACTAACAATTTTATGGATGTACTTGAAAATGTGCAATAAATTAATAACATACTAGTGATTAAAAAAGGATCGATAATGACACATTAATGTTTTACTGGTTTATAAAACACTAGCGACCCGCCCCGGCTTCGCACGGGTGGACATTTATTTTTTAAGCTCTCTGAAAAAAAAAAATTGTTTTGTATGTATGTTTTTATAGGTTTTTTATTCGTGTTACATTTCTTTGTTTCGTACCTTTTATACAGTAAATTTACTCGATTTGGCCGCGTCCGCTGCGTAGAGAGCCGACTGCGCGAGTGAGCCGCGCGGCAACCTAATTCATAGATGTGCACCCCCCTCCCCTGCGGTTTCGCCGTGCGAGTCGTGCGACACCATCATTCATTTTAATACCAATTACAATTTTAAATTCGTAATATCTTTTGAATGGATTGTCCGATTGGAATAAAATAAAAAGTAATTTATAGCTATTGAAACAATCTTGCTCAATAAATAGTTTATTTGGATAAGGATTAGTATTTGACGATAATATGATCAATAAACATAAGCTAATAATTTTAATTACTTTTATTCTATGGAAAAGTGGTTATAATGGCTAAAATATAAATGTTTGGTTTATACTATCGCGGACTTTTTTGTAGGCATTATTGAGTTCTACAACTTTTCTATAGAAGTCAACCATACATCTCTAACCATTTACGCAGCGTTCGCGAGAATCGTTAACGTACGGCAGTTTTTTCGACGCCTTACTCCACAATTTTTACTACCACGAAAAATTCTATCTATTTTCCGGGATAAAATATAGCCTATACGGATTCGGAAGAATTCTTCTAAGTAATGGTAAAAGAAATTTTGAAATCGGTCCAGTAGTTTTTGAGCCTATTCAATACAAACATACAAAAATACAAAAATACAAAGGTTTCCTCTTTATAATATTAGTATAGATTCAGTAGTGACGCTACTTCTACGAAACCAACCAAGCTACGTAAAGAATAAATTAATAAATCAAATTTATTATTTTTAACTTTTTTGAGGTCTGTCTGCATTGCATAATTGCATACAGTGGCTACATTTAAACAACTGATTTAGAACACACTTTTTAAAAAATTGGCTTAAAATAGTTTTTGTAGTGACGTCGACACCCAAGGCTTACCTGTCTTGCGAAGACCACTACCGTGTACAAATTCTGACGTACGACGGACTAGCGGAATCTGTATTTTCATTGCGTAAGTAATGGAATGCCGCGTATAGATGTAGGTAAAAAATCATTCAAATCAGCCTATCGCAGTCCATCGCTGGATATGCTGCGCCACAGCACCCTATCCTCCGCCTTCCGCATCCAGTCTGTTCCGGCCATCTTTTTGAGGTCGTCGGTCCATCTAGCTAGGGAGCGTCCCACACTACGCTTGCCGATACGCGGTCTCCACTCCATGGCTCCATCGGCCATCGGTCCTTCGACAAACATGGCCAGCCCACTGCCACTTTGACCTGCTTACTCTGCAAGCTATGTCGGTAACTCCAGTTCTTTTCCGGATAACTTCGTTTCTGATCTTATCTATCAAAGAAACTCTAAGCATAGCCCGCTCCATAGCGCGCTGAGCGACCTTAAATTTGTGGACTAGCCCAACCGTCAGTGTCCACGTTTCGGCAGCGTATGTTATAACGGGTAGGACGCACTGGTTGAAGACCTTGGTCTTGAAACATTGCAGTATCGGCGACGAGAAGACTTGACGAAGTTTTCCAAACGCTGCCCAACCCAATTGGATCCTCCTGTCGGCTTCTTTCTCGAAGTTGTGTCTACCAAGCTGGATGGCTTGCCCAAGGTAGACATACTCCTTCACAACCTCGAAAAGCGACCCTTCGATGGGGATTGGACTCAGCAAGACATGCAAAATTGCGAATTGTACATGACTTTCGTCTTGTCCAAGTTCACGCCAAAGCCTACCCGCCGTGAGGCTCCATTTAGGCTATGCAGCATCTGGTCTAACTGTTCCGTCGGCAAAACGAAGGTGTGAGATGTACTCGCCGTATACATTGATTCCCTGTCCAGTCCAGTCCAGCGTCAAGAAATCATTAAAGGTAATCGCATCGCACAAAACTATGGAAAATATGTGCATATTTTATATCAAATTTATTCCTAAAAACGTTTTAATTATAAACTGCATAAAACGGAATAAATAATAAATCTCAAAATAGTACATTTTATGGTGACGATAAAACTAAGGTGATTCTTATCTTGCGCAGATAACTGACGTAGATGTATAGGAACTGAAATCTTTTGACGTAAGGAAAGCTTAAACATGCAGAATAAAATTATTCAAAATTCACATACGTACTTCACAATTATTGATTAAGCTAAGAATATAGAACGACTCTATTTCCAGAGTGCAACTAGGTTTCCGGGGTATATCTTTTTGGATTTTGTAAAGATTTCAATGACGTAAGCTAGTTGACTGATTTTGAGTGAATTAGTTATGTTACTTGCTGTTTATTAGCCTCAAACCGTGGATATTTTAATGAAATATTATGACTGAAAATCAGAACTAATTTATCAGTTTTTGTGACGTAATTTAATTTTTATTGTCAATACAGGGCATCCTGTTACAGAGCATCATTCAAATACATCCTGTCATGGCGGCTTGAGTGACTTCAAACCTTTCATTCTGTCGAATCTGAGAGCTTTTTTAACGGTGTTGCACGTCAGACCAAAATAAAAAAATGAGGCAATTGCTGGGAACTTATGCTTATGCTAATGGCCGCGACTTACGAGTTATAAGGTCGTGGGTCAGATCCAAGCAGCCATTTTACTTTGAGGAAATTATTTCAACACCACTGCTTTCAAAACGATTAAGGAAAACATCATGAGAAAACCAGCATGACTAGAACCAAACAGTTAGAAGACATGTGACATCTATGTACCAACCTGCACTGGGCAATATGGCCCACTCCCTCTCACCGAGAGGAGGCCTGAGTCCCAGCAGTGGTAAGTGTGATAACATTATAGGGCTGCTGAATAATTATTTTTCAATTTTTTTCGGAAAATGGATTGATCTTGGACTGAAGTTTATTTCTGTAGTCATCATTTTACGAACGAGGGTTCTTAGTAGTTGAAATCAAAAGCAAATGAAAATTTTACTAAGTGTCATAACATTTTTACCTTATTTTGTAATATAAACGTGGTAAAAGTTAGTGTTTCATACATTGTAAACACATCACTTTCACAATAATACATTCTAATTTTTTCACAACGTGTAGAGGTTAAAACGATTCGTAAATATTTTATGTGATATTCTAAACTGCAATATTTACAAAACAGTCGCCGGTTTTAGATCAATTAATCAAAATTAAACAAAAAAGTAGCTCCTTCATTAGATAATAATTGAAGTGATATTTGATATGATGCATTAAGACTTAAATAAATACAGTACTTTGACTGTAAAATAACAAAATCGGAACATTTCATAAACTGCTTCTCTAAGTTCGTTTGAAACTGTCGTCTGGAAGGTGCGATGTGTTGGACTCTGATTCGAGAACAATGTTACGTAATCAATGGCTTTATTTTACACAATGACTTCTCAAAAATATTTATTCAAATAAAGACCTGTACAAAATTGATTTGTTTTTTTTTATATCTTCGTCTCCCAACTAACTACAATACAAAATATACACCTAAGGCCTTTAAGGCAGGGTTGCAAGATTGTTCGAAAGAAATACCGTGACCCTGGCACATGGGCAACTGAAGAAACACAGTTGGGTTTTAGTCAGTAGAAGTCTGACACCCCTCCCGCTCCGCCCAGAGCTGGAAAAGTCATTTGATGATTTCCTAACCAAAAAAAAAAGGCATTTTTCTTAGGTACTGTCTATCAACCAGCCTATTTACCTACTTTCATTATTTTAGTAATTATCATTAGTAAAAATAGGTTATGAAACATTTTATGTTAAGTAAATAAACATGCCCCACAAAAAATGTATCCAGTTTCTAGGGGAGAATAAATTAATTAAGTACACGGTACCGGTAGGGTGCCAGTATAGGGTCAACTTAGTAGGCTATATGTATATCTAATATATAAAATTCTCGTGTCACAGTTTTCATTGCCATACTCCTCCGAAACGGCTTGACCGATTTTGATGAATTATTTTGTGCTTATCCGGTATCTATGAGAATCGGCCAACATTTATTTTTCATCCCCCTAAATGTTAGGGGTAGTCCACCCCTAAATTTTTATTTTTATTTTTTAGACAACATTTTTAATTTCTATTTTTTTATGATACTACATACAAAAATACATACAATCCTTAATTTTCACCATTCTACGATCAACCCTTATTTTTTAATAGCCATTTTAGTAATTTAATCATTTTTCCTCTCCGGTCGAAAACTGATCAATCATCATTTAATTAGTTATCCCCGCCTAGGAAATTATTTATATGGCAAAACAACGTTTGCCGGGTCAGCTAGTTTAAAATAAGAATTGCTGCCGTTTCTTGTTTCATTCTGTTAAACAAGTACGAGCCATACCAAGATGACGACTAAAAGAGAAGTGTGGAAGAAAAAGACTTATTACGCCAACCCCAAATAAATTACAATCAGGGCAGGTGAATGATGGTGATGATGATGATGATGATCTAAGTACCAGGCAAGCTTTTCTCGTCATCATCTGCCTAAGCTTTTCTCAACTGTGTTGTGATCGGCTTCCAGTCAAACATGATGCATCTCAATACTAATATTTTACATGAACCGACTGCTTATCTGAAATCCACAATCCAGTGACAGGGTAATACGAAACTCAATGGTAAAGCTTTCCAGTAAATACCCATTTTTACTGTAGTCACATTCATGTAAGAATGACGTAGAGTCGGAAGCGGTGACTTTCAGACGTATTCCATCATTTCTCCATAGCATCAATCCTAAAAAAAACATTGCTTACTAAGTCTCTTGTCATTGGAAGGTGAATTACAATGGTAACTTAGCTTTTTAACCGACTTGAAACACGAGGAGGTTCTCAATTTGTCGTTTTTTGTATGTATGTTCCGCAATATCTCCGGCAATTGTGGATCAATTTGAAAAAATATTGTTTTAATCCTTAGAGTATGCGTCAGGGTTGGTCCCATATTTTTATTTTTAACACTAGATGTACCAGCAATTTCAATTCAAAATTCCCATTACATATAACATTTGCTTTCCGAAATGATGTATTATATGATATGTCTTTTGTAGCTATAAGTAGAGAATACATTTTATGAATTTAATGTTACTTTATACATATAAGTAACAAATATATGTTTTTAGGGTTCCGTTGCCAAATGGCAAAAAACGGAACCCTTATAGATTCGTCATGTCTGTCTGTCTGTCTGTCCGTGTATGTCACAGCCATTTTTTTCCGAAACTATAAGAGCTATGTTGTTGAAACTTGGTAAATAGATGTATTCTGTAAACCGCATTAAGATTTTCACACAAAAATAGAAAAAAAACAATAAATTTTGGGGTTCCCCATACATAGAACTGAAACTCAAAAAAAATTTTTTCATCGTACCCATACGTGTGGGGTATCTATGGATAGGTCTTTAAAAATGATATTGAGGTTTCTAATATCATTTTTTTCTAAACTGTATAGTTTGCGCGAGAGACACTCCCAAAGTGGTAAAATGTGTGTCCCCCCCCCTGTAACTTCTAAAATAAGAGAATGATAAAACTAAAAAAAAATATATGATGTACATTGCTATATAAACTTCCAACGAAAATTGGTTTGAACAAGATCTAGTAAGTAGTTTTTTTTTTATACGTCATAAATCGTAAACCGCAATTTACCTTTCATTCAATCAACTCAAATATAAAAATTAAAAAAATAGGATTTAATTTCATAAACACAAGCCTTATGCATAAACCGTGAATACCTACAGGTTTGTACGGAACCCTCGGTGCGCGAGTCCGACTCGCACTTGGCCGGTTTTTTTATTAACATTTATACGTTTGCACGACCAGTCATAATGACTGGTCTGGTAAATCTAGTGTTAACTTTCCTTGGATAGCTTTTGCGTTAGCTTCGATAATACGTATTTATTCCACTTTGTGTACCTAGACGATGTTCTAATATTTCCTGTCACTGTGGTTTTTACATAGCAAACTAAAAAGTGAAAAATATATACTTAAACACCATAAAACATCTGACTTGCAAAAAACACTCAAAGTGAAAAATAACTGAATTTGGGAAGTCGGTGACAAAAAAACTAAAATGCAAATACAAAGATACCGACTTCCGACATTAAGTTATTTTTCATTTTGTAGTTTTTTGTAATTATCTTATTATTAGAAGGTAAGGTGACACGGAGTTAGCTATAAATACCAAAAATATTTTTAAAATAAATTCTGGACTTTCCCGTGCATCCTGCTGTGTTTAACCTTGAGGCTTTATTAACCACAAGCGGTTAATAAACCAGCACTGCGGTTAGATTAGGTTCATTAAAACAACCTTTTTCATTTGAGATGAGCGTTATTAACGATGCTACAAAAACACTCAAGAACGGTCAACAACAGCGGGAATTTAGCGTCCGCAATCCTGTAAATAATTATTATTACCTATCATTCTATCTCGGAACCACACCATGGAAAGGGCCTAAAGGAAAAACAAATGTTGTAAGACTAATTTAAGATGGTGGGTTAGTGACAAACACGATGGAACACGATTGTATTAACTTAGGAAAGGACAGAGAGTCATGGAAGAAGCTGGAGGAAGACTTTACCCAAGAATAAAGACAGATAACAATACTTAGAACACTGACATAAACTTTACCCAGCATACAACTAACAATATTTTGAAATTGCTTTTGCCCGCGGCTTCACCCGCGTGGATGTCGGAAATTAACGCAGGTATTTTTATAAAATAAAAGATTTTTTCTAAAATAAAAGTAGCCTAAGTTACTCCTTGTTACATCAGCTATCTGCCAGTGAAAGTCCCGTCAAAATCGGTCCAGCCATTTCAGCGATTAGCCGGAACAAATAAACAGACAGACAGGCAAAAATTGTAAAAAATGTTGTTTTGGTATATGTACCGTGTATACATCCATATAGACTTTAGTAAAAGTGGTTATCTTAATATTACAAACAGACACTCCAAGTTTATTTATTTGTATAGATGTATAGATGTAACTATGAAATAAGGAATTCACAGGTTAGTCACCTGTAGTAGCCGATTCAAGATTAATAGCGGCTTTCAAGTGCGCTACTCGATTTTTGTGAGTGGTAAATCTTCAAATGATGTCTGGGCGGACCGGAAGGGCGTGTCAAACTTTTACTGACTAAAACTCACCCGTGTAAGGAACACAGTTGGCTATGCCATGACCACGGTAACTCTTTCGAACAATTCCGCGACCCTGGCAGGCATCGGTCCCAGCAGACCCCTTCAATTGTGCTGACATCTCTTTGAAACGTGCGTGGAATACAACACTTCGTCAACCCGGACCTGTTCCTTACTGGGCGGCAACCTACCCATTGCTCGCCGCTCACAAGCCTGCGTCTATGGTGGCTGGAAGTCCGCCATTGACTCCCGACGCCCGGGACGTCTCCTCCTGTAGCAGCTAGGGGCGTGAGTAGATTGCCTCTCCCTCACACGCTTCGCCTCCTCCTGCGCGAGATTTACTGCTTCGCAGAAGGAGGTGACGGCTTCCAATGTCCTCTCGCTCCGTACCATGGCCTGGACCAGAGCCGGACGCGAGAGGTCGCCGCCGCCGATCACCTCCACGAAGACACGGCGGTGCTCCGCACAGGCAGGGCACACCTCCACCATATGCTCCATCGTGTCCTCAAGGTGATCCACGCAATGACCACTCCCGCCTTATTCCGAACAGGAATGCTCTCACTACCGCTAACAGGTGAATTTGTAACTGCGCAACGACTCACCTTACGTTCCGTTCCGCCATAAGGCCGCTCTAGTTGTATCTATGCCAAAAATACATTTTCTCTCTTTGAATAAACATTCCTCATACTTAATTTAAGTAATCATAGTTATAATAGGTCTTTACCTATGAAAATGCCGTTTTGTATGAAAAAAATTAAACGAATTTTTTTCATGTATTTTTTATTTGTATTAATCAGTGTGCATCTTTGCCAACGCAGTGGCAGATTATTGATGCTCTTCTTAAAAAAATCAGCTGGACGGGAAGCAACAAATTCTTCAAAGTACTGCCTCTCGGGTATTGAATTTTTTTCCCGCCAAGAAGTTATCCAAATTCTGGAAAAAGTAGTAGTCTGTAGGCGCAAGGTCTGGTGAGTAGGGCGGATGACGGAGAGCTTCGAACCCCAGTTCTTGCAACTTGGAGACCGTCTGCTGTGCAGTATGAGGTCGCGCGTTGTCGTGCAGGAGCAACGGAGACGAGCCATTGACCAATGCAGGTTGGAGATGTGCCAGCTTCTCCATCATTGAGTACAGTTCTTCACAGTACACATCTGCAGTAATGTTCACCCCGTTTGGTAAGAAGCTGTGATGAATCACACCGGCACTAGACCACCAAACAGTGACCATCACTTTTCTAGGGGTAAGTTTTCGTTTAGGGCATTGTTTAGGTGCTGAACCAGGATCCAACCAACTTGCTGAGCGCTTGCGGTTAGACGGTTAGTAAACGGAATCCATTTTTCATCGCAGGTAACAATGCGGTTCAAAATTCCTTCATTTGTGTGTCTGTTGAGCAGTGCAAGGCACGTCTCGCCGCGTACTTCGCGCTGGCGAACATTGAGTTCGTGGGGCACCCATTTGTCAAGCTTTTTTACCTTGCCAATTTGACGCAAATGGAACAATATTGTTTTGACGCTAACGTCGAAAGCTGCTGCTAATTCAGCCGTAGATTGTGTATCACCAGCTTCCACAATCGCTTTTAATTCGTCATTGTCGACCAAAGTCTTCGGGAGGTTCATTTTTCAGGTCGAAATTTCCAGAACGGAAGCGAGCAAACCAATAACAGGTGGTGGTTGGTTTGTAGTGTTAGCTCCGTAAACGTCGTTGATGTTGCGTGCCGCTTGTGCCGCGTTGCTGCCACGACGGTACTCATATTCCATAATTACTCGAATTTTTAACGTATCCATGATGACGAAAAAGATTGAAATGCGATGAAAATGTAACAATAATCAATAAACAAATGACCACTTTTGGAAAAAGAAATCCATGTTTTTAAAATAAAATTAATTTGAAATTAGAATTCTTAGACAAACAAAAATTATTTTGATTTGAAATGGCCAGTACTGCAGAACGGCAATTTCATAGGTAAAGACCTAATATCTGCCTTTTGAATGCAAACACAAGCTGCTTTTAATCACCCTACATTTTTACCCATTCTAGATACATCGATCATTGCGGTGTGCGTCTCAAAGTTGCGCTAAATAGGAGTCAATCTCAGCATGTATCAGGCAAATATAACTGACGCTGATATTCTGTTGGATCCCTGCAGTGACATACGGACGTCTAGCATACGAATGATCCAAAATGCCATTAGTATGATTGACAGGCCAGTAACAACACGTATTATTTGACATGTCATCATCGCGTGATCTTTTTCATCAAATAGTCGTTAAGAAGTTTTACGATTTGTTCAAAAATCATCTGATAAAAACGTAAACAAGTGGATAAAAAATAGACCTACCTGTGGGTGCCAATTTGCAATGCCACTTACGATTTGAAACTTACTGTTTGATTATTTGAATGTAAACCCGAAATTTTAATTACAAATCACATCAAAGATGTTTTTATTTCAGTATAGAGATTTATATTACACGCTCATTTTCATATTACTCGCATTATTTAATTGTGATTTGTGAATCAAGTAATTTTACTAAAACAATCATTATTGGACATATGACATTGTGAAGTTGAAGCCTTCTTAATACTGATTGTGTTACTAATTCCTTTAAGTTAGTGATTGCGTAAGAATTTAACCTGCACAAGATTTGTTTACACTTTTATCAGATACTTGTGAAACAGACTATAGATTCCATTAGTCCTAGTAGGTATAGAATTCGGTAATTACTTAAGCTAAGACTAATAGTCTGAATAGGATTAGTTACCAAATAATTTTATTTCCAATATTGTTTTTATTTTATTAAAAGTTAAATACTATAACTATCCAACACCAATTAAGTTATTACAGATAAATTCTTTCCTTAGTGAGCTTTTAAATAGATCTTAAACATGAATACCTCAGCGCCTGTGAGATACACCAACTCAGTAAGCATCGCATCTATCAGATACTTATTTTTATTTTATGAAGCGACGCGCGTTTTGTTTGTGGGTACCTCGTGTACAAACCTGTGAATGTGTGTGTAAGCGCAGGAACTCTTGGTACCGTCCGAGACGATAGTGAAGTTGGAAGTGTGTGATGTGTGTTATGTGCCGATGGTGCTCGTCTTCACATACACATTCACAGCGTGTTTGCACACTTGGTTACCACATGTAAAGCGCTGCGTTTAGGACGATATAAATATTGTAATAAGCTCTCAGCAGTTATGTGATAATCTAAAAATTAAAACTGTCTATGTGATGAATAGACCTTACTAAACCACTTTAAGTAATCTTAATTAGTAACTTAATACTCCTGCTAGAGAGTGGTTAATCCTGTGATTACTAGACACATCGAAGGAAAGTCAGTGAAGTACATACTTAATATATTGTTTATCAAATCAATTACCAACTGAAATTGTCGTATTTTCAAATCGCAAATGTCATTCTTTGGCAGTTATCTTGAAATGGCTATAATACAGCAAATTTTCGCAGTGTATCAATCTGCTAAACAATTAATTTCCCTGATCGTATAAATACCTACAGTTGCCGGCAACGTGCTGCTCATTATTGAAAATGTATGAACTTACTCAAGGTTTACTTAAGGTCATTTCGGCGGATTCCCATTTTATAAAATAACAGAGTTATGAGTGTTATGACCCACAATCCTTATGCACGTTATCCTGAAATATATACCCGAGTTGCGTGACTATCCTCGCCTCGCCCACCTTAATTTATTCAGAAATACTTTAATGCGTTTTATATCAAACCCCTCCATATCATACCTACTCTGAAAACTTCTGTAGGCCAATTCTCGTAATTAAAAACATTCAAAATCTAGTCGCAGTCTCATCTCGGTGACAATCAAATGTCAAAGGAGTAGCGAAACTCGAGGTATTTTTGACAGGTTGAGAGACTGAGGTCAGACAGTGAACGTTCTTAAAATTACGAGAATTGCCCCTTTTTTGCTTTTTTTCTTAGGTGGGAAATCATCAAATGACGTCTGCCACTCTGAGTGGAGCAGAAAGGCGTGTCAGACTTTTACTGACTAAAACTCACCCGTGTTCCTTCAGTTGCCCATATGCCAGGGCCACGGTATGTCTTTCGAACAAATCTCGCGACCCTGACGGAAATTGCCCTTCAGATCGTAATCTAACAAATTCCTCACTTAAATCAACATCAAAACCCATAGTTTTTTTTTTTAAAGATATTGTTATTTGTGTAGGATAGTTTAGTAGATAATATTAGGTATATAATCTGTGTACGTTTTATTGTGGAATACAAGCTTACCAGTTAGTATAAACGAAATTATTAATCGCTCATAAATCATCGAGTGAATGGCTGTCAGTTGGCAGTCTATTCAGATTACTTACATGTTTGTAGGCTTGTTATGTGGCCCTTATATTAATTTCTTTGCTGTGAAAATGTTGAGTTTCTTAAGCCCCTTTAATATCTGCCAGGGTCTCGGGATTGTTCGAAAGAGACACCGTGACCCTGGCACACGGGCAACTGAAGAAACACGGGTGGGTTTTAGTCAGTAAAAGTCTAACACAAGAGCGGGAGACATCATTTGAAGATTTCCCATCCAAAAAAAAAAGCCCCTGTAGTATGATCAAATCGACCGAAACTCGAAAATGGCCTTAGATATTCTCTGTTTAAATTTTAACACGCTTTTAATAGCTTAGTATGTATGTAACGGAACCTTTGAACGTGATATTCAGCCCCTTCAAAACGTCGGACTAATTTGAAACTTTGCAAACTTAGCAAGGACCGATAACAATACAATAATTTCATAAATTTATCCTCGCCATGTTTACCAGAGGGGTAATTGCGGAACTTTTTATCGGTAGGAATTGGTTTAATATTCATAGTTAAACAACATTCATTGCGTTATTTACGTTGCTGAGCCGACAATTTATTCGAACAAATGACGCAATGGTTTAGAAATAATCTTCAATCCCATTCAGATTCTGATAAATTGTGCGTTTCGCAATTAGGGTGCAGGATACCAAAAAAAACGAAAATACTTAAAAAATGGAAAATAAATATTAGTTTAAAAATACGCTTTCATAGAAAACCAAATCAAAAAGTAGAAAATAATGGAAAAAGCGTGAGGTGTTTGATATCAATTAACAAATACCTCAGAAAAAAAACCCTTCGCTTTATTCCCAGCCCTTTTCCAACTATTTTGGACATTTCTCATAAAGTGATTGCCTATCTGACGTCCACAACCCAGTTAGTGGGTAATACAGACTGGTTATCAGACTTTCGGGCTTCTGAGTACAGCACTGCAGGTATGCTGGAAGAGATTTCAATAGAAATAAGCATTACCTTTGTACATATTTTTCTATTCCTTTCTTTTTGTCTATTTATATGTGTGCATAAATGGTTAAATAAAAAATAAATAAATACCAGTAACAGCTGTCAAAGATCCACGGCTGACATTCGAGACCAACGGCATGCTTTCCGAGTCACGAAGGGTCTAGGTATATAACGATGTACATCTATCTAAGGACCAACATCGGCAGTCGTACTTTAACCTGATCGATAAAACGGTGAGCTGTGTTATTCCTTGGCCACGCCAACCTAAGCCAAAGCTTTTTTTTGGGTGGGAAATCGTCAAATGACATCTCCCGCTCTAGGGTGGAGCGGAAGGGCGTGTCAGACTTTTACTGACTAAAACCCACCCGTGTTCCTTCAGTTGCCCATATGCCAGGGCCACGGTTACTCTTTCGAACGAATCTCGCGACCCTGGAAGGCATCGGTCCTAGCAGACCCCTTCAGTATTGCTGACATCTCTTTGAGGCGCGCGTGGAACACTACGCGCCGTCGACCCAAGCCTGGTCCTTACCGGGCGGCGAGCTACCCATTGTTCACCGCCCGCAAGCTCGCTCCTACGGTGGCCGGGAGTCCGCTATCGACTCTTGATGCCCGGGGCGTCTCCTCCTGCGACGGCTAGGGACGTGAGGGCGCAGAGACTGCCACTCCCTCATGCGCGTCTTTCTTCGCGAGCATTAATGCTTCGCAGAAGGAGGTGACGGCGAAGCCAAAGCTTATATACACATAAATTTATAACACAAATAAGTAACTATTTACACTAGGTTTTACATTGAATGACTAACTAATAAACTATACAAATAAACAGAAACACAAAAGAACATTAAAGCGTAGAAATACTAGTTCGCATGCCTGCTGTCATCCGGAAACATGCCCAGAAAACCATTGCCACATTGAATGGCATTGCTCATTATTTGGCCAAAGGACCTCTTGGAGGAGGTCATTGAACAATGATATTAATATCCAAACAATGTGCTTGGCAGCTGACAGCAATTTCGAAAAAAAATATTTTGTGAAATTCAAAGTAATATTGTTAGGGGATAAAATTGAATTATTGGCTGTTTAAATTCAATTATGGGCTAACAAAATAAAATGTATCATTTATTTTGTGAAGCCTTGATAACCTGATATTATTAAAACTTTACAAACTGTACACAAGTACATAATTTACCAAATATGTATTTGTGTACAGTGATGAGTTGTGTTGTGTTCTTCTTGTTTTCTTCTTTATTAATTTCTCTCTTCATCTATACCTACGATAATATTATAAAGCTGAAGAGTTTGTTTGTTTCTTTGGTTGGTTGAACGCGCTAATCTCCGGAACGACTGGTGCGAATTGAAAAATAATTTTGGTTTTGGATAACCTATTTATTGAGAAAGGCTAGAGGCTATGAGATTGCTTCGGAAAGCCTCTGATGCTCCCAGGAAGCTTCTGCGCTTTTAGGCGAAGCTAGACTGGCTTTGTTAGTCAGAATAAAATAAATATTTAAAAAAACCTTCATTTGGGGACCCACCCGAATGAGGGTCTAAGTGCGAAAAAGGGAGTCCCATCATAATCGAAAGGGAGACAAAATCATGTTCCAAGTTTCCGTTACATAGGCACATCTATACTTAATATTATAAAGCTGAAGAGTTTATCGAAGCGCTAATCTCAGGAACGAATGGTCCGAATTGAAAAAATATTTTTGTGTTGGGTAGCCTATTTATCGAGGAAGGCTATATAAGATCACGCTACGATCAAACGGAGCGGAGCAGCGACGAAAATTGGTCAAAAACTGGCAGGCAATTCGATGCGACGGAAAGGGTCAAAAATTTGACGCGGACGAAGTCGCAGGCAGAAGCTAGTAAGTCATAAAATCGTAGTGAAGTCAAAAGTGTACATGTGTAGGGTATCTTCATGGTTTTTTTTTTTTAAATTAAGATACGTTTTGTGAGGTTCGGGAACGATTCTAATGCCAACGTCACGGAAAAACTACCGTTTTGATTATGTTAAAATTTTTCATGGATATTCGCTTTAATTCTAGTCAGTTTGTTTGCTATGCTTAAATTATCACTCTTTTGGCTATGGGGGTTGAGCAATATTGCAATTTGTTCGCATACTATATATGTATACTTCTATAGATTAGGTACTGCAAATTGTAAAAAAACGATTCCAAGTTTTGCAGATAGTAACAGAATTAACCTGTGAAATGATTATCATCACGCTGTACGACGCTTTAGTAAATTGTAATGTCTTACGACTTTCACGCGAACATAGTCACGGGCCTGAGCTAGTTATACATAAACTTGCAGAGACTCAAGTAAGATTTCCTATACCCATAATGCTATAGGTACCACATTCACGTATTGATAAGTCTCAAGACCGGTATAAAGTAACAATAAAATTGTCGAAGAAACTCCGATCGACAATATCGACGGGGATCCGATAAAACACCCCTCACTTTATCAAATAAGCTCAGATATTGCCACAATCCGATACCCTGGAGGAGATATGGCCAATAACCTTGTACTGACTTTGAAGACTGTCCGGATCTTCACGCGAACCCTTGAGAGGTTGTCGTGTTGCTATTTTACTGTCTAAATTGTATTAACATTACCATAGAATGATTATTACTTTCTAAATCTAGGAAAATACTCAAGAATAGAGGTGTACCTATTTGCGTAATCAGTAGGAATCACATTAATTTCGATAGTTCTACAAAATTCATGGCGTTGTTTACGTTGCTAAGCAGACATTTTTTTCGAATATGTGAAAGAATGAATTAGCAATAAGGTTCATAATACTTCGAATTCAGATTAATAGTGTGTTACGCAATTAGGCTGCCGGTTGGAAAACAAACTCGCACTACCATAATCAAATCCATATTGCTTATAGAGAGCGTCTTACAAGTAAATACTGTTTCTTTCTGTGAAAAGGTGGATACAAACATTGTTACACGTCAATAATATTTTCATAAACTATATGAGATCGGTAATTCCTATCCCTCTTAGAAGAAACGCCAAAACAAAATCAGAGGTCACACTCTCTTCTGCCAGGGTCGCGAAATTGTTCGAAAGAGATACCGTGACCCTGGCACATGGGCAACTGAAAGAATACGGGTGGGTTTTAGTCAGCAAAAGTCTGACACGCCCTCCCGCTCCGCCCAGAGCGCGAGAAGTCTTTTGATGATTTCCCATCCAAAAAAAAAGGTCTCACTCTCTGTATAGTCCAGAGGACCATGCAGCTTAGTGGCTGAAATAGTCTTTTGAGAGAGAACCACACATATTGGAGTCTAGTTGTTCAGGCAGTGCGTGCTTGTGACAGAAATCGTGTAGCTCAACTCAAAAAGTAAACGGCTCGACGAAAATAATGTAATAATGTCAGAGCTTTTCAACGTTAATTTTTATTAAAACAAAAGGTCTTCACCAACAAAAGGGTAAAAAAATGTTGGTAATTTATAACTATGATTTGCCTCCAGGGTACGGTATGCAAGTTGGATTTTTCCTTTTGTCCAATGAAAATATCCTGAAGCTACATTCCAACATCAAAATTTTTCTCTCATATTTCATTCGAGTAGTTTTTTTATTTGGCATTTATCAGCTTTTGGTTTTTTTGTGAAAAGATGACAGTTGACGAAAGCTCAGCGTTATATTTGAATGTCAGATTGAAAAGAAGCGTTCTATTTGAATAAACGTAATAAATTAGCAATATCAGTTCATTCTTTTGTAAGAAT
This sequence comes from Aporophyla lueneburgensis, assembly GCA_932294355.1. Taxonomy (NCBI): domain Eukaryota; kingdom Metazoa; phylum Arthropoda; class Insecta; order Lepidoptera; family Noctuidae; genus Aporophyla; species Aporophyla lueneburgensis. The sequence goes on along the minus strand of OW028746.1, from coordinate 11,495,777 downwards.
TTTGTTGTTCTAAACAAAGTATTTTAATAAAATTCTATGTTAACTAATAAAGAAAGAAAATAGAATAAGTAGATATTTGGTTAGTGAGTACATTGTTTTGAACGACATGAAAGTAAACTATAATTTTAATTTATAAAAGACATTAGGAAGCTTTTTAATTTGAATTTTTGTTTGTGTAAACTTAACAAATAAGCAATATCGAAACACTCTTTCTTCATACTATGTTAACTATTTGCTCAATAAATACTTTATGTGTTGAACAACATGAAAGTAACATTTTTAATTCCGTTACTAAATATTTCATGGTTCATTTTATTACAAACTTGCGCTTGATTTTATTTCGATTATCCCTCAAAACGATGTTAAAGAAAAGTCACAACAATCACAGATATAAGGGAGCTTATTTATATTGTAATACGATATATACATATACGCTACCGCGAAGCCCGAAGTCAGCTTGCGCGCTGCTAAACCGAACACTCCCGTGTACATTTCCCGCCTACACTACACCACAAAAGCGGAAGACATTGTGGAGTACGTACGCCAGAAGACAAAATACATGCCGAGGGTGCAGTTACTGGAGTCACACCGCAACGTTAACTTCAAGGCGTTTATGGTGCGTGTAACGAATTGCTATCTGCCCGTCGTCATGGATGAAGACTTTTGGCCTCAGGACGTGGTGTTCCGTCGCTTCCGCGGACAAGTGCCACAGGACAGCTCACGGACTAGCTCGTAAAGTGAAGTGCTACTAACGTAGTTTAAGATATTATTACTAACACGAGTTATACACAAGTTTTATGTATGTTAGTCTATGGGTCTTTGTAACCTGAAAATAAATGTTTTATTATTATTCCGTTTATTTCTTTATCTACATATTAGTTACATTTTTAAATATTTTTAGAAAAATAAATTTACAGAAAAAAACATTTAAAAATATAAAAAATAGTGGACCTCCGGTATCGGGAGCAGGGTCCAAGCTACCGGTGGTTAGGGCTCCAGAGACAGGAACCTCCTCACGATACGAGCCGTGTCAAGGAGTACTGCCTTCTGAATCAGGCTCTTGATCCAACCGCCTAACGATAGCCTCGACAGGTGTTGGTCGAGGGTATCGGTCATCAGCCCATTGGCTGATACGACAATCGGCACAATGACAGCCGAGTCAACATTCCACATGTCAACAACCTCGTGTGCTAAGTCGAGATATTTAATCTGTTTCTCTTTCTCAGCTTTCACGAGGTTGCCGTCATGCGGAATGGTAACATCGACTATCATCGTGCGGCGCGCTAACCGGTCTATCACCACTATATCAGGCTTATTGGCGACAACAGTCCTGTCAGTAATGATAGACCGATCCCAGTACAACGTGACATGGTCATTTTCGAGAACTGGGTCGGGCACATACTTGTAATACGGTACCTCAGAATCCACTAGTTTGTATTGCAAAGCAAGTTGCTGGTGAATAATCCTGGCTACTTGATTATGCCTGTGCAAGTATTCGCCGTTAGCCAGACGAGAACAACCAGAGATAATATGTCTGATGGACTCACCCGGATGGTGACATGCCCGACACACGTCAACCGTCCCGTCCTTCATAATATGTCTCCGGTAGTTATTCGTCAAGATAACTTCGTCCATAATTGCACAGACGAAACCTTCAGTTTCCCCGAATAGGTTACCAAAACGTAGCCAGGATACGGACGCTAAGAAATCTACACTGGGCTCATGAAGAGCCCGGTAGAAGCGCCCGTGAAGCTTCTTGTTTCGCCATACTTCCTTGCGGTCATCGGTAGTAAGTACTACAGGTTTGCGCCAGTTCTCTTTAGCCATGGAGAGCGGGGTGAGCCCCTTGTCCACTGCGACCACATCACGGTGCATACCCACTTCGGCTTTTAGAAAATACTCCCTGAGACTGCACACCTCGCGGTTGTGGAGAGTCTTTGCATTTAAAAAGCCTCGACCCCCGCACTTCCGCGGGATGTACAGACTGTACCTGTATCACCGATGATCGTGGGTGATGCATCCGGTTTGCGGTCAGCATTGTACGGACCCTCCTATCCAGGGCGTCGAGTTCTGTTTGAGTCCATTTGAGTATGCCGAAAGAGTACATCAAAACCGGCATGACCCAACCGTTGAAGGCGCGCACCTTGTTTCCGCCTGAAAGAAGACTAATTAATACCTTCTTCAGGCGACCAAAGAAGCGCTCCTTCAACGATTGCTTCATGTCAGCATCGTTAATGCCTAACGCTTCCGACATACCCAAATAGTTATAGTTTTCGGATGAGGAAAGGGATCTGAGGTGTATGGAATCCGAAAGTTGGATTCCCTCGGATTCCATAACCTCACCTCGCTTTACATGCATGACTGCACATTTGTCCACACCAAACTCCATCCTGATGGCGCTACTAAAAGTTTCAGTTACCTTCAGTAGCACCATCAGTTGCAGTTTGTTGGCGGCAAAGAGTTTTAGGTCATCCATGTAGAGGAGGTGAGATATTGCCTGACCACCTCTCTTCAGCCGATAGCCCAGACCTGAATCCTCCAGCAGTGTGCTTAGAGGATTCAGGGCTAAGCAGAACCAAAGTGGACTCAAACTGTCGCCCTGAAATATTCCCCGCTTGATCCATACAGGCTCATCATTCCGCTGGATCTGTGGACATCCCGGATAGCGAAGGACTGTCCTCCATTGCCCCATGCACGACTCAAGGAAGGTGCGTAGAGTTGCATCAACCTTGTACAACTCCAGCACCCTCCTGAGCCATGCATGTGGCACCGAGTCGTAGGCCTTCTTGTAGTCTATCCAGCATGTCGAAAGATCCTTGCGGGATCGACGAACCTGTTGGCTTATGGCCATGTCGATGAGGAGTAGCTCCTTAGTACCACGGGACCCGGAAGGCAATTCTCGCGTTTTCACTCGTAAATCTCACATTCGTTGTTTTCGCTCGCGTTCTAAGTCGCTTATAAAATGGTGAGATTATCTGAAATCAGCTATTCTCAGTACAAATCGATCGTAAATTACGAATTTAGGGACAAAAATGTTGCCATTATGCGTCACACCATGTAATCCATTTTACATAACGATGCTATTGTTATAACGCAATCGTTATTTTACTTTCGACCAACTTTAAAAATGATTTTCAAGTCAGGAAAATGTATTGAGCAGCATTTGATACGCATTTTATAAACATTTATCAATATCATCATTCTTAATTTCGTAACTGCATTTTTATTTTCAATATTAACATTAAAATAAGTTCTCCTTAGTATTTGCTGCAACGGAACGCTTCACTGCTGCCATTTTGTCAATGTCAACCGATATTCGTCACGTCAAATTAAAGCCATCATTTGATTGTTTGTTTACATCGTTCAATTTGATCAAATTAATAATTAAATAAAACAGAATGACTGCCAATGATATTCTAAGTAAACAGATTGTAGGTAGTAAACGGTTTATTGAGGTCAATAACATCAAAGCTTCTCAAGATGAAAATGAAGACGAGGGGGTATAACTGACGTAATGCGTGCGGTTGTGCTCCAATCGGACTGTCTTACTGTTCCAATGTCGCAGCTGTATACCTATGTGATCCATGAAATTACTATACAAAGGCCCAAACGAACGTTGGGAAATTCTTGCGAAAACAAACTTCGCCCTGCGGGTCGCGTTAGGAGTCTCATCAAACACGAGTGCCAGACGATCCTTTTTCGACATTCATAAAGAATTTGCCCGGGAGGTGAAATGAACCCGCGATTTCTAAACTCGAGGATAGCCCGCGATCATGACTCCGACTATTCGTAATAACTAGTGATTTTTATAATGTAAAGTAATGTTTATAATAATGTTTACGTAAAGTATTGTTGTTAGTAATATAAATTTTGCATGTATACTAGCTGTGTTTTTAATTTATAATAGGTACCTAGTTTATTTATTTATAAATACCAAATTTAAAAGCTAACTTTCTTTAAATAATAACATGTGCAAGGTACAAAAGTAATTATATATATAAATTACGAGTCACGTTTTTTGTCCGGGATGGACTCCTAAACTACTTAACCAATTTTAATAAAATTTGCAGACCACGTGCAGTTTGATCCAACTTAAAATATAGGATAGTTTTGATCTCAATTACTGATATCAATATTTGCAAATTAAATGTTTTTTTTTTATAGGACAATGGTGCCGATTCCCTTATTCACAAACTAAACTAAATTTAAGTTCAGTAAATCTTTTTCTTTCTATTTCATTAAGGAAAGGACAGAAGATAAATTTTAGTTTAGTCCTGTCAAATTAATCAGCGCTTGACGTAAATTGACGTAATTTTAGTAGGCAAGTTTTTAATCACGTCTAAACTTGTATGGAGTAATGACAGGCGCTGATTAATTTGACAGGACTAAACTAAAAAATTTCTTTTGTCCTCTTCTTAATGAAATACAAAGAAAAAGATGCACTGTACTTAAATTTAGTTTAGTTTGTGAACAAGGGAATCGGTACCAATGTGTGTGTTCATTGGTTAGTTCTATGAATTCCTAATAGATGGCGTGGGTTTCAATTTCTAGATAATCATCTTTACATGCTTAGATTTTTAAACTGCGCAAAGGATTTACACACGGTAACACAGTTTTCACCAATAGATAGGTTGAATCCAGAGGTTTGTAAGTATAATACGCGGGCGAAGCTGCTGGAAAAAGTTAGTTACTTAAAATACATGCTTGATCGCGTTAGTCAATTTTTATTTAATTACAAATATTCAAATAAATTCTCCTTTGTATTTGTTACAACAGAATGCATGGCCGCCTATAGAAAGATGCTGATTTGTAAATGTCATAAGTTTTATCACGTCAAATTAAAGTCATATTTTATTGTTTACATTGGTTATCTACTTATACATGTAATGTAATTTAAACAGAATGTCTGCCAATGAGTAAACTGATAACTACTAAATAACATTAAAGCCTAACACGATGGAGAAGACGAAGCGTGATTGTCGTAAAGACCGGAACGAATCACTGGTCTCCGTATAGCTTTTGCGTCCAACCGTTCCAACGACAGTTGTATCTATATACATATGTGTTTCAGCTACAATACTCTACGAAGTCTGAAAATATTGTTAGTATTTGTGTAAACAAATTTCCTGCCTGAAGGACAAGCGGTAGGAGTCTTGTCGAACACGAAATTCAATTTGTTTGTGGTGAAACTGCTGGACGACCGTGTGTCCACATTCACGTAGACTTTGGGCAAGGGGTGTACAGATTCAGCGATTCTTAAGCGGGCTACTGAACAGCATACCACACATGATGCCGACTAATCATGTAAACTAGTGATTCTTATAATGCGTGTGCCTGTGTTTATGCACAGTATTATTCCTATTTATAAGTTTAACATTGAAAAATACAATAAAGAAATAATTATTATTTGAAATGTCTTTAATATTCTCCACATTATTGGCCCTGTTGTAAGATAATAATAATAGGTGACAAAGGAGCCTTTACAAAAATACACCACAGACTAGTTTACATAAATTCAGAATAAACCACGAAAACAGAATTATTATCACACCACACTTGGTTTTAGTCATGCTTCACTGTAACATGTAAACTCAACAAAAGCCGAGAACAATTCTGGGCTAAGGACGATGGACTTTTGCAGCGCAGGAACTTCAATGATGAAGTACCTACTTAAAGTGTGTAGTATTGCTCGACTTCATCCGCGACAGCTACAGCAACGTCCTTCCATTAGTACTCATTTGGCTTTGGCTTCTTCTCTATCTATGTGTGGGTGAAATTGGGAAATATGCAGAAGGATGGTGAGCACTGCAGCTCAAAAATCGTCGCTTGGAGTGGTACCGCGTATGTAATGATTGCCACGCGATAGACCTTTCTACGAGGCCTGAAGATTTCTTCGTATGTGTTTTCCTTGTCGTGGCGATCGCAGCGTCTTCTGTGATGTTTATGAACACGTAACACATTTCGTTAAAAATATTTATAAATTTCTTTCGCAATTGACACAATCATGACAGACCGACTGTTTGACGTTCGAACGCCCCTCGAAATGACGTCATGGCCGTTTCGACTGGTCTCCACCACTCTTTGCATGTCGCATGTTAACGAGGGCATATCGCATGGCTTTCCTCCGAGATATGCTCGAATCGACGTGGCGAGAATAGCTCGACTCGATTTTAACGAGTGAACAGTACGAATCGAGCGACAGTAACGAATCCGAATTGCGCGAGAATTGGCTTCCCGTTCCTACATCCATTTTGAGACGCAGACATAATGGAGTTATTATCAATATGCGAACTAATTTTCGCTCTCAAAATGGATGTAAGAAGTTTATAAACCGTCGACAAACATGTGATCGGTCTATAATTCTTAGGTTCCGCGGTACTACCTGACTTATAGAGCAGGTGGGTAACGCCTGTTGTTAGAAACTGCGGTAGCGACCCAGACTCTACGGATGACTGGAAATGAGATGCCAGGCGACTGTGTGAACTGGTGAGCCATTTTAACCAGAAATTGTGCAGTCCGTCCGGTCCCGGTGATTTCCAATTTGGTAACGGACGGACTGCTCTGGCTACGTCTGTTGGCGTAATTTTCACCGGTTCCATTTCTGGTATTGTTTCACACACTCGCTCGACATCTCGCATCCAGCCAGCCTCAACGTGACAGACGGGCACTGACCAAATGCTGTGCCAGAATGCCCTCGTGGTGGCATCATCCGGGCAGTACACGTCCGTCACATTTTGTCCGGGTCGCTCCCAAGCTCTATATACCCACCTCTCATCGCTCTGGAACATACGATTCTGCTTGTATCGGTCAACCCGCCGTTTATACCGCCGAATACGGCTTGCCCATGCACAGACTTTCTGCTTCAGGAAGTCAATGCGCTCTGTAACACGGGACATGTATTCTGGAGGACTGATTCCAGTCCCCGAGAATGCCCGCCTTACAAAGCGCATCACTCGTGGTCGTGTATTGCCCTCCCTGAAGCAGTATAGTTTGCCGATGAGTACCCTGGCCCCATCGATACGACGCTCGATCCTGCATTGCCAGGCTGGTACGGTTGGCATTGGTCGAGTAGCTCCGTCACAGCTTGGGAACTTGACGTTAGCTAAACGACATGCCGCAACAGCCGCGCAATACAGGATCGAGTATGTATCGATGAGATTCTCGCTGCTCTCGAATCAAGGCACACACCAGCGCCCTATTTTTCTTGTGCATAGGCAACCGTGGTAATCGGGGCCTATGTTCGGTTGGGGTAGACCTATACTCGCGAAGCGCATCCTCCAGAGCGCTCCTCAGTTGGTTGTTGCACTGGCTACTTACTGTGGCAACCATATCATCTTCTTCTTCAACATGATGGAACCGCGGCGAAATTGCGTTAATAGATGATCCTTGTGCCGCGGTTTGTGTCGGAGTCGAGACGACATAGTTGCTGAGTACTTCTGAGCGCAGCCTTTCAAGTGCGGTGTCGTCCAACCTGTGATTGCGTTGGATAACCCGCACCTGATCCGATAGTCGTTGGGCCGAAACGTTGACGGTTGGTTCTAGTTCCTGGAACAGAGATAGCATCCTATCACGGTACGCAGTGAGGTTAGTTCCCCCCTCTGTAGACCCGTAATATGCGCGCATGACGTTCTCATTCATAGACTGAGTCCATCTCATGCGCCGCACACAACTACCGGCAGCGGGGACCCGGCTTGGGGCCGGTTGGCCCCTAAGTCCCAAGCTCCTCGGTGGCTGGCCTCTCCCCTGCCGACGTACAGGTGTTGGCGACGTCGGCGGGGAAAAATATTCGTCACTCGAGCTCGACGCAACTGCCACGGCCGGTGTCAGAGCACTGTCGATGGCGCTGGGTTCCGGCGGCGGCGAGGCGGAGCTGAGCGACGAGTCCGGAGGTGATAGGCGTGCGCTACGTGTAGCTGATCTGGTCAACATCTCGTTTTTTCTTCGATTTCTTCTTATTGTTGGTTGGAGTCATTGTTGTTCGGAGGTGACATCTGTCATGCCACCCCCGAATTGGTAGTTTTCTATCAATTTTTTGACATTTTTTGGTTTTACTGTCACTTATGGATATTATTTTATGATCTTCTTGGTAAAGGTTTCCTTTTGTATTGAAAATTTATATAAATAATAACAATAAAAATAAAAATATTTTATTTTCAGGCATCAGGGCCCATAGGGTGTTAGTAATACATCTTACTTAATAAACTATGTTAGTAACATGCAGCCGAAAAAGAAAAAGAAAATCACAATCACAGGAAGGTTTAACAAGCCTTGTTGCCAACATGTAGCTTGGTAAACCTTCCCAATGTAGGCCCATCCAGCCTCTCTGCAAACACCCCCAGAATGCTGTTGCTGCTTCGCCTCACTCGGGATATTACTGAGGCAACTTTCTTCCGCATTATAGCAAAGTAGTCGTCAGTGTGCGCATCAGCGAACATACCAGACGCACTACAGTAAGGTGGAAGCCTCAACAGCGCCCTGAAGGCATTGTTGTACTGAATGCGCAGGACATTTTCTGCTTTTAGGGTATGGTTGTACCAAAGGCTACTGGTGTAAAATGTTTGGCAGTAGGCCTTAAAAAGAGTTACTTTTACGGGTACTGAGCAACCATGAAACCTTCTGCATATCATATTTCCCCTCACAGCCAATGCCCTGCGCTCCCTTTCCATATCCAAATCATCTTTTAACTCTTCTGTTACAATGTGGCCCAAATATTTGAAGTGGGCAACTCTCTGCAAAACTGTACCATTTAGTTTTACAGGAGGGACAAATGTTGGATTTTTATTCCTACCACGAAACACCAAAAGCTCACTTTTTGTAGGGTTGTATTTAAGCCCGTGCTGTTCAGCATATCCTTCACAAATCGAGAGTAACTTTCTAATTCCACTGATAGTAGGGCTCAGCAGCACTGTGTCATCAGCATAACTTAAGTTATTTAAACACACTCCATCTACATGGCATCCGACATGAGTGCTGCTGAGCTCGACAAGCAGTTTATTAACATATATATTAAAAAGCCTCGGGGAAGTTAAACCTCCCTGCCTAACGCCGCACTCGAGTTTGTACGGGTCAGGTAGCGTATTAGACCATTTGACGAAATTTCTCTGCTTGTCATACCAAAACGATAATGTCGACACTAAAGCAGTAGGAACTCCCGCCTCCAGAAGCTTCTCCCATAAGACATTATAAGAAACCAGGTCGAAGGCCTTCGAAAGGTCCAGGAAACAAGCGTACACAGGTGTTTTCCTGTCAGTATAATATTTGACAGTATGCTTCAACGCAAGTATAGCACTTTCAGTAGATAACCCAGCACGGAAACCAAACTGTGTGTCATGTAACTGGGTGTATCTACTGAGGTGTGAGTCTAGCATACTGTCAAACACTTTGGCTATCACAGTTGCCAGTGAAATAGGCCTGTAGTTACCTTTGTCTGCTATGTCCCCTGTCCGATTCTTCACAATAGGTACAACGATTGTATCCAGTAACTCCTGAGGTAAGTAAGAGTGTCCCAAGCACAAATTGAACAACATAGTTAACACTCTCGGCAGATGTATACCCGCATTTTGAAGGTGCTCGATGCTAAGCCCATCATGACCCGGTGATTTACCCCTCTTCATGCATGTAATTACAGATTTTAATTCTTTACATGAAAACGAAAGGGGTGATCCTGATCGGCATGTCTCAGCATCGTGCACTCTCGGCGCAGAATTAAGAGGTGAACTGACTTTAAAATGATCTTTAAAACAATTGGCTATCTCGGCGTTATCGTTTTTACCATCCACGCTAACTGGTAGGCTTGGAGTATTATTTAGCCTCTTAGTACCTTTCCAAAATGATGAAAAACGTTTTTCTGAATGGAGTGAAGCCAAAATATCCATTTCTAAATTTTCTTGGTTCTTAATGCACCATTTCAATTTTGATTTAAAAATTTTACGACTTAATGTGATCTCCTCAAAAATCGGACCACTACTGGGTTGCCCGTACCACATCCATAATTTAAATTTTGTCCTTGCCTGTATGTGAACTTCTTTTACATGTCTGTTCCACCCTTTTATACCCTTTTCTCTTATAATGCCTTTTGGGGTTCTGCTAATACTAGCGGCTTCACTTAATATAGACACAATTTGACGGTACATGTTATCCAATAAAAATTTATGGTGGGTATTATCACAAAAGTTATCAGCACAGTGTTCAAATTCTTTAGGAAAATTTAAATTCTTTAATTTATTGTTACAAATAGAGGAATACTGATATAAAAACTGGGTTTAAATTATTTTATCTATTTAAATTGTAGAAAAATTGAAGAACGTGACGTGTTGACACGTCACGTTTTTTTTTTTTTGTTTATTATTATTATTTTGAGTTCTTTATTTTTCTTCCCATTTAAGGGAGTTAAAGACCTTACACACGGGCCGGAACCAAGTGTGTAAAGGGGAAATTTAAATTGAAAAGGTGGATGATAGTGTAGAAGAAGTCAGGAATTTTCGTGTGATGCGACAGGTGTTGAGTATGGTGGCTTTTTGTAGCATGTAAAGTGTGTGAGAAGGCATGTGTAGAGTGTTAAGACTTTGTGTGAGAGCCTTCGGTACTACACCGGTGGATGAGAGTACTATAGGAACGATATGTACTGTTTGTGCTTTCCATTGGGTTTTAATTTCAATGGCGAGGTCCTGGTACTTACTAAGTTTTTCAGATATTGTAGTTTGAATATTGTGCGAGTTAGGTATAGCTATATCTAACAAGTAAACTGTTTTATTTATTTTGTCGTGAACTGTGATGTCAGGTCTATTGTAGTGTATAGTTTTGTCTGTAATTATTGTTCGGTCCCAATAGATTTTATGATTCCTGTTTTCTAAAATAACTTCAGGTTTGTATTTATAATAGGGAATCTTTTCACTTATAAGTTTATATAGGTGTTGGTCATGTCGGTGTTTATAGTCTGTCTGTGCGAGTGATCGACAGGCCCCTGTTATGTGTTGAATGGTCTCAGAGGCACTGTTGCAATGTCGGCATGTGTCAGACGGCTGATTGAGGTCTTTGATGATGTACTTTCTGTAGTTACGGGTTACTATTACTTGATCTTGGATCGCAAGCATGAAACCTTCGATTTCAGGGAACAATTCACCTCGTTTGAGCCATTCGTTCGACTTAATTTTGTCGACGTGTGGTTGACTCAGGTACGCTCGGTTTCTCCCATGAAGCGCTTTTCCAGACCATGCTGCAATTTTTTGTTGTGTGCTTATGAGATTTTCATTAATTTGAGTGTTTCTATTTTGTAAGTTGAGTGGTGTAAGTTTTTTATCTGCTTCTGTTACATGTTTGTGTAGTGATGAATATTCTGATTTGTTGTGGAAGTACGATCTGAGTGAAAATATTTGTTTGTTGTGTAAGTTGTGTATGTCTATTAATCCTCTTCCTCCTTCTTGGCGTGGTAGCGTTAGTCGCTGTATGCATGATTTAGGATGGTGTTTTCTGTGTTTGGTAAGGAATGTATTGATAGTACGCTGTAGTTTTCTGATATCTGTTTTTGACCATCGTATAATTCCGAAAGAGTATGTAAGAATGGGTATTGCGAATGTGTTGATGGCTTTTATTGTATTTCTGGAGTTAAGGTTGGTTTTAAAGATAAGGTTAAGGCGATGTGTAAATTTTTTGAGTAGTTCTTGTTTTGTCATCTTTTGTTCTATCTGTCTTGACTGTTTGAAACCTAGGTATTTGTAAGTACTGTGTTCATCCATTGGCTCAATAGTTTGACCTGATCCAAGTGTATAACTATTGTTTTGTGGTTTTCCTTTTACTATTGACAAAATTTTACATTTGTCTACTCCGAATTGCATAATAATATCGTTAGAAAAGTCTTGTGTAGTGTCTGCTAAATGAAAGAGTGATGTTTTATCTGCTGCGTACAACTTTATATCATCCATATACATTAGATGTGTCAATGTGAATTGTGTGTTTTCGTTTGTCAATGTGAATCCTGTGTTAGTTTTATCTAGCAGGTGTGATAGTGGATTGAGTGCCATACAAAACCATAAAGGGCTTAGAGCATCACCTTGAAATATACCACGTTTTATGTGGATTGGTTCAGTGGCTAGAATCGTGGAGGCTTGATTTATTTTAAGTACCGTTTGCCAATTTTGCATGGTAGATTCTAAGAAAAATCTGAGTGTGGGATGGATGTTATAAATATTTAGGACGCGTATCAACCAGCTGTGTGGAACTGAATCATAGGCCTTTTGGTAATCGATGAACATGGTATGAATGTCTTTTTTGCTTTTTACTGCGCTGTTCATAGCAATCGCGTCGATAGTGAGTTGTTCTTTACATCCCTGGCTATTCTTACGACAACCTTTTTGTTGTTCTGCAAGAATGTTATGGTTGGTTAAGTGGCCGTATATTATTTCACTTACACAGGCTGTCAAGATTTTATAAAAGGTTTGTAAACAAGTGATTGGTCGATATTTGGCTGGATCTGTTGTGTTATTCATGTCCTTAGGTATCATGTATGTAACTCCATGTGTTATGTATGATGGGAGCAAATGTGGTGACTGAATGAATTTGTTTAGGTGATTATATATGAATGGGTGGATGCTAGTGAATTTCTTATACCAGTAGTTGTAAATATTGTCTGAGCCTGGAGATTTCCAGTTGTGTGTGCGTTTGATGACGTCTATGAACGTGTTTAGTGGTATGGATTCAAACTCCATTTCGGGAATTTCTGGTGTTGCTTTTTTAATCCAGTCTGCGTGATTATTATGATATACTGGATTTTCCCAAATATTTGCCCAATATTCTCGTAATACTTCCGGATGAGGTGTCTCGGGGGTTTGGTTCGTGGTGTCTTTATTATTAGCTACGAGATTCCTATAAAATATTTTCTCATTGTTGGTAAATTTTGTGTTTTGTATTTTGCGGTTCGTACATGTGATATATCTTTTAAGTCTACTGGATGCTGCGTTTAATTTTTGTTTTAAAGTGTCTAAAAAGTGTACTAACTGTGTGTTTGAATTTTCGTGTTGCGCATGTAGTTGATATTTTCTTTTTATTTCTTCTACTGCAGCTATTAATTTTTGACTTCTGCTGCCATTAATAAAATGTGTGAGCCTACCTATGCTTGGGACTTTGGAAGAATGATATTATTAATGTAAGTAACTGTGGCAGAGAACTTTCTAGATGTCTTCTGTTTGGGAATGTATGGCCTATTAGTGGGGTGTGTATCAGAAAACAATTGTTGAGCTTGTAGAAACGTGGCTCCTATTTCTGTGTTGGTTTCTGGGGCAGCATCAGAGTTAGTTTGTGTAGGTCCAAATTGACCAATATCGATGTTGTTAAAGAGATTGTAGTCTTCGCCTGTATTTGTGTGTGTGTGAGGTATGGTGTCAATGTCTAGGTTACCATTTAGGACTACATTTGTGGTGACGGTACTCGCATATGTGTCAGAAGTTAGGGAATTTGAATTTTGAGTATTCAGTGTATGAATATATTCTTGAGGTTGTACTAAATCGTTCTGTAGTTGGTTATTCACATTCTCGTTATTTGTGTCTTCTAAACTGTGTGTGTTTGTATTTTTATTATTTAATTCAGCAGCTACCTGGTTTTTAATTTCTTCTAATCTGCTGGTGTATATATATTGGTTGTTAATAATGGCTCTTACTTGATCAGATAATCTTTGCTCTGATATATGTGCTAATTCTGGATATGTATTTATGAATTCCTCATGTAACTGTTTTCTATAGGCTGTTTTATTTGTTTCCAATTGTGTGACAGTATAATATATTCTTATGATTTTTTCATTACATTCGTTCGTCCATTTCATGCGCTGCCCACTTTGACTGTTAATGAATGTTTTTGTTTGTGTTGAGTGTTGCTGTATTTGTGTATGAACCATTTGTAACTCTGCTCTTACTTCTTCATAAATCTGATCTATTGTGTCTTGTGATAACAATTTCTTTTGCACTATGGCTCTACGCTGGTCACCTATTCTTTGTCGACTTACTTGCATATCCGGATATTTTTCTAGAAACTGAGTGTGAAGCGATGGAAGGTACGCGTTTTTGTCTGTGTCCATATTAGTAAGATGAAGATAAGTGCGTAGGATGAATTTATTCATTTCAGTGCTCCATTTCCTACGACTTGTTGCAGTCTTAGCAGTGGGTACAGTTTCGTCGACAAAAATTGTCTCCTGTACAACATCCGCTGACTGTATACTGATTGATGATGATGATGGCGTCGGCGTGACGCGAAACGATTGTGATGTTGATGGGACAGAAGGAAAAAGAGATGAAGAAGGTGACGAAGAGAATTGCGAAGTGTCCTCATCTATCTGAGGCAAACTTGCCTGAAGTAGTTTTTTTGTTTTAGATCGAGTATTCATGTTATTCCCACGAGTAGCTAGGGACTTTTATTATTATTATTATTATATGGCTAAAGCAATAATAGATACAATATACGTATTCTGTTTTAATCCACACTATCCACACTATATATATATACAAGATTATTTTTAGTATATGCGAAACCTGAATATAGTTTGTTCAGAATCAGTAACTGAATCGATTCCAATAATTTTTACACCATGTTATATTTTGTACCAAAAATATTTAATTACGCTTCCAAGTCGCGGGCCGCGCTGTTTTGTTTCGATTTTAAAATTATCATGTCTTTCTCGTATTCAAACGTCCATTACACGGAGATGGTACGTACACTAGCTGTTTGTGGTGATCTGCATATGTTTTTGCGTGGACAACCAGGTAACTTATCAAGCTTATAACTTTGTGATTATTAATGATACAGTTTTGAAATTTTTTTCATAGATTCTTTACACAAAAATACTAGACCCGTGTTTCGGGTTTCGCATAAACAAAAATTAATGTTGTATATATATTTATATATATATTATATATAATATTAATATATTAATTTATTAATATATTAATAATATTATATTAATATTATTAATATATTAATTTTAATATTTAATTTAATTTAATATTATAAATGCGAAAGTAACTCTGTCTGTCGGTCTGTCTGTCTGTCTGTTTGTCTGTCTGTCTCGCTTTCCTGCTAAAACTACTGGACCGTTTAAAGCCTGAGAAAGGACATAGGCTACTTTTTATCCCGGTAGTATGTTCCCGCGGGATAATTTCCGACCTCCACGCGGGCGAAGCCGCCGGCAAAAGCTAGTACTCAATATAGTCAATACTCTCACTAGTAATTTGTCGTTGGATATCTTTTGTCGCCGCGCCGTCGCGGTCCGGATTTCAGTCCTCTCACAAAAATTCCAAAGTTTTTACAACGCATCAATACACCGCACTTACAAAGTAAAATACAAACCTCGAATTCACAACCCAATAAAAGAGTCAAAGGTAAAGAAATGCAGAAGAAAATTAAAGAAAAAGTTAAAATATAAAAGAGCTATGACTTTCCCGAAGAGAGCCAACTTAGCGAAGACCGAACAAGCGAAAGTAGTTGTGATTCGCGGATTCTGGCGCAAGCGCCAGAGCCCGCGCTTGCGCCAGAGCCCGCGAATCTGTAGCACCCATCGTAAAAAAAAAAAAAAAAAAAAAAAAAAAAAAAAAAAAAAAAAAAAAAAAAAGGTTTTGGTGTGCTCTGATCTCAAATCTGCGGTCCATTTTAGCGTAGGATGCGTGGTTCTGGAGTTATGCAAATCAATTAACTGTTATCTCATTGATTTCCGGTGGTCCTGCACCCTCATTAGCATTCCATTGTTCGCCTAATCCTTTTATCTATTATACTTCGAACACCTCATTACGTTGCGCCAGAACCCACGAATCTGTTGCCCTACGGTTGATTTGGCGTTCTTATCTATTACTCATTGTATGTCTGCTTTTCTATGTCATCAATAAAACACATTCATTTTTATTTCAATATTTTATTACTTTTTTCTACAAAATATGAGCGGAAGATCTCATCCACAAAAATATCATTGTGCAGTGTGTTCCCTGTAAATATGTTCGTAAAACTATGCATTGAACATCCCTGAAACTTAAATAGCAAATACATTAAGCAATATTCACCACAAACTGAAGTCCAATCATTCTGAATCCTATCAACATTCCAGTCCCATCTCTTACAATTCCTTTTCAAAAACTGGAGATGATATCGCTCAGGTGTTCGTCCATATGAATCAAAATATTGACCGATACCATTCGTATCGATATGTACAGCTACCCAGTGTGAACCTGGTTTATCATCCGCATCCAAATTGCATATTATATACGTTGGTACATGTGTATACATAGGTAGTCTATTAGCAGCATAAACATTATTTTCTAGACTGGGATGAATCTTTTTCATATGTTTTTGTAATTCTAGTGTATCCATGATATTACTGTTATTAGCAGATTATTACAGTACCAATCTATTCAATGGTTGTCATAGGAATGTTCAATTATAGTGATTTGTAAATATTAAATCGCATTCTTTGTGGGAGTCACAAAGCTTAGGATTATCATTTTGCTGCAGCTAATTTAAAGTTTGTTATATGGGTCTGATTATATTAAATAAAACACTTTGAGTACATAGACATTTTTAATTAACTGATCAACACAATAATTATTAAATAAATAAATTAAATACAGACATATTATTATCAAAATACCATTTTCTAATACACACAGCATTATTCAATGCACAATTCAATTTATGGTTCACACAATTAAAATCAGTTTTATTTTTACAGAACTTTTTTTTTAATGTCGCAAAATTAGGACATCCCTTCTCACCTATGTCAATCACTTCACAGTTTGCACATAACTCTTTAATCCACGTAATCTTTTCCAAACCCTTTGTCATAATTTTTTTATTTTCTAAATATGGTAAAATAACACGTTTAAACTCTTTGTAGTCTATGTAGCCTTCACTCCAGTAAATTCCTCGATTTCTTTCTAACCATCTCACCTGCTTTTTTTCTTCTAGTGTTAGGTAATGGAATGAATATGGTGGTTTCACCAAGAACGTCTGTGTATGATCATGACTCGCAATGGCCAATTCTTTGATAATAAAATGATTTAAAGAATCTTTAAATCCTTGATAGTATATTGCATACAATTTGTTTTATTTAATTTTATAATGTTATCTTTAGTTACACACACACAAAATGCATTAAACATAACACATATATCTAAAACACAACACACATTATAATCCTAACTACTATAGTCTACAGTAACATTTCTATTTTTATCTATTTCAATAATATTATCAAACTCAGCATAAACAATACAGTTAATTGTTTGTATTAGTGAGGATTCAAATCGTACTTCTAATCTTACACTACCATGCTTTATGAGATTCCAATGGGCTGATGAGTTAGCTGATAAATCAGGAGTTAAATCAAATGCTAAAAGACAGTAACCTTTGGCATACTGTTCACGAGAGATTGCATTTCCTTCATTAAGAAAGTGAATACCAGTCCCCGAGAATAGAGTATGATATGCTGATGTAAATATATTATTATTAAAAGATGGTTGCAAAGCTTTGGAAGGTATTTGTTGACCATCAATATATAAGCTGAAAGAGTTAATACCATAGTTTTCAAAGTTAAATGGATTTTTAGTAAGTGAACCATTAAATGCAGAATTATTCACAAAACCAATAATACATCTTTTGGGTACCTGTCCTAAGAATATATTATCAAGAGTTTTTCCTTGAACACCCGATGCAATTGTTAAAACTTTAACTTCAGCACGAGTAATAGGATATTTAGCAGTGGTAGAAGCTAAAACTTTCTGATGTGCGAGTAATACACTTGGATTAATTCGTGCTCTTCGAACAATAAGAGTTGCGTCCGTAATGCAAACTTTAAACTTTACATCATTTGACCCAGCAATTAAATTAAAACTCTCTCTTGACCGAACTAATTTTACACTCATTTCAACGCCATTAATTAAAAATTTATCTTGATTGAAAATGTCACCATGAAGATGACCAATCATTTCTATTTCCCTGCTTTCATTAACTAATTCCTGTCTTTTAACAAATCCTATGTTTTTACCATCTGTGGAATCCATTTTTCCTGCTGTATCATCATACCAAAGACTACAAGTAAGATGAGATTGTTTAGCAGCAGGAGCATAGTTTAAAAGGGTTTCCATGTATGCTCGATAGGCATAGGTATTATTAGGTGGTGATACAAGTTTTTGGTTTAAATAAACATCGAGTTGACTAAAAAGTGAATGCAACCAATTATTTACAGGTGCTACTGCTGTAGCTGATATCAAGTTTGTTGAATCTTGATTTAATACTTTTGCCTTTATGTGGAGTAATGTATGAGACAAATCTATGTAGTCATCGCCTGTTCCAGGAACTTGAAACTCGATAGGTCCATCATCAGCAAGAGATGAAATTGGTTTATAGTGAATCCACAATCCATTTTCAATGCTTGTTTGTGTAGACGGTAATGCAAACAAATCTAATTCTGACTTAACGCACTCACAAGAATGATTATGAAGGAAAGACATACTTAATTTGAAAATATATCTTTGATGTTTTTTGGTTTTAGACCAAGTTTTTTCGTAGCTTTCACTTTAGCTGTTAGTGGTGGAATGAACGAGGCCAATCGTTTTCTTTTACTTATATACCCAGATCCTGTCATGTTAAATCGATCAATTTTGTCATCAGCCTTTCGTTTTAAGTTTGTACTAACTTGCTTTAGACGATCTTTTATTGAGGCTTCCATAGGACGGGCTTGAACCATATCCGATAAAAGTCCTACTCCAGCGTTTAATGCCTCCTTACCAACCACTCGAGCACCACTTGAAAGTAAAGGTAAAACTGATCTAAATAACCCTCCTAAGAAGCTCCCAATACCATGACCGCGTTGGTATGGTGAACCCTTATAAATTACTCCAACTCCTGATCCAGCTTGATGTGAATAATAATTTTCATATGGACATTTATGATGATCATGAGGAGAATACATTATTATAATTTGCGGAAATGTAGTTTAACACACACGGTTCCAAACTGGAATGGTATTTTTTGTCCTGTGCTCGATCTTATATCTATTTCCAGCGTATCGAACTCTCTTCGCATAACAGGTAAGTAGTGAGGTGGAGAGAAAATGTACATTTTATTCGCACCATAAATGTATTTTGAAGGATCTAATGAAATGACTCTTAATAGTGGAGTCATAACATCACCCACAATCTGAGGATCGATAATGTCGCAATATAGAAATAGTTGAGATGGTAACCCTAAGTGTAAATTAGCAGGACACTTCCCAAAATTTCTGTCTAGGAGATTTGTATTTGGTTCATAACCTAGTTGTAAACTTAATTTGGGTGATAATGTTACGGATGTTATATTTTTATCCAAAACAGAAACAGACACAAATTTTGTTATTTCATCATAACGAAATTTCAAGCTCTCTCTGATACCATTTAACGCTCTTAAAATATGTTCAACGTTATCGTAGTTGGTAGCGGGAATATGTTTTTTGTAGTACACTGTTGATGGTTTATCTTCATTAGGCATTAACATGGTTTTTGTGATGTATACAACATTTTCATGATCTTGAACAGTAAACATGGTGCATGGATATTGAAACTCGACAACTCCAACCGCCCATTCACCTTCTAATTTCATAGCTTTTGGTAATTTTGTTGAAAAATTTGTGGTCTTGTTATCAGGAAAGTATTCCATTGAACTATTGCTGAGCAAAGTTAAATAAAAACTTTCTTTATTCATATTTCTTTTAAACTAGAAGCTAAAATCCAACTGTTAAATTTATCTGGATAACCTTTCCACTTCACTAATACTTCTTTTCTGTTACCCGAATAACGAGTGCCAATTATTTTATCTATTTTATATTGTGAGGTGGGGTTGTAAGTGACCTTCTGTAATTCTCTTTCATAAAAAGTACCAACTATTGGTTCATTTTGTAAATCTGTTATTGTATAAACAACCCATGGAGATCTATCAATTATTGAAGATATAATAAATATTTCATCACTCCAATTTGATTCATATCCTTTTTGGAAAACATGTTTATATTTAGTTATTCGAACATAATCACCCACGTTGAAATTTGGTTTTGGATTTTCTAGAGAAAGTTTGTTTGACCCTCTATCATAAAGATTAGTCCAAACTGTCATAATATTGTTGGAACTTACATCACATGGGCACATCTTAATACTCGAGTGAATGCTGTGATTATAAGAGTATATTAAATCTTGTAAAACATCTATATATCTATAAGTATTATTATGAGTGAAATAACGCCACATTTTCATTTTTAGAGTTCTTTGAAATCGTTCAACAATACTAGCCTTAATATCAGGATTGTTAGTGGTATAGTAATTTATCTTTTTGGATTTAAAGTATTTTTGTACATCTTTTGAAACAAATTCTGTACCTTTATCAGATTGTATGTGAGTAGGTGTTGTATTACTTTCAGTAAATATACTTTCAAAACATTCTTTAGTTGTTTCTGAGTTTTTCTTTTTCATTGGTCTTGCAAAAGCATATTTACTAAATACATCAATAACACAAAGTATGTAGTTGAAACCATCATTATATTGAGAATAAGTTCGCATATCACTTAAATCAGCTTGCCACAGCTCATTAATATTTGATAGAATGTACTTATTACGCGGGAATTTTTTCCGAATGGGTTTATGTAATGTATATGTTTCTTGTGATTGTAACCATTCCTTTGCTTGCTTTTTATCCATTTTACCCTTCATAGCTTTTGATAATTTATCAATACTACCAAAACCAGCGGGGTTAGATGGATCATAATAAATCCTGTTAATTTCTTCTAGTACGGGGTCCATTTTTCCCAATCGATCTTTTTATGTATTTTAGTTATAGATCTTTTATCTCCACTGCTCGGTGTAGAAAACTCTTGAACTTCAATCTCAGAGGTTTTGTTCAGATCTTTTACTTGAAGTTGGTTAATAAACTCACATCTCTTTGGATTTCCAATATAAGTAAGTGGTACTTTAATATCTTTTAATGCTTTAGCAAATCTATCCCACCCTATCGGATCACTTTTTTTTAAGGGTCTAAGTGAATCATTTATTAAATCAACAATATTACTTCCTGGAATTTTTTCATTATCAATTATGACTGTGCCTTCATTATCCCAACGTATTTTACTTTTACTTGTTCCAATTAAGTTTAATAATGACTCACCTTTTTTATTATAAGTTTTTGGTATTAAACTGAGTATTTGTGTTGATGAATACAGTGGATTTGCCTCACTTTCTATACTTTTAATAGATCCTTTCTCCTCCAACAAAGATTCAGCATCAACTGAACTTTTTAGATCTCTATCTTTATTTTTAAAACCAATTTTAGACCCATTTGAATCTTCATTAGATGTATCAGAATAAATTGGTAATCTGAGTGGTTGACGATCCTCTTCGGTAAAGTGAAGGTATCTTTGTAGTGTTTGTAAATATAACATCCACTTCTTTCGGTCTTCCGTCTTACTATTCATAATATTTTGCATTTCAATATCTAATCGAGACAAATTACTAGTAACCTTATTTTCTTGTTTTAATTTTTCAATCAATCCCGGTTCAATAAGTATCATTTTCTTAGCATTTTCCATGTTAACTGGCTAGTCCACTTACTAATCCACTCAATATTGCACCTAATATTATTGGTAAGAAAGCCCCTCCTTTTTGTATAATAATACTTTTTCTTAGTTTATGTTTACACTTATGCACCAGTTTACGGAGTATATTTTTGTGTTTATTCAATTTTTGTTTATCTTGATCTTTAAGAGGTATCTTTCCTTGTAAAACGTTATGAATACATTCACAAATACAATTTATTTCTTCTTCATCACACGTTTTAAGTAACGCTCTTTGATATTTTGGTTTAAGCGTATGCAAAGCGTTTAGCAAATGTTTATGCGTTGTGAGTCGACGATGCATCATTTAGAAATGATTTGAATTGTTTGATTCTTGGTGTATTTAAACTGCAAAGCGTTTAGCAAATGTTTATGCGTTGTGAGTCGACGATGTATCATTTAGAAATGATTTGAATTGTTTGATTCTTGGTGTATTTAAACTCTTTCGTGGGGACGTAGACTGTGCAGTAACCATTAAATGGGAATACATTTGTCTTGATACGACAAAAATCATTTGTATTCTGTTTTAAATCTACCATTAAATATCCATGCGCTTCTAAAGTTGCATCCCTGTAGGCGTCTTCAATGAATTTTGGGTTATCTGGTGACACTTGTCGTGCTAAATATCTTATTTGAGTTTTATCTCGAGGGTTTTTAAAATAAATTATATAACTTGAGTTTAAAGAAATGTCTCTTTGACCTTTACCTTGATGAAATAAATTTTGTGTTAAATAAAATACACTAAGATTCCTGTGATGACTACCTTTTGTAAATATATCCACAATTCTTCCATCAGACTCTCTCATTAGATCATCAATAATAATAAGGTGTGGGTTTTCACCATCAAACATATTAAGATTTGGAATTCCTTGATGATAGTTAACATTTGGTAAATTATTTAAAGCCTGCATTTCATCAAAGCACCATGTGATCTGATTAAAATCACAATTACATATTTCTTTAACTGATTTTATGAAATTTGTTACAAAATTTGACTTCCCACATCCACTTGGTCCTGCCACAATAGCAGTAAACGGATGGATAAAGTGAAACATTTCACACGTCTAGAGTTTTAAAGGGATGAAATAAAAATGAAAATTTTGGTGTAAAAATTAAATATATATATATATTGCTAAAATTATATAAAACATGTAATTTGTGAAAAACAGAATGATCTGTATACTATTTCTAACACAATTAGTACTTATCAGAATTTCACAATCACCTCAACGTCAAATTTAAGCACACAAATAAAAACTACAATTATTTTACATTATTTACAATCAAACAATAAATTTTAAATATGTAATAAACTATTATATAACATTACAGTAATATCATAATTTTACAATCAGTACAAAATTTGTATATACACACAGAAATAAAAGTAAAAAGTATTACACTTAGCGTAATTTATAATGTCCCCAAGCCAATGTATCAATGTTGTTGTTCATAATACATCGTTTGGTATCATTATATGATAAAGATGTTTTATTTATTTTTTGTGTAAAAATAGTGTGTTTGATTGACTTAAATCGAAGCATACTACAATATAATACATTTTTATTAAACAAACACGATTTGTAATTTTCCATATTCATTTTTTTGGTAACACTTTTGTTAACCCCTTTTGCCTTTGCTATAAATTTATCTTCTATTTCTAAGGCATACATTTTTGATCGCAACCCTACAAATTCCTTCAATACTTTACCATTATTCTCATCTTTAAAAAAACCTAACTTTTTTTTATTTATTTTTGGATATCCGTAAATATTATTTTCCGGGTAATCTGATGTATCGAAATAGTGAAGTAGATCTGGTTTTATATCCTCATAAAAATTGTCTGTAAAAATTTGATATATC
This sequence comes from Aporophyla lueneburgensis, assembly GCA_932294355.1. Taxonomy (NCBI): domain Eukaryota; kingdom Metazoa; phylum Arthropoda; class Insecta; order Lepidoptera; family Noctuidae; genus Aporophyla; species Aporophyla lueneburgensis. The sequence goes on along the minus strand of OW028746.1, from coordinate 11,472,313 downwards.
AAACTATCGGTATCGGTGTACAATAACTTAATTTTATTATGAAACTTTTTAATCATGTAGTTATAATGAAATTCATACATAAGGGTCTTAGATATATCTAAAATACAAAATCCTAAATAAATCGGCTTATCATAAATTAATTTTGTTTTGTGTAATTGTATTGCAACTAAATGTTCTGAAAATATTGATAAACTATGGAATTCTGGTTTTGCAATCCAATCCTGAGCACCTAAAACTTTACCACGATTATCCCAGTGAGTTAGTAGTTTAACGTTTACTCTTTTTTCAATATTTTCCATAGTCTTACCGAAGACAGAATTGTTCATTAATTTAAAAAAGTCTTTTTCAAAGTTTGATGTAGCTAACGTTCTCAAACTAGTATTTAAGTCTATGTATTTCTTTAACCAAGAACTCTGTTTAAATTTTAAAATTCTATGTACTTTAATTAATTTAATCCCCATTTCAATGCATTGTTTTAAATTCCTGTAGTGAATGATGTATTTATTTTTATTATTTAAATTAGGAACTAATTTAGTTTCTTTAGTATTACCCACACATATGTTTTCAGGACATAACGGAAAGTCAGAATGCAAATTATGAAGTTCATCAGGATATTCCAAATCAACTTCTAAAACATAACCGAAATCAGAGTTATCCGACACATTATAATCTGTATTAGAATCTATCCATTCGAAACCACCAACAGGAAGAGATTGAGACATTGCCCAACCATATAAATTATTCGCATCAAAATATGTTAGATATGAATTAGGTTTTTCACTTTCATAATCTTCCATGAATTTATTATTTGCTCTAGCAAAACGATTGCTACACTGAGATACACCCCCTCTAATACCAGCTTTAAAAAAAGCAATTTTGTCATAGTCCGTTAACAATTCTAATTCTATTTTGGTAAATTTTAACATTGCATCCCAACTTAAACCTGGGGCAGTATAGTAATGAGCAGGATCTAATCCATAAGTTTTAATACAAAGCTTTCTAAAGTTTTCGAATACATCAGTCAAAAGTAAAACATCCGTTTTTAAATATAAATTGGAATAATCAGACATACTACTACACTTAAAATGTTGCCAAATATCTTTTGCGTGATTATAATCATCATTTGAAATATTTGAATCTGTGAGTGAACTATAAAATTGGTGTTGATCAGGAAGTGATGGATGTTTCAAGCAATCACTATTACACATAAATTCATAAGGATAAATACCTTTCCGTCTTAAACGTGAAAAATCTTCATTATTAGGATAGTTCCTTTTTAGTTCTGTAAACTGATCATCATTAAGATTTTTAGCTAGTTGATCTAAACTACACGATAAAAATTTCAATGAATCTATGAATCTTAAACTTACTGGTTGATTATTTATTGTTAACTGTTTTGAAAATGATATGTATCGTTCTTTATTTTGTGGAATAACTTCAACTTTGTCATCATCGAGGTTTAATGCATGGATAATGAAATGAGCATCGTAATGACTGAGGTTATGTAAAAATATTGGAATATGACGAGGGGTTCTGTACTTAGAACTACACACTTGATGTGCAACACCCCTAAAACTGCCAGTGTGCCAATCAAAATCGTAAAAAAGATCTTCATTTAACTCAGTTTCACAAATATGACATATGTTTGAATTTGAAATTTTAATTTTATCTTCATCTGATAATGGAACGAGACATTTTTGGAAACTATTTTTTTTAAATATTGTTTTCACATCTTCACAAAGGCGATTCATAAACACTTGTGCACAGTTTGACCCACTATACGTCTCATATTTTGATAATCTGTTATCATATGAACATTTAATGTAATATCCAAAACTATACACTTCATGTTTTTGAATATTAATTGTACTAGGCTTGGATGGATCGTTACTACATGATTCTATTGGGTTCAAAAATGCCTCAAAGTCTGCATAAACCACAAAGGGCATTTTCAACTTTTTCACGAATTTATCAAATTTTAATTTATTATTTGAGGTTGCTTTACCAAACCAATCCTTTTTGGAATCCTCACCGTTTGGTAATTCCGTACAAATGTGAGCGCAATCATATTGTTGATGGTTATTAAGTCTTTCCTCCGATGGGAAATGAAGTAAACATGAATCACATATATAAACTGCACAATGATGTCTTGATATTTGTGAACTAACTAATCGCGATAAGTTTTTAATATAACAGTAATGATTGTTAGTACCATTCGATATATATAGTAGGTTAATATGATTAGGTGTACGACATTTTGTTAAATATAAAGGACCTACAACAGAATTACACTTTTTTTCTTTATTATACTCTAAGCCAAAAACATTAATACTAATATTGTTTAATTTCTCTACTTTTGATATATCTGCAATTATAACCGGAAAAGAAATACCAGTAAATTTTAGTTTATTTCCATGAATTGCGTAAGATGCTACCCGATCTACACTTTTACATACAGGATATAAACCAGAGAGTAATGCCCATTTGAAACACATATTATCATTATTTTTAACATTGATTACAGCTTTTTTTGATTTAATATCTTGAGGAAGGTCGATATATGAACTACCACGTAGGGGGTTGAATTTGTTAACATTCATATCTATGTATTTAATTTGATTAAGACTCCAACCACTATCTTTTTTTTCAAATTGACAAATTTTACCGACTACAGTGTCTATTAATGATGAATAAAAAATATTTAAGTCATCTCCCTGACAAATTATGTAATTAAACGTTTGAAAATCAAACGTATTTTTAATATCTTTAGTTTGTTGTATGAAATCAGCATGCAATATGAAGTTTATTTTAAAAATTGTATGTTGTTGAATACATTCATTTATCAAAAATAAGATATCAATTTTTAGCGAATTTAAAAACGATTCCGGTGTTTCAAAATATTGTCCCGATTGAAGTGTTTTACTATTAATTCTATATGTTAAAATTCGATTGCCAAAAGCGGTTTCAACAACTGTAACATTTGTTAATGAATTATGTGATTTTAAAAGATTATTTTTATGTGAATTGCTTTTTAAATGGTTGTTTAGATACCTTTTATTAATATAAACATGACATGTATCACATTCCACCTTATTGTTGTCCACATCATTGATTTCAATTGATGATGTAGAAGCTCCTTCATCAAATTTTGCTTTCTTGGTAACCTTATTTTCATCAGTAGTGATACCTCGTTTGATACCTCTTCCAACTTGTTGTTGACTGTAACAAAAAGAAAATTATTAGACAAATCTTAAAATAAAACATTACTACAATAATATTTCTTATTGAGTTTGTACTTCTAATACTTACATCAACTTTGTTTCAACCATCAAACATTGATTATACAACTCATCATCATACGATGAATCGAACAGTTCATGCTTCTCTATTTCATCACAAACTTTAGACAGCTCCTGATTGAATTCGCTGTTGGATTGTTCTATATTCTCTTCAATGGGCGCGGAAAAGAAAGCACTGGTGCACATTTCACTGAAGTTTTCCATCTTTATAATAAAGAAGAAAGTATGTAGCACAGTAAGTAACAGTTAAGTGTTGGTAGAGCAACTGATACCCAATTTCAAATAATGTCCAATATTCATAGTCTAACAAAGGATTAGGAAAGTCATGTAAAATCTAATGAGTACACAGAAGTACTTTAAGTAAACAGAATCACATTCACTAATCCACTAATGAGTGTCATTGTTAAAAAAGTATTTTTTAACTTTTTCACTTTCTGCTATTGTCTTTGTAATATTGTATACGAGGCCGTTTGTGTTGTCGTAGATGCTATCCTTATTATTCTTTATGTAATATTTAATCCTCGTGGTAGCGTGCTTCCAGTGATCACTAGTTGGAATCTTGGATAGTTTCTTCATATCATACATTTCAATTTTTATGAGATGCGTCGCTTGGTCTCCGTCGTCAGAATTTGTAGAGATGTATGATACGCCATCTCTAGCAGCTCGTGTCACAGTCGAGGATAGCAGCTTCTTCCTTTTTATTTTTGGTACCACTTCAAAAAATTGATCAATCGGTTGCGATTTCCTTTTTCCACCATCGTCTGTGTTATTAACGACGATGTCATCACTCTCTTCTTCGTGTTGAGGAGAGAGTGGCGAGTAGTAATACTGTTTATAGGTATTTTCATTATCGTCTGCGAAGCTGAATGATCTCTGCAACAACAGAGTTATCACGTTAATATCAATTTGTTTACACTTAATCACACACGTTAGGAAACAACAACAGAAATACAAGTAAGTTTGTCAATAGAATAAACACTTACCTCCATGGCCATTGATGCGTTGAAGTAACACAAGCGTAGTATTGGTTGACGTATACAATGCACTGTGGTCAAACGACCATAGACTGACTGCATGACTGCAACTGTTCGATCTTATATAGCACCATTCTTATCTAAAGCAAATTACTAAGTACAACGAAACTGATTGTAACTCTATGAGTCAACAAACTTATCTCACGTTCCTTATTCTTATCTAAAGCAAATTACTAAGTACAACGAAACTGATTGTAACTCTATGAGTCAACAAACTTATCTCACGTTCCTTCGCAACAGGCATCAACCTGCTTTGTGACTCCCACAAAGAATGCGATTTAATATTTACAACGAGCAATACACCAGATTTCAACAGTCGTATTACGGACGTCGACCGGAACCCATATTAAGCGAAAAACAGTTTAGAGATTTAGCACCGCTGTTTGTCATTGATTGCTCTAGACAAGTGGATAATCTAAAGACAGGGCCAGTTGTGGACGTGAGAGTAGAAATTGAAAGTGATTCGGAGATACCAGATCAAACTTCAGCATATTGTCTCATTCTGAACGATTGCATTGTTGAATACAAACCATTAAGTAACATTGTTAAGAAGATATCATGAAGACGGACACCCTTATAGTGGAACTCCAAGGATTTAAAGATTCTTTAAATCATTTTATTATCAAAGAATTGGCCATTGCGAGTCATGATCATACACAGACGTTCTTGGTGAAACCACCATATTCATTCCATTACCTAACACTAGAAGAAAAAAAGCAGGTGAGATGGTTAGAAAGAAATCGAGGAATTTACTGGAGTGAAGGCTACATAGACTACAAAGAGTTTAAACGTGTTATTTTACCATATTTAGAAAATAAAAAAATTATGACAAAGGGTTTGGAAAAGATTACGTGGATTAAAGAGTTATGTGCAAACTGTGAAGTGATTGACATAGGTGAGAAGGGATGTCCTAATTTTGCGACATTAAAAAAAAAGTTCTGTAAAAATAAAACTGATTTTAATTGTGTGAACCATAAATTGAATTGTGCATTGAATAATGCTGTGTGTATTAGAAAATGGTATTTTGATAATAATATGTCTGTATTTAATTTATTTATTTAATAATTATTGTGTTGATCAGTTAATTAAAAATGTCTATGTACTCAAAGTGTTTTATTTAATATAATCAGACCCATATAACAAACTTTAAATTAGCTGCAGCAAAATGATAATCCTAAGCTTTGTGACTCCCACAAAGAATGCGATTTAATATTTACAAATCACTATAATTGAACATTCCTATGACAACCATTGAATAGATTGGTACTGTAATAATCTGCTAATAACAGTAATATCATGGATACACTAGAATTACAAAAACATATGAAAAAGATTCATCCCAGTCTAGAAAATAATGTTTATGCTGCTAATAGACTACCTATGTATACACATGTACCAACGTATATAATATGCAATTTGGATGCGGATGATAAACCAGGTTCACACTGGGTAGCTGTACATATCGATACGAATGGTATCGGTCAATATTTTGATTCATATGGACGAACACCTGAGCGATATCATCTCCAGTTTTTGAAAAGGAATTGTAAGAGATGGGACTGGAATGTTGATAGGATTCAGAATGATTGGACTTCAGTTTGTGGTGAATATTGCTTAATGTATTTGCTATTTAAGTTTCAGGGATGTTCAATGCATAGTTTTACGAACATATTTACAGGGAACACACTGCACAATGATATTTTTGTGGATGAGATCTTCCGCTCATATTTTGTAGAAAAAAGTAATAAAATATTGAAATAAAAATGAATGTGTTTTATTGATGACATAGAAAAGCAGACATACAATGAGTAATAGATAAGAACGCCAAATCAACCGTAGGGCAACAGATTCGTGGGTTCTGGCGCAACGTAATGAGGTGTTCGAAGTATAATAGATAAAAGGATTAGGCGAACAATGGAATGCTAATGAGGGTGCAGGACCACCGGAAATCAATGAGATAACAGTTAATTGATTTGCATAACTCCAGAACCACGCATCCTACGCTAAAATGGACCGCAGATTTGAGATCAGAGCACACCAAAACCTTTTTTTTTTTTTTTTTTTTTTTTTTTTTTTTTTTTTTTTTTTTTTTTACGATGGGTGCTACAGATTCGCGGGCTCTGGCGCAAGCGCGGGCTCTGGCGCTTGCGCCAGAATCCGCGAATCACAACTACTAGCGAATATCACAGTTTATTTGATCCGTTCTTATTTCATTCAGCAGTTCTAATTTCAAACTTTTGACGAATCTATAGAAAGACAAACAAACGCAGATTGGAGTTGAACGAGTGTTCCGTACAATCAGCTCAGAGCTTAACAAAAGTTTACTATTTTGAACGAGCTTCATTCTTTCCAGTACCTACTTAGTGGTTATTTTTACTATAATAGTCGTTACACGGGTGGCAGCAACATCGACGCATAAATGGTAACCATGAATTCAGCACATGATGCTAGATCCTGTAGCGTGTTGACTTCAGTAATCATATTTAAAAAATCTGCTGTTCCAATAAATAGACAAGTGACGTACGCGGTCAAATGGAACAGCTATGCCGGTGATCACATTCATGTACATAATTCACGATAACAGGTTGCGAGATGATATCCCTGCCTCCGGGTATACGTAACTACCCACAATCATCATAATCAGCCCATAATGTTCCCACTGCTGGGACACAGGCCTCCTCTCTGTGAGAGGGAATGGACCGTAATCCTTCACGCGTGCCCAGTGCGGGTTAGTAGGTGACACATGTTTTCGAATTTTTGGTTCTAGGACATGCCAGTTTTCACACGATATTTTCCTTCACCGTTTTGAGAGCAATGGTGATGAAATAATTTACACAAAGTAAAGCACTAATCTGGGTTGAAACCTACGACCTACCAACTCGTAAGTCGTAGTCGTTACCACTGGGCCATCATTGCTCTCACCTACCCACAATACCTACACCTTTTAGCACTTGTGTTCTGTGTCAGTCAACTAGACTAAAACTTATTACGCGTGGTACTGAACCTCTGTGCTGAACCTTTGAATCAGCAGATAAAGATTTCTTTCTCCTTACAGTACAGGTTTAATTAGTTGTCGCCTTTAGAAAATGACCCGTAGATAACACACAGACAAACAGACACCGAAGTGGTTCAAAAAGCATTCCGATTTGACTTTCACCACGGAACACTAATTATTAAACTTTCCTGTAACTCCAACTTTATTTCTCAGTCGTTTTATTTATATTCTGTATTAAAATAACCGGATAGCGAGATTTAGAGACGAAACTTGAAACTGGATCATTCAAAGTCATGAAACCAAATATTAATTTAACTAACATTAAATTGACCCGACCTAAATATTTAAGTTTCATGATAATTTAGTGATCTTGAGCCAGAATCTTTAAGGGAGGCTTCAACTATTAAGTGAATACTAACACTTAAAACTTAATGGATATAGCTACAGCTTATCTAGAATTTAAGCAAACCCTTCGGGCAATCTAAACAGTTTAATAATTATAAGACAAGAGACCTACATTAAAAGCCATATAGACCAAAATCCAAGTGAAAATTGTTTTCACATGGCATTAACATTGACGTCATTATGCAACATCGGACATTCCATATTATTAGGGGATACATTCTTGTACCAAACAAATCAAACGCTATCGTTTGATTTACTTACATATGTACCCGCATACTTACGTTCCTATTTACTTACTTTGTTGAAATCTAAGTCTACGAGGTTAGTTCATAGGATGACTGAACAAACCTCTTAGGATCACTTTGTAGTCCGTCTGTCTGTCACTCTGTCAAGCTCCTTTTGGTCAGGAACCCCGTATCAAGTTGAAATTAATATCAAATATTAGCTCTACGATGATAACGACTATAAGAGTAGAGGGAGACCAAAGAAACGATGGATGGAGTGTGTGAATGATATGGATAGAAAGAGGGTGACTACTGAGATGACGACTAATAGAGAAGTGTAGAAGAGAAAGACATGTTGCGCCGACCCCAAATAAATTGGAATAAGGGCAGGGAAATGATGTTGATTTGGCTCTACGCTTTCCCTTAGTGCTCTAAAAACATCAAGCTTGTAAGTAAAAAGAATAAAAAATACGGCGGTAAAAATACGGCGGGTTAAAAATACGGCGGGTTAAAAAATGCGACATATTTTGATACTCTTCCCGTCGACCTAGAATCATGAAATTTGGCAAGAAACAAGTTCTCACAGCAAAAGTAAAGGAAATAGTTCCGTCCGAAAATCGTTAATTTGTACTATTATCACTTTTTGCGATAACAAACTTACATTTCGAGTTGGAGACTTGACCGTGACGTATATAGATGTAAGTATGGAAACATGTATTTCAACTATAATGTTAAGTTTGTTTTTTGGGATAAATTAATTCTTCATTGCATAAATGAAACATGAGGTACAAAGTTTCACATTTATACAATTTGTTGGATTTTAATTTTATTCTAGTACTTTGCGATGCTCAGATATGCGACAGATTTGGCAGGGAAAGTTTCATTTTAGTCCAGCAGCTGTGTGGCCAATGTCCCATATTTATGTTTTGGACAAAAATATAGATCTCCTTATATGGTCTGTAAGTTTAACACCTAGTATACTTCGAACGGAAGAAGATGTAAACTTTTTACATGCTTTATATTAGCTTCATTTGTATGTTTGTTTGTATGTTTGTTTGTAACCGACTCCTTATAGCGCAATTTTGGCCCACTCGACCAGACTTCATTCAAAATTTGTACACCTGTCGAAGACCGATGACAACGCAATAATTTCATAAATTTGTGCTATTATCTTCGCCAGGGTTACTAGGACAGCAAAAAACTGTCTTCGAAAACTACGCTGACATACGTCACAAACTACTCTGACATACGTCTCAAAATTCGAAACTCCCTAAAAAATAGGAAATAAATAATAGTTTAAAATAGCTAAAAAACACGCTTCCATAGAAAATCAAACTAAAAAGTAGAAAATAATGGAAAAAAGCGTGGGGTGCTTGATATCAATAAAAAAATACCTTAAAAAGCAGTTTTTTAGTTTTTTTAAACTATTATTTTTAAATGGTGTGTTGACGTAAAATGTTCCGCATATCATAGACTGCCAAGAGAACGAACAAATCTATCCTTGAACAACTGCGCCTAAGAGACTTTCCACTGAAGGAGATGGGATGTCCACTGAAGGTGACTCGGTTACTTTAGTCACATTGCCAGTAAAGAGCATAACCTTGAAAAGTTGGCGGTGATGGGCAAAGTAGACTGTCCCGGTCACCTAACCTTTGATCTGACCAAGGAATCGCCCTTACTGGACTGTCTGTTTCGACAGCCATGAGAGAAGCCGAAAGAACTAAACGAAGTGGAAGAAGAGCATATATAAAGTAACGAATACCTTTCAGTAACACGACCTAAAGTAATGAAGTACGCAATCAAGAAGACACTTGATTCCATACCTAATTGGCAGACTCCAAGTGCGGTCTTTTGTCGCTTTGTTAGAGACCATTTTTGCGCTCCGCAGACGAGGGTGGGAAACGCATATGTCGTGTTAAAATTTCCTGTAATTAACTTCAGTTAAAAAGGCTTATAATATTTTTTTAATCTACATAGATTGTAGAGCCATACATTGTATGAGGCATTCAAACCTGACAACTTGACCAAGGCTGTGACATTCAACCGGAATAGATTTACAATCCGACCGCCGTATTTTTAGGGTTCCGTTGCCAAATGGCAAAAAACGGAACCCTTATAGATTCGTCATGTCTGTCTGTCTGTCTGTCTGTCCGTCCGTATGTCACAGCCATTTTATTCCGAAACTATAAGAGCTATGCTGTTGAAACTTGGTAAGTAGGTGTATTCTGTGAACCGCATTAAGATTTTCACACTAAAATAGAAAAAAAACAATAAATTTTGGGGTTCCCCATACATAGAACTGAAACTCAAAAATGTGTTTTTTCATCAAACCCATACGTGTGGGGTATCTATGAATAGGTCTTCAAAAATGGTAATGAGGTTTCTATTATCATTTTTTTCTAAACTGAATAGTTTGCGCGAGAGACACTTCCAAAGTGGTAAAATGTGTCCCCCCCCCCCCCCGTAACTTCTAAAATAAGAGAATGACAAAACTAAAAAAAATATATGATGTACATTACCATGTAAACTACCAACGAAAATTGGTTTGAACGAGATCGAGTGAGTAGTTTTTTTTTAAAACGTCATAAATCGTAAACCGCAATTTACCTTACATTCAATCAACTGAAATATAAAAATTAAAAAATATATATATTTTTAAACCGAAAATACCTACAGATTTGTACGGAACCCTCGGTGCGCGAGTCCGACTCGCACCTGGCCGGTTTTTTTTTGTTTTATTTCCGACGAATGAAATAAAGATAAGGCCTACAGTGATAGCCGTCAGGATTTATAGTCGACAAATAAAATCGAGCCATTATTGGGGAAGGCTCATCTACCCTAATTGAGAGCCATTTACTTGCTTTCTTTAGCCTATGGTTTCTTTATTGTCTCTCCTTATTACAACTTAGTTTGGGTATGTACTTGATGTATTTGATGTTCATCTATAATTATATAATAAAAAGGTATGTGAGTTTGTGGGGCTGGTGGCTAAGAAATAACAGCTGCTCTGGTCTATTGATTAGGTTAAGCTACGCTTGCCGAGGTCGGTGCGTAGACGGGTGACCATTTGTACATACTGAGAAGTATCCGTGCCTCGAAAAGCATTTTAGGCCGTAAATCATTGCAAAAAGTTACACGTCGTCAGAAACCGTATAGTCTGACCACCGCTCTTACCTGATGGGATGGGGTTTCCTGTTACCGAGTAACTGGGTTATAGGTCAGATAGGCAGTCGCTCCATATAGAATACTGGTATTCAGCTACATCTGGTTAGACTGGAAGCCACCCCCAAAATAGTTGGAAAAAGGCACGCAGATAGTAAGTATGTGGGTTTGTATGAAAAGGGTAATCTGCGGAACTTCTTATCCGATTCCAAAATATTTTTCTCTGATGGGAAGCTACAATATTGCTGAGTGTCATAGAACATAATTTTAAGCGAAAGAAAGTCACGGGCACAAGCTTGTTTAGGTTAATGGAGTTACCTTATTAGTTGTTATAGAGTTTTTGATGTAGATTATTCCTGGTGATTAGGTATTGCTGGTTCTTACGCAAATGTATACTTAAGATTAAAGCGTTTTCTATGAATTTACAAAGACACTAGCTTTTGCCCGCGGCTTCGCCCGTGTGGATGTCGGAAATTAACGCAGATATTTTTCTAAAATCAAAGACTTTTTCTAAAATAAAAGCAGCCTAAGTTACTCCTTATTACATCAGCTACCTGCCAATAAAAGTCCCGTCAACATCGGTCCAGCCATTTCAGAGATTAGCCGGAACAAACAGACAGACAAAAGTTAAAAAAAAAAGATTTTTTGGTGTAAGTACCGTATTTACTTTCATATGCATTAAGTGAAAAGCTGTTAATTTGAAACAGACACTTCAGTTTTATTTATTTGTATAGATTACAGTGCGTTCATTAGAGGTAGTTTGTAACTGCTGGGCCAGGCCTGCTCAGCAGATTAGCAAGTAAGGTTTCTAACCCTTCTCATAATCGTATACTATTACACTCCAAGGAGAAATGTTTTCTCATTAGGACTAGCAAATAGTTTCTTATTTTTTTAATGGAGCTCAACGAAATACTGAAATGTAATGAAAATTATAGTAGGTAGTTGCTTCTTAAGGGGGATGTGGTAAAGTAGCCCACACAATTAAAATTTTCTTCCATGTTTTTCTATTATTATATGAACCTAAAGGGTTGTATTGATGATTTTAATTCTGTAAATACATACTTGTTACTGTCACGAATCATATTTTGTTATGTTTCTGTTCTTTGAAGGATAAAATCAGAAATTAAATTATCCGGAACATAACCCGAGCTATCGACATATCTTGCAGACTAAGCAAACTGAAGTGGCAGTGGGCTGGCCATATTTGTCGAAGGAACCGATTGTTGGTGGAGTAGACGAGTCCTGGAGTGGAGACCGCGTATCGGCAAGCATAGCGTGGGACCCGCCCTTAGCTAGATGGACCGATGACCTTAAAAAACTGGCTGGGGAACACTGGATGCGATGGAGAACAGGGTGTTGCGGCGCAGCCTGGGAGAGGCCTATGCCCAGCAGTGGATTGTGATAGGCTGAATCGATTGATTGTATGATATTTTGATCAACATACAGCCGAACAATGACCTGAAAATTGGAAAACACGTAAGAAAATGTGTATTTCGTGGGGTACCAGGGCGCTTACCCCTTAAGGGACTTTGTCAACAGACCGTTATACGCAAGACATGGGTTCATTGTTTTTGCTAAGGCCGCTGTCACATTGTCACTTGACACTTTGCCATAATCCTCAACTAAACTATTGTGTTAAGCCACCACATTATCCTGTTTAGTTAGTAGCTATGTAAGATAATGGCAAGAGAGAGGAAAAGAGAAAGCATTAGACAAACTGCATGTGTCAGACAAGTCTAGTCATATTTCGCGATTACGATATTTGTCCAATGGAGAAACTTGTTCAGTTCGATGGTCTGTACCACACCCTTAAATTTCCGATACCAGTCGAAATAAAACATAGTTATTTGTTATACAAGAGTGCAAAGTTGTTTTTTAACCGCGTGCTCAATTTTGATGATCAAGCAAGCGAAGGATTCTAAAATTGAATCACGAGCGCAGCGAGTGAATCAAAAATTAGAATCCAGAGCGTTAGCAAGGGAATCAAAAGAGCACGAGGTGAAAAATCTTTGCACTCGAGTGCAACACGTAACCTTTCATCCCACCTCAGCGAGGAAATGACTAAATGCAAAAAGCTCATTTGCGCATTATTAACAGTTTCAGTCAGTTCTGTTGGCGTCAAATAAACTTCTTCGTCGCTAGAATTACTAAATTTAGGTTTTTCACATGTTTTCAAGTTTCTTGTTTTTAACCTAAGGTTTCAACAATATGACGTGAAAAGAAAATGGCGCGCGCAAAGCAAATTAAAAAGTATACCAAGAAGGTTCCGAGTCTGAGTTTTTAATAAATTAAAAAAGGTTGTATGATAAATTCGGCACCATGGAGGTAGAAGTAAATAGGTTTAACGATGTTTTGAATTCACTAGGTTAGTGCACACGATGTTCTAAATCTAGACACGCGGTAGCGTGTCAAGCCAAGTTCAAGTAACAGAACTTGCGAGCAGCACCGTGTGTAATATTACACGAACCATTTGGAGCCACTTTTGACCCCCTCATAACTCACAAACTACTTCACATAAACGTGTCAAATTTGGCTCATTTAGTGAAACTTGCGAGATACATATGTGCTCCAAATTTCATAAACACATCTCAAACGATTATTTAGATATTAACGTCCAAAAATCGTCATTTTTATCACTGACTGACCTATAGATCAAAATTATAACCCAGTTCCAGATGACCTAGAAAGTTCAAATTTGGCAAGCAGATAGGTAATTAGATGAATATAAAGGAATAAATCAGAAACTAGTAAATTTTTATCATTTTATTATAATTTTTCACTTAATTGATTCTATTAGGAACTCTTATAACAAGAACCATTGATGAAAGAAAGAAAGAAAATTTATTTGTCAAACATGCGTTTACATAAACTGACTAGTCAGGCATGCAAGGTATAAAATTAATATGTTGTGAGCGTCCATGTTTTGCCAATAACGGCGTACAAATTTTGTAGGTATAAAAATTACATTTCATTTACATTTACTTAGTTATTTTAAATTTCATTACAAAGTACACAAGAAATAAATAATAACTAATGTTAAGATATTATAGTGAAGTACATTATACTCAAAAATAAATTAAATTATGTCCAGTATGTCCAAAAGTCAATTGATTTAAAATTCGCATTATTAAATTGTTATTCTTAACCATATATATTACATGTCGGAATAGAAAAGTCCTTTTCATTCAAAAAATCTAAAACATTGTAATACACTTTATTAACTAAAAAAATTCTCAGTTTATTTTTAAAAAGTGACAAGGGCAGTTCTCTCCAACTTTTAGGCAATTTATTAAATATCCTAGGAGCCATACAGAAAACACTTTTGCGCATGAGGGCTGTTCTCGCAGTCTGAGAGCATATCCTACTGTTATCGCGCCTGTTACGTGGGACTACTTCATCTAGTCGTTTAAATCGGTGTGGATTTATTTTAACAAATACAGATACCTCTAAAATATACAGACATGGCAAAGTAAGCATTTTATGTTTTTTAAAGTAAGGCACGCAACTATCAGTAGGTTTAATTTTAAATATTGAACGAACGCATCTCTTTTGAGCCTTGAACACCATGTCTTTTTCTGTTGAGTTGCCCCAAAAAATGACACCATAGCGTAGATGGGATTCTGCTAAACCATAGTAAGCTGTAAGTAATGCCTCCACACCTACTATAGACGACAATGTGTGCAGGGCATAGGCAGATTTACTGATTTTCTTGCATAAGATTTCGGTATGTGTTTTCCAATTCAGTTTCTTATCAATGTGGAGCCCTAAAAATTTTGTTGTATCTACCTCTTCTATAGGCTGGTCATCGTAATGTATATTTAAATTACTTTTACTATTAATTCGTTGATTAAAATGTATTAATTTAGTTTTAGTTACGTTAATTTTTAAGTTATTGTCATCTAGCCACTTTACCATTAAATATATAGAATCATTTATGTCACTTTCATAAGTATCAACACTTTTGTAAGGTATCGTTATGGTGCTATCATCGGCAAATAGTGTCAGAGGTTGAGGTTTTAATGGCATTTGGTATTAATTTTGTTATAAATAGGTACCTACTAATAATTTATGTACAAAAAGTAATGATATCCCATAAAAAACATAAATGTGAAATGAGAGCCAAGTTCAATATTATGATATATGCCTTAGTTGTTGACTTCAACGACAAAAGAAGTGAGATCTAAATAGGTGCCAAATTCAATGGTCAGTCCTGAAATTTATTTATAACTACATAAAATATCATTTATGCTTATTACTTAGGATAATATATTGTAGCCAAAGGTCTGACTTGGCTAGTTTTCATATACGAATTATATTATAGCCTTCGCAAGTTTTAAACCTGATACTTGTCGGTTCTTATTTTATTATTCCGAAAATTTGGCTTGCTGGTAGAAACTAGCCATCGAACATAATAATTCGTAAATGAGAACTAGTCAAGTAAGACCTTTGGCTACAATATATTATCCTAAGTTATAAGAATAAATGATATTTTATGTAGTTATAAATAAATTTCAGGACTGACCATTGAATTTGGCACCCATTTAGATCTCACTTCTTTTGTCGTTGAAGTCAACAACTAAGGCATATATCATAATATTGAACTTGGCTCTCATTTCACATTTATGTTTATTATGGGATTCAATTTACTTTATCCTCTAGCGGATAAAAACGGCTTTTGCACTCAGATATCGAAGGGCAAAAATACTACTTCCGAGATGGGAGGATGAAAAAAATGTTTGTATAGTCTAATTCCTGAGGACAGTTGACATTATACAATGACACTAAGGAGCCGAGTAAAACGAAAAGAATATAAAAAGAGCGCTACGAAAAAACGAAGTTATTTTAATGTTATTTTATTCAAAAGGAACAACAAACAGCTACAATACATTGCGAGCTTATACTTTGCAAACAAATCTTTATATGGCAAATAATAGTCAGAGTATCTGTAATTAGAGGAGCGTCGGAACAAAAACCGATAAATCACATTTATGTTTTTTGTGGAAAAATGTAAAAATATGGCCAAGTCTATGGTTTTCTAATTCAGAGTTAAACGAAATTTATCAATCTATTGGTGTTAGCATCACTGTTTGGAAACCTAAATTCTGCATTCGTGACTGTGGTACCTGCTGAGTTATAAAAAAAAAGAAAATGGATATATCGGTTATTGAACAAACCAACTGGATATATCGGTTTTTGATAAAACACTGTAGGATATATCGGTTTTTGATAAAACACTGTAGGATTTATCGGTTTTTGATAGAGCAAGATTAGGTGGTTTCCAATCAAACAACATTATTTAAAATCACATCATACTTTAATATTAATAAAAGCTTAATGGCTATTTAGGCTAAATGAAAAACTTAAACTATTATGGCTATTTCTGGTTCCAGACAATCGCAATTAGATTCATCATCATGTCGTTCATGGTTGTCAAGAACATCTGCTTCTGTATCAACAGGTTCAGTGGAATTTTCACTCAATAATTTTTTGTACCAAGAAAAAGTTTCATCTTTCTCCCAGTCGTCACCAAATTGTTTTACCATGAGAGACTTTACGTCTGCTTTCTTCAGAGCACTTAGACATTTATTTACGTTAAGTGGTGCAATTGACTGAGGATGTGTCTTTCTTGATTTTAAGATGCTAAAACGATTTCTTTCCTGATCAGACTCGTTAACCAAATTGCGAAAGGTTCTTACCTCATATAGAGTTTTAGTTTGTCTCCTTGTTCCTCGTCCCTGAATAACATTATATTTTTTCAAATGAATACGTTTTAAGTCCCTCATTCCTTCGAGCTTTTTATAATATGTTTCCAAAGATTTGACATCCTTCAAGCCCCAGTCTTCTTCCAGCAATAAAACAATCCCATGTCTCTTATAAATTGTTTGGTATTCTTCCTTTTGTGAAATTACCGGAACGGTTTTAACCTCCTTTTCTACTCTGCCGAAAACACGATCGGCGGGTAGAAAACTATGACCGCGTACGGGAAATGTCAAATATATCTCTTTAATATTTTCTGGGGATTCATTGACGAGCCAAAACATAAGACAGTGGACTATATGCGAATTTTTGTTTTGGCCGCCACAGCCATCACAAAATAAACGCAACATTCTTTTGCCCGCTAAATTCAAAGAGTTTAAATGATGTAAAAGTGCCGATCCAACTTCAGTGGCTCCTCTCCCACCTTGATCTTCGGACCATTGATAGAAACGCGGATTTCTTGAGTCCATACCCACGAAACAAAGATTGTAATAACTAATCTGTCGAGAATAAAAAGACTCTTGAATGGGTGTCCGAGGCAATGGTTGGACTTGTTGTAGGTCGAAACAAAAAATTTCTGAGTCAGGATCATCATTTCTGCATAACTTATAGAACGCTTTGGCCCGTAAATTATGAACTCTTTTTTGCACCATCAGAATGCGTTTATCGTCAGGGTCAGTAGCTATTTTTAATTTATTATTTAATAAGATACAAGTGCTATAGGCGTCAGAAGCAGGGCTCTTAAATCCGATGTTAAAATCTTCAGAAAATACCTTCTGGAACATGGTCTTTGTCACACGGAGGTCTTGAGGAACCGAATCATTGTACATTTGCCTTAATTTTCGTTGATTCAAGTCACACGATAAATAAATTCTTCGAGACTTCGCTCTATTATAGTGACTTTCGCTTGCAGGTAATTTTCGTATAAACTGACGTAGACTTTCCTTTTTGGTAGCAGATTTTGCTGACTTTCGGTCGCCACCGCGATTTTCTTTGGGTATGTTTCCGTCAAACACCGTTTTAGCTATGTGATGCAAGCGGTCTTTTTTCAAAGAAAAAGTTTTCATAAACATAGCCTTACAAACTGGTCTATTTTTATTACCTTTGTCTTTGAGAAAGTATGTCGTGCTAATGAGCCAAGTCCTGCGTTTTGATGGTTCTACTTTGCTCTGCCGACGTCGTTCTGGCACGTACGGTGCGATCAGGCGTGTCAATAGACATCCTGATTGACTTTATTTCGCTTATTAAAAAAAAATTGCCTATTTTTTAAGATATAGCGGACAGACATCTTTTTGCATTGAAGCTTATTGGAATTGTGCGAACATGGCCACTCAAAATTTATTGCTAATGGATCAGTATCACGGTACCTTAAACAACCAAATACAAAAATAATGTTAAAACCATGAAAATAAAACACTCGACTTGGTGGGGTCACTACCGTGCCCCCAGATAAATATTGATTAGAGTAAGGGTAAATAAACCTTTAATCCTTTGGTTTACCAATTTCAGACACTTAGACTACACGAACGTTATGTCGGGTTATGTTATTGACGGTTAATTTACTAAAAATAATAATACAAAGGTAAGTACCTATCCTCCCGTTCCAAAGCAGTTCTGCGCTTGCCCTTTGGTTTTTTTCGAGCTCCTTGATTAATGTCTGCTACAACTGGATTACCTAAATCTTCCAACATTATAACTTTACTTGCGAAGAACAATGATAATTTAAAAACATTAAAACATTATGTTACGCTTTGAAAGCCGATAAACACAATAACAATACGTTTTATTTTTCTGCCAAGAAACTGCAACAACATCAATGTCAAGCTATCACCCCTGTCAAATTTAATGCCAAGTAACTGCGACAACGTCAATGTCAAGCTATCACCTGTCAAATTTAAAAATAAGACTAATATTATCCTAAGATTGTTTATGGTTTTGTCATGAGAAAATCGAAATTAGATATATCGATTTTTGACAGAATAAAAAGAGTCATCAATGAAAAATGTTAGGGATTTATCGGTATCTGTTCTGATCGCCATCGTTGATTAGTATAATGTATTTATCGGTTTATGTTCAGATTTGTGTATTTCGCGGACGGATTTAGAGCGGATTTATCAGTTTTTGACCGGGTTACAATGATCATGGAGCAAGATATGTACGAGAACAACCAATTGGCATCATAAAAAAAAAATACAAAATGTGATTTATCGGTTTTTGTTCCGACGCTCCTCCGCAAGAATTTGTATTGAACACACTCAATCATTTTGAAGAACTTTTTGTAGACGCTATAGGATATGTTTTATGTTAAAAGGGCAATTACACGCGTGGTATGTCGCAGGCAGTATATTTATAGTTTTAATAGTTACATTAAATTTTAAATAAATATTTATTTCTCAAGTTTCTCAATGGCATCTACCTGTTTGTCTCTGCGTCATCCAAAGGTTGACTGGCATACGACTATCACATTAAATCCGCCTCTGTATAAGGATGCGTGTGCTTGAACTTATATTAAACTAGCTGCACCTCGCGGTTTCGCTCGCATAACTTTCGACCCCGTGGGTTCGACTTACCTATGCCAGAGAAACACCAAAAAAAAACCAGTTCATTTTCTACTCATGTCCCAGTTTCATCCAAATCCATTTCGTCGTTAAATGTGAAAGCGTAAATGACTAATGATAATCGATTTTATTTCTGCAAGTAGGTTTGTACAAACACTTTTTGCGCAACAATCATACTTCTTTTTAACTAGATGAGGTTAGCATTTCGTATCTGGCTACTCTGAGAAGAAAGGCCGAAACAAACTCAGACATCACAGTCACTCCAGACACAATCTTGGTCAGAACATGTGAAGACCATGTGGATTGATGTCTGAAATGGCATTTTGAGGAAAGACACAGATTGATTGGACCTGTCCAATCATTGCACACATTTATCAGTAATCATGCAACTCAACTCACAACCTAAGGACCTCACGAATTGACGAACAATACCAAAGAAAAGACATTTGTGTTGGCCGCATAAATTACTCAAACTGCCAGACCATGATAAAAACTAAATGAGAAGAAAAAGAAACCATATTTTGGTTTCTTTTTCACAAACAACTTAATAAACAAACATACAAAAAAATCAAATCTATTTTCTACACAATATTAGTTTAGATGAATAATCTAGACACGCGGTAGCGTGTCAAGCCAAGTTCAAGTAACAGAACTTGCGAGCAGCACCGTGTGTAATATTACACGAACCATTTGGAGCCACTTTTGACCCCCTCATAACTCACAAACTACTTCACATAAACGTGTCAAATTTGGCTCATTTAGTGAAACTTGCGAGATACATATGTGCTCCAAATTTCATAAACACATCTCAAACGATTATTTAGATATTAACGTCCAAAAATCGTCATTTTTATCACTGACTGACCTATAGATCAAAATTATAACCCAGTTCCAGATGACCTAGAAAGTTCAAATTTGGCAAGCAGATAGGTAATTAGATGAATATAAAGGAATAAATCAGAAACTAGTAAATTTTTATCATTTTATTATAATTTTTCACTTAATTGATTCTATTAGGAACTCTTATAACAAGAACCATTGATGAAAGAAAGAAAGAAAATTTATTTGTCAAACATGCGTTTACATAAACTGACTAGTCAGGCATGCAAGGTATAAAATTAATATGTTGTGAGCGTCCATGTTTTGCCAATAACGGCGTACAAATTTTGTAGGTATAAAAATTACATTTCATTTACATTTACTTAGTTATTTTAAATTTCATTACAAAGTACACAAGAAATAAATAATAACTAATGTTAAGATATTATAGTGAAGTACATTATACTCAAAAATAAATTAAATTATGTCCAGTATGTCCAAAAGTCAATTGATTTAAAATTCGCATTATTAAATTGTTATTCTTAACCATATATATTACATGTCGGAATAGAAAAGTCCTTTTCATTCAAAAAATCTAAAACATTGTAATACACTTTATTAACTAAAAAAATTCTCAGTTTATTTTTAAAAAGTGACAAGGGCAGTTCTCTCCAACTTTTAGGCAATTTATTAAATATCCTAGGAGCCATACAGAAAACACTTTTGCGCATGAGGGCTGTTCTCGCAGTCTGAGAGCATATCCTACTGTTATCGCGCCTGTTACGTGGGACTACTTCATCTAGTCGTTTAAATCGGTGTGGATTTATTTTAACAAATACAGATACCTCTAAAATATACAGACATGGCAAAGTAAGCATTTTATGTTTTTTAAAGTAAGGCACGCAACTATCAGTAGGTTTAATTTTAAATATTGAACGAACGCATCTCTTTTGAGCCTTGAACACCATGTCTTTTTCTGTTGAGTTGCCCCAAAAAATGACACCATAGCGTAGATGGGATTCTGCTAAACCATAGTAAGCTGTAAGTAATGCCTCCACACCTACTATAGACGACAATGTGTGCAGGGCATAGGCAGATTTACTGATTTTCTTGCATAAGATTTCGGTATGTGTTTTCCAATTCAGTTTTTTATCAATGTGGAGCCCTAAAAATTTTGTTGTATCTACTTCTTCTATAGGCTGGTCATCGTAATGTATATTTAAATTACTTTTACTATTAATTCGTTGATTAAAATGTATTAATTTAGTTTTAGTTACGTTAATTTTTAAGTTATTGTCATCTAGCCACTTTACCATTAAATATATAGAATCATTTATGTCACTTTCATAAGTATCAACACTTTTGTAAGGTATCGTTATGGTGCTATCATCGGCATCATGCAATAGTGTCAGAGGTTGAGGTTTTAATGGCATTTGGTATTAATTTTGTTATAAATAGGTACCTACTAATAATTTATGTACAAAAAGTAATGATATCCCATAAAAAACATAAATGTGAAATGAGAGCCAAGTTCAATATTATGATATATGCCTTAGTTGTTGACTTCAACGACAAAAGAAGTGAGATCTAAATGGGTGCCAAATTCAATGGTCAGTCCTGAAATTTATTTATAACTACATAAAATATCATTTATTCTTATAACTTAGGATAATATATTGTAGCCAAAGGTCTGACTTGGCTAGTTTTCATATACGAATTATATTATAGCCTTCGCAAGTTTTAAACCTGATACTTGTCGGTTCTTATTTTATTATTCCGAAAATTTGGCTTGCTGGTAGAAACTAGCCATCGAACATAATAATTCGTAAATGAGAACTAGTCATGTCAGACCTTTGGCTACAATATATTATCCTAAGTTATAAGAATAAATGATACTTTATGTAGTTATAAATAAATTTCAGGACTGACCATTGAATTTGGCACCCATTTAGATCTCACTTCTTTTGTCGTTGAAGTCAACAACTAAGGCATATATCATAATATTGAACTTGGCTCTCATTTCACATTTATGTTTTTTATGGGTCAAGTTTACTATCAGTGGCCAAACGTTTCTTAATCTATGAAAATATTCCAGTTTCTGCTCAACCATAAGAAATAATAAAAGAATCGTCTTATCCAACATCAACTATTTTCTTAGGATAAATAAATAATACAAAGAATAAGATATGAATTAAAAGTAAAGAAACATCATGTTACAGTTCATTAACATCATTTTTCCTATTAAGACCAGTAACAGCGATTACTTCAAGCAAACAATTTTGTCTGCGAGATATAGAAAGTAATTACTAGTATTTTCTAGGGCGAATACAAGTCACGTAGTTTTAGAATAGGTCCGTTTTACGGTAACTAGTTTCTATGTCCTAATTCTTGAAACAAGAAAATTTAGGGCTCCTAAACCCTAATCACAAAGAAGGGAATACAATTGAAAGGAATTCCAGAACAACTCACGCGTTTTGTGGTACTTTTTTTTGGATAACAAATGTGAAAAGTTAAATGAGTTTCCAAATTTCACCATGTGATTACGACGTATCATTTCAGAAAATTACTCTTGGGGACAATGTTATGGTAGGCAAGGTATGATGGCGGAATCACGGCAGTAATTTTGATGCAGTCGACCTCGGAGGTGGATGGCACCAATTATAAAACGTAAAAAAACGTCAAGTACGAGTAGAACATGAATGAATTCATGTAAGTACCTATATTTTAATGATAATTTTACCTAAAGTAGTTGTTTTTTTTTTAAATTATAATTTAATAATTACTGGCTTAGTATTGGGTACGATAGTTAATTCCATTTTCTCGAGTATACAAGTTGTTATCTTTAAACATTATACAAAATTATGTTATTATGACTGGGGTTAATATCTACATATTATATTTAGGAAGGGCCCAGCAATTGTCGAGTTTCAATTTTAAAACGTTTTACGACGAGAAACCTTTTTAATATTATTATGACATATCCAACGGGATAGTTGCGGCTTTTACGTTGTTGAGATAGACAATATTTTCGAACATTTGAAGCAGTGCATTAGACATATCCTTAAAAATATTAAGATTCTGATTTATAGTGTGTTACGCAAATAAGACGCAGTTTTAGAAATAGACTTTCACATAAGTATCAGTGACGTAGATAACATTTCACAAAGTCTTACTTATTCAAAAAGCTGAATGTATCATTCTTCCGTACTGATATCAAACTTGTAGGATTACTGAGCTAAGTTACTGACTATTTCGTGCACCAATAGTTCGTGATCCAAATGTGTTAAAGACTATGAAAAATCTGAATCGTTTTGTCAGTCACTAAAACTGCCAATTTCAATGGAAATAAAAACTTCTTCAACTATTTATAGTTTTAAGACAATATTTTTCCAAAATAAATATTTTACAATTCCTTTTACCCGAAAAACGAGAACCTCCCGTCACAAGACTACTAGATTTGTAGGACTTAAGTAATGGGTACAAATAAAACATGCCGTAGATATTACAGAATTTTATTATATAAAACTTAAAGCTATATTAAATGTGAAGGCGAATTGCTCATTTCAATGAAAGTGTGAGTGAATGAGGTCTAAAAGTGGTCTTAAATTATTACCTACTTAAAAACGCGTAGGTAGATAGCTAAATCTTATCTGCGATTGTACATACATATTTAACACTTAAATAAAAATAGTGTCAACATGTATATAAATTAGATCAAAATCTACAGACGGATTTTAAAAATTTTGAAAGCAAAAAAATTATTACCTACTAAAACGCAGGTAGATAGCTAAATCTTATGTGTGATTGTACATACATTTTTAACATTTACATAAAAATAGTGTCAACATGTATATAAATTAGATCAAAATCGGCAGACGGATTTAAAATTTTTGAAAGCAACAAAATTATTACCTAGTTTCAATAACGTACATATGTAGGTAGATAGCTGAATCTTATAAATAAAAAAAAAATAAAAAAAATACTATCAGACTACACAGTCCATAGCAGATGTTAGTGACATAAATCTTATTAACTATGTTAGTACAATTTAAATAACACTTTAAATAATAATTTCTTCCCTAACCTGCACCTGTCACATGCAGGTCAGTGAAGCGACGCATTACCGCCGAGTCCATCCTGTCCGCTATCATTTTCAGGATGCCGTTACGGCTCCCCCTCTTACTGTGCACGACAGACATGGTTTTTCTACGCATAATTGCATAGAAATCATCTATGTGAGCATCTGCAAACATGCCTGAAGCACTAAAGTACCGCAGAAGCCGCACCAGCGTCCTGAAAATGTTATTGTATTGAATGCGGAGTGCATTATAGGCTCGCTTTGTGAACTTGGCCTAAATATATATGCTTATGTGTGATTGTACATATATAATTAACACTTAACTAAAAATAGTGTCAACTTGTACAGACGCCAGCACATCAAGGTACCCGAAACTGTCAAATTCTCCCAATCAACCTTGATCCTAATGCTTTTTTTTTTTTTTTTTTTCAGGATGGGAAATCATCAAATGACTTCTCCCGCTCTGGGCGGAGCGGGAGGGCGTGTCAGACTTTTACTGACTAAAACCCACCCGTGTTCCATCAGTTGCCCATGTGCCAGGGTCACGGTATCTCTTTCGAACAATCACGCGACCCTGGCAGGCATCGGTCCTGGTAGACCCCTACACTGCTGCTGACATCTCTTTGAGGCGCGCGTGGAACACTGCGCGCCGTCGACCCGAGCTTGGTCCTTACCGGGCGGCGAGCTACCCATTGCTCGCCACCCGCAAGCTCACGCCTACGGTGGCCGGGAGTCCGCAATCGACTCCCGACGCCCGGGGCGTCTCCTCCTGTGGCGGCTAGGAACGTGAGGGCGCAGAGACTGCCACTCCCTCACGCGCCCCACCTCCTCCTTCGCGAGCATTACTGCTTCGCAGAAGGAGGTGACGGCTTCCCATTCCCTCTCGCTCCGTACCATGGCTCGCACCAGGGCCGGACGCGAGAGGTCGCCGCCGCCGATCGCCTCTAAGAGGACACGGCGGTGCTCCGCCCAGGCAGGGCACACCTCCACCGTATGCTCCACCGTGTCCTCCAGACGATCCTCGCAATGGAAACACCCGGACGTATCCTCCCGCTTTATCCTGAACAGGAACCCACCGAAGCACCCATGCCCGGTGAGAACCTGCGTCAGGCGGAAGGTGAGGACGCCGTGGCGCCTCTCTATCCACTCCTCAATCCTAATGCTTAAGCGGTAAAGTTGAAAATCTATTAAAGAAACTTGACAGATTGTAGTAGCTCGATTTGCTGGCGTCTGTGCATAAATTAGATCAGAATCTTCAGACGGATTAAAAAAAAAGAGTATAACAAAATTAGTACCTACTTTCAATGACGTAGGTAGATAGCTGAATCTTACAATTATTGTACATACATATTTAACACTTACTTAAAAATAGTGTCAACTTGTACATAAATTAGATCAGTATCTTCAGACGGATTAAAAAAATTTGAATGCAACAAAATTAATACCTACTTTCAATGACGTAGGTAGATAGCTGAATCTTACAGTGATTGGATATACATATTTAACACTTACTTAAAATAGTGTAAAAATGTACATAAATTAGATCTAAATCACGGAAAAGCTAGCTAACTAAATTTTGGAAGCACCAAATTATCTTAGAAAATTTGAATTAATGTAATCACTAACTTTCGGTGGCTATAAATATGTTTATTTTTTTAATATAAATCACGTATATACCGTTTTAGTGTACCTTGTTCCAGTCTGGCGGAGACTGTACCCAATACAATTTCTTTAATTACAGCGTCCGCCCGCGATTTCGTCCACTGGAAATTTCTAGTTTTAACATCAAATTTAACTAATAGAAATGGGGAATATAATTTGTTTTTTTCTTAGCGTACTTTCTGTATTTATTTTTAATTTTTACTGAGTTCCTTGGGGTCGTAGAGTGATGTTTAAAAGCCTAGCTCCTGACCTTCCTCAAAAATTTGACTATCAAATGCAAAATTTACCTCTTTGTAATATTAGTAAGTTTACATTTATTTCATACTCAATGTTCATTTTGAAAGTTTCATAGAGGAATTGTCACTTTTCCTATGACATCGGGGACAGGGCGATGCGCCTCAAGTAGAGTTGGGTAGGACATCTTGTTAGACGAGGAGATGGCCGATGAGGTAAATATGTGACTGAATGGCGGTCAAAGTTAAGCCAAAGAGACTAGGGCTGTCCAACAGCGCGCTGGATTAATTATATTGTCAAAAATGCGGGAAACACCAAAAACAGGAACGTACGGATCCAGAAAACAGCAGAAAAAGGAGAAACTTATACGCAACAGTTGTGCGTTTCGTGGCTGAAATGATGATCATAATAATGAAATTAAAAAAAATTAAAAAATGGTTTTTTCTCACAGAAACACGGGCACATAAAAATATACGTTAATCGAATTAATGAATCTAGACTTGACACGATGTCCAATCACCAAAAGAGAAAAGTTACCAGGGTCATCGCATATAGCTGAAGTTTAGGAAGAAGCGATGTTATCGAATCAAATTTATTTCAATTAATAGACAACAAACATTCATTAATCCAAATAAAATTCATTCTAATGCAACCATGGGTTAAGAAACCAATAATTGTTTTAGAATGAATTCAACACAGCATATAGCTGAAGTTTATGAAGAACTAAACTTCATCTATTTGCGACGACCCATTTTACTTATCTCTTTATGACTAGTATACGTATACAGATAAGTTATTAGAAAATAACGTTTTGTATATCTTAAATTATTAAATAGGTATACCAAATCCCAGCATGGTATGCGTGGCTCCATTCTAAGCTCAATTGAATTTCGGTACTTAGTTTAAAGGGCAGTTCAGTCTACGGTATAATATATAGCATTTAGCAAATATCATATATAACAGTAATAATATCGCTCAGCATACCTTTTATAAAGACATGTTCACACAACGCTATTCCATTAAATTGGCTTGCTGTATGCGATAAACTTGAGCGATTCTCAGAGTTATATCGTCCGATTATCCAGTTTTTTTTCTTTTTGAAAATTAATAATGAGTTGGAGTCAAATTCCGAAATCACCATCATCGTGGCTTGATGAGCTTTCCACACTAGTAAGTGAAAAATCCATTGTATGTGCACTTTATGGCGGATCGCCGTCCAAATAACTTACTGTACCTACAAAGTAGACCGGCTTGTGATATAGCGTATTGTGTGATCGTCATGGGTAGCAGAGACATTTACGCCGAACCTATTACCATGTATTCAGTACATGATTCCGAAAGCCACGGTTCTAAAAAATATGCTCTGCCCTACATTTTGAACGCGTAGGTATTGCAATTTTCTATGAAACTGCTGTTTTTTTTTTTTCTTGGTAACAGACAACAAATTTGAATGCAGTCTGGAATCATGTTCTGTATTCATGGTTTCAATCTGGGCTTCGATGTCCCAAGCTATAGAGTCATAGACGCAATATGTTTTACTAAATAACGAAATAGTATAGTGCTAAACTTCCCTTGACCCCATTGAAAACATCTCATTACGTAGTAGTTACCGTGATATACATTTTCCCTCTATTCGGTTGGCAACAGGTTTACGGGTTTTCTCCGATCAATATCTCTCATACAGCTGAATAATTCATATTTGCGATCCCTTTAGAGGTAATATTAGGAATCTATGAAGGTATGTACGTGTGTTGCTATGAAAAATATCCTTAAATAGGCTCTACATAAGTACATGAATACTTTGAACAAATGAGAGCTAAGATGGTTCAAATTCAAAACGAACTTCACAAAAAAATATGTATGTTCTGGATTAAAAAATAATAACTTATGCAGCCAGCAGTCAATTCGTAAAATAAAAATATCCGATAATCTACTTTCCGCCATATAGAAATGCAGCGTCACAAAATAGTCGATAGATTTCTGTAAATTGAAACTCCTTGCCGAGCTTAAAACTAGATGCCATACTCCATCAGCCGTTGGAAAATCTCACACTGGCTTTTGCAGGTGCCACTGAAATAGGAACGGCTTCCACGGTCACAAAACATTATAGAAAAGTGCTACAAAGAGAACGAAAATCCTTCATAAGCTGTATTGTTTTTAAATAAAGTGAATGCTAAATACAAAAGCTCGAGGAGGCTTTTGTTTTTAAATAATAATTAAGTAAGTACTTAACATTGTATTGGGTACGAATTATAAATGAATTCCATTTTGGGCTCTTAAAGACAGGCAAGACGCGACGGAGCGACGCGATCTTGGTAGATTTTTTTTTAATGAAGTTTTAGTAAAAATTGTGAGCCTTTTCTTTGGAGCCTTTTCTCGGGTGTTAAAGTTGTAATACATAAACACTGCAAAAATGTCTATTATTGTGACGAGATCTACATATTCAGGAAGAGTCCAGCAATCGTTGAGCTTTAATTTTCTGAATAAATACCTTTTTACATGCTTTTATTAGCTTGGTATGTATGTGTGTAACGGAATCTAAGAACGTGGTGTTAACCCTCTTTTAAACGTCGGATTCATTTGAAACTTTGCACACTTATCAAGGATCGTTGAGTATA
Source organism: Aporophyla lueneburgensis (assembly GCA_932294355.1). Taxonomy (NCBI): domain Eukaryota; kingdom Metazoa; phylum Arthropoda; class Insecta; order Lepidoptera; family Noctuidae; genus Aporophyla; species Aporophyla lueneburgensis. Next base: position 11,443,468 of record OW028746.1, on the reverse strand, counting down.
CAATAATTTATTCCATTACCTTACCCAGGTATACAAAACAAAAAAAAACACACGCTTTTGTAGCTAGCCAAACTAAAGAAGCGAAAGTAATAGATAATAATGCTTTTTGAGGTATTTTTAATTGATATCAAGCACCCCACGCTTTGTTCACTTTTGTTTTCTACTTTTTAGTTTGCCTTTCTATGAGAACGTGTCTTGAGCTCGTTCACATTAGGTCGGCCCGACAGTTTTATCGGGCCAGTAAACGTGTCGGATTCATAGTGGCATATGTATTTCAATAGCGCCGTTCACATTAGGGCGACCCGATAAAACTAATGGAGCCGACACTTTTACCGGACGTTCAGCCACGATTTCTATCGGGTTGGGCATAATATTGGCGTACTAGTAAGTATAGCGCCACATTAGGTCGGATCGGCAGCTTCTAGTGTGAACAGTAACACCCGATAGCCGGTAATCGGTAAAACTGTCGGACCTACCTAATGTGAACTAAGTAAGAAGTCAGTACCAATAATTAAAAACGTAAAAGTTATTTAACGTTTATTTTATTTAAGTAAGTAGGTGCACATTTTGATCAAATGCTGCTAAATATTCTATGAAATTAAATGAAAACCGTAAGTAGTACTATGGGATAATAGTCGATGGCTACACTTATCTATGTATAATATTTATAAGGTAATGTATATAAAAAAAACTTATAAACATTACACTTAGGAAAATGAAGTGTTTACGAACCCTTTTTATTCAATGTATTGTTTTCTCTGGGTATTTCACTTTGTTTATCGATGTTCGCACGTAATTTTTCTTTTTTTATTGCCGTAAACCGCCATTTGTATCAAATGTATCCGAGTCACAAAGTGGTAATGGTATCAGTTCCTGAATTATTACTTTTCATAAGAGAATAATATAATAGGTACTAGTTGGATATTTGTTGATTCAGAAAAGGAACGTGCCCAATTTATTGCTTTCTTCGTCGTATCGTTGATTCCTTTTAACATAACATCACGGCTTGTTTCCCCGAAGGGTTGGACAGAGGTGTACCTATAGAGTATAGTACACCCACATTTCACCTGTTATGTTTAAGTCTCATGTAATAGGGGGCGAGCCTATTGCCATCAACCGGGCACAAGTCCAGACTCCGGACTGCTACTGGGAAATTCCAGATGAAAAAACCCAATAACACTGTGCCTGACCTGGGAATCGAACCCAGGACCTCATGCTCAGCAGTAGCGCTTGCTACCACTAGACTAACGAGGCAGGTCTTTAATAGTCCAGGTATTCAAGTGCACGTCAAGACGTGAGACATAGTTTGCGATGTGCCTCCACAGTCGCATTGCGGCTCATCGAAGTACCACCACCTGTTCAAGTTGTGACGGCAGGCGGCCCACCTGGCTTCTAAGTCTACCTGTATTAAGAGATTTCCAGGTGTGCCATGGCAAGTAGTGGCCCGCTGATTTAGACAGGACAACGTCTGTCGGGTCAGCTAGTTTCTTATAGGCTACATAGGATGGCGCGATGCGATTATGGTAGAACAGTTCCCATGAAGTATGAAATTCATAGAAACTGTTTCACCGAAAAACAAACGGTTGCCCTTATTACTACATGGTTCGTGGATCGGCGAATCACAATCTTGACATCAGTTTTTAGGTAGTACCTTAGTGCATCTAAAAAGTAATTTTTTTTTGGAAAACAATTAAAAAGTAAAAAAGTAACCAAATTTTTTCACACTTTTTAAGTTTCCAGTATTTTTTAAGGTTTTAATGGGAATTTTTGATAAACTTTTTAGTGTGTATTTATTGCTTTGCTTACTTTTGTAGCTATCGAACGAAACCACTTTTATGCCTGTAGGCCCTCTAATATCGGTAGATATGACAAAATAAAAAAAACCCATCCTCACTCAGTAACAAATCAAATAACACACATACACAACATATAAAATGGCCGGCATATCAAAACAGTAGGGGCAAAATGCCTTATTACGGTGGATTTGTCGATAAAATTGATCAATTGCTTCGCCTTAACGATTCAGACACCGGTGACCAGAGACACTGTAGGTATATTATTTTAGTAATATATGGAAGTCAGACACTTCCATAATAAATTGTTTTCATATACCTGTATTGGTTTACGCGGCACACTACAGTAAAGCTCTCAGTCATCATGATTTTTTCCAACATCTTAAACAATCCTCGTCATATTTCCGCCAAGTTAATTTGTGCAAAACCGTATGAAAAAACGATATGTAGTTTTTTTTAGGGTTCCGTTGCCAAATGGCAAAAAACGGAGCCCTTATAGATTCGTCATGTCTGTCTGTCTGTCTGTCCGTCCGTATGTCACAGCCACTTTTTTCCGAAACTATAAGAGCTATGCTGTTGAAAGTTGGTAAGTAGATGTATTCTGTGAACCGCATTAAGATTTTCACACTAAAATTAAAAAAAAAAATTGGGGTTCCCCATACATAGAACTAAAACTCAAAAAAAAATTTCATCAAACCCATACGTGTGGGGTATTTATGAATAGGTGTTCAAAAATGGTATTGAGGTTTCTAATTTCATTTTTTTTCTAAACTGTTTGCGCGAGAGATACTTCCAAAGTCGTAAAATATGTGTCTCCCCCCCGTAACTTCTAAAATAAGAGAATGATAAAACTAAAAAAATATATGATGTGCATAACCATGTAATCTTCCACCGAAAATTGGTTTGAACGAGATCTAGTAAGTAGTTTTTTTTTTTAATACGTCATAAATCGTTAACCGCAATTTACCTTTCATTTAATCAACTGAAGTATAAAATTAAAAAAAGAAACATTTAATTTCATAAACATAAACCTCATGCATAAACCGAGAATACCTACAGGTTTGTACGGAACCCTCGGTGCGCGAGTCCGACTCGCACTTGGCCGGTTTTTAATTTGTCGCGTTCGTACTGACAGACAGCGGCGACGGGGGACTTCGTTTTAATAATGTGTAGAGATAGTATTTGGCTTTGATTCAAGGAACTTTTATTCAGTTTTGCCATGTCCCTCGGGTTTTTATTCTAATTAATTAAATAAAAGCCGCCATTCTAATTATTTAGCGCTGTTGTCAAACGCTTTACAAATTCTTTAAACAGATTTTTATTTCGAAAGTGCCCTTTTTAATATTATTCAAATATATTAAAGAGGGCATTACCTATATATATTAAATCTTAAATGTTTTATGCTAAAGCAAAAGGAAATTAATTTAATTGAGGTGAGAAGTACCATCATCTTATTCTTATAATTTGATGATTATTTTGCGAGGTCATCGACACCTGTTTGAAATATTAGTTCGAATAATTGTTTTTTAAGTAGGTACTTCACATTGGGTGTCACACAATTTTAATGCGATAAAACAAAATAAAACAGTTTTTAGCAACTCAAATTTTAGAGGTCAAAACTAAAAGCTTTGTGTACCTATATTTTTTTGCTAAAAGTTTAGTAAGTATATGTATGTTAAGTAAACAAAAATCTTAAAGAAAAACTGTCCGTAAATTAAAACAACGCTTTTCTATATGAAACCCGTCACCTTTCTTAAAGTATGGACTGTCATAAAAAACGTATGCTTTTACAGATTTTCACTGCTTCAGTCCCTACTCATTCTGTAATAATATGCGTAATCAAACAAAATTGATGTCATAAGCCTTAAAAACGAATTAGCAAAGCAAACTTTGCCGTTTAATCGGCTTTAAGGTGCCCTCTGGTAAGTAATTAAATTTTCTAAGGAATAATACCTGTTTCAAGGTTCCAGCAGGAATTGCTATAATTCGAGCGCCGCTTAATGTAAACCGCGTTCCCGCCAGATGCCAACCATTATGTCATTTTATCGAATACATTTTTTGAAAGTGGGCCTTTTAAATTAGATGTTATAATCAGGAATGAACGGTGATCTATGGTGTTATTTTATTCAAACTAGGTCAGTTTATGTGGTTCTCATGGTCACATTATTTTTCAGAAAATAAAAATTGTGTGTGTCAGCTCCGACGCACGACTGGAGTTTGCTCCATACGAACGTTTATAAAATATATATAATTTAGAAAACATAACATAACCCATAACGTAACGTAACGTAACGGAGAATGTTTGATTTTACATCCCATAAATTTTCATAACCCGGGCTATATGTATGAAAATCGATTCTTAAGGAGTAAACTCCAAAAACAAATAAGGACAAACTCCAAAGTTCCTCCTACTCTCATCATCAATTTCCACAGATAAGCAATGGCTTTTTAATCAGGTAAGGTCCTACCACGTCAATTTATGCATTGCTAGACCAAAGAGCATGAAAGTGGGCCGTTCTGTATACGCCTGTACGTACAACTAACACTAGACGACCTGTATGACTGTTACATGTGACTTTGAAAGCTTCATGTAAATTACATTATCCAAGAGAGTTTTCCTGTTCCGTATTAGGACTTGCCTTCTTAGACATTTTACTTTAGCGTTACATAAGAACTCTAATTATGCGAGAACGTTTTTATTTTTTCCCCTGTAGGATACGGATTTAATATGTTTCATACCATAAAATACTAAATTTTCTTTTCAAAATGACAGCATTTACCTACAATGTATCTGGTTTGGCTTTCACTATTATTTATTTTTTTATTAAATTACTGCCTACCTTGATCATCATCGCCATCAGCCTACAGCAGTCCAATGCTGGATGTAGACCTCTCCAATTGCAAGACATTCAGCTCGATTCTCGGCAACTCCCATCCAGCTCCTACCAGCCACCGTGTGAAGATCATCGCTTCACTTAGCCTGAGAGCGCCCTATCTACGTTTGCCGATTCGCAATCTCCACTCAAGAACACGACAACCCCAAGGAATCAATTCTACGGCTAATGAAGCTGGCTTAGTGCTACTTCAGCTTGCTAATTCTGTGAGCTTTGTGGACTACTTTAGTTCTCTACCGGATCACCTCATTCCGGATCTATCCCTCAAAGATACTTCAAGCATACCTCGCTAAGCGACTTTGAATTTATGGTCCAGTACTGTAGGGTTTAGTGATTATCCATGTTTCGGCTCCATAGGTCATAACAGAGATTCTCTCTCTTGATTCGTCTTCTCTGCGGAATACGCGAGGAGCAGACTCGACGAAAATTCTCAAAGTAGCCCAGTCCAGCTGAATTATTCTGTTAACCTTCTTCTTAAAGTTGTTCTTATCAAACTGCAGAGTGCGCCCGAGGCAAACGTATTCTCGTAAGATGTACTGGCCATTGACGTTCATACCGCGTCCTCCCCAGTTCAGCAGCTTGAACACCTCCTCTGATGCGTTAAAAATTTTCACAAAGACATCCAAGTGTGGATGTATCGCCAGTCGACTTAGCATCGTTGCAAAGACTCCAAAACAGACCAGGTCCCGAAAGAATCAAAAACCTTCTCATAAAAAAGCCAGCCCTAAAAGACACCGAAACCTTCTTTCCTTAAACAGGAAAAGCGTTGAAAATTTTGATCACTCTACCTTGCACGTCTACGTAAGAACGATCGCTTAGCAGCCTCATGATATCAAAAATCTGGTTAAGAAGCACCACGAGAAAAAGTCCTTTCAATGGTCCGGCCATGATGCGTGTGTACAACACCTTATCAATTAAAACTTACAAGATTTTCATAATTTTGTCGAGAAATTTACAAAAAACCCGCATGTTTTAATTAAGTTGATAAGGCCTGCCCTTAAGTAAAGGACAGTGAGGTTGCTGGTGAGAGAGATTGGATCTTCAAGACCACAGGAATGATATACGCGTAAATGATGGTGTTCGATAAATGATCAGTCATGCCTAGCCGGCAGATAGAGCCCTCCAGATGAGATAAGAGAGCAGATCGGTCGATATGAATACAGTATAGAGACTTTATGTAATAAATGAGCCCTTATGATTAATGCCCTTATGACACCGAGATCTGTCATAATGAACTATGTAGTTTATAGTTGGTAATGTTCTTGTTTCGATGGCTGGGCTTCAAAAACGGTTGTTCAGTGTTGGGGCTTCGCCACGTCCGCTTCTAAAAGAAGGAATTCAAAAAGGAAACCCCCTCCCTCTCAAAAAAGTTAACAATCATTTGCCTCCTATAGAATACCCCATGAGAACGTTGTTGTGAGCCTTAGTGGAGTCGAATGTGAATGGAGTGGAATACAAGTCCTTGGAAATGTCCTCGAACATTTCCTCCACTTCGTCATCCGAGCGTACCGAGGTCGGTGCGTAAACCTGAAAAACTATACCTATCCATATCAGGCTATACCTCACCTACCTTGATAAAAACATGGAAAATATAGGCAGGTTCTTCGCCACACCTTTTTTTTTCAGGATGGGAATCATCAAATGACTTCTCCCGCTCTGGGCGGAGCGGGAGGGCGTGTCAGACTTTTACTGACTAAAACCCACCCGTGTTCCTTCAGTTGCCCATGCGCCGGGGCCACGGTATCTCTTTCGAATAATCACGCGACCCCGGCAGGCATCGGTCCTAGCAGACCCCTTCAGCGCTGCTGACATCTCTTTGAGGCGCGCGTGGAACACTACGCGCCGTCGACCCGAGCCTGGTCCTTACCGGGAAGCGAGCTACCCATTGCTCGCCACCCGCAAGCTCGCGCCTACGGTGGCCGGGAATCCGCTATCGACTCCCGACGCCCGGGGCGTCTCCTCCTGCGGCGGCTAGGGACGTGAGGGCGCAGTGACTGCCATTCCCTCACGCGCCCGGCCCCCTCCTTCGCGAGCATTACTGCTTCGCAGAAGGAGGTGACGGTTTCCCATGCCCTCTCACTCCGTACCATGGCTCGCACCAGGGCCGGACGCGAGAGGTCGCTGCTGCCGATCGCCTCCACGAGTACACTGCGGTGCTCCGCCCAGGCAGGGCACACTTCCACCGTATGCTCCACCGTATCCTCCAGACGATCCTCGCAATGGAAACACCTTCGCCACACCTAGCATGGTAATTACAGTCATACCAACGTAGACATTACTAATTCCAATTTACTAAAATACCTATATGAGTTATCGAGGACTATTTCTGAAAACACTCAAGTTTATTACCCAATATCATAATAGGTGAATTGGACCGACCATTGTAATGTTTATTCACTACCACTTGCCGCAATGCTTCAGTTTTATCGTTTTATGATTGCACGCGATAATTTACGTTTGTTTCATTTCCTATTCAAACGACGGCGTTATTTTTAAATATGTACCTACCTAGCCTCCTTACCTATGGGCTGTGCCGTGCAAGAAGTACGAAGCCATTATCTTTCATCGTACCATAAATTTCAGGTCCTAACCACATCGTGTAATGTGGCCGTGCTAACAAGCTGTTTTCCCCTAAACCATAACAATCATGAGAATTATGAAATACTACCCCTCACTTGCCAAAACCAGGTAGACACCAACTTTTATAGCTAAAAATGTACCAATGTTGGTTGTACTGTAGGCACACGACTTTGTTAACGATTACAAATGTTTTTTCTGAAAACGAACAGGGAAATCTCGATGCGTTTATTTCATGGTACGACCTACTTTTATAAAGCAAATTGCCGTTTTGAAAAATATGTTTTGAGACTTACAATGAGAATACAAATAATTCATTGTATCTAAGACAAAATGAAGGTTTCGTCTACCCATCTATCAACTAGCTAACGCAATAATTATATCATTACAAAAATATATATCAAGATTAATCTTCATTAATGTTACTTCCATAAAGTAATCATAAAGAAAACTTTTGTGAAACATTTTATACCTAATCATGCTGTTACTAAAGGAAAATCATTCTACGCGAGAGGTAACCTAATAAATACATCTAGAAAAAATATTTAACGAAAGAAATCGAAACATTTTATTCTCAAAGTAATTGAAAAGGGAAGTCGAAAATATCTTTACTAAATAATATTAGTCCGCCCTGAATAATCCTGATTGAATAAAGCAGCAAATAAGTAGGTCAAACCATATATTTGAGTATCGTAATTCATTCTGCAGCAATTGTAAGGGGGAAAAGATGTGTCATGCATACTCAATCGACCATAACTTATGAAAAATGTACGAAAAACGTCTCCCTTTCAGCGATTTTGGCCTTCAATGACACTACAACAGCAAGCACGAAATTATATCATTTTATAGCCTCGTGACTCGTAATACGTGCATAAAATGGTAATATTCTCAGCTGTTCTCTCCCATTCGTGGGTTATTTAAGTTTTTCTCCGAAGTAGGTAAGACTGGGCACGCCACAATTGCGGCGGTAAGTCCCCTCTTTGAGGAGTGGATAGAGAGGCGCCACGGCGTCCTCACCTTCCACCTGACGCAGGTTTTCACCGGGCAGGGGTGCTTCGGTGGGTTCCTGTTCAGGATAAAGCGGGAGGAAACGCACGGGTGTTTCCATTACGCGGATCGTCTGGAGGACACGGTGGAGCAAACGGTGGAGGTGTGCCCTGCCTGGGTGGAGCACCGCCGTGTCCTCGTGGAGGCGATCGGTGGCGGCGACCTGTCGCGTCCGGCCCTGGTGCGAGCCATGGTACGGAGCGACAGGGCATGGGAAGCCGTCACCTCCTTCTGCGAAGCATTAATGCTCGCGAAGGAGGAGGCGGGGCGCGTAAGGGAGTAGCAGTCTGTGCACCCTCACGTCCCTAGCCGTCGCAGGAGGAGACGCCCCGGGCGTCGGGAGTCATTAGCGGACTCTCGGCCACCGTAGGCGCGGGCTTGCGGGTGGCGAGCAATGGGTAGCTCGCCGCCCGGTAAGGACCAGGCTCGGGTCGACGACGCGTAGTGTTCCACGCGTGCCTCAAAGAGATGTCAGCAGAACTGAAGGGGTCTGCCAGGACCGATGCCTGCCAGGGTCGCGAGATTGTTCGAAAGAGACACCGTGACCCTGGCACATGGGCAACTGAACGAACACGGGTGAGTTTTAGTCAGTAAAAGTCTGACACGCCCTCCACCCAAGAGCGGGAGACGTCATTTGATGATTTCCCATCAAAAAAAAAAAGGTCAGTTAAGTTAAAAAAGGTAGTTGGTAAGTATGAGTGTTTCGTTGAGAATTGAAATTGAAGAGCAGTGGTGGCCCAGTGGCAGGCACTTTGTGTAAGTTATTTCATCACCACTGCTCTCACAACGGTGAAGGAAAACATCGTGAGGAAACCGGTATGTCCTAGTCCGGTATGTGAAAACACGTGACATCTACCAACTCGCACTGGGCCCGCGTGATGGATTATGACCCACTCTCTTTCATGGAGAGGAGGCTTGTGTCCCAGCAGTGGGAAATATATAGGCTGATTACACTATGTTTATGCTAGGTATGTCGTTACGTGCCTATGCAAAAAATAGACAATGCGATGGACTATGATGACCTGTAGCAATGTCTACTAAGGGACCTGCTTCGCGGAGGTCGTGGCTGCAGACTCCCGGCCACCGTAGGCACGAGCTTGCGGGCGGCGAGCAATGGGTAGCTCGCCGCCCGGTAAGGACCAGGCTCGGGTCGACGGCGCGTAGTGTTCCACGCGCGCCTCAAAGAGATGTCAGAAGCAGTGAATGGGTCTACTAGGACCGATGCCTGCCGGGGTCGCGTGATTGTTCGAAAGAGATACCGTGACCCTGGCACAAGGGCAACTGATGGAACACGGGCGGGTTTTAGTCAGTAAAAGTCTGACACGCCCAGCTCCACCCAGAGCGGGAGAAGTCATTTGATGATTTCCCATCCAAAAAAAAAAGGGACCTGCTTAGTAGAACTTGGTTTATTTTCAGGTTCTAAAGATTAGGAGATAAAATAAACCCGTACTTTTATGAAAGAGCACACCGGAAAAATTTTAGGAACATAAAAGGCATATATTTTCCAAATTTAATTTCTATTATCGCTTCATTTGAGTCTGTTCGTTTATTTAATGTAAGAAATAAACTAAATGTAAGGCTTCCCTTTTTTTGTACCTTTATTTAATTGCATTGTATTAAGACTTAAAGTATAATTACAAAAAAACATAGCGGGATATTGCCAATAATTATAGTAAATAAATTGCAACAACTAGATGAATCAAATTATTATTATTGGTCAAATAATGTAAGGCTTATTAGTAATCTATATTATATAAAAGAAACTTGTGTTAGTTACACTATTTATAACTCAAGAACGGCTAAACCTATTTGTCTGAAAATTGACGGGGAGGTAGCTTAGACCCAGGAGACGGACATAGGAATTTTTTTTAAATCCCATTCGACTATAAAGAGGAATTTGATTGTTTGTTCGTATTGAATAGGCTCCGAAACTACTGGTCCGAATTGAAAAATTCTTTTGGGTTGAGTAGCCTATTTATTGAGGAAGGCTATATGGTATATAACATCACGCTACGATTAAAAGGAGCGGAGCAGCATCGAAAAGTGGACGAAAATTGACAGGCAATTCGATGCGACGGGAAGGTTCAGGGAAGCAAAACTTTGACACGGACGAAGTCGCGGGCAGAAGCTAGTTTTTTTATATATGAAGAAATTTAAAAAGCATAGAGAAGATGCCTGAACTTTATTGTTTTCTAATGCGTAAGAAAAGAACTTTACAAAAAATATTTAACCAGTTCCAATTTGATGGGTTAAGTTCCAGTACTAAGATAACTGGAACGAAAATGTTAATATTAAAAATTGGGAGAAATTATCTCGTGTTACAGTTTCATTAAATTCTTTAAAAAATTGACGTGTGGCACTCGGGGACTGCCGCGGTAAAGCTATTGCATAGCATTTTTTATCAACTTATGCAATTATAATTATTTATTTATTTTTTATTTGACCGATAAGAAAACATTTTTTTTTTTTCTTTTATTGAATAAATGAGAAGTTACTGCCCCCGCTTTTTAAATCTCTGATATCTTCTAAGATCTTCATTTAAATTACATGCTGTAATGATCATATTGATCTATATTAAATGCACAATGTATTTAAGGTACCTAATTGGATAAGAATTAATGCTGTATTGGTTAAAATCGCTTCGTAAATAAGCCTTATTTCTCGTAAAAAGCAAAGGAAAAAAATGGTTATTGTGGGTTATCCCTAAGAGGTAGACATATACCATCGCGGACTTTTTTGTAGACCTTTCTAAGGTGTACAATACTGTAGTACATTATTGTAGACCTTTCTAAGGTGTACAATACTGTAGTACATTATTTTGATCTATTTCGTAGGGTTCAGCCAGCGTTCGCAATGTAAGCGTAAAAAAATGAGCTTATTTATGACATCACATTAGAAACCCCTAAAATTATCAGCGTTTCTTTACTATATTATGCATGTTAAATACATATAAACCTTCGTCTTGAATTGTTCTATCTATTTAAAAAATCCACATCGAAATCCGTTGCGTAGTTTTAAAGATCTAAGCATAATGCACGGCCTTCAAGCCACACCTCCGTGCCCGTCGGAGTGGGGAGCGTGAGGTTTTTTTTCGTTATTTCTGGATTCGGTCCCCGCGCTCAAGGCCCTCGATAGAAGCTATGCAATAGCTTAACCACTCAACCGTCCAACCCGCGCGGCGATTATCTCCCCAACTGTCCGGGCGTCAAATTTCACTTTCTTTTTTACGACATTGCGAATTTTTTGCACAAAAACGATTACGACTGAAAAACTACTGTAGCTATATTCTAATAAGAAATACTCACGGAAAGCTAATAAGATATCGAATTCTAATTGGAAAAAACTAAATTAATCAAACAAAAAGCTAATTAGATATTGAATTCTAATTAGAAAATAAAGTCGGGGATTTCAAAAAAATATCGTATTTATTTTTTATTTCGTATTTTACAAGAAAAGTATAATAGTTACTAGGCAAAATTATTTTTATTATAATAGTACATAATATACCCTACAAAATGACACCAATATCTAAATATAAGTATTTAGTTTTCTATCAAGAAAAAACAAATACTTCTCCAAAGGTCCCCGAGCCAACACTAAAATCATGAATTACGAGTTGCGTTTGAATAATTTGTAGACCCCATCTCAATATATTTCGTTTGTAAATAGCTGTTATAGTGCTAATAGTAAAGTATTCTCTTATATTTAAGCATTTATTTAACAAAAACAACTAATTCGAAAAATGGATCAACAACAACCAACGAACAATGTCCGCGCGGTCATCATAAAACTTTTCCAGCTATATTATTCCATGTAAACGTTTCGAAATTGGCGTAGTAATGCATATTTCGTAAAGACAAAAAGTTTATTAATTTGTTAATTATGATTTTTTATAACTATTGAAAAATTAAAAATCTATAAAATGTTGATAAAAATAATTTAAGTGAAAACAGGCATAGATAAACATTAACTGAAAAAAAAAATTCAAATTTTTTTAGATTTTTAATTTTTGAACTTTTTACCGGCAGCGCGCGTATGCCGTAACAGCCGCGCGGAGCCCTATTTAAAACGTCAAATTAAAATTATAAATGATGGAGATAGAGTTCCGGGAGTTAGGATTTTTTTATTGGAAATTTCCTCTTCTTTAACAAGCTTTTTCAAAATTGCTAAAATGTTAATATTTTTCGAGTTATTAACAAAAAACGAAATATCATTTTTTCTTTTTTCATCTTATTTTGTTAATAACAATTGCATTTTTTTACCTGCACCTTCAAAAACATTTTACTAGAGGTGATTCTGAATCAAATGAGCCATCGCTCATATTTTTAGGACCTTTATCTCTATTTGTCACGTTTTTGAACTTGTTGACTAGACTAAATTATAATGAATAAATAATTCTTTTAATTTTATGCAAACATTTTTTTTTCTTTTTGTGAGAAATCGTTACCCTTCCTAAGGGCCCCCAAACAAATTTTTATACGGGGCCCCGCCAAGGCACGCTACGCCACTGCAGTCCGGTTACACCAGTCTCATGTAATCACGCACTATGTGTGCAGTGTCGTGTCGTGCGCTATCGTGCATAAACACGAAATCGGGGCCTACGATTAGGACAAAAGGCATAACACAGGGTTCCATAATCTCGGTTATGTGTACCTGTGTGCAGTCAAAGAACCGCAATCAATAATGATCAGAGCAGGGCATGCCGTCAACTTGTACCACCAGATCTGACAACACCGGTCAGAATGTCAATTGAATAAAATGTCAGTGTCATCTGGGCTGTCATTGCCATAATTATTTACTTTATGAATTACTGTACTTGAGATTTCTAGTTAAAATAAATGACCAGATATTGCTTTATTTTCAAATGTTATTACAAAAGTATGATTAGGAAAATAAAATGATTAACTACGACGTCAAATTCCTGACTTGTGATGAAAGCTTGCAATTAAAAAACAGTGATTTTAAAAGTTTCAAGTAAGTTACAAAGTTGGTCGAAAACAAATTTTTGTACATTTTAAACTTTCATTTGTGAAACTTTAAGCTTTTTAGAATAACAAGATGAAGCATAAAGAAAATCTCTTTGTATAGCGATGTAGAAGCTTGTACCACTTTACTTTCATAACATCTTCGTAATTTATCATTTAATTAGACCAAATATAAGTTTCAAATAAAATATAGAATTAAATAAATCAGAATCTACATATACAACAAATCTTCGTCCGTATCAGTTCGTAAGAAGTAACTTTTTACCTTACAGGTATGAAACAAAGAAAAGAGTAGATGAAACAGTTTATGATTCTGGCAAAAGAAGTTACTGTGAGCGTCGAGGTAGTTTGTGGCGCGCCGCCCACCCTCGCCAGGTGCGCCAGTTGGAGTCCAAGCTCCGAGACAGGAGTATCATCATCTGTGAATGGACCACTGACTCTCTGATCACTATAGTATTCTCCTCAGGAGTGATAGCCTACCTCACTGTTAAGCAAAACTCTTTGGATGTCAGTCAGATTCTTTTTGACAGGTATTTTGTGGGGAAGCTGTCTGGTCAGACTATTACAAATGGTAAGTTAAGGATCTAATGATAAAATACAACCTGCATACTTACCAAACTATTTTACAACTAAATTATTTGCATATCAACTGTAATAAATATTGACTGAAACATCTTATTTGACAACTATAACTGATTTAAAAAAATTATGATAAACAAAAGCTTATCTGATTTTTTCTATATTACAGTGGCACTTTCCAAATCACATATACTAGTAACTCACAATGACCGGACGGCAACATTAGTGACATTTGGCAAAAGCAATATCAATCTCCCATGTCGCATCACTGACAGAGATCCACATTTACAGGTAACTAGTTTATTTGCTTGCATACTCAAATAGTTCAAGTATACCAGCCTCTTCAAAAGCTAGAAGCAAGGGTGGTTCAAATTTTGATGTAGTTATATGATATTGGAAGGAGACCTGTCCTGACCAAGCAGAGAGACAGCAAAATTAATTTAAAAAAAAAAATCAAATCTATACTAATATTATAAAGCTGAAGAGTTTGTTTGTTTGTTTGATTGAATGCACTAATCTCAGGAACTACCGGTCCGAATTAAAAATTATTTTTGTGTTGGGTAGCCTATTTATCGAGGGAGGCTATATAACATCACGCTACAACTAAGAGGAGCGAAGCAGTAATGAAAAATGTTGCAGAAACGGGGAAAATTTATTCCTTTTGAGAGTTTCCGTTGCGTGCTCTGCGTAAGCGGTTAAAGTAACGCAAAAATCATGTATGAAGGAATTGTTCCTTTTAAAAAGTTCAAAAAAAAAAGTCCGCTAGAGCATATGTCTATCTTTTAAGGTTGACTCACTATAACTCAAAAGGAGCGAGCAGCAACGAAAAATGGACGAAAACTAGCAGGCAAATCGATGCGACGGGAAGGGTCAGGGGAGCAAAAATTTAACGAGGACGAAGTCGCGGGCGGAAGCTAGTACCTTATAAATGAATTGGTGCTGCAACAATGTAGTTTTTTATTTACAGTTAAATAGACTGGGTGACAGGGACATTGACACACAACAAATTACAATGGATTCAGTATATGATTCTGGACCCCCCAATGTTGACATAGAAAAAAAAACAATTTTCCCCAGTATCTCATAATAAATGAACCTGCTATTTTATTTTACCAATGAAAAATTTCTAGAATCATGATGTGCTGAATTCATGGTTACGGTTTGGGCATTTATGTCTCTGCCACCCTATATATTTTTGTTATACAATACTTCAGAAATATACATCAGACAAAGTTTATTATTATTTTTTAGAACATAGAACTAGGTGGCAGTAGTCGCAGGACAGAGAGGCACATTTCTACTAATGAAGGAATCAATGGAGCTCGAATACTTGTATGGAGCGTCACAGTCGCGGAGCCGGCGCCCTGGAGCCCTGTGCTTGAAGACCATGCAAACCTCCACCTGTACAGCATAAATGGGTAAGAATTGATTACTTAAAATTTAAATGCCTGTGGCCAAACATTAAATGAAGCAACATTAAATTTGGTAGTTATTTATTACTTTAAGAGGCATGTGGCTAAGTAACAGTAGCCTCACGGGTCGATAGATCAAGTTAAAGTATGCTTGCCGCGGTCGGTTCTTGGATGGGTGACCATCTTTACTTACCGAGAACCCAGCATGCCTCTGAAAGCATGTTAAGTTGTTGGTCCCGGATGTCATTTGTGGATCTTTGAAAGTCGTTATGAGTTATCAGAATCCAAAAAGTGTAACAAGCAGTCTACCAAGGGGTAACATGTTGTGTTACCACCCGGACACTACCCAGTGGGGGCCAGAAAGGTAGTTGCTCCATGTAAAATACTGGTATTGAGCTGCATCTGGTTAGACTGGAACCTACCCCAAATATAATGAGGATCAATTTGACAAAAGGATATAGCAATTTTGAATACTACATCGAATACAATATAAATATCTGAGTCCATTTCTTTTTGAATCACTCAAATCCATCGAGAAATTACGAAGTTATTAAACTTTAAAAAAAGGGAGTTTTAAAACGCACGCCGCGCGCGCGAAACTGCTGATGACGTCACAAGGCTCGATCGCCCGCCACGCGCCGCACTGCTTTGTTATGATTTGCGGAGTTTAATCGTTGTTTCTTTTTTATTTATGTTTTATACATATTGGTAGATAGGAAACATGGAAGTCGGATTTACCCAAGGCCCAGTCGGACAATCTCGCGAAGATTGATTCGTTTATGGTTGAAAAGTAAAAAATAGTTATTTGTTATACAAGAGTGCAAAGTTGCTTTTTAACCGCGTGCTCAATTTTGATGACCGAGCAAGCGAAGGATTCTAAAATTGAATCACGAGCGCAGCGAGTGATTCAAAATTAGAATCCTGAGCGTTAGCGAGGGAATCAAAAGAGCACGAGGTGAAAAATCTTTGCACTCGAGTGCAACACGTAACTTTTCATTCCACCTCAGCGAGGAAAGAGTATTTTTAATCTTCAATATCTGAGTGGAAAAGCCGTTTTTATTCTCTAGAGGATAAAGTAAATTGAATTTAGAACATCGTGTGCACTATCACAAACTTAGTGCACACGATGTTCTAAATTCAATTTTTTTCAACACTTGTATTTTCGCATCGTGGCACGATACAATATTTTAAGAAGACATTATTCGTTTAAATGTTCTGCGAGTCACGTAACTAAAGGCAGAAAGAACGTGCGCGGCGGTGCCGCGGACGCGAACGTGGAAAATGACGTCATCAACGAATTGTGCGTATTGGCGGGCATTTTTGAAAATGCAAAATTATAACCGCTCTAACTTCGTCATTTTTGGTCCAATTTTAATAATTCTTTCACTGAAATAATTGGTTTAGGTATGACTGTAATTCTACATATTTAACTAAAATCGTCGCTGATCCTCATTGGGAAAGGACTATGCAGATGATTTGTTGCTCCAATGTTATGGGCTTTGGCAACACCTCTCAGTAATCAATGATTGCATAAAGGAAAAAACAGGAAGACACTGAATTTATATGAGTATGTTACAGACATCACATCAACCTGACAGCATACCACCAACTGGAGAATGAAACTTTGTCAGCAGAGCTATCAAATAAGGGAGACATTGTGGTTCATATTGTTGAACAAGTTACTTGCCATAAGGTAACTGTCATTTCTTTATTTAGTTTTATTAGGGTTCCGTTGCCAAATGGCAAAAAACGGAACCCTTATAGATTCGTCATGTCTGTCTGTCTGTCTGTCTGTCCGTCCGTCCGTCCGTCCGTCCGTCCGTCCGTCCGTCCGTCCGTCCGTCCGTCCATCCGTCCGTCCGTCCGTCCGTATTTCACAGCCACTTTTTTCCGAAACTATAAGAGCTATGCTGTTGAAACTTAAGTAGATGTATTCTGTGAACCGCATTAATTAGCATAATTTTCACACTAAAATAGAAGAAAAACAATAAATTTTGGGGTTCCCCATACTTAGAACTGTAACTCAATTTTTTTTTTTTTCATTAGAC
The DNA here is from genome assembly GCA_932294355.1 of Aporophyla lueneburgensis. Taxonomy (NCBI): domain Eukaryota; kingdom Metazoa; phylum Arthropoda; class Insecta; order Lepidoptera; family Noctuidae; genus Aporophyla; species Aporophyla lueneburgensis. The sequence goes on along the minus strand of OW028746.1, from coordinate 11,426,133 downwards.
CCATACGTGTGGTGTAACTTCTAAAATAAGAGAATGATAAAACTAAAAAAAATATATGATGTACATAACTATGTAAACTTCCACCGAAAATTGGTTTGAACGAGATCTAGTAAGTAGTTTTTTTTAATACGTCATAAATCGTAAACTGCAATTTACCTTTCATTCAATCAACTCAAATATAAAAATTAAAAAAAAAACTATTAATTTCAGAAACATAAACCTTATGCATAAACCGAGAATACCTACAGATTTGTACGGAACCCTCGGTGCGCGAGTCCGACTCGCACTTGGCCGGTTTTTACATTAGCCTGCCCTTATATTTCCATTGGTTGTCATAAAACCAATTTGTGAAGCATCACCAATTCACCAGTCACCCAGTATACAGGATGGATTATTGAGACAAGGCAGTAAGGTACCTCAACCGTTGTTACAGAAAAATGGTTTCAGTAATGGACTGCCCTTATTTTTTTGAGAATTCACAAATTTTGAAAAACCATAAAGTCGGCAAGAAAATTATTAATTTTCAACCGACGAAAAAAAACGGAGGAGGTTATCAATTCGACGCGTATATTTTTTTTTTTTTTTTATGTATGACCACGCATAACTTTTTACATAGTGGTCCGATTGTGACAACTCTTCTATTGGAAAGGGTATACTCCCAAGGTGGTCCCATATAAATTTGGAAAACAAAATCGAACCCTAAGGGTCGGAAAACAGGGGATGATTGATTGTTCACTCACTGATTGTAATGTATAAACACGCATAACTTTATACAGAGTAGTCTGATTTTGATAATTCTTTTTGTGTTGGATAGGGTATACCTTGCCAAGTATTATTACTACATTAAAGCCACAAAAATATAAAATAAAAACTTTTTAACAAAAAAATTAAACCGCCGAAAAACTGAAAAGCATAAAATAATAAACCTTAAAATTTTGAGTCGGCGCTGAAAAATCAATGAACAAATGGATCACTCAAAGCGCCGACTCATAATTTTAAGGTTTATTATTTTATGCTTTTCAGTTTTTCGGCGGTTTAATTTTTTTGTTAAAAAGTTTTTTAAATAAAGCTATTTCCATGCTAGTAGATCCTATTTCTTACACTGCAAATATTAAAACACTCTATCAGAACAGACATTTGATTCTCCTTCTTCTTTGTAACACTCTTGTCCGAGCGGTCGTGGTCCTCATGAAATTTCTTGTCTAGGGGATGATGTGATTCGCCTCACGATTTCTCGCCATCCAATCTGATTTTTGGAATTGTGGGTATTTACTCCCAAAAATTCTACATTAATATAGGTATGGAATATAACTTATTGAATGTATGTACATGTTTTATTTCAATTTCAGAACGGCATCAATTTAGACTGGCTACGCTACGAGGTGAATCCCGAAGACCGTGCGACAAAACTGTCGAGTGGTCGCGACAGTGCGACTCACGTGTCGTTGTCTACGCCCGTGAGAGTCGTGCGACGGTCTCCTTGCGACACGCGATTGCTGATCGCATGTATAGACGGCTCGCTGCATGTCGTGCACTGTGTGGCAGGCCTTACACATACAACCAGAGCTGGTTTTGTAAGTTTATACCTAAGTAGCATAATCAGCCTATCGTGTGCCCACAGGTGGGACACAGGCCTCCTGTCTATGAGAGGGAGTATACCCGAGTAATGGACCGATTCTATCGCGTAATAGAAAAGACCTAACTCAACTATTTATAAATAATATAAAAAGTAACATAATGTAAAAAAGGTCAACAAATCGTACCATACATTTCAAAAGGCAAATTGAGTTGCTGTTGTATTATAAAGGCCATTGACAGAATCACCAACTGAGTTTTTGTTTACTGGGTAAGCCAGTCTCATAGACTGAGATCTGGAAAATGTAGGTAGTTAGACTTTAAGCTAAGTACAGTATGCGTTTTTTTTTTTTTGCTATCCTGCGCTGTCCCACTCCTGGGCAAAGTCCGCCCTCCACTTCTTTCAACCATCGCGAAGCCGCGCGTTCTCCTGCAATCCGTTACATACGCATATGAATATGAAAGTTATATCGATAAGGTTCATATCCTTATAAACAAATGTGATCGAGCATTTCATACGAATATGAAAATTAAGTTAATACAAACAAAGTTCATATCCGTATACAACTCTTACTGCGTAATAGTCTTTGTAATGGCTTACCAAACTGAAACAAATGTAAATAAAAATAAAAGTTGGGTGTGTTTTCAAATACACATAAAGATAAATAAGTCAAACATCTTGTTTACAGATAGCAACAGAAATCCGTTGGGCAGACGAATTGATCATAGCTGCAGAGGAAGGCGGAAGACTGCAATGCTTTGACCGCGCGCTTTCCTTACTACATCATCATTCCAAATGTCTAGATCTCACATCGTATTTGCGGTAAGTGTAAGTTAACTCTTCAATTAGCTCCATGTTCACTTGCACCTTTGAATATGATATTAGGATTTAATTTGAATGATTAACAAAAAAAGTCATTATTCTGATATTATTCATATGTATGATAATATTTCAAATTTGACTGCTCACGTAAGCAGCATACGGCTTATGGTTATGAGACAGTACGTAATCTAGTCTTTTATAACATCTCAGAAAACTGTTTTATGCAAATCCTGTGTGGTGTTATGTTGTTTATAATGAAGTTTTCAAATATCTTTTGCACTCTCTTGACGCACCGGGTACCTACATGCATATGATGTACCATCGCGGACACTGGCGGTTGACCACTTTTCAACCTTATTGCGTAGAGCATAAGGATGAAAAGTATTCCACCTCTGTTCTCCGCGTTTGTACATGCACTCAAAGCGCCATAATAGCGTTGATCATCTTCAGAATGCCGTTTACGCTCTCACACACTCTGCGCATTGTAAAATATATAAAATATAAAAAAATATAAAAAATGTTTATTACTAAAATAAGAGGTACAATAAATCTCCTTAAAAATAGATTTTTTCTTCTGTTGTTTACACTTAAGTGTCAAAGGAGTGCTTTGGCATTCGTACTAGGATGACCCTGTATCACGAATGCCATCACCTTCCTCCGGACCTACTAGAGTAGTTCCTAATACAATATTGTATTGAAAAAGAGATGTACAAAAATAACAAAAACTTATTTCAATGTATAAACAAAAGGAGTATGTATGAGTATATTATGTATACGAGTGTAGGGTGTGTGTGTGTGTTTGTGTATGTGTGTGGATGTGTGTGTGTGTGTGCGTGTGTGTGTATGTGTGATTGTAGACGCAATCCTTTGGGCAATATGGTAATAACACCATCACTATGTGCTTCGGCAAACATTCCTGATGCACTGCAGTAATGTGGAAGCTCCAACAACATTCTGAAGGCATTATTATACTGAACTCTTAAGGGCGTTATGTACCCTATGCGTATATCGAACTCACAGAGTGCATGTGTGCAAAGATTTGAAGAAACCTTAAAAAGAGTTAAGAATGCCACTATTAGGTAATGGCCATGTTGATTATTGAACGTGGCATCATTCAATAATCAACATGGCCACTAACTGGGCTCAAAGATCAATCAAAGTACCGTAGAAAAGAAAAACTGTTCAAATTGGCAATTTTTTTAAGAATTTGCATGAGCACAATGTGGTGCCAATACTACAAGAAGAATAAACCTTTTAAATCCTTACGATCAAAACCAATTAGAATGTTAATGTTCATTTCAGCGACTCACGGCGGATGCAGTTGCTATCTAGTCGAAGCTCCAAGGCCGGCCCGATTATTTTAGCGACATTCTCTGGAGGGCCTCTCACTCTTCTGCACATCACACACCCTCGGCTATTAACGGTAAATATATGTTTTATGTAAATAATGGGCAGAAAAAAGCATAGATCACTTATCACCACTTTTGGTACTTTAGAAATTATAGCAAGTGGCTTTGGCGACAAAATTATGTTTTTAACCACCCGAGTTGTAAACTGTCTTTTGTAACTTTGACGTTCAAAAAGTGCTGACTCTCAGCCTAGTTTGAATAAATGACTTTTGATTTTTTGATTTTTGAAACCTGCCTCTAATTTGTAAAAAAAGACAAAGTGCATTGAAATATTTTTTTATTTTGATTTCGATATGAATAAAAGTGATAAAATTAAACATTTGAACGGTATTTTGGTATCACAGATATTAATCAGACTCTTAAAGACAGTAATTAAATTAGGAAAGTAATACATAGTAATCGTTTCTTAATAAATACGTATTATAAACAACACCCACATAATAATATATATTTATGGAATACTTAATATTTAAAATTAGTCATAAATTTCAATCACAGATAATTCAAGCATTAATAATAATACAATAATTTTCTTAAACTTTTGGCCTAAAGATAAAAATAAATAATTAAAATATTCTAGTACCACCATTAAAACGGATAAAATCAGACTTTTATTCCGTTACGTTACTATCATCGATCATTCGCTTAATCGTTATGCAGTATTCGTAAACAAAAAAACTGGCCAAGTGCGAGTCGTACTCGCGCACCGAGGGTTCCGTACAAACCTGTATGTATTCTCAGTTTATGCATAAGGTTTATGTTTATGAAATTAAATGTTTTTATTTTTATATTTGCGTTGATTGAATGAAAGGTTTGACATGAAAGGTTGAAATTGCGGTTTACGATTTATGACGTATTAAAAAAAAACTAATTATTAGATCTCGTTCAACAGGGGGGGGACACACATTTTACCACTTTGAAAGTGTCTCTCGCGCAAACTATTCAGTTTAGAAAAAAATGATATTAGAAACCTCAATATCTCTGTCTGGGAATATTCGATTTTATCGTAACTTTATTATCGTAGTACGGGACCTAAAAAACTTTTTATGATTCATCTAAATAATAATTTGTAACAAATGTATTCAAAGTCCGATGAATAATTTGTATTTTTTATTTTAGGATGTCTATCTATCTGAGAAACTTCAAGGAAGTTACTAAAACAGAACAGATCCTCCATTCTATTATAGTTATTTCCTTTGAAGTTTTGACGAAAATTGCGCATTAGAAAGTAAAAAATCTACGGGGCTAGCCATATTTCCGAATGTAGCCCACATTTGGAATTTTGGAAATATGGTCCCGTAGATTTTTATATAGTATATACCTATTTATATAATAGCAAAATGGCTACTTCCAGAAATATTAGAGGAAATAAATACTTATAAATAAAAAGCATAAGCATACCATAATCAGCTTATACTGTGCCCATTGCTGAGACACAGGCCTCCTCTCTCCGACTCGAATTGGGCCGTAATCTACCACGCAGGCCCAGTGCGGGCTTCTCATAATTACGGATTCCTTCAGCGTTTTGGGAGCAGTGGTGAATGAATACATTTAAACAAAGTGAAGGGCCTCTCTGGGTTCTATTCTACGACCTACAACTAGTAAGTCGCGGCGCACATACAGGTATTTGAACGATCTATGCGGCCAAAATTATTTTATTGCTTAATTGGTAAATAAACAAAATAACTTATTTTTCAATAAAAAAACACATTTTTTCCAAAATACAAAAATAAAATTTTAAAAAAATTACAAATTTTAAAAATTATAATATTTAGATCAATATTTAAGTTTCTTGATTTTCTTCTTCGCTATCTGATGAATTTTCTGATATGTTGGATTCCGCAGCCACAAGCATGGCCATGGTTTCAGGCTGAAATTGCTTCCAATATACCTTTTAGTCTATAAATTAGCTCATAACTGATGCCAGTTATTTTATTTCATCAGTTTTGTCCATCTTTGTTTAATATCTGATTTGAAATGGGCAAAACCACGTTTCAAATTAACTAGTTGGTCTTCATTGTAACCTTCACATGACAAAAGTTTATCTTTTATATAGTTTCATCTGGCATCTAAATTAGGCTTTTCTTTCATCATGAGGTCAAACAAGTATTTTCGGGTCATAATCCTTACTCCTGATGCACCCTATGAACCTAAAACAAACATAAACTATGTTAAAAGTCGCTTACAAATATTGGCAGTTTTAGACGAAATTTCGCTGAATATCTTTAATGCCTCAAAACAGTATCTATCCGGACGTTTCCGGAAATGTTTTTGATAGTATTAATAGGTAAAAGCATCGTACAATAATCTGTAATAAAAAATATAGCCCGATCTACCCCGATACATTAACAAAAACACTAGCAAAGAAAAAATATTCAAGGAAAACCGGTATGAAAATGGGATTTTTTAAATTAGAAAAAAAAAATAGTTTGGTAGTTGATCATAACTTTATTTATGTAGTTTGGAAGTCACTTACCTTGTCCATTAGAATCCATCACTTTCAATTCGTAAAAAGAACTTGATACCATAAAAAATCACTTTGAAAGTTGATTGTTTAGAAAAGCGCCGAGAACAGATTGCACACTAGATGAAACGGTCAAATTCTGACTGACGCTACAGATGCGGGGGGCACGCTAACAAGTAGATAATGCATAGATACTGTGCCCGGGTTCATAGTCTTTCCCTGGAACTCGTTTTTATGAATGTTATTGCTATTTTGATAATGGGACTTTTGGCCGCCTAGATCGTGCAAATACCTGTATGTGCGGCGTTACCACTAAGCCACCAGTACCATAACAGTAACTGTTTGTAATGCTACAAGGTTATTGCGGCACATGTCCAAAATCGGAACTAACGCCGCAATCTTGTTTTTAAAAAACATTTCAGAAAACAATTGCACCAATGTTTACCAACATAATATGTTGCGCCGACCCCAAACAAATTGGGATAAGGGTAGGAGACTGATGTTGGTTATTACCAACAATGCCCCCGTCAACATAAATAGTATCTTAGGACAACCAACACAACGTTATCTGATCCCAAACTAGGCAGAGCCTGTACTATGGCAACCAGACAACTGACAAACATACTTATATATTTCTAAATACATACATATTATAGACAAATTACACCCAGACACAGAACAAATGATTGTGCTCATCACACAAGAATGTGTCCTGGGTGGGAATCGAACCCACGACCTCAGTCTTAGCAGCAAAAAGATTGTGTACAACAATTTTTTTTTTTGTGTATTTAAGGGGAAAGCGCAAGTAGTCGTTAGTCCGCAAAATTAAAATTTTCCCTTTTATTCCAATTTGCAGGTGTCAGTATGTATGTTGAATAAAATATGATTCACGACTGATGGCTTGATAGAATTGTTATCATTAAAATCATCGATATAACCCTCAAACTTCATGTCATCCCATTGAATGACAAATTCATGAAAATGTTTTTGCAATTTCCAGTTCACTGTCATACAACACACTGACCTGTGAATGGCAAAACAAAACGGAACAAAAGTTGAATTTCGCGGGCTATTTTAGCGTATCCACCGAAATGTGATTTTCCAGGCTTGGGTCCGAACTAAACGTTCTTCAAATGCTGTAGCATTACTTCGTGCCATGGATTGGGAACGAGAGGGCACTGAGTGTCTGTGGGCTGTCAACATGCTCGTATGTGCCGCGTTGAGAAGCAAGACTGGTTAGTATCAATATCATAAAAAATACATTGGTTTAATGTCATTTATAGCCTGCCTAACGAATAATAATGATATTTTGTTTTCATGCTGATCAGAAAATTAAAGCAAGTGAAAAATATTTTCAAAGTTTAGTTTTAGTCGTTTGGTCGCCATTTTTTAGCACATTTACTTATTAATCCGACGATCTTTTGATAAAGATTACTTTGTTCCAGTTTGAAATAAATCGAGACACAACCACAGTTGAATCACAGCATGTTTTAAGTTTATTGCTTTATTAAACCTCTCATTTTATCTTTTCTTGGAGTTTCTCAATGGTATAAAGTACTTTACATCAGTGGACTTTTCGGTCTATTTACAACGTGCGTCGTAACATGAAAAGTACCCCCATTAAATACACCATTCCTTTCCTCAGAGGCGCACAGTAGCGAGTCAGTAGCGCAGGGCGCGCTGGGCACGTACCTGTCTCCCAGCGCGCCGCACGCGCCGCACGCTGCGAGGTACGCGCCGCCCGTGCACGACCTCGCCAGGAAGTTCTTCCATCACTTGCTCAGGTACTATATGTATGATAGAGGCGCACAGTAGCGAGTCAGTAGCGAGGCAGTAGCGCTGACTGCTGCCGCACGTACAACCATAGATGCACTTTTGTATTACCACGTATAAAAAATCACAGAAAAGTAACCCAACAACTTTTTTAAATTTTCGAGTGTCACATTACAAAATAGATAACCTAACTAAAAGAAACCATACAGACGCGCAATGATATGTGCTCTACGAAAAAGCGCGGTAGTAAAAACGTTGCTTTTGTAAAGTGCTGGTAGTTACTAACTGGTGCGACGTTCGTTTACGTAACGTCTAATTCGTAATCACGAATACACGTATTACCGAAGCGCAGACCTTGTCTGGTTCCCTGTACTTTCTGTTGGCAATTCCAACAATGTGGTTATTTACTTACCAAACCTCAAATTAATGATACATTTAGAAACCTGTGGTATGTTTCACTGCTACTCTATTCCCTGTCCAGACGCGGTCGCATCGAAAAGGCGCTAAGCTTAGCAGTAGACCTGTCGGCGTGGGATCTGTTCTGTGACGCTCGCTGGGCCGCGTCTCGACGTGCACTCGCCTCGTTGGCCACTGAGGCAGCCGCGTTAGCTCTGCACTACGCTGATAACACGCCTGGTTGGTATATCTTTAATTCTGTACTACTAATATACTTTATCTAAAGGAGACACGGCTAAAAAGTCATCAATTCATGCCGAGGATGTTAACCTTTTCTTGGTATAATGTTGTTTGGATTTCGATGACAGATGATGGGTAAAGTTGCTTAAGGTTAATGCGCTAAAGTAGTCCGTGAAATTAAAATTTTCTTACGTTTGAACTTAGAGGGTCGTACTGAACATTTTAATGATTATTATTCGGTAAATACATACCTAAGTGATACGGTCACAAATCATATTTTATTCAACCTACAGCTTGACTCTGATTTACAAATTGCAAAAAACATAATACAATTTAAATATCGTGGTCTACCCTGGCGCTTCCTCCTTAAGTTATCCCATTCTTCTGACTCATTAGCCCAAGACTAATAATTAAACAAAATATAATAAAAGACACTCTTCTCTCAATTTCAGAATCTGTATGTTCAGAATCGTGTTCGAGCTGCAGCTCTCATTCATACACGGGATCCGAAGAGGAAGCAAGCGTGACGTCAGAGCTCGTCAAAACGAAACCTCCCCCACTTCCCCGCGTGTCTCTACCGACCCACCCCACCCTCATGCAGGTCCCCATCACACACACAGAGACAATGTCCACGAACAGCATACGACCCAACCTCCACCAGTACTTAGAAAGAGACAACACGATATGGACCACTGACGTGCGAGACGATACTTACCGAGACTATCCGAAACCGATACGAAACTCTCAAAGCGTACGGTGGCATAGTATGGACGTACTATCTACCTATAGCGCACCGAAACACAAACTACTAACGATCAGTGAAGCCCCCGTCAAACCAACACATTCAGTCGTAGACATTATACCTCGACCACACGACGAAAGAATGGCTTCCACACACTTCAAACACTTATATCAAACAGAGCTGAGGGAAGAAGCCCCTAACACGTTGTACCGATACCAAAATAATAATAATTACCATCCCAGTACAAGCTTGAAGGATAGAACGTATCGAATGGAGAGCGATATCCCAGAGAAGCAAGGGAATCGCTCTGGTGAAAGGAATAAAGTTAAATTCTCGGACACTGTTACCATCGCCGTTGTTTCGGTAAGTTCATTCATGGCGGTTAATAAATTCAAACGTCCATAAGAATAGGTCAACTCTCTCATAGACTGCGAAATTATTTGCATGCTACCTTGATTGACCAAGGACTCCACAACAGCTGTAGCGATAATAACGGTATCAATATCTTTTGTTTTTACTCAGCAGGAATCCCGTGTATCTCCAGAGCCGTCTCGGGAGTTAGCAGCCAGTCTTCCCCTATGTCCGCCTCACAAGTACCTCGCCGCCTTCACCCCGCAGCAGGCGCAACCCCCGCCCGTGCCTGCGCACGTGTCGCACGCGCCGCACGTGTCGCACGCGTCGCACGCACCGCACGTGTCGCACGCACCGCTCGGCGCGCCCGCCGGTACTACGCTCGACTACGTTGAAGTGTGATGCACGCACGCATGCCACCGTCTGTCATTTGCACCTCATTTATGACGCACGCGATTCTGCACGTATTATTTCATTACTACTACACAGAATATACGTGACACATAATAATTATTATAGAATATAATTATGTCTGTGTAGTAAGTAATATTAACTATCGTGTCGCTTTATAGTTTCGCTTCTTGTATGGACTTTAAACATCGTATGTGGTCTTTCTTTTGCCATTTGAAAGCCGAGTAATCTAATCATCTATCTCGGACTTCTTATTTTTTGTAAGAAACCAAGACTGATTGTTCTGCATGATTGATGTCATCTGGTATTGTATCATTTTCCATCAAAGCATGTACTTACTTATTCACTTACTATAACTCGTTGCACCAAAATAATCTCAATGTATAGCCATTTAATTGTATATAAATCCTATTTTCAGAAAACGCAACGCAAAAGCCGCCGAAAATCAAAGTAGTACATTTTGGCATGGTATAGAGACTGCAATACTTACATACCATTTTTTTTGCAACATTGTGCAATTATATTGACTGTAAGAATCCGTCCAGATTTAGATATAAGTAGCATATAATAAATAGTGTAATGTATTATTGATTTATTCCGTTACTGATTAAGTTTTATTAAAAATATTGTTGTGACATAGATTACTATACTTAGCAGTAGGTGGATCAAAGCTGCTCATGCCATAAAATCTATATTGTATAAAATGTGAATCTGTAGGTGTGTGATGGATGAATTACTCATTCGTTTAATGTCATGAAAATGCATCAGTCAACGCAATTTAAATCTTATGTCGATGGCATAAGTGTGTATGTAACTCACCAGTGGCGGACTAAGCCCGTCAGAGGCCCGGGGCGGCAAAGCTGAACGCCCCCCAGCTTTAAAAAAATGTAGTTTTGCAAGCTTTTTATTCAGTTCATGTTTGTGTGAGTGTGTATATTTATGTTTCTTTCGTTAAAATCTGGCATGTGAAATTTAAATATCAATTAAATTATTTAGGCTAAATAAACAATATCTGGATGACCGAGCTTTGCTCGGTATTTTTTGGTAAATTGTGTTTAAAATAATAAGTTTGTGTTCAAGTTGATTATCGATAAAGTAGGTCATTGAAAACACGAATAAAACGACATTTTATAAAAATAAATCCTAGCTAGATCGATTTATTGGCCCCGAAACCCCCTGTATACTAAATTTCATGAAAATCGTTGGAGCCGTTTCCGAGATTCAGATTATATACATATATACAAGCATTGCTCATTTAAAGATATAAGATAAGATATGTACATGCCTACAATATTGAATGGATATGGGTGAGGAAGATAAAATACGAATGGCTCGACAAAAAAAAAATAGATAAAAATAAATCAAGGATAGTTTTTTTTTATTTTTTTTTTAGCGTCGATATGTGTTTTCCATACTGCGATCGCCAACCCGCTTGCCAAGCGTGGCGATTATAGGAAAGCCCCCCAAATAGGGGGAGGCCCATGTCCAGCAGTGGACGTCTTGCGGCTGAGATGGTGGTGGTGGTGGTAGTGGTGATGTGTCAAAATCAAAATCAAAAGTCATTTATTCAAACTAGGCTGAGAGTCAGCACTTTTTGAACGTCAAAGTTACAAAAGACAGTCCCCCCAAAACGCCCGCCCTTCGACACTTCCTAGTGCTTTAGCTGGGAAGAAGAAGTGGCGGAACAAACTCCCCAGCAGCACAGCTGTCTGTTAAGTTAGAAGAGTGTTTTCGTGCCTTCAATTTACTGAACTCCAACTTCTGTGAAATCGTTTTTTTTTTGGTTTGTCTTTCTATTGAAAGCACGGCTAGATAAACCAATCGCTCTTGACATATTGTAGATCGAAGATAATTTGCCTGTTCGGTTCTGTCGGGTCTTTTTTTTTTGGATGGGAAATCATCAAATGATGTCTCCCGCTCTGGGTGGAGCGGAAGGGCGTGTCAGACATTTACTGACTAAAACCCACCCGTGTTCCTTCAGTTGCCCATATGCCAGGGCACCTACCTCGAACTAATCTCGCGACCTTGGCAGGCATCGGTCCTAGCAGACCCCTTCAGTTTGCTGACATCTCTTTGAGGCACCCGTGGAACACTACGCGCCGTCGACACGGGCCTGGTCCTTACCGGGCGGCGAGCTACCCGTTACTCGCCGCCCACAAGCCCGCGCCTACGGTGGCCGGGAGTCCGCAATCGACTCCCGACGCCCGGGGCGTCTCCTCCTGCGGCGGCTAGGGACGTGAGGGCGCAGAGACTGCCACTCCCTCACGCTTCCCGCCTCCTCCTTCGCGAGTATTACTGCTTCGCATAAGGATGTGACGGCTTCCCATGCCCTCGCGCTCCGTACCATGGCTCGTATCAGGGCCGGAGGCGAAAGGTTGCCGCCGCCGATCGCCTCCACAAGGACATGGCGGTGCTCCGCCCAGGCAGGGCACACCTCCACCGTATGCTCCACGGTGTCCTCCAGACGATCCTCGCAATGGAATTATCAATTATATTTTCATATAACTGTTGACGTTCAAAAGTGCCTTTTTGGGCCTATTTGAAATAAATGCTTTGACTTTAACTTTGACTTTGAAAACACTCGTGCGTTTCCTCCCGCTTTATCCTGAACAGGAACCCACCAAAGCACCCATGCCCGGTGAGGACGTGTTAGGCGGAAGGTGAGGACGCCGTGGCGCCTCCTATCCACTCCTCAAAGAGGAGACTTATCTGTGGCATGCCCACCGGTGTCGTGTCTTGGCTGCAATTACGCCCATACGCTCACAAACCAAAGTACAAGGTATTTAGTGTTTATTGCCTGCGATCTTGACGTAAAGCTAAATTGCTTCATTTGATGGAGTTTGGTCAAAAATTGACGGTATTGTCCTGAGAGAGAGAGAGGAGTAAGTTTGCCCATGATAGATGGCGTAAATAGAATGTAGTGAATGTAAATGTTGGCGAACAAGAGTGAATTATTGGTACTCACCCAGGAATGAATGATTCAGGGATTCCTGGGTAAGTACCCGGTACAAAGATGGGAATTCCCCCAGCGTATTGGACGCGTTCAGCAAAGTTAAAAGAATATTAGTACCGCGTAAAAATTCTAGATCGCTGTAGTGTTTTGATCTTGATGAAATTATGTAGGTAATAAGCACATTTTTAAAGTCTTGTTTAGGATTTGATCAGGAGAACGCGGAGGCATTTGGGCCCAAGACCGGAGGCCCGGGGCGGGCCGCCCCTTCCGCCCCCTGTTAGTCCGCCACTGTAACTCACGCTCGTAATTTGAAACGACTAACTATATTACCTACATAAATTGCGTTCTACTTATGCATTCTCATGTAGATATGCAAGAACCAGAAAAATCGCGAATATAGATTTGGGCATCGCCACGTCTGCCTTCATGTATGCTAAGATCCAGTCGAAGTTTCAAGTCAATTATTCTAAGAAAGTATGGCTTTTCTGCTCGTACAACGCGAGACAAGCGCTGCTTCGCCTACGAAATCAGCGTCAGCCTCATTACCGTCAGGCTTGACAAAAAACCTTCAAGGGCCTGCATAGATTATAATATTAAAGTATAGCCTAATGGTTGTGACTTCTACTAAGTGACAATAATAGATATTGTAAGCAGTTGACTTGTTGATGCATTTATTTTTTTAACAAAGTATAAACATATTTTATTATTCACATGTGTTTTAATTACCGTTTTGAGCGAAGAATAATACCTACACCTACTACTATCTTATAATGCTACGGCGGCATTGTCAGGATAAAGCGAACTACACATCGCACGCTGTTTACAGCAAGCCGCTGAGCGGTGTATGAGAGCCCGCGCTAAGTGTAGTTCTGTTAATTGGTAATATGTGGCCGAACATTAGTAACTCTCTTGGGACTAGAAACATGAATAGCTAATAATAGTCCAGAGGCAGAACTTAGCCATTTGAATGCTGTATTGAAGCATTTGTCTCACAGCTAGACAATTGCTTCACCATAGCATCCATAACAGTTAAGTTTTGGCATGGCAACATATTAATGTTTGCATGCCAATTATTTGTTGCCCAAGGTCATGATGACAAGCATTAGATAATGTCCGCTATTTCATATATTCCTACTTCACCTGCCAAGATAATATCTACCAATCTGCACCAACAAAATCAATCTTGAGCAGTAGGTTATGGATAATATTAGTGTCCCTAACATCATTGTTATGGATACCATAATATCTGCAAATAAACTAAATATATATGATAAGGTGTATTACTGTTTTGTTCAGACCAGAGATGATTGTGTATAAATATTGAGCAACAAAGAATTAACTAAGACACTGCAACTCAGACCTATTATAATTAATTGTGCAATTTTGAACACTAACTATCCGCAAAAGTATCTTCAACACAAACTTTTCACAATAATATTGTATTGTGAAACTGATATTTCACAATGTTAGTTTTCATTTTGAAATACTATAATAAAGCCTATGTAAAACGTTATGTCAATAAATAAAACAAAGCTATTAGTTGTTACACTTTTATTAATTTTGGCTTAATTATATGGATTGCAAATTAAGAGATGGTAATGCTATGCATTTTGCAAATAACAAAATAATTTAATCCTTCAGCTTCTTCTTGGGGCGCAGGTTGTTAGTGTGTCCGCACTTGGTTTTGCGGCAGTTGGTAGCACGAGGATGGAGGCGAGCATAGCACTTACGGCAAATCATTTTGTCACAGTTGTACTTCATGGCCAAGATACGCAGAGAAGGCTCAATGGTACCTAGAAAATACAACTTATTTGAATATATTGAAGATTGGAATAGCATTATATCCCACTTTTCAAATGTGACTAAATCTTACCTCCTCTCAACCTGAGTACTAAGTGAAGGGTGGATTCCTTCTGGATGTTGTAGTCAGACAGGGTGCGTCCATCCTCCAACTGTTTACCAGCGAAGATAAGACGCTGCTGGTCTGGTGGGATGCCCTCCTTGTCCTGGATCTTTGCCTTCACATTCTCAATGGTATCTGAAGCCTCCACCTCGAGGGTGATGGTTTTACCCGTGAGGGTTTTTACGAAGATCTGCATTGTTTAGCTAAAAACAGGGTTTTATTGGTTAAAACAATATCAACGGGTTTTTTTAATGGCAGGTGGCCTAAAGTTTTTGTAAAACAAAAGCCAAACGCTTTCCAGACATGACACGCCACGCGGAGTTTTAAATTTCGAATAACTGATTTACGTTACACAATAAGCACCTAGGAAATAATTTCCTCTTAACACCGAGTTTCGTAAGAAAGCACTTTTGTATAAAATTATCACGCAATACGCGAATTCTTTAGTTATTTTATGACCTTACCTTCCTCTAAAAACGTGCTCAAAGTAAAAGAACTGTCAAACTCAAAAAGAAATATGGAGGATCTTTCAGTTCAGAAATCAGAATATCATATTTTTTTAGAACAGATTAAATAATTTAAAGAATGATTTTATCAATTCTCAGTGCAAGCAGTTTTGCCTGTTTTGTAACACTTTTCAATACTTTTTTTGGTATTACATTGTATTACGTAGACATGTGAGCGCTTTACTCACTGTATTTCATTGTCACACCCGAGTATTGATTTATAAAAACACAATATTTCTGAACGACGTCGTCTGAATATGCGTTCGAAAAGTAATTCTACTCATTTACCAGAGAGGAGATAATATTATTATTTTTCTTTAAAATAAGATATATTACTTTAGTTAACTTACACTCATAATAAAAAGACTTTTTAAATAAATTCGTGGATTAAGAAAGCACAAATATTTTATTTCGCACAAAATATTACTGACATTCCAAATTTCCAACGTCACGTTTTTGCAGACCGGGGTTTCAAAACGTACCTGATAACTACTTGTTTCGTAATCGCTCGATTTTCAGGCACTGTGCAGGTCTAAAATAAAGTAGATTCTCTTTCCAACATAATGTATCATCAACTTAGCCGAGTAACTGGAAGGCTGGTGGCCTCCACCCACTTGCAGAGTCCACTTTTCCCCGTGGTAAGTTGATACTAGAAACTTCGGTTACATTTTTATCTCTGGGTGCTCGCATACATACTCAATAAGAAAATTTTCCTTATACGTAGGCCCCAATTGCATTGCAAAGAGTGGAACCCCCAACTATCCAGTACAACACTACGCACATGTCGACGGTCGTCGATGCTTGCCCAGCTCCTGGCAAGACGAAGCTGATCCCCGGTACTAACACTCCCTACGGTCCTCTATCGGAGAAGATCCGTCAAAAACAGAAACAGTTCCAGGTAATTATTAGATTCATCCCTATTATTTATCAACGCATTGTGCTAAATACAATGGGTATCCGTTTTAAAACAAGACAGCATACCTTTCAAGCTATAAACTTGGATACTTCCAGTCAGTGTTTATTCTTAAGCTTTGCATATAAGAATAAATATTGACTTGAAGTATCTGTACTATCTTCATTTTGAAGTATGTCATAGCTATACATTCTGTATAATGTTAGACTATTCTTAATTTCCATTAATTCTGAATATTTTGATTCTATTCATAACAAAAACATTTGTCATCTTTGGACCCAAATTATAGATATAGCAAATATTTGATTATAATGATTATTTTAAAGAAGTTAATTATTATGGTTGACTAGTGCATTTTAAAAGAAAATATTAACGTTGTAATTTATCCACTGTTATAAATTTGTGGCGTTCCGCGCATAAAGGTACCAGATGTCGGCATTTAGTTTCCGAGTTATTTGCGTTTTTGTAAAATCTTTACTGATTGTTTGATTTTTACTGATTGTTGTTCTACAAAAAAATCGTTACAATTTGATACAATTAACATCTACAGACAACATTTCTAAGCACATTTTTTTTTTAAAGGAAATGTGTAGAAATAATGTACCAGATTTTATTTTTATTTTTATTTATTCGGAAGAACAAACAATTACACATTATATTTTACAAATAAATAGAATACAAGAAGTTATACAAATGTGCAACCAACAACGTTCTTCACAGATACACAAAAAGACAAAGACAATGTTGATAAAGTAAAATTCGGACGGAATAAATACGTCCATAATTATATGAGATAAAAAATTAATAAATTACAGATACTGCTAAGGAACACTGGAGAGATTTAATACATTGAATATAATTCTCATAGTTTCTTGACTTTGTCAAGCAATAAGTTTCTAAATTTTCCAACGGATAAAGCGAATAGATCCAAGTTAGAGAAAAACTTATTAAAATTGCTTGTGAGGCGACGTAGAGGTGCCCGCAAGCCTGCATTCGTACGACTAGGTGTGACGGCGAAAACAGGTCGTGTGCGCACTTCACGTCCCTGAATGGTTCTAGGGACAACATAGTACAGCTTGTTACAGATATCCACACAATCATATGAGTTGTTACATAGATCGTATAGAAACATAGTTTCTAAAAAGATACGTCTAGACTTCAAAGACAACAAATTATATTTTTTCAATAAGTCACAATAGGGGAGATAGATACGACTTCTAGAACAGCGGTAATGCATAGTTTTCAAAAACTTTCTTTGTATACGCTCGATACTGTCTGTATATTTATTATAATACGGACTCCACACTGGCACTGCATATTCTAGTTGAGACCGAATTAATGCTCGATACAAATGTAAATATGTGCTTGGGTTGACGAATTCCGTAGCTGATCTTATAACGAATCCATACATACGATAAGCCTGACTAACGATTTTTTCGATATGTTCGTCCAGGTGCAATTTATCATCGACCAGTATTCCTAGATCACGAATTGTGTTGACTTTGGCCAAGATTTCATTTTGTATTGAGTAAGGGTGTTTAAATTGGTTTTTATTTTTAGTAAAGCTGATACAGCAGCATTTAGGAATACTAAGTAGGAGTTTGTTTATAATACAATACTCTACTAGGCGATTAAGATCTTGTTGGAGTAAGTGACAATCTTGTATTGATCTAATGGGTCTAAAAAATTTAAGATCGTCGGCGTACAGTAAAAACTTAGAGTTAAAAAAACACATATCGATATCGTTAATAAAGATTATAAACAGCAAAGGTCCGAGAATTGAGCCCTGAGGGACCCCTGACGTGACAGTTATGGTGGCGGAATGGAACCCATTTACAGCTACTTTTTGTGTTCTATTTGACACATAAGATATGAACCAACGTAATAAATCTCCGCGGATACCGTTAAAGGCCAGCTTCTTCAAAAGCAATTCATGATCTACCTTGTCAAAGGCTTTTCGAAAGTCAGTATATACAGCGTCTACCTGTACACGAGAGTCCATATTGTTGAACAAATAGTCAGTGAAAGCTATCATATTAGTGGCTGTAGACCTTCTTTTTACAAACCCGTGTTGTTGCTGTAAAATTTTGTTATGGACAATCGGATACAACTGACTATGAACAAGCCTCTCGAAAAGCTTTGACAAGGCCGACAATATGGAAATGGGCCGATAATTTTCTACGTCCTGTTTTGGACCACTTTTATGAACGGGAGTAATATTTGCCCGCTTTAAAACTTCCGGAAAAGTTCCCTGACATAAACATTCATTAAAAATTATACGCAATGGTTCACATAAAGCATGAGCCGTCTTATTGAGGAAAATAGGTGGAATACCGTCTGGTCCTGGTCCTTTCGTACAATCTAAAGATTTGAGGGCACTGAGTACTTCGGCAGTACTAAATATAAGACTACTTATAGGTGAACAATTCTCAGCATATTCATTGTCCTGGGATTGAATATTTGCGAGCGTGGAGGGTTCGTATACAGAATGAAAAAAGTTTGCAAAGAGATTACAAATCTCCTCAGGATCAGTTGACAATTGATTTTTATATTGCATGGTTGAGGGAATTTGAGCTTTAGATTATCGATTAGAAACATAAGTCCAGAAATACTTCGTGTTGACTTTTATACTATCTTCTACTGATTTGAGGTATAGACGGTAACAATTCTTGGAATCAGTTTGGAATCTGGACCTATAAAGTGAAAACTGTTCATAGTCAGATATGTTTTTATAGGTTTTCCACTTGTTCCATGCCTTTAATTTATTTTTAAATATGTGGACTAAAGAGGGAGAAAACCACAATGGATATTTAGTAGACCTAATTGTCTTTAAAGGAACATGAGTTTTAATTACTTGGTAGACAATTTCATAAAAAGTGTTCAGCGCGTCTTCTGCAGACTGCCCATAAAATTCCTCATCCCAGTTAATTTTAAGTAGGTCCTGATTAATGTGTTCATAGTTCGCTTTAAAATAATTATGTTTTTGAATCGTCTTACGCATCATTGCACTGCTGTGCAATTTACAGGAAACTAGAATACACAATGGTGGGTGATAGAGATCTGGTTTTAACAATACGTCAGTAGGTGTCAAAATAGAACAGTCGTTGTTACTTATAACCAAATCTAAAATTTTCCCACTTGAGTTCTTAATATTATTGTACTGATAGGCATTAAGCACAGACATAAAAATACTCAAATGCATACCGACAGAGGAATTACGAACACACATCTGTTGCGTGGCAGGTGTGTTGTTGCTACCAGCGACCCAATCAATATTAGGAAGATTATAGTAGATGTTGGTAGGTGTTATAAAATGTCAATATTTTCATAATTATTATGTTGAGATTTTGAATTTTAATACTATTTGTATATTGGCAGTACAGTATCGGTTATGTTAGTGATATATAGATGCATACAATGTGTTAGAATCTATTTGGAAAAATCTATGTAACAAACGAGTTGAACATTGTTTTTTTTTGTAACCTTAGCTTTCAAACTCCATTTTCTCGAAACTAGTTTTCTCAGATTCTACATCTGGCCTTAACTCAATACCTCCATATTGGTACCTTTATGCGCAGAATGCCACAGTTAATTGTCATACATAAACATTAAAATTATTACTGTCGCTCAAGGTGAAACCAGCTAGTATTGACTGTGTTTCAAACATTAACTTAGTCAAGTTTTTACAACACCCAAGTTTTCTTTTTATTGAAGAATGACAGAGAATGTTTTATATTATCTGTTGAATTGGTTAGGTAGTAAAAATCTTTTATAATTATCAAACTCAGTCCAGTTCCATCCTATCAACAGGTAGGCTATACAAGACCCACTGTCTCATATTATTAACCTATTTTTCATGCTTACTTACTGCATTTCAGAAAGAGGATGATGTTCCAGTGTTCCTGAAGGGAGGTCCCCTGGACGCTATTCTGTACCGTTTAACCATGGGTCTCTGCATTGTTGGACTCCTCGGAGTGGGCCACACCATCTTCACCCATGCCGTACCTAAGAAGTAAATACATGAATGAATCAATTACTAAATTATGTATTAGTTGTCTGTGTTATAAGTGTCTCAGCACTGTGATTAGAAAATATATAACGTGATACAAAAATATTTTCGAATTTTTATTTAATAACTAGCTGCTGCCCACAGCTCCACCCACGTCAATGTTGAAAATTATCCAAAGGGAACCCGCAATGGTAGGTTTGTAATTTGTTGCATTAGTTTCAAACGATAAGCCTAAATAATAAATTAAATGATGTTCAATTTTGAAGATGAAGGACTTTCCAAACACAACTTCATCTACTTTTTCAGGTGTGCGAAGTCCCAGCGGAAATCTTTTGAAAATCTTAATTTCAGTTTTACAAATACTTAGTGTATGATGTCTTGTAATTGCATATGGTAAGTACGAATTTGTGCATCCAACCATCAGGGAGTTATTCAACAAAAACTGTGTCCGCTGGAACTGCAGCATCCCAGCAGCACTTTTTTTTTTCCTATGGACATACAGCTACAGGTCAAGCTATACATTTACAGTTTTAGCTGACCTCGCATTGTATAGGCTTTTCGTACAATGAGATGTTGTGTGCGTCAGAATGGCTGGTTGTCTGTGGCGTTAGTCTATGAGAGTTGATTTGAAAATTGCTGCATAGTTGCTTATATTTGCTACATATAATAAATAATAGCTACATAGGATATATATTTAGAACTAAAATTTTTTTTTTGACCAGCAATCCTGACTTTTGGTTGGCTGGTCACCTCCTAGTTTAAAGTCAAGCGTGCAGAGTTTCCCGAAATGTATTGCGTCAATAATTGCTACATATTTACTTCATTTATCTTATTTAATTGTAACTTCAAAGATATGCTATTTAAAGGATGTAGGAATTATTTAAATTATCCCAAGGAAAAGTGCCTGATAAAATAATAAAGGCAAATACTTAGTTATGTAGGTGTCGGTTTAATCGTTTAGGCTCTGGTAACAGCGTAAGTTATGCGATTCTTGCGTAATAGATTGGATATAGAGTGCAGATGAAAGTGAACATTGTACAGAATCAGATTGTGCAATCAATAGAGGTCAGCGTAAGATACCTGTTCTACACGTTGATATAAATTCAGCCATTCCTATGTATCAATTATTTATTATATGTAGCAAATATAAGCAATTATGTAGCAATTTTCGAATCAACTCTCATAGACCAACGCCACAGACAACCAGCCAACATGCCATTTAACAATTTAGAATGCCTGCCTCCTAAAGTAGCGATACCGTTGAGTGAAGACGCACTGCAACTATTTACCTTTATTATTTTATCAGGCAGTTTTCCTTGGGATAATTTAAATAATTGCTACATCCTTTACTTAACATATGTTTGAAGTTACAACAAAATGAGATAAATGAAGTAAATATGTAGCAATTATTGACGCAATACATTCCAGGAAACTCTGCACGCTTGACTTTAAACTAGGAGGTGACCAGCCAACCAAACGTCAGGATTGCTGGTTAAAAAAAATATTTTATTTCTAAATATATATCCTATGTAGCAATTATTTATTATATGTAGCAAATATAAGCAATTATGTAGCAATTTTCGAATCAACTCTCATAGACCAACGCCACAGACAACCAGCCATTCTGACGCACACGAGATGTTAGCTTATACTGGAAATGTATAGCTTGATGTGTGGCTGTGCGTACAAAGAAAAAAATACATTCAATAATTTTAGGGGGCGTCCATTAATCACGTGATGTTTTTTTTGTCATTTTTTAACCCCCCCTCCCCCTTGGTGATACATGGTGAGGTTTAAGACTACCAACACATCACGTGTATTTTTAGTATCTTTTTTTTTTAATATTTACACTACTGGAAAAAATATAAATTTCGAAATTTTTGGGCAATTTTCAACAGCTCGTAACTTCGAGAGAAATGGTCGTAAAAGAAATTAAAAAACCGGCCAAGTGCGAGTCGGACTCGCGCACCGAGGGTTCCGTACAAACCTGTAGATATCCTCGGTTTACGCATAAGGTTTATGTTTATGACATTAAATGTTTTTTTTTTTAATTTTTATATTTGAGTTGATTGAATTAAAGGTAAATTGTGGTTTACGATTTATTACGTATTAAAAAAAAAACTACTTACTGGATTACATTCAAACCAATTTTCGGTGGAAGTTTATATGGTTATGTACATCATATATTTTTTTTAGATTTATCATTCTCATATTTTAGAAGTTACGGGGGGGGGGGGGGGGACACACATTTTACCACTTTGGAAGTGTCTCTCGCGCAAACTATTCAGTTTAGAAAAAAATGATATTAGAAACCTCAATATCATTTTTAAAGACCTATTCATAGATACACCACACGTATGGGTTTGATGAAAAAAAATTTTTTGAGTTTCAGTTCTTAGTATGGGGAACCCCAAAATTTATTAATTTTTTCTATTTTAGTGTGAAAATCTTAATGCGGTTAACAGAATACATCCACTTACCAAGTTTCAACAACATAGCT
Organism: Aporophyla lueneburgensis; assembly: GCA_932294355.1. Lineage (NCBI taxonomy): Eukaryota > Metazoa > Arthropoda > Insecta > Lepidoptera > Noctuidae > Aporophyla > Aporophyla lueneburgensis. The sequence goes on along the minus strand of OW028746.1, from coordinate 11,403,165 downwards.
CTTATAGTTTCGGAGAAAAGTGGCTGTGACATACACGGACAGACAGACAGACAGACAGACATGACGAATCTATAAGGGTTCCGTTTTTTGCCATTTGGCAACGGAACCCTAAAAAAGAAAATTGTAGCTCCAAGTGTCTAGTTTTTGGATTAGAACTTTAAAATTTTGTTGAGTCAACGGATTTTAATTAATCTTAGAAAAAAACAGCAACAATTTTTTTTGTGTTTTTTTTTTGGTCTACGAGCGTGGAATTTTTTTTTTTTTTGTTTAATCGCTATTATGAATCGGATACATCGTTCATTTAGCTTTCATTTCTTTTTTAGGAACCTTGATACGTCCACTTTTCGCCGAGATCTGTCTTCAAATGGAAAAGGATCCCTTTTTTCTTTGATTATCGATATGTCAGCAAACAATGATCGCATAGAAAGTTAAAGGTTGGTTTCAAGAACTTCAATGAAATCCCTTTAACGACTAGTCATAGGATTTCGAAAAAAAAATTTCGTCCTTTTGTCGCATGAATTTGAAAATGCAACAAAAAAGGGCTTTTAGTGGTGTTTTGGAAAATCAAGCGCTGTATCGAAAATATTGACAAAACCAATAATGTTATGTGTGCCTTTTATTGTTCAATATGTCCACAAAAACCTTACAAAGGGCCTTAAAAAAAATGAGAATTAAAAAAATCCAAGCTTTTTCCACATTTTTATTGCAGATAGTGCTTAAATAAAAAAAAACCATTGTATTGGTTCGTCTGTCGTCGGTATCTGGCATAAGATCGAGATACGACGGATTGACTTTACACCCATCTGGATGGCAACTGCATGTTGACGGTAACCTTCGTCAATAAGAATCACTAACCGAGCAACTTCCACGTCCTATAAATGTCGTCTAACCATGTTTAAATTAAAAAAAAAAAAAAATTTTTAGCTTTGACGAAAAATTAAAAAAAAAGTGCTAAGCGATTAGTTTTGTAGTAGTAGTATTCTGATCTTATAGGGTGAATTGGACCTCGAATTCGGAATCAGCGACCCCAAAAACACAAGATCAACATGGTCTGGTCTTGGGCAGATTTTTCTCTCGAAGTTATGGCCTGTTGAAAATTGCCCAAAAATTTCGATTTTTTTTTTCCAGTAGTGTATAAAGTTCACTACTAGCCGCTTTCGATTTTGTACGCGTTTGACGAAAAAATAAATACGCGTAATGCCGTTTTTCGGCTCAGTATCGCGCGTTTGCCGAAAAAATAAATACACGTGATATGTTACTACACCCGCCCCCCGTCCCCCTTGTGATATTTCGTGATTTTTTAAGGACCCCTCCCCCCCTTTCAGCCTCACGTGATTAATGGACAGCCCCTTATATATTTTTTATGTAAAATATTTAGGTATCTTCTGGTTTCAACACCTTTCAACCAGGTTTTTCTGTAAATCAACAAAAATAAGATACCTTGATTTGATGTGATTAAGAAAAATAAATCTGAATTAAGAACCTTGTACTTAATTTAACCGTATACTGCCAAGCGTGGCGATTATGGCAAACCCCCCCAAACTAGGGGAGGCCTATGGCCAGCTGTGGACGTGTTTCGGTTGAAATTATGATTCTTAATTTACAATACTTACACGCATTTGAACTTTTTTGTGACATTAATTTTGTTGAATGATAGGCTGAGGAATGATGTGATAAGAGAACGGTGTGGTTTAACCAATCAATTACCGTAATTAAAGACACAATTAAAAAAACCATTGTGTCGATACCAAATGTGGTATCTCAGGGACTTAGTGGTTATAAAAACTTTTTAACAAAAAATTAAACCGCCGAAAAACTGAAAAGCATAAAATAATAAACCTTAAAATTATGAGTCGGCGCTTTGAGTGTTCCTTGTTCATTGATTTTTCAGCGCCGACTCAAAATTTTAAGTTTTATTATTTTATGCTTTTCAGTTTTTCGGCGGTTTAATTTTTTGTTAAAAAGTTTTTATTTTATTATTTTTTGTGGCTTTAATGTACTAATAATACTTGGCAAGGTATACCCTATCCAACAATAAAAGAATTATCAAAATCGGACTACTCTGTACAAAGTTATGCGTGTTTATACGTTACAATCAGTGAGTGAACAATCAATCATCCCCTGTTTTCCAACCCTTACGGTTCGATTTTGTTTTCCAAATTTATATGGGACCACCTTGGGAGTATACCCTTTCCAATAGAAGAAGAATTGTCACAATCGGACCACTATGTAAAAAGTTATGCGTGATCATACATAAAAAAATATATATATATATATATATACGCGTCGAATTGAGAACCTCCTCCGTTTTTTTCGTCGGTTGAAAAGAAGATGGAGTGACAAATTTTTTAAAACGTATGCTGGTTTGGTCGTGTTGAGAGGATGAATGAAGGACGGCTTATAAAGGCAGATGTGAGTGGAAACACCGGGATGGGACGCCCTAGGAGGACATTTTATGACCTTACTGCTGATGTTCTTCAGAAAGATCAGGTGCGTAGTACTCGCGTATGTATGAACATAAACGAGGCAAAAGGAGTGTGTTGAGATCGTAGCAGGCGGCGTTCCGTGGTTTCTGCCTACCCCCATGGGTAAAAGAGGTGAGTTTATGTACAGACGCCAGCACATCAACTTACCTCAATCTGTCAAATTTCTTTAAAAAATCTATTTCAACCTTATATCACAATAGTGGAAGGTTAATTTTCGATTGGTAAAATTTGACAGATTGGGGTGGCTTGACCTGCTGGCGTCTGTACCTATGTATGTATGCATGATTTTGTTCCAAAACTTTATTTTATACGTACTACATAACATCACGCCTTGTTTCCCAGAAGGGTGGAGCAGAGGGCAAAGTGTTGTTCTTATAGTACACTCACATTTCGCTAGTTATGTTATGTCCCATGTAATAGAGGGCGACACTGTTGCTATCAACCGGGCACAAATCCAGACTCCGGGCGGCTACTGAGAAATGCCAGATAAAAAACCTCAATAACATTGCCCAACCTGGGTATCGAACCCAGGACCTCATGTTCAGCAGTAGGCGGCCGTTCAAGTATTACGTAAGCACTATAGGGGGGCGGGGGGGTCTTTGCTTTGCTTATTTTTGATGACATGGGGGATGGGGGGGTCTAGATGGTGATTACGTAAGCAGTAGTCATTTAGTTTTTTACACATACCTATAGCAACCTACACATTGTCTATGTTTGTAACCGAAACGCATTTTCGGGGATTCCCACAAATAATTTATACGTTTAGGTACTGGCTTAGAACCGAGTACCGGAATTACCGCGCTATCCACTTGTCCAAATTTCTTCCGTCAATATATTGTTTCGTTTCGGTACAATTGACGATTTGATGTATTTTAAATGAATGTTGTGCGCGTCCTCTATCTTAAATCTATTTTCTTATTTCTGGAATCATAACTGCTGTCCATGAATCAATAAAAAAAAAACAGAATAGGTACATTAAAAGAAAAATGCATATACCAATGTTTACGTAAGCATGGGGGGAGGGGGTAAGAGCTTTGCTTACTATTGCTGACAAGGGGGATGGGGGAGTAAATAATTGTAATAAATCTGCTTACGTAATACTTGAACGGCCCCTAGTGCACTGGCGACCACTAGATCAACGGGTCTAATCTATAGGTTATAGGGTCAATTTATAGGCAATAAATGTACAGGACACCAACTCCCTTATAAAAATGCAAAATCGTCATCCTTTTCAAGATCGAAAAGCGCGAGTTGGGATCGCACACCAAGGATTTCGTACCACAAGGCAAAAAAGTTTCCCTTTGTTTTTTTTTATAGCGCCACTCATGAATACAAATTTCGTGAAAATTTTAACTGTCTACCTATTCGGTTACACCTGTACGGATCATGAGATACCTGCTGGCAGAGAGACGGACGGACAGCGGAGGCTTAGTAATAGAGTCGCGATGGTTAATACCTATCGGGTACGGAACCCTAAAAATGAGGAATTTTAGGCAATTAAAGCTAAGCACAGGATATTAAGTAGGAAAAATAAAATTCAGAGGTTTAAATAATTCTATATTTGATATAACTTGTATAACATATCAACACTGGCCTTCACCTATAATGCCATATTGCAAACCATATTTTGTGAATTCATTTAGCATTAACATCCAAAAAGCACTCTACTTAGCAACACCAATCTACTATGTTTGGACCTTAATCATTAAGAAAGATTTCAAGTGTACATAATTTGATCGATAATAATATGCTACACCAAGTAAACTCATGTATCTGAAAATGAAAACAATCAGGTACCTACTACGTGAACAGTTTTTTTTAGAACAGGACACGTACAATAAAAATAATAAAGTAAAAAAATAGGTTAAAAGAAATCTAGCTAGTAATATAAAAGGAGAATAAAAAAATATTTTTGGAACTTTTTACCTTCAAATCGGTTCAGTCGTCACTAGTGATCAAACATGACGAAATTAAAATATACTGAGATTTCAACATTCAATCTCATTTGAATAAAATGCACAACACAGCCTTTTAAGAACAAAGTAAATCTGGACAATGTTTCCCATTAAATTCATATCACTTAAATTCCACATAATACTCAAAGTAAACACAGGTTAATGATATTTAACTAATATTAATCAAATTGCTAGGCAATATAAATATAAAAAAGTATTCAGCACTTTATGGGAAGCCTACTAAAACAAAATTATTTCATAAAAAAAAATGAGATAAGTATGTAAGTACTCATAACAAAACACGACTACCATACTTACTGGTAAATAAAGGATTTTCTTATATAAAAATACATTATAATATAGAAGTATGAATACAACAGAACAATTAATAACTGAATGATAATATAAGCTGTTTGATAAACAAATACATCCCAATTTAAAGTTAATGGCGACTCAGAACATAGGTGGGTCGCTGCGCAATAACAAATTCACCTGTCAGCGGGGGTGAGGGGTAAGGTATTGCGCACTTCAGCACCCTAATTGCGTATCTCGATGTTATTCTGAATCTGAATCATATTGCTAATTCATTGCTTCATATGTTCGAAAAATGTGTCTGCATAACATGTAAATAACGCAATGCTTGTTGTTGATCTGTCAATTTCATATGATAACGGGTTACGCAATTACACTGCGGTGCCGCCATATACTTTAATTTGGGCTTTACTGTCCTAGATCTAGTCATAATCAACTAAAAGAAACGATTGCAACATAATTACTTACCTATTTTTATTATAATTAAAGTCCATTTACGTTTTATCATTTATAAACGGCAAATCATTGATAAATGATAATAACATTACGATTATGACAATTCGATGCATAGCCATTAAATCTATAAATATTGATCGGCTCTACACGCCGAAGCACGCTCTACGCTGGCTCCTGAGAAGTTTTAGGGCCGGGTCACACCGGAAAGGCAGCGGCCGGCAGCGACGCGGCGAGCACCTTCAGTGTGAAATAATTTTAAACTTTAACTACATACTTAAAAGACCAGTATCGCTTGAAAAACCAACAGGTGTTTCCGCCCGCGGCTGCCCTTTTCAAGTTTTTCATGCGATACTGGTCTTTTAAGTACCTATGTAGTTAAAGTTTAAAATTATTTCACACTGAAAGTGCTCGCCGCGTCGCTGCCGGCCGCTGCCATTCCGGTGTGACCCGGCCCTTAACTTATTTTACTCTTTGATAGTGATATATATATACCCAGAAAAGAGTGCGAATCAAGAAAGGTATCGGAAGAATCGAACTATAGTAAAGCCGTGAAGAGACTGTCGTGCTAAGACCAAAAGAAACGCAGTACCACATACCTACTTATCACTCCAGCATAAAAATGCAAGTCATAATAATTACCTACAATTAAGTATACCTACGATCGCGCAGGTAATAAATAATGTCTATGAGAGTCTACAGGTAATTATAAAAGACATAGAAATGTTAGCTTCGTCGAGATCACACAATAAAGTAAATTTATAGAAGGTTATCCACCCAGATCGAATTAGGCAGATCTATTGGACACAAAAATCAGCTTGGTGCGCACGCACTGCAGACAAAATGTCGTGAGTCGATAGTTCAATTGGTACCATTAGCGAGTGTGTAGGTATTAGCCTCAATTTAAAATTAGTAGGTAATTTGCTGACCTGTACGTACAGTAGAGCTTCATACTCATTGATGAATCCACCGATTAAACTATCGCCACATATTCAATCTGGCGACTTAATATTTTTGGTGCGCGCTAAGTCTTACAATAGCATTTGAAACCTTAAAAAACTAGACCAATCGCGGGACTTCTTGAATCGAAACGACCAGACCAAAGGTCAACTACGATCCAGAGCTTCTCGATATCGTCGCCGTGGGATGAAAACCTCGTGATTGTATTAAATTTTATTTTACAGGGGAACATAAAAACTGGCTAGAAAACGGCCGTCATTAACGTTCTCATTATCATCAATAGAAGGCATCACGAGGACCGTAGAGCTGCGCAAAGTGTGACGTTTGTTTTAAATATACACACATCTTTACGAGGGTTTCAATGCACGACGATGATATGGAAACCTAGAAGGTGCTATGCCCCTGCATATCATGAATGTCTTAGCAATGCTACCTGACACATTTGATGAATTCCTCAATACAAAGGGATCGAATATTATTCAAACAAGTACGATAATCGGTCTTTCTGATTACGGGACGTAGCACTGCAATGATAGTGGCATTATCAGATTTATCAGTTTATACTTGTTTGTATCCGTCTGTAATGGTGTCAGTTTTAGCTAATAGGCGTTGTATTTTATGTAACTACTATCGTTAACATTTTAAATAATTATTGTGATACATTCAGTAGACAGATAGGTACGGACACCAATATCATATTTATAATATTTCCGGTGTCTAGATATAGGAAACAGTTTTAGCCCCGAAACCGACTTATTTGCTAGATAATGACTAAAGGTCCCAACGGCGAGCATTCGTACGCAACTGTTCGTTCACGAACACGAAGTTTCTATGAAGACGTTCAAAACAAGCACCGTCTTTTAAAAATCCATACTTAAACAGAGTTACATGCGAGTTTATAAAAATCGAAAGGCAACTCTGCGTATTACATTTTTAAACCAATAAACGGAGATGGCATCCTGGGGAAGGATATACCTAGGCTACTTTATGTCCAGATATCACGTTCCTTTGGGATAATTTCCGACATTCACGCGGATGAAGACGCGGGCAGTAGTATGTCGCCTATATTTTTAATCTCAAACAGAAGAATGATTTTCTTGCAATGCAATGAATGCTCGCTATAGGGACGCATTTGTAAGATGATGATGAATATTATCTGATTAGTGAGTTACTCAAACAACATCTTACGCACCAGGGTTTGTAGATGCCGTCATTAAATAAACTAGGCTAGTATTTAACTGGGTCACAGTATTGTGATATTGGAACCACTCCAACTCTTACAAAAGAATACAGTTATCTTCATTCATAGATTATGGAAAACTGAATAGCTATAGATTTAAGAAACATAACATTAGTTTGTAACAACGTATATAGATAATATATATTAATTAATACACAGGTATCATAATCTCGTAAAACACTAATATATCGATACAGATAGATAATAACACATATTTAACACCAGACCTCACAAACACGCACACACAATTTATTTAAGTAATACAATCTACGATGAATGACACAGTGTGCAGGCGCGGTCGCAGCATATGATTTTGGGGGGGGTCACCATGAGTACTGAAGAATATTTTTAGGAAGGTACATCTACTCGTTGGTCTAGTAGTCGAAAGCGCTACTGATGAGCATGAGGTCCCGGGTTCAATTCTCAGGTCGGGAGTATTATAGGGTTTTTCAGGCAAATCGTTCAGAGTCTCGACAGCATGGCTGACTTTAGGGGGGGGTCATGACCCCTAGGACCCCCCCTCTCGGACCGCGCCTGACAGTGTGTCGGTTAACTCATCAGTAAAAAACAATCGAAGCGAACCCATAAGTTCTACATAATATAATGGCAATTTTAGTTGATAATTAATCATGTAATCCTGAAAATATACCCTCTGTGTACATGTAAATTATATGCTACACCAAATTCTTTAAACTCTTTAAATAAGTAGACTCTAATTTCTAAATAGCTAATCAGCTTTACTTGAGGTTTCAATATAAAAATAATATCGAATACAAAACCAATGAGAGAAAAGTGATTAGTAAAATTTTTCGTTCTGTAGTGTATAATAACTATTACGTAAATAAACACTAAAACTAATTAGTAAGTATGTTAATTATCAACGTCGGAATTTTAGTTTAGCAGCGATTGTATCGCACAGTAAAATTAGATGCAACACCAAAAGTAAATTAAATTCGTAAATAAAGTTAAATACTTACATGTAATAAAGAAAATTGATCTGATTGAACAATATTTCTATCTAAAATTAAGAGACACTTTATAAATAAATTAAGACAGCTAACAAGTAAGTATACAATACAAACATTGTTTCAACATCTTACGTAAGACTATAGTTTCGTTCATTACGCTGGTCGAGGTCGGGCGGGTAAGGGTGGCGGAGCGCCCTGCCGGGCGGGCACCGGAGGCGGCGGGCCGGCCGGCGGCTGCGTGCTACTCTCCGGCGGAGGCGGCGGCGCGCACGTTGGGGGAGGCACGCTATCTGCCGGCGGGGACGCCACCGGGGACGCCACTGGGGACGTTACCGGGGACTGAGCAGAAGTCTTACCCGCGTCCGGCGGGAGCGGCGCCGGCCGTGGGGGCGGAGGACGCGCCGGACTTATTGCCGGCGCTCTGGATGGCACCAGAGGTGTCGGTGATGGTGCAGGGGGTCGGCTAGGCTGCTGTCTGCGAGGAGTGGGAGGTGCAGATCTGAGAGGTCGCTCTGGTTGAGCTTCTCCTGATAATGGAACAGTATTGTTTGTACACAACCCTATTTCAGATCGAACGATATCAATCCAATTAGGGGTTTTTAAAGTAATTTGTAATGGGATCGAACAGGCTGATATTTGCCCCTTCTGTGCAGCTGCTAGAGCATTTTGTCCTTCTCTAAAAGTAATGCTAAGAGAAGCATCGTCAATAAAACGCACTAACGTTACTTCACCAATCGTAGATAATTCCTGTAATACAGCTGCCACCACGTTATCATCGAACGGGCAATCTTCGTTATTGAATTCGTCGCAAGGTTGTACAATTATACTGGCATCAGGAGGCCCAAGATCTTTCACTACTTCATAAAACACCTCCATGCATTTTGTATAGCTTACTTGTAGTACTTCGATCTCTAGAATTGCGATGACTGGCCGATGATCGCTTTGTTTCAGTTCTGCGCGGCCATAATGTAGCAATTTTCCTGCCGCTAATTCCGATGTGCCCTCTGGGTCAATAGTGTGTTTCCTACTGCGCCATAATACTCGATCGGTCCAAGCAGGCGCTCGACATTTCTCGCTCGTATCATAATCATCGCTGAATAAATCATATTTGTATGTAGGAGAGAATGTTATGTCACCCTCAAAGCAATTTTTGAACACCAAACCTTGTGCTTTTTGTTGTATCAACTGATCATGCTCTAAAATTCGTTGTAAATTATTCTGTGAAACTAAAAGGCGTATTTCATCTTTATCCAGGTCAACGCGGTAGTTAAAATCACCACACCAGAACACATAATCATGAGAGTAAAGAGAGCGGCCCATAGGGAAGGCGGTTTTTCGCGTTATCTCAGTATAATCAGCGTTACGTTCTGTAACCTGAGATTGACCTGCAGCAAAATGAGCGCATACAAAACATAGGGATGTTCCATAGAGGACCATTCGAATGCCAACTGATCCTTTGTTTCCAGTAGTGCCACCAAGACCAGTTTTAACACAATCTAGGGCAACATCCCTAACATGTGGAATCAGATCTTTCCTGACAAAAATGAAAAGGCAGACTCCTACTAATTGATGACTTGAGAGTAAGGTGTATGGAGCATCTCTGCATAGCACTTTTTCTAATTCTTCACTCCAAGCTTTAGCATTATCTGTGCTAGCTGCCATGATATTGCTAGCATTTAAGTCCACAATTTCTTCAAAGCCAATAGCAAATATATCTGATGGATGTTCTTTTAAATTGACGGTGTTAACTAAAGCTGAGTTAGGGCAATCTAGTAGCCAGTCTGCTAATGAAACATCTTTGTAGGCAAGACTCCTGAAATGTTTCCCTCCATTCACATTGTATGTGCCAATTGTGATTCGAATAGTAGTTGGCTGTGTGAATTCACTTGCTCTACGACACATTTCCCTGAGAACTGGTGTAGATGTGTGCAATAAGTTGGATGGTAGCAATATTCGTGAACGATCAGCAAGTTCTGAGTTCAATGTAGAGCCCAAAAGTAATATATCAATAGCCTCTTGCTTTGTGTTATCTAGTAAATTATTTTGGATTGTTCGTGCTGCAGATCTTGCTCCATCAATAAGTTTAGAGCCTCCTTGGATGGCACCAGTGCCAGCATAGATTTTTGATATTTCATTTCCATTATTGACCCACATCTGTTTAAATACTTCTTCAAATCTGTTGACATTTTGTTTTTTGTCAATACATTGCAAAAGCATTAATTGAATAGCCAACATTTCTAATCCTATAAATGTTTGTATAGAATTGGTTCTGTCCAAGCAATCTAAGCAATTGGTTCTTATAGATCCTTTTTGAATATTGTAAATATCTGAACCTTTAGCGCTAAAAATACTTATATCATCATAGTGTTTTTCAATGATTTTTCTAAATTTTGCTAATGCAGTTTCTATAGAAGAAGCTCTAACTTCTTGATGATAATCAAAAATTATTTGAACTACATCATTGTGGGCAGAGTCATTCAAATGTTTTTGGAATGCATTACTCAGTGTGGCTTCACCTTCACTGCCTCCTATTAAACTGGACCCCAACAAGTTAACAACTATTAATGAGCCATAGTTACGCTTCAATAGTGAGAAATGTCTATCACATGCACTGGTAGATGCATCATATCCCCTAGACATCTTTACTTTATGAGATCCCACTTGGATACCAGGTTGTTCCCAAAACAGAGGAACTGAGCCTCTAGTCTGTACATAAGAAGCAACTGAATCATCTATGTAGATTGCTTGTTCTGTTTCCACAAAATTAGCAACATTGCCATCATCATTGCAGCCTCGGACATTAAACCTAGTCCCAGCTCGCTCACAGCTAAGTCGCGACACCAGTACTGCTCTTGCTTGTCTATGTCCAACATAAATAGTCCTTATCTCAACTGAGCCACACATCGCTCGAGTTAACCACTCTTCACAATCTATTCCGAATCTTATTAAATGTATAAACAGAGTTCTATTCCAGAAGAATCTGTTATCAGGGCTGGCTCCCTTGCTTTTCCGCTGAGCGCACAGGGTGAGGTCAAACAGATGGGGAGTTTTACCTGAATTCCATGAAAAGTAGAAGGTCCCAGAGTTGACTAATTTTCTTACTTCTGACACTTTATCTTCGCCTTGCGTATGATAAAATAGTGGCAAAAATTGGGTCTGGGTAATTTTAAAAACTTCAGCGTCTCCAATCTTACCAACTGAGCAGCATCCCGTTACAAGGACCAGGTACAGCATACAGCTTTCACCCGAATTCAGCTGCAGAACACCCAGAACCCCGTACGCGTCGGCTATTTTGTGATATTGTTTCCGCAATGTTTCTGTTTCTTGAGACGACAACGAAACCACGGCTTGAGACTCAAAGAGAAGTGCGGAGTCTTTATTTCTGTGTTGCAATATTATACTATACGGATTCGGTGGCGCCGATTTCTCCAGGACTTTAAATCCCTTTGACATAGCCATGATTACAAGAGACTATTTGTCACTTACATGTATGTAACAGCCATCCGCCCCCTTATTTCAGATAGAATTTTGCACAACAATCGACCAAGAAAAATGTAATGAGAATTGAATAGAAATCTGAAGCAAATCACAAATGTCAATTACGTCAAAAATGTCAAACGGTAAAATAACACTGACTGCGATTGACGGAAACAATTAGTTGCCAACTTCACGGCTTAAGGTCAAAGGTCGCAAAGATTCATTTTATTCATTAGTATTTATCGCAGAAAATATTTACTATTTATGATGCTCAGTGAGCACAAATCTGCATGCGTATAGCCGTAGCGCGCTAAGAGTAATAGTGTTTTATGATGTAGCGTATTACGCACGTAGTGCAGCCAATAGTTTTCCCTAGCGTGGCGTAGAATTTTAACCCTAGAGTGCTCGCGTTATGAGCATTTTGCCGCCCGCGGCGATAGAACTGTGATTTTTTTAACGCAGTACATTTGTCAGGGTCAAGCGTCCTAGTAGCTGCCCCCCAGTTCCTCACCTCTGTGTTTTAGAAATTTGAAGAAATTTAGTCCACTTGTGACTGCAGAACGAGAGCGTTGTTATCGCTGTGTCGTGCTTGGCGGCAAATTGCTCACTGCGCGACTGCTCACGCAAGTAAAATTTTTGTTCTGTAGTTGAAGTAGTTAGTTCTCATCGCATTTCACAAGGTTTATTGGAAAATGTATCTGAAAGTGATAGGGAAACTGAACATAGTGATCACGATCCTGAAACAGAACAATCAGCAGCAGAACCTGATAATGATGCGCCATCAACCTCTCAAGGACCGACTGTAATTACCACTACGTCTTCCCAGAAATGATCTCAACGTGGTCGCGGCCATGGAGCCACAGTAGTACAATTATCATCTCGCCCTCACTCATTAATATAATCACTTATTATTACGACGATCGTTTTTGGCGGAAATTGCTCTGCCTATGACCAGACCAGAAGATCCAGTGTAAATACTTTGAAGAAACAACTGAGGAACCAAATGTCCCGATTCGTGCCATCTGAACATCAAGATCAGGAAAAATAGAAGGACCAAAAAAGGGTGCAATAGATATGCGAAGTTACTGTGCTACGAACATTGTACGTGCATGTGCTAGGACTGTATTGCTGAAATACATGTCTTAGATAATGAAAACGTTAAATTTCGTCAAATAGTTTAATTTTTCTTTTTTATATTGAAGTTTAAGCAAAAACCATGCCAAAATTAAAAAAAGAATACCTAAGATTTCCCTACGCATTTTTTGTCTAATATAAAGTTTAAAACTATAATAAATGTTACTTTTTCTAATAGTTTTTGATTTATTTTAGTATATAAAAATAACTGTAAATTTATTTATCTATAATTTTAAACAAAAACTCATGTTAAACATGGGCGGCAAAATGCTCCCCATGCGATCACTCGCGTTTCACGGAAAGGCGCGACTACTCTAGGGTTAATAACAGTTCGTATTCAAGCGTCTGTTCTTCGTGCTCAAATCAAACTATGCATCGATAAACTGACACCACGTGTATGAGAAATATTTGATTTTCAATAATATCGACAAGATTTGAACTGGATTGATCGTCAAACGTACATTTAAAGGCAAACACACAATAAACAATCACAGTTGAATATAGACAGGAGGTAAAAACGAGTCTACTTCTTCTTCAGCAGGTCACTGGAACACTGGGTTGCGACCCCCACATCCCCCTTAAACTTAAGGAGAAGATATATAAATCCATGGTCAGACCTGCTGCCTTGTATGGTTCAGAATGTTGGGCCACAAAAGGGAAGACTGAAAGGCAATTGCATGCAGGTGAGATGAGAATGTTAAGAGGGATGTGTGGTGTTACACGAATGGATAGAATAAGTAATGAGTACATAAGAGGAAATCTAAAAGTAGCACCGATAAGTGAAAAGTTGTGTGGGACTCGGTTGTCATGGTATGGTCACGTGATACCTACGGAGGAATGAGGAAAATGTCGTGAGGAAAGTATTGAGTATGAATTTCTATGGCTATAAGAGTAGAGGGAGACCAAAGAAACGATGGATGGACTATGTGAATTATGATATGGATAGAAAGGGGGTGACTACTGAGACGGTTAATGGAGAAGTGTGGAAGAAAAAGACATGATGCGCCGACCACAAATAAATTGCGATAAAGGCAGGAGAATGATGACAATAATGATGACTTCTATCTTCTAATCTTGATCCTTATTTATTTAGTTATACGTACAGGATTTCGAGATTGATATTTTATAAATATTTATTAAATACAGCTCTACAAACTAAAATTTACATATCTTTTATATGCTGCGACGGAATCAGTATTTACTTTGATTCGTCCGGAGTACCGATGGACATAGTCCTGGTAGATTTCGCGGGACGCTTTCGACACAGTCGGCGGGATAACTTCTACGGAGCTGTCGATAGTAAATGCGCTGTTGACGGTCATCACCACATGAGTGTCTGACTTGTAGCGTGGGTTTGAACGGCGTTCAAAGTTCACATACCTCCTATACCTGAAAATTAAGAACTAATTTAATTACAGAGTTATTAGAATGAATGTCTTAAGGTAGCTCGTGAAATTCAAATATTCTTCGAGCTGCAGCAAAACATCGTACGCCAAAAGATACCTAGATGGCGCCATCAGCACAAGCAGTAAATTCCCGGTATTTACATGAATGTTCGCGTTTTAATTTCTGAGTTTCGGTTTAAAACTGTCAAAAAACCTTTATTTAACTTACTTTTTTATATTGATTGTCGCTTAGTTGAGATTGGGACTTGAATTTGAATGCTTTTTTGTAATGAGTTTGAAAAAGGAACCCGTCAAATAAGAAACGAAACAATGAATATGGGACTGCCAAACTAGCCCTATCTATGTTTAGTTTTCGACGGCATCGGCAATCCGTAAGTACCAGATGTAAAGTGTAAGTGCTCTACACGAGCGGTACGCATCAAAGACAGCCAAAGACAACGTGCTATTCATGTGTTTGAGTACGGTGCTCAAGCTGCACTAAGTGCTAAAAGATAATTATGTTATTCTAGTTAAGTCATTTCATAATTATAGTTTTGCTCCAATGGTATAAATTGTTGAAATTATTTTTTATTAGTACGGTACTTACATGACCATATCTCGTTTACTTGGCTCACTCAAAAGAACTCTGTTTCTTCGTTTAATAGCAGGGAACATGGGTGTCTCCTCTACCTCTTCGGCTTTTAATACTTTTGCCACTACTGTGAGCGGCGATGGAACAGATAAACGTGAGCTTGGGGTTGAGTTCGTCAAATCGTCATCAGATGAAGAATCACCGTTCGAGCTGAAAAGAGTAGGTACATATTATTCAGTCCTAGTGATTATTAAAGGAAAGAAGTTCCATTTGGTCCATTAATACTGCATACATATTATAAAATAAAGTCGCTTTTCGAGTCTGTCTGTGTATGCGTTGTTCTTCTAAACTACACAATGGATTTTGATGTGGTTTTCACCATTTAGAGAAATCATTGCAACAAGTTTATGTGTACATTATGAAAAACTTCTTATAATAAAGAAATCTCGATGTTTCGTCATGTTGTAAACTAGTAACGAACAAGTTGCGAAGCAGGGGCAGGTCACTAGTATGAGATAAAGGGTAATACATACTCGCTAGAGTTATTAGACGTGGTGCTGGATCGGCCACTGATGACCGGGTTCTTTGAAGTCGGGCCTTTGATCTGTCCCATAGAGCGCCCGCGCACTACAAACGGACTGAAACTTTCAGAAAATGTCGGCGCCAAGTCACGAAACGTGTGGAACATCTGTGGAAACATTATTTTTAACAATCAGTGATCAAAGTAAAAAGCTGTGCTGTAGAATAAAAAAAACGAAGTTTTGCACAATTTATGCTTTTCTTAGAGATTGATAGAATTCTGGGATAGATTTTTTGGTCCGGTAGTGTTATTGGGATTCTTCCATCAAGAATATCGCAGTAGAAGAAAATATGCGATGTTTGTTTGCACAATGTATGCTTTTCTTAGAGATTGATAGAGTTCTGGGCTAGATGTTTTGTAGATTTATTGGGTTTTTCCATCAGGACTATCTCAATAGAAGTCCGGAGTCTGGATTTGTGGCCGCGCCCTCATCTCGTAAGACTTAAATATATCTGGCGAAATGTGGGTGTACTAGGTAGGGTCTGTGATAGTTGTAACCTAACCCAACCTGCCACTGGCAATACACCTCTGCCCAATCCTTTAACAAAGCGTGATGTTAAGTTGAATAAAATACCGTAAAATGGGGCTATTTAAAAAACGACGGGGCTATTTGAGAAAAAGTAAAAATAAGATTGCATCCATAATTTCTTAGTAAATCTGAAGCAACCATCGTGAGTTTACGGAATTTTGTCGTGGGTCAAACGTCGTGTCGATTTCAAAACAACCAATCACAAACGTTAATTCGTTAGATGTCAAAATATAAACGGATTTTTATAAAATGGAGGTGTATTCGTGCAAATCGTGAGCTGAAAACTTTTGGGTGCCTGATATTTTTTTTACGCACGTTTGGTTTGGTAAGTTCACACAATTTTCTTCTGTTTTTCACCATTTATAATCAGTAATTATAGCTTGGTTTGCTTTAATAGTTTTTGTAATATGATGATTTTTCGAAAATGGGGCTGTTTGGAATACAAAATGGGGTTATTTGGGTATTAACTAATAGCCCCTTTTCCAAATAACCCTTTAATGTCTGAGTTCAGATGGATTGAATGTATTAGCGATTTTTATATTTCTGCTTGTTGCAGATGTTTTCAATTAATTTCCGCCATGGTTCGCATTTACAAAACAACTAACCAAATTATCCGGAATGGAAAATATCACGAACCGTACGGATCATACAGCGACGAAGCTCTCCAACAAGCAATATCTTCTGTGCAAAAAAAGGAATTAACATTAACAGTAGCTTCTGAACGGTACGGTGTCCCTATTGCTACAATATCTCGAAAATCTAGAGGGCAAAATTGTACCCAGCGTAGATCTGGTCATCCTACACTGTTCTCAAATATTGAAGAAGAAATATTTATCAAATATGCCCAAGTGATTAAGTTAAAAAGAAGTGCCTCGTTTTGCCTAGAAAGACTGATTATATAATAAACGTAAATTGTCGACATTTAGAAGAGGTTTTATTACTCTTTAATAGATTTTCATAAGTTTTTCATCATTTTTCAAATAAAAAATATTTTCTACCATAAAATAGTGATTTATCGTTTTTTTTTAATGTTGTCACTCTTATACTTACTTTCTAAATATTGCATGATTAAATTTATGTAGTAATTTGAACAAAATCTACCTGTTTTTGAGCACATAAATAGTTGATTCTAATTAGCCCCACCCTAAGGGATATTTGGAAAGGCCCACCTTTTAAAAAAAAAACCTGGTTGCAAAGCATGAATGACCATGAAATGCACAGTATCTATAAACATATACTCGAAACTATATGCAATTAATATTTTTTCGTGAAATAACATAAAAAATATAAAATTACAGCGATTTAAAGTTATTTTTTGTACCAAATAGCCCCATTTTACGGTAGTTCCCTCCGCAAAATAGAGCCGGTAATAAAAATTGAGGTAGTATAGAGCAATAATTCGAAAAGACGATAGGTGCACCTCTGCCAGGCCCTCGGGGACCCTTGGGGAATACAAGCGTGAGTTTACGCGATAGTATGCTGAACTACCTTCAGTCCTCACCTTAAATTCAAAGCATTCCATCAACACGGTATATTCAAAGGGCCTGTTATAATCGTGATAAGGGTCCACCATCTCTATAGTACTGCTGCTGTCGCCCTGCATGCCGATGATCTCACAACACAGCTTCCTCATCTCGTTACACGGCAAAGGCAGGTATCGGAGGACGTCGTCGTCCCACCATTTTGTTAGTGATCTGGGAATGAGAGAAAATATAATATAGGTAGGAATGTGAGTAAAGGTATGTTATCGAGAATTGGTATCAACCCATTTACGGCCGCTGTACCCGCTTGGGTACAGTTAAACTTTTAAACATGTCTCCTGTAATTTGCAAAATATTTAGAGATATATTTTTGTTTATAACAATTTTAATCGTTTACCGTTTTATATTGGCTAACTTTTTTTTTTTTACTCCCTAAAAATGTATGTTTCTTCACCAAAAAAATGAATCTATACTATAATATTATAAAGCTGAAGAGTTTGTTTGTTTGATTGAACGCGCTAATCTCGAGAACTACTGGTCCGAATTGAAAAATTATTTTTGTGTTGGGTAGCCTATTTATCGAGGAAGGCTATAGGCTATATAACATCATGATACAACCAAGAGGAGCGGAGCAGTTATGAAAAATGTTGCAAAAACGGGGAAAATCGCACGGGTAGGCGATTCGACGCGACGGGAAGGGTCGGCGGAACACGAAATTTAACGCCGACGAAGTCGCGGGCAGAAGCGTGTTTCTTTAAAAATTAACGTTTTTTTTTTCCCTTTTTGTATTCTTACTACTTCACTCATTATAAAAGTAAACAATTTGAAAAAGTAACGTTTTTAACGTAGACTTGGCCATTAATGGATTAAACCGAAAAATTACCAGTATTTATAGCCTTTTATTTATTTACCTGTTCTTAGGAATATACACCATTGCTTCAGGGTGATGCAGATAATAATCGCTCTGGTATTCCCAAATGGGTGCTTTGGACGGATCGGGAACGAAGAGTCCGAGGAATAAGTTCATCGTGTTTTGTTTTTCAGCATCAGAGAAGGTGTTGGAGTAGTATCTACTTAGCGTCTGCATGATATCGTTACCGTGCGACGACCATGGCGCCGTTTTACGATAAGTCTTGATTCTGTAACATAAACAAATATTGGGAAGCAGATATTTTTTATTTTATAAAAATGTTTCATAAGATGCTTGGCATATCTTTGGACTGGAACATTCAATTCGGTAGTAGTTGTCGAACAACAAAGTCCGCCTGAAGCAATGACTACAAATCCAGCTCACTCCGATCATCATCATCGTCGATTAATCATAGTCGGGCCGGCTCAGCACAATTCGACTAAGCCGGACGCTATTTTCTCCAACATAATTCGAAGCAACACACGCTTTGCCGAATCATGTCGACCCGAACGTGTTAGTAGAGTACCACCCCAACGGTTTGAAAGACAAACCTTTTGAATACGTTTTGCATTAGAAATAGTACTATATACTTATTTTATAATTCATTATCTTGCTCATAGAAAATACTTGATATACCTGTGTACAAGCTGCGACCCTCCATATTGTAAGGCCAGTGTATCACCATGGTCCTCATACAATCCTTCGAGCAGCCTGGCGCAGTCCGAATCAAACTCTATATTCGGTTCCCCTAGGAGTCCCAAGGCATATAACTAGAAAATAAATTCAAATTCATTTATTTGCCGGAATGTAGGTTTACAATGTATGGTCTTAAACTATAATGGCCCCTATACATTCTACCATTTAATATGGTGTGCAAATATGTATTGTCATCCTGCACAAAGCTATTATTAATAAACAAAAGTCAGCAACAACAGACGCTCATGCATAATGATTTTACTTTAAGAAAAATTCAATAATTTAATAATTTCAAAATTTAAGAATCAAACAGAACTTTGGCTCTACATTTGAAATATTTGTACAAATATCCGAGTTCTGGTAAGCTGCTACAAATGAACTTTATTCCGATGCATAGGGTTTATTTTACATTACCCGAAAAACGCAAATGTTTGGACATCAACAGCAGTCTTAAATCTATACTTAATATTATAGAGCTGAAGAGTTTGTTTGTTTGAACACGCTAATCCCTGGAAATACTGCACAGTGTTTTAAGAAGCCCGATTTTCGGATATCCCATTTTTATTAAAAAAGCTGACAGAAATAATCATTTAAATGCAAGATTTTGTATCCCGACTGAGCTAGCAAGTCTAGTTTTTGAGTTATGGCTTTTTGAAAATCGTAATTTTTCCATACGGATAATAATAAAAAAATTATTACGCTTAAACTAAGCATGATACGAAATAATGATGTTAGGTACATTCATGGCGTATCTTATGCAGAGTATTTTAGTCCATAAATGAACCTCGCAACTTTGTTAGATCCAGATTTATACGAGATTTTTGGTTTTTAGTTTTTCTTTTTTTTTCTCGAAAACTCCGCTGTTTCGGGAAAAGTTATTTATACTGAAATTATTTTGATAACTTTTCTAACACACCACATAAATTCCACTTCCCAATTCCATGGAACTTGGAAACCACAACGATTTTAAGTTTGATCCGGATTTTACGTCGTCAGGGTTGTCAAAAATCTCAAATAATTATTTATATATTCATTATGACTACGGAGCTTTTACTTTTACGGAAACTTTGATCCACAAAATAAGAATAAAAATTTGACAACCCTAACAAAAATAGTTAATTGGAACAACTTCTAAGTTCCATGGATTTGATATGTTATAATTATGTGGTGTATTGGGGAAGTAAATAGAATTATTTCTGTATAAATAACTTTTCCCGAAACGGCGGAGTTTTCGAGGTTCATTTATGGACTAAAATACGCTGCATAAGATACGCCATGAATGTACCTAACATCATTATTTCGTATCATGCTTAGTTTAAGCGTAATTATTTTTTTTCTTATTATCCGGATGGAAAAATTACGATTTTCAAAAACTCAAAAACTAGACTTGATAGCTCAGTCGGGATACGAAATCTTGCATTTAAATGATTATTTCTGTCAGCTTTTTCAATAAAAATGGGATGTCCGAAAATCGGGCTTCTTAAAACACTGTGTACTGGTCCGAATTGAAAAATTCTTTTTATATTGGGTAGCCTATTTATCGAGGAAGGCTATAGGCTATATAACATCACGCTACAACTAAGAGGAGCGGAGCAGTAATGAAAAATGTTGCAAAAACGGGGAAAATCGCACGGGTAGGCGATTCGACGCGACGGGAAGGGTCGGGGGGACAAGAAATTTAACGCGGATGAAGTCGCGGGCAGAAGCTAGTAACTTTATAAAGATTCAAGTTGGCCTGTAATGTGAGCTTACTTGGTGTGCAAGGACACACTTCCCAATAGCGAACTGTGCAGTATTGGTCCTGTCGAGGCAGTCCACACAGTTGACGCGCACCAGTCCAGTCTGCAGCCGCCCTCCCTGATGTCCTGGCACACCCGTCACCTCGTCCACCCCACACGTGCTCAGGAATATACCCGTTTTGCGGACCACTGTGCGGGCTATGGCTGACAATCTGGAGGTAAACACATATATTGTTTTAAAAAATACAGGGCTTTTTTAATTTAACTGGTGACACTTCACAAAATTTTATAAGTTACAAGGCCTTTTTTACTTTATACTAGAATTACATAGCCTGTCGGTGCATTACATATGCGCTTGATTGACAGAGGAAAGAAGCGGGATGTCGGGTGTGTACCGAACCCGGGCAGACGGACCCTACGCGCGCTCCACGCCACTCAACTCACAGACGTGCACCACTACGGGCATTTCATTGTTAATTTTCTATCTAACGGATATTGAAAATTATGGTAAGTCCTAAATATTATATAAAGTGTATCTATTCATACACGAAATATTTTAAGAGGTACACCTATAGGTGGTAAAGAAGCTATTGCAACGAAAAAAAAAATTTTCTAAATGTATTTTTTTTTTTCAAAATTTAATATTTATAAATTATTTGACGCACATGAGAAATACTGGCTCGTTCTTATTTTTTACGGCCCGAGACACCGCGGCCATGCTCGTGCCGTCCGGTCACCGCCCTCGCAGTGTCAGGCGGGCCATTCATAGAATTTGGAGTAAAGGTTTTATGCAAAACGAAAATTATAATTATTACGAAAATTCAAAAACGCTTAGATAAAAAATATCTTTTTGCTTCTATAGCTTCTTTACCACCTACAGGTGTACCTCTTAAAATATTTCGTGTATGAATAGATACACCTTATATTATCACCAAAGCTTTCGTCAGTAGTTGTACGAGCTACGCTGTACATTGACCTTAGGAGTAATTGGTACGTTATACTCACTAATGCATTATCATCAATATTGTATAAGTGTGCATTTCTAATACAATTAATAATGATGTAAACTAATTATAAGTTAGTAGCAATTAAACCTTTATACCAATCGGTTGTCTACTCATTCAACATTCAACAAAGCATCAACATCAACATAACATATTCACTGTTGGGAGTTACGCCCCAACAGTAGTAGACATTACATTCAACTTTCTTAACATAAAGAATCACAAGCAAACTACTATACAAAATATTATCACAAACAGTAGCAGATCTATGGGGTTACTCCATGACAATGTGATAACCCCTTTTGGTAACTGAAGCCATTCATTTTGGCAGCTTTAATATTTTCTGTTAGCTTTGGTGTTTGAAGAAGTACCATGTTTATTACTTACTTATCCAGCACTTTAGCATCAGATCTTTTATTCGTCCTAGCCATATCCAAATGGTAATATTGCACAGCGTGTTCAGGAGGCAAGAACTGGTTCAAATACTTTATACCATTGCTTATCACATCTGTTAGCAGAGACTCATGTTTCTTTTTCTCTCTTTTCTTAACTAAATTCAAGAACATTATAGGTGAACCATATCTCCTCATTAGGTTGTTTAAGTGCCTGCCAGGTATTTCAGCAAACGGATCACTTAAATCAATTGATATTGCTGGTTTCGGCACCATTTTTGAGACGTCTTGAGACCAGTAACTGGGTATAGATCCTCTCATTTGGACAAATGAACTGAATCTAGAATGAATTTTGTGAAAATGTTAGTATTTACAAATAGGGCTTTATCTTTTAAATAAATATTGCTACCAGTGGCGGACTAACAGGGGGGCGGAAGGGGCGGCCCGCCCCGGGCCTCCGGTCTTGGGGGAACCCCCAAAAGCCTCCGCGTTCCCCTAATCAAATCCTAAACAAGACTTCAGCGACCTAAACTTTTTACGCGGTACTACATAGGCTGCACTAAAAGTATCGTGAATGGAATATTTCCACTGTTCCTGTCGTATTAAAATCTTTTTAATTGAAAACTTCTTGGTTTTAAAAATCGAATACCATTTATTTATTTAAAAAAAGATTCTCGGTCTTGTCACAAGGTTTTGTCAAACGTGTATAGTCGTTGAGAAAATGGAATTGACTCGAGAAAATTCAAGAGCGATGATTTATTATGACTTTCGAAGCGGTTTAACACAAAAACAGTGTGTTGACCGGATGATTTCTGCATTTGGTGATGAAGCCCCATCCAAAACCACAATTGATCGCTGATTTGATGAATTTCAACGTGGACGTGTCAAGCTCAGTAATGATCCCCGTCAAGGTCGTCCAAAAACTGCAGTCACCCAAGAAAACGTTGATGTTGTGCGTAAGCTGATTGAAGAAGATCGACATGTGACATACCGCGAAATTCAGGCAACTTTAGACATTGGCATGAGTCAAATACAAATAATCTCGCATGAACAATTAGGTGTAAAAAAGTTGTTTTCCCGATGGATACCGCATTCGCTCTGTGAAGAGCAAAAAGCGGCTCGCGTTACTTGGTACGTCAGAACTCTCGAAAGATTCCACGCAGGGTCCTCAAATGCTGTACACAACATCGTATCAGGTGACGAATCCTGGATATATGCGTACGAACCCGAAACAAAAAACCAGTCACGAGTTTGGGTGTTCGAAAATGAGTTAAAGCCAACAAAAATTGTTCGTTCACGGAGTGTTACAAAAAAAAATGGTGGCCACGTTTGTCTCTAAAACCGGCCACGTTGCGACTATTCCTCTTGAGGGACAAAGAACGGTTAATGCAGAATGGTATGCTAGCATTTGTTTGCCACAGGTCAATTCTGAACTCCGTAAAGAGAACCGCAACCGCCGCATCATCCTCCATCACGACAATGCGAGTTCTCACACCGCGCACAGAACAAAAGAGTTTTTAGAGCAAGTAAACATAGAATTATTAGACCACCCGCTGTATAGCCCACACCTAAGCCCTAATGATTTCTATACTTTCCCTAAAATAAAGAATAAATTGCGTGGTCAGACATTTTCATCACCTGAAGAAGCTGTGGACGCCTACAAAACGGCCATTTTGGAGACCCCAACTTCCGAATGGAATGGTTGCTTCAATGATTGCTTCCATCGTATGGAAAAATGGGTCTTTCGCGGAGAATACTTCGAAAAGCAATGAATACATTTTTAAATAGTAATGTTGTGTCACTTCCTTGATTCCCGAACTTTTCAGTAATATTTTTTTAACTTTGCTGAACGCGTTCAATACGCCGGGGGAATTCCCGTCTTTGTAGCGGGTACTTACCAAGGAACCCCTGAATGAATGAAGTGCTAATAATTCACTCTTGTACGCCTACTTTTACATTCACTACATTCTATTTACGCCATCTATCATGAGCAAACTTACTCCTCTTTCTCTCAGGAAAATACCGTCAATCATTGGCCAAACTCCATCAAATGAAGGATGCTTTTCGTTAAGATCGCAGGCAATAAACACTAAATAGCTTGTACTTTCGTTTGTAAGCGTATGGGCGTAATTGCAGCCAAGACACGATACCGGTGGGCACGCCACAATTGCGGCGGTAACTCCTCTCTTTGAGGAGTGGATAGAGAGGCGCCACGGCGTCCTCGCCTTCCGCCTGAAGCAAGCTCTCACCGGGCCTGGGTGTTTCGGGGGGTTCCTGTTCAGGATAAAGCGGGAGGAAACGCCCGGGTGTTCCATTGCGAGGATCGTCTGGAGGACGCGGTGGAGCATACGGTGGAGGTGTGCCCTGCCTGGGCGTAGCACCGCCGTGTCCTCGTGGAGGCGATCGGCGGCGGCGGCCTCTCGCCTCTGGCCCTGGTGCGACCCATGGTACGGAGCGACAGGGCATGGGAAGCCGTCACCTCCTTCTGCGAAGCAGTAGTGCTCGCGAAAGAGGAGGCGGGGCGCGAGAGGGAGTGGCAGTCTTTGCGCCCTCACGTCCCTAGCCACCGCAGGAGGAGACGCCCCGGTCGTCGGGAGTAGATTGCGGACTCCCGGCCACCGTAGGCGCGAGCCTACGGGCGGCGAGCAATGGGTAGCTCGCCGCCCGGTAAGGACCAGGCCCGTGTCACGGCACGTAGTTTTCCACGCGCACCTCAAAGAGATGTCAGCAAACTGAAGGGGTTTGCTACGACCGATGCCTGCCAGGGTCGCGAGATTAGTTCAAAAGAGATACCGCGGCCTTGGCATATGGGCAACTGAAGGAACACGGGTGGGTTTTAGTCAGTAAAAGCCTGACACGCCCTTCAGCTCCGCCCAGAGCGGGAGAAGTCATTTGATGATTTCCCATCCAGAAAAAAAGACACGACACCTGAACAGGCAAAAAATGTTCTATCTACAATGGGTCAAGAGCGATTGGTAATCTAGCCGTGCTTTCAATAGAAAGAAAAATTTCCAAAAAAAAATCGATTTCACAGAAGTTGTTGCGGAGTTCAGTAAATTGAAGGCACGAAAACACATATAACATGCTACCAAAAATAAAAATAAACTATCTTTGATTTATTTTTATCAATTTTTTTTTTGTCGATCGATTCGTATTTTATTTTTCTCACCCATATCCATTCCATATTGTAGGTATATGTATGTTTATTTAGCCTAAATAATTTTATTCGAATTTAAATTTCACTTGCCAGATTTTAACGAAATAAACATAAACACTTATTTATACATACAAATGTGAACTGAATAAAAAGCATGCAAAACTACATTTTTTAAAGCTGGGGGCCTCATTCAGTTTTGCCACCCCGGGCCTCTGACGGGCTTCGTCCGCCACTGATTGCTACACAAGTCAATAAATCCTTACCTGCCAGCAGCAAATGATGATACCATAGAATCATGAACAATCTGTTCAGTTTCAACCTCATTAGCCACATCTCCATGCATATTTGCACCTCTCTTCAGGAACCTGGTGCCTGCGTACCTATTGCTCCTTCTAGCTATCAATGTCAGGTATATGGGTCTGCCAAATATGTTCAAATTACTCTGTTCTATGAACCCATGGACTATGTACAGGATCCAGTCAGGGTGTAGGTGTGAATGTACTGCTGATAATAGATGACTGTTCCATACAAATCGCCATTCAGGAACTGAGCGAACACCAAAGTCTAATCTATTTGGTTGGCAGCTGGAAATTGCAATAAGCAAAAGATTAATTTATATCAGACATTCACCTCCTTGGAAACTTATTCAAGGGAGTGGCAGATAGTTTGATGATAATATCTTACCCAGTCTTTTGTCTCTGTTGTAGTTGACTCTTCCAAGTTTCAAATATATCTTCATCAATATCGTCATACTTGTGACATTCACACTTCTCCTGCAAGTCTTGGCTTGATGTTGACCTTAAGTTCAAGTGGTATACTGCTGCTGTTACAGGTTTGGGGAATAAAGCTGGTGCAAGTTGTCTAGGAGGTGCCATATTCATTTGTAAAGTATGTGTGATATCATAACTGTAGCTATAATAAAAATTTGTTGATAAGTCAATAGCTAAAAACATCTTCAAGTATCTCTGTTCATCAGGATGGGGAGGCTTTGTGCTCTCACTAGGAATGTATATTGTAGCCGTGTCTTCTATTTTGTAGATGGAATGTGAACCAATAACTGCCACTTTTCTTCTTTTTGTAACTAATATTATGTAGTATCCTTCTAAGAATCTTATGAAACCTAAAAATGAAAAAATGATGTAGAAGATGTTATTTTAGGAGGGAATTGAATATTTGTTTTTTAACTAATCTTATATCTTTAAACGAGCAATTCTTGTATATATATAATCTGAATCTCGGAAATGGCTTCAACGATTTTCATGAAATTTAGTATACAGGGGGTTTCGGGGGCGATAAATCGATCTAGCTAGGATTCATTTTTATAAAATGTCTTTTTATTCGTGTTTTCAATTACCAACTTTATCGATAATCAATTTGAACATAAACTTATTATTTTAAAGACAATTTTCCAAAAAACACCGAGCAAAGCTCGGTCATCCAGATATTGATATATTATTTGGTTAAAAGTAATTAAGGAACTTTTGTACTTAATATTAAAGTAAATGAATACATGTAATTTAATCATTTCAATATGAATACCAAAAGATACTTACCAACAATACCAAATGCTGACACAAGTTTGTTAAGTCCTGTTCTCAGCCTATTACCGAAGCCTATCATGTTGAGTAGTTGATGTATCTCCTGTTTATTGTACTCAAACTTATCATCAACTAGTATCAGCTCCCGAGGGTCTGTCCTGTCAATCTTGAGGACACGAAATCTTGTTTCTGTGTTGTTTGACCCAATCAAATAGAATCTCTGCAATTAACCATACATTTTAATATTAATTTTGTATCAAGTTTTTTCCAAGTATGAGTACCAGAAATTTTTGTTTCAGTCTCCTGCGGTGATAAAATTGGTAGGTACAGTGAATACACCCACTAAAACTATTCCTTTGCCACCTTCTATTGACTCTTGGGAAAAAATATAAAGGTCTAGTCTTGGACAAGAAATGTAATATAAATGTAATGGCAAGTAAACTGTTCCTTTATGAATTAAATATAATGTTCTACTTACGGCTTTGGTTTCGTACAGAGCTATTCTTTGTATGGAGCTAATTATCGGATGAAACATTATGCTTTGTTTAGACATTTTTTGTAAATATGAAGTTCAGAGATCTATTGAATAAAAGGCACCGTAGGGTCGTTCACTCCACTTTTGGTAGAAGTTATTATTGTTAAATATCAACAACAATACAGTACAAGGTTTCTGAATCTTTGACATTTCATGACAAGTGATTATTTTGACAACAGCTGATTACAGAAACCTTTATAGTACATACTAATACCATGCAGAAATCATTTGTAATGGAACTTAAATCCAACCTGGATTTAAGTTCCTTGTGCTAAGTACAAAATCTCACGCGCACGCGTAGATTTTTGAAATGCTAGTAACAAATCTGCAATATGTGTGTAAACGTGAGACAGAAATCGCCAGCGAGTCGCGGATGACGAAGTGACTGTGTGTGTATCTAGCATAGTGATAGACACAACATAAAACAAAAACAAAAAATGAGTCCTTTCCAAGGGATAATAAACGAAGAAAAGTAAATAATCATTTCCTGAAAAAATAATTCAGTTCATTCCAACTGACTATGACTATTTCAAATGACTATGTCAATGGTGAACTCCTATTTAGAATATTGAAATCGAATGCGCATCTCACACTTAGCCGCAACGAACATAGTCGCACAACTGCGACCGAAAATACGAAATACTTACCTATATTGTAACAATATTTTGATTCAAGTCCATGGAATTTCTTACCTGTTCTTTTTCGTGGGATCCTACTACGTTTTAGGATGGGCAACTAACTTCATCCTTCTGAAAAACCCCTTTTTTGTTGTGGGTGGGAAAATTATCTAATGACGTCTCCCGCTCTGGGCGAGAAGTATTAGACTTTTACTGACTAAAACCCACCCGTGTTCCTTCAGTTGCCTATGCCAGGGCCACGGTAACTCTTTCGAACAAATCTAAGCGACCCTGGCAGAACTGACAGACCCCTTGGCAATTCAATTGGTTATTCTATTCTACTCCTACATTATAAATGTGAAAATTTTTATGTCTGGGTTTGGGGGAACACCCAAATACTCCGAAATATTTTATTCCGAATTTCGATGTTCCGATTTTCAAAAGTCCGAATTTTATAATACCTAAAAGTTATAATGTCTATTATTAAAAATCACCAAATTTATTTTACCGAAAGTCGTAAATGCGATTTGTTACTTTTCCGAGATTTTTATACGTTCGAAGAATCAAATGCTCTAAGGGTTCTCGTTCCGAAAAACGACATTCCGATCTTCAATACTCCGAATAAACTAAAAGTCAACGTGTTGTGCTACAAAATTTAGTGACAGAAACGAATCGCTGCAAAACCGACTTCACGCAGTCTTGTCTGCCCTACCCCTAGAGTGTAACTTAAACCCGCGTAGGCGCGGAGGGGTAAGCCGAAGCTACGGTGGTGTGCGTTAAAGCCATCTGCGACGATAAGCACGCGTGGGACCGCCCAAACCCCGCAGCGCCGGAGCCGTGACAGAAACAATGCTTGCTGATGCCTGCTTGCTTGCTTGCTACTTGCCTGCTTGCATGCTGCATGCCTGCTTGCATGTTGCATGCCTGCTTGCATGTTGCATGCCTGCTTGCATGTTGCATGCCTGCTTGTATGTTGCATGCTTGCTTGCATGCTGCATGTCTGCTTGCACGCTGCATACCTGCTTGCAAGCTGCATGCTTGCTTCCATGTTCTTTAATTCTACTTCCTCATACTAAACACCATATTATACTTCTCTCTGACGAGCAATTATGTGTTATTTGTCTTGCTATTCGGTTTTACAAGGTGTTTTTATTTCAGAATTGTATTAATCGGTATTTTAATAATCGGAATTCGTATTTTTGATGTTTCGAATTATCATTAAGTCGGATTTTTTGTTATTCGATCCATTGAAACTCGGTATTTTGAGAATAGTAATTATAAACGTTAGGAATATTGAAATTTAGGAATTATAAAAATAGGAGTAATGATAAATCGGAGTTGTTATATTCGGAATTTTGAATCATTCGGAATTATGAAAATCGGTATTTTGAAATTCGTATTTGTGACTGTCGGAATAAAGTTTTTCGTATTCATGTAGTGTAGGTACCCCTGGGTTTGGTTGTTTAGATACTTTGGATGTTTGTTACTCAATCACGCCAAAACGGCTGAACGGATTTGGATAGATTAAAACCTGGATTAACACATAGGATACTTTAGTCCTGGTAGTACGTTCCCGTGGGATAATTTTGCAACTCCACCATGCAGCCGCTAGTTTGAAATAAATGCTTTGAGTTTTGTTTCTTTATTTTTGTTGTATGTGCTCTCATGCCGAAGGCTTAAATTATTTTGTTTCGTAATATTATCGCTAAGATTAAATCCTAAAACACTGTTTTTATTTTTGGGGGGGGGGGGGAGGCTGGTAATCTTTTTGACAGGTTTTCCTAGTGCAGATACCAGTCTCCCACAAAGGATTTATACTGATGTTATTTCTTCGTAATTTTAAGGAGCCTTTGTGGAAGAGAAATAAATATTTATTTATTTAATTAGTTTTTAAAAGGATCTTGGTCGCACCTTTTGCCCCGATGATTGCGGCTGGTTGTGGTCATGGCCATGTAGTGCGCATGATCAGTGAGTGCCTTTGCACGTGTACTCACCAAGAGTCACAATATTTTATATCAGTCTTGCTGACAGTTCCCTCCCATTTCTTCCCGTGGGTGTCGCACGAGGCGACTAAGGAACTTATTGTACTAGAGAATAGGCAACAGAGTTCTCTATGCCTTTTACCACTATACTGCGATCGCCAACCCGCCTGCCAAGCATGGCGATTATTGGCAAACCCCCCTCCAAATTGAGGGAGACCTATGTCCAGCAGTGGACGTCTTTCGGCTGAAATCTTCAGCATCATGACCCTCTTGCTGACAGGGTAAGTACGAAACCAGTCCTTAAATTAACAAAAACATACCATTTCTCTGTGTGTCAGCCCGTAAATGCGTTTATAACTCGAAAACTACTTAGAAGTAGGTATATAGTTTTTTCACGCAAGCAGATCTAGTATCAAATCACGCAAGCTGATCTATAGGCACAGCTAATGACAAAAATGATATCTGCGGTGTAATGCAGCGCATAAACTACCCGCGCTTATGCTGCACGGCTAAGTAACTACGATCGGCTGTGACACTGAATAATTTTCGGATATGTATTTTATACAATAGTTTATTTCTTTACATACACATTAGTTACATTTTTTTAATATTTTTAGAAAAAGAAACTTACAAAAAAAAAAGGATTTAAAAATATAAAAAATAGTGGACCTCCGGTATCGGGAGCAGGGTTCAAGGCAGGACAGGAACCTCCTCACGATGTGAGCCGTGTCAAGGAGTAGTGCCTTCTGAATCAAGCTCTTGATCCAACCACCTAATGATAGCCTCGACAGTTGTTAGTCGAGGGTATCAGCCGTCAGCCCATTGGCTGATACGACAATCGGCACAAAGACAGCCGAGTCATCATTCCACATGTCAACAACCTCGTGTGCTAAGTCGAGATATTTAATCTGTTTCTCTTTCTCAGCTTTCACGAGGTTACCGTCATGTGGAATGGTAACGTCCACTATCATTGTGCGGCGCGCTAACCGATCTATCACCACTATATCAGCCTTTCTGGCGACACCAGTCCTGTCAGTAATGATAGACCGATCCCAGTACAACGTGACATGATCATTTTCGAGAACTGGGTCGGGCACATACTTGTAATACGGTAACTCAGAATCCACTAGTTTATATTGCAAAGTAAGTTGCTGGTGAATAATCCTGGCTACTTGGTTATGCCTGTGCAAATAATCGCCGTTAACCAGACGAGAACAACCAGAGATAATATGTCTGATGGACTCACCCGGATGGTGACATGCCCGACACACGTCAACCGTCCCGTCCTTCATAATATGTCTCCGGTAGCTTTTCGTCAAGATAATAGTTTATTTAATTATTATAGTTTCATCATCATCATCATTTCAGCCGTAAGACGTCCACTGCTGGACATAGGCCTCCCCCAAGAACCGCCACTTGGACCGATTCATTTTTTGGGGGGGTTTGCCATAATCGCCACGCTTGGCAGGCGGGTTGGCGATCGCAGTATGGTGGTAAAATGCGTAGAGAACGCTGCTGCCCATTCTCTAGTAAGTCCCTTAGTCGCCTTTTACGACACCCACGGGAAGAAATGGGATAGTGCTATTCTTTACGCCCGGCACTACACGGTACGTATTATAGTTTACTTGTTAAATATTTCTTTCTTACTAAGTCAAACTTTCATGGCACGCCATCTTTTGTCCTCTCTTGTTGTTCTTGGTTACATTATCTGACTTGGTTTATGTCATTTAGTTACCTTATATCGCAACGTCATTTAAAGTTTTTGAACAAAGTTCGCACGATGTTTTTTAGGGTTCCGTTGCCAAATGGCAAAAAACGGAACCCTTATAGATTCGTCATGTCTGTCTGTCCGTCTGTCTGTCTGTCTGTCTGTCTGTCCGTCCGTATGTCACAGCCACTTTTCTCCGAAACTATAAGAGCTACGCTGTTGAAACTTGGTAAGTAGATGTATTCTGTGAACCGCATCAAGATTTTTACACTAAAATAGAAAAAAAACAATACATTTTGGGGTTCCCCATACATAGAACTGAAACTCAAAATGTTTTTTTTCATCAAACCCATACGTGTGGAGTATCCATGAATAGGTCTTTAAAAATGGTATTGAGGTTTCTAATATCATTTTTTTCTAAACTGAATAGTTTGCGCGAGAGACGCTTCCAAAGTGGTAAAATGTGTGCCCCCCCCCCCCCCCCCACCCGTAACTTCTAAAATAAGAGAATGATAAAACTTAAAAAAATATATGATGTAAATTACCATATAAACTACCACCGAAAATTGGTTTGAACGAGATCGAGCAAGTGGTTTTTTTTTAAAACGTCATAAATCGTAAACCGCAATTCACCGTTCATTCAATCAGCTGAAATATAAAAATAAAAAAAAACATTTATTTTCATAACCATAAACCTTATGCATAAATCGAGAATACCTACAGGTTTGTACGGAACCCTCGGTGCGCGAGTCCGACTCGCACTTGGCCGGTTTTTTTTTATTATTTAATTGCATTGGTTTTAGATGATTTGTTATACCAACACTTGGATAAAGTTCTGCTAGCTATATAATTTGTTCTTGTATCAGAGAGGTATTCTAATATATTTCAACATAAACCAACTCGGTACGTAACATAATAAGGGCAAAAAACAAAATTTTTCTAAAGTTCGCACGCATTACAGAAAATGTTCGATTAAATTGTAATAAACCATAGATGATGAAACATTAACTTAAAAATATCGAATAGTTGACTTAATTGATCGCGTTGATGTCTTTTCTATGCACATTCTATTGAATGACGTTCATTGCATACAATTTGATATTTTTTGGAAATATATCTGTTTCTTTGCTATTGACTAACGTCAGAGTGTTTAGGAATTGATAATATTTACTAGTTTAGTGTTTATTACTTATTACATTGTATGCAATGCAAACCATTGCACATGCACACGATATCGTGACCAACTGAACTATTTTTTTCGTACTTACATTTTTTTTAATAACACTGGCTTTCTTTGGCCGATATAAATTTCAATTCTTATTGGATTTGACGTATGTTTTTATATAATAATTCTTCAGTGGTATCGTATGCACATTCGTAGGGCGGGCGAGAGTTCTTAAAAACCTTTCGGACTTCGAAACTTGCTGTCTTTTGAAGGCACGACGGTAATAGCGTGTTGAGATTTTAATAACATGAAGATTTTAACAGCATCACTGTCCTGAGAGTTTAATAGCTTTAGCTATTGTGGTCTTAAAACCTGTCTCTCGTTATAGGAACGAGGAAGGAAGACTTTTGTTATTCAAGATTTTCATGTTTACTGTTCAGTGTACGGCTAGATACAAATTATAGGAACAAATATAAAAGCACGAAGGTTCACTGATAGTTTGTAAAAGGATAGAAATGTATTTAAACTTTCAGTTTTTATTACTTTTCATTGTTTCAGGACGGTTCTGTACTTCCTCGTGCACACCGCAGTTAAGTAAGACAGCAAGTAAAGGGTCGACTGTATTTATAATCCTCCCGCATTAATTAGCATTACTAATTAAGATAAAAAAGGAAGATTCGCGCGAAACGAACACGGAGGCGGAAGATTTCAGATAATTTTAAGCAAGAAGCTTGAATCAAAACAAACAGAGATGCTTTAAATTATTTATTAAGTGAGTATCTTATTGGATCATTTTTTTTTCGTATTTCAGAAGTTTCTGTTTTAGAAATATAACAGTTTATTTCTAAAACAGAAACTTCTGAAATACGATATGTAGTTTCTTAGTTCCAATAAACCAACTCTACCCTTTCGGAAATACCTACAAGCGTGATATGTTAGATATGATTGTGCTAAGCAGATATAACAGTTCAGGAAAGGACCAAGGTATAAAAGAAAAGCAGCCAACGTCATTACTTGCACCCTGCGTATGATATCTAGTACATTTTATGAGTACGGAGAGTCGCTCGTTAATGGTGTCGGCAGCATCAAAGAGCGAATCAGTGCAAGCGTTGCCAGAGCCTGCAGACGTACCGTAGGTGTACGTAGGTACGTAATAATATGTAACGAGACATATTGTTACGTCAAAGTGCCACTCCCAAGCTCACTGAAATATTTGTGTGAATTTGGAACTGGGTCAAGCTGTCGTTATTCACAGCGCCATCCCCCGAATTACAGCAAGCCTCGGCTGGCGACCATCCCGTTTTGTATTCCGAGGGTTTTTAGATAACCTGCCGGTCTGCATTGAACATTCATTGTGTGAGTCCATGTGTGTAAATGAGGCTCTGGGCCTCCGGCCGAGGCAGCAGGCGTGGTGCGGCGCGCGTGCGCGCGGGGGCGCTGCCGTCGCCGCGCGCCAGTCCCGTGCGCGTCTCCGCGGCCGCAGTACCTGTGCGCGTGCCGCCTCTCCTCCACACACGATACTGCTACTCTATGAAATAACAATGAATTCCCACACTGTCCCCCTCGCAGCTGTGCTACTATAATAGTTTATGTGATCGCCACCGGCCCAGTGCTCTCCCGGCCGCGCGACCGGTCCAGATCGGGAAGCTGCGCCGGCCTCACGCCCGACTACAGTGGAATGCGGCAATTTTAACTACTGCGGACCCCGGAGACCCATATAAGAATAGGGATCAAACGATTACAATCCCAGCAATAAGGTAAGACATCTGTCTCTATTTGTTTCAGTAGTTCTGCTACAAAAAGTACCGCATCGGCGATAAGATGATTTCGTAAAGTAGAGTAGAGTGCTGAAGTAAATAAAACATAAGTTCGTGCTATTACATCTCTATAACACAGAACGCCTATGGCCTTTGGGTACAGCTTTACAGTTACCTAAGAGAGTTTAATATCATTGCACTTGGAGCTTACTTAACTCTAGCTTCAACATAGTAAAGACTATTTTTGTGACTTAACTTTGACGTCAATCATTTAAAGTTACAGTTGGTATATGGAAAACTATTCTTATTACGGCAGAATATTTTATTAAAACTTACTTTATTGTTTCCACTTATGTTTAACTGACCATTCAACATTCCATAAAAGTTTTGATCCGTAATTTTAAATCATGCTCGAACTCTGTGAAAACTTGGTTAAACTGACGAAAGCAGATAAAACTAATAATGAAAACGTAAATTTCTTAAAATTTATTATGAACTGTATGAGAAAACGACGACCCTGCTTCATACTTCATTTATATTTCAATACGTACCTACCTAACTAAATCTCATATGAAATCTTTGACAGCGCTTTGCGTTGCGTATTTTGCAGGCCTTAGGAAATGTATTTTAGGCAACGCCCTACATTTGATTAGGTATAGTTTTAGAAGCCTTAGTGATATCGTCTTTCATATTTACTAATCAATAATCAAATAATCTAAATCATGCAGCTTAGACCTACTTACTATGATAAATATTTTTTTTTAAGTACAAATCAAAAAAACAAATTTTAAATTGAGAAGTTGTAAATTAATAATACTAATGACTTACCTACATTAAATTTTCTTAAACCTAGCACAAGAAATACCCAATTCAATTATTTTTAAGAAATTAGTATTCTTGGAGTTTTTTTCATCCTTAATACTTCAACTCGATCGCGAAACGCAATAGGTAGGTACCTATATAAGTAGACTGAGACTCAATATATAAAAGCCGTTACGAAATTCAAACACAATTCATAAAAACAAAGCGGATAACATTTAAGCAGAGAGCTGCTAATAGATACCTACATGATTATTTCGAAAACGTTATGTTCTTGAAATAATCCAGACGAAAGAATAAGAAATCTTTGGAAACAATAAAATACCTAATGACCTACTGATAAAGACCAAATTGAACTAAACTAGGTACATTTGAAATAATCGTCAGCAATAATTCTTTCAGTAACGTACCGAGACGTTCTAAAATTGCAAAAGAGCCGTGATGTCAGAGCACTGAGCAGAGCAGGCAGGTATACGACGGATTAAGTAAGATAACCATGGATCGCTTTCTTTTCTGCCGACAACGAGCCTAGGAGATCTATTCAGTTTCGCTCTCAATTTCTCACGGTAAACGCCGAACACGGGGCTTGAGAACAAAAATGCTGAATGCATTGTTGTGTTCCATCTTTTTTGCTACGAATATCAATCTTTTATGACGTTGCAATTTTTTGAATTATTCAGACGTCCAATTCGTTTAATCTTGCAATGATCGCCATCAGTATTAATTAGTTTATAAATCTTCTCAGGTTTCTGTATGCAGAAGTGGTTATAGCTACATAATGTTACGCTAAAGAACTGGTTCGTTTTTATTACCGAAAATATTGACATTAATTGGATGAATTAATCAAACAGCAGTAACGTTTTAGTTGCTATGTGCTGTGAGTTTTCACATTAAACAATTTGTGTTATTACTGTTGCGTGTTAAAATCTATATATAATCTCCAATCTATATAATATATTAATACGTGTAGTTGTTTATTAAAGGAAAACTTTGTACCCTTTTTACGAAAATTACGCGGACGGAGGAGTATGAAATGTTTATATGGAGAAGAAGTGCAAAAAGCTTATATTTTTTAAATATAATATTGCATTAAATGTAATGCGGACGAATTGCGATCACTAGTATAAATAAACCATTGATTTCGTTCATCTGGGCCATGGTTGGAAAAAAAATCAATGTTCATTTAGTGTATGGGCAAGTGTAGCACGCGGTAAAGAAATTAATATCTTACTAGTACCTAACCACACGCCTGACTGACCTCATTTGGTAGCAGTAATACAAAGACTCTTAGAAACGAATTAATTTATAAAGAAACTACGTAATAATGCAGAGTTGTGGGAAAATAAATTCAGAGAGCAGGTCAAAGATATTATACCTGAGCTTGCTAATGAGATAACTAGATAGAATAAATTGTTCTCTTTCCTAAAATAATTGCATTGTTGTAGGACCTACTTATTTCATTAGTAATTCGATAGTGCAGTCTGTCATAATATCACCCATGGACCAAGAATCAACTCTCAGTGATTTACCTCATCATCATCATTTCAACCGAAAGACGTCCACTGCTGGATAAGCTGGACAAGCCTCCCCCAGTCAGGGGGGCTCTGCCATAACCGCCACGCTTG
Organism: Aporophyla lueneburgensis; assembly: GCA_932294355.1. Lineage (NCBI taxonomy): Eukaryota > Metazoa > Arthropoda > Insecta > Lepidoptera > Noctuidae > Aporophyla > Aporophyla lueneburgensis. Next base: position 11,365,969 of record OW028746.1, on the reverse strand, counting down.
ACAGGCGGGTTGGCGATCGCAGTATGGTGGTAAAATGCATAGAGAACGCTGTTGCCCGTTGTCTAGTAATTCCCTAAGTCGTCTCTAACGACACGGGAAGAAATGGGATGCTGCTATTCATTACTTCCGTTACCACACGGTACAAAATACACACACACAAAAAATTACCTAGGTATAAATATGATTAAAACCAAATTGAAAATATGAATATGAAATACACAAAGGGAGTAGTATGTTTTACCGAGATACCATTGGAATCATTCAATTCTGGCAACAGTTTCCGTGGTAACAGTTTGGCCGCAGCGGAACTATTACGAAACCACAGTTTGGAGCTAAAACCATGAGCTCCCAGTAATACTAGGTTCACCCTGGCTTATAACACTGCAATAGAGACACCACAATCTGGATGCAACGGTTTAATTCTGACTTCATGTGCAGTTTGGCATTGGTAGTTGGTCGTTGAGTAATTTTGAACAAAGAACAATTTCCGTACTTAAATCTCAATTTGATTCTACCACATTTGCTAGCTAATTACTTAGGCTATACAAATATTAGCGTTATTAAAGATTCATTGAGACAGTAATTTTGCACTCGGAAACAGGTAATTAGTTCGAGCAAGAAGGACATTCCAACAGTAGTTTCAGAGGTTGCATCGCGAAATACAAGCATAACATACGGACAATTAAAAGTTAATCAAATTTGGAAAGACCTTGTTCATGTGTGTTTTATTTTATACACTAAAGAAAAAAAATGAAAGGATTTTTTACCGACACAGCAGCATGTCTTATTCTGTTTGAGTGTTTTCGTCTAATCCTGGCTTGCTTACGAAGTCTGCACACTATAATAGTCATTGAACTTCTGTGCGATTAACAACAGCTACCAATGGACAGTCTATGCAATACTACATGTCATATCCTAGGTATATCCTTAAAACAGCAAGGAAGAAAGAAAGATCCAAAAGGCTTTTTTGTCCAATAAAATCAAACAAACCAAATAACCAAACCGTCGGACTCGCACATAATGGGTTCCGTACCACAAGCCAGAAACATTCGTTTCTGGTATGGGAAATAATGTATGGGGATACACACTCACTCACGATTTCAACTGTATATTAGTGTTTAAGAGATACAGCCCGCTGACAGACACATGGACGGGCAGCGGAAGGTTATTACCGGGGTTTCGTTAGCACCCTTTCCCTAATAAAAGAAGTGGTAGCACGAACGAGACAGACTAGGCTTTCACAGTTTCCCCAAGGCAAAACATAAAACCCAGAAACATCTTTGATCGGTAAATAATAGTCCCCTAGCTTTAAAATCCCAGTACATCCTTGGAGAGATTTGTCCCAAATTAATAACTATATTACATCACAACTTATTTTTCCTAAGGGTTAGGCAGAGTACCTACAGTACACCCATATTTCGCCAATTAAGTTTAAGACCCATGTAATAGGATAGGGGGCGAGCCTATTCGGGGGCACAAATCTAGATTCCGGAAATTACAGATATAAAAACCCAATAACACTTTGCCCAACCTTGGAGACAAACCCAGGACCTCATGCTCAACAGAAGTAGTCCCGATTTATAGAATGTAAAGACATGTATTTGCTTGTAAAACAGCAGAAGCACCAAAAGTTTTCCGACCAACATCTGCCGTCGTATTGTGAGGTATTGTGAAAGGAAACAGAGCATAGCTCAGTTAAACTTACAAAGTAAACATTCTTTAAAAACGATTTTAAACTTATTTATTCGTAGTGTGTGCTTTTTACGATTCAATCGTATTCGTAGCAGAGTATTAAATCTACATTTTAAAGAATCATCATACAAACACCATTTGCCTTTTCCAGACTATGTTGAGGTCGGCTACGGGATGCCGCTAAATACCAGGTATTTTACATGGTGCGGCTCCCTATCTGACATCCACAGCCAAGTTACTAGGTAATACGATATTCCTTGGTAAAACTGGTTACAAGAGATACCGTGACCCTGGCACATGGGCAACTGAAGGAACACGGGTGGGGTTTAGTCAGTAATAGTCTGAAATGCCCTTCCGCTCCACCCAAGAGCGGGAAACTCCATTTGATGATTTCCCATCCACAAAATAAAAATACTGGTTACATATTATGGATAAAAAAATCATCACTCCAACTTTGTTCAAAACTTTAAATGACGTTGACATTAAGGCAATCAAACAACTGTTACCTATGTTATGGTTGTTCGGTTTGTAAAACATATCTATGTTCCACGAAAAATCTCCACAAAACCAGGTGATCGATTGCGGGCATTGACCGTCGACCATCGAAAAACGGAAAAACATCTTTCTATTAGTTTTCAATATCGATCTTCATACAGTTAAAATATTGCTAATTTAATTTGCCGCAGTATACAAAATTATTTCATATGAAAAAAAAAATATATACTGAGAACAGAACGAATCCAATTATTTCTTAAATTCCTGCCAGACGTAACCACAAGGCAGTGATGTTTCGCAAAGCCTGAACAAAAGTCTAAATGTTGGCCATGGCCCTGTGACCTACACGTACATTATCAAAAACGTACATACAGATAACTTGTAGCATCTAAATGATGTTGCGATACAAAAATTTTAAGGACCAAACATAAAAACTTGAACAAACAAGGTACCATTACCTTATATAACACACGTCAGTGCACACCCCATTGTCTGAGGACTCCACTTTATTAATCGACTTCCGAAAAACCGAATAGGACCAACTCCTTCGATGTTCGTTTGTTTTTTCCGTAACTATTTCAATATCTCTCATTTCAGAGCTGGAAAACTACGGAAAAACTCACGAAAAATCCTGTAGTGTTGGAAAATATCATAATCTATGGAATACATTAAATTTATTACTAATTATTTTGAACGAGCTTTTGCCAGTGGCATCGCCTGCGTATTATACATATAAACCTTCCTCTCTGCCGGAGTCGCGAGATTGTTCGAAAAAGATACCGTGACCCTGGCACATGGGCAACTGAAGGAACATGGGTGGGTTTTAGTCAGTAAAAGTTTGACATGCCCTCCCGCTCCGCCCAGAGCGGGAGAAGTAATTTGATGATTTCCCATTCAAAAAAAAAAACCCTCTGTCTTGAATCACTGTCTATTGACTAAAACCTTATTTAAATCCGTAGCGTACGGTTACGTGCGTCGCGTGCGCACAAACACGAAATGCGACTTTTAGGTATACTATGTACAGAACATTTTTTGAAAGTTTTTTCTTAATATTCGAAGGTTTAGACTCGGCTTTGAATAGTTGCCCATCCCAAAAAACAAGAAAAGATTTTTCAGGACATAATTGTGGCTTAAATACAGTAACAAGTTTCCCAATTCCCAAAGTCAGTGAGCAGTAATAAACCTTCCTTACTAAACTAACATAGCTTACTCAATGAATTCTCAATGCATCATTTCCACTGTAGGAGATTCTTCTGTCCCCCGACCTCAACTTGAATGACGGGATTTGAATAACCGTTTTACGATTAACGATTAGCCTGTTCTCTCGCCTCAACCAATAAAAAAGAGTCAAGCACGAGCTGTATGCGCGTGATTACGATATTTTAGACAATACCGGTTTTACTATGAGGAATAAATTATTGTTATTTACAAACTAGAGTACGAGATGAGCTTTTTTTGAAGATAGTCGCTGGGATATGAAGCTTGATTTGTTGTAGTAACCAACTTAGCTTCGAGTTTATTGAATTTTCTTTTGTATATGATTTCATATGGCGTTTATGTACAACAATGATCGAATTACTTACATGAATGTTCATACCATTATAAAGTGGCCTATTTACTCAGTATGTAACCAAAAGAGTTAATAATGATAAACAACTCATTATTACGGAATAATCATTAACTCATCGAATGCCGTAATTAGAGACACCATAGAAAGACAACTGCTTATGTCGAACTGTGTAACTTAAGACATTCAAAAGGTTAACTATTAGATGTCCTTTGTCCTATCAGTTAATTGATATTTTGTGTTGCAATCGGAAACATGAAAATGGAAAATTAATTACATGCATTTAATGATTAAACGCGTGGTTTAATATTAACCAAAATGTAGTAATATTGTGATATAGCACAGGTAACGCAAAACGCAATTTTCAGCAAACTATTTACTAAAACCGCAGCGTAGCTTGGCATCCCTCACCGAGTGATTATGACGATACGCCAAACCGATTACCGACCAATTAATTGTGAACATGGTGCCGAGTTATAATCGAATTTACACATTATTAACTGTTATTCGAATAAGTAAAACTTCGACAGTGCCGAGAGACGTTATCATTATTATATCGCAGTCATTGCTGTTGAATGCGAGGAAATTCCGTTTTTGAAACAATTTAAAGAGATCGTTATTTATGTCTGTTTTCATTTCATGTTAACTTTATTTCTGTCTGTATTTTTATATATGTTTGAATACACCTTTTTTCAGTAAGCTGGCATTTTAAACCTCTTTCTATCTTACAGACATATCCTATTATTTCATGTAGATAATATAATAGCATCTGTTAGGTTATAATATTATTCGATAAAATTATTTAATAACGAAGCCTTTTATCGACGATTTATTTAATAAGCTATTAGCATTTATGAGGTAAACCTAATACACCAATATCTTTAGTAAATGGCTCTGAAGCACGCAAGCCAGTTTCGGAATTAATTAAATTAGAGTTACACGGTTTTACCTAACACAAACAAACACACGACAATAAGACGTGTAGCGAGTCCTTATTTAACTCAAATACTATCAAGTTTGAGAAGAGGACCATACCCAGTTCCGTGTATCAGGGACCGTTGTTGGGCGGCCATTGTGGCAGCCTCATTCAAATAGTAACACAAGGGTGGTTTAAAGTGTTTCACGCGAGCCCGTTCAATTGTATACAGGTAGAAAACTATTGACAAAGCGACCGTGTGCGTGGTGCCTCGCCTCTCCGCGGGCGCTCGCTCACTAAACACGCTATAACAGTACCAGCTCGCTCTGTTTGAACAATCAATATGTGGCCTTTCTTATCACCTTCTATTTACCTCTCTATCTGCTTGAAAGAATGCGACTTTAGTACTGCAGACAAGTTGTATTGTATGAGCTTTTGTTTCGTTTTTTCAGTTCCGCAAAAACGTATTTGGGTTTCTAGATCTTTTGACTTAAGTAACACAAAAAAAACACTCGTCAGAATTGTTAAGTTGCAGTTTAGTACCTATTGTGTTTATTTTAAAATGTGAAGTTTTATGAAAACTGCAAGAAAGACAATGGCATAGGATCCTATCACTTGTCAAAGTCAAAAGTTGCAAAATGATTGTGTTAACCCGTTGAATGCTGTGTGAGAATCAACACAATGTTAACGTGGGAACCGAGGGAACTCAAATAAATGAAACCTATTCTGTTTACTGATGTCTTTCGTTCGGGTATTTTTAAATATTAGCTTAGGAACTAGCATTGAAGGGGTTCTGATTTATTTGCCTATACATGCAATCGTAAAGGGATTCGTCTTTACACGGGTAGTAAGGTTCTAAACATAAATACCACATAAAAATTGTGCCGTTTGAATCAACCAAAATAATAACAAAACGATCCTTAAATTACAAGCCAGTTGAATAGAAACTCCCTCAATAATTTAAAACGTATCTATAAATTAACGTAAACTAAATAAGCTCATTCGTAACCGTCGCCAAAACTCGGACATTGAACTAATAAGTGGTAAATAAATGAGTTTAGCTCGACTTTAATTAAAGCTTAAAAAACAAAACAGTTTTCGGATTCGGGTCTCTTTCGTGCCGCGGACGGTGGAGCTAACGAGGCGAACCTCGCTAGACTACCCACATACACACATAGTACGGTTAACAACAAAAGTCGCTGAAAACATCTAGATTGTCAAGAGACTTTAGCAATAAAACAATCCTAAGATACACATAAGATTAGTGACGGAAATGGATGTAGTGACAGAAACCTTTGTTATTAGGACATAATTTTGCCACCATATTGTGATCGACAAGCGTAGTGATTATGGCAAATCCCTTTGAGGAAGGCCAGCAGTGGAAGTTTTTCAGCTGAAATGAAGATGATGAATGAGCATTTTTGGCTTTACAATCCACCATCACAAATAATAGAGTTGTATAGTGCCTTTGCAATCTGTACAACACACCGAAAAAAGGATGCACACACCGCAGAATATGAAGCTACTCTTATATTCTACAGTATGGCAGCTCGCGGTGCGTGGCGCGTCTACGAACCGTGTCTTTATATAGCGACAAGTATATGCTATCTGTGCAGGTTGGGGGATAAATTTAAGGGTTGTAAGGACATTTTTGTTTTATTTTGCTATTCATTCCATTCCGGTATAATGTCTATACGGGTATAATGTGTATAGGGGTGCTATCTTGCTATTGGGTGCTATCTTCTAGCCTTTAAGAAACTGAAGTTTGTGAGCGACCCCAAGCCAATCTGCTTAAACCTTAAAGAAACTATGTTGGATTCAACTTCCAGTCTAACCGAATGCAACTGAGTACCAGTATTTTACTTGGATCGACTGCCTATCTGACCTCCACACCCCAATTACTGGATGATACGATACCATGTAACGATTGACAAGAATCCACGATTTACCGCGACCAACGGATGAACGTGCTTTCCGAAGCACGGAGAAGTCTTGGTATGTAAAGGTCTACGGGCCAATCGTGGCAAACGAAGCTTAACCTGATCGATCGACCGACGAAGAAGCGAAGAAGCGACCCACGATTATATTTTTAAATTCTGAAATGCAAAACTACATTAGAAGAAAATAGATGTCATGTTAGCCCCGAATACAAATTCATGAATTACAAGATAAAATTAATGTTTCTCTCATTGTCTCTAATAAATAAAATTTCCAGTCCACAGTACATTTTACAGTTGCAGTTAGTGTTGAAAGCATGTAGCGTGACCACGTGCTCCGTTACGTTTAGTTCAAAGCCTCTAGGATGCTCGGCGGGATGTTAACTGGACTAATGTAGATAATATGTTACTAGTTTCGTATTTATTTACCTTTTCTAGTCTAGAAACAAAAAGGTTTCTTACAATATTACTCGCTGCGGTAACATCGAGTATACAGGGTTAAAAGGACTTGCTTTCATAGTGACTTTCAGTAAGTTTTAGGGTACTCATCCCCGCTAGTTGACTCACCTTATTTATGTAACATACTTTCAATCACAATCTGAATCTTTTTGGAATGATATTGTTAATCCATTGCTTCCTATATTCAAAAAATGTGTATGCTTAACAACGTAAATGACGCAATGAATGTAACTGAACTGTACAAATTAAAGCCATGGTAAACTTCAAAGAAACTTTAATGTTAGTTGACTTGCTGTAACTCTTGAATTTGTGAAGATTTCCATGCTGCAGAAATCTTGCGTGTGGGCAACTTTTTTAACTGGATTTTTAACGTATGCCCGGCTTTTGAAGTTTTCAAATAGACTTGAAAGTTATCCATCACTTAAACAAAGCGATCTTATTTAAGCGACGCCCTTCGTTAACGTATCGAACCAAGCACTATCGAATACATTAAATTAGCTTAAGTACGGTAGTTAAGGTAGGTTCAGAAACCAGGCATTAGATAGGAACATAGGTTTAGGAAAGGATAGCCGTAACCTAACTACCATTTACTATTTTCAGTCCTTAAAAAATGCGTCCTGGTAAATGCATGCACTGATTGGACAGGTCCACTCAATTTGTGTGGTTCTTTCCTTAAAATACCTTTTCAGACACCAATCCAAACGATCTTCACATGATCTGACCAAAATAATGTCTGGACTTTAAAAGAGACTGCAACCTACGAATTTGTTACGGCCTTTTTTCTCAGAGTAGTCAGATAAGAAACACCGACCTCATCTAGTAGAAAAAAAAAATATTTGTAGAAACCTACTTGCAGGAATAAAATCATTTATCATTTAAATCCATTTGCGAACAGAACATTCACAAATTCATAAAGGCCTTATGGAAAAAGCTAGTGTTGTCTATGGCGGACAACATGCAAAGGATTAACATTCCGGCGGTGTAACTAAGGCACGTGTGAGCGGGGTTACGATCAACTCACTCACATTTCACTCACGTTCACGCTCCAATCATCATGGATTCATGGCGACATGCTGTTTGACATGCTTTTGATTTGATACTTAGTAATTGTTAGCGGAAGTCTGTTGTTAATAATGGCGGCCTGGTCCTGTTGTTGATAATGGATTAATTTACTATTAAAGTACCATAGAAAATTATTGAATGGGTAAATAAAATTTTGCTAAAATACCTATCATCATCTTCCTGCGCTTGTCCCATTTTACTTGAGGTTGTCGCCAACTCACCATACATTTTTTACTGCGACAACCTCAAGTTCTTCTTCCTTCTCCTCCGTTAACCGTCACGCTATTACTGAGTCCCTTCTCCTCTATATCATTCCTCACACAATCCATCAATCTTCTCTTTTTCTCATTTTTTTACCTCTTCATCACACGCCCATACCAAGCCAAACGATTTCTTTAGAACTTTTCTGTCAGTGACTTCTCTTGTATACAAATTTCTTACTTAATCCATTTTCTTCACTCTACACATTCTTCTCAACAATCTCATCTCCGCTTCATGCAGTCTGTTTTCATCTGTCTTCTTCACAGCTCAGCATTTCGATCCATACAGTATGACATAGACTTTTTAACTAGAACTTCCTGTGATCTATCGCCATTTCATCCATCCTGTGTTGATACAGCACATTACGTCTCGGTCTACCTCGCTACACCCTTGCACAAGCGACCCACAGTACCGAAAGTCAGAGCAGGTCAGTGAGGACTTTCCGGCGAGAGATTAGCTGAAATACCTACATATAAGAGCACTTAAATGTAGGTATTCCTACATGATTAATAAGATTCAAAACCATTATAAATGGCTTTTGCAATATTTATCGACTTTTGCTGTTAACGGTACGCTGGGTATATCCTGTCCCAACCATTACTTACCTCAAAACTTGTCGCCCAGAGTTCCATACATCATCGTTCCAGCTACAATCTAACTTTGTCTCGTGTGACATCCCTAAGGGCTCCGAAAATATCGCCGAACGAGAGTTTTATTGCTACAGACATATGCGAGAAGCCACGAGATGTAGCTAGCGCTCAGTAATCGAGTTATACGAATTGTATCTACCTTACCGTTTCATATCGATTCGTTTCGATGTAATAACGATTTACGTAACGATTATTGGTCAAGGACGAAGTTTACGCACCAGATGCCCCGTGCCTACGAGCTGTAAGCTCAGAAACAGTTAGCAATGATATTCCTATGTACATTTTACCTACCATGAAAAAAGTGTACTGAAAAGAATACTAAGATCAGATAGCTCTTTATTTAAAACTGTAATTTTCTTGTAAGTTTTCTTTATCATAAGTACCTCACGAATACTTGTGAACAAAAAGTGCCTACCTACGCCACCGGTTTTATAAGAAGAAAACACCCCACACACACCCATATAATAATCTGTATTATCTTTCGTAAAAGACACGGTACGACGATACGAGTATAATATTTTGAAATGCAAATGAGACTTGCTGAAAGTACGTATGTTTGGGAAAAGCAAAACAATGTTATGTAACACGTTCCGCGCACACGTTGCACATTTCTTCTACCTTCATTTCTCGCGAAGCTTTTGTCCTGTATACTAGCAGACTTCGAAATGTGTCCTAAAAAGAGAGAAAGCACTACTTTCATATATCGTACGTTTGTATGGAAACAGTGACTGATGAGTGTCGTGTCGGCCAGTGCTAATGATGCAGTGTCTGGCTGCTAACATGTGCGTCCACTATTATTTAGCATGTCCGCAGTAGGGCTACAACTCTGTGAAGGACTCTGGCATGACGTGCACACAATGTATTTCGCGTGTGGAAGCGACGTGCCACGCCCTGTCTCGTATGAAATACAAGCTCTGTTATGCCGTTACATTTGTAAAGATCTACCGCATTATCTGCATGTCTGTTGCATTATAGATGTCTCTACAACTCATTAGATAATATCTTTGTAAACTTTATTTAAGTGTTATCATCAATCTTTATCATTAACCCGCTCTAATTCAGTCTTAAATGTCAAATAATGTCAACAGTTTATCTGAATCTAGTTGGTTCAGTTACTATAAATAGCAATTACATGATAAACTTCCATTATTTCACGAACCACAGTCGACTAATGTTTCTGGAATAAGATAATTAGTTGAGTTATAGGCGTATTTATTGACTGGTAATAGAACTAGTGAAAGGAGCATTCAGCCACCCACGCGCGGTTGGGGACCTACCTCGGACCGCTATCAATCTGTGTTACTATAGCGAGGTAAGTGTGATTCTGCAAAAAAAGTGCGTGTAAACACAACATCGTTTGAAAGCTCGCAAAGCGCTCCGCGACACTATTGTGTGTCGATTTCTTGAAAAGATTGTTCGCAAACACGTGTAGGTGGGACGCTACGTGGAGGGTGAAACAACACGAGCCATTTGTAGGCGCCAAGTGTTTGCTGAAGAGTCGCTGCGGCATCGCTAATGAGCAGGGAATCGGAGAAAGTGCTCGTGTAGATGTGAACCGCAGAAGCCGCACCGTCTGTCGCACTTGTCCGGACATGCAGTAACCGCGGTGAGGCGTCGCTACTTCCTCTCCGCTCGCCCTCTGTTGCCGTAAGAACGTGTTTAACATACTATCGCCGGCCTCCTAATTCGTATGGACAAACACAGCAATGGCCACAAGTGTAGTGACGATTATGTGAGCACCATGTATCTAATGCTTCATTAAAATATTTTACCTATTGTGGTACCTATGGTAATTTTATTCTAGGTGCATCATTTTCAAAAATACTTATTTATAAAATTAATGTAAACAAATACTGTAAAGCATTTTAAGAGTAACGGTGGAGTTTCTATTCTTCTCCATACGAAGGTACTTTTTGGATGGGGCAACTAGAATCAATTCTATTTTAATGTAAATTTTGACGTTCAAAGTGCCTTTTATGTGCCTATTTGAAATAAATGCTTTGACTTCGACTTTGATATTAATTAGACTTGTTAAAAGATGCGACGTTGATTTGGAAAGTTCTGTGGTGTTTTAATTAGATGTATTCAATTTGACAAATGAAATCAATGTTATGTGAAGTACTTACGTTTCATTTTGACATGTAAAGCAAAAATAAACAGAAGTCTCTTAACAAATGGTATTAACTGAGGACTGTTGGAGTAAATTAAGAAAACTAGCACAGCCGACGCGTCAGTTTCCCTTTAGCGAGGTACTTGTAATGGACAAAGTTAGGAGGTTGGTCGAGCGGCGAGTGTCCGTTACATAATTGCAGTTGACGCGAAGAGACGGCTGCGTAGTGGCCGGACTGCCGCAGACGACAGGCGAAACCTGCTGGACAAGCGCGGTTCGATGCCCGGCCGAGCACTTGTCGCGTTCGTTCGTATAATTTTTTCTCAGCTCTCCCATGACCATACACTATTATGACCTTGATTTTTTTTATAACGTATCGTATTTTCAACCATATAAAAGCGAACATGGAGTCTTGATTTTTATTTTGTATTTTATACTTCTAGCTTTTGCCAGCGGTTTCGCCTGCGTGCATGTCGGAAAATATCCTACAGGAACGTACTATCGGGATAAAAGTACCCAATGTGTTAGCCCAGGTTAAAAATATCTGAGTGGCAAATATCCAAATTAGTTCAGTTGCTTTGCACCAATACATACATCCAGTCAAACTGAAAAACATTCTTTGTTACAATTTTATTATTTGTACCTATCGTTTAAAAATTTTAAGTATTCGTCATGCCTTGTTTATTGGATGTTGAAACCAATGTCTTCCTCACAACACACGCCTATTCCCTCAATTGCTATCATCAACCTAAATTGGTATCTGCTTCGTCCGCAAACCGTATGTCACTATTCACCTGTCTTCTACAAAACCCTGTTTGCTGAGTAGTTCTATGTGATCCGAAGTTATTTAATAATTTCGCTGAGCAAAGACGCAGTGGCCGGGGAGTGTTTGCGCGAGCCCGGGCCCGGACGTCGGGCGTCGTGTTTGCACTCAATAAGCCGCGGCAAACAGTCTTTGGTCGACCTATTCTTTATCCAAAGCCTTTAACACTCACACTGTAATGTAAGTTAAAGCGATTCAACAAGCCTTGTTTTGTTAGAAAGCAAATAACGCAGGCTTGAGATTTATGACTGGATTCAAATGGAGGATAGAAAACAATGGTGATTGCGAGTACGTCTCGTGAGAGCTCAGAAAACGATTATGTTTGTATGTCACAATCTCAAAGTATCTATATTCAACCTTTTACGCAGATCATTAGTCATCGTCAACCAAGTATTTGCATTTTTTTACCATCTCGTGGCAATTGTGATTATTATTACTTTCAGTTTTTACGCAGACATTTTTGTGGGCTACTTATGCTATGGGTCAATGCTGATTTCTGTACCTGAGGTGCCTCGTTATTCTAAAAGAATAGTAAAATGTAGCTAAACAAAGCCGGCGAAATACTCGGAAGCGTATAGATGTACCTACTCTCTCCGAAGCACCTCATGTCAATTTTGATGGATGGTCCCGTACGGCGTACGTAGGGAGCTAGAAAACATTCTTTTAGCTATTGTCGCCGAGTCGAACAAATATAGAAAAGCAGAATCTCTTGATCTCAGTCGGAAATCACTTCGTTCGTTCGATGTTGTTTGAAGTTTTCACACTGCCTGTGAGATTGGATCCACTCTCTTTTTTTTTACATGTTGAATTCTGTGTAAAGGCTCTATTTCTCTCTTCATTTATTTTAATGTAAGTGCTGCATGCAAGTTTCCAAAGGCAAAAGCATGTCGCTAGGAATGTGATAGAGCATAGCTGTGCATAGAGTTTTTAGCTTCTTTCTGTCGATTGTGCAATGCACAAAATAATGTTACTAGCTCGCAAACATTTTCCTTGAAGTCTAAATAATCTAAAAAAATACTATGTAATCAGACATATCTAATTGGCTAGAATGCACCACTAAGTTCCATGAAGCGCGCGGGACCTTCAAAGTATTCGCGTTTTGCAGCAAATACTTATAACTTCTAACTGAGCGGCACCGGTGTCGTAATACGATTTCTTGTTACTTGAGATCGAATGAGCTGATTGCTATTTAATTAGAATAATTTCCCATGCCCACCGCATTGTTACGTAGATACCGAGTTACTTGCATTTGTAAAGTTAACCTTTTCCTTTTCCCGATTGAGCTTACTTTACTTTGAATTTATTTCAACATGACGGTCCGATTATGAGTTCTCCATATTGCCATATAAAATGTTGCCCCCAGCTTTTCTGGAGTCTTTTATATCCGAGACATATACATATAGATCTATCTAGATTTGGACCTTTTATCATTTACTAGTGATCGCCCATTGGTCGAAATTCGACCGTACTTCATTTGAATAGAAATACATTATTAAATAAAAAAATATATATATATAATAATAAATATAAAAAAATATTATGGTTATATTTGACATTCAGTAACACTATAGACAAATAATATTAAAGACAAATATTCTCGATATGATCATAGATTTTAAAAATGAAATAGGTTATATATCTATAAAATTAATTTATTACTTATGGTTATACTTGGCATTCAGTAAGACTATAGACACAAAATATTAAAGACAGATATTCTCGATGGGACCACAGATTTCCATGTGTGTATTAAATACACGGTAATGAATAGTAGTGCGTACGTGTTATTTATTTAAAATAATGTATTTTTACGCATAATTTAAAAAAAATGTTAGCATTCGTCACTTCTTCTCAATATAAACTATAAGTGTGCGAAATTTCATAGTCCTCCGTCCGCCCAATTTTCGTAAAAAGGGATCCAAAGTTTTCGCTTCACGTATTAATATATAGATTTATCTTTGTGATTATAGCTAAGTTATCTTACCTTAGACGTCTAACGTTATTTTCATACACGTTGCAGATTAGGCCCTATTAATTAACCTTCCATGCATTCTGCTATTAGATTCTAATTCAAGTCTCTCATTTTTATAGGAAGTACCATTATCATTTGTTTAGCCTTTTACCAACTATATTGTAGTCGGTTTCTAGTCTAACCGGATGCAGCTGAATCCGAGTACTTTTCATGGAGTGACTGCCTATCTAACCTCCACAACCCAGTTACTGGGTACCCGTTAGCAAGACTGGTTGTCATACTTACCAAGGAAGTATACCAAAACATAATAAATTCAAATATTAAGTAACGGTGACCCTGACACCTAAACTTGAATAACGTGTGAACGCTATTATTTAAGTGCGTTAATAACGGTGTCGGTATGCCGCACATGCTTTTATTACAGAAAGAGTTACATTTCTATTGGATCAGCAAAACTTTGCCGGCTTTTTCTTTACAATATTTGTAACGCGATATCATTAAGGAAGAACGTAAAACAGTAAGTTTTGGATATTTTCAGGGGACTCAGTATCCTCGAGATGCAACTGCTTTGGTAAATAGATATGCATTCTAGGGGTTTGGGTATCCTGAAACGTACAGTACCTACTAATAGCCATTTTTTTTGTCGCATTAAAAACTTTATTTCACTGCATTGATAATTAAGATCATTGTAAAAATAAGTAAAAATTAATAACATAAAATTACCCACAAAATCCCATGCAGTATAATTACCTACTTGTAATAAAAGCTGCACTACAAACTATTTAATAAATATAAAATAGCAATAAGTACGGCTAATGTCAATTGATCCTAGCATTAACGAGGATCAACATAAAGCTCCTAATTTTCAGTCGATTTGGCAGTAACTGTAACATAACTACCAATTGCGGTGCAGTATTAAGCCTGCACCGTTGTACCTAACTAATATTTATGTTACAGTGCACAAATGTAATCCAATCTCAACACAGTATAAAACAAAGTCACTTTCCGCTTAGATCTTTAAAACTACGCAATGGATTTTAATGCGGTTTTCATCAGCAGACAGAGTGATTCAAAAGGAAGGGGTATATGTATGATACGATTATAGAATAAATATAGACAAAAATTGCCGGGTTGCCAACTTTACATTTCAAAACCCCTTCGTGCCTCGGACAGCACGGAAAGCGGTTAGTCCCGGTTGTCATACGTGGATCTTTGACAGTCATTACGGGTAGTCATAAGCCCGAAAGTCCTACAAACAGTCTTAGCCAAGGGGTATCGCCTTACCCAGTAACTAGTTTGTAGAGGTAAGATAGCAATCGCTCCATGTAAAATACTAGTTCAGCTGCATTTGGGCTGACCGCTACATAGATGGGAAAAGGCTAGGCAGATGATCATGAGATATAGCCGATCTATTCTATAAAAATCTCACAGTGAAAACTTACGTGAAGTGAGCTATCATTCCGCCTTATGCTAGAGACTGACAGCTGTCATTTTTGACAGCTCACTTCAAGGTCACTTCACCTTAGTTTTGACGGTGAGAATTTTGCAGAATAGATGGATATACATAGCATAGATTGCATGTCAATTCGTTTAAACAATGCTTTTGTTTTAATTTCATGACGCTGCAGTGCTCATTGACACGCTATTGAATTAATGAATTGTGACATAATACTTAATATTAAATTTTAATAAATAACAACACAATGCACCGCAGCACGCTTTACGATTCAAACTTAATTTTCACATGAATTATCAATTATTTGTGGTCGGTGGTGGTTTTATTTTATAATATTGGTGGCTTTATCTACTATATCCATCTGCAGTAGGTACTTTAAAACATAAACATTGCACCTACCTACTACTAATCACGTAGAATCAATACTTTAAAAAAAACTCTCTAACTCTACAACTTGCATCACAAATTACAAAATGCATTTAACGGGTACCCCGCAAAACATAAAAATATTACACTTTTTGAAATTTTCTAAACAGGGTAAGTTTTTAATGATTTTCACCAATGAAACTGAAGGCGATCAGCAAATCTAACCGCGTTCAGGAGT
This sequence comes from Aporophyla lueneburgensis, assembly GCA_932294355.1. NCBI lineage: Eukaryota > Metazoa > Arthropoda > Insecta > Lepidoptera > Noctuidae > Aporophyla > Aporophyla lueneburgensis. The sequence continues at coordinate 11,349,965 of OW028746.1, read as the reverse complement.
TGTCAGTATACCTAAATATTCCATAGAAAATAATGATACTGACTGCTGTTTTAACTTTCTGGTAACAATAGAATGTGTTTTTTTTTATTATTTGACAGTTGAGCTCATTAGTTTAGAGCTTAATAAATTTAGTGATTTCAGGTGCAAAAGCTCTTAAATGATAAACTTCATTGTTAAATTTTTGAAGAGTTTATACTATAGTTCTATAGTTACCTCAATGCTTTGTATTTAATTTAAGCCATGGCCAGTCCCTGGTAACCTTTAGTTTAAGGTGTGTTATCTTTGTAGGCGGTTACTTTATAGAGAAGCTATTTGCAAATTCCTGAGTATAGTATCCATACTAGATATAGTACGGGTACTAGGTATACTCAGGGATTTGTCAATAACTTAGTATCTACAGGGGTTGTGGAATTAAACAGTAAAAAATGATTATGTTTATTCAAAGTTTTTAACCAACCTCAAAAATGTAGAAGTTTCCAATTCAGTTGCATTTTTTAAATGTTTGCTATCTTAGAACTCCATCATATAAACCGATTTGAAAAATTCCTTTTTTGGTTTTGATATTTTTATGGGGCAACTCGGTAAGTATACCCACTTACCGAGTTGCCCCATAAAAATGTTGTTAGGTTCTGATTAGTAGTTTTTAAGTTACCTTGAACAATACAAATTTTATCCACTTAGATTATGTTGATGATGTTATAATTATTTCCTGACGTTGTTATGTACTGAAGGTATACGAATATATGTGGTAGGTAGCTGTAGGTGGGTTACAACTAAAAAGTGAAAAATAATAAAGTTTATGCAAAAAAAAAACAGATTAAAAAAACTACAAATTGAAAAATTACTTTATTTTGGAGTTATTTTTAACTTCCGAAATTAAAGCTATTTTCACGTTAAAGTGTTTTTTTTTGTTTCAAAAAAAACCTAACAAATAATTTAAAAGCTCGTTCTAAATTGGCTTGACGTTCGAATGCAACCAGAATTAATTTATTGTCAGCCTGCATTCATAAGGTCTAATTTTGCAGACAACGTTTACAATATTTTATCGTCTGTAGGTACTCTTAAATTGCCGACTCTTACAGGACTTCAAACCTAAACAAAATATTTGTAGGAGGGGGGGGGGGGGGGGGTAGGCACCTAAAAATATCTGTAGATATTAATTAGGTGCCTACTCTTACAAAAGTATTGCTAAGTAAGTGGCTGTTTATTTTTCTGGTTTTACAGTGTTAGCGGTACTTTTAGTATTTTTTTCGTTTCATCGTTATAATTGTTCAAAACTGCATGTCATCGTATCTACTCACACTACACTACAATGCTTGAGTTTTCCGTTCGTCTAACCGTTTTTCTCTACTTTCAGGTACATACTACATTATACACATCTGGGACAACTATTTCGTAAGTCTACTATGTTACTGTAAATTAAATACTGTTGGTAATGACGACACCAAAGTATTATAAGTGGGTAACTAGATCTTTCATAGTATATTTATGCCGTTAATACAGAAAACACCTCTTACTAAGGTAAAAAATAAAATAAAGCAGATACTTATCCGTGCGATAAAAATAGAACAGACATTAAAAACATTCTCTTACCGCAGCGCACCGCATCAAAACTTTATTATATTGTACGTCGCGTATCTAGTGGACATATCTAACTGGATAAACAAGGGTAACACAGAATGGAGTAAAAGTTTTTTTATTACAATAACAATATGGGACCGATAAGTTGACGGGCGCGGTATCATTGTTTAGCTGTTCGCAGAGTTTTCTCATATCGCGCCTTCCGCTCGTTTCATCGCAACTTATGCCGGCCGTCCTAGGCTAAACTTCAGGTTAATTAACTCGTCTCAAATGTGTAACTACTGATAAACTAGCATTATTACTCGCTGTTTTATTGTCTACTATATCCCAATCAACTGGCTTCGTACGTAAATACGTAAACATTCGGACGCTTTTATCTAAGTCTTCTTTTTACGTTTTAAAAATGATTTTGATATTTGACAGGTTGTCTTTCTTGTCTGATATTGATACAAAATGAGTCACTAATATTAGTTACAAGCATAAATGGTAGGAAAATGGATGTATTTCATGCTTCCTGAAAACTAGAACCACAGATGTCACGAAACCATCCGATCCGGCTCGAAGGACCAAAATTGGTCGGGAAAATCCAACACTTAATAAATAAACAGAGAGAGACGAATAATTTTAATTAAAACAAACATATTAATCTAAATAGTAGCTTGTTGGGGGTCAAACAAAACGCTGAGGTAAAATTAGATAAGGGTGACGCGCAGGTACGCCGAGCTTTGTCGGGACGAGCGATCGCGGCCGCCGAATGTATGGGCGAAGTTTGACGGGTGGCTTAGTTAGCTCCGTAATGAACGCGGATTTATCCCGGCTTCCCAGCCCTGATATGAGCGATCCAATACGAACCGACTTGTTTACCCACAGTATTCTCACGATTAATCACTTAGATACATGTATAGACCGCATCAAATTAGATTCTATTAGATAAGATTCCAGCACATAACCCTTACATCCGCTGTATTGTGGGAATGTTCTTGCAATACCTAAAACAATAGGACCAATAACACAAAAGAAAGAAGAGTAAACAAACATGTAATTACATACAAACCAACATAACATAAACTCTTAAAAGTAATGCCGTTCAAACTTAATTAAGTAGAGTACTACAAATAAACCAAATTACAGTTGTTTAAAGACATTATAAAGTGTACCTACAATAACTGTTCGAGAATGGAACACGAAAAATATGCTCTAAATAAATAAATCAACATGCCAAGAAAATAAATAATGGCACACACGCGAGTAACTACGCTACTTCGCCATAACCACAGACGTAGTAATCAATAGAAGGGTCGGCCGGAATTAACTGTGCGTACAGTTAGCTGCGAAAATAGTGTAGCGGTGCAGCAAAGCTACCTGCGGTAACCGGCCATCGACAATAATAACTCGCTTCAATAATCCAACGACTGGACAGGTACTTATTATATAATTTTTACGCTGACACAGAATACAAATTATGGTTCGGCCATCAGTAATTGTCTCATTACAGACTTCAGTAACATCGTTCATAGACACTTAACTGGTTTTCGTATTGATTTAGTTCATGTTTTAATAACGAAGTGGTGTTTTGTTATGTTCTAGTTCATTATTACAAAAGATTTCAGTCAATTACCAAGCCTATAAAAATGGTATAACTTTTAAAGTTTCCGCAAAAATACAGCGTTATTTTTCGTGTACATCGGTTGCTTAGTAGGCAGGTCTCGGAGCCGCGCGGACTCAGGTCACGCAAATAGGTTAATAGCTACCGCCGAAAAAACGCCGTAAAGGAAGCTTAATCAAAGAAAAATATTGCTACTCCTTTCGAGTCGGACGCTTTTATTGAATAGGCGAGGTGAACGGAAGTCGCTCTGATTCAGTCGCCGAATACGTTTCTACCTTGTTTCTCAAATAATACAAGGCTTAGATAATGCAACTCTCACAGAAAGGCGTCTTTTATAAAAACTGTAGGAAATAAAAACTTAATAAAAAAGAAATGGCAATGAAATTCCAACCCGGAGTTCGCATATCTACAAAGCTTTTACCAAAAGCCAGTATTTGTAAAAAAAAACAAACGAAAGTTTGTATGAAACTAAAGAGGAAAGCAGAAGCATTATTAACATAAAAGTTATTAAATAAAAGCACTATGATCTTTGTGTACAGTGAAACAATTTCTAAAGACCGAAATACATTTCTGAGGCTTCCACTTAATAATTTAAAACGCTCAATAGCAACGACAATTTTACTAAAGATTACTATGAAGAAAGTATGTCGTAAAGACATCAATTTCAGTCGATATTTCGAGCATGACCCTAAACGTTCAGTTACGACTAATACAATATTAACATGAGTACTCGAAAAAGGTAGTAAATGACAAATTGTCCGTCATTATAGGAAAGGGAACGAGGTTAGAAAGCTTGTACATTTTTCGTATCGCGCCGATTATGTTAGTTGCATGCTACGGTTACGACACGAGCCTTGGACCCGCTCATTATAGCGCATGTACACTAACCCACAGTTATTAATGTCGTAACGTCTTTTAGAACTATTGCTCTATACTACCTCAATTTTCATTACCGGCTCTGCAATTTTCATTTTGCAGCGGAAACTATTTTATTCACCTTATGGGTCGGTCAAAGCTGTAGGTACCTATTTTACGCCCACATTTTGCTAGTTATTTTTAACTCCCATGTAATTGGGCGCAAACCTATGGCCATCAACCGGACACAAATCCAGAATGCGGGCTGCTACTGAGAAAATCCAGATAGAAAAACCCTATAAGTAACACACAGTAACACTTTGCCCGACCTAGTAACAGAAACCGGGACTTCATGCTTAGCAGTACCGCTTACGACCACTAGACCAACGAAACACTATTTTATACGTCTTGAATTTCGTTGCTTGGTAAGCTTCAATTCGAAACAAAGTAAAATGGTCGGTTTCTAGCCGTACGAAATTCTGATTAAGTATATTTTATACGCAGCGTCAATCATGCTAGATTTTTCCTGTCGGAACTACCGCCATCGGCCTGACAATTGACTGATGACTTGAACGTGGTCTCGGAAGCACGGAGAGACCTCAATCTGTAAAGAATGATCATTGATCACCGAGCCCAGCTAATAGCGGCAAGCGGAAGCGGCGCCCATCGATCGCTCTGTGATGTAGCCATTTAGCTCCGCGGCTTTATGCCCCTCCAGAAACAATTTAGGTGTTCCAGAGGTTTATATAACAAGAGATAAGAGAATCCTTAACACTTCCGATCCGCGTGGCACCGTGCCAACGATTGCAACACTGCTTTCCCCCGCTATATTGCCATTTTCAATGATAATTTATTCATCTTCACGCTATATTCTTCTAAGGGGCCGGTGGATGTCGGAAGCTGGAAGCCATCAGCGATAAGTGCAGTTGCTAACGATCTTTCTTATGCCGTTACCTCTATGAGTTGATATCTTAATAGGAGACGTAAAACCACCAAGGAACATTGTTTATTTAAACTAGCTGCTGCCCGCGGCTTCGTCCGCGTGTATGTCGGAAATTATCCCATGGATCGAGCTACCAGAATAAAAAGTGGACTATATCAGTCCTTATAACATCAGTGATAGTGATATATTTTTACTAAACGCATGTGATCCCGTCACATGCGTTTAGTAAAAAGCTGTGAAACTGATATTACAAATAGACACTTCAATTTTATTTAAATGAGTAGAATAGGTAGACGAAACCCCTTTCCTCCTTCGAAAGCACAGTAAGCTGTTGGTCCCAGATGTCTTTTTTGTGGTCCGTCTGGCAACCAGTCTTACCAAGGGGTATTGTGTTACCCAGTTACCGGGTTGTGGAGGTCAGAAAGGCAGTCGCTCCATGAAAAATACTGTTATTCAGTTGCATCGAGTTAGACTGAAAGCAAACCCCAACATAGTCGGGAAAAGACTACGCAGATGATGAGTTACACGGGGTAAATATTTTGGTATAATACAAAAAATTTCAGCGTTTGAGCAATCATTTGCAATCAATTCCCATGGTAGCTACTACCTAGTTACAATGCAGTAGTTTCCAATTTCAAACGAACAATTATTTTAAGACAAGTGGCATATACGTGTGGATATGCCAATGCTTATCTTCCAAAATGCTGACCTTTATCATAGACACATGGGCGAGATACCCCCTCGTAATAATAATCAGCATCGTGCCGATGGCATCAATAAATTCGATAGAAGCCTTTATTCTCGCGTTATAAAGATTTGCGGGCCATTCATTGTTCAAGTTATTTTAGCTCGAGGCGAATCTTTCTAGCATTTCAACAGGCCTATTACATAAGAAAGTATCTATATAACTTTACAACGATGGTCCAAAATATAATAAGTCCTTTTTTCCATTTACTAGGCGTAAGCTACATGTAAGCAACGAAAAATTATCTATCATAGCAAAAACAAAAAACTGAAAAGTAACTATTCATTAAACGATGCATTCAGTATTATAATATTCAGAATCCCGGAGAAATGTTTTCCCGTTATATAAAGGACTAAGTTGGGGCACTCGTTCGTGCCCCAGTCCTTAAGGTCTTGCCTGGCTGGTGCAAAGAGGATTATACTGCAGTCAATGCCTAAGAGCTGTCGCTAACTGGCGCTTTACTGTCTCCGTGTTGCCAGACTGGAAAACACTTAATATTTAAAATAAGACACTGCTTATCAGTGTCTTATTTTAAATAGGTACGTATATTTTATAAGTACGGGTATTTCATACATTTTCTTACTACAAAAATGCGTGAGTTTATGCATACATATGCATAAACTAACGCATTTTTCCCATGGGGGTAGGCAGAAACTACAGAACGCCACCTGCTACGATCATTACACACTTTGCCTCGTTTAAGTTCATACATCTGGTCATACAAGCACGCCGGTTACCAGTACTTACGCATCTGACCCTTTTGAAGAACATCACCAATAAGGTCACTGTATGTTCTAGGGCGTCCCCTTCCGGTGTGTCCAGTCACATCTGCCTTGTTAGCAGCCCTTCATTCATCCTGACCAAACCATCTAAGCTGAATCTTTTCAATACTTTTTCTTACTGCATTATCAGAAGTCATCTTATCAAAAATGTTTCAATATTTAGGTACCCATATAATATATTACGTCAACGCCAGGTACCGTTAGGCACTATGTGAAATAGTTTTTTCAACACACTTGCTCGTAAAGTGAGCCTTATTATATCGTTCTTAGGGCCATAAACCGAACTATAACATACACGTGCATAATAATATTACACACTAGTGCATAATAGAATGATCCCTACAAAGTTAAGTTAGTACCTAACTGCAAATTATATGCGAGTAAACAGAGCATTTTCAATTTAACCGGGTAATACAGTTTTTTTTTTTTTTTTTTGTAACAACAAAGAGGTTTTATGCCACCGAAAATCTATTTACATTTTTGAAATAAATAAATGTGTCCCTAATTAAGACGAAAAAACATTTATTATTATCAAATTATTTATAATTCACAATAATTTCTTATAAAATATTTGCATTTTATCACAAAAATTATCATTTTGAAGTAGGCTGTATGGCTGTAATCAATCAACTTACATTTGGCGCGTGCAAAAAAAAAAATTGCGCGCCATTTCCCAATTTTCCCCTAATTTTCATATTTTGTTTGTATCGCATTTGTTGCTGTTATTTGTTTTTTCCTCGCAAGTGTGTTGAAAAACGTCGTATGATACACGTGTGTATTGATGATTACCGTCCTCGGCTCTCTTAAGACCCTCACCTGACGGCTCGGGTCTCAATGGCGCCTCAGCGGTAATCACCAACATTACACACTTGTACCATAATGTACTATTGTTTTATTATTTGAATAACGAACGCCACGCGTGTTATTATGAGGATATTGACTGTTCGGAAACAGGTCTGAAGGTACAGTTACTTTAGCGAATAAATAAAATTATCCTATCCAAATATTGAAGATATTTTATGCAAATACATTAGTAGCTAAATATATCTAAGGACATCGACACAATGTTTCTGCGTATTAATCTTGTTGTTCGTAAAATAAACTTAATTATTTATTCTCATTTTAAAAATTACTGTCATAAATTCTTAAGTTCGTTTAATTTGATCAAATGGAAACGTCAACCTCTTTGACCTCCGAGATCGATATTTGACAAATATTTCAGACACGCCTAACCAGGCGAGCCTAACGTGGCCATGCCACAAATCGATAAGCTATCATAATATTTTACACTAACTACGTATCGTGTTACATATAGTATACAACTACACGCATTTTGTTATGTTGTGATACGCGGATCTGGTTGGACGAAACGTGAGCGTACTAGCGTAGCGCAGATTAATCGTAGCGCGAAGGTAAATTCTTTTATTTGGAGTTGACAAAGGTAATTTAGTAAAAACATTATGTACAGTGGACAGAATCATCATCAGTAAAACTCAGAGAGTTTCGAATCCCATAGACCCTAGCCGTAGCGCGTACAAAAGTGCACCAAAGAACTTTCAACTCTAAGCCGAGCCTTCAGAATCCAATGCCCGGTAAAAAACCGTCGTCTTAGAAAAGCGCAATAAGGTATTCAAACTATAGAATAAAAAACTGCAGTATGCGCTCTTAAGAGTCGGGCTAAAGTACCTAACTTCCCTCTATAAGTATTTTTATAAGTTCTTCGGCTAACTTAGGTAGATAAGGCTCTAGACAGCTTGGCTGCTAGGCACTTAACGTTTCTATGAACACTAACCAGAGGTTTCGCGCTATCGCAGTAAAACTGTGGCCATTAAATTAGCCGGTACCTCTGACCGCCCAGTCCGACCACCTGCCTGCTATCTTTAATAGCCAACAGGAAGATAATTTAAGACGTTAAAAATCAGTCAAAAAATACCTCCAAAAGGAAACTTACACGCAATAAGCCGTAAAATAAACTAGGTATCTAAAAAAACATAATTTCCCTTTAAAAAGTAAAAAATAATAAAAAATAACTCAATCTTAAAGTACCTAAGAATGTATTAATAATTCAAAAACAAAATACGCCGCGTTGGGGGACCGCTTCAAACCTAACAATTTAATTACCAATAGTCTTATTACCTAACTAAGCAGTCAACGACGTCTGCACTCGCGGAGCGGTCCCCCAACGCGACGTTATTTTTTTTTGAATTATTAATACATTCATAGGTACTTTAAGATTGAGTTATTTTTTATTATGTTTTACTTTTTATAGGGAAATTAGGTTTTTGTGTCGGGGGTTTTTTAAATTTTAAATTTAATTTTTTATTTTGTACTTTTTAATAGGTATATACTTAATATAATGTAGAATCAAACGAAGCTAAGAACACTCTCGATTAATTCATTAATATTCTCTTTCAGTGCGCTTTCATTTGAGACCCCACTCGAGTATATTTGCTGACATTCGGTTACTCTTCTCCACTTTCCCCCCCACAACTTTTAAACGGCTCAACCGATTTTCATCAAACATGTCTAAGAACACTCGCAGATAAGTCAACTTTAATACATCTTTTTAAGGTTCCGTTGCCAAATGGCAAAAAACGGAACCCTTATAGATTCGTCATGTCTGTCTGTCTGTCTGTCTGTCTGTCTGTCCGTCCGTATGTCACAGCCACTTTTTTCCGAAACTGTAAGAGCTAGGCTGTTGAAACTTGGTAAGTAGATGTATTCTGTGAACCACATTAAGATTTTCACACTAATATAGAAAAAAACCAATAAATTTTGGGGTTCCCCGTACATAGAACTGAAACTCAATATTTTTTTTTTCATCGAACCCATACGTGTGGGGTATCTATGAATAGGTCTTCAAAAATGGTATTGAGGTTTCTAATATCATTTTTTTCTAAACTGAATAGTTTGTGCGAGAGACACTTCCAAAGTGGTAAAATGTGTGTCCCCCCCCCCCGTAACTTCTAAACTAAGAGAATGATAAAACTAAAAAAAATATATGATGTACATTTCCATGTAAACTACCGCCGAAAATTGGTTTGAACGAGATCGAGTACGTAGTTTTTTTTTTAAACGTCATAAATTGTAAACCGCAATTTACCTTTCATTCAATCAACTGAAATATAAAAATAAAAAATAAAAAATATTTTCATAAACATAAACCTTATGCATAAACCGAGAATACCTACAGGGTTGTACGGAACCCTCGGTGCGCGAGTCCGACTCGCACTTGGCCGGTTTTTAGGGTTCCGTTGCCAAATGGCAAAAAACGGAACCCTTATAGATTCGTCATGTCTGTCTGTCTGTCTGTCTGTCTGTCTGTCTGTCCGTCCGTATGTCACAGCCATTTTATTCCGAAAATATAAGAGCTATGCTGTTGAAACTTGGTAAGTAGGTGTATTCTGTGAACCGCATTAAGATTTTCACACTAAAATAGAAAAAAAACAATAAATTTTGGGGTTCCCCATACATAGAACTGAAACTCAAAAATGTTTTTTTTCATCAAACCCATATGTGTGGGGTATCTATGAATAGGTCTTCAAAAATGGTAATGAGGTTTCTATTATCATTTTTTTCTAAACTGAATAGTTTGCGCGAGAGACACTTCCAAAGTGGTAAAATGTGTGTGTGTCCCCCCCCCGTAACTTCTAAAATAAGAGAATGACAAAACTAAAAAAAATATATGATTTACATTACCATGTAAACTACCAACGAAAATTGGTTTGAACGAGATCGAGTGAGTAGTTTTTTTTTAAAACGTCATTAATCGTAAACCGCAATTTACCTTACATTCAATCAACTGAAATATAAAAATTAAAAAATATATATATTTTTAAACCGAAAATACCTACAGGTTTGTGCGGAACCCTCGGTGCGCGAGTCCGACTCGCACTTGGCCGGTTTTTTTTTATTGAAATCGCATCATCCGTTCGGGAGCTATGATGTCACAGACAGACAGACACACAGACAGACACGTCCAACTTATAACACCCCTCTTTTTGCGTCGGGGGTTAATAATAAGTTTTTTACTAATTATTTTATTATAAAAATCAAGATTTATACCGGAATCCGCCTAGCCTTTTCCAACGTAGTTGAGCATAGCTTTCAGTCTATCCAGATGTAGCGGAATACCAGTATTTTGTTGGAGCTACTACCTTTCTGAGCGCCACAACCCAGTAAAGCCCTTGCTAAAACTGGTTGTCAACCGTTTGAGCTTCTGACGACCCGTAACGACTGTCAAAGATCTACAAATGACAGCCGGGATGTGATATCGGTATTTAAGATAAAAATAAAAATAAAATAAGTTTATTACATATCATTTTAGCTTACATTGCATATCGAGGAGTCTCAATTTAGGCATAGAAATACCTGTAGTTGAAGGCTCCGCTCTTCCCTTGCATTATAAATATACAAAATATAAAAGAAAAAAAAGTAAGAAAGAAAATACGATCTATTTTATACTAGCTTTTGCCAGCGGCTTCGCCCGCGTCGAGGTCGAAATTATCCCGCGGGAACGTACTACCGGGATAAAAAGTATCCTATATGTTAATCCAGGTAATAAACTATCTGTATTCTAAATTTCATCCAAAGCCGTTCAATGGTTTTTAAGTGAAAGAGTAACAAACATCCACACATCCATACATTCATACATACAAACTTTCGCATTTATAATATTAGCGTCCATACATACAAACTTTTGCATTAGTAGGATGTGCGTGAGTGTGATTGTATGTGTGTGTGAGTGTGATGGTGTGTCTAAGTATGTGTGTGTGAGTGTGATGGTGTGTCTAAGTATGTGTGTGTGTGTGTGTGTGAGAGAGAGGGAAGGAGATTTTGAGTGTACATGGTGTGACTAAATAAGCTAATAACATCTATACTTATAATAAAAGTGTAGAGAGGTCAATTCTGTACATTGAATATACATTCAAAATTAATATTGGAGGATGAATGGTGATCGATACTGATGCCAAAAATGCAATCAGTAAATTTTTTGTCTGTCTGTCTGTATGTGCACGCATGGGTCAAAAACTACTGAAGGGATTTTAACAAAACTTGGTACGATTGTAGTCCATACTCCTGGGCAGGTTATAGGCTATATAACATAACGCTAAGACACATAAGAGCTGAGCAGTGACGACAAATTTGAAGCAAGTCGGATGAAAATGCGCTCTTATCATCGCATACGTTGATCATACACCAAAAGTAAGTTCCCGCGGGATATTTTCCGACCTGCACGCGGGCGAAGCCGCTGGCAAAAGCTAGTCACTACATATTATTATATCATTTATAATTAACCGTCTCGGTAACCCATTTACGAACCAACTGTGGCAACCGAAGCTTAAATTGATCGATCGACCCGTGCGGCTGTTATACTTAGCCACGATATCTATGATATTGTACCTTATACCTTATGGTTCGTCCCTTTGTATCTATAAGATAATTATGTATGTTGTTCAGAAAGGAGATGATATTAATTATTAATGTCCGACACCGAGACCCCAACAGGCTTGCACTAAGCGAGATTCCAAGACTAACTAAATACAAGGTCAAATTAAATTAGCTGGCAATACTTTACCCACGTGTTAGTTCCCACGGGTATCGATATTGAAAAAAAAATTTTTTTCATCATTCAATTGGCGTAGGTCCAGTGCTCGTAATGGAATAGCTGTTTTTCCTACTTATTTCGTGGAATATTATATTTTTTTCGAACGTCCAAAAACGAAAACATAACAGACATTTGGTTGCCTTAATGTCATTTAATATTTGAACAAAGTTGGAATGATGAAAAAATTTTTTTTTGTTCATTCGTTTTCGATGTCGATAAAGTATTACCAGCTTATTCAATTTGACCCTGCATTGTATTAAAAAAATACTGAAAACACGAAACGAACGAACTTCGTATCCAGCAGTAGCGTCTGTCAATAATACCGATCACTGCGTTCGACAAACGAATAAATAAACCAACAGCATCAGTAAAACACTTTTTATATTCAAATAAAAATGCAATTATGTAATTTAACGGAACGTTTCATCCATTACGGCGAATTGAAGTATGAAGAAAAAGTAATTAACCATGTTTTAGTGGCCCGTACCGAAATTGAAATAACACTTATGAAATTACTAGCTTTTGCCAGCGGCTTCGCCCGCGTGGAGGTCGGAAATATCCCGCGGAAAAATACTACCGGGATAAAAAGTACCCTATGTGTTAATCCAGGTTATAAACTAACTGCGTTCCCATCTAAATCCGTTCAGTAGTTTTTGCGTGAAAGAGTAACAAACATCCACACATCCATACATCCATACATACAAACTTTCGCATTTATAATATTAGTAGGACTTTAGGATTCGACTGTCATCTGTTTGTATAATATGTACATCACACTTTTGGTGCCAGTCCTTGATCATCGATAGGGAATTCTAAACAAAACTGTACAAATGCGTGAAGAACTCGCACACGAAGGGTTCCATTCCATCGTATGACGTTTAACTACTCGTAACTTTAGTAAAAAATCAAAAACATGTTTATTTTATGGGGTTGGTGAGTTGGCGTCTCTCTCTAATATCGGCCATAGTAGTACACATTCTATAAACAAGTGTCTATCTATTACGTTTCAAAAGATACAGCCCTCTTACAGACGGACCGACAACGTGACGGTAAGCGGAGCCATAGTAATAGGATGCCAACGTTTGGGTACGGAACCCTGAAAAGATCACAACAGGTCGATTAAAAGAATTAGTTACTAGCGCGGTTTACATTCGATAACGAAGCACGAACCGTAGACGACCAAAATCGTAGTTGAAAATCGAAATTGATATTATAGTTTAAATACCTTGATAACGCACTTAATATATAACAAAAACCACCTGTGTGACGTACTGAAGCCGCAACGAGTATTGCGTAAAATTGCCATCGTATACCGTGGAACGAGTAATATTAGGTAGGTAAGGCAAGTTCTGATTAAACCGTAAAAGAGATTGGTTCCTCGGCTGAGTGCTTTATCGTTGACGTTATGTCGGCAATTTGGTGTCGTCTCCCCCGGCCCACGGCGCCTTGCCGGGATTTCTGCCGAACGAGTTACCTACGCAAAAAACCGAAGAACGAAATGAAAAAAGTTCAATCGATACGAACGAATACTAATAGAGTGTTGAAATAAGCCGTACAATTTATTGAGCACCATTTTCTGACTGATTTCATAAGCTCCGAAATATTACAGCGAAATGAGAATTTCCTACATTGCAAGAAATGATCGGGAAGTCTATTCAAAGTAAGAGAGTTTTTTCGCCATTTGATTAAATTTCTTCGTTAATTAATAATCCACATTGTCATTAGTCGTGAAGTTCCTCAAAATTATCCATAATTACGCGGCATAACGATAATTATAACGAGCTTTTGGCAAATTGAACGTATTAAAGCTTTAACATTCCCGCGGGAAGCTTCACTAAAAGGATAATAACGAAATGACGTCGGCACAAATAACGCATCATATCATTTATGTAAAAAATATTCCCACCGTATTAAAAATTGAACCATAAAATGTTTTTGAAAACAAGTGCTCACTGGCAGCGCGCAGCGCGGCGTCGGCTCGGCACGGGGAGGCATTACGGTAGGCACTTGGCACTTGCAGTAAAAACATGCTCAGATAAAACAGGTGGTGGCTGATATATGGGTCCGCATTGGCGAGCGAGCTCACTGCAGCTGTCCCGGCCGCGCTCACCTAGCCGGCGCTTATGTATGCACCCACTTATCAAATCATTATTTGTACCGAACTTCGGGATTTTATCTTGGAAATTTTGGCTTCGAAACTTAGGCGAGGTTTGCATGAATCTGTAATTTGCGTTCGATAACTTTGCGGACGAATCATAATGTGAAATGAGTTCTTTGACAAAAAGTTTCGTATCAGATTTTACCCAAATGAATTCTTAGAGTCAATCGGCAACACCAATACCTTACCACAAGTTAGGATATGGTAATGTACTGGGTTGGTAATGTGCTGGGTTGGTAATGTGCTTACAATTTCTTTGGATAAATAACTGAGCATTCTTTTATAATTTTGCTTGTCTGTCTCCGTGACCATGTTGTTCTTCTTTACTATACAACCGATTTTGATCTGCTCTGCACCAAAATTAACAGAATGTATTCCGTAAGTTTTATGTGAATAATACTTTAGAACCAAACATACATGTAACAAATAAATCTCGATTTTTTGTCAAATAGGAAAACCGTGCGAATCATTGGTTGGTTTACTAACCAACCAATGATTACGTTACTACGTACGTGTAAGGGCTTATATTCGATGTGAGACAACAACAATCCTGCTGCTCTTACTTAGAAATTGTAGTTTTATCTCAATAAGTCAATCAGCCTAGACTTTTCCCAACTATGTTGGGGTTGGCTTCTAGTCTAACCAAATGCAGTTATATACCAGTATTTTACATGGAACGACTGGCTACCTTACCTCCATAAACCATTTATTGGGATACGATACCCCTTGGTAGGGCTGATTATTAGTTTTTGGGGCTTCTGACTATCCGTAACGACTATCAAACATCTACAAATAACAGCTTTCCGAGGCATGAAGAGGTCTCGATATGTTGTGGACGTGCCGCGGCAAGTGTAGCTTAACCTACGAACCGTGCGGCTGTTATTGTTTAGCTAGGAGCTTCTCTTTTAGTAGTTTTACCTCAATAAGTAATATCTAATTACGAATGTATAATCGACACCGGGGGAAAATTAGGTGTTTATAAAGGATTGTGACCCATTAAATTGTTTATTGGACAAAGGTACACAGTGCAACTCCGGCTTATAATACACCTAATGCTGGAATAAATGTTCGCGAATAACGATAACTTCAGCATTTTGTTGCGTTTCTGTTTAGTTATGATAGTAAAAGGTTTACTGGAATTTATACGCTCTTTCTATAACAAAAACAGGTTTCGTTTTCCTAATACATACAAAACGGAGTTAGTTCTACCAATACATACAGTTGACGGATTTTATTCTACTAATACATACAGTTGACGGACTTTATTCTACTAATACATACAGTTGGTGGAGTTTATTCTACTAATACATACAGCTAACGGAGTTTATTCTATTAATACATACAATTAACGGAGTTAGTTCTACTAATAAAAACAGTCACCGGAGTTAGTTCTACGTACAAATACAGTTAACGGAGCTAGTACTACTAATATAAATAATATTTTTTTATCACTGTAAAAAAAACACATTTCTGTAGCTGGCACTTTAGCCTCGGTAAGTAGGTAAGGTTTTAATGTGTTCCACTTTTCCTGTACAATAGGTAGGTATGTTAATATCCACTATTGAATTGACTTTCCCCGAGCGCCCTAATAACCCGCCACTACGGAGGGCCCCGAGGGTTATATTCCCATAATCACCACGGTGGCTGCTGCCCATCCTGCTGATAACATCCTATAGGCTCCTCTTACGACTTCCGCCGGAAATGATAGGGTGGTCTTCACACCTAATGTTATTTACCTGTTTCATTAGAGGTGTTCTGTATACCCGTTTCTCGGGATTTAGTAAAAGCAAAGGTTTTGGTCCTTTCTTGCCCATTCAAGAAGTATAAGTATCAAAGACTTTTAAATAACACTTTGTTTACCTATAAAAAATTTGCTGCTTTCCGCATTTTCATCCACATAAGTCTCAATCTCGTGGTAATATCGGAATAGAAATATCCTATATCCTAACCTAGGTCATGGTCTATTTTTGAGCAAACTTTCAACCAAATCCGTTTCCGTTCCATCGTTTTAACGTGAAAGCGTAACAGGCAAACATACAAAAAAAAACTACATGTCTAACATAATATGTTAGACATGTATTTACTTAAAACTATTTGAGTATACCTACTTACTAAATAAAATTGAAGCATCTGTAATGTCAAATTAAAAAAAAAACAACTTTTAACAAAATTCAAACCTTGTTTTTGGATTTTAGTTCCAAAACGGCGAATTTAACGAGACTTTCACTGGCTGATAGCTGATGTTATTAGGAGCAACTTAAGCTTACTTTCAATTCAAGTAAAAAAAAAATAGGGTACCGCACAAAAAAAACCATGCGACATACACTGCGAACGAAAACGGAGAAACAACTAGTAAGCATTATAATGCTATTTTTGATTATGACTGAGACAGTAATGAATACAGAATTAGTTTTTTTTAACACGCTTGCCTCGGTTGTTAGTGTTACTGTTTTAAGGTTTCTTCGGTCAGGCGCGACGCAACAGCGCCACACGACTCTTGTGGAACGATTTCCATGAAGTTTTAGAAAAATTGTTTTATGAGAGTCGCGCTGCGCCTGTTTGTGGAGGCCTTTATTTTATCGCAAATAAAACGTTATCAGTGCACCGTTAGTGGAACAAAGCGACTGTTGCAAATATACGAAACGTGCTTTAAACAGTTCTAAGTGTGTTTGTAATGTTAGTCACGTTCAAACAAATGTGGGTCCAGTTGAAAATCTGGACCATGAGACTGCGGTGTTATCGTTGTGAAGTCCACTCACCTGTACTGGCCATTTAGTATACTTACCTATGTATATGTCGCAGGTTTTTCAAAAAATTTGGATTTGATGAAAAATCTAGGTTTTTGATGAAAAACCGGAACTCAATTTCATCATAAAGCTGTAACAATCCAGATTTTTTATCAAAAACCTGAACTACTTTGGGTTTATGGTCAATCAAATATACATTTCCGTTGACATGGACTTAGACTTCCCCTGCTTTTGTTTCATTTTGCTTTATTTGGAGGCCACGGTTTTAAGAAATGCTCGTGCGAAAAATCTAAAGTGCGCTGCAAGACAAATCGATGTACATGCAAAAAAAAATGTTTTATGAAACTCTAGACGTCACAAGTCAACAAACTGTCATAATAAATCAAACATACTAGCAGATTTATAAAAAAGCAAGCACGTGATAAACGTTTCTTTATTACATTTTTTTTTAATTTTGATTCAGTTTAGTCGTATTTAATAAATACGAAATTTCATTTTCGCGGCTTATCAAAATCAGATTAATATAGGTACGTGACATTGAAACATTTCTATCTGGATTGTTACAGGTTTATGATGAAATTGAGTTTAAAATGTGTCATCTTCCGGTTTTTCATCACAAACCTAGGTTTTTCATCAAAAACATAATTTTATGAAAAACCTGCGACATATATATTACTTAAACATTTGACTATAATTTGGGTCCCTATAACGATTGTACACAATTAAAATATTCAGAAAAAAGAGTCCCGAGAAATTTGTATTATAAGGAATAATATTAATGGTAAACATCAAAGTCTCGATGTTCTTGTGTTTTCATGCCGTCAATCAATCACGCTGTAAGGAATTTGATGAACTTTGGCACATGGGTAGACGATAACCTGGATTCGGACAAAGTATACTTTATCCCGATAGTATGTCTCACGGGATGATTTTCTGACCTCCACGCGGGCGCAGTTGCGGGCAAAAGCTATCTTTATATCTGAAACACTGAAATTATTATTTACGGCCGAGCTGTTGCGTAGGACAGCATCAGTCCATAATTCAGTAAAAAGATTTTAACTAAAATCTATGTGTATGGAATAGTTGTAGTAGGTACTACAACTTTTTCCATATGATACGTGTTGCAACCTCTTTGGTTGCCTAATTAAATTAATTCAAATGATACTGGCCATCAGTGGTCAAAATAATTTTGAGATGCCATTAAACTGTTTTTTAATTTATTTTTTATTCGATAAAATGGTTTCTTATTATTTTTTACATCTTTATCAGCTTGTATTTTTTTCTTTTATTGAATGTGAACCATTTATTATTTTGCTTTTAAATTAGGAATCGTACGTATTTTTGCATTAGGTTCGTTCAATCAATCCTACTTTCTTCAGATAAAAACAAAGTAAAATAAATACCTGAGTAATTAATTAAAGCATACAAATAACAGCACACTAGCGTTGCAAAGATCGTGTTGACAGATTATTTAATACGAACATAACTTCAAATCAAATTGAATAACAGAATAATTCGAGGTGAATCATACAGACCTGCAGCTGAGGTCAATCAGCATCAATAGCCGTAACAACTATCACAGAGAAAGCCAACAAATGCCATGTTATTTTCCGCTTGTCGATCGCGTGCACCGCCATGAACCATCCGTGAACTGTCAAAATAAACTATTCGTTTAAAGTGGAAGTGCCAGGGTAACCCATAAATTTCAAATTTTCTAACGTTTTTGCAATTTGCAGCAAAAAAAAAATATTATCCACGACCGAAATACGTATGAATTTACAACATTTTATTCATTTAAATCATCAATACAACCTTCTGTTTCATGAAATGCCCAGTCAGTGGAATTAAATGAACTTAAAGGGTTGTTATGATTTTAATATTATAGTTTTGTAAAGTCATATTTTAATCAACATTCAACTTGACACTGTCCTGCGAATTGCCAAAAAGGAAGAAAATTAGACCTTAAATCAGACATAAAATACCAAGTTACGTAAATTGTATTGATAAGGCAGTACCTACAAAAAAGATCGATCGGTCGTAGAAAACTAGAAAAGTTTGATCGATTTGATTCGCTGTTGACAGATGCTTGAATAAAAATAAAATAGTAAGACCGCGTTTGCACGGACGTAAAAATATCGCGGCGGGATTTTATGGCCCGCTGTATTTTCAACTCTAAGTGTTGAACCGAGCGTTGAGAATCCAACAGAGCAGTATACAAGCGCGTCAAAAAAATACACTTCTGATTCTCGACTCTCGGCGCTGAGCAGTGCGTTAAAAATCCAGTGCCTAGTGCGTAAAATAATTAGCGCGGGAAAAATAAGTGTGAGCGGGCTTAGATGAAAACATTCAACGCAGTTAGAGACAGATACATAGAGACAGATATAGCAAGAAAAGAAAAAAATGCAAGTGCCTTAGAAGCCTTAGGATAAAACTTACGCTACGAATGTACCTAGAAAAGAAACTGCAGACAGGGCAAAACGAGTCTTGCGCTGATTAGAATGGTTGTCCGTCTTTTTGTATACGTAATTACGACTCAAAGCGTCGTCGAGGTGTACTAAATAAGGTTATCATCAGAAAAACCTAGTTGCACATATAGCGGGCTAGCGGAGAAGCGCGTAAGCTCTAGCGGGGTCGCTGACCGCGGACCGGTCGGCCGCCTGATCGCCGTCTGCCACCGCGTCCGACACAACTGATAAGCTCGTTCAATACTGTTTGCTATTTTATTATACCTAAGACCGTTTACGTTAATGACTGTACGGTTCAAGTGCCTTCGGAACCGGTTCGGAATTTTCCTACAAACTAACACACGGCTGTAGTACGCATCTTCTTTGCTACGCTCATCTGCGGATGTAGTCATTTTATCGTTATTGCATAGACTCTAGACACAAACTGTACTAGTGGACTTTCGAGTCCACTAGTACAGTTTTAAAGTGAAAATTCCTTCACATTGTGCAATTCTTGAAAAGGCCGGTAGTCAGATAGTTATGGAATCACTTTTTTGGTCAAACACAAAATATGAAACAAACTTAATCGTTTCTGGAAATGTGTTGGAATAGCTTTCGATATGAAAGCTCTACACAGTTAAGAACTGTCAAAGGAGCTCTTCGAGCGCTTGGCTGAATGTTAAAACAATAAACTATCCTAAAATAACATTAGGAATATCGGCCTTCGTCAACCTCTATAACTACTTACGGAGTTTTTCGATTCTACATAGAACAGAAAAAGTTTTGACTATTTACTTTTCGTACAGATTTTCCTTTTCAAATTATTTTGGAGCGGAAAATAATAAACTCTCCGCTGTAATGAAAGCACTTAATTGATAATATTTTAATAATATTCCTCGAACCGTAGCCGTGGGAGGTCGCTGCAAACCATTTAACGGGTAAATTAGAGCTTTTATGAGATAATAGTGTTACCGTTTTTACATCGTTACATAACCGGGCTGTGGTACGTAGGCGATGCTTTTACAAGGACATAATGACCGTGTAAACAATGGAAAAGTGCATGTGGGAACGTAAGTAAGTTATCGTGTAGCCGGTCGCGGATGGATGCGTAGGCGCCGCCTGCTCCGCGTCGGCATTCAGTCTTGACGCAGCTGTTGGGCTGGCTGTATACAACGGCACACAATGAGACTGCATTACGCACTACATAATGCTGGCTTGTAACATGACATTGAACTGATCTCGAGATGTATGAGCTGCAACGTTGGTATTGTGTGGCTAATGATTCACAAGCCTCGAGATTTATCTGTAGGAAAGAGGTTTTTGAGCAATCATACAAAAGATATTCAAAAGATTCATGTGTCACGTTATATCCTGAGGTATCGTGCTCGTTTTCATTTGAGAACCCCTTGCCCTTCATGGTATCTATTAAATGTATTTAGTTGTTAGAGTTTTCTGTGGAATTAGCCATACATTTGAATGTAATTATTATATTGGGTACTTACAGACAAATGCTTCGATTTAGATCAACCGTTACAATTGCTTTGTACCCATAGCTAATTTGGCGCACATAACAGAACAGAACTATGTATGTGCCAAACAGTAATAATCAAAGGAAGTTTGGATATTTACCTAACCAATACACTCATTGATCAAAGATACTTTGGAATGGGAATCAATTCTTTGATGTCGTGTGTAAATCGCGTATTGTACCCAATTTACCAGTTATTTGTTGTACCGTAAGTAGACTCACATATACGTTAAAGATGTCTGAAATACACAAAGCGATTTTCTCTTAAACACGTATCTCTAATAATAATAAAAACAAATTACCGTAATTTCGTAACACACTAACAGTAGCAATGGCTTTAATTTTGACAGTTTAACAACATTCACTGCAATTTGAGAAAACAAAATTTTCGAACATAATTATGAAACATTAAATGAGCAATCACCTTTAAAATAATTCAGATTTGATTGATAGTGTATCACGCAAGGTGCAGCCGATCTATTCTCTAAAAAACTCAATGTGAGAACCTAGGTGAAGTAACCTAGAAGTGAGCCAACATTTCATCTGATGCTAGGAATTGACACTAATAATAGCTAACTTTAAGCTCACTTCACCCAAGCTACACCTAACAGTGAGATTATTACAGAATAACACTACAGTATGTCTAAATAGTTTTCACTGTTTTAGAAGAACGTCGCTTTTAAATTTCCCTTTGTTTAAGTACGTATTCCGCCCACTCTATCCTTCAGAATTACTTACCTATTTGAACGCGTCACTGCAGTGTAATGCAGTCACTCACCCCTTTTATGTAGTGTAAGTTTAATTTATTAGCAGGGTGTAACTTACCCTGCCACGTCTGCCACCTGGTGCTATAATAATGCATGACTTAATGACCTATCAGCCTATTACAGACTCAGAGAACTTATGATTAGCACTGCCGAGGACGTTACAAGCCTTTTTTATTAAATATTTATGTTTTGTACACGAGGTAGGTAGATGTACGCATCTACCTACCTCGTGTACTCTTAATGAAGGTAGGACCGTATGTAGGTAGTAATAAACATGGAATGAAATGAAATTTAATTTATTTTTCTTTGCAATATACAGGCTTGGCATGAGTCCTAAACTGTCGGTCGAAATTTTACGTCAATAATTCATAAAAAATCTGATGTTTCAAGACAAGTGAAATAACTGCAGGGCAAATGAACCACTTAATTTTTTTATTGAAAAATTTTTTAAATAGAACTTTATTTCAGACTAAGGTCCACATTATTTAAGTATTTTAATGTTAGTAGCAACAATAATGCTTGGATTTACTTATTTATTTAGTCCTATGACTGTCGCCTTCCAGTGTCCCTGAGAGGCGCTTTCTTGCTCTGCCAGGGTCGCGTGATTGTTCGAAAGAGATACCGTGACCCTGGCACATGGGCAACTGATGGAACACGGGTGGGTTTTAAGTCAGTAAAAGTCTGACACGCCCTTCCGCTCCGCCCAGAGCGGGAGAAGTCATTTGATGACTTCCCATCCTGAAAAAAAAAGGGCGCTTTCTTTCGCATTATAGCACGGAAACCATCTGTGTGGGCCTCCTCGAATATTCCTGAAGCGTTACAACGCTATGGCAGTCCCAACAACACCCTGAAAGCATTGTTACATTGAAGACGCAGGACGCTGTAGGCTCGGCGTGTCTATGGTACCCACAGGCCACTTGTGTAGAATGACTGACAGAACGCCTTAAAAAGAGTTACTAACAAACAACACAGAGTTACAACTAACTGGTCAAAGTAACTCTGTTTCGTGTGTATCGTGTTGTGTCGTATTCGTATCGTTTAAACAACCCACGATAATTTTCAAAGGAATCATGGAAGTACTGATTCCATGGAAAAAAGATTAAGCGACTTCATGTCCCACGCAGCACCGAATTTTCAAAAATTACAAAACTATTAACCAAATATGGTTGAAAATCCATACACCTATCATATATGTAAATAAGTACATATTTACAAGCGATAGTCGTTATAAAATTCCACATTTTGTACTTATAAGGAGTGGTCGATCAACGCTTTAACAGTGGGTACCTACGTTAAAGATAGATTGATTGTACTACTAACGCGTTGGCGGCATATATTTACATGTCATTAAGTAAAAAATCAATTTAGGTCAAGGTTTCGTAAGATGACGCAAGCCTAAACACTTTTGTTGATAAATAAAAATGGGATTTTGTCGATAAACTTAATATATGGGTAGGTACAAAGAACGACCATTAGGGCAGTCGAGCTTTACGTCAACCCAAACGCTACCCGTCGTATTATAAAACGCTATCTAACTTTAATTCTAACCTTAAGCGCTGAGCCAGTTTTACCATTCCAAATTCATTTCGATTTGGTAAAAATTCTTAATGCAAAAATGATAGGTAACTTAGCACCGGACTAAGTTTGTCAGTTTTGTAAATGGAACTGCATTTCTAGGCATTATGAGTTCTTAATTTAAAAAGTAGCTTTGTGGAATAATGCTGATCTAAATAAAACCTTTTGTAATAACAGGGGTTGTGAGCAGGACACGAATGCCAAATTAAAAAGTACGATCACTGCCATTTTTTTTACGGATTTGATGTTTCTATCTGTCAAAATGCTTCTCGGGTATATTCCATAGGTCAACGTCCAATTTGAGCATGCTCGTGAAGTCGTGATTGAATTCCAAATGCATTGGTGAATTCGACAGAACGTACATAAATACCCCCGATCAGTGTTTAGTGCTCCCTGCACAATGCCCAACGTGACCTAATCTTACTAATATAAGAAAACAAAAGAATATACGCCACGTACTTTATCAGCTATTTATCGCTCGAGTTAAAGTCAATAAGGGAAAATGTGCTACTTTCTACAACGCTTGTGAATAAGTGCCTATAGCAAAAACGGTAAACAACACTGTTTAAGTCTGCGCCGGAAAATAAATAGGATTAAAAGAACACGTAGTTTGGTATATAAATAGATACAAACGTAAAACATAAGTTAAAGTAGGAATAGGAAAATAAGAACTAATCCAATTGTTTTTCTCTGAGTCTCGAATCGCAGACAATCGCCGGTGATGTAACAGAAAAACTTCATACCGACTTTTCCCTCTTTTTACGAAACAGAAATAAAAACTAAAACCATTAAAAACTATCCGACGGTTCTCTCTCATCCGTAATCTAGATCTGATCGGCGATCTGCATCCATTGAGGAAACGCGGAAGGCGGCGGCGTCCCAAGATACCTAATTACTTACCGATCATAATTGGATTCCCGGTACCACTCAGATAGTTTAATTTATTGCTCGAAGATTTAAATCTATGTATATTAGAAGAGATGTTTAATTCATGTAGATATCTCAAATACTGTAGGAGAAAGTCTCGAAAGGGTTTGCTTTATAAACTTTACAACTAACTTTTGTACTGTATTTTCATTATCTTTCCAGAACAAAGGTTCGTAGTTAGTTGATAGGAGGTATTGACACCATTTCTCGGACAAATGGGGGCAGTAGGCAGTGTTAAACGTAATGATTATTCACAAAATAGTGTCAGTGATTGCTGGCTCATAAGTAATGGAACAACGCTCAGTTGGTTCATATGTAAAACGATGTCTGTCATTCTTTTTTATCTACGAAACTGCAGAGCTAAAGAGATACCTACATAAAGAATGTGGTAGTGTTGCACTATGTTTTGAATTTCTGATGGCAAGACATGTGTGTCAATCCAAAATGTGTAACGGTTGACCCTGAGAGTTACGTAAAGATGATGGTAGTGACCTTAAGTGATTAATAACTAGGTAAACAACCGTATAATGTGACAACTATTATGTGTGCGTACAATGTTTACCTTGGACCCTTGACAGTAAGTCGATTCACACTTCTGTGCTAATAACGATACGCTTTCAGTGGGATATAATAAAGATATTCTGAAACTGAACTTGCCGAATATCTAAAACAATTTTTCAAAATTGGCTTACTGGAGCCTTTTCTAAAATTGAATAAGTACCTATTATTAGGTATATAGTTAATAAGTACCTTTGACGATGTTATTAAATGGAAGACGACGTCAGTATAATTTAAAAGAAAATTAAACGTACTTAAAGCGCAAGAAATACAGATCAAAACGAGATTCAGACGAGCTCCTTATCGGTGCTAATATTGTTGTCAGGCAAAATTCTAAGAATTTTTCATCTGTAAGATATTTTAATATAGAAAAATATGACGCACGAAAGGTTGGTTGCAGGTGTTCAGAGCTTTATCAGAGAGGTACCATCAGTTCTTAACTTAATATCGGCATTCCTCTTCACACTTTCGAATATAAGATCATAATTAAATATAATACTTTATGTGAGCAGGTTAAATTTCGAAATCGCATTATATGATTATTTACATGAAGGGCCACGTCGCTATTAATATTCTAAAGTGTATAAGGTAGGGCGAAGGGCGAGCGGGTTACGCAAGCTCTTGAATAAATTAGTAATAGTTAGGCGAACGTTTGAAAAAACTTGGGTAATATGTGCGGTGAGGTGTTGCTAAATATACATGAGCCGGAGAACATTGTGGGCCGCCATTGAGACGTGGTTCGATTTCAATTACGCATTTACTTTAGATAAGTGTTAACACTTATAAACCCTTGTGTTTATGCTCGATTATTTATTAATTTTATAGAAGACGTGTTCGTGCCTTTTCTTTATTGTACTTATTGTTTCTCCGGTTATTGCGATCTAGCTTTAAGCTCATGTTCTCGACGCGGCAGTTGTATCCTATATTCTGTGGCTGCATCTTACCTAAACTTTCGTATACCAGGTTTATGTACTGTGCTTGAAGTACCTTTTTCATGTAAAAGTACCAGGAGCTCTATCCTAAATGGCTTAAACTGTTATGATAACTAAGAAACGAGCTTTTTCAAAAGCTCAGCTTGGTTCTAGTGAGATGTGAGATAACCGGGTACCAACTTAGAACGATGTAGAAGTTAGAAAGAGATGTCATCTTATGCAAAAAAAAATTAATCTAAGTTTTTTTAAGAACTTGTACATAGAAAAGAACAGCATTGTGACAACGACGAAGTAGAAAAAATATCGTAACAATAATAGACATAAAACTCGTATAATCACGGAACATTAGGCAGGTAGGGAGAACCCTCGGCGACAAATTAGCAGTATCGCGGTAACCTCACCTTTGCACTGTCGAAGTTAAAATATTAAAAAAGTCACTTAGCAGTAACAGACGCGCCCTCTTCGCGCCGCGCCCTTTGTGTGCCCATTTACCTCTCCCTCGGGAAATGACACACAAATACATATAACAAACACGATTTTATCAACAATTAAACCTAATATGTTAAAGTGCTCTTCATACGTCAAGCTTACACATTGTAAAACGACAACTATCCACATATTTTTGTTAAGCTTTCCTTCGTGAAAATGATGAAAACTTCATTCATTTTATGTCCTACGCTACCATATTGTTGTTTTTTTAATGTCTATGTTTTTTTAAACTGCTTTTATATTTACCTACTTAAGTCCATTTGTTTATAAAAGTTTCAGGCATAGTGATGTACCTTTTGCTATTAGATACTGAGAGGTTGATTTATTTCGACGCACAAATGGTCGAGGTGGTAAGAATACCCAATATTATTTCTATACTACATATATTCATTCGTAACTACAATGATGAAAAAAATCTGCTATATTCAACAAAGGAGAGTATCTACATAACCTTGTTCTGATTTTAATTTACGCCTTCTCAGCCGCCGCAAACACATGACCGCCTGAAAATTAATACGCTAGTAGTATGTGACATGAAAACGGACATAGGCTACTGTTTATCCCAGTCACAAGTGAGGCCGCGGGCTAATGCTATGTCCTAAATAATATATCAACGCCATGCGCCAGCCCGCTTCCGTTCGAGGCAGACTAAAAACAAGCGCCAACGACACACTCCACAGTTAATGCAGATGAGATCTACTTACGAACACTCTACAGTGCACTGATTCCACATTTTCAGAGTATTTTAGACCAAAGCAAATTATTTATTCATGTTGCAGTGTACATTTTCTAATAAAGCAAGAGTAATCCACTCGGGATGTAGAGCGAGCGTTACAAATGAGAAGGACGCGCGGCAGTGCAGCCGCCAAGTTCTGCGCGAATATAATTATCGGCACAAACAATCATGTTCCGTCTCCCACGGAACTCGGTGCATGTTTTTGTGTGAGGCTCGGGAAGCGCGTTGACGCCGCGTCACCGTCGGAGCGGAAACTGCGTAATGAAGATGAATGTGACAGTAAATGAATGTTCAAGAAATATGACTTGAATTACAATTCCCTTAGACTTGACGTGAGATGATACATTCTCGTATTTTTATAATAAAGTGCACGTAAAAATATGAACCGTCAGATTTATTAAAATAATTACTAGATGCTGCATTCAACAATGGATGGCGTATTCAAATAAAGCATTCTTTAAACCAAAAGTTTCAACATTTTAATTCCCGCGGCGCATATCACATTTGCTATGTAAACTGAGTCAGTAGTTACAATCATGCATAATTCTGTAGCGTATGTACAGGAATAGAGAAGAGAGGACGCTTTTAGTTAAAAAAAAAAGTAAGCTAGGGTAAGATTGTCGCGGACGGGAAATAAGGAAGATCTCGTTTTGCTAGAGGGAATCAATTATTTAAAGATACATCCTCTGAGTACGCTCTCTGTATACAGAGCAAAAGAAACTCCTCAAATACGTTTGTATGTCTCGGTTTTGGTAGTACTAGGTACAGATTACATTGCATGCATTACTTAGAATGATAGCGTGGTTCAGTTATTAAATTAATATGAATATACGGTTTTATACAGGAGCTTTGTAGGAGTTACAATAATAATGATAATGAATAACGTTGGATTATTGTCGGTAACGTTACAAATCGTTAAAACACATTAACCGTCGGCGACAGATCGATGCTATTTATTCCAGTTTCGCAAACTGAAATGAAAACTGCCTCAGAAACGCCGGAGGATTAACTTCCAAGCTCATTTCAAAGCTTAGCCCCTAATCAGTAAAGTTAATTAATGTCTACGTCGATTTAGTCTTAGAGCTGCGTCTGATAACCTGAATACCCTTGTATCCATAGCCACAGCGAGATTCAGCCATCAAATATTCACGTGTGGAGGTATGGTTGCCGTTTTACTGCCTCCCCTCTCCGCCTCGCCCCCCCGGCCTCCTGAAACCCCTCGCAGGCTCGCTCGCGCCCTCAAACGACCCTGTCTGAAACAACTGAATGTGCTAAAATCAATAACTGTTGTTTGACGACAAAACTTTTACTCTAGACGTTGAGCTATTAACAATAAAATGTGTGATGCTCGCCGAAATGTGATATTATAGTAAAAACTAGGCAAAGACATGACTTCTCAGATATAAACAAGTCTCCACTCCACCTGGTACGAAACGAGTTTTACAAAAAACACCAGCCGATCAATATAAAGACCTCAATATTACCTGCCTATTATGTTTTACAATACAAACTTATTAATAATTATATACTACGGAACATTAAGTACAAAAAGGGAGAATTATTATGCCATATTAGAATTATTATTATGGAATATAAATGTTACATAAATACCGTTTCATGCTCCCGTCGCCATCGTCGTCCCTTTAAAGTTCGCTAAATACTGCAATGACGAGTTAAGGCCCCTCGTCGAAACTCAATAAGAACCGCGACTGAGCCCGTCACAAATTATTATACCCACTCCCTGACTAAGGTTCGAGAGAATGTTTTTATTACACTGTTAAGAACATCAACACGAGATATTTTACAGTATTGAAATTCTGAAAATCTGAAGCCTGCCTACATCTTTTTATATCTACGAATTGATTATACCTAATACATAGTCACCCGCAAAGTATTATATTTTCTGTATAAATTCAATTCGTAACTTTAGCACAACATTTTTAAAGATGACATTAATTTAATACCTTGTCTAATAACTTCTCATTTTAAATTAATTTTACGGGGATTATGGTATGGCTAACCCGTAATAAAACTTTCGAAAGGAAAGTCAGAAACAGCTGTAATTTATTTACGTACACGCGTCTTTTTATTATGCATACCTATTATTTACCTACCAAAAACCCATTGCGTCTAATCCAATCGTACATATTCTTTTGGTGCGGGGTTTCAATTTTTTCCTGACTCGAAAGTCGACCCGCCACCCCGCAAAAGAGGTCCAAGAAGTTGGTTAGGTTAGTTGCCTCGGCCCATAGAGTCCGCAAACCGCTACAGACCGAGCCGGCTATGAGCAACGAAATCGGGCCGCCCGGGCTCCTATATACTTTCGCAGAAGAATCTCTATAGCGAGATTCAGGATTCGACGTAAAAACTACAACGCCATCTAGTGGTGCTGTTTTAAATTAATCCTGTAGTTTGCCAGTCGTTCATGTCCAATAAATTAAAAGCTTAGAGTTCATAATCCCGTTTTTTGTGTAGCTATGTTTTTATAATATGTCGAATGGCGGTGTTATAGTTGGGAGTTTTAACACCCTATGCCAGGTAGGCAAACTTTAACCGTGGCCACCGTGGGAAATATTTTTAACTGACTTTGACGGTGCAAAGAGGCGTAAAATGTCTACGTTAAAATCTATATATATGCAGTTTTTTTTACTGTTATAAAAACAGTTATATTCGTTCCCTAGCTATATCGTTGATGTTTACCTACTCTACTCGCTACAAAACTCATACATTAACTTAGAACGTTTGTTTCATTCTCGTTAGCTCGTAACTTTGGATGCGTTATAAGCTTTTGCAAAGGGCTTAAGTAGTTTATAGAGCTGAGCAGGTACTTCCTTTTGTGTGTACGTAGGCAGAATAAAATAGTTAAAACAACAACGATCCTTGTATTGAATAGATGGTTATTAACCCCTGATGTAGGCTTCAACAAAGCTATTATGCAAATTAAAACAATTTGGCAAATTGCGTGTGTGAAATTACACCAGCGAAAGGAAAAAAGAATTCATAATTGTTTTACAATTACTTTTATTGTAGACTTTACTGCATTTTTAATGTTATTTTTAACAATGGTATAAAAAATCGTGTTGGTTAATGAATGCTTTCTCTTTTTATTCGGCATTTTATCCGGTGTATCGGCATGATATCGCCCGCGTGGTTTCCTCCGCTTGCACAGGATGGGCTTGTGGTTACGACAACCAAAAGCCGTCCGTTATAAGACTCCTTCATTGAAACCTAACCGGTCCACCATTTCCTCTCTGAGGCAACATCCTGGAGTTTTTTTTTTCTATGGACATGCGGCACAGGGCAGTTATGAATTTGTAATAGAATGTGTTATTAATCTGGTTTGCTGGCGTGTACATACTTAAATTAAACGTTGAATATTTTTCATTTGAAATGTAGGACAGTAGACATGGAGATTTTGCAAGTCTAGTGCATAAATAGCCAAACCAAGAATACATTAAAACTGCACTAATTTTTTTTTTTTTTTGTTATATCCATTGAATAACTGGATTTATCTACCGCCGAGTATAGGTTTTCAAGTAAAGCAATTTTGCTCAAAGACGGCTTTGCTGTCCTCGCGATTCAAGTTTTCCATGTCCATCGCTCTGCCAATACTTACGATTTGTTATCTATCGTGACGGAAATTTGTTCTGTTATCGCGTTCCTGCAAAAAATCGCATTAGCCACCCTCTATCTGCCGTTACATGGAAATTAAAATCCTGATTCGTTGGAATAAAACGTGTTGTAATAAAAGTAAACGAAATGGACAATCTGGTACATATACAGCTACATGTAGCTACCTATATTGGTTGATAATTATGGAGCTTCTGTACACGTAAAGATTCGATAATGCCAAGCAATTTCCGCTGGAACACAATCAAACCGAGCTGTAATTGAGTTTAGTTTGCGTCGAGTGTAGCTGTTTGAATTTCGGCGTTATGAGCAAGTGTGTAGTGAATTGCATCACTTGATTTAGTATTCAAATCTCGGTACAATGCTGAACATTGTAAACTTTATTTTTATCGTTGTTTAATTATTTCATAATTATTTCTGATGAAGAAGAAATTTATAGTAGAAAATTATAGTAATTCGGTAGATTTATTTTTAAACTGACTATTTCAACCTTTAAATAAAAAATACACTCTTCACTAAACTCCTTAATATTGCATAAATACTGGTCTAATCACGTATTTGTATCGATTAATCTAATATCCCAAAATAGCCATCCCAATTCCAATCTGTTAACCGAACAAATTAATTAGACTACATGTGACCTACAAACAAGAACATCGTTTTAAAAGGGGTGTTTGCGACTCCACAAGATCAGTCGAGTCGTGTTCCGAGCGGGGAACTGGGAGCCGGCAGCTGAGAGTCGCTGGCGTCTGGGCACTGAGCAAATATTCCCGGCGCATTCCCCGCTTCCTTCCTCCCCACTTTGCACTGATAAAACTGAAATTTAGTTCACATTTCGAAATGAAATTCGCCAGATTATTTCACATGTTGAAATTTGATATTGGATTATGTGCCTATGTGCCACTGGTCGGGTTATTTGGGGGAGGGTTTTATATGAACGTTTTAGCACTCTTTTCTATGAAATCTCCAGTGTTAAGGATTGTATGTTATAGGAAGTTTAGGCATGGCCTGTAATTGATTTATTAAGGAAAACTATGTGCTACAATAATTTAAGAACATCAAGATCAATAAAGTACAAGGTATATTTAATCATTAAGGAAGATTATGATTAAATAGTGTTATGTGTGTTAATTAAATAGAGAGAACTATTTAGTACTTTTTGTATGATTGGACATTAATATCTTAACTTTACCCGACTAGATTTTCCCATTGAAGTTGCAGTTTTAAACAGTGACGCCATTTTTACGGCGTAGGCTGAACTCTGTCGCCTTATGAATCCATTATGACCCATTTTATGTCCCATCTCCTGCCTGGCACAGAAATCTTATCTCAACCATTTATCACCTGCAGTAAGAACGGAATACCTAATTAAAGCACAACATTGCAATGCAAATAAAATGTTTCTTCAACTGATAGTCAGATGCAGATTTATTTTAAGTGGCCCATTAACCACAATAATACTTTTTAAAGAGATGAAGATTTCAATGCGTTTGCCTTTGCCTAAGTCACGACTTTATGACGGTAATTTAAATAGATGTCAGACATTCTGTAATGCTTTAATATCCATCCGTCACGCCCCGTCGTAACGGGTTCTTGCTTGACTTTGATATTTAGATAAAAATATTGCAAACGTAACGAAAATAATGATAATCTCTTCAACAATATTCGAGACTAACCGTTTTATGGATTGAAATAACTCTCAAATGAGAGGCACGCTACGTTTCATAATCGCATTACTAAAATGTCCGGACAAAAGTACAAGAATTTGCACGAGATCCGTAGATATACCTCGGTAGGTTGGTGTAACGTCATTTTACTCTCGGAAAGCGAAAACGTAACCGTAAATTACATTTACTTAGAGCAGTATCTGACTTGATTTATTCCCTTTTTATGGTACTTAGCACATTCACGGCGGAAGAAAATGTATACCTGCTGAAAATGAAAAGAAAAATGTATTAGAAATTTATTTTTCAGTCATTGTGGTAGCCGTATAAATCACAGCTAAATAATAATTTAGCTTTAGACATGGGCATTGTTGTTACGTATATTTAATTCAGGCTACTTTAATGCTTTGATAGACGTTTTCTGAACGATTTCTATTATGTGCTACGCGTGTACGACTAACTTAATTTAAAAGAAACGTCTATGTTTCTGTTTCTGCGGAATATTTTCGCACAAACTGTGAGAAATATTCGATTACATTTGTGTATGCTAAGAAAACATTAAAATAATCTATTTATAAAAAAAAAACTATTGCCGTGCATTAGTCTCGTAAAAACTCTAAAACGGCTTGACCGATTCTAATTTAACTTAAGTAAATTGTTGTGTGCGTGCAGGAGAAGGTTCTTATCAAACATTTATTAAAAGGCATTGCAACGCATTAGCTAGTCTAAAATAAAAATTCAAAACAAAAATGGCAGCAAATAAATACAGGTCGGAATCCTCAAACGTTTGCAAATAGCTACAGCTATTCAGCAGCAGTCGTTATTGTGTCGTGTCGTTTTAGGATAAACCGTTCATGTATTCAAATAATGCTGGCATGTCGCGAGCTGTTGTAGCTAACGAGTAGATATGGCAACATGGCCGCGGCAGCCCGTGTCGAACAGCCCTCGATGATTAAAACCAGCCCAGTTGATTACGTTGCATGTTTCTACCCTTTCACCGCGTATGAATACCGACCGATAGCTTTATTTAGGTTAAACATGTTTCGCATACTTTTTCCAAATTGCTTCGGTTAGTGGTTTTAGTTTTTCCTCTAATCTATTAGAAAATCGAATAAGCAGCTAAATAAGGGATGTCCATAATTGTATAACACGATACGACATTTTTACGCTATTAATTGCTTTGGTAAATAAAACATACCTACCAAATTAGATCACCTAATCCAATTTCTTTTAAAGTGTTCTGTACCTATAACATAAATAAACAACAGAACCCACACATGGCTTAAGATACAGTCAGATAAAAAGCTTAAAAGATTTAGGTCACCAAAGAAAGAAAACATGTTTCCTAAAATAAACATACCGATTACCGTACCGAGCACTCAATTGACGTGTTTATAATAAAGGCTTACAATAACCAGAACATGGATTACGTCGAACAAACTAGATCATAGCCATAAGCCGCGATGTTGTGCGGTGATTACCATGAACGTCGGGGTAATCAATTGATTCGCGAATTGTGGTGCGCGCAGTATCAAAAGATTCATAAGCCGATACAGGAAACGGCGCGATTAAGCTGAACGGAGCGGAAATTACGCGCCGCCGGCAGCCGTCTCCGAATCTAACAATGCACGATATTGATCACATCACTACGTACGTACGTATTGTACGTATTAACTCAATGTTGATTGCTGACGGAATGTGCTCCTAACGTAGCTATTTGTTCACAGAATGCTCCGTGGATTAAATCCGAATCAGTTTTTAAGCCTTCTGTTTACTGTACTCAAATCTGTGGCCTTTAATGTCCCTCAATCAGGACTTAACTACTTTGTCGCAAGTAAACCCCAATTAAGCTCACGTTGAAAAATGAGAGAACACAACGTGAAAAAGGATTAACCGAAATTCGTGCCCGAAAAGTGTGAAATGAATATAATTTAATTATTTTGGGTCAGATATATTAAGCCGGTACCTCGGCAGTAAAGAAAATTAATATTTTGCAGCTGAACGCCTCCCTGGTAAAATATTTTATACCGCACTCGTTCTGTCCACCACAGACTGTCCTAGAGCCACTAGAGCATTTTGATTTAGCAGCTGTTTTATTTCTTGGTGTCTTGGTTCATTAAGTGGTGCGACAAATTACTTGAACAAGTGAACAAACATTATTATCTTGTGATTTGAAAGGAGTCGTGCTGACCAAATTGTGCTTATAGATTAACATAATAGTTTAAAGCTAAAATAATAGGAGCATTACAGTAATAGTGGTATGAAAGCGGCATCAATCACATCTGCGGTGGGTGTCGAATGCGACGGCGGAGCGTGCCGAACGATTTGATGTGTGACGCTTCCTTAGATCGCTCAGCACCATTGAGACGTTTTTGATTGCATTCCCGACATTCCTCGGCTCTTAGACCCTTTGGACTGTGAGCGATCACAGTTTAAATCGGAATTTAGATTGCATGTTAAGGAGGCCGCAGTTTTTTGAGAAAAAGGGGAGCTGGCTATTGAGATTCCAAAGCGGAGCGGTGTGGGAGGTAGCTAGCTAGGCTTTACTTCCTGAACAGCTAGTTTACGTGTTAATGAGCTTTGAGGTAATTCACTGAAAAGTTTGTCGTTGTAGTATTAGTGTCGTCCATTTCACCGTGATGCTTATCTTCACAACAGCGTCGGTTAATATCACCTGATATTTGTTTGTGATTGTATTGTTCATGTTTGCTTTCAACTGATTGAAGTATTTAAGTATGTTCAAGATTGCTCCATAATGTTATAAGCCCAACAGAGGGTAGTTGGTGATTTGTGCTTAAGCTATAAAAAAAGGTATATAGTATGTCAAGTTCATGCAAAACCTACACAATCAGCATATAATGCTCCCACTGCTGGGACGCAGGTCTCCTATCGTCGAGAAGGAGTGAGCCGTAATCCACCAAATGGGCCCAGTTGTGGTTGGTAGATGCCACATGTCTTCGAATCTTTGGTTTTAAGACGATGTTTTTTATCTCACCGTTTTGATAGCACTGGTGATGAAATATTTTACACAAGCTAAAGTGCCTGTCTGAGTTCGAACCTACGACCTACAAATCGTAACTCGGGCCGCTACTTGGTCAGCACGACTACAAGTACACTGGCCCACCTTGGCTCTTAAACGCAAAACCCACAGTAGTTTGCCTTTACGGACTGAATGCCTACTCAGAAAGGTACTTATTGAAAGGTTAAAGTAAATTGATTGTCGCCATCTTATATAAGTCAAGCTCCCAATAAGTAAGTGATGTTGTAAATTCTGTAAACCAGATCCAGCTGTGACGTAGGTGCCATTGCTCCGGATGTCCCGACTTACCCTAGATGCGGCTGCGTCTGCGGGAGCACGCCAATCAATCATGGCGGCCGCTGACAGCGCCAGCTGTTGGCGACACGGCGGCACTACTCACTCGCTTCACGCCGCCATCATTAACTAGTGGTCACAAACAAGCGCTGATTAAAACAACGCCTGCTAACTAACACACAGCTAATATTGACAAAACACTCATGTTTATGAATCGTGCCATCGTTAAGTATTCGTTCACTATTCAGTGACAAAAATAAACATGGTAGATAGTACCTATACCTAACAATTCCTCATTAACGTTCGTACAATAATAAAAACATACCAAGTTATGAAAGAATATCGCGAAATGAAGAAAATCGCCAACTTAAGTAATCTTAATAGCGGGCTATTTCCTGTAAAATCGACTTCGTTCATATCTCCGAGATAAGTAGCCCACTGAAATCTGTAGAACACAATACGGAGCGCGAACGCTTCGAGCACTTTCAGCGCTTTTATTCACGGGCAGCCCAAGCGTGACCACAGATAAAATATTACAGTAAGAGCTGAAAACTGGCACTTGCGAAAGTGTTCCTGATGTGTTCCTTTAGAATTTAGATGATTTTCTATTTGCAGATGATTGGCTACACTTCAATTTTCTTTAGGATAAGACAGTGAAAAACTTTATTCACAATGTTTTTCATACGAAAGCCAACGCCCAATAAGGTACCATTCGTACATAAAAGTGAGGTACTTAATCCTTTTTCGTAGCTATAAATGAAAATAATCGTAAATACGTAGGACCTATATAACCAGAGGCAGCAAGCGTGTTTAATTAAAATACATTAGGTATACCTACCTACCCATTGATGGGGTTTAAGGAATGTAATCTCCCTTTGTTGTAAAACTAGCGGACTATCATTAAATTGGCAATTATGCCATTGTAGTATAATTGCATTGGACGGTTTAACACAGTTATACAATATATTGTACGTAGAAGAAATCGTTCTTCTCCTTCATTTAATATCACGTACGGATCGAATTTACGTGGGGCGCTTATAAGCTTTCTGCGTGATATGTGTGAATCCAAGATATCAATAGAAAACAAGCAGGAAAATTATTTATCGGAAAATGATTTCTCTTCTTCATACGCCGAAGATATCGTACGATATCGTATTTTCAATATTTATTTATTAAAACTTTATGCACAAATAAAACCGCTGTACAAAAAGATTAAACCGGATTTAATGCCTGAGGCATTTTGAACCAGTTAACCTTAGAGTGATGCAGAGGAAAACGTGGCATGTGCATAATAAGGGATAGATACCACAAAAAAGAATGATAAATATAACGAAAATAAACTTTGGAGAAATAACGATAGATAGAAAACCAATCCAGCAAATCAGCTATCCACGTTTGCATTAATATTAGGTCTTTACCTATGAAATTGCCGTTCTGCAGTACTGGCCATTTCAAATCAAAATAATTTTTGTTTGTCTAAGAATTCTAATTTCAAATTAATTTTATTTTAAATACATGGAATTCTTTTTTCAAAAGTAGTCATTTGTTTATTGATTAGTGTTACATTTTCATAGCATTTCAATCTTTTTCGTCATCATGGATACGACAAAAATTCGAGTAATTATGGAATATAACTTCTGCCCGCGACTTCGTCCGCGTCAAATTTTTGCTCCCCTGACCCTTCCCATTGCATCGTTTTGCCTGCTAGTTTTCGTCCATTTTTCGTTGCTGCTCGCTCCTTTTGAGTTATAGTGAGTCAACCTTAAAAGATAGACATATGCTGTCCGAACTTTTTTTTAGAACTTTTTAAAAGAAACAATTCCGTCATACATGATTTTTCCGTTACTTTAACTGTGTACACAGCGCACGCAACGGAAACTCTGAAAAGGAATACATTTTCCCCGTTTTTGCAACATTTTTCATTACTGCTCCCCTCCTCTTAATTGTAGCGTGATGTTATATAGTCTATAGCCTCCCTCGATAAATAGGCTACCCAACACAAAAATAATTTTTCAATTCGGACCAGGAGTTCCTGAGATTAGCGCGTTCAATCAAACAAACAAACAAACTCTTCAGCTTTATAATATTAGTATAGATGAGTACCGTCGTGGCAGCAACGCAGCACAAGCGGCACGCAACATCAACGACGTTTACGGAGCTAACACTACAAACCAACGCACCACCTGTTATTGGTTTGCTCGCTTCCGTTCTGGAAATTTCGACCTGAAAAATGAACCTCGCGGTCGTCCGAAGACTTTGGTCGACAATGACGAATTAAAGGCGATTGTGGAAGCTGATGATACACAATCTACGGCTGAATTAGCAGCAGCTTTCGACGTTAGCGTCAAAACAATATTGGTCCATTTGCGTCAAATTGGCAAGGTAAAAAAGCTTGACAAATGGGTGCCCCACGAACTCAATGATCGCCAGCGCGAAGTACGCGTCGAGACGTGCCTTGCACTGCTCAACAGACACACAAATGAAGGAATTTTGAATCGCATTGTTACCTGCGATGAAAAATGGATTCTGTTTGATTACCGCAAGCGCTCAGCAAGTTGGTTGGATCCTGGTTCAGCACCTAAACAATGCCCTAAACGAAAACTTACCCCTAGAAAAGTAATGGTCACTGTTTGGTGGTCTAG
The DNA here is from genome assembly GCA_932294355.1 of Aporophyla lueneburgensis. Taxonomy (NCBI): domain Eukaryota; kingdom Metazoa; phylum Arthropoda; class Insecta; order Lepidoptera; family Noctuidae; genus Aporophyla; species Aporophyla lueneburgensis. The sequence goes on along the minus strand of OW028746.1, from coordinate 11,311,735 downwards.
CGCCGGCGTAATTCATCACAGCTTCTTACCAAACGGGGTGAGCATTACTGCAGATGTGTACTGTGAAGAACTGAACTCAATGATGGAGAAGCTGGCACACCTCCAACCAGCATTGGTCAATCGCTCGTCTCCGCTGCTCCTGCACGACAACGCGCGACCTCATACTGCACAGCAGACGGTCTCCAAGTTGCAAGAACTGGGGATGGAAGCTCTCCGTCATCCGCCCTACTCACCAGACCTTGCGCCTACAGACTACTACTTTTTCCAGAATTTGGATAACTTCTTGGCGGGAAAAAAATTCAATACCTGAGAGGCAGTACAAAATGCCTTTGAAGAATTTGTTGCCTCGCGTCCAGCTGATTTTTTTAAGACGGGCATCAATAAACTGCCACTGCGTTGGCAAAGATGCATTGATTGCGTGGGTGATTATTTCGATTAATACAAATAAAAAATACATGAAAAATATTCGTTTAATTTTTCTGCATACAAACCGGCATTTTCACCTATTATATAGGAACAGGTCAATTGTCCACCAACAGTGGGTTGTAATGCAACATACCAATAACTACGAGAAACGAATATTTCAAAGTAACCAACGCTGTTCCATCAATATTTCATTAAAAATAAACCTCGCTTCGTAAATCGCAAAGTAATAAAGTTCTCAATACGACTATGGAGTTGTAAAATATAAAATGAAGAGTGTATTTCCTTGTTGCAGAGCCTGGCGCTGGCGCCTCGCAGAGGTCGGGTGCAGCGCGCACTGGTAAGATATCCACTTGACTTTGTTTCTCTCTAGAAAACTGTTCGCTGATTCGCTCCACTCAACTACTTTGGCTCAGTGCCTCTCCGCTAATTATGCTTCCATTAAACATTAAACAACAGTATAATATTTTCGAATAAAAAATAAAGTTTAATTCTTTATTAGATTATATTTAAACTTGTTACGGTGGAAATGTTTTAATAAAAATATTATCACAATCTGCCTAGCCTTTTTTCAACATCATTGAGGTCGGCTTCCAGTCTAACCGGATGTAGCTGAATACCAACTTTACTGGGTAATACGATACCCTTTGTTAAGAATGGTTGTGTCTTTCTGGCTTTTGACTAGCCGTAACGACTGTCAGAAATCCAGGAATGATAGCGGGGACCAACAGCTTAACGTGCTTTTCAAGGCACGGAGGGGTTTTGGTATATAAAGATGGTCACCCATTCACGGACCGACCACGGCATGAGAAGGACCATGGTCGTTGGTTCTGGTTAAGCTATGCGGCAATTATTACGCAGCCCCTCAAAACTTATATAAATTTACATCGACTTTGATTTTTTTAAATGGGAAATATTCCCGGATCCAGTCCTGTTTGCAAAATACCATTCCCAGACAATCACAATATTAACAAATACATCCCGCTCAAGGCCACTTACGTGGTAACTGGGAAAAAACTAGCGGCGATGTATCGAACAATTTACTTAATACATCAGAAACTGACCCGAAAGGCTTCAACCAATTACCTATTGTTAGTGGTAGTGCAGATGTAAGGGCCTACAGGCCAATTTATACACGCCACTCATTTCATTACACAGAGATAAGGGTCTTGTGAATATTTGCGCTCAATTTGGCACATTTATGTTTTGGCGTTGAGTGACGTGAGTGAAGAGCACTGGCCGAGCACAAATCTTTGTCTTTATTTATAAAATGTAGATGTGAGCAGTGAGGGTAAAATAACAGATATACCTACATAACTTTGAGCAAGACTACGCCAGTAGATATCCAACAATAAGGCTGTTAGGGTCTTACATACATGCACGTAATTAGATTCGGGTATCATGGAGCCAATAGCGACTCGCCCAAACTCGTAATTGGCCGTAACTGCAGCTCCAGTGTATAATTGGTCGGAATCAAGTTGGCCGCGTGCGGTATCCGTTGACGTCACACTCGAATGCGAAACGCTAACTAGTGGCACTCAGCTCGGCCAACACGAGCCCGGGTAAGGCTCACGATACGGATAGTGTGTCCCCTCAACTCGGACGAGCTCAAATAATCGCGTTATCGTAGCGATATTCCCGGGAGCCACGAAGCGGGGAAGGCTGAACGGGTAATCCGCTTTGGTCGCGACAGCCACAACTTTGTCGATCGCTCTTCTGAATTCTCTACTTTAAACTTGCATGCCGCGACAAAAGAGTAATAAGATTCGTTCACGGGTAACTTTCTTAAACCTTTAAACACAAACTTAGATTTTATTCGGTATACTAATACTTTGAAAAATGTCGGCGTTTGCGGCGACACACTTTTTGAATAGGCACCATGTATATATTGAACACGTACTCGGTGCGTGAACTAAGCGCGCATGTACGTCGTGTATCTTTACATTCATATTTGATTTACGTGTTCAGTATTTATACGTATACATTGTACCTATATTCTGAATAATAACAGTTTTGTACTTTTTTCTTTGATATTGATCACGAATGCTCCAATATTAATACAATAATTTTGTCAGCACGACAGCACGAAATGTTGAAACTAAAGTTGACTGTTAGTACCTAGATACGGTTCCTCGTACAGATAATAGACTTTGGTGGGTGGGTATTAAAGTAAGGTCTCGTGCTGTATGATGAAGGGAGACAGTCAGCGCAGGCATCGCGTCGACGACATTACCCGGGCTCGCTTGCTGCATTATTTAACTGCATTCTGCATTTCAGTTCCCAGTGTAAACTTTGTATCTGTAGTGCAGTGTTTGTGAATTATGAAGCGGCGTGCCTATTACAGTAATGCCACGTGATATATCACCGTTTAACTCATTCTTTTGAACATTTAACTGCTAAACTATTTTCGTCCATATTCTGATGAATGTTTTGCTACTGTTGGTAGCTACGTGTGTACAAATATGTGAGAACGACACGATACACACGTAAACTTCAAATTTATCGGCAACTATTTATTATATTTCGGGCGCCTCGACAGAAATGGTGATATGAAATGTCTATAAAATATAAAAGGCGGCGTGTAGTATTTTCGGTGGGAAAGTCATTTTACTGGGCGTCCCTTCCTGCGTCAACCCGACCGGTTCCCGTCTTCCATCAGTCATTCCGGTCACGAAATAGCTGGATATGTGTGTAGTGTGTACCTACATGATATTTATGCCGCAACACAGTCGCAGAAGGGTTCGCTTAGAAACTGGAGAAGGTAATCTTTTCTCTACACTAGCTTACAAAGTAATGACGGAACTGTCAACTAAAAGGATTACGTTTTTGTATCTCTGAATACGTACCTATAAATCCTATTTACAGTTGTCTATGTAGAAATAATACGTGTAGCAGTAATATAAGGTTTTCCAAGCTTATGATAATCTCACGGAAAAGTTTCTAGAGAAATACTCCTTCATTGTTTTCACGAGGTTAAAAATGTAGATGCTTATTTTATTAGCAAAAAGTGCATTGCAAATATGCAATTAAATGAAGGTTCTTGTTTTGAAATAAAGCGCGGTGTTGTATTTTATTCTGAGTGCAGCGCGGGAGGCGTTTCGAGCAGCGGCTTGCGAGAAAGTGTGATATTCGCGTGTTCGAGTGTAGTGATAGGCTTTCATGACACGGTAGCTGGCTGGCTGCTGGCTGGCAACACTCCACGGTTGTGCACTGACGCCGCGTAGGTACGTAGATACACATACTTACTTGAACATAGTTTGTGCTGTGTTTGTATCGTCGCGTCGCAACAATAAAGTTTTGTGTAAAGATGTCAAAGTAGAATTAGTATTATTGGTTGCACGTTTACGAAATTAATGATAATAAACAGTTATTTAAACTACATCAAAATTAAAACAAAAAAAAAAACACAATAGTTGTTAAAGATAAATGCTTGCTAGTATTCATCAACATCATTACAGTTGTAAGACGTCCACTGCTGGAGATGGGCCTCCCCAAGGGGGGGTGCAATAATCGCCACGCTTGGCAGGCGGGTTGGCGATCGCAGAATGTTGGTAAAAAACAAAGAGTACACTGCCGCCCATTCTCTAGTAAATCCCTAATTCGCCTTTTACGATACCCACGGGAAGAAATGGGTTAGTGCTATTATTTACGTCCGGCACCACACGGAGCAACTCGTATTCATATTCATTTGGAAATAAAGTTTATCAAAGTTCGACAAGAAGAAACTGTCAATGCGTTAATGTCATGCCTAACACGGCTTTAATCTCAATGTATTCTTTGCACGCACAATGAAAAGATTTTAGAAATACGGCCCCCTAGAGGGAGGGCAGCAAAATGTATTTTCACGAACTCGGCTTCAGAGCGGATGCTTAGTTAAAAAATATAAATACAGAACCAAGTTATTCCCTGTTGTATAAAACAAGGAACGTTTTAATTCTTGGCATTTGTCTATGTCTTTAAAAGGAAAACGATCGTACTTAATTGCCTCGTTAAACTCAAAAAAAAATACTTTTTGTCTATATTTTTTATTTAGTTACCGCAATTTTGTATTTAGAATACTTTTGAAATTAAAACGTATAATTTGCAATTAATACACGTTCCGTAATAAATAATAACACATTTTATTTAATATTCATTCAATAAATTCGGCAATTACAAAGCTCTTAGAAAATAAATAGCAATGTCGTAGAGGCGGCGTAGGCCGCGTAGCAACGCGTAGCGTGGCGTAGTCGCGCCAACTTCAACGCTATTTCTAGCTGAGGACCATTTTCATGGTATATTTATTCTATACATTTTACTTCAGAATATTCTGAAATGGCTTCTACTAAATCAATACAAGATTATGGTAACTAGTATTCATTAAGTAGGTAGTTGACCTGACACCATCAACATGAAATAAAAAAATAGTAGGTAACTATGAGACATTTGAAACTGCTTAAACGATTTTATTAAAATTTACACACCGTGTGCAGTTTGATCCATCTTGAAAGATACGATAGGTTAGATCTCAATTTATAGTCGCAATAATATTATAAAGAGGAAAGATTTGATTGTTTGTTTGTATTGAATAGGCTCCGAAACTACAGGCCTGAATTGAAAAAAATGATTTTGTGTTAGGTAGCCTATTTATTGAGGAAGGCTATAGGCTATATAACATCACGCTACAATCAAAAGGAGCGGAGCAGCAACGAAAAATGGACGAAAACGGGCAGGCAATTCGATGCGACGAGAAGGGTTACGGGAGCAAAAATTTGACGCGGACGAAGTCGCGGACAGAAGCTAGTATTCATTAAGTAGGTAGTTGACACCATAAACATGAAATAAAAAAAGTTTGTAGTCGACATTTCAAATGTCTTATTTCATCTGAATAAGTTCACTGTATCTTTAGACAATCCCATACGACCTTGATCTGAATCTAATTCGGGAATATATAAGGATATCTAAAATAACCGTAGCTGTCGTAGCCAGCGTCTACGCCATCACGAGCGTCACAAAACAGTGTTATTCCATCGTTTTTCTTCTGAATATTAAAATAATGGTTATCGATAAACTCTTTTAGGTGTTAACAAGCCGGTGTTTTATTTCGATATATATGAACTTTCCATTGCTTGACAAGCTACGGGCACAAAATATGACAATGTGGGTGAAATATTTTTGTGCGTCGTCATCGAATCTGGTAGAGTATTACGGGAGGTAATCAGTGCCCAGCGTATAAACTGTGGAAGGGATTTGCTGTGATCAGTGACAGCGCATTAAGGCGCATATTGGCAATATAGGCGCATTGAGCGTCAGCCGGCTCAATACCGCCCCTCGCGCCACACTCATAAACCTGTCGTTGAATGCTCCATTATGACTGCTATAGAGGACATCGACGACCATGCAATTGTTAAGTTATAGACTTTATAATGCAAAGTCATAATTTTTTTATCTTCTAACATCTTATTTCGTAGATGTCTATTCTTAATGTCATAGAAACACCGTGCGAAACAAAAAGAAATGTATTTCTGACATATTTTTTGCGGAGAGTATTTCAATCTCGTATCCATCGTAGAGTAAATTATTTTGGACTGTAAAATCAATTAGTTTAAAAATTGACATTATATCGGCCACGATGTGGGCCACCTAATTTTTAGGCTAAATGATCGGCGTGTAATATGAGCGTGGGGAGTATCGACATGCAGTGAGGACGTAGTGGTGGCGCGGAGGTCACACAGCAGGCCAGGCCGGCGAGCACGTGAGCTTCCACCGGGGACCATTCATGTGCGAGGGCGGCGGCTTGCGCGCGCACCGATCAATACGCGCTGGGCGCGGGCGGGCAGTGCCCGGCCCGCCGCGCGACGCCTCGCACGCGTACCGCCGCCGCGAGCCCATGACCGCCTTCCACAGATGACGGAGCCCCGCAACCCTCGAGAGCGCCGCACTGTCCCCGTCAGCACGACCACACTCACCGCGCGCTCCCGCAATCGCTCGTATCGCGCGTCGATAAGGTAGGAAAATCGATAGCTCCGAGTGCCGCAGCATCCGCTGACCACTCCGCCGGCCGCACGCGCGCGTCTGCCTGCCTGCTCGCAGCCCCGGTCCGCTGCTCTATACTGCTCCCTGCTCGGTGCTGCTCACGGCTCAGAGCACGTCTCAAACCTTGCTCCCTGTACCCGACATCTGCCACGTTGTGCCCTTATCACTACATTTTTGATAACCATTATTTATTACAATGTATACCAATTTCCACAGAATTTCATATGCAAATATTTCTCTGCTCCCATTAGTAATATTTTTTATGCAATCACTTTGATTTCTTGTTACCAGAAGTGTAAAAAAATCCCTCAAACTAAATGGCGGGCTGATCCCCACCAAACGAAATAACATACTTTCCATGATAACTCGACATCATCTCTGTGGCGTTAAGTTATTTCACTGCCTTCCTAGGTACTCGTTTTTATTACTTCTTTTATATTTATGATAGAAATAAGTAGCTCTTTAGTTAAAAGTCCTATTATTTAGTATCGAATCAATCAATCGTTTAGATGATTCGTGATTTTCCAAGCTAGTAAGAGCAATGGTAACGATTGAATGCGTGATTTCCAAGTTTGTTGGAATGTATTTTGTGTTAGTTAATTGTAACCAGTATTTTGTATCATTATGTTGGCACATCATACTTATAATTTTTGATGAAAACAAAATTTATAAAATCACTCGCAAATAGTCCTCAAGTTTTTGTTCTTTAAATTAAAGCTATTTCACTTCACAGTTTCAACTTCTTGTTCAGTCCAGTCAATCCTGACTTAGCTTGGATTCTGGTATATCTCGAACCGCACAAGTGTAGTTTTTCGACAAATACAATATCTGCGCCCTCGAGCTTTAACTTGTTCATTTTTCGGCAATGTATGAATGATTTGAAAATGTTTATTTAAAACCAAACTTACGATGCTGGAGTTTTGCATGAATTATTTAAAATTAAATAACACGTGGACTACAACTCTACCTGTCTTAAATTATCACAATGCCATAGGGTGTAGAAAAAAAACTGATCAACGTCATTATATTTATAAAAAACACTTCTTTTAGCCAAATGTTTATTTGTAGTATGGTTTTAAAATTAATATTTGGCTAAAAGAAGTGCCTTTTTAAGTGTCTTGAGATAATAGCATGGATAGTAGTAGTTCGTGTAAAAAACCAAAGTCACAAACCCATTTTTGTTATTCAAACAAAATAATTTTTTTTACAAAAGCACTTTTGTAAATCGCCACGGTTATGATGATAGAAGTATTCTTATTTGAGGAAACAGTTGTATCGAAACTCATTTATAAAATGGGGTGTCTTACAGGGGTGCCATCTGACCAAATCTCCCTTACGTAAAACTCAAAAATTATCATATAAAACATTACTTTCGAATCTTTTTGAAATTGTCATTTTACAAAATGAAATATTTATTCAAAAAAAAGGACGGCGGTGCCTTTGAATATTATGTTGATTTATTTTATTGTTTGTCTTTATTTCGGATTCAGGTCAAGAATCTGCTACGATTCATTTTGCATAAAGAAAATTACTGTGGTTCAATCATAGCGGAAAGTCACTTTGCACTTTTCTTGCAATAAAAAGTTTTTGCTATTATAATAGGTACTAATATTCCAAAGAGAAGCGAAACGTGAACTGGTCGCAAATTTGTTCAAAGAGTTACTGTGGCCCTGGCACATGCAACTGAAGGAACACGGTTGGGTTTTAGGCAGTGACACTCTGACACACCTTCCCCCTCCACCCAGAGAGAGGTCATTTGATGATTACCCACCCAGAAAAAAAAGATGATACGTGATCAGACACACCAATAATCGTAATTCAAATCCCAGTAAATTAAAGATACTCCACCAATAGAAGAAATATCTATGTACAGAAGTATATTTATTTTTAATGCAACAAATAGGTACAATAAATAAAAACTTGGCACGTAAGCGTCGTTAGAAATGACGGCAATGGCAGGTTGTAAGCGCTGGGGTGTAGGTCGATTATATGTCGTGATGCAGTGCAATTACTAGCCACGGGAAATAGTCCAAGGACGAGCTTGGTTCAAAGGCCACCCACCTCTCATACACCGCCTAGCTTATCGGCTATGCTAATATGTATGATATTTATATACGAAGGTAGTTAACTGCGTAATTACTTACTTTGGCTATTAACCGAAATTGTTATAATTGTTAGGAATGATAATTTATTATTGCTGTACGGATTCTATACTGGTGCTTGGTAAGCAATAAAATCTACATAATTGTAGATCCATAATTTTCAAGATTAATATTCTAGTTTTTTTTTTTTTTTTAATAATTCTAGTAAGGGTAACAATTCTCCAACTTTGTCCATCTTAATTCCATCGTAAGTCCGCTTCAATCTGGGTTTAGGCCTGGGCACAGCACTGTTTCCGCCGTCCGTGACTGGCGCTGGAGACACCAAAGTTACTGTTCTAGTATTGGTTGACTTTTCGAATGCCTTTAATACCGTCAGTCACGATATCCTGTTAGCCATTCTTTCATTTATTATGGTCTCTCCCAAAGCACTGGAATGGTTCTCCTCTTACCTTCAGGAACGTCAACAGTCTGTTCATGCTGGAGATTCTTCTTCTTGCTGGCGTGAATTGAAAACTGGCGTTCCTCAAGGCGGTATACTTTCTCCTCTTCTATTTTCAATTTTTATTAATCTTATTATTTCCGAACTTCAGTGTGCGTACCATCTGTATGCAGATGACTTGCAGCTATACTCTCAAGGGAAGGTTGATGAATTACCTGACGCTATTGGCAAACTAAACAGGGACTTGATAGCCATAAAATCCTGGGCTGATAGATTTGGTGTAGCTGTAAACCCTACAAAGTGTCAGGCGATAATCATTGGCAGTCCTCGAAGCATTAGCAAGATGGTTGGAACAATTTTGCCACCAATTATTTTCAACGGTACGATCGTTCCTTTCAGCACTGACGTGAAGGACCTAGGCTTGCATATAGATACTTCTCTGAACTGGCATACTCAAATCGTTAGGGTAAGCTAAAAGGTAACTGGAACGCTGCGGGCTCTGTACCGATTAAAAAACTTATTACCATCGACCACGAAGACAATGCAGTCCTTAATTTTCCCTATCATCGATTATGGGGATGTGTGCTACTATGACCTGAATGCATATCTCCTCAACAAACTTGACCGTCTTCTCAATAACTGCATTCGATTCGTTTTCAATCTGCGTAAATATGATCATGTCTCTGCGCATCGGTCCCTTCTTAAGTGGTTGCCCATACGCCAGCGCAGAGAGCAAAGGGCGCTGACCACATTGTTTTCATTTCTTGTTTCTCCCTCTTCCCCTGTTTATCTAGCCCCACACTTTCAGTACATTTGCGCCAATCACAATAAAAATCTACGCTCATCGCACAATCGTCTTCTTCAGTGTCCCACTCATCGCACAGACTTCATTCACTCTTCCTTCTTTATCCAGTGTGTCTCTCTGTGGAATGCGCTCCCTCAGGAAATCAGAATGGCATCCTACCGATTGACCTTCAAAGTTAAAGTTCGCGAGCATATTCGCAAGAAGTTGGCAGTATCATCACAACGGTAATGTTTCATCATTGTTTGTCTCGTTTGTGTTAGTAAATTCGATTATGTATGTATATTTATTTGTGTTTTTATGTTTATATATAGTTAGGTATATATATTATGTTTATAATTTAGATATGTTAAGCGTTTATATTTATATATCCTCATAGTCATTGCACCTACCACTGTATGTCTCTGCATCACCCAAAGGTTGACTGGTAGAAAATGCCTATGGCATTAAGTCCGCCTCTGTACATTAATGTGCTTGAAGTATTAAATAAATAAATAAGGGCTGATTGTACCAAAGTCAAATATCTTTTATACCTAGAGTAAGTCTAATCTACCGATAAGACTTACTCTAGGTACTTATACAAGTTCGGTAGAGTTAGGCCTTAGTAGACGGACGTGCGTTTTATATTACGTTGTAATTTGGCTTGTTCAAGTCATCATTAAACGGAATTTAAAAAAAGAAACAATTAATAATGAAAAGATACACCTAAACTTTCATTCAAGACCCAGGCCGCCAAAACGTTGATTATATTTACCTAGACTTGACTCCGTATTTGCAAATTGTCGCCGCTTCAAATCCTCACGTAATTGACACATTTATCAAGGAGTTAAGTCTTCGACAAACATGTTTCAGTGATGATTACACAGGGATTTTTCGTAATACAAGCATGTTGCCTTCATTTTCTGTTCGACCGAGTAATTTTAGAATATTGGAAAATAGAAAACATGAACAGTTGGTACTATTCCCACGAATGTTTTGGCTTGAAGAACAGGTAATAAGGGGTTGAAACACAGGAAGCTGACTCAAATTAGTAACTAGTAAGCAATATACAGTTGTTATAAAGTTTCTGTAAAGAACCTTCATAAGAACTTTATTTTTACTTTCCAAAGGTCATGACGAGTTTCCTTCTCCATGATTAGGGGCGAGTTTCTTGTTTGACGTCGAGCTAGAGTAAGCTTTACTTACACATAGTATGCTAGACATATTTGCAAATTATAGCGTCCTATGGCTAGGTAGTCCTATGTCATCGTACACGATCATTATCATCTTCTGCCTAGCCTTTTCCCAACTACGTTGAGGTCGGCTTCCAGTGAAACCGTTTGCATCTAAATACCAGCATTTTACCCGAAGCAACTGTCTATCTGACCAATACAACCCAGTGACTCTCATACGATTCCCCTCTAGACTTTTGGGCTTCTGACGACGTTATGACTGTCAAAGATCCACGAATGACAGTCAGAACCACTTTTTCTCTCTAGATGGAGCGGTAGCGCGTGTCAGACTTTTACTGACTAAAACCCACCCGTGTTCCTTCAGTTGCCCATATGCCAGGGCCGCGGTATCACTTTCAAACAAATCACGCGTTCCTGGCAGAGTCAGGACCACTTACGTACTTTCCGGAGCACGGTAATATTTTGGTATGTAAAAAATTAAAGATGGTTACCCATCCACAGTCTAAACGGGGTAAACGTAGCTTAACCTGGTTGATTTACCCGTGTGGCCACGATATACCATATAGTCACTATAAATTCAGCATAAATAATTGAATGTATCACATTAAGGTTAGATTAGGTAAGCCTCATACATATACAGGACTACTATCAATGGATGGATGGTATACTGTGTTCATCATAATGATACCTAAAGATCCTCGAAACGATTCCCCTCGACGAATAAACATGGATTGACAAGGTAATGACAAACCCTAATGCGATACTAAATAACTAAAACATATCAGCATAGGAAATTGTCTGAACAGACATTCGTCGCTCGATTATTTATGGAATTTTAAATGAGTCGCGGCATTTATGATTACTCTGCCAAAATATAGAGCAACACATGCATGACAAATAAAGTACCTACAGCGATGAAAGCCGTATACATACTCTGGTCTTCACGGATCTATGAAGCCTGACAACAAATGAGTGTTTACAGTCAGTAAGAATCAATTACGTGTTATTGGTATTTTCTATCTGAAATTTCTCAGGTCCGGACTTTAGTGCCCGGTTGATGGCAAATGACTCGGCCCCTATCCCATGGGACTTAAACATAACTGGCTAAATGTGGGTGTGCACATCTGCCCGACTCTTCGGCGAAACAACGCGTGATGTTATGTTGTGTTGTAAGACTGAAATCTAGCATGAAAAACGGATCCGAACCATTGTGGATCAAATCAATTGTCCATATCGCAACTCCAGATTTTCTCTAGGTGAATGTCACCCTCATCTAAGGCTGTACTGCCGCGGAATGGCCTTAGCCAGGTGAAGTATATTTCTCCAATGTTACCGCTTTCCGGTTTTTTTCTCTAAATTGCCGCTTCAATAGTTCTTAAAGCTTGGTCTACGCCATCCAACTATCTGAGCTCAACGACTTCTCCGAGCAGCTGGTTTACTATCAAGTACACGTTTGGGTGCCCTGTCTCCTTCAGTCTTGTGTTCTGTCTGGCCCATCGAAGACGTCCTCTTCTAATGGTTCTTAACAGCATTAGGCTCGTCGTACATCTCGTAGAAGTTATGGTAATACCACCACGGTTGGTATCCAGCGCTGCACCGAATATACTCCTAAGGATTTTCCGTACGAATACTAGCGAGTTCCCGTCTTTTTTGCTTACAATTAGTACCCAGCATTCTGAGCCATGGTCGTATTGGACTCAGTAATCTTGTAAAAGTGAAGATAATTGAATGAAAATATCTTAGTAGTAGAAAATAGCACACTTGCTTTGCTGCCTTGGTAGCATACTATTTTACAAGATTTATCGTTTTTTGGCCGTGGCTTAATGCGTAATCGCATTAAGTTAAGTCGGTAGCCTGCATCTACGTTGTCGTTTGTAATAGACATTTACATAACCCTCCGACGATGCTGGTTCCTCGTAGTAGGCGCACTTTGAGAAGAGATTTTAGTTTTAGTTATAAGGCAGTTAATCCATATGTGGTTTTTGCCTGTTGCCAGGTGATGCATCAACGATGAGTCGCCGCGCGCGGCCGTGACATGGGAGCGCAGGCATGGGCTGGCGCGCCGTGCAACCGCCGCACATCGCCGCCGGCTTGCTCCTACTGCTGCTAGTTAACCTGCCAGGTACTTATACTATGTCATGCTCCCTTTACTATCACTCCAGCAACATATATCTTTGGAAACACATATCTTTTAAAAGCTTGGGTATGATTAAAAGTAAGTAATTTCTGAATCAAGTTTCAGCATGACATCAGCTAACATATTTGAATTGCTTTGCCCGCGCAGTAACCTGCCACCAAGACCACCAAGATGCTGTGCACATCACGGCGATCCTCGGCGAGAGCGTGGTGTTCAACTGCCAGGTGGACTTTCCGGAAGACATCCCGGTGCCGTACGTGTTGCAGTGGGAGAAGAAGGTAGGCGAAACGGTACGACGGTCCACACTCCACTCTTACAATACAACGCTGCTCATCTACCGTGTGTGTGTTTCTGTTCAGTAAAGGTCGGCTCGTCCGCGCGACGCGCCCCGCAGAATGTAAAGTATATCTCGTCTGTGTCGGCTCCGACACCCCGTATTGTCCCGTGCTAGTGGTAACGCGCGGGCGCCGCGGGCCGGGGGCGCCGCCCCAGCGCCCTCGCCCCGCGCGCGCCCTCCGCACGCCTTTTGTGTATCTCTGCCTCTTCTGCGTATTGCCTCGTGTACCTACCGCGCTCGTTACAGACCGGTTTGACATACCCACAGTGATAAAGGCCTTCAAAGCGAGTCCGAGAGAGCAGCAGACCCCCGTTAGATACGAACATACACATACACGCCACTTTACATGTACAATAAGATTTTTTCCTCCTATTATTTTGTTTGGGTGCACCGTTGTTATTCTGAGATTTTATGAGTCTCGGGCGCACTATCGCTTACACGGCTGACACGGGGCACGCGCACCCTCGCGCACTGGCGGCGGTTCTGTCTGTTTCTCTCTTCCTGTGGCTGTGGGCTTCACCCACGCTCTGTCGGCAATAGTAGATTCATGTACAACTTACTTGACATACTTTGTATTGTAACTCACTCAAGTGACTGCACAGTTGATCTTCTTTATTGCATGCTGTAGAAACGCTTAAGTTACCCCGTTTTCACTTTCTGCATGCACGATTGTATGTAACCTATAAAATATTGACTAAGCGTACGTTCGCGCTATATTACGATGTTTGAAAATACATAATTTATTATGTATCGCCTTCAAACGCAAATAGGTACAACGACAGCGACTTACGAGCAATTTGGAGCTTAGTAAGATCTGATCATTAATATGCGTAGGTACACGTAATCAATTTCATGATTTGTTTATCATCCTTGCATGCTTCAGTAGTTTTCTTTCTTTATGTAGATAGTTTTGTATCTTGTAACCACAAAACCAAAATGACTTCCGCGTGCAATTGTGACTGAATTGCACGTCACGTTACAAGATCAAGCATCTGATTCTGTCTGTGTTTTGTGAAAACGCATCGTATCGTGTTGAAAGCTTTAGACAGAGTTGGAAATGTGTAGCGCCACGACCAGTTATGCGGCGGAAAGTATTTAGTTTATAAGTATTTAGCTGTATGTAAGCTAAGTGGTAGTCTTAACGAGTTCGCACCAGTACTGCTCGGTTGTTAACATGTGGGCGTGTGTGTGTAGGGACAGGACATCCCGATCTACATCTGGTACGAGAGCTACCCGACGCACAGCGGCGAGGGCTACGAGGGCCGGGTGTCGCGCGTGGCGCCAGACTCCCCATACGGTGCCGCCAGCCTCAACCTCACCAATATCCGGGAGTCTGACCAGGTAACTACCAAAAGCGTGTGCTTTCCTGCCTGACTCATACATGGCCAACATGTTTGCTGGAAGTAATAAAAAAGTAAGATATGTATGGTCTTTTGATGGATTTGTGAGTAATGGTTTTCGCTTGTTTCACCAGGGTTGGTACGAGTGTAAGGTGGTGTTCCTCAACCGGTCCCCCAACCAGCACAAAAATGGCACATGGTTCCACTTGGACGTGCACGCGCCACCACGCTTCTCCATCACACCGGAAGACATTATTTACGTTAATTTAGGTGAGTTCTTCTAACGTTAAGTATTTGTACGATACATGCCGCAGGCCTCAAGAAGACCGGCGCGCATGTAATCAGGCATCCAAAAATATTGACCTTACTAGCAAGTCGTTCATTGTCTTTCAAATATAAAGAGCTATAAAAGGGGTTGTAACCATCCAAACTTTCATACCTCATACTCGCAGGCCGGTTAAGAATAAGAAGCTTATTAGAAAACCTAATCAACTGAAATTTCTTAAACACGAGAATTATCTGGTTCTGCGAGTACCAGATAATTCTCGTGGTTAAGAAATCAAAAAAAAGTTAAAGTTAACAGAAAGTATAATACCTACTTTATAATTGACTGATAGTCTAGAAAACGATGTAATCATAAGGATACCTATCTCTCATATACCTATAACATGAACAAAGTGTTTATATTTTTATAGCAACTCTAAGAATGAGACTTAAGTACAAATCAAGTAAATGAACACTATTAGATAATATAAAAAATAATTACCACTTTGCGTTTTAGTTTTTAAGCTAAATTGTAATTAATTATTGAGAAACTGGTTCTTTTCAATATAGTGTAAAAATAAGAATGTTTCTAAAGTATAACTAACACGTACCTTCAATTCCAGGAGACGCCATAATCCTCAACTGCCAGGCGGAGGGCACGCCCACGCCGGAGATCCTGTGGTACAAGGACGCGAACCCGGTGGAGCCTTCGGGGACAGTCGGCATCTTCAACGACGGCACGGAGCTGCGCATCAGCAACATTCGCCACGAGGACATCGGCGACTACACGTGCATTGCGAGGAATGGCGAGGGACAGGTGTCGCATACTGCGCGCGTCATTATAGCAGGAGGAGCTGTTATTACTGTGAGTTTCGAATTTTTGGTTCTAATGACATGCTATTTTCCTCACGATGTGTTCCTTCACAGTTTTGAGAGCAGTGGTTATGAAGTTATTTAAACATAGTAAAGCGCACGCTAGGATTCGAACGTACGACCTACAACTCAAAAATTATCCTAAAATTGTGTAATAGGTATGTAAATTGGTTTGGGAAACTTAGCATGTCTTAAGTTAGGGATATAAAGTTATGTTTTTCATCTATACTAATTACTAATATTATATATATTTAATATTATAAAGCTGAAGAGTTTGTTTGTTTGTATGTTTGTTTGTTTGATTGAACGCGTTAATCTCAGGGACTACTGGTCCGAATTGAAAAATTATTTTTGTGTTGGGTAGCCTATTTATCGAGGAAAGGTATAGGCTTTAGGTTATAGGCTATAGGTTATATAACATCACGCTACAACCAAGGGGTGCGGAGCAGTAATGAAAAATGTTGCAAAAACGGGGAAAATTACACGGATAGGCGGTTCGACGCGACGGGAAGGGTCGGGGGAGCAAGAAATTTAACGCGGACGAAATCGCGGGCAGAAGCTAGTAAGAAATAAAATATTATTTGCTTGTGCGTTTTTGTAAAATCATCCCCCAAGTGAATGAGATAGCGATAATTTTAGAAATTCAAATCATTATTAAAAGTTTTGTGTTTGGAGTTTGTTTCCGTATCATGAGGTACTTATTATTTATTTTAGTATTTATTTCATACCCGCTTACAAGTTATTACAATTCTAAGTTATACGTAAGCTAATATGTAGGTGCTAGACTATTCGTTTAGAAATATTTTTATTTAAATTTACAACCGTTTTAAAGATTATTTGCATTTATTATGTCTTTCTGTGATCTTTTCTGAATGGATTTGTATAATAGTATAGGTAAATAAATACTATTTATCCCGGTCGCAGATTCCCTTAATTTCTGACATCCACGCGGACAAAGCCTCGTGCAGAAACTTTTTCATATGCATATATTGCAAAAACCTTATGCTGACTCTTAAAATCGAGAAAATGGGGTAGTCAAACCCTGACGACGAATTATATTCGCCAGCGTAGAGGTCGGAAATTATGCCACTAGAACGTACTACTGGGAAAAAGTATCTTATGTGTTAATCCACGCTATAAACTATTCCTCTGCCAAATTACATCTAAATCCGTTCAGGCGTTTTAGCGTGATTGAGTAAGAAACATACAAACTTTTACATTCATAATGTTACTTAGACTAGGATTTGTAGAATTGGTTTGAATCAACCTCAGATAAGCAACGGAGTACAAGAGTCAGGGAATTCACACAATTTTCACCGCCGTTAATAAGTAATTAAGATTAATTATTACTTAGGTTAAGGGTCCCTTTCCTTCATGTAAAATTAACTGTTATTTTATATTTCTTCAGATGCCGCCAACAAACCAAACGAAGTTAGAAGGAGAGAAAGTTCAGTTTTCATGCGAAGCGAAGGCCTTACCTGGAAACGTGACAGTGAAGTGGTTCCGTGAAGGTGCTCCGGTGGCGGAGGTGGCGGCGCTGGAGACCAGGGTCACCATCCGGAGAGATGGCGCGCTCGTCATCAACCCTGTGGCGGCTGACGACTCGGGACAGTACCTCTGCGAAGTGTCCAACGGAATTGGAGACCCGCAGAGCGCTTCGGCCTATTTGAATGTTGAATGTGAGATTTTATTGTTTTAAGGGGGATCGTAAAGTAGCTCTCGGAATTCAATTTTTCTTATATATGTTGCTATTTGCATGTCAATGTTTGGTTTTATGTTTATCAAACTATGATAAATGATTTTATTTCTGTAAGTAGGTTTGTACAAACACTTTTACATGTCGATTATATTTTTTTAAACTAGATGAGTTCGGCGTTTCCTAACTGACTTCTCTGAGAAGAAAGGCCGAAACAAACTCAGAGGTCACAGTCTCTTTTAAAGTCCAGACATAATCTTGTTCACGTCATGTGAAGATCATGTAGATTGGTGACTGAAATGGTCTTTTGAAGAAAGAACCACACAGATTGAGTGGACCTGTCCAGTCAGTGCAAGCATTTGTCACTAATCATTTAGCTCAACTCGGAACATAAGGAGCCCAACACTTTGACGAACAGTACCAAAGAAAGGACATTTGGGTAGGCCACATAAATTACTCAAACTGCCAGATCATGATTACTGAGAACGAAAGAAAACAAAATTAAAAAAGGCCCACATGGTCTTCACATTCACAATAATTAAAACAATACGATACTTTCCAAAGTAAATATGCATGTGCAATATGTTTTGCGATCTTAACAAATGAGTATTTATAGAATTAAAGTGAGTTAAGCAAATTGCAAAACACGTAAGAAAAAATTTGAACTTTGCGGGCTACCTTTCGCCTGAAGTTATTTGTGTACAATTCGAATTGAAGTAAGTAGGCGCTGAAAGTCTTGATGATAGCCAAAATTAAGGTCGAGGCCCTCTTTAAATATATGTAATACGGCAAGTTTTGACAGATTATTTATTTTGGATTTACTCAGTACTACAGCGTGTCATACCTTCTTATCCATATCTCCGTTATTTCCACAGATCCAGCAAAAGTAACGTTTACCCCAACCGTGCAATACCTCCCTTTCCGATTGGCCGGTGTGGTGCAGTGTTACATAAAGGCCAACCCTCCCCTCCAGTACGTGACGTGGACGAAAGACAAGCGGCTGCTGGAGCCCTACCAGACCAAGGACATCGTGATCATGAACAACGGCTCGTTGCTGTTCACGAGGGTCAACCAGAACCATCAGGGTCGATATACTTGTACTCCTTATAACGCGCAAGGAACTCAAGGGTCTTCAGGTAAAAAATTGATCATATTAAAACAAGCAATAGTGATAATATTGAGGTGTTCTTTCAAGGGAAAGTAATTATGGTTTCGTTTTGTAGGTCCGATGGAAGTATTAGTTCGTAAGCCACCAGTGTTCACAGTGGAACCGGAGCCTCTGTACCAAAGAAAGGTAAATGAAAGTTACTTTGTAACATTTATGTGTGAAAGCTCGTTGGTTTGGGCAGACAGCCACGTGATAGCTTTTTTTAACTATCGATTGTCTGAGAAAATAAAATTGCTCCAAAAATGTAACTACATTTCTTCTTTAATTGTATCTCGCGTGGATCAAGTCAATCAATCAATTAACTCAGTCTACCGCCGCTAGATATACGCCTATCCCAGGCTGCGCCACAACTCCAATTTATCCGCATTCCGTATCTCTCTATAGCTGGGATGCGTACCACCGTTACCTCATTTGCCATTACGCGATCTTCGGTGGTAGTAGCTGTTATTAGCTTTGATGTTTGCGGTGTACTAATGATCTACCTATATTCCTGGTAGGTGGGCGAGTCAGTGGAGATGCACTGCGAGGCGCAGGAGGCGGAGGGCACGCAGCGGCCGAGCGTGGTGTGGCGGCGGCGCGACGGCCTGCCGCTGCAGAAGACCCGCGTGCGCGCGCTGGGCGGGAACATCACCATCGACACGCTGCGCAGGCAGGACTTCGGCATCTACCAGTGCGTCGCCTCCAACGAGGTAACACACTCATAAACACAACCAGTCTTACTTACCCCTTTGTATTGCGTGAAGGAATCAAGTTGTCCAATACGTAAGTAGTCAAACCAGTACAAAAATACGGGCATTTATGCGACATATTTTATATTCGCAAAACCCAAAACCTATAGGGTACCGGTTTGGTTTACCCACAATCATGAAATTTGGCAAGAGGCAAAAGACCGAAAATTGATAATTTGTAGTGTTATCGTTGATATAAAAAAAAAAATGTTCTTGGGATAAATTCATAAAAACTAAGAACCCTTCATTGTGTGTGGTCCGACACGCACTTAGCCAGTTTTTTTTATTAAATTATAACATCTTTTAGATAGTCGAAGTGTAAAGTTCCTACCTATATTTCACATCATACCCTCCATTAACAATAAAAAGTAATTTAATCAAATTAGGCTGAGAATCAGCATTCTTTGAACGTCAAAATTACAGAAGACAGTCCCCCAAAAAGCCCACGCTTCACCACATCGAAGTGCTTCAACGGGGAAGAAGAAGTGGCGCAACAAACTCCCTAGCAGGATATTCGTTCGAACACTAACTGCTTACCGTCCTCTTCAGGTGGCAACGATAGTAGCGGACACGCAGCTTGTGATCGAGGGGACCCAACCGCACGCGCCGTACAACGTGTCGGGCACAGCCACGGAGTTCCAGGTGACGCTGCGCTGGCAGCCGGGGTACGCCGGCGGGCCCGACTACAAGCAGGACTACACCATCTGGTACAGGGAGGCTGGCTTCTCCGAGTGGACTAAGGTTCCAGTCACGCCATCTGGTGCTACTTCTGTGAGTATTCGAAGCTTTTTTTGCGATTGCGCTGTCGTGCAAAGACAGGGTTATGTTTACCTATATAACTGTGTATGAAGGATTCTTTATACCCTCGAAGCATATTAATGGCTGAATGGATTTAAGAGCGTTCATCCCGCGCGGGTTGGCATCATCGCATTTCAAGAGGATTTTCGAAATTATTAAGTTTAAATCAAAGTATATTTTTTATCAACAAAGCCCTAAATATTTTTATATAAGAGTAAATGAAAATAATTCTAAATTCCAATGATCCAGTGCATGCCTGAAAATAATTGTAATTTGATTACAAAATACAATGATCATTGACAGGCCTGTTGGTCTAGTGGTTAGTGACTCTGACTGCTATGCCGGAGGTCGTGGGTTCGATTCCCACCCAGGACAAATGTTTGTGTGATGAGCACGATCATTTGTTCTGTGTCTGGGTGTAATTTATCTATAACATGTATGTACTTAGAAATATATAAGTATGTTTATCAGTTGTCTAGTACCCATAACACAAGCTCTGCTTAGCTTGGGACTAGATGGCGTTGTGTGATAGTGGTGGAATATTATTATTATCACAAAAAACCACTAGAAATGCGACGCTGCCAGCCCACAGGGGCCGAACGCTCTGTCTATCGACTTGTCAAGGTCGCACGATGGTTATAGGCTAGGTTTGTTTTATAATACGAAGATCGTGGATTTTAGACGTCAATAAGTCTTGAAAAAAAGGACCATGTCGGGTTTCAAAATAAAGTGCTCCAAAAATTAAACTAAATTGTTTTTGGACGAATCAATATTCAACGAATACCAAAATAAAGTCAACTTTACATCAGCAAAAAAGTCATTGGCATATCAGTTACACTGTCAATCACCCTCACTGCTGGGACACGAGGGTGCTGTCAATCTCTAAATGATTATAAGGATAACGAATGCTACAAAACACAGTTTTATTTTACCTTGGACTTGCGATTGACTATACCTACTTTTTTTTGGATGGGAAATCATCAAATGACTTCTCCCTCTCTGGGCGGAGCGGGAGGGCGTGTCAGTTTTACTGACTAAAACTCACCCGTGTTCCTTTAGTTGCCCATGTGCAGGGTCATGGTGACACTTTCGAACAATCTCGCTACCCTGGCAGGCATCGGTCCTAGCAGACCCCTTCAGTTCTGCTTACATTTCTTTGAGGCGCGCGTGAAACACTTCGCGCCGTCGACCCGAGCCTGGTTCTTACCGGGCGGCGAGCTACCCATTGCTCGCCGCCCGCAAGCTCGCGCCTACGGTGGCCGGGAGTCCGCTATCGACTCCCGACGCCCGACTTTACCTACTTAGAAAAATACATTTCTGTCCAAGATTATGTCTGGATTTCAAAAGAAACTGTGACCTTTGAGTCTGTTTCGATGTTTGTTCTCAGAGTAGTCGGATAGGAGACAGCGACTTCATCAAGTAATATTATTGGCATTGACATAAATAAAATAATATATCGATAGAATAAAAAGTCTATTATTAGTGTTGTTAAAATAAAAATCAGTGTAGACGTCATAATTTTGCCAAAAGTATTTGAAAATCTTCGTAGTGTCGCTCGTAGCGGGTCTACGCCGTAGCGCCGAGTAGCGCGGAACTTTTGATTTGAAGGACCAACATGATTGATGATATTTAAATAGTCTGATAAATATTATCGTTGGGTTTGTAAACTTTATTCCAGACACTTTGGGTGTAGGGTCCTTGACAACCAACATAGATGAAACGATTTTAAACAAAAACAAGTTTATAACTGTTTGCGTTTGTCTAATTTTAAAGGACCAAAACTCTGAACTTTTTCAGCTTCGTTGTGCCTATCAAAGAAATACCAATTAAACCTGTTCTTTCTATACAGGTTACAATAAATCGGCTCCAGCCCGGTACGACGTATGAGTTTCAAGTGAACAGCAAGAATACGATAGGAGAAGGAATGATGAGTAAAACTATTACAATAAGAACTCTTGGTAAGTGCTAGAATCTAATTTATTTGTATGTGTGGCGGGACTTAACATGTGTGTATTATAATATAAAATAATCCTTATTATTAAATTATTAAAAAAATATTATCAGTGTGCATAACAGGTATGGGTTGAGGACTGCTTGTTAACTTTTTTGTAAAACAGGGATAGAATGACGTTCAAACGAACTGACTAATAGACAAATTTAAGAATGTTTCCAGTAACAAGGTTTGGTTGGATACGAGGTGGGTTGTTTAACTTAAGATTGCCTTTTGTAGATGTAGGCGCCAAACCGAAGGCGGCACCCACCCCGGCGGGGCCCGTAGACGAAAAGATATTCCAAAACGCACCCGAAGGCTCTGGTATATACCCCACAAATGTTGCACAGTAATCACTAACTTTATCACTTATCCTCATCTCATGTAATCATCAACAATTTAAGTAGTTAGATTTATTATTTCAAATAGACTCCATTAGAGACATCTTTTCATGTATTAGACTTGATTGTGTGTCGGTTTGTTTTGTTAGTGCATGCTTTACGATGTTTTAGTTGTAGTACATTTATAACAACTGCATGACCAAACCTTATCTCCATTCTTCTCTGTTCTAATTTCTCACAGAAACAATTATTTTATAATTTTCTCAAAAATATTTATTTTGCATTTTCAACTACTTATAGTATAAAAACATATTTTTTTAGCTGAAACAGAAGTATGTTTACAGCTCAGTATATTCAAATACTTACCCACATTCATTTAATTACACTTAACTATATTCACTACATAGATTTAACAAGATATTATTTATTTGAAGTTAGTTATTTCGTTTTATCACCCACGTCATAACGCCTTTGTCTAGTAACCCAGCCTCACAGGACCGCAAAACTATAGCTCTCTCTATACATAGGTCCGAAGTCTGGTCCTCCTCGCAACCTGACGGTGACGGAGGTGCACAACGGGTTCCTCATCACGTGGCAGGCGCCGCTGGAGCGCGCGCACCTAGTGCAGTACTACACCATCAAATATCGAACTGATGCGCAGTGGAAGACGCTAAACCGAGGGCAGATACGGCCCGAGGAGACCAGCTACTTGGGTAAATTATTACAGAGAAACTGCCATCTACTAACGATATTTATGATAACAACTTATTTAACCTTTTCTGTCGAATTTTTAAAACTTTTAACATTTATTATGTAGTAAGTAGGTACATACGTGGTTTGCCCTCCAATGAAATAAAACTCATGTTTAGCAACGACTATGCCATTTAATGTTTCAAAATAAACACAGGTAACACAACTGGCCAGGTTATTAAGGGTAGATATTGAAGTTTTAGCTACGCTTGAGCAGAGCGGGTTTGAGATATACATAGTTATAATCTTACATTTTATTATATTATACTTTGTACTATCTACTGTATTCTAATCTGAGATCAAATTAATTTTACATGCAAAGTGATTTTTTTTTTGGAACTATATGTACTTATATTCCTAGATTAATTTTAATGGTCCATTTGTGTTGTGTAGTGTTTTTCAGTGGTCCCATTTATCAAAATATCTTAAAGCATAGAGATCGAGTAAGCAGTCTTTTTATCTTAACTAGCACTAGCTTAACATAATACTAAATAAAGATGTGTAACTGTGTACCTATTAACAAACAGAATTAGATCACAACAAAGTACAATGTCCATCACAACATCCCTACGAAACATTTCAGTTAAAAACCTAGTCGGTGGTCGTACGTACTACTTCCGAGTGCTGGCCAACTCGGCCACCAGCTACGAGAGCTCCGAGGAGGTGAAGTTCCCCGTGCCGGCGCGCGTGAAGCACAAAGCGATCACGGCGGGCGTGGTGGGCGGGATCCTGTTCTTCATCGTGGCCATCATCCTGTCGGTGTGCGCTGTCAAAATCTGCAACAAACGTAAACGGCGTAAGCAGGAGAAAGGTGAGACTCGTCACACGAGCGGCCGCTAGTCCGCTGCCGGCGCTAGTTATCCCGCGATCTTGCCTCCATATACGTGCTAGCTTTTATGGAACTTACTAATGCCATAATATTTCTTAAAGTTAGAGTACGGTTAAAACGAACTGTGTCGCCATGCATACTTCCAACACTTAAATTAACTCGTAGCATCATATCAAAACGTCTGATACCACAAACTGGAAAATCGTGTAGGTGCTCCAGAGTAGACCGCGACAATTTTCTTATCCTTTTGCAATTTGCAGGGCAAGGTTTTATGTTGATTAAAATATGATTGGCGACCGTAACACGTAGGTATGTATTGAAAAAATTATAATCATTAAGTTCCTCAATACAACCCTATAAGTTCATTTAATTCCATTGAATGACTATTTCATGAAAGAGTTATTCAATGGAATTATTATTTCATGAAAAAGTAATTCAATGGAAATAAATTAACAGTTTAAAAGGTTGTATTGATGAAGTCAATGTTGTGTTGTTACGGTCGCGAATCATATTGTTCTCAACATACTCGTACAGCTTGACACTAACCTGTAAATTGCAATAAACATAAGAAAATTTTAATATCTCGGGCTAGCCTGGAGCTTTCATCTTAGGAGTTTTAGTTATTCTACTAGTTACTTCTTATTCAGTACTTCATATTTTAATCAGAACATAGTGCAAAATAAAAATGACAATGCTGATTTCAACAGTAAATAAGTCAACCCATAGCTCAGAGACTTAACTTATTACCTTCCTTCAGTTAGACTAAAAATGTCATAGAGACTTGGTCGCTGCAATTTCGCAACCAAAATATTGTCAGTAACTAGCAATTCATTATTATAAACGACACAAATTCCGTAGGCTTTTTACATAGATAACACGTTCGTTGTAAACAGGTAGACTTCCATACATAACTTACCATATTGTCGGCAAATTACATATTCGTTCGTATATTATCTGCTTAATTCACTCATACATTGGCGTTTCCCTTGTAAGCTTTTTGCATGCGTTAGTTCTATGTAAATAATGCATTTTTTGTCCTAAAAATAAGTTGAAGAAACCTAAGTACTCGTTAAACCTGAAGTAGTCCAAGATAAAGTAGTACAGCTAGAGAAATGGCGAAACTAAACGTCGTAACCTTTAAGACGAAAGTTGCCCTAACTAGCTAGTGTAATCTCGTCGCTTCATAGATAAGGTAGACTACTATCAGATACACCTATTCTTCGTGAATGTGTTTTCTCGTGGGCAGGGCGCATATACATTTACATACTATGGATATCATGATAAAGGTTGAACGTAGGTGGTTTGTATGAAATAAAACGTAAGCTCATAAATTCCTACATCAGCAATAATCAGCATTGACGATGCTCACGCAGCATATATCATTCAACACACATGTGGCAATCCATATTCTGCTTGTAGTCATCATCACGTCACGACATTATTGCATAGTTTCATCGTCATAAGAACGCGCACTGGAAAGAACCTTTGATGCTCCGTACCTCCACTCTGTAGGTTGGGAATCTCTATACCTTTTCTAAAATCAATTAAAGCCTGAAAATTCAATGAGTATAGACGGTTACAGTAACATTTCTGATCATTTCCGGTGTTTAAACGAATCTCTTAAAGTAACATCTAGGAGTCCATTCCAGAGCTCGTTGTATTTTGTTTGACAATATGGTTGGTGGTGGTTTTGGTGGTGGTACATAGCGAGGGTGGCGGGCGGCGGCCGTGGCTGGGTCGGGGCGGAGCGCCACTCCACTACGTTAATGTTCAGAAATTATCCGATTGCAGCATACAACATGGTAGCCGCGCGACTGACAGACCTCCGCGCCGCAGATAGCACTCAAGTGCCTTTTAAGAAGTGAGTAGTTATCTAAGTACTTGTGCCTTTATACTTGATTAATATTTCTTTTTGATCCTATTGAATAACTCAATTTTTTACCGACTGCATTCACGCTGCTTTAATAGGAAATCAGGTCAGTTTCACCTACATACATAATAAGTTTACGAATCTTTTGTCATATCGTGTATTTTATTTGTAACAGGGCAGGGCCTATAGAAACACACTGATGGATTTTCAAGTCGTTTATGTGTAGTTGAGATATAATACAGAGCTAACATATTTGTTGTGTTCATGCAGATTTAGAGAACGCGGAATATCGAGTATAGTTCAGTGTTTGCGGTTTACTGCAAACTGGGTGTGGCCGGCGTCGCGCTGCGGCGGCGAGGCGCGCTACTGGGTATCGGTGCGGCGCGTGTCTGCCGCACCGACTGCGTCGCCCTCGCCCTCGCCGGCGCCCTCGTCGTCCGACGACGGCGGCTTCCTGCCGCGCCTGCGCGCGCCCCTGCGGCCGTCCGCCGCGCCGCCGCTGTTCCGCGCCTCATCGCCGGCGCTGGCGCTGCACTGGCCGCCGTGGCCGCCTTGGCCTCCGTGGGCGGCCGCCTGGACGCCCTGGTCACCGCTCCACGTGTCCGACCTCAGCTCCGTGCCCTTCCCGAGCTCGGCCGACGGCTCGTTTCCGACGCCTCCGTCTCCCTTCCGCCTGAGATCGCTGCGACAGAGCGCTCACGACGCGACGCGCGCCACCTCCGGGCCTCTCGCCAGACCGCGCGCACGGCCTCTGCCGCGGCACGCTCGCCCGCGGGCCGTTGCGGATTTGCCGCCGCCTCCCCACGAAGCCTCGCCAGAGAGTCGGTCATCGTCCAGCGGATTCGGCAGCAAAAACGCTTCGTCCTCGCAACACAATCGCAGCAGCCGCACGGGCAGCCTGGCCGAGTGGCGGCCGCCGCCGTACCGGCCGCCGCCACCGGCACCGCCGCCCCGGCCTGGCTCCGGCGAGGTGGGCGACGCGGGCTCAGTGGACGTGCACTACGAGTGGGACCGCGCCACGCGCACGCCGACGCCCTCGACGCCAGAGCGGACTCGCGCGCGCCCCTCCCGCGACGACGTAGAAGCTAGAGTGCGCGCCATGAAGGAGGAGTTCCTCGAGTTCCGCAAGCGCCAAGCGCTACGGCGTCGCTCGCCGGAACCGCTGGCGCCGCCGCCGCCACTGTCGCCGTTGTCTCCACTGTCACCGCTGTCTCCGCTGTCTCCGCTGTCGCCACTGGCTGCGCTGGCGCACTCGCAGCCCGCGCCCGCCGAGACTGTCTGCTGACTGCCATGATGCCGATCAGTTAGAGCTACTTGCTCTAAATGGTCGTTTTATTCCCCACCGACCCCTCTGTTATATAGATCTGCGCTTCATCTTTTACATACCTAGATTTGGTAAAATAATTTTAACATTCCGATATTTTACTTCTGCAAGTAAATCTTTATTGTTTGTATAACACTTTAGCTTGAGCATAAATTATTCAATATCGGGCACGAACGATGACCGACAATCAGTTTTGAATGTTGGTAAAAATTCATCATTTAATAGAGCCCGAACATCCACAAAACGGGGGCTATTCGGAAGTAGATATTGATTTGGTACGTTCACTGTTTATGTAGTGTTAAAAGATCCCACCAGGTCACTGGCGTTACGACCACGCCGCCAGTAACCGTTATTATAAATACTAGATACTTAGAAAATGATGACTTAAGTCGCACAAGAATTTTTGCGACTGTAATAATGTACGTATAAAAGTGGATGCTGTGGCGTTTCATGCTCGCACTGTCTGCTTTCCAATCTAATGAAATATGTCAATTAATTGTTCGGAGTAACTTCACACGCGAAGACGCGGCGCTTAATTAAATAAACGTGGCAAAATGAGACCTACAGTTAGCGATAAAAACACAGGCACTTCCATTTTGATTCTATTTAAATATACATACGATTACCGTTAGGCTAATGTAGGTACTAAATGCTGAAAGTGATTACTATGAACAGAATGTGCCATATACAGATCAAAGTATTGTTTTATATTTAAAAGTGATGCGGCGAGCAGCCAGTGCGAGAGACGTTCACCTTAACGCTTTAGGTATGAGCGGGGAAGCATCCACGACACCGCTCATACCAACATTATATTGTAGTTATTATTGTAACTAATTACGAATAACGATTTACTAAAGAGCAGCCGCGACTGGTGGTTGAGTGCGCGAGCAGTACGACGCTTGGCTGCGCCCTCGCACTGGCGTCAGGGGCGTCCCAGTTGGGGGCCAATCGGGCGCCAGTTAGGGCCAATCGGGCTCCAGTTGGGGGCTAATCGGGCGCCAGTTGGGAGCCAGTCGGTCGGGCGCCAGTTGACGGCCAGTTGGGGGCCAGTCGGGCGCCAGTTGGGAGCCAGACGGTCGCCAGTTGGGGGCCAGTCGGGCGCCAGTTGGGTGCCAGTTAGGGGCCAGTCGGGCGCCTATAGGGGCCAGCAGGGCCAGTCGGGCGCCACAGGCCAGGCGCCAGTCAAGCGCCACTGACGCACCTACTGCGCATTAGGGCGCCAGTCCCGACTGCTCGTTTATAATATACAACAAAATAATCATTAAGTAGATTTTAGAAATAATTTAGATTGATACAAAACGTGTAAACTCAGTTTTGTTTAACATTTTTAATGAATTATTATTTTACAAGTACAAATTTATCTTTATTATTTTTATTTATGTAGTTACAATAATTTAAAAGGAACAACTGTACATATGTAAAAACATATTAGATATTATATACATTTATTTATTTAGGTGTGGTGTGGTATGATTGAGGTTCTGGAGAACTGTTTGCCAGTGCTTGTGACTACTTGTGAGGCACTCGACACTGTCGCCATTATACACTGCCGACTTAGGAACTTCCCACGTTTATATTAAGTATTGTTTATATTGATGACTAACTTACTTTTTAATTCTTGTGTGGCTGTTATGACTTACCTGATACGGAGATGCGACTTGATATGTCAATGCCCAAAGTAATCACAAAGGTGGTCAATTGTTTTGAACTTCATTCAAAATATATTGAGTAAGATTCTTTTTAAGAATTTTGTATGAATTTTTTTTTTCTTACTATTTCTACAAATCACTAAGAGATAACAATGATTGTGTTTGTTATTTGACAAGAATAATAATAATTTACTTATCGGTTCCTTGAGTAATCCCACCTATGTAGTTGACCAGTCAAAACCAAGACTGTTTAGTATTATGTTCGTTATTAGGTTTACTTATTGTGTCAAATGTGCTCTTAGATATTTCCTTGCATGCACGTCGCACTTTTTGTACCTATTGTTTGTAACGCAGTACTTTTTTATTCGGATATCGAGTTAAGGACCTCCTATAAATAAGTATAAAAATGTACGCTTTAAAGAAATTGGAATAAATTACTCATAACAAATAGATAGGTAGGTATGATAAGGTGTAGTTATATATGTGCGTGCATGGAAGCGTCTGATACGGAGGAATACGGCTCGTTGCGCCAGGAGGCACGCGGCGTGTCGCGCAGGACCGCGCGTCGCTCGCGGCTCACAGCCCGCGCTCGACACGCCCTGTCGTCCGCATTGTGTATTGTTACGTCAAGGACAGCGAACAAGCGCATCATTAGTTCACTGCTGATGACGGTGTAGATTTAAGCTACGTATAACGACACAATAGACCCTTGTTTTGTTTTTTTTTTTTACTCGTTCTCTAAGTAACTTCCGCCATAGCATACACTTAGAATATTAGGATCGACGATTTGTGCAATAAATTATCCACTGTTCAATATAAATAAATTATAATATGTTAAAATAATTATGTATGTATATGCTCAATATTTTCGACTGACCAACTGTAAGAAATATTATCGGTAAATTTGGAAATCACGATTGTTTAATGCGAATTTATTATGCTTTGGTATAGAAATTGATACTTTGCCATTCGTAAATCGAGACAAAAGTAGAGTATTGCAAACAGATATAATTCTTGGGCAAGCTCTCATTGTGGCCGTGTGGCCAGCAGCCAGCAGTAGTGCAGGTGCCTAACTCGTCATTCTTGTTGTTTTTTTGACCGTGGCGGGCATATCACGAAACTAAAAATAATAGTCCTGTTTAAACTTTGATCTTTTAGTATAATACTTATAGAATTGTAAATATTTGTTTTATTGATTTCATGTCATTCGGCGAGTGATATAAGCGACCACAGATATATCGCACACAGTACGTAGGTGCACGACTACATTCGAGTAGTTTGCGTAGGTTTTATATTATAATGCCTAAATCACTCGTTTTACTGAAATTATATTTAAATGCGATCATTGTAACAACCACCAAGACTTGAAATTCAATTAACGTGAGCTGTTCACAACGTATGTACCTACTTAGGTATTATTTTGACAAATTTATTATAATTGTACGTACAAGAGTAAGAAACAAGAGTAATATATACATATAGCTCAAAC
This sequence comes from Aporophyla lueneburgensis, assembly GCA_932294355.1. Classification (NCBI taxonomy): domain Eukaryota; kingdom Metazoa; phylum Arthropoda; class Insecta; order Lepidoptera; family Noctuidae; genus Aporophyla; species Aporophyla lueneburgensis. The sequence goes on along the minus strand of OW028746.1, from coordinate 11,281,199 downwards.
CATGTGATATCTAGTCTTTTCCATTATAAAATTATCCTTCCTTTACATACTAAAATTTTCATTAAAAATCGCATTTTCACTTATTTTAACCTTTACAGATAATAATTTGGATATGACTGCCTCATACTTGTCTGAATCTGTCGATGCCAGAGTACATTGAAGTTAGCCACTGTCGAAGCACTTGCATTTCTTCAACGGTCTGCACACTCAACTTGTATCGTCCAATTATTTCATAAACCTAAGTGAAGGCTAAGAAGTGAAGCATTGCTGAATAAAATAGCCCAAACATCATTCGACAATTTCTAGACTAAAATGAAAAAGATAGCAATACTTTAGATTAATGTAACTAAATCGTATGTATCAGTTTGTATAAAGGAAAGTAAGTAAACGAAGTTATTGCACATTGGCAGAATGTATCGCGGTGAAACAGGGCACCCAAATCTTAAAAACTTAAGGCATAATGCACAATATCTCAGCACAATAAGTGATATTATAAAATACTCGAATCTTCAAAATATCATACTGAGCACTTTAACTGTTACTCCAATGAATCCACAATAAGTTTGCCTCGATTGAAAACAAAATATGCACAAGCAACTTTTTTATAACTCGAGTAAATATCCATTTTCATTTATAGAATATTTTTAGTTATAAGTGTTGAGATCATGTGTTTACTGTGTAAGCACAAAAAGGATTCAATTCAAAAAAATAAAAATACAATAACGTTGCTATGATTATATTGTTGTATTATTTTTACCTGGAGCTGCATTTTCGCAAGAATGAACTGTAGCACAGACTTGTGCTGTAGGTATACCACTCTTTCGACGAATCGGAAAAGGGAGGACATAATCTTGTTAGGAAGAACGTAGGTACAAGCCACACATTATAACCACATAACACACTTAAAACGATGGAAACCGGTTCTGTTTTTAAATCATCTTCAAAAAAGGAGGCTTTCAGCGAGTTTGACTATGGCTATCATTTATGAGAATAATTTTTTGATTCATACTTGTTAGACCGTGTATTTTCAGTGGTAAGGTTTTAGTTTTTGAATTTACTTGTTAGTTAAATTATTTTGGAATAAGCTGAAATGTGGCAATTAAGCCCTTAAGGTTTTTTTTTTCATTACATTATTTCCTCAAGAGGGCTTCACAATCTTGTATAGCCTATAATTAAACCAGCGGACGATCAAGACACTTCCAACGATGCCATTCCAGATCATTTGTCAAGTAATGATAAGTAGTTTTAGAAGTTATGAGGGAACAGATGACCTCGTCATCGAGGCTCTGATCCCAAACTAGGCAGAGCCTGTACTATGGCAACCAGACAACTGATAAATATATTTCTAAATACATACATATTATAGATAAATTAAACCCAGACAACAAATAATTGTCTGGGTGGGAATCGAACCCACGATCTCCGTCTTAGCAGTCAGGGTCCCAAACCACTAGACTAACAGGCCAGTCAAAGTTGTTAGGAAACTATTTAGGTACCTAAGTTAGGCATCAATTAACTAAACGTTAGTTTGCTAGGCGTTAGTAAAAACGGGGATAATAACTCCCCTAAAATAACAGAACACAGAAGGCATGCTACTAAGAAGCAGAAATAGGAAGGTACCTTAGTACCTACTTATAAAGAACTACCCACAGTCCAAAGTAAAACACACACGGCTTCTAAATCAAGAGTAGTACGTGCCTTTATTAAATACTATTATTGTGAAGCTATTCTATTTGTTTATCACAGAAATTAATAAGTGGGCCGAAAAATTTCATCTACGAGGGAAAAAAAGTGTTATTTTGTTTCGGGGTCTTTTCAGTGGGAAAGAGATTGATAGTTTGATGCCATCTCAATTCGATGCCAAATGAAAACACAAAAGGCTGAGTTGGCTATTTACCTACTCTCAAAAATTACAAGACATTATTACTTCAGATTCCCGAAAAGCCAGGAAAAAATGACTTAGGTTTCTTTTTTTGACAGTAATTTTATCTACCTAAATACCTCAGAAAAACTACATGTTGACATTTCCTACTTAGCAAAACTAATGAGTAGGGCTAAGTGATAAAAAAATTAAAACATACCTTTTGATAAGAAAAATACACACGCACTTTATGGATAGTCTAGAAATATCCTAAATTAGTCGAAGACTTGGTGCCACCGTATACACGTCGACGAAATGATTTCAAGACTATTCATTTTATACAAGTGCTTATTAGGTGAATATTAATTTCATTCAAAACTTTGCCACTTCATGAATTTAAAAACAACAATTTGTAGTTAGTTTTTTGAATCCTAAATAGAAACCATTTTATGCTCCTCTTGGAGATCAGAAGGCGAAAGTAGTAACTTTTGTTCCTGTGCATTTAGTGTTATTAGTTTTAATGCGAGATATAACTTCAGAGACTTGCAGAAAAAGAAGAATCTAGGATGCAAGAGCGAGCGTAAGAAGCGAGTTCAATCATTTTTAACTATTGTATGCCTAACATGATACGGCAGTGCAAACGCACACCAAAATAATTATCTCAATAACAACTCTGTAACCACTGTCTCACAATAAAGAATGTTGACTTTGACTCCGTCGCGGAAAACTTAAGATTAAAGTTAGAGAAATAAAGAGGCCGCCGGTGCTGCCGAAGCGCGACTGCTAAGCGTGGGGTTCGATTCCCAGGTCGGGCAAAGTGATATTCAATATCAGATATTGTGTTTTCCATTAGGAATTTCTTAGTAACAACCCGAAGTTTGGAAGTTGGCGGTGTAGTACCCCTGTGCCTCGGAAAGCACGTCAAGCCGTTGGTCCTACGCCTGATCTCTCTCCGGTCGTGTCGGATTGCCGTCCCATCGGACTATGAAAGTGAGGGAACAGTGAGTGCCCCTGTGTCTGCGCACACGCTTGTACACTATAATATCACCCGCGCCGATAGCCGACCTCAATGTCTACAGCTACACCAATACATAAAATATCGCCTCAACACCTACACGTTTAATTGAAATTACAGTCTCCTTTACAACGTCTCTCCCGTATGAGAATGAGCAAGGGCCCGAATATGGAGACGAATGGATATATTTCTACGACGACGAAGGCAACACCCATACCATGAACTTCTCTACACTACCACAAGAAACGCGTGGTATGATTTTTGGAGATGCCTACTTTTACTTGTACACCAGGTGAGCAACGTTCAATTCAATTGTGAAGTTCCGATGCCCTGAGGCCTAATTTCGTAACGCACTAACAGTAGGAATGACTTGTACTTTGTCAATTTAACAACATTATTGCGGTATTTATTCCAACATATATATGAAGCAATGGATGAGGGCGCCATTTCAATCTAGATGAGGTCGCTATTTCCTATCTGAGTAGGTACTCTGAAAAAAACATCGAAACAAAATCAGGGGTCAGTCTCTCTTTAAATCCAGCATGCGTAGCATTACCACCATAGAAAGGGGCTTTATCGACGGAAGAATAGACAAAATTACAGATTGTAGAAAGATTAAAGACAGAATTAAAGATTGTAGAAAGATTTGTACCGTTTTATGCTGGCGTAGCATGACAGTTCTATCTCTATTCTACCAAGAATAAACAAAGTTCTTTCTATGGTGGTCATGCTACGCGTGCAGACATGTCAGCCATGTCTTGTGTTTTGAGGAAAGAACCACACAAATAAGAGTGGACCTGTCCGGTCAGTGCACGCTATTGTTAGTAAGTAATCGTGTAGGTAACTCAAGTCAGAAGTTCTGATTTAAGCGTAGGTAACAGTTGACCTGATATTTCTGTTGTAGACGGAACACTGACGCAGAACAATTAAAAATTCCCGAAGACAATAATCTATTCACAAGCCAAAATTTTAACTCGTCCAATGACATTAAGGTTGTGACGCATGGGTGGTTCTCACACGAGAAGACAGAATGGCTTCAGGAAATAAAGGATGCTTTCTTGAGAAAATACGATTTTAACGTCATTACCGTTGATTGGAGTGAATTAGCAAAAAATCCGGCTTATCCATGGTCAGCATTTAGTACCAGATATGTGGGAAAGAAAACAGCAACACTGTTAGACTCTATTGCAAGAACCTATCAAGTAAATGGAAAAGTTATGCATTTAATGGGCCACAGTTTAGGTTCACATGTCATGGGTTATACAGCATTATTTTCAGACCAAAGAATACATAGAATTACAGGTGAGTAGGTACCTAGGTAGCCACGTAATACATATTAGGGGAAACGCACCGTATAGGTATCGGATAGTTGCCCAAATTCGGATAGTCGACTATCTTGAAATTTTCAAATAGTGACATCTAATTTTAATTACATATTTTTAATGGTAATCGTAAAACAGCTCCACTGCAGAAAGTGTGACAGTTTAGGAGCAAAACTGGCGGAACAGTGAGCCGACGCAACTTTTCTCATACGTGAAAAAATAATTATTGTGTATTAAAGTGTTGTTTTCATTGAAATAAGTACATTTTATTTTCGCCATTGCTATGTTTCATCAGGGGTAGCAATTATTCTGTTGTTTAAACGCATTTTTTTTTTTTTTCAGAAAATAGCAATGTTTTAAAAATTGTTCAATTCAATTCAATTCAATCTTTATTGTGGATCATAGGTAGGTGCATAACACAGGTCTTAAAATAATTAAGTTGATATCAGCTACGTCCCGCCCTTAGGGCATACAATAGTTACATACAATTTTAATTACATTATTATTATAAATTCAATATGTCACATTAAAAAAAAAAATATTAAAAAGATAAATACAAAACGGAACGAATAAAGGTAGGTCACTGAACGCATCATGACTGAGGGGAACTATATTGGAGCAGAGATTTGTCTGATGGGAAGTCTTTTATAGAGTAATAGCACTTGTTTACTAGTAGGTCATGGAGATCCTTTTTAAATTTTCCCATTTCCGTAATTGCTCTTATAGGCCCCGGAATATTGTTAAAGATGGATGAAGCCATACAAAAGATGCTTTCATTCATTAGATGCGTCTTGCTAGCTACTGTGCGCAATTTGTCCTTTTTTTTGTTTTTTTTTTCAGGATGGGAAATCATCAAATGACTTCTCCGGAGCGGGAGGGCGTGTCAGACTTTTACTGACTAAAACCCACCCGTGTTCCATCAGTTGCCCATGTGCCAGGGTCACGGTATCTCTTTCGAACAATCACGCGACCCCGGCAGGCATCGGTCCTAGTAGACCCCTACACTGCTGCTGACATTTCTTTGAGGCGCGCGTGGAACACTGCGCGCCGTCGACCCGAGCTTGGTCCTTACCGGGCGGCGAATTTACAAAGGCTATACTATTTTAGTCACGAGTCAGACTCTAATCAGTGAGCTTTTGTTTCTGAATATTACTCGACAATACCTAGTCTACCTCAGTAAAAAAAATTGACTCAAATAGACTAGCTTTTTGTTTTGATATTATTTTAAAGAAAACGCACGGACAAAATCTAGTACCATTTCAGTCACGCGTGGACGAAATCCCATCCATGGTTAATACCCCGACTCAGAGTACCCCGACTCGGATAGGTTAGGTTAGAAGGCTAAGGCGGGAGCGAAGCGGAGCGGAGCTCCCGCCTTAGCCTTCGTGGTTTTTTTTTTTTAAACCACCCAGAAATAGGAGCCCCGCGAAGCGGGGCTCCGTCAACCTATCTTAGCGCAGGTGGCAATCAGTTACATACATATTAATTTTGAATACATATTAATTAAATAGATAAGCTTCAATTATAGGTTGATAGTTACATGGCAACTGTTATCATTTTAATTGCTCGTTTCTATTATGTATTTGATAAACAAAAATAAAACGAATTAACAAACGAGAAGTAGTTTTATTAGGTAAAGAACACTACCCACTTGTTGCGTGTATAAATTTAAAAATATCTCGCCAAAAGCTTAGCTATTCGAGTGATATGTATTATATAGAACTAGATTTTGTCCGTGCATTTTCTTTGAAAATATTAAAACAAAAAGCTAGTCTATTTGAGTCATTTTTTTACTGAGATAGACTAGGTATTGTTGAGTAATATGCATAAACAAAAGCTCACTGATTAGAGTCTGACTCGTGACTAAAACAGTATAGCCTTTGTAAATACGCTACCGGGCGGCGAGCTACCCATTGCTCGCCACCCGCAAGCTCGCGCCTACGGTGGCCGGGAGGCAATTTGTCCTTACGCCGTATACGCGTGTAGTAAGTATACATGCCAATATTATTTTTAACAAATACTGCTGTCTCAAATACACATGGCAATGTTATTGCGTTCATGTCTTTAAAAATGTCTTACAAGAATCAGTAGTATTGTTGTGGTTCTTATTCAGCCATTTTCAACCGACGAAAAAAAACGGAGGAGGTTCTCAATTCGACGCGTATATTTTTTTTTTTTTTTTTTTATGTATGATCACACATAACTTTTTACATAGTGGTCCGATTGTGACAATTCTTCTTCTATTGGAAAGGGTATACTCCCAAGGTGGTCCCATATAAATTTGGAAAACAAAATCGAACCCTAAGGGTTGGAAAACAGGGGATGATTGATTGTTCACTCACTGATTGTAACGTATAAACATGCATAACTTGTTACATAGTGGTCCGATTGTGACAATTCTTCTTCTATTGGAAAGAGTATACTCCCAAGGGGGTCTCATATAAATTTGGAAAATAAAATCGAACCCTAAGGGTTGGAAAACAGGGGATGATTGATTGTTCACTCACTGACACTCACAACTTTTTACATAGTGGTGCGATTGTGACAATTCTTCTTCTATTGGAAAGGGTATACTCCCAAGGTGGTTCCATATACATTTGGAAAACAAAATCGAACCCTAAGGGTTGGAAAACAGGGGATGATTGATTGTTCACTCACTGACACTCACAACTTTTTACATAGTGGTCCGATTGTGACAATTCTTCATCGATTGGAAAGGGTTTACTCCCAAGGTGGTCTCATATAAATTTGGAAAACAAAATCGAACCCTAAGGGTTGGAAAACAGGGGATGATTGATTGTTCACTCACTGACACTCACAACTTTTTACATAGTGGTCCGATTGTGACAATTCTTCTTCTATTGGAAAGGGTATACTCCCAAGGTGGTCCCATATAAATTTGGAAAACAAAATCGAACCCTAAGGGTTGGAAAACAGGGGATGATTGATTGTTCACTCACTGATTGTAACGTATAAACACGCATAACTTTGTACAGAGTAGTCCGATTTTGATAATTCTTTTATTGTTGGATAGGGTATACCTTGCCAAGTATTATTAGTACATTAAAGCCACAAAAAATCATAAAATAAAAACTTTTTAACAAAAAATTAAACCGCCGAATAATTCGGCGGTTTAATTTTTTGTTAAAAAGTTTTTTAAATCTTAATGTCGGATACCTACGCGTGCTGAATATCGGATATCCGATATAACGAGACTCATTGTTACGTATTGTCAAATTTTGGTTGTCCATGTCATTACAATGTTTTATCTTTTTCTTTCAATTTCACCATGTCTTCAAGATTAAATATAAAAACTTGGGATAGCAAATCCATGAAAATGGCCTACCTTGCCTTGAAAAACAAAGAAATGGGGTATCTTAAAGCTTCGAAATTATATAGTGGCCTAAAAGCCCTTTAGAAGACTATGTTAAAAGTCCCAAGGACAGGAAGAAAATGTAGAATTATTCCGTTCAATCAAAATGTATTCAGAGACGAGGATTTCACCGTCAAGGACTCTCCGGGTGATATAAGCACTGCTTCTGAAGCTATGATTAATGATTCTGCAGTTTGTAGCCGACCATCGACTCAACAACCCAGCACGTCTAGATTGCAAAAGTCCACCGGTTACGGTTACGGATAAATTTCTATATCGGATATCCGATAGTTTCGGTTACGGTTACGGAGCTCCCTAACATCCCTGATTCATTGACATCACTTTCTAAGATCATATCCATTTCTGAAACTTCTGAATCCGAAACATCTTTCTTGTTTAAAATGTTATTTTTCCCCTTGGTCTTTTTAGCAGGTGCCGTTATTTTTTTTTTTGCAAGACATCCATCTCTTTTTTTCATATGTTCTTCAAGTGTTGTTTTGTATGGCGAGCTTGATAAAACTGTAGGCTTAAGTCTCTCTGCTATTTATCCTAGGTTTTCTTTGAATAGCAGGAATAGGGCTAATTATGCGTGGTACACCATCAACTTTGACATTGCTTTCGTAGGTTCTTTGATAAGTAAAGGCGTAATACCGTGACCCTGGCACATGGGCAACTGAAGGAACACGGGTGGGTTTTAGTCAGTAAAGGTCTGACACGCCCTCCCGCTCCGCCCAGAGCGGGAGAAGTCATTTGATGATTTCCCATCCACAGAAAAAAAAAAAGTATACAAGGTAGATACTTCATTTTTTTTCTGCTTGTTCCGGCTAATCGGAATGATGCGGAACGGCGATGAACAGCTGCTGTTATAGGGAGTAACAACATAGGCTACTTTTTGTCCTGGTAACCCATGATATAATTACCGACATCCACGTGGGCGAAGCCGCGGGCACAACTAGTTATTACATAAAATTGTTTCGGCTAAAATTGTTCGAAATGAGGGTGCCTGGATCACAACACGGAGAATTCTAGAGTGAGGTCTAGATCAATCCACTTTAATGTAAAATTAGCAAATAGGTAAAATCGTTTTCGTTTAGTAGGGCAAGCATAACTCGTGGGTAAATCTTTTTGGACAGACTTAGCACTAAACTAGGTAATTATATAGGTTTGAAAATGTGCCTACTGTTATTTCCATTTGATAACCCTAATTGTCAATGGTTGTCTACTCGCAGGACTAGATCCTGCTCGACCTCTCTTCGAGCTTCCCTTGATGGCACCAGATTATCGTCTGGAAAAAAGCGATGCTGAATTTGTAGACATTATCCATTCCTGTGGTGGAGTTTACGGATACCGAAGAAGCCATGGTCATGCTGACTTTTACCCTAACAACGGGCGAGCGAGGCAGCCCGGCTGCGAAGGGCCGCAACAAGTTATAGGTAAAATGTGATTGACACTCTTCTTTGTGTCGCTGGCACGACAGTTATTCATCTCTTGTTGGCTTAAAACGTCGCCACTTCGAATGTGACAACGCAGACGTCACTTTAACTGCATGTTTTAGGGCACAGACGGCAGGATAGGAATTGGAGTACCTAAGTATGATTGACATCGTCAGGTATCTAATTATTTAAAGACGTATCTTATCGAAGAACAATACAAATGAATTAAATTAGTCAGCCACTATTGAATGGTATGGAAGCGAAATCTGTCTATTAATAATATTATATTGCCCCGCCTAAATATTATTAATTTTTTCTCATTATTTTCAGAGGGTTGTAGTCATGGACGTTCAACGCTATTTTTTGCCGAATCTATAGATTCCAACATTCCTTTTGTGGCATATCCTTGTGAAAATTGGAAGACCTTCGAAAATGGCGAATGTAAAGAAAACTCTGCTGATATGGGCTACCCTGTTTCAACAAACATTAGAGGAGACTACTATCTTTATACGAATGGCGAACCTGAATTTGCTCGCGGTGAAGACTAGAACCAGACCCTAACTGCCAGTTGACGAAGACTTTTTTTTTCCTAATAATCTAAAATCTGGAGGAAAGTTAAGGTCCGCCAGGAGAACCCTGTCCCAATAAAAAGGTGTGCGTTACGATTGCTCCGCCAGATTATCCAAATAGAATTTTTTTTTTTGCCAAAAAATTTGTCGAAATGTGTCAAAATCTAATGGCACAGACCAAAAATTTGTTAAAGTAGAAATTAAGAAGTTATAAGGGTTTTAAGTTGGCCGCGAACGTAACGTGGAGGATTGCGCGGCCATGGAGATCTCAGCAACTACTTGGGCTAGATAGAGATCTAATTCTTTTTGTCATTTGAAGACTGAATTTGTCAACAATTGTCGAAATAAAACTTTTTAACAAAAAATTAAACCGCCGAAAAACTGAAAAGCATAAAATAATAAACCTTAAAATTATGAGTCGGCGCTTTGAGTGTTCCTTGTTCATTGATTTTTCAGCGCCGACTCAAAATTTTAAGGTTTATTATTTTATGCTTTTCAGTTTTTCGGCGGTTTAATTTTTTGTTAAAAAGTTTTTATTTTATGATTTTTTGTGGCTTTAATGTACTAATAATACTTGGCAAGGTATACCCTATCCAACAATAAAAGAATTATCAAAATCGGACTACTCTGTACAAAGTTATGCGTGTTTATACGTTACAATCAGTGAGTGAACAATCAATCTTCCCCTGTTTTCCAACCCTTAGGGTTCGACTTTGTTTTCCAAATTTATATGGGACCACCTTGGGAGTATACCCTTTCCAATAGAAGAAGAATTGTCACAATCGGACCACTATGTAAAAAGTTGTGAGTGTCAGTGAGTGAACAATCAATCATCCCCTGTTTTCCAACCCTTAGGGTTCGATTTTGTTTTCCAAATGTATATGGAACCACCTTGGGAGTATACCCTTTCCAATAGAAGAAGAATTGTCACAATCGCACCACTATGTGAAAAGTTGTGAGTGTCAGTGAGTGAACAATCAATCATCCCCTGTTTTCCAACCCTTAGGGTTCGATTTTGTTTTCCAAATTTATATGAGACCCCCTTGGGAGTATACTCTTTCCAATAGAAGAAGAATTGTCACAATCGGACCACTATGTAACAAGTTATGCATGTTTATACGTTACAATCAGTGAGTGAACAATCAATCATCCCCTGTTTTCCAACCCTTAGGATTCGATTTTGTTTTCCAAATTTATATGGGACCACCTTGGGAGTTTCCCCTTTCCAATAGAAGAAGAATTGTCACAATCGGACCACTATGTAAAAAGTTATGCGTGAAGTTAGGCAATCGCCTGAGTAACATAATCGCTGACTAATGCAGCGGATGCGCCCGCGCGTCAATATTAAACTGCACAATTGCAGTTTCATAAATTATAGTAATAAGTTTTAGTTAATAGAAATATTATAATTGTAAATTAGTCTTGTAGAACATTCCATTCAATAAACATTGTTTTAATTTAAATAAATATCTTTTTTAATAATAATCTCGTTCGCCGTAACTTAACTGGCGCAGTCGGTAGGATCGCGACACTCTATTCCGAATACAACTCTTCGGTAAGAGTGAACGGTATCTATCGTTATCTTCGCGATCGCAAATTCGAATCTACAAAGGCGAGCAAGAGCAACCTGCGGGAGTCCTGGAGAATTGGGAGCCCTGCTGTTCTACAAGGCCCGGCTAGAGATGCAGAAGACACTGTGGTGAGTGCTTGTTGTATACCCAGTTTCCTATGCTATATTTCCTGCCGTATTTTTATATAAATGTTATCCTGTGTGTTTGTTTATAGGCTAAAATCGCTATAGGCAAATTACATTAGTTATATGAGTTTATTACATTCATTTTAATTTTGGCGTTTATGTATACGTGCTAGAATCGCGGTATACATTTCGCATTTCAGCAGTTTATTCTGTAACAAGATATATTCACTTGTTTACGCATTCGCTATAATCGTGGTTCGTATAACACAATTAAAATAACTTAACTTAACGAAATATTTTTTTTAGACGTAATTTCAATGGTATTTTAGAGTGAGCTAGAATTTATTCCTTTTAACAAATTAAGATACGATGGCTATGGCAAGCATTGATCTAGCGACTTTCAAGTTCGTTTCAGAGCTATTGCCAAAATACGATGGCAATCCTAAAACGTTAAATTACTTTATTAGAGAAGCTGAAAATGTCATAGCATTACTGGATCCACAAGTTAGGGCAAACCCTGCTATTGTTAGTTTAATTAAAAGCAAATTAAGCGGTTCGGCGATCAGTGCAATAGCATCCGAAGAAACAGTGGATAGTTGGCAGATAATTAAGGCTGCGTTAACGCGTAGATTAGGGGAACCACGTAATGAAATACAGCTGATGCAAGAACTAACGCGTTTACGTCGTAATAAAAATGAAGATGCTGAGACGTTTGGTAAACGACTACGGGAAATTTTAGACACCTTAAACGTAGTAGGTAAGCACACGGATAAGTCATACTATGAGAGTATGGTCATAGATCAATACATTAACCATTTGGACTTTCACGTTTCTATCGGCGTGCGGATCGCGCAACCTACGACTCTTGAAGCAGCTATAGTAGCAGCTAGGCAAGAAGAGGCACGTTTAGCATTCAATAGATTCAATAACAGTTTTAATACACTTTCCATCCAAAACAAACCGAAAGAAATACCCAAGCCAAACCAAACGGTATCGCAAAATAATAACTTTCCCCCGCGTAATAGCTGGAATACAGATCAGAGACAACAAAGGGGTCAAGGCATACCCCAAGGTCCCCAAGGAAGACCCGCTCCAGGTAACGTAAGACCTAGTGGTTCTGGCATTATCAGAAACACAGGTAATTTTAGATCTCAGCCAAATATGCCTCGTCAGCAGGTAAACCCGCCACAAAAAGTGTCTGACGTCACCATGAGATCAGTAAGTAAGCCCGAAGCACCGCGTTTTGCTTCCGAAGAAATGTTTTATACACAGCACAACCAAGACCAGTGTTACCCTGACTACAATGCCTACTATGATGGTGAGTATAATAATAATAATTTACAGCTTACTGGTGAAGACGGCAGCTACACACAGGACATGCCTATAGATGGACCAAGCCATCAGGATTTTCCCCAGGACGAGGAGCTATTGAACCAAACCTAGTAAAGACTGTTCACCTCAACAACCAAGGTAAAGACCATCTCCCTTATATAGAGTTGCCGGAATTTCAAGGAAAATTTTTATTAGATACTGGAGCTTCGCGTTGTATGATATCAGCTGACGTAATAGCCGGTACTAATCTTGAACATTGCGTTGAGCGCGAGCCATTCCAAGTAAAAACTGCGCATGCTGTTACTCGTCATGAACACGTTGCTATTTTACCTTTACCCCCACTGTTTAAGACAGACATATATCATAAATTTTTACTTTTCGATTTTGACCCAAAGTATAAAGGACTAATAGGGATGGACTTATTAAAAGAATTAGGGTGTAACATAGATTTTAAAAATAAGTTACTGCGAACTTATAATACCGAAATACCAATTCACTTTGATTATCCAGTATAGAGACTTAAAATTGAACCGAATTGCGAAAAGTTTATAACAGTAAAAACGAATTATATGGACGGTTACTATATCTGTGACGACTTTAATTGGTTTAAAGGACTTAAGTCACCCGCCGCGGTAGTAACGGTAAAAAATGGAATTTTTAAAACATCTATAATTAACTTAACCGATAAAGAACAAGTAATTAGTAACAATTGCCATCTACCCCTTGAACCTTTACCGCCACAATTGATAAATCAAAATAAAACACACAAAATTAACAACCTTCAAACTAAAACGGACATTGACAAAGAACTTCACGAAAACTTAAAGAAAATTAGAACCAGTCATATGAATGAGGAAGAAAAACGTGAGGTTACCAAAATTTGTTATCAATATCGCGACGTATTTTACTCGGAGAACATACCGTTATCTTTCACACATACTGTAAAACATGAATTAAGACTAACCGATGACACACCCATTTTTGTTGGAAACTATAGACAAGCTCCGCAACAACGTGCCGAAATTAAAAAACAAATAGATAATTTACTAAAACAAGGAATTATACGGGAAAGTATTTCACCCTGGTCTTGCCCTGTCCATATCGTCCCAAAAAAACCCGATGCTTCAGGGAAGGTCAAATGGAGATTTGTTATAGACTACAGACGACTGAATGATAGAATTGTTGAAGACAAGTACCCGTTACCAAATATCAACGACATACTTGATAGATTAGGGCGCGCACAGTATTTTACCACCCTTGATCTAGCAAGTGGCTATCATCAATTAGAAATGCATCCTAATGACATAGAAAAAACAGCGTTTACTACAGAAAGAGGTCACTATGAGTTTTTAAGAATGCCGTTTGGATTGAAAAATGCTCCAAGCACTTTTCAGCGGCTTATGGACCATATTCTTAGAGGAATAGATAACGTTTTTACCTATTTAGATGACGTCATAATTGCAGCCACCTCACTTCAGAATCATAACGAAAAACTCAAGTTAGTACTTCAGCGATTCAGAATGCATAACCTCAAAGTGCAATTAGACAAGTCAGAATTTTTACAAAAACATGTGAATTTTTTAGGACATGAATTGACTGACCAAGGACTACAACCTAACAAAGACAAGATTAAAGCAGTTTTAAATTTCCCCGTACCACGAACACAAAAACACATAAAGTCTTTCCTAGGATTAGTAGGTTATTACCGAAAATTCATTAAAGATTTCGCGAAACTTACAAAACCGCTAACAGCCTGTCTTAGAAAAAACGCAAAAGTTGTTCACAGTAACGAATTTTTAGACGCAGTTGACAAGTGTAAACAAATTTTAACCAATGCCCCAATATTACAATACCCTGACTTTAACAAACCATTTATCTTGACAACAGATGCATCTGACTTTGCGTTAGGCGCGGTCTTATCGCAAGGCAATGTTGGTGCCGATAAGCCCGTAGCTTTTGCTTCAAGAACGTTATCAGAAACAGAGACTCGTTACTCGACTATAGAGAAAGAACTACTCGGGATAGTTTGGGCTATCAAATATTTTAGGCCTTATTTGTATGGTCGGAAATTCACTATCTATACAGACCACAGACCTTTGACATGGCTGATGTCTTTAAAAGATCCCAACTCAAAGCTAACACGTTGGAAACTAAAGCTAGCGGAATACGATTATAAAGTAGTTTATAAAAAGGGTAAACAAAACACCAACGCTGATGCATTATCCAGAGCCAAAATCTTTCATAACAGCATAGATTCTCTAGCTGTCAATTTTGACGATAACGATGACGACGAGATTATAAACAGAATATTTGAGAACGTTCGTAGACAAGCAGAGACAAATAACGACCGAGACGACAACAGTGACGGACCTAGCAATAATAATACCAATGTACCCATTGACAATAGTAATGACCCTGGTAATAATAATGACGTAGAAGAAAGAAGTGCTAACCACGCCCACACTGACAACAGAACAGACTCAATGAGCATTGTTACAGTCGACCCTGACCAATTAGTCTCGACAAATCATACCCAACCCGATAATGAAAACAACGGCATTCCTATTTTATCCGATGCAATAGATAGACAACTGAAACAATTCTATATTAGGTCTACCCCGGGTTCAACATATAGAGTAGACAATAGATCAACTAACTCTAGGACTGTTATTAAAGATGTTTTTATCCCCGTAAACAATACGGAACCCGAAATCATTAGGTTCCTTAAAGAGCACACAATAGCAGACCGTATCTTCCACTGCTATTTCTACGATGAAAATCTGTACTCGGCCTTCGCGAGAGTCTACACTACAATTTTTAATGACAGAGGTCCTAAACTTATACGATGTACGTCACGGGTTACCCTTGTTGAAAACAAAACTGAGCAACAAGAACTCATTAAGCGACATCACGAGGGTAAATCATCGCATAGAGGTATTCAGGAAACGTACAAACAACTCCACCGAAACTATCACTGGCCTAATATGCTTTTGTCAATTCAAAGATTCATTAATCAATGTGACATGTGTTTAAGAGCCAAATACGAAAGAAATCCTTTGAAACCCCCACTAACGTTAACGGAAACACCCACGAAACCGTTTCAACATTTGTTTATGGACCTATATTCCACTGGAGGTGCGACTTTCTTGACAATTATAGATAATTTTTCAAAATTTGCCCAGGCTGTACCGCTAAGTGCTTCAAGCAGCGTTCATATCGCAGAAGCTTTATTACAAGTATTTTCCATACTAGGATTACCTCTAAAAATTACTACTGACTCAGACACGAAATTCGACAACGACGTCATAAAGGAAATATGTGCGTCTCACGATATTAACATACACTTCACGACTCCTTATAATCCGAATTCAAACTCACCCATTGAACGATTTCATTCTACTATTGCTGAAATAATCAGAATTCAGAGAATGACAAATAAAGATGACCCTATACAATTACTGATGAAGTACGCTATTATCGCCTACAATAATGCCATTCATTCTACAACAGGCTATACACCGCGTGAGCTTTTATTTGGTCATACAGCATCCAGAAATCCACTAGAACTCTACTATCCTAAAGAGTTTTATCAGGATTATGTCCATAACCATCGCAAAAATGCAGAAGCAGTACAGGAGTGCATAGCAGCCCACGTATCTAAAAATAAAGAGCAGGTAATAGAAAAACGGAATCAGGCTGCTGAGGAGATCACGTTCAAGGTAGGTGAAACAGTATATAAACAGGTTGCAAAGACTACGAGGAGCGACAAAACGAAACCAGTATTTAAAGGTCCGTATAAGATTATTCACCTTCATCCTAACAATGTTGCTGAAATCATAGGAAACCACCCCAACTCAAAATCCATCAGAGTTCATTTCAAACTTTTACGAAGACAACATCTTGTTCCAGGACCTTCATCACAGGAACCCTCTTGCTCTACGCAACTGCCAACCTGACTCTTAACCCCGTAGATAACGTCAATGGCATACTTTTATTAAAACAAGGTCAAATTTTGAAGCAAGCAGATACGTTTAGTTTGGCCTGCGTGTATAACATATCCTATTTACACGAAACAACTTTAAAACTTATGTCTTTATATGCCAATACTAAAGCTGCTGAAAATAATGAACAACTAAATAAAGCATACAAAGATCAAATAGATAATAGCTTAAACTTAATAGGTAAGAAAATTGTTTTTATTACACCGCACCATAGGTTTAGACGTGGTTTTATTAACGGCCTAGGTTCCATCGGTAAAACTATAACAGGTAATTTAGATTATGAAGATGCTATTAAATTCGAAAACGAAATATCAATATTACAGAATTCAGTAAGTAAAATTAATTTGTCTCAAAAGCAATCATTATTCATAGCAAAACATGCAGTTGAAGAGTATAGTAAACAGATTAAGGTGTTAGACGAGAACCAGAAAAAATTAAGTGTAATGCTAAGAAATACCACTTTTAATAATAATGTTATAGTAAATAGGTTACACTTTCTAGATTTATATATACAAATAGATTTCAGTCTGCAATTGCTGTTAGATAAGTTAGTAATTTTAGAAGACGCCATGACTTTTGCCCAGTTAGAAGTCATGCATCCAAGCATTGTATCCCCACACATTCTTATAAACGAAATGTTAGCTATTCAGAAATCATACAATTTTAGACCAGTGGATAGCGTTACTATTAATAATATACATAGCTTAGAGAAGTCTATTAGTGTAAAAGCGTATAGCACAGATCACACGTTAACATTTATATTAGATATCCCTTCCATCAATACAAACCAATACGACCTAATCCACCTGTACTCCATTCCCGACAAGCAAAACCTGACAATTATTCCTAAATCCAAATACCTTGTACTGGGCACCAACGAGTACTCGTACCTAGAGGAAGACTGCAAACGGATCACACAAGACACACAACTCTGCACGTCGTTGAACACCCAGCCTGTTGATAAATCAGAAGACTGCATAATATCCCTTGTGAAACACCAAAACGCAAACTGCACACGGGCCAAGATAGACCTCAAACATGGAAGAATCCAGAAACTCCAAGACAAAAAGTGGCTTATCATCCTGAAGGAAGAAGAGGTCCTAAGAAGTAAATGCGGAACTAAATCTGAATACAAGAGGATATCAGGAATACACATCGCCAGTATTACAAGCGATTGCCAAATGCAAGTTCTTAACCGAACACTAACAACAAACATCAATACTGTCGCAGTAGACGAAATTATACCACTACCCAGTAAAGCCGTGATTACAGAGGAGAACTTCCATTTCAACCTACAATTGGAAGATATATCACTGGACAGCATCCACAAACTGATAGAACGAGCCGACAACTTACAAGAACCCACAATTGACTGGCAGACTATGATGGCTACGCCCAGTTGGTCAACACTAGGACTGTACCTCATCCTGATGACAATTCTGCTATGGAAGCTTTGGCAGTGGAATCGGCGTCGCCCAGAGAAACAGATTGAACCTCGCACCGAGGACGCTGCGGGAAGCTGCGGGACGCGCTTCCATCTTAAGGAGGGAGGAGTTAGGCAATCGCCTGAGTAACATAATCGCTGACTAATGCAGCGGATGCGCCCGCGCGTCAATATTAAACTGCACAATTGCAGTTTCATAAATTATAGTAATAAGTTTTAGTTAATAGAAATATTATAATTGTAAATTAGTCTTGTAGAACATTCCATTCAATAAACATTGTTTTAATTTAAATAAATATCTTTTTTAATAATAATCTCGTTCGCCGTAACTTAACTGTGATCATACATAAAAAAAAAAAAAAAAATAACGAGTCGAATTGAGAACCTCCTCCGTTTTTTTTCGTCGGTTGAAAAGAATTATGCGCTCTAGATCAATATTTTACGAAATATTCACATTGGAAGTTATAGCCGCGCAATCGTGCACTTGTCGTTTCTTTGTTGTTGATTATTATTTCTTTAATCTTAAGACTTTATGCCGTAAAACTTTAACAAGAAGGAAGGTCTTAATTTGTCGAAACTAACTAAAGCAATAAATAACACTAAAGTTTAGTTAAACTGAAGTCATATCAGTCCAAAACAAAAAAGTCGTAACGCTACTTTGAACGCTGATATCTCATTACCTATAATTGCTAGGAGTTCGGTGTGAACATCCATTTATAGGGCATATTACCTTCATTAGAATGACATATCGTTTTACCCTCAGAACAGTTTCCAACGAGAGTAATCTCAAAAATTATTTCATCTCGTACAATGTTCGTAAGGTAACCATAATTTCGATTTGATTTGGGAATACCTCTAAATGGGGACGAGCAATTATATTGAGCAATCTGCAAAATTAATTACTATTAAATGAAAAGTTGTATTTTTTTTAAATTAGATATATTTATTAATCTCAACTTGCAAAATTAACGTATCGACGGTTGAAAGGCAATTTTATTTAAGCGACATTTGCTGAAAGTTGCAGGAGAGTGATTCAAACAGATTCAAAGCTTTATGTTATATGACATACCCCAAAATATTTTGAGGTACTTATGAAACATCATTTGTGTGCCATTTAAATCAAATGTTACTTAAAATATTTTCGATAAGGTACAAGTAAATGCAACGAATTCATTGCATTTTCTGCAACGTTCAGGCCCGGCGCCCATTATCGGCATCGGTACGACTGAGGATTTAAGGTGGCAAATAGCAATATACTATAATATAATGGCAATAAAGTAGAAATATCCGTGATATGTGGTCGTAATAACAAAAATACCGCTTCGGTATGCTTGAGGCTGGTGTATCGGCAGCCTTGAGAATGCTTCGGGATGCTTCGGCATCCTTCGGCAACCTTCGGTACGCCGCCGGAGCCGAGGCAACACTCGGGGGATAGTTTGCCCTGCGGGGCGAGGGGAGGCATCCGCCATTTGCATCATTTGACTCACACAACACAATCGAGGTAATCGCTGTGTGTACTGGTTGTTTGCTGTCACATCGAATGTCATGGCGGAAGAAAAGCTTATTAATTTAGTTCGTCTACATGACTGTTTATACAATATAAAATCGCGTCACTAAAGTGACCAACACATGAAACATAATGCGTGGGAGCAAATCACCAAAGAACTCAATAAAACACGTAAGTAAGCATCTTGAACATTTTATTTTTATTGAGTTACAATAAGTACCATCAATATGATAATGATTAATTACATTGACTTATAGATCGTTAGTATTTTATGATCTATTGACAATATTATTCTGCCAACTAACTGACCCATGTTCAGAGTTAAAATATTGTTTGAATTGATCTCTAACGACCATACCCTCGCACATGATAATATCGTTATCGCCTAATACGTTGTTATCCACGGAACCTTCTAAAATATCGCTTTCCTGTAGTGGGTTTGGAAGTTCCGTCGTTGCATTGTTAATGATATAATTATGTAAAGAACAGCAGGCTAAAATGATGTTATCTATATATTTTGCTTGTACTTGCATTCTCCTCTGAAATATTTCAAACCTTGATTGAAGAATGCCAAAAGCACTCTCCACGATACGCCTGTTTGATACTAACTGGCCGGGACGACGGAGGGGTATGAAGGAGACGAAGGGGGAGGGGCCGTCGCCGAGACGAGCAGGCGCCGACCACCGATCGGGAGAGTAATTAGAAAAAACCACCGTTCGATACACACGAGTACTGTACGCGTCGCGACCTACCTCTTGTCAATTTTAATTAATACTGTCCTTCTATTATACTGGTATTCATCTACAGTCCTAGTATATTATTTCCAGAGTTCCCTTACACACGTAGATAGGGTCCTGGAACCTACACATGGTCCTTCGAGCTTACAGTATTTAAAGTAAACGACTAAGTAGATGGTTCGTCCGTTACGCGATAATTCATAAATTCAAAGCTTCGGCCGCTCGAACTGAGCAACTTCAATATAATATCGTCAGATAGTTACTTCTCCGGGAGAAGTATTGTGAAGAACATTCAAGAACTGCCTTTATCTTCAAGACCCTTTCTCAACTGTCTGAGTGGAGTGGCCGCTAAAGTCATCGGTGCACGTAAGACTTGGTCTTCACTTCGGTGCCCAACGGACTTCGGACATCAGATCCACGTCATCAGCAGTCTTCGGTCAAGAGAAGGCGCACGAATCAACATTGGACTTTGACCGGAGCGTTATAATACGCCGAGTCATTACATACATAGCACGGATGCCAAAGGATACGTGAGATCTTTCCAATTCCTTATCCATTTTATTCATCCTTATTTAGTAGTATTTTCACACGCATATTCTGTAGATTCATCCATATACATTCCCATTATTTCAACGTAGTGGTTCAGATCGACATAGACCTTCGTTCATTCATATAATCATTAACCAAGGTTATTTTAGTTCATTTCATATCATAACTCTTATATTATCTTAGTGCATTAGTGGTAGTAGTGTATTCACTGTGCTGTGTCATACGTTCGCATACTTATAGTAGTTTTATTATTAGTCAGCTTATTCGCCTTTACTTTGTGTTTCATTTTTTTCCGTTGTGGGTAGAAAAAAAATCATTTCATACTTCTTTTTCATGCTTTTTCAAGTATAGTCGCAATAAATCAATGAAGTTTAGCGTACTGTTGGTTACAAAATATATTTAATTTCCTTTTAACGATTCCTATTGAACTTTAACTTAAGTTTCAATGAGCTTGGATCTCATAACGCCTAATAGTTTTGTATGCCTAGGTCAACCAACTTTGTGCAAAACATTTTATTCAAGTGTAAAGGAACAAATAATATAATACGCTATTATATTATTTTTCTTTATTGATGTTTAACCTTTTTTTTCTCATTACAGTCTGTCACTGTCTTTAAATATATTCAAGGCCTGGTTTTCCTTTTATTCATTTTCTTACTTTAGCTCACGCTGAAGGCCGATTCTGTTAAAATGTCAAGTGATCCTAAAATCAAGGAACTCATTAAGAAGCGTGCTTCTATAAAGGCTAAGCTGACGCAATTCACAACCTTTTTGTCAACTGCTCAATCATGTCAACAACTTAGTGATGCTCAATTAGTGGAGCTAGAAATGAGAATTAGTAGAATGGAGTCCTCATACGATCTTTATGACGAATTTCAGAATCAACTGGAGATGTTGTCGGAGACCCCTGATGAGCTGTACATCGAACGTGAGCTGTTTGAGAATCAGTACAACAGCCAAGTTGCAGCGGCGCGTGTACTAATCACAAAGCACCGCACAACCCAACCTACTTTGAATTTAGTGTCCGAGGTAGGTTCTGATGATGGCCGCACTGTAGTTACCCACAGACAGAATCACGTAAGGCTTCCTAAGATTAATTTACCACGCTTTGGGGGGGGATATAAAGACTGGTTAGAATTTAAAGATATGTACATCTCTCTCATTCACAGCGAACACAGCATTGATGAAATCAATAAGTTTCATTACTTGCGGACATCTCTTCATGGGAGCGCCGCGCTAGTTATTCAAAGTTTAGATTTTAAATCAGAAAATTACACAAATGCTTGGAGATTATTGTGTGAGCGATACGACAATAAACAATTGCTTGTTAATAATCACGTAAAAGCCTTGTTTACTGTTGGATCTATACAAAAGGAATCGAGCGAAGGTATCAGACGTATTATAGATGTAACTAACAAAAATCTACAAGCATTACAGACCTTAAAACAGCCCGTAGAACATTGGGACACGCTAGTTATTTTTATTGTATCGTCAAAATTAGATATGGTTACAAGCAGACACTGGGAAGAGCATAGGAATACTCTAACTGATACTCCATCTTTAAGTGCATTTTTAACATTCCTAAGAAATAGGTCAAACTTGTTAGAAACTCTCGAAGAGTCAAAACATTTTAGGATAGCTCCAGCGAAGCCCGATGATAAAGAAAAGAGCTTCGTTGTCTCTCAGAGTACTGATGATACCAAACAGAATCCAGTAAAGCCATATGTTTGCAAAATATGTAATACAGAGCACTATCTTTATCACTGTGAAGCGTTCAAAGAACTATCTGTACAAGATCGACTACAGAAAGTTAAAGAATGCAAGGTCTGTTTTAATTGTTTGCGACCGGGTCATCAGAACAAAACATGCAAGCTTAGTGGTTGTAAGTACTGTAAAAAGAAGCATAACACACTGATACATGTTCATAATGACACACAAGCGCAAGGACAGTCAACATCGGTTACAGAAAATGTTGTATTATCGGCAAATAATAGACAAAGACAGTTGTCACGACATGTGTTGTTATCCACAGCCCAGGTTTATGCCATGGACTACGAGGGTAAGCCACATCGTGCCAGACTATTACTGGACAATGGTAGCACGGCGAATTTTATAACCCAGGACTTGTCTGGTAAACTAAAATTACCAATTCGTACGGTTAGTTCTAGAGTGACTGGAATAAACAATCAGTCTACGAACCCAACTCAATCTTGCACTCTTCAAATTAGGTCGTCAAATAGTGATTTCACGGTGGACATTGACTGTTTAATTTTGCCAATTATAACTACATCCATACCACATTCTTACATAAATAAACACGATATACCATTGCCATCTGGACTATGTTTAGCTGACCCATCTTTTTACGTTCCTTCTTCTGTTGATATATTAGTGGGGGCGGACATATTTTGGAGTGTTATAGGAACCAATCGCATACAACTAGGTAAACACAACCCTATACTTTTTGAAACAAGGTTTGGTTGGCTTATATCGGGTGCAATACACAAGCCTAGTACTCCGGAAGTATCATGTATGACGATACAAGATGAGACTAATACAACTCTTACACGTTTTTGGGAATTAGACACAATATCACCTAAGTATAATTAGACTCCTGAGGAAAACAAATGTGAACAATTATTTATACAAGGTACGAAGCGCAGCACAGACGGGCGCTTCATAGTTACCATACCACTTAAAGAATCTCCTAAGGTATTAGGAAATTCATACGACATGGCCAAGAGACGCTTTCTATCATTGGAACGTAGGTTTGATAGGGATCCATCGTTTAAACAGCGTTATGTAGCGTTCATGGAAGAATACGAGACCCTGGGACACATGAGTATTTTTGAACATCCATCAAGTTTACGGGATCATTATTATTTGCCACATCATGGTATCGTCCGAGAGAAAAGTACGACAACCAAACTGAGGGTGGTATTCGATGCCTCAGCGGTGACAACTTCAGGAAAATCTTTTAATGAAATTCAGTTTGTTGGCCCGAGAGTGCAAAATGATTTACTATCTATTCTTCTACGCTTCCGTCAGCATAGGTATGTAGTATCGGCTGATATTGAAAAGTTTTTCCGTCAAATCTATGTAACTGATACACAACGGCCTTTACAATTAATTCTATGGAGGTGTGATTCCTCACATGAGCTTAAAACCTACACCTTGAACACCGTCACTTATGGCACCGCTTCAGCACCTTTTCTTACGACGCGATGTCTGAAAAAATTATCCACAGAAACTTCAGACGAAGCTACGCGGCGGGCCATAGCTGACGATTTGTACGTAGATGATTTTCTATCTGGGGGAGACACAATTTCTGATACAATTACACTTTGTCATAGTGTTATCAAAACATTTAATACAGCACAGTTTAATCTAAGAAAATGGCAATCGAATAACATACACATACTTACATCCATAACACAGGATCATAACACACCCGCACATGATACACAAAATACAGTTGAGTTAAGTGCCAATGAATCATCAAAAACATTAGGACTCCATTGGCAATATACATTTGATCAACTCACATTTTCAATCGACATTACAAACACAGATTTAGTCATCACAAAAAGAATCATTCTTTCAATAGTGTCACAAATATTTGATCCATTAGGACTTGTCACACCTTGCATAATAGAAGCAAAACTCCTCATGCAGAAACTATGGGTTAGTAAAAGTTCATGGGACGAGGAGGTACCTGATGATATACGTAAGGTGTGGCTCAATTTCACACATACACTACCTCATCTTAATAATCTAAATATTCCTAGAAGAATTACGTGCGATTCACCCATATCGATTGAATTTCATATATTTACAGACGCATCAGAGAAGGCGTACGGAGCGTGTATCTACGTTCGCTCTGTTAGCACAGATGGGTCGGTTAGTGTGAACCTTTACGCTTCCAAGAGTAAGGTGGCTCCAATTAAGGTCACTACTATACCACGTCTGGAACTCTGTGGTGCCTTGCTGGGAACACGGCTCTGTACAAAGGTACTCAGTTCTGTCACTTTTCAGTCTGTGAACAGAATATTTTGGTGTGATTCCATGATCGTTCTGGGATGGCTTGCTTCATCACCTGCATTGCTTAAGCCATTTGTTAGGAATAGAGTTTCCGAGATACTGGAAGGTTATGGTGATAATGAGTGGCGCTATGTGCCTTCCAAGGATAATCCAGCCGATCTTGTGTCACGGGGGATGAGCGCTGACCAGATAGGCAATACAAGTCTATGGTGGTCAGGACCACAATTTTTGTTACTGGATCCATTGCAATGGCCTACTAAGCCTAATTCAAATAGTAGTAATGTGCTACCAGAAACCGTCACTTTATTACATTCTCAGGATGTTAATTTGAACAAAGATAATCAACTATTTAATTCATTAACTAGCAATTCATCAAATTATTCTAGACTTCAGCGTATCACAGCCTACATACACAGATTTATAAATAATATTAAGAATCCTCGAACACGGTTGTATGGCTCACTAACAAGCTCTGAATTAACTTATGCTTCTGATTTCCTTATTAGAATTGCACAGAATGATTCATTTGAACAAGAGTACCAATTACTTAAATTAGGAAAGGAATTACCTTATAAGAACCGTCTTCTTTCACTATCACCCTACTTAGACAATAACATAATTAGAATCGGAGGAAGGCTTGACAATTCATATTACGATTACAACACAAAACATCCCGTACTTTTAGACAGTAAACACCATTTAACTGTGTTAATTTTTAAATCTTATCATTTGAAACTTTTCCATGCAGGTCCACAACTGTTGCTAGCAACTGTCAGGCACATGTACTGGCCACTAGGTGGTAGAAATTTAGCAAGAAAAACTGTACGTACTTGTATAAAATGTATGAGATTTAAGGGCGAGACCATTCAACCTGAAATGGGCCAATTGCCGAAGGAAAGAGTTCAGTTGGAGTATCCGTTTCTTGAAACAGGCACAGACTATGCTGGTCCCATAATGATTGCTGATCGTAAGGGGAGAGGTTGTCGGCTAATTAAAGCCTATATATGTGTTTTTGTCTGTCTAGCTACAAGGGCGGTCCATCTGGAACTTGTCTCGGACCTTACGAAAGAGGCCTTTATCGCAGCTCTTAACCGTTTTACAGCTCGCAGGGGTAAACCAAAATCTATTTTTTCAGATAATGGGTCTACCTTTGTTGGAACCTTCAACGAGCTTTCTAATATTTTAAAACAGGATTATACATTTGAGATGGCTGAATCAGGTATAAACTTTTCTTTTATTCCTGCATACACGCCACACTTTGGAGGATTGTGGGAGTCGGCAGTCAAATCTGTTAAGCATCACTTACGACGGATATTAGGTTTGACACACTTAACTTACGAGGAACTGTCCACATGTCTTATTCAGGTCGAAGCGATACTGAACTCTCGACCACTCACACCCCTATCCAATGAACCCTCTGACCTTACTCCGCTTACTCCATCTCATTTCCTCATTGGAAGACCACTCATCTCTTTGCCTCATCCACAGATACTCAGCCACAACATCAGCAGCTTGCAGCGGTTCCAGCGCATTGAGTACTTAAAGCAACATTTCTGGAAACGCTTTGCTAATGAATATATTTTCTGGCTACAGCAAAAGACGAAATGGTGTACATCGAGAGGGCAGCTAAAAGAAGGTGCCTTGGTGCTTATTAAAGATAAGTCTACACCACCACTACTATGGCTTCTTGGGAGAGTAGTTCGTCTACTCCCAGGGAGAGATGGCATCGCGAGAGTAGCGGACATCAAGACAAAGAAGGGGATCATTCGTCGGGCTTACAATACAATATGTCCACTACCGACTACTCCATAATATTGAAGACATCTCTTCAACGCCGGGAGTATGTTTGATACTAACTGGCCGGGACGACGGAGGGGTATGAAGGAGACGAAGGGGGAGGGGCCGTCGCCGAGACGAGCAGGCGCCGACCACCGATCGGGAGAGTAATTAGAAAAAACCACCGTTCGATACACACGAGTACTGTACGCGTCGCGACCTACCTCTTGTCAATTTTAATTAATACTGTCCTTCTATTATACTGGTATTCATCTACAGTCCTAGTATATTATTTCCAGAGTTCCCTTACACACGTAGATAGGGTCCTGGAACCTACACAACGCCTTGTTCGACTTAGTCTGTAATTAAAAACTCTTTTCTCTATATTTGCCAATTGATTCGCAGGGTACGGTCTCATTATATTTTTCGTTAGTGGAAATGTTTCATCAGCAACAAAAACATAGGGTAATTCTTCAGTTATTCCTCGGAAGCTCACATTTTGAGGAATATTTAATGTGTCGTTTTGCAATTTTAAACCCAATTTTGAATGATCTAGTATACCACCGTCGCTATTTCTACCATAAGCATCTACATCGACAATGACAAATCTGTATTTAGCATCTGCTACAGCCAGCAGAACGATACTAATTTTTTTTTTATAATTAAAATATATACTTCCACTATTATTTGGAGCTCGTATCTTGAAGTGCTTGCCATCCATGGCACCAATACAATTTGGAAAATTCCATATTTCATCAAAGTCTTTAGCAATTATCTTCCATTGTGCCGTTGTTGGTTTTGGCAGAACGACACGGCCAAGAATATTCCAGATTACACGGCAGGTTTCATGGACTATACAACGAACTGTACTAAATCCCATACGGTAATTGAATGCTAAAGTTTTAAAACTGACTCCTGTTATTAAAAACCTGAAAAGAAACATTATATTTTTAAATATAGCTTAGGTACCTATTAATATTATTAAAAATATTTAAATAATACAAATTTTAAAAAAATGTTATAATTTTGAAAATATAGAATAAATATACCTAGGCACTTTTGATAATCATATTTTAAATCATACAATACGGATTAAGAAACATTATATATACATAATATCACCTGTGTTGCGGGTGCCGGACACATACGTTTAACTAACAAACCATTCATTTATATGTTTAATAAATTATTTTCAGCTCAAGAATGTCTCAAGATGTGGACGAATATCAGAAACAACTATCGAAAAGCGATGAAAAATAGAATAAGCAAAAGTGGTGATTCTGCAAAGCCACAAAGGCCTATAAAACACGAAAGAGAAATCCAATTCTTGAATACATTTTTACAAAATAGAGCGCAGGTATCTAATTTAGATTCTTCTTCCGAGGAGACACAAGATTCTTTCTTGGATTCTCCTCAATCACGGCCACAATCACAAATGTCACATTCAGATTCTCAAAAGTCGCGTCCTCGATCACAAAACATAACCACAGTTGAGATATTAAAAGAATATATAGATTCTAAAAATAACGAAGATGAACATCCTATAGATATATTTTTTAAATCAATGTCTGCTACGCTAAAATCTTTACCGAAAAAGTTGCAATTTCAAGTAAAAAGAGATGTATTGCTTCTTGTTAATAAGGCAGAAATCGAATATTCGGAACTATCAGAAGCACCACAGAATATTGAAACTACAAGATCTATTTATGAACCATCCACATCGAAACAAAAACCTCCTGTGAATCAATCAAACTACACCATGGACGATTTTTCTTATTACACACCCCAAGCAACATCCGTAAATAACGAGGACAACATACAATCAACATTGACATATACTCCAACACCCATACTTAGATGCCAAGACGAAAACATTGAAACCAGTGATTACCAGAATATTGAAACTAGTGAATAGTCCCGGGATATCCCGGAACCGAAAGTACCGGGAAATCCCGGAAATTTGCGTTGTTTTAGGAACCGGAATTTCCAAAACCAAATCCCGGTTCTTTCGGTACTTTCGGCAATTCCACCGACAAGTGTAGAGCCGGAAAGTGTTTTTTCATCAGCTGGGTACCTTTGTAATAAAATAAGATCACGTTTAAGTGATAAGAGTTTGGACGCTCTTATATTTTTAAGATCATTATATAGGCAGGAGAGAAATACTCTAAAAAATAAATAAACAGGTACCTAACCTAGGTTATTGAGTGCCCCCATTGTAACTATAAGAATCAGACCAATGTAATATTGGTCTGAGCAAGTATTCCAAATTTTTATAATTTTATAGGTTGGGTATTTTTATTTATAGTATTGTAAGGATGAATATGTTTAAGTTTTGCAAAAATATTTAAGTTTAAAGTTATATTTTTATTTTATTTTTTCTTAAATATATAATTAGAGTCAAGTTGTTTTAAAGAATTTGTCGATTGAAGTTGTTCCAAACTATTGTTAAATTATTATATAAGGTTAAAATTTAAAAAAATGTTAAGATTATCTAATCAATAAATATTGAGACTGATTAATGCTACGCTAAAACTCCATAGTTCCTTTTTTTTGTAGATGTTACGTAAGTTTTAAATTATAAATTGGTTATGCAGAATTGCAATAAGAGTCATGTTAATTTGTTTGGTAAAGTAAAGATGTTTAATAAATGTTTCTGTTATATATTATGTAGGATTAGGTATAAAAATCATTTAATGTTAAAAAAAATTGCTGGCATAATATTCGTAATTACCAGTAAAATTATCCATACTATAATACTATAATATACTATAATAATATTATAAATGCAAAAGTAACTCTGTCTGTCTGTCTGTCTGTCTGTCTGTCTCGCTTTCCTGCTAAAAGTACTAAACCAATTTAAATGAAATTTGGTACACAGATAGTTTAGAGCCTGAGAAAGGACATAGGCTACTTTTTATCCTGGTAGTATGTTCCCGCGGGATAATTTCCGACCTCCACGCGGGCGAAGCCGCTGGCAAAAGCTAGTACTAAATAAGACTGATTTAGTGTCTATAAAACAAGAAATAAAACGTTTTATTTGATTTGATTAAAATGTTTTTACTTTGCCCTGTCATTTCGTCTTTTTTTCACTTTCTCCGTTTCAACACTTTCAACTCTCTTACAAAGACTTATTAAAGTATCAAAAGTATCGATAGTACCGGGAATCCCGGTTCTTAAGCCAGAAAGTCCCAAAAATCCCAATTCTTTAAAACAGCACCGGTTCTGCATTCCCTAATTGAAACCAATGATTCCCAGAATTCGTATTTTTTTTTTAACTTTTAATTTTTTACCTGCAGCAAAGCTAATGTGATTAAAAATAAAGATATGATTCGAATGTCAACAACAATCGCTCCACGACGACAGTCCTATGACCGGCGCAGCAAGAAATATATTCAGACGAAATAGTAATGCAGTCTGCGATCTGAAGTCACCATTCGAATCATACCTGTACGAGTATATGTGAATTAAAAAATAATAAATATGATTAAACTTATTAAAGTATTTTTTATTACTCACCTCAAGCACACAGACAATCTTTCTTCAACAGGTGAGCGAAATCTTGATTGTTTTTTCTCCATGTAAGGTCGAAGCAAATGAACCAGACTTTCAAAATTTTCATAACTCATTCTATAATAATCATAAAATTTTCATAACGCAATTCATTGAATAAATTGTTGAATTCACCGGACATATATCGTTGCTTCCAAAGGTTGTTCACCCAAAATCTTCTTGATTGATTAGATTTCTCTTCTTCTTCAGCAAGAGTTGCTATGAACACTAGATCCCAGTCCACCATATTAAATACAATTCAGACAACTAGCTTGTAACAACTCTGAGACTGTTATGATGAGAAATACGATATTGAGACGCTTCGGCAAGCTACAGGACGGTGCGGCATCCTTAAGGACGCTTCGTCATCCCTAAGAACGTTGTAGCATGCCAAAGCATAATTGCCGATAGTGTGCGCTTGCATGTAGGATGCCGAAGGATCCTTTTCCTTCCCGATGCCGATAATGGGCGCCGGGCCTTACTCACCCATTCACAAATAATAATAATAGCATCTTCCAGGTTGCTAATTTAAAAATGTTTGTTATATCCAAATTTAAGTAACATTTGATTTAAATGGCACGCAAATGATGTTACATGTTGTTACATACCTCAAAATATTATAATAAACAAAATATTTATAAATTCTTAGGTGCCATTGAATATATTCCTCCAATACTTGGAACAATAGGATACTACAAATGTCATTTTACAAGAAATGAGATGCATTGCTACGACGACAATAAAAATAAATTGTGTGAAAGTACAAAAGACTCTGTTTACATCCATTTCGTCACATGGTTTTGTAGAAATTTAACCAGATATATTATTAGTATTATTTGATTTGATCATTTTTCTAAATTATTATTGATTTGTCATTTTCTCACAATAGTTCTATAAAGGTTTTATTTTATTTGTTGATTTTTTAATGTAATTGTTGAATTTTGTAATCTTTATAGTATGTTAATTTTGCAAGCTGTAATTAATAAATATATCTAATTTTTGAAACATACAAATTTTTATTTAAAAAGTAATTAATTTTGCAAATTGTTCAATATAATTGCTCGTCCCCAGTTAGAGGTATTCCCAAATCAAATCGAAATTATGGTTACCCTACTGGAACATTGTACGAGATGATTTTTTTTTTTGAGATTACTCTTGTTGGAAACTGTTCTGAGGGTAAAACGATATGTCATTCTAATGAGGGTAATCCATACTAATATAATGTAAATGGGAAAGTGTGTACGTCTGTTTGTCCGTCTTTCACGGCAAAACGGAGCGACGAATTGATATGATTTTTTAAGTGGAGATAGTTAAAGGGATGGAGAGTGACATAGGCTACTTTTTGTCTCTTTCTAACCCCCCACTTCCCTAAAATGGGGGGTGGAACGCGCTAATCTCAGGAACTACTGGTTCGAATTGAAAAATTATTTTTGTGTTGGGTAGCCTATTTATTAAGGAAGGCTATAGGCTATTTAACATCACGCTACGATCAAAAGGAGCGGAGCAGCAACAAAAAAATGGATGAATACTGGCAGGCTGCGATGCGACGGGAAGGGTCAGGAGAGCAAGTATTTGACGCGGACGAAGTCGCGGGCAGAAGCTAGTATGCCCTATAAATGGATGTTAACACCGAACTCCTAGCAATTATAGGTAATGAGGTAGGTATCAGCGTTCAAAGTACCGTTACGATTGCGCGGCGACGACTTTTTAGGGTTCCGTTGCCAAATAGCAAAAAACGGAACCCTTATAGATTCGTCATGTCTGTTTGTCTGTCTGTCCGTCCGTATGTCACAGCCACTTTTCTCCGAAACTATAAGAGCTATGCTGTTGAAACTTGGTAAGTAGATGTATTATGTAAACCGCATTAAGATTTTCACACTTAAATAGAAAAAAAAAAAACAATAAATTTTAGGGTTCCCCATACTTAGGGGCCGTTCAAGTATTACGTAAGCACATTTATTACAATTTTTTACTCCCCCATCCCCCTTGTCGTCAAAAGTAAGCAAAGCTCTTACCCCCCCCCCCCCTCCCCATGCTTACGTAAACATTGTTATATGCATTTTTCTTTTAATGTACTCTGTTTTTTTTTTATTGATTCATGAACAGCAGTTATAATTCTGGAAATAAAAAAATCGACTTAGGATCTAATAGGGGACTTTAACGCATATAATATTCATTTAAAATACCGTCAAATCGACAATAGAAACGAAACAATAGGTTGACGGAAGAAATTTAGTCAAGTGAATAGAGCGCGGTTATAAAAAAATATACCCGTAGTACCCGTAGAAGTATGGAAGTGTTTAAAAGAAGATGGATGTACGTGGCTGACATAATTCTTCAATAAGTTGTTGCATGAAGGAGGGATCCCACAAGAACGGTGCAATAGTTCGCTAGTGCGTATCTTTAAGAATAAAGGTGATGTACAGGACTGCAACAACTACCGAGGTATTAAGCTCATGTCACATAGTATGAAGGTATGGGAAAAAGACTGCGAGAGGAGAGTGAGATTACCCCGAATCAGTTTGAGTTTATGCCAGGGCGAGGAACAATGGACGGCACTTTTGCACTCCGGCAATTGTGCGAGAAGCACAGACGTGCACGCAAAGACTTGCACATGATGTTCATTGATCTGGAAAAAGCGTATGATAGGGTACCTCGGGATGTGATGTGGCGGGCTTTGAAAAGAAAGGGTTGCCTGGGAAGTATTTAGAGTTAATTCTAAATACTTCCCAGGCAACCCTATGGCTATGTACAGTCAACTCGTACATACGTCCAGTCGGCTGCTGGCAATACCGACGAGTTCAATGTGGCTGTACCAGGGATCGGCTCTAAGTCCTTACCTCTTCCTGTTGATCATGGACGCTCTGACGTCGGACATACAGGAAGAGGCACCCTGGTGCATGCTGTTTGCCAATGACATTGTTCTTGTCGGTGAAGATGTGTCCGAGATCCAGAGCAGATTGGAGAAGTGGCAACAGAAGCTCGAGAATGTTGGCTTGAAAATCAACAGAACCAAAACCGAATATATTTTCTGCGATTTCGGCGGTCTCTCCAGCTCTGGAACCATAGCTTGATGGTGTGCTTCTCTCGGTCTGCTCCGACTTTTGGTATCTCGGTTCACTCGTGCAAAGCAATGGCGAAGTAGATCGGACGGTTAAGCACAGAATAAACACTGGATGGATGAAATGGCGGCAGGTCACAGGAACAATCTGCGACTCCCAATCCCCCTTAAACTTAAGGGGATGATCTATAAAACCATGGTCAGACCTGCTGTCTTGTAAGGGTCAAAATGTTGGGCGTTACAAGGGATGAATGAAAGGCAATTGCATGCAGCTGAGATGAGAATGTTAAGAGGGATGTGTAGTGTTACACGAATGGATACAATAACAAATGAGGGCATAAGATGAAGTCTAAAAGTGACACCAATAATTGAAAAATTGTGTGGGAATCGATTGTCATGGTATGGTCACGTGATACCGCGAAATGAGAAAAATGTCGTGAGGAAAATATTGAGTATGAATGTCAATGGCTTTAAGATAGAGGGCCCAAAGAAACGCTGGATGAACTGTGTGAATTATGATATGGATAGAAAGGGAGGGACTACTGAGATGACGACTAGAAGTGTGGAAGAAAAAGAAATATTGCGCCGACCGCAAATAAATTGGAATAAGGGCCGGAGAATGATGAATAGAGCGCGGTAGGTAATTTCCCTACTGGGTTCTAAGCCTAAACGTCTACATTATGTGTGGGAATCTCCGAAAATGCGTTTCATTTTCACACAAAGACAATGTGTCGGTTACCATAAGTGTAAAAAAGTGAATAACTACTGCTTACGTAATCACCATCTAGACTCCCCCACCCCCCATGTCATCAAAAATAAGCAAATCAAAGACCCCCCCGCCCCCCTATAGTGTTTACGTAATACTTGAACGGCCCCTTAGAACTGAAACTCAAAAATTTTTTTTTCGTCATACCCATACGTGTGGGGTATCTATGAATAGGTCTTTAAAAATGGTATTGAGGTTTCTAATATCATTTTTTTCTAAACTGAATAGTTTGCGCGAGAGACACTTCCAAAGTGGTAAAATGAGTGTGTGTGTGTGTGTGTGTGTGTCCCGTAACTTCTAAAATAAGAGAATGATAAAACTAAAAAAAATATATGATGTACATAACCATGTAAACTTCCACAGAAAATTGGTTTGAACGAGATCTAGTAAGTAGTTTTTTTAATACGTCATAAATCGTAAACAGCAATTTACCTTTCATTCAATCAACTCAAATATAAAAATAAAAAAAAAACACTTAATTTCATAAACATAAACCTTATGCATAAACCGAGAATACCTACAGGTTTGTACGGAACCCTCAGTGCGCGAGTCCGACTCGCACTTGGCCGGTTTTTTGTTTTGGACTGATATCTTCTGTTTAACTAAACTTTAGTATTATTTTTTGCTTTAGTTAGTTTTGACAAATTAAGACCTTCCTTCTTGTAACAGTTTTACGGCATAAAGTCTTAAGATTAAAGAAATAATCAACAACAAAGAAACGATAAGTGCACGATTGCGTGGCCATAACTCCCAAGGTGAATATTTCATAAAATATTGATCTAGAGCATATAATTCTTTTTTCGACAATTGTTGACAAATTCAGTATTCAATTGACAAAAAGAATTAGATCTCTAGCCCAAGTAGTTGCTGAGATCTCCATGGCCGCGCAATCCTCCACGTCCGTGACGTTACGTTCGCGCGGCCAACTTAACCCTTTGTAGACTCGTGTGACATTTCTGTAACAAACCTCAATAATGCCGCTAAAATAGATACTAAACATTTTAGTACATTCAAATCAGTGTCACTACATTGTAACATATTACACCAGCGTCACTCGTACGGAGTGATCGTGTTAGCGTTGTCCTTGACGAACTAGCTATCCGCGCATCATACGTAGTCGCCTACTATACAGTTATTGCGTGCACGCGCACCGCGCGCTGCGCCCATTACGTTACGTTTTTATGCGACGAATGATTTCTGTTAATGATAATGTCTGACAGCGAGAAGGAAGAAGCCTATTCAAATATAAGTGACCGTAACTTAGGAAAAGCCAACAGAGTGTCAGACCCAACCCAATGCAACAATACAATTGAACAAAACTCGATGGAAGTACAATTAAATAATTTTGAAGTTTCAATACCTAGTAAACGCGGGCGAGAAGAAGACGATATGGATTGGACGGTGGTCGGTCGTAACGGGAAAAAAGTTAAGGAGGACAGCTATAAAATTGAAGTCTACGTATCAAGTTCAGAAAAGCTGCCTAAGCAGTTCAGTTTAGCAAAGATATTTAAAGAGCAAGGCATATGTGACACGATAAAAATTAAATACACAAACCCATACAGAATAAGAATAGAGTTTAATAATGATTTAAGTGCTGAGAAATTTATTAATTGCGACAAATTCACATCAATGGGATGGAGAATTTTTAGATCCATGGAAGTTGGTTATTCCTACGGCATAATTAGGAATGTTGATTTAGATCTGAGTGAGGAGCAAATACGAGATGATATTGTGTGCCCAAGCCCAGCGGAACTTGTCTCTCTGAAACGTCTTAACCGACGAGACGAAAATGGAGTGAATTGGATTCCATCAGAAACTGTCCGATTATGTTTCAAGGGTCACTTTTTGCCAGCGTACGTATTTGTGGGCAACCTCAAAATTAACATTGAAAAGTATGTGTATTCAGTATCACAATGTTCTCGCTGCTGGAAACTGGGTCACATCTTAAAGAAATGTGTTAGCAAGGTGGTGTGTCCAAAATGTAGTGGAGATCATCCAAACTGTGACACGAAGATGTTGAGGTGTCCTAATTGCTCAGGCGATCACATTGCGATGTCCAAAGAATGCCCGTCCTATAAGAAAGAAAGGAAAATCCGTCTTATCATGGCCGACTTTAACTGTACATATCGCAGGGCCCTGACAATGTATCCTGCTTCGGATTCACCATCTAACTCACCACCCCCGGCATCCCGTATTGTAACAAAACCTTCAACTGATAAGCCAATGGAACAATACCCAGTGAACCCCACCTTCGTCAATGTCATAAAAGAAGCACCACGCCAGCAGCAACCATATAAGCCGAAAACTACTCCAAAGAAAAATGGGCAAAATGCGAAAAATATACGGAAGAATTTTAACTTTAAAAATTGGGAATTCACACACTCCGATGAGGAATCAGAAAGCAGCGAAGCTAAAAATAGCACTAAGTCCAGGAAGCCGTCTACAAAACAAATCCCGGAGGGTAACGTTACAATTAGAGAACTATTTAAAAAAATAAAAGAAGTAATTTTTACCAAAAGAGACACAATTTCTGTTAAAATCAAAAGTATCGTTAAAATATGTACTGAGTGGTTATTTATCTGGGTAGTGGGTAGTATGTCAGAGTGGTCATTATTCAAAAGGTTATTTGACTTTTCACTCCCCTCTGACAATGAATAGGCAAACTAAAAATAATTACTTGAACATTATACAATGGAACTGTCAAAGTCTTAAACCTAAGTTGCGTAGTTTCGAAAATCTACTAGTATTAGAAAAAATCCACGTTGCTGCCCTCAGTGAAACTTGGTTAGAGCCCGAGTCAGAACTTAGATTAAAAAATTATAATGTTTACCGCAATGATCGATCAGATGGCTACGGAGGCGTAGCATTAATAGTTCATAATTCCATAAAATCCAGTAAAAAATTTTTTAATTACCCAAATTCAGGAATACAAACACTACGAATTGAATTGTTCAATTGTAACGACATTAAAACTATAATAGCAATTTATTGCCCTTCTTCGGTGACGACATCAGCGAGTGACTGGGACTGTGTATTATCTCAAGACAACAGTAAAACTCTGATACTGGGTGATATTAATGGACACCATAGTAATTGGTCTTACAAAACAGACCATCGCGGTAATCAATTATTTGACTCCTTGTCTGACAACAATTTCGTAGTATTGAATGATGGAAGCCCGACCAGAATAAAACTAGTAAATGGCGTGGTTCAAAAATCCTCCCCTGATCTATCTCTAGCGTCATCAGATATCGCTGTTAAATTTGACTGGTTAGTGACAAACGAATCATTAGGCAGCGACCACTTAATGATAAAAATTAAATCTAGTTTAGGTACTGAATCACGACGATGTGAAACGAAGCACCGAAATTACAAAACTGCCAATTGGAACTTATACAAAGACACAGCACAAACTTTGTTTGACAACTTTATACATTCAGATGATCTGCAAAGGTCATATGATTTATTTGAACAACTAATTAACACAGCGGCAGATAAACACATTCCATACTATAAATTATATAATGGGCCTACCTCCATTTTCCGTCCGAAACCCTATTGGAATCCCTCGTTATCTAAGTCCGTTGCCATTCGCCGTCGCGCACTTGCTATCTTCCGTCGGAACCCTATAGCCGAGAACTACGATGATTTAAAAAAGAGAATTAATGAGTCCGAAAAACAAATTAGTTCCGCCAGCCGATCGTCCTTCCGTGAATATTGCTCGACTTTAAATCACCAGGTTACTGCTTCAGAAATGTGGCACAAACTACGATGGATGAAGGGATACATCTCACCTAGGGTCTATATCGATAAATCTAATGTTGAGAATCTTCTCACGTCTTTAACGCCGGATTCTGTTGGTCAGTCTACCCCACTTTTTACTTCATGCAATACAAAACTTGACGCACCCTTTTCTAAACAAGAATTATTAAAATCAATTAAATTGAAAAACAACACACCTGGCAAAGACAATATATCATACAGTATGATAAAACATCTCCCGGACAATGCAAAAAATATTCTACTATCTCTATTCAACTTATGTTTTCTCCACGGATTTGTTCCCAAACAATGGCGGCAAATAAACATCGTGCCTATTCCTAAACACGCTCAAAGTGCCTCAGAATCTACTAAACTTCGACCTATTTCTATGATGTCTTGTATTTGCAAGACTTTCCATTATATGTTATTGCACAGAATTGAATGGTATTTAGAACATAATAAAATATTCTCTGATAGTACAGTGGGTTTTAGAAAGTGCCGATCTAGTTTAGATAGTCTTTCTAACCTAGCATCTAGAATAACGACGGGATTTTCGGAGGGATTACATACTGTAGGTTGCTTCATAGACATAGAAAATGCTTATAATAATATTGAAGTTGTCCCCCTGCTGCGGTACATGAATGAAACATTACATATCGGATCAAAAGTTTGTACATATTTGTGGAACTTCCTCCAAGACAGGCAATTAAGTATTTCTATGGATGATAATGTTTCAATGAGCAGAAACACAGGACGCGGCCTGGCTCAGGGTGACCCCCTGTCACCCCTATTGTTTAACGTTGCTACTGTCCCTATTTGTAAAACTATAAATGAAGTTCATGTAGCTCAATATGCT
The DNA here is from genome assembly GCA_932294355.1 of Aporophyla lueneburgensis. Taxonomy (NCBI): domain Eukaryota; kingdom Metazoa; phylum Arthropoda; class Insecta; order Lepidoptera; family Noctuidae; genus Aporophyla; species Aporophyla lueneburgensis. The sequence continues at coordinate 11,242,549 of OW028746.1, read as the reverse complement.
GATGATTTCGTTTTATACACCGCCGACCATAACTGTAACTCGGCTTCGCTAAAGTTACAGAGGGCTCTGGACAAATTTAATCATATTATTACAAGTTTAGGCCTCGACATATCCACGTCGAAAAGTAAAGTATGTGTATTCAAAAGAGGTTATAAAAGAGAAAATGTCAACCTATATATCAATCAATCGCCCTTAGAAGTAGTTGATAGTGTAAAATATTTGGGACTATGGTTTGATTTTAGACTTATCTGGAGAAGACATATTAATGAATTAAGGGAAAAACTTCTTAAGTTTGTCAATATTTTTAGAATGCTAGCTGGTTCTGGCTGGGGCCTGCACCCTACCCATCTTAGGCGTGTATACATAGCTACCGTAAGAAGCCGCTTAGATTATGGATGTACTCTTTATGGCAACGGCAGTCGTACACATCTGCTAAAACTAGAAAGGATACAGAATCTATGTTTACGAACAATAGGTGGTTTTATTAAGAGCACACCTATACATATTATGGAAAATGAATTATGTGTTGCGCCTCTGCATATCCGTCGGCAATACCTTGGAAGTAAATTCTGGTTGAAATGCAAATCCTTTAAAAATAATGTCACTATTAATATACTCGAACACCTGTCAGCGCTGTGTTCGCACCGCTACTGGAGATACAAAACAAAACCTGTTTTAGTTACGATCCATGACTCACTTAAATACGAACGCGTTTACAGTAGTGTCATGTTAGAAATGTTTAGTTTACCCACATGGGTCAGCAACGTGGATCTAGACGATAATATAATTCCAACTATTGATGGTATTGACCAAGCCAAAAAAGAGTACAATGCTTGTCAATTAAAAGTTCTCTGTGATAGATATCTACAAATAAATTATACCGGTCAATATACAATTTATACTGATGCGTCTATCACTAATAATGAAATTGGTGTTGCTTTTTTTGATTCGGTTACAAATACCTCGATGAAACTTAAAATTGAATCTGTAATCTCAATAATGCATGCAGAATTGATAGCAATTTTAGAGGCACTGTCCTATATTGACTCAATTGCATGTTCTGAGTTTTTAATTGTATCTGATTGTCGTAGTGCCTTACAGTTATTGAAACGATGCACCTTACCCAAACGGGGAATTCCCATTGCTTATGTCATATTGGATACGTTGTGTAAACTTAAAAGTAAAAATAAAAATGTTATAATACAGTGGGTGCCTTCTCATATTGGCATTGAAGGCAATGAGATGGTCGACCGATCCGCTAAAGAGGCATCAACCGAAGGTGAAAAGTTTTCTTGTATCCCGTATCACACCGAACTTTACGGTACAATAAAACGCCTTTGCTATGACAGCTGGCAGGAATATTTCAACGAAAGGAGCCGCAGTAAAGGTATATGGTATGCCACTATACAGCCGAGCGTCTTTAAAAGTACCTGGATAGACACTGCCAATATGGGAAGGCAAACAATCATAACAGCACTGCGACTTCGCTCCGGACACATACCCTTAAATAAATTTGCATTTCTCATGGGTAAAGTTAACTCACCAAATTGTGTGGAATGCGACATGATTGAAGACGTGTACCATATCATCATGGAATGTGTCCGGAACGAACCGGAAAGACGAGATTTGTTAATAATGTATTACAGTATGTGCGAGACTGGGGTATGTAACAGCGTCCTTGCTGCTCCTGCTTCGGAAGCAGCAAGGATGCCGTACAGACTCGTAAACATAGGTATTAAACGCAGAGGTAGTCTAAGATAATTTTAAATAATTTTAAGTTGTGTACGTTAAGTTGATTTGTAACGATGAGGGTGGCATAATCTGTCTAGATTAAAACCCTCTTTAAATAAATAAAGATTTAAAAAAAAAAAACATATTACACCGAACATTTTAGTAACAAATAAAAATCATAGATGGCGTAACTTGTTGATTTTAGCGAGTTTAAATTTCGTTTGTAGACGAAAGTCACAAGTTGTAACTCGTTGAAAGTTTGAATTTTATAAAAATATACTAAAAGTGTATAAAATTGTATTGTTTTCGTCGAAATCTATAGGTAAGTGAATGATTTTGTTCATATTTTGTTACCGAAGCATATTTTAGCTTTTTATGTGAAAAACGTAGCTTTATATGTTTGTAACATTTCTGTTACATTGAGTGATGATAGAAATTTTAATTGAAACTAATGTGGATATTGATGTAAAATTATGTCATACTATTTCATAATGGGGTCAAACTCACTGAGGGATACCGCCTAATTTACTTGAGCTTGAGACGCCAATTTAATTCTCTTTGTATTTTTTCCCCAAAAGAGTTAATAACTTTTATTACTGAACAAACAAATCACTACATAATACAAAAGCATCCTAACCAATCCTTTCAAATTACCGATACCGAAATCCAGCACTTTATTGGTGTAACTTATATGATGTCACTAGCTTCTGCCCGCGACTTCGTCCGCGTTAAATTTCTTGTTCCCATGACCCTTCTCGTCGCGTCAAATCACCTACCCGTGCAATTTCCCCCTTTTTTGCAACATTTTCATTACTGCGCCGCTCCTCTTGATTGTAGCGTAATGTTATATAGCCTCTAACCTTTTTCGATAAATAGGCTACCCAACACAAAAATAATTTTTCAATTCGGACCAGTAGTTCCCGAGATTACCGCGTTCAATCAAACAAACAAACAAATTCTTCAGCTTTATAATATTAGTATAGATACAATTGCCAAGAGTAACCAGTCATTGGAGCACATCTGTCGGTACACCCATGATTCGAGAAATAATGCCTAAACGAAAGTTTGAAAAAATGAGAAAGTATATCCATTTCAATGACAATTCTAATTTATCGCCACGTAATACAACGAATGGTCGGGAGTCGATTGCAGACTCCCGGCCACCGTAGTAGGCGCAAGCTTGCGGGTGGCGAGCAATGGGTAGCTCGCCGCCCGGTAAGGACCAAGCTCGGGTCGACGGCGCGCAGTGTTCCACGCGCGCCTCAAAGAGATGTCAGCAGCAGTGTAAGGGTCTACTAGGACCGATGCCTGCCGGGGTCGCGTGATTGTTCGAAAGAGATACCGTGACCCTGGCACATGGGCACCTGATGGAACACGGGTGGGTTTTAGTCAGTAAAAGTTTGACACGCCCTCCCGCTCCACCCAGAGCGGGAGAAGTCATTTGATGATTGCCCATGCTGAAAAAAAAATACAACGAATGGTGACAAGCTTTTCAAAATTAGACTTATCGTAGAAATTTTGAATACGACTTTTAGTGCGGTTCCATTGGAGGCATACCTTTGTGTTGACGAACAGATTTGCTACACTAAGGCAAGAAGTAATTTGAAAAGATATAATTTTTGTACTAAGTGGGGTCTCAGGTTTCGCCTATAAAATTGAACCTGAAACAGGAGCTGAAAATGTTGTGCTCCCCGATGAACCAGATTTAGGAGCATCTTCTAAAATAGTAGTCAGAATGGCGCGGGGTATACCTAGACATCAGAATTGTCAACTTTATTTTGATAATTACTTTACTTCCTTGTCATTACTGGAGTACTTAGCTAAAGAGGGTACATATATTGAGTCTTGGGACATTACGACGCAATCGCATTCCAGATTGCAAACTACCCGCTGACAAGGAAGTAATAAAAAAAGAATGCGGATGAAATAATTGTTTTAGATCCTTCCATACCACTTAAGTAGATTTTGTTGTAGTTTAACTCAATGTTACAGTAATGTTACACTCCCTAAAATGTCAAATAAATAAGTAATTATAAATATTTTTGAACTTTTGAGAAATATGTGTTTTGTTATTTGTGTAAACCTGTCATATGCCAAAGTCATTTAAAATTTTATGATTTTGGGCTACAAAGGGTTAAAACCCTTATAACTTCTTAATTTCTATAGTTCAGATTGATAGTCTAAGACTGATGGATATGAAAATAGCCAATAGAGTTGTAATAATTTTGCTGGCACCGTTAACTGGTGGCGCCGCTATGGTACTTCAGTCAAATAATACCTAGTCACAAAACGTCTCTTTCGCAATATGTCTACTTGTCCTAAAATGCTTCTTTCTTTCATAATGTCGTTTTCGCAGACTGTCGCTTTAGCAGAATGACTCTTTCTCAAAAAGTCGCTTTCTCACTAAGCCTCTTTCGCAAAATGTCGCAATAGTAACTTAGAATAAAAATTAGCCTGGTTTAAAAAAAAGGTTGATTTTCCAATCATCTATTTTTTTAATTATGTGACAGCACTTCGAAAAACCTTATAAACGTATGTCTCATTAGCAGCGATCGGAGTAGTTAGATCGAAATGGGATCAATGAACTGGCACGTATATATCAGTATGGATATGCCTCCAGGATTCCGGGGTTCTGAAATTAATTTCAAATGTTGTAATGTGTAGAATAAAGAACACATCAATATGAATAAGAAATGTTTAACCCTTTCGCTGTCTTTTTAATAGTATATAGGTGATCGACCTTCTACAGTAAGAAAAAAACAATTTTAAATGTTTATCTATCGCTTTCTATAAATTTCTAATGTAGTTAGTTAGTTTCACTTAGTTAGTTTACGTTTGATTCAATCCCGTAAGTACCAAAATGAAATCCCGGAAAAAAGGCTTATCCATGTTGTGATTTCTATGACTATTCACGATGCGAGTGCGTAAAATCAGTCTACCTACTCCGATCACTGCTCATTAGGTATGTCAAGACTTCTAAACAGAGAACTTGTCATTTGAGTTAAAACTTGGATCGAGAAATTAAATATATCAGTAATCATAAGGCCATAGAACACTATATTCCGTGATTACTAATATAATAAGAGCAGAACAAATAAAAGTGGAAGTGCTTTAAGGCTTATTCAGACCGGCGCGACGCGACAGCGCGACGCGATTCTTGTAGAACAATTTCCATGAAGTTCACATAAAAATTGTTCTACGAGTGTCGCGTCGCGTTGCCGCGTCGCGCCGGTTTGTAGGAGGCTTTATGGCGGTGCGTAAATACAGTAAATAGACTGGACTGTAATGATTCATTGTCATTAGACCAAACAGGAAAATAAGTGGCAACTATTACATTACATAGTATTAGGAATAAATTGTAAATCTTGTAAACATTTAATAAGGAATTGCAAGAAACCACTTTTTTAAACCTGGCTAATTTTTATTCTAAGTTACTAACGCAACATTTTGCAAAAGTCATTCTGCAAGAGGCATTGTGAGAAAGCGACCTTTTGAGAAAGGGTCATTCTGCAAAAGCGACACTACGATAGCGACAAAGATACATTTTGCGAAAGAAACGTTTTGCGACTACCTAAGCCAAATAGTAGGGTAGTGGCCTAGTTTCTAAGATGTGCGTGTGGATTGAGAGATCTTTCGAAAAACTCTTCCAATCCCAACCAAATTATAAGAGGATTTAGGAAATAATTGTGAAAACTTCATGGTAAGGTAAAAAATTTGTGAGACCTAAACAAAGAAAGTTAGAACTCATTAGCTGGATCTCTCAATCTGGACAACTGAAGAAAAAGCCATAACGCATATCCAAGAATATACTGCCTATGTGTTTATAATTTGCATTTTAATTAATTTTGAAGGATTTGTGAAATCTGCTAAACAAAATTACTATTCGTTTCAAAGGCACGTTTAAGATTTATAACGGTTTATATGGATCGCTCATAGTGGACAATTTTCAGTTGAGTGATCTTGTAAAACACGACCTAATACTGAAAAAGTATGAATAATTATCATGTTTATTGCAAATTATGCTTCTGGGAAAATTTGTGAAACAAAAATCGTGATTGAAATCTTGGTGGTTCAAGAGAAAATGAAAATCTTGTTTTTTTGTCGATCGTCCCAACTGAGAGAATGAGGATCAATTCGACAAAAAGATATAGCAATTTTGAATACTACATCGAATCTATACTAATACTAGCTTCTGCCCGCGACTTCGTTCGCGTCAAATTTTTGCTCTCCTGACCTTTCCCGTCGCATCGATTTGCCTGCTGGTTTTCGTCCATTTTTCGTTGCTGCTCGCTCCTTTTGAGTTATAGTGAGTCAACCTTAAAAGATAGACATATGCTCTCGCGGAATTTTTTTTAAAACTTTTTAAAAGGAACAACTCCGTCATACATGATTTTTGCGTTACTTTAACCGTTTACGCAGCGCACGCAACGGAAACTCTCAAAAGGAATAAATTTCCCCCGTTTTTGCGACATTTTTCATTACTGCTCCGCTCCTCTTAGTTGTAGCGTGATGTTATATAGCCTATAGCCTCCCTCGATAAATAGCCTATTTATCGAGGAAGGCTATAGGCTATATAACATCACGCTATAATCAAGAGAAGCGGAGCAGTAATGAAAAATGTTGCAAAAACGGGGAAAATCGCACGGGTAGGCGAATCGACGCGACGGGAAGGGTGGGGGAACACGAAATTTAACGCGGACAAAGTCGCGGGCAGAAGCTAGTACAATATAAATAACTGAGTTAATTTCTTTTTGAATCAATCAAATCCATCGAGAAATTACGGAGATATTAAATTTTTATGAAACGGAGTTTTAAAACGCACGCCGGCCGCGCGGATCATGTGATGACGTCACGAGCTACGATCGCCCGCCACCCGCCGTACTGCTTTGTTATTATTTGCGGAGTAAAGACGTTGTTTCTTGTTTTTTATAATAGATTCTTTAAGTTTTATAGAGATAAAAAAACAACAAATGATTACTTTAAGTTTTAACGAGATTTCAATATAGATATAGGTAGATAGGAAACATGGAAGTCGGATTTACCAAGGCCCAGTCGGACAATCTAGCGAAGATTGATTCGTTTATGATTGCAGATTAAAAAAAAACAATTTATTCCAGTGCACAGATACGATGAGATAAAATGACAAGATAAGTAGATTTGCTTTCGTCTACAGTTCTTGATCCACTAAGTACCTATACGTACGCAGTAGGGAATGCAGAACCGGTGCTGTTTTAAAGAACCGGGATTTTTGGGACCGTCTGGCTTAAGAACCGGGATTCCCGGTACTATCGATACTTTTGATACTTTAATAAGTCTTTGTAAGAGAGTTGAAAGTGTTAAAACGGAGAAAGTAAAAAAAAGACGAAATGACAGGGCAAAGTAAAAACATTTTAATCAAATCAAATAAAACGTTTCATTTCTTGTTTTATAGACACTAAATCAGTCTTATTTAGTATAATTTTACTGGTAATTACGCATATTATGCCAGCAACATTTTTTAACATTAAATGATTTTTGTACCTAATCCTACATACTATATAACAGAAACATTTATTAAACATCTTTACTTTACCAAACAAATTAACATGACTCTTATTGCAATTCTGCATAACCAAATTATAATTTAAAACTTACGTAACATCTACAAAAAAAGGAACTATGGAGTTTTAGCGTAGCATTAATCGGTCTCAATATTTATTGATTAGATAATCTTAACAAACATTTTATTTTTTATTTTAACCTTATATAATAATTCAACAATAGTTTGGAACAACTTCAATCGACAAATTCTTTAAATCAACTTGACTCTAATTATACATATAAAAAAAAATAAAATAAAAATATAACTTTAAACTTAAATATTTTTGCAAAACTTAAACATAGATATTCATCCTTACAATAATATAAATAAAAATACCCAACCTATAAAATTATAAAAATTTGGAATACTTGCTCAGACCAATATTACATTGGTCTGATTCTTATAGTTACAATGGGGGCACTCAATAACCTAGGTTAGGTGGTAGCTAGGTAGTATAGTAACAGTGCAGCGGCCGGATTTTAGGCAGTAAAATTAGAAATTAGAATTCTAAACGCGAAGTATCTTTTGCCGAAAGTACCGAAAGAACCGGGATTTGGTTTTGGAAATTCCGGTTCCTAAAACAACGGAAATTTCCGGGATTTCCCGATACTTTCGGTTCCGGGATTTCCCGGGACTATTCACTAGTACGCAGGTACTTAGGTTAGGTACTAGGCAGGTACTACGTTTTAGAAATTATTTTGATTTGGCAGGTAGGTACCTTTTTCGTGTTTCTACAGTGTTTAGGCAACTCTCTACCTATTTTAAATATTATTTCTTACTAGTTTCTACCCGCGACTTCATCCGCGTAAAATTTCCTGCTCCCCCAACCCATCCCGTCGCATCGAATCGCCTACCTGTGCGAGGTCTTTGTATGCGTGACGTTTTTCTTTGTGCTCGGCTCCTAAGGATCCTAGCGTGACATTATATATAAGGTGTATCTATTCATACACGAAATATTTTAAGGGGTACATCTGTAGGTGGTAAAGAAGCTATAGAAGCTAAAAGAAAATTTGTATCTAAGCGTTTTTGAATTTTCGTAATTATTATAATTTTAAAACTACTTGAGACTTTTGCATAAAACCTTTACTCCAAATTCTATGAATGGCCCACCTGACGCTGCGAGGGCGACGACCGGACGGCACGAGCATGGCCGCGGTGTCTCGGGCCGTAAAAAATAAGAAGGAGCCAGTATTTCTTATGTGCGTCAAATAATTTATAAATATTAAATTTAAAAAAAAACCCTCAGAATTTTTTTTTTTTTCGTTGCTATAGCTTCTTTACCACCTACAGGTGTACCTCTTAAAATATTTCGTGTATGAATAGATACACCTTATATAAGTCTATAGCCTTCCTCGATAAATGGGCTATCCAACACTAAACGTACTTAACTGTTCAGCTTTTACTTGTGTGCGCTACGCAATGATTTTTTTGAGAGACGAAGACGCGCGCAATGGGCAGCCTGGACGTGTTTTATATGGAATTTTTCACTTTTTCTTCGAAAAATAAAAAAAATATTACCCTCGTGTTGAGATTTATATGTGAGGCGGTTATAAAGGGGGTCGAAAATTTCATTATTTTTGCGATACGACACGCCATTTTCAAGATATAAGCAAAAGAAGTTTTTTTGTTTTCCTTTACTTTTGCTTATATCTTGAAAATGGCGTGTCGTATCGCAAAAATATTGGAATTTTCGACCCTCTTAGTAAACCCCTGCACATTGAAATCTCAACACGTGGGGAATATTTTATTTTTATTTTTCAAACAAAAGTGAAAAATTCCATATAAAACACGTCCAGGCTGCCCCCTAGAACACGCCTTCGTCTTTCAAAAAATTAATTGCGTAGCGCACACAAGTACAACGTTGCGAAACCAAAAGAAAAAAAAAATACCACGTTGAGTCGCGATTGTCAAATTCGATTTTAGTCGTGTCAAAATATTTCTAAATTTAGATATTGTTTCTTACAGAAGAGCGTTACAATTCTCATAGCCAAAAGTAAGGAATTTTAGAGATAGTTTAGTTCGTGTACAACAGAATCGGCAACATTATCTTTCCGGACAAATTTTGAATTGAAATGCAGTAGTACTTTTAGTTAAGGGGACATGGGGCGTCACTCCTCATGAAAGTACACCACTTCTTTCTATTTTTGGGTCTTTTGGGACACAAAATAACAATTTGTCCGGTGTAGCAACACTTGTATTTTCGCATCGTGGCACGATACAATATTTTAAGAAGACATTATTCGTTTAAATGTACTGCGAGTCACGTAACTAAAGGCAGAAAGAACGTGCGCGGCGGTACCGCGGACGCGAACGTGGAAGATGACGTCATCAACGAATTGTGCGTATTGGCGAGCGTTTTTGAAAATGCAAAATTAAAACCGCTCTAACTTCGTCATTTTTGGTCCAATTTTAATAATTCTTTCACTGAAATAATTGGTTTAGGTATGACTGTATTTCTACATATTTAACTAAAATCGTCGCTGATCCTCATTATCCATACTTCCATACTATCCATACTTCCATACTAATCCATACTTCAATACTAATTACTAATTTAATAATTACTAATATTACTAATTTACTAATATTTACTAATTTTACTAATATTTACTAATTTTACTAATATTTACTAATATTTTACTAATCCATACTATAATATTATAAATGCAAAAGTAACTCTGTCTGTCTGTCTGTCTCGCTTTCCTGTTAAAACGACTGAACCGATTTAAATGAAATTTGGTACACAGATAGTTTAGAGCCTGAGAAAGGACATAGGCTACTTTTTATCCCGGTAGTATGTTCCCGCGGGATAATTTCCGACCTCCACGCGGGCGAAGCCGCTGGCAAAAGCTAGTATTTAATAAACCAAAACTTATAGGTAGAAGGTCACCAGAAATTGTGAAAAATGTTGTAAAGTAGGGTGACCAAAAATGTTGGTCACCCTACTCAACGTTTTCCTCAAGGATTGTAAAAAATGATTTATCTTTTTATGTATAACACTTATAGGGACGAGTGATTCGTCAAATTTTAGTACAACATTTTTCACAATTTCTGATGTATCTACCTTCTACCTATAAGTTTTGGTTTATTAATTATAGTTCAAAATAATGATCTCTCAGTTGGGACGATCGACAAAAAACAAGATTTTCATTTTCTCTTGAACCACCAAGATTTCAATCACGATTTTTGTTTCACAAATTTTCCCAGAAGCATAATTTGCAATAAACATGATAATTATTCATACTTTTTCAGTATTAGGTCGTGTTTTACAAGATCACTCAACTGAAAATTGTCCACTATGAGTGATCCATATAAACCGTTATAAATCTTAAACGTGCCTCTGAAACGAATCGAAATTTTGTTTAGCAGCTTTCACAAATCCTTCACAATTAATTAAAATGCAAATTATAAACACATAGGCAGTATATTCTTGGATACGCGTTATGGCTTTTTCTTCAGTTGTCCAGATTGAGAGATCCAGTTAATGAGATCTAACTTTCTTTGTTTAGGTTTCACAAATTTTAATGTCCGTTACCACCGCGCGGCCAACTCTTAAAATTTGAAGAAATTTTAGGAATTAGTTGTAATTTGTTACAATACACACCTCTTTTCCTGGGGGCCGATTCTACTAACAAATTTGTGCAAAAATCGCAATAGCACCGCGACTGGATCACGACTTTTAAGGGTTTTCTCATTCTACTAATGACCAACGATCCAACTGCGGCTACGTGTCAGTGGACGCCAACGATCGATCGAAACAATGTAAAAATCTATTCTGCTAACAAAGTCGTACATGAGCGTGACGTTTAGTCACATTCTGCTATTATTTTGACACTCGTCCTAATCGAATCAGAGCTGAATTTCGGCATTTCATCTGTCAAAATTAGCGGTTGAACATAAGTCAGTAAAATGCAACTTTTACCGCAACAATCTAGGATTGCTTTAGTTCTTTTTCCTAAAAATATAATGTTTATACAGATTTCGTTGAACTTGCCCATGTGGGTGACGTTGGAAAGATAAGAGGAAGAAATTTTGCGTCAAGAGTATGCAGTAATGCTTTGGCCCTTACGGATCGTCAGTGCGTTATGACATACCAATTCTCCAGAGACCTCAAGAGCTTTGATTGACGAGATCAGTGACCACACATGCCCTTCAATCTTCGTTTTTACGGTATTGATACGGAAAAGGTAACATAGTTACAGTGTGTTACTACGTGAAACACTATTGACTCAATCTTGGACCGCAACTTGCACCGGCTTTTTATGTACCTGCTTTTTTTTTTTTTTTTCAGGATGGGAAATCATCAAATGACTTCTCCCGCTCTGGGCGGAGCGGGAGGGCGTGTCAGACTTTTACTGACTAAAACCCACCCGTGTTCCATCAGTTGCCTATGTGCCAGGGTCACGGTATCTCTTTCGAACAATCACGCGACCCCGGCAGATCACGCGACCCCGGCAGTTTATGTACCTGCTTCGTACCAAACACTGATAGGCCAGCCGCAATGTATATGCAGTGTGAAAACTTTTAATTTCTTGAGTTTTAGTAATAAACTAGCTACTGTCCACAACTTCATCAGCGTCTAATTTTGCTCCTCTGAACCTTCCCGTCGCACCGCATTGCCTGTCAGTTTTCGTCCATTTTTTGTTGCTGCTCCGCACCTTTTGATTGTAGCGTAATGTTATATAGCCTATAGCCTTCCTCAATAAATAGGCTACCCAATACAAAAAGAATTGTTTGATTCGGACCAGTCGTTCCTGAGATTACTGCGTTCAACCAAATAAACCAACTCTACAGCTTTATAATATTAGTATAGATATGATGGAATATCAGGTATTTGGTAGTTAAAAAAACACAAATTTACAGACTGCTCTTGTAACATAGTACGCCTATGTATTTGCAAGGCTAAGTTACGGCATAATAATGAGGGGAAACAGTACAGATGCACCAACACTGTTTACTGTTTAAAAGATATTTTTCCAAATCATAGTAAATATACAACAGATAAATAGATGCAAACCCTATTTTATAAAGCTAAATATTTTAACTCGGTCACTATACTCGAAATATGCAAATTTGCACATAAACACCAAGAATTTTACAATAAACGACAAGACATACAAACAAGACACACATTCTGATACAAAACATGACTAAACCTACCTACATCCCATCTAAAAAAACATTCAACAAGCGCTCTGGTAATGTCAATAAATGTATACAAGAATTTAAGTACCCGAATCAATTAGTAATGAAAATAAACTCCATCTTCTCACTAACAATTTAAAAAATCTATGTAAATGTTATATCAGTATTAGCAAACATTTCAGTGATAAATCCCTGAAACGTAGTTAAAATACCCAAAGCATGTTTTTTATTTATTTTGATTTTAGAATAAGTTAGATTATAAGTCCTATTCTATGTACTATATTTCTTTTGATGTGCCCGACAGGGTCCCACGATTGTAACTAAATCCAATGTTTACCACATAAGCATATACATTGTAGAATGCAATAAAGTATTGAGTATTGGAATGGTTCATGAAATCAAAACACAAATAATGGAACAAAGCATTTTTATTACTATATAAATTTTAACGTCAGACCACTTGAGAAGTAGATACTTAGTATTTCATCTAAAATAGTAGGGTCGTTTCACCACTCATGTTGATACCGTGTGCCAGATAGAAATACATAATATATTAATATTGCATGCTCAACATTGTAAGTGCACAACAGCCAACAGTCAGCAGAATGTCTGCCTGTATCGACCACAAGCAACTCTTGAGTCAGAAGTTGATATTTGGGTGTACCTAAGTTAATGTTCCTGGAAAATATATATTGTATTTATGTTAGAAGGGGCTAACTAATATTATTAATTTTCTCATTGGTGTGCAAAAAAATGCAAAATTATGTCTTTCCCCGCAGAGTCAACAGGTACAGTATGTGTTTATTTTGCAGATTGCCATGAAATGTAAATATCCCTGTATCCAGATTTCCATATTGAATAAACAGTTTAAATTATTTCTTGCATCATCAATACACACTTTCTTCAAACTGCATCTAGATGGTTTTACTGAAGAAATTGAAACTTTCTTAAGTTATTTCAAATCTGGAACAGTCTCGGGCAACATCTTCACACATTGTGTTGAAATCTTACTGAACAGTTAACAGCACATTATTTTGTATTAAATGCTGTACCATCTTCAAGATTCCATTTTCATTATAATCCTTCAAGTACACACATGAAAACTGAAATATCAATTTCGTGCAATTAGAAAGAAACGGATTAACTACCCTCTCATAGAGAGGAGGCCTGTATCCCAGCAGTGGGAACATTATAAGCTGCTTATATATGTATGTTAAGAGGAATAAGAGTATTAACTAGAGCAATTAAAACTCTGTGAACTAAATTAAATGTGTTGTTGTCAGTTGACAGTTGACACTTGTCATTCAGCTATGTCAGATAGTGATGCGATTCGATTTTGTTTAACTCGTTACTCAAGTTACTAAAGGCTCGAGATCATTTTATTTATTTATTTTCTCACGCGTTGTCAGTCGATGTAGTCTTGTTTAGATAAGTATCACGGAGTCTTCAACTACATCAATTCATAATTCACTGTCAAAATAATGTGATGTACTGAATCAGGGATGTTATAAATAAGAGTGATTATGTTTTGCATTATTCTCTAAGTATTAGTCAGTTGATAACGTGTAATTTGTCATCGTATCGTCATTATTTATCAGACTGACAGTGGAATGTGAGAAAGAGAAAATGCTCCCCGCACATCAAGAGTCGATTGTAGCCCCAATATCGATCGGATGCCACATTTTGAATTTTGCTATGATTATTTTCTTTTAAATTATTATTTAATGTCTCGTTTTTAACTAACAAAGCTGCTAGAAACCTCCCTAAAGGGAGGTACGTACTCTCGATTCAAGTTGAATTAAATTGAGAAAATCAGAGCCTGACGAATACTAGTAATAGCAACATCACTAGCTAAACTGACAAGCCACCAAAAACTTCAATCCGTTTCACGATGATTTTTAAACCACTTTAAGCGAGAGTAAGCGGACTTAAAAACGGGATTAGTACCTACTCTCGATTCAAGTTGAATTAAATTGAGAAAATCAGTGCCTGACGAATACTAGTAATAGCAACATCACTAGCTAAACTGACAAGCCACCAAAAACTTCAATCCGTTTCACGATGATTTTTAAACCACTTTAAGCGAGAGTAAGCGAACTTAAAAACGGGATTAAACACCTACACCGTCAATAGTATTTTTTTTTAAATCAAAACAGATTTGGTTTCTACCTCGAACTGTAATTAGGTACATATATACTAAAAAAAATCATAACATCGTTAAAAACGGTTCAATAAATGATTTTTTTAGGTAAAATACGATTAATAGAAGTTCCCTTCGAGTCTTTAACATAACCGAAAGGTTTAATTTCACAGCTTTAGCTAGTTAGGGACGTAGAACGAAACGTTCTTCTGAGTTTTTGTTATATAATAAATTAAAATGTTGTATTTTTGTAACAACAAAATATCAGTACAAAACTATAATTATGGTCAAGATATCTTTTTATATTAGAAAATCCTTTATTGCCACTTATTCGTGTTTAGTGACATTTTTAGATTCAACTTTTTTCTTTGTGGTAACAATAAAACATACTATTTGGCATGTTGGTAGCACAGGAAGCCCACTCGTATGTTCCCGTAACAATTCGGTTGCGATACGGCGTAAGTTTAGTTTCCCTTGTGCTTAACAAATAGTGGAATGACTTTACAGGACATTACCGACCTGCGATCGAAATCTAACCCTTGTGAAAACACAATTGAACGTGTAACTTTGCAAATTAGTGGAATCGCCCCCCTGAATTTGTTACAAAAAAACTAAGACGCTACGACCAAAAACAGTTGGCCGCAAGAACCGCCACTTGCCGTAGTGATCGCCCGTGATTACACAGAAACTAAATAATGCAGATAGGCGAATGATACATCAAAATAAAGGTCTTCATTTGCTATATTTGTTACAAAAATAAAAATCATCAAAATTTAAATATACAAAAAGTTATGATATATTTAGTTTTCAGGTTTAGTGTAGGTACGTATCTCACCATAAAATCAAATTAATAGAGGCTAATGTGCATGGACAATTAGTTGCTAATTTGTTACAGCAAATAAACAAGAAAAATACTAGAAAATAGGTTCGATATTTTTTTAGTCGATTTTAGTTGGCCGCGCGGACGGCAATATGCCTAAAATACAATGGCGTTTATTTCGTTATTAATAGTAGGTTCAAGCTTAGTTCTAGTAGTAATCGACAGGTATCGTCAAGGGCGGATCCAGCTTTGGTGTCAGGGGGGGTCACATAGTCGTGGTCAAGTCACAAGAAGTCATAATTTAATTTTTGTAATCATACATAAAAGTAAAAAGTAGGTATTTTATTAATGTATGTATACTCTGGCAAAAACAGGTAGAAACGGCAATTAAAAGTTTGGGAGTTCGCCACTGTTCTTTTCGATGCGTTCATTCCCGAATAATGCGTTTGCTGCTATCATACAAAATATTAATTTATAATCATCATTCATCATTTCAGCCGAAAGACGTCCACTGCTGGATATAGGCCTCCCCCATGCTCCGCCACTTCGGCCGGTTTTGTGCTTCCCGCATCCAGCGGATTCCTGCGGCCTTCACAAGGTCATCGGTCCACCTTGTTGGAGGCCTTCCAACTCTACGTCTTCCGGTATGCGGTCGCCACTCCAGAACCTTTCGGCCCCATCGGCCATCTGTTCTGCGAGCAATGTACCCTGCCAACTGCCACTTCAGTTTAGCAATTTTTCGGCCTATGTCGGTTACCTTGGTCCTCCTACGGATCTCTTCATTTCTGATTCGATCGCGTAGAATAACTCCAAGCATAGCCCTCTCCATCGCCCTTTGGGTGACTTTCAGCCTTCTAATAAGGCCTATTGTGAGTGACCACGTTTCGGATCCATAAGTCATCACTGGCAACACACACTGGTCAAAGACTTTCGTCTTGAGACACTGCGGAATGTGGGACAAGAAGATATTGCGTAGCTTCCCGAACGTTGCCCAGCCGAGTCGGATTCGACGATTGACCTCTTTCTCGAAGTTGGACCTACCTAACTGGACAGTCTGTCCTAGGTACACATATTCCTCCACAACTACGAGTGTAGCGCCTCCGATCTTCACTGGAGCGGGTATCACATGAGCATTGGATATGACCTTTGTCTTGTCCGTGTTTATCTTGAGACCCACTCTTTCGGAAGCTCTACTGAGGTCATCGAGCATTGTACTGAGGCCCTCCATAGTCTCAGCCAGGACAACTTTATCATCGGCAAACTGAAGGTGAGTGATGTACTCGTCATTGATGTTGATGCCAGCCCCTTTCCAGTCCAGAATCTTGAAGACATCCTCCAGTGCAGCGGTGAACAGTTTCGGAGAAATGACGTCTCCCTGTCTCACCCCTCGCTACAGAAGGATAGGTTTCGAGGTCTGGTCCTGAAGTCGGACTGACATAGTGGCGTTTTCGTACAGACACTTCAGCACCTCGATGTACCGATAGTCGATCTGGCACCGTTGAAGAGACTGCAGTACAGCCCAGGCTTCGACCGAATCGAAGGGTTTTTCGTAGTCCACAAACGCTAAACAGAGAGACAGGTTATACTCTTCGGTCTTCTGTATAACCTGCCGCAGCGTATGTATGTGGTCTACGGTGCTAAAGCCTTTACGGAATCCGGCTTGTTCGGGCGGCTGGAAGTCGTCAAACTTGCGCGCTAGACGGTTCGTGATGACTCTTGAAAACAGCTTGTAGACATGGCTAAGAAGTGAGATGGGCCGATAATTCTTAAGTAGGGCATTATCACCTTTCTTAAAGAAAAGTACCACGTACCACCACACCTCTGTTCCATGCCTGTGGCGTTTTGCCCTCGAGTATGACGGAATCAAACAGCTTCTGAAGGGCTTTGAGAACGGGTTTTCCGCCGGCCTTGCGCCGCCTTCCGGCGCCTTGTTGTTTTTGAGCTGCTTCAGAGCCATCCGAATCTCGTACAAGCTGACGTCCGGGATGTCTTCGGTATAGTGTCGGGTCAACCTAGCTCTTTGGTCATTTGCCAGATTTTTAACGGAGTCACTTGTTGACGTGTATAACTGTCCATAGAACCTCTCCATCTCCTTAAACAGCTCAGGTTTGGCAATACGACCCTGCCATCGTCGGTATTCAGTTTCGGAAGCTGGCTCTGCCCAATAGACAGATCCTTAGTAAAGACCTTGGAGCCTTTATTCCGCTCTTTCGCGTCCTTGATCCGCTCTGTGTTATAGCGGCGAAGGTCGCTTTTCAAGGACTTAGAGATCCGTCTATTGAGCTGCCGGTACTCGAGCGCAGCTTCTGAAGACTACAGGATCATTCCGCGCCTCTGTTCCATAAGCTGTAATGTTGGATCTGAGAATTTCTTTTTCCTATTAGTACGGCGGGTCTTGAAGAACTTAGACCCGACCGTATGGACAGTTTCCACGAACCCATCGTTAAAATCGTCCACGGAGCTCCTTAGGCACTCAAAACGATTTTAGAGTTCGAGCTGAAAGCTCTCGGGGTTTTGAAGTTGGATCGGTGCTGGACGGAGCGTTGACTTCATCAGCCGAGATCTTTCCAGCTTGATATTGATATTCAATGTGCCTCTTACCATGCGGTGATCACTCCCGGTTTTCACCGCGTTGATCACTGAGACATCATTGCATATTTGCTTCTTCGTCGACATAATGAAGTCAGTATCGTTTTTTGTTACACCATCAGGGCTCTGCCAGGTCCACTTCCTGTGCTCACGTTTTTTGAAGAAGGAATTCATCATAAAGAGGCCTTCTTTCTCCATAAAACTAGCCAGTAGGTGACCCCGGTGGTTACGACGTCCAACTCCAAATTGCCCCACTCTCAACTCATCATCGCCTCGCTTGCCCAGTTTCACGTTAAAGTCCCCCATGACAACGGTGAAGTGAGTTTTGGAACCATGCATGGCTCTGGAAATATCCTCATACATGGTCTCCACCTCATCGTCGGGGTGTGACGAGGTCGGGGCATAAACCTGTATGACCTTCAGCGAATACCTTGCGGATATTCTGAGTATAAGAAACGCCACCCTGGTCGACACACTGTCGATCTTCACCACGTTACTCACAAGGGACTTATGGACGATAAACCCGACACCACCTTGGGACCGCTGGTCGCCCTCCCGAAAATAGAGCAGGTTTCCGGATTTGAGGATTATCGAGTCCTCCCCCTCTCTTCGGACTTCAGATAACCCTACTCTATCCCATCGTAACCTGCTCAATTCTTCCTCCAGTTCAGCGATCTTCTCGTCGGTCCGAAGTGTACGCGTGTTATATGTTGCCAGGTCTAGATGTCGGTGATTGTGGTAGCCGGATCTCTTCCGGGGATTCTTAGCACCCCTTGCCTCACCGTGGACTTGACCGCTACCGTAGCCAAGGTTAGGTGAGCCGCCGGGCACTAGGGACCATTTATTTTTCATGCTTGTCATTTTTGGGGGGGGTTTGCCATAATCGCCACGCTTGGCAGGCTGGTTGGCGATCGCAGTATGATAGTCTGCAATGCATAGAGAACGCTGCTGCCCATTCTCTTGTATATCCCTTAGTCGCCGCTTACGAAACCCACGGAAAGAAACGGGGTGGTGCTATTATTTTAGTCCGACGCCACACGGTACCGGTAATTTATAATAAATTGATTTATTGAAGGTTAAATTATTGAAGGTATTTAAATAAAATCTATATTGCGACAAAAAAATATATCCTTCCTTAAAACCAATACCTATGTTTAACAGTTTTAAATAGTGGTCCACGGTGGACCCAGCCCAGGGGGGGGTCATGACCCCCATGACCCACCCCCTGGATCCGCCCTTGGGTATCGTAGCCTAGTTTGGATAAATGTGGCGAATATAACTACAGGCTTTATATTTTAGGAGATATTCACTAAAATATAGTAGTATGAAACTGTATTAGAGTAGAGTGACCATAAATTTTCATAATATAGTGAGACTGAGTCGTCATTATTGGAATGTTCGGTAGTCTTATGTTAATTTTTTAGGGTGAAACTCTTTAAGACATCTTATAGCATACTTTATAAAAGTCAAATTCACAAATCGATAAAATAGCTTTATTCAAAATCAGCATACAGGCAAAAATCAAGTAAGGTCAATGTGGGCAAATCCGTCATACTTTTTTGAAAGTCGAATTTGGTTACCAAAAACTGGTTCACTTACTACTTTAATATAAATTTGATGATTGTAAGCGATAGAAAATTTTGTTGTCTTGTATACACATCCATTTTAAACAACAAATCAGCCCTCCACATGTAACTAACAAGGTTTTTTTAAAAGTCGGTCGATAGACGGATTTTCCCGAGGATTGGGGCAAATCCGTCTAGTAGCAAATTTGCCTCGAGTTACGCCGTTTTATCAAGGTATTTGTAAACAAGTAAATGCAGATGATGAAGAAAAATGTTTTGTAACATCATAAAAATAATGTTTATTTTACGTTTTACTCCCTAAAATCTTTTTTGGGGGCTAATCCGGCCTATTTTTATAACCAGGGACTTTAAACATTTCTAAAAAGTTTGAAAACTAAATATTTTTACAGATCAGTTTAATTTTTCAGGTAAATTGAAACAATCCTATCTTATTATGACAATGGTATTTATGGTACCTATTAACTTAAATAAACAGGGTTGTTTTTAATGAATTCGGTTAGGTATAAGAACATTATAATTGTAACAACGTTGCACTTGACATGTTGTACTAAAAATTGAATTAAGGTGATTGCACCTTAAAGGCGGCGGTTCGTGCCGCGACAGAGACAGGAGACCACGACCGGAGACCGCGACAGGAAATTGCGACTGTTAAGGTGCCAGGTCGCGCCGGAGACCGCGACGACAAAATTGCCAAAGTGACGTCACACCCGATCGGATTTTGTTCGGGATCTGTCGGCGTGTTCTTGGTTCGAGGTACAAATAATGATTTTGAATTTAACAAATTCTTAATTAGACCGAAAAAAACTAAGAACAGTTTGTTATGAAATAAATACCTAATCTTTCAATTAAACACAAAAAATAATAGTTCAAAGACCCAATTGTTAGTTACCAGTGGACTTTTAAAGTATAAAACTAAAAATAGGAAGGATGAAAAAGGTTGAAGACATCTGCAATGGGGAAATTCCGGTATATGACGATTTAGCCCCTTCGAAATTAGACGGATTTTCCAACTTGAACATTTTAAGGTTACGTATTTTTTTAACAATTCTTTCTGTATCTACTGGTTTATATTCAAAACAAATAGAAAAATCCGTTGAAACACTTATTAAACTACATGTTATGCATACTCAGAAAGTCGTAACTTCTGAAATTGAATATTTACCTTATAAGAAACGGCGGCACGCAACACTTGAGTTTCGAGTTCGTAGCACAACTAAACTTCAAATGCATTTTTTAACAATTGTAGACAACCTTGCTCAATTTATGAATCATAGTTAGAACTAAAAACTAATCCTGTTTTATCGACCGAACCAGTAACAGCGTAACTATTCTGGAATGAATAGTAAACGCTTGTGTATGGAATAGCCCCGTAGACGGATTTGCCCACATTGACCTTAATATAAGTCAACAATTTTTTTTTTATAAACTACCGTAATTTATAAATTAACTGAAACTAATGTAAGACACATTTAGACACATTTTCTTACAGGCACTTATTTAAATTTTAGAATAATTTTAAAAATATAGTGATTTTATTTTAAAAATATAGTGATTGAATTTTATGGTGAGATACGTACCTACACTTAACCTGAAAACTAAATATAGCATAACTTTATGTATATTTAAGTTTTGATGATTTTTATTTTTGTAACAAATATAGATATAGATAATAAGACCTTTCTTTTGATGTATCATTCGCCTATCTGCATTATTCAGTTTCTGTGTAATCACGAACGATCACTACGGCAAGTGGCGGGCGGTTCCTTCTAGCGGCCAACTGTTTTTGGTCGCGCCTTAGTTTTTTTTGTAACAAATTCAGGAAAAGAGGTGTGTATTGTAACAAATTACAACTAATTCCTGGCAAAATTTCATCAAATTTTAAGAGTTGGCCGCGCGGTGGAAACGGACATAAATTTTATACCTTACCATGAAGTTTTCACAATTATTTCCTAAATCCTCTTATAATTTGGTTGGGATTGGAAGAGGTTTTCGAAAAGATCTCTCATTCCACACGCACATGTTTCTAAGAGCTGTTAAATAGGCCGGTTGACGACATTTGTAACCAGAATAAGATTTTGTACTAGGCTACTGGGAATTTTATTCCCAATTGCAACCTGATGGCAATGTGGGCGACTGGGAATATTGCAGATTTTTGAGCCCAAAAACAATGTAGATTTTAGAATGTACGAAATGATTAAAATTTAATTATTCCAATTAGTGGTGAGTCACGGCCAGACCATGAATATATTTTTAAGCCCTTTTCAGAGTCTTAATAATATAGTTATATCTCCATCAAGAATTCCTCAAATAGTGTAAGAGAAGAATAAAACAAATTTATCAGATTGTCATGTATATTATAGTTTAAATAATAGACTAATAGGCACTACGGCAAAAACAAGTAATACTTTCCTTTCTTCATGTATAAATACTTCTCAATATTAAAATACAATTTCAGATCTAGTTGTTTTGGAACTAAGAAGTACCTATAACTAAAGAAGATACATAGGTAGGTAACAAAATATTATGCTTATTCGGCAAAAATAAATGACTGAATAAATTTAAATGATAATTACTAAAAATGTTTGTCTTTCTTAAGTCCTTTTCTTCATTGAAATCTGTAAAAGAAAAATCCTCTTTATTATTTATATAAAAGGGACCAATTATTTCACATAAAAAGTAATTACATCAGAATATAATAGTTATACTTCATTATTTCTCAGTCGGGAAAAGAAGACAATAAAATTGAATCATCATTAAATCAATTAAAAATAAATGAAAATCTTTTAACAAATTATCAATATAACCTACATTCCATTATGTGATAGATATTTTCCTCGAACGGTAAACGCCGGGGTGCCGCCGACAGTTCTTTGCACTGTGGAACAAGAAATAAAATTATAAGTGTTGTATTGGCATCAGAGTTCAATAAATAGTTGAATATAGTTATTGAAAAACAAGTCATTGCAGGGTATTTTCAAAATCTATAATTGCCTAATGTTAACATTATTTTGAAACTAAATTATGTAACGACTTTTTTCTCAGATGTTATCAGATTTCATTGGAATGTTATGCTTCAGTATGCATCAGTCGGGAAAAGAAGACAAAAATGAATTAATCATCATATTTAAAAACGCTAATATTATTAGTAACATCTTTCTTGATTTCAATACGCACCTTGCACAAATAATCCATTCACATATAAATGGTTGTCAATGCTTCGATCCTGGCCATCTGGGAAAAAAAGTAAAACGATTTATCATATGTCCGTCCGAGAAGCCAGAAATTCTGAAAGGAGCTCATTTTCAAATATTTATTGATTCTTTACTTGATTTGCCTTTTACAGTCATAAATATGACCAACTAATCGCTACAACTGAAATTCAAAATAATTATAATAATCCAATCAAAATAATCCAACATAACAGAATATATGTATTGTAGATTTAATAGTTACCTTAATAAATGGCATGGCTGGTCTAGCTAAAAACTGAAACCTGTGAACATAATAACAACAAAATTAGCGTCTAATTAAAGTATTTTATAGTATATTAATTTGTACTGGAAGACATTACAGACAGCGTTATAGGTAATAACTATAGTTTATAAAATAGTTTAAGAATGTATAATACATTTTTACAAGATAAAATGGGGAATAAAAAACAAAATTAATTTAGGTTTAGAGCTAGTTCTCAAAAATATATCTTCAAATTCAGAGGCATTTTTTTATTGAAGTAAAATAGTATTATATCCTAAAAGATTTTTCTAAATCTTTAAGTCAGTAAATTGTTAATAAAGTATTTTTTCAATAAAAAAAATATTTTCTTTAAAATATAGTTTTTTGGACTGCGATAGGCTGTTGATTGATTGATTGATAGTTTTTTCTCTTTTTCTTTTTAGCGTCTGACTAGAATACAGTTCGGCAAAACAAGTATTGTGCTGTCACAAAGTATTTGAAAAGTAAATATGGCAGATAGGCAGATAAGAATCTGTAAAAAAAAAAACACGTCAACGTGCAACCTAAGATGTCATTGAATATTATTAGATCAGCTATTGCCTTCCCAGCACGCGTAGCATGACCACCGTAGAAAGGGGTTTTGTCGACGGACGATTAGACAAAGTAACGTTTCGGGTACACAGTATGACAGCAGCAAAGTAGAAAAAGTCAACTGCACTTTTGACGTGAAACATCTATAGGTGAGGGTAAACCTAAATTTTGGCGTGGTGTGCGTGGCCACGCACAGTGGCCCATACTGAAAATTAGTGGACTTAGGCAACAAAGTTTCAATATCGATGCGTTTTTTTTTGATGTGATAATTAACATATTAACATATAATTAATACGTTATTTTTGATTATACAATATTTATTTCCTTTCGTAAAGCATGCTTTATAAATATTACCTTTACAAAATATTTTTTTTTGTTTTGCCTTGTGTCGCAGGTTCGCTAGGTTAAGCTGTACTTCGCAAGGTCAGCCTTTGGATGGGTGACCATTTACTTTATGTGTGGCGTTTTGTCGCAGGTTCGGAAGGTTAAGCTGCATTTCGCAAGGTCAGCCTTTGGATGGGTGACCATGTAGTTTCTGTTTTGCCTTGTGTCGCAGGTTCGCTAGGTTAAGCTACACTCCTCAAGGTCAGCCTTTGGATGGGTGACCATTTACTTTATGTGTGGCGTTTTGTCGCAGGTTCGCAAGGTTAAGCTGTACTTCGCAAGGTCAGCCATTGGATGGGTGACCATGTAATTTTTGTTTTGCCTTGTGTCGCAGGTTCGCTAGGCTAAGCTACACTTTTCAAGGTCAGCCTTTGGATGGGTGACCATTTACTTTATGTGTGGCGTTTTGTCGCAGGTTCGCAAGGTTAAGCTGCATTTCGCAAGGTCAGCCTTGGGATGGGTGACCATGTAGTTTTTGTTTTGCCTTGTGTCGCAGGTTCGTTAGGTTAAGCTACACTCCTCAAGGTCAGCCTTTGGATGGGTGACCATTTACTTTATGTGTGGCGTTTTGTCGCAGGTTCGCAAGGTTAAGCTGTACTTCGCAAGGTCAGCCATTGGATGGGTGACCATGTCATTTTTGTTTTGCCTTGTGTCGCAGGTTCGCTAGGTTAAGCTATACTTCTCAAGATCAGCTTTTGGATGGGTGACCATTTAGTTTGTGTGGCAAAATCTGTTCACCCAGTCGAAAGTTATGAGGTAACAAACATAAAAAAAATACAGTCGAATTGAGAACCTCTTCCTTTTTTTGAAGTCGGTTAAATATAATTCTGAGTCAAATCATGTCGAAGAGTAAATTTTATAAAAAGTGCAGTTGACTCTTTCTACTTTGCTGCCGTCGTACTGTGTACCCGAAACGTTACTTTATCTATTCTTCCGTCGATAAAACCCTTTTCTACTGTGGTCATGCTACGTGTGCAGGTTATATTAAATACCAATAAAGGGAAATCTGGTACTATATTATAATTTTTTCAAACCTAAAGGAGTAGATAGATCATGTAATAGTAGGAACAGAAGGTTTTCGATGTATTTTTACGGTGTTATAGAGCGCACCCAAACCCCAATCAATTATTTCTTGTTAAAGTAAATTAGAGTGCGAAGGGGGTTAGGGAACGTAATTTATCTGTTTAAAAAGATTAAAAATAAATGTGAAACATTTTTTGATCTGGTTATTAACTGATAAGTGTTTTCCAGTTAAACTACAGATCATGCATTTCAACACCTTGTATTTAATCAGTTTATAAAAATATCCGGATTATATCCACCGGCAGAAAATAATCAAATGTTGAAGTACAATAAAATTTCAATTGAGCTAATATTTGATAAATTGCAAAATTTTCTTCATTTCCTGAAATAAAATCTGGCTTCGATAGTGGTATTTAATTATATCTTAGCATTTATGATAGATTTAAATCGATATGAGATAAGGCCGTCCAGGTATGTTGAAAAAGCTTATTAAATAGGTATATGGTGTAAGTATAATTATGTAAACATTTACTATTCTAGTATACTTTAGACTCACTCTCATATTTGTTATCGCTAACGTGTTAAAACCGATAATATGCACATGCACACTATAGAGATACTCTTCATATCTCTTTTGAATGGAATGGCCTCTTTCAGTTTCGATGTTTTTAATCCGTGCACCAGCACAGATTTGGAAATAAAATGTCGAGCAAAGATGTTCTTTCTAAAGGTGTGAATCTTTTAACCTATTTTTTGCATGTTATTGAACGGTCATTCCTTGAGCATGTGAAAAATGTAGAAGTATATCTTCATACCAGATTTTGCCGGTAACCGAGCGTGGATAATTTCCAGAAAAAAACTTCCTTATTTCTGCGCTAACTTAATTATTGTTAATTAATCTGCAACTTATGTCTAAGTGCTCTAAATACAGCACACAAATCGTTTAAATCTACTTCTGGTTATTTATGAAGACGTGTTGCATTTAGTTCATAACTTACCAGATACCACGTACCACTCAGAGATTGCCGCAGTTTCAGATAGAGATATATTAGGTGTCTTCGATGAAGCAAATGTAGTTTCTTATTCTGCTCTTCATGTAATCCTCCTCCTTTTCAATGTTAAATTAGAAGTGCTAATTTATACTGAGAAAAAAATATTAAGCAGTGCAGGCAAACTACAATCGAACCCTCGAGTACGTAGTTAACAAAATGTCATTAAAAAAAAACCTTGACATGTAATGGTTATAGCAAGACATTAAATGTTTTCCTCGAAAGGGAAGAGATGACCATGAAATAATTTATAGTTACACTTGTGAAGTATATTTAGGGTTTGATACCGTAAGTTTAACATTTTAAGGAGAAAGTGATTTTACAAAAAAAAAATCGGATTAAGTTTTCTCGAAAAGCAGATGAGGAGACGAAAATGCGTTAAGCTCTCAAGTCAACCGAAAGAAGTTCGGTAGCGTGCTAAAGATTTAGAAGTCTAAAGACAATCAAATTCAATAGTTCGCAGACCAATGACAAAAGGTCTGAGAATATGAAGTCAAAGTTCAGCAATATGGACTATGGAGCCCGTAGGGCGACCTTCTGTTCTTTCTGGTTAAAACAAAATATTTATTCAACAACAGTAATCAACAACGGCGTCCAATCGTTGAAGTAAACGAAAAACAAGGATAAAATTACGAAACCATAAAGATAAGTATCAGCTGGAAACCTTTGGATGTCATCCATTACATCCAACTGAAAGAATCTCGACCACAAACTCCTTTTTTCAACAAATCAATTTGAAGAGAAAGGAAACACTGCGTTCAGAAACGAATTGTGATTTCTAAGAACTTAAAATGTTTGAATTTTGGTAATACTGCATTCCCCTAAGACGCAATTGCTGCAATAGCAAAGTTAATTGAACCGGAATACCAGTACGATTCTAAGCCCTTGAAAGTCAACGACATTACTGACGGTAATAATTTTACCGCTAATGAAGAGATATTTCTATACAATATACAGTGAAACCTGGTTAATTGGGATCTCGAGGGACCAAGAATTATGTACCAATTATTGAGGGTTTCCATTAATCCAGTTTTCCAACTAAGCAGGTTTAAAATTACAGCTGTCTCATTTACAGAGGCCCCCCTGCTTATAGAGGTCAAAATGTACCATTATTCAATTTTTCTAATGGAAGTTAATTTTAATTTTTCAGATGCTGATAACATTTTATATTTACGTTTGGACATTTTGTATACTTTTATTGCCTTGTTTTTAGGTCAAAACCTGAGATAGTACTGAGAAACAAAGCATGTGCGAAAGACATTCAAATGTTTGTAAACAAACGTGTCAAAACCTGTCCCAATCTGATTAATTTGTCTCACATAGACAGGGAATTGAGCTACAGAGTCCGAATTATAGAGGTAAACATCGAACACATCTTAAAATTCAAATCTCATTTAACCAGGTTCGAAAAGTCTCATTAACAGAGGTAATTCAATGAAAAAGTACCGGGACCTCATTGCAACTCTCAATAATAGAGGTTTCTCACTTATCCAGGTCCCACTTAACCAGGTTTCACTGTAATAGACAGGGTTAAATAATTAAGTAGAAGTCGTCGTTTATTTGATGACGTTTCTCGATGAAACTCGAAGATATTTTTTTTCTTCGCGTTAATCTATTTTCACTTGTGATCGTGAGAACCAAAAACCAACTCGTTGGGATTATGACTAGGTTTACCTATTTAAAAAATACTGTTACAAATAATGTGTGACGGTTTTTTTTAAATAGCGCATGCGGCAGTAATTTTACATTGGAATCATAGGGAAATCTAGATTTCCTTATTGGTACGAAATTCAATACGACAGCCAGATTTTTAACTAATCAGCACGGACTGTCTCATTTTGCGCCGCATGTCACTTGCACAATTGAATTGACGACCATTAATGGCTGCGACAGCGAACGGTATTCGCGTTGCTGAATCTTGAGTCACAATATTTTTTTTTTCTTGTTTGCCTTCTACTTACTAAGAAGAAGCACAGACCACAACCAATAGCCCACAGGACAAGTAGTCATTTCGTCCTTCCAATAAAAACAAAGAGGGCTGTCGATTCTATAGGAATCTTTAGTTCATCTGCAAAAAAATCGCTACCCTCAATTACATTCAGTCGTTTTGTAAATAAGACTTCTTCGGGTTGCTTCGGCGCTGTGTCGGAAACAATTTGGTGCAATCAACAGCAATGTACCTATGGATGAGTTGATACTCGGCTATAGGTACGAGTTGACTTGAGTTAGGTACGAGTTTAGTCACCGCGTCCTTAAGTAATTTGCTGACCAAGTTACCGGTGAAGAAGAATCATAATGGCTGGGCGATATTATTATAGAAGCCAATAGTGACGTGGTTAAGATATTTTTAAAGTAGGCGCACAATGTTAATCCTGAAAAAAAAAACACATGTAGCAAATCAAAGAAAATGGCTAATTAGAGCAATTTTCTTAATGTACTAACATTTCAATAAATTACAAGAGTATAATTTCTTTTGAAACTGTTAGGTAAAATCTTGACGAAGCCTATAATTGACTAAATATTCCAAGTACACTTAATATTTGTAACAGTAAGCCGGTTGAATGTGATAATAGAACTCGTGTCACGACCTCTTGCTTATCAGTTCCCGAATAAGCCATTTGACTTTGGCCCATCTATTTAGTTAGCTTGTTATTATGTGTGTGTTAACTAGCGTGTACAAAAGATCACCCCCGTATGACGTAACACCCCGCATATACTCCCCGAAGGAGAAAAGGCAGGCAGAGGTGTATTACACCCACATTTTGCCAATTAATTTTGTATTTTATAATCATACGGTCTGGAGCGTATTCGCACCGTTAACTAGGCACAAGTCCAGACCGGACTGTTGATGATAAACTTATAACCCCCGTGTAACTATATTATTTGCCCACCTTCCTAGTGTTGCAAAGGACTCGAGTCCTCATGTCTGTATACCCAGCAGGACTTACCCTACCTTTAATCCGATTCAAAGTTAAATGTTAACGTGCGTAGTATTTAGTACCTTCCGAATCGTTTAAGTAAAAAATTAGTACCTTAATTATTACAGCGTAATCTTCAATTATATTCCAGCAGGACCCTCCGTTGTTTGAAGGTCTATAGACAAATCTTATATGGTCCCGTTTAGCGGTGTATTAGTACCTTAAAAATACCTTAGTTTAATTTTAAAATCACGATTATTTAATGAGGAATGCACCTGCAAAACTTTTGTCAAGCCAGCAGGACCCTATTTTGTTTTGAGGCTTTCAGTCCAGACAGTCATATTTCTTATAAGCATTTTATTACTATTATTCAAATAAACTTAGGTTTAATTCAAATAGTTTGTATTTTAGCTGAAAATTTGTTTTATAAAACTTTGTGTTTCTTCAGCGAACCAACGTTTCGTTTGGTCGATGTATGAGCTTTCACAGCTTTTAGTACGTATGGTGGCGTTAATCAAAGAAAGAGAGAAAGGATAAGGAAAGAAAGTGTATATACATCATTTAATAATAAACTGTTATGATATGATCTGTGTATTTAACATCGGTAAAAAACTAGAAATAATAATAAATTATGTAGGTACATATACTTTCTTTCTTTGATTAACACCACCATACCTACTAAAAGCTGTGAAAGCTCATACATCGACCAAACGAGACGTTGGTCTGCTGAAAAAGTACAAAAAGTTTTATAAAACAAATTTTCAGCTAAAATACAAACTATTTGAATTAAACCTAAGGTTATTTGAAAAGTACTAATAAAATGCTTATAAGAAATATGACTGTCTGGACTGAAAGCCTCAAAACAAAATAGGGTCCTGCTGGCTTGACAAAAGTTTTGTAGGTGCATTCCTCATTAAATAATCGTGATTTTAAAATTAAACTAAGGTATTTTTAAGGTACTAATACACCGCTAAACGGGACCATATAAGATTTGTCTATAGACCTTCAAACAACGGAGGGTCTCGCTGGAATATAATTGAAGATTACGCTGTAATAATTAAGGTACCTACTATTTTTTTACTTATACGATTCGGAAGGTACTAAATACTACGCACGTTAACATCTAACTTTCAATCGGATTAAACGTAGGGTCCTGCTGGGTATACAGACATCGAGTCCTCGAGTCGTAATATTGAAGACTCGACTCAACTATGCAAGACTCGGTGTGCTCAAATGACTCGAAGTCTAGAGTCAAGCATTCGAGTCTTAAAGGACTCGAGTCTTAAAATGAACTCCGAGTCTTGTCTTACAGAAAAACTCGGAGCATGAAGATGAGACTTGTTGCTCATCATTCAAAAATACTCGAATAGAAGGTGATAAGTTCAAATTAGTGGTTAGGATACAAAAAAATCTGACGAGTTATTCGAGTTTTTTCGAATGATGAGCTACAAGTCTTATCTTTATGCTCCGAGTTTTTCTTTAAGACTCGAGTTCATTTTAAGACTAGAGTCCTTTTTAAGACTTGAATCCTTTTTAAGAATGACTCGGGCTCGGCTTGAATCTAAGACTCCGAGCCTTTTAAGTCTTACATAATTGAATCGAGTATTTAAAATTAAGACTCGAAGACTCGAGTCCTTTGCAACACTACACCTGGCTCTCACAGTCCGGCTAGAGCATCTCAGACTGGTCAGTTTGATATTCCCCTCTATGTCTCTTGCACCTGAGTGTAGGTGGTCTAGATAACTACCTACAACATAACACTTTATCGTAAAATAATACGTTTTACATGCCTGATACCAGCCTATTATCTGCAACTTCATCGCGAAAACTGAAGAAGAAAGTGTCTTAAACCTTCGGATCACAACGACGAATGTATTCTACTGATTGAACTCTTCTCATTTGCCTAATGTAAATCATTTTTTTGTTATATTTTAAAACAGTATTTTGTTTTTAAAATGTTGTGGCTATCAAGCGATATTTTTGCCATTTTGCTCTAGAAGAAATGTTACTTTTATAACAACATATTATCACGAACTGCGTTCATATAAAATGCAAAATATTTTTACGTAATCGCAACAAATATGCACATTAGCCATTACATTCAATATACTTACCAATAATAATCTTATGTATACTAAAAAATCCTTCAGTGCTAATTTTCTTTTGAACGCAAATAAGAACCAGAACTAATAAATTATAAAAGTTCCCAACGAAAAATAAGGTTGCGTTGTAATGTGTACATACAAAAATGGACAATAAAATAACGAGTCAGAAGAAAATTAGCGCTGTTAATGTAGGTTGAAATAAAACAGTAGTTCCAGTAATACAGCAAGCTGTTATAAACACACTGGAGTTTTACGTGTTAATAGAAAACTTGACCTTCCGCAATCCCGTATTTATTAAACCTGCAAGGGAAATATCTGATAGACGCAAAAACATCCTCTCGGAAAGCAGAAATGTATTAGCTTTGTGTCAAGTCAGGGCAACAGGTACGCTGACTTGAACAACAGCTGTGTATGGTAAAATCGTCCTTACTCAATCGCAGTCTGTTCTCCCCACAGCTTACCACGTGTTTTTACGATGCCATAATACTCATCTTATGAAGTAAAAAATGCGGCGATCCTTCCAAAACTATAAATGTGAAAAAGCGGGAGCCTCGTTATTTCGGTAGGTACTATGGAAGGACCGGCGTCACCGATAAAAGAATTGAGATGACTAATACAAAGTTCTAAGGACGTGCAAGTTTGTTTATAAGGTTACCTGCTACGGAATATGGAACCTGGAACGTTTTTAAATTCGTTTGCAATTGTTGAGATTTCATTACATTTATACTTGGTCTAATACCAGGTTAGTAAGAAGTAGTAGTGGTTTGTTAAATACTCAGTTTCTTACTCTTTTTTCTTTCATGATTTTAGATGGCTAGAAAGGACGTGAATATCGATATGACTTAAAAAGAAATATGGAAGAAAAAGCCACGTTCCACCGACCTCAAATAAATTGGGGCATGAAAATTATGAAGATTTGAATATTGAGGATGATGAAATATAATTAAATAAATCACTAGTCTCTGACCGCGACTTCGTTCGTCACTCGCAGTCTTCCGTAGTAGTTTCCCTTTACTTGCGAAGTTATTCGTTTTTTGTGAATTAATGAACGACTACCTTTTCCTGTCGGTTGGTAATAGCACAACACTGATACACTCACTGATGCTTTCTTACCGATTGATCCTGGGGAACTATTACCAAAATAATCTAACAGTAGATTGTGAACAAACGGGATTTTTCATTAGTCACCTTACGGTCGGGGGACCCACGTCAGGAACGAAATTCCTTACGATCGCGATTCCACACTCGCATATAACAGAAACAAAGAGAGAGAGAGAGAGAAAGTGAATTTCAGAGCCATCTAGTGTAGCTCTTTTAAAATTGTCGCCGTCTTGGATTTTCATTAAGACTTCACTATCGTCTTTAGCAATGCTATATCTCTCTGTAGTCTTTCTATTATACATGATGATGGCTTATGCAGTTTTCTACGAGTTTCCACTGTCAGGATTCAGATTGCCAGGGAAGTTCGCTACGTGGCAATTTCTACCACTTTTCTTCCACCGCCAGCCGCATTAAATAATGATTAAAGAACTTCGTTCCAAAATATCAATTGTTGAGAATCGAAGACCGGTTTGAAAAGCATTGGTGCCGATTCTGTTGTACACGAACTAAACTAACTAAACTATCTCTAAAATTCCTTACTTTTGGCTATGAGAATTGTAACGCTATTCTGCAAGGAAAAATCTCTAAATTTAAAAATTATTTTGACACGACTAAAATCGAATTTGACAATCGCGACTCAGCGTGGTATTTTTTTTTTCTTTTGGTTTCGCAACGTTGTACTTGTGTGTGCATTGCGTAGAATGGTTTTTTTGAGAGACGAAGGTGCGTGCTGGGGGGGCAGCTTCATCGTGTTTTATATGGAATTTTTCAGTTTTGTTTTAAAAATATAAAAAAAATATTACCCACGTGTTGAAATTTAAATGTGCCGAGTATACACTAAGGGGGCCGAAAATTTCATTATTTTTGCGATAGGACACGCCATTTTCAAGATATAAGCAAAAAGAAAATAAAAAATACAGAACTGTTTTTGCACGTGAAGGCGAGGCGTTGTTGAGAATTTTAGTTCATGCCCACTAGTTTTATTCCACACCTTTTTAATCGCGATTAAAAATAGTCAGATTTAGTTAAAATAAATTATTATAGTCAAAATTTTTGGTGAATACCGGCAAACTCAGAATAGCAAAATTGACATTTTCACTAAACTAATAACTCAGTGCAATCTTAGTGCTGTCAAACTAAAATATAGTTAAGTTGTGTCACTTTAGTCTATTACAGAATAGGAAATCGTCGTTTGACAGGATTAAACCAAATTTTAGTGATGTTTAGTTTAGAGAATTTTGTGACAACAGAATCGGCACCATTATCTGAGAATGCAGATCAAAATGAGTCAAAACGTTAACAACCGCCTAAGACAGCTTTCATGTAGCGAAAACGGTTAAGTTACCTGCCCTTATGGCCCCATCTCACAAACCCAACCTGATATGTCGTGATTGAGTGGTTAGCTCCATAAAGGAATTCTGTGATCATTTTAAAGGTTAAATCTGTTAAGTCATCATATCTAAAGTATTCACTATCGAGGCTGGTCTGTTAACAATTTGCGATTAACTGTTATAACTCTGATCCCCTGAGCCTGATCAAACTTATAAGGAATATCTATCTATCTAGCTATGTAGCAGTAGAGTGCACCTGTAAAGTATGACACAATATGACTCGAGCCGTTAGCTGGGTTTTGATCATGTCGGCTCCTTGTCTAGACATAAAATAAAAGAATAGATTAAAAAGATACATTTTTTCATTTGGCATTCGCTTTTTAAATGTTTTGATTGAACGAAAATTTATCGAATAAACAAGTCGTGAACTTTCAGTCATTCCGACTCTTCTCGTGTGGGTACTCCTGTAGAAGATCGCGACAATTATTTACATGCACTAGAATAAGAATAAGAAATTTTTATTTATAAACATAGGTAGTTACATGGTGTTTGAGATGTTACAATATACTTAGTTAGATTCTCTGTGTTTTGCCAAGAAACGTACAAACATGAACAAAGAAATGTCCTAGTTAAATAAAAAAAAAACAATTTGTCAGTGAGTGTACCACGCTTTGAGCACCTTATGAAGCTAATTTTTTGCCCGAATATCCAATTCCGGATCTAAATACAAACTTAACTTTGCAGTAAAAAAAAGAACTTCGTTCGTTCTATGTCACTGTCCATGGTCTACCACCTGCAAATGTAAATTTGTAATTGCTTTTTTTCTGATATTACTTCAAAATTCGCAATTTTTGTGTGTCTCCACTAGTTCCTGAGAAAAAGTACTTGACAACGGTCAGCCTATTATTCCTTTTTTTCTTTTGAGGTAAAGGACCAGGGGCCCATTTGGCATTGTGTCAACATTTCATAGATATCTATAGCCTTGACCAGGTTAACTGTAAATTATTTATTTTTTGGCTATACCATTCGTCTAGAAGAAAAATAAACAAGTGTTAGTAGCTTCATGCATGCTAGAAGATTGAGTTAGGCCGTCTTTCACCCTCCGTGACTTACTACTGTCATTTTTAGGTAAATAAAAATGCATATACTATTCTGGGTAATACTTTCTGCTCATAGCAATACGGATTCGCAACGTTAACGGCACAAAGTAACGCGTTTGGGACTGAACATTACAACAATACCATGCATTGTTATTTAATTATTTCCGTCCTATTATTGATAATTTCCTATTCTATTATTGATATATTACGGTTCGAGGACACCCAAGGCTCCGAAATAAACAACATTATTTTAAACAAGACAAAAGCTGACAGGTATGGATGGTCACCTGTTCACCAAACCACCGCGGCAAGCGTAGCGATCGATACCTTCGATCGACCCTTAAGACTGTTATCACTTATCACTGGCCCCTCCAAAGATTCCATTCGTCGAAGGCTTTATAAATGCGTCCTTATTGTCCAGTGGACGTATGCTTGTCGCATGATAATTGGTAAAACCGAACCAAATCAACCATTTATTTCAAATAAACCAATTACAGGCACTTTTGAATTATCAAGGGGTCGATCAGTCAGGAAGATGAAGCTAGTAACCCGTCCCAATCCCAACGCGTAGTAGGTGCCTATGGAGAAGAACGGGTAAGAAACCCCACGGAAACTTAAGTGTTCGTGGATTTCATAAAGAGCCTATAATGTTCCCAGTGCTGGGACACAGGCCTCCTCTCGGCGATAGGGAATGGGCCGTAATCTACCACGCGGGCCCAGTGCAGGTTGGTAGATGTAACATATCTTCGAATTTTGGTTCTAGGACATGCCGGTTTCCTCACGATGTTTTCCTTCACCGTTTTGAGAGCAGTGGTTACATCATTCATGCTGAAATTATACACGTAAGAACGATGTAGAACATTACAGTTAATAGTTATTACACTTATTACTGACGGCGCTCGTGACGCATGTATTAGCATCATTCAGCTGAACCATTTGGAAAGAAACCTAATTATCCAATACACCGAATGTCGTTTATTTTTTTATCGTTTAATTTCGTTATAATACGAACTATGTATTACAATATCTGGATATATGCAAAAAAAAAACTTTTAGATCTGTATAGTAGTTTTATCTTATAATGTCATTAGGATACAGGACGTAAGTAAAGAGTTGAATAATTTAATTTTATAAAGCCTTTTTACAACTGGCAAACAAAATATATACAAGTGATTTTCATAAAAATGTTAGTATATTCATTTTTGTCAGTATAGCACTACATTTAAAAAGGAATTATTGCTGCATGGACATATAAAAAAAATTAAAATTAATACCTTTATTCAACTTGATTTCGAATTAGATTATGTGAATTGGGCACTCTATCATGATCTCTCGGACTATGGTGATTTTATGCAACCGATTCTGAATGAATATTAAAAGATATAGGTACCTTTTTGAAGTAAAACTTCTTTACGCACGCTTGATTTGGGAGTAAGCTGGTAAATGCATGACAAGAACGTTACGAAAAGTGTGATCGGGCGAGGCGAACGAAAGTTGAGAGGGAGATATAAGTTAGTGAAGATAGAAAGAGAGAGAGTTACGTTTCGTATATTACTGTAGGAGCAACAGAGAGAGGTGCGAGCACATATTTTCTTTCTCTCTTTAACATATAGGTGGAGCTGAAGTTTTACTTCAGTTGTGTGGTCTAATGCACACTCGTTTTTTTAATTTATTATGAGGTACTAGCTGTTGCTAGTGACTTCGTCTGTGTGTATTTTGTATTTCATCACTTTTTGTTACAAAGCTATGTAGCCAATGTGGCATAGGCTATGTCCATCTCCAGGTCCCACCTCTTTGTCATATAGTGTTACGATTGTTTCAGTGGTTTAATCGTGATGAGATAACAACAGACGAATAGAGTTATTTGTGAATGTGACAATATAAGTGCATTCATAATATTAGTGATCATTCATACAGAAATTAGTTTTTAAAATAAAACCCGTTTCAAGCGTGTAGGTGAAAATACAACTACGAAAGATATGTAACTATTGTGAAATAACATAACACAACATCACGCCTTGTTTCCCTGAATGGTTAGGCAGAGGTGTACCTATAGTACACCCACATTTCGCCAGTTATGTTTAAGTCCCATGTAATAGGGGGCGAGCCTATTGCCATCAACCGGGCACAAATCCAGACTCCAGGCTGCTACTGAGAAATTCCAGATGGAAAAACCCAATAAACACTTTGCCCGACCTGGGAATCGAACCCAGGACCTCATGCTCAGCAGTAGCGCTAGTATTTTGAAATAGTCCGCACAAAAACGCGAGTATCAGCGAAAACGAATGAAACAAAAACTGTGTTTAAACTTTAAATTGCACTGTGACTTATACATTAAGGCGATGTTATATTACGGTTTTTGGAAATTCCTAAAAAGTTCTACGAAAAACTATAAAAAATGTAAGCGGCGCGTCCGGCCGACGCGATTCGTTTACCGGTTGATGAAAAAAAAATGGTTCTTTTTTGTTTCATTAGTTTTCGATATTGATACCCAATACGTGGGTAAAGTATTACCAGCCTAATTTAATTTGACCCTGTAGATGAAATGGTATTACTATAATAATGAAATTTCTTTTGATGAAACCTAATTAACCAGTGTTAGTCAGTATTAGGTGAGATGATCAACGACTTTTTACATTGATAAAAATGGGTTTTCTAGAAATAATAATTCAAAAATAATTTCTTAAATAAGGTTGTTTATTTACGATGTAAAAAATAACTAAGTTACGAAATATTAAATAATCTTTTCACACTCAATTCACTATGCACAAAGGTTAAATTAACATAAAATTAATGGCTTACACCCCGCACAAGGGAAACGTCATTTAATGAAGCATTAAAATCAATGTTACTATACTGGGTGGCCACTTCATTATTGCAATTTATTATGGTGGCGGTGCTAGCAAACTTAAATATTTTCGTCCAAATGCTGAAAATATTTCAGACATGTAATTTGAGACATTTTCTTTTCTTTTAAGCTGAATGTACCCAGATATATTAGCCATACCTAAGTATTGTTAAGATAACGGCCCATTGTTTTTATATTACGGACATTGGTAGCGTACTATCCGATAAAATGATCAATAAAGTTTTAAAGCTAGGTCTCTTCAGATACTTAGCCTGTGATGCGTCCATAAAAAGAAATAGATATACACATATCGTTTACCAAGAGTAGCAACGAAATACAATAAATAGAATAAGTAATTGTCATCAGGATGATGACCTTTTTATAGGGGATGAAAGATGAAATATTACTATTCTAAAATGTTCGCTATACTGGACTTAATACTAAGCAATTATTATAATTATCTATTACTAAATTAATGACACTAGAGTGTGCTTTTAAGGTTTATTTAGAATACTAGGTGTTTTGCAGTAGTGCAGAATCAGGAATGTTAACATAAGTTAATTGAATGATTGAATTTTGTATGTAGGTACTAAACACTTAACAGCTAGTGGAGTCGGTTATTCACCAACATTTAATTTTTATGTGAAAAGGCTGATATATCTTTGAATGAATTAATTGTCATAAAATTCTCAAAGCCGTATCATGTCAGAACTGTAAAAAACATACCTCATAGCTATTAACTAAATATGTAAATTTCTCTATCTTTCATTATTTCTACAGTAATTATTTTATAATGTAATTTATTTTCCGTGATACAATGCTAACGGCCTTAGTGCCAATTTAAAGTCTTGGGTTAGCACAAATAAGGGGTTCATAATTTGTTGATACCAGCAAAGCT
Organism: Aporophyla lueneburgensis; assembly: GCA_932294355.1. Taxonomy (NCBI): domain Eukaryota; kingdom Metazoa; phylum Arthropoda; class Insecta; order Lepidoptera; family Noctuidae; genus Aporophyla; species Aporophyla lueneburgensis. The sequence goes on along the minus strand of OW028746.1, from coordinate 11,204,156 downwards.
ATTTAAATAGATACAACAATACTCCGGTCCGGTTAGACCAATTCATATTATAAAGTCACTTAAACATGTGTTAAGTAAACACACGGTTTTATTCGGACTATACGTATCCATACAAATACCCCTTATTTGTACCCGACCAAGGACCACGAAACCAAATAAAATGCTTCATAGTCAGAAACAACGTAAAATTACACACTATGGGCTCAAGCACTATGGGCTTAAGAGCTGCTTTAGAAACGACGACGTTTGTTAGGGTAATCGTCCATTTGGCGCGGTCCTTCCCAACCGCGGTTTGGCGGCATCTCATCATAATTCCCACGTGGCATGTCGTACTGGTCTCTGAAGCCTCCATCCTAAGTAAGCAATCATAATACTTTCGAATAGAATTTCACTAAAATATTATAAGAAATATGATAAAATAGTAACCAAGTATATGTACCAGATGAGGATTGTAAACCCGAGCAAGCTTCACACGTTTGATGAATCCAGAGAATTGCTTATTTAAGCAATAACGTCATAAATTTAGCTAATTCTTAGTATTTACTAGGGACCAAAAATTCCGAGAACAAATCTATAGGTTAGCAAAGTCAGTAGGTGAGTACTTTCTTTCGGTGTATGGAGCCATTCTCTACCATTCTTCTGTTTCATGGTAATTAATTAGATTTCGTCATAGGTATTAAATAATTAATTGTCAGCTTCGCTGATGACATCTGATCGTGAGAATCGTAATGCGACTTTAATATCGTGATTTAAATTTTTCGTGCGATAAGCAAAATAACAGTTACAAATCGCAATATTACTTCAGCTTTATAAATCTAGCTTTTATATTGTTCCAGGGAGATTAGAAACACATACGCACTTCTTATTAAATTTATACCAAAAATACTCTATTACAAGAGCAGCACTCTTGAATAGAGCATTTTTGGTATAATTAGGTAGACGGTACCACTTTTTATTGGTAAATTGCAACCACATGGTTACTGACAATAGCGGCACGCTTTATCTCTGCGGACTCTGATGCGAAGTTATGCCCTTTTAATGTCAGTGCTTACTCTTATATTATACTTAGCTTAATGTAAAACAAGTAATGTATATTTCAAAGCTTGTAGAATTACTTAGGGAGTATCAAGAAAGCATTAGGGCATACTTTTCGAGCATTAAAACATGGATCTAATTCGACAATATTTCGACTTAATTGGCATGTAGATGTGTAAATTTAAAGTGCTCTGTGGTGTCTTCTACAAATATGCGCTGGGCCCATGGGCCGTACGACTTTCACACACGAATAAGACTTCAACGCAGTTAGACTCAGGTAGTCTAGGTTATCAAGTCAAATACGAATAATGTTCAATGAAATACCAGTCACAAAAATAATTGTGAAAATGTTGTTGCAATGTATTTAATTATCGTAATAAACCTTTAAAAAATTAGAGTATATTTAATTTCACGGCTACGCTGATTACGTTTTGTTTTAAAGGAGTAGCCCATTCTGCATAGTTTTAGGGCGTTCTAGTAAACTGATTGTGCAGGCAACGAAAATGCACTAACATACCTCAAAATCACATTTAGAGCTAAACGAATAGAGCATCTCTATTTTTCTCACAATCGTTTAAGGTTAATAGACCGAAATACCGAATGATGTTTTAAAATAAATGTCATTTATGGTGAAAGTAGACCTTAGTAGTAGCTTCGTGTTTTTGGCCTACCGCGTAATCGAATAAGTGCCTGCGCGATGCGGGAGGGGTGTGATGTCGGGTGAGTTGTCAGTCGCCCCTAAAACGCGTCCATACCCCCCCTCCAACCAACCCCGCACCGCGCTATTTTGGGCATCGTCACAGTTACATGGTAGGCCTGTACATATTAGGATTTTCATGTATTTACTTCGAAATAACACAGAAATATCGATGTTTCGACGTGTAGTACATTGCACCCGTACGAAGCAGGGGCTAGTCGCTAATGAACGTATAAGGACGAGCGCGCACTGCCATGCGTTTTGTTACCGCATAATTTGTGAAGTATGAAATGTCATAGAAGTGCACGCACTGCGGTGAAATAAACGCATGCGGTGGAGCTATCGCTGCAAATTTGCGGTGATTCTACCGCAGTTTTTTTTTGTATCGCATAGAGATCTAAGCAGCACCGCGCACTGCGGTGAAATAAACGCACTGAGACACGCTCAGTTGATGTTGGGTTGCGACACAGATATGCCGTTAATTGGCGTTTGTCCGGCGACGGCGGCGGCGGCGGCGGTGCGAGAGACAATCGCAGAATTTCAGGACCAGCAATTCTTAACAAACTATTATAAGACTAGCTTCTGCCCGCGACTTTGTCCGCGTTAAATTTCTTGCAGCCCTGACTCCCCTCGTCAGCTTAATGATTTGATTACAGTTAAAAACGTTATAGTGAGCCAACCTTAAAAGATAAACATATGCTATCGTGAACTTTTTTCCAGATTTTTTCAATAGGAACAATTTCGTTATAAATAATTGTTACGTTACTGTAGGTAACCATTTACCTGCGTAAACGGTTACAATAACGTTTACGCAGCTCTTAAAAGGAATAAATTTCCTCCGTTTTTACAACATTTTTCATTGATGCTCCACTCCTATTGGCCGCAGCGTGATGTTACATAGTCTAAACTCTAAAGCCTTCCTCGATAAATCAGCTACCAAACATTCATTAATTTTTCAAAACTCTTCAGCTTTATAATATCAGTATAGACATATGCAGATAGTGACTCTTGTATTAGTCCATAACGACGTGTGGTGTGGGCTCCACAGTTGTAACTTGAATGACAAAATGTGCGTTTTTTCCACCGCAGTGCGCGGACGCCTGACTGCGTTTATTCTACCGTGCGGTAGAATAAACGCACCGCAAGGCAGTGCGCGCTCGCCCTAACGCAGTTCATGAAATATTTTAAAGCCCTGGTAAAGTGTATCAACAAAACACTTTCCCTTCATCACATTTTTAAGACATATATAAAGTAATCCACTACGGGTACCTAAATGCTTTCATATTTACATAGATGTTAATCGTAGAGCATACTAAGAGGACACAAACACGCGTCGTGCCTATATCGATTCCCTAGTCATTGCTCAAATGCAGAGAAGTATTAATATATTTAATACAGAAAGAACATCGTAAGTAAAATTGAAAGCATGAGAAATCGCGAAAAATTTGTTCCTTAGTAAATACTGATACTTACGTACTGGTACGTAAATACTATAATGTAATAATGTTAGTTCCTAGATAAAGACGGAGTTTCGCGACATTTGCAAATATTCTCATAATGAGACATGGACCGGAATGTAAATACTTTGATATGTCGAGCTCACCCACCGCAGTTGAGCTTTTTCCAATTAGTATGTGTCACAAAGCAAAAATACAGTTTAGCGGTACATTGTACTTCAAGAATAAAGTATTTTCAGTTAATTCAAACTGGAATCAGGTCAATAACAAGCCATAAAAATCGATGGAACCCAAGTTAATTTTTCTTGGTGTAATATGAATAATTTTATGTCATAATAATAATGTTTGTTCATATAATCAAAGCTTACTAGGTTTTTTTTTTTTTTTTTTTCAGAATAAATATGCTTACATAAAGCAAGGTGTGGTTTACTTGAATAGGTTGATTTTTAAAAGATAACGTGGCATTTCAATCTTTTAAAAATGTTGCATCATTGGACAGATATTTCTCCGTCTATCCCAGTGGCCTGAGATGTCAGATTCTAAATAAAATGCATTACTCACCATTGGTTGCTGCTGGTCAAACATGCCTTGCTCTTGGCGGTCCAACATGGAGTTCAGACGTTGCGCCTGTTAAAAGATTATAAATGTTATTTAAAAGTTATATTTGATTTGGTTTATATCGCGGGTGTAAATTATACTATGGCTACAATGTCAATATCGAACACGCTCTCTCTCACACACACTACTCGAAATCTGACAGTACAACAGAGACAACGCAAAGTGTTGTTTGCATAATCCCGATGTAGCTGTAGCACATGAGTTACTATTTGGTATCGGAGAAATTGACAAATTCTTTAAGACATCACTGTCAAACACCTGCTGAATACCCATCCATAATTTTAATTACAATAACTTTTAATACATTTATGTACTATCTTTATAAAAAATAAAACTGTTATTATTTTATTCCTCTGTGGTTAATTCAGTTCAGAATCCTGTTTATAATAAAACAAGTTTGCAATGTCTGACCATTGATGAAGAACATTGTCGGTTTACATCGTTTTCCTGTTGCTTTAAATGATGCCATAATTAATTGACAAATAAATGTATAGAGGTCAGCTCATAGAATGGCTGAGGAAGGAGGTTGTGGCGACCTGTACAAAGAGCGTGTTCTCCTGCTGGCGGCGGCGCAGCTCGTCGTCCTGCTGGCGCATGCGCTGCGACAGCTCCTCCTCCTGGCGCAGCAGCTGCGCGCGGTCGGTCTCGCGCCGCTCGTCGGCCGCGCGCTCGGCCATCTCCCAGCTGCGCTTCTGGCGCTCGCGGTCCTGCTCGCGCTGCCGCAACTGTTCGCGGAGGAGCTCCGTCTCGTGCTCATACCTGCCAGAACACATGGATGGTTTCATTCATTGTTATCGATTAATACAGTCGTTCATATATATCCCAGAAGAAACAAACAGAAACATCAATCAACCTGATTAATCACTAACAAAACTTGTTGACCTATTCAGCAGATTTATTTTCTATGATATAAAAAATATTTAACTCACTTGGCATACTCCATCTGTGCTTCTAGTTTTTCCTCTTCAGCAGCTAATTCCTTCTTTAGAGCCTCTTCTTTCTGGCGATGAAGCTCATGCAGCTGCTTCCACCTTGTGCCATACTCATGCTCAAAACTGTTCAGTTCAGAAAAGCGCGGTCCCAGTTCACGCGCCCGTAAGAATTCAGGATGTTTTTTGGGCAAATTCTTTTCTGGGTAACCATCAAACTCATCAGGCTCCTCGTAACTTTCCACAATAACTGGACGAAGTGATCTAAAATGTCATATAACATTACAGTATTCAATACTTTATATACCAGAGTTCAAAATAATATTACTATGAAGAAATAACAACTTACGAAGTCAAGAAGAAACACTTCTCAGTGCAATTACGGATAGCAGCTAAAGCACTAGGTTTTCGTGCAAATTCGACTACTCCTTCTCCAAGTGTTTTCCCTCGCTCATCTACCTTCACATATGCCCTCTCAATTTTTCCGAAAATCTCAAAAGCACGATACAAAAGTTCATTTGACACAAATGGGGGCAGATTTTTCACTCTGACTGCACAATTATGAGGAGCAAATCTAACTCTGAGTGTTCTTCCATTTCTATTTTTACCATCTAATTCCCTCTTTGCTCTTTCAGCATTAACTCTGTAATCCTATGGAAAAGAGAGAAAGTTATGTAGTGTGTTGCCATAAGTCACAAAATATTTAGGTGTTGTGAAATACCCGTAAAGATAATTTCAATCTAACATTGCAATTTATAACAAGGTTTACCATTTTAATGAATCCAAAGTTCTTTTCTTTGTTGATAAATAATTCTGCTGTTTCACCAAAGGCAGCAAACAGACTAGTGATCTCATCTTCATTAGCATCACCAGTAAGATTTCCAATGTACAAGCGACTTCTTCCATTGAACTTGATTTCAGGCTGATCAATTGTGGGTAAATCTGTCAAAGGTCCCATCAATTCCTTGAGCTTGTTGGCCAGCATCTGTTCCTGTAATTTTAATGATTAAGTTTACATGCTTCATAAATATTACATGAAAATAGACATAGTGGCTTGTTTGTTGAAATTACAACCAATGTACAACCAAATCATTGAGTATTGTCAGTATTATAGATAATGGCAATTTATATTGCTTTGTACTGTGTCAGTGTAAAGCCATGCAAAATGTATCCATAACTTTGTCATAACTATTCAGCTATACAATTTATGGAGCCCGTCATGTTTTTTTTTTTTGGTTTATTATAGACCAACATATTTATCACTTAGATGACATGTTTGATTCAGCCACTACACCATGAATTAAGAGCTATTTATATAATAAGTACCCACCTCCCTCTGGCCTAGTTTTCCTCCATCCTGCTGAGGTCCACGCATGTTATTAGGTCCACGCTGTTGGTTCCGAGGAGGTCCACCAGGTCCACCAGGTCCACCAGGTCCACCAGGTCCACCAGGGCCACCACCTTGTTTGGGTGCAAATGGTTTGTTGCCCGGGCCAAAATTGCCAGGACCACCTTGCTTGAAGCCAGGACCACCTTGCTTGTTGCCAGGACCACCTTGGCCTCCCCACCCACCCTGCTTGTTACCTCCAAAATTGCCATTGAGATTCTGAGGAATAACAACCTATTCTTAAACTCTGCATTGAAAATAGTGAACAAAATTTTTGATATAAAGTTGGTGTGTAACTTACCCTCTGTTGATTTTGATTAGAATGTTGGTTTTGATTGGAATGTTGGTTTTGATTAGAATGCTGGTTCTGATTCGGATGCTGGTTTTGATTTGGGTGCTGGTTTTGATTCAGATGCTGGTTCTGATTAGGATGCTGGGTTTGGTTTTTCTTTTGCTCAATATTTACTGATTTATCAACATGATCCTGAGACTCATTCTTTGCTTGGGCAACAGGGGCAGGTTTCTGTTGCTGTTGTTGCTGTGGCTGCTGTGGCTTCTGTTGTGCCTGCTGTGGTGGCTGTGGTTTAGGTGGCTGAGCCTGTTGTTGGGGTGGCTGCTGAAGTTCAGTCTTAGGTGCTTGTTGTTGTTGTTGAGGCTGTTGTTGTTGAGGTTTAGCCTGCGGCTGATTTTGTTGAGGTGCTTGTTGAGGCTTTTCCACAGTTGGAGTGGGCTTTGTCTAAAAAACAAGTTGCTTATGATTTTTATAATTTCGAAATGCTTCAAATACTTTAACTTAATACGGCAGATGAGCTATGCGGTTTTAAACAGCAAACCTCTCTATACGTATCTATTTGTTCTGTTTGGTAAAGTAGGTCAGAGTGGTGAAAGAAAATTCATAACTCTGAATGTATTTAATGAATAATTATTAACTACCCATGTACCGCAAAATAAAACTCGTAAGGCAAAAATAAAGTTTCAACGCATTTAGAACAATAAGGGTTAAAATTACGACGTTTCGGTTTCACCTACGTAGCGTAATCAATATCCCAGCCAGACCATCAAGCAAACACAAAATGGCGTCGTCACCGAAATGGTAATTTTCTTTTCTGTCGTTTACGTTCATAATATCAGCCGGATTGTTAAACCAAATAGAACTGATATATACGAACTACATTATCTATCAAAATAATATACAATCTTGATAAAATTTGAGCTACCTACCTCATTAGGCCGTTGACCTCCTTGACCGTGATTCTGATTTCTGGGCATCGGATTCTGATCAAATCTCGAGTTACGAAAGCCTCCTCGGATATTACCACGGCGACCTTGTCTCTGGGGCTGCGGTGGGCCGCCAAATCCTCTATTTCCAAATTGATTCATGGCTTGCATATATTGCATACTAGAAAGAAAATGTCTTGTGAAGTCGTGCAAGCCATCGATAACTAGGCAATAAAGAACATGGTTATTTTGATAGAAACACGCAATCCTTACCTACTGCTGCTAATACTGTTGGATAAAACTTTTTCCGGATAAAACAAAAATGATTAAAAGACAACGCGCGACTTCTGGAGATATCTGGCGCAGCAATTTGCGAGAAAAATGCCGTGTCGACGACTCGGCGTACTGACTCACAATGGCGTCTTCTTTTTCCGTTTCCGCTGTGAGTGTTGCCAATATTGACGTAAACTCGCTGGTTTCAAAAATATAAGCCGACCAACTCAAAGCGTGTTTATGGTGAAAGCGTCAGGGTAGCCCAGGAAATTCAAATTTTCTTACAAGTTTTTTGCAATTTGCAGGTCAGCATCAGGAGCATCAGGTATGTTAATAGCCGCTAGGCTGTTGAACTGTATATGATTCACAGCCATTTCAAAATGCTAGTTTTAATTTACAAGATGGCTCCTCATTTCGGACAGATTTAAAGGATTTTACAAAAAATCCAAGATCAAGCCTACTAATTCACCTAATTATAATTAACTACTAAACATTCGTAGTATCCGCATTTATGTCCAGGTTCCTTAAGGCTAGTTTTTCAAGCTCTTTGCCATCTTAATATTCTTTATTGTACTAGTAAGTGAGGTTGTCACTTCGGAGTTGGGTACAGTTTGGCAAAAAAGAGTCTGGAAAAAATGAGGGCGCCTGCTTAGCAGGTATGGCCACCCTTAATACTAGGACTAAAAGTGATAAGATACTTGTTGTTTTAATCCACAAACACGAGATCCCGGAAATTCTCATCAGTCAAGATTTCAAAACTTGATAGGCACACAGTCTTTTACTTTCATTGTACTTAGTAGATTGCGCATTATTTCGCTGGAATAACCTTTTATCTAAGAGTGCCATCATAATGACACAATGAAAACTTATTCAGTTTAAAAATTAATTAAATTACACTCAGAGATTGCCGATTGAACCCGATACACAAGACATAATGTTCAGCAATCGCATTTGCGGCCACCATCTAGGGTATTCACAACCATTCGATGGTTGGTATGCCTGTATCAAATTTGACATGAATGATACTGAACGAATCCTGTTACTGCTAACATTTTATAGTCGACAAGAATGCGGCTTACAGCTGCTTACTGTCGGAAACTGATCGGATGTCAGAGAGTACCTATAACATGTCGCATTCGAAAGGTACGGGTAATATCGAATAAACTTGAACAGTTGACTAATGAAGGCATCAGGTATGTCTATGTGGGTACATAACATTATCACTATTCACATGACAGGGAAAATAAAATAACACGATAAATTTTAGATTTTATTTAAAAAGAAAAACGTGACATAACATCATTCGTGTATTCCTTTTCGGTGCTATGATAGATTTTTCCATTAACACTGATGTATCAGTTTTACATTTCTTATTTATGAAATCTAAATAGTGTAAAAATCCTTCTTAGACGTTTACGGCTCCCATTACAACCCGTCTCCTCAAACTATAGGTAATATATTACGTAGAATAGGCACCTGAAAAATAATAAATATTACTTTTTTTTACTGTGGTATGCGATAATAGCATTAATAAAAAAAAAATACTTTCCTGTTTCTTTATAGTGTTGAACTTTTTGTCTAATTGCACACAAATCAAAATCGTCTAATTCTTTCTTCCGCCAACTGTTTTGGTGTTTCTACAGGTGTAGAAAAAATCCTTAATTTTTTTCACCTTCTTTAACAATTTCTCTAATTGTACTGTGTGATTTACCTTGAAAAAAATATAAAGACAATCATATTAATTCCATGTAGGTACATTTTACAATTTCAAGCATCAAACATCAAGAGTCAACGTACACGCGATTTGTCAAATTAGAAAACCTAACCTCAATAATCTATTAGTAAATAAAACAATAAAATGGCTTGAAACTTATAATACCGATAAAACTTAGTATTAGAAAGGAAAAGCAATGACTGGCATTGACTAAAAGATAAATTTCTTGGATAAATACCTGTCGTGTCGGCAGTTCTTTCGGAAACATTGTCAATCGGAGACAAAATTTATTCCGCTTCAGATTCCGCCAAATATCTTACGAAAACTTGATATATCACAGCTCACTCCCCTTCTCCTTATTGTTTTATTCATTTTTTATATGTACAGACGCCACCAGGTCAAGCTACCCGAAACTGTCAATTTTTCCCAATGAACCTTGAACCTAATGCTCTAGAAATAAAGTCGAAAATCTATCAAAGAAATCTGACAGATTGTAGTAGCTTGATGTGTTGGCGTCTGTACAAAAGCATTAATAACTGATAGTTAATTAGAAATATACATAACACAGTGACAGATTAGCTACTTGTTGTTGATCATTGTTGATAAACACAGCAGTATTGCCACAAAAAATATATTTCATTTCCAGTTTTCACCACGACAGACTCTTTTTTGCCAAGCTATACCTCTAACCTCTAGGCAAACGCCCCGGTGCGGTGGTGGAGCGGCTGCGGCGTGGCCTCTGTCTTTATTGAAATCCATATTAATATTAGAAATGGGAAAGTATGTGTGTCTGTTTGTCCGTCTTTCACGCTAAAACGGAGCGACGAATTGACGTGATTTTTTAAGTGGATATAGTTGAAGGGATAGAGAGTGATATAGGCTACTTTTTGTCTCTTTCTAACCCTCCACATCCCTAAAATGGGGGTTGGAACGCGCTAATCTCAGGAATTACTGGTTGGAATTGGAAAAATATTTTTGAGTCGGGTTGCCTATTTATTGAGGAACGTTATAGCATATAACATCACGCTATGATCTAAAGGAGCGAAGCAGCAACAAAAAAATGAACGAAAACTGGCAGGCTGCGATGCGACGGGAAGGGTCAGGGGAGCAAATATTTGAAGCGGACGAAGTCGCGGGCAGAAGCTAGTTATTAATAAAAGAGAAAGCGACGAATCGCGTTCCTACGTCTCTATCAACTATCAATCATGGACTATAATGACTTGACAATGTGACATCTACTGTCAAAACAGAAAAATGCCCTAATGCGACAACTGCGATAAAGTACGGCGTTTAAAATCGAATTTGTCAATATTGTATTGAATTGTAGTGAAACGAATTATTTTTGTTGAAATAATTATTTCCTTTAATTTGGAGTTCAGTATTAGTTTGGTTTAGTTAAGTTTGGTACCTACAGTGTGCTGTGCAGAAAGCTCTACTTACAAGAATGGAATCAAATAAAGACATCGTCGACGCTGAAGAAGACCAAGAGGATATCGAAATGAAATATTCTTTATTAACTTTTGAAAAACAGATATTTATTGATTCTTTTGAAAAAGATGCTCTTGTTATTATGGCAAAGTATGTACTTGCAAAAAAACTTATTATAACAACTATGTGAAGTTGCTATAATCTGAAAAAAACTCGTGAAAATATACATATAATATATTATATAATTATCTAGATGTATACGTGGTGGAGGTCTAATTTAAGAACCTGCAAACCTATTTTTGTGTAATAAAAATATTGTTATACACAAATAAGTACGCTATTTCTTTTTCTTTAAAAAAAAGATAATTATAGGTGACTAGAATCTGCCCGCGACTTCGTCCGCGTTAAATTTCATGTTCCCCCGACACTTCCCGTCGCATCGAATCGCCAGCCTGTGCGAGTTTTCCCCATTTTTGCAATATTTTTCATTACTGCTCCGCTCCTCTTGGTTGTAGCGTAATGTTATATAGCCTATAGCCTTTCTCGATAAATAGGCTACCCAACACAAAAATAATTTTTCAATTCGTACCAGTAGTTCCTGAGACTACTGCGTTCAATCAAACAAACATACAAACTCTTCAGCTTTTTAATATTACTATAGATAAAATTTGAAGCAAGTTTTTACATGTCCAGGCTGACTAATCTTTTTTATTTTCAAGTAATAGTTTCTTTTTTAAGCTTAAAATTACCTGAAAACCACAACAGATCATATTTCATCAACCACCAAGAATTCAGAGTGAACCTCGTAGCGATTAAATGTATTTTTAAGCTATTTAACAAATAACATAATTGATGATTATTATTATTTTTAAAGTATGTACTTTAAAAACCAAAATTACTGTGTTGGTGCCTAGTTGTGTACTATAATCATTATCTATTTGAACAGTATTTTTAATAGTATCTATGTATTTCCAGAGGAATCAATTACAACAACATAATATCAAATATGTTGTGGATATATAAAGACCCTGCACATTTGGTGTTTGTGTTGAACAGCGGTGATCATGAAGAAAAGTATTTTAATGAAAAATTTGGTCTATCAGCTCTTCCTAATATTGGGACAGAAAGGTAATATTACTTATAGGTCCAAAGAACATCTAAAGATGATAAATGATATATGATTTTATTTCTGCAAGTAGGTTTGTATAAACACTATACATGTCAATCATATTTTTTTTAAACTAGATGAGGTTGGTGTTTCCACATCTAACTTCTCTGAGAAGAAAAGCCGAAAAAACCCAGAGGTCACAGTCTCTTTTAAAGTCCAGACATAATCTTGGTCAGATCATGTGAAGACCATGAGGATTGGTGTCTGAAATGGTCTTTTAAGGAAAGAACCACACAGATTGAGTGGAACTGTCCAATCAGTGCACGCATTTATCAGTAATCATGCAGCTAACCTCAGAAGGGAGCTTAATGATTTGACGAACAATACCAAACAAAAAACATTTGTGGCTGCATAAATTACTTAAACTGCCAGACTTAATAAAAAGTAAACGAGAAGAAAAAGAAACCAAAAATGATGTTCAAATATCTGCTTTATTTTAATAATTTTGGTAACTTGTGCAGAATTTTGTAGCCAGGAACTGGTATCTAATTCTGAGGGAGGGCTATGTCCAGGGTGAAGTAACATAGATGAGATGCAGATTTAGAGACACACATCTTAATGGTAAAGACTGGAATGGCAATTAAATTGAAGAAATTAGATAAAATAGTTTTTACCAAGAAGTTTAAAAAAATAAAAAATAATATTATTATTTCAGAGAAAAGGCATATTTAGAGGGTGGGATACACTTTGTTTCAACTCGCATATTAGTAGTTGACTTGCTCAAAAACCGAGTCCCCATAACACACATAACCGGTATTATTGTTCTGAGAGCACACACAGTTCTGGAGTCATGTCAGGAAGCATTTGCACTGAGACTCTACAGGCAGAGTAATAAGGTAAATCATTTGAAAAATCGTTTTCGATGAATTATTTTCCATATTGCATTAAAACTAAAACATTCAATTTCTTGCAGACTGGTTTTGTAAAGGCATTCTCAAATTCTCCAATATCATTTACATTTGGATACAACCAAGTAGAGAAAGTAATGAGGGCATTATTTGTTACGGAATTATTTTTATGGCCAAGGTAATTTTATAATTATATTAATTTTTATGAACTTTGCTTGAGTAGTATATAAGTTATCTTCCTAAATATGTTTTTAATCCATGTCATCTATGTTGATGATATTACAATATTCATAAAGCAAGTTAGTAGTGGTACACAATATTGTGTGTGACCAACACAACGAAAAATAAAAATAAACTTTTTTTTTAAATAAAACTAAAATCAAATTTAAATAATCCCACTTCAAAGTGAAAAATAACTTTACTTTTGGAAATCAGCATCTAATATAATTTAGTTCTAGGTTTTAACAAACTTTCTTTACCACTGATTAGTTTCCACCTGGAATGTGGGATATTTTCGTCAAGATGAACCATATATAGCACCTACATGACTATTATGTATATAAATTAATTTCCCTTCTTATAATACCAAACATAATACAATGCCCAACCCTGGCACATGGGCAACTGATGGAACACGGGTGGGTTTTAGTCAGTAAAAGTCTGACACGCCCTCCCGCTCCGCCCAGAGCGGGAGAAGTAATTTGATGATATCCCATACTGAAAAAAAAAAAAAATGCCCAAACCTTCGAGCCAGATATTGTATTATGAACTTTATTCCCTAAATATTGCGTAAATTCTTTTAGAACCCAGTCTAAGTTGTCAATTTCCTATGAAATTAATTTGAATAAAGTTGAAAATTCAATAACTAGCTCCAAGATCTAAAGTTCTCAATTTGTAGACGGTGGTAATAATTGTATTCATGTACTAAGGTTCCATGGTTCAATTATCAAGAGTCTCAAGAGTAGACAGGCAGAAGTAGTGGAGTTGCATGTTCCTCTAACAACCAACATGAGCTATATTCAGACCTGCTTGCTTGATATAATTAACTACACAGTGAAACAACTCAAGAGCATCAACAGGACACTGGATATGCAGGTAATTAAAAATCCTACGCATAGAATGACAAAGATGTTGGAGGTGCCTACTAAATAAATTTTTGTTTACCGAATTTGCATCTTCAACCTTGTGCTTTTAATAACACAAGCAATGGAATATTATCCAACAAGTATTTATTTATTACAGGAAGTAACAACAGAAAATTGTATTACAAAAAAGTTTCACAAAATTCTTCAATCACAGCTGGACTGTGTTTGGCATCAGTTGAGTACAAGAACAAAGGAATACATCCAGGACCTGAAAGTACTGAGGAGTATGACGGTGTAAGAGATTTAACTATACAATATAAGGTAGAAGTGTAGTATTGTATGTGGTGCAGCATAGGAAATCTTTTGATGTAGTTTCTTATGATTTGTTATGGAAGAAGTTAGTTCAGGCTAATAATACCTACAGAAAGTAAATTTCAAAAAATTAAGGACATTTAAAAATAAACCTTAAAATCATAACTTTAAAATGCAAACGAGTATGCACCCATGTGGTAGTTCTCAACAATGTTCTAGTTCTATTAAATTACGCTTTTAACACTGAAAATAAGGTGCTAATTGACTTCCTTCAATGCCATCTAAAATCAGAAGATGTTTATTTATATTGATAGAATCTCAAAGCTCATTCGTCGATGCAAAGACTTTTCTAGAAAAATCTAGTTCAAATTTTCATCAAAATGTCTTCTTACCTTTTTAGAAACTTACTGCATGACGATGCTGTTTCATTCCATGCCTTAGTAAGTAAATACAGTACTCCGGAATATGCTAAACTAAATTCTGGTTGGATTCTCTTAGAGTCTGCTGAGCAGTTATTCCGACTGGCCAGAGGGAGAGTATTTAATCCTAAACAAGGTAATAAATATTTGTTTTAAAAATTGAGATTTTCCATACATTTGCTGTCAATTCGCTGAAAAGAAGATTAGTAGATTCAAAAGTGGACATGATCGTTTTGAACATAGAAATTATTTTTTAGAATTTGATCCAGAACCATGTCCAAAATGGAAATGCCTTAGTGACCTACTATTGAAAGAAATACCAGATGAAATAAAGAAAAAGGAAGGTGCAAATCTGAATAATACTAAGATATTAGTCCTTTGTCAAGATAATAGAACTTGTTCCCAATTGAATCACTATCTTACAATGGGTGCTTATAAATATCTATTTTATACGGCATTTCGAAGAGACCTCACTATAAATACGGTGTCATCTAAATATACTAAGCTAAAGAAACCTGAACCAAAAGAGGATATAAAGAACGAAAAAGGTAAAAAACCTGAAGTAAATGATGGTGATAATAAGGATGAGGGAGTCAATGAAGATGAAACGAAATCGAATTACCTGCTGACTTTATCGCAATCTGTTATACAATCTAAAGAGTCTATGTCGCACGAGGAAATCATGTTCGAGCCGATTTCTCAGGTACCGTCGATATATATTTTGCAATCATAAGGGGTCATCGGTAAACTGCGTCATTTATCCTCTTAATTGCATGAACATTCTGGCTGAAGTTTATTAAACCCCTCTGTAACGTATCTGTTCACATGAATAATTAACAAAAATTCTAATTTTCATATAATGTAGTTTTTCAATAGTTAAGTGAAGATGTAACGTCAACATAATCAGCAGCATGAGCAGTGGTAACGGCCGCGACTGACGAGTTGTAAACCGTCGTTTAAAGTTCGGACCCAGGTTTGCTCTATAGTGTAAATAATTGCACCACCACTGCTCCCAAAACGGTGAAGGAAAACATCATGACGAAACCTAATGTTTTGGAACCAAAAATTCGAAGACGTGACATCTACCAACCCGTACTGAGCTCGCGTTATGGTTTACGGCTACTGCCTCTCACAGAGGCCTGTGTTCGAGCTGTGGGAACATTATTAGCAGTGGGGTAATTGCGGAACTTTTTATCGGTAGGAATTGGTTTAATATTCATAGTTAAACAACATTCATTGCGTTATTTACGTTGCTGAGCTACAATTTATTCGAACAAATGACGCAGTGGTTTAGAAATAATCTTCAATCCCATTCAGATTCTGATAAATTGTGCGTTTCGCAATTAGGGTGATTGTGTCATATGAACGAACCTGAAGCAAAAATGAAAAAAAATAATTACGTAATACGAAATAATTATAATCTTATAAAATAGTACCGTCACCGTTTTCAGATGGACAATTTGGATTTCACTCAACTAGAAATCGAGAAACCTATTATTTGCATTCGAACATTCAAAGAAAGCGGTTGTAACTTTTCTTTGGAGCGAACATTAGAAACGTTGCGTCCGGAATACGTGATTTTATATCACAGTGACGTGGCGGCCGTCAGACAGATTGAACTCTTTGAATGTCGCAAAAAAAGTGAAGAACCCACAACTAAAGTTTATTTTTTAATACATGATCAGACAGTTGAGGAACAAGCCTACCTTACTTCACTGAAGAGAGAGAAACAAGCGTTTGAGCTCTTGATTCACACAAAGAGTGTAAGTTCTACCCTACGTACATAATATTAGGACCGGTGTACATTTAGGGAGGCGCAGTGCACCGTGGTTGCACTGATAAACAAATACGAATGTTGGTTTCTTCATAAAGTCGAAAATAAACGACTGATCTGAGACTCGGGTCTTCCCGCTTTGATGAAGTTTATGCTAATAGAAGTTTTATTTATTATCAACATTAATTCACCTAAAGTACTAGGCATTAAATATTTTTTTGGCAGTAACAATAACAACCACGCTGCACTGCACCGCGCCAGATGTGCGCCGACCCTTACTATATTCTTATACCTTTAAACGAGCAATTCTTGTATATATATATATTTATTTTATTCATATTTATTTTTTTCATTTTTATAAAATGACGTTTTATTCGTGTTTTCAATTACCAAATTTATCGATAATCAACTTGAACATAAACTTATTATTTAAAACGCAATTTACCAAAAAAACACCTAGCAAAGCTCGGTCAACCAGATATTATACCATATACTTAAGAAACTCTTTATTGTTTTCTTGATGTCCCCAGGTCATGGTAGTGCCATCATATCAGGATGGCAAAACAGAAGAATATTTTAATCTGAATGTAGAACACGAAGACCACACCACAGACTCTCGGAAAGCTGGTAAATAAGACTAGTTTAATATTATCATCGAATCTATGTCGAACTAAGCCTCATAAGACTTTCATCAGAATTATTATATCTTTATTTTTAAATCACTAAAGCACATTCAATTATTGCTCCATTTACACGATGCAAGTTTCTGGAAGGTTCGAGAGCAATAATCGCATGCCATAATGGACATTCAATTATTGTCTTTCAAAAACTGCATGCAAATATTAACACGCGTGCGATTTGTATAAAATGATATCATCGTCATCAGCCTATAATGTTCCCAATGCTGAGACACAGGCCTCCTCTCGGTAAGAGGGAGCGGGCCATAATCCACCACGCCGGCCCAGTGCGGGTTGGAAGATGTCACATGTCTTCAAATTTTTGGTTCTAAGACATGCCGGTTTCCTCACGATGTTTTACTTCACCGTTTTGAGCCTAAAATGACATACCTACAATAATTGAATGCACGTTTTGCTATTCAATAATTGCATGGGACTTCTGTAAACACCAATGCAAATATTACATGCAAGTTTTGCCTCATCTAAACGCAGAGATGCACTTCCTTGTACACACGGCGACAAATGAAGCTATACATTTCCAGTAAAGCTGACTTCTCATTGTACAAAAAGCCTATACAATGCGAGGTCTGTTAAAACTGGAAATGTATAGCTTGATTTGTTTCCGTAAAAGGGGTAACGGGAGTGGTGTGTGTGTAAGTTGGGGAGAATGAGTGTGTGTGAGTGGGGTGAGTGTGTGTATGTATGTAGGTAAGTGAGAGTGAACTCTTCATAACAATTACATAACAATTCATTAGGTTAGGTTTTCTGTGGCGTCATAGTCCAAAATTTTTAGCCAGGGCAGTATCCTTTCTATACTCATTTATATTAAGTTTCCTAATTTTGATTTTTTTAAATTACTATGTTAGAGATGCGTGGAGTCAGTATGTACAATAAAATGTCTTTGTACAACTGATGTTTTATGACGGGGTACAGGGCACCATTCTACTCTTTTGGACAGTACAGGAAGAGTAGGAACGATCCTTTTGTGGTATGGTATGTCCAATTACTTCGTTGATGTACAGTTTCCTAAGCGATAAATACTGGAAATATATAGCTTGATTTGTCGCCGTGCGTACGCTACAGATAAAAAAATGCACTGTGTAAATGCTCTCAAAACGGTGAAGGAAAACATCGTGAGGAAACCGGCATGTCTTTGAACCAAAAATTCGAAGACATGTGACATCTACCAACCCGCACTGGGCCCGCGTGGTGGATTATGGCCCACTCCCTCTCACCGAGAGGGGGTCTGTGTCCCAGCAGTGGGAACATTATAGGCTGATGATGACCGTGTAAATAGAATGGGACTTTAGATACAACTCCTCACTTAAATGCAAGTGAAGGTCCTACTGCTACTGGACCTTACAAGTTACAATAACATAAATTTGTTTTACAGGTGGGCAGAATCAGCAAAAAGAGAAACCCGTCGTTATCGTAGATATGAGAGAGTTTCGATCAGATCTGCCAGCGTTACTTCACAAGAAAGGCATCAATATCGAACCAGTCACAATAGCCGTGAGAATATCATAATTTAAAATTTCTTATTAACCCTTTATAAGGCAGAGAAAACTAGACATGGTAAAGTAATAAATTCTTAGAATGTTAATAATGACATTTTAAAGTATTTTTTCAAATTGGGAATTCGATGGGATATTTGCGGAAATGTACATATAATACCATATCAAAAAAAATAAAAATCTTTTTCAACAATACAGTTGAATAATGCCCGGTTTCTGAAGTTTCAAAATAAACTCTCAACAACTATTCATTCAATAAAGTTATGCATAAGATAAACGTCGGCTAACTGTCACTGCGTTTCTGAATACAAAACAAACCATTCAATAACTATGAAACTGTCAACTAGTTTTTTAGATGCCGCTAGGTGGGTCTGTTTATGAGATTGCATCTAAAATTGATTTTTATTATTGAAATGGTCTTTAAAACTAGTTTGATAAACAATGTATTTTTTTTTTTTTCAAGGGTAAATAACTGGCTTAATATTATTTTAGTTAAAATATGTAAACTCGTTATTTTATATTTATGGGTAAAACCTTTTTTCTATTGTCAGTACTCAGTTCATTGTTTATGATTCCTGATATTAATATTTTACTTCGCTGTCGGTTACATGTCTTTCGAATCGTTTGCGCTTAATCCATTCTTTTATATAATAATAACATAATGGAATCTGGAAAACGTAGTAAACATTTTACTGAAAGAGACAAGATGCTTCTTATCGAAGTGTATATTTAACTTGAAATATAAATGTAGAGCCAAGTTCATATGTTTATTTATGTCCCCATTATACGTACATAATTTTACAATATGACAATTTTCCAGTTTGAAATATTTATAAAAACGAAAGTTAGCAACCTAAAAATATTGCTCCAACAATAACCGACGGGCATGGTTTCCTTCAGAGGAAAGGGGTTGATCAACAGAGTCTATTACGATTTCTTGTTCAGAAGCAGAATCAAGTGTTAGTTATCAGTGAATCATTTTGCTTTAGAGTTATACCTATAATGTAACACAACTGTTGCAACAATTACAGCTAATGTGTGATCTAATTTTTACCGTAATTTTAGAGAGGCATTGAAATCTTCTTTTCCACACACCAATTGGTCAACTGTGTTTCTGGTCTTTATTTGTGCTTTATTGTAACGTTTTACCGCATTTGTAGCTGGATTTAAGAATAGTGTCATCATGAGCTTTCTACAAGGATAAGCACTGTCTCCCATGAGGTGACCATCTATCTCATTATTATCGAGTCGCGCTCGTAGGAATGAGATATGATACACGGTACTGTCATGCAACGAGCATCTATATCACGAATATATAACTTTGCATCACATACAACTTGTACATTAATAGAAAAGAAACTGTTGGGGTTTATATCCAGAATTATTTTGAATAAAAAGCTTCCGATGATTTAATAGTTGTTTTCCGTGCAAAGCCTAGATGAAGAAGAAAAAAATAACATAAAGGGTACAACGTTGTAGGTACTTATAAAATAAATTCTTAAAAACTAAATGTTCATGCAATGAGCCGTATTTGTGCATTATTGCTCAACAAACTTGATTAGGCGTTTGATTAAAAGCGAGTTGATATAGTTTGAAATGAAACGTCAAATAAAGTTATGGAACCGATAAACGCCACACATCGGTCAGATAAAATAATTTATCGAACCAATAGCGCTAATGAACAGATAAACTATCGATAAGAGTATCTCAGAAACCGGGCATAAAACAAATAATTTTATTGGTGGCATGTATACTGCCTCAGCCTTAAAAAGGGTTAAAGCATGCTTAGATTTGGTCTCGCAAGTCGGGTCCTGGTTAAGAACAGAAATCATAATTATATAGCGACGAGTCGGATGTGGGCTGTGGGCACACGAACGAATTATTTTTCCATCTATAAAAAAAAAAAAACCTTTATTTGCCAAATAATAAAACAACCTGCACAAAGGGTCTCACCGGGTTTCCATATGAAATCTGCACTGGCGTCTTTTTTGACATTGGTGCCTTAAATATGTTGCTAGTTGTTGAAAAAAATTTTGGGCCAATTACCAAACCCCTAGCTTCTTTAGTTTTTGAAAAATAAGGGTTGCAACCTCAAACTTGAATGTTTTTTTTCTACGAAACTACAATAGATTTTAAAATGAATCCAAAGCGACATGAAAGCTACTTAATAGATTTACATTTCATATTTTTTTCATAATTTTTCAACCACCTATAGGGCAGAACCAAACGTGTTTTAAAAATTAAGGGTGGTTTTTCGTGGCCATTTTTCGAGGTACACCGACCAAATAAATTACATAAATTAGGTATGTATCCAACTATCATACATAACAATTACATAGATGTGTCATGGGTGGAACATATTCAAAGTAATAAATGTTTTCAATAAGGTACACACGGCTACAGGTCAATCTGTACATTTCCAGTTTTAGCTGACCTCGCATTGCATAGGGGTTTCGTACAATGAGATGTCAGCTTATACTGGAAAGGTGTGGCCGTGCGTTCTGTAATTACAGGAATTATAATCATATACTAGACTCATAATATACTGCGCTATCGACAAGTTTACACAATTGCGTTATTTCTATCAGTTGAAGTATCGTGTTACACTTCTTCAAAACATTATTATAAAACCTATGTCAAGTCGTTATTTCATTTCTTTGAAAAAAATAAATGGTACTGGGCGTTAATTAACTTTCGAATATCGTGTTGTGTCTAGCTGAAAATAGTTTTCATTTGTTTGTGTATGATTCAAACATTTTTATATGATTGAAACCTTCAGAATGGCAGACAACACTGACAAACTTAGAAGATGCATTATCTGATAATCGAAGTGAAAGAAAAATCTATGTAATATTTAATTAATATTCTTTATGTGAAGAAAAACTTTTATTATTCACAGGCCGTAGGTATTTTTTTAAGGCAATTTTTTTCTGTACCTAAATACTAGGATCCCCTTTATTATCATCACTACGTTTAATTCATCTTCTTCTTTCTATTTATACACTAATAATTTAATCTACACTTATTGCAAAATAAAAGAACCTATTTATTTGAACAGTATTTTCGCCAACAGCTTAATATGTGAGAATTTCTTCGTCTGTTCGAATTCGTTTATATTTTCCACAGATATTTTTTTCCCTTCGATTACAGTTTTGCATCTACTTAGTTTGTCAGTGTTGTCTGCTATTTCTTAAGGTTTCAACCATATAATGTTTTTTGAGATATACACAAACAAATGAAAACTATTTTCAGCTAGACACAACACGATATTCGAAAGTTAATTAACGCCCAATACCATTAATTTTTTTTTTCAATGAAAACGAAATAATTACGACTTGACATAGGTATTATAATAACGTTTTGAAGAAGTGTAACACGATACTTCAACTGATAGAAATAACGCAATTGTGTAAACTTGTCGATAGCGCAGTATATTATGAGTCTAGTATATGATTATAATTCCTATGATTACAGAACGCACGGGCACACCATTCCAGTATAAGCTGACATCTCATTGTACGAAACCCATATGCAATGCGAGGTCAGCTAAAACTGGAAATGTACAGCTTGACCTGTAGCCGTGTGTACCTTATTGAAAACTTTTATTGTTTTGAATATGTTCCACCCATGACACATCTATGTAATTGTTATGATAGTTGGATACATACGTAATTTATGTAATTTATTTGGTCGGTGTACCTCGAAAAATGGCCACGAAAAACCACCCTTAATTTTTAAAACACAATTGGTTTTGCCCTATAGGTGGTTGAAAAATTATGAAAAAAATATGAAATGTAAATCTATTAAGTAACTTTCTTGTCGCGTTGGATTCATTTTAAAATCTATTGTAGTTTCGTAGAAAAAAAAACATTCAAGTTTGAGGTTGCAACCCTTATTTTTCAAAAACTAAAGAAGCTAGGGGTTTGATAATTGGCCCAAAATTTTTTTCAACAACTAGCAACATATTTAAGGCACCAATGTCAAAAAAGACGCCAGTGCAGATTTCATATGGAAACCCGGTGAGACCCTTTCAATAAGTAGGGATCTCATAAGCAGTACAGGTAGGTAAAATTCTTGCTGGGTGTTTGGCATCGAAAGAGTAACGGCGCTTTATGGTTAGAGTGTCCACCAACGGACATCGGATATGCCAACGCACCTGCAATGCCTCTGCTGTTATCGGTGGTTTTGGCCACCCGTTACTTTTTAGAATAAGCGCTTTCTCCGTTACATTTTGATGGTTAACGCCTCCTAACCATCGAACTCGCCTAGATTTGACGAGTTGAGAAAAAATATAATTATTATAATTTAATATATTAGATTATAATTGTAATTTAAATATATGTAATTATTTACTGTATTAATACTACATACAAACCAACATTCTATCTCACATAATAGATAAATCTCCTAGTTTTTCTATTATGCGAGATAGAATGTTTAGGAGGAAAGAAAAATATTTAAAAAAAAAAACAGAATGTGTCACTCTAAGAGGTTTTGATAATTAACCGTCAATTTGCCAAATTAATATTGGAACTGATTTACTAAATAGCTTAAATAATGCCGGGAATTCATATCATTCTTGTTTTTCAGATTGGTGACTATATTCTCACTCCCGACATCTGTGTCGAAAGGAAATCCATATCAGATTTGATCGGATCTCTGAACTCGGGGCGACTCTACACACAATGCACACAAATGTGTCGAAACTATACTCGTCCTATTCTACTTATTGAATTCGATCAGAACAAGCCTTTTAATCTGCAGGTAACAATTATTTTTTCTGAATATTTACTAAAATAATACAATCAAGTATGTACCATGAGGTGATGTTTCTGTACCTACTTTCCATTTCTACAGGGTCACTTTGTGGTGTCAACCGACTTATCTGGAGCAGACATACAACAAAAGCTTCAGCTTCTGACTATACACTTTCCTCGTTTGAAACTAGTATGGTCCCCAAGTCCTTACGCTACTGCTGAGTTGTTTTACGAACTAAAGGTTAGTATTATTTCATAAAAACTGACTGACATCAAATCAGTCTGCAACAATAAGTGGGATGAACACCAGCTTTGCAGCACAATTGGTGTAAGCAGTTGACAACCAGACACAAGAAAACGGTACTACTCATCCTTAATAATCTCCAAATCACCTTTTATAACAGATAGTTTGAAGATGGTCGTTTTTTTTTCTTCTTTTAATGTATTCCCAAATAACTAAATCCCATTTAATTTACATTTTAATGTGTTGCAGCAAGGCAGAAAAAATCCTAACGTTGAAGAGGCTCTTGCGCTTAGCAGTGATAATACGGCCGAAGATATGTATTACGAGCGATACAACACTCAAGTTCACGACTTTGTGCAAAAGCTTCCCGGAGTCAGCTCTAAAAACATCGCAAGGATTATGGATAGAGGTATATCGCTGGATCATCTAATAACACTTACTCAGGTATGTTTAAAGTAAAATATACAAGGTGCTTACTCAAAGATTTTTAAGTTCAGTTATTGACAAGAGTTATTTTTCAGGATGAGCTGCAAACAATAATAGAAAACAAGAACGAAGCAGTAACCTTGCACTCTATATTGCATGTCAAGCCTCAGCCTGTAGATGCCAATAAAGATGAAAAATCTTATGGCAAAAAGAAATTTTTTGGGAAACCTTTCCAAAATAAAAGAAAATAGTAGTCTGATATTCGGAATCATTTATTTTTAAGCATAAAATAATTTATTAAACAATATTGTGAATAATACAATAATTTATTAAGGATTATTATGAAACTCGTATGTATTTCACTGCCATAAAATGTCAAAATACAAAATTAAAAAAACAGTAGTCTGATAGTCGTAATCATTTATTTTTAGGCATGCAATCATTTATTAAACAATATTGTGGTGAATAATACAATAAATTATGAATCATTTTAATGGAATTTATTTCACTACCATTAAATGTCAGGGTAGGCACACTTACGGTCAATAATAAAATGGTCACACTGGTAAATAATATCAACGCCAAGTACCTATAACAAAATTACAAATGTCGCTTACAACAGTTTCAAATACCTAGTGAAATAATACAGATTAGTTGTTACAAGATATTGTGGCTTGACGAAGATGAGGGTAGCTACCACCCAAACTTTGTTAGACTTAACATTCAGCTGAACAACTTTGAGTCTTAGAGTAATCAAATCATTATTGCAATTTAAAAACCCTACAAAAGACAGCTTGCCTTTGTATTGCCCCCCTTAATATATATATATATATATATTTACATAGTGGGTAAAAAAACTACGATGATCAATGTTTTAAAGCAAAGTAACCAGTCAAGGTTTCTTTTTAAACAAATTCAAAATCTTGCCCATCATACCTGAAAAGAAGATAGTAATTTATTTAAACTATATTATGAATACCAACATTACATTACATGTCAATTTGGCAACTAAAATATCTCAAAAAAGGTACACAAAAATTTCAACACCCATGTGATTTTCAAATCATACTCTATTTTTAAACCATTGGCGGATAATTATACTGAAACGCTTAAAATTTGTTTTTTATTTCTTAGACATTCACAAATGACATTTACAAATTTTGAAGAAATAGCACAGATCCCGCCATTATGAGTCCACTAAAATTCACTAGGTCAGAACGCCGTTAACTAAGTATAGTTTAGGGAACTAATAAATGACCATAGGTGATCCACGTTAATACTGATTTAAAATGTCAATTTAGCTTTGCAACACAATAGAAAGCATGATGTCATGTGTGCGTAGTCCCAGCGGAAAAGTGTCGAATTTCTTAATTTCAGTTTAGCAGATATTTAGTGTATGACGTCGTGTAATTGTGTATGGTAAATAAAAATTTGTGCATCCAACCATTGCTGAGATATTCAACAAAAACTGTTTCCGCTGGGACTACGTATTCCTAGCGGCACTTTTTTTTTCCTATGGACGTACAAGAAAAAGAATACATACAATAATAAGTGTGTAACGAGAGGTAAATGTGTATGTTAAAATGAAATTTCTGTCTTATATTTGTCAAGATATTCAAGTTGCCGCTGCGCTGACGTTTGGCTATTTGATGAAAATCATATAAAACGGTTTAGCACAGAGTTGTAATTTTTTACGCAGGTTGCTTTGAATTTGTGTGTAATGTGTGTGAAAACAGAATTTGAAAAAACCTACCGTTCAGAAGATATACACGTAAAAGTAAAATAAGGTTATCAGGTCCAAGTACTTAAAATAGGAACTCTAGAGCCTAACTCATCTCGTTTATTTATATCTTGTAAGGGTCTACAATGTCCTGCCAAGTTTCATTCATGTGCTCTTAGTAATTAATGAGCAGTGCCATAATTTACTACGACTGGAACACTATATTTTATGACATCCGAATGTAGGACTTTTTAAAGGAAAAGCAAAATGAAACTCATTCAAATATTTAGTGTATTAATGCAACTATTCACATGTAAAATTTTAGCTCATTACACTGAATGATTAAAGAGATATAATAAAAATAACAGAACAAGAGCAAAACATCGATAAACCGACCAAATTGGAATGGCTACATAAAAGCGGCCGTGCAGTATAAAGAGCTAACGTTCTAAAATTTCCAGTATAGTATCGTCATCGTGTTTAATAGTTTCGTACAGTTGCGTACACAATAGTTTAGCAGAAAATAAAACAACTGCTTTGTAATCTTAATCTTTATTAGTTAATGACTAATTAAAATAAAATAAAAAAAACTAAATTATTAACAACGTAATAATAACATTGTTATAAAAATCAGTTTTTTTATTAAATATGAATAACAAATAAATTGCCTACTGTAAAACCCCATAAAGGTGAAAATCTTAGGTTTACTAGTAAGTTTTCGGGAGTTGGTCTTCTCGTTCGAGCTTTTACAGCAACAAATATGTCATACAATCACAGATTAATAATATGTGACTCAATTGTGAAGGTAGGTTTGTAGTGTAGCTACCTACTTATCTATGTTTTAGCGCATAATCATATAAATAGTAAATATCTGGTTTACCGCTTTGCAAATTATACCGTGTAACATCAAAATATTTGTGCGCTGGAAGCAGCAGAATATTAAGGACATAATAATGACCTACTGTAACAATTTTTTCGTAATATTCTGACAAATAAATGCATTTGTTAATAATACAGATGCAATTATTATTGTAATAATTTCGTAAGTCTAAAAAAAACAAGTTACCTACTATTTTTATCACGAAAGTTATTAAGTATAGGTTGGCAAAAAAGAGTCTGTCGTGGTAACCATTGGAACTAAAATATTTTTTTGGTGGCAGCACTGCTTTGTTTATCATCAACAAGTAGCTAATCTGTCATTGTGTTATGTTCCCAGTTGTATTTTACTTATTTCTAAATAACTATCAATTATTCATGCTTTTGAACATATAAAAAATGAATAAAACAATAAGGAGTAGTGGTGTGAGCTGTGATATACTAAGTTTTCGTAAGTTTGGCGGAATCTGAAGCGGAACAAATTTTGTCTCCGATTGACAATGTTTACGAAAGAACTGCCGACACGGTAGGTATTTATCCAAGAAATGTATCTTTTATTCAATGCCAGTCATTGTTTTTCCTTTCTAATACTAAGTTTTATCGGTATTCTATGTTTCAAGCCATTTTATTGTTTTGTTTACTAATACATTATTGAGGTTATGTTTTCTAGTTTTTGACAAACCGCGTGTACGTTAATTCTTGATGTTTGATACTTGAAATTGAAAAATGTACCTACATGGAATTAATATGATTGTCTTTATATTTTTTTCAAGGTAAATCTCACAGTACAATTAGAGAAATTGTTAATGAAGGAGAAAACAATTAAGGATTTTTTCTACACCTGGAGGAACACCAAAACAGTTGGCGGAAGAAAGAATTAGACGATTTTGATCTGTGTGCAATTAGACAAAAAGTTCAACACTATAACGAAACAGCCAAGTTTTTTTTTTTTTTTTTTGTCAATGCTATTATCGCATACCACAGTAAAAAAGTATAATTTATATTTATTATTTTTGAGGTGCCTATTCTACGTAATATATTACCTATAGTTTGAGGAGACGGGTTGTAATGGGAGCCGTAAACGTGTAAGAAAGATTTTTACACTATTTTCATAAATAAGAAATGTAAAACTGACACATCAGTGTTAATGAAAAAAATCTATCATTGCACCGAAAAGGAATACAAGAATGATGTTACTTCACGTTTTTCTTTTTAAATAAAATATAAACTTTAGCGTGTTACTTCATTTTTATTGTCATGTGAATAGTGATAATGTTATGTACCCTGCATAGACATACCTGACGCCTTCATTAGTCAACTGTTCAAGTTTATTCGATATTGCCCGTACCTTTCGAATGCGACATGCTATAGGTACTCTCTGACTTCCGATTAGTTTCCGACAGTACGCAGCTGTAAGTCGCCTTCTTGTCGACTATAAACTGTCAGCATTAACAGGATTCGTTCAGTATCATTCATGTCAAATTTGACACAGGCATACCAACCATCGAATGGTTGTGAATACCCTAGATGGTGGCCGCAAATGCGATTGCTGAACATTATGTCTTGTGTATCGGGTTCAATCGGCAATCCCTGAGTGTAATTTAATTAATTTTTAAACTGAATAAATTTGCATTATGTTATTATGATGGCACTCTTAGATAAAAAGTTATTCCAACGAAATGATGCGCAATCTACTAAATACAATGAAAGTAAAAGACTGTGTGCCTATCAAGTCTTGAAATCTTGACTGATGACAATTTCCGGGATCTCGTGTTTGTGGATTAAAACAACAAGTATCTTATCACTCTTAGTCCTAGTATACAGGGTGGCCATACCTGCTAAGCAGGCGCCCTCATTTTTTCCAGACTCTTTTTTGCCAAGCTGTAGTTCTTCAAGAATTGTGTGCACACCTGTACTGATCCAATAACTGTAAAACACTGGAAATTTTAGAACGTTAGCTCTTTATACTGCACGGCCGCTTTTATGTAGCCATTCAAACTTGGTCGGTTTATCGATGTTTTGCGCTTGTTCTGTTATTTTTATTATATCTTTTTAATCATTCAGTGTAATGAGCTGAAATTTTATATGTGAATAGTTGCATTAATACACTAAATATTTGAATAAGTTTCATTTTGCTTTTCCTTTAAAAAGTCCTACAATCAGATGTCATAAAATATAGTGTTCCAGTCTTAGTAAATTATGCCACTGCTCATTAATTACTAAGAGCAGTAAGAGCACATGAATGAAACTTGGCAGGACATTGTAGACCCTTACAAGATATAAATAAATGAGATGAGTTAGGCTCTAGAGTTCCTATTTTAAGTACTTGGACCTAATAACCTTATTTTTCTTTTACGTGTATATCTTCTGAACGGTAGGTTTTTTTCAAATTCTGTTTTCACACACATTACACACAAATTCAAAGCAACCTGCGTAAAAAATTACAACTCTGTGCTAAACCGTTTTATATGATTTTCATCAAATAGCCAAACGTCAGCGCAGCGGCAACTTGAATATCTTGACAAATATAAGACACACAAATTTTATTTTAACATACACTTTTACCTCTCGTTACACACTAATTATTGTATGTATTTTTTTTCTTGTACGTCCATAGGGAAAAAAAGTGCCGCTAGGAATACGTAGTCCCAGCGGAAACAGTTTTTGTTGAATATCTCCGCAATGGTTGGATGCACAAATTTTTATTTACCATACACAATTACACGACGTCATACACTAAATATCTGCTAAACTGAAATTAAGAAATTCGACACTTTTCCGCTGGGACTACGCACACTGATGTCATTATGAGAAAATAAGATATTTTAACAGAATAGGGATGAGAATTGTCAAAACTAATATGAATCACATACATGTCTTCACTCACGGTATTGATGATCTTTATCGGTCAGGGGAACGTAGATTACACTCATTAGTTTCTTGACGGTAGTCGTACCATCAGCTGCCTTGTCAACCTTAAAAGTAAAAGGAGAAAGACAATTACTTTTTTATTGTATTATACTCTTTGAGTATAAGAAGAAAACCCAGGCGAATTATGTTAACATTTTTTTCCTTAGAGCACAGATAAGTCAATGGTGCTGATCCTTAGGTTCACCACCTAAACTAAAATAACAGTATTGCTATCTTTTACTGATAGACCGCAAAAGATAAGGGGCCGTTCAAGTATTACGTAAGCACGATAGGGGGGCGAGGGGGTCTTTGATTTGCTTATTTTTGATGACATGGGGGGTGGGGGAGTCTAGATGGTGATTACGTCAGCAGTAGTTATTCACTTTTTTACACTTATGGCAACCGACACATTGTCTTTGTGTGAAAATGAAACGCATTTTCGGGGATTCCCACAAATAATGTAGACGTTTAGGCTTAGAGCCGAGTAGGAAAATTACCTACCGCGCTCTATTCATCATTCTCCCGCCCTTATTCCAATTTATTTAGGGTCGGTGCAACATGTCTTTTTCTTCCACACCTCTCTATTAGTCGTCATCTCAGTATTCACCGCCTTTCTATCTATATCATAATTCACACAGTTCATCCAGCGTTTCTTTGGTCTCCCTTTATCTTAAAGCCATTGACATTCATACTCAATATTTTCCTCACGACATTTTTCTCATTCCTCCGTATCACGTAACCATACCATGACAATCGATTCCCACACAAATTTTCAATTATTGGTGCCACTTGCAGACTTCATCTTATGTCCTCATTTCTTATTGTATCCATTCGTGTAACACCAACCATCCCCTTTAACATTCTCATCTCAGCTGCATGCAATTGCCTTTCATTCATCCCTTTTGTGGCCCAACATTCTGACCCATACAAGACAGCAGGTCTGACCATGGTTTTATATATCATCCCCGTAAGTTTAAGGGGGATTTGGGAGTCGCAGATTGTTCCTGTGACCTGCCGCCACTTCATCCATCCAGTGTTTATTCTGTGCTTAACCGTCCGATCTACTTCGCCATCGCTTTGCACGAGTGAACCAAGATACCGAAAGTCGGAGCAGACCGAGAGAAGCACACCATCAAGCGCTATGGCTCCAGAGCTGGAGAGACCGCCGAAATCGCAGAACATATATTCAGTTTTGGTTCTGTTGATTTTCAACCCAACATTCTCCAGCTTCTGTTGCCACTTCTCCAATCTACTCTGGATCTCAGACACATCTTCACCGACAAGAACAATGTCATCGGCAAACAGCATGCACCAGGGTGCCTCCTCCTGCATGTCCGACGTCAGAGCGTCCATGATCAACAGGAAGAGGTAAGGACTTAGAGCCGATCCAGTGCAAGCCTACAGCCACATTGAACTCGTCGGTATTGCCAGCAGCCGACCGGACGTAGGTACGAGTTGACTGTACATAGCACGAATTAACTCTACATACTTCCCAGGCAACCCGTTCTCTTTCAGAGCCCACCACATCACATCCCGAGGTACCCTATCATACGCTTTCTCCAGATCAATGAACATCATGTGCAAGTCTTTGTGTGCACGTCTGTACTTCTCGCACAATTGCCGGAGCGCAAATGTGCCGTCCATGTTCCTCGCCCTGGCATAAACTCAAACTGATTCGGGGTAATCTCACTCTCCTCTCGCAGTCTTTTCTCTATTACTTTCTCCCATACCTTCATACTATGTGACATGAGCTTTATCCCTCGATAGTTGTTGTAGTCCTGTACATCACCAAATCATACATACAAAACTATTTTTTTTTTATTTCTAGAATTATAACTGCTGCTCATGAATCAATAAAAACAAACAGAGTACATTAAAAGAAAAATGCATATAACAATGTTTACGTAAGCATGGGGGGAGGGGGTAAGAGCTTTGCTTACTTTTGCTGACAAGGGGGATGGGGGAGTAAAAAATTGTAATAAATGTGCTTACGTAATACTTGAACGGCCCCTAAGTGACGCTTTAAATTGTCAAATTATTGTATTATGTCTTGATTGCCTTGAAACTGTCGTGATTTTAAGCATTATGAATATAGTTCATCGTATTCCGCTGAAGACATTCAAGTTCAACTATATTTGACGGCTCTTATTTATTTCCACCTCTTTCTTGTTTCATTAGAAGGAAAAAGACAGCAATAGTCCGAATTAAGCTTATTTGGTGCACAACAGAATCATCACCACTGTCGAATCAAACACTTATTTGAATCTTTTTCACCCTATTGTCCCACTCCCTAGCAACAGTCTCCATAATATACATAGTTAATTTCAACATAATATAACAAATACCTGCGTCAGATGTTGTTCCCCACCCTCTGGTCCGACGGGTACAATAAGCCTGCCGCCAGGTTTTAGTTGATCTACTAACTGGAAAAAAGGTAATTTAAAAAATAATGCAACAATATATATACAAATCAAAAAAAAGTTTGCGATCACTTTGAAAAATCGAATCTTTTTTGTTACGGTCGATTATGATTTCTTCTTCTTTTTATGCTGGGGCCACACTAACGGCTAACGTCAATGCCCATTAGCGCGATAATTATTGCGATAATTTTTAACGCGCTAAAGTGGGTGGCTACACTTGAACGGTCAACGCGGTCAACGTGAATGCCCATTATTGGCGATAAAAACGGCGTTAATTTTACTTGAATTCAGCAAGATGGACGTTGACAAAGCTCTGTATTTCATGAGTGTACATTTTTATTATTTGAATTTATTGAATCATTACCGATTTCCAATTTCAATACCGAATTTCAATACCGTATAGCATTCAACGATTCTTGAAATTTTGACTGTCGGATCCCACGTACGTGGTTCTGTTTGCAGAATCTCGAGAAACGCAATTACTTTCTCGTTACTCCACTCCATAGCCATAGTACGTATGTATTTCAACGACAAACACGTGCGATCCCGTCACGCTCATGACGTACACTGACGTAGTGTGGCCGCTTCATCGCATTAATCTCTTTGATGTACCGCCACTTGAGCTATCGCCTATCGCCAAACGGCAATGTTAATGCCGTTGTCAAATTATCGCGTTAAGTCGTGGCTACACCTACGGTTAACGTCCATTATCGCGATAATTAATGGCATTTCTTGTTAGTGTGGCCCCAGCATTAGATTCTTTATTTAAAAATATAGATTTAGAAATAAAACAGTCCAATTGTTTTTCCAGTGTGCGTAGTCCCAGCGGAAAAGTGTCGAATTTCTTCATTTCAGTTTAGCAGATATTTAGTGTATGACGTCGTGTAATTGTGTATGGTAAATAAAAATGTGTGCATCCAACCATTGCGGAGATATTCAACAAAAACTGTTTCCGCTGGGACTACGTATTCCTAGCTGCACTTTTTTTTTCCTATGGACGTACAAGAAAAAGAATACATACAATAATTAGTGTGTAACGAGAGCTAAATGTGTATGTTAAAATGAAATTTGTGTGTCTTATATTTGTCAAGATATTCAAGTTGCCGCTGCGCTGACGTTTGACTATTTGATGAAAATCATATAAAACAGTTTAGCACGGAGTTGTAATTTTTAACGCAGGTTGCTTTGAATTTGTGTGTAATGTGTGTGAAAACAGAATTTGAAAAAAATCTACCGTTCAGAAGATATATACGTAAAAGTAAAATAAGGTTATTAGGTCCAAGTACTTAAAATAGGAACTCTAGAGCCTAACTCATCTCGTTTATTTATATCTTGTAAGGGTCTACAATGTCCTGCCAAGTTTCATTCATGTGCTCTTAGTAATTAATGAGCAGTGGCATAATTTACTACGACTGGAACACTATATTTTATGACATCCGATTGTAGCACTTTTTAAAAGAAAAGCAAAATGAAACTTATTTCAATATTTAGTGTATTAATGCAACTATTCACATGTAAAATTTCAGCTCATTACACTGAATGATTAAAGAGATATAATAAAAATAACAGAACAAGAGCAAAACATCGATAAACCGACCAAGTTTGAATGTCTACATAAAAGCGGCCGTGCAGTATAAAGAGCTAACGTTCTAAAATTTCCAGTGTTTTACAGTTATTGGATCGGTACAGGTATGCACATAAGTCTTGAAGAAGTAACTACTTAATAACTTTCGTGATAAAAATAGTAAGTAACTTGTTTTTGTTAGTGTGTGTAAGTGACAGTTAGTGAATAGTTCAAGTGACAACTGTGTTTTGTTACTTACCTCTCGACGATGCCGAAAACCTAAAAGTGGCCTATGTCTGCTTTTTATAGACTGATTTCACCTATAGTGTAGTTAGTACCTATAGTGTTTATGAAAGCCATTATGTAAATACCAGGGATGTTAAGGAGCTCCGTAACCGTAACCGAAACTATCGGATATCCGATATAAAAATTTATCCGTAACCGTAACCGAATCCGAAATAAAAGTTTCGGATAATATCGGATTTGTTATTACATTTTTATTTTAGGTAGATTAGATCACAATACACTCAATATATATTTATAATATTTTCTTTTTTAAATAGCTGTAACAATTACTCACGGGCTGATTGTAATTCCTATCAAATGGTGACATATAAATAAAACCATTTTATTAGCTATTTATATTTTACTTTTGAAATTCCTTAAAAGTTTAATATCCGTAACCGATATTATCCGAAACTAACGGATAATCCGAAATAATTCCATATCCATATCCGTATCCGTATCCGGTATACTATTCATTCCTAAATCCGTATCCAATCCGTATCCGAAATGTCATATCCATAACATCCCATAAAATACCTATAATTGATGAAACTCTGTCTAGCTGTTTAAAAGTTGCGGTCTCTTTTTCGAACTTGTTTGGAATGTGTATTATTTTCTAGGTACTTTGAAGTGTGAGACGGGAATTTCGTTTGTTCTTATTTGCAATCATTCAAACCACAATCAATATAATCCCGCAAATAAAATAACGTACTTATTTGAATGTGTTTTGAAATAGCATAATAAGTAAGTATTATATTTTTTAAGACAGCGATGCAGACTGTGCACACCACGGCTCAATACCTATGCTGCAGTGGCGATTTGGCGAATGTGAGTTTGAGGCAATGAACGTTTCACTTCGTTGGTGTTTTGAAACTATCCTAGGTATGTAGGCAACATAACAAATCTATACAAATAAATAAAATTGAACCGTCCAATCGCCCATTTTGACGGGACTTTCACTGGCAGATAGCTGATATTATAAGGAGTAACTTAGGCTACTTTTATTTGTATTGTTCCAGATTACCGCCCTAATGACGACATACCATTGATGTCAATTGAAGAAAATATCTTTTTGCGAGCAAAATGTGCAAACCAAACTAGCTATTCCGTTCCGGCGCGACTGACTGAAGATATTATATCAACAAAACAACTAAAATGGCAGGGAGAAAAAGTAGTATATCATTAGATGTTATAAAACAAGTAGTATCTAAATATGCAGACATATATGTTAAGTCTGTTCCCTCTGTTTGTCATAATGTTTATGATTGTGACTGATGACATATTTGTTGCTGTAAAAGCTCGAACGAGAAGACCAACTCCCGAAAACTTACTAGTAAACCTAAGATTTTCACCTTTATGGGGTTTTACAGTAGGCAATATATTTGTTATTCATATTTAATAAAAAAAAAACGGATTTTTTATATCAATGTTATTATTACGTTGTTAATAATTTTGTTTTTTATTTTTATAAGTCATTAACTAATAAATACTATAAGATTACAAAGCAGTTGTTTTATTTTCTGCTAAACTATTGTGTACGCAACTGTACGAAACTATTAAACACGATGACGATACTATACTGGAAATTTTAGAACGTTAGCTCTTTATACTGCACGGCCGCTTTTATGTAGACATTCAAACTTGGTCGGTTTATCGATGTTTTGCTCTTGTTCTGTTATTTTTATTATATCTCTTTAATCATTCAGTGTAATGAGCTGAAATTTTACATGTGAATAGTTGCATTAATACACTAAATATTGGAATAAGTTTCATTTTGCTTTTCCTTTAAAAAGTCCTACAATCGGATGTCATAAAATATAGTGTTCCAGTCGTAGTAAATTATGCCACTGCTCATTAATTACTAAGAGCACATGAATGAAACTTGGCAGGACATTGTAGACCCTTACAAGATATAAATAAACGAGATGAGTTAGGCTCTAGAGTTCCTATTTTAAGTACTTGACCTAATAACCTTATTTTACTTTTACGTATATATCTTCTGAACTGTCTGAGTTGTCACTGTCAAAATTTTGACAGTGACAACTCAGACGCGCTCGCAGCTGGCCGTTGTGTAACGTTTACCGCCAAAAATTAGTTTTATATGGAAACCTACATAAGGTAAGTGGTCTCCATATTTGAGAATTTTGTGAGCTTAAAGAAAGAATAATTGATAGATTTCAATGGATTTGGTTAGAATAAAATCTTGTTATATTCGGCTTTTATTATATTGGTACCTAAATACATTATTTACCGTATTTTTAGAGAAATTTACTGTTCAAGTAATGGATTCAATTTTGTTCGCTTGAACCAATAGATGAACGGCGTTCAACTATTGGAGAAAAGGGATATTTTTACAGCTATCATAACTTATAAACTCACGCTTAGAGACCAAAACAAAACCAATCAAATGAATTTTAATAAATGTATGAACCTAATTACCAAAAGTTAAACACATAATTTTTTTTAGTGTTTTTGATTATTTTTAAGGCTTTATTTTAGTATAAAATCTAGCACTGTTCAGCTTTAGGATTCATACCCAATATTTGAACTAAGGAATATGTTCACATTTTATTCGTTCAAATTTTGGGTATCGTGCCTTAAGCTGAACGCTGAAGTGAATTTAATTTGTTCATTTTGTGGTTCTTTAATCCAAATAATGAACGAATTGAATTACTTAGTTCAGATTTTAGGTCTTATTTTAACATGTGAACGGATAAGCATAATCAATATTTCTTCTCCTTATAGATGTTCTCTACTCAACGAAAAAAATAAAAAAGATATGAACAAAGCACTCTCGAAGAAGCTGTGCGGATAGTTCAAGCGCAACAGATATCCCTGTCCAAAGCCAGTGTTCAATTTAACATTCCAAAAGGTACACTTCACAATAAAATTCACGGGAAAACGGCCCTCCGATGTAAAAAAGGGCCAGGAAAACTGTTATCGGATGATGAAGAAGATAAAATTGCTACCTGGATTTTAAACATGGCCAAAATTGGCTATCCTGTCAACACAAATGATGTCAGGGAGACAGTTGCACAGATTTTTGAAATTAAAGGTTCAGACCTGAAGCCAGGCAAAAAGTGGATGAATCTGTTTTTGCAAAGGCACCCTAACATCACAAAAAGACATGCAGAAATAATTTCGAAAGCAAGAGCTTTAGTCACCGAGCCAATGATAAGGAAATGGTTTGAAAGTTTGCGACAACATCTGCAAGAGGTATGTGCTGACGATATATTAGACAATCCCGAGCGAATTTTTAATCTGGACGAGACAGGTGTACAGCTATGTCCGAAAACCGGAGTTATTCTGGCACCTAAAAACTATCGTGCGATGTATGAT
The DNA here is from genome assembly GCA_932294355.1 of Aporophyla lueneburgensis. Taxonomy (NCBI): domain Eukaryota; kingdom Metazoa; phylum Arthropoda; class Insecta; order Lepidoptera; family Noctuidae; genus Aporophyla; species Aporophyla lueneburgensis. Next base: position 11,167,062 of record OW028746.1, on the reverse strand, counting down.
GTCGCCACAGGACAGGAAAAACAAAGTATTACAGTATTATGCAACTTTTCTGCTAGTGGTGGAATAATTACACCATTTATTGTATATCCGTTGCAAAGAATATCAAAAGAAGTCGCTCAATCAGTTCCAGATGACTGGGGAATTGGAAGATCACATTCAGGTTGGATGACAGGTCAGACGTTCTTGCAATATATAAAAGAAATATATTTGCCTTGGCTCCGAAAAAATTATGTTCCGCTTCCGGCACTTCTGCTCGTTGACGGCCACAAAAGTCACATAAATTTGGAGTTGCACCAATTTTGTGTTGAAAACCAAATTATTCTCTATTGCCTGCATCCCAATACCACACATATCCTGCAACCCTGCGATGTAGGAATATTTGGCCCTCTAAAAGCAGCATGGAAAAATGAAGCAAGAAAACACAAAAATAAACATAATGTTCAGATTACGAGGTCAAACTTTGCAAAAGTATATGCACAATCTTTTGAAGTGTCTGTGAAGAAAACCGTGATAGTTAATGCTTTTAAAGCATGTGGAATTTTCCCGTTTAACCCTAATGCTGTGGATTATTCAAAATGCATGTCGAATAGGCAAGAACAAATAGAACATGATATATCTTTAAATGATTATAAAACAACTGTGGACGTTATCGAGAAAATTTTACAGAAAAATATAGTAGACAAGTACAATGAATACAGAAGACGCAATAAGAAATGTAAGAGTAGTCTTTTCAAATTTTGGAACAAGTGTAAAAATAAAGTGGACAACCTCTTGTTATCACAGTCGTCCAATATTGATGATTCTGTAATAAACAGTTCAAGAATAGATCTTTCTAACACGGAAATGCATGCAACCAATACAGAAGGGATATTAATACCTCAAGAACAGCGTCAAGAAGGAGAATTATCAATTACTCATGAAACACAGTTTGGAGAAGGAGATTTGACTCTTGGGACAAATACTTTCTTTGATGGCATTATGGATATAGAAAATATGCCAATTGAAATAGAAGGAGTGACTTTTCTAATGGACGAAGTTTTAGGAAACACGAACGAGAACCGCATAGCACGAAGTATAGGAATAGCATCTGGTGTTAATCAACAAGATGACATAAAATTAATGGAACCCCGCTCATACACAACACATGTGCTTGACTTGACAAACACCACAACTTCTGCTCATTGGGTTGCGCCTCAAACAACTTCTACGCCTGTTTCATCAAAGCAAGCAATTCCATTGCCTTGGTACACTCAGGGTGAAGATACTCTACCGAAAATATCGCCGCCGGTTGATGTGCCGAACAATCAAGGAACATCTCAGAACCATGAATTTAGTCCGATTATCCAGGATTTGTCGCGGCAAGTTGATGAACCGAACAATCAAGAATCATCCCAAATCCCTTATGTTTCAAATTATAGTCAGCATACCCGTGTTTCTCTAGAAAATAATGAACCGGGCTGTTCTAAAGTATTGAATGCAAAAATTGATGAGTTGCTGAAACTTCCTGAATGCAAAAAAGGAATGAAACGAAAGTAGTCAAAATCGCCAATACCTCTGGCAATAACTTCTAAAAAGTTCAAAGAATACCTGGAACTAAAGGAAAACGAAAAGAAAAAAAAGCAGAAAATATAATACACAGAAAAATTCAGCGTGAACAAAAGAAAGCAGAAAAGGAAAAAACTATCAGAGATAAGAAATTAAAAGGAATGAAAATAAATACTACGATCAGTAAAGACAAAGATACGGCATCATCTACTAGACCAGCACAAGCTGATCTGGTAGATGAAGCAATAACTTCAAATAAGGCAGATAGGATTCCAGCTTTGAGAAAAACGAAGACAAATAATTTGTATGTAATTAACGATTGTGTCCCAGAGACTGAAAGGACCAATGAAAACTACAATAGTCTGACTAAAGACAAGGAGAATATAAATTTTGGAGATTATGTTGTTGTAGAATTTGAGACGAATAAACGAAACCGCTACTATGTCGGGCAAGTGCTAATGTGTGATTATGAAAATAATTGCATCAAAGTTAGGTGTTTGAGAAAGAAAGCCAGCAAATTTGACAGCTTGACATATTTCGTTGAGCCTCTTACTTCTGATTTAACAGAAGTGTCGACATCAGCTATTAAAAATCATTTGCCGTGTCCTCGCATCGGAAGAAGAGGCATGTTTTTTTTTGAAAATGCTCAATATGATCTCAATTTATGTGAATAGTAGTAACTATTATTCACATAAAAATGATATATCATATTGAGCATTTCTCTGATTTGATGATCTCGTAAATAAGACTGATTAATTATTGTAGGCAAGTCGTTTTAAAAATCTTTTTTTTTTTTTGCTAAGTTTGATATAAGTAGACAAATAATTAAAATCCTTTAATAATACTTACCATGTTTTATTTCTTATACTTATATAAAAAACATTTAATTAATACTATTCAAATGTAAGTTCAACTATTGGGTACAAAATGTTCATAATTAGGGCTCAGTGTTCAACTATCGGGGTAAAACCCAAATATTTCTACAAAAACCAACTTTAAAAAATTTAGTATATATCTAGACGGTTTTTTTTTGTAATCCGCCTAATCCTGAGGACCTATGGATTAATAAAAAAAAATAAGCATGCATCAATGTCATGAAATAACGGAGTAACAGCTATTTAAAGTTGTCAAAAACGCTTAATCGTTCATTTATTGGTGCCAGTACCCTAATTATTGTATGTATTTTTTTTCTTGTACGTCCATAGGAAAAAAAAAGTGCCGCTAGGAATACGTAGTCCCAGCGGAAACAGTTTTTGTTGAATATCTCCGCAATGGTTGGATGTACAAATTTTTATTTACCATACACAATTACACGACGCTATACACTAAATATCTGCTAAACTGAAATGAAGAAATTCGACACTTTTCCGCTGGGACTACGCACACGTTTTTCCATATGAAAAGGCTTTCAGTCCTAGCTTACGCTCATTCAGAAATCTGATTTAGTCAATTTTAACGGATTTAATATAATTTTTCGCGGAATGTTGTGATTGAAAAAATGCCAAGATGATTATCAGAAGTTTTACGAGCAAGAATAGCGACTTTTAGGGAAGAAGGATACACCACGAGAGAAATAGCACGCAGAGTTGCTATATTACAATCCTGTGTCATGAACACTTTGCAGAGTTACCACGGGATGGGAAATTTTGCTGACCGACCTGGCAGTGGTCGCCCAACTGTTTTGCCTGCTCCCCAAAATGGCAATATTAGATTGCTGGCAGCCCGTGTCCCAACAATCAACGCTACTAAAATAAAAGCAGAATTCGGCAGCTTGAAGTTAGCACTCAGACCATTCGGAATGCTTGCACCAGGCTGGATTACGAGCACGGAGGTCTTGGCGAGCTCCTCTGAATTCTCGGCAACGACAACGACGGAGATTGCAGTGGGCTAGGCTTCGGCAAAATGAAGAAGAAAACATTTGGCAAAACTGTCTCTTCGTTGACGAATCGCGAATCAGCACTCATCCAGATAACCGACGTGTCCGTGTCTGGAGAAGACCAGAAGACCGTGAAAGGCAAAGAACTGCCACTAGAACAGTTCAGCAAGGCGGGAAATCGGTTTCTTTTTGGGACGGTATTACGATTGGAGCTAGAACGCCTTTGATCCCGTAACGACGCTTCATGACAGCAGACATGTATAGAGCAGTTGCTATTGATGTAATTGACAGACCATTCCGAGTAAACCATGGGCACCAATTTGTACTGGTCGATGATAATGCGCTCGCCCATCGAGCTCAACGAGTCAATGCTGCTCTCCGAGAATACGACATCCCAATAGAGCACGCGTGGGATGTTCTTAAGCGAGCTGCTTGGAACCGTCAGCCACGCCCCAGACAGTGCCAGAACTCAGGGAAGCCGCAATTCAAGAATGGGACAGGTTACCCCAAGAAATGTTGGATAACTTGATTCTCAGCATGCCCAGGAGGATCATCGCATGTGTTCGAGCCAGGGGAGGAGAGTTATATTATATTGAATATAAACCTTTTATTAATAAATTGTTGTTTAAGTTTGGTTAAACAGTATTTTTCTTTCATCTTCTGTTACAATTACATTATGATTAGTTACTCATTTCTTTTTTATAAAAAATAAAAAAACGTTTTATTTTTTTTAATTTCAAACTGGGTATTTCTATTTAAAGAAAACACACAACATATAATTTTTCTAAATAAAGTTCAATTTAAAAATTATATCAGCTTATGCTAGTGATCACAAACTTTTTTTGATGTGTGTATAATACTTCTTTGTGACATAATTGTACCTCCTTAGGTACAATAATGTACAGTGTAGTTATTGTACCATCACGAACTTATATATAATGGACAGATCAGCAATACCTAATTTCTGATTTCATTATTCATTCATGAATATCTGTTCCAAAGAAGACAGTAGATATATGTGATCATCTGTGGATGGCATACAACTAGTTGCAGCACAAATAAGTGACATCGAAAAACTAAAAAAATACTAAACTATCCAACAAGAAAAGTGACCCTAAAACACAGCAAAATACCCATTTTCTACTTACAGCTTGTGGTAGCGTGGGGGCAGCAGCTCCAACGTGGATGGCATTATATGGTCCATCAGAAGGATATCCAAGACGGCCATCGCCAACTAAACAAAGAAAGATCAGAATCTGTACTAATATTATAAAGCCGAAGAGTTTGTTTGGTTGAACACAGTAATCTCAGCACCAACTGGTCCAAATTGAAAAAATCTTTTTGTGTTGTGTAGCCTATTTATTGAGGAAGGCTATAGGGTATATAACATCACGCTACGATCAAAAGAAGCTGAGCAGCAAAGAAAAATGGACGAAAACTGGCAGGATTCGATGTGACAAGGGTCAGCAGAGGAACAAAAATTTGATGCCGACGGCGGGCAGAAGCTATTATTTATATGTTGAAACAAAAAAAAAAAAGAATAGGTATGACTTCACTTTAGAAGTGGTCAAGCTACCCGAAACTGTCAATTTTTCCCAATGAACCTTGAACCTAATGCTCTAGAAATAAAGTCGAAAATCTATCAAAGAAATCTGACAGATTGTAGTAGCTTGTGGACTTGTGGACTCTGCTGGATACGGCCATTGTGTTGCACGCAGTTAGTGCTCTGATAATAGTCAATTTTCTAAATACCAAGAGACCCAATCAAACAAAAGGGGCCCTTGTTATGTTATAACTATAAGTCATATGTGAGAGTCATTGAGTTACAGCATTGACAGACTAGCAAGATGTTAAAAGTTTGGTGTCTGATAAGGCCATAAAATCTTTTAAAAAGTGTTTGAATATATTATTTATAGGTTCTGTCCGCGACTTCGTCCGCGTCAAATTTTTGCTCCCGTGACCCTTCCCGTCGCATCAAATTGCTTGCCAGTTTTCGTTCATTTTTCGTTGCTGCTCCGCTCCTTTTGATTGTAGCGTGATGTCATATAGCCTATAGCCTTCCTTAATAAATAAGCTACCCAACAAAAAAAAATTTTTCACCTCGGACCAGTAATTCCTGAGATTAGTGCATTCAACCAAACAAATAAACTCTTCAGCTTTATAATATTAGTATAGATTCTGGCATACACTCGACACTTACACTTTTAAACATTTTAGTATCAGTATTCATAAATAACAATTTAGGAAGACTTACAAATCAGTATCTTACATCTACAAAACTTACCAATTAATTTTATCCTTTCAGAAGTGAGTAGTTCTGGGTTATCGGTCTGAATATTTTTGATGGCCAATGTAACGAGCTCTTTTATGTGGTCTATACCAACAACTCGTCCAGTGTTCCCAACCATCATAGCCATACAAGCTGTGAGATATCCAGACCCAGATCCTACATCCAATGCTGTCTCCCCTGGGATTAGTTGATCCTTTAGCCTTTCTAATGCATGGGCATGCTACAAGCATAAAATTATTAATAAAAGTTCCAGGCCATGTTTTCAAAAAAAAAAATTCAGTACAATAAAAACTTTACCATGTGTGGGGCACTGATGGTGGCCGAGTATCCAATAGATTGTGGAGAATCATTGTATGGTGCGTAGGGACAGTAATTTTTTCGGTCAACTGATAACATGGCATTTGCTACAGTATCAGATTTTATGATGCCGTTGGCTGTGAAGCATGAATAAAAAATACGTTTTTAACATTTTATTACAAACAGGCTCATTTTACTTATTTCAGCTATATACAAACCCTAAGGCTACCCACTGACCAAATGCAGTTACAACCTGTTAAATCAAGATAAGCAAGTAACATAGTACACGCAATAGAATATTTTACGAATGTCAATACTTTTGCAAGACTAGGCCACCCACATTTGCGCGGCCTTTAATGTATAGCAAAATACACTAAACTAGTTCAAGAATCGAATAGACAGAGTAAGTGTCTAACCAATTAATAATGATATATTTAAAGAAAGTTCATTTAACAATATTAATGTAAGTAACTACCTAACTAACTATTATAAAATACAAAATGAGACGCAAAAAAAATGGGTAAGTAAAATGTGTCCAATTTTAAATGAAATTTTCTATTTGAAAATAAGGGTATACTTATATTAAACACATGTAATAACAAAAGTAAGTTTAATTGATAGTATTTAAAAACAATACATACCTCGTAAGTTCCGGATCATATCAGCATTGCTTACCCCATGACTTCGCCAAGCCATGATTATAGGCAGACTAACTCCCAGCAGAAAGATTTTAGGCCATGAATATCCTATAGTGATTAAAAAAGTATGTGCTTAGAACACGTATTTTTAATTTTACAATATTTTTCTCGAAGAACTTTTTGTCAATCTAGTGTCTGACAACAGAGCAGTGACACTGACAAGTGACAACCAAGACAACAACAATAGACAAAATTTAGCTTACCCACTTCCACTGACGATTTCATGATTAACCCTTGCGTTACTGCCCTTGGCAATGTTGAAAAATTAAATGAATTGATTACCCTTACAGACCGAACACTATAAATCCGCAAAAAATTGTGTGTGTGTCAACTCCGACGCACGACTGGACTTTAGTCCTTACGGAGACAGTTGTTATCTGTTTATATAAAGTATATACGGATATGGTTATGTAGGCCCTACACAGTACCTACATATACACATATAGATGCCGCAAGTGTTACCATGCAGCCGAGAGTACAGCTTGGCAAAAAAGAGTCTGGAAAAAATGAGGGCGCCTGCCTAAACGGCTGGACCGATTTGAATGATGTTTTTTTTTGTATGTGTTTGGGTGGCACCCTGGATGGTATAGATTCACTATTGGACCCGGTAGGTGACGTTGCTATCGAGTTCTAGGAAACAGGACAACGTCTGTACGGTCAGCTAGGCGCCTGCTTAGCAGGTATGGCCACCCTGTATACTAGGACTAAAAGTGATAAGATACTTGTTGTTTTAATCCATAAACACGAGATCCCGGAAATTCTCATCAATCAAGATTTCAAGACTTGATAGGCACACAGTCTTTTACTTTCATTGTGTTTAGTAGATTGCGCATTATTTCGCTGGAATAACCTTTTATCTAAGAGTGCCATCATAATAACATAATTCAAACTTGTTCAGTTTAAAAATGAATTAAATTACACTCAGGGATTTCTGATTGAACCCGATACACAAGACATAATGTTCAGCAATCGCATTTGCGGCCACCATCTAGGGTATACACAACCATTCGATAGTTGGTATGCCTGTATCAAATTTGACATGAATGATACTGAACGAATCCTGTTAATGCTGACAGTTTATCGACAAGAAGGCGACTTACAGCTGCTTACTGTCGGAAACTAATCGGAAGTCAGAGAGTATAGGTTGGCAATAAAAACTTTTTTACAAAAAAAAAACAACCGACTTCCTTTAAACACTACAAAGTGACAAATAACTTTAATTTCGGCAGTCGGTGTCTTAGGATTTGTATTTAAGGTTTTTGCCACCGACTTCCGAAATTAAAGTTATTTGTCACTTTGTAGTGTTTAAAGGAAGTCGGTTGTTTTTTTTTTGTAAAAAAGTTTTTATTTTTAAATTTTTAGTTTTGGTATCTACCCTGCACTAATTCCAAACAAACAATGCATATTTATGCGATAGCAGAAATCGCGGTTGATTTGCCGTCAATTTTTAAAGAGTTCCGGTGTCTGTCTCCGGAAGTCATCATCAGATCTATATGAAATTTATATGGGACCATTTCGGAATAAACTCCTTTCGAACAAAAAAAGAATTTTGTAAATCCGTTTATATATGACGGAGTTATGGCCGAACATACATAAAAAAAAAAAAAAAAAAAAAAATATATAAACATCCGAATTGATAACCTCCTCCTTTTTGAAGTCGGTTAAAAAAGAGTCTGTCGTGGTAACCATTGAAACTAAAATATTTTTTTGGTGGCAACACTGCTTTGTTTATCATCAACAAGTAGCTAATCTGTTATTGTGTTATGTTCCTAGTTGTATTTTACTTATTTATACTTAGCTATCAATTATTAATGCTTTTGAACATATAAAAAATGAATAAAACATACTAGGTTTACATACTGTGATATACTAGGGTTTCGTAAGAAATTTGGCGGAATCTGAAGCGGAACAAAGTTTGTCTCCGATTGACAATGTTTACGAAAGAACTGCTGACACAACAGGTATTTATCCAAGAAATTTATCTTTTATTCAATGCCAGTCATTGTTTTTCCTTTCTAATACTGAGTTTTATCGGTATTATAAGTTTCAAGCCATTTTATTGTTTTATTTACTAATAGATTATTGAGGTTATGTTTTCCTGTTTGACAAATCGCGTGTACGTTAACTCTTGATGTTTGATACTTGAAATTGAAAAATGTACCTACATGGAATTAATATGATTGTCTTTATATTTTTTAGGTAAATCTCACAGTACAATTAGAGAAATTGTTAATGAAGGTGAAAAAAATTAAGGATTTTTTTCTACACCTGTAGGAACACCAAAACAGTTGGCGGAAGAAAGAATTAGACGATTTTGATCTGTGTGCAATTAGACAAAAAGTTCAACACTATAACGACACAGCCAAGTTTTTTTTATTTTTTATTAATGCTATTATCGCATACCACAGTAAAAAAGTATAATTTATATTTATTATTTTTCAGGTGCCTATTCTACGTAATATATTACCTATAGTTTGAGGAGACGGGTTGTAATGGGAGCCGTAAACGTGTAAGAAAGATTTTTACACTATTTTCATAAATAAGAAATGTAAAACTGACACATCAGTGTTAATGGAAAAAATCTATCATAGCACCGAAAAGGAATACAAGAATGACGTTATGTCACGTTTTTCTTTTTAAATAAAATCTAAATTTTAGCGTGTTATTTCATTTTCATTTTCATGTGAATAGTGATAATTTTATGTACCCCACATAGACATACCTGACGCTTTCATTAGTCAACTGTTCAAGTTTATTCGATATTGCCTGTACCTTTCGAATGCGACATGTTATAGGTATTCTCTGACTTCCGATTAGTTTCCGACAGTAAGCAGCTGTAAGTTGCCTTCTTGTCGATAAACTGTCAGCATTAACAGGATTCGTTCAGTATCATTCATGTCAAATTTGATACAGGCATACCAACCATCGAATGGTTGTGAATACCCTAGATGGTGGCCGCAAATGCGATTGCTGAACATTATGTCTTGTTCGGTTGTATCGGGTTCAATCAGCAATCCCTGAGTGTAATTTAATTCATTTTTAAACTGAACAAGTTTGCATTATGATGGCACACTTAGATAAAAGGTTATTCCAGCGAAATAATGCGCAATCTACTAAATACAATGAAAGTAAAAGACTGTGTGCCTATCAAGTCTTGAAATCTTGATTGATGAGAATTTCTGGGATCTCGTGTTTATAGATTAAAACAACAAGTATCTTATCACTTTTAGTCCTAGTATACAGGGTGGCCATACCTGCTAAGCAGGCGCCCTCATTTTTTCCAGACTCTTTTTTGCCAAGCTGTACGTATAACATGTCGCATTCGAAAGGTACAGGCAATATCGAATAAACTTGTATATCTATGTGGGGTACATAACATTACCACTATTCACATGACAATGAAAATGAAATAACACGCTAAAATTTAGATTTTATTTAAAAAGAAAAACGTGACATAACGTCATTCTTGTATTCCTTTTCGGTGCTATGATAGATTTTTTCCATTAACACTGATGTGTCAGTTTTACATTTCTCATTTATGAAATCTAAATAGTGTAAAAATCTTTCTTACACGTTTACGGCTCCCATTACAACCCGTCTTCTCAAACTATAGGTAATATATTACGTAGAATAGGCACCTGAAAAATAATAAATATAAATTATACTTTTTTTACTGTGGTATGCGATAATGGCATTAACAAAAAAAAATTTTAAAAAATACTTGCCTGTTTCGTTATAGTGTTGAAATTTTTGTCTAATTGCACATAGATCAAAATCGTCTAATTCTTTCTTCCGCCAACTGTTTTTGTGTTCCTCCAGGTGTAGAAAAAAAAACCTTAATTTTTTTCACCTTCATTAACAATTTCTCTAATTGTACTGTGAGATTTACCTTGAAAAAAACATAAAGACAATCATATTAATTCCATATAAGTACATTTTTCAATTTTAAGTATCAAACATCAAGAGTTAACGTACACGCGATTTGACAAACTAGAAAACATAACCTCAATAATCTATTAGTAAATAAAACAATAAAATGGCTTGAAACTTATAATACCGATAAAACTTAGTATTAGAAAGGAAAAACAATGACTGGCATTGAATAAAAGATAAATTTCTTGGATAAATACCTGTCGTGTCGGCAGTTCTTTCGTAAACATTGTCAATCGGAGACAAAATTTGTTCCGCTTCAGATTCCGCCAAATTTCTTACGAAAACTTAGTATATCACAGCTCACACCACTACTCCTTATTGTTTTATTCATCTTTTATATGTTCAAAAGCATTAATAATTGAAAGTTATTTAGAAATAAGTAAAATACAACTAGGAACATAACACAATGACAGATTAGCTACTTGTTGATGATAAACAAAGCAGTGCTGCCACCAAAAAAAATATTTTCGTTCCAATGTTTACCACGACAGACTCTTTTTTTCCAAATTATACACCAACACCACCTTACTGTCTTTTTTTGTCAAATCTGGTAACCCTCCACCTGTCAAGTTGATAGACATGAGACATACCTGCCAATCTCCATACCCGGCCTTCAAGGTATGGGTATCGCCAAATACCTGGACCAAAAACCGGGTTTCAAAATACCTGTAAGTATTTGGGTGTGTTATGATTTCGTTAAGTAAACGTATGCGATAGGTATGGCATACCTCCAATATTATGTAGGTACGACGTTTCAAGTAAGAGATATGAAGATGGTTATTAGTGAGTACTAAATATTATATGCAAAATAACATTAATTTTATTTAAACTGACTAACTAGAGTAGCTGCGTAGTTAAAAATCACTTTATTACACACAATATATTTTTATGGAACTCTTTGATATGATAAAAATGAAATTCGTAATATTTTTTATGCAATAACATTATTACGCAATTATATTCCTTAAGAACGTAGACATATGTATTTTTTTACACGTGAATTAGATCGTCCGAACGTTCCTAAAGCACGAATGACGCTTCGGGTTCGTCCGTAAGCAGTCGGGTAGCTTCGGGAGGTTTCGGCGGAGCGATGCTGCACGAACTGGCTGATACCTTGTGGTAGCGGTCCGTTTCATACTAGCCCATACGTATGACGTCATACCTTCAAGGTATTTACCCAGTATTCCGGTCTGTACCCGGGCTCCGTACTGGGAAGCACATACTTGGTATATATACCTGTACCAGTATATACGACTCACCTCTAAGTTGAAGTTATTAGATACGACTTCGATCAAAAATTATTGATCGAAGAGATACGATTAAAAGTCCCAGGTCCTAGGTACTCGGGTAGAACCTCTAAATAAAAGTACCTCCGCTAGGAGTAATATTGTTCTGTGAAAAGTACTCTGTGGGTAGTGTACTCTGTGGGTAGAACCTATCCGAATAGAAAAACCTGGAACCTATTTCGTATACCAATTAAATCTCAAAACAAATCACTACACTCTCAAACTGAAGTTTCTGAATTTCTGATACCTACCGATTAAATTCTTCAAATGTGAGCGAATAACAGACATTCTAGTGTAAATAATAAAGTTTCAGTTGAATAATATAAGAATATGGTGTGTGACGGCCCTGATCCTCCTGAAAATAATCCTCACGAGCTGGTCCCGCCCCCTAGAAACGAATTGATAATGAACGGAAATCAGGGCGACGACAGTGACGAGGAACATGAATACTTTGGGTACGAGCCTTTGGCGCAAGGTCCAGAACAGGCGCTTTCAGAACATGATAGCGATGACGACGCAGAGGTAGGTACATTGAAATGAAACTGGATCATGAAGTAATTATTGTTACAAAGGGCCTGAATCTAGTGAAAATTTAACTACAAGTATTATTATTTATTAACAAATGCATGCACTGACTGGACAGGTCCACTCAAATCTGTGTGGTTCTTTCCTCAAAACACCACTTCAAACACCGACTAACATGGTCATCAAATGATCAGACCAAGATCCTTTCCGGATTTTTCATATACACATTGACATTGATTTTTATTTAAACAATGACATGAATATTTACTTTGTAAAGTGTCATATTGTTTTAATCATTGTGAATGTGAAGACTGTGTGGGTATGTCTCTTTTTTTCTTCTATCTTGCTTTATTTGTCAACTATGTTTTAATTAGCATCTGGCAGGTTGAGTAATTTTTGCGGCCTACCCAAATGTCCTTTCTTTGTTATTGTTCGTTGAATCATTGAGCTTCTAAAGTTCTGAGTTGAGCCGCACAATTCGTGACAAATGCGTGCACTGACTGGACAGGTCCACTCAATGTGTGTGGTTCTTTCCTCAAAAGACCATTTCAGACAGCATATAATGTGATCAAGATTGTGTCTGGACTTTAAAAGAGACTGACCTCTGAGTTTGTTTCGGCCTTTCTTCTCAGAGTAGTCAGATAGGAAATGCCGACCTCATCTAGCTCAAAAAAATATAATTGACTTGTAAAATTGTTTGTACAAACCTACCTACAGAAATAAAATCATTTATCAGTACAGTAGTTGTCTAAATAACAGATGTAGTTTATTGGCCAGATCAAGCTTTTATTAATGGTCATGCCAGATACATTATTTTGGTAGTAGAAATGTAGGTTGGTAAATATGAACATTTATTGTGTTTTCTTTAATGTAGAATCCTGAAACACCTTCAGGCGATGTGCCAAGTATAGAAACAATGGAAAATGCTCTTAGTAGAGAAGTTTGGAGTGCACCGAGGCATACAGATGACATACAGATGGATAATGAGCGAGCACAACAGGTGAGACTAATTAATCAGCAATCATTTCAGCCGAAAGACATCCACTTGACACTTGTGTTTTATTTCGGCATTTCTTCTCAGAGTAGTCACATAGGAAATGCCAACCTCATCTGGTTTAAAAAAATATAATTGACATGTAAAAGTGTTTGTACAAACCTACTTACAAAAATAAAGTCATTTATCACTGATGGACATAAGCCCTCCCCAAAGAGGGGTTGTTGCCATAACGGCAGGCGGGTTGACAAACACAGTATGGTGGTAAGATGCATAGAGAGCGCTGCTGCCCATGCCTTCTACAACACCCATGGGAAGAAATGAGATGGTGCTATACTTTACATCTGGCAACACAAGGAACTCTGGCAACACACGGAACTCCAGCAACACAGGGAAATCAGCCAACTTGTATGTAATTTCCCTGCTTCAGTGTGAAAGGAAGAGTATTCTGTATACTCAAAAAGCTGGAATATTTCCCACAAAGCATGTTTTTAAGAACTGATAATTAGTAAATTCTCAATTTTATTTTGTTTTAGGTCATGAGAGCTATGGAAAACTTTGCTTTGCCCCAAGCCTCAATCCCAGAATGGGCTCAAAGCATCTCTGAAGAACAATGGAAGCAGACTCTCAATGAACAAATAGAAAGATTGAAGAATAACAGATAAACAATTAAGTATAGTGTAATAATTAAGATAAAAATGGTAACAAAATATAACATCCAATATTCATAGTTGTAAATGTATGAATAATAAAAAGTTTATTTCATAGTTTACACATTTTTCTTATTCTATTACAAACTTGTATTACAGTATCAGGAAATATTAGATTACTTAAAATTAATGCATCTGATGCAGTAAGGTAACTATATTTTAAAATATTTTGCTCTATTCAAATTGTTGGATCAAATATAACAGCACTAAAAGTCACAAGTTTAGTCCTTTCATTTCTTATAAATATATAAAATGGTGAGTCGGCATAGAATTGTTCAGCTGATCTTGCTAATATTGCACTTGTAGCAGCCACTGCCTCGGTTCCATATTCTAAAACAAAAATTTGTTTACTGTCAAAAATCACAAACCTCAATAAATATTCACATATCAGGAGTAGAGTCAAACCTGGGTGCTTACTCTCGAATATAATTCCAATAGATCGACATTAGAATTGTCAGTCAAACGTCAGGGATTGGCTGAACCAAGGAACTTAAATCCAACCTGGAATGCGCACAGGCCGCCAATACGCGGTCCGAGCGAGATAGCTTCGCGAGAGCCCTCTGTCCCTTTCATTAGGGTGACCAAGCAATATGATGTAGGTAGATACGAATATAACAGGATAAAAAATATTAACCAATAATTTGATTTAAAAAAAAATAGTTACGCTTTAAAGATGGATTAAAGTAAAACGCAGTAAACATAAACGCGATGCAACGCATAAACTCTGCTGTCGAGTATTATTGTATAACCTGGAATATCTGGCGCGCTGGGCAAATAACCATTTTGTTTAGTATTAATTGTCGTAAAAATCTAACAGACGTCGTTTTTAAGAAAAATGATTGGGACACTTTTTATTGGTCAAATGCGTCAATGGAATTTACCCGTAAATAATCTTATAATTTCGTTCGTTATGGGCACCCTACTTCAATAGTCCGGGAGCCAGGTGCAAATTTGGTTAATTATTTCCTCTCGAGAGATAATTCGTGAGACACATCAGAGTAAAGAATTATAAAGCCTCGTGAACGTCAGCTGGCGCTCGGTTGGGGGGATGAGCGGTTGTAGCCTCCCAAACACGAAGGAAAAAATATACATTCACTCATTTCCTCTCAGCTAAAAATTTGTCAAATTGTAGCTAATCTAATATCTCAACGAAAAAAAATAATCAGCTGGTTACAACATGGTGTATTGTACGTCAGCTGGTGTCTCGAACATAAAATTTTATTTATATTTTTAGTGATTTCCTCTCAAACAAAAATTATTTTTAACTAAAAATTTAAATACTAAGCTAATTGATTATTTAATTTTTTAAATATATCTAAAATGATTTGATTACATACTTTTTCGTTTCAAAAATATTGATATGGAATATTTATTTCAACTCAACTCTCATATTGAAGCGCTATGTCGAATAATTAAAGATACGTCATTCCCTCCCAAATGAAAATTTGTGAGCTGATTGTTAATATACTGATGCGATAAATAAAAAAAATCAGCTAACAATAAGTCGAGGGAAACCTAGTCAGCTGATGCATTTAAATTGGCAGTAGATGCTTCTGCCTAACTCCTATGTAATAACTTTCAAAGTATCAGCTGACGGTTTTTCCACCAAGATACAGCCAGCTGACCTATATATTTATCCACCGTAACATATAAGCTATCATCAGGTAAAATTTTTGTTTGAGAGGAAATCACTAAAAATATATATTAATTTTTCATGTTCGTAACACCAGCTGACGTACAATATGCTTCTGCCTAACTCGTATGTAATAACTTTCAAAGTATCAGCTGACGGTTTTTCCACCAAGATACAGCCAGCTGACCTATATATTTATCCACCGTAACATATAAGCTATCATCAGGTAAATTTTTGATGATGATTGATTGATTCGATTTTTTTTTTTGATTTTTTTGGTTGATTTTTGTTTGAGAGGAAATCACTGAAAGAAAATTCATGGTCGAGACACCAGCTGACGTACAATACACCATGTTGTAACCAGCTGATTATTTTTTTTTTCGTTGAGATATTAGATTAGCTACAATTTGACAAATTTTTAGCTGAGAGGAAATGAGTGAATGTATTTTTTTTTTCTTCGTTTTGGGAGGCTACAACCGCTCATCCCCCCAACCGAGCGCCAGCTGACGTTCACGAAGCTTTATAATTCTTTACTCTGATGCGTTTTACTAACTACCGCTTGAGAGGAAATTGGTCAAGAAAATCTGTTGCTGGCTCCCGGACTACAAGAAAGGGACACAGGGCTCTCGCAACGCTTTCTCTCTCGGACCGAATTTCTCTCTGGCCAAGTGATTGTCTGTAATAGAACTTAGTACCATATACATAAGGTTTATTTTTATAATGGTGTCAAATTGACAATGCACATTCCAGGGGTCGGGTATAAGTTCCTTGGGCTGAACTCACTGAGTCTAGCCAATCCCTGACGTTTAACTCAGCCAACTGACGTTTGACTAATGTCGAACTATTGGAATTATATTCGAGAGTAAGCACCCTGGTTACCACCACATCGGTATAGAACTAGTATGCTGACAGAACTCTGAAAACGAACTCGCCAATCCGCCTGCCAAGCGTGGCGATTATGGCAAAGCCCCCAAATTGGGGGAGGTCATGTCCAGCAGTGGACGTATTACGGCTGAAATGATGATGCTGACAGAACTTGTAAATGGATAAATAATATTGTTTTACTCTCTTAACTGTACTAGTGTCAATTGTTGTATGCCCTATTAATATACTATAGGCAATTTGGCACATCTTTGTTGGCCAACCCATCTCTGACTTAGTGTTGCAAAGGGCTCGAGTCCTCGAGTCGTAATTTTTAAGACTCGACTCAATTATGCAAGACTCAGTGTGCTCGAAAGGCTCCAAGTCTAGAGTCAAGTACTCGAGTCTTAAAAAGGACTCGAGTCTTAAAAGGACTCGAGTCTAAAATGAACTCGAGTCTTAAAGCAAACTCGGAACATGAAGATGATACTTGTAGCTCATCATTCAAAAAGACTCGAAAAGAAGGTGATAAGTTCAAATGAGTGGTTATAATACAAAAAATCTGACGAGTTATTAGAGTTTTTTCGAATAATGAACTATAAGTCTCATCTTCATGTTAGGTACGAGTTTTTCTTTAAGACTCGAGTCCTTTTTTAGAATGATTCGGGCTCGGCTTGACTCTAGTCTCCGAGCCTTTTGAGCACACTGAGTCTTGCATAATTGAGCCGAGTCTCTAAAATTAAGACTCGAAGACTTGAGTCCTTTGCAACACTATCTCTGACATGTTTTCATGATTCCTGAATGTCAACTACTACGTAGTGCGGTCCATGAGTTGTTAGCCTAACATAGAAAATAAACAGAACGTAATTTGGTTTTTCCTTCATAAAGTAGGTACAAGTCTCAATATGCCCTGTGTTGAGTTTCAACTTGTTCCATTTGGTATTTTAGTTTTGAGAGCGATTTACATAGTTACATGCAGTCGAGTGATTTTCACAAAATGTATAAAATTGAATATCGGGCTGTTATAATTTTTTTAACTAAAGAAGGTCTAACGCCAACGCAAATAAAAGAAAGATTGACTGTCGTTTACGGTGACTCTTGCCCTTCGTATGCAACAATAAAAAACTGGTCTAAGCTGTTTCGTTGGGGTAGAGAATTATTGGAAGATGATCCACGTGATGGAGGCCCTGTCACATTGACGACCCCAGAAAATATTCAATTTGTGGAAGATATTGTTCTGAGTGACCGTAGATTAAAAACAAAAGAAATTGCTGCACAGTCTGGACTTTCAAAAACAAGTGTTCTTAGAATCCTTCACAAGCATGACAAAAATCAGTGCAATGTGGGTGCCACGGATTCTTAGTGCAGTCCAAAAGCAGCGACGCCGACGTGTTGAATGTTGTGAAAAATTTTAGAGCTTTGCCGCGATGACCAAGAGGCAGTTATTCAATCGATTGTGACGAGCGATGAAACTATGATTCTTTACTACGATCTGACGTCTAAAAGGGACTCGATGGAATGGCACAGAAAGGGAGAACTGGCACCAAAAAAGCTAAGGTCATCCGAAGCGTTAAGAAGCTCATGGCTACAATTTTTTGGGACTGTGAGGGAATCCTTCTCATCGATTTCAAGGAAAGTAACACGGTTGTAAACGCAGATTATTATAGTGACTTATTACGACAGTTACGCCAGAAAATTATTGAAAAAATACGAGCGAAAATAACTCGAGGTGTCCGATTGCTTCACGACAATTCTCCAGTTCACACTGCTGCGATTTCGAAGTCTACAGTTAAGGAATGCGGCTACATGGAGATAAATCATCCCCTTTATAGTCCTGACTCTGAGTTTAATTTTGAAAACAAAAAATAGTCTGAGGGGGCCTCCCTCAGACTATTTTTTGTTTTCAAAATTAAACCCGGATTTGGGAGGGAAAAAATTTAACTACGATGAAGAAATTAAACAGGCTGTTTACGACCAATTTGATAGTAAAGATTCAGCATATTTTTATAGTGGCATAGAAGCATTAATCAGACGTTCTGAAAAATGTGTTGCAATAAAGGGAGAGAGAGTATATTGAAAAATAATATTAGTTTTGTTTAATTTCCACCTGTCCTTCTATGTTAGGCTAAGAACTCTTGGACCTCACTACGTACCTCCCTGTTAGTGTGTCTTTCTGTGCTATGCATCATCATAATCATCATAGACAGCCCCATCTCACCCACTGTTGATTATAGCCTATACTACTATACTCCTCCCTTTAGTGCTATGCATGCATAATTATAGTTATAAAAAAATATTATTTACACATACCATTTATAGTAATCTTAACATCATGCAATATAGAGTCTACATGAATTCCTGGATTAGGGAGGCTGTCTAACAGGCTCCTATCTGCTTTTGATTCAATCTCTCCGTCCCTTAGCTTTATAATTGTTTCCTCTTCAGTCTTATTCACAACCGTATTACTATTTATCATAAGTGCGAAGTTTGCTTCTCCTGGTATGAACATGGATTTAATCCCAATAGCTTTCAAAGTATTATCTAAATTGATGCTACTTTTAATTTCCATCTTAGGGAAACGTATAACACATTTTCTAGTGTTCATCTGGTTTATTATATCGTCAATGTGCTCGTAGTCTATCTTTTCCATAAGATCTAACAAAGTTAATTTTTTAGGGAACCTAGGTTTCAAAGCGTACATAGTTGTTTCACTGTCATTATACGGCAATGCTATTATGTGCAAATCTGTGAACAAAAACGGTCATTAGTTTAAAGCCACGACTTTGAAAGGTTAACGTGGGTAATCATTAAGCTCGTTAATATAATGAATAGAAGACAAAGACGTACATACCATGTTTCTCAGAAAATAGATACCGAAATTGACCGAAATTCAACATTAGATCAGCCATGACTTCATCTGTTGGTCCTTTGAATGACATCCTGGAATACGTTACAAATTGTTGAGTTATGTTATGTACACAAAAACTGTCATTACAATTTGCTTGCTAATTGAGGTGTTGGAAAATATTTGGCCTTCGTAAGTTCAAGGTTACCTTAGCAAGCCTCTAATCCTAACTTTTTGCTCTTGAGTTGGCACTATTCTAGTCACACCTACCTACTGAGGATTATTTAACTGATTCTCCATCAAATAAAACCCTGCATTAACATCAACTAGGCATAGATAAGTATGTATCCTCGGAAACAAAGTTGCAGAGGTCAAATGCTGTCGTGTTTTGTATAGAGTCAGTCAGTCGCATCTGATAAGGCTGGAAAGGCCAACTGCGGTGCTGTATATCACAAACAAGTTTATCATTAAAAAAATGTAGTATTTATTTTTCATAATATGTCATTGGACATAAATACCTACGTATCTAACTATACCAATATTATGAAGCTAAAGAGTTTGATTGTTTGTTGAACGCGATAATCTCAGGAACTAACCGGTTTTAATTGAAAATATGTTTCAGTGTTGCGTTGCCCATTTATCGAAGAAGGCTATATATCATCACGCTACGATCAATAGGAGCGGAGAAGCAAAGAAAAATGTTGCAAAAACGGGGAAAATTTATTCGTTTTGAGAGCTTCCGTTGCGTGCGCTGTGTAATCAGTTATAGTAACGCAACAATAAGGTATGACGGAATTCTGCCTCTTAAAAACCATAGTGAAGGGTTCCATAGTCTCCGAGGATACCGCACGATCTCGTGCGAGGCGGCGAGCCTCCTTGCCGGAGTGCCGCCATGGGATCTGGAGGCAAAGGTCCTCGCGCACATGTGGGAGTGGCGCGAGGAGGCGAAACACCGGGGCGAAACTCCGCTGCCGCGACAAATCGCGGCACGGCGGACAGAGCTCCGGTGTGATCTCATGGCGACATGGCGGGTACGATTGTCGCAACCCAGCGCGGGGCATGCCACAATTGCGGCGGTAAGTCCCCTCTTTGAGGAGTGGATAGAGAGGCGTCACGGCGTCCTCACCTTCCGCCTGACGCAGGTTCTCACCGGGCATGGGTGCTTCGGTGGGTTCCTGTTCAGGATAAAGCGGGAGGATACGTCCGGGTGTTTCCATTGCGAGGATCGTCTGGAGGACACGGTGGAGCATACGGTGGAGGTGTGCCCTGCCTGGGCGGAGCACCGCTGTGTCCTCGTGGAGGCGATCGGCGGCGACGACCTCTCGCGTCCGGCCCTGGTGCGAGCCATGGTACGGAGCGAGAGGGAATGGGAAGCCGTCACCTCCTTCTGCGAAGCAGTAATGCCCGCGAAGGAGGAGGCGGGGCGCGTGAGGGAGTGGCAGTCTCTGCGCCCTCACGTCCCTAGCCGCCGCAGGAGGAGACGCCCCGGGCGTCGGGAGTCCAAAGCGGACTCCCGGCCACCGTAGGCGCGAGCTTGCGGGTGGCGAGCAATGAGTAGCTCGCCGCCCGGTAAGGACCAAGCTCGGGTCGACGGCGCGCAGTGTTCCACGCGCGCCTCAAAGAGATGTCAGCAGCAGCGGAGGGGTCTACTAGGACCGATGCCTGCCGGGGTCGCGTGATTGTTCGAAAGAGATACCGTGACCCTGGCACATGGGCAACTGATGGAACACGGGTGGGTTTTAGTCAGTAAAAGTCTGACACGCCCTCCCGCTCCGCCCAGAGCGGGAGAAGTCATTTGATGATTTCCGATCCCGAAAAAATTAAAGGGTTCGTTAGTCGGGATTACGCATGCGCAACACAAAATCATTCTGTATATTAAACTGAAATAACCCCATTATCATTGTCTGTACCTACATCTTTAAAGTGCCAAAGGTGTCCGACAGACGGATGTGACGAAATATGAATTCCCTTTACCATTTGACTACGAAATCCTAAAAAAGTCATAAACGCATTAGTCGCCACTACGATTTTGGAATGCTCCCACAGGTAGTGTTGCAAAGGACTCGAGTCCTCGAGTCCTAATTTTAAAGACTCGACTCAATAATGCAAGACTGAGCGTGCTCAAAAGGCTTGCAGTCTAGAGTCAAGCCGAGCCCGAGTCATTTAAGTCACTTGAGTCGTAAAAATGACTCGAGTTTAAAAAAGGACTCGAGTCTTAAAAACGACTCGATTCTTAAAATGAACTCGAGTCTTGTAGCTCATCATTCGAAAAACTTGTCAGACGGACGAGATGGCGCTGCTCCGCTGCTATATAAGACCTCTACACAGCCGTAGAGGACGCATTACAAACCTTTTTTCAAATTGTAAACATCAAATCACAACTACTTACTGTTTGAACTCATAACGGTTTTCCTAATATAAAACTTAGAACTTGTACTAGAGTCATTCAAGAAATTATAGTATTAAACCTGGAAGAGCATCTTTATTTTACCCAGAAGAACACAAAATCCAAACACACTAATTTGAATTTATTGCCTTCTGTTCGAGTCTTTTCGAATGATGAGTTTCATCTTCATGCTCCGAGTTTTTCTATAAGACTCGGGTTCATTTTAAGACTCGAGTCCTTTTTTAGACTACTCGAGTCCTTTTTAAGACTCGAGTCCTTTTTAAGACTCGAGCCCTTTTTTAGACTCGAGTCCTTTTTAAGACTTGACTCCTTTTTAAGACTCGAGTGCTTAACTGTAGACTCCGAGCCTTTTGAGCACACTGAGTCTTGCCAAAATTGAGTCGAGTCTTTAAAATTAGGACTCGAGGACTCGAGTCCTATGCAACACTACCCACAGGTAGAGTCAGTAACGAAAGTCACTTAACGAAACTGACTATACAATATAAAAGAAAAGAAAAAAGAATGATCGGTGAAAAAAAACAATGTAATAGTTAGTTTAAAAGATTCAAAGTTAAAGGGATAACAACTAGACTGTCTCTATTTGTCTTATAGCTTTTTACATTTTATAGTTACCTATGTAAATAAAGGACTAATGGATTATGACTAGAGGATACAATCCCGGAATCCCAAATCTCGGGATCCCGGGATCCCGACCGTTTTCTGGCCCCGAAAATCCCGGGACAGAACTTGGCTAATCCCGGGATTTTCGGGATTGCCACAAACAAGTCTAATTTGTATTCCGTAGTCCGTTGCGCCTTGAAAATAACCTTGCCAAGATTATATGAATAGCATTTATTACATAACGACAAAAAACAACCCTTAGATACGCCGTCGTACGATATGTACTTACTATACACAGTACACACTAAACAGGTACAGTCCTAATATACATATTATGTTTGTCGTAGAACTTAGAAGGAAAAGTTACAGCTGGAAATTAACAAGAGTATGAAATCCTCAGATCCTGAAGTACAATTACAAAATGAATTGGGGTTGGCAAATATTGTAGTATTAGAGGTGAAATGAGCCTGTTCAAAAATGGAGGAGTTCGTGGATATCAATTAGAAACAGCATATAAGTATCTACACGTATTGTCTATTCCTCCAACCAGCGTAGAACCTGAGCGAGTGTTTTCAGCTGCTGCTTATGTTGGCAATAAACTACTAAGCAGGCTTGGAAGTCAAAGATTGCATGCTTTGATATTTTTCTGCGATTATATTTTCGAAATATTAAATATATTTTTTGTGTTGTCTTTTTGATTTCTTGCAAAAGTATAGTTTTTTTTGTTTTGTCTTTATCTTTTCTTAGTATATTGTGATTTTTGTTGTGCAAAGACATTAAAAAGGTTTTTTCTCTTATTATTTAAGTTGTTTTTTCATTTTAGCCAAATTAGAAACTACATAGTCTAATACCGGGATAGGCCCGGGATCCCGGGATTACGCTTCAAAAATCCCGTATTCCCGGGATTGAAAAACATGCTCGGGATTGTATCCTCTAATTATGACGCTACTGCTGAGCTAAACAATTATAAACGACTAGCTTCTGCCCGCGACTTCGTCCGCGTTAAATTTCTTGTTCCCCCGACCCTTCCCGTCGCGTCGAATCGCCTACCCGTGCGATTTTCCCCGTTTTTGCAACATTTTTCATTACTACTCCGCTCCTCTTGGTTGTAGCGTGTTGTTATATAGCCTATAGCCTTCCTCGATAAATAGGCTACCCAACACAAAAAGAATTTTTCAATTCGGATCAGTAGTTCCTGAGATTAGCGCGTTCAATCAAACATACAAACAAACTCTTCAGCTTTATAATATTAGTATAGATAATATCTAAACTGGGTCAAATTTAATTTGCTGGTAATACTTTACCCACGCATTGGGTAGGTTTCGATATCAAGAATTCATGGAAAAAAACATTTCTTTTTCTGCATCATTCGATGGGTGAAGCCCTCTATCGATCAGCAGTCTTTGTAGTTTTCGCTGTAACTTCCAAAACCCATAACATCTAAGTCGTTTGGACAACCAAACGACTGATATGTTTTGAGTTTTGGAACTTTTCCAAAACCTGGAAACTGGGAATAGAACCCAAGACCTCATACTCAGAAGTGGCGCTTGCGAACACTGGAGCAAGCAAAACATTGTTTTGTTGCTTGGTCCAGTGGTCGCAAGCGCTACTTCTGAATATGAGGTCTTGGGTTCGATTCCATGGTCAATGAAAGTGTTATTCGGTAATTCCATCTGGAAATTCTAAGGAGACAGCCTGGAGTCTGGATTTGTGCCTGGTTGAAGGCTTGCCCCTATTACAGGGGACTTAAACAGAAATATCAATTTACAAAAAGTATACCTAAAGAAAGAAAGAAAAATATTTTATTTGGGACACGCACAGGCCATAAAAACAATGAGAAGAACATAGAAATATTTACATTTAAGCTACAAATAACAAAATATTACAGAACGATATAAAAATAAATGAGTAAGACCTGTGTGAGGCCAAAAGGGCCTCTATCTCAGTACCTCTGCCTAACCCTTCGCGGATATTAACAGGCGTCATATTATGTTATGTTATAAATCGATAAGTACTTAAGGAGTTGATCTTACTTTGCTGTGTATTCCGGTGTAAAAGGCTGTTCCCACTGGCCACTAAAGTATAGTGCACTTAACAATACCACTTTAGTAGATATAGGAAGTGTTTGTTTTAAGAATTCCTCTATATGTCCTTCCGTGTGATTGTTCACCCATCTGAAAAGAGCGTGATAAAAGTTGGTCATTGGGTTAAGTAAATCAGTCTTCAAATAGTCGACTGAAAAATAAACACGTATCTTGTATGGTTTCTGAAATAAAAATTGAAGGGGCTCCCTTTAGTTTTTAGGGTTCCGTTGCCAAATGGCAAAAAACGGAACCCTTATAGATTCGTCATGTCCATAGATATCCGTGATCATGTCTGTCTGTCTGTCCGTCCGTATGTCACCGCCACTTTTTCCCGAAACCATAAGAGCTATGCTGTTGAAACTTGGTAAGTGATGTATTTTGTGAACCGCATTAAGATTTTTACACAAAAATAGAAAAAAAAAAACAATAAATTTTGGGGTTCCCCATACTCAGAACAGAAACTCAAAAAAAAATTTTTCATCAAACCCACACGTGTGGGGTATCTATACATAGGTCTTCAAAAATGGTATTGAGGTTCTAATATCATTTTTTTCTAAACTGAATAGTTGCGCGAGAGACACTTCCAAAGTGATAAAATGTGTCCCCCCCCCGTAACTTACAAAATAAGAAAATGATAAAACTAAAAAAAAATGTACATTACCATGTTTTCATCGAAAATTGGTTTGAACGAGATCTAGTACGTAGTTTTTTTTAATACGTCATAAATCGTAAACCGCAATTTATCTTTCATTCAATCAACTCAAATATAAAAATTAAATAAAAACATTTAATTTCATAAACATAAACCGTGAATATCTACAGGTTTGTACGGAACCCTCGGTGCGCGAGTCCGACTCGCATTTGGCCGGTTTTTTTTATTAATTTGTTTTTATAGCACTTATAGCGTCAATAGAAATAATCTGTGAAAATTTCAACTGTCTGTCTATACGGTTCATGAGATACAGCCCGGTGCTGAAAGATAGACGAACGGACAGCGGAGGCTTAGTAATAGTGATAGCCTTTGGGTACGGAACCCTAAAAATCAGCTTAGTGTTAGTTGAGACGGTAAATCTATGTTTAAACTTACTGATTAATCGTGTTCTTAGTTTCTTCAGTTTCGTTAAAGTTGGCACTGAGTACATCCCCCCGATAGACGTCGTAAAGATAGTTGCGATACAACTCACGTAGCGGCGCGTGCGCATCCACAAACATTGCATCAGCGTACAATGTTTTCGAAGAAACGTTAGTATTTAAAGCCTGCAGAAGTTCGCCGAACTGTTCGTGGTTTTTGCGGTTTTGCAAAATATCTGTTGACGTTTAAATGCATAAAATAAACAATAAAATAATTTTATTTATAACGAGTCATGGTAGAAATACCCGTAACAGCATTTGTAACAATTTATAAATTAAATTAGACATGCGATTATAGCAACTTCTGTGTGACTAGATGAAATTCACACCTTCACATTTACAAATAAGAACCAAATATGTACCGTGAGCAAACTTGTCGCAACTAACGTTTACCTTGGGAAAAACCGAGGGTCTCGGCGATTTCATTATGCGTTGTCCCGACACTTCCGAGTAGAGTCATGGCAAGCAGACCTAAAACAGTAAATAAAACATAAATACAATAACATCACGCTTGTAATCCACGAGGGGTTGGCAGAGGTCTATTATAGTAGTAACAGTAGCTACACCCTCATTTCACCAGTTATGTTTAAATACCTTGTAATAGGGGGCGAGCCTATTAAGTACTATCGACGGGACACAATTCCTAATGATTAAACCCAGTTACATTCTGGGAATCAAACCGAGTCCTTACGCTCGGAAGTCGTGCTTGAGGACTAACGCGGTAGTACAATTCATTAACATTTCACGGTTAGGTATTTTAAAGAAATAATGATGAAAGTTTTTGTACCCGCCTACACGGCATGCGGCAGTACAATACGATGCTTTGCTACACGCGTGCAAATTGACATCCACCTATATTTCCATTTCAGTCCATTGTCTCAGATTGCTGACCCAAGTTACCGTACGTTGCGATCTATTGTCTCTAGATTGCCTCCATGAAGCATTATATTTGGTGAATATCTTTTAACTGTGTGTCGGTGAAAACAATGAAACTATTTTGGGGTTTGCAGTTAGGCAGAACGTTGAACGGTGGACCTATTAATTTAACTTTGTCGCCGCTTTCACCACAGTCATCACGAGTCCCGAGAAAAGTGACCGCACGGAGACACATTTGAACGCTAAACCAAAGTTTCTACTCTTCCAGGAAGCCAAAAAATTAACTCTTAGGTTACCGTTTCAAACTTTCAGCCCCAAATATGGAGTAACTGTAACGTTACCTCGTAACATGGACGTATTAAATTTACTATCTACTTACCTATGTATATTTATACCGATACGTCAATACCTCGTACATATTTTATTTAATAACGGAATCTGGTTTAGGTCTAGATACTATCATCATCTGCCTTGCTTCCAGTCCAACCGGATGCAGCTGAATCTGCTGAATACCAGTATTTTACAGCGACTGCCTATCTGACCTCCACAACCCAGTCGCTGGGTAACACGATAGCCCTTGGTAAGACAACAAAGGTTGTCAGACTCTGGGGCTTCTGTCGACACGTAAACGAATGTCAAAGATCCACGATGGGAACCGGGACCGACGGCTTAACGTGCTTTCCGAGTCACGGAGGGATATGTGAAGATGGTCACCCATCCACGGTTAGCGCAGCTTAACCTGGTCGGTCGATTGATACTATTATTACTTAACTACAATCTAGGTTTTAATAATTATATTGCTTACCGGCAACACCTGTTGGTGAGACTACAATGTTATCATTTTTCTTTTCGTTCATCATTTTGAGCAGTAGTTTGTAACCAAAATTATTTATAGCATTTGCTATTGTGTTTTCTTTTTGGACAGTTGGCATTGTCGTGCTGAAAATTAGATTTATAATTTAGTGAATCTGTTTTACGCAGTTGTAAGAAAGCATCTGTACATTGATATAGGTACTTACCTCTTTTTTTTTTTTTTTGGATGGGAAATCATCAAATGACTTCTCCCGCTCTGGGCGGAGCGGGAGGGCATGTCAGACTTTTACTGACTAAAACCCACCCGTGTTCCTTCAATTGCCCATGTGCCAGGGTCACGGTATCTCTTTCGAACAATCACGCGACCCCGGCAGGCATCGGTCCTAGCAGACCCCTTCAGTTTTGCTGACATCTCTTTGAGGCGCGCGTGGAACACTACGCGCCGTCGACCCGAGCTTGGTCCTTACCGGGCGGCGAGCTACCCATTGCTCGCCACCCGCAAGCTCGCGCCTACGGTGGCCGGGAGTCCGCAATCGACTCCCGACGCCCGGGGCGTCTCCTCCTGCGGCGGCTAGGGACGTGAGGGCGCAGAGACTGCCACTCCCTCACGCGCCCCGCCTCCTCCTTCGCGAGCATTACTGCTTCGCAGAAGGAGGTGACGGCTTCCCATTCCCTCTCGCTCCGTACCATGGCTCGCACCAGGGCTGGACGCGAGAGGTCGCCGCCGCCGATCGCCTCCACGAGGACACAGCGGTGCTCCGCCCAGGCAGGGCACACCTCCACCGTAAGTTCCACCGTGTCCTCCAGACGATCCTCGCAATGGAAACACCCGGACGTATCCTCCCGCTTTATCCTGAACAGGAACCCACCGAAGCACCCATGCCCGGTGAGAACCTGCGTCAGGTGGAAGGTGAGGACGCCGCACAGTGTTTTATGAAGACGATTTTTCGGACATTGCTTTTTTATATAAAAAACTGATAGTTTACGTTATTTCAATGCAATATTTCGTATCCCCATTTCACTAGTATGTTTAGTTTATGAGATATATTTTTTTGAAAATCGTCTTTTTTTCAACCAGGTATTTAGAAAAAAAATCATATCTCTGAAACTAAATATGATACGCAATTGTGACCTAAGAAACATCGAAGGCGTTTTTTATGATGCATATTTTAGAGTACAAATAAATCTCGGAACCTCGTTAGATTCAGACTTATACGAGGTTTTCAGTTTTTAGTTTTTATTTTTTTTCTCGATAATTCCGTCGTAT
This sequence comes from Aporophyla lueneburgensis, assembly GCA_932294355.1. NCBI lineage: Eukaryota > Metazoa > Arthropoda > Insecta > Lepidoptera > Noctuidae > Aporophyla > Aporophyla lueneburgensis. The sequence continues at coordinate 11,138,391 of OW028746.1, read as the reverse complement.
TTGGAAAAGTTATTTATACTAAAATTAGGCCCTTTATCCTCCCTACATACCACAAAAAGAACACATCCTAATTGCGTGGAATCTAGAAACCACAACATTTTTAAGTTCGATCCGTATTCTACGTCGTTAGGGTTGTCACGCGATCATATTATATTAATTCATATCCGGATCTGAAGTTATGTCTATATTTATACCAAAGTTATCCACACATTCAGAAGAACCGCCAAACTTAACGGGCAGTGGGCAGCGCACATTTACGTTTTAATGTCATTTTTGATTTTCAGAACTACCTCCAATAGAACAATTTAGGGGTTTTTAAAGATCGTATGGAGGAATCTTATTTCTTAGGTTAATAAACCTAAAACTTAGCACAAATTAAAATCAAAATAATGATTGTCATTGCCGATTCTGTTGTACACCGAACTAAACTATCTCTAAAATTCCTTACTTTTGGATATGAGAATTGTAACGCTATTCTGCAAGAAAATATCTCTAAATTTAAAAATTATTTTGACACGACTAAAATCGAATTTGACAATCGCGACTCAACGTGGTATTTTTTTTTCTTTTGGTTTCGCAACGTGGTACTTGTGCGCTACGCAATGAATTTTTTGAGAGACGAAGGCGCGCGCTATGAGGCAGCCTGGACGTGTTTTATATGAAAATTTTCACTTTTTGTTTGAAAAATATAAAAAAAATATTACCCACGTGTTGAGATTTAAATGTCCAGGGGTTCTAAAGGGGGTCGAAAATGTCATTATTTTTGTGATAGGACACGCCATTTTCGAGATATAAGCAAAAGAAAAGGAAAACAAAAAATACAGTACTGTCTTTGCCCGTGAAGGCGAGGCCTTAGTGTTAATTTTAGTTCATGATCACTAGTCTTATTCCACACTTTTTTAATCGCGATTAAAAATAGTCAGATTTTGTTAAAATAAATTATTAAGTCAACATTTTTGGTGAAAACCGGCAAACTCAGAATAGCAAAATTGACATTTTCACTAAACTAATAATTCAGTGCAATCTTGGTGCTATCAAACTAAAATATAGTTAAGTTGTGTCACTTTTAGTCTATTTCAGAATAGAAAATCGTTGTTTGACAGGGATAAACCAAATTTAAGTGATTTTTAGTTTAGTTTAGAGAATTTTGTGACAATAGAATCCTCCCGTTATTCGTTTGTCAAAACTACCGTCAAAATTCAGTTTTAAAGGGTGTTAAAGTTTTTATGAAAATATGTGCGAACGAAGTTGCTGGCCAAGTGTAGTTTCAGTATAAATAACTTATCCCAATACTACGGAATTATCGAGAACAAAATAAAAAAAAACCTTTTATAAGTCTGGATATAACAAAGTTCCTAAGATTAATAGTCGAAATTTTAATAACCAAAACGTACCATTAAATAAAAATTGAGTCATCAAAATTCAGATTAGAAAGTGACAACCCTAGCAAAAACAGTTAATTTGGAATAACTTCTAGATTCCACGCAATTAGGATGTGTTATTTTTGTGGTGTGTAGGGAAGATGGAGGGCATAATTTTAGCATAAATAACTTTTCCAAATACGGTGGAATTACCGAGAAAAAAAATAAAAACGAAAAACAAAATCCTCGTATAAGTCCGAATCTAACGAAGTTCCGAGATTTATTTATACTGTAAAATATGCAGCATAAAAAAACCGGCCAAGTGCGAGTCGGACTCGCGCACCGAGGGTTCCGTACAAACCTGTAGGTATTCACGGTTTAAAAATAAATGTTTTTTTTTTTTTTTATTTTATACTTCAGTTGATTGAATGTAAGGTAAATTGCGGTTTACGATTTATGACGTTTTAAAAAAAACTACTCACTCGATCTCGTTCAAACCAATTTTCGGTGGTAGCTTACATGGTAATGTACATCATATATTTTTTTTAGTTTTATCATTCTATTATTTTAGAAGTTACGGGGGGGGGGGGACACACATTTTACCACTTTGGAAGTATCTCTCGCGCAAACTATTCAGTTTAGAAAAAAATGATAATAGAAACCTCATCACCATTTTTGAAGACCTATTCATAGATACCCCACACGTATGGGTTTGATGAAAAAAACCATTTTTGAGTTTTAGTTCTATGTATGGGGAACCCCAAAATTTATAGTTTTTTTTCTATTTTAGTGTGAAAATCTTAATGCGGTTCACAGAATAATATAATAATAATAATAATAAAATTTTATTTATTTCTCTCACAATGGTTTGTAGCATAACAGTTTTTGACTACTTATAACAATATTCACATTGTGAGAGCTGGTGCCTGATGTAGGTTTAAGAAAAACCTGTATTACAGGTCACCAGAATACATCTACTTACCAAGTTTCAACAGCATAGCTCTTATAGTTTCGGAAAAAAGTGGCTGTGACATACGGACGGACGGACAGACAGACAGACAGACATGACGAATCTATAAGGGTTCCGTTTTTTGCCATTTGGCAACGGAACCCTAAAAACGCCATCGATGTTTCTAAGATCATAATTGCGTATCATATTTAGTTTCAGAGATATGATATTTTTTCTAAATACCCGGTTGAAAAAAAGACGATTTTCAAAAAATTATATCTCAAAAACTAAACATACTAGTGAAATGGGGATACGAAATATTTCATTTAAATAGCTTAAACTATCAGCTTTCTATATAAAAAAGCAATGTCCGAAAAATGGTCTTCATAAAACACTGTGCGCCGTGGCGCCTCTCTAATTCTCTATCCAGGTACTTACCTCTTAGACAGCTATCTTATTTATTAGCATAAAAATTACAAACCTTAATACTGGATCAACATCTAATGTCTCTTGTCCAGAACATTGAATACAAAGTGTTGTTAGGGCTAAAAAGATCCACGCTCGGCCCACCATTTTCTGGAAATAAAATAATGGCATAGATCTATAGGTTTTTGCCAAGCAACTTTCATGTTCCGTACGAACAAAACAGTTTTTCAACGGAACATAGGTTCGCTCATTTGCTTTGTTCCAAATTTTTTGCTTTGAAAAGCTGACCTAATGGTAGCTCCGCTTTTGAGTTTATCTAAAATATACCTACCTACCATCATAGTGACACGGCTCATTTCACATGAAAATACAAAATTCTGCTGTTTTATACATTTTGTCCAGCTACGTGTAACAAAATGTATGGAACAGCAGAATTTTTGAGCGAATGCATTTCATGGAATATTGTTAAAGTATACCATGTAGTGTAAAACTAATTGCTGTAGTTAAATGTGATGATGTCCGTGCCTCTATGTATGCGCGTAGAAGGATGAGGGTAGCCCACAAAGTTCCAGTAATCGTTTTTTTTTTTTTTTGTAATCTGCCTGTTCTTTGTCGGGCTGCACCTATGGTGAACAAAATATTACTCTCATCATTTCAGCCCTAAGACGTCCAGTGCTGAACATAGGCCTCCCCCAGTTTGGGAGGCTTTGCCATAATCGCCACTCTTGGCAGGCGGGTTGGCGATCGCAATATGGCGGTAAAAAGCTTAGAGAACGCTGCTGCCCATACTCTACCCTTAGAGTCACAGCACACATATCAAATCGGAAAGGGATCGTCACCGTATCGCCTTTCGCCTCGCCGCCAAACAGTCGTCAACCTAACGTTAGCACGGAACCAAAAGGGATCAGCAGCTCCGATACGCCGACTTGGCTACAGCTAGGCGACGCCGCGCCGACCGCTGGTTGGACTTTGAAGTTGCCTTGAAAGGGGCAAGGGTGGACGAAGAAACGCAAGCGCGGCGACGCGACGGAGAGGCGTAAGCGCGGGGACGACGATCCGTAAGCGCGGGGACCGCTGCACGCTGGTTACCACGGGCCACATCGCAGTTCGTGAGCTTGTCCCAAGGCGAATCGTTTACGTTACAATTCCGATTAGTGTGCTTTTCAGTAGGGAGTTTCATACAAATAATATTGAACGGCTCGAGTTGATACGATTATGAACCGTTCCCGAGTTGATATGTGTGCTGTGACCCTTAGTCGCCTTTTACGACTACCACGGGAAGAGATGGGGTGCTGCTGTTCTTTACGTCCGGCACCACACGGGACATTAACAAATATTACTCTGCTTCACATGAAATGCCCATAAAATAACTCTACGACGCCTTTGTATCTACTTCGCCGATTAGCTACCGATACCGTTGTATGGCTATTATTCCGTAGGTCCTTCACCAGCTATTGTCACACATTCAGCCTGTACAGGGCCTACATAAAGAGCTCATACAACCAATCAGTTACCAACTTATGTAAGTAGGTAGGTAACTGAAAGCCTAATTACAAATGGCTAGACTTATCCAAAAAAACGGTATCCCATGGGACTGGAGAGATTATCGGAATCATTTGGTTTTCAAGCATAACAAAACCCGGACGTCCGTACGGGGGACCGCATACCAGGATATATTCGGAAGGATGAGAACCCTAGTCGCGAGACGTCCTTTTGACTTTACCATCTTTAGTCGAAGTTCGTAGCAACTAGTTACCTAATTCGATATTAGTAGTGTCTGCAGAAACTTTCAAAATTCCACTCTGACATCGAGGTGCCACAGCGACAGTTTTAAGTACGTAGGTAAATACTTAGGACTTGGGGAGTTCTTTGCCTAGCAATAGGACAGTATAGGTTAAGCAAATAAAGGTAACTATCCAAGTGAGCCAAATTATTATTACTTATTTTATAATTTTAAAGTCAAGGACTCGTAACACAAATATTTAAAAAAATCTAAATACATATATTATGTAAGTACTTAGTTATGTGTTTAATAATGTATTTCGATATTTTATAAATTATATTATGATGACATAATATGTAATGTGCTGTTATCTATTCCAAAGCACGCTACATTGAAGATTCGTAATTTTCGTCAATGTCAAGTTATCGATCGAGTCAACAAAGTCTTTTATATGATAAAACTTGCTAACTGAATGAAAAATGTTAAATACCTATCAACTTAATAATATGAATGAAAGTTATCCGTTATAATAATAATAAACGGGATTTGTGTGCTGAACTAGCGGGAAATTGATGTAGGTACGTAACAGGTAAATTGATGACTTCAATGCAATACCTATGCATTGTGTATCACAGTGTATTTATTTATAGAGCGTGGTTATTATACCTAAACGTACAGCCTCTTTATCCAAATTAATAACTCTTAATATTTAAAAAAAATTAAAATACCTATTTATTCGTAGGTAAGTACTCACGTGGCCGTTAAAACAGAATTACTTAAACTTTAATAAAGCACGAACACAAGGAAACCACAATACACGTCTACTCGTCAGATCAACTCTCAGAGCAACTAACCTTGTACCTACGAGTGTGGGACCAAAATGAATCATTTTAGTTCATGGAGGCCAAACAAAAGGCCACTTATCTTTAACTTTTAACCCTATAGGCTAGCTCTTCAGCCGCTTTCTCACTTACACTTATTTTCTAAATTTCTTTTTAGGGTTCTGTACCTATAGATTTATGTAATATCTGTCTCTACCTACCTACCTCCAAAAAACCGGACTAGTGTGTGTCGGATCACGCAGGGTCGGCTTTAACCTGTCGGAGACCCTGGGCATAAAAGGAAAATGGGGCCCCTGTGACCTTGACACAGCTCTATTTTCTTAGAAAGTAGATTTATTTTTATTTCTTTACAGATACAATAAATGCATAAAAGTTAATATCCATAATGTAATCCTCAAAAGTAGCTATTTAACCATTCACAGGTGGTGATTGAAGAGGTAAGATCTTCTCCCTTCTAGATACTTTATTGTGAACAGTGTATCTAGTTTTAGTAGTCAGTAGGAGCGGCAAAAATTTTAAAGCTTTAGGGTGGCAAATGTGTAAACCCAGCACTGACCTACCTCCAAAAAACCGGACTAGTGTGTGTCGGATCACGCACAGGGTCGGCTTTAAACTGTCGGAGACCCTGGGCACAAACGGAAAATAGGGCGCCTGTGACCTTGACAGAGCACTATTTTCTTAGAAAGTAGATTTATTTTTATTTCTTTACAGATACAATAAATGCACAAAAAGTTAATATCTTTAATGTAATCCTCAAAAGTAGCTATTTAACCATTCACAGGTGGTGATTGAAGAGGTAAGATCTTCTCCCTTCTAGATTTGAGATTGGCAAAAAGAATAATAATTTCTTCAAAATCTATTTTTTTTTAGCTTAACACATTCTATGGACATCAGCGACAAGCCGGTTAATCTCTCCTGAAGTAGCTTCTAATTTTATTTTATTCTTTTAAATATTTGGAGAATGAGCACAGTCTACAGTTCTCTACAGTTAGTTACCATGCTTCTCAATACTATTTCTACATCTATACTAATATTATAAAGCTGAAGAGTTTGTTTGTTTGTTTGATTGAACGCGCTAATCTCAGGAACTACTGGTCCGAATTGAAAAATTCTTTTTGGGTTGGGTAGCCTATTTATTGAGGGAGGCTATAGGCTATATAACATTACGCTACAATAAAGAGGAGCGGAGCAGTAATGAAAAATGTTGCAAAAACGGGGAAAATTTATTCCTTTTGAGAGTTTCCGTTGCGTGCGCTGCGTAAACGGTTAAAGTAACGCAAAAATCATGTATGACGGAATTGTTTCTTTTAAAAAGTTCAAAAAAAAAGTCCGCGAGAGCATATGTCTATCTTTTAAGGTTGACTCACTATAACTCAAAAGGAGCGAGCAGCAACGAAATATGGACGAAAACTAGCAGGCAAATCGATGCGACGGGAAGGGTCAGGGGAGCAAAAATTTGACGCGGACGAAGTCGCGGGCAGAAGCTATTTACAATATAATGTTTCTTCAATTTCCCATGGATAGTGTGTAGAATAACATTTTTAATCAAATACTTTATTTACTTTCTTGATTAAATGTTGCATATCTTTTAAAGGGTTTTTTGATTAAAACATGCGAATAATCAATTAAATGATACATTTTTAACATTATCGTAGAAAATGTTTTAAATTTGTTGAAACACCACAGACATTTTCGAAATAAATATGTTTTACAGTATTAAATATCGGCTATCGTTTGGTGATCTGGCAGCAACTAGGGGCCGACCACGGGGCTCTCGGCACGTGCCCAGTGGGAAATAGCGGCCTATACGTACAATGCAGGATTCCGTAGGGTGAATATTTACATGCTTGGTAAGCATGCACTATTGATTTTATCGACCGTAAAAATAAGTTTGTATTAGCATACCTAATCTTCGAAAAAATTTAGTTATTTTTGTACACTTGTTACCGGTTAATCAATAATTATATTAACAAAACTGTTCAACGCCAGGAACCCTTGTACGATCACCTTGATCGTACAAGGGTTCCTGGCTTCACTACGGAACCCTTGTACGATCACTTTGTTGAGCGCCTGTCTAAACGCCTTTTCACACGAACGGATAGAGCCAAGTGGAATCTAATTTATTATTTTCTACAAATGAGACTAATATACCTGGCGAAATGTGGTTGTACTGACTCCTACTTTGGGAGAAACAAGGCGTGGTTTTATGTTCAGTAGGTACCTTGTTGGTTCCCGTTGACCTATCAGCATGAAATGTGACAATTGGCAAGGTCTTCCAGCATGAATAAAGAAACACAACCCGAAAATTTGTATTTTGTAGCTTTTTTCGTAAAATATTTGTGTCCAGCCAGCGTGCCTTGTTATCTTCACCATAGAGAGGAACGGGTGGACGCTACCGAAGATGCCGACCCCGTAAACGACTCTATTCAGAGCACCATCGCCCATCGGCATCCTAAGGGGCTCCACCCACTGCACCGCGCCCCGTCGCTTAGCGCGGGATGGCAGATTTTACCATTGTATGCAAGTATCTCGATTTATATAGAAATCACGCCTAGCACAACACACTGCCGACGAGGAAATGCGCGGGAAGGCGCCCTGTGCGTTATACGTCGCTCCGCGCACCGCGGCGGAACACATCTTCAGTGGGTGAACCGCCATTCGTTTCTGCGAAAAAAAAAAAAACTTACATGGAGCATCGACTATGCATGTCGAATGTGTAAATGCGATGAGTCAGTTTGTCCTTGAATCCACCATCAAAAATGTATAAGCCGCATGAAGAGTTGCAATCATGCAGGCTAAATAATATCAGCCGCACGGGTCGATCGTAGCCGCGGCCGGTTCGTGGATGGGTTACCATCTATTACATAATGAGAACTCTGCTGTGCTTCGTCAAACACGTTAAGCCTGCATTTGCCACAACTGTAATTTGTAGATCTTTGAATCGTCAATCGCTACGGGTAGTTAAAAGGCTGACGTAAATTTACACAGTAATTGGGTTCTGGAGGTCACTTAACAATGGACGACACTTTTGCACTCCACCAATTGTGCGAGAAATACAGAGTGCACATGGTGTTCGTTGATCTGGAGAAAGCATAAATTATGGGGTACCTCTGGATATGTTGTAGTGGACCTTGAAAGAGAAAGGGTTGGCTGAGAAGTATGTAGAATAAATTCGTGATGTAAGTACATATATGCATATAGCTACAGCCAATCTCGTACTTTCGTACTGTTGGCTGCTGGCAATACCGACGAGTTCAACGTGGCTGTAGGCTTTCACCAGTAATCGGCTTTAAATGCTTACCTCTTCCTGTTGATCATGGAAGCTTCGACGTCGGACATACAGGAACAGGCACCCTGGTGCATGCTATATGCCGAGGACGTCCTTGTCGATGAAGGTGTAGCTGAGATCCAGAGCTGATCGGATAAGTGGCAACAAAAGCTGAAGAAGAGAAAAGGGATAGTCGCGCGAGTAGGCGATCGTCGCTCACCCAGAAAGCGATCGTCGAGTCGTTGTCGTTAGGAAATCCGATAGTCCACATAGGTGCAACGCAGACGGCACACTTTTTGTGCGATCGAGTCTGCGGCGCACAAAAAGTCTAAAGTCTAAAAGCACCAGACTTTTTGCGCGTCGTGTGCGTTACTGCTTATTATTGCATAGGTTATATTTTCACAGACTAAAAAGTGCGTCACGGATAGTCTGTCGTCTGCGCTGCACCACACCAAAAGGTTACTTAACTATGGCCGCGTTCTGGGGCTGTTTCGCATAGGGTAGTAGCATTAAGGAGTCAGGTCTAGTTAGAATCCCTGGAAAACACTCGGGAGGCGAGGGTAGCTCGGCGGCAGCTGAAAATGGCTTCAGATGCAGGAAGGCGAACAATATGGCCCAGGAATAGACGACTCTATGTAAGTTACATTTTTTTTATCTGCATGCAAATCGTACGCAAAACCTCATTTTTCTGGAAACCATGTTTTCGATGTCGGTGATCACTGTAACTCGAGAACGGCTTTACTGATCAGGTTGAAATTTGTCATTTCTTCTATACATAGTTGTCCTCCGGATGAACGAAGGATTTTTTTTTTATAGTCAAAAATGTACGTGCCATTTTGGGTCAAAACCCGCCATTTTGTGAAAAATGAAAATTTTTGTAAACCCTTCGTTCAACCGGAGCATATATCATTAGCTAAAGATCCCTCTCTGTTTTGTTGGTTTCAGATAATTCGTTGCAGCGCGAGAGTGATCACCGCTAACCCTGTTTATTTTTGTAGCGTCCTCGGCCATCGATACATAGTGTTACGAGCTGGGGTTCGGGATAAATTAATTTAAACCAATTTACTAAAACACACAACACAGTTTAATTAACTAAACACAAATATCGCAATCACAAGAAACGTCACTTGGAATCACTTGTTTCGCTTCGCTACTGTATCACTCGAATCGTATTCGCTCGCTTCCGAAATCGAACTGCTTGTCGGCCCGACAATCCGCTATTTATATCCCGAGCAGAACATTCTCGATCATTCGACACCGCCAAAGCGTAGAAGCTTCTAGTAACTTCCATTGAACTGTTTAATCCCACTATTCGACAATAGATGGCAGTAGCGTCTACGTACAATTTCGTGTAGTACTTGCTACTCAATAACAGATGGCGTTAGCGTGTCATTTCCAGTAGTTTCTAACACTGCCCCGTCCTTAGATGGAATTAGCGTGATGTTTCTAGACTTTACGATCTACGTAACACTGCCCCCTCCTTAGACATGCTCGTCCCGAGCATCATTATTCCCGTAGTATCGTGCCAATCGATCTACATGGACAATTTTGGGTGCAGTTCGCATACCCTTTTGTATTCGGTACGTGACGTCGTTGATCTTGGTCACAACTCGGTACGGCCCGTCCCATTTTGCCTGTAGTTTATGGGACTTTCCTTTGCTGCGCACTGGGTTATACAACCACACTAGCGAACCTTCGTCGAAGCCAGTATTGTTCATCTTCCGATCATAACGAGTTTTCATTCTCTCGGACATCTGTTGGCCTGATTCTCTGACATGCTCATATACGTCATTCATCTTGTTGCGCAGATCATTTGCATAATCTGTTATACTCCGTGGTGAATCAGGGGGAATGCCGGTTATTAGATCAGCTGGTAACCTTAGCTCCCTTCCAAAGTTTGCGAAGGCTGGCGTCACAGTTGTACTCTCGTGAACTGCACTTCGGTATGACAGAAGAAACGGTTGTATGTGCTTGTCCCAATCCTTTTGTCTGCTTGCTACAACTTTTGCCAGATATCTTTCCAACGTCTGATTAAATCTCTCCACCATTCCGTCAGATTGTGGGTGGTATGAAGTGGTTCTGGTTTTGTAAGTACCCATAACCCGACATGTTTCCTGAAATACTTGAGACTCAAAATTTCTTCCTTGATCGCTGTGGATTTCCAAGGGTACCCCAAACCGACAGAAGACTTCGTGGACTAATTTATCAGCAACTGTTGAAGCTTCTTGATTAGGGATGGCGAAGACTTCCGGCCACTTGGTGAAGTAATCCATAACAACCATGAAATATTTATTTCCACTTTCACTTTCAGGGAACGGCCCAGCGACATCTAGTGCTATCCGTTCCCAGGGGGCTCCCACGTTGTACACTTTCAATGCACCCCTGCTGCGTGTGTGTGGTCCTTTTACCGCTGCACAACTGGTACATCTGCGACACCAGTCCTCCACATCCTCTCGACAATGGATCCAGTAAAACCTTTCTCGGATCTTTAACAGAGTCCTTCTTACTCCCATATGACCTCCTGAAGAACCATTGTGGTAGAGCTGTAGAACTTCTGGTACCTTCGTTTTTGGGACTACCATTTGCAGGTGGCAGCTATTCCCTCGAGCATTTTCCCATTTTCGGCACAAGACACCATCCTGGATCACCAAGCTCTCCCATTGTGCCCAATAACTTTTGGTGGTGGTACTCATCGCTGCAATATCACACCATTTCGGTTTGGGAGCATTAGCTTTAATTCACTCGAGAATTGGCCGGATATCTGTGTCACTTTGCTGAGCATGCTGTAGGGTTTCCTTCCATTCGTCACTAAGGTCCGTTCTTAGCATCCTGACAGGTACCGTTTCCTTAGCTTCTTGCCTGACACAATGCTTGCAGTCTTCAGGACAAGGTCTTCTTGATAAAGCGTCCGCGTTACCGTGAGACTTCCCACTACGATGTTCAATTGCAAAGTCATACTCTTGTAGCAGTTCAATCCATCTGGCCACTTGTCCTTCTGGATTCTTAAACTGCAACAACCACTTTAATGCAGCATGGTCAGTCCGCAGGTGGAATTTACGTCCAAGCAAGTATTTGCTGAAATGCTGCAATGTCTTGACGACGGCAAGAAGTTCGCGTCTCGTGACACAATAATTTCTTTCTGGCTTTGATAAAGATTTGCTGAAGTAAGCTATCACAACTTCATAATCTCCTTTCCGTTGAGATAACACACCGCCAATTCCAGTATTACTTGCGTCCGTGTCAACTATGAATTCATTTTCTGAGTCAGGGTAGCCTAAAATTGGGGTATTGCACAAACGTTCCTTTAAATCTCGAAATGCGATGTCACAGTTCTCATCCCAACAGAACGGTCTTTTCTCCTCAGTAAGCTTGTGAAGAGGTTTGGCAATGTCAGCAAAATTCTTGACAAACCGTCGATAGTACGAGCACAAACCCAAAAATGCCCTGACCTGCGTCTTGTCTTTCGGGACTGGCCATTCCTTGACGGCGACGATTTTCTCAGGATCTGTTTGTACTCCTTCCCTCGAAACCACGTGCCCCAAAAAGCTTACTTGCTGTCTGAAGAATGAGCACTTCTTTGGACTTAGCTTGAGATTGGCTCCTCGGATTTTTGATAGAACACGTTCCAAATTCTGAAGGTGGTCTTCGAATGTGCGGCCCACGATGATGATGTCATCTTAATAGACAAGGCAGGCGTCTCCAATTAGTCCCATGAGAACTAGCTCCATTAGCCTTTCAAATGTTGCAGGAGCATTGCACAATCCGAATGGCATGACGTTAAACTGCCATAGTCCCTTTCCCGTAGAAAATGCAGTTTTCTCCTTGTCCTCAGGGTCTATTTCCACTTGCCAGTAGCCACTTTTTAGGTCCAACGTGGTAAACCACTTCATTCCTGACAGCGTGTCCAGCGTGTCGTCGATCCGGGGTAGTGGATAGCTATCTTTCTTAGTAACGTCATTCAATCTACGATAGTCTACACAAAACCGCATGCTGCCATCTTTCTTTTTTACCAGGACCACAGGAGAACACCATGGACTAGACGAAGGCTCTATAACTCCATCCTTTACCATTCCTTTAATCATGGTATCTACCTCCTTTTCTCTTGCCACTGGTAGTCTTCTTGGTCGCTGTCGTATCGGTAACTCATTTCCGGTATTAATTCTGTGTTGAACCAATCCAGTCTTCCCTATGTCAGCATCATTTGTAGAGAATATGTCTGCATATTGAAGTAGCATCTTCCTAGCCTTCTCTCTTTCTTCTTCTGATAGATCTTTACGACAGTCTTCCAAAAGATTTAACACGTTAAATTTTGCACTTTGGGCGTTATTTTGAGGAGGCCCATGTTGGCATTCACGCATCCAAGCTACTTCCTCACAGGAACCCATCAATGTACCCTTCTTGATTACTTGCTCCTTTTCACTTGGGTTCAGTATGCGTACGGCTGCAACGTCGATTGCCTTTACCAAGGTCCGCGCAATCTTCCATGGAAGGTTATCATCCAATCCTTCAATGAGAATACATCGGTTCTTCTGCCCAGAATTATGTGGGAGACTTACTGGAACTATTGTTTCCGATCGGGGAGGAAGAACAATCTTCTTCAAGCAGTACACTTTCCCTGATGGTGCACCTTCCATGAAGACTTCTTCTGATCCACATTTTAGGACTCCTTGATTAACGTCGATCTCGCAACAGTGCTGTCGCATGAAGTCCAAACCTAGGATGCAGTCATCTACTATGTCAGCCATGATGACCTTATGCCGGTAGATTGTGTTACCCAGTTTTAACTCCACCTCCTTCTCACCACGGACGGTTATGTGCTGACCGGTGGCTGTTACTAATTTTACGCCGTCATGCTTACCGAAGAAGTCCCCAAGAAAGCGATTCGCTAGTTGGGAACTGACAACCGTGCGAGAAGCTCCAGTATCCAATGTTAGCTTACATGGTCTTCCGTTCACTTCACCTTTTATGACTAGGGTGTTCCCATCATGGGCTTGTGAGACCGAAATTCTTGGGGCTATTTTAACACCAGCCAGCACCCGCCCCGCAGTCCTGGCGTTTATTAGTTTTCCTGCTGCTGGGCGATGACATCAGCCGCCCTTCTTTCCTGGGTCTGGTCTTCGTTAGCTGTACTTCGCTTCGGGCAACTTGACCGAAGGTGGCCTTTTTTTCCGCAAGTGTAGCATCTAGGGCTATACCTAACACGGTCACGAACAGGTGACGCCGCAACCTCCCTGATGCGATGGGCTCGATGATCATGCCTCACTGCCTCCACCTCCAACGCATGGGCCAAGGCGTCCTTGATGGTCTCATGGTGCCCAAGTCTCACAGCAGCCCTTACTTCTAGGTCCCGTATGCCATCTATGAAGGTTTGAATTAGTATACCCTCGATGAGCGCGGGCGCAGACTGGTACGCCTTTCGAACCAGCTTTTCAATTTCCAGGGCCCACTGCTGCAGGTTTTCACCACTGCGCTGCACACGATCCTTCAACTGGGCACGAAAAACGTGTTCCAGGTGCGCGTCACCATATCTGGCCTCTAACGCCTCAACGAGCTGCTCGTAGGTAACATTTTTGCCGAGAGCCTCTAACACAGTTAAAGCCTGGTCACGAAGGGCCAAAGTAAGCGCGGTCATGGCTTGGCCCGTTGTCCACCCATTTGCTTCCATGACAGCTTCAAATTGAATTTTGTATGCCGACCAGGAAGATGTTCCGTCGAAGGGTGGCACTTTAAACCCGCGCACGGAAGGTGCAGCAACTATAGAAGCCGTAGTCCGATCTCCAGCTTTCAGAACTCCAACCGCTTTTCTTATATCAGCGATCTGGACTTCGGCCTCGGAGATACGATTTTCATGTACCTGAACAGTCTCCTTCATGGCTTTGATGTCCTTGCCAAATGTCGCGTGTAGATCTTTCAAAAGGAGAACCTGCTCCTCTTTGTCACGCTGAAGCTGTTCTTGCAGTCGGCGGGTCTGTTCTTCCTGTCGGCGAGCTTGCTCCTCTTTGTCCTGCTGCAGTTGTTCCTGTAGGCGGCGGGCCTGTTCTTCCTGTCGGCGGGCCTGCTCCTGCAGCATCGCCATTAGCGCAGAAAGATCCATGGCTGGTGATTCTGTAGGAACACCAGACCCTTGGGAGACTGGCTCCGTCGTCGGCTGATTACCCCCAGGTGTCTGTCTAGAAGTTCCTTCAAACCGCCTCTGATCCACCTCCTGCTGGCGCTGACTCCTGGTACGGATACCTTCCGTATCCTCCTTCGGTAAAACTGGCATAATTTATCCCACTTCTGACACCAAATGTTACGAGCTGGGGTTCGGGATAAATTAATTTAAACCAATTTACTAAAACACACAACACAGTTTAATTAACTAAACACAAATATCGCAATCACAAGAAACGTCACTTGGAATCACTTGTTTCGCTTCGCTACTGTATCACTCGAATCGTATTCGCTCGCTTCCGAAATCGAACTGCTTGTCGGCCCGACAATCCGCTATTTATATCCCGAGCAGAACATTCTCGATCATTCGACACCGCCAAAGCGTAGAAGCTTCTAGTAACTTCCATTGAACTGTTTAATCCCACTATTCGACAATAGATGGCAGTAGCGTCTACGTACAATTTCGTGTAGTACTTGCTACTCAATAACAGATGGCGTTAGCGTGTCATTTCCAGTAGTTTCTAACACTGCCCCGTCCTTAGATGGAATTAGCGTGATGTTTCTAGACTTTACGATCTACGTAACAATAGGTATCGGCTTATTTTGACATACATTTCTTTTAAAAATTGTCATGTTTAGATGAAATATATATCTTTAAACGGAAGAACTTTTCTTGCAAATTATTTTATCGTTTGGCCAAAAAAAAATCGGAAAAAACGCCTTTTTTTAAACGTTCTAACTAGAGACGGCCGTTTTGCGTGAACGTGACGCAAGTTTTCCCCCAGATTTAAAAAAAAATATTTTTTAATCTTTTTCTTCGTTATGTTTACAGCACAAATAAACGTATTTTCTTTATTTCTTCTCTTTCGTGCTAAAAAGCGATCGTCACAGTCACGTGTCACTTTTTATTCGACGAACCTAAACCGTAGTAGCGCCGACAGAGAGCGCATTCGAGTTTTACGAAACAAGTAAAAACACGCCGATCGCGTATTCGCGCTTGATTAGGATGCGGGATAAAGTTATGCTTCATTTCTGGTATGGTGACCAACCATGACAACTCACGACTAATAATTAAGTGAAATTAAGTGTTGGTAGCTCAGCTATTGAGTTTTTGTTGGGAGATTAAATGAAACGCTATAATATCAATCTTTTATAAATATTGGTAAATATAGGTCAAATGTGGTACAATTAAAATCAGAGGAAATATTTCTATCAATTTCATATCAAAATGGAAACATCCATGCATTATTTTCTACACTTTATCATTATATTAACTGTAAGTAATATTATAGGTACCATAATTATCTGTATAGGAACATAAGCTTATTAGTGAGAGGGTGAGATGTTCAAATATTAGATTAATGTAATTATAATGATAACGAATTTAAATGATTAACATTTTAAATCCCCTTCAAATTAATTCAATCAATGAACCAATAATCCATAGAGGCATTAATCAATGTATTGGATGAATTATTACAGTAATATTTGTTTTATATTTTAAATATTCACCCTATCACTAAATTCTAGACTCACTAATCTGACATCCAGAAGCTCAATAAAACAAATGTCTAAGGATAAATGCAATTTAAACTGTGGGAATTACGAGTACGAATTTTATTCCAGACTTAAATTATTATAAACAATATTTAAGTAGGTATTATAATTATGTTTTACAAAATGAATTAATTGAAGAACATTATTATAAGGTTATACTTAAAGATGAATTATTAACATATATTATGTGAGCGAAAGTAGTCAGTTAGACTTACTCCTAATACAATTGCACAAATCCAATTGTTTTAGTCTGTATCTTGTTTAAAATAACGCCCACTTATATTCATTACAATAAAATGCGATAGAGTGTAGAAAATGGAAATATTCACATTGAATCTGCTGAAAACCAATAAAACATGGCACATTCATTAATCCTATCTATGAGAAAACGACAAAATAGTAACATTACTAATGCAAATGATTTACCATCATTTATCAACATCTTCCACACAAACCAAGTTGGTACAAATATTATACAACTTATTGTCCTAATAAAAATAAGACGAACAACTGAATGACAGTGATAATTCAAATGCGATCCTTGAGATTACTCATAATTAAATTATAGCAGACCATCGTATGTTGTGCATTTCAAGCAAATGACTGTCGTGATAATTATAGAATGTCGTCAGTCTTTAAAGTTTTTACAAAAAATGCATGCATTGTGATAATAACAAAATGTGGTAAAACTCAAGTATTGGTATGTTTTATTGGTTTTTAGCAAAATATACAAAGAAAAGTGGTCGATTAAATGTACAGACGATCATCATTTACAAACTAATTAATAAGAAATAACCATTTTAATACTTTAAGACATAAATAATAACACATTTTAAACAATTTAACTTGCTTCTTTGACTTAAAATCTCTTATTACTATTTTTGACTACACTAATAGTATAACCAAGTCCGTTATGTTACATTGTTAATTATCCTATACTGACATAATGTAAAGGCGGTAGGCAGACAACTCCTTATAACTACGGACTCAGAAACAGAGTGCGAAGTAAGCGTCGGGAACAAAGTAGTATGTATAACACTAGGGCTCCTCTAAACACGAAATTAATCATTTTAAATTTGTAATTCTTATGCAATTAAATCTGTTAAAATATTGTTTGAATAATAATTTATTAACATTGATCATTTAGCATTCAATTTTGAAACATATGTAATTTCATGTTTAGAGCCCATGTTCTGTATGATAAACAAAGTCCTATTAAAATACATACACAGAAAACACTTGAATCACACCACAACACTAAGTAACCTGACAAAGTTAGAGAGATCTCTTGTGTATAAATATATTTTTATTTTAGTAATGACAAACTTATCTACACATAAATTTTTCTAGTCATAAGTATCATAATATATGATTCACTTTATTATTGCTAAATGTTAACAGTGTAGGGATCTCTGTAAGGCTGTCAGGTCTACAACACAATTTTGGACTACAATATCACAACGTACATACATATAAATAGCTACATAAACGTGACACACACACACACACGTTATTCTATCAATATGGTGACTTGAACTAGCGTAACTTAATAATGAATAAATGATCAGTCTTAAAAATTCATATGGTTCCGTGGACAAGACCATAGCATTATGACGTCTGCAAAGCGTTGTACTTGTTGATCCACTCTGTTGCTGAGTCAAACTTAAAATACATTCAAAACTTATATGAAAAATATTAACAAAAGAGCACGGCGTATTACATTTTTAACAAAAATGACAGCACATTAAAGCGAACATTAATTAATCACTGTATCGAATTATATTACCTAAGTCACAGGAAAATGTAAGAACTGTGAACCTTAACTCTTATAAAGTAAAACAGTGGACATGATTGTTCACTATAATTTTATCCCAAAGGTAGATTAAATCGTCACCTATTTGGTAGAATAATCTAGTAATTGTTATTCCAATATCAATAACTTGATTAAATAAATACTTTATTTTCAATCTTGTGTTAAAAGATCTGAGCTATTTGGATTAAGTGCTTTATGTAGAATATATTTTATCTCACTTGTGACATGATATACATTATAATTCTTTAATAACACATCATATTAAATCAACTGGTCTATAGAATGGGATGTGTTCAGCAACACTTTGTCACTTGTTGTCAACTACACTATCTATTACATAAATCCTAACTGATTAAGACCTAAAAGTAGAGTTTCAATTACAGAATGCTTATATGAAGCAATACATAATTACACTAATCAGTTAAATTGAATACAATACATCATTAACTCAAGTTCCAATCAACAATGTCTCATGCAGAATAACTCCATAATGAGAATTCAACAACATGGAATGCTCTAAAATTTCTGTATCTATAAATTTAGGGATGGCAGCATTAAGCGCCTATAATTTACTAATGTCACATATAAAATACGCGTTACACTGGGAATTCTAACATGAACAAAAAAAGCAGCAACACTGGATAAATATTAGTCAATACATTATAATTACTATAGATTCTATATCAACGTTTTAATTAAATATCATAGTGATTAGTCACCATTATTTTGAATTCTGAGTATCTTGTCTCAAGAAATTGTTTGCTAATTTAAATCCCTCACCAACAATTAGTTGGTGAGGGTCAAATTTAGTGACTATCTGAAACACCATTATTAAACTATGCACCTACTACATTTATATCATGTGACTTTACATACAACAATTAAAATAGAAAGGGTTTTAAACATTAAATTTATTAACAACTGCAAAGACAAAGACTTGTTATAACCGCATGCCTGCATACCCTGCATTCTGCCAAAAGCCAGACAAGCTAATAGTGACAAATTAAGTTCTTGCTGTGATAATTAATGTAAAATTAGACTAGCAGAATGCAGGGTTACTTTTCTACACAAGCCAAATGATTTCTACTAAAGAACTATCCAGTGTCCATGATGCAACTTTAAGCCTCCATGAATCTCTTTCAATTTATTATGGCAATAACTGGAAAATTGATTTGAATTTAAGTTTAATTTAAATTTTCTCAAACACACAGGCTCATTTTTCCACAAACTTGTCTTAAGAAATAAAATAACATTGGCACGCGGCATGGTATACTATTATCCTTCATCATCTAATCTTACATAAGTCAGTCAATCCTCTTTCCATCAACACATGCTGCAAAAAGCCAAATTAACATAAAATTTAAACATTATTATAATTACATTTGAGACTAAACTAAGCACAGCGCCGATCGGCATACGCGACAACGCATCCAGCTAATTCTATACCACTTATCGATTCGACTTCAATGCGTAATAAAAAAATAAACAAAGACGCAGACTTATCGATTCGTCACTTTGGAAAAGATAATTAAAAAACTAAAAATTTAAAACTATATTCGAGGAGGGTCAGGAGTGCTCGCTAAGCAGAAGCAAATTTACGAGCTTAAAGTCATAAACAAACACGTTTAACGCGATCACGAATGCTTCACAACGATCACACCTGGTCTAGGCGGCGGCGGAAGTTCCGCTTTCTTAGTGAGTGCCAGAGGCGCATCCCCTGACTCCTCGCGGAACAAATGATCCCCCTCAAGATGACGAATGGCCTCCACAATAGTTTCCAGGTTCTGTCGACTAGTGCTTGCGAGATACAAACGCGATGGCGCGTCATGGGCTGCATCAGGAAGGACCTCAACTTCAACACGAGGCTCGGCTTTTATGGCGGCTTCTAGTAGTGGAGCAGCAACAACTGCAGGTTCCACAGGTGGGGCCTCTACTTCCTCACTTTCAAGCTTACATTCAGCAGCAACATCTGTCTGTTCGAAATGAATAACAGGACGAGCTGCTTCATGGGCATTGTTAGGATAAACCTCAGTTTCAACAGAGTGGAGGCGCTCTTCCAAGTGCCGCCGCAGTCTCCGTTCACGTTCCAGTTGAACACGTAATTCACTGTTTTCTGATTCTTTTTTCTGTGCAACATTTGTAACAGAAATCACAGCCACTGGCTCAGGTGATCTAGAGTTTGTTATGGTATCCTCAGTAGAATCAGGAATTATGGCCGGGATATGAGTAAGAATTTCACTTTTTCTTTTCTTCAGGGGTATTTCCCCACCTTCATGTTGGTTAAGTAATCTCTTCAGCTGACAATTCTGAGATAGAAGTCTCGTTTTTTCTTGTTCCAAGTTATAAATATATTCAGCTGTCTGCTGTAGGATTGCAGCCTGTAAAATATTTAAATAAATATGATAATTGCTATAAAATAAAATTATTCTAGGATATAGTATACTTAATAGTCAGAAGCATCCACACCTAATTTATGTTTGTAGCAGTTTGCAAAAAAAATAACATAAAATCAACTTATATGACTTTTAGCAAGTGTAATTTTTTTTATCACTTTTTGACATCTGTAGTTGCCCTCTAATGCATTTATCAAGTGCTGCATAGTTGGTCCACAAAAAGTATCTAAGAAATTGCTATAAGGACTATCTCCATTTACTGAAAGCCTGTGCCAATTTATTTGTAAACAAATCTCATGTCAACTCTTACTTGTTATTGTTATTTCTTAGAACAACTAGCAGAACATAAATGTGTTTTATCATAACTGTATGTAGAAACAGGGTAAACCCATTAGTTATCATAGCACTTTCTATGTACAAAATGCTGGCATTCAAGTTTAGTTATTTTCCCAGATATTTGCCACTTATAGCACTTTGCTGGGAACTCGGCAACCAAGGAATTGAATGAAGGATTTCCATGTCCACAGCAAGCTACCATGTTTTGACTGCAATCTTATACTCAAAAACTGTCTGTGGCTATCAAAATATTCACCAGCAGAAAAAAACAAGTACTACAAATAAAAATTATTTAAATTTTACATACTTTGCTGAGCTTTTCCCCCTCATGTCGAGGTAGCAGGGTCCTCAATGCTTGAAAGCCAGCATTGATGCTCTGCATTCGTCTACGTTCATTGCTATTAGCGATTTCTCTTCGAATCCGTTTTTCTGCTTCCATTGTTTTTCTTCCAGAACCTGGATGCTTGTCACTGGGGAAACATGAAAAATTAAGTATGTCAATATATTTTATGCCAATTCTTCAAGTTCTAAACAAATTTATAGTATTTATACAGTAATATCTCTCTTTATACTTGGTTTATGAGCCTTCTTGTTGATGGATTGTCTTGTCCTGGTTAAACAGTAAACAACAACACACCAAAAACTACCTAAATAATTCAAGCTATTCTAGACATATTTCATCAACTTACTTATTTTGAAAAAAAAAAGTGCTTTGCTATAAAACTCACTCTTAATGTTTCTAATTTAATATACTTATTAATTGTATGAAATGTATGTTCTTCTCATACAACATATTGCTAAGGTGTTATAATTTTCCAAAATAATATTTACAATGACTATGTTTATAATAAAACATGAATGACTGTATTTACGCTACTGTACATATGTTTGATAGTACATTTGCGATATGTAGAGGCGCCTACTACGCCTATTCGATTCGACCAAACATGGCGGCCCAACAGCTGACTACAGGCCGGCACGGGGCGTGAGCGTCATCATATGGCCCGCGAATTCACAAGTTTACAATGAAATCCGAAGATGATAAATATTTTGCATCAAAATTTATTCTTAACTCATAGTTAAGTATGAATGAGAGCGAACGAGTAAAAATTCGGCGACCACGCCGGTTATCCATACCTGGCTAAAGCGTGATCAGACGCCTCTTCCTCGTACAAGTTATAATCTTCCACTTCTAGCAGACAAACGTCATTACCGTGTAATGACATTACTTAGGTACACTTATTACTTAATACTCATCTAAATTTCGAGGGATACGCACAGGAAAATCTAAATAATGATAAATTCACAGGCCACAATGGCGGGAAATGACAATGAGCTCAGTCAGGTGACGCTACACAAAATATACAACACACCAGTTTAGTATCCACAGAAACCACTCTCTAAAACGTTTTTATGGAAGAAAGCAAAGTCGAGATAAACAATTTGAGTAAATTTTAAGCAAATAACTTTTAAAAACAGTAATTAGATAGAGGGAGTCAAGGGCAACGCGACATCAATGCTTAGTACACCATAGACTAAACTAGCTCGGTTCTACTTCTACTCTACAAAACAAAAAGCATAGAGAAAGATAAAGTTTGAATATAGGGCTTTGGAATATCTCAAATTCCAAAAGAATGGAGAAGTTCAGAATGGAGATAAGAACTGCCACTTGCTAAATCAATTCTGAGGGGTAATTGTGTAACACACTTACAGTAGGAATGACTTTCATGTCGACAGTTCAACAGCATTCATTGTGTTATTTACGTTGTTGAGCTACCAAATTTTCCGAACTTGTGAAGCAATGGATTCAATTTATCCTTCAAAATAATTCAGATTTTCTAATAATTTTTGCAAAAGCTGCAACTCTCTGCGCTGTGTACGTACAGTGATATATCAAGCTATACATTTTCAATATAAATAGGCTGACTTCTAATTGCACGAAAAGTCTATACAATGCGAGGTTAACTCAAATTGGAACTGTACAGTTTGATTGATCACGTATGTACCAAGGTATGTACTGATACTCGCTAACGATTTAATTTTTTTTCTTCTACGCACAGATTTGGACGTTGCCAATGGCAAATCGGCTTTCAAAATCTGTGTGCACAATATTGTCGGAAATATATATTTTTTCGACAACTTGTGTTCATTTAGAATGATGTTTCACAGTACAGTAGGCTGCAAATCAGTTGTAACTAAACCAGTCCTTATTTTATTCAAACTTGGAATCATCATTATCATCATTATCCACAGGTCGACTTTACCCACAGTTTTAGGCCTGTCGTTTAGTTCCAATCCCCAGGTTCCAGTGCCAGCTTTATCCATGTTTTGCCCACGATTGCATCACCGTCGTCCACCCGTTTCGCCACCAGACCACGGACATCTTGTCTTTCAGTCTAAAAACTCGGATTAGACTAATTCAAAGGTGAGGTCAAAGTGTTACCAGTACCACCGACCATTCATCGACGACGCCTACGGTACGGTCAAGTGTGTATACCTCCTTGATCTCGATCCACTTACTCGATCTTTGCATTTGAGTTCGCTCTGTTCAGTTTTATAGACTTGACTACATAATTTGACTACAACAGTATGGCAAGTTTCTTGTTTGTTGTACACACGCCCGAATAGAATATCACTCCAATAAAATATTGTGTCGTTAAGTTGGTACATATAGTACACTCCATTTTTATGAGGTTGGTTGCAGTGAAGCGTCTTGAATGCGTTAGCCAATCGCTGGCAAGTTAAAATTTTAAATTATTATTTTCGAAGTGGGGATTTCGTCCTGCCGCCATATTGTGTTGAGCTGTGAGTGCTGAAAGTGAATATTTTACGTATTTCAGTGTAAATTCTTTTGTTAATATATTTCGGATTGATAAGCCTTAAGGTAATCCTTGATTTAATATTAGTTTTTGTCATAATGTTGTATTTGTATCCACAAATACGAACATTCAATAAGTTTAGACTTACAAGCCGGTTGCTCTAAAATTGCAGCATCGGTAAGCAGTATTGGTGCAAGTACTGATCGAGTTACTTTCGAATTAAATATTTCTAAACTTGGATGAATTCACTGTGCAAAGTTATCGGAAATGCAATTTTCTAAAACAAGACGAAGGAAGGTTCGGTACATAGTCATAATTTTCAGAATGGGGTATTGAATGCACACAAGGGTGGTATGTTGCCCGTAAAGTTGGGTTGACATACCTACACCATAGCCTCAATTCAATAAGTATTTAACTCCAGATTTATTGTGTATTTTCCGGCTATTGAGAATGATTCACATGTTTGAACTGATTTATGTAGGTACCTACATATAAAACGTTTTCCGGTAAATAGGAACGTTCTTTGTGATTAACAACGGAACGATGAATCATCGTTGTGAGTAACTGGGGAGACAGTAGAAACTGTAAAAACAAGGGTGTCCTAAGTGAACAAGGTAGGTATATCCTGAGTTTACGACTTTCTTTTAATTTATATTTTTGTTTACTTATCTATAATTTTTTAACATGTTATATGGTGTTTCGTGCCTAAACTTAACGGAGAATAAACGAGATGGCTTTTCAATGATGTAGGTACGTAATATGTCCCTTTGTGTATCGCGACTGCATTGAACTGCTGTTGATGTTAGTTTAGCTGAATTAAGAAGATGCGCTCTCGGGTTTCAAGCGGTTAATAGAAGTAAAGAGAGTGTCAATTTCAACTTCATGAATAGTCCATTATGTACTTAATAAATCATCTACCTAGCCTTTTCCTAATTAAGTTGGGGTAGGCTTCCAGTCTTAACAGGATGCAGCGGAATACTAGTATTCACTAAATCCGGTTGAATTAATCGGTTCTCAGGTTAATTGCCCATTAACATGTTTCCTTAATGCTGTACATATAGCAATGCAAGTTATTGAGCAGAAGTCACCTTGGCGGTCAACAACCTCCCCAGGGTTTAAATCATTAACACCTGGAGTTAGAACCCGGCCGTAATTCCGTAATTTTGAAGCTCATGAAATCTTATCCCAAATAATAATGTGAAATTCGCAGTAATTCGTCAGTGACTTCTATGGCAATGTGTACGTTACGGGCGGGTTTATCCAGATTCATTCCATGCAGGTTTCATTGAAATAAATTACTAAACAGCAGAGGCAGTGCAAGGCGTAGCCAACGTGAAACCTCGCGTACGGCCTCGAGGTCAGAGGGGGACCGCGCTCCCTCACAGCTTTCAGCAAAATATTAATTTTGTAACCTTAGATCGTCAAAAGAAAATCTAACCTAAGTCGCGGTGCTTAAATATTCGAACTCTTGCAGCATAGTTTCTTAATTCTTAACATTTTCTTTATTTAAATCGTAAGTTTTGTTTGAATTTTCAAAGGAAAATCGTAACCAATGCGAGGTGGAATGCAAAAATGTCAACGTATGTGGCCAAAATAACTTGTATTTCTGGATGAATTGTCAAAAGTGCATCTAACCTATCCGAGGCGGTGTGCTAGAATTTTCGAGGTCGCGTCTCTCGCTCTTACACCTTAGGTTCTCTTGATTCTACAGAAGCCAGCCTAAAGTTTAAGTAACTAATATTTTTGTATAAATGGTCAAAAGAAAACCTAATTTATCTGGTTTTTTCGAAACTTCACTAAACTATGTCTTATCAGTAGCAGCATCCGTCAACGTCATTCAAGCACCAAAAAATATTGAAAGCAGTGCAGTGATTGAGGCGGTCATGTTATCTTGGCAATACTTACTGGAGCAAATCGTCTGATTACGCACAGAGATGGGTTCTGTAGTCAGGATGTTAAGCATGCAAAAAAAAAGTTACTTCTGCTGTTGTAATCGAAAATAACCCACAAATTAAAAAGTATTGACTTCAGAATCACTAAGAAACAACATCTTTTTAATGATGGGGGTCTAAAGATACGCGACACTGTTTGTTTTTGTCCCTCAGTTGCAAAGTCAAGTACAAATAATATGAAATAGGGATACGAAATTTACAGACAGTTTAGTAGTGCCCGACTGAAGGGTCGGTCGTGGTCGAGTTTTAGCCAAAAAATCAGGTATCGACCTCAGTTTTGATTTCGGTAAAAAATTGGCCGAACTTTCGTCTAGACCGAAACGGTGTTGGGTCTCGGAAAATAAATAAATAACTTCATAAGTTTCGGTTTCGGGTTAAACTAGGGAAACGAAAGTTCGGTTACTGTTTCGTTTTCGGCTGAAAAGCCAGCTTGGGTCCGGACACAACAATTTATTATCAGGATTTTTGTTAAAATTAACTGATAAATAAAGCTTTAACCTCTAAGTCCCTGAGATACCACATTTCACAATGGTTTTTAATTGTGTCTGTAATTACGGTAATTGACTGGTTAAATTATATCCTAAAACAAAGCTAATATGCCACCCCTTATCGTTTTCGTTACTTCACTACGCCATAGTTGTGTTGCACAGAATACGCCTTATTTCCAATTCTCCTCGATGTATTCATAAGTCATCATTCTCCTGCCCTTATCTCAATTTATTTGTGGTCGGCGCAACATGTCTTTTTCTTCCACACTTCTCTATTAGTCGTCATCTCAGTTGTCACGCCCTTTATATCCATATCATTATTCACACAGTCAATCCATCGTTTCTTTCGTCTCTCTCTACTCTTATATCCATCGACATTCATACTCAATACGTTTCGATGTATTTCTAAGTCTTGAGTGACAGACAACATTTTATAGGTTCCGATTTTCCTTGACTTGACCTTGAGTAGGCCTAGCTTAGTATGGCGTTTAGATAGAATAAGGGTGCATGTATCAACGAAATAAACATTCTCTCCGGATGTACGAAGATACATCGTAGGGTAAATACGCTAAACGTCGCCCCCCCTAACGGATTTTCTAATTGCATCGCTCTGGCTCCATCAGTTTGCAACAAAAGTATAGCTTGTGATACGGTTCTAGACAGGTTGATAATTCAATTTTATGTTTATAAGCAAAAGGTTGACTTTTCTGCTAAAAGAAAAAAGTAATAAGGTTTAAATGCGTCGAGATCGGAAAAACCCTAAAGTCGGCCTTTCACGGCCCATGGTCGGTCGCATTTTTCCCAAATGTCGGCCGGGTACAGGGCGTTTTAAATTAAGACACTTAAAAATATTATTAAAAATAGAAATAGAAAGACGACCCGAATGGCGCAGCGGTAGTGAGGCTGCCTTACGTTCTTAGGGTACCGGGTTCGAATCCCGGTAGGAGCAAATCTTTGTGTGATGAGCATGGACATTTGTTTCCTAGTCATGGATGTTTATATGTATAATAAGTATGTATTTACAAACAAAAAAGTATCTATGTAGTATATCAACTATCTGGTGTCCACGACACAAGCCTCGTTGCTTAGTGTGGCACTAGATGGCGCTGTGTGTAATGTCCAGCGATATTTATTTTAATAATATGATTTATTTTAGCAGGAGTTTAATATCACACTGAGTTTAAATTTATAATTATAACAAAGTTAAACATCACAATAAAATTAAATAAAAATTAATAATTATGTGATAGAAATAATAGTTCTAGCAAAAGTGATTGTTTGCTAAACTTTTAACGTCTTCGAACAATTAAAAAAGGGTTAAAGAAAATAAGTTTGATAAATAAAAAAATAGTACTCACACTTAGCAATGAAAAAATACAAAAGTAATCAGCCTGTATAGTGATGCTCGAATTCGAGACTGGCCGACATTACGATCTTTAATATTTCTAAAGTCGGCCCCTGCTTTGTGTACCTTATTTCTCGAGATTCAACTAATATCACCCCGGCCGGTATTTGGCGATTATACGTACAATATATTTATTTACCTATATTCTTTGCAAATTCTCCTATTAAGCCAATGGCATGGGTAGAATTGGAATTTATAAACTAGACTGCATTTACTTTAAAGTCGGCCCCGGCCGAGAATCCGGTATTAAGTCGAAACTGGTATTCTAATGGCGGCCCCCTATTTTTCCCATAAAGCAATACACAAAACATTGAAAAAACTATCTCAAAATATAGTAAAAATATTTTTTTAATGTTATCAAAGCTTAAAATAAAAATAATAAACGTCTTATCGTTGTAATATCAATCCCCGGAGCGTGGGTATGCACAGCAAGTAAGCTACTTTAACCACGAACTTGGCTCTTCAACGGCGCCATCGCTGCTGATGCTCAGTGTGCGAAGAGCGAGTGACATAATCGGATAGTAACGGTTTGTGCGTATAGATTATGAACTAAAGTTGCAATTCGAGTGATAAAATTGCCACTTAATTACCTTTTGAATGAACCCAAGCTGAAAATGTGCAGACGGCCGAAGATTGGGGGGAGGCCGATGTTTGGCGTATTTACCCTATGCCATTAAATAATTCGCTACGGTTATTAGATACCAACATTGCAACTGGCTCCTCGTTTGGTTTGTTGCGCTGACCCGGCCTTCAGGATATTTTTTAGAGTTCCATTGCCAAATCGATAAAACAGAAACGTTATAAATTCGTCATGTCCGGATGTCATACAGCCATTTTATTCGGAGACTATTTGCACTTAATCGATAAAGAATTGAAATATGCCGTGTTCTGTGCACCGCTCAACAATTGTGTAGTGAAAATACGAAAAAACTAATTAGGGGTGGCACTGCCCAAACAGATTTTTTTTAACATACCATTATCCTATGCACGTAAGCGTGTATTATGAAATACTACTATATACAAACTTATTTTTGCGGTCGATATACCTACTGGACGCACGGCGATATCAAATTGTATTTCTGAAGACTAATTCTCGTAATTAAAAACGTTCAAAATCTATTCAGTCTCAGCTCAGCGACAGTCAAATGTCAAAAATTTAGAGAAACTCGGGTATTTTTGACAGATTGAGACTGAGATCAGACTGAGCGTTCTTAAAATTATGAGAACTGCCACTCTGATGTCTCATTGTACGAAAAGCCTTTACAATGCGAGGTCAGCTCAAACTGGAAATGTATGCGTAAAATATTCATCCCAACTGCATAAACTTTTACTGTGCGTGGTCCGACACGCCCTTGGCTTGTTTTTACAGACTTTGTATATAGATAGAACATAGAGAACTTGGGAAGTCCCTTATCCTAATTCAGCAAGGTGTATAATAATTATTATGTTATAAACTTATAACCCGTCTAAGGATATAAGTTGCAACGTCTGCAATCACCTTGACAGGACTTTTAAAACGTCTTTGTAGTAATGCTACCTCAACTTCAGTATCGTCTTTTTCCAACATGGATTAATTAGTACCTATATAATATTAGACTTGATTTGTAACTCATTTTATTCTATCTGTTAGTCATATTATGACGGGTGTTATGTTACTAGCGGTTTTTCTCCACAACTGACCGCTGCTATCGATTTTCTATTGGCCGTGCACGTGTTCTGTACGGGGGCATGCGGTACTTGGTTGTTTGCACTACTTGCATGTAATTGTATTATAGGCATTAGTACTTCCTCCTTTTTATTAAGTTTTCCTTGTTTTACACGAGGTTTTCATTTTTCAGGTTTACTGCCTTGAAAAGCTGTAGCAATAAGTTAGCTAGTATTGGACAATTCACTAATACTGGCACCTAACTGCTACATCTATATGCATTACTAGCTTCTGCCCGCGACTTCGTCCGCGTCAAATTTTTGCTCCCCTGACCCTTCCCGTCGCATCGATTTGCCTGCTCGTTGCTGCTCGCTCCTTTTGAGTTATAGTGAGTCAACCTTAAAAGATAGACATATGCTCTCGCGGACTTTTTTTTAGAACTTTTTAAAAGGAACAATTCCGTCGTACATGATTTTTGCGTTACTTTAACAGTTTACGCAGCGCACGCAACGGAAACTCAAAAGGAATAAATTTTTCCCGTTTTTGTAACATTTTTCATTACTGCTCCGCTCCTCTTAGTTGTAGCGTGATGTTATATAGCCTATAGCCTCCCTCGATAAATATGCTACCCAACACAAAAAGAATTTTTCAATTCGGACCAGTAGTTCTTGAGATTAGCGCGTTCAATCAAACAAACAAACAAACTCTTCAGCTTTATAATATTAGTATAGATGTAGAGCTTTTATTTTAGATTATAAGTTACTACATTTGTTAGTGCCATGCCAAGTGCTACCTATTTCCAATCATAAAGAATCCTACTATATAATATTATAAATGCGAAAGTTTGTATGTATGGATGTGTGGATGTTTGTTACTCTTTCACGCAAAATCTACTGAACGGATTTGGATGAAATTTGGAACACAGTTAGTTTATAACCTGGATTAACACATAGGCTACTTTTTATCCCGGTAGTACGTTCCCGCGGGATATTTTCCGACCTCCACGCGGGCGAAGCCGCTGGCAAAAGGTAGTTTAAAATAACTGCAACATCCAAACTTAACTTTTTAAAGACCGGCCAGTTGCGAGCCGGCCTCGTACATTGAGGGTGCTATCCGTATCACAACACCTGAAATGATACTATGAACTTACATGATCGACGCAAAATGTCTACTAAAGATGGGAGTGATGTAGATACTAATTGTCAGTCCATTCAAACAATCTGCTAAGCTTTTTACAACTTGATGGCGATCGACTTCTAGTCTCACCGGATGCAGCTGATTACCAGAATTTTACATGGAGCGATTACTTATCTGTAATGTCAGTCGATTTAGATTACAAATCTTTTATTTTTAACTAAATCTGATTTCGCGTAGCCTTTGCAAGCGATACAGTAACAAAAACAAATATAATTAAAATCACCAGTGTCATTTCACAAAATACCGATACACAATCTCAATTTTGAGCTTTCGTGCGACCACAATTAATGTCTACCACGATATTACATATGTTGTTGTATTTGTTATTATACAGGTTGTGCGTTATGCAGCTCTTATAAGTACACCAACTAAATTAACGAATTTTTTTTTATACATTCGTACCAACTCAGCCGTTAACCTTGAACACACCGGATTCAAGGTCGCCAATAACTAGCTTTTACCCACTCAGAATGTAACCATCCCTGCTTTAAAGTGCCTCCTATTGTATCACTGATGACAATAATACGCTTTGGTTGACTGGTTAAAGGCTAAAAAATCTCAATGTTAGAGAGGGGGAAGCATACGCTGGGTCAATAACCTAAACGCGTGAACCGATTTGAAATAACTCCCCATCATGACATGACGGACGCTCTTCGCGCACCGTTCGCTGTACGATCAAGGACAAAGGATATTACAGTATGTGTAATTGTTAGTTGCTTGTTACTACATAAGCACAATAGCATACTGGGTCTGGGGCTCACTTTAGGTTATTTTTTATCGACTGATGTACGTCAAATTTAATTCAGTCTGCTTCAAAAGAATAAGCAAGCCACCATGGTTCTACTCTTTGTTCAGACATATGCATATTCCTATCATAATACTGTTTGTATCAACTTTAGTAGGTACCCGTTCCTTTGCTATAAATATTTTGTCTCGTAGAGAATGTTTGCGCAGAGATAAGCATCCGAGTCCTGCCTGCGTGACTAATGTCACTGCTATTTATATTTGTATTGAGTGTAACGAGTGGGATAATGAACGATAAAGGCGACGATGCGCTAGGAATTCGGTCCACAGTTAATGATCAATGTGAACAATATCCATTCGCGGCTTGTTTCACTCACAGTTTCATTTTAAACGCCGTGACAGTAGTGTGCTTCCGGAATTTTGTGAGTATAGTGCATAACGTAACTTTAAAAAAGTGGCTGTCGGATAAATCATAATTAGCATTCAAAAGTCGAAGTACTTACAGTTAATTTTTAAAATAAATTTATAGAGGCCAAAGGTTACAAACTAATGATTTATTGTTTGTCTTATGCTTAATCGTAATGGGTTCCAGTGAATCATCGGTAGAGTAGCGTTTATTTACAATTCTTAAGTGAATCATAAATTTATTATTTGTCATTCGGAAAAAGATGCTTGGATAAACATTTTTTAAGTGTGCGTCAAGTCTTGTCCATGCTGCGTTACTACTAGAATCGCTAGTGAATTAGTGATGCATGCATCTCGGTGCACTTTTGGGTGTTGGGTGCTATTTTGGGCGACAGATTAAATTTATTTTAAGCGTGTTCCCAGCACCGTGACCCACTGACGTGCTTTGTATTCCAATTTGGTTCCTCCTCGTACCTGAGTCATTTATTTTTATAGCTCGTGTACCTAATGATTACATATCTGCCTACCAATCGTTGTTCTTCAAAAACATTTTTATGGTGATTTAAAATAACCATATCCGGTATTCAAATAGTCAAATAAAAACACTCAATTTGTAAGTGTTACTACAAATTGGCATCACAAGACAGACGGATGCGCGGGCGCATACCTAGTTCGCAAAAGTTTCCGTTTTTCTTTCAAGGTACTGAACGCGAAAGTCTTAACAATAAAAGTAAACACACACGAACAGGCCCAGTTTCCCAAAAATAAGCAAAACGACAATTACAAATGCGTCAGGGCGGCCAGTCCGAAAGTAATTGATTCGTCATAACAAGTGTATTCTTTTTTTTTGTACTGGCACATACATATCGACAATAAGGACTACCGTATTATCACTAATTCTTAGCTTGGGACCCGTACTAATCATAATTATGTCCATATGTAATACGGAATTGGAAACGCCTGTAGCCCGAAAGTATGAACAACGGGCTAAGGGATTAGACCCCCCTGGTTTGTAACCCGCCTCATCAAATGATAATGGCTGAACGGAATTCATTACGTTTAGGTACGTCCTTTTCTTAAAAGTGATGCACGTCGTATAAATTGGTTGAATAGGGCATTCAAAGAGGGTCCTTTAATGCAGTCACAAAGCAGATATCATGATTGATTGATTGTATGTTGGAATTGATGTACTTTATCGAACTCGGTTGGTAATTGTTGATCGGTGGAAACAGGGCCCGCATTACGGAACCTCACTCAAAAGTCAAGCATTACTTAAAACTAATTTTATCCAATCAAATTAGTTTTTTGTTGATAAATCTACACAACTGACAATTTTGTCCGCCTGTCACGGCTTCACGCCTTTACGGCCGAACGAATTTTGATGTATAATATTGTAATTTGGCAAACAGGGGGATCATAGCCTGGGTCAGGACAGTATTGACGTAGGACTTTTTACCCCCATACTATGTTCCCATAACTATCGATTCAGAGGTTAAAGAGCGAAAAGGTATCAGACAAGAGCTACTTCCGCATTTATGATATTAGTGTGGACGAATTATGTATGAATGAGGTACCACAACGAAATTTCGCAGTCAACTGAAAAGAAAAAAGTTGCCTGGATTTGTGTAGTTATACAATTTGACAACTATAAGGCCTCTCAAGACCCGCAGGTTGCAGTCCGCGGCGCAGGCTTGTGCTTTTTTCGCTGCTAGGAAACGTTCCAACAACGGCTTAGGATTAGGAGCCGATAAGCGCGGCACACGGACTGTTCACACTCAGGTAGTGCGAATAATATGAAGACCCTATCAGTCAAATTCCTACTTACGTGCGTTGTAGAGTATTGTATTGTGTTCCTTATACCTTCACAATACACATGAATCCGGTAACGGCACATCTCCCACTACCTGCCACCAAACTTACGTTTGGCGGTGATAAGAATACCATAATTTTATTACAATAATACGTAGGTATGTCTAGACCAGCTTTGACATTCAATTGAATCTAAAGTAGGTATTGTTTTGTGTTCAAATAGGCCATCAATAAGCATGGGTGCTAAGCAGAGCAAGCGCTCGGTGGACATAAGCGGCAAAGAGGCAGAGGGTGCTGGCGAAGTAGCTGCTGCGGGCGCCGGTGGAGAAGGCAGAGTTGAGCAGCTCGCAGACGCCGACGCGCTCAAACCACAGCTCAATGGAGACGCGCACATACATGAACCAACGGTAATTAATTTTTCATGAACAGGTATTTCGAAAGCATATTATAGGACCTATAGGCGTTCCCAATCACAAAGCAATATACCCAAAGCATTGTTATAAGTATCAAAATATGTACCTACATTTGAAATAAGAGTATGTTTGACCACTCGCGCACGGCTTGCCATATTATGAATTGACATACTTGAGGTTTTTTTTTAGAGTAGCTGCGTGTTAACACAATTTCGTCAAAAATGTACACGGCCCTATAGCTACTTGGGTAATATTAAGGTGGTTTGTGGGTAGTGTAGCAACATGGCAAATACGGAACCCTTATAATTTCGTCATTTCCGCCTGTCCGGATGACATAGCCATTCGATTTGCGAATGTTGGAGTTATTTCGATGAAAATTGGAAACAAAGTGTATTTTGTGCACTACTAAACAATGTTGCAGTGAAATTATGAAATAAATAATGAGGGATGGCACATATAACCAATAGTCAAAAAAAAAAACAACAATGTACAAAGCGTGCCAAGTATCGTTGGATCCCATAATTATGATGTTTCTAAATGACTATAAGTCAATCGTTTTTGAGATGTGGGATATTTTCCGTAGTACATGCGTAATTCATAACTATGCGTAAATACTAGCCTAACTACGGAACCCTTCGCATAGTCTGACACGCACTAGGCTGTCTACATTACCGCATTATTTTAGACAATGTTTTCTCGTCTTTATTCTTATTGCTGTGTATACCAATGTAGTTGTATACACATTAGATTTATGTCTTGTATATTTGATTCTAGGAAAAACAAAAGGAATTGGACAGTGGTACCCCAGAAAACGAAAAAGATTCTACCACAGAGAAAGAAGCAAAACTAAATGAAGAGGATAAAGAGGCGGCTCCCCTGACAAACGGAGAAAGTGAGCAAAAGGTAGAGAACGGAGAGTCCACACCTACACCTGAAGACGGCAAGAAACCCAAGAAGGAAAAGGTGCTTAAATTTAAAGAACTTACGTTGTATTTAGTTACCAACATCTAACTAGTGTTGAGTTTTGATTGCATGTGTGTGCCTATTGCCTATTTATCTTAACCAAGCATGTCATGGGCAGGTCAAGAAGAAATGGTCGCTCAGATCGATCAGTTTCAGCAGAAAAGACAAACCCAAGCAAGAGAAGAAGCAAAAAGAAGAGGAACCCAAAACAAATGGTGAATCAGAAAAAGTGCCAGAGGAGGTATGTATTCGTTTCTTTATACATTTCGAATTGTTGTGGTCCTGATCACAATAAAGATCGTCCAAGCGCTCTTGAAAACGTGAGTTTTTTTTTTATATTTAAGCATATAGCGAACAACGCCAATCTAGGAATAAAAAAAAAATGTGGATTTAAGAAGTGAAAAGAAGAATGAGAAAAAATCAATGAACTTAGTCCCATTTTTATGCATAGCTTTAATTGAGTTTATTTACTTATACATACTTTAAAACACATTATATCTAGGTATACAAATAAACAAATTTTAACTGTCTGTTTGGAATATCAAAATAACAGCTTTTTACTAAGGGGGGCACATGGGCAACTGATGGAACACGGGTGGGTTTTAGTCAGTAGAAGTCTGACATGTCCTCCCGCTCCGCCCAGAGCGGGAGAAGTCATTTGATGATTTCCCATTCTGAAAAAAAATAAAATAAAAAAAAGTGCATATCGACAGTTAAAAGGTTAAATCGCCAGTTTGGTCGAAAATGACTTGTGAATTCCATCCTACTTAAAATTTTCTGCTTTTTCGAATGCGCTGACTCCCATGGCTCTACGATGACTTTAAAATTTTCACGATATGACAATAAACAAAAAAGTTATGTCAATTGTTCTACAATTTCAAACTTTAAACCGCTCTCCTGAACAATTTGGTTTTTGTCGTTTATACCCTGTTACCTTTTAACCGTCCATATGAAAGTACACACATAAAAAAAATAACACTATCAATTAACATTAAAAAAAAATTGTGTCTGTTCCGACTAATCTCCGAAACGGCTGGACCTGTTTTGTCGGGACATTCACTAGCAGATTCTTTAGATGATGCACCCTTAAACAGTTTAAGCCAACAATATTTTTATTCGAACTGTCAAGTTAACTGCCAAGTCATCGCATCCGTGCACACACATAATCGTCCTCAAACTTCTTTGTCCCGTGGACCATTTTCGTTTTGGTAAACTGTATTTCGGATTGGTCACTGTTTTGGTGATGGCAGTCGATTCGTTCGCTTTCGCTGATTGACAATATAGCCATCTACCGCGAGGGGCGCCATTGGTTTTACTAAGAGAACTTGACTGCGAAGCTAGAGAAGATTTTGAATGCCTCCCTTCCCTTTCTTTTTTTTTTTGGAATCCCTCCCGTCCTTTGACACTAAAAAAAACTGACTTCTCAAGTCTACTCAATAAACAGTACGGTCGTTCATAGCGTATATTTTGACACGCGCAAATCAAAACCTTTTTTAACCTTGTTCAATATTAAAATATAGGGTAAGTTAGTACTGTAATAGGGTACTTAGTTTAGACCTAGAAGCTTGTAATTTGGCAAAAAGCAAGGTCTAACAGCGCAAGTAAAGAAAAAGTTCGAATCGGCTTGCAAAGAAAATACTATCTATACTTATTACTTATATATCTAATATATACAATTCTCGTGTCACAGTTTTCGTTGCCATACTCCTCCGAAACGGCTTGACCGATTTTGACGAAATTTTTTGTGCTTATCCGGTATCTATGAGAATCGGCCAACATCTATTTTTCATCCCCCTAAATGTTAGGGGTAGTCCACCCCTAAATTTTTATTTTTTAGACAAAATTTTTAATTTCTATTTTTTTTTGATACAACATACAAAAATACATACAATCCTCAATTTTCACCCTTCTACGATCAACCCTTATTTTTTAATAGCCATTTTAGTAATTTAATCATTTTTCCTCTCCGGTCGAAAACTGATCAATCGTCATTTAATTAGTTATCCCCGCCTAGGAAATTATTTATATGGCAAAACAACGTTTGCCGGGTCAGCTAGTTATATATATTATATATTTATATATAATATTATAAAGCTGAAGAGTTTGTTTGTTTGTTTGATTGAACGCGCTAATCTCAGGAACTACTCGTCCGAATTGAAAAATTCTTTTTGTGTTGGGTTGCTTCTATATCGAGGAAGGCTATAGACTACATAACATCACGCTACAACCAAGAAGAGCGGAGCAGTAATGAAAAATTTTGTAAAAACGGGGAAAATCGTACAGGGTAGGCGATTCGACGCAAGGGGATGGCCCCAAAACAAAAAAATTAACGCGGACGAAGTCGCGGGCAGAAGCTAGTGTTGTATAAATATGTATATTTAATTTATTGTTATCTGTTTTTGTAATTTGTTTTTGTTATATCTCACTGACTGCTTCAACATGCGTAAACAAGCCGCTGTTTTGCCAATATGGCGCATGGT
Organism: Aporophyla lueneburgensis; assembly: GCA_932294355.1. Lineage (NCBI taxonomy): Eukaryota > Metazoa > Arthropoda > Insecta > Lepidoptera > Noctuidae > Aporophyla > Aporophyla lueneburgensis. Next base: position 11,101,250 of record OW028746.1, on the reverse strand, counting down.
CATTCCTATTTTTAGTTGTAAAGCACTATATGGGAGAATATTTTCTCAACTACAAAGTTAAGTTTGTCCATTAATTCGGATCCCAAATGACTGGTTCTTAACAGCTCTAGATAGGAAGGAAAGGACTTTTTTGTGAAAAATGGGCTTATAAATCCAAAAGCAGTTAGTTAATATCAAATCGCTCCGAAAATATCAATTAGGTATAACTTTGAATGAGCTTCGAAAAATAAGCTTTAATCATAAACGATTTTAAGCTTAAAATCGTCGTTTGCTATTCGTAACGTCGTAAAACTGCTGAGGCGCTCCGCAGACAGCGGTCATTATGTTATCCACGACTGACCGCGGGAGACACCATTCGGCAAACATCGGCGGCGCGGTTGTTTTGTCCCCCGTGTGCATATTGTATAGATTTCCGTACGATTTATCGTCGCGGACAAATTGTCCATCGTCTGCTAAGCGCCTGAAAGTGAAAATTATGGCTAGAGGATAATTAAACAAAAAAAAAAAAAAAAAAATATAGTAATTTAGTTTTTTTTGTTCAGCAGTTTCCTAAGATCCTAGGTTATGGATAAAGATAGATAAACAAACTATCAAGTATGTAAACCCGTCTGAGGGGCTCACATGTGTGACCATACCACGCACATGTGTGCATGACCACTTTTGCTCACGTAGGTACTATACTTGAGTTGTAAGTTTGGCTTTTAGGGAGGTATTTATTCAGCTTTTGAGTTGAAAAAACTCGGGTGTCAAAATATGATCATTAATTGAAATATTTTTGCTTGTTCTATTTTTTATATGATAAAATACAATTTAATTGTTACTTGTTAGCTGTTGTTATATATAACAGTCTGCTCGTTTTTTTTTAATTATATTTGACGGGCGATGATAATCTGTACGATACGGGCTAACACGTTGTATTCAAAGTCCTCGTACCAGTTTGAACGCACGTGTGTGCGCGATTTCACATATCCTTAAATTTTCACACATCGTAAGGTCAATGACTTATGAAGCCAAACATAATGTGAATAGACTAGCTTTACCCCCTGACTTCGCTCACTTAGTTTTCGGCAAATGTGTGACACACTACGATAGCAAACAAAAAACTTAGCCAAAAAGCCAGATGTTTGTCAGTAAATAGAGTTGAGCCATCATGTAGTGACGAACGCTTTTAATGTTTTTTTTTTTGTTTTTTTAATATTTCGAACACATTGGTACCGATTCCCTTGTTCACAAACTAAACTAAATTTAAGTTCAGTGCATCTTTTTCTTTGTATTTCATTAAGAAGAGGACAAAAGAAAAATTTTAGTTTAGTCCTGTCAAATTATTCAGCGCCTGTCACTACTCCATACAAGTTTAGACGTGATTAAAAACTTGCCTACTAAAATTACGTCAATTTACGTCAAGCGCTGATTAATTTGACAGGACTAAACTAAAATTTATCTTCTCTTAATGAAATAGAAAGAAAAAGATGCACTGAACTTAAATGTAGTTTAGTTTGTGAATAAGGGAATCGGCACCATTTTAACGGAGTATTTGAAGGACAATCCGTATACAGACCGGGGACGGATAGCGTTGGCGGTGAGATATAATAATATAATGTTTATGAGAAGGTTCTCACTCTGCAGAGTTAAAATAACACTTTTTAAGGAACAGCTAAAAAAACAAGAAGTCCTATTTAATAAAACTCAAGTAAAGTATCTACCTACGTGTGCAAAAGTGGCCATGAACATTGCACTTGTATGAACCCTTCAGTCGGGTCAACATACTCGATGGTTTGTATCCCACTATCAGTGATCCAGATACAAGGAAACTTAAATAAACTTGATGACCCCGATTTGCAAACTGAACTAATACGACTGAAGGGCAAGCTAATTATTTCAGCAACACAATACCAAAAACAGTAAAATAAAAACAAATATGCCTGAAAATGTCAAAAAAACTAATTGATGTTAAAAACAAGTTTTAAAACAGATTGTTTTAGGGTTCTGTAGCCAAATGGCAAAAACGTCACCCTATTAAGTTCGCCATGGCCGGTTGTAAATGACCCAGCCATTTCAGCCATACTCTGAACCATACTATTATTGGGATAGAATAGACGAAATTATGAAAAAAAAAATGTTGGCAGTCCCCATACAAGACACCGAGAGATGTTAAATCCCATAATTGAAAAGATATGTCTCTAAGTGACTAGTTGGTGAGATCGCGCATTACAGTCGTAAAAAATATACTAAGTTTTCAATTAAAGGATGGAAAATTCAGAAAAATTTACCTGTTAAATTGGTAAGTAAGATAGACAGTTCAATGTAATTTGGTATAAAAAAGAAATACCAACGAAAACCACTTCAACGAAAACTCCAGAAGAAGATATTATGCCGTGCAGTTCAGTTTCTTTACAAACAAACTTGTTATTATTACTCGGCAGCAATAACAAGTTTGTATTTCATAGTAGATATTTATATTTTGTCGGTAGAAAAACAATATTGTGGATGCGTAAATATTCATCCCGACTACGGAACTCTCCACATTGTTGTGTGATCCGACCCGCATTTGGCCGTTTTTTTAGTTCTGAAATTGGTTAAAAGACAGTGTTAGAACTGTTTAGTTTCTTCTATTTCAGTAAACAGGTTCCTAGGTTCCAAAGGCATTCTAAATTCATTAAACTCGTTTTATAAAGTTTATCTGTACTTGCGTTATCGTTTTTTTTTTTTTTATATAAATAGTCTGTAGTGTAGAACTAAACATGGTGCAAATAATATTTTTCTGTTCGCGATGCGACCTTGCGGTCAAACTATTAGAAACCAACGATTTCTATGACAAGTAACTATTGCGCTGTAGTGCATTGCACCCAAACTGGCGCAGCGCGAGGAACAATGCGCATTATAATTCAAAGTGTAGCTATATCCGTGCTAACCAAACGTGAGCCGCCATTGTCGTCGGCGATATCGCTCTATTAGTGATAGTTTTAATTCATTGACTTCTGTGACGCCAAGTCCCTCTATTATAGTAGTATTATGATAACACACTACCTAACTTTCAAACACCTTCACATGATGGTGTATGGTGTGTGATTGTGATTTTTAACCGGTTTTATTTAGCTTGTCCCGTTTGTTGATGTGTTTAAGGTCAAATTTATTAATTGCACCCCCTTTCTGTTGTCAGATTGATCTGAAATTTGGTACACACCTTTTTAATCAAATACATTTCATGATAAAAAATTACATACTGTACTACTATTGTAATTATAACATAACTTACGCTTTCCTTTGCGCGAGAGAGAATCGAGCGGCACTTAAGCAAGTGGAGTATTGTTTGATCCCATAACTATACAAATAAATAAAACAGATACTGTTTGTAATTTCAAATTAACAGCTTTGGGGCTGTCCATTTATCACGTGAGGCTCGAAAGGGGGGGGAGGGGTCCATAAAAAATCATGAAATATCACAAGGGGGAGGGGGTGTAGTAAAATATCACTTGTATTTATTTTTTCGGCAAACGCGTACATTTTTTTTTCATACTTGTACCCTTATTTTATAAATATAAAAAAAAAATAAGATTCTTTGTAGGTAAAAATACCTGCGTTAATTTCCGACATCCACGCGGGCGAAGCCGCGGGCAAAAGCTAGTATTTAATAAAATAATATTTTTATGGGACTTTGCTATTTAAGGCAAATACTCTTTCGAGATAATTTCTGTCAAAATCGCAGATTTTTTTGTTTCCCATAGATTTTTCGAATAATACTATCAATACTTGTATTATTTTTGCTGTCAATAAAATCAATACCGTGCATGCGTACCTTAATATTCATCCCAAGTATAGAGCCCTTCACTGTGCGTGTTCTGACGCGCACTTTGCCCCTTGAAATTTTGCTGCGCAGTTACGAGATGTTGACTTGAAAACAACCACGTGGTTTTTTTTGGAATGGAATCTCGAAATCTCGTTGTTCATCCTAGAAGGTTGCGGCTGCCTAACTGGGCTATCCTGCGGATTTGGATGCTTTTATAAATGAAAGCCTGTGAAATACGGGCTTCAGTTTAGGGTATTACTGGGAGACAAGGGACAGGCTCGGTCGGATCATACACAACGTGGTCATTCTGCTTGCCACATAAACAGATTTGTCATAGTGTAGTTCGCTGTTTGTTTGTTGGTCAATCTGTGTGTCAATGTCGTCGAGAATTACTATGCCTATAAGTACATAGTAAATACTATTTTAAATAAATATTATTTATTTTAAAGGCGATTATGCGAGGGACGCTTCATATAACCATAAACAACGGGTGTAAAAATACCCATAACGATTCCGAGACTCACTTGTCATTCCTGTTATTATAGTCTTTTTTTTAAACTGCTCCGCACCTGGGAAGTGGTTCCAACCTTTTTTAAATGTTTTTTTACGTAAACAAGTTTTCAATGTTATGAATTAGCTTTCAATCTTCTCACGATTCCTGTACAGTTGCATGCATGCACCCATAAATGTTATGTTTTGCCTATGTTACATTGCGTACTCCCGTAAACACCTAAATTTCAGGCCGAAAATGAAATTCTTAGCAATTTTTTTTCACCAAGCTACTTCTTTTGATGTAGGTAAGAATGCGTAAGTGGTGGATTTGTGAGGGGTATTTTTACGACGCTTAGCTCTCTTCCTCCTCTCATGTTCAATGGTACCGTCATACCCATGACCTCTACGGGGGTGTGTCTCATAACGTATAAACTCATTTGGTCTCATTTCATTTTATTATCGTTCATAAGATATAATCAACGTGAGATATACCAACTGTTGATATAATTTCTTTACATATAACATTTATTTATTCTAAAACTTAATTAGTATAACGTTGTTTGATATGTAATGTATTTATGTAATCGAAAATCATTTGGTCTAACATTTAATATGTATATTGTTTATTTAATCGAAAATCATTAGGTCTAACGTTTAATATATATAAAAAAACGTCATTATGGTTAACACCCTGACTCAGAGTACCCCGACTCGGATAGGTTAGGTTAGAAGGCTAAGGCGGGAGCGAAGCGTAGCGGAGCTCCCGTATTAGCGTTCGTGGCTATTTTTTTTTAAACCACCCTGAAATAGGAGCCCCGGGTAGCGGGGCTCCGTCGACCTATCTTAGCGCATTTCATCGTATTAGACCAAATAAGTTTTATGTATTTTGAGTGGTATGTCAAACGATTTTATATTTATTGTATGTTATGTCAAACGATGTTATATTTAATGTATGTTATGCTTATAAAAATTAGTTATTTTAAAATTATAAAAATCGTTCATTATATTAACTAATCCGTATATTAAATAAAATTATAGGTTCCGTTGTTATATGTTGTAAATATTAGAGATTTTGTTGTTATATCATCTGTTACTTACCCCCTCTACGGTGAAAGATCTCGGTTTGCATCTTGACTCGACACTGAGCTGGCAACGCCAGGTGTCTACTGTCAGTCAAAGAGTCCACGGTACTCTGCGATCCAGGGATCGCAGAGTACCGTGCAGGCATCGTCTGAGGAACTTTTTGCCCGCTACAACGAAGACCATGCTTGTGCGGACGATTTTCCCAATCATCGACTATGGTGACGTGTGCTACTTTGACTTGAATGCGGTTTTGCTGGATATAAACTCGACAGATTGCTCAATAATTGTATCCGATTCATATTTAACCTCGGGAAGTATGATCATGTGTCGAGCTATAGGTCTGAGCTTAAATGCATGTCTATTCGCCAAAGAAGTTTGCGCGCTTTGACTACGCTTTGCTCCCTTCTCAACTCTCTCAACTCCTCCTTCTTATCTTATGTCTCACTTCCAATATTTATGTTCTTCTCACACTAAGAATCTGCGTTCTTCTAACAATCTTCTTCTACATTGTCCTCCTCATTCTTCTGACTTTGTTCATTCTTCCTTTCATATTCAGTCCATTCCTCTTTGGAATGCGCTTCCTCTCGATATTAGGACGGCCACCAGTCGTTTGCATTTAAGCGGAAATTGCAGAGTTATTTTCATAACAAATAGCGTAGAGTCATCTCAACACTTCTCTACCTTGAATTTGTATCTGTAGATTTATATATATACTAGCTTCTGCCCGCGACTTCGTCCGCGTCAAATATTTGCTCCTCTGACCCTTCCTGTCGCATCGCAACCTGCCAGTTTTCGTCCATTTTTTTGTTGCTGCTCCGCTCCTTTTGATCATAGCGTGATGTTATATAGTCTATACTATAGCCTTCCTCAATAAATAGGCTACCCGACTCAAAAAGATTTTATTAATTCGAACCAGTAGTTCCTGAGATTAACGCGTTCCACCCCTCATTTTAGGGAAGTGGGGGGGTTAGAAAGAGACAAAAATAGCCTATGTCACTCTCTATCCCTTCAACTATCTCCACTTAAAAAATCACGTCGATTCGTCGCTCCGTTTTGCCGTGAAAGACGGACAAACAGACACACATACTTTCTCATTTATAATATTTCTATGAATATGTACTGTGTATGTATATATATATTATACGTATGTATTATAGCAAATATGTATGTGTATAATTAGTTTATAACCTATTTTTGTACTAGTGTTTCTCTCTTATTTATAATTCATTATTATGTATTTTTAATTATTGTTCCTCTCAACCAAAGCACCTGCCATGTAAATATCTTCACCACCCTTGGTTGACAGGTAGAGAATGCCTAAGGCATTAAGTCCGCCTTTCTACCTTTTTTGTGTGCAAGAAGTTTAAATAAATAAATATTTTTACACCCTTTTCTAATTAATAACTATATAATTTAACAAATGTACTTTAAGTACATTTATTATGTATTATTGAAATCACATTTTTTCACATCATAGCTTGTCAGTAAAGAAAACTGACCCATCCTGTGTTATGTCAATGCACTATTCAGTCATCGTATTATGAAAATACAACGGATGGAGCAAGCTGTGGACTAGTGTGCGGCGCCGCCACCGACGTCATTCAATAAACATGCAATCTGAGCTCTATAAGTTCATCATGTTTCCTTTACCAGTAGCCAGTTTTGATACCTACAACCATTCAGAATACGATGCATTGTTCACGCGGTGTAGCATCTTGTTACAGATTTAACTGACACAACACAAAACGAATCAAAATACTTACTTCACCAAAGTTTTATTTTAATAGGGAAATGATTAAGAGATAAATGAGTATCTGCATAACTCTGCAAATTATACTAAGTGTAGAGAGCATACAATAATTAAAATAGTCTGAATGAAAAATGAAGGAAATCAGGCTAAAGATTTGTAAATAGATATTTATCTTATAAAAAAAAAAACATCTAAAGCAAGTAGGTAAGTGAAGGAAAAGCTGTTTGCCAACTTCCTACGTTTCAGTCTCGCAACCCGTTCGCACTCCGGACCTACCCGCCCACGTGTAGCGCCACAAAACCTGCCCAGGACTGCTAATTTTATTTTGCACTTGCAAACTCCACAACTTGTTTCCTAATGCCCCGTCCTTGCGTCATCACTACACCGATCGGTGCTAGTTTATGCCAAAATGCACCTTTGTTGAATAGAAGAATAGTATGGATGCGTGCTGATTAAGTTGGGTTATAAAAATATTCTGGGGCCTGTTTCAGTGTCCAGATCGGCAGTTTGAACTAGATAAATCAAATAAAGGGAACAGAAACCGGTTATGTATCACTTATGTTAACCGATTTAATCCGGAAGTGGAGAAGCTGTCCAAAAAATATAACAATCAATCACTATCTCAAGTTTCAGTGATGTTTACGTGCCCTATTACGAACTAGACAAATAGTATACACATTTCAGTTTAGCATCAAGACATTTTAAAAACACCATCACTCAGAAATAATTTTGAAGGATAATCCATTGCTTCAAAGTTAGTTACGTTGCTCAACAACGTATACATATAACGCAATAAATTAGGTTGAAATATAAAAAAGAAAGCCATTCCTACTGTTACGCAATTACCCCGCTATACCTGTACACGTTTATTTTGAAAAAAAAAAAGAACCATTGTTTCGTTAGTCTTTTTATTATAAGACCTATAGATAACATGATACATACAGCCAGTACATATGTACGTATAACTTCCAATCGGTGCCAAGAAAGGGCGTTCAACCTGTGATAGCAAGCACGTCTGATGTTTTATATGACACTAGTAGTGCATCTGTACAGTCTCCGTTATTTATTGTCATGCTAATTATTGTCGTCCGCCGCCGCCCCGGTCGGTCTCACGATACCTCGAGGAGCACAGGATTATACCTCTTGTGATTTGCTTACGTACAGTTGCGTTATTCTTACATTTAGTATATTCAGGATTCCTGGCCTGACAAGACATAAGAAGGTTAAAAGTCACCCAAAGAGCAATGGAGAGGGCTATGCTTGGAGTTTCCCTACCGCACAGTGTTCGCGTCAAAAATTCCATATAGGCAAAAATTCAAGTTAAAAATACGTTTTTTTTTTGAGGCTCTTCAATAACGGTAGCAAGCATAGTTCTTCCATCACTAAGAGCGCGATCAACATTAGGAACTCGGACTCTTACAGTGTCACCAATTGCAGCCATGGGATATTTAGCGCTGGATACATCTAACATTTTATTTGCTTGTTTCTGCAAATTACTTAAAGCTAGTTTCCTGCCATAACATTTTCTTTTGGTCAAAGCGTGCCACGCCATGCGTGCCTCCCTCCCCGCCCTCACACCGCGTCATATTTAGCTTTATTGTCAAATTGCCCAATTATCATGTAGCAATATAATAATGACCGTGCAATGTGATAAATAATGAAGTTAAGATAGTATTAGTCACTTAGCCCAATAGAGCTAGACATTATTCATAATGCTCGTACATTATGTATAATGCCCGCATTAATCACCTGGTCCATAACATATATATATAAGTCCATAACTTATATAACTTATATCGATATAGCTTACATCGTGTTTTAAGACAAATTATTAAATTTAAAATCCAAAGTTTCTATGTAAGTACATTATTTCAAGTTCATTCATTCTTGCACCACTCACTATATTTTTTTTTCCAAAACCTGGTATCCCTCCAACTGTCAAGTTACTGAATAGGATTAAAAGTCCAACCTTAAGTGGCAGTGAGCAGGGCACATTGCTCGCAGAACAGATGGCCGATGGGGTCGGAAGGTTCTGGAGTGGCGACCGCGTACTGGAAGACGTAGCGTTGGAAGGCCTCCCACAAGATGGACCGATGACCTGGTGAAGGCCGCAGGAATACGTTGGATGCGAGAAGCACAGAACAGGTCGAAGTGGCGGTGCTTGGGGGAGGCATATGTCCAGCAGTGGACGTCTTTCGGCTGAAGTGATGATGATGATGATGTGCGGTAATTGCGTAACACATAAAATGGCAATCAATCGCAATGCTTTTCATTGGCAGTTCAGCCATGTTTGACGATTTTTTCAAACCTATTGAGCAATGGATGTCTGCCTCTGTGGCAGCTTTATTATGTTACTATTATGTGGGAAATTCCGTACTATCTAATTCTAAACATAGCATTTAGCCGCTGTTTAAACATGCATCGCACTTTTCATAGTAAGCAAACCCTAGTTGATTTGCCCCCAGTATATTCAGTAGAAGAGTACATTGGACGGCTTTTTACGTGTTATTATAAAATAGGTTTCGGATCAGTTTTTTATGTACTTACAATGTATTAAATTGAATTGTACATACGAAACGGATGAGTCTAATTAACTGTCAAAATAGAGAGCTGAAATGAACGAGCGGTGTTTCAGAGCGGAAAATCATTACCATAGCCAGGTGCCCATGGCTGTGATTGTAAGGCATTTAGTGACTCATTTTTACCGTCGCATGCTTTACCGTTACATGGCGGATAAAGCGATACTATGTGTGCATAAACAGCCGTGACTGGTGCCTCAAAGATACATCACTCCACGACAATGAATCACAATCGATCACATCCGCTCAGAAATCTATTGTTGGGACTTTATTATTCAACGAAAGATTATGTTATAAAGTTTTGATCAACGGCTTACATTTTGACTTGGGGGCTATTTATCAAGTCCTTCACACGCGTATTTCTTTTTCACTATTTTGGATTTAACCTGCCTAATTAATTGCACGTCGCAGAATGTCCGATTCGTAGAACGTCCGACCTTTTGGAATCGTACTTCTTTTTACCCAACTGCAGGACACTAAAGACAGGATTATGTTTTTGACGCATATCTCTTGATTAATGAATGAATGATATGTACTGTCTTCATTCTGAAACATTGTGTCATTGAGTTAATATTTAATTTTCATAGATTTTTGATCATCTGAAAAGTATGTTCGTCCTGTAATTTTGACGCTGGCTTTACCATGGTCATGCGGGGTAACAAAATAAAAGCATTGAGGACACAATTCCAAAAATATAACACTAAAAGGTAGAAAAAAAGTCAACTTCAACTTAAAAGTTCACAACAAGCTTCAAACAGTCCGAAGCTGGTGGCTTCTGGGGGCTTACTCTTCAACCTAATTTTAATTCCAATCTAATGCCAATACAATTCTAATGTTAATTTTGCATACACGTAATTCGGTACTCTTGAAAACAGTAGTGTCAACTGTCAACATTGGAAAAACAACAACGCCCGATCTCGATTCCACTTAGTTCTAAAAAATGGACACCCAATTTAAACACATTTTGGCGCTAGCGTCGAACTCAAGAATACGAAAAGTTCCAATTCCAATGTCAATCGATCGGAATTAAAATCAAGAGTAAGCACCCAGATCTGTGATATAACTCACTGCCACCAACTTTTGTGTCATTGTTAAAATATTCTATCGAGTGAGCAAACTATTAAACTGAAAGGGCTTACTGCTAGCTAAGTTGTATCTTTCTACATCAGTAAGCAAAGACGGCCTTGAAGACTGGTGTCGTTTTATTATTTGCCACAGCCCTGCGGTTGTATATCGCTTCAAAATGAAATAAAATATACTGAACATCGTACTCATAATTATCTTCATCGAATGAGTTGTACAAAATAAAGTTTTTATTAAATAATTACAATTTTAGATCATAATCTTACTAGTTTTTGTCTGCGACTTCGACCGCGTGAATTTTCTTGTTTCTCCAACCCACTGCGTCGCATCGCATCGCGCATCCTCGCTATAACTTCGTTTTCGCTTCTGACTTTTGTCTCTTTTTGCTCGACTGCTGAGGGTCGTCTTATAATAGCGTTCAATCTTCCTAAAGAATTGGGGTCTCAAATGATGAAGAATTTTTCAAAACCAACTATTAGTTTCAGAGAAACAGCGTGTTCAAACAATAAAAAACTCATCATTTCATTTTGAATTCATTGTTTAATGTGTTATGTTAAGACGACAGGAGTAAAAATATGATTTATCATACTTTTTTTAATATCTGATTTTAACTGTACTTTCTTTTAACAACCGGCTAAATGGCAAATCACAAATGCATTTCAATTATCCAATAAGATAGCGACACCGACACAAGTCAGCTAATTTAGAGCATAATTATCTGAATTTAAACGATAATAATTTGTAAACTATATTTGCACAACCCTAGCTGTGTGCAATATAATATGTCTTTGACCAGGAGCAATGAAGGGAGACTATGTGTTTAAAAATGAGAGGCAATCTTCCGTTACAGAATACAATACTATAAATAATATTGCATTCGTTAATCTCCCTTCAGTCTCAGTGCAGATTTGCGGGCTTAACGTCGTTCTTGTAGCCATGGCCGACGATAAGGTACTCATAATCTGGTTATTATAATTTGTGTTAGAAATATAGAATTATAAAGGTACCACGATTCCAAATAAAAGTTGCAAAATATTTTTTTATTTGTGTTTTTACATTATTTTTAATAGCATTTTTGTTTTTTATAGGCGGCTGAAGTCGCTCCCGAATCTGCTGTTGCCGAAACAGCAGAAGAAGCCAAGACTGAAAGCGAAGTTAAAGAGGAGAAAACACCAGAAACCCCTGTGACAGAACCGATCACTAATGGAAGCACTACGCCTGAGTCTCCGAAGGACGAAAGCCCTGTAGCTGAAGAGCCTGCCGCTCCTAGCCCTGCCATCGACAGGCCTGAGCCGCAGCCTGAAACACAGCCAGAACAGTTACCTGTCAATGGGCTTTCCTTAGAAGAACCTGCCAAGGAAATTCTCAAGGAAGAAAAAAGTGTTGAGAGCGTAGAAGAACCCACCGCTGTTACGACAGAGATTGTACCTGAAATTTCCGTCATAAAAGAGGTTTGTGTTGAACAAATGCCTTTGATAGATTCCACGCCTCCACCACTCCCCGCGAATCCTCCTCCTTCTTCTGTGGCATCCTTTGCTGCCACCACAATGGCACCAGAATCGACAGACGCTTCGCTAGCTAACACCGCTGATAACGCAATTCCACCACCAACTTCTGATCTAATTGCAAATGATAAACTAGATGAAATTCCCCCTCAGTCCGTAAACGAATTAACCAACACCCAAACTGTTAGTAATGAACTTCCCTCTCCCGTCAAAGAAGATTCCGAAGACATTTCAGTTCCTATTGCTCAAAATGAAGCTGGATCTGACACTGAGAAAACATTAGACAATGCTGTCCCTCTAGAGGGTGCTCCTGAAGTCGAAAGTGCAATAATTGAAAGTGTAATTATCGAAGAATCAGTAACAATGATAAAACAAGAAATCGAAAACATAGATATATCAGAAAATACTGATATTGAAATGCCTGCACCTTTATCTGAGGACTTAGAAGCACTAGACGATAAAAACGATTCGAATGCTACTGAGGATTTACCTTCCCCGCCATCTCCCATTTGTGATGATGTTGATGATATAAGCACCGAGAACAATGCGGTCGGCGAAAACGTCGATAATACCCAAGTTACGATTCATGAAACAAGAGAGATTGAGGTAGTTTCTAATCATGTATCTGATACCGAGAAAACGGCTGCTCCCGAAAACGAGGTCGATGGCATCATCTCTGAACAAAATATTAAGGCTAAGTCCAAAGACTCGCTCGGTAACCTGATCGAAACACTAGAGTGTAACGGTAACAAGGAGGAAGAAAAGGAAACAGCTGAAATAATGCCACCGATCGACTGCAAGGAAATGAATGACATAGAACCTGTGAGGACGGCGACGACTCCCGAGGCCTCGTCGCCGCCGCCGGAGTCGTCCGCGCAGCCGGCCGGCGCCTCGCCCGACCCGCCACAGGTGAATACTGACCGGACCCTCTTGTTTTGTAGTGGAATTAGTTCTGTAATATAAGAACCGTATGAGTTTCCCCGTTAACAGATCTCGTATTTAGTTTCATGTGCATTTCTTTACCAGCATGAGTGAACCGTTAATAACCAGGAGACTATAATGAGTGTGACCGATCGGACTCAGTAATGATTACAGCCAGTGGCTGCTTCCTGTCCTTTCCCCTTCCTATAAGCTTGAAATTGAGATATAGATACGTATTAATATGCTAGCATGGTCACGTAAAGTAGGCTTTTGTGCTAACACATTTACATGCATCATATTTTCATTATTTAGTCCTATTAATTAGATTCAGTTAATCAATCGTTACGTTATCATTTCATGTAATTTTCATTTTCGTCAGCATTCATTGTGTTTTACGTTCTTCCTGTCGCAAGTTTCGAACTTATTTTAGTTTTTATTAAAACTACTAACACTTGCTTCTGCACATTAATAGGGATCATATATCTCACTAGAATGTCGCCAGCAGCGTCTATGGTATTGAAGCGCCGACCAGCAATACGGAAGCAATCCTTTGGCGCGTCAAAGATTTATTCTTGTAGTACAATATTTTTGTGAACAGACAGACAGACAGTTCTTATAATCAAAATGTTCTGTTCCAAGTCAGATGTCGGTCTTAACTGATATACATCCATATTATTATGGATGTATTTTATACAGTTTTATACAGATAACTGTATAAAACTGAATATTGTCAAATTCCTGCTGCCAAGTTTAGCCACAGAGGTGCTGCTGGCGACGTAACACTTTACTAATGGATTCCTAGTGTGATGATGTGTCTTGTGATAAACAAATTGTCGTACTCTCAGAAGGGAACGAGCCTTGATATTTTAAGGCGCATCAAATTAGCCGCTCAATTAAAGCGGTTACTCAATAGTGTTGTTAACAGTTTGTGAATGCAAGTGCAAGTATTAATTATGTCTGCGCCTTTATAAAACCGTGAATGCCGCTGCTACCGATGGCGTCCTCAATTTTGCTCGTTAGCTTATTCGTTGTCCTACTGATATTAAGTTAAGATGCACGTTGGAAGCCGTAAGAACAAAATCTGCGTATGGAACCAACTGACGCCGCGTCGACGATATCACCGTCGATACACTTTGGAAGAGATTCGTGAAGATGGTCAGGAAAAGAAACCTCACGGATACCGTTGCGCGCCGAAACAGGCGGTATTTATAACCCTTCAAACTGTGTAAAATGGTTCTATCATAAAATCTCAACATCATTAGTTAATGATGCTAGCTAACAAACTGTTGCCCTCATATCCTATGTGGTGTTCTTCATGGACCGGGATGAAAAATCTAGTTTGAACCGGATTGAAGTACTTAGGATTGCGCTATTTCGACACACAAATAAATCGTTGTAGATGTATCTCTACGGTTTTATATTACGCTCGTTTTTATTATTTTCAGTTTTAATACTTACTTTGGCTATCTAATGAAAACCTCTTTTGTGTAACAGAATTTTGGAATTAGTGCATTCATTATTTGATAAAGGCTCGCAGTGTATTAATTCAATCAGTAACCTTGTTATCGTATTTGGATTCCAAGGTTTTATTTAATTACTTTAACCGACAGTTTTTAATGAGGTATTTTGTTTAGATTAAGGTCACCAATTTGAACATCACCATGTGAATACCACCCATAGTATTCCAAATTACACACCCACGGTTGCAGTGTTAGCTAAGCCATTATCAGAATCAGAAACATGCTTCACTATTTGTTCATGTTTGCCTTTTATTCGGCATCTTTCACTCGTAGTGAAGCCTCTGAACACAACATGAATCAAAAGTCAAAAGATGGATTCATTATTGATCCGTCCAACGATGCTGGATTTTGGCACTCTTGCATGTTTCATCCGCCTATAGAAAATTGAAAAGGACTCTATATAGGTTTGTGGTTTTTTTTTTATTGAAGTGTATGTTTAGGCCAGCATAAACTTTTAACTTCTGTGCTCTTATTCATCATAACAGCCGTATGACGTCCAATGCTGGACATAGGCCTGCCCCAATAAGGGCGGGTTTGTCATAATCGCCACGCTTGGCAGGCGGGTTGGCGATCGCAGTATGGTGGCATAGAGAACGCTGCTGCCCGTTTTCTAGTAAGTCCCTTAGTCGCCTCTTACGACACCCACGGGAAGAAATGGGATGGTGCTATTCTTTACGTCCGGCACCACACGAGACTCGCGGTATAACTTAGATGTGCTCTATAATCGCAATCTGCATAATACTTAAGTTGAACGAAACCGATTGAAATCAGAGAATAAATACCAAACTGACTGATTTCAACTGAGCCCAAATAAATTGGGACAACTTAATGATGAATTGTAATTGAATGTGCTGTTTCACTTATTCTTTGAAATATTCTTTACTTTCGACTTAGCGGGAATTGACGTAGAAGTGGTAAAATATCATTTGAACGAGGTTTTTCAATAGTTAATGGCATTTTCTAACTACCACTGCAATTTCGGGTGTGCGAATGCCATGTGGAATACTAGAGGTGATATTCAAATTGGTGACCTACACGGAATGCTTCTTTTTAACGACTTCAAAAGAAACGGAAAACATGATAATACCTGATATAATTCGCTTATAATTTTTAATGAATTTTGCAAAAAAGTTTATGAATGAGAGTTGTCTCAATCATAAGACTAATCTTTGTATAACTAAGCAATTGTGTTTCTGTCGTCACTAAATCAAGAGTTATCACTTGGACGTTAATTTCCAATATGTGTATTATCTTAATCCTTAAGAAATAAAATTAGCACTTTATTTTGTCTGTTTTTTTTTTTATAATTATTTCGATAGAAGAATCTTCTAAAATTGTAATTGAACGCTTGAATAATGCTCCCTTTGCTCATTAGTTTAATTTATTTACTTTATTGAAAGACCTATGATGGCCCAAATCGAGAATAATATCTGGGTAACAATGCTACTGTAACTTGTCGTACAATGGTCACGATTTTTTCAAAAATGCAGTCATATTTGTATCTTATAATATTAATTGTAGTAAATAAACATGCTTTAGTATTGCCCCATATGTATCCCATTTTGTTATGTGTTCAATGCTTGTTTGTAATACAAATTTTATTTGCATATCTATAAATATTATGATTGAACTTATTTAGTAAACACGAAAATTGATTGCGAAATGTACTGACAACATAATATTATTACAGGAGCCCCTCCCCGTGAGTGACAAATTGGCAGAATTGATCCCAGAGGTCCCAGATGTGCCAGAACTCAAAACAGAAATGGTACGGTTAAAATATGCCTTTAAAGAGTGCATCCCATCCACCCCGCTCGTCCCGTCCAGTTAACAGAGTGGTTGGGAAAAATTGTTGCATCGACCCCGGTAGTGCCGACTCGGTCGTTTAACGGGGTGGATGGCACAGATCTATTCTTATCTACCCCGGTGTGTTTTTAATGAAGCGGACAGCACAGATTGAGTAGCATACGCCCCGATAGTGTTTAAAGAGATTTTTCATTTTCTAACACATTTTTTATGTCAGCTAGAAAATGCTTTATATCTTTGAAGTACCAGGTTGTCATAACTGGGTAGGAGCTTGCTAAACATAGGAGTGTCAGCTAGAAAACGCTGTATGTCTTCGAAGTACCAGGTAGTCATAACTTGGCAGGAGCTTATCAGACAAAGGAGTGTCAGTTAGAAAACGCTTTATGCCTTCGACGTACCAGGTTATCATAACTTGGCAGGAGCTTACCAAACAAAGGAATGTCTGCTAGAAAACGCTTTATGCCTTCAAAGTACGAGGTTGTCAAACTTGGTAGGTTCATTACAACATTTATTGATTCTGAGGCGGTACGAAGTTCGCTGGGTCAGCTAGTTATTGGTATAAAAATAAATATGAAGTGTAATTATAATATTTGATATTCTCGAAAATGCTATGTTACAATTTTTAATTGAATTTTTATTACTTTTTTTTATTAACCATGTATTTTACCATCTAAAATTAGAGACCAACATCACTAGTATTGGGGAACAAATGTCTGTAAGACTCTATTCTGAGTTTCAGCCAACTAGTAAGCACCAAGAAACATATACTGGAACATAAATACTTTCTACTAATATTACACCATTAAATAATTCATTTGATTTATTATAATCACAGTTTCGTAACATAACTTTCATTCGAACTCCATTGATCAGTATTATTGAAAATAATACGATACGTTGTAGTTCGATCATGAAGTAAAACCACAAATATCATAGTATTTCCAAGAAATGTAATATTGTTATTTGTCCATCTATACATTCTAATTTTTTTTGTTCTATGGAGTTGTCCATAAGTAAATATTTCTGTAAACTATTACACTGGATTGATTCCGATTAGCATTGAACTTGTTGCGATATAAATTCGTATTAAGAGGCGTCATCGGAGTATATGCAGTGCCTTAAGAATTTCCACAATGTTCGATTTTTTTTAAACTCTAGCTTTGTCTGCGTCTCCGCGTGGATTTCGGTATGATAATAACATATTTCGCGTTTCGTACTTTTTTATTTATAAGACGTAATTTTTTGCTGAACACAATACTCCTATTCTGGTGTCTTTAAATAGGACCGGGGCGTATGCTACTCAATCTGTGCTGTCCGCTTCGTTAGAAACACACCGGGGTAGTTGCGACTAGATCTGTGCCATCCACCCCGTTATACGACGGGTCGGCTCAACCGGGGTCGATGGAATAATTTTTCCCAACTACCCCGTTAACGGGGCGGGACGACCGGGGTGGATGGGATGCACTCCTTTTAAAGACCAGTAAGAAAATAAATAGATTTTATATTTGACGAATATTAATTTCACGTTTCACGTTTAGTTGCAGGAGACGACGGGCGACGTGGCGGTGACCAACTAAACACCACATAAGATCGGAACCCATCGTCCGCGACACGTAACTGTGTCGAAAATGAGCCTTTAATTTATTTCGATTTAGTACTTGTGGTGTATTGGCGAACTAAGTTCGGTCAATAATTTGCATCGTCAATAATGTGGTTTTCAGTTCAGATGTGACGTTTCGTATAGAATGATTATACTATAAGTTTAGCCTGCTTTGCTTCTATAAAATTAAGATTTTATACATTTTATTCGCTAGAATCGAGTTTTTATAATTATATTACATTAACAAAGTTATATCTAGACAGTATACGGTGCGATAAGTTGGTGCCATTATTACAGGGGTATAAGTTTGACGTTGTCGCGTGTCGCTCGCTCTTATAATATAATAGCTCTCCCATGTCGTTCTTCTCGCAACTCTTGCTCGGATAAATTAGTACTTGTAATTCTTTTGATCATCTTTTCTTAATCTTAGAAATCCGTTATTCTACACAATGCGACAGTAGTTAATGTAGTTGTCGTGTTTCAAAAGGAATTTTGATCAGACCTCAAGCATTAGATTTTAAACATCTTTTCAAACATCAAAACATGTTGTAAAATAAAAATCGGGGACGTCCTCCTTGAAAATCTTCATAATAAGGCCATTTTAATACCTATTTAGTTTATT
This sequence comes from Aporophyla lueneburgensis, assembly GCA_932294355.1. Lineage (NCBI taxonomy): Eukaryota > Metazoa > Arthropoda > Insecta > Lepidoptera > Noctuidae > Aporophyla > Aporophyla lueneburgensis. The sequence goes on along the minus strand of OW028746.1, from coordinate 11,082,502 downwards.
GATTTTAAGGAAATTGACTTTAATTAAAAATGTGTACTTAGTTTTGGCCGTCGCAAATCTCATCCCATTCGACTGGTGTAATTGGTAGACTGTATGCATTGTGTACGACAGTGTACTGTATGAGAAACATTGTTCCAGTACACGGAAAGTTCTCTTTCTTATTGAATACGATACGTAGACCCGTCAATGATGATCAGTGTCATCAGTTTAGTAAATATAATTTGAAACATTATTTTATTATGTATATATGAACACCGATTTCATTTACTCGTAAAACATACATATGTTAATTATCAAATTGAAGTTTGAACTAACTTGTAAATTGTTAAGTATGAGGGAATATGAAATCTCATTAGTTTATGGTATATTCATTGTGTTTTATTTCTAGTTTATATTAAGTTGTATAAAATTAGTCTGTCAGCAGCTCTCTGTAATGCAAGCTCATAAAATTATAACATTAGTAACTGTCGGAAAGTTGCTCCTATGTGTAAGATGATACAGTAACATTATGGACATGTTTAGGCATTTTTCGTAAAGTAGCGTGTGGTTGTTGAATCTAAATTTAATGGATGAGGATGGATTTATCGTTTAAAATTGATATTCAGTGGCCAAGTTTGTGATTACTATACAATTTATAAACTTATACAGACATGATTATATTGTACTATTTAGAATTTGTAGTATGTGTAACGAGTTAGTAAAGGCGGTGTGGTTATTATCTACCGCCATTAGTATATTGGTTTCAACCTCATTCATAAAATACAATTAGATGACTTATAAGGTTTGATATTACTATACAATAAGGTCATTTTCTAATACTATGTGTCCACTAATCATATGATTTCAAGATCATTTTTGTAATTTTATACATTTTTTATGAAATTAAATGTGACACACACTGCACGATTGGGAGAAGTTCTCCAGATATATTAACTGTAAACGTGAGTGAGACATTCCATATCAAGTGCTAACTAGATTGTCTGAAATTCTGTAATATTGCGTGCGTGCACTCTAATTACTTGGTAAACTGTCAAAACGATCTCATAATATGAAAATTGATCGTTTAATTTACACACATTACACAACACCAGCAACAAGACTCAACACAATGCTTAGAGATGTCTTAAATATTATATTAGTAGAATATTGTAAGTAAAATGAATTCCCCTAGAACATTGTAGTTCCAATTGGGTTTCTATGTGATGTGCCCCTAACATTTGAAATGAATAAACATTTTGAAATTAATATCAAGTCATTCCTGTTAGAACTAAAAGAACTTCCAAACATTTTCCAGTAGTAGTTATGTTTGTTTTAAGGATTTTCTTATTACGGTAATCCAAAATTGACTGAATTTATGTAATTCAAGGAAATTAACTTATTTGCTCATTATGCAATGTGGAATTTGTATGATAATTATAATAGGGAATTATGTTAATCCAATTATTGAAACTTAATGTTGATGTGTGAATGTCTCTAATCAATAAATATTAAAAAAGAATCCGTGTTTTAATTGCGCATACACATACAATATACCACCAAAAGCGTGTGACTGACACTGGCTTCGCCACCTTCAGGAATTCTAAGGCTCAACTCACACCCAAAGAGCGTCGAAGAGCAGCGTAGCGGAGCGCAGTTTCAGTGTCATATGAATTTCAACTTTATTTTCATTACTATAATACTTATTGTCGCATGAGAAAGTCAAACGAGTCGCGCGGATGCCCGCGGCGCCGCGGGAATTCCGGCGAATTCCTTAGGCTCAGCTCACACCAAAAGAGCGTCGAAGAGCAGCGTAGCGGAGCGCAGTTTCAGTGTCATATGAATTTCAACTTTATTTTCATTACTATAATACTTATTATCGCATGAGAAACTCAAACTAGTCGCGCGGATGCCCGCGGCGCGGCGGGAATTCCGGCGAATTCCATAAACGGAGCCGTGCGACTGCGCGAGAAGTCCCGGAAAGTCCCGAGAATGCTCGAGCAGTCACGAGCGGCCGCTGGCAATATCCCGCTCCTCGCGCCCGCACCCCGCGCGCGTCTGTTGCGCGCGACCATTCGCATTCATGCAGTGCAACGAATATCTACGAGAAGGCGCGCGACGTCCCGCGACTTCTCGAGCAGTCGCGGGAATCCGCGCGCCTTCTCTACCGAGCGGGTCGCTGCGCTTCGCTGCCCTTCGCCGCTCTTTCGGTGTGTGTTGACCCTTAGGCTCAACTCACACCAAAAGAGCAGCGTAGCGGAGCGCAGTTTCAGTGTCATATGAATTTCAACTTTATTTTCATTACTATAATACTTATTATCGCATGAGAAACTCAAACGAGTCGCGCGGATGCCCGCGGCGCCACGGGAATTCCGGCGAATTCCATAAACGGAGCCGTGCGACTGCGCGAGAAGTCACGGGAAGACTCGAGAATGCTCGAGCAGTCACGAGCGGCCGCTGCCAATATCCCGCCCCTCGCGCCCGCTCCCCGCGCGCGTCTGTTGCGCGCAAGCATTCGCATTCATGCAGTGCAACGAATACGAGAAGGCGCGCGAAGTCCCGCGACTTCTCGAGCATTCCAGCGACTTCTCGAGCAGTCGCGGGAATCCGCGCGCCTTCTCTACCGAGCGGGTCGCTGCCCTTCGCCGCTCTTTCGGTGTGAGTTGACCCTAATTTTGATAACACAAACAATTAGTCGCCAAATAACAGAATTAGTCAGTCACTGGTTCAAAAGTTATAAGGGTTGATACATAGGTGGCTGATCTGGACAGAGCTTACCCCAGATTGGCCACCTTTTATATCTCAAAAACTAGGGCACCAGAGATTCAAATGTGCCAAGCTGGTGGGGTAAGCTTTCTCCAGATCGGCCCCTTATAAACCAGTGACCGACATTTTTTTTTGGTACCTAAATTAATATCCCTGATGGTGGTCATGCCAGCGGCTGGCAGCGACGCGGCGAGCACTTTCAGTGTGAAATAATTTTAAACTTTAACTACATACTTAAAAGACCAGTATCGCTTGAAAAGCTTGAAAAGGTCGCGAGGCCGCCCGCGGTGACGCGAGCGTCTTGTTGGTGTTTCCGCCCGCGGCTGCCAGCGGCGACGCGAGGCCGCTCGCGGCACCGCGGGCGGCTGCGCGCTCGTCGCCCCCGAATGTAGAAACTAAACTAGTCAAGAAGATACCACACGCGCGGGGTCTGGAGGTCGCGCGAGGCCGCCAAAGGCTGCCAGCAGCGACGCTGGCGTCGCCCGCGGCCGCTGCCGGCTGCTGCCATTCCGGTGTGACCCGGCCCTTATTGTAAATTGCATTGCAGGCTTATTTGTCGACACACGTATGAACTCTCCCCAATCGGGCAAATCGTCACTTCTAAATAATATTCTCTATGGGCGAGTCGCCCGAAGTTAATACGTTTGGCAGTGAATTGACAAATCCGGAAATCCATATTCGGCAACTGGCACGTTTTGAATAAAACTAAGGAATATATCGATGGCAGCAAAGTAGAAACGGACGGACGATTTTAATATTAATATGGATAGATGGAAAAGTTTCAATGACAATATGCGCGAGCAACTAAGAATACGACCCTCGTAAGAGGCGTGGCAAGTGCCCTCTGCGGTCTAGCTTATATTTATTCTAAAAGTTGTTTGCTCAGAGCAGTGGTAACGACCGCGACTTACGAGGTCGTGGGTTCGAACCCAAGCAGGCACTTTACTTCATGTAAATTATTTCATCACCACTGCTCTCAAAACGGTGAAGGAAAACATCGTGAGGAAACCGGCATGTCTTAGAACCAAAAATTCGGAGACATGAGACATCTACCAACCCGCACTGGGCCCTCGTGGTGGATTATGGCTCACTCACCGAGAGAAGTGGGCACAGGCCTGTGTCCCAGCAGTGGGAACATTATTGGCTGCTGATGATGTTGATGTTAGCTCATTAAGAAATCAATGAAAAAAAATTCCGAGGATTTTGTTCTTAAAACGGAGCTCAGTGGAGGTCCCATTCTTTTTTGCTATAAACCACTGATATACCATTTCGAAGAAAATGTAGACAGTAGGTATGCATAAAGCCCTAATGTCTGGACTTCATGACCTACAGAACTTAAAACCTAAAATGCAATTTAGAAGTAGGGTGAGATTAGAGCTTTATTCATAGGTACTGTTAACATTTTCTACGAAATCGTATCAGAGGTTACCAAAAAGAATGTCTGGACCCACCGCGCGGCCAACTCTTAAAATTTGATGACATTTTGCCAGGAATTAGTTGTAATTTGTTACAAAACACACCTCTTTTCCTGAATTTGTTACGAAAAAAGAAAACTTTTTAACAAAAAATTAAACCGCCGAAAAAACTGAAAAGCAAAAAATAATAAACCTTAAAATTTTGAGTCGGCGCTGAAAAATCAATGAACAAAGATCACTCAAAGCACCGACTCATAATTTTAAGGTTTATTATTTTTTGCTTTTCAGTTTTTTCGGCGGTTTAATTTTGTGTTAAAAAGTTTTTATTTTATATTTTTTTTGTGGCTTGAATGTACTAATAATACTTGGCAAGGTATACCCATCCAATGAAAAAAGAATTATCAAAATCGGACTACTCTGTATAAAGTTATGCGTGGTTATACATTACAATCAGTGAGTGAACAATCAATCATCCCCTGTTTTCCGACCCTTAGCGTTCGATTTTGTTTTCCAAATTTATATGGGACCACCTTGGGAGTACACCCTTTCCAATAAAAAAAGAAATAATCACAATCGGACTACCATGTACATACAAAGTTATGCGTGGTCATACATAAAAAAAAAAAAATACGCGTCGAATTGATAACCTCCTCCTTTTTTTTTTCGTCGGTTAAAAAATTAAGACGCTACGACCAAAAACAGTTGGCCGCTAGAACCGCCACTTGCCGTAGTGATCGCCCGTGATTACACAGAAAGTAAATAATGAAGATAGGCGAATGATACATCAAAAGAAAGGTCTTAATTTGTTGTACTTGTTACAAAAATAAAAATCATCAAAACTTAAATATACCAATAGTTATGCTATATTTAGTTTTCAGGTTAAGTGTAGGTACGTATCTCACCATAAAATCAAATTAATAGAGGCTAATGTGTATGGACAATTAGTTGCTAATTTGTTGCAGCAAATAAACAAGAAAAATACTAAAAAATTGGTTCAATATTTTTTTTAGAGTCGATTTTAGTAGTTGGCCGCGCGGACGGCAATTTGCCTAAAATACAATGGCGTTTATCTTATATCTTTAAACGAGCAATTCTTGTATATATATATATATAATCTGAATCTCGGAAACGGCTCCAACGATTTTCATGAAATTTAGTATACAGGGGTTTTCGGGGGCGATAAATCGATCTAGCTAGGATTCATTTTTATAAAATGTCGTTTTATTCGTGTTTTCAATGACCAACTTTATCGATAATCAACTTGAACATAAACTTATTATTTTAAACACAATTTACCAAAAAATACCGAGCAAAGCTCGGTCATCCAGATATTTTCGTTATTAATAGTAGTTTCAATCTAAGTTCTAGTACTAATCAACAGGTATCGTAGTCAAGTTTGGATAACTGTGGCGAATATAACTACAGGCTTTATATTTTAGGAGATATTCACTAAAATGAAGTACCTAGTATGAAACTGTATTAGAGTAGAGTGACCATACATTTTCATAATAAAGTGAGACTGAATCGCCATTATTGGAATGTTCGGTAGTGATATCTTATTTTTTAGGGTGAAACTCTCTAAGACATCCTATATCCTATAGCATACTTTATAAAAGTCAAATTCACAAGTCTATTAAAATTTCTTTATTCAAAATCAGCATACAGGCAAAAATCAAGTAACATAAGTCAACATTTTTTTTTTTTTTAATAAACTACCATAACATTTATAAATTAACTGAAACGAATGTAAGACAGAATGTAGACACATTTTCTTACAGGTACTTTTTTCAATTTTAGAATAATGTTAAAAATACAACATTAATTTTTGTTTATGCGAAACCCGAAACACGGGTCTAGTATTTTTATGTACCGTCATGACCCGTTACTTCGCCTGGGTTTTGACACTTTTTGTAATATATCTTCCAGATTTAAAAGTATTTCAAATCATGATGTCTAAAAAATGATTTTAGATATCTCCATCAATCGGTATTATATAATTACTCTTTCATTTTCATTGCTTATTTGCCTAAAAATTGGTCTCAAATGTGATAGGCGAAGTATTGGTACTTTTCCATAACTTCGCCTGCATCATGTCATAGCGTCAAATATTAAATTATATTTGAAATACTACTTACTACATCTAGTGTAAGCCTTTTGGGATGTGACAGATGACTATAAACTTTAAATAAAGCAAAATAGAGTATTTTTTATTTTTTTTTACTTCTGTAGGCGAAGTTAGGCAACAGTTTGAAGTTAGCTCCATACATTTGATGTATTGTTGATAGGGCTGGCAAAATTATTGTTAGTTTAACTTTCTGAAAAATAAAGGAAGGTAAATGTAAGGGTTTCTGCAAAAAAGAAAAATTCAGTTTGTTAATTATTTATATTAGTGCCAAAAAATATTTATCATAAAAACTCAGCGAAAATATTTGCTTAAATTTATCGTAATCTTAAATCTATTTAGGTACCTCAATAATTTTTTTTTAGAGATCAATACAGACTTAAATATGCCAGTCATACATAAATACAAATAGTATCAGGTAATAATTACCTTTAAACTAAAAAGTTGTATTAAACATTTATGGCAAACATAGGAACTAGATAACAATTTTTGGCTCATAATTTTTAAGTTCACATAGGTACATCAATACTTATTAAATAAGACTAGGCCAATCATAGGCTTCAGTTTCTAGCTTAATAAGAGAAAAAAAAACTTTTATCAAAAAAATGAACAGCAAAAGCATTTAACTTACATTAATATTATATTTAGACATTAAATCAGTCTCAAAATACGTCAGTCAAAAATATAACGAAAACAAAAAACACTGTCTTTAAAATAGGCTAAAAATTTATTGTATGTTGTAATTACTCAAATCAATATTAAATATGATATGACCCCTTCGAGAAATGTTTGGCTCAGGCAATACCTTAACAATATCATCTAAATGGTTCACAGTACAAATATCATCTATTGTTGGGTAAGTAAACACTGATCCTCTTTTAAACTTTGATTCCTTCACTTTTCTCACAAATTTGACCTCAGGCACGTTATCTTTCATTGATATTACTTTTCCTACGAAATGCTTTACGCTCTTTTTTGTATCAAATTTAGCCAAAATCCAGGAATCTGTTTTAAATTGATTATCAATATCCGTGAAATATTCAGTGTCCGAAATCCCGTAAGTTGTTGGTGGTTCTACGTTTTCTTGTTGGTAGTGTCTGATGAATTCGTCCATAGTTTCGTATTCTGAATCGTCCGTTTCAGCTTCATACATTTCAATGCTGGATTCACTATCGGATCTCTTCTTTTTTTGTTTGATAGGTTTGTGAGTCTTCTGCAACTTCTTTTTTCTAGTTCCCTTACTTATTATTTTTCTCTTCATAGTTTCATAGTTTGGTTTCTTTTCAACGGTATCTGTCACGTCTTCTTTTATTTCTTGTGTAATTTCTTTCAGGATTTTTCTTTTATTAGCTACCATTTCTTTTTTTATTGGGAGTAATTCCATGTGTAAGGCAGACCGCGATATTTTGACCCCTTTCATTATAAGATTTGTATTTCCTTGCTTACTTTGCGGATTTTTTTGAGACGGTCCTGCTTTGATAGTGACATCAGAGGTAATTACTATTTTCAATTTTTTGGTTTGTAGGCATTCTGGTATTTCGTTAATAAATGTCATATTTGCTTGGTCGTTTCTTGAAATTTTGCCCAAACAATGAACAGTTGATACTTGTGACGAGGATTCCTCAGTATTTTGCATGTAAGCATTGATACTCCTGATACACAAGTTATTCAAGCTATCGGGAGCTTTTGGCATCGGCGATGACTTTGACTGCAGTAATGAGCCAGAATTTGGCTGCACAGTTTTCGGACTATTGTCCTCTAACCTTTTATTATTTTTTATTGTTTTTCCTTTCTTTGGTTGAGTTGATACATCTTTGAAATCGCTTGAAGAGACCGATTTTCCCGGTGGGACATTTAGTTTCTTGTTTCGTATTTTTTTATTTGGATCTGGACTGCGTGTCTCCTGCAGCCAGTCTAATAGTGCATTGTCGATAGTATATGGCATTACCTTGGGATTTGAGCCTGGTAATTTACTAATTACTTTATCTGGGTTTAATGGTGTAATGCCAGTAGGTACTTTTAAATGCACTGATTATGTTGTGTTTTTTTTCGTTAAGTTGCTCCATTAGTTTTTTGAGTAGATCTGGGAAATGTCCCTTGTGAATTGTTGCTTCTCTTGGGTTTTTTATCTTGTAATGTAATAGAATTTCTCTCCATAGTTTTTTTAATGGGCCAAAATAGCACACGTCCAACGGTTGAGTCAAATGGGATGAATTTGGGGGTAAAAATTACAAACGTATATCATTTTCTTCACAATATGTCACAATTTTGTGATTTATGTGAGACGCCAGGTTATCTCCAATTAAAACCTTCGTACCAATTTTGGTTTTAGCCCATGGTAAAATAATACTTTCGAACCAATCTTCGAATAGAAGACCATCAAACCATCCCGATTTAGAACGGTTGAATCTGGACCCTTTAGGTCCGTTCAGTGTCCATTGTGTATATAAGTGCTCAGCTTTATATACAACGTATGGTGGAAGACATTCTCCTCCTGCAGTTATTGCAAACATTATAGATATAGCCCCCTTCGTATAATTTAACACCCTTTCGGGGTACTTGACTCCTCTTCTGAACAAACATTTTTGAACCCCAGGATTATCGGTCAAGTTTGTCTCATCGTAATTTAAAATATTCTCATTAGAGACTCCGTCGAGTGATAGCTTCAGATTTTTGAAATAATCCTCCATTTCTTCTTGGGATTTTTCTGCACGGCTCCTTTTTATATTTTGGATCACTCTGTAGGTTAAGTCTGATTTATTTCTTTTTATAAAAGTGAGTGCCCACTTTTTTCCGGGTAACTTGTTATTGAAAATGGAAAGTCTTCCATTGACCTCCAAATATCTGAAAATAAAACAGTCAAATTAGTAGGTAGTGATAAATAATTCAATATGCTTAAGGTATGCCTTAAAAACGTGCCTTAAAAATGTGTAAAACTAAAATATCCAAATTATTTTTAAGCATACTAAAAAATAAAAAAAATAAGCATACTCAAATAAATCTCTAGATATAATATAATTTGGAACATCACCTATGTACGACAATGCGCAAATCCAGAAGGGTCAAAGGACTGCCATATTCCGCGGCTGCAATTAACACTCTTTTTATATCAGCTTCCTCCTCATTAGTTAGCCGAGTTGGGCATCCTGGACTATTAGGGTGTTTATTATGTAGCTTGTCCAATAAAGTTCGACGAGGTATGCCAAAAGTTCTTTCTGCTTCGTACGAAGACATTGTTTTGTTTTTTAAAGCTTCTACTGCCAATTCTATCATATTGTTGGAATGTTTCGCAGTATATGCCCTTTTTTTGGGTTTCGTCGTTGGTTGGGTTTTTGGCATTGTCCTTCAATAGTTCTGTAACCAGTTTTATGATCTAGATGAGCTCTCACACTACGTACTTATCTAAACAACTGAAAAAGCTTTTATTAACTGAATTTATTTTTTTATCATGTTAAATACCCTAATTATCAAAGTACTTTTCAAGACGAATCAAACAAGCCCAAACTCGATGGGGTTCCGTCGTTTTATAACAGAGTTCCCATGGGTATCTTCCAGCTCCATCATCAGACCCTAAACATCATCTTGGACTAGAGTACTCAATCAAGGCAAATCAAACAAGCCCAAACGCGATGGGGTTGCGTTGGTTTACTACAGAGTTTTTATGGCCACCTTCCGGTTCCATCATCAGGTCAGCTCTATGTTATGATAATATTGCATTGTCATCTGATATACATAAGATTTGATTACAGACAGACACCAGGACAGGTGAAACTAAATAAAAGCTTGTAATAATAAAATACGAAGCAAAAAAGATACAATAAATTATAATTAACAATGTTGAAATTGACAACCCTAGGGACAGGCGAAGTTTGGCAATAAGATGGCCGCCGCTATCCCTTCAATAACATTTAATTGAATTACCACTTTTAAACGTAAATTAGATAGGAAATTCTAGTGTCATTTGAAAGCGAATTAGCTGTAGATTATAATTTAATAATAAGTTTAATCTTACCTGTTCTGTATCCCTGCATAAAACTAAAGTTACATCGCAGCCAAAAAAGAACGTGTCGTTGCTCTTGTGAAAAAAGTGCACTGGTCACCAACAACGTGAAGTTAGCCACAATTTTTCCTCAAAATCTTGCCATAGATGAAAAATACTTATTATTTAGTAACTTTACGCGAAGCCAAGCCTAAAATTGAAATGGCAACTTCAAATTATTTGAAATTAGGCGAAGATAGGTGGCACAGGCGAAGTAACGGATCACGACGGTACAGAATCTATGAAAAAAAATTCAAAACTGTATCATTAATAATCACAAAGTTATAAGCTGGTTACGATACCTAGTTGTCCACGCTAAAACATATGCAACCTAACGGAGGGCGGAGGGCCGCGCCACCCGCGTGCGCGCCGTCAGCGTCGTCTTAGGTACGCTCATTGATAATAATTTGCCACAGTGATTGTTTATGTATTAGTTGGTGATAAACATTTTCCATCACGCTTGCAGGCTTTGGACTGTCGTAATGGTCAAGTGTAGGTAGATATTATTATGTACTTTATTCGTAAATGCAATAGTACAGCTTGGCAAAAAAGAGTCTGGAAAAAATGAGGGCGCCTGCTTAGCAGGTATGGCCACCCTGTATACTAGGACTAAAAGTGATAAGATACTTGTTGTTTTAATCCACAAACACGAGATCCCGGAAATTCTCATCAGTCAAGATTTCAAGACTTGATAGGCACACTGTCTTTTACTTTCATTGTATTTAGTAGATTGCGCATTATTTCGCTGGAATAACTTTTTATCTAAGAGTGCCATCATAATAACATAATGCAAACTTATTCAGTTCAAAAAATTAATTAAATTACACTCAGGGATTGCCGATTGAACCCGATACACAAGACATAATGTTCAACAATCGCATTTGCGGCCACCATCTAGGGTATTCACAACCATTCGATGGTTGGTATGCCTGTATCAAATTTGACATGAATGATACTGAACGAATCCTGTTAATGCTGACAATTTATAGTCGACAAGAAGGCGACTTACAGCTGCTTACTGTCGGAAACTAATCGGAAGTCAGAGAGTACCTATAGCATGTCGCATTCGAAAGGTACGGGCAATATCGAATAAACTTGAACAGTTGACTAATGAAGGCGTCAGGTATGTCTATGCGGGGTACATAACATTATCACTATTCACATGACAATGAAAATGAAATAACACGCTAAAGTTTAGATTTTGTTTAAAAAGAAAAACGTGACGTAACATCATTCTTCTATTCCTTTTCGGTGCTATGATAGATTTTTTCCATTAACACTGATGTGTCAGTTTTACATTTCTTATTTATGAAAATAGTGTAAAAATCTTTCTTACACGTTTACGGCTCCCATTACAACCCGTCTCCTCAAACTATAAGTATAGGTATTACGTAGAATAGGCACCTGAAAAATAATAAATATAAATTATACTTTTTTACTGTGGTATGCGATAATAGTATTAACAAAAAAAAATACTTGGCTGTTTCGTTATAGTGTTGAACTTTTTATCTAATTGCACACAGATCAAAATCGTCTTATTCTTTCTTCCGCCAACTGTTTTGGTGTTCCTCCAGGTGTAGAAAAAATCCTTAATTGTTTTCTCCTTCATTAACAATTTTTCTAATTGTACTGTGAGATTTACCTTGAAAAAAATATAAAGACAATCATATTCATTCCATGTAGGTACATTTTTTCAATTTCAAGTATCAAACATCAAGAATTAACGTCCACGCGATTTGTCAAACTAGAAAACATAACCTCAATAATCTATTAGTAAATAAAACAATAAAATGGCTTGAAACTTATAATACCGATAAAACTTAGTATTAGAAAGGAAAAACAATGACTGGCATTGAATAAAAGATAAATTTCTTGGACCTGTCGTGTCGGCAGTTCTTTCGTAAACATTGTCAATCGGAGACAAAATTTGTTCCGCTTCAGATTTCGCCAAATTTCTTACGAAAACTTAGTATATCACAGCTCACACCACTACTCCTTATTGTTTTATTCATTTTTTATATGTTCAAAAGCATTATTATTTAATAGTTAATTAGAAATAAGTAAAATACAACTGGGAACATAACACAATGACAGATTTAATCTGTCATTGTGTTATGTTCCCAGTTGTATTTTACTTATAATTTCTAATTCATCAACAAGTAGCTAATCTGTCAGATTAGCTACTTGTTGATGATATTTTTTTTTTTTTTTTTTTTTTTTATTTATTCCTGACCATGGATACATGTCCTTCAGTCGTAATCATTAAACATACTACTCTTATTCTCAGCTAAGTACATCCCGAAACAATTAAATTTTTTCTACAGTATTCAGTAAATATCTAAATAATGAATTGAAATAAACTGTGTTGGAAAGTAATTCCTGAACGTGGCGGGGAACACATAAAAGAGTTTTGTTCTGCTATATCACTAATTTCACATTATTATACTCTTTGAATTTCACTGACAAGTAACCGTCTTTGCATGGCGAACGATTCACAATCTAACGTGTTTTATATCCGCATTTTCTTCAGAACAATAGGTACATTTGCTTTCACTGATGAATCTTAGCTTCAATGTCTTCAGTAATTACTTTAAAATATGTATTTATGTTTTTGTTGTATTCTCTTCCGTTTCATCTTCACATTCTTCATCTTCAAAGTTTTCGGGTGATTCGTTCTCAATTAGTAGCAAATCATAGATCTCGTCGTGGAATAAAGCAGCTGTTTCAATGTTAACATTTTCGTAGAAATCTGAACTGTTAACATCAATTTCTTCAACATTATTTGGTTTTTCATCCATATCTTGAATTATATTAATAAATATAAAATTACTGAAAACTTTTTGTATCTTTCCCGCCAATCACCATTTTCCTTCTCTGTTGATGATAAACAAAGCAGTGCTGCCGCCAAAAAAAAATATTTTAGTCCCAATGGTTACCACGACAGACTCTTTTTTGCCAACCTATAAGTGGTAAAATGTAATCAATGCCATTTGTTGCACCTTATGTCAACAACTTAAGGTTCAAAATGGATGAAAGTTGTTAAACATCGCATTACTGGACCACAGCAGGCTGTAAACAAATAATTTTGTACCCTTGACTATCTTTGCGTTTAAAAATGTTAATCATCACTATCTACAATAATTGGCGTAATCACTATTTACAAACTGAAGCAACTGTTCGAAACTTTCTTTTATGCACTGACGCACTGCCATGCCAGGGAAATGTTATCACCACAAACAGCTAGTTTACGTACCATCTCCGTGTAATGGACGTTTGAGTACGAGAAAGACATGATAATTTTAAATCTAAACACTAGCCCCGGGGCCTAAATGTGCGCGCGCTCGCGATCCCGTATTGTTGCGTGACGTGACTGATACGTACACATCAATCCGTAAAATTCGGGCGACTGAAGGGGGGGCGACGTCGCGCGGTCCCGCGCCTACGCCGTTATGAACTTTCGTGACCTGTGTGCAAACATATGATTGCGGATACCAACTTATAAGAGTAATTAAATATTTTTGGAACAAAATATAACATGGTGTAAAAAATATTGGAATCGATTCAGTTACTGATTCTGAACAAACTGTATTCAGGTTTCGCATATACTAAAAATAATGTCGTATAGTAATATTATTATTTTTGTGCCTGGTATAAATTCTATAGCACTAACTAAGAAAAAATCTTTAATGTTAATACTAATCGGTAGTTCAGTGAGTAAAACTGAGTGCGCTACATTGCAATTGCAGTCTTTATTTTAGAAAAAAGTTTTTGTTATTTCAGTTCTACAGTTTAGAATTTACCTTTTTCTTTTCTATAAATATTTTTAGTCAGGGGCCTATGCCGGCGTTGTTTAGATTTTAATTAACTTTGATGTTTTGACGTTTTTTGGAGTAAGGGCAAGCGCGCACTGCCATGCGTTTTGTTACCGCATAATTTGTGAAGTATGAAATGTCATAGAAGTGCGCGCTCTGCGGTGAAATAAACGCATGCGTTTTTTCCACCGCAGTGCGCGATACTTCTTATAACTCTATGCGATACAAAAAAATTGCGGTAGAATCACCGCAAATTTGCAGCGATGACTCTACCGCATGCGTTTATTTCGCTCGGCCTAAGGGCGAGCGCGTACTGCCTTGCGGTGCGTTTATTCTACCGCACGGTAGAATAAACGCAGTCACGCGCCCGCGCACTGCGGTGGAACAAACGCACGTTTTGTCATTCAAGTTACAACTACTTTATTGACATGTAAAAGTGTTTGTACAACCTACTTACAGAAATAAAATCATTCATCATTTATCATTTAACTGTGCAGCCCACACCACATGTCGTTATGAACTAATACAAGAGTCGCTATCTGTATATATGTTACGGGCAATTTGATAAGTCCGGGCACTATTTATAATGGCCGGTCTGTATTCAATTATTCATAATGCCCGACTCAGTTGGGCAATGTGATTAAAACAGCATAATTAATCACTTTTCCCGGCCATTATGAATAATGCCCACCCTATCTTGGGTAAAGTAATAAAATAGGTGAACTGTAGTATTATATGAATTTCTTGGTTGTCTATTGTTTACCCGAAGATCATATACCATAATCATCATATTCCCGAATTTCATTGACCCGAATCACTTTGCCCGACGCTCTTGGACATTATTAATAATGCCCGGTCTTTATTAATAATGCCCAGTTAATCACGTTGCCCGTAACATATATATCTATACTAATATTATAATGCTGAAGAGTTTGATTATTTGAACGCACTAATCTCAAGAACTACTGAAAACATAATTAATGTTTGGTGGTAACCCATTTATCGAGGAAGGCTTTAGACTGTAACATCACGCTACGGCCAATAGGAGCGGAGCATCAATAAAAAATGTTACAAAAAACGGAGGAAAGTTATTCCTTTTGAGAGCTGTGCTGCGTAAACGGTTACAATAACGTAACAATTATTTATGACGAAATTGTTCCTATTGAAAAATTCAACAAAAAATTTCACGACGGCATATGTCTATCTTTTAAGGTTGGCTCACTATAGCATTTTTAACTGTATTCAAATCATAAAGCTGACGAGGGGAGTCGGGGCTGCAAGAAATTTAACGCGGACAAAGTCGCGGGCAGAAGCTAGTCTTATAATAGTTTGTTAAGAATTGCTGGTCCTGAAATTCTGCGATTGACTCTCGCACCGCCACCGCAGTCGCCGGACAAACGCCAAGTAACGACATATCTGTGTCGCAACCCAACAGCAACTGAGCGTGTCTCAGTGCGTTTATTTCACCGCAGTGCGCGGTAGTTCTTAGAAAACTATGTGATACAAAAAAAATTGCGGTCGCGAGCGCGTCGCGAGCGCGCTGCGTGAGCGTCGCGTTTAGCTGCCCTGCGGCGCGCGCGCGGCGCGCACGCGGCGCTCGCCTTGGCGTTTAACCCCCTTCAGCCAAGTCAGTCACAATTTGGACATTTTTCATTTCAAAATCCACACTAATATTATAAATGCAAAGTAACTCTGTCTGTGTGTCTGCCTGTCTAGACCGCTTTCCTGCTAAAACTACTGAACCGATTTAAATGAAATTTGGTACTCAGATAGTTTAGAGCCTGAGAAAGGACATAGGCTACTTTTTATTCTGTGACTTTGTCTGCGTCCGCGATAAACGACATTTACACAGAAGAAGTCGCGGGCAGAAGCTAGTCTTTTATAAATAAAGTGCTGATTTCTTCCTACACCTTTTTTTTGCAATACGATCACTATACTCCTTTGTAGTCATGTCCCATATCGCAGGACGATTCTGTATTTTTAGGATAAAGCTTTCGATATTAATTTCACTCGGTGACTCTATTTTTAACGTGTGTCAACACAACACTGCCCACCATGTGACTGACCGAAACAGTAGCAATATACAACAAAATATACAACAAGTTACCAGAATCCATAAGGACAGAGAAAAAAGCCATCTATTTACTAATAAATTAAAAAAGCTGCTGTTAAGCAAATGTTATTATAGTGTCAACGAATTTTTAAATGATAAATCCCTGATATTAGTTTAGAAAAGTCAAAAGCATGTATTTCATCTATTTTTAATTACTATTTTAGAATAAGTTACATTATAAGATAATCAATAGGTCCTCCTCTCTACCTACTGTATTTTCCTTTGCTGTGCCCGACAGGGTCCACAATTGTTTCTAAATAAAATGTTTAACCACCTAAGCATATACATTGTGGAATGCAATAAAGTATTGAGTATTGTAGCGGGCGAAGGGGTAAGAACGCGACTCGAGCGCCGCAGGGCAGCTATACTCGACGCTCACGCAGCGCGCTCGCGACGCGCGCGCGGCGCTCGCGCTACTCACACGCCCGAGGATCGCGCACGCCTAATGTGGGGTCAGCCTGACAAGGCTAATGTTTATGGACATTATGTTGCTAATTTGTTGCAGCAAATAAACAAGAAAAATACTAGAAAATAGGTTCAATAATTTTTTTAGAGTCGATTTTAGTTGTCGCTCGGACGGCAATATGCCTAAATTACAATGGAAACTCCATTCACAAAGGTTACTCAGTTCATAAAGGCCTAGGAACAAAAAAAAAACAGAAAAAGTAATTCCTACAGCTTTATGAACTTACAGGGTTGTGTTGATGATTATAATTCTGTAACTACATGTCTTACAGCCGCGAATAATATTTTAATCAACATACAACCTAGCACTGGCTTGCAAATTGCAAAAAACGTCAGAAAATTTGAATTTCGCGGGTTGCTTGGAGCATTCACCTTAAACCATTTTATCTTTCTGAATATTGGATCTAGGAATTTGCGACTTTCACTGTTAGTGTTTCTCAAATTCCTTCGTAATGTTGACGCAGTCGTTTTTCTTTTACGACACTATGTCCGAGCAGTTGAAACGGTTACGTTTTTGCGTCGCGGGGATGGTCGCGGGTTTAAAAAACTTCGCTTCGTTGAAACCTTTTCCTCCAGAGCTAAGAGCGAAGCCACACAGCGCATTGCGATGTCTGTGCAGTGATAGTGTGATAGTGCGAACCACAGTGCGTTGCACACGAAGCACGCTTTACGGAACTAGCTAGACAGACGAAACGGATGGCATGTTGCGGTGCGACGCCGACCCTGTGGCCGAACGTCGCTCGGAGCGATATCGATTTTGAACTCTAATCTCATCATACTTTGTTATTTATCAATGCAATACTGTTCTCGCCAATGATATTTTAATAAACAGATATGTTATACACGTACAAAACAAGCGAAAAAAGTGTTCCGCGCAGCAGCGGCAGCACACATACACACTTTTCATTCATTTACGATTCACAAACAAGTCAACATTATAGAAAAGGGACGGCTTGATAAAACCAAAAAGAAAAAAAGAGACAGTTAGTGTTATCAGTTGCGCTTGAATGTAAACAAACATTAGTCTGGCCACAATCTTGTTGGCCAATCACAGCATGTTGGCATCATAGACTAAAAATTTAACGAGACAGAAGGTACAAACCGCACGTACAACATTTGTATACGCGGTTTGTACCTATAACAACTCATAGTCAGGACTAGGTTTGTAGGTGAGAAATAAAACACGAGATAAAAGAAAAAAAAATGTATTGTGTAATAAAAACAATCATACACCTTCGAAAAGATTCAATTTATTTCTTTTCTGTCTCTTAGACAGTTTCTTTATTTCGGGATTATTTTTATGAGCGGAATGGAGGCGAACTGTTGTGTATTTATCAATTATTGTTTTAATTAATTGTATCCGATGATTAAAAAGAGGTGCCTGTTGTTTGGAATGTTCCAAAAGTGAGTCAAATATATTGGAATTTAAAAAAGTTTTTAAAATAAGACATTTTAGTTTCTCTATATCTTGATTGTTAACAAAATGGGTACCATGTTCATTTAAATGAGATTTTATAACTGTTTCAGATTTTAAGCATACTGCAAACAAGTTTTCTGATGCATAACATAATCCTCCCATGTCTCTGATTGTGTGTTTATTATTTTTAAATGGTGATGAAATTTATTGAACTCAAATGCGTTTTAGTGTATAATTTACTGTAGTTGTGTAATTTGTATGTTAATTCAGATACAAGTTAGTGGAATTTCCACTAGATCTGGTGGTTTAGACTTACTGTTTAGCGGGCAAATTTTGGTTATAGTGGCTAGTGGATTTTTCTAGTGGCTTTGGTTGCTTGTCTTAGTGGTAAGGTATGACATTCAACCACTAGAATGATTAACATATTGTCGGGAAATAACACGAACGTTTACGTTATAAGTGTATATTTTTTATGTGTAGGCAACACTGAGAACTAAGGTGGTTGTTTTCGGGATTCCCCAAAAAAAGTTTGTCAATTTCTTGAATAATTTTGATTATAGACTTTATTTGTATGAAGACTGGGTCAAGTTTGATTTGAATCAAAAATGTTTGTTTCCTATGCATGCACAAAAATTTAAATACAACGGACAGTACAATACAGTTCGCAGTTGGTGTTGGATGTTTTACTTGTTTTGGTTTATCTTGTAAAACGAATATGCCTAAACCAGAATACACCCAAAAGTTCCGTGAAAGTTGGTTACGTGACTCAGATTTAAAGGACTGGTTAGAAGTGGTGGAAAGTACTACTGGGTCCAGTTACTAAGTGCAAATTGTGTAGTTCAATTCAAGTTGTACCTCATTCTAACGCTGACGTAGAGCGATTATTTAGTATGATGAACGTTATCAAGACAAAGCACAGAAACCGAATGAAGTTAGATTTGCTATCTTCAATTTTCACAGTTCGTGCTGGTTTAAAACGCGAAGGAAAATGCTGCAACAACTATATATTGCCCAATAGCGTAGTACAAAAAATTGGGAGCAAGGAAATTTATTCTGTAAAAACAGAAATCATAGAAGAAGCGATTCTTCCGAAGATTTTTTTTTGTACTTATCAAAAATAAACTATAATTTTATAATAAATTTAAAATTTATCTGTTTGGCATAATATATTAGTGGTTTTCTGGTGGTTTGAGGGATCGCCAAATTTAGTGGTTTTCTGGTGGGTTACGATACCACAATTTGTGGTTTCGGTAAAATAAAGTTGGCAACACTGCACGAAGCACGCTTTACGGAACTAGCTAGACAGACGAAACGGATGGCATGTTGCGGTGCGACGCCGACCCTGTGGCCGAACGTCGCTCGGAGCGATATCGATTTTGAACTCTAATCTCATCATACTTTGTTATTTATCAATGCAATACTGTTCTCGCCAATGATATTTTAATAAACAGATATGTTATACACGTACAAAACAAGCGAAAAAAGTGTTCCGCGCAGCAGCGGCAGCACACATACACACTTTTCATTCATTTACGATTCACAAACAAGTCAACATTATAGAAAAGGGACGGCTTGATAAAACCAAAAAGAAAAAAAGAGACAGTTAGTGTTATCAGTTGCGCTTGAATGTAAACAAACATTAGTCTGGCCACAATCTTGTTGGCCAATCACAGCATGTTGGCATCATAGACTAAAAATTTAACGAGACAGAAGGTACAAACCGCACGTACAACATTTGTATACGCGGTTTGTACCTATAACAACTCATAGTCAGGACTAGGTTTGTAGGTGAGAAATAAAACACGAGATAAAAGAAAAAAAAATGTATTGTGTAATAAAAACAATCATACACCTTCGAAAAGATTCAATTTATTTCTTTTCTGTCTCTTAGACAGTTTCTTTATTTCGGGATTATTTTTATGAGCGGAATGGAGGCGAACTGTTGTGTATTTATCAATTATTGTTTTAATTAATTGTATCCGATGATTAAAAAGAGGTGCCTGTTGTTTGGAATGTTCCAAAAGTGAGTCAAATATATTGGAATTTAAAAAAGTTTTTAAAATAAGACATTTTAGTTTCTCTATATCTTGATTGTTAACAAAATGGGTACCATGTTCATTTAAATGAGATTTTATAACTGTTTCAGATTTTAAGCATACTGCAAACAAGTTTTCTGATGCATAACATAATCCTCCCATGTCTCTGATTGTGTGTTTATTATTTTTAAATGGTGATGAAATTTATTGAACTCAAATGCGTTTTAGTGTATAATTTACTGTAGTTGTGTAATTAGTATGTTAATTCAGATACAAGGTACTTGTTTATGAAATAAATAAATGAAATGAAATGAAATGTGACCAATTTGTGGAACCACAATTTTTCATTGGTATATTATAGAGCATCAACACAGATTTCACACTTAATCATTTTAGATAATTTTCGTGCAATCCAACCAGAAATATAACCTGTTATTTGTTGAATTGACTCTGAACAATTTTCACTATTCAACATTTCAGAAAGAATATTAATATTGTTTTCACAATTTTTGTCATTAGATGTAGGAATACCTAAAATATTTTCAGTTTCGTCTAAATCTAAAGCACGAAGTCCCGATGATGAATTAATGTTTTCGATTCCCGATGATGAGCATGTAAGAATAGGGATATGTTCCATAGGAATGCAATTTCCACTAAAGGAGCTGCGTAATTCTATGTGATTGAACAATTTTTTGTACAATCCTTTAAATTGTACTGTGTTTGGATTATTATTATAACCACCTTGTCGCCTGAGAATACCAAAAAAGTTTTCTAAATGGTCTTGACTTAATCGGTAAGTTGCGATGTACTCTAATGCTGGTGTCTGTCCTGTAAATGTTGCTGCAGTTACATAAGTGGTGAAAAGATGTTTTAAACTTTGAATGCAAATCAAAAAAACCTAAAAAGCCAGTTTTAGATTTGCATTCAACTATGGGTTTTTTGGATATGGTAATTATAATTCTGTCTCTTGTTACAAGCTTTTTTTTATTGGAAATTCGTAATGTCAATATATATTCCTTTGCCTTCTCCAAAAAAACTAAAATTTGCGCAGAATTATTTACACTAATGGGTTTTATAAAATCATATTTTCCTGATGACCTGGAATTTAAAATATCAAATAAATCATTGAAGATTGAGACAAACTCTACGGTTGGTGCTGTATTTCTAATTTTGGATGATACTATCAATTGATCACAGAGTTCTAAAGCACGGGCTATACTTCTGCTAAATAGCTGTGTGGCTAACTTAACTTTCATTATTTCATTTCGAAAGTTTATATGTCGTTGTGAGAGTTTATTAGCAAAATTTAAGCCTTGACTAGTTTGAAGTTGATTCAAAGCAACAATTAAACTCCATCTAATTTCTTTATTATTATCCCCGAATATAACTTTTTTTGCCTCGAAGGTGTTGCGAACTAATTTTATCATATGGCATGGGTCTAAAAATACAGCTACTTCAATGCCACAATCAGGATGTAAAAAAGTAGTTTTTAAATTACTTGGTGTCTTTAAATAACAACCTAAAAGTTCAGCCGCAGCTAAGTTACTTGGACAACCATCAAATGTAACCGCCACAACATCAGCACCAGAATCGTAACATTTACTTATACAAGTATTAATTAAATTTGCCCGCGTTTCTGCTGATAGACTTTTTACAAAAAAGTAACCTACCGGCAACTTCCAGCTTTCATTAAGACCAACTAAAATGAAAACGTACACCTGAGTTGCAATATCATTGCTGAGGCTAATATCAATACCGAAATCAACAAGACCGTCAGTTTTTTTACCAGTCCAAATTGTTTGATGCCTAAGCGCCATTTCATCTGCTATGAGGGTACATAATAGGTGTTTACCAGATAAAGCACTCTTCTTTGCCAAAATATCAAAAGCTTGATGTGTGAACCCCGGCGAACAAGAAGTATTTTCATACCACTTTGCTAACACTCGTGGATGTGGCAAAGCAGTATCAAACGTACTTCTTACATATTTGTAAGCGGCAGAAGAATAAAAATTCAGAGTGAGTGCAAATTTTCTGAGAGCGGGGGGATACTTTTCGCGATACGATTTCTTTGATTTTTTTTTTTAAGTATATTCTATTTATTAAATCTAGGACTTCAGTCTTTAAGTTAAGTTGCAAAAATTGTTCTTTAGAAATGTAATCCTTTGTCTTTAAATCTCTTAATATCACGCCTACGGTGGCCACTCGTTTCTTTAATCTTTTTGTTGAGCAAGCACTTTATTCTTTTTCTGTAACAGTTTCTTTTTTACTGTTAATTCGTATACGCGTTTTTTTAGTGCGGCTTTTCTGGGTGTGTCTAAAAATCTTCCATGTCCGGTATGCTAACCTTGTCGAGACTTGTCGGGGAGTTCTGAATATTTATATTTATGTGTTCCTGAGAAATAGAACAAACTAAGTTAAATACAGGCGACGTTATATAAAGGGAAACTCGTAGCGAGAATAATGTTTACAGTTTCACTTAAAATGCCAGAACAATTTCAACTCGAGCAAATCGGCGCTTAGTGGCTACGGTATAATCATTTTTAAAATGTTTAATTACCTCTATAACAGGAACAGCATTCTTTTTGAGAAGTATTCGACCTTTGTTCGAAGTATATATATCAATGGCCTTGAAGTGATTGCTACATATTCTACTGCTTTTTGAAGCCATCCAATCTGATTCATATCTTTGTTTACGAACAATTGCGATCAATTCTTGGTGCCGGACCTCATTGGTAGGAAACCTTAACGATGAAAAGGCAAACGGAAAAAAAGCAAAGGGAATAGATAAACTCGCTGTTGTCGCACTGTTTAATTTCTAATTAAGTATGTAAATCATTACATAAAACAAAATGATTAAATAATACAAGGTTAGAAAAAATGAAAACATCTGTGAGGTAACGATGACTTTACTGCCTACGATATTCGCATCTGTACTTTTATTCTATGTTCGGAGTAAATGCGTCCTTGTCTTACTCACGAAAAAGAAATGTATTTCCATTTCTTTCTTTCTTGTAACCTCCAAATATCAGAATATATTATTAGGAAAATCATTGAAATATATGAATAAATCGAAGTATATTGCATACATACTTGTGATATGAGATCCCTTGTGTTTTATTAACTTTTGTGTCATAATTGGTACACTTTCTAAATACACAAGATGGCATTTTTTTATTTTTTTTGTCTGCACGTATAACTCGTCGCCATGCGTGACGCAGACTAAAGGCACAAGGACCCAATTAGGTCCTTTTCGAGTCTTCAAGATTGCGCGCTCATAACATATCTGTGCATTATATTGTTGCCTCTGCTGACCCGTAACCCAATTATTTGACTTACCTTCCTTACTATATTTTTGTATTCCTGAAAAAGGAAACATGGGAGCACAATTATTTTTAATCTGTCGCTGTCATTGATATACAGCAAACATATTTACAGTTTCTTTTTCTTTAAATTGAAAAGCTAATTACTTACTAACATTTTTTTTATTTAATACTTTCTAAAACATTTATAAATTTTCTTAAAGTCTCTTTATTTGTCTCATACATAATTTCATTCTGTTTCCCATTTTTATTTAATGTCGACATGATCAACTGTAGTAGTGGATATTTCAACGTTTTCAATTCACTGGTACCAATAACAAATTTCAAAAACCAATCAAAATCAACAACTGTATCGCAGTAACTACTGTTGTAGTGGTTAAGAGCTGCATGGAGAACCTCAGACTTGTTTGTTTCTAGTAATTCATGAAAGCATTTAAGTTTTTCTTGTGGCCACCCCTTGCTGTTTATTACATCTTTAATATTTTGTAAATCATAATTACAATCGGAAATAATTGAGATTAAATCCTGTTTAGCCAGTTGTATCACATCAGCATCTATGTAAGATGATAATGAATCAGGTGATTCTGTATAATACAACTTGGTCAAGATTTGTTGTGATACCTGAAACAAAAATAAATTCACAACAATGGTAATGATAATTATTTTAATCTTATGTGTATCAGCTGTGATTGTGATGTGATTACCTTTAAAAGAATTAAAATGAATAATAATTAATTTGCTCCTGGTTGGCCAGTGTTAAATTAGGATCATTAGGTGTAATTATATAAAACCAGATTTGTGACCAATTATTGCTAAACAAAACTGTGGTACTTTATAATAACTTCAAAAAGGTATAAAAAACATTTATTAAAACTTTTGGGTTATTTTATACAAATATTGAAGAGAAAAACTCATATTTACAAGAATAAAACTTAAAAAGTAGTAAAGATATCAGCAGCTGATACATCCCTAGGTTGTCGTCCGACTTCGCAGCTGGTGTACATCATGGAGGCCATATTTTTTATCTTAAATCAATGAAACAAAATTATTACTTTTTATAAACATGTATCTTCTATATGAACCTCAATCAGAAGCGATATTTTCATTTTAACAAAATTTTTTTCAAACAATCGTAAAAAAACATGACTTACTTTCACAGCCCTCTAAAAATGCATTTTTTTTTGTTTTCTTTAAAATGAGGTTCATATAGAAGATACATATATAAAAAAAGTAATAATTTTCAACCGACGAAAAAAAACGGAGGAGGTTCTCAATTCGACGCGTATATTTTATGCATAACTTTATACAGAGTAGTCCGATTTTGATAATTATTTTTGTGTTGGATAGGGTATACCTTGCCAAGTATTATTAGTACATTAAAGCCACATATAAAATAAAAACTTTTTAACAAAAAATTAAACCGCCGAAAAACTGAAAAGCATAAAATAATAAACCTTAAAATTTTGAGTCAGCGCTGAAAAATCAATGAACAAGGATCACTCAAAGCGCCGACTCATAATTTTAAGGTTTATTATTTTATGCTTTTCAGTTTTTCGGCGGTTTAATTTTTTGTAAAAGTTTTTGTTTCATTGATTTCAGATAAAAATTATGGCCTCCATGCTGTACACCAGCTGCGAAGTCGGACGACAACCTACGAGATGTATCAGCTGATATATTTACTACTTTTTAAGTTTTATTCTTGTAAATATGAATTTTTACTCTTCAATATAGGTATGTATAAAATAACCTAAAAGTTTGAATAAATAATATTAATTTTTTATACCTTAAAATAATTGATGAAAATCTGCTTGAAAACGGCCGTCTTCACGTATTTCCCCCCTTAATACATTTGGTTCTAAATAAATTGGATGAAAATACAAAGATGGGCTATTTATTTTACTTACATTTTGGAATGCTTCAAGAGATTCTAGTTCAAATACTTTATCCATCTAAAGTTAGTTTTATTATTTCACACGACTCTTCTTTCGTACGATTCGAATCCAAATGAAGTTTATCTGGAAATTAGGTAACGTTGAAATCTACGAGAAACTGAGGCTTAATATCATTAAACAGTTGGCGACAAATACGATACCGACCCAAATGAATGATTGGCAATGGCAATGTCAGTATTGTCAATGTCAACCAAGTAGAGATGAGGCGTATATACTAGAACAGGGAACAACTACTACAGGGAATAGGTATGTAAAGAGACTAGGTTGCACCTATTCCAACTTTTAAAATACTAGATCCACCTAGTCTCACTGTGCCTACGCAGTACACAGCACCCGCGCCGCGGTCCGCGCGAATCGAAGTACCGACTACGCGGCGAAGCGAGATAGCAGCATAGTCATAGCTCATTCATGTTTGTCAAAATCATTCGTGTGCATAAAAGTAACATGACACGCACTGTGTTGTGCTAAAATATATACTGTCCTTTTTTAACTACACTATTCCGCAGTCCTTCCATCCTTGTCTGTCGGACTACTCTCGAGACTCGATATTAGTCCGGAATAGGAGGAATTTATAGAATAAGTACTTTGACAATACTCGATACTAATGAAGACTATGATGATGCAGTCTAGTATCAAAAACGGACTCATGCGAATGTGATCTCGCTTGACTCGACGTCGCAAACACGTACTATCGGACTTATTTAGTGATCGGTTTTTGTAACGAAATTTTGATAAATCATTAAGAACATAGATCTATTTTTATTGTGACATTAATTAATTTGTTTATTGGAACGAAGTTCCTTATGACGCGTTGCGAAAGGGGGCTAGACGGAATTAAGAGAAAAAGTTGTAACGACACTTTTTAACCGATTCAAAAAAAAAGGAGGTGGTTTCTCAATTCGACTGTATATATTTTGTTTTGGAACGTAGGAGAGAGAGAGAGAGAGAGAGAGAGAGGGAGAGACAGGGAGAGAGAGAGAGCGAGAGAAGGAGAGAGAGGGAGAGAGAGAGTGAGATAATACTTTTGTTGAGTGTATACAGGTTTTTTGTACATAATAAATAATAATAAAAAAAATATGAATCCTGGAAAGGAACTTCGTTCCATCCGGGTGTCCCTTGACGGGTCCACCCTTTATGGCAGAATTTTTTTCGTCATAATATTATTTTGCATAACAGCGGATGGTATAAACTTCATTTCGCAGAAAATCGTTTGGCATACACTCATTTATCATACATTCACAACGCATAATTTTATAAGTCAGAATCATTTTTAGGCATAAATTTTATTCCATAATAATTAAAGAGTAGAACCATCATATCGCAGAAAGTTCGCAGTCAGAATCGTCTCTTGGCATAATTTCATATCGATAGTTATTAAAAGGCAGAACTATCATATCTCAGAAACTTTAAACTTAGAATCATCTTTTAGCATACATTTCATAATTATCGAAGAAGCATGCAGCATGCAAACAAGCATGCAGCATGCAAACAAACATGCAGCATGCAAGCAAGCATACAGCATGCAAGCAACCAAGCATACAGCATGCAAGCAACCAAGCATGCAGCATGCAAGCAAGCATGCAAGCAAGCATGCAGCATGCAAGCAAGCTTACAGCATGCAGGCGAGCATGCAACATGCAGCATGCATGGTTTCTGTTACGGCTTCGGCGCTGCGGGGCTCCGGCGGTCCCACGCGAGCTCATCGTCGCAGATGGTTCTTCGCCGGCTCCTGCTCCTCAGCTCGCGGGCCGCCTCGCCACTCCGCGTCTACGCGAGCTTAAATTACACTCTAGGGGTAGGGCAGACAAGACTACGTGGAGTCGGTTCTGCAGCGATTCGTTTCTGTCAATAATTTTTGCAGCACAACATATACTGACTTTTTGAGACACTATTTCATTTTATTTAAGGTTAAAATGCAATTTAATAGAAATGAAAATATGCCTAACAAAATTATTCTAAATGAAATTCTGCCATCTTCATAGTATGCCAAGTGAAATTATGCCAAATAATCATTGCTCTAAACAAATGTTATGCTAAACGAAGTTATGCGGAATTTTAAGTCTGCCAAAGGTAATTATGCGAAATAAAATTCTGCCCTCTTAAAAGTATGCCAGCGTAAAGTCGAGCATATAAACATTCGGCCAAACAATGATTATGCTAAACATTTTTTATGCCTTACAAATATTCCGATACAAATGATCCGGCTACCACAATCACCGAAAACTGGACCTGGCAACCTACAACACGCGCACACTCCGGACCGACGAGAAGATCGCTGAACTTGAGGAAGAATTGAGCAGGTTACGATGGGGCATAGTAGGGTTATCTGAAGTCCGAAGACAGGGGGAGGACTCGATAATCCTAAATTCTGGAAGCCTGCTCTATTTCCGGGAGGGCGACCAGCAGTCCCAAGGTGGTGTCGGGTTTATCGTCCATAAGTCCCTTGTAAGCAACGTTGTGAAGATCGAGAGTGTGTCGACCAGGGTGGCGTTCCTTATACTCAGAACATCCGCAAGGTATTCGCTGAAGGTCATACAGGTGTACGCCCCGACCTCGACACACCCCGACGATGAGGTGGAGACCATGTATGAGGATATTTCCAGAGCCATGCATGGTGCCAAATCTCACTTCACCGTTGCCATGGGGGACTTCAACGCGAAACTGGGCAAGCGAAGCGATGATGAGTGCGAGTGGGGCAATTTGGAGTTGGACGTCGGAATCACCGGGGTCACCTACTGGCTAGTTTTATGGAGAAGGAAGGCCTCTTTATGATGAATTCCTTCTTCAAAAAACGCAAGCACAGGAAGTGGACCTAGCAGAGTCCTGACGGTGCAACTAAAAATGAGATTGACTTCATTATGTCGACGAAGCAGCACATATTCAATGATGTCTCTGTGATCAACGCGGTGAAAACCGGGAGTGATCACCGCATGGTAAGAGGCACATTGAATATCAATATCAAGCGGGAAAGATCTCGGCTGATGAAGTCAACGCTCCGTCTAGCACCGATCCAACTTCAGAACCCCGAGAGCTTTCAGCTCGAACTCCAGAATCGTTTTGAGTGCCTAGGGAGCTCCGTGGACGATTATAACGATGGGTTTGTGGAAACTGTCCATACGGTCGGGTCTCAGTTCTTCAGGACCCGCCGAACTAATAGCAAAAAGAAACTCTCAGATACAACATTACAGCTCATGGAACAGAGGCGCGAAATGATCCTGCAGTCTTCAGAAGCTGCACTCGAGTACCGGCAGCTAAATAGACGGATCTCTAAGTCCTTGAAACGCGACCTTCGCCTCTTTAATACGGAACGTATTAGAGACGCGATAGAGCGGAACAAGGGCTCCAAAGTATTTGCAAGAGATCTGTCTATTGGGCAGAGTCAGCTTGCCAAACTGAAGACCGACGACGGCAGAGTCGTGTCCGCCAAACCTGAGCTGTTAAGAGAGATCGAGAAGTTTTATGGACAGTTATACACGTCCACCAGAAACCCCGTTATGAATCTGGCTAACGACCCGAGAGCTAGATTGACTCGACACTACACTGAAGATATCCCGGACGTCAGCTTGTACGAGATTAGGATGGCTCCGAAGCAGCTTAAAAATAATAAGGCGCCGGGTGATGACGGAATTACGGCCGAGCTTCTGAAGGCCGGCGGAAAACCCGTTCTAAAGGCCCTTTAGAAGCTATTTGATTCCGTCATACTCGAGGGCAAAACGCCACAGGCATGGAACAGAGGTGTGGTGGTACTTTTCTTTAAGAAGGGAGACAATACCCTACTTAAGAATTATAGGCCCATCTCACTTCTGAGCCATGTCTACAAGCTGTTTTCAAGGGTCATCACGAACCGTCTCGCGCGCAGGTTTGACGACTTCCAGCCTCCCGAACAAGCCGGATTCCGTAAAGGCTTTAGCACCGTGGACCACATACATACGCTGTGGCAGGTTATACAGAAGACCGAAGAGTATAACCTGTCTCTCTGCTTAGCGTTTTTGGACTACGAAAAAGCCTTCGATTCGATCGAAACCTGGGCTGTACTGCAGTCTCTCCAACGGTGCCAGATTGACTATCGGTACATCGAAGTGCTGAAGTGTTTGTACGAAAACGCCACTATGTCAGTCCGGCTCCAGGACAGAGCCTCGAAACCTCCCTCTCCTCTCCTCGAGCCTCCTGCAGCGAGGGGTGAGACAGGGAGACGTCATCTCTCCGAAACTGTTCACCGCTGCACTGGAGGATGT
The DNA here is from genome assembly GCA_932294355.1 of Aporophyla lueneburgensis. Classification (NCBI taxonomy): domain Eukaryota; kingdom Metazoa; phylum Arthropoda; class Insecta; order Lepidoptera; family Noctuidae; genus Aporophyla; species Aporophyla lueneburgensis. Next base: position 11,052,834 of record OW028746.1, on the reverse strand, counting down.
CTTCAAGGTTCTGGACTGGAAAGGGGCTGGCATCAACATCAATGGCGAGTACATCACTCACCTTCGATTTGCTGACGATATAGTAGTCATGGCTGAGACTATGGAGGACCTCAGTACAATGCTCGATGACCTCAGTAGAGCTTCCGAAAGAGTGGGTCTTAGGATGAACATGGACAAGACAAAGGTCATGTCCAATGCTCATGTGATACCCACTCCAATGAAGATCGGAAGCGCTACACTCGAAGTTGTGGACGAATATGTGTACCTAGGACAGACTGTCCAGTTAGGTAGGTCCAACTTCGAGAAAGAGGTCAATCGTCGAATCCGACTCGGCTGGGCAGCGTTCGGGAAGCTACGCGGTATATTCTCGTCCCAATTACCGCAGTGTCTCAAGACAAAAGTCTTTGACCAGTGTGTGTTGCCAGTGATGACATATGGTACTGAGACGTGGTCGCTCACAATGGGCCTCATAAGAAGGCTCAAAGTCACCCAAAGAGCAATGGAGAGGGCTATGCTTGGAGTTTCCCTACGTGATCGAATCAGAAATGATGAGATCCGTAGGAAAACCAAGGTTACCGACATAGCCCGAAGAATTGCCAAACTTAAGTGGCAGTGGGCAGGGCACATTGCTCGCAGAACAGATGGCCGATGGGGTCGGAAGGTTCTGGAGTGGCGACCGCGTACTGGAAGACGTAGCGTTGGAACGCCTCCCACAAGATGGACCGATGACCTGGTGATGGCTGCAGGAATGCGTTGGATGCGAGAGGCACAGAACAGGTCGAGGTGGCGGTGCTTGGGGGAGGCCTATGTCCAGCAGTGGACGTCTTTCGGCTGAAATGATGATGATGATGACAAATATTCGTTTAAATAAGATTATGCCAAGTGTGTTATGCCAAATAAAATTCGGAGCATCAAGTTTCTGCCAGATAGAGGGAACCCGTCCCTTGACACCTCTCAAGTTTTGTTTTAAAAAATGGCTCACAAAAAAAGAAGTGTCGCTTGTGATCATTTTACGGACAAAGGCCAACATGTTTTAATTTTATGTTGATAGTCCTAAGCCTGCGGAAATTATGAAGGTACAATTTATTACTGCTGACGTACGAATCTACGCGTATCGGTGGTACGCAAAGACTAAGCATCTATAAAGTATGCGTATTTCACGGACTAGGTGGAATAGGTATTTGGATCTAGTATTTGTACGGACTTGGACTAGGTGCACCTAGTACAAAATTTACCTAGTACGACCCATCTCTACAACCAAGTCACCAAGTGAACCTCTTTGAGGGATTCTGGCGGGAACTTTAAAAAAGAGCGGTCGAAAATTTTCGTAAATTTTCATTTTTTATTAAATATTTTCTAGTTTTTTTGATAGTAGTTAATAAAAAACAATTGCGCTAGGTGTACAAAGCTAAAATATGGTGGGAAATGAAGGGGGCGGGGATAACCCGCCCACTTCACATAAACGTCCTCGGCCTGAGGCCGGAGACAAAGAACTCAGACGTACATAGAAGCACAGTTCTTAAGGATTATTCGTGCCGATTCTACTGGGGACATGTCCCCATGGTTAGTTCTCGCTTAGTGGCGCTGACGGCAGAATCATTCTCGCGCTCACTCACTCTCGTATTCTCGCGCTCACTCACTCTCGTAGGCTCAAGCAACGAATTCAGATGCCGGCCCGCACCCCGCACCGCAGCGCGACTGCAGCGCTGCCCAAGCGGCTGTTTGGGTCGCCTTAAGTTTGTCTTCAAACCGGCCATAAGAACTGTGCTTCTATGTACGTCTGAGTTCTTTGCCGGAGACGCAGGGACTGGGATGGACTGTGGTGATGGCGGCGGCGGTGAGCTTTCTGACTATTCACCTTATTTAAAACCAGACTATAAAAGACTATATCCAGAAAATGCCACTTATGTAGACTTTAAAGTGTTCATTGAAGCTTCAAATAATAAGGATAGAATAGGCAATAAGAGCCCTATCTATCTCAATCATATATTCTCCAGCGAAATAAAAGGGGTGACGGCTATACAACGAATAAACGCAAATAAAATAGCAGTAATATTTAAACAGTATAATACGGCCAATAACTTTATTAACAACAGCGCTTTTCTTAACAAATATGGCTTGAAAGCATTTATTCCGGCTGCGCAAATAGAAAAAAACAGGTATAATTAGATTTGTACCAGCAAACATTTCGGACAAAGAACTATACTCCAAACTATCATCAATATATGAAATAATAGCTGTAAGAAGATTCACCAAGAAGGTAGGACAAGAGCGAGTACCACTACAAACAGTTAGCATTACTTTTCTATCGAATATTCTTCCAGACAATGTACAATATGATTTGTTTTCATACAGAGTTTTTGAGTATGTACCCCCATTACAGCAATGTTTCCGTTGCTTTAAATTTAACCACTCTGCTAGAATATGCAATGGCAAACAAAGATGTTCCATTTGTGGAGGTGAGCATTTATATAAAGAATGTGATAGACCAACAGAGATCTGCTGTTGCAATTGCAGCGGGCCTCATCTTGCGATTTCTAGATTATGTCCAATTAAGTTGAATAAAATTTTAGAAAAGAAAAATAAGATTACCTATGCAAGTGCTACATTGACGAAACAACACATGAGTGATAATATTGAATTTCCACCTCTGCTACCTCCAAAAATGAAACCAACTGACACTGTAAATAAGTCTGTAAATAAGTCTGTACATACATCTGTAAATAAGTCTACATCTGTAAATAATACTGTACATAGTGTAAATAAATCCAAAGATGTCCCGAAAGTAGACATCAAAGCCCAAATAGTTACCAACAAAGATGTACTTATGGCCCTGGTACAGACGTTGGTAGAATTGGGTAATAAGGGAGATAATACGCCTACCACCGTAAATAGTATTAAAGAAACCCTACTTAAAAATCTCAAGTAATGGATCCAAGTCACACACTGTCTAAGCTGCGTATTGCTCAATATAACATTCAAAGTGCTAATAGTAAAAAACCCTTATTGATTAAATTCTTACAAAAACAAAATATTGACATTTGCTTACTTAACGAAACATGGTTTAAAGATAATAGTTTTAGAATACCTGGATATAATATTTATAATAAAAATTCCAAAAATACTCATAATGGTGTAGCAATACTGATTAAACCATATTTAAAGTACAAAGTTTTAAACACTAGATTTTATGAAGACATTCAAACTGTTGCTCTGTCCTTATCTACTGTACATGGTAGCTTGACTATTCTTTGTGTATACTGTCCTCCTACTAGTGGACATATACGGATCAATAGATTACATAATATTATTAATGATCTTCCAAAGCCCATATTTGTCAGTGGTGACTTCAATGCACACCACATTGCATTTGGTTGTCTATCCACTAAAGGCAGAGGTCATGATTTATTTAATATCATCGAAGACTTGGATTTATGTATTTTAAATGATGGTAGTTTTACAACTGTTAACAACCCGCGACGGAATCCGTCTGCAATTGATGTTAGCTTTACTAGTGCTAACCTCGCAGCAATATGCGAGTGGTCTGTACATGATGATGCCATGGGCAGCTATCACTACCCAACAATAACAGAGATTTCACTGCATATAGATAAATATCATATTAATCCCCCTGTTGATAGGTTTATATATAAAAAAGCAGATTGGGAAAAGTATAAAACTATTTCTAAAACAATATTCAATGATTTAGTCCTAAAACTGTATGACCCTATTTCAACCTATAATAATTTTTGTTCTCGATTGGATACTTTAAAAGATATGACAATTCCTAAACTTAATAAACCAAATAATTTTAAAAGCAGACTTCCAGCTCCATGGTGGAATGACATTTGTGAAAAAAGTGTAATTGCCTCCTACAATGCATTGAAACTATATAGAAGTGAACCTAGTATGGAGAACTATTTAGATTATAAAAGAAAAGATGCACTTAAAAAAAGAACCATATCGGAACAAAAAGGAATAGGTTGGAATAACTTATGTAACACATTTAATAGAACTACTCCTATAAGCAAGATTTGGAATCTTCTAAAAATGTTTAAAGGTATAAGAGCTGGCAATAAATCATATAAAGATGAGTTTATTTCCCAATTTCTAGATAAATTATCCGACAACAGCAATCTAAATAATATTAATAGTTTAGGCAATATTTTCGAATCAAATAATGATAATCTAAATTCCAAATTTTTGCTAAATCCTTTTACATGGTCTGAATTTAAAATGAGTTTGTTATCTCGGAAAGACACTACACCTGGTTTAGATGATCTCCCCTATTGTACTATTAAAAATTTAGATGAATCAGCACAAAAAATGTTTCTTAATATTCTTAATTTACTTTGGCATTGTAAATGTATTCCACAATCATGGAAAACACAATGTGTCATTCCGATACTCAAACCAGATAAACCTTCAGAGCTTGCCAGCTCTTATAGACCAATATCACTGTCTTCATGTCTAGGTAAATTATTTGAAAACATGATTAAAAATCGTTTGGATTGGTATATGGAATCTAACGGCTTCATTCCACATGTACAATATGGATTTCGTCGAGGGCGAAGTTGTGCAGACAGCTTCACTTCCTTAGTTTCAGACCTGAAACATGCAAAGGATAAAAAGTTACACACTGTTTGTGTATTCCTAGATGTTCAAGGTGCTTTTGACAGTTTGGATCCAGCTATACTTGTAGAAGTTATGTCTAGGTTAGGTGTGCCTGGCCAACTATGTAAATGGATATATAATTTTCTGACTAATAGAACACTCTATGTAAGACATAATAACACATTGCATGGACCAAAATGTGCATCTAGGGGTACAATGCAGGGTGCTACACTATCTCCTTTGTTATACAATATTTACACAAGTGAAATCTGTAAATTTGTTAATAGTAATGTGGATATTCTGCAGTTTGCTGATGATATTGTTTTGTACAGTAGTAATTATAATGTAGAAATTGCAATTGATAATATTAACAGAGCCTTGTCCCAACTATTTCACTATTACAATGATGTGCTACATTTAAAAATTAATCCCTCCAAAAGCAGTGTTATGATATTTGGAAATGAGAATACAAATTCAAAAGTAGTTTATAACGGAGAATCTATAAATTCAAAGAAATTTTTAGGCATAGTAATAGATAGGAAATTAACCTTTGAGGAACATATTAAATACATATCAAAGAATGCTCTAAAAGGTTTAAATGTAATTAAATGTCTTGCAGGTGTCTCATGGGGAGCAGACCCGAAAATATTATCAATTTTATATAAAAGTATAGTTAGAAGTCATTTTGATTACAGTTCACTAGTGTATATAAATAGTACTCATGTAAATAAACTAGACCTATTGCAGAACAGGGCTTTAAGAACAATTTCTGGTGCAATGTGCTCTACTCCCATAAGGGCCATAGAAGTGGAGACTAAAACTATGCCTTTAATTTTGAGACGCATTCTACTTGCAGAGAGATTCTGTCTTAAATTAATTGCTGCAAATAACAGGAAAGTAATAAACAAAATTGTACCTTCTGTAAGTAGAACTCTTGGGCCTCTATCCCCAACATTGTCCAAAATATTGCTGGAAACAGAAAACAGTTTTATTGGTATTAGAAAACAGTGCCCATGGCCATGTTACTCCTTCTCCTATCAGTGTATTTCGCATCCCGTTAAAGAATTACAAAATCCCATTAATAATAATTCAGATATGTTACAGTTTTTGGCAGATAATAAGAATTATCACGTTATTTACACTGATGGCAGTAAGGGGAGTGATTATGTACGTGCTGCTATATATGATCCACATGCTAAATTCTCCCAAAGCTTTGTTCTGTACAATTCATGTACTATATTCACTGCAGAGGCATATGCAGTTTATCAGGCATTATTATATATTCGCCAAATTAACAATTGTAAATACTTCTTGATTGTTTCTGATTCACTGAGTTTTATAAAAGCCCTAACTAACCTTACAGTTTCGTTTAAGTCAAATTATATTCTGTATTTCATCAAAGAAATAATTCATCAGTATTACCTTAAGCACATAAAAATTGTATTCCTGTGGGTACCTTCTCACCGAGGCATCTCTGGCAATGAAGTAGTTGATAAAACCGCTTATGAAGGTAATAATGCTATTGATGTTAGAAATGCAATGGACATTCCTATGACTGACTTCCTGCAATGCATTAATGAAAATATATGTAAGTTATGGTTAGAAATGTGGAAGAAAGACCAAGACATCAAAGGAAAGTGGTATGGAAGTATTCAAGAAAGATTACCTGTTAGACCCTGGTACAATAGATTGAAGGAAGCCAGCCGAGACTTTATCACTACGATAAATAGATTGCGCTTTGGCCATAATACTGCTCCATCACACCTTGCTCGACTAGGCATTATTACAAGCAATACATGCCCACATTGTGAATCCCAAGAAGGAACTATTGAACATCTTATTTTTGACTGTCAAAACTTCTTGCTTGACAGATTAGTGAAGTGAAGAAGTGCGATTCTTTATCCCGCCCGCCGCCACTTGAAGAGTTATTAAAAGACAAAAATACGTAAAAACCAATATATAAATACATTAAAAATACTATTAAAACAATTTAAAAATGAAGTGAAGAAGTGATAGTGCAGTGTTCGATAATAAAATAAGATTTGACCTAAAGGTCCAGTTACCAGGTCATAAAATTCCAAAAAAAAAAAAAAAGAACCTCTTTGAAGTGTAAGTAAACTTGGACTGCGTTCCGTATTAAACTAACATGTGAGCGTGGTAATCAGGGCTTTGTATAACGTTAAAAATTACTTTCATCGGACGAAGATAACGTTATTAGTAGAGGTAGCGTTATGCTTGGTAACGATACTTGGCATACGTTTTACCGGTAAACTGACTTAACGTTATTGAAGATTTTATCGGTACCAAATGCATACGAAAAGTACCGTTAAAAAACGTTATTTTCTTTCATCTCTTTCTTTCGTCTACATTATTGCAGTACTGGTTTGGTTGATCCAGGGTTGCCAGATGCCGAAATTTTTATCTCGTACTAGGGCTGCCAAAAATCTCGTACTTTCAATACAAAATCTCGTAAAAGTATACATTTTAAAAATCTCAGACCTTAATTTAGGTACACTGTGTACTATAACTAGCTAGACTGGGGTAGGAATATTACTTAAGTTTTAGACCGCCAAATGAAAAAACATAACTCTAAGTGATTCACACTTCGGTTTCTTGGGATTTTTAAGATCTGGCTGAAGCCAGTCTCGAAATATTGGATTCCTTAACCACTCATCGCGAAAAGTTTGCGAAGAATGTACAAAAATGTGTTACCTGCTTTCTTTTCAGTCCATCCTCTCTTTTTATTTTTTTAGATGGAGTGGATGAAGAGTCACTGTCACTACTCATTATGTTAAATTAATTAGGGTGAAATTCTAAATACGCTAGACCTTCAACTACTATACGTGTAAACTTTAATGTGAACTTTAGTAACGGGGATTCCCCGGTCAACGGTGTAGATACACTTAGGTAAAAATACCGGCAAAGATACATTTAGTGATGAGGTAATGAATGTAGTGATGTGCTTAGTCGAGTTTGTGGCATGATATTCTTTTCTTTAAATGTTTTGGTTTGTATTAGCAACATTGTTAAAATCTCGTAAAAAAGTATACGAGATTTCTTTTTTCTCGTTTCTCGTACAGAGACTGCTAAATCTCGTAAAGGTACGAGATTTCTCGTACATCTGGCAACGCTGGTTGATCACATTGGTAGTCAAATCAAAAACACTTGCGCTGCGCAACGTTTTCGAAATTACATAGGTACATTTTTTTACTTTTGTATATTTTGTTTTCAAATATAAGAGACTTTTCCAGCAAGCAACGAACTACTATGCCCCACGATCTATGTATTACTAATAAGTTATTTAAACCGAGAACGAATCTCACACTTACAGATAACAACAGCTATATTATGAGCATAAAATTGTATAACAAAATACCGAATTCCATAAAAACGCTTCCATTTTCTAGATTTAAACATAATTAGACGAGGTTTTTAATTGAAAAAAGCTTTTATAGTGTACATGAGTTTCTGGATTATAAATTGTAAGTTTTGTTAATTGCACAACCATTTCAAATAATTATTGTGGCGAACCTCTCCATTATTGACATTATTATTGACATTTATGCTTGTTAGTTTTTTCATTATTATATAGTCATTTATTTAATTAAGTACAATTTTAATGGGATTATCTGTTTAATGACTGCATGATGATGATTATTATATTAATTTAAATAAAAATACATTGTATATGAGCTTTTAGGTTATAAATTGTAATTATAAACTGCACGGTCATTTTAAATTATTTTTCTTATATTATTGGGTGGCGAATCTCTTACATTATTGAAATGATTATGATTGAAAGGAGACGTTTCATTTTTATATGGGGCTCCGGCCATAACGTGTACCGCTTAGCGAAGCTGGGTAACTTACTCCTGAATAGAATAAAGTAACATTTTTTTCATAATATCAAATGGTTTTTCTGTACAAAATAAAAATTAAAAATGTTTGACGTTTGTCCTAAGATGTAGTAAGCGGTTATTTTGAATTCGTTTAGAAACACACTTCAAAAATGGAGACTAAAGATTTTTGTAACGATGAAATGGTGACACTTAATTATGTTTACTCAAAAATATGTTTAAGAGAATAATAGTAATTTATTTTTAACACTACGAGAACGCACACATTTTTTAATTATTTTCTACTTAACATTGATTTGATGAGACATGATTTCAGAACGAATGAATTCTGCAAGCAAACGAGACGCCATGTTGAATAAAACATAGCATTAATTGAAAAACTATTATTTTTTGTACACAACAAATCAGGCTCAAATTCAGCGGAGAATAATTTTCCCTAATTTGTGGTATTTTTTCCTCTTTTTCGATAAATGTACATCTGATGGCCGAAAATGAAACATCTCCTTTATGATTATTACTTTTATCATTATTTTATTATTATTTTGACATTTATTTAATTCAGTAATACAATTTTAGTGGGATTATCTGCCTAATGACTGCATGATTGTGATTTATAATTAATTTAAATTAATAAGAAATGTGTAATTTTAGCTTATATTTGCACGCCGAAATTAAAGGCAGAATAAGAGAACAAACTGCGCAGTCGTTATAAGACTAGTCATAACTTATGACTAGTCTTGTGTAGTTCACGAACGAACTAGTTCGTAAGAGCGCTCCCATAGATGAACTACGCGAACTAGTTCGCTCATTTCCCGATCCATAGTTCGTTAGTTCATGAGTTCGCGACCGAATGAGCGAGGATGGCGTCAACCGAACTGATACACGGGACAAAATACAAAAAGGTTTTTGTAATCACTAAACTAGTTATTTATTGCAACAATAAACCTTGGTATTTTTTACAATCATGATCTTTTTATGAATTATCACTCAATGGTTTTTGCTGTTTTTAGAGTCCAAAAATTGTAGGTAAAAGTAGAACATTCCATAATCTTGTCACATGCAGTACGTGCAAAATCTAAACGAGCAAAGGAGCGAACGATCTGCCTCTCTTTGATTCGAGCTGCGAGTGGATGAACTAGAAGAGCGGATGAACTTGAAGAGCGGATGAACTAGAAGAGCGAACTAGTTCGTTAAGGAGCGGTGAACTAAACTGAGCGATCTCAGTCGCGAACTACTATGCCCAAGCCTAGAAAACATTGTCAATCGGAGACAAAATTTGTTCCACTTCAGATTCCGCCAAATACATATCTTACGAAAACTTGATATATCACAGCTCACACCACTACTCCTTATTGTTTTATTCATTTTTTATATGTACAAAAGCATTAATAATAGATAATTAATTAAAAATAAGTGAAATACAACTGGGAACATAACACAATGACAGATTAGCTACTTGTTGTTGATAAACAGAGCAGTGTTGCCACAAAAAATATATTTTAGTTCCATTTTTCACCACTACAGACTCTTTTTTGCCAAGCTGTAACTTGAATCGCAATTGTAATTCTAAGTCTTCTATACATTCTTATTATGACAACAAAGTACTGTCAGTATGCCATTTGAACAAAACACCTAAAACGCAAAACATTGACATAATAACCAAAATATTTAAGAAAAACTTGTTAAATTCGTCCCTGAATAATAATCATTCATATTCAGCCTATCTCTTGCTCCCCTCTACCAGCGACGCCCTAAACCGAGGTCCGTACCCGACAAGTGGTGCCCATAACCAGTAGTCGCTTTAGTTTTTAAGTTTACAAGCCGTGGTTGGAGGCCTTAATTTATTAAGGCATTCGCAGGCAAACCCGATTGAGTAGTATCGACCTCTCAAGGTAACTACGAGGTCATAAAAAATAAACTATACTTTTCTTTTTTTAAGGCTATAAGAATATATTGATATACTTGTAGCACTTCCGATGACGTGCTGTGGCATAAAGTGATGTTGATATAAAAAAAAAACAAAACATAGTCTATCTTGGTAAAACATTTTTAATATTAATACACATTGAAACAAATATTCTCTTAAATTATTCAATAGGCACAAAAGTGAAGATTAATCTACTTATATTCTAGAACCTGCCTTGCTTGAAACTGGGCAACTTTTTACAAACTGTACACATTAACATTATGTACATGGTCTATTCACAGATGTACAGGAATTTTTCAATTATTCTGTTTTTTTTTTGTAAGTTGGTAAACAATATGCAAAAAATGTAGAATATTGGTTTATAACATTGGAAAAAAAAGTCGATTAGATGAAGGAAGCATACAAACAGTTTCTAGCATTATAATTATAACATTTTTATTAGATATTTTACTTGCAATAAGATGTAGATGAAATACCAAAATATCTTACAGCATTTTTATTCAATGATAGTAATAGGTATCAAAAATACTACAGAGAGTAAATTATGATAAGGCATCGAATTAAAAAGCCTTTGGAATTGTAAGAGGTTTCCATCGAGATTGATACTGTTACTTAAAGCCATCATCAAAATTTATGGTGCGGTGGTGCCTTTATTTGGCTGCCATTAACGGTATGCGCCATAAAGCTATGGTTTTTATACAACTGCGTCGACCGCCACATAACGTCACTGAAACGTTATATATGAAAGTAAGTTAGTGTATTTCCCTCGAGATCGTTTTTTACACCGTAAAGTCAAACCCCGCTGCCATCATTTTCATGCAAGCCCAGACTGCGGTCGTATGTGGCGGCAAACGCTGTCGTATGAATCCATAGCTTAAATTAATAATGTCGATCAAAATATAACGAGATTATTAACAAATTATTTTCACAAGTACGCCTCATGCAATAAATAATTATATATATCACTTGTCATTGGCAGTTCGTTCGTATGCTTATTTAAAACGCACGACTACGTGAACCGGTAAGCTTCTCCATTTCATCTTTTAGTGCAAATCATCATTGTTTTTCTTAAAAATGAAATTAGCGCAGAAGATACTTATGTTTCGTGATAATTTGGATGACACTTTAATAGACTCCTTTAGAATAAATTCTAACTTCGATTGTTCACCTTTTATTTCGATTCCACAAAATAATTTCTACACCATCACTAAGGTGAATGTGGCCAATACAATGAATAATCTTCATTTGGGAGATGTACTAAGGTCGCCAGCGAAATTCAATTTTCTTAGAATGACTATTTCATGGAAAAATGAGATTATGAACTAAGAGGTATGTATGGATTTTAATGATTTATGTAAACCGTTGTTCGGTCGCGAATTATATTATACCTCCAAATTGCAAAAAACGTAAGAAAATTTGAGAGTTACGAGTACCTTGGCGATTCTCCCTTAAAATTAATAAATTTAAGAGCTACAAATTTTTGTAGGAAATATAATACTAAATGTCTACCAAGAACAAAATAATCATTAAATGTGATTACATAACGTATTACAAAAACATACCGCATTAAGTGTCATTGTTTTAAAATTATATTTATACAGAAAATGAATTTAAATAATTATAGTACGTATTTCTATATACAGAGCTCTTGACATACATAATACAATATTAAGTAAGCATTAAGTAACTTTGCATAAGTAGTTTACTATTTAGTAAGTACTCGAAATGAGACTGTTAAGTAATTTGAGTATGGTTTGAAGTGTTGTCTTCAAAACAATTAACAGTGATCGAGTAGCTGGGGTGTGGTAACATGGAAATAAATATAATTGAACGCTTCCTTAATAGTAACCTACATGCAACACTATTAAACAATTTAATAATTAATTTAAGTAAATCTGTTAAAATTAAGTCTCAGAATTAAGTAGAGAAAATAATCCACAAGGTATTGTGTAATAAGAGTATTTAAATAATTCTGGTTAAATTTATAAACGCAGAGCTCCGAGTTTCTTGGGATATCAATTATTTAACAATGTATATATGTATTTTTATACAAAACAACAAAATCCTAAAACAGTGTTCGCAATCGAACTGCGTTTAATTCGTATCAAGTTACAAAAATTAACCTACAGATGTGCATACCAACAGACTATTTATGCTATTAGTAATCTCGGTATTAAATTATTGATACAATCAATCTGGAAACAACGCATCGTAATGTCAGTAACTGTTATGATTGAACACATTGTGAAATGTTACGCAACGATTGCCATTTGGAAGAAATTGTATTTGAACCGAATTGACATTCTATTGGAAATTATATTCTTTATTGTACATATACAGGCAAAAATCATAATTATATTCTTATGAATTATAGTATAAGAAATATATAAGTAAAATAAAAGTACTGTCAATCTAGAATCCTAGATAAAAGGTTTGTACAATTTCTTCTCAAATAGGAATCATCGCATGTCTTTTAATGTGACATGATTTGAGCTTACCTTAACGATATACCACTACCTATAGCAGAAACTCATAAAAATCTCACCCTGTCTTATACTTAAGTACTATTTCGATATTTTAATCACTATTATTAATTTATTTGTTACTGTGATGAGTTGTAAATGCTATTATTTTTACTAATATGCTAAAACTTAATATGGGGCGGTTTCAAATGCATTGACTTTTCTACTCATTACAATGACTATTGTCAAATAACTTAGTGGCAGCAAGAGTTTCTATTCTGAGTTGAGCGCAAATTACACACAAGTAATAGACAATACTGACTCAAGAATGTATCAAAAGACAATGGGCAAATGTGGTCCAAATTCCGCCACTAACAAGACCTATGTAACTAAATAGTATACTAAATAAGCAAGAATATTTATTGGAGTATCTGCAAGATATTTCTAGGTAAAAAAGTTATTACCTACAACTAAAAGAAAATTATTCTTATATTCAAAAATGTTAGGAATAACAGCTCCATTGATAACAAAAATAGGTATCATTGGAAAAATCAAGGGCTACTAAAATTCATCAAGTTTTTTTCTTCAAAATTTTTATAGCCGAATGATACCTCATTAGTTAAAATCAATCACGCTGTTTAGGTTCAATTATTTAAAAATCAAGAAGTTTATTTTGCTTATAGCTTCACTGACAGATATTCTTATAGGTGTCTCAGTAAAAGTTACTCCTTGTTTAATAGACTATGCAGTGGCATAGGTGGAAGAATTTTCGACAAAGCCGCATAAATTTTTGCCCATTGTCAGTTGCGGATACTAGGTTTGATAAAACATTTACATTATCAACAAAACGGTTTGTATCTATGAATTAAGTTTTTGAAAGTTAATGTTAACTAACAACATATTATAATTTGTCTGTGCCGATATCGTCTATCACACGGAGATGAGTCTCAACACTCTCAATTCACTAAAAGTTACTTAGTGAATTTTGAGTATAATAATTAATTTACTAGGCCTGCATCCTTGGCCATGCTATAGAATATAGAGTTCTTATCTTGTAATAGTTGTTCAGGAGGCGCGTACTCGACGAGTTGTCCCTTGTCCAGCACCATGACCTTGGTGGAGTCCATGATGGTGTTGAGTCTGTGCGCGATGGTGAGCACCGTGCACGACGCGAACTCGGAGCGGATCGTTTTCTGCAACACGAGGCGGGAGTGAGACAGAGCGCGCGGGGTGAGAGAGTGCGAGAGAGAGAGACACGCACCTGGATGAGCTCGTCGGTCTCCAGGTCGACGGCGGCCGTGGCCTCGTCCAGTACCAACAGCGGCGTCTTGCGCAGCAGCGCGCGCGCCAGGCACACGAGGGGGGAGTGAGACAGAGCGCGCGGGGTGAGAGAGTGCGAGAGAGAGAGACACGCACCTGGATGAGCTCGTCGGTCTCCAGGTCGACGGCGGCCGTGGCCTCGTCCAGTACCAACAGCGGCGTCTTGCGCAGCAGCGCGCGCGCCAGGCACACGAGGGGGGAGTGAGACAGAGCGCGCGGGGTGAGAGAGTGCGAGAGAGAGAGAGACACGCACCTGGATGAGCTCGTCGGTCTCCAGGTCGACGGCGGCCGTGGCCTCGTCCAGTACCAACAGCGGCGTCTTGCGCAGCAGCGCGCGCGCCAGGCACACGAGGGGGGAGTGAGACAGAGCGCGCGGGGTGAGAGAGTGCGAGAGAGAGAGACACGCACCTGGATGAGCTCGTCGGTCTCCAGGTCGACGGCGGCCGTGGCCTCGTCCAGTACCAACAGCGGCGTCTTGCGCAGCAGCGCGCGCGCCAGGCACACGAGGGGGGAGTGAGACAGAGCGCGCGGGGTGAGAGAGTGCGAGAGAGAGAGACACGCACCTGGATGAGCTCGTCGGTCTCCAGGTCGACGGCGGCCGTGGCCTCGTCCAGTACCAACAGCGGCGTCTTGCGCAGCAGCGCGCGCGCCAGGCACACGAGGGGGGAGTGAGACAGAGCGCGCGGGGTGAGAGAGTGCGAGAGAGAGAGACACGCACCTGGATGAGCTCGTCGGTCTCCAGGTCGACGGCGGCCGTGGCCTCGTCCAGTACCAACAGCGGCGTCTTGCGCAGCAGCGCGCGCGCCAGGCACACGAGGGGGGAGTGAGACAGAGCGCGCGGGGTGAGAGAGTGCGAGAGAGAGAGACACGCACCTGGATGAGCTCGTCGGTCTCCAGGTCGACGGCGGCCGTGGCCTCGTCCAGTACCAACAGCGGCGTCTTGCGCAGCAGCGCGCGCGCCAGGCACACGAGGGGGGAGTGAGACAGAGCGCGCGGGGTGAGAGAGTGCGAGAGAGAGAGACACGCACCTGGATGAGCTCGTCGGTCTCCAGGTCGACGGCGGCCGTGGCCTCGTCCAGTACCAACAGCGGCGTCTTGCGCAGCAGCGCGCGCGCCAGGCACACGAGGGGGGAGTGAGACAGAGCGCGCGGGGTGAGAGAGTGCGAGAGAGAGAGACACGCACCTGGATGAGCTCGTCGGTCTCCAGGTCGACGGCGGCCGTGGCCTCGTCCAGTACCAACAGCGGCGTCTTGCGCAGCAGCGCGCGCGCCAGGCACACGAGGGGGGAGTGAGACAGAGCGCGCGGGGTGAGAGAGTGCGAGAGAGAGAGACACGCACCTGGATGAGCTCGTCGGTCTCCAGGTCGACGGCGGCCGTGGCCTCGTCCAGTACCAACAGCGGCGTCTTGCGCAGCAGCGCGCGCGCCAGGCACACGAGGGGGGAGTGAGACAGAGCGCGCGGGGTGAGAGAGTGCGAGAGAGAGAGAGACACGCACCTGGATGAGCTCGTCGGTCTCCAGGTCGACGGCGGCCGTGGCCTCGTCCAGTACCAACAGCGGCGTCTTGCGCAGCAGCGCGCGCGCCAGGCACACGAGGGGGGAGTGAGACAGAGCGCGCGGGGTGAGAGAGTGCGAGAGAGAGAGACACGCACCTGGATGAGCTCGTCGGTCTCCAGGTCGACGGCGGCCGTGGCCTCGTCCAGTACCAACAGCGGCGTCTTGCGCAGCAGCGCGCGCGCCAGGCACACGAGGGGGGAGTGAGACAGAGCGCGCGGGGTGAGAGAGTGCGAGAGAGAGAGACACGCACCTGGATGAGCTCGTCGGTCTCCAGGTCGACGGCGGCCGTGGCCTCGTCCAGTACCAACAGCGGCGTCTTGCGCAGCAGCGCGCGCGCCAGGCACACGAGGGGGGAGTGAGACAGAGCGCGCGGGGTGAGAGAGTGCGAGAGAGAGAGACACGCACCTGGATGAGCTCGTCGGTCTCCAGGTCGACGGCGGCCGTGGCCTCGTCCAGTACCAACAGCGGCGTCTTGCGCAGCAGCGCGCGCGCCAGGCACACGAGGGGGGAGTGAGACAGAGCGCGCGGGGTGAGAGAGTGCGAGAGAGAGAGACACGCACCTGGATGAGCTCGTCGGTCTCCAGGTCGACGGCGGCCGTGGCCTCGTCCAGTACCAACAGCGGCGTCTTGCGCAGCAGCGCGCGCGCCAGGCACACGAGGGGGGAGTGAGACAGAGCGCGCGGGGTGAGAGAGTGCGAGAGAGAGAGACACGCACCTGGATGAGCTCGTCGGTCTCCAGGTCGACGGCGGCCGTGGCCTCGTCCAGTACCAACAGCGGCGTCTTGCGCAGCAGCGCGCGCGCCAGGCACACGAGCTGGCGCTGCCCCACCGACAGGTTCTCGCCGCCCTCCGACACCTCATGGCGCAGCCCCGCCGCGAGCCCTGCATGGTCATGTCAGTTTCAAATTTAGCATGCAAATCATTTAACCATATAAGCACTTTTGAATTGCCAAGGAGTCGGCCAGTCAGAAATAGGAAGCTAGTTGTACATTCCAAAGCGTAGTATGAAGCGCCTATGGAGAAGAACGGGCAAGAAACTCCATGGACACTCTTTTAAATTATTTATCAACAAAAATATTAGCAAA
This sequence comes from Aporophyla lueneburgensis, assembly GCA_932294355.1. Taxonomy (NCBI): domain Eukaryota; kingdom Metazoa; phylum Arthropoda; class Insecta; order Lepidoptera; family Noctuidae; genus Aporophyla; species Aporophyla lueneburgensis. Next base: position 11,036,014 of record OW028746.1, on the reverse strand, counting down.
ATCATAATGTTGCATTTATAGGATTTGATCCTTAACACATCGAATGCCGGAATTACAGACACAATTAAAAAACCATTGTCTCGCGTGGATCCACGTTTACGGCATACGAAAGGTTAATATACACTAAAAAGAGGAAAGGTCCCAATATCGAGCCTTGTGGAACACCCATTATTACTTTTAAACCAAGTGACTTGACACTATTTATTTGAACTTGCTGTTGTCAGCCATTTAAATTAAATTTTAGTAAAATTGGGCGGAAGTTATCGAAGTCCGTAATGCTCAAGTTTTAAGAGCAATGTTTTGTGATCGACGCTATCAAATGCCATGGAGATGTCACAAAAGATTCCTATGTCAACTTGGGCCTCTCTTCTCACGCGTTAAAAATTATGTGTTGATAAGGTTACACCGGCGTTGATATACTGTTGATCGTGAAGGATTTTATCGTGTTGAAATAATTGAGCATTTCTATAATAAGTGGCGTCTTTACTGTCCCGGATTTGAAAGCAATGTTTGAAAGTAATGAATTTTATTAAAGTCCGAGAAGACTCCTTGATCCACCCACAAATTAAATATTAAGGCTAAGTAGTCTCAATTATGGCGGTACAGCCTTTAATGGACACGAGTACAGACAGCACGCGACTCACCCTGCACGAAGGGCTTCAGATGCGCGTACTCCAGCGCGCGCCAGATGTCCTCGTCGGAGAAGGTCTCGAAGGGGTCCAGGTTCATGCGCAGCGTGCCCGAGAACAGCACGGGGTCCTGCGGGATGATGGTGATGCGCGAGCGCAGCTGGTGCAGGCCCATGGCGGCGATGTCCAGCCCGTCGATGAGGATGCGGCCGCCCACGGCCTCGACGATGCGGAACAGGCCGAGCGTGAGCGTGGACTTGCCGGCGCCGGTGCGGCCCACGATGCCGAGCTTGTCGCGCGGCGCCACGGCGCACGTGACGTCACGCAGCGCGGGCTCGGCGCCGGCGCGGTACGCCAGCGTCAGCCCCTCCAGCTGCAGCGCGCCCGTCTCCGGCCACGACGCGCCCGGCCCGGGCGATACCGTCCACGCCGCCTCCTATATCGCAAAAAACATAACAACTATGTTGAAATTGTCACTTCAACTAAGCAGCACTTCTATAGCGCCAGTTTCATATTTACTCACCTGTTCTGTCTCGGCGTATTCTTTTATTCTTTCCACTGCAACAATGTTTGTTTCAACTTCTGATGTCATGCGCACCAGCCAATTCAAAGTCTGTGTGATCTGAAATTAAATTTACCAATGAGTAGAAAACACACAAGATGTGCGGTGCACTTTCACAGTATCATAACACTGTGAAAGTTCTCCGCATATTTTGAAAATGTGCTGTAATGTTTTAATAATGTTAATTTATATACCTGTAAGGCGTAACTGACGGAGAGTCCAACCAGACCCGCGCTGATAGTGTCTCTATTTAGCACTGCAAACATCGCGGAAAAGAATATGATGAGATTGCCGATCATCTCAAGCCTGATCGCCAGCCACCTGTTAGCGATGCAGCTCGGGTAGTAACACGACTGGTTGTGATCCACACCACGTTCTGATTCTTTAATAAACCTAGTGGACCAAACAAAATTAATATAATACCATTACAACCAGCTCATCTACCAACACGGATTTAATAGAAGTTCTATACAATTTATGGGGGCCTTTATTTTACGGTTAATTACGGTGAATTAAACAAATAATGAATAATAAATAATCTTTACGGAAATAAAGAATGTTTAACTTTACCTTTCCGAAACGCCATAAGCTCGAATGGTGCTAGCGCCTGTGATGCTCTCGCCGAAGTGTGAGTAGATAGGCGATCGTGACACGGACTCCAGTCTCTTCAGCTGCCGCGAAGAAGCCACGTAGAACCGTTGGATTATGTAGTAAACAACTCCGATGGGAAGAATCACAGCCATGAATATCGGCGTCGAGAAACTTATCACGAAAAGCGTCCCCAATACCTACAGACATTTCATGCTCGTTAAGTGTATGAAACTTAACAATGCTACACTAAACAAAATAATGTTTGCACCTCTTTTATGACCGACTATTTGTAAAAGAATAGCGCAGCGGGCCTATTTTTCCATTAAAGACTACATACCTAAAATTTTTGTTTTATGTGATAGATGTTATGTTACGCTGACCTACTGCAGGGCAAAATGCTACTCTCATACAGATAAGGCCCGTGCATTTTATTAACATTCCTTTTTAATTGTGGGTTTAATACTTGCCTGGATTTGAATATTTTGAACCCACAACCTTATTCATGTGTCGCGACATAATCTGTTTGTAATATTTATTTTATAAAAATTAAATAATTAATGTTAATAAAAGAGGTGCAATATTATTTGATCATATAGTTGCTAGTACAAGTAGATGTCATCTTTTATTTTAACTTAAAAACAAAACGAATGGTTATCCACCGTGTAAGGGCCACACGGTTAAGTAGTCCTTATACGTTGGGGTAAAGTACCCAGATTAAAATCAAATGTGCGCTAAAGCTAGGACGATTTTAATGAATAGTTCAAATGTAAAGACAGCAATTACTTGTATCCATTCCAGGTAATTTCGACTTGGTGAACGTAACAAAAAACACAGTAAATAAACAAACACATATTTTTGGGATCAGTTTACAAACTTGATTTAAATAAACCAGTATAATTTTGAGCTGAATAAGAATTGTTCAAAAGGATTTTCCAGAAACCATAGTGAAATGTACAATAAAACAAAATAAAAACTGTCAACTAGAATAAAAGCTAAAAAATAACATCACACAAGAAGCTCTCCAATTCCTTGTACTCATAAAAGACAAGCAGCAAATAATAAGCGATATTGTACAGGGATGGGTCAGGGCGTTTTTTTTTTATTTATCATGTAAGGGAAGAACTTACATGACACAATCAGCCTATAATGTTCTCAATGCTGGTACATAGACCTCCTCCCTTCGAAACGAAGTGGGCTAAACTACCACGCGGGTCCAGTGCGATATCTAGGACATATCGGTTTCCATTATCATTTTGAGTATGGTAGGTATTCCCTTGGTTTGCATAAAATCTGAAGTTCTAATGTCAAAAGGCATGAAATGTTTTACATATAATTGATTATTTGACATATTTGCTCTAACTTTCTTAACCATTACTTAGTTGTCATAAATATAGACAAATATTACTGAATGTCAATATACTTAATACATTTAATAGTAATTTAGTCAAAAATACAAAACATAATTGAATATCGGTGCCTTAATATTTTTTAGGACTTGGAGTTTTGGCCATAGCATGGCTTCTTTCATAACGGGACTTTACTTCGTCTTTAAGTTTATTTATAACATTTGGAATCTGCAAAGCTGACAGATGGATTGATAATTGAAGCATTCATTCTAAAATATTTGGGCCGAATACAAAATTGTTTTTTACTAATTTCAGGGCTGTAGATAATATTATGATATCAGTAACTATGGTGAATACTTAATTATATATTTGTATTGTCTGTAATAAGCGTTATGCCGAATGATCATTTATGACAAGTGAAGACAGACCAATAATTATGACTTTTAATTTTATGCTACCAAATATGGTACCATGTTGATACTACTATCGATCCTATCAAATGTGGAAAATAAATCTAAAAACTTAAAAAAATCGAATGTTGAACGGATTATTTTAAAATGTAAATACGATTTAAGTTAACCTTTTATAAAACTTTAACCTTTTGTGGAACGTTAAAACGAGTTTGTAAATTAATTGAAAAACAATATTTTACATGTATTTTTTAAGGTGGACATCCAACAATATACTTCTCATTCTCACTACATCGCACTAACACCTCGCAAATTAGGCGAACATAATATTGCACAAACACAGACAAATAAAAAAAAAAAAACATAAAAAAATACCCACCAACATAACCGAATGGCCATAAAAAATGGAATGAATAGTTAACAGTGGTGAGATTACCTCAAAAATGCACCACATCAAGTCGGAGATCTGCGAAGGAAGAGACGTGTCCAAAATGTCCATGTCTTTAGAAAATCTAGAGAGTATCCTGCCAACGGGTGTCACTTCGAAGAATTGCAACGGTGCCTTTAACACATGGCTCAACAATAGCTCGTGGAGATACCTCGCCGCCCGCCAACACGCCAGAAATGGCATTAAGTCAGCAAAAATTGATCCTATTGCTGTAACAACATCCATGGACACTAGTTTAGTACCTAGCCGAACACCACATATGGGCGCTCGACACTGGGCGACACTCCTAATAATAATGAATACATTGTTTACGATACGTATACCAAACATTACTTATTAGGTAAGAGGGGCTACATGACGCTAGGTTGGTGGATATTGAGTGTGCTGTGCGTAACAGAGTATTAGAGCTATCTAGAGTCTAGAATATTAGGCTTATGAACCGAAAACACATTTTAGCGTAAAAAATCACCACATCGCGATACAGATAGTCAAGTTTATCCACTAGAGAGCTATGCGCTATAATTATTGACAATTATATTCTTGACAGTGAGAAATTTATTTCCAGAATCTGAAAAAGACAATCACAAACAGAGAATAAGAGTCATTTGCTAACTTATAGCCACGAATTTGTGTCTGGGCTACCCGATGGTAAAATAAATGTTTTTATGGATTAGAAATGATTAAAACATAAAACCGAAACAGACAGCATAAAACTGTTTCTGCTACTACCTTTTGGAAATTTAAAATAGTGTAAAGCTACTACTGGCAGCTTTTAAAAATAAACATTTGTGGTCGAAGTTAGCCAGTTTTGCTATTATCAAAACAAGAACTTCAATCCGTGAATAAACTTGATAACCCATGTCGCGTTGTGGTCGAATTTATCACCAAATTAGCGGTTTTGGTTATTAATCACATGCAAGCTTATCTTAGCATACATCTAATTCCTGGGTTAGAATAAAAAAAGCAAAGAATGTAAGAAGAAAAAAAAAACACTATCTAAATCTAAGCACCTACGAAACAAGAAGGAGCGAAAAACGACGTTTTATTATTCATAAACTGATCCCATGTTGATATAAGTCTTAGGTAGAGAAACATGTGAGACATTTACACATGTTTGAGGCTCAAAAACTCAGTAACTGTTGTGTTCTAAAAAAAAGTACATATGAAAATTCTATAAGCGATTTGCGTAGCACACTGCAGTATAAAGTACAACACTTGGGCAACTCTAGAAATGAGACCGCGACCGCGAGTACTTACGGCTGTTTTATGCAAGCGTATGTATGTTAATCTGTAAGGTTTTTATGATATGGGTCTTTGTAGCCCGAAATAAATGGATTTGATTTGATTAAACTAGCGTTTCAAGTGAAACGTTGAAATCACTTTTTATTTACGGAAATAAAATCTTCATTATTTTTCCTTATTGAGTTTAGTTACTAAATGGTATAGGTATTTTTTTTAATTATTTTGTAGTGTTACAGATTAAATGTCAGGTATATTACATACAAAACCAAATCCCATTCATAGTACATTACTAAATGTTTGTTGTAACAAAATGTGTACGTTCGAGTTGTACCAGTGTCGCACTCAACACGTGCGAGTGCCGCAGCGCGTGCGAGAGGCGTCGCATACCGCAAAGAAGCAGGAGGTCCATCCTCTGAGCGTCATGGGCAACACATTGTCGAGCACGTCGACGTCCTTGCTGAACCGGTTGAGCACGCGGCCCACGGGCGTGCAGTCGAAGAAGCCGATGGAGGGCGCGTGCAGCACGCCGTTGAGCAGCGCCGCGTGCAGCGCGCGCGCCGCCGCCAGCGTGCCCAGGTACAGCGCCAGCGACGACACCGACACCGACACCACTGGCACACACACTGTAGCCGAGCCGCCCGCCAGACCGCACTGGCCACCTACACTCGCGGAGTGAAAACGTTTCGGCGACACAAACACTGGCTTTGTTTGCACAGTGCATATTCATTTTTTTCCAGCAATGTTTGCAGTGAAAAGGAAAGTTTTCGAAAATTGCTTTACATTTTCGTTCCGCAAGTGTACATGACTTGGCCGCTTCGTATCGAATTTTAGGACCCACGTCGCCGTTATTCAATATTTTGAAGTAATAGAAGCGTACTTTAATAAATAAATATAATTCAAGTTATATAGACCTTTGGCGCTTGCACCACAGATATTTCATTTTCGTAAAAAATGAATTTACTAAACATATGTTATCAAGGCCATTTTTAAGAAAAACGATAGTTTTCGTTTTTCAAACAGGCATTTTTTTTTTGCGAATTTCAAAGACATTACTAAATATTTGAGAAAATAAATGTCTATGTACCATGCAATCTCATAAAAAAATAAATAAATAAGAAAATACTAGTTTAACATACAAAAGTCACAAGTCGCATTTCAGCAATGCTTTGATGATGCAATTTAACAACACGAAAATCGATTATCTATACATATATTGCAATAATACCCAATATTGGTCCACAGAATAATGTGCGTACACACGTATACAGGATGTTTTTGAACAAGGATCGCTTTGTTAGGTACTACCTATGCCAATCTTTGACAGTAAGTTAATGATATAAAATAATATTGCGTTTTTTTGGTGGATTAAAAACTACAATTGAATATTATTTGGGTTATTTTTCTGGTAAAAATTTATAAAAACGGAATAAACCAAAAGTGTTTGACATAATGGATTATCTTGTCCCTTACTTGTAAAAAACAAAAATAGAAAGAATAAATATTTTTGAAGTAGGTACATAATTTAGGTTTTTCTGAATACTTCTACAATTCTCAACATTTTCTAAAAGATTTTTGAATTCGTTTTTTTCATGACTCTTGTATGTTATTTCCTACTAAATTGAATCTATTATGTAATGATTTCCATGCACATAGGAATTTCTTGGGATATTAAGAAAATTCAAGACCATGCAATAGATAAACATAATAATATAATAGAGGGCAACATTTTTATACTTTTTAAAGAAGAATGTATAGAAAAAGTTACATAAACATAAAAATAAAACATTGTGTAAATAATGTATTCATTATTAATAGTTTCCATAACCAAATTATATTTTAAGTATATTTGTAAGTGTCGTGTAGTTATAATTCATGAATTTTCTGAGGAAGTGACTAAAAGATTATTAAAACAAGAGGATAAATAGCAGATCTTTTTGTGGTCTAATGACATACTGCGAACACCAGTCGTGATGTTTGACTTTTCCAACACCGTACTTATTTCCATTAATGGGCTTTTAAGAATCGATGATAAACGTTAAAGTAATTTGGTAATTATTGAATGGGGTACATACGCTTGTGTGCAAAAATTTGGCTCACGATGTCTCTTGAGAGACAATATCTCAAAAATCTAAATTAATTTATTATGTTATATGGTGTGAAAGTATGTAAGGTACAGTGATTTCCCACATACAGTATATTTTCATAAAAGCAATAATCTTGATAAGATCGACTCGATTCATCAGATGTCACTCACTTTTGCTCGGAAAACGTGTGACGATAAAAAGTTTCATTTTGTTTGTTTAGTTAAACTTGATTTTCTAACTGACTAAAAAAAAAAGAGGTTCCCATGAACGAATATATATATATTAATATGATATTATACGCGTATAGTTGTTGTTATTAAATTTATAAAATATGTTGTTTTAAATCGAAGAGCATGGGGTGGGTCGAATTTTGCACACAAGTGTAATTAAATTTTGGTGTAATCGTCAGTATAGCAATAACAACAGTGGTTAATTAAGATGTAATGTATGATACCTTGTCCGATTCCGAGGCCGCCGTACACGCCGAGGTACATATCACGTCGTTTTGTATCAACCGTGCCGTTCACGAGCTACGTACAAACAATACATTTATTTATAAAGGTACACTAATAGCTTCTTAATATAAGAAATCTTAAGTAACAATAGCTTCGGACTTGTACAGGTATTTTTTTTTTTTTTTTTTGGATGGGAAATCTTCTAATGACTTCTCCCGCTCTGGGCGGAGCGGGAGGGCATGTCAGACTTTTACTGACTAAAACCCACCCGTGTTCCATCAGTTGCCCATGTGCCAGGGTCACGGTATCTCTTTCGAACAATCACGCGACCCCGGCAGGCATCGGTCCTAGTAGACCCCTACACTGCTACTGACATCTCTTTGAGGCGCGCGTGGAACACTGCGCGCCGTCGACCCGAGCTTGGTCCTTACCGGGCGGCGAGCTACCCATTGCTCGCCACCCGCGAGCTCGCGCCTACGGTGGCCGGGAGTCCGCTATCGACTCCCGACGCCCGGGGCGTCTCCTCCTGCGGCGGCTAGGGACGTGAGGGCGCAGAGACTGCCACTCCCCCACGCACCCCGCCTCCTCCTTCGCGAGCATTACTGCTTCGCAGAAGGAGGTGACGGCTTCCCATTCCCTCTCGCTCCGTACCATGGCTCGCACCAGGGCCGGACGCGAGAGGTCGCCGCCGCCGATCGCCTCCACGAGGACACGGCGGTGCTCCGCCCAGGCAGGGCACACCTCCACCGTATGCTCGCACAGGTATTACAGGTTAACCAGCAATCTCAGAAAGAGGTGATAACACATAAAAAACCTCAAGGGTCCGGAATTTAGAAATTATGGCAAAATACTTTTTAAACTTAAAATTTAAAACATAAAGGAAAATATAATATATCTTTCGCTAAAGTTTCTCCACAATCATGATTCTGATTTTTCTCTATCGTAAAATAATATTTCTAATAATAAGAGCCAATCGAAACCAATTGGTTTACTGGAAATGCTCTTTAAAATGAGTGCACCAATTTCAACCAACCAATTTGGATCGACGCTACGAGTTGTTTTGGTGACTGTACACCACAATCACATCAAGAAGACCAGTTCTTTTTCAATGACGAGAGAAAGAACAACATAAGCGAGATTATACTTCGCTTTTGTACTACTGATAGCATATACTACGGTCATTCCTCCCGCAAATCAAACGTACTAAATAATCATTTTAATCTTACATCAAGTGTCATGGTCCAGACATGATATTTGCTAATAGATAAAATGACTAAAAAAGAAAGATGGACTGCTTCGTTTTTCTAGTGATCGGAAGCGCGACTGCTGAGCATGAGCTCCTGGGTTTGATAACCAGATTGGGCAAAGTGTAATTGGGTTTTCCTATCTGGAATTTCTCGGTACCAGGTCGGAGTCTTGATTTCTGCCCGGTCGATGGCAATAGGCTCTATCCCTATAAGTTGGGACTTATAAGTGGTTAAATGTGGGTATATTATAGGTATGCCACTGCCCAACCTATCGGGGAAACAAGGGGTGATGATATGTATGTATATTACGTAAAATACAAAATGAATAAAAAATATTAAATAAAAAATAAAACATGAACTTACCATTTTATTATCGTTCGCCCATTCAGTGAGCCAATAGTTGGAGCCGACTTGGAAAACTTGCAGAATGAGATTCATGAGTACTGTGATTACGGACGAACAAATTCCTACACTCATTAGGTAGTGCTTGTACACGCCCCATTTCACCTGCGAACGATACAACCAGAAAATTTGAATAAAAGACGACGGACAATATTATGATTTTGATGTGCAACTAACTAGACCGCAAAATAGTCTGTGATGTATTTCATACAACGTTATTCTTATTTTTGTGGAACTATGTAAAACCACTGCCGTTAAACTCATCCAATTTTAGCTATTGAAAAAATGAAGGAAAGAGTTTTGATTTCGTGGTTCAAAATCAAAAGTAATTTCTAGTAAAAAACAATATATATGTATATATATCAATCGTTAGTTTAGCGTCATTTTTTTCAAAAAGTTGTTGCAATATTAGTGGTTGATATATGAAATCTTAATTTTTTGAAAAACTAGCGAGCCCGCGACTTCGTCCGCGTCAAAGTTTTGCTTCCCTGAACCTTCCCGTCGCATCGAATTGCCTGCCAATTTTCGTCCACTTTTCGTTGCTGCTCCGCTCCTTTTAATCGTAGCGTGATGTTAGCCATATAGCCTTCCTCAATAAATATACGACCCAACACAAAAAGAGTTTTTCAATTCGGACCAGTAGTTTCGGAGCCTATTCAATACAAACAAACAATCAAATCTTTCCTCTTTATAGTCGAACGGGATAAAAAAAGTATCCTATGTCCGTCTCCTGGTTCTAAGCTAGCTCCCTACCAATTTTCAGCCAAATCGGTTCAGCCGTTCTTGAGTTATAAATAGTGTAACTAACACAACTTTCTTTTATATATATACTAGCTTCTGCCCGCGACTTCGTCCGCGTCAAATTTTTGCTCCCCTTACCCTTCCCGTCGCATCGATTTGCCTGCTAGTTTTCGTCCATTTTCGCTCCTTGAGTTATAGTGAGTCAACCTTAAAAGATAGACATATGCTCTTGGGACTTTTTTTTTGAACTTTTTAAAAATAACAATCCCGTCATACATGATTTTTGCGTTACTTTAACCGTTTACGCAGCGCACGCAACGGAAACTCTCAGAAGGAATAAATTTTCCCCGTTTTTGCAACATTTTTCATTACTGTTCCGCTCCTCTGAGGTGTAGCGTGATGTTATATAGCCTATAGCCTCCCTCGATAAATAGGCTACCTAACACAAAAAGAATTTTTCAATTCGGACCGGATTCGATTCGGAGATTAGCGCGTTCAATCAAACAAACAAACTCTTCAGCTTTATAATATTAGTATAGATAATTAGTTGACCCAGCGAACTTCGTATCGCCTCAGATTCAATAAATGTTGTTATAAACGTACCAAGTTTGACAACCTGGTACGCGGTGGTGATCTGGTAAGCGTTTTCTAGCTGACACTCATATGTTAGGTTAGCTCCTACCCAGTTATGATGACCTGGTACTTCGAAGGCATAAAGCGTTTTCTAGCTGACACTCCTTTGTTTGGTAAGCTCCTGTCAAGTTATGATAACCTGGTACTTCGAAGGCAACGTTTTTGTCATAGTACCACGTTTTATAGTGACTTGTATTCTCTTTGACGTTTTATGTGACGTCTCACGGGAACGCGGTCGTAAAAAGGGGAAAAAAAAAAAAAAAAAAAAAACGGGATAAAAAGTATCCTATGTCCTTCTCCTGGCTCTAAACTACCTCCCTGCCAATTTTCAGCTAAATCGGTTCAGCCGTTCTTGAGTTATAAGTGAAGTAACTAACACGACTTTCTTTTATATATATAGACTAGCTTCTGCCCGCGACTTCGTCCGCGTCAAATTTTTGCTCCCCTTACCCTTCCCGTCGCATCGATTTGCCTGCTAGTTTTCGTCCATTTTCGCTCCTTGAGTTATAGTGAGTCAACCTTAAAAGATAGACATATGCTCTTGGGACTTTTTTTTTGAACTTTTTAAAAATAACAATCCCGTCATACATGATTTTTGCGTTACTTTAACCGTTTACGCAGCGCACGCAACGGAAACTCTCAGAAGGAATAAATTTTCCCCGTTTTTGCAACATTTTTCATTACTGTTCCGCTCCTCTGAGGTGTAGCGTGATGTTATATAGCCTATAGCCTCCCTCGATAAATAGGCTACCTAACACAAAAAGAATTTTTCAATTCGGACCGGATTCGATTCGGAGATTAGCGCGTTCAATCAAACAAACAAACTCTTCAGCTTTATAATATTAGTATAGATAATTAGTTGACCCAGACGTACCAAGTTTGACAACCTGGTACGCGGTGGTGATCTGGTAAGCGTTTTCTAGCTGACACTCATATGTTAGGTTAGCTCCTACCCAGTTATGATGACCTGGTACTTCGAAGGCATAAAGCGTTTTCTAGCTGACACTCCTTTGTTTGGTAAGCTCCTGTCAAGTTATGATAACCTGGTACTTCGAAGGCAACGTTTATAGTGACTTGTATTCTCTTTGACGTTTTATGTGACGTCTCACGGGAACGCGGTCGAACGGAATAAATAAATGATTATGGTAAAAAGTAAAAAAAAAAAAAAAAAGTATCCTATGTCCTTCTCCTGGCTCTAAACTACCTCCCTGCCAATTTTCAGCTAAATCGGTTCAGCCGTTCTTGAGTTATAAGTGAAGTAACTAACACGACTTTCTTTTATATATATAGATAGATATCTTTCAGTCAAATGCATAACAAAGAACCAGACTTTTCAAATCACAAATAATTTTGTATAAATTAATTTTTCCTTTTTCACAATAATTGAACAAAATTGATAAATTTATATTTAATTTTAAATAAAATATAATAGATGCGCAATAATAAAAGTATGAATAAACTTACACTTCCAGTTTCTGTTTTCTCAGCTTCTATGAGTTTATTTTTCTCTTTCAATTCATTCGGGGTGGCGGTTTCTGGCGTTTTTCTCTTCACACTGCCACCGCGGTCACCTATACACAGAAAGAACGTATTAGAACTATTTATAATATTCCAATCACAACATTTATCTAACAATACTTGATAGCCTGCCACCTGCCATCTAATCTCTTCACCACCCTTGGTTGACTGGTAGAGAATGCCTAAGGCATTAAGTCCGCCTTTGTACCTTTTTGTGTGCGAGAAGTTTAAACAAATAAATAATAATAGTATGGTAGGTCATGGTAAGATTACTATGATGTGAAATTTTATACAAAACTCCATGTATTCTGAATCATCCTGGCAACTAGATAATGCTAGGGGGTGGACCCCCTTTTAAAACAAGGTTTTTATTTACTCTAAATTCAAATCACCACGCTAGTCATTTAATTATGAACGCAATATTTATAGACATGTAGTTTTATATATATATAAAATTGACATCTTAATCCGGTGCTAAATTGTCTTTTTCTGTATTAATAACTTTACCCAAATTGAACTAATGTTGGAAATGCAAAAATTGGATTAATTGGCTTTATTGGCTTTTTTTGTAAAAGATGGTATAAGAGAAAGTGCTGTTTCACAACTTATCAGTGACCAGAAAATTAAAGTGGAAAATCATTTCATTATCTCAGCCAGATTTATCTCTTCTTCGGTTGCATATAACAAAGCTGTTATTTGTTAGTTTTCTAAAATTTTTATTTATTATTAAATTCTTTATTTTAGATTTTAGCCTTCAGTAATAAAATAATGCTTAGTGAACTTCAAAAATAAAAATAAAAAATGTTTTCTAAACAAAACTATGTTCCGTTACCTGCTGCCGGTTCTGACTCTGATGCACTTTCGGAAAGAGAACGAGCTCGCTGTAACTTTGTCTGGAATTCACTGCCAAGTTTGCTTTCAAGGTCCTGTTTGATTTTGTCCAATTCTGAAATAATGTTTTAAGAAATTTTGTATTGATCGGCAATCTGTTTACCGTTGATAATTAAAATTGGAATTATATCGTATAAATAGAACCGAGATTCAAATGCTCAAGCACGTCAAGTATATGGAAAAGACTCCGCGTCGTGTGAGGCGAGTCGATTCGGTCGTTGTGGAGCCAGCTAGTTTACCTTCGGGTGAGGACCGCTCGGCGTCACTCAGATGGTGTATGAGGAACTCAGCGAAGGCGCCCTTCTTCTCAAGTAGCTGCTGGTAGGTGCCGGCCTCCGACACCTCGCCGTCGCGCAGCACCACCACCAGGTCTGTCTGCGCCAGGTACGACACGTTGTGCGTCACCCACACGCGCGTCTTGCTCTTCAGCATCCCGCTCGGGCCCAGCACCTACGCACATATAGCAACACCTTGTAGCGTAACGTACACGACCTATCTCAAACGATTGCAATCGATAAAATTGAGACCAATGCACGCCAAAATACTTTCCCTTTAGGGTTAAGAACACTAAGTTAAACCGTGGGTTGATGAAATGTTCTTAACCTTAAATATAGGAAAAAAAAATTAAAAAAGAAATTGAAAACCGGTAGGACGATTATCAAGTTGTCCCCCTCTCTTCCGACTTCAGATAACCCTATTATACCCATCGTAACCTTCTGAATTCCTCCTCGAGTTCGGCTATCTTCGCGTCCGTCCGGAGTGTAGGCGTTTTGTATGTTGCCAGGTCAAACTTTCAGTGGTTGTGGTAGCTGTATCTCTTCCAGGGATTCTTAGCACCCCTTGCCTCACCGTGGTAAGTGTAGGGGGCCGCCGGGCACTAGGAGCCAATTATTGTTTTTGGTGTTTGAAATTTTTTGGGGGTTGAGGTTTATGGGTTTGCCATAATCACCATACTTGGCAGATAGGTTGAGACCGCTGTATGTTTTTTTGAAATATATAGAGAACACGTCTGCTTGTTTTCTAATAAGTCCTTTTTACGACAGTTGGGGGAAGTAATAGGGTAGTGCTATTACAGTTTGAATAATCTAAAATTACTGTAGCATCGTATGAACATTTTCGGACACGCTCTCAAAAAGAACCTGGCTTTACCTAGCACCTACACCTAGTCTGACGTTTCATGAAGCCCATGTAGGTTTATGTAAAATGAACTATTTTGATTTTGTACTGGTAAAATAAGGGTTCCAATTTAGGTGCCAATTCTGGTTCGGGTTCTAGCAACAGAACTATTAAATATCTGTTCTATATATACAGCTTTATATCAATCTTTTGACTATAGTAAAATCAAGATAAATTGTATGAATATAGAATCCGATATTTGTCGTCTACTCCGTAACACAAGAACACAAGTAAAAAATTAAAAAAAAAAGAATTGTTGCCAAATTGCTCAAACAGGTTGCAACACAAATTGAGTATGAATATCGATGGCTATAAGAGTAGAGGGAGACCAAAGAAACGATGGATGGACTGTGTGAATTATGATGTGGATAGAAAGGGGACGACTATTGAGATGACGACTAATAGAGAACTGTGGAAGAAAAATATTGCGCCGACTCCAAATAAATTGGGATAAGGTCAGGAGAATGATGATGATGAGGTTGCAATACAAATCAAAAAGGTTGTACAAGTCGTACCTTGTCGAAGATGTGCTTGCCGACGTGCGAGTCGACGGCGCTGAGCGGGTCGTCCAGGAAGTAGTTGTCCGCGTCGCAGTACAGTAGCGGATGCGCGCTGCAAGGCTTACCTTGTCGAAGATGTGCTTGCCGACGTGCGAGTCGACGGCGCTGAGCGGGTCGTCCAGGAAGTAGTTGTCCGCGTCGCATTACAGTAGCGGATGCGCGCTGCAAGGCTTACCTTGTCGAAGATGTGCTTGCCGACGTGCGAGTCGACGGCGCTGAGCGGGTCGTCCAGGAAGTAGTTGTCCGCGTCGCAGTACAGTAGCGGATGCGCGCTGCAAGGCTTACCTTGTCGAAGATGTGCTTGCCGACGTGCGAGTCGACGGCGCTGAGCGGGTCGTCCAGGAAGTAGTTGTCCGCGTCGCAGTACAGTAGCGGATGCGCGCTGCAAGGCTTACCTTGTCGAAGATGTGCTTGCCGACGTGCGAGTCGACGGCGCTGAGCGGGTCGTCCAGGAAGTAGTTGTCCGCGTCGCAGTACAGTAGCGGATGCGCGCTGCAAGGCTTACCTTGTCGAAGATGTGCTTGCCGACGTGCGAGTCGACGGCGCTGAGCGGGTCGTCCAGGAAGTAGTTGTCCGCGTCGCAGTACAGTAGCGGATGCGCGCTGCAAGGCTTACCTTGTCGAAGATGTGCTTGCCGACGTGCGAGTCGACGGCGCTGAGCGGGTCGTCCAGGAAGTAGTTGTCCGCGTCGCAGTACAGTAGCGGATGCGCGCTGCAAGGCTTACCTTGTCGAAGATGTGCTTGCCGACGTGCGAGTCGACGGCGCTGAGCGGGTCATCCAGGAAGTAGTTGTCCGCGTCGCAGTACACCGCGCGCGCCAGCGACACGCGCTGCTTCTGTCCGCCCGACAGGTTTATACCTGCGCACAGACAACATCATTTGTTTAGTGCTAAAATAGGGTAAAAAAAATCCTAGACAATAGGATTTGACTGTGTTTTTATGAGATTTCTCGAAACCTACAGCAAAGATTAGCATGATAAAGAAAGATTGTTTAGATAAGTATTACAAGAAATTGTAAATGATTTAAAGCCACATGGAAATAGCACTGCTAGCAGCTGGTGGTATAAAACAGAAGACATAGTAACTTAACACCATTCAGTAAAGTAGTCGGTCTGCGTGGAAAGACAAAAGAATAACTTCGCTAGCGTGTAGCTCCTCCATTTTCCACCGACATTGTTGTCTTTTTCACAAATTGTCTTTTTAGTAAAATTTTTAAAATAAGTACTTATTCATGTTTATATGACTGTCGTTACGGTTCGTTAGAAGCCCGTAAGTCTGACAACCAGTCTTACCAAGGGGTATCGTATTACCCAGTAACTGGGTTGTGGAGGTCAGATAAGCAGTCGCTCCATGTAAAATACTGGTACTCAGCTGCATCCGGTGAGACTGGAAGCCAACCCCAACATAGTTGGGAAAAGGCTGGATAGATGAAGATTCATGTTGATATTTTTTAAAGTAGTCAAATGCTGTACGGACGACAATCATTATGCAGTACTTGCCGACACGTGTGCAGGCAACATGTGTCGACAGTTAAATAATACTTTACCTTTCTCGCCAATTTCAGTTTGATCTCCTCCAGGCAGTACCTCGAAGTCAGGTTTGAGAGCGCACATTTCGATGACATTGATGTACTTCTGCTTGTCGAGCGGCTTGCCGAACAGAATGTTGTCCTGAAGCGTCGCGTTCTGTATCCACGCTTGTTGCGGCACGTACGCTATGCTACCTAGAATTTAAGGAACGAATAAGTTATCTCAACATAATTTGTATGTATAATAGACTGGTTATCAGACTTTCGGGCTTCTGAGTCTGACAACCAGTCGTACCAAGGTGTATCGTATTACCTAGTAACTGGGTGTGGAGGTCCGATAAGCAGTCGCTCCATGTGAAATAGTGGCATTCAGCTATATCCGGTTAGACTGGAAGCCAACATAGTTGGAAAAAGGCTAAGCAATAGTGATGTGTCGGACCGTTAAAAATGTATATCCGTAGATACGCAATTTTACTTTCGTAAGAAAGATCGAAGTGCGTGACCTTGAAACGATAGTTGAAGCCACTTGAGGCGAATTGCTTTTAAAAATAAAAAAAAATATCTGAATGAAATTTAATATTTTTTTAACTGCTACCCAAATATAGAAATAATCACCTAGGGTTGAACTTTTAATCCTATTCGGTAACATGACAGTTGGAGGGATACCAGGTTTTGACAAAAAAAAAGATAGTGAGGTGATGCAAGAATGAATGAAATTGAATGAACTTGTATTTACTTAATTAATAGTAACAATTACTAAGTAAGAAACAAAGGTTTATCTATATTATTTATAACCTGTTTTTGAGAAACAGGTTATGATTTAATTTAATTAATAATAATAACTATAAGTAAAAGAAGTACAGTTAAATTATAATATTATAAAGGTCATTGATATAATATGATATTATATCATGTCTATATTATGAACTTTTTGCTGTAAATCTAATTTTTTCTTACATAATTATATTTTTATTATTTCCGAGTGACTTTCTTATTTTTGAAAAAAATAAAAATGTTATAATGATTGTGTAGAGTTTAATTAAAATTATTTTTGTTTTATTATAATTATTTTGCAGTAGGTAGTATCTTTCTTACATATTTTTTTTATTACTTTCGTGTGACTTTTTACATTATTACTTCGATCAATAATAGAACTAGATACAGGATCAGGAACAAAAATAAGGCGCTCAAGTGGCCACGTTTGCACACACTTACACATTTATATTTCTTACTACGAAATATAGAAAAACGTTTCATAATAATAACAACTTCAGTTTATTATAATCCTTAACACTCAAACATAAAGTATAATTACGATTGCAAAATATTCATATTTAAGTCCTTTTGTCATCGGAGAATGGTAAAGAGCAATACATTTAAAATGTCCCTTAAAAATCAAGTCATTTTCATATAAGTACAAAATTATTTATTCTAAACTGAAACTTAAAGTCTAAGCAATAAGGTTAAAAACAATGTGTTGACAATTTCATGCTTACTCTATTTTGGAACTAGACGAATTTCTTGGTATTACATTTCAATGCTCAGAACACAGTACGTATTGAAAGACGTAGAGTTGGAGAATGGTGCCGATTCTGTTGTCACAAAATTCTCTAAACTAAACTAAAAATCACTAAAATTTGGTTTAATCCTGTCAAACGACGATTTCCTATTCTGAAATAGACTAAAGTGACACAACTTAACTATATTTTAGTTTGACAGCACTAAGATTGCACTGAGTTATTAGTTTAGTGAAAATGTCAATTTTGCTATTCCGAGTTTGCCGGTTTTCACCAAAAATTTTGACTATAAAAATTTATTTTAACTAAATCTGACTATTTTTAATCGCGATTAAAAAGGTGTGGAATAAAACTAGTGGTCATGAACTAAAATTCTCAACAACGCCTCGCCTTCACGTGCAAAAACAGTTCTGTATTTTTTATTTTCTTTTTGCTTATATCTTGAAAATGGCGTGTCCTATCGCAAAAATAATGAAATTTTCGGCCCCCTCTTAGTATACCCCGGCACATTTAAATCTCAACACGTGGGTAATATTTTTTTTATATTTTTCAAACAAAAGTGAAAAATTCCATATAAAACACGTTGAGGCTGCCCCCCCAGCACGCGCCTTCGTCTCTCAAAAAATTCATTCTACGCAATGCACACACAAGTACAACGTTGCGAAACCAAAAGAAAAAAAAATACCACGCTGAGTCGCGATTGTCAAATTCGATTTTAGTCGTGTCAAAATAATTTTTAAATTTAGAGATTTTTCCTTGCAGAATAGCGTTACAATTCTCATAGCCAAAAGTAAGGAATTTTAGAGATAGTTTAGTTAGTTTAGTTCGTGTACAACAGAATCGGCACCAATATATTTTTTTAGGTGAAGGTACGTTTTGATGGTGGCAACATTTTTAATCGATTTAAAAAAGTAGTAGGACTAAAATAGTACAGACGCCACCAGGTCAAGCTACCCGAAACTGTCAATTTTTCCCAATGAACCTTGAACCTAATGCTCTAGAAATAAAGTCGAAAATCTATCAAAGAAATCTGACAGATTGTAGTAGCTTGATGTGTTGGCGTCTGTACAATAGTTATGTTATTTAATTAAGTGCGGGTTGACTCAATATGATCCACCCGTATAAAAAATGGGTGCGTCTACTTTTATGTATTTATGTATTGCTATTTAGAAGTTTTTGTATTAAATCAAAGTATTTTTTCATTTAAATTAAAGTTCAAATATGAATTTTTAGAAGGTTTGTATATTTCTTCTCCTCTTTCTTTCGCTACAATAGATACTCATTCTGCACAGCGAAATGGCTCGGTAGGAAATCTACAAATAAAATTAAAATTAAAATTAAATTACAATACTACTCCATGCATTCTCTGTTCCAGAACAGACAATGTTTGTTACAATAGTTGGCATGTTGTCGCAAACATGGGTCAAACAATCATAATATTATTATGTATTTGCTAAATGATTTATATTTACTATTTGATTGTTTTTATTTTATAAAAAACACTTAAAGATATAAACTTACGGAAAAAAAGATATCCCTTCCAAAAACTTGGTGTTACAGTGGTTATTTACACAATTTTTGAACGCGTACTGCGGCATTTAGGACGTCTTATCGTTGGCTATGATTGGACCAAACTAATTTGAAATAAGAGCACAAAAATATCTGTGCTCTTATTTTTCGGGCCGTTTTTGAAGCGCTCATCGGGAATCTAGTACATTTTTGATCGAAGCATTATTATTGAAAATTGTTTAAGTTAGTGTGTACCTACGGTATTTGTTGATTGTATTTTTAAGAAAATTACCTCCGCAAAACCAAAGATTCTTTCATTTTTAGACAATTTTTCCAAATCTCTACTCATCTTAAAAAGTGCTTCTTTTGCGAAGTGCACCAATTGAGAAGTGCACCAGTTGCGAAGTGTGCCATATGAGAAGTGCACCAGTTGCTAAGTTCACCATTTGAGCATGGTGTAGGTACAAGTTGAGATGTGCACCAAATGCGCCAAACCCGGTAAAACATCCGTTAAAAAGTAACAGATACGGATACGCATCTTTGTTCTCCATCGGATATCCGCGGATACAGGTACGGATATCCAGCACATCACTACTAGGCAGATTGATTGGGTAAGGTTCATTGAAAGTGACACGTACCAAATGTGTTGACTCGTCCGGAAATCTTGTTCATTTCACCAAGCAAGGCAGACAGTAGCGAACTCTTGCCGGAGCCGACGGCACCGACCACGGCCACGAGAGAGCCGCGCGGCACGTGCAGGTTGAGGTTCTTCAGGACCGGCTCAGCGTCCTGGTCGCCCCACGTGAAGTAACCATTCTCTATTACGATCGGGTTCGCTGGAATAACAAGAATGTTATGAAGCCTTTTTAACACGCTCTTATTAGCCTTAATGTATCTATATAAGGTGTATCTATTCATACACGAAATATTTTAAATATTTTAATTCTTTACCACCATTTTTATCTAAGCGTTTTTGAATTTTCGTAATTATTATAATTTTAAAACTACTTGAGACGTTTTGCATAAAACCTCTACTCCAAATTCTATCAATGGCCCGCCTGACGCTGCGAGGGCGTTGACCGGACGGCACGACCTTGGTGTCTCGGGCCGTAAAAAATAAGAAGGAGCCAGTATTTCTTATATGCGTCAAAAAATTATAAATATTAAATTTAAAAAAAAACCCTAAGAATTTTTTTTTCCGTTGCTATAGTTTTTTTACCACCTTTACACCAGGTGTACCTCTTAAAATATTTCGTGTATGAATAGATACACCTTATATAACGGAATCTTTGAACGCGATTTTCACCGCCTTCGAAACGTCGCGATTAATAAAACTTGAAACTTTGCACACTTATCAAGGACCGATGACAATACATTAATTTCATAAGTTTGTGCCATTATCCTGGCCAGGATCACCAGGATAGAAAAAATAACAAAAAACCTGGTTTTGTAGTTAGCTGAACTAAAAAATAGAAAATAAATAATAGTTAAAAAACGAAAAAAAAAAACACGCTTTCATAGATAACTACCCAAAAAGTAGAAAATAATGGAAAAAGCGTAAAGCGATATCAATTAAAAAAATACCTCGAAAAGCTCCCCACCCTTTTTATTTTCTAATTTTTAGTTTGGTTTTCTATGAAAGCGGGTTTTTTCGTTTCTTTTTCTATTATTTTTCAACAATACTCATTCATAAGTTTTTAAAATATTACTACTTACGGTCTTTAGGATCGTGTTCAACAGATGTAATGTCTAGTTCATCGCAGTTCAAGAATTTGTTCAATCTCTTTATACCGACGGATGTCTAAAAATGTAGAAATTTGTTAGTTGTACAAAATAATGTGTAAATAAGAGAATGTTAGCAACACAATATATTTAACCACACCAAGCTTTACTATTGATAGTCCACACCAATTAAGTACCTACTCGTCATAAATTAAAACCATAAAGAAAAATAGAAGCAAGTTGTTAAAATTATAATTAGTTGCTTGAACAAAGAAACGTTAAAAGAAAATTTGAATAATGAGTCGACTTATGATTGTGTAATATCAGAAAAATTATATCAAATGCAGGGTCTGGGTATAATATTAATTAAGTAAGTACATACTTGCTTAATTAATTGCTAATGTGAGTCTTGTTTTTACCTCACATTCGCATTGGATTTTCACGATTTGACACTGATATTAACTTCTACAAATATAGTTTCACACTGCACACAGACAAAATAATCTAATATGATAAACTTACTTGTACAACATTCGATATAACGTTAGGCAGCATTGACAGTGGGAAACGCAGAATGTTGAAAAGAGACAACGCTACGAAAGCTCTCTCAGAGTCCAGCACTTCGGTATCGTTTACCAGTACAAAGCATCCGAACGACATCAGCGATACCTACGAGACCATTCCACGAGTTATATTATGAGAAGTGCCCATGCAAGCAGCCGGCCTGAAGCCTACAAGTCTACGTTGTGTTCCACGCCCACCACATTGCCCGTCCACTCGCTCGCTGGCCACCCAACCTATTATCACGACTGGGCGAGTGGACGCACAAATATAACGTGCGTTTGAGTAGCCACAGAACACAACGTAAACTGAAGTGTGCACTGTCGCTCTTCGGTTATAATATTATTAAGTACAAGATATATGCGGTGTTAGTGTGTCTGTTTGTGAAAGAACCATAGCCACATGTGTAGATGTATAGAGGAGTGAGCACGTCGTGGCACTACCTCGATCGCTGATACTACGATGAGTGGCAGTAAACCTAGGGGCAAGTGGATTGTGTAAAACAGAGACATCGACACGAATATATTTGCAGCTGTCAGGATATTTTTCTCGGGATCCGTTATCAGAAACGTGAAGAAGGTTAGGAAGGTCACCTTGAAAATAAACAAAATTATTTAAACCCTTGCTGATCTTAAATTACTCGTTGATAATTTACATGTCATAAAAATCCTTTAAAATAAATTGTAGTGCTCAATAAGCAATGAATTCAAAAGATAAAATTGGCAGGGTTTTGTGTAACCTACAGAACAACATAGCAGTTATTGGCTCGTAACGTAAGATATCATAACTTTACCTTCTTTGGGGGTTATCTTGTTGTAGCTTAAAACATAGTGACAGTGTGTGTTATCAGTAGGTAAATCATATTAAAATGATATCAAAGAAAAATGCTCATCAATAACCATATTGAGACCTATAAAATTGATAAGACTGTAATCTATGTGACTGTAATAAACGTGTAATCTGTGTGGCAAAGTCAATGACATAATTTATAACAATTGATTATCGACTGTGATTGAAGATCAAGTATTATCAAAGTAATTACGATAAGAATTATGAGAATTTGTTAATTATTTGACTTATTTATGGAGTCAGGCGTCACTTTGCGGAAACTCATGATAATAAAATGTTATATAATGTCAACTGATTCAATTTAATTAAAGTCATTAATCTTAATCTAATTTGAGTAAATATTGAAATTGCATAACATTTAATTATGTAACTACTAAATAACATAAAAATAGTGACACTGTATTTCCGAAAAATACTTATCGTAACACATTTTGCCGATGGCGACATTTTTAAGTTTACCAAAATGAGGAAACCCAACATATTTAGCGCTAGATAAATAAGGCAGCTGCTTTGCTCGTTTATCTACATACCATACTCTATATTATGATAAAAATCTTGTTTATAAGTTACTTTATTTTGTGTACTCGCGGTGATGCAATCGAAATCACTATGATTTCAACAATTACGGTGTTTCTCTTTACAAATGAGTAAGTTGTTAAAAAAAAAACAATGGGTGTCAGTTTTTGTGAGAAAATAAAATGTCGTCATAATTGTAGTTCAAATTGATTTGGCAACATTGTGTATCAAGGTTTCAGTTAGATAAATGATAGTCGCTTACCAGGAAAGGTGCGCAAGACCATATAAAAGAGGTAGCAGAGTTAAGATAAGCAGTCTGTTTTAAAACATTCATTTCTTTGTTTCTTATTTTAAGAATTTGATCTTCAAAACTCGGTTCCCAAGCATACATTTTAAGAACCTGAAAAGAAAATAACCAATTAGAATTAGATTATGTATGATGCAACCGGATGAACAAAAATAGATTTACATCGATATATTGGCGGGCAAATTATTTTGTGATAGCAAAAACTTTTGCATATTAAGGAAAACTTTAAAGTTATATTCTAGTTGTTGTGGATTTTATTCTAGTATCACAGGACTATAGCTATTAAGTTCTGTTTATAATTAATACATATTACTGTGGATCGCAGGTCTGTAAGGCTCGAACAGTAAACCTGCACAGAGAGGTCAGTCCACTCATGTAACGAGATACAATCGTGTACTTATGCTTCATACGGCATTGCACACTGCACTCCAATGAGACGTAAGAATTCATACTAGAAATGTAGTTTTGTAGACTAATCTAATTTAGTTCAATTTTACAATATCTGAAAGGGAAGAAAGATTGCCATTTTAACTCCTGATTTCAATAAGTATTAGTTTGTCAGCCATGTTGTCCGTGAAATAATGCGATTTAATTTATAAATTCATTTAAAAATGGCAGGACAAACGCTTCTGCAAAACAAAACTATTTGAATTAGCAGTAATCGAATAAGATCGTTAGTTCCAAATTTAAATTAAAGCGACGTTAATTGGATTGACACTTCTTTCTTAATCAGTTGCGTATGATTCGACCATTTTTTTAAAATCATAAACAAGTAGATATAACGAGGATTAAGGAGTCCTAAAACTAGGAACACAGTATTTTTATAACATATTGATATTAAAAAAAAATGTTTAGAGATATTAACTACAGTAGTAACTGGTGTTTGCGTAACGATATCAGGGGAATCAAATAAGATATGTTTTGTGTGGTGATAACACAAAGGCCGCGAAAGCTTATCTCAAATAATGTTTCTCAATGTGGTGAAATCGGAAAAAAGAATTTTAACTAGTAAATTGATAATTTTGGCAAGTCATGCATGATCTTTAAAGTTTATTGCATCATAATGTGAAAACACAGAGTGTGTTTCGGACCACGAACAAAGGGATGAATATTTACGTAAAGCAAAACCAAGTTTGTATTTCATAGTACTCCTCAATGAAACTGTAAAAACAAAGTTCTCAGGTTGCAACCGAAACCATTCCAATCACTAAAACTATGCGACGTAGTACCTATATTCTTTATAATCAAGTTCATTGTATTTTTTTTTAAACTTTAGCAACTTCCGTTTTTTCACTGTAATGTTGATATGGTTGGACAAAATGTTTCCACTTTAAAGCCGTACAAAGTCAAAGGACAACTGTTGGTGGTGTGTTAGTAACACACCACCAACAGTTGTCCTTTGACTTAAACTTATCCGCACTTCCGCACTAGTTTGCTGAACAGTTGAGTATAGTGGTTCATAGAAAACATCTTTTTTCAAATTTCCATATAGTGCCTATAGTCTCCCAGTAAAATGACTTTGTGACATTCGCACGGACAAACAGACAGACGGACAGGACAAATATATAAGAATTCCGTATTTTTCATTTGGCTACGGAACCCTATAAAGGGATTGTTAACATATTGTCTGAACTACTTGGATAAGCAATGAACTCTATAAGACATAATTAAATTGATTATGAAATGAATAAAACAAAACACCTTTTGCTTTTTATAACTTTAATAAATAATTAATTCAGCTAAATGATGTTGTGGTTGGTTTAGAAATATTAATGTTAATAGGTTTTGTTCCATTAGACAGAATTATAATATCCACACATAGAGAATAAATCCATACTATTATTTATTACAGATGCGAGGTAACTCTATCCGTCTGTCTGTTACCTTTTCACGCCTTTAACGGCTGAACGGGTTTCAATAAATATTTTGCAAAGAGATATATTACAGACCATGACCAGGGTTAGAACATAAAATATAGGGGCGTAGCTACCGCCGTATCAATGATATGGGGCCCTAGCCCCGACGTAGGTATTATAAAACATTTTTTTTTTTAATGAATAACTAATGAAAATATGAAACTCGTAAGTTTTTTATGTCTTACAAAGACTTCAAGCTGCAGTAGCAGGACAATTCTTAATAAAATGTTCTGGTATAACTAAATTAACGATCGCGCCATCCCTTTTTCCTAGCTCGGCGTGCTGTGCTGGTGTATGGTAACGCTTGCCAGTCTCTTGGGTACATTAGGTACCAGTCGACAGCGATGTGGATGAATTTTTCCAAGCTTTATTTTAATTTGTAGATAGTTATAGTTAATTTAGGTTATAATTTTACTTTTTAATTAATTTAAATCATAAGATTTAGTTAAATCAAACAGAAAATTTCACCTATCCGATTCGGTGCCCCACTTTTCGAGATTTTTTAAGACCACAAATGGCAGCTATGTTTAATCTACAAAAACAGGATGCTGTTTTCTTTATTATGTGAAAAAAAAAACATTGTCCTCTGTTTGAGCTTGGCCGCAGTGTGGAACAAAAGGGACCCTAACAAATCTTGATATAGGGCCCCTTTATGACTAGCTACGCCACTGATAGAATACTTATTATCTCGGTATTACGTGCCTGTAGGACAATTTTCAACTTCCATGCGGACAAAGCAGTGGCCGGAAGTTAGTATACGATATACGTTTTTAAAGTAGATATATAGTAATAAATTCGTTCGCCGCAAGATCGAGTTTGAAGTCAAGACATAGACTTATGCTACAAAACATTAATATTTTTACCTTAATTCCATTAAGTACTTCATTCATAAGTTTGACTCTTTCGTCTTTGTATTTCATAAGTCTTATTTGAAGGGTTTTCACCCTGTTGGCGATGAGTCCATTGACCGGGATCAGTATGATCATGACTGCCAATCCGGCGAGTACGGAGGGACCCAAGATCCCCCAGAGGAAATATAGGGCAAGAGCGATTTGCAGCGGCGCCGACCATATCATATTCAAGTATGCAGTCAGTTCGACGAATCTGTGAAGTGAAGTTATGATAGGATTTATTTATCATGTTTTATTGAATTTTCTTGGAGTAAAATTAAAAGCTAGGTTGGTTGATTCCTACAGAGAGGAGCAGGAAAGGAACTCCGGAGTTAGTCTTTTAAAATTTATTGGCTTTTCCAATGGTTTAAAATTACAGTGTTAATAGGTATGGGAGGACAATTGAGTGTAGTCCTGTCAACAAGGACCAAGTACTTAACAAAATAGAAAGAGAGGTCTACGCATCTACAGCCTACAAGGCCTACAACATTGTCACATTCACAAAGTATAAAGAATTTATACAAATGAGATACTAGATAAATAAAATATAAAAACCTATTTAAACGATTGCTCCATAGATTTGAAAATTCATCTGTTCAGGAACGTTAAGAACGCAATGAACGTGGCTAAACCGTCAATATTAAATCCATTGCGATTCATTATCATTTTACGTGTTTCGCAACTGCGCCGCTGTTTGGCTATAAAGAGTGTATTCGTTTTACATGTTGTTTGCTAAAGTTATATTCGGTACTAGGCAGTGAAAACATCGAGTTTTATATGGTTTAGATTCCATTTTGTTAATTTAATAAGTGTTAATGTATTGTACTTTGTTGTTTACATAAAAAAAAAATAGTTAATCTACTGAAGTTGGTTTGTGTGTTTTATATAACGCCTTGGGATTCTATTTTGTAATGTCATGCATGTAGCATTATACATATGAAGTCAGTTAAAAATCTTTGGATTTTTGAGCGTCTTGCTGTAACTATAGCAAAACATTGTCACACAAGTATGTGTGACAGTGTTTTGCTATAGTTCGATGTACTGTACATACATCCAATAATAAGAGTAACTCTGACGGAGCATAGTTACAATTTGAACAAGTGAATCATTCGATAACATCATTTATTTAACTTTCTACGCGGAGCAGTAAAAAATAAATGTTGAAGAAGCTATTTGTTTAGTATTTTTATCAACACTTAAGCTTTTCTGTTGTTTTGCATAGAAGGTGTGTAATTAAGACTGAATATCATAAATGTAATGCTATTTACACATTTTGCCTGCATATATCAATGTCAGATGTGTAGATGAGATTGCTCCAACGTAACCTTGACTGAATAACAAAATTGATTTGACTGGTAACAGCTGAATTCTTCATACAATTAGACTTAGATTTATACAGATTTCTATTTTTATTATATTTCAAGGGTGGAGGCAGAAGATAAAATGATAAGTTAAATGGTATTTTTAATTACCTTTGAGCATCAACAGACATAAGGTTAACAATTTCTCCAACGGTAGATTCTTTCCTCGCGGCATTGGACATCCGCAGTGACTTCCTATAGATGGCGCTCGTCAGGGCGGTTCTTATCCTCATGCCCACGAGGTACATCCTCGTGAAGTAATGCGCCAATAGCATAGTTTGCACCGTAGCACAGGCAAGAAGTGCAACTGCATAAATGTAACCCTTCCATAGCGGCTCTTTACCTTCCACGAAACCTATTAGGAGTCTAAAAATGAATGCGATAGTCAGTCAATGACGTGAATGAGTTGCGATATTGAGGGATTTATTTGTATCGTTTTGATAATGTTTATCAAACTAAGTCAGTATGTTCAATATTGAGTATCATGTGAATCCGGTGTAACAAATATTATCTTGTCCATATTATGACTAGCGAAAATAGTGTTTACCTTAGTAATTGTGGCGATAAGAACATCAGCACATCGTTGATCAGTTTAAGCATTGCTCCAAACAAAAACTGTCCTCCAAACGCTAAGCATAGTGCTGGTAGGATGGAGGCTGGCTTCTTCTCAGATTCAGGCTTGAAGTTCACACTGGCTGATGTCTTACGATATGTGGCTTTTGTGGCGTTGGAGCTGTCAATAAAATAAAGGGTCCGTGAGAGATGTTCATTAAACTTTAAATCAAGGAATGGTGATTGTCGACCAGCTTAGCGTTTTCGCAACTATATTGGGGTCGGCTTACAGTTTTCTCAGATGCAGTTGAGTACCATTATTTTACATGAAGTAACTGCCTATCCGACCTCTACAATCCAGTAGGGTAAGACTGGTTGATAGGCATTCGAACTTCTGACTACCCGTAACGACTGTCAAAAATACACATATGACAACTGGAACCAATGGCTTAAGTTTCCGAGGCATGGAAGAGCGTCGATATGTAATACATGGTCACCTTTCCATGGACCGACATTGGCAGGACTCGACCTTCAATCGACCCATACGAATGTTATTTATATTTAGCCACGAGATCA
The DNA here is from genome assembly GCA_932294355.1 of Aporophyla lueneburgensis. Classification (NCBI taxonomy): domain Eukaryota; kingdom Metazoa; phylum Arthropoda; class Insecta; order Lepidoptera; family Noctuidae; genus Aporophyla; species Aporophyla lueneburgensis. The sequence continues at coordinate 11,007,275 of OW028746.1, read as the reverse complement.
TCGTAACAAGGGGGCTCGTGGCCAATGGAAGATAAGACATTTTCGAAGTCTGTGGATTTGGGAAGTTGTGCGAAAATTTAATAATCCAATTATTATATAAAGTATAACATTATTATACAATTTGTATTTACTTAGGTGCAAACAATATTATTTAAAAGGAACACATCACCACGGTATCTTTTGCCTTGAAACGTCAAAAGTGATTAAAGAGGTAAAACATTGGTTTAAAGGTGCGTCCACATCATAAACATTCAAAACAGATTGTTCCATTACGAGCCTAATCTATAACAGGCGAACAACAATGATTCCTAAAAGCAGTGCTCCATGGAACATTTTCACAAGGGATACTTTGTGCTAATATGTGCGAGCTTTTTAATGCCCGGTTCAACGTCTGCACTGGTTGCATGCTCGCATTGTGGACACATCTCACGGTCGCTGTTGATTAAATGGTTTGTTATGCTTACATTTCTCGTTTTCGCAAAGATTTCTCCCAAAATTTGTCAAACTTTGGCACGACTTCTGTAGAGGAGTCTTGAGGGTTGAGAGCCCATAAGTCTTCTTCCATCAAACTTCTACGGAACCCTGTCAAGGCAAGTGGGTCGAACCAGCTGTATGTGAGACGACTGGGGAATCCCGAAGCGTTCTCCGGACATTGGTTCTAAATTATAAAATAATTATAAAAATAAGAAACGACAAGGCTAAAATTTAAAAAAAAACTACGATCTAATCAAGTATTTACGCTGACGTAATTTGACATTCTTGTGGCAAACTTTGAGTTTTTTCTTGACCTTTTCAAGGAACACAAAAAATCGTTTCTAATAACGCAATATTCTTAGATACTCTGTGATTCCACATGTAAAGAAGATGAACTTGTAACCTGCGAGGTTATTGCGTAACACTTCATACAACACTGCTCTCCAATCGGTGAAGGAAAACATCGTGAGGAAACCAGCATGTCTTAGAACCAAAGATTCGAAGACGCGTGACATCTACCAACCCGCACTGGGCCTGCGTGGTAGATTACGGCCCACTCCCTCTCACCGAGAGGAGGCCTGTGTCCCAACAGTGGGAACCATATAATAGGCTGATGATGATGATGATGACAAACAACAGTCATTGCTACTAGTAGCAATGACTTCCATTTGGCAGTTCAACAACATTCATTGCGTTATTTACGTTGATCAGCAAACAAATTTTTCAAACATATAAAGCAATGGCTTGGCAATATCATTCAAAATGATTCAGATTCTGAATGATAGTGTTGCGCAATGTTTGTAAAATGTATATTTTCCGGGTATTTTTCTTATAACTATTTAATAACTAATAAGGCATTGTCATCGCTCAAAGGTCGTTATTATATGAAGGCTGTATAAGATCCTTGTTACCTTATATTTTGTGGCATGTCTGCAAGGTTCAGAAATAAAGTAATGGAAGTAAAATAATTATGATAAAATTTCAATTACCTTCTCATACTTATAAGGCGAATCTTTCGGAGGTAAATCGGCAAAACAATTCAATATAAACATAAGTATTATCAGGGGATAATACACCATGTAACTAACGAAATTATATTGAACATTTTCTTCATCGGTTAGACTGTTGTGTGCTTTAATCTCGGACTGCAGCTGGGGCAGACCTGCCAATATCAGGAGTATCCAAAAGAAGAACAACACTCCTGATGCTCTCATACCAAACTTTCGATTGTAGTACAATAACGTCGCTGATAAACCCTGTGAAAGAAAAGTGTATTAATATATGGACAATGTAAACCAGTAAGAGTTAAGGGGCCGCGCACGAAATTGATTTTTTGTTCACTGTTTGTGAGAAAGGGAAAAGAAAATAAATAAAAGAATTAGTGATTTGAAAGTCGAATTTTTTGTTATGCATGTAGCTGAAAGGGCTTTTTAAACAAATTCAAGTATTCTTGTAAATTTAGATTACTTTTTTACAAGTCTTCATTTTTGATTTTCAACATTAAAAAATATAATCAACATTATATGGTCTAATAGAAAGCGGCAGGATCACTTTTTTCAACTTCTGTAAAAAATGTAGCAGAAAAATAATTTTTAACCATATCATGAAATTAAAAATTCATCCATTATGCTTCCTTGTATTCTTGAAATACAATCAAAATTTTATCTTCTTCGTAAAACTCTTGTCAGTGGTCTTCGTCCTCGTGAAATTTCTTGTCTACGGAATGATGTAATTCGCCTCACGATTTCTCGCCAAATTTAATCTTACGATAGTACAATATCTCCAGTAAGTAAATCAAAGACGAAATAAACTATATTATGGAAATGCGATGAAACTATTAGCTGGTGCCGTGCCAGATACTAGTGTTCCAGTACCACGTATTTTATAGCCAGGGAACTAATTAAAAAAAATATATATACTTCAAGTTTTCTAACAATTAGATAAGTAATTGACAAAGATTTTTTCGTGCATGAAGCCTTAACTAAACATCGTTTGTTGCTGCTCTCAACATATTACATTCCGCGAAAAACTGACGGTTTACAGAACTATATTAGATTTATTTTTAGACGTTCGACAGACAAACGTTGCTTCGCGTTAAACGAATATACAAATAAACACAGGAACGAAGAGATGACTAATAACATGATAGTTACTGCTGAGAACTTAACAGTTAGCTTTGAAATTAATTACTGTTAAATTATGCAAAATTAACTTTGTTAGTGTTATCGCGTGTTGGAACTGATTTTGACTCCTATTTGTTCATTTTATGGAGGAAGAGAAAAGAGGTTTACCCTCATTCAATTTGTAAAAATCGAGAATCAAAACCTTTCAAAACTAAAACAGACATGGAATCAATCATTTTAACGAATGATTCTACATTGTGTATTGCACAATGGAAGCATATACAACCGCTGTCGTAGTAGACCGGAGAGTACCAAAGTCCGTTTTTATCTCGTATTCAAGTTTTTATAAAGATTTACCACAGATAGTGATTATATCACAGTGAAGGTCAATAGTTTGAAGATCCGTAGTGAGTACAGAGTTCCGCACCGGTCAGTCGAGGCTCCACATTCGAGGTGGCATAAATAATAGTGTAATAGGTTATGGGTGATGTAACAGTTTTTTGTCCACGTGTGTGTGGTTAACAAATTGTCCAAGGTTAATGAATGTAATACTCGTCGAAAGGGCTTTAATTATTATGAAGTACTTTACAGTACAGTTTTAGAAGGTCGATTAGTTTTAGGAGATTGATGTGAGTTTTATAGCTTAGTAATGTTTTCGTTCGTTACAAATAATAAGTATAAAAGCTTGGAAAATGAAATAGCGTGTGTTACTAAGTCGTTCATCTTCTAAACTAATATTGTATAGAGAAAAGATTTGACTTTTTGTATGTTAGTTTGTAACGATTTCGAACTGAAACACCTGAACGGATTTGGTTGAACTTTGGCACAGAGTTACTTAGGTCGGTTTTTTTTAAATTCCGGTACTACTTTTCCGTGAGATACATCTACGCTGGCGAAGCCGCAGGCAAAAGCTAATAAAAAATGTTTTCTCGTAGGTATGTACATTTATAATATTAAATTATAACATAACATTAATCTTTAAACCGTGAATCATTAACCATAAATTATGAAATACATAAAGACGAGTGAATAGTCATGGTATGCCTCATGGATTGGTCTTAATTAATTAGTATTCAGAAATAATCCGGGCATAGATGTAGAATGTCTATCTGAATTCTGAATTCAGCAAGTGAATGATCCGAATATTCAGAGCCTCATTAAATTGACTCCAGCCAACCAACCCTCTACAATCTACCGGAAAAAAATAGACAAGGTGTGTTACATGTATAGGATAAACGATATACCAAGTATGCAATACTGAAATTTATTTTTCTGGATCATTTTCCGAATTCAGAAAGTCGTCAGACGTTTAAACCCTGCTTTTGGAAAACTCATTTCCCTATAGTGAGGTCTGCTTCCAGTCTAACCGGATGTAGCTGAATACTGAATACCAGTATTTTACATAGAGCGACTGCCTATGTGGCCTTTGGACAGCTATTGGCTATCAATTGAAAACCTCAATTGAGCATGCGTAGCTAATTGTATTACATAGTTGGTTTAATAATGGATGTGACCTATTTTTATGATAATAACTGTTAATACATATTATGAACTGACTAGAGTAAAACTTTTGTATTGGATACTAGCTTCTGCCCGCGACTTCGTCCGCGTTAAATTTCTTATTCCCGCGACCCTTCCCATCGCGTCGAATCGCCTACCCGTGCGATATTCCCCGTTTTTGCAACATTTTTCATTACTGCTCCGCTCCTCTTGGTTTTAGCGTGATGTTATATAGCGTATAGGCTTCCTCAATAAATAGGCTATCCAACACAAGAAGAATTTTTCAATTTGGACCAGTAGTTCCTGAGATTAGCGCGTTCAATCAAACAAACAAACATACAAACAAACTCTTCAGCTTTATAATATTAGAATAGATAAGGGGATAGGAAAGATATAGGAAGCATTATTAAATGATTGTGTATGTGACTGGTTTTTAGGATATTAAAGCCCCCGCAAACATTTACATACATGCAATTTAAAAAAAAATGACTTAAACTTAGTGTTCTAGAATAAAAAACCCTGACTTCTAAACTAGGTTTATGTACCTGTATCTTAGAAGCCAGGCGCGACGCATCTCTAGTAAAACACCTTCTGTGCGCAGCTTATCAATGAGACGCTGAAAGGTGGAAGGAGCGTTCTTGAACTAAAAACTTCATGGAATTTGTTCTCTACCAGTATTGCGTGGCACCGTCGCGTCACGCCTGTTTGCGGGAGCCTTTACTATTTTGAGAGACCCTTCCAAAATATGAAAGTGCACAATGAGTTAATTTTGTCATTTTTTTAGATTACCTGCCATATTTATTTACGATTGTGGATCGTTTACATAAAATGCCGTATCTTTATTCCGCTAGCTAGTATTTTAGTAAAATCATTGTGCTTTGCTGGTGAGGGTGACTCAATAACCTTATCAGCCTAGCCTTTTTCCAATCAGCCCCACTGATTCTAAACTTTACGATAACTAACCCGATCGATCGCAAAATATTCATTGACAATGATTTGCTGTTTGTACGCACGGTCAGCATAAAAAAAATTGTTTTCACAACAATATGATTAAAGCGTAGATACAAATGTAAGCCTTGTCGGAAGGTTCTGAATCGAGGGCTGTTCTGGCATGAGGTAGCTCAGGGCTGATTGCAAAACACACTAACAGTAATGGGCTTTCATTTTGAAAGTTCAACGACATTTATTGCATAATTTATGTTGTTAAGTTGACAGTTTTGTCGAACAATGGATTAGCAATATCCTTCAAAATGATTCAGATTCTGATTAAAAGTGTATTACACAATTAGGGTGGTCTCTTCTAAGAAAATGCCGTCGGTAAAACTAAGTAACCCACGGTTTCTAAAAGGCTAATCAAATCCCAGATTAGATCACTTAATCTCTAAATAAGAAACAATAGTTTTTGTTGACAGAAGTTCAATCAACAAATCTAATTAGTAGAATAGCTTCCAAAAATCGAGGACCAGTCCATTACCTTATTAGGTTAATTATTAAAAAATCATACTTACAAATGTTAAAATCTTTACAATTGGACTATAATAATCGGCACTAAACACTTCCGTCTCTCCTTGTGATGAGGTGTGGACAGTGACGCCCAGATCCACAAACTTTAACACTATCAGAAGGCAAGTTACGAATAATTTGCTGATGTTTAATACATTCCATGGTATATTTTTTTCTTTACTGTTCAGTATATAGTAGGTGTCAAGGAACGCCGCGACCCACAAGTACAAGCATGGTGTCCACACGAGCACTGTCTTTTGGAAGCATGGCGTTAGCTCCGGGCTGTCGGTGTACCAAGAGAGAGTGCTATTCTGAAAGAAAAAGAAAACAAGTGGTTAGCAATAGAAACTAAGATTTCAGAATATGATAAAGTCTCTCATTGGAACAATGTTTATGAAAAATTTAAGCGCCATGGTGGCTCGCGAAATTCTTAGTTTCTTGTTTTTTGCAATTTGCAGGTCGGTTTCAGGCTGTATCTTGAACAAAATATGTATCCCGATCGTAACACGTATGTATTTCTAAGTTTATTTAATCCCATTGTATGACTTTTTCATGAAATAGTAATTCAATGGAATTAATTGCAAATAACGTAAGGATATTTGAATTTCGCGGGGCCCACCATAGCACATTTACCGTATGCATGATCTCTTCTAATGTAATGGGTGTAATGAAACGTACAGGGTGAACGGCCTTACATTTCAGGACATCATAATACTTTTGTTACTGTAATGTAATCAAATAGCATTCAGATACCAAGGCCGTTTGAATTGGTATAATATTCCGTTACTTAGTTCCCGTTAGGCCGGTCGGGCTCGTGTTTTCGATTTACTTTCCGATTGTCTGATACCAATACCAGTCATATCGGGAGATAGTCATTTATTATCTCAATATAACCTAACACATGTATTCAATCCGATTTGGATGTGTGATCTGATATACAAATCGAGAGTGAGTGGTATAATATTTTCACACCTACAAAATTATCAGATCAATCTGAATCTATGAAAAAGGTGCGTCAGTGACGTAGCATAGATTAGATGCTAGATGTCTTTTAGACGACAAACACACACTGTCTGAAAGAAGACATATTGGGCTTGAGTATGATGGTTTTAAGCAGTAGGTTCGATCGTTTTTTTGTAGTTCAGTTTATAATAACTAGGGCCACGTTAAATGCTGCTATCAAACTTCGCGTGTTCCTGTTCAGTCCACAATAGAATGACAATCGTCATGCACGGTTAGAGGGTTACATAACTATTGCTTTTGCCCGCTTTACTTTTGCGCTACGTACCTATTTGTAGAGCAACCTTGCTGCCTTAGGAGAGTAGTTGGTTTTTCTGCATCTAGTACCTACAACTATCCTACCACTACACCTATCTATGAGTGTTTGACGCGTATCTAAATTGCCTACACAAACTCATACCCAAAACTTGGTAAATTTTGGACGAGCATTCATTCTGGGATGTATTTATTTGCATTTATACTCGTGTTCATTTCGCAGTGAAACAATCCACCCGCATCTGCTGAAGTGAATTTTTGTTTATAACATGGAATTTATTACACCAAAAGCATAACGGTGCTAATCTCTACAGGTAAACGAAAGAGATATATCATGACTTTATTTTTAGAATTCGACCATGTTACACAGTAACCTACCACTAACGTGAATAGATAAGGCTATGCCGCCGAGTCATCGTGTGACATACAACTGGCATGGGTCTTAAGGCTTCTTCAGATAGGCGCGACGCAAGTCTTTTTTAACAATTTCTGTGAAGTTTTCATAAGAGACGAGAGTTCCGTCGCACCAGTTTGCGAAAGCCTTTATGATAATTACCTCCCATTAAAGTTTCACAGTCATTATGTTATATACCTATAGTATACATAGCATCAGGCAATAATTAATAAATAATGGAAATATTAAATCGTTTTATCAATTGTCTTCGAATACCTATCTCGAATTCTCACGGAGCCTTCAATACTCTCACTTCGTTCGGGTTTACCAAGTAACATCATGTGGTTTAGTGTTGAATTACAACATGAGCACACCAACAGACTCTGTTGATACTCTGGCATAGCTATAAGGAAATATATTGAAATGAGATAGAGGGTGTTCTTTCAGGTCGAGATCTTATCAAATGTTGCATGATTGTCGTACCACCTTTGTTATGTAGCGAGGCTGTATTGTTAGTAGCGTTATCCGGTGATGTCTCAAATTGTTGTGGTTTACGTTGTTTTCATTTACCATCGATTATTCCTGGAAGAACAAAACCTGTCCGTAACGTGTAGGCGGATTGGTAGGTATTACTTACTTTTATACCTATTATGATTCGGACCATAAAACCGCGACAAAATAATAGGTATAAGCGTGGGTGTAAAGTAAATTAGAAAATATCGACCACACTCAGAAGTGGTCATAGTAGGTTTTGGCTTTTATATTGTGACGTGTTACTTTAATCGGCATAAACACGGACGTAATAAAATCGCGGCGGGATATTTACGTGCACTGGATTCTCTACCCTCGGTGTTAACCCGAGGAATGATAATTCAACAGAGTTAATCTCAGCGCTTCAAAAATCGAATAGTGTGATTCAATGTTCGATTTTCAACTCTCGGCACTTAGCAGTGCGTCGAAAATCCAGTGCTCGAATAAGCTGCTATTTTCTTACGTACGTTGGAACGTGCGCTAACAATCGAGTGGGGATCGTGATCCTATCAGAAAAACCTACCATCTTTTTATTCGTCATGATGATAAAGGCCTTAGTAACACGTTTTCTGTGACAATTTCAACTGGCTACCTAATAACGGTTAACACAAAAAAAGCGTAGGCGTAGTACCTAATAGTCTCGTTGGCACACTTTCGGTACGGAAAGGAACCCTATTCCTAGACGATCCATTTTCATGGACAACCTTGCCCTTGAGCAAAAATGTAATATGCTAAATTGTTTTCATGGTAAATGATCTTCCTCGTCTCTTATCATTTCGGATTTCCCAATTCTAATAAAAGATAAATAAAACACTGCATCAATCAAAATAATCAAAAGATTATAATCTCATAATCTGCATTACAGTATTGATGCTGTTACATATTTTGAGGTAAAGATAACTTTCGTGAGAGTGTAAGAGATATTTATAATTACATATTTTTAGTGTTTTACGGCACAAGTCGAAGACCTGAAGTAAATTCAGGAGTCATCAACTGTAAAATATTAATAATAAAATTATTTACGTAATGTTGTGAAATATTGATACTTACCTACCTATTATAAAATTTTAGATTTTTCCTAATTTTAGAACAGAATAAAGTTGTATGTATATGTATGCTTTAAATAAAGATTAATCCTTGAGTATATTTTGTGAATACTAACTTAGGGACTAATTTAAAATAGGCACTATCTAACTGATACAAACAGGAACTGACCAGGAGGTGTTAAAACAGATTAGGATTCTGTGTCCATATATTTGTATCATATGTTATAAAATGATATCCCAAGAATGATTCATTTTCATCATACATTTAATATAAAATGGTTGTAAAAGTTATTTTATTTGAATAATATAGCAATTTAAATTCCATAATCATAAATGTTGTACTTAACAATAAAATGTTTGGGAACTAAACAAATATAGAAACAAGACACTGCTGAAGGAAACCACTTTGGTACACTTTATAGTTATAAGTTTGGTTGGCATGACAACAAAACTGAGTTTGTTGTCATGCCAACCAAAGTCCAACGTACATTTATATACTTTTACCTTTATTAAACTCAATTGCTGTTTCTTAGTCATGCTGTAACTCAAAAATGGCGATACCAGTTTTTGTATATATTATTTTGTTTTGTTTGCTCTAATACAGGGGTTGTTTGAAAAAAAGAAAATTAGAAGATACCCTAAAATACAGCCCAAAATTTGTAATTATATTTTCTTTGGGAATTTTGTACTGTCAATTTGATAGGATAGCATTTTTCGAGGCAGCTTGTATTTAATTAAGAGAAGTGCCACGGTAAGGGCCTTGTCCGTAGGTAACTATAATTCCTTTGAAGGCCAATTGAAAATAATAACAGTAAATTGAAGCGTCATTTTTCTAACCCACTTCTTATCTCTGTTTAATTGAGTGACTTTGCAGTATTCATAGTTAGGTTATTAGTTCATTTTAATGATGTAATAACATTTAAAAAAAAAACTTATTTTCTGGCACACTATATTCTTTACTCAGCAATAAAGTGAGCAATTTTCTATGAGCTTTTTAGCATAAGGTTGATTGTTTTTTTTTTAACACTAAAATTAATATATTATGTACAAGTATATAAAAACAAGAATCAGAGGACTTCAAAAAACTTGTCTGCATAGCTGTCAATGGGAAAAGTTCCCAAAAGGCTGGCATCAGGTTAATAAACCTCTATAACTTAATGATCATTTCAATAAATTATTATTCATACAGTAGATTCAAATACACAAGAGCTATAACCAATGCAAGTTAGCTTATAACTATTTGACAACAACAAAATGATAAGGCCCAGTATAGAAACAGCTATGTTAGTAAAGCAACACAAAAACAGGTTTTATTCATAGACATGATGTTATTATAGAAAATGGCTTGGGTCATGGTCATGTGGTTCCACTCAGAATATATTTAATGAGTTTAGTTGGACTTAAATAATAAAAAGAAACTATGATGAAGGTTACTATGCTTTTTTTTTGGGCATTATGCTTTTAAAGCACACATTCAAGTAGGTACTTTATTTAATTAAATAAATTGTGTGTAAAATAGGTTGCTTATGAGTTTTAAACACTCAGTAGGATGGTTAGTATTATATTATACAAGGAAATAATTTCCCTAAAACACATGATAATTTTTGTGGAATTTAATGGTCAGTATAGTTAAAATTGAAACCAACATTAACCCCATTATTTCTAAATTATAATATTTCCAATTACACAATAAATATAGTATATATTCAGTTGTTTGAGCTTATTGAAAGTATGATAAAATACTATGACAACCACTGAACTGAATTTGGGTCAAGTGCTCAGATGAGATGCCACTCACAAAGTAATTATTAACTGAATGAAGCATTTCATAGTGCATTAGTAAGCATTATTAGCAAATAGCAACTTGTACAAGCTTGAAAGAAGTTACAGTATGCTATGTTTTTTTTACTTAAATCATTTTTAAATCCTTAATGCAAGACAGTTAAATTCTTTATTTCCTCTTTGAAAATTAACTTCTTGGTGAACCAAATATACATGATGAAATTTCAATTTTTTGTTGCTTGTAAAAATAATATATATGTGATAAACTACTATTTAAAACTTATTGTTTTCTTGGTAACCAAATTCAAGTATCTACTTGTTTTTATATGATAATAATTGACCTTTCAATTTCATCTCTCTACTTAGAGACGCTGCAAAACTGGTTAATTTATTAGAAACTTAACATTTCACATTTTGAAGTAGGTAGGTAGTTTTATGTAAGCAGATTGTTGGTTTTGCGTATCCCAATGCGTTCGCTAACCAAATGCAAAAGTTTTTTTACAGAAGTATGGCCAAAGACCTACTTACCCAAAATTGAGATCCACAGAAGCTATCGAGCTTGGAATCGTAAGACATTGTCACTATTTGTGATTATTAGTTACATGTAACTGCCATAAATTTGCGGTTAAACTGACACTCGATCGATATACTTAAAGTTAATATAACAATTAGTTAAAAACAGCTATTTACAATTAAAAATGATTCATTCACTGAGAGTATTTTTACAGAGTTTATAAAAAATTCGATAAAATTTTCGACATCACACACCACATCGCACCACACCGCACCGCGCACCATAGATAGTGGCCATAGATTATATACTATATACTGAGAGATAGTGGCATAATGTCAGTCAGCTCAGCAGCAGCACAGACAGCGATGATTAGACATAAATACTTTTTAAAAAGGTTTTGGATATTTAGGATCAGGTCTTTTAATAATGATTATACAAATGCTTTTGTTTATGTATGGCCATCTACAATTTTTATGCAATAATACCAACTGTATATTGCAAATAGCTTTTGAATGATCTTTTGTATCAATAAAACACGTTTTTTTAAAAATTAATATTTTTATTAACTTATAGTGTTGTAATGTAAGAGGGCATCCATAAATAACGTCACACGAATTTCATGATTATTGACCCCCTCCCCCGTCCTTGTCACAGCTGTTCACATTTGTGAGACCCTCCCTAGTGTGACGTCACGAATATTATATTTTTACATCTAGAAATAATTATTGAATTAAAACAGCAATTCCGAAATTTAAATGTTTTTTTTTTTTTATAAAGTGAACATCAAACACTGCAAAAATTAACAAAACAAAAAACGATTAATTATATTAATTAAAGATCAAACTTAATCATCTTGAGTCCATATAGGTAGGCATATGCACGGCATAGCAGCCACTTCGTTCTCGTTTGGGTTGTTAATGTCAGGAATATTCGTTATGTCCACATCTTTCTCATCGAACCACACAGCATCACCGTCATCATCCAAACAAAGAATTTCTCTGGCATGTCTAGCAGAAATTCTTTGAGGACGAATCTTCACGATGGGCAAAACTTGTTGTTTCTTATGTATTTGCTTGTGTTGATTAGTGACCTTTATGATGCAAAATAGAGACCACAAATGCCACATGATCGCCTAAACAAGTATGCCTCGATACTGGGGCAATAGCTATCATACGAATATGTGTTTTACTTAACACTTAGATTAAAATAGATTTTGAAATGTGACGTCACCCCTCCCACCCCCTTGTAACACAATGTCACACTTCGTTGACCCCCTCTCTCCCCCTTAACGTGTGACGTAATTTATGGATGGCCCCTAACCATAAAAATGCGAAAGCAGCCGGTCGACTTATTACCTTTATCGGCACACAGGTTGACCATGACGAAGGTTAGGATATATAAATATATAAAGTTAGGATAGGTACTTTCAATTCCGGTAGTACGTGCCTGTGGGATAATTTTCGATAGAGCTGGATTTAAAGTTCCCGGGCCCTGAAAACTGTTAGACACCGGCAAAACATATTTAAACTCAAACTTGCCTAATAAGGGGAAAGAAAACAGTTCTTCTCGTCCCTGGGAAATAATCACTCTATAGTCAAAAAATATAATAATAATGAAAACTACACAGACCATGTCCCAATTTTTAATACAGCAACTTTGTTAAATCGAGGCGTAAAATTGTAAATAATGAATTTGATCATCACTTTTGTAATATGACTTTATACTCATATTCTACTTCTCACTAAATTATCATTAAATTAACATATTGAGCCTGTTAAGGAAAAACATCGTAACCGACAGAATGTAGGTATTTTACTTTTTTATTGTAATGTACAGCTAAAGTCATTTAGAACCTAATACAAGATCACTTAAACCCATATTTGCATAAACGTCAAAATTATAACTGATATTAGATAGTATCGCAAACGACAGAAGTAAAACTTTGTTATTTAAGATCAATCAGAATTATCGTAACCAACCTAGCGTATGTAACGTTTGTCACATATGATAAAATCATAAAACATAGTGTCATGAACTACCCAAAATCTGTGTTGCGTTTAGTTATCTTATTAAGTATATTGTTTATTTGTAGGAAATGCTGTATTCTGATTATTTGGTTGCCTATTTATTTGAATGAAGTAATATTCAATTTGGCATTTTTTTATTTTTGAAATGTTATTAACATTAAACAGTAAAATTAATTTAAATTTTACAATTGTAATTCTGGTTTCTGAGTAACAACTAAACAGTGTATACAATAGTTAGCCTTAATTACAGAGAAAAGTATAGCTTGGCAAAAAAGAGTCTGTCGTGGTAACCATTGGAACTAAAATATTTTTTTGGTGGCAGCACTGCTTTGTTTATCATCAACAAGTAGCTAATCTGTCATTGTGTTATGTTCCCAGTTATAATTTACTTAATTCTAATTAACTATCAATTATTAATGCTTTTGAACATATAAAAAATGAATAAAACAATTAGGAGTAGTGGTGTGAGCTGTGATATACTAAGTTTTCGTAAGAAATTTGGCGGAATCTGAAGCGGAACAAATTTTGTCTCCGATTGACAATGTTTACGAAAGAACTGCCGACACGACAGGTATTTATCCAAGAAATTTATCTTTTATTCAATGCCAGTCATTGTTTTTCCTTTCTAATACTAAGTTTTATCGATATTTTAAGTTTCAAGCCATTTTATTGTTTTATTTACTAATAGATTATTGAGGTTATGTTTTCTAGTTTGACAAATCGCGTGTTAATGGTTGATACTTGAAATTGAAAAATGTACATGGAATTAATATGATTGTCTTTTTTATTTTTTTTTCAAGGTAAATCTCACAGTACAATTAGAGAAATTGTTAATGAAAGTGAAAAAAATTAAGGGTTTTTTCTACACCTGGAGGAACACTAAAACAGTTGGCGGAAGAAAGAATTAGACGATTTTGATCTGTGTGCAATTAGACAAAAAGTTCGACACTATAACGAAACAGGCAAGTATTTTGTTTTTTTTTTTTTTTTTTTTTTTGTTAATGCTATTATCGCATACCACAGTAAAAAAAAAAGTATAATTTATATTTATTATTTTTCAGGTGCCTATTCTACGTAATATATTACCTATAGTTTGAGGAGACGGGTTGTAATGGGAGCCGTAAACGTGTAAGAAAGATTTTTACACTATTTAGATTTCTTAGATAAGAAATGTAAAACTGACACATCAGTGTTAATGGAAAAAATCTATCATAGCACCGAAAAGGAATACAAGAATGATGTTATGTAATGTTTTTCTTTTTAAATAAAATCTATATTTTAGCGTGTTATTTCATTTTCATTGTCATGTGAATAGTGATGATGTTATGTACCAGGGATGTTGCGGATGCCGATTTTTTCACATCCGCGGATGCGGATGCGGATGCGGATATTTGAAGGCCCACATCCGCGGATGCGGATGCGGATGCGGATATTTGAAGGCCCACATCCGCGGATGCGGATGCGGATGCGGATCTTAAGATTTATTATAAGAAACTATGTGAGTGGGGAAATAAAATAATAAGAGAGTAATTATTAATATTTTAATAAAATATTTAGTAATAAGTTGAAAATTAGAGCATTTGTATTTAATAAATAGTAAAATTGCCGCCTTTTCCGGGTCTAGTCTGTTACGCAGAGGTTCATAAATGAAACCTGCACTACTAAACAATTGTTTGCTAGGAACACTGGCTGGTGGTGTCGATAAAAATCTACGTGCTATTGGTGATAATAGTTTAAATTCTTCTCGATTACGCTCCACCATTTAAGAGCACAATGCTGTGTATATTCACAATTTTACAATACACTCGAAAACTTAAATGTTCATACGATAAGCGCAACGAAACAACGCCATACGACTGACTTACTAACCAATATTCTTGTGTAGTTCACGAACGAACTAGTTCGTAAGAGCGCTCCCATAGATGAACTACGCGAACTAGTTCGCTCATTTCCCGATCCATAGTTCGTTAGTTCATCAGTTCGCGACCGAATGAGCGAGGGTGGCGTCAACCGAACTGATACACGGGACAAAATACAAAAAGAATTTTGTAATCACTAAACTAGTTATTTATTGCAACAATAAACCTTGGTATTTTTTACAATCATGATCTTTTTATGAATTATCACTCAATGGTTTTTGCTGTTTTTAGAGTCCAAAAATTGTAGATAAAAGTAGAACATTCCATAATCTTGTCACATGCAGTACGTGCAAAATCTAAACGAGCGAAGGAGCGAACGATCTGCCTCTCTTTGATTCGAGCTGGGAGCGGATGAACTAGAGGAGCGGATGAACTCGAAGAGCGGATGAACTAGAAGAGCGGATGAACTAGAAGAGCGAACTAGTTCGTTAAGGAGCGGTGAACTAAACTGAGCGATCTCAGTCGCGAACTACTATGCCCAAGCCTACTAACCAAAAACAAATGATACACCACGATAACAAACACGTCGGATCTTGTCACCGAGCGAAATCTTCGCTCCTATTGGCCAATGATCACATGCCTATGGCATGCGCCAGTCCGGCTACGTCTATTTTCTTTCTTGTCGCGACCTGTGCAACATCTGCATCCGCATGAACATCCGCAATGATTATTACGGATGCGGATGCAGATGTCCAAATCAATGCGGATGCTCCGCATTTGCGGATGCGGATGCGGATATTCGCAACATCCGTGTTATGTACCCCACATAGACATACCTGACGCCTTCATTAGTCAACTGTTCAAGTTTATTCGATATTGCCCGTACCTTTCGAATGCGACATGTTATAGGTAGTTCTCTGACTTCCGATTGGTTTCCGACAGTAAGCAGCTGTAAGTCGCCTTCTTGTCGACTATAAACTTTCAGCATTAACAGGATTCGTTCAGTATCATTCATGTCAAATTTGATACAGGCATACCAACCATCGAATGATTGTGAATACCCTAGATGGTGGCCGCAAACGCGATTGCTGAACATTATGTCTTGTGTATCGGGTTCAATCGGCAATCCCTGAGTGTAATTTAATTAATTTTTATACTGAATAAGTTTGCATTATGTTATTATGATGGCACTCTTAGATAGAAGGTTATTCTAGCGAAATAATGCGAAATCTACTAAATACAATGCAAGTAAAAGACTGTGTGCCTATCAACTCTTGAAATTTTGACTGATGAGAATTTCCGGGATCTCGTGTTTGTGGATTTAAACAAAAAGTATCTTATCACTTTTAGTCCTAGTATACAGGTTGGCCATACCTGCTAAGCAGGCGCCCTAATTTTTTCCAGACTCTTTTTTGCCAAGCTGTAATATCGTAACTGACAATTTTTGAAAAACAAGAAGACATCATAACATTTATTTTTATCATAAGCGACAAAAGTACTCATTATTTAACTCTTTCTACAATAATTTAATTGATTTTACGTGAAGCCTAATGTATATACATACACAAAATACGGTGATCTAGAAATAACAAATAAAAAATAATCAATAAAATACCTCTCCTGTAAAATTTCATAAACGTTGCTTACGAAGTTCTTCCATAACAGGCTCGATATTGTAGATTCGAGCTAAATATCATCAATGATAAAAATACTAGCTGGTAGAATGATACAGAAAAAGAATCATAAAAAGGCAGGAAAGTGGCAGTTCGTTCAAGTGCTAGTGGGAAGGTTGGCGACTATATAATATGTCTATGGCGAAAACAAATTGTAGATGGCGTGTTCATAGCTAGGTTCCAATGGCCTACAGTTAAATTATCTTCACAATGTTTCCAACGTAGGTAACCTCAAATTTTGTATTAATTAATAAAAATCTCTAAGATTAGCAATCGGAATAGAAAACACCGTTTTGAGAGTAGTGTTCACGAGGCATACTTGTTTCATGACCACTACTCTCAAAACGGTGAAGGAAAACATCTTGAGCAAAACGGCATATCCTAGACTAGAACCAAAATGTGCCATCTACAAACCCGCACTGGGCCCGCGTGGTAGATTACGGCTGACTCCCTCTTACCGGGAGGAGGCCTGTGTCCCAGCAGTGGGAACAGATAGGCTCATTATGAATCAAGGGACCCTAGCGGTCCCACAGTACCTACAAACAGAAATAGAAAAAAGTGAGCCGTCGCGAGACGCCTGACAGATGTAAAACATCGAAATTATTTTGTAAAGATACAATTTATAAAGCATACTTTACGAAAGGAAATAAATATGGTTTAATCAAAATGAACATATTAACAATATGTTAATTATCAATCTTCGGACTACTCTGTATCACCCTAGTCTGAAGCACCAGCATTCAAATAAAAAAAGGATCATCAAAATCGGTTCACCCAGTTGAAAGTTCTGAGGTAACAAACAACATCATATAGGCTGAACTTGAGAAGTGCAGCTTAACCTGAAGAACTTGCGACACATGGGAAAACAAAAGCTAATTGGTCACCCATCCAAAGGCTGACCTTGCGAAGTGCATCTTAACTTAGCGAACCTGCGACAAAATGCCACACATAAACTAAATGGTCACCCATCCAAAGGCTGACCTTGAGAAGTGTAGCTTAACCTAGCGAAACTGCGACACATGGGAAAACAAAAGCTAATTGGTCACCCATCCAAAGGCTGACCTTGAGAAGTGTAGCTTAACCTAGCAAACCTGCGACACAAGGCAAAACAAAAATTAAATGGTCACCCATCCAAGGGCTGACCTTGAGAAGTGTAGCTGAACCTAGCAAACCAACTACGAGGTACAAAGAAAAAAAATCACCCATCTAAAGGCTGACTTTGGGGAGTGTAGCTTAACCTAGCGAACCTGCGACACATGGCAAAATAAAAACTAAATGGTCACCCATCCAAAGGCTGACCTTGCGAAGTGCAGCTTAACCTGAAGAACCTGCGACACAAGGCAAAACAAAAACTAAATGGTCACCCAGCCAAAGGCTTACCTTGAGAAGTGTAGCTGAACCTAGCGAACCTAAGACACAATGCAAAACAAAAAATTATTTTGTAAAGGTAATATTTATAAAGATATTGGAACTTTGTTGCCTAAGTCCACTAATTTTCAGTATGGAACCACTGTGCGTCACCACGCTCGCCACGCCAAAATTTAGGTTTACCCTCGCCTACAGATGTTTCACATCAATTATTTTTTAAAGATAATATTTGTACAGATATTGGAACTTTGTTGCCTAAGTCCACTAATTTTCCTCATTAAATAATCGTGATTTACGCACGTTAACATTTAACTTTCAATCGGATTAAACGTAGGGTCCTGCTGGGTATACAGACATACGCAATTACGGATCGTTCCCTTGTTATATTTTTAAGATGCAGAATAAGACGTTTTACGAGTCGGTAGGTCCCATTTGTTCTATGGAACATAACGTAATAGAAAATATTGTTCCTATTTGTACTATAGAACTACATACTAGCTTTTGCTTTTTATTTGTCTGTGAATGCACAGAACTAAATGGGAATCGCTTTCCCAAATTCTTCCATGATGAGATATAAGCGGTCTACACACCAAAGCCGCTGACCCGGCGGCGGCTTAGTGCCGGCGGGTTAACCCGGCGGCTTCAGAATGTCCAAGCCGAACGACTTTGCCGGCGGCAATGCCGGCGGCGGCGGCACGACAGCCGCGGCATGTGGTGTTCTAGTAATTGCCAAATAGTCGTAGAGATTGGACGTGTGTGTTTCGAATAATTCAGAAGTAGTATTTTCAGTACCTAATTGACATGGAGGAGGACGATAACAGTGATTTAATAATAGCAGTTTGTGGAGTTATTATCCGTGGATCCCTCAACACACGAAAGTGTTGGGTTAGGCCAAGTTTAATGAGTCGCAATAAATACAGTACTTGTCAAAGATTATGTGATTTAAAGGAAGACGACTTGGTTCTATACAAACCCATTTCTTTTAAGACTTTCCTGTCATTAACCAGTACCGACTTTGAATATTTACTGAATATTGTTGGACACAAAATAGCTAAACAAGACACAAATTACAGAAAAGCAGTTTCACCAGTGGAAAGATTGTCAATAACGTTAAAATACCTAAGCTCAGGAAATTCTTTTAGTAGCCTGTGCGACGTCTTTAAAGTATCTCCTTAACTAATTTCAAGCATTATTCCTGAAGTATGTGATGCTTTAGTTGAAGGACTTTCAGATTATGTGAAAATTCTAAGGAGTCAGGAAGGATGGAGAGAAATTGCAGATGAATATTTAAAAAGATGGCAAATACCCAATTGTCTTGGGTCAATGGATGGGAAACACATAAAACTTCAATGTCCCCCAAAAAGTGGAAGTGATTATATAAACTATAAAAAATATTTCAGTATTGTGCTCTTTGCTTTAGTAGATGCTGATTACAACTTTTTGTACGCTAATGTGGGATGTCAGGGTCGGATTTCAGATGGTGGGGTTTTTAATAATTCAGCATTATGTCGATTGTTAAATGATAATGAATTGATCATACCACATAAAACCCCTTTACCCGGAAGGAATCTACCAGTACCGTATTTTTTTTGGGTGATGACGCGTTTCCTTTGCAACCCCATATTATAAAGGCTTATGATGGTAATCACACAATGGGATCATCTAAGAGGGTTTTTAACTATCGCGTATGTCGAGGGCGAAGAGTAGTTGAAAACGTGTTTGGGCAGTTAACACACAAATTTAAGATTTTTCATAGACCTATTCAGCTAATCCCAGAAAAAGCTACTACTGTAACTTTGGCGTGTATACATTTATTTAATTATATCAAACGAACCGCTGCAACTCAGCAAAACGAATACGATACTGAAAATAATCAAGGAGAAGTCTTTCCCGGTGAATGGCGTAGACATCTTGAAAACGACAGTTGCTTAGATAATATGTCAGGAGAAGACAATCAAACCTCGGATACTACAGTGACCGCTGAGGATACAAGAGTGGAGTTGACTCATTATTTTCTTTCTAGTGTCGGAGGATTAGAATGGCAATATAACCAATGAACGCCCATTAGTCGAATAAAATTAAAACTCATATAATCAATATTATTTTTAATCATTAAGTAGTTCCATGTATTATCCATTAAATCTAAAATCGTAAATTACACATAGTGAGATACACTTTTATTGTGATTCGTATAATAAAGTTTTAAACAAAATAAGAAATGTGTTTTTGTAAACCAATAACATGATATTAACTATTGGTAACAGTAGAAGTGTCACTAAACTAAAATTAAAACCTTGCTATTCCTTTCGCACATATGTAAAGCTCTACTCGTGTGAAGGGAATAGTCAACACTAATTTTAAATTTAACTTTAATGGGGCTACCTATAGCTACCTTTATTATACCAAAAAGAAAATTAAATATTTATAACATATTTTGAAGATTACTTTATAAGTTTTATAACACTATCAGAAGGATTTAGAGCTAGGTATTCTTCAGCAAATGTTTCTAGTGACGAAGGTTGAATTGTTTGTGGATCTGGGTTTGTTTGGGCAGAGTATTCAGAAGAAGTTAAGTTATTTGTAGAGGGCTTACAACCGTCTGTTGAAGTGAAGATGCTGTATAGTATCCTGGATGACTGTGTGAACTAGAAAAACTACTTGGTCTTGCAAAATCCGTAAATGTATCGGATCTATATCCAGTTTCGGCTTCAAATATTATATTGTTGATCCGATGTCTCACAATAGCTTTCATTTGTCGATCCATTTGTCTTAACTGACCCGTAATATAATCTCCAAATAAACCATCCTCATCTTTTGTCACATTTGGTCGTTGGGAGACATTCTTCATAATATTCAATGCTTCGGATATCAACTCTTTATTAGGGTTGATTTTAGGACGTTTATTTCGTTGCCAAGTTGTATTTTCTGGCGACATCTGTGGTAAATCATTTTGATTTGATTGTGAATCTCGTTGTGAATCGTGGCTCGTCGACGGCGTCCTGTGAAAAAAGACGAAAAATACTGCCCGTTTAGCCGTTTTACTTTTATTTAATAAAAAATAAATAAGTATATCTAGTCAAAATCAACATTTATTGTGTATTTTTTTATTATGGATTTTATTAAAGGCACTGAATAAGTCTTCAACATTTCATTTTTTTTTTTTCAAACACATTTTTTTTACCTGAGTGGCAACTATTTTGCCAATGCCCGGGAAAGGGCTAAAATGTAAATACAAAGATACACTAATAAATAAACTAATATAATTATATGTCTATGGGGCCTGTACACACCGGGACTTACAGCTTAGTACGGCCGGTGTTCCAAGTGTGTACGATGTGACTACGTTTGAGATAATTGAACCTGGATCAGTACCTAAAGCCCAACTGACGCCAAACCTAGCCCTACAGTAACTACCTAGCACCCCAGTTATCCTAGCCCTAGCCTACCATACAAACCACACCAAACGTAGGTTACGTTGGTTATACGAGAGGGAAGTCTGTCACAAGGAGACCTACGGTGACAGACGGAGTTTGGGTAGGAAGAGGGTTTTGTGTACGTCGTGCAATGTACACAGGAAATGGTTTTCTTACTGCCGATCCCACAGACTCATAGGACCGATGATGGCTAAAGGTGTCTTGGCCACAGTAAGAGGAAGTAAGGAGATAAATCACACTCGACTCCAGCTTGATGACTAACTTTATTACAATAATGAACTTAATTATATACAATTTTTGTGGTAAATACACATTGATGGCTATTTACATGTGTGTCGTGTGTGTATCGAGCCGATGAAGCGAAGATCTCAGTAGGCCACATCTTAGTGCTGACGGTGTGCTGGTGTTGCCGGCGCGTGGACCGTATGTGTGTCGCTGACGCTGTGATGCTATTGTTGGCGCGTGCAACTATAGTATGTTCACGGTTGAACATTCTGGCGCCTCTCAGGACCTAGGCTCCAGTTGGTATAATTCGATAGTTTCGTGTTGACGTGGTAAACTGTACACAGGTTCCGTTGTGATAGTTGGTTGGCCTGTTGTCGGTTTGGTAGTTGTCTTGTTGGCAGCAAGCGAGTTTGGTTCTCTTGCTGGTTGGTTTTCTGGCTCGGGACTTGTTCTTCTGGTCTTGTGCTGCAATGTGACTCCAATCCATCTCAGTATGGCTGGGCCGTAGCAAACTAAAAACAAAAAGATTAAAAACATGATTATACACGATATCGCACTAGTTAAGTATGCGTGAGAACTGATTTGACTCCAAATAGTGCTATCTAATTCGGTTTGTAAAGCATTTTCTTGAGTAACTAGATTCTGAAAAATCTCCTTTGAGTTATCTACGACTTCTTCCTCTTTGGTAATGTTTAGCATGGATTTAGTCACCATGTGCGTTGTTATGGGAAAGTCTATTTGTTTTGAGTATGATGTTACTATCGGTACTGAAACAATTCTTTTGGCAGTTAATATATTATTAGTTGTTTTAATAATACAGTTATCTGCGATTCGTATTACACCAACATTTTGAAGCTCGAATTCTTCTCTTTGTCCATCACAAAGTATTGACGTCGTAACTCGATCTCGTACAATGAATAACCAAGTGTTTGGCATGTAAAGTTGTTTCCATATTATTTTATTGGATAAATAGTATGTTTTAGTAGGACATTTCGTCTGTGTTTGGTTTTTGAATAGTTGATTTACAATGCAATTTTCTTTTAATTGCATGTTTTTCACGGCCCCAGGAAAGCAAATAAAATGGTTAGTCCATTCTAAACAACGTTTGAACTCCTCATAGTCCAAGTCAAAATACATTTCGTTGTTGTAATCTAACCCTATGTAAGCTTTATGTACTTCTATACTTTGGGCTGACTTGTCAGAATTTATCTTTGGGACTGGTGTAACATACATTAAAGTATATTTAGTTATCTCTTGTATAGGAAAATAGGCGTATACTTTTAAATGAGTCTTGTTCTCATATATCTTGGTGTCTAGTAACTGTTGTTGAACGATTCTTAGTTTAGATGGTAATTTTTTGTTTGCTGATGATATTAGGTCAGTGACGTTCTTTGGTGTTAAAACACTATATACTGTCGCCTTGGTTAAGTATATCTCTAATAGTCCGTTGTAATAATCCATGATTTCTTCCATGTAATTATATGCTAACTGGTAAGTCTGCATAATACGTATGTTTACACTGTTGTGGTCGACTGTACTGAACCAATGGTTGTTACTCTCGATGTAACCTATGACTTGGTTTTATTTAGTTTGAAATCCTATAAGTTTCTGTTTTATTCTTTCTTCAGTTTTGTTTACTTGTGAGATTGTTGATATCATGAATTTGGTTTGATGGTTGGCAGCTTCAATTAACTTTTTTTGGTTTAAATTTAATGTGTCTATATCTCGGTATGCCTCATCATTCACTCCGAAGATAGCAGTTAGTAACTCTCCCCATATTCCCCTTTTCTTCCTAATCTGGTTCACTTCTGTCAAATATTCTTTAGTTCGCTCTAATTTTGATGTTTCTTCTAACAAATGATGGTGTAATTGTTTACAAAATCCGGAAGCTGTTATTTGTTCAGCATTTGTACATAGTTGACTGAATTGTGACGTCATTGTTTTTATTTTGACAAGGTCTTGCTCTAGGTGTTGTTTTTCATAATTTATTTCTATCCTAAACATTCCTCTATCAATGCTTGCCGTTCCTATTTTTTCAACATAAAATCCTGGTGGTACTGTTTTTACAGAGTATGTCGTTGTAGTTGATTTTGCTGAACCCAATATTTGTAACATGATGAATAGCAACGTGAACCATTTAGATATTTTATTACATTGTTTGGGTTGATTCGTTTTGTTTTTTCTTAGGATTGTAACGGTATTTGTTTGTATTGACTGTTTCGGTTCATTGCTACTACTACACGTATTTGTTTCAATTGGCAATGGTATTAATGTGTGAATTGATCGTTTTTGAGTTGTTCCTGACGACTTTTGAAGTGTCACTACTCGGGATAGGTCGTCGTTGCCCATATGTATTTCCTTTATTTTTGCAAGTGGCCATTTGCTAGGCGAAACTTTTTCATCTTTTATAATTACTAGAGTTCCAACCGACAAGTTTCCTTGATTAGTTTTCCATTTGTACCTTTGTTGAAGTTGGTGTAAATAGTCTTTAGTCCAGCTTTTCCAGAAATCTTTTTTCATTTTTTGGATTTGTTTCCATCTGTTTATATGATCTGTATTAGTTTCCGATAGCGGGTCTGGTACCCCTACCGCTTCTCTGCCTATTAGAAAGTGACTTGGTGTTAACACAGTGTTATCATTTATATCTTCACTGAGTGCACATAATGGTCTTGAGTTTAAACATGCTTCAGTTTGGTGTAAGAACGTGCTCATTTCTTCATAAGTTAGTGTCTGCTCTCCTATCACTCTACGCAAATGGTGTTTCATCGATTTTACTCCTGCTTCCCAAATCCCTCCGAAGTGGGGGGATGATGGAGGAATAAAGTGCCATTGTATTCCAATATTGGTCAACGTGTTTTGAAAGTCGTCAGACTGGGTTATGTCTAACATTTCTTTATACAAGTAATTGGCAGTGCCTACGAAATTCGTCGCGTTATCACTGTACATGTGTGATACTGGACCTCTGCGTGCCATAAACCTCCGTAGTGCTGCTATAAACGTTTCTGCTGATAAGTCGCCTACCAGCTCCAAATGTACCGCTTTCGTGGATAGGCAAACAAATATCGCAATGTAGCCTTTGTAAGATTTATGTCCCCTTCCTTTCATTGTTCTCACTGATATTGGTCCAGCATAATCCACACCTGTGTGACTGAATGGGTACGATTCCGTCACTCTTGGTTTTGGTAATGAACCCATTTTCTGTGTGGCGGTAGATGATCTGTATCTAGTACACTTTACACATTTTCTAATGCTACTTTTCACTGCTCGCTTTCCTCCAAGTATCCAATACTTCTGTCTTATATACGCTAAGGTCATACTATTACCTCCATGTAATGTAGTTAAATGAGCATCATGAATTATGATTAATGTTACATGATGGTCATGAGATAACAGAGTTGGGTGTTTTTGATCGTATGGTAGACTGGAGTTTTGAAGTCTTCCTCCTACTCGCAGTAAGCCCTCGTTATCAATAAATGGATCTAGGCATGACAACCTGTTTCCTTTCTTCAATGATTGTCCGGCTTTAATTGTTTTGTACTCCTCAGCAAATACTTCTTGTTGCACTAAGCGGAGGAGTTTTTTAGTTGTTGAATTAATTTCCTCACAGCTTAATGGTTTTTTGTATTCTTGTTTATTCACGAATCTGTAGCAATATGATAGTACTCGTATCATCCTTTTGAAACTTGAAAATCTTATCCAGATTTTGTTTTTTGGTATAATAGTTATGTGATAACATCGTTTAATCTCCTCACATATCTCTGGTACAGTTTTCGTACTAGGCATGTTATCACTTTTTAACCACTCTGGTCCATTCCACCATTGTGATAAGTTTTGTAATTTATTTGGTGCAATGCCTCTTGTAATTAGGTCTGCTGGATTTTGTAATGTATTTACATAATTCCATTTTGCTTCTGGTAATGTTCTTTGTATTTCTGATACCCTATTAGCTACGAACGTCTTCCATCGCTCAGCTTCACCCTTGATCCAACCGAGAGTAATCATGGAGTCCGTCCAACAGTAAATATTCGCGATTTGCATTTCCATTCCAGTAATCACTTTTTCCATCAGTTGGGTTAACAATAAAGCTGCACATAACTCCAACTTTGGTAATGTAGTTTTCTGCTTTTTTGGCGCTACCTTTGACTTAGCTTGCAACAGGGTTACGTTAAATGTGTTGTTATTTTGTATCCGACAGTATATTGCTGCACCGTACGCTTTTTCAGAAGCGTCACTGAATCCATGCAGCTCGACCCTCGATTTATTTGAAAAATGACACCATCTTGGTATGGAAATCTTCTCAATAGTCTTAAGTTGTGTTTGTAATTCAATCCACCTTGTTTTAATAGTTTCCTCTACGGGCTGATCCCACTCTGTGCCATTTGTCCAAAGTTCCTGAATCATCAGTTTCATATAACGACAGGTGCTAACCATCCCAGAGGATCAAATATCTTAGCTATTTCTGATAAAATAAATCGTTTTGTTGGTTTTTCATTTTGATTAATAGTGATCTGAAAACAGAAACTATCCTCTAATGGTGACCATAATACCCCTAAGGATTTTCTAGTTTCATCTAGCGGTATTTTCATCACTTGGTCGTCTTTGCTTTCGTTAGGTATATTTTCCAACAATTGAGCACTGTTAGACGACCATTTGCGTAGCCTGAATCCGCCTTTTCGTAGCATATTTATTAAGTTTTCTTGTAAATTTTTTGCTGCCTCAACATTTGTATCTCCTGACAAAATATCGTCCACGTAGAAGTCCTGGAGAGTTCTTTGGCTGGCTATTGGGTAGTTCGCTTCTTCATCAGCAGCGAGTTGTTGTAGCGTCTTAATCGCTAAGTATGGGGCAGCTGCAGTTCCATACGTCACAGTAGTTAATTCGTATTCGTCGATCATATGTTTCGGTGAATTCCTCCATACTATTCGTTGGTAGGTGTAGTCTTCTTTGTTGATATTTATGTATCGGTACATTTTTTCGATGTCCGCCATAAATGCTATCTTGTGTTTACGCCAACGTAACAGTATTACTGCTAATTCTTGCTGTAGTCTTGGTCCCGTAAACATATTATCGTTTAGACTTATGTTAGTACTTGATTTGCTCGACGCATCAAATACTACTCGTAGCTTAGTAGTTAGTGAATCTTCTCTAATGACTGGTTGATGTGGTATATAGTATTTACCTTGGTAATAGTCAGTACTCGATACTTTCCTCATGTGGCCCATTTCTAAGTACTCATTGAGAAACTCTTGGTATTTTTTCCGTAAGTTTCCATCCTTGTCGAACTTCCGTTCTAATTGTAATAGTCTTGCAATAGCTTTTTTGCGCGAATTCCCATAATCTACGCTTTGATTCTTGAATGGAAGTTTCACTGTGTATGTCCCATCTGGATTTCTTATAGTTGTTTTTTGGTAATAGTTTTCACAAGCCTGATCCTCGTTAGTTACTTGGTATTTTTCAGGAATTTCTTCTAATTCCCAAAACTTGTTTAGTTGCTGAACTTCTGTAGTCCGTGTCATCATACTGATAACTGTATTAGTATTGGTTGTATCGCCGCAAATGCCGGATAAAATCCACCCAAATTCGGTATTTTGAGCGATGATTCCGTCTTGCATCTTGTGTAATCCGTTTAGTAGTAAATGGCTATATTCTTGAGCCCCCAATATTATATCTATTGGTCCTCTTCTGTAATATGTAGGATCGGCAAATAGTTTGTTTTGTAAACAATCCGATTTTAGTTCTAGTACATTTTTCTCTGGTAAACAGCCAGTTAGTTTTGGTAGTATTATAAGTGTGACTGGTAACCTATATTCGCTCGGAAATCTTGGCTGTAGCACGACATTGATAGAGTTTTTCGATGTTTTAGGTTTTTCGTCAGCAATCCCGATCACTTCAGTATGTATCTGAATACGTGGGTATGCCAATAGTTGGGCAACCTCTTCTGTACAAAATGATGCCTCTGAACCTTGATCACATAGAACCCTCAGTAAATGCGATGTCCCGTCCGACGAGTGAGCTTTTATTAAGGCCGTCGCTAGTAGTGTGGTTTTTGGTATATTCGTTTTGTTATAAATAGTAGACATGTTGGACACAGTTTTTTTCATGGATTTACTTGTAGACGGGGTCGATACATTTTCCTTGTTTGGCTCAGTTTTTGCGTTTCTTGTAGTAACATTATTGTTATGATGGTGTAAATAGGAATGATGACCTCTTTTTCCACAGTATCCACAACTTTTATCACTGTGACACTTTACCGACGTTTCATGAGTCAAACAGTTTTTGCACTTCTGTTTTTCGTTTACGATGTTATTGCGTTCTTGTACTGATAGCGTTTTAAAACCAGTACATTGGTAAATGCTGTGTTCGCGACTCTGGCAAAACCAGCATACACGTTGATCTACTTGTTTGGTAGTTGAATTTGAAGACTCATGGCGCGATTTGTGAGCAAACGCTTCTTCTCTCAGAGTGCTTGAAGTTTCCAGACACTGAAACCTTTTTTCTAAGTATTGCATCATTGCCGAAAACTCTTGTACTTTGTTAGGCTCTAATAGTTGATGTTCGTATTTTTCATCAGTTTCTGAGTCCCATATTCTACTTAGTATTCTTGTCAAAATGGGGTCCCAACTTGAAATGTCGATGTTTTGATTTTTTAGTGCTTCTAGGTTTTCGTTTATTGTGTCATGGAGATTTTTTAAGTTCGCGGCATTACTTTTCTTTATTTTCGACATACTTAGAATATTATCAATATGCTTAGTAATGATTAGTCTTTCATTCTTGTATCGTCTTGTCAACAAATTCCATGCAGTTATGTAATTTGCGTCACAAACTGTTAAATGCTTGATCAGCTTAGCGGCGTCACCTCGTACATGCGTTTTTAAATACTGCATCTTTTCTGTGTCACTCAACGATTTATCTTCGTGGACTATTTTCAAGAATAAATCATAAAAGGAATTCCATGACTCATAACTTCCACTGAATGTTGGAATTATTATTTGTGGTAACTTAACCGAGGTTTTATGATTGTATGTTGATTTTTGACCTATCATCTCAAATAATTTTCCCATCACAAGGTCGAATTCCGTTTGCGTTCTCTCAAACATATTCTCGTGAAAATAGCTGTGTTCTAACGTACTATCTTCCATTAGAATGAGTACATGTGTTTCTTCAATTTCTTGCCATTGTTTTTGCAAAGTAGTCATTACAGATTCTAAGTACCAACTTGCTTTCCCTTCAGTAATTAATTGAGTTGCCGATTGTAACTTTTTCTGCATCTGATTAATCCGAAATAGTTGAATAAATAGTTTGGGTGAGCTACTCCCTTCTTCCTCCTCGGGTTGTAAATCTTCTGGCTCATATAGTTGGTTTACTACCTGTAGTCTTTTCTCACACTTTAACAGGTATTCAATTGCCTGCGTATACAGTGCGTTGATAGACCCAAAGTAGTTGGTGGTGATGTATTTGTGATCACACAACACATCTTGGTCTTGTAGTAGTGAATGGTTTTTGGATGTTCTAGTAAATACTTCTGTGAGTTGAGTTTTCCTCTCCGTGATATATTTTAGAGTCTTCCTTGATGCTGAGTTTTTCTTGATGTTGGTGAATATTTGTCTTAGTTCGTTGTAATCTGCTTCTTGGCTTCTTATAACTTCGTTTATCCCTTGTATGTCCATCTTTACTGCCCTTGATACTATAAGTGTTACTTCTCAGAATATCGGTGAACCCGTTTTTTGGAACCGAATTCCGAACCGCTATCGTTCTAATGGCGTATTAGTATGTCAGTCCCTTTACTTGCGCCTGTTGAGTACGCTAGTTCTAAGTACGTCTATACGTTATCCAGCCAATATTGGTGAGGGACAGAAAGAAGAACGTTTTATATTTATTTAATTTTATGTATATAAACGTTACTATGTTAAAGTACCGATTACACGAACTCCCGGTTTCCTAAAATTGCTCGAAGGACCAAATGTACACACCGGGACTTACAGCTTAGTACGGCCGGTGTTCCAAGTGTGTACGATGTGACTACGTTTGAGATAATTGAACCTGGATCAGTACCTAAAGCCCAACTGACGCCAAACCTAGCCCTACAGTAACTACCTAGCACCCCAGTTATCCTAGCCCTAGCCTACCATACAAACCACACCAAACGTAGGTTACGTTGGTTATACGAGAGGGAAGTCTGTCACAAGGAGACCTACGGTGACAGACGGAGTTTGGGTAGGAAGAGGGTTTTGTGTACGTCGTGCAATGTACACAGGAAATGGTTTTCTTACTGCCGATCCCACAGACTCATAGGACCGATGATGGCTAAAGGTGTCTTGGCCACAGTAAGAGGAAGTAAGGAGATAAATCACACTCGACTCCAGCTTGATGACTAACTTTATTACAATAATGAACTTAATTATATACAATTTTTGTGGTAAATACACATTGATGGCTATTTACATGTGTGTCGTGTGTGTATCGAGCCGATGAAGCGAAGATCTCAGTAGGCCACATCTTAGTGCTGACGGTGTGCTGGTGTTGCCGGCGCGTGGACCGTATGTGTGTCGCTGACGCTGTGATGCTATTGTTGGCGCGTGCAACTATAGTATGTTCACGGTTGAACAGGGCCCTAGTTGCCTGATTATAAATAAAAAAAAAAAATCTTTACTTACAGTATCGGTGGTTCCAGTAGGCACATTTTTGTTCTGCAGAAAATTTAGTGATTTGTAGGCAAACCATTTACTATGATAAATATCATCAGTACCCGCACCAGACTTATTTGAATTATCTTCTTTTTTTTCTCTCGGTAATAATGACTAGTTAATTTTTTTATCTTTCTCTCGATTTCCGGAACATCAGTAGCAAATTCACTGGCAATTTCATTAAATGCGTCGTAACGCTTTGGCCGGCTTTTGTAGTCAGGGTTTTTTGGGTTCCATAATATTTCTTTTAAATGATAGAGGTCTATTAGTTTTATAACTGTTGCATCGTCCCACTCCATATTGGTTAGTTGATAAAAAATAAAAGTGCCGACACTTCACAACAACAGAGAATGAATAAGTGATACGTCACTACTCTATGAAAGCCGGCGGGCAACTGACTGAGTGAGTGGAGAGGGATGCCGTCGGCATCGGCATGCTGCCCCGCCGCCGCCGCGCCGCGCCGGCTTGCCCGCGCGGGCGCAAGCCGGCGGCATGATTGTACAAAATAAGGCCGGCGGGTTGGGCTGGCGATCCGTGCCGCCGGGTCAGCGGCTTTGGTGTGTAGACCACTTAAGACGTGAATGACATTAATCACTGACGTTAATACCAGGTACAGTTCACTATCAAAAAAATTAAACTACTCGCTACATAATTTTTTTATCTTGAAAAATAAAAGCAAAACAGCAGTTTAACGATATAAAGTTTATATACTTAGTTTGTTCCATGGAAAAATTTGAGACAAAAAGTACAAACTGTTCTATAGTACAAAATAGGGACGAAATTTTCTCAATTTGTTCTATTACGTCATGTTCCATAGAACAAATGGGACCTACCGTTACGAGTGGCTGTAAAGACTAGGTCTTAGCTCGTCAAAATGATATATATCTAGTACGCATTACTCCAATGATAGTAGATATTTAATTAGGGTAATCCTGGGGTCTTTATTAAGAAAACAAAGGTGTTTCAATGTTTATAATACTTATTGGTAAAAAGATTCTCTTGTATAAGGCACGAAAGTAAACACTTATCACAAAATGATGCTCACGAATGACAGTTATATTAAGTACATGTATAAATAAGTAGGTACACTTTTGAATTTAAAATGCATCTCTGAAAAAGCCTCAAGCCTCTAGCAAAAGGCCTTTCTGTGCGTTCTTCCGATTCAGAATCAACGAACAAAAATAGCTGTTTTCGAGGCAAGGCAAAAAGTACGACATATTTTACACCCACATACACATAATCATAATAAAACCTACAGAGTGCTTAGAACTAAGTAATTTGTGCTTACAGCACCACGCTTTAGTTTATAACTACTGATTCGTTAATTCGATTATAATTATTTATAAAAAAAAAATCTTATTTAAATTATTTTTCTAGCAGGAATGTTGGCGATGTTTATTTTACTCTTCACCAACTAAGCAGAAATGAAAGAAGTGCTATATTTCTCTAACAAACTTTACGAAAAGGACATCGATGCCTTAAGGCTTCCGCAGGCAGGCGCAACGTGACTCTAGTAGAACAATTTGTATGAAAATTACATAGAAATTATTTTACCAAAATCATGTGGCCCCGTCTCGTTGTGCCTGTCTGCGGGAGCCTTTACTCTGTGTTACCAACGAACACAGCAACACAGGATTATCAAATTTGTTCACTGAGTTTTTAGCGCCATGTTGTGATGTACCGTGAGATAGTGGTCAGTGGTCAAACTTGAGACTAATAAAGATGAATAAATTTCTTTCTTGACAGAAAACGAGAGCAATAGACTAAATTAATTTTAGTTGGTGAACAACAGAATAAATACCAATTATATAGTTTGTGATTCTGGTGTAGAATTATCTAAAAGCATCACCATCTTTTCACCCAAATTAAGAGGTCCTCAATTTGGGTGAAAAAATTAAGATGCTTTTGCTAGAATTGGATTCCAGTAAAAATGAGTAAATAATTTATTATCATTAAATAAATAATTGCATTTTGATCACATTTGGTAACAAATAGCACCAGGGAACATCTACAACCTAGGTTCAATAATATTATTCGATAATATCTTTTCATATGCGATTTGATAGCAGACTAAATTAGCTAGGCGTTCAGAAACTAAGAGTATCATAACAGAACATCACACGTTGTTTCCCCGCAGGGTTAAGCAGAGGTGTACCCACTTGTAAGTACACACACATTTCGCCAAAGCGAGAGTACATCTACAACAAATAAAAACAAATTTAAGTATTCTTTTCCTTGATTTTGTGCAAAGAACAATCTCAAAACATATTGGGTGATTTGAGATCCGCTTATCACAAAGAGAGTATAGCCCTCGATACTATTATGTTTATTATTTATAAATTCAATTAACTAAGCCCGCATCCTTCGCCATTCCATAGAATAAAGAGTTTTTGTCTTGTAGGAGTTCTTCAGGTGGTGCGAACTCGGCGAGTTGTCCCTTGTCCAGTACCATGACCTTGGTGGAGTCCATGATGGTGTTGAGTCTGTGCGCGATGGTGAGCACCGTGCACGACGCGAACTCGGAGCGGATCGTTTTCTGCAACACGAGGCGGGAGTGAGACGGAGCGCGCGGGGTGAGAGAGTGCGAGAGAGAGACACGCACCTGGATGAGCTCGTCGGTCTCCAGGTCGACGGCGGCCGTGGCCTCGTCCAGTACCAACAGCGGCGTCTTGCGCAGCAGCGCGCGCGCCAGGCACACGAGGGGGGAGTGAGACAGAGCGCGCGGGGTGAGAGAGTGCGAGAGAGAGAGACACGCACCTGGATGAGCTCGTCGGTCTCCAGGTCGACGGCGGCCGTGGCCTCGTCCAGTACCAACAGCGGCGTCTTGCGCAGCAGCGCGCGCGCCAGGCACACGAGCTGGCGCTGCCCCACCGACAGGTTCTCGCCGCCCTCCGACACCTCGTGGCGCAGCCCCGCCGCGAGCCCTGCGCGGTCATGGGAGTTTCCAAATTTAGCGTTCAAATAATTTAACCATTTAATAAGCACTTTTGAATTGCACAGGACTCGGCCAGTAAGAAATATAAAGTTAAATTCCCGGTTCTGGGTAGTAAGTATGGAGAAGAACGGGCAAGAAACTCCATGGACATTCTTTTAAATTATTCTGTTGTAAATTTTGAACCAGCAGTAGGGTGTTATTAAATTAAGGAAGTATCGTCAGTAAATAACATTTAGGGTTGTTTTTTTAAATATATGGTACTTAAGTAGATGATTAATGTGCACAAAAAAGAGGAAAGGACCCAATGTCGAGCCTTGTCGAACACCCATTTTAACTTCTAAATCGAGTGAATGTGGCTCCATGTTTGAATTTGCTGTTGTCTATCATGTAAATGCGATTTGACTGAACTGAGCGCTAATTTTCCAAGCCCGTAATGCTCAGTTATCAAGTGTGGGGTTTCGTGTTCGATGCAATCAAATGCCTTGGAAGGGCACAAAATATTCCTATGGCAATTTTGGCCTCTTCCGACACATTAAAAATGTGTGTTAATAAGGTAACACCGGCGTTGATATACTGTTGATCGTGAAGGACTTGATAACTGCTAAAATAGCTTCAATTATATAAATAACTAGCTTTTGCCCGCAACTTCGTCCGCGTTAAAGTTCTTGTTTCCCCGACCCTTCCGGTCGCGTCGAATCGCCTACCCGTGCGTTTTTACCCGTTTTTGCAACATTTTTCATTACTGCTCCGCTCCTTTTGGTTGTAGCGTGATGTTATATAGCCTATAGCCTTCCTCGATAAATAGACTACCTAACACAAACATAATTATTCAATTCGGAACAGTAGTTACTGAGATTACCGCGTTCAATCAAACAAACAAACAAACTCTTCAGCTTTATAATATAACGAACTTCTGCCCGCGACTTCGTCCGCGTTAAATTTTTTGTTTCTCCGACTCTTCTTGTCGCGTCGAATCACCTACCCGTCCGATTTTCCCCGTATTTGCAACATTTTTCATTACTGCTACGCTCCTCTTGGTTGTAGCGTGATGTTATATAGCCTATAGCCTTTCTCGATAAATAAGCTACCCAACACAAAAAGATTTTTTCAATTCGGACCAGTACTTCCTGAGATTAGCGCGTTCAAACAAACAAAGTCTTCAGCTTTATAATATTAGTATAGATTAGTATAGATAGGAACATAGTGTATAGTATAGAATGGTGTCTCTACTTTTTCGAATTTGAAAACTCGCTTTACTTGGCTGTATTTAATTAAATTCGGGAAAACTCCTTTATTCACACACATTAAATATTAAAGCTAAGTAAGGCACTATACTCTCAATTATGGCGGTACAGCCTTTAATGGACACGAGTACAGACAGCACGCGACTCACCCTGCACGAAGGGCTTCAGATGCGCGTACTCCAGCGCGCGCCAGATGTCCTCGTCGGAGAAGGTCTCGAAGGGGTCCAGGTTCATGCGCAGCGTGCCCGAGAACAGCACGGGGTCCTGCGGGATGATGGTGATGCGCGAGCGCAGCTGGTGCAGGCCCATGGCGGCGATGTCCAGCCCGTCGATGAGGATGCGGCCGCCCACGGCCTCGACGATGCGGAACAGGCCGAGCGTGAGCGTGGACTTGCCGGCGCCGGTGCGGCCCACGATGCCGAGCTTGTCGCGCGGCGCCACGGCGCACGTGACGTCACGCAGCGCGGGCTCGGCGCCGGCGCGGTACGCCAGCGTCAGCCCCTCCAGCTGCAGCGCGCCCGTCTCCGGCCACGACGCGCCCGGCCCGGGCGATACCGTCCACGCCGCCTCCTGCGACACATCACAATATTTATTACCACTCACAATCATATGCACCTGACACCCGGCACTCACATGCTCCCTCGGTCATATTCACTCACCTGTTCAGTCTCCGAATACTCCTTCATTCGCTCCACAGCTACGATGTCCGTCTCCACACCTGACACCATTTGGACTAACCAACTTAAAGTCTGTGTTATCTAAAAGCAAAATTATTACAATCGTAAAATGAGGGTTCATACTGATTTATACTTTTGCCCAACAATAGGACAGAGTCAGCTTAGTATAATAAATAAAAATCTCATTTACAACATGAATTCTAAAATTAATTTATGGGTAGGTACCAACCTCTAAAGTATAACTGACGGAAAGACCAGCAAATCCTGGACTTATAGTTTCCCTTCCGATTACCGCAAATAATGCAGCAAAGAATATGATGAGACTGCCAACCGTCTCAAGTCGCACTCCGAGCCATCTGTCCGCGATAGTCGACAGATAATGTACCGATTGATAGTGATCCACCTTCTGCTGGGATTCCTTCACGAATCTGGGTATTAAAGTCTCATATTATAGAAGGTCGATAATTTTTTCAAAACTTTTTAAATATCATACAATACGGATTGTAAGATTGACATTCAATGAAAAAAATCAGAGCAGAGTATTGAAAGGTTACATTTATGCGCGCCTTGTCGAAGGTCCTCAAGGTGACAAAACTAGACGAGGCCCCCGCGGTTTTCTTAGTTTATGTATTTCTAGTAGCATTTAGTAAAACATGAATAAAAAATCAAGTACTAGGTTTCTTTCTCCATTTATATAGAAACCGAGCCCATTTTATTTTATTATGATCGTTGTATGATTAGTGTTCTTAAACATACAGAATTGAAGGCCGTTAACAAGTTTCCGCCAATAAACCCAAAAATAAAACGAAAAACAATTCGACTCATGCAGAAAAATAAGAATTTAGGATACGAGCTAGGTGAGCAAGAATTTTTTGGAGCCCGTCTCTGAATTATTGGTCGGAATTGAGGTAAGCTGACAACAACACTAATCACAGAAAAACTTGAAAATAAAGAGAATATATGATGCAATACCGAGCTCAGATTTGTTTCATATTCTGCACAAATATTCCCTCCAACTCCGAGCCGCCTTTTACTTAAATAATTACTCAAATCAAATCAAATCGAAAGTCAATTATCCAAACTAGGCAGCACGTCAGCACTTTTTGAACGTCAAAATTATATAAGACGGTCCCCTAAAACGCCCGCACTTCAGCACTTCTTATTGCTTTAGCTTGGAAGAAGAACTGGCGCAAAAAAATACTGAACATTATTTTGGTTTTGTTTGGGATTCGGCTAAAAACTTCTTGAGATTTTGGGGCTCCTCAGATCCGGGGCAGATCCATCGATTCTTAGCCGCCAGTGTAATGATAGAAGAATCTACATGCATGTCAGATTTTTTGTCATGGGTCAAATTACGTTTAGCGTTTCCAACCTCCCTTTTGATGAACCTTTTAGGTTTATAAATAATATTTTCATGCATCTTTCCCCTTTAATTTCATAACAAAAAAGAGCCGATTATTTTATCAAGTTTTATCAAATTTAATTCTACGTTTTACAAAATACACTTCAAAAAAAAATTAATCGTGGTCGCATTTTGACAGAAAATCAATGAATATTGTGATGAACTCACATGTTTTTTTTTTTTTTCAAAAATGCTAACATTTTTCGCCCTCCTTGACATCCCCTTACGCCCCCAAGGGGGAGCGCCCCCAAGGTTGGCAACTGACTCTTTAAACGAATATTTATATTTACCTGTCCATGACGCCAAAAGCTCGAATACTTGTAGCACCCAAAATGCTCTCATTGAAGTGCGAGTAGACTGGCGAGCGTGCCACTGATTCAATTCTCATAAGTTGTCGCGACGTGGGCACGTAGAACCGTTGTATGAGGTAGTACATCGCTCCGATGGGCAAGATCACGGCCATGAACATGGGCGTGGAGTAACTTATCACGACTACTGTACCTATTACCTAAAAATTTGTAAAGAAAATCATTAATATTGGAAATATTTCAACGTAAATCATAATGTGTCTCATCAATAACTGTTTCCATTTTGGATGGAGGTGTATTGATATACAATTTTCATTTACACAATATTAATGTCATCTTGGAGCCTGAGTAATAAATTAGGTGATAATTATATGATAATTTTGAGGTATCTATCATATGTTTACCTAGTATTTAATAGTTATTGGACTGATAAGATTTATCAGCTATGTGGATCTAGCGTTTTAGAAGACCTTCGAGAATTGAGGGATTTTCTACTTCACAATCAATAAAAAACAGTTATTTAACAAAGGTTATAGACCTATATCGGTCACAATTGTTTTCTGGGTCTTTCTCACACCCCATTTGGCCCTGACCGTAGCGAGGCCTTTCCGGTAAGTCATCATGTTGACACGCACAGTCGCGTTTAGGTCGATCGAACTTATACTAATTATACATATTGTGATGTCAAAGTTTGACATGTTATTAGACTTTTGAATAATGGCTTTCTTAGATCGATTAGGTAAACAAGATACTGTTTACTTAATCTACCTACGAAAGTCAAGTCTCAAACGATTAAGTGTGTTTAAATAGCACTTTAGAAAAATAACGTTTAATAAATTGTTTTGATCCAGGTTGCTAGTTTTGGCATCGTAGGAATTGCTTTAATGGTCTCATCTGCCTAAACTTTTCTCAACTATTTTGGTGTCGGCTTCCTGTCTAACCGGATACAGCTAAGTACCAGTATTTTTCAAGGAGCGACTGCCTATCTGAACTCCACAAACCAGTTACTGGGTAATAAGATACCCCTTGGTAAGACTGGTTGTCAGACTTTCGGGCTTCTGACGAGGCGTAACGACTGTCTAAGATCTACGGCCCGGTCGAGGACCAACGGCCTAACGTGCTTTCCGAGGCACGGAAGGGTGTTGGTATGTAAAGATGGTCACCCATCCACAGACCAACCGCGGCAATCGTAGCTTCGATTTTTTTCCTTCGAGTTACCTTTTGTTAAAAACGGGCTAAGTAATAACTTAGCCCGTTTTTAACAAAAGGAAACTTTTGTGCGACCTTGATCACTGCCAAACACAAATCATGTGGTGTACGGCTGGTGAACCAAATCTTGTGATCTGTATGGTGATACACATCAAAACATTTGTGTTGTGCAGTGATCAAGTTGTCACAGTGCTAATCTACTTCTGTTACTGATAACAGTAGTAGATTACCACTGTTACATTTACGTGTGTGATATAAATAGTCTGAACAAATACACTAGTTTTCATCATTTCATAGCTAAGAGTAGATATATTACCTATATGAATTTGAAAACTGGTCCATTTTTTAATTCAATTACGATGGTCAAAGAAAACTGAAGTGTTAGTCGCCTTGTTGCTTACCATACAATAGTAAAGTATAATCCTATCTATAGCTGGTGACCTTGTGTTTTTACAACTGTAACGTCCGTCAGTGCGGCGCGCACACACGATCGTGTTTGCATATCTTGGTATGCGCAAAATATTTCATGTGTTTTTTGGCTGCTGCGCCGGTGCGAATGAGACACAATGGTGTTTTTTAAACTAAGTATGGCCGGTATAGATAAAACAACCATGAGTTTCAAACGAGAAACTATCGAAAAATTTCTTCGATACGGAGAAAAATTATATGAGACATTTTAACTGCTTATTCATGTGTAAATTATTTACATGCACAATTTGTTGGAAACAACCGAAACACAAACAAATGTAATAGTCTAAATCAAATATCAAAATCAGCCTATATTGTGCCCACTGCTGGGACACAGGCTTCCGCTCGGTGAGAGGGAGTAGGCCATAATCTACCACGCGGGCCCAGTGTGGGTTGGTAGATGACACATGTCACATGTGTTCGAATTTTTCGTTCTAAGACATGCCGGGTTCCTCACGATGTTTTCCTTCACCTTTTGAGGACAGTGGTGATGAAATTAATTCCACATAGTAAAGCGCCTGCCTGAGTTCGAACCCACGACCTACAATTCGTAAGTCGTGGCCGATACCACTGGGCCACCACGGGCACTGCGTATCACAGTATCACGTAACACTCATATAACAACTGACTGGCCTGTTAATCTAGTGATTAGTGACCCTGACTGCTAAGACTGAGATCGTGGGTTC
Organism: Aporophyla lueneburgensis; assembly: GCA_932294355.1. NCBI lineage: Eukaryota > Metazoa > Arthropoda > Insecta > Lepidoptera > Noctuidae > Aporophyla > Aporophyla lueneburgensis. The sequence goes on along the minus strand of OW028746.1, from coordinate 10,967,934 downwards.
GCTCCCCACCCGGGACAAATCTTTGTGTGATGAGCACAATCATTTGTTCTGTGTCTGGGTGTAATTTATCTACAATATGTATGTATTTAGAACTATATAAGTATATTTATCAGTTTTCTGGTTGCCATAGTACAGGCTCTGCCTAGTTTGGGATCAGATAACGGTGTGTTGGTTGTCCTAAGATATTTATCATTATTTATTTATTAGTTTACCTCAAACATTCCGTTGAGCACACTGGAAATCTCCCAAGACAGCGAAGTGTCCACAGTATCCACATCTTTGGAGAATCTAGACAACAGTCGGCCAACGGGTGTGACTTCAAAGAATTGTAAGGGCGCCTTTAGCACGTTGTCCAACATGATTGCGTGGAGCATTTTCGCTGCTCTCCAGCAAGCCAGGAACGGCATCAGATCCGTGAAGAATGATGCCAGTGCTGAAACATCGTACATAGAGTCCGTAAGTAAAAGTCAAAAGCACCAGGATAGACCGGTAAATGCAAAAAAAAAAAACATCTTAGGTTAGTTACAATTAGCCGGTCATTACTAGAAAGTGCACACAAAATATCTCTAAAATCTCTCTGAATAACAAAGATGGATGATGCAACGAAAAGGGATCTTATTCTTGTTTAATTATGATAGTTTTCGATCGATAAAAAAAAATATGTTAAATGATAGAAATGGCATCTGTTGGTTATCCTTTAACACACCAGCTTTTTTGCACATGTTTTCAATTTATAGCGCCTTTAAAATAAAGGTCTCGTCTACAGATTAATTATGTGTTATATAGATATAATAGAAGATGATCATAGTTCTATGAATCTAAGAAAATTTTAACGTCGCGGCTTTACTGTATTCGCCTTAAAGCTGGTTGTCTAGAGGAAGCTGAGCGGTATGGAGGGAAGTACAAGTAAGCAGATCCGTGAGTGAGGAAAAAAAGTCAGCAAATGTATTGTTCCATTTTGAATTTGAAACAGTGTTATTAGTATTTTCTTTCTTCTTCACACAGCTCTGGCGGAAAGCTTGATGAATACAGAGTGGCAATAAGTCATCTGCATAGTAAAAGGGTCCCTGAAAGGATAAATTGCAATAGTCTATTTGTACGTGACTAATGCGTTAATTGATCGTCTACCAAATGCAATTCAAACGATTGACAATATGAATAGAATAATTGAATATACTCGCACACGGAAATTGAATACTGCAACTATCTTTATAATATTACTACAATTACAAATTTATTTCAGTTGATTAAATACCTCCTTTAAAGATCCCCCGAAACGATTAATCTTTTCGGGGGATCTTTAAAAGCAGTATCGTACCAGTTATAATGACCAATCTTCCCTATGAATTACATATCAGATTCGTGAAAACAGATCTTTACACGCCCACAAATCCTGTACCTACATGTTGCATGCAAATAGTTTATTTTTTGTTGTTATGCGTTGCAAATAAATCTTAAGGATATCTTCCAGAACGTTATCAAAATTTTGCCAAGGTTTAAATAAATCATGAACCTGTCAAAATGAATCTTACCTTGACCAAATCCAAGACCGCCATACACACCGAGGTACATGTCTCGCCGCTGTTTATCAACTGTGCCGTTTACAAGCTAAACATATAATAAAAACAATATAATTTTTATGTATTTTTACAGTGATGGGGTAGAGAGAAATAATACAGTGTCACTATCACAATTAAGATGAACCTAACGACGTCTTTCAAGCTAAAATCCATGAAGACGTTTAGGCTACAGAGCGTGCCAAAGAAATGTACATAAGTTCAGACAAACACACTCGAAAAACATAACCCTCCTTTAGGCGCAGTCGGGTAAAAAAAAATCCAGTTAAATACCCTATTTTATTAAAGACTCAGACCTCCGTTTATCTTCCTTTAAGAGTGTACATAATGTATTGTGGGTTTTATTTCATATAAGAGTCACCTTCGCCACATGCTAAATATATGTAAACTTACGGCTAATATTTTTTAGATATTAGATGAATAGAAAAATGGAGTAGGAAAATACGATATAACTGACCATTTTGTCGTCGCTGGACCATATCGCGAGCCAGAAGTTGACGCTGATCTGTAGCGTGTGTAGGATGATGTACATTACGATCGTCGCCACGGCTGCCTTCACGCCGATTTTTGATAGGTAGTGCATGTAAACCTCTGCTTTCACCTACGTAAGTAAATGGAAATAGTTTCAGAATAATGTACTTTTCATACTTTCCTGTCATTGTGAAATATAGAATCTATACCAATATAATGAAGCTGAAGAGTTATTTATTTTTTGTTTGAACGCGCTAATCTTTGGAATTTGCGAACTAGTGCGATTTGAAAATTCATTTTGCATGATATTTTGATTTTTTACCAACAAATAAATAAAATTGAAGTAGCTGTTTGTGATATCGAAAATAACAGTTTTTTTACTAAATGCATATGAAAGTATAAATAAATAAAATATCTTAGGACAACCAACACACCGCTATCTGATCCCAAACTAGGCAGAGCCTATACTATGGCAACCAGACAACTGATAAATATACTTATATATTTCTAAATACATACATATTATAGAGAAATTACACCCAGACACAGAACAAATAATTGTGCTCATCACACAAAGATTTGTCCCGGGTGGGAATTGAACCCACGACCTCAGTCTTTGTAGTCAGGGTCACTAACCACTAGACTAACCGGCCAGTATATACGGAGCTTATAAAAAAAAAAACTTTTCTTTGACTGGCATATAACTAATGGTATAAGTATTAACATAGGCTTTATGCCCCGTAAGCACGTTCCAGTATATTATTTCCGACATCTACGCTATCCATTCAGCTATAGTAAATGATAAAAATGAGAAAGTAGGCTTTGATCATTAAGTAATTTATGAAATTGGAGTGCTTTTGTACTGTGTGTTTAACAGGTATACTCACTTTTCCTGTTCCAGTTTTCTCGGTGTCAATAAGCTGATCAAATTGTGGATCCTCGTCTATTGGCTTCTTTTCCTTGTCTACTTTTTCCTTACCCTCACCGTGGTCACCTAGAAAATGTATGATGTTTACACCATTTGTTCTCAACATGACTGACACTAATCCCCGTGACTAACATAATTCTAGACATTATAATATCGTGATCTTTAAAAGAGACTCTAGGTTTGTTTCTGTTTCTTCTCAGAGTAGGCGGTTACATAATATCGATCTCCTCTAGTTTCAAAATTTATAATTTCTTTAAAATAGGTTTAATATACTACAAGCATGTATGAGTTTAGGTACCCTTATCTAGGTTGATTTACCTGCATCCATGGTGTCTGTGTCTGAACGAGCCCCCGTTGACATTGAACGAGCCCATTGTAATTTACGATGAAATTCCGAACCAAGTTTGTTCTCTAAATCGTTTTTGATGTCTGCCAAATCTGCGGGAATATTTTCAGAAAACGGTCAATTATGTAGTTATGTGATTGCCTATTCCTTAGTGGCCTTCACGCATGACATGCGTTTCACAATTGCGTTCTTGGACTGACTCCGAACAACAACAGATGTCACGTTAAACTATTCATTCAAATTATCAAATAGGAAAATAATATTAACAATTACTGGGAGATTCAATAAACGGTGCTCTGGTTTCCAAGCGGGTTTACATCATGAATATATTCATACACGGAAATTGAACCCTGAATAAACTACGAGCAGTTGAATTTTGAAGGTTTTTAGATAAAGATTTTTCTTTTTCTAAGTGCAGATTTATTTGTCTATCTAATCTACTATCTTTATTTAGGAAGCGCGATTACTAATTACGGGCTTACATTTTATCGTGCTTGTATTGTTTTAAGTATTACCGTAGAAACATGTGCCAAACTCACCTTCATTTGACGGCGAGCGCTCTGCAAGCGTAAGATGGTGTATGAGGAACTCAGCGAAGGCGCCCTTCTTCTCTAGCAGCTGCTGGTAGGTGCCGGCCTCCGACACCTCGCCGTCGCGCAGCACCACCACCAGGTCCGTCTGCGCCAGGTACGACACGTTGTGCGTCACCCACACGCGCGTCTTGCTCTTCAGCATCCCGCTCGGGCCCAGCACCTACGCACATATAGCAACACCTTGTAGCGTAACGTACACGACCTATCTCAAACGATATACAAGCCTATGCACGCAAAAACTGTCCCTTTACAGTAAAGAACACTAAGTTAAACCGTGGGTTAGGTACAAAAATGTTATTTATAACACTTCAGCACCTCTTTGTACCGACAGTTGATTTGGCACTGTTAAATAGACTGCAGACAACTCATGTCTCGATCGAATCGTAGGCTCTTTCGTAGTCCACAAACGCTAAGCAGAGTGGCAAGTTATAGGTACTGTTCTGTCTTCTCTTAGACCAACAAAAAAAGCTGTTTCTGTTGGTCTGAGTGTCTTCTATATATCCTGCCACAGCGTATGTACGTACATACGCTGCGGCAGGATTCTAGACTGTTCCAAATTATGTAAAGACTTTTTCGGGAGGCTAGAAGTCATCAAACCTGCGCGTGAAACAGTTCGTAATTACTCAAGAAAACCGCTTATAGATGGCTTGAGAATGATGGAATCAAACAGCTTCTGGACGGCTTGAACATGGGTTTCCCACCGAGTTTTATGCGTTCGGCCGTAATTCCGTTATCAACCGGCGCTAAGTACTTTCAGAGCCAAACTAATCACATACAAGCTGATACCCGGGTCTACTGATACCTTCAGTATAGTGTCGGGTTTATCTAACTCTAGTGTTGTCTGGCAAATTGTTAACAGGGTTACTTGTTGAAGTGTATAACTGCCCATAGAACCTCTCGATCTCTCTCAACAACTCAGGTTTGTCGGACACGATCATAAATGTCATTTTTTTTTACAGAATTGATGATTAAAATTGTGGCCAATTTTTTCAATCAATAGAAATCAATATTGTTGAATTGTAGCGGATGCGCGCTGCAAGGCTTACCTTGTCGAAGATGTGCTTGCCGACGTGCGAGTCGACGGCGCTGAGCGGGTCGTCCAGGAAGTAGTTGTCCGCGTCGCAGTACAGTAGCGGATGCGCGCTGCAAGGCTTACCTTGTCGAAGATGTGCTTGCCGACGTGCGAGTCGACGGCGCTGAGCGGGTCGTCCAGGAAGTAGTTGTCCGCGTCGCAGTACAGTAGCGGATGCGCGCTGCAAGGCTTACCTTGTCGAAGATGTGCTTGCCGACGTGCGAGTCGACGGCGCTGAGCGGGTCGTCCAGGAAGTAGTTGTCCGCGTCGCAGTACAGTAGCGGATGCGCGCTGCAAGGCTTACCTTGTCGAAGATGTGCTTGCCGACGTGCGAGTCGACGGCGCTGAGCGGGTCGTCCAGGAAGTAGTTGTCCGCGTCGCAGTATAGTAGCGGATGCGCGCTGCAAGGCTTACCTTGTCGAAGATGTGCTTGCCGACGTGCGAGTCGACGGCGCTGAGCGGGTCGTCCAGGAAGTAGTTGTCCGCGTCGCAGTACAGTAGCGGATGCGCGCTGCAAGGCTTACCTTGTCGAAGATGTGCTTGCCGACGTGCGAGTCGACGGCGCTGAGCGGGTCGTCCAGGAAGTAGTTGTCCGCGTCGCAGTACAGTAGCGGATGCGCGCTGCAAGGCTTACCTTGTCGAAGATGTGCTTGCCGACGTGCGAGTCGACGGCGCTGAGCGGGTCGTCCAGGAAGTAGTTGTCCGCGTCGCAGTATAGTAGCGGATGCGCGCTGCAAGGCTTACCTTGTCGAAGATGTGCTTGCCGACGTGCGAGTCGACGGCGCTGAGCGGGTCGTCCAGGAAGTAGTTGTCCGCGTCGCAGTACAGTAGCGGATGCGCGCTGCAAGGCTTACCTTGTCGAAGATGTGCTTGCCGACGTGCGAGTCGACGGCGCTGAGCGGGTCGTCCAGGAAGTAGTTGTCCGCGTCGCAGTACAGTAGCGGATGCGCGCTGCAAGGCTTACCTTGTCGAAGATGTGCTTGCCGACGTGCGAGTCGACGGCGCTGAGCGGGTCGTCCAGGAAGTAGTTGTCCGCGTCGCAGTACAGTACCGGATGCGCGCTGCAAGGCTTACCTTGTCGAAGATGTGCTTGCCGACGTGCGAGTCGACGGCGCTGAGCGGGTCGTCCAGGAAGTAGTTGTCCGCGTCGCAGTACACCGCGCGCGCCAGCGACACGCGCTGCTTCTGTCCGCCCGACAGGTTTATACCTATTTCGTAACAAATCATATTGTCAAACACATTCTCATTTTATTTAAGTCAGCGGTCAACCTATAAAACAAATAGCGGTTAAAAATCAGTTTTTGCACGCAACAACGTCATTGACCTCTACGAGTTGGATTCTCCGGTATCTCGTGATACCGGAGAATCCAGAGTTGCGGGTCTTGCTCAAGTTGGCACATGATCGCGGGTTTTTCATTTTACTAGATTTTTTATCAAGATAAGTTGTTATAACAGACAAGTTTCCTCAACATTTAAATCCAACTTTAAATACTAAAGTAAATTTTCATACCTTTTTCACCGATTTCAGTCTGGTCTCCACCGGGAAGTATTTCTAGATCAGTCGCAAGCGCACACGCTTCTAATATTTTATTATATTTCTTTCTGTCCATATCCTTATCAAACAAGATGTTATTTTGTAGAGTCGCGTTTTGAATCCAAGCCTGTTGGGAGACGTACGCAATATTGCCTGAAAGATTTAATTTTATTTAGGAACTGCATATTGTTGGGAGCTATTTAAAAGGCCAATAATATCTCCAGGAGACCTACCTTTGATATTAACACGTCCAGAAATCTTGTCCATGTCTCCGAGTAAGGCAGACAGTAGAGAGGTCTTGCCTGACCCAACCCCACCTACAACTGCGACCAATGAACCGCGAGGCACACGTAGGGTCAGGTTCTTTAAAACTGGCTCGTCACCCCACGTGAAGTGGCCCTTCTCTATCACGATTTGATCTTCTACAAATTAAATTTCATTTATTGTTTGTCATATTTTAAACGCCACAGGACAACAAAAGAGAAAGGCATGTAGGCAAAAAAGTGTGAGTGTGTCAGCTCGGACGCACGACTGGAGTTTATTCGATATAATATACAATATATTATATACTAGCTTTTGCCCGCGGCTTCGCCCGCGTGTATGTCGGAAATTATCGCAAGAGGACGTACTACCGCGGTAAGAATGTATTAATCCATGTTATACATACATAAAATTACACCTCTTTCCCATGGGGGTAGGCAGAAACTACGGAACGCCACCTGCTACCGATCCTTACATGTGTGTTTGATGTACTTAAAATAAAACTAATAGTATTCAGAGTAAGAAGACTGCGACATAGAGCTGGATTAAATTGAATATAAGTCTTACTGGTTTTTCTTAACGCTCCAATTCTACCTATACAGACACTCAATTATTTACCAGACACCAAATTAAACATAGTTATAAGAATAGTACTTTTGCCAGTGGCTTCGCCCGTATAGCTTTCGGAAAATATCACTCGGAAACCTACTACCGGGATAAAGTATCCTATGTATATGGTAAGTATCCAGGATAACCAAAAATCCAAATCCATCCAAAAATCTAAACATCTAAGCCATATTTCGCGGTCTCTTACTTGGAATAATACAATTAGGTTTATTTTGAGTACTTCGAACACACATGATATTCGCATTTACTATGAAGCCAAAGTAATATGAATTACAATATTACAATCCTATTAATCCTGCACTACCCGACCGCTACCAACCGGGACGGCCGGACGCGGGAAGGCCCGCTAGCCGCTCTACGGTGATTTTATTATAATCTCTGATATCTTCTAAAATATTAATTTTAATGATATGCTGTAAAGGGCAATTTTGATCTACATGAAATGCACAATTTATTTAAGGTACTTAATTGGATAAGGATTAATGCTGTATTGCTTAAAATCGCATTCATAAATAAGCCATTATTTCTCGTAAAAGTAAAGTATAAAAATGGTTATTATGGGTTATCCCTAAGAGTTAGACATATACCATCGCGGACTTTTTTGTAGAACTTTTTAAGGTGTACAATACTGTAGTACATTATTTTGAGCTATTTCGTAGGGTTCAGCCAGCGTTCGCAATGTAAGCGCAAAAAAAATGTGTTTATTTATGACATCACATTAGAAACCTCTAAAATTATCAGCGTTTCTTTACTATATTATGCATGTTATATACACATAAACCTTCCTCTTGAGTCACTCTATCTATTAAAAAAACCTGCATCAAAATCCGTTGCGTAATTTTAAAGATATAAGCATACAAAGGGACAGACAGACAGACAGCGAAGCGACTTTATTTTATAATATGTAATGATGTAAGGAATATCTATACTATTATTATAAAGAGGAAAATTTGTATGTTTGTTTGTTTGTTTGTAATGGATAAACTCAAAAAACACTGGACCGATTTTAAAAATTATTTCACCATTAGAAAGCTACATTATCTGCGAGTAAGTTTACATTTTATTTTAGAAAAAATAGTGGTCCGTAAGATATTTCGGTTTATCGGACCCAAGGTGTAAGAAATCATCCAAAAAAGTTCCTTATTAATATGTCTTCGAAGTACCAGGTTGTCATAACTTGGTAGTAGCTCATCTAACATGGGTGTGTGGTAGCTAGAAAACGCTTTATGTCTTGGAAGTACTAGGTTGGCATAATTTGGTAGGTGCTCACCTATCATGGGTGTGTGGTAGCTAGAAAACGCTTTATGCCTTCAAAGTACCAGTTTGTCATAACTTGGTCTAACATGGGTATATGGTACTTGGTGCTCTTTGCTTTCTGTTCGTGGGATCTGATAAGTTAACACAACATTTATTGATTCTGAGGCGGTACGAAGTTCGGTGGGTCAGCTAGTATATTATACATAGATTTTTATATGCTTCAGCTGTGCCTTGTACATGTCAGCTGCATACGTCATTTCAAAGTGAAAGGTGTGCTAGGTACGTTGCGCAAAAAACATAACGCTTTTGACTTAACGCTTGTATTAATTTCACTTCTCATAAAATTTCCGTACCGGGAGCCTCGTATGAAAATTGATTCATAAGCAGTAAACTCCAAAAATAGCTTGCTAACTACGAAATCAAGATTTCTCCTCCTATCCACTAACATTATTTTATCATTGAGAACATAATTAGGTTTAAGACTTCAGATACGCACTCAGTACACTCGTGGGTGCCTTCATATACGTACTTATTTCTTTTGTTGACTACATGCAGACAATAAGGTAGTAAATAAAACTCCCTGAAACAGCATTCTGATATTCTGAAACAATCTACTTACTCTCATCTGGGTTATGTTCTATTGCACTGGTATCCAAATCTTCCGAGTTTAAGAATTTGTTAAGCCTCTTTATACTGACTGCAGTCTGTACAAAAACAATTACAAAATTATTTTAACCGACGCAAGATAGATATAAAAATAAATTGTTTGTATACAGGGATAAATCTTTTTCTTTGGTGAAACTTCACAAAAATGACCGGTATCTATATCAAATCATTATAAAACATAAATCAACCAACCTGTATAATATCCGATATTACATTAGGCAGCATGGACATTGGGAATCGAAGTATATTGAAAAGGGACAATGCTACGAATGCCCGCTTAGAATCCAGTACTTCCGTATCATTTACCAGCACGAAACATGTGAATGACATCAAGGATACCTAATCGACAATATTCAATAGGTTAATCATTTCATTGAAAATATTTCAACAACAGATTAACCCAACAGTCATCTAATACTTACTAAGAAAGGTGTACAAATCCATATGAATATCATTGCTGAATTGACAAATGCCTGCTTTTTAAGAACACCCAATTCCTTGTCTCTTATCCTTAAAATATGATCCTTGAAGCTTCCTTCCCATGCGTACATTTTGAGTACCTGGTTGAAATAAGGTAATTATAATAAATGCAACGGAGAGGTTAATCAATTTTGCTTATCTTCGTAATGATATTATGTCCAGCGTAGGCGTTCACGCCGCGTAGACGCTACGTTAATGCATACGTGTTGTCTGAGGTGTCACTCGCGTAGACGTGATGATAACGCACGCACGTGGCTTTAACATTGCGTTTACACAGCGACTGCACTGCTTTTACGTCTAGCGAACGCCTACGCTGGACTAACCTCTGAGGCTTTCTTTAGGTTCGTATCTTACCTTAATTCCATTAAGTACTTCGCTCATAAGCTTGATCCTTTCATCTTTCTGGTGCATCAAGCTAGACTGCAGCTTCTCTTGATAACCCGCCATCAGACCATTGAAGGGCATAAGTACGATGATGACGGCTAAACCAGCCATGACAGAGGGGCCCAGTACACCCCATAGGAAATACAAGGCCAGGGATATTTGTAGGGGAGCAGACCATAACAAGTTTACGAAGGTCAAATTACTGAACCTAAAAAAATACAGAATGGTTTATGCCAGATTCGAGTCAGGAGGCAATCAACATGGCCAGAAGATTACAAATGTACCTATTTCATTAATCCACTGCTACGCTCCTCGATACTCCGAGGTCATTCATTCGTGCTCCGAACATTGAAACGTATACTTTATCCCGATCAGATAATTAACAAAATCGCCTGTCGTGCTATTACCCGACGTGCGTTATTCGCGGCATTGGTCACTCTCTCATAAGTACCTACAGAATGAGTTTTATTGGCATTATGGCAATGTTTAGGCAATCGATTAGAAGTCTTCGGCACTTGGAATTGGGTTGGTTTTAGTTGTGAGTCTCAACAAATACTCATTCTATTGCGGTTATTTATGCACCGACCAAGGTATCTTATCTCTGAATCTTCGTAGGTACACGTGCTAGAAAACAGTTATCTCAGTAGGTATACATTTTTATTAGTTATCTAAACTTCATTGACGTGCAAAAGTGTTTGTACAAACCTACAATCATTTAACTGTAGAAAAATATTACTTATTTCAATGAAAATATTTACCTGTCTACATCCGTGGACATTATGTTAATTATTTCTCCAACGGTGGACTCTTTTCGTGCAGCATTAGACAACGTTAGAGCTTTCCTGTATACAACACTACAAAGTGAATTTTTGATTTGTATGCTGACAATTGCTACTTTATTGAAGTACTGTCCCAGGAGCAAGCTTTGTATGACAACACATCCAAACATTCCGACAGCATACATATAGCCTTTCCACACAGGCTGATCACCGCTTTCAATAAATCCAATGAGATGGCTGCAATCAAAAATATCTTGCTGATGTAACAAATAAGTGTTGCAGATTATAATTATCTTTGCTTATTTTGCGGTTGGTTTATCTTACTGTTGGATCACTTCAGTTACCAACCTCTTGGTTAACGTTATTCAGCAACTTTTCAACAATAGGCTTAAGTAATAAAACCCAAATCTCAAAAAAGCAAGGTATGCTCAAAATTGTGATATTGACCTTGCATTGTTCAGTGCGTTATTTCGTTTTATAGTTCAAAATTATTTAGTGTTTTGACTCTGAGCGTATATCGAGCGTATTTATTCGTTGAACGTATGACGCTGCGTAAACGCAAGCCGCCACAAGCAACGCGACGTCTTATCAAAATGGCGTGTTTTAGTGAAGACAGTGTTAAACATAATTTATTTTTGACGACTGAAAATTGTTATTTTGAAACAATTTACAGAATAAAATGTCATCATCACATAAGCTTACCCGTAAAACGACGGAAATACGAACGTTAAAATATCGCGGTGGGATTTTATCGCGCACTGTTTTTTCAACTCTCGGTGTCGAACTGAGCATAGAAAATCCCACAGAGTGCATCTCAGCGCGTCGAAGAACCATAGTGTTCGATTTCAACTCTCGGCGATCCAGTGGGCGACATTTCCCCCGCAAAGTTATTACGTTCGTGTGTACGTCGACTAAGTTAGGTAATTTTGTCGCACATAATATGTCAAGGCTAGACTACTTACCTAAGTAATTGAGGTGACGCGAAAATAAGTACATCGTGGATCACCTTGAGGAACACGGCAAACAAGAACTGTCCTCCGAATGCTAGGCAGATTACTGGCAGTATGGAAATAGGCTTCTTTGGCTGCTTCTCACCCGCAGGCGCCGAGTCACCGGTTGAAGCGTCCTCATTGCTGGATCTAAGGAGAAAAGAAAATATTAACATCAGTGAACCGATGGCTTTATTTGTTTGAATTATGTTATTATTGGTCTTCATCATCATCATCGTTTGAAACGAAAAACGTCCATAGGCCTCCCCCAGCGTCATTTTTGGGAGTTTTCCAGAATCGATACGCTTGGCAGGCGGGTTGGTGATCGCAGTATGTTAGTACAATGCATAGAAAGTGCTGCTGTCCATTTTCCAGTAAGTCCCTTAGTGGCCTTTTACGACACCCACGGAAAGAAATAGGATGGTGCTATTCTTTACGTTCAGCACTACACATAAAATTATTGGTCTTATTAAGTAATTAGTACCAATGATAGCACCCAAATCAGATGTAGGATATATATAAGTAACCAGGTTGTTCGGGTATAATTGAACTTTAGTGAGAAACCGAAATTTTCGAATAAAATTTAATTGAATTAATAGAAAACAAACACTTCATTAATCAAATTAATTTTCATTCCAAAACATCCAGTCCGGTTTCTCACTAAGCTGCAACTTCTGGTAATCGACAGCCTTAGTTACTTTTCTTTTTTGGTTACTGTACCTAGCCGTAATTTTGACTTTTTAACATCACGCTTTTATACTCGAAAGGATTGGCAGACGTACACTTTTATTCTGCCAGTTATGCTGTACCTAAGTCCTTTACTATAGGACGAAGACCGAATTCCATTTAGACTTCGTAACACAATCGTGACCAGGTTTTCAACAATTGATATCACTTACATAGAAATCGAACATTGCTTCATATTTCTGCGAAAAACTTCATTTGTTCAACTACTCTGTATGGTCAACGCAATAAATGTAGCTTTTGTTGAATTGTAAAAAAAAAAACAATATGGTTGAGTGTGTTATGTTTACGTATACAAGGTGGCAGGGACAGTTCTGCAGTTATAAAAAATAACTGCGGTGCCATAAAATGCCATCCTATTTTAAACTAGCTTCTGCCCGCGACTTCGTCCGCGTTAAATTTCTTGTTCCCCGACCCTTCCGTCGCCGCGTCGCCGTCGCGTCGAATCGCCTACCCGTTCTGTTTTCCCCGTTTTTGCAACATTTTTCATTACTGCTCCGCTCCTCTTGGTTGCAGCGTGATGTTATATAGCCTATAGCCTTTCTCGATAAATAGGCTACCCGACACAGAAATAATTTTTCAATTCGGACCAGTAGTTCCTGAGATTAGACCGTTCAATCAAACAAACAAACAAACTCTTCAGCTTTATAATATTAGTATAGATAGTATGCCGGTTAATAGTGGTAATATTGTTCATTGATACAATAGGTACAAAAAATGTATTCTGCTCAGTTAGAAAAAATATCCTAGCGATCATTTCGTGACCACGTTTTTAGGGTTCCGTTGCCAAATGGCAAAAAACGGAACCCTTATAGATTCGTCATGTCTGTCTGTCTGTCTAAAATAGAAAAAAAACAATAAATTTTGGGGTTCCCCATACATAGAACTGAAACTCAAAAATGGTTTTTTTCATCAAACCCGTACGTGTGGGGTATCTATGAATAGGTCTTCAAAAATGGTAATGAGGTTTCTAATATCATTTTTTTCTAAACTGAATAGTTTGCGCGAGAGACACTTCCAAAGTGGTAAGATGTGTGTCCCCCCCCCCCCGTAACTTCTAAAATAAGCGAATGATAAAACTAAAAAAAATATATGATGTACATTACTATGTAAACTACCACCGAAAATTGGTTTGAACGAGATCGAGTGAGTAGTTTTTTTTTAAACGTCATAAATCGTAAACCGCAATTTACCTTACATTCAATCAACTGAAATATAAAAATTAAAAAAAGACATTTATTTTTAAACCGAGAATTAGCAGGTTTGTACGGAACCCTCGGTGCGCGAGTCAGACTCGCACTTGGCCGGTTTTTTATTCATTTGCCGTGACCGCGGACATAAACAAGAGACTATCAGGGCAATTAAAACAATTTACTCGAATATTTTGTTTAGTGTCCATGTTTCATTCTCATTGTTTTATAACAACTATTCGTTTTGTTCAATGAGTTGAATGATTGAGATTACGATTTAGCTCTTTTTACCTTTCTCTTAATCGACATTACACGGACGTACTAAAATTGCAACGGGATTTTTTCGCACTTGATTCAAACCACAATTCTTTCGACTCAACTTTCAACTTTCAACTCTCTACGTGCGACCGAGAACTGATAATCCAACAGAACGGAGCGCGAGTGAGTCACAGCTTCATAGTGTTCGATTTTCAAGTCTCGGCGCTAAGAAGTGCGTTGAAGATGAAGTGCGCGAAAAAATCTCACTGCGATTTTATTACGTCTGTACGTAGAACGTGGGCTTAGAAAGAGAAATCGATTTCGTAAGTAAGTAGTAACCTTGGTAAGTACCAAGGTTACAAGGTTAGGTAGGGAGATTTTATTTATTACCTACTAACTTTTAATTTTAAATTTGGTAATTTTCAGTTAATTAATATAATTATTCTCCTGCCTTTATCTCAATTTATTTGGACGCAAAGCATGTCCTTTTTTTTTCTCCATACTTCTTCTTCTTCGATCGTTTCGTATCTTGGTAGTCGCCCACCTTTTAGCTATATCATGTTTCACACAGTCTATCCATCGTCTTTGTTTTGTCCCTACTTCATCTGACATTCGTATTCGAAATTCTTGGGGAATTCATTAATTAATTTATTCCTGTCAGTAATTAATATGACATTTAAAAATAGATAGATGTGATGTAGCTACAATAACTGAATAACCTACTCCCAGACCTCAGTGCAGTCTACCAGTGCAAAAACCAAGAATTTCAAACGAAAGCGAGGTCACAAAGTCACAAGTCGCGTAACTTTCATTATTAAGTGTTGTAAAATCAACTGCGTTGCCTATCTATACTAATATTATAAAGCTGAAGAGTTTGTTTGTTTGTTTGTTTGTTTGTTTGATTGAACGCGCTAATCTCAGGAACTACTGGTCCGAATTGAAAAATTATTTTTGTGTTGGGTAGCCTATTTATCGTGGGAGGCTATAGGCTATATAACATCAAGCTACAACTAAGAGGAGCGGAGCAGTAATGAAAAATGTTGCAAAAACGGGGCAAATTTAATATTTTTGAGAGTTTCCGTTGCGTGCGCTGCGTAAACGGTTAAAGTAACGCAAAAATCATGTATGACGGAATTGTTCCTTTTAAAAAGTTCTAAAAAAAAGTCCGCGAGAGCATATGTCTATCTTTTAAGGTTGACTCACTATAACTCAAAAGGAGCGAGCAGGAACGAAAAATGGACGAAAACTAGCAGGCAAATCGATGCGACGGGAAGGGTCAGGGGAGCAAAAATTTGACGCGGACGAAGTCGCGGGCAGAAGCTAGTTATATTATATTTGAACAAAGTTGTGGATAGATTCTACAGAGCTACTGCCTATTCGAAAGACCTAAGGCATTATTAGGCAAAAATGTACTTTTTCCGTTTTGTCTTAAACTTTTCATCCCGGTAGAAAGTTCCCGCGGTATTTTTTTTTCGACAACCACGCGGGCAACGCTACGGCGAAAGGGCTTTATGAATTGACATAACTCAGGACCTCGGGTCTCGGGACCGTGGTCCTGAGTTACCTTTGAAAGGCCGAATATTATCCCTGTATGCACTATGCAAGTGCACCCAAGGACATCCTCCGGTTGGTGTAGAACTGGATATGGAAACAACTATTGAATAATGGATTCGGGTCTGTGGTTAGGTACCTAGCCCTTTGTAAGGCCTATGGCACCTGCCAGGTTGACTAGCACACTCAATAATGAGCCCCCTAAAACTGTCGCTAGCATATAGTGACGTAGCGACAAAAGGGGCAACATATTCTGAGGTGCTTGAAGAGTGGAGAGGTATTCCACGACTATTTATTTACAAGGCACACCTACGGCATATTTACAAAGATTAATCATAATATGATGACAGATTTTAGTTTTGTGTAAATACATCACTTATAGACATGCACAACTTTCATATTAAAAGGTGATTAAATTGTTCGATCTATCAGGACAATCCCGGAAGTACGGTCAAGAGGTCCAGCGTCTTCCTGAAATATTTCCTTATTACGAGCTCGTTTGTTCTGGAATCTTCACTCAAGCCGGTCAATTAAAGCACGAAAGAGGTAGGAGCTCTGTCCGTCTTCATCATTCACTCCAGCGGGTTACCAGAGACAAGGAACAACACTTCTCCCAGAAGTTCAAGCCCGTGAAGTCCCTACTATGTAACAACTCGCCATAAACTGACCTGCGGGTTTATGTATATTGTTTAGTCTGGTTCTTAAACCTAGACCTGTTTCGGCCAAGTATGGCAGCCGAGTATATTGGAGCTCGCTAGCCCTACCATGTCGTCAACGTAGAGATACGTCGCCGCGCGTCGGTGGGATTATTATCATTATTAGTTTTGCCACATGGTATCAGAAAAATAATACACGGTATCTTTCGTTTGCAAGCAGATGCGCGCGGTATTCTTTTCTAACTATATTTATTTCGTAAATCATAATGACTTGCACAATAAGTAAAATATTTTTTATTTCTTAAATCACTATGCAAGTCATTCTGATTTACGAAAAAAAAAAATGTTTTTTCCTTATTGAAACAAAAATCATCTTGGTGATTAATAAAAAATAGTAATTGGGAATTTACGTTCAATAAAATTATGATTCCACCCTGTAAATAGATAAGTTTTTGTTTATCAGGGCCTACCTGGAAGTATACTATACACAAAATTATCTCTTATGTTATTACTCAGGTAGGTACTTTGGTATTACGTAATAGTAGCTAGGTATTTCCCAACAGCAAAACCAGCCAAACAGCATCTTAATCAAATAAATAATATGTCAACAGAAACCCAAAGTAAAATGAAAGAACTCTGGTATTTCATATTACTATGATTATATGACACATAAACACTGAATGTGTTTTAATATTATGAAATAAGTAAGTTGCTTTATATTTTATGTACACTGTACACACGTGGTTTCTATTTATATCTAAGACCATCCCATTACTGATAATTGAAAATGGCGGTCGAACTGGTAGGTTTTAAGGGTGGGGGAGTTGGGTTGACCATGTGTTTGATTGATAGCTTCTTCGATACTCGCCCACGCCTCATCGGTTCGATTCCAGAATTACACTTTCACTCAAAAAGAAAAATCTTCCGATCTTGCCTGGTGGGAAGCGCTACCTGGGGACGAAGTGTCCTTCATATTTTTGAGAATAAGTACATATATAAAAATCAAGAGGCCTAGTCGTAGTAAGTAGTTCATTTTTATGTGCCGTTTGACTAACCGTAAAAACAGAGGAATTGACAAATTATCCCTTTTAGAAGTCGGTCTGATGATTATAAAAATGCCTTAACGAATCTTCAGTTTTTCTTCAAGAGATTCGGTTTCTTTTTTTATGGGTGTGAAATCATCAAATGATGTCTCCCGCTCTGGGTGGAGCGGAAGGGCGTGTCAGACTTTTACTGACTAAAACCCACCCGTGTTCCCTCAGTTGCCCATGTGCCAGGGCCACGGTATCTCGCACAAATCTCGCGACCCTGGCAGAAAACTAAAAGTTACTCCGAGTAATACACAAATTGAGTGTAAAACGTAAACATATTGGTTTCGTACTTTTAGCGTTAATACCTTTTCTAAAGAAACGTCCAAACTTTCAAATATGATATTCATCCATTTTTTAAATATATATTTTTTCGTACACGTATATAGAATGGGTATAAATGGTGTGCCGTATACATGCATAGCCACAACATGTGGTTTTCTGAGTATTTGTTAAAAGTTTACTACTAAGACACGAAACGTGTCTAGAAACAGTATAAAGGGTGGCAAAACTCATAGTCGGCCCATCGGCATCGACTACTATATAGAGCTATTTTCGATATTTGTATTTACGTACCTATTAGATTATTTCAAAATGCACTAGTTACGCCAGTATTTTAATTTATCATCCTTCCCAAACTCCCCACATATTATGAGTTAACAAATACTTACGCTTCTCTTTTTCTGAAAGCTCTCTGCCAGAATTTCTCGAATCTAGGAACAACTTCCTTGCTGCTCAATTGCGGGTGTAAGGGCCATAAGTCTTGTTCAGTGAGACTTCTTCGGAAGCCTGTCAAGGCAAGCGGGTCGAACCAGCTGAAAGTCAGGCGACTTGGGAAACCTGCTTTATTCTCTGGGGACTGAATCTGTTGGTTAAAGAATAGATGGTTTTAGAGATGGCAGCAAGATGAAAGGTAAATGTAACTTTAAGTATATAGAATAAGTTTTACCTCTGTATAAGTATACGGTGTGTCCTTAGGCGGCATATCAGCGAAACAATTCAATATAAACATAATAACTATCAGCGTATAGTACAAGATATAACTGCCAAAACGATATCGGGCATACGCGTCGTTGTTTGGACTGTAGTGCACAATCTCAGACCTGAGTTGCGGTAGACCAGCCAGCAGGAGGAGGAACCAGAACAAGAACAGCACTCCTGAGGTCTTGATGCCATATTTTCGGTTGTAACATAATAATGTTACTGACAACATCTGTAAATGAAATGAATTGTTTATTTATGTAATCTTGTAAGACAATTTTGCACGTCAATATTTTGTTGGTCAATATTTTTAAAAATTTAATGGCTCCGGCGTTCCCTAGCTGACTGTTCCCTGAGAAGAAATGCCGAAAAAAACTCAGAGGTTATGGTCTCTTTTAAAGTTCAAAGATTATATTATTAGAGTTTTATGTGAGTCTAACAATGCAGGGCCATGTCTGGAAGGGCCTTATGAAGAAAGACCCATCTCAGTTTTTAGCTGACCAGTCCCAACAGACGGCATGTTTCAATCGTTGTGTAGCTCAACCTTATTTTAGGGAGCTCAACGACCCGTTACAAGACGCTACTAGATCTGCAGGACATTTGCGTAGGCCTTATACAAAATACTCAAAACCGCCAGACAGTTTATATATAGTCATAATATTCAATCTAGCCCGTATTTAATAGAAAAGGAAATTCATGACGTATATATCATTGTATTAATACGATATATTATGCAATGCAGTTTGATAATAGTTCAATCGAACGTCATTAGGCTACCATTACGTCATTTAGGCTATTAATTTAATCTGAATTTTGAGTACTTATAGTAATTACTTTCATGTTTATATTTCCGGCTTCTTATCGCCGAGGTTTGGTGATGATGAATACGTATCTTTCAAGTACAAACTTAATCGACGTAGTAGATTAGTATAGATAGGTAACTATTATGCAATTAATAATACCACCTGTTGTAAATCATTACTCTTATAAATTGTTTGACGGTAATTGTTCAGAAGCCCTAGTGGTTCTTTTTACCCTTTCGACTTAACGCACAAACCGCGTTCGGCGTTCCGATTGGCCCTTGTATTTGTGAAGGGCCAATCGGAATGTCGAAGGGCTATTCTGTTTGTGAATCTCTCTCAACACATTATTATCATGATGATTACGGCCTACCTACTCTTATTATTGACCAATCTTATTATTGACCAATACGCACAAGATCCCAAAGAAACAATAACGTAAAAAGATTTGTGGTGCCCACGTATAATAATTATTATGGTCAAAGGTAGGTAGACATTTTCTAGTTCCCACAATTTTTAATAGCCTTCCAGACGATATTAACAGCTGTATCTCAAAAACTGTTTTAAAAAATAAAATTAGTAAGTACCTCTTAGATATGTTTTTCTAAAACCTCACTGTAAATAATAGTTGAAAAGCTTGCGTATTTTATGTCTCTGTTTACTGTTGTTTATCTATACTAATATTATAAAGCTGAAGAGTTTGTTTGTTTGATTGAACGCGCTAATCTCAGGAATTACTGGTCCGAATAGAAAAAATATTTTTATGTTGGATAGCCTATTTATCGAGGAAGGCTATAGGCTATATAACATCACGCTATAACCAAAAGGAGCGGAGCAGTAATGAAAAATGTTGAAAAACGGGGAAAATCGCACGTGTAGGCGATTAGACGCGACGGGAAGGGTCGGGGGAACAAGAAATTTAACGCGGACGAAGTCGCGGGCAGAAGCTAGTGTTTTCTATGTTTAAAAGAAAAGGTGTCAATATAGTATAATTACAAAAATTTGAAAAAAGGAGTTACATCTGCCAACAAACTGCCTTGCAGTTTGGCAGAAGTAATATATTTTGTAAAAACAACCTAACATTGTGAATAAACACTTTTTCATTTTCATTTTCAATAACAGAGGCTCTTATTTGAAAAGTATGTCAATCATAAATAGACCGGGAGCTGGTGACAGGTGACGTTCCACGATTTTGTCGTGCATGCCTTTTTAATGCTTGATAACTAACCCTAAAATATCAATGATAGTCGGGGTTTTAGCCCCCCGCGCGTCCTCTTCATAAGGAAAAGCGCTTTTCTTTGTGTAGCGGATTTTCGTGTTTTTCCGTGATAGTATACTGCATGCCATTGTAATATACGGAAGTTTTAACAAATTAAAGCTGTAATAATTGATGGTATGCACTCCGCAGCGGCCCAAGATGATCATAGGATTCTGAAAACCTGAACAAAATTAAAGGGCAATTCCGTGTTTTGAAATTGCATGCCGATATAAAGAATGGAAGTTTTTGTAATAAACACACTCTGGAAAAATTGGCATGCACCCCTCGTATGACCAACGGTGGTAAATTTCCGGATAACTCTGTAAAATTTGAACACAGATTTTCCGTGATTCCAAATTACTCCTAATAAAAATGAATATTAATTTTATAACAATATAATTATCTAATTCAAATGGCATGCGTGTTGAATAAGCCCATCGTATTATAAATAATAATAAAAGTTGCAAAAAACACTGTGCAAATTTAGGTGACTTATTTTTGCATGCCTTTTTGTATTTCATTAATTTACATTATTTCAAGTCATGAATGTAAATGGCATGCATATAGCTATAGCCCAACATACAAATATTGTGAAAAAATTGAATAAACATCAATTGAAAAAAAAATCTGAATTTGTTAGTAGATACTATTTTAAGCTGAAATACGAAATGGCATGCATGTAGCTTCATGAAAATTGTTTAAATAAACAAAAAAAGATGGTCATGGTTTATATTTATTTTCTCAATTCCTTGATGAAAAATTGTAAAAAAAAATATTCAATTCAAACGATTCGAATCTCCCGGTCTCTAGTCTAAACGTGACCTATTTATTATACGTCGACTAGCACGGGGGGTCGCTACTACCCTCCGGTAGACTTTCCATTGTTGTTCCAACAACCTTTCGTCGCATTGCAAAGCCCAAATAGTGACGATTACAAACGTGCAATTGCCACGCTGGAGGACTTTGTCTGCAAAATGTACGCAACAGCGAAAAATGGCCTCAGGAAATGCTGTAATGTAGATGATGCTCGTCTACGAATATTTACGCAAACGTATACAAACAAAATCAAGCCGACGAACAGACGAGTTTAAGCAAAAGTTGATGAATTTCGATGCTTGCTTGCTACCACCGTGTAAACGCGAACTCCAACAACAACTTCTTCGAGCAGCGTACATTGGGCAAAAATTATTTTTCCCCACTGCCCAACGATTCTTTGAATGTAGAAGAATTCGGTTGGAAACTGGAAAATAACAGCTATTCCTTCCGGTGGTTCGCTGAGAGAACCAAGAGGAAAAAGAGATTATAAAGGCAATGATGTAAAATTATATAAAATCTGAGGACTGCCAGATGTGCGACGTGGTTTTGGGAGATATCATCTCATAATCTGGACTGCATCATAGCCTTCGACCAATTATCGCTTCCAGACTAACCGGATGCATCCGAATACTGTTTTCAACCGACGAAAAAAAAAACGGAGGAGGTTATCAATTCGACGCGTATATTTTTGTTTGTTTTTTTTTTTATGTATGACCACGCATAACTTTTTACATAGTAGTCCGATTTTGATAATTCTCTTTTTATTGGAAAGGGTATACTCCCAAGGTGGTCCCATATTTTGGAAAACAAAATCGAACGCTAAGGGTCGGAAAACAGGGGATGATTGATTGTTCACTCACTGATTGTAATGTATAACCACACGTAACTTTATACAGAGTAGTCCGATTTTGATCATTTCTTTTTTTATTGGATAGGGTATACCTTGCCAAGTATTATGAGTCCATTAAAGCCACAAAAATAAAAATACAATAAAAACTTTTTAACAAATAATTAAACCGCCGAAAAAACTGAAAAGCAAAAAATAATAAACCTTAAAATTTTGAGTCGGCGCTGAAAAATCAATGAACAGAGATCACTCAATGCGCCGACTCATAATTTTAAGGTTTATTATTTTTTGCTTTTCAGTTTTTTCGGCGGTTTAATTTTTTGTTGAAAAGTTTTTATACATGAAGCGACTGCCAATTTGACCTCCACAATCTATCTTCAATCTTACTGGACAACACAATACTCATTGGTAAGACTGGTTGTTAGACTTTCAGGCTTCTGATGACCCGAAACGATTGTCAATGATCCACGATTGATATCCGGGACCAACGGATTAACGGGATTAATCGCAGCAGTCGTTGTGAGATCGATTTTCACCGACGAAAAAAAACGGGGGAGGTTCTCAATTCGACGCGTATACTTTTTTTTTTTTTTTTTTTTTTTTTATGTATGACCACGCATAAATTTTTACATAGTCGTCCGATTGTGATAATTCTTTTTTTATTGGAAAGGGTATACTCCCAAGGTGGTCCCATATAAATTTGGAAAACAAAATCGAACCCTAAGGGTCGGAAAACAGGGGATGATTGATTGTTTACTCACTGATTGTAATGTATAACCACGCATAACTTTATACAGAGTAGTCCGATTTTGATAATTCTTTTTTTGTTGGGTATGGTATACCTTGCCAAGTATTATCAGTACATTAAAGTCACAAAAAATTACAAAATAAAAACTTTTTGACAAAAAATTAAACCGCCGAAAAAACTGAAAAGCATATTTGTGTTGTTAAAATACATAATATTTTAGCTAATGAAGCATCTTTGAGATAGGAGATAAGTCTGCCTACTTGCCTGGCTTGTGTTACATATTTAATTTTTCATAAAGTTTATTTGCCTACTTAATTAATAAATAAGATGAGGAATTTCTCAAGTAGGTATAACATAAAATTAATACCTAACTACCTAGAATAAAATGTATTTTTTCTGATAAGATAACGAAGGAAAATTATACCTAATTGAGGTACTTAGTGGTAAGGTAGTAGGTATTTAAAATATAGAGTCAATTTGCCTCCTAAATGTGAGATAAGGATTACTCATCAATGCGTTTACGATGAGGTCAGCAAAAAGTATTGCCGATGCCGTAAGTAATCATATGACTACTTAAATAATAGCTTTATAAACAGGTTGTAACTTAAACTCACACACAGGGTGTATGGGACATCGAGGCGCAAAATGTTAGTCCAGTTTCTCACGGGCGTAATAAAATCGAGGCGGGATTTTTTCGCGCACTGGATTTTCAACGCTCTGGAAAGTGCTGAGAGTTGAAAATGGAACAGTAAAACACACCGTTTGATTTTCGCCGCTGAGATGCACTCTGTTGAATTCTCTATGTTCGGTTTAAAGATTTTTTGCTGGGTCGGTTTTTCGAGATCAAAAATGTATCAACGCATACGTCCTACAAAAAGTAGGTCTAAATAGCGCAGGGTAAAATAATCTGGCGGATTCTAGGAACTTCAAAAAGTTTAGTATGCCGTGTGCGAGCGCGTTTCTCATTGAAGTCAGTAACTACATCAGTAGGTACGCGTCCATATTATTACAACGTGTATAGTATTTAAAAACAGTGCCAACAGGAAATACACATTAGGTATCTGCTGTTTTATAGGTTTATCCCCTTTTCCAAAGGAAGCTACTTCGATGCGTCAGGGATACCCCCACCTTATTAATTCAGGGTACTCACTGTATAGATATTCATTATATATCATTTTAAAGCACCTGTAGGTTGCTTGCTTTAAAGATAACCCTAGTACGGCAAGTACATAGGTAGGTACTGTAACCTATACTGTAACCTATGTACTATCTAAAGTAAGTATACAAACATGCGAGTAAAGGCTCCCGGAGACAGGCTCGATGCAACTTCTACTGAGACTTTTATAGAACAATTTCTATGAAAACTTCACCATTTAAAGCTGTCTTACATACTTTTAGATAAGTTTACAATTTTCCTGTTTATTGTTCAAAGTGATTCAATTAATTGCACACAATTTTTAAATATCGTAGAATGTAAGACTTTATTGTATTTTGTGTCTATGTTGGTAATTTATAGTCATCACCTTGCAGTCCCTATTAAAATCTTGTTTTTAAACAAATTGTACCCCACCTATATTATATCTGTCTATATGTATTGTATCTATTTATATTATATCTATAATTGATGAAACGCGGAACAGACTTAACAGTAGGAATGACTTTCACGTTGATAGTTCATCAACATTCATTCATAATCATTGCATTATTTACTTTGTTGAGCAGACAAATTTTCGAACATATGATGCAATAGAAATATGTAGAAATATCCTATAAAATGATTCATATTTTGACTGATAGTGTGTTACGCAATTAGGGTGCAGTTTTCAGTGAACTACCATAAGATATATAGCAAAATTACGAAGAAAACCCGTTTGCTCAAAGCACGCACCGTCTCTTTATTTGGCAAAGGGCTTCAAAACCCCATTTTTTGGATTCCGTCATTTTAGGGTTACGTTGTTTTAGGGTTCCAATTACTCATCTACTCGCTAAGTAGGTATCCAAGGATGGAAAACTATTACGTCCGTGTGATGTCGACTTAGGGTATTACTTTTCTGTTATGTTGTGCCATGATAGAGGCTATAAATTGACGTATTTTGTATAAATTAAAATTGGCTACCTATTACTGTTAAAAAAAATACAGCAAAAGATTTAAGACAGTCACATGGACGTAATAAAATCGCGGCATGATTTTTTCGGGCACTGCATTTTATACTCTCGAATCTGGCTGCTCTCGATGTTAAACCGAGCATTGAGAATCCAACAGAGTGCAGCGCAACTCGCAAGTGAGTCGCAGCACATGGAAAAAATAGTTTTCGGTTTTCTACTCTCGGCACTAAGCAATGTTGTGTGCGAAAAAATCTCGCAGCGATTTTATTACGGTCCGTGGGAACGTGAACTTTGTGCGCACGCCTGACTCTCACTCACTTAGCAGGTTTTATGATTTTATTCCTGAATGAAAAAGCATCTCCTTTATCATTATACATTATGTCCACTAAGTGTGTAACTATACGTGCAGCAAAAACTCTGAACTCTGTTTCACGAAAATTACGCGGACGGAGAAGTATGAAAGGCACAGTTAAGAGGCCGTACACGTTTGTTTTTTTTTTGGATTTCGCTGAATAACGTGATTTTACAGTTAAAATAATGTACTTCTATATGTCTTAATACACCATATGAAATATGATTTTAAATGTATGAGTAACTTTTTTTATCATTTGATTTTGATTTATCGACCTCAAACAGGCATCTGCACGCGTAGCATGGCCACCGTAGAAATGGGTTTTGTTGAATAGACAAAGTAACGTTTCGGGTACCTACACAGTACGACGGCAGCAAAGTAGAAAGAGTCAACTGCACTTTTGCGAGGGCTCCGTACAAACCTGTAGGTATCCTCGGTTTATGCATAAGGTTTATGTTTATGAAATTATTATTTTTTTTTTTTTTTAAATTTGAGTTGATTGAATTAAATGTACATTGCGGTTTACGGTTTATGACGTATTAAAAAAAAAAAACACTTACTGTATCTCGTTCAAAACAATTTTCGGTGGAAGTTTATATAGTTATGTAAATCATATATTTTTTTTAGATTTATCATTCTCTTATTTTAGAAGTTACGGGGGGGGGGGGACACACATATTTTACCACTTTGGAAGTGTCTCTCGCGCAGACTATTCAGTTTAGAAAAAAATGATATTAGAAACCTCAATACCAGACAGACAGACAGGCACACAGACGGACAGACAGACATGACGAATCTATAAGGGTTCCGTTTTTTGCCATTTGGCAACGGAACCCTAAAAAGAGCTCACTCATTAGATAATACCTAACTGAAAGGATCTTTCATGCTGTGCTTTAAAACTTATGGGAATGCAGTATTTTAACTGTAAAAGCATGTCTTTTAAAATCAAGTAAATCAGTGAAATCCACAAAATTTCGTGTACGGTGCTGTGCAGAAAGCTAATTTTCTTTAAAATTAGTTTCGTATTTTTTAACTGCGCTTGAATTTCGTATGACTTAACTATTTGGTTGAATTTCGATTTTTTATAATTATTGTCGAATTTCAACCACTGGGCGACAACTAGTTAGAATAATTGTGTTAAAATTAATTACAGAGGGCTCAGCAATTTACACTGTGGCTTGTAGTGGGGAACTTATTTATTATATCTGTTTGTAGTTAAAATAAACACAGGTACCTACCTAATCTATGGAGTTACTAACTGTTGCTCTGTACTTGTTTGTTATAATTAACCGGAAAATATTTTTTCTAAAAATTTGTATGATTTTATAGGTTAGCCACCCAGTGGTAAAGGATTTGGGAAGGAATGTCTTAAAATTTTCAGTGGACATAGGCATGGGCGTACCCAGGGGGGGGCAGAGGGGGGCAGCTGCCCCCCCCTGGAGTTTGTGAATGTGCCTACTAACTATCTACTTTTGTCGATCAAAATTAAGAAAAATAACATTTTTCTATTTGAAATACAATATAAAACTTTTAAAAATCGTGAGCCGCGCCCGTTCTACCTGCTCGCTAGCAGCGCTGCAAGTAAAAATAACTTTAATTTCGGAAGTCGGGGTCTTTGGATCTTTATTTTAGTTTTTTGCCACTATCTTCCGAAATTAAAGTTATTTTTCGCTTGGTTGTATTTTTTTGGAAGTCCATTGTTTTTTTTTTTTTTCAAAAACGTTTTAATCTACCCTGCACAAGATCGTATAGGTACCATTACTGGCCAAGTCAATAGCAGTGACAGGAAGTATTAGAATATCATCAAGCTGAACAAAGTGAATTAAATACATATTAACGAAGCTGACGCATAAAACTATCAAAGCAAAGTCAATAAAAATTATATGGTGGTCCCCTGAAGACCTAGACCTATCCAATAAAAATAATAGTTTAAGACGTTTTTAATAAAACTATTATTTATTTTCAATTTTTTAGGGTGTTTCGAATTTTGTGACGTATGTCAGCGTAGTTTTCGAAGACAGTTTTTTTGCGTGTGGCCACGGGCCCTCACTGAGGCTGCGCCCAGCGCGTTTGTTGAGTGCGTCCCAGAGGATCATGGCCATCCGACTAGTCCGGGGATACCGCACGGTCTCCTGTGAGCCCGCAAGCCTCCTTGCCGGATTGCCGTCTTGGGATCTGGAGGCAAAAGTCCTCACGCAAATGTAAGAGTGGCGCGTGGAGCCAAACGCCGGGGCGAAACTCCGCTGCTGCGAGAAATCACGGTACGGCGGACAGAGCTCCCGCGGGTACGATTGTCGCAACCCAGTGCAGGGCACGCCACTATTGCGGCGGTAAGTCCTCTTTTTGAGGAGTGGATAGAGAGTGGCACGGCGTCCTCCCCTTCCACATTACGCAGATCCTCACCAGACATGGCTGCTTCGGGAGGTTCCTGTTCGGGATAAGGCGGGAGGAAACGCCTGGGTGTTTCCATTGCGTGAATCGTATGGAGGACACGGTGGAGCATACGATGGAGGTGTGCCCTGTCGGGGCGGAGCACCGCCGTGTCCTCGTGGAGGAGATCGGCGGCGGCGACCTCTGGCGTCCGGTCCTGGTGCACGCCATGGTACGGAGCGGGAGGGCAAGGGAAGCCGTCACCTCCTCGGCGGTGACAGCTTCGCGGCGAGGCGGAGCCCGTGAGGGAGAGGCAGTCTCTGCACCCTCACGCCCCTAGCCGCCGCATGAGGAGACGCCCCGGGCGTCGAGAGTCAATCGCAAACTCCCGGCCACTGTAGGCGCGGGCTTGTGAGTGGCGAGCAATGGGAAGCTCCGTCCGTGTCGACGGCGTGTTGTGTTCCACGCGCGCCTCAAAGAGATGTCAGCATAACTGAAGGGGTCAGCTAAGATCAATGCCTGCCAAGGTTGCGAGATTTGTTCGAAAGAATTACCATGACCCTGGCATATAGGCAACTGAAGGAACACGGGTGGGTTTTAGTCAGTAAAAGTCTGACACGCCCTCCCGATCCGCCCAGAGCGGGACACATCATTTGATGATTTCCCACCCACAAAAAAGAGGCCTTCCGCGGAAGAAGGGAGTGAAGATTTCATCCAATCAGCTTAAATAATTGGTACAGATTTGAACCTTGAGCTGCGTTTACCTAAGACAGCAAGCCGCCAACAACAGAGGGCAAATCAACCAGCAGCCTACTGTGGCCCGCCCATTTGGATTCGTTACTTTCTTCATTAGAAGCGAGAGCAAAGACCATTCACCAGCGTTTACTCTTTCATTGTTGCACCTTGCTCAGATAATTAAAATTACAGTTCCAAAATTGCAAAACATTATGGAGGAAGTTTCTATATTGTATGAATTAGAAGGGATCACATCTGAAGCCGAACTATGGCGCACTTTTTGGATGAATAAGCAGGAGCAGAACTTTGAAAATATTGGAATTACAGAGTTAATAACGAAGTAGCAAAATCATTTTACCCGAAGGTGAAGCCAGCCTTAGAAATTTTCCTGACAGTGCATTATTCCACGGATTTCACCGCTACAATTGAACGACGCGTAAAAACATAGCTAAGATCGACCATGACCGAAGTACATTAAATGGGCTTTGTACATGGGCTCGAAAGTTACTTTTAAAATAAATATTGTATATTTAAAAGAGAATTTAAAAAAAACCTATTTTAATTTACGTTTAATTATTTGCTTATAAAAAAATCTGATTTGCCGCCCCCTGGCCCAGAACCTGGGTACGCCCTTGGACATAGGGAACAATATAGTAAATAAGAAGGTATAGTTTACTGAAGTTCAAGATTACAAAAGCCTTATAATTTTTAACTTATTAAGTCTTGAACTAAAATAAACAATAAAATAAATAAATAAAAAAATACTCACCAAAGTTAACAATTTCACAACAGGATCATAAAAATCTGCATCATAAATATCATTGACTTCTCTAGACGATTCATATATAATTCGGATCAGGTCCACTATTTGCAACATCACTAAGAGACATGTTATAACGAGTTTGCTTATATTTAGTTTGTTCCAGGGTATGTTGCCCTCTTTGCTGCTAACTATATGGAAGATGTCTATTAGTGCAGCAACCCATAAGTAAATACATGGTGCCCATACAAGAGCAGTCTTTTGGAAACATGGTGTGAAGTCGGGATTATCTGTGTACCATGTAATGTTGCTATCCTGGAATGATATTAATAATATTACTTAAATATTATGAAAAGATCTGGTATTAATTTCGCTAAGTAATTTAGCTTGACAAAAATATTTAAAGAAAAAGTAAGAGATTTTTTAAATAAATAAATGTTGTATTACTCGAACTTCACCTGTCCTAAGTTTTTCTTTAAAGTAGATGCTTTAATTTTTTAAGAGATTTTATTATGAATTTTATATGATATTGGATTTGTAAAGGAATTTAGAACGAGATGATTCTAAAATTTTATTTATGAATCCATATGTGTTTTTTGTTCGAAACTTTATTCAGAATGTTTTGTATCATTTTTTGTAACACATTGAAAAACGAATTGCACAACATTTCGTTAGCCTGCATGTTGTTTATTTAGCCAAAATGGTTTACAGGGATTAGAGCTGAAGAATACAATGTTATAACTTAAATTAACAGTATGTAGGGTAAAAAAAAAAACTTTTAAAAGAAAGTTAGGTAGCCAAGTATTGACTGAAAACTTCAACATTTGTTCACTACTTCTAAGATTACAAACCCAGAACGTAGAACCGCAGAAATTATTCAGTGAAGCATTATAAGTCATTATTAACAAAATTTCACAATTTTTAAAAACTATTTTAAATTTACCGCACTGACAAGCACCAAGCTTGAAACTTAATTTTAAAGTGATTGACAAATGACAATAAAGTGAACGGAACTGACCGAATTGTTGACAGATAAAAACACATTTCTCTAAGGCTTAGCGCGCACTGCCGTACCGCATAATCTGTGAAGTATGAAATGATAAAGAAGAGCGCGCACTGCAGTGAGAAAAAACGCATGCGATGCGGTTGATTGACAGTGCGGACAGATTTGCGGCGAGTCCAGCGCAAATGTCTCATGTGCTTTGTATCACAAAGATATATGAAGTACCAAGAAACCGATCAAGCAGTAATATCTGACTTTATTTGTTAGTTACCTACGAAATCAATATTAATAAAGAAAATATTTTTATTAAAAGTAGACTCAAATAGGCATTAAGACCGTATATGTTCCATAAACTGTTTTTTTTTTAAACGTGCGTTTTCTTCACCGCAGTGCGCGAACGCATACCACAGTTCAGACTGTTCATTCGTTTATAGAATAAAGCAGGTTACACATTTTTGAACTTTTACTGTTTTCTAAGACAGTTTTTCTTAGGGTAATGTGTTGGATCTATCAAAATATTCGATCACACCATGGTGAAGAGAAAGAAGCGGAGACGCCGTAAAGTAAAATCTCTTAAGAAAGTAGTGTTACCTTCATGCCTGTGACACGTACGGCGGATCCACGCATTTATTGCAGATCCATCTAGCGGTGAAAGGAATTATTACAGTCTAGGTGTTTTTACTTTAGTTTGTCTTCTGGCCGCTATGGCGTCTTCTTCCAGAGCATTCTATGTAACAAATATTGTAGTACCGCCATACTAACGTGCACACGGCTACACATCAAGTTATGGTTTTCCAGTATAAACTGATCTCAAATTGCATGGGATTTCCGTATATTGAGAAGTCTGCTTAAACTGAAATCGTCGTTTGACAGGAATAAACTTTTTTTTTTTTTGGTTCTTTTCGTCCCTCTTTGGGACAGGCAAATAGGAATAAACTAAATTTTAGTTTAGAGAATTTTGTGACAACAGAATCGGCACCATATATATTTGAATGTGACTATAAATTGCTAATGGGGAGACGTACTCAATCAATAGTTCAATCAACAATCCATAGAGTAAAGAAGAGTCAGAATTGTCGAATTGTCAGAAAAGAAACTCAGTAAATTAAATCTTCATTCATTCATTCATTCATGGCTTCGGCTTGGTGATTTGAGCTTCGTGATTGTGATGATGGTTTAATGAAATTTAATCATTTTCAACTATATCGTAGAACTAAATCATATAAAGTGTTTCTCGTTAGCGTGTATACCTCTGCCTGTCATCAAGTATTAAAACTTAGAAGAGTTTAATTTCTCGGCTGATAAGGAGAGAGTGACCGTGGCGGTCGGTGTTTCAGGATGGCAGAGTATTTAGCTGCTATATTTGGAACAGAAAAGGATAAGTAAGTACATAATTCATTTTAGAAAGCTCGTACTTATCATTTCAATTTTTCCTTTCAGTCTTACGAATACACAATCTGTTTGCAAGAAATAGAGGTTATCTTTTTGTGTGTGATGAATAGTTGCTGAATAGTGAAACAACTGCAAGCTTTTATTAAACAGTATAGTAGTAATACAGATTCGGGCAACCAAATCTGTGATACTGGCACTTAAAATGCATCCTGCTGATGATACATCATCATCCTTGATTTAGACATAATACTTTCATTGGACCTATGGTTTATGACATTAAAATTTATTTTTCAGAGTCAATTGTTCCTTCTATTTTAAAATCGGAGCATGTCGACATGGGGACCGCTGTTCCCGTATTCACAATAAACCAACTTTTTCACAAACCGTGCTGTTACAAAATCTGTATGTAAATCCTCAGAATTCAGCCAAGTCTGCTGATGGCAGCCATTGTAAGTACATTTTTCAATTATTCATAATCATTGTCAGTCTGCACTAAGAATTATATGTTGCTTAGCATTTTTCTTAATTCAATCCACCTTACATAGTACTGTTATTAAATTCCTGACTATGGTTATTTGTTATTTATTTGAATGCTTTCCTACTTTCAGTGGTTGTGGCCAATGTGTCCGATGAAGAGATGCAGGAGCATTATGACAACTTCTTCGAAGATGTGTTTGTTGAGTGTGAAGACAAATATGGAGAAATTGAGGAGATGAATGTGTGCGACAACCTTGGTGACCACCTAGTAGGCAATGTTTATATTAAGGTGAGTTTTTATAGGTGCAATCCATATTTTAAATTGACAATTAGTAAATTAATTGTAAATCAGAATGAATTGGTGCAGTCCATATTTACATGGACTGCGCCGATTCATTCTATAATTGTTAAAATAAATCTATCTAATCTAGTAATAGTAATCTATTTACTGCTTGGTTTTTTATAAATTGGCAATTGATTTGTTGAAATAAAAAGAAAACATGAACACAGCTTCACAGTCAACATTTTTCATATTAACACAAATTCATTTTTTGTATTAATCTGCCTGATGCCGTAAATAAGTATTTTACTACAACAGGTATTTTCTTAATTCTTAAGATCTTCACATAAAATATTCATTAGCAGAGAACTGTTTAGTATATCAAAACAATATTATTTTAAGTTTTATTGTTCACAACTCACATTGACCTGCACCCACTCACAAAAATATTTCACAGTAACATCATCATCACATCACATCATCAGCCTATAATGTTCCCACTGCTGGGACACAGGCCTCCTCTCAGTGAGAGGGAGTGGGCCATAATCCACCACGCGGGCCCAGTGCGGGTTGGTAGATGTCACATGTCTTCGAATTTTTGGTTCTAAGACATGCCGGTTTCCTCACGATGTTTTCCTTCACCGTTTTTATAAAAAAAAAAAAAACAAAATAAACAAAAATGATTTACTTACTAGCTATCATCTGTGTGACGTTTCTTGCTCCCCTGACCCATCCTCTTGCATCACATGCCCCTGCCTGTGGTATTACTGCATCTTTGCTTGGCGTTCTTTCTGATTGTTTTACTTTTTGCTTGGTTGGTAAAGGTCCTAGGGGAGTGTTAAGTAGCCTATAGCCTTCCTCTAGAATTGGGCTATCAAAAGCAAAAAGATTTTTTTGAAATCTGACTGGTGAGTCCAGAGGTTACTGTATTCAAACAAACAAACTCTTCAGTTTTATTATTTTTATAGATGATATATAGATGCACAAAAGTAACATACCGTCAGAGTTAGGAATGTAAGAAAACAATCCCCAGGTGGATAAAGACAACACATAAAGTTGCAAACACACTCTCCCTTACATGCTCACATACACTCTATTCATTCCCATACACTCTCACATCTAAATAAATTGAATTGTGTCTGTTTGTAATTTCAAATCAGCTTTTCACTAAATGCTTATGAAAGTATGTATGATATGTACATCAAGTTACATAGTGCACATAATTTTGCCCAATTTACTATCTGTAACCATACCTATGTTTAACAAAATAAATGATTGATTGATTGATCAAAAAAACTATTTTAGAAATTTTTTTGCTTGTCTGTTTGATCCGGCTAATCTCTAAAACGTCTGAACCGATTTTGACGGGACTTTCACTGGCAGATAGCTGATGTTATAAGGAGTAACACACTTTTTGTCTGAGTTGCAAGTCCCTGTGTGATAATATCCAAACACCATGCGGGCGAAGCCGCGTGCACAGCTAGTTATAAATATAATTCACCCTTAAATCATTCAATAAACATCCTTATTTTTATTGGCCTTGTTTGCTTAACCTTTTGAACACCAGAGCGTAAACGCATCGGCGCCCCTTCCACGCCATGCCACAAATCCAGCGAAAATACTTACAAAAAACATAGGGATTCCAGCAACTTATCGAAAAGTTATCGATAACCAATTAATCATTGCTTTTCGTTCTATAATTTTTAAATGAAATGTAAGTCGTTGCATTATTCTTTTATTTAATTTAACCCTATTTAGTATCATACTATCATTAAACAACAGTTACAATGTTCTAAAGAACCTTAAAGCAGACATTAGAACTACAAACGTATAAATCAAAGAATAATAAGGTGCATCACTATTCTCGTTCGTGACGTCATTCGCTGTCGGGAAGACCCGACTCTGGCGTGGCTGGCATGACTTTTGACAACTTCCTCGCATGCGAGTAGGGATGTGATATTGTGGGACATAATAAATAATCATCATATAGTATTTAAGACAATTTAAGACAATTTAATCAATTTACTTATAATTATTACTCTGATTCTTCGTAACTTGGCAAACTTATGACATTCAGGTCCTTTTGCTGTCGCACATTTCTAATAACGTTTAGTAAATTGACATAAGTTACTGAACGTTTTTCTTCTGGCACTCGATCCAGTTCAAAAGCGAGGAGTCTTTCGAACGCCGCATTTCGTGGGTACATAGGTCCTGGTTGCGTTTGGAAGAAAAGAAAGAAGTCGTAAAAACGACTTACATCACTTAAGAAACTTGGTGAGGAAGGTCCGACTATATCCTCAGAAGAAGACATAATGAGGATCAGCGACGATTTTAGTTAAATATGTAGAATTACAGTCATACATAAACCAATTATTTCAGTGAAAGAATTATTAAAATTGGACCAAAAATGACGAAGTTAGAGCGGTTTTAATTTTGCATTTTCTAAAACGCCCGCCAATACGCACAATTCGTTGATGACGTCATTTTCCACGATCGCGTCCGCGGCTCCGCCGCGCACGTTCTTTCTGCCTTTAGTTACGTGACTCGTAGAACATTTAAACGAATAATGGTGCCGATTCTGTTGTACACGAACTAAACTAACTAAACTATCTCTAAAATTCCTTACTTTTGGTTATGAGAATTGTAACGCTATTCTGCAAGGAAAAATCTCTAAATTAAAAAACTATTTTGACACGACTAAAATCGAATTTGACA
Organism: Aporophyla lueneburgensis; assembly: GCA_932294355.1. Classification (NCBI taxonomy): domain Eukaryota; kingdom Metazoa; phylum Arthropoda; class Insecta; order Lepidoptera; family Noctuidae; genus Aporophyla; species Aporophyla lueneburgensis. Next base: position 10,932,843 of record OW028746.1, on the reverse strand, counting down.
ATCGCGGCTCAGCGAAGTATTTTTTTTTTCTTTTGTTTTCGCAACGTTTACTTGTGTGTGCATTGCGTAGAATGAATTTTTTGAGAGACGAAGGCGCGTGCTAGGGTGCAGCCTGGACGTGTTTTATATGGAATTTTTCACATTTGTTTGAAAAATATAAAAAAAATGTTACCCACGTGTTGATATTTAAATGTTCCGGGGTATACTAAGGGGGTCGAAAATTTCATTATTTTTGCGATAGGACACGCCATTTTCAAGATATAAGCAAAAAGAAAATAAAAAATACAGAACTGTTTTTGCACGTGAAGGCAAGGCGTCGTTGTTGAGAATTTTAGTTCATGACCACTAGTTTTATTCCACACCTTTTTAATCGCGCTTAAAAATAGTCAGATTTAGTTAAAATAAATTATTATAGTCAAAATTTTTGGTGAAAACCGGCAAACTCAGAATAGCAAAATTGACATTTTCACTAAACTAATAACTCAGTGCAATTTTAGTGCTGTCAAACTAAAATATAGTTAAGTTGTGTCACTTTAGTCTATTTCAGAATAGGAAATCGTCGTTTGACAGGAATAAACCAAATTTTAGTGATTTTTAGTTTAGTTTAGAGAATTTTGTGACAACAGAATCGGCACCAATGTCTTCTTAAAATATCGTATCGTGCCACGATGCGAAAATACAAGTGTTGCTACACCGGACAAATTGTTATTTTGTGTCCCAAAATACCCAAAAAATAGAAGAAGTGGTGTACTTTCATGTGGAGCGACGACGCCCCATGTCCCCTTAACTAAAAGTACTTTATACTGCACTAGCTTTTGCCCGCGGCTTCGCCCGCGTGGTTGTCGGAAATTATCGCAAGAGGACATACTACCGCGGTTAATGTATTAAGAATGCATTAACCCAGGTTATATAGGTAGTAAGAGAACAGTTGAGTGAGAGCAGCGGTGGCTCAGTGGTATCAGCCCCGATTTACGAATTGTAGGTCATGGGTTCGAACCCAGGCAGGCCATTTACTTTGTGTAAATATTTTCATCAATATTGCTCTCGAAACGGTGAAGGATAACATCGTGAGGAAGCCGGCATGTCCTAGAACCAAAAATTTGAAGACTTTGTGACATCTACCAACCCGCATGCCCAGTGCGTGTTGGTAGATTATGGCCCACTCCCTCTCACCGAGAGGAGGCCTGTGTCTCAGTAGTGGGAATAATATAGATTATATATAGGTAATAAATACTATCTGTGTGCCATTTTCGACTCAGTAAGCCATACTTCGCGGTCTCTTACTTGAAATAGTATTATTAGGTTTATTTTGAGTATAACGAACACACATGATATTCGCATTTAATATGAAGCCAAAGTAATATGAATTACAAACCTACTAATCCTGCACTACTCGACAGCTACCAACCGGGACGGCCGGACGCGGGACGGCGCGCTAGCCGCTCTGCGGCGGTTTTATTATAATCTCTGATATCTTCTAAAATATTCATTTTAATTATATGCTGTAAAGGGCAATTTTAATCTACATAAAATGGACAATGTATCTAATGTATTTAATTGCATAAGGATTAATGCTGTATTGCTTAAAATCGCTTCGTAAATAAGCCATTATTTCTCGTAAAAAGTAAAGGATAAAAAATGGTTATGGTGAGTTATCCCTAAGAGATAGACATATACCATCGCGGACTTTTTTATAGACCTTTTTAAGGTGTACAATACTGTAGTACATAATTTTGATCTATTTCGTGGGATTCAGCCAGCGTTCGCAATGTAAGCGCAAAAAAATTAGTTTATTTATGACATCACATTAGAAACCTCTAAAATTATCAGCGTTTCTTTACTATATTATGCATGTTATATACATATAAACCTTCCTGTTAAATTACTCCATCTATTAGAAAAACCCGCATCAAAATCCGTTGCGTAGTTTTAAAGATATAAGCATACATAGGGACAGACAGACAGCGAAGTGACTTTATTTTATAATATGTAATGATTCCAAAAATTTTGACTATAATAATTTATTTTAACTAAATCTATTTTTAATCACGACTAAAAAGGTGTGGATTAAAACTAGTAGTTATGAACTAAAATTCACACCAACGAACACCTCGCCTTCACGTGCAAAAACAGTACTGTATTTTTGTTTTCCTTTTCTTTTGCTCATATCTCGAAAATGGCGTTTCCTATCGCAAAAATAATGAAATTTTCGACCCCCTTTGTAACCCCGCTACATATAAATCTCAACAAGTGGGTAATATTTTTTTTTTTTCGAAGAAAATGTGAAAAATTCCATATAAAACACGTCCATTGCGCGCGCCTCGCGCCTTGCCTTCACGTGCCTCGCCTTCATGTGCAAAAATAGTACTGTATTTTTGTTTTCCTTTTCTTTTGCTTATATCTCGAAAATGGCGTTTCCTATCGCAAAACTAATGAAATTTTCGACCCCCTTTGCAACCCCCTCACATATAAATCTCAACACGTAGGTAATATTTTTTTTTATTTTTCGAAGAATATGTGAAAAATTCCATATAAAACACGTACATTGCGCGCGCCTTGGTCTCTCAAAAAATTCATTGCGTAGGACACCCAAGTAAAAGCTGAAGAGTTAAGTACGTTTAGTGTTGCATAGCCCATTTATCGAGGAAGGCTATAGACTATATATTATATAAGGTCACGCAAAGACCCTTAGGAGCCGAGCACAAAGAAAAACGTCACGCGGTCTTTGTAAGACCTCGCACGGGCAGGCGATTCGATGCGACGGGATGGGTTGGGGGAGCAGGAAATTTTACGCGGACGAAGTCGCGGGCAGAAGCTAGTAAGAAATATTATTTAAAATAGGTAGAGAGGTGCCTACACATTGAATAAACACGAAAAAGGTACCTGCCTGCCAAATCAAAACATTCTAAAACGTAGTACCTACCTGTGCACTGGAATAAATTGTTTTTTTTTTTTTTACTTTTCAACCATAAACGAATCAATCTTCGCGAGATTGTCCGACTGAGCCTTGGGTAAATCCGACTTCCATGTTTCCTATCTACCAATATCTATAAAACATGAATAAACAAGAAACAACGATTAAACTCCGCAAATCATAACAAAGCAGTGCGGCGCGTGGCGGGCGATCGAGCCTCGTGACGTCATCAGCAGTTTCGCGCGCGCGGCATGCGTTTTAAAACTCCCTTTTTTAAAGTTTAATAACTTCGTAATTTCTCGATGGATTTGAGTGATTCAAAAAGAAATGAACTCAGATATTTATATTGTATTCGATGTAGTATTCAAAATTGCTATATCCTTTTGTCGAATTGATCCTCATTATCACTAGTATAACGAAAGTTGTAATTATGAAAACTACCCGTTATATTACTTTATGATGAAATTTGTATAATATTATGCATTAGGAATATTCAGATTCGAATAGTTGTCATTAAAAAAATAATTGTCGAAGTAATAGTCAGCTACTTTTAATAGAATATTTCATAATTTCTATACCTTACTGACCCATCACTAGCTGTCGTGTCTTGCCGTCTATGGCGTGGCGAAGAACACTTTTTTTACGGAATTCGACCAGCAATTTTTGATCATTGTTTTTTCTAGTGAAATGTAACTAATGGATATATATTTGTGCCATTTTACAATATTTAATTAATGTAGTTTTAAATAATAGGAAAAAGAAACACAGAAAACTTAAATTACTATATTTATTTTGTACTCAAAAAATGACGTTTTCTTGTCGTCTATAGACGGCGGTGGCGTGTTGGGCACGTTTTCATTTGTCGGCTATACACGACTGTGGCGTTCAAAAGGTTAAAAGGAGGCTCCAAACACTAGTCAATAAATGAAGTTTTATTTATGGTTTACACAAATAAAAACTGCATTTAATTTATTTCATTAAATGTATAATTATTTAATTCAGATCCATCACTTCTTTATCAATTTCAGTTCCGTCGCGAGGAGGATGCGGAGAAAGCGGTGAATGACCTAAACAACCGTTGGTTTGGTGGTCGTCCGGTGTATGCTGAGCTGTCCCCTGTGACAGACTTCCGTGAAGCTTGCTGCCGACAGTACGAGATGGGGGAGTGCACTCGCAGTGGCTTCTGCAACTTCATGCACTTGAAGCCTATTTCTAGAGAATTGAGGAGGTGAGAAATGAAGTTTTATTGACCTAATATGCTGCCTTGACCCTCATTTTCTCTTGTTCATGATTCAGAACTCTAATTAGCTTGCTTGCTTGAACATCTTCCAATCTTTCTTGTGCTTAGCAAGGTCCGGTCCGGTCAGGTTCTCTGGAGAAATTCTAAGGTCATACACAAGTCAGGCAAATCAGCAGACAACCCAAAAACTTCTGTTCAATCTCTCCACTATGTCATACATACAAACGATTCGAGAGACTGCTGCTAAACCGTGTTATGAGCGTTACTGACCCAGAATTAATCCCAGAGCAAGCCAGTGTCAGGCCCGTCAAGTCTTGCTGCATTCAGATCCTCAAATCATGCAACACATTGAGGATAGTTTTGAGTCAAGTAGGTCACAAGTGCTGTATTCGTGGACTTGTCAGCTGCCTACGATACAGTCAACCTCAAACTTGTTGTGGAAAGTAGAGACCTTGATCAGCGATCAAAATTTTGTTCGAGTACTGCTAGAACAACCGTCGTTTTTAGGTCCGAGGTCCACTTGTTTAACGCTTCATACTTACTTGTTTACTCACTTAAACCAAATCCGAGCAATACGTAATCATGCATATTGGATTTTCGCAACAGATAAGCGGGTCGCAAACTTAACATCGTTTGGGTTGGGGTGCCAATGAGCACGGCAACTTGCCAAAATATCTTGTTGTAACTAACATTCAGCAAAATCTGCTAGAACATCATTCAGAAGGTGCGCAATCGTAACAATCGCCTAAAACGACATGTCTCATCAAAGTGGGATGCTTCACCTAACGTTATATGGACTACTGGGCTGGCGCTATCATTTTCTGCAGATTATTTTTATTCGCATACCCCGTGTGGAGTCGTTCAGCCTTGCAAAGTTAGTTGATACAGCTCTGAATGAAACGTCGCTTGCTGCCTCCGACCCCGCTGCAAATGCTGTATCCAGTTGTTGGCATAAAGCTACCAGAAATTCGCGAATTGCGAATTGAACGAGCTAAGTTGGTTTTCGTCACACCCTCTGCATTATGACCTACTCGTACAACGGCTGAAAGCCGTAGCAGTTTTTAAAATGTGTCTTCCCATTCACTGGCGCACAATCTAAGGAAAGCTAAGCCTGTGGTGAGATGGTGCTTCCCTACCAAACCTATTTGTTCCACCTACTAAAAATCTCGCAAATGGATTTCAATCAATTAACTAAATAATAAAGAAAAATAAATCAAACGGCGGTCAAAATAAAATATTAAATAATAGATGTCAGATACTAGATTATCACAACAGAATTAGAAGGAAGTAGGTATATAAACAAATGTCAGTAAAAAAAGTCAATAATTCAATCATAAACGTCACAAAATATCAATCGGATGTCAAAACAGTAAATTGCAATAAACCAAAAAACAAACAATGAAACAGACATGTCGATCATTAAAATTATAGTAATATTTTTTCCTTCAGAAACTCGTTTACATTATAATACGATCCACTTACCAGAAAGTTCTTTAAATGTCTTTTGAACAAATGAATATTTAATATTTTAATTGATTCTGGTATATGGTCATAAATAGTTGGTGCCATACAAAAAACACTATTATGCATCAGAGCTGTTTTGGACTGTCTCGAGCACAGCATAGTGACGTGTCGTCGACTCCGGTTATTTCTGTCAGATAGCTTTGGAAATAAATGAGGGTTGGTTTTAACGAATACTGCAACTTTGAAAATGTACATACAGGGTAGTGTAAGTATTTTACATTTAATAAAAAAAGGTTATCTATACATTTAAGTGTAAGTGTATCTATACATTTTAACCCGAACATTGCCCTGATGCACTTTTTTTGGTCTTTAAGTATAAGTTCCCTATGAGATATGGAGTTATTTTTTGGGGAAACTCATCCAGAGTTTCCCCAAAAAATAACTCCATATCTCAATACTGAACTAGCCATGCCAAGGTATGCCGTAACAATAGCGTCCGTTCCTATGACTGGCGCAAGTTTATATAAAGCATATGCGGATTTACTAAGCCTCTTCGCTAAATCTATCGTATGTGCCTTCCAATCTAGCCGTTGGTCTATGATTAACCCTAGGAATTTAGTTGTGTCAACTTGATTTATTTTGTTGTTTTCGTAAAGAATATTCATATTATTTTTTTTGCGTTGGGTAAATGTCATTAATTTAGTCTTGTCAATATTAATCTTAAGATTATTATTATTAAGCCAGTTTATTATTGATTTTATAGTATTGGTTACGTCATTTTCATATATTTGTTTGTCATATTTTAGTTTATCTTTACAGTCAATGGTAACTGTGCTGTCGTCGGCAAATTGTGTCATGTGATGTTCCGTTACTTTTGGCAGGTCATTTATGTAAAGTATAAATAGAGGAGGGCCAAGCACGCTCCCTTGCGGCACACCATATTTGACTATTTTGTCACGCGAGCGATAGACTCTTTCGTTCTTTGTTTTTTGATCCACCTGTGTAATTTCCACATATTGTTTTCGATTTTTTAGATATGATTCGATAAGTTGAAGGATATTGCCTCTTATTCCGTACGCGTCTAATTTATTAAGTAGTATGTTGTGATCTACGTAGTCGAAGGCTTGAGTCATGTCACAGTAAATTGAGCATACCGGTATATTTCGGTCAACATTTGCGATTATATTATTTAAGGTTCATTGTTTTTTCCCTCAGTTACTTTTAATCATGGTCTGGCAGTTTGAGTAATTTATGCAACCTATCCAAATGTCCTTTCTTTGGTATGGCTCATAGAATCGTTGAGCTTCTTAAGTTCTGAGTGCAGCTCAACGGCACAATTAGTCACAAATGCGTGCATTGACTGGACTGGTAGACTTAATGTGTGGTTTCCTCAACATACTATTAGACATGGTCACACATCTACATGGTCTTCTTGATCTGGAGAAAGACTATGTCTGGACTGTAAAAGAGACTGTGAGCTCTGAGTTTGTTTCAGCCTTCTTCTCATAATAGGCAGATAGGAAACGATGACCTGATCTAGTATTAAAAATGTGATTGACATATAAAAGTATTTGCACAGATTTACGGAAATAAAATCAATTATCATTTATGTTAAAGTGAAATTCTGTTAGTTTATAGATAAGTTAATTAACTAAAATAATTTATGAATACTTCCAATAATTTTGATATTATCATCACTTTGAGTAATATGAACATTTGATAACAAATTGCACTAAGCCTTGATAAACGGTGCAGTTATTGCTGTTTGTGTTTCTGATCAAATATTTAGTTACTAACATAGTGATTACTGACCTAGTTTGATTATGCAGTGTTTTGGTTCTATTAATTATCATATTGTATCTGTTAAACACAAGTTCATTTTATTTAGTTACGAAATCGGAGAAGCGCTTGTGGCTAGGTAATAACAGGCGTACGATTCGATAGATCAGATTAATCTAGCGCGGAAAGCCCGTTAAGCCGTTTGCCTGGCTGTCGTTCGTGGATTTTTGACAATGTCGTTACGGCTCGTCAGAAGGTCGAAAGTCTGACAACAGTCTTACCAGGGGATATTACTGAATAACTGGGTTGTGGGAGTCAGATAGGCAGTCGTTTTATGTAACATACTGACACCACCATAATTGGGAAGAGGCTATGCAGATCATCGAGTCTTAAAAGCCTACCTGCTTTCTGATTATCCTGCTCTATTGCAAATTGCAATCAATCCATCAGGTGAAGTCTCGCTATCTTCTAGGCTAATGTTTAACATTATGTTCCAGGTACTTGTACTCGCGTCGCAAGGGCTCGCGTCGTTCGCGCAGCAGATCCCGAGAACGTCGCCGCCGCTCGCGCTCCCGCGGCGGTGGCGGCGGCGGCGGCGGAGGTGGCGGCGGTGGCGGCGGCGGCGGCGGCGGAGGAGGTGGCGGCGGCGGCGGCGGTGGCGGTGGCGAAAACCGACGCCGAGATCCTCCCCGGAACTCGCGCTCCGGACGCTACTGACCGTGACGTGAACAATCACGGACGGTACAGGGCCGTCGTACTGTCCACGAGGTGCGTCGACACTGACATTGCATACCATACATTTGATCCTTACGCTGTTAGGACACTGACGCTGCAATATTTCATACATTTTAGGTAGCTTGCAACGTTTTTGTAACTCATTGTGTCTGTGTACTACCGGCGTAACTACATTCTGGACTTCAGCAGCTTACTACATGGATGTCTTAGTTTCTGCCTGACCTATTTGGAATTAGTGAAAGTGTAATGTTTCCATCATTCTCAATTCCATGCTATTTGTTAGATAAAGCTATGAACATACTATTTGTATGCTCATAGCTTTATGTAACGTAGCGTAGTTTCCTCTGCCAAATAGGTCTAGGTAGATAGAAGTGTTGCAAACAGATGTTCACGTTTTTAAATAATTGTCTGCACCCTCAGTACGACATTTAATGTTTTTTTTTTAATGATAATGTAAGGATGTATATGTATTTGATGTTTGTTCGATAGCGTTATTTTCCTAATATTGTAATGAATACTGCAGTAACAAACAGTGGTCTGACTTCCATTAAGAATGTATTTTTCGTTTAATAACATATTTTTAACTTTATTATTATGTCAGTCAGATATTTCTGTTGTCATATTTTAAGACTCCGTGGATATTGCAGTACCCTCGGACAGTGTATTTGTAAGAAAATGTGGACTTTGAAAAATCATTATAAGTTTAATTTCTTTAATACTGCTCTTTATTTACCTATAACCTTTTGAATTAATAAGTACACTTTGTACACAAGACAGACCTTGAGATATTTTAAAGCATTGATCACTTTGATTTTAGAAATAATAAGTCGCCGCCAGAAATGTATTATTATTTCTCGTTAATGTTTAATTTTGACTCTTCATAAATATCTTCCCAGAAAGTCATATTATCTTTGTTAGGGTCCCGTTTACATTCGAGTTGTTTGTCTATGACATAATAATTTCGTTCAGATTCCTTGAATGGTTTCCATTCTACAGCTCCACTCGACGTAGGATTCCTGGGAAAGGCAAATGGTTAAATTACAAAAATGGCTTGTTGTTCCAAATTAGAGTTATGTGAAGTTGACATTATACATGCATTTGTTTTCGTGTTATAATAAAAAGAATAATTATGTTAATCTTACCCGGTTTTAGCAAAATCAGTCCAAAGTCGCACAAATTGTTTTATAATGTCTCTAGATTCATCCGTCAATGGAACATCCAAGCATGTGATATTGAAAAGATATGCTAAATCGTCAGAATGGCAAACACCTTTCAGGGAATCCATATTATAGGACTTCTTTGTGAAGTTTCTCTCAGTTTCCGCTGCAAACTTGTAAAAGTACACGGGTTCTGAAACGTACTGGGTGTGGTAACGTGCATATCTAAGGATGTTGTACAAAAATACTCTGTCCGTTTCTAAATCCGAATATTCTTGTATCAGTTCCATTGTAATCTGTTGATCGTTAAAATATTGCTTCCGTATCTTTCCGTCGGCTTTTTGTATTCTTTCTGGGTCCCATTTCAGTTTCAATTCTCTCGGAACAACAGCGCCAGGGGTGGACAAAAAAGGAGCTATAAGAGGGAGTTTTCTTGTTATTTCTATACCATCGCCTGAGGTGTATCCTAATATTAGAGGAACTTTAGCCAAATGCCCATTTTTCACTAATTCTAATGGCGATTCTGATAGAAACTTGTTTGCTTCAGGACCGACTTTTTCGATTACTGGGCCAAATAGAATACTGTCCATTAAGTCATTGTATTTTACTTCTAATGTTGGTAACTGTATGCCGACTAGAGATGTTGCTGGCACGCTTTTCAAGAACTCTAAAAGTTCTGCTGGATTGTCTGTTTCTTTTCCAAGCAATTTTCCTAATTGAAAAGACCTTTGACGTGCATATATATTATAGCTCCATTCATTAAGGCAGACTCCACTTTGGCATATAGCTTTATTAAATAATCCCGCACTCATCTTGGATACTAAGTGGCAGGACACTGAAGCAGATCCTGCGCTGCAGCCAAATATAGTCACATTGTTGGGATCGCCTCCGAAAGCTGCGATATTTTGCTTCACCCATTTTAGAGCGAGAACTTGGTCTTTCATGCCAGCATTACCGGGACATTCTTCAGTGTCCAAACACAGAAAGCCTAAGACTTCTAGTCTGTAGTTGATCGTCACTAATATGACGTCATGTTCCATGAAGAATTCTGGTCCATAGAAGTCTGAGTCGCCTGATCCTGTGTAGAAGCCGCCGCCGTGGATCCAGACCATGACAGGGCGAGGTTTTGGTGGTGTGAGTGTTTTGGTGTATACGTTCAGGTAGAGGCAGTCTTCGCTGCCGGGTTCGATGCGGTTCATACGTTCGTTGTACTGCGGGCAGACGGGGCCGTGCTCCGACGCGTCGCGGACACCTTGCCATGGTTCAGGGGGTTCCGGTGCCTGGAATGAAAAAGTATAAATCGGTAAGTAATGAGAGAGGATGTCATCTTAATATGGAGTAAGTAGGCAAGTCGACGATACTCTAACGGCTATTAGTTGTGGTTTCGGTCCTCGAACCACATACCTAAAAAAAACTCTGATTTTGTGTGAACTGTACTTTGAGCAGCTCGACAATGCCGTGTTGTGTCTACGCGCAGCAAGTGTTTGACCATACCATAAACGACATATTCGTACGTACGACTATTTAGGTTAGAAAAGAAAACGCGCTTGAGCCGAGCGAGCCCTACAAACAAGTCGTCGCAGTTACTTGGCTATGATATATTTTTCAGGACCCCAAAACGGAAGACGTCAGGTTGATAAAAAGAGGCGCAAACTGGGAATTATTAGAGGTTCGATTAACATGTACAAGCCATTAGAAATTAGGTAGGTATCTATTGGTTGCTAGAGTTAAAAGAGTTTGAAGTCAACAAGCTTTACATTAAATTAAACTGTCACAAAAATTGTATGTCATGCGTGACTACCTACGTTGAAAAAAGGGTACTGACATTTTTTGTTTGGTAAAATTGATGAAACTTTAATCTCTATACTTACATATGTACCTACCTACTAAACTTTAAAATACATAATCAACCCAAGATAAACAACTACTTGATATGGTAATATAATTTGCTGTCTAATATACTCGTAGAGTGTACCTACTTTATAAAATTTCATTGAATGCGTCTACTACGCGAATACCATCTTAATAATATGCTTATAGTCTCCAAGAGAATACTAATGTGCATGCTTAGGTATGCTTTCGTTTGAAGTGAAGAAAAAAACGCTACAAAATGTGTAGGTATGTGTTCATTTGTTACTCACCTTGAATCTTAATTCTCCAAGTGGCGGCTTTGCATATGGTATGCCTTTGAACGCGACGTAATTCTCGACACCACTGCATACAGTTCCCTTTAACTCGCCTTGCACAGTTTTGACTAGAGGAAGCTGCATGTCGCGACTAACTCTGAGAATGCAATAATTTTAATATTAAAAGTACCTATTTAGAGCTATTTGGAAAACAAGTCATAATTATTCGCTAAGCTACGGCTAAATGAAACTTGATAAAGGAACATTTAATTTACCGTGTGAAACTGTCTATTGGTGGGATGCCAAAACAGGCATGTATGTAGGTACCTAATTTTTAGTGACCTTGACTATAATTGCCCTATGTGATGCATAGAGACAAGATAAATAGAATTAGCGCCGTACATAAATGTATCTATATAAGGCATGTACGTTTCCAAGACGTATATAATTAGTTATGTATTTCTACATTCTACAAGAACAATTAATAACGAGGACAGTGTATTACGAAATCTGATGCATTGTTGCATACCTTGAGCTAAGAAGGCAGTTTGTTATATTGGAGGTTTTGTTACCTTACTAAAAATAGGCACCAAGGTTGCTTGTGTCTAAAAATGGTAGCTCCTATGGATAGTGCTGTTGACCGATAGAACATCGTCTGTTTGTGACGTATTAATGTTCGGCATCGTATGCCGTCACGCACGATTACGATACAAGCTCAATGTCTCTTTGTTACCTATACATATACTTTGTAGCGCTTACGTAGGTGTAGGTATGTCTCGAATCGACACTAATTGGCCGTTTTCAGTTACAAATTACAATTTAAGTTCATACGTTCAACGTGAAACGGTGTATACTATTGACGAAAAATACATAGCGTGTCCTTAAAAATTAAATGAATAAAAATGAAGTGGGTGTCTTTTCAAGTTTTTTAATCGCTACGATAACACTGCAAGCGTATGCGGTACAAATTTATTTATGGATAAAAAAATAATACCCGAGTTATGGTTGTTTTTATTTAATTTAATCAAACGTCAAAACAAAAACCGGCCAAGTGCGAGTCGGACTCGCGCACAAAGGGTTCCGTACAAACCTGTAGGTATTCTCGGTTTATGCAGAAGATTCATGTTTATGAAAATAAATGTTTTTTTTTAATTTTTATATTTCTGTTGATTAAATGAAAGGTAAATTGCGGTTTACGATTTATGACGTTTTAAAAAAAAACGACTTACTTGATTTCGTTCAAACCAATTTTCGGTGGTAGTTTACATGGTAGAGTACATCATACATTTTTTTTAGTTTTATCATTCTCTTATTATAGAAGTTACGGGGGGGGGGGGGGGGACACATTTTACCACTTTGGAAGTGTCTCTCGCGCAAACTATTCAGTTTAGAAAAAAATGATATTAGAAACCATTTTTGAAGACCTATTCATAGATACCCCACACGTATGGGTTAGATGAAAAAAACCATTTTTGAGTTTCAGTTCTATGTATGGGGAACCCCACGATTTATTGTTTTTTTTTCTATTTTTGTATGAAAATCTTAATGCGGTTCACAGAATACATCTAATTACCAAGTTTCAACAGCATAGCTCTTGTAGTTTTGGAGAAAAGTGGCTGTGACATACGGACGGACGGACAGACAGACAGACAGACAGACAGACATGACGAATCTATAAGGGTTCCGTTTTTTGCCATTTGGCAACGGAACCCTAAAAATGTGACGCATAGCGCTCGTTATAGTTATGACAGAACTAATTAATTCATGAATCATCGATATGTTAATTATTGATACATACTAACGTTTTTAACACAACTATGAATAATCAGTGATTATACTGATTATTCATAGTTGTATTCAAAACTCTTCGAATTCTCATTGCTCGAGCTAGTCGAATGAACTTTGAATGCCTGCTTTGCTACCGGTTTTATCTTGTTTATAACCGTCACGGTTTTTTTTCGTGGCAGAGTGAGTTTAGAGTAAATGCGTCGACAGTCGTGAACTGGGTTCGATTCCACATCGGGATACGGGCAAGTTTTGTTTTATAGCTGATATCAATCCATCTGAGTTGTTAATATGGTTTGATATAAATCTTCCAGCTACGTTATAAATGTAATAAAACAATTGCCTGATTGCCTGCCAAAAGTCTGTTTTTCCCCAATGGGTAAACAGAAGTGTTTATTTTACTAAACTAAAGACATCAGATCAAGAGCAGGCCCATTCAGCAATAAAAATAAATCCTGAAGGTCATTATTCTGTACACCACGATGAGATGAATATATGGAACAGCTCTTAAATAGCTTATTCGTAACAAGGAACGGGCGAACACGGAATTAGGGATGAGCTACTAAAGTGGATGGAAACTGGAATGTTCTGAAAGTTCTTAAAAAAGTTGGTTCCTTAACAGGATGGTGCTGCATCTCTATTTGTATATCGTGTTTACCCGTTATGAATCGTAAGTACGGAACATTATTTAGTATTAAACGTTAGACAAAGGCTTCCGCAGACCGGCGCGAGGTGACTCTAGTTGGTCAATTTCCCTGAATTTTTCATATAAATTGTTCTATTAGAATTGCGTTGCGCCTGTTTGCGGGAGCCGTAATGCATACAGATTTCCAAAGGTTCTCTTTCCATATAATGCAGTGCTTTACGTTACCTAAGCTTCTTTTAGATGACTTTTACTACTCTAACTTGGCAACATTCAGAGAAATAAGATCGTTTAAAAAGTGGCGTCAGAAGTAAAGCATGCGGAAGTAAGGGCACTGTGGCGGAAAACGAACAATTAGGTTATACTTAGTTTATCATAATCATGATGCATGAGTGGGTGGTTCACTATGGGTGACGGAATATCGAGTGGCTTTGACTCGTTAGCACAATAGAAAATATAGATTTATATATTCAATACGTGAACCAAAAACTTTGTGGGAACAAAGTTTTTTTGCTTTTTACTAAAGGAAAAAAACTGCGGACGCAGGAGTATGAAATTTGTCACAGTTAAAGTTTATATGGAGAAGGAGTGCAGAAAGCTAATATTATTCCATAATAATAATGTATTTCTATTAAAATGAATTATGGTAGAATTTCGACCATTGGGCGAACACTAGAAGAAATATAAAATATTTAGTATTTGAATTTACGAACATTTTTTAAACTCTATAATTACTTACTTAAAGTCGGGAAAAGCCCGCGAAATTTAAATGTTTTACATTTTTGGCAATTATGTAGCAGGTGGGTGCATTATTGCAAAAAAAAAACAAAAAAAAAAAGGTTTAAAAACTACCCACCTACTACGAAAGAAAAGTTTGACGAATTCTAAGCTTTAGATTCTCAATCTAGTAGCCGTGTGAGGGACTATTTAGGCAAATCTCAAACGCAGATCGTTTAGGGAGTCACAAAAAAAAAACTTCCACCATTCCACTGTTAAAAATACCCGTTAACTTTGCATAGAAAAGTACTTACAGGCTAATTGTTTTTGCTTCACCGCGCGGCGAACAGAAATAACAACATATCGACCGCCAATGCATTATTGAATGATTTGGTTTTACAAAGATAATGTGTTTCACTTGCAGTTCCTATACGTGAAGCATATATTATAAACGACTGGTAGGCACGAAAGCCCGACTGCAACGTGATTTGTTATCCGTTTTATCTTTAACTACAATAGTATTTTATCTATGTTATCAAGTACTGAATATTACGTTTTTCTGAATCATTATGACTGAGTAATCTTTTAATTGATATAACAAACGGTTTATCTCAAACGCGAACTTTGGAACTATTATTCGGAGTACGGAAGTACCTAACTACCTAAGATAGTTTAAAGTTCATATCATGTCTATTTGTGGTTAAAGAAAATTGGCCAAGTGTGATTCTAAACTGAGAATTTTCACTCAGTCTTATCAATTTTAATCGATATTTACTAGAAATAAATAAAATAGAAGTGTTTGTTTGTAATTTTTTTACAGCTTTTCACTAAATGCATATGAAAGTATATACGATACTTTTTTTTGTGTTAGAAATCATCAAATGACGTCTCCCGCTCTAGGGTGGAGCGGAAGGGCGTGTCAGACTTTTACTGACTCAAACCCGCCCGTGTTCCTTCAGTTGCCCATATGCCAGGGCCACGGTAACTCTTTCGAACAGATCTCGCGACTCTGGCAGGCATCGGTCGTAGCAGATCCCTTCAGTACTGCTGACATCTCTTTGAGGCGCGCGTGGAACACTACGCGCCGTCGTCTTGAGCCTGGTCCTTACCAGGTGGCGAGCTACCCATTGCTCGTCACCCGCAAGCTCGAGCCGTACGGTGGCCGGGAGTCCGCTATCGACTCCCGATGCCCGGTACGTCTCCGCCTGCGGCGGCTAGGAACGTGAGGGCGCACAGGCTGCCACTCCCTCACGCGCCCCGCCTGCTCCTTCGCGAGCATTAAAGCTTCGCAGAAGGAGCTTCCCATGCCCTCTCGCTCCGTACCATGGCTCGCACCAGGGCCAGAAGCGAGAGGTCGCCGCCGCCGATCGCCTCCACGAGGACACGGCCGTGCTCCGCCCAGGCAGGGCACACCTCCACCATATGCTCCACCGTGTTCTCTAGACGATCCTCGCAATGGAAACACCCGGGCGTGTCCTCCCGCTTAATCCTGAACAGGAACCCTCCAAAGAATTCATGCCCGGTGAGGACCTGCGAACCCATTAACGCCCAAAATGAAACTACTCGTGAACGTTTTTTTTAAGTACCTATATACGATACTTACATCTAAAAATCAATTCAAACATCCATGCGGGCGAAGCCGCCGGGCAAAGCAATTTTTTCATGAAATTACATAATTTCTATTAATACATACTACCAAAATCCTAATTCTATCTGAATTCTCGTGGGCGCAGTAATAATTTGAATAACAATTTTAGACATCCTGTAAAGACATCCATTATAAAGTTCGCCTTGTCAGCTGTCTATACCTATTAGGTAATAATTTATACAATAACTTAATCTGTGGTGACACGACTGACACGGTTATTAAGCTATAAAGCTTTGATGAACTATAATTGTGTATCGCATGGGAATAGCACCAGCCGATGTGACTGTCACTGTGGTGTTGACAACATTAAAAATTCATTCTACGTTTGTACGGACGTATAAATACCGCGGCGGGATTGTTTTCGTGCACTGGATCTTCAATGTATGCGCTTAGCGCCGAGCGTTGAAAATCGGACAGTGTGATTTTTTCACGCTGTCATTTTCTCAAAGCTTGGTTCAATACCGAGATACCTGCCAGGGTCGCGAAATTCGTTCGAAAAAGATACCGTGGCCCTGGCATATGGACAACTGAAGGAGGGTTTTAGTCAGTAAAAGTCTGACACGCCCTTCCGCTCCACCCAGAGCGGGAGACGTCATCTGATGATTTCCCAACCACAAAAAAAAAATACGGAGATAAAAACCTGCCGCGATATTTTCACGTTCGTGCGAAGGTGGTCTTACTATCACGTTAGAATGAAGTCACGTGTTATATTCAAAGTGTTTTATGGACGTAAACTGGCTAATTGTATTTCTTTTGTATTAACATGGATCAAGTAAACTACGTTTAAACGCTTCGATTATCTATTATTGTAATTGTCTCGTTATGAAAGTTTCGGCACAACCAACTTAATATTATTGTTACTTCAATTATTATTTTGGAAAAATCTGATGGAGTTGTCAGTAGCTTTATGTATACCCATAAAGCTACTGACAACTCCATCAGATTTTTCCAGTTGAAGCAATGTTTTAATTTTAATTCCAGTCGCACGCCAGGAAAGTCGTTGGAAAAGCGAACTCAGTTATCTATCTATAGGTAGATATGGGTCGTATTCTATCAGCATTTTAAATATTTAATATGTCATTGTCATTAACAAATGTTTTGTACGTAAAGATAAAGGTCCTCTAGGTGCCTACAGTTGATAAAGAAATGAGATAAAAGTACCTAATATAAGTATTACTTAGTAAATGCATGATTACAGGACTGTTGCGTCATGTCTGGTTGTAAATAAACGTATTAAAGCGTTTAAAACCCGTTTTAAACTTTTTTAACAATGGTTTAAAACCACGACCCCGTGGGCCGTACATTGATTACGTATATTTTAAAATTTCTCGTTTAAATAGTTCACCATTTTTTATTAATATAGGTAAGCATGTGAACTCCTATCTATACTTATAATAAAACTGTAGAGAGGTCAATTCTGTACATTGAATATACATTCAAAATTAATATTGGAGGATGAATGGTGATCGATACTGATGCCAAAAATGCAATCAGTTAATTTTTTGTCTGTCTGTCTGTCTGTCTGTCCGTCTGTCTGTATGTGCACGCATGGATCAAAAACTACTGAAGGGATTTTAACCAAACTTGGTACGATTGTAGTCCATACTCCTGGACAGGTTATAGGCTATATAATATAACACTAAGACACATAGGAGATGAGCAGTGACGATAAATTTGAAGCAAGTCGGATGAAAATGCGCTTTCGAGCTCTTATCCTCGCATACGTTGATCATACACCAAAAGTATGTATTACAAACATGTTGGTCTTCAAAAGATATACAAAAAAGTCCTCAATAGTATATATATATATCTATCCTACTAAATTCGGAACACAGTTTATAACCTGGATTAACACATACGGTACTTTTTATCCCGGTACTATATTCCCGCGGGATATTTTCCGACCTCCACGCGGGCGAAGCCGCTGGCAAAAGCTAGTCATACATATAATACTTATACTACTTTTTTAGGAGTAGACAGACTGAAAATAATCTTGAAATGATATGCGTATTTATTGAAATATAGGTACTATAGTACTTCGCCCGCTACTTCGTCCGCAACTTCGTCCGCATCTTCGTCCGCAACTTCGTCCGCGTGTAATTTTGGCTCCTGGCCCGCCGCCGTGTTGCATCCTCATTGCCCGCCCTCGCTATTGCTTCGTTTAGGTACACTTGCGTTCTTTCCGACTTTTTTCATTTTGCTTCACTCCTAAGGTTCGTAGCGTGATGTTAAATCCTCAAGAATTGGGCTATCAAATGCAAAAGGATTTTTCAAATCCGACTGATAGTGCCGGAGATTACTGTATACGAAAAAACTGACACACTCTGCCTCTTTTCAAGTGTAGATATTTAAAAAATGTTGAAACTTGAAAAAAATACAGACAATTTTTTATTGATACTTTGCTACAACATATTTCTATTAGGTTTTACTCAGCTACAGCATGTTTTTAGAAAGATAATATGTTTTTATTTTAACTGCCCCTCTGATCTAGAATACTTCGCGTGAAGCCTCAAAGCATTTTTTTTCAAAGTTTTCAATCAAAAAGACCGTTTAAAATCCGCTTCGTACCTATAGGTAGTCATGTCAGATAGTGAAATCTGCGGTCCCGGTCGGGTAGCCGTTTCCTCTGGTCACTAGTCATTAAGACAATAGACCATAGAAAAGGCTGTTAAGTTATGAAACGAATCGCTAATGATATGAGAAATTGTATAATATATGATTATGGTAGGACGTCGCCGTCTCTATGTTTCGTTACGGCTTCTTTATTCTGAAAATAATTTAAAACTCCTTAGCTTCTTCTACAACAAGAAGGCAAGGTAAGGTACTGTGGGTAATTTATCTTTTAGTAAGAACTTTGGACAACGTCGCAGCCATTATATTCGCCATTTCCAACTCCAAGTGATATTTGGATTCAGATTGCTTTTTATTTAAAACAATCTAACGTAATTTATGATTCGCTGTTTTTAATAAACAGGTGTAAAGTATATGCAAATAAAGGGAGCCAACATTTATGAAATTCCTTTTCATAAATTTTAATAAATCAAATGGAATGGAAATATAATTTAATATTAGGGTCATTTTCTAAGTGCCATTTTTAGATGTCCACGTTTAAATTATGGTGGATTAATTGTAACATTTGTTGTATTTTTTAAATTTTGATTTTGATATTTTTCACGTCATCTGCCTAGCCTTTATAATACTACTAGCTTTTGTCAGCTGGTTCGCCCGCGTATTATACGTATAAACCTTCCTCTTAAATCACTCTACCTATTAAAAAAACGCATCAAAATCCGTTGCGTAAGTAGTTTTAAAGATCTAAGCATACATAGGGACAGACAGAGGGTAGTGACTTTGTTTTATACTATGTAGAGAAGTCGTATTTTACATAAGGCAACTGCCTATCTAAGCTTCAATACCCAGTCACCCACTGTATAATACCTCAGTAGGTGACCACCCCATTGGCTTGGTACTGGGCGTCAGAATTTCGGGCTTTTAAATACGTACCCGTAACGAAAGTCAAAGATCTGCAAATGACAACTCGAATCAATGTTTTTACGTGGTTTCCGAGGCACGGAGGGGTTTCGATATGTAATGTATCGGCAACCATCCACGGACCGACCTCGGATGCATACCTTAACCTTCGATCCAGCCGTGCGGCTGTTATTACTTAGCCACGAGCCTCCTAAAATGATTGATTGATTTTAGGTTCACTTTATACGCAGGTAAGTAATGATTTTATAACAAGTAGGCAGGTACGCTTTGTTAGAAAACCACTATTTGCGTTGTACCGCACCCACTCAAACAGTACGAGCCTTCGAACTCAATTCAAAACTCGACTAGGAATCAATCAATAGCAAGATTAGCTGGCATCGCCGCTCCCATTCGACGGCCTGAGCTCTGGAGCGAGACGATAACTGTCATAAAAACCTTGTTATTCTTTAATTTCTAGACAGTTCAGATATCCAGACTACCTATATAAACTTTATTCCATTACCTGGCCGGAATTCAGCATATTTCTATTCAGTTATGTATGTATGTACAGCCAAAGTTATAAATATGTGACGATAAGGACACTGGCCATAAGGTGTGCGATGTCGGCATTTCCCCAGTTCGTGTCAGCTTTATAGATAAGGTTAGATTATGATTGTGTTATGTTGACATGACCCTCGAGGTGCCGACTCTGCACACCTACCGGAATTTATCCGGAACATGAAATATACTTTGAAAAACAATGTCGCAAACAAATACGTATACGACAAAAGGCCTCATGTCGACGCTGGGAACATGTTTTGTATTTTTCTCACATCTGTATTTATCCCACGTAATCTATTTATTCGAATAATCGAAACGGTGTTTATAGTCAAAGTTGCGGGTTCCGTACATGATGCAATATTACGGAATTGTATGAATGAGGCATGAAATATTTATAATTTTCGGAAGGCTACGATCCAATCGTGCGTCATTAGCGGAATATGGCGAGGATCGGACTGGTCGGCGTAACAATTAACGGCAATATTATTATCGACATAACTCCGAATGTTTATTACGCTGATTGGGCTTCAATAACTTATTTTATCCCCTTTTTGTTGTCATTGGCAGCTTTAACAAGGATTACAATGTAACCAATGTGGTTTATGTTTATATAATGGTTATGAAAAAGCATTTATGGTATCAACCACATGCACAGCCGTTAAGCTTGGTATTATGAAAGATGTTGCCCATCAAGTTATACCTACTATCAACTACCTACTTATGTTTAAGTTAGGTACTTAGGTAAGTAGGATCCTAAATAATAACAACGCAGGCATTCTAAGTGATGACAGGCGAAAGCTCCCACATATATTATGGACACGAGACATAATTAAACTATTCATGACTCCACATAATGTTTACCGGCAAATACATAATGGCAGATACCAGGTAGATTACCTAGTCGATCTCAAAACAATCTATGGTATCGCGTGATTGTTCGAAAGAGATACCGTGACCCTGGCACATGGGCAACTGATGGAACACGGGTGGGTTTTAGTCAGTAAAAGTCTGACACGCCCTCCCGCTCCGCCCAGAGCGGGAGAAGTCATTTGATGATTTCCCATCCTGAAAAAAAAAAAAAAAAAAAAATCTATGGTAAGTAGTACTTATCTTAGCCTTCCCCAGAGTAAATTAAATGGCGGCATTTATTTCAATTTCTATGTACCTACTTGTAAATAAATGATATTCTACCACTGCCAAAGACAAAAAGCCGCGTAAAATATTCAACAGCTATCTATCAAGGGTTACGTTTAAATTATTCGCGAGGCTTTTCACACACTTTAACTGAATCACTCTATTTTGATAAAAGTTCCGCTGTATTATTGAAAATTTAATTTTACATAGGTACTCATGCATATTTTAAATGTAGACTCGATCAGGACCGATGACCTGGTGAAGGCCGCAGGAATCCGCTGGATGCGAGAGGCACAAAACCGGTAGAAGTGGCGGTGCTTGGAGGAGGCCTATGACCAGCAGTGGACGTCTTTCGGCTGAAATGCTGATGATGATGAAATTTAGACTCTAACAATGTACACGAGCAGGTGATTCACTCACAAAACATTCAATATTTACATTACACATTGCCATAGGCAACGAAACAAAATAGATTAAAAAAAAAAACGTTAATCACCCCGTTAAAAAACTCTATGGTCATGATTGACTTAGGTCTATGAAATCAGTTTTATGTTCTACCAATAACTTGCCTTTTGGTCGGATGAAGATTAAAGGCTTATCCTTCTAAAAAATAAACTTCTCACAGACCTTTACAATTTGGCAGTAAAGTATAAAAGCGTTGACTATGTTCAGCGCACGAACTATGAATAGGTTCTTAATTTTTGACTAAAATGTTATAGTGATTTCACATATCTAAAATTAATACGTGGAGCAAAACGGAGGAGTATGTTGACATAGTTAAAGTTTATGCGGTGAAGGAGTGCAGAAAGTTATAGTATAATAGGTCTTTACCTATGAAAATGCCGTTTTGTATGAAAAAAATTAAAGGAAATTTTTTCATGTATTTTTTATTTGTATTAATCGAAATAATCACCCATGCAATCAATGCATCTTTTCCAACGCAGTGGCAGTTTATTGATGCCCTTCTTAAAAAAAATCAGCTGGACGGCAGGCAACAAATTCTTCAAAGGCATTTTGTACTGCCTCTCGGGTATTGAATTTTTTTCCCGCCAAGAAGTTAGTCAAATTCTGGAAAAAGTAGTAGTCTGTAGGCGCAAGGTCTGGTGAGTAGGGCGGATGACGGAGAGCTTCCAACCCCAGTTCTTGCAACTTGGAGACCGTCTGCTGTGCAGTATGAGGTCGCGCGTTGTCGTGCAGGAGCAGCGGAGACGAGCGATTGACCAATGCTGGTTGGAGGTGTGCCGGCTTCTCCATCATTGAGTTCAGTTCTTCACAGTACACATCTGCAGTAATGCTCAACCCGTTTGGTAAGAAGCTGTGATGAATTACACCGGCGCTAGACCACCAAACAGTGACCATCACTTTTCTAGGGGTAAGATTTCGTTTAGGGCATTGTTAAGGTGCTGAACCAGGATCCAACCAACTTGCTGAGCGCTTGCGGTTATCAAACAGAATCCATTTTTCATCGCAGGTAACAATGCGGTTCAAAATTCCTTCATTTGTGTGTCTGTTGAGCAGTGCAAGGCACGTCTCGACGCGTGCTTCGCGCTGGCGATCATTGAGTTCGTGGGGCACCCATTTGTCAAGCTTTTTTACCTTGCCAATTTGACGCAAATGGACCAATATTGTTTTGACGCTAACGTCGAAAGCTGCTGCTAATTCAGCCGTAGATTGTGTATCATCAGCTTCCACAATCGCCTTTAATTCGTCATTGTCGACCAAAGTCTTCGGACGACCGCGAGGTTCATTTTTCAGGTCGAAATTTCCAGAACGGAAGCGAGCAAACCAATAACAGGTGGTGCGTTGGTTTGTAGTGTTAGCTCCGTAAACGTCGTTGATGTTGCGTGCTGCTTGTGCCGCGTTGCTGCCACGACGATACTCATATTCCATAATTACTCGAATTTTTAACGTATCCATGATGACGAAAAAGATTGAAATGCGATGAAAATGTAACACTAATCAATAAACAAATGACTACTTTTGGAAAAATAATTCCATGTTTTTAAAATAAAATAAGGGGTGTAAGGGGGAGCACATAACAACCGGACTCCCCAAATGTCAACCTCACCTGCACGCGGTACACCCTGCCACTGACAGACGAGGCGCTGGCGACCGACTGATGGCGGTATAACCATCCAACAAGCCAACCTAAATTCTCCAGAGCGATGACGGGCAGCAGCGTCATTGCTGCGAAAGGATTGGCTCTGCGGTCACCAACCCGCTTGCCCAGCGTGGTGACTACGGGCATTAAACCTCCACATGATTAAAGTGCCAATACAACGGCCCCCCGTTCCCGGTGGTCCCGCTATTCCTGGTCAAGGTAGCGGTCATGGTAACGGCGGGACGGGGGGTGCGAAGAATCCCCGGGTTACGGCAGGCTACCAACGACGACTACATCTGGCTACGTATAATGGACGTTCGATGAGGCTGGACCATCACCTTGCCGAACTTGAGGTAGAGTTAGGTCGCATTAACTGGCACATACTGGGGTTATCGGAAATCCGAAGACAGGGGGAGGATACGGTAACCTTGGAGTCAGGCCACCTATTCTACTTCCGCGAAGGTGATCAGCTCTCCCAAGGCGGTGTCGGCTTTCTGGTCAACAAAGAACTCACTAGCAGCGTTGTAGAAATCAGTAGTGTGTCGACACGGGTAGCGTACCTTGTACTGAAACTCACTGACAGGTACTACCTGAAAGTGATACAGGTATATGCGCCGACCTCGACATACTCTGACGAGACAGCCGAGGCCATGTACGAAGATATTGCCAAGGCAATACACAGTACAACAAAGGCCCACTACAACGTTGTTATGGGAGACTTCAATGCCAAGGTGGGAGTACAAGAACGCGGCGAATCGAAAGTCGGACCATTCGGCTTGGGGCGCAGGAATCACAGGGGGCAAATGCTGGTCAACTTCCTAGAATCGCAGGGGCTTTTCATGATGAACTCGTTCTTTGAAAAGAAACCCCAGAGGAAGTGGACCTGGCAGAGCCCTGATAACGTGACGAGGAACGAGATAGACTTCATCATGACGGATAAAAAGCATATATTTAGAGATGTCTCCGTGATCAGCAGGTTTAATACCGGAAGCGATCACAGACTTGTACGAGGCACTCTAAATATAAATTTTCATGCTGAGAGAATCCACATGATGAGGCCTACCCTCCGACCTACGCAGCTCCAAGCCGCTTTGGGATCCGAAAAGTTCCAACTGGAACTTCAAAATCGATTCGCCCTGCTGGAAACCACAGGCACTGTCGACGAGAAGGCCGATGAGGTGGTCAAAGCGCTATGCGACGTATCCCGCAAACTTTTCCCGTCGCAGCGAAAAAGTGAGGTGTCGAAACTTTCCTCGGAAACTCTCGGACTTATGAAGGAAAGACGAGAGTTGCCATCCACGCAGCCGTCTTCGTCAGATAAGAGGACCTTAAACCTAAAAATCAGGAAGCTCACACGACGTGACCTTCGGTGCTCCAACACTCGTAACATTAAGGTTACGATTGAGCAGAACCGAGGGTCGAAAGTGTTCGCTCAGCAATTAGGGAGGTCCCATCTGACGAAACTAAGAACTGCGGATGGCAGAATCGTGACTTCGAAGTTCGAGATACTCGAGGAAGTTGAGAACTTCTACGGGCACCTTTACTCATCGCGGACGGGGAAACCAGCGGGACATAGTGAAGATGACCATCGAGCCGAACTAACGCGCCACTACACGGAGGACATCCCGGATGTCGACCAGTGCGAGATTAGGGCGGCTCTCGAGCAGCTTAAGAACAATAAGGCACCTGGGGATGACGGAATAACGACAGAGCTCCTTAAAGCGGGAGGGGCACCAGTCCTGAGAGAGCTCGCAAGTCTCTTCACCTCCGTCATCCTAGAGGGTACAACGCCTGAAGCGTGGAGCAGGGGTGTGGTGGTTCTGTTCTTCAAAAAGGGTGACAAAACCTTGCTGAAGAATTATAGACCCATCTCACTCCTGAGCCACGTGTACAAGCTGTTTTCGAGGGTCGTCACGAACCGTCTCGCCAGAAGACTTGACGAGTTCCAGCCACCAGAACAAGCCGGTTTTCGAAAAGGCTTCAGCACCGTAGACCACATCCATACTGTTCGGCAAATTGTACAGAAGACCGAGGAGTACAATCAGCCGCTGTGTATGGCATTTGTGGACTACGAGAAAGCCTTCGACTCAATCGAAATTTGGGCAGTTCTGGCCACTCTGCAACGATGTCGAATTGACTGGAGATATATCGAGGTGATGAGGTGCTTGTATGACGCTGCAACGATGACTGTCCAGATCCAGGATACGAAAACCAGCCCAATCCAACTGCTCAGGGGGGTGAGACAGGGGGATGTGATATCCCCGAAACTGTTCACCAACGCGCTGGAGGACATATTTAAGACGCTGGACTGGACTGGACAGGGGATCAACGTTAACGGCGAGTACATCTCACACCTTCGTTTTGCCGACGACATCATCATAATGGCAGAGACGCTGGGACAGTTAGACCAGATGCTGCATAGCCTAAATGGAGCCTCTCGGCGGGTAGGCCTCGGCATGAACTTGGACAAGACGAAAGTCATGTACAATTCGCATGTCTTGCCGAGTCCAATCCGCATCGAAGGGTCGCTTCTCGAGGTTGTGAAGGAGTATGTCTACCTAGGGCAAGTCATCCAGCTTGGTAGACACAACTTCGAAAAAGAAGCTGACAGGAGGATCCAGTTGGGTTGGGCAGCGTTTGGAAAACTTCGTCAAGTCTTCTCGTCGCCGATACCGCAATGTTTGAAAACCAAGGTTTTCAACCAGTGCGTCCTACCCGTTATGACATACGATGCCGAAACGTGGACACTGACAGTGGGGCTAGTCCACAAATTTAAGGTCGCTCAGCGGGCTATGGAGCGGGCTATGCTCGGAGTTTCTTTGAAGGATAAAATCAGGAATGAAGTTATCCGGAAAAGAACTGGAGTTACCGACATAGCTTGCAGAGTAAGCAGGCTAAAGTGGCAGTGGGCTGGCCATGTCTGTCGAAGGACCGATGGCCGATGGAGCAGACGAGTCCTGGAGTGGAGACCGCGTATCGGCAAACGTAGTGTAGGACGCCCCCCAGCTAGATGGACCGACGACCTCAAAAAGGTTGCTGGGACAGACTGGATGCGGAAGGCGGAGGACAGGATGTTGTGGCGCAGCATGGGAGAGGCCTATGTCCAGCAGTGGACTGCTATAGGCTGAGTTGATTGTTGATTGAAAATAAAATTAATTTGAAATTAGAATTCTTAGACAAACAAAAATTATTTTGATTTGAAGGGGCCAGTACTGCAAAACGGCAATTTCATAGGTAAAGACCTAATATAATAATGCAATAGAAATACGTTCAGTTTCAAATGAATTGGCCGGTGGGTGACGACAAATTTACATAAATACAATAGTTGCCTACTTTGACTCCGGCATTTTTCCTAGTATCGAATAAATATAGATTTAGAAAATAGATTCAGTTTTTAAAGGTTCCTGTTTAAAAAGAATTATATCGCAATTGCATGTCACATGCCACTTTTACTTCTATTTCCAAAGTAGAGGCCAACACTAATAACTTCTTACTTTTATGAAAACTTCAAAATTAAATATATAAACCGGCGAAATGTGGGTGTACTATGGGTTCACCTCTGCCTAATCTGGAGATCACCAATTGGTTACATTGGGGATCCGTTTAAAAATAATATGACAGTCGCGGGCCGTTTGAAAGATTATTACTAATTAGAAACTATAAGGCGAAAAAAAGTACAAAAGTTGAATACGTTTTTATTCATGCAAAATGTCAGGGTATCGAGCCAGTATTAGGATGTATAGTCATCTAAATATGATTCGTGGCCGTAAGAAATATTTATTTATAGATTTAATAACGACAATAATCATCAATAGATCTCTAATTTCATAATACCCACTGAATCACTACTTATTTCATGATATTTGAGGCCAACTTAAGGAGTTGTTTCGGTGATTGTAATGATAATTATTCTGTGAAGCTATGTTTGTTACGGTTGCGAATCATATTTTAATCAAAATGCTACCTGATATTGACCCGAAAAATGAAAAAAAAAAATTCATTTCGCGGGTTGCCTTGGCTTTAATAAATAACAAAGTAATAAATATTAATGTGAACAAAGAAATTGCTTTACTATACTATGAACTATCTGTCTGAAGAGTTAAGTTGGTGCAAGCTTACTCGTTTTTTTTACCCGACAACGGCTAAGCAAAAGGAGGGTTATGATTTTTCTATATTAAGTTTTAGTTATAACTTTTTCTGTTTACTTAAGGTCCTAAAAATAGGTCGGCGGTCGAAATCCAGACAGCGGGCCGCCATTTGGTGAGTCCTGGCCTGGCCCTGCAGGGAAAACTGTGTGATGCTATGTTGATTTGTGAGTTTCAAATTTTACAACAGTGTTAATATCGATTTGTCTGTAGGAACTGCAATTTTATATACTTTGAGTGCGTCTACGGGACTAACACCAAGAACCAGTACCAAGGCCATGCAAATATTAATATCGTATCACAATTAAACCCAAACTCACAATGCAGCACACAGCCACTGAGCCTCTCGAACCGTCAATACTGTAAGTGGAATAGGTCGTTACGCCACCTCAACGCTCGCTGAAAATCTTGAAAATGGGAAAATACCTACAAAGCGGCGAGACCGACCGACGTAACCGCAATGTAGAATTCTTTGTTAGCGAGGAAGCTGGTAAATAGCTCAAACGGTACTGAGCGTAAGAACTAAAATGTTCCTACTTATATTTTTCGTTTATAGAAGGGAAATACGCCGTTTTGTTATTTAGAGGTCTTCATAAAGAAATGTAAAGCTATTATAACCTAAAAAAGGTCACATAGGTAATGAGGCATAGATTGAATGAGGGCTATTTTTTTTAAATTAGGTCGTAGGTCGTATGGATTTATTAATTGAGCCTATTTTGAGTCTCAAGGTAACAAACAATTATAAGTAGGTACCTACCTAGCTGTTGTTTGATAAAACATGATATATTTGTAGGTTTGGAAAATCGTTCAGACACTTTCTTCAAAGATAAAAATAAAATAGTAAGTAAGTACCTAATTTTATGTAACTCTAAGATGTAACAAGAATACCTCAACGTGGTGTAAAATATTCCAAAAATAAGCGCTTGTTGTGAATAAACTAGATTAACCTTTCACCGAAGTTATATTATTTTTATGTCTCACATAGGTTTTAATATTTAATTTAAATGCCTCGCTCGCGAAACGTTTGTTGTTGGCATTTTTGTTACTTCCATTTCTTAGCGCACCCCTATTCAGGAGGATTTGACACCTCATTTCTCAACAATTGGACCAGCCGTTATGGCGTTAATACTCAGCTGAATTTTACGTTTTGAAACAGTCGCAAAAAGAAAAATGAGCTTCAGTTTTTCATCTAAATGATTCTACGATACAAATTACATTTTTTTCTGTGTAAATTATCAGTTTACCACTTACATACCTAACGTACATTTTTGTTTTGCCCAGAAAATTAAACATTTTGTGAGAATGCCGTAAATTGTGGCTCTCGCTTGGAAAACCGTAGTACCGACCTTATACCGTTCGAAAAAAATTACTAGACTTTTACAGTAAGTAGATAATATTTTTATATGTAACGGTTTGCTGGCTTTGTAAAATTTAATACAAGATATTTTCATAACAGCTGTCGACTTATTAATAAAAGGTAGTACAGTGGAGCATCGATTATTTATCTGAACTAATTGGGGGAACTGTAGTAATTCAGCCATACATATTTATGTACAGGTGAATGAAAACCTTAAATGTTTAGACATATCTTTAACTAGCTTCTGCCCGCGACTTCATCCGCGTCAAATTTTTGCTCCCTTGACTCTTCCCCTCGCATCGAAATGTTTCTGCTCCGCTCCTTTTGATTTTAACGTGATATTATATAGCTTATAGCCTTCCTCAATAAATAGGCTGCCCAACACAAAAAGATTTTTTTAATTCGGACCAGTAGTTCCTGAGATTCAATAAACAAACAAACTCTTCAGCTTTATAATATTAGTATAGATGACAAATAGTTTCTTTCACGCGGTAAATTTAGTTTATCAACTAACGGCTACTTGGGAGTGATATATGAGTACATGCAAGTAACAGTTCGAGACATTTTCGCGTGTATTGTAGCGCGGGAGGGCGTAGTAGGTCGGATAAGCGGTCGTTCGGTTGATCGACGTTCGGATAATCGACGCTCTACTGTACCTACTAGTTTAATTAACCAGTACCTACTGGTCCCACGTAGTGGATTACAACTCCCTCTCACGTAAAGGAAGCCTGTGTCCCAGCAGTGGGTACGTTATAGGCTGATTATGTATGTATGTAATATAATTAAAGCTATATTAACAAAAAATAAAACAAACACATTTTTCAAATAAGTTCCTTCAATACTCGATGATCTCAATACCAAAACCTGTTACGCACAGGTAGATACAGGACTGCTTTGTTGAGGAAAAGTGTTTTTGGTAAGGCACCGACTATCTTTAACCACATTCCTAATTCCATAAAAAAGGAACCAGTAACAACTTTAAAAAAAGACTAACTTTACTTCTTTTAGATAAATGCTACTACTCCATATCCGCTTTCCTAGATGATAAATTTTAGTTGTAAATATATAATTGTTTGATACTTACTTTGATGTTTGAACTGCATCAATATTTGCATGCCAAAGTGGTAGAATGTACAAGGATTCCTTAAATCACATAATGTAATCACCTTATTGTAAATACCTACATTCTGAGCAAATAAATAATATTCTATTCTATTCTACTCGTATTTTCACTGAGATCAAACCTTAGTAGGAACTATCTAGGTATCTAAATCTTGTACACGTGCTTCGTTTTATTTCTTTTGGGACAAAACCACCAATTCGCATGAACGAGTTTAAAACAATTCAATTTTCAATTGTTCGGATTCTAATTCAGACGAAATTGAAGGAAAATTTAGAACAAAATGGAAAATCATTGAGAACTGTTCTTCTTTAGAATACTGTGATCGAATCGGTAGGTACATAATGCATAGCAAAGAAAACGCGGAAATACATGTCTTGGTAAATATATTATAGATCTACGTAGCATCAAGAGTTGGGTTGCGAGTTGTCGTTGGTGCGCCGGATAAATTTACATACACCTACCTAATAACAGCCGCACAGGTTAATGCAAGGTACGCTTGCCGGGGTCGTTTCGTGGATGGGTGACCACTGACCATTCATTACATATCAAGTTCCCCGTGCCTCAACTCCCGGCTGTCATGCGTAGATCTTTGTTATTCGTTATGGGTGGCCAGAATCCCAAAACTCTGATAACCAGTCTTGCTAAGGAGCATCGTATTACCCAGGATTTGGGTTGTGGATGTCAGTTGGACAGCCGCTTCATGTAATTAATATACTGGCTGCTTATAAACAGCTCTCTTCTTGTTTTACCCAAATGCAACACTTTCCTACGAGTGGAAGATGGAGAATTGAATGTGAGAAATAAGACAAAACCTCTCTTTCGCCTTTTTTTGGGGCTGGATATCACTCCTTCACGTCGGCAATATTTTGCCACTTCTAAAGATGTTGCTTTATTTTTGTTTTGTGCTCTTGTTGCTACACAGTTCCAAGTCACTTCCGACTAGATATCTCAACTGCCTAGTCTTTTTTAACTACATATGTTGGGGTCCGCTTCGAGTCTAACCGGATGGAGTTGAATACCAGTAGGTACTTGACATAGAGCGAGTGCCAATCTAACCTCTACAACCCAGCTCCTGGGTAATACGATACCCCTTGGCTTATTAAGGGATATCGTATTACCAAGATGGTCACCCATTAAGGGTTTACCTGATCGATCGACCCGTCCGGCTGTTATTACTTAGCCACAAGCGCCTCTACCCCTATCCCACAAGATATCTATTTTCCATAAAATTAAAAAATAATGATCAATGAAACGATTGTTATTTGTATTTCTTACAATACTAGGCATTTTCTTTTACAAAAGCCTAGCTAAGATTCTGCGCACTATGGACTGACTTCATCGTATCGAATGGCAATCTTTAACATATAAACGACTGAATATTATGGCTGCCTTCCGGCCTGATCCAAAGCGACTTTCATCAGAAAGCCGCACCATCTATTTATTGGGGTCTTCCTGCATTTCATCGCCAAGTATCCAATCTCTCAGTTATCCAAGATTTATGTAGTTCATTATTACCTCATTTACATGACAATGGTGCACGTGGCTCCAAACAGTTCCAAAAAACTTAAAGTCGGTCCCTCTTGAACTTTCGCTAAGGGGAACCGTAAATTCCTTTGTATAATATATGCAGCATTCATTTCGGCATATTGTTTTCTAAAAGTTGTGAAGAGAACAGAAATTGTTCAGCTTTAGAAGCACAATAACCCCGTTAACGTGAGTTAATTTACTTTAGCGAAGTTTTAGTAAAAACTTTGGAAACGGTGTTTTCTTGAGTATGAGTAAAAAAGGTTACGTAGGTAGGTACCTACCTCATTTTTCTTGTGATAGGTGCCTTTATCAATGTTTTCTTTTTGGAGCTGTAAACCCAAACAGTAATATTACCTCATATAACGAGACTATTTAAGGGCCTTGTGGATAAGTAATAACAGCCGGAAAGGGCAATCGTCAGGTAAAGCTACGTTTGCCGCGGTTAGTCCGTGGATGGGTGGTCATCTTTACATATCAAGACCTCTCCGTGTCACGGACAGCACGTTAAAACGTTGGCTGTCATTTGTAGATCTTTGATAGTCGTTACGGGTGGTCAAAAGCTCGAAAGTCTGACCACCAGTCTTACCAAAGTGTATCATATTTCCCAGTTGCTGGGTTGTGGAAGTCAGATAGGAAGTCGCTTCATGTAAAATACTGATATTCAGCTGCATCCGGTAAGATTGGAGGCCGACCCCAACATACTTGGGAAAACGTTAAGCATATGATAATTACGAACCTTTTTAAACAAGTCTTTAGTTAGTTAGGTACCTCATAAATTTTAAATAGAGTAGTAAAGATATTTAATCGTGCATTGTGGTAGGTTATACAAGTCTAGAGTTATACAGGTAGAGTTAGTACCTAATTGAGCATACTGCCTAACCTGCGTGCTGTGGTTGGGAAAATTGTTGACGGTAGATTCAGCCCTTTGTTCCTACCTAATCGTGACGTCACACCCGGCTGGGGCAGTATATGTTTTAGCGGCCACTTGGATGGTGACCAATGTGACCATTTTTACTTATGGAACAGAGATGGTACCAAAATGCGTTTTATTACAATATTTTAATCTTTATAATGTTCGTGAGTTTTCATAATTTTTATTTTCCACGCTATGTGTCGGTGGGAGGGCAGAAGAGGCGCAGTGGTGACGGTAGCGACTTACGATTTGTAGATCATTGTTGCAAACCCAGGCAGGTGCTTTAATTAGTGTAGAATCCTTGATCACCACTCACTGGTTTAAAAACAGTGAAGGAAAACATCGTGAGGAAATCGGCATGTCCTAGAGCCAAAAATTCGAAGACATGTTATATCTATCAACTCGCAGTGAGCTCGCGTGCTGGATTATGGCCCACTCACTCTACAGAGAGGAAGCTTGGGTCACATATGCTGATTCTGCTTATACTGTTCGTGGGAGATCCATCAAAGAGCTTACCCACAACAGAAATGTTTTACTTTTCCTTCAATCATTAATTCAGAAATTTAAGTAAACGTGATCCCAATTTATTCTATAATATATTTAATTAGAAGAAAACCGCATAAGTATAGGTATATCTATTGCACGTGTAAGAAACTTCTTCAATAGTCCCTGGGACTCCGAATGTGGGTAGCAACTGAGGGACCTCTGGCTGTTTTCCTTGCTTATTATATGCTTAAGTTAAACGTAGCTCCTAGCTCTGACCTCCTAGAAACTAATACGTGATTAACATACGAACTTACGTAACGTTTGCATAAACTTTATGTCAACAAAGCATATACCGAAGTATTAACATAATCCGTCTTCATTTAGTCGAGGTACGGTAATCTGGAAAACGACTTAAAGTACAATAAACCGTGTAAATATGCGTGTTAGCAAAATGTTTTCCTATACTTATCACGTAGATTGGAACGAATGTAAATTTTTCGTGAAAAAGCCGTTTGTATGAAAACGGTTTTGACCTATATTAAACGAGCCATTTAGGAAAAGAACTGATACCTATTTCTACGTAATATTTAGGGTCCTTTTACCAAGCCAATCAGTTTGTTTGTAATAGTAATTTTAAAAATAATAGCAATGTTTAATAAACTACCAAGCTTAAACTCTTGACAAAACAACGGTTCCGAATGTCGCGTGCTTTACTAATCTGCTTATGGACTTAAGGTTTTACTAAACTGGGCCATATACTTCTAATTTGTTTTACAAGAGTAAGTTAATAGGTAAAAGTTTAACAAAAAGATTTTATAAGTATATTACTTCTGAAAAAGCGGCACGAAATCTGACAACTTAATTTGAATATGGTAGCTTCGTTTTGATGTATATTCCAAATTAAAAAAATATATATTATTTGAGTATAATACCTGAGTCTATACAGAGAAAAATGGATGTTAGCGAAGTAATTTAATTTGGTATTTATAATAAAAGAATAAAAGGAATGTTTTATAAGGAAACCGAAAGTTTTAATGGCCAGCGTCCGAAGTTCCCGAAGTCAAACCATTGAAGATCAGAATGTACGAAGTGACCCAGCGCAGCTCCTCTGTGTTTGACAACTTGTGACTTTGGCAGCAAAGTCTAAGCATAAACTAAGGGGAAGTTTGATGCTTTAATTAAAATCAACGATGAACTAACAGTGCACGTTTCACCTCACTAACTTCACAGTATTGAACGATTCCGGTGAAACCCTGTCGAGATAAGGAGTACATACTTACCTATCCTTAATTTTGGCCTCAAATATGAGCCAAGTACCTACCTATATATGTTCAGTATTTTTTACGTGAAGCGGTAACAGGTATCAGTTTGACTACAAACTGAAATCTTTTCTTTGTATTTTGGTAGATGGTACAAAACATGACGGTCTCGTAGTTAGTAAACGAGCAATAAAACACGTTTCGTCACGTCAGAGCAATTTGTGTAGCTAAGATAATGCATATATTATGTATGGGGCGGCGACCACGTAATGCCGAGAGCCACCCTTCAATGTAGCTGATTCCACCCTCGGGACTGCCGAGAGGGTCTTTTGTGCTCAGAGGTAAAATATCGGGAAGAGTCATTATAGTTTCAGACTTCCCATAATACATTTCAGAAAAGTAGTAAGTATCTACTTACATCTCTTTAAAGCCGATAAATTACACCTACTTCGTAACGATTTTCTGGTTTTTAACATAGAGTTCTGGTGTAAAAGTATTGGAAGCGGCGAGTCCCATAAAGATCTCTTTTCATTCGTTACTAGAGTTTGTATAGCAGAATTTTTGACAAGTATAGGTACCAATAAGGGTAAGTGCAGCAGAGACATCGGGGCCAAGATGCCTAGGTAAGGAGATACAGACTTAAGACTTATTTAGAAATAAGTAATTCATATTTCTCCTAAAGTGATACTCGTGAACACTTCCATAATGCCGTTATTTCGTTAAGTTATATTGTTACAACAACAGCTCGATTAAAGGGGCTAAACATTTCCTTTCTACCTGTTATAAATACAGAATATTGTATTTAACAAAAGATATTTTCCATTTTCCTTCTGCTTGTTATGAAACCATGAGCAAAATAATCCAATTAAAATAAATAAGTACCTACGTCTATTTGTGAGGAATGAAAAACATCCGAATCAAATTCCTAATGTTAATTAAGTGTATACAAATGTGATAAACACAAATAATTAAGCAACATTGAATTTATTTTTTCGCGTATTTAACCTTATATTTTCGGCAACTGGGTCGTAATTTGGAACAGATTTCAACATACATATAAATTGTTTTATCACGGTCGTATGCATCGTATCACCTTGCGTATAGACTTGGCTGAGTTTTATAAAATCACTACATAAATATTTGTTGTGTCTAATAACTGTAAATGTACATTATGATGCACATAGAAGAATTATAAATCGTGAAGAGTAGGCTGTATTGCCTCTAGTCACACAGCCACCCGTCGCCGCCGCCGCTTGGAGCCTGTGCGCCGTCCGGTCCGTGCTTCCAGTTCGGTATTTATATCCACGTTGTTTGGCTCGCAAGACGTCCTACTTTAACCTCATTAATTTTTCATCTTTTTCACGCGACTCGATACGAGAAAAGATGGAAAAATATCCTTTGAACTTACTAGCGTGTGAGTGAACTAGAAAATAAGTGGATGAAAATAACCTTGTGATTGTCTGTAGAAATACTTTGCCAGGAATCAATGATAAATACTCGTAGATCCAATAGATTTTTATTCTCGCGTATCTTACCATCAAAAAGACCTCAACGACCAAAATCTACATAATTTCTTTTATTCTGTATTTTAAACATACTTTTCATATGTATTTCTTTCCCTTCGATAAAATTCAAATGGGTATAAAATAAAATATTAGACTCTTTGATGCTTCTAATAACAATACGTTTTACGAGGATGCATGGCAGGGTTTCGGTTCGTCCCCTCTCACCCCTGGCATTATTAGTTACTGCAGATACTATTTGAAATTCCTCAGGGATCAGAGGGGCGTCGGTGAAATGAAAACTGGTCATGTGAAAATGCTTTCATTGCTTTTTACGCGTCGCCAGAGGCAATTTAGACGTTGCGGTGTTTTGTAGAGAACAGGGCCCAAGCTCTAGGGACTGTTGCGAGGTGATTCTATTGCTCGCGCTCTGCGGGACCGAGGGCGATTTATTTGCTTTATTGATTCCACAACAAATAGCCGCTTGATATCGATCATTACTAGAAATAAAGTGCAGTAGAAATAGAGTCAGGAGTTTATTTATTTACCTACTTCTTGGTCCATAATTTCTGAATAAAAGATGGCTGGTAAATTGATGGAAGTGAACCACTGTATTGATAATGTAATATGGACAGAAAAAAAAATAATGTAAAGTTTGGGGCGCGGTCAATTGCATATTATAATCACCGCTCTGGGATCTATCCCAAATTCTTTTCATTGCCGTCGAAAATTCAACCAGCCGATGACGAACTCACCGTGAGAATTTAGGTCAAGTGACCTCGAAGTGAGCTGTCATTCCATCTGTTGCTAGTCATTGACACTAATGACAACTCACTTTAAGTTCACTTCACTCATGATACCACGGAGAGATTTTTACAGAATAGCACTACTGGCATTGTTACTTAAACTACGAATTATTCGATCAATCATTATAATTTACTCTCTTTATATTAAGACTTTATCTCAACCTTTTCGACTAATCTTATAATACATTCTCTAATGAGCAAATGACCGAGGAGAATACGGAAAATGGCCAGTTTCTTACAACAAAGCGAACAATGACGGCCGGAAAATAGGAAGGATAAAAAAGATAATTTGTGAGGTAGGTATAGGTAAGTTAAGCCAGTCAAACGTCGGATAATATCGTCGGAAGGCGCTCATGTATTTACGTGGTGCCCGTAGTTGTGTCCCAACCGGGACAGGTGCTATCTATCGCCGTTCCCAGAGCATTACACACCTTCAGAATTTACGATTATCGTGTGGATTCCTCACGATATTTTCCTCCGTACCTAAGATAAATTTATAAGTAAACGAATCTACATAATATACGTATTTGTAAATAAATTACATTATCAATAATCTGCTAGAAAGGAATTCTTAACGATAAGGAAAATAAATTCTTCGAACCGGCCGCGTTATTATGGAAAGTTCGCGACTGTATGAATAAAGCTGAGTGAAAGATATGAAAGGATATGGAAATACGTTGACAGCTTGCGTGATTGTAATTGTTGAAAATGTTCCACGGGTTTATCTCAATTCCAAGAGGGGTGTTTAAGTTTTGGAAATAAAATGGTACTTATTACTTTGTGAAGCTTAGACGGAGAACCTAGTGACGTCTTGAAACTCTCATTTTAATTAATTTACTCTTTTGACATATCAAGTGGGCGTTACTACCTACCCGTCTACAGGATATTAGTTAGATAAAGAGCAAAAGTCGTGGCTTTTACTGTTGGCTCCCAAGTCTCCCAAGGGACCGTGATTGTGGCTCTGTTCAAGTGGGTTCCATAAGAAGCGATTAAAGGATTATTATTTAAGGACAGCCAGGGGAGGATGTGGTCCCCGCTGAATCTCATTTAGTGTTGAAAAGGTAACGGATTAAATCAGATGGAGATGAGCTACAGCAATCATGACGATGACAATGAGTTGGGATGTAAGCAGGTAGGTATGTATACATTACTTATACATTTTACCGTCTATTGTCTGGAAATAAAAGAATGTTAGTAAAATTGTGTTTTAGAACATCACTTGAGTATTTATTACCCTGATTACCAATCGGACAAGCGTATAAACCAATTAAAGCAAGATCCCAACACCTCCGATAAATTAGCCGCTCCGTTGCAGGGGTGTTTAGGTACATCTATTAATGGTAGAGCAGACTATTTAAGAGTCTAATAATAGTTAAAGTAATAGTTATTTGAGAGGGACAGATTAGATGTATCTATCTACCCTCCGATCACACAGTAAATTGAAACTGTAATATAAACTCATCAACGCGGTCACAAATACGGAGCCAACGGCAACCTCATGCGTCTGAGAAAATATCAGAAACATAAATATGTGTAAAAATAAATATACGCAACGACATCAAGTGTAAAAAAAACAATTTCAGAGATCGTTCCAAAATAAACAATGGGTTCAAAAGAACCCCACAGAAAATCATTAGGGTGAAAAAACTTGGGGGACCCCAAACCGAAGCGTGCACGAGCAAGATGAGCAGCCAAAATTTTATTTCATCCCCTTTTTGATAAACAATACACTTACGCAAACATTATGTATGTCGATATTGTTTTAGGGTCTATGTGGTGGTTACGAAAAAGGAATCATTGAGCGCTGTCTATTATTTTATATGCCATTTTGTGGTCAAATTGGCAAAACGTAACAATTATAGAGTAATCATCTGCTTAACTTTTTCCAGTTATGTGGGGGTCAGCTTTTCGGCTCGGCTGAATATTTGACCCAGTGTTTTCCATAAAGCGAGTGCCTATTTGAGCTACACAACCCAGTTACTGGTAATACGATACCGCTTGATCAGACCGGTTGTCCGACTTTTAGGGTTCTGACGACCCGTAACGATGCCAATTATGGAATGGTTAGATTGTCGTTTTAATTTTTGACACATAGGAAATAAATAATTGGACATATTTGGGAATAGAGCATGGTTGTGATGTGATTGGGAAAAACATATAGACAATTATTTAAATAACTATTTCCTATTATTGTAATAAAACTGATAGTTAAAACTTTAAAAGTACGGAACACTAACTCCGCAAGTATGAGTAGCAATTCACTGGTGTTTTATTCTTAGGAATATGTATTGAGTGGGGACTTTGCTTCGCGCTTATTTGAGTATGAAAGAATAACAGAAATAATATGTCAGTTGGTTATTTTCCCGCGTTTATTTCATAAATTCAACTGAGCGAATCTCTGTCATGCTATTCTATTGCCGAATTTCAGGAAAACGAGTTGAAGCAAGATTGTCTTAAAATAAGAAAACTAGCGGAATAAATTCGATTTAAACTACGATTCTTGACTTCTAAGAAAATGGTTTTTGACATGCTATTCGTACCTATTGTTAAAGGAAATCTACACTATTGTTTTCATCAAGAAAATAATGTACTATTTGAAGACAGAAGGTAATTGAATGTCTTTGTCTCTGGCTTCTAAAGAGTATTGGAGCTAGTTACCTCTTTTGAGATCCAGTCATCTGATCTGGCTGAAAGATTCCGTGTAACTGTTGCCAAGATTCATCTTGTTTCACGTTTTTAAAGAATTAACAGTATCGAACAAAATAGTCGCACATTAATTCTTTTGATGGCGGTACTTAACGGTTTCATAAAAGGGGTGTCAAGATGTGCACGCACTTATGAAAATGTGTCATAAAAGTCCATTACTATTATTGGGTATCCCATCCCGCCCTTCTGCGCTTCCTTTTCCGTCGGGTGTGAAATCTAATATATAAAATTCTCGTGTCACAGTTTTCGTTGCCATACTCATCCGAAACGGCTTGACCGATTTTGATGAAATTTTTTGTGCTTATCTGGTATCTATGAGAATCGGCCAACATCTATTTTTCATCCCCCTAAATGTTAGGGGTAGTCCACCCCTAAATTTATTTTTTTATTTTTTAGACAAAATTTTTAATTTCTATTTTTTTATGATACAACATACAAAAACACATACAATCCTCAATTTTCACCCTTCTACGATCAACCCTTATTTTTTAATAGCCATTTTAGTAATTTAATCATTTTTCCTCTCCGGTCGAAAACTGATCAATCGTCATTTAATTAGTTATGAAATTATTTATATGGCAAAACAACGTTTGCCGGGTCAGCTAGTATAATTATATTATTGTTAATAATAATAATACAACGAATCTGGAAACCAGCTATCCGATGTTCATAACAAGTCGAAAAGCCTTTTTACGTGAATTCCTGGCTTACAAACCAACAAAACTTTTCTTTTTACAATACTTCGCTTTATTATTTTACTCCTGAATATTTTTGAATGTTTTACCTTGTTTTTGTGAAATGTAAGAATAACATTTGTGTACCTACATCCATAGTGTTAATTTTTTGGTAGTGTTGTGTTTAGAAATCAATGTATCATTAAACAAGGATAAATAAATAACAAAGAGCG
The DNA here is from genome assembly GCA_932294355.1 of Aporophyla lueneburgensis. NCBI lineage: Eukaryota > Metazoa > Arthropoda > Insecta > Lepidoptera > Noctuidae > Aporophyla > Aporophyla lueneburgensis. The sequence continues at coordinate 10,892,637 of OW028746.1, read as the reverse complement.
TCTAATTAAATAGCTAAAATCGTTTCTCTGAAATTCTAAATCCAACAAAATCCTATTTCATCGTCTCATTATTTTGATACTTAATCACACCCTTAATCAAAGTGAATATTGCATTCGCACTTTAAAGGGGTCCACAATGCGAAAGTGGTATCGAACTGCCCAAAATGATGACAGTTACTCCAACTTCCAAGTTTGCTTTATCTGCACTAATACATTATTCAGATGCAATCCCCTCTCAATTATGACATTCGATGCGTAGGGTCGGGCGGAGGAACAGCAGTTGCATAAATTTAGTCAATTTGACACGGATTGGTAGGAGTCGAGTGGAGGGCTGGGAAATACGGCGCGTGGTTCATTTGGAAAGGTATGAGAATATATGCAACAGAGAGCAATTTATTAAAAACGCTAATTGGACCCCGAGCACGGGTCGGCGCGTTCAATTGACACTGACAGACAAGTTTGAAATGAAACGAGAACGTGTTCAATAAATGTGTTGAGTGTGCTGACGAGTGACAATATTCCTGAAGTTCAGGTGCTGGCGTATTGCTCGCCGTAATATAATTGGAGTTGTATTCTCACATAATTCCCGGAATCAAAAAATAACACGTAGGTATTTATTTAATATTTTCTCGAACTTTAGTTTGACTTTTCCGAGAAAATAAACGAAGTCCGGATTAATTTGGAACCTTGGAGAAACCTGTTGAGTCAATCTACGGATATTAAAATTTTGTTTTTTAACTTATTTATCCCGAAAACTTATGAAAAGTCACGAGCGAAATCATTTAATATTCGATCCACGGGAACAAAGTCTCGGTCACAACACTAGCGTACAAACACGAGCTTATTGTCTGGACATGATCATTGTGTCTTCCGGGTGACATCCGAGTGGGGCACTCGATTAGGAAGAGGGCACATGAGCGGAATCATAGTGGTTCCGCACTACAGACTCGCGCTATTGAGTCACCAGTCACGCCTCGCCTTATTGACCAATCATTATATAACCGCCACGCTTGTAAACCTGGAAGATAGACATAGATGGGTTGCTGTACTTTATATCCTCAATTCTAGGTTCAGTTTCCCCGTACCATTGTAAGCGTGCCCTTTTCGTTGAGCATTTCCGACGTTTGGCTCCCAGACTGGAGCGGGCTGGGGCTGCATTAAAGCGGCTCTTGCCCAATCTGGGGGGTCCAAAAGCCTCCTGCCGGAGGCTCTACACGGGGATCGTGCGGTCCATGGCCCTCTACGGGGCACCGGTGTGGGCACCCTCACTGAGGCTGCGCCCAGCGCGCCGGTTGTTTGCGGCCCAGAGGGTCATGGCCATCCGGTTAATCCGGGGATACCACACGGTCTCGTGCGAGGCGGCGAGCCTCCTTGCCGGAGTGCCGCCATGGGATCTGGAGGCAAAGGTCCTCGCGCACATGTGGGAGTGGCGCGAGGAGGCGAAACGCCGGGGCGAAACTCCGCTGCCGCGACAAATCGCGGCACGGCGGACAGAGCTCCGGTGTGATCTCATGGCGACATGGCGGGTACGATTGTCGCAACCCAGTGCTGGGCACGCCACAATTGCGGCGGTAAGTCCCCTCTTTGAGGAGTGGATAGAGAGGCGCCACGGCGTCCTCACCTTCCGCCTGACGCAGGTTCTCACCGGGCATGGGTGCTTCGGTGGGTTCCTGTTCAGGATAAAGCGGGAGGATACGTCCGGGTGTTTCCATTGCGAGGATCGTCTGGAGGACACGGTGGAGCATACGGTGAAGGTGTGCCCTGCCTGGGCGGAGCACCGCCGTGTCCTCGTGGAGGCGATCGGCGGCGGCGACCTCTCGCGTCCGACCCTGGTGCGAGCCATGGTACGGAGCGAGAGGGAATGGGAAGCCGTCACCTCCTTCTGCGAAGCAGTAATGCTCGCGAAGGAGGAGGCGGGGCGCGTGAGGGAGTGGCAGTCTCTGCGCCCTCACGTCCCTAGCCGCCGCAGGAGGAGACGCCCCGGGCGTCGGGAGTCAATAGCGGACTCCCGGCCACCGTAGGCGCGAGCTTGCGGGTGGCGAGCAATGGGTAGCTCGCCGCCCGGTAAGGACCAAGCTCGGGTCGACGGCGCGCAGTGTTCCACGCGCGCCTCAAAGAGATGTCAGCAGCAGTGTAGGGGTCTACTAGGACCGATGCCTGCCGGGGTCGCGTGATTGTTCGAAAGAGATACCGTGACCCTGGCACATGGGCAACTGATGGAACACGGGTGGGTTTTAGTCAGTAAAAGTCTGACATGCCCTCCCGCTCCGCCCAGAGCGGGAGAAGTCATTTGATGATTTCCCATCCTGGAAAAAAAAAAAAAAAAAAAAGCGTGCCCTTTCACCGGAACATAATTTCGGAACTTCGTATTATTAGAATCGTTCCTGAAGAACCAATGAGTTGGATATCAAACGATTACAGCCAATCACGTCAATCATTTCAGAATAATCGTGAAAATATTTCATCAAGTCGATAGCTTGAAGTTGAACCAACCACGGAATCAATCTCTCCTCTATTTACCAGGAACAATTCCAAACCCAACTGAAAATGCGAAGCAAAAAGGCCAAATAACGTTCTAGCCTCCAGCGGAAGTTCCCTCCACCAGACGCAGTTATGAGGCGGAAAAAGCCGTATAAGTGGAATTGTAGTGTTTCCGCACTACAGGCTCGTTTCGAGCTGATCCAAGACCACTTGACCCATCATTGTGTGCCATCCGTACCAATCGAAGAGCTATTGAAAGCTGTAACGGTCCTCATTAGCCTCATCATATTACGTAGTCGGGCCGCGGAATAGCAGAGCTTTGCATAAAGTATTCCAAGTTGGGCGTAATTCTTGTTTGTGTGAGAGCGCCTAAGATAGACCACTCGGAAAAGTGTTATGACTGAATTAGCTTTTATGCCAGTCTGCCACATTTGTAGTACGCTACGGTAATGGTATTCGAGAAAACGTTTATTTATTATAATGTGTTTTGACTCCTTATATTCGTTCTATTTACTTATTGGAGTATGAGTTACATTATTTAAACACTAGCGTGGAGGTCGAAACATATCCCACGGAAACCTACTACCAGAATAAAAAGTATCATGTGTGTTAATCCAGGTTATAGTCTATCTATGTGCCAAATTTCATTCATATCCATTCCGCCGTTTTTGCGTGATTGAGTAAAATGTATTCAATTTAAAATATTAGTAGGAAATAGGATGCCGAGTGCGTTTACGACCTCTCGTGTTGTAGGCTTTCACAGAAAGTTATATGGAAACAATAAAGGAAACATACATACATTACATACCTATTAGCCAATTTTAATGACACAGACAGATGTGTCGAAACAACAAATGTTACCACAGAACCCCAAAAAAGTACAGTATGGAACCAGAACCCGTATCGATTGTCGCCGAACATTGTATACGTACATCAATGGTGTATCGGGCACAAAGGCCGCAATTGTGACAGATTGCTACTTGTTCCAATTACCAGCCCTGTCCAAGGTTTTATTTAATTCCCAGATCATGTCGTGGCAAACTCGATACACGTATCAAAGGAACGTAAGAGTCAATAATATCATTATTACGATATTGGCATATAATATTACTCACACGATACAGCGATCAAATCACGAATGAATATGGAAATACGTAGTTATGGCATTAACATGTGGCTGATATTACCTACAATGATGGATCCGCAGGATACTGGTCGCGATCATATCCGCAACTCATTTGCAATGCATTTAGATTCATTGAACTCTCGTTCTCGACTTCAATTGTTATTGACGATCGAACACACGGTTATAAACTACCTGTGCGCTAAATTCCATCCAAATCCGTTCAGCCGTGTTTGCGTGATTCAGTAACAAACACCCAAACATAAACTTTCACTTAGCCCGCGACTTCGTCCGCCTGAAATTTATAGCTCATTTTACTCCAGAATAATGTAGCTTTCTATAGGTAAAACATTTTATTTCATCGGTTAACTAGTTTTAGAGTTTATCCATTACAAAAAATATTACGATACAAAATATCTTTCCTCTTTATAATACTAGTGTAGGTGTAGAAATATATGTATTCTATAGTAGAAAGTACGCTAGAAATATTTTTTTATTCATAGCCTTGTCACAACTCAATCACTTCATCTCTGCACTCTCCGAAAATTTCTAATTTCCGAAAGGCCAAACTCACCACAATCCTTTTCGGTTATGCCGCAGTTGGGCAAATAACGTCCCCTGTAATCGTCGTAATTGCGCAACCAAGCAGCCACCCTCCCTCGAAATATAACTATTACGCTTTTATTAAGCTCACGGACCCACCAAAGGGATACTCATAATTTAATTACGACCCTCAAAATAAGTTATTTCAAGTCTGCAGGAATTGCCTCGCTGGTTACTTGGTTGTTTGGTTGAGAAGTCAAAAGCCGTTGGCTTTGTTAAAAAACTATTTTTGTAATTACAACGGGACCCAATTATTTATACTATTCAATTTTATAATAACTTGGAATTCTTATGGAAACTGTAGGTAACTGTTGATTTTCATCTTAGCCTTTAGTTCTAAAGTTGAAGCTTAAATTCAACATGACGGTTCACTACGTAGCTGAAAATCTTTCACTATAATCATAATGTAGAATAGTTTCGAAAATGTGTTTTTTTTAATGATATCTATTAGATCTCTGGAAGCCGCATCGCAAACTGAAATTAAAACTTACAAACTGTTTTAAAACTTCTGTTCCAACTTTCCCGAAAGAAAAAACAGCGTGTTCCGGCGACTTCGTCCGCCTTAAGTAGTTTATTCTACTGCTTAATTGTAAAAGTAAGTCCAAACTTTTTAACCCTTAACTTGACAACGTACATCGTACTGTACATACATTAAAAAAAATATTTCTTGTTACTACTGGGAAAAAAATCGTTCTGTTTTGTACCAATATATTGTCAATTATAGTAGAATTGGTAGAAAATTATTTCACTATGACAACACAATAAAACACATGTCAAAATCAAAATGTCCGCAAAGCAACAAGCTGTTCGTGTGACACGAGTAAAGTGTTTTATTTTTTTTTATTAAACTTTTTGTCCCATACACACTTGTTTCCTCAACTCACTTTAGACATTGGCAGAATAGTCGACATCGGCTTTACTTGCCATTTCATAAAAATAGAATAGAAACTTTTTGTCTCGAGACTTGGCAATGATTTGTGTGTGCTTTGATGTTAAGTATATCCAGAATTCAATTAGTGCATTTTTACGTAGCTACCTAAATACTAACTCATGCTTTTGATTGAAATAAATGAATGTACATCGCACTGCACGCTGCCAATGACACGCTGAAGTACTGACCGTAAACTATGGTAACCACACTGTACATTGCCAGGTTTACGAATTATTGGGTTTTCGATTGTTTTGGCAGTATTTGCTCGTTTGTTTTTTGTAACGCTTTGCTAGAAGGTGTTTGTTTTGACTTTTGTTTTCTGTTTTGCCTGCAGAATTTAAAACTAACTCGTTCGCACAAAATCTTGGCTTTGGTTCCTGCAAAAAATGCATGTTCTGAGGGTAGTTCTTCGTCCGATGAAGAAACCAATGTTTATATACCACCTTCTCCAGATTCTTCTGATCCACCTTCGCTAGCATCTTCGCTTGAAGCCCTCAATTTACTAGATAGTTCGACTGACTCTAATAAAGAGCAGAATGAAGTCTCAATAAGTGTACCACTAACGCCAATGTTCGATGAAGTTTTTCCATCACCGACTACGAGCAACTACAACATTTTACCTACACTGAACTCCATACAGTCTTTACCAACCCCTACCGTTCAACAACCGTCTCCTCAGCCCGGCACTAGCCGACAGCAGCAGCCACTAACCAGATCTAAGCGTAAAAAGACAACAAAGAATGCAGTGACCAAAAAAGTTAAAGTCAATAAATTTGTTCTAGATTATCATTGGTCCAAAGCAGTATTTCGTCATAGTGCTTGTCTTGAAGAAAACTTATACGACCTACATCAAACAAATATTGATACAGCACTGGATTATTTTTATTACTTTTTTTCACCTGACATAATTACTGACATTGTTCTTAATACAAATTTATACTCAGTGCAACAACTAGGGCGATCTGTACAGTTGACAGAAGATGAGATAAAGAACTTCTTAGCCATCCAAATGTTGATGGGTATAGTGCAGATGCCAGCCTATACAGATTATTGGGCTAAAAGGACAAGATACCCTCTCATAGCTGATCTTATACCTCTCAAAAGATATCAACAAATACGTCGGTATATTCACTTTGCTGATAACACCTTAGAAGACTCAGACCGTTACTTCAAAATTCGTCCCGTTATGGAAAGAATACGACAAAACTTTTTGAAAGTCGAAGAAGAAGGAAAATATTCGATTGACGAGATGATGATACCTTATAAAGGTCGTAAAGCAGGTAAAAGAAAGCAGTATGTAAAAATGAAACCTAAAAAATGGGGTTTCAAGAATTTCGTGCGTGCGGGAGTCTCGGGTATTATATACGATTTTCTTCTTTATGGTGGCGATGACACCTTTCGTGGACTGAAATTTAGGCACAACGAAGTTTCAATTGGTTTGGGGGGCAAGGTAGTGATTGCATTGTGCAAAACTATAACGCAAAAACCGGCCATTGTTTACGCTGATAACTTTTTTATGTCACCTGAACTAACGTATATACTGCGTGAAGAATACGGGATTCTAAGTCTCGGTACTATAAGGACTAATCGTCTACGAGGCTGTCAGGAGTTATTGCCAACTGACCAACAAATGAAGAAGAAGAAACGTGGTTCTAGCGCTCAAGCTGTCTGTAATAAAAATAAGCTGGCGGTGGTAAAGTGGAACGACAATAAGGTCGTTACACTTATTAGCTCGTATATAGACTCGCACCCTATCGAAACTATCAAGCGTTACGATAAAGATGAGAAAAAGAAGGTACACGTAGAATGTCCTCAAATTGTAAAACATTACAATAAACACATGGGAGGGGTGGATTTGGCGGACATGTTAATATCTTTATATAGAACCCCCTTCAAAAGTCATCGTTGGTACCTGGGAATATTTTCACAACTTATTGACATGTGTATCAATAACGCTTGGCTTTTGCATAGACGGGATGGAAAAAATATTATGTTGAAGGATTTTAGATTTCAACTGTTCGAAGGATTGACTAAATCAAATAGAACAGTAAAAAATATAAACGTCACAGAAGACACAGGCGAGGATCTAAAAATCCATAAACCAGTCTCTGTTCGTCCAACAGACAGCGTCTGATTCGATGATAAGGGTCATCTCCCAGAAGCAGGGGATGAAACAATGCGTTGCAAGTATTGCAAAAGTGGTAGGACAACTGTCTTCTGTATAAAATGTAACGTACATTTATGTTTTGTTGTGGGAAAACAAAAGCGTAATTGCTTCCGTAATTTTCACACAAAATAATTAAGTTTTTTTTTGTATTTTCTCGTTTTCATTCAAATAAATAGATAATAAATATTAAAAATGTATTTCATTATCAACCTGGCAATGTGCACCACAATGTACAAACAATACAATGTCAACATTTCGCCATAATTGGCAGTGTACATTGTGATGTACATAGATTTTCTCGAAACCTAGGACATCTAGATTTTTATTTTTATTTTTTTCGTGTCTTTTAATCATAATTAAGGCCAAATATATCAATAAAGTACATTTTTTCAAGTTTTTTACTTCCTGCCAAGTTAAGGGTTAAATAGCAATTTGCGTGAAGTGGGATGGATTTTAATAAACTTAGTGAAATAAATAAACAACAAAATGGATGCTTTTAAGAAGTGACGCGTTATTATCCAATAATGCTTATAATTTACAAGCATCCACAGCTTAATTTATTATGCATGAGGAACACCAATATTTAATGAAAGCAAATGGGTTACTGGCCACCGAAGTCAACTGGCCACCGGCGGCGAATGGCGTGAATAACGCTTCCCCGAGGGAACACCGTCGCGTTGCTGACCTTGTTAAATTGATCAGGTTGCCCACAAAATGCCGGAACCCGTCAACGCCTTCACACCTAAGTATTTAGTGACAAATTTCCATGTAAATTACGGAGTCGGTCGGGATTTTGCATATTGTGTGTACGATTCCGTTTTGTGAGGCATATAACGTGACACAAAGCAGGAAGGGGTCCCTGTTGGTCGTGTAAAGTGTGACCGTCACTCACTTGTTTGTAACAAAGTTCAAGCACCATTTGCTCGAATTTTGGGAACACGAAAACGTTTGTAGTGGTGTTTTCCTTTTGGATTTGGATTAGGTACTCACTCAACTTTAAAAGTCGCTTTGCCGCATATGTTCCTTAAAACATTTTCTAAAGAAATTATAAAGACAAAACGCCAAAGGCTGCACTGTTATTCTTATATTTTTAGCTACGGTAAAGATTCGTTGGGAACTCTAAATTCACACTTAACCGGTTTTTATTTTACGCTGAGATCTCCGCCTCTTCTGTTTGGCGTGGCAAGAGCTCGACTCATTAAAACTGAGTGCCCAATTTATTTCATTTTTAGTATGAATTCTCATATATTTCGCCTACATTTTATTTACGGCTCAAAATATTACTTATAACTTTTCCACGCAAATAAAATTCTACATTTCCACTTAGTGTGTTTACAAAGTACGAGTAATCTTCTCCAAAATCCCAATACAGGAACTCTCTGAATAGGCAAGAAAAAAACAGAGAGATTTACAAAAATATTCCTGAATACCTCTAGACACGGAAAGAAAGGGTTTTTGAAATTGTTATCGCTAGTTCAAATAGATTTCATTGTATATTCAACAGAAGCCATGTTGACGCACAAACAAACCGGCTTATTTTCATATACGCCAGACTAGTAGGTAAAGGGAAATGTTATTAGGGATAATAGGAGTCCGGCGAGACCCTTTAGTCGGGGTAGACAATAACCGTTTCCTCTTCAATATTGCTCTATATATAGCAACCTGGCGGCTCGCGACACTGACACGGATTTATATAACAACCAGAAATACTCCCACATTCCCGCCTGCAAATATCATTACAACTTCTAAACGAATGTAGTCGTTCTAGTGAAGATTAATCAGAAATACTATTTCTTAATGTTTTGAGGAAATGTTAGTAAATTGTGGAACTTCCATTAATGCTTACATCTCTGGTTAAATTGTTAGATTCGCCCAAAGGAATTCGGTTATTACGACGTTCCGTGCCAACCTATTTCTCACGACAGTATCTGCTTATTCATTTTTACTACACATGGCTTCAAGATGTACGCTTGAGGTTTCCTTGACCTCTCCGTACAACAAATAGGAACTTTACATGTTTCAAACATAAATCAAAGTATAGTGTAGCACAGACAGTTAAAATGAGCTGAAAACACATTTGTTAAAGTTAACGATGCGCCATCGGGGCAACTTTTTTCTACTTAGTGACTCTCTAGGCTCAGATTTAAAACAATATTTGTTCATATATCTGTTCAGTCGATTGCTTTTGCAGACTGTTCCAATTTAATATGAAATGTAATCTACTCAGTTTTGTGAAAAAGCATCGAGGAATGTATTTAATAGGGTTAAGAATGTAATAAAGCTTAGTAGCGAGTAAAAATACAAATACCTTTATTTTGGTATTATAAGTTAGTAATCACAGGGCGACTTATGTATCAATAACTAATAGAATAAGATTAAAATCTTACTTATTTCTACATGGGAATCTCCGTACATCTGCGACGGAACGGGGAAAATCGAAAGAGATATCCGAATTATAGATAAGTTGCATTTTATGTCGACCACTGCTAGCCCGCGGTATCGGGCCTGTCGCCAAAACGCATTTCAGTTTTCCACCCCTTTGGAGTCGAATTTCAAAAATTGTTTCTTAATTGTTGCTTACATTACAAGAAGGGTGCACGAGAATGTTGTTTCAAACGAAGGGTTGTTTGTTTGGAGCTCAAAGATATACATTAAACATACGATGAAACGCACGAGTTACAAGTTACTTCTTCTCGAAAGAATTTCTAACTCCGGCTCTTCCTTGTGTCTTTAAGATAAATTGTAATTTTGGTCGAATTGATATAAAGCGAATTTCCATCATTTGATCAAGCTTGATCATAATATGGAAATTAGATTAGAGGGAATCCGCTGGATTCGTCGATGTGGCTATTCCGGTAGGAATTGGAAGTCTATATCCGTAGTGGTCCTCTTTCAGTTGAATCGATGATGATCAACGTTGAAATATCTCAGTTCTTACTTCCTACTTTTAATTACAAATTAACAAAATCGGTCGAAGTGGCGGAGCTTAGGGGAGGCCTATGTCCAGCAATTTAATTGTAAACGTATTATAAAATTAAATCCCATCGGCGTGCTGTCTGTCTGCATGAACGCCATAAACTCAAAAACTGCCGAACGGATTATCACACAGTTACACCGAAGGACGGACTGATTTATGAGGAAGGTTGAAAGAAAGAAAGAAAGAAAGAAAATACGTTTATTTGCGGTAAATATGACGCAAAGAAAAATAAAATTGAAATACTACAAAAATATAAAAAAGCTGGGGAAAATATGCGTCACATCCACGCAAAACGGCCATCGCTCAGCATAATACTGCGACTCTATGCGAGACAGAGCCCCAGCTCTGGTAAAGCAGCTGCAGCAGCTGTATAATGCGTAAAGGTTTTGTGTAAATATGGCTGAGATATGACGATGATTATTGGATGTCGGAAAAGATCATGCCGACTGGAAGCTAAGCTAAGAAAGGCACACAAATAGTTTAATCCTGGATTAAAACAAAGGGTACTTTAAGGGGACAAGTCCATGTAAAGTTTTCAAAAAATCGTTTTTTTTTTCGATAATCTGAAAATATAGTATGTTGAGCGTGTTCTGATGAGAGGAAAAAGAAAAATCTCGAATATTGACGAGGCCGGGCCGGGCCGGGCCGGGCCGGAGTGCGTTTTATAAAGTAGCGAGCCAATTAATCGGAGAGCTTCAGGTAAAAGGTCATCAAAATAATTTAAAAAATGTAAGTTTAAAATTGTTGTCACGTGTCCATGTGGTAATAAAATAATAAATTCAGGACCTTTTATCAACAACTGATTTGAAATAAATCGGTAAGTAACTAAAACTGGTCATTTTCCTGTTCTAAAACTTTAAACGCGATTATCTCGAAACTGTATTTTAAAAAACTGCTCGTGTTGTAACTCAAAAAGTTATCGACCGATTTGTCTGAAATTTGGTGAGGCCTTTCTCTATATTATTATTGGAAGGATAAACCTAAAATTTCAAATATTTTGCGTTGATAAGATACTTTTTTGGGGTCAAAAATGTCAAAAATAGCCCCAAATTCTGACTTTTTTTTCAAAGGCTCATTTTATATTGGATTTTATACTTTATTCTAATTTTAGAGGTTTATCCTTTCCGTTAATATGTCCAAAAAAGAAAACACATAATTTTTTTTGATTCAGTTCAATGGTTGAAGAATGATATATAGAGCAGTTTGGGACCTCGCGTCGGAGGCAGTAGACAAAAAATTTTCCTGAGCCGCCATTTTGAAAGGAAAAAATATACTTTTGTACTCTGGAAAGGTTCAATAAAGTTCTATTAAAGTTTAAAAATAATAAAGTTATTTTATCACCTTTAAAAATATTTTTTTTAAATGATCGATTTTAAGGCTTTTACATGGACTTCCCCCCTTAAATCCCGAAAGTACTTTACCGTGGGATATTTTCCGCATCCACGAAGCCGCGGGCAGAAGCTAGTATGATGGCGCCACCGTTTTCCGGCGACCAAACTTAGCGCCAAATTCACGCGCCAAGCGACGGACTGTGGGGCGCAGTGCTGCCATCTGCACCAGACCGGATGTTTGAACGTGCAGGCGAGTGATTGGCAGTCTGCATCGGCTGACGTTACTTCGGCGGGAGAATACAAAGTCTTTAAAAGACCCCGAGCTCAGAGGACTGGGCTCACTGGTTGCTTACTCTTCGCCATAGAAGCAACACTAATTGTTTATCATTGTTTTAATTATTGTAACTAATCGTAAATTAAAAGTGATTATTGCCTATTTATTTAGTACTTTAAATAAGAGTTCTTATTTAAAGTAGCATTCCCTTACATACATTTTACTCCTTTCCCTTGTTACGCTAGGATCAGCTGCCAATCTGACCAGTAGAGGTAATTAGTATTTTACACGGACCGTTGTCACCGAACTGCCACAACCCAATTACTGTGACATAAGCCAAGCCTAGATATCCTAAGATTAGACAAGGCAGATTATTAGATATTCGGCTAGTCCGTAGAGACTGTCCTTGTATTCGCAAGATTAAACGTGGACGAAAGAATTAACTCTCTTCGACTCAAAAAGGTCATGTTTCATTTCATAGTTACTTTCAACATACTGATAGTGTTTGACAGGCTTTCATCAGTTCAACAACATTAATTAAATTTACTTTATTTATGGTAGGTACTATTCTTATCCCATTTCTTCCCGTGGGTGTCGTAAGAGGCGACTAAGGGACTTACTAGAGAATGGGCAGCAGCGTTCTGTATGCATTTTACTACCATACTGCGATGGCCAACCCGCCTGCCAAGCGTGGCGATTATGGCAAAGTCTCCCAATTTGAGGGAGGCCTATGTCCAGCTGTGGACGTCTTTCGGCTGAAATTAATGATAATGACTTTATTTATGTCGTTGAGCATACAAATTTTTCGAATATATAAAGCAATGTATAAGCAATATCCTTCAAAAAGATTCAGATTGTGATTCAAAGTGTCTTACGAAATTAAAGTGCTGCTCATATGACGGTAAGTAGAATCGACAGAACGTCACTACGATTCTTGATGTACGAAGGTGGTTAGGTGGACAACGGTAGAGGTGCATGTTTAAGGGAAGATCGTAGTTCAAAATATGATCAATATATTAATGCATATAAACATGCATATTGGAACAACACATATACAGAAACTCATGCCTTCTTCCCATGGGAGTAGGCAAAAAGAGAAGAACGTCACTACGCTGTGATCCTTTCTTACTTCTTTTGCCTCGTTTACGTTCATACATCTGGTCATACACGCACGCCAGTTGCGAGTACTACGCACCTGACCTTTCTATTCTGTTCATCATCTGCCTGGCCTTTTCCCGACTATGTTGGGGCCGGTTTGCAGTCTAACTGGATGCAGCTGAGTACCAGTATTTCACATGAAGCAACTGCCTTTCTGAACTCCACAACACAGGTACTGGGTAATACGATACCACTTGGTAAGACTGGTTGTCAGATTTTCGGGCTTCTGGCGACCCGTAACGACTTCTAAGATCTACGAGAGACAGCCGGGACCAACGGCTTAACGAGCTTGCCGAGGCACGGAAGGGTCTTGGAATGTAAATATGGTCACCCATCCACGGATCAACTGCAGCAAGTTTAGCTTAACCTGAACGATCAACCCATACGGCTGTTATTACTTAACCTTTCTGATCTGTTATATTCTAATATTAAAGCTGAATAGTTTGTTTGAACGTGGTAATCTCTGGAATTAAAAGTCGGATTTGAAAAATCTTGTTGTATATTATAGCCACAATCACGATGAAAGGGACTGGCTATTTAATATCGCGTTAAAACCCTTAAGTGCCGAGCAAAATAAAAAATCGGAAAATTAACGCAAACTATTTAAAAGGGCGGGCGATGGGATACGACTTGACGGGTTGGAGTTCAAAATTTCACCAGAACGAAGTCGCGGGCAGACGCTAGCCAATAAGGTCACTCATTATAGTGACCTTCTAGGGTGTCAAAAATTAATTGAAACGGCGAAATGAAAGAAAAGTTTCTATAATTGACATTCAAGTGTACAAAGGACCGGTCCGGTACCGTGTGGTGCCGGACGTAAAGAATAACACCACCCTATTTCTTCCCGTGGGTGTAGTAAAAGGCGACTAAGGGACTTACTAGAAAATGGGCAGCAGCGTTCTCTATGCATTTTACCACCATACTGCGATCGCCAACCCGCCTGCCAAGCGTGGCGATTATGGCGAAGCCCCCCAAATTGGGGGAGGCCTAAGTCCAGCAGTGGACGTCTTATGGCTGAAATGATGATGATGAAGTGTATAAAGGAGCTTGATAAATCAAATGAAAGCATTTTTCAGCAACAAAGAATTCCCGGTGCGGTGTGCTGTGAATTGCTACGATACTTTACAAAGTGATATAAACAAAGATGCCTAGCCTGTACTTCACCTCCAAGAGTTTTATTACGAACACATTTATCGAATATTGAGTTGAACGGAATGATAAATTGTCCAATATTTCAAATAATTTATTGTTTGCATTGAACTAGTTTAGTGGTCGATATTGTTTATTCAGTATGGTCTATTGTACTTAATGGTTGTGCATTTGTATCTACTGGTTAAATTATAACTTGCATTTATATAGGGTCAAATTAAATTAGATGGCAATGTTTTAATCTCGTGTTGGGTACGGATATCGTAACTTGTTTCATTACGAAAACAAAAAAAAACATAATTCGATGGGTCTATGCCCGTTATCGATTCTGGTATGTTTCGTGGAACTGAGATATTTTTACAATTTCAAAAACCTATAACAATCTTTTGGTCGCCTAAATGTACAGGTCACAAAGTCATTTTAAGTTTTGAACTAAGTTCGAATAATGAATAAAAATGTTTTATTCGTTTTCGATACCGCTATCTAACATGTGGGTAAAGTATTGCCAGTTAATTTTGTTTACCCTGTATTATACCTGTTTATCAGTTGGTTAGTTTCCAAAACCTTCAGTGGACGTAGTCGACCTTCATTCATAAAATCTAACACAACAACTTTTGTTATGAAACATAACTGTGTTCTTAGTTTGTTTAAAACACCATTAGTGAGCTCAAAGCTATTTTGGGAACAAGTCTTTAATAATTCAGCTACTCGGAAGGTCTATTTTTTATAACAAGACAACTTTTATCTGCATAACGACAGTTTCCGAATGTCGCAATATTGGAATCGTATTTATTTCCTTCACGCTACGTTACAGATGGGAGTTCAGGATATAATACGATTTTCATGACAAAATGTTCCAGACACGCACATGACGAGATCAACCTTTTGTCAGAGAGCTAACGATAGGAAACGGAAGTCGTCTCGTCTACAGAAAGATAAATAATTTACGTAATATATCATTCATCGCGTTGGATTTGAGGGGAATATATTCATATGTGGGGACGCAGGTTTATGTTAGCTCGTCCCCACTTTTATGGAGCACAATATTTAGTTGATTGTCCGTGGGTTATGGCCTATGACGTCATAGAAAATCAGGGATTCGTATCCTTTATTGCGAGTTGTGTGTCTAATTTTAGATCAGTGGCTCCCAACCTTTGACCGGCTTTTGAAGGTTGAATAAAATGTTATCAAAACTTTCAACATACGTAATCATTAAACTTATTTAATCCTGTAGGCACCACCTATTTATCTAGCTGCGTGTATGCGCTTGAATGCCCAATAAATTGATAAAAATGTTAAAACATTTCGCGCACCATATTTTAGCTCACGTAGAGTACCGTTTAGGATCCACTGTCTGGGATAAAACAGTAAAAATATTTTCAGTGTTTTGTTTTTTTTCGTATTTTTGTTTAACGTGCAACAAACTCGTCACAGCGGGTTTATATAACAGAAAACATGCTAACCATCAATTCCAATATGTTCTGAAACACAGTTTTCACATAGCATCTATGCTGTGTACGGTCACCAGAAGAGGAATCAATATTTAATTTTATTTATTTATCTAATTAAATTACATTCAAAAACATCCATCAGTTTCTTACCAAACTTCAGCTATTTCCAACGACCCTGGATACTTATCACTTTTGGTTACTCTTTGAAGTCACTTTTCAGCTTTTCAGGCAGAGATTGATATACCTACAGTAAGTAGGTAGTGGAGTTTTGCGAGCCAAATGAAATAAGAGCTTGTAATGTTCGTTTGTTTACTCGCCATTAATGTATGAGCAGGAAGTTTGAAGGGTCGCATTACAATTGGAGACGCAATATCGCAAACATCGGTTGTCTGTGGTGTTTCTTCGTAACGTAACACTGACGAAATCGAAACGAAAACAAGTGAAAACTGGATGAGGATTACTTTCCTTTAGCCAGAAGAGTGATTGAAGTAAGTACCTGTTTTTTTTTGCGAAAAGTATTTAAGAGTTAACGTTGAAAATTAAAAAAAGGTTTGTTTTGTCTATTTCCTGGCTGAAATAACAATGACCGTTTATAAAAATAAAAAAATGAAAAGATAGAATCAACCAAATTATTTTATCACTTTTAAGTTTAGCAAAATATTAAAAAAAGAACAACTGTTGTTTATATAAACAAACATTATTACGTTTAGTATTCTTAATGTTAAATAAGGATAAATATTAGTTAGAACTAGAGGAGGTTCTTGTCAAGATGAATCAAAGGAGCCCTATCTAGATGCGTTTTATTACAGAGTCCCCATGGCCGCTTTCTGGCTCCATCATCAGATCAGTTCCTAGTCATAGTCATATTCTATTGTCATCCGATTTACATATGCTTGCAAAATTTTAGCTCAATCGGAAACCGGGAAGTGAATCAAATTTAACTTGCAAGATTTCGTTACACACTTCGGTATATGTAGGTGAAAATAAATAAGAGCTTGTAAATCGTCATCCTTTTCCAGTTCTTCCGATTCCTTTTTCAATACTAAGTAGTTGTTCAAATTGTATTTTTTTTTAATACCTATCTATTGTTTAAAATACCCGGTACATATTGATGAAACGTAACGTGTCATGTAACACGTATTGAAACAAATACGCATAGTTACTGAACACAATAAAATGTAACAATGTTGTTACATTTCATGTTGCATTGCATACGTTTGGACGGCGGTTTATTACGTTTTATACGTTTCGTCAGTTATTTCGTGTTTAAAATTCAAATATTTTTCATTTGTAGAACAGAACACAAGTAAAATAATAAATGTCAATATAAAATAGAAAATGGAAATGCTATAGTCGTGCCGTCAAAGGCACATATATCATTTCTTATAATAATTTCTAATTAATCAGTAATAAATACAACAAAACATTCAAAATAAATAAATAATAGTTTAAAAAAACACGCTTCCATAGAAAACCAAACTAAAAAGTCGAAAATAATGAAAAAAAGCGTGGGGTGCTTTTCAAGGTAATTTTTTTTTTGATATCAGGCACCCCACGCTTTTTTTTCATTATTTTCTACTTTTTAGTTTGGTTTTCTATGGAAGCGTGTTTTTTAGTTTTTTTAAACTATTATTTATTTTCTATTTTTTAGGGTGTTTCGAATTTTGAGACGTATGTCAGCGTAGTTTTCAAAGGCAGTTTTTTGCTGTCCTGGTGACCGGGACCCTAGCAAGGATAATGGCACAAATTTATAAAATTATAGTATTGTCATCGGTCCTCGATAAGTCTACAGAGTTTAAATTTAATCTAGTCGATTAAAGTGGGTCAAAATCGCGCTATAAGGAGTCGGTTACAAGCAAACATACAAACATAAAAACAAAGAAACATACAAGTGAAGCTAATATAAAGCGTGTAAAAATAGAACTAAATGTCAATAAATTATAATTTGTCGTGTGTTACGTTTCACAAATTTGTAAATTCTGTTTGAACTTTGCTGATACTTATAAAGTTATATATAAGTAAACTTGATGGATTGGTATAATAATATTATCAGATACCTTGCTTCCCAAGTATCTTCTTAAGTAATTGTTTGCACGAGTTAACAGTGATGACTTTCATTTAATTACCTGTGTAAGGGTGAGGTGTCGAATTGATTTATCATTGTATATATTTTTCCATTTACGGGACATTAATCGTAATTATTTTAACTACTTCAGATGGTTTATGGTTCAACAGATCACTTAAATTATTTTTTCGGTCAATCAGTTTTTTTGGTTTTTATGGTTTGAAATCTATGTCTGTATTAGCTAAGTAACAACAGCCGCAGGTGTAAGGGTCCATCGGTCAAGTTAAGCTTCCATGTCAGTGGATTTTTACATTCTTCCGTGCCTTGAAAAGCACGTTAAGCCGTTGAGTCCGTCTGTCTTTCGTGGATCTTTAACAATCGTTACGGGTCGTCAGAAGCCCGAAATACTGACATCCAGTCTTATCAAAGATTATCGTGTTACCCGTTAACTAGGTTGTGGAGGTCAGATAGGCAGCCACTCCATGTAAAATACTGGTATTCAGCTGCACCCAGTTAGACTGGAACGGCTACACGAACTTAGTTGGGAAAAGACTCCGTAGATGATGGTTCTATGTAACTGCCTACCTTGGTCTCATGTAACTTGGAATAATGGCAATAAACATTTTTCTGCCATACATTTATCATTTTCTTATCGGTCGTTGATAGCTTTCGCCATTGCATATAATATGCTGAACGTTGCTTTTGTAGCTAATAGGCTAACTGCATCATATGAGGCTTTAAATTACCAAGTGCATTGACTCGAACAGCTTGCGAATATAATTGATGGCAAGAGTGTAACGTGCGTGACGCGTTAGCCTAACATAACATTATCGTATGGAACCCGAAACGCACGGAGCCGTTCTAGAGCTAATTAACTAATTACGTAACTAACGTATTACGGTTGTGCGGTAATTGTCACAGTAAACTTTGCCAAGCAGGTGGGTAATTGTATTAGTTAAGACGCTGAACTTGTCAAACAGTTAAAGACGCTGTTACGGGCTAATTGACCACCCGACAGTTCAATAAATATATAAAGAAAGGCACAGAAAATTGGATAAACAATGGCAGCAGCTAGCAAGTAGTTAAGAATCGGAATCAAAGAAATACCCGTAGCCTGGTACCTAATCCGTACAACAAACAGGCTATTGAGAAAAATAACAATAGAAAACTTCAAACCAACGAAGTCGATTATAAAAACATTTTTACAAAAAGAAAAACATCCGACTTCCTTAAAAACACTACAAAGTGAAAAATAACTTTAATTTCGGAAGTCGGTGTCTTAGGATTTTTATTATAGTTTTTGCCACCGACTTCCGAAATTAAAGTTATTTTTCACTTTGTAGTGTTTTTAAGGAAGTCGGTTGTTTTTTTTTTGTAAAAATGTTTTAATTTTAAAATTTTTAGTTATAGTAGATCTACCCCGCACTAATTCCAAACAAACAATGCATATTTATGCGATAGCAGAAATCGCGGTTGATTTGGTGACATTTTTTAAAGAGTTCCGGTGTCTGTCTCCGGAAGTCATCATCAGATCTATATGAAACTTATATGGGACCATTTAGGAATATACCCCTTTAGAACAAAAAAAGAATTTTGCAAATCCGTTTCAATATGACAGAGTTATGGCCGAACATACATAAAAAAAATATATATATAAACATCCGAATTGATAACCTCCTCCTTTTTGAAGTCGGTTAAACTATAAAAGAAATGAACACATGCAAGATTGTCATTCTGTAAATCTGCAGTAGGCAATAGAAACAGCGATCAACACTCGTTTTCAGTCCTTCTTTCAGCATTTGAAATCATAATGTTACTTGTAAATGCGGCTACCACTATATAACTATCGTATAGTTTCCGAGAAGCCGACAACAATGCTAGAAAGAAATACCTACGTGTATTTTCCCCAATGCCACATTTTAAGACCTTTTCTGTTCTGATATGTATCTCAAAGAATTAATCAGCGTAACCCGTGAAGGGAGCCGCTCGGGACTCCATTTTTTCCTCTATTCCTAGCGCAAATATCGTTATTGTATGTAAAGAGGCCGATTCTTACTCGCAATATATATCAATGTCTTATACGCTTACACCTACGTCGAAAATCTTATAACAAAAGATAAAAATATTAGAATGTTCAAGAGAAAGTGTTTTTCTTTTCTTTTGCATGAGTAGCAGATGTGTGCCAGTATATTGTATTAAACTTTACAAAGGTGAACAGGTAACGATTCCCGACCCATTTATAGCTTCAAAAACGATTCCGCTTAGGACCTTGATTGGATTCCCAGACATACCTATTTAGAATGGATAAACATAGCAACGCGTACAACGAGACTCGCAATTTCCAAAATGACAATGCACTGCACTGTTTTTAAAATAAGAAAAGCAGCCTAGACTAAACTTTAAAATTATTTAGATAGCATCGTCTTAGAACACTTGAAGTTCGTGAGGCGAAATTGAAACATCAAGCTAAACGGTTGGAACAATGTGACGGTAATATATACAGGTCTGCGCTCTACAGCTGAGAAGAATGTACAATTTGTATGCAAAGTGGCCGATAGGCTGTTTATACGGAATACAATATCAAAAAATGGCGACCGTAACTATTTACATGTATTAGCAGTATATTCGGCTTGTTCTCGGTTTGGGCGTGGGGATAGACAATATATATTCGTGGGAACAATGGAAGGTGCGTAGGTACTGACCACAATTACCTCTGTGTCATCTTGTTTTATAAGTCTTTCATCTTAAATAGTAAATGAAGGCGTAAAAACCATGATACGAATTTACATAATTCGCAAGAAAAGAGAGGACAGTGACAATTTTGTTTGGCTTATCCGTACGGCGCAAACGTACGGATAAGCTAAACAAAACCCATTAGATATAATTAAAAGTAAAAAAAACTACATTTGCAGTGTCCTTCCTCGTTTACCTGGAATGGAGTTTCCAAGAACCCACATGTCTAGATTTAGATAATAAATAGCTGTAGGACAGAAACCTTTTAACTAGAATCCGATTCAACGTAGGTGTTAAGAAAAAGTAAGCGTAATGAACTGATGAATGATGATGGATAACTGAGAAAATGTAGAGCATGCAATTGTAGAGGTATGGCAATTGCATGCTTCTCGCTCCCGTCTAGGTATGGACATCAATATTAACCATTTATGACTTGTAGCCGTCAATACTACCGTGCCCCTGTAAATAATTAATTAAACCTCCTCACGTTCGCCGGGTGCGACAAATGACAATGTTATAACATCGTTATAACACTAACTTGGAGGCAATTAAAAATATGATCCTCAGTTATCACATCTCCACTCTCTGTAATATTGCTGCTAATATTTGTAGGTTTATTACCTATAAACGACAGGCTGGCTAGTCGTTGTGCTCTATCTACCCGTGACAGTGTCGGATGAAATATGTACCGAACTCCGAATCTCTGATACATCGTCACAACTTTCTAGTGATATAACGAAACTTGTTTATCCAACTCAACTAACTCAACGCAAAAATATTCAAATAATAAATTTGTTACTTTCGGAGACTTTTGTAGTTTCCTTACATAGACTTTTCTGCCGAACTGAAAATATATAAGTAGGGACAAGGTAACAGAGAACTGCCTACGCCTCTCACTGCCTAAACTTTGGCGTGTAATGGAGTATGGAAGAATTATTATTATAATTTCTATAGAAAAACGATAGGAATTGTGGGAACGACAAAACACAACGTGATTTATTTGCTTCACGGACTGCAACAAAAGCACGATTCTTATGAAAAAAATTCAGTGATACAATTTATTCAGAATTATTCGCGTCATTGCGATGAACACAATGAAATGTTTTGTCCTTTACCTTTGTTGAACAGTTTATGGAAAATTCTTTAGGTTGTTTTTCGATAGTCTGTATAAAAACTAGATTTGTGTAAGTATGTGCTTTGCTCAGGCGGAGTGGTTATCTACCATCAAAATAACAACGTCAATTCCTACGTTTCTGACAATTGCTAGGTAGTAAAGTTCTGTAAACGAAAACTGTCCTTCTATTGTTGTCCTGAAATGCCTGACGCCGCACAATACAATTGTAGGTACTTCGTTCGACTCGGTCGGTACGTTTCAGTTTTTAGCATGGAACCTGAAATCCTTTTTCGTCATTGTTTTATATGCATTTGCTTTATGCTTGCATAGTTCCGCGCAATTGAGTAACAATCTTTATGTGTTCTGGTGTTCCTATAGGTTCAAAAATATGTGCACCAACATCCTATCTCTATCTCTCATCTTCAATCTTCTTTGCAATAAATCTGTGTTCATTTTAATATTTGTGGAGAAGTTACTATTATTATTTCCTATTATAGTATTACTAATATTATGCACCTAACTCCCGTCGCAATTGATGACACAAAAGTGATGGGATCTCTCCAAAAAAATAAAAATTTAATCCAAAAAAATATAACTTTATGCTCTATCACTTTATCTAACTTTATTATTAAAAGTAACAATTCATGTTTACCGTAAGTACTTTCGTTCATTAAGCGTGTCAAAAGTCATATGTAAATATATGACCACTGACATTAATCATATACGACTCATTCTGTCAACATCACTTAATGAACCTTTCAGACTTCAGCCTGCTTTCACTTTTAAGTGTGGCGACACTCTAAGTAGCCCATATTTTATAAATAATATTAGAAGTACCTACCACTTAACCGACCATCTTAATCTAAATTTCGTGAATCATTTAGTACACTTGGTGCCGGAATTTATCCTCCGCGCTAAACTGACGTAGTTAAAAAGATTTCCTATGCTATTAAACTGATACTTTAGTACTTTTTAGGAATAGTTTTTTTTATCAAACCCAGGTAGAAGTCCGGCTTAGTGCCAGGATTCATTATGCAGCTTTAGCTGCGTCTAGGGCTGTTCGAAATGACTGTGGACTTATTTTGAACGTGAAAAACCGTTTTTATTTGCGGTCGCTCAGTGATGAGTTGATGACCAAATAAAAACTTAGAAAAATGAAAGTCACGTTTAATTTTTATCAGCTTCATGAAAAATTGGTAGAAGTTAAATGTAAATTTAACTTTTCAACCAAAAGATGTTTTTAATTTTGCAGATACCAAGCCGCCCCGTAGATTTCATCCGTCTCTCCACTAGTCCAATGCCAGCCCGTCGTAGCCGTAGCTCTAGGATGCATATCAGGTACGCGCCGCAATCCCTCCCCATCCTTAGGGCACATTTTCCGCACCGTAACAGTGCCCCCCGGTCTACTCCTTGATATGCAATGGTCTTTGTAGCACCATAAAACATGAGGCCTCAGGGGCTAGGGCAAATCTTGGGTATTATTCGATTAGCCGGATCTGGTCAAATCAGGCTGGGATCGATGCATTTAATTCATTCATTTATGGTAGTTTCTAATGATTTAATATGTGACTGACTGAGAGAATCTTTCATAACCTTGTCAAAAGTTCTTTATCAGATAATTCCTACCTATCTATTCCTACCTCAATAAAAACATACATATTGGTTTAAAACACCGAAGATCGGTCGAAAATCTCCAGCATTCCTAAGCCGATTTGGATATATTATAATCCCAAAAAACACAGTCTTATTCAGAACCTCCTTCTCGAAGTATGGTGGGTTAAAGAATAATTTTATACGGAATATTTTCCTATGACCGCAGATTTATTGGGATCTCGCCTCAAGGCATCAGGGGTATTATTATTTCTGCCCAAGTAAAATAATTGTAACACAATTAGATAAATGAAGATCATAGAGATGGAAAATGTTTTCTAAAGAAGCATCCCCTAAATCATTAGCCTAATATTATTACAGGGAAGAGATTACTAATAATAATGATCCAAGTGACTGAATTACCGATAATTGTTTAGAAAATGATCGTTGCTACGAATTAATACGCTACTAATTAATTTGCCCTAAAGTCTAATTAATCGGCGATCGCTTTGAGTCGATGACTAATACGTAGGTTGAAGATCAATATTGCAACTCTACTGAATTAAACTGTCGACTAATCCTAATTTCTTATCATTAGTATGTTCATGTTAAACTTTGTATGCTTCATATTTAGATGTTTGGATTGTTACTACATCACGCAAAAACGACAAAACGGATTTGGAGGATATTTGACATACCTACACATAGTTTATAACCGGGATAAACACATGATACTTTTTATCACGGTAATAACACGTAATATGTTCCCGTGATATGATTTCCGCGGACGAAGCCGCTGGCAAAAGCTAGTATGTAGTATGTTAGTCGACAGGAGTTACAATATTGAGCCTACAATCTTCTTGTTTGGGTGTGGGGTGATTTATTTGGCAGCTAAAATTAGTCTCCCTTATAATCAAATTATTATGCAATTTTCATAATTTAATTACCTAATTGGCAATTAAAGCGCCACACGCCGTAACATTATTTTTCCTGGGCACGGTCGGCGGAATAAGATTGCACTGCTAAATTCCGTTTTTTAGGGTTCCGTTGCCAAATGGCAAAAAACGGAACCCTTATAGATTCGTCATGTCTGTCTGTCTGTCTATCTGTCTGTTTGTCTGTCTGTCTGTCCGTCCGTATGTCACAGCCACTTTTTTCCGAAACTATAAGAGCTAGGCTGTTGAAACTTGGTAAGTAGATGTATTCTGTGAACTGCATTAAGATTTTTACACTTAAATACAAAAAAAAATTTTTCATCACACCCATACGTGTGGGGTATCTATAGATAGGTCTTCAAAAATGGTGTTGAGGTTTCTAATATCATTTTTTTCTAAGCTGAATAGCTTGCGCGAGAGACACTTCCAAAGTGGTAAAATGTGTCCTCCCCCCCCGTAACTTCTAAAATAAGAGAATGATAAAACTAAAAAAAATATATGATGTACATAACCATGTAAACTTCCACCGAAAATTGGTTTGAACGAGATCCAGTAAGTAGTTTTTTTTAATACGTCATAAATCGTAAACCGCAATTTACCTTTCATTCAATCAACTCAAATATAAAAATTAAAAAAAAAAACATTTATTTCATAAACATAAACCTTATGTACATAAACCAAGGATACCTACAGGTTTGTACGGAACCCTCGGTGCGCGAGTCCGACTCGCACTTGGCCGGTTTTACTAAGGGCATATATACGTCAGCGAGGCATAGAGGTGGCATCAATGATGATGCTGGCAACCATTCGTGGCTCGCAGTTGAGACTGAAGTCTGTCACAGAAAACGTCACTCGGATAGCGGTTGACGGGCGCGAGTCACTTTTTTGATTGGAGCCGCCATCGAGCAAACACGGAACATTACGTTTATAAAAGCATTCCTAATCTATTGGTGCTTTAACTTTTACTATACGTCCCTGTCGTCCCTGCGCACATGAACAACCTCCCTCCTACATATATGTATATTGTTTTTTTTTTGGTCCTGTCTGTCTGTTTATTCCGGCTAATCTCGGAACGGCTGGACTGATGTTGGGAGTTTCACTGGCAATTTACTGACGTTATACACATACACACATACAATCACGCCTTTTTCCCATGGGGGTAGGCAGAAACCACGGAACGCCACCTGCTACGATCTCTACACACTCCTTATGCCTCTTTAAAGTTCATACAATTGGTCATACACACACGCCGGTTGCAAGTACTACGCACCTGACCTTTCTGAAGAACATCACCAATAAGGTCACTATATGTCCTCCTAGGGCGTCCCCTCCCGGTGTTTCCACTCACATCTGCCTTGTAAATACCTTTTGTGAGCCGTCCTTCATTCATCCTCTCAACATGACCAAACCATCTAAGCATACTTTTTTCAATTTTTGTCCCTACATCTTCTTTTAAACCACA
Organism: Aporophyla lueneburgensis; assembly: GCA_932294355.1. Taxonomy (NCBI): domain Eukaryota; kingdom Metazoa; phylum Arthropoda; class Insecta; order Lepidoptera; family Noctuidae; genus Aporophyla; species Aporophyla lueneburgensis. The sequence goes on along the minus strand of OW028746.1, from coordinate 10,867,093 downwards.
ACGTGTGTGTGTGTGATGTTATAAGGAGTAACAAAGGTAAGTATTTGTTTCAGTAGCACGTTCCCGTTGGGTAATTTATGACATCCACGTGGGCGAAGCCGCAGGCAGTATTGAGTTTATTAATAAAATAACGGTAAAAGTTATACCTAGATTTAATAACGTAGTAACTATATGTAATTAACTACCTATATGTCAAAAAAAAACAAACTTAATAATATATTAATTCAATGTTCCTACATTACAAGCTAGTTAGCAAGCTACAATACTACTACAAGATAGTAAACATGAGAAGAATTGTTGTCAAGTTTAAAAAAAGAAATAGAATGGAATTTTAAAGGTACGAAAACTGACAAGTCTTTTTCCAATAACGACGAGCTTGACCTACAGGTAAGGTCAAGCGTACCTATTAGTGCCTTTCGAATGGAAACTAAACCTCGGTATCAAAAGTCACTAGTTGAGTCCAGTTTACTGAATTTGGATTTTTAACGTCACTTTTGACAACTGGCAACGAAGAAGTGAACATGGTTCGATGTCAACTGTAAGCCGTAAGGAACAGTTACGGTAATTCCAGATTAACTTCGCAGATTAATCGAGCTGTGAGCTGACACTTCTATTTTTGAATAATAACCGAAATTGAATGGCCAATTGCCAACTGAAACGGTTATAGTGTGGCTCTTTATTAGAAGCAATCTAATCATAAATTGTGCACGGACTCATAGGAATATCTGTATTGTTTCGAGTTCCCTTTGTGTCCCAAATAGTAATAAAACCAATGTCGAGTTCTAATTTATGATTAGAGCTTTTCCTACTGAACTAAAAAACTTTTTATTCTTTTTACAATCAGATCTGCGTCACTGCTTACAGACTAGACTCATAACTGTTTGGGGATATATTTTCTTTTGACAATGTAAGGGCCTCAAAGTTTTTTACGGCGTAGAATATTTGCATAAAGAAGGCGAATTTCTAAGGCTTATATGAATGTGACGGAATCAAATGGACGTGTTCCGGATATCAGTGAGGATAGAGGTTGACTTTTAATAAATATCGTTGAGCTCTTGTGTCTTGGCTCTCTCGACTGCAGCGCTCCGTATCTCGTCGAGTGTCGGCCACGGAGATGTCACCCGCGAACGGTACCCGCAAATATTTTATAGATTTATGAAATCGTAAACGTACAAGTCAGATGGAATGTTTCTGATGCAGAAGACAATTTTTTTAACTTTAATTTTGTTATTTTTAACTTTTACAGCAATCTACATACGTGTACGAAGAGATTTAACAAACATGTCCGTTACTATAAACAGAACTATAAAATTCAGTAAGGAGAGACTTACGGTTTATTTAATTTCTGTATTGTTATTTTTGTTTTAATTACGGACGGTTTAATTGTGCACGTCTTTTTACATCGTTTTCACATTGACAATCTAAACATAAATGATTTAAGCAACTTTTAAAAATAAAATTTTGATTGAAAAGAGTGTCAATGGAGTTTTTTGCTCCTTCTTCTCCATAGGTACTTAATACGCATCGGAATGTGCAACTAGTTTCATCTTTCTAACTCCCCGACACCTTGACAACTCAAAAATGCCTCTATTGGTTTATTTGAAATAAATACTTTGAGTTTATCTGAAACCCACAATTTTTGTTATTATATGTAATAAACATAATGTAAGCTCTCTAATGATGTTCATGAAAACTGCGGATTTTTATTGTTTCTAAATCAAAGATTCCAAATAAATATCTGACTGCCTTGAAATTTTTAACTGGTTACGTAACTCAATCAACAAAAAAGTGAAATTGAACAAAGTAAACAGTTACGAACGATACTGGTGCTCGGCGTGGTTTTTATTATGGACTTATTGTTAGTTATATTATATCATTATTAAGAACAACCGTTGCGATAGATGGGCTTGTAAAAACAATTTAAGGTGTGAAATTTACAGGAAGTTTATCCTGTAAAGTTCTTCGAATAGACCACGCCATCATCATCATCATCATTTCAGCCGAAAAACATCCACTGCTGGGCATAGGCCTCCCTCAAAGGGGGTTTACTATAATCACCACGCTTGGCAGGCGGGTTGGTGATCGCAGTATGGTGGTAAAATTCATGAAGAGCGCTGCTGCCCATTCTATAGCAAGTCCCTTTGTCGCCTTTTACGATACCCACCGGAAGAAATGGGATGGTGCTACTCTTTACGTGCGACACCAAAGGCTACGGTTAATACACACACACGTAACGTAAATAATTGCCCTGGATTTTCATAAACCCAGGACAAACTTGGTTTACGATAATCCCATGCGGATGGCGCGTGGTTGTAAAAACTTTAGATGCTTCTTGAATACCTAAATTAAATGTTAAGACCATGTCGGGCATAAATTTAATTAAGTCACAACCGTTTGTTGGAGTGGTCGGGATTTAGTATTCCTGGGCGAGGTGCGGTACACTACTAGAACGTCTGACAGCGGCCTACGTCAAAATTCTAATTAATTTACTCAGTTCACGGAGGCCATTGACGGTCTATAAATTAAATCTGCGTCTATTCGGAACTTCCATAAGGCTTATGGCATAATCCGCAAAGACAGCCGTGCCAGGTTTGACGTAAAATGAACGTTTTACGAGTTCAAGAACTTCAAGAACAGTCGTATTCATTTTCACATTGTCTGTCAACTTTTTCCCTGACAGCATGAAGAAACTTGTAATCTTTTTCAGCGTAAGGTTGGTCAGCGTTGTATGAAACCAAACAATAGTAACATGTTGGATTTATGTTTTGGGGCATTTGTAAGTAAAGGCAGTTTGTTAGGTCATCGCGTGTTCGTGTGGAATGACAAATAGCCCACATCTCGAACACTGGCACAGTTGTATGACTACCGGTGCTGTTTCTTTGGACTCTCGACAGTGTGTGGAAAGTTTCATGTGGTATATGGTAGTTCCTGTGTGTTGTGTTTATTTTATTGGTAAAGTTCGGAAACTTTTACATCAGTCACGGTAAAATAGACTGTTGTTTTAACCGACTTTAAAAATATCAATAATATTCACAATTCGTTTGTATTTTTTTTTATCTCGGAGCTCCGTCATTATCACCTGGTCTATTCGGTTTATAAAACCGAATAGACCAGGTGATAAAAAAAAATTATACCAAGTGAAGGTATAAAAATACTACAGCTAAAAAGTGGAAAGTATTAAAAACAATAACCGATTTCCAAAAAAAAAAAACACTATAAACTTGTAAATAACTTTAATTTCGGAACTCGGTGGCAAAAAGGAAAGTACAAAACCAGACTTCAGAAATTAAAGTTATTTTTTACTTTGTAGTTTTTTTTTGGAAGTCAGTTGTTTTTTTTTAAATCAAATATTGTTTGCCAGCACCCTGAGGAACATAAACCAGGAAACATTATTAAAAACGCTTCCACCTACCCCGGATGAATCTATAAAGAATTCCTCACGTGTAACAGCTTACTGAAATACGGAAGGAACGATATTTTTATCGAGGTACTGTTATTATCAGTATACAGATTGAGATTCAATGTTCTGATGGCAAATCATATTTTTACGGGATGCTGTAAAATTAGGAAAATATCGTGAAGAAACCCGCAAGTCTTAGAATAAAAAAAATCGAAGACATGTGACATCTACCCGCAATGGGCTCACTCTATCTTACAGAGAGGAGACCGGGTCCTAGCAGTCGGAACAGTATAGGTTGATTATGCTTTATGCTTTGCTATGCTGGAAAATGTATACCAATTTGTTTTTTACCAAAACTATACATACATAATAAAGGGATAAAAATGTATTATAGGCACAAACATAAACATAAACAACAGAGATTATTGCCACAACAGTGGTATTACTTGTAGACAGTGACTAAGTCAAAATTATTACGCACTTGTCCGCCCCGAGTGGCTACTAACAGGCCACTCTCCAAGGGGAAATGACGCCATAATCTTATCCACAATGACAAAACGGGGCTGGGATAAGTGTTTCTATATATTTGAGTGTAAGTTTCCCACCACAAGGGAATAACAAACAAAACTTACCTAGGACTTCGTCAACAGCCCGCGGCGTTGCTGAAGAAGTTAAATACAAGGGTAAAAACTCCAAACACGATACAATAAATTCCCCTAACTTGTTTAATCAGTTGGTTTAAAACGGACTAGTTACCGTGAATTGTTACCTTAAGTAGTGTAACAATGAATACCTTGTGGTACAAAAGTAGAAAGTTTATTTAAAGAAGTCTGAACGAAACTGATGTGCGAATGAGACGATAATTGAAACACATTTCACTTTTCGTCAAGATTTTATACAAATTGTACGAGAGGTAGATTAGATAAGTTGATTTAGATTTTGAAGGCTCAAGATAAAATCATTTTATTAGTGATGACAATTAAGATGTGCCGGGTACACAATTATCTGTCGACGCTGAAATTATTTGGATTGGCCTGTCTAGTAGTACCTTGACATTTATCAGTTTGGCAATGTGTACCCAGAGGAGGTACATAAAATATAACGTGTGCTATGATAATATTATCCAAACCAGCTTTTAATAGAAAAGCGAAGGCGACTTTCAAATCTCGTTTCAGTTTAGGCAGTACTTATTTAATTATTTTCATTTTTAAAGAACAACCACAAGTCCTACCTACGCCTACGCTGGGAAATATTTTGTTATTAGGTATTTATTTGGTGGTAAAAATATCGCAGAAATGGGGAAACTCACAAATCTTCCGTGAAAGAGATTATGTATAGGTCATATCTAATATTAGATCTCGGTATTTTTGTCCTATTACCTGACATTTTATTACCTAAATTATTTATTAATTAGTAATTACCTACTTACGTAAAATACTCGCTCTAGGCGAATAATTAATTAAGAACTAATTAACTGTTTTATTTTCTAAACAAGAAATTAGACGCTATTTTCCTAGTTGTTCTTAACACTATTTGTTACCTAATTAATGAAAATTGGCAGTTTTTGAGTCGCTTAATTTAAGAAGTGTTCATGAATGAAAGTAAGTACATTTTGAGAAACAGCTACAGTGCAGGGACTTACTTTTTATGCATCCGCTTTTTTATGAGGCACAAAAAATAGTAGACAAATCTTATATCACGAGCAATTCTTGTATATACATATATAATCTTAATCTGAATCTCGGAAACGGCTCCAACGATTTTCATGAAATTTTGTATACAGGGGGTTTCGGGGGCGATAAATCGATCTAGCTAGGATCCATTTTTAGAAAATGACGTTTTATTTGTCTTTTTAATAATCAACTTTATCGATAATGAAATTAAACATAAACTATTTTTTTTTTTGGAAGAAATATAATGAAATGTAATTTGTATTTAAATATAAATTCTTAAAAACACAATTTATCAACAAAAAAAAATTCGCTCGGTCATCCAGGTACTATTTTATTAAACTTAATTATCAAAACACTAGAGAAAACAAATATGCTGTGCACCTTTTATCTTAATTTGACCGAGATCTACCTTTTGAGAGTATTTTTACGATTGTAAACGAAGTCTAAGTGCGACACCCAGATAACATGGAGACTTGCCATTCTTTTTCGGAAATACCTAAGTGTAGATGATAATTATTATCTATACTATCTACACTCTATGCTAATATTATAAAGCTGAAGAGTTTGTTTGGTAAACGCGATAATCTCAGGAACTACTGGTTCAAATTGAAAAAATATTTTATTGTTGGCTAGTCCATTTATCTAGCGAGGCAGGTTATATAACATCACGCTTCAACCAAAAGGAGTAGAGTATCAATGTAAAATGTTGCAAAAACGGGCGAAATTATTCCTCTTGGGAGTTCCCGTTGCGCTACGTAAACGGTTTAAGTTACGCAACAACAATTGTTTCTCTTAAAAAGTTCTAAGAAAAAGTCCGAGATAGCATAATTATGTCTATCTTTTCAGGTTGGCTCACTTTAACTTTTTAACTGTAATCAAATCTAGATATAATAAATCTGAAGAGTTTGTTTGGTTGAACGTCCTAATATCAGAACTACGTTTAGTGTTGGATAGCTCATTTATCGAGGAAAGCTGTAGACTACAAAACATCACGCCGCGCGCCGCCGCGGGCGGCGGCTCCTAAGGGAGTGCCGAGTGAAACGAAAAAAAGTCACGAATATGAATGACTCGCACGGGCAGGATATTCGTTGCGACGGGATGGGTCGGGAGAGCAAGAAATTTGACGCTGACAAAGTCGCGGGCAGAAGCTAGTGTTCTAATAATCAGAACTTCAAATGCTACAGTGAATCTGAAAGTAAACGTAGATTCTGCCAGTGCGCGCTTTGGTCTTTTAGTACCTATTAGTATATATTTTACCTTATTCGTGGTATGTTTTACTTCGAACAATACTGAACTAATGCATACTTCGTACGCACGGCCACACACCAAGCTATTTTCCAGTATAAGCTGACATCTCATTGTACGAAAAACCTATAAAATGCGAGGTCAGCTAAAACTGGAAATGTATAGCTTGACCTGTAGACGTGTGTATGTGTATACATAGCACACGAACACCCATACTGTGTGTACTTTGATGAATTTACATGATTTTCCGACTCTTAATTAAAAATGTTCGAGCGGTTTACAGAAGTTCGTTTGGATAGGCGATGCGTTCGAGTCTGAGCCAATTTCATTTAAAAGGTAAATCAATTAGCTTCCACGATGTGGAGCTCAGCAAAATAAAATCTTAAATAAGAAAAAAACTGGCCAAGTGCGAGTGGACTCGCGCACGATGGTTTCCGCACCATTATCTATAAAACGGCAAAAAATTCAAGTTTGTTGTATGGCAGCCCCCTTAAATATTTATTCTGTTTTTTTTTGTATTTGTTGTTATAGCGGCAACAGAAATACATCATCTGTGAAAATTGTGGTGACAGACGAACGGACGGACGGACGGACAACGGACTCTTAATAATTGGGTCCCGTTTTACCCTTTGCGTACGGAACCCTTAAAATTGCGAGAATTGTTATTACTTAAGCACGTCGCTAATTGACGTGACTTAACAGATTACAAATGAACAATTAATATTAGTTAGTCACTGTTAACTTATGAAGTGCCTACCTATTATCTAACTAATTGAACATAATTTGTCGTAAGTACCTTTCTTCTAGTCACATCATGACTCAGACTTCCTTTTATCGTGATTTTTCAGATTTTATCGTGTCCTGAGTTGTTGTTCCTGTGCTACATACATACATACATAATCATCCTATAATTTTCCCACTGCTGGGACTCTAGTCTCCTCTCCGCGGGGGTGGGTCGTAATTGCACCACGCGGGCCCAGTGCAGATTGGTAGTTGTCACGTGTCTTCGAATTTTCAGTTCTAGGACATGCCGGTTTCCTCACGATGTATTAAATGGCAGTCAATCGCAATGCCATTTTGACATTTCAGCCACGTGCATAGCGTTGTTTACGTTGTGAGCAGATGAATTATTCAAACCTATGCAGCAATGGATGTCAAAAATGAACGGTATTGCGATCGATTGCTAGTTTATGTGTGTAACACAATTCCCTGGACAACTAGGAAGCTTAAATTTAGTAATAAGAGACGTATCGGACTTTCGTCACTCGTCAGACTGGGTGGTAGGGACATCGAGGCGCAAACTGTAACCAAGAATTTAGCATATAATTGTAGACCCCCTAGCGACGACGCCGCAATAGTTTTTTTTAGTAATCGCGAATAATTTAAAAGTCCCCGGCATTTAAATTGTGAAACAGAAACATGTACCGAATCTAAAGTCGTGCGTCGATCTAAATTAAAATATTTTATTTCACATAAACCTACATAGGCCCTTATGAAACGTCAGAATTTAGGTGCCTTTGTCCCACTCACTCTGTATGTATAAAAATTCGTAAGTACTTACGTGTTATTTGACACGTGTCACTTCGGTGCGTGCTAAGTGCTAAGCATGCAAGTCGATGCGGAACATGGAAGCATGCAAAAATTACGTAAATCTGCGAATACGATTTGCGTAAATATTCTATAATATTACCTTAATTGGAGAAAGCTTTTATTTTAAAAAGTGAATATTATTTTTTGGCGACGCAAGTATTTATAAACGACTAGCTTTTGCCCGCGGCTGCGTCCGCGTAAACTTCGGTTATCGCGGACACAGAAGTTGCGGAATAAAAGTAGCATATGTCCTGTCTTGGGGTTCAAACTTTCACCGTACCAAATTTCATCAAAATCGGTTCAGTGGTTTAGTCGTGAAAGCGTAAAAGACAGACAGAGTTACTTTCACATTTATATTAAAGTATAGATGAAGTAACTGAATAAAGTAGAATAAAAGCGCTATCGACTTTCGCCGTGTAATTTCACCTATACGGACATTCTGACCGGGGCCCGGGGTTACCCAGTTCAGTGGTGGTTTCAGAACCAATATTGGCTCTCTTAGGTACACAAAGCTGACATTTGTAGCCACTACCTAATGTTGGTTATCAAATAGACATTATGTAGCAACGTGTTTACACAGTGGGCTCCAGTGGTGTTTAAGTTTAAACGGTTATACAGGGTCAAAATAAATTTGCTGGCAATACTTTAACCACGTTTTGGGTAACGATATCGAAAACTAATGTTATCAAAAAAATTACTTTTTTTTTCATTTGTACTTTGTTCAAAATTAAGAGCGTTAACGTGAAATCCACGGCACCAAGTTTAGGTAATTGCAGTGCTCCTTCCACTCACACAGATACGCGCATAATTGTGTGCGTAGAGTTGGTGTGCTGCCCGTCATTATAGTCAAACTAACCCAAGTTGATCCTTAATGTTTAATGATACTTACTTATTTAATCGTCAGTTGATTTTTATTTACTATTCTTATTTTTATTACATGCTTGTGAAATAAAAAGGCAATTTTGGATACGTAGTATAGTAAGTAGGTACTATTTAGGGGAGAAAAGTTAGAAATATTGTACAAATGTAAAATCCTACTACGAATAATATTATAAACACAAAGGTTTGTGAGGATGTATGATTTAACGTAAGAACTACTGAACGAATTTTGATGAAACTTCAATTCATATCGATTACACATCAGAATACCATACAGATCATATTTTCAAATAATAATTATAAACGCGCAAGTTTGAGAGTTTATTTATGGATGAGTAGATGTATATTTGTTACTCTTTCACAAAAACTACAAAATGAATTTTGATACAAATTGCTCATTTGATAAAAAAGTACATGAAAAAATCATAATGAAGGGGGTTCATCATTTTGAAGTCGTAGGAAGTCGCGATGGTCCTCTAGCAAATTATTAAGTATTCTAGTTTTAAAATAAAATATTTCAATATCGAAGAATTCTTTATTTATTATATTATATTTATTATATATAGCACTTGTATGTAGATTTAAATAAATGTTTTCCTTTACCGACTTAGAAAGATAACCGACACGTGTGTTCCACACATCGACAAGCTGGTTTTGGAAGACGAGGCTAAGTCCTGAAAAAAAAAAGATAGATGTAATCCCATACGTAAATATGAAATTGTAAATAAAAAATACGTTAGTTGTGCTTTACCTTTACCTCATTTTGGATTTTAACATCTTCCGTACTCACAACAACATTATTTTCTTTGCAATGCCTGAAGATAAAAAAACAGGATTTTATTTTAACCCCTTTGTCTGCGTGATTAATATGTTTACTCATGTTGAATTCCAGCTTTCTAGTACTAAGGGTCTCTGAGCTAAGCCGCGGTCGGACAGACAGACAGACTTAGCGAAACTATAAATGGTTCCTCTTTCACTACGGAACCCTAAAAACATTTTTAAAAACAAGCTTTTAGTTAAATTTTCTAAAAAGAAGAAATAAAGTTTAAATTAAATCAAATCAATTAAATTATTATTATTACAATGCAAGTTAAAAAAAATCAGATGATCGAGGGTTTAGTTTGATTCGAAATTGCAAAAAACAATACTTCCTGTATTGTTTTTTGCAATTTCGAAATTGATCGTTTAGAAAATAAAAATGTATTTGAGTAGTACAATCACGCCCTAGAAGGAAATAAATTAATAAACGAGGACCTTATATAGCAAACTTCGATCAACAAAGATAACAAATCAAGTTCTATACAAAATATTATTTTACCCAACCTTTTAGCCCTAGCTTTAGCTAAAACCTCTTGATTGAGTCTCTTCCTTTTCCTCGATAAAACTAGTTTCGTTTTTTTACTCTTATTCCCCATGGCACCTGAAACAATTTTTGTTGTTTCGAAAAACATTGTTTTCAATTATCTAAATAAAAAATAATTATTTTACTTACCAACCCAAGATCGTTATATCGCACTATAAACTCACTCGATGCCAAGGGTCGGGAGAGGTCACGCGTAGAGCACTGAGCGATACGTCCACTCTTTGAACAGCCTCGCGGCGGACTGATTTAAAATTATTACCGCGCACGGTTTTATAGTAGTTTTAAAATAATTGTAGAAAAATAATAAAACTAATTTAGTTGAAATTTTTTATTGCAAGTTTTAAAGAAGATGTTCTTCTATTACAATACACCTTTATTTTGTAAAATTAAATAAGATTTGTTGGAAGAAATAATGAATTTAGCAACTGCTTTTTCTTGTTAATTTCACTTTGTTTATTGTTTTATTTATTATGTTAGGCGCTGAAAATCAAAAAAGTCTCTCTCAGTTTTTTGCTCAAGGATGTCAGCAATTAAATATGTTTATTAGTTTGTCAATTTTATTAGTGGTTTCGGATATTTTAAGCTTCGAAATGACTACTGTAAAAGGATTTTAGAAAACACTGTTTGTTTATCTGGTTAGAATTCACGAATACTTTATTAATGTACAAAGGTTTTCAGTCAACTTTTTAGATCGAAATATTTCCAACAATATTTAGTTATTCACACTTTCGTTAGATACGTTTTATGAGGTGATTAAATGGTTTGAAAAGTACGCTTTTTGGGTCAAACAACCAAAATCGACGTTAACGCTCTTAAAACCAACGACTGTAATCTTATGTTTTTTGGAAATTCGTAAAAATTATATTTTTATTAAGTTTTACAGAACATTACAAAACAGCTGGGTGATCTACGCGCACCCGAACCCGCGTGGATTACGGACAGCTAACCTTCGCCAATCGAATAATGTTTTTTGTTTTATTAGTTTCTGATATCTATACCCAACACGTGAGTATAACCAGCTAACTTAATTTGGCCCTGTATTTAACACAAGCTTCTGCCCGCGACTTCGTCCGCGTCAAATTTTTGCTCCCGTTTTTTTGCTCCCGTTACCCTTCCCTTCGCATCGAATTGCCGGCCAGTTTTCGTCCATTTTTCGTTGCTGCTCCGCTCCTTTTGAACGTAGCGTGATGTTATATAGCCTTTAGCCTTCCTCCATAAATAGACTACCCAACACAATAATATTTTTTTTCAATTCGGACGAGTTGTTCCTGACATAGCGCGTTCTACCAAACAAACAAACAAACTCTTCAGCTTTATAATATTATAGTATAGCTATATATGAATCATTGTACGTAACTAACTTATTGTAATATAATTCAAAACAACAAAGAAAGTTGTTCCTTTCTGTTCTATTTAGAACAATACGGACTGATTAGCTTAGCATTCAATCACTTATCTCAACTTCTCTGTTATCCTTATTTCCTTTTAATACTTATCGAATCTTGAGCAAACCAAAATAAAGATATTTAGGTATTTCATGATCATTTTTTTTTAGACATAAAACGTCGACTGAGCCTCCCCCAAAGGGGTGGTTTGCCATAATCAGGCAGGCGTGTTGGCGATCGCAGTATGGTGGTAATGGTAAGGTGCATGGAGAAGGCTGCTGCCCATTCTCTAGTAAGTCCCTTAGTCGACTTTTACGACACCCACGGGTCGAAATGGAATGGTGCTACGTGCGACAACACACGAAACTTAGCTATTTATGATTATAAAAGAATTTCTGTATAAATGATCGATTGCAATTTTTATATAACATCTATGTATTTGTTAACTAGCTTCGGTCGTGAGGTGGTTGGAAATTATCCCACAGGAACGTAGTACCGTGATAAAAAGATCCTCCTATTTGTTGATTCAGGTTATAAGCCATCTGCGTGCCAAATTTCATCCCAATCCGTTCGGCTGTGTTTGTGTGATTGAGTTACAAACATCCAAACTTTCATATTTATTTATGGACTAGTTTCTGCCCGCGACTTCGTACGCGGATCCTGTTGCTTATGCCAGCGACAACGGGGTCGTCAAAATCGAAGATCTGAAACGTCTGATGTAGAATTTTAAGGCCCGGGGATGGGAAAATAACGGGATGAGCGAGACGATTGGAGTCGTTCCAGATCTTTCATTTTTGTGTGTCAATAGGTTGTCCAAGAAATGTTATGACTATGGATGGTCACCGATTAGCAGTGATCTTAATATTTCTGGTGGATTTTGTAATATTTCAATATGTACTTTCCCACCTGAGCAACACATACCGTTTGTTTCTTTTTGCCATTTAACAGCTTCACAAAATGTACAATTTTGAACCATACCTCCGATGGCGGAATATGTGGCGTAGTTAATTATAGGAGTGTATGTAAATGCACTCCGTTCCTTATCAACCCAAGGAAGGTCGCCATGCCCTACGGCGATATCTTGAGACACATCCGATTCTTCAGATGATATCGACATTCTGTTCAGAGAATGTCGAAGGCGAACAGAATTCAAATGTTCGTTGCGCTCTTCTTCTGTCTCTTCATGCCGTACTCCAGCAATTCTTTCTCTCTCACTTTCTAACTGATTATGAATATTTTGTTGTGTGCGTGTTCGGGACAATGTATGATAATCTCGATCAGCAGTTAGTCGCGCATCACGTTCATCACTCGTTTCGAAATACCTGTTAGTAGATGTCCGAATTCGCTGAGAACTCAAGCGTGATTCTGTATCGGTAAACGTCTCCGACTCGCGAGACAATGCGTGACGTTCACGATCAGCGGACAGTCGCGCATCATGTTCCGCACTTGTCTCTAGAGACCTAGCAGCATGCGTAGATACGCTGAGAACTCATGCGCAATTCTTTATCAGTGAACGTCTCCGACTCGCGAGACAATGCGTGACGTTCACGATCAGCGGACAGTCGCGCATCATGTTCCGCACTTGTTTTTAGAGACCTGGCAGCAGATGCGTAGATACGCTGAGAACTCAAGCGCAATTCTCTATCAGTGAACGTCTCCGACTCGCGAGACAATGCGTGACGTTCACGATCACCGGACAGTCGCGCATCATGTTCCGCACTTGTCTCTAGATACCTAGCAGCAGATGCATAGATACGCTGAGAACTCAAGCGCAATTCTTTATCCGTAAACGTCTCCAACTCGCGAGACAATGCATGACGTTCACGATCAGCGGACAGTCGCGCATCATATTCTTCACTGGTCTCTAGAGACCTGGATGTAGATGCATAAATACGCTGAGAACGCAAGCGAGCTTCGCGATCCGAAGATGTTTCTACGGAGCGAGTTGCAGCCTGATGTTCTCGAACAGCATCAAGTCTATTCGGTAGATTCTTGGGATCTTATGATCCTCAATCTTTTAGCTCCTTTGGAACGTTGGGAAAGATTTGACCTCTTTCTAGGCATGGTTATAGTTTTATTTTGAAGATACCTGATCAATTAAAATCTAAGTGACTGCTCCCCTGCGTTACCGGGTAGGCTACCGTGTCACGAAGATAAATAGAAAAGGAATTTATACACTCAAATACCATAAGCCCGAAGGCATATTTCTTCGATAAAATAAAATAATAAATGGGAATTTTAGCCAGTAGAGTCAAATTTTCAATGATTCATAGAATTTTCATTGAAAGTCAGTCCTAAACTGTTACCGCCTTCACCGCGTGGAGTTACTCCCAGCTTATGTTATTTTATAATTATACAGTGAAATTAGTGATAGCTTTGATTTCCACATCAGCTGTTCCAGATCTTCAAATTTTATACGACAACAGAGAGTGCTCATCACGTTGAACAACTCTTGCTAAGACGTCATTCCTATATATGTTATAGTGTATCTGGGCTGTTGGAGTTCCACATCAGGTGTTCCAGATCTTCAAATTTATTCTCTTAGCAGAAAATGCTCATCACGTGAAACAATTTTTGCTATGGTACCATTTTTGTATCTCTTATAGTTTAGCTGGTCTGTTGCGGTTCTGCATCAGGTGTTCAAGTTTCCAAGATAAATTATAGCCTATATGTTGCCCAGACTTAATACCTATACAACAAAAAAAAGTTAATCAAATCCGTCCAGCAGTTCCGAAGATTAGCGTGTACAAACAAACAGACAAACAGACAGACAGATTTTTTTTTTTTGGTTTCGTTCTCTATTACTGTTTCTAAACCCCCCTCAATCATTATTTTTTTAATATATTCAATGTACAGACACAGTTTTTTTACTGTTTTATTATATGTATAGATGATTAAATATGATTTGGAAAATGCTGTGTCCTAATCTGACTAAACAACAATTTTTATCAAAAGGTACTTCGAACAATATCGCGTTGGAATCTTGCGTAAGTTAAATAAATACGTTGCGTAATTTAGCTCGTGACTGTACTTTCTATATTATTTCTACGAACCAATGAATCAACTTATCGAGTACGAGGAATTTTGCGAAACTTAATTTAAAGTGTTAATTCATCTTTAAATCGCACTTAAAAGAACTTTTGAAAACTGAATGAAACGTCGAGAAAAGTTGAGTGTTACTTAAGAACGTAATTAATATTTATTTTAATATTGATTTAATATTTATTTTCATGAGGTATACGCTTACAGAAGTGGTTTTTTTATAGCCTATACTGTCCCACTGTTGGGCATAGGCTTCCCCAAATTCTTTCAGGAACTCTTTTCCCGCGCTACCTCGAACCAGCACATTTTATTAATTCTTTATGGTAAACGTTTAACAAGATTCTAGGAAACGACGACTAATTATTCGATTCGCACGAATTTACTCACCTGAAAAGGGCAAATTGACACTTTTACATAATATATGTAGTCTTTTTTTCACTATTTAATTAAATGTGGATGTGGCTACACCTCTGCCCTACCGTTCGGGGAAACAAGGCCTGATGTTATGTTATATTATATACTGCAAGCGATTCGCACGAAGTTAAAATTATTTGTGCACAAATTGACAACTCCGTATATACGTTTTAGGCAATTGGCACGTTTTGAATTATGCAACATTCTTATGAAAAATAATAGTTCATTTTTTTCTACTTTTTAGTTTGGTTTTCTATGCAAGCGTGTTTTTTTTTTAGTTTTTTTAAACTATTATTTATTTTCTATTTTTTAGGGTGTTTCGAATTTTGAGACGTATGTCAGCGTAGTTTGTGACGTATGTCAGCGTAGTTTTGGAAGACAGTTTTTTGCTGTCCTGGTAACCTTGGCAAGGATAATGATACAAATTTATGAAATTATTGCATTGTCATCGGTCTTTGACAGGTGTGCAAAGTTTGAATAAAATCTGGTCGTTTAAAGTGGGTCAAAATCGCGCTATAAGGAGTCGGTTACAAACAAACATACTAACATACAAAAAAACATACAAGAGAAGCTAATATAAAGCGGGTAAAAATCAAATATGTTCCTTACTAGATACTAGGAGCAAATCGAACGAATTTTACTACTGTAAGCATAGAATTCAAAAATGTGCGTGCTGAGTAATTCGTGCAAATTGGTTAAAAAAAAAAAACAAAAAAACTTGTTGATAAAGGCTCAAAATAGCAAAAATTTGTCGTTAAAAATGAAAAAAATTTGGAAACACACAATTAATTTTTTTTTCATATTATGTTATGTTATGTTCTGAAAAAAAAAAACGGAGGAGGTTCTCAATTCGACGCGTATATTTTTTTTTTATGTATGACCACGCATAACTTTTTATATAGTAGTCTGATTGTGATAATTCTTTTTTACAGGAAAGGGTATACTCCGAAGGTGGTCCCACATAAATTTGAAAAACAAAATCGAACCCTAAGGGTCGGAAAACAGGGGATGATTGATTGTTCACTCACTGATTGTAATGTATTTAAACCACGCATAACTTTATGCAGAGTAGTCCGATTTTGATAATTATTTTTTTATTGGATATGGTATACCTTGTCAAGTATTCTTAGTACATTAAAGCCACAAAAATTATAAAATAAAAACTTTTGAACAAAAAATTAAACCGCCAAAAAAATGAAAAGCAAAAAATAATAAACCTTCACTCCCTTCACTTGGAACTCACTTCCGCCTAGCATTCGAGATCTAATAACTATTTCCCTTTTCAAATGTCGAGTAAAAGAGCATAACCTTTCCTCATAATTGTGTGTATTTATATGTATAATATATATTTATGTTTATTTGTATATTTTAGCTTTATGTATTTATTTAAGTATATGTTAATTTCTTGCATTATATATGTATAAGTATATTTTAGTTTAAGACTTCACATATTCATATCTTCTCTTCTTGTTTTCACACACTCTTGTCTACATTTCTTTTTCATTTCTCCTTCCGCAGGTCTGCTGGAAGAAATTTCTTAAGAAATAAGCAGTACCTTTGTATTCAATTTATTAATATGCCTTATCACTCTGTTTTTTTACTGTATAAATAGTAAAATAAATAAATAAACCTTAAAATTTTGAGTCGGCGCTGAAAAATCAATGATCAAAGATCACTCAAAGCGCCGACTCATAATTTTAAGGTTTATTATTTTTTGCTTTTCATTTTTTCGGTGGTTTAATTTTTTGTTAAAAAGTTTTTCACCGTCTTTTCAGTACCTTTATTTTTACAGGCAATGGCTTCGAATGAAATGAAAAAAGGTAGCAACTCTAACACGAACTGAAACTGAACTGAGAATAGCTCAATTTCTTTGTAAAAGTGTTAGCCAGTCGGCCAGGTGGTAGCGGAGCTGACAACCCTGGATGTACAGGTTATTAACTAAACTTGTTTATCGCCACTCGTTAGGCTCCAATGAATTAATTAATTTGTATCATAATCACCCTATAATGTTCCCACTGCTGGGACACAGGCTTACTCTCGGTAAAGGAAAAATAATAATTATCTATATATTAATACGTGAAGCGAAAACTTTGGAACCCTTTTTAAGAAAATTGGGCGGACGGAGGAGTATGAAATTTCGCACACTTATAGTTTATACAGAGAAAAAGTGACGAATGCTAATATTTTTTAAATTATGCGTAAAAATACACTATTTTCAATAAATAACACGTTATACACACCACTGTTCATTACTGTGTATTTAATACACACATGCATAGATATTCTTTTGTTTATGGTCCAAATCTGTGGTCCAATCGAGAACATCTGTCTATAATATTAAATTTTGTGTCTATAGTCTTACTGAATGTCAAGTATAACCATAGGTAATAAATTAATTTTACAGATATATAACCTATTTCATTTTTAAAATCTATGATCATATCGAGAATATTTGTCTTTAATATTATTTGTATTAGCGACGATAGGAATTTAGTTTTACGATAGGAATTTAGGTTTTATGGGGAGTGTCAAGTATGGCATTAGTAGGTTTCCCATACAAATCTTAACGTCGTGTAGAGGTTGTATGCCTTACGATTGTACAGGCTGGTCATAGATTGTACAGGCTGGTTATAATTATAATATTTAAAACTGTCATAATTAATTAAAAATAATAGGGAAATTCTATAAAAACAGAGCAAACTTACTCATTACACCTACGTCCTGGTCCTGGCCATCACCATCCCGCCAGCGAACCCTCTCCACAGTAGTACAGCGTCAACAATTTGTCTATAGTGTTACTGAATGTCAAATATAACCATATTATTTTTTATATTTATTATTATATATTATTTTTTCATTTAATAATGTTTTTCTATTTAAATGAAGTATGGTCGAATTTCGACCAATGGGCGATCACTATTTAATCATTAATTTGTAAATCACTAGTTATTATCCAAGGTTCCATAATAAATTGAATGTGCAAATTATCGTGTTTTACAATTTTAAACACTGTAGAAAACAAACATTTCACGTGTTTATAGTGTGTGTAAATCATTATCTGATTGCGGAAAATGAGTATGTATTTTAATGACAAATTTAACAATTTAACTTTTTCATTAAAATGTGTAGTTAAGCCGTCCATCATGATTAAATGGCCGACTGATGTGGCTGTTTGGCTGGTTGCGCTAGAATATAAACTTAGCTTAGCCAGATCTGCTTTTAGGCCAGATCTCTGATTGTCTTGACTTAGTTCTGCACCCTTTTTTTTTTCTAGATGGGAAATCATCAAATGACTTCTCCCGCTCTGGGCGGAGCGGGAGGGCATGTCAGACTTTTACTGACTAAAACCCACCCGTGTTCCTTCAGTTGCCCATGTGCCAGGGTCACGGTATCTCTTTCGAACAATCACGCGACCCCGGCAGGCATCGGTCCTAGCAGACCCCTTCAGTTGCTGCACCCTTAGTTCTGTACCGTGTGGTGCTAGACATAAAGAATAGCACCATACCATTTTATCCCGTGGATGTCGTAAGAGGCGACTAAGGGACTAACTAGAGAATGGCCAGCAGCGTTCTCTATGCATTTTACCAGCATATTGCGATCGCTAACTCGACTGCCAAGCGTGACAATTATGGCAAACCTTCCCTTTTTGGGGAGGCCTATTTTCATTAGTGGACGTTTTTTGGCTGCAACGATGAGTTCTGCACCATAATTGAATTTTGTCATTTTGAAGAATATTCCTATTCCATTACTACATAATATTATATTATATTCCACTAGCTTCTGCCCGCGACTTCGTCCGCGTCAAATTTTTGCTCCCCTGACCCTTCCCGTCGGCGTCGCATCGAATTGCCTGCCAGTTTTCGTCCATTTTTCGTTGCTGCTCCGCTCCTTTTGATTGTAGCGTGATATTATATAGCCTATAGCCTTCCTCAACAAATAGGCTACCCAACACAAAAAGAATTTTTCAATTCGTTCCTAAGATTAACGCGTTCAACCAAACAAACAAACAAACTCTTCAGCTTTATAATATTAGTATAGATAGTTCGACAACGTAATTCGTCAGTTCAACAACGTAAAATACGCAATTAATGTTGTCGAACTGTCAAAATGATAGTGATTAGGTACTACTGTTGTTGTGTTACACAATTACCCCGCAGCACTAAACGGCAGCTTCAAATTAATTCAATATCAGCCAGTCAAACACTGCCACTAAACAGAAATACACACAGGAAATCCACACGATAATATTCTAAATTTCATTATTACCCATCGATATATCATATCGTAGCTAGGGTTGCCTTGCCACCTTTTTTTTGCAATTTAAGTATCTACATTTGTTTTTTTTTTGGTAAGAAAAAAAAAGTACATGGTATAAAAATAAAATACGATTTATTTTTCTTTATAATTATATTTAAAAAAGTATTTTTTATTGCTTCTTGCAGTTTGTATCAAATAAATTTGCTTACGCTAACGAAAAAGTACTTATGACTAAACTTTTCAAAATCCCAAAGAATACAAATCTTCATTACATATTATAAAATACAAGTCACTTCGCTGTCTGTCTGTCCCTATGTATGCTTATATCTTTAAAACTACGCAACGGATTTTGATGCGGGTTTTCTTAATAGATAGAGTGATTTAACAGGTAGGTTTATATGTATATAACATGCATAATATAGTAAAAAAACACTGATAATTTTAGAGGTTTCTAATGTGATGTCATAAATAAACTAATTTTTTTGCGCTTTCATTGCGAACGCTGGCTGAACCCTACGAAATAGATTAAAATAATGTACTACAGTATTGTACACCTTACAAAGTTCTACAAAAAAGTCCGCGATGGTATATGTCTATCTCTTAGGGATAACCCACAATAACCATTTTTTATCCTTTAATTTTTACGAGAAATAATGGCGTATTTACGAAGCGATTTTAAGCAATACAGCATTAATTCTTATCCAATTAAATACATTAGATATGTTGTGCATTTCATGTAGATCAAAATTACCTTTTACAGCATATCATTCAAATGAATATTTTAGAAGATATCAGAGATTATAATAAAATAGCCGCAGAGCGGCTAGCGGGCCGTTCCGCATCCGGCCATCTCGCTTGGTAGGGTGGTGCAGGATTAGTAGGATTATAATTCATATTACTTGGGCTTCATAGTAAATGCATATCATCATGTGTGTTCGAAGTACTCAAAATAAAGCTAATTGTATTATTCCAAGTAAGAGACCGCGAAATATGGTTTAGATGTTTAGATTTTTGGATGGATTTGGATTTTTGGTTATCCTGGATACTTACCATATATGTATAGCATACCATAGATATTTTATCCCGGTAGTAGTTTCCCGGGTGATATTTTCCGACAGCTATACGGGTAAAGCCACTGGCCAAAGTACTATCTTATAACTATGTTTAATTTGGTGTCTGGTAAATAACTGAGTGTTTATATAGGTAGAATAGGAGCGTAAAGAAAAACCAGGAAGACTTATATTCAATTCAATCCAGCCCTATGTCGCAGTCTTCTTACTCTGAATACTATTAGTTTTATTTTAAGTACATCAAACACACAAGATATGTAAGGATCGTAGCAGGTGGCGTTCCGTAGTTTCTGCCCACCCCCATGGGAAAAAGGCGTAATGTTATGTATGTATAACATGGATTAATACATTCTTATCGCGGTAATACGTTCTCTTGCGATAATTTCCGACATCTACGCGGGCGAAGCCGCGGGCAAAAGCTAGTAAAGTATAAAGTACAATAATGTGAAATAACGTACAATACTTTAATCACAGTACGGGTGGTAACCCTAATCGTAGCTTACACCGACTAGACTGAATTCATCATCATCATCATCATCATTTCAGCCCAATGACGTCCTCTGCTGGACCCCAATTTGGGGGGGTTACCATAATCATCACGCTTGACAGGCGGGTTAGCGATCACAGTATGATGGTAAAATGCATAGGGAACGCTGTTGCCCATTCTAAAGTTAGTCCCTTGGTCGCCTTTTACGACACCCACGGGAAGAAAAGGGATGGTGCTATTCTTTAGGTCCGGCACCACATGGACGTGAATGAAATTCCCTTCAAGTATACGTAAAAGCTTTTTACAATTTAGCTTACTGCCTCGGGTCAACTAAAAGTAATAAGAACTTAGCAAATATTATTTTAAAATTAATCGAAGAGCGTAATTTATTAGGTACGCAAATTAACGTAAAGCACATAAATACGTAGGCAACCGTATGTTACCCACGGCAGGTATTTTCGTAAGCCACATAAAGTTTGTTAACTAAATATTATGTGTGTGTAGGTTCGTCGGCGAAGCCTTTGATGCTGGCAGATTTCCGCAAATATTACTTGTTTGGTTTCGAGCCCAGTTTGTAAAAAATATCTAGGCCATATCGTTACGGGATTAGGGGTTGATAAGGTGAAGCTATTATTTTGAATAGCTATCATTTAGCTGAGGTTAAAAATACATTTTTACATCAGAATTATTATAATCAGGTAGGTTATCAAGTATTACCATAGTCTTTTTTGGGTTTGGTCGACTAATTTCAGAGTTTAGTACTAAATGCCGATTAGTGATTGCGTCCGTGGTGAATAAAGCATGCACCAGACAATAGCGATTTAGTAGCGATACGGCGTTGATGCAGCGGCGTTTGAAATCCCCGCGTCGAGAGTTCCCTTGATTGCCCGTTGGCAGCGATAATCTCGCTGATTTGACAATTGTTTTTGTTCAAAGCATGTGTTTGCAATTGTGGCAAGCGCTACTATGAAATTTTAAGTATCGCAAAATATTTGTCAAAACACATAAAGGCTGGTGCCAAGATCAAAGCTTTTGGGAATGACGTGAAGAAAGGACATTGCAAGTGTTTATTATGAATGAAGGAAAGTTGAGAGGCGCTGAATGATCACAAGAGAATCTTGACCCAGCTCGTTGTGAAAAATTCAACAAAATATCGAGTGTGTAAAAAGCAACCCTCTTGTCCGTCTTGCGTTTTGCAAACACTTTTTACATATTTAAGAATTCTATTTTTGATTCTCTGAAATCTCAATTTTGTGTGGAACGTAAAATGGAAGCACGCTTTTTGGTTCACTTTAGTTTGTGCAACATTTGAAAAATAAATTCGAGCATATTGTGTACGCGACAAAAAGAAAGTGTGAAAGATAGATAAAGAAGACTTGGCCTATTGCTTCAGTCAATGTTTGGAAAAGCAATAAAAATATTAACAGCCTTGGACATCATTCCGTTTTTTATTTTCTAAAAATATTAAGTGTGACCCACGTATGAACAGCGCTTTCACGGCGACATGTAAGAACAATTGCGGTGAAAATGTTTGGATTAACCACGCTCATAAATAACACAACAAGTCACTTTCCGCTGACTGAAAACTCCGCAATACCACATAGCTTTTTCTTTCAAATTTTCAAATATGTATGTTTAAAAACCAGTGTAACAAAGAGGACAGTGATATTATATACTACATTGTCAGATAATGATTATTCTGAAACGAAACGAGGTACAAGTGGCCTGCGCCGCTGCTACGCGAATCCTACGTCACTTTTACGCAAAGCCTATGCCACTGGAACGCAAGGCCTACGCCACCACCGTTGCCGCTTCAATGCGACGAAAAGCCATCGCCGCTGCTATGCATACCCTACGGTGCTGCTACGCATTGGCTACGCTGTTACTACGCTGCTGCTACGCGAAGCCTACGCTGCTGCTATGGTACGCTTACGCCACTGCCGCTACAACGCAAGGCCAACGTCATTGCTACGCAAAGCCTACGCCGCTGCGATGCATGGCCTACGTCTGCTGCTCCATCGCAAAACCTACACCAACTTTACGATCAGTCTACTCAAAGTCGGCACAACCTCTATTCCAGCATGCTTTTGTAGCTGTCTCTACATAGCGTTGACAACTCTTCACATCGTTATCTAGAACGTCGCTTTGCAATATAGGTACTATGTCTGAGTAGTGCCGATAAACGCACATCATGAACACACAAATAATAATTATTATTATGTAAAAGGAACATTGTTACAAACACATTAATGTTATAATAACTTCAACGGATTTTATATACTATCCTATGATAAAAATAAAACAACGCAGTTTGAGATACAAGTAAGTTATACAAGAAAAAACTTACATACTTTTTCTAAGAAGGCAGCACTGCCATCTAGTGAAAAACTCGCAAGACGACATTAAAAACGGCGTGCTGTTGCCACTTCATTCCCGGACAAGACAAGGCAAACTTTATTATCTGTCTGTTTCACTCAGTTCACAGTGCTGTCTCTTTCTCGCGCGCCGGCTTGTGATTTGAAATTTATTCAGCCTTGGGCTAACCGTCGCCCGTGTACAACGTGTCCATGTTCGCTAGTAACGGATATTTCGCGCCAAAGTTTACATTGAGGATTGGAAAATGAGATTGTTTTTCGAAGTGCATCAAGTTAGAAAGTGTGGAAACTGTCTGTTCTAGTCAATTGGACTGGCAAAAGTGTATCACCGGCAACCTAAAGTGTAAACGTTTACTTTGTGTGTGCGATGCATAACAGTTAAGTTGGAGTTAAGCACTTATTAAAATTGTGCAAGATGGGCGCATAAGATTTGTTTGCCGGTGCAAAACTGATAGAAAGTATCCGGACTGCCAACATGGGGACCAATCGGCTGCTTTCACCATTTACTTTGCTGCTGATTTGTACAGGTAAGCGGAGCTACCTACTTAGTTTCTGAGTCACCTTAGCTCAGAACGCCGACGCTGCGTCGCTGTATCAACAAGCGAGCCGCAGCCTGCCTGTGTGCCGTGTGCTGAGGTGTAACTATAAGCAGCACAAACAACCACCTATGTGTGCGTGTGTTGACTCTTCAACCGTATGCAAGGGAGGCTGGTTTAGCTATATGAATAGGGTATGATAACCCATTGTATGTACGGGCTGCAGGCACTGCCAGACCGCAACAACTGCTTAGATTTATGTTTTAGGAGCCGAGTTGAAGTTTCTTGGGGGTACGATTTTGTTAAATAAAAATAGCTAATATAATGTATGTTTTGGATTATGACGGAAGACGACTACATCATTTTCTAAAACATTATTAAAAGTTGTCATAAAATGGTACGCGCAATGCGGTATCCTTCCGTAAACGTGCAAACCATTGTACAATGCACTATCAATTTGACTGTGACGCTGGTTTTGTAGGATTTTACAATTTTAAAAAACAATGTCTATCATTAAAATAAAATATGGAAATCAGGTTTTGGAAGTAAAAAAGAATACGGCCTTTTTATATTTGAGCCATGATTTCTTGAAACAACAAAAGTGTGTCCTTCTACCTACCGTCACTGCAGAAGGTCATAAAAAAGTCGTATTAATAAGTACCAATTTCCAAACAGAATTAAGATAAGAAATATTATAATCTGGCCAAGTGTTTTTGAATAAGCCACAACACTATTTACAATTCCCGAAAAAGAAGTAATCCCTAATGGAGGCCAGGTGTAAGCACTTTAAATAAAGTAACTTAGTAAATTCCCTTTTTGTGTAATTTGTTAATGGTGAAATTTGCCAACGACTTGGTGAGTTAATTGATATTGTATTGCTCAATTTATCGATATAAATTAGTGGTGTCACAGACAACGGTGAAAAGGAGAAGAAACGTTGTTATTAATTAGATGTAGACACTTACGAGTAAGTCATGATGCCATTTTAAAACACAGACTAAAGAGTGTTTAACTTTATAACTAAGTAACAGTACGTGTAGAATTTTTGCTAACAAAAAATTTAGATTCATCTTTTCTCGTCGGAAAAAGGTTTATACGAAATTGTTACCATTTTGAATAACCACAATTTTCTGCACGAAATAGAGAAAGAAAATATTCTGGTCGACTCAAGCTTGAATGCGTAAATTAGGCAACGCCAGTGGTGCTCAGAGAGTGAAATCATGTTTATAGAAACCGGTTTTGATGCAGGTGTGCGCGGCTCGAGGTAGTACGTCCACTAGTGGTCTAACCAAGTTATTTTAGTAGATCTTTTATATTATTCTTGAGCTCAACTATGCGTAGCAATTAATCCACTTTTAACTTAAGCATGCAGTTAACTAGTCGGCAGTTACTTAATTTGGAGAGTTGTTTGAGTACAAATGTATTCTATAAATAATTGCAATGTATTGAAATTTAACCAATAATACATTGGCAAATACGAGCATTGAAATATTGAAAACTTTTCAAAAGTGTTGATTATAATTTGCTGTGTAAATATTTCACTTTTTATGATTTAACATTTCGGCCTGTAGTAGTAAAGGAACACGATCCACATAGCAAGACAGGTTTCCATTTTCATATTTTTGCCTGTGCAATATTTTGGAATTCCGTAGCCTTTTGCGAAAAAATAAAATTAACGCAACTTACCACCAAGTTTCTACATAAGGTCTTGAAGTAGTTTCAGTTTTAAACATTATTTATGGGTTTATTTTTAGTTAAAAGCTATTCTTCAAATAAAATAGGTACTAGGAAGTTTGCTTACCAATGAGGTAGGTATTGAAAATTCAAGTTACAAGATTTCGGAAACAATCTCTAACATATAGTAAAATCATCAACTAAAAACAAACATCATAAACTTGTGTAGAAAATGAAAAATTAAAGTAATAATTTAAGGGAATGGGGGAAAATTGATTTGCCATATTTTCGTGCAACACTTATTTCAACTGTAGTCAATAAAAGTTTTATAAGGACAAATAATTTCGAATTTAAAAAAAGTGTCCCAAGTCTGTATTCAGTGTGAAATACTTTGTGTATTTCGAATTTATACAATAGAGTATCGGACTGGATTCAATATCAAATGTCTGGAAAGTTTTTTTAGATAGGTACCTCTGTATCTTGATTACATTTCGCACAAATGTAACTGATTTATACTTGCTAAATATTGAATTTAAAACATCGGAAATTCTGCTATGGGGACATTATTACCCATCACAGAAATATAACTGACATATTTAATTAAATACATCTAAATAATATTGGGAATGCCTGTCATATAAGCAGACAAAAATACCGATACCTTGAAATCTTTTGAAAGCTCTGAAAAGTTGCAGTGTAGCAGAAAAGTAGACATTCAGACTTACAGGAACATAAAAGAAGGCGGACAGCGCGAGACGTGTCAACAAACTTTTGAAATTGTCCCAAAAACGTTGCGAAACAGTTTACTGTGTTCGCAAAAATACTGCCACTTGACTTCTTAGGTTATGAAAGTAGCTACTTACGTACTGCGCAAAAACAAATAACTTTTATTACTTAACTTTCCCGCTCAGCAATCGCAGTAACAGTTCGTTACAAAACTCCTTAACTACCGTGGATTTTAATGAACTAAACCAAAATAGCGAAGATTTTTCCTTGTTTTTCATCTGAATTCGATGCTTAAATTAGGTTGGCGTTCAATTTCATTCTGCATAACATAACAGACTGCACAGTACCTACTTATACAGAAAGTGACTGTACTTGAGACGCGCGGTGCATATTCCATTCTATTTTTGTACATATTAATATCCTTTCTGTTTCCATTCTTACTCTTAGCGACTCAGAGACGTTCAAATTTATTCCGGCTTCTTGAGAACTAAGTCTCACACTTCCAGTAATTGAATAAACTGTTCACTGTCAAATCAGTACGGTACGTATAATTCTCCACTAGCTGGAAGAAAATTGTAAAGCGAACAATAGGATTAAAAAAACGCCAATGGAATAATATTTTTAGAGGCTGGTAATCCTAGAAAGTATGCTATTGTTTTGTATAATCCTGTATTCTCCCATACCGATAAGTGGAAAAAGTTTATTGGGCATAGTACTAATTACTTGTCGAGAGTAGTGACCTTATATAAGATAACTTTGTAGACAGAGGATCACTTAACAAATAAGCCTTATTACTATGAAATTTTAATGCCACAACAATAAGTACCTATTTCATTCCCAACGGTTCGTTTGGTCGTCGTGGTTCAGTTCACAAGAAGCTCGTTTTCCTTTATTAGAGGCTCGCAGGCGAGCCGGGCTTCCGTTTGCATGGGACTGATTGTCTACCGGTCCTCATTCGCCATTGAGTGACCCCGTCATGTCACTCTTCATGCGTGAAATAACCGCTCCGCATCAAATAACCCATACTTATCTGGTGCCGTCATTATATTTACCTGATAAGCTTCCACGACATGTAAAGCTGAACAATAATACTAGGGATGATCGAAAATAATAATTAATAAAGTTATTTGACACGTTCATTTAAACTTAATTTGGAACTCAGTTCCTAATTTTCGTATTTCAAACACGTGTCGTACTTTATTGTGTTAAATAATTATTTCCTTTTGGAAAGTAATTTTCCCCAAAGTTGTCTAAATTGGTGTATTACGTGTAGTTAGTTAAACGCGTTATCATAGTTAAGTACTCGAAAACTGCTCTCTTAGGTATAAAGACTGTTCTTTAAGTTTATTATGTTGTTGAAATATTAAACCTTTTTCGAATCCCAACATTTTTAACGTCAGGCCACGCCCATGGACGGAATGGGTGTTTCTTCTGAGTTCAAGCGCAAGTTCTGACGATTTGCACCGGTATTTACCATTAATTTAATGGTTTTCTATATTGCCGTAGTTATTTAACAGCTACAAGAACCAGATACGAAGTCTTTTTGTTAGCGAACTATATATTTTTTGCAGAATATTCAGCTTGCAAGTAGGTGTGGTATACAATTTTATTAGTGAAGCAAAATATTAAATAGAGCTTTTCTACAGCTTCCCACGTCACGGTTTCTATTTTCCTCGCTGAAGTTAATTAAAACAAAGAAATAATTCTTTTCAGGTTTTTTCTTTTCATTGAACTTATTATTACTTAATACGTAGTTTTTTAATTGTGTTAATATTTTGAGGTAGTAGTAGACCTATTATTTAAAGTTCTGTTAATATACATTTACTCTACATATCTCTATGTTTTCAATTTTTTATTTATTTTTACTGTAAATTTTTGTCTGTGTATTTTGTTTGCACTAAAACACTCTTTATTTTATTAGTTAATATCAGCACTTGGTAGTATTCCTTGTACTTAGCACCTCCTTGTATTTACTAATACGCTTTGTACGGAATTCATTAAGTCCCTTATGGTACGAAGAGTTCGATCGTTTATCAGTGAACATCGTTTTTGGATTCATTTGTATCTGTCTTCCTTACGTGACACTTTCTTACATAGCTCTTTATATTTGTATGTGTCAATGTCTGTACTTTAATTTATCATCGCTTAATGGAACAGAATCGGCATTTACGTTTATTTTTTCTTCGTAAAATATATAATCTTCTAGCATTATCCAGGTAACTGATAATAAAACGCAATATCTTAAGAATAAAGTCCTATTATTGTATGGGACAATAGTAGCTTAGATAATAAGCACACTACAGCCCCCAGCGGTACAAGACCTGCGGGATAATTACGTACTAATACTAGAAATGACTTTCATTTTGACAGTGCAGCAACATTCATTACGTTATTTACATTGCTGAGCAGACACATGTCTCGAACATTAGAAGCAATGGAATAGCAACATCCTTCAAAATGATTTAGATTGTAATTGATAGTGTGTTACACAATTACAGTGTTGCTGTCTAATGGCTCTGTGTACTTATGTTATTTCGTCCTTGCGCACTGTCTTACATTTTCCTTTTATTTAGGTATAACACATGATACGACACGTAATCCTCCGATCCAATTGGGTTTCCTTGTAAATGTTATTTGGTTAACCAATTGATCAAATATCTCGAAGGTATAATTTGAGCCCTCCGGTCTGCTGACACCGCCGATGTCGACACAATTTGTACGTCCTATCGCAAGTAAGTTAAGTCGAATTTAATCTCGTTCTACATTTTCACGGTGTTTCGGAAACTAAACGAAAACATAGCGACTGGCTTATCTTATTGCCCTGAAAGTTGTTTTCCAGCTTAGGAAAAGGTTTGGCGTTGTTGTTTTGCGTAGGTGTAGGAAACCGGACTAGTCAAAGGTCGTTTTTAGGGTTCCGTTGCCAAATGGCAAAAAACGGAACCCTTATAGATTCGTCATGTCTGTCTGTCTGTCTGTCTGCCTGTCTGTCCGTGTATGTCACAGCCATTTTTTTCCGAAACTATAAGAGCTATGTTGTTGAAACTTGGTAAGTAGATGTATTCTGTAAACCGCATTAAGATTTTCACACAAAAATAGAAAAAAAACAATAAATTTTGGGGTTCCCCATACATAGAACTGAAACTCAAAAAAATTTTTTTCATCGTACCCATACGTGTGGGGTATCATTTTTAGGGTTCCGTTGCCAAATGGCAAAAAACGGAACCCTTATAGATTCGTCATGTCTGTCTGTCTGTCTGTCTGTCTGTCCGTCCGTCCGTATCTCACAGCCATTTTATTCCGAAACTATAAGAGCTATGCTGTTGAAACTTGGTAAGTAGATGTATTCTGTGAACCGCATTAAAATTTTCACACTAAAGTAGAAAAAAAACAATAAATTTTGGGGTTCCCCATACATAGAACTGAAACTCAAAAATGTTTTTTTTCATCAAACCCATACGTGTGGGGTATCTATGAATAGGTCTTCAAAAATGGTAATGAGGTTTCTAATATCATTTTTTTCTAAACTGAATAGTTTGCGCGAGAGACACTTCCAAAGTGGTAAAATGTGTGTCCCCCCCCCCCGTAACTTTTAAAATAAGAGAATGATAAAACTAAAAAAAATATATGATGTACATTACCATGTAAACTACCACCGAAAATTGGTTTGAACGAGATCGAGTGAGTAGTTTTTTTTTAAAACGTCATAAATCGTAAACCGCAATTTACCTTACATTCAATCAACTAAAATATAAAAATTAAAAAAAAAAAAAAAATTTCAACCGAGAATACCTACAGGTTTGTACGGAACCCTCGGTGCGCGAGTCCGACTCGCACTTGGCCGGTTTTTTTTCTAAACTGTATAGTTTGCGCGAGAGACACTCCCAAAGTGGTAAAATGTGTGTCCCCCCCCTGTAACTTCTAAAATAAGAGAATGATAAAACTAAAAAAAATATATGATGTACATTGCTATATAAACTTCCAACGAAAATTGGTTTGAACAAGATCTAGTAAGTAGTTTTTTTTTATACGTCATAAATCGTAAACCGCAATTTACCTTTCATTCAATCAACTCATATAAAAATTAAAAAAATAGGATTTAATTTCATAAACACAAGCCTTATGCATAAACCGTGAATACCTACAGGTTTGTACGGAACCCTCGGTGCGCGAGTCCGACTCGCACTTGGCCGGTTTTTGGCATCTATTTGTGGAATCTCCAAAATTCGCATCATTGGAGTCTAGTACTCCAATGATGCGAATTTTAGGTAGGTACTTGTACCTCAAGTATGTTTATCACAAAATACTTGATTCTGAAAACAAGTGACAAAGGGCACTTATCGAGTTTTAAAATTCCAAGAATAATTAAGGGGGTAAAATCCATCTAAGTTAACGTTTCCTTAGTTAAAAGGAGTTGCGGTGTAATATTTAATTTCCTGTTTAAAAGATCTTCGATAATTACTTATTAAGTTGGTATTTTGAACTTTGTTCATGACTGGTTGTACCAATGAAAAGGTATACGTATGTTCTATCTAACAATTTTTCTTGTCTCTGATTTGAAAATACTTTTCAAATTTAAGTTTTCATATATGCTTAAGTACTTACATGTTCGCAAGCATAAAAATAGTATAGCAACAGAGCAGTTTCCCTTCGTCAAACTTGCCTTAAGTAAACTTATCGATAATTTCAAAGAAGTTTTAGACGTTGGCTAACAGGAATGAAACTTCTTCGCCGTTCATTAATACTTTAGCGATGTTCGACACTATTGCAACAGCGTGCGAAGCATATATTATCATTCAAGGAGTTGTTTTGGTGATATAAATAATAATGTATAGAAGTAAGAATGAAAGTATCAAAGTAATATAATAGAAATTGATACAGTGTTTAACCGGGAACCAAAGATTGGCAGGAAATTCAAGGAAAGCAACATATAAGTGACAGTGGGTTGGGCAGTTTGCTCGCAGAACAGTTGTCCGAAATGGCCAAAAGGTTCCGGACTGGTGATCCCGTACCGGAAGACGTTGAGTTGGAAAACATCCCAAAAGGTGGATCGAGGACCTTGTGAAGGCCGCAGGAATCTGCTGGATACGGGAAGCACAGAACTTGTTGAAGTGGGGGACCTTGGGAGAGGCCTGTGTCCAGCAGAGGACTTCTTTCGGCTGAAATTATGATATGTCAAGAACATCCCTGTAGAGTAGAAACAAAAACACTATAATTTTAGTTGACAAATACGCCAAACAAGTCAAATATGTTTAGTTCATGCAGTTCGCTGTTCCGTAGTTCCAAACAAATAATCGCTAAACTTATAGTTGTAGAAATAGTTTTCGATCAGTGCGAAATGGAACAGAAACGTGAAGTGCGTCAGAATCGTGACAGTCAAGTTTTGAATTATCTAAACAAGAGAACGTCGACATTGCAATTTTAGTTAAGAATGGACAATTTTCCTTTTTAGACTACCGAGTTCACCGGACTATCTTGATGGTTACGAAATAACCTGGTAACCCCGCTCACTGCTGTAAATATAAACTGTTCCAACTGAGTTCAAGAATAATTAATATTAACTAAGTCGTTTAGGGTAAGAGAGAGTGATCATAATTAACTCAGTTATTGACAATTTGACGCGCACGTATCCCAGGTAGGTACAGGCTGCGCGCGATGCTAAATTCAATCATGTAATTAATTGGTGGTGGTACTCATTAAACGACATAATTAATTCAAAACTTGTGAAACGTCGATCTAAGTGGTACGCGTAGAATAGAATACGTTGGCATATTGAATTAAACCCAAGAGATTTGTAAGATGCGGAAAATGCCTAATTGGCGGAGGAGTGAATATTGACTGAATATATGGCATATATAGCACCAAAATTTATGTGCTTACACGGTATTGTAGATACCGTAGCCGTAATTATATTGACGTGACCAGACCTAATTTTTATAATAGATTTTTTTATGTACGACAGTGATGAAAAGATTATTATAACATGCGTTTGTAATTATCATAATAACGTTAATGGAACGGTTATAGCTGATAAACAAATAATAAATATAACTGTATATTACTAAAGCGCGTTGCACAGCAAGAATGTGTTTGTTCCAAATAACCTTTTACTTAGTAAATTAGTAGGCCTGTTTAAAATCGCGCTACTTACTTAAATCTAGATCTACGAAGCCGGTTTTAACGATTATTTTCCTAAACTTAGTAGTCCATATCATGTAATTATATTGTATCACGCTAGCGCCGCCACGGCAAGTCGGTACGGGGCTAAATATATTATGTACGCAAGATAGGATCCTGGGATGGTAACACCGGTACCTTCATTTGTGTGGGTAGTTTGAGAAGAGCTTGATAAGTCGTTGGGTTATGGAGCATCAGGCGGGTTGTCAACTGTACTAATGGTCAGGAAGGATTTTGTAACGGAACAAAGACGGTCTCCAAGAGAGCCTTCATAACTTGTTCAATTTCCGCTCTTCGTACGGTGAGGGATTAGATATTGCCGCATCACTTTGTTCTAATTATTTTTAGAACGAAGTTATTAATTTGTGTGCGCGTCCTTACTTCTATACAGCAACAATTACTTTCTATTCTAATGGTAGTAGCTGTAAATGTTCGTAATGACGGAGAAATAGTGATTAATTTGTAATAATTACAACTATGTTAATGGACGTCTTCAAGAAATAGGTAAACTGTTTCTGATGATTAATTGAAATAGCAATCAATAACTATTCATTTTTTGTTAGCTATTCATATTATTTTGAATGTTATCTTGTTTTCTTTTCTGTTAAAGTATTACATTTATGAATTTCTCAGGTAGAATTTGTTTGCTTTGGCAATATAGACTTACTAGCTGACCCAGCGAACTTCGTATCGCCTCAGATTCAATAAATGTTGCAATAAACCTACCATGTTTGACAACCTGGTGGTGGTGGTCTGGTAAGCGTTTTCTAGCTGACACTCATATGTTTGGTTAGCTCCTGCCAAGTTATGATAACCTGGTACGTCGACGGCATAAAGCTTTTTCTACCTGACACTCCTTTGTTTGGTAAGCTTCTGTCAAGTTATGATAACCTGGTACCTCGACTTTAAATTCTTTTATAGTTTTGGCGGCGTACGCCCAAATAAGGAACTTTTTTAGATGATTTTTTACACCGTGGGTCTGAAAACCCAAATATCTTACGGATCCCTATTTTTATAAAATAAAATATAGCCTATGTTACTTGCAGATAATGTAACTTTCTAATGGTGAAAGAATTTTTAAAATCGGTCCAGTAGTTTTTGAGTTTATCCATTACAAACAAACAACATTTCCCCATTTCTTCCCGTGGGTGTCGTAAGAGGCGACTACGACACCCACGGGAAGAAATGGTGAAATGTTGTCGTAAGAGGCGACTACCGTACGCAAAATACGCGCTCAGACGTGGAGTTGCGGACACCAGCCCGTTCTACCTATTACCTAAGAGGCGACTACGGGACTTACTAGAGAATGGGCAGCAGCGTTTTCTCTGCATTTTACCATCATACTGCGATCGCCAATCCGCCTGCCAAGCGTGGCGATTATGGCAAAGCCCCCCAAATTGGGGGAGGTCATATCCAGCAGTGGACGTATTACGGCTGAAAGGATGATAATGAAACAAACAAAAATACAAATTTTTCCTCTTTATAATATTAGTATATATTAGGTCTTTACCTATGAAATTGCCGTTCTGCAGTACTGGCCATTTCAAATCAAAATAATTTTTGTCTAAGAATTCTAATTTCAAATTAATTTTATTTTAAAAACATGGAATTCTTTTTCCAAAAGTAGTCATTTGTTTATTGATTAGTGTTACATTTTCATCGCATTTCAATCTTTTTCGTCATCATGGATACGTTAAAAATTCGAGTAATTATGGAATATGAGTACCGTCGTGGCAGCAACGCGGCACAAGCGGCACGCAACATCAACGACGTTTACGGAGCTAGCACTACAAACCAACGCACCACCTGTTGTTGGTTTGCTCGCTTCCGTTCTGGAAATTTCGACCTGAAAAATGAACCTCGCGGTCGTCCGAAGACTTTGGTCGACAATGACGAGTTAAAGGCGATTGTGGAAGCTGATGATACACAATCTACGGCTGAATTAGCGGCAGCTTTCGACGTTAGCGTCAAAACAATATCGGTCCATTTGCGTCAAATTGGCAAGGTAAAAAAGCTTGACAAATGGGTGCCCCACGAACTCAATGATCGCCAGCGCGAAGTACGTGTCGAGACGTGCCTTGCACTGCTCAACAGACACACAAATGACGGAATTTTGAACCGCATTGTTACCTGCGATGAAAAATGGATTCTGTTTGATAACCGCAAGCGCTCAGCAAGTTGGTTGGATCCTGGTTCAGCACCTAAACAATGCCCTAAACGAAAACTTACCCCTAGAAAAGTGATGGTCACTGTTTGGTGGTCTAGCGTCGGTGTGATTCATCACAGCTTCTTACCAAACGGGGTGAGCATTACTGCAGATGTGTACTGTGAAGACCTGATCTCAATGATGGAGAAGCTGGCACATCTCCAACCAGCATTGGTCAATCGCTCGTCTCCGCTGCTCCTGCACGACAACGCGCGACCTCATACTGCACAGCAGACGCTCTCCAAGTTGCAAGAACTAAGGTTGGAAGCTCTCCGTCATCCGCTCTACTCACCAGACCTTGCGCCTACAGACTACTACTTTTTCTAGAATTTGGAGAACTTCTTGGCGGGAAAAAAATTCAATACCCGAGAGGCAGTACGAAATGCCTTTGAAGAATTTGTTGCCTCCCGTCCAGCTGATTTTTTTAAGAAGGGCATCAATAAACTTCCACTGCGTTGGCAAAGATGCATTGATTGCATGGGTGATTATTTCGATTAATACAAATAAAAAATACATGAATAAAATTCGTTTAATTTTTTTCATACAAAACGGCATTTTCATAGGTAAAGAGTATAAGTTCTGAGAACTTCTTGACAAGTGACAGATCCAACTTAATTAAAAGTTATATATTCTACCTGTCTTTAAGTATGACAGAAATTGAGGTTATCTATGGTATCAGCGACCCGGATCTGGATATTCCACCGTATATGGCGGAATATTAGACTGCATCTTCAACTTATCCTATGTGTTTTGAAGCGAACACAATAAATCGAATGATTTCTGATTTCGATATTTTGGAGACTGTTCTGTATAATGTCAAGCTTACACTTTATATACATACAAGTAGGTTTACTTTACAAAAACCTGTTCCCATTTCTGTTCGTAATAAGAGGCAATCCCTTTACACCAATCTGGAACATGTTCGTACAAAACTCAAGGAAAATGGGAAGACGGAAGCGAAGTAATATGTATGTGTATGCGAATGTGGCCCTAGTTGCTCCCCTTTTAATCCTCCCGCAATCGGTTTTCATATGAGCTTCTTGCCACTATTCCGGATTTGAATTAAAACGTCATCATTAATAGACTTATCTACGTTTGGCAGCTAACAATTCAGTAACATAGAACGCCTGTCTCTGCTTGTCTAGTTCACAAAGGTACATCAACGTTCTATCAATAAACTGAATTATTGAGTCGAAATATTATAAACGTTTCATGTGCGTGTATAATACGGGCTATCTGATAGAAAATTAATTTCCTGCGGTGTTCGCTCCAGTGTGCGATGTTTGATCTTCTGTAAACAATTCGACGTAATAACTCGCTGGTATAAGAGTCATTACTTGATTTTATCGACGTACGGCGGAGTTGATTGTTGTTCGCACGTGCTCGGGTGTGTAGGATCGAAGAAAAATGTAGTAAATAGAAGGGTTTACTCAAAAGGGCGTCAATCAGCGTAGTGAATGCTTGACACTTAACTTATCTACGTATGTATAATGTATATTGCGCCAGTAATTCATGTGTTGTGACAGGTAACGCTTTCTGCCAGCCCGTTCTTAAGGCTACAGTGAGTTTCCTCGCGGTGTTTTCCTTCACTATTCGAAGTGATAAATTGTGTTTATTTCTTTGAAAAACACATGATGAATAAACAACATAATTTTTCGAATGTTTTTCTCAAAATGCTTCCAATAATAATGGTGTGATTCAATATGTTTCTGATAATTTTGTTCTACATTGAAATAACTAACACACAACGTAACCATTAGGTAATTATGAAACATGGTGGATACTGAATTGTAGTTACCTAATTAATAATAATTAGAGAAAACAAAAGATTAAATACTTACTAGCTTTTGCCAGCGGCTTTCCCCGCGTATTATACTTATAAACCTGCCTCTTGAATCACTCTGGCAATTGATGAAAACCGCATTAAAATACGTTCCGTAGTTTAAAAGATCCTAATCGTAGAGACGGGGCAAGAGACTTTGTTTTATACCATGTAAAGATTATTTTTCCACGATAAATGACTTCTACAAGTGAAAATACAGTTTTCATAAATCAGTCAAGATTCGATTGTCAAACTAGGTGTTGATTTCCAGTTACGGCACCGTTATTAGGTTGTCTATTATAAAAAAAATTGTGTGGAATGGGTTTGGAATATTTCCCAGAACCTGGAAAATGGCGCGCTCTTTATTTATTGTATTGTACAGCAGTTAGTACTTATCGGATCTGGACCTCTGCCTAGTTATTCGAAGAATTCAATGGCTTTTATTAAAAGAACGTAAAGTTGTTCACTTATTTTATATTATCGTCGCATTGCATCTATTTGATACAGCTATTTGTATAATTTATGATATTATTTAGTGACCTACTGAGCCTCTCGAGGGTTCGTTCGCACATTTTTCATGATTTACCACGGTTTTTCAGTTTAATGGTGGCCTATTATGATAATCCGGGATACCGGAATATACTCAGCTCCGTGATAATCTGTCATCCAAATACGTTAAGCCATGGTGATGTCGTGATTTAGTAGACACCGTAATTATCATCGAAAAACCCAAACTCCCCTTGTCTTACTTGAAATGTTAGTATATAGGCGTATCACGATACTTACCTGTAACTTTTGACATTTATTAGGATTTTTATCTTGTTTTATTTTCTTCTAGCGTTATCTGATCTCCCACCAATCTCCCATTCAAATCTACTTTTTTCCAGCACATTATGCGAGACTAACAAATTACCTATACGAAAGTTTGTCAATTGTTATCTATAGGGTAAGCAGCTGCATAAATCAGAGCCCTCATTATTTTTGTCCATATAAAGGTAAGCATACACTGCCACAACGGAATAATCCACCAGGGTAATAAAAACGAGGTTGTCCAGAAAAATGTAAAGAATAAACAGACGGGTTGAATTGTAGCCGTGCAATTAATAGTAGCGGTTGAGACTGTTTATCCAACACTTTAAATACTAAAAAGCTTTCTAAACAAGGACCTTGATCTTCTGTGTCATGTTTACTTAATTCTCGACGAACAGAGTATTACTGCTCTGCTTTCAATAGTTTGAGACTGCATATCACTTTATACTATTGAAACCTATCTATATGGAGATAAGTCTTCATCAAGTTCGCTCAGCTTTGACGTTGACTATATCTTCTAGATACAGTTCTAGAAACCTAGAAACAGAGCGTACTTACACTGCTATGCACAATCGCATATTGTGAAGTTGTCAGTACTACATAGCTTATTCAAGTAACTTTGGCCAACAGCTAAGCGTTGCTATCCAATGAGTCTATTCTGGTTGTCTTGTGAGTACGCTACTGGATAGCGGGGGAATATCATGGTCTTTTTTACCCGATTACTGACGGCGAAGGTTATGTTTTTGACCGCTTTGCATGTTTGTAAACTGCTTGTCATAATTTGACAAATGAAGTATCGTTGGTAGCGTCTTGATCGTCCGTTGGCTATGTGATTACAAATTTAAAAAAATACAATGATGTTTGGTGTCGAATGAAAGGGCTTAATTAGCACTTTAAAAAAATTATATTGCTAGCTAACTCCAAAACAATTTAAATAAAGGCAAGTTCAAAAACGAAAACCCGACTACTAAACAATCGATAAACACCAGGCTCTTGATTTCTGTTTGAAATATTTTCTAGTTTACTTTTAAAGTGTGATTTTTAGTATTCTGGGTTTCGTTTCAGAATTATTTTTTTAGGTGATTAATAATAGTTTTAAGTATTTAAAGTTTACAAAATCATGATTTTTGACCTGCACTAGCTATGTGTATGAGAAGATTTACAAAATTGGATAGATACATACATATTTGCAACTCTTTTTATTTTCTGCCTGCCCTTTACTATTCTGTTCTAAGGTTGAGGCCTCGACCCATTTTTTCCAAGCGTGATTTCCTTATAAACATAAAATATGCGCTACCATCGTATGTGTTTAATCAATCAATAAAGGCTTTCGCAGTGTACCACTTTATACTTCCTTAAGCCTCTTGAAATTCCCAAGCCACCAGGTTTTCATTCTTCACTATTTACCAGGAATATTTGTATTTTGCCAACTAAAACATTTTATTTGCCATGTTAGTCCAAGTAAGTTGCTTGACTTTCGCCGCGTAGCAAGTCCTCTTCAAGATTGGATGGAATAATGTCGATGTTTGTTTGTAGTTAAGTCTCACTTCTAGGAACATGCTACCAGAGGCGAGAGATGATTGGTCACAGTATATTTTTTCTATCAAGTCTTATTTTGAAAACAAAACACAATAGGAAAACTTCAAATTTTATAACTAATTGCGGAAAACCAGTAAATTTTTTAAGGAAACAGAAAGGGTATGAATTACATCGAAAATTGCTTCAAATTAACAATCTAGATTCTAGGTTATAAATTATATATGTGCTATATTTCATCCAAATCCGTTCAGCCGTATTGGCGTGATTGAGTAAAAAACATTTAAACTTTCACATATCTAATATTAGTGGATATTAGTAGGACAACAGAATATGTATACCAAAATGAGGATCAAACAAAATACGAATGTTCACCAGAAACAAATCGGAACAGAAGACATCCGGGTTTTTTTTTTTCAGAATAAGTCATACATACCGAGCTCAATGAAGGGGGTCAAGTCACTAGTACGTATTTCAATCTTCTTAGGCGCTGAATAAATAAAATCAATACAAGCTAAATAAATCCGCAACACGCCCGAATATAGTGTTTGCCTACCTTTATAAAGTTTCCATTGGTTCTTGTTTTCGCATAAGATAGGAAAATGTGAAGTCGCCTTGGTAAATAACTTTTCCTGCTCATATATCTTAGAAATGGTGTACAAAAACCGGGATAATAAAACAATATGGCCGCCAAATAGAGGTATCTAATTAAAATGTTCAACACGAGGGAATTTCTACAGTTCCAGATACCGAGGGGTCGCGTCTATGAACTCTGAAATCTTTATTAACTGTAATAGCTTTGGCTTTGCACTTTAATAATTTTGTGCTGTAATGGCCGACTAGGATTGTGGAGAAAAGTTAAACATGATATCTTTTATACGATTTTCTTCCTAGTAAAATCGCTTTTGTTGGTTCCACAATATAACAATAATCTCTGGTATATCGCGGCCCTTCCTGGCTTTTCCATCAACGTTTTCTTTCTCCGGAAAGGGTTCATAGCGAAAAAATGTTTGTGCGTTTAAACGAGGTAGCCTTATACTTTTTTAAAACACGGTGTACAATAGGTTCTTGGTGAAGATTTATAGCAGACGATATTTGACGACTTGGTTTATGCGGTGAATTTATTTAAACTGAGTTATGTTTCCATTGCATGACGCACGATAACTTATTTTGTAACCGTTCCAAGTCATGGAATAACAACTATTATAAAATCGATTACTTAGACATTTTGTTACCTGTTGAATACGCGAAACGCTCGCTAATGTTTAGTCTATCCAAACAAGCAAGTTAATTTTGAACCCTCTTTACGTACTATTGGAAGATATGGAACGCTGGCTCTATTATTCACGATGGATGTTCATTGTGCACAAACTATACGTGTGATCCACATTATTGCATACCATTTTCTAGTAAGTGCATCGACGTTACATATGTAAGTGGGCACTTCTGTGTGTGTATTGTTCGTCGTCTGCAAAACAATAGTCGCGCGGTTATTTGCACGCCTGTGTTCGACCTGATACAATGGGTGTTTGTGTCTTATCTCTACGTTCCCACTATCCCATTCGCACAAAATTTTCTCATTACACTTTATTTCTTTTTGTAACGGAATAAGGTCAATGTGCGTAAGAAAATGTCTTTAGACTTACGTTACTATCCATTGTTCATCAGAACCAACTTCAGTTGCTCTAAGGTTTTTCCTCAATTTCTTTAATATCTTTATTTATTCTATAGTATGACCTGAAATTATTTTATGTTTAGTGAGGTAAGAAAATGTTAGTCCATACAAAATAGACGTACTAACAGATGAACATGATTTCAGCCGCTCAATAAAGTATTTGCTGTGTAATTTTTATTGCGGTTGAGAACAATGGCACAAAGTGTACGGTCTCCAACATTTATTTAAAAAGGCATTGGTGAAGTTATCTACAAAATTTGTTAAGTGGAATAACTT
This sequence comes from Aporophyla lueneburgensis, assembly GCA_932294355.1. Taxonomy (NCBI): domain Eukaryota; kingdom Metazoa; phylum Arthropoda; class Insecta; order Lepidoptera; family Noctuidae; genus Aporophyla; species Aporophyla lueneburgensis. The sequence goes on along the minus strand of OW028746.1, from coordinate 10,826,478 downwards.
CTACTTTATTTCAGCTAGAAAGTTGCGGAATGTCGCTTTCGGGAATTGTTTAAGAGCCGAACTTGAACACAATTAAGAAACACTTAGAAGAACTACGGCTGTTGAAAGTTCGGAGAAAAGTATGAGTGGTAAGAAATACTGTCGTAAAAACCAGATCGTATTCTGCAGAGAGGTTTTGGTGTCAGAATATTCCTGAAAATTTCAGTTTCGTCCAGCCTATGTTCCCTGAAATATGACATTCAAGTGATACTTTGTCTGTAGACTTGCGAGAGAAAACCTCAGAAAACCAAAGTTATATAAGTCCTTACATAAAAGCTAATGACGCCTGTAAGATGACGGATGGGACTGGGAATGCGGGCGGGCAGTCTGTTGGGAATGTGAAAAAAATATGAAAGATTATTGTGATTATCTTAAGAGTTTCGGTCCTGACCCTTAATCAAAGTTTGAAACATGGGGCCTTGTGTACATTGCGTTCCGCGTCACGTGTGAAGCGTCCGTTAACGAAACTGCCTCGCACTCAAGATACGAGGAACGCATTACGTATTCCTCGCGGTGCGCGGGCACCGGCGACAGAGGCTCCTAAGGTCGTGGTATTTGTCCTACGAACAGGCACGTATGAGCTTGGCCAACGTGTGCTGGAAAAAGATACCAGTTTTTGTGGTGCCGTTATCTTAATGACGTAACACAATGAAGACGTCGATGTGCTATCAGATCTATTGATCGTAGACCCTCACTTTTTCTTCATCCATTAGTAGATGAAATGACAACATTCATTCATTTTTATTTGAGTAATTTAAATCTCTGAATTTCTGTAGGTACCTACCTGACTGAATTGTCGATGTGACTTTTGTGTTTCATAAAAAAGGAAAATAAAATGTATTTTTTTATCCAGCTGTGTCAATTATTCATTAGGAGTACGCAGAGAGCGTACCATACCATATGCGTAGCCTACCATGTAGGTAGGCATGTTGATAACGAGAATAAAGGCGAATGTCACAACAAGAACAAAATGAGACAATGCTCTGAGGAGGTGTTTGAACATCTTAACACAAAAGTGATACCCGTAAAGGGAAGAAAGGAAAGCAAAAGGAATGTACGGAATACGGTTTTAGCTACAAAGGCCGAATTAGAAGAAAAGTAGCCCATTTATTTTATTGCCAATAAGCCTGATATAATAGACTGATCCGAGCAAAATGTACTTAAGACTACAAGACTAAGGAATAAGGATTACGCGTAAAATTTGTTACCGATTCGTTTTATCTAGCTTCTATTCTATAGGTAGGTATAATTTTAGTTGGCTTTGCCTGTAATTGGGTATTGTTATGACAATGGCAGAATCTGATTGCATGGCGTCTTATGCAACGACAATAGTCTGTTAGTCTCCAGGCTCAAAGCCTGTACCTGAACGTAAAGCCTTTAATTGATGTTAGGTGGTACAGTTTGAATCACGTAAATGGTAACTTTTTGGAAGCTACAACAAAAGAAAAATCTATAGTCGTTTAATTTTGATACATAACATTTACCTAATATAATATATTTGACAGTGTTATAAAATATCGCTTCGCCTTGCCATAATTATATTCGAAAATAATGTTTGGTCTGTAAACAGTGAAGGGCCGGATGGTTAAACATAAGCTGGTAATTAGGGTTCCAAGGCGAGGAGCCTGCTCACGGGTCCTTAATCTGAAATTTTGGTCGATGCTCTTCGTACTTAGTCGATTACTGGCGGGACCAAGAAGGCACATTTCAAATTTCGGTATGGACTGCCTAGCGAGGCTGACTTTTTTCCATCACAATTCTCAGTTTCCACTAAACGTCCATATTGTTTTATTACTGTTCCTCCTAAAAGCAGTACCAAATCTTTTAATCCAAAGAAATCTGTATTTGATTGGCTATTTCGTTTGAGTTTACCGTTCATGTTTATTAAAACGTGGACGTTCGTTTCCTTTTGTAGACGTTCATCTCATCTTGACATACTATTTCATCTTAAACGAAACCATTATAAATGATGGTCCCAAGATTTATAGTTTATAAAATATGAATATAAACTGTAATTAATTTATTATATGAAGTGGAATGAAACCGCCAACGAGGAAATTTGTCAACGAGGGAACTAAATATTACACAAGGCTATGCCGCGCGTTAAAATGTACAGCTCAAGTCATTAAAACGGACCAAACTTTGGATTCTCGAAGCCAAAACATTATAAGCGATACGCGAGTGATAACTATGAGAGTTAATTGAATTAGGACGGGTTCTAGGGCGTAATGTTACACGTCATTAGCACGTTCCTGTGTAATCGAGTTTAATTTCGAGTTGTAATTGAGGCCGCATAAAACCTATGGTAAGTAACAAACAAGGGAGGTTCACCTCCCTCGCCGTGTGCCTAAGCGTTGCGGCGCCGCGCCGCCCAATTGAATTGCTCCGCTTTTCTTGCTTTACCCGCGACCCGAGCTTTTTGATTAAAACTTTAATAAAACTGAGCTAAGTGGAATATTAACTGCTATGCAACGTTTAATTACCAAAATAGAACTGATTTTCTGTTTTAATGTGGGAGTAGATTTCAACTTAATTGATTTAAATATCGTTGTTTGTTTAGAGCGCCAGCTTTATTTGCTGACAAACACTGGACTGTAACACGTTGTCAATAAAACTATTTGAAACAAACTGGTAATGTTATTTTTCTGCATCCTATTCTATTTATGTGTAGGTAACGCTGTTAATATTTTATTTAGTTTCATTTTTGAACACTTTATTAAAACTCGTCTGTCTGCGTTACAAGATTACTTTTGCAGAAGAATTTTGCGAGCAAAGATGGAACAGTTTTAAGTCCACGGCCCACGCAACGTGTTATAAAGTTGAGTAGCTTCGATGTAGATAACTACGGACGTATTATAAAGCGTATCTACCTGAGTGGTGAACAGACGGTCGTTGCATCTGGCTTCGTGATTTCGGTGTACACAGGGCGGCGCCCGCGCCGTTTACCTGCTCAGCCAGTTCAGCTGTCCCTTTCTCTCTCTCTATCAAGCGTAACTTTGTCTCTGTCGCACGTGAATGTAGCCATGCAACATCGCTTCTACGTATAAGCAGTGCTGCCAACGGTATAAGTCGAATTGAGATGTAGGTTGGAACTTTCTTTCCTCTGGTTAACAGCGAAAAACATGACTGTTTACATTACCAAAATATTTTGCAATGTCAATTTAACAATAATTGTAACCATATTATTAAAAAGCTCATTGTGTGTTACCACTTACCGCATTGGTCTCATTACCTACTACCCAACTTTATTCTCAACTTAAAATTACTACATCGGTAACTTTTTACGATACTTGACGCAACTTATTAATGGCTATAACTTAATTTAAAATAGCGAATATTTCTAGGCATTTCTAAATTCTACACTTGATAAAGCGTATTCTGCATATTTACACTCATTCTGGTATATCTATTTTATTCCACGATTAAATAAAATATTGATGTAAAGTTTTTAGTATTGGCAGCACTGCGTGCCACTCAAGCTGTAGGGACTGCGCTTATGGCGGCGCGGGCGCAGCCGCTCTGAAACGTGATCGTTTTACTTACCTGGTGATCGCGGCCACTGTCTATGCATAATGGCTCCTCTATATTGTAGATGAGTACGACACAAACAGCGTCATTTCCATGCCATATGCTACGCCCGTCAAGGTTTTTACAATCTTGTCTTGTTGACATTTTACACTGCATTCGTGCTACAGCCATAACAGTAGATACTCAATTATATTCGTCCGAGTGGAATCGAAACCAATCGTACTTAAACCGAGTTCATGTTGTAGATTAGTAGCACGTTAGGAAACGTGATTTGTAAGTAAGCAGTGTGAGCCTGTGAGCACCAACCACTCGGCATTCTGTGTTGAACGCAGACGGAGGTATTTGGCAATGAACGGACGAAGTCGTAACGGTATCGGCGGAATGATGCCTGAATATAAAAACATTTGGTATTCTTACATTTACTTCTACCGTTCTATGTTTCTGTTCTAAAATAGTGCTTGATCCGTAAAACAGTAAATTACACTTGAGTAACCTCGATCATGACTTGTATCGATATTACAAAGTTTTTAGATGTGGAAGTTACGTTATGATCTGTTGAACCTGTACCGAAAATACCACAAGTATTCGTACATACCTACTGTGAAAGTTGTTAAAGAAACCTTAAAGGAAATTGGCTCGAAAACTTCTCAAGGTCTCTACGGATAAATAACAACACATGAACACAAAAATAACTGTTCCAGAAACATATTTTTGTCTCTTTTATATACTCTCATCATATTGTTATTGAAAAAACCTGGACAGGTTATCGTGAAACTATTACCAGCCCAGCTAAACAACTAAGGTGATTAGAAAAGAATATTGCTAAAAAAAAAATGTATAATGTAAAATGGCCCCGAATAGGTAAGTAGTTAAATCACAAAGCTTACCACCTCACTGAGAAGAAATAACGAAAAGAATAATGTTATTCAACGTTTTTGAACTGAAATTCATAAATCTGCAACTAACATCTCTCTTGAATAAGATAAAACGAGTAATAAACCAAGAGAGAGACAGTGTTAGCTAAGCTGAAATATTATAAATATTCATCAGTCATCTTGTCTTCGGTGCGTTTCATTACTTGCCTTTTTGTTTGTGTATTGTTGATGACTCCACAGTGCTTTCTGACCTAGACAACGTTTTTTATTAATCTATCGCTCGGTCCGCCTAGGTTACATGAATAATAACTTGGATATTTTTTTCTTGGCGTAGATAGTAATACTTTCTTCGTTAATTGTTTATTAGATGTTTATTTGAAAGTTATAATGGTTACTTAGTTAGTGACGACCAGTAGAGTGGGGACGGGTGTAGCGGATTCTGTCCCGGATGTTGTCGCCGCGTGAGGAGAACGGGCCACATGTTAGCTTTTTACCAAGCGTCGTCGCCCTTCGTTCCACGCACATGTCGAGGGGCAAAAAAACGCTCACAAATATCGCACCCACAGTCCCATACCAACGTAGAACAGTTCCTGTCTAATGACACTTTGAACTTGTTATCTAAACTATCACTTCTGAAGTGGGCCAATGCCCCAACACGTGGAGGGCACAAGTATTATTACAGAATGATAGCTTCCTTGTGTGTTTTGGACGACGCCATCATAGACCCTTCTGATAACCCACCCTGCTTCTTCAAACTTAACATCCACAAGATATTGTTTCGTGTTCAACATTGTTACACTGATTTTAAAACACTGCCAATTTTCTTAAAACAATGTAGCCTTAAATGAGATCAATTAACAAATTCGTATATTTTCATAGAAAATGAAATTTCATCAAAGTTATCAAATCGACCAAAATTAAACGGCTCGACGTTTTGACGGTTCCACTCTGGGGGCAATGATATTAATTCCGAGTGCCATGTCGATAGCTGCGATTGCTTTTAAAATAAGGGTAGTTTAATAGTCATTGTGCGACTTTTCTATCTAGAACTCAATGTGACCCATAAGCTAGATATTGCTAGAGCAAGATATTAAATAATTAGTGTTAACGCAATCCTGTGAGGTTATTAACAGCTTCCAATTTATTCATATACTGCTATGTAGCCGATAATGACAAGAGCAGCAAGTCGAGTGGCAATCCAATCTAGCTAATGACAAAACTTCCTCCTAGGAAATTCGCTCTACGCCATGCCAATATTACCAACACAAATTAAAATTGGATAACAACTTTCGGCAGTTTTAAAGTTTCATTCTGTTGAGGTGTAGGCTGACCTGGCAACAACCGGGAACAACTAATATGTATGACTTTGGTCACTGAGATTGCTTGTTCGCACGCGATATATTTTATTAATAGCCTTTCCATAAACTGAGAGTGGACTCTTATAAATAAAGATGATACTTCCGGCGAAAGTCAGTAAATGTCACGCGCACGAAACATATAGAAATGCTATTTTGGGTTAGAAACACTTCATAAATTAAACCTAATTACGTTTATGGGTATATTTGGAGTGTTGCAGAACGTTAAAACAAACATCGTTTCCGTGCTACTAACAGTGTCGGTGTACCGACGTGGTTCCCTCACAGTAAACTCATGGAAGCCTGTTAAATGTACACTAGATGCATTTCAGCGTTCGCGTTGTAAGCGATCATAGTGATTTAATGTCGCATCATGAGTCTCATGCATTAGTTGCTTCGCGCTTGTTTATCCAACCATTCGTGAATACTTGAAACTATACTGGAAAATAGCATTACTGTATTTTTAGGCTATTGCTCCAAACATTTGACGCTGCCTAGTTTCTTTGTAAGCTGAGGTTGTTTAGAAACCATCGGACTTTAAAATTGTAAGGATCTAGTTTTCTCAAATTCCATCTTGCAGATTCACATTCAATCTGCCGACAAGATTCTAAAGAAGCGCGTCAGCATTGAGTCTTAAATAACTCTACATTTTGTTGGCTATTTGATATTTTAAAATGTGACATTCTACAATACAGTGTCAATACCCAATTTTGCCAAGTGTATCCTTCTCTACAATGTCATCTCGAGTTTCTATGAGGTCCTATTTGCGAGCAGGTAGGCAGGTTACGACAAAAGGACTTGGGTTATTCTTGAATACAACAAAGAAAGTAAGGTGTACCTTCTTACCTGAGGCGAACTCAAACACGTATAAATAATATTTTAGATGGTTCTACTCAAACATACTTTTGAATGAGTTCTACGTTTTCGGCATGGATATTATTATCGTTTTAAATGTGGAAAATGAGGGTTTAAAACGGCGTGGCTCGGCGGTCTAGTTAATACAACCCTGCGCAAGAGATTTATACATCGTTATGGCCAACACAAATGTCCGCGTCAATTTATTATGTAAATAACACAAAGATACATCCAAGCGTCGGCGAAACATTTTTGTTAAACATAATCTGTATCGGCCAAGCTACACCGCGCGGCTTCCGGCCCTGGGGGGAAATCAAAAATGTATTTGTTTCAAATGTCGCTTCCAGGTTTTGGCGCAATAATAAAGTAAGCAATCTTAACGAAAGGACAAAAGCGTTAAATATTAAAAGCTTCTGTATAATAATAAGTCTATTTCAATCTTTATAAATAAATAAGTTCCCATGAATAATTGATGTGCATTAAAACAGGTGGAGCCTATTCCGTAGGCGTTTCAGCAATTTGGGATGGAGCAATTAAAAGCTGTTTTGTATTTTATTCTGACTTTTTCTTTGTATTCTGGACTGCGACAGTGAATAAACAAGAATAGCTTTAACAACGGGTCTACTTCTTCAACATTCACAGTTGGAAGACGTATTAAAATATACAATGCCTTAACAGGGTTAATTAAATTGAATTCCGTGGGTTAAGTCGGTTTGTGTCATTAATCATTCCAAGGCTGAATCGGAATTTGTAACAAATAAACCGGTCAAGCGTGTGCAGCACGCTTGGGCTGCGAATTCCATAACAATAATTGTTAAAGTTTATGAAAATCTATAATAATAAACAGTCCCTTTGTGTTATATATATAAGTGCTGGAATCTTTTGAATTACCTTTGTGTTGACAGATTCTCTGCGTTCTATACCCATTTAGATTTGAAAATTAAAGAAATTCCTGCCGCGCTGACATTTAAATAGACAGTCATAAAAATAATGTTCAAATCGTATTCCGCGGAATCCTAAAACGCGGACGATACATCATCTGCATAGAGGCTTTCGGTTTATCCCTTGTAATTTATGAAACGCACCAGTTTTACGAACTTCCTCCTAAAGTACATCAAGTTTAATGAATATATTATTTGTATAAAATTTAAAACTGTATACCTACAGTGTTAAATTTTTATCTTGGATAATTCTGAAATCCGTGAAGGAAGAACACCGTGAGGAAACCAAATCCGAAATGGCCAATCCGTCCTGAGCTAGTGTGATGATCCATGCTCGTGTCGTCTCTGAACTTATTAGCTATGGGGAAATAAATAGGCTGGTATTATTATTAACCTGGTTGATGGCAACAGGCACGTTAACTGATGAAATATGGATGTACTATAGATACACCTCTGTCTCTACATTTTATGTATACATCTATGCAATGGAGTGGGTTATGCTTGAAGTTTCCCTATACGATCGAAACAGAAATGAAGATATCCGTAGAAGAAACAAGGTAACCAACATAGCCCGAAGAATTGGCAAACTTAAGTGGCAGCAGGCAGGGCACATTACTCGCAGAACAGATGACCGATGGGGCCGAAACGTTCTGGAGTGGCGATCGCGTACTGGAAGACCGTTGACATAGTGAAGACCACACGAATACGCTGATTGCGATAAGTACAGAACCGGTCGAAGTGGCGGTGCTTAGCGGAGGCCTGTTTCCAGCAGTGGACGTTTTTGGGCTAAAATGGTGATGATTATATATCCGTACCCCTAAATTATCAAGTGTAGGTAGGTACTGTACGACCGCATTTGGAACGATTTCAATATATTTTAATTTCACAGCTGTCTTACTGATAATCATAACTTGTAATCGAATTCTGTTCACTTCCCGTTGTGTTGACCGCAAGAAAAAACTTTTTAATTTAATACGAAAAATACTTGCCTAAAGGCAATTCAATTATTTGCGCCAATAACACATTTCAACGGCTTTTAACTATTGAAATTATTATCCATCAATTACCGAAAAATTAAGTAAAATATTTTGAAAATGTCGATAAAAAAAAATTAACGATTCTAGTAATAAAGTTCTATTTTTAAAACGTGACCCGTGTCGTGTGTCATGTGTCATGTCTATCACAAATACCCACATTGAAGGTAGGTAGCCCCAAGTTCCACGACGGAAAGTGATATCCACATAAACTACCCGTTTCTACATTAATTCCCGGGTTCTATAAATAATCATTTCCGGGAAAGGTAGCGTAACATACCGTGAAACATGGCTTTATAAAATTACAACAACAAACGAATTACGAAAGGGATTGAATGAAAATCATGTGTATACTGTATATACTTACATAAAGAATGATGAATGGGCTTCAATCTAATCTACAATATTTTCCCGTTTTGGGTAAACTTACTCGAATAAATGAAATCCTTACAATGTATATATATTTTTTCGCAGAAGTTGATTAGACTCTTGTAGGGTGATTAATCGGCTTATTAGTCAATTCGGCTTATAGTTAAGAAACAATTGTAGGCTTCTTACCAGATAATACGTAGGACAAAATCGAATTAATGTTATTATTTTATTGCATACATTCAAAACGTGCCAGTTGCCTATTACGTATTTTTGGAGTTGCCAATTCGCCCACGTGTAAGTTAAGTTGGTCAAAATCGTGAGAAGGCTCCCGCAGACAGGCGCGACGCGAATTTTTTACAACAATTTTCATAGAAATTATTCAACGTGATTTGGCTCGCGTTGCCGCGTCGCGCCTGTTTGAAGGAGCCTTTAATCGACTACAGAAAATAATTTATTATTTAAGTGTCGTTCCTTCCGGGCGAGTAAATTCGACCGAATCGACTAATAAGCCGATAAATAGCGACTATGAATTAACAGGAACTTCTAATTACGTTACGTACCTTTTTCTTTTAAGGAACGGTTTATTGTTTGTAAATTACACCCATATCGACATCACAGCACGTCACTCGGAAATATTTTTCTTTACAAAGTGTTTAATTATCAAGCAATATTCGCCGGTGGAGCCGTGGCCGTGGGGCAATTACCGACTCGTTGACAAGCCACTTAAATTAAATATTAACGCAAAATTTAATATTTTCGTTCTCATTAATTTTTTTTTGCAGTTTTATTCAATAAATACTTGCGGTTTTTCTCGTTAAGGTAGCGAACGTAGCGATATCGGCGGACGGCCAGCGATAGAATTTTCGAATTTTTCATTTCATTTACCTAACGTAAACTTACGTATGTTTGCGTTAGGTGTATCGGTACATTTAAAATTCGATCAAGCTTTTTTGTGTGTTTTGTTTACCTACTGCTCTTTGCTTTTTGCCCAATGTAATTTTCTATGTTGCAACATTTTCAAAACTAATTTTTTCGTGTGTCAGAGCGGACAATTTATAAATAGTTTTAGTGTTTAAAAAGAATCTGTCCAAAATTGAATATCGAAAATCCGTTATTATGTTTCAGTATTGAAAAATAAATACGTACAGTAGGTACATATCAGCAAAAGTACCTTACCCACCTTTGTTCAGAACAATAAAACAATTGAGAAAAAGATCTAGAATAAACTACATGATAACTGTAGTTTATTCTTATTGATATATGATTGCATTTAGTAATTATGCTATCATAGATTCTTCACCTAAAAGAAAAATTCAAACTCTTTGTTTTACAAACATTTTACAAGACCCCACCCAACATTTGCTACGGTGCAAAACAGAAAAAGACTGCGTAAGCTCTTGGCCGTTATTTCGCATTTTTTTATTCCATCCATAATTCAATATCTAAAGCTAAAATCCACCTGTTGATATTGCAAAAGACAGAAATATGAAAAAATGTTTTTAAAACTTTACACAGGTCCTCGCTACTCGCTTGCTACTTACGAGCAAGCGAGTAGCGAGGACCTGTGTGATTACCTACGGGTAGTCTCGTACTTGGCAAAGTAAGTATTTTTCAAAAATAAACACGCCTGTGGTAGTGCTAATACAAACGACACGGCGTACCCTACGTATGTTTAATCCATTTATTTAGTTCAAAAATTGGGTGAGAGAAATGCCTCATTTCATAGACATGTAATTCGGGCAGAGGTACTAGTTGGCGACGCCACCCGAATACCAAACAGCAAGCATACGTAGGTTTAATTAAAATCGCTCTATTAGTTTGAAACAAGTTAAACTACATATTGCGACTTAGTATTGTATAGCATAGCAACACTGGTAACGAATAAAATCGCGTTTTACGATACTTTGTTTATTCGCTACGTGTTCGTACTCGTGTCCAACACTATGTACAATTTGTATTCTAGTCGGTATATAATATTATTTCTGTTAAGTATTGTTAACTAATTTTATTGTTCAAACGAGCACTTTATTAGACAAATTAAATTTTAGTGACTGTTTCTGACAAAATAATGTACCTATGTATATTTTTTACACAGCAAAAAAACGTGAAGTGGTCAATGTGTTTTTCGAACAAATCGAAAATCCTTTGAAATAATGCTGAAAATTATTTACGTAAACCAAGTAATAAATTAAAACTATAATTTGACTGTACAATATATGGGAGACAGGGCCTGGTTCCCTTTATCAAAATGGGCCAACCTTCAAAAGGTAACAACTGTGATAATTTGTCTTGAAGTCCAAACTGCCGGGTCTAGAATGTAGGGCAACCGTTAAAATATCAAAATCAAAAGTCATTTATTCAAATTCGGCTGAGGATCAGCACTTTTCGAACGTCAAAATTATATAAGACAGTCCCCCCAAAACGCACGCTCTTCACCACTTCCTATTGCTTTAACTTGGAAGAAGATGTAGCGCAACAAACTCGCAAGAAGCACAACAGTCTGTCCGTTAAAAAGGTTAAGGCACTGATGAAAAAAGTACACAATATATTGATTAAGTATGTGTACTCAATTAGCGGCCGCCATGTTTATTGCAGGTGCACGCTACTACTTGAGGCGTACGGTACTGGTCGTAGTCGTCACCAACATGGCGCATCTCACGGCACGGCTGCGTAAGCTCAGTGGAACTGTCACGACCGTTACCTACACGGAACCGTTTGTCCTCAAGACCTAACCACTTTACACTCTGTAGCCGGTTTACTGTATCTATTACTTTATAATTATTCCTTTATAACATTTCTTCGTATTCCCCGAAGAGTTAGGCGGAGGTGTAACCCCACATTTCGCTTAGTTAAGTTCCATGTAATAACAGCGAGCTAACTGCCATCAACCTTGCCCAAATCCTGACTCAGGACTGCCATTGAGAAATTCCTGATGGTAAAATCAGATCGGGAATCGAACCCAGGTCTTTCTGCTCAGCAGTGGCGCTTAGTACCACAAGACTAACGAGGCGAATTTCTTTTTAGTCATCTCAATTCACTAACTCACAGCGTCTTGAAAATATGAGTATACATAGTATAATTTCACCAAAAAGTACAGAATGCGGCGGCGAACATGGCACGTATGGCACATAAAGTATTAGAAAATGCCAAAGTTTGTAGAGCGCCGTCTCTATCACTCACACAAATCTGCGACAGTCTCTCTCTAAAACAAGATACGTCATACAAACGACCACATGTAAGAAGAAGTTTATTTTCTGGTACAAATTAAATTATCCACATTTATTCAACTAAGTTGTAATTGTCACGCCTCCGCGTTTGAGTAAAGTTGATAGTTGAAACTGTTTAGCGAGAGCAAAGTTATAACAAGCAATATGTATAAATTCATGGGTATTCTATACTCAATATCTATCGTATTACATGCTATTTTAGTACTTATTGAAAATCGGCAACCATTTTCTCTTCGGTGGTCTTTACTAAAAAGTTAGAACTTGAATGCAAAATCTTACCAGCGGTTTTTGTTCCTTTACCGCAGTAGATCAATAAAGACCCATCTATTTTATTATTGAAATTAATTTTATTAGCCGTATAAATGTCTTAGTATAATTTAAATTTAGTGACGGTAATGTTATAGCTCTGAAGTATCGATTTTATTAACAGCTATAAGCTTTATTGTAGAGTTCGTGCTTCACAGAAAAAGCCCAAACTGCCACTAATATCAGATGAACCATTTAATGTTTTTAAAGTCTTCTAAAAGCTCTACAATGAGGTCAAATGAGTTGTTATTCAAAAAAGCAATCACTGCGGATAGCATTGATTAGCACTTAACACACTTTTATATGCCAAACACCTCAATACGTATGACGCAAAAGGTGAATGTCTGAGTGTTCGTTGATTCATGATATAAAAATTTTATCTCACAATTTATGTCTTTTTAATAACAACTAGTCCAGATGTGTTTATTTACACAGGCCGGGTGCCTGGCGCTGCGGTCTTCAGAGGAACAGGAGCAAAGCTATGTATTTTGTTTGTTTGCAAAAGGTTGAGGATTGTGATGAAATTATGAGATTGCCACAGTAAGGGATTTACCTAGGACTTTAATTCCATTTCAAAAACTCATTTCGATGATCAAATAAGGGATGAAGTATGATACTGTCTGGTATTTGAATACGAAAAAACAAGTATTCATTTCTGAAAGTTTTTCGAGGATCGAACGAAATAGCTGAAGTCTGTTTTATATAGAGCAGATCTCCGATAAAATTGGTTTTAGACTTTTAAGCTTTTCGTTTTTTATTTAGTTTGTATTACAGAGGCTTTCTAGAAAATCACTTATTTGACAATTGATACTAGCAATCAGATAGCGAATGGTGTCTGAAGTAGCAACCCGAGCCGGGGCGTGAGGCGGCCCGCATGCTCCCACGGTCTCGTCTTACGATGCGTGCGCCTTCCCACCAGTCCCTCCACCACGTCGCCACTTGATCACACAACTTGGTCGCGCCATTTACAATGCGGAACACGTGTGTCCAAGTGCCATGTATATTAAAGTAGAACAAAGACACTGTTCCTACGTCGACTCGGTGCTCCACCCGCTCAAAATAAATACAGAGCAGCCCGCACTGTGGACTAAAATTGTCATGTACACGTAGGTCCCAGTAATTACATTTCGTAATCCGCTTGAAATTTGATACAAGGCAATTCTAATGATAATATGTATTATTTAAGCTCTCATACAATACAATACCTACAGATAGACTAAATTATCAAAACTTTCTGAAACCCAAAATACCCGTAATATGTACATTCCCATATAGTAAATACGATATAATATATAGTAAAACATAGTTTAACATAATTATATGTATTTAGTTACATTTTGCCACAAAGGCGGAAAATGTATAAGTTTCAGGTGTATGTAGTTAATTAGCGATACAAAACTTAATATGATTTGATAGGGGAGCTGGTACAAGCACAGCTAAAGATAATAAATAAGATAATGTAAACACAGTCGGTGGAAAAGCAACTGAAAAGCAACCCCAGGGCAAATATTCGTCAGTAAACAGTTTCTCATTATTATGTGTAGTGAAGTAGATGTTAATGTACAACCCTAATGAATCTTAATTAGTGTGTTGAGAAATAATTATACGTCAATACATCTACGACATGAACCATCTGTGGCAACAATGAATGACAATAAAATCTGTCACACGCCGACACAGACGAAACGAAGTGATTACGCGAAACAATGTGAGCGAAAATAGATCACGTTTTACCGGCGAATAAAAAAAATCTATGGTCGACTATGTCCTTTTTTCAATTTATATTATCAATAAAATTCTTTCACATAAATGGGTGCCATTTGTTAGTGGCCGGGAGCGAGCGCGCCGCCAACCGCTGTCGCCGTTGACATTCAATGTTGATTCAAATGCGTCCACGTCCCGACAATCCGCGCACCGTACTTACTACACGCCATTTATTCTAATATCTCTAAAGTTTTATCAAAAATGTTCACCTTTTTTATGTGCATATTTTACTGAAACACTCGACCGACGCCGATGGGTAAATGTTCTTTATCTTGCTGCCAATAGCTTTCGTAAACTTAGGTATTGTTATTCTTACGTTATTTGAGCTGGAAATTTTCAATTTATAAATAGAAATAATATGAAAATGATGGATTGATCCACCGCCTCGCGGGTACTGTGGAGTAGATCGTACTTCGCAGAATAGATTGGGAACACTCCCGCATTTAGTTTTACATTCAATGAAAAATTATGATTGAAACGCTGAGTTTAAAGCTTTGTTGTTTCTTTGAGTCAACTCAACTGTCTAAGGATATTTATGAATTGCTTTGAAATTCTCTTTTAATGATTTTCAATCACTGTCAAAGGCGAAATTGATCAAACGCGATCAATTTTCGTCTTCCACTGATTAGACAACACAGTACTTCATTTTCAGATATTACTTAAAACTCTTTATGGTCATAACATAATCGTAGGAAGGACCTTATTGTTTTCAAGTTGATAGCAAGTCTATGAAATATAAAGACTACCGAAATCGACATTTGAAATAGTGCCACTATTTCAAATGTCGATTTCGGTAATTACTAGTCTTATCGCTCGTTTTCATGGAACTCATGGTCTAAGCTATGATAAATGAGTATTCACGACAGACAAAGTTATTACTTTGTATCCCAAGACTCGAGTTTCACATTCGATATTAAATGACTATTGGACAAAGCATCCAGAAGTATAAACAAAAATAACATTAACATTAGCTCTACATTTTCTGAAAATGGAACTAGAAATGATTCCTGTGTGTAAAACTTTTTTATCAGTAAGGGTGATTGTGATAATAACATGGGACACGCACGTTAAGTTTACTTCAATTATTATTATTATTTATGTTGATAGAAGTAATAATAAAACGTGGCCTACTAAGTTCTTATCATAAAAAAAAACCTTTCAGTTTCGTTTATCAATCGAAGACGTCGAGGGGAGCTTTGTACTCCCAAAGTTATCGACCTTAATTGCCCCATTAAGTCCTCGAAAAAAAATCGATACGCATTAATATAATAAATTTGGTAGGAACAAGAATTCAGTCAAGTATTCCTGTACTTGATGAAGAATGCGTAGAACGCTGAGTTCACGAACGCTGCTCCATAAATCATAAGTGAAAACATAGGTACTCGTGCACACGATATGTACACACGTACGGATTTGTTGACCCAGTTCCACTTATGATTGCATTACTTTGTATATTTAAAAACTAATATTAAAACGTGTGTTTGTTTGTACGCCAATGCAGATGTTAAGAAATGTAGACTGATTTAAATAAACTCACACTGCAGCGTGTTTGTTGATATGAGGAAATGATGAAACTCCAGACGGCCAGTGGCGAGTTACGAAGTAATAAACATAAGCGTACCGATGCTACTTCGCAATATTTTCACTTTTCACCGCCGACGAGGTGCCGACTGAAAGACTCGGTATGTGTGAAGTAAATGTACTAATGTTATGATTTCTCCGTAAATATGTGTGAAAGATTTATTCAAACGGCAGAAATTGTTGGCGTAAAAAGGTAGTTTTTATCGATAAAAATTACTTATATAACTTCTCGTGAAAAATCTTTTAGCTGCTTAGGTAACTCATTCAAATATTAATGGAATTTAAGATGTTCTTGTTCTAGATCCCTAAGCAGAGTAGATCTGCCTCGTAGAGGACTTTTTCCACCCTGTAACTCATGAATATTTAGATCGATCTCTTTCCTTAACGGTGGGCAGAGATCAGTGATAATGTGACAAAACAGAGTCCTACATCACGTGTTAATGACAAACATGACCTTGCAGATATTGTTACCATTACGTTCGTCCTACCTTTTACTATTCAACATTTCGCAAATCATAATGATTTGTATTGACTCTGCGTGATCAAATCACTGACTCATAGGATATGGTTGACGGAACAGTTATAAATAAAAATAAGTAGGCACTTAACGTAACTTTATTTTTATAAGAGGCTAATAAATGACGTCCAACGCCAACCCTAATCTCTATAAAAGTAATGGAAAGTGGTACGACGTTCTCAAAATCTTCATGCATTTCTAAAGCGTAGAAACAGCTATACAACTGTAGCGAGATAACCAAATGTATTTTTGAAATGTTAGGTTCTGATGCTGAAGTTACTTATTAAAAATATATTACGAGAATAAACCAAGTTAATGAGAATGACATCTTCCATAAAATAATGTTACCTTTACACCAAATGTGTACTGAAGATAAAGAAGTTTAGTATTTGTTTTAGGTAATGTAATCCCTTTATAAAGTATCATAGATCTCATCATTGGTTCCCCACTTCCCCACGTCTGTAAATAAGTTTCAATAAAATTATTAAGAACAGGTACACAACACTCGAAGCGTGGAAGTAACAAAGGCGGCTTATTAGTCGATTCGCACCAACTTGTTCGCCCGGATAAGGCGAATCGACGCTTCTAAATAATACATATATTATTTTCTATGGGAATTTCTTTCCGGGCGAATCAATAACTCCTGAAATACGTACTAGGCAGTTGGCACGTTTAGAATTCTACGCAATTTATTGCATGTTCTTGCAGTGACCATTTCTCATAACTTTATTGCACACAATTCAAAGCGTGGATATTATCTAATACGTATTTCTACAATTGTTGATTCGCCCAAAAATAAATTAACCTCGTTCGAGTCGCCTATAGAAATGTAATAATACTAATAGCAAATTCAAATTCAATATCATTTATTTGAAAATATGGGTAGACAAAATGCAGATGTTTTACATTCATGTAATAGCTCTATATTACATTCTTGGTAACACCATGTTTTACTTCTCGGCATGCAAACTACATAGAAAAAAAAAAACAAAAATAAAATGAGATCTTGTTGATCTTGTGATCTTGTTGACTTGTGCAAATATTCAGATACATTGTTATATGCTTTATTTATGAAAAAACTTTTTAGTTTCTTTTTTAATATAGTAGGCGATTAAAAAGTGTCGATTCGCCTGAATTCGTGCGAATCGACTAATAAGTTACAAAGGCAAGGCAAATTACAACAAGAGCTTATAAACAACAAGAGCTTTATTGCGAGGTAAACGTATAACGCCATTATAAAACTTAATAAGATAAGAATCAGTAGCCATAACAATACACCATTGCAGTTATAATAGGATTGAAACTGTAGGAATTGTGTACTATTATTTACTGGTAAATGAAATAAGAAAGCAACTAATGAAAAGAAGGGCAGGGGAATTAGGTAAGAGCCTAAGATGGATGACATGTTACACGGGTCGTGTACGACCATCTCATCATCATTTCAGACATATGCCTCTCCCAAATTGGGGGGCTTTGCCATAATCGCCACGCTTGACAGGCGGGTTGGCGATCGCAGTATGGTGGTAAAATGCATAGAGAACGCTGCTGCCCATTCTCTAGTAAGTCTCTTAGTGGCCTCTTACGACACCCACGGGAAGAAAAGGGATGGTTCTATTCTTTACGTCCGGCACCGCACGGACAATCTAGGAGGTATAAATTGACGTGGACCCTTTCTGTATGCTCATAGAGCAGTTAAACTCTTCTATTAGTCTATGTCGTCTTTCTAAGAAGGGCATCACATGCTACGGTTTTCCTACGTTATTTCCCAAGTTCCCTAGATTCGTGAATTTCCCCATCGTTTTTATTAAACTCTTGAATTTGAATGTTACTTTCGTTTAGCAGCACTTACTCTATACAGTCATTTTTGTAGATAGTTCATACAATAGCTACTCATCAGAATTAGCGTCATTCTATACAGCAACACTATTAAGAAATAATGACCCTATAGTATGATTTCATGTACGGTCACCAAAGAGATAAGTAACCAAGATCGTCAGATATAGTTCAAGCTTAGAAAGAAACCGAAGGAAATTTTCGATTAAATTGTTATTAAACTTATCCAAAACAAACAATTCATCTATCAAATTTAATTTCATTAGAAAACATCCATCGGTTTATTACTTAACTTCAACTATATCCGAAGACCCTAGTTACTTAGGTATCTCTATTATTTTATTTTATAATTTAATCTCATTTGTAATACTATGGTAATTTAATAATGTAATCGAACAATTTAATCACCTTCAATATGAATGTTGTGCATGCCTATAAGTGATGTGTTTACACAGAACTATAATCCGTCATCACATTATGTTGATATCTTTGTAAATATGTCGTTGGTGTGCCTTGCTTAGTAAATAAATAAATCTCTGTGACGGTACATGTATTTATATTTCTATATAACATAAGTTATGTTCGTAATAGTGCAACGGCTATTAATATTTATAGCTGTTGCAATTTTGCATTATGCCCCTCCAAAGCAAAGTCTGCGTCACGGTTTTGGCATAAAAGGTTAAGTATGTCGGTGACAGGACATTTGGCCTCAAGGCTAAGGCTGTGGACAGACTGCCTATTATACCGACTATCGCTCTATGAAAACAATGATGGCGCTCACACGCGCAACAAAACAGTCTTAAACATCGTCATAGTAGACAAAATGTACCGAAAAACCTGTTTTAATTCTGTGTATACACTGCCTTACAAAACTTTTGACGTATTTTCGGGTCCACTTTGCGGAAAAGCGAAAGCAAACATTATTTGAAGTTCGATAGAACTTGAGACTATCGGTATGTGTCGTGAGTGAGAAAAATTGAATTCTTGAAAGAAAGTTATACTTTCGATTCTCGTGAAAAAGACGTGAAAAACTTTAAAAATAGAATACGGTACCCAAATTCTCTAGGACAGTACAATGATTAGGATACAAATCTTACGTAGGTTTTAATTAAGTACATTTTTAAATAATCCAATAACCTAGAATTCTAGAGGTATGGTAACGAATTTTGTAGATACGGTCGATATATTCATGCATACATATACCTACATTTTCAAATTCTCGATTCTGATATTGAATTAGAATTCCAGATAGTTTCGACAATAATTATACGTGCATACCTCATCAAACCGATAATGCATATTGGATTTCAATTCAAGCAAAAGCAAGGATAATTTGTAATATTAGTTAGGGATTCAAAACAGGTTTTTGGATGATATACCGAGTTGTCGCATAGATAGGTCATGTAAAGATAATTAATATAAAAAAACATTCGTATATTTCGAGAAAATATAGTATGACGCTGCATTTTATTACTCGGAACAAGAGAATGAAGGAAAATTGCTATATTTTCGGAACCATACATCTCTGACGAAGGTGCGTACAAATTAAACAGCGGGTCATCAGTGTGGAGGGCGGAAAGGGCCCGCTATACCCGGGGGCTCGGGGTCTCGGGGCTCCATCTTCAACCACCACTCAAACGAGCACCTTTAATTGGGGTGAAAATAATTATACCAATCATAACATTAATCATGTCGAAATTACCCTATACCTTATTTTATACGTCAACGAAACTTGATCATTATTCCGTTGCCTCTAAAGATGATATCAGCCTACGAAAATGATGTTATTTTTACTCATTAACATTTTGTTTCATTAGGAAATTGTTCAAGAGGTCCTAGTTTCGCGTTTCCAACGGATATTTAATATATTTTTTCTACAAAACAAAGGTACCTACTCTTACCGACTATGTGTGGGAAAATATTATTAGGTACAGTAGGTCATTTTCACATGTAAGAGCTATTAATTATATAAATAGCGATTGCAATAAAATAGTGTTGTGTAATTATTTCACGATTTGTTTCCATACATCGTAGATTGATCAATAGTGGAAAGAATTGCTGTGAATAATTTCTTTGACGAAATGGAGGTTATTCACTAACACGGTATTTTTTGTAATTTAGTTGGTATATTCGGTGTAAATATTATGTAAGAAACATGTGTGCGTTAATAACTGTTACTGGGTTCAACGTAACTATCTAGGACACAAGAAAATAAATAAAATGAGTGGCTTGCCATCACACAGATAAATCCTGAGACATTTTACTTCTGTGGCTGAAATTAACTGTAAAATACGTTAAGTGCTTTGGAAATATATAAAATAAATATATCATAAATAAATAATAAACATAAATAAATCATAAAAATAAATAAATCATAAAAATAAATAAATCATAAGAATAAACAGTTGTGCCAACTTTATATTGTTACTAGCTGACCCGGCAAACGTTGTTTTCAACCGACGAAAAAAAACGGAGGAGGTTCTCAATTCGACGCGTATTTTTTTTTTTTTTTTTTTTTTTTTTTTATGTATGATCACGCATAACTTTTTACATAGTGGTCCGATTGTGACAATTCTTCGTCTATTGGAAAGGGTATACTCCCAAGGTGGTCCCATTTAAATTTGGAAAATAAAGTCGAACCCTAAGGGTTGGAAAACAGGGGATGATTGATTGTTCACTCACTGATTGTAACGTATAAACACGCATAACTTGTTACATAGTGGTCCGATTGTGACAATTCTTTTTCTATTGGAAAGGGTATACTCCCAAGGTGGTCTCATATAAATTTAGAAAACAAAATCGAACCCTAAGGGTTGGAAAACAGGGGATGATTGATTGTTCCCTCACTGACACTCACAACTTTTTACATAGTGGTCCGATTGTGACAATTCTTCTTCTATTGGAAAGGGTATACTCCCAAGGTGGTCCCATATAAATTTGGAAAACAAAATCGAACCCTAAGGGTTGGAAAACAGGGGATGATTGATTGTTCACTCACTGATTGTAACGTATAAACACGCATAACTTGTTACATAGTGGTCCGATTGTGACAATTCTTCATCTAATGGAAAGGGTTTACTCCCAAAGTGGTCTCATATAAATTTGAAAAACAAAATCGAACCCTAAGGGTTGGAAACAGGGGATGATTGATTGTTCACTCACTGACACTCACAACTTTTTACATCGTGGTCCGATTGTGACAATTCTTCTTCTATTGGAAAGGGTATACTCCCAAGGTGGTCCCATATAAATTTGGAAAACAAAATCGAACCCTAAGGGTTGGAAAACAGGGGATGATTGATTGTTCACTCACTGATTGTAACGTATAAACACGCATAACTTTGTACAGAGTAGTCCGATTTTGATAATTCTTTTACTGTTGGATAGGGTATACCTTGCCAAGTATTATTAGTACATTAAAGCCACAAAAAATAATAAAATAAAAACTTTTTAACAAAAAATTGAACCGCCGAAAAACTGAAAAGCATAAAATAATAAACCTTAAAATTTTGAGTCGGCGCTGAAAAATCAATGAACAAGGAACACTCAAAGCGCCGACTCATAATTTTAAGGTTTATTATTTTATGCTTTTCAGTTTTTCGGCGGTTCAATTTTTTGTTAAAAAGTTTTGCCATATACATTATTTCTAGAAAAAGTAGGGGGTTGGTGGTAGAAGAGTGAAAATTTCGAGTTGTATGTATTTTTCAATGCCAAATCATAATAAAATAAAAATATATTGTTTTTGTAAAAAATATTCTTATTTACGAATCTGTAATGTAAATAGATGTTGGCCGATTCTCAGACCCACCCGATATGCACACAAAATTTCATAAAAATCGGTCTAGCCGTTTCAGAGGAGTTTGGTAACAAACACTGCGACATGAGAATTTTATATATTAGATATTTGCCTGATTTATCTATCTCTTCAAGCGTTATTGGTTGAACTCTCGTAAAATCAAAGGTTAAATTACTTTAACAAGCTTGAAAAGGCCAGTTCTTCGCCTACGATTGGTGAGCAAAACGCACCGTTATCGAACAAAGGAATCGACTAATGAAATCGAAATAAACAAAGCTCGTTATTACTTATTTAATTTTCTCTGGAAGTGAAGGGTTCTGATGAAATAAGTCATGTATTAATACCGGCTTCTTGGCGCCGGCGGCGCGTGAATTAAAACTAGGCCCGGACTTAATGAAAACTCAATTAAGGAAAGGGTCAAGTAGGAAACCAAGGTTTTTCAGGGAACATTAATAGTTGAACATTCTCTTTGTATGAAACCAGCCAGCCACGTACGAAATCCTTTATATAGTTGTGACTGCGGTTTGACTTGCATTTTAGGAAAACTACTTGACATACCCGGATTAGAAGTATCCTAAATAATAATCGGAAGTCATAGTCTACAAAATGTACCTATGCCACATTTCATCCAGAACCCTGATTAACCGATAAACAAACAAATTATTGATATAAAATTGGAATTGAATTACACTGGGCCTATAACCATTTTGGTGCCGGGGATTTTAGACCTGATTTTAAGTACTTTATGTCTTACATGGTGATATCAAAAATGTAATCTCGGTTTTTTTCTATCAACTCTAGTTCCCGAGATTTATAAAAATATCAATTTTCACAAAATTATATAGTTACCTATATTTTATTGGCATTAAACATCAAGAAATTGTCTTTTGAGTGATTTTCTCGAATGAATGTCTTGGGCAATCTCGCATGATTCCCCAGCAGTAGTCGGCCATCATATGAGTGTCCCATCTTCCTTGGTATCTATTCTGCGTTGTTTTCATGTCATGGTGAAAACGTTCTCCTTGTTTTTCACTTGTTCTAACCATTCAATGGGATTAAATGAAGTTAGAGGGTTGTATTGATGATTTGAATGATTATAATTCTGTCGTTAATTATATTTTGTCTAACATTCAACATGATACTGACCTGACATAAAAATTGCCAACTACGTAAGAAAATTGAATTTCGCGGGCCACCTTGGCACCTTAAATATTTTGTCGTTTACTACAACTTATTTAAACTAGCTTAGCTAGGTAGGAGATTGAAAACTGATATTGAAAACTTGAAGCAAACACTTGAACTAAAACTGATCAGCATAATTCGGAACGTTTTCCGCAATCGGTTTCCTAAGAAAGTTTCTTTAGACGTTAATTTAGTTAAGTAAGCAAAGTAAATACCAAAGAATAAGAGAATCTTGTAAACATGATTGTTATTGCGAATTCGAGCTATTTGCGGTGTAAAAGTAATGTCAGCGACAGTCAGCGTTAATTTCTTCCTCGTCCCAGAACGCCTTCTATACACAAAATACACCTACACATCATAATATTATTATTATAATTACCTTATTACGAACTTGTTGCTTTGAGTAAGGATAAACAACATTAAGTATAATATCTTTTATTTCGTTAATCCCATTCGCTTCTAACATGACTAATATACATGTGTTAGCCGTTAAGCTAACACAGGCTACGTACTCGTATTTTGTCATTGCCACTGGGCTTTTATGTTTTGGATTTTATATCCATGTTCATTTATATACCTGAATCTAATAATAATACTACGTAACGCACAGAAGATTATATTTTATTGTATTTGAGGGGACGGCCATTAGGCTTTTATCGCACTACTATATTTAACTTTGGCCTTATTTACCATACATACGTGCGCGTATATCAAAGCAAGCCGTACACCGTTGAGTAGCAATTTTAATAATATGTTTACTGCTGTCCAACTAAACTATGTTAATTATAAGTTAACGTTTACGTTATAGTAACATGAAGGTGATAATGTGGGTGGTGTAGAGCGCGTGTTGGGGTCTAGTGGCTCCGGTTCGAAGCTCCGGTAGCAGGCAGCGGCGCGGGCGCACGCGACCTCGTGTCATTGACCGCCGCCGAGCTGAGCTGCGCCCGCGCCGATGCCGTTGCTGCTTCTACGAATGGGTGTCAGCCTAAGGATGCCAAAATACCCACCTTTGTTAATCTCTTCCTTGAATACATGAGGAAAATATGATTCATAACCAATAAGCCACACAATACAAAACTTTCTCTTTTTATTACATACAAGGACTTTGACGTCACTTTTTTCATTATCGAAAGTATGTACTACTCTATGTAAAAGTAGTACGAAAGCAATTTGTTTACATAAAAGTTAGCGTCCACTTATCAACTTAAAACCATCAGTCATCGACTTTTATCTTAGACTTGAAAATGTGAAATTTAATTTAGACAACCCTAACTAAAACCGTTTAGATGTACGAGTGAAAGAGACTACAACTTGATGACTTCACACAAGAACGAGGGAGATAGAACCAATCCTGTTGTGGTGATAGAAAAAGAGAAACCAGTGTGAGAAAAAATACGTTAAGTCATTGTAATTTTCGAAATATGTGCGTGTATTTTATGGCGAAATGTATTCAAGGGGACAGGAAGTGTGTAGTGCAGAAATTTAATATTTTAGGGTTGAAAAGGAAAGATGTCAATAATATTGCTCAAAGCTGCCATGTGGAAACAACGCCAACGTAGATACCTCTGACATTTAGTCCATTCATACTGCGAATCATCGATTAGAATGTAATTCCGAGAACTCGTTTTCAATGGAATCAACATGAGATGAGTAACGTAATGCGTAGCATTAGAAAAAAAAACGTGGCGAAATAATTCGTGATAGCGAATCAATTCTATGAAAACCTCTGCAGCAAACAAAAGTTTTTGATAGTAAATCAATCAATGTCAATAAGTTACTCTATTTTTACTTTTAGTTTACATCACAAATACCTGTTGAAAACAGCTTTGTATCAAGTTTTCTACGTATTCATTGTTTTCTATTTTCTTACTATTGAACCTATTTTTAATTGGAGCTTATCGCACTGGGGCTTATGGTTTAAATCATTAGGGCTTATTGTTAACTAGTTATTATCACACGGGTCAACCGATCAGGTTAAGCTACGCTTGCCGCGGTTTATCCGTGGATGGTTGACCGTCTTTACATACCTACCAAGACCCATCCGTGCCTCGGAAAGGACGTAGGTATAGCCGCTGATACCGTCCGTCATTTGTGGATCTTTGACAGTCTTTTTTTTTTTCAAATGACTTCTCCCGCTCTGGTCGGAGCGGGAGGGCGTGTCAGACTTTTACTGACTAAAACCCACCCGTGTTCCATCAGTTGCCCATGTGCCAGGGTCACGGTATCTCTTTCGAACAATCACGCGACCCCGGCAGGCATCGGTCCTAGTAGACCCCTACACTGCTGCTGACATCTCTTTGAGGCGCGCGTGGAACACTACGCGCCGTCGACCCGAGCTTGGTCCTTACCGGGTGGCGAGCTACCCATTGCTCGCCGCCCGCAAGCTCGCGCTTACGGTGGCCGGGAGTCCGCTATCAACTCCCGACGCCCGGGGCGTCTCCTCCTGCGGCGGCTAGGGACGTGAGGGCGCAGAGACTGCCTCTCCCTCACGCGCCCCGCCTCTGCGAGCATTACTGCTTCGCAGAAGGAGGTGACGGCTTCCCATTCCCTCTCGCTCCGTACCATGGCTCGCACCAGGCCCGGACGCGAGAGGTCGCCGCCGCCGATCGCCTCCACGAGGACACGGCGGTGCTCCGCCCAGGCAGGGCAAACTTCCACCGTATGCTCCACCGTGTTTTCTAGACGATCCTCACAATGGAAACACCCGGGCGTATCCTCCCGCTTTATCCTGAATAGGAACCCACCGAAGCACCCATGCCCGGTGAGAACCTGCGTCAGGCGGAAGGTGAGGACGCCGTGATGCCTCTATCCACTCCTCAAAGAGGGGACTAACCGCCGCAATTGTGGCGTGCCCAGCACTGGGTTGCGACAATCGTACCCGCCATGTCGCCATGAGATCACACCGGAGCTCTGTCCGCCGTGCCGCGATTTGTCGCGGCAGCGGAGTTTCGCCCCGGCGTTTCGCCTCCTCGCGCCACTCCCACATGTGCGCGAGGAAAGTCCAAGAGTCTTACAACGAGTTTTACCAAGTGGTATCGTATTACCCACTAACCGGGTTTTGGAGATCAGATAGGCAGTCACTCTATATAACTCTGCATTCAGCCGCATACGATTAGACTATAAGCTGATGTTGGGGACATAGCTGGAAAATGGAAAACGATGACCAACTATTGAACCTATTTTTAGTTATTTTTAAATAAGTCCAAATGAAAGAACTAGTAAACAACTATACAAAGTTGTTATTCATTATGTGCCTCAAAACTTTGTAGCTTTTCCCTGACAAACTATTTTTCCAGCATATTTTGTAGAAGTTATCTTATTGAAAAATCGTAAACAAACAGTTGCGATAAGTAAAGTTTTTCTCGATAGATATAATAACTTTGTCTCGTTAAAAGTGACTGAACAAACCTAAGGTACCTACTTAAAAGAATTCTAATTTATTGTTTTCTCCGTGGTATTCGAGAGAAGTTTTTCTGAATTTGCTATGATCACCGTTAGAGACATAACATAATTGGTTGACTGAATTATTAATACATGGAAGATCTACGTAGGAAGGATAATAACAATTTTGGTAATATGTTATATAAGTCCATTTAAGCACACAAGTTTGGAAAAAGTGTCTTCAAGTCTATTGAACGCGTCCGTTCAAATAAAAAGTAAAAACAAGTGAATGTACTCTTATTTTAAACAATAAAAGAAAGTGTTCCAAATTCAATCTTCTACAATGTTATTGAACGCTTTTTTTGCGATTGGCAACACTGAAGCCACTACGTTATTTTCTGTCAAAACTTCTTTTCGTCACGTTTCTAACTAGGAACGGGACGAAAAGAAGTTAAAGCAAAAGCTAAAGCAAATGCTATAGCTTTTGATTTTAGAATATGAAATTCGGGTTAGGGAGTCTGTTTTTGTTTAGTTAATAAGTTCGAAATTAACATGAAGCGTCTGCTCCAACGAGAAATGCTTGCCCATGCGATGAGATATGTCAAGGAATTTTCCGGATGGTTTGGTAGAGGTAGGTCTCACAAAAGTTTCCGCTGTTTTCTTAGCCTTAGAGTAATAATGCATAGAGAGATAGCTTCATTCAAAATTCCGTTTAAAATTGAAGCAACAACACAATCAATGTGTGCATAAGAGGCACGTAAAAACATTCACCGACACACACAGAAGCACACTAGTAATGTTGCAAGTAAATGACATTTTCCCCAAATAGTGTGAAAATTAACTGTTTCAGGATTCGTGAGTAGAAAAACTATTAAATAAAACATGAAATTAAAAATATTTTTATTATATACCAAGATCGATTACTTAAACTACCTTACTTAATAACCCTGAATTTGCAACTGTTTTCTAAACAACTGCCACTTTGATGACGCTATTCGCGAAATATTATCTTTTATGGATTCATAAAAGAATCGAATTCTTAGGTAACAAGAATTTAGATAGAACGTAGAATATGGGTAAATTCTTAGGTTGGTAAGCGGGACCCCAAATAGTATTAGGCTAATAAAAATACCTACTTAAATGTGATTTTGCAATAAAATTGGCAGTACATTGTTATAACAACAAAAAAATGGGGTAAAATGTTTTTCTTTGCCTAGCAACACTTTTATTGTAATGGCGTCTGTCAAATTTACGATTTATTTATTTTGTTTCGATGAATGTTTTAATCAAAAATATATGGTGTTAGGCAATAGTTACCCGTGAAATGGGATCTTTAAATGTTTTCCGTGGTTATGTGATGAGTTGTGACACCCTTTCACTACACAGTACGTCATTTTTTTGTGAAAATGCGGGAGCTCTTTACAATAGCGCTTGGTATTTTGTACTAACGGTCCGAAAGTCGTACTTAGCCTTAAAAGGCTACCTTGAAATGGCTTCACTTTTCGTGCATCTACTGCGGTTCTATGCGTTATTATTCTAAGTTCTTAGCAATGTTATGCATCGAGAAGATTACATTCTCTTGGGTTAAACAGTATATTTACGTGGAAATTTCGTAAGCTCAATTTGTTGATTCGTATAATATATTCGTAGTACATTTCATATTATCTTAGCTAAACCCGCTGAATCGATTGTTGAAGTGATAGTTTCATGATTAGTTTGTTCTTTGTTTAGATACGAAAAGCCGGCGGCAAGCGAATTTCAATACATTGAGTAATATTCAATCAAGCTAGTCTTTTGTCTAGAATTTGATAATAGAAGACTTGTAGGTACGTATTATAGACTGTTGCAAAAGCATCAGATGAAAGTGTAAAGAAACTTTGTTTGGGGAAAACTTTTACCAAGAATTTTCGTTCGAATCGTACTATAACTATATATCATCGTCATCAGCCTATATTGTTCCCACTGCTGGGACCAAGGTATCGTCGCGGTGAGAGGTATATCTTTATATCAAATTAAATTAACAGGCAACACTTTATTCATGTGTTGGGTTATTGGGTATCGATGTCGATAAATAACGGAATAAAAAGATAAACGAATGAGAAATTGCATTTTAACACATTTAAAAAAACAATTCACATAGTTTATACATGTATACTTTACTTTAATACCACCTTATTTTCTCCCACTGCAGGCCTCTTCTATAACATAATTAAATTGAAATTGAAAAGTATTCGAAGAAAATTCAGATCATACAATAAAACTCAATTGTCAAATGAAAAACTTATTTAAGGTGATTTAAATTAAATTAGAATTTAAGGCTTAAGTATTTAAATATTCAAATGAAAGCACCTACTTTTAAGTAATTCTAGTAGCTCTACAAAAAAGCGTCAAGTAAAAGTACGTTTTTCTGATCCACTTGTTTACATTATTATCAGATACTTTTTCAACAAGTTATGTACCTTTCTAGTTTACTACCTACGTAGCGAAATTTTAAAATATTTTAAATTTTCCCATATGAAAAGATACTCGAGACTACATGCTATCTTTCCAAACTGACGAACGGTAAATTTAAAAGTAGAGACAAGATTGCCAACTTTTTAAAACTTAAACGAAAGGTAGACGACGCTAGACGCTGCTAGAGGCTCTTGCTTATTTACATGCAATTACTTACGATTGAATTTGTGTGTAGGTATACCTATGTTTTGTGTATATCTACATCTACACTAATTATAAAGATTGTAAGCTTGTTTGTAGAAAGTAAACTCTGGAACTACCTGTCTGATATGAAAAAAATCTTTTTGCATGCGATAACCCTGTTCTTAAGGTAGGTAATATGGTATCTAACATCGCGCTACGAACCTTAGGAGCCGAACAAAGTGAAAAAGAAAAACTCTGAAAAAACCCTAACTTTAAACGAAGTCATCGCGAGAGTAGACGATGGGATACGACGCCACGGGTCGGGGGCCAAAATCTTACAAGAATCAAGTCGCGGGTAGAAGCTAGTTATATTAAGATAAGGGTGATGATGATGGCGATAAAGATGATAATTTTGTGTGTGTTTTGTTCTAGTGTGGTGCACGGTGCGCGGCGACGACGAGCAGCATGACGCGCGGGAAGGCGATGACGTCACCATGCAGTGTCGCTTCGCCCTCGAGCCCCTCGCGGGAGAGTCCCTCACCTACTACTGGGTGAGGAGCACCGCCAGCGGACACGACAACGTCGCCATCGGCAACATCCCCCTCGAGACTAATTACCAGTAAGTGCCCCTAACCTAATATGTCTTGACAATTTCTGTTCGCTGTACACCAGGACACGAGCAAAATAAAATTCATTTTCCTTAAGCTAAGGTTCGCAAAAACACGCCGAGTAGTATTTCAAACACACCCATTGTTTGGGTTCGTACAGACGACATTTTTTTACCTCAAAATAAAGCGGCTTTAGCAAATTTTTGTACATCCAGGACACGAGGTTAAATATGTCAAGATGCAAATCTTAGTTACGCGCAAGTAGATACTTATGATCTTGCGACCTCCGTTGGACGTTTGGTACTCCTACAAAACCCTTTTTATTTTTTACCCCCAACAAGATATTCAAATAAGTACCGATCTCCAGGGCAAATATCGGACATCTGCCAACCCTTATAAAATAATTAATATTCATGAAAAAGTACAAAGAGTTTGCGTGCTAAACACGGAGGCGGGTCGAAATAATACCGCTGTAACTTTTCAAAATAAGTAAATTATTGGGGATTAAAACTTATATAACGAGTATAATAACTTTTATTATATGAACGTGCCGTAAGTAACGCAGGTAGAGGAATATTTTAAAGCTTCTCCCGACTCACAGCATTAAATTAATTCATGGAACATAGAATTTAGGTTTATAGTCAAATATATAGCTGAAGCAGCAAGTAAGAGATCTATCTCTAAAATAAGAGAAATACATTTACGTAATTTCATGCACGAGTAGCTACATTGAATACGATACGACGTTGTCTAATGCGAGGAAGATAAATTCAACGTCCAAATATCTTTCTTTCCGAGTGTACATTATAGCAAGAGACAGTCTTTAAACTGTTCGTTTGGAAGATCCCACGAGCATGGAATTGTACCTAGCTATGTAGCTACATGGCGTATAAAATGGTCGACTCAAGGGAGTATATGGCAACTGGCAGGGAAGAATAAAATATAAAAAATTATCACACAGTGATGGCATGTCTGACAGGGTAAACGTAATTCCCTGTCGCAATGTTTTTCAGTAAGAAAAGCGGTACTGAGTTGCCAACAGTAAAAAAAATACATTCTGTTGGCTGACTCTTATAAATGATATTTTGTTCTATGTTTAACGAATCAAGACCGAAGACATGAAAACTCAAAAAACAAAACTCCATGTCAATTACAGAGAAGATTGTGATGAAATAAATAGGTTTTTAGTCGATTTAATAAACGTAAGCTTTCACCGTCGGCTAAGTTATCATCATCATCAACATTTCAGCCGTAAGACGTCCACTGCTGGACACAGGCCTCCCCCAATTTTAGGCTTTACCAAAATCGCCACGCTTGGCAGGCGGGTTGGCGATCGCAGTATGGTGGTAAAATGCATAGGGAACGCTGTTGCCCGTTCTAAAGTAAGTTCCTTATTCGCCTTTTACGAGACCCACGGGAAGAAATGGGATGGTGCTATTCTTTACGTCCGGCATCACACGGAACAGTACAGTGCAAGTTTTCTTGTCAATTAGAAAATAAATCCGATCTTGCTTAAACCAGTTATTTTGAGTTTTCACATTTCTGTTAATGGAAATCTCGAAGCAACCGAGTGTTGTACATGTAGAACCAAAAAGGACACCATGATGTTTCTAGTACTCAATCGAGAATGAAAAAGCAATAAATAAACAGCCCTTTTATCCTAACTAATATTATAAATACGAAAGTAAGTTTTTAACGGATTTGGATGAAATTTGGCACATCGATTGACCATGACTTGGTTACGGACGTGGCTACTTTTCATCCTGAAACGCAATCGGGCGTCACTGGCAATAGCTAGGTTACAGTCTCTTTTAAAGTCCAGCCATAATTGGTCATAAAAATTGATTAATTAAAATTGCGTCTAGACTGTGTGTCGTCTTTACTGTAAAACTTATATTTTAGCTTTGATAAGGTACATTCACGTAATCCTTTTAGGAAAAGAACGAAAGACATAGCAAGAAGCT
This sequence comes from Aporophyla lueneburgensis, assembly GCA_932294355.1. Lineage (NCBI taxonomy): Eukaryota > Metazoa > Arthropoda > Insecta > Lepidoptera > Noctuidae > Aporophyla > Aporophyla lueneburgensis. The sequence continues at coordinate 10,794,683 of OW028746.1, read as the reverse complement.
CAAGTACTAAGGACCAGTTTATTCTGAATTAATATAATATTTTAATAAAAATATATAAATTCAAAGCTGCATGTTGAATTATATCATTAATTGTATTTCCTTTACATTCAATTAAGTTCAATCAGATTGTCAGTAGATACGTACCTATCGTGTGATTGTAAATAATTGAGTGAAACGATTCCCTTCCTATAGAACCCAATATTAAAATTGTTTTCACAACCAATGCTATTGGAAACCGATGACATTAATAATTTAGGGATATCGTTATCTCCCCTGTCCTAACATCACGAGTTCTCAACAAAAGCCATTTTCATTAAAAACTCATCCTTTTATGGATTGCCAAATTTATTTCTTACTGGTGAAGTTACTTCTGAATCTACCGAACATAGCTTTATGAGCTTTCCTTCGAGAAAATATGATTTATGGCGCAGTAATCACTATGTGGTTTGTTGAAGAAATATCCAAGTTTATTCTGTGGATTATAATACATTATCGTTGTCCTTTGTATTTTTCGCAGTGGTGGCCCACTCGTAACGGCTGCGACTTACGAGTGAGTAGGTCATAGGTTCGAACCCAGATAGACGCTTTCCTTTAAGTAAATAATTTCATCACCACTACTCTCAAAACGGTGAAAGAAAACATAGTGAGGAAACCGGCATGTCCCGACATCGGGAACGTTATAGGCTAGTTATAATGATCCTTGTGTTTACATTGCAGTCATTATTAGCTCGACGTTCGGTAGTATTTATTAGACGATGTAATTAGGGCTCTTTGCCTTGTTATTGTAACGCTAATGGTATACATTAGCGGATCTAAACGATAATATTTTACTCGCCAATTTTTTTTTTTCATTATAGAATTTCTTCTCGTACGGCCCTAAGATAACAACTTTCACTTTTTCCTACACCTGAATAAACTGAGACTTCTCAAAAATGTTAAAAAAGTAGTTATTATTGTTACTTTTGGTATAAAATTGCTGGTATAGTCAGAATATCCCTTTTTTTTGGATGGGAAATCATCAAATGACTTCTCCCGTTCTGGGCGGAGCGGGAGGGCATGTCAGACTTTTACTGACTAAAACCCACCCGTGTTCCTTCAGTTGCCCATGTGCCAGGGTCACGGTATCTCTTTCGAATCCTGACATCAACACTACATATTATTAAAAAAAGTTCGCCCGTGGCGTCTGTCTACTCGAAAACTACCAAACAACTTTAATACGGTTTTCACCAATAGACAGAGTGATTTCTGAGGAAAGTTTAGGTGTATAATTTATTAAGGTTTTATGTAAATTGGCTGAAATATGACGATGATTGCCGAAGATGTCGGAAAAAATCATAGCGAATGGAAAATTCAATGGCGTGCGCCGCGTAAACTAATAGAGTTACAGGACAAAAATATACAATGTACGTACTTATAAACTAGATATTTTCCGACATCTACACGGGGGAAACCGCGGGTTAAAGTCTTGTATGTTTGAAGTACAGCAAAGGTTCTAGCGGGATTATTATTCGTAATACGTACTAATAATGCAAATGGAATATAGTTGTTTGTGCCATCTCGTATAATAAAGCAAAACAGGAAATCTTTCTGAACACCCCGCAAACGACCACAATAATATTAAGGTTGTAGCTACACGCTGGGCCTTCATGCCACCACTAAGAGGGAATTACGTAAAATTCCTTTGTGTCTTTTCTCTACCAAGATACAAACACACGATTAGCATCCTTTCAAACGTTGGACGTCACGGCTGGGGACTTAAAACAGCTTTTCCCGGTGAAAATAGTTTTTAATTTTGTATTTTCACCACATGCACTGCCAGAGTACTGCGAAACGAACATTAAACAACGAATACGTATGCACTTATTGTGTCGGTGTGTATGTCTATTTACAAACGGCTTACAAATATTCTGCTAGCAGTCTGAAAAGTCGACGCCCTCGTTGCTTAAAAGTAAAGATCCCAAGGGAACACATTCATGTTGGCACACTGAAGCTTTTGTTCTTTGTAGGATAGCGAGGAATCTGTCGATCCTGGAAAATAATGAGCGAACCCATTAGGGAATGTACAGCTTGGCTTCTTCGGAATTAAAAAACAAATATGTTTTGTTGCAGGATCTCGTATGCGCCGACGGAGGGTCGTTTTGACCTGCTGGTGTCGAACGTGTCGTATGAGCGTGACAACGGGCGGTTCGAGTGCCGCGTGAAGGCTGGCGGGTCGGGGCGCACGCTGCACGCGCAGGGCCACGCGCTGACCGTGCTGACGAGCCCGCGCGCGCCCGTGCTCTCGCCCGGCTCTCACGCGCAGTCCCAGGAGGGCAGGGAGCTCAACCTGTCGTGCTCAAGCTCGGGAGGCTCACCCGAACCTACCATCAAGTAAGACACGTACTTTGTTTTGTAATTCCGCACACGTTTAAAGCATAAGTTATGTGATTATTCTCGTAACACCTAAGTACGTTCCGCCTTCCGCAATACATACAATTTACGTGTAAGGTGTGAATGAGGAGATTTTTAAAGCAAAATGCGACCGGAAGTCTCATTTAAGACTGGAAGTCTGATAGACCTACGGATATAAAATCTGAGAAAATGTATTTGATACTTTAAATAAACTGGGAGAAAGAAATGAATACCAGCGGCGAGGCATAAATTTTTCTAAAAGAGAAGCCGAAGCGAAGTCGGCCTTAACTTACTGACTTATCAATAAAGAATACTTACTATCATTCTAAAATTAATATAGGAATGTAATGAATTAAATACAATTAAATTGAACAGATGAAAACGAATAAAATATGCAATTTTCCTCTATCTCGTTCTCGCTGACGCATTTTTCTATACCTGTCTCTGTCATAACCCGTTGTACAGCGGCTTGCTCTCGTACATATCAAGCGGTGCCACGTGACCTAAAGTGACATCATTACGGGATCGCTGTTGTATGAATTTTTAGTTCCCGATTATGACGTTTTGGCGCCGGGTTAATTTAGAACATTTCTCTTTTGTTGTAATACAAACGTATAAATAACCTTTTTTGTTGTTTGAATGTTATGGTGAATTAAATACCCGTGTGTTATTGACAATAGTAGCCACTATTTACATACTATTGTATTTTTAATAGTGATAGAGTTACCAATGCGAATCCCCGAAGGCAAGCCGGTAGGAATCGTGTTATATGGTGCCTTCGCCACTGATGAATACTATTTCTAACAATCATGTTTTGGTTGTTTTTAACTATTTTTAAATAGTCGTGGTAACCCAGTGGTCGAAATTCAACGATTATTTATTAAATATTAAGTTTTACAAAAATATTAGCTTTCTGCACTCCCTCACTGTGCCTAATTTCATTTTCCCCGTCCGCGTAATTTTCGTAAAAAGGAGTACAAAGTTTTGGTTCACGTATTAATATACAGACAAAACAGTAATCAATGAAAGCTTTCCGCAAAACACACAACAAAACCAATCCACTTCAAAAGCTTTTGGAATACTTTGTACCAAATTATCCATTGTAGGTTGTTGTTAAAAACAACATGTAAATAAGTTAAATTAACGGCGAAAGTCTCGCAGTATTTACTGTTGATATGTAGGCGTGTCACTTATAAAACTTCGTCTTGATATAAGCATAAAGTTACAAATTAAACATCTAATTGTAATTGCCAGTTAACATGTGTGACTTGGTAAAATTATTTGAACTTTAGTCTTGCTCAAATATGTGATGTATCCTAAATTAAACTAAATCTAACTCTGTGTGATACGATAAGCCTGAGCCACAGAATTTCATTCTAGCGAATGGTAGCTAAGGTAAGTAAGGCAGTAGTTGTTATACCTATCCCGACTGAGCTGGGTTCAGATCTTACATAATGCACCCAGTGTGTAGCTTTCATTATGAATTCGTTCAGGAAACATCGATACTCATAATTTATTTGACACATTGCTAAAGCCTCAGAGAAATAAAAAGTCATTACCGGCAGTGCTGTAAGCCCGTATTGCAGGATAATTATATTCGTCATAATATTCCCTGCGATGTTTTAATTATTCACTCACATATTCGCCATTTCCCCGAGAACAATGGAACTGTGTGGAACCGCTCCGGGCAAAAACACGTGATTTCTTGAGACAACGTGAGTATCATGTTTTAAGACGGCAATCCTACTTCTGATTTGTACAAACTGCCGAAAACTTGACCCGGCTCTATACAAGTGGTTGTCGGCTGTAATCCCGCTCCACTTTGTACGTTTTCGTAGCAAACCGTAATTGGCTTTTACCTAACGCATTAAGAACGGCGTACGGGGAAGATAAAAAGCTGATAAATGTGGTGATAAATTTCATGTAGGCAGTGACTCGGATTCAATTAGAGTCGGGGAGGAAAGGCCCGCACTGAGGGTAGTACCCGGCGGGCAGCTGGTTGTGGGAATGACCGCTGCTGGCACACATATTACACCCCGGTACAAATAATGAAATTGAAGCATTGCACTAAGGCAGGGCATACTGGGATATTTGAAAATGATGTCATATGAGCTCGCTACGTCGTTGTCGCAGAGCTGGCACTAGTTTGCATAAAAAGGTCGGCATCTCGGCCGGATGAAACTAGGTGTTCTGGATACACGTCACAAAAACTCGGTATACGAGGCACTACGTTTAACCGGATATGTGTCCCGGATACATGAACTATGAGACGCTGTGTGAGCGTGGAATAACTTTCAGTTGCAGCTTGAGTTTGTTGCGGTTATTTTTTACTTTTTTAATTGGTATTGCAGTTACAACCAGATTCAGGTGTGAATACAAATATGTTGAAATGTCAAACAGACTGATATTTAGTACATTCTGAGTTCTTGGGAATAAACTGACTAGTGGTAGGTGTCACGATTGTCTAATTAAGTATGTGCTCTTTGTTGACGGAGAGCAGCCACTTAACACACGACACAGGTACACATTATATTGTGATTGTAATCTGTAAAGCCCAACGTGAAGCCTCTGAATACTGCAGACCTATTTAGTAACCACTTATCGTACCGAGGACTATATAAAAGTAAGTAATGTTGGCTTAAAGCTGTGTTAATTTTACCAATAAAAACTTTAGTAATTTCGTATTAAATAGAGTTTTTACTTGAAAATGCTTTATTACTGAATAATTTATTACAATACGCCGCTTGAAGACCTAATTAACTTCTAAATACTAAGAAATTCTTCAACGCCAGCTATTTACTTTGATAAACCTTGACTTTCTAAGTGTAGGAGCAAAAGAGTGGCACAAGTTTTATTTTCATTAAAATCTAATCAATAATTAGTGCGAACCGCTCTAAGTTTGTACCTTACACCTGTGCGTTACCTATTCTTGTCCCAACTTACCAAAAAGTTTGTGGCTTTGTTACGGGACTGTGGCGCCAAGGACCGAAATTACAACGCGAGGACCACTAGCACCTACATGACGTGTAGGTAATAAAAAGGTATGATATACTAACTCACATATCCGCTAAATAAGGAAATCAAAAGAGCTGGGGTAGGTACACACTAAATTATACGTAAAGTAAGGTCTGTATAACACGAAACTTAGGTACCTTCCTGTTTAAATTTTAAATTCTATTCTGAGTGGGATCTAAATTCTAAAGTAAACATGCGTGGTTTTGTATGTATGTATGTAGGTACTTATGTATCTACCCTCACCGATGTGAATGTATAATTGTAGACGGCAGCATCAAACAAAATATTTTAGGAATAATTACACATTTTTGTGAACACTCGTAATTCGTATATTATACATCGTGCCACATACTGGAGTATATATTGTGTGTGTATATCATGTCTTCATAAAATGTCGGATTTATTGGATTTAAATCAGATTTTTTTAATTTTCATCAAACTTTTTTATTATAATTATAATTTTAAGTAATTTTTTTTAGATTCTTGATTTTTATCGTGACCTACGCAAATTAAACAATGCACTCAGTTTACATGTTTATGTGTCGAGCTTACATTAACCACCTATTAAATGGTTATTTGAAACGTTTATAGGTCATTGAACATTTATTTATAATGCTTCGGGTAACAGCTGGTTTTATAAATGAGAATAATTGTAATCGTAGAATTAAAATGGACTCTTTTATCATGTTCACGCAACAAAGAGAAGAATTTTGTTGATCGCGCTTTGAGAAACCGCAGCCCTAAAAGCCCAGTGGCAGTGGTTGAAACAGAAAATAGATTACTGATGTGTTTCAATGGGAAAAAGCAATAAACATTATTTTGCCGAATACCGAAGGGTTCGCGACTAATGTAAATTCACTCACACGCTCTAGATTTAGTAATAGACTGTCGAGGAAAAGCTCAGTCCATTATTACATAGAGTTTTTGCAAAAGCTTGTAGTAAAATTAACCCTCTATGTACAGTGTACACGCTGGAAAAGCAGAAAACCATTTTATAGCGAGCAGTAAAAGAATGAGTAAAAAAAAAAACAAGCGACTTCCAAAAAAACACTACAAACTGAAAATAACTTTAATTTCAGATGTCGGTGTCTTTAGCTTTGCATTTTTGTTTTTTTTTTGCCACCGACTTCCAAAATTAGTTTTTTCTGCTTGCATTGTTTTTTTTGGAAAATGTTTTTTTTTTAAATAAACCTATTTTTCACTTTTGTTATGTAGTTGTTAGTTAGGTATTTAGTTGTTTTGCCTACCCCACAAATTCTTATACTTTCACCTTCTAACCGGTCGAATGCACCAAGTGAGTTTTGTCCCTTTTTCGTATTGAGCGTTTTAAAAATCAACAATGTAACAACGGGAATCGAACGTCACGCTTGATCTTATTTGGCGCTGGTTGACCTATCCTACTGGGTTCGATTCATAAACATTGTTGATTTTTAAAACGCTAAATACGAAACAATTACAAAGGTCACTCGTCAATGTTCAATGTCAATGTTCCAGAAAGTTATTATAACATCATTAATATACACGAAGTAATAAAAATACAATCCAATAAAATTATATTAAAGTTAACTCAAAAACCACTAATCAGAACAAGATCAAATTTATTTGAGACCTTACCTTTCTATAAGGATACCCTTTCGAACAAAAAAAAAAACACATTTTTCAAATAGGGTTGTAAATGACGGTGGTCTCAGATAACAAACAAAAAGAAACACCCAATCGAGACCCTCCTCCTTTATTGAAGTCTGTTAAAAATGTGCTCATGCAAAATGTTAACGAGTGTAAATTTTCAGATGGTACCGGGAGGGTTCAACGTACCCTTTGGATGCGACGATAGCGCACGCCAAGACTCGCTCGGACCCCACTGTGGCGACCCTGACCCTCATGCCGACTAGGGAAGACGATGGAGCAGTCTTCCGGTGTGTGGTGTGGAACAGAGCCATGTCCGAAGGGCAGCAGCTCGATGCTTCAGTAGATCTCAGTGTCAATTGTAAGTGTTCTTTTATTCTTTTTTGTTGATTTATTACCTTTTTCACCGGACGGAGAGGGGCCGTCCCATCTCTTCTCTTCCCAACCCATTCCATCCTCCCATTCCTTTAACGGGCTCTTTGAATTCAATAACAATATATTTCATTATGCTCCAAGTTAGGTCGCTCGCCTTTTCATATAAAAATGCAATTTTATAAAAACGTTGGAAAAAAATCGAAGTCGATGTTCGTTAAAACTGTTAAAAGGTGCCACCAATCTAAGCACGTTATAATTTACTTCCGAGAACGGTGCAATATGAACACATCAACAATTACTAGGATGCCGGTTGTTGTGGAAATGAAAGGAAAACATTGTTTTATATCTACCAGCTGCATAAATTCTCACGCGAATTGTAAAAGTCAACCGCGCCGGTAAGGGAACGCGGCTGGTCGGCGACACGACGCCGCTGAATTATATCAGTGCATTATGTATGACATTCTTATAACCAGCACTCTTTATATCATTTTAACTCTCTTCTCCCTTTGCTCGTTTAAAGTAATTTAGAGCTGTTTTATCATCGCAATTTTCGGGAAACGTAGCTTTTTATACCAACCACATATAACAGGCCCTAGAAACAGCAATGCTAAGCCGAAACTAGTAGCTGTGTCATGAAGATATCACGTTCACGGCAGTACAGACTGAAATCAATATCGATGCAATTTATCACGTTTGGAATCCGCAGTGCGAGCGTCTGTCCCCGGTGTGTGATTGGGCACATCCATAGTGGTCACCCGTTACTTAAATAACCGGTTACATTACCATTACTTCGCATTGAAATATAGCCCTTAAGGATTATACTAAATTATTCTCAAACCAAGCTTTGAGATATGAGCACGTATACAGACCAAAATTGACTTGACTTACCCTAAATGTTAGGTAGGGACTGAGCCAAATACATAATGGAGAATTGTATTAGACCACCGTATGTAAACAGCAGGTTCATTCATCACGTAGGTATATATACACCTACATTTTGTTTCTTCGTTCACATGTAGTGTTATACTTAAGCCAGTTACGTCATCCAATTCCTTTCACGCTCCGAATAAACCTATTCAGGAATTTGGCTAAGGGTGTCGCGAATCTGAAAAACAAGTGTAACAATAACTTGTTTGTACATCCACTGAATATTTCCGAAGGCTAATATTTGCTTGTTATTTAATTTATACAAAAGTTTTTTTATTTGGATTGAAGATAAAAGCAGGATCGAATAAATAAGGTTGTATTTTTATTTGTACGAAAAAAAAATATAATTCATATTTTTGTTTTTAGAATTTCTAGGTTATGTTATTGACGTACCTATTCTACTTACTATCAGTTGTAGGATTTCCTACTTCAATTAAATTAATTCATTTCATCTGTGTTTTATTTCCTCGAAGTGGGTAGCTTCGTAGTAAAATCTTATTTTCGTACAATAAATCTTTGATGATTTGCTGCTCGTAAAACTTTGATGTTTTCTTCAAGTCTACCATTTACGTCTCTGAAGTCCTTTTGTTTCTGAGTAGAGATAATAATATTAATGACATGAATTATGTAAATTAGTTTTATTCATGCTGTTGTAATCATTTCTGTAATATTATTCATTAGTACTTGGGGTTAATAACTTTACTTCGAATTCATACAAAATCCGTTGGTCCCGACTGTCATTCCTGGATCTTTGACAATCATTACGAGTCGTCACAAGCCCGAAAGTTTGTCAACCAGTCTTACTAAGGGGTGTTGTATTACCTAGTAAGAGAAACTGGGTTGCGGAGGCGAGATTGGCAGTCGCTCCGTGCAAAATACTGGTGTTCAGCTGAATGGGAAAAGGATGATAGATGAAAATGATGACTTGCAATGAACATTTACTTCAGTACCAGTGTTTCAAAAATTATACAGAGAGAAAAGATTAACCTTAGCCAAGATTTAATAGCTAGTCGGTAGTTCTAAAACTGCAACATAAAAGTCGTATGTCGTGTGTAAAGAAGCCCTGGCAGATAGTGTTTGTGCGAACTCCTTTCGCGCGTTCAAATGTAGACGGCGTCTGTGCCGTAGGAATCCCTGAGCGCAGCCAGCGGCCATCAAGGAAACGCAAAAGCTCTCGGCAAATAACCTCAATGACCTAAACTTGCTCCCGCCGTGCCTCGGGAATGGAATCCTGCTCGCTATTATTTACATGACCCTACTGTGCAAATACAAGACTATGAATGTTCTTGGTTTATTTTGGTACTGATATATTGCTATTTATTCTATAGTCATTTACGTCGTCCTTATTAAAATTTCCAGACTAAAGCCCAAAACCTTTTGGCTTTGCTTAGACTAATAATTTACCTTAGGTTAGGTTTAGAATTAAATTAAGTGAAACTTGAGTACCTACCTACTGTGTTCTTTGTTGAGTTAATAAACTAACACTCTGTGGACTGTATTTATGCCAATATTTTAACAGAGTTTGGTAGGGATTTGAATTAAGTCGTAAAGTCGATCAATGTTTTATAACATAGGTATTGAAAAAGTCGGTGAAATATAAAGCTTTCTTTTAGACTCACTAAAGTAACTTCGAATCCCGGCACACGTTTTAAAAGTATACCTACTACCATACTCATTCCGAAAACACTCAACTCTATTTGAAAACCAGTGTTGTCATAAAGTATAACATTTCCTGGTTTCTAACTGCCATTCAAACCTTTTTTATTTATTACAGCTTTGACCGTATTCAGGCTTTTATTTTGGTTCAACTTGTTTTCGTTGGCACAAATTGCATACAAAACGTTGATGTAAAATATTTGGGCTTCTGGACCATGCTTGTATTTCCCGGAAAGAAGAGGTGTACGCACGGCTAAATATCAAGGTATACATTGCCAGTATAAAATGATCTCACCTTGTATGGGATTTTCGTATAATGAGAGGTAAGCCGTGTGTACCTATGGATGTATCATCAGTTAGGTGTTACAAGTCCGATGCAATAGGGCAAGCCTATAAGAGCTGGCGGAATCTAGACGATATACTAAGAATTACCTAATGGAGAAACCAAATAACACTAAAGTGTGCTTTTAAAGCTTTTGTCGAATTAATTCCGAGTCCGTTCTATCTGCTTTCCTAACAGCTTTGTTCAAAGCAAGTAGCATTCGTAGTAGTTCCAGTTGGTTTAGGCGTGCCCACACGATAAGACAAATCCCGCAATCTAAAGTTTGCCAGGTGAACCGACCAGCGAACAAAAACTTTGTTTTTGTTGTGGTTAGTCAACAATTACTCAAAGGTGAGGTGTGGTAGGTTCCTAGTAACGATACAGGATATCAGACACAGAATTATAATAAGTGGTCAATAGGAAGGACCTACCTAGAATGCTGCTAGTTTTAATGCATTTTTCAATTGCTACGGAAATGTACCGAAAAAATGTTAGCATTGAACATTTTTTCTTCATTTTTAACGGCACACTCTTTATGCCATTTTAATTTGTAAAACACAGCGCTTTGTCGCTTGTTGCCTTGAAGGATTTTCAAAAGAAGCTCCTAAAGTCTTATCTCATTAAAATTCTTATATTTCCTGCGCTTAGCATTAAACGCTACATAAACCTGCTCCACAATAAACAGTACTTATTTATTTTTAGGGTTTAGAACCGTCTTTTCGGAATTGCTAGAGCAAATAAAGAGAATTAAAGTAATAACAAAGCGAGAAAAAGCTGAAACAGATTAAGCTGACTTTATTATGTTCTATATTTATCATTTTTATGAGACCTAGTAACGTGATGAGAATTCAGCCAATAGTTATTTCATCTGCCTAGCCTTTTCTCAACTTTGTTGGGTTTTTTTTTTTTTTTCCAGCATGGGAAATCATCAAATGACTTCTCCCGCTCTGGGCGGAGCGGGAGGGCGTGTCAGACTTTTACTGACTAAAACCCACCCGTGTTCCATCAGTTGCCCATGTGCCAGGGTCACGGTATCTCTTTCGAACAATCACGCGACCCCGGCAGGCATCGGTCCTAGTAGACCCCTTCACTGCTCCATTCTAAACAGATGTAGCTGAATACCAGTTTTTTCATATGGAGCGACTGCCTATCTGAATTCCAAAATGCAGTAATTGGCTAATACGATACCCCTTGGTAAAGACAGGTGGTCAGATTTTTGAGGCGGTTAAAGTTCCACGAATGACACGAAGACGTTAGTCCCGGCGTTCCTCAAGCAGTTATACTTAACTTGCTTTCCGAAGCACGAGTGGTCTTGATATATACAGGTTTAAGATGGTCACCCATCCCCGGATGTACCGTGGCAAGCGTAGATTAACCTGATGGATCAAACCGTCCGGTTGTGTTATCACATAAGCCGCAAGCCCCTCTGAGCCTATAGTTATTTTTCGGGCACAATTCCAATACCGCAGCAATATTCAAATACATAAGTGCATGACACAGTTGATTGTTACGGTCTTTAACGCTTAAATGTTACTGTGATAGAAAGACCATTGACCTCCCGTTGTATTTATATTCAAGTCGATGTTTAAAGATGCAACTGCAACCACATGTCTGTGTTCAATGCTCGGAAATTGGGTTAGGTAATTGAAATAAAAAGTTAAGAAGAAACGATAAAGGATAAGATCGTTTTGATGCTCTCGTCTTGCTGCAGCATCTGGATAGTGTTTATTATGAACTGACCTGAATAAGCAACATCTTTCATCAGTCGAAGCCCACGCAGCATGCATGCGCGCCAGTGCATGTTTTAATTCTGACGGATTCTGTAAACAAATTTATTATTGGTATGCTTCGAACAGCTAACCGGACCAGCACATCCGCTTCCTTTGTACAATTTTAATACTACAAAACGTCGGCAGCAATGCACGCAACACGTGCGGTGAAAATATTCCTTGCTGATTTATTAGTTTATCGATTCACAAATTTTTGCGAAAACTTTTCATAACATTTCACATAAAACGTAATCTTATTATTGTTTTAGATTTTCCTCGCGTTGAAGTTGCTCCAGAAAATCCTTTGCGAGTAGAAATAGATGGCGTGGCTACCATGGAATGTAAAGTCGATGCAAAGCCCAAAGTGAGCACCGTGAGATGGACGAGAAACGGCAAATATATCTCAAACTCTTTCACACATACTATCCAGGGAGTTACCGTGCAGGATGCGGGAAAATACACATGTAGCGCTGACAACGGCTTGGGACGCCCCGGAGAGAAAGAAATGTACCTCGATGTACTTTTCCCTCCGAGCGTTACAGTTGAGTCCAAAACTTATGAAGCCGAGGAAGGCGGAAATGTCGAAATTCGATGTGAAGTCTCTGCAAATCCCGAACCTACGTCTATTGAATGGACGATGGAAGGAAAACCTGACTTCCATCAGAGCGGAAACACTCTTACTTTATCTAGAGTGAACGCCGAGATGGCCGGAACTTACGTTTGTCGGGCTGTGAATGTTATATCATCTAGCAACGGGAAGCGTACAGAGCGGTTTAACAGTGCATCAGTTGCTGTGCTAGTGCGACACAAGCCTGGCCGTGCGTATATCAGTCCTGACCGGCCTGTGGCCCAGGAAGGGGCAGGGGTCACTCTAACTTGCAGCGCCAAACCACCGGGCTGGCCCGCTCCGCAGTACCGCTGGTTCCGAGATATGGATACTACTTCAGACGTAAAGCCTTCAGTGCTCGCTACAGGCAACCAATACTCTATACCTAGTGCACACCTTGGAAGTGAAGGTGTTTACCATTGTCAAGCTACAAACGAGTTAGGTCACGGCGACCTAGCCTCCGTCACACTGGAAGTTCACCAGCCGCCTCGTTTCCAAACCAAATTACAAACTCACATGACGAAACGCTCGGGAGAACAAGACTTCACGGCCACTTGTAGTGCAAACGGCAAACCGCGTCCTAGTGTTAAATGGTTCAAGGACAACGCGGAGATTAAAGCCGATACGAATCTGTACGAAGTCAAAACTGATATAACCGAGAGCAGTAACGCCGTTTACACTGTTCAAAGTACACTTAAATTCAACGGAAAGGCGAGACCGAATACTAATGACCTATTGCCAGACGATCGGGGTATTTATTCCTGCGCATTCGAGAACGAGGTTAAGAAAGTCGAGTCTACTATGCATCTTCGAATAGAACGTGAGTATACAAGAAAATATAATATATCAAGTTGAAATGTAATAAATTTAATAAGCAAATAGATAGAAAAAGAAATTCGCTCTTTATAAAGAACTAATTACAATTTTCTTTACTTTTTCTCTTCCTTTATCAGTATAAAGGAATTTCAATGGAAAAGGAAGTGAATAGGTAAAGAAAATAATAAGGTGTATAATCCAAGTAAATTCTTAGCTATATTAATTTTTAACCTTGTTATCCTCATTTCAGACGAACCCATATCGATTCGGCAACATAATAAAGTTGCTTACGATGTTATGGAAATGGCTGAAATAGTATGCAGGGTTCAAGCGTACCCGAAACCAGAGTTCCAATGGTTTTACGGATCCAACACTGCGCCGCTGCAGATGTCGTCTGACGGACACTACGAAATAAATACTACGACTGACAATAATGACTCATACCGCAGTGTTCTTAAAATAAGAACCGTAAAGCCGCAGGATTACGGTGAGTACTACTGCAAAGTGAAGAACTCGCTAGGGAGTATACGACCTCAGATCAAGTTACAGCCTAAAGGCGCTCCGGAGTCGCCTCGATTGTTGGAGAGCCAAAAAGTGGGGCCTACTTACGTGACTTTAAAGTGGGAGGCTGGTTTTGATGGAGGGTTGTCGAGCACGAAGTACTTCGTGCGTTATCGGCGCGAGACTCTTCGGGGCGCGGGAGCATCCGCCAGCTCAGAGCACTGCGCCTCCGACCGCACCTCCGAGTTCGACTGGATGGAGTACGACTGTGGTCGCATCAACCCTTGCAACGTCACCAGGCTGGACCAGCACAACACGTACTCTTTCAAGGTAACACACTTTTCAATTAAGTAATGTGTAATGAATATTATTTATGAAACATTGTCTTTCTCATTAATACGAAGTAGGAACTCATGTTTTATTTCTATGACAAGCACATCGATATGTGTGCTAGTGACTCGTTGATTGTTGGGTTACGTACGTAATTACGTGTTTGTCTCTGATAAATCAACAAGATTTCCTAGTTTTATGGTAAAGTCCAAAGAAGAAAGTACTTCTAAATTTATTTACTAAAGTGCCAAATATACATTATTAGCTATTGTGTCCACTCTCAAAGAAACCAATTTTCTTACAAAACATAGTGATGGACCGAAATATTGATTTTACTGATGTTTCCATTTTTTGAGATTCCAAATTATTTGCTGAACATTCGGTTATATGAAATCAAACCACAGACTGTCAACGTATTGCGTAAATAGTGCTAAAACAATTTAGAATAGAAACGGACACAATGGTGTCGAGCTAGTGAACTTATTATTAACCCTGTCAGTGTCACTCTTATCGACTCTTAGCGCGTACAATTCAACCGAACGAAGTTCGGCAAAACTATCGCTTCGCCGCAGAATGTTCGGTCGACGTCGACGTTCGACAGAATCTACATTTAGTCTCGCTCCATCACTATTAAATTAGGCCAACTTTGGTCTCAGATGTAATGTCGCCCGAAGTCATTGTAATTTCAGTTAGGATTTATCCCAAATACTGAAGGTATTAACTTACATTTTTGTTTTCATTGTTATCGCTACCGACAGCAACTCACATTTGTTTTCAAGGTAAATCATTCGGCGCGTGCCGTTAGTTTATTTAAGTTTACGATGTTCTCTTTGCGTTTTGTGCCGTCGCTATGGTTTCCGACACGCTTTAGAATGCTCACAATTGTGTCGTGCGCCCTTTCCAAGTTCTAAATTGAATTTTCGACTGCAGGTGAAAGCGGTCAATACTAAAGGGCAGAGTAATTATTCGAATGAGATTACGGTGACAACGAAGGTGGACAAAATCAATCCTCCGGAGCAGGTGACGTACGACCCGAGCACTCAGGCGATAGCCTTCACCGTCACCCCGACCTGCCTGTCGCTGGTGGGGGTGGTGGAGGGGCTGGCTTCTATGGGAGGTACCGCGGGATGGCAGGTAATTGCGCTCCTATTAATTACCTATTTCCTTTCATATTATGTAAATATTTAATGCACCACACCACACCCTCACAATTCTTTGATGTTAGCACACGTGTTACGCTTTATGTGTAAGCTTCAGGTGTAACGTACCTTGTTTAATTTGCATTTTAATATCATGCGCTTTACGTATATGTTGGATGAAGAATAGACAAATAAGAAGGTGTTTTTTCAATTACACTGTAACAAGTTATTGTTTTGTAAGAAGTTGGAAAGAATATTTCGCGCGAAGTACCAATGTAGAGTCACCAAGTGATAAGTAACCAAGGTCGGATATAGTTGAAGTTTAGTAAGACACTGATGAATGAATTGGAATAAAATTTAATTTGATAAATTAACTGATTTCGTTCTATTATTTAAATTAAATTTTATTTGAAAACATCCTCTTAATAGGTCTTTCCTCAAAGTTCAAATCGTAATTTTACGACAAAATAGCTTAATACAGACACAGACAGTAAACAGTGTAATTGAAATACCACGAAGCCTTTTATAATGAATAAGTTTTTGGAAGTAGGCGCTTAAAATATTTTGTATAGGTATAGTGTAACAGAAGTGTGTTTTTGATAATTAATATTAACAAACCTATAGGACATACATTTAGTGGTTCTTACTTATTTAATTTAAAATATCTGCTGTGAAAGAATCTAGGTCTACCTACTATTAGAAGATAGTCTTTCAACGAATAATCCCTTTGTTCTATAGAATTTTGAGAACCGACATCAAAAATAATTCGTCCTCATTAGTGATAATTCTATCTCTTCCAACGAAATATGCTTTCTAGGAATGCGCTTGCCATTAGATTCGACCGGGTCGGATACAACATGCCAGACATACTCTGCAAGAAATAATTACTCCTACAGCAGAATGTGAATGAAAATACAAACTACACTGAAGTTTAAATTGTGTGAAGTTTGGGGACAACTAAGTTTAAAACGATTATATTTGTGCGACTGCCAAGCGTAACGATTTTGGCGATATTCACCAAACTGTGGGTTTTGGGTGAATGCGGATAGAGCCATGTTTAATAGTGAACATTTCACGATGCTATACAAATGCTGTTAAGTTATGTTTGCGGATGTTCTAAGCACCGGTATAAATTGTATCTAAAATAAATTCAGCATCCGGAATAAAAATATATTGTTAGAAAATAATGACAAACAGCGTACGCGTTGAACGAAATTGTGTCTACAATTTGTGTTCCATATTTTTCCTAGTAACTATTTAGAAAAGCACACAAAAGAAACATTACTTTTTTCCTCACTTTCGGAGTGATAAGGAGTACGGAGTTTTCGGAGTATAAAGGTTAATATAATTTGTTGCGTAACAGGTAGTGGATACAGTGACCCTCCGTCTTTCGGGAGCGGTGGCCACAGTGCAAGAGGCCACAGTCGAACTGCCCAGTAAGACAACCCGTACGACTCCCCGCCACGTCACGGACCCGCCCCTGGACGACTTTAACCCTCGCATAAGACTCAAGCTTTGCTTGCAAGTCAATCAAGATGTTTGCAGCGAATACACGGAAGCAGAGAGTGAGTAATTACTTGTAGACTACGTAATTTCAATATTTATTGTGTTCTAGACTAAACAGTTTAAAATAAAAAGTAGTTACCCGAATATCTATTTATCAGAAAAACAAAAAAAAAAACAAAAATCAACTGTTTAGGGTTTCTTTTGTGAGATTTCAGTGAAGCTTTCAGATTTATTTTTAGCTGTTCACTTTAAATCTGACGTCCGACCGACGGCCAATTTTGTTAACTTGTATCCGGGTGAATGAATGAACATTATGATGTAATAAACAGTGTCTATGAAAGCATTAATAACAAGGAAATACTGACTAAAGTGCCTTTAATCTTTTCGCTGAAGTAAATTATTTCGGATAATAGCAACCTTAAAAGCGCTAAATCCAACAAATTGGAATACAGAAATCCTCGTAGATTAATTTCGATTAAGTATGAATACATGGCAAACAAATGGTTATTATGTGTTTCCCTTAACAGTTGGAACGTCGTACATCAAAGAAACGTCTGCTAGAACCACGGCCGCCATTGTAGGAATATTCGTCACTACTGTTGTGGTCCTCCTGTTTGTGGGACTGTTGTTACTAATCTACCAGTGCAGACGCAGGCCCAACAAGAAAGATAGATCTAAAGACTACGAAATGGACTCGATGAGGCCAGCTAAAGTGACACCACAGAACCAGGCGCCACCGCCTTATTACCCTAGCTCGGGTATGGAGAACAAAGCTCTAGAACATTCGATGGACATGGCGTTGTCTATGGATGATTCAAAGACTGCAGTATACGCGACACAAGGAGGCTACTCCTACCATGTCCCACCACACACTCAACCTCATCCCGGACAAACTATGCCTAATTCTGATTGTAAGTATATTTTCGTCTAAGATCTTTGTGTTCACAATTCCACATTTTTCTCATCATGACATCTTATAATGTGTACTTTTACGTTTCCTCGTAGTTGTGTTGAACACGAAATATATAATTTCATTTTGATTTCCACTCTATTATGTTGATTTATTTTTCTCATATGCATTCACTAAGGACTAACATCAGTCAACATAGAAGGTAAAAACAACCTATATCTGGACAGCACGCTTTGCATGACGCGTTTGATCCTCTTACAATCCCTCTCTCCGATAGTAAACGAGGAAATTGTCCGCAGGGGTAAACATGGGCTTCATAGAGAACAGTTACACGAACAGTAACAACGGGGGCAGCGTGAACTCTCAGGACTCGTTGTGGCAGATGAAGATGGCGGCGGCTAATAATGCTGCGACGTTGCCAGCTCACCAGGTGCTAGATCGTCAGAGCAACTATGACTACGATCCTATCTCGCATGCGGGCTACCGGAACATCGACGACTACGCGCACTACTCTCACCTGCCGCACGCCAGCCAGCCGCCCGCACCCAACGACTACGACATGCGCGCCGCACAGAACCCCTCGCGCCAGGAGTACTGCTCCGACCCCTACGCCTCGGTGCACAAGCCCAAGAAACGGATGGATCAACACATCGGTAAGTGTTTTATCCCTTCACCGCCGATTAATAATAGAAACACTTTGTTCCCTCAACGAGTTTTTCTTGTGCTACGAAAAGTTGTTCATAAATTACTACGATAAATTTTCGTGGAGCGTAGCCGCTCCGTAATGATCTTACGCCCACACTTTTTTCAAAACACCCTGGCTTCTGTTAAAAAACTGCAAAAAATATATTTACTTTATACAAGCCAGGCGTTATGCCGAGGACAAAGTCTAGGCACCCATTAATTTCGTCTTTAGTCTTGATTGTTTGATTGGTATCTTAGATGTTTATTTTGTTATGGCCATCGCTTGAACTTTCAGTCGAAAACAACAAGGTGCCCCTACCAAGGTTGTTGTAGATATTGAATGAGAAGGATGGGAACCAGTAGGTATAGCATGTTGTCTTTCATCAGAATCGCCGTACCATGAGGTGAGCGGGCTGCCGGAGTACGGGCTGCGCGCCGAGGAAGGTGGTGCCGAGGAGAAGCCACTGCACATGTCACTCGGCTACGACGAGTCGCTGGAGTCGGGCTACTCCACGCCCAACTCGCGCGCGCGCCGCGTCATCCGCGAGATCATCGTATGAACTCGGCTGTAAGACGGCGCGCGCCGCTCGGCTGCGCTCGGCCGCGCTCGGCTGCGCTCGGCCGCGCTCGCCTGCGCTCGTGACGCGTCGCGCGCCGAGCCCGCCCCTGCCTTCCACTTGTTACCCCTATCTAGAAGGCCTAACATAAACACTCATTGCCAGTCAGTCCAACGACTGTTACTGCGCGAAACTCGTATTGTAAGTGAAGTTGGTGGTATACACCTGAATTTTGCGCAGCTGTTGCTTTTCACAACAAGTTAAGTGTAGCTAGTGTGTGAGAACAGTACATTTTTTGTGATAAGTCGAGTAAAATATTTTTATACAGGGAAGGAAAATTGAACTAGAAATAAGTCGGTGGTGACGGACTTACAAACTTCGCGAGTGCCGTGGAACATGAAGTGCTATAATGAAGTCGTAAAACGGAAACCAAATTGCGTATTTAACAGGTGATTTAATTTGCAAATTTTGTTTTCATTTTGAGAACTGATAAAATCAACCAAACCAATAACCTAACCTAATCAATAGAAGATGAATCTTTAGATTTAATCCAAGTCATGCTTACTTAAGGGGTGACGTATAGGTAGATATACTTTTACCTATATTGGAATCAGATATGAAATAAAACCCCATTATAGTTGTATCCAGTTATTTTCTCTAACAATAAATAATGAGATAAAATCTGGATTGACTATTCTTGTATGAATATTTTTTACTATAATTAGTTACATCAAGAGGTACTGTTTAAAATACAAAGGTATTTACGATAAGGAAGTTGCCATAAAATCGCTTAGTTCTTATATTAAAATACCTATCTGTCGCGAAGGACTGGTACAAAAGCGATAGAATGTATTAAGTAAGCTCTTGTTTTACTTATAAGTAAAGTTTCTTTTACTTTCGTCCTTCATATAAATTTCGGAACGAAGGTTTCGTACGATAACGAATGACATGTGATCTCCATAGCTCATATTTTGTAAATGTGGTTTATTATTGACTTAATGCAAGTATGGTGCGAGTGGTGTAAATAAATCATCGAATTGTAGAATAGTGATCATTGTCAGTTGTGATGCTAGGATGTATGTGTGTGGACGGTCGTAGAGTTTACGAGCACTGGAGTAACGGAGCCTCCATTTGGCATGACAGAGATCCGACGCACCACTCATTCGGACCAGAATATTCGCGTTCAAATTTATTCAATTGTTCGGTCTTTTATTTCAATTCCGACAAAGAGTAAACAAATACACAAGATAAAACAATTTTGTGTGAGACATGTAGCTTTATCCGAATCAAATAATAACAGAATACGATTCACAAATCCGCAGTATTAATATTTTCCGACCCATATTTTACGAAAAATCATTATTGGAAAAGAAAATATGTGCAGATTTAAATCTCCCTAGCAATATTCTGAGTCCTAATAATGTTGTCGAAGTCTCAAATCCTTGTAACGCGGCTGATCTGGTAATGGCTGAAATTTTCGAATGAATTGCACTGATGGAGGAAGATTACGACTCCCCGGGAACATTGTTTTGTAACGACCGTAATTACATTTTATCCCATATTAAAATGGTGTTTGTAGAAAAATAATTAACTTTTCCATCTCCGCCTTAATATAATAGAACGAGGGTGCCGGAATGCCGAAGCTCGCTAAACTAATCAGTGTATTTTAACTTTAAAATTCATTTACACGAGTTAAATGACATGAACTGTTTAAATATGAAACTTTCTGCAGCGCTGAGATCTCATGTCATGTCCTTTGCTATATTCTAGTCTCATAAACTCTATTCTCATGTTGGAGGGGAAGTCAAGCAGCATTCATCACAATGCAATGTTTATTGGAATATTGAGGAGTTCAGATCTTTAATAGAATAAGATTTATTATGAGAATGATGTTATTGGTTTCACAAATAATACTATAAGGTAAATATTGGATAATTGTAAATATAAAATCGTGTTATGTCAATGTTTATATTTGACTGGATGGATTTTTCGAAAGATACTCTTTATATTATTCTTTTCTAATGGTGATGAGTTCATGGATTTTGTATGAGGGCTCAGAATCTATTAAGTGTAACGATCTAGATGTACGAGACAACAACGTGGCTGTAGCCAGGGGCGTATCAGGGTAGTCCAGTACACCACAGTGTATGTTTTCATAAGTGTCTTCGGGTTGTCTGGGGTTGAGGACCCCGAAGCCAAATCTCCTCTTTGCCAGACAACCCCTGTTTACCCAACTCCCGTAGCTATAGCCCTCGACAAAAGACTGTCATACTAGTACCGGGGACATGTCTGTGTAATATTTCATGTAGTAGGTAGGTATGCGGCGAGTGTTCGGGTCCTGTAATGTATTACCTATTTCCACGTATACATTATAGGACATGAATTTTAATGCTGTATACACTTCACATATTTATACCCACATTAAAAACGTATATTTTCTATTGAGTTAGTTAAAGCTTATATTTTATGTTTAAAAAAAAATACGGTTTATGAAATAAGTAGGACGAAGTCCCTTTTAAATATTTGAAACATGTTTACTCCCACATCCATATAAATACAATCACTGCCTACAATATTCCTATATGGTTATGTTGAAAAATGAAAGGAGAAAATGTTATTAGATTATGTGCTATATTACACGAATTTATCAAGTACTGCTATTCGCGTTAAAGCTAACAAGCACTGTATTATATATAACTTAGGCATCTTATATAAATATTTTATCTGCAAAATATCTATCCGGAAGCATTAAGAAATTATTTTTTTAAGTTCATAGTGTAATTTTTATGTAGTGAAGCATGTCTAGACATTAGACAAAGACTGTCTAAGTAAATGCCTGCAACATACGAGACTAATATTTTTAACTATTCAGCAGAATATCTATGTATAGATCTTCTATTTACATCGTATGCAGTGCAACTGACATTTTTGGTTTATGCAGAAATCTACAGAAAACATTGCTTTTTAAGGCAGCTTATTTTAGACTTAAAACTACGGAAGTAAATGAATTTGAACGGTTCTACAAGTATTTGCTAGCTATGTTTTAGTGCCAATTTACTACTTATACCATTATTATGAACGACTACTTAAATAAGAAACACGAGATTTTGAGTTTCGTTTATTTCAATGATTTATAAATTATTATTATATATATATATTATTGCAAAAGAATCTGCTGTTCATTTGAATCTTTCGTAATTAGTTACTAGCATCACTGCGAGCTTGGTCTGTAGGCTCTATATTAAATTACAAATAATGTTAGGTACTCAACAATATTATTTTTGAACCTTAATAAAGTGCAGAATCACCCATACCATCCATTGTGTTGTGATGATAAACTCATTTAGACTAAAATTACGAAATTCCCACCTTAAAGAAACTAGAATTTTGTTTTTCATTTTTATTAAATTATGAGTTGTATAATTTAGAGTATTATTTCATTTTTTGTATTGAATTTATGATTATTTTCGAATTGACATAGTGGCAAATTATTTTTATTTATTCATTCAATGTTTTGTGTACGTGTTCAATGGTCGATGTAAAGACGGCTATTAATTAAGTCATTGTGACATTTATCACTCGTCAATTAATTCTATTAGCATAGGGTCATGGAAGGTTCAAATCTCATTTTAATAACTTCAAACTTTTCATAAATGTATTGACACTTTTTACTGTTAAAAAGTGGTGAATGTTTGATGAGAATAGGTGTAATAATGCGTGTGTGAAATTGTTTGCAATGGTCAGAGAAATAAAAGGGGAGTCTATTGATGTCCGTAAAGCGTTCACTCATCGCCGCATATACAGATTTATGCAAAGCGTTCCGATCTCAATAAACACATGCCGCGAGTAAAATGGAAGTCTTTTGACACCGGTTCGCGCTCGAAATGACTGCAATTCATGGAAATTAATAATTGATATTCCGACTCACTTTGTCCTGTTTATTGTCTAAAAGACGTAACAAAGGCTGCTCGTTTATACTTTATTGCAGTTTGCGAGAGCATTATGTCGTGTCCTCTCGGTCGTGTTCTTACTTCGTCTGACCGAAGTTTTGAACTGCCGTTTTAAACTAATTGGAACTTTGTATTATTGTAGTAGATATACTTCAGGTGTACAGCTGAATGCTCAATAACTTTACTCACACAAAATATCAGCAAATTATGAACACTGCCTGTATCTTTAGCCTGTTATTAAAAAAAACGCGACACACATAATTTTAGTATTTTAAGTTAAGATGAAATTAAGTGACCATCGATATTTGTAAATAGGTACTTTTTTACAATGACATTGTAATTTACAATAAATAAATGATATTTGAAGTACTTAAGTGAACATATAAATATATGCCATATGGATATTTGATCAGTTCGAATTAATTTCCAAGCGCGTTTCCATTTTATCAAGTATTGAGCGTTAGTTGGCACACATCGTCAAGTTTGTTTAATTACACTCTAACGAATTACACATTGAACAGTGTATGTAGTTGAAATTAAACACAATACCTGACGAAGTGGAAACGTGACTATAGATTTACATTACAGCAATGAGTAATTCATTGTTTATTATAGATAAGTATTAAAATTGATGTTACGACTTGTAAATAGTACTTTACACCACAAGTAAGACTTATTAAATAAATTTTGTCCATAATAGCCCTTTGTTTTTATTTTACCATTCACTATCAAAGCTCTGCAGATCTGCGGAACTATCTACCCCACAAAATACAAGTACAACAAAGTTTTAGAATTGATGAGTCGACTCGTAGCGGATCGGTTATTTGCTACGATGCTACGAATTGTAGCTAGCGTAGCCGTAGCACGTTACCGCATGAGTAGACATCCTACAGAGCGCTAGCCTACCGCTCACAGTGGAACGAATGTATGGGAGCGGTTGGACGTAGACATGTCCGAAAAAAAAGAGTAAAATTATGCCAAACTAATGATGCCATCTTATTCGATTACTTAATGCCTTCATAACTTGTGGTGATGAATTTCTTCATAACTCCCATATTTCGGGAGTAATTTGAGAAAATGTGAAATTTTACTATGAAAATGAGTGTATCGAGCTCTCTCCCTCCTGATTCCGGGCTTGTTTCAAGTAGCGGTCTCTAATATCATAATGCTAATACTAAGAGCTATATTTAATACTAAGACACATAGTGCGCCAAATGTGCACTTTCTGGGATAAAGAGTGATGTTTATTTTATAACACAATTTTTTTATTTTTTGTTTATTTTGTTGATTAAAACCGTTTTTCTAAAGGTTTACCTTATTACAATAACATTTCTGAGCAGCCAATTAGAGAAGATATAAGCTAATTAGGATATATAATTAGGGACTTAAGGTTTACATATAAAACTGATGCACTAATGATTACTGATAAGAACATTGCTATTATTTAATTACTAAATGGCTCTTAATACACTAATTTAGCATGCATCATTTACTAATTATCACAATAACTAATTACCTTGCAATATTTAACAAAGGATACCTGGGATATTTGGATTTTATATAAATAGGTCACTATTAGTAACTTTAAAATCAGTGTTGATTTACACCTCGTTGTATCCAAGCTAATCTCGCAATGTATTTTCCAAATTTTAATACAAATCTTGATATTCACGTTGCTTTATGCGCACGCGCACATAAAGATTTACGCGACTTTAACTATTTGTTCAGTGTTTTAAAAGATAACAGTTGTGTTCAGTTATGTGAAAGTGCTGAAACAAGTTTAAAAGACTGGTGTCGTCGATTTTGCTACCGCATTTATGCAAAATGGACACAGTCTGGAAGAAGCACAGATAAGTTTCGGAAGAAACATGAGATTTGGCTACAGGCTGCAATTCAATGGCCGGAATTACAGAATGAAAATATGGAACCTTCTACAGAAAATATAAGTGACGTCATCGAGCCCATAATTTCTCCTGCTAAATCTGATGCTTCAACTTGTACACATCCTAGTCCTCGTAAATCTTTTAAGGACCTTAGTAACCGGCAAAAAAGAAGACGCACTGAAGATAGTCTTTCATGCAGCAGTAGCAGCGCTGAAATTATGTTTTCGGCCGAAAGGGCGCTTCAAAAGGCAGGACAAAGCGATACAGCTTATGTTATGAAATACTTGACGGAGAATCCAGAAGAGGCCTCAAAAATCAAAGCCTTCATTGAAGGTAAATCAATTCAGGTACGGGAAATATCCCCTTTGAAGGCATTGGCTCTTTATGTATCGATGAACTTATCGAAATGGCGCTATAACACTCTTCGGGATTTCAACACTCAAGAAGGAGCTCTTCAATACCCGAGTTACTACATGTTGGTTAAAGAAAAAATTAAGTGCTATCCGGCCAAAGAAGATCTCACAGTTACAGAGAGCTCTGCAAAAATCAAATTACAAGCCTTGATGGATTTAACCTCAAGAAGACTTATTAGGTCGTTAGAAACCCCTGTTGATCCCAATCAACAGCTCGTATTGACCAGCAAATGGGGTTTTGACGGATCATCTAGCCAAAGCATTTATCATCAAAGGACGAGTGAAGATGAGCAAATCGATCTTGCTAGTAATTTTATGATTAGTCTTGTACCACTGCGGCTCGTCTCAAAAGGTGTAACAATTTGGGAAAACGAGCGACCATCTTCCACTTCATTTTGCCGGCCAATATTGTTTAAGTTTATAAAGGAAACCAAAGAAAATGTGCAGAGAGAGATGGCTGAAATCGAAGCAGAGATTGAAGCCTTAACTCCATCCACCATCACTGATGGAATTAGTGTCAAACACCAACTGCTGTTGACAATGATTGATGGTAAAATTCATTCCATTATATCCAATACAGCAGCTTCAGTGTGTGACATATGCAAGGCTTGTCCTAAAGAAATGAATAATTTAGAGTTAATCAAAGATAAACACGCAAACGAGGACATGTATAAATATAGCTTAAGCACCCTTCACGCTTGGATTCGCTCAATGGAATGCTTATTACACATTTCCTACAAATTAGACATAAAATCATGGCAAGTAAGGGGTGATATAGCAAAAAGGCAAGTTGATGACAGGAAGAAAAGAGTTCAAGAGGCTGTAAGAAGAGAAACGGGCTTACTTCTCGATGTTGTGAAACAAGGCAGTGGATCCACCAACAATGGCAACTCGGCAAGGAGATTTTTTGAAAACTACACTAAATCTGCTGAACTGACCGGAATAGATGCTATGCTTTTAAGAAAAATCTGTGTGATCTTGCAGTGTATTTCATCAGGAGAGAAGATCAACGTAACTAAATTCCGAGAGTTCTGCTTTGATACTGCTAAGCTTTACGTGGAGTTATACCCATGGTATTATATGCCTTCTTCACTTCATAAAATTTTAATGCATGGGCCAGACATAGTTCAGAACATGTCAATTGTGCCCATTGGTTTTCTATCCGAAGAGGCATCTGAGGCTAGAAATAAAGATTTTAGAAAATATAGAGAGGGGCATTCTCGAAAGCATAGCAGTATCTCATGCAATGAAGATATTATGCACAATCTTTTACTGTCTTCTGATCCACTTGTTACAAGTATCCGTCCAAAAGGAAATAAGTTTGTAAAAAAATCTTCTTTTAAGGAATTTTATGAGCTTACGGATTCTGAGAAAAGTGATATCGAATTTGTTAACATAAATGATTTAGCGGACATCGATTCTGAATTTGAATTAATTGATGATGATGATGATGACGAAGATAATTAAATGATGTTATTGTTTTAAAATGTGTAACTTAGTAAATTAGAGCTTACATCTTAATTATTTATTGTACTTTTAATGAAACTAGGTAATTTATTATCAACTTACTTAAAAGTCATACTCTCATCAGTTCTTGTGAATATTTTTGTTAATATATATTTCTGTATATATATAATATATTTATAGACCTCTTAATAAGTCTGTCTGCGGTTTAAAGTAAATACAAATGGGGAAAAAACGTTTTTTTTTTTAAATTTTCCTTTCCTTTTATCCCAGAAAGTGCACATTTGGCGCACTATGTGTCTTAGTATTAAATATAGCTCTTAGTAATAGCATTACGATATTAGAGACCGCTACTTGAAACAAGCCCGGAATCAGGAGGGAGAGAGCTCGATACACTCATTTTCATAGTAAAATTTCACATTTTCTCAAATTACTCCCGAAATATGGGAGTTATGAAGAAATTCATCACCACAATTTATGAAGGCATTAAGTAATCGAATAAGATGGCATCATTAGTTTGTCATAATTTTACTCTTATTTTTCGGACATGTCTACGTCCAACCGCTCCCATACATTCGTTCCACTGTGCCGCTCCCACCCACCTTTGTATCGCAAGACGATTGTATGACTCTTGGTCTTTGTTGAATATCTACTCAGACGTGGCCGAAACATTGTCGCGTCACGTACGTCGTAGCAAAAATACAACAATCTTTAGCGTACAGCGTGTATCAGAAATGTGTGGTAAAAATAAAACGTCTGTCCCAAACATTTGGGTCAAGTAAGTATGAAATTTTTGTATGAGACAGCTGATATTTATTTTTCGATTACGAGGACCCACGGAGGCAGTGGTTCAGTTTGATGGTGTGTGCCGTAAGTGTTATATCTTAAATATGGCCACACCTCTGATCTATCGTGTATACTTGTACCTATTATAATTTATATGCAACAGAAGTGACATTAAGAAGCTTGAAAAGACAATCACGTACAAAACTGTCAAATATCATATGAAGACTTGGAATAAACGTATTGTAAGCACAGATAAGTCTGAATACAGAAATATGAATAGAACTCAAACTTTGTAAAAGTGATATTTGATCGTGTTGTATGATTTTCAGTTTCGACAAACGCCATTAATCATTGGCCAGTTGTCATTCGCAAAAGAGCGATACATCAACTGTAGGGAATCACTCATTCGCTCACTGACTTGACTTCACTCTTTTGAAAACATTACGATTATTGGTAAAAGTGATGGACCAATCACATAATGCATGTTGTAGCTTACGCAAAAGGGAATCATAATAAACATTGTATATCTAGGTATATCAACAACAGCCTTAACTTTAAAATAGATAGCAGCCTCTATAAAAAGATCTGGTCAAGCGATTCTTCAAGATGCTAATCAACCCAACTCCGAGAAAAAGGACTGAATTACGAAGAAAGTACCTCGGGGCAATGTTTATTACGAAGAAAGTACTTGTATGAGGAAAACAAAGGTACCTACACCGACGACATGGGTCACCAGATCCAAACTTCAAAAGCAATTTTTAATGTAGAGATCTTGAATCCAGGTACTCAATCATTACAAGGGTTCACAGTAATCCTGCTAACTACCACGGCAACCAGTTACCACTGACCCATTGCTTTACATTTACGTAGGTAGATGCATTTGCTAATATGCGGTTGCATAGTAGAGTAACACGTATGCATTGTTAACTAAATGCTTAGGTACAGACGCCAGCACATCAAACTACCCAAAACGGACAAATTTTACCAATCAATCTTGAACCTAATAAATAAATAAAATAAAATTCGTTTATTGCAGGTAACATAACCCATATTAGAAAACAAAAACAAAATTATTACATATGGGACTTAAACATAACTGGAGAAATGTGGGTGTACTAAAAAGGTACACCTCTGCCTAACCCTTCGGGGAAACAAGGCGTGATGTTATGTTATGTTATTTGTTAAAAACAAAATTAAAATTATCAAATTACAAATACAATGTCACACATAAATAAATACAAACGAATAAATATAATAGTAATATAACATCAACACAAATTAAACAAATAAAATTCATAATTCATAATCAATAAGAATCTACTCATATTACAGTAGTCTCTTACGTGCGACACTATATGTAACTTGTCTGTCACAGCAGTGTCGCACATAAGGACAGTCCAACCTATTTGCTATCATTCTCAGAACGGCATTGGAGCTGGCCTGCACTCTGCGCACTAGAGACGCACAGCGCTTCCGCATGGTCGCATGGAAACAGTCCGTGCGCGCCCATGCGAACATACCTAAAGCGCTGCAGTAGCGAGGCAGCCCCAAAACCACTCTGAAAGCGTTATTAAATTGAATGCGGAGGGTGTTATAGCTTTTCTGTGTGTAATTTGCCCACAGGCTGCAGGTGTACAGAGACGTGCAATATGCTCGGAAAAGAGTTATTTTCACATCATCCGAGCAACAAGCGAACCTGCGGGCCAGCATATTAGCTCTTTTGGATAAAGCCCTCTGCACCCGTTCCAAGTCAGCATGATCCCTGAGGTCAGCTGTGGCTATATGCCCTAGGTATTTAAACTGGTTGTCCCTGTCTAAGGGTACTCTATTTAGACATATAGGTGGTACATAGTCGGGGCATATAGCATCACCAGCCTCAAAGACCATGTACTGACTTTTCTTAATATTATAAACAAGTCCATGTTTAACAGAGTAGTCCTCACATGTCGCTATCAACCTCCTCAGGCCACAAATCGACGCGCTCAGCAAAACCATGTCGTCGGCATAGCTTAAATTGTTGACACATACGTCGTCTATATGACAGCCGACGTGCTGGCTACTGAGCGCGACGATCAGCGCGTTCATATAAAGGTTGAATAACGAGGGTGAGGTCAGTCCGCCCTGCCTCACACCGTATTGTAATCGATATGGCTCCGACATTGCCCCCGACCACTTGACGCTGTTGACTTGGTGCGTATACCAATACTTGAAGATGGTCACAAGTTCTGGTGGTTGGTTGATACTCTTAAGTTTTTCCCACAGGAGGTCATACGCCACCAAATCAAAGGCCCTGGATAAGTCCAGAAAACACGCGTATACCGGGGTTTTACGGTCATTATAGTACTTGACGGTATGCTTAAGACACAGTATGGCATTTTCCGTTGATAACTGTGGTCTAAATCCAAACTGATTATCGTGCAGAGATATATGTATGTATATTTACTTAACTGTGTATTAAGCAAACCGTCAAAAACTTTCGCTGTAACTGTAGCTAGAGTATAGCCTATAGTTACTTTTATCAGCTAAGTCACCAGTTTTATTTTTAATTAACTATAGGCACAACCACAGTTCTCATGAGATCCGGCGGAAGATAAGAGTGGCTCACGCACAGCGAGTAGAACATTGCTAAAACTCTGTTTATATGTGAGCTAGCGTGAACCAGGTGTTCAATGGATAGAGAATCATGACCTGGGCTCTTGCCTTTTGTCATACTCTTAAGGGTTACGGCTACCTCTTTGGCACTAAACCTCCTACCTACCTAATACTTTAGCAATAAAGCTGAAAACCAATTAAAGAAATTTGATAGATTGTAGTAGCTTTGTGTGCTGGCGCCTGTACATAAAATATATTAACCAACAATTTGTAGCCGGTAAGTATCTACGGCTTTACGAGATCAGCAAGTCAGATTCCAGACAAAAAGTCGCCAAGGGATTTTGAGACAAGATGAATACTTACAACTTGGCAACAATTTTAAAAGCGCTACTAATTAAAGTTGCTACTGAAAACCGGGTCAAACTTGTAAACCACAAAATCTAAAGTCGCTGAGCGAGGTATGCTATTCTTTTAAGAGAAACATTACCAACGAAATGATCTGAAAAAGAAACAGAATGACCAACATTGCTTTCGGAAACACGAGTTTGCTGGCCAAGTCAACCGACGAACCAAAAAGAAAGCTTGGGCTACTCTGGGGCGAGTAGGGTAGACTGGGTACGGTTGTGCCAGGTTACGGTTGTGACAGTCGTAATATTAGCGAAACTGTAAGGAATACCGGGGAGGGTGCAAGAGGAGAGAGGAGCAGTATGCCCGTCTGAATGTGTGTCACAATATTGCGTCAGCCATTGCGCGACATTAACGCTAGCAGAGGCCTAAATTACTTTTTACCAGTCAAAAGCAAGTATTTTTATTCGATATATTTTAATAACTGTTGTTATTTGTGTACAGATATAGTTATGAGTGTTTATCTACGTGAAAAGTGAAACATTAGTAGTTATATAGCTGTAATTACTTTGTACATATGTTATGTTGTATTGTCATGGCAATTGTTTTTTCGCAGAGGAGTGCATTGGGTACGGTTGTGACATATTTTCAGGGTACGGTTGTGACAAAGGTAAAAAAAATATTTTTGGTTTTAGATACCCCGGAAACGTTTGAGAAAGATCGAAAGAGGGCAGTGTGATATAATACAATATGAAAATGCTTATAAAGAAGTGAAAAACAGAACTTCTTTACGGAGAACTGCGGAAATGCATGAAGTTAATCGCATGTCTTTGTTGTCATACATTCGTAAACGCGTTTTTTTAAGTTTTTACAACTAAGAACGAACTGTGGATGCCTTCTGTTTTTTGATTTTGCATGTTGATAGCAAACAAACACAACAAACAAATGTTTAGTTTTTGTTGGAGAAGAGTTTTTTTAGTTAATATTTACTTTGTATTTTAACACAGTTACCGCAATATATTAGATATATTTAGTTAACTTTTTTGACTGATTGTCATATGAAGACTGTTATACTAGATCTGTTTTGTAGTTATACCTGTGATTTTAAACGGTTTTTGTGTATTTTTGGACCTGTCACTACCGACCCCAAGCACTGTCACAACCGCCCCTGGGGTGTGGTCGGTTGTGACAATTTTCCTTTTTTTTCTGATTTACTCGTGCCAGTTAACCACTGAACTTAGGTGCATTTTTTTAATATTTTTACGTAGATAAATATATACTTTACGATAAAAAACATCTTTCTTCCAGTTAAGTGGCATACTAACGAAATTATTGGCGATCCATTGAAAATTGTCACAACCGTACCCAGTATACCCTACCGCGTGGGAAATGAAACCCGACGTCTGTTGTTTTAATAATTAGGAATTCACGCAACTCGGCCTCATCTAGTTTTAAAATATATTATTGACATGTAAAAGTGTCTGTACAAATCTACTTGCAGAAATAAAATCATTTATCATTTAACCATTTGCATCAGTTTTATAAACTGCATGGCAATGGCTGTGTAGTCATAGTTTTTATAATGTCAAAGAATTCTTAGATTATAAATGTTAATAAATATGCTTGTGTAAAGTACTCTTATAACTGTTAAGCAAAAACATGTAAGCTTTTGTTATATTTTTAGGGTTCCGTTGCCAAATGGCAAAAAACGGAACCCTTATAGATTCGTCATGTCTGTCTGTCTGTCTGTCTGTCCGTGTATGTCACAGCCATTTTTTTCCGAAACTATAAGAGCTATGTTGTTGAAACTTGGTAAGTAGATGTATTCTGTAAACCGCATTAAGATTTTCACACAAAAATAGAAAAAAAAAACAATAAATTTTGGGGTTCCCCATACATAGAACTGAAACTCAAAAAAATTTTTTTCATCGTACCCATACGTGTGGGGTATCTATGGATAGGTCTTTAAAAATGATATTGAGGTTTCTAATATCATTTTTTTCTAAACTGTATAGTTTGCGCGAGAGACACTCCCAAAGTGGTAAAATGTGTGTCCCCCCCCTGTAACTTCTAAAATAAGAGAATGATAAAACTAAAAAAAATATATGATGTACATTGCTATATAAACTTCCAACGAAAATTGGTTTGAACAAGATCTAGTAAGTAGTTTTTTTTTTGTACGTCATAAATCGTTAACCGCAATTTACCTTTCATTCAATCAACTCAAATATAAAAATTAAAAAAATAGGATTTAATTTCATAAACACAAGCCTTATGCATAAACCGTGAATACCTACAGGTTTGTACGGAACCCTCGGTGCGCGAGTCCGACTCGCACTTGGCCGGTTTTTTTTACCATCTTTTATACCATGTTTTATAGCAAAATATCTGGTTGACCGAGCTTTGCTCGGTATTTTTTGGTAAATTGTGTTTAAAATAATAAGTTTAAGTTCAAGTTGATTATCGATAAAGTTGGTCATTGAAAACACGAATAAAACGACATTTTATAAAAATGAATCCTAGCTAGATCTAGCCCCCGAAACCCCCTGTATACTAAATTTCATGAAAATCGTTGGAGCCGTTTCCGAGATTCAGATTATATATATACAAGAATTGCTCGTTTAAAGGTATAAGATAAATATTATTCTATTCTATTCTATTAACACAAGTTAACTGATATAAATAATTATGTGGCGCAGGATTCGCTTCAGTCCACGTTCGCAGGAAAGTAAAAATATCGCAGCTGAATTCTATCGCGCACTATATTTTCAGCATTGAGAATCTAACAGAGTGGATTCCAGCACGTCGAATAAACACACTGTTGGATTTTCTGAGCGCTGAGAAGTACGTTGAAGATGTGAAAAAATCTGCTGCTATATTTCGTCCGTGCGAACGTGGACTATGCGCTAAGGTAACCCGCGAAATACAAATTTACTACCGATTTTTGTAATTTGCAGGTAGTGACAGCTGTGTGTTAATTAAAATATGATTCGCGACTATAACAAATATGCCTTTACAAAATTAGAATCAGCAATGCAACGCTCTAAGTTCTGCCAGTGTCGCGTGATCTGTTCCAAAAGAGACACCGTGGCCCTGGCACATGGGCAACTGAAGGAACACGGGTGGGTTTTAGTCAGTAAAAGTCTGAGACGTCATTTGATGATATCCCTATTCAGTTCCCATTGAATGACTATTTCATGAAACAGTAGTAAATAAATAAATAAATAATAATAAATATCTTTTGGACACCAACACATCGTTGTCCGATCCCAAACTAGGCAGAGCCTGTACTATGGTAACCAGACAACTGATAAACATACTTATATATTTCTAAATACATACATATTACCTATAGATAAATTACACCCAGACACAGAAGAAATGATTGTGCTCATCACACAAACATTTGTCCTGGGTGGGAATCGAACCCACGACCTCAGTCTTAGCAGACTACTTTTAGCACAATAAATATATTATATACTAGCTTCTGCCCGCGACTTCGTCCGCGTTAAATTTCTTGTTGCCCCGACCCTTCCCGTCGCGTCGAATCGCCTACCCGTGCGATTTTCCGCGTTTTTGCAACATTTTTCATTACTGCTCCGCTCCTCTTAGTTGTAGCGTGATGTTATATAGGCTACCCAACACAAAAATAATTTTTCAATTCGGACCAGTAGTTCCTGAGATTAGCGCGTTCAATCAAACAAACAAACAAACAAACATACAAACAAACAAACAAACTCTTCAGCTTTATAATATTAATATAATATATATTATATATAGTTATTATGGTCACAAATCACATTTGGTTCTACATGCAACCTGATACTGACCTACAAATAGGAATAAACGAAATAAAATTTCGAGGTTAGCGGTTCCCGCTTAAAGAAAAAAAAAAACAAGGTGAATCTGCTTAGTGGTTTCTGAGTTAAAAGCGCACTAACTGATTATGTTGTTATATTTTATAATTTTGTTATGTGAGGAAGAGACAGGCGCGGTCGCAGCCAACGATTTTGGGGGGGTCACCATGAGTACTGAAGAATATATTTAGGAAGGTACATCTCCTCGTTGGTCTAGTAGTCGCAAGCGCTACTGATGAGCATGAGTTTCCGGGTTCGATTCCCAGGTCGGGTGGTATTATTCGGCTTTTCCATCAGAAATTTTTCAGAAGCAGCCTGGAGTCTGATTTTGTGCCCGGTTGATGGCAGAAGGCTCGCCTCATATAACATGGGGCTTAAACAGAACTGTCAAAATATGGGTGTACTATATTTAGGTACATTTCTGTCAACCTTTCTGGAATTCTAGGCGTAAAGATACGTATATGTTACATCTCCAGCTCCACACTACTTATGCTAATCAGTGACGCAGCTTTTACAATGGGGAGGGGTACTTAATGCTGGGAAATTAATCACAGCACTATTTGATAAGTATTAGGCAGTAAAAAAGGAATAGCAAATTAAAAGGTCAATTAGGATGAGAAAAGCGAGCGAAGCGAGCTCGAAAATTTTGACAACCCGCCTGGTTTAGGTTCAGTTTTCTTTATATTTTCAACATAAATAGGAGTTACATTATCGATTTATGCCATGAAAGTCCAGGTAGCTACGAGAATTATGAATCCATGAGCGAGCGAAGCGAGCTCGAAAATTTTAACAACCGCCTGATTTAGTTTCGGTTTTGTTAGTATTTTCCAGGAAAATCCAGATAACTACGAGAATTATGAATCCAAGAGCGAGCTCGAAAATTTTAACAACCCGCCTGTTTAAAGTTCGATTTTGTATATATTTACAATATAAATAGGAATTAAATTGTCGATTTATGCCAGGAAAGCCCAGGCAACTATAAGAATTATGAATGCAAGAGAGAACGTAGTGAGCTCGAAAACCCTCCACACGTTCCGATAGGTTAGATTTTCTTTGGTCGTTCCAAAAGAAAAGCTCAAGTATTAAGAGAATGTAGAATACACGAGAGAGCGAAGCGTGCCTGATAAATTTTAGTACCAAAAATTATGACATTTTGATTTTTGATACACTTTTAACCCTTTGCTCTTGATTGCTTATATTCTTAATCTCTTAACAAATGTTCATCAGTCTCCGTGGCTCAAGTGAAAACAATTTTAAGCTAGTAAGACAGGCAAATCGTTCTGGGTCTCGACAGCATGACTGACTTTGGGTGGGGTCAAGACCCCTAGGACCCGCCCCCCTCGGACCGCGCCTGGGAAGAGATCACTTTTGTCAAACTCTTCCATTTGGCTGGACAGGCCGACTATTCGAAGAAAATGGTGGACACAGTCTAGAAGCGAAAAGCTGAAAACCGGGTGAAAACTTGAGAGCTATGTCCAATTAAACTTCAAGTTGCGTGTATAACAAGGCGCAGTAAGCAAGGTTCAAACTTGGAAACTAATTGTTGAGCCACTTCGATAACTTCAGTCATTTTATAGATACGCGGCAACAAGAGCATATTAACTGGACACGCCGGAAGGGGACGCCCCAGGGAAACATAATAGTGACTTTATTGGTGATGTTATTCAGAAGAGGCAGGTACGTAGTACTGGTAACCGGCGTGCATGTATGACCAGATGTATGAACATAAACGAGGCAAAAAGAGTATGTAGCAGGTGGTTTTCTGTAGTTTCTGCCTACCCCCATGGCAAAAAGGCGTGAGTTTATGTATATATGTAAGAGCACATTGCATATTAAAAAAAAACAAGAATGAGTCTTCCAAGACATGAGATACGGTAGATATCTACCGAAAATAAATTAAAAAGCTCGTTTTGTCCTCCAGTAATTTCAATAAAACTTACTGAAATCCGCAAGGGAATCCACTTGAATTTATAGCTAGTTCTAAAAAGTATAAAAGAGCAAGGTCGTATTGGTATGAACGCAACGCGAGTTTTTCAGTTCTTACCCCGGGGTGACACGCTCCATAGCGTTGGTATATAAACTACAAGTAGTGAGAATATTTCAGCGTCAGTACTGTGAAAAGGTTCATCGACTTCGATTTATCAAAGTTTAATAAATTCTGGTGAAAAACTGTAGGAGAACTCCATGTAGCATTTTAGTTTTACGATTGATCAAACTATACCTAATATGAAGATAATAAGTTGTAGCATGGCTGATACTGTAGGTAACCCGATTCGTCTACAGTAGACTTAGATTATCTGTAATTATAGGTAAGCTACACATACCATAACAACACGCTTTGTTTTCCCAAAGGGTTGGGCAGACATGTACCTATAGTTCACCCACATTTCGAAAGTTATGTTAAACCGAGCATTAATCCAGACCACGAGCTGCGTCTGTTATAGTACAACATTCTTTCTAATATGTTTACCTTGTTATCAATTCTTCAAAATCATAGGAAATATGAAAGAAACAAAAAGGTACGCTCAC
Source organism: Aporophyla lueneburgensis (assembly GCA_932294355.1). Lineage (NCBI taxonomy): Eukaryota > Metazoa > Arthropoda > Insecta > Lepidoptera > Noctuidae > Aporophyla > Aporophyla lueneburgensis. The sequence continues at coordinate 10,757,733 of OW028746.1, read as the reverse complement.
ATGCAGTGCAGACCAATACGTAAAGATTAACAGCATTAAACAAAGAAAGAGTTTCTGAAATCCGATTGTATGCTATATCACAGGAAACGAATCCCGAGTCCCGAGTGATTCTAACTATCCTAACGATGCCAATAAGTCTGCATTAGTCTGGTAAAGAGATAAACATTCTCCTGGAGAGTTAACTAACAGGATTTTCTGAGCACATATGCGTGTTATCATCGGGCACTGAATCAATTTTGACGTGGCCTGTCCACAAATCCTTAGTTGAGATACACCACGTTTAATTCGCAATCGCAGTCCTGACTCGAATTTGTGAATTTACTCCGGAGATCACTATTTCATAAGGTCCCGCGTCGAAACCATATTACAAATGAATACTATTATAATCCATTACCCTTATTTGACAGCTACAACTTGGGGTAATGCGGGAAATGAAATATAGCCGAAGAAAGTTGTGAAATATACGCGAGTGTGTAACTATTAAACAGTGACATGGAACTACTTTCACGGATTATTGCCACTTTTATTTAAGGCATGTCTTATGTTTCCCGAAATACATTTATCTAGTACCTACCTACTTACCCCACATTTCGTAGAAAAAGTTTGAAGGACATTACTTTTGCGGAAATCAGAAACAACAATACTACAGCGATAGAGATATTGTAGTAGGTTTAGGTGATGTATTCCTGATTGCTGATGCTCTGTGTAAGCACGAATGCGCCGATTTTTCAAAGAGCTTGCATCCGACCGCGTTAATTTTACTTCCATACCTACTCTTTCTGACGTCCTGATAGCGTAGGGGTCAGCACCAGTTAGGTATTACCAGCGACACCTTTCGGGTCACTTACAATCCACCGTTGACGAACCCATCGAATGCACTATATTTACTTACTTTATGTTTTAGGAATTCTACACAACGCAATGTTGCCTTTGTGTCTACAACATTCACATCACCGCGTGACACATAATATTCTGTGCTCCGTTACATTGTTGTTTAATATAACCCACACAGAGACACGGTAAACGTGTTATTTAAAACTCCATTAAGAATGGCTAGCGCAGCTGAAGCGATTAAAGCCCAACTGTACGTACTCGTACACTCCACCTCCTCTCAGTCTAAATTATGGACCTTTTGAATACGCCATAGCCGAGCAAAACGAGCTCACTTACCTGGATATATTTGCTCTATCGCTAAGCAAAATGTCAGTAGGAAATGGTGTGACTTACCTAATAAATTGGAAAGCTATTTAAATAAGACGTAGTTACCCAAGTAACCTGCTCGTTATTTTTACTTTGCATTGTTAGTTGTTGTACACAAAAGTTAAGACTGGATTTCTGTAACAGTTCGCCTTACTTCTGACAACTCTAATCCTTCGAAGATTCAAAGTTTGTCCGAACTGTTATCAATCATAGATGTTGTTCGATAAAATTAAATATCCAGCTTAAAGTACCCATTCATCATAATTAGAGGTAGCAATTATCTGCTATCATTTTTTTTTTTTTTTGTAGAAATAGGTTTACTGATTTATTCAATGAACTGCAATAATTTATTATAACTACCGACATACTTAACTGTATAAAAAGGGCACTCGCCGCACTGTCCCGTGTGCTCCACGTGCTCGTATCTGCTAAATCTCGTTCCATCTGGCAATAGCATTGTGATTGGGAGTTTGCATTGGATGCAATTTATTTTTAGTATCGTCAGACAAAAGTGGCTGAAAATAAAACAGGAAATAACTTGGCGACGTATGTCCTAGTAATTACCACGCAGGTCTCGCTCCAGCTTTTTGTTTTGTGCTCATGAGAGTTTCGTTGCGAAACTGTCACCGTTCAGCTGGCTTTTCCTCTACTGTTTCGGCATTTATTCCAATTGAATTTAATTCGTGACTGTGAAAAAATAGTGACTATTCACACTCGCTTACTTATCTTCGTGCCTGTGGCACATACGGGTTCCGATTAAATTCCGATTAAACTTGGCAGATCATTTCCTACAAATTCTGTTCTAGTTTTCAATATTTGTAGATATATATAGTGCCTACTAAAGCGTGGTAAAAAGGCCTTTGTATTAATTAAAACCCTGACAAAATGTCAATTGCTAAAAACCGTCAGAATTCCGACTTCCTGGAATTAAAGGTTCGTCGTCTATTTAAGATGAAAAGGATGTGACCTTTTCCGATCACAGGATGTAGAAAAGATGTGTCTATTTTCGATAATTGAGGAAGCTACGCAATGTTACACGTCCTGTCATTTCTGTATGCCTGGTAGACATGGCCGCAAGTTGTCCTGTATTAATAATTAAGCAGAGTCTTGTAATGTTGTGTATTACGAAACATAAAGGATAATAATGTGGTGGTATGTACTTGTACCCACCCCCACCTACACTAATATATTTTTTTTATTGTTATTATTGATATTGTTATTGAAAGAGTCTTCTACCCACAGACAACATTACAAATGTTATAAAGTAAGTGATTTTCATACATAAAACTCACGACTTTTTCCCATAAGGGGTAGGCAGAAAGTACAGAACGCTACCTGCTACGATCCTTACATACCATGTAGGTACACATGTGAAAATAATAAGTAATTTAATGCATAGATTAAGATGAGTGTTAAATACAATTTTTTCTGTGAAAATATATTACCAATTCCTCATCGACTCTCTCGGTTCGGATGGCGGCCAGAGAAAGCATGAGCCTGTGCGAAGATTTTTCCATTCTGTCTGAACTAACTTTAACAGTTCGTGACAGCTTAAACCAGGAGCGCCAGGTCTAGGCAAGGAATCAACTAAAGGTTGGCATGACACAATTATGGATAGTAATATTAAAATATTATTTAAGAAGGCACTTGGGCCAGCATGGATTAGGTACCTATTAATACCCGCCCCGTAATAGCCCGAACTATATCACAAAAGTTATCATTCAATGATCGCTAATTTGACCTTGATCCATCCTTGGTTATTACCAAAAAGTTATACATAGCCATATTACGAACCAATACAAAATGACGCGTGGGTGAATATACAATTTTGCCAGATATTATTCAAGCTGAGGTTACAGGTTTCACGTCCACCTTTCACTAGTCCGCCGCCCCCACAAAGGCTCTATTTATAACCCCTATCAGGTCCTTAATGATGTCACTTGTGTACATCCTTTGCACTCAACAAAAAACAATTTATTTGCTAGAAAATATTATATATAAGCCACAAAATATTAAACAAACCATTACCGCTACTAATAAATTAATAAAGACTAATCTGAGATTATTATGATGACTCTCCTTAAGGAAATATTAATATTTCCCAAGTACTTACACTTAATATTCTCGTTCATAATAGAACTTTCGAAGCGCTAATCTCTTTCATCTTTTAACTTCAAGTATCTAAATAGTTTGTTTTTACTTCATTACTGTTGCTACGCGACCTATAGAGTAGGCGTAAATATAGTGCGTAGCCAACAAGAGAATAAAAAACTTTTTACAAAAAAAACAACCGACTTCCTTAAAAAAACACTACAAAGTCAAAAATAACTTTAATTTCGAAAGTCGGTGTCTTAGGCTCTGTATTTAAGGTTTTTGCCACCGACTTCCGAAATTAAAGTTATTTTTGACTTTGTAGTGTTTTTTTAAGGAAGTCGGTTGTTTTTTTTGTAAAAAGTTTTTATTTTTTGACTTTTTAGTTGTGGTAGATACTCCGCACTAATCTAATCGCGTTATTCGTTCATTTGTCGCGCAAATACGTAATGAAAATTTAAGACTTATATGGTTTTCACATGGACCCCATTGTCCAAATAGAACCAAATTAAAATGAGACCATTCGGAAAGCACCAGCTTTCAAATAAAAAAAGAATCATCAAAATCGGTTCACCCAGTCAAAAGTTATGAGGTAACAAACATACGGTATTCGTTCATTTGTCGCGCAAATACTTAATGGAAATTTAAGACTTATATGGTTTTCACATGGACCCCATTGTCCGAATGGAACCAAATTAAAATGGGACCATTCGGGAAGCACCAGCTTTCAAATAAAAAAAAAATCATCAAAATCGGTTCACCCAGTCACAAGTAATGAGGTAACAAACATAAAAAAAAAATAAAAAAAAAATACAGACGAATTGATAACCTCCTCCTTTTTTTGAAGTCGGTTAAAAAACAAATGAATTTCGCCTGAGTTTTCCTTAATCTTGGTAAAATGAAGGTACCGCGGGCAAACGCAAAATAAATTATATTAATTCAAATAAATTACTTCCTCTACGCAACACTACTCAAGATATTCGTAGGTAGGAATTACCTACACGGTAATTAAGTACAACACTAGCTTGCGGGTTTGCATCCGAGTATATACCAATGTGACTTATGCCAGTGGTACTGACTGTGGTGGGTAAACAGGTAGAAACCCAGAGTGGTAATCAATCTTCGTTCTTTTTTTAATGTAGACGAGGCCTTAATTGTCCTGCAGTGGGCCAACAAAGCCAGCCTTTATTACATTATCATTAGTCATTACGCACGGTAAATGCGAAATTAAATTCGTATCATTAGAATGTATATAATAACGCATTTAATTCATAGGAAGATTTCAATTAGCGATGCACATAGCATGGCTATTAATTATATCATCGCATGTGTTAACGACACGTGTTGATTCATATTTATGGGACAATTTAAATTAAAACATTTCGGTGATAATAACGGAACGATTTTGTTCCATTTTAGTTTGTTTATAGGACAATATTGACGCAGCACAGATATTGATGGGAGCCTCGGCGGCAGCTCGGCTGAATAGCTTGCATTTTTCCCAGTCGAAAAGCCCCTCGGGAAGCAAGCATTGTCAGACGAAACGTGAATTTGGTACCTACCTATTGCCTTCAGTAACCTCGGTCACAAAAAAGGGAAAGTAAAAAAGAACTTTTGGTAACATACATCCATATTTTAACGAGATATTACAGTCGAAACTTTCTATAAACATATCCCTGTTGTGATTAAAACAATGATAGCTTGGCCTCTCGACAATAATGTAGCTGAAATTAGACACTTTTTTCCCAAAATTTAATGTTTAAACTTTTTAGTAATTTCCACTGTTATTAGGTATAAGACTGACATTGACTTTTAAATAAGCACTTTTTGCTTTCGTTAGTGGAATCATTCTTCACTAAGAGACGTCATAAGCCAATCAAGTGCACTGTTATAACACCCGTCTTCGGATTAGCAAGAAGCCGTCACCCGTGATTAATTACATTAGTACGCGAAAGACGAGTTTGATGCGTGGATAATCAAATCAAAATGTGTAAGTTCCGTAATGGTTGAGTTTATTGATTGATTTTGTTTTATATTTCTTTAAAATGTGAGCGAGTCTCGAGCTCTATCCATACCTAAGCAATTACCTACTGTTCACGACTGATAGTTGTAGTGTTGTTGTTTAGTAGTTCCGTTCCGACTAGCCTTCGGCGCGGTAGATATTATATTGCACAAGTGTGTGCACAGACACACTATGCACTCTCTCCTCCCTTACTCTCATAATCCGTTGGGACGGTACGTAATCCGACACGATTGGAGAGAGATCAGGCGTGGGACCAACGGCTTAACATTTTTCTCGAAGCATGGGTGTGTCACACCGCCAATTTTCAAACTACGGGCTACTAAGAAATTCCTAATGGAAAACCCCATTGACACTTAGCCCGACCTGGTCCGTGTTAATAAGTCCAAAGTTTTGGGGATATACGAATGTGTAAACTCATACTCTAACCTAAATGTTAACTTGGTTTGTTCTGATTCAATTACAATAGCTGATAACCGGGCAAATACAGGACGCGAGCCGGTCAGGGAAATTCATAATGTACCTAATTGTTCACTGCGAAAGCACTTATATGACCCCCGGATTGAGGTGACGCATATATACCGAATTAATACGCTTTAGATACATACCTGTATTCCCAGTAATGGTACTAATTTTATTACAGATAACCATATTATTCGGCATTCTCAGAAGGGATGGAATGGCTTGTGTGTGTAGCACGACCGTATTTCGCCAGTTATGTTGAAAAAGAAGCTAGACATCTGAGACTGGTCTCTAAGTCGCTACAGGCTGCTGTATTTGTAATGGAAAAACCAAATGACACTATGACCAACCAGGATCTCAAAAATAATAACAGACTTCAGAAGAAGTCAAAACAAATATACCACTATAAGTTGTAGATTGAGTGATCGCATTGTTCTTCTAACTGCATCCTTCGAGAAATTGGGTGGGAAATTTAACAGGAAGTAATCACTGCTGTGTATTAAAATGAATATGTATTAATTAAATTGGAGGAGGCCTAAGTCCAGCAGTGGACGTCTCACGGCTGAAATGATGATGATGATGAATATGAACCTATGTTTGGCTGGTGAAAACAAATATACCACTATATTGTATGATCGCATTGTTCTTCTAAACTACGTAACGAAATATCACGTGGTTTTCACCAGCCAAACATAGGTTCATATTATAATGAAGAAATCTTGAAAATCAAGTCTTGAAAACCGTTAGAAGCGCGGGCGGGTCGTCAGTTAAAATTAATCATATTCATATTAATACACAGCAGTGATTACTTCCTGCTAAATTTCCCACCCAATTTCTCGAAGGATATAGTAACCACTAATAGTGCTTCCAAGCTACGACGACGCTACGACGCTACGTCAGGCTCGTGCTACAGGAGCGTTACCTATTTCGTAGTAACATATAACTCGTAGCGAAACGAAACCGCGCTCTTTAGAGTTAAGTATCCTGGAACTCATTAGGCTTATTCAAAAACAGTTTATATAAAACGTTTTAGAACTAAAATAATTAACACATAACATGTTTTTGTAAAAGAGATATTTTCATAAGTACGCCACCATGACGCCATCCAATTATTGTCAGGAAAATTACGGTGGCGGCTTCTATATATAGAGTGTTTTTAATATCGAGTAAGGAATATACTCTCATACAAAAGAAAGATAAGACGCATTTTGCCGTTCGTCATCATGAAAGAAAAAAAAATCGGTAAAAACATGTGTCTGTGCCGCTTTCAAACGAAAGCGAACGATCGCGCGAATACGCGATCATCGCACAATATGTATACGTCACACACTGAACAAAATGAAAGTGACAGTCGCTTTGGTAAGGACGCGTTGTGTAGATCGTATAAGAAAAATAAAGAAGTTGCGCCTAGAGTACTTATACAGCGTGGCAGGGACTACGATGCACAAACTGTTAAATCTTAAATCATGTCTCCCGTTCTGGGTGGAGCGGAAGGGCGTGTCAGACTTTTACTGACTAAAACCCACCCGTGTTCCTTCAGTTGCCTGTACCAAGGCCACGGTAACTCTTTCGAACAAAATTCGCAACCCTGGCAGGACAACCTGTTACTATAGATTCAGTACCTACATGATTCTGAACATCCCTATGTATAAACTTATCGCCTATTAATTAAAAAAGAATGTTGTTCAGTACCATAAAAAAATCTGCGTTATCTGGAATCATATTCTGAATTCATAATAAAAGTGTGCGTATTGAAGTCCTTGCTACCGTGTATTTTGCGAGACGATATTACGTCCAGTTCACATCGTCTTCAGCTTGCTAACTCTGCAAGTCTTTAAGTGTGTCGATGGCTCTAGTTCTCTCCCGGATAATTTTGAGGTAAATCGTTCGAAGAATCTTTAAATAACTCCAAAGCTTACCAAGAACCGTTTTATTCAACAAGTTTTCCTTCCTGTAGATAGAAATACATGTCTGCTCTGCAATGATTTGTGGTATTTCATTAATTGAGGCAATGTTATGTTGTTTTTAGAGTAAAACTACATTTCTTTGTCTGTAACAAATTGTTCTCTGTTGAGGCTGGTTCAATTCTTGTGATTTTTTTCCAATCACAGTATCTCCTTTGTATCACAAAATTGTAAAATAAATGACCACGTTTGTTAATTTATTCATCTCTTTTAATTAATGTCTACCTTATTTATTTTTACACGCATTTAAATCTTCCTAGCCTTTTCCCAACAATGTTAGAGGCGGTTTCCAGTCTGACGGGATGCATCTGAATACAAGTATTTTATATGGATCTGACCGATACAACCCGGAGTAGAGTGGATGTCAGACTTTGGGGCTTCTGACGACTCGTAACGACTATCAAATATCCATGAATGACAGCCGGGACCAACGGCTTAACGTGCTTTCCGAGACACGGAGGAGTCTTGGTATGTAAAGAACCATCTTTACCCAACAGCGGCAAGATTAACCTGACCGATCAACCCGTGCAGCTGTTATTAGGTACTTAGTCGCGAGTTCCTTCATAAAAATATTTTTATACAATCAATAACGCGTCGAAAAACAAAAAAAGAAATCAGACGTAAATAAAAGTGGTTTTCACCAAAAGCAAAACTTTCCCTATTATGTTGAAAATGTGCCTGCTATCCAAAGTGCTAGGGCAATATTCAGTACCTACTCATAAATTAAAAATAGCATTTCCATTAGCAAACTTATAAAAGTGCGAACATTTTCTTCATATTCGCTAAAACTGGGTTGTAACTTAAACTGAGATGTCCAAGTTGACATTTCTTAAAAGAAGTACTTAGCACCGTGCTTAACATCTATACAAATAATATAAAACTAAAGTGTCTGTTTGTAATGTGAAAAATACAGTTTTACACCAATTACTTCATCATCATCTTCCTGCCTTTGTTACATGTTACTTGGGATCGTCGCAACACGTTTTCTTCTCGAATTCTCCCCTGTCAACTGTCAAGCTATTAGAGGAGAATAGTTTTTTTAATGCATATGAAAGTACTAGCTTCTGCCCGCGACTTCGCCCGCGTCAAATTTTTGCTCCCTTGACCCTTCCCATCGCTTCAAATTGAATACCAGTTTTCGTTCATTTTTCATTGCTGCTTCGCTCCTTTTGATCATAGCGTGATGTTGCCTATAGCCTTTCTCAATAAATAGGCTACCCAACACAAAAATAATTTTTCAATTCGGATCAGTAGGTAGTTCCTGAGATTACCGCATTCAGCGAAACAAACAAAGTGTTCAGCTTTATAATATTAGTATAGATATACGGTACTCATAACAAAAAAAAAACATTTTTAAATATTTCTCTGCCTGTTTTTTCAGACTAATCTCCGAAACAGATTTTGACGGGACCTTCACTGGCCGATAGCTGATACTATAAAGTAAAGAGTAACATAAGCTAGGCTTTTGTGCTGGTAACACGGTTCAGCGGGATAATTTCTGACAAACACGCGGCAGAAGCTGCGGGCACAGCTAGTAAAATATTAAAAAAAAAATACTCTTCATTTGCAGCAGTAATCACAAAAAGACTTCTCCTTTGTCGTCAAAGATTTCAGGGAAATAAAGGATCAGCTAAAAAGAATCTAGCCTTCTCGAACACTAATTACTTACCGATATTTAGTTAGCGCTGATATGCCGACAGAGCTTATTTACCTTATAATATATTTCCTTACGCAAACAGAATTTCCCAACATACCAGCAGTCAGTGCTTAGCCCCCGATGCATCTCGACGCGTTTGTCTGTCAGGAATAATTAACAAGATCTATATACATCATCAGCTATTTTTGAAGAGTTCCCGTGAATTCCACTAGCCTCTAAATTATGTAGGTATATGTAAGGACACGTCTTCAGCGTTTAACGACTGTTACTTAGTTTAATTGAATGGAAAATGGAATTACATTTAGATTCTATCTTTATCATAAAATATACAGTAAAAATGCTATAAAACGTAGGTTTTTGGGTAAGGTTTTATGTTTTAATGAATTGAAACTAAATACAAATGTAGCACTCTCACTACTCAACATATGTCATTCCTACTTCGTGTCACTTCATGACCTTATGTCCCGTAGTCGTAAGTTTAACTATTGAGCATGAAGTCCTGAGTTCAATTCTCATGTAGGGTAGTGACATTGCATTTTCTTTCTAGTCTTTCTTAGTAGTACCGCGGAGTCTGAATTTGTGCCCGGTTGATGGCAAAAGCCTTTCCCCCTATTACCCGGGACTTTAACATAACTGGCGAAATGTAAGGGTACGAAAAGTATATCTCTACCCAACCCTTCTGGAAAAACAAGCCGTGATATTACAAATGTAGGACAACGTAGTCAACACATATCATTCTTACTTCATGTTACCCGTCTACTGCTAAACACGGGTCTGCTAATAAAGAGAATATTGCCACCTGGCAATCGGATTAGAGGCTCCAACGGACTAATCCAGCTGTAGGTGCCAATACTCCTCTTGAGTAATCCCTTAGTCGCATTATGATACCGCCGAAGTCTGACAGGAATTGATACGTTACTGGTATCTACCAAAACAAATACCTACTACAACGACCTAGATTTTGAACCACTTATAGACCCGTAGATTTTTTTAAACCAAATCTGAGAATTTCTGTCAGAAGAAAAATGCGATTAATTGGCATTTTTCCCATTTAAGAACAACTTTAAAAAATGAAATAAAAAACAGGAAACAATGATAATAATGCCAAAACGGCCTCAGCTCTGCATAATGTCAGATGACAATACAAGGTATACCACCTGAAGCTGATTTTCAGCTGCAACCCATGAGTACCGTACGCTAGACAAATAAATATTACGTATATAGGGTGTGAGTCCGCAATAATAACATTAAGAAAGAAAAAATGTAATAAAATGTTATGGCATGACATACGTGTGGGCATGATATCTTGTGATTCATGAAAATTAAAATAAATACTAATATCTGCGTTTTCCTTACATTGAAATAAGAAATCGATAAATAGAAAGTACCTACCTATATAGCAGAAATGTTTAACTGCTTTGCTGTTTTTGATTTGAATTAGTGTAAAAACAATTGACGAATAACAATTAAAGCTGTGAATTAAATACTGCTATTTGATCAGATATTAAAAAGTGATTAGGTAGGAAGGAAGGAAGGGCTGATTATTTCCGACGTCTGATAGTTTTTATCCGTTGAACAAAATTGACATCTGACGTCGACAATTCATAATTATTCCTTTGAAAACTCAGGCATTGGAATAATTTGCCTAAATTGAAAAGGCTTTCTTATGTTATTCCGTACCAAGAGATCTAAGACGAAGTCACGGTCATATTTATTTTGTTTTAATTTTATTTTCCTTTACTGGCCAACACAACAATTGCTTGTACTGTTACAATCTATACTAATATACTAATAATATGATAAAGCTGAAGAGTTTGTTTGTTTGTTTGATTGAACGCGCTAATCTCAGAAACTACTTACTGGTCCGAATTGAAAAAATCTTTTTGTATTGGGTAGCCTATTTATCGAGGAAGGCTAGAGGCTACATAATAGGTCCTTACCTATGAAAATGCCGTTTTGTATGAAAAAAATTAAACGAATTTTTTTCATGTATTTTTTATTTGTATTAATCGAAATAATCACCCATGCAATCAATGCATGTTTGCCAACGCAGTGGCAGTTTATTGATGCCCTTCTTAAAAAAATGAGCTGGACGGCAGGCAACAAATTCTTCAAAGGCATTTTGTACTGCCTCTCGGGTATTGAATTTTTTTCCCGCCAAGAAGTTATCCAAATTCTGGAAAAGTAGTAGTCTGTAGGCGCAAGGTCTGGTGAGTAGGGCGGATGACGGAGAGCTTCCAACCCCAGTTCTTGCAACTTGGAGACCGTCTGCTGTGCAGTATGAGGTCGCGCGTTGTCGTGCAGGAGCAGCGGAGACGAGCGATTGACCAACGCTGGTTGGAGATGTGCCAGCTTCTCCATCATTGAGTTCAGTTCTTCACAGTACACATCTGCAGTAATGCTCACCCCGTTTGGTAAGAAGCTGTGATGAATCACACCGGCGCTTGACCACCAAACAGTGACCATCACTTTTCTAGGGGTAAGTTTTCGTTTAGGGCATTGTTTAGGTGCTGAACCAGGATCCAACCAACTTGTTGAGAGCTTGCGGTTATCAAACAGAATCCGTTTTTCATCGCAGGCAACAATGCGGTTCAAAATTCCTTCATTTGTGTGTCTGTTGAGCAGTGCAAGGCACGTCTCGACGCGTACTTCGCACTGGCGATCATTGAGTTCGTGGGGCACCCATTTGTCAACCTTTTTTACCTTGCCAATTTGACGCAAATGGACCAATATTTTTTTGACGCTAACGTCGAAAGCTGCTGCTAATTCAGCCGTAGATTGTGTATCGTCAACTTCCACAATCGCCTTTAATTCGTCATTGTCGACCAAAGTCTTCGGACGACCGCGAAGTTCATTTTTCAGGTCGAAATTTCCAGAACGGAAGCGAGCAAACCAATAACAGGTGGTGCGTTGGTTTGTAGTGTTAGCTCCGTAAACGTCGTTGAAGTTGCGTGCCGCTTGTGCCGCGTTGCTGCCACGACGGTACTCATATTCCATAATTACTCGAATTTTTAAAGTATCCATGATGACGAAAAAGATTGAAATGCGATGAAAATGTAACACTAATCAATAAACAAATGACTACTTTTGGAAAAAGAATTCCATGTTTTTAAAATAAAATTAATTTGAAATTAGAATTCTTAGACATACAAAAATTATTTTGATTTGAAATGGCCAGTACTGCAGAACGGCAATTTCATAGGTAAAGACCTAATATTTCTGTTTATAATTTAACCAGTCAACTACCGTAATTACAGACACAATTAATTAACCATTGTGTCTATACCAAATGTGGTATCTCAGGGACTTAGAGGTTAAACAAAACCGGGCCGACCACGCGGGTTGTTGAAATTTTCGAGCTCGCTTCGCTCGCTCTTCTCATCCTACGTAACCTATTAATTGCCTACTACTTATTACTTACTTACAAATAGTTCTGCGACCAATTTCCCAGCATTATTAAATAACTGAGACCTTATTCTCAGGAGATGTACCTTCCTAAAAATATTCTTCAGTACTCATGTTGATCCCCCCCAAAATGTTATGCTGCGACCGCGCCTTTACTGGTAACCGGAGTGCATGTGTGACCAGATGTATGAATTTAAACGAGACAAAAAGAGTATAAGGATCGTAGCAGGTGGTTTTCTGTAGTTTCTGTCTACCCCCATGGGGAAAAGGCGTGAGTTTATGTATGTATGTTACAGCACATTGCTTATAAAAAAAAAAAACAAGAATGTGTCTTACAAGACAGGAGATACGGTAGATATCTACCTAAAAGAAATTAAAAAGCTCGTTTTGGCCTCCAGTAATTTCAATAAAACTTACTGAAATCCGCAATGGAATCCACTTGAATTTATAGCTAGTTCTAAAAAGTATAAAAGAGCAAGGTCGTATTGGTATGAACGCAACGCGAGTTATTCAGTTCTTACCCCGGGGTGACACGCTCCATAGCGTTGGTATAGAAACTACAAGTAGTGAGAATATTTCAGCGTCAGTACTGTGAAAAGGTTTATCGACTTCTTTTTATCAAAGTTTAATAAATTCTAGTGAAAAACGGCCTGGGAACTTCATGTAGCATTCTAGTTGTACGCTTGATCAAACTACACCTAATATGACGATGATAAGTTGTAGCATGGCTGGAACTGTAACCCGATTCGTCTACAGTAGACTAAGATAATCTATTATTACACTACACATAACATCACGCCTTGTTTTCCCGAAGGGTTGCGCAGACATGTACCTATAGTTCACCCATATTTCGAAAGTTATGTTAAACCGGGCACTAATCCAGACTAAGAGCTGCGTCTGTTATAGTAGGTACAACATTCTTTCTAATATGTTTACCTTGTTATCAATTCTTCAAAATCATAGGAAATATGAAAGAAACAAATAGGTATGCTCATATGCAGTGCAGACCAATACGTAAAGATTAACAGCATTAAACAAAGAGTTTCTGAAATCCGATTGTAACCTATATCACAGGAAACGAGTCCCAACTCCCGAGTGATTCTAACTATCCTAACGATGCCAATAAGTCTGCATTAGTCTGGTAAAGAGATAAACATTCTCCTGGAGAGTTAACTAACAGGATTTTCTGAGCACATATGCGTGTTATCATCGGGCACTGAATCAATTTTGACGTGGCCTGTCCACAAATCCTTAGTTGAGATACACCACGTTTAATTCGCAATCGCAGTCCTAACTCGAATTTGTGAATTTACTCCGGAGATCACTATTTCATAAGGTCCCGCGTCGAAACCATATTACAAATGAATACTATTATAATCCATTACCCTTATTTGACAGCTACAACTTGGGGTAATGCGGGAAATGAAATATAGCCGAAGAAAGTTGTGAAATACACGCGAGTGTGTAGTTGTTAAACAGTGACATGGAACTACTTTCACGGATTATTGCCACTTTTATTTAAGGCATGTCTTATGTTTCCCGAAATACATTTATCTAGTACCTCCCTACTTACCCTACATTTCGTAGAAAAAGTTTGAAGGACATAACTTTTGCGAAAAACAGAAACCACAATACTACAGCCATAGAGATACTCTAGTTGGTTTAAAGGAAGGAAGCAATTCGGATACATACAATCCGAATTCCTGATTGCTGATGCTCTGTGTAAGCACGAATGCGCCGATTTTTCAAAGAGCTTGCATCCGACTTACTTTTTCTGACGTCCTGGTAGCGTGGGGATCGGCACCAGTTAGGTATTCCCAGCAACACCTTTCGGGTCACTTACAATCCGCCGTTGACGAACCCACCGAATGCACTATATTTATGTACTTACTTTATGTTTCAGGAATTCTACACGACGCAATGTTGCCTTTGTGTCTAAACATTCACATCACCGCCTGACACATAATATTCAGTGCTCCGTTACTTTGTTGTTTAATATAACCCACACAGAGACACGGTAAACGTGTTATTTAAAACTCCATTAAGAATGGCTAGCGCAGCTGAAGCGATTAAAGCCCAACTGTACGTACTCGTACACTCCACCTCCTCCCAGTCTAAATTATGGACCTTTTGAATACGCCATAGCCGAGCAAAACGAGCTCACTTACCTGGATATATTTGCTCTATCGCTAAGCAAAATGTCAGTAGGAAATGGTGTGACTTACCTAATAAATTGGAAAGCTATTTAAATAAGACGTAGTTACCCAAGTAACCTGCTCGTTATTTTTACTTTGCATTGTTAGTTGTTGTCCACAAAAGTTAAGACTGGATTTCTGTAACAGTTCGCCTTACTTCTGACAACTCTAATCCATCGAAGATTCAAAGTTTGTCCGAACTGTTATCAATCATAGATGTTGTTCGATAAAATTAAATATCCAGCTTAAAGTACCCATTCATCATAATTAGAGGTAGCAATTATCTGCTATCATTTTTTTTTTTTTTTTGTAGAAATAGGTTTACTGATTCATTCAATGAACTGCAATAATTTATTATAACTACCGACATACTTAACTGTATAAAAAGGGCACTCGCCGCACTGTCCCGTGTGCTCCACGTGCTCGTATCTGCTAAATCTCGTTCCATCTGGCAATAGCATTGTGATTGGGAGTTTGCATTGGATGCAATTTATTTTTAGTATCGTCAGACAAAAGTGGCTGAAAATAAAACAGGAAATAACTTGGCGACGTATGTCCTAGTAATTACCACGCAGGTCTCGCTCCAGCTTTTTGTTTTGTGCTCATGAGAGTTTCGTTGCGAAACTGTCACCGTTCAGCTGGCTTTTCCTCTACTGTTTCGGCATTTATTCCAATTGAATTTAATTCGTGACTGTGAAAAAATAGTGACTATTCACACTCGCGTACTTATCTTCGTGCCTGTGGCACATACGGGTTCCGATTAAATTCCGATTAAACTTGGCAGATCATTTCCTACAAATTCTGTTCTAGTTTTCAATATTTGTAGATATATATAGTGCCTACTAAAGCGTGGTAAAAAGGCCTTTGTATTAATTAAAACCCTGACAAAATGTCAATTGCTAAAAACCGTCAGAATTCCGACTTCCTGGAATTAAAGGTTCGTCGTCTATTTAAGATGAAAAGGATGTGACCTTTTCCGATCACAGGATGTAGAAAAGATGTGTCTATTTTCGATAATTGAGGAAGCTACGCAATGTTACACGTCCTGTCATTTCTGTATGCCTGGTAGACATGGCCGCAAGTTGTCCTGTATTAATAATTAAGCAGAGTCTTGTAATGTTGTGTATTACGAAACATAAAGGATAATAATGTGGTGGTATGTACTTGTACCCACCCCCACCTACACTAATATATTTTTTTTATTGTTATTATTGATATTGTTATTGAAAGAGTCTTCTACCCACAGACAACATTACAAATGTTATAAAGTAAGTGATTTTCATACATAAAACTCACGACTTTTTCCCATAAGGGGTAGGCAGAAAGTACAGAACGCTACCTGCTACGATCCTTACATACCATGTAGGTACACATGTGAAAATAATAAGTAATTTAATGCATAGATTAAGATGAGTGTTAAATACAATTTTTTCTGTGAAAATATATTACCAATTCCTCATCGACTCTCTCGGTTCGGATGGCGGCCAGAGAAAGCATGAGCCTGTGCGAAGATTTTTCCATTCTGTCTGAACTAACTTTAACAGTTCGTGACAGCTTAAACCAGGAGCGCCAGGTCTAGGCAAGGAATCAACTAAAGGTTGGCATGACACAATTATGGATAGTAATATTAAAATATTATTTAAGAAGGCACTTGGGCCAGCATGGATTAGGTACCTATTAATACCCGCCCCGTAATAGCCCGAACTATATCACAAAAGTTATCATTCAATGATCGCTAATTTGACCTTGATCCATCCTTGGTTATTACCAAAAAGTTATACATAGCCATATTACGAACCAATACAAAATGACGCGTGGGTGAATATACAATTTTGCCAGATATTATTCAAGCTGAGGTTACAGGTTTCACGTCCACCTTTCACTAGTCCGCCGCCCCCACAAAGGCTCTATTTATAACCCCTATCAGGTCCTTAATGATGTCACTTGTGTACATCCTTTGCACTCAACAAAAAACAATATATTTGCTAGAAAATATTATATATAAGCCACAAAATATTAAACAAACCATTAGGTACCGCTACTAAGAAATTAATAAATACTAATCTGAGATTATTATGATGACTCTCCTTAAGGAAATATTAATATTTCCCAAGTACTTACACTTAATATTCTTGTTCATAATAGAACTTTCGAAGCGCTAATCTCTTTCATCTTTTAACTTCAAGTATCTAAATAGTTTGTTTTTACTTCATTACTGTTGCTACGCGACCTATGGAGTAGGCGTAAATATAGTGCGTAGCCAACAAGAGAATAAAAACAAATGAATTTCACCTGAGTTTTAATCTTGGTAAAATGAAGGTACCGCGGGCAAACGCAAAATAAATTATATTAATTCAAATAAATTACTTCCTCTAGGCAACACTACTCAAGATATTCGTAGGTAGGAATTACCTACACGGTAATTAAGTACAACACGAGCTTGCGGGTTTGCATCCGAGTATATACCAATGTGACTTATGCCAGTGGTACTGACTGTGGTGGGTAAACAGGTGAAACCCAGAGTGGTAATCAATCTTCGTTCCTTTTTAATGTAGACGAGGCCTTAATTGTCCTGCAGTGGGCCAACAAAACCAGCCTTTATTATATTATCATTACGCACGGTAAAATGCGAAATTAAATTCGTATCATCAGAATGTATATCATAACGCATTTAATTCATAGGAACATTTCAATTAGCGATGCACACTGCGTGGCTATTAATAATATCATCGCATGTGTTAAGGACACATGTTGATTCATATTTATGGGACAATTTAAATTAAAACATTTCGGTGATAATAACGGAACGATTTTGTTCCATTTTAGTTTGTTTATAGGACAATATTGACGCAGCACAGATATTGATGGGAGCCTCGGCGGCAGCTCGGCTGAATAGCTTGCATTTTTCCCGGTCGAAAGGCCCCTCGGGAAGCAAGCATTGTCAGACGAAACGTGAATTTGGTACCTACCTATAGCCTTCAGTAACCTCGGTCACAAAAAAGGGAAAGTAAAAAAGAACTTTTGGTAACAAACATCCATATTTTAACGAGATATTACAGTGGAAACTTTCTATAAACATATCCCTGTTGTGATTTAAACAATGATAGCTTGGACTCTCGACAATAATGTAGCTAAAATTAGATACTATTCCCAAAATTTAATGTTTAAACTTTTCAGTAATTTCCACTGTTATTAGGTATAATTCATTGACTTTTAAATAAGCACTTTTTGCTTTCGTTAGTGGAATAATTCACTAATCTTCACTTAGAGACGTCATAAGCCAATCAAATGCACTGTTATATCACCCGTCTTTAGATAAACAAGAAGCGTCACCCGTAATTAATTACACTAGTCCGTGAAAGAGGAGTTTGATGCGTGGATAATCAAATCAAAATGTGTTAGTTCCGTAATGATGGAATTTATTGATTGATTTTGTTGTATATTTCTTTAAAAATGTGAGCGAGTCTCAAGCTCTATCCATACCTAAGCAATTACCTATTGTTCACGACTGATAGTTGTAGTGTTGTTGTTTAGTCGTTCCGTATTTCAGCCATTGCGACCAATCTTAACGGAGACTAGCCTTCGGCGTGTTAGATATTATATTGCACAAGTGTGTGCACAGACACACTATGCACTCTCTCTTCCCTTATTGTCATAATCTGATGGGACGGTACGTAATCCGACACGATTGGACAGAGATCAGGCGTAGGACCAACGGCTTAACATGTTTCGCGAGGCACGGGGGTATCACACCGCCAATTTCCAAACTAAGGGCTACTAAGACATTCCTAATGGAAAACCCCATTGACACTTAGCCCGACCTGGTAATCGAATCCATGTTAATAAGTTCAAAGTTTAGGGGATATACGAATGGGCACGCCACTATTGCGGCGGTAAGTCCCCTCTTTGAGGAGTGGATAGAGAGGCGTCACGGCGTCCTCACCTTCCGCCTGACGCAGGTTCTCACCGGGCATGGGTGCTTCGGTGGGTTCCTGTTCAGGATAAAGCGGGAGGATACGTCCGGGTGTTTCCATTGCGAGGATCGTCTGGAGGACACGGTGGAGCATACGGTGGAGGTGTGCCCTGCCTGGGCAGAGCACCGCCGTGTCCTCGTGGAGGCGATCGGCGGCGGCGACCTCTCGCGTCCGGCCCTGGTGCGAGCCATGGTACGGAGCGAGAGGGAATGGGAAGCCGTCACCTCCTTCTGCGAAGCAGTAATGCTCGCGAAGGAGGAGGCGGGGCGCGTGAGGGAGTGGCAGTCTCTGCGCCCTCACGTCCCTAGCCGCCGCAGGAGGAGACGCCCCGGGCGTCGGGAGTCAATAGCGGACTCCCGGCCACCGTAGGCGCGAGCTTGCGGGTGGCGAGCAATGGGTAGCTCGCCGCCCGGTAAGGACCAGGCTCGGGTCGACGGCGCGCAGTGTTCCACGCGCGCCTCAAAGAGATGTCAGCAGCAGTGTAGGGGTCTACTAGGACCGATGCCTGCCGGGGTCGCGTGATTGTTCGAAAGAGATACCGTGACCCTGGCACATGGGCAACTGATGGAACACGGGTGGGTTTTAGTCAGTAAAGTCTGACACACCCTCCCGCTCCGCCCAGAGCGGGAGAAGTCATTTGATGATTTCCCATCCTGAAAAAAAAAAAAAAAAAAAAAAAAAGGGGATATACGAATGTGTAAACTCATACTCTAACCTAAATGTTAACTTAGTTTGTTCTGATTCAATTACAATAGCTGATAACCAGGCAAATACAGATTGCGGGCCGGTCAGGGGAATTCATAATGTACCGAATTGGTCACTGTGAAAGCACTTATATGGCCCCCGGATTGAGGTGACGCATATATACCGAATTAATACGCTTTAGATACATACCTGTATTCCCAGTAATGGTACTAATTTTATTACAGATAACCATATTATTCAGCACTCTCCGAAGGGATGGATTGGCTTATGTGTGTAGCACGACCATATTTCGCCAGTTATGCTGAAAAGAAGCTAGACATTTGAGACTGGTCTCTAAGTCGCTACAGGCTGCTGTATTTGTAATGGAAAAACCAAATGACACTATGACCAACCCGGACCTCAAAAATAATAACAGACTTTAGAAGAAGTCAAAACAAATATACCACTATAAGTTGTAGATTGTGTGATCGCATTGTTCTTCTAAACTACGCAACGAAATATCACGTGGTTTTCACCAGCCAAACATAGGTTCATATTATAATGAAGAAATCTTGAAAATCAAGTCTTGAAAACAGTTAGAAGCGCGGGCGGGTCGTCAGTTAAAATTAATCATATTCATATTAATACACAGCAGTGATTACTTCCTGCTAAATTTCCCACCCAATTTCTCGAAGGATGCAGTAACCACTAATAGTGCTTCCAAGCTACGACGATGCTACGACGCTACGTCAGGCTACGTGCTACAGGAGCGTAACCTATTTCGTAGTAACATATAACTCGTAGCGAAACGAAACCGCGCTCTTTAGAGTTAAGTATCCTGGAACTCATTAGGCTTATTCAAAAACAGTTTATATAAAACGTTTAGAACTAAAATAATAATTACCACATAACATGTTTTTGTAAAAGAAATATTTTTATAAGTACGCCACCATGACGCCATCAAATTATTGTCAGGAAAATTACGGTGGCAGCTTCTATATATAGAGCGTTTTTAATATCGAGTAAGGAATATACCCTCATACAAAAGAAAGATAAGACGCATTTTGCCGTTCGTCATCATGAAAGAAAAAAAAATCGGTAAAAACATGTGTCCGTGCCGCTTTCCAACGAAAGCGAACGATCGCGCGAATACGCGATCATCGCACATATGTATACGTCACACACTGAACAAAATGAAAGTGACAATCGCTTTGGTTAGGACGCGTTGTGTAGATCGTATAAGAAAAACAAAAAAGTTGCGCCTAGAGTACTTATACAGCGTGGCAGGGACTACGATGCACAAACTGTTAAATCTTAAATCATGTCTCCCGCTCTGGGTGGAGCGGAAGGGCGTGTCAGACTTTTACTGACTAAAACCCACCCGTGTTCTTTCAGTTGCCTGTACCAAGGCCACGGTAACTCAATCGAACAAAATTCGCGACCCTGGCAGGACAACCTGTTACTTTAGATTCAGTACCTACATGATTCTGAACATCCATATGTATAAACTTATCGCCTATTAATTAAAAAAGAATGTTGTTCAGTACCATAAAAAAATCTGCGTTATTTGAAATCATGTACTGAATGCATAATAAAAGTGTGCACATTGAAGTCCTTGCTACCTTCTATTTTGCGAGACGATATTACAGCCAGCTCACATCGTCTTCAGCTTGCTAACTCTGCAAGTCTTTAAGTGTTTCGATGGCTCTAGTTCTCTCCCGGATAATTTTGAGGTAAATCGTTCGAAGAATCTTTACATAACTCCAAAGCTTACCAAGAACCGTTTTACTCAACAAGTTTTCCTTCCTGTACATAGAAATACATGTCTGCTCTGCAATGATTTGTGGTATTTCATTAATTGAGGCAATGTTATGTTGTTTTTAGAGTAAAACTACATTTCTTTGTCTGTAACAAGTTGTTGTCTGATCAGGCTGGTTCAATTCTTGTGGTTTTTTTTTTCAATCACAGTGACTCCTTTGTGTCACAAAATTGTAAAATAAATGAACACGTTTGTTAATTTATTCATCTCTTTTAATTCACGTCGACCTTATTTATTTTTAAGCGCATTTAAATCTTCCTAGCCTTTTCCCAACAATGTTAGGGGCGGTTTCCAGTCTGACGGAATGCATTTGAATACCAGTATTTTATATGGATCAGACCGATACAACCTGGGGTAGAGTGGATGTCAGACTTTCGGGCTTCTGACGACTCGTAACGACTATCAAAGATCCATGTATGACAGCCGGGACCAACGGCTTAACGTGCTTTCCGAGGCACGGAGGGGTCTTGGTATGTAAAGAACCATCTTTACCCAACAGCGGCTAGATTAACCTGACCGATCAACCCGTGCAGCTGTTATTAGGTACGTAGCCGCGAGTTCCTTCATAAAAATATTTTTATACAATCAATAACGCGTCGAAAAACAAAAAAGAAATCAGACGTAAATAAAAGTGGTTTTCACCAAAAGCAAAACTTTCCCTATTATGTTGAAAATGTGCCTGCTATCCAAATAAGCGTGGCCGAGGGCTGTATTTCAGTACCTACTCATAAATTAAAAATAGGATTTCCATTAGCAAACTTATAAAAGTGCGAACATTTTCTTCATATTCGCCAAAACTGGGTTATAACTTAAACTGAGATGTCCAAGTAGATTTTTTTTAAAAGAAGTACTTAGCATCGTGCTTAACATCTATACAAATAAATAAAATTAAAAAGTCTGTTCGTAACGTGAAAACTACAGTTTTACACCAATTACTTCATCATCATCTTCCTGCCTTTGTTACATGTTACTTGGGATCGTTGCAACACGTTTTCTTCTCGAATTCTCCCCTGTCAACCGCCAAGCTATTAGAGGAGAATAGTTTTTTTTAATGCATATGAAAGTACTAGCTTCTGTCCGCGACTTCGTCCGCGTCAAATTTTTGCTCCCCTGACTCTTCCCATCGCTTCAAATTGAATACCAGTTTTCGTCCATTTTTCATTGCTGCTTCGCTCCTTTTGATCATAGCGTGATGTTGCCTATAGCCTTTCTAAATAGATAGGCTACCCAACACAAAAATAATTTTTCAATTCGGATCGGTAGGTAGTTCCTGAGATTACCGCATTCAACGAAACAAACAAAGTGTTCAGCTTTATAATATTAGTATAGATATACGGTAGGTACTCATAACAAAAAAAAAACATTTTTAAATGTTTCTCTATCTGTTTTTTCAGACTAATCTCCGAAACAGATTTTGACGGGACCTTCACTGGCCGATAGCTGATACTATAAAGTAAAGAGTAACATAAGCTAGGCTTTTGTGCTGGTAACACGGTTCAGTGGGATAATTTCTGACTAACACGCGGCAGAAGCTGCGGGTACAGCTAGTAAAATATTTAAAAAAAAAATATTCTTCGTTTGCAGCAATAATTACAAAAAGACTTCTCCTTTGTCGTCAAAGATTTCAGGGAAATAAAGGATCAGCTAAAAAGAATCTAGTCTTCTCGAACACTAATTACTTACCGATATTTAGTTAGCGCTGATGTGCCGACAGCGCTTATTTACCTTATAATATATTTCCTTATGCAAACAGAATTTCCCAACATACCAGCAGTCAGTCGTAGCCCCCGATGCATCTCGACGCGTTTGTCTGTCAGGAATAATTAACAAGATCTATATACATTATCAGCTATTTTCGAAGAGTTCCCGTGAATTCCACTAGCCTCTAAATTATGTAGGTATATGTAAGGACACGTCTTCAACATTTAACGACTGTTACTTAGTTTAATTGAATGGAAAATGGAATTACATTTAGATTCTATCTTTAACATAAAATATACAGTAAAAATGCTATAAAACGTAGGTTTTTGGGTAAGGTTTTATGTTTTAATGAATTGAAACTAAATACAAATGTAGCACTCTACATATGTCATTCCTACTTCGTGTTACTTCACGGCCTTGTATCCTGTAGTCGTAAGTGCTACTATTGAGCATGAAGTCCTGAGTTCAATTCTCATGTAAGGTAGAACATTGCGTTTTTCTTTCTAGTTTTTCGTAGTAGCAGTGCGGTGTCTGAATTTGTGCCCGGTTGATGGCAAAAGGCTTTCCCCCTATTACCCGGGACTTAAACATAACTGGCGAAATGTAGAGTACGAAAAGTATCTCTACCCAACCCTTCAGGAAAAACAAGCCGTGATATTACAAATCTGGGACAACGTAGTCAACACATATCATTCTTAGTTCATGTTACCTGTCTACTGCTAAACACGGGTCTGCTAATAAAGAGAATATTGCCACCTGGCAATCGGATTAGAGGCTCCATCGGACTAATCCAGCTGTAGGTGCCAATACTCCTCTTGTTGTAATCTCTTACTCGTATTATGATACCGCCGAAGTCTGATAGGAATTAATACGTTACTGGTACCCACCAAAACAAATACCTACTATAACTACCTAGATTTTGAACCATTTATAGACCCGTAGTTTTTTAAAACCAAATCTGAGAATTTCTGTCAGAAGAAAAATGCGATTAATTGGCATTTTTCCCATTTAAGAACAACTTTAAAAAATGAAATAAAAAACACTCTGCATAATGTCAGATGACAATACAAGGTATACCACCTGAAGCTGATTTTCAGCTGCAACCCATGAGTACCATACGCTAGACAAATAAATATTACGTATATAGGGTGTGAGTCCGCAATAATAACATTAAGAAAGAAAAAATGTAGTAAAATGTTATGGCATGACATACGTGTGGGCATGATATCTTGTGATTCATGAAACTTAAAATAAATACTAATATCTGCGTTTTCCTTACATTCAAATAAGAAATCCATAAATAGAAAGTACCTACCTATATAGCAGAAATGTTTAACTGCCTTGCTGTTTTTGATTTGAATTAGTGTAAAGACAATTGACGAATACCAATTAAAGCTGTGAATTAAATACTGCCATTTGATCAGATGATTTTTTCCAACGTCAGATAGTTTTATCCGTTGAACATAATTGACATCTGACGTCGACAATTCATAATTATTCCTTTGAAAACTCCGGCGTTGGAATAATTTGCCTAAATTGAAAAGGCTTTCCTATGTTATTCCGTACCAAGCGATCTAAGACGAAGTCACGGTCATATTTATTTTGTTTTAATTTTATGTTCCTTTAATGGCCAACACAACAATTGCTTATACTGTTACAATCTTCTATACTAATATACTAATAAATAAGTTTTAAGTTATAAAGCTGAAAAGTTTGTTTCTTTGATTGAACGCGCTAATCTCAGAAACTACTGGTACGAATTGAAAAAATATTTTTGTATTGGGTAGCCTATTTATCGAGGAAGGCTATAGACTATATATTTTTGTTTATAATTTAAACAAAACCGGGTCGACCACGCGGGTTTTTGAAATTTTCGAGCTCGCTTCGCTCGCTCTTCTCATCCTACGTAACCTAACTCCGTTGTAATTGCTTACTACTTATCAAATAGTGCTGTGACCAATTTCCCAGCATTATTAAGTACGTGGGACCTTATTCTCAGGAGATGTACCTTCCTAAAAATATTCTTCAGTACTCATGGTGACCCCCCTCCCCAAAATATTATGCTGCGACCGCGTCTTTACTGGTAATCGGTGTGCATGTATGACCAGATGTTTCAATTTAAACGAGACAAAAAGAGTATAAGGATCGTAGCAGGTGGTTTTCTGTAGTTTCTGTCTACCCCCATGGGAAAAAGGCGTGAACTTATGTATATATGTAAGAGCACATTGCATATAAATAAAACAAGAATGAGTCTTCCAAGACATGAGTTACGGTAGATATCTACCTAAAAGAAATTAAAAAGCTAATTTTGTCCTCCAAATAATTTCAATAAAACTTACTGAAACCCGCAAGGGAATCCACTTGAATTTATAGCTAGTTCTACAAAGTATAAAAGAGCAAGGTCGTATTGGTATAAACGCAACGCGAGTTTTTCAGTTCTTACCCCGGGGTAACACGCTCCATAGCGTTGGTATAAAAACTGGTAGTGAGAATATTTCAGCGTCAGTACTGTGGAAAGATTCATCGACTTCTTTTTATCAAAGTTTAATAAATTCTGGTGAAAAACGGACCGGGAACTCCATGTAGTATTCTAGTTTTGCGATTGATAAAACTATACCTAATATGACTGATAAGTTGTAGCAAGGCTGGAACTGTAACCTGTCGCGTCCTGTCACGTCTACAGTACACTGAGATTACCTCTTTTTATACTACACATAACATTACGCCTTGTTTTCCCGAAGCCCAACCTAGACATGTAGGTATCTATAGTTCAACCACATTTCGAAAGTTATGTTAAACCGGGCACTAATTCAGACTACGAACTGCGTCTGTTATAGTACAACATTATTTCTAATATGTTAACCTTGTTATAAATTCTTCAAAATCATAGGATTAGAACAAATAAGCATGCTCATATGCAGTGTAGACGAATATGTAAATATTAACAGCATTAAACAAAGAAAGAGTTTCTGAAATCTGATTGTATGCTATATCACAGGAAACGAATTCCAACTCCCGAGTGATTCCAACTATCCTAACGATGACAATAAGTCTGCCCTACAGACTTAACTAACAGGATTTTCTGAGCACATATGCGTGTTATCATCTGGCACTGAATCAAATTTGACGTGACCTGTCCACAAATCCGTAGTGAGAGTCACCACATTAATGCGCAATCGCAGTCCTAACTCGAATTTGTGAATTTACTCCGGAGATCACTATTTCATAAGGTCCCGCGTCGAAACCATATTACAAACGAATACTATTATAATCCATTTCCCTCATTTGACAGCTACAACTTGGGGTAATGCGGGAAATGAAATATAGCCGAAGAAAGTTGTGAAATATACGCGAGTACTATTAAACAGTGACATGGAACTACTTTCACGGATTATTGCCACTTTTATTTAAGGCATATCTTATGTTTCCCGAAATACATTTATCTAGTACCTACCTACTTACCCTACATTTCGTAGAAAAAGTTTGAAGGACATCACTTTTGCGGAAATCAGAAACCACAATACTACAGCGATGGAGATACTGTAGTAGGTTTAAAGGAAGGAAGCAATTCGAATTCCTGATTGCTGATGCTTTGTGTAAGCACAAATGCACCGATTTTTCAAAGAGCTTGCATCCGACCGCGTTAATTTAACTTCCATACTCTTTCTGAAGTCCTGGTATCGTGGGGATCAGCACCAGTTACGTATTCCCAGCCACGTCTTTCGGGTCACTTACAATCCGCCGTAGACGAACCCACCGAATGCACTATATTTATGTACTTACTTTATGTTTCAGAAATTCTACACGACGCAATGTTGCCTTTGTGTCTAAACATTCACATCACCGCGTGACACATAATATTCTGTGCTCCGTTACTTTGTTGTTTAATATAAACCACACAGAGACACGGTAAACGTGTTATTTAAAACTCCATTAAGAATGGCTAGCGCAGCTGAAGCGATTAAAGCCCAACTGTACGTACTCGTACACTCCACCTCCTCCCAGTCTAAATTATGGACCTTTTGAATACGCCATAGCCGAGCAAAACGAGCTCACTTACCTGGACATAATATATTTGCTCTATCGCTAAGCAAAATGTTAGTAGGAAATGGTGTGACTTTCTTAAGAAATTGGAAAGCTATTTAAATAAGACGTAGTTACCTAAGTCACCTGCTCGTTATTTTTACTTTGCATTGTTAGTTGTTGAACACAAAAGTTAAGACTGGATTTCTGTAACAGTTCGCTTTACTTCTGACAACTCTAATCCTTCGAAGATTCAAAGTTTGTCCGAAGGGTAGCTTGTTATCAATCATGGATGTTGTTCGATTAAATTAAATATCCAGCTTAAAGTACCCACTTATCATAATTAGAGGTAGCAGTTATCTACTTTCCATTATATATTTTTTGTAGAAATGGCTTTACTAATTTATTCAACGAACTGCAATAAGTTATTATAATTACCGACATACTTAACTGTACAAAAAAGGCACTCGCCGCACTGTCCCGTGTGCTCCACGTGCTCGTATCTGCTAAATCTCGTTCCATCTGGCAATAGCATTGTGATTGGGAGTTTGCATTGGATGCAATTTATTTTTAGTATCGTCAGACAAAAGTGGCTGAAAATAAAATAGGAAATAACTTGGCGACGTATGTCCTAGTAATTACCACGCAGGTCTCGCTCCAGCTTTTTGTTTTGTGCTCATTCATGAGAGTTTCGGCGCGAAACTGTCACCGTTCAGCTGGCTTTTCCTCTTCTATTTCAGAATTTATTCCAATTTAATTTAATTCGTGACTGTGAAAAAATAGTGACTATTCACACTTGCATACTTATCTTCGGGCCTGTGGCACATACGGGTTCCAATTAAATTCCGGTTAAACTTGGCAGATAATTTTCTATAAATTCTGTTCTAGTTTTCAATATCTGTAGATATAAATAGTGCCTACTACATCATGGTGAGAAAGGCTCTTGAATTAATTAATACCCAGGCAAAATGTTAATTGCCAAAAAGAGTCAGAATTCCGACTTCCTGGAATTAAAGGTTCGTCGTCTATTTAAGATGAAAAGGATGTGACCTTTACCGATCACAGGATGTAGAAAAGATGTGTCTATTTTCGATAATTGAGGAAGCTACGCAATGTTACACGTCCTGTCATTTCTGTATGCCTGGTAGCAGCGGCGAGGTGTAAATTTTTCTAAAAGAGAAGCCGAAGCGAAGTCGGCTTTAACTTACTGACTCATCAATAAAGAATACTTACTATCATTCTAAAATTAATATAGGAATGTAATGAATTAAATACAATTAAATTGAACAGATGAAAACGAATAAAATATGCAATATTCCTCTATCTCGTTCTCGCTGACGCATTTTTCTATACCTGTCTCTGTCATAACCCGTTGTACAGCGGCTTGCTCTCGTACATATCAAGCGGTGCCACGTGACCTAAAGTGACATCATTACGGGATCGCTGTTGTATGAATTTTTAGTTCCCGATTATGACGTTTTGGCGCCGCCGGGTTAATTTAGAACATTTCTCTTTTGTTGTAATACAAAGCTATAAATAACCTTTTTTGTTGTTTGAATGTTATGGTGAATTAAATACCCGTAGTGTAACTATATTTATTGACAATAGTAGCCACTATTTACATACTATTGTATTTTTAATAGTGATAGAGTTACCAATGCGAATCCCCGAAGGCAAGCCGGTAGGAATCGTGTTATATGGTGCCTTCGCCACTGCCTGGTAGACATGCCCGTAAGTTGTCCTGTATTAATAATTAAGCAGTCTTGTAACGTTGTGTATTACGAAACATAAAGGATAATAATGTGGTTGTATGTACTTGTACCCACCCTCACCTACACTAATATTTTTTTTTATTGTTATTAACGGTATTGTTATTGAAAGAGTCTTCTACCCACAGACAACATTACAAGTGTTATAAAATATAAAGTAGTGATTTTCATACATAAAACTCACGCCTTTTCCCATGGGGGTAGGCAGAAACCACAGAACGCCACCTGCTATGATCCTTACATACCATGTCCACATGTGAAAATAATTAGTAATTTTATGCATAGATTAAAATGAATGTTAGGAAAAAAAAATCTGTGAAAATTCATTACCAATTCCTCATCGACTGCTGACCCAAAAATGTCAGTTCAGACAAAAAGGAAGAAGTCACGAGCAATTTACTGGCCCCATTAAAAGTAGGCCCGTATTACCATAGCCTAAAGTAGATAATTGTATGAATATCGACAGAGCATCATCTCGCATGCTTGCGATTCAGTTTCTCACGGTTCGGATGGCGGCCAGAGAAAGCATGAACCTGTGCGAGGATTTTTCCATTCAGTTTGAACTGACTTTAAAGGTTCGTGATAGCTTAAACCAGGAGTGCCATGTCTAGGCAAGGAATCACCTAAAGGTTGGCATGACACAATTATGGATAGTCATATTAAAATATTATTTAAGAAGGTACTTAGGCCAGCATGGATTAGGTACCTATACCCGCCCTGTAACAGCCCGAACTACGTCACAAAAGTTATCATTCAATGATCGCTAATTTGACCTTGATCCATTCTTGGTTATTACCAAAAAGTTATACATAGCCATATTACAGAACCAATACAATATGACGCGTGGGTGAATATAAAATTTTGCCAGATATTATTCAAGCTGAGGTTACAGGCTTCACGTCCGTCTTTCACTAGTCCGCCGCCCCCACAAAGGCTCTATTTATAACCCCTATCAGGTCCTTAATGATGTCACTTGTGTACATCCTTTACACTCAACAAAAATAATTTATTTGCCAGAAATATAGGCCACAAAATATGAAACAAACCATTACCGCTACTAAGAAATTAATAAAGACTAATCTGAGATTATTATGATGACTCTCCTTAAGGAAATATTAATATTTCCCAAGTACTTACACTTAATATTCTCGTTCATAAAGGGTACTTTCGAAGCGCTAATACCTTTTATCTTTTAACTCTAAGTATGTACATAGTTTGTTTTTACTCCATTACTGTTGCTACGCGACCTATGGCGTAGGCGTAAATATAGTGCTTAGCCAACAAGAGAATAAAAACAAATGAATTTCGCCTGAGTTTTCCTTAATCTTGGTAAAATGAAGGTACCGCGCGCAAACGCAAAATAAATTATATTAATTCTAATAAATTACTTCCTCTACGCAACACTACTCAAGATATTCGTAGGTAGGAATTACCTACACGGTAATTAAGTACAACACTAGCTTGCGGGTTTGCATCCGAGTATATACCAATGTGACTTATGCCAGTGGTACTGACTGTGGTGGGTAAACAGGTAGAAACCCAGAGTGGTAATCAATCTTCGTTCCTTTTTTAATGTAGACGAGGCCTTAATTGTCCTGCAGTGGGCCAACAAAACCAGCCTTTATTACATTATCATTAGTCATTACGCACGGTAAATGCGAAATTAAATTCGTATCATCATAATGTATATTATAACGCATTTAATTCAAAGGAACATTTCAATTAGCGATGCACATAGCATGTCTATTAATTATATAATCGCATGTGTTAATGATACATGTTGATTCATATTTATGGGACAATTTAAATTAAAATATTTCGGTGATAATAACGGAACGATTTTGTTCCATTTTAGTTTGTTTATAGGACAATATTGACACAGCAGAGATATTGATGGGAGCCTCGGCGGCAGCTTGGCTTGCATTTTTCCCGGTCGAAAGGCCCCTCGGGAAGCAAGCATTGTCAGACGAAACGTGAATTTGGTACCTACCTATAGCCTTCAGTAACCTCTGTCACAAAAAAGGGATAGTAAAAAAGAACTTTTGGTAACAAACATCCATATTTTAACGAGATATTACAGTGGAAACTTTCTATACACATATCCCTGTTGTGATTTAAACAATGATAGCTTGGACTCTCGACAATAATGTAGCTAAAATTAGACACTTTATTCCCAAAATTTAATGTTTAAACTTTTTAGTAATTTCCACTGTTATTAGGTATAATTCTATGACTTTTAAATAAGCACTTTTTGCTTTCGTTAGTGGAATCATTCTTCACTTAGAGACGTCATAAGCCAATCAAGTGCACTGTTATAACACCCGTCTTCGGATTAGCAAGAAGCGTCACCCGTGATTAATTACATTAGTACGCGAAAGACGAGTTTGATGCGTGGATAATCAAATCAAAATGTGTTAGTTCCGTAATGATGGAATTTATTGATTGATTTTGTTTTATATTTCTTTAAAATGTGAGCGAGTCTCGAGCTCTATCCATATCTAAGCAGTTACCTATTGTTCAAGACTGATAGTTGTAGTGTTGTTGTTTAGTCGTTCCGTATTTCAGCCATTGCGACCAATCTTAACGGAGACTAGCCTTCGGCGTGTTAGATATTATATTGCACAAGTGTGTGCACAGACACACTATACACTCTCTCTTCCCTTATTGTCATAATTCGATGGGACGGTACGTAATCCGACACGATTGGACAGAGATCAGGCGTAGGACCAATGGCTTAACATGTTTCGCGAGGCACGGGGGTATCACACCGCCAATTTCCAAACTAGGGGCTCGTACTAAGAAATTCCTAATGGAAAACCCCATTGACACTTTGCACGACCTGGAAATCGAATCCATGTTAATAAGTCCAAAGTTTAGGGGATATACGAATGTGTAAACTCATACTCTAACCTAAATGTTAACTTGGTTTGTTCTGATTCAATTACAATAGCTGATAACCAGGCAAATACAGATTGCGGGCCGGTCAGGGGAATTCATAATGTACCTAATTGGTCATTGTGAAAGCACTTATATGGCCCCCGGATTGAGGTGACGCATATATACCGAATTAATACGCTTTAGCTACATACCTGTATTCCCATTAATTTTATTACAGATAACCATATTATTCAGCACTCTCCGAAGGGATGGATTGGCTTGTGTGTGTAGCACGATCATATTTCGCCAGTTATGCTGAAAAAGAAGCTAGACATCTGAGACTGGTCTCTAAGTCGCTACAAGCTGCTGTATTTGTAATGGAAAAACCAAATGACACTATGACCAACCCGGACCTCAAAAATAATAACAAACTTCAGAAGAAGTCAAAACAAATATACCACTATAAGTTGTAGATTGCGTGATCGCATTGTCCTTCTAAACTACGCAACGAAATATCACGTGGTTTTCACCAGCCAAACATAGGTTCATATTCATCATCATCATTTCAGCCGTGAGACGTTCACTGCTGGACTAAGGCCTCCTCCAATTTGGGCGGCTTTGCCATAATCGCCACGCTTGGCAGGCGGGTTGGCGATCGCAGTATGGTGGTAAAATGCATTGAGAACGCTGCTGCCCATTCTCTAGTAAGTCCCTTAGTCGCCTTTTACGACACCCACGGGAAGAAATGGGGTGGTGTTATACTTTACGTCCGGCACCACACGGACCTCAAAAATAATAACAGACTTCAGAAGAAGTCAAAACAAATATACCACTATATTTTCTAATATGTAAGTGTACAAACACTTACATATTATAAGATACAATAAAGTTGTAGATTGTGTGATCGCATTGTTCTTCCAAACTACGTAACGAAATATCACGTGGTTTTCACCAGCCAAACATAGGTTCATATTATAATGAAGAAATCTTGAAAATCAAGTCTTGAAAACCGTTAAAAGCTCGGGCGGGTCGTCAGTTAAAATTAATCATATTCATATTAATACACAGCAGTGATTACTTTCTGCTAAATTTCCCACCCAATTTCTCGAAGGATGCAGTAACCACTAATAGTGCTTCCAAGCTACGACGACGCTACGACGCTACGTCAGGCTACGTGCTACAGGAGTGTAACCTATTTCGTAGTAACATATAACTCGTAGCGAAACGAAACCGCGCTCTTTAGAGTTAAGTATCCTGGAACTCATTAGGCTTATTCAAAAACAGTGTATATAAAACGTTTTAGAACTAAAATAATTACCACATAACATGTTTTTGTAAAAGAGATATTTTTATAAGTACGCCACCATGACGCCATCCAATTATTGTCAGGAAAATTACGGTGGCGGCTTCTATATATAGAGCGTTTTTGATATCGAGTAAGGAATATACTCTCATACAAAAGAAAGATAAGACGCATTTTGCCGTTCGTCATCATGAAAGAAAAAAAAATCGGTAAAAACATGTGTCTGTGCCGCTTTCCAACGAAAGCGAATGATCGCGCGAATACGCGATCATCGCACATATGTATACGTCACACACTGAACAAAATCAAAGTGACAGTCGCTTTGATTAGGACGCGTTGTGTAGATCGTATAAGAAAAACAAAGAAGTTGCGCCTAGAGTACTTATACAGCGTGGCAGGGACTACGATGCACAAACTGTTAAATCTTAAATCATGTCTCCCGCTCTGGGTGGAGCGGAAGGGCGTGTCAGACTTTTACTGACTAAAACCCACCCGTGTTCCTTCAGTTGCCTGTACCAAGGCCACGGTAACTCTTTCGAACAAAATTCGCGACCCTGGCAGGACAACCTTTACTTTAGATTCAGTACCTACATGATTCTGAACATCCCTATGTATAAACTTATCGCCTATTAATTAAAAAAGAATGTTGTTCAGTACCATAAAAAAATCTGCATTATCTGGAATCATATACTGAATTCATAATAAAAGTGTGCACATTGAAGTCCTTGATACCCTATATTTTGCGAGGCGATATTACGGCTAGTTCACATCGTCTTCAGCTTGCTAACTCTGCAAGTCTTTAAGTGTTTCGATGGCTCTAGTTCGGATAATTTTGATGTAAATCGTTCAAAAAATCTTTAAATAACTCCAAAGCTTACCAAGAACCGTTTTATTCAACAAGTTTTCCTTCCTGTAGATAGAAATACATGTCTGCTCTGCAATGATTTGTGGTATTTCATTAATTGAGGCTATGTTATGTTGTTTTTAGAGTAAAACTACATTTCTTTGTCTGTAACAAATTGTTTTCTGATCAGGCTGGGTCAATTCTTGTGATTTTTTTTCCAATCAAAGTGACTCCTTTGTGTCACAAAATTGTAAAATAAATGACCACGTTTGTTAATTTATTCATCTCTTTTAATTAATGTCTACCTAATTTATTTTTACACGCATTTAAATCTTCCTAGCCTTTTCCCAACAATGTTAGAGGCGGTTTCCAGTCTGACGGGATGCATCTGAATACAAGTATTTTATATGGATCTGACCGATACAACTCGGAGTAGAGTGGATGTCAGACTTTGGGGCTTCTGACGACTCGTAACGACTATCAAATATCCATGAATGACAGCCGGGACCAACGGCTTAACGTGCTTTCCGAGGCACGGAGGAGTCTTGGTATGTAAAGAACCATCTTTACCCAACAGCGGCAAGATTAACCTGACCGATCAACCCGTGCAGCTGTTATTAGGTACTTAGCCGCGAGCTCCTTCATAAAAACATTTTTATACAATCAATAACACGTCGAAAAATAAAAAAAGAAATTTGTCGTAAATAAAAGTGGTTTTCACCAAAAGCAAAACTTTCCCTATTATGTTGAAAATGTGCCTGCTATCCAAATAAGCGTGGCCGAGGGCAATATTTCAGTACCTACTCATAAATTAAAAATAGCATTTCCATTAGCAAACTTATAAAAGTGCGAACATTTTCTTCATATTCGCCAAAACTGGGTTATAACTTAAACTGAGATGTCCAAGTTGAAATTATTTAAAAGAAGTACTTAGCCTCCATACAAATAAATGTAATTAAATTGTCTGTTTGTAAAGCCAAAATAACAGCTGTATACTAACTGCATCATTATCATCTTCTTGTCTTTGTCGCAGGTTACTTGGAGTCATCGCGACGTTTTCTTTTTCAATTCATCCTTGACAACCGTCAAGCTATTAAGGGAGAAGGATTTTTTTTACTAAATGCATATGAAGTATATACGGTACTTATACAAAAAAAAAATGTTTCTCTGTCTGTTTTTCAGGCTTATCTCCGAAACAGCTTAACACATTTTGACGGGACTTTTACTAGCAGGTAGCTGATATTACAAGGAGTAATATAAGCTAGGATTTTGTCCTGATACCACGTTCCAGTGGGATATGTTCTGACAAACACACGGCAGAAGCTGTGGGCACAGCTAGTAAAATATAAAAAAAGTTTACTCTTCGTTTGCAGCAGTAATTACAAAAAGACTTTTCCTTTGTCGTAAAAGATTTCAGGGAAATAAAGGATCAGCTAAAAATAATCTAGTCTTCTCGAACACTAATTACTTACCGATATTTAGTTAGCGCTGATGTGCTGACAGAGCTTATACATATACCTTATAATATATTTCCTTACGCAAACAGAATTTCCCAACATACCAGCAGTCAGTGCTTAGCCCCCGATGCATCTCGACGCGTTGCTCTGTCAGGAATAATTAACAAGATCTATATACATTATCAGCTATTTTCGAAGAGTTCCCGTAAATTCCTTTGGCCTCTAAATTATGTAGGTATATGTAAGGACACGTCTTCAGCGTTTAACGACTGTTACTTAGTTTAATTGAATGGAATTACATTTAGATTCTATCTTTATCATAAAATATGCAGTAAAAATGCTATAAAACGACTCAACACATGTCATTCTCACTTCTTGTTACTTCACGGCCTTTTGTCCCGTAGTCGTAATGTTACTGTGAGCGTGAAGTTCTGAGTTCGATTCTCATGTCAGGTAGCGACATTGCGTTTTTCTTTCTAGCCTTTCTTAGCAGTAGCGCGGAGTCTGAATTTGTGCTGATGGCAAAAGGCTTTCCCCCTATTACATGGGACTTAAACATAACTGGCGAAATGTAAGGGTACGAAAAGTATATCTCTGCCCAACCCTTCTGGAAAAATAAGCCGTGATATTACAAATCTAGGACAACGTAGTCAACACATATCATTCTTAGTTCATGTTACCCGTCTACTGCTAAACACGGGTCTGCTAATAAAGAGAATATTGCCACCTGGCAATCGGATTAGAGGCTCCATCGGACTAATCCAGCTGTAGGTGCCAATACTCCTCTTGATGTAGTCCCTTAGTCGCATTACGATACCGCCGAAGTCTGACAGGAATTGATACTGTTCCGGACCGTATAAATTAGTTACTTTATGCGCCTACGTTTCTAAACGTGTAACAGAATGACATCTGACTTGACAGTTTGATTTTGACACTTGACACTTCTCTTGATTGGGCGCTTGAAGGTCCGTCGCCTTTTGGAACCCCGCGACGCGTTTGTTGAAATTAATCCTTTTAAATCGATCCGTTTGTGACAATTAGTCACGGTCTGGGTCTGGCCTGGCAGCGAACAGATACGTTACTGGTATCTACCAAAACAAATACCTACTACAACTACCTAGATTTTGAACTACTTATAGACCCGTAGATTTTACTGAAAGAGAAAAATAAAGTAAAATATGGTTATGGGCATTATATCATTAAAAAAAAATTGGAAATATAAAAAAGGAAACAGCGATAATAATGCCAAAACGCCCTCAGCTCGAACAATGACAGATGACAACACGAGGCATAGCATACCATACACTAAAATAATAAACATAATAATATAGTTCCCTATCCCTTTTTTTTTTAGATGGGAAGTCATCAAATAACTTCTCCCGCTCTGGGCGGAGCGGGAGGGCATGTCAGACTTAACTGACTAAAACCCACCCGTGTTCATTCAGTCGCCCATGTGCCAGGGTCACGGTATCTCTTTCGAACAATCACGCGACCCCGGCAGGCATCGGTCCTAGCAGACCCCTTCAGTTTTGCTGACATCTCTTTGAGGCGCGCGTGGAACACTACGCGCCGTCGACCCAAGCTTCGTCCTTACCGGGCGGCGAGCTACCCATTGCTCGCCACCCGCAAGCTCGCGCCTACGGTGGCCGGGACTATGGACTACCGACGCCCGGGGCGTCTCCTCCTGCGGCGGCTAGGGACGTGAGAGCGCAGAGACTGCCACTCCCTCAGGCGCCCCGCCTCCTCCTTCGCGAGCATTACTGCTTCGCAGAAGGAGGTGATGGCTTCCCATTCCCTCTCGCTCCGTACCATGGCTCGCGTCAGGGCTGGATGCGAGATATCGCCGCCGCCGATCGCCTCCACGAGGACACGGCGGTGCTCCGCCCCGGCAGGGCAAACTTCCACCGTATGCTGCACCGTGTCCTCCAGACGATCCTCGCAATGGAAACACCCGGACGTATCCTCCCGCTTTATCCTGAATAGGAACCCACCGAAGCACCCATGCCCGGTGAGAACCTGCGTCAGGCGGAAGGTGGTGGCGTGCCCAGCACTGGGTTGCGACAATCGTACCCGCGTGTAGTGTTACCCAACTTGCTGAGCGCTTGCGGTTATCAAACAGAATCCATTTTTCATCGCAGGTAACAATGCGGTTCAAAATTCCTTCATTTGTGTGTCTGTTGAGCAGTGCAAGGCACGTCTCGATGCATACTTCGCGCTGGCGATCATTGAGTTCGTGGGGCACCCATTTGTCAAGCTTTTTTACCTTGCCGATTTGACGCAAATGGACCAATATTGTTTTGACGCTAACGTCGAAAGCTGCTGCTGATTCAGCCGTAGATTGTGTATCATCAGCTTCCACAATCGCCTTTAATTCGTCATTGTCGACCAAAGTCTTCGGACGACCGCGAGGTTCATTTTTCAGGTCGAAATTTCCAGAACGGAAGCGAGCAAACGAATTGGTGGTGCGTTGGTTTGTAGTGTTAGCTCCGTAAACGTCGTTGATGTTGCGTGCCGCTTATGCCGCGTTGCTGCTACGACGGTACTCATATTCCATAATTACTCGAATTTTTAAAGTATCCATGATGACGAAAAAGATTGAAATGCGATGAAAATGTAACACTAATCAATAAACAAATGACTAC
Source organism: Aporophyla lueneburgensis (assembly GCA_932294355.1). Classification (NCBI taxonomy): domain Eukaryota; kingdom Metazoa; phylum Arthropoda; class Insecta; order Lepidoptera; family Noctuidae; genus Aporophyla; species Aporophyla lueneburgensis. The sequence goes on along the minus strand of OW028746.1, from coordinate 10,719,646 downwards.
TTTTGGAAAAAGAATTCCATGTTTTTAAAATAAAATTAATTTGAAATTAGAATTCTTAGACAAACAAAAATTATTTTGATTTGAAATGGCCAGTACTGCAGAACGGCAATTTCATAGGTAAAGACCAAATATTTCAGTTTATGATTTTACCAGTCAATTACCGTAATTACAGACACAATTAATTAACCATTGTGTCTATACCAAATGTGGTATCTCAGGGACTTAGAGGTTAAACTCGCTCGCTCTTCTCATCCTACGTAACCTATTAATTGCCTACTTCTTATCAAATAGTTCTGTGACCAATTTCCCAGCATTATTAAATAACTGGGACCTTATTCTCAGGAGATGTACCTTCCTAAAAATATTCTTCAGTACTCATGTTGACCCCCCTCCCAAAATGTTATGCTGCGACCGCACCTTTACTGGTAACCTGTGTGCATGTGTGACCAGATGTATGAATTTAAACGAGACATAAAGAGTATAAGGATCGTAGCAGGTGGTATTCTGTAGTTTCTGTCTACTCCCATGGGAAAAAGCAAGCACATTGCCTATAAAAAAAACAAGAATGAGTCTTCCAAGACATGAGATACGGTAGATATCTACCTAAAAGAAATTAAAAAGCTCGTTTTGTCCTCCAAGTAATTTCAATAAAACTTACTGAAACCCATAAGGGGTATTGGTATGAACGCAACGCGAGTTTTTCAGTTCCTACCCCGGGGTGACACGCTCCATAGCGTTGGTATAGAAACTATAAGTAGTGAGAATATTTCAGCGTCAGTACTGTGAGAAGGTTCATGGACTTCTTTTTATCAAAGTTTAATAAATTCTGGCGAAAACGGCCTGAGAACTCCATGTAGCATTCTAGTTTTACTCTTGATCAAACTATACCTAATATGACGATGATAAGTTGTAGCGTGGCCGGAACTGTAACTCGATTCGTCTACAGTAGGCCTCCCAATACGATTTCAAGTGCGCAGTGGAAGAGTTATAATCGTGGGGCTCTAATTTGTATCCGCACTCCCTGCAGTCAACGAGGTCGTGTTACCCCGCGCTATCCTCCCCCCTGGGAGCTACTCTGCTACCCTTGTTTGTGATGCGTCTCCGCACGGTTATGCAGCTGTTGTTTGTCTGCGCACCGTCTGCGCACAGGCCAGGTGAATTTGTCACTGGTCTTGGCCAAGAGCAAGGTGGCCCCCCTCCGGACGACACTGACCATCCCTAAGTTGAATTGTCAGGGGCGGCGCGTCTTGTGCGTCTATTGAACCACGCTCTGCTACCAAAATGTACGCTGCCAGGCTAGGCCTCCCAATACGATTTCAAGTGCGCAGTGGAAGAGTTATAATCGTGGGGCTCTAGAGACAAGAGTGGCTAGCGTACTGTCCGCCGTACGCGGAGCAGACAATACAAGTACAAGGTACAATATACAAACAAAAGCACTTACCTCATGGTTGAAGGACACTGCTCTGGTGCCAACCTGGAGATATGTATGTAAGTGAGTGTATGTGTATCGTGTCGTGACGTTATGAGTATTCTTCAGGTTAGATTCCGCTTCCAATTAGGCTGGAGGAGGTCACAGCATGCGGTCTTCAAATCACTCATGCACAATAGCGTCACTTTGGTTTGACCTTCAAACTATTTATCCAAAATATGTCCAAAACCCGTGTTATCAAACGTCAAATTAGGGGTTATCAACAATCAAACAACTGGATCACGACTAATTGTCACAAGCGGATCGATTTTAAGGGATTAATTTCAACAAACGCGTCGCGGGGTTTCAACAGGCGACCGACCTATTTTAGCGGCAAATCAAGAGAGCGCTGTCAAGTGTCAACGTCAAAAAATGACAAGTCAGATGTCACTTCATTACACGCGCATTCCATTAGGCGCACAGATAATAAACGGTACGCAACATCTACCCCCCCCGGACGGGCCTTCCCGTCCGCTAATCACTTGGCAATCCCGACAAGGTTGCGTTTTATCAGTCCACCTGACGCGCTGCTGGAGGATGTGCAAATACTCCAAGCTCCAACGCTTCCAAAAACTCTGAGCGAGCTGCTGCACCAACTGAAACCGCGATAGCCAATTTTGGCTCACATCGACAAAAGGGTGCTCCGGCAGGGCGGCAAGTGGCTGTCAAATCAAAAAATGGCCCGGGGTCAGGGCCTCCAAGACGTTCGGGTCCGAAGACAGCGGGCACAATGGACGCGAGTTCAACACAGCTTCAATGCGGCAAAATACCGTAGCTAACTCCTTAAAGGTGGGAACGGTGTCTCCCAACAATCTGCGCCAGAGTCCCTAACCGCCTTCACCGCGGCCTCAAAATACCCCCCCAATGGGGGCAGGCTGGCGGAACAAAACAACAACAAACAACAAAAACAACAAAAACAACAACAACAACCACCAAACAACAACAACAACCAAACAACAACAACAACAATTTATCCAAATGGCCCTCCTTAGGCAACAAAAGGGGGTGACGGACCCCATAAGGAAGGCTAGAGTGACTCAACCGTCAACAACCAAACAACAAAAGACCCGTATCGTCCAAAAAGGGGTTCAATTTAATAACGGCTCCCGACAATATCCAAAACTCTCGCTGCAGAATGGCCAACAGCGCATTGCAACCGGCATGCGAGTTCTTAATGTGACGATCAGTCACCAACAATTCAACAACAAAACAACAATTCAACAATTTGTCGAGGGAGCTTTATCGACTCAACAAAACTCAGGGTCCTTTGTTCCAACAACGAGCACCTTGAGCCCGGGCAAAGGACCCGACATCAAGACTGGCGATCGAGGCCAATCATCCTCGGGGTGAGTCAGCCAGTCTGGACCCCACCATAGGGGGCAAGCAAACAAGCGGGGTGCCATGCACCCACGTGAGGCCACGGCGCCTGGGTTCAAATCTCCAGGCAAGTGCCTCCAAATCAAAGGCGTATCAAATTTTTGAATCTGGGACACTCGGTACGCAACAAAGACCTCCAAAGAGTGGACGGACGTCTTCAACCAACACAAACCAATTTGACTGTCCGTCCAGGCGTAAGAAGCCCGAATGTCCACAGTTCCACCCAAAGTGTGAGCAACGTGGTTCAATAGACGCACAAGACGCGCCGCCCCTGACAATTCAACTTAGGGATGGTCAGTGTCGTCCGGAGGGGGGCCACCTTGCTCTTGGCCAAGACCAGTGACAAATTCACCTGGCCTGTGCGCAGACGGTGCGCAGACAAACAACAGCTGCATAACCGTGCGGAGACGCATCACAAACAAGGGTAGCAGAGTAGCTCCCAGGGGGGAGGATAGCGCGGGGTAACACGACCTCGTTGACTGCAGGGAGTGCGGATAAAAATTGGAGCCACTCTTCCAACAGGGTTTCCCAAATTGGCTCGGGCCCAGCCAAGTCCCGCAGTCCAAAGGCGCTCAAGAAAACAATTTCGCCCAAAACAATACAAACAAAACAACAAAACAATAGACAAAAGGCAACCCTGGGCTCCCGTGTCCAAAATGGCACGGACCACAACAGAGTCCCCCGTGGGCCCCCAGACCTGACCGATGCCGTTGGCAACAAACCGTGTCGATCTGAGGGGTACCTTAGCGGGGCAGGCGCCAATGTCCTAACAATGTCTGGGCGGCGACCGATCGCCACACCCAGACCCAAGTCTTTCCCGACGAGGATGGAGTTCAAACTCCTCGTCCACGCGGTGTCCCGAGCCACGCGCCATCGCTGGAAGGGCATATCCCACCGGATGCCCGAATGGCGGGGGGCGTGACTCCAACCGGGGACGTTCCGCCAATGGAGGGGAGGGAAGGCGGTGCTGGTCTGGCCAGCGCTGCCTAGCAACAACTGCGTAATCGCCTTTACGCGGGGAGACCAAATGGCGGTCGCGCGGCTCCCGATCAACTTGCGCGGGGGGTGGAGTGCGGCGCTCAAAATTGCGGGCCTCTCCCCGGTTCTGAACCGGCGAGGCAGAAGCCCGGTGACCAACTCCATGGTACCCCCCCGTACGCGAACCTTCATCAGAGGCTGGTCTGCCAGCGTGGTTCGCGTTAGCGCACAATATGTCCAAATGGGACCCCCCACAAATTCTACAAGGGCGGGGGTTGGGGCAGTCCCGATGGAAGTGAGCCCCCAAACAAGAGAAGCACATGCGGCGTGCATTGGCAATTCGGCGGCGGGCACTCACATGCAATTTCAAAAAGGCCGCGCAAGTTGCCATGCCATGCCCCGTGTCCCTACAAAACTCACAACCAGGACGACTCTGGGTGCAAGCAAAACGAGCGGCGGGGCGACCATCAACAGGCCCGCGAGCCCTAGTCCGTCCCTGGTCTCGTGGCCGGGAAGACGGCTGGCATGACTCAGTGGCAACGCCAGAGTTGTCCACAAACCGACACTCATCCTCCAAAAATTGGACGAGGTCATCAAATGGGGGGAGATGTGTGACACTATCCCCACCATACTTTTGCTCGAAACGAGCCCTCAAATCGGCAGGAAGCCGTTGCAGCACAACGTGCACCAAAGGGTAAGACCATTGGTCCACCGGCAAGTCCAATTGCTTTAAAGCGTTGGTCGCTGCCACCAACGGGTTCAACAGGTCAGTACGCAATGCTGACAATCCAGTAAGGACTGGTAACCCCAAAATCAATTCAATGTGAACGTCAGCCAAACAACGTTTATTTTGGTACCGCCGGGTGAGTAAGTCCACAGCGGTAGGGTAGGCTGAGTCAGTCAAAGACAGATGCTGCACCAAGGCTCGGGCCTCACCTTCCAAGACAGACAACAAATAGGCCAACTTTTGGGCGGGTCTGAGGTCCGAGCGTGCATCAACCAAACTTTCAAACAGGTTTTGGAAACTTAACCACTGGTCCAAGCGACCGTTAAAGTGTGGCAGTTCCAAGGTAGGCAGTCTACTCAATAGTCCGGGACCTGAAACAACCGAGGTCTCCGGTTTGACCTGGACAGGTGTCCGGCTCTCCAATATTTCCTGAACACGTTGACCAATGACATCCCCCAGGTTCAAGATCTGGTCGTAGTCAGCAAGGACCTTGTCACGTGCTGCTTGGTCCAGCACTTCCAAATCCACTTCACAAATGTACTGGTTGTAGCGGGTGAGCAGAGCATCAACGTTGCCGAGTCTCAAGTTCAACTGCTCGAACCGAGCAAGAGTGATCCCCTCAAGATCCTGGCGCTCAGCGGTCGCTGCAGCTGAAGCGAACCACCGCAGCTGTGTGGTCAATCCACTGATTGCCTCTCTCACCGCTTTGTATGCCATTGCACAAACAATACAATTCAATATACCAAACAAAATAATTAAGTAACAAAGTTCAAACAATAAATAACAAGGAAATCCAACGCAAACAATCAAATAAAATAAACCAAGCAAAAGGTAATTAAGTAACAAAGTTCAAAGAATCAATTTACAAAGTAACTACAAACAATTGGTTTCAATCCAAACTGACTAATCAGCAACTCAAGAAATAACAATATATTAGTTTCAATTCAATTCAACAATAAACTTTTATTTTAATTCAAACCCAATATCAACGTTCAAAATTCTATTTCATATTCAATTCAAATATTCAAATTCTATCCAATTCCAAATGTATAGTTCACAAACCACTTTGTTAATGGTAAAACAATAATAATCCTTTATTCCAACTCAAAACAATGGTAATACTCAAAAATGCCAATTTCAAATATTAATTTTCTCAAACAACCATATCAATGGTACAAACTCAATATTTTAATGTCTTCCTGACATTCAATACAACACAGATCAGACACAAAAAGGGGCTACAACAAGGGGCTGCAACACAGCCCAATCCAATCCACTTTATTAGCCCGGCTGACCTTGGCAACATCAGGTTACCCGTCTCAATAAATTTAAACAAATTATTTCAAATACCAATTAATTACCATTAACAAACATTTACAGCGAATTACTACTTCCCTTATAGAGACTGCCAAGTAATTAGCCTACTGTAAAATACCAATTTGGTGGTTATGTCTTATAACCACGCTCTGCTACCAAAATGTACGTTGCCAGGCTAGGCCTCCCAATACGATTTCAAGTGCGCAGTGGAAGAGTTATAATCGTGGGGCTCTAGAGACAAGAGTGGCTAGCGTACTGTCCGCCGTACGCGGAGCAGACAATACAAGTACAAGGTACAATATACAAACAAAAGCACTTACCTCATGGTTGAAGGACACTGCTCTGGTGCCAACCTGGAGATATGTATGTAAGTGAGTGTATGTGTATCGTGTCGTGACGTTATGAGTATTCTTCAGGTTAGATTCCGCTTCCAATTAGGCTGGAGGAGGTCACAGCATGCGGTCTTCAAATCACTCATTCACAATAGCGTCACTTTGGTTTGACCTTCAAACTATTTATCCAAAATATGTCCAAAACCCGTGTTATCAAACGTCAAATTAGGGGTTATCAACAATCAAACAACTGGATCACGACTAATTGTCACAAGCGGATCGATTTTAAGGGATTAATTTCAACAAACGCGTCGCGGGGTTTCAACAGGCGACCGACCTATTTTAGCGGCAAATCAAGAGAGCGCTGTCAAGTGTCAACGTCAAAAAATGACAAGTCAGATGTCACTTCGTTACACGCGCATTCCATTAGGCGCACAGATAATAAACGGTACGCAACACTATTATTACACTACACATAACAACACGCCTAGTTTTCCCGAAGGGTTGCGCAGACATGTACCTATAGTTCACCCACATTTCGAAAGTTATGTTAAACCGGACACTAATCCAGACCACGAGCTGTTATAATACTACACTAGCTTCTGCCCGCGACTTCGTCCGCGTCAAATTTTTGCTCCCCTGACCCTTCCCGTCGCATCGATTTGCCTGCTAGTTTTCGTCCACTTTTCGTTGCTGCTCGGTCGTTTTGAGTTATAGTGAGTCAACCTTAAAAGATAGACATATGCTCTCGCGGACTTTTTTTTAGAACTTTTTAAAGGGAACAATTCCGTCATACACGATTTTTGCGTTACTTTAACCGTTTACGCAGCGCACGCAACGGAAACTTTCAAAAGGAATAAATTTTCCCCGTTTTTGCAACATTTTTCATTACTGCTCCGTTCCTCTTAGTTGTAGCGTGATGTTATATAGCCTATAGCCTCCCTCGATAAAAAGCTACCCAAAACTAAAAGAATTTTTCAATTCGGACCAGTAGTTCCTGAGATTAGCGCGTTCAATCAAACAAACAAACAAACAAACTCTTCAGCTTTATTATATTAGTATATAGATGCCTTCTAATATGCTTATCTTGTTATCAACTCTTCAAAATCATAGGAAATATGAAGAAACAAATGGGTATGCTCATGTGCAGTGCAGACTAATATGTAAACATTAACAGCGTATACGAAGAGTTTCTGAAATCCGATTGTATGCACAGGAAACGAATCCCGACTCCCGAGTGATTCTAACTATCCTAACGATGCCAATAAGTCTGCATTAGTCTGGTAAAGAGATAAACATTCTGCTGGAGACTTAACTAACAGGATTTTCTGAGCACATGTGTGTTATCATCTGGCACTGAATCAATTTTGACGTGGCCTGTCCACAAATCCGTAGTTGAGAGTCACCACTTTAATTCGCAATCGCAGTCCTGACTCGAATTTGTGAATTTACTCCGGAGATCACTATTTCATAAGGTCCCGCGTCGAAACCATATTACAAATGAATACTATTATAATCCATTACCCTTATTTGACAGCTACAACTTGAGGTAATGCGGGAAATGAAATATAGCCGAAGAAAGTTTTGAAATATACGCGAGTGTGTAACTATTAAACAGTGACATGGAACTACTTTCACGCATTATTGCCACTTTTATTTAAGGCATGTCTTATGTTTCCCGAAATACATTTATCTAGTACCTACCTACTTACCCCACATTTCGTAGAAAAAGTTTGAAGGACATTACTTTTGCGGAAATCAGAAACAACAATACTACAGCGATAGAGATATTGTAGTAGGTTTAAGTGATGTATTCCTGATTGCTGATGCTCTGTGTAAGCACGAATGCGCCGATTTTTCAAAGAGCTTGCATCCGACTGCGTTAATTTTACTTCCATACTCTTTCTGACGTCCTGATAGCGTAGGGGTCAGCACCAGTTAGGTATTACCAGCGACACCTTTCGGGTCACTTACAATCCGCCGTTGACGAACCCATCGAATGCACTATATTTACTTACTTTATGTTTCAGGAATTCTACACGACGCAATGTTGCCTTTGTGCCTACAATATTCACATCACCGCGTGACACATAATATTCTGTGCTCCGTTCCTTTGTTGTTTAATATAAACCCACACAGCGACACGGTAAACGTGTTATTTAAAACTCCATTAAGAATGGCTAGCGCAGCTGAAGCGATTAAAGCCCAACTGTACGTACTCGCACACTCCACCTCCTCCCAGTCTAAATTATGGACCTTTTGAATACGCCATAGCCGAGTAAAACGAGCTCACTTACCTGGACATAATATATTTGCTCTATCGCTAAGCAAAATGTTAGTAGGAAATGGTGTGACTTTCTTAAGAAATTGTAAAGCTATTTAAATAAGACGTAGTTACCTAAGTAACCTGCTCGTTATTTTTACTTTGCATTGTTGTTGTACACAAAAGTTAAGACTGTATTTCTGTAACAGTTCGCCTTACTTCTGACAACTCTAATCCTTCGAAGATTCAAAGTTTGTCCGAAGGGTAGCTGTTCTGTTATCAATCATAGATGTTGTCCGATAAAGTTAAATATCCAGCTTAAAGTACCCATTCATCATAATTAGAGGTAGCAATTCTCACTTTCCATAATATATTTTTTGTAGAAATAGCTTTACTAATTTATTCAATGAACTGAAATAATTTATTGTAATTACCGACATACATACTTAACTGTATAAAAGTTTTTATTTTTAACTTTTAGTTATGGTAGAAACTCCGCACTAATCTAATCGCATTATTCGTTCATTTGTCGCGCAAATATTTAATGCAAATTTAAGACTCATATGGTTTTCACATGGACCCCACTGTCCGAATGGAACCAAATTAAACTGGGACCATTTGGGAAGCACCAGCTTTCAAATAAAAAAGAATCATCAAAATCGGTTCACCCAGTCAAAAATTATGAGGTAACAAACATAAAAAAATATTAAAAAAATACAGTCGAATTGATAACCTCCTCCTTTTTTTGAAGTCGGTTAAAAAGGGCACTCGCCGCTCTGTCCCGTGTGCTCCACGTGCTCGTATCTGCTAAATAAGCTCGTTCCGTCTGGCAATGCCATTGTGATTGGGAGTTTGCATTGGATGCAATTTATTTTTAGTATCGTGAGACAAAACTGGCTGAAAATGAAACAGGAAATAACTTGGCGACGTATGTCCTAGTAATTACTTCGCAGGTCTCGCTCCAGCTTTTTGTTTTGTGCTCATGAGAGTTTCGGCGCGAAACTGTCACCGTTCAGCTGGCTTTTCCTCTACTGTTTCGGAATTTATTCCAATTGAATTTAATTCGTGACTGAAAAAACAGTGACTATTCACACTCGCGTACTTATCTTCGTGCCTGTGGCACATACGGGTTCCGATTAAATTTCGGTTAAACTTGGCAGATAATTTCCTACAAATTCTGTTCTAGTTTTCAATATCTGTAGATATAAATAGTGCCTACTAAAGCGTGGTGAAAAAGGTCTGTGTATTAATTAAAACCCTGGCACCATGTCAACTGCCAAAAAGAGTCAGAATTCCGACTTCCTGGAATTTAAGGTTCGTCGTCTATTTAAGATGAAAAGGATGTGACCTTTACCGATCACAGGATGTAGAAAATAATATGTGTCTATTTTCGATAATTGAGGAAGCTACGCAATGTTACGCGTCCTGTCATTTCTGTATGCCTGGTAGACATGCCCGTAAGTTGTCCTGTATTAATAATTAAGCAGGGTCTAGTAATGTTGTGTATTAAGAAAAATAAAGGATAATAATGTGGTTGTATGTACTTTTACCCACCCCCACCTATAATAATATTTTTTTTATTGTTTTTAAAGAGTCTTCTACCCATTGCCAACATGAGTGAATTAATGCACAGATTAAGCTAATGAGGTTATAGGTAAATTATTATCTGAAAAGATATTTCCAATTCCTCATCGACTGCTGACCCATAAGCGCCAGTTCAGACAGAAAGGAACAAGGCACGAGCAATTTATTGGCCCCATTAAAAGTAGGACCGTGTTACCATAGCGTAAATTAGATAATTGTATGAATATCGACAGATTATCATCTCGCATGCTTGCGATTCAGTTTCTCTCGGTTCAGATGGCGGCTAGAGAAAGCATGAGCCTGTACGAGGATTTTTCCATTCAGTATGAACTGACTTTAACGGTTCGTGACAGCTTAAACCAGGAGCGCCAGGTCTAGGCAAGGAATCAACTAAAGGTTGGCATGACACAATTATGGATAGTAATATTAAAATATTATTTAAGAAGGTACTTAGGCCAGCATGGATTAGGTACCTATTAATACCCGCCCCGTAATAGCTAGAACTACGTCACAAAAGTTATCATTCAATGATCGCTAATTTGACCTCAATCCATTCTTGGTTTTTACCAAAAAGTTAGCCATATTACAGAACCAATACAGTATGACGCGTGGGTGAATATACAATTTTGCCAGATATTATTCAAGCTGAGGTTACAGGTTTCACGTCCGTCTTTCACTAGTCCGCCGCCCCCACAAAGGCTCTATTTATAACCCCTATCAGGTTCTTAATGATGTCACTTGTGTACATCCTTTACACTCAACAAAAAACAATTTATTTGCCAGAAATATAGGCCACAAAATATTAAACAAACCATTACCGCTACTAAGAAATTAATAAAGACTAATCTGAGATTATTATGATGACTCTCCTTAAGGAAATATTAATATTTCCCAAGTACTTACACTTAATATTCTCGTTCATAAAGGGAAATTTCGAAGTGCTAATCTCTTTCATCTTTTAACTTTAAGTATCTACATAGTTTGTTTTTACTTCATTACCTACTGTTGCTACGCGGCCTATGGCGTAGGCGTAAATATAGTGCGTAGCCAACAAGAGAATAAAAACAAATGAATTTCGCCTGAGTTTTCCTTAATCTTGGTAAAATGAAGGTACCGCGGGCAAAAGCAAAATAAATTATATTAATTCAAATAAATTACTTCCTCTACGCAACACTACTCAAGATATTCGTAGGTAGGAATTACCTACACGGTAATTAAGTACAACACTAGCTTGCGAGTTTGCACCCGAGTATATACCAATATGACTTATAATACCAGTGGTACTGACTGTGGTGGGTAAACAGGTAGAAACCAGAGTGGTAATCAATCTTCGTTCCTTTTTTAATGTAGATGAGGCCTTAATTGTCCTGCAGTGGGCCAACAAAACCAGCCTTTATTATATTATCATTACGCACGGTAAAATGCGAAATTAAATTCGTATCATCAGAATGTATATTATAATGCATTTAATTCATAGAAACATTTCAATTAGCGATGCACACTGCATGGCTATTAAGTATATTATCGCATGTGTTAACGACACATGTTGGTTTATATTTATGGGACAATTTAAATTAAAATATTTCGGTGATAATAACGGAACGATTTTGTTCCGTTTTAATTTGTTTATAGGACAATATTGACACAGCACAGATATTGATGGGAGCCTTGGCGGCAGCTCGGCTGAATAGCTTGCATTTGCCCGGTCGAAAGGCCGCTCGGGAAGCAAGCATTGTCAGACGAAACGTAAATTTGGTACCTACCTGACAGGCCTGTTGGTCTAGTGGTTAGTGACCCTGACTGCTATGCCGGAGGTCGTGGGTTCGATTCCCACCCAGGACAAATGTTTGTGTGATGAGCACGATCATTTGTTCTGTGTCTGGGTGTAATTTATCTATAATATGTATGTATTTAGAAATATACAAGTATGTTTATCAGTTGTCTAGTACCCATAACACAAGCTCTGCTTAGCTTGGGACTAGATGGCGTTGTGTGATAGTTGTGGAATATTATTATTATTATTATTATTACCTATAGCCTGCAGTAACCTCGGTCACAAAAAAGGGAAAGTAAAAAAGAACTTTGGTAACAAACATCCATATTTTAACGAGATATTACAGTCGAAACTTTCTATAAACATATCCCTGTTGTGATTTAAACAATGATAGCTTGGACTCTCGACAATAATGTAGCTAAAATTAGTCACTTTATTCCCAGAATTTAATGTTTAAACTTTTTAGTCATTTCTATTGTTATTAGGTATAATTCATTGACTTTTAAAATAAGCACTTTTTGCTTTCGTTAGTGGAATAATTCACTAATCTTCACTTAGAGACGTCATAAGCCAATCAAATGCACTGTTATATCACCCGTCTTTAGATAAACAAGAAGCGTCACCCGTAATTAATTACACTAGTCCGTGAAAGAGGAGTTTGATGCGTGGATAATCAAATCAAAATGTGTTAGTTCCGTAATGATGGAATTTATTGATTGATTTTGTTGTATATTTCTTTAAAAATGTGAGCGAGTCTCAAGCTCTATCCATACCTAAGCAATTACCTATTGTTCACGACTGATAGTTGTAGTGTTGTTGTTTAGTCGTTCCGTATTTCAGCCATTGCGACCAATCTTAACGGAGACTAGCCTTCGGCGTGTTAGATATTATATTGCACAAGTGTGTGCACAGACACACTATGCACTCTCTCTTCCCTTATTGTCATAATCCCATGGGACGGTACGTAATCCGACACGACTGGACAGAGATCAGGCGTAGGACCAATGGCTTAACATGTTTCGCGAGGCACGGGGGTATCACACCGCCAATTTCCAAACTAAGGGCTACTAAGACTGCTGCTCGACGAGGTGGGCAAGCTCTTTGAAAGAGTGATTGCAGACCGCCTCGTCGGGTGGCTGGTGCGAGTGGGGCCGGACTTGTCGGACGGCCAGTACGGCTTCCGCAAGGGGCGCTCAACGGTGGACGCCATCATGCGCGTGCGAGCCCTCACGACGGGGGATGCAGTGGCCCGGGGTGGGGTCGTCTTGGCGGTGTCTCTTGACATCGCCAATGCCTTCAACACCCTACCCTGGAGTTGCATTAGGGAGGCACTCCGGTATCACCGGATGCCGACCTACCTCTGCCGCGTGGTCGAGGCCTATCTGACGGATAGGGCCGTTATCTACCCCGGTCACCAGGGAGAGTGGAACCGGCGAGAGATGTCGTGCGGTGTCCCACAGGGATCGGTCCTGGGGCCGCATCTGTGGGACATCGGTTACGACTGGGTGCTGCGCGCCGACCTCCCTAGCGGCGTCAGCGTGGTTTGCTACGCTGACGACACGCTGGTCCTTGCGCAGGGGAGGTCGTACGAGGCGGCGGCCGAATTAATGACACGCGGGGTTGCGACAATCGTCGATAGAATCCGGCAATTGGGACTCGAGGTGGCATTGCACAAGTCCGAGGCCATGGGTTTTCATGGTCCTCGGAACGCGCCACCTGCGGGTTCCCAACTTACGGTAGGAGGGGTTCACATCGGCGTCGAGTCGACGATGAAGTACCTGGGACTTGTCCTCGACAGCCGGTGGAACTTCGTTGAGCATTTCCGACGTTTGGCTCCCAGACTGGAGCGGGCTGGGGCTGCACTAAAGCGGCTCCTGCCCAATCTGGGGGGTCCAAACGCCTCCTGCCGGAGGCTCTACACGGGGATCGTGCGGTCCATGGCCCTCTACGGGGCACCGGTGTGGGCACCCTCATTGAGGCTGCGCCCAGCGCGCCGGCTGTTTGCGGCCCAGAGGGTCATGGCCATCCGGTTAATCCGGGGATACCGCACGGTCTCGTGCGAGGCGGCGAGCCTCCTTGCCGGAGTGCCGCCATGGGATCTGGAGGCAAAGGTCCTCGCGCACATGTGGGAGTGGCGCGAGGAGGGGAAACGCCGGGGCGAAACTCCGCTGCCGCGACAAATCGTGGCACGGCGGACAGAGCTCCGGTGTGATCTCATGGCGACATGGCGGGTACGATTGTCGCAGCCCAGTGCTGGGCACGCCACAATTGCGGCGGTAAGTCCCCTCTTTGAGGAGTGGATAGAGAGGCGCCACGGCGTCCTCACCTTCCGTCTGACGCAGGTTCTCACCGGGCATGGGTGCTTCGGTGGGTTCCTGTTCAGGATAAAGCGGGAGGATACGTCCGGGTGTTTCCATTGCGAGGATCGTCTGGAGGACACGGTGGAGCATACGGTGGAGGTGTGCCCTGCCTGGGCGGAGCACCGCCGTGTCCTCGTGGAGGCGATCGGCGGCGGCGACCTCTCGCGTCCGGCCCTGGTGCGAGCCATGGTACGGAGCGAGAGGGAATGGGAAGCCGTCACCTCCTTCTGCGAAGCAGTGATGCTCGCGAAGGAGGAGGCGGGGCGCGTGAGGGAGTGGCAGTCTCTGCGCCCTCACGCCCCTAGCCGCCGCAGGAGGAGACGCCCCGGGCGTCGGGAGTCAATTGCGGACTCCCGGCCACCGTAGGCGCGAGCTTGCGGGTGGCGAGCAATGGGTGGCTCGCCGCCCGGTAAGGACCAGGCTCGGGTCGACGGCGCGCAGTGTTCCACGCGCGCCTCAAAGAGATGTCAGCAGCAGTGTAGGGGTCTACTAGGACCGATGCCTGCCGGGGTCGCGTGATTGTTCGAAAGAGATACCGTGACCCTGGCACATGGGCAACTGATGGAACACGGGTGGGTTTTAGTCAGTAAAAGTCTGACACGCCCTCCCGCTCCGCCCAGAGCGGGAGAAGTCATTTGATGATTTCCCATCCTGAAAAAAAAAAAAAAAAAAAAAAAGGGCTACTAAGACATTCCTAATGGAAAACCCCATTGACACTTAGCCCGACCTGGTAATCGAATCCATGTTAATAAGTTCAAAGTTTAGGGGATATACGAATGTGTAAACTCATACTCTAACCTAAATGTTAACTTGGTTTGTTCTGATTCAATTACAATAGCTGATAACCAGGCAAATACAGATTGCGGGCCGGTCAGGGGAATTCATAATGTACCTAATTGGTCACTGCGAAAGCACTTATATGGCCCCCGGATTCAGGTGACGCATATATACCGAATTAATACGCTTTGGATGCATACCTGTATTCCCAGTAATGGTACTAATTTTATTACAGATAATCATATTATTCGGCACTCTCCGAAGGGATGGATTGGCTTGTGTGTGTAGCACGAACATATTTCGCCAGTTATGCTGAAAAAGAAGCTAGATATCTGAGACTGGTCTCTAAGTCGCTACAGGCTGCTGTATTTGTAATGGAAAAACCAAATCACACTATGACCAACCCGGTCCTCAAAAATATTATAATAACAGACTTCAGAAGAAGTCAAAACAAATATAACACTATATTGTATAATTATGTAAGTGTATAAAGTTGTAGATTGTGTGATCGCATTGTTCTTCTAAACTACGCAACGAAATATCACGTGGTTTTCACCAGCCAAACATAGGTTCATATTATAATGAAGCAATCTTGAAAATCAAGTCTTGAAAACCGTTAGAAGCGCGGGCGGGTCGTCAGTTAAAATTAATCATATTCATATTAATACACAGCAGCGATTACTTCCTGCTAAATTTCCCACCCAATTTCTTGAAGGATGCAGTAACCACTAATAGTGCTTCGAAGCTACGACGACGCTACGACGCTACGTCAGGCTACGTGCTACAGGAGCGTAACCTATTTCGTAGTAACATATAACTCGTAGCGAAACGAAACCGCGCTCTTTAGAGTTAAGTATCCTGGAACTCATTCCGCTTATTCAAAAACAGTTTATATAAAACGTTTTAGAACTAAAATAATTACCACATAACATGATTCTGTAAAAGAGATATTTTTATAAGTACGCCACCATGACGCCATCCAATTATTGTCAGGAAAATTACGGTGGCGGCTTCTATATAGAGCGTTTTTAATATCGAGTAAGGAATATACTCTCAAACAAAAGAAAGATAAGACGCATTTTGTTGTTCGTCATCATCAAATATAAAAAAAACGATAAAACATGTGTCTGTGCCACGTTCCAACCAAAGCGTACGGTCGCGCGAATACGCGATCGTCGCGCTAATAATTACGTCACTCAATTCTCAAAACTGGTAGGCGACCTTTGTCGGCACGACCACACGTTCAGGTGCACTGAACAAAATGAAACTGACAATCGCTTTGGTTAGGAAGCGGTCTGTAGATCGTATAAGAAAAATAAAATAGCTGGACGTATTATACTTATACAGCGTGGCAGGGACAAAGATGCACAAATTGTTACATCTTTTTTTTTGGTTGGGAAATCATTAAATCATGTGTCCCGCTCTGGGTGGAGCGGAAGGGCGTGGCAGACCTTTACTGACTAAAACACACCCGTGTTCCTTCAGTTGCCTATATCAGAGTCACGGTAACTCTTTCGAACAAAATCTGCGATCCTGGCAGGACAACCTGTTACTTTAGATTCAGTACCTACATGATTCTGAACCTCCCTACGTATAAACTTATCGCCTATAATTAAAAAATTATGCTTGTTCAGTACCATAAAAAATCTGCGATATCTGAAATCATATACTGAACTATCTGTGCCCGCAGCTTCGCCCGCGTGGTGTTCGGAAATTATCTCACAAATTGTCACCCCTTTTCCACCTTTTAGGGGTTGAATTCTGAAAGAGCCTGAAACACTTCTTTACTCATTTATTAAAAGGAGTACTCCTGTGAAGTTTCGAATAAAATAGTTTAACTAATCTTGTTTCCCCATACAAACTTTCAAGCCCTTTTTAACCCCCTTAGGGGTTGAATTTTCAAAAACCCTAGGACACGTAATTGTTTATTTCTAATCGTCAACCTAAAAACAAAGTTTCAGGCTTCTAGCTCTTAAAATGACGGACTTCCATACAAAATTTTAACCTCTTTTTCACCCCTTTTTTTTTTTTTTTTTTTTTTTTCAGGATGGGAAATCATCAAATGACTTCTCCCGCTCTGGGCGGAGCGGGAGGGCGTGTCAGACTTTTACTGACTAAAACCCACCCGTGTTCCATCAGTTGCCCATGTGCCAGGGTCACGGTATCTCTTTCGAACAATCACGCGACCCCGGCAGGCATCGGTCCTAGTAGACCCCTACACTGCTGCTGACATCTCTTTGAGGCGCGCGTGGAACACTGCGCGCCGTCGACCCGAGCTTGGTCCTTACCGGGCGGCGAGCTACCCATTGCTCGCCACCCGCAAGCTCGCGCCTACGGTGGCCGGGAGTCCGCTATTGACTCCCGACGCCCGGGGCGTCTCCTCCTGCGGCGGCTAGGGACGTGAGGGCGCAGAGACTGCCACTCCCTCACGCGCCCCGCCTCCTCCTTCGCGAGCATTACTGCTTCGCAGAAGGAGGTGACGGCTTCCCATTCCCTCTCGCTCCGTACCATGGCTCGCACCAGGGCCGGACGCGAGAGGTCGCCGCCGCCGATCGCCTCCACGAGGACACGGCGGTGCTCCGCCCAAGCAGGGCACACCTCCACCGTATGCTCCACCGTGTCCTCCAGACGATCCTCGCAATGGAAACACCCGGACGTATCCTCCCGCTTTATCCTGAACAGGAACCCACCGAAGCACCCATGCCCGGTGAGAACCTGCGTCAGGCGGAAGGTGAGGACGCCGTGACGCCTCTCTATCCACTCCTCAAAGAGGGGACTTACCGCCGCAATTGTGGCGTGCCCATTTTTCACCCCTTAGGGGGCGATTTTAAAAAAAATCCTTTCTTAACGTATGCCTACGTCTTACAACTATCTATATGCCAAATTTCAGTGAAATATGTTCAATAGTTTCGGCTGTGCGTTGATAGATGAGTCAGTTAGGTTCGCCTTTTATATATTTAGATTCATAATAAAAGTGTGCGCATT
Source organism: Aporophyla lueneburgensis (assembly GCA_932294355.1). Lineage (NCBI taxonomy): Eukaryota > Metazoa > Arthropoda > Insecta > Lepidoptera > Noctuidae > Aporophyla > Aporophyla lueneburgensis. The sequence continues at coordinate 10,701,704 of OW028746.1, read as the reverse complement.
GAAGTCCTTGCTACCGTGTATTTTGCGAGACGATATTACGTCCAGCTCACATCGTCTTCAGCTTGCTAACTCTGCAAGTCTTTAAGTGTGTCGATGGCTCTAGTTTTCTCCCGGATAATTTTGAGGTAAATCGTTCAAAGAATCTTTACATAACTCCAAAGCTTACCAAGAACCGTTTTACTCAACAAGTTTTCCTTCCTGGAGATAGAAATACATGTCTTCTTTGAAATGATTTGTGGTATTACATTAATTGAGGCAATGTTATGTTGTTTTTAGAGTAAAACGACATTTCTTTGTCTGTAAAAAATTGTTGTCTGATCAGGCTGGTTCAATTCTTGTGTTTTTTTTTTCCAATCACAGTGACTCCTTTGTGTCAAAAAATCTATACTAATATTATAAAGCTGAAGAGTTTGTTTGTTTGATTGAACGCGCTAATCTCAGGAACTTCTGGTCCGAATTGAAAAAATATTTTTGTGTTGGGTAGCCTATTTATCGAGGGAGGCTATAGGCTATATAACATCACGTTACAACTAAGAGGAGCGGAGCAGTAATAAAAAATGTTGCAAAAACGGGGAAAATTTATTCCTTTTGAGAGTTTCTGTTGCGTACGCTGCGTAAACGGTTAAAGTAACGCAAAAATCATGTACTACGGAATTGTTCCTTTTAAAAAGTTCTAAATAAAAGTCCGCGAGAGCATATGTCTATCTTTTAAGGTTGACTCACTATAACTCAAAAGGAACGAGCAGCAACGAAAAGTGGACGAAAACTAGCAGGCAAATCGATGCGACGGGAAGGGTCAGGGGAGCAAAAATTTGACGCGAATGAAGTCGCGGGCAGAAGCTAGTTGTAAAATAAATGACCACGTTTGTTAATTTATTCATCTCTTTTAATTAATGTACATTATTATTTATTTTTCACGCATTTAAATCTTCCTAGCCTTTTCCCAACAATGTTAGGGGTAGTTTCCAGTCTGACGGGATGCATCTGAATACCAGTATTTTATATGGATCTGACCGATACAACCCGGAGTAGAGTGGATGTCAGACTTTGGGGCTTCTGACGACTCGTAACGACTATCAAAGATACATGAATGACAGCCGAGACCAACGGCTTAACGTGCTTTCCGAGGCACGAAGGAGCCTTGGTATGTAAAGAACCATTTTTACCCAACAGCGGCAAGATTAACCTGACCGATCAACCCGTGCAGCTGTTATTAGGAACTTAGCCGCGAGCTCCTTCATAAAAATATTTTTATACAATCAATAACGCGTCGAAAAACAAAAAAAGAAATCAGACGTAAATAAAAGTGGTTTTCACCAAAAGTAAAACTTTCCCTATTATGTTGAAAATGTGCCTGCTATCCAAATAAGCGTGGCCGAGGGCTATATTTCAGTACCTACTCATAAATTAAAAATAGCATTTCCATTAGCAAACTTATAAAAGTGCGAACATTTTCTTCATATTCGCCCAAAACTGGGTTTTAACTTAAACTGAGATGTCCAAGTTGAAATTATTTAAAAGAAGTACTTAGCACCGTGCTTAACATCTATACAAATAATATAAAATTAAAGTGTCTGTTTGTAATGTGAAAATTACAGTTTTACACCAATTACTTCATCTTCATCTTCCTGCCTTTGTTACATGTTACTTGGGATCGTCGCAACACGTTTTCTTCTCAAATACTCCCTTGTCAACCGCCAAGCTATTAGAGGAGAATAGTTTTTTTAATGCATATGAAAGTACTAGCTTCTGCCCGCGACTTCGTCCGCGTCAAATTTTTGCTCCCCTGACTCTTCCCATCCCTTCAAATTGAATACCAGTTTTCGTTCATTTTTTATTGCTGCTTCGCTCCTTTCGATCATAGCGTGATGTTGCCTATAGCCTTTCTCAATAAATAGGCTACCCAACACAAAAATAATTTTTCAATTCGGATCAGTAGGTAGTTCCTGAGATTACCGCATTCAACGAAACATCAAACTGTTCAGCTTTATAATATTAGTAAAGATATACGGGACTTATAACAAAAAAAAAAAAAACATTTTTAAATGTTTCTCTGTCTGTTCTTTCAGACTAATCTCCGAAACAGCTTGACAGATTTTGACGGGACCTTCACTGGCCGATAGCTACACTATAAAGAGTAACATAAGCTAGGCTTTTGTGTCGGTCACACGGTCCAGTGGGATAATTTCTGACAAACACGCGGCAGAAGCTGCGGGCACAGCTAGTAAAATATTTAAAAAAAAAATACTCTTCGTTTGCAGCAGTAATTACAAAAAGACTTCTCTTTTGTCGTAAAATATTTCAGGGAAATAAAGGATCAGCTAAAAAGAATCTAGTCTTCTCGAACACTAAATACTTACCGATATTTAGTTAGCGTAACGTATCAATTCCTGTAGACTTCGGCGGTATCATAATACGACTTAGGCCTCCCAAACATTAAGCGTGCGCGATCCTCGGGCGTGTGAGTAGCGCGAGCGCGCTGCGTGAGCGTCGCTCGCCCTGGCGTTTAACCCCCTTCAGTCAAGTCAGTCACAATTTGGACAATTTTCGTTTCAAAATCCACACTATCTACACTAATATTATAAATGCAAAGTAACTCTGTCTGTCTGTCTGCCTGTCTCGCTTTCCTGCTAAAACTACTGAACCGATTTAAATGAAATTTGGTACTCAGATAGTTTAGAGCCTGAGAAAGGACATAGGCTACTTTTTATTTCGTGACTTTGTCTGCGTCCGCGATAAACGACATTTACGCAGAAGCAGTCGCGGGCAGAAGCTAGTCTTTTATAAAGTGCTGATTTCTTCCCACACCTTTTTTTTGCAATACGATCACTATACTCCTTTGTAGTCCTGTCCCATATCGCAGGACGATTCTGTATTTCTAGGATAAAGGTTTCGATATTAATTTCACTCGGTGACTCTATTTTTAACGTGTGTCAACACAACACTGCCCACCATGTGACTGACCGAAACAGTAGCGGGCGAAGGGGTAAGAACGCGACTCGAGTGCCGCGCGCGCGCCGCAGGGCAGCTAAACGCGACGCTCACGCAGCGCGCTCGCGACGCGCGCGCGGCGCACGCGCTACTCACACGCCCGAGGATCGCGCACGCCTAATGTGGGGTCAGCCTTAGGGATTACATCAAGAGGAGTATTGGCACCTACCGCTGGATTAGTTCGATGGAGCCTCTAATCCGATTGCCAGGTGGCAATATTCTCTTTATTAGCAGACCCGTGTTTAGCAGTAGACGGGTAACATGAAGTAAGAATGATATGTGTTGACTACGTTGTCCTACATTTGTAATATCACGGCTTGTTTTTCCCAAAGGGTTGGGCAGAGCAGGCGTGGTCGCAGCCTAAGATTTTAGGGGGGGGGGGGGGGGGGGTCACCATGAATATTCGGTTTCGAGTGTTCGGTTTTGTTTATATTTTCAACCAAAAATAGGAGTTACATAGTCGATTTAGGCCAGGAATGCCCAGGTAATTATGAGATTTATAAATGCAAGAGCGAGCGAAGCGAGCTCGAAAATTTAAACAACCCGCCTGGTTTAGGTTCTGTTTTATTTATATTTTCAAACAGAAGCAGGAGCTACATAGTTGATTTATCCCAGGAAAGCCCAGGTAATCATGAGAAATATAATTGCAAGAGCAAGCGAAGCGACCTAGAAAATAAAGAGGAAAGCTCAAGTATCAAAAGAATGTAGAATGCAAGAGAGAGCGAAGCGAGCCTAATAAACTTTAGCACCCTACTTTGGTGCTAAAATTTTTCTTCTGACCATTATACAGAAAGAGAACTTGCTTTGTCGAGTTATGATGAAAAACGTAAACACGTTTTACAACTGCTTAGGTTTTGGAATCTAGCCTTATAATAATCATGAGCAACAGGAGTGCTGGCAGAATCGACAAATTGTAGTATCAAAAATGTAAATGTCAAAATTGCAAATTAAACTACCCAACCTATAAGATCTTCTCCTACCAAATAAAAGACTAGCTTTTGTCAGCGGTTTCGCTCTCATGAAGAAACTCCACTCGTACGTAGGGTTAGAAAGACTAGACCGTACGTACGGGTGCATTCGAGTTTCTAGATTTTACGCTACTTAATATTAGGTCTTTACCGTTCTGCAGTACTGGCCATTTCAAATCAAAATAATTTTTGTTTGTCTAAGAATTTTAATTTCAAATTAATTTTATTTAAAAAAAATGGAATTCTTTTTGCAAAAGTAGTCATTTTTTTATTGATTAGTGTTACATTTTCATCGCATTTCAATCTTTTACGTCATCATGGATACGTTAAAAATTCGAGTAATTATGGAATATGAGTACTGTCGTGGCAGCAACGTGGCACAAGCGGCACGCAACATCAATGACGTTTACGGAGCTAACACTACAAACCAACGCACCACCTGTTATTGGTTTGCTCGCTTCCGTTCTGGAAATTTCGACCTGAAAAATGAACCTCGCGGTCGTCCGAAGACTTTGGTCGACAATGACGAATTAAAGGCGATTGTGGAAGCTGAAGATACACAATCTACGGCTGAATTAGCAGCAGCTTTCGACGTTAGCGTCAAAACAATATTGGTCCATTTGCGTCAAATTGGCTAGGTAAAAAAGCTTGACAAATGGGTGCCCCACGAACTCAATGATCGCCAGCGCGAAGTACGCGTCGAGACGTGCCTTGCACTGCTCAACAGACACACAAATGAAGGAATTTTGAACCGCATTGTTACCTGCGATGAAAAATGGATTCTGTTTGATAACCGCAAGCGCTCAGCAAGTTGGTTGGATCCTGGTTCAGCACCTAAACAATGCCCTAAACGAAAACTTACCCCTAGAAAAGTGATGGTCACTGTTTGTTGGTCTAGCGCCGGTGTGATTCATCACAGCTTCTTAACAAACGGGGTGAGCATTACTGCAGATGTGTACTGTGAAGAACTGAACTCAATGATGGAGAAGCTGGCACATCTCCAACCAGCATTGGTCAATCGCTCGTCTCCGCTGCTCCTGCACGAGAACGCGCGACCTCATACTGCACAGCAGACGGTCTCCAAGTTGCAAGAACTGGAAGCACTCCGTCATCCGTCCTACTCACCGGACCTTGCGCCTACAGACTACTACTTTTTCCAGAATTTGGATAACTTCTTGGCGGGAAAAAAATTCAACACCCGAGAGGTAGTACAAAATGCATTTGAAGAATTTGTTGACTCTCCCGTCTAGCTGATTTTTTTAATTTCATGACCCCCTAGTACCCCCCTCCCCTCGGACCGTGCCTGGGGCAGAGATGTTCCTATAGTACACTCACATTTCGCCAGCTATGTTTAAGTCCCAGGTGGTGAACCTATTGCCATCAACCGGGCACAAATCCAGACTCCCGGGCTACTACTAAGAAATTTCAGAAAGAAAAATGTAATGTCTCTACCCGACCTGAGAATCGAACTCAGGACTTCATGCTCAATAGTAACACTTACGACTACGGGACACAAGGCCGTGAGGTAACACGAAGTAAGAATGACATGTCCGTTTCCACCGCGCGGCCAACTCTTAAAATTTGATGAAATTTTGCCAGGAATTAGTTGTAATTTGTTACAAAACACACCTCTTTTCCTGAATTTGTTACAAAAAAAACTAAGACGCTACGACCAAAAACAGTTGGCCGCTAGAACCGCCACTTGCCATAGTGATCGCCCGTGATTACACAGAAACTAAATAATGCAGATAAGCGAATGATACATCAAAAGAAAGGTCTTAATTTGTTGTATTTGTTACAAAAATAAAAATCTTCAAAATTTAAATATACAAAAAGTTATGCTATATTTAGTTTTTAGGTTAAGTGTAGGTACGTATCTCACCATAACATCAAATTAATAGAGGCTAATGTGTATGGACAATTAATTGCTAATTTGTTACAGCAAATAAACAAGAAAAATACTAGAAAATAGGTTCAATTTATTTTTTACAGTCGATTTTAGTTGGCCGCGCGGACGGCAATACCTATGCCTAAAATACACCTTAGACTTGTTACTCCAAAAAACTTCAAAACATCAAAGTTAATTAAAATCTAAACAACGCCGGACTAGTCCCATGAGTAAAAATATTTATAGAAAAGAAAAATGTAAATTCTAAACTGTAGAACTGAAATAACAAAAACTTTTTTCTAAAATAAAGACTGCAATTCCAATGTAGCGCACTCAGTTTTACTCACTGAACAACCGATTAGTATTAACATTGGAGATTTTTTTCTTAGTTAGTCTTATAGAATTTATACCAGGCACAAAAATAGATCACTATGTCATTTTTAAAATAAAATCACTATATTTTTAATCACGGGCGATCACTACGGCAAGTGGCGGTTCTAGCGGCCAACTGTTTTTGGTCGTAGCGTCTTAGTTTTTTTTGTGACAAATTCAGGAAAAGAGGTGTGTTTTGTAACAAATTACAACTAATTCCTGGCAAAATTTCATCAAATTTTAAGAGTTAGCCGTGCGGTGGAAACCGACGTAGAATGACGTATGTTGAGTAGTGAGAGTGCTAAGTTTGTATTTAATTTCAATTCATTAAAACATAGAACCTTACCCAAAAACCTACGTTTTATAGCATTTTTACTGTATATTTTATGATAAAGATAGAATCTAAATGTAATTCCATTTTCCATTCAATTAAACTAAGTAACAGTCGTTAAATGCTGAAGACGTGTCTTTACATATACCTACATAATTTAGAGGCCAGTGGAAACGGGAATTCTTCGAAAATAGCTGATAATGTATATTGAACAATGCTTCATAGATCTTGTTAATTATTCCTGACAGAGCAACGCGTCGAGATGCATCGGGGGCTAAACATTGACTGCTGGTATGTTGGGAAATTCTGTTTGCGTAAGGAAATATATTATCTATATATATAAAATTCAATGTCCTGAGTGACTGACTGACTGACTGACTGACTGATATATCAACGCACAACCTAAACCGCTGGACCTAGAGACATGAAATTTGGAGGGTGTGTTCTTTGTAAAGAGTAGGTATCCACTAAGAAAGGATTTTTTGAAATTCCACCCTTAAGAGGGTGAAATGGGGGGTTGAATTTTCTATGAAACTTTTTATTCTCTGGGTCGATTGACACAAAAATTGGAACACTTACTTTTCAAGTATAATTATGAGATACGTGTATCACAGTTTTTCCAAAATCATCCCTTTACTTAGTCAAATAGGGCTTCGAATATCCTACGTGGAATGGTAGACGTGCGAGGGAGCCCGGGAAGCGCATTGTCGTCACCGGTGTCCAATCTCAACCAAGGTAACGGGGATGTATCAAATATGTAACTGATATTAATATGAACTAACTAGCTGTTGTCCGGGACTTCTTCCGCGTAAATGTCGGTTATCGTGGACGGAGAAGAAATCTCGGAATAAAGATAGGCCTATGTCCTTTCCTGGGGTTCAAACTTACCCTGTACCGAATTTTATCTTTCGCAATATTTATTTCATAAAAATTATCTTGTGTTACTTCTAACACCTCTAAGAATATGAGGTGTACAAAGTTCCATGATGATCGGTTAAGTAGTTTTCGCGTGAAAGCGTAACAAACAAACTTAATATGTCATCATCATCATCATCAGCCTATAGCAGTCCACTGCTGGACATAGGCCTCCCCAATTGCGCGCCATTCAGCTCGATTTTCGGCAACTCTCATCCAGTTGCTGCCAGCCACCCTGCGAAGATCGTCGCTCCACCTAGCCTGAGGGCGTCCTACCTTACGTTTGCCGATTCGCGGTCTCCACTCAAGAACACGTATACCCCAACGGTCATCGGTTCGACGGCTAATATGGCCGGCCCACTGCCACTTCAGCTTGCTAATCCTATGAGCTATGTCGACAACTTTGGTTCTCTGCCGGATCACCTCATTTCGGATTCTGTCCCTCAGAGATACTCCAAGCATAGCTCGTTCCATAGCTCGCTGAGCGACTTTAAATTTGTGGACCAGCCGTACCGTGAGTGTCCACGTTTCGGCTCCGTAGGTCATAACAGGTAGGACGCACTGGTTGAAGACTTTCGTCTTTAAGCTCTGTGGAATACGCTCTGGAATAAACTTAATATGTATTAGTAGAGATATTTGCAAATTATAACAGCCGCACGGGTCGATCGTTCAGGTTAAGCTGCGCTTGCCGCGGTTGGTCCGTGGATCTTTACATAATAAGACCCTTCTGTGCCTTGGAAAGCACGTTAAGCCGTTGGTCCCGGCTGTCTTTCGTAGATCTTAGACCATCGTTACGAGTCGCCGAAAGCCCGAAAGTCTGACAACCAGTCTTACCAAGGGGTATCGTATTACCCAGTAACTGGGTTGTGGAGGTCAGGTAGGCAGACGCTCCATGTAAAATACTTGGACTCTGCTGCATCCGGCAAGACTGGAAACCGAACCCCAACATAGTTGGGAAAAGGATAGGCAGATGATGATGAAGTAATTACGTGTAAAAAAACGCGTTTGTTTCTGTATCAGATAAAATTGAATAACTACACTAACTATTCTTTAATACATACCTATGCAAATTTATAAGTAAAATCTAATTGGGCACATACCTACTATCATACTTTACGCACTAACATATAAATCTGTACGTTCAGTGAGCAATAGTGCGATTTGGTTTATGCATTAAAGTAAAACATAACGACCAAGCCACAATCATCAATTAAATTATTTTGAGATCGTTCGAAGGAGTTGAAAATAATTATAAATCAGTGGACTCGAGTGATAAACAATGATGACGCCATACATTACCCGGTTTAGTTTCATAACACATTGAAGCCTCTCGGTCTCTCAACTCACATATGTAGGTATAAAAATGTAGAGTTGGCGCCCAGTTATGTAGCTGCGTAATTTAAACCCGCCAAAATTATGCAATGACACCAGGTTGTGAGTGAAAATATTGCAAAGAAATGTTATCGAGGCAACTATACTGACACGTTGTTTCTGAGAGTAGTCTGTGTTTATTCCGAGGATTCCTCTAACGCCATCGAACTACCCCTTCGAGTTCAAAAGAGTACAGTTTCCCCTCAAAGTCTGCTTTGACGAGACCATACATAAATCTCAAGTCAAAACACTTAATTTAACAAAGGTAGACTTAAAGGAGAACTGATTTTCACACAACTGGTCAGTTATACGTGGCCTGCTCAAGAGTAAGCTCACGGAGCAGCCTGGTGATTCTAACTAATTCTCTGGTGAACCTGAAATAAAAACAAAAATTATTGTTTACAAAGAAATTCTACGGTAGGCACAGTACTTCGTAGTAAACAATATTAATTGTTAATTATCCACTTCTGGTTGTCTCTTAAATAAATCTTTTCACATACGCTTTGAGTTTTATTAAAACTCTACTACTCTCATCGCAGAGATTAGTTTAGTTTTACAGAGAACTTCATCCTATTTGCTTTGTTGGGGATATTGTCAGTTCGTATATTAAATTGAGAGGTAGTGAAAGAGCGTATGTTTTTTTCTAAAAAAAAAAGTAATTTATTTCTTGTAGGCCACGCGGGTAAAGCCGCGGGCAGAAGCTATTCAAAATAAACCAATTAAATAAACACATGCAAAAAAAAAAACATCTGTCCTAATTATATTACATGCATACGTGTCGAATTCATAAGGATGATGTTATATATATATATATCCTAAGGAACTCTTAAATTTATTCAACCCATCTGGTCTTTGTCTCACACACTTATCCTCAAAGTGGGTGCTCCAGTAATCTATACTATAATATTATAAAGCTGAAGAGTTTGTTTGTTTGTTTGATTGAACGCGCTAATCTCAGGAACTACTGGTCCGAATTGAAAAATTCTTTTTGTGTTAGGTAGCCTATTTATCGAGGGAGGCTATAAGTTATCGCTACAACTAAGAGGAGCGGAGCAGTAATGAAAAATGTTGCAAAAACGGGGAAAATTTATTCCTTTTGAGAGTTTCCGTTGCGTGCGCTGCGTAAACGGTTAAAGTAACGCAAAAACCATGTATGACGGAATTGTTCCTTTTAAAAAGTTCTAAAAAAAACTCAGCGAGAGCATATGTCTATCTTTTAAGGTTGACTCACTATAACTCAAAAAGTGCGAGCAGCAATGAAAAATGGACGAAAACTAGCAGGCAAATCGATGCGACGGGAAGGGTCAGGGGAGCAAAAATTTGACGCGGACGAAGTCGCGGGCAGAAGCTATAAGGTATATAAGCTCTGTCGGCACATCAGCGCTAACTAAATATCGGTAAGTAATTTGTGTTCGAGAAGACTAGATGCTTTTTAGCTGATCCTTTATTTCCCTGAAATCTTTTACGACAAAGGAGAAGTCTTTTTGTAATTACTGCTGCAAACGAAGAGTAATTAAAAAAAAAATATTTTACTAGATGTGTCTGCACCTTCTACCGCGTGTTTGTCAGAAATTATCCCACTGAACCGTGTTACCGGCACAAAGTTACTGGTACCTGCCATTATAGATACCTACTATAATTACCCAGATTTTAGAACAACTTATAGACCCGTAGATTTTAAAACGCAAGTCAGAGATTTTTTGTTAGTTACTGAAAGAGCGAAAAAAAGTAAAATGTGGTTATGGGCATTATATCATTAAAAAAAGACTTTAACCTCTAAGTCCCTGAGATACCACATTTGGTATAGACACAATGGTTTTTAATTGTGTCTGTAATTACGGTAATTGACTGGTTAAAATATATTTTAAAAAAAAAAACAGGGAACTGATAATAATGCTAAAACGCCCTCAGCTCAGAATAATGGTAGATGACAACACGAGGCATACCATACACTAAAATAACTAACATATAGTTCCCTATCCGTAGTGTGTGTAAGTAATAATGAATTAAGAAAGTAAAAAACAAATAAAATGTTTTGGCATGGCATATATGTATGTAGTGTGTGTTGTCTTGGAATTATTGAAAATAAAATAAATTTAATAATATACTTAAAATAAGAAGTCTATAAATAAAACGTGCCTACCTATATGGCTACGTTTGATTGCGTTGCTCTTTTTAATTTTCAATTAGTGTAGCGACAACTGACGAATAACAATTAAAGCTGTGAATTAAATACTGCCATTTGATCAGATATTCAAAAGTGCTTAGGTAGGAAGGAAGGAAGGGCAGATTTTTTCCGACGTCAGATAGTTTTTATCCGTTGAACAAAATTGATATCTGACGTCGACAATTCATAATTATTCCTTTGAAAACTCCGGCGCTGGAATAATTTGCCTAAATTGAAAAGGCTTTCTTATGTTATTCCGTACCAAGAGATCTAAGACGAAGTCACGGTCATATTTATTTTGTTTTAATTTTATTTTCCTTTAATGGCCAACCAAAAATCACTACATACATACATGTAATCACGCCTTTTTCCCATGAGGGGAGGCAGAAACCACGGAACGCCACCTGCTACGATCTCTACACACTCCTTTCTATCATTACAATTTTAATTTTAATCTAAGGTTATTTTAACGATGTCTAAGGTTTTCTCCGCATGCCACATAAACTCCATCCACTGCTGGACACGGTGGGCTTAGCGGAGGTCTAACCGATCGGTTATGTGCTTTCGGCACCCAGCGAATTCCTGCGGCCTTCACAAGGTCATTGGTTCACATTGTGGGAGACCTTCCAACTCTGCGTCTTCCGGTAGGTAGTCGCCACTCCAGATACTTTCGGACACATCACATCTGCCATCTGTTCTGCAAGCTATGTGCCTTGCTCACTATATGTAAAAAATAAGAACTAACAAATATCCTGGAATACCAGAGGTGTCGTGCTTATCAATGAGACAATACTGAAATATCTGACCTACACAGACAGCTATAATTACTAAAGGCCTCTTCAGACAGGCGCGACGCGACTCTTGTAGAACAATTTCCATGAAATGTTTATAAAAATTGTTCTGCGAAAGTCGTGTCGCGCCTGTTTGTGGAAGCCTTAACTCACCAATAAGCACCGTTCAAAGCCGAAAATAACCACTATAAGTACCTCTGCTAAGCGGCAGAAATTATTTAGTTACTAGGTATGTACTTCAAAAACCACTACTACTTCAACTAGACTTAAAAAATCTGGGAGCCAATTTCTTGTATCAAAAAACACAAAGATAATTATTAGATTTGTAAATTACTACGTGATTAGCTTCATCCTATTTCTTTCATACAGCCTGACACATCTGATCTGGGTAATGGTACAATGATTGATGAAGCCTTCAGTTTCTCGCAGATTGGATCAGTATCCCGGATACGCAAGCAAAAATGGCTACTTAGTTAATTTGTACAACTGACTGGCTCTGATTACATCGAATGTAATGTTATTATTTTCAGAACTTATTCGTTGTGTTAAACCGATTGTGAAAGTTCCTGTCCATTTATTGTGTAAACTGGCTTTATTTGTGAATAATAATCCTCGTATATTTCAAATAATTTCAGCAGTCAAAAATAATCCTTTAGGACGGACTATTTTATTTATTTATATATTCTTTATTGTACACCAAAAAATACTTAACAAAAAAATAATGAATACTGCAAAATATACAATGGGCGGCCTTATCTCTTTCTGCGATCTCTTCCAGGCAACCATTGTTACTGTGTAAAATAAATATCATCCATGTATCTATCTATTCTATCCGGATATATGGTCGGTTTTCCTTTCTAAAACTCACCCGCATTCCTTGAACTGCCTGTGCCAGGGCCACGGTAAGTGTTATGAACAAATACGCGAGCCTGGCGGGCATCGACCCTAGCCCCTTCAGTTTGCTGACATCTCTTCTTGATGCGCGCGTGGAACATAACGCGCTTTTGCGTCGACCTCGGCCTGGTCCTCAGCGGGCGGTGAGCTACCTATTGACTGCCGTTCGTAAGCCCACGACTACGGTGACCGGGAGTCTGCTATGAACCCCCGCTCCCGTTCAGCCGATTTGATGATTTCTCACCAAAAATAAATTTCGTCAGATTTAGTTGAACTTTAGTAAGAAACTGATGATTGTTTTACTTATCTTTTTAGGTGACTGTACCTAGTAAACCCTTTCCATAAATAGAATATTGAACGTTATTTTAAGAGTTACAGAACAGCCTTTATAATAACAATACAATTACACACATAACCATCAGGCTGTATATTATGTTTCTCAATTCAATAAAAATGTTAACCACATTTGGACCGATCCATTTCTGCGTTAAACGAGATAAAAATGAGATAAAATTATGTATATTATTCTCATTGTACGCTTGACAAATAAAATCCTCGGTCCCAAGGGCAAATCCGACTATTCGGTGCTAAGTTATTGGCCAATATCTTTCCATATATTCACGGCCCCTATATCGTTCGTTACAGCTTTGTTCCTTGTAGCTTTAATGTCAATAAAGTGTCTCGTTTGCGAACGTTTTCGTGTTGTAGCTTATTCGACGTGACACCCCCTATTATGTGGACGTCAGTGAAACTCTTAGCACGCCATATAACATCCCCGAGTTGGCAGACGTATACCTATACCTAGTAAACTCACATTTCGCCAGTTATGTTTAAATCCCATGCGAACCTATTGGCATAAACCGGGCACAAACCCAGACTCCAGGCATTCATGATGAAAATGTAGCCTAACCTGTGAATCGAACCCAGGACCTCATGCTTAGCAGAAGTGCTTGCGCCTACTAGTGACCGCTTGCAACGAGGCAATCACACTGTATCTCTGTGTTTTTCAGTCATTTTCATTCGCAACTCACTAGTCTTCCCTTCCCGTTCCAAACCCGTCGTTCCACTTCTATAATATTGGTAAGTGTTCCAGCATACACCTATAATGGAATCCTGATTTATCTACAAGCTCGTTTTCTGCAAGGCTTTAGTAAAAATTCTATCTCAATCCGCATTTAGGTGCATCAGCAACGTTCGGAATCACGGCGAAAAATTTCAGCCAATGTTCAAGTAAAGCTAAGACACACGAAGATATTCAAAAACATTTTCTTATTCCCAGAGTTTATTGTAAGTTCGTAGAGTAGTGAGCACATAGGTGCTAACCAAAGATTTGAATTCAAAACTTGAACAGACGCACACGTTCTTAGGAAAGTTGGGAAGTTGGTTCATACAAAGTAGTACCGGCCCACTTCGAAACTTTACACCATGCTAACTGGTTAAACGTTAGCAGATGTCTCGATAGAATAATTCATCCGCAGCCATTTATACGGATGAACTATTTTTATAGTAATTACCGCCACGTGTAACCGAAATTCAGCAGCAATTTCCTTATACAGAACATAAGGTATGTAATAACGTACCTATTCAATATAAGATATTGCTGCCAACCTCCAAATTACGGCTTCAAATATTTCTTAATTTCAATCGAAATTGATTATTCAATTGGTGAATTCGATAAACGTTTCCAGAACGACAAATAATTCTCCAATAAACACTGCTTAAACTCAATGAGGCAATAATTTAATTAAATTTGCATCCGAGTTATTTGCATAGGAATTTTACTAAGTCCTACAGTAGGTAACGTCAACACTGTTAAATAGTTTCATGATACGTTCTACTTAGTTTATGTTTTCTTACTTTTCCGCATTTTGAATAACTAGGGAACTGCATGCAGGTGTATTTAAAATGGCAAATAAAAGAAAATTATTTCAACACATGCAAGTTTCCAACAAGGTTGTCGAAAATTACTTTAAAGACAAGCTTTCCAAGCCACATAACAACCCAATTAAAGAAAAACACACTTCTTTCTTTTTGAAGCGGGAAAAATACTTCAAATCAAATCAAATCAAATCAAAAATATTTTTTTGCTAGAATATGGTATATAAGGTGTTACAGTAATTTAGTTTCAACATATCCTGCCATGACCCTGGCGTGCAAATGTCAATTACAATCAGCGGCAGCGATGTCAATTATTATTCTACTTTACAAATTCCAAATTAAAGATTCTATTGATTTATCTTCTAAATACTTAGTCCTTAATGGTATAATATTTTTTGTACAGCAATAGTTTGAATAGTAATTTTTTGAACAATGTCAGGGGTAAGTCTTGAAAACTATTTGGTAAATGAATGTAAATAATAATCGACATGCAGTATACATTTTTTTTTTAATAATTTTAGTTTTATTGGTAGCAGCTGAAGTCTATCTTTATGCCGTGTGCGGCTATTTGGCCTGATTGTGCTTGCTTCAAATAAATTATAATTGCTCTTAACAAAAATACAAGTTTCAAAAATATACAAACACGGCAAAGGTAGGATTTGAAATTTTTGAAATAGTGGCTTACAGCTATCTAAAAAGTGAGCTCCACAAATTGCTCGGACACATTTTTTTTGAGCTTTGAAAACTCTTTCAAAATCTACTGAGTTCCCCCATATTATAATACCGTATCTAAGTACTGATGATAGATAACCATGGTAAGCCAGCATTGCAGTATCATGGTTAACTTTTTGTTTAATTCTTTTCAACACATTTATCAATACTTTCTAGAGGTATACAACAATACACTCGTAGTTAACTGGATTCATAATTCGTGAAACTTCAAATTCACTATCCTTACACAATGCGCTCAAACCTGACTTTGTCAGTTCAGCAAAGGTTCAAGCTTAGGGTTTGCCAGCGAACAATAGAGCGTAGCATTCTTGGAAACAGTCAGGAACACAGTTCTTCGCATACAAATACAAACCACCAACGGCACAAAAAAGCAGCCAAGCTTAAGTGGGACTTGGCTAGACATGTTTGTCGACCGAGTCATGGGCCAAATCTACCACCATGTGAATCCCAGAAAACGTCCGGCGACACCAAGGCAGAACCAGATGAAGATAGGTAGGACAAGCGTGACCAACCTGACAGGTTTGGTCCAATAGCTCAAGACAGAAAGGAGTGGAAAGAACAAAAGGAGTCCTCCTTTTGTTCTTTCCACACCCTGCCCTGCAGTGTGACAACATCGGCTAAAAATAATAAAATAAATATTCGTGAAATCGACGATTAAACTTCAATCGATCATAAACTCATAATAAATATTTGAAGCGTAAAAAAGGAAAAGCTTATTGGAAAGTCACAAAACCATCTTTCGATTGACGATAAGTTGAAGAGTCCTTAGCATTTCGATCAAGTGGGTGTGTATCAATGGATATCCAATATCAACGACTTTACGACGGTTTTTACCTATTATTATTCACGATTCATCGTTCTCAGAGCATTGTCAAGTTACGATCCATACTTCTTCCATTATTAACTAGAATCTACCCGTGGCTTTTCCCAAGTGGATATCGGAAATTATCCCAAAGGAACGGGCTACAGAGACAAGAAATAGCCTATGTCCTTGCCCAGGATGTCATCTATCTCTTTGCCAAGTTTTATCGATATTCCTTCAGTGGTTTAGGCGTGAAAAGGCTTGAATTGGAATTCATGGGTTTCATTTTTTTAGTTGCGCGTTACCCTAATCCTTTTTTAAATTAAAAGACAGACAAAAATTGAAATAATTGTTTTTTTTTTTTTTGTTATAAGTACCGTAATATTCATATTATGTATTAAGTTAAGAGCTAATGTGACAATGCAAACAAACACTTATATTTTGGTTTATTTGTATGTTTAAAGGGAACTCTATCTGTATGTAACATTTTCATGGATAGCTGAACATAAAAGATAAAGTTTGAATGAGAAAATCCACGCAGATGACATCGTGGGCATAAGTAACACAACATAACTTAACGCTTTGTTTCCCCGAAGGGTTAGGCAGAGATGTACCTACCTATAGTACACACACATTTCACCTGTTATGTTTAAGTCCCAAGTCATAGGGGGCGAGCCTATTACCATCAACCGGGTACAAATCTAAACTGCGGGTTGCTACTAAGAAGTCAAACGCTTTAAACGCGCAAAAAAAATAAACACTTTACCCGGACCGGAAATCGAGCCTAGGATCTCATGCTTAGCAGTGGTGGTTGTATCCACTACACCAATGAGGCAGCTTGAAATCGATTAGATATATAATTATTGATTTCAAGTTGTACGGATATGAAATAAAAAAAAACTAAACAATATATTAATTTTAACCAAAACTATACACAAACTAAAATAAAGCGTCGAAAAATTCATCCGCATCGCTGTCGACCGGAAATGTACCCAAGAGACTGGCGGCATTACCACGCTGTATAGCAATGCTTAGCCGCTGGCCAGGATAAAAGCCAGCCCTGGGGTCACGAGAAGTGTCAACCAGCCGTTTTGAAATTTCTTTAAAGAGGCCACGAGCACTCTGACCCCACGGCCCGAGGGTTTCAACCCCAAACGGCTCGAAAATATAATTACCAATAAGGTTGCTATATTTTCGCCGCTTGAGGTTCTCTGCAGCCGCAGCGGCTATTAGATCTCGCCTATATTCCGAGGACAACAAAATCACTGAATGTCTTTGTGTAGAGTAACGTAGGAACTAACTTGGTTACCTAGGTTCTGACTGACATCAAAAGGTTCCTTTGACAACCATTAAATGCACGACAATAATGTCATCCGGTACCGCTGCCTGTGGTGATAGATTCCTGGAATCTTTGTAACAATGGCAATATAAGCTAGATTGCACGTAGCTGAACTAAACCAGCACAATAGATAATTGCTTAACACAATATCAATCAGAATCTAAATAATTTTGCAAGATATTGCTAATCTATATTACATTCATGTGTTCGAAAAAATTGTCTGCTCAAAGACAAAGCATTTATTTCAAATAGGCACATAAAAGGCACTATTGAACGTCTACAGTTATATGAAAATAGAATTGATTCTAGTTGCCCCTTCCAAAAGGTAGATTCGTATGGAGAAGAATGGACAAGAAACTCCACCGTTACTCTTTTAAAATGTTTTCAATATTTGTATACAATATTGATATAATTATATGTGAAGACAATGCACCTAGAATATAATTATCATACAAAAACAGGTAAAAGAAAGACGTAGCAATGAGAGATAAATTAATATTATGATAGATGCATGGTACTCACATATTTGCAAACATTGCAAAGGCAACTATACGAATTTGCTAATATTTTAACAAGTTACATGTCAGTGTCAGTTATTTAGGTAAAGTAAAATAATCGCAAAATGTAAATCAGTGTCATAAAAAAATCTTAACTTTACAATTAAGTTAGCAACCAGTATGATAGACTCTAAGACCGTCCTACGGAGGAAACCAGCATGTTTCCAAGCATTCTTATCTTGGATGTAATACTCTTATTTGTAATATGCTCCAGTTACAAATTGTAGGTATTGACATGTCTATGATTCAACAACTTTAATAACGCAATGAGTGTTGGACTGTCAAAATGATAGCTATTCCACGTTAGTGTTTTACGCAATTACCCCGCTAGTTTAAGTAAAAAACTTAAAAAAATAAAATGACAACCGACTTCCTAAAAAAAAAAACCTACAAAGTGAAAAAAAAAGTTTAATTTTGGAAGTCGGTGGCTTAGGATCTGTAATTAAGGTATTTTTGCCACCGACTTCCGAAATTAAAGTTATTTTTCACTTTGTAGTGTTTTTTTTGAGGCAGTCGGTTGTCATTTTATTGTAAAAAGTTTTTATTTTTAATTTTTTAGTTATGGTAGATACCCCGCACTAATACAATCGCGTTATTCGTTCATTTGTCGCGCAAATACTTAATACAAATTTAAAACTTATATGGTTTTCACTTGGACCCCATTGTCCAAATAGAATCAAATTAAAATGGAACCATTCGGAAAGCACCAGCTTTCAAATAAAAAAAAATCATCAAAATCGGTTCACCTAGTCAAAAGTTATGAGGTAACATACATAAAAAAAAAATACAGTCGAATTGATAACCTCCTCCTTTTTTTAAAGTCGGTTAAAAAGTTAACCAATCGGCACTGAAGTGAAAGATTAGCAGCAACGAATGAATTAAATTTCCAATAACTAAATTCCAAACTCGGTAACTTACACTTAACATAAACTTTCAATTTTCAATAAATTACACTTAAACCGACTCCCCCAGCTCAGGTAGTTTCATTAAAATTCTTATCGCAGCCCAAATCCTCATACTAACTGGTAACTTGGATTATAAACTCCGTGAGAACCGAATATTCGTAGGTAGCAAATACCTACTCATATTAGTGCCTCCGAATATTTGGTTGCAACTTCGCCAGAATTAGGTACAACAGATAAACGCTTCGTCGCTTTAACTTCAGGATTTTAGCTATACGTAAGCCCATTACTATAACGGAGCTGGATTTTCCGAGAACGGCTTTCAGTCAACGATCGCGCACTCATACCATAGACATGTCAATAGAACCCCACTCACCGTCTGATCCACTACCATAGATTAACTTTAGCGAATTGGATATTGATGGATTCCACCCTTGGGGGGCGGTTAATTTCATTATCAAGTTATTCCTGGCAACGTTGAGTAGTGATTTGAAAAGCTTGGCCTGTTACGATAATGAAATTAATAAAAAAGAAAGAAGTTAGTTTCTTTTTAAAGTAAAAATGCATTTAGAAAGCATGTCCAAGCAACCTTAAAGGATCAGCAAATTTATTTATAACTAGCTTTTGCCCGCGGTTTCGCCCGCGTGGATGTCGGAAATTAACACGGGTATTATTCTAAAATAAAATATTTTTTCTAAAATAAAAGTAGCCTAAGTTACTCCTTATTACATCAGCTACCTGCCATTAAAATTCCCGTCAAAATCGGTCCAGCCTTTTCATAGATTAGCCGGAACAAACAGACAGACAGACAAAAGTTAAAAAAAAAGTTTTTTTGGTGTAAGTACCGTATTTACTTTCATATGCATTTAGTGAAAAGCTGATAATTTGAAATTACAAACAGACACTTCAGTTTTATTTATTTGTGTGTATGTATGTATTGTAGATTACTTAGTAGGTATATTATAATAACATAACGTTAAATACTAGTATTTAAAAATCCATATATTAGTTCCAGGATGATAACCATTATTTATGTATTGTATCTGTGTTGTCACTAGCTAGTTTCATTCAATACTAGCTAGTTTTTCATTGTCATATGGTTAGTAAACATTCGTCGAAGCGACTACGCCAAATAAAATGCATTTGTTGGAAAAAGTATTTATTAATCACAGGAACTTCTGACATTGGTACATTCTTTGGATCATTATTAAACAAAAAATAATCAAAACAGTAATTAAGAACTATTCCACACAGCCACAGCATATATCGATGTTCACCTAGAAGTACACGAACACGAGAATCGCGGGTAGGTGGGTCGTCGAACGGACGAATGTTTAGTGGAGACCGTAGTGGCTAGCATAATTGTTGGAAAATGAAATACACATTTCAGATATAATGACTACTTCTTAATGTGCTACTTTTTATTTTTCCTTAAATATATAAAATAGGAAAACTTTGTGAAAACGTCAAAATTTAAAGCCAAATTAAGAGAATTTCAAAACCGTAAAGTAGACTTATTTAAAGGTCATTCATACTTCGGAGAACTTTCGCTAAATTAATTCAGTTGCCGATTTTAACTTAACATCGTTTTAGAGACTTAAACTGGAATTTGTTTTTAAAGTGCTTTTTGACTAACTTATAAACGTAACTTAACCCTTAAATGCTTAACAATCATCATCTGGTAGCCATTTCCTATGTTGGGGTTGGCTTCCGGTCCGACTGTTGGGCACACTTTCAGGCTTCTGATAACTCATTAGAACTGTCAAAGATCCTAGATAGATCAAGATAAATATATAGTCTTATTTTGGCCATGGCGGCCAATCGCAACGGAGACTAGCCTTCGGCGCGAAAGATGCACAAGTGTGTCACAGCGGCATCACTCTTCCCTCACTCTCATAGTTTGGTGGGACGGCAATCCGACACGACTGGAGTGAGATCAGGTGCAGGGCCAACGACTTAACGAGCTTTCCGAGGCACAGGGGTGGGTATCACACCGCCAACTTCAAAACTCGCCCAGAGTTGGTAAGAAATTCCTAATGGGAAAACCCAATAGCACTTTGCCCGACCTGGGAATCGAATCCAAGATCCCACAATCAGCAGTCGTGCTTGCAACTACGAGACCAACGCAACGGAGCAACTAAATATAAAGTTTTCCCAAAAACACAACAAAATATAACACAATTCTGAGCATTTCTGTGTAGTTTATTTCAAAGTCTATTGCACTAAATTCACTGCTGCACCCACAGCCATTACATGAAATAATTTACAAGAATCTGCCCCGCACTGGATGCTACATCATACACTGTGTGAAACATGGATAGTGCTATTACGAACACGTGCATCTTACATACAACTTGACCCTTACTTAGTACCAGTATTTACGAGCACTTGACAACAGGAGGCCACTTGAAATGTGACCGATGTGGTAAATAGTCTTACCTATGTACACATGTCATAGTACATATGGATGGAGGCACATAACTCTTTTATCTGTTTTGTGGTTGGATGCATAGAAGTGTTTCACTTGTCGAACTAAAGAGTTAATGTGCTAAAAGAGACCGAGGGATATCGGTGGGTTGAACCATGACGCTTCAGGGGCTAGTGCAAATCTCGGGGTTCATTCGATTAATCGAGTCTGGTCAAACCACGCTGGGATTGGTGCAATTCATTTCATTTCATTTCATAAAAGAGACCGAGAGATATCGGTGGGGTAACTGCGTAGTACACTACCAGCAAGAATGTATTTCATTTTGAAAGTTCAACAACATCCATTGCGCTATTTATCTTGCTGATCAAATAAATTTTCGAACATATGACGAAAAATCTTCTAAATCTTCAAAATTTATCTGATTAATAGTGTGCGCAATTAGGGTGTGGTCTAAATCGCGATCTTCACTTTTCGTACCTACTTCGAATTTGTATCTGTACCTGAAAGTTACAGTATTGTTTATACCTATCACAGTTCTATCTCCGTAACATAAAACTTCGAAAACTAGATTTTTTCGATTCGAACAGTTCTTTATAAAGAAACAAACTTTAGCCTGTATACTATAAAAATGGTAACCTTAATAGTAGGCTAAAATATAGTAAGCCGCCTTTTATACATATAAATCTTCCTCTTAAATGACACTATCTATTGATGAAACCCGCATTAAAATCCGTTGCGTAGTTTAAAAGATCTAAGCTTTCAGAGTTACTTTGTTTAATACTATTTAGAGACACACAGAAGGTTTGGGTAAGGTTTTATCCGTAAAGGCAAAAGTAGGTTGAGAACATAAGTTCTCCGTTCTAGTCCGTATAAACAGGCATTTAATTTTGTATTAAGTATAAGTATTTTAGTATACGTATTACAAATGAATCATCATCGTCATCATCACCATCTGCCTAGCCTTTTCCCAACTATGTTAGGGTCGGCTTCTAGTCTTATCGGATGCACCTGAATACCAGTAGGGGTATTCTGTAAATATCTCACCGTGATAACTAGGGTGAAGTGACCTGTCATTAGTGTCAATCCCTAGCGTTGACCGCTCACTTTGAGGTCACTTCATCTCACTCCTCACGGTGAAATTTTAACAGAATAGATTGGCTGTATTTTAAGTGGAGTGACTGTATGACCTCCACAACCCAGTTACTTGGATTGGAATACAATACTGTAAGACTGGTTGTCAGACTTTTCGGGCATATTTTATAAAAATAAGTAGTTTTATTTGTATAATTTCTAAATTGTTTGGCTGACCGTACTTTCCCAAGACATAACTTTTTATATTTTATTTGTGGTCCCAAAATACTACTAATAATATTTATTTCATTTATAAGTGGAATCTAGGATCACGGTCCCGGTCCTGAAAGCCCCCACGAGGTCGTGGGGGGCTTTCATACATGCAGGTATGTTGGCTAGCAGTATAAAATAAAACAAAACACTTTTTTCGCACAACAAAGACAAGTTGCAGCTCTCTTGTTCATGAAATCCTATATTTCAACTTCATTATTGAAAATCGAAATGTAACAAAAATACGTATCTTGAAATTGAAACCTTTTTTTGATTGTAATGCTGGGTACAGACATACAACAAAGATGAACATGGAACTCATTAGAGTTTTCCTCAAAATTACGTTGACTAAGTAAACCCTCAGTCTCTCGCATTCACAATTTACATACAAACATCCATGCTGAACTGAGAATGAAAGAAAAATAAACTTTACAAAGCTCTTTCTTCTTTAGTCGTAAGTTTAAGCCCTTTGTTAGAGTCCGTGCGAAGATAAAGATTTAGTTCATGCTGGTTATGAAGTGAAGTGCATCATAAAAGCGTAGGAACATTGTTTATTTTATTTTATTTTATGACGTGTTAAGATGGAAGCTCCAAGGTAGACGGCGAAATTCGAGTTTTCTTACGTTTTTTGTCAATTTGCAAGTCAGTGCTAGGTTGTATGTTGATTAAAATATGATTCGCGACCGTAACACGTATGTATTAACAGGGTTAAAATCATTACAATCATCAATACAATCCTCGTTCCGTGTGGTGTCGGACGTAAACCATGCCATTTCTTCCCGTGGGTCTTGTAAGAAGCGACCAAGGGACTTACTAGAGAATGGGCAACAGCGTTCTCTATGCATGTTACCACCATACTGCGATCGCCAACCCGCCTGCCAAGCGTGGCGATTATAAAAAAACCCCCAAATTGGGGGAGGCTGTCCAGCAGTGGACGTCTTTCGGCTGAAATGATGATCCCCTAAGTCCATTTAATACCAATGAATTATTATTTCATGAAAAGTCATTCAATGGTGGAATTAAAAGAACTTAGAGGGAAATTTTCGAGGATTTTTTTTTATTTCGCTGTTTACCGTGCACTTTTCACCTTAAGTTGGTGTTAAGTTATAGTCTGCCAACTTGGTTTTTTTTTTACTTCACACGGGTGATTGATAGTGTATTACACAATAAGGGTGCAAGTGTAAAATTATTACGAGAATTAAAATTTAATATATCAACCTCATAAAATTATCGGTATTTTTCCCCGGCTTCAAAAAGGAGGGGGTTCTCCATTCGTCTGTATGTTTTTTTTTTGTTTATTAACTCTTTACTACTTAGAGAATTAGGAATATTAAAATACCTACATGTTTATATTCTTAGTAATCTTGTAGGCCATTGTCTATTTGATAAATACCCTGGTTCTTGTTGACAGGCCTACACTGTCCTCCCATGCAGTAGATCTGACAAAACTGTAATAACTGGTGATATTAGATTTGCGGATGACATCATCGATCGGCGCTTTGAGGAGACAGGTGGCTATTTATTTGTGAGTCCTATGCAGTGTCCATGGGCTCAAGTACAATGTTCATCATCATATGATTTCAGACGAAAGATGTCCACTGCTGGACATAGGCCTCCCCCAATTTGGGGGGGTTGCCATAATCGCCACGCTTGGCAGGCGGGTTGGCAATTGCAGTGTGGTGGTAAAATGTATTTTCATCCCACCATCTCGGAAAGAGTATTTTTAATCTTCAATATCTGAGTGGAAAAGCCGTTTTTATTCTCTAGAGGATAAAGTAAATTGAATTTAGAACATCGTGTGCACTAAGTTTGTGATAGTGCACACGATGTTCTAAATTCAATTTACTTCGCTTGCTCGGTCATCAAAATTGAACACGCGGTTAAAAAGCAACTTTGCACTCTTGTATAACAAATAACTATTCTTTCTTGCTGCTGCCCATTCTCCAGTAAGCCCCTTAGTCGCCTCTTAGGAAACCCACTGGAAGAAATGGGATAGTGCTATTCTTTAAATCTGGAACCACACGGAACAGTACAATGTTCAGAAGAGCGAACTTATTATAATTAATTAATTAATTTAAAAAAAAGCGAGTGCCATAAACTATTCTGATATTCCCGCTGTCTCGCTCTGTGGCACTCCCTTAGCATGAGTGACTAAGTTTAAGTACTTGGGTCATTAGGTCACAGATGATCATAAGGGCAATATGGATATGAAGAGGGAGCGCAAATCGTTGGCTGATGTAACACGCTGGTTCGAACATTTGCACGAAGTACATATCAAGTTAACGTCACTATTTTCAAAGCTTTCTGTCAGTCGTTCCACGTGTGCAGTCTCTGGATGCATTTTACGCAGAGCACATACAGCGATCTTCATGTCCAGTAGATCGATAGGGGGTGAGAGTTGTAATGCGAAAGTTTGTATGTATGGATGTGTGGATGTTTGTTACTCTTTCACGCAAAAACTACTGAACGGATTTGGATGAAATTTGGAACACAGTTTATAACCTGGATTAACACATAGGCTACTTTTTATCCCGTTAGTACGTTCCCGCGGGATATTTTCCGACCTCCACGCGGGCGAAGCCGCTGGCAAAAAGCTAGTATTAAATAAAACTTAAAACTGGCGAAATGGGGCTTAATAGTTAGGGAGGTGGCGAGCATTTCGGTATATGATTGGCACACGTTTGACGTCGAGGTGGATTGCAGTTTAAATCATTACGAATCGATTTGGTCTAATCAATTAAGGTTCTATGTCGCTGCGTTTTCGCGTTACAGCGGATTGAAGTTGCTTAAAAAAATCGGGGTATTAAATCATTTGCACATGTATGCCTCTGGAGTACATGGTCTCAATCATCTTGGAAACGAAGAAAATCGAAGAGGCAGACATTCAGGACTCTGCATTATCATGCGACGGAGTTGTAAAAATGTCAAAAAAAAAGCTCTACTAAGTCATTTGCACGCGGTTCTCATTGCGCCCATTCGATTCACTATGACTCTGTGGAAACACGTGGCAGACACTTTGCTCACTGATTTTCAGCTGTATAACTGTTTGAAATTCACGGAATCAAGAGACAGCGAGTATTGCATGGGATTATTGTTATTGTTTATAGTTTTATTCTTATAATTTTTGTTTAATATTATCCTCTAAACTCACGGTAACGATTAAACTTTTGGAGCTGAAATCTATGCAATCATATTTTTTCTCAATGCCAAGCAGAAACGAAATGCGCTTGGAACTCTAATTAGAAAGTAATTTTTTTAAATTGCATGCTTGAATGTAATCTAAATAGGATTAAGATCTGGATAGGAACAGTCTTTAACTTTTTAAATCACGTTTTATTTGTGTAAAATACGTATATAGATATAGATATAAGCTGTATATAGATATACGCTCTATACATTTAGTTTCACAATACGGAAAAGGTCGGAACTGAGTTATACCGTTCTCACTCATATTCCCAAAGAAAAGAGAGGCACCACGAAAGGATCTATGGGGATATTTTATACCTGCTTGGTTTGGCGCGAGCGTCGGGTTGAAAAAAGTACATCAAATGGTCTGCCTTTGGAATATCAGAGGTCTGAACGTCTGCCTCATCGGTTTTCTTGGTTTTCATAAGTTATTCAAACATCTGTCCAAGAGGCAGACGTGTGCGCATAATATAGCATACCTTCTTTTTTTTTAATTTTTGGAGCACTGTCAATAGACAACGCAGAGGCAACATATTGGCAGACTATTTTTCCGTGGTTCTTCATATTGTTTTTAATCGAACAATTCAAATATGCCAAGTGTGCACTTTATATACAGTTTTTTAAATCATAAAAATAAATACTACAAAAATTGAATACTACAAAAGTCAGAGCCCTGTATGTCTGTCTGCCTTTTTGATTCTTTGTGTTTCCAGGATGATTGTGATCATCAGCCCCAGCGGCAGACGTGTGCGCATAATATAGCACACCTTTTTTTTTAACATTTTTTAAACGCTGTAAATTTACATCGCAGCGTCACTATGGTGGCAGACGAGGTCCTTGATGTTTCTTAGGGTATAATTATCACTATTAATAACGTCTGCCTTGTGTGCTGATCATATCGAAATTTTGCTCGCCACCTCCCTAACTATAAGTGGAAATCATTTATCATTTAACGAAAATAAATATATAAGAAGAGCCACAATTTAATATTTTTTCTGTAAGCTCACGGTATTTTTCTGCAAGATAGACGTTCAAACGTCAAAATGATTATAATAATTAACAGCTATCAGCTCGGAAATTAAATTGAAAATGGAGAGACACACTTGTTAATTAATTTACCGGTAACTGAATTATATATAATGACTATTAGGTATACGTACGTGAATCGGGCGAATTGGTTCATTTATCACTCTACGTAAGATAAGATAGGGAGACGGTATTTACCTTCCTGGAAACGTATTAGGGGCAGGTATTTTACAAGTGAGGGTCGAAATGTCAAACGAAACGTCCAAGTACGAGGTATTTTAATGTGTTTTTGTTGGCGAGGTAAACTAGTTTAATTAAAAACAAACGATGAAGGTACTTACCTACTTCAGTTACAGAATTTGTTTTTCGGTAACGTTATAATTGAAAGTACCTTTATTTCTAAGTTGGTTTAAACGTCAAATTCATTCATTCTATTGGACATCCACCAGAGGGCGGGCAATTCTCGTAATTTTCAGAACGTTCACAGTCTCATCTCAGTCTCAATCTGTCAAAAATACCTTGAGTTTTCCAACACATTACAACAAGCTTTTGACATTTGATTGTGGCCGACATGACTGCGACTAGATTTGGAACGTTTTTAATTACAAGAATTGGTCTTTTGACACAATACCATAAAATCGCAAAATTGTAATTACTTTATAGTTGGGACATAAGACTCCTCTTCGAGTAGGCGTGGGTAATCGACTACGCGGGCCCAGTGCGTGATGGTAGATGTTACAGCACTTCGACTTTCTGTTTTTAGGACATGCCGGTTTCCTCACGATCTTTTCCTTCACTGTTTTTAGAGCAGCGGTGATGAAATTATTTACAACTACAAGTCGTTTGTCGGGGCTGGTACGACCACTGCCCAAATTCTCTACAGATACACCTAATTATGACAAACGATACATAGATGGGTAGTGGTAGCTACCAATTAGCCAGTGTTTGTCCAACATTATAACATTAATTGTGGCTTAAATATTTAAACCCAAATGAAGTTAAACACGGAAAAACTTTCGTGAATAGGCAACATACATAGAAATACAAATCTTGGTTCTGCGTGCCCTTTGTTTCCTAGCTAGCCACGTTTGGGCTACAGCTTTCCTGGATAAAAGCTACTAAATCGGGCACAACCGTATTTCAGAAAACGTAAAAAAGAGACCAATTTTCGCCCGATTTCTGCCTATTTTCAAGGATTCATTTGTTGAAACTGGGCAGGATTTTATAAATGTTTTTCGAAGCCCGAACGTAAAGGCCTGTGAGAACTGTTGGACCTTCAAGAACTAATGAAGGGTTCTCGAGGATTAAAACGGGTCGCTATTGAAGCGAGTTAGCTCCACATTAGGTACAAAAGCAACTCCTGCCTAGCGTAGCAATTATTATGACAAATTATGCCCAGTGGCAGTTTATTGATAGCAAACTAGAGGAGTGAACAAACAGAATCAATGACTAAGGTTTTTATTTCTCTTGTTTAACCATACAAAATCATAAAATACCTCAATCATTACCCTTACTTAATAAATGTCGAAACTAGTAACAACGAAGTTCCTACCTACCTTTGTGCTACCTGCCCTTTACGTGTTTTGAGTGTACCAAGATCTAGGGATAAAACTCAAACGTGTCGGTTCCTGTCCTAACATTTACGAGACTGTCGCCATTTCCCAATGAAGGTTCTAACTTAGGGAACATGTTAAACCACAAACGACACGAAAAACCCGCGTCGGAACCGAAACGGACTGCGTACGACATGTTAGGGAAACTTGTCTATTGTGAGCGTGAATACGAACCATCGACAATAGACTTACGACTCGAGTGTTACGAGTACTGAAAAGGTCTACCGGATTTCAATCCAATAATGGATATGGAAAAATAACAAACTGACGGGCGTCAGGCTTGTTGGACTACCTTTGGACCCGGATCATCCGAGTGTTCCTAGATTTTGTACGAAAAGTTTTTTTTAAATCAAAACACAGACCTTGCCTCGCACTCGAAATATCTCACGATACAGATTCGAGTTTATTTAGAAACATAAATCTCACAACAAAGAGTCCAACCCGGAACCGATACCCATCTATTATAGGCCTACCAAATATGTATTCGTCCGTGCGAAAATTTTACCCGCGACTAGTAGGTACCTAAGTCGCGGGTGAAATATATTTATATTATATTTATATTTTCAGGCAGTACGCCATTCATTCTGTCTAGTTAGCCACTGTAAACGATCATAGCTGGTTCTTGGAATAACCACACTTTTTTAGGGTTCCGTTGCCAAATGGCAAAAAACGGAACCCTTATAGATTCGTCATGTCTGTCTGTCTGTCTGTCTGTCCGTCCGTATGTCACAGCCACTTTTTTCCGAAACTATAAGAGCTATGCTGTTGAAACTTGGTAAGTAGATGTATTCTGTGAACCGCATTAAGATTTTCACACTAAAATAGAAAAAAAAAACAATAAATTTTGGGGTTCCCCATACATAGAACTGAAACTCAAAAATGTTTTTTTTCATCAAACCCATACGTGTGGGGTATCTATGAATAGGTCTTCAAAAATGGTAATGAGGTTTCTACTATCATTTTTTTCTAAACTGAATAGTTTGCGCGAGAGACACTTCCAAAGTGGTAAAATGTGTGTCCCACCCCGTAACTTCTAAAATAAGAGAATGATAAAACTAAAAAAAATATATGATGTACATTACCATGTAAACTACCAACGAAAATTGGTTTGAGCGAGATCGAGTGAGTAGTTTTTTTTTAAAACGTCATAAATCGTAAACCGCAATTTACCTTACATTCAATCAACTGAAATATAAAAATTCAAAAAAATATATATTTTTAAACCGAGAATACCTACATATTTGTACGGAACCCTCGGTGCGCGAGTCCGACTCGCACTTGGCCGGTTTTTTCTGTGTGTAATCATCATATGTATGACTGCGTGAGACGGCGTGGCGTATCAGAATTTTATTAACTAAAACCTACCCGTGTTCATTCAGTTGCCAGGGCCACTATAACTCATTCGAAAAAATCTGCGAACCTGGAAAGAAATAACCACAATCGGCAGTGGCATTGGTGATCACATTTTGAGTTACAAGTAGAAAGACAGAACGTTGCTGCTCATTTTATGGCCCATTCTTTGTCACACTTTTGTTTTTACCTATCCAAATAATAAAATTCTGCTTGTTAACAATATTCTCGTATCTATATCGATCGGCAAGTTGAGGTCTTATTGTATAACTGAAGTTACTAAACGCCATTAATAACAATCGCGCTAAGCCAACAAAGCAATACAAATACAATAGACCGTTTGACGGTACATTAAATTAATTATGTGCAAGTGGCCAGGCAAATGAAGCAGTATTTAACTTGTACCTATCAATAAACGACATTACAACAAAAGCTGTTCGTCGACAACTACGACTAGGTACTTCAGGCAAATATTATAGATTTACCTATCTTAGAATCATTATTTTACGAAAATCGAACGACTGCTCGTGTCACCCATTTGACTCTACGTTTAATAAATGAGCCTATCAATCATATTTACGAAACCAATTAATGAACCTAATATCTTTTTACTTATTAAAGTTTCACAGAGCTTTTTGTTAGCATTCATATTTGAATATTAATTAATCGTTGTTATAAAACGCTCCTCATTTACAACTGCGCCGTGTTATTATCACATTTGCTCTGTACCCGATTAGCATAGTAAATGGCAAAAATATCGTTGTATTTCGAATTACGCCAGCCCCACAATTAGCCGCCTTAGTTTACAAACAACTAACTGTTCCACACACAAATTAGAATTAATTATCCCGTCGCAAAGAATAGTAGTTGACACGGTAGGTAAACTCCACTTGTACATACCCGGCACGTTTGCAAAGGTCCAAATGAGATTTTCGAAGGTCCTCGGTTCATTTATTGAAAATGTAAACGAGGGAAGGACATTTATTACACATGACAGGTATTTGACAAGCACCCTTCCAAATAAAATAGATATTTCAAATTGTGTTACTGAAATTGTTTCAGTTTCTGTCACAGTGACTTTTCATAATATTGACTTATCATTTAGGTGCTCGCTACTTTTCTTGGCAAACATTTCCGGCTGGAACTTAGAACTTATGTAAAATTCTCACAAATGAACCGAGGGGTTTGTTTGTTTTTCTGAAGCGGCGTGAAAAGTTTCAAAAGTATGATAATGTAGTATATAATCTTCTGGTGAACTGAGCACTGAGGCGGGACCTATCGATCTGTTGACAACTTGACAGGCTTTACTCAATCATTGTCTCATAATAATTATACCTACCGTAGTACCAACATTTATCAGTCTGTCGATCGCTAAGCGCCAGTTACTAAAAATGAAAGCGCTTCGTGCGTTCACGTAATTGGAAAACTCTTTATTGTTCCACCAAGCGCGCGCCAACCTCGAATCATTTTACAATTAAATCATCTGTTTATATTGTTGCTCCTGTTATCAAAATGTACGAGGCCTCAATCAAGTAATGACTTTCCTTGAAAAAGGATAAGCGACGCTACTTATACTTGGAAGGATTTAATCAAGTAGGTACCTACTGCGCAGATAATCCGGATTGAAATGCTTTTAATCTAAATTGGAAAAAGTTGACCTACAAATCAATTTAAGAATATTCGTGAAGAGTATCTTTACCATCGATTGAAACAGATTGTGAATTGTTAATCCTTAAGACAAGGTCTGTAAGTGAACTGCGCCATATTTGCTTAGCACACTATCAATCAGAATATGAATAATTTTGAATGATATTGCTAATCTATTACTTCAAATGTTCCAAAAATGTGTCTACTCTACATCGTTAATAACGCAATGAATATCGTTGAACTATCAAAATGAAAGTAATTTCTACTGTCAATACGTCACGCAATTACCCGCAGGTGCAGTGCAGGCTCACCATTTTGTTTTTTGTAAGTAAAGGGGTAGGTTCCAGGTATGCTCCAAATTATACGTTATAAAAATCAGTTTCAAATTAAAAATGTATAGACAAATTAATCATTCATTAGTAATTTAGAAGCACTGATGTCCCTGTAACGAATATTTTGTCCGTTTTATATTTTATCAGCAAAATGAAAATAAAACAAACATTCCTTTTGTACCTACTTTGCATATCGTAAGTAAAACAAAAACTACTTTCCGTTTAAAAAATTTACTAACAGAGTACTTGGAATAAACATTTTACCTTTTGGCTCGTAAATCTAAAAACCGAATTAAGCATATTCTGTAGGCAATCTGTGCTAAAGTCAATTAGATATAGAATTAATTGATTTCAGTGTCAATGGATACGATAGGCTATGGATATATATATATCGAATGGTAAGTAAGCTATATTTGGACACACGCGCTCGCCGCTCGCCAGCTTGCGTGACTCGACGTGCACCAAGCTTACAGATTCACCGACATATAAATAGCCGCTTTCAACTTTGACAGGTTTTATTTTTACTTTTACTCGTACATTTTCTAGATTGCATGGATATTATGCGAATTTTTGTGTAATATGAGTATCGTATCTTATGCCTCCTCGCTATGAAAAAGCTTTTCGAGGAGAAAATTGTTTTCAATTGTTTTCTTTTATAGCTCCCAGAGGTGAAGCTGTGTGAAACGCAAAGGAGTAAAATACGTCGGCAGAATTTCATCTCAAGCTTTTTTTATGTCTCGCTTGTTATTATAAGGTAAACGTTATAAATTTTCGGCAAAATTAGCGAGCAAGTAGTCATGAATTTATATCACGTGTGCAAGCTTTTCAATGGTTTTTACGACCACTGCTATTGTTAACAGAGTAATTTGTTCCTCCAAATTACTTTTTATAATGGTAGTATCTATAATTCAACGTTTAACTGGATTCTACATGAAATATTTTCTACTTTCAAAATACAAATGCATTGAATTAATAACTATGAATATATGGTACATGTATGTTGCGTATGTAAGAGTGATACCTATTTTCAAATATTCCCATTAATTACGTAGGCAAATATACTTGAAAAGAACAAAAGGAAAGTACTGAATTTCAAAACATTTGAGTCGAGCTGTTTTTCAAGTCGATTTACAAAACTCGTGGTGCCCCAATTACGGACGCAAACTAGTATTTTGCTGTTCGATATTGGAGCACATCGTGTGAAGACTCACGTAAATTCTCGCTCACGATGTTAGTTGTTACTTTATGTACAGTCAACGGTCATAAGTGGAGTTCCACCAGAATTTTCATATTTTCGTGCGCGCCAGACGAATATATCCGCGGATAACCAAGGGAAAAGAAAGATCCGTATCCGTATTCGTTACTTTTTCCCGGATCTTTTACCTTATTAATTTTCAATACATTGATGAAATTTTATAGATAGATGATTTGGTAGCAATTAAAAATGATTAAATTCCATTCATATACATTTTTCATTTCTTAAAATCAAAATTTTTGTGACAAAACTATTAAAAAAATAAAAGAAAGACCCGCGCAATGCAAGTCGAAACATGTATTGTTAAGCAGAGCATCAAGTGGCGTCAACTATCCTTTCAAGGCGACGCGCATCGACACCATAGAAACAAGTTTTTTTGACGGAAGAATAGACAAAATGGCAAGCACGAGGCTGTTAAAACTGAAGATAGGAAATATTTCTATTCTTCAGTCGACAAATTCAACGATGTCGAGCACGGCGAATCATTTTTCTCTACGTTTGAGTTTCAGTTGGAGGTACATTTTTTTTTACAGAATTGTATTAATTATAATCATCAATACAATACTCTAAGATCGTTTAAACCCACTGTATGAGTATTCAATGAAAAAGTCCTAAGCGGATCCACCTTAATTACATTAATTACCACTCTCTTGCTATGGAAAGAATAACTGTCTTTGTCTTCATAGAGACCCGAGTCTCCGGGTCGCCCCGTGCTCGGGCCGAAGAGATGTCGAGTTGAATAGAAAGAACTTTGTCTATTCTTGGTAGAATAGAGATAGAATTGGTCATGCTACGCCTGCTGGATCTTAACACAAAATATCCGTATTCGGATTCGTATCCGCGGATATACATTTTTAACGAGCACATCACTAGTCGATAAAGTGCGTGCATGAGAGTGAAGGGTCTAACCTCAGTGCGAGCTTCTCGACTCATTTTGTTTTCGAGTCAGAGTTTAATTTAATTATTTTACAGAGGGTAAAAATAAATAAAGTATTTAAGGTGATTTGGTACAACAGCTTTTATTTATGTTACTATAATGTCTGAAACGTAAATATATACCAAACGTCTATTTTAAATAATTTATTAACAATTCGTTGTTGTCGGTAATATGGATGTTACTGTTTATTGAGGTTGTAGCTTAATAAATTCATTTTCTCATGGAAAAGAAGATTGAAACTTAAACGAAATCCTGCAGTCTTACAATCATAAACAAACTCTTTACTGTTACGGCCATGGCCTGGACATTGTTCCTTGTGGTTGCGGCCGTAAAAAATAGCACTATCCCATTTCTTCCCGTGGGTGTCGTAAGAGGTGGAATGGGCAGCAGCGTTCTCTATGCACTTTACCACCATACTGTGATCGCCAACCCACCCCAAATTGCGCGAGCCCTATGCCCAGCAGTGAACGTCTTTCGGCTGAAATAATGATGAAATCTCTAAAATTTTTCTACGCCAATGCTCGTAGTATAGTTAAACCAGGTAAATTCGATGAGCTAAAATGTATTATCGCGTCTTTACAAGCAACCACACACATTATTGTACTTTCTGAGACATGGATCAAAAGTGATGACGAGGTGAGAAGACTTCAAATTCCATGCTACACCCCTTAATATTATTACTTCAGACAATAAAAGAGGAGGCGGGGTCTCAATATTCGTCCACAACAACCTAAAACACCATCTTATAGAAGAACATTGTATAGATGATACTCATTACCTCTGGATTTATGTAAAAAAGTTCTCTTTAAGCATTGGTGCCATATACAAACCAGACAAAAGCAATGTGGAAAACTTCCTTCAAATTTATTCGCAACAATTACAGACGAAGAAGAGAGCGATAATATTTGGCGATTTTAACCTAGACTTGCTGAACCCAGACCGAGCTATTCGTAACTACAGGAACACACTGAAAGAAAATAACTTCAACATTCTAAACAAAATTGATTGCAAATATTGTACCCGTGAAACTGTCTCGACCAAAACCATACTAGATCATGTCTCGTCCAACCTACAGGAAAATAACTTTCATTTGGTCATGATTGAATCTGCGATGTCCGACCATAAGCAAATATTTTTAGAAATTAAACAGTATACCCTTCCCCCCCTCATGAAAATGGAATATACGGCATTGGATTACCCAAAACTATATAAGAGCTTTGAAGACATTATAAACCATATAAACGATGATGAACCCATTTATGAGAGATTGGCTAACAAACTGCAGTCTTGTTTATCAAAGAGCAAAATATCTAAAATAAAAGTTTTGAACCCTCCACGGCAAGATTGGATAAAAAAAGAAATCATACATGATATTAACAAGCGGAACATATTATGGCAAAAATGCAAATCAAACACACCAGACACGGCAGTACGAACGGAATTTGAGAATACAAAAGCTAGAGTAGCGCACAACATACAAAAGATAAAAATACATATTACTATAAATGTTTTAAGGACTGCATGACAAAACCACGGAAAATGTGGAAACTGATAAATGATTTATCCAAAAATAAAATCAGACAAAGGTCGGGACCAGATAAACTCGAGACTGACAATGGTACTATTACAAATCAAAAGGAAATATGTGAAAGGTTCAACTCTTACTTTTCGACTATCGGGTCATCACTAGCAAACCTTATCAGTGACAAGTTAACTGGAAACCAAGCTCAAGAACCTGTAACACGTGACTCAACAGAACTAAATTGTAAAAAAAATTTAGTGGCAGTGAATGGGTTAACCCATTCACTGCCACTTAAATTTTAAAAATATCACCTGGATGCCACTTAATATTTTTCCTTTGGCAAGACCTTCACAACACCAACCGTTTTCCTTACCAAAACAAGAATGACAGTTCGAAACAAAAACTAACAGTTTTTCCACATTTAACAATTGTTTCTAGCCGTGTATGTTGGCAAATATTTAAATAAATTCTATCATTTTAAAGTAATTCCAAAAAACGTCCTAAAGTACACTCAACGCATATGGTGCGTTGGTGGCATGACGTAGTTATCTCGATCAACGCAAATGATGCGTTGGTGGCATCGAATGGGTTAATACCAGCAACCACGGATGAAGTCATTAAAATTATTGACAATTTAGATCCAAATACTAGTTCTGGCATTGATGGCATTAGTACAAAGTCTTTAATATGTGTTAAAAAGTTAATCGCAAATGAACTTACAGCCTGTATAAATCTTCGTTTGGATCGAGGTATTTTTCCTGATGGCTTAAAAATTGCGAAAGTTATCCCTATTCACAAGTCTGGAAGTAAGTCTGATCCTTGTAACTATCCTATATCTGTCCTTCCTGTTATCATGAGAAGAAATCAATTGACGATTTCGCACCCAAAAAAAAAAGATCATGATTCTGAACCCTTTGCGTTAAAATAATTCGTCGGGAATTAAAAGAAAAATAACTCTCCCATAAATTTGTACCACGTAGGTATTACACTTTTCTAAGAAACGATGATGTCTCAGCGTAGAAAAGTTTCGTTGATTATCGAAAGATAACCAACAAAACTTTTCTACGCTGAGAGATCTAGCATCATGTGCTCAATTTGTAGTTAAAGTTTACGTCGATGTTCCTGCCACCTTGATTACATTTAATCTTTGTGGAAATACTGAATTCAATTAATAAACTCTACTTTCACGATTAGTCAGTTTCATAATACTTAAGATATTAACTAACATTCCTGTTCATCTTTCTTTGCGAAAGCAGAACATAGATAAATAATAGTAAATACTACAGGAAGCTTTTCTTGGTTTAATTTTAACGGAAAGCGACTAACGGTATTTATATATTGTTGGCACAACTTGGAAGGCTTGGAACAGCCTTTGTCCAGCAGTGGCCTGCAATAGGCCGCGTTTACCGTTGTTGACCTCCGCGACAACGTCCCCTATTTAGAGTAATGAGGGTTCCCGGACATGATCTTATTCACGTAGTTCAAAGAGGTTGTTCTACTAATTAAACTAGTGATGGCACTGAGTAAACTATTATAAGACAACAGTTTTCTTTGTCATATAGGCGGAGAGAGAAAAAGATGGAGATATTTTCCAGCATAATCTGATGTGTCGTCTAAACTTGTATAGAAGTTTGGAGTTCTACCTAATTTGACAGAGATCCTACTTACTGCAAAACAAACAAAGCAACTGTTCCAAGTTTAGTGCAGACGGTGAAGAAAAATTAAAGGTCATTTATTAATTATTATTAGAACCCTCAGGGCAGACATCATACGGCCATCATATTTAAGGGTAAATACCATACTGAAACATTTTACACAGTAGGTACAAAAATTACCAATAAGCTACAAAAAATATTGGATATAAAAATATTTCAAGATATATCAAGCAAAATATTTTAAGGAACAAAAAGTTATACGGTTCGGAAAACATCCTCATATCTTTATGCAAAAAATCTAATAAAAATATCGAGGAGTACGAGACCTCAGTTTTATGAAAAAATATATTATTATCTACGATATATTTTTCATACTTACATAAACCTTAGACGATATTTACATAAACCTTAATAAGCCAAAGGTTTATCTTTTCTATAGATTTTTATGGTGTTACCTAAGCAGGTACATCTTTGCTCATACATTTATATTAATGATAATCAATTTAGCTCTATCGTTATTGCGTTTAAGAATGGCAATATCGGTCATTGCCCTTTCCCAAATATATCGCCGTGGGCACGCAAACAATATACTATGTATGGTTTTCGTTTTTGGGACATGTTTAAGGCTCCACGGTAGCGTGCGAAATTCAAATTTTCTTACGTTTTTGCAACTTTGTCATGAAACTAGTGGTCGCCCAGTAATCGACCATAATTAATTTAAAACTTAGGTATTTCTACTGCATTTTTTATATAAAAATATTGACTTCTGCACTTCTTCTAAATATAAACTATTAACGATGCCAAATTTCATACTCATTCCTCCGCGTTATTTTCGTAAAAAAGGGTACAAAATTTTTGCTACCCATAGAGATAGAAAATTTCATAAAAAGTCATTCAATCGAATGAAATGAATTTAGACGGTTGTATTGCGGACTTAAAAGATTATAATTACGTAAAGCCATATTTATTTCGTTCGTGCATTATATTTTAATCAAAATATAACCTTGCTTTGACCTGAAAATTGGAAAAAACGTAAGAAAATTTATTGTTCGCGGGCTACTTTGGAACAACCTTAAGATAGTTTTTAAATGAATAAACGCTAGAAATGTAGGAAGGTCAATGCCCACTATTGTCATGCTAAAACGCGACCACTATATTATTGTAAGTAGTAGATACTCTACTAATAATAGCTAGTAGGTACCTATTCACGTCTAATATTCCTACATATTTTGGCATTTCATGAGTGATTTCATCCACCGCATCTTGCAATATCTTCTTAACGAAAGAACCCAACAAAAAGTAGGTAGCTAAGTGCAAGGAAGATTTGTTCTTAGCTTAAAAGATAAACGAACGAAGGAACTAAATATTCCAACTCCAACAAGCCGGACCTATATAACGGAACCCGACGTGCAGTTCGTGTATATCTTTAGCTACATGAAGTAAATTATCGCCCAGATTGTTCTTGTTTATATTTCGTAGTTGTATAGGTTATCGTATACAAAATGCACCCAAATCTGCAGCTGCACCAGCAAATTCAAATAAGTTACCGGAACTCTCAACTGGAATGTTTTTCTTGGCTTTCTATTTA
This sequence comes from Aporophyla lueneburgensis, assembly GCA_932294355.1. NCBI lineage: Eukaryota > Metazoa > Arthropoda > Insecta > Lepidoptera > Noctuidae > Aporophyla > Aporophyla lueneburgensis. The sequence goes on along the minus strand of OW028746.1, from coordinate 10,662,926 downwards.
ATTAGAATAAAGATTTTTAAGTAACTTTTATAAAGAAAGTTCACAGGAGATATAGCACTGTACACTGGGCAGCATCACTTATCTTCCCATGCCTCTTCCATTCATTATCAATTTCCTCTTTCCCACCTTTCTTTTGTTCTCAAAGTCTAGCATAATAAATATATGGTGATGTAGATCCTTACTTGAAAAGTACTTAGTACTTATGCACACTGTGAATACTGCAGAAACTTGTTGCAGGAGTGTTTTACATAGTCCATATCTCAGGACGCAGAGCGAGCCGAAACTGTAGTCGGAGTTGTTACGGGTTCCATGTACCTATAACTAGGTACCAATAAGTGTCACAAAGAGTCGGTTATCAGGACTGCGTTCTGCATTGTTAGACAAGGTACTGTAGGAAACACCTTTTGGTATCTACCTATTTGTTAAACTAGGAAAGTGTTATATTGAAACTCTACTGTGACTGTAATGTTTATCTATTACGTTATGTAAAGTCAGAGAAATTAATTTTTAAGCAAACGGGCTACGAATTTAAATTCTCCATTTATTAAAATCATGTAAATTGGCCTAAAGTCAATTTCCCTGACCGTACCTCATCATCAATTTGATGGAGACCGTCCCTTGCTGCCCTCTACCAGCGATGTCCTAAGCCAGGGAGTGCCCTTAGCGAGTAATCATAGATTTCATTCCCAAAAGAAAAAACTGTACATCATCTGCCTAGCCTTTACCCAACTATGTTGGGGTCGGCTTCCAGCTAACCCAATGCAGCTGAATACCTACCAGTATTTTACATGTAGTGAGTGCCTATGTGACACATGATCTTAATTCCCTATTCCTTCCATATTTTCCTGACTGTATATACGTCTTTTGGATATAACTTAGCATAAACGAGTATACGACTTTTTGAGTTATTCAAAATCAAAATCAAAAGTCATTTATTCAAACTAGCCTGAGAGTCAGCACTTTTTGAACGTCAAAGTTACAAAAGACAGTCCCCCCGAAACGCCCGCCCTTCGACACTTCCTAGTGCTTTCGCTGGGAAGAAGAAATGGCGGAACAAACTCCCCAGCAGCACAGCTGTCTGTTAAGTTAGAAGAACTTGATTCTATACAATATTGTGTAAGTAATTAATATTATAAAACAAAACATACATTATTCGCCATATGCCAGCTAGCACACGCCAATATACCAACAAAAACATTGAAAACTAAAGTCAAGCTGAAATAATAAAACAAAAACGTAAACAGAACTTAAAAACTAAATAAAGCCTCCAGGCATAAAGGGCGTGCCCACTTACATGTTCAACGATGCAAAATGATCCATATACATACATTGATGCATATAGCTAAGTTGAAGTTACAATAGTTAAACTAGCACCTCCGGAGTAGAATAAAATAACAGTTAATACAAATAACAATAACAAAAACCATGGTCAGCAAGACGACCAGTCATCACAAGCAGCACCTGTTCACGAGCATAACGCAAAGGTCAGCCATTTATGGCTAAAAAAATATTTATTACCCCCCTCGCCATATTTGAGGGAAGGTGGTAACCCGACCCCCGACGCTACCGCAAGCAGTGACATCTAAGGGAGCATGACGAACTTGCTGCCGGTTGGTCAGGCAAGAATATTATGAACAGCTGACGAGGTCGCTAGCTAACTATATGTTGCAATACAACTCATTTAAAATCATTGTAATGAGTAGATTATGTCCACAATAAATGATATTGATATGCAGATAGCAAAGGGCGCTGACCACATTGTTTTCATTTCTTGATTCTCCCTCTTCCCCTGTTTATCTGGCCACACACTTTCAGTACATTTGCGCCAACCACAATAAAAATCTACGCTCATCGCACAATCGGCTTCTTCAGTGTCCCACTCATCGCACAGACTTCATTCACTCTTCTTTCTTTGTCCAGTCTGTCTCTCTGTGGAATGCGCTCCCCCAGGAAATCAGAATGGCAACCAACCGATTGACCTTCAAAGTTAAAGTTCGCGAACACATTCGCAAGAAGGTGGCAGTTTCATCACAACGGTAATGTTTCGTCATTGTTTGTCTCATTTGTTTTTAGTAAATTCGATTATTTATGTATATGTATGTATGTTGTTTTTATATTTATATATAGTTAGGTATATGTATTATATTTATGATTTAAATAGGTTATACGTTTATTTTTGAATATTCTTCAATTCATTGCACCTACCACTGTTTGTCTCTGAATCACCCAAAGGTTGACTGGTAGAAAATGCCTATAGCATTAAGTCCGCCTCTGTACATAATATGCGCTTAAAGTGTTAAATAAATAAATATTAAAAGAAAATATAAATAAATTAACAAAATCTGTTAATTAAAAAAAAAAAAACAATTATATCAACTACCCATATAAACTGTCAGTAGGAAAGCTAATTCTGGATTGAAAGAACATAAACATTGTCTTGAGTTAATCACAGCGACCAACTATTCTTATCGTTTAAGTAGTCGTTGATAGAATAATATGCCTTTGAACAAAGGTTGGATTTTACCTTAGCTTTAAACTCATTAAACTGCAAATCTAGTAAAGCAGAGGGAAGCTTGTTATAAAAGGTAATACCAAGACCAACAAAAGAATTATGAACCTATTAAGCCATTAAACACCCAAAATTGGACCCATTTTTTTATTAACCGACTTCAAAAATATACCCCCTCCTCCTTAGGAGGGGGTATATTTTTTTTTTTTTTTTTTTTTTTTATGTGTGTTCACCGATAACTTCGTCGTATATGGACCGATTTTGATGATTCTTTTTTTGTTGGAAAGGAGATATCCCAAGGGTGGTCCCATGATAAGGAAACCAGGATCTGATGATGGCATCCCAGAGAAGTCGAAGGGAACCTTCGAAAATCGTAGTGGCGACTAGTGCGTTTTTTATTTCTTTCATTAATTATCTTAAAGCACTACTATTTAATGAAGGTCTGAAGTTGATCTGATGATGAAGCCGAAAGACAGTCGAGGGAACTCTTCAACGACTTACAGCAATTACGCGGTGTTTGGACTTAATTCATTTCTATTGATGAGAACTTTGCACCCATATGGGCTATAAGTGCCATTACAGGTCTGATGATGGAGACCATAGACAGTTGAGGGAATTCCTCAACGATTTACAGCAGTTCCCTATTGTTGGGGTTACTTTATACGGTTCAAAGTGCCAATTTTATCACTACTATTTAATTAAGGTCCGGAGTTGATCTGATGATGGAGCCAAAAGACAATCGAGGGAACTCCTCAACGATTTACAGAAATTACCTGGTGTTTGAACTTAATTCATTTCTATTGATGAGAAAGCTCCCATAAGGCTTATAAGTACCATAACAGGTCTGATGATGGAGACCATAGACAGACAGTCAAGGGAATTCCTCAACGATTTACAGCAGTAGTAAAGTATTAAATTTCACCTGGCGATTAGTGGTATAGGAATTAGTGCGGGTAGATACCATAACTAAAAAGTAAAAAATAAAAACTTTTTGACAAAAAAAAACCGACTTCCTCAAAAACACTAGAAAGTGAAAAATAACTTTAATTTCGGAAGTCGGTGGCAAAAAACTCAAATACAGATCCTAAGACACCGACTTCCGAAATTAAAGTTATTTTTCACTTTCTAGTGTTTTTGAGGAAGTCGGTTTTTTTTTTGTCAAAAAGTTTTACACGCTTTATATTAGCTTCACTTGTATGTTTGTTTGTTTGTATGTTAGTATGTTTGTTTGTCACCACTGCTGTTTAACATCTACACAGAACTCATTATGAGAATAGCACTCGAGGATTGGTCAGATGGAATAATAATTGGAGGCCATAAAATTTCAAACTTGCGCTATGCAGACGATACCACCCTATTTGCAACTAGTATCCAAAATATGGAATCTCTACTGAGCAAAATGGAGCAGATCAGCCTTGTTTTCGGTTTGAAGATAAATCGCAGTAAGACCAAGATTATGATTGTCGACAGAGCTAACAATAACTCGCCCGAGGTCACTAAAGTTGCGAATTGCGACGTCGTTCAATCATACATTTACCTTGGCGCACTGGTGTCGAACAGTGGAGGATGCGCGGATGAAATCAAACGGCGCATGGCTATAACCAGGTCCGCCATGGATTGGCTCAAGAAAATATGAAGAAACAGAAATATCACAAAGGCCACTAAAATGCGACTTGTCAGGGCATTAGTGTTTCCCATATTTTTGTACGGTGCTGAGACATGGACTTTAAAGGAAAGCGAGAAAAAGAAGATAGACGCTTTAGAAATGTGGTGTTGGAGAAGGATGCTTAGCATAACCTGGACACAGTTTCGAACCAACGTCTCAATCCTCCAAGAACTTGGCATCAAACAGCGTCTTTCTTCCATCGTCCAAAGTCGTATTCTCGCTTTCTTTGGACACATCACACGCCGAGACGACACATCGGTGGAACGATTTATCATTCAGGGAAAAGTTGAAGGCACAAGATCTCGTGGCAGATCGCCCATGCGTTGGACCGATCAGGTCAAAACAGCACTTGATGATCCACTTCACGAATGTACGAGAAGGGCTGCAGTACGAGAGGAATGGCGACGGATTGTGAAGCTCGCCACCGCACCAGATATGACGACCACGACCACTCTGTCAAGAGTGTAGCGACGAAGAAGAAGATATTTGTTTGTAACCGACTCCTTATAGCGCGATTTTGACCCACTTTAAACGACCGGATTTCAATCAAACTTTGCACACCTGTCAAAGACCGATGACAATGCAATAATTTCATAAAGTGCCATTATCCTTACCAAGGTTACCAGGACAGCAAAAAAACTGTCTTCGAAAACTACGCTGTAATACGTCACAAACTACGCTGACACACGTCTCAAAATTCGAAACACCCTAAAAAATAGAAAATAAATAATAGTTTAAAAAAAAAAACTAAAAAATACGCTTCCATAAAAAACCAAACTAAAAAGTAGAAAATAATGGAAAAAAGCGTGGGGTGCCTGATATCAATAAAAAAATACATTAAAAAGCACCAGGCACCCCACGCTTTCTTTCCATTATTTTCTACTTTTTAGTTTGGTTTTTATGGAAGCGTGTTTTTTAGTTTTTTTTTTTTTAAATTTAGTAGGACGTTCAACATATCGCTCAGAAATCAAACCTGCTTCCCGTAATGCTTATACCACAGCGCCATCTACCGTGATATCAGTATTACTAAAAGTTATCATAATATTACCAAATATATTCTTCAGTAAGACTTTTTGCTTGACACAAATCACCGAATAGTGTTACAAAACTGAGTTTACACGAACTTGTTAAACACTATACATCGAAGTTAGCCATCGGTTATCGTCCAATGTGCTATCCTCAATGAAATACTTGTTTACAACTCTATAGAGGACACAAGACGCTACCAACTATTTCTTGAAGTTCCTAAACTCCGCAAGCATCAGTTCTCCCGTGCATTAATTACTCTGGAACGTGACAGCAGTACAATTATGCCACAGATTATACTACAAATTATGCTCATGCAAATTATAAAAGTTAGACCACTGCGTCAGCGTCAAGGCAAAGGAATTTCGTTTAAAGACCTTAGGCAGACTTTGGGACATTATTGAAAATGGAATTAGGTGCGCCTCCTAATAAGAAAAGACAGATAAAAACATTAAAACCCCGCCTTTGTTGTCGCGCATTCGTGTATAAAACATTTAGTTTGGTCCTGTGAGGCATAAAGAAACCTACCTACAAGTTATATTGCCACCCAAACACCTTTCGACCTACAGGTTCCGTGGTGTGATTGTAAATATATCACTATGACTAACAACTAATACAACGTAACTAAAATCTACGTTGATCCGTGTACCGTGGTTTTTACAACTATCTCTAAACAGATGATAAACTGTGAAAATCGTACCTATCTATCCTGGTAGGTACGATTTTCACACTTTTTTGTCGCTTACTAAAGTGAAAAGATGTGTTAAGCACTTTCAACAGTCAACCCTATTTGACAGTCAATAACAAATCCCCTGTTCACAATGTCTTCGTTTCAGAGGAAACTATGAAATAGGACTGCAACAGAATTGTCATATTATTTCCCTCACAGTTTTCACGCTAATGTCAGTAGACGGCAGATATCGTGCGTCTAGCAAAATGCTTTAGCTTTGTATTACTGCTATTATTTTAAGCAGCTAGGAATGTATACAATATTCTGCATTTTAATAACCCTTGTTGTTCGTCTAGTCTGGCGAAATATTATGTTAAGATTACGGCGCGGCTGAGCTTGTATCTGTTTGCCGATACATTGTGATAGTGGTAACGGTAGAATTCAAAGGGTGGTTCCCTTTTGCTGATAATTTCATAGGGTGAGCCCTGTGCGCCATTGAACAGGGTGTTATACTTTTGTTTCACACGATATGCGAATTAAATCCGCAAGGCTTTGTTCGTGATAAGAACGTATATCTCATACGTATAACAACAGCTATGAAATAATTTGTTCAATCTCATTTTCGTTGCAAGAGAGGTGCGAGTTCCTCGTCGCCTGAACAGAGGTGTCGTTTGTTGAATTTAATATTACGAAACAGACTAAGTTTTCTAGGATATTCGCCTCTTACCTACATGAATTTTCGTTATCTGACCACCTCTACCAACATTCTTACGTTAAAAACAATTTTATGCACTTGAAATGCGGCAGAAAGCAAACTTGATTTTTTTAAAAGGAAATTAGAGTAGTTCCGTTTTTTTTTTCTTCTCTTTAGAAACAGTAGTACAGTACAGTAGTGGTTAGTAGTTACATCTAGACTTTTCCCTGGATACGACAGAATGCCAAGTGGATCCTTACCTATAACTACATAATTCCCCTGCTTCGTGACGCATCTCGTTGTATAAAGTTTCTACTTCCAAAAATTACCTATTAACTAACTATCTCTAAAATTGTGAAAGTTATCGATAGAATTTACAGAAAAATATTATTATATCCTACTTCTGCTTAAGATAAATAAAAGTTTTGAATAATTTACGAAATGCGAGGCTATTAAAGTTAAAAAGGCAAAATTTAAATATTAGGTACAACAAATCATATAACAACCAACAGGCTACCAAGTATCACAGTTTGCATAATTTTTCTCTTAAAGGGCGCAAAGTGTGAGGAGGCAATAACTAGGTAACTTGAGTCTTAGATTTTAATGTAAAAAGGAATCGAGAACAAGTACTTCGCCAATCTATTTTCCTAAAGGGAAATCGCTCCGTTTCTAAGCATAGATATTATTATTTTCAATAAGCTATCCTGTTTTAAGGTTTTTCATATTGGAATATTCCGCGCGTAACATGGGAAGGCAATTGATTAGAAAATTAAAGGACGTACTGTAGTGTTCTTGACCTGAAACGGAAGATTGCTTTTTGACTTAGCTTCTTATTTTGTCAGGTTCATTTTATTGTTCGATTTTATTTAATGCAATGATTTTTAACTGTAGGATATCGATGCTTAGGCTTAGTTACAACAGCCGCACGGATCGATCTTTCAGGTTAAGCTACGCTTGCCGCGGTTGGTCCGTGGATGGGTGACCATCTTTTAATACCAAGACCCTTCCTGGCCTCGGACGCACGTTATGGCGTTGGTCTCGGCTATCTTTCGTAGATCTTAGACAGTCGTTACCTACGGGTCTTCAGAAGCCTGAAAGTCTGACAACCAGTCTTACCAAGTGGTATCGTATTACCTAGTATCTGGATTGTGGAGGTCAGATAGGCAGTCGCTACATGAAAAACACTGATACTCAGCTGCATCCGGTTAGACTGGAAGCTAAGCCCAAGATAGTTGGGAAAAGGCTAGGCAGATGATGATGATGATGACCAGCTAAAGTATTCCTCTATAGAGCCTCTTCCTTATTTTAAATCTTGTTGGTAGTAATAAACCCGCTCACATATCTAAATAATGCAACATATTATTAAACACTGTTATGCAGCTGTTTGAGGCACTGCAGAACTCGAGTTAATCTCCTAAATGTCTTTCTGATAAAGAAAAAAGCGCACGAGAAAAGTGGATATTTAAAGTGAATTAAATGGGAACGCGACGTGGAGTGCTAAACAAACCTGTCTAAACAGATTTACGTAAGACCTACAGTTCGCTTGGCGATATTTTCGCTCCATATCCTGTGATCCCGACCCGCGGAGGACACATGTTTTTCCACTAACACCGCCGTAATGAAAAACATACGATTAGAAAGTGTTATAAAACGTTGTTTGTGATTTAATTTGCGTTCAGACTAGCTGTTACTTTCTACAATAGTATGTAAACTGCAATGCTTCGTTTAACTCGCTCAAAAGAAAAAGAAAAATCCCTTTTTTAACCGACTTCAAAAAAAGGAGGAGGTTATCAATTGGGCTGTATTTTTTCATGTTTGTTCACCATAACTTTTGACTGGGTGAACCGATTTTGATGATTCTTTTTATTTGAAAGCTGGTCCTTCCCGTGTGGTCCCATTTTAATTTGGTTCCATTCGGACAATGGGATTCATGTGAAAACCAAATATAAGTCTTAAATTTGCATTAAGTATTTGCGCGACAAATGAACGAATAACGCGATTAGTTTAGTGTGCGGTATCTACCATAACTAAAAAGATAAAACGAAAACTTAAAAAAAAAAATAACAACCGACTTCCTTAAAAAATAACACTACTAAGTGAAAAATAACTTTAATTTCGGAAGTCGGTGGCAAAAAAATCTTAAATACAGATCCTATGTCACCGACTTCCGAAATTAAAGTTATTTTTCACTTAGTAGGGTTTTTTTTAGGTAGTCGGTTGTAATTTTTTTGTAAAAAGTTTTTATTACGACCACGGCTATTGTTAACGGAGTAATTTTTTCCTCCAAATAACTTTTTAGGGTTCCGTTGCCAAATGGCAAAAAATGGAACCATTATAGATTCGTCATGTCTGTTTGTATATCTGTCTGTCTGTCTATCTGTCCATCCGTATGTCACAGCCACTTTTCTCCGAAAATATAAGAGCTATGCTGTTGAAATTTGGTAAGTAGATGTATTCTGTGAACCGCATTAAGATTTTCGCACAAAAATAGAAAAAAAATCAATAAATTTTGGGGTTCCCCATACTTAGAACTGAAACTGAAAATATTTTTTTTCATCAAACCTGTACGTGTGGGGTCTATGGATAGCTCTTCAAAAATGATATTGAGGTTTCTATTATCATTTTTTTCTAAACCGAATAGTTTGCGCGAGAGACACTTCCAAAGTGGTAAAATGTGTGTGCCCCCCCCCCCCCCCCCGAAACTTCTAAAATAAGAGAACGATAAAACTAAAAAAAATATGATGTACATTACCATGTAAACTTCCACCGAAAATTAGTTTGAACGAGATCTAGTAAGTAGTTTTTTTTTAATACGTCATAAATCGTAAACCGCAATTTACCTTTCATTCAATCAACTCAAATATAAAAAAAAACATTTAATTTCATAAACATAAACCTTATGCATAAACCGTGAATACGGTTTGTACAGAACCCTCGGTGCGCGAGTCCGACTCGCACTTGGCCGGTTTTTTATAATGGTAGTATAGTAGTTTCATACAATTCAACGTTTAACTGGATTCTAAATGAAATATTTTCTACTTTCACAGTATACTTACAAATGCATTGAATTAATAACTATGAATATAAGTATAATACATGTTTGTTGCGTATATCAGAGTGATACCTATTTTCAAATATAATCATTAATTACGTAGGCTATTTGCTTATATGAAGAGAACAAAAGGAAAATATTGAATTACAAAATATTTGAGTCGAGGTGTTTTTCAAGTCAATTCAAAAAACTCGTGGTGCCCTAATTACCAAGGCAAACTAGTATTTTGATGTTCGATATTGGAGCACATCGTGTGAAGACTCACGTAAATTCTCGCTCACGATGTTATTTGGTACTTTATGTACAGTCAACGGTCTTAGGTGGAGTTCCACCAGAATTTTCATATTTTCGTGCGCCAGGCGCCAGGTCTGCATCTGTCACTGTAGACGTACCTAATATTTTACGCACACGTTTTAACTATGAAATGGCGATGTTGGTGGGTCAGATTCATGCATGTGAAGTCAACACCAGATTTCTTCTTAATGAATTATCGACAACAGGATCTATTTAAAGACAATGCTAAAATTCATAATGATAGTTATATGAAATAATGTTGATGAATGACTCCTCGAAATTCTCTGTCTTTTTGTTTTAACCACAATTAGAAAATGCGGGCCGTAAAACCTACGAATATAAGGCGCTCTTTTTGTATGGTTCACGATTAGTGTTGGGATTTTATCCGGATAAATACTCAAAATGGATAAATACTCGCTAAATATCCGTTTTTACTGAGTATTTATCCAAAACAGTGGATAAATACTATTTTATGTTTTCGTAACATAAGTTTTGTCATTTTACTAACAAAAGGATTAAAATTAATGAAAAATAGACAATGCAGATTGGTATTGTACCTTATTAATCATTTTAACAATTACAAAACGCCGATATTGACAATAATTCCATTCCATTATGAATACAGTTAGTAACCACTGTCAAAGTTAGATAAAATTATACATTTGTTAATTGGTTTTTCACATACATACATGAACTCATGCCTTTTTCCCATGGGGGTAGGCAGAAACTATTTAAGTAACACTTAAATCATTGTAATAATAAAAAAAACTACCTCGTGAAAGTTGAGAAAGATTAACAAATCAAATATCTTGACTTGGCTCGCGAGGTTTACGACATTGTAGGATATGGATTCAGCGAGCAATGTGCAATTTTGAGACCAGTGGTGATGTAATTATTTACCACAAGTAAAGCACCTGCCTGAGTGCGAACTCACGACCTACAAGTTGTAAGTCGGAGCTGATACCACCGGGCCACCACTGCTATCGCCAATATGAAAGGCATGTCAGACTTTTACTGACTAAAACCCACCTGTGTTCCCTTAGTTGCCTGTACCAGGGTACCTCTTTTAAACAGATCCGCAACCCTGGCAGGCATCGGTCCTCGCGGATCCCTTCAATATGTAATGACATCTCTTAGAGACGCACGTGGAACACAATGCGCCGTCGACATGGGCCTGATCTTTACCGTGGCGAGCAATGGGTGGCTCGCCGCCCGCAAGCCCGTGCCCACGGTGGCCGAGAGTCCACAATGAACACCCGACGCCCGGGGCATCTCCTCCTACGGTGGCTAGGGACATGAGGGTGCACAGACTGCCTCTCCCTAACGAGCTCCACCTCCTCCTTTGCAAGCTTTACTTCTTCGCAGAAGGAGGTGACAGCTTCTTATGTCCTCTCGTTTCATACCATGGCCTGCACCAGGGCCGGACGCGAGAGATCGCCGCCGCCAATCGCCTCTACAAGGATACGGCGTTGCTCCGCCCAAGCAGTGCAAACCTCCACACTATGGTCCACCGTATCTTCCAGGCGATCTACACAGTGGTAAAATTCACTGAAACCTGCTTTTAGATTTTCTCAAATCCAATGACTCATTATCAGTATTTGTCTGTAAATATAACACATTTTGTGTTGATTTCATATCCTTAAATATTATAAACACTAGAAGGGCATTGCATTTGTTGGACTCTTGTTGAAAGACAGGTTCTGTTATGGGTTCAAAAACAGATATGCATTGATATATCTAATCCCAAAAGTTATCATCAAGCAAAGGTGCTTGTAGCATTTGACTTGACGATATATTTTTCTTTTGCGTACGCTGAGAGAGCGGCTTTTCTATTTTTCATACTCGTGTGTGTGTGTGAACTAGTGATCATAGATAGCTGCCCTATCTTGTGTAGCATGGCAGGTTTAACTTTTCTCCCGTTACCTTTTGTTTTACGATTTGTTGTAGCTTCGATCGTAGTTTTTGGGTTTAGTTGTTGTGATTTTTTGACTGTCTTATAAATTGATGAACGTTGGCTGCACGCACGGAAAAGCATGTCTCATTGTCACGTTCCGCCTGAACCAAGCGTGTAAGCGAGAGAGAGGCACGATTGGCCTTAACGTTCGACTTGTGAAATATATCTCTCTTCCACTTCATCGGCCAATACGTCCGAGTAAAAGAGACTTAGACATTATCACGTAAAATTATTGTCCGTATACCGACTTTACAGACAACCAATTGTTTTTTATTAAAGATTTTATCATATCTGCATAGTTTATAAATTTTTGAAACTACCGCATTTCAGTGGACCATGAGCCCCCAAATTACTAGTGGGTGCTACGCAGTTTAAAGGCTCAACACCATTAACTAATTGAAAAGCCCTTTGCATGTTTATAGCGTTGGCAAACAACAACAACAAACTTGTCTTCGCCGCATTTTTCTTGACTTTTAGAAGACCTTCACAGAGATAATCAATTATATGGCTATTCTCTACACTCTCAACAAAGAAAGATTCTAAATTTGTATCTAAAGAGCATGCTCTATTAGAGACGTTTGGGCTTCTGACACAATTACAGCCTGGCAATTGACATTAGAACTAAATAATGTAATAACGTAGTATTTTGAAAAGCCTAAATAACAATAAAAGTCATTAACATTTTAAAATAATCATCAGATGCGCAAAAAAGATATTTATCCATCATTTTGAGTATTTATCCGATAAAAATGAGTAAAAACGAGTATTTATCCGTTTCGGATAAAAACTCGAGTATTTATCCTGCGAGTATTTATCCACTGCCCATCACTATTCACGATGAAAGAGCGCTGAAAGAGCGCAATACGAGTGTTTGTGTTTCGCTTTAATAGACGAAGGTCTCAAGTACGACGACTTATTTTACGATAGCTTTGTAGAACTTGTATTAGACTTATGACCGCGACTGTACAGGTACTTACATCTGCACACCTGCAAGCAAGAGTGAATATTTACAAAAAGGAGAGCCGACTTAAAACAGGAGTGTGATGGCGTTGCGAATACTGTGTACTCTGTACACGTTAATTACCAACTGACTTAATTGGCTTGTTTTGAAAAGGGACGTTTTTTCGGGTCCGTGGCTTACGCCCCCAGTGGTCGACGCACCTGTGGCCGACGCCCCTGATTCGATTATTTTAATAAAAATAAAAAGACGTACTTTTTCACTTAGTACAGTAAATAAGAAAAGTGTTTCACCATAATTATAAAGTATTTTTTCTTGCTAAACAAAGGTTATCTGTTTTTAATAACTTTTCTCCCCCATCTTTGATAGGTTTGTCAGACAATCAAATGATACATTTCTCAAGTACTTTCATTTGATACATATATGGGAGTGTTACAAGGGTAGGGACATTTTGCCCCTTATTCTTACCATATGGAAATTTTATCTTTTAACTTCAAGCAACTCGTCAACTAACTGAGCCAAACCAGTTATTGGTAACAATAAAAAGTCCATCTTTTTGTCCACAAAATTGAAAACAATAAGGAATTATGAATACTTAGATATTATGTCTATCTCTTTCACACCAGAGTCAAGTTATTGAATATTGCAATATGCAACTGATAAGAAAGATTAGTGTGTCATCTCACAATGGCGAGTGAAGGACCTTCACAACCTGCCAGGGTCGCGTGATTGTTCGAAAGAGATACCGTGACCCTGGCACATGGGCAGCTGATGGAACACGGGTGAGTTTTAGTCAGTAAAAGTCTGACACGCCCTCCCGCTCCGCCCAGAGCGGAAGAAGTCAATTGATGATTACCCATCCAAAAAAAAAAAAACAAAATTGTTGCACTCTGGATTTGCTTATAATTTTCATAGAAAAAATCAAAAGTCTAGTGTATGGGTGTGTGTGAATAAAAAACATGGTCGGTGTGGTGGTGCAGTTAAAATGATGAATGAAAGTGACAACTTCAAATGATATGCTTACAAAATTTGAAATCATTTCACATGTAAAAAATTTGTTACTCTACGAATACGTTTGATTTTAAAGCCTTATTATTTTTTTATTTTATTTATATTGAAACTGACTGTTATAATTAGGTAAAAATATTCTCATTTGTTTAAGTTTTCACAGTTATTACAGAGATAAAAAGAACATTTCATTATGTAAAAAGTTAGTTACTCTGCAGCAATTTTTAAGACTGATTATTTAAAATCACTATCTTATTTTTGAGACTGATTATTGTAATTAGGTTAAATGATTCTCTAGATTGTATGTGATAAAAACTGAGATTAGTATACAATTTTTTACTAGATTTCTTATTGATATAAATAAATAAATAATGAAAAAATACTAAGACTTTTACTTTTCAAAACATATATCCAATAAAAACCATTTCTATGTTAGAAATATAATGATGATTTAATAGTATACATATGTTTACAATCAATATACATTTATTATTGTTGTAAATCATTTATGTGCCTGACAGTACATTTGATCAAAAATTGCTTTGAATTAAATTATTCGCATCGGGGGCGTCCGCCACAGGTGCGTCGACCACTGGGGGCGTAAGCCACGGACCCGTTTTTTCTACCAAGTATTGGTCACACACGGCCTCTATAATATGTATGTATTTAGAAATATATAAGTATATTTATCAGTTGTCTGGTTGCCATAGTACAGGCTCTGCCTAGTTTGGGATCAGATAACGGTGTGTTGGTTGTCCTAAGATATTTAAGATATTTATTTATTTACACAAAGAATTAGGATCTCGCAGTTTCACGTCAATTCATCAAAATCATCATCATTCCAGCCGAAAGATGTGCACAGCTGGACATAGGCCTCCCCCTATTTGGAGGGATTTGCCACAAGCGCAACGCTTTACAGGCGGGTTGGCGATCGCAGTATGGTGCTAAAATGCAAAGACAACGCTGCTGCCCATTCTCTAGTAAGTCCCTTAGTCGCCTTTTACGACACCCACGGGAAGAAATGGGATGATGCTATTCTTTACGTCCGGCACCACACAGAACACTTAAATTAAGATGATTTAATTGCGATTGCCTCGTTGGTCTAGTTGTCACAAGGGGTACTGCTGAGCATGCGGTCTGGTTCGATTCCCATGTCGGGCAAAGTGTTATTGAGTTTTTCCATCAGGACTTTCTCGGTAGCAGCCCAGAGTCTGGGTCAATTGTTCCCGGTTGATGACAATAAACCCACCCGATGTGCGTACCATGTATTTCGGTACACCTCTGCCTGACCTTTACGGATTATCAGCTTGATGATATATTATATTAATTTATGACTAGTGATCGCCCATTGGTCGAAATTCGACCGTACATCATTTGAATAGAAATACATTATTAAATGAAAAAAATATATAATAATAAATATAAAAAAATAATATGGTTATATTTGACATTCAGTAACACTATAGACAAATTGTTGACGCTGTACTACTGTGGAGAGGGTTCACTGGCGGGATGATGATGGCCAGGACCAGGAGTAGGTGTAATGAGTAAAGAATATTTCTTCAGAACTCTCTTCTTTATTTTCTTAATTCTTCTTAACTGCTGGATATGGAATGAATTATCACAGTTTGCTCCGTTTTTATAGAATTTTCCCTTTTATTTTTAATTAATTATGACAGTTCAAAATGTCATAATTATAACCAGCCTGTACAATCGTGAGGCATACAACCTCTACAGTTTGCACACGACACTAAGTTTTGTATGGGCAACTTACTAATGCCATACTTGACACTCCCCATAAAACCACAAAAAATATTTTATAAAAATCTAAACTAAATTCCTATCGTCGCTAATACAAATAATATTAAAGACAAATATTCTGGATATGATCATAGATTTAAAAAATGAAATAGGTTATATATCTATAAAATTATTACCTAATTATTTATTACCTATGGTTATACTTGACATTCAGTAAGACAATAGACACAAAATATTAAAGACAGATGTTCTCGATTGGACCACAGCCACTGACCTCTATCTAATACGCTGGACTGGCTACCGCTATCAATTTATTGTGCCTATTTGAAAATCGCCATTTTGGCGCTGACGGCAGCAGTGAGGGGGAATGGAACTAATACTAGTGATGTACAACAAATGGTTTGTTATCGATAAAAACTTCTCTGATATCGACTACAATGATAGAAATATTACCAAGGCTATTTTTGTTACTATTTTCTATAAATTAATTTGTTTAGATAATTATTAACATGTAACATTCGTGTTGTCTTCTAAACGTAATGTTTTTAAAACGTGGAATACGTTTTATAACATAAAATACGTTAGGATTTACTAAAATCATAGATAATTAATTTAAAACAAGTAATATAGGCATATATTTTGTTACTAAAACACAAATAAAAAGACATGTCTGCACTAGTTGAGTACCTAACTAAACCAATGAACTATAGATAGTCGTAATAAACAGATATTTTACATATAAAACATAACTTGAAATAGCAGTATATAGTACTGTTTATGGACTGTAATTCATAATAAGTTGACCCCTTCCTTGTTCTCCTTAGGGCAGATTTTAGCAACGTCAGATATCTTTTATCCTGGGAATTAAATCGACGTTTGACAGTTTCAGTACGAATGAACTGTCAAAAATTCAAAATGTATTCTCTGGATATGACTTATTCTAGGTATAAAAGTTTGGTGAAATTCGCCCTTTAACGGATAAAAGTTAACTATCGGATCAATAAATAATAAAATTCTGTAAAATAGTAAATTAAGTACCTCTAATTGTCTTATCGTGCACTCTTTAAAGGAAGGGATTATCTTTTACTAGTCAGATACCGTATGTCGCCATGTGGTACGAGACACAATAAATTTTTATTAGGTCTGTAATTACGGTATTTAACTTGTAACAACTTAATTACCGCAGGGGAGGGGGACAGGGAAATAAAAAAGCATTCTGAAATCACATATTTTATTAAATTAAAACTTACTGTCGAGCCCATATTATTTGCCGAGTCAAAAAATGTCTAACCTTCTCTCCAGTTATTAATAAAGAATATTTTTTTGACACTAATAAGATTGCAAATGGCCGTTGTTTGTTGTATTTGAGCTAAGCGTCTCTGCGAAATAAAAAGTTTTCCAATGCATTGTTTGGAAGTCTCATTAATATTAGAGTCGGGTATTGCCCAAAATATATGTAAAAATTCACCTAACTCGGTTTGTAACGAGGATGGATGTTTAATTAAAACTTACTGTCGAGCCCATATTATTTGCCGAGTCAAAAAATGTCTAACCTTCTCTCCAGTTATTAATAAAGAATATTTTTTTGTTTCTGCGAACAAACGGATGTTTACATATTTAGTTATTATTTCTTTTAAAAGAATATTTAAATGACTGTGAAAATTGTCTGAGACATAACTATCTCTAAAATGATCTTCTAGCTCAGGAAACAGTTCATTTGTTTTTGTTAAGAGGTTCCTTATTACCTTTGCAGTGAGTACTGCAGGAAAATTCAACTCTATAGGTGGTTTATTTTTATTATATTTACATGCTTGTCGGAATAATGATTCCACCATAAAACAAATATTGACTACACTCACAGAGGGCACAGTTAAACCACCTCTCTGCTTTTGGATAATAAGTGCTACCCCATTTCTCCTATTTGACACTGCATCTAGTGGTACAGCTTCACAGGCCATTAAACATTCATCACATTTAATTTTTTTTCGAATCGATCGAATTACAAAACCTGCAATATAGCCAATGCATTGTTTGGAAGTCTCATTAATATTAGAGTCGGGTATAGCCCAAAATATATGTAAAAATTCACCTAACTCGGTTTGTAACGAGGATGGATCATCGTCGTCAAGGCGGTATTTCTTCGTAGTACGCATATTTTCAGCATTCGTAAAATCATCAACATTAAATTTATTTATTTTAGCACGCTTTGCACTAGAATTAGTTAATATGGATACATTATTGTCCTGAACGTTGCCGGTAGAAGTTTTTATTTCGTGATGGATTAATAACTGTTTATATGCATTGACAAATTGTGCAGCTGTTGGGTTTGGGCACCAACCCCCACGGCTACGAATGGCACAAAAAAACAATTCTAGATGATCCTGGCTCATCTTATATGTCAGAAGATACTTTAATTCAGGTCTGTCTGACTTCACATAAATATCAAATATATTCATAACAGAAATTACTGCGTTGTAGAATCCTATAAAACCCGCCTTACGGCGTGATTTTACTGCCAAAGTATTATCCATCAGTTTGATTTGACTCAGATACCTAATTTCGTCAAGAACTTTTGTCCTCCACCTGTTTTCATTATTTACTCGTAAAGGACTTTTAAATCCTCGACCCCAAGGATTCCGTACATTTAGAAAATCAAAGATTCTATCCACAGCTCTTATGAACCTTACCGTAGCTGCGGAACCACTAAACTCAGGGAGATTTAAAATTTTATCACAAAACTCAATCGCGTCTGCTACACTGCTACTGAGAGTTTGAGCCGCAAGGTAAACTTTCATAATCATTTTTTTATAATTTATATGCAAGTTTTTCAATTTGTTTCCTAATCTTAGGCCTTCAGTTTCTTGCAATTTTGCCAAATTCTCGACATATACCCATTTAATTAAATCACCTCTGTCATCTTTTAAAACTTTTAGATCACCCAAACAATTTCTTATATTTTTTAACATATGACAGGGGTCAAAAATAACATGCACTTTGTGTTCTTTATCTATGGGATGACAGAAATATGGTTTTGCTGCTGTTCCTATTTGAAGCTCTGCCCCTAATTTAGCTACTGCAGAAAAATGTTCGGGTGGTCCATCTAAAGTTAAGGAGCATATCTCCACAGATACGTCATGCAACCGAATTAAAGCCTGTTTAATTAGAGCACTTTTGGTTTCTGAAGTCAAACTATTAATAAAAAATAGGCTATGGGCAATTTCCAATAACTATTTAAAGGCACGACCATAAATACCAACGCATCTTTACATTCAGGTAAATCGTTACTCTCAGAATCTATACCCAAATCGATTTGGCCACGAGTCACTCCATCACGACTGCGAGTGCAACTTTTTTTTAAGCTCATTTCGTCAATTATTAATGCACATATAAGTTTTTCCCCTTTTTGTTTTGCTAGTTCACTTTTAAGTCGCAAAGCATTGAAACTTTCAACAGAGAAACCTGGATTGGCATCAATTGAACTATACCATGAGCGTATAACACGAGGATGCGGCAAGGCCAAATTAAATTTACTACGCACATATGCATATGCCTTTGGCGAGTAAAAATGTAGAGTAATGGCGAATGATCTTAATTCTGGAGCATACTTAGCATGTTTTAAATATTTGGTCATTCTTTTAAAAAGTTGTGGTTTAAAATTGTCGTACTGATTTAACATATATAAACAATCATCACATACCAGTTTTCTTTTTTTTTAAATCAGCAATTACAGATCTTAAAGTAGACACGGTAATTTTCATACGTTTCACATTTTGAGACAATACTTTAATTCGGGCTTGTGACATTTTCAAGGCTCTTTTGACCCTTTCCAATTTAATTTTGGAAGATTTTGGGGTGTTCTCGTAGCGGTGATCTAATTTTACACTAGAACAGATTTCCGCTAAAGTTCTAGATATCTTTGGTGTACTACAGTTGCTTGTGTTGTAACTTGTGCTTGGAACTGTA
This sequence comes from Aporophyla lueneburgensis, assembly GCA_932294355.1. Taxonomy (NCBI): domain Eukaryota; kingdom Metazoa; phylum Arthropoda; class Insecta; order Lepidoptera; family Noctuidae; genus Aporophyla; species Aporophyla lueneburgensis. Next base: position 10,643,371 of record OW028746.1, on the reverse strand, counting down.
ACAAGAAATTATATTTCATTACTTATATTATTCAAAGAAGGATGATTAGATAGTGAAAATATCATTGAAAATAATTTGGAAAGGTATGTCATCATCATCATTTCAGCCGAAAGACGTCCACTGTTTGACATAGGCCTCCCCCAAGCGTCGCCACATCGGATTCTAGTGACTCTCATCAGGTCATCGGTCCACCTTTACGTTTTCCGATACGCAAAGAACATGCGATATGAACGCGTATATTTAAAAAAAAAATTACACAAGGGCACAAAATTAAACATTGTTTAGTATTAGTATTTAACCACTGTTAGTCGCCAACTTAGTACATCAGTAAACCATGTTCAGTATTTTAGATAATTTTTTTTTACATAACTACCTGCATGGGCTTCACATGGCAATATTTCTTTTGGATTAACTTCAATATATTTGCAATCATAATTTGTTAACCCGACTTGCACAGGTACTAAAGGTAAATTAAATTTATCCAAGTTCATTTCAATATCACTCTGGCATTGGTATCTCGTTGGTTGGTCAGCGTCTTTAAGCATCTCAGTTTGTACCAAGGACAAATTAGTTTCTGAGAAAAACAAAAGTTTTATTTTATTAAGATAATCAATAATATTTCTTGGATACCGACAAAGTATTTACTTAGGTACTATGAATGTACACTCACCAAGAAATATTGTGGGGATACTGCATTTTTTCAATGTAGTCCGTGACTGATGTTTTATGAAACATCCATCCGTGAAGTGTTTAGAACAAAGATAATGATACATGGTTGGAGTCCAATTGACAACCTTCATATTTTTTAACCAAAGTTTGAGAGTGTAATCGGAGGGGAACCTGTAATTAAAAGAAACATTATAGTAGGTATGGGTAAAAAATTAAAATAATATAGTATATCTATAATTATATAGAACACTTAATGAGAATTATGAATCATAGGTGTTAAATTATTTGTTATTGACTCTAATAATAATAAACCTTAAAGTGTTTTGCTATTATTACAGATCATAATAATGTGCGTATTATTATTTTAACAAAGATGATAAACATTATTGTTAAGCATGTTTTTTTTTACATCTTAATATAATATTACGAAAGTATCGATATGAATTTTGACATCCCTAACAAAAGTTATTGGTTAAGTAAAAATGTTCGTAAAATCCCGTAAACTCGAACAGAAGCAGTGTATTTTTACAATAATAAACGTAAACGTTTATTATTGTAAAAATACACTGCTTTAAGCGGTTTTCTAATAAGTATTTATGATTTAGATACACTTACTTGTGAAAAGTGACACCACTGCCTTTTTCGTATCGTGTTTTACAATATACGCACGATTTCATGTTGGACGAACAATACAAGCTATGTTATAATCACTGCCATTATTATAACACTTTAATCTAAATCACAATCACAGTAAATACTTTAGAAAACTTTTTATTTCGCAGAGACGCTTAGCTCAAATACAACAAACAACGGCCATTTGCAATCTTATTAGTTCTTAGAACTCTCACTGGGGGCGCTTTGAATCGGCACAGCAAATAGTTGTCATTTTGTATGGGATAGCCAGTCCAGCGTATTAGATAGAGGTCAGTGACCACAGCTAAGGACCATAAACGAAAGAATATCTATGCATGTGTGTATTAAATACATGGTAATGAATAGTAGTGTGTGTAACGTGTTATTTATTGAAAATAATGTATGTTTACACATAATTTAAAAAAATATTAGCATTCGTCACTTCTTCTCTGTTTAAACTATAAGTGTGCGAAATTTCATACTCCTCCGTCCGCCCATTTTTCGTAAAAAGGGATCCAAAGTTCTCGCTTCACGTATTAATATATTTATATATTATTATTTAAAGTCCAATTAAATATTAAAGCGAAGTCTTCATATTTAAGCATAAGTATTAGACCTTTTAGTTTTGAATATCTAGTCAGCATGTTCTCAAAGGAATAGTAACATATCAGCAAATGCTACGCTTTGCAAACGAAATGCTTCGGAACATAGGAAGTGCGGAGCATCTACGTAGATACATTTACAGGGTGGCAGGGACATCGAGACGCAACCTTTTACAACGGAATCAGTTCATGATTCTGAACCGGTTGCGTTAAAATAATTCGTCGGGAAAAATAAAGCTCTTTTATACATTTTAACTTCGAAGTTATAGCAGTTTTCTAAGAAACAGCTGATCTTTCGATAGCCGACGAAAGTTTTCTACACAGAAATCTAGTTGACAGTATCATGTGCTGAATTTGTGGTTACAGTTGACGCGTCATGTCCCTGCCACCTTGTACCTATATTTACTACTAGCAGTACGCGTGGCTTCGCCTGCGTGGATTTTGGAAATTATACCTCGGGAACGTGCTACACAGACAAAAAGTAGCATATGTTACTCCTTATAACATCAGTTATCTTCCAGTTAAAGTCTCGTCAAAATCAGTCCAGCCGTTTTGGAGATTAGCCAGAACAAACAGACACAACAATGCTGAAAACTGTTGTTTTGCTATAGGTACCTTATAGACTTCATTATGCATTTAGGAAAAAGCTGTTATTTTGACGTTACAAACAGACACTTCAATTTTATTTATTTGTATAGATGTATAGATTTGTGGAAAATGAATTCAATTTATAATCTCCAGTTTCACGATAAGTGAGTTTCATAATACTTAAGATATTAACTAACATTGCTGTAGCGATATATCTTTCTTTGCGAAAGCAGAACATGGTTAATTATAGTAAGTACTACAGGAAGCTTGTCTTGGTTTAATTTTAACGGAAAGCGACTACGGTATTTATATAATTATTTTTGAAACAACTTGGAAGGCTTGGAACAGCCTTTGTCCAGCAGTGGCCTGCAATAGGCCGTGTTTATCGTTGTTGACCTCCGCGTCAGCGTCCCCTATTTAGAGTAATGAGGGTTCCCGGACATGATCTTATTCACATAGTTCAAAGAGGTTGTTCTACTAATTAAACTAATGATGGCACTGAGTAAACTATTATAAGACAACAGTTTTTTTTGTTATGCGGGCGGAGAGAGAAAAAGATGGAGATATTTTCTAACATAATCGGAGGTGTCGTCTAAACTTGTTCAGAAGTTTGGAGTTCTACCTAATTTAACAAAGATCCTACTTGATTTATCTGCTGCAAGTTTACTGCAAGACAAACAAAGCAACTGTTTCAAGTTTAGTGCAAACGGTGAAGAAAAATTAAAGGCCACTTATTAATTATTATTAGAGCCCTCAGGGCAGACATCATACGGCCATCATATTTAAGGGTAAATTCCATACTGAAACATTTTACACAGTAGGTACAAAAATTACCAATAAGCTACAAAAAATATTGGATATAAAAAATATTTCAAGATATTTCAAGCAAAATATTTTAAGGAACAAAAAGTTATACGGTTCGGAAAACATCCTCATATCGTTATGCAAAAAATCTAATAAAAATATCGAGGAATACGAGACCTCAGTTTTATGAAAAAATATATTATTATCTACGATATATTTTTCATACTTACATAAACCTAAGACGATATTTACATAAACCTTAATAAGCAAAATGTTTATCTTTTCTATAGATTTTTATGGTGGTACCTAAGCAGGTACATCTTTGCTCATACATTTATATTAATGATGATCAATTTAGCTCTATCGTTATTGCGTTTAAGAATGGCAATATCGGTCATTGTCCTTTCCCAAATATATAGACGTGGGCACGGAAACAATATACTATGTATAGTTTTTTGTTTTTATAACATGTTTATTAAACTTGTTTAAGGCTCCACGGTAGAGCGCGAAATTCCGCTTTTTGCAACATTTTCGTGAAACTAGTAGCCGCCCAGTAATCGACCATAATTAATTTAAAACTTATGTATTTCTACTACATTTTTATATAAAAATATTGGCTTCTGCACTTCTTCTACCTATAAACTTTAACGATGCCAAATTTCATACTCCTTCCTCCGCGTAATTTTCGTAAAAATGGGTACAAAATGTTTGCTACACGAATAGATAGAAAATTTCATAAAAAGTCATTTAATCGAATGAAATGAATTTAGAGGGTTGTATTGCGGACTTAAAAGATTATAATTATGTAAAGCCATATTTATTTCGTTCGCGTATTATATTTTAATCGAAATATAACCTTGCTTTGACCTGAAAATTGGAAAAAACGTAAGGAAAATTATTTTTCGCGGGCTACTTTGGAACAACCTTAAGATAGTTTTTGAATGAATAAATGCTAGAAATGTAGGAAGGTCAATGACCACTATTGTCATGCTAAAACGCTACCACTATATTATTGTAATAGATACTCTGCCAATAATGGCTAGTAGGTACTTATTCACCTCTAATATTCCTACATATTTAGGCTTTTTCTGAGTGATATCATCCACCGCATCTTGCAATAGCTTCTTGAGAAAAAACCAAAGAAAAAGTAGCTGAGTGCAAGGAAGATTTGTTCTTAGCTTAAAAGATAAACGAACGAAGGAACTAAATAATCCAACTCCAACAAGCCGGACCTATATAACAGAACCCGACGTGCAGTTCGTGTATATATTTAGCTCTATATAGTAAATTATCGCCCAGATTGTTCCTGTTTATATTTCGTAGTTGTGTAGGTTATCATTTACAAAATGCACCCAAATCTGCAGCTGCACCAACAAACTGAAATAAGTTACCGGAACTCTCAACTGAAAGGTTTTTCATGACGTTCTACCTAATTATAACAAATGTTTTTTTTTTCAGTAACATTTATAGACAAAGCACTGGACACGGGGCAGGATCACTAACCCCTTGCCTCTTTCATTATTTATTAATTCTCTGTTTCCAACCTTTCTTTTGTTCTCAGAGGCTAGCACAATAAATATATGGTGATGTAGATTCTTACTTGAAAAGTACTTAGTACTTTTTCACGTTGTGAATACTGCAGAAACTTGTTGCAAGAGTGTTTTACATAGTCCATATCTCAGGACACAGAGCGAGCCGAAACTGTAGTCGTAGTTGTAACGGGTTCCATGTACCTATAACTAGGTACCAATAAGTGTCACAAAGAGTCGGTTATCGGGACTGTTCTGCATTGTTAGACAAGGAACTGTAGGAAACAGCTTTTAGTATCTACCTATTTGTTAAACTAGGAAAGTGTTATATTGAGACGCTACTGTAAGTGTAATGTTTATCTATTACGTCATGTAACATCAGATAAATTAATTACGAAGCAAACGGACTGCCAATTTAAATTCTCCATTTATTAAAATCATGTAAATTGGCTTAAAATCAATTTCCCTGACCGTACATCATCCTCAATCCGATGGAGACCGTCCGTTGCTGCCCTCTACCAGCGATGTCCTAAGCCGAGTTCCGTACTCCAAAGGGTGTGCTCTTAGCGAGTAATCGCTCTAGTTTTAAGTTTTTAACCCCTGGCGGAAGGCCTAGCAGCTGACAACCTCATAGGTTGACCTGTGAGATGTAGTACAAAAAAAACTCTACATCATCTGCGTAGAAACTTTTTCCAACTATGTCGGAGTCGGCTTTCAGTCGAAACAAATGCAGCTGAGTACCAATATTTTATATGGAGCGACTTCCTATCTGACACACGAGCTTACTTCCCTATTCCTTTCATATTTTCCTGATTGTATATACGTCTTTTGGATACAACATATACGAGAAGACAAATGTTTGAGTAACTGAACCATATTCAGTAGGCCATTCGACAGTTAGTGCAGAAAACAAATCTGCTTCCCGTAATGCCATATGGAAAACCATGCCATAAATATTGCTAAAAGTTGGGATAATTACCGATTATTTTCTTGAGTAGGACTTTTTGCTAAACACAAATCACCGAATAGTGTTACATAACTAAGTTTACTCGAACTTGATATTGAACTCCATACATCGAAGTTAGCCATCGGTTATCGTCCAATGTGCTATCCTCAATGACATACTTGTTTACAACTCTATAGAGGACACAAGACGCTACCAACAATTTCTTGAAGTTCCTAACTCCGCGAGCATCAGTTCTCCCGTGCATTAATTACTCTGGAGCGTGACAGCAGCACAATTATGCCACAGATTATACTACAAATTATGCTCATGCAAATTATAAAAGTTAGACCACTGCGTCAAGGCAAAGGAATTTAGTTTAAAGATCTTAAACAGACTTTGGGACATTATTGAAAATGGAATTAGGTGCTCCTCCTAATAAGAAAAGACAGATAACAGAAAACATTAAAACCCAGCCTCAATTGTCGCGCATTCGCATATAAAACATTTAGTTTGGTTCTCTGAGGCAGAATAAACCTACCTACAAGTTATATTGCCACCCAAGCACCTATTAACCTACAGGTTCCGTGGTGTGATTGTAAATATATCACTGAGATTACGAATAACAACTAATACAGCGTAACTATAATCGTACTGTGGTTTTTACAACTATATCTAAGCGGATGAAACACTGAAAATGTTACCTACCTATCCTGGTAGGTACGCTTTTCACACTTTTTTGCCGCATACTAAAGTGAAAAGATGTGTTAAGCACTTTCAACAGTCAACCCTATTTGACAGTCAATAACAAATCCCCTGTTCATAATGCCTTTTTTTCAGAGAAAACTCTAAAATAGGGCTGCAACAGACAGAGTTGTCATATTATTTCCCTCATAGTTTTCATGCTAATGTCAGTAGACGGCAAATATCGTGCGTCTAGCAATTTCAGCACAATTTAGCATAAAAATGCTTTTGCTTTGTATTACTGCTATTATTTTAAGCAGCTATTTATACAATATTCTGCATTTTATAACCCTTGTTGTTCGTCTAGTCTGGCGAAATATTATGTTTAGATTACGGCGCGGCTAAGCTTGTATCTGTTTGCGGATATACAATGTATAGTGGTAACGGTAAAATACAATGGGGTGGTTCCCTTTTGCTGATAATTTCATAGGGTGAGCCCTGTGCGCCATTGAACAGGGTGTTATACTTTTGTTCCACATGATATGCGAATTAAATCCGCAAGGCTTTGTTCGTGATAAGAACTTATATCTCGTACGTATAATAACAGCTATGAAATAATTTGTTCAATCTCATTTTCGTTGCAAGAGAGGCGCGAGTTCCTCGTCGCCTGAACAGAGGTGTCGTTTGTTGAATTTAATATTACGAAACAGACGAAGTTTTCTAGGATATTCGACTCTTACCTACATGAATTTTCGTTATCTGACCACCTCTACCAAGTTTCTTACGTTAAAAATAATTTTATGCACATTAACCAGTCAATTACCGTAATTACAAAACAATTAAAAAACCATTATGTCTATACCAAATGTGGTACCTCAGGGACTTAGATGTTAAATGCGGAGGAAAGAAAACTAGTTCTTTTTTAAGAAAATTAGTGTTCTTCCGTTTTATTCTTTCTTCTTAAGCATATAGTAGTAGTTACATCTAGACTTTTCCCTGAATACGACAGAATGCTAAGTGAATCCTTACCTAGGTAATAGGTAGAACGGGCCGGATTCCGCAACTCCACGTCTGAGCGCGTATTTTGCGTACCGGAAATCCTTCCTATAACTACATCTAAGTACATAATGCTCCTGCTGCGTGACGCATCTCGTTGTTTAAAGTTTCTACTTCCAAAAATCACCTCTTAACTAACTACCTCTAAAATTGTGAAAGTTATCGATAGAATCACAGAAAATATATTATTATATCCTACTTCTGCTTAAGATAAAGTTTTGAATAATTAACGAAATGCGAGGCTAATAAAGTTAAAAGGGCAAAATTTAAATATTACAACAAATCATATAACAACCAACAGGCTACCAAGTACCACAGTTTGCATAATTTTTCTCTTAAAGGGCCCAAAGTGTGAGGAGGCAATAACTAGGTAACTTAAGTCTTAGATTTTAATGTAAAAAGGAATTGAAAACAAGTACTTCGCCAATCGTTTACCTATTTTCTTAAAGGGAAATCGCTCCGTTCCTAAACTTAGGTATATATATATTATTATTTTCAATAAGCTCTCCTTTTTTAAGGTTATTCATATTGGAGTTTTCCGCGCGTAATAAATGAAAGCAATTGATTAGAAAATTAAAGGACGTACTGTAGTGTTCTTGACTTGAAACGGAAGATTGCTTGTTGATTTAGCATCTTATTTTTTCAGGTTCATTTGTATTGTTTGATTTTATTTAAAGCCACGATTTCGAAGCTTCTAAAATTTGGTGTTTTTAATATCATCAATTTACCGGTTATTGAAGGACTTGTGGCTTAGTTACAACAGCCGCATGGGTTGATCTATCAGGTTAAGCTACGCTTGCCGCGGTTGGTCCGGGGATGGGTGACCACCTTTACGTACCAAGAACCTTCCGTGCCTCGAAAAGCACGTCAAGCCGTTGGTCCCGGCTGTCTTTCGTAGATCCTAGACAGTCGTTACGGGTCGTCAGCAGCCCGAAAGTCTGACAACCAGTCTTACCAAGTGGTATCGTATTACCCAGTATCTGGATTGTGGAGGTCAGATAGGCAGTCGCTACATGAAAAATACTGATACTCAGCTGCATCCGGTTAGACTGGAAGCCGACCCCAAGATAGTTGGGAAAAGGCTAGGCAGATGTTGATAATGATGACCGGCTAAAGTATTCCTCTATAGAGCCTCTTCCTTTTTTTAAAACCTTGTTGGTAGTAATAAACCCGCTCACATATGTAAATAATGCAACACATTATTAAACACTGTTATGCAGCTGTTTCAGGCACTGCAGAACTCGAGTTAATCTCCTAAATCTCTTCCTGATAAAGATAAAAGCGCACGAGAAAAGTGGATATTTAAAGTGAACTAAATTGGAACGCGACGTAGAGTGCTAAAAAACCTGTCTAAACAGATTTACGTAAGACCTACAGTTCGCTTGGCGATATTTTCGCTCCATATCCTGTGATCCCGACCCGCGGAGGACACTCGTTTTTTCCACTAACGCCGCCGTAATGAAAAACATACGATTAGAAAGTGTTATAAAACGTTGTTTGTGATTTAATTTGCGTTCAGACTAGCTGTTACTTTCTACAATTGTATGTAAACTGCAATGCTTCGATTAACTCGCTCAAAAGAAAAAGAAAAATCCCTTTTTTAACCGACTTCAAAAAAAGGAAGAGTTTATCAATTCGACTGTATTTTTTCATGTTTGTTCACCATAACTTTTGACTGGGTGAACCGATTTTGATGATTCTTTTTATTTGAAAGCTGGTCCTTCTCGTGTGGTCCCATTTTAATTTGGTTCCATTCGGACAATGGGATCCATGTGAAAACCATATAAGTCTTAAATTTGCATTAAGTATTTGCGCGACAAATGAAAGAATAACGTGATTAGATTAGTGCGCGGTATCTACCATAACTAAAAAGTTAAAATGAAAACTTTTACAAAAAAATAGACAACCGACTTCCTGAAAACAACACTACTAAGTGAAAAATAACTTTAATTTCGGAAGTCGGTGGCAAAAAAATCTTAAATACAGATTCTATGACACCGACTTCCGAAATTAAAGTTATTTTTCACTTAGTAGGGTTTTTTTTTAGGAAGTCGGTTGTTACTTTTTTTGTAAAAAGTTTTTATTACGACTACGGCTATTGTTAGCGGAGTAATTTTTTCCTCCAAATCACTTTTTATTATGGTAGTATCTACAATTCAACGTTTAACTGGATTCTACATGAATTATTTTCTACTTTCACAGTATACTTACAATTATGAACATAAATAAGTATAATACATGTATGTTGCGTATATCAGAGTGATACCTATTTTCAAATATTCACATTAATTACGTAGGCTATTTGCCTATGTGAAGAGAACAAAAGGAAAATATTGAATTTCAAAACATTTGAGTCGAGCTGTTTTTCAAGTCAATTCAAAAAACTCGTGGTGCCCCAATTACCAAGGCAAACCAGTATTTTGATGTTCGATTTTGGAGCACATCGTGTGAAGACGCACGTAAATTCTCGCTCACGATGTTATTTGGTACTTTATGTACAGTCAACGGTCATAAGTGGAGTTCCACCAGAATTTTCATATTTTCGTGCGCACCAGGCGCCAGGTGTGCATCTGTGACTGTAGGCGTAATGTTTTAATGAAGATGCTTGTTACTACACGCACACGTTTTAACTATGAAATGGCGATGTTGGTTGGTCAGATTCATGCATGTGAAGTCAACACCAGGTTTCTTCTTAATGAATCGACAACAGGATCTATTTAAAGACAATGCTAAAATTCATAATGATAGTTATATGAAATAATGTTGATGAATGACTCCTCGAAATTCTCTGAATTTTTGTTTTAACCACAATTAGAAAATGCGGGCCGTAAAGCCTACGAATATAAGGCGATCTTTTTGTATGGTTCACGATGAAAGAGCGCTGAAAGAGCGCAATATGAGTGTTTGTACGACGACTTATTTTACGATAGATTTGTACAACTTGTATTAGACTTATGACCGCGACTGTACAGGTACTTACATCTGCACACCTGCAAGCAAGAGTGAATATTTACAAAAAGGAGAGCCGACTTAAAACAGGAGTGTGATGGCGTTGCGAATACTGTGTACGCTGTACACGTTAATTACCAACTGACTTAATTGGCATGTTTTGAAAAGGGAAGTTTTTTCTGCTAAGTATTGGTCACACACGGCCTCTATAATATGTATGTATTTAGAAATTTGAAGTATATTTATCAGTTGTCTGGTAGCCATAGTACAGGCTCTGCCTAGTTTGGGATCAGATAACGATGTGTTGGTTGTCCTAAGATATTTAAGATATTTATTTATTTACACAAAGAATTGGGATCTCGCAGTTTCACGTCAATTCATCAAAATCATCATCATTCCAGCCGAAAGAAGTGCACAGCTGGACATAGGCCTCCCCCTATTTGGAGGGATTTGCCACAAGCGCAACGCTTTACAGGCGGGTTGGCGATCGCAGTATGGTGCTAAAATGCAAAGACAACGCTGCTGCCCATTCTCTCGTAAGTCCCTTAGTCGCCTTTTACGACACCCACGGGAAGAAATGGGATGGTGCTATTCTTTACGTCCGGCACCACACAGATCACGTAAATCACGTAAATTAACCAGTCAATTACCGTAATTACAGACACTATTAAAAAACCGTTGTGTCGATACCAAATGTGGTATCTCAGGCAGAGGTTAAGATGATTTAATTGCGATTGCCTCGTTGGTCTAATTGTCACAAGGGGTACTGCTGAGCATGCGGTCTGGTTCGATTCCCAAGTCGGGCAAAGTGTTATTGAGTTTTTCCATCAGGACTTTCTCGGTAGCAGCCCAGAGTCTAGGTCAATTGTTCCCGGTTGATGACAATAAACCCACCCGATGTGCGTACCATGTATTTAGGTACACCTCTGCCCGACCTTTACGGATTATCAGCTTGATGATATATTATATTAATTTATGACTAGTGATCGCCCATTGGTCGAAATTCGACCGTACATCATTTGAATAGAAATACATTATTAAATGAAAAAAATATATAATAATAAATATAAAAAAATAATATGGTTATATTTGACATTCAGTAACACTATAGACAAATTGTTGACGCTGTACTACTATGGAGAGGGTTCACTGGCGGGATGATGATGGCCAGGACCAGGAGTAGGTGTAATGAGTAAAGAATATTTCTTCAGAACTCTCTTCTTTATTTTCTTAATACTTCTTAACTGCTGGATATGGAATGAATTATCACAGTTTGCTCTGTTTTTATAGAATTTTCCCTTTTATTTTTAATTAATTATGACAGATCAAAATGTCATAATTATAACCAGCCTGTACAATCGTGAGGCATACAACCTCTACAGTTTGCACACGACACTAAGTTTTGTATGGGAAACTTACTAATGCCATACTTGACACTCCCCATAAAACCACAAAAAATATTTCATAAAAATCTAAACTAAATTCCTATCGTCGCTAATACAAATAATATTAAAGACAAATATTCTCGATATGATCATAGATTTAAAAAATGAAATAGGTTATATATCTATAAAATTAATTTATTACCTATGGTTATACTTGACATTCAGTAAGACTATAGACACAAAATATTAAAGACAAAATATTAAATATTATTAGTTCTTGATTGGACCACAGATTCGGACCGTAAACAAAAGAATATCCATGCATGTGTGTATTAAATACACGGTAGTGAATAGTAGTGTGTGTAACGTGATAAGGTACCAGGGTCGAATATGGCCAGCCGGAAAATATGGCCACATACCATTATTCCACACATGAAAATTTGTAACAACCTGAACGCGACTATTAATTGTCGCTAGTGTCACATGTATCCAAACGGCGTAGAGTGCTCGCAAGATAAGTCTGCGCGCGGCCAAAATCGGAACTAATCGTTTGCCGCCATCTTGTCGTTTATGTCAGGTGTCGAGAGAGTGTGCTGTGTTCCGTGTTTTTATTCGTTTTCAAAGTAAATAATCGCTATCATTATGCCGAAAGTGATTAAAAGTGCTGGTAGAGACATTATCTTGAAGGTCAAACGTGCTTGTGAAGAAGAACGAGACAATAACGGGCCTACGGTACCGTTTTCCAAAGTTAGAGCCCGTGTTGCTTATTTGACAGGTAAGATTTAGGGATACCATTACAATAAAAAAAATCTACATTTTGGTAACCGGTATGGGCATCACGTAATATATTATTGTTATTTTGTTTTAGGCGTTTCCGAACGTACTGTCACCCAAATAACTCAAGAGGGTAATGTAGCAGCAGCTTCGTCTTCAAAGATTGTGACCCCAGGAAAAAGTAGGAACCGGAAGAAAAAAATTGCTGAATTAGACGATTTTGATAAGTGCGCTATAAGGCATAAAATTCAATCGTTTTACGTCGTGAAGAAGGAGATTCCTACCATAAATAAACTTTGGTTGGAATTGAAAGCAGACATTGATTTTAAATATGGCAGAACATCGTTGAGGAGTATTTTAAAAACTTTGGGCTATAAATACAAAAAATGTCAGTCTAAACGAAAAGTTTTAATAGAACGCAGTGATATTGCAGCTTGGAGAGCAAATTATATTTTGAGGCTACGCAAGAATCGTCAGGAAGAAAATCGACCTGTCATTTATCTTGATGAAACATATATCCATGCTTCATACCACCTCGAAAAATGTTGGCAATCGGAGAAAGAGCCTGGTATTCTTGCTTCTGATAGCGTTGGCGCAAGATGGATTATAGCCCATGCTGGAGGTAAAACTGGGTTTGTTGAAAACGGACTACTAATATTCAAATCGAAATCAAAATCGAGTGACTATCATGACGATATGAATTCAGTAAACTTTATGCGATGGATGAAAGAAAAAATTGTGCCAAATCTACCAGCGAATTGCATTGTAGTGATGGACAATGCATCATACCACTGCACACAAATAAACAAGGCCCCTTCAATGGGCAATAGAAAAGCAGACCTCCAAGAGTGGCTTACGAAAAATGACATTGAAGTCAATGATTGCTGGACAAAAGCACAATTATATGAATTAATTAAAAGGCACAAAGGTGATCCACAGTATGAAGTAGAAAATATGTTAAATGAACATGGACATGAGGTTCTGCGATTACCGCCGTACCACTGCGATTTAAATCCAATTGAGAAGATTTGGGCAATTGTAAAGAGACGTATTGCAGAGAAAAATGTTAATCAAGCTCCTAGCGAAATACCCTCGATTACTGAGGCGGCATTCAGCACAGTAACGACAGAAGAGTGGCGTTATGTGTGTCTACATGTACAAAAAATAGAAGACCAGTATTTCGAATCGGACAGGCTACTGGATACGGAAATGGACAAATTTATAATTAATGTTACTGGTGACACTTCCGACTCTTCTGATGCAGACTCAGACATAGACTCCGATGAAGATTGTCCAATGGAAGGTATTAACCCACTGCAGGACCATTCTTATACCAAATTTAATAGCAATACAAAGTATTCAATAAAAGATTTGAAATAATCTCATGAAGTTTTTTTTTTTATTCTAGTGGCAATAACCTTATTATACCATAATAAACTTAAATTTCTTTAAATTCTAAGTACATACAAAAAAGTTAGTATTGATTAAATGAAGGAAAAAAGATTAGTTAGGCTGGCAACATTAAACACGCCACCAGTAGCGCGCAGACTTATCTTGCGCGCACTCTACCTATCACTTTTCCCGCGCGCCCTCTAGTCGCCCAGCTTACATTAAAGTGAAACATGCTGTTGACGTTATAAAAACATTAAAGTAAGTATTGTTCTGTATTTTGTTATTTTTCAAATAAGAGTCGTTGTTAATACATTACGATGTTGTGTGACGATTGTAATTTCATATTTCTGTGTTTAATTGTCAAAGTGATAATGTATTCTTCATTTGTGAATATGAAAACTAAAAAAATCGTGACTGCAAATATGGCCACCGTTTGGCCATATTTACGGTACTAAACTACTGACACTTTCTTTTTTTTTGTTTTAGACGATGGGACGCTATAAAGCTAAAGGGTTTCGAGATAATTGGTCAGAAGCATCAATAAAACTAGCTTTAACTGCAGTTAAAAGCGGTAACATGAAAGTGTACAGGAAAAAATTTTAACGAGGGCGCAATTTTTTTTTGGTGGTTCAGTATCAGTAATTCATCAGTCATTTCAACTATATTTTCAATTTTTTTTAATTTTTATCCGACTTTTAATCAGTAAACTGTGGACACCCTACATATTTCGTAAATGATTTCGACAATAGGAATAGGTCAGTAACCGCGCGCAGTAGGTACTTCAAACTTCTTAGAAGTTTGACCGATCGAACTGGTAGGTACTTGTAGCTACGCTCGGTCGTTCACCTTCGCCGCCGCGTAGGTACTTCGAACTTCTTAGAATTTTGACCGATTGAACTGGTAGGTACTAGTAGCTACGCTCGTTCCTTCACCTTCGCTGCCGCGCCGCCGCCGTGCGCAAGTTACCATAAAAACCAGTTTCTAAATAAACATCTTTCGTTAACGATAACTTATTTTTTTTGTACTAAGATATATCAAAATAAAAAATGCATGGTTATTATAACTCGTTTAAGTTTAATTTGTAAAAATTTGCGCACTGGTTAAAAACTTAACCTGTATATAGCTGCAAAGCTAAGGCTAAAAAATCTAAAAACAGTTGGTATTATTACGTTTGCGATGAGGATAGAATAGCAGACATGAGATGCTTTTTATGTAAAACGAACGTCCATGAAGACTGTGTTAACAAAAGTAGACACTGATAAATTTAATTGCACTCGGTGCAATCAGGACTAATTATAAATACTTCATTAGATTTACCTATTTTTTTTTCTAGTTTTTAATATTATTGTGATTTACACATGAAGGATCTCAAAAGTTACGTTTTGTTTTTAATAATTTTGTTGATTTTCTATAACTTTGAAATGATAAATGATAAATGATAAATGATTTTATTTCTGTAAGTAGGTTTGTACAAACACTTTTACATGTCAATGATATTTTTTTAAACTAGATGAGTTCGGCGTTTCCTAACTGACTACTCTGAGAAGAAAGGCCGAAACAAACTCAGAGGTCACAGTCTCTTTTAAAGTCCAGACATAATCTTGTTCACATCATGTGAAGATCATGTAGATTGGTGACTGAAATGGTCTTTTGAAGAAAGAACCACACAGATTGAGTGGACCTGTCCAGTCAGTGCAAGCATTTGTCACTAATCGTTTAGCTCAACTCGGAAGATAAGGAGCCCAACGCTTTGACGAACAGTACCAAAGAAAGGACATTTGGGTAGGCCACATAAATTACTCAAACTGCCAGATCATGATTACTAAGAACGAAAGAAAACAAAATTAAAAAAATACCCACATAGTCTTCACATTCACAATAATTAAAAAATACGATACTTTACAAAGTAAATATTCATGTCATTGTATATATAAAAAATTAATTATCAATGTCAATGTGTATATAAAAAAAAAGAAACTTATATTATTTTGTGTCTGAAATGGTCTTTTGATGAAAGAACCACACAGATATTGCCACTAACTACTCAAACTGCCAGACCATAGTCAAAAGTGACACAGTGACCCACATAGTCCTCAAATTCTCAATAATCAAAGTAATATTCATACAATTAATA
The DNA here is from genome assembly GCA_932294355.1 of Aporophyla lueneburgensis. Lineage (NCBI taxonomy): Eukaryota > Metazoa > Arthropoda > Insecta > Lepidoptera > Noctuidae > Aporophyla > Aporophyla lueneburgensis. The sequence goes on along the minus strand of OW028746.1, from coordinate 10,627,229 downwards.
TTCATGTCATGTGAAATAGTAAAAAAAAAGAGTAAAAAATAGCAAAATAATAATAATAAAACAACATTCAGTGTAGATTTATTGGAGCAGTTCAATCCCAGGCCGTTTTATCCTCAATATAGTCTTTAACAGTATAATAGGCTTTCTGACATAATTTACGCTTTATAAAAGATTTGAATTTATTGAGGCTTAGTTCTTGAATGAGGCTAGGAAGTTTATTATAAAAACGAATACATTGGCACCTAAACGAGCCACCTATTTTCTTGAGCCTGGTCTTAGGAACAACAAATTTTTGTTTGTTTCTAGTATTAACATTATGGATATCACTGTATCTTTTAAAGAGATTAATATTTTTATGTGCATACAGCAGATTTTCATAAATATACTGAGAAGGCCAGTCATTATATTAATATCTTTATATTTGTCTCTGAGGGAGTATCTGGGACTTAATTTATAAATCGAACGAATTGCCCTTTTTTGTAAAACAAAAATTGTCTGAATATCGGCGGCATTTCCCCACAGCAGAATACCGTACGACATCATGCTATGAAAATAACTAAAGTAAATTAAACGGGCTGTCTCTAAATCAGTTAAATCACGAATTTTTTTAACAGCGTATGCTACAGAGCTAAGGTTTTTTGACAATTTATCTATATGGGGGCCCCATTGAAGCTTGGCATCCAGAGTTATGCCTAAGAATACTGTGGTATCTTCGGGTTTCAACACTTCACACTTTATGAGGACACTAGTTTCTACTTGTCTAACATGAGGTATCGTAAACTTAATACATTTGATTTTTTTCTCGTTAAGAAGTAGGTTATTAACATTAAACCAGTTAACTACATTCGCAAGGGCTCTATTTACATTGTCAGTAACCAACTGCTGACGTCTGAGTTTGAATAAAAGTGAAGTTTCGTCTGCAAACAACACTATATCATGTTTATCCTTTATGAGGTAAAGCAAGTCATTTATATAAATAAGAAATAAAAATGGGCCTAAAATTGAGCCCTGAGGGACCCCCATTCTAACTTTAGATCCAGGTGATCTTTTTCCGTTGACGTCAACTCTCTGAATCCTATCACTTAGGTATGAAGTAAGAAGATCCAGAGAGGCGTTCCGGATTCCGTAGTGGTGAAGTTTCCTGATCAAGGTTTCATGAAGAACACAATCGAATGCCTTGGACAAATCGCAAAAAATACCCAAAGCATCGCATTTGTCCTCCCACGCATTATATATATGACCTAAAAGTTCAACTCCGGCATCGGTAGTTGAACGACCCTTTGTGAAACCAAACTGTTTGTTGTGTAATAAGTTATGTTTATAAAAAAATCGTTGCAATTGATTTAGAATAAGTTTTTCAAAAAATTTACTGAAGATAGGTAGCACTGAAATTGGTCTATAGTTAGTAGGGTCTGATGTGCTACCCGATTTAAACAACGGTATTATTTTACTGTTTTTCATAAGATCAGGAAACTCGCCACGGTCAATACAATTATTAAAAACAACAGCTAAAGTTGGTGCTACAATGTTTATGATCGACTTAGCAGTATCCACAGAATTACCCCATAAATCGGCGGTCTTTTTTACATTCAAAGAGTGAAAAGTTTTAACGATATCGTTACAGGTTATATATTGGAAATGAAATTCACTATCACAAACAGGAACGTTTTCTTTAAGTAGAGACTCTGCAGCAGTGGGTGATGAGTTCAAAGATTTGGTAGTAGATACTGGAATCTCTGCAAAGAAATTTTCAAAGGCCGCGGCGAATTGAGAATCTGATTTAATTATATTATCCTCAATAGCTAGACTGTAGTCACTACTTCGGTTGCATGACCTTCCTGTTTCGCTATTAATGATAGTCCAAGTCGTTTTAATTACATTACTGCTATTTTTAATTTTTAAACTCAAATAACGTGACTTGGCTATGCTACAAACTTTTTTAAATAATTTAGAATAATTTATGACATACAAATTAAATTCTGCAGTGTTTATACAAGTCCGTTCATCATATAATTCATAAAGTCGTTTTCTACTCTTATGTATACCAGTGGTGGCCCAATCACTAAAAGAAGCGTTAATACTAACCGAAAAAGTCTTTGGAATAAATATGTTATCAAATTGTGTGCAATACATTTAAAAAAAAAACATTATATTGTCCATTAGGGTCATCATTTGGCAACACAAGTGGTAGATTATTCGAAAGTTTAGTTCTAAACATTTCCAAGCGATTAACAGTTTTTGGGTTAACAGTGATATCCTTCTTAGTTTTATGTTTACATTTGGAATAGTGATCAATTGACCACAATGATCTGAGTCTAATAAATTAATCATTTCTTTATGGATTGCTTTAACATCTGTATAAATGTTATCTAAGCATGCGGCACTAGTGGGAGTTATTCTAGTTGGCTCCAAGAATTGGTTGGCAAGATTGTATGACTGAAACAAACTTATAATTTTAGTACTTAACCCAGAAGTTTCTAACAAGTTAACATTAAAATCACCGCAAGTGATGATAAACTTATTTGAATTAGAAATTTTGTGCAACACTTCATCCATTACCTTTTCAAAACAATCATACAATCCTGAAGGAGGTCTGTACACACACAAAAAGCATTTTGCAAAACAATCATATAATCCTGAAGGAGGTCTGTACACACACGAAAAGCATTTTAAGTTTAAATTAAGAATAACTTTAAGAATTTCGTTGTTGACTTTGATATCTTTAAATTATTTTACGTGTAAAGAAAGTTCTTTACTTGTACTTTATGTCGCCCAAAGAATATCTTTTAAATAAATGCTCTATTAAAACATAAAATCCGTTTTTATTTCGGTTTATTTAGAAGTTGTTCGAACCGGTAAATTCGTACAATAAATATGGCCACATATATGGGCATATTTACCTCCCCCGTCGGAAATATGGCCAATTTCCAATTTTTTTAAAACTTGAAAATACTATTATTTATTGTTTAATGTTTTTGTATTTTATACCTTTGTGGTAAAGATAAATAGCCACTCTTTATGAATAAGTGCTAAAACTTGTTTGTTTTAGCTTTGTTATTATTAAAAAATAATAACAATTGGTGGCCATATTCGACCCAGGTACCTTATTTATTGAAAATAATGTATTTTTACGCATAATTAAAAAAAAATATTAGCATTCGTCACTTCTTCTCTGTATAAACTATATCTATGCGAAATTTCATACTCCTCAGTCCGCCCAATTTTCGTAAAAAGGGATCCAAAGTTTTCGCTTCACGTATTAGCCCCTCGCGTGTTTATGATGCACACGTGTGCATCATGTTATTTCAATGCCCAACTGTTTATGATACACCATGTGCATCATGTAAAATACATTTCAATTCCCGCTGTTTTTTTATTGAAAACATGCGAGAGGTTAATATATTGATTATTATTTAAAGTCCAATTAAATATTGAAGCAAAGTCTTCATATTTAAGCATAAGTATTAGACCTTTTAGTATTGAATGTCTAGTCAGCATGTTCTCAAAGGAATAGTAACATATCAGCAAATGCTACGCTTCGCAAACGAAATGCTTCGGAACATAGGAAGTGCGGAGCATCTACGTAGATACATTTACGGGGTGTCAGGGACAACGAGACGCAACCTTTTACAACGGAATCAGTTCATGATTCTGAACCGGTTGCGTTAAAATAATTCGTCGGGAAAAATAAAGCTCTTTTATACATTTTAACTTCGAAGTTATAGCAGTTTTCTAAGAAACAGCTGATCTTTCGATAGCCGACGAAAGTTTTCTACACAGAAATCTAGTTGACAGTATCATGTGCTGAATTTGTGGTTACAGTTGACGCGTCATGTCCCTGCCACCTTGTACCTATATTTACTACTAGCAGTACGCGTGGCTTCGCCCGCGTGGATTTTGGAAATTATCCCTCGGGAACGTGCTACACAGACAAAAAGTAGCATATGTTACTCCTTATAACATCAGTTATCTTCCAGTTAAAGTCTCGTCAAAATCAGTCCAGCCGTTTTCGAGATTAGCCAGAACAAACAGACACAACAATGCTGAAAACTGTTGTTTTGCTATAGGTACCTTATAGACTTCATTATGCATTTAGGAAAAAGCTGTTATTTTGATGTTACAAACAGACACTTCAATTTTATTTATTTGTATAGATGTATAGATTTGTGGAAAATGAATTCAATTTATAATCTCCAGTTTCACGATAAGTCAGTTTCATAATACTTAAGATATTAACTAACATTGCTGTAGCGATATATCTTTCTTTGCGAAAGCAGAACATGGTTAATTATAGTAAGTACTACAGGAAGCTTTTCTTGGCTTAATTTTAACGGAAAGCGACTAACGGTATTTATATAATTATTTTTGACACAACTTGGAAGGCTTGGAACAGCCTTTGTCCAGCAGTGGCCTGCAATAGGTCGTGTTTATCGTTGTTGACCTCCGCGCCAACGTCCCCTATTTAGAGTAATGAGGGTTCCCGGACATGATCTTATTCACATAGTTCAAAGAGGTTGTTCTACTAATTAAACTAATGATGGCACTGAGTAAACTATTATAAGACAACAGTTTTTTTTTGTTATGCGGGCGGAGAGAGAAAAAGATGGAGATATTTTCCAGCATAATCGGAGGTGTCGTCTAAACTTGTTCAGAAGTTTGGAGTTCTACCTAATTTAACAGAGATCCTACTTGATTTATCTGCTGCAAGCTTACTGCAAGATAAACAAAGCAACTGTTTCAAGTTTAGTGCAGACGGTGAAGAAAAATTAAAGGCCACTTATTAATTATTATTAGAGCCCTCAGGGCAGACATCATACGGCCATCATATTTAAGGGTAAATACCATACTGAAACATTTTACACAGTAGGTACAAAAATTACCAATAAGCTACAAAAAATATTGGATATAAAAAATATTTCAACATATATCAAGCAAAATATTTTAAGGAACAAAAAGTTATACGGTTCGGAAAACATCCTCATATCGTTATGCAAAAAATCTAATAAAAATATCGAGGAATACGAGACCTCAGTTTTATGAAAAAATATATTATTATCTACGATATATTTTTCATACTTACATAAACCTAAGACGATATTTACATAAACCTTAATAAGCAAAAGGTTTGTCTTTTCTATAGATTTTTATAGTGGTACCTAAGCAGGTATATCTTTGCTCATACATTTATATTAATGATGATCAATTTAGCTCTATCGTTATTGCGTTTAAGAATGGCAATATCGGTCATTGTCCTTTCCCAAATATATAGACGTGGGCACGGAAACAATATACTATGTATAGTTTTTCGTTTTTGTAACATGTTTAAGGCTCCACGGTAGAGCGCGAAATTCAAATTTCTTACGCTTTTTGCAACATTTTCGTGAAACTAGTAGCCGCCAGTAATCGACCATAATTAATTTAAAACTTGTGTATTTCTACTGCATTTTTATATAAAAATATTGGCTTCTGCACTTCTTCTACATATAAACTTTAACGATGCCAGATTTCATACTCCTTCCTCCGCGTAATTTTCGTAAAAATGGGTACAAAATGTTTGCTACACGAATAGATAGAAAATTTCATAAAAAGTCTTTCAATCGAATGAAATGAATTTAGAGGATTGTATTGCGGACTTAAAAGATTATAATTATGTAAAGCCATATTTATTTCGTTCGCGTATTATATTTTAATCGAAATATAACCTTGCTTTGACCTGAAAATTGGAAAAAACGTAAGAAAAATTATTTTTCGCGGGCTACTTTGGAACAACCTTAAGATAGTTTTTGAATGAATAAATGCTAGAAATGTAGGAAGGTCAATGACCACTATTGTCATGCTAAAACGCTACCACTATATTATTGTAATAGATACTCTGCCAATAATGGCTAGTAGGTACTTATTCACCTCTAATATTCCTACATATTTAGGCATTTTCTGAGTGATATCATCCACCGCATCTTGCAATAGCTTCTTGAGAAAAAACCAAAGAAAAAGTAGCTAAGTGCAAGGAAGATTTGTTCTTAGCTTAAAAGATAAACGAACGAAGGAACTAAATAATCCAACTCCAACAAGCCGGACCTATATAACGGAACCCGACGTGCAGTTCGTGTATATTATTTAGCTATATGAAGGAAATTATCGCCCAGATTGTTCTTGTTTATATTTCGTAGTTGTGTAGGTTATCGTTTACAAAATACACCCAAATCTGCAGCTGCACCAACAAACTGAAATAAGTTACCGGAACTCTCAACTGAAATATTTTTCATGACGTTCTATCTAATTAGAATAAAAAAAAACAGTAACTTTTATAGAGAAAACACTGGACACTGGACATGATCACTTACTTTCCCATGCCTCTTCCATTCATTATCAATTCCCTCTTTCCCAACTTTTTTTTGTTCTCAAAGTCTAGCAGAATAAATATATGGTGATGTAGATCCTTACTTGAAAAGTACTTAGTACTTAAGCACGCTGTGAATACTGGAGAAACTTGTTGCAGGAGTGTTTTACATAGTCCATATCTCAGGACGCAGAGCGAGCCGAAACTGTAGTGGGAGTGGTAACGGGTACCATGTACCTATAACTAGGTACCAATAAGTGTCACAAAGAGTCGGTTATCGGGACTGTTCTGCATTGTTAGACAAGGAGTTGTAGGAAACAGCTTTTAGTATCTACCTATTTGTTAAACTAGGAAAGTGTTATATTGAGACGCTACTGAAACTGTAAAGTTTATGCATTACGTTATGTAAAGTCAGAGAAAATAATTGTTAAGCAAACGGGCTACCAATTTAAATTCTCCATTTATTAAAATCATGTAAATTGGCTTAAAATCAATTTCCCTGACCGTACATCATCCTCAATCCGATGGAGACCGTCCGTTGCTGCCCTCTACCAGCGATGTCCTAAGCCGAGGTCCGTACTCCAAAGGGTGTGCCCTTAGCGAGTAATCGCTCTAGTTTTAAGTTTTTAACCCCTGGCGGAAGGCCTAGCAGCTGACAACCTCATAGGTTAACCTGTGAGATGTAGTACAAAAAAACTCTACATCATCTGCGTAGAAACTTTTTCCAACTATGTCGGAGTCGGCTTTAAGTCGAAACAAATGCAGCTGAGTACCAATATTTTATATGGAGCGACTTCCTATCTGACACACGAGCTTACTTCCTTATTCCTTTCATATTTTCCTGATTTTATATACGTCTTTTGGATACAACATATACGAGAAGACAAATGTTTGAGTATCGGAACCATTTTCAGTAGGCCATTCGACAGTTAGTGCAGAAAACAAATCTGCTTCCCGTAATGCCATATGGAAAACCATGCCATCAATATTACTAAAAGTTGGGATAATTACCGATTATTTTCTTGAGTAGGACTTTTTGCTAAACACAAATCACCGAATAGTGTTACATAACTAAGTTTACTCGAACTTGATATTGAACTCCATACATCGAAGTTAGCCATCGGTTATCGTCCAATGTGCTATCCTCAATGACATACTTGTTTACAACTCTATAGAGGACACAAGACGCTACCAACTATTTCTTGAAGTTCCTAACTCCGCGAGCATCAGTTCTCCCGCGCATTAATTACTCTGGAGCGTGACAGCAGCACAATTATGCCACAGATTATACTACAAATTATGCTCATGCAAATTATAAAAGTTAGACCACTGCGTCAAGGCAAAGGAATTTAGTTTAAAGATCTTAAACAGACTTTGGGACATTATTGAAAATGGAATTAGGTGCTCCTCCTAATAAGAAAAGACAGATAACAGAAAACATTAAAACCCAGCCTCAATTGTCGCGCATTCGCGTATAAAACATTTAGTTTGGTTCTCTGAGGCAGAATAAACCTACCTACAAGTTATATTGCCACCCAAGCACCTTTTAACCTACAGGTTCCGTGGTGTGATTGTAAATATATCACTGAGATTACGAATAACAACTAATACAGCGTAACTAAAATCGTACTGTGGTTTTTACAACTATATCTAAGCGGATGATAAACTGTAAAAATCTTACCTACCTATCCTGGTAGGTACGCTTTTCACACTTTTTTGCCGCATACTAAAGTGAAAAGATGTGTTAAGCACTTTCAACAGTCAACCCTATTTGACAGTCAATAACAAATCCCCTGTTCATAATGCCTATGTTTCAGAGGAAACTCTAAAATAGGGCTGCAACAGAATTGTCATATTATTTCCCTCATAGTTTTCACGCTAATGTCAGTAGACGGCAAATATCGTGCGTCTAGCAATTTCAGCACAATTTAGCATAAAAATGCTTTTGCTTTGTATTACTGCTATTATTTTAAGCAGCTATTTATACAATATTCTGCATTTTAATAACCCTTGTTGTTCGTCTAGTCTGGCGAAATTTTATGTTTAGATTACGCGCGGCTAAGCTTGTATCTGTTTGCCGATATACAATGTATAGCGGTAACGGTAAAATACAATGGGGTGGTTCCCTTTTACTGATAATTTCATAGGGTGAGCCCTGTGCGCCATTGAACAGGGTGTTGTACTTTTGTTCCACATTATATGCGAATTAAATCCGCAAGGCTTTGTTCGTGATAAGAACGTACATCTCGTACGTATAACAACAGCTATGAAATAATTTGTTCAATCTCATTTTCGTTGCAAGAGAGGCGCCCGTTCCTCGTCGCCTGAACATAGGTGTCGTTTGTTGAATTTAATATTACGAAACAGATGAAGTTTTCTAGGATATTCGACTCTTACCTACATGAATTTTCGTTATCTGACCACCTCTACCAAGTTTCTTACGTTAAAAATAATTTTATGCACATTAACCAGTCAATTACCGTAATTACAGAACAATTAAAAAACCATTATGTCTATACCAAATGTGGTATCTCAGGGACTTAGAGGTTAAATGCAGAGGAAAGAAAACTAGTTTTTTTTTTAAAGAAAATGAGTGTTCTTCCGTTTTATTCTTTCTTCTTAAGCTTATAGTAGTAGTTACATCTAGACTTTTCCCTGAATACGACAGAATGCTAAGTGAATCCTTACCTAGGTAATAGGTAGAACGGGCTGGTTTCCGCAACTCCACGTCTGAGCGCGTATTTTGCGTACAGGAAATCCTTCCTATAACTACATCTAAGTACATAATGCTCCTGCTGCGTGACGCATCTCGTTGTTTAAAGTTTCTACTTCCAAAAATCACCTCTTAACCTCTAAAATTGTGAAAGTTATCGATAGAATCACAGAAAATATATTATTATATCCTACTTCTGCTTAAGATAAAGTTTTGAATAACTAACGAAATACGAGGCTATTAAAGTTAAAAGGGCAAAATTTAAATATTACAACAAATCATATAACAACCAACAGGCTACCAAGTATCACAGTTTGCATAATTTTTCTCTTAAAGGGTGCAAAGTGTGAGGAGGCAATAACTAGGTAACTTGAGTCTTAGATTTTAATGTAAAAAGGATTCAAGAACAAGTACTTCGCCAATCGTTTACCTATGTTCCTAAAGGGAAATCGCTCCGTTCCTAAGCTTAGGTATATAAGGTGTATCTATTCATACACGAAATATTTTAAGAGGTACACCTATAGGTGGTAAAGAAGCTATAGCAACGAAAAAAAAAATTTCTAAGCGTTTTTTTTAAATATAATATTTATAAATTTTTTGCACGCACACAAGAAATACACAAGAAACGCACATAAGAAATACTGGCACCTTCTTATTTTTTACGGCCCGAGACACCGCGACCATGCTCGTGCTGTCCGGTCATCGCCCTAGCAGTGTTAGGCGGGAATTTGGAGTAAAGGTTTTATGCAAAACGTCTCAAGTAGATTTAACATTTTAATTATTAAGAAAATTTAAAATCGCTTAGATAAAAAAATCTTTTTGCTTCTATAGCTTCTTTACCACCTACAGGTGTACCCCTTAAAATATTTCGTGTATGAATAGATACACCTTATATATGTATTATTATTTTCAATAAGCTATCCTTTTTTAAGGTTATTCATACTGGAGTTTTCCGCGCATAATAAATGAAGGATTAGAAAATTAAAGGACGTACGTGTTCTTGACCTGAAACGGAAGATTGCTTGTTGATTTAGCATCTTATTTTTTCAGGTTCATTTGTATTGTTTGATTTTATTTAAAGCCACGATTTTTAACTGTAAGATATCGAAGCTTCTAAAATTTGGTGTTTTTAATATCATCAATTTACCGGTTATTGAAGGATTTGTGGCTTAGTTACAACAGCCGCACGGTTTGATCTATCAGGTTAAGCTACGCTTGCCGCAGTTGGTCCGGGGAAGGGTGAACACCTTTACATACCAAGAACCTTCCGTGCCTCGAAAAGCACGTCAAGCCGTTGGTCCCGGCTGTCTTTCGTAGATCCTAGACAGTCGTTACGGGTCGTCAGCAGCCCGAAAGTCTGACAACCAGTCTTACCAAGTGGTATCGTATTACCCAGTAACTGGATTGTGGAGGTCAGATAGGCAGTCGCTACATGAAAAATACTGATACTCAGCTGAATCCGGTTAGACTGGAAGCCGACCCCAAGATATTTGGGAAAAGGCTAGGCAGATGATGATGATGATGATGACCAGCTAAAGTATTCCTCTATAGAGCCTCTTCCTTATTTTTAAATCTTGTTGGTAGTAATAAACCCGCTCACATATCTAAATAATGCAACATATTATTAAACACTGTTATGCAGCTGTTTCAGGCACTGCAGAACTCGAGTTAATCTCTTAAGTGCCTAAATCTCTTCCTGATAAAGAAAAAAGCGCACGAGAAAAGTGGATATTTAAAGTGAACTAAATGGGAACGCGACGTGGAGTGCTAAACAAACCTGTCTAAACAGATTTACGTAAGACCTACAGTTCGCTTGGCGATATTTTCGCTCCATATCCTGTGATCCCGACTCGCGGAGGACACTCGTTTTTCCACTAACACCGCCGTAATGAAAAACATACGATTAGAAAGTGTTATAAAACGTTGTTTGTGATTTAATTTGCGTTCAAACTAGCTGTTACTTTCTACAATTGTACGTAAACTGCAATGCTTCGTTTAACTCGCTGAAAAGAAAAAGAAAAATCCCTTTTTTAACCGACTTCAAAAAAAGGAGGAGGTTATCAATTCGACTGTATTTTTTCATGTTTGTTCACCATAACTTTTGACTGGGTGAACCAATTTTGATGATTCTTTTTATTTGAAAGCTGGTCCTTCCCGTGTGGTCCCATTTTAATTTGTTTCCATTCGGACAATGGGATCCATGTAAAAACCATATAAGTCTTAAATTTGCATTAAGTATTTGCGCGACAAATGAACGAATAACGTGATTAGATTAGTTCGCGGTATCTACCATAACTAAAAAGTTAAAATGAAAGCTTTTACAAAAAAATAACAACCGACTTCCTAAAAGCAACACTACTAAGTGAAAAATAACTTTCATTTCGGAAGTCGGTGGCAAAAAAATCTTAAATACAGATTCTATGACACCGACTTCCGAAATTAAAGTTATTTTTCACTTAGTAGGGTTTTTTTAGGAAGTCGGTTGTTACTTTTTTTTGTAAAATCTTTTATTACGACCACGGCTATTGTTAGCGGAGTAATTTTTTCCTCCAAATCACTTTTTATTATGGTAGTATCTACAATTCAACGTTTAACTGGATTCTACATGAATTATTTTCTACTTTCACAGTATACTTACAATTATGAACATAAATAAGTATAATACATGTATGTTGCGTATATCAGAGTGATACCTATTTTCAAATATTCACATTAATTACGTAGGCTATTTGCCTATGTGAAGAGAACAAAAGGAAAATATTGAATTTCAAAACATTTGAGTCGAGCTGTTTTTCAAGTCAATTCAAAAAACTCTTCTGCCCCAATTACCAAGGCAAACTAGTATTTTGATGTTCGATATTGGAGCACATCGTGTGAAGACTCACGTAAATACTCGCTCACGGTGTTATTTGGTACTTTATGTACAGTCAACGGTCATAAGTGGAGTTCCACCAGAATTTTCATATTTTCGTGCGCACCAGGCGCCAGGTGTGCATCTGTGACTGTAGGCGTAATGTTTTAATGAAGATGCGTGTTACTACACGCACAAGTTTTAACTATGAAATGGCGATGTTGGTTGGTCAGATTCATGCATGTGAAGTCAATACCAGGTTTCTTCTTAATGAATTATCGACAACAGGATCTATTTAAAGACAATGCTAAAATTCATAATGATAGTTATATGAAATAATTTTGATGAATTACTCCTCGAAATTCTCTGTCTTTTTGTTTTAACCACAATTAGAAAATGCGGGCCGTAAAACCTACGAATATAAGGCGCTCTTTTTGTATGGTTCACGATGAAAGAGCGCTGAAAGAGCGCAATACGAGTGTTTGTGTTTCGCTTTAATAGACGAAGGTCTCAAGTACGACGACTTATTTTACGATAGCTTTGTAGAACTTGTATTAGACTTATGACCGCGACTGTACAGGTACTTACATCTGCACACCTGCAAGCAAGAGTGAATATTTACAAAAAGGAGAGCCGACTTAAAACAGAAGTGTGATGGCGTTGCGAATACTATGTACGCTGTACACGTTAATTACCAACTGACTTAATTGGCATGTTTTGAAAAGGGAAGCTGATTAAAGCGCTTTTTTCCGCTAAATATTGATCACACAAAGAATTGGGATCTCGCAATTTCACCTAAATTCATCAAAATCATCGTCATTTCAGCCGAAAGATGTGCACAGCTGGACATAGGCCTCCCCCTATTTGGAGGGATTTGCCACAAGCGCCACGCTTTACAGGCGGGTTGGCGATCGCAGTATGGTGCTAAAATACAAAGACAACGCTGCTGCCCATTCTCTAGTAAGTCCCTTAGTCGCCTTTTACGACACCCACGGGATGAAATGGGATGATGCTATTATTTACGTCCGGCACCACACAGAACACGTAAATTAAGATGATTTAATTGCGATTGCCTCGTTGGTCTAATTGTCACAAGGGGTACTGCTGAGCATGCGGTCGGGTTCGATTCCCAAGTCGGGCACGACACTAAGTTTTGTATGGGCAACTTACTAATGCCATACTTGACACTCCCCATAAAACCACAAAAAATATTTCATTAAAATCTAAACTAAATTCCTATCGTCGCTAATACAAATAATATTAAAGACAAATATTCTGGATATGATCATAGATTTAAAAAATGAAATAGGTTATATATCTATAAAATTAATTTATTACCTATGGTTATACTTTACATTCAGTAAGACTATAGACACAAAATATTAAAGACAAAATATTAAATATTATTAGTTCTTGATTGGACCACAGATTTGGACCGTAAACAAAAGAATATCCATGCATGTGTGTATTAAATACACGGTAGTGAATAGTAGTGTGTGTAACGTGATATTTATTGAAAATAATGTATTTTTATGCATAATTTAAAAAAAAAATATTAGCATTCGTCACTTCTTCTCTGTATAAACTATAACTATGCGAAATTTCATACTCCTCAGTCCGCCCAATTTTCGTAAAAAGGGATCCAAAGTTTTCGCTTCACGTATTAATATATTGATTATTATTTAAAGTCCAATTAAATATTGAAGCGAAGTCTTCATATTTAAGCATAAGTATTAGACCTTTTAGTTTTGAATGTCTAGTCAGCATGTTCTCAAAGGAATAGTAACATATCAGCAAATGCTACGCTTCGCAAACGAAATGCTTCGGAACATAGGAAGTGCGGAGCATCTACGTAGATACATTTACAGGGTGGCAGGGACATCGAGACGCAACCTTTTACAACGGAATCAGTTCATGATTCTGAACCGGTTGCGTTAAAATAATTCGTCGGGAAAAATAAAGCTCTTTTATACCTTTTAACTTCGAAGTTATAACAGCTGATCTTTCGATAGCCGACGAAGTTTTCTACACAGAAATCTAGTTGACAGTATCATGTGCTGAATTTGTGGTTACAGTTGACGCGTCATGTCCCTGCCACCTTGTACCTATATTTACTACTAGCAGTACGCGTGGCTTCGCCCGCGTGGATTTTGGAAATTATCCCTCGGGAACGTGCTACACAGACAAAAAGTAGCATATGTTACTCCTTATAACATCAGTTATCTTCCAGTTTAAGTCTCGTCAAAATCAGTCCAGCCGTTTTGGAGATTAACCAGATTAAACAGACACAACAATGCTGAAAACTGTTGTTTTGCTATAGGTACCTTATAGACTTCATTATGCATTTAGGAAAAAGCTGTTATTTTGACGTTACAAACAGACACTTCAATTTTATTTATTTGTATAGATGTATAGATTTGTGGAAAATGAATTCAATTTATAATCTCCAGTTTCACGATAAGTCAGTTTCATAATACTTAAGATATTAACTAACATTGCTGTAGCGATATATCTTTCTTTGCGAAAGCAGAACATGGTTAATTATAGTAAGAACTACAGGAAGCTTGTCTTGGCTTAATTTTAACGGAAAGCGACTACGGCATATATATAATTATTTTTGACACAACTTGGAAGGCTTGGAACAGCCTTTGTCCAGCAGTGGCCTGCAATAGGTCGTGTTTATCGTTGTTGACCTCCGCGCCAACGTCCCCTATTTAGAGTAATGAGGGTTCCCGGACATGATCTTATTCACATAGTTCAAAGAGGTTGTTCGACTAATTAAACTAATGATGGCACTGAGTAAACTATTATAAGACAACAGTTTTTAGGGTTCCGTTGCCAAATGGCAAAAAACGGAACCCTTATAGATTCGTCATGTCTGTCTGTCTGTCTGTCTGTCTGTCTGTCCGTCCGTATGTCACAGCCATTTTATTCCGAAACTATAAGAGCTATGCTGTTGAAACTTGGTAAGTAGGTGTATTCTGTGAACCGCATTAAGATTTTCACACTAAAATAGAAAAAAAACAATAAATTTTGGGGTTCCCCATACATAGAACTGAAACTCAAAAATGTTTTTTTTCATCAAACCCATACGTGTGGGGTATCTATGAATAGGTCTTCAAAAATGGTAATGAGGTTTCTAATATCATTTTTTTCTAAACTGAATAGTTTGCGCGAGAGACACTTCCAAAGTGGTAAAATGTGTGTCCCCCCCCCCGTAACTTCTAAAATAAGAGAATGACAAAACTAAAAAAAATATATGATGTACATTACCATGTAAACTACCAACGAAAATTGGTTTGAACGAGATCGAGTGAGTAGTTTTTTTTTAAAACGTCATAAATCGTAAACCGCAATTTACCTCACATTCAATCAACTGAAATATAAAAATTAAAAAATATATATATTTTTAAACCGAAAATACCTACAGGTTTGTACGGAACCCTCGGTGCGCGAGTCCGACTCGCACTTGGCCGGTTTTTTTGTTATGCGGGCGGAGAGAGAAAACGATGGAGATATTTTCTAGCATAATCGGAGGTGTCGTCTAAACTTGTTCAGAAGTTTGGAGTTCTACCTAATTTAACAGAGATCCTACTTGATTTATCTGCTGCAAGTTTACTGCAAGACAAACAAAGCAACTGTTTCAAGATTAGTGCAGACGGTGAAGAAAAATTAAAGGCCATTTATTAATTATTATTAGAACCCTCAGGGCAGACATCATACGGCCATCATATTTAAGGGTAAATACCATACTGAAACATTTTACACACTAGGTACAAAAATTACCAATAAGCTACAAAAAATATTGGATATAAAAAATATTTCAAGATATATCAAGCAAAATATTTTAAGGAACAAAAAGTTATACGGTTCGGAAAACATCCTCATATCGTTATGCAAAAAATCTAATAAAAATATCGAGGAATACGAGACCTCAGTTTTATGAAAAAATATATTATTATCTACGATATATTTTTCATACTTACATAAACCTAAGACGATATTTACATAAACCTTAATAAGCAAAAGGTTTATCTTTTCTATAGATTTTTATGGTGGTACCTAAGCAGGTACATCTTTGCTCATACATTTATATTAATGATGATCAATTTAGCTCTATCGTTATTGCGTTTAAGAATGGCAATATCGGTCATTGTCCTTTCCCAAATATATAGACGTGGGCACGGAAACAATATACTATGTATAGTTTTTCGTTTTTGTAACATGTTTAAGGCTCCACGGTAGAGCGCGAAATTCAAATTTCTTACGCTTTTTGCAACATTTTCGTGAAACTAGTAGCCGCCCAGTAATCGACCATAATTAATTTAAAACTTGTGTATTTCTACTGCATTTTTATATAAAAATATTGGCTTCTGCACTTCTTCTACATATAAACTTTAACGATGCCAGATTTCATACTCCTTCCTCCGCGTAATTTTCGTAAAAATGGGTACAAAATGTTTGCTACACGAATAGATAGAAAAATTCATAAAAAGTCATTCAATCGAATGAAATGAATTCAGAGGGTTGTATTGCGGACTTAAACGATTATAATTATGTAAAGCCATATTTATTTCGTTCGCGTATTATATTTTAATCGAAATATAACCTTGCTTTGACCTGAAAATTGGAAAAAACGTAAGAAAAATTATTTTTCGCGGGCTACTTTGGAACAACCTTAAGATAGTTTTTGAATGAATAAATGCTAGAAATGTAGGAAGGTCAATGACCACTATTGTCATGCTAAAACGCTACCACTATATTATTGTAATAGATACTCTGCCAATAATGGCTAGTAGGTACTTATTCACCTCTAATATACCTACATATTTAGGCATTTTCTGAGTGATATCATCCACCGCATCTTGCAATAGCTTCTTGAGAAAAAACCAAAGAAAAAGTAGCTAAGTGCAAGGAAGATTTGTTCTTAGCTTAAAAGATAAGCGAACGACGGAACTAAATAATCCAACTCCAACAAGCCGGACCTATATAACGGAACCCGACGTGCAGTTCGTGTATATATTTAGCTATATGAAGTAAATTATCGCCCGGATTGTTCTTGTTTATATTTCGTAGTTGTGTAGGTTATCGTTTACAAAATGCACCCAAATCTGCAGCTGCACCAACAAACTGAAATAAGTTACCGGAACTCTCAACTGAAATATTTTTCATGACGTTCTATCTAATTAGAATTAAAAAAAAAACAGTAACTTTTATAGAGAAAACACTGGACACTGGACAGGATCACTTACTTTCCCATGCCTCTTCCATTCATTATCAATTCCCTCTCTCCCAACTTTCTTTTGTTCTCAAAGTCTAGCAGAATAAATAATTGGTGATGTAGATCCTTACTTGAAAAGTACTTAGTACTTATGCACGCTGTGAATACTGGAAAAACTTGTTGCAGGAGTGTTTTACATAGTCCATATCTCAGGACACAGAGCGAGCCGAAACTGTAGTCGGAGTTGTAACGGGTACCATGTACCTATAACTAGGTACCAATAAGTGTCACAAAGAGTCGGTTATCGGGACTGTTCTGCATTGTTAGACAAGGAACTGTAGGAAACAGCTTTTAGTATCTACCTATTTGTTAAACTAGGAAAGTGTTATATTGAGACGCTACTGTAAGTGTAATGTTTATCTATTACGTCATGTAACATCAGGGAAATTAATTACGAAGCAAACGGACTACCAATTTTAATTCTCCATTTATTAAAATCATGTCAATTGGCTTAAAGTCAATTTCCCTGACCGTACATAGAAAGGAAACAAGGAAAGAAAATAAGTTTATTTGCGGTAAATATGACGCAAAGAAAATCTGAACACAACAAAAATATACAAAAAGCTGGTGAAAATATGCGTTACATCCACGCAAAACGGCTATCGCTCAGCATAATACTGCGACTCTATGCGAGACAGAGCCCCAGCGCTGGTTCACATCATCATTAATCCAATCGAGCCCGTCCCTTACTGCCCTAAGCTAGGGTCCGTACCCCATAGGGGGTGTCCTTAGCGAGTAGTCTCTCTAGATTCTAGTTTTTAAGCCCTGTATGGAGGCCTAGCAGCCAACAACCTCATAGGTTGACCTGCAAGATGTCATTCGCAAAAAAAATATATCTGCACATCATCTGCTTAGCCTTTTCTCAACTATGTCTGGGTCGGCTTCCAGTTTACCCAATGCAGCTGAATACCAGTATTTTATATGGAGTGACTGCTTATCTGACACACGACCTTACTTCTCTATTTTCCTGATTGTCTTTTGGATACAACATATAATTTATACGAGAAGATAAATGTTTGAGTAACGGAACCATTTTCAGGAGGCCATTCGACACATAGTGCAGAAAACAAATCTGCTCCCCGTAATGCATATGGGAAAACCATGCCCAGTGCCATATGGAAAACCATGCCATCAAATTTAATAAAAGTTGGGATAATGACCGATTGTTTTCTTGAGTAGGACTTTTTGCTAAACACAAATCACCGAATAGCGTTACGAAACTAAGTTTACTCGAACTTTATATTGAACGCCATACATCGAAGTTACCCATCGGTTATCGTCCAATGTGCTATCCTCAATGACATACTTGTTTACAACTAATAGAGGACACAAGGCGCTACCAACAATTTCTTGAAGTTCCTAACTACGCGAGCATCAGTTCTCCCGCGCATTAATTACTCTGGAGCGTGACAGCAGTACAATTATGCCACAGATTATACTACAAATTATGCTCATGCAAATTATAAAAGTTAGACCACTGCGTCAAGGCAAAGGAATTTAGTTTAAAGATCTTAAGCAGACTTTGGGACATTATTGAAAATGGAGTTAGGTGCTCCTCCTAATAAGAAAAGACAGATAAAAACATTAAATCCCCGCCTTTGTTGTCGCGCATTCGCGTATAAAATATTTAGTTTGGTCCTGTGAGGCAGAAAGAAACCTACCTACAAGTTATATTGCCACCCAAACACCTTTCGACCTACAGGTTCCGTGGTGTGATTGTAAATATATCACTATGACTAACAACTAAAATCAACGTAACTAAAATCTACGTTGATCCGTGTACCGTGGTTTTTACAACTATATCTAAGCGGATGAAAAACTGAAAATCGTACCTATCTATCCTGGTAGGTACGATTTTCACACTTTTTTGCCGCTTACTAAAGTGAAAAGATGTGTTAAGCACTTTCAACAGTCAACCCTATTTGACAGTCAATAACAAATCCCCTGTTCATAATTCCTTTTTTTCAGAGAAAACTCTAAAATAGGGCTGCAACAGACAGAGTTGTCATATTATTTCCCTCATAGTTTTCACGCTAATGTCAGTAGACGGCAAATATCGTGCGTCTAGCAATTTCAGCACAATTTAGCATAAAAATGCTTTTGCTTTGTATTACTGCTATTATTTTAAGCAGCTATTTATACAATATTCTGCATTTTAATAACCCTTGTTGTTCGTCTAGTCTGGCGAAATATTATGTTTAGATTACGGCACGGCTAAGCTTGTATCTGTTTGCCGACATACAATGTATAGTGGTAACGGTAAAATACAATGGGGTGGTTCCCTTTTGCTGATAATTTCATAGGGTGAGCCCTGTGCGCCATTGAATAGGGTGTTATACTTTTGTTCCACATGATATGCGAATTAAATCCGCAAGGCTTTTTTTTTTGGATTGGAAATCATCAAATGACTTCTCCCGCTCTGGGCGGAGCGGGAGGGCATGTCAGACTTTTACTCACTAAAACCCACCCGTGTTCCTTCAATTCAAGTACATAATGCTCCAGCTGCGTGACGCATCTCGTTTAAAGTTTCTACTTCCAAAAATTACCTCTTAACTAACTACCTCTAAAATTGTGAAAGTTATCGATAGAATTACAGAAAAATATTATTATATCCTACTTCTGCTCAAGATAAAGTTTTCAATAATTTACGAAATGCGAAGCTATTAAAGTTAAAAGGGCAAAATTTAAATATTACAACAAATCATATAACAACCAACAGGCTACCAAGTACCACAGTTTGCATAATTTTTCTCTTAAAGGGCGCAAAGTGTGAGGAGGCAATAACTAGGTACCTTGAGTCTTAGATTTTAATGTAAAAAGGAATTGAGAACAAGTACTTCGCCAATCATTTACCTATTTTCGTAAAGGGAAATCGCTCCGTTCCTAAACTTAGGTATATATTATTATTTTCAATAAGCTATCCTTTTTTAAGGTTATTATTGGAATTTTCCGCGCATCATAAGGGAAGGCAATTGATTAGAAAATTAAAGGACGTACTGTAGGGTTCTTGACCTGAAACGAAAGATTGCTTGTTGATTTAGCTTCTAATGTTTTCAGGTTCATTTGTATTGTTTGATTTTATTTAAAGCTATGATTTTAACTGTAGGATATCTTCCTTTATTTTTTAATCTTGTTGGTAGTAATAAACCCGCTCACATATCTAAATAATGCAACATATTATTAAACACTGTTATGCAGCTGTTTCAGGCACTGCAGAACTCGAGTTAATCTCTTAAGTACCTAAATCTCTTCCTGATAAAGAAAAAAGCGCACGAGAAAAGTGGATATTTAAAGTGAATTAAATGGGAACGCGACGTGGAGTGCTAAACAAACCTGTCTAAACAGATTTACGTAAGACCTACAGTTCGCTTAGCGATATTTTCGCGCCATATCCTGTGATCCCGACCCGCGGAGGACACATGTTTTTCCACTAACACCGCCGTAATGAAAAACATACGATTAGAAAGTGTTATAAAACGTTGTTTGTGATTTAATTTGCGTTCAGACTAGCTGTTACTTTCTACAATAGTATGTAAACTGCAATGCTTCGTTTAACTCGCTCAAAAGAAAAAGAAAAATCCCTTTTTTAACCGACTTCAAAAAAAGGTTATCAATTCGGCTGTATTTTTTCATGTTTGTTCACCATAACTTTTGACTGGGTGAACCGATTTTGATGATTCTTTTTATTTGAAAGCTGGTCCTTCCCGTGTGGTCCCATTTTAATTTGGTTCCATTCGGACAATGGGATTCATGTGAAAACCAAATAAGTTTTAAATTTGCATTAAGTATTTGCGCGACGAATGAACGAATAACGCGATTAGTTTAGTGTGCGGTATCTACCATAACTAAAAAGATAAAACGAAAACTTAAAAAAAAAATAACAACCGACTTCCTTAAAAAATAACACTACTTAGTGAAAAATAACTTTAATTTCGGAAGTCGGTGGCAAAAAAATCTTAAATACAGATCCTATAATAATAATATAATAATAACTTCTTTATTATCAGGCAACGATGGCCCATAAATAAAATACACAAAATATTCTTACACAATATAAACTAATACATAATAAAAACATCACTTATACAATCATTTGTTACGTTGGGTCGGCGACGTATTGCGCTGAGTCGTGGTTTCATGTAGCCTGCCGCGAAAACGCCGATACATGACACCCTTCGGCCAAAATTCCTCCTTCATGAAAGTCTGCAGGTGATGAGTCGGTACCCGCACCACAAAAGATTTGAAGTTAATCTTATGACGCGAGTCCAACTTTTCGACTCTCACGGTGAACTGGCCCTTCATTTTGATGTACTTCACGATGTCCTCTTCCTTCGTGGTATAATGTACACGCGACACGTACAACTGCGTGGTTGGAATAGCGGGACGCAGCAACATATCGGGACCCGTCAGTGCTGTACCGCACTGATTGCGACAAGTAGGCTTCTTCTTCTTCTTCTTTTCCACACGAATGAAGCCTTCTTCATCGGCCTGTTGTTGGCTTGTTACCGGCGGTAACGAGCTTCGAACTGCTTCGGAGGGCAGCCTATGTCACCGACTTCCGAAATTAAAGTTATTTTTCACTTAGTAGGGTTTTTTTTAGGTAGTCGGTTGTAATTTTTTTGTAAAAAGTTTTTATCACGACCACGGCTATTGTTAACGGAGTAATTTTTTCCTCCAAATAACTTTTTAGGGTTCCGTTGCCAAATGGCAAAAAATGGAACCATTATAGATTCGTCATGTCTGTTTGTATATCTGTCTGTCTGTCTATCTGTCCATCCGTATGTCACAGCCACTTTTCTCCGAAAATATAAGAGCTATGCTGTTGAAATTTGGTAAGTAGATGTATTCTGTGAACCGCATTAAGATTTTCACACAAAAATAGAAAAAAAATCAATAAATTTTGGGGTTCCCCATACTTAGAACTGAAACTGAAAATATTTTTTTTCATCAAACCTGTACGTGTGGATGGATAGCTCTTCTATGGATAGCTCTTCAAAAATGATATTGAGGTTTCTATTATCATTTTTTTCTAAACCGAATAGTTTGCGCGAGAGACACTTCCAAAGTGGTAAAATGTGTGTGCCCCCCCCCCCCCCCGAAACTTCTAAAATAAGAGAACGATAAAACTAAAAAAAATATGATGTACATTACCATGTAAACTTCCACCGAAAATTAGTTTGAACGACATCTAGTAAGTAGTTTTTTTTTTAATACGTCATAAATCGTAAACCGCAATTTACCTTTCATTCAATCAACTCAAATATAAAAAAAAAACATTTAATTTCATAAACATAAACCTTATGCATAAACCGTGAATACGGTTTGTACGGAACCCTCGGTGCGCGAGTCCGACTCGCACTTGGCCGGTTTTTTATAATGGTAGTATAGTAGTTTCATACAATTCAACGTTTAACTGGATTCTAAATGAAATATTTTCTACTTTCACAGTATACTTACAAATGCATTGAATTAATAACTATGAATATAAGTATAATACATGTTTGTTGCGTATATCAGAGTGATACCTATTTTCAAATATAATCATTAATTACGTAGGCTATTTGCTTATATTAAGAGAACAAAAGGAAAATATTGAATTACAAAATATTTGAGTCGAGGTGTTTTTCAAGTCAATTCAAAAAACTCGTGGTGCCCTAATTACCAAGGCAAACTAGTATTTTGATGTTCGATATTGGAGCACATCGTGTGAAGACTCACGTAAATTCTCGCTCACGATGTTATTTGGTACTTTATGTACAGTCAACGGTCTTAGGTGGAGTTCCACCAGAATTTTCATATTTTCGTGCGCCAGGCGCCAGGTCTGCATCTGTCACTGTAGGCGTACCTAATATTTTACGCACACGTTTTAACTATGAAATGGCGATGTTGGTTGGTCAGATTCATGCATGTGAAGTCAACACCAGATTTCTTCTTAATGAATTATCGACAACAGGATCTATTTAAAGACAATGCTAAAATTCCTAATGATATTTATATGAAATAATGTTGATGAATGACTCCTCGAAATTCTCTGTCTTTTTGTTTTAACCACAATTAGAAAATGCGGGCCGTAAAACCTACGAATATAAGGCGCTCTTTTTGTATGGTTCACGATTAGTGTTGGGATTTTATCCGGATAAATACTCAAAATGGATAAATACTCGCTAAATATCCGTTTTTACTGAGTATTTATCCAAAACAGTGGATAAATACTATTGTATTTTATGTTTTCGTAACATAAGTTTTGTCATTTTACTAACAAAAGGATTAAAATTAATGAAAAATAGACAATGCAGATTGGTATTGTACCTTATTAATCATTTTAACAATTACAAAACGCCGATATTGACAATAATTCCATTCAATTATGAATACAGTTAGTAACCACTGTCAAAGTTAGATAAAATTATACATTTGTTAATTGGTTTTTCACATACATACATGAACTCATGCTTTTTTCCCATGGGGGTAGGCAGAAACTATTTAAGTAACACTTAAATCATTGTAATAATAAAAAAAACTACCTCGTGAAAGTTGAGAAAGATTAACAAATCAAATATCTTGACTTGGCTCGCGAGGTTTACGACATTGTAGGATATGGATTCAGCGAGCAATGTGCAATTTTGAGACCAGTGGTGATGTAATTATTTACCACAAGTAAAGCACCTGCCTGAGTGCGAACTCACGACCTACAAGTTGTAAGTCGGAGCTGATACCACCGGGCCACCACTGCTATCGCCAATATGAAAGGCATGTCAGATTTTAACTGACTAAAACCCACCTGTGTTCCCTTAGTTGCCTGTGCCAGGGTACCTCTTTTAAACAGATCCGCAACCCTGGCAGGCATCGGTCCTCGCGGATCCCTTCAATATGTAATGACATCTCTTAGAGACGCACGTGGAACACAATGCACCGTCGACATGGGCCTGATCTTTACCGTGGCGAGCAATGGGTGGCTCGCCGCCCGCAAGCCCGTGCCCACGGTGGCCGAGAGTCCACAATGAACTCCCGATGCCCGGGGCATCTCCTCCTACGGTGGCTAGGGACATGAGGGTGCACAGACTGCCTCTCCCTAACGAGCTCCACCTCCTCCTTCGCAAGCTTTACTTCTTCGCAGAAGGAGGTGACAGCTTCTTATGTCCTCTCGTTTCATACCATGGCCTGCACCAGGGCCGGACGCGAGAGATCGCCGCCGCCAATCGCCTCTACAAGGATACGGCGTTGCTCCGCCCAAGCAGTGCAAACCTCCACACTATGGTCCACCGTATCTTCCAGGCGATCTACACAGTGGTAAAATTCACTGAAACCTGCTTTTAGATTTTCTCAAATCCAATGACTCATTATCAGTATTTGTCTGTAAATATAACACATTTTGTGTTGATTTCATATCCTTAAATATTATAAACACTAGAAGGGCATTGCATTTGTTGGACTCTTGTTGAAAGACAGGTTCTGTTATGGGTTCAAAAACAGATATGCATTGATATACCTAATCCCAAAAGTTATCATCAAGCAAAGGTGCTTGTAGCATTTGACTTGACGATATATTTTTCTTTTGCGTACGCTGAGAGAGCGGCTTTTCTATTTTTCATACTCGTGTGTGTGTGTGAACTAGTGATCATAGATAGCTGCCCTATCTTGTGTAGCATGGCAGGTTTAACTTTTCTCCCGTTACCTTCTGTTTTACGATTTGTTGTAGCTTCGATCGTAGTTTTTGGGTTTAGTTCTTGTGATTTTTTGACTGTCTTATAAATCGATGAACGTTGGCTGCACGCACGGAAAAGCATGTCTCATTGTCACGTTCCGCCTGAACCAAGCGTGTAAGCGAGAGAGAGGCACGATTGGCCTTAACGTTCGACTTGTGAAATATATCTCTCTTCCACTTCATCGGCCAATACGTCCGAGTAAAAGAGACTTAGACATTATCACGTAAAATTATTGTCCGTATACCGACTTTACAGACAACCAATTATTTTTTATTAAAGATTTTATCATATCTGCATAGTTTATAAATTTTTGAAACTACCGCATTTCAGTGGACCATGAGCCACCAAATTACTAGTGGGTGCTACGCAGTTTAAAGGCTCAACACCATTAACTAATTGAAAAGCCCTTTGCATGTTTATAGCGTTGGCAAACAACAACAACAAACTTTTCTTCGCCGCATTTTTCTTGACTTTTAGAAGACCTTCACAGAGATAATCAATTATATCGCTATTCTCTACACTCTCAACAAAGAAAGATTCTAAATTTGTATCTAAAGAGCATGCTCTATTAGAGACGTTTGGGCTTCTGACACAATTACAGCCTGGCAATTGACATTAGAACTAAATAATGTAATAACGTAGTATTTTGAAAAGCCTAAATAACAATAAAAGTCATTAACATTTTAAAATAATCATCAGATGCGCAAAAAAGATATTTATCCATCATTTTGAGTATTTATCCGATAAAAATGAGTAAAAACGAGTATTTATCCGTTTCGGATAAAAACTCGAGTATTTATCCTGCGAATATTTATCCACTGCCCATCACTATTCACGATGAAAGAGCGCTGAAAGAGCGCAATACGAGTGTTTGTGTTTCGCTTTAATAGACGAAGGTCTCAAGTACGACGACTTATTTTACGATAGCTTTGTAGAACTTGTATTAGACTTATGACCGCGACTGTACAGGTACTTACATCTGCACACCTGCAAGCAAGAGTGAATATTTACAAAAAGGAGAGCCGACTTAAAACAGGAGTGTGATGGCGTTGCGAATACTGTGTACTCTGTACACGTTAATTACCAACTGACTTAATTGGCTTGTTTTGAAAAGGGAAGTTTTTTCGGGTCCGTGGCTTACGCCCCCAGTGGTCGACGCACCTGTGGCCGACGCCCCTGATTCGATTATTTTAATAAAAATAAAAAGACGTACTTTTTCACTTAGTACAGTAAATAAGAAAAGTGTTTCACCATAATTATAAAGTATTTGTTGCACTCTGGATTTGCTTATAATTTTCATAGAAAAAATCAAAAGTCTAGTGTATGGGTGTGTGTGAATAAAAAACATGGTCGGTGTGGTGGTGCAGTTAAAATGATGAATGAAAGTGACAACTTCAAATGATATGCTTACAAAATTTGAAATCATTTCACATGTAAAAAATTTGTTACTCTACGAATACGTTTGATTTTAAAGCCTTATTATTTTTTTATTTTATTTATATTGAAACTGACTGTTATAATTAGGTAAAAATATTCTCATTTGTTTAAGTTTTCACAGTTATTACAGAGATAAAAAGAACATTTCACTATGTAAAAAGTTAGTTACTCTGCAGCAATTTTTAAGACTGATTATTTAAAATCACTATCTTATTTTGAGACTGATTATTGTAATTAGGTTAAATGATTCTCTTGATTGTATGTGATACAAACTGAGATTAGTATACAATTTTTTACTACATTTCTTATTGATATAAATAAATAAATAATGAAAAAATACTAAGACTTTTACTTTTCAAAACATATATCCAATAAAAACCATTTCTATGTTAGAAATATAATGATGATTTAATAGTATACATATGTTTACAATCAATATACATTTATTATTGTTGTAAATCATTTATGTGCCTGACAGTACATTTGATCAAAAATTGCTTTGAATTAAATTATTCGCATCGGGGGCGTCCGCCACAGGTGCGTCGACCACTGGGGGCGTAAGCCACGGACCCGTTTTTTCTACCAAGTATTGGTCACACACGGCCTCTATAATATGTATGTATTTAGAAATATATAAGTATATTTATCAGTTGTCTGGTTGCCATAGTACAGGCTCTGCCTAGTTTGGGATCAGATAACGGTGTGTTGGTTGTCCTAAAATATTTAAGATATTTATTTATTTACACAAAGAATTAGGATCTCGCAGTTTCACGTCAATTCATCAAAATCATCATCATTCCAGCCGAAAGATGTGCACAGCTGGACATAGGCCTCCCCCTATTTGGAGGGATTTGCCACAAGCGCAACGCTTTACAGGCGGGTTGGCGATCGCAGTATGGTGCTAAAATGCAAAGACAACGCTGCTGCCCATTCTCTAGTAAGTCCCTTAGTCGCCTTTTACGACACCCACGGGAAGAAATGGGATGATGCTATTCTTTACGTCCGGCACCACACAGAACACTTAAATTAAGATGATTTAATTGCGATTGCCTCGTTGGTCTAATTGTCACAAGGGGTACTGCTGAGCATGCGGTCTGGTTCGATTCCCAAGTCGGGCAAAGTGTTATTGAGTTTTTCCATCAGGACTTTCTCGGTATCAGCCCGGAGTCTGGGTCAATTGTTCCCGGTTGATGACAATAAACCCACCCGATGTGCGTACCATGTATTTCGGTACACCTCTGCCTGACCTTTACGGATTATCAGCTTGATGATATATTATATTAATTTATGACTAGTGATCGCCCATTGGTCGAAATTCGACCGTACATCATTTGAATAGAATACATTATTAAATGAAAAAATATATAATAATAAATATAAAAAAATAATATGGTTATATTTGACATTCAGTAACACTATAGACAAATTGGTGACGCTGTACTACTGTGGAGAGGGTTCACTGGCGGGATGATGATGGCCAGGACCAGGAGTAGGTGTAATGAGTAAAGAATATTTCTTCAGAACTCAAGATAACCAGCCTGTACAATCGTGAGGCATACAACCTCTACAGTTTGCACACGACACTAAGTTTTGTATGGGCAACTTACTAATGCCATACTTGACACTCCCCATAAAACCACAAAAAATATTTTATAAAAATCTAAACTAAATTCCTATCGTCGCTAATACAAATAATATTAAAGACAAATATTCTCGATATGATCATAGATTTAAAAAATGAAATAGGTTATATATCTATAAAATTATTACCTAATTATTTATTACCTATGGTTATACTTGACATTCAGTAAGACAATAGACACAAAATATTAAAGACAGATGTTCTCGATTGGACCACAGCTAAGGACCATAAACGAATGAATATCTATGCATGTGTGTATTAAATACATGGTAATGAATAGTAGTGTGTGTAACGTGTTATTTATTGAAAATAATGTATGTTTACACATAATTTTAAAAAATATTAGCATTCGTCACTTCTTCTCTGTTTAAACTATAAGTGTGCGAAATTTCATACTCCTCCGTCCGCCCATTTTTCGTAAAAAGGGATCCAAAGTTCTCGCTTCACGTATTAATATATTTATATATTATTATTTAAAGTCCAATTAAATATTAAAGCGAAGTCTTCATATTTAAGCATAAGTATTAGACCTTTTAGTTTTGAATATCTAGTCAGCATGTTCTCAAAGGAATAGTAACATATCAGCAAATGCTACGCTTTGCAAACGAAATGCTTCGGAACATAGGAAGTGCGGAGCATCTACGTAGATACATTTACAGGGTGGCAGGGACATCGAGACGCAACCTTTTACAACGGAATCAGTTCATGATTCTGAACCGGTTGCGTTAAAATAATTCGTCGGGAAAAATAAAGCTCTTTTATACATTTTAACTTCGAAGTTATAGCAGTTTTCTAAGAAACAGCTGATCTTTCGATAGCCGACGAAAGTTTTCTACACAGAAATCTAGTTGACAGTATCATGTGCTGAATTTGTGGTTACAGTTGACGCGTCATGTCCCTGCCACCTTGTACCTATATTTACTACTAGCAGTACGCGTGGCTTCGCCTGCGTGGATTTTGGAAATTATACCTCGGGAACGTGCTACACAGACAAAAAGTAGCATATGTTACTCCTTATAACATCAGTTATCTTCCAGTTAAAGTCTCGTCAAAATCAGTCCAGCCGTTTTGGAGATTAGCCAGAACAAACAGACACAACAATGCTGAAAACTGTTGTTTTGCTATAGGTACCTTATAGACTTCATTATGCATTTAGGAAAAAGCTGTTATTTTGACGTTACAAACAGACACTTCAATTTTATTTATTTGTATAGATGTATAGATTTGTGGAAAATGAATTCAATTTATAATCTCCAGTTTCACGATAAGTGAGTTTCATAATACTTAAGATATTAACTAACATTGCTGTAGCGATATATCTTTCTTTGCGAAAGCAGAACATGGTTAATTATAGTAAGTACTACAGGAAGCTTGTCTTGGTTTAATTTTAACGGAAAGCGACTACGGTATTTATATAATTATTTTTGAAACAACTTGGAAGGCTTGGAACAGCCTTTGTCCAGCAGTGGCCTGCAATAGGCCGTGTTTATCGTTGTTGACCTCCGCGTCAGCGTCCCCTATTTAGAGTAATGAGGGTTCCCGGACATGATCTTATTCACATAGTTCAAAGAGGTTGTTCTACTAATTAAACTAATGATGGCACTGAGTAAACTATTATAAGACAACAGTTTTTTTTGTTATGCGGGCGGAGAGAGAAAAAGATGGAGATATTTTATAACATAATCGGAGGTGTCGTCTAAACTTGTTCAGAAGTTTGGAGTTCTACCTAATTTAACAAAGATCCTACTTGATTTATCTGCTGCAAGTTTACTGCAAGACAAACAAAGCAACTGTTTCAAGTTTAGTGCAAACGGTGAAGAAAAATTAAAGGCCACTTATTAATTATTATTAGAGCCCTCAGGGCAGACATCATACGGCCATCATATTTAAGGGTAAATACCATACTGAAACATTTTACACAGCAGGTACAAAAATTACCAATAAGCTACAAAAAATATTGGATATAAAAATATTTCAAGATATATCAAGCAAAATATTTTAAGGAACAAAAAGTTATACGGTTCGGAAAACATCCTCATATCGTTATGCAAAAAATCTAATAAAAATATCGAGGAGTACGAGACCTCAGTTTTATGAAAAAATATATTATTATCTACGATATATTTTTCATACTTACATAAACCTTAGACGATATTTACATAAACCTTAATAAGCCAAAGGTTTATCTTTTCTATAGATTTTTATGGTGTTACCTAAGCAGGTACATCTTTGCTCATACATTTATATTAATGATAATCAATTTAGGTCTATCGTTATTGCGTTTAAGAATGGCAATATCGGTCATTGCCCTTTCCCAAATATATCGCCGTGGGCACGCAAACAATATACTATGTACCTATGGTTTTCGTTTTTGGAACATGTTTAAGGCTCCACGGTAGCGTGCGAAATTCAAATTTTCTTACGTTTTTGCAACTTTGTCATGAAACTAGTGGTCGCCCAGTAATCGACCATAATTAATTTAAAACTTAGGTATTTCTACTGCATTTTTTATATAAAAATATTGACTTCTGCACTTCTTCTAAATATAAACTATTAACGATGCCAAATTTCATACTCATTCCTCCGCGTTATTTTCGTAAAAAAGGGTACAAAATTTTTGCTACCCATAGAGATAGAAAATTTCATAAAAAGTCATTCAATCGAATGAAATGAATTTAGACGGTTGTATTGCGGACTTAAAAGATTATAATTACGTAAAGCCATATTTATTTCGTTCGTGCATTATATTTTAATCAAAATATAACCTTGCTTTGACCTGAAAATTGGAAAAAACGTAAGAAAATTTATTGTTCGCGGGCTACTTTGGAACAACCTTAAGATAGTTTTTAAATGAATAAACGCTAGAAATGTAGGAAGGTCAATGCCCACTATTGTCATGCTAAAACGCGACCACTATATTATTGTAAGTAGTAGATACTCTACTAATAATAGCTAGTAGGTACCTATTCACGTCTAATATTCCTACATATTTTGGCATATCATGAGTGATTTCATCCACCGCATCTTGCAATATCTTCTTAACGAAAGAACCCAACAAAAAGTAGGTAGCTAAGTGCAAGGAAGATTTGTTCTTAGCTTAAAAGATAAACGAACGAAGGAACTAAATATTCCAACTCCAACAAGCCGGACCTATATAACGGAACCCGACGTGCAGTTCGTGTATATCTTTAGCTACATGAAGTAAATTATCGCCCAGATTGTTCTTGTTTATATTTCGTAGTTGTATAGGTTATCGTATACAAAATGCACCCAAATCTGCAGCTGCACCAGCAAATTCAAATAAGTTACCGGAACTCTCAACTGGAATGTTTTTCTTGGCTTTCTATTTAATTAGAATAAAGATTTTTAAGTAACTTTTATAAAGAAAGTTCACAGGAGATATAGCACTGTACACTGGGCAGCATCACTTATCTTCCCATGCCTCTTCCATTCATTATCAATTTCCTCTTTCCCACCTTTCTTTTGTTCTCAAAGTCTAGCATAATAAATATATGGTGATGTAGATCCTTACTTGAAAAGTACTTAGTACTTATGCACACTGTGAATACTGCAGAAACTTGTTGCAGGAGTGTTTTACATAGTCCATATCTCAGGACGCAGAGCGAGCCGAAACTGTAGTCGGAGTTGTAACGGGTTCCATGTACAGACGACAGCAGGTCAAGCCACCCCAATCTGTCAAATTTTACCAATCGAAAATTAACCTTCCACAATTGTGATATAAGGTTGAAATTCTATTAAAGAAATTTGACAGATTGAGGTAACTTGATGTGCTGGCGTCTGTACCTATAACTAGGTACCAATAAGTGTCACAAAGAGTCGGTTATCAGGACTGCGTTCTGCATTGTTAGACAAGGTACTGTAGGAAACACCTTTTGGTATCTACCTATTTGTTAAACTAGGAAAGTGTTATATTGAAACTCTACTGTGACTGTAATGTTTATCTATTACGTTATGTAAAGTCAGAGAAATTAATTTTTAAGCAAACGGGCTACGAATTTAAATTCTCCATTTATTAAAATCATGTAAATTGGCCTAAAGTCAATTTCCCTGACCGTACCTCATCATCAATTTGATGGAGACCGTCCCTTGCTGCCCTCTACCAGCGATGTCCTAAGCCAGGGAGTGCCCTTAGCGAGTAATCATAGATTTCATTCCCAAAAGAAAAAACTGTACATCATCTGCCTAGCCTTTACCCAACTATGTTGGGGTCGGCTTCCAGCTAACCCAATGCAGCTGAATACCTACCAGTATTTTACATGTAGTGAGTGCCTATGTGACACATGATCTTAATTCCCTATTCCTTCCATATTTTCCTGACTGTATATACGTCTTTTGGATATAACTTAGCATA
The DNA here is from genome assembly GCA_932294355.1 of Aporophyla lueneburgensis. Lineage (NCBI taxonomy): Eukaryota > Metazoa > Arthropoda > Insecta > Lepidoptera > Noctuidae > Aporophyla > Aporophyla lueneburgensis. The sequence goes on along the minus strand of OW028746.1, from coordinate 10,594,887 downwards.
AACGAGTATACGAGTTTTTGAGTTATTCAAAATCAAAATCAAAAGTCATTTATTCAAACTAGCCTGAGAGTCAGCACTTTTTGAACGTCAAAGTTACAAAAGACAGTCCCCCCAAAACGCCCGCCCTTCGACACTTCCTAGTGCTTTCGCTGGGAAGAAGAAATGGCGGAACAAACTCCCCAGCAGCACAGCTGTCTGTTAAGTTAGAAGAACTTGATTCTATACAATATTGTGTAAGTAATTAATATTATAAAACAAAACATACATTATTCGCCATATGCCAGCTAGCACACGCCAATATACCAACAAAAACATTGAAAACTAAAGTCAAGCTGAAATAATAAAACAAAAACGTAAACAGAACTTAAAAACTAAATAAAGCCTCCAGGCATAAAGGGCGTGCCCACTTACATGTTCAACGATGCAAAATGATCCATATACATACATTGATGTATATAGCTAAGTCGAAGTTACAATAGTTAAACTAGCACCTCCGGAGTAGAATAAAATAACAGTTAATACAAATAACAATAACAAAAACCATGGTCAGCAAGACGACCAGTCATCACAAGCAGCACCTGTTCACGAGCATAACGCAAAGGTCAGCCATTTATGGCTAAAAAAATATTTATTACCCCCCTCGCCATATTTGAGGGAAGGTGGTAACCCGACCCCCGACGCTACCGCAAGCAGTGACATCTAAGGGAGCATGACGACCTTGCTGCCGGTTGGTCAGGCAAGAATATTATGAACAGCTGACGAGGTCGCTAGCTAACTATATGTTGCAATACAACTCATTTAAAATCATTGTAATGAGTAGATTATGTCCACAATAAATGATATTGATATGCAGATAGCAAAGGGCGCTGACCACATTGTTTTCATTTCTTGATTCTCCCTCTTCCCCTGTTTATCTGGCCACACACTTTCAGTACATTTGCGCCAACCACAATAAAAATCTACGCTCATCGCACAATCGGCTTCTTCAGTGTCCCACTCATCGCACAGACTTCATTCACTCTTCTTTCTTTGTCCAGTCTGTCTCTCTGTGGAATGCGCTCCCCCAGGAAATCAGAATGGCAACCAACCGATTGACCTTCAAAGTTAAAGTTCGCGAACACATTCGCAAGAAGGTGGCAGTTTCATCACAACGGTAATGTTTCGTCATTGTTTGTCTCATTTGTTTTTAGTAAATTCGATTATTTATGTATATGTATGTATGTTGTTTTTATATTTATATATAGTTAGGTATATGTATTATATTTATGATTTAAATAGGTTATACGTTTATTTTTGAATATTCTTCAATTCATTGCACCTACCACTGTTTGTCTCTGAATCACCCAAAGGTTGACTGGTAGAAAATGCCTATGGCATTAAGTCCGCCTCTGTACATAATATGCGCTTAAAGTGTTAAATAAATAAATATTAAAAGAAAATATAAATAAATTAACAAAATCTGTTAAATAAAAAAAAAAAACAATTATATCAACTACCCATATAAACTGTCAGTAGGAAAGCTAATTCTGGATTGAAAGAACATAAACATTGTCTTGAGTTAATCACAGCGACCAACTATTCTTATCGTTTAAGTAGTCGTTGATAGAATAATATGCCTTTGAACAAAGGTTGGATTTTACCTTAGCTTTAAACTCATTAAACTGCAAATCTAGTAAAGCAGAGGGAAGCTTGTTATAAAAGGTAATACCAAGACCAACAAAAGAATTATGAACCTATTAAGCCATTAAACACCCAAAATTGGACCCATTTTTTACACGCTTTATATTAGCTTCACTTGTATGTTTGTTTGTTTGTATGTTAGTATGTTTGTTTGTCACCACTGCTGTTTAACATCTACACAGAACTCATTATGAGAATAGCACTCGAGGATTGGTCAGATGGAATAATAATTGGAGGCCATAAAATTTCAAACTTGCGCTATGCAGACGATACCACCCTATTTGCAACTAGTATCCAAAATATGGAATCTCTACTGAGCAAAATGGAGCAGATCAGCCTTGTTTTCGGTTTGAAGATAAATCGCAGTAAGACCAAGATTATGATTGTCGACAGAGCTAACAATAACTCGCCCGAGGTCACTAAAGTTGCGAATTGCGACGTCGTTCAATCATACATTTACCTTGGCGCACTGGTGTCGAACAGTGGAGGATGCGCGGATGAAATCAAACGGCGCATGGCTATAACCAGGTCCGCCATGGATTGGCTCAAGAAAATATGGAGAAACCGAAATATCACAAAGGCCACTAAAATGCGACTTGTCAGGGCATTAGTGTTTCCCATATTTTTGTACGGTGCTGAGACATGGACTTTAAAGGAAAGCGAGAAAAAGAAGATAGACGCTTTAGAAATGTGGTGTTGGAGAAGGATGCTTAGCATAACCTGGACACAGTTTCGAACCAACGTCTCAATCCTCCAAGAACTTGGCATCAAACAGCGTCTTTCTTCCATCGTCCAAAGTCGTATTCTCGCTTTCTTTGGACACATCACACGCCGAGACGACACATCGGTGGAACGATTTATCATTCAGGGAAAAGTTGAAGGCACAAGATCTCGTGGCAGATCGCCCATGCGTTGGACCGATCAGGTCAAAACAGCACTTGATGATCCACTTCACGAATGTACGAGAAGGGCTGCAGTACGAGAAGAATGGCGACGGATTGTGAAGCTCGCCACCACACCAGATATGACGACCACGACCACTCTGTCAAGAGTGTAGCGACGAAGAAGAAGATGTTTGTTTGTAACCGACTCCTTATAGCGCGATTTTGACCCACTTTAAACGACCGGATTTCATTCTAACTTTGCACACCTGTCAAAGACCGATGACAAAGCAATAATTTCATAAAGTGCCATTATCCTTACCAAGATTACCAGGACAGCAAAAAAACTGTCTTCGAAAACTACGCTGACATACGTCACAAACTACGCTGACACACGTCTCAAAATTCGAAACACCCTAAAAAATAGAAAATAAATAATAGTTTAAAAAAAAACTAAAAAATACGCTTCCATAAAAAACCAAACTAAAATGTAGAAAATAATGGAAAAAAAGCGTGGGGTGCCTGATATCAATAAAAAAATACATTAAAAAGCACCCCACGCTTTCTTTCCATTATTTTCTACTTTTTAGTTTGGTTTTTTATGGAAGCGTGTTTTTTAGTTTTTTTTTTAAATTTAGTAGGACGTTCAACATATCGCTCAGAAATCAAACCTGCTTCCCGTAATGCTTATACCACAGCGCCATCTTTCGTGATATCAGTATTACTAAAAGTTATCATAATATTACCAATTATATTCTTCAGTAAGACTTTTTGCTTAACACAAATCACCGAATAGTGTTACAAAACTGAGTTTACACGAACTTATTAAACACTATACATCGAAGTTAGCCATCGGTTATCGTCCAATGTGCTATCCTCAATGAAATACTTGTTTACAACTCTATAGAGAACACAAGACGCTACCAACTATTTCTTGAAGTTCCTAAACTCCGCAAGCATCAGTTCTCCCGTGCATTAATTACTCTGGAACGTGACAGCAGTACAATTATGCCACAGATTATACTACAAATTATGCTCATGCAAATTATAAAAGTTAGACCACTGCGTCAAGGCAAAGGAATTTCGTTTAAAGATCTTAAGCAGACTTTGGGACATTATTGAAAATGGAATTAGGTGCGCCTCCTAATAAGAAAAGACAGATAAAAACATTAAAACCCCGCCTTTGTTGTCGCGCATTCGTGTATAAAACATTTAGTTTGGTCCTGTGAGGCATAAAGAAACCTACCTACAAGTTATATTGCCACCCAAACACCTTTCGACCTACAGGTTCCGTGGTGTGATTGTAAATATTTCACTATGACTAACAACTAATACAACGTAACTAAAATCTACGTTGATCCGTGTACCGTGGTTTTTACAACTATCTCTAAACAGATGATAAACTGTGAAAATCGTACCTATCTATCCTGGTAGGTACGATTTTCACACTTTTTTGTCGCTTACTAAAGTGAAAAGATGTGTTAAGCACTTTCAACAGTCAACCCTATTTGACAGTCAATAACAAATCCCCTGTTCACAATGTCTTCGTTTCAGAGGAAACTATGAAATAGGACTGCAACAGAATTGTCATATTATTTCCCTCACAGTTTTCACGCTAATGTCAGTAGACGGCAGATATCGTGCGTCTAGCAATTTCAGCACAATTTAGCATAAAAATGCTTTAGCTTTGTATTACTGCTATTATTTTAAGCAGATAGGAATTTATACAATATTCTGCATTTTAATAACCCTTGTTGTTCGTCTAGTCTGGCGAAATATTATGTTAAGATTACGGCGCGGCTTTTTTTTTTTTTTTTCAGGATGGGAAATCATCAAATGACTTCTCCCGCTCTGGGCGGAGCGGGAGGGCGTGTCAGACTTTTACTGACTAAAACCCACCCGTGTTCCATCAGTTCCCCATGTGCCAGGGTCACGGTATCTCTTTCCAACAATCACGCGACCCCGGCAGGCATCGGTCCTAGTAGACCCCTACACTGCTGCTGACATCTCTTTGAGGCGCGCGTGGAACACTGCGCGCCGTCGACCCGAGCTTGGTCCTTACCGGGCGGCGAGCTACCCATTGCTCGCCACCCGCAAGCTCGCGCCTACGGTGGTCGGGAGTCCGCAATCGACTCCCGACGCCCGGGGCGTCTCCTCCTGCGGCGGCTAGGGACGTGAGGGCGCAGAGACTGCCACTCCCTCACGCGCCCCGCCTCCTCCTTTGCGAGCATTACTGCTTCACAGAAGGAGGTGACGGCTTCCCATTCCCTCTCGCTCCGTACCATGGCTCGCACCAGGGCCGGACGCTTGAGGTCGCCGCCGCCGATCGCCTCCACGAGGACACGGCGGTGCCCCGCCCAGGCTGGGCACACCTCCACCGTATGCTCCACCGTATGCTCCACCGTGTCCTCCAGACGATCCTCGCAATGGAAACACCCGGAAATATCCTCCCGCTTTATCCTGAACAGGAACCCACCGAAGCACCCATGCCCGGTGAGAACCTGCGTCAGACGGAAGGTGAGGACGCCGTGGCGCCTCTCTATCCACTCCTCAAGGAGGGGACTTACCGCCGCAATTGTGGCGTGCCCAGCACTGGGTTGCGACAATCGTACCCGCCATGTCGCCATGAGATCACACCGGAGCTCTGTCCGCCGTGCCGCGATTTGTTGCGGCAGTGGAGTTTTGCCCCGGCGTTTCGCCTCCTCGCGCCACTCCCAAATGTGCGCGAGGACCTTTGCCTCCAGATCCCATGGCGGCACTCCAGCAAGGAGGCTCGCCGCCTCGCACGAGATCGTGCGGTATCCTCGGATTAATCGGATGGCCATGACCCTCTGGGCCGCACTCAACCGGCGCGCTGGGCGCAGCCTCAATGAGGGCGCCCACACCGGTGCCCCGTAGAGGGCCATGGACCGCACGATCCCCGTGTAGAGCCTCCGGCAGGAGGCGTTTGGACCCCCCAGATTGGGTAGGAGCCGCTTTAATGCAGCCCCGGCCCGCTCCAGTCTGGGAGCCAAACGTCGGAAATGCTCAACGAAGTTCCACCGGCTGTCGAGGACAAGTCCCAGGTACTTCATCGTCTCGACGCCGATGTGAACCCCTCCTACCGTGAGTTGGGAACCCGCAGGTGGCGCGTTCCGAGGACCATGAAAACCCATGGCCTCGGACTTGTGCAATGCCACCTCGAGTCCCAATTGCCGGATCCTATCGACGATTGTCGCAACCCCGCATGTCATAATTTCGGCCGCCGCCTCGTACGACCTCCTCTGCGCAAGGACCAGCGTGTCGTCAGCGTAGCAAACTACGCTGACGCCGCTAGGGAGGTCGGCGCGCAGCACCCAGCTTGAGCAGCGGCTGAGCTTGTATCTGTTTGCCGATACATTGTGATAGTGGTAACGGTAGAATTCAAAGGGTGGTTCCCTTTTGCTGATAATTTCATAGGGTGAGCCCTGTGCGCCATTGAACAGGGTGTTATACTTTTGTTCCACACGATATGCGAATTAAATCCGCAAGGCTTTGTTCGTGATAAGAACGTATATCTCATACGTATAACAACAGCTATGAAATAATTTGTTCAATCTCGTTTTCGTTGCAAGAGAGGCGCGAGTTCCTCGTCGCCTGAACAGAGGTGTCGTTTGTTGAATTTAATATTACGAAACAGACGAAGTTTTCTAGGATATTCGCCTCTTACCTACATGAATTTTCGTTATCTGACCACCTCTACCAACATTCTTACGTTAAAACAATTTTATGCACTTGAAATGCGGCAGAAAGCAAACTTGTTTTTTTTTTGAAAAGGAAATTAGAGTAGTTCTGTTTTTTTTTTCTTCTCTTTAGAAACAGTAGTACAGTACAGTAGTGGTTAGTAGTTACATCTAGACTTTTCCCTGGATACGACAGAATGCCAAGTGGATCCTTACCTATAACCACATAATTCCCCTGCTTCGTGACGCATCTCGTTGTATAAAGTTTCTACTTCCAAAAATTACCTATTAACTAACTACCTCTAAAATTGTGAAAATTATCGATAGAATTTACAGAAAAATATTATTATATCCTACTTCTGCTTAAGATAAATAAAAGTTTTGAATAATTTACGAAATGCGAGGCTATTAAAGTTAAAAGGGCAAAATTTAAATATTAGGTACAGACGCCAACACATCAACTTACCCCAATCTGTCAAATTTCTTTAATAGATTTTCAACCTTATATCACAATAGTGGAAGGTTAATTTTCGATTGGTAAAATTTGACAGATTGGGGTAGCTTGACCTGGTGGCGTCTGTACAACAAATCATATAACAACCAACAGGCTACGAAGTATCACAGTTTGCATAATTTTTCTCTTAATGGGCGCAAAGTGTGAGGAGGCAATAACTAGGTAACTTGAGTCTTAGATTTTAATGTAAAAAGGAATCGAGAACAAGTACTTCGCCAATCTATTTTCCTAAAGGGAAATCGCTCCTTTTCTAAGCATAGATATTATTATTTTCAATAAGCTATCCTTTTTTAAGGTTTTTCATATTGGAATTTTCCGCGCGTAACATGGGAAGGCAATTGATTAGAAAATTAAAGGACGTACTGTAGTGTTCTTGACCTGAAACGGAAGATTGCTTTTTGACTTAGCTTCTTATTTTGTCAGGTTCATTTTATTGTTCGATTTTATTTAATGCAATGATTTTTAACTGTAGGATATCGATGCTTAGGCTTGGTTACAACAGCCGCACGGATCAATCTTTCAGGTTAAGCTACGCTTGCCGCGGTTGGTCCGTGGATGGGTGACCATCTTTTAATACCAAGACCCTTCCTGGCCTCGGACGCACGTTATGGCGTTGGTCTCGGCTATCTTTCGTAGATCCTAGACAGTCGTTACGGGTCGTCAGCAGCCCGAAAGTCTGACAACCAGTCTTACCAAGTGGTATCGTATTACCCAGTATCTGGATTGTGGAGGTCAGATAGGTAGTCGCTACATGAAAAATACTGATACTCAGCTGAATCCGGTTAGACTGGAAGCCGACCCCAAGATATTTGGAAAAGGCTAGGCAGATGTTGATAATGATGACCGGCTATAGTATTCCTCTATAGAGCCTCTTCCTTATTTTAAATCTTGTTGGTAGTAATAAACCCGCTCACATATCTAAATAATGCAACATATTATTGATCACTGTTATGCAGCTGTTTGAAGCACTGCAGAACTCGAGTTAATCTCCTAAATTTCTTCCTGATAAAGAAAAAAGCGCACGAGAAAGTGGATATTTAAAGTGAACTAAATTGGAACGCGACGTTGAGTGCTAAACAAACCTGTCTAAACAGATTTACGTAAGACCTACAGTTCAAATAATAATTAGGAGTACCTTAGTACGTTTATAATTCATATTACTTCTTAAGAACTACTTCATACTACTTCTCTATTCTTTATCAGAGTATCATGTGTGTTTGATGTACTTAATAAAACTAATAGTATTCAAAGTAAGAAGACTGCGACATAGAGCTGGATTGAATTAAATATAAGTCTTCCTAGTTTTTCTTAACGCTCCTATTCTACCTACACAGACAATTATTTACCAGACACCAAATCGAACATACTTATAAGAATGGTACTTTGGCCAGTGTCTTCACCCGTAAAGCTGTCGGAAAATATCACCCAGGAACCTACTACCGGGATAAAGTATCCTATATGATAAGTATCCAGGATAACCAAAAATCCAAATCCAACCAAAAATCTAAACATCTAAGCCTCATTTCGCGGTCTCTTACTTGGAATAATATAATGGATAGGTTTATTTTGAGTACTTCGAACACACATGATATTCGCATTTACTATGAAGCCAAAGTAATATGAATTACAATCCTACTTGTTCGGTACCGTTTATTACTTTATGCGCCTACGTTTCTAAACGTGTAACGGAATGACATCTGACTTGTGAGTTTGATTTTGACACTTGACACTTCCTTCTTGATTTGGCGCTTGAAAAAGGGAGCACGTCGCCGTGTTGAATCTCGCGATCTTTTGTAAATTAATCCCTTAGAACCGGTCGTTTTGGTGGACAAAAGGTCATGACCCAATTGTATTGATTGTAAATAAGCCCCCCTTGACGTAATAATACGGGTTTTGTTTGTTGGAAATACCTGTGTTAGTTTGAAGGTTAAGTGAAAGTGACGCTATTGGAACCGCATGCTGTGATCGCCTCCAGCCTTGTTGCAGCGGATGGTAACCTGGAAAACTCATTTACAATGTCACTACACGATACATATACACTCACTTACATACATAACTCCAGGTAGGCACCAGAGCAGGTGTTCTTCTACCACAGGTAAGTTCTTTTGTTTTATAGTAATTGTTTGTACTTGTATTGTTCTGCTCCGCGTACGGCGGACTAGTTTCGCTAGCCACTTCTTGTCTCCTGGACCCCACCATCATAACTTCCACTGCGCTATTGAAATGCTATTGTAGGGGGCCTAGCCTGGCAGCGAACACTACTAATCCTGCACTAACCTACCGCTACCAACCGGGACGGACGGACGGCCCGCTAGCCGCTCTGCGTCTATTTTATATAATCTCTGATATCTTCTAAAATATTAACTTTAATGATATGCTGCAAAGTGCAATTTTGAATGACATGAAATGTACAACGTATCTTATGTATTAAATTGGATAAAGAACGATACGGTACTGTTTAAAATAGCTTGGTTAATGACCCAGATTTTTTTTGTAATATACAGGGTGATTAGAAGATGGGTGCAAAGCTTTAAGGTGAAGATAGTATAGACAATTTAGAACCATTTAAGCCATGGTTGTCTTAGACGAAGTCTTACCAAATTTGTTTAACCAAATTTTTAAGTTTTTTTTCGGAAATTCTCAAAATTTAATGTAAACTGCATAATTATGGCCAAATTGAATGATAAATGAATTAATTTTTTATTTATTTAATTAAAGTAATGTGTAAGCAACCAAGCAAAACATGTTTTAGGCTTCTGTGTCATTAGACATTTTTTTTACAGATATTTAAAGCTCAGAAAAAATAAAAAAAAATGTACAATACGTCTTTTAAACCTTATTTTCAAAAAAAAACAGAGGGTGCTTTTTTTGTTCAAACCTTTTTGAAGACATGCTTGATTATCGCTCTTTCTTTTGAGATATCATTCATGCGGATATCTCACAAATTATTGAAATTAGGACCTACAAACCAATTCGAGGGAGAAATTTTAAATTTTAGGCAGTCTAACAAAACACAAAATTTTTGCTTAAAAGAATACTTTATGTGCTCGAAATGATAACATTGTTCAATTCTAAGAATTTTTGGCACATGCAGGAACCAATTGAGGGGAACCCATTGAGGGGATTCTCTAAACAATGGCCACCGAGCGCGGTGCGACGGCATTTCCAGGTAGAACGCCCAATGAATAGCAAAAAGCGATAAGAGTTGGTTTTTACAGCAAAATGGTCTTAGTTACTGAGGCAACAAAGTCGTTTTTCTTTAGTCAGGGTCAGTCGGTCTGTGATGAAGCCGTTACATCTTTTACTTATTAGTCAAACTACTGCCCTTGTGAGTGGACGTTGTCGTGTTGAGTCACAATTTACCGTGTTCAGTTGTAGCCCTTTGCGTTCCTGCACGTGTTGTTTGCGTTAGTTTTGAACTTTTTTGTTTCACCGTGTCCAGTCGTAGCCTCGCGCTCCTACACGTGTTGATTTTTGACTTAATTGTGTTGAGTTGACATTTAGTGCGCTCCTACGCCGTTTTTCTTAATTGTTAAGTGACTATGGCTACTTTTTCCAATCAAGAATATGCGGATATCGTATTTATGTACGGTAGAGCAGACGGCAGTGGATCTTTGGCGCGACGGATGTATCAAGAGCGCTATCCGAATCGCAGTATACCGAATGTCCGAGTGTTTTACAACATGTTTCGTCGTCTTGCCCAAGATGGGTTTCACCGCGTGGAACCTGGAGTCAACCCGGACAGACACGAAACTGCCGTCGACGAAGACATTTTAGCAGCATTTCAAGCGGATCCTACTACCAGTACTAGAGCAGTAGCTCGAAATTTAAACATTTCTCAATGGAAGGTGTGGCATACAATGCACCAAAATGATAAGTATCCGTTCCATGGCAGGAGTGTGCAAGGTCTAGTAGAGCAAGATCCTCAAAGAAGAATTCAGTTCTGCCGTTTCCTCCTCAACAGAGACATCGAAGATGCGTGGTTTCTGAAATCAATCTTGTGGACGGATGAAAGTAAATTTTCAAGGGAAGGTATTACAAACTTTCACAACATCCATGAATGGGCCGACGCAGACAATAATCCACATTTTAAGAAGCAGGTGTCATTTCAGATGAAATTCTCTGTGAATGTATGGGCTGGAATAATTGGCAGAACATTGATTGGGCCCCACTTTTTGCCTGATCCATTGAATGGCGAAAATTATTTGCAATTTCTGCAAATTGATTTACCACTGCTGGTAGAGGAATCAGGTGTCCCGATCTTCGAAAGAGACCGAACAGTCATCTTTCAGCACGACGGCTGTCCAGCGCATTGGACTTTAAATGTAAGGGAACACCTCAACAATTGCTTTCCTGATAGCTGGATCGGCAGGGATGGACCCATCCCTTGGCCCGCTCGCACCCCAGATCTGACCCCGTTGGACTTTTTCGTGTGGGGCCGGGCCAAGGAACTGGTGTATAACAACATAGAAATAAACACTAGAGAAGAATTGATACAAAGAATAAATTCAGCGTTTGAGACAATGAAGCAGGAGATGATGTTGAAAATAACGACTACAGAAGTTAGAAGACGGGGCCGTGCTTGTATTAGGAATCACGGCCGTCATTTTGAACATGAAAAATAAATAATTTTAATTCAAATGTTGTTTTAATTAGTCTGCCTAAAATAAAAAATTTCTTCCTCAAATTGGTTTGTAGGCCCTAATTTCAATAATTTGTTCAGATATCCGCATAAATGATACCTCAAAAGAAAGAGCGATTATCAAGCATGTCTTCAAAAAGGTTTGAACAAAAAAAGCACCCTCCGTTTTTTTTTTAAATAAGGTTTAAAAGACGTATTGTACAATTTTTTTATTTTTTCTGAGTTTTAAATGTCTGTAAAAAAAATGTCTAATGACACAGAAGCCTAAAACATGTTTTGCTTGATTGCTTACACATTACTTTAATTAAATAAATAAAAAATGAATTCATTTATCATTCAATTTGGCCATAATTATGCAGTTTGCATTAAATTTTGAGAATTTCCGAAAAAAAACTTAAAATTTTGGTTAAAAATATTTGGTAAGACTTCGTCTAAGACAACCATGGCTTAAATGGTTCTAAATTGTCTGTACTATCTTCACCTTAAAGTTTTGCACCCATCTTCCAATCACCCTGTATAACAGATAAAAGTGGTTTTTAAAAACATAGACTATCATGGATTTTTTCATCGATATTTTTAAAATATATAATTCCGTGGTACATTAATTTGATCTATCCCGTAAGGTTAAGCCAGCGTTTGCGATTTAAGCGCACAAAAAATATGTTTGTTACGACATCACATTAGAAATGTTTGATTTTCTCAGCTTTTCTCTACCATAATATGTATGTAAACTACTTTTAAACCTTCCTCTAAATCACTCTGTCTATTGATGAAAAACGCATTAAAATCCGTTGCGCAGTTTAAAAGATCTAATTCTAAGCGTACAGACGCAGCAAGCGACTTTAACCTCTAAGTCCCTCTCCTCTAAGGTTTTTAATTGTGTCTGTAATTACGATACTCAACGGGTTAATATTATGCAAAGGTTATCTAGAAGAAAAAAAACGCCATCCAGTGGATGTCTACGCAACTTTGGTGTCAAACGATACGATGAATTAAATTACACCGCCACCGATCAGGGATTCTTAGAATTAACCAATGAATACGCACATACTACACACGGCTATAGCCAACCCAGCCAGCCTTGACTATAGGTCAAGCTATATTATTTCCAGTTTTAGCTGACCTTACATTGTATAGGCTTTTCGTACAATCAGATGTCAGTTTATACTGGAAATATATAGTTTGACCTGTAGCCGTGAGTACTATAAAAAAAAAAACAAATATTGAGATCAATAATTGAGATAAAAACTGTCCTATCTTTTAAGTTGGACCAAATTACAAATAATTAAAAACTGGTAACAATCTGTTATGTAGTTTTGGAGTTTATTGGCAACATACATCGTGACACAAGATTTTTATATATATAAAGATGTAAACTGCAATGCTTCGTTTAACTCGCTCAAAAGAAAAAGAAAAATCCCTTTTTTAACCGACTTCAAAAAAAGGAGGAGGTTATCAATTCGGTTGTATTTTTTCATGTTTGTTCACCATAACTTTTGACTGGGTGAACAGATTTTGATGATTCTTTTTATTTGAAAGCTGGTCCTTCCCGTGGAACCAATGGAACCAAATTAAAATGGGACCACCCATTTTAATTTGGTTCCATTCGGACAATGGGATTCATGTGAAAACTAAATATAAGTCTTAAATTTGCATTAAGTATTTCCGCGACAAATGAACGAATAACGCGATTAGATTAGTGCGCGGTATCTACCATAACTAAAAAGATAAAACGAAAAATTAAAAAAATAAATAAAAACCGACTTCCTAAAAAAAAACACTACTAAGTGAAAAATTACTTTAATTTCGGCAGTCGGTGGCAAAAAATCTTAAATACAGATCCTATGTCACCGACTTCCGAAATTAAGATTATTTTTCACTTAGTAGGGTTTTTTTTAGGAAGTCGGTTGTAATTTTTTTGTAAAAAGTTTTTATTACGACCATGGCTATTGTTAACGGAGTAATTTTTTCCTCCAAATCACTTTTTAGGGTTCCGTTCCCAAATGGCAAAAAACAGAACCCTTATAGATTCGTCATGTCTGTTTGTATATCTCTCTGTCTGTCTGTCTGTCTGTCTGTCCGTCCGTATGTCACAGCCACTTTTCTCCGAAACTATAAGAGCTATGCTGTTGAAATTTGGTAAGTGGATGTATTCTGTGAACCGCATTAAGATTTTCACACAAAAATAGAAAAAAATCAATAAATTTTGGGGTTACTCATACTTAGAACTGAAACTGAAAATATTTTTTTTCATCAAACCTATACGTGTGGGGTATCTATGGATAGCTCTTCAAAAATGATATTGAGGTTTCTATTACCATTTTTTAGGATTCCGTTGCCAAATGGCAAAAAACGGAACCCTTATAGATTCGTCATGTCTGTCTGTCTGTCTGTCCGTCCGTCTGTATGTCACAGCCACTTTTTTCCGAAACTATAAGAGCTATGCTGTTGAAACTTGGTAAGTAGATGTATTCTGTGAACCGCATTAAGATTTTCACACTAAAATAGAAAAAAAAACAATAAATTTTGGGGTTCCCCATACATAGACCTGAAACTCAAAAATGTTTTTTTTCATCATACCCATCATCATTTCAGCCGTAAGACGTCCACTGCTGGACTTAGGCCTCCCTCAATTTGGGGGGCTTTGCCATAATCGCCACGCTTGGCAGGCGGGTTGGCGATCGCAGTATGGTGGTAAAATGCATAGAGAACGCTGCTGCCCATTCTCTAGTCTACCCATACGTGTGGGGTATCTATGAATAAGTCTTCAAAAATGGTAATGAGGTTTCTAATATCATTTTTTTCTAAACTGAATAGTTTGCGCGAGAGACACTTCCAAACTGGTAAAATGGGGGGACACACATTTCCCCCGTAACTTCTAAAATAAGAGAATGATAAAACTAAAAAAAATATATGATGTACGCTGCCAGACTAGGCCCACATAAGGTTTTAATTATTATGTGGAAGCGTGCTAATCGTGGGGCTCTAGAGACAAGAGTGGCTAGCGTACTGTCCGCCGTACGCGGAGCAGACAATACAAGTACAAGGTACAATATACAAACAAAGGCACTTACCTCATGGTTGAAGGACACTGCTCTGGTGCCAACCTGGAGTTCTGTGTGTAAGTGAGTGTATCTGTATTGTGTGGTGACGTTACGAGTATTCTTCTGGTTAGATTCCGCTTCCAATTAGGCTGGAGGAGGTCACAGCATGCGGTCTTCAAATCACTCGTCCCAACAGCGTCACACTTTGCTTAACCTTCAAACTATTTATCGAAAATATTTCCAACAAATGAACCCGTGTTATTACACCAAGATAGGGGTTATTAACTCAAACAACTGGGTCATGGTCCATTGGCCACCAAAAACGACCGGTTAAGAGATTGATTTCAACAAACGCGTCGCGGAACTCAACAGGCGAACGGGGCTCTTTTAGCGGCAAAATTAAGAGAGCTGTCAAGTGTCAACGTCAAAAAATGACAAGTCAGATGTCACTTCGTTACACGCGCATTCCATTAGGCGCACAGATAATAAACGGTACGCAACATCTACCCCCCCCGGACGGGCCTTCCCGTCCGCTAATCACTTGGCAATCCCGACAAGGTTGCGTTTTATCAGTCCACCTGACGCGCTGCTGGAGGATGTGCAAATACTCCAAGCTCCAACGCTTGCAAAAACTCTGAGCGAGCTGCTGCACCAACCGAAACCGCGATAGCCAATTTTGGCTCACATCGACAAAAGGGTGCTCCGGCAGGGCGGCAAGTGGCTGTCAAATCAAAAAATGGCCCGGGGTCAGGGCCTCCAAGACGTTCGGGTCCGAAGACAGCGGGCACAATGGACGCGAGTTCAACACAGCTTCAATGCGGCAAAATACCGTAGCTAACTCCTTAAAGGTGGGAACGGTGTCTCCCAACAATCTGCGCCAGAGTCCCTAACCGCCTTCACCGCGGCCTCAAAATACCCCCCCAATGGGGGCAGGCTGGCGGGTCAAACAATAACAAACAACAAACAACCAAACAACAATTTAATGGCCCTCCTTAGGCAACAAAAGGGAGTGACGGACCCCATAAGGAAGGCTAGAGTGACTCAACCGTCAACAACCAAACAACAAAAGACCCGTATCGACCAAAAGGGGTTCAACTTACTAACGGCTCCCGACAATTTCCAAAACTCTCGCTGCAGAATGGCCAACAGCGCATTGCAACCGGCATGCGAGTTCATAATGTGACGATCAGTCACCAACAATTCAACAACAGAAAAACAATTCAACAATTTGTGGAGGGAGCCAAATCGACTCAACAAACTCAGGGTCCTTTGTTCCAACAGCGAGCACCTTGAGCCCGGGCAAAGGACCCGACATCAAGACTGGCGATCGAGGCCAATCATCCTCGGGATGAGTCAGCCAGTCTGGTCCCCACCATAGGGGGTAAGCAAACAGGCGGGGTGCCATGCACCTACGTGAGGCCACGGCGCCTGGGTTCAAATCTCCAGGCAAGGGCCTCCAAATCAAAGGCGTATCAAAATTTTGAATCTGGGACACTCGGTACGCAACAAAGACCTCCAAATAGTGGACGGACGTCTTCAACCAACACAAAACAATTTGACTGTCCGTCCAAGCGTAAGAAACCCGAATGTCCGCAGTTCCACCCAAAGTGTGAGCAACGTGGTTCAATAGACGCACAAGACGCGCCGCCCCTGACAATTCAACTTAGGGGTGGTCAGTGCCGTCCGGAGGGGGGCCAACTTGCTCTTGGCCAAGACCAGTGACAAATTCACCTGGCCTGTTGCGCAGACGGTGCGCAGACAAACAACAGCTGCATAACCGTGCGAAGACGCATCACAAACAATGGTGGCAGTGTAGCTCCCAGGGGGGAGGATAGCGCGGGGTAACACGACCTCGTTGACCGCAGGGAGCGCGGACACAAACCGGAGCCAATCCTCCAACAGGCCCTCCCGAATTGGCTCGTCCCAACCAAGTCCCGCAGTCCAAAGGCGCTCGAGAAAACAATTTTGCCCAAAACAATACAAACAAACAACAAAACAATAGACAAAAGGCAACCCTGGGCTCCCATGTCCAAAATGACACGGACCACAACAGAGTCCCCCGTGGGCCCCCAGACCTGACCGATGCCGTTGGCAACAAAACCGTGTCGATCTGAGAGGTACCTTAGCGGGGCAGGCGCCAATGTCCTAACAATGCCTGGGCGGCGACCGATCGCCGCACACCCAGGCTCCGCACCCAAGCTCAAGTCCCTCGCGACGAGGATGGAGGCCAAACTCCTCGTCCGCGCGGTGTCCCGAGCCACGCGCCATCGCTGGATTGGCATATCCCACCGGAGGCCTGAATGGCGGGGGGCGTGACTCCAACCGGGGACGTTCCGCCAATGGAGGGGAGGGAAGGCGATGCTGGTCTGGCCAGCGCTGCCCAGCAACAACTGCGTAATCACCTTTACGCGGGGAGACCAAATGGCGGTCGCGCGGCTCCCGTTCAACTTGCGCGGGGGGTGGAGTGCGGCGCTCAAAATTGCAGGCCTCTCCCCGGTTCTGAACCGGCGAGGCAGAAGCCCGGTGACCAACTCCATGGTACCCCCCCGTACGCGAACCTTCATCAGAGGCTGGTCTGCCAGCGTGGTTCGCGTTAGCGCACAATATGTCCAAATGGGACCCCCTACAAATTCTACAAGGGCGGGGGTTGGGGCAGTCCCTATGGAAGTGAGCCCCCAAACAAGAGAAGCACATGCGGCGTGCTTTGGCAATTCGGCGGCGGGCACTCATGTGCAACTTCAAAAAGGCCGCGCAAGTTGCCATGCCATGCCCCGTGTCCCTACAAAACTCACAACCAGGACGACTCTGGGTGCCAGCAAAACGAGCGGCGGGGCGACCATCAACAGGCCCGCGAGCCCTAGTCCGTCCCTGGTCTCGTGGCCGGGAAGACGGCTGGCATGACTCAGTGGCAACGCCAGAGTTGTCCACAAACCGACACTCATCCTCCAAAAATTGGACGAGGTCATCAAATGGGGGGAGATGTGTGACACTATCCCCACCATACTTTTGCTCGAAACGAGCCCTCAAATCGGCAGGAAGCCGTTGCAGCACAACGTGCACCAAAAGGTAAGACCAATGGTCCACCGGCAAGTCCAATTGCTTTAAAGCGTTGGTCGCTGCCACCAACGGGTTCAACAGGTCAGTACGCAATGCTGACAAACTAGTAATGACCGGTAACCCCAAAATCAATCCAATATGAACGTCAGCCAAACAACGTTTATTTTGGTACCGCCGGGTGAGTAGTTCCACAGCGGTAGGGTAGGCTGAGTCAGTCAAAGACAGATGCTGCACCAAGGCTCGGGCCTCACCTTCCAGGACGGACAACAAATAGGCCAACTTTTGGGCGGGTCTGAGGTCCGAGCGTGCATCAACCAAACTTTCAAACAGGTTTTGGAAACTTAACCAGTGGTCCAGACGACCGTCAAAATGTGGCAGTTCCAAAGTAGGCAGTCTACTCAATAGTCCGGGACCTGAAACAACCGAGGTCTCCGGTTTGACCTGGACAGGTGTCCGGCTCTCCAATATTTCCCGAGCACGTTGACCAATGACATCCCCCAGGTCCAAGATCTGGTCGTAGTCAGCAAGGACCTTGTCACGTGCTGCCTGATCCAGCACTTCCAAATCCACTTCACAAATGTACTGGTTGTAGCGGGTGAGCAGAGCATCAACGTTGCCGAGTCTCAAGTTCAACTGCTCGAACCGAGCAAGAGTGATCCCCTCAAGATCCTGGCGCTCAGCGGTCGCTGCAGCTGAAGCGAACCACCGCAGCTGTGTGGTCAATCCACTGATTGCCTCTCTCACCGCTTTGTATGCCATTGCACAAACAATACAATTCAATATACCAAACAAAATAATTAAGTAACAAAGTTCAAACAATAAATAACTGGTTCTAATTTAATTAACAAAAATAAAGTTTTATTTTAATTCAAACCAATGTCAACGTTCAAAACTGTCAATATGATATTCAATTCAAATATTCAAATTCTATCCAATTCCAAAAGTTAAGTTCACAAACCACTTTGTTAATGGTACAACAATAATGAACCTTTATTCCAACTCAAAACAATGGTAATACTCAAAAATGCCAATAATTTTTCAAATATTAATTTTCACAAATAACCATATCAATGGTACAAACTCAATATTGTAATGTCTTCCTGACATTCAATACAACACAGAGGTCAATTAACAACAACAAGAGGTTATAACATAGCTCAATCTAACCAAATCTGTTAGAATATGCAAACCTGGTTGACCCGTCAATATGAGTTACTCGACTCAATAAATTCCAACAAATTATTTCAAATAACAATTAATTATAGTTATCAAATATTTACAGCGTATTACTACTTCCCTTATAGAGACTGCCAAGTAATTAGCCTACTGTAAAATTACCAATTTGGTGGTTTTGTAGGTTAAAACCACGCTCTGCTACCAAAATGTACGCTGCCAGACTAGGCCCACATAAGGTTTTAATTATTATGTGGAAGCGTGCTAATCGTGGGGCTCTAGAGACAAGAGTGGCTAGCGTACTGTCCGCCGTACGCGGAGCAGACAATACAAGTACAAGGTACAATATACAAACAAAGGCACTTACCTCATGGTTGAAGGACACTGCTCTGGTGCCAACCTGGAGTTCTGTGTGTAAGTGAGTGTATCTGTATTGTGTGGTGACGTTACGAGTATTCTTCTGGTTAGATTCCGCTTCCAATTAGGCTGGAGGAGGTCACAGCATGCGGTCTTCAAATCACTCGTCCCAACAGCGTCACACTTTGCTTAACCTTCAAACTATTTATCGAAAATATTTCCAACAAATGAACCCGTGTTATTACACCAAGATAGGGGTTATTAACTCAAACAACTGGGTCATGGTCCATTGTCCACCAAAAACGACCGGTTAAGAGATTGATTTCAACAAACGCGTCGCGGAACTCAACAGGCGAACGGGGCTCTTTTAGCGGCAAAATTAAGAGAGCTGTCAAGTGTCAACGTCAAAAAATGACAAGTCAGATGTCACTTCGTTACACGCGCATTCCATTAGGCGCACAGATAATAAACGGTACGCAACATATGATGTACATTATCATATGAACTACCACCGAAAATTGGTTTGAACGAGATCGAGAGAGTAGTTTTTTTTAAACGTCATAAATCGTAAACCGCAATTTACCTTACATTCAATCAACTGAAATATAAAAATTGAAAAAAAAAACATTTATTTTTAACCCGAGAATACCTACAGGTTTGTACGGAACCCTCGGTGCGCGAGTCCGACTCGCACTTGGCCGGTTTTTTCTAAACTGAATAGTTTGCGCGAGAGACACTTCCAAAGTGGTAAAATGTGTGTGTCCCCCCCCCCCCCGTAACTTCTAAAATAAGGGAATGATAAAACTAAAAAAAATATGATGTACATTACCATGTAAACTTCCACCGAAAATTAGTTTGAACGAGATCTAGTAAGTAGTTTTTTTTTATACGTCATAAATAGTAAACCGCAATTTACCTTTCATTCAATCAACTCAAATATAAAAAAAAACCATTTAATTTCATAAACATAAACCTTATGCATAAACCGTGAATACGGTTTGTACGGAACCCTCGGTGCGCGAGTCCGACTCGCACTTGGCCGGTTTTTTTATAATGGTAGTATCTACAATTCAACGTTTAACTGGATTCTACATGAAATATTTTCTACTTTCACAGTATACTTACAAATACATTGAATTAATAACTATGAATATAAGTATAATACATGTATGTTGCGTATATCAGAGTGATACCTATTTTCAAATATTCACATGAATTACGTAGGCTATTTGCTTATATGAAGAGAACAAAAGGAAAATATCCAATTTCAAAACATTTGAGTGGAGGTGTTTTTCAAGTCAATTCAAAAAACTCGTGGTGCTCCAATTACCAAGGCAAACTAGTATTTTGATGTTCGGTTTTGGAGCACATCGTGTGAAGACGCACGTAAATTCTCGCTCACGATGTTATTTGGTACTTTATGTACAGTCAACGGTCATAAGTGGAGTTCCACCAGAATTTTCATATTTTCGTGCGCACCAGGCGCCAGGTGTGCATCTGTGACTGTAGGCGTACCTAATATTTTAATGAAGATGCGTGTTACTACACGCACACGTTTTAACTATGAAATGGCGATGTTGGTTGGTCAGATTCATGCATGTGAAGTCAAAACCAGGTTTCTTCTTAATGAATCGACAACAAGATCTATTTAAAAACAATGCTAAAATTCATAATGATAGTTATATGAAATAATGTTGATGAATGACTCCTCGAAATTCTCTGTCTTTTTGTTTTTACCACAATTAGAAAATGCGGGCCGTAAAGCCTACGAATATAACGCGCTCTTTCTGTATGGTTCACGATGAAAGAGCGCTGAAAGAGCGCAATACGAGTGTTTGTACGACGACTTATTTTACGATAGCTTTGTACAACTTGTATTAGACTTATGACCATGACTGTACAGGTACTTACATCTGCACACCTGCAAGCAAGAGTGAATATTTACAAAAAGGAGAGTCGACTTAAAACAGGAGTGTGATGGCGTTGCGAATACTGTGTACGCTGTACACGTTAATTACCAACTGTCTTAATTAGCGTGTTTTGAAAAGGGAAATTTTTTCTGCTAAGTATTGGTCACACACGGCCTCTATAATATGTATGTATTTAGAAATATATAAGTATATTTATCAGTTGTCTGGTTGCCATAGTACAGGCTCTGCCTAGTTTGGGATCAGATAACGGTGTGTTGGTTGTCCTAAGATATTTAAGATATTTATTTATTTACACAAAGAATTGGGATCTCGCAGTTTCACGTCAATTCATCAAAATCATCATCATTCCAGCCGAAAGAAGTGCACAGCTGGACATAGGCCTCCCCCTATTTGGAGGGATTTGCCACAAGCGCAACGCTTTACAGGCGGGTTGGCGATCGCAGTATGGTGCTAAAATGCAAAGACAACGCTGCTGCCCATTCTCTAGTAAGTCCCTTAGTCGCCTTTTACGACACCCACGGGAAGAAATGGGATGATGCTATTCTTTACGTCCGGCACCACACAGAACACTTAAATTAAGATGATTTAATTGCGATTGCCTCGTTGGTCTAGTTGTCACAAGGGGTACTGCTGAGCATGCGGTCTGGTTCGATTCCCAAGTCGGGCAAAGTGTTATTGAGTTTTTCCATCAGGACTTTCTCGGTAGCAGCCCAGAGTCTGGGTCAATTGTTCCCGGTTGATGACAATACACCCACCCAATGTGGGTACCATGAATTTAGGTACACCTCTGCATGACCTTTAGGGGATTACAAGCGTGATGATATATTATATTAATTTATTTAAAGCCCTATTTCATATTGAAGCAAAGTCTTCATATTTAAGCATAAGTATTAGACCTTTTAGTTTCAATGGGCATTTCTAGTCCGCGTATTCTCAAAGGAATAGTAACATATCAACAAATGTTACGATTGGCAAACGAAACGCTTCGGAATATAGGAAGCTCGGAGCATCTACGTAGATACATACACAGGGTGGCAGGGACAACGGAATCAGTTCATGATTCACCTGCCAGAGTCGCGGATTTGCTTGAAAGAGTTAACGTAGCCCTGGCACAGGCAACTGAAGGAACACGGGTGGGTTATAGTCAGTTAATAGTCTGACACGCTCCGCCCAGAACGGGAGAAGAAACCAACTAACGATTTCACACCCAAAAAAAAAAACATGATTCTGAACGGTTTGCGTTAAAATAATTCGTCGGGAATTAAAAGAAAAATAACTCTCCCATACATTTTTGTACCACGTAGGTATTACACTTTTCTAAGAAACGATGATGTCTCAGCGTAGAAAAGTTTCGTCGGTTATCGAAAGATAACCATGTGCTCAATTTGTAGTTACAGTTTACGCGTCGATGTTCCTGCCACCTTGATTACATTTACTCTTTGTGGAAATACTGAATTCAATTAATAAACTCTACTTTCACGATTAGTCAGTTTCATAATACCTAAGATACTACGTAACATTCCTGTAGCGATATATCTTTCTTTGCGAAAGCAGAACATAGATAAATAATAGTAAATACTACAGGAAGCTTTTCTTGGTTTAATTTTAAAGGAAACCGACTACGGTATTTATATATTGTTGACACAACTTGCAAGGCTTTGTACAGCCTTTGTCCAACAGTGGCCTGCAATAGGCCGCGTTTATCGTTGTTGACCTCCGCGACAAAGTCCCTTATTTAAAGTAATGGGGGTCCCGGACATTCTTATTCACGTAGTTCAAAGAGGTTGTTCTACTAATTAAACTAATGATGGCACTGAGTAAACTATTATAAGACAACAGTTTTCTTTGTTATGCGGGCGGAGAGAGAAAAAGATGGAGATATTTTCCAGTATAATCTGATGTCGTCTAAACTTGTTCAGAAGTTTGGAGTTCTACCTAATTTGACAGATTTCCTACTTGATTTATCTGCTGCAAGCTTACTGCAAGATAAACAAAGCAACTGTTCCAAGTTTAGTGCAGACGGTGAATAAAAATTAAAGGCCATTTATTAATTATTATTAGAGCCCTCAGGGCAGATATCATACGGCCATCATATTTAAGGGTAAATACCATACTGAAACATTTTACACAGTAGGTACAAAAATCTATACTATATAATATTATAAAGCTGAAGAGTTTGTTTGTTTGTTTGATTGAACGCTCTAATCTCAGGAACTACTGGTCCGAATTGAAAAATTCTTTTTGTGTTGGGTAGCTTATTTATCGAGGGAGGTTATATAACATCACGCTACAACTAAGAGGAGCGGAGCAGTAATGAAAAATGTTGCAAAAACGGGGAAAATGTATTCCTTTTGAGAGTTTCCGTTGCGTGCGCTGCGTAAACGGTTAAAGTAACGCAAAAATCATGTATGACGGAATTGTTTCTTTTAAAAAGTTCTAAAAAAAAATCCACGAGAGCATATGTCTATCTTTTAAGGTTGACTCACTATAACTCAAAAGGAGCGAGCAACGAAAAGTGGACGAAAACTAGAAGGCAAATCGATGCGACGGGAAGGGTCAGGGGAGCAAAATTTGACGCGGACGAAGTCGCGGGCAGAAGCTAGTTACCAATAAGCGACAAAAAATATTGGATATAAAAAATATTTCAAGATATATCAAGCAAAATATTTTAAGGAACAAAAAGTTATATGGTTCGGAAAACATCCTCATATCGTTATGCAAAAAATCTAATAAAAATATCGAGGAATACGAGACCTCAGTTTTATGAAAAAATATATTATTATCTACGATATATTATTCATACTTACCTACATAAACCTTAGACGATATTTACATAAACCTTAATAAGCAAAAGGTTTATCATTTCTATAGATTTTTATAGTGGTACCTAAGCAGGTATATCTTTGCTCATACATTTATATTAATGATGAACAATTTAGCTCTATCGTTATTGTGTTAAGGAATGGCAATATGGTCATTGCCCTTTCCCAAATATATCGCCGTGGGAACGGAAACATTATACTATGTATAGTTTTTCGTTTTTGGAACATGTTTTAGGCTCCACGGTAGCTCGCGAAATTCAAATTTCTTACATTTATTGCAACATTTTCGTGAAACTACTGGTCGTCCAGTAATCGACCATATTTAATTTAAAACTTATGTATTTCTACTGCATTTCATATAAAATGTTGGCTTCTGCACTTCTTCTACATATAAACTGTAACTAATGTAACTATGCCAAACATACTCCTTCCTCCGCGTAATTTTCGTAAAAAGGGGTACAACATTTTTGCTACACGTATAGATAGAAAATTTCATAAAAAGTCATTCAATCGAATGAAATGAATTTAGAGGGTTGTATTGCGGACTTAAAAGATTATAATTATGTTAAGCCATATTTAATTCGTTCGCGCATTATATTTTAATCAAAATATAACTTTGCTTTGACCTGAAAATTAGAAAAAACGTAAGGAAATTTATTTTTCGCTGGCTTCTTTGGAACAACCTTAAGATAGTTTTTGAATGAATAAATGCTAGAAATGTAGGAAGGTCAATGACCACCATTGTCATGCTAAAACTCTACCACTATATTATTGTAGTAGATACTCTGCTAATAATGGCTAGAGGTCAGGTAATTCACGTCTAATATTCCTACCCATTTTGGCATTTCATGAGTGATATCATCCACCGCATCCTGCAATAGCTTCTTGAGAAAAAACCAAAGAAAAAGTAGGTAAGTGCAAGGAAGATTTGTTCTTAGCTTAAAACATAAACGAACGAAGGAACTAAGTAATCCAATTCCAACAAGCCGGACCTATATAACGGAACCCGACGTGCAGTTCGTGTATATCTTTAGCTATATGAAGTAAATTATCACCCAGATTGTTCTTGTTTATATTTCGTAGTTGTGTAGGTTATCGTATCGTATACAAAATGCACCCAAATCTGCAGCTGCACCAACAAACTGAAATAAGTTACCGGAACTCTCAACTGGAATATTTTTCTTGGCTTTCTATTTAATTAGAATAAAGATTTTAAAGTAACTTTTATAAAGAAAGTTCACAGGAGATATAGCACTGTACACTGGGCAGCATCACTTATCTTCCCATGCCTCTTCCATTCATTATCAATTTCCTCTTTCCCACCTTTCTTTTGTTCTCAAAGTCTAGCATAATAAATATATGGTGATGTAGATCCTTACTTGAAAAGTACTTAGTACTTATGCACACTGTGAGTACTGCAGAAACTTGTTGCAGGAGTGTTTTACATAGTCCATATCTCAGGACACAGAGCGAGCCGAAACTGTAGTCGGAGTTGTAACGGGTTCCATGTACCTATAACTAGGTACCAATAAGTGTCACAAAGAGTCGGTTATCAGGACTGCGTTCTGCATTGTTAGACAAGGTACTGCAGGAAACACCTTTTGGTATCTACCTATTTGTTAAACTAGGAAAGTGTTATATTGAAAATCTACTGTGACTGTAATGTTTATCTATTACGTTATGTAAAGTCAGAGAAAATAATTTTTAAGCAAACGGGCTACCAATTTAAATTCTCCATTTATTAAAATCATGTAAATTGGCTTAAAGTCAATTTCCCTGACCGTACCTCATCATCAATTTGATGGAGACCGTCCCTTGCTGCCCTCTACCAGCGATGTCCTAAGCCAGGGAGTGCCCTTAGCGAGTAATCGCTCTAGATTTAGGTATTTAAACCCTAAATGAGATTTCATTCCCTAAAGAAAAAACTGTACATCATCTGCCTAGCCTTTACCCAACTATGTCGGGGTCGGCTTCCAGCTAACCCAATGCAGCTGACTACCTACCAGTATTTTACATGTAGTGAGTGCCTATGTGACACATGATCTTAATTCCCTATCCCTTCCATATTTTCCTGACTGTATATACGTCTTTTGGATATAACTTAGCATAAACGAGTATACGAGTTTTTGAGTTATTCAAAATCAAAATCAAAAGTCATTTATTCAAACTAGGCTGAGAGTCAGCACTTTTTGAACGTCAAAGTTACAAAAGACAGTCCCCCCAAAACGCCCGCCCTTCGACACTTCCTAGTGCTTTCGCTGGGAAGAAGAAGTGGCGGAACAAACTCCCCAGCAGCACAGCTGTCTGTTAAGTTAGAAGAACTTGATTCTATACAATATTGTGTAAGTAATTAATATTATAAAACAAAACATACATTATTCGCCATATGTCAGCTAGCACACGCCAATATACCAACAAAAACATTGAAAACTAAAGTCAAGCTGAAATAATAAAACAAAAACGTAAACAGAACTTAAAAACTAAATAAAGCCTCCAGGCATAAAGGGCGTGCCCACTTACATGCTCAACGATGCAAAATGTAGTTGAAGTTACAATAGTTAAACTAGCACCTCCGGAGTAGAATAAAATAACAGTTAATACAAATAACAATAACAAAAACCATGGTCAGCAAGACGACCAGTCACCACAAGCAGCACCTGTTCACGAGCATAACGCAAAGGTCAGCCATTACCCCCCTCGCCATATTTGAGGGAAGGTGGTAACCCGACCCCCGACGCTACCGCTAGCAGTGACATCTAAGGGAGCATGACGAACTTGCTGCCGGTTGGTCAGGCAAGAATATTATGAACAGCTGACGAGGTCGCTAGCTAACTATATGTTGCAATACAACTCATTTAAAATCATTGTAATGAGTAGATTATGTCCACAATAAATGATATTAAAAGAAAATATAAATAAATTAACAAAATCTGTTAAATAAAAAAAAAATAAAAAAAACAATTATATCAACTACCCATATACACTGTCAGTAGGAAAGCTAATTCTGGATTGAAAGAACATAAACATTGTCTTGAGTTAATCACAGCGACCAACTATTCTTATCGTTTAAGTAGTCGTTGATAGAATAATATGCCTTTGAACAAAGGTTGGATTTTACTTTAGCTTTAAACTCATTAAACTGCAAATCTAGTAAAGCAGAGGGAAGCTTGTTATAAACGGTAATACCAAGACCAACATAAGAATTATGAACCTTATTAAGCCATTAAACACCCAAAATTGGACCCATTTTTTACACGCTTTATATTAGCTTCACTTGTATGTTTGTTTGTTTGTATGTTAGTATGTTTGTTTGTCACCACTGCTGTTTAACATCTACACAGAACTCATTATGAGAATAGCACTCGAGGATTGGTCAGATGGAATAATAATTGGAGGCCATAAAATTTCAAACTTGCGCTATGCAGACGATACCACCCTATTTGCAACTAGTATCCAAAATATGGAATCTCTACTGAGCAAAATGGAGCAGATCAGCCTTGTTTTCGGTTTGAAGATAAATCGCAGTAAGACCAAGATTATGATTGTCGACAGAGCTAACAATAACTCGCCCGAGGTCACTAAAGTTGCGAATTGCGACGTCGTTCAATCATACATTTACCTTGGCGCACTGGTGTCGAACAGTGGAGGATGCGCGGATGAAATCAAATGGCGCATGGCTATAACCAGGTCCGCCATGGATTGGCTCAAGAAAATATGGAGAAACAGAAATATCACAAAGGCCACTAAAATGCGACTTGTCAGGGCATTAGTGTTTCCCATATTTCTGTACGGTACTGAGACATGGACTTTAAGGGAAAGCGAGAAAAAGAAGATAGACGCTTTAGAAATGTGGTGTTGGAGAAGGATGCTTAGCATAACCTGGACACAGTTTCGAACCAACGTCTCAATCCTCCAAGAACTTGGCATCAAACAGCGTCTTTCTTCCATCGTCCAAAGTCGTATTCTCGGTTTCTTTGGACACATCACACGCCGAGACGACACATCGGTGGAACGATTTATCATTCAGGGAAAAGTTGAAGGCACAAAATCTCATGGCAGATCGTCCATGCGTTGGACCGATCAGGTCAAAACAGCACTTGCACTTGATGATCCACTTCACGAATGTACGAGAAGGGCTGCAGTACGAGAGGAATGGCGATGGATTGTGAAGCTCGCCACCGCACCAGATATGACGACCACGACCATTCTGTCAAGAGTGTAGCGACGAAGAAGAAGAAGATGTTTGTTTGTAACCGACTCCTTATAGCGT
Source organism: Aporophyla lueneburgensis (assembly GCA_932294355.1). Classification (NCBI taxonomy): domain Eukaryota; kingdom Metazoa; phylum Arthropoda; class Insecta; order Lepidoptera; family Noctuidae; genus Aporophyla; species Aporophyla lueneburgensis. Next base: position 10,566,815 of record OW028746.1, on the reverse strand, counting down.
GATTTTGACCCACTTTAAACGACCGGATTTCATTCTAACTTTGCACACCTGTCAAAGACCGATGACAAAGCAATAATTTCATAAAGTGCCATTATCCTTACCAAGATTACCAGGACAGCAAAAAAACTGTCTTCGAAAACTACGCTGACATACGTCACAAACTACGCTGACACACGTCTCAAAATTCGAAACACCCTAAAAAATAGAAAATAAATAATAGTTTAAAAAAAACTAAAAAATACGCTTCCATAAAAAACCAAACTAAAATGTAGAAAATAATGGAAAAAAAGCGTGGGGTGCCTGATATCAATAAAAAAATACATTAAAAAGCACCCCACGCTTTCTTTCCATTATTTTCTACTTTTTAGTTTGGTTTTTTATGGAAGCGTGTTTTTTAGTTTTTTTTTTTTTTTTAATTTAGTAGGACGTTCAACATATAGCTCAGAAATCAAACCTGCTTCCCGTAATGCTTATACCACAGCGCCATCTATCGTGATATCAGTATTACTAAAAGTTATCATAATATTACCAATTATATTCTTCAGTAAGACTTTTTGCTTAACACAAATCACCGAATAGTGTTACAAAACTGAGTTTACACGAACTTATTAAACACTATACATCGAAGTTAGCCATCGGTTATCGTCCAATGTGCTATCCTCAATGAAATACTTGTTTACAACTCTATAGAGGACACAAGACGCTACCAACTATTTCTTGAAGTTCCTAAACTCCGCAAGCATCAGTTCTCCCGTGCATTAATTACTCTGGAACGTGACAGCAGTACAATTATGCCACAGATTATACTACAAATTATGCTCATGCAAATTATAAAAGTTAGACCACTGCGTCAAGGCAAAGGAATTTCGTTTAAAGATCTTAAGCAGACTTTGGGACATTATTGAAAATGGAATTAGGTGCGCCTCCTAATAAGAAAAGACAGATAAAAACATTAAAACCCCGCCTTTGTTGTCGCGCATTCGTGTATAAAACATTTAGTTTGGTCCTGTGAGGCATAAAGAAACCTACCTACAAGTTATATTGCCACCCAAACACCTTTCGACCTACAGGTTGGTGTGACTGTAAATATTTCACTATGACTAACAACTAATACAACGTAACTAAAATCTACGTTGATCCGTGTACCGTGGTTTTTACAACTATCTCTAAACAGATGATAAACTGAAAATCGTACCTATCTATCCTGGTAGGTACGATTTTCACACTTTTTTGTCGCTTACTAAAGTGAAAAGATGTGTTAAGCACTTTCAACAGTCAACCCTATTTGACAGTCAATAACAAATCCCCTGTTCACAATGTCTTCGTTTCAGAGGAAACTATGAAATAGGACTGCAACAGAATTGTCATATTATTTCCCTCACAGTTTTCACGCTAATGTAGACGGCAGATATCGTGCGTCTAGCAAAATGCTTTAGCTTTGTATTACTGCTATTATTTTAAGCAGCTAGGAATTTATACAATATTCTGCATTTTAATAACCCTTGTTGTTCGTCTAGTCTGGCGAAATATTATGTTAAGATTACGGCGCGGCTGAGCTTGTATCTGTTTGCCGATACATTGTGATAGTGGTAACGGTAGAACTCAAAGGGTGGTTCCCTTTTGCTGATAATTTCATAGGGTGAGCCCTGTGCGCCATTGAACAGGGTGTTATACTTTTGTTCCACACGATATGCGAATTAAATCCGCTAGGCTTTGTTCGTGATAAGAACGTATATCTCATACATATAACAACAGCTATGGAATAATTTGTTCAATCTCATTTTCGTTGCAAGAGAGGCGCGAGTTCCTCGTCGCCTGAACAGAGGTGTCGTTTGTTGAATTTAATATTACGAAACAGACTAAGTTTTCTAGGATATTCGCCTCTTACCTACATGAATTTTCGTTATCTGACCACCTCTACCAACATTCTTACGTTAAAAACAATTTTATGCGCTTGAAATGCGGCAGAAAGCAAACTTGTTTTTTTTTTAAAAGGAAATTAGAGTAGTTCCGTTTTTTTTTTCTTCTCTTTAGAAACAGTAGTACAGTAGTGGTTAGTAGTTACATCTAGACTTTTCCCTGGATACGACAGAATGCCAAGTGGATCCTTACCGATAACTACATAATTCCCCTGCTTCGTGACTCATCTCGTTGTATAAAGTTTCTACTTCCAAAAATTACCTATTAACTAACTACTTCTAAAATTGTGAAAGTTATCGATAGAATTTACAGAAAAATATTATTATATCCTACTTCTGCTTAAGATAAATAAAAGTTTTGAATAATTTACGAAATGCGAAGCTATTAATGGTAAAAGGGCAAAATTTAAATATTACAACAAATCATATAACAACCAACAGGCTACCAAGTGTCACAGTTTGCATAATTTTTCTCTTAAAGGGCGCAAAGTGTGAGGAGGCAATAACTAGGTAACTTGAGTCTTAGATTTTAATGTAAAAAGGAATCGAGAACAAGTACTTCGCCAATCTATTTTCCTAAAGGGAAATCGCTCCGTTTCTAAGCATAGATATTATTATTTTCAATAAGCTATCCTTTTTTAAGGTTTTTCATATTGGAATTTTCCGCGCGTAACATGGGAAGGCAATTGATTAGAAAATTAAAGGACGTACTGTAGTGTTCTTGACCTGAAACGGAAGATTGCTCATTTTATTGTTCGATTTTATTTAATGCAATGATTTTTAACTGTAGGATATCGATGCTTAGGCTCAGTTACAACAGCCGCACGGATCGATCTTTCAGGTTAAGCTACGCTTGCCGCGGTTGGTCCGTGGATGGGTGACCATCTTTTAATACCAAGACCCTTCCTGGCCTCGGACGCACGTTATGGCGTTGGTCTCGACTATCTTTCGTAGATCTTAGACAGTCGTTACCTACGGGTCTTCAGAAGCCCGAAAGTCTGACAACCAGTCTTACCAAGTGGTATCGTATTACCCAGTATCTGGATTGTGGAGGTCAGATAGGCAGTCGCTACATGAAAAATACTGATACTCAGCTGCATCCGGTTAGACTGGAAGCCAAGCCCAAGATAGTTGGGAAAAGGCTAGGCAGATGTTGATAATGATGACCGGCTATAGTATTCCTCTATAGAGCCTCTTCCTTATTTTAAATCTTGTTGGTAGTAATAAACCCGCTCACATATCTAAATAATCTAACATATTATTAAACACTGTTATGCAGCTGTTTGAGGCACTGCAGAACTCGAGTTAATCTCCTAAATGTCTTTCTGATAAAGAAAAAAGCGCACGAGAAAAGTGGATATTTAAAGTGAATTAAATGGGAACGCGACGTGGAGTGCTAAACAAACCTGTCTAAACAGATTTACGTAAGACCTACAGTTCGCTTGGCGATATTTTCGCGCCATATCCTGTGATCCCGACCCGCGGAGGACACATGTTTTTCCACTAACACCGCCGTAATGAAAAACATACGATTAGAAAGTGTTATAAAACGTTGTTTGTGATTTAATTTGCGTTCAGACTAGCTGTTACTTTCTACAATAGTATGTAAACTGCAATGCTTCGTTTAACTCGCTCAAAAGAAAAAGAAAAATCCCTTTTTTAACCGACTTCAAAAAAAGGTTATCAATTCGGCTGTATTTTTTCATGTTTGTTCACCATAACTTTTGACTGGGTGAACCGATTTTGATGATTCTTTTTATTTGAAAGCTGGTCCTTCCCGTGTGGTCCCATTTTAATTTGGTTCCATTCGGACAATGGGATTCATGTGAAAACCAAATATAAGTCTTAAATTTGCATTAAGTATTTGCGCGACAAATGAACGAATAACGCGATTAGTTTAGTGTGCGGTATCTACCATAACTAAAAAGATAAAACGAAAACTTAAAAAAAAAATAACAACCGACTTCCTTAAAAAATAACACTACTTAGTGAAAAATAACTTTAATTTCGGAAGTCGGTGGCAAAAAAATCTTAAATACAGATCCTATGTCACCGACTTCCGAAATTAAAGTTATTTTTCACTTAGTAGGGTTTTTTTTAGGTAGTCGGTTGTAATTTTTTTGTAAAAAGTTTTTATTACGACCACGGCTATTGTTAACGGAGTAATTTTTTCCTCCAAATAACTTTTTAGGGTTCCGTTGCCAAATGGCAAAAAATGGATTCGTCATGTCTGTTTGTATATCTGTCTGTCTGTCTATCTGTCCATCCGTATGTCACAGCCACTTTTCTCCGAAAATATAAGAACTATGCTGTTGAAATTTGGTAAGTAGATGTATTCTGTGAACCGCATTAAGATTTTCACACAAAAATAGAAAAAAAATCAATAAATTTTGGGGTTCCCCATACTTAGAACTGAAACTGAAAATATTTTTTTTCATCAAACCTGTACGTGTGGGGTCTATGGATAGCTCTTCAAAAATGATATTGAGGTTTCTATTATCATTTTTTTCTAAACCGAATAGTTTGCGCGAGAGACACTTCCAAAGTGGTAAAATGTGTATGCCCCCCCCCCCCCCGAAACTTCTAAAATAAGAGAACGATAAAACTAAAAAAAATATGATGTACATTACCATGTAAACTTCCACCGAAAATTAGTTTGAACGAGATCTAGTAAGTAGTTTTTTTTAATACGTCGTAAATCGTAAACCGCAATTTACCTTTTATTCAATCAACTCAAATATAAAAAAAAAACATTTAATTTCATAAACATAAACCTTATGCATAAACCGTGAATACGGTTTGTACAGAACCCTCGGTGCGCGAGTCCGACTCGCACTTGGCCGGTTTTTTATAATGGTAGTATAGTAGTTTCATACAATTCAACGTTTAACTGGATTCTAAATGAAATATTTTCTACTTTCACAGTATACTTACAAATGCATTGAATTAATAACTATGAATATAAGTATAATACATGTTTGTTGCGTATATCAGAGTGATACCTATTTTCAAATATAATCATTAATTACGTAGGCTATTTGCTTATATGAAGAGAACAAAAGGAAAATATTGAATTACAAAATATTTAAGTCGAGGTGTTTTTCAAGTCAATTCAAAAAACTCGTGGTGCCCTAATTACCAAGGCAAACTAGTATTTTGATGTTCGATATTGGAGCACATCGTGTGAAGACTCACGTAAATTCTCGCTCACGATGTTATTTGGTACTTTATGTACAGTCAACGGTCTTAGGTGGAGTTCCACCAGAATTTTCATATTTTCGTGCGCCAGGCGCCAGGTCTGCATCTGTCACTGTAGGCGTACCTAATATTTTACGCACACGTTTGAACTATGAAATGGCGATGTTGGTTGGTCAGATTCATGCATGTGAAGTCAACACCAGATTTCTTCTTAATGAATTATCGACAACAGGATCTATTTAAAGACAATGCTAAAATTCATAATGATAGTTATATGAAATAATGTTGATGAATGACTCCTCGAAATTCTCTGTCTTTTTGTTTTAACCACAATTAGAAAATGCGGGCCGTAAAACCTACGAATATAAGGCGCTCTTTTTGTATGGTTCACGATTAGTGTTGGGATTTTATCCGGATAAATACTCAAAATGGATAAATACTCGCTAAATATCCGTTTTTACTGAGTATTTATCCAAAACAGTGGATAAATACTATTGTATTTTATGTTTTCGTAACATAAGTTTTGTCATTTTACTAACAAAAGGATTAAAATTAATGAAAAATAGACAATGCAGATTGGTATTGTACCTTATTAATCATTTTAACAATTACAAAACGCCGATATTGACAATAATTCCATTCAATTATGAATACAGTTAGTAACCACTGTCAAAGTTAGATAAAATTATACATTTGTTAATTGGTTTTTCACATACATACATGAACTCATGCCTTTTTCCCATGGGGGTAGGCAGAAACTATTTAAGTAACACTTAAATCATTGTAATAATAAAAAAAACTACCTCGTGAAAGTTGAGAAAGATTAACAAATCAAATATCTTGACTTGGCTCGCGAGGTTTACGACATTGTAGGATATGGATTCAGCGAGCAATGTGCAATTTTGAGACCAGTGGTGATGTAATTATTTACCACAAGTAAAGCACCTGCCTGAGTGCGAACTCACGACCTACAAGTTATAAGTCGGAGCTGATACCACCGGGCCACCACTGCTATCGCCAATATGAAAGGCATGTCAGACTTTTACTGACTAAAACCCACCTGTGTTCCCTTAGTTGCCTGTGCCAGGGTACCTCTTTTAAACAGATCCGCAACCCTGGCAGGCATCGGTCCTCGTGGATCCCTTCAATATGTAATGACATCTCTTAGAGACGCACGTGGAACACAATGCGCCGTCGACATGGGCCTGATCTTTACCGTGGCGAGCAATGGGTGGCTCGCCGCCCGCAAGCCCGTGCCCACGGTGGCCGAGAGTCCACAATGAACTCCCGACGCCCGGGGCATCTCCTCCTACGGTGGCTAGGGACATGAGGGTGCACAGACTGCCTCTCCCTAACGAGCTCCACCTCCTCCTTCGCAAGCTTTACTTCTTCGCAGAAGGAGGTGACAGCTTCTTATGTCCTCTCGTTTCATACCATGGCCTGCACCAGGGCCGGATGCGAGAGATCGCCGCCGCCAATCGCCTCTACAAGGATACGGCGTTGCTCCGCCCAAGCAGTGCAAACCTCCACACTATGGTCCACCGTATCTTCCAGGCGATCTACACAGTGGTAAAATTCACTGAAACCTGCTTTTAGATTTTCTCAAATCCAATGACTCATTATCAGTATTTGTCTGTAAATATAACACATTTTGTGTTGATTTCATATCCTTAAATATTATAAACACTAGAAGGGCATTGCATTTGTTGGACTCTTGTTGAAAGACAGGTTCTGTTATGGGTTCAAAAACAGATATGCATTGATATACCTAATCCCAAAAGTTATCATCAAGCAAAGGTGCTTGTAGCATTTGACTTGACGATATATTTTTCTTTTGCGTACGCTGAGAGAGCGGCTTTTCTATTTTTCATACCCGTGTGTGTGTGTGAACTAGTGATCATAGATAGCTGCCCTATCTTGTGTAGCATGGCAGGTTTAACTTTTCTCCCGTTACCTTTTGTTTTACGATTTTTTGTAGCTTCGATCGTAGTTTTTGGGTTTAGTTCTTGTGATTTTTTGACTGTCTTATAAATCGATGAACGTTGGCTGCACGCACGGAAAAGCATGTCTCATTGTCACGTCCCGCCTGAACCAAGCGTGTAAGCGAGAGAGAGGCACGATTGGCCTTAACGTTCGACTTGTGAAATATATCTCTCTTCCACTTCATCGGCCAATACGTCCGAGTAAAAGAGACTTAGACATTATCACGTAAAATTATTGTCCGTATACCGACTTTACAGACAACCAATTGTTTTTTATTAAAGATTTTATCATATCTGCATAGTTTATAAATTTTTGAAACTACCGCATTTCAGTGGACCATGAGCCACCAAATTACTAGTGGGTGCTACGCAGTTTAAAGGCTCAACACCATTAACTAATTGAAAAGCCCTTTGCATGTTTATAGCGTTGGCAAACAACAACAACAAACTTGTCTTCGCCGCATTTTTCTTGACTTTTAGAAGACCTTCACAGAGATAATCAATTATATGGCTATTCTCTACACTCTCAACAAAGAAAGATTCTAAATTTGTATCTAAAGAGCATGCTCTATTAGAGACGTTTGGGCTTCTGACACAATTACAGCCTGGCAATTGACATTAGAACTAAATAATGTAATAACGTAGTATTTTGAAAAGCCTAAATAACAATAAAAGTCATTAACATTTTAAAATAATCATCAGATGCGCAAAAAAGATATTTATCCATCATTTTGAGTATTTATCCGATAAAAATTAGTAAAAACGAGTATTTATCCGTTTCGGATAAAAACTCGAGTATTTATCCTGCGAGTATTTATCCACTGCCCATCACTATTCACGATGAAAGAGCGCTGAAAGAGCAATACGAGTGTTTGTGTTTCGCTTTAATAGACGAAGGTCTCAAGTACGACGACTTATTTTACGATAGCTTTGTAGAACTTGTATTAGACTTATGACCGCGACTGTACAGGTACTTACATCTGCACACCTGCAAGCAAGAGTGAATATTTACAAAAAGGAGAGCCGACTTAAAACAGGAGTGTGATGGCGTTGCGAATACTGTGTACTCTGTACACGTTAATTACCAACTGACTTAATTGGCTTGTTTTGAAAAGGGAAGTTTTTTCGGGTCCGTGGCTTACGCCCCCAGTGGTCGACGCACCTGTGGCCGACGCCCCTGATTCGATTATTTTAATAAAAATAAAAAGACGTACTTTTTCACTTAGTACAGTAAATAAGAAAAGTGTTTCACCATAATTATAAAGTATTTTTTCTTGCTAAACAAAGGTTATCTGTTTTTAATAACTTTTCTCCCCCATCTTTGATAGGTTTGTCAGACAATCAAATGATACATTTCTCAAGTAGTTTCATTTGATACATATATGGGAGTGTTACAAGGGTAGGGACATTTTGCCCCTTATTCTTACCATATGGAAATTTTATCTTTTAACTTCAAGCAACTCGTCAACTAACTGAGCCAAACCAGTTATTGGTAACAATAAAAAGTCCATCTTTTTGTCCACAAAATTGAAAACAATAAGGAAGTATGAATACTTAGATATTATGTCTATCTCTTTCACACCAGATTCAAGTTATTGAATATTGCAATATGCAACTGATAAGAAAGATTAGTGTGTCATCTCACAATGGCGAGTGAAGGACCTTCACAACCTGCCAGGGTCGCGTGATTGTTCGAAAGAGATACCGTGACCCTGGCACATGGGCAGCTGATGGAACACGGGTGAGTTTTAGTCAGTAAAAGTCTGACACGCCCTCCCGCTCCGCCCAGAGCGGAAGAAGTCAATTGATGATTACCCATCCAAAAAAAAAAAAAAAACAAAATTGTTGCACTCTGGATTTGCTTATAATTTTCATAGAAAAAATCAAAAGTCTAGTGTATGGGTGTGTGTGAATAAAAAACATGGTCGGTGTGGTGGTGCAGTTAAAATGATGAATGAAAGTGACAACTTCAAATGATATGCTTACAAAATTTGAAATCATTTCACATGTAAAAATTTTGTTACTTTACGAATACGTTTGATTTTAAAGCCTTATTATTTTTTTATTTTATTTATATTGAAACTGACTGTTATAATTAGGTAAAAATATTCTCATTTGTTTAAGTTTTCACAGTTATTACAGAGATAAAAAGAACATTTCATTATGTAAAAAGTTAGTTACTCTGCAGCAATTTTTAAGACTGATTATTTAAAATCACTATCTTATTTTGAGACTGATTATTGTAATCAGGTTAAATGATTCTCTTGATTGTATGTGATACAAACTGAGATTAGTATACAATTTTTTACTAGATTTCTTATTTTTATAAATAAATAAATAATGAAAAAATACTAAGACTTTTACTTTTCAAAACATATATCCAATAAAAACCATTTCTATGTTAGAAATATAATGATGATTTAATAGTATACATATGTTTACAATCAATATACATTTATTATTGTTGTAAATCATTTATGTGCCTGACAGTACATTTGATCAAAAATTGCTTTGAATTAAATTATTCGCATCGGGGGCGTCCGCCACAGGTGCGTCGACCACTGGGGGCGTAAGCCACGGACCCGTTTTTTCTACCAAGTATTGGTCACACACGGCCTCTATAATATGTATGTATTTAGAAATATATAAGTATATTTATCAGTTGTCTGGTTGCCATAGTACAGGCTCTGCCTAGTTTGGGATCAGATAACGGTGTGTTGGTTGTCCTAAGATATTTAAGATATTTATTTATTTACACAAAGAATTAGGATCTCGCAGTTTCACGTCAATTCATCAAAATCATCATCATTCCAGCCGAAAGATGTGCACAGCTGGACATAGGCCTCCCCCTATTTGGAGGGATTTGCCACAAGCGCAACGCTTTACAGACGGGTTGGCGATCGCAGTATGGTGCTAAAATGCAAAGACAACGCTGCTGCCCATTCTCTAGTAAGTCTCTTAGTCGCCTTTTACGACACCCACGGGAAGAAATGGGATGATGCTATTCTTTACGTCCGGCACCACACAGAACACTTAAATTAAGATGATTTAATTGCGATTGCCTCGTTGGTCTAGTTGTCACAAGGGGTACTGCTGAGCATGCGGTCGGGTTCGATTCCCATGTCGGGCAAAGTGTTATTGAGTTTTTCCATCAGGACTTTCTCGGTAGCAGCCCAGAGTCTGGGTCAATTGTTCCCGGTTGATGACAATAAACCCACCCGATGTGCGTACCATGTATTTCGGTACACCGCTGCCTGACCTTTACGGATTATCAGCTTGATGATATATTATATTAATTTATGACTAGTGATCGCCCATTGGTCGAAATTCGACCGTACATCATTTGAATAGAAATACATTATTAAATGAAAAAAAATATATAATAATAAATATAAAAAAATGGGTCCACCCTTTATGGCAGAATTTTTGCATAACAGCGGATGGCATTAACTTCATTTTGCAGAAAATCGTTTGGTATACACTCATTTATCATACATTCACAACGCATAATTTTATAAGTCAGAATCATCTTAAGGCATAAATTTTATTCCATAATAATTAAAAAGTAGAACCATCATATCGCAGAAAGTTCGCAGTCAGAATCGTCTCTTGGCATAATTTCATATCGATAGTTATTAAAAGGCAGAACTATCATATCTCAGAAACTTTAAACTTAGAATCATCTTTTGGCATACATTTCATATCGAAGAAGCATGTAGCATGCAAACAACCATGCAGCATGCAAGCAAGCATACAGCATGCAAGCAACCAAGCATACAGCATGCAAGCAAGCGTGCAGCATGCAAGCAAGCATGCAGCAATCAAGCATGCAAGCAAGCATGCAGCAAGCAAGCAAGCATGCAAGCAAGCATGCAGCATGCAAGCAAGCTTACAGCATGCAGGCGAGCATGCAACATGCAGCATGCATGGTTTCTGTCACGGCTTCGGCGCTGCGGGGCTCCGGCGGTCCCACGCGGGCTTAAATTACACTCTAGGGGTAGGGCAGACAAGACTACGTGGAGTCGGTTCTACAGCGATTCGTTTCTGTCAATAATTTTTATACCACAACATAATACTGACTTTTTGAGACACTATTTCATTTTATTTAAAGTTAAAATGCAATTTAATAGAAATGAAAATATGCCTAACAAAATTATTCTAAATAAAATTCTGCCATCTTCATAGTATGCCAAGTGAAAGTATGCCAAATAATCATTGCTCTAAATAATTGTTATGCTAAACGAAATTATGCGGAATTTTAAGTCTGCCAAAGGTAATTATGCGAAATAAAATTCTGCCATCTTAAAAGTATGCCAGTGTAAAGTCGAGCATATAAACATTCGGCCAAACAATGATTATGCTAAACATTGTTTATGCCTTACAAATATTCGTTTAAATAAGATTATGCCAAGTGTGTTATGCCAAATAAAATTCGGAGCATCAAGTTTCTGCCAGATAGAGGGCACCCAAAAAAAATAATATGGTTATATTTGACATTCAGTAACACTATAGACAAATTGTTGACGCTGTACTACTGTGGAGAGGGTTTACTGGCGGGATGATGATGGCCAGGACCAGGAGTAGGTGTAATGAGTAAAGAATATTTCTTCAGAACTTCTTAACTGCTGGATATGGAATGAATTATCACAGTTTGCTCTGTTTTTATAGAATTTTCCCTTTTATTTTTAATTAATTATGACAGTTCAAAATGTCATAATTATAACCAGCCTGTACAATCGTGAGGCATACAACCTCTACAGTTTGCACACGACACTAAGTTTTGTATGGGATACTTACTAATGCCATACTTGACACTCCCCATAAAACCACAAAAAATATTTCATAAAAATCTAGACTAAATTCCTATCGTCGCTAATACAAATAATATTAAAGACAAATATTCTCGATATGATCATAGATTTAAAAAATGAAATAGGTTATATATCTATAAAATTAATTTATTACCTATGGTTATACTTGACATTCAGTAAGACTATAGACACAAAATATTAAAGACAGATGTTCTCGATTGGACCACAGCTAAGGACCATAAACGAAAGAATATCTATGCATGTGTGTATTAAATACATGGTAATGAATAGTAGTGTGTGTAACGTGTTATTTATTGAAAATAATGTATGTTTACACATAATTTAAAAAATATTAGCATTCGTCACTTCTTCTCTGTATAAACTATAAGTGTGCGAAATTTCATACTCCTCCGTCCGCCCATTTTTTGTAAAAAGGGATCCAAAGTTTTCGCTTCACGTATTAATATATTTATATAATTATTTAAAGTCCAATTAAATATTGAAGCGAAGTCTTCATATTTAAGCATAAGTATTAGACCTTTTAGTTTTGAATGTCTAGTCAGCATGTTCTCAAAGGAATAGTAACATATCAGCAAATGCTACGCTTCGCAAACGAAATGCTTCGGAACATAGGAAGTGCGGAGCATCTACGTAGATACATTTACAGGGTGGCAGGGACATCGAGACGCAACCTTTTACAACGGAATCAGTTCATGATTCTGAACCGGTTGCGTTAAAATAATTCGTCGGGAAAAATAAAGCTCTTTTATACATTTTTACTTCGAAGTTATAGCAGTTTTCTAAGAAACAGCTGATCTTTCGATAGCCGACGAAAGTTTTCTACACAGAAATCTAGTTGACAGTATCATGTGCTGAATTTGTGGTTACAGTTGACGCGTCATGTCCCTGCCACCTTGTACCTATATTTACTACTAGCAGTACGCGTGGCTTCGCCCGCGTGGATTTTGGAAATTATCCCTCGGGAACGTGCTACACAGACAAAAAGTAGCATATGTTACTCCTTATAAACATCAGTTATCTTCCAGTTAAAGTCTCGTCAAAATCAGTCCAGCCGTTTTCGAGATTAGCCAGAACAAACAGACACAACAATGCTGATAACTGTTGTTTTGCTATAGGTACCTTATAGACTTCATTATGCATTTAGGAAAAAGCTGTTATTTTGACGTTACAAACAGACACTTCAATTTTATTTATTTGTATAGATGTATAGATTTGTGGAAAATGAATTCAATTTATAATCTCCAGTTTCACGATAAGTCAGTTTCATAATACTTAAGATATTAACTAACATTGCTGTAGCGATATATCTTTCTTTGCGAAAGCAGAACATGGTTCTTGGTTCATGGGTCATGGTTCATGGTTCGTGGTTCATGGTGGTGGTGGTTGGTGGTAAGTACTACAGGAAGCTTGTCTTGGCTTAATTTTAACGGAAAGCGACTAACGGTATTTATATAATTATTTTTGACACAACTTGGAAGGCTTGGAACAGCCTTTGTCCAGCAGTGGCCTGCAATAGGTCGTGTTTATCGTTGTTGACCTCCGCGCCAACGTCCCCTATTTAGAGTAATGAGGGTTCCCGGACATGATCTTATTCACATAGTTCAAAGAGGTTGTTCTACTAATTAAACTAATGATGGCACTGAGTAAACTATTATAAGACAACAGTTTTTTTTGTTATGCGGGCGGAGAGAGAAAAAGATGGAGATATTTTCCAGCATAATCGGAGGTGTCGTCTAAACTTGTTCAGAAGTTTGGAGTTCTACCTAATTTAACAGAGATCCTACTTGATTTATCTGCTGCAAGCTTACTGCAAGATAAACAAAGCAACTGTTTCAAGTTTAGACGGTGAAGAAAAATTAAAGGCCATTTATTAATTATTATTAGAGCCCTCAGGGCAGACATCATACGGCCATCATATTTAAGGGTAAATACCATACTGAAACATTTTACACAGTAGGTACAAAAATTACCAATAAGCTACAAAAAATATTGGATATAAAAAATATTTCAACATATATCAAGCAAAATATTTTAAGGAACAAAAAGTTATACGGTTCGGAAAACATCCTCATATCGTTATGCAAAAAATCTAATAAAAATATCGAGGAATACGAGACCTCAGTTTTATGAAAAAATATATTATTATCTACGATATATTTTTCATACTTACATAAACCTAAGACGATATTTACATAAACCTTAATAAGCAAAATGTTTATCTTTTCTATAGATTTTTATAGTGGTACCTAAGCAGGTATATCTTTGCTCATACATTTATATTAATGATGATCAATTTAGCTCTATCGTTATTGCGTTTAAGAATGGCAGTATCGGTCATTGTCCTTTCCCAAATATATAGACGTGGGCACGGAAACAATATACTATGTATAGTTTTTCGTTTTTGTAACATGTTTAAGGCTCCACGGTAGAGCGCGAAATTCAAATTTCTTACGCTTTTTGCAACATTTTCGTGAAACTAGTAGCCGCCCAGTAATCGACCATAATTAATTTAAAACTTGTATATTTCTACTGCATTTTTATATAAAAATATTGGCTTCTGCACTTCTTCTACATATAAACTTTAACGATGCCAGATTTCATACTCCTTCCTCCGCGTAATTTTCGTAAAAATGGGTACAAAATGTTTGCTACACGAATAGATAGAAAATTTCATAAAAAGTCTTTCAATCGAATGAAATGAATTTAGAGGGTTTTATTGCGGACTTAAAAGATTATAATTATGTAAAGCCATATTTATTTCGTTCGCGTATTATATTTTAATCGAAATATAACCTTGCTTTGACCTGAAAATTTGAAAAAACGTAAGAAAAATTATTTTTCGCGGGCTACTTTGGAACAACCTTAAGATAGTTTTTGAATGAATAAATGCTAGAAATGTAGGAAGGTCAATGACCACTATTGTCATGCTAAAACGCTACCACTATATTATTGTAATAGATACTCTGCCAATAATGGCTAGTAGGTACTTATTCACCTCTAATATTCCTACATATTTAGGCTTTTTCTGAGTGATATCATCCACCGCATCTTGCAATAGCTTCTTGAGAAAAAACCAAAGAAAAAGTAGCTAAGTGCAAGGAAGATTTGTTCTTAGCTTAAAAGATAAACGAACGAAGGAACTAAATAATCCAACTCCAACAAGCCGGACCTATATAACGGAACCCGACGTGCAGTTCGTGTATATCTTTAGCTATATGAAGTAAATTATCACCCAGATTGTTCTTGTTTATATTTCGTAGTTGTGTAGGTTATCGTTCACAAAATGCACTTAAATCTGCAGCTGCACCAACAAACTGAAATAAGTTACCGGAACTCTCAACTGAAATATTTTTCATGACGTTCTATCTAATTAGAATAAAAAAAAAATCAGTAACTTTTATAGAGAAAGCACTGGACACTGGACAGGATCACTTACTTTCCCATGCCTCTTCCATTCATTATCAATTCCCTCTTTCCCAACTTTCTTTTGTTCTCAAAGTCTAGCAGAATAAATATATAGTGATGTAGATCCTTACTTGAAAAGTACTTAGTACTTATGCACGCTGTGAATACTGGAGAATCTTGTTGCAGGAGTGTTTTATATAGTCCATATCTCAGGACACAGAGCGAGCCGAAACTGTAGTCGGAGTTGTTACGGGTTCCATGTACCTATAACTAGGTACCAATAAGTGTCACAAAGAGTCGGTTATCGGGAATCGGGACTGTTCTGCATTGTTAGACAAGGAACTGTAGGAAACAGCTTTTGGTATCTACCTATTTGTTAAACTAGGAAAGTGTTATATTGAGACGCTACTGTAAGTGTAATGTTTATCTATTACGTTATGTAAATTCAGGGAAATTAATTGCTTAGCAAACGGACTACCAACTTAAATTGTCCATATATTATAATCATGTAAATTGGCTTAAAATCAATTTCCCTGACAGTCATCATTTCAGCCACAAGACGTCCACTGCTGGACACAGGCCTTCCCGAATTTGGGGGGCTTTGCCATAATCGCCACGCTTGGCAGGCGGGTTGGCGATCGCAATATGGTGATAAAATGCAAAGAGAACGCTGCTGCCCATTTTCTAGTAAGTCTCTTAGTCGCCTCTTACGACACCCACGGGAAGAAATGGGGACCCAAATCCCTGACAGTACGTAGAAAGAAAAGAAACAAAAAAAAAAAGTTTATTTGCGATAAACATGACGCAAAGAAAAACTTAATACAACAGTAATATACAAAAAGCTGGGGAAAATATGCGTCACATCCACGCAAAACGGCCGTCGCTCAGCATAATACTGCAACTCTAGGCGAGACAGAGCCCCAGCGCTGGTTCACATCATCATTAATCCAATCGAGCCCGTCCCTTACTGCCCTAAGCTAGGGTCCGTACCCCATAGGGGGTGTACTTAGCGAGTAGTCTCTCTAGATTTTAGTTTTTAAGCCCTGTATGGAGGCTTAGCAGCCAACAACCTCATAGGTTGACCTACAAGATGTCATTCGCAGAAAAGATATAACTGTACATCATCTGCCTAGCCTTTTCTCAACTATGTCGGGGTCGGCTTCCAGTTTACCCAATGCAGCTGAATACCTGTATTTTATATGGAGCGACTGCTTATCTGACACACGACCTTACTTCCCTATTTTCCTGATTGTATATACGTCTTTTGGATACAACATATAATTTATACGAGAAGACAAATGTTTGAGTAACGGAACCATTTTCAGTAGGCCATTCGACACATAGTGCAGAAAACAAATCTGCTTCCCGTAATGCATATGGAAAACCATGCCATCAGTATTACTAAAAGTTGGGATAATGACCGATTGTTTTCTTGAGTAGGACTTTTTGCGAAACAAAAATCACCGAATAGTGTTACAAAAATAAGTTTACTCGAACTTGATATTGAACGCCATACATCGAAGTTAGCCATCTGTTATCGTCTAATGTGCAATCCTCAATCATTGAGGCTAAATGACATACTTGTTTACAACTCTATAGAGGACACAAGGCGCTACCAACAATTTCTTGAAGTTCCTAACTCCGCGAGCATCAGTTCTCCCGCGCATTAATTACTCTAGAGCGTGACAGCAGTACAATTATGCCACAGATTATACTACAAATTATGCTCATGCAAATTATAAAAGTTAGACCACTGCGTCAAGGCAAAGGAATTTAGTTTAAAGATCTTAAGCAGATTTTGGGACATTATTGAAAATGGAGTTAGGTGCTCCTCCTAATAAGAAAAGACAGATAAAAACATTAAATCCCCGCCTTTGTTGTCGCGCATTCGCGTATAAAACATTTAGTTTGGTCCTGTGAGGCAGATAGAAACCTACCTACAAGTTATATTGCCACCCAAACACCTTTCGACCTACAGGTTCCGTGGTGTGATTGTAAATATATCACTATGACTAACAACTAAAATCAACGTAACTAAAATCTACGTTGATCCGTGTACCGTGGTTTTTACAACTATCTCTAAACAGATGATAAACTGTGAAAATCGTACCTATCTATCCTGGTAGGTACGATTTTCACACTTTTTTGCCGCTTACTAAAGTGAAAAGATGTGTTAAGCACTTTCAACAGTCAACCTTATTTGACAGTCAATAACAAATCCCCTGTTCATAATGCCTTTGTTTCAGAGGAAACTGTGAAATAGGGCTGCAACAGAATTGTCATATTATTACCCTCATAGTTTTCACGCTAATATCAGTAGACGGCAAATATCGTGCGTCTAGCAATTTCAGCACAATTTAGCATAACAATGCTTTTGCTTTGTATTACTGCTATTATTTTAAGCAGCTATTTATACAATATTCTGCATTTCAATAATAACCCTTGTTGTTCGTCTAGTCTGGCGAAATATTATTATGTTTAGATTACGCGCGGCTAAGCTTGTATCTGTTTGCCGATACATTGTGATAGCGGTAACGGTAGGATACAAAGGCTGGTTCCCTTTTACTGATAATTTCATAGGGTGAGCCCTGTGCGCCATTGAACAGGGTGTTATACTTTTGTTCCACATGATATGCGAATTAAATCCGCAAGGCTTTGTTCGTGATAAGAACGTACATCTCGTACGTATAACAACAGCTATGAAATAATTTGTTCAATCTCATTTTCGTTGCAAAAGAGAGAGGCGCGCGTTCCTCGTCGCCTGAACAGAGGTGTCGTTTGTTGAATTTAATATTACGAAACAGACGAAGTTTGCTGGGATATTCGACTATTACCTACATGAAGTTATCTGACCACCTCTACCAAGTTTCTTACGTTAAAATAATTTTATGCTCATGTGCATAAAATTATTTTCTGGTCAGTAGGAATAAAATGAGGAGGAAAGAAAACCTGTTGAATTTTTAAAGAAAATTAGAATTCTTCCGTTTTATTCTTTCTTATTAAGCATATAAGTAGCTCCATCTAGACTTTTCCCTAGATACTACACAATGCTAAGTGGATCCTTACCTATAATTACATCTAAGTACATAATGCTCCTGCTGCGTGACGCATCTCGTTTAAAGTTTCTACTTCCAAAAATTACCTATTAACTAACTACCTCTAAAATTGTGAAAGTTATCGATAGAATTACAGAAAAATATTGTTATATCCTACTTCTGCTTAAGATAAAGTTTTGAATAATTTACGAAATGCGAAGCTATTAATGGTAAAAGGGCAAAATTTAAATATTACAACAAATCATATAACAACCAACAGGCTACCAAGTACCAAAGTTTACATAATTTTTCTCTTAAAGGGCCCAAAGTGTGAGGAGGCAATAACTAGGTAATTTGAGTCTTACATTTTAATGTAAAAAGGAATTGAGAACAAGTACTTCGCCAATCGTTTACCTATTTTCTTAAAGGAAAATCGCTCCATTCCTAAACTTAGGTATATATGTATTATTATTTTCAATAAGCTATCCTTTTTTAAGGTTATTCATATTGGAGTTTTCCGCGCGTAATAAATGAAGGCAATTGATTAGAAAATTAAAGGACGTACTGTAGTGTTCTTGACTTGAAACGGAAGATTGCTTGTTGATTTAGCTTCGTATTTTTTCAGGTTCATTTGTATTGTTTGATTTTATTTGAAGCCACGATTTTTAACTGTAGGATATCAATGCTTCTAAAATTTGGTGTTTTTAATATCATCAATTTACCGGTTATTGAAGGATTTGTGGCTTAGTTACAACAGCCGCACGGGTTGATCTATCAGGTTAAGCTACGCTTGCCGCGATTGGTCCGGGGATGGGTGACCACCTTTACATACCAAGAACCTTCCGTGCCTCGAAAAGCACGTCAAGCCGTTGGTCCCGGCTGCCTTTCGTAGATCCTAGATAGTCGTTACGGGTCGTCAGCAGCCCGAAAGTCTGACAACCAGTCTTACCAAGTGGTATCGTATTACCCAGTATCTGGATTGTGGAGGTCAGATAGGCAGTCGCTACATGAAAAATACTGATACTCAGCTGAATCCGGTTAGACTGGAAGCCGACCCCAAGATATTTGGAAAAGGCTAGGCAGATGTTGATAATGATGACCGGCTATAGTATTCCTCTATAGAGCCTCTTCCTTTTTTTAAAACCTTGTTGGTAGTAATAAACCCGCTCACATATTTAAATAATGCAACATATTATTAAACACTGTTATGCAGCTGTTTGAGGCACTGCAGAACTCGAGTTAATCTCCTAAATCTCTTCCTGATAAAGATAAAAGCGCACGAGAAAAGTGGATATTTAAAGTGAACTAAATGGGAACGCGACGTGGAGTGCTAAACAAACCTGTCTAAACAGATTTTCGTAAGACCTACAGTTCGCTTGGCGATATTTTCGCTCCATATCCTGTGATCCCGACCCGCGGAGGACACTCGTTTTTCCACTAACGCCGCCGTAATGAAAAACATACGATTAGAATGTGTTATAAAACGTTGTTTGTGATTTAATTTGCGTTCAGACTAGCTGTTACTTTCTACAATTGTACGTAAACTGCAATGCTTCGTTTAACTCGCTGAAAAGAAAAAGAAAAATCCCTTTTTTAACCGACTTCAAAAAAGGTTATCAATTCGGCTGTATTTTTTCATGTTTGTTCACCATAACTTTTGACTGGGTGAACCGATTTTGATGATTCTTTTTATTTGAAAGCTGGTTCTTCCCGTGTGGTCCCATTTTAATTTGGTTCCATTCGGACAATGGGATTCATGTGAAAACCAAATATAAGTCTTAAATTTGCATTAAGTATTTGCGCGACAAATGAACGAATAACGCGATTAGTTTAGTGTGCGGTATCTACCATAACTAAAAAGATAAAACGAAAACTTAAAAAAAAAAAAATAACAACCGACTTCCTTAAAAAATAACACTACTTAGTGAAAAATAACTTTAATTTCGGAAGTCGGTGGCAAAAAAATCTTAAATACAGATCCTATAATAATAATATAATAATAACTTCTTTATTATCAGGCAACGATGGCCCATAAATAAAATACACAAAATATTCTTACACAATATAAACTAATACATAATAAAAACATCACTTATACAATCATTTGTTACGTTGGGTCGGCGACGTATTGCGCTGAGTCGTGGTTTCATGTAGCCTGCCGCGAAAACGCCGATACATGACACCCTTCGGCCAAAATTCCTCCTTCATGAAATTCTGCAGGTGATGAGTCGGTACCCGCACCACAAAAGATTTGAAGTTAATCTTATGACGCGAGTCCAACTTTTCGACTCTCACGGTGAACTGGCTCTTCATTTTGATGTACTTCACGATGTCCTCTTCCTTCGTGGTATAATGTACACGCGACACGTACAACTGCGTGGTTGGAATAGCGGGACGCAGCAACATATCGGGACCCGTCAGTGCTGTACCGCACTGATTGCGAAAAGTAGGCTTCTTCTTCTTCTTCTTTTCCACACGAATGAAGCCTTCTTCATCGGCCTGTTGTTGGCTTGTTACCGGCGGTAACGAGCTTCGAACTGCTTCGGAGGGCAGCCTATGTCACCGACTTCCGAAATTAAAGTTATTTTTCACTTAGTAGGGTTTTTTTTAGGTAGTCGGTTGTAATTTTTTTGTAAAAAGTTTTTATTACGACCACGGCTATTGTTAACGGAGTAATTTTTTCCTCCAAATAACTTTTTAGGGTTCCGTTGCCAAATGGCAAAAAATGGAACCATTATAGATTCGTCATGTCTGTTTGTATATCTGTCTGTCTGTCTATCTGTCCATCCGTATGTCACAGCCACTTTTCTCCGAAAATATAAGAGCTATGCTGTTGAAATTTGGTAAGTAGATGTATTCTGTGAACCGCATTAAGATTTTCACACAAAAATAGAAAAAAAAATCAATAAATTTTGGGGTTCCCCATACTTAGAACTGAAACTGAAAATATTTTTTTTCATCAAACCTGTACGTGTGGATGGATAGCTCTTCTATGGATAGCTCTTCAAAAATGATATTGAGGTTTCTATTATCATTTTTTTCTAAACCGAATAGTTTGCGCGAGAGACACTTCCAAAGTGGTAAAATGTGTGTGCCCCCCCCCCCCCCCCCGAAACTTCTAAAATAAGAGAACGATAAAACTAAAAAAAATATGATGTACATTACCATGTAAACTTCCACCGAAAATTAGTTTGAACGAGATCTAGTAAGTAGTTTTTTTTTAATACGTCATAAATCGTAAACCGCAATTTACCTTTCATTCAATCAACTCAAATATAAAAAAAAAAAAATTAATTTCATAAACATAAACCTTATGCATAAACCGTGAATACGGTTTGTACGGAACCCTCGGTGCGCGAGTCCGACTCGCACTTGGCCGGTTTTTTATAATGGTAGTATAGTAGTTTCATACAATTCAACGTTTAACTGGATTCTAAATGAAATATTTTCTACTTTCACAGTATACTTACAAATGCATTGAATTAATAACTATGAATATAAGTATAATACATGTTTGTTGCGTATATCAGAGTGATACCTATTTTCAAATATAATCATTAATTACGTAGGCTATTTGCTTATATGAAGAGAACAAAAGGAAAATATTGAATTACAAAATATTTGAGTCGAGGTGTTTTTCAAGTCAATTCAAAAAACTCGTGGTGCCCTAATTACCAAGGCAAACTAGTATTTTGATATTCGATATTGGAGCACATCGTGTGAAGACTCACGTAAATTCTCGCTCACGATGTTATTTGGTACTTTATGTACAGTCAACGGTCTTAGGTGGAGTTCCACCAGAATTTTCATATTTTCGTGCGCCAGGCGCCAGGTCTGCATCTGTCACTGTAGGCGTACCTAATATTTTACGCACACGTTTTAACTATGAAATGGCGATGTTGGTTGGTCAGATTCATGCATGTGAAGTCAACACCAGATTTCTTCTTAATGAATTATCGACAACAGGATCTATTTAAAGACAATGCTAAAATTCATAATGATATTTATATGAAATAATGTTGATGAATGACTCCTCGAAATTCTCTGTCTTTTTGTTTTAACCACAATTAGAAAATGCGGGCCGTAAAACCTACGAATATAAGGCGCTCTTTTTGTATGGTTCACGATTAGTGTTGGGATTTTATCCGGATAAATACTCAAAATGGATAAATACTCGCTAAATATCCGTTTTTACTGAGTATTTATCCAAAACAGTGGATAAATACTATTTTATGTTTTCGTAACATAAGTTTTGTCATTTTACTAACAAAAGGATTAAAATTAATGAAAAATAGACAATGCAGATTGGTATTGTACCTTATTAATCATTTTAACAATTACAAAACGCCGATATTGACAATAATTCCATTCAATTATGAATACAGTTAGTAACCACTGTCAAAGTTAGACAAAATTATACATTTGTTAATTGGTTTTTCACATACATACATGAACTCATGCTTTTTTCCCATGGGGGTAGGCAGAAACTATTTAAGTAACACTTAAATCATTGTAATAATAAAAAAAACTACCTCGTGAAAGTTGAGAAAGATTAACAAATCAAATATCTTGACTTGGCTCGCGAGGTTTACGACATTGTAGGATATGGATTCAGCGAGCAATGTGCAATTTTGAGACCAGTGGTGATGTAATTATTTACCACAAGTAAAGCACCTGCCTGAGTGCGAACTCACGACCTACAAGTTGTAAGTCGGAGCTGATACCACCGGGCCACCACTGCTATCGCCAATATGAAAGGCATGTCAGACTTTTACTGACTAAAACCCACCTGTGTTCCCTTAGTTGCCTGTGCCAGGGTACCTCTTTTAAACAGATCCGCAACCCTGGCAGGCATCGGTCCTCGCGGATCCCTTCAATATGTAATGACATCTCTTAGAGACGCACGTGGAACACAATGCGCCGTCGACATGGGCCTGATCTTTACCGTGGCGAGCAATGGGTGGCTCGCCGCCCGCAAGCCCGTGCCCACGGTGGCCGAGAGTCCACAATGAACTCCCGATGCCCGGGGCATCTCCTCCTACGGTGGCTAGGGACATGAGGGTGCACAGACTGCCTCTCCCTAACGAGCTCCACCTCCTCCTTCGCAAGCTTTACTTCTTCGCAGAAGGAGGTGATAGCTTCTTATGTCCTCTCGTTTCATACCATGGCCTGCACCAGGGCCGGACGCGAGAGATCGCCGCCGCCAATCGCCTCTACAAGGATACGGCGTTGCTCCGCCCAAGCAGTGCAAACCTCCACACTATGGTCCACCGTATCTTCCAGGCGATCTACACAGTGGTAAAATTCACTGAAACCTGCTTTTAGATTTTCTCAAATCCAATGACTCATTATCAGTATTTGTCTGTAAATATAACACATTTTGTGTTGATTTCATATCCTTAAATATTATAAACACTAGAATAGAAGGGCATTGCATTTGTTGGACTCTTGTTGAAAGACAGGTTCTGTTATGGGTTCAAAAACAGATATGCATTGATATACCTAATCCCAAAAGTTATCATCAAGCAAAGGTGCTTGTAGCATTTGACTTGACGATATATTTTTCTTTTGCATACGCTGAGAGAGCGGCTTTTCTATTTTTCATACTCGTGTGTGTGTGTGAACTAGTGATCATAGATAGCTGCCCTATCTTGTGTAGCATGGCAGGTTTAACTTTTCTCCCGTTACCTTTTGTTTTACGATTTGTTGTAGCTTCGATCGTAGTTTTTGGGTTTAGTTCTTGTGATTTTTTGACTGTCTTATAAATCGATGAACGTTGGCTGCACGCACGGAAAAGCATGTCTCATTGTCACGTTCCGCCTGAACCAAGCGTGTAAGCGAGAGAGAGGCACGATTGGCCTTAACGTTCGACTTGTGAAATATATCTCTCTTCCACTTCATCGGCCAATACGTCCGAGTAAAAGAGACTTAGACATTATCACGTAAAATTATTGTCCGTATACCGACTTTACAGACAACCAATTATTTTTTATTAAAGATTTTATCATATCTGCATAGTTTATAAATTTTTGAAACTACCGCATTTCAGTGGACCATGAGCCACCAAATTACTAGTGGGTGCTACGCAGTTTAAAGGCTCAACACCATTAACTAATTGAAAAGCCCTTTGCATGTTTATAGCGTTGGCAAACAACAACAACAAACTTGTCTTCGCCGCATTTTTCTTGACTTTTAGAAGACCTTCACAGAGATAATCAATTATATCGCTATTCTCTACACTCTCAACAAAGAAAGATTCTAAATTTGTATCTAAAGAGCATGCTCTATTAAAGACGTTTGGGCTTCTGACACAATTACAGCCTGGCAATTGACATTAGAACTAAATAATGTAATAACGTAGTATTTTGAAAAGCCTAAATAACAATAAAAGTCATTAACATTTTAAAATAATCATCAGATGCGCAAAAAAGATATTTATCCATCATTTTGAGTATTTATCCGATAAAAATGAGTAAAAACGAGTATTTATCCGTTTCGGATAAAAACTCGAGTATTTATCCTGCGAGTATTTATCCACTGCCCATCACTATTCACGATGAAAGAGCGCTGAAAGAGCGCAATACGAGTGTTTGTGTTTCGCTTTAATAGACGAAGGTCTCAAGTACGACGACTTATTTTACGATAGCTTTGTAGAACTTGTATTAGACTTATGACCGCGACTGTACAGGTACTTACATCTGCACACCTGCAAGCAAGAGTGAATATTTACAAAAAGGAGAGCCGACTTAAAACAGGAGTATGATGGCGTTGCGAATACTGTGTACTCTGTACACGTTAATTACCAACTGACTTAATTGGCTTGTTTTGAAAAGGGAAGTTTTTTCGGGTCCGTGGCTTACGCCCCCAGTGGTCGACGCACCTGTGGCCGACGCCCCTGATTCGATTATTTTAATAAAAATAAAAAGACGTACTTTTTCACTTAGTACAGTAAATAAGAAAAGTGTTTCACCATAATTATAAAGTATTTTTTCTTGCTAAACAAAGGTTATCTGTTTTTAATAACTTTTCTCCCCCATCTTTGATAGGTTTGTCAGACAATCAAATGATACATTTCTCAAGTACTTTCATTTGATACATATATGGGAGTGTTACAAGGGTAGGGACATTTTGCCCCTTATTCTTACCATACAGAAATCTAGTTGACAGTATCATGTGCTGAATTTGTGGTTACAGTTGACGCGTCATGTCCCTGCCACCTTGTACCTATATTTACTACTAGCAGTACGCGTGGCTTCGCCTGCGTGGATTTTGGAAATTATACCTCGGGAACGTGCTACACAGACAAAAAGTAGCATATGTTACTCCTTATAACATCAGTTATCTTCCAGTTAAAGTCTCGTCAAAATCAGTCCAGCCGTTTTGGAGATTAGCCAGAACAAACAGACACAACAATGCTGAAAACTGTTGTTTTGCTATAGGTACCTTATAGACTTCATTATGCATTTAGGAAAAAGCTGTTATTTTGACGTTACAAACAGACACTTCAATTTTATTTATTTGTATAGATGTATAGATTTGTGGAAAATGAATTCAATTTATAATCTCCAGTTTCACGATAAGTGAGTTTCATAATACTTAAGATATTAACTAACATTGCTGTAGCGATATATCTTTCTTTGCGAAAGCAGAACATGGTTAATTATAGTAAGTACTACAGGAAGCTTGTCTTGGTTTAATTTTAACGGAAAGCGACTACGGTATTTATATAATTATTTTTGAAACAACTTGGAAGGCTTGGAACAGCCTTTGTCCAGCAGTGGCCTGCAATAGGCCGTGTTTATCGTTGTTGACCTCCGCGTCAGCGTCCCCTATTTAGAGTAATGAGGGTTCCCGGACATGATCTTATTCACATAGTTCAAAGAGGTTGTTCTACTAATTAAACTAATGATGGCACTGAGTAAACTATTATAAGACAACAGTTTTTTTTGTTATGCGGGCGGAGAGAGAAAAAGATGGAGATATTTTCTAACATAATCGGAGGTGTCGTCTAAACTTGTTCAGAAGTTTGGAGTTCTACCTAATTTAACAAAGATCCTACTTGATTTATCTGCTGCAAGTTTACTGCAAGACAAACAAAGCAACTGTTTCAAGTTTAGTGCAAACGGTGAAGAAAAATTAAAGGCCACTTATTAATTATTATTAGAGCCCTCAGGGCAGACATCATACGGCCATCATATTTAAGGGTAAATACCATACTGAAACATTTTACACAGTAGGTACAAAAATTACCAATAAGCTACAAAAAATATTGGATATAAAAAATATTTCAAGATATTTCAAGCAAAATATTTTAAGGAACAAAAAGTTATACGGTTCGGAAAACATCCTCATATCGTTATGCAAAAAATCTAATAAAAATATCGAGGAATACGAGACCTCAGTTTTATGAAAAAATATATTATTATCTACGATATATTTTTCATACTTACATAAACCTAAGACGATATTTACATAAACCTTAATAAGCAAAATGTTTATCTTTTCTATAGATTTTTATGGTGGTACCTAAGCAGGTACATCTTTGCTCATACATTTATATTAATGATGATCAATTTAGCTCTATCGTTATTGCGTTTAAGAATGGCAATATCGGTCATTGTCCTTTCCCAAATATATAGACGTGGGCACGGAAACAATATACTATGTATAGTTTTTCGTTTTTATAACATGTTTAAGGCTCCACGGTAGAGCGCGAAATTCCGCTTTTTGCAACATTTTCGTGAAACTAGTAGCCGCCCAGTAATCGACCATAATTAATTTAAAACTTATGTATTTCTACTACATTTTTATATAAAAATATTGGCTTCTGCACTTCTTCTACCTATAAACTTTAACGATGCCAAATTTCATACTCCTTCCTCCGCGTAATTTTCGTAAAAATGGGTACAAAATGTTTGCTACACGAATAGATAGAAAATTTCATAAAAAGTCATTTAATCGAATGAAATGAATTTAGAGGGTTGTATTGCGGACTTAAAAGATTATAATTATGTAAAGCCATATTTATTTCGTTCGCGTATTATATTTTAATCGAAATATAACCTTGCTTTGACCTGAAAATTGGAAAAAACGTAAGGAAAATTATTTTTCGCGGGCTACTTTGGAACAACCTTAAGATAGTTTTTGAATGAATAAATGCTAGAAATGTAGGAAGGTCAATGACCACTATTGTCATGCTAAAACGCTACCACTATATTATTGTAATAGATACTCTGCCAATAATGGCTAGTAGGTACTTATTCACCTCTAATATTCCTACATATTTAGGCTTTTTCTGAGTGATATCATCCACCGCATCTTGCAATAGCTTCTTGAGAAAAAACCAAAGAAAAAGTAGCTGAGTGCAAGGAAGATTTGTTCTTAGCTTAAAAGATAAACGAACGAAGGAACTAAATAATCCAACTCCAACAAGCCGGACCTATATAACAGAACCCGACGTGCAGTTCGTGTATATATTTAGCTCTATATAGTAAATTTTCGCCCAGATTGTTCCTGTTTATATTTCGTAGTTGTGTAGGTTATCATTTACAAAATGCACCCAAATCTGCAGCTGCACCAACAAACTAAAATAAGTTACCGGAACTCTCAACTGAAAGGTTTTTCATGACGTTCTATCTAATTATAACAAATGTTTTTTTTTTTCAGTAACATTTATAGACAAAGCACTGGACACGGGGCAGGATCACTAACCCCTTGCCTCTTTCATTATTTATTAATTCTCTGTTTCCAACCTTTCTTTTGTTCTCAGAGGCTAGCACAATAAATATATGGTGATGTAGATTCTTACTTGAAAAGTACTTAGTACTTTTTCACGTTGTGAATACTGCAGAAACTTGTTGCAAGAGTGTTTTACATAGTCCATATCTCAGGACACAGAGCGAGCCGAAACTGTAGTCGTAGTTGTAACGGGTTCCATGTACCTATAACTAGGTACCAATAAGTGTCACAAAGAGTCGGTTATCGGGACTGTTCTGCATTGTTAGACAAGGAACTGTAGGAAACAGCTTTTAGTATCTACCTATTTGTTAAACTAGGAAAGTGTTATATTGAGACGCTACTGTAAGTGTAATGTTTATCTATTACGTCATGTAACATCAGATAAATTAATTACGAAGCAAACGGACTTCCAATTTAAATTCTCCATTTATTAAAATCATGTAAATTGGCTTAAAATCAATTTCCCTGACCGTACATCATCCTCAATCCGATGGAGACCGTCCGTTGCTGCCCTCTACCAGCGATGTCCTAAGCCGAGTTCCGTACTCCAAAGGGTGTGCCCTTAGCGAGTAATCGCTCTAGTTTTAAGTTTTTAACCCCTGGCGGAAGGCCTAGCAGCTGACAACCTCATAGGTTGACCTGTGAGATGTAGTACAAAAAAAACTCTACATCATCTGCGTAGAAACTTTTTCCAACTATGTCGGAGTCGGCTTTCAGTCGAAACAAATGCAGCTGAGTACCAATATTTTATATGGAGCGACTTCCTATCTGACACACGAGCTTACTTCCCTATTCCTTTCATATTTTCCTGATTGTATATACGTCTTTTGGATACAACATATACGAGAAGACAAATGTTTGAGTAACTGAACCATATTCAGTAGGCCATTCGACAGTTAGTGCAGAAAACAAATCTGCTTCCCGTAATGCCATATGGAAAACCATGCCATAAATATTGCTAAAAGTTGGGATAATTACCGATTATTTTCTTGAGTAGGACTTTTTGCTAAACACAAATCACCGAATAGTGTTACATAACTAAGTTTACTCGAACTTGATATTGAACTCCATACATCGAAGTTAGCCATCGGTTATCGTCCAATGTGCTATCCTCAATGACATACTTGTTTACAACTCTATAGAGGACACAAGACGCTACCAACAATTTCTTGAAGTTCCTAACTCCGCGAGCATCAGTTCTCCCGCGCATTAATTACTCTGGAGCGTGACAGCAGCACAATTATGCCACAGATTATACTACAAATTATGCTCATGCAAATTATAAAAGTTAGACCACTGCGTTAAGGCAAAGGAATTTAGTTTAAAGATCTTAAACAGACTTTGGGACATTATTGAAAATGAGAAAACATTAAAACCCAGCCTCAATTGTCGCGCATTCGCGTATAAAACATTTAGTTTGGTTCTCTGAGGCAGAATAAACCTACCTACAAGTTATATTGCCACCCAAGCACCTTTTAACCTACAGGTTCCGTGGTGTGATTGTAAATATATCACTGAGATTACGAATAACAAGTAATACAGCGTAACTATAATCGTACTGTGGTTTTTACAACTATATCTAAGCGGATGAAACACTGAAAATGTTACCTACCTATCCTGGTAGGTACGCTTTTCACACTTTTTTGCCGCATACTAAAGTGAAAAGATGTGTTAAGCACTTTCAACAGTCAACCCTATTTGACAGACAATAACAAATCCCCTGTTCATAATGCCTTTGTTTCAGAGGAAACCCTAAAATAGGGCTGCAACAGACCGAATTGTCATATTATTTCCCTCATAGTTTTCACGCTAGTGTCAGTAGACGGCAAATATCGTGCGTCTAGCAATTTCAGCACAATTTAGCATAAAAATGCTTTTGCTTTGTATTACTGCTATTATTTTAAGCAGCTATTTATACAATATTCTGCATTTTAATAACCCTTGTTGTTCGTCCAGTCTGGCGAAATATTATGTTTAGATTACGGCGCGGCTAAGCTTGTATCTGTTTGCCGATATACAATGTATAGTGGTAACGGTAAAATACAATGGGGTGGTTCCCTTTTGCTGATAATTTCATAGGGTGAGCCCTGTGCGCCATTGAATAGGGTGTTATACTTTTGTTCCACATGATATGCGAATTAAATCCGCAAGGCTTTTTTTTTTTGGATTGGAAATCATCAAATGACTTCTCCCGCTCTGGGCGGAGCGGGAGGGCATGTCAGACTTTTACTCACTAAAACCCACCCGTGTTCCTTCAATTCAAGTACATAATGCTCCAGCTGCGTGACGCATCTCGTTTAAAGTTTCTACTTCCAAAAATTACCTCTTAACTAACTACCTCTAAAATTGTGAAAGTTATCGATAGAATTACAGAAAAATATTATTATATCCTACTTCTGCTCAAGATAAAGTTTTCAATCATTTACGAAATGCGAAGAACCAACAGGCTACCAAGTACCACAGTTTGCATAATTTTTCTCTTAAAGGGCGCAAAGTGTGAGGAGGCAATAACTAGGTACCTTGAGTCTTAGATTTTAATGTAAAAAGGAATTGAGAACAAGTACTTCGCCAATCGTTTACCTATTTTCGTAAAGGGAAATCGCTCCGTTCCTAAACTTAGGTATATATTATTATTTTCAATAAGCTATCCTTTTTTAAGGTTATTATTGGAATTTTCCGCGCGTAATAAGGGAAGGCAATTGATTAGAAAATTAAAGGACGTACTGTAGGGTTCTTGACCTGAAACGAAAGATTGCTTGTTGATTTAGCTTCTAATTTTTTCAGGTTCATTTGTATTGTTTGATTTTATTTAAAGCTATGATTTTAACTGTAGGATATCTTCCTTTATTTTTTAATCTTGTTGGTAGTAATAAACCCGCTCACATATCTAAATAATGCAACATATTATTAAACACTGTTATGCAGCTGTTTGAGGCACTGCAGAACTCGAGTTAATCTCTAAAGTACCTAAATCTCATCCTGATAAAGAAAAAAGCGCACGAGAAAAGTGGATATTAAAAGTGAACAAAATTGGAACGCGACGTGGAGTGCTAAACAAACCTGTCTAAACAGATTTACGTAAGACCTACAGTTCGGCTTGGCGATATTTTCGCTCCATATCCTGTGATCCCGACCTGCGGAGGACACACGTTTTTCCACTAACACCGCCGTAATGAAAAACATACGATTAGAAAGTTTTATAAAACGTTGTTTGTGATTTAATTTGCGTTCAGACTAGCTGTTACTTTCTACAATAGTATGTAAACTGCAATGCTTCGTTTAACTCGCTCAAAAGAAAAAGAAAAATCCCTTTTTTAACCGACTTCAAAAAAAGGAGGAGGTTATCAATTGGGCTGTATTTTTTCATGTTTGTTCGCCATAATTTTTGACTGGGTGAACCGATTTTAATGATTCTTTTTATTTGAAAGCTGGTCCTTCCCGTGTGGTCCTATTTTAATTTGGTTCCATTCGGTCAATGGGATTCATGTGAAAACCAAATATAAGTCTTAAATTTGCATTAAGTATTTGCGCGACAAATGAACGAATAACGCGATCAGATTAGTGCGCGGTATCTACCATAACTAAAAAGATAAAACGAAAACATAAAAAAAAAATAACAACTGACTTCCTAAAAAAAACACTACTAAGTGAAAAATAACTTGAATTTCGGAAGTCAGTGGCAAAAAAATCTTAAATACAGATCCTATGTCACCGACTTCCGAAATTAAAGTTATTTTTCAAGTAGGGTTTTTTTTAGAAAGTCGGTTGTTATTTTTTTGTAAAAAGTTTTTATTACGACCACGGCTATTGTTAACGGAGTAATTTTTTCCTCCAAATCACTTTTTAGGGTTCCGTTGCCAAATGGCAAAAAACGGAACCCTTATAGATTCGTCATGTCTGTTTGTATATCTATCTGTCTGTCTGCCTGTCTGTCCGTCCGTATGTCACAGCCACTTTTCTCCGAAACTATAAGAGCTATGCTGTTGAAACTTGGTAAGTAGATGTATTCTGTGAACCGCATTAAGATTTTCACACAAAAATAGAAAAAATCAATAAATTTTGGGGTTCCTCATACTTAGAACTGAAACTGAAAATATTTTTTTTCATCAAACCTATACGTGTGGGGTATCTATGGATAGCTCTTCAAAAATGATATTGAGGTTTCTATTATCATTTTTTCTAAACTGAATAGTTTGCGCGAGAGACACTTCCAAAGTGGTAAAATGTGTGTGTGTCCCCCCCCCCGTAACTTCTACAATAAGAGAATGATAAAACTAAAAAAATATGATGTACATTACCATGTAAACTTCCACCGAAAATTAGTTTGAACGAGATCTAGTAAGTAGTTTTTTTTTAATACGTCATAAATCGTAAACCGCAATTTACCTTTCATTCAATCAACTCAAATATATTTAAAAAAAACATTTAATTTCATAAACATAAACCTTATGCATAAACCGTGAATACGGTTTGTACGGAACCCTCGGTGCGCGAGTCCGACTCGCACTTGGCCGGTTTTTTATAATGGTAGTATCTACAATTCAACGTTTAACCGGGTTCTACATGAAATATTTTCTACTTTCACGGTACACTTACAAATGAATTAATAACTATGAATATAAGTATAATACATGTATGTTGCGTATATCAGAGTGATACCTATTTTCAAATATTCACATTAATTACGTAGGCTATTTGCCTATATGAAGAGAACAAAAGGAAAATATTGAATTTCAAAACATTTGAGTCGAGCTGCTTCAAGTCAATTCAAAAAACTCGTGGTGCCCCAATTACCAAGGCAAACTAGTATTTTGATGTTCGATTTTGGAGCACATCGTGTGAAGACTCACGTAAATACTCGCTCACGATGTTATTTGTTACATTATGTACAGTCAACGGTCATAAGTGGAGTTCCACCAGAATTTTCATAATTTCGTGCGCGCCAGGCGCCAGGTGTGCATCTGTCACTGTAGGCGTACCTAATGTTTTAATGAAGATGCGTGTTACTACACGCACACGTTTTAACTATGAAATGGCGATGTTGGTTGGTCAGATTCATGCATGTGAAGTCAACACCAGATTTCTTCTTAATGAATTATCGACAACAGGATCTATTTAAAGACATGCTGAAATTCATAATGATAGTTATATGATAACGGTCCCACATGACGAGAACCTCGTGAAAGCTTAGAAAGAACAACAGATCAAGTATCTTGACTTAGCTCGCGAGGTTGTCGACATGTGGGATGTGGACTCAGCAATCATTGTGTCGATAGTCGTCACTGCCAATGGCTTGATAGCCAAGAGCCTCGACCAACATCTAAAGAGGCTCTCGTTAGGCAGCTGGATCGGGGGCTTGATTCAGAAAGCGGTACTTCTGGACACGGCTCGCATTGTCAGGAGGTTCCTCTCTCTGGAGCCCTGACTGCCGGTAGCTTGGACCCTGTTCCCGATACCGGTGGGCTACTGTTTTTTATATTTTTAAATGTTTTTAAATGTTTCTGTACTAATATTTAAAAATATAATTTATAAGACTTTACAAATGAATAAAGGAAATATAAAAAAATAATATGGTTATATTTGACATTCAGTAATACTATAGACAAATTGTTGACGCTGTACTACTGTAGAGAGGGTTCACTGGCGGGATGGTGATGGCCAGGACCAGGAGTAGGTGTAATGATTAAAGAATACTTCTTCAGAACTCTCTTCTTAATTTTCTTAATACTTCTTAACTGCTGGATATGGAATGAATTATCACAATTTGCTCTGTTTTTATAAAATTTTCCCTTTTATTTTTAATTAATTATGACAGTTCAAAATGTCATAATTATAACCAGCCTGTACAATCGTGAGGCATACAACCTCTACAGTTTGCACACGACACTAAGTTTTGTATGGGAAACTTACCAATGCCATACTTGACACTCCCCATAAAACCACAAAAAATATTTCATAAAAATCTATACTAAATTCCTATCGTCGCTAATACAAATAATATTAAAGACAAATATTCTCGATATGATCATAGATTTAATAAATGAAATAGGTTAGATATCTATAAAATTAATTTATTACCTATGGTTATACTTGACATTCAGTAAGACTATAGACACAAAATATTAAAGACAGATGTTCTCGATTGGACCACAGCTAAGGACCATAAACGAAAGAATATCTATGCTTGTGTGTATTAAATACATGGTAATGAATAGTAATGTCTGTAACGTGTTATTTATTGAAAATAATGTATGTTTACACATAATTTAAAAGAATATTAGCATTCGTCACTTCTTCTCTGTATAAACTATAAGTGTGCGAAATTTCATACTCCTCCGTCCGCCCAATTTTCGTAAAAAGGGATCCAAAGTTCTCGCTTCACGTATTAATATATTTATTATTATTTAAAGTCCAATTAAATATTGAAGCGAAGTCTTCATATTTAAGCATAAGTATTAGACCTTTTAGTTTTGAATGTCTAGTCAGCATGTTCTCAAAGGAATAGTAACATATCAGCAAATGCTACGCTTCGCAAACGAAATGCTTCGGAACATAGGAAGTGCGGAGCATCTACGTAGATACATTTACAGGGTGGCAGGGACATCGAGACGTAACCTTTTACAACGGAATCAGTTCATGATTCTGAACTGGTTGCGTTAAAATAATTCGTCGGGAAAAATACAGCTGTTTTATACATTTTAACTTTGAAGTTATAGCAGTTTTCTAAGTGTTAGCGCCATCTATTTTTATTTTGTTAAACTATTACGCAAGATGACAAGCTAGTCCATCCCGCCAATCACTATCGTGCACCTCACAAACGAATGTCGCCTTCTCTATGGCTCACTCGAGAAAGACATTATAATAGTTCAAATATGGATTCCGTCGTGATCGCTTGTCCGCTGTGTTTTTTTTTTTATCCGCTGTACTATTTTATCGCAGAACGATATAATTGAATATTATAAGTTCATAGCAGTCCCGCTGTTTCTTTAGTGGTATTATTTGTGGCTTCGACGGTTGAACTGAAGTGCTGTGTGGTGCTTCTGGACTTTGCCGACATGTGGTGAGCCGAATTGTGAAGACTCCGGAGCAGAGCTGCTGGCAGATCGAGCGGCTTCACGAGGAGGTAGGTGCACGATTCCCTCACTTCCTGTCCCTAGGCGAGACACTTGCGTACATCAGTTTTTCTGTCCGCGTCGAAGGTACCTAAATTCGCCTTCCGTCGGAGCCCCACCATTATTGTGGTCCTTCGAGCCGGATTGATACAGTTTCTGCCCCTTTTAGGTCACCTAATAGGAGATTTAGTGTTAAAACCCGCCGTTTTTAGGTTTTCGTTAGCCTAGAAAACGTACCGACGCCATTACGTTCGCTGCGTAGCGTGAAGGTATTTATTTAATTTTGTTACCGCCTAACACTAAATACTTATTTTTCCCGCTGTCATACTAATATTTCATCTTATTATTCGCTGTAATATTCATATTCTCAGTGGTATTCGCGAAATAAGGTTCTATTTCGATAATTTTCGCTGAGATTTACCTTTTTAGAAGTACCCACTTGTACTTTTATATTATTCGCAAACTCACAAATAAATTATTTTGTATACCTTCAATTTAAAATTCTCATTTCATAATGAAGAAAGCTATTAAGTCTAAT
This sequence comes from Aporophyla lueneburgensis, assembly GCA_932294355.1. NCBI lineage: Eukaryota > Metazoa > Arthropoda > Insecta > Lepidoptera > Noctuidae > Aporophyla > Aporophyla lueneburgensis. The sequence goes on along the minus strand of OW028746.1, from coordinate 10,531,056 downwards.
AGTACGGAGTTATCATTGTTGGCGTTGGAAGCCAAACGGAATGCTTTATTCGGGTGTTTACAGTCTGCCTACGATTTATCTAAAGACATAGGCACGGGAAATGATGCGAAAGAGGCTTTTCTGGACGCTAGCTCAAACATTGACGCTATTCGTTCCGAATTTCATGAAGTTATGGATCAGTATAATAACTGTCTACTGACAGCTGATCCCACCGCGCGCGCTGATTACAAAGCGCTGGTTTCGTTTGAACAGTTATATAGTCGCTTAAAACGTTTGGTTGCTTCCAATACCAATGCGGACGTCGTTCCGTCCATCTTAGAGAAAAAATCTTCTATCATTAAGTTACCGCCGATTGAATTAATGAGTTTTAACGGTGACATTCGTTCATGGCCATTGTTTTACTCAAATTATAAATCCGCTGTTCATGATAATCCATCTCTCTCGGATCATCAAAAATTACATTATTTACAGGGCAAATTGACCGGTAAAGCGCTAGCCGCATGCGCCGGCATTGTACCTACCGCTGAGAATTACGAACTCATTTTCAATACGCTAGTGAATAGGTATGAAGACAAACGCACACTAGCGGCCCCTTATTTAAAACAGATCATAGATTTTAAACCGTTAACTTCCGTTACTTCCGATAATTTGGACATTTTTAATGATAAGTTTGTTAACGCCGTCCGTGCCTTACAACATTTAAAAATTCCAGATTTATTGAATTTAATTTTCGTACAAATAGCTATTACCAAGTTAGACAGTGAAACTGTTCGTAACTTTGAAAACAGTCAGGATCAGTCTGATATTCCTTTGTTTGATGATTTCGTTAATAAACAGAGTAAAATATTGTATCGCACTCACGCTTTAACAGCCGGCGCGCAAGTACATAATTTCGCAAAATCAGCTGATTGCTCCCGCAGTTCTAATGATAGTAAAAAACCGCAGTCCTCCCCGCGTTATAACGCGTATGTAAGCACGGTCGAATCTGATTCAACAGATAAATGTTTGTGTACTAATGTCACACATCAACACTTATTTAAATGTCCTGATTTTCATAAATCAACTCCGTATGAACGCTTACAGGCTGTTAGGAAAATTAACGGTTGCGTTAATTGTTTAAGTATTAAACATAAAATATCGAGTTGTCAATCCGCATCTGGCTGTATAACGTGTAAACAACGTCACCATTCACTATTACATTTTACTCGGGATTCGAACCCACGGACCGCGGAAGCGGCGAGTTCAACTATACCTACGTCGCAGCCCGAGGCGCCCGATCCGGTGACGTCAACGCAAGCGAACGCTGCTGTCGTCCCTTTAGCACCCGTGCCCGCGTCCGAGCCGGTGCGCTCCGCCACGCCGCCTGATGTAGCTTTGTGTTCGATGTCCATTGACGCTCTGCGTTCTGTTTCCTCTAATGCCGCTTGCAGCGAGACACCGCAATGTAATTCGCATACTACTGTTTTACTTGCTACAGCGCAAGTCGTGGCGTACGATAATACTGGACGTAAACATTTAATAAGAATTTTACTTGATTCCGCTTCGCAAAGTCACTTCATTACTAGGGAATGTTGTGAACGTTTACGTTTACGTCAAAACAATACACGGTCTACGACTGTAAGAGGTTTTGGAGGCACAGAGAGGACGTCGTTCGGGACAATAAATTTACGTATATTTTCACGCTTTAACAAAAATATCCGATTTGATATTGACTCGTTAGTAGTTGACCAAATTACGGACAACTTACCTTCCGCTTTTGTTGATATTAAGGCCCTACCTTACTCGAATAAACTTCAGTTCGCTGATGATAGTTTCGCTATTCCAAGTAAAATTGATATTTTAATTGGAGCATCGCTGTTTCCGCATTTACTTTTGCCTGACGTGGTTCCTGTTGGCCCGTCAGCGCCCGCCGCTGTCAATACGGTCTTAGGCTACGTAGTCATGGGGGTTGTACCTACAATCAGTAACCGCCCAGCAAGTGTCACATCGTGTTGCGCCATAGTCCCTTCGCCTATGGATAACAATTTGATTTCCGCTTCTGGGAACTTGAAGAAGTTCCTGGCTCGCCCGTTCAGCATCCTGCTGATGCTGAATGTGAATATTTTTATCGTTCAACTACGCAACGGGACCCAGTTACTGGTCGCTATACCGTGGGTCTACCGTTTGATAAGGATGTGTTCACGCTGGGTGACTCATTCAATATCGCTCTTAGACGTTTTTTATGCTTAGAGAGGAAGCTTGAAGCTTCACCTGAGCTACGCGCCGCTTATGACGAAGTTTTAAATGATTATCTTTCTAAAGGTTATATCTCGCCCGTCTCAGTTCTTCCGCATGAAACTGCAGATGTGTACCCTACTTATATAATCCCACATCATGGGGTTCTCCGCCCAGACAAGTCTTCGTCTAGGTTGCGTCCCGTGCTGGATGGCAGCTGTAAAACATCGTCCGGTGTTTCGTTAAATGATTTGCTGCACAGTGGGCCCAACCTACAGGGTGATTTATTCAAAATTATTTTAAATTTTCGTCTACACTCTGTAGCGATGACCGCTGATTGTAAACAAATGTTTTTACAAATTATGATTCGCGAATCTGATCGACGTTATCAGAGAATTCTTTATCGTTTTAGTCCTAACGACCCGCTTCGCTTATATGAATTTAGTAGAATTTGTTTTGGCTTAAAGTCCAGTCCTTACCACGCTCTGCGCACTGTGCAGCAACTCATCGCTGACGATGGCGCTGAGCATCCCCGCGCTGCTGCCGTCGCCTCCTCGTGCCTGTATATGGATGATGTTGCATTTTCTGTCAATACCGAAGACGAGGCGATGGACACCGCTAAAGATTTAATTGCTCTTTTTAAGGGCGCTCAATGGGACCTTGTGAAGTGGAACAGTCATTCAAAGTCTGTTCTTAATGAACTTCCCGCCTCTCATAAGGTGACGACTGAGGTTGAATTTGACAAAACCGCTGACCATAAAATCTTGGGTCTTCGCTGGTCTATAGACCAAGATATTTTCTATTTTAAAATCAACCCGCCAAGTTCGAATATCGCGTGCACTAAGCGCACCATACTGTCAACCGTCGCGAGACTGTGGGATATCATGGGATTCGTCGCTCCTTCTATTTTAGTATTTTCTTCTTATTAAGCAGTTGTGGCAGTTGAAGGTGGATTGGGACGTCCCTGCTCCTACTCATATTGTCAAGGCTTGGCAACAATTTACTTCAGAGTTACCAGCCCTAAACGAAATTAAAATACCGCGTTGTTTAGAAGTGAAGAACGACTGTGAATTGACATTGGTCGGGTTCGCTGACGCCAGTGGCGAAGCTTATGGTGGCGTAGTATACCTACACGTTGGCTCTGCCTCCGGCAATATTGTCCGCCTTTTATGTTCCAAGTCAAAGATCGCGCCTTCTTCGCCCATTACGATTGCTCGTACGGAACTTTGTGCAGCACTTTTGCTGTCAAAATTGCTTCGGACTGTTCTTGAGACTTATGACAACCGTTTTGCAATTAAAATTTACGCCTTTACCGATTCAAAAGTCGCACTCTATTGGATTAAAGGTTCACCGCATCGTTGGCAAACGTTCGTTGCCAATCGAGTTATTAAAATTACTGATAATATCTCCGCAGATAACTTTTATCACGTTGCAGGGGTTGAGAATCCGGCAGACTGTCTGTCACGTGGTGTCTCTCCTGTTAAGTTAAAAGACCACCCTCTGTGGTCCCAAGGGCCCCCCTGGCTAACATTACATCCGTCGCAGTGGCCTATTACTGAAGGTACGGAACCGCTCACGTTGGACGAGATACCTGAACAAAAGAAACTCGTTCACGCTGTTTTAATTCCCGCTGACGATTCTTATGTTTATGATACTCTTTGCCGCCTTTCATCATGGAGTAAAATACTCCGTACGATTGTTTACATTTATAGATTCGCTAATTTGTTACCACGTCGCGATTCCGTTCCGCGAACCGCAGCTGATTTGAGTTTTGCAGAAAACAAATTGCTGAAACTTATCCAAAATAAACGTTTCAATAAAGAAATTTTAAATTTAAATCTGAACACGCAGGTTTCATCATCTCTTAATAAATTAAGACCGTTTTTACATAACGATTTAATCAGAGTTGGTGGACGTCTCACCCATTCTGATCTAAGTTACTCACAGCAGCACCCGGTACTACTGCCAAGTCATAACTTTTTTGTTAACTTATTAATTAAATATTATCATAAGAAATATTTACACGCTGGGCCTGAACAGCTCATGTCACTATTACAGCAGAAATACTGGATACTGTCTGCTCGTCGTGCTATTCGTAAGGTAGTTCACGACTGTAATATTTGTTTCCGCGCTCGACCACGTCCCGTCTTCCCGCTCATGGCTGACTTGCCGGACTGTCGGACGCGTCAGTTTATTAAGCCGTTTACTCACACGGGCTGTGATTACGCAGGTCCTATATCTTACACTCCCATTCGCCGTCGGGGTGCAAAGGCTTTGAAAGCATATTTTTGCGTGTTCACTTGTCTCACAACTCGCGCGCTACATATTGAAGTAGCCACTGATCTTAGCACCGCCAGTTTTTTAGCTGCACTTAAACGGTTCTTGTCTCGCAGGGGCCCTGTCCAAGTAATGCACTCGGACAGAGGCACTAATTTTGTAGGCGCTAATTCTTATTTACGCGACTTATATTTTCTTAATAATGTCGAGTTCCGCTCTCGCTTCGAAGAAGAGCTTGCTGAAAACCGTATCACATGGAAGTTTAACTGTCCGGCCGCCCCACATTTTGGCGGATGTTGGGAGAGTATGGTGAAGGTCGTCAAGACGCACCTTTTCAAGGTCATCGGTCAACAGCTTCTCTCTTACGAAGAGCTAGTTACAGTGCTCGTTCAGATCGAGTGTTTGTTAAATTCTCGGCCTCTTACGGTTCTGAGTGCCGATCCCGCAGAACATACCGCGTTAACGCCAGGTCATTTTTTGCATACCGCTCCTTTACTCTCATTGCCCGCGCCTGAAGTAGAATCAGATAATCTCAACTTGCTTCAGAGACATTCTCTGCTTGATAAATTAGTGCAATCTTTTTGGAAAAGATGGAGAATGGAATATTTACATAGTTTACAAACCCGAGAGAAATGGAATACTCCGTCTGTGCCAATCAAGCCTGGCACGGTTGTTGTTATTATAACTGACAATTCAGCTCCTTTATCGTGGCCATTAGCGATAGTAGAGAAGATTCTTCCTTCCAACGATGGTATAACGCGTGTAGTTTCTGTAAGAACAGCTAAAGGTACATGCGTGCGTCCGGTCGTACGTTTGTGCCCATTACCTACGCAATAATATTGTTATTTTTTTTTGTAACCACAGTAGTTTAAGTGCTAGCAGTTAGTTAGTTTAAGATTGTCGCAGTTTATCTTATATAAATCGCAGTTTCAATATTATATTTTCGCAGTTCTTTATTACACTTTATGATTGGGTTTAAAGGTGACCCTTTAAAAGGGGGAGGAAATGTTAGCGCCATCTATTTTTATTTTGTTAAACTATTACGCAAGATGTCAAGCTAGTCCATCCCGCCAATCACTATCGTGCACCTCACAAACGAGTGTCGCCTTCTCTATGGCTCACTCGAGAAAGACATTATAATAGTTCAAATATGGATTCCGTCGTGATCGCTTGTCCGCTGTGTTTTTTTTTATCCGCTGTACTATTTTATCGCAGAACGATATAATTGAATATTATAAGTTCATAACAGCCCCCTGTTTCTTTAGTGGTGTTATTTGTGGCTTCGACGGTTGAACTGAAGTGCTGTGTGGTGCCTCTAGACTTTGCCGACATGTGGTGAGCCGAATTGTGAAGACTCCGGAGCAGAGCTGCTGGCAGATCGAGCGGCTTCACGAGGAGGTAGGTGCACGATTCCCTCACTTCCTGTCTCTAGGCGAGACACTTGCGTACATCAGTTTTTCTGTCCGCGTTGAAGGTACCTAAATTCGCCTTCCGTCGGAGCCCCACCACTAAGAAACAGCTGATCTTTCGATAGCCGACGAAAGTTTTCTACACAGAAATCTAGTTAACAGTATCATGTGCTGAATTTGTGGTTACAGTTGATGCGTCATGTCCCTGCCACCTTGTACCTATATTTACTACTAGCAATACGCGTGGCTTCGCCCGCGTGGATTTTGGAAATTATCCCTCGGGAACGTGCTACACAGACAAAAAGTAGCATATGTTACTCCTTATAACATCAGTTATCTTCCAGTTAAAGTCTCGTCAAAATCAGTCCAGTCGTTTTGGAGATTAGCCAGAACAAACAGACACAACAATGCTGAAAACTGTTGTTTTGCTATAGGTACCTTATAGACTTCATTATGAATTTAGGAAAAAGCTGTTATTTTGACGTTACAAACAGACACTTCAATTTTATATATTTGTATAGATGTATAGATTTGTGGAAAATGAATTCAATTTATAATCTCCAGTTTCACGATAAGTCAGTTTCATAATACTTAAGACATTAACTAACATTGCTGTAGCGATACATCTTTCTTTGCGAAAGCAGAACATGGTTAATTATAGTAAGTACTACAGGAAGCTTGTCTTGGTTTAATTTTAACGGAAAGCGACACCGGTATTTATATATTGTTGACACAACTTGGAAGGCTTGGAACAGCCTTTGTCCAACAGTGGCCTGCAATAGGCCTTGTTTACCGTTGTTGACCTCCGCGCCAACGTCCCCTATTTAGAGTAATGAGGGTTCCCGGACATGATCTTATTCACATAGTTCAAAGAGGTTGTTCTACTAATTAAACTAATGATGGCACTGAGTAAACTATTATAAGACAACAGTTTTCTTTCACATGCGGGCGGAGAGAAAAAAGATGGAGATATTTACCAGCATACTCTGATGTGTCGTCTAAACTTATATAGAAGTTTGGAGTTCTACCTAATTTGACAGAGATCCTACTTACTGCAAGACAAACAAAGCAACTGTTCCAAGTTTAGTGCAGACGGTGAAGAAAAATTAAAGGCCATTTATTAATTATTATTAGAACCCTCAGGGCAGACATCATACGGCCATCATATTTAAGGGTAAATACCATACTGAAACATTTTACACAGTAGGTACAAAAATTACCAATAAGCGACAAAAAATATTGGATATAAAAAATATTTCAAGATATATCAAGCAAAATATTTTAAGGAACAAAAAGTTATATGGTTCGGAAAACATCCTCATATCGTTATGCAAAAAATCTAATAAAAATATCGAGGAATACGAGACCTCAGTTTTATGAAAAAATATATTATTATCTACGATATATTTTTCATACTTATATAAACCTTAGACGATATTTACATAAACCTTAATAAGCCAAAGGTTTATATTTTCTATAGATTTTTATGGTGTTACCTAAGCAGGTACATCTTTGCTCATACATTTATATTAATGATAATCAATTTAGCTCTATCGTTATTGCGTTTAAGAACGGCAATATCGGTCATTGCCCTTTCCCAAATATATCGCCGTGGGCACGGAAACAATATACTATGTATGGTTTTTGTTTTTGGAACATGTTTAAGGCTCCACGGTAGCGCGCGAAATTCAAATTTTCTTACGTTTTTGCAACTTTTTCATGAAACTAGTGGTCGCCCAGTAATCGACCATAATTAATTTAAACTTAGGTATTTCTATTGCATTTTTTATATAAAAATATTGGCTTCTGCACTTCTTCTACATATAAACTTTAACGATGCCAAACTCCTGCCAAACTTCATACTCCTTCCTCCGCGTAATTTTCGTAAAAAAGGGTACACAATTTTTGCTACCCGTAGAGATAGAAAATTTCATAAAAAGTCATTCAATCGAATGAAATGAATTTAGAGGGTTGTATTGCGGACTTAAAAGATTGTAATTACGTAAAGCCATATTTATTTCGTTCATGCATTATATTTTAATCAAAATATAACCTAGCTTTGACCTGAAAATTGGAAAAAACGTAAGAAAATTTATTGTTCGCGGGCTACTTTGGAACAACCTTAAGATAGTTTTTAAATGAATAAACGCTAGAAATGTAGGAAGGTCAATGCCCACTATTGTCATGCTAAAACGCGACCACTATATTACTGTAAGTAGTAGATACTCTACTAATAATGGCTAGTAGGTACAGTCTGTGCCCTACATTATCTGACCCTCCCGGTATGAACGACGCTCACATCGAAGTGCTAAGTCCCGCCCCATTTAAATAAATCATCTTGTTAAGCTATTTTGGTCATTATCTTGTTAGCGTTAAGATTGAATTGCGTATTAACAAGTAATATGTTTGTGTTTACACGGCGACTACCTTATCGTTAATTTCGCTTATTCTCAACAAGTTACTGTGGCTTCGCGGTTCGATGCTGGATTGACGATGAATGGTGTGTGAGTTCGAAATCACAATCCACCTGTTAACAATTTCTTTTTTAAATTGTTTTCATTTTTTTATTTCTACCATAATTCTTGCATTATTACAGAACTGGTGATATGATTTTCACCTAACGAACATATCTTTCAAACAAGTGGGTAAATAAAGAAATCTTTATGTCCACAGAACTTATAATTACCAAGGAAGTAAAATATTTTGACTTCGTGGGGTAGATTGAAGTAAGTTGTTTTAAGTGACACAGGTCAATCTACGCCTAATAGCAGTGACAAAGCAAAACATTGGTAAAACGTTTGACGTAAATTGTGAAAAGTAACATTAGACATGTCTTTATTGATTTTGTTATGTGTAAACAAAGCGTCATGTCGCAATCTACTGATTATACTAGACATAAAATATTAATTATGTTTACATGAGCAAAATGGTGGAATCAAAGAGATTGTTCGTAGTGTTAATATATCGGTAAGTGTTTTAATTTTTAATTTTACTCTTTGCAATTGACCTTTATAATTTGTTATAGCCTAGTAATCTTGTATTTTGCTATTATTCCATTACACCCACTCCCTACAAGTTAGCTGCACGTTTCCAAAAATGTTAATAAGTTTTTTCTTTTGTTTCAGACGAATACAGTCAGGTTATGGTTAAGACTTTATGGAAATACTGAAAAATCTTTAGTGAAATCGTCCAGGAGCAAATCCCATGATGTATATCGTATAGTCACGAATCCGAACGCCACTAAACTACTTATTGTTGCAAGCCATATTCAATGTCCATTGATGCCTATTCGCTTAGCTGCAATTAAACATAATATTTCTTACTACCTTGTCTAACCATCGGTAGAATGACTCTGGGCTACTGCAGCACATGAGAGGAAAATATTTGTGCTGGAACATGGTGCATACGTAGCCGCTTATAGTAAGTTATTGGAGATGATGCGTCACGCCACCACTCACTTATCTACATAAGTATTTTTAAACATATTAAGTAAGTGAACGCTCAATTCAATGAATGCTAAACCATTACAATGTTACAATTTCTGTGGTGATGTTATTGTTATAAATGGAAATCCATTTTTCTGTTTAAATAACATGTTGATTCACCACATACTTATACCTATAAAACTGTAAAACATTTCACAAATTACTTAATCACAGTTAATGAACTGTTTGTTGAACAATAACTAGCTTACCGATGAGTCCTCATCATAACATATATCGTTGTTAATAATATTATGTAAGAGAAGAAAGTGTTGTGGTTATTTCATTGACATTGTTTTATATAACTTATTAAGTAAATAGTTAAGTTTGAATGTGCTACTATAAAATATATATTAATTTTGAAACTATGAGCATTTACTTACTTTATTTACTTAAGTATATTTTAATGAAATAATAAATATTTTCTTCAATAATGATGTTGTTTTGTTTCTAAACAAACTGCCTATCTAAAAAAAAAACATTTGACGCCTAAAATATTTAAAGTAAAGTAAAAAAAAACCTAGTAAAAAAAAACATTTTGAACAAAAAGAAGTCTTTAGGTTATACTGGTTTCGAACCTAGACAACGATGCTTATCTATCTGCGTTAATGACCATGAGACCAATTCACTTCTTATTAGGTGACTTCAAATTAAATTTTAGTTGTGATGCTAGACGCAATATTTTCTAGAATTTGATCCATATGATATAGACCGTTAAGTTCATTATTGAAAAACCATAAGCAGCCATTGAAATGAATCACGGAATTAAATATTAAGCATTGACAGCTAACAGTGGTGTTTTTATTATAATTTTATATTAATCCACCCTCGATTGGGTTATTTCTGGTAGTCGTATTGCATATTCTTCAGCCTTCAACCTTAACGACATCTAGATAATAATGTTAAGTCATTTTAATCATTATCTTGTTGTAGTTAAGGTTGAAAGGCTTATTAAGAAGTATTATGTTAAGTGTTCACACGGCCACTATCTAATCATTAATTTCGCATATTTTTAACAAGTTACTGTGGCCTCGCCGTTCGATGCTGGATTGACGATGGACAGTATGCGAGTTCAAAATCACATTCCATCTATCATCAGTTTCTTTTTAAAATTGTTTTAATTTATGATTTCTATAATACTTCTTGTATTATTATAGAAAGACCGATATGAATTTCGAATAAAAAACTTATTTTGTAAACAGGTGGGTAAATAAAAAATGTTTACGTTAAAAATAAACAACAAACTTCCAAGCATTGTCATGCTTAACACGTTAAGTGCCGATCACGCGGTATCACGTGATTCGTCGGCTCTGTATTATGGCCGATCACGCGTTATCGCGTGCTTGCTACTAACAATTTTTTGTTTGGCTCTCAACGTGTTAAAAATGTTTGTTAGCAAATAGTTAACTTTGAATGTTACAGTAAAAAAGCTAATTAATTCTGAACTATGAGCATTTACTCACTTTATTTACTTATTGTATATAGTATATTTTAAATAATAAAGATTATCATTTTTTTGCAATGATTTTGTTTCATTCTTTTACAAACTACCCATTGAAAAACACATTTAAAGACTTCGTTCCTTAGAGAAAAGTAAAAAAATATAAAAATAAACAAAAGAGAAAAGTAAAAAAAATATAAAAATAAACAAATCATTACGAACAAAAAGTAGTCTATAGGTTATGCTGGTTTTGAACCCAGACAACAATTTGTTTAATGACCACGAGACCAAATGAACTCTTACTATTTTGTCTTCAAATTAGCTGTTAGTTGTGAGCTAGACGCAATATTCTATAGAATTTGAACCATATAGTAGGTATCATTAAGTTCAATATCGCAAAATCACAAGCAGTTATTAAAATGTGTCACAGAATACTAAGCGTATACAGCAAATTGTGATGTTATTGACGCGCGATTTTTTTGTTAATCCACCCTCACCTTGGTTGTTTTAAGTAGTCTTATTGCATTTTGATACTCAACCTTTTAATCCTCTCAACCTTAACGACAGTAGGATAATAATTAAAATCGCTTGACAATATGATTTATCAAAATACCCAAAGGAGTTTCCAATGCGCAATAAGGATCAAATTCGCTATTATTCAAGGAAGTTTTACCCACTTGTTTAAAAGATATGTTCGTTAGGCGAAAACATATCAGAAGTTATATAATAATGCAAGAAATATGGCAGAAATCATAAATGAAAACAATTAAAAAAAGAAATTGTTAACAGGTGGAGTGTGATTTTGAACTTACGCACCGTTCATCGTCAATCTAGCATCGAACCGCAAAGCCACAGTAACTTGTTGAGAATATTACTTGTTAATACGCAATTCAATCTTAACGCTAACAAGATAATGACCAAAATGGCTTAACAAGATGATCTATTTAAATGGGGCGGGACTTAGCACTTCGATGTGAGCGTGGTTCATACCGAGAGGGTCAGATAATGTAGGGCACAGACTGTACCTATTCACGTCTAATATTCCTACATATTTTGTCATTTCATGAGTGATTTCATCCACCGCATCTTGCAATATCTTCTTAAGGAAAGAACCCAACAAAAAGTAGGTAGCTAAGTGCAAGGAAGATTTGTTCTTAGCTTAAAAGATAAACGAACGAAGGAACTAAATATTCCAACTCCAACAAGCCGGACCTATGTAACAGAACCCGACGTGCAGTTCGTGTATATCTTTAGCTATATGAAGTAAATTATCGCCCGGATTGTTCTTGTTTATATTTCGTAGTTGTATAGGTTATCGTTTACAAAATGCACCCAAATCTAACCAGCAAATTCGAATAAGTTACCGGAAATCTCACCTGAAAGGTTTTTCATGACGTTCTATCTAATTATAACAAATGTTTTTTTTTTTCAGTAACATTTATAGACAAAGCACTGGACACGGGGCAGGATCACTAACCCCCCTTGCCTCTTTCATTATTTATTAATTCTCTGTTTCCAACCTTTCTTTTGTTCTCAAAGGCTAGCACAATAAATATATGGTGATGTAGATTCTTACTTGAAAAGTACTTAGTACTTTTTCACGTTGTGAATACTGCAGAAACTTGTTGCAAGAGTGTTTTACATAGTCCATATCTCAGGACACAGAGCGAGCCGAAACTGTAGTCGGAGTTGTTACGGGTTCCATGTACCTATAACTAGGTACAAATAAGTGTCACAAAGAGTCGGTTATCGGAACTGTTCTGCACTGTTAGACAAGGAACTGTAGGAAACAGCTTTTGGTATCTACCTATTTGTTAAACTAGGAAAGTGTTATATTGAGACGCTACTGCAAGTGTAATGTTTATCTATTACGTCATGTAACATCAGGGAAATTAATTACGAAGCAAACGGACTTCCAATTTAAATTCTCCATTTATGAAAATCATGTAAATTGGCTTAAAATCAATTTCCCTGACCGTACATCTTCCTCAATCCGATGGAGACCGTCCGTTGCTGCCCTCTACCAGCGATGTCCTAAGCCGAGGTCCGTACTCCAAAGGGTGTGCCCTTAGCGAGTAATCGCTCTAGTTTTAAGTTTTTAAGCCCTGGCGGAAGGCATAGCAGCTGACAACCTCATAGGTTGACCTGTGAGATGTAGTACAAAAAAAACTCTACATCATCTGCGTAGAAACTTTTTCCAACTATGTCGGAGTCGGCTTTCAGTCGAAACAAATGCAGCTGAGTACCAATATTTTATATGGAGTGACTGCCTATCTGACACACGACCTTACTTCCTTATTCCTTTCATATTTTCCTGATTATATATACGTCTTTTGGGTACAACATATACGAGAAGACAAATGTTTGAGTAACGGAACCATTTTCAGTAGGCCATTCGACAGTTAGTGCAGAAAACAAATCTGCTTCCCGTAATGCCATATGGAAAACCATGCCATCAATATTACTAAAAGTTGGGATAATTACCGATTATTTTTTTGAGTAGGACTTTTTGCTAAACACAAATCACCGAATAGTGTTACATAACTAAGTTTACTCGAACTTGATATAGGCCAGGCCATTCGACAGTTAGTGCAGAAAACAAATCTGCTTCCCGTAATGCCATATGGAAAATCATGCCATCAATATTACTAAAAGTTGGGATAATTACCGATTATTTTCTTGAGTAGGACTTTTTGCTAAACACAAATCACCGAATAGTGTTACATAACTAAGTTTACTCGAACTTGATATAGGCCAGGCCATTCGACAGTTAGTGCAGAAAACAAATCTGCTTCCCGTAATGCCATATGGAAAATCATGCCATCAATATTACTAAAAGTTGGGATAATTACCGATTATTTTCTTGAGTAGGACTTTTTGCTAAACACAAATCACCGAATAGTGTTACATAACTAAGTTTACTCGAACTTGATATTGAACTCCATACATCGAAGTTAGCCATCGGTTATCGTCCAATGTGCTATCCTCAATGACATACTTGTTTACAACTCTATAGAGGACACAAGACGCTACCAACAATTTCTTGAAGTTCCTAACTCCGCGAGCATCAGTTCTCCCGCGCATTAATTACTCTGGAGCGTGACAGCAGCACAATTATGCCACAGGTTATACTACAAATTATGCTCATGCAAATTATAAAAGTTAGACCACTGCGTCAAGGCAAAGGAATTTAGTTTAAAGATCTTAAACAGACTTTGGGACATTATTGAAAATGGAATTAGGTGCTCTTCCTAATAAGAAAAGACAGATAACAGAAAACATTAAAACCCCGCCTCAGTTGTCGCGCATTCGCGTATAAAACATTTAGTTTGGTTTTCTGAGGCAGAATAAACCTACCTACAAGTTATATTGCCACCCAAGCACCTTTTAACCTACAGGTTCCGTGGTGTGATTGTAAATATATCACTGAGATTACGAATTGTTTTGACATGTTCTATGCTTTGACATATTATAATGATTAGTATTGCATAAAATGATTAGCTAGCGACCTCGACAAGTTGTCATTCAATTCTTGCCTGAGCAACCGGCAGCAAGTTCGTCATGCTCCCTTAGATGTCAATGCTTGCGGTAGCGTCAGGGGTCGGGTTACCCCCTTCCCTCAAATAAGGCGAGGGGGGTAATGGCTGATCTTTGCGTTATGCTCGTGAACGGGTGCTGCTTGTGGTGACTGGTCGTCTTGCTGACCTTGATGTTGGTATTGTTGTTAATTACCTACCTGTTTATTAGTTTTTACGCCGATGGTCCTAGTTTGTCATTTTGTGGCCTCGACTTGTAACTCGGGTCGTAACAGCTATGTGAACGTGATTCAGCATTGCATATGTAAGCTGTCACGCCCTTTATGCCAGGAGGCTTTTATTTGGTACTTTTATTTACTTTATAAAAATATTTTTTGCTTTTGCTTGAGTATAGATTTCAGTTTATTTCTTGGAATATTGGGTTGGCTAGCTGACATAAGGCAAATCATTTAATTTATATTTTGTGTCTCGTAATGTTACCTTCTTACAATTTTATAGAATCAAGTTCTTCTAACTTAACAGACAGCTGTGCTGCTGGGGAGTTTGTTCCGCCACTTCTTCTTCCCAGCTAAAGCACTAGGAAGTGTCGAAGGGCGGGCGTTTTGGGGGGACTGTCTTTTGTAACTTTGACGTTCAAAAATGCTGACTCTCAGCCTAGTTTGAATAAATGACTTTTGATTTTGATTTTGATTTTGATTTTGAATAACAACTAATACAGCGTAACTAAAATCGTACTGTGGTTTTTACAACTATATCTAAGCGGATGAAACACTGAAAATGTTACCTACCTATCCTGGTAGGTACGCTTTTCACACTTTTTTGCCGCATACTAAAGTGAAAAGATGTGTTAAGCACTTTCAACAGTCAACCCTATTTGACAGTCAATAACAAATCCCCTGTTCATAATGCCTTTGTTTCAGAGGAAACTCTAAAATAGGGCTGCAACAGACAGAATTGTCATATTATTTCCCTCATAGTTTTCACGCTAATGTCAGTAGACGGCAAATATCATGCGTCTAGCAATTTCAGCACAATTTAGCATAAAAATGCTTTTGCTTTGTATTACTGCTATTATTTTAAGCAGCTATTTATACAATATTCTGCATTTTAATAACCCTTGTTGTTCGTCTAGTCTGGCGAAATATTATGTTTAGATTACGGCGCGGCTAAGCTTGTATCTGTTTGCCGATAAACAATGTATAGCGGTAACGGTAAAATACAATGGGGTGGTTCCCTTTTGCTGATAATTTCATAGGGTGAGCCCTGTGCGCCATTGAACAGGGTGTTATACTTTTATTCCACATGATATGCGAATTAAATCCGCAAGGCTTTGTTCGTGATAAGAACGTATATCTCGTACGTATAACAACAGCTATGAAATAATTTGTTCAATCTCATTTTCGTTGCAAGAGAGGCGCCCGTTCCTCGTCGCCTGAACAGAGGTGTCGTTTGTTTACGTTAAAAATAATTTTATGCACATTAACCAGTCAATTACCGTAATTACAAAACAATTAAAAAACCATTATGTCTATACCAAATGTGGTATCTCAGGGACTTAGAGGTTAAATGCGGAGGAAAGAAAACTAGTTTTTTTTTAAGAAAATTAGTGTTCTTCCGTTTTATTCTTTCTTCTTAAGCATATAGTAGTAGTTACATCTAGACTTTTCCCTGAATACGACAGAATGCTAAGTGAATCCTTACCTAGGTAATAGGTAGAACGGGCTGGTTTCCGCAACTCCACGTCTGAGCGCGTATTTTGCGTACAGGAAATCCTTCCTATAACTACATCTAAGTACATAATGCTCCTGCTGCGTGACGCATCTCGTTGTTTAAAGTTTCTACTTCCAAAAATCACCTCTTAACTAACTACCTCTAAAATTGTGAAAGTTATCGATAGAATCACAGAAAATATATTATTATATCCTACTTCTGCTTAAGATAAAGTTTTGAATAATTAACGAAATGCGAGGCTATTAAAGTTAAAAGGGCAAAATTTAAATATTACAACAAATCATATAACAACCAACAGGGTACCAAGTACCACAGTTTGCATAATTTTTCTCTTAAAGGGCCCAAAGTGTGAGGAGGCAATAACTAGGTAACTTAAGTCTTAGATTTTAATGTAAAAAGGAATTGAGAACAAGTACTTCGCCAATCGTTTACCTATTTCCTTAAAGGGAAATCGCTCTGTTCCTAAACTTAGGTATATATGTATTATTATTTTCAATAAGCTCTCCTTTTTTAAGGTTATTCATATTGGAGTTTTCCGCGCGTAATAAATGAAAGCAATTGATTAGAAAATTAAAGGACGTACTGTAGTGTTCTTGACCTGAAACGGAAGATTGCTTGTTGATTTAGCTTCAAATTTTTTCAGGTTCATTTGTATTGTTTGATTTTATTTAAAGCCACGATATTTTTAACTGTAGGATATCGAAGTTTCTTAAATTTGGTGTTTTTAATATCATCAATTTACCGGCTATTGAAGGATTTGTGGCTTAGTTACAACAGCCGCACGGTTTGATCTATCAGGTTAAGCTACGCTTGCCGCAGTTGGTCCGGGGAAGGGTGACCACCTTTACATACCAAAAATCTTCCGTGCCTCGAAAAGCACGTCAAGCCGTTGGTCCCGGCTGTCTTTCGTAGATCCTAGACAGTCGTTACGGGTCTGACAACCAGTCTTACCAAGTGCAGGTATCGTATTACCTAGTAACTGGATTGTGGAGGTCAGATAGGCAGTCGCTACATGAAAAATACTGATACTCAGCTGAATCCGGTTAGACTGGAAGCCGACCACAAGATATTTGGAAAAGGCTAGGCAGATGTTGATAATGATGACCGGCTATAGTATTCCTCTATAGAGCCTCTTCCTTATTTTAAATCTTGTTGGTAGTAATAAACCCGCTCACATATCTAAATAATGCAACATATTATTAAACACTGTTATGCAGCTGTTTCAGGCACTGCAGAACTCGAGTTAATCTCCTAAATCTCTTCCTGAGAAAGAAAAAAGCGCACGAGAAAAGTGGATATTTAAAGTGAACTAAATGGGAACGCGACGTGGAGTGCTAAACAAACCTGTCTAAACAGATTTACGTAAGACCTACAGTTCGCTTGGCGATATTTTCGCTCCATATCCTGTGATCCCGAACCGCGGAGGACACTCGTTTTTTCCACTAACACCGCCGTAATAAAAAACATACGATTAGAAAGTGTAATAACATTTTCGTTTATGTTTTCATTTGCCTTCAGACTAGCCGTTACTACAATTGTATGTAAACTGCATAGCTTCGTTTGCTACGCTCAAAAGACAAACCTTTTTATTTTCGTTTTTTCCATGGAGGTGTGAAGCCCACAGTCTTCTCAAAGGCGGCCGCATGCTGGGACGAACTAAAAGAAGTAGGAGAAAAAGTAAAAAGAAAGGTAGGTACCTACGTTGGAGAGGCTGCCAACAGTAATCTGTGATAAGATGAGTTATATATTTGCGCTTCTCTATGTTTTTTATTTTTCCTTTTTTCATGGAGGTGTGAAGCCTACAGTCACCTCAAAGGCGTTTGCATACTGGGACGAACTAAATGCGGAAGGAGGGGAAAGAGTAAAAAAAATAAAAAGGAAGGTAGGTACTACGTGGGAAAGGCCTATATCCAATAACTTTAGTTACCAAATTGCGCTTCTCTATGCTTTTTTTAAACAGAACTCTGGCCTCAATAATTCAAGTGCCAGATGGTGAATAAAAATACGGCCAGGCTGAAGTGGGAGTGGCCCAGATCAGTCACATAAATGCAACCGGAGAGATGGGCAAAGATCGCCACTCATTGGACGCTTGAGGAAAATATCGCCGTCGAGGTAGACCACGGCGAAAGTGGCGTGATGACCTGATATGATTTGCGGGGCCAACATGGCTACTACTAGAACCTTTAATCAGAGATAAATAAAATATTACAAAAAATTGGATAATGATGCCGATTCCCTTATTCACAAACTTAACTAAATTTAAGTTCAGTGCATCTTTTTCTTTCTATTTCATTAAGGAAAGGACAGAAGATAAATTTTGGTTTAGTCCTGTCAAATTAATCAGCGCTTGACGTAAATTGACGTAATTTTAGTAGGCAAGTTTTTAATCACGTCTAAACTTGTATGGAGTAGTGACAGGCGCTGATTAATTTGATAGGACTAAACTAAAAACTTTCTTTTGTCCTCTTCTTAATGTGCATCTGGATTGGGGGCCCATTTTTTGAACCCTTGCGTACCGAAATAAGATTTATAGGGAAATTAGTTAAAAATAGTAAAAACTTAAAGCAAAGGGTCATAAATTTTTTAAACGTGAATTAAAACTGTTATGATGAAATAACTTGGGCCCTCAATCCAGACGCGTGCATAAAGTGGCATAGCCTAAATCTCAGTAAGTACTATCTCAGGGTTAATAATTTTTGTTTAAGAATTTAGTTAAGAATTTCTTAAATATTTTAAGAAATTCCCAAATCTGTAAAATATAACATTACCGATTTATGGCGGCATATCTAGGGCCCTCACTTCATTATTGTTTGTACTGAGGAATCTGCAAAACATTAATATATCTGAAGAAATACGTAAATACGACTTTAACATGTTTTACTTACCTACCTATGTGAATTAGTTAAAAAGAAATAAGGACACAAAACTTAATTTTTAAGAAGTAAATGAAAGTCGAATTTTACTAAAAAGTCTGAACTGAGAGCCCAATATTTTCGGCTTTATTGACTAGGCTCAACCTCATAGATTAACGCAAATTAGAATAAAAGTTTTAACTATTTCTTAATTAAATTGTAACATCTAGTTCGTTCTTCTAAATGTCATACTTTAAGAGAAAATTGATTTTCAACTTTTTGTAAGAGAATTATTTGTAGGGTGGTCACCCTAAGATTATAATTTTTAAGCTAAGGCGGGAGCTCCGCTACGCTTCGCTCCCGCCTTAGCCTTGTAACCTAACCTATCCGAGTCGGGGTACTCTGAGTCGAGGTGTTAACCATAATGACGTTTTTTATACATATTAAACGTTAGACCTAATGCTTTTCGATTAAATAAACAATATACATATTTACGTATTTCTTCAGATATATTCATGTTTTGCAGATTCCTCAGTACAAACAATAATGAAGTGAGGGCCCTAGATATGCCGCCATAAATCAGTAATGTTATATTTTACAGATTTGGGAATTTCTTAAAATATTTAAGAAATTTTTAACTAAATTCTTAAGCAAAAATTATTAACCCAGAGATAGCACTTACTGAGATTTAGGGTATGCCACTTTATGCACGCGTCTGGATTGAGGGCCCAAGTTATTTCATCATAACAGTTTTAATTCACGTTTAAGAAATTTATGACCCTTTGCTTTAAGTTTTTACTATTTTTAACTAATTTCCCTATAAATCTTATTTCGGTACGCAAGGTTTCAAAAAATGGGCCCTCAATCCAGATGCACATCTCTTCTTAATGAAATACAAAGAAAAAGATGCACTGAACTTAAATTTAGTTTAGTTTGTGAACAAGGGAATCGGTACCAATACCTAATTAGTTTAGAAAAACGTAAAAAGGAGATACATAGTTTCTTTGAAAATCAGGTCACAAATAATAATCAAAGATTCAACCCGCACTGGGACCGCGTGGTAGATTGCAGCCCACTCCATCTGTTTGCTGATTTTGCTATGAAATTAATTTAGTCCTATCATATTTTAAACCCGCTGTCAAACTGTAACGCATATTGATGGGTTTAAAAAGTGTATTCAAATGTTTAGTTTCTTTTTATTTTATTTTTTTAAATAAGGAACTAAATAATTTACATTGATGGTGTGCTTCTCCTGGTCTGCTCCGACTTTCGGTATCTCGGTTCGCTCGTGCAAAGCGATGACGAAGTTGATCGGACGGTTAAGCACAGAATAAACACTGGATGGATGAAATGGCGGCAGGTCACAGTAACAATCTGCGACTCCCACATCCCCCTTTAACCTCAGGAAGATATATAAAACCATGGTCAGACCTGTGTGGGTCAGAATGTTGGGCCACAAAAGAGATGAATGAAAGGCAATTGCATGCAGCTGAGATGAGAATGTTAAGAGGGATGTTTGGTGTTATACGAATGGATAGAATAAGAAATGAGTACATAAAAGAAAGTCTAAAAGTGGCACCAATACCTGAAAAGTTGTGTGGGAATTGGTTGTCATGGTATGGTCACGTGATACGGAGGAATGAGGAAAATGTCGTGAGGAAAGTATTGAGTATGAATATCGATGGCTATAAGAGTAGAGGGAGACCAAAGAAACGATGGGTGGACTGTGTGAATTATGATATGGATAGAAAGGGGGTGACTACTGAGATGACGACTAATAGAGAAGTGTGGAAAAAAATGACATGTTGCGCCGACCCCAAATAAATTGGGATAAGGGCTGGAGAATGTGAAGGAACTAAATAATTTACATCATAAATGGTCTGTCCGATGTCTGTTAGTCAGATAGTCACGGAACAGATTAAATTAAAGTTACTCATCTACCTATACACCGTGACACATTAATCGTCTTACAACGGCAGCCCACTTCATGTATCCAATGACTACTTACACATCCATAAGAAAAAAATGAACATTTGAATAACTAAAAAATAAAAATATTATTCATTATGATGACGCATGACGTAGTTTGTTTGAAATTTTGTCTCATGGAAAATGGAGATGGAATGATCTAGTCGACTCGTGCGCTGGGTAGGTATGTATGTTCTCTACCATATGATACGTGAACATTATTAACAGGATTTTCATAATTCTAGTGCATTATTTATTTTTCTTAGTACGTATTTTCTTAATTGGTAACAATTTTTTAATCACGTTTTGAGGTATATTATGTCGGATACATTGAGTGGACAACCTTTGTAAGACGACTAAAATGTAGAATACAGTAATTAAATCGTATGTAAGAATCGAACCCCAACCCAATGCTCAATACCTGCGCTATTGAAGTTGTGACAACATGTGATCCAGTGCGGTTTCTTTTTTTACTAGTTTTAACTGAATTTTTCACAGAATTTAAGGTTACCTACAACAAAAACTCACTTAAAATACAAGGATTAGGTACTTAGGTAAAACTAAGCTATTGGATTTGAAACTCGTTTAAGTAATGCTTGAGTCTTGAGTTTGAGAGGTTCTGTAAGTTTGAACCAAAGTTTGTCTAGTGATAGCAACATCCTATAACAATCAGCTTAAGCTGTAGCACAGAATACATAATAATACAATTCCTACAGTTGATAGATATTTTAGCCATTAGTAAACCCAAGTGTAATTAACATATCAACAGGGTAACCATAAGCTACGTCTGAGTATCCATTAGACATGTTTTGCTCTTTGGCGATAAAACGGTCTCAATGCTTTCTCCAATATTACATACCGGTCCCGCCATCTAGCGACGTAACACAAAATTAGGAAAAGTTACCCGACTCTACCGAGCCTTCATACATAAGTTTGGTCACATATTAAAAATATTGAAAATAACAAACAATTAAGTGCAATGTAATTAAAACATTATACTAAAAGAAATTTTAATTCCAGAAGAGCAGTAAGCAAAAATGAAGGTAGTACAAAATGTTTAATTTTGGACGCAGCGAAAATATTGATCATCCTCGTTAGGACTGCGCATGCTCGGGGATGAAGATGGTTGAGGGTTGGAATCAGACAACCAAGGGCTGTGAAACTGCTTCAAGTTAGATTTTATATTTCGCTCTCTATACTTTCTATTAGAGATCATTCAAGTTTATAAAGTTTATTAAATGAGTGTTATAGAATCCGTTAAACCATGGGGAACACTCAAACCAACGATAAACAATCCAAAACTGGAAAATCCCCTGCTAAGGGTAAACATTTTATGCGAAACTTGAACCGCAAATCACCAGGAAGAGACAGCAAAAAACATGGACGGAAGAAGAGCGACGCGAAACGTGACGCCATCGACAGGGAGTTGGATAAAACGCCAGATTCAGATATCAACGAACCGATCGAAATATCAGATAACGATACGGTCGAGTGCGTGTTCAAAACATTGCGGCAGGGGGAGGGCGCCGAGTCGGCGAGCGTGCAGTCGGAGGTAACGGTGACCAGGTGCGAGCCGCGCGCCCAGCCGCGGTCACCGACCCGCGACCAGTTGCCCGCCGCCGCTCCGCCGCCGGCGCTCTCGCCCGCCAACGACTCCACCTCCGAGTCAGTGTTTACAGACCCGCTCACGCCGCTCGCCGTCGAGCTCAACCAGTGCTACTACTCCGCCGAGAGCGACAGCGCGCCCGAGGAGCTGCCGCGCACCCTCACGCCTCCGCAGTCAGCCGGGCAGCCCGCGAGTGTAGCCATGACCGTAGACATGCCGCACGACGATGCCGCCTCCTCGCTCTCCACCGATGACTTGGAAAAAGAAGAAAAAAATGACGTATTCGATGACAGTGGTGACAAAAGCGAGAATGAAAAGGTTATGGGCACTGCATTTTCGGGCTGGTGCGGCGTCCACCAAGCGGAACGGAATTTAGAACGAGTCACCCACGAGTGCAACCACGATTTCCTCGAGAACCGGGTGAAAGCTTGCCCGGGACAGACTTCGTTCACGGTTTCGAAGCATCGGAAGGTGGAGCTCCCTCCGGTGGCTTGCGAGCCATCTCTCACGTTACTAGACAACGGTCAGTTTACTAATAACCCTTTACACTGCACAGTTTTCTGAAAGACTCCCTGAGAGACATTGATTAACAAGTATTGTTAATCGTAACTGAGATCTCCAAATACATGTAACATAGTACTTATCTGTCTCCCTAGGTGCTTAGATAGCGAACATGCTTGACGAATATTGGCACACAAGATATTTCAAAACTTTAGTAATTAGTTCTAAAACGTAATATTTTATTAGGTAAAAAGTATCGTCCTCATAACTGAGAGCATACAGATAAAGTTTATCCACGTTAGTTATCTATTTACGTAGTTGCTTATCGCAAATTGTACAAATCAATCAATGCTCCACGGTGCCCCTCTTCACCTCCATACCTATATGCTATTTGTATAGCATCGTCTATTCTCTTGGGTACCTGCTGCTGGCATACAGTGCTTACTTTTCACAATGAGCGAGCAAACCAGTTTGTTGATGTTTTTACGCACCGACTCCGAAGCAGACCAAGCCCGAAACAATCAATTTTCAGCTCTATATACAGTGATTTAACGTCGTTACGGCGAATCAATGTGTAACCAGAGTGTACATAACAAAATGTATTTAGTACTTACTTACATAAGACAATTTCCCGCACTTGTAATGAAATATGATTACATTTGGCGTGCGTAACTTAAATGTATAAAGGTAGTGTACGTCTGAGATCTCATCATGTGAGCAATTTATTATTTTTTGTGAGGTTTTCTCGGTTTGCCTGAGAGTATAATTATGTTATGATGGGAATAAAAAATATCTTATAATGAAGTTTGGTATACTTACCTAACTTAACATATACACGTACACATACCAAACTAAACATTATTAAGAAAAGTACCTACAACTAAGAAGAAGAACGAATATGTAGGTAATAGAAGCTATTGTTTTTGCTGATCAGTTTCGCTCTCTCTCGCTGATATCAGCAATCAAACGAACAGACTCTTGCATCAACGCAACATTTCTAGTTCTTCCCAACCACGTTCATTTGAATAGATGAAACTCAGTTAACAATATCGACGCTATCTTGCTATCCACAACAGCTTTAGATACTGACACATCATTGACGTTTTTTCTTTGAGAAAATCAAAAGAATTCCATACTTACTAACAAAAGGTGAGCTCTTGTACCGCTACATTTTTTATGCGTAATTAACAAAGCATTGATTGAATAGATCTTTGTACTCTATTCCACTCAACTTACTTATAGAACAGCTGTAAAGTGACAACTAAAGTAAGACCCATTGTAAGAGAGTGACACGACTTATTCGTTGAGTAAAACTTGCATTGTAAGGTCCAAAGATACTTTCCACCACACCTGAGCAGAAATATCTCGTAAACAATCAACAAGTAGCGTTCAAAATAAGTAGAGACAGGAATATAAAGCAAATCTATCGTTGTTTGGACATATCATCGGCGACTGTCGACACTGATACCCTGGTGAAACAAAACAGCATAAACTTCATGATTTCAATATCAACTAACATTTTACTGTGTCTAATATTTTATTCATTTACATTAAAAGATACCGTGTGGTGCCGGACGTAAAGAATAACACCACCCCATTTCTTCCCGTGGGTGTCGTAAAAAGCGACTAAGAGACTTACAAGAGAATGGGCAGCAGCGTTCTCTATGCATTTTACCACCATACTGCGATCGCCAACCCGTCTGCCAAGCGTGGCGATTATGGCAAAGCCCCCAAATTGGGGGAGGCCTAAGTCCAGCAGTGGACATCTTACGGCTGAAATGATGATGACATTAAAAGGCCCGTGTAATTTGTAACTTGTATGTATAAAAAAAGAAATATTCTTTTAAATGATTTGTTTGTTTTCGTTTCAGTTGTAACAGAGAGAGATCGCAGGAGTTCGAGTGTTAGTGACAGCCCGATGTCCGATTCGAATGTGCTGAGAAAGGTAGCATCTCTCACACTCGACAAACTGACAGAGTCCCGGGTGGTCCGACCCAAGTTCGTGCCTGATAAACTCAACTTCAAGCTCTTGGAAAAGTTTGAAGGTAACCAAAATCAAAATATTTTATTTCACATAGGTAAACCTACATGGGCAGTTATAAAACGTTACAAGCTAGGTGCACGGTTCCAATTTGTTGACTCCTATAGAGAAGAGCCGATAAGAAAGTCCAAAGTTACTCTTTTAAAAATAATTGGCTTTTACAATGGTTTCAAATAACAGTGTTAATAAGTATGGAAGAGCGGTGTAGGCCTGTCAACAAGTACCAGGTACTTAATAAAATAGAAAATGCTTTATGGTCTATAACGCCTACAACGTTCTCACATTCACAAAATATAAAAAAGCTACATAAATGAAATACTAGATAAATAAAACATAACAACCTAATTAAACCAAATGTCTCCTCAAGTCAGTCAGCTAAGATACGGGCCCGTCCCGAAGTAATTGCTCTGTCAAAACAAATTTCAATTAATAGGAGTGACATGGCTGCCGAAAGCGGGGTGTAAAATATTCAGAACAAAAATATATCTAGATTTCTTCGTGGTTGATGGCAAAAAACCGCTATAACATGGGACTTAAGTATAACTGACGAATGGGTGTACTAAATAGGCACACCACTGCCATACCCTTCGGGGTAACAAGGCATGATGTTATGTTATGTTTTATGTCCACAAAGTTTCGAACTCTTATTTCAGAAAAACTAATCAACCTTAGGTGGGGTGCGAAGATGGACTTTGCTTTTATCTCTCTTATTGCATCCTACTCTATATTAAATCTCGTTCTGTACCGAAATAAAAAAACACTTAATTCGGTACTGCACGAGAACTCAAGCATTACTTAAAACTAGTTTCAACCAATAAAATGGCAAGTAATGCTTGAGTCCTCGTGTTTCTGTATACACAAAATAAAACCTAACCCATTCGAAGCGAGATGTAAAAAATATCGACCTCGCTTTGCTAGCTCTTGCATTCTACATTATTTTCTGCATAAGTTGACAAAGTCATTCATTGTATGATTGGACAAACGATGACCTAACATATTCGAGGTGAAATGCAAAAATGATCGAGCTCGGTTCGTGGAGCTGAAGATGCACCTCCCTGAAAATAAACTTGCACCGGCAAGCCCATGAGTAGTGACAGCTATTAAATCGTGTTATCATTAATTCTCATTTCGGTTCCCAAAGTTATAATACGTCTGTAGGTGATAGGGAGTCGGAATCGCATGTAACTTAGGCCGGAACTACGGATTTCGTACTTAGGGAGAAAACGCCCGTCTTCTCCCTAAACGTCTCGTCTTCTGTTACTTCATACACTTGCTTTTGTCCGTGACACGCAAGGAGTATCACATGGGAACGTACTACCGGGATTAAAAGGTGCCTATATGTATGTCCTAACCCAGGTCATGGTCTACTTGTGGGCCATTTCATCGAAATCCGTTCAGCCGTTACAGGTGTGAAAAATAATAAAAGAAGGTGAAAGGTAAAACAGAAAGACAGAGTCACTTATACATAGAATCTATCTACTTATCTATACTAGTGGCTGCCAATTAGGGCATGCAAAAACCGGGTTGTTTATAAAAACCGTTTTATTCGGGTTTTTTGTTTACAAAACCGGTGAAACCGGTTAAATCGGGTTTTTCGGGTTTTTTTAATATTTGTTAAATAATATGAGAAATATGTCTGTAAACAAATGAAGATGCTGAAGTCTAATCAAAATATTTATTTTTTACGGACTGAAATAAGCTACAACTACTAACAAGCAATACAAAAAGTTTATTTTCTTTATACATAGCATAGAATAATAATCATAAAGCTTACTATTTAGGAAAATAACATATTCTTTAAAACTTAAGGTATACAAACATACACAATTAGGAACATTTGTTAGGTAGACAAAGGCCTAAAATTACAGAATATTAAATAACAATTTAACTGTCATAAAATACAAACAGGTAAAATAAACAGTACGTAAAATGAGATCAAAATAATTATAGAAATATCGCATAAAATAGAAGCCTTATTCCTAATAAACCAAAACAAAATAAATCAGACATTCTTATAGATATAATAGATTATTAATTCTAAATTAAAATTACACTGCTGAATCAAATTACTATTTTTTACTTTGATAAAATTACCATATATGGCCATATATTTTTTACTTTGATAGGATACAAGTGCATCGAGGCAGTCATCATTTAGAGTACTACGGATTTATTACACACTAGCTTCTGCCCGCGACTTCGGCCACGTCAAATTTTTGCTCCCGTGACTCTTTCCGTCGCATCGAATTGCCTGCCAGTTCTCGTCCATTTTTCATTGCTGCTCCACTTTTTTAGATTGTAGCGTAATGTTATATAACCGGTAGCCTTCCTCAGTAAATAGGCTACTCACAACAAAAAGATTTTTTCAATTCGAACTCGTAGTTTCTGAGATAAGCGCGTTTAACCAAACAAACAAACTCTTCAGCTTTATAATATTAGTATAGATGAGACCTGCTGATAAAAAGGCTCTCCCTGATTCCACACTTGTTGGAGGTATAGATTCCAAAGCTTTATATACTTTTATTAAGTGCTCTCCCATTTTTCCTCCACCATCGTAAAGTGCCATCTCCACCATCGTAAAGTGCCATCTCCACCCTCATTTTAGTTTTTAAATCAAGTTCTGTAGATGGGCTTGCACCAGAGGTATGTTGTTTGAGCGTGTTCTTTATTTCTTGTCCGAGTTGGTCCTTGATGTTCCATGAAACATTTACTACTGTATAGTCTAAGTTTTCCTGAGTTGTAGTTGCCGTCGGTTTACTAGTCGAAAAATGATTATTTATAATGGTAACCGAAAAAACCGGAAACTCCGGATTTGATATCCTTAAAAACCCGGTTTTCAAATCAGTCGGTTATCCGGTTTTTTCGGTTATCCGGGTATCCGGTTTGCATGCCCTACTGCCAATGGGCGAAATTTGATCAAAATACTTTTTGAAATTAATGTACTTCTAATGCATTTATATAAAACTAGCTTTTGCCAGCGGCTTCGCCCGCCTGGAGGTTGGAAATTATCCCGCGGGAACATACTACCGGGATAAAAAGTAGCCTATGTCTTTTCTCAGGCTCTAAACTATCTATGTACCAAATTTCATTTAAATAGGTTCAGTAGTTTTAGCAGGAAAGCGAGACAGACAGACAGACAGACTTACTTTTGCATTTATAATATTAGTGTGGATTGTAGCTTTCTGCAATCTTTCTCTTTCTCTTTTTCTATATAAATTTTTACTGTGCCAAATGTCAGAGTACTCCGTTCAGGTTATTTTCGTAAAAAGTTTTTACTTCACGTTTATTATTTACTAGCTTTTGCCAGCGGCTTCGCCCGCGTGGAGGTCGGAAAATATCCCGCGGGAACTTACTTTTGGTGTATGATCAACGTATGCAAGGATAAGAGCGCATTTTCATCCGACTTGCTTCAAATTTATCGTCACTGCTCAGCTCTTATGTGTCTTAGCGTTATGTTATATAGCCTATAACCTGCTCAGGAGTATGGACTACAATCGTACCAAGTTTGGTTAAAATCCCTTCAGTAGTTTTTGACCCATGCGTGCACATACAGACAGACAGACAGACAGACAAAAAATTTATTGATTGTATTTTTGGCATCAGTATCGATCACCATTCATCCTCCAATATTAATTTTGAATGTATATTCAATGTACAGAATTGACCTCTCTACGGTTTTATTATAAGTATAGATACATACTTACTTTATTACTTACCTGAATAAAAATCAAATGCACGTTGGTAAGATAAAACTTATGGCTTAAGAGTGAGACTGGCTGAACCGATTTAGCTATTTTTGGTTTTAAATAAAATATTAGTTATCGTATTAGTCTGAATTAGGTTTACGGGATGAAAAATTGAAAGGTCCCCGAAACTTTTTAAACTCGGAAAAAATTGAACTGACTCTTTTGTAAGGGATTTGTATTGGTACATTGAAATTTGGACACGTGTGTTGGGCCTTTTACTTCATTATATTCGTACAGATAGTATAGATTGGATAAGGTACTTAGTGATCGCTATTGAGCCACTGCTAAGCTTCTCTGTGGTAAATTGTGTTTTCATTACGAATTTCTCAGTAGAAGCCCGGGCCTTAGATTTTAGCTAGGATAATAGCAATTACATTACTTGGGGCTTAAACGTAACTAACAGAATGAGCCTAGGTAGGTACTAAAGTTACAGCTGTGTGTTCAGAGGGCTTTTTTTTGTGGGCGGGGAAATCATCAAATGAAGTCTCCCGCTCTGAGTTAGGCAGAAGGGCGAGTCAGACTTTTAGTGACTATAAAATCCACCCGTGTTCCTTCAGTCGCCCATATGCCACGGCCACGGTACCTCTTTCGAACTGATCTCGCGACCTGGCAGGTGTTCAGAGAGCTCACCTCATAATAAACCATCATCACTGAATAGATATGATGGTATATTATGTAAAGGTTGATCTGCCAGGGTAGCCCCGCGTAACCGATTGTCAGGTTGTAGGCATGTTGATTAAAATATGATTCACAACAGTAAACCGTAACACGTATAGTGCGGTTCAAATAAGAATAGGAATGTCAATAACCTCTATCTGTCAAATTTCACTTGAAAAGTACGGTTTGCAAAAAAACGTATTTGCTTATCAATAATAGTAGTCTTACATCAAATTTTGATAAAAGGGTTAAATAGTAGTAAATCGTCTTAATATAATATTTAATTATTTAAAGTCATAATTCGTTTTTTAAAACCATACCATAGCCTTTTTTATTTTCATTGTTGGCGCAAAGGCCCAGTAGCCACGCCAAAAAGTGCATGTGCTTGTGGACTGATAATGTTTCTTTAATTGTGTTTCTTACATTGTTGTTATTTTTTGTGATTGTTGTTATTTGTTTTTGTTATTGTCTTACTCATTTTGCTCGAAAATGAGTAAACGAGGCGCCGCTGTGTAGATAAATAGTTGGAGAGCGAGAAACAGCAAACATTAGAACTGATGCAACAGTGGAGGAAATATAAGTTTGACTAGTGAAACGTACGGTACCATTTTGCAAACACTGCAAAATGCAAGAAAAGTCGCCAAGCGAGGTCATTTGGCTACGGGGATAAATTAATATTAATATTTTTCACTAAATCTTTGGTAATAAAATTTATTTAAAAAAAATCTTTTTTTGCTCACCCTACGTAACTGGTTAGAATTGACAGCTATGACGTCACAATATGGCGCAAAGTCGATCCTATTCTCATTTGAATCGCATTATATGTATATAATTATAGCTGACCCGACAAACGTTGTTTTGCCAGAAGAAAAAATGTGAAAATTTAGAGTTTTATGTATTTTTCAATGCGAAATCATAATAAAATAAAAATTTTAAAAATTGGCGAAAAATAAAAAATAATATTTAGGGGTGGGTCACCCTTATCATTTAGGGGTATGAAAAATAGATGTTGGCCGATCCTCAGACCTACCCGATATGCACACAAAATTTCATAAAAATCGGTGCAGCCGTTTCGGAGGAGTTTTGTAACAAACACTGCGACACGAGAATTTTATATATTAGATAATCAATAATATTCTATATCATTGATTATAATCAATAAAATCATCAATACCCTACAAGTTCAATTAATCCCTTTGAATGACTTTTTCATAAAATAATAAAATTAAAATAAACATAAGAAAATTTTAATTTTGCAAGCTGCTCTGGAGCTTTCTTTTCCTTAAAAGAATCTGTTTAACGAATAAATCTCTCGACCCTTCTTAAATCTTGATAAGTTATAGTCTGCACTTTTTGTCCTACTTCTAATGTGGTCACTGTAGACTGCTTCGTCACGAGATCAAGAATAATTATAATGAATCATTAACTAAGAAAAGAACTGCAAAAAAAGTAACTACCTATAGCAAATAGGTAGTTACTTTTTTTTTAGTAAATCTAACGCAAAGAAAGAACTCAAACACAAAAAGAACAAGTTGCTGGAAAATATGCTTCCCATCCACTCGATAAATGATTTCCAGTCAAACAAAAGTTGTTTTCTTGACTTAGACCAGCGCAGGCTCCGTTGACCATATTAAACGCGACTAATTAAAAAAAATACCATCGAAAATCATCTGTCTGTATTAATCAAGGCGCTAACAGGTGAATGAACATCACGATAAGAATGTTATCTCTTACTAACAAATAGCCCATAATTTCTTATCGCCTTTAATCACTAGCCTTAGCTGAGATACTCGCCATTAGTAACTAACTAGTGTGCATACGTGACATACAGAGCTCGAGCTCGTATTATCTAAAGCTATGCAATTGTCAACAACTCGTGTGAATTTCACCACCTCCTCAGTAGCACAGTTCAATTATGTTACGTTTTTCAGTCAGTTTCGTTCGAGGAGAAAAGGAGTGCAGGACATCGGGAACATTGTACGCTTGCATAACGATGACTTTGCTCTCTTGAAAGCGGAAGTTTCACCTAAAATTAAATTACTTCGTGCTGTTTCAAAGTGTTTGATCAACAATCGTGCTCTAGTTTTATATGTGCCACCGAAAAAGTTAAGAATAAATGTGCCAAAGACGTTGCAGTGGTATCGCTTTCAGATGTTTGTTTTAAATAGAGAAAATTATAAAGTGCATTTAGAGTGCGACTTGAAGATGTCGTCAATCGTGATACAAGTTTGTATTCGTAGTGAAACAACAGTGTTGTGTACAATCCTTGTGTCGAAAAATTGTACGTCGAAGGAAATGCTACACAAAAGTACGTTTAAGGTTCAAAAACCGCCTTTCATAATAAACTTTAAAAAGTTCTTAAAGCACTAACTGAATTCGTTACGTAAAGGTCAAAATCCGGTCATTGGCTGGAGGATATAACTAGATCAATTATCTATTCAAACACTCATAATAGTCACTTACTTGCCTATTCTATTAGACTTAGAACGTAAGCATGGACGTCATTTCTAATACTAACAATGACCTACCGCTTATTATTATCTATCAAATGAAATACCTATAGATAGTAATTGGAAATCGAGGGGAAACCCCATCAACGTGCCCCATATGTTTACATAACAGATCGTCAATATTCCTAATGGAAATAGTTATTTGTTATACAAGAGTGCAAAGTTGCTTTTTAACCGCGTGCTCAATTTTGATGACCGAGCAAGCGAAGGATTCTAAAATTGAATCACGAGCGCAGCGAGTGATTCAACAATTAGAATCCTGAGCATTAGCGAGGGAATCAAAAGAGCACGAGGTGAAAAATCTTTGCACTCGAGTGCAACACGTAACTTTTCATCCCACCTCAGCGAGGAAATGACTAAATGCAAAAAAAGCATTTACAATCACAAGATACTTTTATTTCAGTTTAGGTATTAATATTTATTAGGTACTACATTATGATAGGTAAGTATTACAGAATTATCTTTAAATTATTTCAAATAATACTTAGGTATAATTAAGAAAAATTGAAAGTAAAGTTGCTACAGCTGCCTAAGTAGAGTGTAATATTTTTGTTAGTGACGTGAAAAGAAAATGGGGCGCGCAAAGTAAATTAAAAAAAGTACACCAATAAGGTTCCGAGTCTGAGTTTTTAACAAATTACAAAAAGGTTGTATGATAAATTCGGCACCATGGAGGTAGAAGTAAATAGGTTTAATGATGTTTTGAATTTACAAACTTAGTGCACACGATGTTCTAAATTCAATTTACTTTATCCCCTAGCGGATAAAAACGGCTTTTGCACTCAGATATCGAAGGGCAAAAATACTCTTTCCGAGATGGGGGGATGAAAAAACTATTTTCTTACTATTTTATTTTTGGAGGGAAGACTATCAGGAAACGTTGCGCTAATGTAGCCCGCGAAATTCAAATTTTGTTACATTTTATGCAATTAGCAGGGTGTCATTATTCCATTGTATTCCATTGATATTTTATGAAAAAATGAATCAATGGGCTTAAATGAAATAAGAGGGTTGCATTGATGATTTTAATTATAAGAATTCTGTAACACTTGTTAAAGTTCGCTAATCATACGAGTATTCTGTTCAACATGTAGCCTCACACTGTCCTATTAATTGCAAAAACCGTAAGAACATTTGAATTTCGCGGGCTGCCCTGACGTTTCTCTTTGACAAAGATAGTGTGAACAAAATTAAACCCCATGCTTCTAGGCATCTGTGCTCATACATTGAATTATTATCAGAGCAATGCTTCGATCAATAATAGCACTAGATAAAGGATCAGGAACAAAAATAAGGCGCTCAAGTGGCCACGTTTGCACACACTTACACATTTATATTTCTTACTACGAAATATAGAAAAACGTTTCATAATAATAACAACTTCAGTTTATTATAATCCTTAACACTCAAAAATAAAGCATAATTACGATTGCAAAATATTCATATTTAAGTCCTTTTGTCATCGGAGAAACGTAAAGAGCAATAAATTTAAAATGTCCCTTAAAAATCAAAAGTCATTTTGATATAAGTACAAAATTATTTATTCTAAACTGAAACTTAAAGTCTAAGCAATATGGTTAAAAACAATGTGTTGACAATTTCGTGCTTACTCTATTTTGGAACTAGACGTAGTTCTTGGTATTACATTTCAATGCTCAGAACACAGTACGTATGGAAAGACGTAGAGTTGCAGAATATAATTTTTTAGGTGAAAAGGTACGTTTTGATGGTGGCAAACATTTTTAATCAATTTAAAAAAGTAGTAGGACTAAAATAGTATAATAGTTATTTTATTTAATTAAGTGCGGGTTAAATCAATGTGATCCACCCGTATAAAAAATGGGTGCGTCTACTTTTATGTACTAGTATTTAGAAGTTAAATTTGTATTAAATCAAATTATTTTTTCATTTAAATTAAAGTTCAAATATGATTTTTTATAAGGTTTGTATATTTCTTCTCCTCTTTCTTTCGCTACAATAGATACCCATTCTGCACAGCGAAATGGCTCGCTTGGAAATCTACAAACAAAAATAAAATATAAAATTACAATA
The DNA here is from genome assembly GCA_932294355.1 of Aporophyla lueneburgensis. Classification (NCBI taxonomy): domain Eukaryota; kingdom Metazoa; phylum Arthropoda; class Insecta; order Lepidoptera; family Noctuidae; genus Aporophyla; species Aporophyla lueneburgensis. The sequence goes on along the minus strand of OW028746.1, from coordinate 10,497,033 downwards.
CTACTTCATGCATTCTCTGTTCCAGAACAGACAATGTTTGTTACAATAGTTGGTGCGTTGTCGCAAACATTGGTCAAACAATCATAATATGTATTTGCTAAATGATTTATATTTACTATTTGATTGTTTTTATTTTATGAAAAACACTTAAAGATTTAAACTTATGGAAAAAAAGATATTCCTTCCAAAAACTTGGTGCTACAGTGGTTATTTACACAATTTTTGAACGCGTGCTGCGGCATTTAGGACGTCTTATCGTTGGCTATCATTGGACCAAACTAATTTCAAATAAGAGCACAAAAATATTTGTGCTCTTATTTTTCCGGCCGTTTTTGAAGCGCTCATCGGGAATCTAGTACATTTTTGATCGAAGGAGCAATGCCATATATTTTACTCAAGAAATGGTTAGTGAGTTCCGAAGTACTTAGTATTTCCCAAATGGCTCACCAGAGATGCATGGTACACACAGATTTTGGTAGTTGCCTATGTTTAAGTCACATGCACCTAATAGCTACATCCGATTTTATAGATACCTACCTACTACGAGTTTCTATAGATAATATGTTCGTTCGAGCCCTGGTGGTTCTGGAACACCGCGTTAAATTTCCTAGCACCTACACTATAAACACCCACGTTCACGTAGGTTTCTTTGTTTATTGTCTGAAGGAAATAAAATACGTAGGTAACATCAATTAGTCGGTAACAGGGACGCAATAGGATCTTTTTGCAAAGGTGAGCATTGCCCGCCCTAGAAACTTCATTGCCCACCCTAGAAAATATATTTAGAGAATAGAGTTTGGCTCTTTATTCGATTTAATAATTTCTTAACAGTAAAAACGTTATTAAAGCCTTGGCAGCCTACATAAAGTGAAATATTTTTGGTGAGATTATTTATTACTAGGCGTCATTTGCTTCAGCTGGACCTTTGCCCTCCTAGACCATATCCTATGTGTCGCGATGTCGTCGATCAACCGAAGTCTAGTTACATCATTTGCATCTTTATACCTACTAGGTATGCAGCGCCACATGGGCTGTCAAAATCTGTGTTAGGATGTGGGATTTTGAAATCACCGACGATCAAAGTCACTGCGTATGTAAACGTAGCATAGCATTAGCCATGCAGTCTTTTTTGTCAAATATTTTCATATTTTAGCCCCCATATAATCATTTACTAAAACCCTTCAAATACCCAGATAAATATTCAAAACATTTTGTATTGTTACATTGTAATGCGTTTTAGTTCAAAACTAAAGCATAGCACTACTCGATACAAATCAATGCATATTTAACTATATGATCACGTTATGCGGTTGCGCCGGTTGCGCGTCACTAATTTGCATTAGCTGTCAAAGTAATATGGTAATGGTTGGTTGGTGGCCAACCTTGTTTATGTTCAAAAACTGCTTCTACATAGTGTTTTGAGTGAGCTTGAAAGCAAAACTTTTGTGTTACTTCCAGGTCAAATGCTCCTGAACTGGTACATATCATCAATAACGGAGAACAGTCACTTGAAGTCCTTGCTTAGTGTTCAAGATCAGAGGAACCTTGGGATACAGTACTGTACCAATCTCCTAGCCGCTGGCGTCCTTAGGCAAATATCTGACAAGGATGCGCCCACGGAAAATATATTTAAGGTAACTTACCTTCTTAATTAGAATACGAGAATGCTATCTGAGTGTGTCACGGACCGCAAATTCCTAACCAAACACCCAACCAGCAATTCAGTCCTATTATTTCAGCTCATAACTCTAAAAATCTCTATAAACGATTTATTAAGGTTTTAACGGTGCCAGAGTGTTGTATAAAAGCGTTCGACAGTACATTATTGTTCTAAATGTTTAGAGAGCTAAAAGTACCTATAAACAAAGGATGTAAACGTTTACTACGCCATTTTATACAACCGTTATAGTCTAGTTCTATTACAAGTTCTAATATAACTAGTACATAATAATATTGCTCTATAAAATTGTTAACAGGTGCCTTTATTTATCTGATTAGCGTACTAAGGGTTCCAAACGAACTGCAATAGTAGTTTCGTTATAGCAGTGATGAACACTCAACTACAGGGCGATATTGTGATATATTGTGCATATTCAGATTGCTGCTATAGTACGTGTGCGTTAGTAGTCACAAAGACTTTACAATAGAGTGTTTTTGTGATGTAGTCTAATTTCAGATCACGCTAATAGAACGTAAGTGTACTATAATAGTTTAAAGATGCATATTATAATTGTATCGATAATCATATCACAAAGACACTATAATAGAGCAGAATTATTGTATTACAACTTTTTTGGTGCCAAGTAGTGCGCTTGTTAGTATTATAAATGGGTATCTATCACTATAATGACGCAAAAGTGGCACATACATGTAGATAAATGTTTCTATTAGATGACAGTTAAGTCCCAAAAAGGATTATTGGCTCGCTTTTACAACAATATTCAGACATTTTGATACGGAATTAATGCGACGTGCATTCTGCCCTAAAAACAAAAAAAATGGATTTAAAGAATTGGAAAAGATATAAACGCAGTGGAACTTATAGAAGAGAAGTGAATAGACGTTTTGAAAAAGCAGCTTCATCATCATCAAACAATCAAAGCAGTAATAGTAGCCAAAATCAAGTTGGAATCACAATTACAGGAAACGGTTCCGTACAAAATGTGTCTTACAAAGATATTATTTCAGAAGAGAGTCCTTACTCCAGCGATTTTTCTGAATCTTCAAGCAATGATTCAACTTTCGAAAAAGACCAACAATTTCGTGATGGCGTGAAAAATTGGGCCATTAATTATAATATTTCGCATGAAGCAACAAAAAGTTTAGTACGATTAATTAACAATAGAATACCAAATACATTACCTAACGATCCCCGAACGCTTCTTAAAACAGAGAAGACTGTTACAACTTATCCCGTGGGAACTGGACAGTACTGGCACAACGGTTTGACAAACACACTGGAACACTACCTACAAATGATACAAATTGATCGCAATCTATCCGTCATTTCACTGAACATAAACATAGACGGCCTGCCTGCTTTTAAAAGTTCAAAACTTCAATTATGGCCAATTTTATGCAACGTTTATGAAATACCAGAATTGCGACCCATTGTAATAGGAATTTATTCAGGCCATAATAAACCATCTGATTTAGATGGTTATCTAAGAATGTTTGTAGATGAAATGAAAAAACTACTAAAAGATGGCATATTAATCGTGATTAATGGAAAGGAAAAAATAGTAGGCGTCCAAATACGGGCCTTTATTTGTGACTCTCCAGCTCGGGCTATGATCAAGGGTAAGTTTAATTCTAGCACTATTGTTTTATTGCTAGCTAGCAGCGCCTCGCGGTTTCACTCGCGTAATCTCCGTTCCCGTGGAAATTCCGGGACAAAATATAGCCTATGTCACTCCCTGATGCAAATATTTATTTATTTATTTTATTATTTATGTACACACAGTAAAATACATTTAGATACAACATAATTATAATTTGAGTACAAAGCTACTGCTTATTTCTTAAGAAATTTCTTCCAGCAGACCTGCGAAAGGATAAATGAAAAATAAATGTATACAATAGTGTGTGAGAACAACAAGAGAAAATATCAATATGAAAAGACTTAGAACTAAAATATTAAATATACACCTACACGTATACCGCAAAAAATTAACATATACTTAAATAAATACATAAAGCTTAAATATATAAACAAATATATGTTTATAAATACTTACAGTTGAGAAGAAAGGTATTTATCTCTCTCTGATTCTCTTTTTTCTCTTAGATCTTATTTTTATAGTTCAGTTAGTCTTAGAAAGAAAGAAAATACGTTTATATATGGTAAACATGTCGAAAAGAAATAGAACTAACACAAAATAAAAGAACAAGTAGGGGAAAAATATGCGTCACATCTATTGTTGTTAAAAAACTGTTTTAAACCAAAAATTTGTGGATTAAAAAATAGTCACATCCACGCAAAATGGCCATCGCTCAGCATAATGCTGCGAGCCCATACGAAACAGAGCCCCAGCGCTGGTTTTCAGCGACAGCCAGCGCTGATGTGATGACGTCGACCGATGCAGCATGCAATGAAATAAGAATATACATATAAAAAATAAAATGAATACACAATACAATACATTCCGCTCCGCGAGCACACTCACAAGCACACGACGCCATCTGTTTGCAACTAAGCATTTTTTTTTTAAATTAATAAACATTTAATTTTAATTGATTTTGCAGGTGTGTGCAATTACAACGGGAAAGATGGGTGTCTAAAATGTACAGTAGAAGGAGAGTATTCGTACGAATCCAACACCGTTGTGTTCCCAAGAGTTGGATGCCCTAAAAGAAACGACGAAGATTTTCGAGCGAAAAAGTATGGGCAGCACCATAAAGCTGAATCACCTCTATTGGAACTGCCTATTGATATGGTAGAAGATTTTGTAGTAGGAGATGCGCTACATTTATTGGATTTAGGAATAATGAAACGTCTTCTTATTGGATGGAAAGATGGAAAATTTAAAAAAGATACTAAGTGGAGCAGCACGGATATTGGTATTGTCACAAATTTTTTACTTAACTGTAAAATGCCACGAGAAATCCACCGATCTGTCAGAGGACTCGAACATTTATGCTTTTGGAAGGGCTCAGAATATCGCACATTTTTGTACTATCTTGGATTCATAATCTTGAAATATACATTACATTCAGATGCTTATCAACATTTCTTATGCTTTTTTTGTGCAATTACGATTTGCTCCAACGAAAAATATTTCCATTTATTAGACCTAGCTGATTCGTTATTGAACAACTTCCTAGAATATTTTAGAGATATATATGGTGAGTGTTATATGACAAGCAACGTGCACAATTTATGTCACATAGTTGATGAAGTAAAAAAATTTGGAAAACTACAAGATTTTAGTGCATATCCATTTGAGAATCAGTTATATTCTCTAAAAAAAATGATAAGACATGGTAACAGACCTCTTGAACAAGCAGCTAAACGTATTAGTGAAAAAATTAATATAGAACTGCAGAACTTTAAGACAGACATCTTTGAAGCTCCGTTTTTAACTCACAACAAAAATGTGAGAATCCTTCATTTACAAAGTTTTATTTTGTGTCTACGTAAGGAAGACAAATGGTTTTTAGATAAAGAAAACCAAGTTATTGAAATTGAGTCTATAAAAAATGGAGACAATGGCATAATTATTTATGGAAATCGTGTTGAACCTATTGAGGACGTCTTTAAAACTCCAATAAAATCTTCATATTTGAACATATATAAATGCAAAACTAAGCACATGAACAAAATTCAAAGATTATTCAGAGTTGACGCAATAAACTGTAAACTTATCTCGATCTCTTACAACTCAACAACTTATTTTGTGCCATTATTACATACTGTATAATAAAGACATTTTAATAATTCCTAAGGTTATTTACGCAGATGGTAAATAAATAAAAATCTTTATTAATTAAATGGTTCTTTATTTTTAACTAAAAAAGAAAAACCTTTCATTTCTCATTCTTCTATCAGTCTTGATCTCACGTTAAAATCAACCCACATAATTAACTCAGCTTATACAATATCAGGTACCTAAATACTAAAAAATATGCCAAAACACAATGTATATGTTACAATATTCACTTCACAGGAATATTCAATTTAAAGCTAGTATAAAACAGGAGTCTTAGTTTTATTGCTATTAAACTAATGTTATTTTGTTATTCTCAAAATTTACTACAAATATATGTTTATTAAAACAGAAAAATATTATTATTTACTATTTATCCTTTTTTCTCCTTTCGTATACTTAGTTGAATTATATGTTATATTAAAACTATAGAAATAATCACAATCAAATACATAACCATTAACGATTACGATAAGTAACAAAATTATATAGCAACTTAAAAAAATCTTTCAAAAAAGAATATGACAGCAACACTTTTTCATTTTTTCATTTTTACACTTAATTCAATAAAATCTAGAAACTTGTCAGAAAAAGTTAAAATAGAAACTTTAAAACTTATTAAGAGGGTTTATACCTCGCGGATTGGCAACGTCGCATTTATAGAGGTATTTCGAGATTATTGCATTAAAAATCAAAGTACTATTTTTAAAACCATGCACTAGATCGTTGTATTTTTATTTACTTGTAAATATTAAAAGTAATTATAAAATACAACGATCTATTTCATGGTTCTAACAAAAATATGTAGTAATTTTATTTAAATTTAATGAACTAATCACAAAAAACCTCTACAAATGCGACGTTGCCAGCACGCGAGGGATATACCCTCTTAATAATGAGTTGTAATATAATTATATTATTATTCATTAAAGGTTGCACTGGTCTATTCACTGCAATGAGTCAGACTAGATGGTTTGAGACTAGGATGCAACCACAGCCTGAGCTGGTACTGCCAATTGACTATCTGTAGGGTTTGTTTGAATAGCAGGATCATTATCTTGCATGATAGTAGTTTTAGACCTCTTTCCTATTCCTTTGTCTTTACTTCTTTTTTTTGTAGCTGAGGCTCTCAACATTTTGGCAGCGTATCGTCTCTCAGAATTTCTCAAAATATTTTTAAAAAATGTTTCGCATTCCAATAATGTGAAAGTGTTATCGGAGTGATGAATGACTTCAAAAAACAAGTTAATTACCCGGGCGTGAGCTTTGAAACAATTTTTTTTTATTTCAGGTTTTTTAGAGCCACCTGCCCATGAGCATTCTGTCATCAATCGACGAGTAAACATGACTTCTATTAGTGCAAAACAATTGTTAAGACCGTTACCCTTTCCAGAGCCACAAACCAAAGATAATTTATCTTTGAAGATGTCTACTGATTCTTTATTTTTTAATTCATCATTAAAGTTTTGAAGTTCGTCAATATTATCGATTTTTTTGAACCCTATTTGACTGTTTAATTTTTGTTGTTGGCTCTGTCTGAGAAATGCATCGATTTGTGTACTAACTTGAGATAATTGATACATAATTTTTTCTTGCGAGCTTTCAATATTTTCCAAACGTTTGAGAACAGTTTCCTCAAAGTTTGATTTTAGTGGTGGATTTTGGCTAAGTAAATATAACGTTTCTGACGCTGTGTCCTGTCCCACGATGAATGGAGTTTCTGAGGTTATAAAAGTTGAGCTTTCTGCTGGATTCTCTGTAGTATTGATAGGCACGCAAACTTCAGGGTATTGGGCCGGTTCTATCTCAAGTTCGGGAAACGTTGCCAACGGTGAAATATTTTCTTTGTTCTAAAAAAAAGTGAAAAACAATTTAAGAACGTTTACACCACGTGGGCTGGCAACGTGGCAGTTGTAGAGGTTTTTCGTGATTAAATTTTATAAAACTTTCATCCATGCACTAGACTACTTTGATTTAAATTTAATAAAATAATCACAAAGTACCTCTAAAAATTCGATGTTGCTAGCCCGAGTGGGATAAACGCTCTTAATACAACTGCTAAATAGAAAATGTTACATAATATATACCTACTTAGTAAATAGTTTTATATTAAACTATGTAGCTGTTGCCCGCAGCTTCGTTCACGTGGGAAAAAAAAATATCCTATGTCCCTCTACAGGATATAATCTATCTCCTTGCCAAATTTCATTACGACCCGTTCAGCCGTTTAGTCGTGAAAAGGTAACAAAAAAACAAAACATACAACAAACAAACAGAGTTACTTTCGCATTTATAATATGTATGACGTATGGATTAAACAGTCAATTTTTTAATCCAGTGTATAAGCTTCCTCCATACCAGCATTCAAATCGATTTACCCGTTACGACGATGAGTGAAAGAAAAAACTCACAAATATGACAAGGGGCAGCAATTACACTAAACCTACTTTGGGGTTAGGAAAAAAAAATGTTTTAATTAAATAATGTTTAAAATATTACCGTGATGTACTGCACCGCCAATTCGTTCAGATCAACGTCAATATGACGTCGTTTCTTTGGCAATCGCTCTTCCTCAGTATCGCTTTCACGCTGCATACGGACCATTTCTATTTGCGCTTGATCGTAGGTCAAGTTGTATCTTTTTAGTTGACATGGCGTACTAATCCAATCATCACCAGGTTGTGAGTTTTCATTTTTTTGTAGTTTTTTAGAGCCTTTTCTTGGCCATAGCAATAAACTCTCATTTTCCCAGGCACTCGGTACACAGGTTAGAAAAGTTTTGCCTCTTTCAAGCGTCTGCACTATTTTGAACGGCATCTGAAATAAATGTTTATCTTTAAATAGTTTGAATTTAAAACAAATAGGTTAACACCTTACATTTACCATTTATTTAAATAATTAGGTACCTTTTGGCTTAGTTCAGGAAGCAAAGTAGCGAATTTTTCTTAATTTTATTCTGATATCGAATTATTTAAAACGAGCACTACCTATCCTGAGTGCGAATCAGCGCGTTCTAACGTGTATTTCCGAGCGGAGGACCGAGGATTAGCGGTGCGGGGCGCAAGGTGGGAACGCTTGAGCGAGCGAGATAGTGCGGGGAATCCCCTGAAAGACATTAATGTTTAGGTATGGCGCTGGAATTGCTGGGCTTACTGTGTGAACAAAATTTCTAGATTGTATGATCAGAGTTGCTTTATAAAAATATTTTTTTATGTATGAGAATGTTATTTAATTGCAAAGCCGACATTCATCGGAAGGATAATGGTCATAAATTGCCATAAAATCGCAACCCCGACACCAGAAAAATAATTCATTTAACAATTGGGCCATATTTCTTTTATATATGGTGAAGTGACTCGGTAAAGATGAATTAGTATATAATCCACAGTTAACACAGTTTTCACTCAATATAAAATGAGTGATTTTCCACGGCCATTCCGCTGCTGTAAGCAGCATGAAATCGTCTCGACTAAGAAATTTATCGATATCCATGTTGGCGTCCATTAAGTACACTGAAAAAACACAATGTTGACTGTTTATATTTATAAAGGTATTGCTTCTAAAGTTCAGTGATGCTACTAGATACATACATAGGCACTTCATATAAAGAAATATAAACACTAGGTAGGTAAGTAAAACTTGATAAATAACGACGCAAGTTCTTCCCGAAGAAAAAAAACTGGTTACATGGTTAATAAATTCACACTATTCGTCGGAGTATACAGTTTATAATTAAGTTTTTTTTTTCATTACCTATGGTCTTCAGAAAAATAGTAAAAAAAAAAACACTGAGTATTATATATTCAGTCATGCTCACACAGAACCCCAATTTTAGGTTGAATCCACGATGACTGACAGTGAAAAAATTATCATGGCAAGTACTATAATGGCTCTTAGAATATCGAAATCACTTTACATGATAAATATTTTAGTAAAAGCACAACAATTCGAGGGGGCACTTTAAATTCATGGTAAACCTACCCCTAGTTTATCAGTAAAGCTGCAGTCGCACATCATTTCCACCGTAATATATTAATATTATAATAACAAAATAAAATCTTACTCACCTCAGATTGCTTGTATCCTTTTGTAAAATTATTTTAATTATTTTTTGCACTCTGCACTATCACGAATGTAAAATGTGAGGTAAAGGAAACTAAACTCTTGTATAGTATGAAAAAGTACTATAAAAGGTCCTACAGTAGCCAGTACATCATTATTTTGAGACCTGCATCACTGTTACATAGTTTTTATTGGACTGTTTCGTCATTTGGAACACTGCAATAAAATTATTTTGTCACTGAACAGAGATATAAATGCGCCACTTCCGAACAAAAGATACGTTCTTTGAGGTTTTATAGGACCAAAGACAGTTTTTTACAAAACGTTCTATGGTTTTTTATAGTACTAGTTTTTGTTGCTTGGGCAGCTCTGTTCTAGAAATTATTAACGTTTCTGTGCGTTATAGAACATACTTACAATTAATTGTGAAGTCAATATAACGTCGACAAATACGTTTATGAAAGAATTAAGTCTATAGAATGATCTCACAGAAAATGTACAATATTATTGAACAATAAAATCAGCTTATTATGTTTGTTTATCAGTTAGTTCAAACCATAATTATGGCTACTGCTCAACTTCCACAAGAAAAAGACCAAACAACTGGAGATTTTAGTAAAAGCCTACAGTAAACCTATGGTTTTAATATTGATATGGTCAAACCAGATAAACGCTATGTATTGGTTGGTTGTATTAGGTTCAAACTATTCAACATAGTAACCTTAAGTCATGCAGGTTTTATTAAATGTATATCAAAGCCAGTTTGATGGCATAGCTAATGAAAGGCAACAAATCCGATTTCATTACATTTTAAAGTTGCTTACTTTTTGTTATAACCTTACATATTTCAATCAACTAACTCAGCCTATCGCAGTCCACTGCTTTACATAGGCCTTCCCAGGCTGTGCCACAACACCCTGTCCTCCACATTCTGCACCCAGTCCTTACCTGCTCGAATATGAATATAAACAAAACAATCCAAAAGTAAAATGATTAAAATAAGCCACAGTAGCCAAGAAACCCGTCCCAACAAACGGTGCTCATTAACAAACGTGATTAAATTTAAAAAAAAATATTGTAACAAAAACTCAATTTACAAAAACACTATGTTCGATAACAACTGCATTAGTATAAACTGTGTCGCAGTCATTAACACCCACCTCCACATACTAGGGGCATCGATTAGCACCATTCATACATAATACTCATACTGTCCTATGCAATTATTTAATACAAACGAAAATTTAAATAATATATAACTAAAATCTTAATGTATTCTCATTCTAGCCAAATTTGATGTACTACTGGGCTCATATGGAGGCGCCGGCGCTACAACCAGTCACACCAGGCAGACTACACACAACTGTCTGGCCACCTGACAAGGACTCACCCTTCTTCACGCAGGACAACCAACGGGATTTAGAAAACAATAAGTTCTTTAGCCAAAACAATAATGAAGAAATAAGTGACATTGACGAAGCTAAAGTAGTAATATCTCAACTAAAGAAAAAACTTCAAGAGCTAGAATATCAAATAGAGAAATATAGAATAAACACACAAATTGAATCACTCAATAAGAACTTAGAGAAACGTTATGATTCCATCAATGAATATAATTTTTTCAAAACCAGAACAGAATTATCAAGCAAAGAAGTACAGACTTCAAGTTTTGCCAGTGAACTAAATAAGCTATCAAATAAACCTGTGATAAACATACCTGAATATGACCCACTAAGAACAAATGTAAATATTGATAAAACATTAGATTTAAGTAGTTTAGAACATAAAAGTGAGATGGCTATTACAAGTAAACCTGATGTCAGATCTGAAAAAATAGTAAATTATTGTAAGTTGAATAAAAGTAGAGATTGTAATAAAAGTTATCGTAAAGATGATCTATCAGAGCTCAACACTACGGAAGATATGAAGAAGGATATCGATCAATACCTTCACAGTGTTAACCAAAGCAGTGCTTGTTCATCAGATGCATCATTTCGCAGCACCTTTGAGTCCACTGATTTAATTACGTATAATGAAAACAGTTTCATAGACTTAGATAAACATGGAGAACCCCTAGTGTTAGGGAATGCAAACAACATTCATTGTCCACATACACAAGTTTTGTACACAACAGTTGAAAAGCAACCAATATCAACTAGTCAGTCATCACTGGGACATTCAAGTACTATCTCTTTGGACCATGACAATCTGAGCAGTGTAGCTGATTCAGATGATAAAACATGTTTATCAATATCTGACAGGTCCCCAGAACTGACCCTATCTGCGAAATCTGTACAGACCACAGAGACGAGTGTGCTAGCGCAAGTCTCGCCCGTCAGAGCTAGCCAACCTCGTCAAATTGGACCTTTCCAACCTCCCCCTTTACCAGGAATGCCTCCTCCTCCACCTCCGATGCCAGGAACACCTCCCGCTTCACCTGAGTTGGACTCGTCTTGCTCTCAATTACCAGAATCAACGGAACCACAGTTTACGTCTGTAACAAGCCCATCACCACCTGCGACAGTGCCCTGTATGGGCCCACCTCCTCCACCAATGCCCGAAATAAGCCCCTCACCGCCACCAATACATCCTCTGCCCCCCATGCCCGAACTAGGTCCTCCGCCCCCTCCAATGCCAGTGATGGTTCCACCACCCCCGCCAATGCCCGAATTGGGTCCTCCACCTCCTCCAATGCCCGGGATGGGTCCTCCACCCCCTCCAATGCCCGAAATGGGTCCTCCACCCCCTCCAATGCCTGCAATGGGTCCTCCACCCCCTCCAATGCCTGGAATGGGTCCTCCTCCTCCACCAATGCCTGGAATGGGACCCCCGCCACCACCGATGCCCGGCATGGGGCCCCCTCCTCCACCGATGCCAGGCATGGGTCCGACCCCACCTCCTCTGCCAGGTATGGGTGCCCCACCACCTCCCGGTATGCCCGGGATAGGCCCCCCTCCTCCCCCGCCGCCCCTGTCTAGCGGACCTGTACCTTTCCCAGCGCCGCCTGTCGGAGGATGGAATGTTCAAAGAGCAAGTAAGTAGCGGCTGCTTCTATAAAACCGATTTCATTTAAAAAATGCAACCCTTTATTCATAAACAAATTTTCGATAAATTGGTGTTGGTCTGCTTTTCATTAACTTAATTTGCATGAAAAAGACTACAAAAATAGCTGTATTTCTAAGATAACTGGTTATGAATAGGGGGTAAGGATTTACCACGATTGTGAATAACATTATGCTTGTTTTAGCTTTAAGAAAAACTCCAGTGAAACCTGCTGCACCCATGAAACCATTGTATTGGACGCGAATACTAGCAGTTCCGCCAGCGCCTGCCGCCCAGGCAGAGTCAGTTACAAGCAATTTTAAACCCTTGTGGTTGGAAATAGAAGAAGCCAACCTAGATAATATTGAAGAATTTACTGATCTGTTCTCAAGACAAGTTATCAAGGCACCAGTCAAGAAAAAGGTCGAAGTTAAGACGAAGATTCAACCGATCAAAATATTGGACAGCAAGAGATCGCAAAACGTCGGCATCCTTGCACAAAGCTTACATGTTGAGTTCTCAGAGATTGAGAATGCAATTTACAATTTTGATACGTCGGTAGTTAGTTTAGAAGCGTTGAATCAGATTTACGAATTGGTTAGTAGGTTTGTTATTCAATTTGGACATTTGTAAAGATTTCACATCGATTTATAAATCTAAATCGTTGTTATTTTCATTCAGTATTTTTTTAATTCCAGCGAGCCACTGACGAGGAGCTATCAATGATTAAAGAACATCTAAAGAGCAAACCTGAAATACCTCTAGACAGACCTGAAGCATTTCTACAGGATTTATCTGGTATACCAAATTTCGCGGAACGAATATCCTGTTTTATGTTCCAAGCAGAGTTTGAAGACGCGGTTAGCACAACAATGCACAAACTAGATAATTTGAAACATACCTGTGAGGTAAGAAAACTTGATGTTTTAATTTTTTAACTTATAAAAAAAGCAATGGAGTTTGTGGAGCGCCATCTCCGTACCAGTGTGACAGTCTGAAACTCGATGTCCGATGTGTCATAATAATGTCCAGATAAGATACCTACTGTTGAACTGATATTATTTTTTCTCCTTTATTTCATTTATAAACTTATAAATTAAATTTTAATTACAAAAAAAAAAAAGTAACGTACTGGTATTGGGAACAGGGTCAGGGCCCCGACAAAGGAACCTTGCTAACAATGCGAGCCCCTAATCCACCTGCCCAACTAGAACCTTCTCAGGTGTTGGTCGAGGGTCTTAGCCATCAAGCCATTGGCTGTAACGACTATCGGCACAATGACCTCGGAGTCCACATGTCGACAACCTCACGAGCCAAATCAAGACGTTTTATCTATCTCGGTCCCAGTTTCGTTTCCCGTCATGGTCAGGAACGTTATTTAATCAATCATTGCGGGCCATTCTACTTGATCGACCTCCACTTTATCAGGCTTATTGGATTGGCTACAATAGTCCTCTCAGTGATGATAAATTGATCCCAGTACAGTGTGAAATTTCCATTTTATTGTTAGATGCTTTATTGTTTTCCAGTTTCTGACAACCAGTGAATCTCTGAAGCGATTGTTTGCTATAATCCTGACTCTCGGCAACTATATGAATGGTGGGAATGGTCAGAGAGGACAAGCTGATGGGTTCGGTCTTGAGATTCTTTCGAAACTGAAGGATGTCAAGGTAAGCATTCCTGATTTATCAAACCTTCAACCTTCAATAAAAACTATGTCTACTAGAAGACAGCTTACAAAACAGACCTAGCATGCATTAGGTTTGAGAGGGTACTAGTGTCTACTTATAGTCCTTTAGACTTACAATTAGATTGATGATACTTTAAATCAGAAACGTCAGCAATTTATTTATTTCAAACTTTTTTGTGTGTCGATAAAATGTAGCCTATGTCTTTCCCCTTCGGGTTCAAACTAAACCCATACTAAAATTTGGTCAAAATCTATTCAGTCGTTTCGGAGATTAGTCGGAACAGATAGACAGACAAATTTTAAAAATACAGACGAATTGATAACCTCCTCCTTTTTTTGAAGTCGGTTAAAAATTTACTTTTTTATAAGAATAGGATATACTTGCACATAATAATAAGCTAAAAATATAAGCTGTTATTTCGACAGTACAAACAGAAAATACAATTTCATTTATTTGTATAGATATATTCCTACTGCCACAATCTAAGTGGACCTTTATCATGCACCATATATTGATAGCAGTCATTATAATTTTATAAATAACTTTTACATGTGAATGTGTTATCACCACGATACATATTTTACTATACTGCGACTTAGCTCATGTATGGTAAAACGCATTTTTTTTTTAAATATCCATATTTAAACTAACAATTCTTGCGTTAATACTTTTACAACTTGTAGCTAGTTACAAAAAAAAAAACATGTCTAATATTTTATTGGGGGTGTGTATGTTCTGGCTAATACCCCTAACGGCTGGACCGTTTTTGACGGGACTTTCACTGGCAGATGGCTGATGTTATATATAGCAAGGTGGCACGTTCCTGCGATAATTCCCAACATCCACGCGAGCACAGCGATTAATCAATAAATGTCGATGTTATGTCTATTCGTAAAAATAGTTCGAAGTAAGGGCGTCATCATCATCCTCATTTCAGCCGAAAAACCTCGACTGCTGGACATAGTCCTCCCTGTCTGGACATAGAGGGGGGTGGGAGTCGCAGTCTGGTGGTAAAACGCTGCTGCCTATTCTCTAGTTAAAGTCCCTAAGCCGCCACTTACGGCATCCACGTTACGTCCGACACCACGAGGGAGGGAAAGTAAGGGCGTGCCGATTATTAATTATTTCTTGTTATTGGTATTGTCCGCAGTCAAAACAGTCGAACGTGACGCTCCTCCACTTCATAGTGCGCACGTACATGCGGTCGAGCGGCGGCGCACTGTCGGAGGGCTGCACGCTGCCCGTGCCCGAGCCGGGCGACGTCGCCCGCGCCGCTACCCTAGACTTCGCAGACGTGGCCACGCATCTTACCACGCTTAGGAACCAACTTGATGGTAAGCCGTGATACCGATGATTTTTTTTTTTAGGAATGTCATCTGCCTTTGAGGTTGTCGGCTGCTGCTGGACTTGCCTGTGGCTACCTTAATAAATGAAGGTTTCCAACCAGGGCTTAAAACTAGAGCGACTACTAGCTAAGGGCGTCCTCTGTGGGGTACGGATCTCGGCTTAAGGCATCGCTGGTAGAGAGCAGTTAGGAAAACGTCGGAAGATTTTTTTTAAAGCGTCGAATGCTTCATTGCTTGCATTCATATTTTATGACAAACCTTTCTTACAGTGACAATTAATATGTAATGCTTTTATAAATAGAAATATTTTATTACTCAATTACAGCTTGCAAAGATAAAATGAAGAAAGTTATAGAGACCGACGTTCAAACACGTAATCTCAACGAAGACTCCCCGACTGACGAGGGGAAGAGAAGGCTAGAGGTGTTCAAAGACAAAATGACCGTATTCCTAAACGCAGCTGAAGAGAAACTAAAGACTGAAGACGAAAATTTAGACGAATGCCGTACGAAATTCATCGCGACTGTGAAGTTTTACCAGTATACTCCTAAATGCGGCAAATTGGAAGACTGTGAACCGAAAGAATTTTTTTCACTGTGGACTTCATTTTGTAGCGATTTCAAAGATATTTATAAGAAAGAAGAACAAATTGCGATTAAAGAAAAGTGAGTATTGCTGATTTTCATTCAGCGATTTTTATTTATCGTGTCACATTACTTTTCGACATCCAATTTCTACTAGGAGCGACATGCTTTATACACTAAATCTAAAACGGCATTGTTTCAGGTTAAAAGAAGCCAAAAAACTGCAAGAAGAACGGAAACCTATCACTCAGCCTAAAAAGGAAGGCGGCTTGAAGGCGCGATTACAGAAGCTGTCTAGTACAAAAAAATAATACTTCGACCTAATTCGCTTCTAATGCACAAAGGATGTATTCATATTTATTTTCATTCCAAACATAACATTCCACTCAAATATAATAACAAGACACTAACAACACCTTGTAGGTACATTCCTTTAATAAAATTTTATTTTTGTAATGTAAGTTGAGTTTTGTGTAAAGTAATGTATTATTGGCCTAACTTTCAACTCAAGCTAGTTATTACCATATTATATCTGAAAGCATAGATACTTTTTTTATGTAACACGTTCACTAAAGCCTAATCTAATAGTTTACACTCATAATGCATCTATTCCTATAATGATACAAGCTTGCCAAGACATACAAAGTTGATTGAATTTAAAAGGTTGCAGGGAATTAAGACAATATAAAATCTGTGTGACCTGTTACATAATCTCTAAACAATGAATTTTAATGCAGTTTTCACCATTATTTAGAACAATAATTCTGGAAAGTTTATATGTTTTATAATATAAATTAATATTTAACTTTAATATAGAACAGAAATCTCGATATAATGACGTGTCGCCATTGCATCAGTGCGCAGCAAGGGCGGGTCACTAATGTTATACATAATATTATATACTGTATAGTTATTGTACAAGAGTTACTGTGAGGAAACACCTAAAAATTATTAATTGGTGGCTGGTTTCCTAAAAATCGTAATAAATTGGTACCAAAAAAAAATGTATCATTCAGAATATCATGAATAGAGATCGGATATTCAGGTGCATATTCACCTAAAGTTGAAATGGAATCCATGTTTTGAGTGTTGTTTTTACTAACACATACCACCCTACACACATATGTATTTGCATCTGGGGTTAAACATTAATCCACACTAATATTATAAATGCAAAAGTAACTCTGTCTGTCGGTCTGTCTGTCTGTCTGTCTCTCTCGCTTTCCTGCTAAAACTTCTGAACCGATTTAAATTAAATTTGGTACACAGATAGTTTAGAGCCTGAGAAAGGACATAGGCTACTTTTTATCCCGGTAGTATGTTCCCGCGGGATAATTTCCGACCTCCACGCGGGCGAAGCTGCTGGCAAAAGCTAGTTTTAAATAAAAATCATCCAAGAAACTCGGTTTTATTAAAAAAATACGTAGCAGCTTCCATGCTTTCACAGCTAAATAGTAACATTAGGTAAATATGCATCCAAATAGCTGATCACTGATCATGAAGTATTCCTGCACATATGTAATTGTACCTGATATACTGTTTTTTAATGCATTTTATTAATTTAAATGCCTGATTATGTGCATAGTTATTCATCTAAAAATGGTGCTGTAACAATTGTTGTATCTGTAAATATTATTATTTAAACAATATAAAACTCAAATATTATTAATAAAAGCTTTTATTACATGTAATCTAAACATTTTTGTCTCCATATTTTATGGAACTTCTTATCAATTTTCCTGTTGGTGATAGTGTCACTAAGTTTGAGTAGAGCATTTTTCAGAGCATGCCATTGCATAAGACTCAAATGGCTAGTAAGGGATTTACTATCAGATTCATTTCTGAACTTTTCCTCTCTTTCAATAAACATCTTTAAAGAGCTAGAATTTGTTATTTTCTCATGAGAATGTTCTATCACTGTGACAGCAGGCGGAGGAGTTGGTTTGTTGTCCTTTGTATTATTTTTATTAGAGTTGAGAAGAACTTTGAAACTTTCTCTAGATAACACTATACCATGATCTATTTTTGATACAGCTGGCACTGATAATGGGATCTCATGCCTTTTTTCCATCAACGACAATGGTTTAATAACTCTATCTATCTCTTCCTCATCTGATTCAGCTTGATCTTCATTAATTTGGTTTACATAGCCAAGTATATTATCAAACAGATCATTATCATCATCATCAGTCAGTGTATTATCAATGTCAATATATTTCTTTTGAGCCCAATCAAATCTACCAAAGTCATCAATATGCTTCAGGTCCAACCATTGTTCAAAGTCTTCGGGTAGCTTATAATTGTCAGGTAGAAAATTGAGGCCTTTCAGTTGTAATTTCATTAAATAGGGATACAGGTTGGAGTACCAGGTGATAGTATGCTGCAGAAGTACCATGCTCATAGACCACAGTCTACTCAAAAGGGCATATGGTAACAAGCTCATCCAGTGGCTCTCACCTCTCTTTATTCTATTCAAATAAAACACTGCGGCCTGTTTTGAGCAAATGCAAGCCCTCAACATTATCTTGGCAAATGCCATAATTCTTAACAAAACGTATTCCAGCATCTGCCTCGTTGGTAAATAAAGATCGTCATCATTCTCTGATGGCAGAGCTAGTGAAAAGTTTTCAATATCTTTCAAGAGGTTTAAAGCCAGGTACTTCTTCAGAGCTGTGTTTACTTTTCTTAAATTCCTGTAGCCTATATCATTGCGGAATTTCTGATCGTATTTATATAAAAATCTTGAACAAATAGCACTTTCTTTGTGCAGAGGTGATTGCTTTGACAACACTTTGATGATGTTATTAAATATATGTTTTAATGCTGATACATCTGGAAAAGTAAAAAGAATTTGGGGCATTTCATTAGGCTACGTGTGGTCCTGCAAAAGAGTTTAGTGGGATTTTTGTTTACACATGTTCTGCATCACAAACTAATTCAGTGGAGCTAATTAAACAGTTAATAAATAAATAAAAATGATGATGATCCACTCCAACTAAACAAGAAGTCAAGAACAAGGATAGGCAGATGTATTTTTTGTGGTACTTATTTACACCGAGTGAAGTTTGGTTAAATGGAATTGTAAACAACGAATGCCGCTTACCAAATTTGGTTACACATAAAAACATATTCACTGGTGGTGGTAAGAGAGTAGCATTGTTCCATGGTTCTAACATTATAGAATCATAAAACTCATGCGAAAATCTTAAATTTTATTGGACACTGAAATTCCATATAACCTTAAAACTTGTAAATCGTCTATTTTGACGTCTCATGTCAGATAACAGCTGTTATGAGTTACATTACATACTCTGTGGTCGGGAATAAATTAACTCAATCATGGAATTCGTAAGTACCACGCATTTTTTCCTTCGAAAAATAGATTCAAAAATTCCAAGACCTCTCTCTAGTCTCTACTATTCTGCGCTGGGCCCGAATGGTAAATTACCTGCAATCCACTCCGTCTTGCAGAGGCTCATAGCCTAAAAGTTGGAACTTATGAGGCTGATGCACATTGATATTAATGGTCCGATGTGGTGTAAAGATGCATCCAGGGTTCCAGGCTCACCACTAATATGTGCGATGAGTATTTTTTTTGTAAGATAAATTCTTATCGAATTGCTATTATTCATACAAATAATTACACCAGCTACACTACGCGTGGATTTTCCCTTTTATTTATGGGGAGTACACATTATTTTTATTATGTCTATTCCCACTATTCCCATGATGGTTATAATTTATTTTGTATTTTTTATTACATCAACACTGACCTAAAAAAGTTTTCTGAGATTTACCGGCAACCGAATACCTAGCAATAGCATTAGGAAATATTATTTTTGGAATAAAAATAAGTTAGTATCAAATCTTAGTATTATTTCGTTGTGAACAGAAGATACTGTGTAGGAAGCAAAGTATTCATTTAATAATATACTGTTTTAGATAAGCTGTGTTAACTACAATATGCCTAAACACAAGAAGCAAGAAAGCTCCAGCAGTTCTGATAGTGATGATGGACCTGTCGACGTAAGTTTTCTAATTCCATAAGATTTGTAAATCTTGCTAGATAATACTGAATACATTCTAAAGTTTCTAGAAATTAGTTGCATCCATGTTTCTAATACACGTGTAAATGCAAATGGCCAACAAGCAGCAGGTTAAAACTAAGCGACTTTCATTACCTTGTGTGGTTTTAAGTTTTTATTTTCCCTTGTTAGCAAAACGAGTGCCCATGAAAACTACTCAATTACCCACTATGTCGTTTTCATGGCCATCGGTTTTAAATTATGTCCATTAACTCCACACAGTGTGTCTTGCACTGCCTACTTAAATCATAAATTCAAAATATTATATTTGTGAATAAAATATGAATAACAAAATAATAAATCTTTTTTGGATGTTCCAGTCCAACATTAATTGTGGTTAATGTAAAAACTGTAATTGCAGTACTTATCTATTTTTATCTCTGAAGTTTACACATCTGTTGCCAACTTGGTTTATTGAGTTATTTTTCAAAAAAGTGTTTACTCCACTGCACGCGTAGCATGACCGCCATAGAAACGGAATTTGTTGACGGAAGAGAAGACAAAACGATAGATTGTGTCGTAGAAAAATTGTGTAAAACTGAAAAGAAGAGATGTTTCTATTCTTCAGTTGACAAAAATACGATGGTATGATGACTATTTTTCTGATGAGGTAGAAACATTTTTACAGAACACATAAGGAACTTTATTTGTTCTTGGTAGAATAGATATAGAATTGGTCATGCTACGCCAGCTGGTATATTTATTCCTCTCTTATTTAACTTCAATCAAAAATAAAAATCAGTCAATTTACTTGGAAAAACAGTGCCTGCATTTCATAAGGAATCATACTTCTACTGGATAAATTGTACTAGGGTCATTTTCAGAAAATCTGTACAATGTTGAAAATATGCCGTTTTTATTTTTTTTTCATTGTAAATAGTTTTTATTATTATATTTACAATGGATAGTCTTTTTGCTATTTGAAAATACTAATAGAACCTCTTAATCAGGATTATTTACTGAAATATAACTAATTAACTGAACCTGGGGAACAAAATTTATTCCATTCCGCAACTAATAACTTTTGGATTTAATCAACTAGTATAATTCGTTAACGATCTTTTGTACTTCAATATAAAATAGATAAAAATAAAATTAACACTAGCAAATATACATAATCATCATTTTAATTTCCATTACGTTACTCTTTGTACTAAATTATTTAAATACTTTTCAATATGTTTCTCAATAAGGACACAAGATAGGAACTCTTTTTTTAATTACATTCATCAAATTATCACACTCTAAATTACAAAATCTACTAACAATTAGTTAGCATTTCGCTCTAAAAATAATATTTTAGAGAAAATATAAAATAGGACAGTCACGGAATAGACTGTTCCTATAACGGAATAGAATCCTTAAGACCATTGCACATTAACAAACATATGAAATCATTTTATTTATATTTTCAAATCTTCTCTTCTAATATAGATATTCAAGTAAAATTTATGTAACTGAATGCTCTTAGCATGGCCAAATTTTAGTAAGGAGTCATTAAAAAAATTAATGAAATTTTTTATTACAATTTCAGAGTCTATCCTATAGTAAAATTTGTTTATAATGATGGCACGAGGCTTGTGTCCTGCGGCAGTTTCGACATCACCAATAAATAAAATCATTGATACATAGTAACAAGTTATAGTTGACTATTGTTGACAAAACTGGCGTAAGAATGTAAAAAAATAATTTAGGTATGTTTAATATAATGTATCATCTTCCTAAGAATTCCATTCAGAAACTTTTCAATTCCATTTCTACGTTACCTGCGTTTTGGTTACGGAACGGAAGTATCGGAACCCTTACCTGAAACTCTTTTGTTTTAATTATTTCAACGTTACACATCAAATCAACAAGCTTCAAAGCAAATTAAATTCACTGAAAGCTAATATAGTATTTAAAATAATTTGCAAGAAAGAAACTTGTAAACTTACCTTGAAATTGGTTGCGGCTCTGGAAGATCAAAATCGGACCACTACTGAGGTGTGTGTTGTTAGTCCGCCGGTCGCCGTCAAAAATGCAGAATTACTTGTCGGGACCCGTTGAATGTATTAAAAATGTTGACGACCGAAAATAAATATTAATTAATGGTCGTTTTGTTTGCATTATCTCGCAAAAATTACGGTTTCGGAAGGGAATTTTCCACTTTAACCGAATTGTGTCCTCACAAAAATAAAATTATTTAAATGTTTTGTGGGAAGTTAGGCTATTTTTGTAATTGTACAACAAATTGTGCATAACTATACTTTCCAAAAAATCATACACTTTATTATATATAAGTCAACAAAATACATTAAAGTTACGTTATTTTACTGAAACTGGTAGTAGGACAGCGCTAAAATGGGTACCTCCTATCAACATTTTTGAAAATTAAGGTATTAAGAGAGAGGGTGTTTTTTAACAGCAACATTATACAATACTGCAAAAAACTAACCACAGATCCTAATTTTAAGTGTTGTTTTTCTAAAACGCAGTTATTTTTCATTTAAAAAAATACTAAAGTGGTGGGACACGTCCGAAACACGATGTACAGTTTTTGTGAAAATGACCCACTAGTATGTCTATAAAGGTAGATGTCCTTCAAATAAATTGTTTTATTATTTACAGAGAAATCCTCCCGCAGAAAAGAAAGCCAAAATGGGCAGCAGAACAGAAGATAAAGAGCCAACTTGGGTTATACAAGGAAAGAAATTACTTAAAATCAGGGAGTTCAAAGGAAAGGTATATGTAGATATAAGAGAGTTCTATGAAAAGAATGGTGAACTGTTACCAGGCAAGAAGGGCATTAGCATGACACCTGAACAGTGGAAAAAACTGATGTCATTGAGTGATGAAGTTAACGAAACGCTTAGTACCATAGGCTAAGAGCAAATATATTTATTGTTGTTCCTTGTAATAAAAATGTGAGTTATCATAAAACAGTGGCTTGTTTTAATTTATTTGTAGTTGCATGCTATTTTAGAATTAATACAGGGCTATCTTCTTCATACTGATTGTTTATTTTATGCATGTTAGTGAGAATGAGTGTGTTCTATTTTATTAGGTAGAAATCATTAGTAGTGTATTGGCTTTCAATGTGATCAAGTTGAATAGAAGATATAAATAACTGGAGTGGATACTGATTTACTATTTATTTAAATTTTTCTGCAGTTTGTAAAACAACATTTTGTTTTACATTAGTGTGACTGACACTGGCAGGCTGATGGTATCAGGGATTTTAATTTTGATAACTTAAAAAATTAGTTGCATATTTGTTGAAATTAGTCACCAAATATCAGAATTAGTTGGTCATTGGTTCAAAAGTTATAAGGGTTTATAGGTGGCCGATCTGGAGAGAGCTTACCCCAGTATGACCCATTTGAATCTCAAAAGTTAGGGCACCTGGTGAAGATCTGTTATCTCCCAAAATTAGTCAGAATTTGTCGCCAAATATCAGAATCTGTTGGTCACTGGTTGAAAAGTTATAGGCGTTTCTAGGTGGCCGACCTGGAATGAATTTCCCCAGCCTGGCCACATTTATTTCTCAAAAACTCTGACAGTAGCAGAGATCTTTTTTCTCCCAAATTTAGTCGCAATCTTTCGCCAAGTCACAGATTTAGTTAGGTCTTAGTTTAGAAGACATAATGAGTTCAATTTTTAAGATATAGTCCACGTAGGTGCGTCCAGTATAGGCCACGTCGGGGTAAGATTCTCCAGATTCAGATCCTTTTGTTTACCTTAAAAAAAAGTGGTTCAGTTTTCTAAATAGCTAGAAAGTGACTGGTATTTATTAGTTATAGGTCGGGAGTGTATCTTTCGAGACATATGGTTGCATATGTCCCCTAATTTACAGATGACAACAGTTAACCTTATTTTTTTGTTTTTTTTTTATCTATTACTTTTTTTTTACTACTACAAATTTTTTTTGTGACCCACTTTTGGGCAAAGGCCTCCCCAGTTTCCTTCCAAAGCTGTATTTATACGTCTCTGGCTATGTTGGCTTCGCAATCACAATTATATTGTCACATCGCTTTCAACTTAACCTTTTTTAGGGGATAAAAAAATAAACACAAATTAAATAAAGTTCTTTATTGACAAGACAAGACTTGAAATGTAGATGAGGCAGAGTCGCTTAACAGTTCCTACCCTTTGGTTTAAAACCTCTAGGTGTACGTAATAACTATAAAAATAAAACAGGTACAATATTGAGCAACCCCCACTTTAAATACCCAAAGATGCTTTAGGGCGAAAACATTATAATTTATATCATGCTGTTTTGTGCTTTTAGTGTAAGTTGCGATGTTTCTGCGTGACTTTTCAGAGCACTGTACAATTTGTTACCCCAACCCTGTGAACTTTAAATAGTGATGTTATTGTATGTTGATGATAGTAGACTCATTGATGCCCTAAAGCTATGATGGTACATACTCGTACTGCTTGAAACGAATAAATAATCGAATATTTACTAGACAGAAGGAAACTAAACCTGCTAAATCCATCACAAAACATTGCAAAATACTCATACATTGTTTCACAAATAAATAAAACTAACAATATTGTATATAAAGGAGGAACGCGTATATCAACCTGAGATTTGGAATTCAGATCATCATCAAGTGTATCTAACAATATAACATTACATGCTATCTATAACATCAAGTTAATAAGACAAGAAGATCAGTATATAAAAATACATGTACACTAGACACCTACTTAGTAGAAAGTATTTAATTTGATAAAATTGACTAAACTTTAACCTAAATGGAAACATTTGGCATGAAATTACACAACTATTGTATGACATATTATATGGCATGAGTAACAATTTATATATAACCTAATAAACATGACTAGCGTTACTAGTAACGTTTCAATTTAGTCTTATTCTATGAGGACTAAAAGTTCTTAAATTTAATTTAATTTTCAATAAATGCCCGCCAAATATTATTACAAACATAGTAACATAATTATGAAACTCTACCCTGGACTAAAATTATATTTACAAGACTTAAAAAATTAGACCAAGAAAATCCATCGCGAATAATGCATTAAAATCAGTTGATTTCGTTTGTTGGTCCTCAGTTGATAGAACTAATATATTTGAAATATCACTCAGAAAATAGTATTGGATAAATTAGTTTTAATAGTAGGTATGATAAATGCTTGCTTCAAATGGCATATTTGGTTAAAAAATCAAAAGAATACACGTTCAGGGCCTACATTTTTGCTACTTACTAAAAAGCTGCTAGTACTACGAAACAGTACTTTTTATTAAAGGTACGCGTTCACTTCACAATAACTCATGAAAAAACACATACACAATACATGTATTTTAGGTTTGATAAGATGTATCAAATATACATTATATTAATATTTGGACAAGAAATAACAAGCCCAAAAAGTATTGGCAGTACAAAACAAAACGTTTTTACAATAAATAACTAAAAATAATCCACTCGATTTCAACTGGAAATAATTACCATAAATAATATTGATACAACTTCTGTCACTGTGGACATTCGCTGGGTATATGATCGCATACCTTTATTTCTAAATACAACCACAATACAAGAGTATTAGGTACTTAATTTAATTTCTGCTATTTCACAACTTGCAGTTGGAATTTATCATAATTATATATAACTTATTTTATCTTTGGTTTGATATGGAAACATTGAATCTTGAAATGATCACACATTTCCTGCACCTGAGAAAAAAAAATATATGAATACAATCTTAATTCCAAAATGAGTGAGAGAGAGATAATGATTAAGTTTAAATATTTGTGGAAAAGACAGCTAAATAGGTAAAAGCAATAGGTATGTTATCTCTGCTAAACAAGCTTTAGTGCGACAACTTAGGAGTCTTGGACGTCGCAGAGCACTTCATAATTTTAAGATAGTTGACTAGTCAGAAGCATTATAAAAGCGAGCAAAATCAAAAGTCATTTATTCAAACTAGGCTGAGAGTCATCACTCTTTGAACATCAAAGTAACATAAGACAGTCCCTCAAAAAATGATAATGAAATGCTTGGTGCATTACTTTAATTAGGCGTAATATTGTGCAGCTTCAGAATTATAAAGACCTAATTAGAAATTTTAAGATTTCAACTTTTTAAAATTAGGTCTCTATAATTCTGAAGGGTTGATTTGTCCAGAAACTGCTTGGACAGTTACACTTTGAGTAGGCATTTTAGTTCTATAACAAAATATTATTTCTCAGAGATACCGTGACACTGGCACATGGGCAACTGAAAGAACACGGGTGGGTTTTAGTCAGTAAAAGTCTAACATCTGGGTTCTTACTCTCGAATATAATTCCAATAGATCGACATTGGAATTGTCAGTCAAACGCCAGGGATTGGCTGAACTCACTGAGTCTAGCCAATCCCGGACGTTTAACTCAACCAACTGACGTTTGACTAATGTTGATCTATTGGAATTATATTCGAGAGTAAGCACCCAGAGCGGGAGAAGTCATTTGATGATTGATGATTTCCCACCCAAAAAAAAGGGTGATAACTTAGTAAAAACACTGGTATTCAATTGCATCCGGTTTAACTGGAAGCCAATCCCATTATAGGGAAGGACTAGGTAGATGATGGCGATTTCTTAGGGTCATTCTTTAAATCTTACTTACCACTTTAGTTCCATAGTAGATATGTGCGATGGAACTGATGACGCAGAGCACAGCAAGGAGCAAGAGCTCCGTCCCGGGCGAGACCGCGGTCCCTAACACGGCGCACAACACTAGCGCGTACGGGACCAGCAGAGCGTTGAACGCCTCGCACCGAGTGTCGCTCATTTGTGATACTATTAGGCGACACTGGAAAAGGAAAATATGAGAATGTAATTTTGGTCGTATAGTCTTCATAGTTTGCTTGGTAGTGATTGGTGATTTTGGTAAGTCATTGCACAAATCAATATATTTATCTGAATGTTTAGCATATTTCTGTTTGTGATTTTTTTGTAACAAAGGAAGTCGGCAATTCTGTAAAATCTAAAGAACTTACTATGACGTAGTTAGTCATAATAGCCATACGCAAGATTCAATTTCCTTTAACAATGACCTCGCATGCCTTAGAATTAAAAAGAAAAACTTATTATACTGCATTTTGTTCCGTGTACTAAATCGAAATATTTATTCAGACTAAATAAAAAAGTGAATTTATTTAAATTAACTGTTTTATTTTCATCCTACTTTTTTAACAATAAAAGAACAAATTGCCAAAACGTTTTCCTAGGCGAAAGCGGTCTGAAAAATGACTACGACAAATGAAAACGTTTTATTATGTTAAGCTCTGAGAGGCAATTCTCGTATTTTTAAATACCTTCAGTCTGGTCTCAGTTTCAATTTGTAAATAATACATCAAGTTTCCCTACATTTTTGGCAAGCTTTGACCGTTTTTAATCTATTACAATTGACCATATCTAGTCAGAATTGACGTTCATCCCGCATTAGATGTGATTAATGAGTCGTAGGTCATTTGAGCTCGACGTGCCATAGTAGCATTGCATCCATCGTCCTGTTGAAAGTTCCCGTGTCCACTAGACCATTGACATCGCTAGCCGCAATTTCACATTTACCTATCCCAGACCGGAATAGTACTATTTTCCCTACATTCTTTTTTTTTACAAAGATCTGATATTGTTGATTTCGAATGTACTGAATGATTGACGGTTGACAAAAGAATGATTTAAATTGATGTCATGTTTGTAATTTTATGCCTATTAATGAGTCTATTGTTACTTGATAATGATTCAATAACAAAAAAAAAGTTGTCAATCTCCAGACACTGGTAAGAAGGTGATGGTGACATTTCTGATTTTTTGTTGTTCATTCTACTCAGTATAATTAGCAGAAAAAGTAATACTTACATTAATATTAGAGAATATAGTTCCGGTGAGTATGTAGAAGATCCTGGGCGCTCGGTTGATGATGTCATTGGGCGAGAAGATGGCCCACAGCGAGCTCAGCGCGAAGAATATGAACAATGGCACCAGTGGTCGTACTGCCTCGCTGAATGAACGCAACTTGCCGGTGCCGTCGCGATACGACCTGGGAATCACATCACGTTATTTATGTACTTATAAAGAAAGCTTACAGTCATAGACAACTGTAATACCTACAGGTCAAAATGAGAACAACGCGCAACGGTTATTTTTCGTCGGTTATTTGTTGTTCAGATACGGTTATGTGGTGTTCAGAATCATGAACTGAATCCGTAGTAATCTGCCGGGGTCGCGTGATTGTTCGAAAGAGATACCGTGACCCTGGCACATGGGCAACTGAAGGAACACGGGTGGGTTTTAGTCAGTAAAAGTCTGACATGCACTCCCGCTCCGCCCAGAGCGGGAGAAGTCATTTGATGATTTCCCATCCAAAAAAAAAAAATCCGTCGTAATAGATTGTGCGTCGATGTTCTTGCCACCCTATTTGTTATTGCACTTTCGAATTGATTCACTCAAGAATTTCAAAGTAACAACCCGGAGGATTTTCCCGGTTGATAGCAATAGGCCCTGTTAGATGGGACTTTAACATAATTGGCGGAATGTGGGTGCACTATAGGTACTGGTCTGCCCAATCTTTCAGGGAAACAAGTTGTGATGTCATGTTATGTTGAAATATCTTTTTCTTCTCGTATCGACAGTACTTTGATTTATCAGGTGGCCAAGTCACAGGTAATTGATAAAAGGCGGGTGATTTTGTGTATTGGGTGAACATATGTGGCACTCACTTGTAAATATTCCACAATATGACCGTCTGGCTGGTGAGCATCGCAGAGAAGTACAGCACGAACTCGAACACGACGCCCGGTGCGATGCCGCCCAGCAGAGGGATGTGCCACGCTTGCGGCCCGAAGACAGACGTCACCAGCAGTAGGATACAGGAGCCCTGTGACAAACCCTCGAGTTACTACACAGATCTAGCGATAGATATGCAAAAAACATATTTTGGTAAGATATGTCACAAAACTCTTGTCACGGTAAAGCCTGGTTTACACGAAACGATTTTATTGCTTGAGGTATACCACTAAGTTTAAGCAACCAATAAAGTTGCACTGTATAAAGTTTGAAATTACTTTCTTCGTCTAATTACTGTTTAGTTTACCTTCCCACGGGGGTAACAGAAACTACAGAATGCGGGTTATTCCCAGTTGTCGCCACTGGTGACGCGCCACCACTGGCGACAAATGGGAATATTTTTCAAAAAGATCCCAGTTGTCACCAGTGGTGGCGCCACCAGTGGCGACAACTGGGAATGGCCATTCTTCTAGTTCGCAGTTGTCACCAGTGGCGACAGATGGGAAATATAAAGTGATACGCCTCCGGTGGGGGCGATGCTAGAGCTGAATTATTGTGATGGGGTTTCATTATTGTATCACTAACGAAGTTTTAAATAGGTATATTTTATATTTTCTTAAATAAAACTTTTACAAAACTTTTACACGTTACTTGGGAAGATATATATTTTTATAAATCACAATATTTGTATTCATTGAGATTAAAACTGCACAAGTACAGTTTCCAGTACTACAAGTATTACAGATCGTATAATTATTTTACTTAAAACTATATTATTAGGTTCTTATCACAGATTAATCAACGTATGGCATTATGTCTATTTATATTTTTTTTTTTTTTTTGTTTTTTTTTTTCTGTTTTTTTTTTATTTTAAAAGAAGAAATATGTACTCAATGATGAGTTCATACAAGATATCCAAATGGAGTTAGTACATGGAAACATGACAGTGGGTCATTGTTTAGAATGTTTGAGGCGGTAGTTTTATAAAAACTGACGGCGATTGAAGAATATTAAGTATTATGTTAATATACGGGTAGGTAGTCGTTTTCTTAAAAACTACTCGGATTTTATTTATCAAAAAATACTGTTTACCACAGTAATATATTTGTATAAGAGTATAATATTAAGTAATTCCTATTTAAATACATCTAGCTAAATCGAAAGAGTAAAGTCAATTATTGTAAATAGTATGTTGATCTGTGATAAAAAAGTAAAAGTATAAATTATTGTAAATAATGCATTGATTAATCTGTGATAGACATCGCAGTAAATTAATGAGTAACATAATACCTGTAGATTTAGAAAATTATAAACGTCAATTATTGTGGTTAATATATACAAGTCAGTTTTATAAAAATAACCTAAGAAAAAAAAAACAAAAAATAAATAGACAAAAAAAAAAAATAAAAAAAAAATAAAAAAAATAAAAAAAAAAACAAAAAAAAAATAATATAAATAGACATAATGCCATACGTTGATTAATCTGTGATAAGAACCTAATAATATAGTTTTAAGTAAAATAATTATACGATCTGTAATAGTTGTAGTACTGGAAACTGTACTTGTGCAGTTTTAATCTCAATGAATACAAATAGAATGATTTATAAAAATATATATCTTCCCAAGTAACGTGTAAAAGTTTTATTTAAGAAAATATAAAATATACCTATGTATTTAAAACTTCGTTAGTGATACAATAATGAAACCCCATCACTATAATTCAGCTCTAGCATCGCCCCCACCGGAGGCGTATCACTTTATATTTCCCATCTGTCGCCACTGGTGACAACTGGGAACTAGAAGAATGGCCGTTCCCAGTTGTCGCCACTGGTGGCGCCACCAGTGGCGACAACTGGGAATAACCCCAGAATGCCACCTGCTACGATTACATACTCTTTTTGCTTCAAATATGTCAATACTAGTCACACACCTACACCGGTCGCAACCGTACTACTTACTCGCCGTTTCTGAAGAACATCACTAGTAAGTTTATTAAATGGGGCATCCTCTCTCGGCATTTCAACTCGTATATCGCGGATCACCAAAATGTTCGAAAAGTTCGGAGAAGTTACCCGCAAAAAGCTTACTTTCGGGAAAACTAAAGGGTTCCGAATACAAACGGTGCCAACCGAACCCGATTTCTAAGCTTTCGCTGTCCGTCCGTAAACGTAACCGTAATATGTAGACAGTCAAGAAATGTTTTACAAAGAAAATATTTAGTGACACATTTTGTTTGTACAGTGGTACGTGGAACGTGGAACTCTTCGCGTGCGAGTCCGACTCGCAATTGGCCGGTTTTTTTGTATGAATGATTAAAATTTGATAGGAGGTCTGTTAAGTCAGCTAGTATTAAATAAACATAAGAAATTTACTCTACATTTTTGGTCAAGATGACAGTTATAGTAACATCAGCTATCGTTTTGGTCTAGCAAAGTAATATTAAAAGTCGGACTTCCGAGTCCGACTGTACTTTCAATATCGCCGAGAAATAATAGTGCGTAACATTTCACTAGAGCACAGCTATTACATATCGGAAAGAGCAAACGTTCTAACTACATTGATAAAAAAAAAAACTTTTAAATAAATAGAATTTCGTTCAATTAAGTGAGAAACTTCAATAATAAGAAAAAAAAAATGAATGCATCGAGTATCAAGCGTGTTGCAGAACTAATAATTTCTTGTTATTAGGTGGCAAACAAGCACCAAAAACCTCTGAGACCATTGCCTATGATACATCTAAACATAGCAAAATAGTAATAAAAAATTTTTGCTCGTTTGCTTCGATTTGGCACAAAAACGGCTTTACGGATTTGGATGATATTTGGCACCCAGGTAATTTAGAACCTGGATTAACACATGGGGTAATTTTATCCCAAAAGGAAACCAAAGAAAATTAAAACTTATTTTCAGGGAATAAGATTAAATTTGAAGTGCATACAGTATTGCCAGGGCCAACGCTATTTTCTAAATAATAATAGAAAGCTTTCAATAAAAAAATTTGCTCAGTGTATTATACTTATACCTAAATACTGTATTTAGGGTGTGCGAGGTCTTGTGTTATTTATCATACACATTGTATAAGATTGACTCACGATCATGGTGAAGTCATATCCCCACGGTAGGAACATGACGCCAGTGTTGTACTTCTCCCAGTGCGTCAGGTAGAAGTTGAAGAAGATGTTCCAGATCAGGAACAGGAACCGAAGAGTGCTCACTTCATCTCTGAAATTAAACAATATTATGATGTTACTAGCTTCTGCCCGTGACTTCGTCCGCGTCAAATTTTTGCTCCCCTGACCCTTCCCGTCGCATCTAATTGCCTGCCAGTTTTAGTCCATTTTTCGTTGCTGCACCGCTCCTTTTAATCGTACCGTAATGTTAATTGGCCTATAGCCTTCCTCAATAAATAGGCTACCCAACACAAAAAGATTTTTTCATCCCCCCATCTCGGAAAGAGTATTTTTGCCCTTCGATACCTGAGTGCAAAAGCCGTTTTTATCCACTAGAGGATAAAGTAAATTGAATTTAGAACATCGTGTGCACTAAGTTTGTGAAATCAAAACATCATTAAATCTATTTACTTCTATCTCCATGGTGCCGAATTTATCATTCAACCTTTTTCTAATTTGTAAAACTTAGACTCGGAACAAAGCAAATCAAGAAGATATACTTTTTTTTTTAATTTGCTTTGCGCGCGCCATTTTACTTTTCACGTCACCAACATTACAGTACCTAACAAAAATATTACACTCGACTTAAGTAACTGTAGCAACGATACTTTCAATTTTTCTTAATTATACCTAAGTATCATTTGAAATAATTTAAAGATTATTCTGTAATACTTACCTATCATAATGTAGTACATAATAAATGTTAATACCTAAACTGAAATAAAAGTATCTTGTGATTGAAATGCTTTTTTTTGCATATTTAGTCATTTCCTCGCTGAGGTGGGATGAAAAGTTACGTGTTGCACTCGAGTGCAAAGATTTTTCACCTCGTGCTCTTTTGATTCCCTCGCTAACGCTCAGGACTCTAATTTTTGAATCACTCGCTGCACTCGTGATTCCATTTTAGAATCCTTCGCTTGCTCGGTCATCAAAATTGAGCACGCGGTTAAAAAGCAACTTTGCACTCTTGTATAACAAATAACTATTTCAATTCGGATCAGTTGTTCCTGAGATTATGTCTTGATTGTCAACCAAACAAACTCTTCAGCTTTATAACATTAGTATTGATTTCATAATATGTAGGGCTTGTGGCTAAGTAGTAACAGCCGCAGCGGATTGATTGTTCAGGTTAAGCTACGCTTGTCGCGGTTGGGCCGCGGATGGGTGACGATCTTTAAATACCAAGACTCCTCCGTGCATTGGGAAGCACGTTAAGCCGTTGGTCCCGGCTGTCTTTCGTAGATCTTAGACAGTCGTTACGAGTCTTCAGAAGCCTGAAAGTCTGACAACCGGCCTTACCAAGGGGTATCGTTTTACCCAGTAACTGGGTTGTGGAGGTCAGATAGGCAGTCGCTCCATGTAAGATACTGGTACTCAGTTGCATACGGTTAGACTGGACACTGAGCCCAACATAGTTGGGAATAGGCTAGGCAGATGATAATAAATAATGTTATTTCATAATTAGCCAAAGGTGACGTGGATGAGTATGTACGGTTTTTATCTATAAAAATCATTCTATAGATTGGGTCAGAGTCTAAAATTGATAAGTCCTACTTGATCATAGTACAAAGTCAATTATAATGAGTGGGTTGCCCCGCCCCCTATTAAATTGATGGGATTGTAAAGACAATGGGATTGGATTGTGGGGCAATGTGGGTTTACCAAAATTAAGTCATTTATTCTAATTAGGCTAAGTGCTGATCCACTTTTCGAACGTCGAAATTTAAGGCAGTCCCCCAAAACACCCGCCCTTTTACCACTTCCCAGTGCTTTAACTGGGAAGAAGTGGCGCAACAAACTCCCCAGGAGTCTACCAATCTTATAATACGTAGGTCTAAGTACTTTCCCTAAGCGCGAAATCCGTAGTTTTTCTACCGCACACTTTGATTACACACAAAAAGGCAAAGTGATTGCTCACAAAAAATAAACGGCCAAGACAGCAATTTTCTGCCGGGGTCGCGTGATTGTTCGAAGGAGATACCGTGACCCTGGCACATGGGCAACTGATGGAACACGGGTGGGTTTTAGTCAGTAAAAGTCTGACACGCCCTCCCGCTCCGCCCAGAGCGGGAGAAGTCATTTGATGATTTCCCATCCTGAAAAAAAAAAAAAAAAAGAGCAATTTTTAGTCAGTTTGGTCTTATGATATTGTTGTGAATTATTGTCTTGTCCAGACTTAGATTTTTAGACCTTTGTTTCATTCGGCCGAAATTACGGGCGTTCCCTATTCCGTATTAGTTTCTTCTCGTGGTCGCAAGCACGACTGCTGAGGTGGGGTCATGGGTTTGATACCCGGATCGGGAAAAATGTCACCTATTGGGTTTTCCTATCAGGAATTTCACCGAATTCGGCGCGGCGAGGTGATACCCCTGTGCCTTATAAAGCACGTTAAGCCGTTGCAGTTCCTGCGCCTCTTTTTTTTTGTGGGTAGGATTTCATCAAATGACGTCTTCCACTCTGGTTGACGCGGGAGGGCGTGTCAGACTTTTACTGACTTAAAACCCACCCGTGTGCCTTCAGTTGCCTATTCCAGGGCCACGGAAACTCTCTCGAACAATTCTGCGACCCTGGCAGAGTTCCTGCGGCTCTGCATTTTTTTTTTTGTCATTAGTTTTTGATATCGATACCCAACACATAGGTAAAGTATGTCCAGACAATTTAATTTGACATTGTTTCTGCTACTCTGTCTACCCCTTCGTGAAATAAAAAAAGTGATGTTCATGTTGCATCCCATTATTTTGATATTTAAAAGCTATTTAAATCGTAATCGAATCATCATTCACTATTTACATTGGCCACACAATCACGTGTTTGGGCTTTGTAAATAAACTGATAAAGGAAAACGGCCATGGGTAAAACTTGTCGTAACAGCGCCATCGGCATGGAGACGATTTCTGTTTGCATAATCAGATCATTAGAAGTGGTTAAGTAGTACCATTCGCACCGGCCAATTGATCTGGCTCAACTACGCTTCCCGCGAGTGGTCCGTCGATGACCATCTTTACACACTGCAACCCCACCGTGGCTCAGAAAGCACGTTAAGCCGAGGGTCTTATTTGCCAATCGTAGATCTTTGACAGTTGGTAATCAAAACAAAAGTTTGAGAGCCAGTTTTTCCCAACAATTGGGTGGCAACAACCCATGGAAAATACTGGTCTGCATCTGGGTCATTTTCACAAACACTGTACATCGTGTTTCGGACGTGTCCCACCACTTTAGTATTTTTTTAAATGAAAAATAACTGCGTTTTAGAAAAACAACACTTAAAATTAGGATCCATGGTTAGTTTTTTTGCAGTATTGTATAATGTTGCTGTTAAAAAACACCCTCATATTACCTTAATTTTCAAAAATGTTGATAGGAGGTACCCATTTTAGCGCTGTCCGACTATCAGTTTCAGTAAAATAACGTAACTTTTTTTTTTTTTCAGGATGGGAAATCATCAAATGACTTCTCCCGCTCTGGGCGGAGCGGGAGGGCGTGTCAGACTTTTACTGACTAAAACCCACCCGTTTTCCATCAGTTGCCCATGTGCCAGGGTCACGGTATCTCTTTCGAACAATCACGCGAACCCGGCAGGCATCGGTCCTAGTAGACCCCTACACTGCTGCTGACATCTCTTTGAGGCGCGCGTGGAACACTGCGCGCCGTCGACCCGAGCTTGGTCCTTACCGGGCGGCGAGCTACCCATTGCTCGCCACCCGCAAACTCGCGCCTACGGTGGCCGGGAGTCCGCAATCGACTCCCGACGCCCGGGGCGTCTCCTCCTGCGGCGGCTAGGGACGTGAGGGCGCAGACTGCCACTCCCTCACGCGCCCCGCCTCCTCCTTCGCGAGCATTACTGCTTCGCAGAAGGAGGTGACGGCTTCTCATTCCCTCTCGCTCCGTACCATGGCTCGCACCAGGGCCGGACGCGAGAGGTCGCCGCCGCCGATCGCCTCCACGAGGACACGGCGGTGCCCCGCCCAGGCAGGGCACACCTCCACCGTATGCTCCACCGTGTCCTTCAGACGATAAATAACGTAACTTTAATGTATTTTGTTGACTTATATATAATAAAGTGTGTGTTTTTTTGGAAAGTATAGTTATGCACAATTTGTTGTACAATTACAGAAATAGCCTCTTTCACTAACTTCTCACAAAACATTTAAATAATTTTATTTTTGTGAGGACACAATTCGGTTAAAGTGGAAAATTCCCTTCCGAAACCGTATTTTTTGCGAGATAATGCAATCAAAACGACCATTAATTAATATTTATTTTCGGTCGTCAAAATTTTTAATACATTTAACGGGTCCCGACAAGTAATTCTGCATTTTTGACGGCGACCGGCGGACTTACAACACACACCTCAGTAGTAGTCCAATTTTGATCTTCCAGAGCCGCAACCAATTTCAAGGTAAGTTTACAAGTTTCTTTCTTGCAAATTATTTTAAATACTATATTAACTTTCAGTGAATTTAATTTGCTTGGAAGCTTGTTGATTTGATGTGTAATGTTGAAATAATTAAAACAAAAGAGTTTCAGGTAAGGGTTCCGATACTTCCGTTCCGTAACCAAAACGCAGGTAACGTAGAAATGGAATTGAAAAGTTTCTGAATGGAATTCTTAGGAAGATGATACTTTATATTAAACATACCTAAATTAATTCTTTACCTTCTTGCGCCAGTTTTGTCAACAATAGTCAACTATAACTTGTAACTATGTAGCAATGATTTTGTTTATTGGTGATGTCGAAACTGCCGCAGGACACAAGCCTCGTGCCATCATTATAAACAAATTTTACTATAGGATAGACTCTGAAATTGCAATAAAAAATTTCCTTCATTTTTTTAATGACTCCTTACTAAAATTTGGCCATGCTAAGAGCATTCAGTTACATCAATTTTACTTGAAATATCTATATTAGAAGAGAAGATTTGAAAATATAAATAAAATGATTTCATATTTTTGTTAATGTGCTGGATGACGACTCTTTGCGTGTGGCGGTGGCTCTCCGCCTGGGCTGCAAGGTGTGTGAACCCCACAGATGCACCTGCGGTTCCATGGTAGAGGCCGATGGCCACCATGCTATGTCTTGTCGTCGCTGCTCGGGAAGGTTCCCGCGTCATCATGCACTTAACGATATTGTGCGGAGGGCTTTTGTGTCAGCTGACGTCCCCTGCGTCCTGGAGCCTCCGGGTCTGTGCAGGTCTGACGGCAAGAGGCCGGACGGCCTGACCCTGGTGCCTTGGAAGAACGGTAAGTGCCTTATCTGGGACGCAACTTGCGTCAGCACTGTTGCCGCCAGCCACCTTGGTCGCACCGTCCTCTCGCCGTCAGCTGCAGCGGAAGACGCCGCTGAGAGGAAGAGGGTGAAGTACGCACCGCTGGTGGATCGCTACCATTTTGTGCCCATTGCTGTGGAAACAATGGGTACCTGGGGCACTGGGGCCAAGGAGCTCATTAGTGAGTTAGGGCACAAACTCCGTAATAAAACGGGTGACTCCCGCTCCGGCTCGTTCTTGGTGCAGAGGTTAGCCATTGCCATCCAACGTGGCAACGCAGCAAGTGTTTTGGGCACCTTTGCACCGGGAACAGTTAGGGGCGGGTTTTTTGACGAGTAGTGAACGTTATTTTGACTAATTTAGTATGTGTATGTATTCTTTTTGTGTTAATTTAATTGATTGTGTATTTTTATTATTAATGTATGCATGAAAAAATTAATAAAGTATGTGCAATGGTCTTAAAGATTATATTTCGCGGTTATAGGAACAGTCTATTCCGTGACTGTCCTATTTTATATTTTGTCTAAAATATTATTTTTAGAGCGAAATGCTATCTTATTGTTAGTAGATTTTGTAATTTAGAGTGTAATAATTTGATGAATGTAATTAAAAAAAGAGTTCCTATCTTGTGTCCTTATTGAGAAACATACTGAAAAGTATTTAACTAATTTAGTACAAAGAGTAACGTAATGGAAATTAAAATGATGATTATGTATATTTGCTAGTGTTAATTTTATTTTTATCTATTTTATATTGAAGTACAAAAGATCGTTAACGAATTATAATAGTTGATTAAATCCAAACGAGTTTTATTTTATTTTTAAATCCAAAAGTTATTAGTTGCGGAATGGAATAAATTTTGTTCCCCAGGGGCAGTTAATTAGTTATATTTCAGTAAATAATACTGATTAAGAGGTTCTATTACTATTTTCAAATGGCGAAAAGACTATCCATTGTAAATATAATAATAAAAACCATTTACAATGAAAAAAAATAAAAACGTCATATTTTCAACAGTGTACAGATTTTCTGAAAATAACCCATCTGGCATCTGGTTAGACTTGAAGCCGACCCCACATGGTTGGGAAAAGGCTAGGCTGTTTGATTGAGAGGACGTATTCATGATTGTACATTCATTCATTTAGTTATTTACTTTTGTTTTCTGTTTATAGATAAAAAACTTGAGAGGTGTCAAGGGACGCCCGGATGGAACGAAGTTCCTTTCCAGGATTCATTATTGTTATTATTTTTATTATTTATTATGTACATAATAAAAACCTGTATACACTCAACAAAAATATTCTCTCTCTCCCTCTATCACTCTCCCTCTCCCTCTCTCTCCGTTCCAAAACAAAATATATACAATCGAATTGAGAAACCTCTTCCTTTTTTTCAAGTCGGTTAAAACGTGTCGTTACAACTTTTTCCCTTAATTCCGTCTAGCCCCCTTTCGCAACACGCCATAAGGAACTTCGTTTCAAAAACTTTTTGTTAATCACACGGGTGGTCTTTACATAAATATCTATTAGGTACTAATAAATGATCATTTTTAATAATGCTGATAATGATGACTAGCGTAGTATAAGATTTCCGTATGACGTGCATGTAGGTATAATATAATAATCAAGTCAACATGACAGGCAACAACTAAAATAAAAAGAGGCGATGGCTTGACAGCTCACTAAACTTTGAACACAATTTGGTATGCCAAATATCTATGTAGGTACAGATGCCAGCAGTTGAAGCTACTACAATCTATCAAATTTCTTTAATAGATTTTCAACTTTATCGCCAAAGCATTAGGTTCAAGGTTGATTGGGAAAATTGACAATTTCGGGTACCTTGATGTGCTGGCGTCTGTACTGTAAGCCCTTTACACCGATTTACCCATCTACGAACTGACCGCGGTAAGCATAGCTTTACGATCGATCGACCTGTGCGGCTAATATTATTTTAGGAAATGTATTATTTACCTATCTACTAACAAACGCGTGTAGTGATAATAAGCTAACTAAACATATATGGTCTGATTTGTGATAACAGTATAATTAGGCAGCGTAAAATCGTAGTTTATTAGATAATCTCGTCTAGATAATGCTAAGTCATTGGAGTAACCGGATCTCTTTCATTTTACATTTTTGCTACAAAAAATAAATTGATTTTCAATTCAATTTAATTTATTTTAAAAAGGGGGTAAAATAAAATAAAATATAATTTTACAGAGTAAGGTTACGTAACATGGCGTCCTAGCTAGGCTTCATTTCTTAAAACGATTTTATTTCAAAGCCTCCCCCCTGTTTTGCACTCATTAAAGTAATCAAATAGTGTGACCAGTAGCAGTGTTACCGATACCCGACCGTTTCAAATACCATTAAGTTCCCATCAATCAAAGTCAGGCAGGATAGCGTGCGTAGCTATTCACAAGCATTCGACAGGCTATCGAATCGAAAATAACACATTTCGATAACCTGATTTTCCTTGCCCCCGACAGCAAAAAGCTGTCGTCTATGTAATTTAAACTGACAAAATTTTCGGGTTTTGAATTTGTGAATAGCGTTTATAGGATACACTCCTACAATTGATTTATATTTGATTCGGACGGTAGCGATCGAATAGAAGGAGAAAGAAAGAGTACCGTTTATTTGGACACAGTTCGTGAAACACAAAAACAATACCTAACAAAGTAAAAAAGTGAAAATAAATAATAATAACAACTTTCTTTTCCATTTCTCCTTTCGTAGGTCTTGCCCCATGGGGCAAGGCATGCCTTAGGCTACCAATTAAGCGGCGGTGAAGACATTAGATGGCAGGTGCTTTCGTTTAGAGGAATAAAATTTCTTAAGAAACAATGCCTTTTTTTTTTCAGGATGGGTTATCATCAAATGACTTCTCCCGCTCTGGGCGGAGCGGGAGGGCGTGTCAGACTTTTACTGACTAAAACCCACCCGTGTTCCATCAGTTGCCCATGTGCCAGGGTCACGGTATCTCTTTCGAACAATCACGCGACCCCGGCAGGAAACAATGCCTTCTTCTCAGTTTATAATTATGCCGTAACACTGTATATTTTACAATGTGTACCTAAATAATGAAATAAATAAATAAACAATAGTGTGTGCCGAATGGTTGTGAATAACTAGGCATGATCGATAGAAACTTCCCGGTCCCAACACGATAACGCATTAGCTATCTAGTTGAGTGCAGGATATTCTATCGGACAGCCCTGCCCTTTAGCGTTACCCTATCTAATTCGTTACGAACAGTCTAACGTGACTAATCTATGTTCATTCAAAAATAAACAGTTAATGATCTGCCCACGTGTGTTCTGATTGACATGTTTGTATAAAGCTTTTGGCTCTTCATCCTCAGAGCTTAGGGTACCTTATTTTCGTGTTTCTGACAAATAAATTACTTTAGACTTTGAATACTGCAGTAAAGGACGTACATACAAAACCGTGGAACCTGGCAGAAAACAAATAAGGTCCTATCACTGGATGATCCCCGGACTAGGTAATAAACCTCTTTCGAATATTTTTGCTGTTCTGTTATTTAAGTGTTACGTTTTTATACAACATTATTATGATACTCAAATAGACAGCTACCTATTACAATGGATGTCACGTCGCGTCTAATACCAAGTTTCTTCCGTACACGTTGTACTTACATTATGATTGCGCACAAAAAGTCAACGGTCAAGGATGAGCATTAAAGTAATCACGGACAGCAATTTTTACTCAATTTTGTATTATGATATTGTGGTGAATTATTGTCTTGTTGCGACTCAGATTTATAGACCCATGTTTCTTTGGCATCGCGTGACAATTTGCCTTCGCGTGACCGTGACGCGTCAGCCCAAAAAACAAATGCATATCAGGCTCTCCGTTTCTGGGC
Source organism: Aporophyla lueneburgensis (assembly GCA_932294355.1). NCBI lineage: Eukaryota > Metazoa > Arthropoda > Insecta > Lepidoptera > Noctuidae > Aporophyla > Aporophyla lueneburgensis. Next base: position 10,455,688 of record OW028746.1, on the reverse strand, counting down.
AACATTTTCTTAGTAATTTCAGTTTAGGAACTTCATCAATCGCGTGCAACCTTCGGCATGCGCAGTTAGTTAGTCGGAAAATTTTGAACCTTCGTTTAACGCCATCATGATTAGGTAGGTATAAATATTGTTCTGGGCTTGTATTGCATATCTATACTAATATTATAAAGCTGAAGAGTTTGTTTGTTTGTTTGATTGAACGCGCTAATCTCAGGAACTACTGATCCGAATTGAAAAATTCTTTTTGTGTTAGGTAGCCTATTTATCGAGGGAGGCTATAGGCTATATAACATCACGCTACAACTAAGAGGAGCGGAGCAGTAATGAAAAATGTTGCAAAAACGGGGAAAATTTATTCCTTTTGAGAGTTTCCGTTGCGTGCGCTACGTAAACGATTAAAGTAACGCAAAAATCATGTATAACGGAATTGTTCCTTTTAAAAAGTTCTAAAAAAAAGTCCGCGAGAGCATATGTCTATCTTTTAAGGTTGACTCACTATAACTCAAAAGGTGCGAGCAGCAACGAAAAATGGACGAAAACTAGCAGGCAAATCGATGCGACGGGAAGGGTCAGGGGAGCAAAAATTTGACGCGGACGAAGTCGCGGGCAGAAGCTAGTACCTAATATTTGTGTTACTGTTGGCCTGTTGAAACTAAAAATGAGCTAGGTGATTTATTTTGATAAATACTAAGGTAAACAATATTTTTCGAACCAATATTATTTCATAGAAAGGGGGTGACTACGGAGTTGATGACTAATATAATACCTATATAATAAAAAATAAATAGTATGTAAGAAAAATAATATTGCGCTGACCCCAAATAAATTAGGATAAGATCAGGAGAATTATGACTAGGTATAATAGCTAATAAGCTACTTACTTATTACTCGTCAGTGGTCATCCCTACTGATCATATATTTATAATATGGGAAGTTAGTAGCTACTTACTCAATACCCACATTCACTACTAAGTGTAATTGTGTAACACAATGACAGTAGCAAAGGTTTTAATTTTGACAATTCAAAATCATTCATTGCATTATTTGCGTAGCTGAATAGACAAACGTTTCGACCATATGAAGCAATAGATCGGCAATCCTTTAAAATCATTCAGATTGTGGTTTAAAATGTGTTTCGCAATTAGGATGCTAGTACCTACAATATGATCTGTTACAAAAGATCTTATGAAAGTGTGAATAAATCAAAAACGTGTATATTCCACAATTTGTAGTACTACTTAAAACTATACTTATTTTTAGCCTATTGTCACATTTCCATCCATGCCGTGTCAGGGACGTGACCGGGTCATGACCTCAAACATATAATGAATAGATGATGTACCTGCCAAATATGCTGTAGAGGAAGGTAGGTATGAGGACTGCGGAGTAGGAGTCGAGGCCGTGGTCGAAGAGCTCACCCAGGGGACCGCTGGTGCCGGTGCGCCGGGCTTGCTTACCGTCGATACCATCTGGAACAGTTGGTGGCTTGTAAGAATGGATTTATGATGGATTTAGAGGTTTTACTATGGCGCGGGTGTGACTTGATTTAGGTTATGCGGCCTATCCAAATGTCCGTTCTTTCTTATTGTTCGCCGAATCGTTGAGCTCTATAAGTTTTGAGTTGAGCTACACGATTACTGACTAATGCATACACTGACTCGACAGGTCCACTGTGTGGTGTTTAAAAGAGATTATTTCTGGACTTTAAAAGAGACTGTGACCGCTTAGTTTTATTGGCCTTTCTTCTTAAAGTCATCAGATAGGAAACGCCGACCGCATCTACTTTAAAAATATGAATGTCGTGTAAACATTTTTGTACAATCCTACTTACAGAAATGAATTCATTCATCATTTATTTAGAGGTTTATACGCTTCGGAACGGTAATGGAAAACAGTGAGGAAACCGGTATGTCCTAGAACCAAAAATTCGAAAACCTGTGACAACTGACAACCCGCACTAGGCCCGCGTGGTCGATTACGGCCCACTCTCTCTCACAGAGAGGAGGCCTGTGTCCCAGCAGTGGGAACATTAAAGGCTGATTATGATGATGCTTCGAAACTGTGGAAGCTACCGAAACCTATGATGTAAATTTTACCTATTTTGTAAACATTTCACCATGCAAACTTAGAATAAGTGTAAGTAGCTGCCATTCCACCTAATACTAGAGATTAACACCATTGACAGCTGACTTCACCTGAGTTTTCAGTTATTTTCGAGGTAGGTAACAGTTTTACAGTTGATCGGCTGCTCTTATTTTTTAATAATCTGAAAGGCTGCCGAAATGACAAAGCAGACTGGCGCGACACGATTGGAGTAAATCAATTTCCATGAAGCTTTTATAAAAATTGTTCCAGTTTAATTGCGTAGTCGCATCGTCGGGCTGGTCGGCCGGAGCTTTTAGATTTGAAAACTGAGGATGAGTCGAAAGGTATTTTCGTCTATTTTTAGATACCATTCAAAGGACATAACAAGAGTTGCAATGCATTAGTCATCCGCTTTATATATCAGACATCCAAGGTCTCTAAGAAGCGTGTGAGAATTTATTTTTACAAGCTTTATTATGCTTTATCATAATAGTTGTTTTTTTATCAAATGTCTATAATAGTTAACTACACAGAGGCAGTTATATTTTTAAATATTGATGTAGGTATTAGAGAAATAGAGATAGAGATGAGTGACCTATAAGTTGTCACGAATAAATTCGTATCGTTTTGTTTTAAGAAGATGCGCGCTCGGGTTACAAGCGGTTATATAGCATTTGGTGCAGCATGACGAAATGTCGCGTGAAACTTACGTGTGATATCTGAAATAGGAAGTGACAAAATATATTCTGATTATTTTTGATTGGTAATTTGTTTGATTATCTAAGTAAATACGTGTGATTAGGAATTGCAAAATAGATAATTAGTTAGCATCATTTGCGTATACGCTGATTTAATGAGGTATCTATATAGGTACGATCCAAAAAGCAAGGTCAACGTCTTTATAAATGCAGGGTCAACATAGGTTATGTGACTAAGGTTGAAAACCATACTTTTTAATAACGTATCCTACTTTATTTTTAATACTTAAATATACCTACTTTAGTATAAAAATAAAGTATGCGAAAATATCTTTTTCTTTACTGCAATGCGTAAAACGAAACAGAGTATTAGTAATTACCGAGAATTATCAATACGAATATTTATCGATATTGATGGATGAGTCAAAAACGAAAATCTACTAAAATTGATAAATAATTTTCTGAGAAAATACTGTTGATATTGTTGTTGTGTTGCTGTTTACTATTGTTCATATCTGACACCTAGCATAGCAAATGAATAAAAAAAACATTTTTATTTATTTTCTCTTCCCGCCACTTATCCGATTGCCGGTAACGAATCTGAAGTGACAAGAGAGATACAGATAGTCTTTAATTAAAAACAAGTTATTCTTTTATTTAAATCTAAATGTTGGTTAAGAATACAAAAATTGCTTAAAGCACCCAAAAATTTTAAAATACATACTTTTTTTCTTACAAATACTTTATTTTTCTTCTACTTAAAAAATTGTATATGTTATTTTACTCCCAAAAAATTGGCAACCCTAAATGTGACACTCGTATTTTATTTTGATGTCGGGCATTGCCGGCGATCGTCTGCGATGCGCCCGCGCCGGCCGACGCAACCACGTGTTGTGCACGCCCACTACAGATAAGTCTTTGTTGTACTTTTGAACTCATCGCGCCACTTTCCATTGAGTATTAACTATATTGAATGAATAGCTTGATGTACTGAAAATAGAATCGAACATAGGAAAGGCACATGGAACCTTCCTATCTATCTAACAAAAGGCAATAGAACGCTTGTTGTGTGTAAAAGTTTAGTAATTTTTAACAAAGATAGGTATATTCAACTTTTTTTTTTGAATTAATGAGGTTGTCAGCTGCTTAACCGGAGTTGCATGTGGCTGCCTTAATACATTAAGGCCTCCAGTCAGGGATTAAAAACTTAAAACTAAAGTGACTACACTAAGGGCACCCTCTGCGTACGGACCTAGGCTTAGGGCATCGCTGAAGAGGGCAGTAAAAGACGGACTGGATCGGAATGCTTCAACTTTTGTTCTTATTTGCACTTTTGTCTTATAGGTTTTCGCACATCATCAATTAACGTTTTTACCAAAAACCTGTTTGTCAACCAGCAGAAAGAAATAAATAACCAGACTGAGATTTTCCTTATTCTAATGGACTTTTTAAGCATAAAATTATGGCTACAAAAAAGGTAGGAATGACATAGGTACTTAGGTATTTAGTTTTAGTATGAAGTCAGTTAATGACCAAATGTATTCATCTTTTATTGTTATAATCGTTTACTTTTACCTTGTTCTTAGTGCTTACATACTGCACTTCACTTATCAAAAGGTACCTAATATTTAGCGTAACACGCTAACAGTAGGAATGCCTTTCATTTTGACAGCTCAACAACATTCATTGCGCTATTTATTTACGTTGTTGCGCAGACAAATTTTTCGAACGTATGAAGCAATGGATTAGCAGTATCCTTCAAAATTATTTAAATTCTAATTTCGTCGTTGGTCAGGTAGATATAGATTACTTTGACAGCACGTAGTGGACTTAGGCCGCTATCCCACTGGCGTTTTACGAGCGTCGGCGTCTCTCGAACGTTTGCGCAGCGTCAATGTTGCGCAGACGCGACGTTGCCGTCGTCGCGTCGTCGCTTGACAAGCATTAACTTCCGCTGAACGCAACGTCAACGTCGCGTCTGCACAACGTTAACGTCGCGTTTGTTGGCAACAGGTACAATCACGCCGCGCCGTCCTGCTCTGTCCGTGTGGGTATATGCGGGGGCTACGGCCGGCGGCCATTTGCACGTTGACGCGACGTTGACGTCGCGTTCAGCGGACCATAACGCAACGCAACGTTGACGCTGCGCAGACGAGAGACGTCGACTCTCGTAAAACGCCAGTGGGATAGCGGCCTTAGAGTTATCACTTGAATACCATATGGTATGGTATCCCAGTATTAATGGTACCTACTACATAGGGCTAAGTTACTTTGTCGGCTAGGACGCGCCTTGGACAGAGTCAAAAGCCAAATACCTACGTAGCGATAGCAGAAATGGGGCATTTGTATCCTGCAGTGCACTCAGGATCCCGAATCCACCCTTCTAAATGTGCTGGGAACAGCTCCCGCGTGATTTAATCGCGATCGGTACGAAACTAGGAATACAAGTTCAGTTAGAAGCAAAGTCGTGTTAGATACTTGTATTTCCATAGTTTCGGCTACCGATGCCAGACGCATGTATAGGTTGGCAAAAAGAGTCTGTCGTGGTAACTATTGGAACTAAAATATTTTTTGGTGGCAACACTGCTTTGTTTATCATCAACAAGTAGCTAATCTGTCATTGTGTTATGTTCCTAGTTGTATTTTACTTATTTGTAATTAACTATCAATTATTAATGCTTTTGAACATATAAAAAATGAATAAAACAATAAGGAGTAGTGGTGTGAGCTGTGATATACTAGGTTTTCGTAAGAAATATGGCGGAATCTGAAGCGGAACAAATTTTGTCTCCGATTGACAATGTTTACGAAAGAACTGCTGACACGACAGGTATTTATCCAAGAAATTTATCTTTTATTCAATGCCAGGCATTGATTTTCCTTTCTAATACTAAGTTTTATCGGTATTATAAGTTTCAAGCCATTTTATTGTTTTATTTACTAATAGATTATTGAGGTTATGTTTTCTCTGGTTGACAAATCGCGTGTACGTTAACTCTTGATGTTTGATACTTGAAATTGAAAAATGTACCTACATGAAATTAATATGATTGTCTTTATGTTTTTTAGGTAAATCTCACAGTACAATTAGAGAAATTGTTAAAGAAGGTGAAAAAAAATAAGGATTTTTTTCTACACCTGGAGGAACACCAAAACAGTTGGCGGAAGAAAGAATTAGATGATTTTGATCTGTGTGCAATTAGACAAAAAGTTCAACACTATAACGAAACAGGCAAGTATTTTTTTTTTTTGTTGATGCCATTATCGCATACCACAGTAAAAAAAGTATAATTTATATTTATTATTTTTCAGGTGCCTATTCTACGTAATATATTACCTATAGTTTGAGGAGACGGGTTGTAATGGGAGCCGTAAACGTGTAAGAATTTTTTTTTCACTATTTAGATTTCATAAATAAGAAATGTAAAACTGACACATCAGTGTTAATGGAAATCAGAGAGAGAGATCATAGCACCGAAAAGGAATACAAGAATGATGTTATGTCACGTTTTTCTTTTTAAATAAAATCTAAATTTTAGCGTGTTATTTCATTTTCATTGTCATGTGAATAGTGATAATGTTATGTACCCCACATAGACATACCTGACGCTTTCATTAGTCAACTGTTCAAGTTTATTCGATATTGCCTGTACCTTTCGAATGCGACATGTTATAGGTACTCTCTGACTTCCGATTAGTTTCCGACAGTAAGCAGCTGTAAGTCGCCTTCTTGTCGATAAACTGTCAGCATTAACAGGATTCGTTCAGTATCATTCATGTCAAATTTGATACAGGCATACCAACCATCGAATGGTTGTGAATACCCTAGATGGTGGCCGCAAATGCGATTGCTGAACATTATGTCTTGTTCGGTTGTATCGGGTTCAATCAGCAATCCCTGAGTGTAATTTAATTAATTTTTAAACTGAACAAGTTTGCATTATGTTATTATGATGGCACTCTTAGATAAAAGGTTATTCCAGCGAAATAATGCGCAATCTACTAAATACAATGAAAGTAAAAGACTGTGTGCCTATCAAGTCTTGAAATCTTGATTGATGAGAATTTCCGGGATCTCGTGTTTATGGATTAAAACAACAAGTATCTTATCACTTTTAGTCCTAGTATACAGGGTGGCCATACCTGCTAAGCAGGCGCCCTCATTTTTTCCAGACTCTTTTTTGCCAAGCTGTAGATAAGACAATATTGTTTCATTTCAATGACCTTATATTAATATAATTTGAGTGACTGATACTGATACGAGTTATGCTAATTGCTTACATAACACAGTATTATTTTTAGCACATGATTCTACCAAAAAAAGAGATTTTTGCAGATTTGTGACAATTTTTTAAATAAATTAACTTTTGTTAAAAACGGTATCTATCTTAATAAATATTGTTTTCAATTATCAGATAATAATAGTTTATTTTGAATTAATTCCAAATATGAATAAATTAGGTAGTATACCAACTGCTTTATAAAGAACTTTTGAATTAAGAACTTAACCGAAAATTTGTTGCCAGTTCTATACAGTTGTTTTATCTAATTTGTATTCTTCCTCTTTCATGGATTTAAGAACTATGCTTCAACTACCATGAAAACCAAATAAATATTTATAGCTCTCTATCTATTAATACACAGAAGTTAATAATGCATTTAAGTTTGAACTTTAGTTAGGAACGAGGATGTGATGAAACGTCTTTTATCGTACGACACATTAAATTTAACATTAGATAAGAAAGGGCAACAATAAGAATGAGAGATCAAGCAGCCAGCACAATCGCACTTAGTTACTGTGTGTTTAGTCTTGATTTGTTTCATATGACATATGGACGCCTTTATTCCAATCAATCAGTATTTTACACGGAGCAAAATGCCTATCTGATCTCCACAACCTAGTAACTGGATAACAAGATACTCCTTGGTAACACTAGTTGGACATTCGGGCTTTTGGCGACCCGTAAAGACTGTCAAAGATCTAAGAATGTAAGCCGGGACCGGGTATGTAAAGATGGTCCATACCCGGTCCACCACCGCGAATCAATAGCAAGCGTAGCTTAAACTGATGGATCGACCCGTGTCGTTGTAATTACTACGACATATATTTTATTTGTTTTTCGAGAGATGCTACCATCCCTCTCTTTTGTATTTATGTGTTCGAATTTTGATTTGCTAAATCGCAGTAAGATCCATAGAGAGATGAAACATAAATTAAAAATAATAAACATAAAATTACCAGGAAAACAAAACGTATGGAGCATTTTCATGTTGGTTTACGTGCCTACTTGTCGCTTTATACTTATGTAGGTACTAAGTAAGTAACTATAGTAATGACTATGTCAAAAACAACATGTAAGATGCTTCTAATGTGTTATTTTTGACATAGTTATAATGAGCAGTTACATAGCAAAAAAAACAGCAAATGCGTGATTAATTTAAACTCTGCTGTTAAAACAATGATTACGTAGTGGCACCACGACTTCCGAACTAAGCCTTTACAAAGTTGCATGTTACTTTAGCTACAAACATTTTCTATTTCAGTGGCAATCTTCCTAATGCATGCTTATTATCGCATGAACAACAGCGTGGGCAATACACGGTTTTAATATACTGCTATTAGCCATAAATACACCCATCTAAGTTGATAAAATGATGGAAAACATTTATATATTTTGTTGTCACGTAGGGCCAGTTTCAATGGTCGCTCAATATCTCGAAATTTCACTCATCTGTTTGTCCAATCGAATGTAAAAACATTCGATTGGACATAAAGATGAATGTTTCAGGCACTATATTATCTTTTCAGATGACAGCTTATTTCAAAGGAATGAGGGTGGTGTCGTCCACACCGTATTTCGGCCATAGCGGCCAATCCTAACGGAGCCTAGCCATCGGCGCGGGAGATATTATAGTGCACAAGTATGTGCGCAGACACAGGTGCACTCCACTCTTCCCTCACTCTCATACTCCGATGGGACGGCAATCCGACACGACCGGAGAGAGATCAGGCGCAGCACCACCAGGTCAGGATCAGGCGGACCACCGGCTTTACGTGCTTTCCGAGGCACGGGGGTATGAGACAACCAACTTCCTAACTCCCGACAGCTACTAAGAGATTCCTAATGGGAAAACCCAAATAAACTTTGCCCGACCTGGACATCGAACCCAGGATCCCACGCTCAGCAGTCGCGCTTGCGACCACGAGACCAACGGGGCAGTTATGAGGGTGATATGCTCTATGGAGAGTACTTCGTCACCAGTGGGTCTTCACCGCACACTTGCATACTGAAATAACGTGGCGCTAGGGTTTTGTTCAGTGAGATCTAGGCTAATTTAGCATGGCACTCATGGCAGATGCTCTTATGGTCATTCAAAAGTAAACAGCAAGCTGTTGCAATAATGATCGAGCTTGGATTTTCGCATCATCGCACATCTATGTTCCATGTTAGAGGGCTAGGTTTCCGCACTTAGTCCTTCAAGTAGACCATTGTGCGTGGGCCACGGCTGCTATTCCAACCAAACCACCAGAAGTTAATCATCATCGAAAATCTTTTTCTTCTTCGGTAAATCATAATGCATAAGACAGGTAACAGGATGCTTTTGCCTACATTTTTCATTAGCACATTTGACAAGAGACAACATTATCTTTTTATGCTAAATGTTAACAATAAAACTGCTAATTTTAAACTGATTTTGGTATATTTAACACCTACGACGTCATACGATCTAGCGCCGTTTGTTAAAGGTGTTTTCATAGTGTTAAAATGACGTCAACATTTCACATTCAGATTGGCGAGTATAGGTATTATTTTTATGAGTCTATAAAATTGTAAATTCGTTGTGTAGGCGGGACAATCGTAGCTGAAACATAGTTAGAATATTTTGTAAATATGTATGTATACTTGTATACCTACATATTTGTCTGAAATTCTGAATTATCTTTGCCGGCAAGCCAGCCGGCGCACCTTTTGCAAAGATAGTTGTTATTCTTTTGGTACTTTTAAATAGTAGGTACTCACTTGAAGGACTAGGTAGGTACTACGCATCTTGTGTCCCCCTAAAACCGTTGTCTACCTATCTCTGTAACGTTATAGCGCTGTACCATAAGTAAGTTATTCTAAGCAGCGTAAGACTCATACATTTTTAATGAAGTTAAAGGTCAAGTTAACTAAGCAGGTTACATGTTACTTAGACACGGCGATATCTAGTAGTAGCTTCATAATCTGTTAGCTGCATTAAACTTAATATTTATCCGGCTGAAATGAATAAGGAAAGAAGTGACATTTTTTTACGGTAGGTTGGTTTTCGCTCCTGTGTGGTTTAGTGGGATTTTAGCTCAGCAACTAACTATGGTAGCAACTCTAATAAAGTTTAATAACAAGTAATAAAACCTACAGCACACCGACCATTAATAGATGCAACCAAGTATTTAAGTGGGTAGTTAAAATTGTAAATAACATCCATTTACGTTCATGACGAATGTTAGTTTTCAGGAAAAAATCCTACTGAAATTATAAATGCAAAAGTTTGTATGTTTGGATGCTTGTTACTCAATCACGCAAAAACGGTTGAACGAATTTGGATGAAGATTAGTACACAGGTGGTTTATAACCTGGATTAAGACATAGGACACTTTTTATTCCGGTAGAACTTACTACCGGAATAAAAAGTATTCTATGTCCTATGGGATAATTTCCGACATCCATGTGAAAGAAACCGTTGGCAAAAGCTAGTTAGATAACAAATATTTTAATTTCCGCAGGACGTCATAGTTCGGGAGATACACATAAATCGATGCGTTTTATCAACTAGTGACTGCGTAATATTATCGTATCACAATCATAATGAGTTGTTTCTAAGTAATTTAGGTAAGTATGTGATTAAATAATTTACAGATTGCTTCGATACACGTAATTTTTCCCACTGCTGGGACACAGGCCTATTCTCAGTGAGAGGAAAGTGCACCGTAACCCACCACGCGGGCAACGTGTGGGTTGGTACATGTCACATGTCTTCGAATTTATGGTTCTAGGATATGCCGGTGTCCTGAAGATGTTTTCCTTCACCGTTTTTTGAGGAGTAGTAATGAAATAATTTATCATCATCATTTCAGCCGAAAGACGTCCACTGCTGGACATAGGCCTCCCCCAAGCACCGCTAATTCGACCTGTTCTGTGCTTCTCGCATTCAACGTATTCCTGCGGCCTTCACCAGGTCATCGGTGCATCTTGTGGGAGGCCTTCCAACGCTACGTCTTCCAGTACGCGGTCACCACTCCAGAACCTTCCGACCCCATCGGCCATCTGTTCTGCGAGCAATGTGCCCTGCCCACTGCCACTTAAGTTTGGCAATTCTTCATGCTATGTTGGTTACCTTGGTTTTCCTACGGATCTCTTCATTTCTCCATTGCTCTTTGGATGACTTTTAGCCTTCTTATGAGGCTCGGCCACCACTGCTCTACAGGGGACTACTGCTCTCTTATATAACTTAACAGATATTGATAGACTTCGTTTTTCAATGAAATTATAAATAAATCGTCTAATTATTTAAATATTATACTCAATGGTAGATTAAATATTTATGTTGATTGGAATTGACGGATCATGAGCGCGCAAGGCAAAGACGCAGGTGCAATTGTTCGTACCCAGGCTCGATATTCGTATAGAAAGAATATTTCGTCATAATAAATCTGTTTGAGGAAAAATATTTACAGAAACGTAATTGGTTAACGTTGTGTTAGGCCCCTACTCCCTGCCTGTTCAAAATAAGCGCGCGGATTGGTTTTGTCGTCGCTTTGTCGCGAGACATGACCATGCGCAAACATAATCACGTTTTCGGCACGAGATTTTGTTGCACTGAGTATGTTAGGCTGGCTGGTATCATCGAAAGACAGTAGTAAAGCATCACAAATTGACAATATTTTTTTCCTGGTTCATGAATTCTATTCTACCTTGACTTTTATTTGAATTTGTTATTTAGTTTGGAAATGTTAATTTAACAATTTTACATATTCTTTTTCACTAACTGCTTGGTTGACCCTATTATGTAAATTAGGGACTTACATGTAAAATACTTTATATATATTCACAAGCTTTTGCTACTGACTCTGCCCACATGGAGGTACAAAATTATCCCATGGAATATACCACAAGGATAAAAAGCATCCTATGTGTTAATCCGGGTTGTAAACTTTTTGTGTGCCAAATATCATGTAAATTCATTCAGCAGTTTATGTGAGTTACACATAAGCTTTTGCCAGCGGCTTCGCCCGCGTGGAGGTCGGTAAATATTCGCGGGTATCGTCACTGCTCAGCTCCTTTGTGTCTTAGCGTTATGTTATATAGCCTATAACCTGCCTAGGAGTATGGACTACAATCGTACCAAGTTTGGTTAAAATCCCTTCAGTAGTTTTTAACCCATGCATGCACATACAGACAGACAGACAGACAGACAAAAAATTTACTGATTGCATTTTTGGCATCAGTATCGATCACCATTCATCCTCCAATATTAATTTTGAATGTATATTCAATGTACAGAATTGACCTCTCTACAATTTTATTATAAGTATAGAAGAAGATATAGATTGAGTAACAAACTTCCAAACATATAAGCTTTCATATTTATATTAGTAGGATTATCAGACTTATGTGTGCCTTTATAGGGCAAATGCCTCACTTACCTTCATAATATAGTTTAGTTTTAAAATTATAATGATTGATTAAAATTAAATTAAATGCTATACATTAGTATACAATGATAGCATTTAATTAAAAAACCAAAAAATTAAATTTAATGGCATACATATCAGTACATCGCAAAATACTATGTAGGTTTGCTGCATTACCTGACTTCTTTTCCTCATTTCTTCTGTGCAGGAGGGGTCAGGTAATGTAGGGCATTGACTGTACCTACTGCATGCATCACCAAAATATTTTTATAGTCAACTTTTTACTATAAGTACTTTCATGGCAAGCAATCCAATGTTTTATATCACTTACAAAATCATAATGTAATCTTAAAGCACTTACATAATAGAGAGAAAAATGCTTACCTAGTGTGTATGCGACAAACAGATTCACACCGGAAACAGCCCACACCCATGTAGGTATGGAGTCCTTAGCGGCATTGTCTTTGGTCAAGGCATAGAAACCGTAATCATAATAGGAGAAGACAAAGAAGTTGAGCACCGTGAGGAGGAACCCCGCAAACGTGAGCAGGTTCGGTGCCACCCAAACTGGACAAAACTGAAAATATAATGAGTATTAATCAATTGATCTTGATTTACCTGATATTCTAATTATTAAATTGAATTCAAAACTAAATGTCTGGTATTCTGTAGTTTCTGCTTACCCCCTTGGGATGAAGGTGTGAGATTATGTATGTATGTCTGGGAAAACGGTATGACCTTATGTGTGTAAAAACAAATCTCAATTAATACAAAATCTTATAATTTATGAAAATATTACTTTATTATAAAATTAAGATAAAAAAGGACCCAAGGAGGAGGAAACACAGTGCTTGATATATTAAAACAGTTTTTTTTGTGAATCAAAAACAGGGACTCTTGTAGGTAACATGGGCTCAGACACTTGTATAAATGATCAATATTTTACTATTTGTAACTGGAACCTTACCTGAACACACCAGTTCCAAAATGGGTGCATAACATAGTTACTGAGAACACTGGTATCCACCGAGTTGTACTGTAACAAAAAGGTTTTTAAGCAATTTATATAAATTTTTATTCCTATAAAATAATTTGACACTTCAAATAGGTACCTTTGTATCGATTTAAAACAATGTTAATTATTGGTTTTATTTTCGTCTCATTGGCTCATATATATTACAATGATATTTATTAAGAGGAATACTTACTTTGTATTTTTCGAAACCTTTTAATTTATCCTCCGACAGGAAGCGAGCCATGACGAACGTTGGTGAATTATGTTTTGTTATTTGAAAGTAATATAAATTAAATTCATTCTTTTACGATCTCATATTTTTTATTTATTAACTGTCGATCAGAACTTTTGTTATCACTTCTTTATTACGCAGTATTCTTTTATTTCAAACAGCGTACTTTCTATTTAAATCACAAGAAAACCACACTCCCACAGTTCAAAATGACAACTAAAATAAATTTTGACATTGTTGACATTTCTATTCAGCTGAAAAGTTGCGGATTACCATAGACAATAATTGTGGTCTATGTAAAAGTTTAGTGTGTAGTGGAAATATATTTTATGATTGCTCATGATATTTTTTCATGGATTCATAAAACAATATAAAATCTAATAACACAAAGAGCAAAATTTTTTAGTAGTTTTGTAGGTAAAGTAGTATGTCGAGAATATCAGCGTTCACTTTTTTGCAATAGATAGTGGTTGATGACGGCATAATTGCTAAATTGTCTGCTATTATTATGTAATATTGATTGAAGTAAGTACGCGCACAGCACCCTCATCGCCTGTGCACAGTGCAAAGTTGTAGCTGTTATCTATAATTGAGGATAGAGGAGCACGGAGCCGAGTCCACCGGCAGCATCCCATGATTTGTAGGAGGCACTGCTGCATTGCTGCTGCACTCTGCGGTCTACCGTGATGTTCAGAATAATATCTTGACGATTGCTAGTGTTTACTTTATTTATACCACGAGCCCAAGATGAAGAAATAAATTAATCAAATAGCATCCTGCCTAAGGATATAACACTCAGGCTTGGTCCCAGAGAGGGGAGGCCCTGAGGGTCATGGGCTCCCTCAAATCAGTCAAGCTGTCAAGAGCCTGAATGATTTACTTGAAAAATAGAATGTAGAATGCAAACAAGACTGGGCACCCCGCTCGTACGTAGGGTTCGAAAGGCGGTTAAGGCCAGATTCCACAACCTAAGTTGCTGTAAAACGAATTCAAGCTTATCGTCATAACTCGACAAAGCAATTTCTCTTTTACAGAAAGTCAAATGAATTTATAACCCTTTCAAGGTTGGGTGCAAAAATTCCTAGTTCTTTTGGAGTGATCAAAAGAAAATCTAAGCTATCCGAGCGTATGTAAAATTTTCGAGCCCGCTTCGCTCGTTGCCTACGGAATCTACAGTTCTAATGCCTACTTTATCAATTATCAAAAAGTGCCGCGACCAATTTGCTAGCTAATAAGGATCTCCCTCATGTACAAGCTACGTCGCTAAATAGCATAAGTAATGTTGAGCTGAAGATGTACATGAACATTAAGATATCATCACGTCTTTAATCCTAAATAGGTTAGGCAGAGATGTACCTATACATATAGTCCACCCACATTTCACCAGTTATGTTTAAGTCCCATGTCATATGGGGCTAGCCTACAGCTATCAATCGAGTGCAAATCCAGACTCCAGGCTGGTACTGAGAAATTTCTGATGGGAAAAACCAATAATACTCGGATCTGGAAATCAAACCCGGGACCTCATGCTTAGCAGTAGCGCTTGCGACCACTAGACCAACGAGAAGATGTACCTTCCTAAAAGTATTCTCAGCACCCATGGTGACCACCCTCAAAATCTGGGCTTGCGTCCGCGATTGGTAACGCTTATGTAAACCGTGCATTGCGATATTTCGTTGCAATAGGGAAGTACGATTTTCGTTTTGCAAATGTTACCACTATGTGCAGTTGTCTGTACATAGGTACCTACCCACTTTATGAACGAACTAGCTTCTGCCCGCGACTTCGTCCGCGTTAAATTTCTTGTTCCCCCGACCTTTCCCGTCGCGTCGAATCGCCTACCCGTGCGATTTTCCCCGTTTTTGCAACATTTTTCATTACTGCTCCGCTCCTCTTGGTTATAGCGTGATGTTACTAGTCTATAGCCTTTGTCGATAAATAGGCTACCCAACACAAAAATAATTTTTCAATTCGGACCAGTGGTTCTTAAGATTAGCGCGTTCAATCAAACAAACAAACAAACTCTTCAGCTTTATAATATTAGTATAGATTAAGTATATGTATGCCGTTAAGATAATGTGTGGTACTGTCACCAAAATATCAACAGGTGGTGGTGATGGATGACAGCTTAAATAAAAGTTGCACACAAATGAAATGCTGTTCGTGGGTAAACGCTTCACTTGAGAATCGCTGGAACGATTTGGGTGTTATAGTCAGAATTAATTTTTAAATAAAGAAAAATTGGAAATATCGTATATCTCTTTATGAACTGGTTTAGATAGTACACAGTCAGCTAGTTTATAATAAATAGGTAAAGTAGAATAGGGCGTGATGCCCTAGGTAGATAGGGCGCCCTAGTCCTTATCTGACCTACAGTTCATCGTCAGGGTATATCAACGCGACCGGCACGTCCCCTTTGTCGTTGTGTCGTTTACCGGAGAAAGATTACATGTGGGGTTCTTCAGGGGCTATTTTAGGACCTCTCCTGCGTAACCTCGATGACTAATGCGTATTGACCTACCCTGTATTTTTGCACCAGCTGGTGGAAAGACCATCCAGTTACTGTTAGGTCTGTTTAGCGTCTGAATCATAAATCCAAGCTTTAAACAGCCGAAAAGTAGAGAACCACGAAGCTCCATAGTTTTCTCCGGAGATGTGTAAGTCTCCATTAGCTGTGCCCTAGCAGGCTTCAGGTGTCGATAGGTAAACACCAGAGTGGTGTACGAGAGGTACGAATCCCACACTCACTTTGCATTTTCCGAAATGCCGTTCGATTTACCGGGTACAAGCATAACCTCAAAAAAAGGAGATAGTGGTCTGGGCACCAATTATACCTGATTAGCAGTGAATGTTAAAGGTAGTGAAATACTTGAATTTAAAAATCGTAATTCCAGTGCAGCGCCTGCGACTTCAGATGGCATGATTGCTATTATAATTTGACTAGGCTTTGAAAATGTTTTTTTTTTACATTATCCATTTTAATCATTGATATTAATTTATTTTATCACTAACAGAGGGATTTCCCCATAGATGAGTCCTATTTAAGGTTAATTAAATTTACCAGTTATTTTGAATGCTATAGAATTACTGATTAGTCTGAGCCTACTACCAGTTTTTAAATTAAATACGTTTTAGATGTCTGTTTGCAAACCTGAAATATAGGTACCTAATTCTTACAAATCTCTGAGTGCCTGAGAATTAATCTATAAAGATTTAAGTCCAATGATACTACCTACATTTCCTCTTTTATAGGCGCAATATGCTTATATCATACGATATTTAATGAGATATCTATGTATATAGTTATGTAGGTTACGTTATGAAAACAAAATCAATATTAGTTCTAGTTCATCTAAGCTAACGATCAGTTGTATTTAAGTAAACTAATTAAGTACTTTTTAATAGTAATTAAAAAGTAATTAGTAACAATTAATTTAAGCAACGACTTACCTAATTGCAAATAAGTTAAGTAAAATATTTAAAAGTGCTGAAAAAAGTAGCTAAGTACAAAAGTTGCTTAGCTATCTAAATCAAATTAATAAGAAGTTTATGAGACATTAATTTGTGTACGAAAACAATGTGGGATCTTGGTACACAAGTAACAATCAAATAACAAATGTGGTATCACTATCACTAGTGATAAAAACGTCATGCCGATTGTAATGTTTTCTCAAAGGAGCTTCGTAATTTAGTTCGGAGCATTTAATAGATATCCGACACGCCTCGTAAGAAACAGAACGCTTTTATTGTGTACACTTAACATTTTTTATTAAATTAATTAAGTACGCGTTCGTTGTTTGTGATATTTTATTTATTATGTTGCATAAATCTGCGGCTCTTCGCACGAAGAGTCTATATTTGAAGCATGTGGTTTACTTTTCTTCCGCTAAGGTGAGTCTTTCTAAGTTTTAGATCAGTTTTACGTGTTTTCTGTTCCGTTTGAATTGACTGTTGGAATGTTATAGTGAGGACAGAATGTCATTAAATATTTAGTTTAAATTTTAAAATTTATCAATTGTAGTTTTCATATAGGTATGTCAAAGTTATTTTTCTGCGTAAATGTAGAAGTAATTTTGATTAATTCATAAATAATGACCCAGTCATTTTTTTATCTTTCGGGAAACTTAAAATTAACTTACCTCTATAACATCATGTAAACATCGACATTTTAATAATAAAATAGTTTTTATGCAGTTGGTAATAAAAAATATTCTAACTATAAAATACCTATTAGCAAGTTGCTACGACCTACGAAGTCATTGGCGTAGCAATGAAAACATGCAACTTGTTTCACCAGTAGGAAAATAGTGTTAGTTACTATTTATGCTGTGACGTAAGATTCATCATAATATTTCAGTGACGAAGTGCATAGTCCTCATATTTTATTACCGTTCTTTTTTCCGGCCCGTGCCTAAATAACAACAGCTGCATGGGTTATCTACTAGGATAAGCAACGCTTGTCGAGGTCGGTCCCATCGGACCACCCATCACATACCGAAAATCACTCCACCGATCACATACAAAATCCACAAGACTAGGATTTTACGCTATTTATTGACTGAAAAATCTGAAAGATTCCTAGCACGTATATTTAATCTACTTAAAATTTTAAATATAATATTTTTATCAGAATAAAATTAATTCATACCGTCAAATGATAACGAAATTAACATTGAAGCAAGGTTAATATTGATTTTAATTCACTATTTGTTCGCTAGGCCTGACATACTGAACGATTTTAATTCCTAGGTAGCAACTGATAACGACGGTTATTGTTATGATGCCCGATATGGTTATTTACCGACGTTTAATTGAACATACATTAATATAAGATAACTTATCTTAATGTTACCTACATACAGAAAAACTACGCTTGGTACTTATAGGTAAACCTGTGAACAGAGCGTGCAAAATATAAATTTTATCATTACAAAAATGTAAATGGGTTTTTATTTCTATCGTCGTTAATGCTCTGGTAAAAAGGAAAAGCTATGACTAAAATAAAGAAGTAAATAAAAACTAAGTAAATACAGTTTACATTCTTTCACAATTTGGGTGAAATATTGCTACAATGTTAGTGCTACGAACGCTCGTAGCGCTCGCTACGAACTACTTACTAATTTTGTTTTATTTTTGGTTCCTCATTTTCAAATGAAATAGATTGGTATCTTTTTTAAGTGTTGAATCTCTGTATTCCACAGTTTAATTCCGCATTTAAAAAAAATATATTTATACCTTACCCATGAAAAAAACAAAAACAGAATTAAGGACTCCAAACTATCACAATTTCAAGGGGGAAAGTTCCATTACTTCAAACATATCTAATTAGATAAAAATACATTATTATGGAATATTTCTCCTATTACATGATGGTTATCCGTGTCATTTGTGTTTATTATCATTGTTTGTTACCTTAAACTTGTTGACATCTACTATCTTTAGGGTGTGTCAAGAACTCTCGATTTATTAAGTAGGTATAAGCTGTAATAATAAATGGTCTATAAATGTTTGTACGAGGGTTGGCAAATCTAATGATAGTTTTATTTACTTACCTATATACGTACGTAGGTATCTAGACGATCTAAAGGAAGACAGTGATCTGAAAAGTATTTTCCCCTGTGTAAAAATATGTCAAACTAATATCTTTAGTTTTTGTTTGAGTAGTGTTATGAATGTTTTATCATGTTTAAATAGAGAATGATGACGAAACGTTATTACGTTTTAGTCGTTGAAATTCTATTAGGAGAACATGAAGAACCTCTCTTACCTTTATCATTTTCTTGAGGGTATAACTGTAATACATATAGTCCACAGGTTACTTCACTGGTTATGATCCTGGGTAACCAGTGAAGTAATCTGTACTTAGTAGATAATATATCAGTCCATGCAAATTCTAATCGCATCCAGCAAATCTAGATTATAATCTCTGAGGCCTAGTGTGAAGCTAGAACTTTACTTTTTCAAAGTTATTAGAGTTTTTGGCGTGTTCTGAAGCTACGATAAATAAACACAACATATACTTTGACGTCTTTCTATATTTATCTGAAATGGTACTGACACGTTGCCGCATCTAAACAATGACAAAGATCTGCGTACTTATGATGTGATTGCGTTGTACTGAATGCAAACGTACCAACATTCATGAAACGAAGAAGAATGAAAACTATTTCAAATACAAGACTATGATGCTCAAATGTCGCAACTGGTTTTTACTCGATGGTTACTTCATCATCATTTCAGCCGAAAGACGTCCACTGCTGGACATAGGTCTACCCCAATTTTGGTGGGGTTTGCCATAATCGCCACGCTTGGCAGGCGGGTTGGGGATCTCAGTATGGTGATAAAATGCATAGAGAACGCTGCTGCCCATTCTCTAGTAAGTCCCTTAGGACACCTACGAGTAGAAATGGAACGATTCTATTCTTTACGTCTGACACCACAAGGAGCTATGGAGTTTAGACTACAAATTATGCAAGATTAAGGCTCTAGACAGACGGACCGCATTTCAACTGCAATCCAACCGCAAATTGCAGTTCGGATGCAGTTTGAATCAGTAGACACGACTGCAATAGAACTGCAATAGAACTGCAAACCAAACGTGCAGTCCGATTGCAGTTCAACTGCAGTCGGCGTGCAATCGAACTGCACGGTTGGTTTGCAGTCGTGTCAACTGCATTTGAACTGCAATTTGCGGTTGGATTGCAGTTGAAATGCGGTCCGTCTGTCTAGAGCCTTAGAGGTCAAAGCTCCACGCTATTTTAAAGAGTGATGTAGTAAAGCAAGGCGCGTTAGATACCAAATTAGTGCATGTGTTTCTTAATTTTTTCGATTTACCAGTTAGGTAGGTACTGGGGAAACCCCGAAACAAATAGGCAGTGAAAAAGATACTTAGATAAATTAAATTAAATTATAAACATGACGCATGTTCATGTGACTTACTCTTATTAAGCTCTCGGGGATTCTCTTTCTTGTACACCATTTGACATTTCAATTACAAATTGACCTTTTTAAAGTTACATAGGCTGGCACAATGGGCGGCCATGTCGCTAAAAGCGATCCTATACGGACAACCTTTGCATTTGGAGGAACTTAAGAAAGAAGGAGAAACTATACTGCAGGTAGTCCGTGGTGTACTATTTACATTAACTGTATATAGTGTACAGAGTTATTCCAGTATTATTAATCCTCTTTACATTCTCTTTATTCAGAGTGGACGTATAATAGCTATACGCAGGGAAGATCAGTCAGTATGGGAGAGAAGAGCACCATTCTCACCGATGAATGTCAACCGCCTGGTGCGGCAGGGCGTCAAAGTCATCGTGCAGCCTTCCAATCGACGAGCTTATCCAATGCAGGTAAGGAGTCAAGGACTCACCGATTTATGACCCTGGGTTTCCATCCCAAAGATCAAACTTGTGTGACTTTATGACGTACACTTGAGTCTTTTAGCATACTTATCTACCTCTTTAAAAGAAAATCTGCTGTCAACTCGTTTGTTTTATTCCCTACTAATAAAGAACGGCCCTTTGTGTTGTTAATGTTTTTCTCATCTTTATGGCAACCGAACACCAATTAGTTTATAAGTTTTAGGTATCCTTTAGTAAAAGTTCTAATTCCTCCATTGCAGTCCTACATAACTGCAGGAGCGATAGTCCGGGAGGACATCAGCGAGGCGAGCGTGATATTTGGCGTAAAGCAGACGCCCATCGATCTTCTCATACCGAACAAGACCTATTGCTTCTTCTCACATACCATTAAAGCACAGGAGGCGAACATGCCAATGTTGGATGCTATTTTGAAAAAGGTAAGGGTGTATCTGAGTTTTCCTACTAAACTTTCTGTGCTTGCCCCTAAACTTTGGTACTAAATTGCTATGCCTTAGCAATTTGTAAGACCACATGTACACATGGTAGTTCATTGCTTTTCTAAGTTGTATTGTCATAGGTTTTGTGATGCTGTTTTGTATGTTCAATGCTACGCTTGGCAAGAAGTTGCAAGCAAAAAAATCTACTCAATTTCATTGAATTCATAATCTTATTTTTCCAGAATATCCGTCTCATAGACTATGAGAAGCTAATGGATGACTCCGGTAACCGCGTGGTTGCGTTTGGTAAATACGCGGGAGTGGCCGGTATGATCAACATACTGCACGGCATCGGGCTACGGTTGCTCGCTCTTGGACATCACACACCTTTCATGGTTAGTGATCCTATGAAAAGCAATCTATTACAAATGTACATCATTATAGTTCAAGAAGATTTATTGGGCACTTAGTTATAGTCAATGAACAGACATATCTAGAGAAATACAGCGACCATATTTAAATGTTTGTATAAGTAGTCTTAACATAGTATGGGATCTGGGGGCTTACTCTTCAACATAATTTTGATTCCAATCGAATGCCAGTACGATTCCAATGTTAATTTTGCATACACGTAATTCGGTACTCTTGAAAACTATAGTGTCAACATTGGAACAACAACATAGCCCGATCTCGATTCCACTTATTTCTCAAAAATAGACACCCAATTTAAACACGTTTTGGCGCTAGCGTCGAACTGAAAAATACGAAAAGTTCCAATTCCAATGTCAATCGATCGGTATTAAAATTAAGAGTAAGCACCCTGGTGATAAAATGGGTTTCAGTGAAATTATGAGGTACTAGCTTTTGCCAGCGGCTTCGCCCACGTGGAGGTCGGCAATTATCCCGCGGAAACATACTACCGGGATAAAAAGTAAGCTATGTCCTTTCTCAGGCTCTAAACTATCTGTGTACCTCATTTAAATCGGTTTAGTAGTTTTAACAGGAAACCGAGACAGACAGACAGACAGAGTTACTTTTGCATTTATAATATTAGTGTGGATATCACCGATAGGCTCACTCCTTTCCGTAACTCATTTCTCTAAGAGAAGGTGGTCTGTTATTTTGTACGACTGCAAGAAATCCTGATTTATCTGGTTAGAAATTTTCAAATAACTTCCTTTAAACTCGCGACTCACTATGACCTCTTCGTCTCAATCACTAAGAAATTAAATAGAGGAACGAGGTGGATGTAAAACCTTGAATGTGTACGGAAAATTTGATTGCATATCTTTTAATTCATTATGATTGTGATTATAAAAATAATCTCGTTGGTGAATTAACTTTATCTGATATATTAGTGGGCAGAAACAAGATAAATGAAATTCAAGTATTTATTACATTTGAATAATACTTCAGGTGGGGTCGGCGGAGATTTACGGATTGATATGTAGAGCGCGATTGCAATTTATATTATTATTGCCTTCAATAATAACTGATAACAAACTGGGAATTCCCTTTTGTAAGTCGTTTAGATAAAAATAATTAAAAAGAGAAATGGTTAGAAAATCTGCGGTTGGGGCACTGAACAGGATTTGTGATATCAGAAACCAGAAATACGAAAATCCATTACCTTCGCCCCTACATTGAGGACAAGCTGGCCATGAATTCAAGACAAATTATTTTAAAGTACAAATACCTACATAGTAGTTATACTATTTTGACGAATAAATTATAATATAATAGGAATTCCCTAATTGTTGTTGTGTTTCTTTACAGCATATAGGACCTTCACACAACTACCGCAACTCGAGCATGGCGCGGCAAGCCATCAGGGACGCTGGATACGAGGTCGCTTTGGGCATGATGCCCAAGTCTCTAGGGCCTCTCACCTTCGTGTTCACTGGGTCTGGAAACGTGTCTCAGGTGAGAATAAATTCCCAAACTGTAACAAGACAGCAGCATCTCAATACTGTCTTTTAAATATCGATTACTACGTAGTTGAAAGACGTCCACTGCTGGAGATAGGCCTCCCCCAAGCACCGCCACTTCGACCTGTTCTATGCTTCTCGCATCCAAAGTATTCCTGCAGCCTTCACCAGGTCATCGGTCCATCTTGTGAGAGGCCTTCATCATCATCTTTCGGCAGAAATGATGATGATGATGATGAACTACGTAGTCAAACGCATATTATTCAGTTAATGCATTCCTTATTGTATAGATCACGTGGATATAGCAGATGTTTTTTTTCTCCGTGGTTCCTGTAAAATGATAAAAAATATCATGGATTCTTTCGCCCCAATACGACTCAAGGTATTAGTGGTCTTCTTATTAACAAAGAGGCGGGTAACTTGTTCCTTTATTGTTCATGCTGTAACATGTTTTTTATTTATTCCCAGGGAAGTCAAGAAATATTCGGGGATTTGCCGCACGAATATGTTCCACCAGAGATGCTAAAGAAAGTGGCTGAACATGGAAGTATGTGATTTGTCATAACTAAAGTATCTAGTAAATAGGGTAGCCTTATTCACATTGAATTACCCATAACGACTCGATGTCTGTATTTCTTAGGTCCCAACAAAATCTACGGCTGTGAAGTGCGCAGGAGACATCACTTGGAAAGGAAAAATGGTGGAGGATACGATGCTCAGGAATATGACGAGCATCCTGAACGATACATCTCTACCTTCGCGCAGAAGGTACTTCATAATTTCTATAATCTTAATAGATTACGATGATTGTTTTAAGTATACTGCTATGTTAATAATAATTGTTGCCAGGCAATTACTTATTTAAAGGGTATGTATGGGTCAGGTACTGTAGGTTATCTAGATAAAAAAATATACTTATTAGTACCATATATAATTATATCATGACGCATTGACACGCATATTTAACACAAAAATATGGGTCGCAACGCAGATGAATGTTGTTAGCAATTACTGTGTAGGTCATGTGAAAGATAACATTATCACTTTATCTCATATTGTGTGTTATCTTTTTTTATGAATAAGCTGACTCAAAGAAAAGTTACAAAAATGTTTTTGTAAGTTTATCTAATCAAAGAATGGGAATAACAAAGCAACTGATTGCAAATTAATAATGCCCGGTTTCTGAGGTACTCTTATCGGTAGTTTATCTATTCATTAGCGCTATTGGTTCGAAAACTTGACAATTTGCGTTTCCGAACACCGCAATGTAAGATAAACTCCGTTTAAACTTAGGTTATTTTATCTGACCAATGTCAAAATCGGTCAAAATGAGCGTCCGGTCAATCTCCTACATACATTTTTCCTGTAATGTTTTTGTGTTTAGAATCAATAAGTGTAAATAATCTTATATCTTTAAACGAGCAGTTCTTGTTTGTATATGTATATATAAGGTGTATCTATTCATACACCAAATATTTTAAGAGGTAAACCTGTAGGTGGTAAAGAAGCGACACCAACGAATGAATTTTTTCTAAATGTATTTTTTTCAGAATTTAATATTTATAAATTATTTGACGTACATAAGAAATACTGGCTCCTTCTTATTTTTTACGGCCCGAGACACTGCGGCAATGCTCGTGCCGTCCGGTCGCCGCCCTCGCAGCGTCAGGCAGGCCATTCATAGAATTTGGAGTAAAGGTTTTATACAAAACGTCTCAAGCAGTTTTAAAATTATAATAATTACGAAAATTCAAAAACGCTTAGATAAAAATTGTCTTTTTGCTGCTATAGCTTCTTTACCACCTATAGGTGTACCTCTTAAAATATTTCGTGTATAAATAGATACAACTTATATATCTATATATATAATCTGAATCTCGCAAACGGCTCCAACAATTTTCATGAAATTTCATTGGATTCATTTTTATAAAATGTCGTTTTATTCGTGTTTTTAATGACCAACTTTATCGATAATCAACTTGAACATAAACTTATTATTTTAAACACAATTTACCAAAAAATACCGAGCGAAGCTCGGTCATCCAGATATTGTTTATTATGAAAACAGTTTTTACGAGTAGGTATGACACAAATGTATGAAGTTATGAATGCGGTCTAACAAAAAGACAATTTTAGGTTTAAATTAGGTTATAGTAGGTTCTGTAGTTTTTACCGACTGACCGTCTATCTATAGAAAAAACCGTGATTTATGCGTGTCAACGTTAGGTGTGACAAATATTGGAATAACACCAATCTGTTACTACCCAGCATTTTCATCTGTGAGTAAACTGACAACCTGATCTAAAAATATTTGTTCCTGACAGATAGCACCATACACATCAGTTCTGGTGAACTGCATCTACTGGGCTGTGGGCAGTCCCAAGCTGCTGACCATACCAGACGCAAAGCATTTGTTAATTCCCTCACATACTCCGTGGTTGCCCAAGAGTATTGGAGCACCGGCGTTACCACACAGGTAAAAGAAAATATAGAAATTAGTTACCCTGTACGAGCATACTACGCTTTTCGACCATGCTAGCAAGTATGCTACGAGCTGTCGCTATTATCAGCATTGGCATTAGGATAAATAAAAAGTCACGTGTGGAATGTCCTTTCTTTGGTATTGTTCGTCGCATCGTTGAGCTTCTCAAGTTCTGAGTTGAGCCGCACGATTAGTGACAAATGCAAGCACTGACTGGACAGGTCCACTCAATCTATGTGGTTCTTTCCTCTAAAGACCATTTCAGACAGCTATCTACATAGTCTTCACATAATGTGACCAAGATTATGTCTGGACTTTAAAAGAGACTGTGACCTCTGAGTTTGTTTCGGCCTTTCTTCTCAGAGTAGTCAGATAGGAAACGGCGACCTCATCTAGCTCAAAAATATTATTGACTTGTAAAAGTGTTTGTTCAAACCTACTTACAGAAATAGAATCATTTATCATTTATTGCTTCTATTTGTTTTCCTACTTGTCATTAACACTATATGAAACTCCGAAACGAGATAGGCTAATGTACTGCGATAAAGTGATTAGTGAATGTTCGTGTTTGTAAGGTAGATGCTTAGGTACTTTTTAGGGTTCCGTACCCGAAGGGAGGCAACGGGACCTGAGGCTCCGCTGTACGGCCATCCGTCCGTCTGAAACACGGCTGTCTATCTTCTGAATCTTAATAGAATAAGATGAAAAGTAGAAACTTGAAATTTTCACAGTGTATACTAATGTGATTCATTTATAGGTACACATTTTTCAAAAATAAAAGAAATATGAAAATGTTCATTTTATCGGGTTATCTTTATAATCATACATATCAAGCATTCTTAACATTTCTTTTTTAAAGATAGGTTCTTTCAAATATTTACCATAACTGCCGTTTACATGGCCCATTCTGAAGGTCCAATCCGTTATTGCGCCGTGATAATGGACTATTTGCTGCTTAAATCTTCAGGACATTTGGTACCAACAAGACGGCACTACGTGTCATGCAAATCATGGCGTGCGAAATCATGGCGACTAATCGTCAATGTTGCGACGCTATAACAACAAATTAAAATCTTTATCTTTATCTTTACATATTATAAAATAAAGTCACTTCGCTGTCTGTCTGTCCCTATGTATGCTTATATCTTTAAAACTACGCAACGGATTTTGATGCAGGTTTTTTTAATAGATAGAGTGGTTCAACAGGAAGGTTTATATGTATATAACATGCATAATATAGTAAAGAAACGTTGATAATTTTAGAGGTTTCTAATGTGATGTCATAAATAAACACATTTTTTTGCGCTTACATTGCGAACGCTGGCTGAACCCTACGAAATAGCGCAAAATAATGTTCTACAGTATTGTACACCTTAAAAAGTCCTACAAAAAAGTCCGCGATGGTATATGTCTAACTCTTAGGGATAACCCATAATAACCATTTTTATCCTTTACTTTTTACGAGAAATAATGGCTTATTTATGAATGCGATTTTAAGCAATACAGCATTAATCCTTATGCAATTAAGTACCTTAAATGAATTGTACATTTCATGTAGATCAAAATTGCCCTTTACAGCATATCATTAAAATGAATATTTTAGAAGATATCAGAAGTTATAATAAATAGCCGCAGAGCGGCTAGCGGGCCTTCCCGCGTCCGGCCGGCAGGATTAGGAGGATTGGAATATTGTAATTCATATTACTTTGGCTTCATAGTAAATGCGAATATCATGTGTGTTCGAAGTACTCAAAATAAAGCTAATTGTATTATTCCAAGTAAGAGACCGTTAAATATGGCTTAGATGTTTAGATTTTTGGATGGATTTGGATTTTTGGTTATCCTGGATACTTACCATATAGGATACTTTATGCCATCGTACATATCCCGCGGGATATTTTCCAACCTCCACGCGGGCGAAGCCGCTGGCAAAAGCTAGTAAATTATAAACAAGAACCGTGTTTCAAAAAACTGTAGTGCTAGGCAAATAATGAGATTCGGGTCGCTTTTTTGCTTTTGAAGATGACTTTATTTTGAATTCTACTCAGAAAAAGTACAGAATGGTCTCAGTATTATATGATTGAACAATTTACAAGGTTTCGGTATCCCCAAAGGTAATACCAGATCAAAAACATGATTATTTTAAAGGTTTATCATTCTCGATTAATTTCTTTCCAGAATGCTGGCTATCTGCGACATATCGGCGGATCCAGGTGGCTCTATTGAATTCATGAACGAGTGCACCACTATCGACACACCATTCTGTCTCTACGATGCTGATAGGAACAAGGATACCAAGAGGTTTGACTTTATATTATTATTATATTCATTTATTTCAGATTTAACATCCATAAAATTGTTAGTAACACAGAAATGCTTATTAGAAACTAATGTTAGTAATGAGACAAGACACTTTAAGAACTTAATACAAAGATAAAACAAAAGTACCATGGGATAATCCGATACAAGTGCACGTGTTTACTTATATTATATATTTTTTTAAAGTTTATTTTAAGGTGGAGCGTTTGGGTAAACCGTGAAATTCAAATTTTTTGTGGGACTAAAGATTTAATGATCTTAAAGCGTTGTGCTGATAATTTTAATTATTATAAATCTGTAAATACACATGTGATTCGGTCGCGAATCAGGTTTTGCTCTATATAAAGCCTGACACTGATCTGCAAATTGCAAAAAAACGTTAGAACATTTGAATTTTAATAATTATGTTGGTAATGAAAAAGAACCGACAAATAACAAACAACAAGCCTACTTATGAACCAAAAGATTTTAAGATTATTATGGAATGAAGGATTATCTCTGTTAGTATTATTAAACGGTAACATTTCAGTAATCAGCATATAGGTACGGAAAGATTGCTTGGTTTCAGATTTAATTTGGCTTAGCCTTAGTTTCAAGTAAAAGTCTTCACAAGGTTGTGAAACTAACGATTTACTTTTCGTAATAATTGTCACAAATATGCCGTAAAACGAATAAGAACACCTTATTTAGCTAACAAGCACCATTTAAGTCTTCTAATTTAGAGCTTCAAAAATATTCATATAAAAACAGTTTAAAAAATCGTTGCCCAAAAACAATTTCCCGTACCGGGAATCGAACCCGAGCCTCCTGGGTGAAAGCCAGGTATCCTAGCCACTAGACCATACGGGATCATATACATTATCATTAATTTTGTTTGCAGTTTCAAGGGCCCAGGAGTTCTGGTGTGCTCCATAGATAATATGCCTACACAGCTACCGAGAGAATCCACTGACTTCTTCGGCGACTTACTGTACCCGTATTCAGAAGATATTATGAAGTCTGATGCTACAAAGCCGCTAGATGAACACAGCTTTTCTCCTGTAGTTCAAGGAGTAAGTTAATAATAGAAAATATCTGGATGACCGAGCTTTGCTCGGTATTTTTTGGTAAATTGTGTTTAAAATAATAAGTATATGTTCAAGTTGAATCGATAAAGTTGGTCATTGAAAACACGAATAAAACGACATTTTATAAAAATGAATCTTAGCTAGATCGATTTATCGCCCCCGAAACCCCCTGTATACTAAATTTCATTAAAATCGTTGGAGTTGTTTCCGAGATTCAGATTATATATATATATATATATACAAGAATTGCTCGTTTAAAGATATAGGATATACTAGGTACTTATTATCTAGACCTACACAAGCAAAAGCAAAAGAAAAGTATATTATTATATCTCTATAGTATGATACGCAAAAGAAACGTGATTGGTTGTCTCCCTTATCAATGGCCTAACAATGATAAGTCAAAGACACGAGCGCTGTTAGCGAAAGTGCTCGTAATTAAATGGGAATGAAAAAACCAGACGATAATAAAAAGCAAGAATTTTAAATTTAGACTGCATTTATTTTTAGTGCTAACATATAGAACTATTCTTGTACTATTATGACATCAGCAGACTCGACTCGACCTACTAACAAACTTTATCGTTATAAATATTAATCTTTCAGGCTATCATAACAAGCAACGGCAGATTGACACCCCCTTTCGAGTATATCAACGAACTCAGAATGGCCAATACGTAAGTGAATAGATATTATTCTGCTCTCTTTACCAATCCTTACTAGCAACAAATATCAAACAGGTAGCAACACAAACGGTAAAGACTGTTACTTTAACATAGTGCCTGCGTAAAGCGTATGGGAACTACACCCATAAGTCTACCATACACCCTTAGTTATATTCAGTTATTCATATGCATGATATAAAAGTTTGTGTTACCTTAATTGTTCATGAGCTTAACTGTTCACAACCATTCGATAGGTTTCTTTTCAATTACTAATTTGCATTGCGGGCAGCAAATAATTGTCGGAAGAATGACGGTCGTCTATTTGATTTAAACTGACAATAATTTCGGGATTGTGAATAGCCATAGGAGCACTTTTTTATATTGATGTTCGTTTCGCCACTGAATCGAATCGAACAGTGGTGATTCAGAACGCTGTTCCGACGTTCTTTTTCAACTGGCACGTTCCTCGTCTAATGCCGATTAAAAGAAGTGTCAATTAACGGTTTGTTTCTTCCAGTCGATCCCGTCATAAGGTGGAAGGCAGTGACCAACAGGCTCCCATCCTGATCCTTGGCAGTGGACTGGTGTCAGCCCCAGTTGTGGAATACTTGTCTAGAGACAAGAATATTGCTGTCACAATAGGTTTGTATGAAGATAAGCTGTCAGTGCCCGCGACTATGTTCGTGTACATGTTGGAAGACAATAATGTGTCTCTTTACTAAACGCTTTTTTAAATAATATTAATTGACTGATAACATCGGTCCAGCCATAAAAAGAACAGCCATCTTTTTCTAATTTTTTTTTTTTTTGTAATCAGATCTGAAACTTTACATTTTCATACATTTAAAATACATACTTCAATTTTATTAATATGTGTGTATGGATGTATAAATAGATATAGATTATTCACGACTTAAGTTACTTTCTTTTGTAGACGACAAGTGACTTTTGTCCCTTTTTCGCATAAAGAAGTTCTATCTGGCAAAAGGTTCACCCCTATTACATAAATTAATGAATCATGAACAAAGCGTGATATTTATGTTAAGTTCGATCTTCTACGACCAAATACTGCTTGTAACTGTCGACACATCTGTACTAGCTTTTGTCCGCGACTTCGCTCGCGTTAAATTCGGGGTAACACGGTTCCCCTTTCCTGATTTAGAACACAGAAGAGAACTCGGAACAAAATGTTATTTTAATACGCTACTGTAGACGATATTATATATGGCTTTCCATTTGGGGATAGAATGTAAAGATTTTGGGCATTGGACACACGTGAACATGCTGCATACAATTTTCCATGGGAAAAGCACGGCTTTTCTAACTTCACCCCAGCCACCTAAAAAAGAAAAGAAAAAAAGAGTAGCCTATGTCACTCTCCTTCCCTTCAACTATCTCCACTTAAAAAATCACGTCAATTCGTAACTCCGTTTTGCCGTGAAAGACGGACAAACAGACACACACACTTTCCCATTTATAATATTACGGATGATAAGAAAGTAATTAATTAGCTTCACCAACTGCAATGATAAATTCTATCGTCAATACAGTTTTTTGTACATTGTAAATATCATTCTTAGGAGACCTCGAAACAAAAATTATATCACACTTTATTGACGCACAATTGGAAATGCAGTACTAGATATCTAGGCAGATCATAATGTTCGTTTACCTTTGCAGCATCAGCAGTAAAAGAAGAAGCGGACGCTCTAGCCGAGCGTTACGGAGTATCTTCAGAGTACTTGGACGCTAAGGACAAGACAGCCCTCCAGACATTAGCATCTCGTGCACGAGTGGTAGTGTCTCTACTGCCTTACGATCTGCACGGTGACGTGGCGAAGGCCTGTCTTAGTACCGGAGCGCATATGGTTACCGCGTCTTATGTGAGACCAGAAGTGCAGGAGCTCCATCAAGCGTAAGTTACTACGATTTGGAATAGAAATCATTCAAGAATAGAATTAAGAAGTATAATCATTTAAGCACAAAGAATATTTAATATAATTGCGCATACATCGTAAGTCCTTATCTATCCTTCTTCTAATTCTTTATAATTTTCGTTTTTACAGTGCAAAGGATGCTGGCGTCACCTTCCTCAATGAGGTTGGTTTGGATCCCGGCATCGACCACTTGCTCGCGCTTGAATGTATTCACGACATTCAGAGTCATGGAGGAAGAATCGACTCATTCGTGTCATACTGTGGAGGTAATTTCCATTTCAGACCATTGGACAATTTGCACTCACTTAAACAAATGACAGAACTTAGCGTAGAATCAGTTTACATCAATACACTGAAAAGTATTTTAGTACATAGTGCTCAAAAAAAAATTACATTAAGTACTTATTTATTTTTAGGTTTACCAGGACCAGAGTTCAGTGATAACGCCCTTAGATATAAGTTCTCATGGAATCCTCGAGGAGTGCTACTCAACACCATTTCTGCTGCCAAGTATCTGAGTAAAGGACAGGTAAACTTTTCAACTTTATTCTAAAGAAACGCGACATCAAAACCTTACCACCCACTTTCTGCACAATCGATAACTTGGGTGATGCAATTGGCGCAATCGATAAATCATACGCGAATCCAATGACAGTAATGGCGGTACGTGTCGTGCATGTTCTTGTTGTTCCCAGATCGTAGAAGTTTTAAGTGGAGGAGAGCTGATGTCAGTCGCACGTGATCTGAACTTCTTGCCTGGCTTCGCGTTCGAAGGCTTCCCCAACAGGGATAGTACCATTTACTCCAAATTGTACGGAATTGAAGACGCGCACACCATGTTCAGAGGAACTATTAGATACAAAGGTATGTTTAGGGCTCCCTGTAAAAAGGTCGGTTGGTCATAATATTTTTTAAATAAATTGAAAGGCCAACTTGGGATATTTTTTGCGCTTAATTAAGGTAAATATTATTTACTAACTTTTATTTTGTTACCGACTAGGGTTTGCTGAAAATATGATCGCTATGCAGCTGTTTGGCCTGGTGGACCCCAGCCCTCACACATCTTTGCACCCTGATGGACCTAAGATCACATGGGTATGATACTACAAATTATTTTTCTACTTTATATACGTAATTTTTTAGGTTTACTTTTATATAAACGTATTTATTACTTAACGCAGCCGTATGCTAATTTTCTGAATTCTTTGCCCAGCGTCAATTCGCCTGCGAACTTCTTGGACTGATGGATTCATCGATTTTCTATGAGAACCTAAGGACCAGGTTATCGGAGCGCATTGGTCCTTCGGGGGCGCAGTCCTTAGAGTCCCTAGGACTGCTGGACGATGTGGAGATCGTCAAGTGCGGGACACCTCTCGACACTGTCAGCCATTATCTTAGCAAGCGGTTACAATTACGTAAGTTACTGTTTTGATATTACAGTCACTGTAGGAATGTATTTACTGTCTTTCTTTTCTTTAAATTTACAACCCCACATGCGAACTCCTCATCGCATGAAGTCATGTAGAATCCTGGATCGCGCAGCGAAGTTATGGGCACGATTAGATTTTAAACGACTTCCCGACAACAACTGTCGGGCAACAGCCCCCCAGACATATTTCCCTTTTCTATGGAGGATGAGGAACTTTCCACCCTGTTCCTCATTCCTCTAAAATGGAAATTTCAGTGCCCTTAACTAGATTGCATGTGCACTAGTGCATTCGAAATATTAGTCTTATTTATGTATTTTATACTCTTATAGTCTTCTATTTTAAATATCTATTACCCATCAATTACAGAAAAAGACGAGACAGACCTTGTGGTACTCCGCCACGAGCTCGGCGTAACGTGGAGTGACGGCAAACGGGAGCGACGCGAAGTGACCATGACCGTGCGAGGAGACTCCACCAAACACACTGCCATGGCCTGGACCGTCGGCCTGCCCACCGGCATAGCCGCTAAGATGGTGCTAGATGGTAAGGATCATGAGCTACAACAATATTTTTGAAAGCTCTAATTTGAATTGGTAACCAAGACCAAACCAAAGAGATTGAAAAATTGACGACGTAAATAATTTAATTTCAAACATTTTTCGCAACTTTAAGGGATCCGTAGACATATTTTATGAGAAGATATAGGTAGTTTATGCTTTTTTCACTTATAACTGATTAATTCTGTATAACCTTTTCTAACCTGAGCGGATTTCAACAAAGGCAGCTAAAAACACTGATATCTTTTCAGGTGAAATTCAAGAGCGCGGCGTTGTACTTCCATTCGCTCCTGTAGTATACAAGTCACTGTTATCGCGACTAAGAGCTGATGGCATCCACGCGAAGGAAACCACCACACCTCTCAACTGAACCTCATTACCATAATGAAAGAAGTATTGATAATATACTCTTGTATAGTGCGTGAATGTGTTCAACTGAGTTTCTGTATTGCGCAAAAGAATGTTTTGTAAATATTTAATTTTATGTTTAAGATTATGAATATAATGTAGTACGTATGTTAGTTGACTTAT
This sequence comes from Aporophyla lueneburgensis, assembly GCA_932294355.1. Classification (NCBI taxonomy): domain Eukaryota; kingdom Metazoa; phylum Arthropoda; class Insecta; order Lepidoptera; family Noctuidae; genus Aporophyla; species Aporophyla lueneburgensis. The sequence goes on along the minus strand of OW028746.1, from coordinate 10,421,265 downwards.
TGTTGAATATTGCTAATGTTATGTCGTATGTAGTCGTATGTAGTTATAAAAGTGGCAGCATTGTGAGAGAATTATTTTCTTAATAAAAACAAAATTTACCACATGTATATTTTTTTTTCATGAACTCTGGGTAAAAAGTTATAAACATTAGGTGTAACCTGACACTCTACACCTCCATGCATGAACGCCACGGACGCCGTTATCTACTGAAAAAGTATCATTACAAACGTTTTTGATTTCAGCAAGACAACCGCTGAAAATGAAAATACTATTGTCCAGTAATGTCATCTGGAAAAAAAAGGTGTGACATGATTGTCATTCTTATATCATTTTTTTGCTAACCTAAAATGTTTTATCAAATGACTTGATTCTGCTATTTTGAGTTATTTTTTACGGTTATTTTTATAAATTTATTGAGCCAAATCTCGATTGTGTCGACACGTCCATTTTACACTTAAGATTTTTTTAATGAGTGACAATTTAATAATGATGACTTTACGTTAAAGTCACTCTGAAATGGAAAACGACCCGAATAACACAGTAAGTACTGATGTAGTAGAGGTGAAGATGCATTGGCTCCGTATTCAGCAGTGAGTGCGGCAATCACAAGAATCAGCGGGAATACTGAAGAGATGATCTGTTCCGCACCCGGTAAACATAGCGTCACGAGCAACGTGCATCTAATGAATATTCTTCAATTCTCGAACCTCTCAATGCAAGCTTTAAAAGATCGTTAGTCCTCCTCAAACTAACATTAGATAATAAACACACGGCATTTTACTTTCGTTCTTAGTCAAAACAATGGAATCATTTTGGGATTTTTATTTGTATACATATTTTTTTGTTTACTCGCGCCCCACGGTTTCACCCCCATAGAGACACCGTGAATTTTTCAGGCATGAAAGGTATTCTAAGTCAATCGAGAATGGACAAGCTTTTCAGTACAAGAATTATATGTCATAGTTCCAGTATTTGCCGGAGTTTTCTATTAACAAATATTAAACTCACAAACAACTTTACCTAGTAGCCAAAACAGAAGAAAAGACCTTTGGAAAATTTCTAAAGCCGTTCACGCCTTTTGCATCGATTCTTCTTTACATTTTAATCTTGTGTTAGTAATTTAGTTTCGGTTGTGGTACCAGACGGCGGGTCGCGAGACTGGACGGTGCATGTCGGTGGCGGCCATGCAGGCGCTGCACCGACTCCGCGAGTGCCGGCTGCTCTGCGACGCGATAGTGCGCGCGGACGACGGCGCCGCCTTTCCCGTGCACCGTGCCATACTCTCTGCCTGCAGCCCATACTTCCTGTACGATCTTTGCTCTTTACTAGTTAATAAAACGATTAAAAATGTCTTGGAAGTCCCGCAAAAATTGATAAGTGCCCCAACATAGCCCTAAAACAGGCCAAAGCTCGTCAAAATGTTTAGTCGAACACATAACGATGCTGTGAATTGATCAAACTACTGAAGGACGAGGATGTGTCTTGATAGGATAGTTGGAGTGTAGCTCTTCTACCTCCATACTAATCTACTAGGATGAACAAGAAAGGTGATGGTGTTGTCACAGTTTTGATGGGGTCTTTTGAACAACTTACTTACCTCCTTGTGCTGCCGGCCATTAAGTATAGGCCCAACCCATTTCTTCCTGTCGGGTGTCGTAAAAGGAGACTTAGGGACTCGCTTGACAATCGCAGCAGTGTTCTCTTTGCATTTTACCATCATACTGCGATTGCCACCCGCCGGCCAAGTGTGGCGATTGCGAATTGGGACGGGCCTATGTCCAGCAGTGGACCTTTTTCGGCTGAAATTATGTTGATGATGCCTACTTTCCTAACTATAAGGAACAAGTGGTTGCGCTGAATGTCCTGATTTTTTTTTCTAAAATACAGACCAAATAGACCAAAATTTGCTAATCTGCCAGCGAAAACTGAATCATGTTTAACACTCGACAGGGCACTATTTACAACAACACTGCACTCTCGCGAACAAAGCGACGTGCTGATATCGGGCGTGCGCTCGGAGATCCTGTTGCTGCTGATCGAGTACGCGTACCTGCGCCGCATCGACGTCACCGACACGAATGTTCACGAGCTGCTGATGACTGCCGACTACCTCGCCTTCCTCGGCGTGCTGCAGCTTTGCTGCGACCATCTCAGAGCCTCTCTTAATCCGAAGAACTGTCTCGGTATTATGATGTTTGCGAGGTTAGTGGGATTTTGTTAGACGGTATTTTTGTTTTCAGCATGGTGTAAACATGACTCCTTTGGAAGCCGGCGTATCCTGGAACAAAAAACACATTCGCACTAGGCACGATTACGGTTCTCTCCTTCAATTTTTTCCAACAATCAGAAAATAAGGCTCATTATTTCTGGTGCTATCGTCTCACACTGTCAGATAATCACTATCTTTTTTGGTATTGTTCAACCGTAGATGTACTGACTGTTGTTTTAAAGACACTAAGAATATAAATTACATTCGATTGCGAGCTTGTAACGCCTGCCTGTAGTTTTGGTTGTGCGCGTTTTCACGTCATTGGTTGTTCTTCTTTGCTGAAATTACTTTCTAGAATAAGCAACTAACTGACACTAGGTGGCGTGGTTTCAGACGCGTGTTTTGTTACAAGCTCGAGGCAGACGGTAGACGTTATCTGCTGCGCTATTTCGTGACTGTAGCGACCCAAAGCGATGAATTCCTCCACCTGCCTCTCGAAGAACTCAACTCTATTATACTGGAAGACGAACTGAACGTGAAGAGTGAAGAAGTGGTCTGGGAAGCGGTGCTACGCTGGGTCAACTATGACCCGGACAGCCGCTGGCAGCACACCGTCAAACTGATGGGCAGTATACGACTCGGACTACTGGACACACAAGTAAATATTAGTTCTATTGACAAATACTTACATAGATGTATCGGTACTCATTATCGGTATGGTGAAATTATGAACAAGTGAAGCTCGGCGCTGAAAGTCAATGTTATGCCAGAAGACCTTGACATAATCCTTTGTTTGCCAAACAGCAATAGAGCACAGCATTTTAAGCGTTAAACCAGGCTGCGCTCCAAAACGGGGATCCTATCCTAGACGTAGGCAAAAAGGCTGCCTGGCCGAAATGGCACTGGGTGGTTCACATCGGCCACATTTACAGTGACTGTTGAGCAATTGTCTCCACACGGTCGGTAATGAGGATGGACGGCGCCGCCGATAGCAGCCCAGGAGGAGGTGAAAAGACGACCTCGACGCCTACTGTAAGGATTGGAACGAGATGGGTCTAGAAAAGGATGTATGGAAGGATTTGAGGGGAGGTCTTTGCTCAGCAGTGTGATAGTGTTGGCTAATTTAAAACAAACTCTGTGGTTCTAGACGCTTTTGTGAGCGTTACATTATTTTCAGTTTTCTTCGTTGCAGGAAAATGATTGACTTGCATTTTGTTTCAGTTTTTCTTAGAAAACGTAAAAGACCATCCATACGTTACCGGCAACGAAGGTTCACGACCCATTATTATTGAAACCTTGAAGTTTCTGTACGATTTGGAGATGATTGCTCAGAGAGACGGTGAAGTAGCGACGCCGGAGATTGCCCGGCCTAGAGTCCCACACGAAGTAAGCACTATTCTTCCTTTCTAATTTAATAACTTTATTATGAATCTTCATTATCATCATCATCATTCAACAACAGGTTCTGATCCTCCCGTACCCAGCGGATTCCATCGACCAGGTTGTCATCGGCTGCTCTTATTGGAGACCCTCAATGAGGAGTGCCTGATGGCCTGGTGACGATGCGCGACACAATTTTATAATTCTTAGTCAAAATAATTATTTATGCTAATGTTATTTACTCTTAGCATTTATTAACCCACATTTTTCGTGTTTCAAGAAATATTCACAAAAGATGATCCTCCTTTGTGTGAACTTAATAATTTAAAAGTACTAATTGTCTTCCGCTAATTCAGGTTCTATTCGCCATTGGAGGATGGAGCGGTGGTTCACCAACAGCTTTTATCGAAACCTACGACACAAGAGCGGATCGCTGGATTAAGGTACCAAAAGTTATTAATCGTTAGTAAAAGGCTCGTTCGTTTGAACTATTTTCGGACGAGCCCGTATCTTCGTTGATGGACTTGGAGAGTTAGTCCCTAGATACAGCAGAAACAACTCTGCTAATACTACACAAAACATAATTTCATTTTATAAGCTAAGAACTCGTATTCTCCAGGTTGAAGAAGTAGACCCTGCAGGTCCTCGAGCTTATCACGGCACAGCCGTCCTGGGCTACTGCATCTACGTCATCGGTGGCTTCGACGGCATGGACTATTTCAACTCCTGTCGATGTTTCGACGCAGTTACCAAGTCTTGGCGAGAGGTTACACTTAATTGGCAATTGTTTTATTATATTAAATTGTGTGGTTATCAAGCAGTTAACCCACCTGATGGTCCATCTGTAATATCTGTAATATGAAATCTCGGAAGTAAAGCTGAAGTGGCTTATTTGCCAGTACGTGGTCACTTATACCTTTCAAAACTGAACGAGAGCTTCACAATGCTCTTTTCATTACTACTGCGTAGTCCGCCATGACTGACTATTGTGGAGGTATTTAACCTAATAAATGTTTATTAATATTTTTTATCAAGTTGATAAAACGAACTACCAAATACCTGAATATTGTTGAAAAGTTTTACTCGATTTTAAAGTACGAGCTAAGTGTAAATAAAAATCAATAGGCCACTGTTCGTTAGGTAAAATTTATTAAATTCCACACAAAAACGACAAGCAAACTGGGCTACTAAAGTCATGAAATCCTGGTGTTACGCTGATCAGGGCCCTTCCTTATTCCCTTTATAATAAATCTCAATAGTTACCTTTAATTAGGGGAAGGCCGGGCAAAGTGGATACCTCAACGTTTAGCGGCCTATCGGAAGGTAGCCTTTACAGATATATAAACAATAATGACTGAATTTGAAACAGTATTTATTGAACTTTTCAACATAATCAACAAAAATAACGTAACATTAGTACTTAAATACTTTTACTTAAAATTAAAAATCAAATTAAAGTGGGTACCGCTATCCGCTTTGCCCCATCCCCCGGGTAAAGCGGATAGACTCATAGGGCTAAGTGAACACATGGTTTATTAAGGAAGAATGACTAATTTATATAAAAAAAGCATAGTTAAATAAAGGAGACATTAATAAAGAATACAACTAATCAGTCATCAGTAGAGTTGTCACAAATAAATATGCCATTTCCCTCGTAAGCCGTGCATCTTTCATTTCAGATTGATCGGACACCGGCAAGTGGGTCAAATGTAAACCAGTAACATTTCAATACAGATAGACAGAGCGACACACACATACACAGACAGAATAAAAGGAAAGGAAAAACAAAATAAAATCTTGTAAATTCATATGGGCAAAACAATGTGGGTACGGTATCCGCTTTGCCCGTGTTCACTTTGCCCGATGTGTACCTGTGGAATTGAACCTACCCTAAAATCGAATCTAGAAACAAATTCCCAATATAACTAGCAGTAATTTTGCACGAAGACATGCACTTTTAATAGGTAATCTAGCCAATACAGTAGTACTATTTAAACATGAATAATTACAGAATTACGTACCTTGAAAAGTCGTAAGAAATGTTCACCTTTTTATTTTTATTATTTATTTCGCAAACGACATGTGGCCTAACTTTATCTTTATCTTTTTTTTTTTGACAGTCCTGTTGGTCTAGTGGTTAGTGACCCTGACTGCTATACCGGAGGTCGTGGGTTCGATTCCCACCCAGGTCAAATGTTTGTGTGATGAACACGATCATTTGTTCTGTGTCTTGGCGTAATTTATCTATAATATGTATGTATTTAGAAATATATAAGTATGTTTATCAGTTGTCTAGTACCCATAACACAAGCTCTGCTTAGCTTGAGACTAGATGGCGTTGTGTGATCGTTTTGGAATATTATTATATTATATTATCTCTATTTGCTTACAACTGAGGGTCGCGGGGAGCACCTCGTGGCTCGACTAGAGCGCACTTGGGCGCACCATTTTGAAATAATGGAGGGTATCCGCTTTGCCCGGCCTTCCCCTACTGTATAACTTAAATTACGCGAGATGCATAGGAAACTTGTCCGCCATTGCGGCATTTTTTTTCTTCATATACAGGTTGCACCAATGAATGCACGCCGTTGCTACGTGTCAGTGGCAGTGCTAGGGGAGACGATCTATGCGATGGGCGGATACGACGGTCATCACCGACAGAACACGGCAGAGAGGTTCAACCATCGCACCAACCAGTGGTCGCTGGTCGCGCCCATGAACGCGCAGCGGTCCGACGCGAGCGCAGCTGCGCTAGATAGTGAGTGTAGCCTTCCTCCTTTGTGTTGAATCTACCTGGACGAGAAAGACGCCAATGCCAGGGCACAACCACTCATGCAGAGACCGTGATCGGACAGAGTTCAAGAACTTACCAATGTAGCTGAACGATAAGTCAAAATCGTTTAAAAGGCCTTACTCAGTCAATAAGTAAGATCAAGACAGTCCCTTGAAGAATACTGGTTTGAAATTCTCTCTGGTGTCTGTTGGTCTTCAGAGATAAATCTTCAGTGTTATTCCTCAGGCACACAAATTAATTACCCTTATAATAATGTAAGTAAGGTACAGAATAGAACACAAAATTAATATGATACCAAGATGGCAAACTCGATGAAAAAAAAAAAACAATTGTGTCAGCAGTCTTACACGGGTGGGTTTTAGTCAGTAAAAGTCTGACACGCCCTCCCGCTCCACCCAGAGCGGGAGAAGTCATATGATGATTTCCCATCCTGAAAAAAAAACGAGATATATAAAAATTGTTTTATTTAATAATTGGTCTTAATTAATTTGAACTTGGTTGTTTAAGATAAGATTTACATAACGGGTGGCTTCAACGGGCAGGAGTGCATGAACAGCGTGGAGGTGTACGATCCTGACACGAACCAATGGACGAACTTGGCGCCCATGCGCTCGCGCCGGTCTGGCGTCTCTTGTATCGCTTACCACAACAAGGTATTTAGGTATTATTGCTTGTAATTTTATTGTTCATGCTTCGTATTGTTCTTACGCGTACTTACACCAAGCCAACCCGCCTGCCGAGCGTAGCGATTATGGCAAAGCCCCTCAAATTGGTGGAAGCTTGTGGACATGTGGACTTGTGAACAGTGGACATCTTACGGCTGAAATGATGTACTTACACAGTTACACACTTTGGATCATATTGGTAGATTTTAGCCATTTTCGCTGTGTATTCTAAGCACGTAGTATAGCGTTAACATCTTTAATCTCACAATATTCACAATTTGTACCTATTTTGAATATGGCAGTCCTGAAAAAAGAGTAGCTGTGTACTGTCTAGTAATTAATTTCTGTGATACGGATCAAATCTTGGTAGCTATTTACATAACAAAAAGCCCCTACGCTCAGTCACATAATATTAATTAACAAGTAAGATACGTTGTTAATCTCATGTTTCAAGCTATTAACTCCAAATGGTAAACCTTATCATTTCAGGATCAGCGTAGGTCATAATATTGCGACGTAATTACGTTTTTTTTTTTTAATCCAATATCGTTATATTCTATGAGAATATCGTATTTGTGTAGGAAGAAAGCACTAGTTTTATCCAGATTTATTCGAAACGGTCAATTTAGACCAAGTTTCTACGGCGCAAGAAACTTGATTCATTATTTAATAAGAAATGCAATTTTACATATCATAGGTACTGTGCCTAGCTTGTCCCAATATGTTGAGGTTGGCTTCCAGTCTTAACTGGATGCAACTGAATTCCAATATATTTCATGGAGCAACTGCTTATCTGACCTATACAACCCAGTTACTGGGTAATACGATACCCCTTGGTAAGACTGATCCTCAGACTTTCGAGCTTCTGACGACCCGTAATGACTGTTAAAGGACGAAGGACAGCCGGGCCCAACCGCTTAACGTGCTTTCCGAGGCACAGAAGAGTCTTGATACTTGAGATTTGCTGTATTATTTTGTGTGCCTTTGAGTTTGTGCCAAATAAATGTATTTTCTTTCTTTCTTTCTTTCTTTCTATATGTAAAGATCATCCACGGACTAACTGCGGCAAACGTAGCTTCCACCTGATCGATCGACTCTATTATTACTTAGCCACAGAATCTTCTAGTAAACAGTAAATAAAGTTAACATGGTATGTTATTGCTTCCAAGTAGCAATAGAATGGCAGTAATGGCAGCAATGGCAATAAAAAAGACAATCTGCCAGTTCTATCGCAATAAAACTAAACTTTACTTTTCTACCAACCCTCCAATAACAGTTTTTGTTTACTCTTATTTTTTCCTGCATGCCTTACTTTTGACTGCCTCGTTGATCTAGTAGTCACAAGTTCTACTGATGAGCATGAGGTTCTAGGTCAAACAAAGTGTTTTTAGGCTTTTATATCTGGAATTTCCCAGAAGCAGCATGAAGTCTGGATTTGAGCTTGTTGATAGCAATAGGCTCGCAAATAGAACTTAAACATGACTGACGAAATGTGGGTATACCATGGTACACCCACATTTGACGGTCATAAGTACACCTCTGCCCAACCCTTCGGGGGAACAAGGCGTCATGTAATGTTTTTCTATATTCCTAGATCTACGTGATCGGCGGTTTCAACGGCATTTCCCGAATGTGCAGCGGCGAGGTGTACGACCCCGCCGCCAACACCTGGGCCCCTGTCCCTGACATGTACAACCCCCGGAGCAACTTCGCCATAGAGGTCATTGACGACATGATCTTCGCGATCGGAGGCTTCAACGGAGTCACCACCATATACCACGTGGAGTGTTACGATGAAAGGACCAATGAATGGTGAGTTTTAGTACCAATAATTAGAAGGAAGAAAGCCTTTTTTTTCCTTGATCAGGCCTGCTCTTCATCTCGATTTCACCAGGTGAAACCCGATGGAAGTCTGAGAATATAATAAAGGTTTTGTGGAAGTTGAGAACCCGCGGGTAGTTTCGTATAGAATGAAGCGTTTGCGGTGGGTTTGTTTCTTTAACGCCCCCTTTTTTTTTTTTTTTTTTTTTCAGGATGGGAAATCATCATATGACTTCTCCCGCTTTGGGCGGAGCGGGAGGGCGTGTCAGACTTTTACTGACTAAAACCCACCCGTGTTCCATCAGTTGTCCATGTGCCAGGGTCACGGTATCTCTTTCGAACAATCACGCGACCCCGGTCTTTAACCCCCCGGGTTAACATTTTTACTCTAGGGTGGGTATCTAGAATACCATGCTGAATTCATGATTAAAGTTTGCACGTCGAAATCCCTACCACCCTGTTTTATAAGCAGAAATTTCAGGCTTTATGGGAAACGGAATAGTAGTCTCACCATACTTATTACTTGTTTGTAAAGCTTCATTCTTGCGCATTCCACCCCACGTCTTTAGCGTGAAACCGGTTCATTGTGATCGCGTGAACCTGTAACACCTGTAAAGTCAACAATAACTTACTTCACATATAATTAAGGAACTAAGTGCCTTTTAATCACGTTATTCACAACAGTTATAACTTCGATTAAATAGGTGTCATATTATTGTGACCAAATGCACATGGTGTGAGCATTCGATAGGAGTAATCAGACGTTTATTATTCTCTCTCGGAAGACTAGGGGGCTTGTCTAGGTTATTTCCTCCCTATTGGTTCAAAATAATGTAAGTTAGGTACTTATTGTTAAATAAGTAGTTAGCTGATTACAAAGTTACATCTATTGAGAGTTCCAATATTCTACCTAATTTGTACCTATAGGCCATTTGTTTGTTATGTGTTCTGTTGCTATCTAAGTCTATTTATAACTTAGAATTGCGTATGCGCTGAGATAATAAACTTATTCGCACAGTCAGATTGCAGTAAACCTGATTGGACCAGACATTTCTCCTATTTTCATAGCCTTATAATAATTGTCTTTTGCTTAGTACATCAAATGTTTACGGAATATGCATAAAAAAGTGCTTCTTGAGAAATAGTCGCATGCGCATAGACGCATTACAACTTGTTTGTCAGTTTAATCTTAATTCTATCTGTAATGCCTCGTATGTTATTATAACAAGAGCAAGTTCGATTTCCCTATTGATTTTTAAATGCACTTGTTATTTAAATTGCTTTACCACAAAAACCCGCCCAATTACCTATGTTGGTACCAACGTAATTGTAGAATCATACATACATACATACAATCACGCCTTTTTTCCATGGGGGTAGGCAGAAACCACGGAACGCCACCTGCTACGATCTCTACACACTCCTTTTGCCTCTTTAAGGTTCATACAATTGGTCATACACACACGCCGGTTGCGAGTACTACGCACCTGACCTTTCTGAAGAACATCACCAATAAGGTCACTATATGTCCTCCTAGGGCGTCCCCTCCCGGTGTTTCCACTCACATCTGCCTTGTAAATACCTTTTGTGAGTCGTCCTTCATTCATCCTCTCAACATGACCAAACCATCTAAGCATACTTTTTTCAATTTTTGTCACTATATCTTCTTTTAAACCACACCGTTCTCTTATCACATCATTTCTCAGCCTATCATTCATAGTCACACCACACATGCTTCGCAAGGAACGCAGAATCATTTTCTATTTTCTTACATTGGCTTTGGCAAGCTTGTTAAAAAAATACGTAATTTTCAAAAAACAGAAATTAAGCACGCTGACAAGACACAAAGATAATGTCTGATGAAATTTCCGTTCTTCTCATTCATCATCATGTTAATGAGGGATCAGTATGTGGGTTATCTGTCCATAATACATCGTGATGGCTGCGTGTACATGTTTTTCTGCTCGGGTGTTGTGTTTTTAGAAAATATTACTGAGATCTTTTCATTCGAATTCGTAGCATATAGGTATATATGGGCTCGGAAGCCACGTCGAAGGTGTAGCAATTGCCGATGACACCGCCGATGACGCCGCCGCCACCGAAAAATTAGACGTCAGTAGCCTCCGCCGGTAAAAAATAAATGAGCGCACACCTCTTAACAGTATCAGAATTGTTTGTAGAAAGTAATTACTTTAATTAATGGACAAGAACCAAATTAGGTTGAAGTACTTTTGGTTTGTGTATCGAGGAAAACAAAGTATTCTGTCAAAGTATCGTTTTATTATATCTCCATAAGGGCTCCGATACGACTCTAGTAGATTAATTTCCATGAAGTTTTCAAAGAAATTGTTCTCTGTTGCGTCGCACCTGTCCGGGGGGAGCTTAACTTTAGAATCTAAACCAAACTAAGTTCTACTAAGGTATTTTGGTAGGATCGTATGAGATTCACATGCACCGTTCCATTTCTTCGCCTTGCTTTACTCAATATAATATAGCAGTCACTTTCAAAATCTTTACACATTTATTTGTTTGAAACCAATCTTTTTGCTCACAAAACTCAGTTTAAGTAGGCTATGAATGCGATAAGAGTAACAATTCATTCATTGATTATACAAGCGAACGTACATAATTATCTATCATAGCACGTTTTAATTTCATGCGTTTGCAATATTTATCACTTTCTGCAATCTACTTACCATTGTTATGAAGTCTTTGTGTATATGCAACTAAAACTTCTCCTGCGACTTCATCTGCATGTAACGTTGGCCCCCGATCTACCGCGTTGCATCTCATCCCCCTACCGCTATTAGGTACTTCGTTTCCACTTAGCGTTGCTTCCGAGTTTTTTTCTTTTTGCTCGGTCACTAACCCTTTATAGGACAGCTTATACAAAGTGGCCAGTAAACTGGACAGTCACTTCAAGGTTCCTAGGACCTTGAAGTGGACGGTCACTTCTTCACTATTCAGTGTTCAGTTTATTGGCCACTTTATATGAGCCGTCCTATAAAGGGTTAAAGATCGTAGCAGGACGTTAAATAGTCTATAATCTTCCTCACGAATTTTTGAAATCCAACTGGTAGTTCCAGAGATTAAGCCCTACATACGAACTTACGAATGAATTTTACTTCTTTATTAAAAGTATCGTCATCATCATGATCAGCCTATAATGTTCCCACTGCTGGGACACAGGCCTCCTCTCAGTGAGAGTGAGTGGGCCATAATCCACCACGCGGGCCCAGTGCGGGTTGGTAGATGTCAAATGTCTTCGAATTTTTGGTTCTAAGACATGCCGGTTTCCTCACGATGTTTTCCTTCACCGTTTTGAGAGCAGTGGCGATGAAATAATTTACACAAAGTAATGCGCCTGCTTGGGTTTGAACTCACGACCTACTACTCGTAAGTCACGGCCATTACCACTGGGCCACCACTGCTCTAAAAATACTATTAAAAGTATAGATTCATCGAACTTATGTTATTAACCTACTGCATCAATGACACAGACATTCTTAATCTTAAATAACAAATAAAGAATTGGTGCAATCATGTGTATTTTAATTGTGACCTCGACGCAAGTTCTAAAGGTTATGAAATTCTACGACTAAAGTACCAACATCTGGACAAAAATACGTTTTTCTTCAGGTCCAGGTTCCTTCTCCAGGTACCTACCAAATCGCCTAAGGGCGCATACATGGAGTAAAATAATAGATTGAGGGCATATTTCCTATACATATTATAACCAAATAGTTACATGATCAACAAGTGGCAACCCTCTTGTCTTATATGTTATTCAACAATAACAAGTAAGGTAGTATCTAAAAGATAGGCAAAACCGGATACAAAATGACCGATTTGTAACAAACAAAAACGATTGATAACAACATCGCGCGATGTGCCACCGTACACGTGATAGTAGATACCGTAAACTTGTTTCTCTTTCTTTTTCGAACCTTAAGTTTTTTTTGGTGGAACTTAAGGCCGGCTTGTAGTGCGGTGTGTAGGCATGAAAACGCTTCCTCACCCCCCGCATAATAGGTATGTATCGAGCGTATAGACGCAGCGAGCGAGCGCCCGGCAGCTAGCCGACGCAAGCGTTTGAACATGCCACAACGCAGCGTAAATGCAGAAGGTAAGGTATATTGGGTTCCTTTAAATTGACGTTAGAGATTTTTTTTTGTATTCTTCTTTTATTAATTTCTTAAACTTTGTTTGTAGCGCATGGGTGGAGAAAATGGGAATGTCGATTGCAAAAAACAGTTGTTTGAACGGGGAATGCCCGATGCCTATAGCTATAGTGCCGGTTGTAGCCTCTATGTTTGAATCCAAAGACTTTTCTCTTCAGTATCAGCAACATTTTCTGAACTGACTGACACAATTTCTTGGCACATGTTGGATTGGAGCTTGAATTTTGCCATGAGCCCAAATTTTCTTTCACCCATTATTTTAAAATAGCCTTTTTTACATTCAAACAACGCGTTGTCCTATATTTTCTCTTGCAATTGACGTAAGAAATAATTCGCGTCTATAATTCGCCTACAAGCAACACTTTTTTCATCTGCGTTGTTATTCTTTACCTCAACAAACAAAGAATCGTCTCCATCAGTCCTAAAACAAGCGAATTTAATATATCAAAAATATTAAAAACTCAAATCGCTGAAAAAAATGGCAGTAATATAATAATTTTATTTGCTTACATTTAGTGGCTTCTATAATAAATCGATAATTATAAAGTATTATACACAAAATACATAATAATTTAAATCTCAAACAGATTTTATTCGAATTTTTACCATTCAATCGATTATTCCAAGAGGAATGTTTAGAGAAATATTTATGACTAGCTTCTGCCCGCGAATTCGTCCGTGTCAAATTTTTGCTCCCCTGACCCTTCCCGTCGCGTAGCATCGATTTGCCTGCTAGTCGTCCATTTTTCATTGCTGCTCGCTCCTTTTGAGTTATAGTGAGTCAACCTTAAAAGATAGACATATGCTCTTGCGGACTTTTTTTTAGAACTTTTTAAAAGGAACAATTCCGTCATATATGATTTTTGCGTTACTTTAACCGTTTACGCAACGGAAACTCTCAAAAGGAATAAATTTTCCCCGTTTTTGCAACATTTTTCATTACTGCTCCGCTATTCTTAGTTGTAGCGTGATGTTATATAACTTATAGCCTCCCTCAATAAATAGGCTACTCAACACAAAAAGAATTTTTCAATTCGGACCAGTAGTTCCTGAGATTAGCGCGTTCAATCAAACAAACAAACAAACAAACTCTTCAGCTTTATAATATTATTATAGTATAGATTATTTGGGATATATTACCGAGAATAACCCTTGCGAATTGGGGTAGGTCGGCTGGTCTATTATAACGATAACTTTATTAGAAAACAACCTACTAAAGAAACGCATTGTCACAACACATAGTCACAGAAAGTGTATGGGAAACTTTAATGTCTGGGACTATAGTCCAAGAAGTCGAAGTCTATTATGCAATATCGCATGTTGAATATTTCCTTGTTCTTTGAAAATATATCAAAATACAGATATATTCGTTATTTAGTTATAATCATAGTACGAGATAATGTATCTATTAAATTATGGTGAACTTACTTTGACTAGTAGTTCGTTCTGAACAGAGACCATGTGACTAGATGGCGCTGGAAGTTGCAAATGTATTTCGTTGATTACTTCGTTAACTTATTACAAATGAAGGCCTTTCTTTTGACTCACTCGTACATTATACTTTCTTATATTCATTTTTTCGATCCCCTCTTTGATCGTTACCCCTGCGACCGATTATGCTGAGATTCAAAATTCAAAATTGTATTTGACTCAAGCACTCCTAAAAAAAACGAAGAATAATTGAAACTGTAACTGTTGTAATGTTTTTGTATATGTGTAAATTATGTTTTGTTTTTTGACGTCATACACTTTTAGTAACTATGCAAAGATGGAAAAATCGGAGCATGCATTGTGAAGTCTCAGTTCTAGGTGAACCACTAGTAATAAAGTTAAAGTACTTATGTGGGACTTTCGCATATTGCATTCAAATTTATCTAAGGAGTGACAACTACCCATGGCTTTTTGTTCCCATTGAAGCGCTGCAAAATAAACTTCATGTAATCTGATACATTTTACGTCGTTAGATAATTTTAATGACGTGAAACGACGTTTATTTATATTATATCGTATAGTATAATAATTGATTTTAAAAAATCTCGGTATAATTACCTAGATTTTTTAATATCAATTATTTTACTATACGATATTTAAAGTTATTGAGCAACCATAAAAATAGTTTGAACAAATTCAATCTGTTCAGTAAATCTTTACCTACTCTACTTTTTTTATATTGTGGCGCGTCTAAGCAATGATTGTAGGTAAATAATGTTTGGAACTGAACGTTATCAAACGAAATTATTTACCGTAAATAAGTAGATTATCAACTTAATTATTTATTTACAGTAAATTATTAGAAATTACGTAGGTACGAGTCAAGTACGAATTTTCGATATACCTTAGTTTTCAACTTTCTGTATATCCTTTTATTCTTTTTATTACCCATTTTTGTTACAAACGAACACAAGTTTTTAACCGACTTCAAAAAGGAGGAGGTTATCAATTCGGATGTTTATATTTTTTTTTTTTTTTTTTATGTATGTTCGGCCATAACTCCGTCATATATAAACGGATTTGCAAAATTCTTTTTTTGTTCGAAAGGGGTTTATTTCGAAATGGTCCCATATAAATTTCATGTAGATCTGATGATGAGTTCTGGAGACAGACACCGGAACTCTTTAAAAAATGACGGCAAATCAACCGCGATTTCTGCTATCGCATTAATATGCATTGTTTGTTTGGAATTAGTGCGGGGTAGATACCAAAACTAAAAATTTAAAAATAAAAACTTTTTTACAAAAAAAAACAAAACACTACAAAGTAAAAAATAACTTTAATTTCGGAAGTCGGTGGCAAAAACCTTAAATACAAATCCTAAGACACCGACTGCCGAAATTAAAGTTATTTTTTACTTTGTAGTGTTTTTAAGGAAGTCGGTTGTTTTTTTTTGTAAAAAAGTTTTTTTATTAAATTGTTTATCTATTACAAAGCGCAAGCGAGGGGGGAAGTCTGTGGAACAAACGGCGTGCGTCCAACCTCGAAGACGTCTCGGCGTGCACTGGCCGGTCGTTACGAGCGCTTGCACTGCTAAATTTCGTGTAAATTTGTTTCGTAGAAAAAAAATATAAGGAAATTATAAAATGTGTTCTCACCAAACCCTTAAAAACAATAAGCCCTATCTTTTGGTATAAATTTTACATGGTTTGATGATGGAATCTCTTCAGGGCAAACGTTTAAAATAGTGATTTAGTGTTATCTTTATGATTTTTTTTTATCGAGTCAATTGTTTTAATTCACGTTTCTGTCTTCACACAACCCTGGACAATATAATCAATTTTCCTAAACTATTTTTGTTTTTACGGAATATTGTCATTTTGCACGATTTACAGAGGTTTGAAAAAGTTAAAAAGTACTGCAACCTCGCCTTAAGTTCTACGTGGCGAGATCTCGATCTGTAAACAAGGGAAATAAGGGATGATAAGGCTTAGAAAAGCTACATCTTTCCAAAAGCATCTTATATTTCAAATATTTTTTTCTTCGATTTAAGAGATAGTTATACATCATAAGAAATTACAACCCAACAATTAGGTGAAAACACAGATTAGACATCAGGTGGTATCCTGCCAGTGTCGTGAGATCTGTTCAAAAGAGGTACCGTGGCCCTGGCATATGGGCAGCTGAAGGAACACGGGTGGGTTTTAGTCAGTAAAAGTCTGACACGCCCTTCTGCTCCACCCTAGAGCGGGAGACGTCATTTGATGATTTCCCACCCAAAAAAAAGGTGGTATTTCGTTAGGCAGTGGCCGTTGCTGGTATCCATTTTAAACCTGTTTAAATTCATTGTATAAAAAAAGTACTAACTACTTGATCCTCTAGGTACGAGGCAACAGACATGAACATCTACCGGTCGGCGCTGTCGGCGTGCGTGATTATGGGCCTGCCCAATGTGTACGACTACATCCACAAGCATCGCGAGCGCCTCATGGAAGAGAAGCGGCAGAAGATCCTGCTGTCAGAGACGGCGAGGCACGGACAACACCGCACAGCCTTGCCTGATGTTAGTACATATTCCTTTTATACATCTAATTGTCCTTAAAATGCACTTGAGTATACGAGCCATCGCAATTCGCAACTTATAGACCACCACCACCATTCATCTTTTTTTTCTTAAAATATCAAAACTAACTAGGTCTATGATCAAGCAAATCGGTCGAAATACCGCTTACAGACCGCTACGCCGATTTTTTTCTGTTTTTCGTAGCGGCTACGGAAGAAGAGAAGAATACATATGATGTTTATTTAGACTTCTATCGGGGCAGGTAGGTACTATGTACACACTCATTATTCTCGTAGACCCTAGCTACGAGCGCTGTAGAAAAGCGCTACGAAATTTCTTCTTTTTATTTCTCACCAGCTACTCTAGGGAGTCAGTACTTCAGTAGAATGTCACGTAGAGTGCTACGTGACAATTAAAAAAATAATAACGTATGTTAGTGTTTCGTCATACTGACGTTACAGACCCCCGTAGTTATTGTAAGGGTCTATACACCTATATTACGCAGCAATATTTGAAGTAATCTACGGTGACGGTATCAAAAGCTATTGTTTAAATATATTTTCAGCATAACATCAGCTATTTGACGTCCATAGCTAGAAAAAACACCAAACTACCAAACTTTGCCAACTTTCGATGCGCAGTATTTGCAGAAATCTAAAGCGCAATTTGTCTACGATCGACAAAAATCTACCCTAAACCAGTTATTTTTAATTGTAATTGTGATACCGTACATACACTGATTTGACCTTTTTACGCTAAAGAAACAACTAAGAGTTGCTGCATGTTCGAGAACTAACATACCCACTTGGACGTTTGTATGAGTATCGAGCTAAAGGTGGTTTCCTACGGTGCGTATTTCAATAGCAAATTTTGAATTTATCATTATCCAAAAAAATTGAAAATCGAAATTGTTTAGGCAACTGTGGTTTAAAGGACCATATCAACCTATTTTGATCTTTATGATGTTGGCAATTCAATGTAAATTCGCTTGTTCAATATGCATCCTCATTTGTGGAATCACGCACCGTTGAAATCCGGCTTTAGAAAGAGACTATTGCACAGGTATATGAGTTACTAGCTTCTGCCCGCGACTTCGTCTGCGTTAAATTTCTTGTTCCTCCGACCCTTCCCGTCGCATCGAATCACTTACCCGTGCGATTTTCCCCGTTTTTGCAACATTTTTCATTACTGCTCCGCTCCTTTTAGTTATAGCGTGATGTTATATAACCTATAGCCTTTCTCGATAAATAGGCTATCCAACTCAAAGATAATTTTTCAATTCGGACCAGTAGTTCCTGAGATTAGCGCGTTCAATCAAACAAACAAACTCTTCAGCTTTATAATATTAGTATAGATATACTCTACAATGCCGAACTCTTTCTAACAGTTCATCGAATTGTAGTCATATTAAAGCGTATGTTATTATTTTATCGAAATTATGCAGGGTAGGTTTTGAGTTAGTGGTTTACTGAAGAATAAGATCTAATCTTTAGGTCAATGTAAGCTTTATTTTATTTAATTTCAACAAATACCGTTGTAATCAGCATCACAGTAAAAGTGTTTATTTTTAAGAAAATGTTTTGATAGACCGTTTTATCATACGAAACAAGTTTAAAAACAGCACTGTTCATTTTGCCACAGGGTTCCTTATGCCTAGGAATTTTTATTTTGTCTTTGTAAAAAAGAAAGAACGAGCAAGATATTTCAGGCTTCAATCTAAACAATATCCCAACATTTTCCGCGCAGAAAATTTCGAACTTTCATTTGACTTACTATTTAATTTAATTTCTCTCCTTCACCGTAAATGGAATAATGATAAATATATTCAGCTTTCCAAATGTTTCGAGTTTTAGGAAGACACCGTTACTTTAATTTTATATAATGGTCTTGCCACAGCACGGAACCTTAAAAAGTGCGATAACCGAAAGGTCAATAGTCAGAGAAAAAAAAATGCGAACTCATATTAAGATTGATACTACAATGTACCAGTTAGCCCCGACCGTGACTGGGGGCTTAATACTTGCGACATTCCAATACATTGTTATTGTGAACGATTTCCAACATAACTCTTTATTATTATTATTGTTCATTATTGCGTAGCTAGCAATAAAAAAACAAGACGCACCTCTGTCTTATTTTAGCCTTTTATCTAATGAACTACGTGGATTCATTTAACACTACGTAGATAAGAATCTAATAACACTATTGTATTTTTGTTTTACACAGCCACAGCTGCTTTTGTATCTGTATGTAATAGTAAGAGTCACAAAGAATTTAGCTGATTTGAATACCTACATAATGCTCATTCACATCTACTTTCTGTTTTACTGATAAATCACAACCAGTAGAATCACTAGACGCCAAAAAGTCGTCGATTTTTCCGTCTTGGATATTCAAATTGTTCTTTGCAGAGTAACCGGCCATGGTTGGTGCAGGTCCACCTGATGGAAGACAACGACGACATGCTCGAGCAACTCGGCTTGATGGAGAACCAGGCCGCCAACAACGATGCGCCTGCGCCTCCTCCGCCTCCGCCACCGCCCCCGCCTCTTCCCCCGCAACCTATGGAGCAGGACTAGTGCACTCCAAGGTAGCATACTAGAACACGAGTAGGTGTTGAACGTGGCAAGTTCTCTCTTAGAACGCACCAGAGGATCTTTGCGTCGGACTCTAAAGAGAGTGAGGCAATGGAACAAATGTTTTCGTTTCAGAAATATGCAGGACGGAAGTGCCTCAGTTCTTATCAATCAAGGTATTATCAAGTAAGTATAATTTGGGAACTCTAGATACATATCTAAGTTCTCGTCATAATCTTTGTAGGTATGAGGTTTGACCCCGTGCCACGTGCCAATCAATATTATACTAAACGGGGGATTGCACGTGACAAAGTGGAGTGAGTCAGCTGAGTTGAATTTACATCTAAAAATTCCAACTATAGTGGGTGTGCCTCACCATCTGCTTTATTTGCCTAGCCTTTTCCCAGCTAGCTTCCAGTCTAACGGGATGCAGCTGAGTACAAGTATTTTACATAGAGCGACTACCTGTCTGACGTCCACCACCCAGTTACTGAGTCACGCTACCCCTTAGTAAGCCTGTTTGTCAGATTTTCGGGCTTCTGACGACCCGTAACGACTATCACAGACGGCTTAGCTTGTCTAACTACCCATTTATACATTTAAACTTCTCGTACACAAAAAGGTACAAAGACGGACTTAATGCCTATCTTCTATGATATGAGAGCTACAGTAAAGTTTTGCCTAAATTTGTTTAATACTAGCTTTTGGCAGCGGCTTTGCGACCTCTTACGGAAGTCAAAAATCATCACTCGGGATTGTACTACCGGGATAAAAAGTATCCTATGTTAATTCAGATTATAAGTTATCTGTGTACCAAACTTCCAAATCCCTTCAGCCGTTTTGGCGTGATTGAGTAACAAATGTCACACAAACTTTCACATTAATAGTAGGTAAAAGAAAAGTTCCGAATCTTTGCCTCGTGGCGGAAAATAACCTACAAGTTGATCAGTTCACGCGCATGACGCCTGCAATGTTTCAAACAAACAAAACACGTAGCGCTCAATCGAGCATGTCAATAAATAATTATACAATCGCTGTAGATGTAAAACGTTATTCATTATTAACGTATTCAATAAATTCCACTCTGAACTTACAATGTATTGGTTGTTTATTATAATACCGTCTTATTATTCCAGGTCTCACAGTAACTTTTCTGTTAATCGGAAAGCCTACCCTACTATATTAAACTACCTAATCAATAAGATGAAGAAATAAAAGTCTTAGGAAAAAGTATAGTGAAGTTAATATTATGTAAAATTATTATGTTACCGTCCTTTATTTTTAAAAATATTTACCTTTATTATAGCAATTTTGGCATATTTATAATGTTGTGATATTTTCATAATGTGAATCATTCCTGTATTTTTGGAATATTTTTGAAAATTGTATGAAATTTTTCAGACAAGTATATATGATACTTAATAAGAAAGAATTATCGTTGTTTCAATTATTTTATCCTCATGTTAAATAACTGCCCGGTACAGTTACATAATATAAAAGATTACATTACGGATAGAATGAAATTTCGAACATTTTCGTAGCAAGCGTAGCCGCGTAGCAATCTCGTAGCCGTTGCCTACGAGACACATTTAGACAAATATTGCTTTACAGAACCCTTTATTTTATTGAATCTTGAATTCTAATAAACTATTAAGTAAAAAATAAGTATGTTAAAGTTAAATCTACTATCTTAAGGCTAGGTTCCAACACAAGGGGTAAGGGTATGTGCCAACACTTTCGAGCGCGCTGGAGTACATTGCTTATTTGAACATAGATTAAATGGCAACGGCTATTTCTGGGAAATTTAATCAGTAAGCTTACTTAGTATTATAAGATCTAGAGCCTCAGTAGGTTAATAACAAGTATGTATAATTTAAAAAAAAACACGGCAAATATAAATAATAACATTTTATCTTTGTCTCTCCTACTATGTCATGTACAAAAACTTTTTTTTATCAATAAAAAAGTATTTAATAAAGCTTAATAATTCGAACCTTGATCAAACATCAAATTGTCGGTCGTTGTTCTCACAAACTGCTTCACTGATGGCAGTGGCCTGCGCCAAAGTATTAACACTAGAGTCTAGAGCCATGCGCTGCCACACGCGGTCCGTCCACACCACCGCCGAGAAACACGCACCGTTGCTGATGAACGCGCGCAACGTGACCGCACCAACTCCGCGACCCATGCTCCGCCAGCCATCCGCGCGCACAGACTGCACGAAACAGTCCCATGCACTCGCGTACTTCCCCAACGCGTCTCCTTGATACCTCGATTTCACCACATCAATAGGATATAATACCACCCACGACAAGGCTCCTGCCGTACCTCCCGCCATAAACACTTTCATCACAGATTGATCTCCTCGCGTCATTGCCTCGTAAGAGGTGAAGTAGATCGCCAACGCAGGGCTATCACGAGCCATCGTCACACCGAGTCCACGGAAAAGTGCTTTGAAGCCTCCAGTTCGTAGGATATGGCGGGCTCCGGCCAACGCCCCCGACGGCATGCCATCTCCTGGCTTCGACAACTGCTGCCGTGTCTTAATTAACTCGACGGGAGAACACGCAAAGCTTTGAAGCAGTCCCGCGGCTGCCCCCGCAGTCGCATGTGTCCTCAACGCATCTGGATTGGGCAATGCTCGTCTCGTATTCCCGTATGCCCCAAAAACTATAGCATTAACAGCCGCTATTCCACCTAAAGGTGCACCTACTCCACGATAAGCGGTGGACAACGTTCCTCCTTTCAAAAGAGCCTTTGTGCATTGCATCGCACTACCTCTGCCAGACTGTATGTGCACTTTCAATGTATCCAAAGGATGACCAGCAATGATTCCCGCACAACCTGAAATCCAACAGAATGTATTAGTTTTTCAATATCATTAGATCAGTTTAGTAATGTGAAGTTATAGATATTAAATAAATTTATCTTACCCCCTATACATCCAGCTACGAAATCTAGCGCCATATTTGCAAGCGTACAAAATTTCTTTCACTAGATGTTCCTGCAAAAAGAAGTACATGTTAATGGTCCATTCGCAACTTAGTTATTTGATACCAAAAGTATTGAAGAGTGCTTTACCTAAGAAGATAAAGCTATGAAGTAATTAGTTTACATTAATTTAAAAATCATGCTTAACATGGATGATAGTCTTTGCCGGGGACTGTACAATGAATAGCTGTAGGAGATTACACGTCAGCCTATCGGTAATCACTTATTTACATAAACTTTTAGGTTGACCTTCAGTAAGTTCATTATCTAAGAACAGAGTTAGTTATGCTTACCTCCGGCGTTCAAATAAGGTAGTCGTAATGAGAATTTACGTTGTCTCCACTTGAGGTGACGCCAATGAACATATTGGTAGAGACTAGAGCAGCAGGGAGTGGTTGTACGGCGGTCCAGCCTCTCGGGTGAGTAGATTCAGTATGCGCTGCGCGGGCGCCTGAGCCGCGGTCCCGCCGCATGCCCGCTCGCTCGCGATACTTCCACACGCATTATCTTCTCCTTTGGGTCACTCTTATCACAAGGGTCAAAATACGTCTTTGAAACAGAATAATTACACCTACGCCAATAATTCATGCTGCAAATTTTTCCATTTATATGTGACAATAATTGTAATTTTATTATTTTGTAATTGATTTAAGCTATTTTTATACTAATTGATCCCTGACAACAACAACAATGCCATAAATCTGAGCCAAGAATGTTACAGTAGGTAGGTTGGTACCAACATAACTTCTAAGATAAGCGATTTCAAACAAATTATTTGAGGTTACTGAATGATCTCAGCAAGTATGTAGATACCGATTACCTAAAAGGCTCGGGGCAGAGCGGACACGATTTTAAAAAAGGATTTTTTAATTTAGTATTTAAAAAACTCTGCCCGTTTTCTTGTACCACCCGGGGCCATGCCCCGCTGCCCACACTACGCCACTGCAAACGTAAAACCTTAAACCTTTTTATACCTTTTCCCGGCGGCTTCGCCCGCGTATTTATACATTATAAACTATCATCTTGAGTCTCTCTGTCTTGATGAAAATCGCATTAAAATTCGTTGCATCGTCTAAAAGATCTAGGCGTACCGACGCGGGAAGTAAACTCTGTTTTATACTATTTAAAGAAGATTATAATGCCTAGACTATGTAGGTCACAGGTTTTAGGTATGTAGATTAACCTGTTAACTACGAAGGAATGGACTATTCTAACTTGGCTATTGAAGGATTACAGATCTCTCTCCCTATTAAGAATAGGGAAAGAGATCGGCAATTATAGATCTTCCCCTATTCTTAAACACATATCCACCCAATGCTGAGTGTGCTGTGTGGGTGTGTGTGCTGCTCCTCCATCACGCCATTCTTCACTTTCTTGGGACCATGCCACATCTGACATACAAGTCTTTCCTGCTGCATATTGCGCAAGTCACGCTTTTTCTGGCGCGGGGTCTGCGCACGCTCTTACGGCCAGAAAACTAGCTAGTCACATTTTAATAACTTGCATAGCTCTGTGCTCTATCTGGTTATGCACAAACGTGACGAACAAGCTCATATACCTACGTTAAGAAATATATTATTATCACTATCTCTAGAATAGGGGAGACCTTTCACCCCCAAATAGATGTTGTTGACCGCGACGAATAACAACTTAGGTACATTATCCAAATGGAGAAATTTCAATAACATCAATATAGGTACCTACTAAAACTAGTTGTTACCCGCAGTTTTAGTCGCATCCTAGCGGAATTACTTCAGGTACCTATGTAGCTTGATAGGTAGTACTCCAATATACTGTGCGTCAATTTGGGACATAGACTATTAATTATTTTAAATTCCATTCAGCTCCGCTCAGCCGTTTTCCAAACTGACATTACTTAGTAGGCTTTTAGGAGCAGGATATCAACTAAATGAATATTTTTTTGATTACCAAGTCGAACAAAGTTAATACCTATTATAAAGTGCTTAATTAATCAAGGCCTCTTTTAAGGGTCACAGTTATTGTTACAGAATGAATTACATAACTTATGTACTTAACAATATTTGATAACGTCTGGAATATTCTTGAAAAGAAATAAAAAAGCATTAAGTTGACCTGTGCCAACAACGAGGTCGCACCAGTAGCTTATCTACCAACTTACTCCTTTAATAGAGCCAGCTTACGAATATGTATCGTATATCCATCTCCCGCCCATAATTAAACATATAAAAAATGGAGATAAGTACATCCAAGAGTCGCGTATGTTGATAAATCAGATATGTAAACAAACACACTGGATACGACCGGCACAGATAGCTTTGTAGGTAGTTTTGGCAGTTAGCGTAAACCACGCCCATATTCCATATTGCGACAGAATGTAATTAGGTACGTTTAGTCAGTAGTGTGTTGGTAAATTACTGTAGATAGGCACCTACAATCATTTATTGTCAACTACATAGTTCTAAATACAAATGGCCCAAAAAGATAGGATTTCAGTCAAGACGCTGAGAAGACTTATCGAAGGTCAATGGACCAAAAGCAAATGCACTCACTCACGCTCCACATCTCGTATATTGCACCGTCTGTATGTATTAGTAAACCTAGGACGATAACGTCAACCAATTTACCAAGCATCGTGGTCATGGACCATTCATTCATTGTAAGGACCTGCCCGTGTTAAGCAGTGGAGGTTTACAGGCAATGAACAATAGCCAGTCAGTAGTTAATCTTATTGTGAGGATTGGCTAATCAGTATTCATATAAAACGCGTGTAATTTAACAAACATGTTCTGTTGTGTTAAAGACAAGTGCACAGACACCAGCTTGTGTTGTCGTGGACGGAACTATGAAAATAGAGCAAGCTCGATAACAGGATAAAATCGTACTGTAACCATGATTCGGTTGATGCATTATTTGCTTTTCGTTTTCCTTTTAAAATACCCCTAGATATTACTTTCACTTCCACTTTTCAAGGTTCACACCTAAGTATACGAATTGCTTCTCCCAAGGGATTGGTTTACCGTATATAGTGATCGGACTGGGGAGGAGGGGAGATAGTCGACACGGTTTCGAGAAGACAACCACCTGACCCTTGTCGGAGTCTTAGTTCCCCCCCAATTGGAGAGTCGAGGTCAACCCATCTCGAATGGAATTCAAAACGTCTTAGGTCCCAAAACCTTCGCAGAGGTTTTGAGAGTGCGAGGGATAGCGTCCTGACCGTGACCATTATAGTAAAGGGCGGTATTGTCGGCGACTTAAGCAAATTAGGCCTTTTTACTGTTCAGAATATTGCAGGTGAAAAGCGTTGGAGATAAATGAGGACATTAAAGCTCCCTGAGGGACTCCGGTGCGCATGGGATGAGAGGAGGAGAAATAAACTTCGAAAGGCGGTTCGACAAAAAGTCTCGTAAAATGAACATGAGACGGTCAGGCACACCGAGTTGTATAAAAAGCCATTCTGCCAGATTTTGTCGAAACCCTTCGCTATGTCGAAGAACAAAGTGACCGTCATCACATTACTCTGGAACCCAGAGCTTATGTGCTCTAAGATGCGGTGGTTTATTAGACGCACGTGTGTTGGGTTCAGAAACCAAACTGCTCTTTAGGGAAAAAGCTGTTTGCTTCGGCATAATCTATGAGACGCTTATGAATAAGCCTCTCGTAGATGTTTATAAGAACGTTGAGAAGACTGATGGGACAGTAGCTAGAGGGCAACTTAGGTAAGCATAATAACATTAATAATTTAATAAGTACAAAGTCAAGCGAGCCCATGCTCGCTTACATACCTCATGGTGTTAAACATCCTATGGTGTTTGTTGCGTACCGTTTATTATCTGTGCGCCTAACGGAATGCGCGTGTAACGAAGTGACATCTAACTTGTCAATTTGACGTTGACACTTGACAGCGCTCTTGATTTTCGGGGGGAAACGAGGAAGCACGCCGCCGTTTGGGGTCTCGCGGCTTTTGTTGAAATCAATCTCTTAACCGGTCGTTTTGGTGGACAATGGACCATGACCCAGTTGTTTGAGTTAATAACCCCTATCTTGGTGTAATAACACGGGTTTTGGACATATTTTGGATAAATAGTTTGAAGGTTAAGCAAAGTGTGACGCTGTTGTGAATGAGTGATTTGAAGACCGCATGCTGTGATTGTCTCCAGCCGGGTTGAAGCGGAATCTAACCTGAAGAATACTCGTAACGTCACAACACAATACAGATACACTCACTTACATACATATCTCCAGGTTGGCACCAGAGCAGTGTCCTTCAACCATGAGGTAAGTGCTTTTGTTTGTATATTGTACCTTGTACTTGTATTGTCTGCTCCGCGTACGGCGGACTAGTTCGCTCGCCACTTCTTGTCTCTAGAGCCCCACGATTATAACTCTTCCACTGCGCATTGAGATCGTATTGGGAGGCCTAGCCTGGCAGCGTACATTCTTGGTAGCAGAAGCGCGGTTATAAGACATATAACCAACAAATTGGTAATTTACAGTAGGCTAATTACTTGGCAGTCTCTATAAGGGAAGTAGTAATACGCTGTAAATATTTGATAACTATAATTAATTGTTATTTGAAATAATTTGTTTGAATTTATTGAGACGGGTAACCTGATGTTGCCAAAGTCAGCCGGGCTAATAAAGTGGATTGGATTGGGCTGTGTTGCACCCCCTTGTTGTAGCCCCTTTTTGTGTCTGACCTCTGTGTTGTATTGAATGTCAGGAAGACATTAAAGTATTGAGTTTGTACCATTGATATGGTTATTTGTGAAAATTAATATTTGAAAAATTATTGGCATTTTTGAGTATTACCATTGTTTTGAGTTGGAATAAAGGTTTATTATTGTTGTACCTTTGACACAGTGGTTTGTGAACTTAACATTTGGAATTGGATTAGAATTTGAATATTTGAATTGAATATGATATAGAATTTTGAACGTTGATATTGATTTTGAATTAAAATAAAAGTTTATTGTTGAATTGAATTGAAACAATTTAATGTTATTTCTTGAGTTGCTGATTAGTCAGTTTGGTAGTTTGATTGTAGTTATTTTGTAATATATTGTTTGAACTTTGTTACTTAATTACCTTTTGCTTGGTTTATTTTATTTGATTGTTTGCGTTGGATTTCCTTGTTATTTATTGATTGAAGTTTGTTATTTGATAATTTAATTGTTTTGTTTATTTGAATGGTTTTGTTTGTGCAATGGCATACAGATGGAAATATTGCAGTGCCGGACACCTGTCCAGGTCAAGCCGGAGACCTCGGTTGTTTCAGGTCCCGGACTATTGAGTAGATTGCCTGCTTTGGAACTGCCACACTTGACGGTCGCTGGGACCACTGGTACGGTTTCCACAACCTGTTTGCAAGTTTGGTTGATGCACGCTCGGACCTCAGACCCGCCCTAAAGTTGGCCTATTTGTTGTCTGTCCTGGAAGGTGAGGCCCGAGCCTTGGTACAGCATCTGTCGTTGACTGACTCAGCCTACCCTACCGCTTTGGGACTACTCACCCAGCGGTACCAAATGAACGTTGTTTGGCTGATGTTCATATTGCATTGATTTTGGGGTTACCGGTCATTACTGGATTGTCAGCATTGCGTACTGACCTGTTGAACCCGTTGGTGGCAGCGACCAACGCTTTAAAGCAATTGGACTTGCCGGTGGACCAATGGTCTTACCTTTTGGTGCACGTTGTGCTGCAACGGCTTCCTGCCGATTTGAGGGCTCGTTTCGAGCAAAAGTATGGTGGGGATAGTGTCACACATCTCCCCCCATTTGATGACCTCGTCCAATTTTTGGAGGATGAGTGTCGGTTTGTGGACAACTCTGGCGTTGCCACTGAGTCATGCCAGCCGTCTTCCCGGCCACGAGACCAGGGACGGATTAAGGCTCGCGGGCCTGTTGATGGTCGCCCCGCCGCTCGTTTTGCTGGCACCCAGAGTCGTCCTGGTTGTGAGTTTTGTAGGGACACGGGGCATGGCATGGCAACTTGCGCGGCCTTTTTGAAGTTGCACGTGAGTGCCCGCCGCCGAATTGCCAATGCACGCCGCCTGTGCTTCTCTTGTTTGGGGGCTCACTTCCATCGGGACTGCCCCAACCCCCGCCCTTGTAGAATTTGTGGGGGGTCCCATTTGGACATATTGTGCGCTAACGCGAACCACGCTGGCAGACCAGCCTCTGATGAAGGTTCGCGTACGGGGGGGTACCATGGAGTTGGTCACCGGGCTTCTGCCTCGCCGGTTCAGAACCGGGGAGAGGCCCGCAATTTTGAGCGCCGCACTCCACCCCCCGCGCAAGTTGATCGGGAGCCGCGCGACAGCCATTTGGTCTCCCCGCGTAAAGGCGATTACGCAATTGTTGCTAGGCACCGCTGGCCAGACCAGCACCGCCTTCCCTCCCCTCCATTGGCGGAACGTCCCCGGTTGGAGTCACGCCCCCCGCCATTCGGGCATCCGGTGGGATATGCCCTTCCAGCGATGGCGCGTGGCTCGGGACACCGCGCGGACGAGGAGTTTGAACTCCATCCTCGTCGGGAAAGACTTGGGTCTGGGTGTGGCGATCGGTCGCCGCCCAGACATTGTTAGGACATTGGCGCCTGCCCCGCTAAGGTACCCCTCAGATCGACACGGTTTTGTTGCCAATGGCATCGGTCAGGTCTGGGGGCCCACGGGGGACTCTGTTGTGGTCCGTGTCATTATGGACATGGGAGCCCAGGGTTGCCTTTTGTCTATTGTTTTGTTGTTTGTTTGTATTGTTTGGGCAAAATTGTTTTCTTGAGCGCCTTTGGACTGCGGGACTTGGCTGGGACGAGCCAATTCGGGAAACCCTGTTGGAAGATTGGCTCCAATTTGTATCCGCACTCCTTGCAGTCAACGAGGTCGTGTTACCCCGCGCTATCCTCCCCCCTGGGAGCTACACTGCTACCATTGTTTGTGATGCGTCTTCGCACGGATATGCAGCTGTTGTTTGTCTGCGCACCGTCTGCGCAACAGGCCAGGTGAATTTGTCACTGGTCTTGGCCAAGAGCAAGGTGGCCCCCCTCCGGATGGCACTGACCATCCCTAAGTTGAATTGTCAGGGGCGGCGCGTCTTGTGCGTCTATTGAACCACGTTGCTCACACTTTGGGTGGAACTGTGGACATTCGGGTTTCTTACGCCTGGACGGACAGTCAAATTGTTTTGTGTTGGTTTAAGACGTCCGTCCACTCTTTGGAGGTCTTTGTTGCGTATCGAGTGTCCCAGATTCAAAATTTTGAAACGCCTTTGATTTGGAGGCACGTGCCTGGAGATTTGAACCCAGGCGCCGTGGCCTTACGTGGGTGCATGGCACCCCGCTTGTTTGCTCACCCTCTATGGTGGGGACCAGACTGGCTGACTCACCCCGAGGATGATTGGCCTCGATCGCCAGTCTTGATGTCGGGTCCTTTGCCCGGGCTCAAGGTGCTCGCTGTTGGAACAAAGGACCCTGAGTTTTGTTGAGTCGATAAAGCTCCCTCGACAAATTGTTGTTTTGTTGTTGAATTGTTGGTGACTGATCGTCACATTAAAAACTCGCATGCCGGTTGCAATGCGCTGTTGGCCATTCTGCAGCGAGAGTTTTGGATATTGTCGGGAGCCGTTATTAAGTTGAACCCCTTTTGGACGATACGGGTCTTTTGTTGTTTGGTTGTTGACGGTTGAGGCACTCTAGCCTTCCTTATGGGGCCCGTCACCCCCTTTTGTTGCCTAAGGAGGGCCATTTGGTTGTTGTTGTTGTTTGGTTGTTATTGTTGTTTGGTTGTTTTTGTTGTTTGTTGTTGTTTGACCCGCCAGCCTGCCCCCATTGGGGGGGGGGTATTTTGAGGCCGCGGTGAAAGCGGCACAGGGACTCTGGCGCAGATTGTTGGGGGACACCGTTCTCACCTTTAAGGAGTTAGCTACGGTATATTTCCGTTTTGAAGCTGTATTGAACTCGCGTCCATTGTGCCCGCTGTCTACGGACCTGAACGTCTTGGAGGCCCTGACCCCGGGCCATTTTTTGATTTGACAGCCACTTGTCGCCCTGCCGGAGCACCCTTTTGTCGATGTGAGCCAAAATTGGCTATCGCGGTTTCAGTTGGTGCAGCAGCCCGCTCAGAGTTTTGGAAGCGTTGGAGCTTGGAGTATTTGCACATCCTCCAGCAGCGCGTCAGGTGGACTGATAAAACGCAACCTTGTCGGGATTGCCAAGTGATTAGCGGACGGGAAGGCCCGTCCGGGGGGGGGTAGATGTTGCGTACCGTTTATTATCTGTGCGCCTAACGGAATGCGCGTGTAACGAAGTGACATCTAACTTGTCAATTTGACGTTGACACTTGACAGCGCTCTTGATTTTCGGGGGGAAACGAGGAAGCACGCCGCCGTTTGGGGTCTCGCGGCTTTTGTTGAAATCAATCTCTTAACCGGTCGTTTTGGTCGACAATGGACCATGACCCAGTTGTTTGAGTTAATAACCCCTATCTTGGTGTAATAACACGGGTTTTGGACATATTTTGGATAAATAGTTTGAAGGTTAAGCAAAGTGTGACGCTGTTGTGAATGAGTGATTTGAAGACCGCATGCTGTGATTGTCTCCAGCCGGGTTGAAGCGGAATCTAACCTGAAGAATACTCGTAACGTCACAACACAATACAGATACACTCACTTACATACATATCTCCAGGTTGGCACCAGAGCAGTGTCCTTCAACCAACAGGTAAGTGTTTGATTTGATTGTAGTTTGGCTCCGCGCACGGCGGACAGTACGCTAGCCACTCTTGTCTCCAGAGCCCCCCATCAAAAACTTCCACTGCGCAATCGTATTGTGAGCTTTGGCCTGGCAGCGTACAGTGTTCAAGTATCTAGGTAAGTTATTGTCACCCTTTTTTTTCTGGATAGGCCATCAAATTACTTCTCCCGCTTTGGGCTGAGCGGGAGGGTGTGTCAGACTTTTACTGACTAAAACCCACCCGTGTTCCTTCAATTGCCCATATGCCAGGGTCACGGTACGCGGTATCTCGCTTGAACAATCTCGCGACCCTGGTAGGCATCGGTCCTAGCAGACCCGTTCAGTATTGCTGACATCTCTTTCTACGCCGTCGATCCGAGCCTGGTCCTTACCGGGCGGCGAGCTACCCATTGCTCGCCACCCACAAGCTCGCGCCTACGGTGGCAGGGAGTCCGCTATCGACTTCCGACGACCGGGGCGTATCCTCCTGCGGTGGCTAGGGACGTGAGGGCGCAGTGACTGCCACTCCCTCACGCGCCCCGCCTCCTCCTTCGCGAGCATTACTGCTTCGCAGAAGGAGGTGACGGCTTCCCATGCCCTCTCGCTCCGTACCATGGCTCGCACCAGGGCCGGACGCGAGAGGTCGCTGTCGCCGATCGCCTCCACGAGAATACGGCGGTGCACCCAGGCAGGGCACACTTCCACCGTATGCTCCACCGTGTCCTCTAGACGATCCTCACAATGGAAACACCCGGGTGTATCCTCCCGCTTTATCCTGAACAGGAACCCACCAAAGCACCCATGCCTGGTGAGAACCTGCGTCAGGCGGAAGGTGAGGACGCCGTGGCGCCTCTCTATCCACTCCTCAAAGAGGGGACTTACCGCAGCAATTGCGCCCAAAATTGTTGTCACCCTCAAGTGTTTACGCAAACTCGAAATTTATCGGGCCTTAAAGCATTTGGAGAGTACGCAAAATGGCTTTACGCTCTGTCAAACGAAAATGCACAGCCAGCAGATGTAAAAGGCTGGAAAATTACCATGAGGCTTGTTCGCATATCATGGGGTTACAGATTTGAAACAGCAAGTGCCACTTCAAATTTAATCAATTTCAATAGGATTTATAAATTAATAATATTTGCGGGCAAATTTTTGCTTGCATAGCTGGCCCAAAAGGAGAATACCTGACTTACGACAGGCACTAGAAAATAAGATACGTCTATCTATAGTCTGTGGCTAGGTCAGTGTCAGTGTCACTTGTCACTGTCAGTCTCCAGCTGCTGCTGTGGTCTCCAGCCAGACTATGCCTGCATGTATTATAGTAGCCTGCCCTGAACCCGTTGGTGTTCTGTGAGCTGCTGTTTCATCTTTGGGGCACTGGGTTGTTGATGTCCTGGCCCTGGTTATCGAAAATAGAACTAGCAAAAGTTTTTGGGAGAAGGCGTTGATATAGACAATGTGGTGTATTTAGCAAGTAAACCACATATTTCAAGTATATTCTACGAGCTTTTTGAAGAGAACTTAGTGAGGCTGACTAATTTAAAATGAATTCGGATACTATTATAGAAGACAGCTCAAATATAGATGAAGAAGAGAAAGGAACTACAGAAAACTACATTGAAATAGAAATACCGTATAACTTGTACCAGTACCTTAGCTCAGACGACTGCAATGTTCAAAACATGTGTCGCATATGTCTCGCTACAAATAACGCGGTTTTATACCCATTAGTTGCTACCAAAGAAAACAATGTTTTAGCTCATATGTTCACGGCAATTACGACTCTTCAAGTAAGTTAACTTGCTTTTTATAATCATTAAACTAGTGACTGACTTAATTGCTAATCCAAATGATTGTAGTTTTATTTTTATGTATGTTCAAAACTATCCATTGTCAATAATACTGCAGCACGGAAGCAGTTGCTAAATCTATAATTCTGTTATAGAAAATAACTTACCCGGTTGAGACACTTTCTAATAACAACTCCTTATTTCATGATTTTGTATAATATGTGCTAGACTAATAAACAATCACTATGTCCATTCAGCTGCTTTCAGGAGATGGCTTGCCATCAAGTATATGTGAGCCGTGTCAGACTCAGTTAGTGCAGAGCTATGAGTTCAAGAACAAGTGTGAGAAGTCAGACTGCATGCTCAAGTCATTACTGAAAGGAGAATTAATTACCAAAGAGGAACTACCTGATCATAGCTTGTTGGTATTCAACTTTTTTTCATTAAAATGTGCTGATGTTATCATTTATATCCTTTGTTTCTTATCAAAACTTAATGGTTGTTTTAAAAATCTGGCAACTAATTAGACTTCTCTGTTTTCAGGGAAATAAAGCAAGAAGAAAAGTGTGAGAATAACAATAATGGTTTAGATAATAGTAATATTTATTTAAATTATATTCTTGATGTTAAGCAAGAAACCGAACTACTGGAAGGTATTTTATTTCTTGTTGTTTTTGGTATTTTTTTCATTGCTTGTAATATGTTGTTTTGAGAGCTGTTGTTGCTATAATGAAGGCAGCTATGAGGCCCGAGTTATCTTAAAAGTATAATTGACTTAAAAGAATAAGTTTTGAAAGCTACTGCACAACTGCACATACACATTGAAACTTGAGACCTGATTCCACATGATGAGAAACTTGTGAAAGCTGAGAAAGAGAAAAAAACTAAAATATCTTGATTTAGCACACAAGGTTGTTCATTGCCCAGTTGCTGTTCAATTGCCCGTCATATCAGCCAAGGGCCTAATGGTTAAAAGCCTCAATCAACATCTCTTGAGGCTCTTGACAGGCAATTGGATTCAGAAGGCATTACGTTTCGATATGGCTTGTGAGGGGGTTCCTGTCTCTGAAACCTTAACCATCAGTAGTTTGAACCCTGCTTCTGATACTAGAGAACCACTATTTAGAAAAATATGTTTTTATATGCATAAACGTCATCATTTCTCTGCCCTTATACCAATTTATTAGGATTCGGCGCTACACGTCATTTTCTTCCATAATTCTTTATTACTTGGCATCTTGGTAATCACCACTAGTTTCATATGGATTTTATTTTTAAATAATTATTTTGATAAAACATGGCTCATCAATTATTTACAAATACAGAAAGAAGAAGAAAGAAAAACATAACTGTTTCCACTTCTTTCTATTTACTTTAATTTTCTTTCTTTTTAGATGTGCAATATTTAGAAGATCTCAATGACAACAGTGATAGTGGTAACCTTTGTATAGTGCAAAAAACAAGGAGTAAGAAAAAGTAAATTTAATCATACATTTCTTCTTATTTTACATTTAATTATTAATTTATTGAATTTTACAATCTTTATTCCAGAAAAAAATTCATTGATGATTATGATGGTAAGTTAAATTTAATAATCAACAAATGCTATTATGTAATCTATAATGACTTTTTGACTTTTTATTGCTTATAAACTGCAAGCACCCAATTGTCAGTATTTTTAAGCAAATTATTAAAAAATCCCCCATAAGGAACCAAATTTGTTATATTTTAGGTTCTAAACTAAGAAGAAAACACACAAGAAAAAAAGAAGCAAATAGTTTCACCTGCAAGATTTGTTCTAAGGTACATTTCAAATTTAATATGAAATGATAATAGTATTTCTAGTATCTGCAGAGACATCATCTGCTTAGACTTTCGTAATTACGTATTTGTTGGGGACAGCTTCCATTTTAACCGGATTTAGCTGAATAACAGTAAGTATTTTACATGAAGCGACTGCCGATCTGGTCACACACAATACCCCTAAGACTGGTTGTCAGTCTTGCTTCTGACGACCCATAACGACTGGCAAACATCTATGAATGGCAGCCGGGACCAACAGCTTAACGGGCTTTCCGAGATACTTTTTGGTATGTAAAGACCTATCCCCAGACCAATCGCGGGAACCGTAGCTTAACGGCGGAGTAATATTATGAAATAAGAAAAAAACATTAATCATGTTTGAATATGAAATCATTTGTATTATTAAAGTTGTTAATTTTTAGAAATTCCCAAATTTGAAATCATTCCATGCCCATGTGAAGAGCAAGCATCCAAGCACCAGACATCTACATTTTTGTAATCAGTGCACAGAGTCATTTAATTCTGAACACGACCTCAAAGTACATGCGTCGATACATACGAAAGGAAACA
This sequence comes from Aporophyla lueneburgensis, assembly GCA_932294355.1. Lineage (NCBI taxonomy): Eukaryota > Metazoa > Arthropoda > Insecta > Lepidoptera > Noctuidae > Aporophyla > Aporophyla lueneburgensis. The sequence continues at coordinate 10,385,788 of OW028746.1, read as the reverse complement.
ATTGGAAGTGCAATCAATGTCCTAAGGAGTTCAGTGGTAAGTTACAGTCTAATTATAAATAAAATACAACTGGTAACAAAATACTGCATTGACAACAAAATAACCGCGTCAGCCGAAAAATGTCCTCTGCGTCCCGAAGACTCGATATCGCGTACTATGACTTCACGCGACTATATGCTTTTTTTCTATGCCGTGATGGTGTGTTTTCGGTTGTAGTCATAGGACGCGATATCGAGTCTTCGGGACGCAGAGGACATTTTTCGGCTGACCCGATATCGCGTCAGTGGGACGGGAGAGGATAGTGGCCAAGCAAGCTAATACAAAGGATTTCTATATTGGATAACGCAACTGGATTTGTTACGGTCGCGAATAAAATTTTAATCATCATACAACCTGATACTGACCTGAAAATTGCAAAAAAACGTGAGAAATTTTGAATTTGGCGGGCTACCTTCGCGCATCTACTTTAAAGAGAAATTAGAGCAACTGTGAAAGTCCATGACTATTCTTAGATAGCTCTTTACTAATATATTGTGTGGATGCAGCACGCGCCATGCTCCGGCGCCACATATCGCGGCACATGGAGTCGAAGCGCTTCTCTTGCGAAGTGTGCGATAAAACGTTCACCGAACAGTACGCGTTACGGCGACACGCGCGCGTTCACACCGGCGAGATCCTTGAGAAGAAACATGCCTGCACTCTCTGCGATAAGAGGTGAGACTCTTCTCCTTACCAACCAGTGAATCTCTACAATGGGAGTTCATCATTTCAGCGGAAAGATATCCACTGCTGGACATAGGAACAGGACATATAAATAAATAATAATAATAAATAAATAAAAATAGTCCCCATTTTAGGAGGTTCGCCATAATCCTCACGTTTGGCAGGCGGTTGATGATCGCAGTATGGTAGGTAAAATGAATAAATCTAATAAATTAATGGAATCTCTGCTAAGGGGGTACTACATCAATGGGGATTCATAGATTGTTTAATTTCAAGTGCGTATGCGGCATCTCCCTTCAGACAATGGCCCACCTTTCATCCTGCACCCTCATTGTCACTTGTGTACTTGAAGACCTTATGACGGCATCAGAGAGCGGAGTTCGCGTAGCTGAATTGTGGGCTGTTTGCCGTATTTGTTTTTTTTTTTCGGTAGATGCGCTAAGTAAAAGAACAAAAACAAGATATTGAAAAGACTTTCTGTCCTTCCATCGTCAGGTACAGTGAGAGCGGTCTTCTAGCCGCGCACATATCCCGCCACATCGGGCTGCGTCCTTGCGAGTGCAGCATCTGCGGTAAGCGGTTCCCGTCGAACCGCCTGCTGTTGTCACACCGTCTCGTGCACTCGGATCGCAAGCCATACGCCTGCCAGTACTGCGATAAACGGTAACTGCCTTTGTACCTTTGTATCTGTGAGCGCTTACCTGAGCGTTAAAATCGTATGGCAAACCTGAAGCCCTTTTTAACCATTAGTGGGAAACAAAATGTGCAAAACATTGTTTCAGCAATGTTTTTGAAGTGACGTCGAATGATGTTGCTGCTTCTTGATCTTGATTAATTCTGGGCTGTCTGTCGACCAAGCACGCAAGATCAAGACACATAAACACACACACACACACGCACGCACGTACGCACGCTCGCACACACGCACGCACGCACGCACGCACGCACGCACGCACACACACACTAACACACTAACACACACACACACGCACGCACGCACGCACGCACGCTCGCACGCACACACACACTACTCTCACTCTCTATTGCACTCACTACTTTTCACACTTTATTAAATAAGTTAACTGTTTAGTAAATAATTACTACTGTACTGTTTGGTAACAGTTTCCGGCACGAGTCGACCCGCAACACCCACCACCGGACGCACACGGGAGAGAAACCTTACGTGTGTTCCGTCTGCGGCAAGAGCTTCATCCAGAACTCCAACCTCACGCTGCATATGAGAACACATACTGGTAATGTTACTCCTTATTTTCACAAAATTACTGGCGCTATGGCCCACTTATTGGAAGGTAGTTGTATAGGCGGGTTTTTTTTTATTAAACCAAAAGTGATATTTTATTGATATTTTGTATCATGTGGGTAAATAACTGTCCCTTTGACCTACCCTGACTGGTCCTTCACATTAACTGCCTTGCCAATGAATATGACAGGCCCCAGTACGAGTCATCTCTTGAAGTAGCATAGATGAAATTATAGACACAAAAGACCTTGCTTGATCCTAAGGTCGGTATAAGGCCAGCAATCTCCTAGGGGTCTTTAGATGTGCGCCGATCCAGTAGCACCCCCCTGGCATCAAAATAGATTCCGATTTCAAAAAATCTAATCGACCCTAGGCAGGTTGCTAACATTATCGAGCTTGCTTCCCTCGCTCTTGCATCCTGCTCTCATCATTTCAGCCGTAAGACGTCCACTGCTGGACTTAGGCCTCCCCCCGCTTGGCAAGCGGGTTGGCGATCGCAGTATGGTGGTAAAATGAATAGAGAACGCTGCTGCCCATTCTCTAGTAAGTCCCTTAGTCGCCTTTTACGACACCCACGGGAAGAAATGGGGTGGTGTTATTCTTTACGTCCGGCACCACACGGTACATCCTGCTCTATCTAAATCTTAACCGGCCGCTCACTGACCGGTTTACCTGTAAAACTTAAACTTCTTTATATAAATCGATACACTTAAGCCCTCCTTTTGTATGCATGGACAAAATAAAAACTCCCATACGAGACGAGATGGAAAAATATCGAGCTCGCTTTTGCAACCTACATTCTTTTCTGCATAAGTCAAAAAAAGTTATTCATTTTATGACTGGACAAACGATAATCCAACATATCCGAAATTAACGAGCTAGCTTCGTGGAGCTGAAGATGCGCCCCCTGAAAATAAACTTACCTGCACCTGTCTTTAGTAACTATAATTTATGATTTCAAATTTTATTCTGTTTGTTTTTCAGGCGAGCGCCCCTACTCATGTTCGATATGTGATCGCAAGTTCACGTCAGGGTCTACACTCAAAAGCCACGAACGGATACATTCTGGGGAACGACCTTTCAGCTGTGAAATTTGTGGAAAAAGGTATTAATAAAGTGGCTTACGGCTGAATACTCTTTGGTCTTATTGTATTGTTGCTGTAAGGGACATTAGCAGACACGAAAACCGACTAAATCGTCAATGAAAACAGTATCATGTCTGTTTAGGCCCTTAGAGACGTTAGGAGGAGGGGATTCGTGGTGAATATATTTTAGGCCCCGTACGTCGTATACATATGAGAATGTAATTCCTTTATGACTGTTCAAAACAAAACCTTACCTGCAATAACCAATGCGGTGTGCTAAAATTTCCGAGCTATATTTTTCTGACTCAGACTTTTCTGCATAATTATGTCGACATTACAACTCTTATTCCTGTAATAATATTACAAGAAGACATTCAATAGAAATAAATAACCGACAATCCTGCGGTTTGCGAGGATCCGCCCTTGAGAGATGTTATCTAAACAAATAAATAAAATTGTCTGTTTTAAATGTCAAGGTAAAAGCTTTTAAATAAATGCATATGAAAGTCTATATGAGACTTATGACGAAAAATAAATTTTCAAAATGTCTGTTGGTTTGTTCCGGCTAATCTCCGAAACGGCTGGCCGATTTTGAAGAGACTCACTGGCAGATAGCTGATGTTAGAGTAACATAAACAGGTTTTTGTCCCGGTAGCCCATGACAAAATTACCGACGTCCACGTGGGCGAAGTTACGGGCACAGCTAGTTTGTATTAAAATCTTTGGAACCAATCAATAAAATAGACGGTTTTTTCTATTTCCAGCTTTACGCGCAAGAACTTGAGCGCGCATATGCGCAAGCACACGGGCGAGAGGCCGTACGAGTGCGGCGTGTGCAGCAAGAAGTTCGCCAACGCCACGCGTCTGCGGGACCATCACCGCGTGCATACGGGTGAGCTTACTGAACTTATACTACATACATGGGTCTTCTTAAATTCAGAAACAGATCATTAACTAACTTCTGTAATTTAAGGTTCATTTTTGCATTCCCATTGGGTATAAAAACGCCTATAATATGTATTGGTACAATGGAATTTGAAACTATCGTCTCAAAAAACATCGTGCCCTCTATATTACTTTCGTCTAAAATGCATTTCTCTACTTATAGGTGAAAAACCATTCGACTGCTCAATGTGCACGTTAAAATTTGCTACGAAATCTCAACTGTTAAAACACTCCAAAACCCACCTAGCGAAAAAGAAGAGAGTAGTCGTGCACGCTGCAGATAAAGACCGAAACCGAGAGAACCGTGGACTGGTCATAGTACAACAAGTTGAGCCTGTTCCCATCATTACTGATAGACTTATGTTCAATAAGGAGCATGGAGAACTAATAACAGTCAATGAAAATTTAACCATTGATGAGTCGCCCGAAGATCAATCCAAGGAACTGACAATAAACATCGTACAAAAAGTCCCATTAGAAGTGACAGAAGAGTTAATACTTCAGGACGAGAGTAGCATGAAAGGAGACCTTTTAGTAGTTGATAATAGCCAAAGTAACTTCCAAGGTGATGGTATATGCTTGGATACGAGCAATGTGAATATCATCGATGACGTCAACTACGACGGTGATATGAACTTGGTGACGGTGAACGAGGGCGGCGTCAGCATATCAACCGCGAACCTCGAAGGAACCACAGTGAAGCTGTACCAGTTAGACCAAAGTTTAGTGCAAATACACAGCTCAGGTGGACAAGTCACTATTAGTAAGATAACAAGCAAAATGACTGCTAACTTTTAATTGTGGAAGTATTATAAAAAAGTTTTATTTATAAATGTGTAAAAAATATTTAAAATGTGTTTTTCATGTATTACAATTTATTTTTTGTCCTAGAGTAGGGGCCATCCATAAATTACGTCACACCATAAGGGGGAGGGAGGGGGTCGACGAAGTGTGACATTGTGTGACAAAGGGGTGGGAGGGGTCCTAAATTTCGTGACGTCACGATTTAAAATCAAGTGTTAGTAAAACACGAACTTTGAACTGGTAACGAAAAACTAAAACCATTTGCAACTCTAACTGTGGAGAAATAAGGTTCAATTTTATTGCAATGTTTGATTTAATGTTATTTTTTTTATATCATTTAAAATTGAAATAAAACTAATTTCGGAACTGTTGTTTTAATTCAGTAATAATTATTTTTAGATGTAAAATTCGTGTGACGTAATTTATGGATGGCCCCGTAAATTCAATAATATTGACAGCCCGCTTTGTTAAAATAAAGTATTTTAAGATGCGTGGAAGTGGAAATCGAATCATAAACACAACTTTAAGTAACAATAGTTTTATTTTACTTAAATAAAAATACTTTGGAACTATACTCTATTTGTCTACTAAATGCGTGTCGTGGTTAGAACCACGATTTATTCTTGGAATCTTCATATTTCTTGATGTTCACAAGCATTGAGTTGTGGATATCTTTAGCGTTCCTGTTCTGGCCGTAGTAGTCAACAAATTCTCCATCAGGGTTGACAAGGTAAATAATTATTGTGTGGTCCACCTATAACATACCAAGTGGTTATAATCTGATAATTTTATGCAAGGAGTTGTAAATATGTGTATGTCTAAAACATTATCATGGATGGTAACTTAAGAACTGTCTTCATACATTTTACTTCCTTATGCCATGGCGTGAATGTGGACTATCCCGATAATATCTTCATGTTAAAATTATAAAAGCACACAGTAGCTGGTGATAGCTTTCAAGTTCAATAATTAAAAGTAAATTAAGTTATAGTTTTAGCTTACCATTATGGACATAAACTCATATAAATCTCAAAACTCTAAGTACTATACAAAGAACTGCTACAAACATGAATTCATATAATTAAAATACTATTGAAGATTAAAACCTTTCATCAATAAAAATGTCCGTTTCCACCGCGCGGCCAACTCTTCAAATTTGATGAAATTTTGCCAGGAATTAGTTGTAATTTGTTACAATACACACCTCTTTTCCTGAATTTGTTACAAAAAAAAGTAAGGCGCTACGACCAAAAACAGTTGGCCGCTAGAATCGCCACTTGCCGTAGTGATTATCCGTGATTACACAGAAACTAAATAATGCAGATAGGCGAATGATACATCAAAAGAAAGGTGTTATTTTGTTATATTTGTTACAAAAATAAAAATCATCAAAACTTAAATATACAAAAAGTTATGCTATATTTAGTTTTCAGGTTAAGTGTAGGTACGTATCTCACTATAAAATCAAATTAATAGAGGCTAATGTGCATGGACAATTAGTTGCTAATTTGTTACAGCAAATAAACAAGAAAAATACTAGAAAATAGGTTCAATATTTTTTTTACAGTCGATTTTAGTTGGCCGCGCGGACGGCAATATGCCTAAAATACAATGGCGTTTATTTCGTTATTAATAGTAGGTTCAAGGTTAGTTCTAGTACTAATCGACAGGTATGGTAGCCTAGTTTGGATAAATGTGGCGAATATAACTACAGGCTTTATATTTTAGGAGATCTTCACTAAAATATAGTAGTATGAAACTGTATTAGAGTAGAGTGACCATAAATTTTCATAATAAAGTGAGACTGAATCGCCATTATTGGAATGTTCGGTAGTCTTATCTTAATTTTTTAGGGTGAAACTCTTTAAGACATCCTATAGCATACTTTAAAAAAACCGGCCAAGTGCGAGTCGGACTCGCGCACCGCGGGTTCCGTACAAACCTGTAGGTATTCTCGGGTTAAAAATATTTTTTTTTTAATTTTTTATATTTTAGTTGATTGAATGTATGGTAAATTGCGGTTTACGATTTATGACGTTTTAAAAAAAAACTACTCACTCGATCTCGTTCAAACCAATTTTCGGTGGTAGTTTACATGGTAATGTACATCATATATTTTTTTTAGTTTTATCATTCTCTTATTTTAGAAGTTACGGGGGGGGGGGGACACACATTTTACCACTTTGGAAGTGTCTCTCGCGCAAACTATTCAGTTTAGAAAAAAATGATATTAGAAACCTCATTACCATTTTTGAAGACCTATTCATAGATACCCCACACGTATGGGTTTGATGAAAAAAAAAACATTTTTGAGTTTCAGTTCTATGTATGGGGAACCCCAAAATGTATTGTTTTTTTTTTTCTACTAGTGTGAAAATCTTAATGCGGTTCACAGAATACATCTACTTACCAAGTTTCAACAGCATAGCTCTTATAGTTTCGGAATAAAATGGCTGTGACATACGGACGGACGGACGGACAGACAGACAGACAGACAGACAGACATGACGAATCTATAAGGGTTCCGTTTTTTGCCATTTGGCAACGGAACCCTAAAAAGTCAAATTCACAAATCGATAAAAATAGCTTTATTCAAAATCAGCATACAGGCAAAAATCAAGTAATACAAGTCAACAAAATATTTTCTATTTTTTTTATAAACTACCATAACATTAATAAATTAACTGAAACTAATGTAAGACACAGAATGTAGGACACATTTTCTTACAGGTACTTATTTCAATTTTAGATTAATTTTAAAAATATAGTAGGCCTAATTTTATTTACGCCACATTTATCCAAACAAGGTTACGTTACATGTCGATTAGTACTAGAACTAAGCTTGAACCTACTTTTAATAATTAAATAAACTCCATTGTAATTTAGGCATATTGCCGTCCGAGCGGCCAACTAAAACCAAGTCTAAAAATATGATTGAACCTATTTTCTAGTATTTTTATTGTTTATTTGCTGCAACAAATTAGCAACTTATTGTCCATACACATTAGCCTTGTTACTCCAAAAAACTTCAAAACATCAAAGTTAGTTAAAATCTAAACAACGCCGGACTAAAAATATTTATAGAAAAGAAAAAGGTAAATTCTAAACTGTAGAACTGAAATAGCAAAAACTTTTTTTCTAAAATAAGGACTGCAATTGCAATGTAGCACCCTCAGTTTTACTCACTGAAGTAGCGATTAGTATTAACATTAAAGATTTTTTTCTTAGTTAGTAATTTATAGCAGGCACAAAAATAGATCACTATGTCATTTTTAAAATAAAATCACTATATTTTTAAAATTATTCTAAAATTGAAATAAGTACCTGTAAGAAAATGTGTCGACATTCTGTGTCTTACATTAGTTTCAGTTAATTTATAAATGTTATGGTAGTTTATTTAAAAAAAAAAAATATTGCGTTTAAGTGTTAAGGATATAAACTGAAGATGTTATTATTATGAAACGTTTTTCCATATTTCGTGTAAGTGTGTGCAAACGTGGCCAGTTGAGCGCCTTATTTTTGTTCCTGATCCTTTATCTAGTGCTATTATTGATCGAAGATTTTAGTAGTAAAATTGCGGTGGATGAACGTAAGTCCGTGAAAACGTGGACTAACCCAGTTTAAGATAAGATAGTATTTAAGAATCAGTCATTCCGGAAATCACACAAAATATAAAGTAGAAAGCGAATTTCTCATTCATACCTAACCTAAAACTACATCCATACTATCCATACTTATAATATTATAAATGCAAAAGTAACTCTGTCTGTCTGTCTGTCTCGCTTTCCTGCTAAAACTACTGAACCGATTTAAATGAAATTTGGTACACAGATAGTTTAGAACCTGAGAAAGGACATAGGCTACTTTTTATCCCGGTAGTATGTTCCCGCGGGATAATTTCCGACCTCCACGCGGGTGAAGCCGCTGGCAAAAGCTAGTACCTAATATTAATTTATTTCAACATGTAATATTCTTAATCGCTCGTCTATATAATTACGCATAATTGCCACGTTAGATAAATGATTAATTACGAGAACGTTCAAACGGCTTCGTTTTGACAGTGAGGATCACGACCTCTGGTGATGACGTCAGAGACACCAGACATCTGGATAATTAGCTGGTTTGATTAGATGAGACTTTCCCTAATGTCTGGTGAGGATTTGTGAAGAATTAGCTGCAGAGTCAGCTGCTATGACAAATAATGTAATTTAATATTTTGTAATGATAATTCCTTTGCACTATTGAACTGAACAGACAGCTGTGCTGCTGGGGAGTTCCTTGCGCCACTTCTTCCCAGCTAAAGCATTAGGAAGTGGTGAAGGGCGGCTGTTGTTGCGGGAGACTGTCTTATGTAACTTTGACGTTCAAAAATGCTGACTCTCGGCTTTATTCAAAATCAGCATACAGGCAAAAATCAAGTAATATGATTTTTGCCAGTATGCTGATTTTGAAAAAAAGCTATTTTTACCGATTTGTGAATTTGACTTTTATAAAGTATGCTATAGGATGTCTTAAAGAGTTTCACCCTAAAAAATTAAGACTACCGAACATTCCAATAATGACGATTCAGTGTCACTTTATTATGAAAATTTATGGTCACTCTACTCTAATACAGTTTCATACTACTATATTTTAGTGAATATCTCCTAAAATATAAAACTTTTAGTTATATTCGCCACATTTATCCAAAGTAGGCTACCATACCTGTCGATTAGTACTAGAACTAAGCTTGAACCTACTATTAATAACGAAATAAACGCCATTGTATTTTAGGCATATTGTCGTCCGCGCGGCCAACTAAAATCGACTGTAAAAAAAATATTGCACCTTTTTTCTAGTATTTTTCTTGTTTATTTGCTGTAACAAATTAGCAACTAATTGTCCATACACATTAGCCTCTATTAATTTGATTTTATGGTGAGATACGTACCTACACTTAACCTGAAAACTAAATATAACATAACTTTTTGTATATTTAAGTTTTGATGATTTTTATTTTTGTAACAAATATAACAAATTAAGACCTTTCTTTTGATGTATCATTCGCCTATCTGCATTATTTAGTTTCTGTGTAATCACGGATAATCACTACGGCAAGTGGCGGTTCTAGCGGCCAACTGTTTTTGGTCGTAGCGCCTTAGTTTTTTTTGTAACAAATTCAGGAAATGAGGTGTGTATTGTAACAAATTACAACTAATTCCTGGCAAAATTTCATCAAATTTGAAGAGTTGGCCGCGCGGTGGAAACGGACATCAACAAAATACTTACAATGTAATCATCGTCAACATCCTGTGGGCCTGCACTGAAGTACACTCGGTAAGACTTGCAAGCTTGTTGGATCTGTTCCTTGGTGCCTGTCAGGCCCAGGAAGCGTGGGGAAAACTCCTTGCAGTACCTGTATCAAGGAAAAGACTTAGTAAATATGTTCCAACATATTTAAGCATCAACTTAATCAACTGCCAGCTATAAAAATGAATTAAAAAGCTGTATTCAACACATGGGGTAAATTTATCAATAGTCATCAACTGCCTAGCCTTTTCCCAAAGTAATGTTCAGCTTCCAGTCTGACTAGATGTAACTGAGTACCAGTATTTTACATGAAACTTGCCTATCTGACATTCATAACCCAGTTACTGTGAACGAAACGGTTAATGGGTAAAATTATCAGTAGTAAAGTATAATAACAATGAACTTACTTTCCAACTACTTCGGGTGTGTCTCTCTGAGGGTCCACAGATATGAACAGTGGCTGCACAGGCGGCAGCTTAGCGTCACTATCTGTAAGTTCAAGATTACATACAGGCATTAGAATATTATTCAGTATTGATGCAATATGTTTGAATTATGTTACGGATAGAAAGGGGGTGACTACTGAGATGGTGACTAATAGAGAAATGTGTAAGAAAAAGACATGTTACGCCGACCCCAAATAAATTGGGATAAGGGAACAATAATGATTGATGCAATATGTCCACATATTTACATCATCCAGGCAAAGACTATGACACAGCTAAAAGGAAAGTTAAAAAGAACACAAGAAAATTAGTCACTAATACATACCATGCATATTTACAACTTCAGCTAACTTTTCCAACTCATCAGGGCATACATCGGGACAGTGGGTGAATCCAAAATATATTAAAAGCCATTTTCCTAAGAAATCTGTGCTTTTTACTAGTTTTCCCTGAAACAATGCAAATATTGATATCTTAATTTTTATTGAAAGATTTCCAATGATGTCCTTATCAATATTGATATAGTTGAAGCAAGACTGGTGGTAATGTTAATATTATACATGACTATGCTTCTATGGTACTGCACTGCAATTATTATTTTAATTTCTTGAGTTTTATTGAATGAACTGAAATTATGGGGTAGTTTATCTTATAGGGCTTATTTTATCATATAACAATATAAGATTGTCACGCAATAATTAATATTGGTTACTTAATGAGAAAATAAACCAAATACGATAAAACAGAAGAGGAAGAAACTTATCAGGTTTTACAACCTACCTCTGTGTTAACCAACTCGAATTCACCTCCTATCTTAGCCTTCCCCAGTTGTCGCTTCCTCTCACGATCCAAAGCCTCCTGTTTTTCTTGTCTTACATACATCATGAAAGCGGTTAAACCTCCGCCGATCAGAGCGGTAACTGTCATGGACTTCCATGTTATAGCCGATGTAATCTTCCTCAGTTTCTTAGTTGGTGGCGGGGGCACGGCACATTTTTTCACAAGCGAAGTACTGAATGCACGACTTAACGCGACACACCCATTTCTTAAGACAGAGTTCATTTTTAGGCACAATATGTAACTATCGTATTCAGGGTCTATGAGTTATCAATTTCATAATAATTATCTCAAACTCAACTCAGACTACTTTCCCAGTTTCAGCGTGTTCGATTACGATGTTTCTGCTGAAGAACTGTCACTGTCAGATTTATAAGGTATGTCAGTGTCAGTCTGACAAATCAATACAGATTCAATAGGCGGGTCCAGTGCAGATTGGTAGATGTCGCATGTCTTTGATTTTTCGTTTCTAGGACATACCGATTTCCTCACGATGTTTTCCTTGACCGTTTTATGTTTCTCTTCACTTTCGTACAGTTCGTATAAATCATCGCATATTCAAACGGACCCACTGCACTTTTTTTTTTAATGAGAGGCAGTGCGGCTCGATACAGCTGTAATGTGCGCTTAGCTTTAGTCTACTATCTGCAGTGCAGTTTTTTAAGGAGTATACAACCTTTTACTATATTCATTTTTTTCAGATTTAACATCCATAAAATTGTTAATAACACAGAAACGCTTATGAGAAACTAATGTTAGTAATGAAACAAGACACTATAAGAACTAAATACAAAAAAACACCATGGGATAATCCGATACAAGTGCACGTGTTTACTTGATTGCGTGCAGTCGTATCCAGCGCTCGAGCATCGGACAATCCCACCAGTCTGACCTTTGCGTACAGTGCTTATGTTGTAACTTAAACCAAAAATGAATTTCGGACTAGACACACCGTCAAATGGCAACTAGGATATATGGATATCTTCTCACAAATTGCCTTTTTATCGCGGAGAAAGTGTCTGCCACCGTCTATTATGACTACCTCTCTAGCTAGCTTGCTAGCCTTACGGCAAAGAGCTCACACGTCCATAGACGCACATTTCTTATAGCCGGGTTGAAGACAAACTTAAGGCGACCAAAACAGCCGCTTGGCGGCGCCGCAGTGGCGCTGCGGTGCAAGCCTACGAGAGTGAGTGAGCGCGAGAATACGAGAGTGAGTGAGCGCGAGAATGATTCTGCCGTCAGCGCCGCTAAGCGAGAACTAACCTTGTGGACATGTCCCCAGTAGAATCGGCACAAATAATCCTGAAGAACTGTGCCTCTATGTACGTCTAAGCTCTTTGCCTACGGTGTCTCTCAATGTTCCCATGGTCACTGAGATCCTCGGTAAGAAAATGTCCAAAATATTTAAACTTACTACCCCTATGTATAGACGTACCGTTTATGGTCAGTTCGACTGTACTATCTCGGCACTTACCAGTGACCAGTGACCCCAAAGACCATAAACTTACTATTTTTTTTTGGCATTACAGACCAAACAGTTCATGTGCAACAGTGTAAGCCTCATATACATGTAGCAACTCCATGATCGCCCCCGACGAGGGGTCCAGCAGCACCATGTTATCGGTATAAGTGACGTTATTGCAACTAACACAAGTTATTTTGCACCCAAAACGCATGCTGCTGTGCTCTGCAATAAGGTCATTTGCATGTAGATTGAAAATCCGGGCACATGACAAAGTATCCTGCCTTACCCTTTTTTGTGGGTGGGAACTCATCAAATGACGTCTCCCGCTCTGGGTAAGCGGGAGGGCGTGTCAGAGTTTTACAGACTAAAGCCCACCCGTGTAACTTCAATTGCCTATATGCCAGGGCCACGGTAACTCTTTCGATCAAATCTCGCGACCCTGGCAGTCATCGGTCCTAGCGGACCCCTTCAATACTGCTGACATCTCTTTGAGGCGCGCGTAGAATACTACGCGCCGTCGACATGGGCCAGGTCCTTACCGGGAGGCGAGCTACCCATTGCTCGTCGGCCGCAAGCCCGCGCTTACGATAGCCGGGAGTTCGCAATCGTTTGCCGAAGCCTGGGGCGTCTCCTCCTGGCCCTGTCTCACCCTGCACTCCAAGCTATATGATTACGAGAACGCATTTAACACTTTTTTTTACTATGATACCAAAACTGCAATATACTGCGCAGTTCCTCCGGAACACTAGGTGTATATACATATATTTTCCTCAATTTACTCCATAATACGTAGCTACACTAGCGCTCAAGGCTGCGAAGGCCGTGAGCTAGAACCACTTAACTCAAATATTTAAAACTCACAAAACCAAAAACTAACCATTCAGATCCAGTCTCTTGCAGCCCTCTACCAGCGATGCCCTAATAAGACAGCCTAGAATTCGTCGACGACTATTGTGTTAGTGAAAACTGTTTGAATCAGCGCTGCACGCTCGGTCGATCTCAAGGCTGTCTCGGCGACGAGTATAGCATTGCAGCTTCTAATAGAAGTGGGTTCCGGGCAAAGAAACGAGTACCTACGATTCGAATTGAATACTTATCGGTCACCGGATTGATACCTTGTCGCCACGTAGAATAGTAAAATTCTATAGAAAACTCTAGGTATTTCTATTTTAACTGCTCCGTTGGTCTCGTGCTCGTAAACGCAATTACTGAGCGTCCTGGGCGTTCTGGGTTCGATCCCGGATCGGGTAGTGTTATTGGTTTTATTTCCATAGGAACATCGCGCATCCGTACATCAGATAGCACTTAAAGCCACTGGTCCTGCGTCTGATCTCTTCCGATCGTGTCCAATTGCAGTCCAATCAGACAGTCAGAGTAAGTAAAGGAACAGAGAGTAGTTTGCGCCCACGCATAGGCACTTTAATATCTCCTGCGTATTTAGCAAATCTCTATCAAGATTGGCCGGCGTGGCCGAAATTCGGTCGTGATACTAATGGAAGTAGTAGAATAATAGCTAAGTCTATCTTGAACTTGAATGTGCAACAGTGTTGCTTAAAGTAACCGCGGAATAGATTACCTAATATAGGTAATTAGGTACAGTCAACCGCAGATTAGTGCCTCAGGCGCGGGACAAATACAAGAGGCGTCGGGCGGAGGTGCGGCGCGGGCGCGGCGCGGGCGTGGCGCCACTTCTTTGATATTTCATACAAAATGTATAGAAGAGGTGGGGCGCGAGACATACTGAGACGGCGGGATGCGGGCGCGGCGCGGGCGTGGCGCGGGCGCGGCGCGGGCGCCGCTTCCTCGCCTTCGGCGCACCCGGAAAATGCGTGACGATATAGAATTTAACGAGAAACACCGCGCCTCGCCTTTCCGACACCGTTAGCACGCCTGTTCTGCGCTGCACCGGCGCCGCGCCCGCACCACGCCCGCGCCGCGCCCGCGCCTCGCCTCCGCCCGACGCCTCTTGTATTTGTCCCGCGCCTTAGTGGTAACAATTTCACATCGCGATGACAGCGCCGTTATATCGTAGCATTATGGGCGATTTAGTGCAAGTGTTAGCACTGATGTGAGATTGACTGTGCATACCTACTGCACATGGATGAATTGTTTATTTTTTTACTAGCTTTTACCCGCGTGTTCGCCGCGTGGATGTTGGAAATTAACGCAGGTATTTTTCTGAAATAAAAGATTTTTTCTAAAATAAAAGGAATTAAGGAGTAACTAAGGCTTTAGTTACTCCTTAATTCCTTATTACATCAGCTACCTGCCAATAAAAGTCCCGTCAAAATCGGTCCAGCCATTTCAGAGATTAGCCGGAACAAACAGACAGACAGACAAAAGTTTAAAAAAATGATGTTTTGGTGTAAGTACCATATTTACTTTCATATGCATTTAGTGAAAAGCTGTTAATTTTAAATTACAAACAGACACTTCAGTTTTATTTATTTGTATAGATTTGAAATAGGTTAAGCTACGCTTGCCGCAGTTGGTTCGTGGTTGGGAAACCATCTTACATACACCCCTCTGTGCGTCGGAAATCACGTCAAGCCGTTGCTCCCGGCTGTCATTTGCGGATCTTTGATAGTCGTTACGGGTCGTCAGAAGCCCGAAAGTCTTTTTTTTTAGGATGGGAAATCATCAAATGACTTCTCCCGCTCTGGGCGGAACGGGAGGGCGTGTCAGACTTTTACTGACTAAAACCCACCCGTGTTCCATCAGTTGCCCATGTGCCAGGGTCACGGTATCTCTTTCGAACAATCACGCGACCCCGGCAGGATAATTTAACCCAAAATCAAAATCAAAAGTCATTTATTCAAACTAGGCTGAGAGTCAGCACTTTTTGAACGTCAAAGTTACAAAAGACAGTCCCCCCAAAACGCCCGCCCTTCGACACTTCCTAGTGCTTTAGCTGGGAAGAAGAAGTGGCGGAACAAACTCCCCAGCAGCACAGCTGTCTGTTAAGTTAGAAGAACTTGATTCTATACAATATCGTGTAAGTAATTAATATTATAAAACAAAACAAAACATACATTATTCGCCATATGTCAGCTAGCACACGCCAATATACGAACAAAACATTGAAAAGTAAACTCAAGCTGAAATAAATAATGAAACAAAATCGTAAACAGAACGTAAAACTTAAATAAAGCCTCCAGGCATAAAGGGCGTGCCCGCTTACATATTCAACGACGCAAAATGATACATATACATACATTGATGCATATAGCTAAGTTGAAGTTACAATAGTTAAGCTAGGACCTCCGGAGTAAAAATAAAATAACAGTTAATACAAATAACAATAACAAAAACCATGGTCAGCAAGTCGACCAGTCACCACAAGCAGCACCCGTTCACGAGCATAACGCAAAGGTCAGCCATTACCCCCCTCGCCATATTTGAGGGAAGGTGGTAACCCGACCCCCGACGCTACCGCAAGCAGTGACATCTAAGGGAGCATGACGAACTTGCTGCCGGTTGGTCAGGCTAGAATATTATGAACAGCTGACGAGGTCGCTAGCTAACTACATATTGCAATACAACTCATTTAAAATCATTGTAATGAGTAGATTATGTCCACAATAAGTGAAATTAAAAGAAAATAAAATATAATTAACAAAATCAGTTAAATAAAAATAAAATAAAATAAAACAATTATATGAACTACCCATATAAACTGTCAGTAGGAAAGCTAATTCTGGATTGAAAGAACATAAACATTGTCTTGAGTTAATCACAGCGACCAACTATTCTTATCGTTTAAGTAGTCGTTGATAGAATAGTATGCCTTTGAACCAGGGACCATTTTGGTTACCCGTTGAAAGGGTTTTTGATAGGGTTTTGAAAAAGTGTTGTTTTAAAAACCATTTCATATTTGTTACACTATTTTACGAATACCCTTATCAATGGATAACCTCTTCCTAACCCTTTCGATTTGATTACCTGTACATTCAAAAACCCATTCTTGGTGGGTTATACTTTTTAATGGTAAACCCTTTTGAACGGGTTACCCCTTCAACGACTATAAAGCCTCGTCCCCACTAGGAACATTTGTCGAGCGACATGTGTCCCCGGAGACATCAGGCGATGTCGCCCTACATCGCCCCACGTCGCCCGATGTCTTGTCTCCGTCCACATCAGTTCAGTCGAACCTATCATGTATCCGGAAGAGTTAGTGTTGTACAAAGAACAAAAAAGAAGAGAAGATGGTGGATTAAAACAAGACAAGCTTGTTTTGCGAAACAAAACAAGTGTATTTAATGATCTCAGTGTTCTAGATGGCTCATTTCATAATTTTACTCGGATGTCATTAACAGACTTTGAAATACTCTTGTGTAAAATATCCCCATCAATATCTAAACAGAAAACTAGATTCCGTGATCCCGTGGATGCTAAATTTAGACTTGCTGTTACGTTAAGGTACCTAGCAAGTGGTGATTCTTACACGTCCTTATCATACACTTTTATAAATTTTCAAATACTCATAGGAGCGATATAGTTCAATAAGTCGCAGCACTACGTCGTTCGACCACATTGTCGCAGGTTGCACGCACGTCCACACTCTATCACTACTCTTCATCGACTGTGCGACAAGGAACAGTTTCAACAATGTCGCGGCGATGTCGTCCGACGTCGCCCGACATCGCCCGATGTCACCGGGGACACATGTTGCTCGACAAATGTTCCTAGTGGGGACGAGGCTTAACAGTGTTATCCATTCGAACTACAAGTATTGTAATTTTATCTCTCGTGACTTTACTTTAAAGTACTAAACTGCATGCATTCGGCGGGTATGCGTCAAGTCGCAACACGCAGTCTAGGCAATAGCACTCCGTACACATACGATTATAGAAGTGATTTTAAAGTTCAATGTATTTTATATATTATTGAAGTGATTTTAAAGTTCAATGTATTTTTTTTCCGGAAAAGTCGGGATTGTTTCATGTTTAAACTTGTCATTTTTATGGAATCATAAATGTCATTCGATCATCTCGTCTCATGATTAGTGGTGGACAAAAAAAAAAACATCGATGTTTTTTCGATTTAATGCATCGGATAGTGGCATCGATGTAATATCGATATATCAAAAAATACATCGATGTTTACTATACATCGATTGTTTTTCTATTTAAAGTTAGATATAATGATAATGATATTTTTTCATCCCGTGAAAAAGTCCCGTGGGTATTTAATGGCGCTAGCGTCGCAAAATAAAATTACTTAACTACTCTTCTGTATCGTGTGGTGCCGGACGTAAAGAATAGCATCATCCCATTTTTCCCGTGGGTGTCGTAAGAGGCGACTAAGGGACTAACTAGAGAATGGGCAGCAGCTTTCTCTATGCATTTTATCAGCACCATACTGCGATCGCCAACCCGCCTGCCAAGCGTGGCGATTATGGCAATCCCCCCCCCCCCCCCCCAAATAATGACAAGCACAAACAACAAACGGCCCCTAGTGCCGGCAGCCCACCTACCCTTGGCTATGGTAGCAGTCAAGGCCACGGTGAGGCAAGGGGTGCTAACAATCCCCGGAAGAGATCCGGCCACCAAAATCACCGACAACTGGACCTGGCAACCTATAACACGCGCACACTCCGGACCGACGAGAAGATCGCTGTACTTGAGGAAGAATTGAGCAAGTTACGATGAGGCATAGTAGGGTTATCTGAAGTCCGAAGACAGGGGGAGGACTTCAACGCGAAATTGGGCAAACGAGACGGCGATAAGCTGCGAGTGGGGCAATTTGGAGTTGGACGACGGAATCACCAGGGTCACCCACTGGCCAGTTTTATGGAAAAGGAGGGCCTCTTTATGATAAACTCCTTCTTCAAAAAGCGTGAACACAGAAGGTGGACCTGGCAGAGCCCTGATGGTGTAACTAAAAATGAGGTTGACTTCATCATGTCCACGGAGAAGCAAAATAATATTCAATGATGTCTCTGTGATCAACGCGGTGAAAATCGGGAGTGATCATCGCATGGTAAGAGGCACATTGAATATCAATATCAAGCTGGAAAGATGTCGGCTGATGAAGTCAACGCTCCGTCCAGCACCGATCCAACTTCAGAACCTCGAGAGCTTTCAGCTCGAACTCCAGAATCGTTTTGAGTGCCTAGGGAGCTCCGTGGACGATTATAATGATGGGTTCGTGGAAACTGTCCATACGGTCGGGTCTAAGTTCTTCATGACCCGCCGTACTAATAGAAAAAAGAAACTCAGATCCAACCTTACAGCTCATGGAACAGAGGCGCGAAATGATCCTGCAGTCTTCAGAAGCTGCACTCGAGTACCGGCAGCTCAATAGACGGATCACTAAGTCTTTGAAAAGCGACCTTCGCCGCTTTAATACGGAATGTATTAAAGATAGAGCGAAGAAAGCGATAGAGTGGAACAAGGGCTCCAAAGTCTTCGCAAGAGATCTGTCTATTGGGCAGAGTCAGCTTGCGAAACTGAAGACCGACGATGGCAGAGTCGTGTCCACCAAACCTGAGCTGTTAGGAGAGATCGAGAAGTTCTATGGAAAGTTATACACGTCCACCAGGAACCCCGTTATGAATCTGGCTAACGACCCGAGAGCTAGATTGATTCGACACTACACTAAAGATATCCCAGACGTCAGCTTGTACGAGATTAAGATGGCTCTGAAGCAGCTTTAAAATAATGCGCTGGGTGATGATGGAATTACGGCCGAGCTCCTGAAGGCCGGCGGAAAACCGGTTCTAAAGGCCCTTCAGAGACTGTTTGATTCTGTCATACTCGAGGGCAAAACGCCACAGGTATGGAACAGAGGTGTGGTGGTACTTTTCTTTAAGAAGGGCGACAATACCCTACTTAAGAATTATAGGTCCATCTTACTTCTGAGCCATGCCTATAAGCTGTTTTCAAGATTCATCACGAACCATCTCGCGCGCAGGTTTGACGACTTCCAGCCTGCCGAACAAGCCGGATTCCGTAAAGGCTTTAGCACCGTAGATCACATACATACGCTGCGGCAGGTTATACAGAAGACCGAAGAGTATAACCTACCTCTCTGCTTAGCGTTTGTGGACTACGAAAAAGGCTTCGATTCGATCGAAACCTGGGCTGTACTACAGTCTCTGCAACGGTGCCAGATTGACTATCGGTACATCGAAGTGCTGAAGTGTTTGTATGAAAACGCCACCATGTCAGTCCGGCTCCAGGACAGAGCCTCGAAACCTATCCTTCTGCAGCGAGGGGTAAGACAGGGCGACGTCATCTCTCCGAAACTGTTCACCGCTGCACTGGAGGATGTCTTCAAGGTTCTGGACTGGAAAGTGGCTGGCATCAACATCAATGGCGAGTACATCACTCACCTTCGATTTGCCATCGATATCGTAGTCATGGCTGAGACTATGGAGGGCCTCAGTACAATGCTCGATGACATCAGTAGAGCTTCCGAAAGAGTGGGTCTTAGGATGAACATGGACAAGACAAAGGTCATGGCCAATGCTCATGTGATACCCATTCTAATGAAGATCGGAGGCGCTACACTGGAAGTTGTAGACGAATATGTGTACCTAGGACAAACTGTCCAGTTAGGTAGGTCCAACTTCGAGAAAGAGGTCAATCGTCGAATCCGACTCGACTGTGCAGCATTCGGGAGGCTACGCAGTATCTTCTCGTCCGATTTACCGCAGAGTCTCAAGACAAAAGTCTTTGACCAGTGTGTGTTGCCAGTGATGACATATGAAACGGAGACGTGGTCGCTCACAATGGGCCTCATAAGAAAGCTTAAAGTCACCCAAAGAGCAATGGAGAGGGCTATGCTTGGAGTTTCCCTACGTGATCGAACCAGAGATGATGAGATCCGTAGGAAAACCAAACTTACTGACATAGCCCGAAGAATTGCCAAACTTAAGTGGCAGTGGGCAGGGCACATTGTTCGCAGAACAGATGGCCGATGGCGTCGAAAGGTTCTGGAGTGGCGACCGCGTACTGGAAGACGTAGCGTTGGAAGGCCTCCCACAAGATGGACCAATGACCTGGTGAACGCCGCAGGAATACGTTGGATGCGAGAAGCACAGAACAGATAGAAGTGGCGTTTCTTGGGGAGGCCTATGTCCAGCAGTGGACGTCTTTCGGCTGAAATTATGATGATGAATATTTTTTCTATCTTACCTCTTTTTACAGAAACAATATCAGATTAAGATACAAATAATACATATTTAATTGATTTCCTACTTTAATAGTCTGCTCCGACTTCCATCCAATGTTGATTTTTACCTTTTAGTACTACTCGCCGCGGGACATCTTTCATGAAACAAAGTCTATTTTGTTTAGAAATAAAAACAAGTATCTATTAAAAAAAAACTTTATTACGTTTATATTTATTTTTATTAAATATCAATGCAATGTTGGAAACTGTATTTCGTAATCTTTCCAAATTTCCAGGGGATTGTCGTTAAGTCTTCCAACAGGACTTGTCAAGTAAACTGAAAGTTCATCTGACAAGCTATCTGCAGATTTATTACTCTTCCAATTGTAATGTACCAGTTTGTAATGATAACTCCACAGTGAAAATATCTCTTCACTTTTATCAGACTTATCTGAGTCTGACTCGATTTCTTCATTTTGACGCAAATGAATCTTCATTAAGTCTTTGATTTTTGAAACCGCATTGCTACAAGTCAAAAATTGCTAAAAATCACTGTAGCGATGCAATAGGCATCGCTACAGTGATTTTTTTTAAATCGATGGTCTAAAATGTTTGCAATAGCAAGAGGAGTGATGTACGGAACCGTACATTACTTTAACGACAACAACAACGACGCAAGCGCTCCGTCCATTCTGCACACACAGCATTTGTATCCATTATTGCAAATAATATGTAAAAATATATTTCAATAAATCAGTGTTTAACGAACATTCACGGTGGTCGGTTTTATTTCATCACCCCAATAGAATCACCCCGTTATCATATCACTAAGTGTAGGAAACTCCTACATTTATTTTGGTCCTTCGAGCATTGCAGGACCTCGTCGCGGTACTTTGACCTATCGCGCGTACTGGTCAGAGGCACGGTTCGGACTCAAGGTTCTGTAAATCAAACCAGTGTGGACTCAATTAGGGAAAAACACACTGCTTCCTTGACTTGAGCTAATTTAGCTTAGGTCAACAGCACGGTTGTATCACGGCGTGACATCAACATCATCAAACTCGGCGGAGCTCATCATCGGGCAGCGCAAGAGTTCAGCGTGCGCTATCAACCTTTGTGGGAGCAGCATCAGGTGCGAGCAGCTACGTGGATCATCATTTAACCAAGTAAGACTGTTCCTTT
This sequence comes from Aporophyla lueneburgensis, assembly GCA_932294355.1. Lineage (NCBI taxonomy): Eukaryota > Metazoa > Arthropoda > Insecta > Lepidoptera > Noctuidae > Aporophyla > Aporophyla lueneburgensis. The sequence continues at coordinate 10,363,630 of OW028746.1, read as the reverse complement.
ACCTACATCATGGAAGCTCTTTTTGCCCGTCAATCTGAAATCATCACCAATTTCACTACAATAAAGGTGAACTTCAACAAGGACTCGGATTCTCGCAAAAATTTCGAATACTTGAGGAAACGTTTAGAAGCGTTAGACAGCCTCTGGGGAGAGTTCGAGCAAAATCACGAAAAAATATCTGAGCATAAAAATGTATCGGTTGAGTATTTCATTGACAATACATATCAAAAGGGTAAAGAACTTTATCAATCTACTCGTAATCTTATATCATCTTACGGCAAATCATCAAAATCTACTCAACCAGATGGAAAGTTAGACGAATTGTTATCATTGCAACGCACAAATTTTAGGGCATTTAATCGGCTAATCAAGGGTATCAAAGTTGATCAAATAACAGATAAATGGGAACTAGAAGATCAGGAACGTTCAAGCTAAGTGGACATTTATTGATGCTCAACATTTGCAAATCGATCATATACTTGCTGGTGGAGATATATCATACGACGAGGAGTTCAATCATCATGAATCGGCCTACAAATCTATCAAACGTGAGTTGAATAAGAAAATCTCATCAACGACTCACTTAGAAAAATCAACTCCGCACATTGAAATACCATCGTTCAGTGGGAACTACACACACTGGCCAACCTTTTATGACTTGTTCACGGAGACAATTCATAACAATAACTCCATCACTAAAGCTCAGAAGATGCAACACCTTAAGGGAAAACTTAAGGGTGAAGCAGAACGTCTCATCTATCATCTAAATATTTCATCGGAAAATTATGATACTGCGTGGGAGATCTTATTACGTCGGTACAATAATTCTCAAGTTCTTTTCACGAATCAAATCGAAATATTTCTCAATCAACCCAACGTACAAAAGCAAACATCGTTTGAAATTAAAAGGTTGTATGATACCTCAACCGAATGTATTCATGCTATTCACAATCTCGGCGTTGATACGAATACGTGGGATCCGTTGTTGGTACATTTATTGTGCAAGAAATTGGACCCAGAAACTTATGCTGACTATAAGGAAGCACGTAGGACACCTCGTGATTTACCAAGGTTGGACGAGTTAATGGCATTTCTCGAGAATAAGTTTACCGCTCTTGAGCCTATTCATGAAAACGATAAGGAACCCACACCATCAAGCAAGCGGAACCCAAATCATTCAAAATCCACAAGTAACTTTAATAAGCGAAACAATTATAAAGGTTACACAAACAAAAATTATCAAGCCATCATTACTCACACTTCAAAATGCTCTGTATGCAATTCTAGTCACGCGCGCAACTTGTTTTTGTGCAAAAAATTCATGAATATGACACCGGACGTGCAATTGAAGACGGTGACAAACTCAAATATTTGTCGAAATTGCCTATTCAGTCACGACGGAAGTCAATGCACTTCAAAAAAACGTTGCAAAACCTGTCAAGGTGATCATCATTCAATATTGCATGAAGCATGTGTCCCATCATCAAAATCAGCTCCTCATGCAACTTCATCATCATCCTCCGAAATGGCTGCTTCGTCATCAAAATCAACAAACAAGCAATCAAACGTTAATCATGTCGCAGGTGATGACGAAGAGTTATTGTTGACGACGCTTTCGATCAATGTCAGGTGTTCTGATGGCAGCTACGTGACGCTTAGGGCACTTCTAGACCAGGGATCACAGATATCATTAATATCGGAAAACGCTGTACAGCGGTTAGGATTGCAGCGGCGAAGATACAACGCATCTATATCAGGAATAGGTGCTGGTGCTAGGCAAAGCAAAGGACGGGTATCAATCGACTGTCAATCTATTTACGGCGACTATCACTTTGCTACAGAAGCACTGGTTTTGACAAAGGTCGCTAACTGCTTGCCTGGTATACCATTCAAAAAACAATCGTGGTCTCATATCCAGCATCTTCAATTAGCAGATCCAGAATACAACGTATCGAAACCTATTGATATTCTCTTGGATGTGAGTATCTATTCACAAATCATCATGGATGGTCTCATCAAAGGACCAGCACAGGCTCCGATTGCGCAACAGACAGCACTCGGATGGATCCTGTCTGGCAACATTCGCACATTTAATTGTCATGTCGTTACAAATGACTTATTCGATCTATCAAAATCCAACCACCAATCAACCACCAATACTGACCAACTCAATAACCCATTAGACTTCAAGTGTCCAGCGGATAGCTTTAGCTTTCAAACTCAATTACAGCATCATGACAAACGCGTCACAAAGAGACAGCTGCTTTCGGAAATTTCAAAACTATATGACCCCTTGGGCTGGCTCTCACCACTAACAATCAGAGCAAATCTGCTATTTCAAAATGCATGGTCATCACATGTATCGTGGGACGAAAAAGTTTCGCTTTCTGTTCAAGATGATTGGATTCAGCTTAAGAATGATTTCGACACATCATTTATCACAAATCAATCATACCAAATTCATGGATTTTGTGACGCTTCTGAAAAAGCATACGCATGTGTTGTGTATGTAGTAGCAAAAGACAATAAGGGCGAGTACACATCGACGCTCTCTGTAGCAAAAACGAAGTTAGCACCTCTAGCGAAAAAGGTATCATTGCCACGACTAGAGCTATGCGGTGCGCTACTGCTAGCTCAACTTATCAAGAAAGTCATGGAATCTTTATCAAACCAGGATGTAGAGATTTATGCCTGGACGGACTCCATGATAGTTTTAGGATGGATCAAAGGCGATGTGAAGAAGTGGAAGCAGTTTGTAGCTAATAGAATTATGAAAATAATTAGTATCATTCCATCATCCTGTTGGCATCATGTGAGGTCGGAAGAGAATGCAGCAGATTGTGCTACTCGGGGTCTGACATCACAGAAGTTAACAAGCCATCCGTTGTGGTGGCAGGGTCCGAAATGGATAATCAATTTCGAACATCGGACCCTTCCTATCACCTCATATCAATCACCAGATTTGGAAACCAAGCAACTTAGTGTAAACACAGCCTTATATCCAAATCATATTTCAGTCATACACGAATTATTGCAGAATTACAGCTCATTAACTCGCATTATAAAAATAGTCGCTTGGATATCGCGTTTCATTACGCAATCACGAGGCAAACACAATTCAAGAACGGATGTATTGACGTCATCAGAGATGGACGGTGCATTGAACATCATTATCAAAGATGATCAGTCACACCACTTTCATGAAGATATTTTATTTATCAATCGAAAGGGGCACGTGCACCTTAGAAGCAAAATATCATGTCTTAATCATTTCATGGATGAGCACGGGATCCTTAGAGTGGGTGGACGACTCAAAAACGCATGTATCAGCGACTCATCAAAACATCCCATCATATTATCAAGTCATAGTCGTCTCACCGATTTAATCATTGATCAGGCTCACATCATCACATTGCATGGAGGCCCGCGACTGACACTTTCATACATCAGAGACAGATATTGGATAATCAGTGGAATCCGTACCGTCAAGAGGAAGTTGAGAACATGCGTTAAGTGTCAGCGCTTCAGTCAAACACAATATCAGCAAATCATGGCCGATCTTCCACAGCCACGAGTTATCCCGTCACGACCTTTCTCTCACTCCGGTGTTGATTTTACCGGACATTTCGAGTTGAAGGCCAATAAGGGACGTGGAATAAAAACCGTCAAAGGGTATATTGCAGTGTTTGTTTGTTTGTGTACCAAGGCTACCCATCTGGAACTTGTTTCCGATCTGAGTACTCCAGCATTTTTAGCAGCCTATCGTAGGTTTTCGGCCCGACGTGGAACGCCAAGTCACGTATACAGTGACAATGGCACGAATTTCGTAGGAGCCAATCGTATCCTTAAGAAGGAGTACAAAGAGATCATAGCCACCATCAACACCGATTTCTTCAATAATATCAATGACATGAAAATAAAGTGGCACTTCAATGCTCCTGCATGGCCAACTGCAGATGGTCTCTGGGAAGCTGCGGTGAAAAGCCTTAAATATCATCTAAAGCGTATCATCGGCGATCAGAAACTCACTTACGAAGAGTTGACTACGCTACTACACCAAATCGAGGCATGTCTGAACTCAAGACCACTCTGTCAGTTGACAGAGAGCCCTGATGACGACTTTCTTACGCCAGGACACTTCTTGATCAGTGGCCCACTTCTATCTAGGCCGCAGACGGATCCAGATCATATGAATCAATCAACAAGGTGGCAACTCACTCAATCAAGCAACAAACAGATTTGGAAAAGGTGGTCTAGCGAATATCTTCAACAACTGCAGGCTAGATCAAAATGGCGTAATCCAAGTAGGAACTTCGAAATCGATGATGTCGTTCTTATCAAGGACGAAAACTTGCCACTCGGCAAGTGGGCGTTAGGACGTATTCAAACAGTCAGTTTAAAAACTAAGAATAATATCATACAACGCCCTGTCACCAGACTTGTGTTGTTACCAGTAAACGACGACACGACACAGGATCAAAATGACAATGAACACAATTCACCCAAGCGAAGCAAGAGGAATCAACTTCCTCGCAATAACGTATCATGGAAGAGCCTGTTTACTAGTTTCTTATTACTATTTGTCATGTTATTGTCACTTACTTCAGCGCAAAATATAACTCATCACGAATCATATAATGTGACGTCATTAGAAGAGAATCAAGCTATATACTTCGACAGAATATCGAATCTTCAGTATATCAAAGACGAATGGCGTCTTATTGTGTACTACAACATGACGACCTATTGGAAAGGCTTATCCGATATCAAAGGTTACGTCAACCACATCAAGCTAGTATGCAACACTCATACAAGTAAACAATATCAGAGTATCATTCGTCAGTTAGAGCACGAGATAAGCGAAATTGAACACTATGATATGTTACTTAAATATCAAAGTCCGAAAAGGCAGAAAAGAGGCCTAGTAAACGGGCTGGGTTATATTGCTAATTCATTATTCGGTGTACTGGATGAGAGATTTGCCGAAAAATATAAGATGAACATCGAGCAAATCAGTCATAATGAAGAACACCTTCAAAAACTTATCAAAAATCAGACAAGTATTTTAGAATCAGAATTTAATATCATACGTCGTAATGAAAATATCATGAATCAACAATTCTCCTTCATCAAGCAACATCTTCACAATCTATCGGCTGAGGTGAATAAAATTCGGCTGGATAATGAAGATGGCCTTTATGTCACATCATCATCTTTAGCAGCATCAATAATTCTATCAAATATTCGTTGGATTCAGCAAGCGTTGATTGATACGGTTACAGATATATCACACGGACGCATTGACAGTCATTTGTTGTCACCGGAACAGTTATCGTATCAGCTGAGCATCATCTCTAGCCAACTGAATGGTAAACTTACGTTACCAGTAGAATCACAAAATATCAAGGACTTGTATCGTTTGCTTAAAGTATCAGCTAGAGTCTACTCAAATTACTTAATCATCGAAATCAAATTTCCACTCCTAAGCAGTGAATTGTTTGAGCTAAACAAAATTATATCTATTTCACAAAAGAAAGGATTTCAGTACTATTATCTCATACCATCGGTACCATTCATAGCTTACAATCTACGCAAGGATACAGCATTCCTTCTATCAGAAGCCGACCTTCAATTATGTACACATGTTCCCAGCGATGTTTTGTTATGCTCATTAAACATGCCCATTTACGATGTAAACATAAAGCAGTCTATCTGTGAAATCGAAATATTCAATAAAAAACAGTTATGCCACTCCGTAAAATCATCATGTGAAGAGCAATGGATCAAATTGCACAGGCCGAACACCTGGTTGTATACATGCTGCTCGGAATGCCAAGTGCGCATAATTTGCGCCAACGGAGTCACAATGGTCAACCTTGTCGGCAACGCGATTATTACCCTAGGTCAAGGTTGCACATTGAAAGGGGATACATTTAGTATTTATGCTCATAATAATTTCATTAATCATGTAAATACTCATCATTACATCGAAGTCCCAGAGGTATCTATGCTAAACAAAATCATGAAAACATCTGCACCAGAGAACTTCACAGTAGCCGAAGATCATCATCTCATTTGGAATCAGTTAAGGGCTCAGATTGACGAGGTTAAGGAACAGTCGTCGACAGACCTGAGCATTCACGACATTGATCACTATACTGTGCTGTACATCAGTGTAGCTTCAGTTATCATCTTGGGTGGCGTTGTCGTGTACCTCATCAGAAAACATCGAAGTGCGGATAGAGTACCAGCGTCGCCGGGCCCCCAGGGCCAGGAGGCTGGCAGGGTGGAGCCAGTGACGGTCGCCCCGGCGGACACTGCGCCGGTAACATCACGTTTAGCGGATTCAGTGAGAAAGTGTAGTGAAGTGTTTACAATTAGCGGTGTAGATAGAGCCACCTCGCCAACGTTTTTGGCCCTGGGGGCCCGGCGACGCTGGTACTCTATCCGCACTTCGATGTTTTCTGATGAGGTACACGACAACGCCACCCAAGATGATAACTGAAGCTACACTGATGTACAGCACAGTATAGTGATGAATGTCGTGAATGCTCAGGTCTGTCGACGACTGTTAGTGTAGGAGTTTCCTACACTTAGTGATATGATAACGGGGTGATTCTATTGGGGTGATGAAATAAAACCGACCACCGTGAATGTTCGTTAAACACTGATTTATTGAAATATATTTTTACATATTATTTGCAATAATGGATACAAATGCTGTGTGTGCAGAATGCACGGAGCGCTTGCGTCGTTGTTGTTGTCGTTAAAGTAATGTACGGTTCCGTACATCCTGCTCGCCCAAACGGGACAACTAAAATGATTGATAGATAGCTAAATGCGGTAAAACATTAATTTAAAAGACTATTGTAAGATACACGTCATGTCCTTAATCATCGCGTTCGTGTAAGTGCACTGTTCAATGGAACCCATTCTTTTCGTAATTTCTTGCAGAGCCAGTCAAAATGTTCAAAAATTGGTGATTTAGTATCTATATTGATTACATACGTATTACACTCTCATCAAAAGTTTAAAATATATTCAACTAGCTTCTGCCAGCGGCTTCACCCGCGTGACGTTGGGTAATTATCCCATGGGATCAGATTAACGGGATAAAAAGTATCCTATTGGTAATCCAAGTGTTCCAATGTCCAATGTCCAGTGTCCAATTTTTCACACAGATAGTCTATACTATCTGTGTGAAAAATTTCATCCAAATCCGTTCAGCCAGTTTTGCGTGATTGAGTAACAAACATCCAAACATCCACACTTTCACATTTATAATATTAGTAGGATATAGGTACACACACAGGTTATTTACAGTTTTATTATATGTGATACTAAATTAAAATACACTTACTTACATTTGTTCATTTTCAATATTCAGACGTTATTTAAAACTTAAAAAAGAAAACACCGTCCTATCAAACCGAGTAAGAAACACTAATGAAAGATTCTATGATGTCAAACTTCCAAGGTCAATACATATCCCTCCACTCCAACGTAATTTAAAATGATTTGATTTAAAACCCTTTGATTACCCCAACAAACCCTTTCAAAGAGTTATCTTCTTCAATTGGAAATCATACAAGAGACGGTAACATCTTGTACTAGTTAACTTATTGATAGGGTTACCCTAACGTTAGTGTTATGAACAGGCTACCACGACCAAGAGGTAACATCTTCCGTTACTGTAGGCGTACAACGTGTAACACTTTCGAAAGAATTAACTTATATTCGGGGTTGTACGGTCCCTGCTTTGAACAAAGGTTGGATTTTACTTTAGCTTTAAACTCATTAAACTGCAAATCTAGCAAAGCAGAGGGCAGCTTGTTATAAAAGGTAATACCAAGACCAACAAAAGAATTATGAACCTTATGAAGCCGGTGAAAAGGAGCACGTAGTTTGTCCTTATTTCTAGTATTAATGTTATGAATATCACTGTTTTTAGTGTACAAGTGTATGTTTTGCCTTATATATAAGATGTTGGCGAAGATGAATTGTGATGCCACCGTAAGAATACCAATATCTTTAAATAAATCTCTGAGAGAAACTCTAGCACCTAGTTGGTAAATCGCTCGAACAGCTCGTTTTTGAAGAACAAAAATATTTTGAATGTCCGCGGCTTTGCCCCACAGCAGAATGCCGTAGGACATTATGCTATGAAAATAACTAAAATAGACTAATCGAGCTGTATTAACGTCCGTGTACTGTCTAACTTTCCTTACGGCGTAGGCGGCCGAACTGAGCCTTCCCGCTAGGCTTGATATATGTGATCCCCACTGAAGTTTGGCGTCTACTGTTATGCCCAGAAAAATTGCCGAGTGTACAGTATCAAGCACCTGATTATTTAAAACGACATTGGGTCCCAGATTCCTAACATTAGGTAAGGCGAACTTTATACATTTCGTTTTCTTAGCATTAAGAACTAGGTTATTTGTGGTAAACCAATCCGTAGCCATTGAGAGCGCACTGTTCACGTCGTCAAAATCTTTTCTATTCCTGTCTACTTTAAAGATAAGTGAGGTGTCATCAGCAAATAGTACAATGTCACAGATATTCTTTAAATAGAATGGTAAGTCATTAATGTACACTAAGAATAAGAATGGACCCAGTATTGAGCCTTGAGGTACACCTAACTGAACTAGTAGCCCGGAAGATTTTACACCATTGACATCTACACATTGGTGCCTATTTTGTAAATAAGAACTTATGACATTGAGAGCTTCGTTTTGAACACCGTAATGACGTAGTTTACGCAAAAGTGTGTCATGGTGAACGCAATCAAAAGCTTTGGAGAGATCACAGAAAACTCCGATAGCATTTTGCGAGTTCTCCCATGCGTTGAAAATGTGTTTCAGCAGAGCAACACCCGCATCTGTTGTCGAACGACCTTTTGTAAAGCCATACTGCTCATTATGAAGGAGGCTATTTAAATTAAAATGTCTTAGCAACTGCTTGAGTATTAACTTTTCAAATATTTTACTAAATGCAGGTAAGATAGAAATGGGCCTAAAATTGCCAACGTTATTTTTATTACCTGTTTTAAATAATGGTATGACTTTACTACTCTTCATGAGGTCTGGAAAAGATCCCGAATCAACACATTTATTAAACGTTACAGCTAGATAGGGGGCTACGATGTCTATTATATTACTTAACAGTTTAATGGAGATGCCCCAGTAATCTCCAGTGTTTTTTGACTTAAGTGTATTAAAAATATTAACCACGTCACGAGGCGTTACATGTTCGAAACTAAATAAGCGACTACATCTGGGCACACTATTATGCAAAAGGTTTTCAGCTTTAGACGGGGACGAATTTAAGGAGCAAGACCCTTTTTTTTTTTCAGGATGGGAAATCATCAAATGACTTCTCCCGCTCTGGGCGGAGCGGGAGGGCATGTCAGACTTTTACTGACTAAAACCCACCCGTGTTCCATCAGTTGCCCATGTGCCAGGGTCACGGTATCTCTTTCGAACAATCACGCGACCCCGGCAGGCATCGGTCCTAGTAGACCCCTACACTGCTGCTGACATCTCTTTGAGGCGCGCGTGGAACACTGCGCGCCGTCGACCCGAGCCTGGTCATTACCGGGCGGCGAGCTACCCATTGCTCGCCACCCGCAAGCTCGCGCCTACGGTGGCCGGGAGTCCGCAATCGACTCCCGACGCCGGGGGCGTCTCCTCCTGCGGCGGCTAGGGGCGTGAGGGCGCAGAGACTGCCACTCCCTCACGCGCCCCGCCATAATTTAACCCTTGATAACTAAACATTCGTCCGTTCGACGACCCACCTACCCGCGATTCTCGTGTTCGTGTACTTCTAGGTGAATATCGATATATGCTGTGGCTATGTGGAATAGTTCTTAGTTACTGTTTTGATGATGTTTTGAAAGTCTGACAACCAGTCTCACCAAGGGGTATTGTATTACCCAGTTAGGGTTTTGGCGGTCAGATAGGCAGTTGCTCCATTTAAAATACTGGTATTCAACTGTATCCGGTTAAACTTGAAGCCGAACCCTTTGGGTACAGACGCCAGCACATCGAGCTACTACAATCCATCAATTTTTTTCAATGGATTTTCAACTCTATAGGTAAAGCATTAGGTTCAAGGTTGATTGGGAGAATTTGACAGTTTCGGGTACCTTGATGTGCTGGCGTCTGTACCTTAGCCAACAGGTTCTTGTGGATACCTATAGGTACTATAATTAGTCACAGGTGTAAACGACAATCAGAAACAACAAAAAAATTGAAAAAAAAAACATGAGGAACGACGGATGTTAATAAAGATCTATAGAAGAAAACGACATGATGCGCCAACCCAAAGAAATTAGGTTTATATGGTGATTATGATTATATTGTATAAGAAATTAAATTATGAGCAGAGGAATATGATGTCATGAGTTCTGTCTTTTCGAATTGTCTGCGTTCCCACGCGCAGTCGGAATGAATACAAAAATCCAAAGAAATGTGCAAATAACTAAGTAGTTAGTCAGGTTCTTAAACACTTACAATTTTGTTTAAGTCTCAACCACGACTGAACCCATTACTGGCGTGAACTAAGTCATTTAAATTTATTTCGAAATTTTCGTGGATCGTGCACCTTGCTAATGAAAAAATGCCAGGGGGCGGAGCTGTCTCAACCGCAGCCCTTGGCTTTATAAACATCGTACTCTTGCTTGAACCTCCCAAAACCACCCAGTGCTCCCCAGTAGAAGGAACACGTGAATTATTTTAAAATGTGGCGAATTATTTGTGTGAGTGTTTTATTTATAACTAAAAAAGCAAAAACTAAAATGCGCATTTGCTATTGGCAATTTTGGACATTTTTTATAAGTTTATACTTGATGGTTTCCTTTACCGTCTTGTTTCCACTCATATCCGTCTTGTAAATACTGTCCTTTGATCATGTTATAATTTACAGGTAACTTTATTAGTGTCGTTATGGACAAATGCGTATGCTCAAGAGTATTTACCACCTAAAATCGGCGGCGTTCAAAAGAAACCTATACAGGAACCTTCGGTAAGATCCAGCACCATACTACACTTGCCAACAAAACGAAAATAGTCATCTATTTTTTATAAGCCTTGACTAAGTATAAGGCTGATTTTAATCTAATATTTTCAGTTGCCAGCAAACTACGACTTCTCGTACGACGTCCAAGACAACGGTGTGAGCCTCGACTTCGGGCATAACGAGAAGAGGAAGGAAGACCATGCGACCGGCTCCTACCACGTGCTGCTGCCCGACGGTAGGATGCAGCTGGTCGAGTACGAAGCTGGACCCGACGGGTACAAACCACAGGTCAGACTTCGTCACCTTTTGTTAACAGTGTTAAACTATCTGGCTTACGATAGCCTTCGCCGCTGCAAAATCTAGTGTAGGGTAAGGTATCAAGAAATGTTAATGAATATTCAGTTTGCGAGACTTTTAATTTTTACTAATTATTATATTCTTGCGGGGTAATAACGTGATAGGGCAATAGAAGGGAAATTCATAGCGTTTTTTACGTTGTTAAGTAGACGAATTTTTCGAACATGTGAAGTATGAAGCAATGGATTAGCAATATACTTCAAAATGATTCGGATCGTGATTAATATTTTAAGTTACAATATAGGATCTAATTGTAGTAAAAACGATAGCTCATGGTTCGATAGTTAGTCGGCTCGGGATGTGAGAAACCATCAAATGACTAGATACTTCCGCTCTTGGGTGCGAGGCGTGAAGGCTCTGAGTCTGAGGGTGTGTCAGACTAACACCCACCCGTGTTCCTTCAGTTGCCTGTGCCAGGGCCACGGTAACTCTTTCGAACAAATCCGCGAGCCTGGCAGGATGCCTAGGAAATTAAATTTGAAAATCGGTCGATTATTGTCGATTGCCGGTGCTACTTATTTGAGGCGACTGACTGAGTCACGAGCGAAAACGAATCGTTTGCAAGTTCAGTGCACAGCCTAGAAGACGACGTAGAAGAGGCAAAGTAATGGACTAATAAATACGAAATACATACTCATATGTAAAGGAAGGAGTGGTTTTATTTTTATTGTATTCATGCCTTTGAGTTGATCAATTTTCATGTTTGTAGGTGATGTACATGGGCACGGCCACATTCCCGCCGGCGGGCGGCTCGTCTGACAAGTTCGACGGCTACCACTACAACGCGGCGTCCAACCGGCAAAGCGTGCGGCAGGCGGCACCGCGGGGGGGCGCGCGCGCAGCACCCGCACCCGCACCGCTCTCTGCGCCGCCGCCACACTCCGCGCCGCCCAACGCCACCCAGTGACCTGCCGCCGGCGCCCTCTATACCACCGAGTTAGCCGAATAACGAAATCAGAGAACCTAAAGTGCGCTTTTATAATTTTTAACAATATGATCCAAGACGTCCACTGCATCACGATTGCACACGGAAGTAAACTATATGGAAATATGTATATGAAGACGCTTTTAAATTTCCGTCCACTGTAACGTTATAACGTGCATTTCCACGTAACGACGCGACGGTATCGTAGCACACCAAGCTTCGAGTAAAACTGTCGCTATCTTCCGAAATCCTGTAGAAGTAACGCTAAACGCTAATTTATTGTAGACGTCCACGATAACGTGACGTGTAGAATTATAAAAGCGCACATGCGCGCTTATGTATGATTAAACATGTTTTGGTAGGTACTCACTACCAAACGAGTACCCACCGACACCATATTGGTATAATTCGGCATTGAGTATAACTGCTGAGTTTACTGGTTATCTGTACTGGGCTGTTAGCTTTTTGCAATTGCCAAGGCATATTTTTTCGAAGGAATTGATAACCCACGTAGGTAGTTACAAATTTTTCGATTATTGTTTTATTATGTGTAAAGCGAAAGATTAAAGGCTGAAAACTGAAATGATCAAACAACTCAATACTTCTTGAACGAAAGTGTATTCGCAGACTTTCAAGAAATGTTGAGTTCGAGACTGTCGCGAAACAGCTTCTACAAAAATGTAAAAAAAAACTAATTCAATGTAAATAAAGAGTTACCGTTTACGATCTTTTGATTTATATTTTCCTCACACTCACATTACTGATGGATAAGATGGTCAGCACGAAGGGGTGGTTGAAACAATGTCTTTCTAAAAATGTATAATAATATATTTACATTTCTTGTCTATTACTATTTGGTATTTACTACAGTTAATGCTATTCACATTTTAACTGAAGAAATCACACACACCCTACATTCAATCGATCCTTTAGAGAAAGACCAATACATTTAAAATATATGTATCTACGTTTTTAAATAACATCTCTTCAAATAAAAATTTTATTCCGTTTGTTTTAGAGATCTTTAAATATTTACTCAACATCTAATGTACAACAGTTACTATAACACAATGAATACATCTTTCAAATAAAACGTAGAAAGTTGCAGGATTCAATCTAGAGTTAGCGTCATCGGTCCAAACTTATTAAATCAAATCCAGCGACATCTAAGTGGCGTGCAGTATATCTATGTTCTGGTCAGGCCAGTGCACGCGTCTGTGTGTCGACACCGTGTCGAAACCGACGTTGTCGAACGACTGATAGTCCTTCTGCATGTTCAGTTCTGCCAAGTTGCGATACCTGGGAAACAAAATGATGTATATTTAGTTGCATCCATCTTTGAAGAGCTGGGGTGGATCAAACAACCGATCTTCTAACCCGTGTGGAAAATACGCGCTTTGACGTGGAGGTGCGCCAGCCCGTATTGCATTACCTAGTTTTAGCCATTCCCAAGATTAGTAAAGAAACCTAAACTTGGCCAAAGCGTAAGTTAGATTTGGGAGTACCTATATTGAGAAGGAGGGCACGACATACATCAGAACGGGTAAAACGGTTGTCTCATTGCTAAAAGTAATAGAGGGATAGAGAGACGATACGCAATCAGTTGCATATCGTCGCCGTGCACTGAAAACCTGCTGATATTACAATTATACAATAAACTCAAAAATGTGAATCTGAATCTGAACGCTATTTTTTAAGGGAAGACAAAAACTGTCGAAAAAGAACCTGAGGATCTCATTATCATCAACAGAAGGCATTAAAAGCATCTGAAGTCTTCTAAATATGCATTAGGTACGAAGTTTTCTAGCAAGTCCGTGAAGAATTTTTCTTCACGAGGTTTTAACTGCACTGCGACGATATGGGGAATGTTCTTGTTTTCATTACTTGGTATAAGCTTACCTCTTAACAAGCACGCAGCAGCCCAGTAGCAGCACCACCTGCACAGCGAGCCAGGCGAGTGCTAGCGACACCAGCAGCAACTCGTGCACGCACACCATTGAGCCGTCGCTCAGATTGCTGTCTTCCGCTGTCAGAATAAAAGCAAATGTTTAGCAAATATTATGCTCCAACCACGGAGCAAATACAAAGAGGAGATGTTGTAATTAGATTTTCCCACGGAGCAAATACAAAGAGGAGATGTTGTAATTCGATTATTTGCTCCGTGGCTCCAACCACATCTCATTTACCACCTTAACATACATGCAAGAAACACTTATGTACACTGTAACAAGTGCTTTTAAATTTTAATTAAATGAAAACATAAGTAAATGAATAAACTTTTTTGGTATGGCTGCACTGGAGGATGTCTTCAAGGGTCTGGACTGGAGAGGGGTTGGCATCAAAATTAATGGCGAGTACATCACTCACCTTTAGTTAGCCGACGATATAGGATATAATAGTCACGGCTGAGACTTTGGAGGATTTCAGTACAACGCTCGGTGACCTCAGTAGGGCTTCCGCTAGAGTGGGTCTTAAAATGAACACAGACAAAACGAAAGTCATATCTAATGCTCATGTCACCCTCGTGAAGATCGAAGATTCTTGATTCTACGAAGTGGACAATTATGTCCCCATTACGTTATCCTTTTTTGTTCAGGCTGCTCGTTTGTGGAATGCATTGCCAGTTCAAATAAAACGCGCGCAATCTTTATCTATATTTAAGAAACTCGTGAAGTAGCATTACTTGTTGTTGTGATCTTGTTCACGTAGCTGAGATTATCTGTACTTGTCTTTCATCTTCTTATATATATATATTAAAGTAAATTGTATTTGCACCAGTGGCAATCACTGTCCATTCCAAGGTTGCCTGGAAGAGATCGCAGAAAGCGATAAGGCCGCCCATTGTATGTTTTTATTGTTAAATGTTCTTTGATGAAATTGTTTTATGGTGTACAATAAAGCATATATAAATAAATAAATAAATATATCTAGTTAGGTAGCTCCAACTTCGATGGAGAGGGCTATACTTGAAGTTTGCCTACGCGATCGAATCAGAAATGAAGCGATCTGTAGAAGAACCAATGTAACCGACATAGCCCGAAGAATAGCCAAACTTAAGTGGCAGTGGACAGGGCACATTACTCGCAGAACAGATGGGCGATGGGACCGAAAGATTCTGGAGTGGTGACCGCGTATTGGAAGACGTAGCGTTAGAAGGCGTCGCACAATAAGGACCGATGAACTGGCGAAGGCCGCAAGAATCCGCTAGATACGAGAAGCACAGAACCGGTCGAGGTTGTCGGCGGTGCTTTGGCTTCCCCAAGCATTGCCAGGCCTTCGCTAATCTTCAGCAGTGGACGTCACTTGGCTAAAATGATGATGATAATGTAGTCATGATAACTCTAAACCTGCGGTCACCGTAAGTACACGGGCACCGTGTGTTTGTGTCTGCACATGGAAGTAATACTTGGCCTATCACCTGGGGAATATTTTGCGTGTTACACTAAAAGCTTTTTTGACTTAACACAAGTTATGATGTAGGTAGAGGAATTGGAGTGAACGCTCCAATTCCTCTGCATCAAGTATTGATTATGAAGACAGTGCTATAATCAAATATACTTTACAAGTCAGCAGGGGATCTCATTACGTGTGCACACGAGCGAGTCATTGGTAGCCATCAATAGGGATTTATTCAAATTAATAAATGCTACTTTACGTCGATAACGTAATGTGTCGTGTATTACGTAGAAACCAGTACGATTATATGAATAACAATAGCAACATGCTATAGGAAAAAGTACAAAGTTAAGCAATTTTGGACGTAATTTAAAGTTCTATTTTTAAGTAAGTTTTATTTCGTACTTTTTAGTCATTTTTTTTTAAAGATATTTCTTCTTTTTTGTACTTATTAGCAAAATAATTATTCGTTTAAATATCTGTTCAATCATCTGAACTTGCAGAGTACGTACTTATCATGACAAATCCAACGAGCTCAACACAACAGGTCTACTTTTGAAAGTTGAGGAAATCCTGTGGTCACCTTCCGGCTCTATAACCAAACCCTGGACTACATCTTTTTTTTTGTGGGTTAGAAATCATCATATGCCGTCTCCCACTCTTGGGCGGAGCGGGAGGGCGTGTCAGACTTTTACGGACTAAAACCCACCCATATTTCTTCAGTTGCCCATGTACCAGGGTCACGGTGTCTCTTTCAAACAATCTCGCGACCCTGGCAGGCATCGGTCCTAGCAGACCCCTTCAGTACTGCTGACATTTCTTTGAGGCGCGCATGAAACACTACGCGCCGTCGACCCGAGCCTGGTCCTTACCGGGCGGCGAGCTTCCCATTGCTCGCCGCCCGCAAACTCACACCTACGGTGGCCGGGAGTCCGCTATCGACTCCCGATGCCCGGGGCGTCTCCTCCTGCGGCGGCTAGGGACGTGAGGGCGTAAAGGCTGCCACTCCCTCACGCACCCTGCCTCCTCCTCCGCGAGCATTACTGCTTCGCAGAAGGAGGTGACGGCTTCCCATGCCCTCTTGCTCCGTACCATGTGTCGCACCAGGGCTGGACGCGAGAGGCCGCCGCCGCCGATCGCCTCCACGAGGACACGGCGGTGCTCCGCTCAGGCAGGGCACACCTCCACCGTATGCTCCACCGTGTCTTCCAGACGATACTCGCAATGGAAACACCCGGGCGTTTCCTCCCGTTTTATCCTGAACAGGAACTCCCCGAAGCACCCATGCCCGGTGAGAACCTGCGTCAGGCGGAAGGTGAGGATGCCGTGGCGCCTCTCTATCCACTCCTCAAAGAGGGGACTTACCGCCGCAATTGTGGCGTGCCCAGCGCTTGGTTGCGACAATCATACCCGCGATGTCTGGACTACATCTTAGGCTATAGTTTTCCTCAAGACAAAAATATCGACCCCAAACACATCAGAGCTATCTAGGTTAGTAGAGGAGTTGCTGTGGCCGCCTTCCAGCTCCATCATCAGACCCCGGACTGAAATTTTAGCTATAGTTTTTGTCAAGACCACACAAACAAATCGAACGACCACAGACGAACCTCCTTGTGTTTACAAGGATTATCTTGTTTAGTTGAGGATTTCCTTCGGATTCATCAATATACCCTGGGAACTCTTTGGGCTATATTCTTGCCAAAGCACAGTTAACGAGTCCAGACTCGATGATACTATCTTGTCTTATTGATAAGTTCTTTTGGCTTCCAACTTCATCAAAAGCCCCTGAACACTAAAATGTGTAAAAGCAATTGAAAAAATCAAACAAGACGAAGCTATGTAGTTCACTTGAGGAGTACCTACCCTAAATAAACTTCTGGCTCCATCACTAGATCCTGGACATCACCTTGTGTAATAGCACTTGTCAATAGATAGCCAATGAGAGTTGAGAGAGGAGTGCCTATGGCCAGTTTCCTAATCCATTATACGATCCTGAATTCCAACTTGTGTAATCATCATCATCATCATTTCAGCCGAAAGACGTCCACTGCTGGACATAGGCCTCCCCCAAGCACCGCTACTTCGACCTGTTCTGTGCTTCTCACATCCAACGTATTACTTGTGTAATAGCAGACCATAATTTTGTGGTGTCATCGTAGATATTAGTTCTTTACCTATGAAATTGCCGTTCTGCAGTACTGGCCATTTCAAATCAAAATAATTTTTGTTTGTCTAAGAATTCTAATTTCAAATTTATTTTATTTTAAAAACATGGAAGTCTTTTTCCAAAAGTAGTCATTTGTTTATTGATTAGTGTCACATTTTGATCGCATTTCAATCTTTTTCGTCATCATGGATACGTTAAATATTCGAGTAATTATGGAATATGAGTACCGTCGTGGCAGCAACGCGGCACAAGCAGCACGCAACATCAACGACGTTTACGGAGCTAACACTACACACCAACGCACCACCTGTTATTGGTTTGCTCGCTTCCGTTCTGGAAATTTCGACCTGAAAAATGAACCTCGCGGTCGTCCGAAGACTTTGGTCGACAATGACGAATTAAAGGCGATTGTGGAAGCTGATAATACACAATCTACGGCTGAATTAGCAGCAGCTTTCGACGTTAGCGTCAAAACAATATTGGTTGATTTGCGTCAAATTGGTAAGGTAAAAAAGCTTGACAAATGGGTGCCCCACGAACTCACTGATCGCCAGCGCGAAGTACGCGTCGAGACGTGCCTTGCACTGCTCCACAGACACACAAATGAAGGAATTTTGAACCGCATTGTTACCTGCGATGAAAAATGGATTCTGTTTGATAACCGCAAGCGCTCAGCAAGTTGGTTGGATCCTGGTTCAGCACCTAAACAATGCCCTAAACGAAAACTTACCCCTAGAAAAGTGATGGTCACTGTTTGGTGGTCTAGCGCCGGTGTGATTCATCACAGCTTCTTACCAAACGGGGTGAGCATTACTGCAGATGTGTACTGTGAAGAACTGAACTCAATGATGGAGAAGCTGGCACATCTCCAACCAGCATTGGTCAATCGCTCGTCTCCGCTGCTTCGCACGACAACGCGCGCTCTCATACTGCACAGCAGACGGTCTCCAAGTTGCAAGAACTTGGATTGGAAGCTCTCGGTCATCCGCCCTACTCACCAGACCTTGCGCCTACAGACTACTACTTTTTCCAGAATTTGGATAACTTCTTGGCGGGAAAAAATTCAATACCCGAGAGGCAGTACAAAATGCCTTTGAAGAATTTGTTGCCTCCCGTCCAGTTGATTTTTTTAAGAAGGGCATCAATAAACTGCCACTGCGTTGGCAAAGATGCATTGATTGCATGGGTGATTATTTCGATTAATACAAATAAAAAATACATGAAAAAAAATCGTTTCATTTTTTTTCATACAAAACGGCATTTTCATAGGTAAAGACCTATTATATAAGTAGGTACGGCAAGTTTCAGCTTAATCAGATGCCATGAAATGCTTGAAAAATGGATGACAACACGATTAACAAATGCGAAACATGCAAACGAAGCAAGGTAATTTAAAGCTTATAAAAAATAGTGTAATTTTTGATTCCCTATATGTTTGGAAACTAAATTGTGAATAAAAAATAGCTACTTAATACTCACGTAATGTGGATCTATGATCAGCTCGCACCAGCGTATCTACAGACAGGATGTCCTTGGAATCGACGAGCAAGTCCAGCTCCAGCGCCATCGCGTCATCAGTCGCAGGCGCGCAGGGCGCCGCCCCGCCCTGCGCCACCACGCCGGGCCGGCGCGGCCTGTCCGCACGCACGGCGGCCGGGACCTCCTCGCCCCACTGGTACACTGTGGCGTTGGTCTGGCGGGCACTACGGCTCTGTTTAGTGTTGCATTCCACCTGGATGTAAGAAGTGATGAAGAAATTAAAGTCAGACATGATTATGAGATAAGAGAGATATTGTAAGATAGGTAAATATACGTATTGTTGTAGGTTGCAGATAATTCGGCGACATATCGACCTACATTTCTGGTACAGTCAGCAATGAAATTCGGTAAGCCTTACAGGACAGAAAGAAAAATTCGTTGGTGATCGCACAGTATTTTTTCTTGTACAATAGTTGTCCAAAATTTGTTTTAGAAGTAATTATTTTGTATAGCTTCTGCGTCGCGGGCAGAAGCTATACAAAATAATTACTTTCGTCCGCGTTAAATTTTTGCTCCTCTGACCCTACCCGTCACATCTTTTGATCATAGCGCCAGTTTTCGTCCATTTTTCATTGCTGCTCCACTGCTTTTGATCATAGCGTGATGGTATATAGCCTATAGCATTCCTCAATAAATAGGCTACCCAACCCAAAAAGATTTTTTCAATTTGGACCAGTAGTTCCCGAGATTACCGCGTTCAACCAAACAAACAAACAAACTCTTCAGCTTTAGCTTTAGTCTATAATTCTAATGTACGTGTGTATGTCACTGAACTCCTCCTAAACGGCTGGACCGATTTGAATGTTTTTTTTTTGTGTGCGTTTGGGTGGCACCCTGGATGGTTTAGATTCATAATTCAGCCCGACAGATGGCGCTGCTATCGAGTTCTAGGAAACAGGACAACGTCTGTACGGTCAGCTAGTAAGTAATATTATAAATATAGATTAGCTCGTTTGTCACACATAATCATCCTATAATGTTTTCATTACTGGGGCACAGGCCCCCTCGTTTTCAAGAGTGGGCAATAATCTACTACGCAGGCGCAGTGCAGGTTGGTAGATGTATCACATGTCTTCGAATTTTTGGTTTTAGGACATGCCGGTTTTCTCACGATGTTTTCCCTTACCGTTTAGTGAGCAATGGTGATGAAATTATTTACACAAAGTAAACCGCCTGCCTGGGTTCGAATCCACAATCTACAAGTATTATCCCACTGCTTGACAAAAGCCTCCTTGCACTCCCTCCACCTTTCTCTGTCCAGAGCTACCAGGAAGTGCCTAATTGTATTAATGGAATTCAGTAATCGGTGCCACTTTCAGACTTCCACTTATGTACGTACTCATTTCTAATTCTATCCATCCGTGAAACACCACACATCCATCTTAATATTCTCATCTCAGCTGCATGCAATTACCTTTCATTCATCCCTTTTTTGGCCCGACATTCTGACCTATACAAGACCTTAGCCCTGCAAAAGTAAGTAGGTAATCAAAATGTTGATTTTGATTACTTACTGTTGCAGATATTTTCACATTCATGAAGTCAAAATAACACACTTACCGGTGGGCACTTGTTATCACAGAAGCGTACCATGAGCGCGAACCGCACCACGTGCGACGTGGGGAAGCGGAACGCTTTGAACCGCGCCGACAGACGCTGAGTGCCGCCCAGCCACAAGCGGGAGAACGCTGGGAAGTCCACCTACAACATTGATAAGAATATTTGCATTGATTGGGCAATACAAAACATGCGCTATTCCAGTTAGATTAAAGTTAATTTTGTGTTACTGAAATAACGTAAACATGTTTAGAAATAGGCGAACACATAATAGTCACAAATCACAATTCATAAGATTTGTGAGTCTTACTATACAGGCTGTATTTTAGAGACAGGGCCGTAAGGACAGGGTACATTTACCGTTGTAGCTACAGGAAAACGGTCTTACGAGACTGACCTTAACTTTTTGAATTTAATTTCCAATAACAGATTTTGGAAACATTGTACTGTCGGCAGGAAAAAGGGAAATATTTACAAAAAAAAAAACAAAATTTGAAGCCATTCGATACTGTTTAAGTCTCAAATAACTCTATTCGACCAACTAAGTACTAGAAAAGTCAGAAATCACAAAGAGGTTTTGCCATACATTTCGTAGAAATTGAGAATACATATTTTTTTTTTTGACTAACTTAGACTAACTGCTACAGCAAAATTCTGAAAAAGAAAACTTTGAATTAGCTTTGCTCTTCACGTAGTGTCTTCTACTTTGTGTTATAAATCATGAGCGTCCGGTTTATATCAAGACACTGAAAGGAGCTCATGAATAAAGTAAAGCGACTATAATAATAGCCTTTATTGTCATTTTCTACTTACCTGTCCCGTAGGACAGCCCCTACTATCCAGTAACAGCACAGAACTGTCTCCAAGCCTTGAAGAAGCCACCAGATGATACGCCTTGATCTCCGTGGCATCTGCAATCAACCGTGACGTGTTAAATAATAGGATAATGAGACATGAAATTAAAAGTTACTACCAATAAATCACAATTGTGTTTTTGTGAGGCCTGCTCGAGCATGACGGAGCGATCAATAAATTCAATGTATTTTTATAATGGCTTCCACAAACAGGCGGTGCGCGAATCCCGTAGAACAATTTATATGTAAACTTCACGTAAATTGTTCTACAAGAGTCGCGTCGCGTTAGTCTGGAGTAGCCTTAAAACCGTCACAGCATTTGGTTGGATAGATTTTCCATTCTACGTAATCTATACAAATAAATAAAATTGGAGTGTCTGTTTGTAATATTAAGATAACCACTTTTTACTAAGTGTGTATGGATGTATACACGGTAAACAACATTTATGTATGTAACAATGGATGTAAACAACATTTTTTTAAATTTTTGTCTGTCTGTTTGTTCCAGCTAATCTCTGAAATGGCTGGACCGATTTTGACGGTACTTTCACTGGCAGATAGCTGATGTAACAAGTAGTAACATAGGCTATAGTAATATGTATATATTTTGTCTGGGTAGTAGGGGAAGTACGTCCAAAATGACATACGGTTTTGTTTTTTAATCATATATTTTTAATTAACATAGTTACAATCACTATTTAGGTTGAATAATCATCTTTGGTTCATAAGTTTTAACCTACGTAAACTCATCATTGAATAGGACCCATATCTATACTAATATTATAAAGAGGAAACCTTTGTATTTTTGTATATGTTTGTATTGAATAGGCTCAAAAACTACTGGACCGATTTCAAAACTTCTTTTACCATTACTTAGAGGGATTCTTCCGAATCCGTATAGGCTATATTTTATCCCGGAAAATAGATAGGATTTTTCGTGGTAGTGAAAATTGTGGAGTAAGGCGTCGAAAAATCTGCCGTACGTTATCGATTCTCGCGAACGCTGCCTAAATGGTTAGAGATGTATGGTTGACTTCTATAGAAAAGTTGTAGAACTCAATAATGCCTACAAAAAAGTCCGCGATAGTATAAACCACACATTTATATTTTAGCCATTATAACCACTTTTCCATAGAATAAAAGTAATTAAAATTATTAGCCTATGTTTATTGATCATATTATCGTCAAATACTAATCCTTATCCAAATAAACTATTTATTGAGCAAGATTGTTTCAATAGCTATAAATAACTTTTTATTTTATTCCAATCGGACAATCCATTCAAAAGATATTACGAATTTAAAATTGTAATTGGTATTAAAATGAATGATGGTGTCGCACGACTCGCACGGCGAAACCGCAGGGGAGGGGGGTGCACATCTATGAAGCAGGTTGCCTCGCGCAGTCGGCTCTCTACGCAGCGGACGCGGCCAAATCGAGTAAATTTACTGAATTAATGCACTTATTAAAATTGATTTCGGAAATATAATATTTAGATACTCATTATCAAAAGTTCTTTTCAAAACAATTTTTTTTTTTCAGAGAGCTTAAAAAATAAATGTCCACCCGTGCGACGCCGGGGCGGGTCGCTAGTAAAAAATATAATTGAAATTAATCGAAGCCTCTAAGAAAATTCATTTTGTCCATATAGTACGGACAAAATGACATACATAATGAAATATGTCATATTACTCCATATGCTAATGAACTTAAATTATTAAAAATGGCTGCCAGAAGGAAGCTTCATTTGGCCAACTTGTTGTTTGGCATTGTTACTTCTCAAAAACCACGCTATCTTTATGAAAAGCTGACCTGGAAGCAAAACCATTTGAGGTATGGTCTTCGTTCCATGGTAAGCCCTCTGACAGTGCCAATGCATAAAACTACAGCTTTCAGGGGGTGTTTTAAGTTTGCAGCCACGCGCTGTTGGAATGATCTCCCACCACCAATGCGACGCCTGAAAACAATACAATCTTTCAAATTTCAACACAAAAAGTTACTTATGCATAAGCAAATTTCACTGAACTCCTAACAATAAACTTTAAGTGTTGTTTCATACCTCAGGTGTCATGGCCCGCAGGCTCTGGTTTGGGATCATCTATGGCGTGGGCTGTGTGACTTCGTATTTCGCTCATCTGAAAGTGGAGCTGTTTTGTCTGTCTAATTTCTTGTTTTATCCTTTGTCCCTGTTAATTTAAAATGTACAATTCATATAACATACATTAAATTAATCCTAATTTATTTAATTAATTATCCATTTTAATTTGTTTTTTAATAATAATATTCATTTATTATGAATCACATGACGTATTTACAGTTAAGTATTTCACTAATGCATTCGTGCCTAACTAATTCTATTTTGTAACTTTACTTACCAACTTGTTACCGAACTGTGTTCGATCTCCTAGTTTTAATTTACCGAGTCAGTGATCTACACCATCCCACACTTTCATACACACATTTTCCATAATCAATAACACTTAACAATTTCATAACATAGCATCGTATTCAATATTGTTAATTACGTAATGCCAACGCTAAACGCCGCCATGATGTTTTTTTTTTTTTTTTTTATTATTATGTAACTCACAGTCAAAACAAACATTATGCATGGACTTTGTCAAGAATGGCACAGATAAATAATATCCTGCGGTGCGTGCGTCAAATTGCAACGATTATTATGTTGCCACTGTATTGTAGTGTGTTTTTTAATGCTTAAGTTTTAAAATTGTATTTCGCTCTTTATTTGCCTTTTAATATTGTGTTATTTATTATTTAAGATTTAGTATTGTGACTTCTTTTTATTATGATTTGCTGCACCGTCCGGCGTCACACGTCAGCGCCGGCTGTCGCTGAAAACCAGCGCTGGGGCTCTGTCTCGCAGAGTCGCAGTATTATGCTGAGCGATGGCCGTTTTGCGTGGATTTGACGCATATTTTCCCCAGCTATTTTTTTATATTTTTGTTGTGTTCAGTTTGTTTTTGCGTCTTATTTACCGCAAATAAACGTATTTTCTTTCTTCTTCTTTCTTTCTAAAACGAAAATTATGAAGTACATATTTCAGAAAATATTAAATATGAGCCCAAAGAGAACAATTGTTGCACCGTAGCGAGCACTCGTTGGGCTTGGAACGGGAAAAGTGGTCGTTACAGTAAACGCATGCGCATTCATCATCATCACCGTTCGACACAGCTGGAAATCTTCTACATTCGAGTCCTCAGCGTAATGAGTCTTCTTTACTTGGGTTCACCTTTTTTCTGACTGCTTTTAAGGATCATTATCGTAGTTCGATTCAACATTGAAAACCTGATCATTGAATAAAGGTACCTATGTCGTTTTGCCCCGAATGTAAGTATGTCGTTTTGCCCCACAGGTTATCTAAACACTAATTAAGTCATAATTACTATAAACACGAGATTTATAAATAAATACTTTTAAGTAATGCAGCATAATGCTACACTTTTTGAATTTACTACAAAAGATGTAATAGAAACCACGACAAACTGATCAAAAACAGGACTAAATCAATAAAAATAAAAAACTTTTATGCGCACAAAACGCTTTCCTGCAAGTAACTTCGGCGTGACAAAGTGAATGACGGTATAAACTTAAAAGGTATTCCACCATGGCCGTCGTCACATAATTATATGCCAACTGCAGGATTATAGCCCACCAATTTCGAAAAAAGCCCGGTGTGTCATTTTGTCCGTATATGTCATTTTGGCCGTACTTCCCCTACGTCTCCGTGTGATAATTTCCGAACCTCACGCGGGTGACGCCGCGGGCACAGCTAGTTCACAATATAATTATCATACCTATATTGAAAGTGTTATTGGGTTCTCTATCTGGAAGTGCTCAGTAGAAGCCGGGGGTCTGGATTCGTGCCTGGTTCATGGCAAAAGGCTCGCCCCCTATAACAAGGAACTTAAGCTGGCGAAATAACGTAATCCAACAACTAGCAAAATGGGGTGTACTATAGGCACACCTCTGTCCAACTCTTCTGAGTAACGAGGTGTTACGTTAAAAGGGCTTATTCCAAAAATCCTCAGATCTAATATTCTAATTACATAACACAACGCGCGACTGCCACATCAATAATACATAATTAACCGCAAAACCACATTTCTGCTGTTATCTGGAATAACAATTACGAAAGAATCTGAATTAATTCATTGTAAAACTAGCTTCTGCCCGCGACTTCGTCTGCGTCAAATTTTTGCTCCCCTGACCCTTCCCATCGCGTCGAATTACCTGCCAGTTTCCGTCCATTTTTCGTTGCTGCTCCGCTCCTTTTGATTTTAGCGTGATGTTATATAGCCTATAGTAAAGTATCCTATGTCCGTTTCCTGGTTCTAAGCTACCTCCCCACCAATTTTCAGCCAAATCGGTTCAGCCGTTCTTGATTTATAGATAGTGTAACTAACACGACTTTATTTTATATATATAGATTATAGATTAAGTAAAGTTATAGACAAATAAATAAAAATTTATTTAAAAAAAGTCACACATATTAAATACTTTTTGATGCTATGTCACTGAGCCGACTATGGTATAGAAAACTGTGTATATTTAAGTAATTACTTGAAAACAAAGACCAAAATGCATGTTGTATGTATTGCATGTTTAATAATGCCTTTTGGTGGCACTCATTGTCTATATTTTATTGTTTAATATGCGGATAATGTAGTGGGCTGCAATATTGTTATTCACTTCTACTATTTTTTGTTATTTATAATTATATATTGTAGCTGTTTATTGTCCCTAAATAAATAAAATAAAAATAAAAATAAAAACAGCATAAACCTTTGACCAATGTAGAGTTGATATCCATCTAAAACCTCTTTAATAGCCTGACCTTTTTCATCAGTCAGGAGCACCATCACAATTTTTTCGGAGCCAACGCAACATGTCTTTTACACCCATACTTCTATTAGTCGTCGTCTCGGTGGCCACTCCCTTTCTATACATTATCTTTACACAGGCCAACCATCGCAGTGGTTTGGCCATTTTAGGCGTAACCATGCCCATTTTCCCGTTAGTGGGACCAATGGGAATTAAAAATAAAATACCGAATTGTTCCCGTTCATCCCACTAACAATACCAGTGGGACGAACGGGAATAACTTTAATATTATTTATAGACATCCCGTTCGTCCAACTAGTGAATTTGGCGGAAGGGGGGGTTTCCGTAATCACCACGGTTTGCAAGCGGGTTGGCGATCGCAGCATGGTGATAAAAGGCATAGAGAATGGTGCTACCTATTCTCTAGTCGCCTCTTACAAAACTCACGTGAACTAGGACAGTAAATAACGTAGAAAGAAAGCTATCTTACCGGTAGTCTCAATCCTGAGCTCCAGCGGCTCTCCCAGCGACACGGCGCCGGCGCCGGTATCATCCAGCGCGCGCACCACGTACATGCTGACCGGCGTGGTACTGCCGCCGTACACCGCGCTAGCCGCGGCCGGCGCGACAGGGCTGCGGGACTCTGTCTCACCGAATGTTGGCTTTTTGTAGCCACTGCTGTTAAATAAAGAACACATAGGTAAGCTTTACCATTTCCAGGCGTATTGGTAACCTGGCTAGATAAAGGATTAAGGTAGAGGTGTTCCTGCCAAGGTTGCGAGATTTGTTCAAAAGAGTTACCGTAGCCCTGGCATATGGGCAACTGAAGGAACATGGATGGGTTTCAGTCATTAAAAGTCTGACGCCCTCCCGCTCTGCCCAAAACGGGAAACGTCATATTTTGATGTTTTCAAAAAACTCCCAACAGTGAAAATTTTATGTTGTGTATTGAATGTTATGTTGAATGAGAAGACATCCAATTGGTGTAAAGGCTTTATTGCTACTAAAATTATCTCTTAAACCGAGACTTGCTCCGAGTTGGGATTGATGCCAGAGTTATCAGGACCGTTCAAGGAAGACAGTCTAGTGATGTAGTATATTTACCCGATATCCCTGACGGCGACAGTGGTCCCGACCTGCTTGGCCGCACGCGCGTCAGGCGAGCAGCCCACGCGCACCCAGCGGTCGCCGGCCGTCTGGATGATCGGGTTGTTCTGGATCATCACCATCACGTACGCCATTGTCCTGGATGTTGCAAAAATATGATGGCCTTTCATGAAGAATAAGTTTGCGGTTCTAGTTATTAGACACAAGCGGTCTTATTGCAAAACATTTTTTTTCGTTTGACATGGTTTTTCAAATTAGAACATTCTGATCTATTCAAAATTCAAAATTGTGCGGGGTTAGTTTCTGAAACAGCTAAGGCCTTGCTTTTTACTAGTCATAGATCTAAAACATACCTTGAAATTTTTACCAGTTAATAACTCTATTGGGTCTACTCAAGATGCTATACGCTAAAATCCGGGTTCTGTCCGTCGACTCTCCTCGGCACGTACGTCATTACCATCATATCACGTCTGAACCATTGCATTCTACTGTGACTGGAAATGTGTTTTACCTGTTAATAACTCCATTGGGCCCATTAGAGATGCCATACGCGAAGTTAACATCACAGTCTCCTTGCATGGGCAGCGCCAGGCGCACTGTCCGTCCGCTGGCGCGCGCGCTACACCGCTCGCCTCTCCCCGGCACGTACACTCGGCCGCGGAACACGCCGCGCGGGACATACGTCACTATCATGTCCGAGCCCTCGCATTCTACTGTGACTGCAAGTGTGGATAAACATAAGTAGATTTTCACAGGGACGTAATAAAATGGCAGCAGGATTTAGCGCACTGGATTTTTAACTCTCAAGGTAGAATTCCGTGCATCGCGATCGATCGCGGCCGCGCGCGGCCTACGACTGTCGTCGATCGCTCGCGACAATAGTCAAATTATGAAAATGTATGGCACCGCTGCCGAGGCCCGCGACAGACGCGCGCGGCCGACGAATGTCGTGAGCCGCGCGCGGCCGTGTCTTGAAATTAGTAGATGTTGTTCGTCAGTTCCCTCCAGACGTGTATCTACCGAAGTCAAAATCATGGTCGAAGTGCTAATTGACATCCTTGAAGAAGAAGAGGAGGATAATCTCCATGCCTCATATCATACATGATTGGAGTTTGAGACACAAAATGTATTAATATTTCGTCTTCCTCGACCGAAAAGTTTTCTCCTGCGTTCCTAGACATGTTTGCGCCATGAAATCCACGATGTTACTAAGCGCTAGAACATGTTAAGACACGTACGGCCGCGCGCGGCTCACGACATTCGTCAGCCGCGCGCGTCTGTCGCGGGCCTCGGCAGCGGTGCCATACATTTTCATAATTTGACTATTGTCGCGAGCGATCGACGACAGTCGTAGGCCGCGCGCGGCCGCGATCGATCGCGATGCACGGAATTCTACCTTTAGTGTTGAACGAAGCATTCAGAATCCAATATCTCAGCGCGTCGAAAATTGAATAGTGTATTTTACTGCTCGATTTCAAACTCTGCGTTCGTTGAAGATCTACTGCGCGACAAATCCCGCGACGATTTTATTACGTTCGTGGAAACTTTGCTAAGGAGCTTTGTAATAGTGCAATAAAAACCTCAATATTGCATTAAAAGATATTATACACGAGAACTGAGCCCGTATGTTCTAAATACACATTGCGAGGTTTTCGAAACCACAAATACATAAATAAAAAGGAAGACAATTAATTTTTCTTTAGGAGGTTTTCACTGCACGGCGACGATAATTAGGTTTATGTATGACACAACTTTAACTATTATGAAAAAGACACCTATTTTTTTTCAACACACGATATACTAAAAATGTATCGAACCGTCAATTCCCGGAAAAAATCGTTTGATTGCATGTGGTTGTAAAATTTTCGTCATTGATGAATGTTTCAAACTACAAACAGGTGAAACTTTTATGTTGTGTGGCTATAATCCACCACGCGAGCCCAGTGTGGGTCGACTAAAATTTCCGTACGATGATGGA
This sequence comes from Aporophyla lueneburgensis, assembly GCA_932294355.1. NCBI lineage: Eukaryota > Metazoa > Arthropoda > Insecta > Lepidoptera > Noctuidae > Aporophyla > Aporophyla lueneburgensis. The sequence goes on along the minus strand of OW028746.1, from coordinate 10,333,892 downwards.
AGATTTCCACCTTTCAAAAATATCGCTTCTAAGTAATTTTTTTAAAGAAAATGCCAGCAATAAGAAAGAGGAAAGCTGCGCTTGATATAGCAGACGTCACTAAATTCTCTCTCATCTCATCTTGGAAAGACTAACTGTAGTGGGTTTGTCAGTTGTACTAAGTCTACTAGTCGGACTAGTCCCAATACCATTATAGGTAGGTACTTCTAAACTTACTGTTGAGACAGACGACTCTCCGGTAGTACGTGGCCGAAGAGATTCGTCTGAGCAGCCACGAGCCCGTAGTGATGAGGTCTTCACTGTGCAGGTCGCATAGGCCGCGGCCCCCGCCTCCCTTCACTTGCCCCTCTGATATCCACGTGAACCCTCGGCAGATAAAGCGCTCTGTTTGTTCACAGGACGTTTTACACTGGAATTGGAATCAAGATTGAGAAAAGAATCATAAATAGCTCATAAGTTTTTCATTACTTCTAGTACCCTTTGGACACAGGCATTTCTGTGAGAGAGAGTGGGCTGTATTCCATCACGCGGGCCCAGTGTCGGTTGGTAGAAGTCACATGCATTCAATTTTTTTTTTTTTAGTTCAAGTACAAGCTGTTCTCTTCATAAGCTTTTTTACCTTCATAAATACTTACGTACCAAATATAATATCTGAGTGTTAATATCTTCCTCTAGCAAGTGACCGGTTACGAAAGTCATCATCATCATCATATGCCTGGCTTTTTCCAGTTTTACTGGATTGACCGGAACCCAGTTACTAAGTATTGCGATAGCCCTTTATAAGTCTGGTTGTCAGAATTTAGGGCTTCTGACTTCTTCTTTTAACAGCCAGGACCAACGGCTTAACGTGCTTTCTGAGGCACGGAGGGGTTTAGCATGATAAAATGGTCACCCATTCATGAACTAACCGCGGCAAACGTAGCTTAACGTGATCGACCGAACCGTGCGGCTGTTATAACTTAGCCATAAACCCGAGTAACGCAATAATGTATATTTTGTCCTAAAGAAACGCGCAGATAAATAATACAATTGAATTATGATGCTCAACAAAACTGAACTAATTGTAAAACTCGATATACCATGTTTACTAAAGGAGACACGTAGTAAGAAGGTGCGGTCCTAAAACTGACTCATGATCCCGGCTCCAAAAATTTTGCAACGGGTTTGTTCCTAGGTGTATAAATTAAATAGGTACCTATATTCAAAACAGGTATGGAAATAGTAATATGTATGTACGTATACATAATTTTCATTCATTTTTTTTTTGTGGTCGACATTAATCGTTATCTTGGTAATAGGTACTGCTTGTTAAATTGTAATCTTCCCATATTGCAATTCATATTTATAGAACAGGGGATGATTATGCGTTTCGTAGTCAGTCAATATTATCATCAACTTTATTCTAATTAGCACCGTTATCCTTTTCCGTGTCCTTATGAAGATTCCTCGGTTCAGATTTAGTTCTTAACTAATGCTTAGCTACTTTATTAACTTTATTTAATTTTAATTATTTGCTGTCACTTATAGCAGCAATAGAAAAACACATTGAAAATGTCAACTGTCTACTTACTACGGTTCATTAGACACAGCCCGCTGACATACATACGGACGGATGGACAATGGAGGCTAAGTAATAGAGGTACGGAACCCAAAAAATAAATTATCCTGATTATACAACGATCAAAACTGAGTGGGTCCATCCGCTTAGCCTCAGGTCTCGCGTTTGTCTAAATTTAAATACAAATGGTAGGAATCTCCTTCAATTTTAATACCTACTTAATTCAAAGATCAAATACTTCGTAATATTCTGCTTATTGTCAAACAAATCAATACTAACATCAACCTTCTAGTAATCAAACAAATTCTTTGTATTATTTAATAGTTCTCATTACCATATTGAAGTAATTATCAGCACGACAAACACCGATATAAATAACTGTTGACCTCAATATTTCTAAGAGCGTCCATCTTTAATTTATAAACTATTGTTATACTTAAATATTTTTTCTTGATTCATTTATCTTCGAAGGTAGTTAAGCGATAATTTTGCACCATTATGAGCTATTTCACGGACGTGAATATTACGTAAGTTACGACTAAGAGATAACCACATACATAGTACCATGTTAATGACTATAAGTGGTACGTATGTATAGTTAACAGCACGTATATGGTAACAATTTGAATTTGACAGTGCAATTATTCCGTCATATTAAGGGCGGTTTTCGTAGCTACTGTTACTATAAAAGTGCAGTTGATCGTACTACAAAAGTACGATAGCAGGAAAACGGGTCATTTTTTTCAACTTACTTCGTCCTTCGTGTAGTTCTTCGTGGTAAATTCGACGTGCCTCAGGGTCTGATTGTAGTATTCCTCGTAAGAACATCTGTCTATCTTCTCTGGATCTGGAAATTATGAACTTTTATTGTAGTTTATTAAAAGGTTAGTAGCCTCATAGTTCTGTCAGCAATATGTTTAAAGAATATAGTCATTAATGTGAATGGCTCTCCATCGTGGAGCTAGTACCTTGATAGAAATTTAGCTGAATGATAACTAGCTGAATGGCACTTTTGACAGAATAACAAATTGCTGCACACAAAATTAGCATATATTGTTCCCACTGCTGGGACACAAGCCTCTTCTCTTCGAGAGGGAGTGAGCCGTTATCTACCATGCGGGCCCAGTGTCGGTTGGTAGATGCCCCATATCTTCTTTTTTTTTATTCTAGGACATGCCGGTTTCCTCATGATGTTTTCCTTCACCGTTTTGAGAGCAGTGGTGATGAAATTAATTTCACTAAGTGTGGCGCCTGTCTGGATTTGAATCCACGACCTACAACTCGTAAATCAGGGCCGATACCACTGGGCCACCACTGCTCTACCACTGGGCCAACACTGCTGTGCACAAACTGCTGTAGTTCTAACTATTACAAATTACTGGTGAAAGCGGCAGATCTACCTAATCTACTAAAATTCAAATTTTCTTAGTTTTTTTAGATTTGTAGGTGACAAAAAAAACTGACTTTCATGAAACAAAAAAACATTCAATGGGATTGAATGAACTTAGAGGGTAGTAGGGATGATTTTAATGATTATATTTCTGTAAATACATAATATATATACGGTCGAATTGAGAAACCTCCTCGTTTTTTTGAAGTCGGTTAAAAAGGTAAGAACTAGGCCTTACCGCATCCTGCATAATAAATCTAGTGTACCTATACATTCTGGTTGGTAAAGTGTACAGACGCCAGCACATCGAGCTACTACAATCTATCAAATTTCTTTAATAGATTTTCAACTTTATCGCTAAGGGGGCGTCCATTAATTACGTGACGCAATTTTGAGCATTTTTCGACCCTCCTTTCCCCCTTGGTGAGATATCGTAAGATTTTCCTCAACTAACTCCTCCCTCCCCTAATCACACGCGAGATTCTTCAAAACTTCTATTTGGGCTGTAAACGTGGATTATTGAGAAAAAAAAAACAAAATCACAACCTGTTCTATTACTTTTATTGAAGAGTAGCAAAGACTAGTATTTGTGAATATTACCGTAATTTTAAATCACAATCATAAAATTAAATAATGAATATCAAACAATAATTAAGAAAAGATTTCTTCTAATTCTCTCCATTAATTTAACTCAAACATTTATTCTCTTGACTCAAGAAAATCATTTTCTTCAAAATGATATTCTTGGTTAAAGATTTTGGCTCTTGAGTCAAGTGAATTTTTTATCAGTGTACTATTGTCTCAGATTTGGCCATATTTTATTGTACAAATAATTTTTCACGCAATTTTACACCGTTCTCTGCGAGAAAAATAATTACGTGATATTTTGCCAAGACCCCCCTCCCCCCTAAGTGAGATTTGGAAAGATTTAGCTTGATCCCCTCCCCCCTAGAACACCTCACGTAATTAATGGACGCCTCCTAAAGCATTAGGTTCAAGGTTGATTGGAAGGGGTTGCGACAATCGTCGATAGGATCCGGCAATTGGCACACGAGGTGGCCTTGCACAAGTCCGAGGCCATGGGTTTTCATGATCCTCGGAACGCGCCACCTGCGGGTTCCCAACTCACGGTAGGAGGGGTTCACATCGGCGTCGAGTCGACGATGAAGTACTTGGGACTTGTCCTCGACAGCCGGTGGAACTTCGTCGAGCACTTCCGACGTTTGGCTCCCAGACTGGAGCGGGCTGGGGCTGCCTTAAAGCGGCTCCTGCCCAATCTGGGGGGTCCAAACGCCTCCTGCCGGAGGCTCTACACGGGGGTCGTGCGGTCCATGGCCCTCTACGGGGCACCGGTGTGGGCGCCCTCATTGAGGCTGCGCCCAGCGCGCCGGTTGAGTGCGGCCCAGAGGGTCATGGCCATCCGGCTAATCCGAGGATACCGCACGATCTCGTGCGAGGCAGCGAGCCTCCTTGCCGGAGTACCGCCATGGGATCTGGAGGCAAAGGTCCTCGCGCACATGTGGGAGTGGCGTGACGAGGCGAAACGCCGGGGCGAAACTCCGCTGCCGCGACAAATCGCGGCACGGCGGACAGAGCTCCGGTGTGATCTCATGGCGACATGGCGGGTACGATTGTCGCAACCCAGCGCAGGGCACACCACAATTGCGGCGGTAAGTCCCCTCTTTGAGGAGTGGATAGAGAGGCGCCACGGCGTCCTCACCTTCCGCCTGACGCAGGTTCTCACCGGGCATGGGTGCTTCGGTGGGTTCCTGTTCAGGATAAAGCGGGAGGAAACGCCCGGGTGTTTCCATTGTGAGGATCGTCTGGAAGACACGGTGGAGCATATGGTGACCCCGGCAGGCGACCCCGGCAGGACCAGAATCCCTTTAGATTGGCAATAACTGTCACCCACGGTCATTTTCATTATTTTTCATTAACATTCTTTATTTGAAAAAATCAAAGTCCTTTAACGTCCTGAATCAATATTTAGCGTAGTCTGGGCACGGCAGACAGAGCCCCAGTGTGATCTCATGGCGACATAGCGAGTAGAATTGTCGCAACTCAGTGCTGGGCACGCCACAACTGCGGCGGTAAATCCCCTCTTTGAGGAGTGGATAGAGAGGCGCCACGTCCTTCCGCCACACAACACAGGTCCTCACCGGGCATGGGTGCTTTGAGGGGTTCCAGTTTAGGATAAAGCGGGAGGAAACGCCCGGGTGTCTCCATTGCGAGGATCGTCTGAAGGACACGGTGGAGCATACGGTGGAGGTGTGCCCTGCCTGGGCGGAGCACCACCGTGTCCTCGTGGAAGCGATCGGCGGCGGTGACCTCTCGTGTCCGGTCCTGGTGCGAGCCATGGTGTACCTACGGAGCGAGAGGGCATGGGAAGCCATCACCTCCTTTGCGAAGTAGTAATGCTCGCGAAGGAGGAGGCGGGGCGCGTGAGGGAGTGGCAGTCTCTGCGCCTTCACGTCGCTAGCCGCCGTAGGAGGAGACGCCCCGGGCCTCGGAAGTCGATCGCAGACTCCTGTCCACCGTAGGCGCGGGCTTGCAGGCGGCGGGCAATGGGTAGCTCGCCGCCCGGTAACGACCAGGCCCGTGTCGATGGCGCGTAGTGTTCCACGCGCGCCTCCAAGAGACGTCAGCTGCACTGAAGGGGTCTGCTAGGGGTCACGAGATTTGTTCGAAAGAGATACCGTGGCCCTGGCACAAGGCCAACTGAAGGAACACGGGTGGGTTTTAATCAGTAAAAGTATGACACGCCCTCCTACTCCGCCCAAGAGCGGGAGACGTCATTTGATGATTTCCCAACCACAAAAAAGCGCTATCTTCAACATGTTTCAATCACGAAAAACCATACACAGTTTATTATTTGGGTTCCCACGGAGAAATTATTGTTTATTGGGGCAATGACCGTTATTGCCTCGCTAAAGGCTTGTGCAGACTTTCTATGAAAACGCGCGCGTCACTTCACACAGGGGCGACCTGTCGTGCCGCGACACGGTCATAGAAATTGTTCTACGGATATAAATCACCGAATCGCGCGCGACCGTTGCGTCGCGCCAGTCTGTACGATCCTTAAAGCGATTCGGGTATAAACCTTTTTCGTTAATTTATCATATCCTATTCTCCATACTTACTCATAATATGTATAATAATATTATGTTTCTTAAAATAGATGAATGAATCATGTAACCTGCTTAGGAAAAAGAACACAGGCAGGATTCACAGAAATAATTCAGATATCTACTCGTACGTAATAATACAAATTGCGCCATACATATTAATGAAAAACAAGTCCCGCATAGTTACGGAATCCATCGCCTAAACATGCGGGGACTAATGTATTATGATAATAGGAACTAGTCGTTATGAGTTAGCGTGAGCGAGTATAGTAATGGTAGTTGTTCGGTTTACATTAGTGTCAGGGACCTATGAATTCCTTCGTACTAAAAGACCTAAACCTATGGTATATGGAGCTGACGAGGGTGACCACGTTGTTTCTCAATTAACTATATACATACATAAAATCTCGCCTTTTTCTCATGACTACTACTACTACGCACCTGACCTTTCTGAAGTACATCACCAATAAGGATATTTCATAATAATTTTCTACGATACTCGGTCGGTCGGGGAGAAAGCTTTCGAATTTTATTCAGGGCGTTCTACGACTTTCTCACATGGAGGGACTTAGGGGACTTCATTTTTATTTCAATAACAATACGAACCGCATTCAATTTTTTTTTTTTATAATCGTCCGTCTGAACCAGGAATCGAACCCGCTTAATGTGAAAAAAGTGGATGATAAAATAGCATGGCATATCTAGAATACAAATTCAAGAGTCATGTTGAACTGGTGTTTTTGAAATAAGTCATTCAAAAATTGATGCCGAAAGAAGACTTATTTTCTGCCCCGAAATCGAGAAGCTTACTCATTTACTTAAAGTGATTGATGCTTACTCACTAAATGGGTCGGTGACCATGAAATCTGTGCGATAATGTTCAAGTTATCTTTACATAATATATAAAGAGCACTACCTTTCCTCATAATTGTGTGTATTTATATATATATATATATATATATATGTATATGTATTTAGATTAGCTTTATGTATTTATTTAAGTATATGTTAATTTCTTGCATTATATATGTATAAGTATATTTTAGTTTAAGACTTCACATATTCATATCTTCTCTTCTTGTTTTCACACACTATTGTTTACATTTCTTTTTCATTTCTCCTTCCGCAGGTCTGCTGGAAGAAATTTCTTAAGAAATAAGCAGTACCTTTGTACTCAATTGTATTAATATGCCTTATCACTCTGTTTTTTCACTGTGTGTACATAAATAATAAAATAAATAAATAATATTATGAAGATGTGATACATCTTACGATATGTATAGCGTAGTTACAACTAATGTTTAGTCACAGTTCAGAGAATACGTATATTCCGAGCTGGTGGTTGACCCTCAATAATGATATCATTTTCTTAATATTTATTAACAACGATAAATAGTTCACAGAATAGGCGTTATCCAAACAGGTACTTTTCAGTGGCGTGATCATAATCATAATCTGTGTGCTGCCGGATGTAAAAAATAGCACCATCCCATTTCTTCCCATGGGTGTCGGAAGAGGCAACTAAGGAACTTACTAGAGCATGGGGAGCAGCAATCTCTATGCATTTTACCACCGTACTGCGATCGCCAAACCGCCTGCCAAGCGTGACGAATATGGCAAACCTCCCCACTTTGAGGAAGAAAGGGTTTTCCTATTTGATGATAGCGATATGTTCATATATATGATATCACAAGTGAAGTAAGGACCAATTTGCTTTGACAGCCCTCTCATAAGTTAGATAGGTACAATATGATAAGTTACTTACAGTCATGCCTGCACTGGTTTTCTATGTAGACCGTGTAGTAGTTGGACACCCGGTAAGACTCCGGCTCCGTGAACCTGTTCTCCGCATTGAGTATGCAGTTTCCAACCATGGCGTCTGATGTGTACATTAGTTCGGGATCGAACTCGCCATCAGGTACAACCCACTGCGCAGATCTATGAGAGATAAAATCAGTATAAATGTTGGTAAAGGATCAAGAACGCTGCTATTAGTGATATAACGGATATCATTTTCCGTATCCGGGGATATCAAAGAGAGAAGATAGATCCGTATCAGTATCTGTTACTTTTTGGGCGGATCTTTTACCTTATTCATTTTGAACACATAGATGAAATTCTATATAAATAGGTGATTAAGTAGCAATGAAAAACTATTAAATTCCGTTCAAATAATTTATATTTCTTAAAATCAAATATTTAGTGACTAAACCAAACTATAAAAAAAAAACAAAATAAAGACCAGCGCGAAGCAAGTCGAAACATATCCTATCAAGCAAAGCGTCAAGTGGCGTCAACTATCGTTTCAACGTCACTCGCATCGACACCGATTGAGTAAATAACTTAAGATCCGTATCCGTATCCGCGGATCTTGGCACCAAATATCCGGATCCGTATCGTATTCGCGGATATTTTTAACGATCCGGTACATCACTAGCTGCGATCAAGTTACATCCAGGAAAATGTGTAGCTTTAATTAAACTCACGTGGTTTCCATGAATGAACCGAACATTTAGAATCCAACAGAGTGCAACGCGAGTGTGTCTCGACCCTAGACAGTGCGTAGAAGATGCAGTACGCGAAAAAATCCCACCGCAGTTTTATTACGTCTGTGGGCACGAGGGCTTGCTTTAGGAAAACACTGCGACAGTTTTACGAATGAACTTGATACTAAAACTAAACATGGGTTTTATAAGGTAAGGCAGGGCTATTCCGCCTAAAAAAAGTGACATGTGAAATTCAAATCCTTGCTATTTCACTAAAGCAAGCAACAATAACAAATGAGTAAATGCATCGTAAACAGCATTTATTTGTTAATGGTTACGCTGTATTACTTCTGTAGAAAACCAATATTTTATGTAACAACCAAAGAATTTTTACTTAAATTCTGGAAAACGGCGGAATAACCCCGCTGCGGGGCTTTTCCGACTTTTGATTGCATCTCTGTCATCTATGATTCTTTTTAGTAAATATTTAGTGTCTCATAAAATTCACGGCGTAAAACATGCTATTCTAAGCTTTACAATAAGCCAGGAGGTTTAATATTCCTATTAAAACTATTTTTTGTAAATTGCGGGGCTATTATACTTCCGGGCTTCCATACATGCTAGTGATGTGCCGAATAAGTCGATACATTTTAAACAGTTTGAAAAATTGTTATGGCGAGTCCAGATCTGGCGAATGTCCCGCGAAAGCGCCGCTCAGAAGCCGCTTGCGGTCTACGCGCCCGCTGCTTGTGTGCGGTTTCTGCTTTTCGCGAGCGGCGCAATCGCGGGATATCCACCAGATCTGGACGCACCATAAGGTTATCGAATAAACCTTTTTGTCTTACTTTGGCGGCTAATTGTAAGAGTTTTAATACTAAAGACTCGAGTAGTAAGTATATTAAAAAAAAAAACCGTTGATTATTGTTTGTAGGATGGTAGAAAAACAAAATTAGGTAAATAATATTAAAAAATACTTTATTTTCTTCATCAAAAATACCAAGTGAGGCAAATCAAGTAGTCTTCAGAAGTTATAACACAGTACCGCTTAAAACAAGGTAACTTATGAATTACTAAATAGTCTTCATTTTATAGCTTCTATCTTAAATTACGGATTCTTTAAAAAATATTCTGAATTTTAATAATAACTAAATAACACTTTATATAATGAGCAAACATCTTAAAGAGACACATCATCTTAATGGACACGAGCACGTGGCGAGTAAACGGCAAAGGCGTGCGGTGGTTGCGTATTCTCCGCGTAGCCTGCGCGTCGTGTAGGCGTGTAGCATAGGCTAGTAAAAGATAGTGTTATTTTATTTATTTTGTTAACACATAACAGTGCACTCAAAAGAAAATACTTACATTTATCGTACATTTCAGAATATGCAATTTAAAACAACTATAAATCAGAAAGTAATGGACCTATAATTCAATATTCATCGTTATTTTATCGACATTAGGACATCACTGACTTTTTTCAATATCGTACTAAAACGGTAGAGCTATTACGGCTTATCATTTTGGTTGGAATAGCCCCCATCTTAGAATTCGAGGGGCTATTATGTCGCATCACATAACTCAGTAAAAACAAAGCGCAGAGTAAAACTGATTAGCAAATAAGAATTTCCTGTTTCCTAAATCGTCGTATAACTGTAGAAACCTTAAAAAATTATAAATTTTACTCACTTTTGAAACCAAATCAATGGAGCTTGATTTTCACTACACTTGTCAAAAATGGGGTCCTAAACAAACATGGCTGTCGATCAAACAGTAAACGCGTTAGCAGTGCTATCTAAGTTTCAATCTAAGAAGAAGAGTTTTGGTTATCCGCCCATAGAAACCGCTATTGATAAATCGATTTAGAATAAAAGTTACAGGCAAACGACGGAATAACCCCGCCGACGGAATAGCCCCACTCGACCTTACATGTTATCCTATAAAACGAAGACCAAAACAATACACTGTGAGAGGAAGAACAAGCTGCTAAATCGATTTTGCAAAAAGGGGCCTTATTGGAAAATTATCTTGGGAACGAGGATGGTAGAATTATGAGTTTGGTTTCCTCGAAGATATTTTGTGTGGTAGGTGTGTTCCATTCAATAAAATAAACATGAAGAATGTTGTTGTAGGTATGCCAATTGTTTCATTTCAAACCGGGAAAAGGTCAGAAGCAAGGAACTTAAATCCAACATGGAATGCGCACAGGCTGCCAATACGCGGTCCGAGCGAGATAGCTTCGCGAGAGCCCTCTGTCCCTTTCATTAGGGTGACCAAGCAATATGATGTAGGTAGATACGAATATAACAGGATATAATATATTAACCAATAATTTGATTAAAAAAAATAATAATAGTTACGCTTTAAAGATGGATTAAAGTAAAACGCAGTAAACATAAACGCAACGCATAAACTCTGCTATCGAGTATTATTGTATAACCTGGAATATCGCGCTGGGCAAATAACCATTTTGTTTAGTATTAATTGTCGTAAAAATCTAACAGACGTCGTTTTTAAGAAAAATGGTTGGGACACTTTTTATTGGGCAAATGAGTCAATGGACTTTACCCGTAAATAATCTTATAATTTCGTTCATTATGGGCACCCTACTTCAAGAAAGGGACACAGGGCTCTCGCAACGCTTTGTCTCTCGGACCAAATTTCTCTCTGACCAAGTGATTGTCTGTAATAGAACTTAGTAACATAAACATAAGGTTTATTTTTATAATGGTGGCAAATTGACAATGCACATTCCAGGGGTTGGGTATAAGTTCCTTGGTCAGAAGTAGATATAGTTCAAAGTTACAGTATAGACATAGTTCAAAGTTTCAAGAAACCAGTCACTTTGCTTTTTTTTATGACATCTCGGCCTTTGAGGTTGTCGGCTGCTTAACCGGACTTGCATATGGTTACCTTAAGGGGAGGCAGAGCGAAATCATTCGAAACCGTCGTCACTGTTAAAGTAATACTTTTACCACAATTACCATAAAAAATATGTAATAAACACCGCAATGAATGTGTTAACCGATTATAGTTGGCAAAACTAAAAATATTGTATAGTTTAATAAACAAAAATTCGTAAAGTTGAACAAAAATCTTAAAAAAGCATGCTCGGGTTTAGTTGAATTTTGATAGTAAACTGTTAAATTTTTTCACTAACTTGGATTCATATTAATTTTTTATTATCATACTACAATTTATAGTTTTTACATTTTCAAAATGTCACTTATTTATTTTATTATTAATTTTTGTTTTGATTCCCACCCTGTTTTGAGTCATACGCAACGTACACGAGTTGAAAATTCAGTCGTCCACGAGAGCTCGGAGAGTGGTCACGTCGCATCGTGGAGCGACGCGCTGGTAACGATAATTCGCGATCTATTGTGTACGTATACGTTGCCGCAAAGAGTGAAATAGGGTAAGTCACATTTGTGTTTTTTTGAGTATGACTTATATTTAGTAGGCATAACTAAATTTTACTTTTTGTTGTTTTTTTTTTCTGCTTCCATATTACTATAACATTTTCTTAAATATTTATTTTATTTTATTTTATTCAAAAGGAACAACATACAGCTACAATATCAAATATAGGTAGAAGATAAACACAAAACTAGACAATATTGCAGCCCACAGCGCTGTTCACAGATTAACTAAAATATTTAACAGTGATTGACAGTGATTTGTTTTAGTAAATATGGGAAAGCGTAAGGACAGCTATTGTAAGAAAAAAGTTGGTGCTCATTTCCGTAAAAAAGCCGTTATCATAAAATGTACGTATTTATATTTTATGATATTAGTTCCAGTAAATTTTTTTTTCTCTAACATTCGATATGAGTGTCGTGGCTTTTGGGGGTGGTGTTTGCAAATCTGGCATTCAATTTCAAATCCAAAATGGTGGATGTAGCTTTTTCTCAAATGTTCGATATGGGTGTCGTGTAATGGGTTTTGGGGCGTGGCGATTGCAAATCTGGCATTCATTTTAAAATTCAAGATAGCGGATATAACTTCAACTTTTCCGTTATACTCTATATAATATATACCACATTTACCTATGATTTTCGCATGTTTTTATAAATTAAGCTAGGTTTCTATTAAATTAGGTAATTATACATTTTTTATCACAGACTGGTTTTATTATTACAATACCTACCACTTACCCATCTACCCTGCCTACCTACTTTACCGAGTAAAATTCCCGGGCGTGCAAGTAAAATTCATAATGCCAAATTTACTGATTTATTTAAACTGATAATGTAGGTAATTTCCTATATTGTACTATATTTATACCTACATTATCCGCTCTATAAACTACAAACGTTAATTTTTATATAATACAGATTATTAGATTTAATTTCTGGATTTATGTAGGTACCTACATAAAATCATCGAAATAATCAATATGCGTATTTTCAAGTCACTCAACACAAAGAATAAAATTTTAAAAATCCTAGGCTACCACCTTTTGTCGTGCAACTGCATGCGGGCTTCGAGCAAACTTGTCAATGTGTGCATGGCGACGCACACGACTAGCGCGCTGTAGTAAATACCTATTTGCCGCGCGCCTTGTACGGTCGGTGCAGTCTTAATAAATTAAGGCCTCCGGGCAGGGGGTACAACCTAAAAAATAGAGCTACTATTCGCTAATGGTACCCCTGTGGGGTATGGACCTCGGCTTAGGGCATCGCTGGTAGTAGAGGGCAGCATGGGACGAGCTGGATAGAAATGAGTTCAGTCGCGTTGATAAAATGTTGATATAATATCTAGTTACTGACCCAACAATCGAAGGTAACATTAGAGCAGTAAAGTGGAAATTCGAACAAGATATTACAACAAGAATTTAAAAAGTAAATAGTGTTAATCTTAAAAGTGTTAATTGCCATACAAATCACCTTTATAGAACGCCGTACCCGCAAAAAAACAATATTGTCAGTTACAATAAGCAATAAAAGAAAGAAACAAACAATGCAATATGCCTTCGCTTTAAGACGTTAACCTTTATTACTTATTGGATGTTTTTGTCTTAAAATCGAAAGTTGCTACTACGATTTATGTGTTATTCTGTTTATCCATACGAAAAAATCCACTCTAAAGGTGGATTCGCGCTAACACATTTCCAATAAATTCATTGTCAACGTTTAACATTCACGGATTCAGGATTTTTGGCCGGTTTAAAACAATAGACTCATACTCTATTAGGGACTTAAAAATAACTGGCAATTTTAAGAAATAAAGTCATATTTAAAATCTTTGCGTAGCCCTTAGGGAAACATAGGCATGCAGTTAAGCAGCTTACTTGTATAATGACAGAGATCTTATTTAATTCTCATGACATAATTACCTTCATCGCATAAACTACTTGGTGTGATACAAAAACTTTATCAGCAGGAAACAATTTACAATTTAATGATCCGCACATGTTCTTGCGTGATGTCGTACGTATCGTGGTACTTTGGTATGGTTTATTACTCGATTCGCACGAATTAACTCACCCAGTTCGGGCGAATCGACACTTTTAAATAATATATTATTTTCTATATGCGACTCGCACAAAGTTAATTTCTTTGTGGACATCGACAACTCCTGAAATACGTATTAGGCAATTGGCACGTTTTGAATTGTATGCAATAAAGTTGAGAAAAAGTTCACTAGCACTGTGTATAAAATTTAAATCGTGTGGTACGGAATACGTACTGTTCGACGCCGGGCCAAGGCCCCGACCATTGGGTAGCTCGATGCCCGGTATGGACCAAGCTCGGGTCGACGGCACGCAGTGTTCCACGCGCGCCTCAAAGAGATGTCAGCAGCAGTGTAGGGGTCTACTAGGACCGATGCCTGCCGGGGTCGCGTGATTGTTCGAAAGAGATACCGTGACCCTGGCACATGGGCAACTGATGGAACACGGGTGGGTTTTAGTCAGTAAAAGTCTGCCACGCCCTCCCGCTCCGCCCAGAGCGGGAGAAGTCATTTGATGATTTCCCATCCTGAAAAAAAAAAAAGGCCCCGATCATAGGATTTAAATACCGCAGTGGAAGATATGATGGTGGGGCCCTGGAGCAAGAGTGGCGTAGCGAACTGTTCGCCGTGCGCGGAGCAGATCAATACAATATTCAAAAGACTCACCTGATTGTAGAAACCTGGTTCTGGAGCCTACCTGGATTTATGTATGTAAATGAGTGTATATTGTATTGTGTAGTGACGCTGTCAGTATTCCAGGACAGACAACAAGGCCGCTCCAAGAGGCTCTGCTACCAAGACATGAATTAATCGTTGATTAATATTTCGTCGCTTTGACAATGTTATATCTATGGGTTGGTTGCCGTAGTGTTGTGACCGTTAAAAGCCGTTTTTTGACCGAATAAAATTGATTTAATGAAAAATCGTTACTTTTACAAACATTTCTTTAAAAAAAGAGATAAATGTACAATTCCTGTGTTATTAAATATTTAAACATATAAAAGTAAAATCTGATCAGATCACATATGCCTTATTTTTGATTATTTTGATATTATAACGCTACTGGTGCATAATACACAATGTATTCTTCCATTGGTGCATAATACATAAACCTTCCGGAAGAAATTAGTATGTCGAGTTTAAATTTACATCTTGTTTTCGTTTTGAATCTCGCCCAAATTTAAACTTCATTGGAATTTTTGTAATAACTGTTAAATATTATAAACTCGTACGTGCAATTAAACGATATTCCTCAAAAATCCGTTTCAAACTATCTAAATACAATAGTCGATTGCAAACATTAATTATTTTAAATCGATAGAATCGGATTTTAAAGCAACCATATTATTATATATTTTTTTCCCCTCACTATACAAAGTATTTTGATAGCTGTCATATCGGACTTCTTAGATTGTCGCCAATAAGTGCTATTACTCAGATTTTTTTGAAAGTGGTCGTCACTCTCTTAGAACTTACTAATAATAGCCAAAAAAAATATTATGTTATGTGTATGTTATGTGTTGTGTTGTTTTGTTTTGTTGTTGTTATGTGTTTTCGCAAAAAAAAAATGTTTTTTGCGAAATAAGTAAGATCGATATACGTAATATTTATCATAATGTTGTCTACAGTTTGGTTTTAGAGTCACATTCCTAGCTCAATTAGTTTTAGGGAATGAAAAGTTTAAAAACATGTCTGTTATCAGATCATTTTTCAAGGTCACTCAATGACAGTAAGAGCTAGGCAGTCAAAAACTACATAAATAGTGATGCAAATTAGCAGCGTACTTAACAATATCATATTCATTACATTTGGCTCTGGGGGCACATTCTCAATACTTAACCTGCTATACCCTTTTTTTTTCTGGATGGGAAATCATCAAATGACTTCTCCCGCTCTGGGCGGAGCGGGAGGGCGTCTTAGACTTTTACTGACTAAAACCCACCCGTGTTCCATCAGTTGCCCATGTGCCAGGGTCACGGTATCTCTTTCGAACAATCACGCGACCCCGGCAGGCACCTGCTATACCCTTTAGCTTAATGTACCTAACTAATAACCATTCAGGTAAGACAATGAAAGGGCTTTCAATAGGGTCACCTAACTGTAGAACTGCTTAGATTCAACCGTTCCACAGTGTTTTATGAAGACGATTTTTCGGACATTGCTTTTTTATATAAAAAACTGATAGTTTAAGTTACTTCAATGCAATATTTCGTATCCCCATTACAGGAGTATGTTTAGTTTTTGAGATATAATTTTTTGAAAATCGTCTTTTTTTCAACCGGGTATTTAGAAAAAAAATCATATCTCTGAAACTAAATATGATACGCAATTGTGACCTTAGAAACATCGATGGCGTTTATTATGCTGCATATTTTAGAGTACAAATAAACCTCGGAACTTCGTTAGATTCAGACTTATACGAGGTTTTTCGTTTTTATTTTTTTTCTCGGTAATTTCATCGTATTTGGAAAAGTTATATATACTAAAATTATGCCTTTTATCTTCCCTACATACCACAAAAATAACACATCCTAATTGCGTGGAATCTAGAAGTTATTCCAAATTAACTGTTTTTGCTAGGGTTGTCACTTTCGAATCTGAATTTTGATGACTCAATTTTTATTTAATGGGACGTATTGGTTATTAAAATTTCGACTATTAAACCTAGGAACTTTGTTATATCCAGACTTATAAAAGGTTTTTAGTTTTTATTTATTTTGTTCTCGATAATTCCGTAGTATTGGGATAAGTTATTTAAACTGAAACTAGCACTTTGCCAGTTACGTTCGTGCATGTTTTCATAAAAACTTTAACACCCTTTAAAACTGTATTTTGACGGTAGTTTAGAAAAAACTAATAACGGGCCGATTCTGTTGTCACAAAATTCTCTAAACTAAACTAAAAATCACTTAATTTTGGTTTATCCCTGTCGAACGAGGATTTCCTATTCTGAAATAGACTAAAGTGACACAACTTAACTATATTTTAGTTTGGCAGCACTAAGATTGCGCTGAATTATTAGTTTAGTTTTCACCAAAAATTTTGACTATAATAATTTATTTTTCTAAATCTGACTACTTTTAATCGCGATCAAAAAGGTATGGAATAAAATTAGTGATCATGAACTAAAATTCACACTAACGCAACGCCCCGCCTTCACGTGCAAAGACAGAACTGTATTTTTTGTTTTCCTTTTCTTTTGCTTATATCTCGAAAATGGCGTGTCCTATCGCAAAAATAATGAAATTTTCGACCCCCTTTGTAACCCACACAAATATAAATCTCAACACGTGGGTAATATTTTTTTTTAATTTTCAAACTAAAAGTGAAAGATTCCATATAAAACACATCCAGGCTGCCCCCTTATGCACACCTTCGTCTCTCAAAAAATTCATTGCGTAGCGCACACAAGTACCACGTTGCGTAGCCAAAAGAAAAAAAAAATCCACGTTGAGTCGCGATTGTCAAATTCGATTTTAATCATGTCAAAATATTTTTTTAATTTAGAGATTTTTTCTTGCAGAACAGCGTTACAATTCCGTAACTCCGGAATTCCGGATCAATTTTATTGATTTTTCAGTTCCGGAATTAACGGGAGTAATTCCGGAATTCCGATATTTATATATAACTAGCTGCCCTCCCCAGCTTTGCCTGGGTGCAATTTCTTTTTCGATTTCTTTCAATTTTCTTTACAACAAGGGGTCCTGACAATACGAACACTACAAAAAAAAGCCAAATAGGTGCAGTCGTTCTGAAGTGATGTCCTTACGTGTTACATAACTGTAACAGTTAGACATAATGCTGTAAGCTGTCGCGACACTTTTTATAGATAATGATGTATTCTGAAAAGCCGTAGTACATTATTTTGTTCCATTATCCATAGTTTTCGCAGCGCATGCGATGTAGGATATTTTTTTAACTCCTTCCAGTCCTTCCATTATGATCATCATCATCATCATTTTAGCCGAAAGACGTCCACTGATTCGCCACTTCGACCAGTTTTGTGCTTCCCGCATCCAGCGGATTCCTGCGGCCTTCACAAGGTCATCGGTCCACCTTGTTGGAGGATTTCCAACTCTACGTCTTCCGGTACGCGGTCGCCACTCCAGAACCTTTCACCTTCCATTATGATATTTTGTCGTAATAATAATTTTAGACAGGAAGGAGACTATTTAGAGTACATTTTTTATGTTTTTGTTACTGTTTAATTACATTATTTTATTTTCTATAAACCTTGTTGACTTTATTATTGTGAAAATGTCTAATAGAGTAATAAGGAAAAATGATGACCAAATATGTTTAATTTGTAACTCAAAATGATTCAAAGACTGATTTATTATAAATTTTGTTTGATTAGAAACAATTTTTGTTTATTTTCCTAGATAGAGAAGAGACACTGAAACAATTAAAAAGAAAAAGAAAGAAAAAAATCTAAAAAAGATACCAGTTCCGGAATTCCGGAATTAGTTCTCCAGTATCGGATCTCAGTTCCGGAATTAAGAACCCTCAGAGATTGCACGCCCTAGTTACAATTCTCATAACCAAAAGTAAGGAATTTTAGAGATAGTTTAGTTCGGTGTACAACAGAATTGGCATCAATGACAATTTTTATTTTGATAAGAATTTGTGCTAAATTTTAAGTTTATTAACCTAAGAAATAAGATTCCTCCATATAATCTTTAAAAACCCCTAAATTGTTCTATTAGAGGTAGTTCTGAAAATCTAAAATGACATTAAAATGTAAATGTGCCCTGCCCACTGCCCGTTAAGTTTGGCGATTCTTCTGATTGTGTGGATAACTTTGGTTTAAATATAGAGATAACT
The DNA here is from genome assembly GCA_932294355.1 of Aporophyla lueneburgensis. Taxonomy (NCBI): domain Eukaryota; kingdom Metazoa; phylum Arthropoda; class Insecta; order Lepidoptera; family Noctuidae; genus Aporophyla; species Aporophyla lueneburgensis. The sequence continues at coordinate 10,315,058 of OW028746.1, read as the reverse complement.
TCAGATCCGGATATGAAGTAATACAATATGATCGCGTGACAACCCTAACGACGTAGAATACGGATCAAGCTTAAAAATGTTGTGGTTTCTGGATTCCACGCAATTAGGATGTGTTATTTTTGTGGTATGTAGGGAAGATAAAGGGCATAATTTTAGTATAAATAACTTTTCCAAGTACGATGGAATTACCGAGAAAAAAAATAAAAACGAAAAACTAAAAACCTCGTATAAGTCTTAATCTAACGAAGTTCTGAGTTTTATTTTTACTCTAAAATATGCAACATAAAAAACGCCATCGATGTTTTTAAGGTCACAATTGCGTATCATATTTAGTTTCAGAGATATGATTTTTTTTCTAAATATCCGGTTGAAAAAAAGACGATTTTCAAAAAAATTATATCTCAAAAACTAAACATACTAGTGAAATGGGGATACGAAAAATTGCATTGAAATAACATAAACTATCAGATTTTTATATAAAAAAGCAATGTCCGAAAAATGGTCTTCATAAAACACTGTGCGTTCGGAACTCGGATCCCGGCATTACAGAACAACTACACTGAAAGTCGGAGCAGTGTAATATTATGATGTCAATATGATTGGCATTGGTTTCAAAATAGCATGCCCAATATTCATCATCAGCAGCCTATAATGTTCTGACAGGTGGGACACAGGCCTTCTCTCGGTAAGAGGGAGTGGGCCATAAACCACCACGCGGGCCCAGTGCGGGTTGGTAGATGTCACATATCTTCGAATTTTTGGTTCTAAGACATGCCGGTTTCTTTACGATGTTTTCCTTCACCGTTTGTTCAGTATTACAGATGGACAATATAACGTGGTTTTATGTAACATGTAAACGGTGTTATAGGTGTGAACTGTATATCCACCGGATACCAATGTCCTGTGACACGTGTCTCCAAAGATATCGTGGATGACGCACGCGCGACGTTACCAACCTTTAGCATCTCATTACTATTCGACGTGTCCGATGTCGCCAGACATGCCGAAGTCGGACTACATCGCGTGATGTCTTTGGAAACCCATGTCACGAGAAATTTAGACCCTAGTGAATAAATTATTCTACACGACTCTCATACCGAAACTTCTGTTCTCCGCTGGAGGTGAACACAGCATCGTAGCACTCGTAGACGGTGGTGTTGAGGATGACTTTGAGGTGCGAGCCCTCCGAGTGCAGGTGGTAGCCGGGAGTGTTCTCCAGTGCCCACCACCGCACGCCGCAATCTTCAGGCACTGTCAGCAGAAAAAGGATGATTCAGTTACTAGCATAAAAGTTGATGGAAATAAATGGCATACAAAAAGATAAAGAACAAATGTTATTGGTAATGAGGCTGTAACGACCAGTGATAGATCAGCTTGAGCCAGTCCATAATACCCAGATCAGTATCAGGTAGGTTCCTACCGCACCATGAAAACTAACTTTGAGTCACCACCCTCATACTGGTTCGGTAGAATGTTTTCTTTTTTCACTTAAGACTCGAATACAGAATGTGCCTACAACAGGTAGGAATGGAAGCGACGACAACAAACATTAGAAAATTACTCTAACCACTTACATGCCAAACAAACTTTCTTGAAGAAGGCGACATCGTTGTCCACTTTGAGCTTTGCCGTGGTATAGTCGGCTATGCCTTGGCAGTTTCCTCTGCCATAAGCTACGACAACGGCAGCGCAATCCGGTAACTCACGGCACCTGGACAAGCAGGCTCCGGCGAGGGACTCTTCATCACCGCTCGCTGAGTACACGAACACTGGAGTAGCAATCTCCGGAGCCACGCCTGACCATCGTGTAAAAGTCACCATGCGACCAACCCCGCATTGTGCGTTGGATGCTATAGTAGGTAAATAAAAAGTTTTAAACTACAGTCAGCAGCAAAAGTAGATGATCAAAATCAGAAATTCAATACTAATGAACGGAGTTCACGTCAAAACTGTGTGGCGTCGAAGTGATTCAAAAGTATGTGATTGTAAATTATACCAATCATTTACTACTAGTACAGCTGCCATATATTCGTGAAGTGCTCTAATTAGTATTGAATTTCTGATTTTCATAATCTACTTTTGCTGTTGACTGTACATACATTGAATTTTAAAAATTACTATTTTTAAAGACACTGTAGTTAATACATGGAGATATCTTACTTGAGCCTATCATTCTTTAGGTTTTACATATCGCACTATAGGAAACAACAAGATTAGATTCTAGCACAACTAGGTTAGAGGCACCTAAAGTTACTTACCTCATGCCTATACTTCGGTCAGTATTCATAAAATACATGCATATAAGATTAATTAAAATACATTCTTTACTTGCCATATAATAGGAGTTGAACAGAGAGAACCAGTCCTATCTTATTAAACGTATGTATTTAAATATTGTATAGATGCATAGACATAGCCATAGCAAAATGAATGAAATACGTCATCGTGGGTGATTCACGTTTCCGAAACATCGAAGACGGGTCTGCAGCTATATAAATTCTTACGGAGGAGTTTCCCCTCGCAAGTTCGCAACATCCATTGCCTAGTCAACTGCACGCTCCAAGTTCTCATGTCCTCTCCTCAAGTGCGTGTGTTTTAAGACAATACTTAATTTGAACATTTTTATCGTCGTATCTGCCCAACAAACACATATTATATTCTACTAATAATATTTATAAAAACTGGAAGCTTTATAAGGTCAGTCAAGTTTTTTTTTTATTTGATTTATTAATTAAAATCTCACCGTCCGGTTTAAAATATGCTAATTAGGTTAAAAATAAATATTTGGTAGTTTTTGTAATCACGCAAACTTTCTTGAATAAATAAAGTTTTGAACAAAAAAAAATGGTTGATTTTAGAAAAAAAAATAATTGCTTTTGCAGTTGTTTTTGTTACGTAAGGTGAAAACTCCAGGATAGCCCGCGAAATTCAAATTGTTTTAGGTTTATTGCCAATTTCGTGACAAAGTTATTCAATCAATTTAAACCTTCAGAGGGTTGTACTGATGATTTAAATGATTAAAATTATGTAAAACCACGTTTTCCACCTTAAGAAGAAGAGTCGATAAACTTAATACCTAGTACATAACACCATGACTGTTTTCTCCGAAGGGTAAGCCAGAGGCGTACCTTCAGTGCACCCACATTTCACAGTCGTTGTGAGTACCATAATCCAATCAACTGATTTGCGTCACGCAAATTGGAAATACTGGTCCTTAACGTCATTTGAAAAATCCTAGCGAAAGCTCTCAAGGGATAGATATTTTCGTCTTTAGGTACCCCAAGATTTTATAATCGGGAAAACGTAAAACCCAGTCTATTATCCTTATTTGTAGTTGCATGCTATACGCACCTACAAAAGTAAACACTAGCTATACAGAATGTTGTATTGTATTGTGCTTAAACTGGATAGTGACACTTTAAGAATCGTCACTACTAAGTAGCATCCTACACTATTAAGAGTACGACATAATGGAGAAGATTTTAAATTGTTTAAAGTATGGTACATCTATATTCAATTTATGAAATGTAATAAACTAAATTGGACTAAATTAACGGTTCAAATGGCTTATTTATAATATTTTATTTTATTTATTTTAGCAAAATTTTCAGCTAAACAAATACAGTGAGTAGACGTTTTTACTTATAATGTTAGATAATGTTAATGTTAGATATTTCGTATATTTAAAAGTTCGTTCGTTTCATATATAAAAAACATCAAAGTTGTATGTGGAATAAAATACCATTTGCACTGACCTGCAAATTGCTAAAAACGCAAGAACTACCGTGGGGCTTCCACCTTAACATAATTAATATTAATTTGCAGGTTTGTGGAAAACATATTTTATCTATATACCTATATAAAATTCTGTCTATATATACAAAGTCCTGAGTGACTGACTGACTGATATATCAACGCACAGCCTAAACCGCTGGTTCTAGAGACATGAAATTTGGAAGGTATGTTCTTTGTGATGATTTGGTATCCAATAAGAAAGGGTTTTTTGAAATAACATTCCTAAGAGGGTGAAATGGGGGGTTGAAATTTTGAATTTTTCGACATCCACGCGGGCGTAGCCGCGGGCAGAAGCTAGTTCAACATACAACCTGATGTTGAAAAAATACATATTTAATTATAATAATAAATATCATCAATACAATTCTCTAAGTCCATCGAATTCCATTGGATGATTTTTTATGAAATAGTCATTCATGCTGTTTTATGTTTAACATGCAGCTTGACAGTGACCTGCAAATTGTAATAAACGGAAGAAAATTTAAATTTCCCGGAATCGGTGGCTACCCTATAACTTTCACCTTAATTAGAAAAATTATAACATCGTCATGTTGCGAATGATAGTAACACCTCCACTCTACATCCATGTTCTTATAAATAGTGTTACAGCGGATATAAGTATGAAAGCGTCACAAAATTAATACTTATTAGGTGTTGCCAATAACGAACTGGTACATTATGGTAGGTATCCATTTGTAATAAGTTAGACACAATAAGTATTGGTATCAGCCTCAAAACTTGAAAAAGAGATCATTAGTAACTTAAACGGCATGGATTGAATGATTTCCTTAAACCGTTGTAAATATTTATTAGTACACAGCGTATGATAGGGTCGGCGCCTTAATACTTGAAAATGCGATTTTATACAGATGTCTATAACTGTCTCATGTCAACTCTGTTGGAGTTTCGATAAATCAAAAAGGGTTTAATGTTAGTTACATATTTTACTAGCTTCAGCACGCGACTTCGTTCGCGTCAAATTTTTGCCCCCCTGACCCTTCCCGTCGCATCGAATTGCCTGCCAGTTTTCGTCCATTTATCATTGCTGCTCCACTCCTTTTGATCGTAGCGCGATTTTATATAGCCTATATAAATAAGTATTGAATAATAATAATAAATAATGATAATAATACTATTAAATAATAGTAGTATATAAATAATTCCTCAATAAATAAGCTACCCAACACAAAGTTAATTTTTCAATACGGACCAGTAGTTTCTGAGATTAGCGCGTTCTACCAAACAAACAAATAAACTCTACAGCTTTATAATATTAGTATAGATTTCATAGTTTTAATAATTATTACCCATAATGCATAATGTGGTAGGTACAACCAACAAAGATTCCGGCAGCCCGGCGCGACGCGACTCTAGTTGATCAATTTCCATGAAGATTTCATATAAATTGTTCTTGTAGAGTCGTGTCGAGCCGCGTCTATCTGCAGAAGCCTTAAACAGCAAAACATTTCATTATACTTTGGAAGATGTTGGTTGACGTTGATTAATTTAGAATTAAAATATTATGTCATTTTATTAATAATAGATTCCAATCGATGAATTAGATACTAAGTACCTAAAGTATTATGAATTAAGTAGGTACTTATGTCAAAAGATAATTACAAAATGCTTATTATAATGCCTGTAAAGCCCACTTAGTTATAAGTACACTGTACACTTCCACCTAACAATGTAATGCCCGTAGCAGACAATTTGCAGTCACTCGTGGAAGTGGTTATATAAATCGAATAAAAGTTCTTAATCAAACTGGTATCTACTAGTTGACTTTGACAGAATTGTTTTCTTCACTTAATCGATTTTTGTTGCCGACTATACCTATGGTCAGCAACGAAAATCGATTACCTAAATGTAATTTTTACATTATTAGTACCTATATTACTAAATTAACTGAATATCCGCCAACCGCCACTGGACTCGCGTGGTGGATTATGGCCCACTCGCTCTCACAGAGTCGAGGTCTGTGTTGCAGTTTTAAGAACATTACAGGCGAATTATACTTATGGCTTGTCACATGACTTAATCAATACAACTACTTACTATACAAGTATAGTAAGTAGTTGTATTGATTAAGTCAAAATGCATTGTATTGATTCAAGAATCAATACAATGCATTTTAGTATAGAGATAGACTTTCATTGTTGGTTGTCCCTACCAAAATTTTGTTTTGTATAAACTGACTTCTCATCGCACGAAAAATCTACACCATGCGAGCTCAGTTAAAACTGGAAATGGATAGCTTGATGTGTAATCGTGTGTATATAATTTTGCCAACTGACTTTGAATTGTTATTGCACTAGCGAAATGCCCCTGCTTCGCGCGGTTTTTACGATTTGACAAAACATGAAGATTATTAAATTACTTACATAAGTTAAATGTTAATGTATTTATACAAAAATATAAACCTTTTGGAATAAAGTCCTAAACTGCTCATGACAACTGCATTCAATCAGTTGCGTAGTTTAGAAGAACAACGCGGTCACATAAACGGACACGAAAAAAGTTTTTAATTTATAATTATGTAGGTACAGATAACTACTTGAACTAAATCATTGAACTCTTTATCACGGTTGTACGTTTTTAGGGTTCCGTTGCCAAGTGGCAAAAAACGGAACCCTTATAGATTCGTCATGTCTGTCTGTCTGTCTGTCCGTCCGTCCGTATGTCACAGCCACTTTTTTCCGAAACTATAAGAGCTATGCTGTTGAAACTTGGTAAGTAGATGTAATCTGTGAACCGTATTAAGATTTTCACACTAAAATAGAAAAAAAAAACAATAAATTTTGGGGTTCCCCATACATAGAACTGAAACTCAATTTTTTTTTTATCAAACCCACACGTGTGGGCGTATCTATGGAAAGGTCTTCAAAAATGGTAATGAAGTTCCTATTATATTTTTTTTCTAAACTGAATAGTTTGCGCGAGAGACACTTCCAAAGTGGTAAAATGTGTCCCCCCCCCTTCTTAACCGTAACTTCTTAAATAAGAGAATGATAAAGCTAAAAAAAATATATGATGTACATTACCATGTAAACTACCACCAAAATTGGTTTGAACGAGATAGAGTGAGTAGTTTTTTTTTAAAACGTCATAAATCGTAAACCGCAATTTACCTTACATTCAATCAACTGAAATATAAAATTAAAAAAAAAACATTTATTTTTAAACCGAGAATACCTACAGGTTTGTACGGAACCCTCGGTGCGCGAGTCCGACTCGCACTTGGCCGGTTTTTTCCTAGATTCATAATACGGAGAAGTCTTTAATAAACCCTCAGCTATAAAATATTAGGAATCAAAGCCATTCGAAACGTCAGGTTAGAGATCAGTACAATATAACAACGAATTGGATAATAGTTCATTACTTCACAAAGACGTACAAAATAAACAGTTTCTGTCGGCCTCCTCAATCCTCAACCCGCACCGGGCTCGCGTAGTGGGAACATTATAGGCTGATTGATTATTCTGATGCCTACTAATTCTGCGATAGAGTGAGTCTTAGTGATTGGCGGCGCTACAAGTCGTGGGTTCGATTCTCGCATCGCGCACGCACGGATCAATCATTTGTATGTTCTACAGATTGTGCCCTATGTGTTTCTTTGTGCTAAATACTACCTACCACTACGAAATATTAATAGTGCGGAAAAAGCAATGTTTAAAAAAAACACTAATATATTAACTAATTTAAACTGTTTTTTTTTTCAGATGAATATGCTACGCGTATCTTGGCTGCTGCTGACGTTGGTAACAATTATCTTTACGAGGGTTGCGCATGCGTCGTGGTCCTTTTCGATCAACTGTCGCGAAGGAACCAGAGCAGTTCGGTTTGGAAATGGAAGAACCGTGCGGTGTATGCCGACATACCGGATTAGTGTAAATAGTTTACAGTTCAATGAAAAATAAATTATAGGACGACAATAAATTATAGTAATGTAAGACTGTATACCTAATTTTGTTTTATTTGAAAAAAAAAACGAAAGCAAGTCGTTTATGCTTTCAATATTAATATAAGTTTAATTCCATTTAAATGTAGGTACCCCGGAAATTACGCGGACGGAAAAGTAAGGAGTTTATATGGAGAAGGACTGCAGAAAGCTAATAGTTTTATTTAATTACACATTAATTTTTAAATGAATTGAATGTATACTAACTCAATGTGACTCCAAAAAAAGGAAGAGGTTCCCATTTTTTAAGTGCTTGTGGGAGACTAGACGCGGGCATCAGGTACCAAGAAATAGTTCACATTGTGTCTGTTGAACGTATGGGGTTCTACATACATTTTCGATACATTTTCTGAAAGACATAACAAATACAAAAATAGATCGACAAATGAATGAAACTCACACAAAATCCAGGAAATCTGGCAGTTATAGAGATGATTATCCAGAAATAATATTTGTGAGAAAACAGGATTGCTTATTATTACATTAGTTGCATACAGCATCGCAGAAGAAACAGGTCAACTCTACCAGCCTGGTCTATTCAGAAATACAGACAAGTAAAAACTAATGAAGCTGACACAATTGTAAGGGCTCTACAACTCTTTACGATGAGTAGTTAGAGTTTCACCCTGTGACCTGAGTGACTGACAAGAGTGAGGTACCTATAGTTTCAAAGGGATTTCCTCATAAACAAAACAATTAAATCCTATTTCTCGTCAGGCCATATTAAACTCCAATTATCTTATCACTAAATAACTCTTACTTATAAATAAATGAATCACTTACTATTAAAGAACATGAGCGACGACAGAACAATAACGACTCCATATGGCTTCATAATAAAATATGTTGATCACGTCCAACCGCACATATGACTCATCAAAGCCGGTATAATGAAGATAGGTACACAACTGTTCAATAATTTACGATCGTAAAAATCACTTCACAAACTATAATGACTGTTTCTCCGAAGACGTACAAGTTTACTGATAGGCATTGTCAACTTCAAACTGGTAATATTATATAATAAAGAGCCATCGGTGACCAAGGTGCGCCAGCGACTGCACTGCTCAGTATGAAGGAACTCCGACTACCAGGGTGATGAACCAATTGCGCAATTAGATACAGATCGCTTTACAAAAACTTTAGACGCACCTGTTCAAACATACCACTCTAACCCCTTTTGATTGGAAACCGAACTTTATCAACAGAATTTTAACAAAAATGGAAGACTATTCTGACAGCAGAAAGCGCATAATGAGATCTAATTTCAAACACAGTTTAGCGCGGTTAAGTTTGATAGGTTCAGGTGGAGAGTATGAGAGGCTTCGGGATATCTAGCAAGCTGGCGAACTCGTGCGCAAGAAATACGAGCGCAGGTGGTGACGGTCGTCAGTCACACCGCGGCTACTGAAACTGTATGAAGTGCAGGCGTCATGTGCCGGCCGGCCCCCACTATGCCAGGTATCCGTCGTCGGCTCGACCTTGCAGTTTGTTATTATGGGTTTACAGACTACAATTTACAATAGAGTGACGAGTCAACGTCAAACGATAGTGAAAACGATAATAATGACGTTAGGCGCCCAGAACGGTGTGTTTTGTAACGGCGGTCTATGCGGGCTAGTTTATACATCGACATGCTGAGGTTAGCATATGTGTTATTTCCCGATGTAATATATAATTTTGGTAAATTGACGGATATTTCGCCAACGTCCGTCAAAAGGATGACTTCTTAATTTATAGACGCAATACGCATGGCTCCACCCATACATCCTCCGACAAAGGTGCAGGTGCCCTTGTCATTATTAGAACCGAGATTTGACTATTGCGCGACACACTGTTCATGCATATCTATGGACATGTAGAGACGATAGATGTACCTATAGGTTTTTCAAAGTTGTATAAACAACAAGTACCTAATTAATGCAAGACCTTACACACTCCAACTAGAGTATTGAGTTAAAAGCATAATACAAAGACTAAAACTTATTTTTATTAAGGAAATCGTGTTGACTCTAGCATCACTTTAGCATGCATTTTAAACTGAGATTTATTGCTTCGACATAAGAATTTTCATTGTCTCAATCGGCAGTAGGTATGGAAGAATACATAATTTTTGAAAAAACTACTTTCAGAACTTGCGTTTATTCTGTTACATCTTGTATATGGGTTCCGTCAATATCACAAGCAGTGGAACGACTACAAATTAATTTGGGGACACGAAAAAACACAATAGCATTAAGAGTTAGTTGAGTGGACAGACCCATCCCGACCTAGAAAAGCAATCTGTTATGTTAATTCAGTAACATTCATTCTATTGTTATGTAAATGCTGTTAGTTCGAGTCAACTTGATAATACGCCAAATACATTACGTGTACATAATGCAGGTAGTACATTATCTACTTAGGTTCGCTGTATATAGTCGGTAGCCCTTGCAAGACAATTTTATTTTTCAATGACAGCGATTATAACAACATTGCATTTGTATTCTTTTAAATCAAGTAGGTACTTGTTGCAATTTTCCTTAGCGTTGATGCACTATGCAATTTTCCTATAGGATCGTGAAGGAAAACACGATCGCTTAGATTATGTATGCTTCGTTTACAACATGACGTGTCTACCTAATTTGCTTAAAGACAGCCACGAGTAAAAACTGAAGCTAATTATGCATTGTTATAGTTTGTATTTATTGTGTTCGTCTCCATTATTTATAGCGCAAAAGATTTGCTTAATGATCACAGACGGTAGGTATCACTGTAACTTGGTTTAGATATAACAAGACGTAAGGGGTATTTACACGGCGGCGACCTCTCGCGTCCGGCCCTGGTGCGAGCCATGGTACGGAACGAGAGGGAATTGGAAGCCGTCACCTCCATCTGCGAAGTAGTAATGCTCGCGAAGGAGGAGGCGGGCGCGTGAGGGAGTGGCAGTCTCTGCGCCCTCACGTCCCTAGCCGCCGCAGGAGGAGACGCCCCGGGCGTCGGGAGTCCATAGCGGACTCCCGGCCACCGTAGGCGCGAGCTTGCGGGTGGCGAGCAATGGGTAGCTCGCCGCCCGGTGAGGACCAAGCTCGAGTCGACGGCGCTTAGTGTTGCACGCGCGCCTCAAAGAGATGTCAGCAACACTGAAGGGATCTGCTAGGACCTATGCCTGCCGGGGTCGCGTGATTGTTCGAAAGAGATACCGTGACCCTGGCACATGGGCAACTGAAGGAACACGGGTGGGTTTTAGTCAGTAAAAGTCTGACATGCCCTCTGACACGCCCTGCTCCGCCCGGAGCGGGAGAAGTCATTTGATGATTTCCCATCCAAAAAAAAAAGGGGGTATTTACAAGGCAGATGTGAGTAGAAACTCCGGGAGGGGACACCCTAGGAGGAAATAATAATGACCATATTGGTGATGTTCTTCAGAAAGAACAAGTGCGTAGTACTCGCTACTGGCGTTTGAATGACCAGATGTATGAACCTAAACGAGACAAAAGGTGTATGTAAGGATCGTAGCAGGTGGCGTTCCGTAGGTTCTGCCTACCCGCATGGGAAAAAGGCGTGTGTTTATGACGTAAGCAATGGCGGGACAAGCTGGATAGGTTCCCTCAAAAATGGAAGGAAGACGCGCGGGTTCGTAAAAGATGCAAGGAGTGGAGTGATGCCTTGGTCCAGGATTGGGACACCGTAGGCTAGTAAAAAAAACCGGCAAGTGCGAGTCGGACTCGCGCACCGAGGGTTCCGTACAAACCTGTAGGTATTCTCGGTTTATACATAAGGTTTATGTTTATGATTTTAAATGTTTTTTTTTTAATTTTTATGTTTTAGTTGATTGAATGAAAGGTAAATTGCGGTTTACGATTTATGACGTATTAAAAAAAAACTACTTACTAGATCTCGTTCAAACCAATTTACGGTGGAAGTTTATATGGTTATGTACATCATATGTTTTTTTTTTTATTTATCATTCTCTTATTTTAGAAGTTACGAGGGGGGACACACATTATACCACTTTGGAAGTATCTCTCGCGCAAACTATTCAGTTTAGAAAAAACTGATATTAGAAACCTCAATACCATGTTTGAAGACCTATTCACCCCACAACTATAGATTTGATGAAATTTTTTTTTTGAGTTTCAGTTCTAAGTATGGGGAAGCCCAAAATTTATTCCTTTTTTTGTATTTTATAATGAAAATCTTAATGCGGTTCACAGAATACATCTACTTACCAAGTTTCAACAGCATAGCTCTTATAGTTTCGGAGAAAAGTGGCTGTGACATACGGACGGACGGACGGACAGACAGACAGACATGACGAATCTATAAGGGTTCCGTTTTTTGCCATTTGGCAACGGAACCCTAAAAAGACTTAAGCAGTCAATCAAAACAGCAGGTGTTGAGTTTCCCAATCCGAGCAAAATAATTTAGTAGATTTCTTTATGAGGATAGTTCGTAATCAAAGTTTAAATGGTCAGTCAGCCTGATATTAGTCGTTCCGTGTCCTGCGTGTTTCTTATGTATTATTTTGTTGCCGAAACAAACTTCGCTCAACAAATGTCCGGGTTTTAAGGTACATTTCTGCCTTAGTCTTATTGACTTCGAGTCGCAATGATTGTCGCAACCTATGTTTACGTTTTTATGCCATGTTAATTACTTGAAGCATGACAGCAGTATGATAAATTATAACGTTCTTCAAAGTCACACCAGCCATTATTTATTCATTTTATTCTTCTTAACATATGCACAACAAAGACTTAAATACCGTGATCTAGTATTTCAATAGTTTTTGTTAACGATTTGAACTTCATCTCCTTATCATAAGGTTCAGTGTTGCTTGCTTATTAGTTGAGGACAGTTGACACTTGCAATTTACACTCATATGGTTTCTTCCTAGTTACAGTCTGACCCTGTAATGTTTCTTATCTGTAGCCTGAACTAATAAGTAGATCACAAGTATCAATGACGTACCTACTGTTTTGTTTTTGGGGATAACTGTTTTACGTATTATCATCTGCCTAGCCTTTTCCCAACTATGTTGGGGTCAGCTTCCAGTCTAACCAGTATTTTACATGGAGCGACCGCCTATCTGACCTCCACAACCCAGTTACTGCGTAATACGATACCCCTTGGTAAGACTGGTTGTCAAACTTTCGGGCTTCAGACGTCCCGTAACGACTATCTAAGATCTACGAAAGACAGCCGGGACCAACGGCTTAACGTGCTTTCCGAGGCACGGAAGGGTCTTGGTATGTAAAGACGGTCACCCATCCACGGATCAAACGTGGCAAGCGTAGCTTAACATGAACGATCAACCCGTGCGGCTGTTGTAACTTAGCCACAAGCCCTGTTTTACGTATTAACCTGATTTAAATAAATTTTCAATGAATTAGTTATTTTAACAAACAAGTAATCAACAGGTACTCGGTGTACACAAGAACGTTAAAATATCGCGGCTTGATTTTATCGCACTGGATTTTCAACTGTCGGTGTTGAACCGGACATTGAGAATCCAACATAGTGCATCTCGGCGTGTCGAATGGACACACTGTTCAATTTTCAAATCTGGCGCCAAGCAGTGTTTTGAAGTTATTATTACGTCTGTGTGTGACTTCGACTGAAGGGCAATAAATATTCGTAGAAAGTCTGATACACGAAAGACATAAAGACATTTACTAGTATAGCTTCTGCCTGCGACTTTGTCCGCGTCAAATTTTTGCTCCACTGACCCTTCCCGTCGTATCGACTTGCCTGCCAGTTTTCGTTCATTTTTCGTTGCTGCTCACCTCCTTTTCATCGAAGCGTGATGTTATATAGCCTATAGCCTTCCTCAATAAATGGACTACCCAACACAAAAATAATTTTCAATTCGGCCTACAATTCCTGAGATTACCGCGTTCAAACAAACAAACTCTTGAGCTTTATTATCTTTTAAATTCTACTGTACGTGTGTATGTCACTGAACCCCTCCTAAACGGCTGGACCGATTTGAATATTTTTTTTTGTATGCGTTTGGGTGGCACCCTGGATGGTTTAGATTCACTATTGGACCCGGTAGGTGGCGCTGCTATCGAGTTCTAGGAAACAGGACAACGTCTGTACGGTCAGCTAGTATTAGTATAGATTTAAAATCAAACTACATCGTTTCTTTCCAAGCATATATTCATAATCACGCGATATGCTTAAAGATTTCCAATTTTTATAATATCGTGCTCACGAATTTTCAACAAACTTGTGCTTTTCTTTGTTTATAATACTTCATGCACTCAAGCGGCCAACATAAAGGGCTGTGTATATTATATAAAATAAACTTCAGGTACTTCGAACAATACTTTGGTTGAATTTCAAACAACGTGTGAGTTAATTAGATTCCTTAATTTAAATTGCTGACTATACGGATTAACATGGTTAGATTTTTATCTTTTCTAGATTTTTATCTATTCTAGACTTAATTTCAAGATCTATTGTCAATTATTATGAACATTATTTGCTGTACCCAAATTACCTGATACTATAATAATACATCCTCGGGTAAACATTCAAACCACTGCAAATACAATAAAACAATGTGTCCAAAAATATCAACTATTTCCTTACCTTTGGCAATTAACATATTGAGTACTCTACAGTCAACCCTTTGTAAATACTTGTCGTTACTTATCATTATTATAGAATTTCATGATATATTATGACATACTGAATATCTCACAACCCATATTCTCTAGTGTTATTCATCGATATCAACTATGTTAGCAATATAATTTAATAACAAATGTATTTAATTTAAATCAACAACAAAAATATAATAAAAATAATAACGAATAGCTTTCATAAAAATAATGAAAAAAGCGGTGTACTATTTACCGTAATCAGGTACGCGAAAAAAGAAAATATTTGGCTTCATTAAGCTGTTTGCGTTTTGTATGGCAACACTGTTGACTTGACGTCCTACAGACTGCATATGGAAATTCGCTAATTTTTGTTCACATACTATATTTTGGATCATTTTATTGAGGTGCATAAATTCAATGCAGTTTTTCTTGACAAGGGCTTTGTAAAATATTTGAATTTCAAATATTGTAAAGAACCTCCCAATCAAACCGTAAGACACATTGTAATAATTAAAATTTGAAAAAAATTGCTTATTAGCAACAGTCACATATAGTACCGGATAGTTTGTGCGTTTTCAGTCTTTATCAGATGACAAACACATTAAAAAAAATATTTGTGCGTTTATTTTGATACCGTAAACTTAACGAACTTCCACAACAATCTTTAGTACGCTACACCGTGCATGGCCATAAAATCGACTAAAACTAATTGGTGGGTATGCGGTCTCTCAGGTACGAGAGTATGGAGGCGGTGCCCTTAGCCAGGATGGCGTGCCGCGGCTGACGGAAACAGTTGCCCATCAGCTCCAAGCTCCTGGAACAATGGAACTGTTCTACAACGATTGTTTATTAATTTAATATGCTACACTTTTTTAATGAGTAATGGAAAAATAATCCTTGTCATTTCGGTGGTATTTTTTTAAACGATATATTCGCAAGCACTATTGGGTGTCTTATCAATTCATCTGTCTAGCTTTTTCCCAGCTATTTTTGGGGTCAGTTTCCAGGCTAACCAGATGCAGCTGAATATAAGCATATTACGTAGAAGTACTGCCTATCTGATTTCTACAACCCAGTTACTAGGTCATACGAAACCCCTTGATAAAACTGGTTATCAGACTTTCGGGCTTCTGTCGACCCGTAACCATTGTCAGCCATTGACAGCCTGGGCCAACAGATTAACGTGCATTCCGAGGCACGGAAGAGTCTTTGTATATCAAAAAGGTAACCTGACCGATTGATTCGCGCGGCTGTTATTACATAGCCAGGCGTGAGTTTCTGTTCACTCATATACGAGGCTAAACCCCGTGGGGAAATTGTTAGAGAAATGTATGTAAACAACAATATCTTGTCCAAAAAAGGCGAAAATTTTATTTCCACATTATTACCGACTATATCCACGTAATGGTCCTCAACTTTACCTTTTAGGTTGCGAGAAATATTCGGGCGTTCGGCTCCAATGCCTATGTAGGTATTGTATTCATTTATTGACCACTATGCGAGTTATGCAACAAAAGAACATGAGTTTTTTTTTGCGCATGCCTTCAAGTGTGGGCTTTCCGTCCCCTCCACCCTAATCTCGATCAGAGACTCCAGTAACCATGACAGATAGGTTTTGGCAATACTTCTGCCAACGGTCACTAATGCTACGGCTACATTGTCGCGATATCGCGAAGTACAAGTAGCTCTCTCTGTTGCACAGCGAGACGGCGAGGTGTGTGCAAGAGCCCGCACGAAGTGAAGTTAGCGATAACGCGACAATGTAGCCGTAGCATTAGTGCAAATTCCATACTGTTAATTTTAAACAAAACATAATGTTCGTTTCATGGCTAACTAGCTTATGGTGGTTAATTTTACACAGACATGCAAACTTTCGACTTTTCTGCCAAAACAGCATACATTTGTCGGTACTGCTGCAACAATGCACAGACAAAATTCTATGGAAGTTTATGAAAGTCTGTATCGTGTGGACCCACCATTATACAAAAAAAAAACCCAATGTTGTCAAACGAGAAGTCATGTTTTCGTTGCTCACTCTATTTTGTAAAGGTTTTCACGCAAATACATGATACTCAAAACATGCTGTCTGTAGTCATATAGTTATGTGGCCTTACTACAATTAAAGTCAAAGACAAATCTTTGTCACCTTATCATTAATAAGTATCGCAATATATATCTCATCTATTATACTAAACTCACCTAAGATGTGTGAAGTGCCCCAACTCCGGCGGTACAGTGAAGATGCTGTTATTACTGAGGTCCAACACAGCCAGTTTCTTCATCTTAGCTAGAGCGTCAGAAGACACATTGATCTCGTCTATCTTGTTCTCAGCTGCTAGCAGTATTTCTAGGTTCTCCATGTCGTACACACACCGAGGTATCTTCGTGAATCTAGATGGAAAATATTCAGAATTATACTGTGTGTTTGTAAGGCATATAACAACATATAGCATACAGGAACATAGCTCTTTTTCGCTCAATCATGTAAGATAATTGTGGGGAAATTATGTTGTAATATTTTTGTTTCAATTTTATTAATAAAGAGTGACATCCTGGATAAATATGTAGTTGCCGTTTACCAAACCATCACAATAACCTTAGTTGTAAATTGTATTTTTATTAATCTATCTTTCCTAGAGCAGCGCGTGCGCATGCATTGAATGCTGTAAAATAAGTGAGGTTTGCAAAATATGATATCTATGCGGGTATGATAAACCTAGAGAAAACATATCATAAAATAGAAAAATAAGGCTTTGTAAATCATAATTGCAAATACAATATTTGAATTGGAAAACTGATCATTATGTGGAACCATACTCACTTATTATTAGAAATGACTAGTTCTCTCAAATGTTTCAAGTCGCCTAGTTCGACAGGCAGGTCCATGAGGAGGTTCTTGCCCAGGTCGATGTACTGCAGGTGTCTACAGCTCTTAATTTCCGGAGGAATGCTCGTCAAGTTGTTTGATGACAGCACCAGCGACGTCAACGTATCGCTTAAGTGCACGATACTGTAAGGAAATCAACATTTTACAAACATACATAATGTCAAGCCTTCTTACCATGGGACAGACAAAACTACAGAACACCACCTACTAGAATCTTTACATACTTCTTTTGCGTCGTTTACGAACATACATCAGAAGGGCAATTCGAAGAACTTTCAGTTTAATCTCAGTCTCTATCTTCAAATTACCTCGAGTTTCCCTACATTTTTCACAAGTTTTTGACATTTGATTGTCGCCAAGGAGAGACTGCTATAAGATTTTGAACGTTTATAGTTACGAGAATTGGGGCCGGTTGCGAGTACTACGCACCTAACCTTACTGAAGAACATCACCAATAAGGTCATTATATGTCTTTCTAGGGCCGTTCCCTCCCGGCGTATATGCTCACAACTGCCTACTACAATACCTTTTGTTGTCGCCTTCCAATCATCCTCTTAACATTACCTAACCATCTAAGCATACTGTTTTCTAATTTTATTGATATATTAATGATATTTTGTATTATCGTCATCATTTCAGCAGAAAGACCTTTACTGCTGGACTTAGGTCTCCCCAAGCGTCGCCACATCCACCGATCCTGTGCTTCTCACATTCAGCGGAATTCCATGACGATCACCAGGTCATGTGTCCACCTTTTTAGAAACCTACCACATATTGGATGATTCACCTTCAGATTCTGGAATAACGACCGCTTACTGAAATGAGCAGCGTCAATATTTTGTTTAGACCAAAAAATTCTGAGTGTTCATGGACCGCGTTATGGACATTTAATATCGGCTTGTTTCAAAAATTATATTGTTGTTAGGGCGGCACGCAGCTATTCATACCTTAAATCATTCATTTATTGACAGACAACACACAGCCGAAATTGCTGTGTCATGTTTTTTATTCATCCTTCAAATTGGTTAAAAAAGGGATAAAAATTCGCATGGAACTCTCGAAATTTTACATACATACATAAAATCATACCTACTTACCTTGGGGGTACAGAGCGCCACCTTCAACGATCCTTACATACTCCTTTTACGTTCATACATCTGGTCAAACACGCGTGCCGTTTATAGCTTAGATACTTTCTGTACCGGTGGTACGTTCCCGTGGGATACCTTCCGGCCTCCACGCGGCCGATGCTTCGGGAAAAAGCGAATTTAAAATATGCTAAAGTTCTTTTTTAAAGGCTTGTAAAAGTCCCGGCCACAGCAGGCGCGAGTTTGCGGCCGGCGAGCAATGGGTAGCTTTCTGCCCGGTAAGGAGCAGGCTCAGGTCGACGGCGCGTTGTGTTCCACGCGCGCCTTAAAGAGAATATATCTTCTTATATCTTCTTCTTAGGATAACCAACACACCGTTATCTGGTCCCAAACTAGGCAGAGCCTGTACTATGGGAAGTCTGCTGACTTCTCTTTAAAGCGCGTACTAAAGGGGTCTGATAGGACCGATGCCTGCCAGGGTCGCGAGATCTGTTCGAAAGAGTTACCGTGACCCTGGCATATAGGCAGCTGAAGGAACACGGGTGGGTTTTAGTCAGTAAAAGTCTGACACGCCCTCCTGCTCCGCCTAGACCGAGAGACGTCATTTGATGATTTCCCACCCACAAGAAAAAGGCTTGTATAGCTTGGCAAAAAAGAGTCTGTCGTGGTAACCATTGGAACTAAAATATTTTTTTGGTGGCAACACTGCTTTGTTTATCATCAACAAGTAACTAATCTGTCATTGTGTTAGGTTCCCAGTTGTATTTTACTTATTTCTAATTAACTATCAATTATTAATGCTTTTGAACATATAAAAAATGAATAAAACAATAAGGAGTAGTGGTGTGAGCTGTGATATACTAAGTTTTCGTAAGAAATTTGGCGGAATCTGAAGCGGAACAAATTTTGTCTCCGATTGACAATGTTTACGAAAGAACTGCCGACATGACAGGTATTTATCCAAGAAATTTATCTTTTATTCAATGCCAGTCATTGTTTTTCCTTTCTAATACTAAGTTTTATCGGTATTATAAGTTTCAAGCCATTTTATTGTTTTATTTACTAATAGATTATTGAGGTTATGTTTTCTAGTTTGACAAATCGCGTGTACGTTAACTCTTGATGTTTGATACTTGAAATTGAAAAATGTACCTACATGGAATTAATATGATTGTCTTTATGTTTTTTTCAAGGTAAATCTCACAGTACAATTAGAGAAATTGTTAATGAAGGTAAAAAAAATTAAGGATTTTTTCTACACCTGGAGGAACACCAAAACAGTTGGCGGAAGAAAGAATTAGACGATTTTGATCTGTGTGCAATTAGACAAAAAGTTCAACACTATAACGAAACCGGCAAGTATTTTTTTTTTTTTGTTAATCGCATACCACAGTAATAAAAGTATAATTTATATTTATTATTTTTCAGGTGCCTATTCTACGTAATATACCTATAGTTTGAGGAGACAGGTTGTAATGGGAGCCGTAAACGTGTAAGAAAGATTTTTACAATATTTAGATTTCATAAATAAGAAATGTAAAACTGACACATCAGTGTTAATGGAAAAAATCTATCATAGCACTGAAAAGGAATAGAAGAATGATGTTATGTCACGTTTTTCTTTTTAAATAAAATCTAAATTTTAGCGTGTTATTTCATTTTCATTGTCATGTGAATAGTGATAATGTTATGTACCCCACATAGACATACCTGACACCTTCATTAGTCAACTGTTCAAGTTTATTCGATATTGCCCGTACCTTTCGAATGCGACATGTTATAGGTACTCTCTGACTTCCGATTAGTTTCCGACAGTAAGCAGCTGTAAGTCGCCTTCTTGTTGACTATAAACTGTCAGCATTAAAAGGACTCGTTCAGTATCATTCATGTTAAATTTGATACAGGCATACCAACCATCGAATGGTTGTGAATACCCTAGATGGTGGCCGCAAATGCGATTGCTGAACATTATCCCCTTTATTCATAAACGTTGTTTAAAGTTAAGTAATGATTAGCTGCTGTTTAACCATACATTTTTGACGTTTAAACGTCTCTTAACTTTAATCAACGTTTATGAATAAAGGGGATAGTCTTGTGTATCGGGTTCAATCGGCAATCCCTGAGTGTAATTTAATTAATTTTTAAACTGAATAAGTTTGCATTATGTTATTATGATGGCACTCTTAGATAGAAGGTTATTCTAGCGAAATAATGCGAAATCTACTAAATACAATGAGACTGTGTGCCTATTAAGTCTTGAAATCTTGACTGATGAGAATTTCCGGAAACTCGTGTTTGTGGATTAAAACAACAAGTATCTTATCACTTTTAGTCCTAGTATACAGGGTGGCCATACCTGCTAAGCAGGCGCCCTCATTTTTTCCAGACTATTTTTTGCCAAGCTGTAAAACTAGTACTAACCCGGCTGGTATCGCATCCAGCTTGTTCTTGGAGATGTCGACGGTGTGCACGTCCACTTCGGCGGCCGCAGTGAACACGTGTTCCGGCACGTGCGACAGCTCGCGGCACGGCATCATCAGCGCCTGGCATTTCTTTAGTGTGTACCTAGGTTAAAGAGGAGGTGGAGATACAAAATAGTATTAGTTAGGTGGAGATACGGAATAAATTAGTATAAAAATATTTTTTTTAAGAGCGTGCTTGTTAGTGTTTTTTTTTTACCTATTATTTATTTTCTATTTTTTGGGTGTTTCGAAATTTGTTACATATGTCAGCGTAGTTTTCGAAGACAGTTTTTTTGGCTATCATGGTAACCCCGGCAAGGATAATGGCACAAATTTATAAAATTATTGTGTTGTCATCGGTCCTTGATAAGTATGCTAAATTTCGAATTAATCCGACGTTTTAAAGGAGTCAAAATCATGTAATTCATCATTCAAATCATCTTAAGAAGTGACTAAAATGGATTTCAGAAGCATCGTAATAAAATCTATGATATCCGATAGAAATTGTAGAGGAGTTTGTTGCATCCCACCCTATACCAAAACATTCAGCATTCAGGGAGTTGTGATGAATGTGCAAATGAGTTATGTTTCCACATTTTTGTAAATGGCTAGGATAAGGATATCTAGAAAATATGTACAATAATTATAATTTAACTACAATAAATCATTATTTTATTTATAGTAAAAATAACAACCTAAATTAGTATTATACTCACTTATCAGGCCACTCGTCAGGTGTGAACCTGGTTTCGCTGACGACCTCCTCGGTGATGCGATCTCGTAGGAACTTCATCATGCGATCGGTGCCGCCCCGGATGACGTCCTGTCGCACGAACGACAGTTTGTTGCCTTCCATGTTGATGCTCTGCAACTGGGATAACAGGCCTAGGTTTCTGGGTAGCCTACAAAAGAATACTAAGTTTTATTTTTGTTTATATAAGTTTTGTGTTGGTACAAAAGACCTAATTTCTTCCCGTGGGTGTCGTAAAAGGCGACTAAGGGACTTACTAGAGAATGGGCAGCAGCGTTCCCTATGCATTTTACTACCATACTGCGATCGCCAAACCGCCTGCCAAGCGTGGCGATTATGGCAAAGCCCCCCAAATTGGGGGAGGCCTAAGTCCAGCAGTGGACGTCTTACGGCTGAAACGACGACAAAAGACCTCAATGTTTCTTTAAATGGTAACCCCACCCATATATTTTTTTTTTTTATTATATTTGAACTGGCAAATCGTACTTATTAATTGACTAGCAAATTGGTCCGGATTCGGTCGGTTAAATATAAATGTAGCCTATGCATAATCAGCCTATAATGTTTTCACTGTTGGCACACAGGCCGCCTCCTCTCGGTGAGAGAATGGGCCGTAATAAACCACGTTTTGACATCATATAAGTGGTGATGAAATTATTTACAAAAAGTAAAGCGCCTGCCTGGGTTCGAACCTACGACCTACAACGTAAATCGGGGCCGATACCCTACTCTAAAGTGTATGACATCTATTTGGAGTACTAAGTGTATTCAAACTAATAAAAGGGTATACACTACATAAATACGAAAAACTTTATTCCGACAGTCACAAATACGAATTTCAAAATACCGATTTTCATAATTCCGAATGATTCAAAATTCCGAATATAACAACTCCGACTTATCATTGCTCCTATTTTTATAATTCCTAAATTTCAATATTCCTAACGTTTATAATTACTATTCTCAAAATACCGAGTTTCAGTAGATCGAACAACAAAAAGTTCGACTTAATGATAATTAGAAACATCAAAAATACGAATTCCGATTATTAAAATACCGATTAATACAATTCCGAAATAAAAACGCTTTGTAAAACCGAATAGCAAGACAAATAAACACATAATTACTCGTCAGAGAGAAGTATAATATTATGTTTAGTATGAGGAGGTATAATGAACAAACATACAAGCAAGCATGCAGCATGCAAGCAGGCATGCAGCGTGCAAGCAGATATGCAGCATGCAAGCAGGCATGCAGCGTGCAAGCAGATACACAGCATGCAAGCAGGCATGCAGCGTGCAAGCAGGCATGCAGCGTGCAAGCAGATATGCAGCATGCAAGCAGGCATGCAGCGTGCAAGCAGATACGCAGCATACAAGTAGGCATGCAACATGCAAGCAGGCATGCAGCATGCAAGCAGGCATGCAGCATGCAAGCAGGCATGCAGCATGCAAACAGGCAAGCAGTAAGCAAGCAGGCATGCAGCAAGCATTGTTTCTGTCACGGCTCCGGCGCTGCGGGGTTTGGGCGGCCCCACGCGTGCTTATCGTCGCAGATGGTTTTAACGCTCACCACCGCAGCTTCGGCTTGCTGGCCGGTGCGGCCAGCCTCAGCAGCGGCGGCGGGCCTTTAAACCACCTGCTCTGCAGCTCGTGGGCCGCCCCACCCCTTCGCGCCTACGCGGGTTTACGCGGCGACAAGACTGCGTGTAGTCGGTTTTGCAGCGATTCGTTTCTGTCACTAAATTTTGTAGCACAACATGTTGACTTTTAGTTTATTCCGATTTTGCATTTGCATAGCATTTGATTCTTCGAACGTATGAAAATCTGAAAACTAACAAATCGTATTTACGCCTTTCGGTAAAATAAATTTCGTGATTTTTAATAATAGACATTATAATTCTTATGTATTATGAAATTCGGACTTTTGAAAATCGAAACATCGAAATTCGGAATAAAATATTTCGGAGTATTTGGGTGTTCCCTAATAAAAGCGGGGGTATTAACTGTTCAAGCCATTATATAATGTACAAAAGACCCAACGGGGGTATTAATCCATTGCGAGGATCGTCTGGAGGACACGGTGGAGCATACGGTGGAGGTGTGCCCTGCCTGGGCGGAGCACCGCAGTGTCCTCGTGGAGGCGATCGGCGGCGGCGACCTCTCGCGTCCGGCCCTGGTGCGAGCCATGGTACGGAGCGAGAGGGAATGGGAAGCCGTCACCTCCTTCTGCGAAGCAGTAATGCTCGCGAAGGAGGAGGCGGGGCGCGTGAGGGAGTGGCAGTCTCTGCGCCCTCACGTCCCTAGCCGCCGCAGGAGGAGACGCCCCGGGCGTCGGGAGTCGATTGCGGACTCCCGGCCACCGTAGGCGCGAGCTTGCGGGTGGCGAGCAATGGGTAGCTCGCCGCCCGGTAAGGACCAGGCTCGGGTCGACGGCGCGTAGTGTTCCACGCGCGCCTCAAAGAGATGTCAGCACCAGTGAAGGGGTCTACTAGGACCGATGCCTGCCGGGGTCGCGTGATTGTTCGAAAGAGATACCGTGACCCTGGCACATGGGCAACTGATGGAACACGGGTGGGTTTTAGTCAGTAAAAGTCTGACACGCCCTCCCGCTCCGCCCAGAGCGGGAGAAGTCATTTGATGATTTCCCATCCTGAAAAAAAAAAAAAAAACGGGGGTATTAATCGTAGTGTTCGGGGTTGGGGTGAGATTGAGATAAACTAAGATTGAAGATTATAAAGATAACTATATTTCAGTCATACAAATGGGATAAAAATTAAAACTAATGAGGTGAATAGGATGAGATTGAGTCGCGCCCGATATGATGTCCGAAACGTACTGACTGTTTTACTTAGATTAATAATTATACATAAAATATTCAAGTCATACAGCGCGGTGTCGCAATTACGCTGACATGTTCATTATTGTTCGGTGATTGACCCGAACATGCTCCCGAGGGAGAAAAAGGTGGGGTTAGTAAATAGGTATAGTTAAATGGGTAATGCACTTAATATTAACAAGGTGAAAACAATATTCAAATAGTTCTAAAATAATAATGTAGGGTTAGTTATGTTAAAAGATGAGATTAAAGTAACATTACAAATTAAACGGAATCGCTACAGTGTAAATCAGGAAGAGAAAACACACGAAAGATTGGTGAAGAACCTCTATCTTCACTTTTTTGTAGGCACTCACTAGATAGAGCTAGTCGTTCAGAATCACTTTTCACTGATTTGCTACTAGACTGCCCTTTTTCCCTAATTTCACTACACTTAAACACAACACTTTCCGTAATGGTGTGTGGAGATGGCAACGCAGTCGTCGCAGAGGCTGTTGACCGCTCTGTAGAAGTGGAACGATTTCTTTTACGTTGCCTTTGTCGCCAACATTTAAAGCCGTAAGCTACTCCCAATAACAGGATTCCCAATATGATGAGATATATAGCAGTATACTGATGGACGTCGTGGTAGGAGATACTGGTGCTCAAAGGTTCACTCTGCTTCATGATCTCAAGACTTCGCTTAATGGCTTCAAATTGCTTGAGGTTGTCTGAGTTATTAGGATTAAACTCATATGAGACTTCTGGCATTGTAATATTTATTATATGATTTATTGGTGATATTTCTGGCGAGATAATCTTTGTCGTCGTACTAATTTTACTAGACAATCTTTTGTTGGAATACACTTAAACACAACACTTTCCGTAATGGTGTGTGGAGATGGCAACGCAGTCGTCGCAGAGGCTGTTGACCGCTCTGTAGAAGTGGAACGATTTCTTTTACGTTGCCTTTGTCGCCAACATTTAAAGCCGTAAGCTACTCCCAATAACAGGATTCCCAATATGATGAGATATATAGCAGTACGTTTCGGACATCATATCGGGCGCGACTCAATCTCATCCTATTCACCTCATTAGTTTTAATTTTTATCCCATTTGTATTACTGAAATATAGTTATCTTTATAATCTTTAATCTTAGTTTATCTCAATCTCACCCCAACCCCGAACATTGGTCCTTCGAGCCGGATCAAGGTTCGAATGTTTAAGTCTACCACCGACACGGAGAATTTGATTAGTGTCTAGTATGGGATTGAGATTAAGAATCTGGCTTTTCTTATTCAAAGGTTCATTATTTCCTAATATAATATCCTCGTATGTATCTGAGCCCGAAAAATTGATCCAGCATCTCCAAATAAGCTCCGACAATTATCCTGTATGCTGGAATATCCTCAATCATCGTTATAATAATAAACGACAGATCTTCACCTCTTATCTTAACAATCTCATGAACATCCCTGCAAACCAGCAACAATCATCAAATCACATAAAACGCATTCACGACACGACGTACGAGAGCGTGAACGCTATCAAGAATCTGGGAGTCGATGTGTCTTCTTGGGATCCTTTCCTAGTATGTATATTGTCTCAAAAACTGGACTCAGATACATACGAGGATTATCTACAAGCCTTAAAATCCCCGCGAGAGTTGCCTGTCTTGGAAGATTTCCTTAATTTCTTGGAAACTAAGTTTATGATGCTGGAAACTTCTCGTAAGAAGCTTGATAATTCCACACATAAATCATCTCCATCTCAATCCAACAACAATAACAAAACATCATTTTCAAAGGGTCCCAATCATAATCGAAATTATAACAATCCTAAAACGAATTACTCAACAAGCCAAGTTTCGCAATCGTCAAAGTCCAAACGCAAAATTAATAATCGCAAGCAATGTCCTATTTGCAATTCCGATGACCATCGAATTCATGCATGTTTAAAATTATTGGAATTGCAACCTAATGAACGTAAAAATGCTATTGCCAACTTGAACCTTTGTATTAATTGTCTACATTATCACGAAGGCAAAAAATGCTTTTCCGAAATAAGGTGCAAGGAATGCAATAAAGAACACAATACCATTTTGCATGAATCTTTTACGTCACACCGATCTGGGTTAAATGCAGCCACGATTACGAAATCGCCAGCCCAGCAGCAAGAAAGTAACACAGTTGCATCGCTTCGTAAGGAACCCTCAGAAATATTGCTTGCCACAGCAATAATTAACGTACAAGCAGCAGATGGATCTTACCAAAAAATGAGAGTTCTTTTAGATCAAGGGTCACAGACATCCATTATTAGGGAAAGCGCAGCTCAGTTGTTAAGACTACCGCGCCGAAAATGTAATGGTTATATCTCTGGAATAGGAAATAAGGAAAACAACTGTAAGGGAATGATTACCATCAAATGTTCGTCGCTGGTTAGCGAATTCACCTTTGAAACGGACGTATATGTAATGAATAAACTCATAAATAACTTACCCAGCTGTACCTTATCTAAGCCAGACTGGCCTACTCTTAACCAAATAACTCTAGCAGATCCCGAATTTTACAAAAGTAGGCCTATTGATATCTTATTAGGGGCAGATATCTATTCCACTATCCTTATGGACGGTATCTGTCGGTCAGAAGGTACGATGCCCATTGCCCAACAAACCCAGTTGGGATGGATCTTAAGCGGCAACTACAAAACGTACCAGTGCAATGTGATCCTAAATAATATTGAAGAGATTCAGCAATTTTGGGAAGTGGAGGACATACATGAAACTCCAGCGATATCAGAAGAAGATCAAAAATGCATCGAGTTTTACCAATCCTCGACCTCTAGAAGGAAAGACGGAAGCTACGTCGTTAAAATACCATTCAAGGAGAATTTTGAGAATAAAATAGGGGAGTCGAAAACAAAATCGATTGCTCAATTTTTCCAAATAGAGCGGAAATTAAGTAAACAACCAGCACTGGCACGTGACTATAAAATGTTTATTTCTGAATACCTAGAACTCGGACATATGACACCCGTTACGTCACACGTACAGCCGGACTGCTACTTATCGCATCATTGCGTCCAACGAGCTGAGTCATTGACTACCAAATTGCGAGTTGTTTTTAATGCCTCGGCTAGAACCTCGAGTGGACACAGCCTCAATGATCTTATGTGCCGAGGACCTAATTTACAACAAGACCTTCAGAGCCTTATCTTAAAATGGAGACAATTTAGGTACGCTTTTACAGCAGATATCGAAAAAATGTTTCGCAAAATCTGGCTACATCCCGATGATCAGAAATATCAGAAAATTATCTGGCGGAATCATCAATCTCAACCTTTAAAAGAATACCAGTTAGCGACAGTCACATATGGCACAAAAGCCGCACCCTTCTTAGCCATGATGACATTGAAGCAACTGGCCATCGATGAAAAGCCAAGCTATCCACAAAGTTGCGCTCCTGACATCTTAGAACACTCGTTTTACATGGATGATCTCATGCATGGTGAACATTCAGCGAGAGCAGCTATACTTCTCAAAGCAGAGATGATCAACCTCCTCAAATCTGGCGGGTTTAATCTCAGAAAATGGCGATCTAACTTGCCGGAAATAATAGACAGTTCAGATGAACTGCAGAAGGAAGACTTTGACTTTAAGCAACCGGAGTCAACCAAAACTTTAGGTCTTAGGTGGGAACCAAAAAATGATCAATTCATCTTTCATCCCATAGAATTTACCACTAATGACATCCTTACAAAAAGACAATTCCTATCTCAAATATCTAAAATTTTTGACCCTTTGGGCTGGCTAGCACCAGTCACAATAAAACTTAAGATCTTGTTCCAAGAATTATGGAAATCAGACCTGGGTTGGGACCACCCTGTCCCTCATGAAATCGCGTTGGAGTGGAATAATATTAAAGTCGATCTATCTCAAATATCTCGATTAAAAATACCACGTTGGATTCAAACCCAGGAAAAGGATATCATCGAACTCCATGGATTTTGTGACGCCAGCACAAAAGCATACGCTTGCGTCGTGTATTGCAAAATACAGAGAGAAAATGAAACTCACGTGACCCTTATTGCAGGGAAATCAAAA
Source organism: Aporophyla lueneburgensis (assembly GCA_932294355.1). Lineage (NCBI taxonomy): Eukaryota > Metazoa > Arthropoda > Insecta > Lepidoptera > Noctuidae > Aporophyla > Aporophyla lueneburgensis. The sequence goes on along the minus strand of OW028746.1, from coordinate 10,286,607 downwards.
GTAACACCGCTGAAGAAACCACAATCGATCCCGCGATTAGAACTATGCGGCTCTCTCTTATTAGCAAAACTTATGCGAAAAATCATATTATCCCTATCGAACTACAAGGTGCATGTTTATGGTTGGACTGACTCAACGGCTGTTCTAGGTTGGTTAAGTGGCGAACCGGAGAAATGGAAACCCTTTGTTGCGAATCGAGTAAGGATTCACTCACACTGAAATAATCCCTAAAGGTAAATGGAATTACGTGGAATCCAAAGAAAACCCCGCAGATTGCGCAAGCCGCAGTTTAACTGCTGCGCAATTAGCCAATCACTCGCTGTGGTGGCAAGGTCCCGACTGGTTACCGCAATATAAGCCAAAGGAATCTCATGAGATGCCGATTTATACGAGTGATACTAGCGAAGAACTCAGAAAGAAAAAGGAAGTAAATACGGTCATTGTTAACCCCGAAAATTTAATAATTAATCAACTATTAGCAAAATATAGCACTTTAAGGAAAGTTACTCGAGTATTAGCTTACATCAACAAGTTCATCGACATTATTGTTTACAAGAAAGAACGCACGTGTTTTCTTACTCTGCGAAATATAAAGACAGCTAGAGAAATGTTAATTAAGCACGTCCAAAACGAATATTTCGACGAAGAAATATCCGGCTCGAAGGACCAATGTTCGGGGTTGGGGTGAGATTGAGATAAACTAAGATTGAAGATTATAAAGATAACTATATTTCAGTAATACAAATGGGATAAAAATTAAAACTAATGAGGTGAATAGGATGAGATTGAGTCGCGCCCGATATGATGTCCGAAACGTACTGACTGTTTTACTTAGATTAATAATTATACATAAAATATTCAAGTCATACAGCGCGGTGTCGCAATTACGCTGACATGTTCATTATTGTTCGGTGATTGACCCGAACACGTAGTATTCAATCCATTATACAAGATTTGTTTTGAACCTTCAAAACATTTCAGGAGGTTGTTATGATACTCGCAAATAATAGTATAGCAATACCAAGTCAATAATCAATAATACTTATTATTTTAGATTTTTCAATTTTATTGTTTTTCAGAATAACTCTCTTAATAACCCTGTTCAAAAAATCTATGAAAGAAATGTCGGTTGCGTTTGTTTGTGTGTGAAAGCGCAGTTTAAGTCCTTAAACTGCGCTTTCACACACAAACAAACGCAACCGACATTTCCCCCTTTTTTGATAAACGCGGCCAGTCTGTACGTGTCCACGTACAGACTGGCCGCGTTTTAAAAAAAGGGATTTCACACTTACCGATTTCCGTAAATAAGAATATATCGTCCCTTTATTGGTAAAACCGATTATCTGCACTTTTTTTCAAAAATGAGTTATTTACACCAAGCTACTCAACTTTTTGAGCTCTATGTACTGGTAAAACCGATATTTCGATACGATGCATAGTTTTCGAGATAGATAGGCAAAAAAACAATTATATTACAAGCTTTTAAGTAACATCTGCATTCAATAACAGCTAAAGTCTTATACCTGTACGATTTTTTGGAAGCCTTGCAATCAAAAACACATTCCGTTTCATATCTTATTTTAGTTGCAATTTACTTACATTCTGAACACACTGTAGCATTGTACTAATACAAATTAAAATACTTTAAATGGTTCTGATACTGCTGAATTATATTTAGAATCTTACACATTAAAAAGAGAGTAAGTAGTTCTACTTGCTTTTAACAGAACATAATCCTTCGCACTTGTGCAGATTTTAATTCAATTAAAAGAGATTATGCATCTTTATTTGTTTTTTTCCTCAACATCACTTTAATAGTAATTTAGGTACAGACGCCACCAGGTCAAGCTACCTGAAACTGTCAATTTTTCCCAATGAACCTTGAACCTAATGCTCTAGAAATAAAGTCGAAAATCTATCAAAGAAATCTGACAGATTTTAGTAGCTTGATGTGTTGGCGTCTGTACATAAGTTGTGCAACAAACATTTTTCTTTTTTATCTGCAAAATGTTCATACAAGGAACTACAACAGGCTTGGTCATTGTTATTTTTATAATTACAAAAATACCAAAAAATCATTATTTACATGAAAGTAAAAAACTGAATAAAGTAGAAAAATATCACTAGTTTACAAAATATAACTTTTTTATACTCCAAAAAAATGTATGTAGGTATATAAATATATTTTCAACACACTTGCTCGTAAAGTGAGCCTTATTATATCGTTCTTAGGGCCATAAACCGAACTATAACATACACGTGCATAATAATATTACACACTAGTGCATAATAGAATGATCCCTACAAAGTTAAGTTAGTACCTAACTGCAAATTATATGCGAGTAAGAAGAGCATTTTCAATTTAACCGGGTAATACAGTTTTTTTTTTTTTTTTGTAACAACAAAGAGGTTTTTTGCCACCGAAAATCTATTTACATTTTTGAAATAAATAAATGTGTCCCTAATTAAGACGAAAAAACATTTATTATTATCAAATTATTTATAATTCACAATAATTTCTTATAAAATATTTGCATTTTATCACAAAAATTATCATTTTGAAGTAGGCTGTATGGCTGTAATCAATCAACTTACATTTGGCGCGTGCAAAAAAAAAAAAAATTGCGCGCCATTTCCCAATTTTCCCCTAATTTTCATATTTTGTTTGTATCGCATTTGTTGCTGTGTGGTAAATAATTATAAAAATGTCAGGTTTTAGTACAGAAGATGAACAATTGATTGATTTAACCCCGCCAGAAATACTAAATGCAGCACAAAATGCAAACGAAAGCCTAATACCTGCAAAATCTAGAGAAAAGTATTTAGCTGCTTACGATAGTTTCCTCCAATGGAAGAGCAACAAAAAAACCCAGTCATTTTCTGAAAATGTGTTTTTGGCGTATTTCTCTGAACTCGCCAATACATACAAACCTAGCTCCCTGTGGTGCATCTATTCCATGTTAAGAAGCATGGTTAAGCTCAAACATGGTGTTGATATCAAAACGTACTGTAACCTAATGGCATTTTTGAAGAGACGCTCGGATGGATATATTGGTCGGAAATCTAAAGTTTTGTCACCAGCCGACGTTGAAAAGTTTTTGAATGAGGCTCCGGATAGTCAGTATCTAGCAACAAAGGTACGTTTCATATTTTTAATCGAAACGAATCTACAATATACAAGTGTGTAACTTTAGCATAATTTCTTAGAACTAATTAATTGATTTCTTTGCAGGTTGCCTTAATATTCGGTGTTACTGGTGCTTGTAGACGACAAGAGCTGTACAATATTACAACAAAAGATGTAGAAATCCACGGAGATATGCTTCTTGTCAAAATTACCCAGACTAAAACCAAGATTCCACGATCTTTTACAATCCAAGGAACGTTTCGTGAAATAATGAAAAAATACCAAGATCTCCGTTCAACAAAAACAAAGAATGACCGCTTTTTCCAAAACTTTCAGAAAGGAAAATGTACTGCACAAACAATCGGTATTAACAAATTTGGTAATATGCCAAGAGAAATAGCGAAGTATTTAGGTTTGCCTGAGGCCGATTTTTACACTGGACACAGTTTTAGAAGAACGTCGGCTACAATGTTGGCTGATTCGGGGGCTGATATACTAACTTTGAAGCGACATGGTGGATGGCGTTCTGACGCAATCGCTGAATCGTACATAGAAGACTCAATCATAACAAAGCAAAAATCAATGACAAAATAACGCAAGCCATTAATTTGGAGCCAAAGGCAAAAAAGTTTTGCCCCGAACCACAACCATGTACATCTACTAGCGTGAGTTATTTGGTGCCCTCTCCTTCCAGTAATTTGTATGATTTACCTTTGTCGCCGACATTTACACAAGAAGTAAATGAAGGTACTAAAGAAGTGGCAAGTACCAATGTAACACAAACTGTGAAATTGCCATCAAAAACAATCCAATATCGTTTTGAAAATTGTACATTCACCAATTGTTTTAATAATTAAACGATTTATGCAATACATATTTGTTTTTTCCTCGCAAGTGTGTTGAAAAACGTCGTATGATACACGTGTGTATTGATGATTACCGTCCTCGACTCTCTTAAGACCCTCACCTGACGGCTCGGGTCTCAATGGCGCCTCAGCGGTAATCACCAACATTACACACTTGTACCATAATGTACTATTACCTATCTTCCTTTAACCTAAAAGTGCAAGCAGAAATATTTTACCACGTCACAATGTCTTTCTGCAGTCAATTGTTTTTTGTAACCTAACATGGTGACCACAGTTTATTGTTTATTCGTTCGCTTCAAACGACAATTTTCAATATATGAGAGTAAACATGTGATTAGAGATTCATTTTCTGTACTCCCAGGTTTTTCCCTAAAAACTTAGGAAGTATGAGTGGCGAACAAGGGGAAAATTTCCACCAAGATTTAAAGGTTTTTGAAGAACTACATAAAGGATTTTGGGATGAAAACATGTTAGGGGATTACTGTTGGGCCATTATAAGAGTAACTGCAACAAATAATTATAAAAAAGAAGGCAAAAATAATTTTTTTTTTTTTAGTCATCATCATCATAATTTCAGCCGAAAGACGTCCACTGCTGGACATAGGCCTCCCCCAAGCACCGCCACTTCGACCTGTTCTGTGCCTCCTGCATCCAACGCATTCCTGCGGCCTTCACGAGGTCATCGGTCCATCTTGTGGGAGGCCTTCCAACGCTCCGTCTTCCAGTGCGTGGTCGCCACTCCAGAACCTTCCGGCCCCATCGGCCATCCGTTCTGCGAGCAATGTGCCCTGCCCACTGCCACTTAAGTTTGGCAATTCTTCGGGCTATGTCGGTAACCTTGGTTCTCCTACGGATCTCTTCATTTCTGATTCGATCGCGTAGGGAAACTCTAAGCATAGCCCTCTCCATTGCTCTTTGGGTGACTTGGAGCCTTCTTATGAGGCCCATTGTGAGCGACCACATCTCAGTGCCATATGTCATCACTGGCAACACACACTGGTCAAAGATTTTTGTCTTCAGACACTGTGGTAAGTGGGACGAGAAGATATTGCGTAGCTTCCCGAACGCTGCCCAGCCGAGTCGGATTCGACGATTGACCTCTTTTTCGAAGCTGGACCTACCTAACTGGACAGTCTGTCCTAGGTACACATATTCCTCCACAACTCCGAGTGTAGCGCCTCCAATCTTCATTGGAGTGGGTATCACACGAGCCAATGCTCGTGAAGAATGAACATGGACAAGACAAAGGTCATGTCCAATGACATGACATTTGTCTTGTCCATGTTCATTCTAAGACCCACTCTTTTGGAAGCTCTACTGAGGTCATCGAGCATTGTACTGAGGTCCTCCATAGTCTCAGCCATGACTACTATGTCGTCGGCAAATCGAAGATGAGTGATGTACTCACCATTGATGTAGATGCCAGCCCCTTTCCAGTCCAAAACCTTGAAGACATCCTCCAGTGCAGCGGTGAACAGTTTCGGAGAGTTTACGTCTCCCTGTCTCACCCCTCGCTGCAGAAGGATACGTTTCGAGGCTTTGTCCTGGAGCCGGACTGACATAGTGGCGCTATAATACAAACACTTCAGCACCTTGATGTACCGATAGTCAATCTTGTACCGTTGAAGAGACTGCAATACAGCCCAGGTCTCGATCGAATCGAAGGCTTTTTCGTAATCCACAAACGCTAAGCAGAGAGGCAGGTTATCGGTATCGGGTATCGGTTCGGTCTTCTGTATAACCTGCCGCAGCGTATGTATGTGGTCCACGGTGCTAAAGCCTTTACGGAATCCAGCTTGTTCGGGAGGCTGGAAGTCGTCAAACCTGCGCGCGAGACGATTCGTGATGACTCTTGAAAACAGCTTGTAGACAGAACAATTGTATGATAGACCTCTTCCAATAACAGAAGCTATAAAAAAAGATCTCATTAATCTATGTGAGAAGGGGGTTATACCAGATTACCATGGATGGTACAGAAGTTTGCTTGTAGATAGGGATCGCGTTGAACGCGTACCTGATGTGGCCGCCTCTGAAGAGTCTCAATCCGAGTCATCTGTGGACTCATCAGCTGATGCATGAAATATACATTATTTTAGTTTTAGATTTGTAAACTTAGATAAAAATAAAAAAAATACTAATAAAGTTGATTACTTCCTAATATATAATCCTAATTATTTTTCTACTTTATTCAGTTTTTACTTTCATGTAAATGATGATTTTTTGGTATTTTTGTAACTATAAAAATAACAATGACCAAGCCTGCTGTAGTTCCTTGTATGAACATATTGCAGATAAAAAAATAAAAAGTTTATTGCACAACTTATGTAAATTACTAGTAACCTATGTTTGGAGGTACCTTTTAAGCACCTTTTAAGCAGATAGTCTACCACAATTCTTAATTTTACTCAAGTAAAACCAATTATCATTTTTTAAATTTCAATTTGTAGAACTGAAACATTCTACAAATTGAAATTTAAAAAATGATAATTGTTTATGATAAGTGTTTTTTTACAGTTGTTTTTGGTACCTTATTATTTAATATTACTCGAAAGGTTACGGTGAACCTATAAGCTCCAAGTGATTTTTATTAATGATATATATGCTTATGTCGTTAATCAAGAAAAACCAACTAAATGACCTCCCTGAAGATAGTTTTTGGCATTTTTTCAAGCATTATCAATGAAGTACTTCTATTTTTATGATTTACAAACATACTTTATTAATTTTTTCATTATAATTACATTATTGCAGGTAAGATAGATGTAATTTAGTTACATAATTTTTCTGTCAAACTTTTAAATCATCATTGCCACAAGTTTAGTTTTCGGTAGATAATTGGTTTTACCAATAAAGGGACGATATATAAGAATTAAAAGAAAAATACCTGCCCATTTTATTGTTGATTCGGGTTGAGAATCACTAACATAATTACCTCCTAAAATTTTTTGCAAATCCAAAACTGCACCTTGTATTTGCATTTGTAAAGATTCTGTTGGCCTATATTAACATAGACTATTTACCATAAGGCATACTCACTTATTCAAGTTGTTATTGGTGAGCTCAAGCCTTTTTAAATTCTGCAACAGTGATATGTTTTCGGGCAACACTTCCACTTTGTTGTCCCTAATGTTCAACACACTCAAGTGCTGCATATGGTCACAAAACTCTTCTGTAATTTCCTGAAACAATAAAACAGATGGAAAATGAAGTTGTTGTAATGATTTTTATTGAATACGTTATAAGCCTTCTTGAAATCTTGAAGACTGTTTTATAGTCATTGATACAAGTACAAAATCAAAAGTCATTTATTCAAATTAAGCTGAGGATCAGCACTTTTCGAACGTAAATTACAAAAGAGTGTCCCCCAAAACGCCCACCCTTCACCTACTCAAGGTAAACAAAAGTTAGGGCAAATCCTTATTATTGCAGCAACAAGTCTTTTTTTGGCAACATTACATACAGTATGCGAGGGATTTTTTCCCGAAAACACAAAACTGTGTTCCCTGCAATAATGTTGCACTACTTTTGCTAACGGCGTAAAGACGACTTTATAGATTAGAATAAATAATCCTAGTTACCTTTATAAAATTATTAGCAATATATAATTCTTTGAGGGCGCAACACCCATAAAAGTCGGGTAGTGCTTCAATGTCGTTATGATTCGCGTCCAATATTTCCATTTTTCTCAGCTCTCCTAATGGTGGTAGGTTCTTTAGGCTATTGTTGCTGATATTCATTTTCTTCAAATCTGTAAGAATTTTAGAAATACTTATGTTGTTCTTTGGTCAAGTTGGAAGTAATTGTAATGATCTGGTTCTAGTATTGCCTAGGCAACTTTTACCAACAAAAAATCTGTTTCTTGACTTTACTGAATCACAAAATTAACTCACAACACTGTTTTTTATTTTCTTGCTACAACAAACATAAAAGGAAAGTCGATGTCAAGATCAAATCGAAGTAATATTTAAAGAAAAAAGATGAATTTATGTATGTTTGTTTGTAACGCTTTCACATGAAATCGGCTGAACAGATTTGGATAGACCATGACCTGGAGTAAGATATAGGAATTTTATCCCGATATTCCCACGGGATCGGAGCTCATGCGGGTGAAGCCACGGGATGCGGCTAGTCCACAGTAAGATGAGTCACATAAGGCTAAGAAAACTAAACAAAAGTGGTTCGTTTTTAAGTTAGCTTCGGAAAAATAATTAGACACATAGTTTCGTAGAATTTCCACAGTCGCATGAGTTTAATTATTTCGGTGAAGTAGAGCAAATAGTTACATTCGTGATAAGAGTTGATTACATAAACATATTTCGTTTGTTTTTTGAGATGGATTAACTTTTAAATGTTAAGTCAATATGACAGTTGCATTTTCACCCTCGTCGTTATCTCTGACTAAAGACGTCCACGACTGGGTTTATATATACCTTTGCCAAAGATTTCATTATTTGCAATGACTGTTTCCCAGTACATAATTCAAATCACACTTATAGTAAGTTATCTTCATAACACTGTGGTGATGTAGCAAGAACCCACCAACCACTTTACTTAATACATGCTTAAGTCAACCTTAATAACTTAACTGGTAAGTTGATTTCTGAATGTCAAAAAATAAATAACTTTTTGTTAGTAATATTTAAGATGCATTGGATTTTGAACTGTGTGACTTTGAAATAAGGTTTACATTCCTGTATACAAAATACAATACAACAGGTGACCCACAATTTTAAGACTTAATGTGTATAATTATGGTGATCTGCATAATATTATCATAATCATAAAATTATTTTATACAATAATACTTTTCGTACCCTCATTTTTAACAACTTATCAACATTACTAGTTATAAAGATATGAACATGTATTTCAACTGATATTACTGTAGGGTTTATATGAATGAAGTCTTTATATAATATTTACCTCGAAGGTTAACAATATCTGGGGGTAGCTCTTGAAGGTCATTGTGCGATAGATTAATTTCCACTAACCGTACCAAGTACCCCATCCCTGGAGGTAACTTGGTCAATTTGTTGTGCGATAAGTCCTGGGAAATAAAATAATTAAGATTATTAATGTATGCTACAAATCTAAATTTAGAGTTTAGGCAATATTGTTGCTAAGCAACAAAGCTCTACAAAAAACGGGTTTGGTTAATTTATTAAGAGCATAGTTATTTACTGACCCTGTAGTACTACAAGGGACTCCAATCCTGTACCTATTTTTTATTTTATTATAACAGCCCGTATTGGAGCTATAGTTTTCAGTTCTGAGCCTCTGTGTTACAAAAGCCTCTTCCATCTATAGTCTACTGTGATTTAAAACCTCAAAAATATTCAAACATTAATTGATGATAATGATTCTATTTTTGTTTCTTACCAAAAAGTTCAACATAACAAGATCTCCAAAATCTGGTTCTATTTTCGAAAGTTCATTGTGAGATATATTCAGCCAGCGCAACTCTGTCAGCTTGTAGAATTCTTTGGGTAGTGTTACCAGTCTATTATGAGACAAACTCAGGTTCATAAGACTCTTTAGTTCCCCAAATTCTGGTGGTAGACTTGATATGGCATTATTGTGAAGCTGGAAACATAAACATAATACCGTTTTATTGAGTAGGTATGAATAAACACAATATGGAAACATTCAGCACAAGAATCAATTAAATATAATGGATTCTGACTTAATAAAATATTCTAATAGGCTAACAAATATAAATGAAATAATTTGCTTCAGAAACCTCGAATTATATAATTTCCATTACATCTACATGAAAGATTTATTCAACCTGCGTGGATCTAAAATTTTATGAGGATTTCTTAATTGGTTCTATGAAGGGGCAAGTATGATAAGTTTTGCTCTTAATACATGTCTGAGCAAAAATTAACATAATGATATAAAAAGCAGTAAAGTGTCAGTTGTCCTGCTCACCTTGAGGTTCACTAGGTGTTGCAGAAACTTGACATTGCCTGATATCACCTTTATAACATTGGAACTGAGGTCAAGTGTCTTTAGTGGCTCTGCTGTCCACCACCGGTTTGAATCATTTCTTGCGAAGTCAACCTCCTTGGTTTCTTCCAAAACCAACTCGTCAATTTTCCATACATTTTCTGGCACTATAACAGCAAACTTCTATGTAGAGTAATTATCAGAAAGAAAGCTTACCTACTTCCTAATGTTTTTAATTACGATTTTCTGAATAGTTTACTAGAGTACTTTTAGCATTTCTATTTAGCTTGATAGTTCTATATTAATACTGCAAATCTGTTTATTTCCTATTTACTATATTATGGATAGTTTTATTATTACACATGAATTAAGTACTCATATGTAAGCAGTTCTTAAATTCTATGATTTAATGCGAAACATTTTTTATAACACTTAATACTGAATAGTTGTATGAATAAGTCGCATAGTTTTATGTAACGTACTCTGTCAATTACAATACATTGTAATAAATAATTCTGTCTCACCTGACCCCAGTCCCCTGTTGCATAAACTGAGTTGTCCGGTCCTCTTCGCAGATTTAATCAAACCGATGGATAATTCACTTTCGTCTGCTTTTTTGTCTTGAAGATGAAACACAGATTTGTTACAAACTTTTATTCGGGATTTAGAATGTGGTCTATTGGACATTTTACTTGTATTGAAGGACTGCGCTGTATTTTATTGCTGACTACTGAAGCGAGCTCATCATTGTTTTTGTTGGAGTCGGACTAAACTTGTGCACACATTGGACCTGTTTTGTTTCTTTTTTTTTCAGCATACACAGATGGACAGCTTTTTACACATTTTTATTAAAACGAATGAAAGTTGGCCAACACAGTAACATTCAAATGTAGTGTTTTACTATCTTGAAAAACATCTTCAATATTCATTCATATACTTTTGAATAGCATGTAGCCTGTGGCAGCAGGTAGCAGGTACTTGAGTTTTTTTTAATATTTGTTTGTTTTTCATGTACACACAGCTTTAGCATTACATGTGACATTACTGAGGACAGATTATAAATATGAACACAGATAAAAATACAAAGTCAAAGGTATAGTTTTTGATTACTTTTATTTTTTTATTAGCCGTTGATGTCCCACTGCTGGGCAAAGGCCTCCTTACTCTCTTTCCACATCTCTCTGTCCAGAGCTGCCAAGGACCAATCTTTATTGAAACAGTCCAGCTTTTCCCGCCATCTCCGTCTGGGCCTGCCACGATATCTTTTGCCATTAAGTAGAACCCATTGGGTCGTAAGTTTGGCCCACAGAGTACAGGTTTGGCCCATTGAATGTCTGGCGTACGGCAGATGTATTCAGCCCATTTCAATTTAAGTGTTGCAACTTTCCGAGTGAGTCAGTTATTTTAGTAATGGAACGGATTGTTGCATTCTTATGCCGATGCCGGTCCAAGTTGAATAGGTACCCAGAATGCTCCGTTCCATAGTTCTCTGGCAAATCTCGAGCGTAGACCTCTGCTGAATTGTCAAAGACCATGTTTGAGAACCATACGTGTGGATGGGAAGAATCACATGTCATGAATTTATTGCAAAAGTTTTCACGTCATCGCGTCGTCGCCGCGAAACACGAAATCAATAAATACTAATATCTGCCCGCGACTTTGTGTTTTTCTTGCTCCCCGCATCACAACGTCTGCGTTTACTTAGTTTTCGCTTTTTGTTCTTTTTCAAGTTTTTATCATTTTGCCCGGTTCCTAAGGATCCTAGCGTGATTTAGCCCATATCGTTCCTCAAGAATAGGTCTATCAAATGCAAAAAGATTTATTTTAATTTAGTTTTTTTTTTTATGTTTATCTTGCAATCTGTTCCATGCGAACATTCAGCGTATGGTTAGATATATAATTTTTGTCTTGGAGGGTAGTCAGTCCAGTGACGTGCTCCCTTAATGTGTAATGCTCCCTATAAATCTCTAGGGGCCTTTTTTTTTAGCCTTTGAATGTTGAATAACTATTCATCAAGTGCGTAGCTAGTATGTTTGGGTGATTGTCTAGTCTGTCTCTGTATGATTTCATTGAGTGCTTAATCTCTTCTTGTACTGTTCTGATTTCAAGGTCGTGGTGTAACTGTTGGTTTGTTATGAACCAAGGAGCATTAGTAAGTATCCTCAGCATTTTGGACTGAAACCTCTGGAGTATTTCCAGGTTTGAGTTGGAGGCTGTACCCCAGAGTTGAACTCCATAAGTCCATATTGGTTTGAGGATGCATTTGTACAGCAGCAGTTTGTTTTCCAGCGACAGCTGTGATTTTTTCCCGAGCAACCAGTACATCTTTCTTAGTTGGATTCCCAGTGCTTTTCGTTTTGTGAATATATGCTTTTTCCAAGTGAGACGACGATCCAAATAAATGCCCAGGTATTTGGCTTCATTTGCTTGGGGTATTTGTTGTCTATTAAGTGACACAGGGGGACATGTTTCGCGTCGCGTTGTGAAAGTCACCTGTACTGACTTAGTCTCGTTTGCTTTTATCCGCCAGGTGGTTAGCCATTCCGTGATGTGGTCTAGAGAACGTTGAAGCATTTTGCTTGCTTGTGTTGGTTCTTCATGTGCAGTTAAGGCTGCTGTGTCATCTGCGAAAGTGCCGATCACGACGCCGTCTGTCATTGGTAGGTCTGACGTAAATATCAAATAGAGGATCGGACCAAGCACGTTTCCCTGTGGCACTCCTGCATGAACCCTGTGAAGTTTGGTTATATCATCTCCTTGCTTGACATAAAATAACCTGTCCCCAAGATACGACTTCAGGAATATGTAATAGTTGGTCGAGAGCAGCTGTTTTTTTATCTTGTATAGTAAACCTTCGTGCTAAACTCTGTCAAAAGCCTGCGAGATATCTAGAAAAGCCGCACAGCAATATTTCTTGTTTTCAAAAGCCCTATGGATTTCTTCTACCAGTCGGTGCACCTGCTCTATCGTGCCATGGCGTTTTCTAAAACCAAATTGGTGGTCAGGTATGAATTTATTTTCTGCTATTATTTTATTTAATCGCTTTAAAAAAAAGTATTTCCATAACCTTTGACATAATGGGTAGTAAGCTGATTGGTCTGTAGGAAGATGCCTCTTCAGGAGCTTTACCAGGTTTAAGGACCATTTTAATTTGAGCTACCTTCCATTGAGGTGGGAAGACTCCTCTAATCTGTATGCAGTTAAACAGATTTGTCAAAAAATTTACTGCTATATCAGGTATTTCGCGGAGTATTTTATCAGTAATTAAATCGTATCCTGGAGCTTTATTTTGATTAAGATTTCTAATGGTGTCAATTACCTCTCGTTTCGTAATCTTTTCAATGGGCAGGGCGAGTTGATAAGGTTCATAAAGGCAGCAAATTGATTCTTTTAATTGAGATTATTTTAATTGAGATTATAAAGCGTTTAATCCAACTAAATCTTCGCCTTTATTAACTAGATATAATTATTTATTAGTATTGTATAGATTTAGTATAAGTAAATTACCATCTTTTTTAGCTATGATTCGCCAAGGGGTGAAAATAAACTGCATCCAAAAGTTGAACTGTTGCCTGATTGAGAAGTCAGGAATGGTGAATCACAGTTAGAATACCCTTCAAATATACCCTCGGCGCATCCTGGGCGGTCAGGCAGCCTCACTACCCGTTTACTAACTGGCTAATATTATACCATGTGGCATAACTTATCAATTATCATACATAGTTTGTGGCTTCGTGTGATCATGCCGATACGTGAGAAAAATAGTACTGGAAATCGAACCGGCAATATTATGAAATAGTAAACCTCAAAAACCTCCTTATCGTCTGCTTGAAACTGACTTAGTCTCTCAAAATAAATAGTAAGTAAGTAGGTACCTAAGCATGCTGAATAGTAGCACTTGTAGATCGCAGGTAGGTACCTATTTACAGTACAAAGGCCCTCGCCAGATAAGCCGGGGTAAAATGCCCCCATTTTAATCGGGCAATTTTTTTTTGCCTGAAATACTGTGGACAACATCTCAGCCCAGTTTCAACTCAAAAAGTTTTTTTTTTTCAAATCCATTTTTCTCCGAATCTTCTTGACAATGTTAAAAAAAGTGCTTATGGGTTTTAAGATATCACTAATTTTAGAGTAATACGTGCAAAAAAAAGCTAAGGTGTACCATACGTTTTTGGCATATAGGTATATATATTTTTTTAAATATAATCGCATTTTTACCCATGACCTACTTACCCGATTATCAAGCGAATTTTTCTAGGAATACTAATTAGTGATATCTTAAAACCCATAAGCACTTATTTTAATATTGTTTAGTAGATTCGCAGAAAAATGGATTTGAATAAAAAAACTTTTTTTTAACTCAAAAACGCGTGATATTTCAGAGTTGAAACTGGGCTGAGATGTTGTCCACAGTATAAGGTATTTCAGAAAAAAAAATTGCCCGATTGCAATGGAGGCATTTTACCACGGCTTATCTGGCGAGGGCCTTACAACTACTGACATCTACAAGGGCATTAAAAAAGTACTTTACTTACTATAAAAAGGCCCTAGCGGAAGTGACGGCTGCTCCTTTATATCGAAATGGTTTTGCTTACAGATATTTTCAACTTTGCACACTTCATTTTCAGACCTACAAATAGGTGCCATCTTTTTGATCCTGCACTTTTTCATGAATAGGTTGCACCTATAAACTAGTTTTACATAATATTTTTATACACTGGAATTCTGGGAATACAAATTCATTTGAGTTTTATTTATTGATACTGTCATAAATAAAATAATAATGATGTATGGGATTCACTTTTTTATTTTTTAATAAAATACAACCAGTGCTTTGTTAATGAAACTTATTATACGGCATGGAATCGAACAGGTTGAGGATCAAGAAGGTACCGTTGTCCGCTGTAACCACAGAGCACGCGCGGAACCATCGATATCCGTGCGCGGAACCGAGGATGTCTCGGTGGCAAAACGCTGCCGTCGTCGCGGCGTTTCCATGCTCTGTGACTACGAACTACGGCGCCATTCTCAAGCAAACTATATTTCCTATCATATTATCTTGGTTTAAATCTAACATAGCCTTATACACAAAGCTACCAAAAGCAAGCTTACAATACTGGTGGAGGAACCAGTGAGTAATCTCGCAAAATTAGAGTGGACACGGTCAGCTCTTGTGTTTATTTCAGGTGCAAAAGGCGCTAACTTCTCGTAGACCTTCCCTCTTTCTAGCACAGCACTCTCTTCGTTACTACGCCAGTAGAGAGATGTGAGAGTTGCTAGACACTGGAACAAGACATGAAAACTAGTATCACACCACTGGTTTCGAAAGTAGTTCGATTCTACATTATGTAACTGCACAAGTTTACTGTAGTGGTTCAAGAATCATTTTTAGGACAAACATATTTTTGAGGGTCTATAACAGTGAGTAACGAAACTTGACATCTGATTAAGCTAGGAGTGAAGGTATTTCCAAAATGTTGCTTTAACTTACTTTGACTTTAAGTCCGTTACTCCTAAAATATTGCTCTGTAAGTATAAAATCTAGTAGTAGTGTGGTGGTTTCCAAGTCTTCATAGGTCCGATGGACGGAGGGCATCATTGCTGTGGCCGGTGCTGGCTCACCATTGATGTACCATGAGAGATGGTTTGATGGACGAGACCGACCAGAAGTGCAGTTCACCTTCACGCGGTCCCCGAGACGATATCGTGATCGCAGTCCCGACAGGATTGGTCCGTGCTCAGGAAGGACTAGGAAGAAATAGAAGGAAAATTTGTTTTTATGGAATGCAATACTCCCTCATGTCTCATGTCATGTGAAGTCAAACAAGGAATACTTATGTGGCTTTAAAAACAAGCTATGGAACCCTCATGGATGCACATTACATTTTTTTTTTGTTCCGTAGATTTTTGTCGAGAGGGTTCCATAGCTAATTTTGCATACTGAAAGCATAAAAACACCACAGGTAATATAGCGTGTATACTCACCGACGACATTCAAATCTGCATGTCCGGACACCGTGGGGAACAGCGGCCCTTCGCCGGACACTTCGCAGCGATACCGGCCGCCTGTCTCGGACACGGCCGCTGACAGCACCAGGCTCGAGCCGGACGCGTCCGATTGCTGTGTCAATCACAATTTGAATTTACAATAAGTTTCTGTATTACAATGAAGATAAGACGTCATAATAGGAATATGAGCGGCGACATTCTACATTGCAATATTGCATTCTGTTACCGTAGACCACCTCGGTAAATAGGCACAAACTAGGCGTTATGCTATTGAAAGTTTGAAATAGTGAAGGCTATGAGACCTCAACATCAACCCCAGGCAGCGAGAACTTCCTGCGCGGCTCGTGGTCGCGCGGCACGTGTCGTAAGAACTCCTTGCCGTCCTTGTACCACTTGACGGAGTACAGCACGTCGGCGGGGCCCAGCGCCCAGCGGCACGACAGCGCCGCGCGCGTGCCCAGCGCCACGTGCGCCGGCACGCGCAGTTCTAGCAGCTCCAGGGATAATATGCAATCTGGGTGTTAGAATATGTCAATGTTAAAGTGACTGCAGCTATTTGAAAAAGCAAGTAGAAAAATTACATAGGGTGACACGATGGGCGAAGCTACAAATCTTTGTGCTTCCGCAGTTCCGTGCGAAAAAGTAGGATCCGGACTCAGCTCATTCGCAAACTAATTTAATTTAATCTAATAGCTCGGTTCCGTCAATTTGGTAGCATAGTTAAAGCTGTCATATTTCTAAATATTGAATAATTAAGTAGAAAATGATCGCGGGATTTCTTCGAAAATTGTTTAGAGGCGGTTCTGAAGGCTACAATTTGTTAGTCTGCTATTTGTATAGAAAAACTAGTGTAAAGTTAGGATGAACGTGGACCTTTCTCCTGCCCTTATCCCAATTTATTTGGGGTCGGGACAAAATGTCTTTTTCTTCCACACTTCTCTATTAGTCATCACCCCCTAGAAAAGGGGTAACTACTGAGATGACATCGAATGAAAACATGACACCGGATGAAAACTGCGTGAATGACATTATGGAAAGAAATCCATATCATCATTCACACAGTTTTCATTGTTCAATATATATTTTAAAATATCTGAGTGAATAATAAAGTTTAAAATACCAATAAAGATGACAATAGTGAAGACTGTCCATACAAATTGACTGCAACAGCCAGTCACCATTTCGGACCCCTCCGTCATCACTGATCGATAAAATCGCTCAACAGCATGGCACCGCTATTCTCGATCTCACTATCGAGGCTGAAAAAAAGAATAAAACATAAGTTACGATAGGTACTTTTTGTTCTGTACCGTGGGTCTGCTTCCAAACCGTGGGCTGTATTCCAAGCGAGCCCAGTGCGGGTTGGTAAATGTCACATCACATGTCTTCGTATTTTTGGTTCTAGGACATGCCGGTTTCCATACGATGTTTTTCTTCACCGTTTTGAGAGCAGTGGTGGTGATAAGCAGGAACAGTGGTTTTTTATTTCTGTAAGTAGGTTTATACAAACACTTTTACACGTCACTAGTATTTTTAGGACTAGATGAGGTCGGCATTTCCTAAATGACTACTCTGAGAAGAAAAAAAAACAACCGAAACAAACTCAGAGTCACTGTCTCTTTTAAAGTCCAGACATAATCTTGGTCACATCATGTGAAGACCGTGTACGTGTAGATTGGTGACTGAAATGGTCTTTTGAGGAAAGAACCACACAGATTGAGTGGACCTGTCCAGTCAGTGCACGCATTTGTCACTAATCGGGCAGCTCAACTCAGAACTTAAGAAGCTCAACGGTTTGACGAACAATGCCAAAGAAAGGACATAATGAAATAATTTAGGATCAATGAGGATCAAATAATTTATACATAGTAAAGCACCTGTCTGAGTACGAACCTGCGACCTACAACACGTAAAGTGGCAGTTGTTACCACTGGGCCACCACTGTGCTCCACATACATTATAACCACTAAACACCTACCGATCTCAGGCAATTAGGTACATATTAACCCTAGACTCGAAATGTCGTTCTGTGCGAGATGCGAACCTGTGACGGCCGCTACTCGTATGGCAAAACACAACAACTCAGCCACTGCATCATCATCATCATCATCATTTCAGCCGAAAGACGTCCACTGCTGGACATATGCCTCCCCCAAGCACCGCCACCTCGACCTGTTCTGTGCTTCTCGCATCCAACCCATTCCTGCGGCCTTCACCGGGTCATCGGTCCATCTTGTGGGAGGCCTTCCAACGCTACGTCTTCCAGTACGCGGTCGCCTCCAGAACCTTCCGACCCCATCGGCCATCTGTTCTGCGAGCAATGTGCCCTGCCCACTGCCACTTAAGTTTGGCAATTCTTCGGGCTATGTCGGTAACCTTGGTTTACCACTGCATGCCTCGACGCAACTTTAGCCAATGGCCGCCTACCCTATGTCCGTGCCATGAACTTGTTTCGACAATTTTACGCCTTGATTCTGAAATATCATGTTACAGGCCAGCTTTCCAGGAATTTAATCAACCATTCTACCTTGCCAGTGAGGCCGTGACTGTAACATTATTTTGATATTTTGTGTTTGCCTACTGGTAATATATTCATTATTTTTATTTAGTTATATGTATAGATAATTGTGTGTTTAAATTAGCACTTTACCTAGATACTTATTATTCATATTTGAGATGCCAAGCTTAATTTAAGTCCCTTTTCAGTAAATACTTAAATGACTTTGACTTTGAATAATCTGGCTTATATTAGGGCTTACGCAAACTTAAAAAAATATAATCGACGTATTCATTTTATGATACACAGACTAGATATTTCCAGCGGTTCTGCCCGTGTGGTGGTCGGCAAAAGTAACCTATGTCCTAACGAAGTCACACATGGTCTACTTATGAGCCTAAATTTTACCCAAATCCGTTCAGCTGTTTTTGCATGATTGAGTAACAAACATCAAACATTTAAAAAAAACATTTCATAAAACAACAAACCCTTTACAGATAAAACTAGACATGGTATAGTAATAAATCCTTAGAATGTTAATAATGACATTTTTAATTGGGAATTCGATGGAACATTTGCGGAAATGTACCTATAATAGGTACCTAAATGTTATCAAAAAAATTAAAAATTAAATCGTTTTCAATAATACAGTTGAATAAAACAAATAATTTTATTGGTGGCATGTATACTGCCTCTACCTTAATAAGGGTTAATAGAATTAAAGTAAGAAAGGCTTCGAAAGAGGTTTTATATTATTTAACTTAATTAATTACAAAGGCTCGCCAATTATGCACGAAAAAATGAAGCAAAAGCCATTAGAAAAAAAAGTAATTGATTATTGCTTTTTATTGTATATGGTTTTTTAAATTCTGTTTACGCTAGGTCGCCAGGTTTGTCAACATAATTATAATACTTAAGTTACACTAGAAAATCGACTAAAGTGTTTTATTTTTGGTTTTAAATAAAGACATTTATTTTTCTAGTATTGATTTGTTTTTTTTTTTTTTAAGTATGTCTTCAATTTGTTTGTTGATCATTATCCTAAATTTAGTTCACGTTTTACAAAAATGTTTAAAGAACTTCACATTACAGGTAATTAATAATAATAACAAAGTTACCTGCCCTCATAAACGAACTGCTGGATATTTTTCTTACCAAACAAAGATAACTTAATCACCAAACACAGACTTCAGAACTGAAAGGACGTAAACTTTCCCAACTTAACTCCTACTTGAACGTCACCACTACTAAACTTGCGTGTATCTTTAGCGAACGATAACATTAAAGTAACGCAGGGACGTAAGCACATTGGAAACCACCGCTTACAATTTATTGCTCGAACTTTTGGAATAAAAAACAACAAAACAGCTGCTACTTTTCGTTTTTCGACATGAGGATGTAATGTCAACATGTAGACAAGTGTTACAAAATGTTTTATTTGAAATAAATAATTAATTACGTGGATTATAATTTGGTATTTATTATTTGATTGATAACTTTGAACTTAGTTACTTACAAAGATTATAAAATATCTATCAGTATCAGTACTTAATACAAACATGCTCTTCTTTTTCAACCGACGAAAAAAACGGAGGAGGTTATCAATTCGAGGCGTATATTTTTTTTAATTTTTTTTTTTATGTATTACCACGCATAACTTTTTACATAGTGGTCCGATTGTGACAATTCTTCTTCTATTGGAAAGGGTATACTCCCGAGGTGGTCCCATATCAATTTGGAAAACAAAATCGAACCCTAAGGGTCGGAAAACAGGGGATGATTGATTGTTCACTCACTGATTGTAATGTATAAACACGCATAACTTTATACAGAGTAGTCCGATTTTGATAATTCTTTTTGTGTTGGATAGGGTATACCATTCCAAGTATTATTAGTACATTAAAGCTACAAAAAATATAAAATAAAAACTTTTTAACAAAAAATTAAACCGCCGAAAAACTGAAAAGCATAAAATAATAGGTACTTAAACCTTAAAATTTTGAGTCGGCGCTGAAAATCAATGAACAAGGATCACTCAAAGCGCCGCACAGTGATTCGTCTAGTACAAGCTAGCGGGACAAAATTCATGACGTCATTTCCAGGAATTCGTGACAACAACTTGTAAACAACCCTTCCCAGGTAAGGAATTCTAAGAAATCATTTGTTTGTTACTTCAACAAGTAATTTTGTGGAGGGGTTAATGTTAATTATAAAGGAAGCGCAATTTTCATTTGTAAATAAGTTGCATTTTTAACACACTTGTGACACCATCTCAAATAATTGATATTAAAGTGGTCAATGAAAGCGGGACATCAAGTGTATCCATCCTTCTATAGCCTAGGTAAGTCCAAAGCTTCTTGCTGTCCTTCTGACGAACATATTTCTGTGACTGAATCTCGAGCTGAGGTTAAACTTCAGGCGATTTTAGATAAAACGGCTGAACGATTAGTTGAAGCTCAGTCGAAAGTCATTACAAGTGTGTTACCTCGTTCATATTATACGTTAATAAGCAAATGGGGTTGTGATGGGAGTTCAGGGCATAGTACATATAAGCAGAGATTTGAGAACATCAACGCTACAGACGAATTTCTGTTCGTGTACTCATTTGTCCCCTTGAGACTACTTGACGGCGAAACTGTTATTTGGCAAAATCCACGACCTTCTTCTACCTTATATTGCCGTCCTATTAAATTCATTTTTAGCAAGGAGACAAATGAGTTTACGAAAGAAGAAACTAGTAAAATTTTGGATGAAATAAGTCAGCTTCTTCCCACTTTATGTAACGTTGATGGAACTCAGATCTCTGTTAAACACGATTTGTTGTTGACCATGATTGACGGCAAAGTATGTAATGCTTTAACAGACACGCGTTCAACACAGAAGTGTTATATTTGTGGTGCCACTCCGTCTACTATGAACGAGGAGTCAAAGGACTATCCCAGCAACCAAGAACGCTTTGGATTTGGTTTATCTACTTTACATGCATGGATCCGCACTTTTGAATGTTTACTTCATATCAGCTATCGTTTACAAATAAAAAAGTGGCAAGTTAGGGGAGACAACGATAAAGCTATTGTTAAGCAACGCTCACAAGAGATCCAAAAAGCGTTTAAAGAGCGCATGGGCCTTATTGTGGATAAACCAAAACCTGGGTATGGCAATACGAACGATGGAAACACAGCACGTAGATTTTTTTCTAATGCAGAATTAAGCAGTGAAATTACAGGATTAGACGTTAGTCTTATGCGAAGATAACATGTAATTTTAAGAACTTTGTCATCGGGATATGACATTAACTGTGTAGATTTCGAAAAGTATTGTAGTGATACAAGAAAGTTATATCTTGATCTGTATTCGTGGTACTTGATGCCCGTTACTGTGCATAAAATTCTTGTACACAGTGCAGAAGTCATTAAATCTTGCCTTCTTCCTATTGGACAGCTTTCCGAAGAAGCCCAAGAAGCAAGAAATAAAGACTGTCGTAGATTTCGGGAACGACATACCAGAAAACGATCACGCTGTGCCACTAATACGGATCTTCTGAGAATGCTTTTGATTACGTCCGATCCTGTAATAAATACATTCAGAGAATTACCGCGAAAAAAATTCACTACATTACCACCAGAAGTTCTGCAGTTGATTGTCCCACCTTCATTACCATCCCAATCAACATCAGTTTGCGAATTTAGTGAAGCGGATTATTCATTATCGGAAGATTCTAGCGAAATGGAGAGTGGTGATGAGGAATCTTCTGATGATGAGTATTAGATTCGGCTTGGTAGATTTTTCTTTTATTGTTAATATGTTTACCTATTTTATTTTGTAGTAATTTTAACAATGTATTAGTTTTAAATTTTATATATTAGATAAAACATTATAGTAGACGGATAATACTAATTTTGTACGATTTTGTTTCAAGAATTATTTTATATGTATGGATAATTGTTGTTGTCTTGGACTATTATTGTATTTTATATGATAAAGTGAATAAATAAAAACCTATTTTGCACATATTTCTGATTTTAATTTTGAAATACCGCGAGACATTTTTGTCTACAACATTTTTGTCATTTTAGTCTTTTTTTATATACTACATGTATGTATAGTGCCTTGCCTGCATAATAAGAAGGCAGACGCAGCGAAACCGATAAACAAATAAACAAAACAGTAGACAAAAGTAGAACATTTGGTGACTTCTGCCATCTTGCATCCACACCTTTGGACTTAGAGAACACAGAACGGCTTAAGACACCTTAAATATACGTAAACAATTAAAATAAGTAAAAAAATAATTTTGTCTCGCTAGCTTGTACTAGACGAATCACTGTGCGCCGACTCATAATTTTAAGGTTTAAGTGTTATTTTATGCTTTTCAGTTTTTCGGCGGTTTAATTTTTTGTTAAAAAGTTTTCTATTCCTTGATTGTAGCTGGTAAGAAGCATATTTAATAAAGGTAGGTAGTTTCTAGCTAAGAAATGTTTGACTATTTCCCTTAAATCCCGTCGGTGTTATTTCGGAATTCAGACTTCCTAAAAATGAAACTAAGTACCTAGTTACATTAAATCATGTTATTCAAAGCCGTAACTAGACGTTGAGACACGCCCGCGTATTTCATACTTACTTTAGGGCTTATTTACGCGGTTGTGTGTCTAACCGTCTAACCCACGTACTTCGCACGGACGTGTAACTATCACGGCGTGATTTTTTCGCTCACTTCTTCAATGCACAGGGTGCTTACTCTTCATTTAAATTCCGATCGATTGACATTGGAATTTTGACGTTTCGTATTCTTGAGTTCGACGCTAGCGCCAAAATGTGTTTAAATTGGGTGTCCATTTTGGAGAACTAAGTGGAATCGAGATCGGGCGTTGTTATTGTTCCAATGTTGACACTATAGTTTTCAAGAGTACCGAATTACGTGTATGCAAAATTGTCCGTATTTATGCAAAATTAAACCGCCGAAAAAACTGAAAAGCAAAAAAAATAAACCTTAAAATTATAAGTTGGCGCTTTGAGTGATCTTTGTTCATTGATTTTCAGTGCCGACTCAAAATTTTAAGGTTTATTTTTTTTTGCTTTTCAGTTTTTTCGGCGGTTTAATTTTTTGTTAAAAGTTTTTTTTTTGTGGCTTGAATGTACTAATAATACTTGGCAAGGTTTACCCCATCCAATAAAAAAAAGAATTATCAAAATCGGACTACTCTGTATAAAGTTATGCGTGGTTATACATTACAATCAGTGAGTGAACAATCAATCATCCCCTGTTTTCCGACCCTTAGGGTTCGATTTTGTTTTCAAAATTTATATGAGACCACCTTGGGAGTATAATCCAATAAAAAAAGAATTATCACAATCGGACTACCATGTACAAAGTTATGCATGGTCATACATAAAAAAAAATATATATACGCGTCGAATTGATAACCTCCTCCTTTTTTTTCGTCGGTTAAAAATGGAACCACACAACAAATTTAGTTTTTTACTTTTTTTGAAGAATACTCATTTAAAAATGGTCTAAATTCTTATACAAAACATAGTATACCTTGTTTCCAAGGAAAAAATCATGTGATTCTTTTTGTATAAGAATTTAGACCACTTTTCGGTAACGCTCGGTTCAACACTAGAGTTGGAAATCCATTGCGCGATGAAATGCCGCAGCGATATTTGTACGTCCGTGCGAACTGTCCTGTCCGCCTCTGTACATTTATGCGCTGACTTATTCTGATTAATTTTAGTAATAACGTTAACTAATACTTACTACTTATAAGAGAGTAGGGACATTGTTTACAAAGTATTCGGTAGGGGGTAGCCGTGGTAACCGGGACTTTCCTACTGTCCTCCCATGAATGAGTAATGACTAATGACCAATCACGGGACAGACGCAACTCATTAGGGGAAGTTTGTTAGTTTACTTTGAATCTGGCGAAATAAATCTTTAATTGGTGTAGGTCCTTGTTTCTAAGTAAACTTTATCCAGAAGATCGAATAAATCTTTGGATACATGGTTTAGTAGAGGAATGAAACGGCTAATTTGCCAAATTCACTTTTCATTACGCCACGAATACAGTTAAACTACTTTATCATCTGCCTAGCTTATTCCCAAATATTTTGAGGTCGTCTTCTTGTGTAACCGGATGCAGCTGAATTTTAGTAATTTACATTTAGCTACTGCCTATCAGACGTCCACAACCCAGCTACTGGGTAATACGATACCCCTTGATAAGACAGTTTGTCAGACTTTCGCCTTCGAGCGTCTGACCCGCCGTGGTCTGACCACCCGTAACTACTGTCAAAGATGACACGAATTACAGCCGTTACGCGGAGGGTCGAAATGTAAAGTAAAGATGGTCACTCATCCACGGATTAACCTCGGGAACTAGCGTAACGTTATTAAGTTATGATATTCTCACACAATTAAACTATTGATAATCACACAAATAACCTATTAAATGAGCCACGCCTATAAAGGGGCTAATTCTATTAAATGAGCCACGCCTATAAAGAGGCTAATTCTATTAAATGAGCCGCGCCTATAAAGGGGCTAATTCTATTAAATGAGCCGCGCCTATAAAGGGGCTAATTCTATTAAATGAGTCACGCCTATAAAGGGGCTAATTCAGAAACAATCTCAACTGATCACCCTGTACCAGTACGAAAACATACGAAGTAAATAGAGTTAGTTATATACTTACACGTGACAATATTGAAACACACACTCACTGAAAGTTTTAGAAAAATAAAAACGGAATGATGTAGAAGCCTAATAGTTTGCTTTTCGAAGTATTCTCCGGTCCTTTCTAAGCACCGTCGCATGCGTTGGAACCATTGAATGGAGCAGTGAGCTCATCACTTCTGTAGGGTAGGAATCCCTTCTACGCTTTTTTCAAACGCAGCCACGGAATTCCTCTAAGTTTATGTTTGATTTTTGGTAATAAATAAAAGTCACTAAGGTGCCAGGCTGGGACAGTAAGGAGGAGGAATCACTAACTCCACACCTTTGATAGGCAAATATAGATAGTCCGTCTGGCGGAGTGAGCTGGAGCTGAACTAATTACTAATCGAAGTTTATCGTAACATTGCATTGTTATTGAGACGACACTTTTTAAGTTGCAGCCAATTTTCAAAAACAAATGTCTTAAGAATTCAATAAACATCTACAGATTCCCAAAGAGTTCCTAATTCGACATTTAAATGGGTATTTTTTACTTCTGAAGACAAAAACAAAAAAAAATGTTTTGATCAATTTTAAGTGAAATAGCTGTAAATATTAATAATTTAGGTAATAATCTACTATAAAAAAATATGTACCGAGCTTACAACTCTTTAGTTTTACTAGAAATAAACAACACAATTTCGAACGTCCATGGTAGTGACACTGAATCCAAGGAAGTGACTTTCCATACAGTTTTTGAATCATGGAAATGACTTCAAATCATGGTCGTGATATTCTATATATTTTATATAAAAGGAGTCAATTTTTTTATTTTATTCAAACAAATTAGGATGTGTATAAATACACTGGATTTATTAAATTAAACAAAAGTTTAGGAAATCAACTTTAATTTTTTAACTTTACCCTAAATCACATGTTTTATCTTAGGAAATCAACACTATTTTGTATTAAAATATGAAACATATTATATATTTTTAAAAGTAACTGCTAAAGAGGTCCAAAACTTTGTACTTCTGGCACTTTCTAATTTCAGTCTTAATAAAATCTTAATATTAATAAGTTTTATAAGTTTAGAGACATTTCTTAATTAAAATATTTCGAGGTCATCATCACTCTCACTGTCAAAGATCCTCATTCTCCTCTTTTCAGGCTTCCTATCGCGTTCCTTATCTTCCTGTTCTTCAGACTGATCATCAAGTTCTCTATCGTCGAGCTCTTCATTCTCACTGTCTAGTTCCTTATCCTCCTGTTCCGTATCCTCCCATTCTCCAGTCTCACTATCAAGCTCGTTATCTTCTTGTTCTCCAGTCTGATTATCAAGATCTCCTCCAGTTCTTCAATCTCAACTATCTAGTTGCTTATCCTCCTGTTCCTCATCCCTGGAAGCACCGAAATGGACTGACTGGATCTCATTCGCATATTTACAGCAATAATTTTCAGAAAAGTCAATCTGCATAAATATCTCTCCGTCAACAAGGTTTTTCTTCATTAAGGTGGATTATTTTTATTGATGAGAAATATTAAATTGGTGTTCTAAGAACATTTTCAAGTCTTCTAAGAACGATTGTACTAGCTTTTTTTTCGTAATTGTTTTCTGTCCTTTTACTGATCTTCTTATTTCCTTTTCTTGTCCTTTAATCAATCGCTTTTCTTTTGTGACACACCAAGTTTTATATGTAGTAGTTTCCGAACCATCAAAAAGTTGTATTTCAGGTGATTTATGTAAGCAAACACGACATTTGCGCAACATGCATGCCTCCTTGTTGATATCACAAACTATGCTTTTGCACAACTCTGTTAAGTTTGGAGCGTTAAAAATTCCCAAGTGTTTCAAATTATCGAACTTAAGCTGCATATTTTCAGGTGCAACACATAACAGGTATCCCTTTCAGCAACTTGGCAAGAAACGATCCAAAAAGGACGCATCTGGCAAAACGTTGCAAGACTCAGTTTTTCCTTGTTTTCGATCTGGAACTTGCTATGGAGGAATTTTGTTCTTGGTGATAACATCTTTTTTTCCAGGACACTGCTTACTTTTGTCATCACCCTCTCAAAGGCAATTATTTTTTAATTTAATACTTTCAGCTTTTTTTGTTAAAATTTGTTTAGTAGCAACTTTCTTTGGATGGCTAGAAAGTTGCTGAATTTTATGATTGGCCCTTAACAATTGTACCCGTAATGCATGAACCTTTGGGCACGCCACAATTGCGGCGGTAAGTCCCCTCTTTGAGGAGTGGATAGAGAGGCGTCACGGCGTCCACACCTTACGCCTGACGCTGGTTCTCACCGGGCATGGTTGCTTCGGTGGGTTCCTGTTCAGGATAAAGCGGGAGGAAACGCCCGGGTGTTTCCATTGTGAGGATCGTCTAGAGGACACGGTGGAGCATACGATGGAAGTGTGCCCTGCCTGGGCGGAGCACCGCCGTGTCTTTGTGGAGGTGATTGGCGGCGGTGACCTCTCGCGTCTGGCCCTGGTGCGAGCCATGGTATGGAGCGAGAGGGCATGGGAAGCCGTCACCTCCTTCTGCAAAATGCGTTTTGTTTTGTGTGTAATTAAACAAACAAAATAATTGGAATGATCCAAGTTAAAGTTCACATCCCTGGACTTGTGATCACTCCCATGGAGAAAAAATATCCACGGAATCAATGGAAGTGACATCCATGGAAAAGACATTTTTTGGTTCAATTACGGAAAACTAACCTAAAAAATTTCGTCTATGCAACCTATTTCGGCAATCGTAATTTGACCATTATACCTACAAAACAGCAAAACAAATGTAAATTTAACATTATATACTTATTTGGCAAAACAGCCACAGTAGTGACCACGTATGCTTGACGAGTTTTAATTAGGTAATCTTATTGTTTTTTCACGACAAAAGTATAGCAGCCAGTAAGAAATTGACATCTGGTTATGGTTATGACAAATGACGGCTTGTCAATGCTCACATAAATTCCGATATACGCAGTTTTTTTCCAAAGTAAAAAGTTATTGTGACCTTCGTCCATGGAAGTGACCAAAATTTGAGTCACATATTTTAATTATATTTTTTGTTCTCTTTTTTACCAATTAGATATTAAGCTATAAGCTGATATGGGTTCGTATTTATTAGAGTTTAAGATAATATCGTAATATTTTAGAAATATCATGTTAAAGAATGGTAAAAAATTGTTATATCTATAAATTTTCTTCAGTCACATCCACGGAAAAGACATTTTCAAGATTATTTTTTTATATTAAGAAAAAAATGATAATTTTTTTTATTTTTATTTTCATGTAGTCTACACCAGACATGGTAACACTACCCTGATAAATATATCAAGTCCACGTGCCCTATGTTATTAAAGAAAAAAATCATTGTCACAGATAATTTTCCTGAAAATGAGAAATACCCAAATACACTTTTCATAGCCTGCTTTTTTTACTGGCCTATTCTAAAAACTTCCTCTGGAGACCGTACATAGCTAAAAATTGCCCGAGGAAGCCATTTAACTGCACTGACAAATAGTTCATCGATTATGGTGTCGTGCAACTATCTCGATCAGGAACTTTATGAATCACTGCAGTAATGTCATCGGGTGCTTGGCGATCGCCATATTATTTGACGATTGTTACCTTTACTTGGTAGTTAGCAATGGGAGCGGCGGCGGCACTCGCGCAGTGCTGGTTGTAATCATACCTTACCATAACGGTATTCAAACTGCAAATAGAACATGGCACACGATTGCTGGACCGGACTTGTGTAACCTTGTCAAGAAATATTTATACGTAACATAACACAATTGAATAGCTGACCTAACCGTTTTAAATCTGTGACACATCACAAACAGCTGATATTTTCCCAGTACTGGGACATAGGCCTCGACTAGGGTATGCAAACTGGATACCCGGATAACCGGAAAAACCGGACAACCGACTGATTTGAAAACTGGGTTTTTTCGGATCTCAAAACCGGAGTTTTCGGTTTTTTCGGTTACCATTATAAATAATCATTTTTCGACTACTAAACCGACGGCAACTATAACTCAGGAAAACTTAGAATATACAGTAGTAAATGTTTCATGGAACATCAAGGACCAAATCGGACAAGAAATAAAGAAGACGCTCAAACAACATACCTCTGGTGCAAGCCCATGTACAGAACTTGATTTAGATACTAAAATGAGGGTGGAGATGGCACTTTACGACGGTGGAGGAAAAATGGGAGAGCACTTAATAAAAAGTATATAAAGGTTTGGAATCTATACCTCCAACAAGTGTGGAATCAGAGAGAGCCTTTTTATCAGCAGGTCACCTCTGTACTATCTATACTAATATTATAAAGCTGAAGAGTTTGTTTATTTGGTTGTTTGGCTGAACGCGCTTATCTCAGAAACTATTGATTCGAATTGAAAAAATCTTTTTGTGTTGAGTAGCCTATTTACTGAGAAAGGCTATAGGTTATATAACATCACGCTACAATCTAAAAAAGCGGAGCAGCAATGAAAAATGGACGAAAACTGGCAGGCAATTCGATGCGGCGGCGGGAAGGGTCACGGGAGCAAAAATTTGTCGCGGACGAAGTCGCGGGCAGAAGCTAGTGTGTAATAAATCTTTAGTACTCTTAATTATGACTCCCTCGATGCACTTGTATCCTATCAAAGTAAAAATATATGGTCATATATGGTAATTTTATCAAAGTAAAAAATAGTAATTTGATTTAGCTGTTGATTTTGCCAGTTTGTATTTTATGACAGTCAAATTGTTATTTAACATTCTGTAATTTTAGGCCTTTTTCTACCTACCAAATGTTCCTAATTGTGTATGTTAGATACCTTAAGTTTTAAAGAATATGTTATTTTCCTAAATAATAAGCTTTATGATTATTATTCTATGTAATTTATAAAGAAAAGAAACTTTTTGTATTTCTTGTTAGTATTTGTAGCTTATTTCAGTCCGTAAAAAATACAAATTTTGATTAGACTTCAGCATTTTCATTTCTTTACAGACATATTTCTTATTTATTTAACAAAAATTAAAAAAACCCGAAAAACCCGATTTAACCGGCTCCACCGGTTTTGTAAACAAAAAACCCGAATAAAACGGTTTTTATAAACAACCCGGTTTTTGCATGCCCTAGCCTCGACCTCTCTGAGAGTGTTGGTAGATATCACATGTCTTCGATTTTTTGGTTCTAGGACATGCCAGTTTCCTCACGATGTTTTCCTTCAGCATGTTGAGAGCAATGGCACATGTAATTTTATACTGTGACAGTAGTGGTGAAATTAAATACACAAAACACGAAGTAAAGTGCTTGCTTCGGTTCGAACTCACGACCTATTCGTAAGTTGGCGCCGATACAACTGGAAACTAAAACTCTTCGACAATAACTTCAGACACTTTCAAACATTCGAGTTACTGTTGTGTCCTGTGATCAAATACGATTCCTATAAAAAATAATTATTCTAGCCAGTCTCAGTGCACTGAGAAAAATAAAGAGAGTACCAAAGTATGACATTTGAAAATGACTGCATCGTTGGTCTTGTGGTCGAAAGCGATGCTACTGAGCATGAGGTCCTGGGTTCAATTCCCGGCACGAACAAAGTGTTATTGGGTTTCTCTATATGGAATTTCTCAGTACCAGTCCGGAGTCATGATTTGTTTGATGGCAATCGGCTCGCCCTCTATTACATGAAACTTAAACATGTAAGTGTACTATTCCTACACCCATGCTCAATCACTCATCTCGACACAGTATTCACAATTCCAATGTAAACCGTAACGTGCCGTAACGGAAGGATATTACTTCCGAATATAGGTATATATTTTTTAAGTCATGAACATTTTTAAAATACCTACTGCCTACTTAGCTACCTGATCAAGTTAATTTAAAAAATTATAATCATAAAATAACAGAATACAATAGGTATCTGTGGTGCACTTTCCTGTCAACGGTGAGTCCACTTTGCACAAGAGCCTGTAAGTGCTCCGGCGAATATGGCCACAAACACAATGCGAGCAAATTGCACCAGGATGACGAATGTGCCACGGGTTGCTTAGCTCCAAGCCAAAGTATCCAAACGAGTGTGATTCACGTTTCGCTACATAAAATTAAACGCTATTGAAAGTGTAAAGGGTTGATAAACTGTTAAGGGTTCCCTGTCCATTTGCATAAACCAAATTATATCAAAATAGTTATGCCAAAATATACCTATTAGGTAAAAGAATATTATGGGAAAAGAAGGT
Source organism: Aporophyla lueneburgensis (assembly GCA_932294355.1). Classification (NCBI taxonomy): domain Eukaryota; kingdom Metazoa; phylum Arthropoda; class Insecta; order Lepidoptera; family Noctuidae; genus Aporophyla; species Aporophyla lueneburgensis. The sequence continues at coordinate 10,255,257 of OW028746.1, read as the reverse complement.
ATCCCACTTTAAAGAGCCATCCAAAGTTTAAGGCCTTTTTATCAGAATGTCACTCAATACTCAAGCATTACTTAAAAATATCTGGATGACCGAGCTTTGCTCGGTATTTTTTGGTAAATTGTGTTTAAAATAATAAGTTTATGTTCAAGTTGATTAACGATAAAGTCATTGAAAACACTAATAAAACGACATTTTATAAAAATGGATCTTAGCTAGATCGATTTATCGCCTCCGAAACCCCTTGTCTACTAAATTTCATGAAAATCGTTGGAGCCGTTTCCGAGATTCAGATTATATATATAAACATATATACACATATATACAAGAATTGCTCGTTTAAAGGTATAAGATTAGATTCAAGCCATCCGTCAACATGTTCCATGTGGTAGGTGCCGGACGTTAAAACTAACACCATCCCATTTCTTCCCGTGGGTGTCGTAAGAGGCAACTAAGGGACTTACTAGAGAATGGGCAGCAGCGTTCTCTATGCATTTTACCACCATACTGCGATCGCCAACCCGCCTGCCAAGCGTGGCGATTATGGCAAACTCTCCCAAATTGTGGAAGGCTTGTGTCCAGCAGTGCACGTCTTTCGGCTGAAATGATGATGATGAGATTCAAGCTATTAGATTCAAGCTATTAGATTGGTTGAAACTAGTTTTAAGTAATGCTACTCAAGCATTGAGTGACGTTCTATCATACGGGACTAAGTTATGTTTGAGAACTTCGATAAACTGATTTCAGAAGTCAATGTCTGTAGTTACATTTGAACTCCGTCAATTTTAGGAGCAGAATAAAATAATACTAGATTAGGGTCCTAATAAAATTACTGATTACCTATTTAGTATGTGCCCGCCCGCACCTATAGGTTAGGTACGGTCAGCAACGAAAGTTGGTAAACACTACAGCTATTTTTACAAACCACTTCGAAACAGTTTCTTTCAAATACTATACATGATCAAATTAAATTAGCTGGCAATAGTTTATCCAAGTGTTAGGTATCGATAACCAAAAAGAAATGGAACAAAAAAAAACACCATTCGATAGCCGATCGAATCGATCAGTTGGTTTTGTAATTTTACGCGGAACATTGTATTTTTTTATGAATTTCCAGAAACCTTAACGTAACAGTCGTTTGGTTTCAATGTACATACACGGCTACATATCAAGCTATGCATTTCCAGTATGAGCTGACCTCTCACTATACGGAAATCCCATACAACGTGAGATCAGTTTATACTGGAAATTTATAGCTTTATATGCAGCCGTGCGTACAGGTAGTGTCTTTTAAAGATTTTAACCAAAATAAATGAAATTTTGAATAAAAAAAAGCTCTAAACTTAGGTAAAGTAGCCAGCTAATTTAATTTACACCTGTCAACTTAGTAGGTATCTGCCATGGGATTAATGAACGAACTTTCAGTATATTAATGCAACGACATGTCGGTACAGCTATGTGTAAAGTAAATGTTTTGGAAGTTTTGGAATACTAACGAATTACTTCCTTGCATTCTAAAGATTGATCTGAATTCAAAAACCGCTTGCAACGCATGTTAAATGTACGCGGGGCCATGCCTTACTGAGATTTATATAATTATACGGACATAAGGTATGAGGAACGCAGTGCAATTAGTCCGAACTTTGAATTTGGCCAGAGCGGCGCATCAGGCGGGTGCGACACAAGGAACCTCGCTCAAATGAGCTAATTTGTTCTGCGCCACCGCTTTTAATGACTTTTTTGGGTCGACTTGAAATCTCGTTATTTAGTAAGCTCTCCTTGTTTATTTATTAGCTTTATTTTTATCTTGTTAGCGTCTTTTTATCGGCGTGAAATGTACCTACTTTAAAGGAAGTTTGTGGGATTACATATGACATGCATCTAGAGATAAGCTCTTGGCTCTTTATTTTTTATGTCATTTACTAGCTTTGTGTCAGCGGCTTCACCCGCGTGGATGTCGATAATCATCCCACGGGAACGTGCTACCAGGACAATCGATATGTTACTCTTTATATCATCAGCTATCTGTCAATGAAAGTCTCAAAACCGGAACAGCCGTTTCAGAGACTTATTGGAACGAACAGAAACAGACAGACAAAAAATAAATAGTTTTTTGTTATAATACCGTATTTACTTTGAAGGGTTTACTTAGTACAGAGCTTTTATTTCGACATTACAAACAGACATTCCAATTATTTGGATAGAGTATAGGCACTATCTAGAAGAGACAATCTAACGCTAACAGTGCTACCGTCACAAAATTAATGCAAATGTGATATATTCTAAAAGGCAATTCTTCTCTATTTTTATCCAGCTTAACTGCGCAATCGCGAGGCTAATGGTTCGTGCTCCATAGTCATGTTAAGCGAAGTGAGAGAAATGCCGTGACGTCCACCTCGATCCTTTATAAAAACATTTTGCAATGGACATTCGACACACAGTTCGGGATCTGCTTCAGATAAGGTTTGGGGACAAGTGTCTCTATCTTACGATCACAAAGCATTATTAAATTAATCTTAAAGTTTCCTAGTCTGAAAATCCTTACCTTTTCTTAACTGTACAGTTCTAATCTGGGTGTTAATTACTAAACAGTTTCTTTGTTTTCTATTCCTGAGCTTTTAACTTAACTAAAGGTACCTTACATAAGGAGTTTCATTCGGTGTCAAAAGTGATCAATCAATACAAAATTATTGCAGTGTCCAAAATGTCGGGACTTATCAGAAGCATGAGTGCCACCAGCCTGACGTTGATGCTCTGTTGCTGCGCGCTGATCTGCGCCGGCGCATCCCTGACAGGCCGCTGCAAGACCAAGCGCCACACGCACAAGGCTATGCAGACCGACCTCAACGGACGACGCTGCTGGGACGATGTCAAGATTACGGGATGCGGAGGATATTGTCTTTCTTATGAGGTATGGTGGCAGCATCTTTTCTGATTTAAATACTAAATCACCATTTCTACGGTGCAAGCTTCTTGGCAAGGATAATATAGTGATAGCAACAAATGAATTTTGTTACTTCGACTTATGGAATGCCGTATTGAATGAAATCGTGTACATCAGGCTTGGACTGTTCCTTTTGCCTCAGTGACAGTTAGATCCGAACAAACAGCTGTAGGCAGATGCTCAATATTCTACAATGTTTCAGGTAATTAATCTGGTAAAGAATTGTGTCGTAAATGTCTTGCTGTCTTTTACGTATCCAACTTCGGTTAGTTAGCTAGGGTAGCTAGTACTTACTAGTACATCTAAAAATAATGACCAGTCGACCTAAGTAATTGATCGTATGATAAATAGAGCCGCGAACAGAGACTAGTCCAAAAGAAGTTAACTACCGTCGAATCTCGCACAGCCATCGAGGTCAGAGACGGCCAAGTTATATTTTTTATTCAACTTTCAGATATCCGACTGGCAGTTCCCATACAAACAGTCCCACCACCCGGTGTGCGTCCATGGTGACCGTAAGCACGCCTCCGTGAAGCTTCAGAACTGCGACCCTGGAGTGCAACCTGGCACTGACACTTACCACTTCGTTGAGGCCACGTCCTGCAGGTGTCAGGTGCGTATTAACTCTCAGCATAGCTATTCACAGCCGAAATCGAACATCAATCAATGTTATCAAAAAAACTCCTAAAAGTCTGTACCTACACAGATCAAAACCCGTAAACTTTGTAGGTATAGTACACACGGCTACAGTTCAAGCTATAGATTTCCAGTTTTAGCTGACCTCGCATTGTATAGGCGTTTTGTACAGTGAGATGTCTACTTATACTGGAAATTTATAGCTTGATGTGTGGTCGTGCGTATATTTAATTCAAATAGACGACCGGTATTCTTTCGACGGCTATTTTCTGTCTGGACCAAAGTAAATCAATACATGAAAATGTGTCATTTTCGATACAAAAACCTGTCGAATAGGTTATGAATACCTATGCAGTGCATTACAGTCGATTTTTAAATATTTCACGAAATCTGCATACTAACGGACCTTTCCTCTCAAGCTCAACGAGGTCCACCATCAGGCCAGCCTTATTTTGATAACTCACAGTTTGAAAAATTAAGACCTTCAGTAGAAATAGCGTCAGCCAAAATTGGTTGATCGACCGACTGGTGCTCTTGCCGGCCACGTAGGTTACCTACATGGTCGGCACGATCACGGTCAGAAATGAAAGTCAACAAAAGAAAATTATTAGATAACTCAATACTTACAATCTCTCGACTCCTCAACTTATTTGCAGAAGCAGTTTCAGTATAGAGTTGAAATAGTAAAAGTGTATTCGACTTTCGATGCTGACCGTAAGCAGGCGTGTGTTTATGTTCGAAAACACAAACACGACCGACAAATTTACTGGCGACGAGTCCAGTAAAATCCGTACTTGGAAACTAGAAAGTTTGTACGTTTGTACCTACCTACTGATTAGGATGAGGATAGCGAGAATTTTATAGAGACTTAGTGAAAGTCATGTACTACCTACAGTGGATATACCTTGCCAATATTTTATAATTAAATCGTGGATTTTCAGGCATGTTCGTCGGAAGACACCAGCTGTGAGTGGCTTCCTCCGGACTCTACTCTTCTTGGTGGACTGGTGCTAAGGGAGGAAATTGAAGAAGAATTGGAACAAAATACCCTATAAATTGCCTGAAACAATGAATGTACAAAATTGAAACCTGTGAGCCTATTTAATTCTATTTGTTGTTACCTAATGCTGCAAGTTACATTTTTAAAATAAATAATATTAAAAAGATATTTATTATAGTTTTTTATATGGTTGGGTAAACATATGTTACTGTGCGTACTTGAAGCACAAACGACAGACCTTTGAGAATAATCATTTTAGTTGACTGTGTAGGTAGGTACAGCATGTAGCTTGAAAGCTTGTAGTTGCCGTTACGTGGTCACTGGTAGAACCTAAATGAGGCACGGGAGTGCGAGGATTATCACAAGAAAAGAGAGCCTATGCCCAGCAGTGGGTAAATATGGGCTGTGCTGAAGTGGTTACTCGTATTTCTTCAGCAACATGGCAGCGATTTAAAAAAAGGGTACCAAAAAGTAGCAGCCCGGGGTTTACCACTCGTGACTAAATATCGTTAGGCTATTTAATATTACTAGCAAAACGAGGCTGTCGAATACACCTCTACTGAAAGACCATTTACCAACCTCTAACACACCTTCGCGGGAAAGCGTAGACAGAGTATTTCTTTATTTCTTTAGAAATACTCTGTCTACGCGGGAAAGGTAAAATCATGGCAACTATTTTTATGTACATGACAGATATAAAAAATCGCGACTGGCAAGTGGCAACACGCACAGTTTGTCATTGATATTGGTTGGTGTTATTTCGCTGTCATTCCTATTTCTAATAATTTTAGTTTTAAAGAAGGATTCTGCTGTGAATATGTAACTCAAACATGACATAAAACCAATTAAACAAATATTTTATTGTGCTACGCCAACGAATAACTTCGTTTTATAAGAAACAAGTGTTCGATTTAAAATTGTTTTAGGCATCAGTGTTATGGGAAGTGTTAGTCATGAAACACTGCAGTGTATTTATTGTTTTGTGCTTCTATTTGTGTGTAATTAAATCTTCAAGATCCGACAGACCCGATTCTATCTCATTACTGAAGTCAAACACAACATCGGAGCAGAAAGTATGGAACATTAAACTTGACATTTTCTTTTCTAAAACCTTGCCTCCCGTAATCACCAGAGCACCCAAAAGTGATGTACGATTCAAATGTGAGGCGATAATGAACTATACGAAGGTTGAAAAATATACGAAAAATAGGGAAGGCATTGCTACACTGTTGAAGGAATCTCCTCCTGATCATATTCAACAGAAACTGCTAGAAAATGTTAAGGTCTATTGGTTGAAAGATAACAAGATTATAGATGATAACTCTACCCTGAGAATGAAAATAACTACTAAGATTGATAAGACAAATGGCACCATAGGTACAAATCTGAGGATCAAAGACTTAGCTTTTACTGACAAAGGCAACTACACATGTGTAATCAAACAAAATTATGAGAAGAAGCAGACATCACAGTTAAAAGTTGAACAAGGCATTGAAAACTATGAGATTCCTACTTATGCATCACTATTTCCTAATACTGATATCTACAGCCAACTGGATATTAATGTTCAGTCCACTCCTGGTTTGATATCAGAAAACATACAAACATTGAATGCTAACTTTACTAATTCTACTGAGCCTCAAAAGTTAGAGCCAATATGTCAGGAATACTTAGGAGTTGTATGTGCTGAACATCTAAAAGGTCAGTTTGTTTATATTCCTTACAATACAAGTCAAGCAGCCCTTGAAGATAAGCTGATGAAAGCTTTACAAGTCACAAGGTATTCTAACGACATCAGTCCCCGCTGTGAAGGTTATGCAGTGCCCAGTCTGTGCTATTCAACATTTCCTATCTGTAGAGATCCTTTCGTCACAAACAGAAAATTCTACAGGGAGGCTAAAAAACTGTTCTCAATTGAAACTGATGCTACCAGTAAAACGAATGAAGATGACTTGCCAGAAATTGTTTTTGAAAATTTGCCTTTTAGGAAATTGGCTAGTATGTACACAGATTCAAATAGCTCATTTGCAGCCATGTTTAATTTCCGACATAATTCAACTGTCCTCAGACGTGTGTGTAAACAAGATTGTGAGATATTGGAGAATGAATTGTGTCAGAAAGAGTATGCCATAGCTAAGAGACACCCTCATATAGGACAGCAGCTGACTCTGGAGGAATGTCAAGACCTGCCAGAAGATGATCCTGACTGTCTGAGGATCAGCATTGGTGGAGTCATGGCATCTGATGATGAATGTTACTGGGAAAACGGCAGTGGTTATCTAGGGAGAGTCAACATTGCAAATAATGGCATGGCATGTGTTGAATGGTCTAAACAACTACATGTTAGATTATCTGATTTCCCTGAACTCGCTGGGACTCACAGTTATTGCAGGAATCCTGGAGGAGTTCTGGAGCAGCCCTGGTGTATTATAGAAAAAGATGGCAAAACAGATAAACAATATTGTGATATTCCAAAGTGTGCTCATAAAATCTGGATTTACATTGTTATTGTTTTCCTTGTTTTGACCTTATCTATTATTGGTTTTATTATCTGCTTATGTTATAGACATAGAAACAAGAACAACGCTGCTGCAATACGGGATATAAATTTACCTAATGCAGATAAAAACATCTATGGGAATTCTAGATTGAATTCACCAATAGAAATGAGTGAATTATTGACTAACAATATTGCTAACCAGCCTCATCTGACAAGAAATACCCGTGGTAATGGGGTGCTACGTATACCACAGTACTCTCTTTCACAAATAAAATTCTTGGAAGAATTAGGGGAAGGAGCATTTGGCAAAGTATATAAGGGAGCGCTGAAGAGGAATGGTGAAATGCAGTTTGTGGCAGTAAAGGCATTGAAAGAGAATGCTTCAGCTAAAACACAGGCAGACTTCAGAAGAGAAATAGACTTAATATCTGAGTTAACCCATGACAACATAGTGTGTATTGTAGGTGTGGCTTTAAGAGAAGAACCTTTATGTATGTTGTTTGAGTTTATGGCACGTGGGGATCTTCACGAGTTTCTGATGGGACGCGCGCCACCCTCTGGGAAAGGTCTACCGCCCATGAGATTGCTAAACATCGCCAATAACATTGCTGCAGGCATGCAATATCTCGCGTCTCATCATTATGTTCACAGAGATCTAGCGGCCAGAAACTGCCTAGTTTCGGATGATTTTATTGTCAAAATATCAGATTTTGGACTTTCAAGAGATATCTACAGTTCAGATTATTATAGAGTGAGTATATTTCTTTAAAAGTTTTCTATAAAAGAAACTGTGATATCACCATAATTGTTTCAGCGCATTTTATGCATGAGTAAAGATTTAATGGATGGTTACTGATTGCTGTGAATGCTTGGCATGCAATGTTTGTATGTTTCGCGAGAAATTCATGCTATCTACCGACGATCTCAGGGTAACACGCGTTGGAATTTATTACGGCCAACCTGGTGTAGATTTTCCATGATTTACTTTCACTTATTTAAAGTATTGATAGAATTGGATCACAATTTAATAATTGTGATTCAAATCTATCAATACTTTTAATAATTGTGATTCAAATCTATCAATACTTTTAATAAGTGAAATACAACTGACACAATAAAACAGAAAAATTAATATTATTATAATTATCAAATCATTTGCATTTTTCTGTTTATTGTGCATTTATAAGAAGTTTATGAGTGTAGTTAAAGATAGATACAGGCAAATGTTTAGTTCGAGGGTCACAATTTCTTGTACAATCTGATTACTTATTAATAAATACGAGTTATGAAATTCAAAAATATATAATTTAATGTTACAGGTACAGTCGAAAAGTTTACTGCCAGTAAGGTGGATGCCACCAGAATCTATACTTTATGGGAAGTTCACAACTGAGAGCGACATTTGGTCGTATGGAGTAGTGTTGTGGGAAATATACAGTTATGGATTACAGCCGTATTATGGGTAAGAACATATTATTATCATTGCAGCAGATATGTTATTATGCGTCATTTATTTTGAAGGCTAGTGTGGTGTTATTAAGTTCAAGGTTTGTTTCTCTTTTTTCGATCATCATTAGTTTTTCGTCGTATTATAATATTTTTTATGTAGGGTAATTTGTCATTCGATCTATTGTTTGTGGGGTTATTCTAGACCACACATAATATAATAGTACCCTATAAACCCCTATAGCTACCCAATCAAAAATTTTCTAATATTTTCATGTTTTGTTATTTTAACTTCAGATATAGTAATCAAGAAGTAATATCGATGGTGCGAGGTGGAGAGCTCTTAGCGGCTCCGGCGAGTTGTCCACCACCCATGTACTCACTCATGAGGGACTGTTGGAAGCACCAGCCGCAGAGGAGACCCAACTTCGAGGAAATTGTTAATAGGTAGGTGTTGCTCTAGCCAAGTATCGACATCGTTGCGTTTCAGTAGGTAACGAGGTATTGGAAGCCGCACGGTTTTTTTGCGATAACATCTTTTCCAAAATCATGTTCAATTCGAGGCATGGGGTTGTTTATCCAAATGTAATTCATGTTTCAGAATCCAAGAATGGATAAATATGGGCGGGTGTCCAGAAATCGCACCTTCCGAGGCAGGAAGCAGTGGTTTCGGGCACCGGCCGTCCAGCTCCAGCCGAGACTTTCAGGAGAGAGTTCCTCTGCTGCCACCACACTGCTCGTCTTCCAACGGATCTCTTGCCACCGGTAGCCTGAAAAAGTTCAGCGTCGCAGGGTCTAGCTCCAAAGTCACCGATGATAACTGTTCCACCTGCAGCGAAGTACCGCCCCTTGCGCCCAAAACAAAGAAGCACAGCTCCGGATCCCTCATCGATACGGACAAAATAGGTACGAAAGACACAGTTGTAAGGATTCTACCCAACTCACAGTTTGGAAACGAAATTTAAGATGGTACAAATCACGGAGTAGTTGATAAATGGAGCGATAAATTTCGCACTACATCACAATATCTGCACGATTGCTTATCAAACCTACATGTCGCACACATCACGAATTTGGTGGCTGATTCTGGAGATAAAAATGTGCGTATTTACACTCCATTTGTATATTACTCCTTGGTAAATAGATAGCCAATATTCAACATGTTTTTCTTTGATGCTGTATGAAATTTTACATTTAAGAAGAAGAGTTCTAGTTTAAGATAGGTTTGTAAAAAGAAGTAGTTTTTGTAACACTTTAGTCTTCATATATTATTTGTATGTGAATGTGTTACTTCCACCCTTAAAACATTTACAGTAAGAAATGCGCGATTAGTGCATGATACTTCCGATTGTTCAATACTCTGTTACGTTATCCGACTTTAAGTCACAATTATGCCTGTCCTCATTTATGTGACATAATACTGATTTCGTTTATAAGATAACTGTATTTACTTGAAGTTTTGAATAGGTTCCCATGTTTAGTAATTTCCATTAGTTCCTTAATATTTACGTCTAAGTGTAGTTTAAAAAAAAGGTTGTGTACTATAGTGTAAATGAGTATAGAGATCCCAAGAAAGTATGTGCTTCGGAAATAATCGTTTATTTTCCGAAATACGAACGCGCAATGTTGAGATCTAATATAGAGATGTTACAACCATAAAAATACTTACCTTTTTGTATTGCCATGATTTCAAAAATATAGATAACAACTCTATGTAATTCCACAAAACGTGACCAGCGACCGAAGTCGGTATGACGATCCACATAGAGAAAACTTAATAAAAACGCGCAATGATAAGTGCATTACTACTAAACGCGGCATTTCACAACATAGAAGCTTTGCCTCTGTGGGACACTACTCTGTGACGCGACGTTTGTGCGACTTAGTCGCAAAACGTCTCTTTCACAAAATGTCTAATGGTCGTAGAATGTGTCTTTCTCATAATGTCGCTTTCGCAGAATGTCACTTTCGCAGAATGACTCCCTCATAATGCCTCTTTCGCAGAATGACTCTTATTGAGTAAGATACATTTTACGACCAGTAGACATTTTGCAACTAAGCCGTTAGTGCTAATTCAGAAACACGAAGATTACCGAAGCGCATACATTTTTTGGTTTACCTGTACCTTATTGTTTTTGGCTAAACAATGAAAATTAAGTACATAAATATTCAATTGGCTTTACTTTACTATTTAGTTAGTTATTATTATTAACCTAAATATAAGTGGAGTTATAAGGTTATTATTTCGTTGTCAATTATTTATTTAGATAATTTATACATTTTAGGTTTTAGTACTGAATCATGTTAACGAGAAATTCTACTTTGGGAGTATTTATTAGTTACTCATTTTTTACAGCGTTCCGTAAAACTAGCTGACGTCCTTAGAATAACCAAGAAAGTTCATGTAAATATGTACTTACATAAACTTTTTGTTTATATATTCATGTTACTGTAATCGTAATTATAATTCGGCGAATGCGTTGGGGAGGAAATTATGGTCGAGTCCTTTCCTCCCTAGATACCAATATATTTTATTTTAACATTTGATGAGCTGCATTTTTTAAATATAATACTTAAAACTCTCTTTTACTATTGTTATCAGTACAACCATTTTAATTTTTGGATGCCTCGTTCATTACAGTATTTTCTTGTCAAAATATTGTTCTGATTATCTTCACAATTGGACGGACACGGAAATGGATTTGTCATAACTTGTGTCATTTATTTTATGTATAACCCCCTAGATTATGTGTCATTGTCATTTTGGATCCAGTATTAGATGGATATGGGGCAAAAGCAACTTATTTTATCAAAATGCTTATTGCTTCTACTAAGCTCAGTCATTCTAGTTTTATTTTACCATTTTAGTTGCGTATGGAATTACGATTGTAAAATGAATAGGAGATGTCTGCAGTGTTTGTTCTAACTGATTAAGTATTTCAAAATTCAATTTTTGTATTAGCTTATAAGACTGACTGAAAATATCAAAACTACACAATTGTCAATATTGTACTATTTTAGAGAATTTAATCTTCACATCAAGTGAACAAGACATTTGACTGGCTTTAAGATTGTAATGTATCATAATTTTTGATAATATTGGCAGCACTATAATACGATCTCAATGTGTAAACAGTATGTTTTTATAGCATGGTGTTACCGACTCATCAAAAGTTGATATTCCAAACATGAATGTATTTAAGTGAGCAAGCTGGCAGGTTATTACTTAATTTATTCAACTGTGTGATGTAAGTTGGTGGCACATGTACGCTTGCCTGTTAGTACCTAATCGTAATCTAAGTATAAAGTAAGACTTATTATTTTCTTGAACCTATCTAATTGCTTTTTGTGAAATTTTACCGGTTATCCATTTTTATACCTTTTTTTTTAAATGAATTTTTATATTTTATATTAGTACTTTTCTGTACTTGCCAAAGACTTTTTTTTTGTATGTGATACACTTAGTTTCTTACTTAGATGTAAATTGTATTTCTATAATAAATAATTTTTAAAAGTTTTCTAAAAATAATTTATTTTTAATAAGTAAATACTGACAATAGAATTTGGAAGAATTATTATTAAATAACAAATTTAAAATTTAGTAAAAACCCAACTACCGTTACTTGGTAACATTAAACTTAGTTAAATCCTCTTGTTCACTATTTCTTTTAACAATCAAATATTCGCCATGTACTTTCATATGTACTTTGAGGTTGTTGTTGCCTGTAAATCCTTTGTTACACACCCTGCATACATATGGTTTTTCACCTGAAATAAAAATAATATGGATTATTAAGTGCCGTGACTGGAAATCATCGAAACCTAGATAGATAAACAGCTAAAATTCATTGAAATTGTAACATACAGACCTTTTTTTTTTTTTTTTTTTTTTTCAGGATGGGAAATTATCAAATGACTTCTCCCGCTCTGGGCGGAGCGGGAGGGCGTGTCAGACTTTTACTGACTAAAACCCACCCGTGTTCCATCAGTTGCCCATGTGCCAGGGTCACGGTATCTCTTTCGAACAATCACGCGACCCCGGCAGGCATCGGTCCTAGTAGACCCCTACACTGCTGCTGACATCTCTTTGAGGCGCGCGTGGAACACTGCGCGCCGTCGACCCGAGCTTGGTCCTTACCGGGCGGTGAGCTACCCATTGCTCGCCACCCGCAAGCTCGCGCCTACGGTGGCCGGGAGTCCGCTATCGACTCCCGACGCCCGGGGCGTCTCCTCCTGCGGCGGCTAGGGACGTGAGGGCGCAGAGACTGCCACTCCCTCACGCGCCCCGCCTCCTCCTTCGCGAGCATTGCTGCTTCGCAGAAGGAGGTGACGGCTTCCCATTCCCTCTCGCTCCGTACCATGGCTCGTACCAGGGCCGGACGCGAGAGGTCGCCGCCGCCGATCGCTCCCACGAGGACACGGCGGTGCTCCGCCCAGGCAGGGCACACCTCCACCGTATGCTCCACCGTGTCCTCCAGACGATCCTCGCAATGGAAACACCCGGACGTATCCTCCCGCTTTATCCTGAACAGGAACCCACCGAAGCACCCATGCCCGGTGAGAACCTGCGTCAGGCGGAAGGTGAGGACGCCGTGACGCCTCTCTATCCACTCCTCAAAGAGGGGACTTACCGCCGCAATTGTGGCGTGCCCAGCACTGGGTTGCGACAATCGTACCCGCCATGTCGCCATGAGATCACACCGGAGCTCTGTCCGCCGTGCCGCGATTTGTCGCGGCAGCGGAGTTTCGCCCCGGCGTTTCGCCTCCTCGCGCCACTCCCACATGTGCGCGAGGACCTTTGCCTCCAGATCCCATGGCGGCACTCCGGCAAGGAGGCTCGCCGCCTCGCACGAGACCGTGCGGTATCCCCGGATTAACCGGATGGCCATGACCCTCTGGGCCGCAAACAACCGGCGCGCTGGGCGCAGCCTCAGTGAGGGCGCCCACACCGGTGCCCCGTAGAGGGCCATGGACCGCACGATCCCCGTGTAGAGCCTCCGGCAGGAGGCGTTTGGACCCCCCAGATTGGGCAGGAGCCGCTTTAATGCAGCCCCAGCTCGCTCCAGTCTGGGAGCCAAACGTCGGAAATGCTCAACGAAGTTCCACCGGCTGTCAAGGACAAGTCCCAAGTACTTCATTGTCGACTCGACGCCGATGTGAACCCCTCCTACCGTAAGTTGGGAACCCGCAGGTGGCGCGTTCCGAGGACCATGAAAACCCATGGCCTCGGACTTGTGCAATGCCACCTCGAGGCCCAATTGCCGGATCCTATCGACGATTGTAGCAACCCCGCGTGTCATCAGTTCAGCAGCCGCCTCGTACGACCTCCCCTGCGCAAGGACCAGCGTGTCGTCAGCGTAGCAAACTACGCTGACGCCGCTAGGGAGGTCGGCGCGCAGCACCCAGTCGTAACCGATGTCCCACAGATGCGGCCCCAGGACCGATCCCTGTGGGACACCGCACGACATCTCTCGCCGGTTCCATTCCCCCTCGTGACCGGGGTAGATGACGGCCCTATCCGTCAGATAGGCCTCGACCACGCGACAGAGGTAGGTCGGCATCCGGTGATACCGGAGTGCCTCCCTAATGCAACTCCAGGGCAGGGTGTTGAAGGCATTGGCGATGTCTAGAGACACCGCCAAGACGACCCCACCCCGGGCCACTGCATCCCCCGTCGTGAGGGCTCGCACGCGCATGATGGCGTCCACCGTAGAGCGCCCCTTGCGGAAGCCGTACTGGCCGTCCGACAAGTCCGGCCTCTCCCGCACCAGCCACCCGACGAGGCGGCCGCTAAGGTACCCCTCAGATTAACACGGTTTTGTTGCCAACGGCATCGGTCAGGGTCTGGGGGCCCACGGGGGACTCTGTTGTGGTCCGTGTCATTATGGACATGGGAGTCCAGGGTTGCCTTTTGTCTATTGTTTTGTTGTTTGTTTGTATTGTTTTGGGCAAAATTGTTTTCTTCAGCGCCTTTGGACTTGGCTGGGACGAGCCAATTCGGGAAACCCTGTTGGAAGATTGGCTCCAATTTGTATCCGCACTCCCTGCAGTCAACGAGGTCGTGTTACCCCGCGCTATCCTCCCCCCTGGGAGCTACACTGCTACCCTTGTTTGTGATGCGTCTTCGCACGGTTATGCAGCTGTTGTTTGTCTGCGCACCGTCTGCGCGACAGGCCAGGTGAATTTGTCACTGGTCTTGGCCAATAGCAAGGTGGTCCCCCTCCGGACGGCACTGACCATCCCTAAGTTGAATTGTCAGGGGCGGCGCGTCTTGTGCGTCTATTGAACCACGTTGCTCACACTTTGGGTGGAACTGTGGACATTCGGTTTTCTTACGCCTGGACGGACAGTCAAATTGTTTTGTGTTGGTTGAAGTATAAATGGGTATAAACATACAGACCTATGACAAACTAAAATAGTTTTTAACAAATGTGGCTTTACATGAATATAATCATAAATACAATCCTCAAGTTTATTTACTTTATTGAATTACTTTTTCATCAAATAGTATATTTACACGTAATGTTGCCAGTGCTGTGACCTCCTCTCTTTGAGGAGTGCGCCGTAATCCACCTTGTGGGCCCAATGCGGGTAGATATAGTATCAAACAGTCATTCATTTGAATTAAATGAACTTAAAGAGGTTTACTGTAGATTTTAACTTCGTAAATACCTACATACATACGTGTTACGGTCATGAATCATATACTGATCAAGGCACTGAACTGCACATTGTGAACTGCTGTTACTGGGGGTCTAAAAAGGCCACATTAAGCAATACCGCTAAAACCAATTCATATTGTGAATTCCCAGCACTACCTTAGCAATTCCTCTAACTTTCGTAAAATGGTGACCTAAATTAGCAATATCATACTCAATGCAATTCGTATCCGAATCATATTTGGTGTAAATGTTGCAGCATGAAAATAATAAAGACCGTAATTTTACCGGTAAATATTTCTTTGAAGATTTAATAAATACAAGTGATTATTTCTAACTGTTGAAATGTTATTTAATTACAGTATGCATAAAAATTATAAGAATGTCACAAATAAGCCGTGAAAAGGGAAACTAGAAACAATAAAAACTTTATAAGCTGGCAACGAATACATAAAAGTTTTCTCTTCAGATATGTGTACGTCATAATTACTCTGTGGTCATCATAATCTGTGGTTACATCAACAAAATAAAACTTAAATGATTTCATGTAAATTGGGTCATTTTTAATACAGAGTAAGTAAATACTTGTTTATCTTGAATCAATATATGTTGTTTATCTTGAACAAAATGGACTACATATCACGAGCGTGCTCATGAAAATTTTCTTAAGGCCTAAATTTGCCATTATTACGATATTTTTTCACAAAATCCCAAATATGATTTGTAAAATGATCCTCTTGACTAACTTCTTATGATTCTGCTATTTGACATTAAATTTCATTATAGCAATTCATATTAAGTGTTCGCTGCCAGACTAGACCCCTACAATAGCATTTCAATAGCGCAGTGGAAGATATTATGGTGGGGTCCAGGAGACAAGAGTGGCTAGCGAAACTAGTCCGCCGTACGCGGAGCAGACAATCAAATCAAACAAGTACAATTCAAGTGAAGACGCAATACAATTAACAAATGACTCACCTACAATACAACAAAAGAACTTACCTGGTGGTTGAAGGACACTGCTTCTGGGGTTACCTGGAGTTATGTATGTAAGTGAGTGTATATGTATCGTGTTGTGACGTTACGAGTATTCTTCAGGTTAGAATCCGCTGCAGTAAGGCTGGAGGCAATCACAGCATGCGGTCTTCAAATCACTCGTTCCCAATAGCGTCACTTGCTTAACCTTCAAACTTCTTCAATGTCAAGAAACTAAACCCGTGTTATTACGTCAAATTGGGGTTATTAACAATCCAAACAATGGGTCATGACTTATTGTCACCAAAACGACCGGGGTAAGGGATTACTTTACAAAAGAGTCGCACGCGCAATTGGACCGACCTCCCTTTTTCAAGCACAAAATCCAAGAGAAGTGTCAAGTGTTGATGACTTGACTGGCCTGTTAGTCTAGTGGTTAGTGACCCTGACTCCTAAGACTGAGGTCGTGGGTTCGATTCCCACCCAGGACAAATCTTTGTGTGATGAGCACGATCATTTGTTCTGTGTCTGGGTGTTATTTATCTATAATATGTATGTATTTAGAAATATATAAGTATGTTTATCAGTTGTCTGGTTACCATAGTACAGGCTCTGCCTAGTTTGGGATCAGATAACGATGTGTTGGTTGTCCTGAGATATTTATTTTAGATATTTAGTGTCAAAATCAAACTGACAAGTCAGATGTCATTCCGTTCGATGGCGCGTTCCGAAAGCGCATAGAGTAACTAATCCAACGGTCCGAAACATCTAACCCCCCCGGACGGGCCTTCCCGTCCGCTAATCACTTGGCAATCCCGACAAGGTTGCGTTTTATCAGTCCACCTGACGCGCTGCTGGAGGATGTGCAAATACTCCAAGCTCCAACGCTTCCAAAAACTCTGAGCGAGCTGCTGCACCAACTGAAACCGCGATAGCCAATTTTGGCTCACATCGACAAAAGGGTGCTCCGGCAGGGCGACAAGTGGCTGTCAAATCAAAAAATGGCCCGGGGTTAGGGCCTCCAAGTCGTTCGGGTCCGAAGACAGCGGGCACAATGGACGCGAGTTCAATACAGCTTCAATGCGGCAAAATACCGTAGCTAACTCCTTAAAGGTGAGAACGGTGTCTCCCAACAATCTGCGCCAGAGTCCCTGTGCCGCTTTCACCGCGGCCTCAAAAATACCCCCCCAATGGGGGCAGGCTGGCGGATCAAACAATAACAAACAACAAACAACCAAACAACAACAACAACAACAATTTAACCAAATGGCCCTCCTTAGGCGACAAAAGGGGGTGACGGACCCCATAAGGAAGGCTAGAGTGCCTCAACCGTCAACAACCAAACAACAAAAGACCCGTATGGTCCAAAAAGGGGTTCAACTTACTAACGGCTCCCGACAATTTCCAAAACTCTCGCTGCAGAATGGCCAACAGCGCATTGCAACCGGCATGCGAGTTCTTAATGTGATGATCAGTCACCAACAAATCAACAACAACAACAATTCAACAATTTGTCGAGGGAGCTAAATCGACTCAACAAAAAATCAGGGTCCTTCGTTCCAACAGCGAGCACCTTGAGCCCGGGCAAAGGACCCGACATCAAGACTGGCGATCGAGGCCAATCATCCTCGGGGTGAGTCAGCCAGTCTGGTCCCCACCATAGGGGGTGAGCAATCAAGCGGGGTGCCATGCACCCACGTGAGGCCACGGCATCTGGGTTCAAATCTCCAGGCACGTGCCTCCAAATCAAAGGCGTTTCAAAATTCCGAATCTGGGACACTCGGTACGCAACAAAGACCTCCAAAGAGTGGACGCACGTCTTCAACCAACACAAAACAATTTGACTGTCCGTCCAGGCGTAAGAAAACCGAATGTCCACAGTTCCACCCAAAGTGTGAGCAACGTGGTTCAATAGACGCACAAGACGCGCCGCCCCTGACAATTCAACTTAGGGATGGTCAGTGCCGTCCGGAGGGGGACCACCTTGCTATTGGCCAAGACCAGTGACAAATTCACCTGGCCTGTCGCGCAGACGGTGCGCAGACAAACAACAGCTGCATAACCGTGCGAAGACGCATCACAAACAAGGGTAGCAGTGTAGCTCCCAGGGGGGAGGATAGCGCGGGGTAACACGACCTCAGCTTGACTGCAGGGAGTGCGGATACAAATTGGAGCCAATCTTCCAACAGGGTTTCCCGAATTGGCTCGTCCCAGCCAAGTCCAAAGGCGCTGAAGAAAACAATTTTGCCCAAAACAATACAAACAAACAACAAAACAATAGACAAAAGGCAACCCTGGGCTCCCATGTCCATAATGACACGGACCACAACAGAGTCCCCCGTGGGCCCCCAGACCCTGACCGATGCCGTTGGCAACAAAACCGTGTTAATCTGAGGGGTACCTTAGCGGGGCAGGCGCCAATGTCCTAACAATGCCTGGGCGGCGACCGATCGCCGCACCCAGGCCCAAGTCTTTCCCGACGAGGATGGAATTCAAATTCCTCGTACGCGCGGTGTCCCGAGCCACGCGCCATCGCTGGAAGGGCATATCCCACCGGATGCCTGAATGGCGGGGGGCGTGACTCCAACCGGGGACGTTCCGCCAATGGAGGGGAGGGCAGGCGGTACTGGTCTGGCCAGCGCTGCCTAGCAACAATTGCGTAATCGCCTTTACGCGGGGAGACCAAATGGCGGTCGCGCGGCTCCCGATCAACTTGCGCGGGGGGTGGAGTGCGGCGCTCAAAATTGCGGGCCTCTCCCCGGTTCTGAACCGGGGAGGCAGAAGCCCGGTGACCAACTCCATGGTACCCCCCCGTACGCGAACCTTCATCAGAGGCTGGTCTGCCAGCGTGGTTCGCGTTAGCGCACAATATGTCCAAATGGGACCCCCTACAAATTCTACAAGGGCGGGGGTTGGGGCAGTCCCGATGGAAGTGAGCCCCCAAACAAGAGAAGCACATGCGGCGTGCATTGGCAATTCGGCGGCGGGCACTCACGTGCAATTTCAAAAAGGCCGCGCAAGTTGCCATGCCATGCCCCGTGTCCCTACAAAACTCACAACCAGGACGACTCTGGGTGCCAGCAAAACGAGCGGCGGGGCGACCATCAACAGGCCCGCGAGCCCTAGTCCGTCCCTGGTCTCGTGGCCGGGAAGACGGCTGGCATGACTCAGTGGCAACGCCAGAGTTGTCAACAAACCGACACTCATCCTCCAAAAACTGGACGAGGTCACCAAATGGGGGGAGATGTGTGACACTATCCCCACCATACCTTTGCTCGAAATGAGCCCTCAAATCGGCAGGAAGCCGTTGCAGCACAACATGCACCAAAGGGTAAGACCATTGGTCCACCGGCAAGTCCAATCGCTTTAAAGCGTTGGTCGCTACGACCAACGGGTTCAACAGGTCAGTACGCAATGCTGACAAACTAGTAATGACCGGTAACCCCAAAATCAATTCAATATTAACGTCAGCCAAACAACGTTTATTTTGGTACCGCTGGGTGAGTAGTCCCAAAGCGGTAGGGTAGGCTGAGTCAGTCAACGACAGATGCTGTACCAAGGCTCGGGCCTCACCTTCCAGGACAGACAACAAATAGGCCAACTTTAGGGTGGGTCTGAGGTCCGAGCGTGCATCAACCAAACTTGCAAACAGGTTTTGGAAACCGTACCAGTGGTCCCAGCGACCGTCAAAGTGTGGCAGTTCCAAAGCAGGCAATCTACTCAATAGTCCGGGACCTGAAACAACCGAGGTCTCCGGCTTGACCTGGACAGGTGTCCGGCACTGCAATATTTCCATTTGTATGCCATTGCACAAACAAAACCATTCAAATAAACAAAACAATTAAATTATCAAATAACAAAGTTCAATCAATAAATAACAAGGAAATCCAACGCAAACAATCAAATAAAATAAACCAAGCAAAGGTAATTAAGTAACAAAGTTCAAACAATCAATTACAAAATAACTACAAGCAAACAATCAAACTACCAAACTGGTAGACCACAACTCAAGAAATAACAAAGTATTGGTTTCAATTCAATTCAACAATAAACTTTTATTTTAATTCTAAACCAATATCAACGTTCAACATTCAACTTCACAATTCAATTCAAATATTCAAATTCTAATCCAATTCCAAATGTTAACTTCACAAGCCACTGTGTGGTACAACAATAATGAACCTTTATTCCAATTTAAAACAATGGTAATACTCAAAAATGCCAATTTCAAATATTAATTTTCACAAACAACCATATCAATGGTACAAAACTCAATATTTTAATGTCTTCCTGACATTCAATACAACACAGAGGTCAAATAAAAACAACAAGAGGTTATAACATAGCTCAATCTAACCAACTCCGTTAGCATATGCAAACCTGGTTGACCCCGGCAATATGAGTTACTCAACTCAACAAATTCAAACAAATTATTTCAAATAAACAATTAATCATAGTTATCAAATATTTACAGCGTATTACTACTTCCCTTATAGAGACTGCCAAGTAATTAGCCTACTGTAAATTACCAATTTGGTGGTTATGTCTTATAACCGCGCTCTGAATACCAAAATGTTCGCTGCCAGACTAGACCCCTACAATAGCATTTCAATAGCGCAGTGGAAGATATTATGGTGGGGTCCAGGAGACAAGAGTGGTTAGCGAAACTAGTCCGCCGTACGCGGAGCAGACAATCAAATCAAACAAGTACAATTCAAGTGAAGACGCAATATAATTAACAAATGACTCACCTACAATACAACAAAAGAACTTACCTGGTGGTTGAAGGACACTGCTTCTGGGGTTACCTGGAGTTATGTATGTAAGTGAGTGTATATGTATCGTGTTGTGACGTTACGAGTATTCTTCAGGTTAGAATCCGCTGCAATAAGGCTGGAGGCAATCACAGCATGCGGTCTTCAAATCACTCGTTCCCAATAGCGTCACTTGCTTAACCTTCAAACTTCTTCAATGTCAAGAAACTAAACCCGTGTTATTACGTCAAATTGGGGTTATTAACAATCCAAACAATGGGTCATGACTTATTGTCACCAAAACGACCGGGGTAAGGGATTACTTTACAAAAGAGTCGCACGCGCAATTAGACCGACCTCCCTTTTTCAAGCACAAAATCCAAGAGAAGTGTCAAGTGTCAAAATCAAACTGACAAGTCAGATGTCATTCCGTTCGATGGCGCGTTCCGAAAGCGCATAGAGTAACTAATCCAACGGTCCAACGGTCCGGTCCGGTCCATTTTACGAATCTCCATACAAAACTGTCAAATAGATGAATTGTGTTTAACGAATTGTACGCAGAACATATTATGAATTGTCAGTTTGTGCCCATTTTACGAATTATAATATGATTCATAATATTTTCCTATTATGATTCCACCAAAGTGGCCTTTTTAGACCCCCTGGTCAGACAATGTTACAAACTCTACAATATTGTAATCAATATAGGTATCTACCTGTATGTATCCGTCGATGTTTTATGAGCACAGTGGCGGTATAAAACTTTGCGGGGCAGTATTCACACTGTTTCGTGCGATTGCCGTCGTGTCGGTCCAGGTGAGCTATGAGTGCGCCCTTCGACTTGTACTTAGCGGGACATCTGGTACACTCGTACCTTTGAATGTTGCTGTGTTTCATCATGTGCCTGGATAACTGAAACGGTATAGAATATATTAGCTTCTGCCCGCAACTTAGTCCGCGAGAAGTTTTGGTCCCCAAGTCGTCATCTCGTATCTGATCGTCCGCTTTTTTTTCATATTGCTCGGCTCCCATAGGTTGTGTTGCCTCTTGTTAAATTCCATATAACCTTCCTCAAGACTAATTCTTAGACTATCAAATGTGAAAATGCGTATGTCTTAAGCCCGACAGATAGTTCCAGAGATTAGCGCGTTCAAACGAACAAAGTTTACAGTTTTATTATATAATAATATAGTATATAGTAAGAATAGACGGTATAGATTATAATTGGGTGTTTTTAAGTTTTTGTAAAAGGTTAAGTTTCCAGCATACAAAAATTGGGCAAACATAGTGCTTTAAACTTGTCACTAAGGTTAATCTATTTAACATTGGTCTTAAAGTAGACCTTGTCAATTTATGACGTATGAGCTGCATTTAACCGAAGGGTGGTTAAATAATTACGAGTTCGACTATACAACTAGACACGCATAATGTTTTCCCAATTTTTGTCTACTCGAAATGTAGCAACAAGTTATTTTAAAATTTTGAAGATGGCCGAAGTGCAAACTTAAATTGTAGTAGTTTTTATCCTACTCACTCTAGAATTTCCCTCGAGTTGAAGGCCACATATAGGGCATACTTGTGACTTGTGTGTACATTTATGTTTATCATGGGCCATTTGACTCTGGAATGGTCGTTTGCACTGTTTACAGTAAACCTTCTTTGGATTATGTCTTCTTATTTTATGGTCCTGTAATTAATTTGGTACCTTTTTAAGATCTATTGAAGGCTTAGTCGCAAAACGGTTCTTTCGCAAATTTTCTACTGGTCGTAAAATGTGTCTTTCTCATAATGTCGCTTTCGCAGAATGTCACTTGCGCAGAATGTCTCTTTCTCAAATGGTCACTTTCCCACAATGCCACTTGCAAAATATCGCGTTAGTAACTCTAATCGATCTAAAAGTAGGGATTTGTTACTGTTCTACTACTGTAGGGAATTGTTCAACATTTTTTCTTCTTAAAGGAGGTGGGTAAAGTTTGGAACATTTTTCGCCTATCATAGTCATGAAAATTCAAAGTATTTATTGACGTCATGTTATTGTGTTTATGTGACGTTTAGGTATCGACCTTTATATCTATTCTAAAATAGTAAGAAAAAAAAATAGCAAGTCATATAAAAAAATCATCAAACTTGTCACTAAAATAACAACTTCTTTGCAGTTTTGTTATTTTAAGCACTTTTTCTAACTTTCATTCAAAAATAAACTGTTAAGCGCTCTATACACCAAAACAAATTAATGCTAGTTAAAAAGCCTATTTACTGTAGTATTTTAGAGACTAAAAATATTTTGGTGCATAAAGCGCTTAACAGTTTAATTTGTAATGATAGTTAAAAAAAGTGCTTAATAACAAAACTGCAAAGAAGTTGTTATTTTAGTGACAAGTTTGATGATTTTTTTTATATGACTTGCTATTTTTTTTTCTTACTATTTTAGAATAGATGTAAAGGTCGATACCTAAACTTCACATAAACACAATAACATGACGTCAGTAAATACTTTGAATTTTCATGACTATGGTGGGCGAAAAATGTTCTAAACTTTACTAACCTCCTTTGTTATATTGGATGATGGCATGTGAAAGAGACCTTTTAATGACCCATAGACAATTTACGAAAGAGACGCTTTGCGACTAAGCCGCATTTTATTTCGACTGTTGAAAGAAAATGATGTGAATACTTTGGAGTAGGTATAAAATTGACAGAAGCACTTACTTTTAATCCACCACTATATCTACAGGAAAATTCACACATATCACAAACGTAAGCTTTATCCTCACCATGTGACCGGATGTGCGATTTTAAATTCATTTTGCTTTGGAAACTGAAAATAAAAATTAATATATTCAGCATGCAATTAATGTGCGCTTTTATAATTGACTAGTTTCTGCCCGCGACTTCATCCGCGTTAAATTTTTCAATTCAAACACAGCAGTGCCCGAGATTAGCGCTTTCAACTAAACAAACAAACAAACTCTTCAGCTTAATAATATAAATATAGATTAGTATCAGTATATTCGTATAGATAACGTAACGATATGTTCGTGGACGTAGGACGTCCATAAAATGGATGGAAATAGGTGCAGGTTATAGCGTTATCGTGGACGGAAATTTGAAAGCGTCTTTATATATTTTACTCCCTTTGTATCGTAATGCCTGGAAGCCCACGTTAATATCGTTACGTTGGAAATGATAAAAGCGCACACTGCATGCCTAAAGCCGTCGTAAACGACGTTTTTCACTTGTTTATCAGTCTCTTCTGACATAATCATCACTGAGGATTCTTCTCATGTTATTAAGTAGAAAACTAGTAGGCTGATCAAGGCTACTCACCCTTTATTACAAAAGTCGCAAATATATTTAATACTGGAATGTACTTGTAGTATGTGACTGCTCAATTTTCTTGGTGTGTTGCATGTCATTGGACAGTGACTACAGAAAAGCTTTTTGTCCTGAAAATAATCAAACAACATTTTCAACAAGTTTGTTTTTTTATCATACAGTTTTATTAGTTACTAGCTCCTGCCTGCGACTTCGTTCGTCAACTTTCTTGCTCCCTGACCCACCCCGTCGAATCGAATCGCCGAAAGCGAGTACTTAGTATTCGTATTTTTTCTTTTTGTTCAGCTCATCTATATCTATACTTATAATAAAACTGTATGGAGGTCAATTCTGTACATTGAATATACATTCAAAATTAATATTGGAGGATGAATGGTGATCCATACTGATGCCAAAAATGCAATCAGTAAATTTTAAGAAGGGATTTTAACCAAACTTGGTACGATTGTAGTCCATACTCCTGGGCAGGTTATAGGCTATATAACATAACGCTAAAACATATAGGATCTGAGCAGTGACGATACCCACGGGATATTTTCCGACCTCCACGCGGGCGAAGCCGCTGGCAAGAGCTAGTTTATTAATAGTAAGCACCATGTTTGTTAACCTATGACCACAAATAAAAGACTTTGAGTTTGAGCTCTTATGGGTCCTAGCCTGATCTTATATAAAGTCTATAGCTATCCCCGATAAAAGGGCTATCAATTTTTTTTTCAATTCAAATTTGTAGTTATTGAAATTAGCGCGTTCATCTGTTTGGTTAGTCCGTTTACTCTCTTCAGTTTTAGAATATTATAAAAAAAGTAAAGATTTTGAATTTAATGAATAGTATAGCATACATACATCTTCTTCAATGTGGAAATTTCTGTAGTGATGTTCTAAATAAAGACAAGATTTGAATTTCTTCTCACAAATGTGACATTTACTCTGTTTCAATGGGACATGTATCAGTCGATGAGCAAGAAGCTGGGATAAGCTGTTTAGTTGCTCTCTACAAAGCTCACATTTTCGGTCTCTTTTATGGCTATCTAGATGACTATTCAGGTAATTTTTTTCTTCAAATGACTTAGGGCAAATACCTGGAAATTGAATAAAAACTTTTACTAAATTATACAAACTATACCATTATTTGGTATTGTTTGTTAGAAGTAATAAAACTATCTATAAAAGAGAAGATGGTGGGAAACTTTGACGGTTATATACAGGATTGGTCCACAGTAGCTCAAGACAGAGGAGTGGAAAGGCCCACCCTGCTTTTGCCCTGCAGTGGGACATCAGCTACAAATAAACTAATAATATAAAAGTAAAATAGCACAGTGGGCAAAAAAGCTAATGTACAGTCAGCATCAAAAATATTGGGATGAACAGACTGTTCAAAATGATCTCAACAGCTTAGAAAATTAAACTTAATCTCAATCTCAACTGAATAAATTTCTTGTAAGAATGACAGTTGGGGTGTACTTACTGTCTTTATTCTGAAACATTGTTTGTGTCAATGAGTTAATATTTAATTTTTATAGTTGTTTAGATTATTTTGAACAGTCTGGTTGACTTGATAGATCGCTGACTGTACTTATGAACAATAATAAAGAAATAAATTTTATAACAATAATGAATAATTCATAATTACCACAGAACCACTTGTCTTCTAGTACATTAGCAAAGCTTTCTAATAATTCTGATGTGTTTACTTGGAGTTTTGTATGTTTTTTTTTTTTAATCTTCTTTGGTTTCACATCTGGAATAATTAAGTTCTACATTCATACTTAATCTCACGCCTTTGCCTTTTTCCCATAGATGTAAGCAGAAAGTCCATCAGTTCCTAAGTTAGGGTTTTTAAAATTTGTGTTTTAGGCTGACAAACAAAATTTAATTTATATGTGTCTCAGCGCTTTTGACAATTCTACCCCCGAAAGGGTGAAAAAGCAGATGAAGTTGTATGTACAGACGCCATCACATCAAGCTACTACAATCTGTCAGATTTCTTTGATAGATTTTCGACTTTATTTCTAGAGCATTAGGTTCAAGGTTCATTGGGAAAAATTGACAGTTTCGGGTAGCTTGACCTGGTGGCGTCTGTACATGGAAAATCGAATATAAACTCAGTTGGATACAAACTGCAGCTTCAATTCTTTTTAAATATTGTTCAGATGAACATTGTATTAAAAAATAACTTAAAGTATATATAACAATTAGCCGAGTGCGAAGGCTTCCTTACCACAAAACAAAAAACACTGAAAAAAAGTAGTTTCTTGTATGTAGATATTGTTTTTATTTTTATTATTTGTTGTTATAGCGGCAATAGAAATACGGTACCGATTCCCTTGTTCACAAACTAAACTAAATTTAAGTTCAGTGCATCTTTTTCTTTGTATTTCATTAGAAGAGGACAAAAGAAAAAATTTAGTTTAGTCCTGTCAAATTAATCAGCGCCTGTCACTACTCCATACAAGTTTAGACGTGATTAAAAACTTGCCTACTAAAATTACGTCAATTTACGTCAAGCGCTGATTAATTTGACAGGACTAAACTAAAATTTATCTTCTGTCCTTTCCTTAATGAAATAGAAAGAAAAAGATGCACTGAACTTAAATTTAGTTAAGTTTGTGAATAAGGGAATCGGCACCATTGTGTGAAAATTTCAACTGTCTACCTATTAAGGATCATGTGATACAGTCTGCTGACAGACAAACACACTGACATACAGGGGAGCCTGAGTAATAGGGTGCCAATAGTTACCTTTCAGGTACAGAGCCCAAAAAGGATATTATATATTTTTATTAACAAAATATAAAAAAATAATGTTAGAATTAAATTGCATAAGTACTACCTTCTTCTTTTTTAAAAATAATGTTGTCATCTTCAAATTCAGAAAAGGCATCATCCAAATTGTCTAAAATTGAATTGTCATCATAGTTATTTTCTACCTTAATTTCTGACTTTATATCCAGTAGCTTGTCATTTTCACAAATTGATGTGCCATTCTCAATTTCTATAACAAGTGTTTTATTTTCTGCTTTAATGTCCTGAAAGAAGTAATTTAATTAGTATAGAAAAGTTTGAATTTTGGTTAAATGCTGCAAGACAATTTCATTTATGTTTATTATGCAGTAATTATAATGCAGGATTAAATTAAAATATGTCAAGGTCAAAAAATTTCGAGGTAAAGATCTTTGTTTCATAAATGAATCTTAGTTGAAAACAAATACTGAATGGTACTCACGGAATAGATAATTTCTTTCAATGTAGTTTCTGCTGTTATAGACTTTTCTCTGAATTCTATAAAACATTTGACTGTGTCCAAACATATCTGACATGAATATTGTGGCATACCATCTAATAAAGTAATCTGAAATGACAAAATTCATTAAAATTTCTAATAAAAAACAGTGCAAGTTAGAATATAATGAAGAAAACACTATTTCGGATGATTTATTTACTTAAAAACTGTCCACATAGTTTAATAACTGAATAAACTAATAAAGATAACGAACATTATACTTACATTAAGATTTGTTAACAAGTTATAGTGGATAATGAAAGTTTCATCCAATGGAAGCATTTGGTTTTCTGTTGATAAACATACTCTACACATCTCCATGTTCATTTTAATTGTGTAAAAAGTTATGTTGAACAATACAAATGAACGGTATAGCTCAAATTTACGAATTTTAATTTACTTAACCGCTTAAATCACGAGCGCGCATCTTCTTATAGTTTACATCGTAAAACTAAACAACACAACCATACATTTCTACACCAATGTTGACTACTGTTGACATTTTTAACGTCAACGTCAAGCAAGTCATCCAGACGTCAATGGGCATTTTCAAAAAAGAGTGTACCCTGCTGTAAAATTCGATTATATTTTTTATATTTTTTGTTTTTACAAATTTCGCTAAAATATAATAGGAAATACAGTTTATTATAGAGGAAAATAAAAAGGAACGCGGAATTAGAGGCAGTTTTTCCATAATATCGAAACAAAACGGACTTTGTAGCGAAACTGATTCCGTTGTGTGACTAGATTTAAAAGCGAAGTTTAAGGAAAGTATGAAATTAATAAGCGGTTTTCAAATTTATTTAAACTAAATAATACATGTAATTAATAGATAACTGTAAGAAAATAGCCTTATTTTAAAGGATTAACTCAAAATAATTGTTTTTTTATTCGGTTTTGTGACTGTGTCGAATTTCAATGGGTTATTTTTTAATTTTACTCTAAAATCGTAATAATTTACTTAATATTTGTATATTTTTTGAATATATATATTTACTGTAAACGTTTTTGTGGCCGCACAGGTTTAAAAAGTAAAACCTCTATCTAATTTCATAGATTTCATTCCACCCATTTGGAGGGACAGTGACAAAATGGAAGTCTTGAAATCATAAGGCTGTGTGCACACAACTTAAAAATTGCCTAAATACCATTATTAGTAGGTAAGAAATAAAACAATAATTGTAACTATTCTTATATTACTATAAT
The DNA here is from genome assembly GCA_932294355.1 of Aporophyla lueneburgensis. Taxonomy (NCBI): domain Eukaryota; kingdom Metazoa; phylum Arthropoda; class Insecta; order Lepidoptera; family Noctuidae; genus Aporophyla; species Aporophyla lueneburgensis. The sequence continues at coordinate 10,226,524 of OW028746.1, read as the reverse complement.
TATCGTTATAAATTGCACTGATTGACATAAGTCTTATTAAAACTTTACAGGATAATAGGAACTCCGTAGATTCTAATCACATAATACTATATACTATATATACTATATAATATTATAAAGCTGAAGAGTTTGTTTGTTTGTTTGGTTGAACGCGCTAATCACAGGAACTACTGGTCCGAATTGAAAAAATATTTTTGTGTTGGGTAGCCTATTTATCGAGAAAGGCTATAGGCTGTATAACGTCACGCTACAACCAAGAGGAGCGAAGCAGTAATGAAAAATGTTGCAAAAACGGGGGAAATCGCACGGGTAGGGGCGACGGGAAGGGTCGGGAGAACACGAAATTTAACGCGGACGAAGTCGCGGGCAGAAGCTAGTGATAAATGATTTTATTTCTGTAAGTAGGTTTGTTCAAACACTTTTACATGTCAATAATAATTAAAAAAAAAAACATTGACATGTAAAAGTGCTATGTTCAAGTTTTGTCAGTAAAGTTCAATCTGTAAATTTGAATGAAAAATATAAAAAGATAGATTATTTGTAACTGTATTCATAAATTTGGTAAGTAAGGTTTTGCAATGTGAACTAAGTTTTATGCATTCCTACCTGTTGTGACTTGCCGTTCCGCTATATGTGACCGTAGAATAAGTCACAAAACAGAGGTCACATAATGGCACCTTATTGTAGTTTTAAATTGTTTTAAAATTACCCATCGTACTTAGCACTATTCACGTTGTAGTTTCATATACTATACCAATTTTGCAAAGTTTAAAAAATAACAATAATTTTTTTAAAGTGATTTATAATGGTAAAACTTGGTCACATACCTGAGCAAAGAAATTGAAACACAGAACACTTCAATAGTATGCGTCGGCTCCGGCTACTAATTAGTTATACAATGAAAGCAAAATGGTGTCTCCGATGAAGAACGACATATTATTTTGCCATTTCGTGCCGAATTATTCAACAATTGGAAGAATATTTGCAAAAAAGACCGGTCACAAAACGGAATGTTCCGGTTAGCTTAAATTTGCGATTTTAATATAGATTTATTTTTAATAGAAAATATGAAAAAATAAAAAATAAATGATTCTTTTAACTGATAAATTGGACTTTTAAGAATTCAAATTATATTTACTAAACCACTCGCACATACGAATATTTTTAGAAATCAAAGATTTTCTGAGGCCTGCAGGGAAGGGGACAGCTAAATTCGATGGTGTTCAATATTTTAAAATCTTCGTAAGTTTTATATTTAGTAAAAAAACAACTAAACCACAAATTATAATTATATTTTAACCCTTTACCGCATACTGTACCAAATTTGATACACTACGAGTTTTCACAGATAAATAATTTTTGGGCCTTCTATACCACGTGTTGATGACTGATATCTAGACAATGGTTGTATCCGAACATGAAAAAGAAATAGGCAGATTTTTACCTTGTCTGTGGTATTTTATTTCTGTCACCGAATATTTCAAACCGTCAATTCAAACAGTGAGTGCGGTTTGTGGAATGTAAAAGCCGATTTTGGCTACTTTTTCGTCTAGCTAAAATTATTTTTGTTAATTGCGCGTGAATAAAATGGATCCCAAGAAGTTTTACGGAAAAACATGTAAGTAATATCAAATACTTCTTGACGAAAAATGGACTAGAACTTTGTATCTGAAATGATACTATATGCAGTTATGTATGCATACGTTTTTCAAATATGATACTTCATGCATTAGAGTTTGTGCCAGTGCTCGGTCAGATATGAGACTACATGCAATACGTACATCGTACAGGGATTTAATTTTTTTATAATCATTGATAGTGAGAAAGTAGAACAAGCGAACGTGTTTGTTTGTATATTTGGGAAGTTTTACACCGTGGGTTCATCTAATGTTATAAAAAATATGTTTTTTTGCTTGTTCTTATTTACTGGTGCTATAAACGTTTGGGGCTTATGAAGGTATTTAGTGTTTTATTTATTTTCAGGGACTCGACACGCAAGCGGGCGTGATATTCCTTTAGATAGCGATGATGAAGACCTGACCGATGATGAAGATTATTTTTTACCGCCCAAAGGCGTAACTATCGAAGAAACAGATTCGGAGTACGATTTTTCTGATAAGAGTGAAGATGAAGGGAGTCTTACTCAAGATTCATTGGAGGCAGTATATCTCGAAGATGATTTTGAATATGAAAGTTTGGAAAGTGCGGAAACCATAAATGACATCATAGAATCGTCAACATCAACGGGTATAACGGACAAAAACAGAAAAACAAAGGGACAAACAAAAAAAAACGCAAAAAAGGATAAATTGACTTGGACCAACAACACAATTACTTATAACAGCGAGGATGTTGCATTTATGGGCTGCACCGATCTACCTGATAACATAATGAGTATGGAGACGCCAATAGCTTTTTTCAAGTATCTGTTTCCAACTAGTGTTATTCATCTCATACATGAACAGAGCAATCTATATGCAGAGCAGTTGCAACCAGATAAAGCAAATTCTATAACTAGTGACGATATATCAAAATTTATAGGAGTTATCATGTACATGTCAGTTGTACATTTGCCATCTACGCGACATTACTGGAGTGAAGGAACATATATCGAAAAAGTAGCTTCTCTCCTTACTTGTAATAAGTTTGAAGAAATCAAACGGTTTTTGCACTTTTTTGATAAAACCAAAGAACTTCCTAAAACTGACCCAAATTGCGATCGACTGCAGAAATTAAGACCGCTTCTGGACATTCTGAGAGCACAATTATTAACTATCCCTAAAGAAGAGTACCTAGCAATAGATGAGCAAATGATACCCACAAAAGCCAAAACATCTGGTTTTCGACAATATAATGCAAAGAAACCCCACAAATGGGGTTATATTAACTATGTTTTGAGTGGCGCTTCGGGATTCAGCTACGACTTCGACATCTTTACAGGACAACACAAAACCGATGTGCCACCTAATTGTCCAAATTTTGGAGCAACTGGCAATGTGGTTACAAGATTGCTAAACACAGTGTCACAAAATTTAAACCACAAACTGTTTATCGACAATTTTTATACCAGTCTTCCGCTCATGGCACATCTTCATGGCGTTGGAATTCTACCATTAGGTACAATTCAATTAAACAGAGCAAAAGACATTGATTTGCCAAACAAAAAGGCATTGCTAAAATGTGAGAGAGGTCACTGCATTGAAAAATCCACGGAAATAGATGGAGTTCAACTAAGCGTGACTACATGGGTTGACAATAAAGTCGTAAGTTTATGTTCTTCCTATGTTGGAAAGGAACCTATGGCTCCCGTAAAACGATTTTCAAAAAAACAAAATCGAATAATTGAAGTACCTCGACCAAAATCGGTAGAAATATACAATAAATATATGGGCGGGGTGGATTTATTAGACGCAATGTTAGGTTTTTACAGGATAAAAATAAAAAGCAAGAAATGGTACCATCGAATATTCTTCCACTTAGTCGATATGACGTGTGTGAATAGCTGGCTTTTGTGGCGTCGCCGCAACAAACAAAAATCTAATAACGAAGTGTATTATATGTCGTTGTTAGATTTTAAACTGTATATAGCTGATGTTTTGATGCGGGAAACGGGAGGAGTGTTTACTCCATCTACCCGAGGCCGAGGGCGGCCTGCTCTAGAACATGATCTAGAACATATAAGAAAAAGGAAACGACGTATTGAACTGCCTCCGCAAGAAGTGGTATACGACGGGATTGGACATTGGCCCAACTGGGGTGAAAAACGGCAGAGATGCAAAAATTGTTCACGCCTATCTTACATTTACTGTAGTAAATGCGAATGTTTTTTTTTGTTTAAACAAAGATCGTAATTGTTTTAAGAATTTTCATATGGTTTTGCATTAAATATTGACATAAAATGTGAATCTTATTCATTCAATAAAATTAATACTTAATAATATATATATATAGATATACGAAAATATTTACCCCAACTGCATGTTGTACCATATATGATGTCGTATTTTCCGTTACCTGGACTGCATGTTGTATCAAATGTGAGATTTTGTGTTTCGAAGCAATTATTTCGGTTTCTAATGTCCGAAAAAATAAATAAAAAAATACTGGGATACCTATCATGCCATAGAACCATGTAAATTAATTTGAACCAAATCTAAAATTCCATGCGGTAAAGGGTTAAAATATGTTCTTTTCCCTTCAATTAAAATATTCTCTTAGACGTCATTCATCACAAAAAAAATAATTTTCAAAGTTGAGGGACGAGGCAAAATACGGGGGTACAAGATTTTTTGAAAATGCCCCAATGGTCAATGCAACGTTAGTGTCAACGCGGCCGGCGGCCATTCAGCGAAGGTATAAGTAAAATCGACTAAAGTGTTTCTACAGGATTTGATATTGCAAAAGTTGTGTTGATACACAACTTGATAGCTTTACGTATTTTGTCTGTGGCGTCGCGACTGGGGCGTGCGGACTGTCAAAATTGTATAGGATAGGTACCTATCGATTGTGCAATAAATTCGTATTTAACATGTTAATTTAATAAACCGCGTTTGTTTTTATGTAGCAGTAAGTAGTAAATGTCTAGCCATAAAATGAATTAAGATATATCTTAAGGAACAACAATATTGTGAATGTCTTAATTAAAGTCGCGGTTAACTCATATTTTCTTGTTGTTTGTTGTGAAAACAAGAGAAATTATGGTGGAGAACGGAGCCTCCAGCGGGGGCAGCGATAGCCCCAGTGCAACCTGCACACGTTCAGGTTTACTAGAGACCCTGGTGCGCGGCGTGTGGTATCGTGTTCATTGTTCGCTCGAAGAGGATTATCTTAGTGTGTGTCTAGATGATGGCTACGACGCGACCACCACACTGAACGGCACCCTGAACAACAACAACGTAGAGACTCCGAACAGTGACTTCACTGAGGTTCCTGAAGCGATTGCGAATCAAAAACGTTTAGTACAAGTTGTGAAGTCAGACAATAATGGGTTGGGAATCTCAATAAAAGGTGGTATAGAGAATAATATGCCTATATTGATATCGAAAATATTCAAGGGCATGGCAGCTGACCTTACAGAGCAGTTATATGTTGGTGATGCCATACTGTCTGTGAATGGGGAGGATTTGAAGGATGCTACACATGAGGAAGCAGTCAAAGCATTGAAAAGAGCTGGAAAGATGGTCCAATTGGAAGGCAAGTGATCATAAGTCATTTTATGGATGTTGTAATGCTTGAAGCTTGGCTAGTTATAAGGTACAGGCTAACTAAATTGACCTTAATTACATCAATTTACTGGTGAGGAGTTGCTAATTGAGCTATTCAGGGCTGTACATCATAGAAAGATGTATAGAGCTAGAGTCTATTGTCTCATCGCTAGGAAATTATGAATTATGGTTGCCTAGATTTTAATTAGATTATTTCTACAACTTTAGTGAGGCTTTAGGTTTAAATTGTCTGCTTGAATTTGTATGTCTTGATGTTGAGATGGATTTTTGCTGTTTTTGTTTGTGATAAAGCTTTTTTCCTATTGAAGCCTAAAAATCAGAAACTTCTGTTTATGATTTTTACTTTTTAGACTTCAATAGGAAAAAAAGAAAAAAAATTCTCAATTTTTTTAATACCCTATGTGGACATAGATTAATATCAGATGGAATGATGAATCTTTCTGTTGATTAATACCATCATTCTATACCCTTTATAAAGCTTCATAGTGAGCCCAGTTTACCTCGAATTCCAATAAAAAACATTACAAAACAGCATTATGCCAGCATACCCACAATACTGAAATTAATCTAATCTAATAATAATCACATTATTTTATCAAGAATATTTTTTAAATTATTTTATATTATTTAATCAATAACATTATTGAAAAAATAAAGACTGGCCAATTTAATAATAAGGGTCCTTAATTTTGTTGATGTTGAGGTTTACTCATAGGAATTTCTACCCTAAATTTCTTGTGACAGAGTTCATGTTTTTTTCAAAATCAACGAATTAATCCACAGTCAAGTATCTACGTGAGGTGACTCCATACTTCCGTAAGGCATCAATCATCAGTGAGGTGGGATGGGAGTTGCAGCGTGGTTTCATGGCAGACGTGCCCCCCTCGCCTCCATCACCTCGGCGCCGCAGAGCTGACACGCGCTACGTGCCTCTGCTAATGGCATGCATTGCCAAGAATTTGCGTCATCGTGACCCAGGTAAATAATAATTATTAATCATAGAACTTGCCTTAGAACAACAGAAGAAGACTTACTCACTAAAAAGTTTTGGTATGAGGACACTACTTCTTGCTCATCCTTTTCAAGGCGTTAAGTCTTTCATCAGTCATCTCATCAATGATTTTCATATTTGCCCATCATAGAGGAGCGAACAATCGAGATCTACTCTCCGGACGGCGTGCATGCTCTGGCTTTGCGAGCGGGCAGTGCTCAGGGTGCGACGGGCTGGCATCGCGCGTTGCACGCGGCTGTACGACGCGCCGCTCGTGCTGCCCTCGCGCGCGCTCGACCTCGACTGCGGCCATTGCTTGGTGATGTGCGATATGCTGGCTGGCTAGCGAGGAGACCTCCTCAAGATCATGTGAGACAAATTTTCGAAATTCAAAGTCATTATTAAAAGTATAAACAAAAAAAAAATAATATTAAAATATGCGCTTAATGCAAGCAAATCACCATGTAGCGTGTGCTGGAGACGCAGAAGCCTCTAGCGCTTTTCATTAATTTTCGAATTTATACACTCTCCAAATGCATGTTGCGCAATACTATTTATTCAAGTAATTTCAAACAATTTTTGGTTTCTACAGATGAGTGCTTCCGGCGGGTCCGACAGTTCTGATGAAGCTGATGGTTGGCAACCTACGTTTGTTGCGATAACTGATAGAGAAATCAGGTGAGCATTGTCTAGAAACTTATAATTCATTATGCAAAAGGTTTGGTCAAAGATTTTAGGTTGACGACGTTATCAGTTGCAGGAGTCACATATTCACAGAACCGTGAAGATTGGCAGGAAAGAAAGCGAGAGTTTACCCAACCGATGGATAATTTTGTGCCGAAATTATAATGAAGCCAGTTCTTTTACAGTGTCATGCGATGACTAAGTCTTGAAGGACATCAGGGTGCTTACTCTCGAATTTAATTCCAATAGATCGACATTGGAATTGTCAGTCAAACGTCAGTGATTGGCTGGACTCACTGAGTCTAGCCAATCCCTGACGTTTAACTCAACCAACTGACGTTTGACTAATGTCGATCTATTGGAATTATATTCGAGAGTAAGCACCCTGGTTTCTCATAATTTAGGCCTCCCCCAGTTTGGGAGGGTTTGCATAATCACCACGCTTAGCAGGTGGGTTGGTGATCGCAGTATGTTGGTAAAATTTATAGAGAATGCTGCTGCCCATTCTCTAGTAACTCCCTTAATCGCCTCTTATGACATCCACACGTCGTTCAAATCTTTCAGTACCCCAAAAATATTACTGCTAGTATGGTAAAATAATAAATTTTAGAACTGTTAAGTTATAAAGTTACTGAATACAATTAAAAGTCAAAGTATAAGTGTTGATGGAAACGGAGACATCGAAAAGTAGTATTAAAAGACCGGTTGTCTGTTCAGACTGTACGAGGCGGCGCCGTGGTCGGGCGAGGCGTGGTGCGCGCCCAGCGAGTGCTTGGGGCTGGCCGCCACGCGCCTGGCGTGGTGGCGGCGCGCGCGCGGCGGCGCGGCGGCGCTGGGCGTGCGCGCCGGCACGGCGGCCGGGCTGGCCGTGCGCGCGCTGCGCGCCGACACGCCGCACGACCTGGCCGCCGTGGCCGGCGCGCTCGTCGACGGAGCTCACCACGCCGTGCGCTCGCAGCCCGAGTTTACCTTCCGTAAGCTATCTATCATCATCGTCATCAGCCTATAATGTTCCCACTGCTGGGACACGAACTCCTGTCAGCGAGACGGAGTAGGCCATAATCCACTACGCTGGCCCAGTGCGGGTTGGTAGATGTGTTCGAATTTTTGATTCTAAGACATGCCGGTTTCCTCACGATATTTTTCTTCTTATAAATAATTTACTTAGAGCGCCTGTGACTTATTACTCGTAAATCGCAGCCGATACCACTGGGCCACCACTGCTCCATAAGTTATCTATATTAAGACTGTACTACGATATTTTAGAGTGTGGCCAAAATCTGAAGCAACGTCTTCTGTTTTTATATGTTTCATAAAACAATTGAACTTTCCTCACGACATTTTCGTCATTCCTCAGTATTGAAAACAAACAGCATGTGTTTGTTTTCAATACTGAGGAATGACGAAAATGTCGTGAGGAAAGTATTGAGTATGAATGTCGATGGCTATAAGAGTAGAGTGAAACGATTGATGACCTGTGTGAATGTTGATATGGATAGGAAGGGGTGATTACTGAGATGACGGTTAACAGAAAAGTGTGGAAGAAAAAGACATATTGTGCCGACCCCAAATAAATTGGGACAATGTCGCCAATGCTAGGTGTGCAATCTTCCTAATAAACAAAACGTTTATGAGCAGGATGTCGTTTCCGCGGCGCGTGCGCCCGCCTGTCGCTGGGCGCGGGCGGCGTGTGCGTGTGGGAGGCGGCGGGCTCGCTGGGCCGCGGCGGCGCTAGAGCGCTGTACCGCCGCCCGCTGCATGCGCTGCGCGCCTCCGCCGACGACGACCGCTCCGCACTGTGGCTGCACTTCGCCGATGATGATACCGTCGTAAGTACATTTTGATACCTTAACTAGTAGTGATTTTCTTTTCAATTATTTTGACAAGTGAACACGTGGTAAAAGAACTAATATCCAAGCTGAATCCATGACAATCTGAATGCTGAAGACACTAATAGTCATAAGCCTCTGGGCTTCCCTGGACTGCCTGCAACCTAGTGTCGAGATCGACCAGTGTCCTTCTGTGTGTGAACCCCTGTAGCCACCTGCGCAACTGGTTGAAGGGGATTGCTACGATAGGTTCGGAGTTCCACAGACTGACGCGCTAGATTGACTGGCGTCTTTGTATATCATTTTATATTGCCCACATACTTCGCCTGGTAAGCAGTTTTATATGAACGGACTACAATCTCGCAGCTCATTCAATCCCGTAGGATTGATATGCGGCCCTGGTGTTGGCCGGCGGGGATACCTTCGAGGAGGCCATTCAGCTTGCCGAGATCGGAGTGACAAAAGTTGTGGCGGCGATCCGCGAGCTGGGTTTAGAGATAGCGGCTCATAAAACTGAGGCACTTTGGTTCCACAAACTGCCAAGGACCAGAGAACCCCCCAGCTTGTCGGTGAGAGTGGGGAATGGGCAAGTTCAGGTAGGTAGATACATTAAGTATCTCGGCCTAACCCTGGACGGTCGGTGGGGTTTCGAAGAGCACTTTGAGCGCCTGGTTCCCCGCGTTGGGAAGGCAGCAGGTGCTTTACATAGACTGTTGCCCAATCTCGGTGGGCCTCGAGAAGAAGTTCGCCGCCTCTATGCAGGTGTCGTGCGATCGATGGTCCTTTATGGGGCGCCTGTTTGGTCAAACAGACTGTCAGGCGTCCGACGCTGCAGGACTAAAATCAACAGCCTGCAGCGGAAATTGGCTATTCGGATCGCACGAGGATACCGCACTGTATCTTTTGAGGCGGCAACTCTCCTTGCACGCTTTCCGCCGCTGGACATCTTAGCGGATATGGACGCAAGGACCCTTGCGTATAACCGTATCCATGCCATCCGCCAAAGCGATAATGGCATGCCAGGTATCGCAGTTGTTCAGCTGAGGCGGCAGGAACGGCGACACGCGCTCGAGCGGTGGCGTGAGCTGCAACAGCCGCAATATTCATGTAAGCGTGTTGTCGAAGCCGTCCTACCGCACTTCGAAGCCTGGCTGAAGAGAGGGGATCGTATCTCATATAGGCTCACTCAGGTGCTGACCGGGCACGGTTGCTTCGGTGAGTATCTGAACAGAATTGGGCGAGAGGCCACGGCAAATTGCCACCATTGCGGAGGCCGCTTGGATTCTGCACAACACACGCTAGAGGAGTGCCCGGCGTGGGCTTCTGAAAGACAGATCCTGATTGCCGCGATCGGGCGAAATTTGTCTCTACCAGCAGTAGTTGGATCTATGCTGGCGGACTCGGAAAACTGGAGACACATGGTCTCCTTCTGCGAGACTGTGATGGTCCAGAAGGAGGCAGCAGAGCGGGATCGTGAGAGGGCTGATCCCGCTCGGAGAAGAAGGCGTCGGGGAAACAACCGACTCGACGTTTAAAATGCTGAAACCCGCCTGCATAATTTAAGGCAGGCGGGAATTTGGGGTCACGGGTGCTCAGAGTGGGGACTCTGTCTGCCCACTAAGTGACCTCAGGGATGAGGGCGCACAGTGGTTACGTGTTGCCTCGCACAACTGCTGAGTTAGGTTTCGGGGAGGCCCCGTTACAGTCTCCTCAGAGATGTGCCCTAACAGGCGTTACACAGAAGGGGTTCCGGATTGGTCTTTTGAGAGGTAACGGTACCCCTTCCATGTGTAGAAGGTGACCACCGGGGTGGTTTTAGTGAGGTAAAAATCCCACACTCCCCGGTCTTATCCCCGAAGACCGGGCGCCTTTTGAAGGTTTCACCTCGAAAACAAAAAAAAAAAAAGGATTGATATGCGGAATCCCGCATCTTTGAACTGAGCATCCAATTTTGGATGCGTATTGCAGCTGCCAGGAGTACGGCGTCTGTATGCTGTCCCTCGGGCAGCTCTGATTGGCTTTTTGTAAACATACGGACTTCGTTGTATAGCTCCCAGTCGTCCGGAAGTCTAGTGTTTTTGACTCAGTTGAATTGCTGTACGTAACTGCATCTCTGAGTTTATTAAGTTCAGCGTTCCACCAGGGGTTCCTCCCGTGGTTGGTTTTTGGCGCCCTTCGTTTGTAGCATGTATGGTATGTTACGATAGGGTATTGTGATACTTATGGTGGGCCGCGGGTTACGCCTTGTCTTGTTGCCTTAACTGTGCTTGGTGAGGATTAGCTTACCTAGGCCTAGGATCAGTTCTTGATCAGTTAAATTGTTCGGGGCTTTAACTTTAGTGCCCTGCGAAAGTTAGCCGTGGCAGTCTGGCTATGTTGGACGCTGGTCTGTATGATGTTGGAGAACGATGATGGCGGTGGACTGGAGTTAGTCGGAGATAAGATCCTTCGGGCAGTCTCTCCACTTCTTCCGCTTTGAACTGGTCGTCGTGTCGATCGCCCGGCGACGAAACTAAGAGCCGCTCGTTCCAGCTGCATGATGCGGGAGGCATCATGTCCTCGTCGTCGGCCATCGCTGCTCCGGCCATGACCTTCTCAAGTTGGGCAATGTCCGAGTCGTTAGTCTTTGTCGGTATCGGTATTATCGTCTCATGCCCATGCTGTCGGTCTTGGTTCAGAGGTTTAGGTCGTAGCCCAGTCGAGCTAGAAGCGTACGTATATTGACCCAAGAAGGAACGATATCCGTCGCTCCCGGGCCAGGACCTTTGCAGCTTCCTTCAGTGGCATACGTAGGGTCAAATAAGTCACGTAGTTGTCGCCACTGACGGAAGTTACCCTGTACAGTGACCACCTAGCAATGTTATATCAAGTATTCTCACGGATCAGAATGCTTTGGAGCCGGTTACGTTGCCTTCGTAACGAGGGACGAAAAGTGCGGATTGGACACGGGCGCGTCGGATTATTTTAGTACCGCTGTAAGTCCTCCATGTACTAAAATAAATAAATAAATGTGTGCCTCTTCGCCGGCCCTGTAACGCATGGTCCAGGCTACGACTTGCAGGTGCCAAGAAGGGTGCTGTTTGCCGGCAGCCCTTGTGTGTGCGACGCTCTAGGACGCCTACCCCTGTGCTGTCTAGGTCGAGGTCGGTCGTGGGTTCTGTTGGAGTTTTGAAGTCTACTGGTGGCCCCGGCAGACTGTCGCGTGCGGATGCTTTTCGCGTTAGGTTTCGTCTTCGCGTACTAGTCCGGGCTAGTCTTGCAAAGGACTCGAGTCCTCGAGTCGTAATTTTAAAGACTCGACTCAATTATGCAAGACTCAGTGTACTCAAAAGGCTTGGCGACTAGAGTCAAGCCGCGTCGAGTTTTTCTCGAGTCTAAAAAAGGGACTCGAGTTTTAAAAAGGACTCGAGTCTAAAAACGACTCGAGTCTTAAAATGAACTCGAGTCGTGTAGCTTTTCGAGTCGTGTAGATATTCGAAAAACTCGACAGAATTTTTTGTTAGCAAAGTTACATCATAACCACTAATTTGAATTTATTGGGGTACTTCCTTCGAGTCTTTTTGAATGAGGTACAAGTTTTATCTTCATGCTCCGAGTTTTTCTTTAAGACTCGAGTCCTTTTTAAGACTCGAGCCCTTTTTAAGACTCGAGTCCTTTTTAAGACTTGAGTCCTTTTTAAGACTCGAGTGCTTATCTGTAGACTCCGAGCCTTTTGAGCACACTGAGTCTTGCATAACTGAGTCGAGTCTTTAAAATTAGGACTCGTAGACTCCGGGCCGTGATTTTTCGCTTTTTAGCAGACTAACTCCATTAATCGGGACACTGGTAAAACTCATAGAGCTGCCAGGCTCGTCACATTCCCCGTCCCTCTATCTGTGTCGGTCTTGGGATGCTTTGTTGCCGGAGATTCGCAGGAAGCAAATACTGCGTCGTTGGTGATGGCGCGCCGGTCGCGGCCGAAGTTGTGTTAGTTGGCGCGTTGGTGGGAAGGCATTTGGTGTAAGACTATGGGTTCTTTTGGCCTAGGGATTACGGTTTACATCATGACATGTATGGAAGGAAGGCTGGTTTGTCTGGGATATCTTTTCAAGGTATTCAACCGTTGACAATCGGTACCGTAGCCAGAGTTGGGCTACCCCTAACCTACCCATCCGTTCGGTTGCTAGTAAAGACATGCTTGGCAGTCTGGGCCGCTCCACGGATATATGTTCGCGTTCGAGCGATTCAGCCAACCCGGAGCCACACAAGTTGTACTTTACAAGCATAGTTGATATTATCTAGGCAATCTAGAATCAATTTTATTTTCTTGTAAATTGTCATGTTGAAAAGTGGATTTTGGTGTCAACATTCATCTCATACTGGTCGTTACTCCAGGAGCTAGACATGGAAGGCAGCCCGAAGCCGGCAGTGTTCATCCTGCACAACCTGCTGTCGGCCCGCGTGCACGCACTGCCGCCCGGAGAGCGCGCGTCGCCGCCGCTATAGCCCGCGGACGACGCGCAGCCCGCACTCGGGGACTACCCGGCCTAACGAACCACGTCATTCCTTTAGGACTGTTGTCGCCTTTTTAAAGATCGCGACCGTTACTGTGTACTAGATCTGTGGACGTTTCGGAAAGATTTGAAACCGGTTGGTACCGGTCATTTGGCAGCGAGTTTTGCTTAGACTTTTTATCTACATTTTGCACACTAACAAATATTGCGAAGAGTGTGAAAATGTATTTAAACTTCAATTTGGAATGTGAGTCAGCTGTAGGATTCTTTGGAATATCTATTGTAATTGTAACTATTACTACACCCATTCCTAGAACATTGTGTTTACACATGAAAATAGTACCATAATATAATTTGTAACTGTTCTCATCGAATCTCTTTGTAACTGACGTATCTGTGATGTTTAACAATTTATCATGATCCCTTCATATCTGACCCGTATCAATAGTAATATTTTGTAAACCTATTTAGTGTCTTTGTAGTTCATAGAACTATTTTCCAGTGGAAGTCAGTGATGATTACATATTTAAAGCACCTTTTATCTTATAAACGTTTGATCAGTAATACTTAAGTATTGGTAGTACTGGGACAGCCAGTAAATTAAAGAATTTTCTTAATCCCTTTTTTAATAACACCGAAATATAAATTCAGTAATATTTTATGTTTCTGTAAACTAATATTGCCAAAGAGTTCAAAGCATAATGGACAATACAATTCTGGACATAGTGGTCATAGTTCCCTGTATGTGTATTGCTGGGTCACCCACGTGATCCACACGTGTACGCCGCGTGGTCGCTTGGTGGCAGGCGTCGTGCTTCGCTTGTATGTGGCTGTCATTGTTCTTCCAAAGATATCAATTATTGAATTTTTGTTTTGTTTTACCTTGTAGCTTAATGTAGCGTAGAAAAATGTAATTATCGTTTGAATTGATCATAATGTATTTTTATAATTTCCGTTGTAAATAAATAGGTATACTGTTTTATAAATGGTACATTCCCAGAATGTAGAAGATTACATTTGCTTTAATATTTGTAGCGTTTATCTCTGGTAAGGTAATGGTAAGGTTTCAATAATATATGATGTATATTGTGTAGTCACTTGTAACTAATAAGAAGGCAATATGCGAGGTGATATCTAACATATTAATATTATTTATTTTGATATCGAATCGTACAGCCTGTGTTGTTATTGGAGGCGCCTCCAATTTTTATTTAGGTACGCAGCTATGTACTGCGTTATTAGGTACAAAACTATGTATAATCTCGGAAAATGTAACTCAAGATTGTTTACTTTGTATAATCTCATTAACATTCCCTAATCGTGATTACTTTTACATTGTTAAAAAAAAAAATACTTAAGATATGCTTACTCGATTTTTTATAAATAAGTACTATAACACTAATTTGTATTTCACTAAATTACTAAAACGAACACTTACTGTAACTTGAAAAACGAATGTATTTACTAAATAAATTGTATTTGTTGTTTATATTATAAAACGTTAGGTTTTAAGCTGGGGGAGGGGAGAGGCAAGGTTATGGACTTTACGGATATTATTTTGCAAACAAAAGCCAGTGACAGAATTTCACAACAAAGTAAGTTCTGAACAATCCGTAAAGAAGATAACTTTCAAAAGACGCAGTGTTCTGATATCAAGCTAAATTATATAAAAGACGATTCATATAACATAGTTACCATGATTTTAACTTATTTAGGAACTATCAGGAATCTCTGTACTATACAGTTTCCAGATCCATATAATAAATTGTAACACTAAGATACTAATCTTGTAATCTCTTAGAATTTCTACTGGTGACATTCCTTCATATTAATATATTACTTCCACTGCGGGCGCATAAAGCCGGCGCATTTAATAGACTGTATAGAAATAATATTGTCTACTGTATTGTTATTTGTGTGATGACTTTATTCCCGTATTTATGGTAAACAAGAGTTGCACATGATTGTTGCAGCAACATTATTTTTTGTTACATGTTGCAATGTTACTAGGTATATGTTTTGGCAACCCAAACTAACTCTGGCAAATGTAGCGCAAATTTTGTTTACTATAAGAGGGTTTTTGCTGCTTTCAGACGATCCAACTTGAGTCCGATCGATAATGGGCTTTATGGCCGTGTGGGTTTAAGGTGGAAATTCTAGTGTAGCCCGTAAATTCAACATTTCTTACGTTTTTTATTTTGCTATTCCCAGGTCTGTGCTAGAATGTATGTTGCACGAAATATGATTCGCAACTGTAACAAATATGGCTTTACATACATATAATTATCAACACAAACCTTTTTTTTCTGGTGGGAAATCATCCAATGACGACTCCCGCTCTGGGCGGAGTGACTTTTACTGACCAAAACCCACCCGTGTTCCTTTAGTAGCCTAGCAGGGCCACAGTAACTCTTTAAAACAGCAGGAATCAACATCACACTCTTAATTCTATTGAATGACTATTTCACGAAAAAAATACATTAAATCTAATAATTGAGAACCTGCAGATTACAAAGAACACTATAAACAGATTGGTACCTTAATATTAGCTCTGGTTGGGTTGTTTGTAAGCAACTTTTCTTATGACGTATTTAATTGTATCCCAAGTGAGTCATTTTACCATTTTGTTATTTATTGAATGTTTTAATATATTTTACAATTAATTCCAGTTATTATTATTGGTTTTGCAAGACATTACGTTTTAGTGTTATATCCTAGTCTTGCACTATGAGACTGAGTTTTATTTTGAAATTATATTTATATGTTATGTATTAGGGACATAGTATTTCTACACCGTCTATGCAAAACGCTAGATTACGAGTCGTAATAAAATTCATAAATAATTAAGTACTTAACTGTATTCTGTTATAATATGTAAGGCAACTGTTATATTCATGTGGGGTGCAATTACGAACTACTGTTGTAAAGGTTCATGGTTCATCTTCGAACTGGTTGTGTGTTTGTGTCACAAATGTTTCTATACTTTGCATTAAGACAAAATCAAGTCACAAAAACATGTGCTATTATGCTAGGTGCGTAGAAATCTTGTGTATATCGTGTTCCTATCTATCTGTCGAATAGACAGCGACACAAGTGCTACCGAAGTTTATCAACTACGTCACCGTGGTTAGTACTACTATACTAATAGTATAAAGAGGTAAAATTTGTTTGTATATAGAGGGTAATCTCCGAAACGGCAGGACCGATTTTCATGAAATTTGGTATGGGTTACTTTTAACCCTGGGGAAGGAGATGGGTTTTTTTATCAACAAACGACGCTGGTAAAGCCGCGAAGCTAGTACTCAATGCATAGTCGATGATATAACAATGCGTTAGTCTAAGGCGGTGGTCTAATGTAAAAGTTACCTTTTTATACATATTTATACAAGGTGTTCCTTTTGAAATCTTAAGCTGCGTATCGACTTCGCGCTACTGGCGCGCGCGCCATGAATGACCGCGCCGAGAGTGCGTTCCGCGGAGCGCGTTCCAAAGATTTGAAGTATATCAACTAAGCGCGCCTGACGCGCGTGGCAACTTTTCCAGTGTTTGACCGTTCATCATGGAAGCTAGTCGTGTACGAGCAGCAGCAGCTTTTGTAATTATACACAGCATTATAAAAAAGAAAAAAGAGAAACGAAAAGTGCGTTGGTGGATAAAAGAGCTGTACCGAAAAAGAATGCAGTATGGAGTGACACTTATAAGAGATATGGAGTTCGAAGTGATAGAAGACACAATAAAAAACTTCACAAGAATGTCTACAGAAGATTTTTATTACTTGCATAACTTGATAGAGCCAAAGGTGAAAAAAATGGACACCCAGTTTCGCGAAGCTATCACAGTGACTGAAAGGCTGGCTATAACTTTGAGATTTCTTGCCACTGGAGACTCGTATACAAGCTTGCAATACCTGTTTAGAGTTTCAAAGCAGTCTATATCTAGGATAGTCCCAGAAGTTTGTGATGCTATCAGTGAGGTTTTAAAAGATTGGGTAAAAGTAAGTGAAAAACACAGTATTAATTAGTATTATATTTATTAAACTTTTTTAAATTAAATTACTTCTCGTTAGCTTGAGTTGACGTAGGGGAGACTGGGTACGGTTGAAACATTTTAGCGTTTATTGTCCATTGCATCGGGATTAGTTAAGCGAGAGATGACGGAACTATATTAAATAAAAGACCATATATCTGTCTACTAATGGGAAGTGTTATTTGAGATCACTGAATTGTATTTTATGTGTAATATCAAATTTAAAACAAAAAGAAATTTGGTCCAACCGTCCTAATGCCAGGGTCGGTTGAAACACTGCCTGGGGTCAATTAAAACACATGTAATTAATACAAAATATACTAAATGAACATGTTTTATTGTTCGTCTTATAATATTTTACGACTCGTTATGGCACAGTTGAACATCACACATATTTATTTATTTAAAATCAAAATCAAAAGTCATTTATTCAAACTAGGCTGAGAGTCAGCACTTTTTTAATGGTCAAAATATTAATATTAAAATCTTTCACGATACTTATAATCTAACATTATTTTTATTAAAGCTAGTCGCCCTAGAAAGACTTGTGGCCGGTGCTGCACGTACCGACAGATTTCTTTTCATAAACATTCGAAACCATACTTCGCCAGCCATTTCATTGTCATCCGAGGTAGTGATAAGTCATACTTGACGGTTATTTCTTAAGCCAATTTCATAACATCCTTTTTAGTTAGGCCAAAATATATGTATGCACATCTAATTTAATATTTAGATAGCTCACACTCTTGTTCGTGGTTAAAAACTTAATTGTGAGTCCTATATCCCATTTCTTGACTTTCATAGCCATCAGTCGCATCTCATTTACGTTCATACCTGAACAGGGAACACTGGTTCTTTAGTCCATTCTTTTCTGCCGCTGTTCTTAACGAAGAACCGGCATCTTCATTCGCTTTTTTCTACGTTGATAAGTTGGTCTGACCTCTTGTAGTCTTCCTTTGGCATACCATTGGCATCTAAGAAACAAGAAAAATAAATAAATAAACTGTTTCAACCGTACCCAAATAAAATGTTTCAACTGTCCCCAACCCCCCTTCTAGGTATAAAACAGTTCCTAATAAGAATTATATTAAATTTGAATAAAAAATAATCATACAACCATATTTTACAAACTTCAATTAAAGCGATGCAAAACTCTCAAACCTCTAACTATAATAAACCCATAATAATTACAAAAGATTAAGAACAAAAAATACTTACTTTTCCGTCAAAAAACACAATGTGGCCTCCTATACACAAGTACAGTGCGTGAAGAGCGACGCAACACCATAATTCGTATTTCGACTTGTTGCCCGCTTCTTTCTCCCCTTGTAACCCCTCACCTTATCACGCATGGTGTCGAGATATTCGCTTTGTTTCAACCGTCCACCGTTTCATCCGTACCCAGTCTCCCCTACTGGCCAGAGAATCAGTATTTGAACTTGAGAGATTTTGAGGCTCTTGTGTTGTATACCCATAAAGTGGACTGTATTTGCCTAAATCGGCTTCAAAAATTATATTGTTTATTGCCTGTTTGACATATATTAAAGTATGGCTGTCATATTTTCTTAATTCATTTCCTATGTGCTGACCATAACTGAAATATGGATCAGTAGCTTGCGACGGTTCGGTTAAAATTTTGAACGCTTCTGTCAACATTTTATCGTCCTCTTCTTCTTGTTTCCTTTTTTTTGAGGTCTTCTTGGCAGTTTTTTCCGGTGCTTTTTGAATAATATCATTAAATTGTTCTTGTGTATTACACTCTTCTGAAGTTTTTTGGGAAGACTCGCCTTTATTTTGTGGTGTAGATTCCTGAAATATGAACGTGCATTTAATTAACTTTGTATTTTATAATTATTTGTAATTTTACAGATCCCCACATCCGAGACAGACTGGTTGGAAATTGCTCAAGAATTTCAAGAAAAATGGGATTTTCCTCATGCTATAGGTGCCATGGATGGAAAACACGTTATGGTACAGGCACCTGGTAACAGCGGCACGGAATATTATAACTACAAACACTTTTTTAGTATCGTACTCTTCGCTCTAGTTGACGCAGACTACTGTTTTAGATACGTTGACATTGGTTCCCAGGGGAGACTTTCGGACGGGGGGATTTTTAAACGTACTACATTATACAAAAGACTCGAAGAAAAGTCCATGAAAATACCTCACCCATCGATACTTCAAATACCATACACCCTCAGAGTTCCATACGTTATTCTGGCAGACAAAGCATTTGCACTAAACGAATACACAATGAAACCGTTCCAAGGGGAGCCAGAGAGGGGATCTCCAGAAAGAATATTTAACTATCGTCTGTCAAGAGGACGTAGAGTAGTTGAAAATGCTTTTGGGATAGCAAGCTCGGTTTTCAGGGTTTTAAGGAAACCTATGTTACTATCACCCAGTAAAGCTACAAAAGTAGTTTTGGCTGTTATACATTTACACAATTTTTTGCGAAAGAGGTCCAGCCAGAAATACACACCATTGGATCTTTAGACACGGAAACAGTAACTGGAATCACACCAGGTAGTTGGAGAAATGACGGTGATCATTCATCATTACTCCCTCTCACTAATGTACCACGTAGAACTGGGAATGACGCAAAGGAAATACGTTTACATCTCGCTCAACATTTTGCCACGAACGGAACAATACCCTGGCAAAATAGATATTGAAATAAGTAACATTATTCACCTGCGTAGCGACTGTTGCATCATCCTTATTCCCATCGTCTTGCATAGTATCTGTTGTATAATTTGGTGAACACTTGTCTTGCATGAAATTGAAATCATCAAAACCAAACCATTTTGATACGTAAATACTGTCCCGACCTGTGAACAATCAACCAATAACATATTTAAAATGTATATGTGAATTTTTATTTATGTCTTCTAGCCTGCCTACAAATATTTCAAAACCAAAATCAGCTAAATCGGTCCAGCCGTTCTCGAGTTTTAGTGCGACTAATTCTTATTTATTATATAGATAGTTTAGTTAATTTCTCTGTAAACTTATCATGCAAATACATGTTATTTTTTATATAAAACTAAAAATAATAAAAAATCTGTATCATAATTACCAGAGCCAGTGATTTGGCTTTTAGATATTCTCCATTTTTCTCTTCTGTACGATGATAGGAGCAGTCATTTTTTTCTTTAACTCCGGCACAGGGACTCCCATTTCACTACTGATTTCTCTCCAAGCATCTTCTCTAAGCGATTTATTATGATACGAAGAACTTTTGCTGTTCCACAAAAGTTCTTTCGTACCATACCTATAGCTGAATTAACTTACGGCAACTTTGGTTATCCATAATTATTATTCGGAGCGCAACAAACACAAAAAACGACCCGTCTCAAATGGCGCGCGCGCCACGACTGATGCGTGGTAAAAAACCGACACCCGACGGAACGGACCGCTCCGCGTTCGGGCGCTCCAACGAACACCTTGGCGCGCGTTCCAAACTGGTATTAATGTTCGATCTCTCGGAGCGCGAAGTCGATACGCACCTTAATGGGATAGGCTTTTGAAATTAAATTTTTCATACTAAATCCGACATCACGTAATTTATGTAAAACATCCTTTCATGAAATATGATAACATCACATTTTCTTAGCTTTAAATTTGAATGAAAATGATTTATTTGCACTTAACAATTACAACCTTATTCTAGAAAATAAGAAAAATCAGAACTTCAGAACTTTTTCTATCAAGTAGCAACAGTGATTCGTAAATGTATCCCCGTCTCGCAACGCTATAGTTGTCTTGTATGATTTCCAACTTTACTATAAGGTTTTCTAAAATGTGTTTACAATGCTAGTTGACTTGTTTCATATTACGACCCATTGGTAGCTGTCATAGCGTTCATGATCATCTGTAGTAAGATCTGTCATTCTGTCATGCATTAAAAACAACGAAGAAATATGGTGTTTTTTTTTCTCAAATCGCCATTTTATAGTACTGGTCCACCAAGTACAAGTTTACAACTAAGGTTGAACTTTTAATCCTATTCACTAACTTGACAGTTCAATGCAAAATAATGATACCATTCTAAAACTAATAGTGTCGGGGTAGTGAACGATTTCGCATAAAGAATGAATGATAAAAATGATTAAAATTAAATAAAACTTTAAAAAATCGTTTTTAGGTGTGGATTAAAAGAATAATTAATAATTTTAATAAAAGTTATTTCCTTTTTTTATTTTCTTCTGATAGAAACAAAACTAAATATAAAAATCATGTAATTTTGCTTATTTTTTTACTATAGTCATTTTATTTCCTCTGACAGCCATAGACTACGTATATATCGATATAGTACACATCTTGTTTTAAAACAAGTTATTAAATTTAAATTACAAAGTTTGCATGTAAGTACATTATTTCAAGTTCATTCAATTTCATTCATTCTTGCACCACCTCACTATCTTTTTTTTGTCAAAACCTGGTATCCCTCCAATTGTCAAGTTAGTGAATAGGATTAAAAGTCCAACCTTAAGTGGTACTTATACGACCTCTTTTTTCTGCGAGGGAAGTCATCAATTGACTTAACCCGCTCTGGGCGGAGCGGAAGGGCGTGTCAGACTTTTACTGACTAACAACCACCCGTGTTCCTTCAGTTGCCTGTGCCAGGGCCACGGTTACTCTTTCGCGACCCTAACAGAAAGTGGTAAACGACCTGGCATCTGATAACCTCTTCAGATTTAACGTGCGTTCTGGTATCACTCAAACCGGTCAATTGTTTGCAGATGATGTGATGAGCAGTAGTGGCGGTAACGGCCGTGACATAACGAGTTGTAGATTCGAAGCCAGACAGGCGCTTTTTGTATAAATTATTTCATTACTGCTCTAGAACAGGCGTAGGAAAACAAAATGAGGGAACCGGCATGTCCTACAACTAAACATTCGAAGTCATGTGAAATCTATCAATTCGCAGTGGGCCTGCTCGGATTACGGCCTATTTCCTCTCACAGATAGGAGGCCTGTGTCCCAGCAGTGGGGACGCTATAGGCTGATTATGATGCCATGACAAGTTTTATTAATTTAGTCGTACTTAATTTCCCAGTAATCGTCAATGACAGGTGGATCATGCCGTTAGCCAACACACTGGGTATAGAGTTTGTCATCGAACAATTTACTCTCCCTGTGATTGTTCTACGATAATTATATATAACTATCGCAATAGTGCTGTTTGACTACAATAATGATAGATTTTAACCATTACATAGGGGACAGTGGGGGAATTACGGACGCGGGGTAAATACGGACTTACATATATCTTACTCAATCCCTGAACCCCGGGCCTGGCCGCCATGATCACATGATACGTTCCGCCATCTATAGTGCTCACCGAACATTCCAGAAGGACGGCTGCACACCCGTTTCAAGGTAAGTGAAATTTAATATTTTTGCTAATTTTGATCTAATTTTTTATATTTAATATTTTGAGTGTTATCTGAACAAAACAAGTATTTGTAAAACGTCATATTTTCTGTTGATTGCATTGCTAATGACGAGTAAATAGCACAGCTCTTTGCCTTGATAAATTTTGTTAGTCTAAAAATTTTGTCGATGTATTGTATCTAGCTCGTTCGGGTTAATTGCAGACAAAGTACCTGGGGTAAATACGGACGTCCGCATTTACCCCGAGATAAGTAATTTATCAAAAACTATAGCAATATTTCATTATTCCAGATGCCTCGAAAATATATTAGGAAAAAAGAACGAACTTACACCATTGAATCTTTACAAAGAGCTGTACAAGAAATGAAGGAGAAAAAGACTATTTTTATCTGGCTGAATTAAGTCTGTGTTAGTACCATCCCAAAAAGAGGCAAAAAGTCAGTTTTTAATTAATCTCAAGGAAACGAAATGGTCGAATTCATTTTAAAATCTTGCAAAGCCCTTTTTGAGATAACATTTTTGACTCTATAAAAACTGCACTGCTTATTAAGCACAGTGATAGTAAGTATAGTAACATGGTAGCTTGTGTTTGTGACTCAGGCTGGATAACTGAATCAATTTCCATCGAGTGGCATCAGCATTTTAACGAATTTGCAAATCACCTGCAGATGTTCCTATTTTTCTAATTCTGGACCATCACGAAAGCCACTTTAGTTTGAGAGCTTACGAGTTTTGTCCCTAGAATTTTATTCATGTTTCAACTTTGCTTCCTCACACATCCCATAGAATGCAGATTTAACTTTCCATGGCCCACTAAAAACGGCATATAACAGGTCATGGTCAACCATCCGGGCACCAAAATTACGACTTATGACGTTGTAGGCCTTTATACAAAGGCTTTTAATAGAACAACAAGTACTGACAAACTTTAAACAGCTTCAAGTCTGCTGGAGTTTATCCAATGGATCAAGCAAGATAAATTTGAAAAAAACTTGTCAAGTTTTGGTGAAAGTTTTGCATCAGAACCTCCTCTCAAACAACGGACAGAAACCAATATTAATCATTCAAGCCAAAGTGGGTCCCAAAATGAACCTCAAGTTTTTTGTGATGCTGCTAATGAAAATATTTCAATTAAATCTTAGGAAACATCTCATTTTTCCAATAATGAAGCTAACTTTGAGGATTTAAACAAAACAATTACTGCGTCTCAATTAGTGGGTGTTGTTAGTGAAGCTGGTGTAAATCAAAGTATAACAAGTCAAACTAGTACATATCCCCTACTAACTCTACACCCTATTTGTAAACAACAATTTGTTAAAAAAAAACATTCCGTTTTTTTTACCAGCACACCGAAAATACTAAACCTAGAGCAAAAAACAAAAGAAAATAGAGATATCCACCGAAGACTGGATTAAATGTTGAACTGCAGGAATTGGGCGCATGAGAATTGCAGTGCTGGGTCTTCTTCAAGAGGCTTCATTTGTGAAATCTGCATATGAAATGAGACCTTGTCCGTAAATACCCCATGTTGTCCGCAATTAACCCAGCACTGGTCCGTATTTACCCCAACAGCTAAGGGTAATTACGGACTTACATGTTTTTGTTTTCGATTAAAATTTTATAGATGTTGATTGATTTCATATGATAATTAATGTGAATTTAATAGACAAATAACTGAAGTTTAATAATGAATAAAGACAGACTGATTATTATTAATAGTATGACTTTTATTTGTAATTCCGCTTAAGCGTCCGCAATTCCCCCATCGTCCCCTACGTACCTACCGATTTATGTCCAAATTCTCAACTTGTTATCATTACTAATTCGATGCCTATAACAAAACAGCAAATCGGTGAATATAAAGTATTGGGAACATCAAGTTGTATCCCGATAACATTCAGTTTAGCTTCAACTTGAAATAAAAAACATCTTCAAAATGGACTGTCGTTTTTCTCGTCTAGGCGACAACGTGTAAGAGAATCGTGTTGTTCCGATGAAGTCTACGTTTCATTAGGTCGAGGGGCTGAGCAGGGGCAGTGCTCGGCGGAGAGCCCTCGCAGCCTACTTCAATAGTCGGCTTATTACTATATATACAATAGCTTTCTTTACCCCCCACATCACGTTTTCAACCCTATTCTTTAAACAATAGGACGGGATGTACGCTGGCATGTGAGCGTCGGTATGAATAGTCGTGTCTGCGCTATTGTCTCGCCTTTCTATTGGAAAGCTGACAAAGAAATTAGCTATGTCTGTGTTTAGTACGTAAAACGAATGATTGCTTTACATTTTACAGAAAAGATTTTTCACTAATCTGGTTTGAAAGTAAATTGAATTAACTTAGGACACCTACATATTTGGAAAATAGCAGGAGGAAGGAGTAAGTTTATGCTGGTCAGAGCATACCCAGTACATCGGTACTTAAACATAGAAACCTCGGAAGCGGTTGCATGTTGCTAAAAATAGGTGAAGTTGTAGGTATGTATAACCATGACGTAATCACATTCCCCAGCATTAGGCACACGATTCAAGGAGGAAGAGGATTTGACAAATCTTTAAACGCACTAATATCTAGTAAGAAAACAAAATTTAAAGGAGCTGTAGCTAAGCGTTCGACTAGCGATAGAAAAGACGTGAGCTTAAACCCCATTAGTTGCACAGTTATGCCAGTATCATATAATATTACTAGCTTTTGCCCGCGGCTTCGCCCGCGTGTGTGTCGGAAATTATCGCAAGAGGACGTACTACCGCGGTAAGAATGTATGAATCCATGTTATACATACATAAAATTACGCCTTTTTCCCATGGGGGTAGGCAGAAACTACGGAACGCCACCTGCTACGATCCTTACATATCTTGTGTGTTTGATGTACTTAAAATAAAACTAATAGTATTCAGAGTAAGAAGACTGCGACATAGGGCTGAATTAAATTGAATATAAGTCTTACTGGTTTTTC
This sequence comes from Aporophyla lueneburgensis, assembly GCA_932294355.1. Lineage (NCBI taxonomy): Eukaryota > Metazoa > Arthropoda > Insecta > Lepidoptera > Noctuidae > Aporophyla > Aporophyla lueneburgensis. The sequence continues at coordinate 10,200,919 of OW028746.1, read as the reverse complement.
TTAACGCTCCTATTCTACCTATACAGACACTCAATTATTTACCAGACACCAAATTAAACATAGTTATAAGAATAGTACTTTTGCCAGTGGCTTCGCCCGTATAGCTTTCGGAAAATATCACTCGGAAACCTACTACCGGGATAAAGTATCCTATGTATATGGTAAGTATCCAGGATAACCAAAAATCCAAATCCATCCAAAAATCTAAACATCTAAGCAATATTTCGCGGTCTCTTACTTGGAATAATACAATTAGGTTTATTTTGAGTACTTCGAACACACATGATATTCGCATTTACTATGAAGCCAAAGTAATATGAATTACAATATTCGACCGCTACCAACCGGGACGGCCGGACGCGGGAAGGCCCGCTAGCCGCTCTGCGGCGATTTTATTATAATCTCTGATATCTTCTAAAATATTAATTTTAATGATATGCTGCAAAGGGCAATTTTGATCTACATGAAATGCACAATTTATTTAAGGTACTTAATTGCATAAGGATTAATGCTGTATTGCTTAAAATCGCATTCATAAATAAGCCATTATTTCTCGTAAAAAGTAAAGGATAAAAATGGTTATTATGGGTTATCCCTAAGAGTTAGACATATACCATCGCGGACTTTTTTGTAGAACTTTTTAAGGTGTACAATACATTATTTTGAGCTATTTCGTAGGGTTCAGCCAGCGTTCGCAATGTAAGCGCAAAAAAATGTGTTTATTTATGACATCACATTAGAAACCTCTAAAATTATCAGCGTTTCTTTACTATATTATGCATGTTATATACATATAAACCTTCCTCTTGAATCACTCTATCTATTAAAAAAACCTGCATCAAAATCCGTTGCGTACTTTTAAAGATATAAGCATACATAGGGACAGACAGACAGTGAAGTGACTTTATTTTATAATATGTAAAGATTATTGTGTCTTTGACATATCACGGGACCCTGGGAACCGAGACCTTTGAAAGGCATATGAGGGGCCGAAGCCAACTCGCAGACGCCCGTTAGACGCTTCTAATGAAATCAGACACCAACGGACGGTTATCCCGGTACGAACTATGCAAGGACAACTCCCGAATGGTGTAGGACTATTGTAGGATATGGATACAAAGATATAGGACTATGGATTGGGGTGGCTACAGTGGACTGATATCCACTATACTGATTAACAGTACTGATTAAAACTATGGCGGGACTCTGGCCCCTGCCTGGCCAATGTATTTTTTTCTCACGGGTACAATATAACTTCAACTTGCAAACTCAATAAAGAACCCCGGAAACAGTCGCTAGCACATAGTGACGTAGCGGGCAACATATCCTGGGGTGCTTTGAGTGGACAGCTATTCCATGGCTATCTGGGCAATCCCGGAAGTGCGGTTATGATCCCTACCATATCTTACCAGAATGCTTCTTCCGAGCCCATTTGCTTTTGCGAATCTCTACACAAGCCAGGCAATATAGGCATGGATGAGGCGGGAGCTCTGTTTTTCGTCAGTGTTCACTCCAATAAAGGCAAGCTAGAGATGAGGAACAAGACTTCTCTCGGGAGGGTCCGTCGGGACGCTACTGCTCGTCAGCTCGCTACATACTGCCCTGCGGATTTACGAGTATGTACCTATCTTTCTTGGACTGGCTCCTCACCTTAGACCTGTTTCGGCAAAGTAATTCTTTCGGCTCAGATCTAGAGTTCCAAGCGCGCAAAGCCCACCACAAAGTCAACGCAGAGATACGGCGGTAAGTTTATTATTATTATTATTTAAAATCAGAGTACTTGTCAAGACGAATCATACGAGACGAATCCTCGAATTGTCGAAGACATTTCTAATAATGGTGGGTAGTTGGGGTCCAGTGGGTCCAGTGGTAACGGCCGCGACTTATGAGCTGCTGCAGGTCGTAGTTCGAACCTAGACAGGCGCTTTACTTTGTGTACAGACGCCAGCAGGTCGAGCCACCCCAATCTGTCAAATTTTACCAATCGAAAATTAACCTTCCACTACTGTGATATAAGGTTGAAAATCTATTAAAGAAATTTGACAGATTGAGGCAAGTTGATGTGCTGGCGTCTGTACATTATTTCATCACTACTGCTCTTTAAACGGTGAAAGAAAACATCGTGAGGTATGCCCTAGAGCCAAAATTCGAAGACATGTGACATCTACCAACCCGCACTGGGTCCGTGTGGTGGATTACTCTCGCAGAGACGAGGCCTGTGCTGTGTCCCAGCGGTGGGAACATTACAGGCTGGTTCAGCTATAATGCATAAGCTATATAAATAATAATAAAAAAGTATACCTTCGTAAATTAGACAGAAATTAATAAACTAATTATTGAACATCAATACTAAAAAGTTACTAATATAAAATAAAATATTTTTAACCAAACATATAATGAATTAATAAGTACCTACTAGGTGATTAAAACTTATATAAATGTAGAATTTTAATGTTTTCTTAAATGCTTGTGTCATAAAGGTCCGAAAATATTAAAGTGCTAAATGATGAAAATACGTTTGTTTTGTTTTTCATCATCGTATCAATATTTCCATAGTTACCAGCGGCGAGGTGTAAATTTTTATAAAAGAGAAGCCGAAGCGAAGTCTGCTTTAACTTACTGACTCATCAATAAAGAATACTTACTATCATTCTAAAATTAATAAAGGAATGTAATGAATTAAATGCAATTAAATTGAACAGCTGAAAACCGAATAAAATATGCAAAATTCCTCTATCTCGTTCTCGCTGACGCATTTTTCTATACCTGTCTCTGTCATAACCCGTTGTACAGCGGCTTGCTCTCGTACATATCAAGCGGTGCCACGTGACCTAAAGTGACATCATTACGGGATCGCTGTTGTATGAATTTTTAGTTCCCGATTATGACGTTTTGGCGCCGGGTTAATTTAGAACATTTCTCTTTTGTTGTAATACAAAGCTATAAATAACCTTTTTTGTTGTTTGAATGTTATGGTGAATTAAATACCCGTAGTGTAACTATATTTATTGACAATAGTAGCCACTATTTACATACTATTGTATTTTTAATAGTGATAAAGTTACCAATGCGAATCCCCGAAGGCAAGCCGGTAGGAATCGTGTTATATGGTGCTTTCGCCACTGATAGTTACCTATATTGTTTAAATTCACTTCGATCAGAACATGAATATATCGAAAGAGAAACTCTTGACTCTGCCTAACCCTTGGCGACTTTTGTTTTCTAAGAACTTAGGTGATTCAGCATACCTACCTTACCTACTCGTATTAACTTACAGACAAGGAAAACTTAAAGAATCATCCACTTTTTTCAGCTAGGTACCTTACTTCGGCCTCCAATGTAGCCAGATGCGGCGAATAGGTAGGATATCTAAATATTTCGTATGTAGATTGCCAACCGACCTTCACTAGAAGTCTAACTACTATTTAATACAATACCTGCCGTAATTGACTGATAGTTACTGTTATCGTTATACTTTTGCGATTTTATAAAAATTTGTGGTCGCCCAATCGTCGAAATTCGACCGACATGCAAGACAATAGACACAGACAAACTATATGTGTGTCAAACGTATGACAATGTGTGTGATATTTAAAAAAAATAATAATTTCATGTTTTTCTAATGCGTTATGATATTAAAGTATTAGCTTTCTATAATCCTTCTCGATATACATTTTACCTTTGCCAAATATACTCTTCCATCCGCATAATTTTCATAAAAAGGGGTACAAAGTTCACGTATTTCTTCACGTATTACTTACTAAGTATATAGATATCCGATGCACGGAGGGGACTACATCCTTAAATGTGATCATAAATAATGTCCACCTACTATATTGACTGACCCCAGGAAGCACAGATTAACCTCACAAATTGATCAATGCGCACAGCTGTTATTTAGTCAGGAGTCCTACAGAAAAAATGTAGAAAAGTTTAAAAATCTTTAATTATTTTCCGATCTCAAGTAGATGGTAAGGTATCATTAATTTTTACTTTCATCAAAATCTTTTTTGAATATCAGACCACCGAAAACGTTTTCACTTTTAAAGAAAAGTTCAAAGAAATGAAAAGCGCAAAGGCGCACTTGAGAGTGGTGTGAAAGTAGAAGTGTCTTTACAACCGTCTATATCTCATAGGGACTAAAATAAACCAGGAAATTCGTGTAGCTGCGAAATCTAAGTTGAATAACATCAGTACGACGCTGTGCCATGAATAATTTTCAGGAGATTTGAAGCTGCGATGCCAACGTATCTCGAGTCGCTTTTGCCAAAATGTTGCTCTATATTTTGTTGTAGCTATTCTCTAGAGGACGACAACGTTACTGGTCAGCCCGCGTATCTCTTTTAAAGTGGATTTATCTGCCTTTAATCATTGTAAAGAAATATGGATGTAGGTATCCAATAACTAAAACAAAAATGATATAATAAGGTGGACAGAACACAATTAGGTAATATTATTATGTTTAACCCGCCTTTTATTGGGCAGGCCTATGTTCAGCGGTGGACGCCGTTCTGCTGACATGATAATAATGATTATGTTTATGGTTGAAATAGGTTTAGGTATAGATTATCTTTATATTTAAAACATGTATTTCTCAAATTCCTTTACTTCCAAAACAGTGTTTGTCTCTGCACCGCCCAAAGGTTGACTGACTGAAAATTCCTATGACATTAAGTCCACCTCTGATTTTATTTATTTAATACTTTAAGTATAAGTTGTACTAAGCTGGTATTCATAGGTTAAAACTATTTACCTACTTCTATTTACCAACAGTTTCGTAGTATATGTCATGGTCACTTTTCACAGTCCCTAATAGTTATTTTAGTCTCACATTTGTACCGTTGTGTACAATGTTGATTCCTTAGAGACTAGACCAAGTAATAGTGTTGGTTTGTTTATTGTTTGCCAAAAATTACACAATACAACAGTAGTTAGTGGTGTGTACTATTGTTGTGTTGTATGTACCTATGTGTGGGCGTGTTGTTGAGTTGTGAAGTAGTGTGAAAATCTTTAGGGAGATTGGTAGACGCTTCATCTAAAGGTAAAGGCGTTTGGTGCTTCAGTAGCCCCAGAGGACTTTAAATGTACTTTTTACTGTTTTCTTTATTGTGTTTGGATTTTTGTTTTTTGATAAATAGATTATTCCGTGTGGTGCCGGACGTAAACAACAGCACTATCCCATTTTTCCCTCAGGAGTCGTAAGAGGCAACTAAGCGACTTACTAAGGAATGGGCAGCAGCGTTCTCTATGCATTTTACGACCATACTGCGATCGCCAATCCGCCTGCCAAGCATAGCGATTATGGCGAACCGCCCCAAACTGGGGGAGGCTTAGGTCTTTCGGCTGATATTATAATGATGATAGATAGGTTTGTACCAGTGATGTTACGAATGTCATATTTTAGACATTCGCGAATGCGAATGCGAATGCGAGTGTTTGGAAGGCGAATGTGCGAATGCGAATGCGAGTGCGAATGTTGAGGAGCAAAAAAAGAAATATCAAGGTATGATTTTAATCATCGATTTTTATTTATTTAAGGTTATACAGTGTATAATGATGATAGATAGGTTTGTACTTTGTACTTGTAGTTCCACAACTCAATAAAATATTCATCATCATTAGCATGATTTCAGCCAAAAGTCGTCCACTGCTGTACATAGGCCTCCCCCAAGCCCCGCCTCTCCAACCGGTTCTGTGCTTCTCGCATCCAGCCGATTCCTGCGGCCTTTGCTCACAAGGGGCCTCACAAGGAGGCTGAAAGTCACCCAAAGGGCAATGGAAAGGGCTAAGCTTGGAGTTTCCTAACGCAATCGAATCAGAAATTAATAAAATATTCAATTAGTTTGAAATTAACCAAAACTACTTCCTGTTCCTATCAAACCAATGATGAAGCGAAGCTGTCACTTGGCTCGCCAATTTATTAATGAAGTATATTTCGTAGATCCCGCTCGCCGCTCCCGTGCGATTCATTTCGTTGCTATAAATTTAGTTTAAACGTCGTGTACCCTCCTTCCGCATGATTAGCGGATGTCTGTCGGCGACGTTTTCAATTGTGCACGAATTATCGCACTTTGATGTCTATTAAAGTAGAACTGATTATTCCAGTTATTGGGTTATCTTGATGGGTGAAGGTTGTGTCATCTTTGGCTTTCCGGAGATCTTTGCTTGATTAATATGTACAGACATGATGATCACAAGCCTCTTCTTAGGCTTTGGAGAATCGACGGTTTGTTTAGGGTCGAAATTCAATGGTCATATTTCAATACAACCATTAAATGACACGTTTGAAAGTCAAAATTAAAAGAACAAAAGAAAAATTTCGAAATCGTGGCGTGTGTCATTAAAAGTGTAATGCTGCAGACACATTGTCGCGATAAGGCGAACTACACATCACGCGCTTTGTCATGCACACCGCTCGTCGTCTCGATGATCTTCACTTCATGCGCTGTGTGCGCTGCGTGAACGAGAGGGCTCGCTAAGTTTACTTCGCTGTAATGAAGCTGTTGCATTAACGAGTGTCTATATCAGGCACCCCTAGGCAGACAGCCCTGCTGCCATCATGCTGACTGATGGCTGATATAGTTGCCATGGCCAGAGTTAGTCTCATGTAGATCGTGCCGAAACGAGAGATAATGTAGCGGCTGATCGCGGGGATCACTTTTTTTTTATCTTAGGACAACCAACACATCGTTGTCTGGTCCCAAACTAGGCAGAGCCTGTACTATGGTAACCAGACAACTGATAAATATACTTATATATTTCTAAATACATACGCATTATAGATAAATTACACCCAGACACAGAACAAATGATTGTGCTCATCGCACAAACATTTGTCCTGGGTGGGAATCGAACCCACGACCTCAGTCTTAGCAGTCAGGGTCACTAACTACTCGACTAACAGGCCCGTCGAATCGAAAATCACTGCTTTAATTGAAAAACTTATTCAGTGCTTTGAATATGTTATGCATTACTTTCCTGTAAATATTTTAAAATCAGGTGCCTGAATATCATTCGCCATAGTACCTAAGTATTCATAGTATCTAAGTCCCATAAAATTGTAGAGACACCTGCGTGAAAATGTAGGCAATAACGGAGCTTTGAATACCACTAAAACTAGTAAGTGTTTGTACGGGCTCCAAAGGAGATAAGTAACCGGGGTCCTCGGATTGAAGGTCCTCGGACTAGTTGAAGTTTAGTGAGAAACCTGATGGATGTTTCCGAATAATATTTAATTTAATTCGTAGAAAACAAACAGGTACTTTATCAAATTAAATTTCGATTTTTAATTACCACCAACAATTAAGCAATTAAATGGAAATACAGACCGCGACAAAAAGATAGGGGCAACCAAATTTTCTGCTTGTTAATACTTAAAAGTTAAATATGATACATATAAACGCCATATCACGAAAACAAAAGTTGTAACTAATTTTTATAATACATTATTTCAAATCCTTCGGTTGAATTTTTCTAAATAATGCCTTCAAGTTTACATGGTAACGCGACAAAAAGATAAAGGCACTCTAATACTGCGCAATGCTTAATTGTGTATCAGTTGATAATTGATGCGCTACATGTACGGACGTGTTTATCAAAGCTTACGAGTTGCGACGAAATATTCGTCTTTTGTTTTTTTCCAATGGGTCGAGGCAAGAGATTGACAGATTTCGAGAAAGGACAAATTAGTGCATTAAAAATGAAGGTCCCAGTAACAGGCAAATAGCAAAAAGAACTAAAAGAAGTGCTAATGTTGTGGATAATTTTGTACAAAACAAGCAAAATGATGGGATAAAAAAGTCACCAGGCCGCCCGCGAGCACTTTCCGAACGTCAAGAGAGAGCGATTTTGAGAGTTGCTTCTAATTCTATGCTTTCTGCATCGGCAATAGCCGAAGAAGCAGGTGTGCAGACCAACGTACGAAACGTACAGCGATTACTCAAAGCTTCTTGTACAATTGTTAGAAGGAAATTAAAAAGAAAATCTCCATTAATTCTCCAACATATTAATGCTCGATTACAGTTTGCCCTGAAGTACATGTCATGGTCGAAAGAATGGCAAAGAATGATTTTTTCCGATGAGAAAAAGTTCAATTTGAACGGTCCTGACTGTTACTCATATTACTATCATGATTTAAGAAAGGAAGAAAAAATTCTCTCGCGTCGTCGTACTGGAGGAGGGTACAGTCATGGTATGGGCTGCAATTGGATACATAAAAAAAACAGATATACTATTTTTAACAAAACCTATAAATGCACAAAGTTATGTAAACATCCTAATAACATTATTTTAAAGCATGGTCAATCTATGGTAGGACGTGATTTTATCTTTCAGCACGACAATGCTCGAGTGCACACCTCAAGAGTAGTTTCTTCCTGGTTCAAAGAGCATATAAAAATTTTGGATTGGCTGCCAAGATCTCAGGATCTAAACATATTCGAGGGGACGACTTGCAAAGAGAGTTTACGAAAATTCAAGACAGTTCTCCAGTGTAGATGATTTGAAAAAATCTATCACGGATGCTTGGCATCAAGTATCTCAAAATTACAATGAAGAATTATATAACCACATACAAAAAAGAAGATTTGAAACGATTAGATTAAATGGAAAATCTACTCGTTTTAAAAAAAGTTTAATATTATAAATAAATATTTTTTCTTTCAGTGCCCCTATCTTTTTGTCGCATGTATAACCAAAATAATTCTAGAAAGCAAAATTGATAGTAATATTTAGACATCATGCGTCTGTTAAAAAAATCACTTGATTAATTTTAGTAATAGTGAGACATATCTTGTTTTGAAATAAATAAATATTAGTAAGTAATATTCATATTATACCCTGCCCCTATCTTTTTGTCGCGCACTGTATGTTTAAAAATCAATTGAAAAAGATGTTAATTGAAAATGTATTTTATAATCTACGTAAGTTTTTTGATAGAAAATAATATTTGTAAGAAATTATAATAGGTTCCTTAATATTGCATGTTCGATTTGGGTAGACTGTTGAATCTAAAAATGTAATGTTTTTTAATAAGAACTTAATATACACAGTTACGCAATAAATATATCTTTATAATTTTAGGTTCTGGTGACTGTAAAACAGTTACTTTATGAAATGAAATTATTTTGATAATATTTTTGTTCTGGTACAACAAACTAAAACATACGAATAGCAATAACAAGTAATAATAGTAACTCACTTTAATCTCTTGAAAACCTAGCTAGTATTCGAAACTTATCTACTAGGTTTTAGATGGTTTTAGCGATCTCATGGAAAAAAGAAAACGATTACTGGGTTTTTATATGGAGCAGTCGAGCCGGTCAGTTGGCCATGTCTCTTTCTCGACACGAATGTGAGTGCGTTACATCTTTAGGAGTCACCCAAATCTATGGTTGAACTAGACCCAAGCCACCTCTTATGACACCCACAGGAAGGTAGAGGGTGGTCTAATCGTTTCCGGGAACCCAGACACGTCCAGTGGCGTCTTTCAGCGCTTTTGTTCAGCAGCAAGTTTGCCTATCTATTATATATAAAGTTGTAACCATACAATTACTTACAGCTCGAAGTTGGGCAAACAATGGTGCAAGTTTAACGAGAGCGTTTGGGGAATCATTAGATAAGATGCATACAGACTTAGTTCTAACATATTGTGGCTGGTTATGAAATTACTGGAAATTCTGAGCATAAGGAAGGTCCAATGACCTTATTAATTAAAATTGTTGATACATACAATATTCTAAGGTATTTTGTCTTTTGAGTCTTTGTTTTTGCTGCTAAGGAGTTTGTTGCGCCACTTTTTCTCAGATAAAGCATTAGGAAGTAGTGAATGGCGTTTTTGGGGATCGTTCTATGTAATTTGTCATTCAGAGAGTGCTGATCCTCAGCCTAATATGAATAAATAATTTTTGATTTTGATTTTTTGATTAAAATATGATTTTTGTTTCACGTTAGCCAACTAATGCAACGTGTGTCGATTACTCTTGCGCCATGCCATCCTCCTGGCTCGGCGTGCTGTGCTGCGGCTGCGGCAGCTGCGGCTGCGGAAAATCAAACGGTGTAAGTATAACAACCTTATAGGTCATTATTTTTTCAAGCCATTTGGGGTTGAAACCGAGTGCTCATGGTCTATTTAAGGAAATTTCTGGTTGATTCTATGACCCAATGGCTGGTTTTTGACCAGAGGCTAAACATTGCCATACAACGTGGTAATGCTGCCAGTTTCTTGGGAACATTACTAGTTGACAGCGATGCGGAGGAATTATTCGACACTATATTTTAATTTATGAATAGTTTTAGTTAGTTTAGGATATATTATTAGTTTCGGGGATCGCGGAAGACATATTGGTTCCTGTGGTCCCCGACGTAGGTGTGAGACGGAACACCGGGGTAGTTTTAGTCAGTAAGAGTCTGACAGTCTGACCCCTCCGCCCTCCCCAGGGCGGACCCCTCCGTCCACCCCAGGGTGGAAATCCTCACGGATGTCCATCCGTGAGGTTTTCCACCCTGAGATAAAAAAAGAAAAAAAGGATATATTATTAGCTACTGACTGTTATTAGTTTATAAATGAAAATGCTCGAGATTAATCAGCGAGGTTATTAATCAGCGAAGTTATTGCGTAATACACTTTTAGTAGGAATCGTTTTCATTTTGACAGTTGTATAACCTTCATGGCGACAATTTTTTTGAACATATGAAAGAATGGATTAGCATTAAGTTTCAAAATGATTTAGATTATGATTCACGTTACGCAATTAGGGTGCTGTTCTAATTAATGTTTACAATTCAAAATTAGTAGCACTGTCTCTCTTTTAACAAGAGAAATAAGAAAATACTAGTACCTATTGGCATCGAGTTTTCTCGTGCAAAGTAATGTTCGTAGTTCTAACATCCCTATCATACATTATTGGTTCATACCACAGTACCACAGTAGCAGTTCAATGAACTGTAGCGTAATATTTGTAGAATTTACGGCGCCGTAGACGCTACGGACCGCTACGCCGTAGCACATACCGTAGCAGGCAATTAATACCGCATAGTGTTGGCATTTCGTTTCAAATACGTAGCAATACGCTGAGGTTGATAATAATGGACTATTGTGTCCTAGTTACGATATTATTAATAGGAATATTATTTTGTTTCTTGTTGGAATGAAAGCGTCGCTAAGCGGATACAGTATTCCTTTTTATTGTTATTTATAGGAGCAGTATGAATGGATATTTTTCTTATTCAAGATAGCGACTACTCAGTCATGTATATTTTTTGTTGTTATTTCTATCAACTCTGAATAAGATAAACACAAAGCGTGTATGAAAGAATGTGTCCTTTGACAATCTATTGCAATAAATGACTATTTGCAACAGTTTGTTTTTTCTATACCATTTATTTCAGCCAGTTCTACACACACATCTCGCGAGCAGCCATGATAACTAACTAATAAACAGCGAACCGAATGCAAGGCACTTGTGCATTGCCTCTTAAATAAAAGTTTCACGAGCGCACACTGTAAATCATAATTTCGTGATGCACTGCAGCCAGACGCAGCGTTGCGAAGTTACTTCGCTGTAAAAGTAATTTAATATGTAGGCAGAATAAATACGTTGCTCGGAGGAGCTCGCATGATTGTGAAACTGACGGTACACGTAACCAACTTTAAATTAATGCTTGTCTATAACAACATCATCTTTCGCATTATTTAGCTGTTGCTTTTATTTTTTTCGCGAGTGTAGATTTGGTATTAATTGGTTTCAAAGCGCAGCTTTCGAATGCAGTCACTGCGTCTCTAGGATTTATTATGTATACAATATAAAAGAAGATAAAGAAAATAGATCAGGAGTTGTGAAAAAGAGGATGACCTCTAGACAAAACCACATTACTCTATCTTTCCAAGACGCCATCAGATTAAATAAAAACTTTTAACAAAAAAAAAAAAAACAACCGACTTCCTTAAAAAAACACTACAAAGTCAAAAATAACTTTAATTTCGAAAGTCGGTATTTAAGGATCTGTATTTAAGGTTTTTTGCCACCGACTTCCGAAATTAAAGTTATTAAAGTTTTGACTAACGTAACGTAAGTTAGTTAAATTAAAGTTTTGACTTTGTAGTGTTTTTTTTAAGGAAGTCGGTTGTTTTTTTTTTTGTTACAAGTTTTTATTTTTAGCTTTTTAGTTATGCTAGATACCCCGCACTAATCTAATCGCGTTATTCGTTCATTTGTCGCGCAAATACTTAATGCAAATTTAAGACTTATATGGTTTTTACATGGACCCCATTGTCCGAATGGAACCAAATTAAAATGAGACCATTCGGGAAGCACCAGCTTTCAAATAAAAAAGAATCATCAAAATCGGTTCACCCAGTCAAAAGTTATGAGGTAACAAACATAAAAAAAATACAATCGAATTGATAACCTCCTCCTTTATTTGAAGTCGGTTAATAATAAAAAAAAATACAGACGAATTGATAACCTCCTCCTTTTTTTTGAAGTCGGTTAAAAATAAATGCCTTATTTGTCAATCCTGTAACCGATGGGGCATGGATAGAGAGGCGTCACGGCGTCCTCACCTTCCGCCTGACGCAGGTTCTCACCGGGCATGGGTGCTTCGGTGGGTTCCTGTTCAGGATAAAGCGGGAGGATACGTCCGGGTGTTTCCATTGCGAGGATCGTTTGGAGGACACGGTGGAGCATACGGTGGAGGTGTGCCCTGCCTGGGCAGAGCACCGCCGTGTCCTCGTGGAGGCGATCGGCGGCGGCGACCTCTCGCGTCCAGCCCTGGTGCGAGTCATGGTACGGAGCGAGAGGGAATGGGAAGCCGTCACCTCCTTCTGCGAAGCAGTAATGCTCGCGAAGGAGGAGGCGGGGCGCGTGAGGGAGTGGCAGTCTCTGCGCCCTCACGTCCCTAGCCGCCGCAGGAGGAGACGCCCCGGGCGTCGGGAGTCAATAGCGGACTCCCGGCCACCGTAGACGCGAGCTTGCGGGTGGCGAGCAATAGGTAGCTCGCCACCCGGTAAGGACCAAGCTCGGGTCGACGGCGCGCAGTGTTCCACGCGCGCCTCAAAGAGATGTCAGCAGCAGTGTAGGGGTCTACTAGGAACGATGCCTGCCGGGGTCGCGTGATTGTTCGAAAGAGATACCGTGACCCTGGCACATGGGCAACTGATGGAACACGGGTGGGTTTTAGTCAGTAAAAGTCTGACACGCCCTCCCGCTCCGCCCAGAGCGGGAGAAGTCATTTGATGATTTCCCATCCTGAAAAAAAAAAAAACCGATGGGGCAGGTTTCACAAGGGACTTAGTGCGAATTTAATTTCGTACTTACTATTGATTTAGACGAAGTTATATAAATGTCGAGTGCTCGTCATGTCGAATTGGAGTGACACTCGAACGAGCTTCGATACTTTCCCAAGGGTTCATGTGATTACACACAAATAAAAAAGCTTGTAAAAGTAGTAGCGATTTCTATCTAAAGAGGGCTTATCTGAAGAAATATGTTCTTATTTTTCATTGTTTGTATTGTGAATATGGGGGAATGGAATAAGCTTTAATTACAGGACAAGTGGAATGAGGACAAATGTTGACATGACAATTAAAAATTGATAAGATGCGGTCTTACAGAGTTACAGGATAATGCTATTGTTGTCTTCTCACTAATTATATGTTGTTGTGTTTACCTTACTTGAGCTTTAGACTTTAGTCTTTGTTGTAGATACATCATTAGCTATTTATATACTACTATTCCCATATAATTTATAATTCCATATGATGTTTGTAGTTTTAGTAGTATTTTAATAATTGTTCCTCTCAAACAAAACACCTGCCATCTAATCTCTTCACCACCCTTGGTTGACAGGTAGAGAATGCCTAAGGCTTTAAGTCCGCCTTTGTACTATTTTTTGTGTGCGAGAAGTTTAACACGAATAAACGCTTTTTTTTTTCAAATAAATAAATTAACACGATGTCGTCATCATCATCTAGCCTTTCCCCAACTATGTTGGGGTCAGCTTCCAGTCTAACTGGATGCAGCTGAATACCAGTATTTTACATGGAGCGACTATACAATATTTTGCACGATATCTTGATTAAAATATCGATTAGATTAGTCCAGACTATATATAATGTTATTGGTTTTAGGACTTACTAATTTTTCTCAAAAGGAGAATGAACTTGTTTCGAGTTTGATCACCACCTCAATGTTCTCGTTATTTAAGAGAACACTTAATGAATATGAGTCCTTCACGTAATAAAGACGGAGTGTAATAAATATATTTTGGAAACAATGTGAGGAGCATCGAGTGCTGAGTAATTTCATCCATGCTTTAATCAAAGGTGCGGCTATAAACAATATGAAAACACATTTAAGGTAGGTGTATTGTGAAAGGAACATGAAGGTAATTACCTAAATTCTTTGGATAATGTATTGTTATTGTTTAAAGATTTATAAGCGTTCGGATTTTGATTGACAGAGAAGTTTTCTGATGATTTTGGCGTCTTTAAAATGTATTGTAAATACCAGTTAATAATTTTCTGACTGCTTAGCAGGCAGCGTTAATAAATGATTTGTTCTATAACATTCTCATTCAAATCTTAAAATTAAAGATAAACAAGATGCCTAAACAAGTTCTACAGTTAATTCAAGAGAAACAATTTCACAAAATAACGCGAAAACTATTACCCTCAATTCAGGTAATTTTATAATTAATATTCCTGGCTGGTTATATCAAAGGCGTAAGCCCAGATAGACATCGCGGTGTACTGGGTAGGTACGCTAGTTTGCAATTTTCCGCCTGGCTGGCCACGACTTGAGGCAACAGCACAACCCTGCATCTATATGACGCATACAAAGATTTATTAGTATTACGTTTTGCATGTAAAAATGCTATGGAAGCTAGGCTTGTTGTACTCTAGATTTTGCCCCACTTTGCCCCCACATTTGCCCGCGTTTCGCCCCGGGCAAGTAGGTTGTTGCTTTTTATAATGTAATACCGACACTCGCCGGAATTTGTTCGTAATATTTACGTGACACGAGTACGAACGGTGATGGATGAAGTAAAACGGTAGATAATTTTTACAAGCTTTTATTTTTTTGTCTTTGATGTTTCCTTTCGATGTTACGTATAAATAATTCTGTTCAAGACATTTACTTCGTTTTGTTTTATTTTTGTGCCAGATTTTGTAGATTGTGATTTACTCGTATTTTCGAGATAAAGCATGAGTTAGGATTGTCGTTGAGGAAATTTGATTGAATAAAGGGACAGAGAGGACTATTGTTATCACCAAAAAACAGTAGTTTTATTATTGGAGCCATTATTACTTACCGGGAAGTCCGTTGCCGTCTGACCGTTTGCTTAATGATCCTCTATTTGTTCTGCATCGATGAAGCCATGCGGCTGTTTTCTCGTTTCATAGCACAGGTCTTGGCACAAAGCATTTCTGAGAAAACACTCTCGGTGCGTTGATGAATAATTACATATTAATTACTAGCTTTTGCCAGCAGCCTCGCCCACGTGGTTGTCGGAAATTATACCACAGGAACGTACTACTGGGATGAAAAGTGTCATAAGTGCTTAATCCAGGTTATAAACATCTGTGTTCCACCCAAATTTATTTGTCGGGTTTTGCGTGATTGAATAACAAACATTGAAACATACAAAGTTTCACATTATTATTATACTAGCTTCTGCCCGCGACTTTGCCCGCGTCAAATTTTTGCTCCCCTGACCCTTCCCGTCGCATCGAATTGCCTGCCCGTTTTCGTCCATTTTGCGTTGCTGCTACGCTCTTTTTTATTGCAATGTGATGTTATATAGACTATAGCCTTTCTCACTAAACAGGCTACTCAACGCAAGAAGATTTTTTCAATTCGGATCAGTACTTCCTGAGATTACCGCGTTCAACCAAACAAACAACAAACTCTTCAGCTTTATAATATTAGTATAGATTAGTAGGGTTAAACAACAGTAATATGAAAACCGACTTGAAATGTACGGAGAGCATTGTGTTCGGCTGTAGTCGACAAAGTGACGTTTATTGACGCCGACTAAACGTTAATGTCGCTCATTAGCACATCAAACTGGCTGACTGTGCACTGTACAGTGCTGTGCAGAGCACACATTGACGGCACACGTCGCGGCACAAAGCTAACTTTTGTTAGTTAACGAGCCTCGGAAAAACTGACTGTAGTAGTCTGTTGGTTTGATGCTTTTAATGTTCTACTCAATCGCCATTTAAAGTGTTGTAGGTTACGCAAGAATGTGCTGTGTACTTTATGGACTCCGCGTCCTTATATTACTGGGTCGTTGAATTAAATTAAATAACTAAATAAGTTGTATTTAAAGAATAGTTATTCTTACAGTTGGTTCTATGTTTTTTACACAATAATGACGTGCACTCTGCCTCTATGATTTTGTAATCTTCCAAATTCGAAGTAGTGTTTCAAAATTTTATAAACTTTTCATACAGGTTGCATGGCAAAACCTACCAGGCTCTACAGTACCTACACACAATCTTTCAAGAAACAATATTACGTTTCAAGTCACGGCTTAGCCTATTCATGCTATAACCTCAGATCCTGTATGTTCTTACATAGATATCAATAGTTTCTTCATGGTACAGAGCTAGTACCTACCGCTGTGTTGACGTAAGCCGTTCAAACGCTTCCAATTGACTTTATAGATCAAACGTGTTTGTTGCTTCGTCGAGTTTCTAGACCATCATGTAGCTAGAAATTATATCGGGACCTCAAACCCCAGACGTAATACATATGTCTTTGACAACCAAACTAAGCATTGCTTTAAAATAACCACATGACGCTTTGGAAATCTGTCGTCAGATCGAAAAACATTGTTAGTGAACCACCATCAATTGAAAATTAGCTACTGGCATTTAACTTTGAATGAAAGACTTAAAGAAGATGTAGTGACAACAATTTAAAAGAGTTTGCTTAATGGTTCGGTCATGTTGAGTGGATGAAAGAAGAACGGGTTACAAAAGGTATTTACAAGGCAGATGTGAGTGGAAGGGGACGCTCTAGGAGAACATAATAGTGATCTTATTCTGCCGCGATATATCTATAATGCCGTTATCTACCAAAACCGTTGTTTTGACTAACATGCAAAAACCGCGTTAAAAATTTAAACCGATTTCACTTTTCAGTAACAACATCTATTTTTACGGAAACACAGATCGATAGATTTTTTTCTCATTATAATTTAATTTTTCGCATTAAAAGTAAAAAATCGACCATATAACGGCATTTTAGTTATGCCACGGCAGTATTGGTGATGTTCTTCAAAAGGGTCAGATGCGTAGTACTGGAAATCGGCGTGGTTGTATGACCAGATGTATGAAAATAAATGTAGCAAAAAAAATATGTAGGGATCGTAGCGGGTGGTGTTCGGTAGTTTCTGCCGACCCCCATGGGAAAAAAGGCGTGAGTTTATGTAAATATGAATATGTGCCAGACTTTATTAATGAATGCAAATCGAAACATTTAGTAGTCGCAACCAGATAGTTACACTGAAAACAGTTAATTAGATCCAAAAAAAGATTCATTTTTAATGACGACGAAATATTTTAGTGTTTGGATCAGCAGCTTGGGAACTGAGCGCCTAAGACCCTTAAACGCTAAACTGTCAATAGAGCGCAGTTTGTCAAAACAGACCTTGGTTTATAAATCCAGATGTGACACATTTGAGCGCACAGTAGCTTTTGCTTTCCTATGCGGACGCTAGTTAAAGTGGATACATAGTATGTACATAGTCCGGTCATCTGTTCTGTATTTGGTGACAGAATCCTCTCCCAGTGTCGCGCCGCGCCGCGCCGTGCCGCAGAGGCGCAAGACTTGTTTGTCCTCCCACCTAACTACCTTCGTTAGACGCACAATTGATTATTGCTGTCTTTGAAATCACAATAGTGTAGACACCACACTATCCAATTAACTAATGGCTCTGCTGTCTGTCTCACTTTGAATAGCGACACGTGATTGTTTTTGCGACTAATTATATTAGTTAAATTGACTAAATAGTTTCTTTGTTAGTCTAGCCTTTTGTTTTGCGGTGATGGAGTGTTGTCATTGAGATGTGACTTATATGAATTCCCCAACTAGGCGATGACCTTTTGAGGAGCAGCTGAAAGTCATTTAAAAAATTTACCCAGCCTATCTCGCTTCTCCATCATCTACCTCGCTCTTGCGTCCAGTCTCACCGGATGTAGTTGAATAGCAGTACATGAAGCGACTGCCTATCTGATCTCCACAACCCAGTTTCTGGGTAGGTACTACGATATCTCTCGGTAAAACTGGTTGTCAGACTTTCGGGCTTCTGACGACCCGTAACAACTGCTAAAGATCTACAAATGACAGCTAGGACCGGGTACAGGTTATCATGCATTCCGAGACACGGACGGGCCTCATATGTAAAGATAGTAGTTGTAGTAGCGTATTTCAACAAGATCGATTGTCCCATGCAGCTGTTAATCCTTAGCCACATGCACTTATTATTACAATTATCTCTCTTCTCCATTAGATAATAATTACATAATAATTAAGTATAGCGGGGTAATTGCGTAACACACTAACAGTAGGAATGGCTTTTATTTTGACAGTTCAACAACAATCATTGCGATATTTACGTTGCTGACCTGACAAATTTTTCGATCATTTGAAGGAATGGATTAGTCATATCCCTCAAAATCATTCAGATGGTGATTCATAGTGTGTTACCTTTTTTAAAATGCAGGTTCTAAATATTATAAATAGGTACGACTCAAACATCTACTTCGTGGAACAATTTCGTTCCAGGAACATTGAATTAATCTGTTTCGTAAATACATTCGTGATCACAGTTTGAGAAATTGAGAGCTTGTCTTTTCAAATTATTCATGACGACTCAATTAAAATTAAAATCTATATCTACAGATGGCCTGTTTTTCTCTAATTAGAATTGAAGCTTAACTGGATTCGGCCTATTTGCAAAATAAATATTTGAACAGGGATAGCAGAAGATTCAAACTGCTATATTTATTTCACGGAGGCTATTCCGAGCGTTCATTGATTGCCTTTCAGTTTTCTTTTCGTTAAATAAATAATTTTATAACAATAATTTGTTTTAAAACAAATCAAACAAAATCGTTTAATATAGGTATTCGTCGATTCCTTCAATTTCCATGTATAAAGTTAATACTAAAACATAATTTCGGTTCGGTTTATAAGTTTCTAACAAACTTGCTTGCTCTGTCGTACAATAAATAGTAAAAGCGTGCAATTCTTGCATTCTACATATACGTATAATATATTATTATGGCAAACGTTCTTTTGCAGATTATAGTTTTTGGAATATTTATAATACTTAGTAAATCTAGCGAAACAATGTTTCTGTCGGAATTTGTCAGACAGTTTTACTGGTAGCGTTTCAGATGTTGCGTAGATACCTACTATGTGCGGGTTGGTAATGTTATGTAGGCAGTTATTATGGCTCCGACAGGTTCTACTACGTAGAGCAGCGATTCCGGTTGCCGATCCGGTATCCGGTTGGACGGTAACCAATTGCAAATACAATGTATTTACGTGAAATATTTTGGATGAAAGTCTCGTGTGTCACCGGCTTTTAGAAAAATAACTCAGTACATGCTAGTATGTATGTGTGTTTAGCAGTGCTCATATTAAATGTAAAAAACCGGCCAAGTGCGAGTCGGACTCTCGCACTGAGGGTTCCTTTACAAACCTGCAGGTATTCTCGGTTTAAAAATAAATGTTTTTTTTTTTTAATTTTTATATTTCAGTTGATTGAATGTAAGATAAATTGCGGTTTACGATTTATGACGTTTTAAAAAAAACTACTCACTCGATCTCGTTCAAACTAATTTTCGGTGGTAGTTTACATGGTAATGTTCATCATATATTTTTTTTAGTTTTATCATTCTCTTATTTTAGAAGTTACGGGGGGGGGGACACACATTTTACCACTTTGGAAGTGTGTTCTTTCGCGCAAACTATTCAGTTTAGAAAAAAATGATATTAGAAACCTCATTACCATTTTTGAAGACCTATTCATAGATACCCCACACGTATGGATTTGATGAAAAAAAACTTTTTGAGTTTCAGTTCTATGTATGGGGAACCCCAAAATTTATTGTTTTTTTTTCTATTTTAGTGTGAAAATCTTAATGCGGTTCACAGAATACATCTACTTACCAAGTTTCAACAGCATAGGTCTTATAGTTTCGGAAAAAAGTGGCTGTGACATACGGACGGACGGACAGACAGACAGACAGACATGACGAATCTATAAGGGTTCCGTTTTTTGACAATTTGGCAACGGAACCCTAAAAACACTGGTTTATCTTCTTGTGTTGCTTGTCAAAATATTCCTTTTTCATTATATATATCGTCTATCAGCCTAAAATGTTCTCACTGCTGCTGGGATACAGGTCTCCTTTCTGTGAAAGGAAGCTGGCCGTAATACGAAGTATGCGTACACGGGCGAAGTGCGGGCTGGTAGATGTCACATCTTCGAAATCGTCTTCGACCTTTTGGTTCTAGGACATGCGGGTTTCTTTACGAAGTTTTCTTTTACCGCTTTGAGTGCGGTGGTGCTGGTGATGAAATAATTTACACAAAGTGAAGCGCTTGTCTGAGTTCGGACCTACGACTTACATCACGTAAGTCGTGGCCGTCATCACTGGGCCAGCACTACTCATCCTCTTTCATTGATTGGCTTAAGGCTATTTCTCGTATTTAAAAACTATCAATATCTAATCGCACGTCAGCGAAAAAGGTCACAAAATTGATAAAAATGTATGGAAACTCGAGGTATTTTTGACAGATTGAAACTGAGATCAGACTGGGCAACTGACAGAAGAATATTTTTAACAAAGGAATTTATGCAAAGTTCACTTTCAACCAGCACTGTATGTGTGTAGAAAAAGGCAACAAAGGTGACCGATGTGCTGTCATTTACCTGAAAACCCGTTTCTTCATTAGACTTCGTACTGTTTGCGGGTGACACAGGCTTGGTGACGGCTATACCCGTATTTAGGGAGTTCGTTTGCGACGTGCTCAAGTGGGGTCGTTAGCAATCGGGCTCGAGAGCAACACTGGAGTTTTGAATTAATGCCTTTCCGATCGTGATTACCTGGGCCAAGGAAACGGGCCAACAGCCACTGTGACGTTCGTGACTTAATTAAAGCGAACAAAAATCGTTCACCATTTTGATCGTCGAGTGTATCTCGGGTTGGAGTGGATGGAATTAGAACAATACCGGATTGACGACGTCGTGGCCGTAGTTCGGATTCGTTTTTAATGGGCAGGGAAACTTTGATGTTTGATTGTACTTGTTTGAATAAGTTTTGTGCTTCGACTTTTTGAATGAGGAAAAGATTTTCCTGTGAAAGGAAAAACTGTCTCAGAAAATACGGAGGCTAGCTTATTCTTTCTGAATGATGTCCCTATAAACAATTTACAATAGATAAAATATTTTTTCTTAAGACCAGATTCGATAACTTTGTCTGGCAAGAATCTTTGAAGTGTTTACAAAAGCAAAACTTTTGACTATTATGAAGAAATGAAGTTTTCTTAGGCACTAAACGTTGCCCTCTGTCGCCTGAATAACTCGTACTTATAAGAAGTTTTTCATAAGATTTATTTGAAGTAATTATTATTTCATATAGGTGCTCCGCTATCAGCAACAATAAAATAAATTTCAGCTTAATCTTGATGTACATTAGGTCACCGATAACGGCCTTTTGGAATTCTTTATGTGTGGTTTTATGGTTACGTTTTAATACATTTGAATTTTAAAGTTAAATTGTATACCTAAGCAATATACATTATATGTATAAACAACTATATTACGGTTTAAACGAAGAATATATTGCCGTATTTATATATAACTGCTACATGTAATTGTTGCTCGTGTTTGCATATAGTACTATCCTACTAATATGTGGGTACTATAAATGTGAAAGTATGAAAAGTTTATTTATGTAAGAATATCTATTATTTACACTAAGTAGCTACTAAATTAAATTCCTACTTAACAAAAAGTACAAAAATAAAAGGACACTTAGGCGTTGAAGTATTAGTCCGCATCGCTGTCATAACGGCTAAACAGATATGGATGAAATTTGGCGCACAAATAGTTTATTATCTGGATTAACACATTAGACAGTTTTATCTGGTACTAGCTTTTGCCAGCGGCTTCGCCCGCGTGGAGGTCGGAAATTATCCCGCGGGAACATACTACCGGGATAAAAAGTAGCATATGTCCCTTCTCAGGCTCTAAACTATCTGTGTACCAAATTTCATTTAAATCGGTTCAGTAGTTTTAGCAGGAAAGCGAGACAGACAGACAGACAGACAGACCGACAGACAGACAGAGTTACTTTTGCATTTATAATATTAGTTTAGATTATAATTATAATTATAATATTATAATTATAATATTGTAATTATAATATTATTAAGTATTAAGTATATTAAGTATGGATAGTATGGATTACGTTCCCGTGGGATAATTTCCGACATCCACATTGCAAAAGTCAGTGCTAGCTTTTGCAAGAGGCTTAGCTATATATATACATGTACCACTGATCACTGCAGAACCAAATGACAAGATTTTATAGCAGGTTCTTTATTATCTGCACATTTCAAAAACATTTCATATTAGGTACAATTGTGCGTTTCACAACTCTATGTAGGTTAAAGTTAATGCAGGAAAGTTGTTAACGAGTCAACTTACGTATTATTTATATTTGTGGTGAAGTTAAGTGCGAAGTTTTCTTTAAAATTTGTGCACTCCACCTAAGTAACAGTTAGAGTGCTGAAAGTTGGTGATAGTGTTGGGAATCGTCGGAGCCTAGCGACAAGAGTTCTTGTCTACAGTGTGTCTATGGTACTTTCTCAAGTACTTTCTAGTGACCATGCAAACTATTATGATGTCATTGTGTGTCGTTTATGCTTTCGCTTGTGAGCTTTCAATGAGTAGTTTACTAAAAGAACTATTCTGAATATAATCAAGACTAGGTCTTTACAGAATGGCAGAGACATTGACGCGCAAACTGTAACCATAAATTCAATAGGTTCATCATTAAAGACTGGTAGAAATTTATCATCGGTTCACAGTCGGTAAAAATCTGCTGTTTCATAGAATAGTGATATACCTGGGCGGACAAAATGTACGTAACTACACATTTTTAAATTAAATAACTAACTAAAAATATCAACGCAGGGGGTTCAGAATCAATGATAACAGGTTGCGAGCCGATGTCCCTGCAACCCTGCACAGTTGGTGAAAATATAAAGAAATAACATTACAACTGATTACTCAAAGGAAAAGGCACAGGTGTATTGTCGGTGTATTGTGTTTTTGGCTTGGTGAATTGGAGCATATGCTCCGTAAATCGCCAAGCCATAAAAATGGAAAATGTTGTCATGGATACACATGTATGCCTTTACTAATAAATTAAATAAATATACACACATTGAAAACCTTTTGGAAGTCAGTACAGTAAGTTTAATTTCCTAGCTAACTGATGTATGAGTCATCGACTACTATTTGTCTTCCTAGGAGGAAAATTCCTTTGTATAGTTTCCTTTTGTTTATACAGGAAGTCTTGTAAGGTAGTCTCGCGGGGATTTACTTCGATTTTTTATTATGTCTAATAGATTCCCTCAGGTCCGGAAGGGATAAGTTTTATTAAACAACAAAATTGCCAACACTTCACTTCGTTCAATCAGTTTATGTGAGCGTTTGAATGGAATTATTGTGTAAAGAAAATTAAACAGTACCCATGTATGTTAAGTACTACTTAGGTAGTTAATTAAGAAGGTTGATTACTAGGCACACGGTAAGTAAGTACGAAGGTTGCTATTTATATTTCGAGCTTAATAATGAAAAAAAAAAGTAATTTATTATAGAATATGGCTTTATAGTTTTTCGAAGTAATCTCCATAATGATCAAACAGTTTTGAATGAGCTCGTACCAGTTTTGTAACACTTTTCTACTCCAACTGAGGTACCTCCAAAACATGGTTTTTAAAAGCGTTCTTGTAGATTCTTCAGGGGTGTTGCTGTTTCGTTTCGGGCTCATAAGATTCGTCACATTTGTAGATGTTACACACAGATTCTGATGCATCGTGATTGTATTTTTTGGAGCATTTTCTTGCACCAATCAACACAAGCATATTTTTGATCTTTTGTCAAATTATGCGGGATCCAACGTGAATATTTCCTTTTCATAGCTAAATGGTGATGCAGTATCTTATTGAAGCTCGTCATACTAATGACGTACTAATACGTCACCCTAAGGTTGACTGGTAGAAAATGCCTCAGGCATTAAGTCCGCCTTTGTACAGTATTTTTACTTGTGCATAAAGTTTTAATAAATAAATAAATAATGACCAAGGATGCCTCAATCTTACGATAAGTCACATGACGATCTTACAATATCAGTTCGCGAACAACATCAATGTTGTCTGGCACAACAACTGATTTTTCACGACCTACACCACCTTTGTCCCTGAGCAAACGGCGGCCATGAATAAAATATACCAGTTTTTCACAAGGCCCACGGATGTCGAAGTAAGTTGATCGATGCATTTTTGTCTTGATAATTCACGTCGAAAGTTGTAAAAAATCATCGCACAATAATGTTTACGAGTAAATACCACTTTTTCGCTGTCACAAAATTTACCAATTTTCAAGTCCATGCAAACAACACATGTAAGTTGTCCTCAAATCTTTATGTAGAAAGTTATGGTTAAACTAGCTTTTGCCAGCGGCTTCGCCCGCGTGGAGGTCGGAAATTATCCCGCGGGAACATACTACCGGGATAAAAAGTAGCCTATGTCCTTTCTCATGCTCTAAACTATCTGTGTACCAAATTTCATTAAAATCGGTTCAGTAGTTTTTGCAGGAAAGCGAGACAGACAGACAGACAGAGTTACTTTTGCATTAATAATATTAGAATCG
Source organism: Aporophyla lueneburgensis (assembly GCA_932294355.1). Taxonomy (NCBI): domain Eukaryota; kingdom Metazoa; phylum Arthropoda; class Insecta; order Lepidoptera; family Noctuidae; genus Aporophyla; species Aporophyla lueneburgensis. The sequence continues at coordinate 10,175,956 of OW028746.1, read as the reverse complement.
ATGGATAAAAAGGCCAAACTTTCAATTGGAAAAGTCAGATTTCATATGTAAACACTTAGTATTGCCACGACTCAAAATATAAATAGCAACCTATGTACTAGACAATATGTCTTTGAAACTGTATATTAACAATACCTACTCGTACCATTAGGAAGGGTCTAAAAGGAATAATTTATTGTTGATAGCTACGCTAAGGTTATCATATGTATTTAATGATACATAATTATTCATGCTGAAAAAAAAAGGATAATTTGTTGTCACTATAGAAAGCCAACTGCAGACGTTTTTTTAATTGTAATAAATGAATTTATTTCTGCAAGTAGGTTTGTAAAAACAATTTTACACGTCAATGTTTTTTTATAAACTACCATAGATGAGGTCGGCGTATCCTATCAGGCTAACTCTGAGAATAGAGGCCCAAACAAACTCAGAGGACACAGTCTCTTTTAAAGTCCAGACATAATTTTAGTCAGAACATGTGGAGGTCATTTGGATTGGTGTCTGAAATGGTCTCTTGAGGAAAGAACCACGCGGATGAACTTGGAATCGAACCCAGGTCCTCATGCTCAGTAGAAGCGCTTGCGACCACTAGACCAATGAGGTAGGAAAAATAAATGTTAAGAAAAGAGAAACAAACAAAAAAAAACACCCACACAGCATAAGCTTGTAGTGGTAAATTATCAATTGCACGTCCTTTATGGCGACCAACCAGAAAAGCCAATCCAAATAAATGTACGGGTTCGTAGAGTCGTAAATTTTTAACAATTATAACATAAAAATAGCATAAACACAAAAAGTTTAAAAAAAATCGGTACACAGCTTTTTTAAAACAAAAATAACCTTTTAATTTAATTGTAAGGATTGTTACGAAAATAAAGCGGCGCAGACATTATTATTTGAAACGGAGAAAATTACAGGTTGCGTATATTTGCTGGCAACTTAATGTAAACATCATTTGCTTAGTTTCTGCTAGTTATTAGCATAACATTGTAACTTTGTGATCGCGATCCCTTTACTTTGTTATAGGTACATACCTAATATTAAAATAACTTTTGAATATCATCGTGCCTTATGAATAAATTGTAGCCGCTAGAAAAATACTGCGAAAATAGCGCTTAATTTATTTAGATTATTACTGGATTATTTTAAGTCAGCTGAGTGGATTTTATTATAAAACTAGCTTTTGCCCAGGGCTTCGCCCGCGTGAATGTCGGAACTTAACGCAGGTATTTTTCTAAAATAAAAGATTTTTTCTAAAATAAAAGTAGCCTAAGTTACTCCTTGTTACATCAGAAATCTGCCAGTGAAAGTCCCGTCAAAATTGGTCCAGCCATTTCAGAGATTAGCCGGAACAAACAGACAGACAGACAGACAGACAGACGGACAGACAAAAATTGTAAAAATGTTGTTTTGGTATATGTACCGTGTATACATCCATATACACTTAGTAAAAAGCGGTTATTTTAATATTAAAAACAGACACTCCAATTTTATTTATTTGTATGTATGTATGTATGTATAGATGTATAGATAGTAAACTTAAAACGTTTTCTTAATTGTACATAACTTTTTTATAAGGTTTCTAAAAGCTTGATCAAGTATCTATTAAGATAATGCTATCAGAACTCAAAGTACGCTGTTTTTGATCTAAGTAGGTTAGTGTACTAAAATAACTATCCTATCACTCACAGAAGTAATCTTATTTATTCCAATAAATAAAATTCAAAACACGTATTTGTGGTGCCAGACGTGAAGAATAGCACCTTCCCGTAGGTATCGTAAAAGACGACTATGAGACTTACCACAGAATGGGCAGCAGCGTTCTCTATGCATTTAACCACTATATTGCGATCGCCAACCCGACTGCCAAGCTTGGCGATTATGGCACATGAGTGAGGCCTTCTGGCTGAAATGATGATGATGATGATGATGATGATCATGAAATTAAAAAAAGACCGATAGTTGATGGTATGGTAATAGTTTTCCAGATATATTTTAAATCTTACCTCTATAAAATAAATCCTCTCTATTGTGTAGCTTCTCGTAAATCCTAAATAGAAATGCAAAATGAAAAGACGACTTTCTAGTTCCGCCTTCCTTTACATAAGTATCATAAACATGGGTTTTCCTAGTATCCCTGCTAGATACGATATAAAATCTAGAATATATATATCCTTACCACAAACTATGCCATGTTAAAACTTCTTTCGATAACTATAACACGTGTTACATAAACGTAACATTCGTTTTTGCGGTGAACACAATAAATGTCGGTACGAATAGAAGTGTAATGAAAACAAGTGCCTTATTTAAATGTCTGCCCCCTTATTTGAGTTAGGGCGATCTCGCACCTGAGCACAGGGGCTTAAGGAAAGGATGCTAAATAAATATTTTCTAAATGGAAAGGATAAAGGGCCACGCTTCAGCGATAAGTTTCTCGGGTAACGTGAACAAGCAAGCCAGTTTGCGTAGGTTCCGACAACATTTCTAATTAAGCGATTCCTTGTTATACCGTATCGTATATTACTTTCTACAGGTACGCACCTAATTGTGTGTGCCCTGATTTTGTACACAATTTCAAGACAGCCGTGAGTAAAGTTTTTGTTCGGTGGAAGTTTTAAAATTTTTGTGAAATCGATCCGAGTTTTCAACTTAGCCATGTTTTGTTCGAACTTTTAAAGTATTCTTATTAATATTGATTATAAACTTATTTTTATCATATGTTCGTTTTATTAATGGTATACTTTAGGAATTTAAAATATAGGCAAACTTCTTAGTTAATGTGTGCACCCCCCGCTTCGAGTAACAGATAGAAAGAAATTGTTCCGCTCTTTATCCGTTTCAACTAATTACAAGTTTCTGAGGCGCGCCGAGGAATGTGCTACAGCGAAACTAAATAAATTCACTTTATTGTTATTTCTTTGCATACTATTTAATTTTATTCCATTAATGTTAAGTTTTCCTTCTGGACTGACTAGCTATTGTAACAGAACGTGTTGATTAGCTTTCTATATTTGAACTCTTGTTAAAATAAACATCGCTCCAATTTTCTAACTAATTTTACCGAGAGGTGAAACGTAAGTAGGTATAAATAGAAGCTCATTACTAACTTTTTTCACAGCTTAACTCAGTCTGAGGATTTTATCCGATTTATCTGAAGGCGCAGAAAAACATTCTACCTAACCTGGCCTGTTTTAATAAGAAGTTAAATAAGGAGTCCTAAGCTAACAATTTATTTTGATCCAAACCATCCCTCCGTGCTGGGCCGACGTGGAAGTTATGAAGTGGGATCGAGGGGCAGATGAGATTTTCCTGCTGGCGGTGAAAAATTGTGACGAATAAAATAAAATTGTGAGTGAGAAATTAATCTGTTCTAACTTTTCGTTAAAGCTCGACTTGGTTGAAGAGAAAACGTTTAGTAAAATGTAAGATATAAATATTTAATTTTCGGTGTCTGTGGGTGTCCGCGGCACAACCCTAGCGCCACGTAATCCACGGCCGGCCTTATCTGTCTCCGTTCATCTTGTAAGCAATAATTTAATGCTGAGATTATTTTTCACTCCTGACAGCAAGTTTTAATGTCTTTTGAAATGAAATTCAGTCACACTTACCGCTTTCATTTCATTCATTAGGGTGATTGCTGGCAAAAGACTGAAAGCACTTTACAATGCAATTAAAGTTTTTAGACTTGTACCGGTTTTAAATCTTTTAAAAGATTATTTGAACGATGTCTTTTTTACTAGGAAAGTTGTTAACATGAAAGGAAAAAGACTTTCCGAAAGGTTTACACAACCTACATTAAATATAAATGAAATAAGTAAATAGATACTAGAATCGAATACTGATAAAGGTAAGTATCTAAAATATACTGGCAAAATATTTGTTTAGAAGACTTTAAGGTAAATAAGGGTAATTAAACACATCAAAATACAATTTTTGAGTAAATTAATTCTCGTCTCAAGATTAAATTTTAACGAGACGAAATTAAAAAAACTTGTCAAAAACAATCTACCTTTGACGCACGTATTCTCGATTGGATGAACTTGTCTAAGGAAAAAGGGCTGATTCTACAACTACCCGTAGGGAAAGCTACGTGGCAAAAAACTTTGCGAGTAAAACCTTCGTAGGAAAAGACCATATCAAAGTTGAATCACTAGAATTTGATGAATGATGTGTTCTAGATTTTTATAGCGATTTTTTATTTTATCAATTCATATTCGGTTTTTGAATCGAAGCAAAATGTTCAGTAATTGGCTGTTATTGTAACGGCCTGTTAATCAGGCAAAAAGCTAATGTGAGATTGGAAATAACATTAATTTGATCAGACTCTCAATCGGTCTTTCAGAAACCGTCGGGATTGTTATGTAATACTCTCATCATCTCATCACCTGCTTAGCCTTTTCCCAACTATGTTGGGGTCGACTTCCAGTCTAACCGGACGCAGCTGAATACTACATGAAGCGACTGCCTATCTGACCTCTTCAACAGAGTTACTGGATAATACAATACCCCCTTGGAAAGACTGGTTGTCAGACTTACGGGCTTCTGACGACCCGTAACGGCTGTTAAAGATCTACAAATGACACCCAGGACCAACAGCATAAAGTGTTGTGTAATACACTAACCGTAGGATTGGCATATATTTTGACAGTAAAACAACATGCATTGCAGATTAATTTTTAGAAACATATTAACCCATTGAATACCGTAATTACAGACACAATTAAAAACCATTCTGTCTATACCAAATGTGGTATCTCAGGGACTTACAGGTTAAACAAAGGATTAGCCTCCTTCAAAATGATTCAGAGGAGTAGGGGAAGGCTGGGCAAAGTGGATACCCTGGGCAAAGCGGATACCCTCCATTATTTCAAAATGGTGCGCCCAAATGCGCTCTAGTCGAGCCACGAGGTGCTCCCTGCGACCCTCAGTTGTAAGCAAATAGAGATAAAGTGAGGTCACACGTCGTTTGCGAAATAAATAATAAAAATAAAAGTGAACATTTCTCACGACTTTTCAAGGTACGTAATTCTGTAATTATTCATGTTTAAATAGTACTACTGTATTGGCTAGATTACCTATTAAAAGTGCCTGTCTTCGTGCAGAATTACTGCTAGTTATATTGGGAATTTGTTTCTAGATTCGATTTTAGGGTAGGTTAAATTCAACAAGTGCACGTCGGGCAAAGTGAACACGGGCAAAGCGGATACCGTACCCACATTATTTTACCCCATATGAATTTACAAGATTTTATTTAATTTTTCCTTTCCTTTTATTCTGTCTGTGTATGTGTGTGTCGGTCTGTCTGGCTGTATTGAAATGTTACTGGTTTACATTTGACCCACTTCCCGGTGTCCGATCAATCTGAAATGAAAGATGCACGGCTTACGAGAATGGCATATTTATTTGTGACAACTCCACTGATGACTGATTAGTTGTATTCTTTATTAATGTCTCCTTTATTTAACTATGTTTTTTTATATACTTTGGTCATTCTTCCTTAATAAACCATGTGTTCACTTTGCTCTATGAGTCTATCCGCTTTACCCGGGGGATGGGGCAAAGCGGATAGCGGTACCCACTTTAATTTGATTTTTAATTGTAAGTAAAGTACTAATGTTACGTGATTTTTGTTGATTATGTTGAAAAGTTCAATAAATACTGTTTCAAATTCAATCATTATTGTTTATATATCTGTAAGGGCTACCTTCCGATAGGCCGTTAAACGTTAAGGTATCCACTTTGCCCGGCCTTCCCCTAATTGCGTAACTTGCTATCAGTCGGAATTTGTTTCATATTGATAGTTAAAAAAATTCATTGCGATTTTGTCGTTGCTGAGCCGACAATTTATTCGAACAAAAGATGCAATGATTTAGAAATAATCTTCAATCCCATTCAGATTCTGATAGATAGTGCGTTTCGCAATTAGGGTGCAGATCACGACATCGACATTAGGTTGTGGGAACTACTGGTGTGATGGTGTATTAAAGTTGACGTTTTAATGGCTGGTTGAAAGTAAAACTTTGTGGATGACTTAGCAGTTTCTATGTAACCATTTTTGGAATAACCCAAGCTATTTTAACACGCTTTTATTAGCTTGGTATGTATGAATGTATGTAATTATGTAACGGAACCTTGGAACGCGATACTCACCCCCTTCAAAACGTCAGATTATTTTGAAACTCTGCACACTTATCAAGGACCGATAACAATACAATAATTTCATAAAATGTCATTATCCTGGTCAGGATCATTAGAACAGCAAAAAAACTTTTTAACAAAAAATTAAACCGCCGAAAAAACTTTTTGTTAAAAAGTTTTTATTTTATTATTTTTTGTGGCTTTAATGTACTTATAATACTTGGCAAGGTATACCCTATCCAATAAAAAAAGAATAATCAAAATCGGACTACGCTGTATAAAGTTATGCGTGGTTATACATTAGAATCAGTGAGTGAACAATCAATCATCCCCTGTTTTCAGACCCTTAGGGTTCGATTTTGTTTTCCAAATTTATATGGAACCACCTTGGGAGTATACCTTTTCCAATAAAAAGAATTATCACAATCGTACTACTATGTAAAAAGATATGCGTGGAGTTAACTTACCTAACCTAACCTAACCTAACCTAACAACCGTTTACGCTGAGTACGCAGCCGCCAACCTACATAATAAAGTGCAACCTAGTAATAAGATCAAATTCATGTTATTCCATTTTATTGTTTGTAAAATCAGTCTTGACATCAGCCTTCAACGTAATGCACTGTTTTTCTATAATTAAAATAATTGTAATAAATAAAGTTTTTTTTAACTTAATTCCCGATCGCCGAAACATAACTGGCGCAGTCGGTAGGATCGCGACGCTCTTCGTTCGAATACAACTCTTCGGTATAAGAGTGACGGTTCTCAAATCGTTCCTTCGCGATCCGCAAAGAACCTATCTTGCGGTCGGGCACCTGTATAGAAGCAAGAACGTGTTTCTCCGGAGAATTGGAGGAAGCTGTTGGCAGAGACAAGACTCGACAGGAGATGCAATGGCTGCTTTGGTAAGTGCTCTCGTACCACCAAGTGTCCTTGCTCTATTTCCTGCCTTAATGTAATTTTTGTATTTTATTTGTACTAAATGTGTGTCTGTCTATAAGCTAAAATCGCGGTAGGCACCAATTTGTTATAGCGTTAAGATATTCCGTGAAACAGCACGTGAAATATTACACTTCTATTGTTTTGTTTGAGTGCCATTAGACAGGTAACTTACAGTAAAACAATGTCGCTCAGAGATTATGATGCTAACTATAAACCATACAAACTAATTGCAGATTTGATGCCAAGATATGATGGCAATCCCAAATTACTTAGATATTATATTAGAGAGGTAGAAAGCCTATTAACGCTAACTAGTGAAGCAGATCGGTCGCATCCGGCATTTATCTGCCTTATTAAAAGTAGGCTAAGTGGCCCAGCTATCGATGCCATAGCATTTGAGGAATATCTTACTTCCTGGGAGTCAATTAAAAAAGCTTTAACTAGACGCCTTGGAGAGCCACGGAATGAGATCCAAGTAATGCAGGAGCTCACACGGGTACGTAAGTCAAAGAATGAAGACGCGGAAACCTTTGGCAAGCGGCTCCGCGAACTATTAGATACGTTATATTCTGTAGGGGAACATCTTACTAAATCGTACTATGAAAAGATGGTAATTGAACAATACATAAATCAGTTAGATTTTCATGTGTCATTAGGTGTGAGAATTGCGAAGCCGGAAACATTTGAAGAAGCTATTATTGCAGCTAGGCAAGAAGAGGCTAGGCTTGCATATAATAGGTCTAATAATTTTAATAGCCCTTCAGCATCTCAAGCGAAACCAAAGGAGTTGCCTAAGCAGCAGCCTATCAATAGTCCTTTTCATCCTAATCTAGTAAATCCAACAATGTTACCATATAAGCCCCAGCAGAATAACATGACCCCAGAACAACGTCAACAATGGATACAGTCTATGTTGCCCTGGAAAAACCGACCAGCATCAGGTAACTTCAGACCAAGTGGCTCAGGTAATGTTAGAAGTGGAAACTTTAGGAACCAACCGAACGTCCCTAAACAGCAGATTAATCCACCTGAGGTGTCATCAGACGTCACTATGCGTACGGCAGGTAAGCCAGAAAAACCACAGTTTGCGTCGGGACAGCTATTCTATATCCCGAGCCAAATGGAAGATCAGGTGCAACCAATACCTATTGATAGTGAGTTTTTCAGTCAGTTATTAGACATAAATAGCGATGTCTCTGAACCCAAAGTAGATATTAACGAGCAACAGGTAAGTCAAGAACAGGATTTTTCTTTGGACCCCAATCAAGACAACCGGTCATAGTTTCCATTAACTTACAAACTAAACAATTTCTACCATATATTGAGTTGCCAGAATTTAACGGTAAGTTTTTAATAGATACAGGAGCGAGTCATTCTGTTATTGCATCTGAGGAAATTTTTGGTACCATTTTTGAATACTGTGTAGAAACAGAGCCATATCAAATAGTTACGGCTCATAGTTCATCAGTGCACGACAAAGTTGTGTACCTGCCCTTACCCCCTGCGTTCAATAGCGATATAATCCATAAATTCCTAATATTTGATTTTGATTCAAAGTACAAGGGTCTAATAGGATTCGATCTTTTAAAGAAGCTGAAAAGCAATATTGATTTGAACAATAACGTGTTACGAACATCAACGGCACAAGTACCTATTCACTTCAGCTCTCCACCGCAAAAGATAAAAATCGATCCTAAGTGTGAAAAGCTAGTCACGGTTAAAACTAACTACGTGGATGGACAATACTTACACGATGATTTTTTTTGGTCAGATAACTTGAAATCTCCGGCAGCTATAGTTAACGTTAGTAATGGTTGTTTTAAAACTTCAGTAATTAATTATAGTGATGAAAAAAAATATATTCTAGATAAGAGTTCAATGGAATTAGAGTCTTATAACGAGGATAATAATATTCAAAGTCATAACATTAATGCCGTACAAGTGCAATCAGACATTGATAGCATATTAAACAAGAACTTGAAGAAAATTCGTACAGGGCATATGAATGAGGAAGAAAAGCGTGAAGTCACTAGGCTATGCTATCAGTATAGGGACCTATTCTATTCAGAAGATATTCCGTTGACGTTTACACATGCAGTCAAACATGAACTTAGAATAAGCGATGATACACCAATTTTTGTACGTAGTTACAGGCAAGCCCCGCAACAACGCGATGAGATCCGTAAGCAGGTAGACAAACTTTTAAAGCAAGGCATTGTCAGAGAAAGTATATCTCCTTGGTCATGTCCCGTGCATATTGTCCCAAAGAAACCTGATGCATCAGGGGAAGTAAAATGGAGACTTGTAATCGACTACAGACGATTAAATGACCGTATAGTCGAAGACAAGTATCCTTTACCTAACATTCACGACATCTTAGATAGATTAGGGCGTGCCCAGTATTTTACAACCCTGGATCTCACCAGCGGCTACCACCAAGTGGAAATGCACCCTAATGATATCGAAAAGACAGCATTCACAACTGAACGAGGGCATTATGAGTTCCTAAGAATGCCCTTTGGTCTCAAAAATGCACCAAGCACTTTTCAACGCTTAATGGACCATATTCTGAGAGGAATAGATAACGTTTATACTTATTTAGACGACGTAATTATTATATCAACATCCTTACAACAACACATGGAAAAATTAAAACAAGTATTTGACCGGTTTAAAATTCACAATTTGAAAATTCAGTTGGATAAATCAGACTTCTTACAAAAGCAGGTTAGCTTTTTAGGACATGAACTTACAAATGAGGGCTTGAAACCTAATAAGGATAAAATTAAGGCAGTATTAAATTTCCCGTTGCCTAAGACTCAGAAAGACATAAAGGCTTTTCTAGGCCTCGTGGGGTACTACAGGAAATTTATTAAGGATTTCGCGAAGTTAACTAAACCAATGACCTTGTGTCTTAAGAAAAATAGTAAAGTTTTTCATTCCCCAGACTTTTTAGAAGCTTTTAATAAATGTAAACAAATCTTAACAAATGCCCCAATACTACAATATCCTAATTTTGATGAACCTTTCGTGCTCACCACCGATGCATCGGATGTAGCATTAGGTGCTGTATTGTCACAGGGCATTGTAGGTTCCGATAAGCCGATAGCTTATGCATCTCGGACACTGTCAGACACCGAATCTCGGTACTCTACGATAGAGAAAGAGTTACTAGCAATAGTGTGGGCAATCAAGTATTTTCGTCCCTATCTTTATGGCAGGAAGTTCGTTATTTACACAGACCACAGGCCTCTTACTTGGTTAATGTCACTGAAAGATCCTAACTCCAAATTAACTAGATGGCGTTTAAAGCTCGCAGAATACGACTATAAAGTAGTATACAAAAAGGGTCGTCAGAATACTAACGCCGATGCCTTATCTCGCGTTAAAATATTTCACGGTAGTATGGATTCATTAGCAGTCAACTTAGATGATAATGAGGATGATGAAATAATCAACAGAATATTTGAGAACGCTCGTAGAGAAGCCGAAAATGAAACAGAGGCACCCGTGCCCCAATATAATGACAATATTCCATCATTAAACCCTAGCGTTCCCCCATCTCACATAGAGACAGAATCAGATAGTATGAGCATAGTGTCAGCCGAACCTGAATTAGTCTCTACACGACACACACAACCGGATAATGAAAACAAGGGCGTACCTATAATATCGGACGCTATAGATCGCCAACTGAAACAATTTCACATTAGATCAACACCAGGCTCAACTTATAGAGTAGATAACAGATCCACTAACGCAAAAGTAGTCATTAAAGATGTTTTTATTCCAATTAATAATACAGAATCAGAGATAGTCAGATTTTTAAAGGAACACACAATTGCCGACCGAGTTTTTCATTGTTATTTCCATAGTGAAGAACTATATCATGCCTTCTCTAGAGTCTATACTACTATATTTAACGAGCGTGGCCCAAAATTACTTAAATGCACTACGCGGGTGACCCTAGTAGAGAACAAGACGGAACAGCAAGAGTTAATAAAGAAATATCACGAAGGAAAGACAGTCCATCGCGGTATTCAAGAGACCTATAAACAGTTGCACAGAAATTATCACTGGCCTAACATGTTACTTACCATTCAGAGATTTGTTAATCAGTGCGAGATTTGCTTGCAGTCAAAATACGAGCGCAATCCTCTAAGACCACCTCTGGCCATTACCAATACACCGCGGAAGCCAATGGAACACATATTTATGGACCTTTATTCAACAGGAGGAGTAACTTTCCTCACAATTATTGATAATTTCTCCAAATACGCTCAAGCAGTCCCTTCAAATGCGTGTAGTAGTGTGCATGTAGCAGAAGCATTGCTAGACATTTTCTCGGTTCTAGGTTTATCAAACAAAATAACCACGGACTCAGATACTAAGTTTGATAATGATGTCATAAAAGATATCTGTGCCTTACATAATATTCATATACATTTCACGACACCGTATAACCCGAACTCGAATTCACCCATCGAACGTTTACATTCCACATTAGCTGAAATAATTAGAATTCAAAGAATGACCAATAAAGACGACCCCATGCAGCTCATCATGAAGTATTGTATTATCGCATATAATAACTCTATCCATTCAGCAACAGATTATACACCTCATGAGCTATTATTTGGACACACAGCATCTAGAAATCCGCTAGAACTATACTATCCCAAAGAATTCTATCAGGATTACGTTATTAAACACCGCGCTAATGCCGAAGCAGTTCAAGAATGTATCGCAGTACTTATGTCTAAAAATAAGGAGCACGTGATTTCTAAACGAAACCAAGCAGCAGAAGAAATCATGTTCAAGGTAGGTGAGACCGTTTATAAGCAGATCGCAAAGTCAGCACGCAGCGATAAAACTAAGCCTGTCTTCAAAGGACCCTACAAGATCATCCACCTTCATCCAAATAATGTGGCCGAAATCATAGGTAACCACCCAAATTCTAAGTCCATCAGGGTACACTTCAAGTTACTACGGAGGCCTCATCTTGTTGCAGGACCCTCATCTCAGGAGCCGTCGTGCTCAACGCAACAGGAATCATAACCTTTGACCCCGTTAATAATGAAAATGGTATCCTTCTCCTAAAACAAGGACAGCTCCTTAAACAAGATAACTACTTTAGTCTCGCTTGCATTTACAATACTACTAATCTTCATTTAACTTCCATCCAATTAATGTCGTTATATGCAAGCACTAAAGCAGCGGAAAGTGTAAAATCAGGAGAGTTACATCAAACATATAGAAATCAAATAGAGTATAGCTTAGATCAAATAGGTAAAAAGATGAAGTTTTTAAGCCCGCAAGTTAGAAAAAGGCGCTGCTTGATTAATGGGTTAGGTACTGTTGTTAAATCCATAACTGGAAATCTCGATCATGATGACGCAGCAAAATTCGAAGAAGAAATATTAAACATAAGGAATAATATTAATAATGTTCAAAATATGCAAAGGAAGTCCTTAGTTCTAGCACAAAATACAATAAATGAGTTTGGAAATCAATTAAGTAAATTGGATAGGAATCAGAAAAAATTGGCTAATATACTGCAAAACATTACACGTAATCGTAACGACGTAACTAATCATATACATTTTCTAGATTTATACGTACAGATAGATTTTAGTTTACAGATTATCTTAGATAAGTTAATGTTGTTAGAAGATGCCATGACGTTTGCACAACTGGGCACCATGCATCCTAGTATAATAAGTCCCCAAAATCTAATAAGGGAATTAATTAACTTAGGTAACATTTATTCGTTTAAACCAGTAGCTGTAATTAATCTTAGTAATATTCATAGGATAGAAAAATCAATTAAAGTTAAGGCTTATAGTACAGTACACTCTATAAACTTTATCCTAGAAATCCCATCAGTAGCCCCACAAACCTATGACCTTATCCATCTCTACTCCATTCCCAATAAAAATAACCTAACTAGTATCCCTAAATCCAAATACCTTGCACTTGGAAACGATGAGTACGCATACCTAGAAGAAGACTGTCAACCCCTCACCGATGACATCCACCTTTGCAAGACCCTGGACACTAGAAGAATTGAAGACACCGAAGATTGCATCCCATCCCTCATTCAGCATCGTCAAGCAAACTGTACACATGCCAAAATGAGCCTGAAAAGAGGAAAAATTCAAAAGATCGCGGATAACACTTGGCTACTTGTCCTGAAGGACGATGAAATTGTCAAAACACAGTGCAATACTAAGACAGAATACAAAAGGCTCACTGGGATTTATCTCGTCACACTAACAGAAGATTGTCAAATTAACGTCATGAACAGAACATTACGAGCACACACAGACACACTCGTCATCAATGAAATCATACCGCTACCAGAGCAACATCAAGTCGTAGAAGAAACAGTTCAATATGAATTACAATTAGAAGACATCTCACTAGACAGCATCTATGAACTAATCAACAAAGCAAGCGACCTCTCCGTACCAGATGACATCAATTGGCCAATGATGATGGCCACGCCAAGCTGGACTACAGTACTCCTCTACATCTTATTAGTAGCAGCAGCATTCTGGAAGCTGTACAAATGGAAGACAGCTAAGACTTCAGAGGACATCAAAGGCAGCGAGAAAACCAAAGGCAGCGTGGACGCCGCCAGAAGCAAGAGTTGCTTCTATCTTATGGAGGGAGGAGTTAACTCAGCCTAACAACCGTTTACGCTGAGTACGCAGCCGCCAACCTACGTAATAAAGTGCAACCTAGTAATAAGATCAAATTCATGTTATTCCATTTTATTGTTTGTAAAATCAGTCTTGACATCAGCCTTCAACGTAATACACTGTTTTTCTATAATTAAAATAATTGTAATAAATAAAGTTTTTTTTAACTTAATTCCCGATCGCCGAAACATACGCGTAAAAAAAAATACGCGTCGAATTGATAACCTCCTCCGTTTTTTTTTTTTCGTCGGTTGAAAAAAAAATACTTTTGGAGCTAGCCGAACTAAAGAAATAGAAAATAAACAATAGTTTAAAAACTAAAAATACGCTTTCATAGAAAACCAAACTAAAAAGTAGATTTCCATTATTTTCTACTTTTTTAGTTTGGATTTCTATGAAAGAGTGTTTTTAAGTTTTTAGAACTATTATATAATATTATTAGGTATATGAGTAAATATGTTCAAATTATCATTAGCTCTAATCGTTTTTTCTTGAGAGTAGTATCTGTTGCAGACGAGAGATACATTTCATGTCCGCACAGTTTTGATATAGGCTTAAATTTTTTTAATTGTAAAGAAAATTGTAATTTTAGATTGTGATGATTGTAAATGGAGATGTTACTTAAGGCATTTCAACATGTTACTTTAGGATATACATAAGGCATTCATGTTTAGTACCTAGTGTAGAGCTAGATGTTGCATGACCAAGTGAAATAGATTTGTATGTTCAGGTCCTAGCTCATATAAATAACATGTAAGACTTATCACATGACAGTGCGAAATAGAAAGCATTTTCTAGGTTGCTCCTAGTTTTGAAGCAGTGTTTTAATTAAATCTTCCTTTTGTTTATTCTCTGTAGGTGGACATGGAATAACAAAACAAAATTCAGGTTCTTTTTTAATGAAAATAGGTAGCTCAGTGTAGCTCGTATCCGTCAGCGCAGAGCGAGGCAAAGCTCAGACAACGGCGGCAAACAAACAGAGCTTGGACAATAGAGACCAACTCAAACATTTTGGCATGCAGGCAAACAGCTATTTACTGCTCCACAGGGGTTTGTCAAATTATCGAAATACACTTTTTATTACCGCCCATGATTTATAAAGCGAAGGGCTGCCCAAATTTATATTGCAAACCTTTTAACTGGTGATTCATACACTTTCGGGAACATTAATAATTTGGGTTTTATGACGAATAAAACGACTCGTTCACGACGAATAAAATGACCGCTTCACTTTATCATAAAGTTAAGCCTGCCTCGGTTCTCGGAGGTCCTATTTTTTCTAGCCGTTGTAAGGTACAATAAGAAAATATGGTAAAAGGTTGGGTTATATGGCTCACAGGTGATTCGTGAATGTTTTGTTGTATCATAAAATATATTTCGTAGTTTAAATAATGTTATTTTCATTGGTTGTTGCTTCCGTTTCCGTCTTTTCTCGCCTTGTTTTAAAAGGGGATGATGTGGCTTAGTAGAACTACGTCTGCAATAATTATTAAACAGAATTATCTAACGACTAGCTTCTGCCCGCGACTTCATCCGCGTTAAATTTCTTGTTCCCCCGACACTTCCCGTCGCGTCGAATCGCCTACCCGTGCGATTTTCCCCGTTTTCGCAACATTTTTCATTACTGCTCCGCTCCTCTTGGTTGTAGCGTGATGTTATATAGCCTATAGCCTTTCTCAATAAATAGGCTACCCAACACAAAAATAATTTTTCAATTCAGATCAGTAGTTCCTGAGATTAGCGCGTTCAATTAAACAAACAAACATATAAACAAACAAACAAGCAAACTCTTCAGCTTTATAATATTATATATTATAAATAGTATAGATTACCAAATTCACCAGTACATTACGCTTGGCAAGCTTGACACATTATGGATAGATTACATGTGGCATAACATATGACATGACGTTCGATGACAACCCAATTAATAAAAAGTAAACACTAGAAAGTACAAAATATCTCTTTTTTTGTATAGAAGTTTCATAATTTTCCCCTGGTACCTACCCTACAAAGAGTACGAGTTCTATGTCATGATATCGAGCCCAAGTTGGTACGTTACTTTGTGTATTTAATTTCATCACCACTGCTGTTAAAAGCGAAGGAAAACATCGTGAGGAAACCGGCATGTCCTAGAACCAAAATTCGAAGACATGTAACGTCTACCAAGCCGCACTAGGACCGCGGTGTGGATTACGGCTCACAAGAAGTGAGCTTACAGAGTGTCCCAGCAGTGGGAATATTATAGGCTGATTGCGATGCATTTGATGACCTACCCCACACCATTCGTATAAAACTACTTGCTACGTAAACAACAGTGGCGGGAAATATTAGAACACACGTATTCTTGAATTAATATGGGACTCCGTTTAAGCTTCCTAAAGTAAGTAAAACAAAATTTCCAAAATTAGTCCACAATTTACGAAAATACATTAAAAAAAACAGATGAACATATAACCTCCTCTTTTTGAAGTTGGTTAAAAAAGGAATGATAAATTCCTGTTGATCATTCTGTTGCCAACTTCAAAACAGGACAGCATCAAAATTTTCCCGAACTCAGCGTTTTCGAATAGATACTTATACCTATTCACATTTCCCCACTAGACTACCTATCGGAAAAACTTGAAATCCTTCACAGAACTCGTCTTTGTCAATAAAACTGCTATAAAACAAAACTTTTTACAAAAAAAAAAAACAACCGACTTCCAAACACGTAGTGTGTTTGGAAGTCGGTTGTTTTTTTTGTGTGTGGTGTCTTGGGATCTATATTTAAGGTTTTTTGCCACCGACTTCCGAAATTAAAGTTATTTTTGACTTTGTAGTGTTTTTGTTAAGGAAGTCGGTTGTTTTTTTTGTAAAAGTTTTTATTTTTAACTTTTTAGTTACGGTAGATACCCCGCACTAATCTAATCGTGTTATTCGTTCATTTGTTGCGCAAAAACTTAATGCAAATTTAAGACTTATATGGTTTTTACATGGACCCCATTGTCCGAACGGAACCAAATTAAAATGGGACCAAATTAAATTGGGGAAGCACCAGCTTTCAAATAAAAAAAGAATCATCAAAATCGGTTCACCCAGTTAAAATTATGAGGTAACAAACATAAAAAAAATAAAAAAAAGGACAGTCGAATTGATAACCTCCTCCTTTTTTTGAAGTCGGTTAAAAATATAAGTCAAAACATATTTAGAGAAGTTATAAAATATCAGTAAGTATCCATTTATCGAATACATATTAGCGGCATTCAACTATTAAGTAAACAGAATTGTTTACTTACAAATGAGAGACTTTGGTCAATTTGTATTATGTTTCCCAACGTAGGTTTCCTCTACTCATGTGTGGGAGGGCACTGGCGATCGAGAGAAAGAAAACGATCTTAGTGCTTGTAAACAATAAAGCATAACTGATATCTATGTTACATTTAGGTACTATTACGCGATGTTCTAAATAAAAACATAGAAGATACATTTCCTCTTGAGCAGTGGGATTACGATTTCGTTCAAATAAAACAATCAATTAAAAACATTCCAACCAATAGATGAAAACAAAGAAACACGAGTTTAAATTCATTACACTAACTGTTTCGTCGAAATCTTTTTAAACTAAAATTGTCATCAGGCGTTTATCCCGCGTAAGCGAGACGTAGGCACGGCGTAGACATGGTGTAGGCTCGGTATATGCACTCGGCTTAGGCATGGCGTAGGCACGACGTAGCCTAGGCGTAGGCAAATGTAGACACACGTAGTCGTCGTGTAGATGCCGCGTTGTCGACCATTACTTACCTAAATCCTTTAAAATTTTACCTATTCGAAAATTGATTCCGATGAAGGAAAACTAAATATTTGTTGTTAAAATACAATTACATACTACCTCTCAGCGAAAAAGTTAAAAAGAAGTTTTCGAATGATGATGAGGCCTACGTGAGTTAGGCCGAATGGACTTTTTTTGTAATTGCTGTGGTGTAATTGCAGCACTGTTTATTTATTATTTTATACTTTACCACTACTGTCTCCATCATACTAGTGGTAGTGGCGATGTGGAAGCTATGGAAGTTTTTATCCAACTGAACACGGCTTCCACGCTGTCCATGCGTTTGTCGAGCGACTACGGTGGACCTGCCAAATTTCTTTATTTTCATGATTGTTCAGTGGCTCCATACTAAACTTCTTTAACAGAATAGAGTTAGATATAAATAGCCGACGCCACAAACAGTCCCATCAAGTATTACAAACTCAAATCAACGTTTTCTGGGAATAAAATGACAAGTAATTATTTTGAGGACCCGCCGTGTCGGCTGTGATAATGTAAAGGAAGAAGTGGTTCAATTAATGGCTACCATGTTCGACAGAGTCTGCTCCGTGACCCAATTAGGTGGGCTCGTTTCTTATATTGTTCTGATTCGGCAGACTTCGTGCCCGATGGAAACTCGTCAACGATTAATTAGACAATATTCAGATGACTTTTTTAATTGTTTTGCTAGTTCATTTTGGTGTTACGGTTGATAAAGTTGTTAGTAACAACACACATTCTTTACCCGCGGGATAACTGCGTAACACGTTAATTGTAGGAATGGTTTTCATTTTGACAGTTCCACAAGCCACAACATTCATTGCGTTATTTACGTTGTTGATTAGATACGTTTTTTGCCCATTTGAAGCAATGCATTAGCAACATCCTTAAAAAAGATTCAGATTGTGATTTATAGTGTGTTACGCAATTTGAGTGCACGGTAGGTCTAGGCATGTTGGACGCACTTGCATCCTGTTAAAGACTGTGCAAAACATCGATCGGTAAAGAGGTACAAAACACAAAAATTCATTAAATTTGTCAGCGTCTTCGAATAACACAAACTCTCACCAAATTGACATACGAGATTCTAAGTAGACGGACAACAAAGCAAGCTAAATAAATTATTAAAAAACGTGAGAGATTCGACGAACATAGGAACAGGCAAGTAAAGGAAAACAAATCATATAAACACATCTTGTTATAAATCATCCCTCGACAGCTGTGCACCAATTTATCTCCAAACGATACTTCTCACAGGACAGTTCTGCTGATCCCTTCGCGAATGATCGTGTTTGATGGTTTCCCTAAGGGTTGAGGTCAGGCGGCAGACGGGCCGCGTTACACTCGGGTGTCATGGATGAATGAACTTCCTGTGAGGAGCAAGCGCACGACTGATTTGGGACCATAGATCAAGAAACTGACTCTGGATAATCTATCATAAATTAGAATATGTAAATTGCATGTGGTTAGCAGTGGTGGCCTAGTGATTACTACTTACGATTTGTAGATCGTAGGTTCGAACCTAGACTGGTGCTTTATTTTGTGTATATTATTTCATCACCACTGCTCTCAAAGCGATGAAGGTATAATCCACCATGAGGAAAACCGCATGTTCTAGTACCAAAAATTCGAACACATTTGACATCTACCAATCAGGACTGGACCCGCGTGGTGGAATGCAGCCCATTCGGTCTTGAAGAAAGGCGGCTTGTGTCCTAGCAGTGGCAACATTATAGACTGATAATGAATGATATCATGTATGAATGTTATGTATGACCTGTGAGCCAATTACTTTTTATTAATTTTCCCGTTTCACACAATACTCGGGCATAATTAATGTCCACGTCTGAATCTGGGCCCCTTAATAAATAATTGATTAAGTTATGACTAACAATAAGTGACAGTACACAAGTCAGTTAATCATAAAGTGATATGTTCATTACTATTTCAGCTAAAAATTATAAAAAAAAACTTTTCAAAAAATCACAACCGACTTCCTTAAAAACACTACAAAGTGAAAAATAACTTTAATTTCGGAAGTCGGTGTCTTAGGATCTGTATTTAATTTTCTTGCCAGTCTTTTGAAAAAAAAAAAAAATTAACTTTTTAGTTATGGTATCTACCCCTCATTAATTCCAGGCCAAAGTGCTTACTCTTGATTTTAATTCCGATCGATTGACATTACAATTTTGAAGTTTCGTATTCTTGAGTTCGACGCTAGCGCCAAAATGTGTTTAAATTGGGTGTCCATTTTGGAAAACTAAATGGAATCGGGATCGGGCGTTGTTGTTTTTCCAATGTTGACACTATTGTTTTCAAGAGTACCGTATCACGTGTATGCAAAATTAACATTGGAATCGTATTGGCTTTAGATTGGAATTAAAATTAGGTTGAAGAGTAAGAGCCCCCTGGTGAATAGCAGTGATAGGACTATTGGACTATCATCACGATAAACAAAGTGGATTAAATTCGTATTATCGAAGTTAACGCAAAAACTACCAAAGCAAAGTCAATAAAATTTAAAGGAAACCACACGGGAAGCGCCAGCTTTCAAATAAAAAAAGAATCATCAAAATCGGTTCACCCAGTCAACCAGTTCACTCAGTCAAAAGTTCTGAAGTAACAAACATAAAAAAAAATACAGTCGAATTGATAACCTTCTCCTATTTTTGAAGTCGGTTAAAAGACTTTCAAAATAAAACACTTCGTAGTGGAAGATAACCGTAATTTCTGAAGTCGGTGGCTAAATACGAATACAAAACCAAATACAACGACTTCCGAAATTAGTTATATTTCACTTTGAAGTGTTTATTTTTAAGTGAGTTCTTTTTTTTGGAATCAGACCAAATGTATTATAGGACTCGATAAGAACCTACACCTTCCGAATAAAATAATTTCGAATTGAGACCGTCCTTTTTTAAGTCAGTGAAAAAAATATATTTTATTATCAAACAAAATCCGGTTCGGAAGCAATTTTTTCAGTGTTATGTTCCATAATCCCCAGGTTTTGACCACCGCTGGGACAGATTCATTACCGTACGCGAAAACAATGGATAATCACGATGATTTATCGTTTAACGTGAATCCGATGAGGTGACATTGGCTGAAAATGAAATTACTCACTTTGACGTTTACATAAATTTAAATAATGTACATTTATGTTATTAAAATTTACATAGAACTATCGCAGCTGCGTGAATACACAATGAGCACGAGAAATGGCCGCCGCAAACTGTCATCGATAAGATGAAAAGGGCAACCTTGCTGAGACGAACGTGTGAGCGATGAGAGATTCACGACAGAGATACAATACTAACACAGAACTGTGTCGAACAAGAAAATGAATACCGTACACTAGAATTCTGGATTAACTGCATGCCATCCAACTTTAATTAAGAGGAACGTGTGACGTGTCCAGTAATGGACTCATAAATCAGTTCTGATTAACCAACCGTTATGTTCCTTAAATGGGACACGGCATAAGCTTCAAGTAGTTTCAATTAGGTACAGTAAACACTAAACAGTCATACGAATACAACAGTTTAATGTAAATTATTCATACAACAAAACTGCCTTGATCTTGTCTATCCGTCTATTAGCAAAATCCATTAACATCTAATCGCGTCACTAAACGCAGGCTGGCTCTGTTCATTGTACAGAATATTTCCACGCTCAGGCAATGATATCGCACGTACGTTGTTTTCCGGTGACAGGAGGGTTTATGGTACAAATCTCGGCGGTTTTCCTCATCTTAGGCGGGGCCCGTCTCACTGCGAAGGGAGATCCGACAGGGGGAATATTTATTAGGCCCTATGTTTCAGAGCGGTCGGGAAATCTGAAACGGAGCATTTGCTATAAAGGTTTTTTAGTTCTATTTTAGTAGTGGGATCGGTAATAAATACCTATGTATCCCATTTTTCTTGCCATTGAGTAGCTGAGCTCTGAATAAATGGTGCTGATTTTGTATCTGTTGTCCAAACATTTGTGTTTTGTATTATGTGTCTTAGGCATATATGGTGGTTCTGTATAAAAACTAAAAATTAAAAAAAAATGTGTCTTCTTTTATTTATATTCAATTTATTTAAGAGCTCTATCTATTTCACTACCAAAAACTGCATTTTTATTGCGAAATAAATAACCAAATTAATAAGCAATCACGATCGTGCGTCGAGATTAAAGATGACGTTAATAAAATCACCTGTGCTTTATACTGTGGGTCACGTAAGAGTATTGGAATTCATCAAGTAGTTTGGGTGTTTGGATCCCCAAATGGAGTAGATATTTCACTTAAAGTACGCTAGCCAGAATAGTACATTGAAATTTATGAGTGACCCCGGCGGACAACGTATGGAAGTGGGTTTTACTCTTGAATACGAGTAGTGCTTTCAGATATATAAAACGCACTGGGAACATTTACTTGAGAAGTTACGACTGAGCGATAATGTGCCACCTACAAACATACTTACTTCATATTCAGGAGCGCCATATAATTACCTGCGGTGTACCGCGGAGTTCCGCTGAAAGTCCAATTTCACAGTTCTTACGTTAAGGCGATGAGGTTTAGCGAGCTTGTTACATTCTATTATTTTAAAGCTCTTTCCTCCCGTGAAGCGCTCATAGAGAGCTCGACAACATCGCAATAATACTAAGCACTAGGTCTGCGCCAACACAACGGCGTATCCATCTATTTGTTTCTTTGAGAACAGATGGTAAAAGTATAATTTTGTGTATTCTGAGGAGAATGACTGCATTGGAAGCAATTGTTCTTCGTCAAAGAGATTGTTCATTAGTATTCCGATAACACGGCGTCTAAGTAAGTTATACAGTCATCTTCGTTATATAGAATCAGGCTACGTGGTCAACGTTTATAAAATATCTGTGACATTCAAATGAACGGTTGGAATGTTTTGAGCAAGCAAATATTTTTTAAATGGATGAAGTAGTTAAATATTTCATAGAAACAATTAATGAATCAATTATTAAGTGTTATTGATATCACTGCAAAGTACGTTTACAAAAATGATAAAGAAAATTAGATGTAGGTATATTAAAGTGTAAAGAGGTAATGAGTTGGCACACTGAAATTAAAAATAATAAAACCCAATAAAATGCCAAATGTGTTACAAATTACCCCCGCTTCAAAGGTTCATACTCAAACTCCCCCTCTCCCAAGTGATTTAATAAAAGGAGATTAAAAATAAAAGTTTTTGTCCGCGCCATCGCCCGGCGCCGCGCCGCGTAGCATTATGATTGTAACCGAATTCTCTGAGATTGAGAAGGGTAAACGTCCCCAACCGCGGCGTCGCCGACACCGAGTTTGTTAGCACACACTTGCGAATGAAGAAAAATGTCTTGGCTTAAGCCTTTCCACTCGCCGAGCGCGGAATTGTAAATAGAGATTTATTAAAACGGGACATAGCGAAATTCGCGCAGTTATGTACACCCTTTTGCGAAAATGCTCAGAATGGGACAAAAGTTTCGCATTTAGGTGTCTGTTATAAAACTACATAATTTTGTATTATAAGAGGATCTAGACAAGTAGATCTTTAATGATATCACTGTATTAGAGAGGATCATTGTAGTAGCTATGAGAGGTGAGAATTAATACGTTCTGTACCACCTCGTCCTTGTGGGTCTACTCTGTAAGTTCGTGAACGAAGATACGGACTAGTCAGAAAGTAGTTGATCCGTCAAAACATGTGTCAAATACAAATTTTCGAACGTGCAAATACATGATATCATTCATTCTTATTTCGGATCTCGAACTAATCTTATGTCCGTAAGTGATACTTGGACAAGCCCGTAAATTTGGCCGTAACTACGGACGGAGTAGCCCTCAGCTTCCACCAAGATGGATAACTAATATTTTTACATAACATGAACTTTGCATTTTCTTGTAGTTCTCACCGATACTAAAGAATATTAAGTAGGTACGGTAGAAGCAACAGCACTTGAGCGCCGAAATTAAATATCGTTTGGTGTTCCATAATGTCGAATTAGGTAAGCAGTTATGGCCGATGCAATGTGATACCTGTTTTATGTAAATTACGTACTCTAACGAGGGCGGAGAATGCCGTGCTCACAGGTAAATAAGCTGTTATGTCATAGAAGCTGGAGTAAATTAATACATCGGTAGTCAACCATTATTGTTATAACCTTGTTCACGATGGCACCTAGATGTGTAAATTCTTCTTCTTCGTTTTGTTTTGAGGGTAAATCTATGTTTCTTTTACTGTTGGTATCTAAGATACATACATAAACTCAAGCTTCTGCCCATGAGGGTAGGCAGAAACTACAGAACGCTTCCTGCTCCGACCCTTACATACTCTTTTTGCCTTGTTTACGTTCATACATCTGGTCATACACGCACGCTGGTTGTGAGAATTACGCAGCAGACCTTTCTGAAGAACATCACCAATAATGTCACCATAAGTCCGTCTAGGGCGTCCCCTTCCGGTGTCTCTATTCCACTCAAATCTACCTTGTCCACATTAATCCTCTCAACATGACCATACCATCTAAACAATGTGTAAATGAAATTAAAACTAGTGCTCGCCCAATGATCGCCCAGTGATCGAAAGACCATAATTCATTAAAATAAAAAATGTTAGCTTTTGCACTCTTTCTCCATATTCACTTTAACTGTGCCAAAATTCATACTCCTCCGTCCGCGTTATTTTCGTAAAAAGGGTACACATTATAAGGTTTTCTGATTCATAGTTGTGTAAACTTTATGATCATTAAATTACGAGCTTAACTGTCTTAATGGTTGGCCTAACACACATTTACCTTATTTAAATAGCTTATAAGGTAAACTGAGGCGTGCCAGAAGTTTGTATCTTACTTCTAGCGTACGTTGCGGAACAAAAGTTCTGAATTATGTAGGACAATTCATTAGCTTCTTGTTTATCGTACAACCTAGGTTTTTTATGGTGGTCACGGAAGAATGAAAAAGTATGTTGCTAGGTTGTGAAATCTTTTAAGAGAATCACTGCTTATTAGGCACGTCTTATCATTTTTAGGGTTCCGTTGCCAAATGGCAAAAAACGGAACCCTTATAGATTCGTCATGTTTGTCTGTCTGTCTGTCTGTCCGTCCGTCCGTATGTCACAGCCACTTTTTTCCGAAACTATAAGAGCTATGCTGTTGAAACTTGGTAAGTAGATGTATTCTGTGAACCGCATTAAGATTTTTACACTAAAATAGAAAAAAAACAATAAATTTTGGGGTTCCTCATACATAGAACTGAAACTCAAATTTTTTTTTTCATCAAACCGATACGTGTGGGGTATCTATGAATAGGTCTTTAAAAATGGTAATGAGGTTTCTATTATCATTTTTTTCTAAACTGAATAGTTTGCGCGAGAGACACTTCCAAAGTGATAAAATGTGTCCCCCCCCCCCCCCCGTAACTTCTAAAATAAGAGAATGATAAAACTAAAAAAAAAATATGATGTACATTACCATGTAAACTACCACCGAAAATTGGTTTGAACGAGATCGAGCGAGTAGTTTTTTTTTTAAAACCTCATAAATCGTAAAACGCAATTTACCTTACATTCAATCAACTGAAATTAAAAAAAAAAACATTTATTTTTAAGCCGAGAATACCTACAGGTTTGTACGGAACCCTCGGTGAGCGAGTCCGACTCGCACTTGGCCGGTTTTAGAAGATAGAATCGTGAACTGAAACTGACGCGGGCAGTGCATAGTTCATTTGTTCCTTAACATAATTATACCCGAATTCATGAGGTCTCACAGTGCACACCAGCGCATAGCCCTGATAAATTCGATTCATAATCACCAGTTGAGTGACGTGCAACGCTATGCGTTCACTTAAAATATAATTTTCGACCGTGATTAATACATCTTTATTTAATACCATCGAAAGATTTTACCCATGAAATAGATTTTACATGCCAATCATAAATGATAAATAATTTTATTTCTGTAAGTAGGTTTGTACAGACGCCACCAGATCAAGCTACCCGAAACTGTCAATTTTTCCCAATGAACCTTGAACCTAATGCTCTAGAAATAAAGTCGAAAATCTATCAAAGAAATCTGACAGATTGTAGTAGCTTGATGTGTTGGCGTCTGTACAAACACTTTTACATGTCAATGATATTTTTTTAAACTAGATGAGTTCGGGTTTCCTAACTGACTACTCTGAGAAGAAAGGCCGAAACAAACTCAGAGGTCACAGTCTCTTTTAAAGTCCAGACATAATCTTGTTCACATCATGTGAAGATCATGTAGATTGGTGACTGAAATGGTCTTTTGAAGAAAGAACCACACAGATTGAGTGGATCTGTCCACTCAGTGCAAGCATTTGTCACTAATCGTTTAGCTCAACTTGGAACATAAGGAGCCCAATGCTTTGACGAACAGTACCAAAGAAAAGACATTTGGGTAGGCCACATAAATTACTCAAACTGCCAGATCATGATTACTGAGAAAGAAAGAAAACAAAATTTTAAAAAAGACGCACATAGTCTTCACATTCACAATAATTAAAACAATACGATACTTTACAAAGTAAATATTCATGTCATTGTATATATTTAAAAAATTATCAATGTCAGTGTGTGTATAAAAAAAAAGAAACGGATATAATTTTGTTGGTCAGATCATTTGATGACCATGTTTTGACCATATTTTAAAAACTAGATGAAGTCGGCGTTTCTTGTCTGCCTACTCTGACAAAAAAGGTCGATACAAACCCAGAGCTCACAGTTTCTTTTAAAGTTCAGATATAATCTTGGTCACAAGATTATATCATGTGAGGACTATGTTGATTGGTGTCTGAACTGGTCTTTTGAGGACCAAAAGACCAGCAGCAGCAGCAGCGGCAGCTTGAGTGGACTTTCTCCAGTCCAATGCACGCAAAATGAAAGTTCTGAGGGTAATGGTTCCATTTATTGATAAGATATGAAAGAACAGTGACTTTGTTGATATCAAAGCAGCTTTTTATGTTTTTCCTGAGAAAGGGGCGCAATGGCCACAAAGGCCTGTTGTTATGTCAAGCATTTCAGATATGTCGCCTGTACGACATCGCGACATACGCTTTTAATGTAGTTCGGAATGTTCTGAGTATTAGGTAGACATTTTTAATGTTACAAAACCTGCCCCTTAAAACAGGCGTATGATTGGTTCAATAATTTGAGCTAATTCATTTGAACTAAAAAGGTCCATCATTATTGCACCTTATAAATTCGAATTTCAATAAAGATCTCCTAAGATTACCACCACGATTATTTCCGTCATAAACATATTAACATTGATGAATTTTATTTATACAATGCAAGATGCAAAGTATTATTTATTGGAACGAAGATCCTTATCGCGCGTTGTGAAAGGGGGCTAGACGGAAAAAATTAAGAGTCAAAGTTGTAACGACACTTTTTGCTATAGTTGTAAGCCGTGCGGCGTGCGCGTGTTTCTCTGTCCAGTCAGCCAGTTATTTTCGTTTCGTCTTTCTTTTCGCATTGAACCGTGTGGTGTCGCGACGATTATTTTTGCTGAGTGTATACAGGTTTTTTGTACATAATAAATAATAAAAAATAATAACAAAATGAATCCTGACAGTGTTTCTGCACAAGTTCCGGATATTGCTGATGGAGTTAGGTAAGTAGAGATTTTATACAGATAATAATAAATGCAATTAATCGAAAGGAACTTCGTTTCATCCGGGTGTCCCTTGACACCTCTCAAGTTTTTTTGTTTTTAGTATTGTGAATGTGAAGACTTGGTGGGTGTATTCGGTTTCTTTTTTTCTCATCATTCATCATCATCATTTCAGCTGAAAGACGTCCACTGCTGGACATAGGCTTCCCCCAAAGAACTTTTTTTCTCATTTAGTTTTAATAATGGTCTGGCAGTTTGAATGATTTTTGCAGTCTACAAAATTGTTCTTTCTTTGGTATTGTTTGTCAAATCTTTGAGCTCCATAAGTTTTGAGTAAGCTACATGATTACTAATACGTGCACTGATTGGACTAGTCCATACAGTCTGAGTGGTTATTTCCTAAAAAGACAATTTCAGACACCAATCCACATGATCTTCACATGATCTGACCTAGATTATGTCTTGACTTTAAAAAAGATAGTCATCTCTGAGTTAGTTTCGGCATTGCTTCTTTAAGTAGTCAGATAGGAAACGCCTACCTCATGACTATTTTAAAAATATGATTGCCGTGTAAAAGTACCTATTTGTACAAACCTACTTGCAAAAATAAAACAATTTATCAAGTTTTGAATTTTTTCGTAAGCAACCAAGTCCGACATAACCATTCCTTGAGTTTGTATGTCAAACATCAGAAAAGTATCATGAAGGTTAAATTAATTACTGCATACAATATCTTGTATGAAAAAATATTGACACCTTACTTTTCCATATTATCAACTTATAAATTATAATTAAACATACGCAAACAGTTCTAATTTTATTTCATGAATAATTTGGTTCATTTAGAGTAGGTAGTCAATACTGAATTAAATTAACTAGAATCGTGAATGGTCACCCAGTCATCGCTGAGCGGATGGCACTCAGTATATCCGCGATAAGCCAGTGTTTCACGTCAGTTGACAGCGCACTGTCCTGGCTTTTATGCGCCATTTTTGGCTCTCCTGAACTAAGCTTTATAAACCGATATTAATTATAATGTTCTATTTTTAAATGAATGCGTTGTAAATTTGTCTGTCTAATGTCAAAGTTAATTTTCTTCTAATTAGACCGCGGTGCATTAGCATAGTCGGAAAATGATGTAGTATTTTTTTATAAATTTTTTATTTCAAGTTTTCAATCATTTATTTTGATAGTGTTATTGACAGAAAGATCTAGCGCCCCAAGAGTAAGTTTCAGTAAATTCCACAGCCAGCAGGCGTTCTCTTACGATTTATTTAGTTGCGATCAACTATAAACTACGCTATAGGAGTTTGAGTTTAAAATATTACTAGAGATACTTTTGTTTATTCCCTTGT
Source organism: Aporophyla lueneburgensis (assembly GCA_932294355.1). NCBI lineage: Eukaryota > Metazoa > Arthropoda > Insecta > Lepidoptera > Noctuidae > Aporophyla > Aporophyla lueneburgensis. Next base: position 10,147,397 of record OW028746.1, on the reverse strand, counting down.
TTCTAGTTCTAAACATTATTGGATTTATTTATTTTAAAAGAACAGTTCAGTTTTCTGTTTTCAAAACAAAATGAAAATTGTGAGGCGAGTTATCTACTGCTAAAATAATTTCAACCCTTGAAGTAAGTACCTACTTATTTTGGTTTTCCATTCGGAATTTCATGACATTACTGAAAAGGGTTCCCTCTATCTGGCAGAAACTTGATGCTCCGAATTTTATTTGGCATAACACACTTGGCATAATTTTATTTAAACGAATATTTGTAAGGCATAAAAAATGTTTAGCATAATCATTGTTTGGCCGAATGTTTATATGCTCGACTTTACGCTGGCATACTTTTAAGATGGCAGAATTTTATTTCGCATAATTACCTTTGGCAGACTTAAAATTCCGTATAATTTCGTTTAGCATAACAATTATTTAGAGGAATGATTATTTGGCATAATTTCACTTGGCATACTATGAAGATGGCAGAATTTCATTTAGAATAATTTTGTTAGGCATATTTTCACTTCTATTAAATTGCATTTTAACCTTAAATAAAATGAAATAGTGTCTCAAAAAGTCAGTATATTTGTGCTACAAAAATTATTGACAGAAACGAATCGCTGCAGAACCGACTCCACGTAGTCTTGTCTGCCCTACCCCTGGAGTGTAATTTAAGCCCGCGTAGGCGCGGAGTGGCGAGGCGGCCCGCGAGTTGAGGAGCAGGTGGTTTTGATGGTCACCGCCGCGGCTGAGGCTGGCCGGCGAGGCCGGCCAGCAAGCCGAAGCCGCGGTGGTGAGCGTAAAACCATCTGCGACGATGAGCTCGCGTGGGACCGCCGGAGCCCCGCAGCGCCGAAGCCGTGACAGAAACCATGCATGCTGCATGTTGCATGCTCGCCTGCATGCTGTAAGCTTGCTTGCATGCTGCATGCTTGCTTGCATGCTTGCTTGCTGCATGATTGGTTGCTTGCATGCTGTATGCTTGCTTGCATGCTGCATGCTTGCTTGCATGCTGCATGCTTGTTTGCACGCTGCATGCTTGTTTGCATGCTGCATGCTTCTTCGATATGAATTGTATGCCAAAAGATGATTCTACGTTTAAAGTTTCTGAGATATGATAGTTCTGCCTTTTAAGAACTATCGATATGAAATTATGCCAAGAGACGATTCTGACTGCGAACTTTCTGCGATATGATGGTTCTACTTTTTAATTATTATGGAATAAAATTTATGCCTAAAGATGATTCTGACTTATAAAATTATGCGTTGTGAATGTATGATAAATGAGTGTATGCCAAACGATTTTCTGCGAAATGAAGTTTATGCCATCCACTGTTATGCAAAATGATATTATGACGAAAAAAATTCTGCCATAAAGGGTGGACCCTACTGAAAATCTAGATTCTGCGGTTTTCGTTTTGCATCAAATTCAGTGTCGTTGCATTACATGGTCTGTTTCTAAAAAGATTTTTTTTTATATACGAACTGTGTAAAGCTACCCGAGACTTTAGTCTTTGTTTTAGCCGAACAGACAATGCTTATTATAGCGATTCGTTGGGTTGCTAGTTTACAATGTGTCACAACAAATCTTGTATGCGGTCCCGTAAGTACACGCCACGTACATTCAAGAGCGCGTGTGTGCAAAAATGACATGAATTTACGACTAGTTTTAAAGCAGCGTTATTGCAGTTAAACCAATTATGGTTACTTATTTGGTTTCCGGAGTGAAATACGTCCTTTGATATTACTTTCCAATTAAATTGGTGCATCTGTTTCGGCTTAATTGATTCACTAACGTTTACCCGCGGGAAATTTCTTGTTTTAACATAAAATATATCTTGTATTAACACTCTGCAATACAGTAGTTTCCTATTAGTGAATGACACTCTACAATAGACCGGTACACGGGACAACAAACGTATATCGAAAATCGTTTGAAAACCAGCAAGTATGCGACTCCGTATTGCTAGATGTCGCGCAACCTTTCGGCAGAGTATGCCATGAGGGTCTGATATTCAAACTCAGACGTATGCTACCGTTCGAATTTTCAAATATTCTAAAGTCATATAATGTACCAACATGTTTAGAATAAGGCAAGAGCATACATATTTCCAGCTAAAAACTATAAAAGCTGGGGTATCACAAGGACTGTTGGCTGTATGGGTACATCTGATATACCACAGCTGAAAAAAAAAAACACCATTGCCACCTTTGCAGACGACCTTGCTACTATATATCGAATATATCGGATGAAGCCACAAAGATGAACAATTACAAAAGTTCATTAACCTGCGAACAAACTTTATGACTGCAAAGTGCAGCATTAATCTGAATAAGGCAAAATCATTTCACAATGACTTCATTAACTAACACTACGATTACCACCTAATCTACATATATAAACAGCGATCAAGTGCCTTGTGCCAGTACAGCCAAATACGAATGCACATGACCCCAAACTGCGTTGGAAATCTCGCGTCAAAAAGACATGACAGGAACTCAGCTTAAAAACGATATAAAAGTATGTACTGGTTACTCGGAATGAAATTCTGCCCATCAATACACAATTAAGTTTTATTATTCAAGCTTATTGTTATACCAATTTGGACGTATGGTATCCAGAGCAGGGTTTGGGTCTATTATAAACGAAGCCACGTTAAAATAATTCAGTAGTTCCAAACCTCCTCATGATGCTGTTACTGCACCGTGGTAAATTACAAAAACGAACATGACCTTAAAATGGCACTCGTTAGTGACGAGTGCCATTTTAAGGTCACGATGGTGTTACGATTGTGCCATCACCCCAATTTTTTTTTCTGACATTATTTTTCTTCACCTAACAAAATATATGCGTTTGTTCAGAGGGACGCACAAACTGAAAAAAATTACCACTTTATAATATTAGTACGGTACATTTATCTGAATTTTTCGCTTGTATAATCGAACGTTTTCTGGTAACTTTAAATAAGGGTAGCAAAATGAACAAAATATTTTCCCTCCCATTTATTTATCTATTGACATTTTACTGGTAAAACTGTGTACTGTGGTGTTCTGCGGGTTGTAAACATATATTTTGACAGCAAAAATAAAATGTATAAAATACGTATCTGCATCACAGTTCGCCACGTTGGTTTTCAACAGTAAATATTTATTTTTGCTTGTAGAAATTAGCGGAAATCCTCCCTACAAAATGAGTAGTACTTATCTACTTATTTTGTAGGACAGAATGACATAGAAATCAGGCGGATTACTACCGATACACCTTATTTTGTCAACACTTAGAAGTTAGTTATCATTGTGTCTTAAGAGGCCGTGTACGAAATTTTAATCTCGAAATTCTAAACTCTGATAGTCAAATTCACAAAACAGTGGCCGGTTTGAGGTCAATTAATGACAATTACGTAATACAAATAGAAAAATAGTTCTATTTATATAAAATGGTGCATTAAAGCTCATAGAAATACAGCATTTTAACTGAAAATTCAAGTCAATAAAATCACGGAAATCGGCGAAATTGGTAAATAAGGTAGTGATTAAAGACATTTTATTGTAGACCATTACAAGAACACTGCAAGGATTCTTTTTGCCAACATTCCAGTAATCTAAATCTAGGTAGGTATGCAGACTACCTTAGGACTCCTGTCCTTTTTTTACTGGTCGTTCGATTTATTTCTGCCATTTTTACGCGTATTGCTTCAGCAGTGAAATACAGGGTTATTGAAATACCAAGAAGGTTGTAAACAGTAATAAGCCTGCGTACATCTAGACCTTTTTGTTATTGTATGAGAGAATATTCATTTATACGGACTGCTCACGGGTGGCAGGGACATTTCTCTCATTTTATTACTGAAAAAATCTAATTGACATGTAGTGGAACCTCGATTATTTGGCCCTCAGTTAAGCAGATTCGCGATCAACAGGACTACAAACCGAGATCAAATAACTTTATACCTTCAAGTCAAATCCACGGACAAGTCGGGACTTGCATTACTAGAAAATATGTCCTCTTAATAAACATGTTTGTTTAGTATAATTTTATTTCATATTTGTGGTTTTTAATAACTATCTAGCATTATTTATGCAAAAATATCATGTACAAAAACCGCTTTTCTTCATATATTCAATTATCCGGATTTTCGTTTATCCGAATGCTTAGCAACAACAATTAGTCCGGTTAATCGAGTGTCTACTCTATATTAGGGACTTACTGTTTATTGAGAAATTACTACAGCATGCAAGATTAATGGCCAAAACCCTGAAGCATGTTTTTGGGGGCTCTATTTTCTATTTTTAAATTTAACACGCGTTATATATTTTTTTCCAAATATTCGTCCTACTTATAAAAAAGTTGGCCTCACTTTTTATAGATACTCTGGAAAAACAACGCTTTATTTTTGCTAGAATCAGATCGTTCGTTTTTATATTATGACGGAGTCGTAATGATATTTTAAATATGTAGTAGAACACGTCTCCCCACACATGTGTGACAACAAATAAACAAACAGCAAAAAATATCGTCTATTCAAGCGATTCTCCGAAAGTAGTCATTAGCACAGTAACTAATAAAAGCTTAGGAATAAACAAAGATAAATCTAAAACATTTTCAAAATGTAAAGTGAGCGTTCTGATGGAAACACAGTCTGAAGCTGAAAAAAATATTATCAACAAATTATAAAAAAAAAACATTTAAGTAAATAGTGTAAGATAATGTTTGTTATTTTTATTAATTAATTCGTTAGTTTGTTAGTTGTTGACAGTTGTTACAGGTCGTCAGAAGCCCGAAAGTCTGACAACCAGTCTCACCAACGGATATCGTGTTACCCAGTCTTTGGCTGTAGTAGGTAGGTCAAATAGGCAGTCATCTCATATCAAATACTGGTATTCAGGTACTTCAGACTGGAAGCCAACCCCGATATAAAGACAGGGCCGGCGATGGCAGGCAGCTGATGAATTTGTTAAATAAATAAACCAGATAAACTTACTAAACAAAATATGTAAATAGTTAAAACCTGCGACTCCCGTAAAACTCTCTTCTTTAGTCTGACGCTTCGTTCAGTCGGTCATTTATCTAAATACTATGGCAAAATCATTTTTTTTTTCTACAAAGTTAGCTCCCTGTGTTGTGATGTGTCACGTGTTGCCAGCACATGTGGACAGAACATGTCGTATACTGTGTTGTGATTGTCGAGATACTGTCGCGGCCGCCAGCTACGAGCATGCTGCTGATGTAACCTTTTTAATGTTGCAAGCTTTTCAGTATCTACTCACAAAATATTATATGAGGTGCTCAGGACCACTGTGTTTACGGAAACTTGTTTTTTTTTGCATTTTAGCATTCAGTTCATTTTTAACCGAGTTCAAAAAAGAGGAGGTTCTCAATTCGTATGTTTTTTTTTCTATTAATGTTCCGCTTCCGCGATATCTTCGGCAATTGTGAGTCGATTTAGAAAATTGTGATTTTTTAAAAATATTTTTAGTTATTTTTTATTAGTTTGGGGTAGGTACCATAACTAGATAGTGTAAAGTAATAGTTATTTGTTATACAAGAGTGCAAAGTTGCTTTTTAACCACGTGCGCAATTTTGATGACCGAGCAAGCGAAGGATTCTAAAATTGAATCACGAGTGCAGCGAGTGATTCAAAAATTAGAATCCTGAGCGTGAGCGAGGGAATCAAAAGAGCACGAGGTGAAAAATCTTTGCACTCGAGTGCAACACGTAACTTTTCATCCTACCTCAGCGAGGAAATGACTAAATATGCAAAAAAAAGCATTTCAATCACAAGATACTTTTATTTCAGTTTAGGTATTAACATTTATTATGTACTACATTATGATAGGTAAGTATTACAGAATAATCTTTAAATTATTTCAAATGATACTTAGGTATAATTAAGAAAAATTTAAAGTAACGTTGCTACAGTTATTTAAGTCGAGTGTAATATTTTTGTTAGGTACTGTAATGTTGGTGACGTGAAAAGTAAAATGGTGCGCGCAAAGCAAATTAAAAAAAAAAGTATATCAAGAAGGTTCCGAGTCTAAGTTTTACAAATTAGAAAGGTTGAATGATAAATTCGGCACCAAGGAGATACAAGTAAATAGATTTAATGATGTTTTGAATTCACAAACTTAGTGCACACGATATGTTCTAAATTCAATTTACTTTATCCTCTAGTGGATAAAAACGGCTTTTGCGCTCAGGTATCGAAGGGCAAAAATACTCTTTCCGAGATGGGGGGATGAAAAAACTTTTACCGAATTATGGCACTGTTATGAGCATAAAGTTAACTCAAACTTCAGTAAAGTATTACATTGTATGAAAAAGACAGTGAGCCAAAAACCGATCTACCTTGACAGTCTGACTTCAAAGACATCAAACTTAAACTCTTTCGGAGCAAAGAGCAAACCATCCGGACGGAAATCGAGACCTAAACCCTTTTTATTAAAGGCCATTTGTAAATTCTATTACAAAACGTGAAAAAATAATAACAATTAAATTATACGTCTGTCGTAGCGGAAACAAGCTGAAAATTTGTACAAAAAACGAATTAAATAATTAAAAATCCCTTCCCTTATTAAAAAAGGTACACTAATTTGGCTTGGTACGAGTACGTACCAGTATTTTTACTGTAAATTTGTGTGAATTTTGTGGGATATTCAGGTTGGCTAGGGAATACCCGCGGATATGTTAATTCACGACAACGTAATGTAAATAGGCGGCGGCAATTTATGTCGCTAAAACACTCTGCGGGATAAGTTGGGACGGCTGCGAGTCCGGGGTGGGTCCGGCGTCAGGCGTGTGTCGGCCACACCGCCGCACTTCAGTCTGATAGTTGCTGATGCCTGCGAATCGAAAACTGATTATTCAGTCACGCGTAGAGATACTATATATAAAGTGTCCTATATCCTATAATATAGAAGTGTTTAGGATCATAACACTTTCTACGATTGGGTAACATTTGAAACTCTCTATCGCTTTCAGCGGTTGGAAGCGATTGATAATTTTATGGAAATAGATATAGGTTAAGGGTTATTATGGTAGCAAGTCACGTTATAACGCTTGAGAGTTTTCGGTTCTTTAAAAACTCGGGCAATATAAAGTGGATAATTCGACAGTAATCAGATCTGTATTCACTGAATGTTAGTACAGTTCTGGAAAATTGCTCAATTACTGCTGAGTAGTCGGATTTTGTCAGTTACCTATATATTTTTAACTAATAAGTACTCTCATGTCAGAAAAAAATCGTTTCTTATGTGAGGTGGGGCTCGTGGGTAAGTAGTTACATCGGTCGATCGACCAGGTTAAGCTGCGCTTGCCGCGTTCAATCCGCGGATGGGTGATCATCTTTCTTTACATACCGAGACCTCTCCGTATCTCAGAAAGTACGTTTAGCTTTTAGTTCCGGCTGTCAATTTTCAATCTTTGACAGTCGTTACGGGTTATCAGAAACCCGATATTCTGAAACACAGTCTTATCAAGAGGTATCGTATTAAGGCTCGTGCAGACTAGCGCGACGCGACGATCGCGCGCGGTTCGGCTATTTATATCCATAGAACAATTTCTATGACCATGTCGCACAGTGGAACGAATGTATGGGAGCGGTTGGACGTAGACATGTCCGAAAAAAAAGAGTAAAATTATGCCAAACTAATGATGCCATCTTATTCGATTACTTAATGCCTTCATAACTTGTGGTGATGAATTTCTTCATAACTCCCATATTTCGGGAGTAATTTGAGAAAATGTGAAATTTTACTATGAAAATGAGTGTATCGAGCTCTCTCCCTCCTGATTCCGGGCTTGTTTCAAGTAGCGGTCTCTAATATCATAATGCTAATACTAAGAGCTATATTTAATACTAAGACACATAGTGCGCCAAATGTGCACTTTCTGGGATAAAGAGTGATGTTTATTTTATAACACAATTTTTTTATTTTTTGTTTATTTTGTTGATTAAAACCGTTTTTCTAAAGGTTTACCTTATTACAATAACATTTCTGAGCAGCCAATTAGAGAAGATATAAGCTAATTAGGATATATAATTAGGGACTTAAGGTTTACATATAAAACTGATGCACTAATGATTACTGATAAGAACATTGCTATTATTTAATTACTAAATGGCTCTTAATACACTAATTTAGCATGCATCATTTACTAATTATCACAATAACTAATTACCTTGCAATATTTAACAAAGGATACCTGGGATACCTGGATTTTATATAAATAGGTCACTATTAGTAACTTTAAAATCAGTGTTGATTTACACCTCGTTGTATCCAAGCTAATCTCGCAATGTATTTTCCAAATTTTAATACAAATCTTGATATTCACGTTGCTTTATGCGCACGCGCACATAAAGATTTACGCGACTTTAACTATTTGTTCAGTGTTTTAAAAGATAACAGTTGTGTTCAGTTATGTGAAAGTGCTGAAACAAGTTTAAAAGACTGGTGTCGTCGATTTTGCTACCGCATTTATGCAAAATGGACACAGTCTGGAAGAAGCACAGATAAGTTTCGGAAGAAACATGAGATTTGGCTACAGGCTGCAATTCAATGGCCGGAATTACAGAATGAAAATATGGAACCTTCTACAGAAAATATAAGTGACGTCATCGAGCCCATAATTTCCCCTGCTAAATCTGATGCTTCAACTTGTACACATCCTAGTCCTCGTAAATCTTTTGAGGACCTTAGTAACCGGCAAAAAAGAAGACGCACTGAAGATAGTCTTTCATGCAGCAGTAGCAGCGCTGAAATTATGTTTTCGGCCGAAAGGGCGCTTCAAAAGGCAGGACAAAGCGATACAGCTTATGTTATGAAATACTTGACGGAGAATCCAGAAGAGGCCTCAAAAATCAAAGCCTTCATTGAAGGTAAATCAATTCAGGTACGGGAAATATCCCCTTTGAAGGCATTGGCTCTTTATGTATCGATGAACTTATCGAAATGGCGCTATAACACTCTTCGGGATTTCAACACTCAAGAAGGAGCTCTTCAATACCCGAGTTACTACATGTTGGTTAAAGAAAAAATTAAGTGCTATCCGGCCAAAGAAGATCTCACAGTTACAGAGAGCTCTGCAAAAATCAAATTACAAGCCTTGATGGATTTAACCTCAAGAAGACTTATTAGGTCGTTAGAAACCCCTGTTGATCCCAATCAACAGCTCGTATTGACCAGCAAATGGGGTTTTGACGGATCATCTAGCCAAAGCATTTATCATCAAAGGACGAGTGAAGATGAGCAAATCGATCTTGCTAGTAATTTTATGATTAGTCTTGTACCACTGCGGCTCGTCTCAAAAGGTGTAACAATTTGGGAAAACGAGCGACCATCTTCCACTTCATTTTGCCGGCCAATATTGTTTAAGTTTATAAAGGAAACCAAAGAAAATGTGCAGAGAGAGATGGCTGAAATCGAAGCAGAGATTGAAGCCTTAACTCCATCCACCATCACTGATGGAATTAGTGTCAAACACCAACTGCTGTTGACAATGATTGATGGTAAAATTCATTCCATTATATCCAATACAGCAGCTTCAGTGTGTGACATATGCAAGGCTTGTCCTAAAGAAATGAATAATTTAGAGTTAATCAAAGATAAACACGCAAACGAGGACATGTATAAATATAGCTTAAGCACCCTTCACGCTTGGATTCGCTCAATGGAATGCTTATTACACATTTCCTACAAATTAGACATAAAATCATGGCAAGTAAGGGGTGATATAGCAAAAAGGCAAGTTGATGACAGGAAGAAAAGAGTTCAAGAGGCTGTAAGAAGAGAAACGGGCTTACTTCTCGATGTTGTGAAACAAGGCAGTGGATCCACCAACAATGGCAACTCGGCAAGGAGATTTTTTGAAAACTACACTAAATCTGCTGAACTGACCGGAATAGATGCTATGCTTTTAAGAAAAATCTGTGTGATCTTGCAGTGTATTTCATCAGGAGAGAAGATCAACGTAACTAAATTCCGAGAGTTCTGCTTTGATACTGCTAAGCTTTACGTGGAGTTATACCCATGGTATTATATGCCTTCTTCACTTCATAAAATTTTAATGCATGGGCCAGACATAGTTCAGAACATGTCAATTGTGCCCATTGGTTTTCTATCCGAAGAGGCATCTGAGGCTAGAAATAAAGATTTTAGAAAATATAGAGAGGGGCATTCTCGAAAGCATAGCAGTATCTCATGCAATGAAGATATTATGCACAATCTTTTACTGTCTTCTGATCCACTTGTTACAAGTATCCGTCCAAAAGGAAATAAGTTTGTAAAAAAATCTTCTTTTAAGGAATTTTATGAGCTTACGGATTCTGAGAAAAGTGATATCGAATTTGTTAACATAAATGATTTAGCGGACATCGATTCTGAATTTGAATTAATTGATGATGATGATGATGACGAAGATAATTAAATGATGTTATTGTTTTAAAATGTGTAACTTAGTAAATTAGAGCTTACATCTTAATTATTTATTGTACTTTTAATGAAACTAGGTAATTTATTATCAACTTACTTAAAAGTCATACTCTCATCAGTTCTTGTGAATATTTTTGTTAATATATATTTTTGTATATATATAATATATTTATAGACCTCTTAATAAGTCTGTCTGCGGTTTAAAGTAAATACAAATGGGGAAAAAACGTTTTTTTTTTTTAAATTTTCATTTCCTTTTATCCCAGAAAGTGCACATTTGGCGCACTATGTGTCTTAGTATTAAATATAGCTCTTAGTAATAGCATTACGATATTAGAGACCGCTACTTGAAACAAGCCCGGAATCAGGAGGGAGAGAGCTCGATACACTCATTTTCATAGTAAAATTTCACATTTTCTCAAATTACTCCCGAAATATGGGAGTTATGAAGAAATTCATCACCACAATTTATGAAGGCATTAAGTAATCGAATAAGATGGCATCATTAGTTTGTCATAATTTTACTCTTATTTTTCGGACATGTCTACGTCCAACCGCTCCCATACATTCGTTCCACTGTGTGTCGCGGCGCCACAGGGCGTCCCTGTGTGAACGGTCGCGCGCATTTTTGTATACAGTTTTCTACGGATATAAATCGCCGATTCGCGCGCGACCTGGCGTCGCGCAAGTCTGAACGAGCCTTTACCCAGTTCCTGGGTTTTGGAGGTCAGATAAGCAGTCGATCAATGTATAATACTGGTACTCAGCTGCATCAAGTTGGACTGGAAGCTGACTCCTGCTTTGTTGCGAAAAGGCTAGGCGATTGAATTTTGAATAATGGGTTCTGATGTGCGATTCTGATTGCGCTGAGTGATTTTTTATCTTTTGGTCGCCTAATAGAATTCTGTGGCCTGGTGCTAAAAGGGCCAAAGTACATTTTTGTATGAAACGAGATTGTAATGCCAGTTTATTGAAAAACTATGATATTTTTTGTGCTAAAAGGGCGTTAGTTTACTAACAATCTTTCAAAAGTTACTATGTAAAAAAAGGCAATGTAGTGTGCGCTTTCATACAGATAAGTAAAAAAAAAGGGCTGCAGTTTGGCCCATTTAGTCCCAGGCCACAGAATTGTAACGTAGAATAGTATGATTCTGAAATTCTGATTTTTTAAAGAGCAACGCTGGAGTTTCTTGCCGGCTTCTCGATAGGAATCAACAATTTGGAACCGTGCACTTAGCTTCTGATGTTTCATAGGTAGGTAGATAGGCAAAATATTTTGATTTTGTATTTCTTTTTTCTAGTGATACTAATTTCGACTCAGTCTCTCAAATCCTTTAATCTGTAAGTAGTTAGACACAAGATATCGGTTTCATTTCGTTATCAAAATGTTACGATGTAAAAGAAAATGACATAAGTTCAATTTTTCCCCTTTTCTGCCTTTTCTAGAACGTAGAAACAATTTATTAGCAAAGATTGGTATTCGTATCAATTCGTACTGAAAATAAAGTGGTTTAAGAAGATAGGTAAGTACGTATTTGTTTAAAAAGATAAGTTGTGTGGGTAGTAACTGAATAATTGTAAGGTAAAAAAAATATTATGGAAATTTCTTGTTTTTTTTTGGCTAAGACAGGCGTAAGACGTTGTAGATCAGCCATACTCAACCTTTTTTTATAGGGACCACAAACACGTTTCAGTCATGGTGTCGAGGGCCGCAAGCAAAAATTATTTAGGTCTTAATAAAAACGTAATTCCAAGTTAACGATGCAGTTACTTTATTAATAAAAAAATAAGTTTTAACAAAGATGTTTATATGTTTTAATTCGATTTTTGATACTGTGAACACTTTTTCAAAACTTTATCAAGATCTGCCTTGTCGCTTTAGCTATCCTTATAACATCATCCAGATGAGAATCTGTAAGTTTGTTTCTGTAAATGTTCTTTGTATATTTCATTTTTTGTTAAAGGCGATTCGCACACATACCTTTTTATTCATTTATTTATTTAATAAATACCCAAATAATGTTAGTAGGATTTGGGCACATCTTTGGACGCTTTTATATTTTTGGGGAACAATACTCCAAAATTCCACATATGTGGCGTTCCGCGCATAAAGGTACCAGTAGGGAGGTATTGAGTTAAGGCCGGATGTAGAATCTAGAAGAGTCCCTTTATTATTCTGATTACAATAAAAAAAATTGTAATAGACATCCAAATTTGAAAGTCTGAAAAAACTAGTTTCGAGAAAATGGAGTTTGAAAGTTAAGGTTACAAAAAAACAATGTTCTACTCGTTTGTTACATACATTTTTCCACGTAAATCCCAACACATTATATGCATCAATGTATCACTAACATAACCGATACTGTACTGCCAATATACAAATAGTATTAAAATTCAAAAACTCAACATAATAATTATGAAAATATCGACATTTTATAAGACCTACCGACATCTAGTAGATTGTTCGAAACATTTTCTTTAAAAAAAAATTGTCACTTACGTACACATACATATGTATGTGTAACATACGAGCGCGCTGGACCAACACTTTCTTATTTATATATGTTATTGTTTACAATATGCTTAATCATATAATGTAAAGCATAAAGTGTTGGCAGATACGCTGATCTATAATAAAAAGTAAAAACTACAAAAATTACCAATCTTTGAAGAAATTCCCCAAAAGATTATATTTCAAACTATTAATAATAAAAAAAAATATTATGAAAGGTAAGATATATTACGCAAAACGCACAGGGTCAGTAGTCTGGTATTGAAAAAATGTAGCAATAAGGCTCTGTGGTATTATTTTATTTTTCGTGATTTATAGGGGAAATTAAATACCTTGGTTATTGACACCCATCTTTTGTAACTTCAAATGGGCCAATAACAAAGGCCCGGCGGGCCGCATGCGGCCCGCGGGCCGCAGGTTGAGTATAGCTGTTGTAGATGGAACTGTGATGAAAACTTCTACGCAAAGATTTTAAAGAAAATCCTACCTACTACGTTTTAGTCGGATTAGTCACGTTTGTAAAAACAAACTAAATTACCATAGCTTTTTTTTTGCAATTGGTCGAATAAGTAGTATCATTGTTTCGTTCTTTGTCGAAAATCATTTTGGTATTGAAACGTTTATTTATGTAAGTAGATTTTATAAGACAATTTTATACGTCAACTAGCTTCTGCCCGCGACTTCACACGCGGTAAATTATTTGCTCCCCTGACCCATGCCGTTGCATCGAATCGCGTACCCTTGCGAGGTCTTCATATTCGTGACTTTTTTCTTTTTACTCTGCTCCTAAGGGTTCTAGCGTGATGTTATATAGCCTGCCTCGATAAATAGGCTACACAAAACTAAAAGACGTTTTTCAGTTCGGACCAGCAGTTCCTGAGATTATCGTGTTCAACCAAACAAACAAATAAACTCTTCATCTTTATAATATTAGTCGCCGGCATTTACTAGCTAACTGATCCTTGAGAAGAAAAGCTGAAACGAACTCATATGTCATGGTGTCTTTTAAAGATCAAACATTATATTATTAGAATTATATGCCAGTCTAAGAATACAGGGTCATGTCTGGAAGGGCTTTTTGAAGAAAGAGCCATTGCAGCTTTGAGCTCAACCCTATATGTTGATCGAATCGACGCTAGCACAATATATCTTACTTTCTGAATGTCAGTGTTACTAGGTATTTAGATTTTTAACCACACAACATATTCTTCAATTTTAACTCTATAAACGACAAAACAAACTTCCATTAGATACAAATATAAGTAGCAGAAGTAAAAACACCTGCATTTGGTGCACCTTGCTGCCAACGACGTTCCGATGGCCGGCAGATGGCGGAATAACCATTCAACCTTCTATATGTAGGGTACGTATTATATTCTTGTACGAATGTAAAATCTCAGTTATAAAAGAAACACTTGTTAAAGAAATAGGAGACATTTTGTTTGTATTGTGACGTAGACCAATATCATTAATAAGTAGCTTCTTGGACTGCTGGACACTCCATGCATTGTGAGGCCCTTCCTTACTCTGGACCCCTAAAAGTTAGCTTGGATCTTATAATCTCTAGCCATTTTAATAATAAGTTTTCGTTTTTTTTTGTCAGTATAAAACATTGCCATTCTCCTGTCCTTATCCAAAATTCGGGGTTTTTTTTTTAATTTTTTTTTTTTTTGGGTGGGAAATCATCAAATGACTTCTCCCGCTCTGGGCGGAGCGGGAGGGCGTGTCAGACTTTTACTGACTAAAACCCACCCGTGTTCCATCATTTGCTCATGTGCCAGGGTCACGGTATCTCTTTCGAACAATCACGCGACCCCGGCAGGAAAATTCGGGGTTGACGCAACATGTCTTTTTCCTCCATACTAATTCTCTATTATTCGTCATCCTGGTGGTCACTCCCGTTTTAAACATATCTTCATTCACACAGTCCATCCATCGTTTCTTTAGTCTTCCCCTACTCTTATTGTCATCGATATTCATACTTAAAACTTTCCTTACGTCATTGTCCTCAGTCCTCCGTATCAAATGCCGATATTCATTCATCCCAACACCACACATCCCATGGAAATTGCATTCAGCTGAGATGAGAATGCCTTTCACTGATCCCTTTTGTGGCCCAACATTCTGCATACAAGACAGCCGTCTTGTATATATTGGTATGACCATTGTTTTATATTTTTATGTCAAAATAAAGATTGCAGAGTAAAAAGCATAAAAATATTTGGACCCAGAAAAGATCCTAGTGGTATTCCTGCGTAAAGTAATAATCATAGTTAGATATAGTGTTGCGCATTTAATAAGCCAAACGATGTGTGATGTTTGTTATGTGTGAGGAAACAGAAAAGGTACCTAAGTTCTACAATATTACTAAATCGTCTATCCATATTTCAAACATTATTATGCTCCACATTTTGTTCATATACTTTAAACTAAGGTACTTGCATAAAGGGCACTAGAAAGTTGTAAGACCCTTAACCTAAGTTAAGCTTTGAAAGCTTCAATTCACTTTCCAATATTCCTTTAAGCATAGCCAAATTTGTAGAAAGCTGCACGAGTATCCTGAATATTCGCCTCGTGCAAAAGGATTATTTTTGGAAGTATTCACTTTAGTTTTCATTCCCAAATTATATTAACGTAGTTGTGTAGGTGTTTGTGCTGTTTTCGACAAGTTTTGAAAGAGATACACCAGGATTGCCAAGGCAATACGTTCTAAAATTAACCCTATCATGTACTTTACTCGCGTATAATTATGTTGTGAGTTACTTTGAGTTTAACCGGTTGCTTCTATTTATCATCTACTTTTATACCATCATTGATATTTTGCTAGTGATATTTATCCCATTTCTTCCCGTGGCGTTGGTGTCACGCCTCTTAAGGCGACTAAGGGACTTACTAGAGGATGGGCAGCAGCGTTCTCTATGCATTTTACCACTATACTGCGATCGCAAACCCGCTGCAATGAATGACTTATTAGTCGATTCATTCGATTCGAGCGAATAAATTCGTGCGATAACCGTTGCAGATTCGACGATGTTGTTAGGCACGTTTGTTATATGCGAATTTATTTATATACCTAGATTATTGAGATGCCCTGGGCAGTACAAAGGTGTTTTGACTGTCAAGCAATTTTGGAGTCAAACAGGATTCAATTTGCGCCTTTTTTTTTTTTTTTTCAGGATGGGAAATCATCAAATGACTTCTCCCGCTCTGGGCGGAGCGGGAGGGCGTGTCAGACTTTTACTGACTAAAACCCACCCGTGTTCCATCAGTTGCCCATGTGCCAGGGTCACGGTATCTCTTTCGAACAATCACGCGACCCCGGCAGGCATCGGTCCTAGTAGACCCCTACACTGCTGCTGACATCTCTTTGAGGCGCGCGTGGAACACTGCGCGCCGTCGACCCGAGCTTGGTCCTTACCGGGCGGCGAGCTACCCATTGCTCGCCACCCGCAAGCTCGCGCCTACGGTGGCCGGGAGTCCGCTATTGACTCCCGACGCACGGGGCGTCTCCTCCTGCGGCGGCTAGGGACGTGAGGGCGCAGAGACTGCCACTCCCTCACGCGCCCCGCCTCCTCCTTCGCGAGCATTACTGCTTCGCAGAAGGAGGTGACGGCTTCCCATTCCCTCTCGCTCCGTACCATGGCTCGCACCAGGGCCGGACGCGAGAGGTCATTCAATTTGCGCCTTAGGAACATATATAGAAATTCGAATACAGTGCAGATGCAATTATTTATTTATTCTCAGTTATCGAACGAGAAACACAAACAAAAATAGCATGCAGTGTGTGTCACAACTCGTTAGCCGTCTGGCTTAAACTTACCAGAGAAGAGACATGTATTGGTTAGCTTCGAGGAAGTAGCACGAATGTAAGACCAATCGGGTTCTAAATCCCGTAGCGCTCACTTCGCTGCGAGCTATCTGTATCACTTTGTATCTCTCCTTTATGCTAACTCTTTTTATTTATTCAATGAATAGGTTGCATAAAGTTAAAATATTGCTTGCACAAACATTTAAATAATTTGATTTGAAAAATAATAAAACACGTAAATGAATTTTCTTTTTTCATTGCTTTTTTTGTCCGTGAAAAGATTCGACACCCTAATAATGTCACACACTATCAGAATCATTACAATTTGAATCATTATGAAGGTTGTTGCTCATCCATTACTCTATATGTTGGTGTAGTTTGTCTTTCTAACAACGTAAATTATGCAATGAATGTTGTTGAATTGTCAAAATTTAAAATTTAAAAAACCCCCGACACAAAAATCTAATTTCCCTTTAAAAAGTAAAAAATAAAAAAAAATAAAACTTAATCTTAAAGTACCTAAGTATGTATTAATCATTAAAAAAAAAAATACTTCGCGTTGGGGGACCGCTCCAGACCTAACAATTTATTTAAAAATAGTCTATTACCTAACTAATTAAGAAAAGAAAACTTTTATAAAATTACTTCACAATATTGCATTTAGGATACGACCGTCAACGTCAATTTTTTTGAATGATTAATACATACTTAGGTACTTTAAGATTGAGTTTTATTTTTTTTTATTTTTTACTTTTTAAAGGGAAATTAGGTTTTTGTGTCGGGGGTTTTTTAAATTTTTTATTTTATACTTTTTATAGGTACATACTTATTATAATGTAAAGTCAAACGAAGCTAAGAACACTCTCGATTAATTCATCAATATTCTCTTTCAGTGCGCTTTCATTTGAGACCCCAGTCGAGTATATTTGCTGACATTCGGTTACTCTTCCCCACTTTCTCCCCCACAACTTTTAAACGGCTCAACCGATTTTCATCAAACATGTCTAAGAACACTCGCAGATAAGTCACCTTTAATACATTTTTTTAAAATTGAAATCGCTTCATTCGTTCGGGAGCTGTGATGCCACAGACAGACAGACACACAGACAGACAGACGGACAGACACGTCAAACTTATAACACCCCTCTTTTTGCGTCGGGGGTTAAAAATGAAAGTGATTGTTACTGATAGTGAGTTTTACTCCACATACATTTAGGGTACGTATGTACATAGAAGGCTTATGTTAGAAGCTCTACGAATGTGAAGTGTTTGCAAAATCACTATGGGTGAAGAAAATACAATACATATACAACATACCACTGTGTAATGGATTTCCTCCCTATGTCGGAAACTTTAATAATTGGCAGTTTCGTTTTTTTTTCGTTCTTTTATATTGTTAAAATTTGTTATTTTACTGGTGCTTTTGTTTCCCCGCTGATATTGACATCAAAGGCTAACAGAGAGGACAATACAACATATTGTCCCGCCTGTTGGAGCGACAGGCTAATGGTATTTGAAAGGGAAGGGAGCCCGACCACACATTAAGTATACCTGCGGAACTATTGCAATATTCAGTACTCCACGTAAGGCTTTTAATATTTATATGGTATTGTATCACCTGTATGTTGAATCACAGAATTTCTCTATAGTATAATTTTCTCTCCAGAAGATTTAACCGCACCATTTTTAACCCGGTAAAATAGTAATTAGTAGACAAACACATAGAGAATTTCGGACGTAGACTCATGAAATACCGGGTGAAGTTGTTACATTTTATGAATAGTGGCCATTTCAAATGAAACATTTCGTACCTGGCGTGAGTGTGGGTAAATTTAAATATGTACCGACGGTTCCGCCTTTAATGTTTATTTAATGTAGCTGGTGCTAGATTTATAACAAAAGAAGTTTAAATAGCTTATTAGTGAGGGAGTGCGGACCGTAATAGATACTTGTGGCAGTGCCCCTTTAGCGTGATTTAAACATGAAAGTTGAGTAAATCTTTTAGGTAAAAGGTTTTGACCTCTTAAGCTATTTGAAGGTTTTCTGTTTTCTGCGTGGCGTCTGAAAGTTAATAAGCGGCTTGTGGGGTGGCGCGGCGGGTGCGTGTGGAGGATTACCAGCTACAGGTGTGGGCTGCGGGCGCCACGCAGTATTACGTCGGCGTCGCCTTACGGTGCAGCTTTTCTTGTCATCAACTCGTTAAAACGGTGTTTATTAGGATGTTTCTTCCGCGGATTATCCGTGGACGTGTCTTTTCAGGATTTAATCGTTGCTCTGTTAGCATCTATTATTATTCATGACATAAATTTCCTTGGCAAGGAAGGCATTAGACGAAAACTCATTAAAACCGAGACGCGCTCTGACTTTTCAAACTAGACACGTTAAGTCCACGCGTGACGCAAGACGGAACTAATTGCTATTCGCAACAAGTGTACTCGTTGCTTATTAAAACTCGCTGTCGTTAACACTAATTTACAAACTTTCACTGTTTACTCACTTCTGGACTGCTTTATTAAGAACACACTGAAACACGAATAAAGCGATGAAAGTAAAGTGTGCGAGGCCCTGTCATCAACCAACTGACTGGACTCCGAGTGAAACCGTTCCGCAGTTTAATGAATACATACCTCGAAGTTCATGCAAATGAAATTAAACGACAAAATAACATGTACCTCATATGAATAAATACCACGTATTGTGAAGATTATAGCGACCGCTTGTATCGTAATTGTACCCTTTTAAATATGTATTTCATGCCAAAGTTTTTTGGTTAGGTTCAGCAATTGAGTCGGTTATAGAACATGTAACCAATTTAATTTAGTATTCGATAACCTTAGAGGCAATTTGGACAGCTTGTTTGTGCGGTAGATTAGATGTTTACCCTCGAGCCGCGATGTCCCGCCTGATAACGCGCAAGGGTCGGCCGAGACGTGCCGACCGGGACCCAATATGTGAAATCGTTACATTGACGACTCCATTGCTGCATACCTTATCTTTTTTACAGTCCAATTCCAGATAACTGGCAGCGTGTAATATCTGTGGTAAACATCTGTAATATTAAAGTGTTAATTTTAGCTTTTTATTAGCAGTTACAAGGAGTGTAACGGTTATAGCTCTAAGTAAACTTGCCACTGTACAACTATTGCACAAACACGTTTGTTTTTTACGGCGGCCTCTTACTTTATTTAAACATGGAATCAGGTCGGATGGAGCTTCGCGCGGCGGTGGCGTACTCTTGTATATAAACAAGTTCGCTATTCCGTAGTTGTCCGCTAATCATTGCGTGAAGTCGTGCGCGCTCGCCTCGAGCCCGGATCAACCCCGCCGATACATTAGTAAGGAGATCACTGCGAGTCGACGGAACCTGCTGCGAATGAAGTGAAGAGTGCTCTGTCAATGTGTCGCCGTGTTCCGGTAATTTAGATTGACTTGTTTCGTACCGGTGAAATTGTTTTCAGGTCGAAGTATACACAAAACAACCACCGTGGCACATTGTTGAAGTACGCAATTTATTATTCACAAATAGACTACGGAAATTGAGTTTTAACGAAGACAAATTGAACTAAAGCGGAATCAATTACGGGAGATTTATTTTCACTGAGAGAAAGAATTAAGTAACTGCGAGGCAAAGAGATGTAAATTGAATTTTTGTCGCAGCCCCGAAAAGAAAGGAGTTCGGGGGAACAAATAGAATGTCGCGATACATTAAAAAGTTTCTCGGTTCCGTATTTTGTAATTTTTTGAAAGCAAATAAGGCGGGAACAATAGGGCACCATATCTCCCCAACCAATTAAGTGAGTTCCACCCTGTCAATATTGAATATAGACCTATGCCTTCATTAGGAAAGTTTCCTTCATCATTTATTCACAACTCGATTGAAATCCTTTCGCCGTATCGATGTGTTCAGAATTTTACGCTTGTTGTGTTGTGACAAAACATGTGACGTCTGGATGTGGAGTGTGGACGAAGGGTGATATCTGATACACTCAAATTATCGCACGGTTATTTCGAGTGAGTTAATTCTTACAATTTACGTATGTCTTACTGGATGAGACATGTAAACTAATATTTTAAAGAGAAAAGTTTTTTTTTATATTAGTTTGTTCGCATTGCTCATTGAACAGATGGCCAAGGAGGCCGAAAGATTTTGGAATAGCGGCCGTGTACGTAAAGACGTAGAGTTGGAAGGTCTCTCACAAGTTGGACCGATGATCTGATGCGGGAACTGGTGGAAGTGGCGGTGCTTGAGGCCTATGTCCAGCAGTGGACGTCTTTCGGCTGAAATGATGATGAAGATCTTTGCTTGTTATGGTTTCTCACTAAAACCAAAACCTGAATTTGACCTGTTTGACACAGGGTTCTAATCCTGACAATCTTACAGGTGAAACCGCAGGGTGCAGCTAGCTGTTTATAAATAAATAAAAATCAAGGCAAAGGAAACAGGTAATTATGAGTAAAAGCTACACCCCTTTCAATCATATAAATTAGTGTGGTTTCCGCTTACGTGGCGCAGATAATCAAGCGATGTCCCGACTGTTGAAATGACTCTACTCAGCTCTACAACGTGCGTGTTTATTGTTGACACCTAGTCTATGTACGGCCTCACTCTGACGCGTGACGTTACAAAACGCGTCTCACTCTGATGCGTGACGTTACAAAACGCGTCAACGCGCGTAGTGGTGCGATCGTGTGAACCGACCATTATCGGTTAGACAGCCAATGGTGCCGATTCCCTTATTCATAAACTAAACTAAATTTAAGTTCAGTGCATCTCTTTCTTTCTATTTCATAAAGGAAAGGACAGAAGATAAATTTTAGTTTAGTCCTGTCAAATTAATCAGAGCTTGACGTAAATTGACGTAATTTTAGTAGGCAAGTTTTTAATCACGTCTAAACTTGTATGGAGTAGTGACAGGCGCTGATTAATTTGACAGGACTAAACAAATTTTTTTCTTTTGTCCTCTTCTTAATGAAATACAAAGAAAAAGATGCACCGAACTTAAATTTAGTTTAGTTTGTGAACAAGGGAATCGGTACCATTGTCATTGGCTCGTTTATACGGACAAATGACAATCGCACTACTTTAAATTAAAGGTAAATTGGTGGGATTGTCATACTTCATCGTCATTCTACTTATTTTGTTTTTGATGTCGTGGTGGAAATCATTATTGATGTCCTGGGATGGGCAGAGGGATCTGTCTGATACTTACTGATTAAAACCACCCCACGGTTGTCTCCCACACTTACGTCGGGGATCACGGGATCTGATGCGATATCCGCTATCATCGTCATCCTAATGCCCTAAACCCAATTTTTATAGGGCCAGCTCAGCATGTCTTCTTGTTCGTCAAGCTTGTTTCAGGGTTTCGAACACAAAGGGAGCTAACGAATCCACACTATTACTACGTCTCGGCTGTCCATCCATTCGTCTATCTGTCAGTGGGCTGTATCCAAAGAACCGTCATAGGCAGACAGTTAAAATTTTCGCATAGTAGGTATTCAAATTGGCGCTATAACAAAGAAAAAGTTAAGAATTAAAGGGTAAGAATTTATGGATACCCCATACAAGAAACGTGTTTTTTCCGTAGGCTGACTTATGAACCGTAATACGTGTAATAAACTTTTTTATATTCACGAGTTTCTGTGACATTATAAACATTTTTTCTTTCTTTTTGCCATTTCAGCAATCCTTCATTTTCGAGCCGTATCATCTTTAATACCACTCACTCATCCATTGTTTCTTTGATATTTTGATATTTCTTAACTAGTACAATAATAAAATAATAAAATCGAAACAAAATATTAAATTTATCAAGTAGACATTCCGAAATTGCATTAAATACATGACGAATATCGAAAAGCAGCATACTTCTCATTTCGCTGCCTTAAAAATATCAGAGAATCAAGTAAATATTTCCCTTCCAAAATGTCCAAAACGTAATCTTGCTCTACTATTACTACTAACTATTTTATTGACATATTTTCTAAGAACCTATAAAGGTAGTTCCAGTGATGTAAGCAATGTTCGTCTGTCTCTGTTCCGTGCCGGCAGATGTTCCGGTGCTCACCTGGCGCGCGCGCATATGACCACCCGCACGCGACTCCGGCGCACACCACGAGTATTATTAATATTACAGTATCGATCACTCACCCTCGCTAAGCCGAATTTAATTTATGTTTTATCATTACACGCTACATTGACACGAAACTTTATTCGTATTTATGTGATTTATTTTTGTGAATTTATAGAGCATTTTTTTGCTGATTGTGCTTCTTCTTTTAGGATTTTGTTATTATTTATTTAACACTTTAAGCACATATATGTACAGAGGCGGACTTAATGCCATAGGCATTTTCTACCAGTCAACCTTCCATTTTGGAGTGATAGTTAATTCTATTTTTTCTTATTTTTTTTTTCTTTATAAAGCTGAAGAGTTTGTTTGTTTGATTGAACGCGCTAATCTCAGGAACTACGGGTCCGAATTCAAAAATTCTTTTTGTGTTGAGTAGCCTATTTATCGTGGGAGGCTATAGGCTATATAACATCACGCTACAACTAAGAGGAGCGGAGCAGTAATGAAAAATGTTGCAAAAACGGGGAAAATTTATTCCTTTTAAGAGTTATGACGGAATTGTTCCTCTTAAAAAGTTCTAAAAAAAAGTCTACGAGAGCATATGTCTATCTTTTAAGGTTGACTCACTATAACTCAAAAGGAGCGAGCAGCAACGAAAAATGGACGAAAACTAGCAGGCAAATCGATGTGACGGGAAGGGTCCCCTGACCCTTCCCGTTGCATCAATTTGAAGCAAAAATTTGACGCGGACGAAGTCGCGGGCAGAAGCTAGTCTTAAATATTAATACGTGAAGCAAAAGCTTTGTACCCCTTTTAATAGAAATTACGCGTACGGAGCAGCATGAATTTTGCCATAGTTATAGTTTATATGGAGAAAGAGAGCAGGTTTTTTTTTTGTATTCATGTATTAGACAATAAGTTTTAAATTAATTGTGGTGGAATTTTGAGTACCCGGCGCCCACTAGTTTAGTTTCAATATATACAACTATAACAATATTTATTTATGGGAACATTTGAGGTCTGATTCAGCCTATTTAATAAGGTTATTCGTAGGCGTTCTCGTATTATTAGTTTTATTCGCGAATCGCGCTGCACAAACACAGCTGGCTCCTAAGACCTAGATTTGCCAAACAGAATGTGATTCATTACTTTCAGAATTGTTGTTACATGAGTGATATGATAAGACGTGGGTGTTGTCGTTTTAAATGTAGGTCCTATGAGAATTATTACAAGGAGTTACGTTTTAAAAATTGATTATGTACCCGTAAATTTCGGAGATTGTCCCACGGGAACATAGGGATAAAAATACCGTATGTATTAATCCAGGGTATAAACTATCTGTTTGCCACGTTTCACTCAAATCCATTCAGCTGTTTTTACTTGATTGAGTAACATGTATCCAAACATACAAACTTTCAAATAAATAATTAGAGTAGGACTAGCTTTTGCCAACATCTTCAACTGCGTGAAGGTCGGAAATGGTCTTTCGGGAACGTACTACCTACATAAAAAATATCCTATGAATTAAAATCCTACTAATATTGTAAACATGAAAGTTTGTATGTACGCATGTATGTTCCTCTTTCACGCAAAAACAACTGATCCAATTTAGATGAAATATGGCACACAGATAGTTTATAACCTGGAGTAACACATAGAGTACTTTTTATCCTGGTAGTATGTTCCCGCAGGATAATTTCCGAACGCCACGCGGGCGAAGCCGCTGGCAAAAGCTAGTATATTATAAACTAGCCGTGTGTCGAATAACATCCAAATTCGTTCGGCCGATTCTATGAAAGAAAGAAAGAAAGAAAGCATTTATTTGTCAGAATATTGTACAGTCGGCCAAGAAAGTGGTGTACCACCCTAAGGTTGAATATCGCTTGCAGATTCATAGGTGATAAAGATTAGTTTCGCTTGCAGATCGATCTGACAACTTCTATTGCTGTCTTTATCTGATTATTGATAACGACTATTACTGTTTGTAACGTGACAGCTGTTCTTAGTTTGAATTTGATGGAACCAATGACGTCGTAAAATCAACGGCGGGGGGCAGTAGATTTTGATGACAAAATTGTATCTACAAATTCAGAATTGTAATCAACAAGTTACATAAAATTGTAAAGGCACAAGGCGAATCCACAAACCTACAATTTCTGTAAACTTGTAATTACAATATCAATAAAAAACAAGCTAAAAATAGATTTATCCTTTTATTAAATTTCTACAATCAATTTTAAAATACTTATAACAAACAAAAACATAGCATATATAGTAATATTTAGAAGATATTGAATTTTTTTTAAAATTAGAAACGGGTGTAACCGCCGTTGGCCTCTATAACCTCTAAAAGACGAGACCTCATTGAACCAACAAGCCGTGAGCAAATATCGGTTCCCCGCATTTCCTCCCAAATATAATTACAGTGACTAATAAGAGCTTGTTTGGTTCTTTCATTTTGATGCGACCATCGTTGGACCATAAGGCCCCAAAGATTTTCTATCGGGTTGAGGTCCGGCGATCTTGAGGACCACTGAATTACCCTTACGTCAGTGTGTGAACGAAACCAGGCTCTTACGATCCTCGCATTATGAATTGAACAATTATCTTGAACAAAATCAAATTGTGGCACTTCGTTCTCCGGGTAAACATTACGGACTGTCGGTAGCATTGCATTCTGAAGCACGTCGATATAATTTACAGCCGTCACTCGAGGAGGTAGAGAACACAATTCTCCTATACCATCCGCACTCATCCAGCCCCAAATATTTACGAAAATTCGACCTGATTCTCTATTTGGGATTACATGATCATCTTTATACCGTGTTGAATTATATCGCCCAAGGGGAAGACGTCCATGCTGACTGGATTTAAACGTTTTTTCATCACAAAACACTGTATTAGACCAATCAAACTCTAAGTGCTCTCTGGCGAAGTTCAGACGAGCAAGTCTGTGAGCATCCGTCAAATATATTTTCTTGAGTTATGCCTGTGGTGCAACCCCATGTAATGTAGATGATTCCTTATTGTTTGGGCACTCACATCGAACATCTCCGCAAAATGTTTTGTGGGCTTAAAACCATTGATTTCATATTCCCGTCTCATGAATTCTCTATCGTTATTGGAGAGTGCAGGCCGGCGACCACTTCTTCTGTGATCCAACAAACTTCCCTCCTCTCCTTCACGACGAATCCAAAAGCGGACAGAACGTTTCGATATATTCAAATTCTGGGATATCGCACTGATACTGCTTCCCTCATTAAATTGGGCAATTATTTGTGCTCTTTCGGCAATGGTCAAGTTGGCAGGCATTGAGATGATTTTATATGCAGTTGATTGAAAAAACACGGAAAATATATCGATTTTTTGCATATATTTGACAAAATGTCAATTGTCAGTTTTCTTTTTCAAATGGAATTCGGTTGTCTATTTAAATAGTTTTTATTACTTTTGTTTGGAAACATTTCAATTGCTTTGTAGAAACTAATGTCCTTTTCATTTATACTAAAGGTTAAAATATCATGTACTTATATGTGACATATGACGTATGAATACTAAATACATAGGTTTACGTCATGATAATGTTGTCTCTTTCAGTAATATCTTTTTATAACGAACCTTGTTGTAATTTTCGATGACCGGGAAACTAAATCAAAACTGGTACACCACTTTCTTGGCTGACCGTACAAAGTTGCTATGTGGATTATTACGCTCAAAATATTCTGCCGTTTCCGGCGTACAAATATGGTTTTGAAATTATGGGTCATCATTACATTAAAATTTAGTTATTAATCACATCCTTACATTAAGTGTTTGAGTAACAAAAATACAAACTTTCAAATTTATAACATTGTACGATAGTCTGCTTCTACGCTCTTTACGCCACTTATATAACTTTTTAAACGTTATATTTGCTTTTAATAAATCCAGTAGACCCTAAAATGATAATAGAAAGGTATTATCAAACTTTTGAAGAAAAGTATCAGCCGAAAATAGACATCACAATATCTTTAAGTAGCTGTATTTGAGGACAAAACTAAGAAGAAAACACATAATTGACTAACGTAATACGGCTTGAAAGGAATCACGTACCTATGTATAATTATACCTTTATTCTTCTCTAAAAAAAAGATTAAATAAAAGAATAAAAGCCTCTTCAAATAACAGAACGTGATTGCTGAAAAAGTTTTGTACGTACTTCGACGGTAAGCTGTGATTTTGAGGGAAACGATTTACAAATATATATTTTTTGTAGTTGTTTTTTGTCTATAATAAATAATGTTTTGTATCGTCAAGTAATTTGGATATTGACATACATATTACTTCCGTAAATTTTCTGTGTAGGTCCTTTGTCCGAGTCGGCAAGATTACCATTACTCTTACTAAACCACAGTTAGTTTTCGTTAATCTATATCTATATATATAAAATTCAAAGTCCTGAGTGACTGACTGACTGACTGACTGACTGATATATCAACGCACAGCCTAAACTACTGGTCCTAGAGACATGAAATTTGGAGGGTGTGTTCTTTGTGAGGAGTAGGTATCTACTAAGAAAGGATTTTTTGAAATTCCTTTTCTCAGAGGGTGAAATGGGGTGTTAAATTAATAAAACAGTTACAGTACCTTGACCTTAAAACTATCTAATTTTTTTTTCCAATAGCAAGCATAATCAAAATCAGCCTATAATGTTGCCACTGCTGGGACACGGCCTGTGTTGTGTTCTCATATCCACCACGTGGGCCCAGTGCGGCTTGAGAGATGTCACATGTCTTCGAATTTTTTGTTCTAAGACATGCTGGTTTCTTCATGATATTTTCCTACACCGTTTACAGAGAAGCGGTGATGAGGTAATTTACATGAAGTAAAGCGTCTGTCTTCGAACCTATGACAATAATGAAGTAGTAAATTAGTTTTAAATTAATTATTGGAAGTACATGAATGGGTTATGGAGGCTATATTTCATAGCGTATTATATTGAGCCGACATCACACAGTTTTAAATCGGCGGCAGCCATATAGCGCTTGTTTGTGGAGTGGGTAGTGCATGCAGCTTCACGCTTCAAGCCCCAAATTCGTGCATTTTGATGGAAATTGCCTTTGTGATGATAAAAATTGTGCTCGGCCGGACGAGAGGGCCGCGCTCGGAAATGAGTTCATACATTTTATTTCACAATCGATTTTGTTTGATTTAATTTTATTGCTCAATACAGTGAGCCTACAAGTAAATGAGAAAATGTAAATGCATTGCTACTTTTGAATACGTATTTATTTTGCAGGCATGAGTAATTATGAAATCGTTACCATCGCGAAATGGTAAACTGGGATTAACTCGAATTGGAACTTCGGACATATTATACGTTTTCCGTGCCAATCTAAAAACGAGCGTAAAATTAAACCATTAAATAATTAATTTCGTCCACTCGATATTTTGTTTACTCGTTTGCATTGTGTAAAACAACCCCAGTGGATTGCAGAGTCATGGCCGTGGCAATTAAAATAATGTATTATTCCAGGTAAGTATACATAGTTTTCAATAAACACAACTATGCAAATACAATTAATTAGATACTATAGACATTAAACAAAAGAAGTAAATAACTAATTGTTATTGTAATGTTCGATACCCACGCGGCTTTCAGTAAACAAATTTGATGAATAATACTCGTTTAGTTGTTTATATAGAGTCTAAAATAGAATGTATAAATTATGTGAATTTAAGGGCGATTTGGTTATGTAAATGCCATAACAAATATCAATTTTTCGCTTGGCTAGGTTCAGATAATGGCGAGGGCGGTGTTGCAGCGCACGTGACGAACTGACGAGTCGCCGATAGTCGCGGTCTGATATTGCTAGTAAAGTTTAAGGGCGCAATCACACATGCTCCGCTTGGCAGCTGGTACGTATCTGCGTGCCTTATTAGTTGATTCGCACAAACTCAATCGCCTGAATCGGGCGAATGGATACTTTTTAAATAATAATATAGTATTCTCTACAGACGAATCGACAACTCCAGAAACACGTATTCGGCGATTGGTACGTTTTGAACAGGGATGTTAGGGAGCTCCGTAAACGTAACCGAAACTATCGGATATCCGATATAAAAATTTATCCGTAACCGTAACCGAATCCGATATAAAAATTTCGGATAATATCGGATTTGTTATTACATTTTTATTTTATGTAGATTAGATAATACTCAATATATATTTATAATCAATTTTATTTTAAATAGCTGTAATAATTACCTACTTACACACTGATTGTAATTCCTACCAAATGGTGACATATAAATAAAACCTTTGTATTTTACTTTTGAAATTCCTTAAAAGTTTAATATCCGTAACCGAAATTATCCGAAACTAACGGATAATCCAAAATAATTTCATATCCGTATCCGTATCCGTATCCGGTAAAATAATCATTCCTACATCCGTAACCAATCCGTATCCGAAATTTCATATCCATAACATCCCTAGTTTTGAATTTGAGGCATGATATTGCATGTACTTGTACTTGCAGTGACCTTTTCTCTCCACCCTCTTCATCATCATCATAATTTCAGCCTCCCCCAAGCTCCGTGTCCATGGTCCCATTGGCCATCTGTTCTGTGAACTATGTGCTCTGTCCTCTGCCACTTTACTTTGGTAATTCTTCGGGCTATGTCGGTTGCCTTGGTTCTCACCACTTTATTGCATATAACTCAAAACGTGTATTTCTATAGTTGTCGATTCGCCCACAAATAGATTGACTTTGTGCGAGTAGCCTATAGAAAATAATATATTACTTATTAAGGAGTCGATACGAGGATAACACCCGCTCCTCTTTATAAAAAAAACCCATGGTATTCCTGAAAACACTCAAACTCACTAAGGCCATATTTAATCTTGTGTAATCTTTATCTTTTTAACATTAGTGAGGCTCATTACAGAACCAGTTACTAAAAGTAGGTACTGCTGCCAAAAAAGGAAAAATGTAATCGATGTGCGATTACATTTTTCCTTTTTTGTTTTTCTAAACCATTATGTCTACATGTTGTGGATTACATCATGACTTAAATTGTTTCTGTTTTTGTAAAATTAGTTAGTTCTAATAATGTAACTATTTAAAAAAGGAAACAAGAATCTACGAAAATTTGCCCGGTCCGGGCAAGTGAATTCGTGTGAATCCAATAATAAGCCACCTCCGTCAATCGCAGCATCACGAATTTTCGTACAAATACATATATCTAAGAAGTTTGCCTCCTATCTTTTTTCATCAGTGTGATTTGCAACTTCTGTCGGAATTGCCTCTGCATGATCATGTGTCATGTCAGTGTGCGCTCAGCAGCTGCTGTCAATTTAAAATTGGCCAATGCGATCGTTTTGTGTTATGGTTCCACAATGGTTGAAATTACCGGACATGGCAAATTATAAATTTCACTTTGGCTTTGTTAATTGGTTTTTGTATTTTAATTTACTTTTGTTTTGCTATCTGTTCATCATTATGCTCTTACCCTTATCCTAGCGGTCATAATTTCGGTCATAAGTTTAAAATATGTTTTATCAGAAAAAGTATATCTTTTATTTAAAGAAAAAAATTTAATAAATACAATCATGCTTTTTATTAATATGAAACAAACATGAGAGGTAATTTATTACTCCAAAATAATTTTAGAGTAATAAATTGTAAAATATTATGCAGCCCTTTTCCCTGAGGTGGTAAGAAAGACTGAAAAACATAAAATGCTAAATTTTTAAAGCATAATAAATATTTAGAAATCTTCACATTCGTATGCGATGGTAATATCTGACTCTCCCGCGAGGCGTATGTTAAACAAAATACATAAAATTCATAGTAAGGATAAATCTAAAATTGAATTTAAAAAACTAAAACGTTCTTCATATAAGTACTCCCAACGAATTAAGAATGTATATCAGAAAATGTGAAACAGTTATGTAATAAACTGGCTCCTTTCATTTAAGAAAAGGTTCCTAGACTTCCTTTTGAAGAAACGACTAAAACAGATAAACGCTCCACATTTTTTTGAGAAAATAATGTAGTTCACTTTGCAAGATAGAGGAGAAAGGTTTTATAGAGTCCACTTAACGAAATGAAAACCTACCTATGAGTCCTACACATTGACATTTAAAGGAAAGTTCTTGTGACCCTCCAACTCTAACTTTCGGGGACATAGTTAATCGAAAACAAGTAAATTAAAAAAATATATTTTATATATTATTATTTTTTAATTTACGAAGGTATTTGTTTTATTTTACACTTTTTAGTTAATATTCCATCTTTTCATTTATTTTCCATGATAATAACACATATAATTTTTTTTTGGCTGGGAAATCTTCGAATGACGTCTCCCGCTCTAAGGTGGAGCGGATAAGGGCGTATCAGACTTTTACTGACTAAAACCCACCCGTGTTCCTTCAGTTGCCCATATGCCAGGGCCATGATAACTCTTTCGAACGAATCTCACGAACCTGGCAGCCATCGGTCATAGCAGACCCCTTCAGTAAACACATATAACTTTACATGTAAGAAAATCACAGCTTTCATAAAAGTTTTGAAAATTTCAGTTAGAATTGTTGCGACTAACGAACTTTTTAAATAGTTAATAATCCTAAATAGTTATTCAATATGAAAAATTATTGGAGAAATCTAAAGATGAATTTGGCTATTGAATGATTTTTCAAATTTTCTTTTCTACTCGACGTCTGGCGGTTGCCATATTGAATTTTGATTTATAC
Organism: Aporophyla lueneburgensis; assembly: GCA_932294355.1. Lineage (NCBI taxonomy): Eukaryota > Metazoa > Arthropoda > Insecta > Lepidoptera > Noctuidae > Aporophyla > Aporophyla lueneburgensis. The sequence goes on along the minus strand of OW028746.1, from coordinate 10,115,846 downwards.
TGTCATGTCTTTAGTAACACCAGAAATATTAAGAAAAATCAATTGCCGTAAGAATCATTAAAATTGACCCACGCATTTGGTCTCTAGAGTGCCACATACATACATACATAGCCTGATAAACACATTATCCTCCTACGCGTGGCGCAGTCGTGTATAAGTATGTATTAATAATTTAAAAAAAATACTTCGCGTTGGGGGACCGCTCCAGACCTAACAATTTATTTACAAATAGTCTATTACCTAACTAATTAAGAAAAGAAAACTTTTATAAAATTACTTCACAATATTGCATTTAGGATACGACCGTCAACGTCTGCCCTCGCGGAGCGGTCCCCCAACGCGACGTATTTTTTTTAAAATTATTAATACATACTTAGGTACTTTAAAATTGAGTATTTTTTATTATTTTTTACTTTTTAAAGGGAATTTAGGTATTTGTGTCGGAGGTTTTTTAAATTTTTAATTTAATTTTTTATTTTATACTTTTTATAGGTACATACTTATTATACAATAATATAGAATCAAACGAAGCTAAGAACACTCTCGATTAATTCATCAATATTCTCTTTCAATGCAATTTCATTTGAGACCCCAGTCGAGTACCTATATTTGCTGACATTCGGTTACTCTTCCCCACTTTCTCCCCCACAACTTTTAAACGGCTCAACCGATTTTCATCAAACATGTCTAAGAACACTCGCACATAAGTCACCTTTAATACACTTTTTTTATTGAAATCGCTTCATCCCTTCGGGAGCTATGATGCCACAGACAGACAGACAGACACGTCAAACTTATAACACCCCTCTTTTTGCGCCGGGGGTTAAAAACAGGTTCAAAACATGCTTAAAAATTAAGGTGAGGTTGCAGTACTTTTTGATCTAAACCTCTGTACCTAAATCTAGCAACATGACAAGTTTCCTTAAAAAAAATATTTTTCCTAAAATATTTTTTTTTTAATAATAAATTGAACATAAATTCCTTATATTGGTTTTCTACGAAACAAATATATCTACACAAAATCTAGCAGTTCAAGCGCTCACAACGACCGGCCAGTGCTCGCGGAGACGTCTTCAACTACAAGAGGGTCTTAAGCATAAAATGATCAGCAAAATTATTATTATTAAAGTGTTCTTCGAATGCTACATACAGGAGGTTTCGATAAAGTTCGGTCCCCCGTTGTGAGGCTGTCAGTGCTTCAACAATATTAATAGTTATGTTACACGGCACGTGGATAATGTACCTGCTTGTGATGAGCATATAATTAACGAATATCTAAATTAGATTTAATTGAGTCCCAGAGATATGGCCCCGTGCATTTGGTAGAAACTGTATAGTTTATCTTGACCGATTTGTCTCGGTAGATAATATCATCATCTACCTAGCCTTTATCTGTTTTGTTGGGGTCGGCTTCCAGTCTAACCGGATGCAGCTGAATACCAGTATTTTATATGGAGCGACTGCCTATCAGACCTCCGCAACCCAGTTTCTGGGTCAGACTTTCGGGCTTCTGACGACCCGTAACGATTGTTAAAGATCCATGAATAACGTCAAGGCACGTACGGGTCTTGGTATTTAAAGATGGTCACCCATCCAAGGATCGACCGCGACAACTGTAGCTTAACCTCATCGATGGACCCGTGCGGCTGTTATTACTTAGCCAGAAGCCCCTCTAAAATCTATACACAATCTAAAATGGTTATAAGAATGCAAAATTAAGTAGTGTGTCAGTCTGCTAGTAAAAAGTTTCCCTGATTGTTCATTTGTGTGTAGATATTCATTAATTATTCGTTGAGTTTCAAGGAATACGTGTACGTAATGTTGCTTATCTTTTACACATACGGTAAAACAGCTCTAAGGGGTAATTAGTAATTAGAGAGGGGTAATTAGTGTCTAGAGTGAAGTTGAAAACCCGATACGAATACCGACAGTACGAGGCTGCAGGCATTTTACATGAAAACCATTATGAAATGATTATATTTATTAAAACGTGATGCAACGACGTATTTATTTGTATCATAGTGATTCACAACCATTCGATATGCTTCCTTACCGAATTGAACATCAATCAATGTTATCGTAGGAATCTTATAAACGCTGTACACAAATTCAAAATTCGAAAATATTGCCAGTTTAAATCAAATAGACGACCACTATTCTTCCGACAGCTGTTTGCTGTCTCGATGCGATAGCCAGTCGAATGCTTGTGAATAATAAGCTGGTGTGGTGATTGGTGTGGTGACTGGTGACAAGCTTTTGAGGGTTGGCAAAACAATGAATATATCTTCTATATTCTTCTATCTCTCCTGCTGATTCTTCTGTTCGCCCTCTAACTACATGGCACTTAGAAATAACTTGCGAAATGTGGGTATACTATAGATACAACTTTGCTTATCTCTTCGGCAAATGCAGGCGTAAATAATATAGATATAGATTTCAAACATAAAAATTACTAATTTATACCTCTTTTCCTATCGTGTAACCTTTGATATACCTCGAGTAAAAGAGCATTATCTTTCCTCATAATTGTGTGTATTTGTATATATGTATATATATGTTTATTTGTATATTTTAGCTTTATGTATTTATTTAAGTTTAATTTTTTGCATTATATATGTATAAGTATATTTTAGGTTAAGACTTCACATATTCATATCTTCTCTTCTTGTTTTCACACACTATTGTCTACATTTCTTTTTCATTTCTCCTTTCGCAGGTCTGCTGGAAGAAATTTCTTAAGAAATAAGCAGTACCTTTGTACTCAATTGTTTTAATATGCCTTATGACTCTGTTTTTTTATTGTGTGTACATAAATAATAAAATAAATAAATAAAATAAATAAATAAATATATTTTATGGTGATTCCTTGCAATTCTACTGAACTCGGAATAGGAATGTAAGTGAGTCTGATCGATGGTTGATGGCGTTAAAATGCTTGAAATGTTCCGCCGGTAACGGGTGGCGTGTTCGCTTAGTGAACGGCGCCATACGCATGCACAGCCCGCGACAGTTGGCCCCTGTTGATTCGGCACAAAGCCAATTATGTCTACCTTATATTTCAGACTCCGCGGTGCATAAGACACATTATTTAGGAGCAAAAATGCAACATTCCCTCCACAATACACTAGAATTCTCAAATTACTCCCAACATTCTGAGAGCATTCAAGAATCTTGCACGAGCTTCGTGTCTAGATGCGATCTCATCTGCATAACCATGCATAAAATCTTATTTCGTGAACAATAATAATTCGTTACAGCTTCGCTTTTAACCAGACTTTATGTAGATGATACGAGTGCAACAATATGAAAATTAACCTGTCTGCGAGTCGGAGATACGCGGTTGTTACACTTTTATTTGCCGCGAATGCACAAAAGTGTGTTTGGATTCGTTAATTACTGAAATTTTCATGAAAGGCGGCCCAGACAGACTGAAGCACATTTTTAATAACAGATCATTGAATTTACTAGTAGGTACGCGAGTGAAATATGAACAAGCTGGTCGAGGCAACAGGAGGGTGGAACTGAGGCGTATGGGCGGTAACGGATGACCGAGTGTTAGCTAAAGCTGGCGCTGTGCGGCTCGGCGGCGTGCGTTCGGCCGGCTCACTCGCGCGCTGTCGGCGGTCGGCCCCGCACGGACGCTCCCGCACGTCACTACTACGTACGAACTCGCAAACTTTGCCAAACTTTCGAACTGAGGAAAAGTGCGCAGTGCTCCCGGACCAAATTGGATGCAATTTGTGCAATTTATTTCATGTGTGCTGTGACGTAGAATAATTCTGTGCATTTACCAAGTTGGAGAAAACTGTTTAGCGCTAAATATTTTGGATTTAAGCTTTGTTTGTTCGGTAATGGATGACTTTTGATTATTTTATGGGTAAGTTAAAATACATTATGGAATTCAATCTAAATTATTTAATATTAAAATTACCAATACTGCAGTAATTATAATTATTTTTATTTTTTTACGAACAAAGTCTTTTTTACTCTTCGCAAATATATAAAACAAATATATTTATCTAAACAACGCGACTGACAAGTTCTAAAATATAATAAGGACATAAATCAACCAACCGAGGAATTAATTAAAAACTTTTCTTATAAAGTAATCAGTTCATAATAAATTATAAATGAAGGGGTATAATATCAGTAATTATATGAATTAATTTACCTAAATGGTAGGTGAGGCTTAATGCCAAGTAAAAATGTATGTATGCATGTAGGTATGCCGTGCATGCATCATATTTATGAATAATGGATTACATTACTTACCTACATAGAATATGTTATTTGGGTTACCTATTTAAATTAAAATGCATTACAAAGTTATTGCTTAGCCAGAAGGAATAATTACGGAAGCTTATTTTTATTATCTACCTACATTTTATTAATTGTCGTTTTTGCTTTGAGACTGCTGACACTAATGGCGGATACAGAGAATGTTTTTCATTGGTTTGGAAAGATTCCACTGAAGAAAAAATTACCCTACAAAAAAGTAGAAAAGGTTATCATATCCTACCTATCAAGATTAGTATCGCCAATGGTAACGCTAATTAGGCAAAAAGGCTATTTTAGGATTAAAATCAGCTCTCGCAATTTATTTTCCGCAATTGTTTATTTTGTACTGAAATTTTTGCTCTCCCAGTTTCTTCTATTTCTCTCTCAATCAATTTCTACCCACAACAGGCTGGGGAAAATTTAGTAAAGAACATTTAAGAGTTATTTTAGTGAGTAATCGAGATCCGACGAAAAAGTACTTGCTGCTTTAAGGATTCATACAAAATAACAGCAAAAGGCTTAGGTAACTTTGCATAATCAGCCTATAATGTTCCCACTGATGGGATAAAGGTCTCCTCTCAGTGACAGGGAGTCGGACGTAATCCACCACGCGGGCCAAGTGCGGGTTGGTAGATGTCACATATCTTGCCAGTTTCCACCACGCGGGCCAAGTGCGGGTTGGTAGATGTCACATATCTTGCCAGTTTCCACCACGCGGGCCAAGTGCGGGTTGGTAGATGTCACATATCTTGCCAGTTTCCTCACGATGTTTTCCTTCACCGTTTTGAGAGCAGTGATGACATAATTCACACAACGTAAAGCTCCTGCTTGGATTTGAACCAACTGCGTACAGCTCTTAACAAAATTAACTAAAAATTGGATATCACTATCCAATAACAGTAAAAAGCATTCTTGTATCAAACATGCTTCTATATCTTCTGTTACTGTCGGTTTTGTTTTAATAAGATTACCCACATTAGTTTAGGAGTAGAGTTGCTATTTGTAAAATTACGATGGGATTGACTCTACATACATATCAATCTTGCCAGTATTTTCCCAACAATGTTGGAGTCGGCCAGGCCGCCTATCTGACCTCAACAACCCAGTTACTGGCTAATGTTACCCTTTGGTAAAACTGCTTGTCGGACTCTTGGGCTTCTAACTACACGTAACTACCGTCTAAGATCTATAAATGACAGCCGGGGCGCGTGCTTTCCGAAGCACGGATAGGTCTCCATATGTAATGGATGTTCTACCATTCACGTACCGACCGTGGCAAGCTTTACATAGCATTTGATCTTCACGTCTGGCTGTTACATGTGTACCAAAATCCCATAAATAAAAATCTTACTTAAATGTGTTTAAATTTAAGGAAGGTTCTATGCAAGATGAATACTATCAACAGCTCAAAGGTACGTGCCTTCTAGGAGCTGCTGTCTTACCCGGAGCATTAATACTAATACTAAATCTACAAGATTTAAAGCTCCGTATAATCCATACTGTTGGTGCTTTAAGATTTCCTTTTACAGTAGAACGTGGAGATCTTGCTAAGTTTAAACCTTAAGCTAGCACTAAACGCTTCGCACTACAGCGTTTGGATGCACTTAAAGAAGCAAAGCACGTGCGCAAACACCTAAATTTCGAACAAATATTTGATAGTCGAAATATTTTAGCATATTGCGGAGTCGAACATGTGACCAAAGGCGCTTTGTTTTAACTTTTAGGTCTCTAGGCTCTAAAGGTCTAAGGTTAGTAGACTCATATCATATTTTATAATTGATCCTTTAAAAATAAGATGAAGGTCATCTTCGTCATTATTACATATATGTGAAAGCTTCAAAGATATGTTTGGAATAAATGAATTAGTACTTATTAGCTGTGCCCGCGGCTTCGCCAGCGTGGGTGTAGAAAATTATCTGACGTGGACGTGTTAACAGGACAAAAAATTGTCTGTGTCTTTGCCATGTTCCTATAACATCAGCTATCCCGCCAGTGAGAGTATCGTCAAAATTGATCCAGCCCTTTCGGAGATTAGAAGAAAGAAAGAAACAAACAGATATTTTTTTTTATATATGTGTACCGGTATATATTTGCAAATGCATTTAATAAAAAGCTGTTAGTTTGAAATTACAAAGAAAAACTTCCGACTTTTTTTTCCTTTATTGGTACACGTGACGCAAAAACTTCGTACGCCTTTTTACTTTTTACGAAAATTACGCGTACGGAAGAGTATGAAATTTAGCACAGATAAAGTTTATATGGAGAAGGAGTGCTTACTGCACTCCTTCTCCTAAAATTGTATATAATAATGCTTTAGATATTGTACAAAAATTGTATATAATAATGCTTTAGATATTGTACAAAAATTGTATATCATAATGCTTTAGATATTCATTATGTTTTAAAATAATTATCATCGAGTTTGACCACTGGGTGTCCATTAGTTTGTATATATTGCTGAAGATACGATAGAGTTATTTTTAACCACTGGCTGTCAATAAGTCATTAGAAATCTGGTAGAAGTTATCATCCCATATTTTCGCTACATTAAGTTGATCCAGATGTGGCTTATATTAGTGGCGTACTGGAGTGACTAATACCAAAGTAATTTGCTTCAATATACTATGTTAAATGTAACATAGCGTTAGATCTACTTTAATTGAATTAAGATAATGGAATAACAACTGCGGCTAATGTGCCTAGGAATATGTTAAATCTTTATTTAAAAAGTGTCTTTCTTGTATTCTTCTGCGTAGAGAAGTTACTGACCGACTGTTTGACAATTCAAAAACGCCTGTAAATGGTTAAAAAATTTATTTGATAAAATAGTATGTACAAGTACATATTATGTAAAAAAAAGAATCATGAACATCAAAATATTCGTCTGCGTCGTTGTCAACAGGAAATGTATCTGAATTGTATGGCATTTATTATTAACGGACTTCAAAAAAGGAGGAGGTTCTATTTTCCACTGTTTATTTTTTATATTACTATTATTATTATCTCTTTATTTCAGAATTCAATTCCATAACTGTACATATTTGTCAGTAAAGGACTATTTAAACACTATGTTAGCCTATAAAATAATACAATACAAAGATATACTAGCTGACCGGACAGACCCTGTCCTGTTTCCTTGAACCCGATCGCAGCGCCACCTATCGGGTCCAATTGTGAATCAAAATCATCCAGGCAGTCACTTAAATACACACAAAAGATTTCAACAAAATCGGTCCAGCCGTTAGGAGGAGTTCAGTGACATACACACGTACAGTAGAATTATATATATAAAGATATATGTTCACCGATTTCTCCGCCAACAATAAACCGATTTCAAAAATTCTTTATTTAATGGATAGGTTATGCTTCAGGGATGGTCTCATATTTTGATTGACTTTACTTTGGTAGTTTTTACGTTAGCTTCCATAATGCGTATTTAATCCACTTTGTTTATCGTGATGATATTCTAATATTTCCTGTCACTGCTATTGACCTGGCCAGTAGTGGTATACGAATTAGTGCGGAGTAGATAGCATAACTAAAAACTGATAAATAAAAACCTTTTTCCAAAAAAAAACAATAGTCTTCCAAAAAATCACTACAAAGTGAAAAAAATGATTGGAAGTCGGTGGCAAAAAACTAAAATACAGATTCAAAGATACCGATTTCCGAAATTAAAGCTATGTTTCATTTAGTACTGTTTTATTACGGCAATAATATAATTGAGTTCGCAGAAAAAAATATTTTCATGATATCTGAGCTCCAGAGGTATATTTATTCCTACAAAACGGCCCCATCCAATTTCAAAACCCTATCGATAATTGATGCCAGTCCAAGAGTCCTCGTTACGTAGTTGTTAAGCCATTTCAAAAAGTTTAAATGACCCAGAAAACCTAGAAATGTAACAAATATTTTCCCATCCTTTTGCGGGATCCCTAAACCGGACGTTCCGCGTTCCGCCGCTGCGCAGTTTGGGTCGTCCAAAGTGTAGCTATTAAAAATGGCTCCTCTACACAAGAGGGCATTTTAGAGGCACTTAAACTTCCATTGACAAATTATTGTGTACATACCTTGACAGGCCTCTTTTGCAATGGAGCAATGGTATGTTATAGAAATATATGGTAGTTGTAGAAATCACGAAAATACAGCTGATGCTCAGCCGCCTTTTTTTTTTTTTTTGGGGCATCTCGTAGTTAATCCTGAAAAGATTGTGACTACTTAAACGGATTGTGGCCCGGCGAGTTCTAAAAAGTTACCTTTTTAGGCCTCCAGCCGGGGCTTATTATACTTAAAAACTAAAGCGAAAGCTCTAAGGGTTACCCCGAGGGGGGTACGAATCTCGGCTTAGGCAATCGCTGATAGGGGGGCAGCAAGGGACTGGCTGGATCTGAGTTAAATTATTTTGGGACTAATTTAAAGCTAACGGCGCAGCATCGCGGGCTGGCTCTTGCAAGGGTCGGGACGGACTGTTAAGTCGGGGTCGCGACGACGGACCTCGGTGGCGAGGTCGGTACGGTTTGTGTCTGTGTGTTGGTCTAGCTGTACTGGTCTCTTTTCGACTCTCCTGGAGGAGAGTATTGGGATCATCAGGATCGGTAAGAATGTGCCGCGAGCGGCGGACTTTGCTAATACGGGAGGGGGTGTAAGTAGCTGCCGCCACAACCAGAGGGTTGCGGTGGGCTACGGCCCTATCGAAGAAACGCTTCGAAGCGCGTTTTATGTATTGATGGATAGTCGGGAGTTTCATATCTAAATGAAGATTGATATTCCGAACAAACCAAGGCGAGCCTGTGGCTTGACGGAGAAAACGGTTCTGGAGAGTCTGCATCCTATGGATGAATCGGGGCTTGGCATGTGCCAAGACTGGGCTTGCGTATGTCATAATCGGCCTGATACAAGCGGTGTAAAGCCGCTTCTTACACAGAAGAGACAATTTACTCCGCTTGTTCAGGACGCAATGGAGCCTACCAAGAGCGAAAGCGGCCCGCGAGCGAGCCTGCTTTATGTGCTCAGAAAAGGTGAGGTGTTCGTCGAGGATGACACCTAGATATTTGGCTTGCTTCGCCCAAGGGATCTGCTTGCCGAACATTGAGATGGGTCGGGGAGGGGGGTGATTACGTCGCGGTCGGGTGTAAAAGACCGCCTGACTTTTATCGGGATTGACCTCGATTCGCCACTTCCTGAACCATTCGCCGAGCTCGTCGACTGCGGTATGGAGGTAGCGAACCAGCGCTGTGTCACTAAATCCCGAGAAGAAGATGGCAGTGTCGTCTGCGAACAGAGCTAACCTTGCCTTCTTGCTTCTGGGGATATCGCTAGTGAACAGCGTGAAAATGAGGGGGGCTAGTACAGAGCCTTGAGGGACTCCTGCACGGATCGGGTGAGGGGAGGAAAGTGCCCCTTCGATGCGATAGCGAAAGGTACGGTTCGCAAGAAAGTCTCGTAAGATGAGCACGAGACGGTCTGGCACTCCGAGTTGGTACAGCTTATATAATAAGCCGTTGTGTCAGACTTTGTCGAACGCTTTCGCTATATCGAAGTATACAGCGCCCGTGAACATACCACGCTGAAAACCAGCATTGATATGTTCGACGATACGGTGTACCTGATGGACACACGAGTGTTGGGTTCGAAAACCAAACTGCTCGTTAGGGATGAGGCCCTTGGTTTCGGCATAATCTCTGAGTCGCTTATAAATAAGTCTCTCATAGATTTTGCCGAGAACTTTGAGCAAACTAATGGGGCGGTAACTCGTGGGCTCGGTTTTGGGCTTACCGGGCTTAGGGATGCCAATGACGGTGGCTTCCTTCCACGCTTGGGGGAAAATATTATTACTCAAGGCACCATTGAAGATGGTACACATGAGCATAATCAGGTGAGCGGGGAACAGCTTGATCACTCTGTTGGTGATGCCGTCTGATCCGGGGGCTTTACGAGATTTCAGACCCTTGATGATCTCGTGCACCTCGTCAGGTATGACAGGGGGCAGGGGATCATCAGGGTCTTCAACGGGCGGGAGTGAGGCTTTGCGTTCGACTTCCGCGTTCACCTTATCGACAAACGCTTGGTCTACTGGCTGCGAACTGGGTGTGCATTGGGCTTCGAGGCTATCGGCTAGGCATTCAGCCCTGTCGATATCCTCGAATGCAATGGTCGCATCGGGGCGGGTCAGGGGGGGCATAGTGGAAAACTCAGAGGATTTCAGTTTCCTCTGAAGTTCCCAGAAAGCGAGATGAGTCGGCTCTAGTTCACCCACCATCTTGTCCCAGTTAGCGTCACGCAGCTCAGTCACACGTGACCTTACAGCACGCTGTAAGTAACGCATGCGAGCTTTGTTAGCGTCACAGGGAAAGTTGCTGTAGGCACGAACGGCCGCGTTCTTCTCTGTCAGCAGATCACGTACATCGTCGGGGAGCTTCCATTTACGGTCACCCGTATCTGGAACCTCCCGTGAACTTTCGTTCACGATCGATTGTACGTGCTCCGTGAGAGAGTCGATCGCGGCCGTTGTGTCGGCGACAGAGTCGAACTGATCTGGGATAGAGTCTAAGTGATGTGACGTGTTAGATTGTAAGCGTTCGCTTACTTTCTTCCAGTCAGTGATCACTTTAGTGGCGGGGGGTTGAGTGGGGTCGCGGGTACCTAATCGGGGGGCCAGGTTTATGACTACTGGTCGATGATCAGAGTCGAGTTCGTGAATAGCCTCGATAGAATCCAACCTTAAGTTGATATTCTTAAGGAGTGCTATATCAAGTACGTCGGGTAACTGATCGGTATCGAAGGGGAAGTGAGTGGGAGTCATCGGGGCGATGACATCAAAGTTCATGGTAGAACAGAGGTTAAAAAGTTGCCTACCTCTAGTCGAGGTCCTGGTGCTATTCCAGGCAGGATGTTTGGTGTTGAGATCGCCCGCTATGATAACGGAGTCACTCATGCCGAAGAGTTCGGAAAGGTCATTAGAGAGGAGTTGAGGGTCCTCTGACTCATGTTGGGGAGGAAGGTAAACCGACACTATTGTGATCGGCTGGTGACCTGTCAGTGCTAACCGACAGGCCGAAACTTCTAATCGGGAGAGTTCGGGAGTATCCATAGGTATGCAGTACAGGGACTTCCTATAGTATATGAGGGTGCCGCCTCTATGACAACGTGACCTGTCGTTGCGAACTAAACGATAGTTTGCAATTTTCGGGTCACGATGGTGAGGTTTTAGGAACGACTCTTGAATGAGTAAAATGTCTACGTGATGGTCGCGGAGGAACGTGGCGATCTCATCACGTTGGCCGTGAGTGCCGTTGGCATTAAAGAAGCCTAGCTTTAGGGAACGGGGTTTTTGTCTAGTTAATATTCCGCGACTATCCATAATGGGGGCGTTGGGAGTTCATGACATGGATTGCTTGCGTGATCTCGGGATACGCAGCATAAATTGACTGGATTCGGAACAAGTTACCGCCGGCGGCAACTAGTTCCTGGGCCATCTGTTGGGCACGCGGGGAGAGGAACGTGCTGTAGGTATTAAAGGTCCCAGTGATGACGTTAAACGCATCAAGAGGAGCCTGACCTTTCCTCTGTACGGGTACTGGTCCTGCCATAGGGGCAGTGGAGGGGGCCGCGGCGCGGGCGGGAGGTGCGGTCGCGGGAAAACCGGGGGGCGTAAGGGGCGCGGGGGCACGGGTACGCGGGTCCACTAATGGAGGGATGGGAGCGGGCTTAGGCCTGGAGGCCAGTGGGGGGAATTCTTTCTGGGAACTCATTAGAGGTCATTGGGAGGGACGCTGTGGGGCCAGTCTCACGGGGAGTTTGGCCGAGGGGGATTCCCTAGTCTGACGAGCGTCGAAACGCTGCGCCAATTTAGGGGAAGATGACTTGGGGGCTTTCGGGCAGCCCCGGTAGTTTGCCGGATGACCGGGCTCTTTGCAGAGCACACAACTAGGTGGCTCGGTGCAAAGAGTGCGGTCTTTAGGCCGGGTACAATCTGCTGTACCGTGGTCTGCTGTACTGCAGTAGCGTAGCAGTTGTACGCTGAGTGCCCGTACAGTTGGCATCTGTGGCACTGGCCAATGATGCCTGACTTACGGGGCTTCTCGATTTTAAGGCCTGACAGGTTACAGACGGACTTTACATTGAATATGGGTTGGTGACCCTCTGTGGGAGGGCACACCACCAGGACCATATCAAAGGCGGTACCTTGCCTGGACCGGTGCATGCGATGGACCTCTGTGACAGGCACGTTCTGTCGTTCGAGGTCCGCCTTAATATCGCTGGTGGCGATTTCGCAGGGGATCCTGCGAATCACCACCCTGGTCAGTCGCTCCTCGGGCAAGGAATACGTGTGGAAGTACACGTTCCTGGCAGAGAGGAGCCTGGTCAGATCGCGATAATCGCCTGACGTGGGGACCGATACTTTTATCCTGTGCTGGGTGGCACGGGCACTAGTATAGTTGACCCTTTGGTCAACACACCATTTGGACACCTCCGTCCACTTGGCCTTGTCCTGTATAAATACAGGGGGCGGTGGAGGGAGTTTCCTGGCGGTGTTTGAGCCAGAGGGTACGGACGGGGCGCTAGTTTTAGCGCGGGGCGCGGCAACCTTCGCGGAGGTTGGAGGCGAGGGACGGGAGGGGGACGCGTTGGCGGCGGTCGCCGGTGGCGTGGAGGGGATGGACGCGGTCGCGGTGGCGGGGGTCGCTTGCGTAGTGGGGTGGGGGGGGGGGGGGTTCGCGGTGGCGGAGGTCGCCTGCGGGGTAGGGGCGCGAGACGGAGGAGCAGAGTCCTCAGCCGCTATGATTTTAGCGGCTGGGGCTGAGCTGCTCGCCTTGTTTTTCTTGCGCTTGCTCCCTTTGCCCTTTGTGTGGGAGACGAGCTCGTACGTCTCTGCGTCCGAGGACGAAGAGGAGTGCGAGTCCGTCTGGGGAGTGAGCGCGGCAGTATCGGAAGGAGGGATGGGTACATCCTCCGTGTCCATTTGACACTGTTCGTCTGTGGCGGTTGGGGCCTCGAGGGCATCGCTGAAGTCAGCGATGCCCGGGCTGGCCGGAATTGCGAGCTGCTCAGCTCTGTACAGCTCGGAGAATTCGGCAGCGAAATCTTTGTTTTTCTTTATTAATAAAAGAAAAACAGAGACCACAGCCCCGACCTCCGAGTGCTCAATGCTGAGCTGACTCGCAAGTTCAGCCAGGAGCGCCTCGATTTTGGCTAGTCTCTCCATGGGTTTATCCATGGTGGAGGGGAGGGGGACCTAATCACTCATGAGAGTGATCCTATCGCCAAAGCCCTAAGCCTAACAACCTAATCCCCGGTGGGATGCCGGGGTTGAGTGTTACACTCCCTGTCGGGTATAGACAGGGAGGTGATCCTGGTGAGCCCTAAGAGTGACTCCCGTCGCCAATCTTATTGTGCGAACGGGTTCCTAACCGGTCATGCGATGGGTACTGAAGGTACCCGACCAGTCTAGTGCGGGGGGTATAGATATACCCGCGGCACTAGTACGCGGCTGTGGAGGGAAGACTGTCACCGGGGCTGACGAGGGAAGCCCCCAAGGCCAGCGATCCGGGACCCGTCCAACTTTCGTCTAGCCCTGAAGGGGATAGACGGGTGCGTTGGGTCTGCACCCACTCGGCTTCGTTGGCACCGTTAAGGTATCCACCGAGTGACCACGAAACTGTGGAATTTGCCCTGAAGGGGCCACAACACAACACACGTTTTTGACGATTCTGATGAATCAGAAATATCACTGTCTTGCGAACAAGACAGTAACGTTTAGACTGAATCCGACCGAGAAACAAGAAGTCCGAATTTTGCGATTTAAATAAATTTAAATCGCAAAATGGCGGAGAGTAGTCGGGGCGACTACGCAGCGTGGCGCACGGAGCACAACTGACGGGCGAACGAGCGGCGGGCGGTGGAGGGGATACGCGCAGCGGAGCAGCAGCGTAACGACCTTCCAGGGCGAGCGTCGAGCGTAGAATGATGCTCAGCCGCCTAAGAGTTACGTAAGAATTATAGGGTCTTTGTCAATTATTAAGTACCTTTGGCTTAAGGAAAAATGGAAAATGCAGTATTTCAATAACATCAACGAAGATGGAAGCCGACATTTTACCTATTGAAAAAGAGAACTTTATAATAATTTTGCGAAAATTATCTGTATTAGGGTATTTTTAAATGAGTAATTTTTGCAACAATTTGATGTGTGTAGGTACGGTCACCGAAAAATATAAGTAAACAGCGGTTTACCGACCGTACCCTTCGTCGGCTATAGTTGAAGTTTAGTAACACATTGATGGATGTTTTCGAATAAAATTAAATTGATTTAATAAAAACAAAGAGTTCATTTATCAAATTAAATTTCGTTCAAAAACTTACATCGGTTTCTTACTAAACTTTAACTGTGTCCGAAGACCAGAAGAAGAAGTAAAGATAGAGCTGAAGAGAAAGATAGCATGGTAAAGTAGACTCTCCTAAAATTACGAAACGAATCTTTTTGCCTTATAAATGGAGACTGTCCTTTTTTACAGTCAGAATAAAGACAATTTTTTATCCTTGTCCTTCTGATTGTCAAAGAACAGTCATCATTTGACAGCCAGCATAAGGACAAGACAACTAGCACCGTTGGCAAGTTAAAAAGATTCGTTGCCAGTAACTAGGAGCGGGGCATACATGGTTTAATCAACACAAACATAAAGACGACTTATTTACCTATTTCGTTATAAGTTTCAGTAGTGGCCCTTACTAAAAGAGTTAAAGGTTATTTGAACGCCAAAGGTGAACATGTACATTCGAAGTTCCCCAATTACAGTACCTACGTCCTATTTGACCTATTTGAAGTTAAAATTAACAAGGACTTTGAAATAAGGTCGTCCGTCAAAAGTTTAAACGATAATATTTTACATGGAGTTTTCGTTTTTACTGTTTATGTTGCAGTAATGAAATAATTGCTAACGAAATAAACTTGCAACCTACATCAATTTGCCGTGTTTTAATAGCCATTTTAAACATCTTCCTCTTTGGTCTAGTGGTGGAAATTAGAACTGCTATACATGAAGTCTTGGGTTCTATTACCAGGTCAGTTATTGGATTTCTCCATCTGGCATTTCTCAGCAGCAACCTAGAGTCTGCATTTCTTCCCGTATGATTACAATAGGCTCGCCCTCTAATACATGGGACTTCTGGCGAAATGTGGGTGTACTATAGGTATACGTCTGTCCAAAATGAGGCGTGATGTTGTGTGTGCTTACAACTGTTAAAAAATGACAGTTGTCATTCGAATATCGGGCAATTTAAGTTGGTAGTCAGTTAATTTGTCTGAGTTTACTTGGTTCCCAATAAGACAGTATCTATAACTTTCAAGTTAAGTATAAGGTATGTGCCATCTGTAACGCCCCACTTCCCTAAATAGTAATGCAAGTAAGAGCGAGGGTCAGTAAACAAACCTTAAGTTAAGGACGTAATGAAACTGTTGGCTGTCCCAGTAAGGTATGCCCGTTTTCTTTGTCCTACCACTTCGTATGTAACTACCTAAGGGCTCTCCTTAATTTATAGGTACTCGTGTAACGTCTTTGTAAAAGATAATTTGATTTTAATTGAAAAAATGTAGAAGTTTGTGGTGAAAGGTCAGTAAGTCCCTCTTTGGTGTTGTTAAATATGTAAATTTTTGCCATCATTGGGTAAATTACATCGTTATGGATTTTATAACAAAATAGAATCTTGTGACTTTTTGTTATAAACGCCGTTTTCTATATAATACATAATCTAGAATGTAAAATAAAGAAGAATAGGCATTTGTGACCCAGACCCGACACGAAAGAGACATATTCCATTTTTTTGTAAATTCAATATCAGTGGCCACATATAAATATATTGCTTTGCTTATTCGCTGGACGCAGTACGAAAAAGGAATCTCGGCAAGGCTCAAAGGTCCTAGTATGATACTATCGTACTTCGTATCGAAGGTCGGGCCTGATGATAAAAAAAGTATAATGTACATAAATATAATATTTTCATTGACATTCTTAAACCTAATTCTCAAACTCTTTTAATACGTAACCCATATCCAGGGCGGGATGATTAAAGTCATTTTGATGTGTAGTCCATTCCAAGTTATAAATACCACAAATCACACGTGGAAACCTCCCTAATGTTCTTTACCCGTGATCACACGTTTCCATTTTCCTCCTTGTTTTTCTACAGCATGGAAGAACCTGTCACAAATCCACAGATTTTATCCTCCCTCCATATCTTTTCTTAATCTATATGAAGCATAAACATGCGGGAATAGCACAAATTTTATTTATTTGAATGTGTGAGAGAAAACACATAAGGCCCACTTGAACCCCATTTATAACATAAATGAGCGCCGAGTACGACTTTATATACATATTTTTCGTACTCCTTCAAGAACTAAGAAAGTATTTTTTCGTTCCAGCGGCGGCGAAATGTTCAAGCTTTCTGAGTTTATTTCAGTAAAGAGCATTTTTATAAAACTGTTATTAATATACCATTTTGGCATACATAGTAGAAGCTCTTATTTTGCGAACTTTTATCATCATGCCTTCTGAAGACGTTTCATCTTCAACCAGGCAATTTATGATTGGCTTACTTCTTGGGGAAGTACTGTGATACTGCTATAGGAGTCATAATAGATATTAAAAGGCTGCAGTGTCCCAGGGATTCCCAGGTTCCTGCCTATTAGTAAAAAAAATGTGTGTGCGAACTCCGACGCACGACTGGAGTTTACTTCTTATAAACGATTAATATCTGGTTGACCGACCTTTGCTCGGTATTTTTTGGTAAATTGTGTTTAAAATAATAAGTTTATGTTAAAATTGATTACCTATCGATAAAGTTGGTCATTGAAAACACGAATAAAACGACATTTCATAAAAATGAATCCTAGCTAGATCGATTTCTCGCCCCCGAAACCCCCTGTATACTAAATTTCATGAAAATCGTTGGAGCCGTTTCCGAGATTCAGATTATATATATACATATATACAAGAATGCTCGTTTAAAGGTATAAGATAAAATACTAGCTTTTGCCAGCGACTTCACCCGCGTATTATATGTATAAACCTTCCTCTTGAATAACTCTATCTATTTAAATAAACCACATTAAAATCCGTTGCGTAATTTTATAGATCTAAGTATACATAGGGACAGATAGAGGGAACTTTGTTTTATACTATGTACTCGTATATTGATATAGATTATTAAACAAAACATAACGTAACGTAACAGAGAAAGTTTGATTTTACTCCCCATAAATTTTCATACCGGCTTATATATGAAAATCGATTCTTACAGAGTAAACTCCAAAAATACCGCACTTTTAATAGCACTACTTGCTTTAGGAGATCTCATCTCTTATTGAGCGTAATGAGCGACTAAACAACATCCCTTAATAGAGCGTATTATAAACGTTGAATAGTTTCCAACTTGTTACTTCCAATTCACAGCGGTTTGTGCAGTTATTATTACTAAAGCAGCGTACTTTTAGTTTGCCAAAAATATTATGCAGCCAGTTTACGCTTTACTGAAACTAACCGCGTTATTTTAGGTTCTGCATAAATGATTAGTACAATGTATTATTAATGCTCCCTAAATCGTTTTGGATTGATTTATTTTCTGTTAGTCAACAGAGTGGATTGAGTTAGATTAAATTGATTATAATACCCTCGGCATGTAGATACATATATATAAAATTGACATATTAAAAATTAATAGTGGAAATGTAGAATTCCTTTTTTTCTGGGTGGAATATCATCAAATGACTTCTCGCGCTCTGGGTGGAGCGGGAGGGCATGTCAGACTTTTACTGACTAAAACCCACCCGTGTTCCTTCAGTTGCTTGTGCCAGGGCCACGGTAACTCTTTCGAATAAATCCTTGACCCTGGCAGGCATCAGCCCTAGCGGACCCCTTCAATTTATGCTGACATCTCTTTGAGGCGCGCCTTCGACACGGGCCTGGTCCTTACCGGGCGGCGAGCTACCCATTGCATTGCGCCTACGGTGGCCGTTAGTCCGCAATGGAACTGTAGTATGCCTGGGGTTAGTTTAGTTTCTTTTGTTACCCGACATACAATATAAGTTACTCTTACTTTGGCTTACTGTCATGGGGTTAGATAAACGGGGCCACCTATTTTTATTTTTTCTGGATGGAAATCATCAAATGACTACTCCCGCTCTGGGCGGAGCGGGAGGGTGTGTCAGACTTTTACTGACTAAAACCCAGCCGTGTTCCTTCAGTTCCCCATGTGCCAGGATCACGGTATCACTTTCGAACAATCACGCGACCCAGGCAGGGGCCACCTTTACTCCCAATAAGAACTTTTCATTCTTTATTTTCATTACTCTTTAAACAACTGTTTTCTGGCGAGACCCACTATTGTATCCATATGGATTGAGGAGCCATGACTCATATTAACACACGTGTACTATCATATTGAGGAGTAAATTAGGCGATATTGTAAGCTCGATACTGGAATTCGTAGTAAGACCGTTTAAGAATTTTACCACATATTCCAGGATCGGGCTAACAAAATCAGCTTATTTACTTTAATCATTGGTAGATCCTGCGCTTATATAATTTGACATGGCTCCTCAATATATAAGAACAATCTATGTATGATTACCTTTTATTTTAATTTGACCGAGATCTATCTTTTGAGAGTATTTGTACGAATGTGCGCGAAGTCTAAATATGGAAGTCAAAATTACACGGAGTTGTGCCATTCTTCTTTCTAACCACGATAACGTTGTAATGTGCTGCATGTATTTTAATAAATTTTATGGACGTAGAACTGGACATCTACTACAACATCGTCACGTTAGAAATGATAGATTCATTCAAACAGACATTCAATCAGAGTATGGGCGACATAAACGATAAATGTTACTAATGAGATTTTTGTTACCCGAATTTGTCACTTTACGACTGCCACCCAGATATCTTACGTATTTTGTAGCCCAGAAAATATAAATATGGCGTACTTATAAAAATAATCGTTATATTGGATAGTCTATTGGCATATGGATAAGGTTTCAGGGTATTTCAGAAAACACACCGATTGGTTGGGAGTCTAATTTCCAGGTCAATCAAAAGTGTAATTGGCTTTTCTGGGAATCGAGAAGCTCGAAGTTTTTTTTTTTCTATCTAGAATTTAGAATTTACTCTCGGTTTATGGCAATAACACCAGGACCTTAATTGCGGTACGCACTAACAATGAGAATCTGAATCATTTTGAAGATTATTTTTAATACATTGCTATGTACATTTATGTAATGGGAGTGTTTGTTCGCTGTAACCTCCATTAATTTGAAAAACTGCGCTCTTGCCGTTATCAGAATACCATTCATGTTACCTCTCATAAAACCGCATTTTTCGGCAAAAGTGTGCTAGGTATGGCACCGAAAATATATAATAGTATACAGCAGCTATTAGAAATAAATATTGTCTAGGATCCTTTAAGAGGTCTTTATTTAATTTCCTTTTATATAGATGTCACTACTCCATCACCGAATTTATACTACTGATAAATAGAGAGGGACTATTACGGTTCCGACTTACTTATTAAATACTCACACGATTTTATTTATTGATTTTGTATAAATGTGTTTAGTTATCACAAACTGTAAGTAACTCCTAACCTAATTGTCATATTTTAAATTGAAGAGTTTTTTTTTTATAATGTCATCTGTATGAATGTCACCTTATTTAACTGCTTGTTTGTTTTAATTTCGTACGCCATTTTGGTAAAACATAGTGCACATATTTTTGACATGGACTGTCTGTAACTATACCTATGTTTAATAAATAAATTTTTGCCTGATTGAATGATATGTTCGAAAAATGTGTCTGCTCAGCAACGTAAATACCGTAATGAATGATGTTGAACTGTCAAAATGAAAGCTATTCCTACTGTTAGTGTGTTACGCAATTACTCTTCTAGTTGAGGGATGTTAGGAACCGGGTAGTATATACCCAGCACTGGGTGAATCTAGGGTGAAATGATGACGATAATGTTGAAGGTAATAGGCTCTATTACATGGGACTAGATCATAACTAGCGAGATGTGGGTGTAGGTACTATAGGTACACTCTGCTTACCCCTTTGAGGTACCAAACAAGGATCAAACCAGGCGTTGTGTTATGTGTTTATTCCCTATACATAGTATGCCTGATTAAAGTCAATATGAACACGTAACTCAGTAATCTTTCGGCTAACTGCAGTCATAGTCATGGACACACTATTTGTAAAAATTTTATATAAAACTAGCTTCTGCTCAAGACTTCATTTGTGTAAAATTTTGGCCCCAATCCGTCGCGTCGTATCCCATCACTGGCCCGCGCTATTGCTTCGTATACACTTAGCGTTCTTTCCGTCTTCTTTTTCATTTTAGGCGGCTCCTAAAGTCGTAGCGTGATGTTAAATAACCGAAGATTTTTCAGACCCTGTCTGGTAGTCCCAGAGATTATTTCCTACATACTAACTCATACCCTTTACCTCTATATAATATTATTATTGGAGTAGAAGTGTAGATTATTTATTTTATTTTATTAATTAATGAATTATTTTATTTTGTTTTTTTGTTGTTTTATGTTTTTTTCTTTTTTGTCACAATATCTTAACATTTGAGTAACAACTTTTATAGCAAAATAGGTCTTGCTATGACAGTTGTCGGTACTTTGGGACCATGCGTCGCGGACACTATTCTGTTCAAACAACCCGTTAATTGCAATGTGGACTTGTAGACCACGATTCTGAAAAACAGCTCCATCATAATTAACAGAAACAACAGTCACCCCACTATTTTGTTTAATTAACATAGTAGAATAATCTACAAAGTTAAACATCATAGCGTAAGCTTTTGAATTAACCCTATCTGAATTTAAATTCAAAAACCGTAGTAAGTTATGTAGACTTTCCAGAGTTCTGTGGTATTATTTTACGTGGTTAGAAGCGAGTAAACTTTTCATTCTGTAAATGCGGTTTATTTGATTTAAGCGGTGGGTACACGGGAGAGTAGGTATGCAGGTACAGAACCCACCTAATTGAAATCACGCGAACTACAATGTTAAGTGAGATTGTGGGGAAAGTAGGTACTTGCTTGTGTGGCTTTGTGAACTCTATTTGTAGAATATAATCTTATTTATTTTACCTGTACAGTGTTGAGGACGATATACAAGGTATACTTTTTGTAGAAGAAATATTTTTTGTCGTAAAGGAATTACCGAATGAAGTAGTTTTAAATATATAGTACAAATTGTTATGAATGCTATTTCACGTACAAAATTGCACTCAACAGAAGCTACAGATCAGAGAACCTACATAATGATGCAGAAACCAGATAACGGTCACTGTGTTTGAAAAACAAAAATTTCATCTAATCTGGGGAAAAAAAAAGAGTTGCTGACGACTCGGACACAGCGCCAGAATTAACACATTTTAATTTAATATTATTTCACTGTAGATTCGGACACCAAAAAAAAACTGTGATGTACAGTCAGCTAAAGCAACGATACTATAATTGTAGAAAACCGCCCTTCTCCCAGCCTATAGTTGTAAAAAAACAGTTTATAACAGATTTTAACGAAAGTAGCGGTTTTTAATAAATCCTTTTAAAAAAATCGATATTGCAGTGTCTATAACATAGATCTATGTTATAGACACTACAATATCGATTTTTTTTACAACTATAGGCTGGGAGAAGGGCGGTTTTCTACAATTATGGTATCGTTGCTTTAGCTGACTGTACATCACAGTTTTTTTTTTGGTGTCCGAATCTACAGTGAAATAATATTAAATTAAAATGTGTTAATTCTGGCGCTGTGTCCGAGTCGTCAGCAACTCTTTTTTTTTCCCAGATTAGATGAAATTTTTGTTTTTCAAACACAGTGACCGTTATCTGGTTTCTGTTATAGACATAGATCTATGTTATAGACACTACAATATCGATTTATCTATATATATATATATATATATATGATGATCGTATCTATACGCGCCTTGGCAGTCAGGTAATACGGATTTGTTCAAGTGTAATACTGAGCGAAAAAGCACAAATAGAAAGGTCACTCTCTCTATCTCTTTTGCGGAGCAAAACGAGCGAATATGAATATATTGGTCTCTCTTGCTCATTTTGCTCCGACGCATCACCGACGGACGGTGGTTGGTAGATGTCACATGGTTTTCGAAATTTTGGTTCTAGGACATGCCAGTTTCCTCACGATGTTTTGCTTCACCGTTTTAAGAGCAGTGATGATGAAACAATTTACACAAAGTAAAGCGCCTGGCTGTTTTCAAACCCACGACCTACAACTCGTAAGCCGCGGCCGTTACCGCTGAGCCAACACTACTATTTAAAAAAAAATGTCAATTCGGACACTGTATCGGGATATATCGTATCAGAGTTGTCAGTAACTCAGAAAAAAATAGTTTAAAAAACTAAAAAACAAGCGCAACTAAAAAGTAGAAAATAATGGAAAAAAAGCGTGGGGTGCTTTTTGTATTGGCACCCCACGCTTTTTTCCATTATTGTCATCGGTCTTTGACAGGTGTGCAAAGTTTGAATGAAATCTGGGTCGTTTAAAGTGGGTCAAAATCGCGCTATAAGGAGTCGGTTACAAACAAACATACATACAAGTGAAGCTAATATAAAGCGTGTAAAAAAGGGTCGATGTTTACAAAGCAGATAAAAAGTACCTACGTACCTACTTAGGAAGAACAATATTCGGAACTAAATAAGTTCCAAAAATTGTCATCCTAACTTTCTTTAATTTAGTATATCAAAGTGATTCTCCATAAGTTACAGCGGCAGAGCGCCCCACTATTGTAATAAGTCCGCCGCCGTCTGCCCTGACAAACTTTCGTTGTTTGCGGCACCTGCATTTCACCGTCTCAGAGACAGTAATAACCCACTTTGGAATTATTACTTCATAAGAGCACACCAAGCCAAAACTAAGCGAGTCACTCCTTTGATTGTAAACATCGCACAATTATAATTAAGCATGTCTAATTAGAATAATCCAAACATCAATTTAAACGTCTTAATTGGAGCCATATTGTATTATAAAACTATAAGCTTACAGAAGATTAAGCGTCTCCTTCGTCTGAGATTTGGTTTCAAGTGACTATGAAGAGTACATAATGTCTAAGTAAATGTTAATTAATAGCATCCTTACGTGCGCCGAGGTACCGAACCCGATCTCGTTCGATACTAGTTAGCGTTGGAACCGGCCTGGATTAACAATGACTCCAGAAATAGTTGAATCAATTGGCTAGAGAATGTGTCTGGTTGTGATATCGATCAGCCAACAAACGGAGAATGAGCATTACTGGAACACACATGATACTCATGCTCTACAATTTAAGTGGAAAGTAAATCGGAATGTGTGTAAACGTTCAGCGGTCGAGTCTTCCGAGTCACATTAGTCCGGTAGTTCAGTCCGATGTTCTGATGTTACTACCGAGTTTATCCCTTCCGTTGAGCTCCGACGATCGGGAAGTCAATGCTTCAGTAAACGCGTGTTTTGTTTTCGAAAATTTACAGCAACAATGTTATAGAAAGCGTGTTCTATAGCGAGGTCAAGTTATTAAAGTTTATCGACTTCATACGGCCGCCACACTATATCCATCGCGTTTAATGTGATGATGATGGCATAAACGTTTCAATATAATTTGGTAACACACTGTTGGTATAGGCGTGTTGGCAGTGCTTTAGCGTCTATTCTTAGCCTAAAAGGGATAAAGGGATCACCCATGTACGTCCTGGAACTCGAGGGCGGCAAAAATGGAATCAGTAGGCTTTGACAATCGGCTTTGACATTCAATGTACTATACTGTACCTGTCAGCTAACGAGGACGCAGCTGTAAGTTATTTATAAGGTTTATAAAAGGGACCTATTGAAAGTTAGACCAATTCAAATGTTACTCCAGTCGCATTGAATTTGCAAAATCAATCGGACAAAACTAAGTTGAAATGGCTAAAATATTGGCTGCTGCACAAACTAGTTCCCAGTGTATGGATTACCAGTCTTGACTTGGATAATTAATGAAAGTTTCGCCAAGTTCAGCCAAGCGTTTGGCCAGTGAAAGCTCGGAACAACAGCAATGCAATCAGAAGCAGTGCAAATATTTTGAATAGCACGTTTTAAATACGGGCGTCTTTTATTTTAGTCCACCGTTGTTCGGAAATATAAATTAAGCTTATTCCTTTATAGCCTCGATATTGGGTTAATGTCTCTCCGCTGATCACAACGTAATGTTCTGGCGTACTTTGTTAAGCCAACATGAACTGAATTGAACTCAAAGCTTCGCGGCAATTCGGAACCAGAAGTACTTATTAGAATTTAATAGCAGTGGAGACATGTCAACGGATTCGTTAATAAAGTGTCCTTTAACCGGAGGATTTATTGACCCGGAGCAGTTTACTAATAAATAAGCGAGTAGCGTCCGCAGGGGCAGGCGGCAGGCGGAGTGCGTTTCTCAAGCGGTCAATTGATTAAACGAAGCAATTAAACAATCAGTCCTCAATGGCAGCGGCGATTGTCGCAAATGAGTGCGGGTTCGACATCTGCGTGCTCCACGACGTTCGTTAGCTCTATGTATCACACCATAAACATTATATTTATACGTTCATGTGTCGTCGTACATTTTGTAGAGAAGCTCCAAAAACACTCGTTGTAAACTAAGTTTCAGTCTCTAATTAATGTTACTGCCCTCAAAGTTAATTTGATGATTCAAAATACCGCTCGCCGTAGCAATCTATTGAATGAATTCCTGTAAATACATAGGTATATCGTCTAGACATGATTTAATTTCTTGTGAAGTGGATTATTTGTGATTCTTTTCGATTATTATTTTATTTATTTATTTATTATTTGCATAACGAATATTATTCCATCAAATGAAAATAACAATCTGTTTGTTTTCTGGTTCTGACAAAAACAAGAACAAACGAACCTGTGCCTGTCTAATATTCGGTGTTATTAAAGGCAATATTTGTTAACCCCTCCACAAAGAAACGATCAAACTAAAGTAGTTATTGCCCACGATCACGATATGACATAGTTCCTTTATGTAAAACGTCTCATTTTATTCCGGAGCCCCTTTCCGGGCGTGTGACACGTTACATTTGTATTGCAATAAACAAGTCGCAGGATAACTTTATAGAGCTATGAATCGTGGCTCTCTGGGTAGCGGGTAGCTGTAGCGAATTATTCTAAAATTAAACTGTATTTATTGGAGGACAGTTTGGCGAAACAGTTCGAAACGACTGTGACATCCGGGCCGATCAAAGTGATCGAGAACGGGCGTCGAGTCGGCGTTTTATTGCGCGCCCGACGCGGACGCGGCCTGTGTACGCTGTGCGACTGTGCGTAGTGTACGTACAGAACACACCTCCGCCGCCATGCCGGATAATTGACTCCGCTCAGCCAGCCATATGAATGGTAATGCCAAATTTAGGTGCAATCCCCGCGATCGCGTGCTGTTCTACGTAAATTGAACCTACAAAGTTGACGATCATAATATAAATTCAAAAATGTTAAAGTCGTTGTAAATATTGTAGCAGTTAATGCAAACAAGCTGTGTTGGGTTTAAAGATGGCTATTATGCATAAATTGTGTGGCGTGCCTTGTTAGCATCCTTTCGCTACTTATTCACAAAGGCGAGATAAGAGCATGTAGCTTGCATTATACTTTCACACTCTGTGTTTTTGTAACGCTATCGATTAATTAATTCTGTCACAAATGACACTAAGTGGGTACTTCAACTAAAAGAGATGCTGTCGCATTTATCTTGATTAGCTAATTATGCTGACACAAAATAGTAATTTAGTAAACAAAATAAGCGTTCCAGTTTTTTTAAATTTACGACTGAATTCATGAAATTAATTCCTTATAAATATTTAAAAATTCAAATTACGTGAAACTCCTTACGGGATTTTATTTGAAAATTTTTTTTCGTTAGTTAATTACAATAACCATAAATTAACAAGGCTGATGTCAGTGGTGACGAGCGTGTCTGTGAACAAGTGGCTAGTACGCCGTATACACACACACGGGGTCATTTGTAACAGAGGTCACGTTGTCGCCGCGACAAGTTTTCCATATGTTCGGGGCCGATGTTATAACAGTTAATCCCTGGGCGGCCGGGGCCCGCGCGGGGCCACATGTCACCGGCCCGTTAAACTCGACACCCTAACAAAAAATAATTACTTCACCATACAGCTCCACAGTCCACAACTCGTTCAATTTGTGTTTAATCTCCTTAAAGCGCGACGGACGTAATGAAATTAAAAAGTCACGAATAAACGAACTAAACAACCCCTATGGGACGAATGGGTTTGTTAGCACTTATTGTTAGACGCGATCGGAGATAACAAGGAATGGCTGTGTGATCATGCGTGAGAGTGGGGCAATTACAGTCTAGCTCTACTATAGTATAAGGTATAGTTAAAAAATAAACAACTAAATTCCAAAAAAAAAAACAATTTGTAATGTCTTTTTTTTAAGATAGTATTCTTTAAAAAAATAAGCGTTTTTATTTTTCACTTTTTTGTATCTTCAAACACTGAAGCTAACTCAAAAACCACTAATCAGAACTTGACCAAATTTATATGGGACACCTCGGTAAGTAGGTACTTAAACTCTTTCAAACCAGGAGATTTTTTCAAATCAGAGATTAAAAGACGGAGTTTTGAGGTAACCAACATAAAAATAACAAATGAAATGAGAACCTCCTCTTTTTGGAGTTGGTTAAAATCTGTAAATATGAATGGTTGGAAGGAGCTATGAATGCTATTATGATACTACGTATATTAGATGAGGAACTCGATCATGCGCAGTTGAAATAAAATTGTTTATAGAGCCGAAATCCATTGTTGGCAGAATACAATTAATTGATACTATGAGGCGATCAGTGGCTCGCTGTAATGTACGGGAACTCGAAGTCGAAATTATATTAGCTTTTGCCTGCGACTTCGTCCGCATAAATGTCGGTTATCGCGGACGTAGACCAAGTCGCGGGATAAAAAGTAGCCTATATCCTTTCTTGGGGTTCTAACTTACCCCGTACCAAATTTCATCAACATTGGTTAAGTGGTTTAGTTGTGATCGCGTAACAGATAGACAGAGTTATTTTCGCATTTATTATATTAAGTACTAGCTTCTGCCGCGCGACTTCGTCCGCGTCAAATTTTTGCTCTCCTGACTCTTCCTGTCGTATTGCATTGCCTACCAGTTTTCGAACATTTTTCATCGCTGTTCCGCTCCTTTTGATTGTAGCGTAATGTTATATAGCCTCAACTACTCAACACAAAAATATTTTTCAATTCGGACCGGTCGTTTCTGAGATTAGCGCGTTCAACCAAACAAACAAACTCTTCAGCTTTATAATAATATACATATATAGTTATATAGTATATAGGATAGATAGATAATATTACAAGCTTTAGCCCTGGATTTCGTCCACGTTGAATTCGAATTTTGCCATAGAAACAACATTCTAGTTTCAAAGACTTCGTCATAAATATTCTGGACGAAGAGTAAACCTATGTCCATCTCCAGGTCCGAGGTTAACTCTTGATCATACATTATTTGCTACAAAATACGTACAAGTACTTTTTACTACTTTAAAATCAACGCACGATTTATACTATCTAAATACAAACCATTATTTCGTGGATATTAGTGTGGGTTACACTTTTACTTCGTTTTTAACTTACTCTGTCACACTCAATTGTAATGTGTAACTGTTTTATGTCCGAATAAAGTAAACTATAAACTAAAATAAATTATTTTAATGTTATATCAAACATCTATATTTATGCCTTCTATGTATCTTGCTAGCTTCTGTTCCATTTTCGAGTCGCACAGAATTTTAGGCTACTTAGTATGCAAGAGAGTGCTCTTAAACTTATGCTCTATACAAACTTACTGGGCACGTCAAGTTAAATAAGAAACTATCACATCTCCATTGTCTTTGTTGGCTCAGCTTTTAACTCTTAAGAGAGTATTTCCGTATGAGGTGTAGTGATTATCGTCAGGTTTCTTCGTTATGTCGAAGATTAGGCTCGGATTAGGTCGAGAGGCGGTGGTGTTAGCCAGAAAAGGTTCTAACGATCTCCCGGCGTGTAAGGAGGCTGAGTATCACATGTTAACTGGCACTCTTCTGGTAATTGGTCGTTGCACGTATCGTAATGCACGTGTCGAGGTGTTTACCTGCATACTAGGACTTTATAGAGGTAGTGTAGTATGTGTTTAAATATGTCTCGTGGTTAGTGGAATGAATACAAAAGGTGCCTTTCTCTTACAGAGGGAATCTAGATACAAGGCAGTATGTCAAGTTCGCAAAAGAAAAGGAAAACCATTAATTTTACAGAAAATAAAGATGGTATCAGCTCTTGAAGATATGATTTAAGATAATCAGCTTATAATGTTCTCACTGCTGGGACATAAGCCTTCTCTTTTCGAGAGAGAATGAGCTGCAAACTATCACGTGGGCTCAGTGTGAGTTGTTAGATGTCACATGTCTTTAAATTTTAGGTTCTAGAACATGCCGGTTTCTCACCGTGTTTTCCTTCAACGTTTTGAGAACAGTAGTTAAGAAATTAATGAAGTGAATGAGTACATTAATTAATGGACATGATTTAATTAACTTCTATTCAAATGAAAACTCTGTGAAGTCTCAAATATTTTCTTGACAAAGTCTGCACATCCTTTAAACCGAACTTAATTCCATTTCATATTTGTTTTGTTTTTGCTCTCATGTCACATTGGGCGCTTATCAGGTTGCCAAGATTATCCATGTAATGTAGTTTTTGTTCAAAATAATGTGATTGCCAGCCTATTGTGGTGATTATACTAAAGTCCTTTTACAGCGTCTGATTGTAGGTGTTGTTAACAGAGGCACTGAGTTTACGAGCTCATGCGGTTAACGAATTAGCACGAACCTGAGCCATAAGTCTAAGCTAACTGCAAATGGAACTATAATGATTATTATAAGTGGGTGCTGGATCGTTTGAAGTTAAGTACATGCAAATACATACAAGGACAAAACGTACCTTCTTAACTCAGGTACCAGGTGGCAAGTTTAGCCTACTAAAGACATCCGCTTCCCTCATTTGACTTTTATAACTTTCACGACAATGTAAAACTTGTCCTTTACTCATTAAACAGCGATCTAAATACAATTAACACAATTAAAGTAAGTATTGTACACGATAAACTTACAAGTACAAGCTATTTAATTATTCGTCGTATTGAGTGAAAACTGAAGTATATATAGATAAGATGGCACACTATTGTCGATTATACCCACATCCCTCTTGGGAAACGTTTCGAAAGTTTAATAGAGTCAGCATTGAGTTCATGTCCTTTGCACAAGTCTCCTTTATGTACCCTATGTTAGTTTACAGAGAGAAATTTCCATTACCTATAGACATTTTGTTGAAAAGAGGAACCCCGCGCGGCCGTGTCTTGTGTTCGGGCCGAATATTTTCGCCGCCCGACCGTGAAATGGTTGCGGGCGCAGTTTTTATCATATTTACTCTAATTTAGACTGATAATATTGACCGTATTTTCGGCGCTTAATGTCGGGCTGGTGCTGAAATATTTTTTTAAATAAAATTACTAGTTTATTTGTTGGTACGTGTAATTATGAGGGGCACTGATGGCCTTAATTGTTCATAGCGGTTGGTCGGCTCGCGCTTGATAATGGTAAAAAGAGCAAAAATAAACACGTTGAAAAAGCTTCACTCGTGGCGCTGGTATTTTATGTCTGTTGTCACCCCAAATTCCTTGCCTGCTCGAGAGTTTTTTGCCCTGAAGTGGGAGTGTAACTGGCTGCTATGATTCCCAAAGTACAAATGATGAAAGAAATAAAATTATTTTCAATAAAATTCTAGCCTGCATTCAGAGTACTGGAAAATAGTAACTTCAAAGGAGGTTATTAATTATAACATCTGGTCGTTGGTTCTCGGAAGTCTTGAGGCGGTTGTGGTGAGGGTGGTCGTGGAGTACCGAGCGTGCTCGACGGTCGGCCACCGTCTGCACATCGTCTTATTTTAATAATGACACTATTCAATAAAATATAGTTGACGTCGATGAATTTTCTATATACTGAAATAGCGAAGCAGATTTTTTAACTTTCATGAAAAAGGCACCAATTAGTGTTTGATCGGCTGTTTTGTCGATAATAATGTCATCGATAAACTGTGAGGTAACGTTGGGGAAATGATTTGAGGATTATTGGGTCTATCGTAGGTTAGAACTTATTTATTTTTACATTTTTTATGAGTTTATTGTTAGCGCGGGGAGCAAGTAAAAGAGTGGACTATATTATAGGGGCAATAGATTAATGCCAATCTTACAATAAATATAAACTTTCCCGTACAGCAATAAATAAGGTTAGGAAGGAGTATCGTCCTTCGCGGTGGTTTCCGTGGAATCTTAGGGACTCTACGTTAAAACAGTTTGCATTGAATATTTAGGTAGCGGCGATACGGTATTTGGGTAGTTGGGTACAGTGTACAGTTGGAAGCCGTGCACAGTGGGCTATTCCGGTTGGTGGCGGTGGCAGGAACGCCGACTGTCGCTGGCGCGGCGGGGCGGCGGCGCTGCGGTCGCCCCGGCCGTCTGTACGCCTTAAATTCCTAAATCGGGGGAGCGAACAAAAATAACATAACGAGTCGAGCTTGTAATAACATTTGTCCTAATATATTACTATTGTGACGGCTCACAGCGTGCCGGATTTATATACTACCGTGCGAACCGTCACCTTATTATTTATTAATATTAATGCCGGCTGTCTGCACCCAAATTATTTTTCATTAGATATGCGAGCTAGAAGACTTTCCCTGTGTTTAACACGTTAATATTGTGTGTAAGCAAATCTTTTGATGCGCGGATTTTTCTTCGTTAATTTGCTTGATGTTTTGTGTCTTGATATGTGCGGAGTTTACGTCGAGGCGACGCTCAGGCATACGTTTTAATATAAAAGAAAACAAAGTCACGTAAGACATTATTGCTTGCGATCATACGAATGTCGCAGAATGAGTGCCTAATAAAGAGAACAATTTTATTATATTGTATTATCCGGCTGCGAGGTAAACGGAAGTATCTACATTGTATTCGCATTCGTTTCAGTTGTAAATCTTATAAGTTGGATGTCTAGTAGAAATATGTACGAGTTGCTTGCTATATATTATGTAGACTTCTGCTACATTCATTATAGGAGTACGCTCTCTGAGCAAACTTCAATTTCATGGATCTAGAATTGTAACTTCATATCACCTAATCTTGCCATTCGATGTGTTAATGATGTTTTTAGAGTTCCGTACCCAAAGGGTGCCAATGAGACCCTATAATTCGTCCGTCCGTCCGTCCATCACAGAGAGCTGTATCTCATGAACCGTAATAGGTCGAAAGTTGCAATTTTCAGAGTGTCTATTTCTATTGTCTCTATAACAGCACTTAATGATGATAAAATAAAGTAAAATGAAAGGAAACTCCATAAAAGAAACGTGTTTTTAGCGTTGTGGTCCCGAACCATTCGTGTGCGTGTCCAACTCGCTCATGGCCGTTTTTTTGGAACAAATGTTGTCATGGGTTAAGTCATTATCGTAATTATGTAATTACGTACTTGGTAGAGGCTCGACCCCTATTAGGTACATGACTTAACCCTAACTGACGACGATAAATAGGTGTACCTTCAGGCAACCCTTTGGCATTATGTTATGGTCAATTACTTAAGTCTTTTCACAACTTGCTAAGCGTTGTAAGCAGAGAGACGCACATTACCTAAAGTGCGTCTCGAAAAAAGAACTGAATTTCACCTACTACCTAGCTAGTAGGTGAAATTCAGTTCTTTTTTTATATCAACCGTTAGACTGAGCAGTTACGCTTGCCACGGTCGGTCCGTAAATGGGTGACCATCTTTACATATCAAACCTCTGCATTGCTCGGAAAGCACGTAAGCCGTTGGTCCCTCGTGGAGGCGATCGGCGGCGGCGACCTCTCGCGTCCGGCCCTGGTGCGAGCCATGGTACGGAGCGAGAGGGAATGGGAAGCCGTCACCTCCTTCTGCGAAGCAGTAATGCTCGCGAAGGAGGAGGCGGGGCGCGTGAGGGAGTGGCAGTCTCTGCGCCCTCACGTCCCTAGCCGCCGCAGGAGGAGACGCCCCGGGCGTCGGGAGTCAATAGCGGACTCCCGGCCACCGTAGGCACGAGCTTGCGGGTGGCGAGCAATGGGTAGCTCGCCGCCCGGTAAGGACCAAGCTCGGGTCGACGGCGCGCAGTGTTCCACGCGCGCCTCAAAGAGATGTCAGCAGCAGTGTAGGGGTCTACTAGGACCGATGCCTGCCAGGGTCGCGTGATTGTTCGAAAGAGATACCGTGACCCTGGCACATGGGCATCTGATGGAACACGGGTGGGTTTTAGTCAGTAAAAGTCTGACACGCCCTCCCGCTCCGCCCAGAGCGGGAGAAGTCATTTGATGATTTCCCATCCTGAAAAAAAAAAAAGCCGTTGGTCCCGGCAGTCATTCGTAGATCTTTGACAGTCGTTACGGGTCCTCGGAAGCCTGAAAGTCGGATCCATAGTTTTACCAAGATGTATCGTATTACCCAGTTACTAGAGTACAGTCAGATAGGCAGTTACTTCAGGTAGATTGTAGAATATTGGTACTCAGCTGTATCCGTTCAAACTGAAAGTTTACCCCAACATAGTTGGGAAATCGCTAGGCAGATAATGGTAGGATTTAACCATTAACACTTACCACATCTATTTTAGAAGACAGCTACATACACTTGCTTCCAAAAACATCGACCCATCCCGTGCTACATTTGAGAGACGGTTGCTCAGAAATCTTATAAAATACAATTTGTTATAATATAATAATGCGTGAAACTAGATATGGTAGAGTTTATTTGCATATAGGTGCACTTTATTGTGACAAAAGCAATATTTTTGCCAAAATCGAGCCGATTCTTCAGAATTGCGTCATTGGCGAAAGTCACAAAGGAAGACCAGGCACAAAGTCCGGCCGTTGAACGTGAGGTCCTACACTTCGGATCGGCACTGGTAACGTTACTAAGAATTTTCATTTGCTATACTCAACTGCACGTCACAGGCACCAATGAACTTCGAAAACCGCCTCTACTGCTTCGGTATAAAGTAAAGTTGTCAACGTCAAATTAATCCCATGTACGTGCAGTTGACTGTCTAGGAATCTTGGTCCACAAGTCGGTCGTACAGTTTAGCTACACTCGGCGACATAGCAAGCCGTACAGGTCCAGTTTTAGCTGACCTCGCATTGTATAGGCTTTAAGTACAATGAGGAATCAGTTTATACTGGGACATTTATTGCTTGGGCTGTGGCCGTGTGTGCATAGGTCTAAATATCGCCAAAGGTTAATTTAAATTGTATAGACGTTGTATTACTGGATGCGAAAAGCACAGGGTCGAGGTGGGATGCTTAAGAGAGACCTACATAAGTAGGTCCGTTTGTAAGTTTTCCTGCTGAAATGCCTTTGTATATATAATGTGTATCTATTCATACACGAAATATTTTAAGAGGTACACCTGTAGGTGGTAAAGAAGCTACAGCTACGATTTTTTTTTTTTCTAAATGCATTTTTTTCAAAATTTAATATTTATAAATTATTTGACGCACATAAGAAATACTGGCTCCTTCTTATTTTTACGGCCCGAGATACTGCGGCCATGCTCGTGACGTCCGGTCGCCGCCCTCGCAGCGTCAGGCGGGCCATTAATAGAATTTGAAGTAAAGGTTTTATGCAAGTCGTCTCAAACAGTTTTAAAATTATAATAATTACGAAAATTCAAAAACGCTTAGATAAAAAAAATATTTTTGCTTCTATAGCTTCTTTACCACCTACAGGTGTACCTCTTAAAATATTTCGTGTATGAATAGATACACCTTATACAACATTAATTTTTGTTTATGCGAAACCCGAAACACGGGTCTAGTATTTTTATGTAAAGAATCTATGAAAAATATCTCAAAACTGTATCATTAATAATCACAAAGTTATAAGCTTGATAAGTTACCTGGTTGTCCACGCAAAAACATATGCAGATCACCACAAACAGCTAGTGTACGTACCATCTCCGTGTAATGGACGTTTGAATACGAGAAAGACATGATAATTTTAAAATCGAAACAAAACACTAAGGCCCGCGACTTGGAAGCGTAATTAAATATTTTTGGTACAAAATATAACATGGTGTAAAAATTATTGGAATCGATTCAGTTACTGATTCTGAACAAACTATATTCAGGTTTCGCATATACTAAAAATAATCTTGTATATAAATATCAGTCCAATGAATATCTCTGTCTACTTTATCACAGTGACCTTCAGGCAGGATCATACATTCAGCTGCTAGGCATCCACTGCTGGACATTTCCCTACCCCTAGTAACGCCACTTTGACTACCACTAGCGATTCAATGATTTTACAGTGTCGAGAATTTTGAAATTCCGGCGGTCTTCATCACGTCATCGATTCATCTTGTGAAAGGCCTTTCAACGCCTACAGATAGGATTTGTTTGTAATTAGTTCATGAACTAAGAATAAATAGCAAAAGTAACTAGATCGGTTTGGTAAAAACAAACCATTTTAGAATCCAAAACTTCAAATGCATTAACGCTTACTAGTAAATAAAATCAACGATTGGTTTTAGCACCGCAAGCGTCAATAAATTGAAAAAAGAATACAAAAAAACCGTCATCATGGCGGCACACATGGTGTCACAAAATGGCGCCCCAGTGTTTAACAAAGTGACATGTTCTTTACGCACTATAAATATAAAATGCGAGGTTAATCTAGGTTTAACATTTTGCGGTTACCACTCGCAGCTTTATTTTTGCTCACTTTTTAGTTTATTGGTGGTATCACATGAAGCTTCAGATCAGTTTACACTGGAAATTCATAGCTTCACATGAAGCTATGAATTTCCAGTGTAAACTGATCTCAAATTTTATGGGATTTCCGTATAATGAGAGGTCAGCTTACACTGGCAATGTAAATCTTGATATGTCGCCGTGTGTACGTATAACCTTTGTGGAACATAATGCACATATTAATATTTATTTTAATATAACTTGCCTATAGGAAAATACAGTTTTTGATAGTCGTTACGGGTTGTCAGAACCCCGATAGTCTGACAATCAGACTCATCAAGAGCATCGTGATGATCATTAGCTATAATTTTCCCACTGCTGGGACACAGGCCTCCTCTCGGTGAGAGGGAGTGGGCCATAATCCACCACGCGGGCCCAGTGCGGGTTGGTAGATGTTACATGCCTTCGAATTTTTGGTTCTAATGCATGCCGGTTTCCTCACGATGTTTTCCTTCACCGTTTTGAGAGCAGTGGTGATGAAATAATTTACACAAAGTAAAGCGCCTGCTTGAGTTCGAACTCACGACCTACTACTCGTAAGTCGGGGCCGTTACCACTGGGCCACCACTGCTCACTGGGCCGCCACTGCTCGTAGAGCATCGTATTACCCAGTAACTGGGTTGTGTTACAGTAACCTGATTGATGACTTATGTGAAAATACTAATATGGCTCACCTAATGCCAGATTTCTTGGTAATAAGTATAAAAGTAGGCAGTAAGCATTTACCCTCTGACACTTCTAAGGCCCGTAATACTGCATCTCTCTCAAGACTCAAATCCACATTAATATTATAAATGCAAAAGTAACTCTGTCTGTCTGTCTGTCTCGCTTTCCTGCTAAAACTACTGAACCGATTTAAATGAAATTTGGTGCACAGATAGTTTAGAGCCTGCGAAAGGACATAGGCTACTTTTTATCCCGGTAGTATGTTCCTGCGGGATAATTTCCGACCTCCACGCGGGCGAAGCCGCTGGCAAAAGCAAAATCAATGAATAATTCAAATCTCAGTTATTATGAATAAATACTAAAATAATTTGTAATCATCTAATCTAATTGACAATTTATGCTTTTAGCTTATTGTTACATTAGTTAAAAGACGTACTTTTATATATTTGTTTTAACTTTGTTTTAGTAACCTTTATTTTACACTTTTGCTGTACAGGGTCCGTATTCTTTTGTAGGTACAACTTGTAGATAAAAATTACAAAGGGCTTCAACCTAGATAAGGTTGAAGCCCTTTGTAATTTTTTACAATATGGAATACAATAAATAAATAAATATAAATAGTTTCTATAATGGCTCTAGCCATTTGATTGGTTGAAACTCATTTTAAGTGGGTAATGCTTGAGTGAGGTTCTGTAATACGGGACTAAAAATCTCTTCTAATTATTTGCAAACAAAACAGGTTGTAGGAAGACTCTGCAGTCAACTAAACTTTAACTAAACAGAACAAACTACAAATACCTAAATAAGTTCTAAACCATTGTATTAAAAAGTTGCCGCCTACGCGCTTAAAAGTTTCAGAACACCAAACTACAAAAATGTTTGGGTTGACAAACTTTGGCTCAAATATTTGACCCAGCCCTCACTCTTGTGATTTAGCTGTGATAGGCTACCTATGTCAACATCAGTCTTCCTAGATTCTAATTAAAGTTAATGTAAATGTATGTATGTGTTGTAATCGTTGTAATAAATAAATAATAATTATCAAAAGTTAAATTGGAACGACTGCTATATAATTATTACTGTATACAAAATAAGTACTAGGCTAAACGAACCAATATCTTTAAGTCCGATCATAAAACTCTAAGACTGTGGCAAAAAATAATTATGACTTACCTAAATAAGGGGATTAAATATAACTAGTGATCGCCCATTGGTCGAAATTCGACCGCACTTCATTTGAATAGAAATACATTATTAAATGAAAAAAAAAAATATAATAATAAATATAAAAAAATAATCTTACTAATATTATAAATGCGAAAGTTTGTATGTATGGATGTGTGGATGTGTGGATGTTTGTTACTCTTTCACGCAGAAACTACTGAATGGATTTGGATGAAATTTGGAACACAGTTAGTTTATAACCTGGATTAACACATAGGCTACTTTTTATCCCGGTAGTACGTTCCCGCGGGATATTTTCTGACCTCCACGTGGGCGAAGCCGCTGGCAAAAGCTAGTATGGTTATATTTGACATTCAGTAACACTATAGACACTGTACTATTGTGGAGAGGGTTCGCTGGCGGGATGGTGATGGCTAGGACCAGGCCAGGCCAGGCAGGTTTAATGAGTAAAGAATACTTCTTCAGGACTCTCTTCTTTATTTTCTTAATACTTCTTAACTGCTGGATATGGAATGAATTATCATAGAAAGCTCTGTTTTTATAGAATTTTTCCCTATTATTTTTAATTAATTATGACAGTTCAAAATGTCATAATTATAACACGAAGTGTCGTGTGCAAACTGTAGAGGTTGTATGCCTCACGATTGTACAGGCTGGTTATACAAAACTTAGTGAAGTTTTGTATGGGAAACTTACTAATGCCATACTTGACACTCCCCATAAAACCACAGATTTGGACCATAAACAAAAGTATATCTATGCATGTGTGTATTAAATACACGGTAGTGAATAGTAGTGTGTGTAACGTGTTATTTATTGAAAATAATGTATTTTTACGCATAATTTTAAAAAAATATTAGCAT
The DNA here is from genome assembly GCA_932294355.1 of Aporophyla lueneburgensis. NCBI lineage: Eukaryota > Metazoa > Arthropoda > Insecta > Lepidoptera > Noctuidae > Aporophyla > Aporophyla lueneburgensis. Next base: position 10,077,935 of record OW028746.1, on the reverse strand, counting down.
TCGTCACTTCTTCTCTGTATAAACTATAAGTGTGCGAAATTTCATACTTCTCCGTCCGGCCAATTTTCGTAAAAAGGGATCCAAAGTTTTCGCTTCACGTATTAATATATAGATGACCACCATAAAATGCTTTGATACCCTAAGTTCTTTTACTAAAAATAGATACTTAACACCAGAAAAATAAAGTCTAAAATTACAATAGTACTAGTTATTTTAGTCACGACTGCACTTCAAATTGTATTCGAACACCAAATGTAGTAAATGATCACCAAATCTTAATAATTGGGTATACTACGTGTGCTCGACAAATGAATGTGCGAATAGCACTTGTGCGACAAAACTGTACTGCGACTCACAATAGTTTTGAATGCACGCTTGTGCGACACACTCGAACTCACATAGTACACTAGGTTAGGTTAGGTTAAAACTGTGACCTTCTACGCACGAGCCGAGCGAGCGAAGCGAGCGGTGCTGCGGCAGCAGCCGGCGAGTGCTAAAAACGACTAGATTCAGTGTGTCGCACAAGCGTGCATTCGAACTATGGTGAGTCGCAATAATTTGGTGTTCATTAACTATTTTTGGGTTAACAATGATTTTTTTTGGAGTTAGTTTGCTCAAATAGGATAGCAAGATGTAAAAACTTTGGTTATAATTTTACATTGGATTTTGGTTTAATTTTGGTGATCATTTACTACTTTTGGATTAACAATGATTTATTTGGAGTAATTTTGCTTAAATAGGCTAACAAGATGTTAAAACTTTGGTTATAATTTTACATTAAAATGCGGGTTTAATTTTGGTGATGATGTACTATTTTTGTCTGTTATATGTTACTATATCTGGTGGTAAGTTAAACATAAGCCCTAAATAAGTAGTACGCAAGTGATAGTAAAGGTACAGGTACTGAAAAGGTTGTATGCAAAACTCGACCTTATGCTGCACAGGGTGGCCATAAGATAACTTTAGTTGCATTCGAACATTCGTTCATTCAGATCTAGCCCGTCCCTTACTGCCCTCTTCCAGCGATGCCCTAAGCCGAGGTCAGTACCCCACAAAAACTTAAAATTAGAACGACTAAACTTTAAGGGCGGGTGCCCTTAGTGTTTAGCTTAGTCGTTCTAGTTTTTAGTGTTTAAGCCCTGGCTGGAGGTTTTAATTTATTAAGATAGCCACAAGCAAGTTCGACTGAGTAGCCAAGAACCTCATAGGTTAGCCTGATAGACGCCATTCACAAAAAACAAAACATGGGTTTTTTGTTTCGAGATTATGATAGGCGCGTGGATGTAAACACGTAGGTAAGCGTGGAATACACGTCATTTTAATGTTAGATATCCGTGTATTACCTAATTCTGATACGTCCACAAATACAATACAAAAGAATTAATACATTATATGTACTACTAGTGATCTTGGTGAAGTAATAACAGACGCATGGATCGATATGGATAAACTACGCTTGCCGTGGTTGATCGGTGAGCATCTTTACGTACCGAGACCTGTCTATGTATCGGGAAGTACGTTAACCCGTTGGTCCCGCTTAATACTAGTGTAGCGATAGTGGATCTTTGACAGTCAACGTTACGGTTCGCTAGAAGCGCGAAAATATGACAACCAGTCATCCGTATCGTATTACCCAGCAAAACTGAGTTGTGGTGGTCAGATCGGCTGTCGCTTCATGTGACATACTGGTATTCAGCTACATCCTATTAGACTGGAAGCCAACCGAACATAGTTGGAAAATTAGGCTGGTGATGACTACATTACAGTAGTTTTGTCGGTATATACTCCAACCAACGTAATAAAATAGATTTTTTGTTCAAAGACCCAGCACTTTTATTTAGCTATACATAATGAAATATTAAATACATAAATTCATTTTATATTGAACCTAAATGACCGTGGTTTGGAAACAAAACCAATTGATATTAAATTATAATTTTGAATCTATTAATAACGTGTGCTGAACATAGGTAATTAATTATCCTGATGCATAGGTAACAGCTGTTTTGTTGTTAAAAGCCGTTCTGATCGCATGCAATTAATATATTCAATTCTGTGCTACATTCAAGCATCAAGTTCAATTAATTAGTTTAGAATATACTAACTTATAATACATAACACTAAGCCCACGAATTCATCCGCGTGACCAACAGGAACTGTGCATTTTTTCGGGATAAAAAATAGCCTATGTTACTTGGTAATAATGTAGCTTGTTTCGGATATTAACCGGAACAAAAAGACACACAAATATTTAAAAAAAATGTCTGTAATAATTATCGTATATACTTTAATAGGCACTTAGTAGAAAGCTGTTATTTTGACATTACAAATTGATACTTCGATTTTTTTTATTTGTATAGCTTCAGCAGAACACACAGAGGCAGGAATCGCTAGGGCAAGCGTTGGCGCTGTGTTGTGAACAATGCTCTTTTGAGCAGTGACCTTCCGGTGGAATAAAATATTAGATATCAATTTTAATATTTTAGACTGTTATTTTAATATGGCTTTTAGTGGATATAGTAAATACGACTAAAGGCTGAGGCCCGTATTACAGAACGTCACTCAATACTCAAGGATTACTTAAAACTAAATTCTAGCCATTGGATTGGCTGAAATTGGTTTAAGTAGTGCTCGATTGGGTGTCGTAAAAGGCGACTAAGGGACATACTAGAGAATGGGCAGCAGCGTTCTCTATGCATTTTACCACCATACTGCGATCGCCAACCCGCCTGCCAAGCGTGGCGATTATGGCAAAGCCCCCTAAACTGGGGGAGGCCTAAGTCCAGCAGTGGACGTCTTACGACTGAAATGATGATGATGATGAGTGCTCGATTATTGACTGGCGTTCTGTAATACGGGACTAAAATTTCCAGTTCTGGTATTCTTTTTTTTCCTAGGAAAATATCAGGTTTATTATAACTGCGGTGCTTTGAAGACCCTGTGTTTTTACCTTATTTTTGCGGATAGGAAATCATTAAATGACGTCTCCTGCTCTGGGCAGAGCGGGAGGGTGTGTCAGACTTTTACTGACTAAAACCCACCCGTGCACCTTCAGTTGCCTATGACAGGGCCTCGGTTACTCTTTCGAACAAATCCGCGACTCTGGCAGGCATCGGGCTCACCAGACCTCTTCAATTTATCTGACATGTCTTTGTGGCGCGCGTGGAATACAACGCGTCGTCGTCGAACCGAGCTTGGTCGTTACCGGGCGCCGAGCTATCCATTGCTCGCCGCCCGCAAACCTGCGCCTGCGGGGGCGGGAAGTCTGCTATGTTTTCACCTAGTGGACGTGTACAAGGATGTAATAAAACTGCAGCGGGTTTTTTACACGCACTGGATTTTAAACGCACTGCTATGCGTCGAGAGTTGAAATTCGAACAGTAAAGCACACTATTCGATTTTCGAGATGTACTCTGTTGGTCTCGAATGCTCAGTTCAAACCGAGAGTTAAAATACTAGTGCGCGTAAAAATTCCTGCGTGATTTTATTACGGCCGTGTGAACGTCAACTTATTGAAATATGAGACGGATAACACCACGCCTTGATTCACCAAAGGTTTTGATAGAAGTAGACCAAACATTATGTAAGATGGCAATTATGTTTTAGTCCCATGCAATCGCGGGCGAACCTATTGCCATCAACCAGACATAAAACCAGACTTCGGGCTGTTAGAACCTAATAATACTTTGCTCGACGTGGCTATTGAATACAAGACCTCAAGCTCAACAGAAGCAACCTACATAACTAGCGACATCTACTCCAACGAGGCAGTTAGAGAGAATGAGAGTTCCAGTAACACTTACCCATTTATTTTTACGTAATTTATTAAAGATAATAAATAACTAAGCCAATATTCCACCATCATTAGGCTTTTCCGACCAGCGCATGTCTCTGAATAAATTAGATCGTTTATCAAGAATCGAAGCGTCTTATAACAGCTCTATTTTATTTAGATAGGATTCGTAAATAATTAAGATGAGATGGTACTATATCGCGCCCCATCGCCCCATCGCTCTAGACATGTAAATACTTACTATTTGATTTGCTTCTTATTGTTTCCTGCTTTAGAGTAATAGACAACGGGTAGTATTTAACTGATCGTCTATAAAACAATTGACACTTTTTAAATTAATGAACTTCTGAAAAGTTTTTCTGCATCTCATAATGGACGTTTTTTTTTAAGTAATTGAGCCTTTTATTTTCGGGCCTTTTCTCACTATTCATCGCAGTATCTAGTCGGGTTACGTTAGGTTAAATCTGTGACCAACTGCGCACGAGCCGAGCGAGCGGAGCGAGCGATGCCGCGGCAGCAGTCATCAGCGGAGTGAGACCTCTAAAGTTCAATAAAGTCAGTTCCAAGTTGGTCATAGTTATTTGGTTATGTCCCGTGTGGTGCCGGATGTAAAGAATAGCATCACCCCATTTCTTCCCGTGGGTTGGGTGTCGTAAAAAGCGACTAAGGGACTTAGTAGAGAATGGGCAGCAGCGTTCTCTATGCATTTTACCACCATACTGCGATCACCAACCCGTCTGCCAAGCGTGGTGATTATGGCAAAGCCCTCCAAATTGGGGGAGGCCTATGTCCAGCAGTGGACGTCTCACAGCTGAAATAATGATGATGATGATGATTTGGTTATTTTGTATTTTAGATCCCTAAAATACAAATTATTTGAAGTTCACAAAAAGAGGCGCAGTCATTATACTAGAGGTTCAATTAAATTCATGCCGTAGGTATGAATTTGTTAGGTATTTAATATGATTGGTATTTAGGTAACGGAAACAATATGTACAACAAAATATATTTCATGTAGGTAAGTAACAGGTTCCAAGAAGCGAAACCTCTATCAATAAAATAAACAAACGAATTTATATGGAATACAATCACAATAGAAGATGGTTTATGAATTATAAAGAACCCATACAATATTTTTATGGATATTTTTCAGAATATTGCCATTTATTAGATATACATACATCGCGGAATATTGTTTCTTACATATTAATTTATCTTTCTCGTGTAGGTATTTTTTTAACCTTTACTAGCTGTGTCCACAGGGATTTGCCTGCGTGGGATTCGAAGATTATCCCCCGGGAACGTGATACCGAAATAAAGTAGCCTATGTTACTCCTTATTATATCAGCTATCTGCCACTGAAAGTTCAAAATCGGTCTAATAATTTCGATGATCAGCCGGAACAAGCAAATAGACAGACAAAAAAAATATGTGCCAAGTACCGTATAATGTATATTTCTTGGTATTGTATTGTCGTTTTGAAATTGCAAATAGACACTTCAATTTTATTTATTTGTTTAGATGTACAGATTCATAAACAGACTCAATAAATTATGTAAACACTACTATGTTAAGGAAACTGAGACGAACGTATTCAATAAGGAAAAGCCTTAAAAGTCTTATGTAGGAATATAGAAATTCAATTCCGCATTGAATAAAAATAGTAGGTAGGTAATACTTACGTTCTTTAACTTCTTGAACGATTTATAAGAGTCAAACAGGGAGAAAATGGATTACCGCGGTGCTACGGCTCCATTGGCGGCGCTTTCTCAGGCCAAACGGATATGGAAAATGTGCCACATGCTTCAGGACATTTGTTCCGTCCCGTTTGATTTGTTTACTCTATGCGCCTACGTTTCTAGACGTGAACAGAGTGAGAACTGTCAGTTGTCAGTTTGACTTTGACACTTGACACTTGGGTTTTGATCTTGGAAAAATGCCCCGTCGCCGTTTGGATGTCGCGACGCGTTTGTTGTAAATTAATCCCTTTAAACCGATCGTTTTGTTGGAGAATTAGTTGTGATCCTATTGTTTGATTGTAAATAACCCCAATTTGACGAGATAATACGGGTTGAGTTTGGACATATTTGTTTGTTGGAATTGATTTGGAGGTTAAGTGACGCTATTGGAAAACGCGTGTTGGAGACCGCATGCCTCGTGGTAGCAGGCCTATTGGAGCGGTGTTTGCGGTGAATGGTATCCTGGAGAAACTCATAACGTCACTACACAATACAATATATACTCATTTACATACATAAATCCAGGTAGGCTCCAGAGCACGTGTTCCTCAACCATGAGGTGAGTATTTGAATATATTATTGATAAGCTCCGCGCGGCGGACAAGTTCGCTACGTCACTCTTGACCCAGGGCCCATCATACCTTCCACTGCGCTATTCAAATCCTATGGTGAGCCCTTGGCTTGGCGTCGAACAACATTAGTACCCGGTTTTTGCATATGTGGTAATCCAGTTTGTGTTTCTGATTTATCTAGAACCCTACCTATATTATCTATATTGTACAAAGTTGACGTAGGGTTTCGATTTGCTGAATAATTAATTCACCTGACTGTTTTATTTTATTTTTAATCGATGAAAAATTAAGTAGTACTTACATACATACAATTTATTTATGTATGACACGTTGTCACCATACATACCTACCTTTTTACTAAGTGATTATTCCTTTTTTATTGAAAATTGTATACTTAGTAATGGGTTCCATTTAAAATTTATAACCATGGCCACCTTAAGTACCCATAGAAAAAAAAACATTATAAACATAAAAATTAAACCGACGAAAAAAGAAATCGAAAGGCAAAAATAATCTTTTGGTCTAAGCTCCTAAATTAATGTAAATTACGCATTTTGGCGCCAAACAAACATAATGGCGCCAAGTAAAGTAAAGGCAGCTGGATTGATCTTCGTTCGTTTTTTTTTTGTTTGGCGCCGATAAAAAATTAGTAATTTATTTTTCAGAATTAGTTTAAATTAGGTTTATTTTTTGCTTTTCAGTTTATTTTATCGTCGGTAATTTTTTTGTTTTGAAAAAGATTTTGGATTGATGAATTGACCTGCTGAACTGACCTTGATGGAAAGCGATGCAGCAACGAGCGAGCACGAAACGCCTGTTCGCTCTTGTTTTGTTACCTTCAATTAATTAATTTCCCTGTACGTAAACTTGTTGAGGCACTGACAACGTAACGCTATGTTTCTCACAATACAGTTATTTAAGACATTGCTATAATTTCTCTAGATTAGTGAAATACATAGTTACTACTTCAGTTCAATTTAAACTTTAAATCTTAATTAAGTTTGAGACAAAAAACCGGCCAAGTGTGAGTCGGACTCGCGCACCGAGGGTTCCGTACAAACCTGTAGGTATTTTCGGTTTAAAAATATATATATTTTTTAATTTTTATATTTCAGTTGATTGAATGTAAGGTAAATTGCGGTTTACGATTTATGACGTTTTAAAAAAAAACTACTCACGCGATCTCGTTCAAACCAATTTTCGTTGGTAGTTTGCATGGTAATGTACATCATATATTTTTTTTAGTTTTGTCATTCTCTTATTTTAGAAGTTACGGGGGGGGGGGGGGGGACACACATTTTACCACTTTGGAAGTGTCTCTCGCGCAAACTATTCAGTTTAGAAAAAAATGATAATAGAAACCTCATTACCATTTTTGAAGACCTATTCATAGATACCCCACACGTATGGGTTTGATGAAAAAAAACATTTTTGAGTTTCAGTTCTATGTATGGGGAACCCCAAAATTTATTGTTTTTTTTCTATTTTAGTGTGAAAATCTTAATGCGGTTCACAGAATACACCTACTTACCAAGTTTCAACAGCATAGCTCTTATAGTTTCGGAATAAAATGGCTGTGACATACGGACGGACAGACTAGAGATGTGCCGAGTCAGGCTGACTCGAGTACTGACTCGAGTACCTAGTAAGTACTCACATACTCGAGTACTCAAAATATAGGATTCAAATCCACAGTACTCGGATACAGGACTCGAGTACTTACAGTATTCGAATACCAAGTCACGTATTTTAATCGCAATCTTGTACCTCCACGCATAAAGTCGAACTTTGCATGCTTACGATTCGCCAAATTCGCGTAGCTTACTGAGTGAAGCTAGTCACGACTTCACGAGTGTCGCGCGTGACTCGACGTTCACAGCAATCAAGTATGAACCTGTTTAATGTTTACGTTTCTTAACAGCTGGCCGGTATCAGAAAGTTATTAGATTGTTTTCATATTTCTACTTAGTTTATTAGTTATTGATTTGTTATTGAATTGTGCTGCATCGTTTTCCTTCCGGGACTTGTGAATAATTGTGTGTGTAAGATGGCACCGAAAAAGAAATCGGAAGTGTGGAACTTTTTCACTATTCTAGAAGATAAAAAAGTGGAGTGTAAAGAATGCAAAAAAACGTTTGTGGACTTCGGGAACACTACAAATTTATTGAAACATTTGAAAAAGATACATCCATTGATATATACAGTGTCCATAGAAAAAACCGGTAAGCAAAATGAAAATGAATGCTTAGAAGATACTTCTGATTTGGAGTCATTAGCATCGGCGTCGTCGTCTGCTAGTCAATCACAAACAAATGATGGCTATGAAATGGACCAACCTACGAGAAATCGTAAAAGACAGCTACAGATGACATTTTTGTCAAAAAATGCTATTCAGGTCACCTCAAAGAGTATAGACCGGGAGCTAGTAAATATGATTTGTGTGGATTTGCAGCCTCTTTCTATAGTGGAAAATGCAGGCTTTCAGAAATATACTCAGGAACTTAATCCAAACTACTGCCTTCCTTCAAGAAAAATTCTGTCGGAAAAGTTACTGTCACAACAATATGATCTATCAAAAAGAGCACTAATTGATAAGGTACAACAAGTAGATTACTTAGCATGCACAACTGACATATGGACATCAGACAGCAATAAGTCTTTCTTAACTTTAACAATACATTACATATATCAAGGCACAGCAGAATCTCGAGTACTTACTACGAAGGAGATTGCAGAGTCACATACGTCGGAAAATATAGCGGCTTTAATACGCCATATACTTGAAGCAGATTGGAATTTTTTTAACAAAGTTGTATGTATTACCACAGACAATGCTAGTAATATGAAGAAGGCTGTAGTGGAAATTTTGCAGAAGCGACATCATCCATGCGTAGCTCATACTTTGAATTTGGCAGTTACTGATTGCTTTAAGGACAATGAGAAATTATCGCTTTTGACAGAAAAATGCCGAGATATCGTTACTTATTTCAAACGAAGTAACATTGCGTCTTACCAGCTTAAAATAATGCAAGAGCAGATGAATAAAGAAAAACTAAAGCTGCTTCAAGACGTCAAAACGCGATGGAACTCCACCTACATTATGCTCGAGAGATTAGAAACGGTTAAGGTACCACTAACGGCGGCATTGTCATCCTTGACTTCTCCTCCAGACAATTTGACTACAGAAGAATGGAATGTTTTACACGAATGCGTGATTGTTTTAAAGCCAATCGAACAATTAACAACCATACTATCAGGCCAAGATTATCCAACATTGTCGAGTGTTATCCCACTTATTCGAGGAGTACAAACATCTTTACGGAATTGTATTTTATTGACTGATACCGCGATAATATTGAAAAATAAGCTCACAGAAACAATTGACAGACGTTTGGGGTGCTATGAAATTAATAAAACTGCCGCTAAGGCAACGTTTTTAGACCCGAGGTTCAAAAAGGCTGGATTCGGAGTAGAAAGGAACGCTGATAATGCTCAGAATTGGATTGTTGAAGAATTAATATATCATGAGACTTCTCAAACACCCTCTTCAAACCTGGGGCTATCTGTACATTCAAACAATCAGCAACCTAATGAAACACCTGTAAATAATGAATCTAACAGTTTATGGAGTTTTTTGGATAAAAAAGTACAAGAGCAGGTGAGTATGGCAACACCAAATTCTGACGCAATCATAAAAGTGAAACAATATGTTGAACTTCCTTACTTGGATCGAAATATGGATCCATGTAAGTTTTGGGAGGCCAGAAAAATTATTTATAAGGGCTTGCACAAAATGTCTCAAAAATATTTATGCATTCCTGCAACATCTGTACCATCAGAACGTGCTTTTTCGACGGCAGGACTTTTATGTAATCAGCGCAGAAATAGATTAGAATCTGAAAAAGTTGACCAAATATTATTTTTGAATAGTCATCATAGAAATAAGAAATAAGAGGCCGCAGTCTGTTCCTTTATACGCGACTGCAAGTTTTAATTCATCACACAAAATGAGAACTGAATAATAATCGTGTTTTGTGAGCTAGAAATAAATAATTAGACAGTATTGCTAGGCTCTTTGAAAATGAAAAAATTATGCCAGTTTTTGTATTTCTATAAATATTCGTTTTTTGTTCGGAATTATAGTTAAGTTACCGAAGAAGTTGAAAGTTGATGTTTACGTTTGTAAGAAGATAATATTTTTATGTTGACTTTATTTAATTACTTTTACTTCTAGTTTTATTGAAGAATAGTCCATTCATGGTGGGTTGTGAAGGTGGGATAAAGTGTTGCCATTTAGGGTATCACTTCTTTAATACAAATTATGAATCATAAAAAATAAAATGTTACCAAAGAAGTACGATGTTTACGTTGGTAGGTAAAGATTATATTCTTGTGTTGATTTTATAACAATGTTTACTTAAAATTTTGTTGAAGAATACTCTATTTAATGTTTAAAGCGACATAAATAGTTGATCCTATATTTTTAAATGTTTATTATTGTTTTCCAAACAAGGATTTTTGTTGTGTTTATTTGTTGATTTCTGAGTAAAAAAATACGTTTGTTTCGCTTTAATTGTTTCTAAAAATGACAGTGTGTTCACTATTAATTCCAAATTCCTACTAAGATTGAATTTTCTTACTAAATGACTCAATAAAAGTACATAATATTTAATTAATAAATGCAAAGTTTACTGTCAGAGTACTAAATAAAAAAAAGACTGATTATATTGATGACTGATAAGATTAAAAAGACTGATTATACCATAATAATGTTATTATTTACTTACTGTCCTATCGTCATATAATACTTATGAACCGAAAGCAAGCTTTCGAGAACAAATAAAAAAGTACTCGAGTCTACCAAAGTACTCGAATACTCATGCTGGTACTCGAGTACCTATCCGAGTTCCGTGACTCGAATCCTGATTCGATTCCTTTTTCAACGAGTACCAAAATACTCGAATACCAAAAATAGCCGACTCGGCACATCACTAGGACAGACAGACAGACAGACAGATATGACGAATCTATAAGGGTTCCGTTTTTTGCCATTTGGCAACGGAACCCTAAAAAGAATTATCATTCATCCATAATCAGCCTATAATGTTCCCACTGCAGGGACAGCCCTCCTACCTGTGAGAGGAAGTGGGCCGCAATCCACCACGCGAGCCCACTGCGGGTTGGTAGATTTCACACGTCTTCGAATGTTTGGTTCTAGGAAATGCCGCTTTCCTCACGATATTTTCCTTCACCGTTTTGAGAGCAAAGGTGATGAAATAATTTACACAAAGTAAACTGCCTGTCTGCGTTCGAACCTACGACCTATCTAGTCGCGGCCGTTATCACTGGAACAGTGCTCAATAACAATTTAATTATTACTGTCTAATTAAACTAGTTATCGAAACACCGAAGTCTAAAACTTATATTTTCTCAAATCAAAAATCTTCATCCAACTTCTGTCTTATAAAATGTCTGATTATAAAACTCCCAGAACGTCAAAACAATCCCGGTGTATTCCGCTGCGATAGGAGATAGATAATAAATTAAAAGGGACGACTGGACGATGAGTAATGAGCCCTGTTGAACATAAATTTGTATTGTCGTAACTTATTTGATCCCGTGCCAGTTTTGACGGTGAAATCCCCCCTTTTAGTAGATTGGCAACAATCAGTTATGAATGAGGAAGATGCACATGTCATCAGGTTGGGGACAGCTTCTACTCTAACCAGATACTGCTGAATTCCATTTTTTTTTTACTCGGAGCGACTGCCTATCTGACCTCTACAATTCAGTTACCGGGTAATACGAAACCTCTTAGGAAGACTGGTTGTCAGACTTTTGGGGTACAGACTACCCATAATGACTTTAAAAGATCTGCGCATGACAGCCGGGACCAACGTGTTAACGTTCTTACCGAGGGATGGAGGGGGCTCGATATCCACGGTCCACGAACAGATCGCGGCAACGAGCGACCCACTTTTTTGTTTGTGGGAAATCATCAAATGACGTCTCCCGCTCTGGGGCGGGAGGGCGTGCCAAACTTTTACTGACTAAAACCCACCCGTGTTCTTTCAGTTGCCTATATGGCAGGGCCACGGTAGCTCTTTCGAACATATCTCGCGACCCTGGCAGGAACGATCGACCCATGTGGATGTTATTATTTAGCCAGGAGACCCATTTATCTATTACTAGCTTCTGCCCGCGACTTCGTCCGCGTTAAATTTCTTGTTCCCCTGACCCTTCCCGTCGCGTCGAATCGCAAACCCATCCCCATTTTTGCAACATTTTTCATTACTGCTCCACTCCTCTTAGTTATAGCGTGATGTTATATAGCCTATAGCCGTCCTCGATAAATAGGCTATCCAACACAAAAAGAATTTTTCAATTCGGACCAGTAGTTCCTGAGATTAGTGCGTTCAATCAAAGAAAGAAACAAACAAACAAACTCTTTTTTTTTTTTTTTTTTTTTTTTTCAGGATGGGAAATCATCCAATGACTTCTCCCGCTCTGGGCAGAGCGGGAGGGCGTGTCAGACTTTTACTGACTAAAACCCACCCGTGTTCCATCAGTTGCCCATGTGCCAGGGTCACGGTATCTCTTTCGAACAATCACGCGACCCCGGCAGGCATCGGTCCTAGTAGACCCCTACACTGCTGCTGACATCTCTTTGAGGCGCGCGTGGAACACTCGCGCCGTCGACCCGAGCTTGGTCCTTACCGGGCGGCGAGCTACCCATTGCTCGCCACCCGCAAGCTCGCGCCTACGGTGGCCGGGAGTCCGCTATTGACTCCCGACGCCCGGGGCGTCTCCTCCTGCGGCGGCTAGGGACGTGAGGGCGCAGAGACTGCCACTCCCTCACGCGCCCCGCCTCCTCCTTCGCGAGCATTACTGCTTTGCAGAAGGAGGTGACGGCTTCCCATTCCCTCTCGCTCCGTACCATGGCTCGCACCAGGGCCGGACGCGAGAGGTCGCCGCCGCCAATCGCCTCCACGAGAACAAACAAACTCTTCAGCTTTATAATATTACTAGCTTTTGCCCGCGGCTTCGCCCGCGTGGATGTCGGAAATTAACGCAGGAGGACGCACTACCGCGGTACGAACGTGTTAATCCAGATTATATGTATAGGTAATATACCACACTGTGTGCTATTATCGATCCAGATCCATTCAGCCATTTTTGCGTGATTGAGAAACAAACAGCCAATCATACATATTTTCACATTTATAATAGTAGTAGTAAGTAGGATTATAATTCATACTACTTCGGATTCATAGTTTTTGAGAATATCATGTGTGTTGGTGTTCTTAAAATAAAATTAATAAGTATTCAGAGTAAGAAGACTACGACATAGGGCTTGGTTTAGTTGAATATACGTCTTCCTGGTTTTTCTTAACGCTCCTATTTTACCTATACAATCATTAACCAAATCAATCATTTCAAGTCAATCATTTACCAGACACCGAACATAGTTATAGGAATAGTACTTTTGCCAGTGGCTTGGCCCGTATACCTGTCGGAAAATATAGCCCAAGAACCTACTACCGGGATAAAGTGGTATCCTAGGTGTTACGTATCCATGGTATAAAACATCTTTGTGCCAAATTCGATCTAAATCCGTTTGGCCGTCTTTGCATCATTGAGAAACAAACATCTAAATATCTAAGCCATTTCGCGGTCTCTTATTTGGAATAATACTATTAAGTTAATTTTGAGTGTAACGAACACACATGATATTCGCATTTACTATGAAGCCAAAATAATATGAATTACAATCCTACTTATCCTGTACCTACTACCCGGCTGCCAACGGACGGACGGGACGGACACGTACGGCCCGCAGCCTGTCTGCCCCCACTTTTTAAATCTCTGATATCTTCTAAGATATTCATTTAAATTAAATGCTGTAAAAGGCTATATTGATCTATATTAAATGCACAATATATTTAAAGTACTTAATTGGATAAGGATTAATGCTGTATTGCTTAAAATCGGTTCGTAAATAAGCCGTTACTTCTCGTAAAAATAAAAGGATAAGAAATGGTTATTGTGGGTTATCCCTAAGTGATAGACATATACCATCGCGGACATTTTTGTAGACTTTTTTAAGGTATACAATACTGTAGTACATTATTTTGATCTATTTCGTAGGGTTCAGCCAGCGTTCGCAATGTAAGAGAAAAAAAAATAAGTTTATTTATGACATCACATTAGAAACCTCTAAAATTATCAGCGTTTCTTTACTATATTATGCATGTTATATACATATAAACCATCCTCTTGAATCACTCTATCTATTAAAAAACTTGCATCAAATTCCGTTGCGTAGTTTTAAAGATCTAAGCATACATAGGGACAGACAGACAGCGGGAAGTGACTTTATTTTATAATATGTAATGATGTAATGATGATAGTATAGATAATATACATGCATGTATGGAGTTGTGGAGTAGTATTGAATTACAGTGGGTTTAATTGTATCTACTGCGCTTCCCGGTTGAGCTCAGTGTAATTAAGATTGCAGGGCAATTGTAACAAATTATACAATGGACGTGTATATAGAGTTACTCACATTCATGCTAGTATGTGTAGGTAAATCAAATCAATTGAATTGAAACGGTCGTTGAAATCTTCGTTATCATTTTTACTGATTTCAAAAATGAGGAAGTATTTTTTTATACGTGTGTTTCACGATATCTCCGTCAATTGTGAATGTATTTCGATTTTTTTTTTTTGAAAAAAATAATGTTGCCTCCCATTTACAGGTTTTTTTTTTATTTCTGTCGTGAATCAAAGATTTTCCTAGTTTTTCAAAGTCTGATCAAATATCTGATTAGTAAATTTCACATAAGCTGCTATGATTGATTCATAAAAACAACAAAAGCTCATCAAACCACGTGCTAACAGATTTTACAAAAGACTGAAAATATTTTCAGATTCGTAAAAAATATAATTTTCAGTCAGAGTCTCAGAATATAAATAGCAGTCCACTTCTGGACATTGGCTCCTCTCAAGTAGAATGACAAAATCCGATTCTCCCCCTTCCGAATCTTAGCTGTCCCAGCTGCCTTTTAATTCATCGGAGAATCTATACTGGGGGCTGAGGATCCCACGCCGCTCTTGCTAGGTACATCACACATCTGTGATAATACAACATATTATGGAAGCTTCGTCATAACTTCTTACAAACTTTTTCAGGGCACTTGTGTCTGTAATTCGGGTTATTTACCCGTTGTATGTGATATCGTCGGAAGTCGTACGGATGCCATGTTTACTCCAGTGACCGCAACGACACGTTAACTGCGCACGCGCCGGCCTATGTTATTATTATTTATTTTTACACGCCTGCTCAACGTTTGCGCAGTTTTCTTTTGAAGACCACCCGAAAGCGTTTTTAGTTATTCGCTTATTGAAATATGGAATTTATGTGTATGTAATGTTGAAAGCTAGCAAATAGTTGCCCTTTGTAGCCGTAGTGGAAGATTTTCGGTTTACAGAACTTTGTATCTTCGTCATTTCAGCCGAAAGCCGTCCACTGGTGAACATGAGCCTCTCCTAAAAAGGAGGGACGGAGCCTTCTATAATCGCCACACTTGGCAGGCGGATTGGTGATATCAGTATGGTGGTAAAACACAGAGAGAACGCTGCTGCCCGTTCTAGTAAGTTCCTTAGTAGCCTTTTAGGCCACCCACGGGTAGAAATGGGATGGTACTATTTTTACCTCCGGCACCATGGACAGATTTACTCTCATAGACATGATTTGATATCTTTTCTCTAATATTGTGAATCAAGGTTATTTTATTTCTGCCAGGACCGCGAGATTTTTTCGAAAGAGATACCGTGGCCCTGACATATGGGCAACTGAAGGATCACGGGTGGGTTTTAGTCAATAAAAGTCTGATACGCCCTTCTGCTCCACCCTAGAGCGGAAGACGTCACAAAAAGAAAAAAATGTATTATGCTTTAGATTACCCACCTAACCTAATTTTAATGGAGTTTCTTGGAGTGTCTTGTCATAGTCATGGAGCTTCTTGCTGGCTCTTCTCCGCACAAAACGACCAACCAACGCCAACCACAATAAAAATCTACGCTCATCGCACAATCGTCTTCTTCAGTGTCCCACTCATCGCACAGACTTCATTCACTCTTCTTTCTTTGTCCAGTCTGTCTCTCTGTGGAATGCGCTCCCCCAGGAAATCAGGATGGCAACCAACCGATTGACCTTCAAAGTTAAAGTTCGCGAGCACATTCGCAAGAAGTTGGCAGTTTCATCACAACGGTAATGTTTCGTCATTGTTTGTCTCATTTGTTTTAGTAAATTCGATTAATTATGTATATGTATGTATGTTGTTTTTATATTTATATATAGTTAGGTATATGTATTATATTTATGATTTAAATAAGTTATACGTTTATTTTTGAATATCTTCAATTTCATTGCACCTACCACTGTTTGTCTCTGCATCACACAAAGGTTGACTGGTAGAAAATGCCTATGGCATTAAGTCCGCCTCTGTACATAATATGTGCTTAAAGTGTTAAATAAATAAAACGACCAGTTCTGTAACCGTACACACCGAGCTTCTGTCGTTTCATAAGTGTTCATGTAGATTTATGTGAAAATATTTTGATTTGATTTGCCAAACCTGACTACTTTTCTTAGTGGTAGACCCCTGAACTTGCACCAAATAGAGCTAAACTATTATATTTGAACCTGGTTTAATATACTGTTTCCGGCATTGAAGTTTGAGTCGGTAGCACCAGTTTGCTTGCCAAATAAACTTGCTGAAACCGATGTACTGCGGAAACAAACTTGAAAGTTTACTGGATATTTTACGGGTGATTAATTTTGTGTCACACTTACACCTACAGATCTGCAGTAAAGTAGGTGTATCGTTTAGAATGCACCGTTTGTGTAAAAATATTTTGGGCATTTAAGATTTTTTAGTCTTTGGACCATCAACATCAGCACGTCTACTGAAAGACGTCTACTGCTGGAATTAGGCCTACACTAAAAGGAGGGTGTCGCAATTTTTGTAAAGAGTGAGTGTGGAGTTTTTTCCCGTTATTCTCCATACGAAACTACTTTTTAAGAGGCGACTAGAATCAGTTCTATTGAATGTAAGTTTTGACGTTCAAAAGTGCTTTTTATATAAATTATGCCTATTTGAAATAAATGCTGTGATTTTGATTTTGACGCCACGCTTGGACGGGGGTTGGCGATCGTAGTATGGTGGTACATACAGTTTATAGAGAACGCCCATTTTCTAGTAAGTCCCTTAAACGCTTTCTACGACACCCACGGGAAGAAATGGGATCTTGCCATTCCTTACGTAGGTACGGCACCACTCGGACACACATAACGACACGTATTTGGACTGTTATGTTTTTATTTTAACAATTTGCTGTGAACATAATAATGCAGAAAACTACACAGGTACCTACTCGTGACACTGCTGCTTTTCAAATTAAATACGGCTCATAAATTATTTTGACACGTAAAGTAACAAACTGATGAGGTCAAATTCAAGATATCAATACACACACATCTTCCTGGTTTTATCGAGTGGCATAAATAAAATATCTGTTATTCTGTGTTTTTTCCTCAAATTAACTTTGTTGACTCGCCCCTCAATACACAACAATAGGTTCTTTTGAATGAAAAGGAAAATAAAGCCATTTTCACAAATAATTGGTTAGGTTACGACGTCACGAATTCATGTTACTATACTATTATGTACATAATGTATATGAAGCATGTACCACCCTTGGCTCATTCACTTGTTTTGTGTGTAAACAGAACACAGTCGGTTTTAAATTACTTCAAAACATGACCCTCTTCGTATAGATTAAAGCTTCATTTCAGCATTACGTTTAATCTCGTTAAAACACAGTTCTCGTTACGATGTCACGTAAATATTTACTATCTAAGCATTCGTTCAGGCAAAAAATTGTCTTTGTATGCTCATAAATACTGAGTTAATTGAAACGCCTCGTTAATCGTTGCGAGTCGCTCGTAGATTACCGACAGGAGAGCGAGCATTAACATTTTTACATTTGCTATGCATCTCTCCAAACGTTCACATAAACCAAAAAGAAACAGTTCCGAAGTGTACGTAATACCTTCCGGCACATTGACTCCAGGGTAATTAAATACTGGAGAACGAACTCCGAACTGTACATTGAAAAATTGAGGAAAAATTTGTCACCCTCAAAGATTGTTCGTTCGCATTGAGTTGCTAAAGTTCACGATCGAGCACTGCTAACTTTTTGTCGACTCAGAGTGGACTTTCTTGAACGATCTTCAATAACTCCAAAGAGGGAGATATTATCGAGGATTTATTAATGTCACGGTTATTTATTGCGACTTATAACGTTATCAAACTATAATCAGTATCAATGTATTTTCTGGTGTACAATAAAGCATATATAAATCAGTTATTTAAAAAACGAAGTGTTGTTACAAAGTCTTGAGAAAAAGGCTTTGGCTGGAATTTGTAAAGGTTATAAAACAAGATTTCATGTGAAATACATTTTCGATACGAGATTTTCTAGAATTCCATCAAATCATACGAAGTGGTTAAACACGAAATCCTTGGCAAAATTTAGTATGTACCTACTTTCAACACGGAAACACCTATTGTATGTTATCGAAAATCGGTAGCTGACCTATTTCGTCCAGAACTGAACTTAAGTAGCCAAGTTTGAAAGTGGGCAAATCCTTGGGTGATGAATGCATCTGAGCCCGTGACCCCACTGCCGCCCGTCATCCGTCACGGGGCTATCGCCCGTCTGAGCCGACGTAAAAATGCTCCCCCCACTAACACTTGATTAATGTTTGAAAAAAGCCCTTAATTGGCCGACACCCGAACATTTCATTTAACTTTGCCCGTATAACAGCTGGTTAGAAGGGATCCTTCCGATTTTTACCCCATTATTACAGGTTAAGTCTTTATTTTTAGGGTTAGGTATTTTTCTTTGTTGTGTTTTTTATTTGAAAATTATGTTGAATAGTTGGTGAGATTTCGGCCATCTGTTGTTTGATCACGAATATCGACTGTTCCCTTAATTAGATACTGAATATCTATGTAACTGTTTATAGTTCCTGGTACCCCTATATTGGACAGTGATGTTGAATCCGTTGAGCACCATCTACACTTAGTTTAGTCTAATGCTATCTTTTTCTTTCTAATGAAATAAGAAAGAGATGGTCCAAAAAAAAAATTGTCATAGTTGAACAGACTGAGATTTCCTTAAATGAAACTACAACGGACTAAATTCATTATGCTTAAAATCACGCCAAATTCGAGGCAATTGAGACACATATTTATTTTGACAGTTCTAAAGCGTCACTTGTCTTTTTCTTTCGCGGTCTGTCAGTAAGAGATAACAACACTCTAATTTTAGTTTAGTCCCTGAGATACCACATTTGGTATGTAAACAATCGTTTTTTAATTGTGTCTGTAATTACGGTAATTGACCGGTTAAGGTGAGGAAGAAAAGAATCGGGAACAGTCTCTATTAATAACTACTTTTCGACCGACGAAAAAAAACGGAGGAGGTTCTCAATTCGACGCGTATTGTTTTATTTTTTTTTAACGCAAAGATCATCAAATAGATACCTTTGTTCTATTGTCGCGGAATTCTTACCCGATCCGAAACCCTAAATAAATGAGAGTTTATTTCTAGGCGCCTATAATTGAAAATATTTCTATTTTCAATCCTTTTGTTTCAAGAGCAATCAAACGAAAATAACTAATTAACAAGTGTGTGCCTTAATTTTATCATTAACTAGCTTTTGCCCGTGGCTTCACCCGCGTCTTTGTTGGAAATGTTGTTGTATTAGTTTATTTATTTATTTGCTAACATGTTAAACACTCATTAGTAGACATGCATTAAAATTTCATGACAGTATTAAGACATGCACCCGTAAAGGCATTGCAAATTTCACTTACTTATCAAAGTGTACATTATTGATTACATAATATAAAAGTAATTCTAATTATTAAAATTTATTACACAATACTAAACATTAGTCATTAATTTATAACATTTTTCATTATAAAATAAATCATTAACATCCGGTCATATATTTTAGTCATGACAGTAATATAGCATAGTGATTTATCATTTCACCTTTACGTCAAGCGTGTAATTTCTAAGTTTAAGTTTATAAGTTTCTTATCATATGCCTAAATAGTAAAAATAATGATGTTTATTTTGAAAACTAAGGACTTACTACACACAACTTCATCCCCTGTTTCATCGCTTTGGGAGTAGAATTATTAAAATGCTGACATAAGTATTAAATAATTTTTAATCCTTAGTCGAAACACAAAATTTGAAGAACCTAGCTTCAAAACTGACGGACTTTCATACAAATTTCCACCCCCTATTTCACCTCTTTACGGGAGGAGTTTCCTAAAATCCTTTCTTAGCTGACGTCTGCCAAATTACATCTTCGTAAGTACAGTAGTTTTTAAGATTTCATGATTAATCAGTAAGTGAATGAATGTATGAAAGAGTAACCTTTCGCTTTTATATATGTATAGATTTAGGTGAACTTTATTCGCTAAAAGCCTGATCTAGGCTCCGATTTGTAGGATCTGATTTTAGCTTTTGCTGTGAACTAAAAACTGAACATCCACTAAACATTGCAGATGTCATGAACCGTCACTCACTATAGGTGAACATGAAAAAGCTTTTAGTCTAAAGTAAGTTATAAGTATTCATATTTTAATTGCTAGTAATGATAGTTGTGTTGAATTAATCATTAGGATTTTTTTGAAAACTACCGAGCCTTCTTCAAACTTACATCTTCTAACCACTTTCAGGAGCTATAAGTGTCTAGCCAGGGTCGCAGAATTGTTCGAAAGAGGTACTGTGGCCCTGGCATATGGACAATTGAAGGAACACTGGTGGGTTTTAGTTAGTTAACTTCTGACACGCCCTTCCGCTCCACCCAGAGCGGGATACGTCATTCGATGATTTACCACCCATAAAAAAGGAGCTGTAAGTGTCTATATTCCACAACAATGATGACACTGACAGCTCTTGAACGCAGTTTAAATGTTCTGATGACGAAATATAGTGACGAATAATTCGCCTTAAAAGTTGGGGCGATTTTTGCCCGACTACGACGAAGCTAAAAGGAGGGTCATCATTTTGACCGGTACGTGTGTATATATATTCATCAGTTCCCTCATAACTTCTTAAATGCTTATCATAATTTGACAAATAAGTAAACATTGGAAGCGTCATGATCGACCGTTGGTAATAGGCTATGTGATTAAATCAAATAAGGCGCTCTCTAGAGGACATAAAAGCATAAACTAAAAAAAATATGCTTAGGCGAAAAGTAAGTTCAAGAATTAAAACTTGACTACTGAAAAATCACGCTCAAAAGTATTAACAAGAAAATATTCTCATATGAAAGCCGTCGTCGTAAGCCAACTCAACAATACATTCTAACAGTATTAAGCGAAACTAATGATGCTTTAGGGCAAAGTGGCATGCGATCGCAGCTTTCAGATGAGAATATTTTCTCGTTTCATACTTTTTAGTACGTGGTTTTTCAGTAGTTATTGAACAACTTTTTTTATTTATAAGTATCCCACTTATGAAATGAAAATCGCCAAACTCAAATCTTAGGTAGGTGGGAAATCATCAAATGACGTACGCTCTGGGCGGAGCGGGAGAGCGTGTCAGACTTTTACTGACTAAAACCCAACCGTGTTCCTTCAGGTCAGGACCACGGTAACTCTTTCGAATAAATCCGGGACCCTGGCAGAGCTAGCCTGGCGGACCTAAGATTACAACGAAGTTATCTGAAAATCAATAAGTACCTATATTGTGAAGTTGGTTCCAGTTCGCTTATACAAAATTTTTCGTTAAACATTTACCACAAATTTGTAAAATTCTGAGGACGCTGACGTCCAAATGAGGTTATTTGTAGGCTTTAGCCGCGGGTAAAATGGATGCTCGGCTAATCGGGGTAAATGGTAAATAAACAGGTTCGGGTTTTTCCGAGCTTTGTCGTAATCATTGTGCGGTGTAAAGCTGTAATAATTAGTTTATTCTTAACTTATTATGTTAAATTAGGCTAACAATCAATAGAGCCTAAGTCAATAGAAGAACAATATAGGAAAACAAGACTTACGCTAAGTGATGCTTTATTTTTTTACAATAACTAGGCGTCTTCATCACAAAACACCATCTAACTCTAAACCGAGCCGAACCGCGCTAAACCTTCGAAACAGTTTTTGTATGTCGAACTTTTTTCTGACCGGACCAAGTGCTTAATTTTAATCTTGATTCGTTTTAGGTTCTTACTTCAAAAATAGGCTCTTTAAAACCGTGCCGAAAGAAAAAACCTTGATCAAAATAATCAAAACCACCAGTCTTTCCATTTTAGTCTATAAACTGATCGTTGAAGTTATGGGTACTAGAAGGTATTTTTCCTCTTTTTATTCAGTCTTATAGCAACTCATCCCTGCCCAATGGCAACATGTAAGAACATCAATAAAATCGTAAAGTGCTAAGTGTCACTGTATGTTCAGTTAATGCTCTAATTGATGATGAACCTACTTTAAAATCCAATGTGTAGTTTAGAAGACGACTTTTTTTTTTTCAGGATGGGAAATCATCAAATGACTTCTCCCGCTCTGGGCGGAGCGGGAGGGCGTGTCAGACTTTTACTGACTAAAACTCACCCGTGTTCCATCAGTTGCCCATGTGCCAGGGTCACGGTATCTCTTTCGACGACTTTGTTTTAAAATATCTATTCTGTACCTTTTTTAATCGACTTACAAAAAGAAGACTCTGTATTCGTGCGTATGTATGTTTGTATGTCCGGTTTTAAATTTCCTTAAAAACTACTTATACGATGGGAAGGTTTAAGTATATAGGTAATATATAAGATTTGATGCAGATCTTCGAATATAACTCTTCAATAACTAACAGCAAACGACCCGCGATTGTTGACAGACTCATGTAAGCCTTTCTATCAGAAGTTAAAAATTATGACTTATATATCTTTATATATTTATGAGGTAGCGATTTTTGTTAAAACGAACAAACATCTGTTTGCAAAACCGCAATCTGTTAGGAATGCTTTAAAGATTTTTTCGCTACCTCACAGAACTGCCCTTTTTGACAAGAGTTTTTTTTAGTATGTCAACAAGAATATATAATAAACTACCTATAAAAATTTTGAAGACAGGAGATTTACTAGATTTTAAGAAAAAATTGCAAGTATTTTTATTAGATAAGGCTTACTATACTATGTCAGAATATTTAGATGATAACATTAGATAATTAAGTTGATAAAGTAGAATAGAGTTTAATTTAAGATTAATGTTTTTATGTAGACTATACTTAAACCTAATATTTGTACGCTTTACTAGCAGGACATAGTGATACATTTATTAATATTAAGCACCATCTTTGTTAACCTATGACCACAAATAAAAGACTTTGAGTTTGAGTTTTGAGTTTGAGTTTGCGATCGTAAGTCTATGTATTGTTTACACCATACGATACGATATTAAGGGGTAAACAGATGTACACAGTACACTCTCATTTTTTAGTTGTGGCAACAACTTAAAAGTAAATGTTACAAAAACTTTTTAACCAAAAACATAAAACTGCTAACTTCAAAAAAAGAACCCTACACAATGAAAAATATCTTTAATTTCGTATAAGGCGGTTGTATTTTTCATAATAGTAAGAAAAAATGTTCATATTACCTACATTAAATTATCGAAATCATATTAGTAAATCTGAGCGATACACTAATATGATTTCGATAATTTTCACAACCAAAAACAAAACGGCGCTAGTCAATCTAGTTAAAATAAAATGTTGCATGTATATTATTCCTAATAGGGGTGCGTCCCCTAATTTTTTCCGATATTTGATAGGCAAACATGCAACCCTTAATAGATATTTCAAAGGTCACAGACTCCCTTCTGACCGTGACCCCCATTTACTGGCGCTTGGTGGGGGACAGAAGGCACTGGCATAGAAAGACGAGTGAATGTAGGAAATAAAGTGAATGAAGTGGTACGGATGTTGGCTGCTTTTTGGGAAATCTACGCATTAAGGTGCGTCTTCCATCTACACATTAACGTTTATTTTACGGCTGGGTTATTCAAGTAATAGATAGGAAATTTTCATAATTTTAACAATGTTCACTGTCTGATCTGCCTCAATCTGTCAAAAATACCCTATTTTCTATAAATTTTTGATATGTTTTATTGTCGCCGAGATGAGACTTCGACGAGATTTTGAACGTTTTTAATTACGAGAATTGGCCTTTAGGTTAATTCTATCATATGGTAAATGTTATAAAATAAAGCTGAATTGACAAAGTAGTGTAGGTATGTATGAGTAAGTTATTCGTTAATTGAATAATTCGCCATCGAGAATAGTATAAACTGTTACAGAACAAGTAAATAATGCTACAATAGAATAGACATTGACTTGGCAAATGTAGGTTATACACAGTGAGTGACATTTATGTCACCATGCTGGCACATTTAAATTATCGTTCACTTAAGTGAAACAGACAGATTCGTGCAGGGACTACTTTATCAAGCTCAACATTCTAACAGTGCCATCCATGTCTCTATATCCTGATATTGTTAACCATGTTTGTCAAAAATTTGCAAGAAACCAATGAGCAAAAACTAGTTAGATATAGTACTCGTAGGAAAGACCTACCTTCCATGATCCAACCAAAATTGACTGTGGTTGATCATAGTCCTAGAGTGCAATCTGTCATTTTATACAACAAGTTGCCAATAGAATTTAAAAGCATGAACAGCATGACCTTATTTAAAAACAAATTAAAGACATAGTTATTGAAGAAAGGCTATTACATTGTCGATGAGTTCATTGACGACAATCGACAACCATAATTAAATGATTTGTAAAAGATGACTTACTGTGTTTATATATCTTATTTTTAAATAAATTTTTGAATTTTCTATCTTAATGCAGTGTTATTATTTAATGTTTTTGTAATTAATTTTTTGACATATATATTTTACTAGTGATATTGTTATATTTTAAATACGTGATGAATTCTAAATATGAATGCAGTGAATGTAGTATTTTTTATTATTATTTATTTTATTTGATCTATGATATACTTAATATGTTTCAACACAAAGTATTTTGTTATGAAATAAATTACTTATGACTTATGACCCACCCTGCTAAGATCGTCCCTCCACCCTAGCTTGAGTGCGTCCTACTACCTTACGTTTGCTGATTCGCGGTGTCCACTCAAGTACACGTCTAGCCCAACGGTTATATGACCGGCCCATTACCACTTGCATATTCTGTGAGCTATATCGACAACTTTGGTTATCTGCCGGATCAACTCATTCCGTATTGTACCCTTCAGAAAGAGTCTAAGCATAGCTCGTTCCATAGCTTAATATTTATTGTTAGGTGATTTATTTTAAATAATTGGAGTCATGCAGGCACTTTTGCGCAGTAAGTAGTTTGACACGTTAAGGCTCGTTCAGACTACCGCGACGCGACGTCGCGTGCGAATCGGCGATTTATATTCGTAGAACAGTTTCTATGACGGTGTCGCGGCGCGACAGGTCGCCCCTGTGTGAAGTGTCGCGCGCGTTTTCATACAAATTGTTCTACGGATATAAATCCGCGAATCGCGCGCGACCGTCGCGTCGCGCTAGTCTGCACGAACCTGTAATTGACATAATTCTGTATTGTCACGCTTAAAGGCTTATTCAGACCGGCGCGACGCGACAGCGCGACGCGATTCTTGTAGAACAATTTCCATGAAGTTCACATAAAAATTGTTCTACGAGTGTCGCGTCGCGCTGCCGCGTCGCGCTGGATTGTAGGAGGCTTAATTCTTGGGAAGACATCAGCTAGACTCTCCTACAGACTTCGATTTTGCATTACGAAAACAGCTTCTCCGAAAATATTAATACAAGGAAGTGTCAAGATATCTCATGGCGACATGGCGGGTACGATTGTCGCAACCCAGCGTTGGGCACGCCACAATTGCGGCGGTAAGTCCCCTCTTTGAGGAGTGGATAGAGAGGCGCCACGGCGTCCTCACCTTCCGCCTGACGCAGGTTCTCACCGGGCATGGTTGCTTCGGTGGGTTCCTGTTAAAGCGGGAGGATGCGCCCGGGTGTTTCCATTGTGAGGATCGTCTAGAGGACACAGTGGAGCATACGGTGGAAGTGTGCCCTGCCTGGGCGGAGCACCGCCGTGTCCTCGGGGAGGCGATCGGTGGCGGCGACCTCTCGCGTCCGGCCCTGGTGCGAGCCATGGTACGGAGCGAGAGGGCATGGGAAGCCGTCACCTCCTTCTGCGGAGCAGTAATGCTCGCAAAGGAGGAGGCGGGGCGCGTGAGGGAGTGGCAGTCTCTGCGCCCTCACGTCCCTAGCCGCCGCAGGAGGAGACGCCCCGGGCGTCGGGAGTCCATAGCGGACTCCCGGCCACCGTAGGCGCGAGCTTGCGGGTGGCGAGCAATGGGTAGCTCGCCGCCCGGTAAGGACCAGGCTCGGGTCGACGGCGCGTATTGTTCCACGCACGCCTCAAAGAGATGTCAGCTAGGGCTTTCAAATACCGGATGTTTCCAATACCGGTATCAATACCGGTATTAGAAAAGTCAATACCGTGATCACGGTATCAATACCGGTATTGAAGGAAGTTCTAATAGGACATTCATAAAATCATTAAAATACGTGTTTTTATTTTCAGATCAGTCTTTAGTGTTCTTATTTATTGAAAATTATACAATAAATATGTTTTATACATAGCATATATAAAAATTTGGTATATAGGTTGATTATTCAGGAAGGACTAGGAATTAGGAACGTATTCAAAACTTAAACTTGCTTTTTTGCAGGAAGGCATTTTACTTAGACGGTGTAAAGAAAAATGTCACATGTTAACATTATCATTCATGATTTCAGTCGAAAGACGTCCACTGTTTGACATAGGCCTCCCCCAATTTAGCGGGGATTGCCATAATCGCTACGCTTGCCAGGCGGGTTGGCGATCGTAGTATAGTGGTAAAATGCATAGAGAACGCTGCTGCCTATTCTCTAGTAAGTCCTTTTTTCGCCTCTTATGACACCCTTGAAGAAAATGGGATGGTGCTATTCTTAAGGTCCGGCACCACACGGAAAAACAAAATTAACTTAGATATCATTATTTGTGGAAATATAAGTATAGCTTGGTTAGCCAGCAGATATTTGGTGTTCACTAAAGCAACATTCTTATAAGTGTGCAATAAAAAAAGCAATCAAGACAACTAAACCAGTAACAAAATAAATCAAGCTTTAGTAAAATTTTCTGAATTTAAGACGTTTTCTTTAAAATGTATGATCGCAAAGAGTGCTTTTAATGTTGAATTAGATAGCGAATTTCTCAGCCTGATATATATTTAGCCTACGAACGTAAAACTACGCTCTGCTACAACTCTTCTAGGTACCACAGACAGTAAATACTGTTAGATGCCCATAGAAATATCTCCCGACCACCCCCAGCAGTTACGAAGAAACTCGTCTCTCTTATGATTTAAAATCACAATTCGTATTTATCCCTCTCTAATTTCTCCTGTATGGACCTGTCTTCATTTTCACAGCTTGTATTCAGTGAAGTTGAAGGTTCTTCTATCATTATATTATTATCATATTCTTGATCAGTCACTGTCTCTTTTAGCGTTTTGTGTTTCATTATTATATCTTAAACGTGCAAGTAAATTTACGATAAGATCTAGTCTTTCATATGGTGGTCACTTAGATCGTTAAGTTCATTTTTGTATATTTTGGTAATATTGGTTTTAATTAATTTATCCCGAATCCCAGTTCGTAACAATATTTATGTGGGTTTTTTGCAGCGTTTTCTTAGCATTTTATCACAATACAGCGATCACTAACCCGCCTCAAATTGGGGGAGACCTATGTCCAGCAGTAAACGTCTTTCGGCTGAAATGATGATGATGATGAGGTTTTGTGAAGGTATTGTCATCGTTAGTGAAAAAAGATTCAGGGTCGTACAAACTATGTCTGTAATACCGTAATCACGGTATTGAGGCGTCAATACCGGTATTAAAAAAGGCCAAATAAAATCCGGGATCACGGTATTACGGGATCCCGGAATACCGGTATTGAAAGCCCTAATGTCAGCAGCGCTGAAGGGGTCTGCTAGGACCGATGCCTGCCGGGATCGCGTGATTGTTCGAAAGAGATACCGTGACCCTGGCACATGGGCAACTGAAGGAACACGGGTGGGTTTTAGTCAGTAAAAGTCTGACACGCCCTCCCGCTCCGCCCAGAGCGGGAGAAGTTATTTGATGATTTCCCATCCAGAAAAAAAAAAGTGCCAAGATATTGTACTACTTCTTATAATAAGGCTTGCAGCTGTCTGTGGTTTTAAGTGAGACTACCTTGAACTATTTGACTTAGATGTGTTTACCTGAGTTGGTCAGAGAAGTCAACTCAAAAGGAAACAGTAGAAGATTTGGAAGAGACCTTTGCCCAGCAGTGGGATAACACAGGTTGATATAGGAAAAAAAAATCTTTTAAAACGACAGTCTTTTGTGAACATTATTCCCAAAATCATTTGCCCCCAAGCATTACACGTTGATAGCAGCAAACGTCCTCGCTGTCATGAAAGCAATATTAATGCTCTCAGGAATCAAACCGCATAGCGAATGAACGTGGGAACTGGGTTACTTTTAAATAGAGAACTGGCCTAAAAACTACAAAGTTTTGGCCACCTATGGGTAAAAATAGTGCTGGAGGGATGAAAATAGAAATAGACCATTGAGATTTAGTCATAATGAAGGGATTAGTAATATTAAATGTGTTTGAGCGATCAGACTAGCCTACCTTACCCATTTAAAATTTCAGACATGGCCCTTCATTGTTAGACCCTCATAAAATCCTAAAATTATAAGTAATGTAACGTCCTCGTGAAATTTTTGTCCCCGACCCGCCGCGTCAGGTCCCATTTACTGCCCGCGCTATGACTCTGTTTTCACTTTGTTTCGTTTTTGTTCAGCCCTTAAAGGTCGTAGCGTGATGTTAAATAGGCCTATCACCATTTTAGAGAATTGAACTATAAAATGCAAAAGATTTTTTCAAATCCGGCTGGTATTTTAGAGAATTGAACTATAAAATGCAAAAGATTTTTTCAAATCCGGCTGGTATTTCCAGAAAGTACCCCCTACAAACTAACTTACAAACAAACAAAGAGCACTCTATTTTTTTTTTAATAAGCCAAGCCAAGCCAAGTTCAAGATACAGAACTGGCGCGCTGGCGAGCAGCACCGTGTGTAATATATATATTAATTATTATTATTATTATTAAATATTACACGAACCATTCGGAGCCACTTTTGACCCCTCCAAACTCAAAAACAGTTTCACATAAACGTGTCAAATTTGGCAAATATAGTGAGACTTGCGAGATACATAAGTGCTCCAAATTTCATGAGCACATCTCAAATGATTATTTAGATATTAAGGTCCAAATATCGTCATTTTTTAACCGACTTCAAAAAAAGGAGGAGGTTATCAATTCGACTGTATTTTTTTTTTTTTATTTTTTTTTTTTATGTTTGTTACCTCGTAACTTTTGACTGGGTGAACCGATTTTGATGATTCTTTTTTTATTTGAAAGCTGGTGCTTCCCGAATGGTCCCATTTTAATTTGGTTTCATTCGGACAATGGGGTCCATGTGAAAACCATATAAGTCTTAAATTTTCATTACGTATTTGCGCGACAAATGAACGAATATCGCGATTAGATTAGTGCGGATTATCTACCACAACTAAAAAGTCAAAAAATAAAAACTTTTACAAAAAAAACAACCGACTTCCTTAAAAAAAACACTACAAAGTCAAAAATAACTTTAATTTCGGAAGTCGGTGGCAAAAACCTTAAATACAGAGCCTAAGACACCGACTTGCGAAATTAAAGTTATTTTTGACTTTGTAGTGTTTTTTTTAAGGAAGTCGGTTGTTTTTTTTGTAAAAGTTTTTATCACTGACTGACCTATAGATCAAAACTCTAACCCAGTTCCAGATGACCTAGAAAGTTCAAATTTAGCATGCAGATAGGTAATTAGGTGAATACAAAGGAATAAATCAGAAACTGGTAAATTTTTATCATTTTATTATAAGTTTTCACTTAGTTGATTCTATTAGGAACACATAACAAAAACCATTTGGTATTAATTTTGTTATAAATTTGTTATAAACAAGTACCTACTAATAATTTATGTACAAAAAGTAATGACATCCCATCAAAAACATAAATGTGAAATGAGAGCCAAGTTCAATTTTATGATATATATGCCTTGGTTGTTGACTTCAAC
This sequence comes from Aporophyla lueneburgensis, assembly GCA_932294355.1. Taxonomy (NCBI): domain Eukaryota; kingdom Metazoa; phylum Arthropoda; class Insecta; order Lepidoptera; family Noctuidae; genus Aporophyla; species Aporophyla lueneburgensis. The sequence continues at coordinate 10,047,455 of OW028746.1, read as the reverse complement.
GATAAAAGAAGTGAGATCTAAATGGGTGCCAAGTTCAGTAGTTAGTCCTGAAATTTATGTATAACTACATAAAATATTATATCTTCTTATAACTTAGGATAATATATTGTAGCCAAAGGTTTGACTTGGCTAGTTTTCATATACGAATTATATTATAGCCTTCGCAAGTTCTAAACCTGTTTCTTGTCGGTTCTCATTTTATTATTCCGAAAATTTGGCTTGCTGGTAGAAACCAGCCATCGAACATTATAATTCGTATATGAGAACTAGCCAAATCAGACCTTTGGTGGTTTGGTGTTGTACCGTTTTAATTAACTATAAATAAATAAATAATAAATAAATATATTATGCTAAGTTATAAGAAGAAATAATATTTTATGTAGTTATACATAAATTTCAGGACTGACCACTGAACTTGGCACCCATTTAGATCTCACTTCTTTTGTCGTTGAAGTCAACAACCAAGGCATATATATCTTAAAATTGAACTTGGCTCTCATTTCACATTTATGTTTTTGATGGGTATATATTAAACACAAGCCGTATTCCTGATAGCATTTCTGATCGGCTGAAAAAAGAACTTCCATACAAAACTTTCATCCCTTACTTAAGCCCTTTTATAAGCAGTCTGTAACATTCAGCCTGCTGGCACATGGGTCTACTCTCTGTAAGAGGGAACGGATCACGTAAATAATCTCCATAATCCACCACACGGGTCCAGTGCGGCTTGTAGATGTGACATATCTCCGATATTTTGGTCCTAGGCCACACCGATTTCCTCACGATGTTTTCCTTCACCGTTTTGAAAGCAGTGGTGATGAATTTAAATACACATAGTTAAGTTCCTGCCTGGGTTTGAACTCACGGTTCGCAAGTCATAAGTTAGGGGCCTACACTGTTCTAAATTAACTTCAAAAGGAATCAATTAAGAGCGTTAACGTGAAATCCACGGCACCAAGTTTAGGTAATTGCAGTGCTCCTTCCACTCACACAGATACGCGCATAACTGTGTGCGTAGAGTTGGTGTGCTGCCCGTCATTATAGTCAAACTAACCCAAGTTGATCCGTAATGTTTAATGATACTTACTTATTTAATCGTCAGTTGATTTTTATTTACTATTCTTATTTTTATTACATGCTTGTGAAATAAAAAGGCAATTTTGGATACGTAGTATAGTAAGTAGGTAGGTACTATTTAGGGGAGAAAAGTTAGAAATATTGTACAAATGTAAAATCCTACTACGAATAATATTATAAACACAAAGGTTTGTGAGGATGTATGGATGAATGATTTTAAATAATTTACCGTAAGAACTACTGAACGAATTTTGATGAAACTTCAATTCATATCGATTACACATCAGAATACCATACAGATCATATTTTCAAATAATAATTATAAACGCGCAAGTTTGCGAGTTTATTTATGGATGAGTAGATGTATATTTGTTACTCTTTCACAAAAAGTACTAAATGAATTTTGATTAAAAATTGCTCATTTGATAAAAAAGTACATGAAAAAATCATAATGAAGGGGGTTCATCATTTTGAAGTCGTAGGAAGTCGCGATGGTCCTCTAGGCATTTTATTAAGTATTCTAGTTTTAAAATAAAATATTTCAATATCGAAGAATTCTTTATTTATAATATTATACTTATGATATATAGCACTTGTATGTAGATTTAAATAAATGTTTTCCTTTACCGACTTTGAAAGATAACCGACACGTGTGTTCCACACATCGACAAGCTGGTTTTGGAAGACGAGGCTAAGTCCTGAAAAAAAAAAGATAGATGTAATCCCATACGTAAATATGAAATTGTAAATAAAAAAAACGTTAGTTGTGCTTTACCTTTACTTCATTTTGGATTTTAACATCTTCTGTACTCACAACAACATTATTTTCTTTACAATGCCTGAAGATAAAAAAACAGGATTTTATTTTACCCCTTTGTCTGCGTGATTAATATGTTTACTCATGTTGAATTCCAGCTTTCTAGTACTAAGGGTCTCTGAGCTAAGCCGCGGTTGGAAAGACAGACAAACTTAGCGAAACTATAAATGGTTCCTCTTTCACTACAGAACCCTAAAAACATTTTTAAAAACAAGCTTTTAGTTACATTCTCTAAAAAGAAGAAATAAAGTTTAAATTAAATCAAATCAATTAAATTATTATTATTACAATGCAAGTTAAAAAAAATCAGATGATCGACGGTTTAGTTTAAGGAAGTATTGTTTTTTGCAATTTCGAAATTGATCGTTTAGAAAAAAAAAATGTATTTGAGTAGTACAATCACCCCCTAGAAGGAAATAAATTAATAAACGAGGACCTTATATAGCAAACTTCGATCAACAAAGATAACAAATCAAGTTCTATTCAAAATATTATTTTACCCAACCTTTTAGCCCTAGCTTTAGCTAAAACCTCTTGATTGAGTCTCATCCTTTTCCTTGATAAAACTAGTTTCGTTTTTTTACTCTTATTCCCCATGGCACCTGAAACAATTTTTGTTGTTTCGAAAAACATTGTTTTCAATTATCTAAATAAAAAATAATTATTTTACTTACCAACCCAAGATCGTTATATCGCACTATAAACTCATTCGATGCCAAGGGTCGGGAGAGGTCACGCGTAGAGCACTGAGCGATACGTCCACTCTTTGAACAGCCTCGCGGCGGACTGATTTAAAATTATTACCGCGCACGGTTTTATAGTAGTTTTAAAATAATTGTAGAAAAATAATAAAACTAATTTAGTTGAAATTTTTTATTGCAAGTTTTAAAGAAGATGTTCTTCTATTAGAATAAACCTTTATTTTGTAAAATTAAATAAGATTTATTGGAAGAAATACTGAATTTAGCAACTGCTTTTTCTTGGTAATTTCACTTTGTTTATTGTTTTATTTATTATGTTAGGCGCTGAAAATCAAAAAAGTCTCTCTCAGTTTTTTGCTCAAGGATGTGAACAATTAAATATGTTTATTAGTTTGTCAATTTTATTAGTGGTTTCGGATATTTTAAGCTTCGAAATGACTACTATAAAAGGATTTTAGAAAACACTGTTTGTTTATCTGGTTAGAATTCACGAATACTTTATTAATGTAAAAAGGTTTTCAGTCAACTTTTCAGACCGAAATATTTCCAACAGTATTTAGTTATTCACACTTTCGTTAGGTACGTTTTATGAGGTGATTAAATGGTTTGAAAAGTACGCTTTTTGGGTCAAACAACCAAAATCGACGTTAACGCTCTTAAACAAAAAAAACCTTTGTGTTTACTTTCGTTACAAAAGAAACTCTTGGGGAAAACATGCTTCTATATGATTTTTTTCCAGCAATTCGTCTGTCAGTGAATTTTTATTAAATAGTTGTTTCTTGATGTTCCAGGGTGTGTACGATGATGCTGGCGCTCGGTGGGGCGGCCTGCGCTCGCGAGTGTTCGCTGCAGTGACGTGAACGGCCGCACCATGACACCGGCGCTCGCGCACCCCTGTCTGCTCCTGTTCGTGGCGATGCTTCTCACGAGAGGTCAGTGCAACTAGAAAAAAATAATTTTTTGGTACTTTGCTTAGGAATAACCCGGTGTTTCTAGATTCTGTTTTCAAATTAGTTAATATTACAAAGAAATGTTTACTGTCAAGGCTTTTAGTTGTGAATAACTTACGAAATAAATATAAATGATATTAAAATTATTAAAAAAACCTAAAACATTACGGCTTTTTAAACCAATCATCATGAAGAGGTTCAATATTTATTAAGATAGTAACATTAGATAGGAACACTTGTCATCATCCCATAGCCTATCTACTCATACAACAGTAAGTACCCATTCTTCCTCCAATTTTATGACTCGGGTGTGTACAAATGGCTGATACAGGTTTATGCTTTGTTTTTACTCCCAATTTACTAAGAATACTTGAAATAAAGGTTTATTACGTCTATTTGCGCAAATATACTCGCCCAAATCCATACTTTGAAATAATATATTATGTACTATACTTACTTTTGAAATAATAATATTATTTTCTATTGGCGAATGGAATGAAGTTTATTTATTATTGGGAGAATCGACAACTCCATAAATACGTATTACATATTTGGCACGTTTTTAGTTTTATGTAATAAAGTTACAAAAAAAAAACTTTTTAACAAAAAAATAAACCGCCGCTTTTCAGTTTTTTTCGGCGGTTTAATTTTTTGTTAAAAAGTTTTTATTTTATAATTTTTTGTGGCTATAGCCACAAAATTCTTCTTATATCTAATCTACTCATTACTACATGCTTGCAAAATCGGACTATTCTGTAAGAAGTTATGCATTACAATCAATGAGTGAACAATCAATCATCCCTTGTTTTCTTACCCTTAGGGTTGGAATTTCCTTTCCAAATTTACATGAGACCACCTTCGGGATATACCGTTTCCAATAAAAAAAAGAATTATCAAAATCGGGTCTCTCTGTAAAAAGTTATGCATGGTCATACATAAAAAAGTATACGCGTCGAATTGAGAACCTCCTCCGTTTTTTTTTCATCAGTTAAAAAGGGTCATTGCACATGCAAATAAAGTGCTTAACTTCAAAACGTGCCTACGTGATTTGCCCAAATATATTTAACTGTCTCCTATAGAAAATAATAAATTATTTAAAAGTGTCGCCTCGCTGAATTGGGTGAGTATATGCGTGTGAATCGACTAATAAACCGAAATAAACATGGCTTCCGCAAAAAATAGCAGCAAATACATTAAAATTCGTCCCATAGCCGACAAGCTTTGAACAGCGAAACTAATCGTGGATGACAGCCAGACTGACATTCGTACCTCATTGAATATTCATACAGCAAGTTCAATTTTAGTGGAGAACCAACAATACGTAATTAAATAGCTACTCAGCAGTAAAGTGCACGTAGCTAGGAGTCAGATAGTCACGCTACGAAGTAACAGAATGTAAATATAAACAAATTAGTTTACCTAATAGCGCGCACTGATCGCTTTGCACGTTGGATTCGCTACAGCTAATTTTCTAAGCAAGTTCCTTAACGGTTCTTTCTCCTCGATATAGAGAAACGAACGTATGTATGTATGTTGGTACAAATAGTTGTACACAATGTGTTCTCTGCTGAGATTACAAGACTCTGTAGGATGGGGAATGGAATATCATAATTATGTACGCACGGCAACAAATCAAGATAATCATTTCCAGTATAAGCTGACTTTGCACTGTACGAAAAATGTATACAATGCGAGCTCAGCTAAAACTGGAAATGTATTTGGTGATGTGTAGCCGTGTGTATATCATAAGTATTCAAGCAAATAACTGCAACTTAATACCAAATTAAATTTGTTTGCTCTGTTTTATTAACTGTCTTTAAAAACGGAGGAGGTTATATGTTCGTCTGGATGTATTTATTTTTATTTTGACAAAACTTTTATCGTGGCGGAAATATAAATTTGATTAACTTTGCTTGAGTAGTTTAAGAGTTAGCATCAACATACTATGATAATAGTAATAGTAATATATTTATTGGTTCATAAACGTTTTACAGTATTGAGGTGTGACACTGGATCCCGCACTAGGATACCCTGTGTCGCAGGATCCAGTCTCTTTCGACATATAATATGAGTTTTGGTATACAAAAGCAACGGTTTAGTAAGTTTCATTAAAAATACAGACTAAAAGGTAACCAAAATGATATGTGCATGTGATGAGCGTATGTACGAGTATGTGATGAGTGTTAGTGTGGATGTGAAAAATGTGTGTATATGAAGAGTGTGTGCTGTGTATGTGAAGCGTGTGTGTATGTGAAGAGTGTGTGTATGTGATAAGTGTGTGTGTGTGATATGTATGTATGATGTGACTGTTTGGAAGAGATGAGCAAGTGTTTTGAAGATGAATACTTTAACAGTTGAAAGATATAAGGTGTTCCGTTTCAGCATAGTCAAGCCCAAACAGCCACTCATGAACCTGTTTTTTGCACCCAAACTTCGTCAAGGAGTAGATGTTGAGCTTTATGTTAACCTTTTCATACAGGTATGGTCCAATAAATGAGAAGGCCTTATTACCGAATTTAAGTTTGCAGAAGACATTTAAGTACTACTAAGTACTACTATGTACAGAAAGTATTATATTTGTCTTCTGCATACATATTATAATACTTTCTGTCACTGTTGTTTATAGTTTAGTTTTGCGAATTTGCGTTCGTTTCCACACCCATGTTTGCTGCGCTTATTGATCGCTCATAATGTAATTAACGCGACAGGAAGGACGACACAGAAGTGCACTTTACGGCGCCACTTCCACAATAAGAAATCACGCCGCTGTACATTTTTTTCTCATTTTTTCCCTTTCCCACAGACAAAATATCTACTGACTTTGCTTTTATTGAAATTACCCTCTTCGTCGCGGGAAGAACGAATTAAAATCGCATTAGGAAATCCCGTTTCCGCCTAACTTTTCCAGTCTGTGCACAGAGTCCCGGTGTATCGGAATAAATGGCCCAAACTTCGTTTATTTATATAGTCTTGCTGAATATTTATGTTTTCGTTCCTAATTTTGCATTCCCGTCACTTCAAATACAAGTTTACCGAGTTGAGAAAAACTCGGCTTTGTATTTCAAGAAAAATATGGGTGGTTTGGAAGTTTATTTGAGTGTTGTTTGTGTCTGCATTTACTGTTTTATAACAATAAAATTAAAGCAGAACTTATAAACATTATTGACTCGGGTAGAACCCTGGAACTTTGGAAGTCGTAATCAAAGGATAAAGTTTGTAGAATAGCTTTCTTAGTAACATTGCTATCGTCACCGTGAAAATCTTTTCCTCGTAAACATAAAATACGGAAAGAGTACATTATATTCAAACGTTCAGAGAAATTGTGTGCGAATAATTCGCGAAACTGTTATATAACGTGATCAATAACTACCAAAACCGACAAATACTAACATCAACTGACGTGTAACGACGTCGACGTCGTTCGCCGCAAGTTCAGTCGCAGTAAAGACTGTTTATGCTCCGACACTCGTAAAATTACTAGTAAACCTACTTGTGAGAACAAGAATTTAGTGCGAGCCTAATGTGTCCCAAGTTGGTTAATATGAAAAATGCGAATGGAGTCACGCCTGTTCGTTGTTGCGCACCCAAATAGGATAATCGCGTAGTTATTGCCTATGTCGGAATAGACACTAGCCACGCCAACCGTTCGTTTATTTACATGCTATAATCCATGCCATAATTCTGTTATGTGGGAATATCTTACTGAGGCGGCACAGCGCGGCGCGACGCGGCGGGTGAACCGTGATCGATGCCCGCAGCTATATTCAATGATTGCCTTTCATAACGAAAGTCAAACACATTATTTACCTCCGACCGGTGTCTGTTCTCTTCTGTACACAGTATCGGGCAATCAACATTTGTATGATGTTATTGTGTTAAGAGTTTACTGCTTATTATCTCAAAGTTATCCAAAGCAAAAACAAAGACTTCTGAAATACAATCTGCTTAAGTTGGACCAACAATTCTGAAGATCTGTAATATTTGTGCGTTGTTATTACAATGCTTTTTTGGCGTCATATTTCCTAATGATACTTTCTTTATTCCTGGCCATTAGTACAGATATATGATAATAGCTGCAATCATCGCGAGCGCGTAATTAATTAGGGACGGTGCGATAAACAGGCTATCGAAATATTGCTTGTTTGTTTACGTGCCGGAATTCTGGCCTTTCCTGGCATGTTATTTACATTTTATATTTTATAAAATCTAATAGCGTTGTCTCGTAAAAGGCGACATTTCGTCCAGAATGCGGCAGATGGCGTCAAGGTCTAATATTTTACGGGACCTGCCGCGTTGTTGTTGACTCGTCGCGGAGCAAAGTGCCCATAACATGCACAAGCATAGTACAGCGAACGATATTCATAAGAGAGCAGGCATTTGACGCGAACCTTCACATAACATAATCCCTAGTGATTATTAACGCGAAGGGAAGAAGGTAGCGCGGGAAGTAAGGGAAGAAGGAATGTCCTCTATGGGAGTACTTGTCTTAATCTCTACATTGGTTTGTTTATTTCTTCATAAGTGTCCCAACAAGCGTATATAAGAACAGATTTTATAAAAGCAGGCAAATACAAAAAAAATTGTCTTTTCATGATAACCAACAGTTTTTCTTCAATAAATCCTATTCCTTACTATAATATTATAAAGGAAAAGTAAGTTTGTATGTTTCTCTTTCGCACTTAAACGAATGAGATGAAATTTGGCACCCAGATTGATTACGACTTGGGTAAAACTAATGTCCATATCCAGGTCATGGTCTTTTCATCCTGGATTGCAGATGAAGTTACAGGCAAGCGCTAGTATGTATATAAATACCCTTTATCAAATCAGAAATCATCACCACCTTTTCCAAAATCATCTGATCGTAGTTATGAAGATATGTCCGACCTCTTTAAATATTTCTCTAACCACAAAACACAGTACTAACGTGATCTATTACGTGAAGTGGCTGCCATAATATATAACAAGTTAATCAAATAGCTGGAACGACTAGGATATAGTTAGTTGGCGAGTGAAGTAAGTCAGTTATGCGGCGTGTAACTACCCACTACTAGGCAAATTTCAGCCATGTCTAGATCTAACTACAAGCTGGAGATTGCTCAGCAAATGAATCAATATAAATGCATGACCCACCCCACACCTGAATGGAATACCGCATTTAGAAACTTTTTTTCAAAACACTATAACGTTTGAGATTGAAAATATCTTTTGAGAAATTCTTATTGAACAGTTGAATAAAATTGTAGTTTGGTATGTTTTTGCCCAGTGCATTGATCACCATGTCTCATGTCTTTGCCCAGTGTATTGATCACCATGTCCCATGTCTTTGCCCAGTGTATTGATCACCATGTCCCATGTCTTTGCCCAGTGTATTGATCACCATGTCCCATGTCTTTGCCCAGTGTATTGATCACCATGACCCATGTCTTCCCGTGGGTGTGTTCCGTGTTGTGCCGAACGTAAAGAATAGCAACATCTCATGTCTTCCCGTGGGTGTCGTAAGAGGCAACTAAGGGACTTACTAGAGAATGGGCAGCAGCGTTCTCTATGTATTTTTAACATCATACTGCGATCGACAATCCGCCTGCCAAGCGTGGCGATTACAGCAACAGCAGTGGAAGTCTTTCAGCTGAAATGATGATGATGATGATGATTGATCACCATCATAATCTGACGACCAGTGTTATCAAGAGGTATCGTATTACCCAATATTTGGGTTGTGGAGGTCAGCTGCATCTGGTTAGACACAGACTTTAGAAATCCACCCCAATATAGTTGGGAAAAGGCTAAGCTGATGGTGTTGATGGTTCATTATCGCCATCAACCTCAATCGTCATTTGCAGCCTTGTTTTACACAAAGCTGAATATAGGTGTATTTCTTTATAGAGCCCTGGATAGTGCAGTCTTAGGCAAAGGAATGCTTAGCCCCGAGATTTGACACTGTTTTTCGACGCGCTGAGGTGCACCTTTATTGGATTCTTAATGCTCGGTTAAACACCGAGAGATGAAAATCCAGCGCGCTGATTGGTGTTATTACGTCCGTTTCGTTCGAAAGAGATACCGCGGTCCTGGCATATGGGCAAGTGAAGGAACACGGGTGGGTTTTAGTCAGTAAAAGTCTGACACGCCCTTCCGCGCCACCCAGAGCGGGAGACGTCATTTGATGTTTTGCCACCCACAAAAAAAGCCTTTGTTAAGTCATCCACATCTGACTCATCGACTGTTGGCCAACACTCTTCTACCGTAGTAATCATTCCTATAGTATTTGTTATTTATTATCTTTTATTTCCCGTTCATTAAACTGTTAATCAGTCCCATGAACTTAAAATCAAATAATTTATTGCTCTCATTGTTCAATGAGGTGCAGTGTATCGGATATAACTAGTGAGCATCTCGCTACGATCGTTGGTTTGTTTAATTTGCCTCTTAGACGTAATCACGGACTTTGGTATGATACCATTTAATTGATGGATTTTGTCGAAATGAACAAGTTATTAGTAATATTAGAAACGCTTTATGAAGTATTCCTTCCTGGAGTTTGTAATTTGTTCTTCGGAAAAGGCTTTATTCAGAAAACTATGTACCACAATATTACACCCAAATTTATTCTATGTTGGTTGAATTTCAGTTTATGGGCATTTAGGTATTATGAAGACTCGAAAAAATCGATCATTCACATTCGTCCTAGTGCCGTCGTCCCACTGGTAGAAGGAACGGGACTTAAATAAATAATATTAAAGTTAGAAAGAAAAAGAAAAAATATTTATTCGGCACAAACAAAACGCACATTACAAAAAAAAGATATATAAAATGCAAACATATAATGTAGCCAAAAGCCCCATAGGAAGAAAAAAATTACTAGTTTTGTTTATTTGTCATTTTTACTTTTAATTCCCATTCTTCGCCCTAAATAATTTGGTTCGGGCTGTCCACTGGTTGAAACAATTATTTATTCTAACTAATAAATAACATTATAAATGTGAATGTGAGTTTGCTTGCTTATTTGATACGCGTTAACGCTAATACGGCTGATAGGATTTAGATGACATTTGGCACATGGGTAGACCATGACCTGGGTTGAGACATAGGGATACTATTTATCTCGGTATTACGTTTCCTGCATACAAAACGGTATTCTGAGACCCTTATGTGAGTTTCTTTTAACTTTATCGATCGAACGCCTCGATCGTGTTCGACGATCCGATTGATCCTTCACCGAAGCAGGGCCAATCGAAGCGCCCAACGCGCTTGATGCGTTTATGTTGTAATATTCTGTTCATGAAACGAAAAAAAAAAAAAAAAACAACCAATTCAAAGTTCATGCTTAGATATAAAAGTTTATTATAACGACCCAAACCTAAAACAGTATCCCTCACTCACAACAATTACACCCCCTAATGGTCCTTTTAATAAATACTAGCGAAGAGCTATAGCAGTGCTTATAATAAGCACAACAAATATTTTAGCGTCACTCATACACTACGTAGATTACAGTGGGATGCTCGGCACTAAGAACAAATAACTGAAGTCGTTACCATAAAAATATACAACGATATTTTAGAAGAGCGTGTATTCCGCATCGGAGCGGTATCTCCATACTTTTCACATTACTTATGCATAGAGTACAGATTGAAACGAGTCGCGTAGTTGCGCCGTCATCGGTATTCAAAGCCAACTCCGGATGGCTTAACCGCAACCTGTCTTCAGCCCTGATTGTCTACAAACAAAGAATAACAAAAATACACGCTTCATATCCTGTGCTAACCTAGTTCTAATAAATGCAATCGCTGATTGATTCGATTGTTTGCTGCACACAAAAACTTTTTGAATAAGCCTTTACAATTTCACGATAGAAAGCTTTTGGTAGAGAAATTATTTGACGGCTTAGTAATTTTAGTATTGATAGTGGATTTCATTAGAATTATGGACGTTTCTAGAGGACTATTTATACATTTCTAGATCCTTTGTTTTATGCTATTTTTCGTACTTGTATTTTGTGTTTTTAAACATGGACTATTACTAATGAAAGGATAGATCTGTCATTTCGTGCCCGAAAATCTAAATCCAGAATAAAGATGCTGTTTTGTTATGGGAAATTACATCTCAAACAATTTTAATATTACAACGAAAGGGTAGAATTAACCCCCTGGCTGCAATTTGAGTTTGAAAGTGCCAAAAATTAAACTTTTGTCAACAATATTTTGGACATTCGTTTAAAGACGAAAACAGTTATTTCCCTTGGTATAAATGGACATAATAATATTATTAATAAATATCATTATACGTATTTTTACAATTACATACCAGCAAAAGGGTTAATTATATACTCCCGTTGTACTATTCAAAAATGATGTGGGTGTTATTTCCCATATTAAATCGTTTCTATTTTTACCCGGTATTAAAGTGTTTGGGTACAAAATGTTCAAAACCTGAATATCTGATCTCCTTTGAATAAAAGAACCCAGTTTGTTTCTAAAACTGATTTCTTCCAGCAGACCTGTGATATTTATAGTGTTGACATTTTATTCACCGTATTTTGTGTATCGTGAAGGTTTATCTCAGGACACGACGTTTGCCCAAGACGGCGTCTCGTACCGTCGACGTGAATCCGCTTTTCTTTATCGTAGGTACGGTGAAAAACGATTTATTATTTCGTGATCCCCAAACCAAATTACTGTTAGATTATCTACATAATATTTTGATTCTTTATAGCTAACAAGTGAATAGAATTTTTTGCAAATTTTGTGGTTGCTGCCGCAGTAAATGGTGAATAATTGTGTTTATGGACTTTAAACTTGCGTGCCCCTTTTAATTAATATTATAAAATATCGACCACTGTGGTCTACCCAAAAATGCATGATATTATTATAATGTATAATTTCACAATTTCCTTTAAGCTTAAACACTCATGAAAACCAGAGAATTTTACATTTTTAATCACTGTCGCAAAAATTGGAAATGACGTCCATCATTTTACCGAACAAAATTATTTGTAAAGCTTAAATACGAACGTGCACGATTGCACAATGAAGTTAATATAAAAGGAACATTTATTTCACATATTTAACTTTGTCAGTATAAGCAATTAGTTTATGTAGGTAGGTAGGTACAGGTAGATACGCACTACAAACCCTTTAGCTATTTCTGTAACTACTAATCCTAATTAAACACACGAGAATCCACTTGGGTTTCTTTTAGTACTTAAGCTTCTAACAATGAGATAACATAATTTGATGTTAATTGGCTTTTCGAACTTAAAAGAACTTTGTAAAACAAAAAGGAGGGTAGAGGAAAAGAATGAAGTGCCCGCCGTTATTATGAACTTCTATTATAATATGTTTCTATCGCACTTACCTGTGATAGTACTTTCCCAATAAACAACATTGTTAACCCAAGAGATGAAATATTCTGACGAAGCGAACTTCCAAAACAAAAGGTGAGCAGGATTTCCAATCAATTTTAAATTTTCGAACATCGATGTACACTCGATAGAGAAACTAATAATGCAAGTTATAAATAGAGTATACTGGGGATATTGGACCATGGGCTGTACAGTCGCAGTCACAAGTGCGTGCCCCTTGTTATCTCGCCCTTATTGCCGGGTAGTCGCAGCCTCAAATAATTTATGAAATATGACATAATAGCCTTTGTAATAAAGGGTAGAGCGGTGCCTCCATGCGGATAAACACTTGACATTTATATTGTTATCGATGGATATCTTAAATAGAAGCGTTGTTGTTGGGAAAAGTCGAAAATATCCCTATGACGCTTTTCGGTTGGAGGATAACAGGAATTTTGTTGTTACTGTTATTGTAACTTACATACGTAATTGCGGGGTCCAGGTAGATAAAATGTTTTTACATACGCTATTTCGTTCAGGGTTCTAATACCCTTTTCTGAGTAGTCGAATGTAGCACTTAAAAACTAGTTTTCATTCCGCATTAATAAAAGTTTCGTTCGGTACAACGAACGAACTTTGTAATAATGTATTACGTAATTACTTTGTAATTAGTACATTTCATCAATAGCAATGGGACTACGGAGGATAGATTAATGATTCAGTAAGCTCGGGCTCCGACGATCTATCCGTCTATTTCAGTGCCACAATGTATCTAGGTATTATGAATACTTGAATAAGCATCAAAGGTATAATCACTTATCTAAGTACACACTAAATTGAGTCGAAGACGTTTAGAGGCTTGATTTTTAAATTGAAGGAGCAATTCAATCCCGCGGCTTGCTTGCTCGGCTCACGTACTTACCGTCTCGTGTAGTGGTGTGCGTGGAAGGCGTGCTGCTTCATGATAATCATTCGCTCGTTACGAGCAGGTAATGCGCCCCAAATTCCTAATGCTCGACAATAATTCGATATTTTTGCTCGAGTGCTCGACGCGCCGCGGCCGCTTCGTTCCCGAGCACACCCGCCGAATATGTGAAACAATTTTCTCCTTATGAATAAAATTTTAAGGTGCGTATGCAAATTTCCATTACGGAGGGCTGTCTCCTGTAATGGTGTCATATGGGATGTTATTTTCTTTTCATATAGACTACGTAAAAGCGACGTTTAATACAGTCTCGGTAACTCTTGTTGTCTGCTTCGAGTTCTTAAGTGTGTCGTTTTCTAATGTTTTATATTCTGTAGTAGGTGTAATTATTCTAGAAGTCATCCAAACTAAATAACACTTCATTATTTCACTATCAGTGACTAGTTCAAACATGTTGGTAAACCTCATAATTTAGGAATAACCCCCCCATACGTTTCGCACCAACACACAGCATGGTGTGTGGCGATACATAACGAACAAGCTTCCAAGCTCACCTTTTATGAATATCATAGCAACACTATACCCTGCAGTTGACTTTGCCAATTCATACAGCATCTACAACCGAATCATTTGGTGATTCATTTAGAGAAGGTGGCAAAAAGTATTGCATAGGGTAACATTTTTATTTTTTTGTTGGTTTTTATTGTGTCCCACTTTTGGGCAAAGGCCTCTCCTTTTTCCCTCCTAACCCTATCTTGTGCGTTCTCTGGCCGTGTTGGTCCAGCCAACCTTATCAGATCGTCACACTACCTTCGCCGTGGCCTACCTCAGGTGTCCAATGAGTGACGATCTTTGCCCATCTCTCCGGGTGCATTTGCGCGACGAGTCCAGCCCACTCCCACTACAGTCGGGCTGTTTTTTCTCCAAAATCCGAAACTTGTGTTAAAATTAAATAACAATAAACACAGCGTATAATGTTTCTATTTCGTGAACTCTGAACTTTAAAATTGTGGTGTCACGAAGAGCCTGCCATCATATCCATAGTCTTTAAGTAGTTCAAAAACCTGAGCACTCACTGGTGCAACAATTTTCTGTTTGTGCTACTTTTTAATTTCTTACTCTGTATGTTTCGACATTTTTATAACCACAGCGGAAAGCCTTCATCGCCTAAAGCCTTCATCTGAACTGGTGGTAAGTAATAATCAGGCCGAAAGCGACCTTCACCCGGAATCCTTGAGGATTCCGCGTGAAGGTCGCTTCTTCTTCTGTGCTTGACCACAGAGGAACTGGCTATCTTACCTCTAACTGCCGAAACACACATTTCTTTTCTTATTTTAAAATCTATCTATTCTTTTACTCTATTTTCAAAAAAAGAATATTTATTCAGGAATCTCCTCAATTTTTTGTCAGTATTGTACGAGTGAAGAGTTAACAGCTTCTCATTTTATAAGCATAGGTACAGGTTGATCTATTGTCAAAATGCAACCACATACATAATTCATCATTTCAGCCATAAGACGTCCACTATTGGGCATAGGCCTCTTCCAGAGGGGGGAGGGGCTGCAATAATCACCACACTTGGCAGGCGGGTTGGCGATCGCAGTATGGTGGTAAAATACATAGACAACGCTGCTGCTCATTCTCTAATAAGTCCCCTTGCGTGCGGCACCACGGAATACATAATTACTTTCTCTTAATGTTCTCGACTCGATGATTTTGTATTATTAATAAATGTAAAACTGATTCATAAAGTGTACGTAGTTATGGAGTATGAGTCGAGGTAATGCCCTCTGTGTCATTTAATCCCGATGAATGACCATTTCATGAAAAAGTCGTTCAATGGGATTAAATGAAAAGAGGGTTGTATTAATGATTTTAGTGATTATATTATGTACATTCTGTAAAACCTTATTTTGACTGGCCTGTTAGACTAGTGGTTAGTGACCCTGACTGCTAAGACTGAGGTCGTGGGTTCGATTCCCACCCAGGACATATCTTTGTGTGATGAGCACAATCTTTGTTCTGTGTCTGGGTGTAATTTATCTATAATATGTATGGATTTAGAAATTTATAAGTATATTTATCAGTTGTCTGGTTACCATAGTACAGGCTCAGCATCGTTTGGGATTAGATGACGGTGTGTTGGTTGTCCTAAGAAAATATTATTATATACCTATGATGTCGTAAATCATATTTTAATCAAAATACAGCCTGACACTCACCTTCATATTGCAAAACACGTAAGAAAATTTTAATTTCATGGGCTAGTCTGACGTTTATGTCTAAATTACTTAAGTACTTAGGTATACAGCGAGTAACATAATTAACGCAAGACCTCATACACCGACTTAGAGTATTGGGTTAAAAGCATAATACAATGAACAAAAACTTTTCTTTTTTTAAAGCTGTCAACATTAAAGAAAACGTGTTGACTCTAAGATTACTTTATGCAATTAAAATTAAGTCTTATTGATTTGAGATAAGACTGAATTTTCTTTGGTAGTTTTCAATCGGCGATCGGTATGGCAAAATGCATATTTTTTGTCAATTATATTGGTATTATTGACAAAAAATATGACAAAAGTTACTGGAATCGATTACTGAATCGATTAGGAATTAACTACTTTCAGGGCTAGCTTTTATTCTGTTACACCTTATATGTCCTACATATATCATTTTGGGAGTTGTGAGAAAAATACCAACAAATATATTTTTATCTCAAAGACTTTGTACTTACGTTATAATAAAATATGATTTTAATATCTTAATATAAGCAGCTCAATACTTACCGTTATAAAATTGAGGAGACTTGAAAACATCAAGTAATAATAATAATATAAAACGTTTATTTTCTCTACACAAGTTATGAGCTTAATGCTAGGCTTATATAGTAGTGCACGTAAAAGGAGTTAACTTTGTGAGAGACTGGTGCCTGAGGTAGGTTTATTTAAAAACCTGTATTACAAGTCACCGGTAACATGTAATGTGGGAAAATTTCCAGAAATCGTACTTATTAGATAGACCTCATTCTTGGAGAAAGTGATAAGCTCATATTTCCTTATGATTTACTCCGTGTAACGTAGTTTTGAAATATATTAAATTGGAAACTAAGGATTGCTGATTGAAATGCTGTGGAAATGCGTTCCTTGCGAAGCATGTGTGGTGTGACTATGAATGATAGGCTGAGGAATGATGTGATAAGAGAACGGTGTGGTTTAAAAGAAGATATAGTGACAAAAATTGAAAAAAGTATGCTTAGATGGTTTGGTCATGTTGAGAGGATGAATGAAGGACGACTCACAAAAGGTATTTACAAGGCAGATGTGAGTGGAAACACCGGGAGGGGACGCCCTAGGAGGACATATAGTGACCTTATTGGTGATGTTCTTCAGAAAGGTCAGGTGCGTAGTACTCGCAACCGGCGTGTGTGTATGACCAATTGTATGAACCTTAAAGAGGCAAAAGGAGTGTGTAGAGATCGTAACAGGTGGCGTTCCGTGGTTTCTGCCTACCCCCATGGGAAAAAGGCGTGATTGTATGTATGTATGTGTACTAAGAATTGCTTAGGACTATCATTTTTACAGAGAATATAGAAGATTACCTAGTAGAGGATTATTTTGAAATAAATAAAGAAAAAAGTTATAAAAGTTCTCAAAATAATAGTTTGCATTCATCATCTGTCTAACCCTTTCCCAACTATGTTGGGCTGGGTTCCAGTTTAACCAGATGCGGTTGAATAGCAGTATTTTACCTGTAGCGACTGCCTATCTGGCCTCCACAACCCAATTTCTGGGTAACACTTTGCCCCTTGGTGGGATTTTCGGGCTTCTGACGACCCGTAAAGAATGTCTAAGATTCACGAAATTCATCCGAGGCCAACGGCTTAACGTGCTTTCCGATTCATGTGTACGGTCTTGGTACGTTAATATGGTCACCTTCCACGTACCAATCGCGGGAAGCGTAACTTAACCTTAACCAGCAAGCCGTCGTAAAACCAAAACTGAAACTATATCTAATTGCCTCATCAAAAATCAACTATTTCAACTCGCTATCAAATATTCGGTTTCGGGTTTCGGGTTTGCACCGCAGCGCCGACGATGCGCAAACTTGCAAAGTAAACTGTGCAGCGAATAAAACAAATAGAATTATTTCTCTTTTTTAACTCCGCCCGGTCAAAAACCTTTCCTGGGTTCGCAATTACGTCCTCAAATGTTCATACAATATTATCTTAGGACTATATTAATTAAACTTTTAAATGGGTTAACCCCCTAATAGAGCTAAGTGCCTACATGCCTTTAACATTTAATACACTCAGTCGTTCAATTAACATATTGTGGAATAAATATTCATTGTTTAATGTTTTGTAATTGGTGTTATTACAAAAGAAAGCTTCATTGAGTTTGTGTTCATTGTGATCAAGGAATGTCTTTTTCTATTTTAAATATATTATTCATCGTAATCGTCACTCCTTTCTCACATGTCGAAGAAGTGGATAAGGAATATTATCTGGTAGATTGATTTATGGAAACTGTTCACCTAGTTTCTCGAATCTTTAGCGTTTTATATATCAGCGTTTCTTTCGAAAACAGAACCACGGCGTAAATACGCAACATATTTAGAAAGGAAATACCTTTTATTTCGACAATTCAATAACATTCTTACTAAACAACCTTCATTGCGGTATTTACGTTGTTGAGCATTAAAAAAAATCAAACATATGGAGCGTTAGATTAGCAGTGTCCTATAAAATCCTTCGGATTGTGATTGGAAGTGTGTTGTGGCATTGACTGTGGCTTGTTCTTATCCTGTCCATGTTTACTTCAACCTTAATTCTAATAATCTGTGGCTTTTCAGACACCCCTCTAGCTGATAGTTGAGCCTGAAGAAAGGCTTCCAGCGGGCCACCAACTGCCATGGCTCTACTGGAGATCTCTTAATCGACTAAGAAGCCAACGCCAAGGTATGGGGTTGCCGGCTCAACTAGGTCAGGTAGAGGGGGTACTCCAAAGAGCCCCAGTGCGATAGTGAAGCCACATCGCAAATTATGCCTCATCTCTTTTCGTGCTCTTTGTGCTATTACCTGTACTTTGGAAGACCTTTGCAAGACCAACGATAACGCTGTCAAATTGGCTGAATTCAGGTCGAAAATGCTTATTTAAGACCATCAATTGGAATCATTAAGACGACGAAGAAGAAGAAGAAGGCAATTCGCACTTAGACATTCAATGCGATACCCGAATGCAACATCTGAAAAAAAAAAACTTGTATAGTTTATTCGTTACGGGAGCTATAAATGTCTATCTGTTCTGAGCTATCATAAACTTTGTAGAAACCACATCAAAGTTAGTTTAATTGTAGTGAAGAAAAACTCCGGGAGTACACGAATTCTTTTATTTGTTTGTACAAGGTACTATTTATATGAGTCACTCTACTTTTTAGTGGGCGGCGCTCAGCAAGAATTGAAACTTGTTTGAAGTTCGAACTGTAAAAGGGAAATTGCTACTGAAGTGGTGATTGAAAGACAGCCAGACACATGTACATTGTTATAATAACTTCATCAGTTAAGCCTGTCGTCAAATAGCATAATCAGAACGGTGTGACTGCTGGGACCCTCAGTGAGAGGGAGTGGGGCATAATCCTCCATACGAACCAAGTGCTGCTCCCTAAATGCGAAACACAGTATTAATCAGAATCTCAATCAATTATTGCTAGTCCATTGCTCCTTTTTTTCGAAAAAAATATCTACTTTAAAACGTAAGTACCGCAATGAATGTTGTTGAACTGTCAAAATGAAAGACATTCCTACTATAATTGTATTACGCAATTACTCCTCTGGTTTGTTGTCGTCTAATGGTTTAAACTTTACCACCTGAAATGGATACCGTCCTTGACTAGAACACGGCTGAAAGTCTAATGTCTATAATTTCACTGAAATTAATAATGACTGTGTCTTGACTTCACAAACAATGGTCAACATAGTCCACGATGGTGACTGTCCTACACTCGAAATGGAACTTTAATGTCTTTATTGACATTATAGGACAAGTAAATAACACTTATTTATTTAAGAAAAAGGCTTTTTAGTATGACAACAATAATAGCTCGCTTCGTTCATAACGTTAACATGAATGGACGTTTTGCCGCATCTGTTTATTTTGTTCGACTGCCAGAAGTTTTGTATTATCGAAATTCGCCGGTACCTACTCCACATTCATTCGTAAAAACGAAGCACTCGGCACTAATTGATATTGTCACGGCATTAACTCAATGACGACAAATATAAACGTTGCCGATTAAACACAGTCGGAATATTTTCGTCGAACGATTATAATTTCCACAGCTTTAATTCATATTTTTTGTTCTCATCAATTTTGCTTAATGAGGCAGCTATCATAACAAATATTACTCGACGTTTATACACACATATAATCTCACGCTCTTTTTCCACGGGGGTAGGCATAAAATACAGAACACAGCCATCTACGATCCATACATTTTCCTTTTGATTCGTTTACGTTCATACATCTGCACGCGTAGCATGACCGCCATAGAAACGGAATTTGTCGACGGAAGAGAAGACAAAATCATAGATTGTGTCGTAGAACAATTGTGTAAAACTGAAAAGAAGAGATGTTTCTATTCTTCAGTCGACAAGAATACGATGTCCAGTATGATGACTATTTTTCTGATGAGATTAAAACATTTTTACATAATTAAAATACATAAGGAACTTTATTTGTTCTTGGTAGAATATATATAGAATTGGTCATGCTACGCCGCCCGGCTGGTCATTACTGTCATACACGCACGTCAATTGCGAGTACTACGCACCTGATCTTTCTGAAGAACATCACCAACAAAATCACTATATGTCTTCCTACGGCGTTCCCTCTTGGCGTTAACCTGGACGATTAAGAATAGACAAACCTTTCAACCCGACCTGGGCCGGCGTGGATTATGGCCCACTCCCTCTCATAAAGAGGAGGCTTGTATCCCAGCAGAAGGAACGTTCTAGGCTGATTATGTATAATTTTTTATTCCATCTTTAGATACCCACCCTATGAATATGATCGCAGTAAATATACAGGGTGTCCAAGAACCTGGCGTCCAACTGGATTCCCACGATGCCCCAAGTTCTAACAGTACTCAGAAAAATATTTTAAAAAATCCACCCCATGTACTTACAGAATTATACTGATTTCAAAAAAAAAAGGGGAAATGAGCACCCTGTGACATACTTTTGAATGCTGTGACTGCTAATGCTGATAATTTCGATATTTCTTGGAGGTTTTGTAATCTAGGGTATTGCTGTGTCTAAATAGAATGTAAAAATAAAGTACTTATTGTACCATTTTAAAATAAAATATTATTTTAACTAAAGGTGATATGGAAAACTATTGAATTTCGCAACTTTGACCGACTGTAGTGTAAAAAAAATGTACCAAAATAGTATGGCAAGTGACGTCAAATTTTGACGCGTTTATTCCTCTTTTTAAAAAGGTATAATACTTACACATTAATTTGAAAAAAAAATTTTTGATAATATTTTTACTCAACAACCCAATTTTTACGAAGTGCCTACCTACTAACGGTAACTGTCGGACCCTTTCTTATCTTAGAAACTGTTATGTTACTACTATTATTTACTTCGGTTCCAAGAGTGAGCAAGAAGGAAATACACACAGGTAAATGGGTTCCCAGTAGAATAAAAGCAAAGAATGTTAGTTTAAAGATATTTTATTACAATAAATGTTCAAAATGTTGACCACCCGCGGCAATACAAGCTCTCACTCTCCTTAAAAAGGACCGCTTTATGTTTCGCGAGTAACTTTTTTGACGTATCACCTGCACTGCTTGTGTTATCTTCTCACGAAGGTCAGCGATGTCATTAATGGGCTTCGCATAAACGAGCTCCTTCATAGTTCCCCAGAAAAAAAAATCCAGCGGATTTAAGTCAGGTGAGCGGGCTGGCCACGGGATTGTTCCTGATCGCCCAATCCACCTGTTCGGGTATTGCTCGTCCAAAAACTCTCTAACGGATACGCGAAAATGTGCTGGACAGCCGTCGTGTTGGAACCACATATCTGGTGGGGTCTCTTGTAGTAAGTTTGACAAATCATTTTGAAGAAAATTTAAATATGATTCGCCAGTCAAATTCTCGGGCATCTCAAATGGACCAATAATATTCCCACAGAGAATACCGGTCCACATGTTCACTTTGAACCGGTACTGGGATCTATCTTCTCGCATCAAGTGCGGATTTTCCACATGCCACTCGTGCAAGTTGTGTAGGTTCATGTAGCCATCCTTCTTAAATGTTGATTCATCTGACCACAAAATTTTGTCGATAAAGTTTTCGTCTTCTCGATGTTTTTGCAGGATTGTTTCACAAAACGCGACTCGGCTCGGATAGTCTCGAGGTAAAAGACTTTGCACTCGCTGTACGTGGTACGGATGATATTCTTCTTTTTGGAGAATACTGTGTGCTGTGCTCTTCGGTATCCCCGTATCAGCTTCTATTCCTCGCACAGAGATGCTTGGATTTGCCGACACCGCCTCTAAAACTTCATCGCGTATGAAGTCATTTACGGGTCGTCCTTCACCAGCTACTTGATTGGGGAACCGCCCGTCACATAGTGATCTGTGCACATTAATGAAAACTCGATGGTCGGGATATCGCGTAGCCCTCGGATACCTTTCTCTGTAAAGTCTCGCTGCAGCTCGTCCATTACCTCTACATTCTCCATAAATGTAGTGCATATTTGCGTATTCTTGCGGAGTGTAGGTCGCCATGGTAGCACACACAAAACACAAACTGTCCAAACACAGGCAAAGGTCGTCGTAAAGAGTTCGTTTCAAAGTCCAGAGCACAAAGAGTAATCGAGTCCAATAAACAAAGCTTTAAATCGTAGTACGTGATCAATGGTAACAATAAGAGAGAGGTGCGTAGTAACGGCAGGAGGCAGTGACGCGTACTGACCGTACTGTTATCCTAAATAGCACGATCCCAGATAGCGTCACTATCTATCTCACTCGCACCTCTAACCTTTTTCTCCCTCACTCTTACCTGAATAATGGGGTACCATAAAGAAGAACCAGCAAATCGCAAAGATAGTTTCTGTCTTGCTCCCTCCTGTTGTAATAACGAATCACTATGGTGAGATGCATGCACATACCGTCCCTTACGGTCTAACCTGTTTTTTGAGAGGCCTGTTGTTATTTTTATGAGCATACAATAGTAATTCTTTAGAGGTTAGATTCAATTCGTCGTAATTTTTTCTTTCTAAGAATTCTGTAAGACATCGTAAAAATTGGGTTGTTGAGTAAAAATATTATCAAAAATTTTTTTTTTTCAATTAATGTGTAAGTATTATACCTTTTTAAAAAGAGGAATAAACGCGTCAAAATTTGACGTCACTTGACATACTATTTTGGTACATTTTTTTTACACTACAGTCGGTCAAAGTTGCGAAATTCAATAGTTTTCCATATCACCTTTAGTTAAAATAATATTTTATTTTAAAATGGTACAATAAGTACTTTATTTTTACATTCTATTTAGACACAGCAATACCCTAGATTACAAAACCTCCAAGAAATATCGAAATTATCAGCATTAGCAGTCACAGCATTCAAAAGTATGTCACAGGGTGCTCATTTCCCCTTTTTTTTTGAAATCAGTATAATTCTGTAAGTACATGGGGTGGATTTTTTAAAATATTTTTCTGAGTACTGTTAGAACTTGGGGCATCCTGGGAATCCAGTTGGACGCCAGGTTCTTGGACACCCTGTATAAGAACCACGTATCTATCACTTAATTAATTTACCTGTCCGATTAAAATTACTATACTATGTTAAATTACTATACTACAATAACAACAAAAAATTGAAATGAAGCGATCTTCATTTCAATTTTTTGTTGTTATTGTAGTATAGTAATTTTATTTTATGTACATCGTCTTTACAATAATTAATGTAGGTAAAACTTTGTATAACCTTTTTTAAAACTAACTATGGAGTTCATTGCCCATTTTTTACCATAATTATATAACAATCATTTGGAAGGGGCAACTAGAATCAATTATCATTTATATTCTATACCTACTGAATTGACTGCCTCGTTGGAATGAGGACCTGGTTTCGATTAACAGATCTGGCAAAGTGTTGTTGGGGTTTTCTACCTGGGGTTTTGTAATTGGAAAACAAAAATTTGAATTTGTCAGTAGCAGCCCTGAGTCTAGATTTGTGCCTAGTTGATGGCAATACGCTCGACCCCTATTACATGGGACTTAATTGGCAAAATGTAAGTGTACTGTAAGTACATCTCTGCCCAACCCTTTGAGGAAACAACGTGTGATGTTATGTTATTCTATACCAACCCATAACAACTATGTACGTACAAACTACAGCCATTCTGACTGCAAGCGAAACTACCGCTTCTGAGAAGTTCGTTTTTAAATGAGGTATGCGAAGTTTTCATACGAGAACAATGCACGTATAGATACTGTATTGTATCTCCAATACATAGGTAACGAACGCTGAAATATCGAGTAATACTAACATAAATATTTTGTTAGTTCGAGTTGCCACTCAATATTCTGTATTCTATCTAGAAATGTTAAATTGCCTTGTCAGCGCCAGTATGTTTCTGTAAAAGGAATACTCCTGTAGAACGTTGAAATGTTTTGAAAAATGGCCCTATGGTGTGAGGCACCTCTACTTTTTGTAAAAATTTGGTAGTAGTACTGTAATTTGAAATTCCTACAATTAAAGGTACCGAGGTTTTCTTTAACTTCTAGGGCCACATTTGAACAGAAGAATAAAAACTTATTACAGAAAAGAACAAACCACAGTGCTTCATCTTGTAATAGGTGCCTAATCATTTATTTTGATTTTTTGTTTCGTCTTAAATAAGACAATAAATCTTGTCAAATCCTAAGCGGGATATTATCGCGCATTGTTCTTTAACGCAAGTCTTGCAGTTGTCTGTAAGTCAGTAGATTTTTATTTAATAGCTTACGTCAAAGTGTTCTACGCTGGGGGGTCTAAAATCATGTACATATTGAATTAATGGTTTTATAAAAATAAATAAAAGTATTACATTAAACGTATTATTATGGTTTTAGTCTGCGCGTCGTTGTTCCTGGCAGTCTGTATCATCATCATCTGCTCAGCCTTTCTCCTACTATGTAGGGGTCGGGTGGTTTCCAGTCTATCCGGATGCAGCTGAATACCAATATTTTACATGGAGCGACGGCCTATCTGACCTCCACAACCCAGTTACTGGGTAATACAATACCCCTTTCTTTTTTTTTGTTGACGGGAATTCCTCAAATGACGTCTCCCGCTCTGGGTGGAGCGGGAGGGCGTGACAGACTTTTACTGACTAAAACCCACCCGTGTTCCTTCAGCTGTTCATATGCCAAGGCCACGGTATCTCTTTTGAACAAATCTCGCGACCCTGGTAGGCATCGGTCCTAGCAGATCACTTCAGTACTGCTGGCATCTCTTTGAGGCGCGCGTGGAACACAACGCGCCGTCGACCCCAGCCTGGTTCTTACCGGGTCACCAGAGCTACCCATTGCTCGCCGCCCGCAAGCTCGCGCCTATCCGCGCGTGGCCGGGAGTCTGCAATGGACTCCCGTTGCCCGGGGCGTTTCCTCCTGCGGCGGCTAGGGGCGTGAGGGAGCAGAGACTGCCTCTTCCTTA
Source organism: Aporophyla lueneburgensis (assembly GCA_932294355.1). Taxonomy (NCBI): domain Eukaryota; kingdom Metazoa; phylum Arthropoda; class Insecta; order Lepidoptera; family Noctuidae; genus Aporophyla; species Aporophyla lueneburgensis. The sequence continues at coordinate 10,021,936 of OW028746.1, read as the reverse complement.
CGCGCCCCGTCTCGTCCTTCGCGAGCATTACTGCTTCGCAGAACGAGGTAACGGCTTCCCATGCCCTCTCGCTCCGTACCATGGCTATACAATACCCTTTTTTTTTTTTTTTCAGCATGGGAAGTCATCAAATGACTTCTCCAGCTCTGGGCGGAGCGGGAGGGCGTGTTAGACTTTTACTGACTAAAACCCACCCGTGTTCCATCTGTTGCCCATGTGCCAGGGTCACGGTATCTCTTTCGAACAATCACGCGACCCCGGCAGGCATCGGTCCTAGTAGACCCCTACACTGCTGCTGACATCTCTTTGAGGCGCGCGTGGAACACTGCGCGCCGTCGACCCGAGCTTGGTCCTTACCGGGCGGCGAGCTACCCATTGCTCGCCACCCGCAAGCTCGCGCCTACGGTGGCCGGGAGTCCGCAATCGACTCCCGACGCCCGGGGCGTCTCCTCCTGCGGCGGCTAGGGACGTGAGGGCGCAGAGACTGCCACTCCCTCACGCGCCCCGCCTCCTCCTTCGCGAGCATTACTGCTTCGCAGAAGGAGGTGACGGCTTCCCATTCCCTCTCGCTCCGTACCATGGCTCGCACCAGGGCCGGACGCGAGAGGTCGCCGCCACCGATCGCCTCCACGAGGACACGGCGGTGCCCCGCCCAGGCAGGGCATACCTCCACCGTATGCTCCACCGTGTCCTGCAGACGATCCTCGCAATGGAAACACCCGGACGTATCCTCCCGCTTTATCCTGAACAGGAACCCACCGAAGCACCCATGCCCGGTGAGAACCTGCGTCAGGCGGAAGGTGAGGACGCCGTGACGCCTCTCTATCCACTCCTCAAAGAGGGGACTTACCGCCGCAATTGTGGCGTGCCCAGCACTGGGTTGCGACAATCGTACCCGCCATGTCGCCATGAGATCACACCGGAGCTCTGTCCGCCGTGCCGCGATTTGTCGCGGCAGCGGAGTTTCGCCCCGGCGTTTCGCCTCCTCTCACATGTGCGCGAGGACCTTTGCCTCCAATACAATACCCCTTGGTAAGACTGGTTGCCAGTCTGTATAGGTACTTAATATTTTTTCCTACTTATGACACCATTTTTCCCAACTAAATCACAGCTCCGCAATAGTACTAGGCACATGTTAAAAAAAATTGTTTTAGTAAGCCTTTAAATAAAAGTGTTGACTGGATTATTTCATAAAGCTATTTGCGTTTTCAGTACCGTTTCAGCCTGAAGCCGACAAACGACCGATTAATAAAATGTTCAATTTCACGATACATTTTTTATTGCGTGCCATATTTTTGGAACAAAATTGTTTGCAATCCGTGTGTCGTTTTAAGTCTAATAGGTGTAAATATATAGATTCATGTCAAATACAGTCTAAAAAGTACTTTTTAGACTTGGCTTCCCACAGGGTCACAGGGCTGATTTTTTTAACCGTAATAAGTATATACCTACTTGAAATTTTCACAGAATTTGTACTAATATGAGTGCTATAACAACAATTTATATTAAAATAAAATTGGGTTAAAAATTAAAAGGAGTCCTTATACAAGAAACGAGTTTCTTTTTTTAAATGTAGTGTTAAATATTTTACGGTTGTACGGTATCTGTTTTGTTTCTGTACGATTAATGTGGACGGAAAGCGTTTTGCACTAGGTCGGTGTTATGTGTATTTTTCCACTTTGTGTATGATGATGATTTTAATAACTTCCTGTCACTGTTATTTACTCAGCAAGTGAAGGTATACAATTTTCTGTGGGTTCGATACCACTTAAAAAAGAGGAAAAGAGATACATTTATTAAAAAAAAGATCAATAAAGAAGTCGAGAACAATCAAAAATACAAAACCAAAGAATTCCGACTTCCGAAATTAAAGTTATTTTTCACTTTGTATTGTTATTTGAAAGTCGGTTTTTTAAAAGCTTACCTCAGCGAAATATACCTGCATAATAATATTTCTAACTTCAATTTATTTACTTTTTAAGAATATTTATTCAAGTCGTCGTTCACAAAATATGGTATTGATGTTATTTTATTTTGTATGCTTAACAATAGACGTTTCGTTCGGCAATAGGTCCTCCGCCCTGCAAACGACATCTGATGTCAATATTTATAGTTCACTTGACGCTAGGATCCATATTTTCTTCATTACTTATGCATAGAACACAGATTGGCTACATTGCTGCTTCAGCGTCATCAATATTCAGCCAGCGAGAGCAAGTAGGCCGCTGTAACATCAACCTTTTGATATCTTTATAATTGCTTCGCCAACTTTGTGGGGTATTGTGTGAATTGCAAATTGCGAGTGCCCTTTGTAACCACATGAAAGTCTACGGGAAACTTTATTTGTAGACTTTCCGTGCGGAAATCGGTCGGCTTGGCCTACGCGTGTTATGAGTTGGGAAACTAAACCGGGTTTGTGTATCCAAATCGTTTGTTTGAATCAATACGAACAGATAAAATTGAAGTGTCTGATTGTAATGTTAAAATAACAGCTTTTATCTAAATGTATCTGAGAGTATATACGGTATGAAACACATTTTTAACGCATGAGAGAACTCGCAAAATGCTATCGGAGTATTCTGTGATCTCTCCAAAGCCTTTGATTGCGTGCACCATGACACGCTTTTACGTAAACTACGTCATTACGGTGTCCTTAACGAAGCTTTAAACGTTATAAATACTTATTTACATAATAGGTTCCAATGTGTAGATATTAATGTGTAGATATAAATCTACCGGGCTACCGGTTCAGTTAGGTGTGCCTCAAGGCTCTATACTCGGCCCATTCTTGTTCTTAGTGTATATCAATGACTTACCATTCTTTTTAAAGGGTATTTGTGACGTTGTACTGTTTGCAGATGATACTTCTCTTATTTTTAAAGTAGATAGGAATAGACAAGATTTTGACGACGTAAACAGTGCACTCTCAATGGTTACGGATTGGTTTACGGCAAATAACTTAGTTCTCAATGCCAAGAAAACGAAATGTGTAAAGTTCGCCTTACCGAATGTTAGAAATCTAGGTCCCAAAATCGTCTTAGATAAAGAGGTTCTTAAAACTGTAGACTCGACAGTTTTTCTGGGCATAACAGTAGATGGCAAACTACAGTGGGCCCCAAATATTTCAAGACTAGCGGGGAGGCTCAGTTCAGCCACCTACGCCGTCAGAAAAGTAAGACAATATACTGACGTTGATACAGCTCGGTTAGTCTATTTTAGTTATTTTCACAGCGTTATGTCTTACGGTATTCTACTGTGGGGCAAAGCCGCTGATATTCAAAATATTTTTGTCCTTCAGAAACGAGCTGTTCGAGCAATTTACCAGCTAGGTGCCAGAGTTTCTCTAAGGGACTTTTTTAAAGATATTGGTATTCTTACGGTAGCATCACAATTCATTTTCGCCAACATCTTATATATTAGGCAAAATTTACACTTACATGCTAAAAACAGTGATTTTCACACTTTTAACACTAGAAATAAGGACAAAATACGTGTTCCCTTTCACCGGCTTCATAAGGTGCATAGCTCATTTGTTGGGCTTGGTATAACATTGTACAACAAGCTACCACCTTCTTTACTAGAATCCTTTTAATGCGTTTAAAGTTCAAGTAAAATCCAACCATTGTCTAAAGGCATACTATTCCCTCAACGACTATTTAAATGACAAAACTAGTTGGTCGCTGTGATTAACTCAAGACAGTGTTTGTGTTCTTTCTCCAGCACTAGTATACCTAGTGATAGGTTATATAGCTCTAATATAATTGTTATTATATTATTTTTTTATTGTGTAAGTCATTTTTTTTGTTTATTTATTGGTTTTGACATGATCTATGCTTTGACATATTATAATGATTAGTATTGCATAAAATGATTAGCTAGCGACCTCGACAAGTTGTGATTCAATTCTTGCCTGAGCAACCGGCAGCAAGTTCGTCATGCTCCCTTAGATGTCAATGCTTGCGGTAGCGTCAGGGGTCGGGTTACCCCTTTCCCTCAAATCAGGCGAGGGGGGTAATGGCTAATCTTTGCGTTATGCTCGTGAACGGGTGCTGTTTGTGCTGACTGGTCGTCTTGCTGACCTTGATGTTGGTATTGTTGTTAATTACCTACCTGTTTATTTGTTTTTACGCCGATGGTCCTAGTTTATCATTTTGTGGCGTCGAGTTGTAACTCGGGTCGTAACAGCTATGTGAACGTGATTCAGCATTGCATATGTAAGCTGTCACGCCCTTTATGCCAGGAGGCTTTTATTTTGGTACTTATATTTACATTATATAAATATTTTTTGCTTTTGCTTGAGTATAGATTTCATTTTATTTCTTGAAATATTGGGTTGGCTAGCTGACATATGGCAGATCATTTAATTTAATGTTTTGTGTCTCTTAATGTTACCTACTTACAATTGTATAGAATCAAGTTCTTCTAACTTAACAGACAGCTGTGCTGCTGGGGAGTTTGTTCCGCCACTTCTTCTTCCCAGCTAAAGCACTAGAAAGTGTCGAAGGGCGGGCGTTTTGGGGAGACTGTCTTTTGTAACTTTGACGTTCAAAAATTGCTGACTCTCAGCCTAGTTTGAATAAATGACTTTTGATTTTGATTTTCGTACTCAAAACAAAAATACAATTTTTAAATTTTTTTAGTGTCTGTCAGTCCGTCTGTTTGTTCAGGCTAATCTCCGAAAGGCTTGGATCGATTTTGACCGATATTCACTGGCAGATAGCTGATGTTGTGAGAAGTAAATAGGCAAATTTTCTCCCGGGGGCACATTCCCGTGGGTGAATTTCCGACATCCACGTGGGCGAAGCCGCAGGCATCAGCGAAGTAGTGCTTTCAAAAAGTAGATATCGTTTTATATTATTTATTCATTTCCACTTCCATTGAACGATCGGATTGATTACATCAAGCTTAAACAAGTTTCCGATGAAATGTTTTCAGCGAAGATAAAAATAAAATTTTCTTTATCCATGAGCAATCATTGTTCTTATATCTCTTCCACTTTATGTTCTCGTTCAATATTCATAACTATAACAAACCTTTTAGTGGAACTTTCCACATGTTCAACAATCACGTATTATGAAGAAAAACACGTTTCAGAGGTACTTATACGTATGTTCTCCGAGGACTTACCGAGTTATATCTGTAATACAATCGCATCTAATAAGAACTCTTGATGTGGGTTCGATGTCTATCGAGTGTCTGCTCGTATTAGCATAGTAATCTGCATCCGATCATACGGGTTGATTACACAAATACACATCTTAGGAAAAAGCTGCTTTTTAATAAAAAACTGTTCTTTTGCTATCTGATAATTTAATCGAACCTCTGGAAACCTACATGTTCAACTTTATAAAAAGGATATTTTTTTGGTAAATTCCAATACATACATAGCATAATCAGCCTTTAATGTTTCCAGTGCGAGGACACAGGCCAGGCCTCTTTTCTGTGAGAGGAAAAGGGCCGTAATTTACCACGCAGGCCCAGTGCGGGTTGGTAGATGTCACATGTCTTCGATATTTTTGGTTCTAACACATGCCGGTTTCCTCACGATTTTTCCTTCATCATTTGGAGAACAGAGGAGATGAAATAATTTACACAAAGTAAAACGCCTGACCGAGTTCAAACCAGCTGTTCTTTTCCAATCACTGCTAGGCTAATATGCTGGATTAAGTATAAAATAAATAAGATATGGAGGTAATTTATTTCACTAGATTCTAGTTACCACACTACTTTATAGTGGCAAATATGCCCATTAATATTGAATTGGCATGAAAGCGCAGTAAAAGGCCCATGTTTCATTGCTTACATTTTTAATACGAATGATAATGAACGATTAATGACAACAGTATGGACAGACCACACACTAATATTGCACGTAGGTATTTGCGTTCCATACATTTCACTGATGAGCAATGACTAGGAACATGATAATCCAATGCAACTGTTTCATTTGTAATATTCCTGTTATTCCATCACAAACACACATTGATTGATAGTCGGCCCCCAAGTGAGGGGGATAATATTTATGGGGACATTTCACGTATCCTTCGCCCATTTCACAGATTAGTGGAAAGATAGGAGACCTACCTATGAGTAGACAAGGATCCACAAGGTTCTGTTGTATATTCTAAGAGTATAGAACTCTAACTATATATAGGGTATAGCAATATCGTAGCATTAACTGTATTTTTCAAAAATGGACATAGTTGTCCATACATAGTTTGCCCGTTTTCATTTTGGAAACTCAATTCTTGATTTTCCAAAGAAAAAATATAGTCAACGTCTGGAGGTTATTTAACGATGTACCCTCTTTTTTTGTCTGTGTCTGCGGACTAATTAGACGCTCCCATATGCCACTTAAAGATTTATTATTAGTACACACAAAATGAATGGTTTGTTTTTACATAAAATGGAAATTGCTGTACCTACCTACGTCTACCGAACATATTTACGTAACAATCTAACTACCAAGATAACTTTTAATTAATTTAATTAAAACTTCCCATCGTTGTTGTTAAGAACAAAAATGATAACAAGAAAAATATTTCTCCATTTGTTGTATTATGTTTCGTCTATTCACTGATTCGTTTTCTTTGTGTAGCTATTTGAGTAACATTTACTTAAACCAATATTTAGAAGACTTCGCCGCTTTGATTAACAGAGAAAAGAATTTGCGTAGGATTAATTTAACTGAAGAATAAGATATGTTTAATAAAATACAATCAAATGTTGGGTACATCATATGGAAAACACAGAATTATGAATATGATGTTTATAATTCTTTCTTTGTCAGTATGATAGGCACCTATTAATTACTTTGTTACTGTACTGTGTGGTGCCGGAAGTAAGAAATAACACCAGCCCATTTCTTCCCGTGGGTGTCGTAAGAGGTGATTGAGGGACTTACTAGAGAATAGGCAGCAGCTTTCTCTATGCATTTTTCCACCGCACTGCAATCGCTAACCCACCTGCCAAGCGTGGCGATTATGGCCGACCCCCCCAAATTAGGGGCGGTCTATATTCAGCAGTGGACTTTTTTCGGCTAGATAATCCTCTTATTATGTTTAAGTTAATTTGTTTAGAAATAAAGTTAATTGTTGTCTAAATATAATTCAAAGTCACTAAAAATATATGCAAATTGGGATGCATTTGTAATGAAGACACCAATCGAAACAATTGCTTCCAATATTAATTGATTTGATTTTTACACGTTCATGACGCAATCAGTAGTCATTTATGTTCAGAATTATTGAGCACAAATCGACATTGATTTGACTGTCTATCCAGTTTCTGTGACGAGACCAAGTATTTATCATTAAAACAATTCTGAAGGCTTATCCAGACTTATTATAAAATTAGGTTTGAGGCTACGCCTTAGGAATTTATTGGAAAATTTCGTAGCTACATGAATTTTCCTCATAATTTTCATAATTTTTAATTTATGAATATATATCAATATATACATAACTAGCTTTTGCCAGCGGCTTCGCCCGCGTGGAGGTGGGAAATAATCCCGCGGGAACATACTACCGGGATAAAAAGTAGCCTATGTCCTTTCTCACGCTCTAAACTATCTGTGTACCAAATTTCATTTAAATCGGTTCAGTAGTTTTAGCAAGAAAGCGAGACAGACAGACAGACAGACAGACAGAGTTACTTTTGCATTTATAATATTATACAAGATTATTTTTAGTATATGCGAAACCTGAATATAGTTTGTTCAGAATCAGTAACTGAATCGATTCCAATAATTTTTACACCATGTTATATTTTGTACCAAAAATATTTAATTACGCTTCCAAGTCGCGGGCCTTAGTGTTTTGTTTCGATTTCAAAATTATCATGTCTTTCTCGTATTCAAACGTCCATTACACGGAGATGATACGTACACTAGCTGTTTGTGGTGATCTGCATATGTTTTTGCGTGGACAGCCAGGTAACTTATCAAGCTTATAACTTTGTGATTATTAATGATACAGTTTTGAAATTTTTTTCATAGATTCTTTACATAAAAATACTAGACCCGTGTTTCGGGTTTCGCATAAACAAAAATTAATGTTGTATATAGTATATAGTAAAATATAGTAATACAGTAATATAGTAAATATAGTATATAGTATATATAGTATAATATAGTATATAGTATGGATTATATAATTATATATAATTTATATATAAGGTGTCTCTATTCATACACGAAATATTTTAAGAGGTACACCTGTAGGTGGTAAAGAAGCTATAGAAGCAAAAAGAAATTTTTTATCTAAGCGTTTTTGAATTTTCGTAATTATTATAATTTTAAAACTGTTTAAGACGTTTTGCATAAAACCTTTACTCCAAATTCAATTAATGGCCCGCCTGACGCTGCGAGGGTGGCGACCGGATGGCACGAGCATGGCCGCGGTGTCTCGGGCCGTAAAAAATAAGGAGCCAGTATTTCTTATGTGCGTCAAATAATTTATAAATATTAAATTTTGAAAAAAATACATTCTGAAAATTTTTTTTTCGTTGCTGTAGCTTCTTTACCACTTACAGATCTACCTCTTAAAATATTTCGTGTATGAATAGATACACCTTATATATATATATATATATATATATATATATATATATATATATATATATATATATATATATAATATATATAATAATAATATATAATCCACACTTCCACACTATCCACACTATCCACACTATAATATTATAAATGCAAAAGTAACTATGTCTGTCAGTCTGTCGGTCTGTCTGTCTGTCTGTCTGTCTCGCTTTCCTGCTAAAGCTACTGAACCGATTTAAATGAAATTTGGTACACAGATAGTTTAGAGCCTGAGAAAGGACATAGGCTACTTTTTATCCCGATAGTATGTTCCCGTGGGATAATTTCCGACCTCCACGCGGGCGAAGCCGCTGGCAAAAGCTAGTATTATATAAGATAATATATATGGTGTAGATGTAGAAGTGTAGATTAAAGTACGATTTACATCGTTTATAGTACTTACTTATACCTACACTAACTAAAATTTACTTTAGTCATATATGTCATCATCTGCGTAGCCTTTTCCCAAATAAGTTGGGGTTGGCTTCCAGCTTATCTAGATGCAGCTGAATACCACTATTTTACATAGACCGACTGCCTATATGACGTCCAAAACCCAATAACTGGGTAATACTACCCATTAGTAAGACTGATTCTCAGACTTTCGGACTTCTGACGACCCGTAACGACTGTCAAGAATCTAGAAATGACAGCCGGGGCAAAGGGTTAACGTGTTTTCCAAGGCACGGAAGGGTCATGATATGTAAAGATGCTCACCCATCCACGAAGAAACAGAGGCGAGCGTAGCTTAACCTCATCGATCGATAAGTGCGGCTGTTATTTTTTAGCCACAAGTTATATAAAGACGTAGAGTTGGAAGGCCTTTTTTTGATCTCGAGGAGGAAATCCTCATAGATGTCTTCCGCCCTGGGGTGGGCGGAGGGGTCTGTTAGACTCTTACTGACTAAAACCACCCCGGTGTTCCATCCCACACCTACGTCGGGGACCACGGGAACCAATATGTCTTCCGCGATCCCCGACTGCACCTCACGTTGGGGGGGAGTGAGGTGTTAAACTCCCCTCCATACATCACAGAGAGGCGCGCGTGGTCACTACGCGCCACCATCTCGGGTCCTAAGGAATAGGGGGCGACGGATGTCTCCGGATCTGTCGCCCTTGGACCCATTTAGGGGGGCTGGAAGAGGGCGTTGTCCGCCCTCCGCTGACGCCCGGTGCGCCTGCTGCGGGCTGGGTGAGCGGAAGATATCTCCCGCTCCCTTTCCGCAGTCTCCTTCTGCGATATAACTATTTCGCAGAAGGATACCACCACGTCCCAGGACTCCTCGCTGCCGACCATCGACTCGACTACGGCCGGCAGCGACAGGTCACTGCCTACTCCTGAGACGAGGGCACGACGCGGCTCCTCCCAAGCGGCACATTCTGCCAGCGTATGCCGCGCCGTGTCCTCCCGGCAGTCGACGCAGTGGTGACACCGGGCGTCCGGCTCCCTGTTTATGCGACACAGGTACTTCCCGAAGCAACCATGCCCCGAGACCACCTGTGTCGTCCAAAACGACAGGGAGCCGTGCCTCCTCCCGGGCCAGTGCCCGAGTACTGGCCGGACCGCCTCGACGGCGGCGAGGCCGTTAAAGCCTGTCCTGCCAGCCCGCCACCAGGGCTGCGCGGAGCTGCGACTGATGAAGCTCCATGTGGCGCTCCGTCAGTCGCTCGTCCCGCTCCCGCACTTCAGAGTTGGAAGGCCTCCCTCAAGGTGGACTGATGACCTTGTGAAGGCCGCAGGAATCCGCTGCGGGAAGCACAAAACCGGTCGAAGTGGCGGAGCTTGCGAGAGGCCTATGTCCAGCAGTGGACGTCTTTTGGCAGAAACGTTGATGATGAATTCATATAAATTATGTGGCCTACTTAAATTAATTAATTACTCCTACCTTTCAAATCATCTTGAGAAGTTGGGACAGAATTATTTGCATTTACTCGATTCCTGAATGGCTCTTTTATTGTGACAGACAGACAAATAATGAATCAAATTGGAGGAAACGACTACGAGCAGTAGTGATGTTATCGATGGCTACTACGATTTGTGTTCTGTGGTGTGGTAGGATTTATGTAGCCTGAACACGTCAAGGGCCAAATTAGTGTTGTTCTTTTAGAACTACGAGTATCTTGAAGAATTTGGTTTTGTCTGACAAAATGTTGTCTTATGAATTGAGGATATCAAGTTAAAGTACCAGTTAGTTACAGTGCTTACTTTACTTGCTAACTTTGCTTTAGGTGGTGCTTTTATGGTTATGTTTTTTACAAATAAATGTTGAGTATTGCGAGCTACAAAGACGTCGTCATTTAAGTAATGCAGAGGTAAGGTAGAGTTTGACAAGTTCTCAATTTGAAATTACGTATTGGAGAGTTTTATATTTCAAACATTTAAAAAAGTATTTTAATTCGCTTTCAGATGCACCACCTCTTAAGCATATTCTCTAAGATGAGCTATGTACGCTTTATACAGCTCTTATGACGGAACAAATCTCATGGGCTTACCGATCGCTATGTTCTGGGCACTCTTGCAGAACCAGACTGCAATTTTGTAATAGAAAATCTAGTGCCACTTTTTCCTAATAAATAAAAAAGACACCGATACCGATCCTATCTCGATTGATTTTAAATCAATCGAGATAGGATCGGTATCGGTGTCTTTTGAATCTGTCTATGGCTTGTAAAGTTTTGTAGCACTGTATTACGAACCAGCACTTTCTGACTGTTAAAATTACATAAGACAGCCCACCCAAACGCCCGCTCTTCTCCATTTCGTAGTGCTTTAGCTAAGAAGATGCGGCTCAACAAACTTCCCAGCAGCTCAACCATCTGCTCAGTTAACAGAAGTTGATTCTATACAATAGAACAGAGATGAAAGCCAAAAAGTTACCATCAAGCAAACAGTAACGTTCATTGTTGGCCTCCTTTCATAACTCCTGGACCCTTAAGGTATAATCTTGTTTACAAATGGCAGCAAAGATACGCGCCGTACAGACATGGGCCATAATATGTTAATTTGGCCCGCAACTGCTGCGCCAAGTCGACCCTATATTGAATATTTTGCTTTCACTGTATAATTTAACAAAATTAAACTTCTAACCTAATTTAAATTGTAACTGTAAATGTTATTAATGCAATTTTTTTTTTAAGTATGGTATTTTCCTTAAAATTTCGGTGTTTTTCTTTAAATTGAATTAAAGCGTACCATTCCTAGGCACATAGTCTATTATTGATCGCAATATTATACTATAACTAATGATACTTATCTATGGGTATCTTTGTTATCTTTACGGTGTGATTCCCGTAATAGGGGGTGAGACACGTGTCAAGGGCATTAACCTCTACCGTAACGAAAGACTTAAAATGTCTGCTTGATTTTTTTATGATTCTTCATTATCAAAGCTCCGTTTAACTTAAAGACAGGTCTTTCAATTTCGGCATGTTGTTTTACGTAGAGCGCCTTTAGTCTGACTTCAATGGGCCAAATAGTTGTAGAATACCCTGTGATAAAGTCATTGTGCGGCCAAGTGCACATTCTAATGCACTACGAATATCAACCTTTCTGCTACGACATAAAAGCGCTGTCAACGATTCTGTTGTACACGAACTAAACTAACTAAACTATCTCTAAAATTCCTTACTTTTGGCTATGAGAATTGTAACGCTATTCTGCAAGGAAAAATCTCTAAATTTAAAAATTATTTTGACACGACTAAAATTGAATTTGACAATCGCGACTCAGCGTGGTATTTTCTTTTTCGTTTGGTTTCGCAACGTTGTACTTGTGTGTGCATTGCGTTGCGTAGAATGAATTTTTTGAGAGACGAAGGCGCGTGCTAGGTGGCAGCCTGGATGTGTTTTATATGGAATTTTCACTTTTGTTTGAAAAATAAAAAAAATATTACCCACGTGTTGAGATTTAAATATGCAGGGGTGTACTAAGGGGGTCGAAAATTTCATTATTTTTGCGATAGGACACGCCATTTTCAAGATATAAGCAAAGAGAAAATAAAAAATACAGAACTGTTTTTGCACGTGAAGGCGAGGCGTTGTTGAGAATTTTAGTTCATGACCACTAGTTTTATTCCACACCTTTTTAATCGCGCTTAAAAATAGTCAGATTTAGTTAAAATAAATTATTATAGTCAAAATTTTTGGTGAAAACCGGCAAACTCAGAATAGCAAAATTGTCATTTTCACTAAACTAATAACTCAGTGCAATCTTAGTGCTGTCAAACTAAAATATAGTTAAGTAGTGTCACTTTAGTCTTTTTCAGAATAGGAAATCGTCGTTTTAGAAATTAAACCAAATTTTAGTGATTTTTTGTTTAGTTTAGAGAAAATTTTGTGACAACAGAATCGGCACCAATGTCCAATTGTTACGACTAATGTACGGTGATCTAAGCTTCTTTTTATTTTGCATTCAACTGTTATATGCCCGATTTCGTAATAACTTGTTTGCCAGTGGGCCTAGACTTGAAAAACGTAGGTCGTGGGTTTGATCCCAGACAGGCGCTACACTTTATGTCAATATTCATCACCTCTGCTGTCTAAACGGTGAAGGAAAACATCGTGAGTAAACCGGCATGTCCTAGAACTATAAATTCGAAGACATGTGACATGTACCAACCCGCACTGAGCCGCGTGGTGGAATAGAGCCCACTCCTTCTCGAAGGCCGATTATGTAGTACGCACGGTGGCAAATCAAGCTATACATTTCCACTATAAGCTGACTTCTCATTGTACGAGAAATCTATACAGTGCGAGCTCAGCTAAAACTGGTTTCATATAGCTTGATATGTAGCCGTGTGTACAAGTAGATAATTTAAGTCCGTTATACATAACAAGACAGACTGACTGATAATAAGCACTCGTCGTGCGTCATCCGCGCTTGAGGTCAACAGCAGCATCAGGAACCGTGACCACGACTGTCGAGCACTCGAAATACCAATACAAATAAAAACTTTTTTTTTTGATTTTACCCTACGTTCTATTTTTGAAATATGTAGGTAAATTCGGTAATGCAGAACTCTGCTAGAAGGAACTTTTGGCGCTAAAATGAGGTTGATAGTGGGGCGCTGTTGGTTTTGAGAAATGTGTTGAAAAAAAAAAAGTCTTTTGTTATGTATATATATAAAAGAAAGTTGTGTTAGTTACACTATTTACAACTCAAGAACTGCTAAACCGATTTGTCTGAAAATGGGCTGGGAGGTAGCTTAGAACCAGGAGACGGACATAGGATACTTTTTTTAATCCCATTCGACTATAAAGAGGAAAGATTTGATTGTTTGTTTGTATTGAATAGGCTCCGAAACTAGTGGTCCGAATTGAAAAATAATTTGGGTTGGGTAGCCTATTTATTGAGGAAGGCTATATGGTATATAAATTCACGCTACAATTAAAAGGAGCGGAGCAGCAACGAAAAGTGGACGAAAATTGGCAGGCAATTCGATGCGACGGGAAGGTTCAGGGAAGCAAAACTTTGACGCGGACGAAGTCGCGGGCAGAAGCTAGTTAGTTATATTTAACAATTGAAGGGAAAGGGAATTTGTGTGGGGTAGGCACCACAGCTAGAAAGTGAAAATAAAAAGTTTATAAAAAAAGAAAACAATTCTTTAATAAAAATTTTAGCCACCATTAACGTCCTGTAGCTTTTTAAGGGTTTCACTGAAAATTCCAGGATTGGGCCTAAATAATCGGTTAATTTAATATTGATAGTATCCGCGTTGAAATATGAGACATGGTGATCCTCAATCCATACGGACACAATTTCTTGTCAAAAAAAATGATTGCCAATGACAGGTACTTTATTAACAAGTAAATTCAGTTATTTTCGAAGTTAAAGCTGAAATAATAATTATGCAATTAAGTTGGACTCTTTTAAAGGTTTTATATTTTCTTCTTCTGTTTCTCTCGAGAGCTACGCGAGAATAACTTAGACCGCAAACTGTGGTAAGAAGCTTAGTTAGTCAGCAAGATTGGTAGAGGAGTTAACTGCTCTGCTAATGCTAACTACAAAGATACTTAAGCATAATATCACTCACAGAGGGTATAAAAAAAAACTCTTTAAAATTGTTTGAAATAGTATTGCTTAACCCGCACTCAAATGAGTGACACACTTTCAATCATAGTCCGAAAGATTATGAAGAAAATTAACAATCCATTGCTGCACTTGTTTGAAAAAATCTGATGCTGTATAACGTAAATAGCGCAATGAATGTTGTTGTACTATCAAAATTAAAGGCATTTGCCGTTGTGTGTACGCAATTATTCCTGTGATTCAAATCATCGCAGAAACGCTCGAACACAAATGGATCGATTTTATTTCGTATTGCATCGCATAAACTTCGATGCATTTAATCCCAACGCTTACATTAGGATTAGTAAAGCTACCCAAATCCTAAAACAGAACATCGAATCAATTCATATAATCGTAATGACTCGACTCGACTCAAAAGCCCAGATTTATCTAAAGTTACATAGACATCGCATATAAACTAGAGCAATTCTGCCCACATTAATTAATTCGAAATAACTTTACGCGAATGTTATAGGCAATGAAACATTGATATTAGCCGTAACCATAAGGTTATGACCGACATAACCGTATGATCGTTAACACTTGGTCCGGTTTTCGTGTAATCGTGACGACATAGCGTCCTTCCATCTTTCGTCCGGCTAGGACAAAAGGCACTGATTGATCGAAACGTTATGAAAACGCTTGGCTTGCTTCTCTGTTAACAGATTGTGAGTTTGTGGGTAGATGCTTCTGAATTCGGGCTTTGGTATTCTTCTTGTTTCGTCTACCTTGCTTGTTTCGCTCGTTATCAGTGGTTTTTCTTTTTCTAAATGGAGTTTTGTGTTACCTTTGTTGGTATACAAGGTGTGAGCGTATATGCCGAGCGTAGATTCCTAGGAACCAAATCCAGGAACCCACGTTCTTTCATGATTTCCCACCGAAAAAAACAGGACCCTTTTTTTTTTTTTTCAGGATGGGAAATCATCAAATGACTTCTCCCGCTCTGGGCGGAGCGGGAGGGCGTGTCAGACTTTTACTGACTAAAACCCACCCGTGTTCCATCAGTTGCCCATGTGCCAGGGTCACGGTATCTCTTTAGAACAATCACGAGCATTACTGCTTCGCAGAAGGAGGTGACGGCCTCCCATTCCCTCTCGCTCCGTACCATGGCTCGCACCAGGGCCGCACGCGAGAGGTCGCCGCCGCCGATCGCCTCCACGAGGACACGGCGGTGCTCCGCCCAGGCAGGGCACACCTCCACCGTATGCTCCACCGTGTCCTCCAGACGATCCTCGCAATGGAAACACCCGGACGTATCCTCCCGCTTTATCCTGAACAGGAACCCACCGAAGCACCCATGCCCGGTGAGAACCTGCGTCAGGCGGAAGGTGAGGACGCCGTGACGCCTCTCTATCCACTCCTCAAAGAGGGGACTTACCGCCGCAATTGTGGCGTGCCCAGCACTGGGTTGCGACAATCGTACCCTACGCAAACAGGACCCTACGCTCAGCATATACGGTCGCACCTAGCACCTTGCGCATTCATTTTTTCTTCCTTTTTTTTTGATTATCGACGAGGTATTGTCCTTTTGCCTAAGTCATGGTTGCAGTTTTCCGTATTTTCTGCCGACCTGATGAGAAAAAAGGCGTGAGTTTTTATAAGTGATGTAAAATAAATGTTTTATCGATTTAATAATCAGTCAAGAATCATAAATATTTTCATTAGAATAAAATCAAAATCAAAAGTCATTTATTCAAACTAGGCTGAGAGTCAGCACTTTTTTAACGTCAAAGTTACAAAAGACAGTCCCCCCAAAACGCCCGCCCTTCGACACTTCCTAGTGCTTTAGCTGGGAAGAAGAAGTGGCGGAACAAACTCCCCAGCAGCACAGCTGTCTGTTAAGTTAGAAGAACTTGATTCTATACAATATTGTGTAAGTAATTAATATTATAAAACAAAACATACATTATTCGCCATATGTCAGCTAATATTATCGGAAGTTGGATTTATACCCAGTTTATAGCAGTATGCTCACCCTATTAACATGGGTTTTAACTATAACAAAACAATGTGAGTGTTTCTAACTCCTCTGTCTTAACCTTCCTAGAATATGGGTCTAGTAATGTTTGTAATGCATTCTACATACCAAATTGAACCATAATTGAACATGGTTCGGTGTGGTATTGGACGTACAGAATAGCGCCATCCCATAATAATAGCGGCATAAAAAGCGACTAAGCGAGTTACTAGAGAATGTGCAGCAGCATTCTCTATGCATTTTACCACCATACTGCGATCGCCAACCCGCCTGCCAAGCGTGGCGATTATGGCAAACCTCTCCAAATTGGGAGAGGCCTATGTCCAGCAGTGGACGTGTTTCGGCAGAAATGATGATGAAATGAACGACAAGATAACATTGTCTTCTTCAATAACCGAATAGTCAAAGCTTTACACACGACAGACCCAACCTTCTACCATAAAACATCTACATTCACGTTCAATAACGGAAGTGTGAAATAAAGTATCAAATAAAGTTGTCACCGTCAGCGGTGTGGAACACATTACACCAGTATTCATGGGCGGTGAACCAGCAAACTGTTACTACAGTAAGTACACACTCTCCGGGGATCATTACACATTATATCGTTGCGGTCGCTAAGCTGCACACTAAACTGGTACTAATGCAGCACGGGAACTAGTAGACCAGAGTCACTATAATTATGTCTCTCGTATTATGCATAATCAGCCCTTAATGTTCCCACTGTTGGAGCACAAGGGTTCTTCTCTTTGAAATGGAGTGGGCTCTAATCTACCACGCGGGGCCAGTGCGTGTTGATAGATGTCACATGTCTTCGAGTTTTTGGTGCTAGGCCATACCGGTCATACAAATTTTTCGACTGAAGGCTTCTTCAGACAGGCGCGACGCAACACTTGTAGACCAATTTCCATGAAGTTTTTGGGGCAAAGGTAGCATTTCAATCCTTAATTGTATCTTGCACAAACGCACGGCTGAAGTTTAACGTCTCTATTATCTACAGACTAGTAGTTTCCGGATTCCGTTGTTTAGTTATATGGAACAATTATTATTTACTATATGAATGTATGTATGTACAGGAAAACACAGCAAATGTTGTTTTAGTTCAGTACACAGAATGAATTGACTCAACTTGTTGATTTTGAGTGTGTGTAAATTGTACAGACGAAATATAGAAATTGTAACAAAATAATGATGATATTTAAGTTACTAGGTATTGAAACACATGTATGTAGATGTATCTAAAATGGCATTTTTCATCTCTCTCTTTGCCTAGCTTTATCCCATTTCATTTGGTGTCAGCTCTCCTCGTCACTCTTCGCCAGAGGTTTCGGTTCTGGGCTTTCGAGTCATTCACTTGGGCTTGCTTCAGGTCGTTGTTGACTACAGACATCCTGGTGAGAAGTGCTTCTTTAGACCTGAATTCATATGGAGGACTTGCTTAGTCATGTGTGTCATGTTCTTGGGTGTTTTCAAAAAGGTGTCTATAAACTTAAAGATTACTTGGATGACAAAAACGCTTGGGACTAGTTAAGTTACTCCAATGTACCACCAAGCAACTAACTATTATGCTAAGTGTGTGAGCGAATAATGTTGACATTTTATATTCATTGTTTTTTTTTGCGGATTAGAGTACCGTAAATTAGAGCTGAAAATGGGATCTATCGTCAAAAAGACCAAAACTACTGCATTAAAATGTGAATTGCTAATAGTACCTGCCCATCAATGGGTTCTTCCATTAAAAAGTTCTGAAAAACAGTCCATTTTTTAGTGGTTTCGGCAATGTTAGGTTCGCCACATAGCAAGTGACACCTAAATGAAACATAGGTGAGTGTGTTCCTCTACCCTTTTTTAACGGAAGTCGGACCAGAACAAAATTTTCAACTTATGGGGGAAAGGCCAGGGAAGGCCTTCAAGTTCGTGTAAATTATTTTTTTATATGTATTTAGACGGTGTGGACAACATAACACTGACCTACAAATACATACTAATCTGGTTCTTCCTCCTTAAAGCAATTATCACCCACTCTTGGTGCATGTTTAAGCTACATCATTAACTTTATTTCACCATTCATTGTTTGGGTATTATTATCATTAATTATGAAAATATTTACATTGTCAAAGTAAATAGCAATTGTTATTCATTGAATTGTATCTGAACGAGTAATTTTATTGGCATTCAACCTACCGGCTAAACTGTTATTTGAAACACATATTTATTACATTGTTTGACAAAATAACCTCTAGATTAACTGAAATGTATGTTGTTTAGTCAATTAAATTATGTGTGTGTTTAGCAACCACTAATTATTTTTATTTATTTACGTAATCACACGATTATTCACATATCATTTATTTAATTACTATCCTTTGAGTAAATACAACGTGTTCCAATTGACATCCCAAGATTCTAGGGCATTAATGAGGCCATGTCGAAGAATCAACTTTCATATGATAAAAAAAAAATTGTAATGGTTTTTTTTTTTCTTGAATTCGGGTGCATGTTTCATTGATAAGTACGAGTAAATCATTTTTATTCAAACAAATTATTTAAATTTAGAGCTAAGAAATAGATGTTATCACGTAAGGGTGTATTCTACTGCCAGGGTCGCGAGACTGTTCGAAAGAGATATCGTAACCATGGCACATGGGCAACTGAAGGAACACGGGTGGGTTTTAGTCAGTAAAAGTCTGACATGCCCTTCTGCTCCACCCAGAGCGGGAGAAGTCATTTGATGATTTCCAATCCAAAAAAAAGGATGTATTCTATAAATAATTGTGACGTTGAATTATTTTATATGAAAAATACAAACGAAAAGCAATATAATTTGCCCGTTGATTCTTTGACATATGACTTTTAATTAGACTAAAGATGTAATTTTTAAGGTATTAGCGTTGTGGTGCCGTTGAACGCGTTCCGTTTCTATTTGAAGCTGCACATTTTCCCAATGTATGATATACTTTTCACGTTTGTCACTCGTTTCTCCGATAATGATTTAAAGGGGAAGCCAGAGTAGCCGCCGGAATCAATTTTTCTTAACTTTTTCACAATTAGAATGACTAGATCATAAAATGGTTATTTAGTAGCATTATATGAATTTAGAGGGTTCTCTTTCTGATTCTATTGAACATAATTATGTAAAGCTTTATTTGTTTTGGTCGCGAATTATATTTTAATCAACATACAACCTGGCACTGACCAGTACACTAATTACGTAACACACTATTAATTTAATAATAATCGGAATCCTTTTGAAGGCTAATTCATTCTTTCAAATTCTTCAAACAATGCCATGAGTGATGTGGAACTATCAAAATGAAATTGGTTCGTACTGATACATTCGTACGCAATTCTGGGTCTAGGTCGCGAGATCTGTTCGAAAGAATTACCGTGGCCCTGGCATATGGGCAACTGACGGAACACGAGTGGGTTTTTGTCAGTAAAAGTCTGAAACGCCCACTCGCTCCTCTCAGACCGGCAGACGTCATTTGATGATTTCCCAGCCATAAAAAACACTTTCTGAAATTGCAAAATACAAGGGAAATTTTGAAATTCGCCGACTGTTATTACAATTTGCAGTCCCTCGTTTTTGAAGACAGATTTTTAACAAGATCTGTTCATGATCGTGTTTCAATCGCTTAGCAAACTGTGTCTCAATGGATCGACTTCTGAATTGCTTGCCACACAATATGCCGCTTGTTTCCCAGGGCCTATATTAATTATCATCCGCCTATTGTATGCTAAGGAAGGTCAGCTCCGGTCTAAACAGATGCGGCGAAATATCGATATTTAACAAGTAACAAGCAGTCGCCAGCTGACGATCACTAACCCTTTGGCCCTGTCCCGGGACCGACGGTTTAACACCCCCTTGTGGAACGGAAGGGTCGTTAAGTTAAAAATGGCCATACATCCATTCACTGACCGCGGAAGTTTTGACTAGCAATGGAGTTCCTCCTTGTTATTTTGCCACAAGTAGAACGCCAAAAGTTGCAAATCCAACAGTAGTGCGCTTTTATTTAGGCATTTAGTTAGATGTCGCCCAATATTGCTGAAAATGAGCATAAGGCTGACACTAGCGTTGTAACCACAAGCTTCCACTTTCTGGCTTACCGACTTTGAAAGTTCAAAAGTGTCTGTAAATGGTTTAATTTAAAATATTGGTTTGAGTTTGAGATACAACCACTGTGTTTTATTGCCATATTCAGCATTTCGGCACGATTTTTTTCTTTGCCTTTCCGAAAGGCTTTAATAGACAAAGTTCTGCCTTGGTACCAAAAAAAAAAAACAAAGGCATAAGTGACAAATTAAAATTTTCCATTTCCAGATTAGCATGAAAATTGGCAGTGCATATAATCTATACTTAATATTATAAAGCTGAAGAGTTTGTTTGTTTGTTTGTTTGTTTGATTGAACGCGCTAATCTCAGGAACTACTGGTCCAAATTGAAAAATTCTTTTTGTGTTGGGTAGCCTATTTATCGAGGGAGGCTATAGGCTATATAACATCACGCTACAACTAAGAGGAGCGGAGCAGTAATGAAAAATGTTGTAAAAACGGAGAAAATTTATTCCTTTTGAGAGTTTCCGTTGCGTGCGCTACGTAAACGGTTAAAGTAACGCAAAAATCATGTATGTCGGAATTGTTCCTTTTAAAAAGTTATAAAAAAAAGTCCGCGTGAGCATATGTCTATCTTTTAAGGTTGACTCACTATAACTCAAAAGGAGCGAGCAGCAACGAGCAGGCAAATCGATGCGACGGGAAGGGTCAGGGGAGCAAAAATTTGACGCGGACGAAGTCGCGGGCAGAAGCTAGTTCTTGTATGAAAATATCGTATATCTGACAGTCGGCACATTAATAGGCTATTACACAGACACATTATTTATGTAGTGAGGCGCAGCCATATCGCACGGAACGGCTTCATCTGACGCCTGAAATATCACAACGATACATTTTCTGAATACATTCCTCCCTATAAGGTATATTTCTCTTATTCGCAAAGGAAAAGTGGGTCAATCAGCAGAAATAATCGATCGAATGATACCACAAAAATATCTGTTGATTTACGAAAGTAACTTTTAATTTTCAACTTTGTATTTGATGAAATGGAAGTCCACAAAAGTTTGTTAATTACGATCAAATTGCGGTTAGTTTTGATTGTCGGTTCATTTGTCAGTTTTAGCTAGCAATAGTAGATAAAGAAGTTTATAATGAGAGAGGGTTTTCAGAATTCATTGTTTATGTAGGCTTTGGTTGATTTAAGCTGCCGTGACTCTAATTATCTATACCTATAAAGACGCTGAA